>JAQSUU010000191.1:0-10000000 GCA_038087645.1 Saccharum hybrid cultivar R570 | reverse complement strand
GATGAATTCTGAAATCTAAACAAGGCCATACCTTTGTGGTGTCCCATCATTGTCGTAACCTGGGCAGGCCTCAGATGCCATCCGTTAGTGGCTTGCTACCGCTTTGCTACGAGTATTGTGTTAGAAAATTAATAGAGGACTGACATAAGATAAAGCAATTATCATTAGTTGTAGCCAAAGAGGTTTCCACCTTTAACGAATAATATCCCGTCACACATGGAAAAGAACATGCCAAAGGCAATAGTAATACTACCTGGTAGCCTGATCCACTCTCTTTTTCCCAGCAATACTCGGGCTCGAAAACCTGTGAAGTACGAGGAAAACGTGTGAAGTAAATGCGGAGTCCAGCTCACCCTCGGGCTCGAAAACCTGTGAAGTACGAGGAAAGAGTAGGGATCAACACTTGTGAGGTCACGACAAGTCTCATAGCGATCCTTTTTCTGGGACGGCTGTGTTTAGATCCATCGAAAAGTGCACTATGCAAAATAAGATTCCCCGTCACATCAAACTTGCGATACATATATGGAGTACTAAATGTGGATAAAATCAAAAACTGATTGCACAGTTTGGTTGTACTTTGCGAAACGAACGTTTTGAGCCTAATTAGTCAATATTTGGACAATTTTTACCAAATACAAACAAAATGCTACAGTGTATTTTGGCACTCCAAAATTCGGATCTAAACATTTTAGTTGCCTGCCTACCTAGGGCAGCCTTAACGCACGCACAGGACAGTAGTAGTCTCGTAGAAAAACAGGACTCAAGCAGCATCTGAAACAAATTAGGTCTGGTTTAGAGCCTGTTTAGTTCAAAAAAGTGAACCTAAAAAGTGCTACAGTACCTGTTACATCAAATCTTGCGGCACATGCATAGAGTACTAAATGTAGATGAAAGAAAAAATTAATTACGCAGTTTAGTTGTAAATCACGAGACAAATCTTTTGAGCCTAATTAGTCCATGATTGGACACAAATTGCCAAATAAAACAAAAAGTGCTACAGTAGCCAAACCCAAACTTTTTCACCAACTAAACAACCCCTTAGTTCCCAAATTTTCCCCAAATTTCACTATACAAAAAGAAGATTCTCCATCACATCAAAATATCGGCAAATGCATGAAGTACTAAATATAGATGAAATAAAAAAACTAATTGCATAGTTTTGTTATACTTTGCGAGACGAACATTTTGAGTCTAATTAATCAATTTTTGGACAATTTTTTACAATAAAAAACAAAACACGCTACAGTGTTCCGACAGGAACACTGTAGCGCGCAGTGCCGATTCGGTCGGCATCTAAACACGGCCTTACACACAATATAGGCAGTAGTGCCTTTTTGGTTCTGTGTCCTTATCTCTTCTTCCCTCTCCCGGCTACGTGTCAGGTTTTACCTTATCTGCTCTCTCACAAAACTAGTAGCTTCATACTTTATGTCAGCCAAGCCATAACATCTTCTGCAGGAGAATCTGATATCTCTGCAAGCTACAAACAAAAATGTCTTAGCTACTTTACTAGAAAGCAACGCGCGTCGTTGCCGCGCGCCCACGTAGAGTGCCTATCATTTTGAGCCAGTTTGATAATTCGTTTATGTTGCCGCGACCTGTTCATCATTTTTTTATGAAGGATTGATGTATACTGTGGGGGTTTGGGTACTGTAGGTTGCGGAGATTGTCTATAGGCTATATGTACCACGTATGGTTGAAGTATATTGTTTTTTGTGTGTATTCATTTGAATTTTTTTTATGTATGAGACATGATGTGCTTGCGTATGAAAACGTATGGAATATTATATATCATCTGTGTTGTTTTATAAGTATGTACGGTAGAATTTATATTTGAGTATTTATATTTCGGGTTGGCGTTAAATTAATTGGCCACCAAAGATCATGAGAAAGGGTATATGATATTGAATTGAAGGTAGTGGAGATTTTTTTGGTGCACATGTGGTGGAAACTACAAATTAATTATTCACGAAAAAGTATGGAATTGCTACTGTACCGAATAGAATATAGTAAAACATATCATATTTTAAGTTTAATGCATACATCTGTTCGTAATAAAGTCAACAAGACTGGTTTTGTATTTTTATGTTTTTTGTTTGGTTTTATATGTTTTTTTTGAGAGATATATGATTTTTGAAGAAAAGATAAAACTATTAAATATGGCAAAGAGGTTCGCGGGCCTTTTTTGGCCCGTTGAGGTAGGCCGGCCCATTGAGAAGCATGGATTGTGTGTTGATTATTATAAAATCCAAGGTTTTTTCGTAAAATTTACTATGAGAGGAAGTCGGACCGGATTGATTTCAATAAAATTCAAGGTTTTTTTTTTTTTTGTAAAATGTCTGAGATTTGCCTGATCCTGATCGTCCGCCCGACCGATCGAACGGTCAGAAACGGCCGGCGACGTGGCACGCTCTGGTGCCAGAGCTTGGCTCAGGTTTACAATTACAGAGATAAGATGGATAAGTTTGGAACAGCACGCCACGTAGGAGCGTTGGGGTGGCCTTAATGACAAGCAGAGAGGATCTTTTTCTGTAGCCGAGCTACTCGAGCCACTGGACTAGACACCCTTTCGGTTGTATACCAGTATAGAAAATACAGTAAAAAGAACACAATAATAATTGTCATTCCGTCATTCGACCACACCACCGAATATGTATTGCAGCACATATGTGCTCAGCAAGCGCTATCTCTCACCGTCCAAACGTGCTTCGAGATTCGTGCTGCAGCACTCTGATCAAAGTGTTTTGCACTCTCTCCTAAAGCACATATCTCGATGCAAACTGTACGGTGAGGATAACATGTGCTGAGCACATACAAAAAAAAAAAAACTGCGTTCGGAACGGTGATGAATACACTGCGGCGTACACTGCGGCGACGGAGGCTGAGGCTGAGGCTGAGGCTGAGGAACGACGACGAGCGCATGGAGTGGCCTTCAATGAGGAGCCTGAGACCTACGGAGTACGTACGCACCTCGGATTTTGAGCAAGGGCAGGAAGTAAATGCGGAGTTCAGAGAGTTCGTGAGGCTCTCCGCACTGCAGTACGCTATCCCGTCCTGGAAGACTGGGGCTTCGTTTAGTTACCAAGGCACCGTTTAGATGTCAAAAATTTTACTAAAATTTTCAGATTTCATGTCACATCGAATCTTTGAACGCATGCATGAAGCATTAAATATAGATAAAAAATAAAACTAATTACACAGTTTAGACGAAATGGACGAGACAAATCTTTTAAGCCTAATTAGACTATGATTGGATAATATTTGCCAAATAACAACGAAACTGCTACAGTAGCGTTTCGCAAAAAAATTTGCCAACTAAACAGCCTCCAAAGTTTGGGGGTAAAATTTGTATAGTAAGTGTCCTGTCACACTGTAGTAATTTTGTTTTTATTTGGTAATAATTGTCCAAACATTAATTAATTAGACTTAAAATGTTCGTCTCGCAAAGTACAACAAAACTGTGTAATTAGTTTTTTATTTCATCTATATTTAGTACTCCATATATGTACCGACATTTTGATGTGACGAGAAATATGAATTCTGCATAGTGAATCTGTGAGGCAAACTTTGGAATCTAAACAAGGCCTAGTTAGCGGATGAAGCCACTGCACCATGCTCCTGTAAAGACTACAGTAAAGAAGAGTAGGGGGCTGTTTAGTTGGCAAAATTTTTGGCGAAACGCTACTGTAGCAGTTTCGTTGTTATTTGGTAAATATTGTCCAATCATGGTCTAATTAGGCTTAAAAGATTTGTCTCGTCCATTTCGTCTAAACTGGTGTAATTAGTTTTATTTTTTATCTATATTTAATGCTTCATGCATGTGGTCAAAGATTCGATGTGACGGGGAATCTGAAAATTTTGACAAAATTTTTGGCATCTAAACGGTGCCTAGAAGCGGATGTCCGCCAAATTTAGCACTATACTGTGACGCTGCCGCCCGTGCGCGTTCGTCCTCTGCACGACGCTGCCGAGAGGAGGGAAACAAAGTGGAGAGAGAGCACATGCGTGGTGGGCTCCACTGTCTGAACTAGCTAAAAAATATTATTACTCACAAACCAAAAAAACCAAATTAAATTTCGATTGCACCATTAAATTCATTTTAATAAATACTTCAAAACAAGATGTCACATGAATATATTTATATAAAGTGATAAGTAGACCCCACAGTGGATAGAGAATGAGATAGATGATGTATGAATGCGAAAGAATTAGATATAGAGGAGAGAATCTTGATCACTACTCACGCTGCGGCCGCTGCAGCGCTGCTGTTTACCGTTGCTGCCTGCTGCAGTGGCAGTCGCAGGGTGGTGACTGGTGAGGGGCATCCGGGCATCGCCATCATGATAATACAGCCGGACATGTGTTCGGGGGCTCGGGGCCTCTCAGCAGACAGCAGCAGGACCGCTCCGCTCCTGGCTCGCTTTCTTTTTCTCCTACTATTACGTACAGTACCAGTATTGCTACTGCCTTGTACGAGTACTTCAAATTTGTTTGCGGTACGACGTACTTGTACGTGTGCACTGTGCAGGCTCTGTAGCGTGAATAATGCAGGAGTAATAGTAATTTTCTTCTCTCAAAAGGATAGATGGTCCAGAAGAACCAGAAGTGCTGCCAAGTTTTCTGACCGAGTCATGCAACAAGGTTTCCCGATGAGATTTCGCGTATTAATGGAACTCAAGTAGCCGTTTAGATGCAAAATATTTTGTAAAATGACAGCAAATTTCGTTGTTATTTGGCAATTAGTGTTTAATCATAGTTTAACTAGGCTTAAAAGATTCGTCTCGTCCATTTCGTCTAAAATATGTAATTATTTTTATTTTTTATCTATATTTAATGCTTTATGCATACATCTAAAGATTCGATGTGACGAAAAATATTGAAAAATTTTACAAAATTTCCGGCAACTAAACAGGGCGCTAGCCCGTCATGAGGTCCTCAGAGTTCAGGAGCTCTTTCCTGTGTTCGGTTAAAAACGTACTGTATGTAGCTCAGCTGTCCCCTATGGCAATTGGCCAAGCATAATATGGTCCTTCCTTTGGATTTCACCTCTAGCTGTCCTCATATATGGTGGAAGGCAGAAAACATTCTAAGGAGGGGTTTAGTTCGCCGAATTTTTTTTTGCTTTCGCTACTGTAGCACTTTCGTTTATATTTGTCAATTAGTGTTCAACCATGGACTAATTAGTCTTAAAAGATTTGTCTCGTAGTTTTTCTACCAAACTATGTAATTAGTTTTTTTCATCTACATTTAATGCTCCATGCATGTGTCCAAACATTCGTTGTGACAGAAAATCTTAAAAAATTTTGGGAACTAAACACCCCCTAAAAACGAGATACAGCAAACCGGAGAAAGCTTCACACCTCAAAACAAATATGGCCCTGCAAAATCAACTAGGAGTCTAGGAGAAATGAGGAAAGCCTACCAGTATATGCGTGTCTGACCGCACCTATGCTGATCGGAATGCAGTCTGCAGCCAAACATAGGAGTGTCACGAGCGAGCGAGAGATCGTTTGCCCTTGTCCCTTTTAGCTCACCGGCCCAAAGCCATGGCGAGAGAAGGGCTCCCCCAGGCAGGGAAGGCTCGTTCTAAATAGACAAACATCCCTGTTAATTAAAAGGCATTCAGTGTTGAGGTGCGGAAAAACACCACATAAACAAGGGGCCAGGGGCAACCATGTGGCCATATATATATATAGGAGTAAAAGAAATAAATTGTGCTTGTTTCCAAGGTTTCTCAAACCAGAGCATCTCAGGGTAACACGAAAAAGAAAGAGAGTACAAAACGAGCTGCGAAGTTTGTTATTATTAAAGAAACAAGTAAACAGTTCTGTACCCATAACCTGGACAAGTTACTTGTGCCAAACACATTTCAGCACAAACGAGACAAACATTTTATCCAAGCATTACATTCGCCAGACGGAATCTAAATGGTGACCATGGCACCAAGCAAAGAGACATGGCTGCAGGGGTAGACAACATAGCATGATGCAGCTTACCACCGATTATTGGCAAACTAACACTCTGTTCGTTTGGACTTATCAGCAGAATCAGCAGACATCCAACAATGTTTTTCTCTCACAACAAACCAGCGAACAGTACTTTTAGCACAATAAACTAGCGAAACGGACATGTTTTTAACCATTTTACTACCGCTCAGACTCCACAGACCTCAAGTGCAATGGCCGAGTTGTCATACCCAATAACCCATCCGAGGCACACAATGGCCGACTTGTCACACCCAATAACCCATCTGAGGCACACACATCCCCAAGTTCGACTTGGGCAACAAAGCTTGTGTGCAGCACCCACAGACCACACGCCCAGAACCAGCAACAGGGTTAAAATGTCCTGTGTGAAACAGCTAAAGACACAACGGATGAAAAAAAGAAATACAAAGAAACTAACAGCAGGACAGGTCTAGGAAAGGCACCTAGCAATATACACTACTTTGTGCCTAATGTGGAAGGACATTTGCCCTCATATAGCCATAACAGTGTCAGCATGACAAGGTAATCAGAAAAGTTGGGTGCCACATCTCACATAATCCACCAACACAGAATTGTCTCTGATGCACCAAACGAGATCAACACCATAAAACCTACACATATAACAGAGGGTCAACTCTATTCGCATACTGGCTCTTCCCATGCGCTTATACACATACACACTAAAAAAACACGATCGACTGAAATCTTGCACGTTAAGAGCCAAATGGATGCCAAGCTTTCCAGTAACCTCCAGGCTCCAGCAATGGAACATTTCCATGAAACTATGTTAAGAATTTCAAGTTTGAATTTAGACTTAAACCATTGAAGTTCATGAATAAATAATCTACAATATCAATCTACGCTCAGCTCCGCCACTATGCAAATGACAAGGTATTAAATCTGTAAAGCAGCTAAGGGAAGTTAAAGGCTCCTTGTAGAGATCTGGATAAAATGGTCAGAACACAGTTACCAAGTATTATGTCTTGTGGACAAAAGGTAGATTAACTAATAATATGTTACAGTCAATCGCATGTTGAAACATCCTAGCCGGCAGTTAAACACCACTTATTTCATACTTGCACATGTACTTCTATGAAACAAAAAAATGATAACAATATAGGAGTACAACTTCAAATCTAAAGTACATCAAAAAGTTTCAGCAATTTTATGTTCCGGCAACAAAACCACTAAATCATTCTATGAAGCATGCAAAAGGATCAGTTGAAACAGCATTTTTAGGACATTGTTAAGTTATGCTTAAAGAACGGAGTAGCAAGCGTTAATGAATCAAGCATAGAGGCGACAGACCCCAAAAAAGAACTAAAGAAAAGATTTACCTGATGAGCTGGTATTTACAAAAGTTGTCTCCTTATTATTCGCGGAGAAATGAATGAAGACGGAAACTTTGTCAGATTATTGGCAATATATAGCCTGGTCTATCTGAGGAGGAATTGGTTTTATTTCAGTCCCAAGCTCTTGTTCAATCCTATACCTGTTACCAGAAACAATATTCAGTCAGAACAATGTGGGGAATAGAGAAGGTCAACAAAATTGCAGTGGGCAAATCTGTGTACAAGTTAAACCGATCCTCATAGGTGATTAAATTAACGGCCAGACCAAGGTGACCAAATCTCCCAGATCTACCAACCTGCCAAGCCAAAAAGGGTGTTAAATTGCCAGAGATGGATACCACAAGTAGAATGCAACAAACAGATTCAACTCCTAAATATCACTAAGGATAATCTGTAAACAAGTTAAATGGCAAGTTTTTTTTTCAAAGGTGCCTTAAAACTGCTAAAATATGTCAGTCATGCATCATAGTATGTCGCACTTAAATTTTAGGTTATGAAATGAAATGAAAACAAATAAAAGGAACAATTAAATCAATCCTACCCTGTGGAGATATGTTTCAGAGTTCTTGGGGAAATCAAAATTGATAACAACATTCACAGCTTGAATATCTATTCCCCTTGTAAAAAGATCTGCAAAACAGAAGGCGCAGAGTTGGTTAGAAAACAGAAACAAGAAGTACAACAAACTACCTACATGCCACTAAGTCCAAAAGCTTAAGGCTCCTTCACATTTTGTTTAATAGAAACATTACATTCATAATCTTACACAATACCATTCCAGCAACCAATTGATAGAAAAAGATGGCGGAAACAGAATTGATCGACACTGAAGGATTTCTAGCATCTTTATCATTTTAGCTTTCATCGCATGAACTAAATTAGTAGACAAACGTTCGGCCTTAGAAATTTGCATGTCCTCCGTTTCACTATCCTTCTCCATAGCCTTGGGAGAGTACATCTCAAAATGCTTTGTATATTGAGGAACCAAGAGGTCACAGCCAGCCCTCTCTACCCCGAATTACAATGCTTTGGAGGAGGAAACTAATTGAATTACATCACTCAGTAGGTTATGGATGATTGTTTCACATTATTATTATTTTTCTTATATCCAATACTTCCTTGTTAATGTGCATTCTGAACTATGGAGCAACATAAGAATTGTAGTAGTTCAAATTATGCTATCAAGGGATAAGGTCCTTGTTAGTGTGCATTGTGAACTATGGAGCAACATAATGAATCATAGTAGTAGTTCAAATTATGCTATCAACTAGCATATTGCTGACAGGGATAAGGAAATGGATGACTTAACACTGACATTGAACTACGAACATTGTACATAAGAAAAAAAATATCTGTAAAAGAGTGAGTCCACAAGAAAATAAGTAGCATACTAGTACAAACAAGGTTCCTGCATGCTCCATTACGGAAATCATGGAAAACTCTATTACGGTGGTCCTATAGCATCTTTGCATGAATATAGAAGCAAGAATAGCCAAGCTCTGTGATCTTCTTCGCTAATAGTTCAACACGATTTACAGAGTTACAGAATATTATTGACTGGTTGATTTGAAGCTGTACCAAAACAATCAACAATTGAATGACTTGCACATTATGACTTAGGTGGGAAGCAAAATGACTAGTCAAATAAATCATGAAATGATAGAGGTGTTCATCAGCAAAACCTTGGAAAAGAGAGTGTTGAGACAGTGAACTTTCTGTCTTTCTTCAACAAAAGCATAGAATTGTGTAATTCCCTTCAGTGTAAGTTCGTCCATAAGGTTAATCACATAAGGTTTAGGCAGATATTTGTCCTTGAACTCCTTAACAGTCACAGGGAATGTCGCTGAAAACATCAAAATATGTCGACTAGCAGGGAGGTAGCGAATCAACTTTCTATGGAAGGTTGAAACTAAGGAGAGAGAAGCTTGTCTGCTTGGAAAAGGAAGAGATGTCTATATGATTATTATGTGGAAAGGTCAAGAATGAAGGACCAAAATTACAATAACAAAAGAATTCAAACAAAATATTATTTGAGAAAAAGAACAGTTCATTGGCAACTTAAATGATGCATAACAGAGTACTAACATGTTTCTATTCACTAGGTACTATTTTTGTCCCTAGGAAGCATAACTTCAAACTTAAAGTTTTAAAGGGACTCGTTAAAGCCTACATATGATCTTTCAGGATCATTCTAACCACTTTGTTCATTCTTATTTTACACATCTTATTATGCAACTAACTTAACAGAGTCCAAGTGACAACACCATGCACAACATGGTTTCAACAAAGAGTGCACCACCATCTTGCAGCCAACACTAAACCCTGCTATTTTTGGGTCAAATCTTATCCAGAGTTTGACTGTCAAAATAAGAAAATTTCCCATTCTATGTTGAAATGCAAATTTAGCTAGGTGCAGGTAGAATCAACCACTAGGTAATCTATTTAGGGTGCAACTCTGACACAGACGTTCACTGACTTATAGATAAATTTGCTTTTGGTGGTCACAAGCGTTGGTTGTTAATGACAAGATTAACATTGAATAAACAACTTGGAAAGAACTCTCCTTCCGACAGGATTCTCTTTGACATTAAGGTTATAATCAAGTGGCAAGATACATTGTTGAATAAAATACAGCACAAGAGTGATAAAACTGGCCATTTACATGAGGTAGCAATACAAAAGCACTCAGATAAAGCTTGAAATAAATTACCTCATCCATAATAAGCATTGAAAATTCCTTCAAAATGCAAACACCTTTCTTCGTAAGATCCAAAATACACCCAGGTGCTCCAACAAGTAAGTGCACAGGTTGGTACAGACGAACAATATCATCCTTCAAGCTGGTTCCACCAGTGGTGACCATAACTTGGATCTTCAAATGCTTACCAAGCTCCTTGCAAACTTGTGATGTTTGTAGAGCCAATTCCCTTGTGGGAACCAATATAACAACTGCAAATCATAAAGAGACCTTATTCAAACATTTTCATGAAATATGCAATGAAAATTACATCTAAATATCAAAGAACAATCATGCACACAAAAAAAGAAACTTGAGTAATGAAAAATAAAATAAGACCACTGCCACTATGGAAGAGATCAAGTTTAAATCATCTTAGAATCTTTCAAATTCGTTGGATATCAAATAAAGTTCCAGAGTCTAGAACATACATTGAATAACATTTTTTTTCTTGATCAATCTTTTCCAGTGCAAGAATACAAAATGCAGCAGTCTTGCCAGTTCCATTCTTCGCTCTTGCAAGAATGTCACTACCAGTTAAAGCAATTGGAATGCTTTCCTCTTGGATAGGAGAGGGTCTTTCAAATCCCTTCTCATATATACCCATTAGGAGTTCACGCTTGAGAAAATAGTCTTCAAACTCATTTCCCCTGGTAGCTGTAACATCCTGAAAAATATGTAAAGTGAAAGGGGGAAATATAATAAATCACGAATGCAGAGTAGCAACAACATAAGGCTCCGGATAAGACCAAACTTGTAGGTGATAAAGAGAAGAGAAAAATAACACATAAATCAAATAATAGCGTTTCAGAACTTTTTTCCCTTTTGGGCAAAAAAGGCATGTCAATATGCCATGCGCAAGGAAACTTCAAAAAACATGTGTAGAAAGCTGGGCAGCACAACATTTATGAGTCCAACTGTGCCAGCTAATTGTCTAGACAGTGCCAATATAGAGTTGTATAGTGAATCATATTCCCTTGTCATCGCTAGATAGGATGAATCAAAGTTGATCCTAGTACTACACAAATAGATACCATCAACCATGTAATAATTACACAAATATGGGGGGTGTTTGAAGATGACTCTTGGCTGTAAAAGAACACATCAAATTTAGGTCCCTTAAAAATTTCTGGCGATCAAAATTACATTCCACTGTGATTGTGATGTAAGGGTTAAAAACTAAAGGAAAAAAACTCTACACTGAACTTTTACTATAACAGACTAACTCTACATTGGATAAAGACAATTCCTGCAACGAATCTTAATAGAATAATGAAAAATTGAGCCCCGCATCAAGTTTCTTTCCTAGAATAACAATGAAATAACAGGGCAAAGTGCAGATGAAAACACACTGTTTCTAAGTTAGGGTGGCACTCCCTCTGGTTGCTTTAGCTTTGTCCTAAGTAAAACTTATGTAAACTTGACCAAGTTCAAAGAAAAATCACAAACGTCTACAACATCAAATTAGTTTCATTAAATTTTGCATGAAGTATGCCTTGATACTGCATTTATTTGAACCTGTGGATGTAAGTATAGTTTCCAATTAACTGTGTCAAAGTAAGAGAAGTTTTGACATAGGACATGGCTAAAGTGACCTATAACTTGGGGTAGTTGGGATGGAGCAAGAATTTATAACATTCTAATATCGCAATAGGGAGGGGGCTTGAAATGCTATAACTTACCTCTGTCCTGTAGCGTGTATCTAGAGACGGCAACTTCAATTGGGCCTTCCAATCTTGCAAACTGCACATAGACAAGCATAGTTCTAGTATAACTATCTCCACAAGAATGGCTGCTAATAATCATGTCGCTATCAATAATAAACCAATCAAACAATTGGGAAACGTTACTAGCTGCTTGTACAGGATACTACTAGTCACCTAGTTTAGTTACGAAATTAAAATGCAGCAAACCCTAGTCTTAGCAGTCCCAACTTATGTGGAATCAGAATTCAGAACACATCTTTGGGCATCAATAAACCACAAAAATTATCGATACGAGACACCAGACACCAGGGTTTGCACACAGATAGCAAGCGTCAAGCTGCATTTGGTTCAATTTTGCCAGGGGAACGTTACTAAACCTTAGGGCAACGTTACTAGCGTCAATGTAAGGGTAACGTTACTAGCTGCTAGTAAAGGGTACTAATAGTCACCTCGTTAATTACGAAATTAAAATGCAGCAAACCCTAGTAGTCTTAGCAGTCCCAACTTATGTGGAATGAGAATTCGGAAGATATCTTTGGTTATCAATAAACCACAAAAATTACTGATACGAGACACCAATCACCAGGGTTTGCGCACAGATATAGCAAGCCTCAAGCTGAATTGGTTCGATTTTGCCAGGGGAAACAAAGCCCGGCCCCTAGTGCTTAAACTACGTACTAAAACGCACCAAGAACGATGGTAACACGACGCTATTACCAAAGCCCTAAGTTCGGGTCATCTCACCTCGAATCGACGCCATCGGCGGCCATGGATGGTGCCAGGGCCTTCGGCTTGCTGGTCACGACTGCGCCCGCGGCCTCGCGGGCAATCTGGTTCCGCCGCATCCACTGCTGCTGTTGCTACTGGTGACTGTGGTTCTACTGCTGTTGTTGATGGTGATTGTGGCTGTGGTGGTGGTGGTGCTGCTGCTGTTGCTGTTGCTGCCTCTGCGCGTACTGCCGGTGGTGATGCTTCCCCGATGTCTGCTGGTGGTGGTGGTGCTGATGCGGCTGTTGCGGCGGTGGGCCACGGCCGTAGTAGTTAGGGTTCCCACCGCGGTCGTTGCCCATGCCGGAGGATACTTGGCGCGTGGATCCATGGTTGCGAGGAGGATTCAGATCTTCTCAGGAATCGGTTGGAGGATGCAGGATCGAAGGAGGACATGCAGATCGGATCGGGAAAAAGGATTTGGGAGGTGGAGTCTAGAAGATTGGCTCCTGGATCAAGACCGATTTCGAACGCCTGTTTGCCCTTCCGGCAGGATTCGTGGGTGGGGGAGGAGCGACGGAAGGGTAGCCTCGCTGGATCGTCGAAACCTTAGGGCAACGGTGGGTTAGGATTAATGGAGGAGCAATTACGATAATGGCCCTGGAAACTTCCTCGGTTCCGCAGTGTAGGGCTGTAGGCGCTCAGGAAGGATGCCCAATTTCATCATCTTATAAAAGGTTAAAGTGACCGTTTCGGCCTTTAAAGTTTATTTATTTTACTTAATTTGTTACTCTCCCAACAATCTAAAAAGTATGCGACTATAAAACTTGTATCAGTCAAAAAAGTTTAAGTTTGACCAGGTATATAATGAATAGTATTAACATTTATGCATTTGATAAATTTTATTGTGAAAATATATTTTATAATTAATTTAATGGTACTTATTTTGTATGTTAGTATATTTTATATAACTTTAGACAAAGTTTAAACTGATTAAATCCTCGAAAAATAAATTTTGTATTCTTTTGTGGATGGAGGGGGTACTAAGCTACTTCCTCTGTCAAAAACACGATAATTTTAAGAGTTTTAAGATGTATTATTTGTAACAGAACCGACCAAATTATAAGAGCACAAGTACAAAAAAAGCACCGAAGCGCTCAAATTTTCGAACTTGAGCCCATATAATCCCGGTAGTCAATCGAAACCACGAAGGATTTCAAACCAACTTGCTTACAACCAAGATCGCATCATTCAACATACAACATCATATGTTACATTTCACAAGTAGTTCTGAAATAAGTTTACACACACGGAGTCGTAATTATTACAAACCAAGTTTATAGAGTAGCGGAAGCATACACACACCAGTTGTTTAACTACTGCCAGTCTTGTTGATCAACAACCCGCAAAAGCATCAGGAAAGTACATAAAAGATGATCACGCCCTAGTGATCTAGTCTTCGTCACCCGCAGGGTGGGGACAAGTTTTGCAAAAGCCTTGGTAGAGCATATCATCTGTAACAGGAGGGAATAAACCCTGAGTACTGGAATGTACTCAGCTAGACTTACCCGTCAAAAACCAGAAATAAGATGACACCAAGGATTATGCAAGGCTTACACAAGAGGCTAGCTGACATCACATTTTGCATAAAGGCATAAGTAATTGAAACTCTTATAACCTATACTAGCAGTTCTTTTTAGCATTTACCTGTCATCTATCTTAGCACCTGTACTAAGCATGCACTTGATTATAATCAAACAATTATCAACATTATATCCAGAGCAGGTATGAATTGTGGCAACATTGTATCATTCCCTTAACCACCTGTTCATTTAATGAGATCTACGTTGCCGCTGCTCAAGTCAAGTGCTCACTAACCGGGAGCGACGGCGATTCGAATCGAATTCCTATCTAGCTGAAGGGGTATTTCTAACACTCACCGTGCAGACCCCTGCCAGGGTCGCACAGGCCACCTTTTCATATGATTCAGGAATCGCGGGTCCGAATGATGTCGCGACTCCAAGGGCGACACTCTGCCAGGTGATAGGGACTCTAACCCCCCTTGGTCTCACGCCAATATCCCCAAGCACATCCTTTCTCTCCTCCAAGAAGCAACCTACCATTCGATTCTCGGCCTGAATCACATTACTCGGCTTCGCGGTCGGAACGACTTATCCGGCCAACTAAGTGTTAGACTGCGTTCAACATGACTCAAGGACGTACAACGAATCGGTCCTTAAACGACTCAGACGAGCATAGCTCCACACCCAAGACGTGAAGTGTCTTGCGGCTGTACTATCAAACTCCCGCCCGGTCTCAATTTCATTTTAAAGCATGGTTCCATCCACGATAGCCATAAAGCCACTCGTGACTCCTTCCTACATCTCGCGGATGACCGGAAATCACCCGACTTCTACCGTACTAAGCAGGGCTAAGCATTGATACGTGCCTAAACCTAAATTAGGATTTAAGTACGATATCTGGACAAGGATAGGTATAATGCAACAATTGTTTTCATACAACTCCTACAACTTAATGCATTAAACAATTAAAAGTACTCAAGATAGATTTATAAAATAATGGGTTCAGCATGCACCGGGGCTTGCCTTTTAGAAAGGTCGAGGGCCGGTGGTCAGGACACTCGGGTAGATCTTCGGCAGGAGCTTCGTCGCCGGTTGGTTCCTCTGGCTGCTCCGGCTGGTCCTGGACTTCCTCCAGAATCACTTGCTCGAATTCAAGGAGCGTTACCCCCTCTGGAACACCTATTGCATGAGTGCATAATAAATCTCATGTATGCACAGTGAAAGATGCAGTATGCTCGGAATGAAATGCATTACAACATTCTTAAAGCTCTATTCAAATCACTTCAAATATTAGGTGCAAAATTTCCTCTCCGGTAGAGAAGTACTCACCTAATCCACTCAACCTAAGATATAGCTGTTCTTCTTCGGTTAAGGCCCTAACACCTAACAATTACAAGCGTAGCATTACTTAGGTTACCACTTCCAACACCAAAATACCACAGTAAGACATTCTGGACAGCAGCTCAAAGATTCTAACATAACTGAAGATTCCTAACTCCAAAAGATATGATCTAAGACAATCTGGAAAGCTTAAGAAATGCACTACAATTCATTTTCAGATCTCAACCCTAAATTCCTAAGTTTTCCATGTCGAATTTCATAAGTTCCAGAATCTGTCCTCTCTAAACAGAGAGTAGCAAATTCTGGACTGTCACTTTAAACAGCAATAACTCCAAAACTACTAAGCCAAATGCTCCCAAATTTTGACACAAGCTAGTTTATCAAGCTTACTACAACTTTGGTATTTACAAGTTTTCCAGCAACCACTTTTATCAAAGGTCAAACCTAGAAATACTACCAGCTGTTCAGAAAACCTAGAATTGCAAAGATTAAATATTTATTTATGTGGCAAACATCCCTTAAGACCAAACTAATGCTACCACAAGTTCACATAGGTCACAAAAACACCAGAAAGTAAGGTTTGCCTACCTAAAATATTTATTTATACTCATTTCTTAATTTACTTAAGTAATTAAGTGGAATTTTAAACATATATGTAAACTATTCCTAAAATTCTACAAAAATTACAGGAGACTCTATGAACCAAAAAGAGACCACTGTAAAAATTTGAACTAAAATTATTTACAGAAACTCCCTAAACAAAATTCACAAGCCCAAAAGGCTGATTTTTGTATAATTAACAAATCATATTAAAGAGTATCAAACAATAGATTTCATAATTTTCTTGGACACTTTAGCGTACCAAGACATTCTCCAAAAAGTTATAAGAACATTGCACATGTAGAAAAATTACTAAAATTCATTTAAGTATTTCCTAAAATAATAAGATAGCATTATAACTTGAAAAGTACTTAAGCACTACTGCCCAAATTTTTACCAAAGCTAAAATAGGTATAGCTTAGCCTACCCACCAAATTTCTTAATTTTTGGAATACTACAACTCAAGTTATGTATTTAACAAATTTGCCTTCATTTTAAAACACATTTCAAAGACCTATTTAAATCTCCCAGAAACTAAACATCACATATCCAATTTATATTTTTCTAAAATACTACACATCATGCAGGGTCTAACAAAATTTACTTCATAATTTTTGAACAAGTAAAACCCTAGATATACATTTTCCCAAATCTTACTTAAAGCTGTGACAGAATAAAGAAAATGAAATAAATCTCATTTGAAACTGGGCCGGCCCGGGAACAGACATGGCCCACGATGTGCGTGTGGCCTGCTCGGGCTCCTGCCCGCGCGCGGCGTCTGACAAGAGGGCCCCAGTGTCAGTGGAAGAGGGACAGGGGAGCGGGCGGCGGTGGTCAGAGCTCGTCGCCGGCAAACCGACCGGCGAAACCGAGGTCACCAGAGTGATCTCCGTCCTTCCTCGAGGCAATTGAGGTAGGATGGAAGGGCTGGGTCAGTCGGAGGTGGCTCGCCGACGGAGATGGCGGCTCGACGGTGGCTGATCGCCGTGCTCCGGCCCACTCCGGTGACCAAAACGGCAAGGTAGAGGGGGGAAGAGGACCAGCGAGCACAGGCAGATAAAACAAGGGACACTGTAAGGGCAGTGGTGCGACGGAGAGTTCGGACCACATGCACAGGATCACGGCGGCGCACTGCTCACTCCGGCGAGCTCCCCGTTCCGGCTTAGTCACGAAGGGGTTGGGCACTACATCTTCGGAGAAGGAGCTACGACTGGCGGCGCACCCCATGCGCACCCTAGGAATGGCAGAGACGGACCCTACGAGACTAGCTATGACGGTTTGTCATGGGCGGCCATGGCGGGCGTGGCCAGAGCACGACGCACTCGCGGGCCGTTCCGGTGTTCAGGGACGGTTCCCGACGGTAATGTCTAGCCACAAGCATCCCCACAGATTACGGAGGTGAGAACGGGGCTCAGGAAAGGAGGAGAATGAGGGAGGGGAGCTAGCCACAGTGGACCGTGGCGGCGGCGATGCTCCGGTGAGCTCCGGTGGAAAGAGAGTCGACAATACCTCCTTACCTCTACGAGATTGATCAAGCACGATGTAGGGGAAGGTCAGGGAGCCTAAGGCGGAGCTGTGGGTGAAGTTTGGTAGGCTGCCGTGCGGTGGTGAGCTCGCCCGGCCGCGACGAGGTCGGGGTGGTGCTGCTCGTCGGACCAGAGGGCGATGGAATGGAGGAGGGAGCGGCGTGAGTGATGGGGATTGAGGTGTCGACTCCCACTTCACTCCCGCGCGTGAGCTTGCGACGTGGAGGTGATGGCAGGACGCGCACGCCACGCGGCCACCGGGCTCTGCCCGAGCGCCACGACGCGGGTCGACTGTCTGACTAAATGGCGACGCCGTTGACTGAATGGAGGCCGTCATCGTTCGACTGACAGCGCGAATTCGTCGAAGAAAATCTCCTAAACCAGCTTGATTTAGTCGAAGGTGATTACAGCAATTATGTAGAGCTACATGAGGGCTACAAAATTGCCAATTGGGACTGGGACTGGTTCGACCTGGATTTGAAACCACAGAGCTCCAAAGTGGTGCACTTCGAAACTAAAACGTAGTTTCAGTCATTAAGCCGACTGAAACCCGATTTTCTAGACACCATATCTCCTAAACCATTTAGAACTAGGTGATGGTGATGTTGACAATGTTGTAGAGCTAAGTGAGTACTACAAAAGTGTCAACATGAGTTGGAGCTGGTTTGGTCTGGTTTGCAAACTACAAGCTTCCAAAGTAGGTCACTGTAAAACTGGAGGGACACTTGGAGACTTAGAAAATTTCTAAGTGTTGAGACAGCCCCTCTAGCTGACTCGTGGGCCATTTTTGAGCATTTTCTGGCCAGTTTCATGAGATGGTCATATTGAGACTTTTGTTCCCCATAAAATTCCCTACAACTTTGCTTAAGGGTGCTCCTCCATGCAAGGTCTCGCAGCTAGACTTTTTAATTGGTCAAACTAGAGCATCCTAGGGCTAAATGGTGGTCAACTACAACTTGGAGGGCATTTTGGTGATTTTGGTCAACATGAACCTTGCTCCATTAGTGACCCTAAGTATAACTAAGGTGTTGTGAGATATAATTAGCTACTCTCCCCTTTTGTTACACCAACTACCTAGTGTCACATGATGTGAGCCAAACAAAATTCTAAAAACAACCACATTAGTTGCAACCACATAAAATAACATGAAATGATGCATGCTTATGCTCATGCAAATGCAATGCAATTATGGAGCTAAACACCTGAGGTGTTACATTAGTGCTCTACAGAAACCACTACTTTTATTTATTAAAAATGAACTATGCTAATTAAGGAATAAGCCATCGTTAAAATAAATGCACAGAGACATGTATAACCCAATCTCAAGCTTTTTTGTTACCAAATTATTATTCAAGAGCTAAAACATCAAGTTTTTTTGAATAATTTTTTTTAATCTAGAACAACAAGTTTTCTAAATGGAGGGAAGTATTAGACAGTCATTTTTGTTATCATAAAGTTTACTTTTAGGTTTGGTTTCATCTATGAACTATCAAAATGATCATTTTAATTCTCAAACTTTTCCATGGGTTCGTCTTCGCTCCTCATCTTACGTGGCACACTAAGTTTTTATACCTCTCAGCTCTAGGAGAGCTCCTCATTATATGTGTCACTCATGTTTACTTTTCTTGAGACGCAAAAGCAAATAATGGAGGTGTTGCAGCTCAAAGGCCTCCTCCCCATAACATTCATTTATTCGTAACCCTTCGTCACCTATCGTTGTCATGCACCCCATTATGTGCAATTGTAGGTTGTGCCGCCTTCGACGTAGTTTCTGAACACACACACAACACATGGACATCATCGTGTGTGCCACCTATATTACCAGCCTAACACCATATGTGTTACGAAATAGGGGCCCCTGTCTCGCAACACATCTGGTGTGAGGCTGGTAAGTAAGACATATATACAAATTTCCTTGTATTGTAAATGCTTCACGTGAATTAAATCCAAAGAGTGATATGGATGTGTGTGGTGACCATTGGCACCAACCATGACACCTTTACCTGTGGTTGTGACACTCGCTGACGATCATCCCTGGAAAAGAGAAACTAGCATGAGAAGGCTTGCCATCACGGGCAAATACACAGGAGAAGTCCAATAAGCCAACAACTTATCGTCCTCGACTTGTCCCCTACTGGCTCAATTGGCCTTATCAAGATTGTACAAGGAGCAAAAGAAAAAAAAAAGGTAGGAAACGGGATGAACCGATCAGCGTCGTGGTCCTCTTGGTCGTGTTCGTCGTGCCCTCTTGTGTCATGCTCCTCCATCGACAACACCTACATCCTCCAGTAGTGGAGGGGTTGGTCCTGCTCCGTCTCGGGTGGATGACATGGTAGGAGAAGGGAGAGATCGAGATGGTACGTGGTAGGTAGACGCATAGAGAAAGTGTGATGGCGTACAATGGGCAAAATCCTAGAGTTCCCCAAGGCCATTTTTTCTTATAGCGATGGTGGTGGCGGCGCGGGCATGCGGCTGTGGCCGTCGTTGCTGTTGGATGGCGAGCTGGGGCGCATGGCTGCAATCTGGTTGTCCTCAAAATGCCTCCACCATCAGGGCATGGGGTGTCATGGAGCCTTGACATCGGTGATAGACCAAAGGGTAGAGAGAGCAAAATAGAAGAGCGGGAGAGCGTGAGCTGCACCTGCATGCCAACCCACACGAGAGTACAAATCGGACTTGTGTTTCTAAACCAGTGTCCATCCCCTCGCTTCCACTTGCCCTCCAAAACATTGTCGGGTTCCCTTGTGATTTGTGAACATAGATGAATTTGAATAGCACATTCCTTCCGTTCCGAGGAGTCTTTAATCACCCAAAGATATCTTCATGTTTATCTTCCAAAGACTAGAGTATCAGTCTATCTCCTATTGGGAGCCCCCCCTTCGAAGATGTCATCGCAATGACGCCAACTCACCATTCCGGATGCCCTTGTTTTTAGAGTTCTCTTGCAAAAATTAGCACTTTGGCTCTTGCCGCCCAAGCTGTTCAGTTGGCACACAAGCTATATAATATGGTCTATTACAACACGCCACTATATTTAATTTGTTAGGTTTTTTTTGAATCTCACTATATTTTCTTGTTACTCCTACATACACATAAAAAAACCGGCGCCGACGATGGAGAGAAAAGAAAAGGTAGTGTCCTCAAAGCGGGTCCCTGAAAGTGAGATTTGCGTAGATGTTTCCATTTGATAATACAGTGCTAGCGAAGATGATTGCCACACTAAATGAGTTCCCATCAGTCCATGTCCATCAGTTGGAAAAGAAAGAAATAAAGACACAAAAAGATGATGTCTCATTTTCGAATTAAGAAAACACAAACTGTGCAGCCCAATAGCTAGCTACAAGCGTGCAACTCTCATTATTTTCTATTCCTATATATAATTCTCTTCCTTCCGTCGGTTCTGTTACTGTCCGAAGCGAACTGCAACAAACGCGACAACATTTTACACGGTAGGTCCTTGACTTTTATATCTGCTTTTAAGTTCATCTATATATCTATACGTACACGACAATAATTTACAATCACAAGCAAGCCTTTCATCGAAACTTCTAATAAAGTTTAAATAAAAAACGCAAATCCTTTCACCAACGATCGATCACCAACCAGACAGAACCTAGTTGAGGCCGAAGTAGTCGCTCATGGAGAGCAGGTCACAGAAGCCGGCCGTCTGCATCTGATCGATGCCGTCGTCGAAGTGCTCCTGGAACTCCCAGCAGCTGGCGCCGCTGTCACCGAACCCGTGCAGGGACACATCGACACCGGATGGCCCATCCACCTGCTGCACGGACCCCTGGCTCATCACCTGAGGATGATCGCGATCCCCCGTGCCGGCCACGCCCGCAGCGGCAGCAGCGCCCAGACCAGGTGCTGCCGCGGCCGGCGGCGGGCCACCACCACCCATGTAGTAGTCCGTGTCCATGTCCATGTCCAGCCAGTCCGCGAACATGACCTTGGGCGCCGCCACGGGCGCGGCGTGGGGCCTGCAGGCGGGTGGGTCCGTCAGGCAGCTCGAGTCGGCCGACGACGACTCGCGCGGCTCCGACGAGCCCGCGGAGTCCGCCGGCCGGTTGGCTCCCGCCGCCTCCTGCGCCGTGCCGTCGTCCCCGGGCTTGACGCAGTGCGAGTCGTCTGAATCGGCGGCGGCGCCCGAATTGGACGCCGCCGGCGCAGGCGACGTGCTCGGTCCTTCCTTGCCCTCGACCCTCTTCTTGAGGTACGAGTTCCAGTAGTTCTTGACCTCGTTGTCGGTCCTGCCAGGCAAGTGCCGTGCGATCCTAGACCACCTGCAGCACAAAATCGGCGTCAAGAAACCAAGCCGCTACGTAGCTCCGTTGGACTTGGGGGAAAAAAAAAAGTGTCGCATGTCACGCACGCACGCACAGGCACAGCTAGCCTTGCGGTTCACCCAAGCTCCTCCCCATTTCTGTCGGTGGGGTTAGTGGAAAACCAAACCTTTTGCATTACGACTTACGAGCTGAGGTTTCCTTCCGGCCTTTTCCCCGTGCCGATGGCTAAAGAAAAGAAAATGTGTCGCTCGGTTGAAAGTGACAAGCGTGTACGTAGTCTATTCACGTGGGCCACCACCGGGCCGTTGATTTTTTTGGTGGGCATAATTGCGAGGGCCCCCAATAAAGAATCTCATCTCCTCGTGAGCCAACTAGCTGCTACGTGCCAGTTCGGATTTGTCAAAGCAGCTGTTCTCATTAACTCGCAAGACACGGATTGGTCCTAGTAGTCGACGGCATGTTATCGTCGTCCCTGTGTGCTTGTGTGCCACATACTGAAAGGACGATGTTGTTGCTAATCCAATTCCCTGTACAACGCCCTCCCAAAATGATACTCTACTACTGTACAGAAATTAAAAAAGAGAGAGAGGGCAAAATGGGCTTGAGATAACTTGCAGCCGGACGCAACTCTACTGTATGGCATTTAGCGTTTATATTAAGGGGTGGTTTAGTTGGTGAAAAAGTTTAGGTTCGGCTACTGTAGCACTTTTCGTTTTATTTGGCAATTTGTGTCCAATCATGGACTAATTAGGCTCAAAAAATTTATCTCGTGATTTACAACTAAACTGTGTAATTAGTTTTTTCTTTCGTCTATATTTAGTACTCCATGCATGTGCCGCAAGATTCGATGTGACAGGTACTGTACAAACATTTTTGGGTTGTATGGACAACTAAACAGGCTTTAAGTTCTCATTATTTAGCCGGCCCAACTTGTCCCTGTTGCGCCACTAAAGCAGGTCCACACCTTTTTCCATCCAGTAATAAACAAATACAAATATTGCGCCAAAGAAAAAAAAACCGTTCTAATCATCGCAACGTGCACTCGGAGCGGGGGATGAAAAAAAAATCTCCTCCGAAATTCGAATGTGCAGCGTCGTGGAGCGTGCACGTCAGCATCGAGGACTCCACTACGGAAAAGGTCTCGGCGGCCATCGTCACCGGTTTTCCCTTTCGATATCGCCCCCGCGTTTTTTTTCGATCGGTTCTGCGTGTTCCAGAAGCGTCCGCCAGCTCGGCCCTGCCTGCCGTGCCGAGCAGCGGAGCGGAGCGGAGCGGAGCAGGGACAGGGACAAATGCAAGGATAGGGATAGCAGCGGCTACGTAGCACGGTAGCAGCAGTAGGCAGTAGCAGCAGTGTGGAGAAAATTATGGCAGCAAAAGCGAGAGGGCAGGCAGGGCAACGTGGAGAACTGTGTGTCGTCTCAATCATTTGCGTGGGAGGACTAGACCGACGGTGTCAAGCAGCAGTGCGCGGTATGGATGGTGTGGTGCTTTGCTTACTTGTTGCCGAGCGTGGCGTGGAGGCTCATCACCGTCTCCTCCTCCTCCGGGGAGAACACGCCGTGCTTCAGCCCCGGCCGAAGGTAGTTGATCCACCGCAGCCTGCAGCTCTTGCCGTTCCGGTGCAGCCCTGCATGCCGACGCCACAGACAGAATTCCTCAAATTTTGAGACCAATGCTTAATGCACATTTGTTTATGATCAATCAGATGAAATTAAACTACCGCGTGCCACGAAACGTAAGGCAGAGAGCTTTCTTTTTCATTTTCGGAAAAGAAGCGGCCAGTCAGGACTCGAGAGTGAGCCGGCCAGAGGAATTCATTTATACCCTATTAAAAAAAACAGCAGGAGCACTCCTTAATGATGATCATTTTAACAGAAGAATTCCTTCAGGTAACAACACGGCTATGTTCTCGCCTCTCGGACCTCAGCAATTGGCAATTGGCACTGATCGGGTTCTGAATTCCGGACGCAATGCACCCGAAGCACCTGAATTCCGCTCCTCCCACACTCGACAGGAATGCAGACGCACGCAGCGGCGGCGAGTCGTCGGTCTTACCGGCTTTCGCGGGGAGCGCGCTCCAGCAGCCGTGGCCGTGGAGGAGGATGTAGTCGCGGAGCTTCTGGTCCTCCTCCGGCGACCACAGGCCCTTGCGGTAGTTGGGCTTGGGTTTGTCGCACGCCTTGCACCCCATTGCCGGAGAATGCCGCCGCCGCGAGCTCGCTGAGCAGGGGAGGCAGCGGGTGAGCAGAGCAGAGAGGGTCAGAGCGGGGGGAGATCAGCTACCGGAGAGGGGGCTTCGGCTACACGCCTTTAGAATGGAGCGCTCTGGGGTCTCAACAGGACGCGCAGTTGGTAGGACTTTTTATAGGCAAACGCTTTCTCTTTGCTGCGAGAGGCGCTGCCATCACACCAAAATTTTCCTCGCGCTACTTACTTATTTGTTGCATTATGGAAAAACATCGAGACTTTCTTAGGACATTTATAATGACTTAATTAGCGTTCTAAAATTCTACATCTGGGGTTCAGTATTCACAGCGAGGCAGTGAGCCTTCAGCCAGCGTGCGATGCCAGGCCTTGGAATTAGTCACGGGGGCTGGCGGTGAGTGGCACGCGAGGCGAGCAGATGCAGAGCAGGGTCAACTGCTCAAGTGACCCGCGATTTTAACCCAGGCAAAGCTGTGACCTGATGGCCTTGGCCTGAAGTGCAGAACAAGAAAGCACTGCTGCTACTACACTCAATAGCGCTGGAAACTGTACTACTATTGACGTGGCCAACTTGCGCCCGGCTCCGGCTGGGAGGAGCCTGTGACGACGACGACGACGACGACCCTAGAGGCTGTCACTTCCCTCGGCAATTTTCTTTCTCCGATCCATACTGAACGTGGGTCGCTTTCTACATTACTGGCACCTACTAATGGTTGCATATCAAACGGTAAAATCAGCATCCACCGCAGATCGTCAGTCGGACACCTGTAACTAGCCTTGACTCGAACCCTAGATTGTTCTTGACGCCTTTCGCATTTCGCCCCCGTAGTTGCTCCCAAAGTGTGCAGCGGGGGTCTCTATGTAAAAAAAGAAGAATTGTTTATCTGCCTTTGCCCGTCCGTCCCTTTTCTTTACGGCAGAAAGGGACTTGTGTTGCTTCAAATAGAAGCCAAGAATGTGTAGTAGCAGGAGCTGGACACGCAGCTTATTAGCCAGGCCAGGAGCCAGGACTCACTCCCTCACACACTGTCACACAGCCGTGACACGGAGTCAGTCCTTTGCCCTGCATTCAACGCGGGCGAGCACCAAGTCCAAAAGAAGGCGCAAATTCCAGCCCCGCCTGGGGTTACGCCCTCGAATTTTTCAACGCTTTCGCAGTTGCTTGACAGGTAATCTCGCCGGCCCGTGGCTGAAAATTAAACTCGGCTTCAAATCGGACCGTTGGGCTCGATCAGGACGTCGCGCGCCCTCTCCTTCCGCGCTGGCCAACTCCTGCCGGCGTCGGTGTACCACGCTGGTGCGCTCCACCCCATTAAGCGGCGGTGCCCGTAGGCGGGCGCCAAGTCCTCGGCGCCCGGTCCGTGTTTAGGTGGGGGCGGGCGGTGCCCGTAGGCGGGCGCCAAGCGGAACCGCCGACGCCAGCACGGGCGGGCGGAGCCGTACGCTGACCGGTACGTGTGTTCGCACGCACCTGCCGCGCCCGGCCGCGCGCACCACGGACCCAAAGCCAAAGCGGGGCGAAGCGTCCACGAGATCACGGGGGTTTCCAGCGTTTTCCCCCGTCCGCACGCACGCGGATCGGCGGATGCGGGGCCGGGTGCTCGATATCTCCTCTTTCTCCTGCCCGTGCGTGTGCCGCGCGGCGCGGGCGCGTCCGTCCGTCACCGACGCGCGGGCGGGCGGCTGGTCAATGCACGCATGGGAACGTAGTGGGGAGACCGATCGATGGGCCGCAGCGCCCGGACTCCAGCTAGCTAGCCCTAGCCCTGGCGAGGCGGCCGACCAGGGGGTCGCACACTGAGGCCTTGTTTAGTTCACCGAATTTGGAGTGTCAAATTTACTGTCGCGATATTGTAGTGTTTCATTTGGATTTGATAATAGTTGTCCAACCGTTGACTAATTAGATTTAAAATGTTCGTTTCGCAAAGTACAATTAAACTATACAATTAGTTTTTGATTTCATCTACATTTAGTACTTCATGCATGTATCATAAATTTAATGTAACGGAGAATCTTCTTTTTGCATAGTGCATTTTTCAGCAGTTTTGGAGAACTGATCAAGGCCCAACTCGGCGCGGCGGCGTCCGTTCCCAGCTGGTGCGGTCACTACTAACTCGCTGGCGGTCTGTGTCAGGTGTCACGGTGCGCATGCGTGTGTGATGTTTCGATTTGTCTGGGGTCAGGCTCCGGATGACCGGAGCGGCCGGGGCTGGTGTTACCTGGCCCTTGTTTAGATTGAAGAAAATTTCAACCCGATGAATAGTACCACTTTCGTCTTATTTGACAAATATTGTCCAATCATGGACCAACTAGGCTCAAAAGATTCATCTCGTGATTTCCAACTAAACTGTGTAATTAGTTATTTTTTTACCTACATTTAATACTCCATGCAAGCGGTTAAAAATTGATGTGATGGAGAGAGAGTGAAAAAACTTGGAACTTTGAGGCAAACTAAACAAGGCGCTGGCTGTCAGGAGTTAGGAAAAGGGTTTATCTGCTCGCGCTGTCCGGCTGGTCTCTGGCCGTCAGGGGTCCAAACAAATGGGGATGCGGTGTACGTGGCCGCCGCCCATCCGCGGCCGCATGGCATGGGGCTGCCCAGCTGCTCAACCAAATACTAGAAAAGTGCGGCAATCGAAGGTCATGCGATGTTTGTACTCCGTATACTACACCTACCGTGTACATTGATAATCCCTTTTGACATGATCGACGACGACGATCATGCATTGCAATCGAAGGTCAATAACTTTCATTATTTTCTTCTGGTGATGAATCAGGGCTCATCATCAGTAAGCTGATGAGATTCAACTCTAGGGGTTACACGTGACAAACTGAGCCCTGGTCTCTTCCAAGTGTCCCAATTGCATATGCCACCCAAAGTTTAAGAGAAGATCAGAGGAGATATGTTTATGCTCTACTATATATATATTTTCCCGTCGGGCTATTAATAAAGGGCAGTTGTAAAGACGTGCGCGCGGTGCATCCGCCATGGCCATGGTGCGATCGAGCCGTGACGTAGCAATATATGCATGCATGGGCGTGGCCATGAAAGTTTGATATGACTGATCGACCTGCACGGCCATGCATATATGTTCTGTGACCGTGAGATCGTAATAAACTCTATAATAATACCCGTCGTGCTCGGCGACA
This sequence comes from Saccharum hybrid cultivar R570, assembly GCA_038087645.1. NCBI lineage: Eukaryota > Viridiplantae > Streptophyta > Magnoliopsida > Poales > Poaceae > Saccharum > Saccharum hybrid cultivar. Next base: position 9,972,816 of record JAQSUU010000191.1, on the reverse strand, counting down.
TCCTGCATGGGGAAAAAATGGAGAGGTCGTGCCATGGTGATGATGTATGTATAGGCTGCACTGTCAGCGCGCAGCGGGCAGCGTGGCCCCCGTCCATGCATTGGATTTTTCTAGTTGGGTTGTTTAGTTGGTGAAAAAGTTTAGGTTCGGCTACTGTAACACTTTTCGTTTTATTTGGTAATTTATGTCCAATCATGGACTAATTAGGTTCAAAAGATTTGTCTCGTGATTTACAACTAAACTGTGTAATTAGTTTTTTCTTTCGTCTACATTTAGTACTCCATGCATGTGCCACAAGATTTGATGTGACAGATACTGTAGCACTTTTTGGATTTACTTTTCGTGAACTAAACAGGCTCTTGATGGAACGCGCAACAACGCCCTTCCTCCTTTTCTAGTGCGTAACGCTTTCCAGAGGAAGATTCCCGTGCTCCATCATCCAATGTTACTAGTAGCAGTACGTAGCACGTCGCATCGCCACCACGCGGACATTTCCAGTATGTGCTGATGATATGGTTGAAAGTGTACTAGTCCGTCCCATAAAAAAGAGTCGTCGTGGGAAGCGTGCTGGTCAAACTTTCTCAACTTTAACTACGTTGGTAGAAAATGCGTGCAACATTTATATCTTTAAATAAGTTTATTATGAAAGTATATTCAAAGATCTACCTAATGATACTAATTATGTACCATAAATATTAATATTTTGTTAAATATATTTGGTCAAAGTTAAAAGCTGTTGACTTTTTGGGAAGCGAGAATGACTCTTTTTATGGGACGGAGGGAGTACTGCTTGTATCAGTCTGACAGCAATTGTCCAACTGTATCTTATCTGTGCAAACCAAAGGAGACAAAAAAAATTTTAGTAGTAGCTGGGGAAACTAGAGCATTATATAGGCCATGCTTAATTAGCCTTACCAATGACACATGTCACCGCTCAGACATGTTCCAAACTATCACTGGCAGTGTATATATATAGCCGGGCAAATAAGGAACTTGCTATATTTCAGGTGTCTGAAATATAGTATGTTTTCAGGTAAAAATCTTCATCGTTGGCTTATAAGCATGTAAAGACTGAGATTCAGCTCGATGGAGGAAAAATCAAAGCAAAAGTGGATATGGTATCGCCTGAAAACTCAGGCATCTGACCATTAGGAAAAGTGGATAAATAATGAAAGCACAACAGCTATGCTATTAGTTCCCCACTACTACACAACTGACATTTCGTCGATCGTCCAAAATGTCTTTAGTCTCGGCGATTTCGGTGACCGGGACTAAATAGACCTTTAGTTCCGGTTGGTAACCGAGACTAAAGCCCTGCCTTTAGTCCCGGTCGGTGCCACGGACTGGGACTACAGCTTTTGTCCCGGTCCGTGGCACCGACCGGGACTATAGGACTGGGTTTAGTCCCGGTTGGTGTTACCAACCGGGATTAAAACCTCCCCTTATAAATTGAACTTCCATCTTCTTACTCCTTGCCCGAGCCCTTCCTTGTTTATGTTCTTGTTGCTTGTTCTTCCATTGTTCTTGCTTGTCTTATCTCCGGCGATCAATCCACTTCAAACGCTTCTACGCCGTCGTCGATTTGTTTGAAAGGTTGCTAGCTTCATCCTCCTATGTTTTAGCAGCACCATATATAAATCCATATTGTATATGGCTATTTTATTTCATATTGCTAGCTCCAATCACTTTTCATGTTTAAATTTTTATTAACGATGCTAATTATAGTACCTAGAAAGTAGTATACACATATAATGTTCAGTTCTATTATAGACTTTTTAGAATACTTTTTACTTTAATTTGTTCATGTTCTCATTTTAAAATATTAAATAATGTTGATTCTTTGTAATTTTGAAACAAATTTATTTTAACTTTAAAAATTCTTCAAATTAATTTTATTTAGAGATAAAATTACACCTTTTAATAGAAAAATACAAATTTTATGATTTTGCTATCTTTTTATTAATGTCCACAAATTAATTTTATGAAATGATGAATCACTTATAAAATTTTGAACTCAATTAGACAAGGTTGTGCCGCGCTGTTTTCTCATGCTGGGCTTTTAATTATGTGATGCCATATAATGCAGATAATGACACGCCATTGGATGTACAATGCCGATTGCCGCTCCAACGAGTTCATTGAGGGCGTACGAGAATTATGTAGAGTGACAAAGGAAAACAAGCGGGATGGTTTTATGTGCTGCCCATGTGCCGTGTGTATGAATTTGAAAGAATTTTGTAGCTCAAGAAGTATTCACTTGCACTTGTTCAAGTCGGGTTTCATGTCAAACTATATTTGTTGGACCAAGCATGGAGAGACCGGGGTTATGATGGAAGAAGGTGAAGAAGAACAAGCGGACCCTGACGATGTTTTTGCTCAATACTATGACTTCGCGATGGAGGAAGTTGAAGAAGAGGCGGATACAGAAAACAGTATCGCTGAAGATGACGATGCTCTTGTGATGTCATTCGTGATGCACAGAGAGATTGTGAAAGTGAAAAGGAGAAGGCTAAGTTTGACCAAATGCTACAGGATCACAAGAAGTTACTCTACCCATCGGCCGAAGATGGACATAAAAAGCTAGGCACGACACTGGAGTTGTTACAGTGGAAGGCAGAGAATGGTATATCTGACAAGGCATTTGGGAAATTATTGAAGATCCAAAAAAGATGCTTCCGAAGCCTAATGAATTGCCCATCACTACATACGAAGCAAAAAAGATCGTCTGCCCTTTAGGATTACAAATCGAGAAGATACATGCATGTCCTAATGACTGCATCATGTACCGTGGCGTTCACGAGAATTTAGATGAATGCCCTGTTTGCCATGCGTCACGGTACAAGATCTTGCGAGATGATCCTGGCGATGTTGAGGATGAAGAACGTCCGAAGAAGAGAATCCCTGCCAAGGTTATGTGGTATGCTCCAATAATTCCACGCCTAAAACGACTTGTTCAGAAACAAGGAGCACGCAAAGTTGTTGCGATGGCACAAAGAAGACTGTGAAGCTGTGTGTATTCCTCAATGCAATTTCTCAGAAGGCAATCAATCCTTTTGATCTAGCTACTCTACAGAATGATGTGGTTCAATGTCTTGTCAGCTTTGAGTTGGTGTTCCCTCTATCCTTCTTTGATATCATGACACATTTCCTAGTTCATCTGGTCAAAGAGATTAATATCCTAGGTCCTGTGTTCCTACACAACATGTTTCCCTTAGAGAGATTTATGGGTGTACTGGAAAAATATGTTCACCAGCGGGGTCGGCCAGAAGGAAGCATTGCCAAGGAATACGGGACAGAGGAGGTTATTGAGTTCTGTGTGGACTTCATTCCTGACCTTGACCCGATTGGTCTTCCTGAATCACGGTATGAGAGGAGACTTGGTGGAAAGGGTACATTAGGAAAGAAAACATATATTAGCCAGGGTGATGATTCTTTTAATAAAGCGCACTACACAGTTCTTTGAAACTCCACTGTGGTGGAACCGTATATTGAGAAACACATGAATTTTGTACGATCCGAGAATCCTGGGAAGAATGAGGCTTGGATTACGCGTCATCACATGGAGACATTCGGTGATTGGTTGCACAAAAAATGTCAGGGTGATAAAACTATTGGAGATGAACTGTATTTGTCGGCTAGGCAACCAGCGTGGCACGTCCTCACGTACAAAGGGTACGAGATAAATGGAAATACATTTTACACCGTATCCCAAGATAAAAAGAGTACCAACCAAAACAGTGGTGTCCCGCGTGGATGCTACGGAATCGAATGAGAACATAAAGACATATTATGGTCGTATAGAGGAGATTTGGGAACTAGACTATGCACATAATTTTAAAGTCCCTCTATTCCGATGCCAATGGGTAAAGATGAATGGAGGGGTATCAGTCGATAAGGGGTACAGAATAACAATAGTGGACCTCAACAATATTGGGTATAGAAATGATCCATTCGTCCTTACTGCTGATGTGAATCAGGTGTTCTATGTGAAAGACATGTCTACAAAACCCAAGAGAGGGAAACATGACGAGAAAAAAACCAACGAGCCAAAGCGCCACATAGTTCTTACAGGGAAAATAAACATTATGGGAATTGAAGACATGTCACAGAACCTCCTAATTATGATGGACCACAAGTACCCGTCATTGCCATAATGACCTCTGATGGCCGTACTTATGTTCACCATAACTTAAAAGGCCTGCTTTCCTCCGAACAGGATCCAATCACAGGAGTATTGCAATATTACAACAGTTTATTCAAAATATTCAACAGAGTAACGTAGCGGAAGTCTTACAATAATATAGGTTTACAAACCAGTTTTCAAACTTCAAACCTTATGTAACATTATTACAAACCAGTAGTAGAGAAGTATCGGTACTAACTTTATTACATCACACAAGCGAGATGCCTTGCCCAAAGGCCACACAGTCTACTCGTCGTCACTGTCTTCAACCACAACGGTCATGCAACAAGGCTCGAAGCAGACTTGTTCATGAACCGCACCTGCAACAAGGGGTTTACAAACCCTGAGTACTTGAGGGTACTCAACAAGACTTACCCGACTAAGACAAAGACTCCAAGGGCATGCTAGCTTTAGGGAATCAAGGTACAGGTATTCCAGAATCAAATTTTCTTTTGCAGAAAAGCTTACTAAAGTAGATCCTTATCTTCAACATTTTACTTTTACCATTGATGGTTCATTAACCAAATCTAGGTGATCCTAATCTAGATCAAAGTAATTATCATCAAATCCTTTCTCATTCTTTCTTTTATTCCAGTTCTTAACTACGATGCAAGTCAGGTGATCAAGTCTCCATAACCGAGGAGCAACGACGATTCGAACCGATTATACCCAGCTGGGGATCCCTAACCTCACGACATATGTAGAACCGAATCTTGCATATATCAACCCTCATTTAGATCTCCCAAAACCAGAACGTGTCCATCGCCACCCGAGAGTACAGTACCCCTCGAACCCGACCAAATTCTAGCCCCGAGGGTACACGCTACTCTCGCCATCTCTCCACTCCCAGTGCAAGATTAGACGTTCTCGTAATGGAATCACCAACATTTTGGGCTTACCCAAGGCATGAGGCTAGTTGCAAAGTCTTGAACACAACAGACTTACAACGAACGGATCTTAACTGACAAGGCAGAAACACTACATTGAGACTCCTTTCCCAATGCATGTTAGCAGTGGCCAAACCACCCACCCGATCTTTCAAGTTCATTCTCATATTTCAATATTCATTCAATATGCCGTCATGGCTATATAAACATTGCATTTAAAAGCTTAACTTATAAGCATAGCGAAGCATACTACGCATTTTCCGTAAAACAGGTATCAAGGTTGATATCACAATAATCAAGGATGATAATGCAGCAATTGGGTTATCACTCAACTCCTAATTACTTAATGCAGTAAACCATATTATAAATAATAAAACATTTGTAAAATTCAAGGTAGGGTTTAAATGCACCGGGGCTTGCCTTGCTCAGACACGACGACTGACTCAGACCCGAGAACTCCAACGTCAGGTCCGAAACCCACCGACGATCGCTCTTCTCCGGAAACTGGCTCGACGGCTTCGACTTCTTCGAAATCGGAGACTACACGAACACATAACATGCTTTAACATGATGCTCAATGATAAACATGCTACGAGTTACGACTGGAGTACAACTTCCCTTCACGGTACAGTCGCAAACAGAACACCTACTAACTAGTAGCGACGATTCCAGCGATACCAGCTTTAACCTAAACAAGTTACTAACGAGCTCAAACATGGAATTAAGGTGCCAAAGATCACAAAAGGGTAGTGACCTAAGGACATCACTCAATAAAAAAGGCACACAACACTTAAAGTTCTTAAATTAACATTTATTTATTATTTAAACAATTAGGACATAATTAGAAGTTAATCAAATTTTAACTAATCAAGCTCAAACTTTTTCTATGGAATAAGAATGATTTATAACAGTGCCATAATAAATTTCATTATTTTTGGATTAATAAATTAATTATTAAAATTCATGGAAGTTGCATTTAATCTTTATAGAACTAATTAATTCTACTGCACAAAGTACTCAATTTCAGCATTTAACATTTTTCCTAGATAGTTTATACATTGAGAAGCCTACACAAAATTTTTCATGAATTTTGGAACTCTACACAATTTTTAATGAAATAAACAAATAACTAAACTATTCATTTATTTGAAAAAGAAAAACAAAAACTAAATCGGGCCGATTCTCCTTTTTCTCCCGCGGTCCGGCCCAGCTGGTCGGCCCGCTCACGCACGCCCGCGCCCGCACGCGCGCTCGGCCCAGCCGCGCGGCCCAGCAGGCGGCCCAGCCCGCTCGCTCACCCGCGCGCGCTCTCTCTCTCTCTCTGCGCTCGCTGACAAGCCGGCCCCGCATGTCATCACCCTCCTCTCGCTCTCCCTCTCACTCCCGCGCGCTCGCTCACCTTCGCGCGGTGGCCGGCTGGAGACCGGAGCTTCGGTCAACAAACTGACCCTACCATCATCATCTACACCACCTCACGACTCCGTTTTGCTTCTAAACATCCTGGCTCGAGCTCTAGCGACTAACGAGCGACGGTGATGGCAGCACGGTGGTCACAGGAGTAGTACGCCGGCGACTACAAAGCGGTAGAGGCTAAATTGAAGGGTCGGGAAGCATCAGCGGCTCACCGCGGTTGCAGTGAAGCTCTCGGTGGCGACGGGGAGCGGCTGGAGTGGTCTGGCCACGCGAAGGCGAGGATGGCGGGCAGTCGCCGGAGTTGAGCACGGGAACAGGCGGTGCGGGAGCTCGGGTGCGAAAACGGTGAATGCAAGCGGTCCACAAGATGCGCAAGGCCGAGGCGGAGCTAGTGGTGCAGTTGACGTGGCCAGAGACGGCTTGGTGGCGGCAGCGGCGGAGCTGCGGTGGCGGCGGTGGCGAAAACGAACAAGGTCACGGTGAACGTTCGGTATTTATAGCAGGCGGTCGCGACTACAGAGCGGCACTGCTACATCATCGCGCTAGCGATTCTGGGCGCGCCTGGAAGCTGGCTGAAGCCGTCCGGCGTATCGCCGGCGCCCATACCGGCCGGTGGCCGTCGGTGATTGGCGTTGCACTGTAGCTCCCCCCAAACTCTGAAATTTAAACTGGTTTTTCAAATTACTTTCAAATTCATGTAATAACTTGAAAGACTTCCAATGTATGAAATCTTAAGAATTTCAAGCTCTACAAGTTTTGTATTGAACACTGTTTCAAATTCTCACTGGATTTTGAAATTTGAGTTTAAATTCAAAAGGGGACACATTTTTCAGATTTGGTAATTTAGAAATTACTTTTTATTTTATATTGAAACTTCAAAATCTCCAAACATCAAAGTTGTATATCTTGACCAGACCTACAACTTTGATGTTCAAAACTTTTTCAAATTCTACCTCCATTTTGAAATCTTAGTTTGGGGACAAAAATAAGTTAAATCTGAAATTTGTTTATTTTCAAAATTGCTCCACATTTTACACTAAAACTTTGAAAACTCAAAACACCAAAGTTGTAGCCCTTGAAAAGTTATACAAACTTGGTTTTGAACTTTTTCCCAAATTTTGCTTAGATTTTGAATTATTTCAAAAGGGGTAAAACAGGGTTTTGAAATTTAGGGTTTTCGGAGGAATTTTAAATTGGAATTTGTTGCTACTTTGATTTGTGATTACTTAGCGATCAAAACCTCACCCAAGGGCATCATTTGGACCAACATGACATGGTTGACCAAATGCCACTCTTGGTTGACCAATTAGCTTTTAAAATTCTTTTACATTTTTCCCCAATTTTGAATTCAAATTCGAATCGGAAAACTCGTGACAAGTTTTGGGACTCCAATTCAAACTCAAATTTGGAGTTTCATTTTAGAGGTTGTACTTGAGCTCATACCCTACACTTGACACTAGTGTGCAACACAGTCGCACACCTCAAATTACGCAGGGCATGGACTAAGCATTTGCGGTGGTATTAAAAATTAGGGTTCTCGGGTTTGGAGCACACCACTGAGAAACACATTCAACCTAGATAAGTAAACTTGTTTTAGTTGATGCATAACAAAGTTAACCTAACAGGGATGCTTTGCAATGCATTATGATGACATGGCAGATTAATTAGCACTATAACACCCGGGGTGTTACAGCCCTTCCCCCTTAAAGAAATCTCGTCCCGAGATTTAATGCCTTGAGTTAAGTAATAGAAAAGAAAACATGTCAAGCAAACACGTCCAAGACTTGTCTACAAAACAGGTAGGGGTTTTCTGCATTACAAAGATTTAAAAAGGATAGGTTACAGTTTAAAGAGGAAATTGCAACCTAGACAGAAGCAAAGAACTCCGGGAAATTCTCTAACAGATAATCCTCCGTTTCCCAGGTGGCTTCCTCTTCTGAATGTTGATTCCACTGTATTCTGTACCATTTAATTGTTCTACTTCGGGTAACACGATCTTTTTGATCTAAAACTCTGACAGGATGTTCAGAATATGTCAAATCCGGTTCAAGTTCAACTCCCTCAACATCAACCACTTGATCATGTACTTGTAGACACTTCTTCATTTGTGATACATGAAATACATTGTGCACGGCTGACAGTTGTTCAGGCAGCTTTAACTTATATGCCACCTTTCCACATTGTTGAATGATTTGAAAAGGACCAATATAACATGGTGCGAGTTTGCCTTTGACTCCAAATCTGCTAACTCCTTTCATGGGTGATACTTTTAGATAAACATAATCCCCTACATGGAATACCAAAGGTCTATGCCTTTTATCAGCATAACTCTTTTGCCTGGACTGAGCCACTTTCAAATTATTCTGGATCTGCCTAACTTTTTCTTCTGTTTGTTTCACAAGATCAACACCGAAAAACCATCTTTCTCCCGGTTCTGACCAATTCAATGGAGTTCTGCACCTACGGCCATACAATGCATCAAACGGTGCCATTTTGATACTCTCTTGATAACTATTATTATAGGAGAATTCTGCTAAAGGTAACCACTCGTCCCAAGTGTCTGAATAATTAAGTGAACATGACCTTAACATGTCTTCTAGAATTTGATTGACCCTTTCAGTCTGACCACTTGTTTGTGGATGATAAGCGGTACTATGCAAAAGTTTTTTTACCCAGGGACTCATGTAGGTGTCTCCAAAATTTGTTAACAAACTGAGTACATCTATCTGATACAATGGTCTTTGGTACCCCATGAAGACTCAGGATTCGTGCAATATAAATTCTTGCATAAGTTATAGCAGAATAGTCCACCTTAACTAGAATAAAATGAGATGACTTTGTCAGTCGGTCCACAATGACCCAAATTGAATCAAAGCCTCTTGAGGTCTTGGGTAACCCAGTAATGAAATCCATACTGATATCTTCCCATTTCCAGGATGGAATGGGCAAGGGTTGTAACATTCCTGCCGACTTCAGGTGTACTGCCTTCACCTTACAACAAGTGTCACATCTGGCCACATACTTGGCAATCTCAATTTTCATTTTGGTCCACCAGAATTTCTGTTTCAAATCTTGATACATCTTATTACTTCCTGGATGAATAGAAAACCTTGTGCTATGTGCTTCATCAAGAATGAGCTGACGTAACTCTGGAACCTTTGGGACCACTAACCGGTTCTTAAACCACAACACATCTGCATCATCAATACTGAAATCTGTCTGTTGACCCGTTCTAACTTTTTCTTTGATGTGAGCTACTCCGGAATTCTTTCTCTGAGCAGACACAATCTGATCTTTGATTGTTGATTCTACTGTGACATTAGTCAACTGACCTTGTTGAACTATTTCAATATTCAGCTTTTCTAATTCATAACATAAACTGTAGTCCATTGGCTTCATAGTAATGCGCTTGCAATGATTCTTTCTACTGAGTGCATCAGCAACAACATTTGCTTTTCCAGGGTGATAGTGCACTTCTAAATCATAGTCCTTTATTAACTCAAGCCACCTTCTTTGCCTCATATTCAACTCTGACTGAGTAAAGATATACTTTAAGCTCTTGTGATCTGTATACATGTGGCAAGTATTACCTAACAAGTAATGACGCCAAATTTTCAATGCATGAACCACAGCTGCTAGTTCAAGATCATGGTCGGATAATGTTCTTCATGACGCTTCAACTGTCTCGAGGCATAAGCAATGAATCTGCCTTCTTGCATCAATACACAACCAAGGCCAATACCCGAGGCATCACCGTAAACATCAAATGACTTTTCTATATCTGGTTGTGCCAAAACTGGAGCAGTTGTCAATGACTTCTTTAAAATTCTAAAAGCTTTCTCACATTCTGGAGACCATATGAACTTAGTTTGATTCTTCAACAACTCTGTGATTGGCTTGGCTACCTTTGAAAAGTCAGGTATGAATCGACGGTAATAACCCGCCATTCCCAGAAAACTTCAGACTTCATGAACTGAGATTGGTGGTTTCCAATTCAGAATATCTTCCACCTTGCCAGGATCTACTGCTACTCCTTCGGCTGACAACACATGTCCTAAGAATTGCACTTCTCTTAACCAAAACTCACATTTACTGAACTTGGCATACAGTTGGTGATCTCTCAGACGAGTCAGAACAACTCTGAGATGCTCAACATGTTCTTCTTCACTTTTGGAGTATACCAGAATATCATCAATAAACACAACTACAAATTTGTCAAGCTCCGGCATGAAAACTGAGTTCATCAGATACATGAAATGTGCCGGTGCATTGGTGAGACCAAAAGACATAACTAGGTACTTATACAGTCCATATCTGGTAGTGAATGCAGTCTTTGGGATATCTTCAGGTCGAATCTTGATTTGATGGTACCCTGACCGAAGATCGATCTTTGAAAATACCTTTGCCCCCACAAGCTGATCAAAGAGTAGATCAATGCGAGGCAACGGATATTTATTCTTAATGGTTACTTCATTCAGCGGTCGATAGTCAACACACATCCTTAAAGTCTGATCTTTCTTCTTGACAAAAAGAGCTGGACATCCCCAAGGTGAGGAACTGGGTCTGATAAAACCTTTGTCACGTAACTCTTGCAATTGATCCTTAAGTTCTGCCAATTCATTGGGTGGCATTCTGTAAGCTCTCCGGGATATTGGGGCAGAACCCGGTTTTAACTCAATCACAAATTCTACATCTCTGTCTGGTGACAGACCTGGTAGATCATCTGGAAACACATCTGGAAATTCACAGACTACCGGTATATCACAAATCTCCTGTACTGAAGTTGCACATATCCTTTCAACTGTTCTCTTTGGGATAGGAAGTTGGATAAGAAGATGAGATTTATTATCTGGCAGGTTCAACCTTATAGTTCTATGCAGTGCATCTATAAGGGCTCCTCTTTGGTACATCCAATTCATACCCAAGATTACATCTATATCCTGTTTCTGTAATATTATCATTGAGGTAGGAAATATATGCCCACCTAACTCTATAGGTACGTCACGTACCATCTCCTTAGTACACAGTCGTCCCCCGGGCGACTGGATAAAGAAATCTTCTTGTGTTCCCATAATTGGAATGTCATGCTTAACAACAAAGGTGCGATTTATAAATGTATGCGATGCACCTGAATCAAATAACAATACTGCTGGATGATTAGCAACAGAGAACATACCCATCATAACAGGTTCTCCCTCTGGGATTACACCTGCTCGAGTGTAGAACACACGTCCGGTCTTCTTCTTCTCACCCTTACCCTTCTGAACATTCGGGTTATTATTCTTGCTCTGAGGTTGTTGCTGTTGCGGTACGGGAGCTCTAGGATAACTGAGATTGTACTGCCTTGGATACGGGCAGTCCTTGGAAAAGTGGCCTGGGTTTCCATAATTGTAACAGGGAAAGTTATGGGTTACTGGAGTCTGGTTTTGAATAACAGGGGCATCCGGCTGCTGTGGATACTGCGGAATTGCGGCAGGACGGAAAAACGTCTGCGGCTGAGCTTGGTATTGCGGTGGACGATAAGTTGGGCGGAAATGGTTCTAAGGGTGATAAACAAACCTCTGGCGCTTTTTAATGCCACCAGACAGGCTAGAAAACACTGGCTTCTTTTTCTTCGACTCTTTATGTAGTCGGGACTTCTCTTCTGACGCAATAGCCACATTGACTATCTCATGGTAAGTGGCATTATAGCAGGTGACCAATGCTTCCTGGATTCTGGTACTCAAACCTCTCATGAAACAACTCTTCTTCTTTGTATCGGTGTTCACATATTCCGCTGCATACTGGGACAGATGATTGAATTTGTCCACATACTGTAGAACTGTCTGGTTCCCTTGCTTCAGCGAGAGAAACTCTTCTAACTTCATGGCCATAACACCATCTGGGATATAATGTGCTCTGAAGGCTTCACGAAACTCCTGCCAAGTGATACGGTGGCCAGCAGGCCGCGCGGCGACCAGATTCACCCACCACGCCCCTGCGGCACCTCTAAGCTGTTGTGCTGCAAACACGGGCTTCTGATGCTCCGTGCACTATAAAAGTTCAAACTTCTGCTCCATGGTACGGAGTCAGTCATCCGCCTCTAGTGGCTCATCTGCCTTTGAGAACACTGGTGGACGGGTATCGGTGAAATCTACATAAGTGGTTTCCCCTCCATTGTTACGACCTCGATGGCCCTGATTTCCATTCTGATTCTGATTCTGAGCCAACAAGGTAGTGGCATTAACCAGTGCGGCAATAGCTTCTGCCAAGGTGGGTGGAAACGGTGGGGGATTCGAAGGATTGTCCCTTTCTTGGGAAGTTCCAGTACCATCCATCTGTTGTACACAAACTATATTTATTTACATCGCTTTATTGAATTAAAAAGCAGTTAGTACAGTACTTGTATACACACACAACTTATCTTACATTATTTCATTACAAACTTGCTCTCAAGCAAGAAACTACCCACTAAGGTTCTTAGAAAGCAGGAAAGACTACTATATTACACAACCATCCATGTCGACACTTCACTCCTCATCATCATCGCTGATCACGATCACTCTATCCTCATTCTCTGGAGCACTTGCACCAGTGACATGACTCGCATCATCCCCACTTTCCATCATGGGTTCATCTTCTTCTGGATCTTCTTCCTCATTGTCCTCTCCATCAGGAACAATCACGGCACCGACATCATCTTCTACTGCCTGGGGCTGATGATTGGGATTCATCAGATCATTTAGCCTATGGACTTCCTCATGCAGAACTGTGTTGTACTGCTCTAGGTGTGTCACATAAAGCTCCAACTCACGAACACGAGCCCTGGCTTCTGTCTCCTTTTCCAAAGACTCCTTCTGGAACTGTTTCCAAAAACGCATGTTGCGCTTCAGTCGCTCCACTTCTGATGTAAGCCTTGCAACCTCTGATTCCGAATCTGGGTTCGGATTACGGCTACTGCTTGCTCCGTCACCTCTGGCGGCCAACTGATGACGCGGCACTCCTTGCGGACCCGTTTTCTTGCGAGGAGTCGTCTTCACACGTGCCATCCTATAGCAAGATAGAATTAGGACGATAAGAACAGATAGAGGGATCTGAAGGTTAGCATGAATAGGATTTGAACCTTACTTAACCCAAACCACTTTAAAAAGGGAAGGTAGCTTAAGCAGGTTAATTAAACATGATGCATGCATCGCACTTACGATCTAACTGAAAGATTTAAGTAACACATGCAATCTTTATAACATAGGGCACTATACATGATACTTCACTACGAAGCTTTCAAATATGAGCTAAGGAAACTATAGAATATATTTAAGATAAGCAAAAGCAATTTGGACCAAAATATTAGTATTAAGTTTGTTTGACCCAAATCATTTTGAAGTTTTGCAAGGTAATACTACAATAACCCGAGTGATTATGCTCTGGTACCAGCTGTCACAGAACCTCCTAATTATGATGGCCCACAAGTACCCGTCATTGCCATAATGACCTCTGATGGCCGTACTTATGTTCACCATAACTTAAAAGGCCTGCTTTTCTCCGAACAGGATGCAATCACAGGAGTATTGCAATATTACAATAGTTTATTCAAAATATTCAACAGAGTAACGTAGCGGAAGTCTTACAATAATATAGGTTTACAAACCAGTTTTCAAACTTCAAACCTTATGTAACATTATTACAAACCAGTAGTAGAGAAGTATCGGTACTAACTTTATTACATCACACAAGCGAGATGCCTTGCCCAAAGGCCACACAGTCTACTCGTCGTCACTGTCTTCAACCACAACGGTCAAGCAACAAGGCTCGAAGCAGACTTGTTCATGAACCGCACCTGCAACAAGGGGTTTACAAACCCTGAGTACTTGAGGGTACTCAACAAGACTTACCCGACTAAGACAAAGACTCCAAGGGCATGCTAGCTTTAGGGAATCAAGGTACGAGTATTCCAGAATCAAATTTTCTTTTGCAGAAAAGCTTACTAAAGTAGATCCTTATCTTCAACATTTTACTTTTACCATTGATGGTTCATTAACCAAATCTAGGTGATCCTAATCTAGATCAAAGTCATTATCATCAAATCCTTTCTCATTCTTTCTTTTATTCCAGTTCTTAACTACGATGCAAGTCAGGTGATCAAGTCTCCATAACCGAGGAGCAACGACGATTCGAACCGATTATACCCAGCTGGGGATCCCTAACCTCACGACATATGTAGAACTGAATCTTGCATATATCAACCCTCATTTAGATCTCCCAAAACCAGAACGTGTCCATCGCCACCCGAGAGTACAGTACCCCTCGAACCCGACCAAATTCTAGCCCAAGGGTACACGCTACTCTCGCCATCTCTCCACTCCCAGTGCGAGGTTAGACGTTCTCGTAATGGAATCACCAACATTTTGGGCTTACCCAAGGCATGAGGCTAGTTGCAAAGTCTTGAACACAACAGGCTTACAACGAACGGACCTTAACTGACAAGGCGGAAACACTACATTGAGACTCCTTTCCCAATGCATGTTAGCAGTGGCCAAACCACCCGCCCGATCTTTCAAGTTCATTCTCATATTTCAATATTCATTCAATATGCCGTCATGGCTATATAAACATTGCATTTAAAAGCTTAACTTCTAAGCATAGCGAAGCATACTACGCATTTTCCGTAAAACAGGTATCAAGGTTGATATCACAATAATCAAGGATGATAATGCAGCAATTGGGTTATCACTCAACTCCTAATTACTTAATGCAGTAAACCATATTATAAATAATAAAACATTTGTAAAATTCAAGATAGGGTTTAAATGCACCGGGGCTTGCCTTGCTCGGACACGACGACTGACTCAGACCCGAGAACTCCAACGTCAGGTCCGAAACCCACCGACGATCGCTCTTCTCCGGAAACTGGCTCGACGGCTTCGACTTCTTCAAAAGCGGAGACTACACGAACACATAACATGCTTTAACATGATGCTCGATGATAAACATGATGCTTGATGATAACATGCTACGAGTTACGACTAGAGTACAACTTCCCTTCATGGTACAGTCGCAAACAGAACACCTACTAACTAGTAGCGACGATTCCAGCGATACCAGCTTAACCTAAACAAGTTACTAACGAGCTCAAACATAGAATTAAGGTGCCAAAGATCACAAAAGGGTAGTGACCTAAGGACATCACTCAATCAAAAAGGCACACAACACTTAAAGTTCTTAAATTAACATTTATTTATTATTTAAACAATTAGGACATAATTAGAAGTTAATCAAATTTTACCTAATCAAGCTCAAACTTTTTCTATGGATTAAGAATGATTTATAACAGTGTCATAATAAATTTCATCATTTTTGGATTAATAAATTAATTATTAAAATTCATGGAAGTTGCATTTAATCTTTATTAGAACTAATTAATTCTACTGCACAAAGTACTCAATTTCAGCATTTAACATTTTTCCTAGATAGTTTATACATTGAGAAGCCAACACAAAAATTTTCATGAATTTTGGAACTCTACATAATTTTTAATGAAATAAACAAATAACTAAACTATTTATTTATTTGAAAAAGAAAAACAAAAACGAAATCGGGCTGATTCTCCTTTTTCTCCCGCGGTCCGGCCCAGCTGGTCGGCCCGCTCGTGCACGCCCGCGCCCGCACGCGCGCTCGGCCCAGCCGCGCGGCCCAGCAGGCGGCCCAGCCCGCTCGCTCACCCGCGCGCGCTCTCTCTCTCTCTGCGCTCGCTGACAAGCTGGCCCCGCATGTCATCACCCTCCTCTCGCTCTCCCTCTCACTCCCGCGCGCTCGCTCACCTTCGCACGGTGGCCGGCCGGTGACCGGAGCTTCGGTCAACAAACTGACCCTACCATCATCATCTACACCACCCCACGACTCTGTTTTGCTTCTAAACATCCTGGCTCGAGCTCTAGCGACTAACGAGCGACGGCGATGGCGGCACGGTGGTCACGGGAGTAGTATGCCGGCGACTACAAAGCGGTAGAGGCTAAATTGAAGGGTCGGGAAGCATCAGCGGCTCACCGCGGTTGCAGTGAAGCTCTCGGTGGCGACGGGGAGAGGCTGGAGTGGTCTGGCCACTGGAAGGCGAGGATGGCGGGCAGTCGCCGGAGTTGAGCACGGAAACAGGCGGTGCAGGAGCTCGGGTGCGAAAACGGTGAATGCAAGCGGTCCACAAGATGCGCAAGGCCGAGGCGGAGCTAGTGGTGCAGTTGTGTAAGGTCGAGATGGCGGACTAGAGGGGGGGTGAATAGTCCTTTCTAAAACTTAAACACGTTGGCTAACCGAAACAAATGCGGAATTAAACTTAACGGTCTAGCCAAGACTACACCCCTCTATCTAAGTTCTCTAGCACCTTGCAAAGATCCTAATTAAGCAACTAAGGTGCTAAGCTTACCAAGAGCTCACCTAATCAATTCTAGAGCAAGGTCACACAAACCTATGCACTAGTACTTTGCAAGCAAGAGGGAGCTCCTACACAATTCTAGTAAGCAAAGCGCACAAAGCCTAAGCTCACTAGCAATGCTCAATAACAAGGCTACACAAGCCAAATTAGAGAGCACAAACTACTTAGCTACACAAACTAAGCAATGTGACTAACAAGGTTACACAAACCAAATTAGTCACGCAAAGGGAAGCTTCTAGCTACACAAGCAAGAAGACAACTAGCAAGTTACACAAGCAAACTAGTTAAGAGAGCAACTACACAAGCACAAGTATATATATGAAAGTAAATACAAGCTTGTGTTGCACGAAGGCAAACCACCGAGAAGAGTAGACAATGTTGACACGGTGATTTTCTCCCGAGGTTCACTTGGTCGCCACCAAGCTACGTCCCCGTTGTGTCGACCAACACTTCGTGGTTCGGCGGCTAATCGGTCACACACCGAGCCTCTCAAAAGGCACCGCAAGAACCTACCATAAAGTGTGGTAGCTCAATGACACGCTCAACTAGAGTTGCTCTTCGCGATCCCCGCGGGGTGAGCACAATCCCCCTCACAAAGCTTCTCCGGAGCCTCGCACAATCTTCTTGCGAGCTTCGACGGAGCCACAAGCCACCAAGCCGTCTAGGAGGTGGCAACCTCCAAGAGTAACAAGCACCACCGGCTTGCAACACGATCACCTAGTGCCACTCGATGCAATCTCACAAAGCACTCGCACTAGAATCGCTCTCTCACTCGATCCGATGAACACTATCAAGCATGAGTGAGTTAGAGGGCTTCCAAGCACTACCACATAAGCCACCAAGGCCAAAGTGTGCTCAGCTGCCGGCCAAGGCCGGCCACAAGGTCTATTTATAACCCCACAGTCAAATAGAGCCGTTGCACACACTTGTCCGTTTTCTGCGGGAGCACCGGACGTGCCGGTCGTGACACACCGGACGCGCTCAACCGCGTCCGGTGCCCCAGCGATTTCAAATTCGTCCGTTAGAACCTCCAACGGTCACTGCGCGCCAACGGTCAAACGACACACCGGACGCGCTGTTGCGAACCACCGGACGCGCCGGTGCGCACAGTACCCGCGCCCGCGAAGACAAGACCGGACGCGCTCCTCGCAACCACCGGACGCCACAGTAACCGCGTCCGGTGCGAGTCCAGTAAGCACCCGAGACCACCGGACGCGTCCGATGGTGTGTCACCGGACGCGCACCGCGTCCGATGACTTCGTGACCCGCTGTTCGCCAGACCGGACGCGCCGGTCCCGTGGGTCACCGGACGCGCCGGTGTCAAACCCTAGCCCGCGCGCCTGACGCCCGCGCTGCACTGACCGGACGCGCTGGTCCACAGTGACCGCGTCCGGTGCAGCGTCCGGTGCGGCGTCCGGTGCAGCGTCCTGTCACTTCCGTGACCGCGTTCGCCTCCGTTTCTTTTCCGACTTCCGGCGCAATGGAAAATAGGCATTTCACTTCCCCGAAATCGCCTGAATCCCGCGCTCGCACGCTCGGCGGGAGAGAGAAAGGAACCAAACCCCTCTCTACCTGTAAACCACAGCGCGACCAACGCCACCTTTGCAAATGTGCCAACACCAACAAGTGATCACCACCTTGTGCTCGTGTGTTAGCATTTTCACAAACATTTTCTTCAAAGGAATTAGGCACTCAACTTGCCTCGCCACTCGATCCTAACACGTATGCAAAGTTAGATCGCTCAAGTGGCACTAGATGACCGATATGCAAACAAGTTTGCCCCTCTTAATAGTACGGCCATCTATCCTAAACCCGGTCATCAGCTTCTCTACACACCTATGACCGGTGAAATGGAAATGCCCTAGGTTATACCTTTGCCTTGCGCATTCCACTCCATCTCCTCCGACATTGATGCAACACATGCACCAACCATATCACAAATGATATGATCCACTTCATATCATCATGTGACCTTGGTCCATCGATCTTGACCTCACTTGCTCTTCACCGTTGCGTCGGTCCATCGGCGCCAAGTCTTGCTCAAGCTTCACCGCCTCACGGTCCATCGCTCCAAAGCCTCCGACTTGCCCTTCACACTTGCAACCGGTCCGTCGAGCCAAGCCTCATCTTGATCTTTGCCACCTTGGTCACATGACTCCATGTCATGTCTCATATGCAATGAGCTCCTTCATGACACCATTACCTGTGGACTAATCTCCTGTGTATCTCACATACCCACATATTAGTCCACCTAAGTTGTCACTCAATTACCAAAACCAAACAAGGACCTTTCAAGTTGGCGTGGCCAGAGACGGCTTGGTGGCGGCAGCGGCGAGCGGTGGAGCTGCGGTGGCGGCGGTGGCGAAAACGAACAAGGTCACGGTGAACGTTCGGTATTTATAGCAGGCGGTCGCGACTACAGAGCGGCACTGCTACATCGTCGCGCTGGCGATTCTGGGCGCGCCTGGAAGCTGGCCGAAGCCATCCGGCGTCTCGCCGGCGTCCATACCGGCCGGTGGCCGTCGGTGATTGGCGTTGCACTGTAGCTCCCCCCAAACTCTGAAATTTAAAATGGTTTTTCAAATTACTTTCAAATTCATGTAATAACTTGAAAAACTTCCAATGTATGAAATCTTCAGAATTTCAAGCTCTACAAGTTTTGTATTGAACACTGTTTCAAATTCTCACTGGATTTTGAAATTTGAGTTTAAATTCAGAAGGGGACACATTTTTCAGATTTGGTAATTTAGAAATTACTTTTGATTTTATATTGAAACTTCAAAATATCCAAACATAAAAGTTGTATATCTTGACCAGACCTACAACTTTGCTGTTCAAAACTTTTTCAAATTCTGCCTCCATTTTGAAATCTTAGTTTGGGGACAAAAATAAGTTAAATCTGAAATTTGTTTATTTTCAAAATTGCTCCACATTTTACACTAAAACTTTGAAAACTCAAAACACCAAAGTTGTAGCCCTTGAAAAGTTCTACAAACTTGGTTTTGAACTTTTTCCCAAATTTTGCTTAGATTTTGAATTATTTCAAAAGGGGTAAAACAGGGTTTTGAAATTTAGGGTTTTCGGAGGAATTTTAAATTGGAATTTGTTGCTACTTTGATTTGTGATTACTTAGCGATCAAAACCTCACCCAAGGGCATCATTTGGACCAACATGACATGGTTGACCAAATGCCACTCTTGGTTGACCAATTAGCTTTTAAAATTCTTTTACATTTTCCCCAATTTTGAATTCGAATTCGAATCGGAAAACTCGTGACAAGTTTTGGGACTCCAATTCAAACTCAAATTTGGAGTTTCATTTTAGAGCTTGTACTTGAGCTCGTACCCTACACTTGACACTAGTGTGCAACACAGTCGCACACCTCAAATTACGCAGGGCATGGACTAAGCATTTGCGGTGGTATTAAAAATTAGGGTTTTCGGGTTCGGAGCACACCACTGAGAAACACATTCAACCTAGATAAGTAAACTTGTTTTAGTTGATGCATAACAAAGTTAACCTAACAGGGATGCTTTGCAATGCATTATGATGACATGGCAGATTAATTAGCACTATAACACCCGGGGTGTTACAAGACAAATCAGACATGTTAGAGGATTATGAAAAGGATGAACGAACCCCATCCTTCTGTGTGGCCAAAGACCCAAGCATCCTGCTCGCTGCTGAGTACACTCCATGGTTACGGAATGATCATAACCAAGGGCATTACATCAAGAAAAAGTTTACCACTGTACTCGCTTGATATAGGTAGTGAACTCAAATTAATAATGTGTATTTGACATCTTGTGTAATATAATTGTAACATTATGTGTTGAAAATTCAAATTTGAGTGGTTCAAACTTTGCTATATGTGGGAATTGTGGATTTTCAACTACACTTTGCCAACACTTTCTCAAATGCAAAAATGGTCTATATATGAAATGTAGATCTTGATGAGTGGAACAATATTGGTATTCATGACTTTTCCAGTCGAGACCATCCAGGGTTCTGAAAACCGGCGTTTGGCTATGAATTCTTTCAAAATTCAAAATTGAGTGGTTCAAACTTTTACAAATGAAAAGTTGACCATTAGAACAAATGTAGGTATTGATGAGTGGAACAAACTTTGTATTCATGAGTTTTCCATTCGATACCATCTAGGGTTCGGTCAAAGTGTGTGTTTCTAAAAATCAATGTTTTGACTTTGGTCAAACTTGGTCAAATGACCTATTTGATGACTTCAAATGAAAAACTTTTGAATACCAAGTTGTTATAGCTCATCAAGATCTACATTTGATACATGGACCATATTTTCATCTGGATAAATTTTAGCAAGTCCTAGGTACATGTTTTCAAAATCAAAGACGGGTTTTGGTCAGACTTGGTCAAATGACAGACTAAATGACTTGAAATGAAAAAC
Organism: Saccharum hybrid cultivar R570; assembly: GCA_038087645.1. Taxonomy (NCBI): domain Eukaryota; kingdom Viridiplantae; phylum Streptophyta; class Magnoliopsida; order Poales; family Poaceae; genus Saccharum; species Saccharum hybrid cultivar. Next base: position 9,951,508 of record JAQSUU010000191.1, on the reverse strand, counting down.
TTTGGAATACCAAGTTGTTAGAGCTCATCAAGATCCAAACTTTTATATAGACCATTTTTTCTATTTGAAAAAGTTTAAATAAATAATACTCACCAAATCTTGAATCTCACACAAACTATATGAAACTATATGTGGGAATTGTGGATTTTCAACTACACTTTGTCAAATGCAAAATGGTCTATGTATGAAATGTAGATCTTGATGAGTGGAACAATATTGGTATTCATGACTTTTCCAGTCGAGACCATCTAGGGTTCCGAAAACTGACGTTTGGCTATGAATTCTTTCAAAATTTAAAATTGAGTGGTTCAAACTTTTACAAATGAAAAGTTGACCATTAGACCAAATGTAGGTCTTGATGAGTGAAAAAAACTTTGTATTCATGAGTTTTCCATTCGAGACCATCCAGGGTTCGGTCAAAATGTGTGTTTCTAAAAACCAATTTTTTGACTTTGGTCAAACTTAGTCAAATGACCTATTTGATGACTTCAAATGAAAAACTTTTGAATACCAAGTTGTTAGAGCTCATCAAGATCTACATTTGATACATGGACCATATTTTCATCTGGATAAATTTGGCAAGTCCCAGACATATGTTTTCAAAATCAATGACGGGTTTTGGTCAGACTTGGTCAAATGACAGACTAAATGACTTGAAATGAAAAATTTTGGAATACCAAGTTGTTAGGGCTCATCAGGATCCAAACTTTTTATATAGACTATTTTTTATTTGAAAAAATTTAAATAAACAATACTCACCAAATCTTGAATCTCACACAAACTATATGAAACTATATGTGGGAATTGTAGATTTTCAACTACACTTTGCCAACACTTTGTCAAATGTAAAAATGGTCTATGTATGAAATATAGATCTTGATGAGTGGAACAATATTGGTATTCATGACTTTTCCAGTCGAGACCACCCAAGGTTCCGAAAACCGACGTTTGGCTATGAATTCTTTCAAAATTCAAAATTGAGTGTTTCAAACTTTTACAAATGAAAAGTTGACCATTAGACCAAATGTAGGTCTTGATGAGTGGAACAAACTTTGTATTCATGAGTTTTCCATTCGAGACCATCCAGGGTTTCAAAAACCGACGTGTATCTCTGAAAATTTTAAATTTTCAAATTTGGAAAATTAATGTCGCGCATTTGGATAATTATTATTGAAGAAACAAAAGTTTAACGTCCAAATGACCAAAAACAAATTTTCTGTCGAAAGCCAACAATTTTATATATTTTAATTGCCCATTATATTTTTGCATTAACACAATATTCATTATAAATAACATTTACTTTGGATAATATGAAATATTTGAAAAAATAGTGTTTACAATTTATGTAATGCACAATAGAGTCAAACTAAACTAATGTGTATTTTTGAAAAAAAATTATGATAAATATTTAATTTACTATGCATTTAGAAAGATGAAAGGAAAAAAGGTGAAAAATAAAATCCACCAAATTCTGGCGTCTAAACAGGCGCCGGAATTTGGTGGAAGGACCTTTAGTCCCGGGTCTGGCCACCGCCCGGGACTAAAAGGGGCTTTAGTCCCGGGCGGTGGCCAGACCCGGGACTAAAGGTCTGTGGCCTATAAAGCCCAGCCTTCTTCCTCCTTCTCCCCACCCACGCGTAGACACGAACCGCCGCCATCTCCCGAGCACCGCCCGAGAACCGCCACGCCCCGCCCTCGTCATCGTCCGCGTCCGTGTCCGCGTCCGCCGCCAGGTCTTTCCTCTGCTCCTCTCGGTAACGTTGGGCTGCTGTTGCCCCAAGGCCGGACGCGCCGGTACGACCCCTACGGCCCTGGACATGGGCAGCGACGCGCCATTGCCGGAGCTTCCCTGCCCTGGACATGGGCAGCGACGAAGCTGCAGCGGGGGCGGCGCTTCTGGCGCCGGCGCCGCCAGCGGCGGATATATATACATATATACATATGTGTGTATATATATATATACACGGCAGTAGGAAACTATTCATATTAATGGGTGCTAGGAAACTATTCATATTAATGGGTGATATTAATTAATTCATAGTTTTTTCAAATATATTTGCATCGACTATTCATGAACGATATGTATACCTAACATTAAAGAATGAACGGTTTCTTTCATCTTACTTTATCTTCTATGAAAAGAATACGACACTCTTAACAATTTATATAGTCTTAGATTATTTATGACAATGTAAGACAAAAAAATTTTAATATATTTTCAAGAATTTAAGTTAATATACATGTTGTGTCCATTTTGAAAGCCTCAACCTTAGCACTTAATTTTGCATGATAATTGTGTTGACGTTATTATTTTTAGCCCTTCTTCACTATTCCTCATTACCTGCATATATATATAGAGAGAGATAGAGATTCCAGTTGTTTTTTGTTATTTTTGTACAAGATTTTAGGAGTGTAATAAAATTATGAAAAAATTTATGTAGACTCTCTATGGTGTGTAATATCTAGGAAAACTATTAAACTTGAAATTTGAATAGTTTTTCCATGAGTTAAAATTATCTATTTTAATTAAGAAATACAACTTGTGATAGACTTACTTGTTATTGCATGTATTAAGTTAGTAGGAGTTGGTCGATACCGTTGCTGCATGATTACCTTGATCTACACTTATATCCAGATGATATCCCATTAATATATGTAAGTCAATCTCTTATGCTTAGTAATGCCTAAACCCTAAACCCTAAACCGTAAATCCTAAACCCTAAATATTTTTGTAGAAATGGTCGACCCGAGAGAAGACGAAGAAATATTGTTGAACATGATCCGCGGTAGCGCTGAAGAAGGTCGTTATGACGATCGTGAAGGCGATGAGAACCCTGAGGGCATCGATGATGGTTCTCAGTACTTGGTCGACCCGAATGACCAAGACAATGTTGGCGATGTCTGTAATATATGTAGCCTCCTATGTTTATATACATGAAATTCAAAAAAAATTCCTTTATTAATTGTCTTGTTTCTACCTACATAGCCCTCTGTCTCAACGACAACCACGGGGACCAGCAGAAAAGTATGAAGCCCGAAGAAACCGATGAAGGGCCGGTTGGTTATCACAGATTTCGACGAGGGAACAGGCAAGCCACATGGACCCCATGCAAGGGCCTTTGTTAACCACTTAGGGTACCTTGCCCGGGATAGGAACCCGATCAATGTCCGTGAATGGAAGAAAAATAAGCAATGCCTAGAAATCAGTTATGTCTCCGACCGTGACAAGGAACTAGTTTGGGGTGACGTGTTGCAACATTTCACGCTAGACACAAACGATGAACAGTTGAAGGAAAGAGTTCGGGATTGGTCTATGAAGAAGATGGCCACACAATTCCAGTGCTATAAGAAGAATCTATATAACGACTATATCAAGAAGAACAAGACTCCAGATTTCAACTGTAAGCACTTTGTCAAGCTGCGGCCGTTTTGGGACGAGTTTGTATAGTTCAAGACGTCGGAAGAGGATCAACAACGGGCGAGAAGGAACCAAGAGAATGTCCGACACAAGACCTACCACCATACGATGGGATCAGGTGGCTACCCTACTGCCATTCTTAAGTGGAAAAAAGCCGAGCAAGAGCTAATTGACAGGGGGTTGGTGCCAGAATCCCTCAACTGGCCTGAGCGCGCCAAGCACCGGTTTTTTGCTCACGGAGGCTGCCTAGACCTAGAGACCGGAAAGGTCATGTATGGGGAACGCATCCAAGCTGTAGCAGAAAGATTTCATCAAGCCCGGTCCGTCGCTCAAAGTGGAGAGTGGCAGCCGAACAGAGATAAAGATGAGCTGACATACGCCATGGGAAACCCTGAGCATGGTGGATGGACGAGAGGCTATGGCTCCGTGTCGTGGGAGCATGCCTTCCCTTAGGACAGAGAAACTTATAGAAGCCGCTAGAGAAAGAAGGAAGAGGACAGGGAATGGCTACGCCAGTTGGAGGAGGCTGTTATGAAGACCAGTGAAGTGGCTCGTAAGGCACTAGTGCGGGAGGAAGCGCTTAAGGCCACTATGAATGAGCAAATCAGAAAGGTTGTGGAGGAAGTTGTAAGTTCCCGCCTCCAGAGCTTGTCACATCCGGCCGCCAACATTAGCCCCGGCTCAGCTCAGTTGAATAGCAGTTGTGCTTCTACGGAGGTGCCTGTGAGGCAAGATGATGACACAGGGATGCGCTTCCCGGTGGATGACGTCACCGCTCCATTGACATCCTGTGAGCTGCATATTCCGGAGGGGAATGGCACAGTCAAGGTGGCTACCAGTGTTATATCTCCTATCGACCCCACCAAGACACCAAGGATCCACTCGGTCGCAATACCACCCGGATATGCTAGTGTCTCAGTGGATAGAGTGGTCAAAGGCCATGAAAATGTGGCACTAGATATCGAAGGTGGTGATGGGGAGAAGACCCTAGGTGAAGCGGAGAAGACATTCATATGTTGGAAGAAACGGTACATCATTATTCCTGGGGCGCCGCCACCACACCGAACCCAAGGTGTGGATGATTGTGAACGCAATTGCTTTTCAATAATTATGTACTGTATCTAATTACGGTTCACTCATGTATATACCTTGTTCGTTTTTTTTCAAATCCAGGACCTTCCCAAGTCCGTCTATCCATTCACCACATGATCACAGTGCTGTGGGACACGACGATGACGATGATTTCATACAAGACAAGGCTGCATCCCCACCGCTGGCCGTATCTCCTCCACGACATACTCCAATGCCGCCAGCGGCCCAATCTCCTCCACAACAGCAAGCTCCAATCGCGCCGCCGCCGCCGCCTCCGCCAATGCCGACAACGGCCGCCTCATCGGCACCGGCTGGTCCATCAAGGAACAAGAGGCCCGCTGGCTCACAGAGATCGGTCCCACCACCTCCGCCGAAGAAACAAGTTGTGGTCACGAAGATCCCGAAGATGACCAAGCTTTCATACGAGAAGACTGATGAAGAACTTAATGTTTCAGTCAAGGCAGAAGTGAAAGCGTTCTTTGAAAAGACCAAAGCTGACGCACGAGCAAAGCAAGAGAAGCCATACCTAATGTATCCTCGTGTAAAGCTACGTCAATTGGTGCAGGCTATGCAAGACGAGAAGCGTGCCGCTAGTAAAAAACCAGCGCCGCCACTATCAGACTATGAGCGTACTATCATAAAGAAAATCAAGGAGGACAAAAGGAAAAAAGAAGGCGGCCGGAAAAGATGTTGCACAGCTCGGCCAACAAGCGCAGCAATCAGTGCCGCCACTAGTGGTTGAGAATCAATATGGTTCCAACATGAACTTGATGCAAATGTCGGTACCTGATGATGTGGACTTAGATGAACTCGCCAAGTGGATGAATGTGACTGGGCTTTCCTTAGAACAACTTCTCGGTCGGGAGGAACTAACAACTGTTAAAGAGGCCAAAGTTGTTGATGAATGGCGGAGGAAGTACATATATGGCAGGAGTCTATGCGACCCTGTAAAGGTAAAAAATCTTGGTACAGAAATATACAAGCTACACAAGTATTACTTGAGATTCTGTGCACAACATCAAAGTGAATAATATCTGGGCGTCTAAGTTAGAGACCGTTACTACTTTCGTGGAGATGACGTCATCTGGGTACAGTTTAGTGAAGTACACCAGCTTCTCTATATGGATACTCTTGACAAATCTCTCATAAGCTGCTACTGTCTGTAAGTGATTCTTCCTTTTAATCAATAATCCCACTCTAACATATGTACGTATTCGTAATAACTATGCTCACGATGTGCAGACACATGATGAGAGAACTCAGATTAAAACAAGACGATCGAATTGGTTTTATCGATCCGTATGTCGTGTACAAGGACACAAAGACTAAAGATCCATTCAATCTGAAGATCAAGAAAATGGAGAAAAAACTCTGGAGGTTCTTTTATAACCAAAGACATAAGGAGTTGATACTCTTCCCTTACAATATAGGGTAAAGTGTTGTGTTATATCATGTCTTAGTCAATCAACATATATATATATATATATATATATATATATATATATATATATATATATATATATATATATATATATATATATATATATATATATATATATATATATATATATATATATATATATATATATATATATATATATATATATATATATATATATATATAAACAAATGCAAGGATCAGTGGATACTCATTGAGATTAAGATCAAGGAACAAACTATAAATGTGTGGGACTCAATGAGAAAAGAGATGACAATGTACCAAGACATGATAGACATGATCCAGAGGTAAGTTCTATTATTCGTTAATTATTGTTGCCTGCTCCTTTAATTTACTATGCTATACCTAATCAACGACTGACTTATTGGGCAGGGCTTAGGCTTGGCTACAACAAAGATATCGTACGGATCTGAAAGTGCCACTCCCCCCTCCTATTCTACATAAGTGGGTGTCTAGACAACCGTACGGAACCCATTTATGTGGATACTACGTTTGCGAGTACATGCGGTGTAACAAATTTACACCTGCTAAAGAGATGCTAAAAGTAAGTAATATGTGTATACAGTAAATTCATATCTTATTTATTTGTTGAAACTAAATAAATCTTATGTATATTAATATCTTTTCCTTTAATTAATTCAAATGGAATGAGTGAGAATTGAAAGAACAAGTGTTCAAGCACACAATACTCGTCGCAATCCAGGAGACGATCGCAGGTTTCATCAACGATCATGTCATCCCGAAAGACGGCGAGTTCCACCACAACCCTAGGTTGAATTTGGAGAGTCCAAACAAGAACGAACACTTGTATGAGCTTTGAGTGGCGGGCAAACATTTGTGTAACTCATTAACCGGCGGCCGAACACTTGATTACTTGTATATTATTATAAATGTAATGTGTATGTACGTATATGTATAGCTCTCTCTCTCTATATATATATATATATATATAGTTTCATACTTTATTTGTGTGCAATAATAACACTCTCGTATAGGTGCAACGTATACGGATAATAGCAGCGAAGAATAAATTAGAAAATAATATAACTGAAAACCAAAATCAATAATGAATTGGAAAGGAAAAGGAAAAAGAAAAAAGAACCTTTAGTCCCGGTTGGTAATACCAACCGGGACTAAAAGGTGCTGCGCCACGTCGATGCCTGGCAGCACCTTTAGTCCTGGTTGGTATTACTAACCGGGACCCTTTAGTCCCGGGCCTGAGAACCAGGGCTAAAGGTGGGACATTTAGTCCCGAAACCTTAGTCCCGGCTCGCAGCCCGGGACTAGAAGTCCTTTTGGACCGGGACTAAAGCCCCGTTGTGCAGCAGTGCCCTCACGTGCAGAGTTAAATTAAACCGTCTATATATATATATATATATATATATATATATATATATATATATATATATAAATAATTCTATATTACTTTAATTTTTATATATGACCACTACCTTCCACTATCAACTGCTATCAACATACTCCTATACACAGATACAGTAGCCGCAACTAATGCATGATTGCTCCTGGAAACAAACCCCATCCCACTCTACAGAAGATCACACAATCACACATGATTGCTAGTTCACGGTGTGGCGTGCAAAGTGGCCTCTCAGGACTCAGGAGTCAGATAGTAATGGTGCTAACCTTTCTTCGTTTGTTTTTTTTGGATCTAAAAAATAACAGCACAAAGAGGTTCGATCGTTACACTGCTTGAAACATGCTGGTACAGACAGCTATAACTAGCTAGGAAGCCAGGAGGGATCGGAGGACGGTACTTGCAGCCAATAGCACAATAAGAAGCTTCCTTATCATCATTTCTGAACTGCCACTTCTAATACTTAAATCCAGGCCTTGTTTAGTTTGCCTCAAAGTTCCAAGTTTTTTCACTCTCTCTCCATCACATTAATTTTTAACCACTTGCATGGAATATTAAATGTAGGTAAAAAAAATAACTAATTACACAGTTTAGTTGGAAATCACGAGATGAATCTTTTGAGCCTAGTTGGTCCATGATTGGACAATATTTGCCAAATAAGATGAAAGTGGTACTATTCATCGGGTTGAAATTTTCTTCAATCTAAACAAGGGCCCAGGTTGGTTGTGTGCTATACCATCTGTGCAAAAGTTCGGGCTTCCCCCCACCTTTTTTTTAATGACAAAACAGGATAAGGCCACGCTAGTTATCTGAAATCTGATGACAGAAATTTGCACCCTAAATCTATCGAATTCCTGGCCATTAGACGAGGAAGCAACAGTCTAGATTGAATATCACATAGGGCGTTATTGGTTGCCCCGCTTATGCCGTCCGAAGGCCCATCCAGCATCACTCGGTGCACAGGCCGTATTTGGTTCCCCTGCTTGCACCTTTTGTCTGCATCCTTTCATCCATCTACCCTCATCCACCCCGCACGCCTCCGTCTTCTCAATTTTCACTTCCCTCGCTATGCAGGACGGCTTGATTCACACACGCTGTAGGGGCCCATGCGTCAGACACCCAAAACTTTAATGCATGCATGCAACCACCTCATTTCGTACTGAACCAACAACAAAGACAATCAAACACGACCACTTACACGAGCTCAGCCCGGCTTCTTTGGTCCTGCACAGCCTGACCACCCTGGCTCAAGGCTTGCTCTACAACCAATCACGCCCATACTGGACATCTATTTAGCTCCATCTGTTAGCGGAGCACCGCCAATCGTGGCTAACGGCTCCGACCGAGTCTTCAGCGTCTTCAGCGTCGCCCTCCAACGGCATCGTGTGCCACGCTCGCGCACTGGCCAACAGCTCCAGCTCCATAGAGCACGCACTGCCGCACGCATGCCCTGCGGTCATCCGCGCTCCCGCTTAGCACGCCAGGCCGCTCGCTCTGCTCGATCCTGTGTAGACCGCATGTATAGCCATGGCCAAAGGCCTATATATGTACACTATTGATGATCAATACAATTCATCCAGTTGTACTATTCTACTCTACATGGTATCACCGTCCCTGGTTCTCTTCCAGAGTCCCTAAGCCACACCTCCTCTTCCGCTCCCATGGCTCCTTCTTCCCACCACTCTGAATCTTCCTCCGAGTCCGAGGATGGTGCTTTTGTCCTCGCGCCCACCTCCACTCAGATCCAAGGCATCTCCATCCGTCACCATGTTCATGTCATCCTTGACATGGAGGAGGCCAATTTCGGCCAGTGGCGGCACTTCTTCGACTCTGCCCTTGGCAAGTTCGGTCTCAAGAGCCACGTCCTCACCTCCACCCCCGATGAAGATCGCGACGGCGAGTGGCGCAAGGTCGACTCCTGCGTCGTCGACTGGATCCTCGCCACCGTCTCCAAGGGCGTCTTCGAGACTGTACGCCATGATCGCCACGACGCGTTCACCTTGTGGCACGCCGTCGCCGGTCTCTTCCAGGACAACGAGATGCAGCGCGCCGTGTACCTAGAGGCTGAGCTGCGTTCCCTGCAGCAGGGCGACATGACGATCAGCGACTACTGCACCAAGCTCAAGCGCCTCGCCGATCAACTCCGCGACATCGGCCACCCCGTCTCCGAGCCAAGCCAGGTGCTCAACCTCCTTCGCGGCCTCAACCCGCGGTACCGCTACGTCAAGCCGGTGATCACCTCCAAGTACCCGCTGCACACCTTCCAAAGCGCCCGCTCCTTCCTCATCCTCGAGGAGCTCAGCCTCAACCACGACACCAACGCCGAGGCTGGGCAGGCGCTCACCATCACCCACGGTGATCGCTCCAACGGCTCCTCCAACTCCTTCGGGCACGGCGGGCACGGCTCCACTGACGGCACCTCCGGCTCCTCCGCATCGTGCACCAACCACAGCAACAATGGCGGTGGCGGCAACTGATGCAACAACCGCCGCCGCAAACAAGGCAACGGCGGCGGCAACCCGCGCTCCAACACCAACAACACTCAGACCACGCCCTGGACCGCGGGGTTTCACCCGTGGCAAGGCATGGTGCAGGCATGGTCCATGCCTTTCCGCGCTCCGGGCGCGGGAGTCATGGGTCCGCGGCCGCCGTTCCAGCCTCAGCATGCAATGATGGCCTCTCACCTGCAGCCACCGTCCCCACACGGCTCCGTCAACTCCTTCGACACCGGGGGCCTCTACGCTGCTCTCCAATCGGCCAGCGTCCCACATCAGCCGCAGAGCACGTCTGACTGGTACTTCGACACCGGTGCCATGTCGCACATGTCCTCCAACCCCGGTAATCTCCCCTACCATTCCCTTCGACCTTCATCATCTTCAATCATAGTGGGCAATGGTGCTCGGTTGCCTGTCACACACCAAGCACGCACCGTGATCCCCACTGCTTCCTCTCCTTTACATTTGAATGACGTCCTTGTTTCTCCTTCACTCATCAAAAATTTGATCTCAGTTCGTCGATTAACCTAGGATAATAATGTTTCCATTGAATTTGACCCATCTGGTTTTTCCATTAAGGATCTTCCTTCCAGGGAGGAGATGCTCCGATGTGAGAGCCGCGGCGATCTCTACCCCCTGCGTCTTCCTCACCATCAAGCCCTCACTGCATCATCGACGGCATCCTTGTGGCATAAGCGGCTCGGGCACCCCGGCCAACCTGTTACTTCTCAAATTTTACAACACTTTTCATTTTCATGTAATAAGGCTGATGGTCACTCTTGCAGTTCTTGCCGTTTGGGCAAGCATACCCGTTTACCTTTCAACAATTCAGCATCTCAGACATTTTTCCCTTTTCAAATAGTACATTCAGATGTTTGGACCTCTCCTGTTTACAGTCATTCCGGGTACAAATATTATGTTGTCTTTCTCGATGATTATACACACTATCTTTGGACAATCCCCCTGCGAAATAAATCTGACGTTTTTCCGACAATACATGCCTTCATCGCCTATGTTCAGACTCAATTTCGCCTTCCCATCCTCTCCTTTCAGACAGATAATGGCCATGAGTATGATTCCTATGCCATGCGCCTTCTTCTGTCCTCTCTCGGCATTCAGTTGTGACTCTCGTGTCCCTACACGTCGCAGCAAAACGGCAAGGCGGAACGCATCTTGCGCACCACTAATGACTGTGTCAGAACTTTGTTGATTCACAGTGCAGCTCCCCTGGCGTTCTGGGCTGAGGCGCTCGCCACGGCCACGTACCTGATCAACCGGCGTCCATGCCGCGCCACGGCATCCGAGACGCCGTACTCACTCCTCTTCGGCGTGCCTCCCACCTACGACGAACTCCGGGTGTTCGGATGTCGTTGCTACCCCAACATGCTCGCCACGTCTACGCACAAGCTCGCCCCGCGCTCCAGTACGTGCGTCTTCATCGGGTACCCGGCTGATCATCGCGGCTACAGATGCTACGACATCACCACCGGTCGCGTCATCACGTCCTGGCACGTTGTCTTCGACGAGGCGGTCTTCCCCTTCCGCGCAACCGACATCAGCGAGCCCACGCCCCGTCCTCCATCACTTCAACTTGAGGACGACACGCCGTCGCGTCTCGTCACCGAGCTGCCGCGCCACCCGACGCGCGCACGGACTGTGCGTTCGAGAGGCGCCCCCGCATAGCCCGCTGCACCATCTACAACATCTGCACCGGCTTCCGCGGCATCGTCCACGCCTCCGCCCGCGACGCCCAAGACGCCATCCACCGCGTCGCCCACGGCATCGCCTACGACGTCGTCACCACCATCGCCTCCGGTCGCACCGCTGCGCCAACCAGCTACCGCCGGTCACTCCATGGTCACCCGCGCGCGTGACGGGATCCACAAGCCGAACCCCAAGTATGCCCTGGCGGCCTCGGGGACCCTCTCATCGGTGCCCAGCTCCGTTCGCTCGGCTCTGAAGGACGACAACTGGTACGCGGCCATGAAAGCTGAGTACGATGCACTGCAGGCCAACCAAACCTGGACTCTCGTTCCCAGGCCACCCGGCGCTCGCATCATCACAGGCAAATGGGTCTTCAAGCACAAGATGAAACCCGACGGAACCCTTGAGCGCTACAAAGCTCGCTGGGTTGTCCGTGGATTCAATCAACGCCCCGGCATAGACTTCGGCGAAACCTTCTCACCGGTGATCAAACCGGCAACCATCCGAACAGTACTCACGCTGGTGGCATCCCGTAATTGGCCGGCTCATCAACTTGACGTCTCCAACACTTTCTTACATGGCAACTTGCAGGAACAAGTGTTTTGTCAGCAGCCCATGGGCTTCGCTGATGCAGCGCGGCCGGATCATGTCTGCCTCCTGTCACGCTCCCTCTACGGCCTCCGCCAAGCTCCTCGGGCATGGTTCGATCGCTTCGTCGGCCATGTGACCTCGCTCGGCTTTGTCCAGTCGAGAGCGGACACCTCCCTCTTCGTGTACAACCGTGCCGGCGCCTAGGCATACCTGCTGCTGTACGTCGACGACATGATCCTCTCCGCCTCGTCCACAGCCCTGCTTCAGTTCTTCGTCAAGCGGCTGCAGGACGCATTCAAGGTGAAGGACATGGGACCCGTCCACCACTTCCTCGCATCAGCGTTCGTCGAACCAGCCATGGCTTCTTCCTCTCCCAGACGCAGTACGCCGAGGACCTGCTAGAGCGCGCAGGCATGACGAACTGCAACTCTGTCGCCACTCCAGCGGACACGAAGGGCAAGGCCTCAGCAACCGACGGCACACTCATCGCCGACGTCACATCCTACCGAAGTCTCGCCGGCGCACTGCAATATCTGACGATCACCCGCCCTGACATAGCATATGCTGTGCAACAAGTTTGCCTGCACATGCATGCGCCGCGGGATGTTCACCTCACTATGCTCAAGCGCATTCTTCGGTACATCAAGGGCACGGCTCATCTCGGTGTTCAACTGCGCTCCATCTCCTCGCCGTCGATCACGGCGTACTCAGACGCGGACTGGGCTGGCTGCCCGGACACGAGGCGATCTACGTCTGGGTTCTGCATCTTCCTTGGCTCCTCCCTCATCTCGTGGTCATCTAAGCGACAACCACGGTATCAAGGTCGAGCGCCGAGGCGGAATATCGCGCCATTGCCAATGCGGTCTCCGAATGCTCATGGCTACGACAACTACTCGGCGAGCTTCTGTGCAAGGTCCCATCAGCTACGGTGGCGTTCTGTGACAATATTTCCTCGGTATACATGTCCAAGAACCCCGTCCACCATCGACGCACCAAGCACATTGAACTGGACATTCACTTCGTCAGGGAAAAGGTAGCCATTGGCGAGCTCCGCGTCACGCATGTTCCCAGCGCGCGACAGCTTGCGGATGTGTTCACCAAAGGCCTGCCTTCGGCGCTCTTCTTCGACTTCCGAGACAGCCTCTCTGTCACGACTGCCGACGTCGACACTGCGGGGGTGTTAGCGGAGCACCGCCAATCGTGGCTAACGGCTCCGACCGAGTCTTCAGCGTCTTCAGCGTCGCCCTCCAACGGCATCGTGCGCCACGCTCGCGCACTGGCCAACGGCTCCAGCTCCATAGAGCACGCACTGCCGCACGCATACCCTGCGGTCATCCGCGCTCCCGCTTAGCACGCCAGGCCGCTCGCTCCGCTCGATCCTGTGTAGACCGCATGTATAGCCATGGCCAAAGGCCTATATATGTACACTATTGATGATCAATACAATTCATCCAGTTGTACTATTCTACTCTACACCATCTATGTGCAAGCTCCCATGCCTTCTCCACTCAATGTCCCACCTGGCTCCGGTTGCAACCACGGTTGAAGTCGCAACTCGCAACCCTCTATCATGCATGGCCAGCCTAATCACTTTGACCACGATGACGTTCCTACCGCCGTCTTCGCCTAACCATCTTCCACCACCATCACGGCGGGCAGTACAGGACCCCCTGCTGCTTGCGTGTCGCCGACAGTAGAGCTCATTCATCTACAACTGAAGTCCACCACATTAGCACACAAAAGATTTTTAGATACGATCAAAATAAATAAGACAGTTTGAGGGGCGGTTTTAAAACCATCCCTAACAATCAATTTTTTAGGATGGTTTTATTAAATCTACTGTTCTTAAACATCATTTTTTAGAAGTGATTTTATTGAGTCAACTGCCCCTAAAATGTTTTTTTTTTTGTAAAAATCGTAAAAGTAAGATTTTTTTCAAGTGGCTAGGGGCCACTACACCGTCATAGTTATCATGTGTTGTTTTTAGTGTTGTTTGCACAAGAGCATATGTGGTGACTTAAATCTAAGATCTCTCACCTCATGTATATTTCTTCCTACCACTGCACCGTGCGGTAATTTGTGACCAGACATGGATGCTGTCGTTTTGTATTAACATATACGAATCTTGCATCATCTATTTTGAAATCTAAGTGATCTCAAATGGGAATGTTTTCAACTACAAATTTTTATATCTCGTCGAGCACTACTACTTTGATATAGGGTACGTCTCCATCCGAGGTCATTTGAAAAATTACAAATTTTAAATTTCAAAACTGAAGAACTTAATATAATACATCTAGGTCCCTAAAAAAATTTCAAATACAAAAGTTATCAACCACAAAGTTTTATATCTCATCGAACTATACAATTTTGATATAATTTTTGTCTTCATTAGATTCATTTGAAAAAAGTTATAAATTTATTTGTTTAAAAGCTATTTTCAAGGAGTTGACTAAGCCAACAACCCCTAAAAATTGATTTAGTTAACAACCCCTAAAAAACACCTAGTTTTAGAGGAGGTCCTTAACTTTTAAGCGAACCACCCTAAAAATCAAATTTTCAAGGGTGGTTTTCTTAAAACAACCACCCTTGAAAATGCGATTATCTCTAGGGTCGGTTTTTCACAAGGGAACTGTCCTTGAAATTGGATTTTCAGGGTTGGTTTGTTTGCTACAGTTCTCCATATCCTAGTTAGTGACAGTTTCATAGGTGCATAATCACTGATAAAAATTGGAGATGTTTCTAAAAAGCATTTGTGTAGTAGTGGCAAAACCTTGATGCAGGTTCCATTTTCCCAACCCAAAAACCTAACGCATCGGAATTAATGGAAGTCATAAGACAAGGAAAAGAAAAGGGGTTGTCAAAGAAGGAAGTACACGATTCGACCTAATTGTACTCTTATAATCCATCATGAGGTAGCACTACTACAAAAATTATTTTTACTAGTGTCCCTATTTTTTTCCTACTGGTGGTTGACAACTATTCCACTTGTGTTCTATGCCAGTGAGCCTATGACCAAAGGTTGCCTCCAGATATATAGGGGCATTTCTAGTGGCGGTGGTCTTAAGTGCCTGTCACTAGAAATGGACATCTCTATAGATGATTGCTTTAAAAATTGCTACTAGAAATAGGGCCACTTCTATAGACGGTTGTCGCAAGTGGCTACCTCTAAAAATCTATTTCTAGTGGTGGTTGTCGCAAGCGGCTACCACTAAAAATCCATTTCTAAAGGCTGCACACATAAATTGATACTTTTTCATACGAAGTCGATGAAGATAAACTTTATATTAAAATTATAGAGCTCAATAGGATCTCTAAAACTTTATAGTTTGGACGACATTTTCTAGGATTATTTAGGGGTCTAAATATTTATTAGAAGTTCTCGGATCTATTTTAAAAGACAATTTTTTAGAGTAATTTTCAGAGGAGTCCATTTCCTTTTCCACCAACGATTCAAAAGGAATGATTCTCATATTATTGTTAACAATAGCTATGTAGTGGATGGTAACGAAGACCTATGCGAAGGAAGATATTACACGTTTAAATTATAAAAAATAACATGTGTGTATTTTTACGTACGTCCGTAAGGTTCTTCTGTGGTGTGGCCTAGGCATAACCCCCCCCCCCCCCCCCCCCCTTCTCGCTCTTGTTTTCTTGAACCAATTTTCCCTGGTGGTGGTTGACATTTCACAGGCGGTTATACGGACCTCTCATACTTTTGTGTTGTTGGATGGAAGCGCTAGTAGAAGCACCATTTTATCTGCTAGTAGAAATTATTTTTAAAGTATAATAATTAGCTTACTTGTATATTATATATCCATAGTTTGGGGCTTTACTGTGGTACTCCAAAATAATTATAAGCCGTTCATTTAATTAGATTGGATGATTAGAATCATATATTACTCTTAGTTTTTACATTCGAAAATAATACGCCAGGAAACGATTAACTACAATATTTGCCATTCTTATGGGTGAGTTGCCATAGATCGACACGTGAGGGGGTTAAATTGCCATTACCGTGCAGAGGCAAAACAATCAAATGCCCTTTGGTTTTTGTCAACAAAATAACTTACAATGTGTTTGATTTGAGGAACTACTCCATTCTTTTAGATCAGATGATGTATCCATGAGTCTATTTTCCAAATTTGGTGAAATGACTCCATTCCTTGTACTAGTATTAGTTGTTAGTTTGTGAGAGATGAGGTGACGATGGATCAACCTATTTCATTCTACAAACTAAACAAAATAGCAAAGAGTGAAAAGATAGTGGACTAACTCATTACACAAACCAAACATCCTATTACTGTGACCTCAATCCTCAATTCCTCATATCTGAAATGCACAAAATTGAAATCGACCTAAATCAAGCCGTATCTTATCCTGTAGACTAAACAAGCGTGAATATGTGACAAAATCTGTGCGGGTAGTGAAATGTTGATGGTGGGTAAGGATAATCAGCGAATGAAGTGAGACATGTAAATCTTATACAATCCTCGCAAAAGGAAAATGCACGTAAATCTTAGGTATACAAATGCGCAGGGTCAACTGTGGGGAGGTTTCAGTTGCAACAGTATCTGAAATAGACACGTGAACTCCAGCAGAATTCATTCCATGGATCCTGCGTTGGCAGGAAACTAGTGGCCGATTAAGACCATCTTTAACCACAACACCCAAAATACAAGACATATTTGACTTTTTGGTAGCGCTACAGGCAAAGATTTTAATAATCATTGAGCATCTTCTCTGACAACAGGACTCAAAAGAGAATCCTTTCTGTAAATGGGTTTTTAGGAGAGAGGATGCTCATATTTATGTTGTGTCTCTCAGGCAACCTAAAATGGGTCTTCCGTATAAATAGTCTATTGGAAGCTGATTTTGGATCTCTTGTTACCTATTTTGGGATTAGGTGCCTATATGGGTCACTCGTTAGCCCTTGACGACGTGCAGATATACGGTACAGCTTCCGTGTCAACGATGTATAAATACAGACATACCCAGTTGATGACCAGATGAGATCGTCCAGTTGATAGCGTCCGTACGTGGTAACGGAACTTACATAATTTTGACAGTCCACTAAAGCCCATCCTTCAAATTTATATATATATATATATATATATATATATATATATATATATATATATATATATATATATATATATATATATATATATATACAGCTGGCTACAAAATAACTTATTCAGTAGCCACTTTGAGTTACGCTAATTGTTATGCTAATTTATGAGATTATAGTAACTCCTTACTCAGTGGTTTACTGCAATGTTACGGTAAATATCCTCATGTGTTATAGTAACCCAGCTATCGTAAATATGTATTGACATTGTCGTAAATTAATATATAAAATTATCGTAAATAGAGGTAGCTACAGAATAACTTATTTTATAGCTCGCTATATATATATATATATATATATATATATATATATATATATATATATATATATATATATATATATATATATATATATATATATATATATATATATATATATATATATATATATATATATATATATATATATATATATAGAACTATTACCCAACAGCTGGCTACAAAATAACTTATTCTGTAGCCACTTTGAGTTACGATAATTGCTATGTTAATTTACGTGATTATAGTAACTCCTTACTATAATATTTACTATAACATTATGGTAAATATCCTCATGTGTTATAGTAATTCAACTATCGTAAATATATACTGACATTGTCGTAAATTAGTATATAAAATTATCGTAAATGGAGGTGGCTACAGAATAACTTATTCTGTAGCTAGCTATAGAGTATACTCTCCCTATATATATATATATATATATATATATATATATATATATATATATATATATATATATATATATATATATATATATATATATATATATATACACGCGCGCGCGCGAAGGGAAAGCGACGAATCGTGAAGTTGTTGGATCTGCTGAGTGGTGCTTCAACTGTAGTTTTAACAATAAGCTCGCGGATTAGGTGTCTCTCTTTGATTTGATTATAAATAACTGGCGAAGGGCACTGGCGGTACTGCCATCCGCCACTACAAACCTATCTTGAACCGCCATTGGAGTGCTCGGCTGTACCAGTGTCATGAGCTAGTGTAGAAGAACTACTTCTCGCTTAAGACGACAAATTGTGAAGCCGACCGCAGGATCATTTGCTGATAGGTGATTAAACATTTAGACTTAAATATAAGCTTGTGGTCTGTGGATAAGGTGCTGTTGCGTTGCTCATGACTCTACAGATTAACTAGCTGCATGCATGTCATGAGCATGGGGTGAAAAAAATCTCAATTTCTTCCAATGCAAGTTGACAACTAGGAATTGATTATAATTAACGATGCAGAATGCATGATTATTGGTCTATATATACTTGTTCTTAATACCTACAGCTACAGGTCACACTGTTGCTCAAAATCTAAATACATACATTTGTTGTTGTTTTCAACAAGTCCTTGCCTAACTCTTTTTTTTTCACAAGCGTGTCCTCGTGACACGTATTTCATTAAGTAGAAGAAGATTGTGACTGGCTACAACATTCCCTAAATAATCCATAGATTACCGTAGAAGGAGGGAACCAACGCGACGCACAGACAAGCAGCCGAACCAAAGCAAGAAGAGAGAAGGGAGGCAAAATGAAAAGGACCATCCACCTTACAACCCTAGCCAAGAACTAAGATTACATCAGCACAATGGTTGCCAACAGAGGTGATGAAGCCGTAGTGGCAAAGTATCCACCAAGAATCAGCATGGACGCGCGGCGACAAAGCATCCGGCCGAGACGACGAAGCGGCAAAGTATCCGCAGATGTAGGGGTCATCACGCGCACGACAGTAAAGCATCTTCCAGAGAGGGGAGGCTGAAGCGACGTTGTCGACAAAGCATCCTTGCCTAACTCTGATCGATGATCTGTGGTATTAAGTGGAGTCCATAGGCAGTTGTCAAGTTGTGATGGCCTTCTTAGACAGTAACGACGTGTTTGTTTCAGTTTTGGATTGTGAAGAACTCATATATCATGGTCCATGGAAAGCTAGATTGTGAAAGCTGAGGGTCAAAAGCTGAAACAAATACTCCCTCCGTTCCAAATCATAAGTCATTTTAACTCTTTTAAAAAGTTAAAGCATCTAAAGTTTGACCAGAATTATAAAAAGAATTACAAAGATTTATGACATCAAATAATTATACTATTAAAATATAATTAATGAAGAACCTAATGATACTTATTTGGTATCATAAATGTTATTATTTTATTATATAATTTGGTCAAACTTGAGATATTTTTGCTCTTCAAGAAAGTTATTAAAATAACTTATAATTTGTGATAGAGGGAGTATATTGTACTTATTTTGGGTGCGCTAGATTATTCTTTGTGGGGGTACCACAACATATATCAAAAGCTGAGAAAACTGGTAGAAAGTGGATTGTCAGGTTGCGAGATCTTGTTAAGATGGACCAGGTTTTCTCGGTATTCAATTCTTTCAGCCACTTCCAAAATTACGAAAATTCATAAAATTTCACTAAAATTACAAATGATATGATTTTCTAAAAAAAAATAGATCTAAACAAAATATTAGCATGATTTATGACCACACATCTATTGAGTAGAAAATATACAACATAAATAATAGAAAATGCGGATATAGAGTTATGTATTTAGAATAAAGCACATGCATTAATGTAATACGAAATTTTGAATATTTTCAGCCACCATAAAATTACCGAAATTTTGACAAAATTTTGAATCCTGATATGGATCGTGGTTCAATATTTTGGCTATATTGAATCCGGGGCTTTCAGGAGATGAATGAAACAAAAATATTTATATGAATATCATTCTTATTTGAGCTTAGCACTGGTTTAATTGGAAGTCCATCAATGAACACATCATAATCCGTAGCATCGTGCTAAGCTCCATTCTTTCTCATGATGGAGTTATTAGGTAGATCGATTTCTAGCTTCTGCGCATTTTTCTTAGTAAATTTGGAGATTTACATGTGGGTCCCATATAATTGTTTGACCCTAATTGGAAACCGGATCCTGTGTAATTCGTGGAGTGTTCCTTAGCTTAGCTGCATCGTGGAATATGGGGTCAAAATTTGCCTTCTAGTTCCAGTTTTTTTGGATTGTAAAAAACCTAAACCACGGTTGAAATCTGAATCAAACATGCCCTAAAACTTATTAAAAAAAACGATAACGACGCAAGATCTGGAATAAACTGCATGGCTTTAAATGTAAAAAAATCCTCTTGCATTTGTCTTCATTTTGTCATTACAAAACTCGCTTGTGCATATATCCGTTCGCAAGCATATAAAGGAGCGTTTCCAAAGCTCCCATAGGGGTTCAAAGCCTTAGGAATAGAGTGTTTGCCAAATCAAATTATTTCCCTAGAATTCAAACTTCTATGGGTAATACCTTTCCATGTAAGCAAGGCTACCTCATGTTACTATTTTTTTTTAAAAAAAATGGCAGGAGCTCTGCCTATCACTTAAGGTAGAAAAGTAAATTTGTACAAACACGTTGAGCGGCATGGAACACTAGCCTTGAGCTAGCAAGAGAAGGGCCTTCCACGGCATACAAAAGGAAAAACCACAACGCTAAAAAGCTTGGTCAGACTTCATGTCACTATGCTAGCATGGTTTCCTGGGGACTCGAAAACCATAGGCAAAGATTGGTCATATTTTTTTTCTAGAGAAAACATTTTCTACTAAATGCGGTAGGGAAATGGTTTCCCTAGGGTTTTCGAGCATTTTTCTAGAAATCTAAACTCTAGAGAAACAGATAGATTTAGTAGTGCCTTGTTTGTACAGCATAAGGAAGCAGCTGTAGATGGAATCATGTTTTCTTCGACAGGAGGAAAGAAAGAAGCTCATCATCCGCTCATCATTCGGTCCTGTACCCTACCGCTTTGACCGTAGTGCCAAGTGCCAACTGATACAGAAGTGCAGATAACTGTGTCGCAGTTGGCCTCGCCTGAAGATGCAGCAACAGGCAAACCTCTCATACTACGTACTTAGCTGGATCAGCGACTGAAGTGAGCCATGTAAATCTTATACATATCCTCGCAAAAGGAAAATCCATGTAAAATTGTAAACCTTAGTCATACAATATGCGGGGTCAACACTGGTGAGGTTCAGACGTTCAGTTGCAACAGCATCTGAAACAGACACGCGAACTCCAGCAGAATCCGTTCCATGGATCCTGCGTCAACTGACAGGAAACTAATGGCCAACGTAGCCCTTGATGACGTATAAATACATACGATGACAAGAGATTGTCCACTTGATAGCGTCTGTTTGTTTAGCTGAAATTTGGCTTATGTTGATTTTTTTTGTGAGAGAAAAACAATGTTCGTTCGCTAAAAAGTAGTGCTGAAGAATAGGACAAACTCAATCATTCACAGAATTTTGACAGTGTACTAACGCCTATAGTCCTTCAAATTTCATGGAGTATCCTGAACTACCCGCTTAATTTGTAGTTTCGTGAGCTTTCGTGGAGCATGCATATGGTGGAAATAATGGACATGTGCAATGTATCAATCTAGAGACCAGAAACGCCACTCTTACGGAACAAATTTTCTGTGTCGGCCATTGTCGGCTACAAAAAGTGGATCGGAGCTATTTTCCCGTATTTACGGATAATATACAGACAGAGCCAAACATGCTCCTATACATCATGACCACACGAAGAACAAATAAAACTATAAAAGTTGCAAATGCAGCATGCGTGTTTGCAAATCCTAACAAGGAAACACAGCGGAATAACACTACTGTCGTCTGTTGAGATCGACACCTAGGAATTTTTGATTGGAGATATATACATACAAAAAGTAGAAGGGAAAGCGACGAATCGTGAAGTTGTTGGATCTGCTGACTGGTGCTTCAACTGTAGTTAACAATAAGCTCGCGGATTAGGTGTCTCTCTTTGATTAATACTAAATAACTAGTAGCTAGTATTTTCTTAAAATTAACTGCTGCATGCCTCTCATGAGCTAGTGTAGAAGAACTTCTCGCGTAAGACGACAAATTGTGAAGCCGACCACTGGATCATTTACTGACCGGTGATTAAACTTAGATACATACTATAAGCTTGTGGACAAGGCGCTGTTGCATTGCTCATGACTCTGACTGTGCAGATTAACTAGCTGCATGCATGGGAAGAAAATAATCTCAGGCGAACAGGCTGTCAATTTCTTCCAATGCAAGTTGACAACTAGTAATTGATTATAACTAGACGATGCAGAATGCATGATTATATTGGTCTATATATACTTGTTCTTAATACCTACAGCTACAGGTGTATACACTGTTGGTCAAAATTTAAGTATACGTACATTTGTTGCTTTCAACAAGTCCTTGCCTCTCAAGTACAGTAAGGACATGTTTGTTTCAGTTTTGGATTGTGAAAAGGAACATATATATATCATGGTCCATGGAAAGCTAGATTTTTTTAGAGGTTCAAAGCATCTCAACTTCCCTACCTCATGGGTTTGCATGGACGGAAGGCTTTGCATGCAAAGGATCAAACAAGGAAGGGTCATGCGCCCACTCAGGAGTCTCCCGTGATTTGAGGATTTAAGTTTTTTTTAAAAAAAGTTCTATGTTAATTAATTGATTAATTAAAAATAAAAAAAAATCAATGGCTCAAATTTGTTTGAGGTTACCTCCTAGTAAGTAAAGCTGGTTTCTTCGAGAGGAGAAAAGAAAGCTGCTGATCATCTGGTCCTGTATCCTACCCGGCTACATACCCCTTTGACCATAGCGCCAAATTGATACAGGACTTGAGATAATTGTGGCGAGTATGTAGCTGGTTCAGTCCTTGACGACTGTAGCCGATGATTGGTGGCGTCGCAAGGAGTGGGAAGCACAAGTAAAACGAGAGACGAACTCGAGAGGCAGTTGCGTGCTGTCTAGCTCACCGAGGCAGTACGGTCGAAGCACACTCATTGAAACGAAAGAAGAACCAAGTTGCGGCTTTCCTCGGTTCGCTTCCATTCCCACCGATTTTTTTTAGTCCTGCTACGTGATCAAACCATCAATTAGGGCGGGCGCCGGGCGACGATTCCATCTCCCGCCCCTGTGACTGATGCGTGACTCTGCACTGGACGTCCGCACCACGCTGCATTCATCGGCGGGCGGGACTCTGCTGGAGCAGCATTGCCTCCAAACTCAGCAACTCCCGTCTGAATGGACGGGGGATCTGTACGTACGATCGCGCCTTGAAGCTCTCATGTCCCATATCTATCGGGTGGCACTTTGCTTCTTCCATCTGGCTTGTTGCATGCATTGCGTTCCTGTTCCCTCCCCGTGGTCGTTGTGTGTTGCAGGTCGTCAGGCATCCAAAGTTTCTGAAGTTACTGCACAACTTCATGAAAATGGCAGTGCATCAAACGTTTGATCGCATACTGTGCCCATGGCACTAGACAAGATAGGACTGGTAACAAGGAGACTAGTATCCACATAAAGCCAAAAAAGAAAAAATGAATATAGAAAAAACGCAAGTGTAAAAGATCGATCTACATCAGCCAGCTAGCTAGAGGTAGAGTATGTATATGACAACAGACAGCAGACAGATGAACTTGTTCGATGTCAGGATTCAGAGGAGTCCATATCTCGCTTTCCCCTTGGCAGTTTGTCAACTTAATTAGCACCGGAACAGGACGGCCGGGTAGGTAAGTAACAACTGCATGTGACGCTGACCGCCTGCAGTACCACTCGGACTTTCCAACTGCAGTCCAGTCTCCACCTAAACACTCCCATATATGAGTTGTTAATAAGGGTCGCAGCCATGCATGTTTTTTTTAAAAGTTTTTTTTTTGGTTTTTCTCAAGTCAGACAAGTTGTTTGTGTTTTTTTTTCATACTGCGATTTGGATGGAAGAGCTGACTGACTACTAGGAATCTGTTTATCCTCTCAACAACTCCTCTGTATACTGTATTTCATCTTAGGGTACGTAAGGGCCGTCATTACCAAACAAACTACGACAATTCTCTATGAGACATATATACTAGAACGGCCAACGTAACATGCATGAGATGGTTTTGAATTCTTCAATAAATAAAAAACCTGCCCTATATATTATTACACTCTATAGGCCACCTAGAGTAGTATTAGTACTCCGTATTTCTTAGTGATCATGCGCAGAACGTTTGCGGTGAACAAAAGCTCATTATACTAGTAATCTTTGGAACGGACAGGGGTTCAACATCAAGTTGTTGTTGAGCACGACACAGTAGATGGAATGAGTGCCTGCTGCTTGCAGTCATTGGCCAGTGTGATTCTGTGATTCAATATAAATACTACCTTGGCGTACTTACAAAAGTACCAGGTGGTATGTACCTCTCACCGAATCACTGAGAACAGCGACCAGGTACGAGCCATGCCAGACAGTTCAGTTTTACCCGTCGGCAAAAAAAAAAGAACGACTTTTGCCTGCATTTGGACGAGGACACGACGACCCAGAAGATTCTTAAAAAAAAGTAACACACTGAAGTGTACTGTAGTATTTCGTTTGTATTTGGTAATAATTGTTCAACCATTGATTAATTAGGCTCAAAACGTTCGTCTCGCAAAGTACAACCAAACTGTGCAATTAGTTTTTAATTTTATCTACATTTAACACTTCATATATGTACCACAAGTTTAATATGACGGAGAATCTTCTTTTTGCATAGTGTCAAATTTAGGAGTTTGAGGGTATCTAAACATGGCGTGAGAGAATGCATGACGAGCTAGCAAATCCGGGCCCGGTATACAATTGGTTCGATCCGTTGTGAAAAGTTATCTCCGTAAGTTAGGTATTGTTTTTTTTAATAATGAAAATTGTTCCGGCTTCAATCTTATCAAAGGTAAGGCATCAGTCTAAATATTACGAAGTGATAGCCGCAGCTATAAACTCACTCTAGAAACATTATGACAGAGTTTGACATTATTGACCAATGCTAAAAAACAATGGCCATCCATGAGAGAAAAAAAAATTGTGTAGCTACTGATTCCAAAGCGTTCCGCGATCTATAAGGTCAGTCTCAATGGAGTTTCATAAGAGTTTCATAGGCATTAATTATGCTGATGTGACACCATATTAATGAAGAGAGATGATAAGAGTTTCATGGGAGTAGAGAAAGTTCCATGAGGATGAAACTCTTCTGTACTATTTTCAAAATCTGGATGTGTTAGAAACAGTGACGTGAAATCCCCATTGAGACTGGCCTAATAGTAGCACATTTTTTTTGTTGAGAGAGAACTATTTCATAATATTAAGGCCTTCCGCCTCTAGCACGCTATAGTGAAGGGTGTGGGCTTCTCCGAAAACAGCGAAGTTGGTGGCTTTGGCTTCTATCCAAAACAGATTTGGCTTTCACCAATTTTTGCTTTGACTTTAGCTTCAAAAGCCGTTCTTGTATTTGCTTGTTGGTAGAGCTTTTAATTAAATTGGTGGAGAAGCCACAACAGAAACACTGCCAAAGAAACAAGGCTTCAGAGGCTCCTCCTCTCTCCCAGGACTATCTGCAAGGACCTAAGCCATTTCTCTCGATGGTATGTGTGCTACAATTCCGCATGGTAGCCCAAGAGTTGGTGCCAAATTAAAGCAAGGTGAAGCCTTACCAAATAATCCCTAAATTAATACTCTCTCTGTTCCAAATTACGAGACATTTTGATTTTTCTAGATACATAGCTTTTGTTTATATGGCAAAAATCATGTATCTAAAAAACCAAAACATCTTATAATTTAAAATAATGAGAGTAGGACGCAATTTGTCTACAGCTAAATAGAAACCCGTTAGGAAAAAAAAATCTATGCATGTGTAATGCAGATTAACCCATTCAACACTCCTTATGCCCTCTTTAGTAGGGCTTTAGTTGAGACTTGTAAATCGTCTTGATCAAAAGCTATGCTAAACATGTACATGCGAAAACAGCTTGAAAGCCAAAATAAAAAAAACGATGAAGTTTTCTATGGTTTACCGTTTACGGAGAAACCGAAGCTCCACAAAGTTTTAGGGTCTATTTGTTTGAGTTGCAAGCCTGCAACTTTTGGTCCTTTAGCTCAACACCTGCCTTTGTGGCCTCTGGCTGTTTGTTTTTCTATTGACTTTGTAATAAATTTTTAGTTTCTCAGTACACTGAAATTCACAAAAACATCTCCTAACATGCTTCTTATTAGCTTTTAGTCTATTTTCTTATATGTAAGCCTTTTAACTTTTTAAAAGCCAGTTTAATATCTGGACTATTTGTTTTAACTTCTGACTTCTAGCTCATAGACGTCAGCAAAAAATTTTAAACAAACAGGCCCTTAGTTTTTTTTTTTTGCGATTAAACAGGCCCTTAGTTGCCGTGCACATCAATGCTCCAGCTCCGCTGTTCAGCGCAGCGCCACAGCCGTGGTTCGCTGGGCCGCCCGGTATTTTCTGCACAGCACAAGCCTATCTACGTACGCACGGCACAAGGGGCGCTACACGGAGGCTAATCAACAACATCAGGCATGCATTTCTTCCGCCCGTGAGAGGGCCATTAACAGAGCTCGCAAGCAGCCCGTGAGAGTTCGTTTAATGGCCCATAAAAGGTGTTGGGCTGTAAGGTCCATTTATGAATTTCTGGGCCGCTTTGCCCGATGCAGCGCTCTCCCTTTTTTTGAAGCAAAAAATAAAATAACAACGGCAAGAACTGCCGAACACGACGGTGTGGCGGTGGCAGCCGAGATGGGCAACATCATTCTCACCACGACGTCCTGTTCTTCGTGGCTCGCACAACCTTCAGAGGAACGAGCGTTTCGTCCATCCAGATTCCAGACACGCCCGGGGAAACAGGAGAAGGGCCGGGACAGACAGACCGCGGAGACGCCGAGGCCGGACACGGGAGGGGCGTCGCCACCGCTCCCTGAATTTGTCTGTGCGGTTTAGAGCCCTCGCGCCTCCTATCTTTGCTCCCGAGCTCACGCCCCTGTCCTTTAAAGAGCATCCGTCTCGCTCCCGAGACGTCAACCTCTGCTTCTTCCAACCTTCCCCGAATCGCGAGCGAGCGAGCGTTTCCTCTGCTCCGTCCGCGCCCGTTTGCTCATCGGTTGTTGTTGCCTGCCGGCCGGGAACCGCCAGCACGAGCAGCGGCTAGCCAGACGGACGGTCCTCGGTTCCAGGCCGGAGTCTTGGCAGGTGCAGGTGCAGGCGCAGAGCTCGATCGCCATGTCTTTCACCGGCACGCAGGACAAGTGCAAAACCTGCGACAAGACGGTCCACTTCATCGACCTCCTCACCGCCGACGGCGTCTCGTACCACAAGACATGCTTCAAGTGCAGCCACTGCAAGGGCACCCTCTCGGTACGCATGCGTATGGCCTGATCAACTCCTCATGCGTATTCGCCTTCTTGTGATGTGCGGCAATGCGCTGCTCATTTCCGTCCAAAGAAATGAAGCTTTGCTTTATTAGTTTTATTTGATTCATTCATCTCGACAGATGCAAATGTACAAATGTGGGCTCATTTTCATTTCTGCTTGCGTTCTCCTCTAGATTAGCAGCTACTCTTCCATGGACGGTGTCCTGTACTGCAAGACGCACTTTGAACAGCTCTTCAAGGAGACAGGGACCTTCTCCAAGAAATTTCAAGGTAATCTACGGCTGAGTACTGTGCTTGAGTGCTTATCTGTTTCTGAACCCGTCCAGAGCGCATCAACTTGCCTATGCTGTAACGCTGAACTCTGGTTCTGATGCAATGCAATTCTGACCCTTTCGTCGTGTTACTCAGGTGGAGCATCTTCAACCAAGAACGACCAGGTACGGTTCCCAAATCTTCTAAACAGATGATTCCAATCTGACAAGTTCTAAAACTTTATTGGTCCTGTCATCATCAGTAATAGTTGACTACTCATGCACGATGCCAATTCGAAAATCTCTGCAGGCAAAGGCTCCGAGCAAGCTATCATCTGCATTCTCTGGAACTCAAGATAAATGCGCAGCCTGCCAGAAAACCGTGTATCCATTGGAGAAGGTACAGAAATGCTGTTTCTGTACCTCCGGCAAACAGTAGCACACGATTATCTGATCAAATCAATCACCACAACTGATGCTAATGTTGGCACGATTAACCTTCTTGTTCAGATGACGCTAGAAGGCGAGTCGTACCACAAAAGCTGCTTCAAGTGCTCGCACGGCGGTTGCATCCTGACCACCTCCTCCTACGCCGCGCTCAACGGAATCCTCTACTGCAAGATCCATTTCTCGCAGCTGTTCAAGGAGAAGGGCAGCTACAACCACCTCATCCAGACGGCGCAGACCAAGAAGAACGAGGCTGCGGAGGCCGCGTCGGAGCCACCGGCGGATGCAGGCGCGGCTGAGCCGGAAGCACCCGCGCAGTCGGCGTAGAACAAAGATTAGCAGCAAACGCAAAGAAAAATAGAGACGTGTCTTATCTCCTATATATATACGAACTCTGCATTCAGTGAGTAGTTTTCACAAATATATGTTGTTGTTATGTTGCCTTGTTCTGCCTCTAACTGCAGCTTGATTTTGGTCAGTCTGGGATTGTAACAGTGCATGTTGAATTGCTTATTCTGTATTATGAGGCTCTGGATTCATGATGATGAAATGAGAATATGGGTGTTAACATTTTGCTTCCTTCCTACTGTGTATTGCTTTTCCAACTCATGAAGTTTTCCTTCGCATTCCATGAAAAACGAAGGATGCAAGCAGCGATGGAAGCTTTGAGGATAAATTTAGAGAGGCCAACACTAGAATACTTAATTAGACCACACAATGAGCATATAAATTTCCATGATTTAACAATCTTGAAAACTATTTTCTTGATGACAAAAATCACATTTACATTATGTTAATACTTATGGCAAACAATTATGTAATAAGCCGGTACTTCATATAAGTTGAACAATGGCTAAGGAAGTATTTCAACTAGACACATGTAGGACGAC
This sequence comes from Saccharum hybrid cultivar R570, assembly GCA_038087645.1. Lineage (NCBI taxonomy): Eukaryota > Viridiplantae > Streptophyta > Magnoliopsida > Poales > Poaceae > Saccharum > Saccharum hybrid cultivar. The sequence continues at coordinate 9,922,437 of JAQSUU010000191.1, read as the reverse complement.
TGAAAAATGTCTATAACAATAGCATAGAAATTACATAATACTTGTATGAGTATTGGTTTACAAAATAGACAAATAAGAGTGAAGGCAAATCTAATTAATTTTTATAACTAGCTATATGCCCCACATTCACCCACAGACTTCTAGTACTCTTATTTTTTATTTAAAAAATACTTACATACCTTGAATTGCTAAATGCAATTATACACAATAACATACACAAGTGTAAGATCAATTCCGAAGGAAAGGTAAACTTGCAAGGAATTGTAGCACGCCACCAACAGTAGTATCCTCTTTTTGGTTGCGTATAATTTTCTGCCTGTACTGTAATGGTGAGAGCATATTACACGAATGGCGCGACCTCGGTGAGGTTCAAGAACGCACCAGTGACGCCTCCCTTGGGTGCCATCGCCATCATGAGAGCTCCCCGTGCGCCCTCCTCTACCGTCAGATGCCCAACCTGGAAGTTCATGTCCGTCTCGACATAGCCAGGATGCACGCAGTTGATGCACAGCGACGGGTGCTCCTTCGCAAGGATCCGGGAATAGGCATTCGCGAGAGCCTTGGACGCTTTGTACGCAATGAACCCTCCTTCCTTAGGCCAACCTCGAGCCTCCAGTTGGCCATCCTTGAAGTCCTTGAGGAACAACACTGACAACTCGTCTAGTCTCTGTTCAGACAAGCTTTCGATATTGTTGAGCTCTTCTTTAAGTTCATCTCCACTGAAAAACTGGAGAAGGATGGAATTAGTATTTGTTTGCACTTTGCAGAATTGCATAATTTTCTTTTGCATATACAAATATTGCACTTGATTCTATTTTGAAGGATGACATGTAAGATAATAACTATATGCCATTTACCCTGAGTAGTCCATAGTAAGATGACATGTTAACAATCCTTCCATGGGATGAGGACTGCAGAAGAGGAAGCAATGCTTTTGTGACAGCTTTGATCCCATGGTAGTTGGTCCTCAAGCACTTCTCTGCTTCCTCATAAGGTTCCGTGATGTTCTTATTGATTGTTTTGATTCTCTCCATGAGATCGTCCATGCCTGCGAGCTGTTTCCACACAAAAAAAATATATTTGTCACTTTTCTGCTAGAACTTTTTTTTTTCTAATACATAAACTTTCTGATTGCATGCTGAGAAGTTACTGGTTAACTAACCTCTTGACGAAAAGTTTCTAGGTCGCCGACGTTACTTGTCGTTCCAGTAATTGCTGCATTATTGACCTGCAAAAGCATAAATTGATCGACAACCATCAGTAAAGAATGCTGAAGTCACAACACGAATCCGTAGCAACTGAAAAACCACTCACATCTTTATCACAAGCTATATATACATTAATTACACATGTATGAAGTAGACATATAGGAGTATTGCAGTACGAAGAAGGGGAAATCATACGTCCATACCAATATATCCAGCTTGCCAAACTTCTCCTTGATAAAATCAACTAAGCGTGCAGCGCTCGACGGATCGCTGACCTCAAGCTGATGAAATACGACGTTGGATAGCCCAAGCGTGCTGACTGCTTCGGCGCCCCTCTTCTCATCCCTTGCTGTCAATACAACAGTGACTCCATTGGAAGCCAGTTGTTTGCATATTTCTAGCCCAATTCCTCTGTTCCCTCCTGTAACCACAGCGACCCTGGTAACAAAGGTAAAAAAACATTAATATCACAAATTTCCTGTCAAAACTTACATATGATACTCAAGAAGAGAAAAATCATGACTGAGATATGTTTTAAAGCTATCAAAACACTCTTGTTTGTTCTTATGCATTAGACATTGCTTATAGTACTACTGCAGTACTGCTGCCAAAGAGATTTGATGCTCACTGCTTCTCAGATTGGTTGCCTGTGCTTCCTTCCATACTATGCAACTGAAAACTAATTCTTGCGCAAGACGGTGTAAAAGGTCACGTGTGTAGAGAGGAGATTGGAGACACTGAGTTGGGCACTGAGATTGGATGATCCAGTCCACATTTATACCACCGGCAGTTCTTGCTTGGAGGCTCTGCTTTTGTTGGTGAGGTCACCCCTCTCGTCATTAGTTGCTTTCCGCTGTACGACTTTTCCGTGACCATCTGAACAAAAAAGAAAGAAGGTTCCCGTGGAAGAGTCAGGGTGAACGTTCGGTCTAGACCGATAATTCGGTTCGGGTACATCGGGTTTTAAAAAAATGGGTCTTTGCAAAATAAGAACCGAACACCTAAACAAATCATTAACTGATGATTCGGTGAACCGAAATGTCGGTTCGGTCTTCGGTCTCAACCGAAGGTGACCGAAAGGAAAGGGAGAACTAGAGTAGACGAGAGTTCGGGCATGGACTTGCAATCGCACGGAGGAAGCTGGAAGGAAAAGTCGAGGCTGCACGCCACACGCGCCAGACGACGATGCAGCTTCCGGCCGCGGCGGTCGGCGGAGCAAAAACGAGCGGGCTGGTTACGTGAAAAGTGATAAGGATAGCTTTGTTAGCTTGTGGCTTATACACGTTAAGTATAGTACGGTATGACACCCGATTTGTCAAAGGGATTGGATTGGTGACTTACCCATTCAGTGACTTTGGTACTGGACATTCCAAAAACAGGTACTATCGGATCAGCTGAATTAGAGAATAGATAGAGGTCCGATCAATTAGTGAGCGACTGGGTAGATACAACTTAAAAAAAAACTACTTCATTGTACCATGATATGGGACAAAATTTAGTAATCCTATTATATACAGTGGGCTGATGGGCCCTCTAGTGTATTAGGCCCATGGGGAAAATACAAGAGCGCATTGGGTTGCCTCGGTCTGTTCGGTTTTTAAGTGATGGCCACCGAACTCAAGCAAGCAAATATGGTTTGAGATGTAACGCTCGAACTAATGACCTATGACCAAGAGTTCGGTCTATTCGGTCTCGGTCTATGTCTATTCGGTCTTAGTTTTCGGTCTCACTTCTTTTTTGCCCATCCTGAGCAGGGAGAGGACGCCACGAAAGGTTGCTCATTGCTTTCAATCTTGTGCTAGATTTTCTAGAGCCAGACGAAGTATGTTTGTTGGTTTGTCACGCTTCTCCTATCTGAGAGTTTCTCAAAATAAGAGTAAACTATTACATTAGCGGTCTCTAAACTATTATGTTATTTTCATTCGAGTCTCTAAATTATGAATCTGCATATCTAGGACTCTAAACTACTTAAGTACCCTAATCCCTATTCAAAGTAGCTATATCATAGTCTATTAGTTGACGTGATGTCTAGTATGAAACCGACATGTGGGCCTACAACTCATAATTAAATGGACAGTCCCTAAACGGACGTGTGGTACTGTATTGTGTAAGGAGAAACAAAACAAGAGAAATCAAACTACAAGTCGTAGCATGTCGCAACTATTAATGTTATGGTTGCATGTGGCTAATATTTATAGTGTAATTTCTCTCTTTTTTGTTTCTCCCTATATAAGTTTGTGATAAAAATTTGCATGCTTATTCATTTATATTTTTCTTTGATGCTTTTGTCATGTGGATATTGCTTAGAAAGCACCTTTAACCGCTTTGTGTTGAAAGAAAAATGAAACATTATTATGTATCACCCTAGGAAAGAGAGAGATAAGGTGAGATGATCAAAGACCTAGCAAGGCGATCAGAGTGGGGTCATGGGAGCCTAATCCCATTGTACCAACACCGCCCAACCAAGCGTTAAAAACACCCAAAACTTCGAGGAGAGCACACACGCCAACTGATGGTTAGATGTACTCAAGTGAGACTCAAGGATACAACGGAACAACCAAAAAAATGAAAATGGAGACCAAAACAAGCAAAATTGGAAACTAACAAAAAAACCACCCGGATGCAGTTGCATACCAGCTGAAGCCAGTTTATTTCAGCCCACGAAGGTGAAAAGTCAAAAGCAAATCAAATGATTTCAAACAGACTTGAAACTTGGTGGAGGAGTTTAAAAACACCTAGCACCAAAATTCAGCTCAATCGGAGCAACTTGAAAAACCGGCCTGAGTCGGTTTACACATATTTTACCGGAACTGTCTCTAAGAAAAATACTCCCTCTGTGCAGAAAAGAATGCAACTATAGGTTGCGTGCCAGTAAAAGTGGTTCATGTTTGACCAAATTTCTAATGAATACCATTCACATTTACAACTCCAAAGTAATTTATTATGAAAATACATTTCGTGATTAATCTAATGATATTTATTTGATATCATAAATATTGATATTTTTTCTATAATTGATCGAACTTAGGATACTAAACCATGACTGTACTAGAATTGCATTCTTTCCTGGACGGAGGGAGTACGAAATAAATTCAAATGAGCTATGAAAAATGTGAAATTTTGCAAAGAAGTTCCTTAGGATGAATAGAAGCAATACCCCAAAGATCATCACCAAAAGTCAAGGAATCCACTTAGATCTGCAAAACTCCAAAGAAAAGAGGGTTTTCTCAAGTTTTTCCTCCAAACGGTGGATCTCCGTGCTCGTGAGGAATCTGCCCAAATCACTCGGTAAAGATGTTCCTCAGATGTCCTAGAACAAATCCATCTACTCAAATCACCCTCAAACATGCAGTAAATCAAAATCCATCAAAAGCACAAGAGTGTTCAGGAAGGAGAAAAACCAAATCCATAACAAGAACAAGACTTGAACTTAGATCTTAGAGGAATGATTGCTTTATTTTCAAGATCAACAAGGTCGGGTTCTTACGAAGGAAATATTACACATGCAGAGGAATGGTTCTCTCAACTGCGGATCTCAGCGTAGCGAAAACTACAATTGGCTATGGCTTAAGAAAATAACCTAGATGCATGAAAGCTAAACTGAAAGAGATGGGATGGTTTAGGCAACCACTTCTCTTATTTACAAAGCTATTACACAATCCTAAACTTGCTCTTAGATATTTTGTATGAACCACTTAGCCCTAGAGCAAAAATGGTCAAGCGGAGATCCGTGTATCCGGCAACCATGAGCTCTTCACGACTTTACTTTGCATCAACGCAAGCTTCACGATGACGCCACATGCCCCCCCCCCGAAGTCCATCCCAAACTTCATCCTAGGTTTTGAGGCCCAAATCCGTAAACCGTCCACCCGTGGATTTGAGGCCTGAACCACCAAACCCAGCTGGAGGAGTGTATTTGCTATGCCTCCTCCATTATCTCGACACGTGTCACTGTCCATCCTCGACCGCCCGATTACCAAGTCCTCTTGTGCCTCTACTTGACTTGGTCAACACGATCTACTCCACATGTACACTTGTTATCCATGTCCCCAAGTGTCAGCCACCCACGGTCAGTGTTCCAGCCCCCTTGTTCCCTCGATCTATGCTTCACGTCACACGTCTCTACTTATCCTTCTCCATAGCCATGGGCCATCTCTGTGCTCCACACCTACGCCCCACAAGCCAAGAGACATGTTGCATAAACACCACACTCAACACAATGGTTAGTCTCCAAACTCAACCAAAACTTGATCATCTCCTGACAATCACTCATCATCAACTCAACACACATGGCACACATCAACCATGTGTTCGTAGTTGAAGCTACATGATTTCTTGGCTTGGCAAGAACCAAATTATATATTTTTTGGTGAAACCAAGAGGGGCAAGCATATGCATGGCTATACGGGCTGCCCAGCCACGGCGAGGCACGGCACGACTGGGCACGGCGGCGCTGTCGTGCCGTGCCCTGCCACATAGTGCCACCGTGCCAGCATCCCGGCCTAGGCACGACACTACAGCCTCGCAACCGTGTCGTGCCGACACTATGAGCACGGCGGCCTAGCGTGCCCGTGCCGGCCTGAGTGTCGTCATCGTCGGTGCCAACGCTACGCGGACGCGCCACGCCGCCCCCCAGCCGAGCGCCGCCAAGTTGCAGACGTGTCACTGCCGAGCAGACTCGCCTCCAGTCGAGCAGACTCGCCTCTAGCCGCGCGCCGCCGCAGCGCACGGATGCGCCCTGGCCGAGCACTGCCGCCGTAGCCACGCCATCAGAGAGAGAGAGAGAGAGGCAGGCAGAGGAGGGAGTGGCTGGGACTGACGGCCACAGGAAGAGAGAGAGAGAGAGTGTCACACCCGGTTTTCTAAAGAACAAAACCAGGTAATCATATGTGTGCCCAGGAAGTCCACACATATGCCAGAATGAAAAAAATATCAGAAACAATGTTATTATATAACGTATACATAGCTATATTAACACTTACATCAGAGTATCGCGGAACGGTGACTAAACTTCGGGCTCCATTCTTCTCAGGGACGGCTGACTGGGGGCAACATATGCCTAGCAAAAGTCACTATCAAGCGTCAGTATCTTTTCTCAGAGTGGTATCAGAGCGGTGTTGACTGTAGGACGTATGCCAAGTAGCACTGGACGTATTCTAAAACTTATTTTACTATAAAACTATTTTGTCATCCCTTGACTCATTGATTTTGACTATTTCCTCTTCCTTGTCTTGTTGTATCCCATCCTTGGTAGCTTCCTTTGAGCTAATATTTCTTACACCCTTGGAATTTGTTTTACGTTGCTTTTACTAAAAGTTTTCTGATCTTACCTGGTTCAAAGATTCGATGTCATTTCATCATCCATACTTTTCTCTTAGGATGACCACCATTGTTGAAGAAGCACGTGTAGTACCGATGATGTGATGTGTGCTTGTTGTGCTTGATGTGTTGCTTGTGTGTTGTTCTTGTTCTCGTATTTTGAAGGTGGCTCGGAAGGTATAAGTCTTGAGTAGTAGCTTGATCTATGCTAAGTGGGGTAGGTTTTACGTAATACTCCGCATGCTGATTTCTATAGCAGTCTGCAATGTTTCTGTTATATCTCAAGATATGGACATGAGAAATTTATGAAATTTTACTGGGAATAACTATACTTCTGTATCTTTCCAAACCCACTGGATTTACCTTTTTACCTATTTTGAGCTAAGATATATACCTGTTCTAAATTGAGGTTACTGCACAGTCTGGAATTCTAGAACAGTTTTGGCTAAGCTCTGTTTTTGATTAATTTAATGACAGAACCTGGAAAAGTGTTATTAATAAAAGTTGTAGATAATTTCATAAGCTTTCCAACCATGTAAAGATCACTTCATTTGGATCTTTGTAGCTCGAGTTATGCCAGGTTTACTGAACTGCTGAAATTAGAATTCACCCAGAAATTTTCTGCATTACTTCCTTATCTTGTATAAGTGAATATATCATTGGATATCTTTGAATCTCATTGATTTGCCTGGGAATCTTACATTAGAGATGATTATGGTTATCTAGTATAAAAGGGATGTGAGTTACTTTGGTGTTCCCTAGTTTCTTTTTTCTAAGGGGGTAGCAAAGTTGTGAGTGTTGCAAGATGAATGTTTCGTATGTCCTAGAGATTCACTTGGAAGAAGTGGTCATCTCTATGATTGGAAGTCTATAGTTAGTTTCATGAAAACTTAGATGACATCACCTCCATATCAAGTATGTTTAGTAAGTTTTAAGTGAAGGACTTATTATTAGCAGCAAGCCTTAAAGAAAGTGTTGCCTTCAACGACATTGTCAGGTGGAACAAAATCTTTGTTAAATGGGGTAGTGTCCGTTACCATCATCAATCTCAAGCGACGAGGTACCAAGAACTGAAGATCAAACTTTATCTTTCTTGTCATCTTTTGGCTATCCTCGATCCATGTCTTATATCTCATCAACATAAATCAAAGAAGCATGAAGATTTAAAGATTAGTGTTATCTATCTCTCTAATCTCTCTGAATCTCATTTGTATCTTATCCTGTCTTTTTAGAGCAGTCTGTCTTCCTTAGCTTATACCTCTATTTTTGGATGCCCAAAAATCATGGATAAAATTCTGGACAATAGTAGACTTCAATATTTTTCTCTGACCGTAAGAACCACCCTGATAGCTATTATAGTTTGGGATTTATGAAAATCACAAGGCGACGTATCTATGCTGTCAGCAATCTGGAATAGTTTCTGTTGTGCACAGTTTTCGACCACGTTAACTGTAGAATCTGGAGAAGTATTCTATAAGAAAGTTGTAGTAAATTTGATAAGCTTTCCAACGGTATAAGCTACAACATCATTGGATTCGTAGAACTTGAGTTATAACTGTATTTCTGCACTGCCATTTTTCTGCTCGCGAGGAAGTACAAGTTACTTGTTCTTGCATATGCTCATGAATATCTTTGAGATGATAGAAGGACATGATGGTAGTTATCACTCAGAAACACATGTAATCTATCCATTGGTGTTCTCCAGTTGATCTCTTCTTAAGAGGGGTTGCCGAACTAAAGGCGATACAAGATGGAGGTTTTATACGTTCTATTTTCGTCATCTGGAAGCATCAGCTATCTACATGGTTGCAAAGTCATTATCGAGCGCAGGTATCCTTTTTCAGGGTGGGTAACCTGTTAGAACCATCTACAAGAATCATAAGGGTCTAAAGGAGACATTTACAAAGTTGGTTATGAGTTTGTGGCATCATCATTGGATAGGAGTTGACGAAAGAAAAGTGAAGACTTGCAGATCAACTTTATCTTTCTCCCTAGTCTCTCCGAATCTCGGGACGAGATTCCTGTTAAGTGGGGTAGATTTGTCACACCCAAAATTTCCTATTTTGGGTTGTGCATGAAAAATACTAAATAAAATAAATAATTTCAATATTTGAATAAATTTATTAGATAAGTTAAGTTGCTGCTAATTTAAATATAGATAATTGTGGTTTTAAACTTTTTCATATTAATTTGATAATGTGGTGTTTGTGTGATGCTTGTCTTTGGTGTTGGTGAGTGCTATTATTTTCAAAATACCATAGGACGACGTTTACTTCTCACCGGAAATTTTTTTGGCATTTTCTGGATTTAAAATTTCAATTTCCGTGAGCTTAATCTTTTTCCTTGATCTCTTCATCAATCTTTTCATGAGCTCAAACTTATTTAGTTGAGTTCCTTATCTCTCCAAGAGTCTCCAGGATTTTTCCCGTGATTTTTCTGAGCTCCGGGCTATTTTTCACGGCCAAAAAGGTAATTCTAGATTTTCTGGAATTATTTTATTCGCGGAATTAAAATAATCCCGAAATTAAGAAAATTCGAAAAGTTTCCAAACCCTACGACTATATATATGCCGGTGTAGCACTCGACGCCCTGGTTTCAGAAGTACAACCCTTATCGCGAGCCGCCGCTCGTAGCTCCCTCCACCTCTTGCCGAAGTTCTGCATCAACAGCTTGCGTTCCGGCGAACTTCCGACGAGCTTTTCCGGCCAAACCGTCGCGTTCCGACGCCAGCCACCACCACCAAGAGGCAGCCCTCGTCGTTCTCTACACCGTGGTATATCCGTTTGCACGAATCCATCGCTGTTTCATCGAGTTTCCATCTCATCTTGTTTTTCTCCGGCGAGGTACCACCATGGCTGACCGGAGTTCCTCCCAGCTCAAGGTAGAAGATGATACTATTTACAGTTTTGCCACTAAACTTGTTTTGATCATAAAATCTTCGTTTTAACTCCGATTTGACCCGTTCAAGTTGCGTTAGGTTCGTATTTGCGAGATCTACATGTTAGTATAGTTGTACAGTAGGTTGGGAAAGTTTAATTTTTGAGTTTATATTAAAATAATTATTTATCTATAGGAAATCTTAGAAAATTCATAACTTATACGTTTTAACTCCGAATTTGGTGATCTTTGCGTCTGTGTGATCGTAGAAACGTGTAGAAGAGTTTTATAAACTTTTTATTACTGTTTTGTTATTGTTGGTGTACTGTTCTAATTGTATCTCTTTGTTTGTTTCGTGTATGTTTGATTGGATGCATGTGTGTTGTTGATTGATGATCGAGTATAGACGGTGAGCAGTATCTGGACGATCAAGAGTATTATTTTGAGCCAGACCAGCAGTATCATCAGGAAAGCTTTGATTAAGGCAAGTATAACATGGGACCATCCTTGTTGTCCTATTCACTAAAATTATCATACATATGCATGTGTCTTCCTTGACAACCATAGAGATTATAACTTAGCTATTGATATCTTGTTTCCTTGTCGCCTATGGGTTGTGCATTTGGGTAGCTACTGCTAGTGCTTAATTATGAACGATGATCTTGTAATTTGACTAATGGATTATGCAATCAACCATTAAGATGATTTTATTACTGTTGAAAGGGGGCTAGAGCAAGGGGTTATATTGTTGCTCTGGTTTCCCTCCGTAAGGACTTACCTGTAAGTGATAACCGGGATATACAGTACAGCTGTGAGGGCTATATGGCTCTGGCTCTAGTTGTTCAAGAGACCTTTTCTAGCTTGTTAGAGGTTACCTTAAATGGCGTAAGAATGGCTTGCCACTTTGGGTGTAGTGCGAGCCCCTGGCCTAGTGTGTATAGGCTGCGGTTGTTGTGCCACAGGGAAGGGGGTTCTACATCTGCCTGCCGAGTGAATCTAATGGCCCTAACTTGTTAGACGAACTTTTGAGTGGCTTTATATGGTTTTCAGTGTTTTGGGAGTAATTAACCCATGCATTTGGAAATCATGACTCACAGTGAAAGTGTACACCTCTGCGCAGAGTTAAAAACTGGTATACTAGCCGTGCTCACGGATACGAGCGGCCTTGGGGATTCTTACAGAATAGATGATCACCATTGTTATATCATGCTTAATTATTGTTGATTATTATTATGCTCATGTTAATGCTATTCATTATCCTTATTACAATTGATCATTGATTCATTAATGGGAACGGTGATCAATTGTAATAAGGATAATGAATAGCATTAACATGAGCATAATAATAATCAACAATAATTAAGCATGATATAACAATGGTGATCATCTATTCTGTAAGAATCCCCAAGGCCGCTCGTATCCGTGAGCACGGCTAGTATACCAGTTTTTAACTCTGCGCAGAGGTGTACACTTTCACTGTGAGTCATGATTTCCAAATGCATGGGTTAATTACTCCCAAAACACTGAAAACCATATAAAGCCACTCAAAAGTTCGTCTAACAAGTTAGGGCCATTAGATTCACTCGGCAGGCAGATGTAGAACCCCCCTTCCCTGTGGCACAACAACCGCAGCCTATACACACTAGGCCAGGGGCTCGCACTACACCCAAAGTGGCAAGCCATTCTTACGCCATTTAAGGTAACCTCTAACAAGCTAGAAAAGGTCTCTTGAACAACTAGAGCCAGAGCCATATAGCCCTCACAGTTGTACTGTATATCCCGGTTATCACTTACAGGTAAGTCCTTACGGAGGGAAACCAGAGCAACAATATAACCCCTTGCTCTAGCCCCCTTTCAACAGTAATAAAATCATCTTAATGGTTGATTGCATAATCCATTAGTCAAATTACAAGATCATCGTTCATAATTAAGCACTAGCAGTAGCTACCCAAATGCACAACCCATAGGCGACAAGGAAACAAGATATCAATAGCTAAGTTATAATCTCTATGGTTGTCAAGGAAGACACATGCATATGTATGATAATTTTAGTGAATAGGACAACAAGGATGGTCCCATGTTATACTTGCCTTAATCAAAGCTTTCCTGATGATACTGCTGGTCTGGCTCAAAATAATACTCTTGATCGTCCAGATACTGCTCACCGTCTATACTCGATCATCAATCAACAACACACATGCATCCAATCAAACATACACGAAACAAACAAAGAGATACAATTAGAACAGTACACCAACAATAACAAAACAGTAATAAAAAGTTTATAAAACTCTTCTACACGTTTCTACGATCACACAGACGCAAAGATCACCAAATTCGGAGTTAAAACGTATAAGTTATGAATTTTCTAAGATTTCCTATAGATAAATAATTATTTTAATATAAACTCAAAAATTAAACTTTCCCAACCTACTGTACAACTATACTAACATGTAGATCTCGCAAATACGAACCTAACGCAACTTGAACGGGTCAAATCGGAGTTAAAACGAAGATTTTATGATCAAAACAAGTTTAGTGGCAAAACTGTAAATAGTATCATCTTCTACCTTGAGCTGGGAGGAACTCCGGTCAGCCATGGTGGTACCTCGCCGGAGAAAAACAAGATGAGATGGAAACTCGATGAAACAGCGATGGATTCGTGCAAACGGATATACCACGGTGTAGAGAACGACGAGGGCTGCCTCTTGGTGGTGGTGGCTGGCGTCGGAACGCGACGGTTTGGCCGGAAAAGCTCGTCGGAAGTTCGCCGGAACGCAAGCTGTTGATGCAGAACTTCGGCAAGAGGTGGAGGGAGCTACGAGCGGCGGCTCGCGATAAGGGTTGTACTTCTGAAACCAGGGCGTCGAGGGCTACACCGGCATATATATAGTCGTAGGGTTTGGAAACTTTTCGGATTTTCTTAATTTCGGGATTATTTTAATTCCGCGAATAAAATAATTCCAGAAAATCTAGAATTACCTTTTTGGCCGTGAAAAATAGCCCGGAGCTCAGAAAAATCACGGGAAAAATCCTGGAGACTCTTGGAGAGATAAGGAACTCAACTAAATAAGTTTGAGCTCATGAAAAGATTGATGAAGAGATCAAGGAAAAAGATTAAGCTCACGGAAATTGAAATTTTAAATCCAGAAAATGCCAAAAAAATTTCCGGTGAGAAGTAAACGTCGTCCTATGGTATTTTGAAAATAATAGCACTCACCAACACCAAAGACAAGCATCACACAAACACCACATTATCAAATTAATATGAAAAAGTTTAAAACCACAATTATCTATATTTAAATTAGCAGCAACTTAACTTATCAAATAAATTTATTCAAATATTGAAATTATTTATTTTATTTAGTATTTTTCATGCACAACCCAAAATAGGAAATTTTGGGTGTGACAGAGAGGCAGGGGATTGAGTGCCAGAGTAGCCTAGGACTCGGGAGCAGGTAGCGAGCTGCGAGTGGAGAAAAAGTTGTGGCTGGGAGGGAGGAGAATGGGAGAGAACATGGAGAGAGTTGTTTTTTATGTAGGGTTCGACGGTTAGAAAATATTGTAAGTCAATCCAACGACTAATTAATCGTGCTGTGTCCGTGCCAACACTACGGGCTGAACCTGCGGCCCATATACGGCCGTAGATCGTGCCCGTGCTGGCACTAGCACTATAGCTCCGTGCCGGGGCCGTGCTAGCGTGCTTTTTTGGGCCGGGCCCGTGCTGGCCCATCGTGCTTGACCCATTTGGCCATCTATCTATAGACAAGCCCCTACTGAACATATTAATAAAAAAGCGAAGTAACCAAACTTTACGAGGCTCAAGAGGTCAGGGAGGATTCAAGAAATAAAAAAGAAAATAAAGAAAATTAACCAGACCAAAGAGATTAAACAAGATTGTTTAGCCTTTGAACAACAGAGGGGAAGTAACATTTTTGAAACGTACTAGGAACACTGCATATTCTGACTTGAAGAACCTCTTGGCATGAACCAAATTATAATCAATATACTCAAGAAACTTCTGAAAATTGATATATTCCATGGAATTTTATTACTGCGGTACTGCCTGCAGTGGCGGACCCAAAGGGTAGTCCAGGTAGGCCCAGGACTACCCTGGAATCTGGCCCAAAGTCTCTTTACTACTCTGTATTTTTGGTACCTGAAGCCCATAAGAAGTCTGGCCCAATAAATAAAATAACAGGCCACTAGGGCAGCCATCGACCAGCGATACTCTTGCTGAGCAGCCCACGCCTCGTTCTATCGCCTTGCCCCGACCCCAGCATGCACAAGCACGAGCGGGCCCCGGACGCCGGCCGAGCCGTCGATTGTTGACTCGCAGACTCCACCGCGCTGCCGCCTACAACGATAAGAGCTGACAGGGCGAGTGCTAGACCGCGACCGGCGCCCAGCCTAAGGCCGATGCAAAAGCATAGGCACCGAGCAGCACCGCTTCCCCAGGCATGCAAGACGCCGGCCTCCAATCCACCGGGAGCACCTCGTGAGTGTGCTTCTCCCAAATCCCATTATATTAAGCCTTAGAATAATATATAGTTTGGACATTGCACTGTAAAAATAGACTTAGGGATTGTGTATCTGTGTTTACGTGAAATCAGTGTGTGATTCATTAATACAGGTTGGGGATTTGTTGTGAATAAAACCATAGCCTAAAATCGAATGAAATTTGCTGTAATTTTCTAGAAAATTGAGGCATGTGAGGCAAAAGTTTCCTCTGGTTAACTTATAGTTGTGTATGTATGCTGAATTATATAAAGTATTTTTTTTTATCTTTTTTGTTACAAAAATTTTTGTTGGATTTTATGGTACTATTTATAAAAATTTTGACAAGAACTACCCTAGTTTCAAATCCTGGGTCCGCCACTGACTGCCTGCCCTATAACTTACGGTGGGAGCGCATTACACGAATGACGCGACCTCGGTTTTGTCCAAGTACGCGCCAGTGACGCCTCCCTTGGGTGCCATCGCCATCATGAGAGCTCCCCGTGCGCCCTCCTCGACCGTGAGATTCCCAGCATGGAAGTTCATGTCCGTCTGGACATAGCCAGGATGCACGCAGTTGATGCACAGTGACGGGTGCTCCTTCGCAAGGATGCGGGAATAGGCATTCACAAGAGCCTTGGACACTTTGTATGCACTGAAGCCTCCCGTAGGCCACCCTCGAGCCTCCTGTTGGCCATCCTTGAAGTCCTTGAGGAACAATTCGGACAACTCGTCCAGCCTCTGTTCCGACAAGCAGCCGATATTATTGATCTCCTCTTTAAGTTCATCTCCACTGAAAAACTGGAGCATGATGGAATTGTTACTTGGTTTGCAATGTTCTGAACTTTTTTTCTTTTGCATATATAAATATTGCACTCGATGAATCTATTTTGAAGGATGACATGTAGGATAACTATACATATGCCGGCCATTTACCCTGAGTAGTCCATAGTCAGATGACATGTTAACAATCCTTCCATGGGATGAGGACTGCAGAAGAGGAAGCAATGCTTTTGTGACGGCTTTGATCCCATTGTAGTTGGTCCTCAAGCACTTCTCTGCTTCCTCATAAGGTTCCGTGATGTGCTTATGGATTGTTTCGATCCTCTCCATGAGATCCATGCCTGCGAGCTGTTTCCACACAACAAAATATATTTGTATCTTTTATATACTGCTAGACCTTTTTTTTCCTAATAATAAAATGCTGTTACTCTCTTTAAGTGAGACCCTTGCATGCTGAGTAGTTACTGGTTAACTAACCTTCTGACGAAAAATTTCTGGGTCGCCGACGCTCCACGTCGTTCCAGTAATTCCTGCATTATTGACCTGCAAAAGCATAAATCCATCGACAACCACCAGTAAATAAAGAATGTTTGTTCGAAAAAAAAGTAAATAAATAATGTTGAAGTCAGAACACGAATAATCCAAAGCTACTGGCGTCTTTTCCTTTTTTTTTAACTACTCACATCTTTACCACAAGCACATGCATGAACCCACACAAATCTTTTGCGTGTTCTAGAAAAAGCACATTATGAATTGCGCATAATTGCAGTATGAAGAAGGGGAAATCATACGTCCATACCAATATATCCTGTTTGCCAAACTTCTCCTTAATAAAATCAGCTAAGCGTGCAGCGCTCGACGGATCGCTGACCTCCAGCTGATGAAATACGATGTTGGATAGCCCAAGCGTGCTGACTGCTTTGGCGCCCCTCTTCTCATCCCTTGCTGTCAATACTACAGTGACTCCGTTGGAAGCCAGTTGTTTGCATATTTCTAGCCCAATTCCTTTGTTCCCTCCTGTAACCACAGCGATCCTGTTAACAAAGAAAAAAGATGACATTAATATCACAAATTTCCTGTCAAAAATTACATTTGACTGAGATAAGCCACATAAAGCTATCACAACACTCTTGTAAATTCTTATGCATTAGACATTGCTTATAGTACTACTGCACACTGCAGTACTGCTGCCAAAGAGATTTGATGCTCACTGTTTCTCAGATTGGTTGCCTGTGCTTCCTTCCATACTATGCAACTGAAAGCTAGTTCTTGCGCAAGACGGGGTAAAAGGTCACGTGTGTAGAGAGGAGATTGGAGACTGGGTTGGGCACTCAGATGGGATGATGCAATTGCAGTCCACATTTTATTATAGGAAACAAATCGTATGGAAACTGTATCTATCGTGGCGCCGTGCATACTGTTGTAAAACATACGGACTTAATCCTAAAAGGAAAGGAGAAGGAGGAATCCTAATCCTAGTCCGTTTGTATGTGGGCTCTTACCAAAACTCTTAGCCCTTGGCAGGACTATATATACGTGAGAGCTCTATGGTGTAATCACCAATATTCAGAGGAATAAAGAATAGTCTCCCTACATCTTGTGTCTATGTGTTCTACTTTCATCTACTATATTGATCATGAGAGACGGAGAGGGAAAGGTTCCAACCGCTGGCAACATGTTTTATAACACGTTATCAGCACGACAAGCTCTATGTCGACATCGCCATTGAAGTCGCCGCCGATTTACGACGCCGCCGCTCGTGCCGACGTCCCTGTCGTGACTACTTCGACGACGTCGACATCCTGACGTTGTTAGCGGAACGGATCTACTACCTCTACCTGCTACCGATCAGGCAGATCTACGACAATGTCAAACACCCTACGCGGTATGTATCTATTAATCACTGCCCTACGCGGCACGTGACGTAGATTAAATTGGCATCGTCTACGAGGTATGAAACACATCTTGCAGATTGTTTGTGTAGCCATCGAGCTGGTCTATATATTATGTGCGCATAGAATTGTACATGAAGTGCATATACTCGAAGTATATACATATAGTAATGGAATCTACATGAGTTGAATCTAGATTTTTTTTAGAAAAAAGGATACGGTAACATCGCCTAGTTATTATTATTGGCTTGCATGCCACCGGGCCAGAAGTCCATGTCACCGCATATGACCCGCATGCTCAGGCAATCCACCTCCTGCATGGTTCATGGGCCATACTCGGCTTGAAGCCGTTGCCACACACATACGCTCCAGCTACGTGGCCTGCACGTCATGAGCGGACTCCTTCTGTAAGTATATCTAAAATATGTACAGTACATACAGAATTGCATCTAGGGTTATACAATAAAGAAAAGAATAAGCATGTGGTTTACACGCCACCAAGTCCTAGGCACTATGCTCTTGCACCAGCATGTGCGTCGCGGCGTCGCCCCGTGCGTGGTGTGTAGGGGCTAGCCATCTCCCTTGCCGAGAATAACACGCCGGTCGCCGAATCGCATTGGCCCGTATGCCATGTCCATCTACATAGAAGAATCTGCATCCTTAATATACAGGAAGGGATTGCCATTGACATTGAATATAAAGACCATGATGGATCTCTGTACAAGAGAAAATCAAGTAGGACTACCACACAGTACACATACCAAGTACGTACGTATATAGGTTGTCATCCTGAAGTCATCGGCACCTTTCCGTGCGTGTGGCATTGCGGCCGTTAATCGAATTACGCCACAACGATCACGTACAGGTCATCGTATCGACTGACCGAATTATTGATGTCGCGCCGCATGCAGCTACCGCCCCGCACGGCGACTTACACGTACGTACGGTGTCCTGGCTGGTCACGACAATCAAGCATAACCTCGGCCTCGTTTAGTTCGGTGAATAGGGGAGAAAAAACACTGTATCAGAATTCCTGTAGCATTTCGTTTGCATTTGGTAAAAATTATCCAAATTTTGACTAACTAGGCTTAAAATATTCATCTCACAAAGTACAACAAAACTGTGCAATTAGTTTTTTATTTCATCAACATTTAGTACTCCATGCATTTGCCGACATTTTGATGTGACAGGGAATCTTCTTTTTGCATAGTGAAATTTGGGGAGAATTGGAGAACTAAACAAGGCCTGGGTTGAAACCAGATATCCCACGACCACGACCGTTGAAATTGAATTGGGCCTACTAGTCGTTGCATAATCGACCGAAGGTGGAGCCAGCTAACCCTGAAGGTAGAATAGAGCGTGTATTTTTTTTCTCGATGACAATGAGAGAATCAATCTGGATAGATATAAATAAAGAAAAATTAGCTTGTCAAGCTGAAATTTGACGACAAATGAATTCTTGAGAAATTTAGATTTTTCCTACAGAAAATAAAATTGTCTAGGCATGATTTTACGGTATTTACTTTCTACTCGTGTACAGAGGACGCGTGCTGATGTTTCAGTGCTACTTTGAATGTACTTATTTATAGTTATAAGATATACGAGCTCTCTAAATTCTACAGATCTGAGACTTATTGTAACAGAACCGACCAAATTATAAGAGCACAAGTACAAAAACAATCACCGAAATGATCAAATTCTCGCACTTGAGCCCATATAACTCCGGTAGTCCAATGAAATCACGAGGGATTTCAAACCAACCAACATACAAGCCAAGATCGTAGTGATTCAACATAACAAGTCACATGTTACATTCATTTCACAAGTAAATCAATATACATCGGAGTTCAACATAGTTATTACAACTTAAGTTCAAAAGTGGCGGAAGCAAAGTAATTTGAAACTAACAACACCCTTATTTCAAATACATGCCAGTACCACGGTCGACTTCCAACAAAAGCATTAGAGATAAGGTAAATAAGAAGGATCATGCCCGTGATCACACTCCGCCTCTACGGCAGGAGCCAACCAACTCTTGCAGCCGCCATGATACATCACCACCTGCAACAAGTGGGGATAAAACCCTGAGTACAAGAAGGTACTCAGCTAGACTTACCCGTCAGAAACCAAAAATAAGGTGACACCAAGGATCATGCAAGGCTGATATGAAGTGGGCTAGCTTGACAACATTTTGCATAAAAGCTTATTATGAATAAGTAATCATTAATGCTTAAGCATCAAGTTAATTATCATTAACCTGTCATCTATATTAGAACCTGTACTAGAGCACTCACTTTATTAGGAGCAAACAATATTAACCATAGCAGGTATAAATTGAGGCAAACTTTCCATCGTTATCCAATTAACCATCCGTTCAATTTAATGGAATCTACGTTGCCGCTGCTCAAGTCAAGTGCTCACTAACCGGGAGCGACGGCGATTCGAATCGAATTCCTATCCAGCTGGAGGGGTATTTCTAACACTCACCGCGCAGGCCCCTGCCAGGGTCGCACAAGCCACCTTTTCATATGATTCAGGAATCGCGGGTCCGAATAATGTCGCGACCCCAAGGGCGACACTCTGCCAGGTGATAGGGACTCTAACCCTCCCTTGGTCTCACGCCAATGTCCCCAAGCACATCCTTTCTCTCCTTCAAGAAGCAACCTACCATTCGATTCCCGGCCTGAACCACATTACTCGGCTTCGCGGTCGGAACGGCTTATCCGGCCAACTAAGTGTTAGACTGCGTTCAACATGACTCAAGGACGTACAGCGAATCGGTCCTTAAACGACTCAGACGGGGATAGATTCACACCCAAGACCTCCATGCCTTGTTGCTTCACTATCGTCATCCCGCCCGGTCTCATTTCATTTTATTAACACATGGTTCCATTCTACGATAGCAAATATAGCCAACCGTGCCATATATGAATATCCCTATATCTCGCAGGTGACAGGAAATCACCTGACTTCTACCGCTTAAAGCAGGGCTAAGCATCTACTCGATCCTAGTCTATGTAGGATTCAAGGATTCATATATCTAGACAAGGAATGATATAATGCAGCAATGTTTTCAACCAACTCCTACCACTTAATGCAACAATACTTATAACATATATATGTAATTAATTGCTTTGAAGATAGGAGGCTTATAATGCTCCGGGGCTTGCCTGGGATCCGACTCAAGTTAGAGTATGTCAGATAAGTTCGCTTGGCGAGCATTTTCCAATCTATCACTTGTCCGGTCCTTCTATCTTCGGGATAGACCCACCAACTCTAGCTTCGGGTTTAGCTCCACCACACGTCCTTCACGTGGTGCATCTAGCGTACCTAAATGAAATGCAAGATGCAAGTGCATGAATATAAGGAAATGCAATAGATGATGCATCACACGTTAATCAAGGCAAGTATAAGGTTATAGTAAAGACACGTAAGCACATCACATTACTTAAGTAACCTTACACAAACAAACATGCTTAAATAGCAAAGAAAGCAATACCAAGCATGACATAAGATTTACAAAGTCTCAGGTGTAATAGCTTAATCACCAAAGATATGAATCACACTTAGCAATACCCAAACAAAGTAATCAAGCAATCATGTATTTTCAACAATTCTGGACATACATGCAGTAGCTGGGTAAATCAATCATATCTGAAGTTCTACAAACCCAAATGACTTGCAAGAAGACATCATAGAAAGCTTATGGAATTCTATACATTTCATTTATAATCATCATAGCATGATTCCAATGTCTAACATGTCAAATTTATACAAACACAGAAACTGGTCTAACAAGACAGAGAGCAAGCAATTCTGTAACTCAACTTTAAACAGCTATAATTCCTAAACCACATGGCCAAATACCACCAAATCTTAACAGCAGCTAGATATATAAATTATCTATAACTTTTGTATAAATAAGTTTTACCAAAAAGCACATTATCATGAAGAACTTTGCTAAGTTCTCAGATCTGTCCAGAAACCTCATTTGCAAGAAATAATTATTAACTTATGTTGCAAACATATAATTAGACAAAATCAACTTTACCAAAATTTCACACCTGACTAATAAACACCAGAAAACTTAGTGTCCATTTCTAAATAAATTCTTTTAATGCCTTTTCTTAATTTATTTAGATAATTAGGTGGAATTATGAACACATATCAAAAGTGCATAATAAATTCTACCAAAATTACAGAGGCCTACACATGCTCCCAAAAGTCTACTATCCAAATTTGAAACCATTTGGACATGTATAACAACCTCTATGAAAAAGACAAATGGCTATAGCAATAAATCATGTGAGAGCAAGTTAAACTTAACACTCAATATTTTATGTGAACACAAGGCCATATTATGAATCAATATGATAGAGAAACATCATACTAAGGTAATGGAACAACATTTTCTATTTTATCATTTATATATTATTTATAAGCTATCTATTAAGCCATAACAAGTTAACTCAATAACTTGAGCATACAGTAAGCAATGGCCATGAAATTTATACCACAGTACATTCATAGCCTGGAAAGACTACCATAAAAATTTCACATCATTTGGAGCATCACAACCCAAGATATAAAATAACAAGCAATATAATGAAATTTTCCTCATTTAACAAGGTCAAATCAAAACCCTAAGCAAACAGTAAACAAATAGTGTGTTTAATATTTTTCCTAGCAAGTACAAGTCATCACAAAATTAACAAAACAAGAATCACTATTTTTGGAGTTCTAAAACTCCAGATCTTGCTCTGGTTAAGTTTAAAGGCATTTTTAGAGCATTTTTAAAACTTAAATAAAGACATCAGAAAACATCTACAAACATGTAACCTTTTATGACTCTATTACATAGATCTCTTCTCAAGGTTTCCAAAAAGTCCACTTTTACTATTTTTGGAGTCTCCTAGTATGAGATATGAATATTTGAAGATTTACATGAAATGGAAATTCAAAATCAGGATTAAAACCACCCTAACTTCATTTGCTACGCCCACCCGGTTTCGCCCCCAGTCGAGTCCCCAGTGGCGCTGACGTGTGGGACCTACTGCTCAGCCGGGCCTGCCTGTCAACCACACGCAGAGGGACAGAGAGAGGGGAAGACCGTCCCCTTCCTCTGGACGCCGGGAACAGAGGAGGTTGGCCGGCCCGCGGCTCCGGCCGGCACGGGCGGCGCCGGCGGTGAGCGGCGGGGCCGTGGCGATGCCCTGGTCTGCGCGCATCCAAGGGAGGTAGCAGCTCCCCTAGAGAACCCTCATGGCGCCCTGGCCACGAGCGCCGGCGGCAAGGAACGATGGCGGCAGGCGGTGGCGGTGCTCCGGTGTCGAGCGACTGGATGCGAGGCGCGCGGGAGGTGCAACGTGAGGTGAGGGAGGTGGTGCGGTGGTTCATTCGAGCGGAGGGAGGCCGGAGGCCAAGAATGGCGGTGGCGGCTCGGAGCTCGGCCATGGCGGCCATGGCGGCGGCGCTCTGCGCTGCGCGTGCTGCGGGCAAAGGGAGGCGAGCACGAGTGCGTGGAGAGGGTGGTGAAGTCACTGGTGCACATGGCAGAGACCGCAATGGCTAGGAGCGTTGGGCGTGATAACGGCGGCCGGAGCTCTGCCGGCCCGGCCATGGCGCGGTCGCGCTCTGCGCGAACAGAGAGGGAGAAGGGAGTGAAGAAGGGGAAGGAAGGGGCGTGCTGGTGCCCCTCCTCATCAGCGGCCGGGCGCAGGGCGCGTGGCCGAAGGTGGGATGCGCGGCAGCGGTGGAGGCGCATGGCGGCCACGTTCCGGACGCGCGGCGCTCCCTGAGGCATTCCACCGAACACGTGGCGTGCGTAAAACCGCCTGACTTGGAGACCATTTCTGGGCCTGCTCGGGTCCGAATTTGGATATGGGCCAATTATGAAAGTTGTTCATTTCATGATGCCCTACAACTCTTGTTTAAGGACCTTAGTCATTAGAGCAATGTATTAGCAGCTAATTAATCTCAAAGTTGACAGCGTCAGTGAGTTGACAGTGATTAGCAACTACAAGAATTGATGGCCAAAATGAAATGCAACTTATGCCATCTTCTTGCATGGCCTTTCCCTTCAAGTGAGCTCCAACTTTTACATTTGGACCTACCCATGTTACTTAACAATTTTTGGAGAACGTGACATGCCAATGTCGATGACACTGAAATCAGGGCTTTAATTTTCTAAGTGCTGAATTCAGCTCTATCTCTGACTTGTGGGCCCCTTTTTGAGCATGTTCCACCCATTTTCATGACTTGACTCTTAAACAAAGTTTGTTCCTTATAAAATTCTCCACAACTTTGTCAAAGGGTGCACAGTCATGCAAAGCTTCTAGGTCAGACTTTTAAAATGGTCAAACCACAGGGCTCCAGGGTCCATACATGGTCAACCACCAATTAGAAGCATAATTAGGCAAAATGATCAACATGAACATTGTTCCATTAAGTGTCCTAAGTGTAGTTAAGGTCTTGTAGAGTTCAGCTAGAGTCATTTAGACAAGTTTGCAAGGTTTGGTTGATGATCTATAGTTCCATTAACTTAATGGGACAGATTCCAATAGGAATGGAACTTATCATTTCATGTGACTTTTTGATTCCAAACTTCATGAAACTTTTCCAGGGATCAATATAGATAGGTACCGAGGTGAGACACATGAAGATATGGCAATAACACCATCCAAACATATATCTTTGAAAAGGGACCTATATGTAAAGCAATGATGCAACATCCACTTTAGGTTAGGCTCATCTCCATAGGTTGACCTTGACATTGTCATCTCCACTAATCTATCATGTTTGAGCTCAAACCCACTGCCTAATTGGTGATAAACACCTGGGGTGTTACAGCCCTCCCTCCTTAAAAGAATCGCGTCCCGAGATTTGGAATGGAAGACCTTTTAAGGAAGAGAGGCACGTTATCTAGTTCCCAACATTTGCTATAGCATTCAGCTACAAAGCTTCAACATCGGTGAACAATTTGGTCAAAGGCACTTTCTGATACTTACTCTTCATGGTAAACTTTATCTGAAGAATTTCCTTCATTGACTCCCATGAAGCATTGTTACTTTGGGAGGAATCCAAGATAGCACAGTACTGCATTCTCAAAGTACGGAGATCGTTTGGTCTATGAGCGAACTACTACAAGTATCTAATTCTTTAGTGAACACAGCATAGTCCGTATGAACTTTGCACTAGACCGAATTCTTCAGAAATATACTCGTCGAAATGACTCTTTGTCCCTACCGTTTGAAAAGTAGTTCTCTACCAAAGTGGCTTGAGCATAACCTTCCAAACGGTAAGATCCTAGACGATAAACAACCCTTAGAGGTTACATGATACTGAGTAACCAATAGACAAGGGCTATGTTGGTCATAAATATTCATTCCTTTAGACACCAACCAATGGAAAACTACTTTAGGTTCCATGTGTGCAGTTCTCTTTCTCTGATGACAACACTGTATTATCTGAGTCGGTCGAGGGATTAGTGATTGTGATAGCTGACTTTGTCGGCTTCGTATTTCTACCAAATGTTACCTAAGAAGATTCTTCTATCCAAAAACAACAGTTATCTGGGTTGAATCAGATGCAACCTCTTTGGTAAAAACATTTATAAGGTACCAAAGTATGTCATCATTGGAAAAAATCATTGCCAAAGAAAGATGTAGCGAGGCCTTAAGGACAACAAAAGTTGTAATTATTCACTTAACCGCGGGGAGTAGTCTACCACCAAGCGATTGAGTAAAAATTTTCCATCGTGACTTAGTTGCACTGTAAGTTGAGTTGACTTGCAGCGTAGCAACTTTGTTAGGCCAACTTTCACCCGAGGCTTCCACTTTGGGATCAAATAGCAGCTCTAAGATAGGAAATCTGTTGTTTGACACTTCTTAGATTGCTTTCAAATATTCCTCAATACTTTGTCCAATAGTTATGGACAACCCGTTTGTGGCACCTAAGGGCACAAGGATGTTGATCAAAACTAGGGCATGCATTTCTCTAATTCTTCATCACAGCTGATAGAACACCTTGCACTATCTGTGTGATTGTCCAAGATGGAATTGACTTGGTCACAATGGCTCTAGAAGATAGAATATCACTCAAGTTGTTGGCTAGTTGATTAACTTCTTATTGGTTATTGCTCTGTAAGACATAGCCTTCGTAGTTACCAAAGAGTCGTTACCTAGCTAGAGATTAACCTTCCTATTGGTAACTAATTAGTTGTCTCTCAACACTAAAAGTTTCAAATCTTCACTCTTGACCACAACAACTGTGGTTGGTGCAGAACAGATGGTTGCCATCGAAGTTAGCAAATAAGGAGTCACACCAGAGATGGTCGATTTCGACGGTATGGCCATTATGCATACAAAGGTTAAAACTTGCATATTGTAATGATCGAGTCTTATCCAACGGATGACTTGTCCAACATTAAGTGTTGTGTGTCCTTTTTATCCAACAGGAATGAGATACTTCGCTCACTAGATACGTTCATCAAAACTAGGACAACTAAATAGAGTCACTTGTCTACCACCTATTGCAGTCTGTTAATGTTTATGTCAGTAACCTGTTCTTCAAAGGTTATCCTCTTAGCAACTTCAGAAGGAAGCTCCACTACTTTCGGTCTAAGATATGGATCTTACGATACGATATGGAAAGATAACCAAGGAAAAGTTCACATGAGAATAACATGTTGATGTTGTTCCGCAATGGATCATGACTAGAAACCACGATACCAGCGCGTGCCCAGTAGCACAACCATGTGTCGGCCGGTCACAAGGAGGCCCTAGGTTTCGTCGTGGCACCGTTAGCTGCTACTCATAACACCATTACCGATCACACCACCAAGGTGAAATTTCAAGTGACATAATTTAGGCGGTAAAAACGAGCATTATACAAGGAGGGATAGCAAGTAAAGGTAGTCACAAGGTTTAAAATCAATAGAGAAGCTATTCGTAGATCAAAATGCCTCACAAGAGAACATAGCTCCATTGCCGAAGGCGACTGAGCTGGCGATTTTTGCGTAAACCCTACGCACGACTTGCGTTCACCGAGGGGAGTACCAGATAAAAGATTAACAGGATATTCGATCATGTTGAGCAACAACATGAGATCAAGACTGATAATCATCTCGAGACTTGGGAAGGTTGGGGATAGATTAGGCAAATTTCAAGGCAAAAACCGATATGTAGTTCTAGATTGAGTTGATAAGGTAGATGCATGAATTTGCAAGTACACGATTTAGAGGCCATAGCGGAGAGATGTTGCGTCACACTAGCTAACCATTGGGAGAGGTAACCGGAAGGTCCAACATGGATTTGGGTACGATCTCCATAACTGGCAACGTACGAACCATGGTCAAAGGCTAGCGTTGATGGAAGTTAACTTGGTTGGTCAGTCGATAAGGGTCTCCCCAAAAAGAGTTGCAAAACATCCACGGCTCATGCAAATATATAGGAGAACTAAACTTTGGACTTTCGGTCAAGCACAGGCATGGATACAAACATTTAAGGACTAACCACTAAGTCTATATGCTCAGGCTCCTAAGATAGAGAACCTAATGGAATACAACAACCATACAATTACGTATATGAACTTTGTTCTAGGATAAAGCTATGTGACCCTCGTATGCTCACCGAGGACAAACGAGGTGACAACTAGGGCACTATCAAGATAACAAGCATACATACAACATCACAATCAAGCAATCATTTGAGAAAATTCAAACGAATGGGCTTAAGCAACCAATACAAGGCACAAGGCTCACCCAAAATAAGCATTTATCTCAAGCATGAACTAACTACAAGTTTAGCTCTAAGCAAACGCTAGCTAAGGAAGCCAACTTAGCATGTGTCCAGAATCTGGACAGCAACGCAGTACTTACTTGTTTTAACTATAACTGAGGTTATAGACATCCCACAAAGGTGATCCTAGACTTTCTAGAAAGCTTAGGAAGATGACTACACTTTAGTTATTCACACCAAAAGCTAATTCATAGATTAACATGACCAAAAATGCTACTGTTTCAGATCTGTACCAATATGGACAGAAACTGACAAGAACTTCAAAAATGCGTAACTAGAGTTCTAGGGACACAATAAGGCTGAGCCTTAACTTTATGTAAAGGTTATTAAGTTGTCTATAACTTTCTTACTATTATATTAAGATGATTCTATAGCTAACAAGGCCAAACAAGACAAAGAAGACATCTCTGCCCAGATGTGGACAGATTCTGTCATTCCACTTGACAAGCTCATAACTAGAAATTTCGACCACCAAAATTAGTGCTATAGGACATTTTGGAAAGCTTAGAAAAAGTACTAAACTTCTTCTATTATCTCCAAAACATGATTCCCTATGCACATAGGTAAAACAAATCAAACATTCAGATCTATTCAGAGCATAATCAAAACCTAATAATAAACTTCTAAAATTCATAACTCTCAAAGCATAAGACCTAGGGTCATAAAATTTTAGGACAAGCTAGAGAAGTAAGTTTGCTACAACTTTCGTATTCTCTATAACTACAGAAAACACCATTATGATCACGAAGGCATCACTACAACAGAAACCGTTCTAGCAGCCAATGTTTAATAAGCAAAACAAAGCTTGCCTTTGTTCTACTTAACAAGAGAGCACACAAACATGTTATTCTAGTAGCTCTAAATATTATTACCTTAGACCAAACAATTTAATTCATTAATGAGAATGACAATTACTTAAGTGAGGTCTAGAGCATTTGCAAACACTTAGGTGAACAACATATCCACCACTAGGCTAAGCTAGAGGACATCTGTCATTTCAAGCATATAACCACACTTATTTCTAGCAAGGCTAAGCACACACTTTTCTCAAACAACATGGAGTAAGGCATTCTTGTTTAGCTTCACACAAGACAGATAGTGTACTACATTGATCACAAGTTACTTATCATTTGAACAAGGGTGAGAGGAGCATAGCTATGCATAAAGCAATACTCATGAAGATGCATGCCTCATCCTATTCGTCCTCACAAGATTGCCAACCTAAGGTGGCAATCACGTTCTAGGTCGGTGGCATAACACGCACTCTCTCGATATATAGCTAGTCGTCAGCTATATTCGACTTACGCATTCGTGGTTAGCGTACCTGCAGAAAAGTTTCATTGCAGCCCAACATTTCCCCAAATATAGCACACAATGAAAACAGGAAAGTAAAATTCTAAGTACTCCCATATACATATATCCCCGTATACGTACATGTAGCACCAAAACTACCTGAATCATCAATCTCCCACAATTAAGTACCTTCATATATACATGTGTGTAACATGTAAATAATCCAGTAACCAAAACTAGCTCTCCCCTAGACCGCAGGTTGTACGGTCATGCTCTCACAACTCACACTTACCTGAGCGTAGGTGCGACGTTGCATAAAAGTAAACTAGCAACATATATGTTTATTTCATATATGAAGGCTACCCCTAATCTGACACACTGGGTAGCATAGTGTGGGAGAGTTATCACACATACATACCTTGGCCTGGGCGTAGATGCATAAATGAAAAACCCCCAAGTTAGTACTTATATAAGCCACCTAATAATCCTTATATGGGCATAAGGAAATTGACCACTGGCATATTTATATTTAAAATTTAGATTTTCACAAACCTATATATAGCTATAAGTTGATAAAACTGACTTTATAAAACAAAACCTTTGTTTTAAATACACATACGACAAGTTTAATGTTGAATCTTGCTCTGATACCAGCTGTAACAGAACCGACCAAATTATAAGAGCATAAGTACAAAAACAATCACCGAAATGATCAAATTCTCGCACTTGAGCCCATATAACTCCGGTAGTCCAATGAAATCACGAGGGATTTCAAACCAACCAACATACAAGCCAAGATCGTAGTGATTCAACATAACAAGTCACATGTTACATTCATTTCACAAGTAAATCAATATACATCGGAGTTCAACATAGTTATTACAACTTAAGTTCAAAAGTGGCGGAAGCAAAGTAATTTGAAACTAACAACACCCTTATTTCAAATACATGCCAGTACCACGGTCGACTTCCAACAAAAGCATTAGAGATAAGGTAAATAAGAAGGATCATGCCCGTGATCACACTCCGCCTCTACGGCAGGAGCCAACCAACTCTTGCAGCCGCCATGATACATCACCACCTGCAACAAGTGGGGATAAAACCCTGAGTACAAGAAGGTACTCAGCTAGACTTACCCGTCAGAAACCAAAAATAAGGTGACACCAAGGATCATGCAAGGCTGATATGAAGTGGGCTAGCTTGACAACATTTTGCATAAAAGCTTATTATGAATAAGTAATCATTAATGCTTAAGCATCAAGTTAATTATCATTAACCTGTCATCTATATTAGAACCTGTACTAGAGCACTCACTTTATTAGGAGCAAACAATATTAACCATAGCAGGTATAAATTGAGGCAAACTTTCCATCGTTATCCAATTAACCATCCGTTCAATTTAATGGAATCTACGTTGCCGCTGCTCAAGTCAAGTGCTCACTAACCGGGAGCGACGGCGATTCGAATCGAATTCCTATCCAGCTGGAGGGGTATTTCTAACACTCACCGCGCAGGCCCCTGCCAGGGTCGCACAAGCCACCTTTTCATATGATTCAGGAATCGCGGGTCCGAATAATGTCGCGACCCCAAGGGCGACACTCTGCCAGGTGATAGGGACTCTAACCCTCCCTTGGTCTCACGCCAATGTCCCCAAGCACATCCTTTCTCTCCTTCAAGAAGCAACCTACCATTCGATTCCCGGCCTGAACCACATTACTCGGCTTCGCGGTCGGAACGGCTTATCCGGCCAACTAAGTGTTAGACTGCGTTCAACATGACTCAAGGACGTACAGCGAATCGGTCCTTAAACGACTCAGACGGGGATAGATTCACACCCAAGACCTCCATGCCTTGTTGCTTCACTATCGTCATCCCGCCCGGTCTCATTTCATTTTATTAACACATGGTTCCATTCTACGATAGCAAATATAGCCAACCGTGCCATATATGAATATCCCTATATCTCGCAGGTGACAGGAAATCACCTGACTTCTACCGCTTAAAGCAGGGCTAAGCATCTACTCGATCCTAGTCTATGTAGGATTCAAGGATTCATATATCTAGACAAGGAATGATATAATGCAGCAATGTTTTCAACCAACTCCTACCACTTAATGCAACAATACTTATAACATATATATGTAATTAATTGCTTTGAAGATAGGAGGCTTATAATGCTCCGGGGCTTGCCTGGGATCCGACTCAAGTTAGAGTATGTCAGATAAGTTCGCTTGGCGAGCATTTTCCAATCTATCACTTGTCCGGTCCTTCTATCTTCGGGATAGACCCACCAACTCTAGCTTCGGGTTTAGCTCCACCACACGTCCTTCACGTGGTGCATCTAGCGTACCTAAATGAAATGCAAGATGCAAGTGCATGAATATAAGGAAATGCAATAGATGATGCATCACACGTTAATCAAGGCAAGTATAAGGTTATAGTAAAGACACGTAAGCACATCACATTACTTAAGTAACCTTACACAAACAAACATGCTTAAATAGCAAAGAAAGCAATACCAAGCATGACATAAGATTTACAAAGTCTCAGGTGTAATAGCTTAATCACCAAAGATATGAATCACACTTAGCAATACCCAAACAAAGTAATCAAGCAATCATGTATTTTCAACAATTCTGGACATACATGCAGTAGCTGGGTAAATCAATCATATCTGAAGTTCTACAAACCCAAATGACTTGCAAGAAGACATCATAGAAAGCTTATGGAATTCTCTACATTTCATTTATAATCATCATAGCATGATTCCAAAGTCTAACATGTTGAATTTATACAAACACAGAAACTGGTCTAACAAGACAGAGAGCAAGCAATTCTGTAACTCAACTTTAAACAGCTATAATTCCTAAACCACATGGCCAAATACCACCAAATCTTAACAGCAGCTAGATATATAAATTATCTATAACTTTTGTATAAATAAGTTTTACCAAAAAGCACATTATCATGAAGAACTTTGCTAAGTTCTCAGATCTGTCCAGAAACCTCATTTGCAAGAAATAATTATTAACTTATGTTGCAAACATATAATTAGACAAAATCAACTTTACCAAAATTTCACACCTGACTAATAAACACCAGAAAACTTAGTGTCCATTTCTAAATAAATTCTTTTAATGCCTTTTCTTAATTTATTTAGATAATTAGGTGGAATTATGAACACATATCAAAAGTGCATAATAAATTCTACCAAAATTACAGAGGCCTACACATGCTCCCAAAAGTCTACTATCCAAATTTGAAACCATTTGGACATGTATAACAACCTCTATGAAAAAGACAAATGGCTATAGCAATAAATCATGTGAGAGCAAGTTAAACTTAACACTCAATATTTTATGTGAACACAAGGCCATATTATGAATCAATATGATAGAGAAACATCATACTAAGGTAATGGAACAACATTTTCTATTTTATCATTTATATATTATTTATAAGCTATCTATTAAGCCATAACAAGTTAACTCAATAACTTGAGCATACAGTAAGCAATGGCCATGAAATTTATACCACAGTACATTCATAGCCTGGAAAGACTACCATAAAAATTTCACATCATTTGGAGCATCACAACCCAAGATATAAAATAACAAGCAATATAATGAAATTTTCCTCATTTAACAAGGTCAAATCAAAACCCTAAGCAAACAGTAAACAAATAGTGTGTTTAATATTTTTCCTAGCAAGTACAAGTCATCACAAAATTAACAAAACAAGAATCACTATTTTTGGAGTTCTAAAACTCCAGATCTTGCTCTGGTTAAGTTTAAAGGCATTTTTAGAGCATTTTTAAAACTTAAATAAAGACATCAGAAAACATCTACAAACATGTAACCTTTTATGACTCTATTACATAGATCTCTTCTCAAGGTTTCCAAAAAGTCCACTTTTACTATTTTTGGAGTCTCCTAGTATGAGATATGAATATTTGAAGATTTACATGAAATGGAAATTCAAAATCAGGATTAAAACCACCCTAACTTCATTTGCTACGCCCACCCGGTTTCGCCCCCAGTCGAGTCCCCAGTGGCGCTGACGTGTGGGACCTACTGCTCAGATGGGCCCGCCTGTCAACCACACGCAGAGGGACAGAGAGAGGGGAAGACCGTCCCCTTCCTCTGGACGCCGGGAACAGAGGAGGTTGGCCGGCCCACGGCTCCGGCCGGCACGGGCGGCGCCGGCGGTGAGCGGCGGGGCCGTGGCGATGCCCTGGTCTGCCCGCATCCAAGGGAGGTAGCAGCTCCCCCGGAGACCCCTCATGGCGCCCTGGCCACGAGCGCCGGCGGCAAGGAACGATGGCGGCAGGCGGTGGCGGTGCTCCGGTGTCGAGCGACTGGATGCGAGGCGCGCGGGAGGTGCAACGTGAGGTGAGGGAGGTGGTGCGGTGGTTCATTCGAGCGGAGGGAGGCCGGAGGCCAAGAATGGCGGTGGCGGCTCGGAGCTCGGCCATGGCGGCCATGGCGGCGGCGCTCTGCGCTGCGCGTGCTGCGGGCAAAGGGAGGCGAGCACGAGTGCGTGGAGAGGGTGGTGAAGTCACTGGTGCACATGGCAGAGACCGCAATGGCTAGGAGCGTTGGGCGCGACAACGGCGGCCGGAGCTCTGTCGGCCCGGCCACGGCGCGGCCGCGCTCTGCGCGAACAGAGAGGGAGAAGGGAGTGAAGAAGGGGAAGGAAGGGGCGTGCTGGTGCCCCTCCTCATCAGCGGCCGGGCGCAGGGCGCGTGGCCGAAGGTGGGATGCGCGGCAGCGGTGGAGGCGCATGGCGGCCACGTTCCGGACGCGCGGCGCTCCCTGAGGCATTCCACCGAACACGTGGCGTGCGTGAAACCGCCTGACTTGGAGACCATTTCTGGGCCTGCTCGGGTCCGAATTTGGATATGGGCCAATTATGAAAGTTGTTCATTTCATGATGCCCTACAACTCTTGTTTAAGGACCTTAGTCATTAGAGCAATGTATTAGCAGCTAATTAATCTCAAAGTTGACAGCGTCAGTGAGTTGACAGTGATTAGCAACTACAAGAATTGATGGCCAAAATGAAATGCAACTTATGCCATCTTCTTGCATGGCCTTTCCCTTCAAGTGAGCTCCAACTTTTATATTTGGACCTACCCATGTTACTTAACAATTTTTGGAGAACGTGACATGCCAATGTCGATGACACTGAAATCAGGGCTTTAATTTTCTAAGTGCTGAATTCAGCTCTATCTCTGACTTGTGGGCCCCTTTTTGAGCATGTTTCACCCATTTTCATGACTTGACTCTTAAACAAAGTTTGTTCCTTATAAAATTCTCCACAACTTTGTCAAAGGGTGCACAGTCATGCAAAGCTTCCAGGTCAGACTTTTGAAATGGTCAAACCACAGGGCTCCAGGGTCCATACATGGTCAACCACCAATTAGAAGCATAATTAGGCAAAATGATCAACATGAACATTGTTCCATTAAGTGTCCTAAGTGTAGTTAAGGTCTTGTAGAGTTCAGCTAGAGTCATTTGGACAAGTTTGCAAGGTTTGGTTGATGATCTATAGTTCCATTAACTTAATGGGACAGATTCCAATAGGAATGGAACTTATCATTTCATGTGACTTTTTGATTCCAAACTTCATGAAACTTTTCCAGGGATCAATATAGATAGGTACCGAGGTGAGACACATGAAGATATGGCAATAACACCATCCAAACATATATCTTTGAAAAGGGACCTATATGTAAAGCAATGATGCAACATCCACTTTAGGTTAGGCTCATCTCCATAGGTTGACCTTGACATTGTCATCTCCACTAATCTATCATGTTTGAGCTCAAACCCACTGCCTAATTGGTGATAAACACCTGGGGTGTTACACTTATCACTTTTGAGAGACTCATTTTTTTCTAGCATAATGAATTTTTAGGATGAATGAATGGTTGATATTAATTTTAAAAATTAGCATGTACCATGATTATATCCTGAAAAATGCTAGGTTGCTTCTAAGAATATTTTTAGATAACCATCCACTGTCTTTTTGCACCTTGCTACTTGTTTACACACAGTAAACCTATTTGCACATGATTTTGTAATAATAATAATATATGCATACCTTCATGAAGAAGGAATATCCTGGACTTGTCCTGAATGACAAAATTATATAGCATGGTCATTTATTAAATTCTAGTAGGATATTCTATTACCACTGAAGTGGTGGATAGTTTCTTATATTACTCTCAAAGAATGAGTATGTGACTAAGCTAAATCCCGAAGGTCTTATGGGACTCGCTGAATGAGAAATTCTAGAATATATCCTACATTATGATTGCAATAAAGCAAATTGAATTTTCAAGCTATATGACCATACGTGATATAGTGCTGCTCTATGAAAAAATACAATAAGCTTAAAGCTTTGTGATTAAAAGTCATAGAAGACGGGATGGTAAATAAGACTTTGCCTAATTCTAGAAGAAATATTTCTTGAAATAGAAAGACCGAGAGCA
Organism: Saccharum hybrid cultivar R570; assembly: GCA_038087645.1. Taxonomy (NCBI): domain Eukaryota; kingdom Viridiplantae; phylum Streptophyta; class Magnoliopsida; order Poales; family Poaceae; genus Saccharum; species Saccharum hybrid cultivar. Next base: position 9,888,277 of record JAQSUU010000191.1, on the reverse strand, counting down.
TTGAAGTACCAGAAGTATTCAAATTTATCATCCATAATTATTCAATATCAAGTAGAATTGAGTTGAAATTTTTGGACAGCATTACGAATCAGGATATATGACTTGCATATGTTATACTCCTAACTATGAAGTAGAGCATGCATGAAGCTGCTAAATATCAAGCATAGAAGCTAAGACATGTAAGAACGGATAAGAATTTTTAAGGTTTCTCCGGAAGAAGAATTTGAATCATGTGCTTACATATTTGTTTTATCTTTGAAATTACTATCCAAGAATATTAGTAGTAGTGGTGGTGCATTAAGTTTTAATTCCCGTTGAATTAAGTGGTTCTCGTATACTCATAGAAGAGTTAATGGTTAAATTATTGGCTTGAAGACTAATGTAAAGCATTTAATATTCTTAGTTGCAATTTTTACTTGTAGTGATATATGTTAACCTTGCATGGAATGAATTATGTTTTACATATAAACAATTGCCTATTGCCTATCTAAATAAATTTTGCATTAATTTATCTACGAAGAAGCCTTAGTTAACCATGAAGGTTATCGTTCTTTGTGCACCACTACCATGTAGGTAGAAGGGAAATTAAACTTTCTAGAAGCACATGAACAATTGGACTATACTGGCATATAAAGTGATCTTAGAAAGACCAATTTAGCCAAGAAAGAGTATAATCCATAAACCAAGTATTTAATACTTGAGCCCAGAAACTAGAAGTTTATGTCCTACCCTGAATATGTTGTTGTACACTGAATAGTATACTGGATATGTGAATTTCATGCCAGAACCATTGAATACTAGAAGTATGATTGAATTCTATTGAATATTTGAAATGATTTTTCATAGATGCAAGAAGCATATTACTGCTTGAAGTAATTATGGCATGAAAAGGGAGAGGAATTTTGAGTAAAGGCATGAGAAAATGTGGATAATATATATTTAATAGGCATAGCCTTCCTAAATCTATTTTTGAGTGCATGTATAAGGACTTGAAGTTATAGTCCTGTTCTTTCCGGCTGAATTAACTTTCTCTACATTGCACTAATTGCAAGTAAGCTTGTAGCTTTGTATTTTGTTGTTATCTATTACGTTGGATTGAATACCAACATTCCACATTACACTTGAATGTGTATCACTATGTTGTGCTCTCGTCGAGCTGCAACTATCTTCACTCCTGCATGAATATTAGCAAAGAAGCTATATTTTGTAGCTAATAGCTACTTTCCCCCATAATTAGATTGGCTAGCTAGTATACTATGTCTATATAGTTCCCGTTGAACTAAGAAATATTTTGCTTTCAATGTGTTGCATGCATAAGCAATATATTGGGTCTATGGCCAAGTAGCCTATGATCAGGGGGAGTTGCTTATATTGAAATTAACTAAATGGAGAAGTGACCCACTTGAATGGGCTGAATTATAGTGGAATTGAGTTAATAGATAAAACACTTAATGATGATTTGGTATTTATGAAGAAAAGGCATTTGGTTAGAAAATTATAGAAGAAATTCCTTGTAAGTTTGAATGTTGCATATCTATACTTTTGAAATATATGGTCCGTTTTTATGTATGAGTAATTGGATTATTTTTTTTGGCTAAACAATAAAGAAGCTAGATAATGAAATAGTTTTTTGAACTACAATATGTGCAAATCAGGGGAAGAACACCCCAGAGTTTACAGGAATGACGAACATTCTTTATTGCACTTTATGTATTCTAGCTCACTGCATATAATGTATAATAACCCCCATATTTAAATATGTGCTTGAATATTTCCCATATATTTTTATAGCATACAAGAATGGGCCTCCACTTGTAGTTGGAGACACATGAATTTGATTATTTTAAGCCCATGATAGAGGATATCTTTTGAAGTATGTTATTATAGATCTAATATTGGCATTAGGGGGAGAGAAAGGCTATGTTGAATGCCAAATATTATTTCCATAGAAGAAAAGTGATATGTTGAATGCCAAATATTATTTCCATGGAAGGAAAGTGATCTTAAGAGAAAATATTCCTTTAAGTTTAAAGTAGGAATAGTATCATGCACTAAATCAAACAATAGTTTGACTAATGCTCTTGTGAAGCATGAAGCAGAGCATATGCCAGATATATTTGAAATGAGAGGAGTAACTTGAAGTTATAGAAAAACCAGAAGTTATGTTTACTAGTAGTAAACTAAATGTTGTATATTATCAAGCTAAAATCTATGGGGACGCCTATGGGTTATAGTTTAGTGTACACTTGGTAAATAAAATAAGAACAAACTCCTTCATTCTCATGAAGAGAACACCTCACGAAGAAGGTCAAGCACCTCATGAAGAGGATCATCATGAAGATGAAATCCAACACATAAGCGCGCATCATAGTGTTGGGTACGCATAACAACAAATCATCTCTTGTTTGAGAAATGACAAAGAGACAGAGAATAATCTCATATTATGAGAATATTGAGAGAAAATAATAGTTGTCAACAACACTACCTCTATAATTGCAAATGTTTCTCTTATGAGAATCCGGATCCGGAAAATAAAGTCCATGGCAAAGTCGCCTGTAGCGATTATATCGGGTCAATGAAGAAAGCAATTGAGGTTAAATCCCCTACTAAGAAGAAATAAATGTTCTGCTATACCTCTGGCAAATGAATTGAATGAATATGGAATATGCAGTTAATAAGTGGATTATGAAAATCCATAAAATTCTTGAAGAATATAAATCATAACATATGAAAATTAAATCTCATATAAGTATTAAAAAGTCTAAGGTAGAATATGTTCATGAATGAATATATATGTCTCAAGAAGAGCATGTCCTAGAAGGAAGAGTCATCAAATGACTTTGTAGTGAATAACACTATCTCATTATGTATATCACATAACAATCTCTCATGAAGCAGAGAATATATCTTATAGAAAAGAAATATTAGTCACCAAAAATGAGAAAGTCCTTGAAGGAGTCAATCCATGAAGGATTTACCAGTCGATTCTTGAATAAACACCATTAATCCCTGAAGTGAATAGAGACCTGAGAGAAAGAAAATGAGGAATCATATAAACACTTAGAAAGTGTATATTGTAAAGCTAGAAATGAAGTGTTGATATCCTCTAAATACCATGAAGGTATAAGAGTAGTGGTGATTTTGGCAATTGAATTGTCCCCTAAATGTCATATGTGAGACTGGATTTTTATTATTTAGTGGTATAATCAAAATCTCGAAGATTTGTAGAACATATAATTTAAAAATCTACTAAGGAAGAATAATAAGTTTGGTGTACTATCTAGAAGATATTGAATATTGTAAGTTATTTACCCCCATAATCCTCTGATATGATTTATTACCCTAAAGGATAAATTTTTATCTTACACAACTAATAAGTGGTCATTTATGCATGAAATATATCACTCTTATTTTCTCATATTATAATTCATAGAAGAATTTCGAGCCAACATTTTGAAGAATATAGTATTATGGTACTGCATACCATTATTAAGCATACATTTATAAAATGTGTGGTTGAGCAATGTAGTTCAAATGATGGCTTTATGAGGGGGAGTATATTTTATTACATCTACCTTGAAGGTAAACCACCAGAATTATAAACATCAAGTAGATCATATTTGCTAAAACACTGAAGTTTATGCATATATCATGAAGATCAATATCTATTCATGAAGAATAGAATATCCTGAAGAATACATAACCAAGAAGGTTAGATGTTGTACTCTTTTTTCCTATGTGAGTTTTTATTTGAAGGTTTCTCACACAAGATTTTTAATGAGACAACATAAGCAATGCAATTAACGAATGCAATGTACTCTTTTCTCCAAGAACTGTTTTTTCCCATTGGGTTTTCGGATAAAGTTTTTAACGAGGCATGTGCATATCGTGGTAATCGCCCAAGGAGGAGTGTTGTAAAACATACGGACTTAATCCTAGAAGGAAAGGAGAAGGAGAAATCTTAATCCTAGTCCGTTTGTATGTGGGCTCTTACCAAAACTCTTAGCCCTTGGCAGGACTATATATACGTGGGAGCTCTATGTTGTAATCACTAATATTTAGAGGAATAAAGAATAGTCTCCCTACATCTTGTGTCTATGTGTTCTACTTTCATCTACTATATTGATCATGAGAGACGGAGAGGGAAATGTTCCAACCGCTGCCAACATGTTTTATAACACATACATGCCTCCGATGATTGACGCATGTCCTCCAGAACGGATCCAACGACAGCACCTACAGACGGCTCCTCAGCAGCTTATAGTCCGAGAACTCTGGAGCACGACTCGGCTCGGCTCTTGACGCACGACGTCCGGAAGTACAGGCTGCGGAGACACGTGTCATGTAACCAGGCTAGATATGCACAGCACCACGCTGCATACCGTCTCCATGCAATTTTTTCCTCATTTATATATGGGTTATTCTGATCTATACCATTACAATTTTCGCACTTCTGAAATATACCACTGCTATTCATCTATTTAGAAACCTACCATTACCATTCCTACTTCCTCTGAGTCTTGCCATTTTATACGTTTGATCCAGCCTTGGACCCATATGCAGGTCTGTGTACCTCTACTGAAAATATGTATGGACGGTATTGCCCCTGCTCCTCACGAGTTTCACCCAGCCGGCCGCCCAGCGAATCAAATCGGTCCCCATTCTCGCCTCCTTCTCCACGGACCTGAGCCGGCGCAGGACAATTGCGGTGGCGCCGGCGCAGGCGAATCGAGGCAAGGAGCGAGCTACAAGCTGCTAGCACAGGAGGCTCGGTGTGGCCCGGCTCAGTGCGTGCGTGAGTCCCTCTTCTTCGGCTCCCTGGACGATCGGTTGCCGCAGCACTCGTCGCCTTCTCCACCGGTGCCGCAAAAGCACGTCGTCAAAGCCGTGCGGCCATGCGGCAAGCTGCGGGAGGCTGATTGGGTGTGACGACCCGAATTTACTATAGAAGAGAGAGAACGATCAAGGAAAAAAGGAAATGTATATATTCGTATAGCCGTCTGAATTAATTAATTCCTCGTGTACTTAAAGCACGAACGAAAAGAAAATCAAAGCCTGCAATTTTCAGCAATCTGTTGTTGCCTGCAGTTGTTCTTATGTGCAATGGATTCAACAGTTAGTTACTTTCAGTTTCTCATCATCTACTGTAGCCGCTGAAATGCAAGCTACAGCTATCGGTAACTGAAGGCAGCAGTAGCCAGTACAATATTCGTTCACCTCTGCCCAATTTGTTCTCGAGCTTGCAACTCCCTTCATCGGACTTTCCCTCAGCATCATACATCAAGATGGAGCACCCAGACGCGGGTTGCGACGAGCAGCGCTGAGACACTGCGGCGGCAACAAAGGATTGACGCCGATGACCAAAGCTGAGAGGAGGAGGTGGCGACCGATGGCTGATGGCGGCAGCATCCAGGAGAGCTGAGACGCGGCGGCGGCGAGAACAGAGCACAAGTACCTTACCATATGCTCAGGGAGTCAGGGGTATAACTGGACATACTAAAGTTTACTGACCTACAGATGGGCCCAAGGCTGGATCAAACGTATAAAATGGCAAGACTCAAAGAAAGTATGAATCCTAATGGCATATTTCCAAATAGATGAATAGCACTGGTATATTTTAGAAGTGCGAAAATTGTAATGGTATAGATCAAAATAACCCATATATGTCGCCGGCGGTTCGTGCTTGGAGGCCCTGCTTTTCTTGGTGAGGTCACCCCTCTCGTCACTGGTGGCTTTCCGCTGTCTACTTTTCCGTGACCATCTGAAGAAAAAAAAAGTTCCCGTGGAACAATAGCAGGGAGGGGACGCCACCACATTCGTCACACGAAAGGTTTGCTCATTGCTCTTAATCTTGTGCTAGAATTTCGAGATCCGGACGCCCGGTATATTTGTTGGTTTGTCATGCTTCTGGTATCTGAGTTTCTCAAAATAAGAGTTAATTATTACATTAGCAGTCTCTAAACTATTAGGGACCGTTTGGATACTTTCATTCGGAGGAATTAAAATCTATTTAATAAATTAGACTATTTGGCTTGGAATTTGACATTCCACCACTTTTCAAAGTTCACATATAAGCCTATCTCAGATTCATAAGGTGGCAGATGGAAGTTGATTCTATAGATCATCATTCAATGATTCTGTTTTGCAACTTATAACACGCTCTTCAACTCGCTCCCCTACTATAGAAATGCAACACATAAGTATCTCTCTTCTATAGCCAACAATAATATACAAATATAATCCACATATAATCATATTAGCTTAATTAATAAGTATCTAAATTATAATTATTAAAATGAATTCAATTCCAAGGATTCAAATAGGGCCTTATGTTATTTTCATTGGAGTCTCCAAATTATATCTAGGACTTCAAACTACTTAAGTACCCTAATCCCTATTCAAAGTAGCTATGCCACAGTCTATTAGTTGACGTGATGCTCTAGCATGAAATCTGACATGTGGGTGTAAACTCATAATTAAGCGGACAGTCCTTAAACCGACATGTGGTACTGTTCCATTGGTTCAAATTTGTCCTATATCGAAAATCTAAACTAGCTGTGATCCTAGCCATGTTTGAGTGATCAAATCTATTTGGATTGGTTTGAAATTTGGTATACGTGCTCTAAACTTATGGTATGAAATGCTGTACAAATTTCATAAGAATTGGATAAGAGATGCTTTGATTATGGAGTGGATCTTGTCATCTATAGTGCAGCAGTTTTCAGCATGTAGCAGTGGTGGAAAAATTGAAATCTCGTAGCAATCTAGAAGTTAAATGAAGTTCAAATTTTTACAGCTGCTAGATGACTTAGTAATGCACATCACCAAATTTCATGGTATTTGGATTTGTACATTGGGAGATATATATTTTTCTTTGAATGGTACAGAATCTGCCAGAAAAGTGACATTTATTGGATATATTTGGAGTCACTTTGATTGAAAGGTCCTCAAGTTGAAATCATGTTTACAAGTGTTTGAGGTACCTAAGTTTGATTTTGGATTAATCTAGAAGCATGATAATCAATGAGTACAAGGCTACTTGATGGTAGAATGCACTTGGTGTACATATTTGGTACTCAAATTTGAAGATCAAGATCAAACTCAAGATAAAGATGAAGTTTAAGTTCTAGTGATGATTAAAGATCATTTGGCAGAAAGAAAATGACTTAAACAAGTAGAAAGAAAAGGACATAAAGAAGGATTCAAGGTTACTCATCAAAATTAAGTCCGTCACTTAGATCAAACAAACAATGTCATTTCAAGTGAGTATCAAGAATAGTTTTTTGGAAAGAGGTCACTTCTCCCTTTGGTAGGGGCTTGCCACCTTTGGTAGGTAAACCAAGTTTGGGACTTGGAAGGCTAACATGGAAGTGGTGATCCGAGGGACATTTGAGATGCTTAGTTGAAGCAATCAAAATGATTGATCAAGAAAAGCAAGTAACACCCAAAAGAGAGCTAGTCATGTATTTCAAGTGGTATTCTAAGTAGTTCTCTCATACAAGCACAATGAACAAAAGATGAAGCAAGCTAACCACAACTCAAGAGAAAGTGCACTTGATCATAAGTGGTTTTTATTTTATATAGGTGAAAAATAAATTTCTCTATGATGATTGGTCTTCACCAAGCTTATAAATTGGACTTCACATTGTTATTGGAGTAATGAATTGAAATCTATGTGACTATCCTCTACTCCAAGATAGCCAATGTATCATTGTAATGTGCACGATCATTTCATCCCTTACTAGTATGCGGTTAGTGCATATAGTACATGCTTATTAGGATCATGCATGACAAATTAAAATGTTTAAATTCATAAGCCTACCACTATTGCTTGAATAATTAAATGATCTAGTGGTATGTGTATGAATTTGTTCATGAGCTAGTAAACCCAAAGCACTTGATCTAGTTTAGATTGCTAACAAGTGACAAGTATAACATTGGCAAGATAACCCTTAGCATGAGGTGTGAAGAAGCTTGTCATTGGATCAAACTGGACTTAGAAGCTTAGGCAAATCAATATAGTTCAAGTCACAATAGAAGCTCATGATGATGACAATGATAAGAGTACAAGAACAAGACAACAATGCAAATGGATATCTAGTTTGGTTCAAGTGGTATCTAGACGAGCTTCGGCTTCGACGGGGCAAAACATTCTCCCCAACCCACCAAAGTCACCAAGCCAAGTCCTCATACTTGATGATACACCTGCTGCACTTGTTGCTCCCTCTACCGATTTCAATGACACTTTAAATCGGTTTATGGAGGAATTGTCTAAATCGCTTGAAGAGAGTTTAGGTGTACAAATCAAGCCTAGTAGGACTACTTACCGTAAGTCGTACCCTTCACACTTTGATTTCATGAAAGCACCTGATGGGTGGAAGGTACCTGATTTTAATAAATTTAGTGGTGATGATAGTAAATCTACCATGGAGCATATTAGTATGTTTCTTGCATAATTGGATGGAGCTAGTGCTTATGATTTTATGAAAGTTCATAACTTTCGATTGTCCCTTACTGGCATAGCTTTTGCATGGTTTACTTTATTACCAGCTTATTCTATTGGTTCATAGGCTGAACTAGAAGAAAAGTTTCATAGTCACTTTTATACCGGTGTCCATGAAACTACATTGTCTCATCTTGCATCGGTTCGTAAAGGTCGTGATGAGTCTGTTCTTAATTTTATTAAGCGATTTAGAGAAATTAAGAACCGATGCTTTCATTTAATAATTTCTAAAAGAGATTTAACTGACTTATGCTTTGCTGGTTTACGTCCTAGTATTAGAGATAAACTTGAACATTATGAGTTTGTGAATGTTAATCAACTATTGCAAAGGGCCGTTTCAACTGAATCGCGTCTTAAAGAGTCTCGTGAAACTTATAAGTCTAACCGTCATAATGTGCATGTTGTTGATGATCATTCCAATTGTTCTGATGATGATAATAAAGAAGTTTGTCCTGCTAAAATTAAATGTCCAGCATATAATAAGATGGTTACTTGTCCATCTCTCAAACCGATTCATAAGAATCGGGGTGAAGAGATGAAGTTTATTTTTGATTTCTCTAAATATGACCGAATCTTTGATGAATTGTTGAAATTTGGTTATATTAGAATTAATTATACATTGCCTTCAGCTGATGAGTTAAAAAGAAGAGCTTATTGTAAATATCATAATTCCTTTTCTCATGTCACTAATGATTGCAATGTTTTCGTCGGCAGGTCCAATCAGCCCTTAATGAGGGACGATTGAGTCTTTCTGATATGCAAGTTGATAAGGTCCCTTTTCCAATGCATACAATTGAAGCAGGACCACTCGCTATTTTGATTCGTCCCGAGCAAGCTGATACAACTTAAGGCAAGAATGTGCTTATCAGCGAACCACGTGTAGCACCAAATGTCAAAATGAATTCGGGGCACAAGGTGGTGCTAGAGAAGGACGATGAAGGCAAGAACAAATTAAGGATCACCGCTAGATCAACGCAGTATTTGAGAAGACAGCGGTGGTATGAAACAGTGGTGGCACAGCAGAGGCCGGCCAGGCTGACTAGAGCAGTCGGCCAGGTCGACTCCACCCAGCAGCTGGGCCAGTCGGCTAAGCCGACTCAGGGTGTCGGCTTAGCCGATTCAACCTCCCTCTTAGCCAAGTCAGCTGAGCCGACTGCCCCAGTCAGCTTAGCTGACTCCCCTAGTTCTAGTAGCCTCGATGAAAGGTTCTTGTTTGGTTTTGGTAATTGAGTGACAATCTTAGGTGAACTAATTATGTTTATATGAGATATACAGGTGATTAGTCCACATGTACATATGTGTGAGCAACATATGCCATGGAGGTGGAAATGGCTTGGAGATGTTGAAAAGCTTGCACATGTGATAATGGAGGAGCTCATTGCATATGAGACATGATATTGAGTCATGTGATCAAGGTGGAGAAGATCAAGACATGACTTGGCTCGACGGACCAATTGCAAGTGTGAAAGGCAAGTCAGAGGCTTTGAAGTGAGGGACCGCGTGTGACGGTAAAGCTTGGGCAAGAATTGGTGCCGATGGACCGAGGCAACGGTAAAGAGCAAGTGAGATCAAGATCGATGAACCAATACGGTCACGTGATGATATGAAGTGGATCATATCATTTGATGATTGGTTGGTGCATGTGTTGCATCAACATTAGATGAGTTAGAATGGAATGCGCAAGGCAAAGGTATAATCCTAGAGTATTTTATTTCACCGGTCAAAGGTTATGTAGAGAAGTGCATGACCGGGTTTAGGATAGATGACCGTACTATTAAGAGGGGCAAACTTGTTTGCATATCAGTTATCTAGTGTCACTTGAGTGATCTAACTTTGCATCGTTGCTAGGATCGAGTGGCGTGGTAAGTTGAGTGGTTAACTCCTTCAGAAAAATGATTATGAAAATGCTAACACACGTGCACAAGGTGGTGAACACTTGTTGGTGTTGGCACATTTGCGAAGGCGGTGGAGTTTGAGCGGTAGAGAGGGGTTTAGGTTCCTCTCTCCCTCTCGCCGAGCTTATGAGACGGGATTCAGGTGTTTTCGTGGAGATGAAACACTTATTTTCCATTATGCCAAAGGATGGAAAAGGAGACAAAGTCGTGGGAGAGTTTTCTACTAAAAACCAGGCGATAGATGTTGGCTTCGCAGGCGTCGGATGCTGATGTCAGCGTCTGGTGCTTAGTCCTTGGTGGCACGTGCTAGCGGGTGTGCGTTAGATGCGCTGGTGGCGCTACGTCAGACGCTATGCATCAGCGTCTAGTGGAGGTGACATCAGCTGTTTGCGAGGCAGCGTGGCTCTGAGTGCTCATTGGATGCTGATGTCAGTGTTTGTTGATGAAGCGTCAGACGTGTCCGATGACCGAGCACAAAAATATGCTCTCTAGACTGCGTCTGGTGCGTGGGCTGCCGTGTCTGATGTGGTACTGTGTTACGTCCTATGCATCGCCTATCTGAGCGCGAGATGAGCTGACTGTTGGAGATCAACGGTTCTCATTCAATCATAGACACATGGCAAAGATTCATCACGGGCGGCTAAGGAGCGACAGACGCTGGCCACGTCTATTGATTGAGCGACAAACGTGTCTGTTGCCCCTGAAAACACTCAGTAAAGGGGCAACGACTATATTTGTTTGTGTGCTTGGCATCCTTGGGACTTAGTGTCCATGCTTTGGGAGTGCTAGGAGAGCCTCTAACTCACTTATGCTTGCAAGAGTGCGAATCAATTGCGAGTGTGATTCTAGTGTGTTGCATCGTGAGATGGCATCGAGTGGCACTAGGTGTTCGTGTTGTAAGCCAGTGGTGCTTGTTACTCTTGGAGGTTGCCACCTTCTAGACGGCTTGGTGGCTTGTGGCTCCATCAAAGCTCACAAGAAGATTATGCGAGGCTCCGGAAAAGCTCTGTGAGAGGGATTATGCTCACCCCGCGGGGATCATGAAGAGCAACTTTAGTAGAGCATGTCATTGAGCTATCACACTTGATGGTGGGTTCTTGCGACGCTATTTGGGAAAGCTCGGTTGTGGATACCGATTAGCCACCGAACCACGAAGTGTTGGTCGACACAACGGGGACGTTGCTTGGTGGCAACCAAGTGAACCTTAGGAGAAAATCACCGTGTCAACATTGTCTACTCTTCTCGGTGGTTTGCCTTCGTGCAACTCAAGCTTGTATTTACTTTCATATATACTTGTTTGCTTGTGTAGCTTGCTAGTTATCTTCTTGCTTGTGTAGCTAGAAGCTTTCCCTTTGCGTGGCTAATTTGGTTTGTGTAACCTTATTCGTTACATTGCTTAGTTTGTGTAGCTAAGTAATTTGCGCTCTCTAATTTAGCTTGCATAGACTTGTTATTGAGCATTGCTAATGAGCTTAGGAGCTTTGTGCTTTTGCTTACTAGTTGTGTAGGAGCTTCCCGGTGTGTAAAGTACTAGTGGTATAGGTTTGTGTGACCTTGCTCCTAGAATTAGATAGGTGAGCTCTTGCTAGTCTGGCACCTTAGTCGCTTCATTAGGATCTTTGTAAGGTGTTAAAGTTATACATAGAGGGGTGTAGTCTTGGCTAGACCAATAGTTTTAATTCCGCACTTATTTTGGTTAGCCGACGTGATTAAGTTTTAGAAAGGACTATTCACCCCCCTCTAGTCCTCCATCTTGACCCTTCACTCGGCCCCTCCAGCTTTCAAGTTTTACGCACATTTGTTCCACATAGGCTAGAGATTGGTACTTGAAAGACGAATAAGAAGAGGAAGCAAGGGGAGCTTGAGGTGAGGCCACCATACATTTTTGATAGGCTCATGGCCAAGTATAAGCAAGAAAAGGCCGATTCCAAGAATCGGTCATTAAAAAAAAGAGAATCTACTCCGCCTAAGTGAGAAGATGACAATGTTAAGCAATTGGTGGTGATGCAACCAGCAGCTCTAGTTCAGAGAGTTGCTCCTCGTGTATCTCATTGGGGACCCCCGATTCCACCTCCAGTCACACCACAATGGGGGTCCTTATGGAGTTTGGGTGTCGTATCCCTCGCTTGCACCTATGCAAGGCCAACAAAGAAGGAAAGAGCCTGCGGGTCTAGTTCAAAAACCTTCCGTCATTAGCCGATTGGACAATAGTCAATCGAGCTCTAATAGTGTGAATCAAGTTCAGATGATTACATTCAAGGCTTTGGCTTCACAAGGTTCAGAAAGGGCACCAATGCGATAGGTCTACGTGCCTAAGAAGGTTGAGGCTCCTGTTATTCCTTCGCCAAGAGCTAGGCCTCAATCAGCCATCAAAATTGGCTCTATGGAAGCACCTATCATTAACCATGATGGACCAATTATAATTAAAGAAACTCCAGCGCAAAAGCAAGATGAAGTTCCTAAAGAAGTTGCTGGAGATGAGAAGAGAGAGTGCGTCAAAGGAGATTCCAAGTGTCACCAACCCGTCTGGTGTCCTCATGGGTTGAATAAAACTCAACGGCGCAAGTTGCAGCATGCTTGGCATAAGCAACAGAAGCGGGAGATGCTTACCAAGATGGAGGGTGAAGTCCTAAACCCTGAGCACGTCGAAAGCCCTCCGAAAGATTAAAATGATGTTGCTGCTACTAGCCAGTCGGCTAAGCCGACTGCCCTTGTTCTTGCCAGGCTGGATGTGCTAGAGTCGGCTAAGCCAACTAGCCGACTCCCCCTGCTGATACTACTCCAGAGGCCCTAGAATCGGCTTGGCCGACTCTAGAGTCGGCTGAGCTGACTCCTACTATCCCAATGGCCTTCGAGGTGTCCTCTAATGATTTTGCTTTCACTGTTGCTGCTATAGTTGGCATGGAGGTGCCTAAGGTTCCTGATGAGGAGATGGTTGACTATGAAGCTACTCCGGAAAGAGGAAATGTCAATGTGGTTGTTTTGTCCGCCGATTACTACATCGTTGAGGACGATTCAACCGTAGCGGTGTTCAACTTCCTGATACAAGATGCCACATTCAAGAAACCAGAACAACCTATCAATCATCTCAAGCCTTTGTATGTGAAGGGCCATATCAATGGTACTTTGGTCCATAACATGTTGGTGGATAATGGGGCAATTGTGAATGTGATGCCATATGCGCTTTACAAGAAGCTTGGTGGCACTGATGAGGAGCTGGTGATGACCAATATGATAATCACTGGAGTTAGAGGAGGTGCTCCTATTTTAGCTAGAGGGATTGCTAATATGGAACTCACTATTGGAAACAAGACCCTAGCCACAACATTCTTCGTTGCAGATGTGCAAGATAGCTACAGTTTAATACTTGGGCGTAATTGGATCCATGCTAACTGTTGCATACCATCTAGTATGCACTAGTTTTTTATTCAATGGGTGGATGATGCCATGGAGATTGTGCATTCAGATTCATTAGCTGAAGCAGCTACAGCCGATGCTCCTAAGCTTGGGGAGCATGGTGCTATTGGTTGCTTGTCTGGTAGAGATCTTTCTAGCTATGAATTTATTACTGTTACCAGGCAAGGTGGTTTTATTCCTCTATCATTGAAGCCGATTGATAATCAGCTCAATATTATCGTGTAATTATTTATTAATGGATACAAATATTGAATGGTTAAAACATCGTGTTGATCACTATCGGGCTAATAAGGCCGATGCCTGTGAAGCGATTGATGATTTTGATGAGCTCGATAAGTTGGGCCAAGGATTTACATCGGCCGACCTTTTGGTGCAGGTTGATATTGGGGATGGCTCTGTGCTCTGGCCGACGTTTATAAATCAAAACTTGGAAGCCGATTACAAATTTGAGCTAATCGCACTTCTTAAGGAATATGTTGATTGTTTTACATGAAATTATACAGAGATGTCTGGGCTAAGCCAAGAGCTTGTTGAGCATCGGCTCCCCATCAAGGATGAATTCAAGCCATATAAGCAACACCCTTGCCGATTTAATTCTACAATTTATGATCAGGTTAAAGAAGAGATTAATCGGCTCTTACAAGCGGGGTTCATTTAGCCATGCAGGTATGCGGAGTGGGTCTCTAATATTGTGCCTATTGAGAAGAAAGATTCTGGGAAGATCAGAGTTTGCATTAATTTTAGAGATCTGAATAGAGCTACTCTGAAAGATGAATATCCTATGCCTATAGCCGATATGCTTATCAATGATGCTTTAGGACACCGGGTTATTAGCTTTCTTGATGATAATGCCGATTATAATCATATTTTCATGGCCAAAGAAGATATGTCGAAGACGACCTTTGTATGTCCTGGGTTTGTTGGTCTCTTTGAGTGGGTTGTGATGACATTTGGGCTAAAGAATGCAGGTGCTACTTGTCAAAGAGCTATGAATTTGATTTTCCATGATCTAATTGGGATGATTATGGAGGTTTACATTGATGATATTATGATTAAATCGGCTGCCCATAAATCTCATTTGGCCAATTTGCGTCTTGCTTTTGAGAGGATGTGTCATTATGGATTGAAGATGAACCCACTCAAATGTGTTTTTAGAGTATCGGCTAGAAAGTTCTTAGACTTCATAATTCATGATAAAGGAATAGAGATTGATCCCACGAGGATAGAAAAGATCAAGGGAGTTCAGGCACCTACATGCAAGAAGGACTTACAAAAGTTCTTGGGAAAAGTGAACTACTTGAGGAGATTCATTGCTAACTTGTCTGGAAAGATTATTCCTTTTACCCCCATATAGAAACTGAAGGATGAATCTGAATTCACTTGGGGGGCAGAACAACAAGCGGCATTTGAGAAGATAAAGGAATATCTGTCAACACCACCGGTTCTTTGTGCACCAAGGAGAGGAGTTCCTTTCAAGTTATATATTGCTATCGAAGAGAAGATAATTGGGGTTATTTTGACTCAAGAAGATGAAGGTAAAGAATATGTAATTGCTTATCTTGGTTGCCGTCTTCTTGATATCGAGACAAGGTATGCCCATATAGAAAAAAATGTGCTTATCACTGTACTATGCTTTTTCTAAGATGAGACATTATCTTTTGTCTAGTACATGTGTTGTTGCTTGCCAAGCCGATATGATAAAACACATGTTATATCGGCCAATTCTTCGTGGAAGGATAGGCAAATGGACATATGCACTAATTGAATATGACTTGACTTATGAACCATTGAGAGCTTTAAAAGGTCAAGTCCTTGCTGATTTTATTATTGAGCATGGTATTGGATTGAATAATGAAATCAATTACCTTACTTTTACACCCTGGAAATTATATTTTGATGGATCGGTTTGCAAAGATGGCCAATGTGTTGGTATTATGCTTATTCCCCTAGAGGTGCTAAAATTGAGATGTCAAGCCGATTGAATTTTTATTGCACTAATAATCAAACCGAATATCAAGCTCTATTATTCTAGTTGATTATGTTACGGTCCATGGGAGTAAAACTTGTTAAGGCCTATGGTGATTCCTTGTTGGTGGTACAACAGGTTGCTGGTTAATTTCAATACTTAGAAGGATCACTAAGAGTTTGTCTTGATGCCTACCTTGATATCATTGGTTCTCTTGCCGAATTTCAAATTTGGCATGTTTCGAGGCATGAAAGTCAAAGGGCCAACATATCAGCTCAACAAGCATCTGGCTATGACGTCGGTGAGCGTAACTTTCACATTCAAGAAAAGTTGATGCATGAAGATTTAGAATTTTCTCATGCAGGTACAGACGAGTCGCTTAGCCGACACCCTGATGGATGCTAGCCTAGTCGGCTTAGTCGACTCACCTGTGGCCGACCCGGCCAATCTGCCCAAGAAGCTTTTAAATCGACCTAGCAGAACTTCTAGTGATGTTGGGGCCGATTTATGTGATTGGCGGACTCCTTTGTTGGCATATCTATGTGATCTAAGTGCTAAGTTGACAAAAGTGTTCAGTGGAGTGCTTTCAAGTATATGTTGCATAATGATGAGCTTTACCGAAGAATCACTGAAGATTTGCTACTAAAGTGCTTAGGATCTGATCAAGCAAGAGTGGCTATGGGGGAAGTCCATGAAGGTATTTATGGTACGCATCAATCGGCCCTGAAGATGAAGTGGTTGTTGCGTAGAGCCAGTTTCTATTGGCTTACCATGATGACCGATTGTTTTCGATACTACAAAGGTTGTGAAGAGTGCCAAAGGTTTGGGAATGTTCAGCTTGTGCCCGCTGCTATGCTTCATCCTATCATTAAGCCATGGCCTTTTCGTGGTTGGGGGCTATAGACTTTATTAGCCAAATTCATCCCCCATCTTTCAAAGGACATCAGTTTGTGTTGGTTGCTACAGATTATTTCACTAAGCAGACCGAGGTAGTTCATTTGAAGAATATGACACACAAAGAAGTGATTGAGTTTATTACTGAGCATATCATACATAGATTTGGTATCTCTCAGACATTAACTATAGATCAAGGGACATCATTTGTGTCTAAAGAGGTAAGAGAATTTGCCAAATTATATAAGATCAAGTTGCTCAATTCATCTGCATACTATGATCAAGCTAATGGCCAAGCTGAGTCTAGCAATAAGACTTTGATCAAGCTCATCAAAAAAAGATTAACGAGAATCCAAGGAGGTGGCATGAAGTTTTGTCTGAAGCTCTATGGGCACATCGTATTTCAAGGCATGGTGCTACAAAAGCTACTCCTTTTGAGTTGGTATATGGTCAAGAGGGTGTGTTGCCTGTCGAGGTGAATTTTGATGCGTATAACTTTGCTAAATAAAATGATCTATCAGCCATTGTGTATCATGATTTGATGATGGATAACATCGATGAGGTAACTGATGTAAGATTAAAGGCTCTCAAGGAGATAAAGAAAGATAAAGCTCGAGTTGCCAGGGCATATAACAAGAAAGGCAAGAGCAAATCCTTCCAAATAGGAGAATTGGTGTGAAAAATCATGCTACCTATTGGATCAAAGAGCAATCAGTTTGGCAAGTGGTCACTTAACTAGGAGGGTCCTTACAAAGTGATCAAAGTCATATACGGTAATTTCTATCTGCTAGAGACATTGCAAGGTGAACGTCTCAATAGAGCATTCAATGAGAGGTACTTGAAAAAGTATTTTCCAAGTGTTTGGCAATAAGCCTAAGTGCTCTTCAAGCAATAGCCGATACATGTATCGCCCTTAGAAAAAAATAGCCGATGTATACATCGTCCTTAGTCGCTGAGCAGCCGATGAGATGGGTATCGTCGCTGTTCAGCTTTATTGTATTTGGATCAATTAAGTATTTTTAGGTTAATGCATTATTCACCTGAAAACAGTAGGGCATATATTGACACTCAAAAATATCCATTTTGTGAAGTTGTCAAAATGTAGAACAGACTTCACCATTGCGTTCCTCTCGTCGAGACGGTCAAAAAAACATATATGAAATGTCTAATTCAGAGCCCGGGATGAAGGAGTTATGCCCCCGGAAATATGCTCTACTGTCGGGACTTTCGATGGTCGGGACTGCTGACCCGAGTCAGAACTTCCGACCCATGTCGGGACTTCCGACATATGTCAGGACTTTCAACCCGAGTCGGGACTTGCGGCAGACCTAATAAAAAGGGCTGTTCAGATCTGACCTTCTGGATTCTGATCCGAACTATTCTAAACTTGTGGGAAACTTAAAAAATAAGTCTTGAAGAGGTTTCCTACTAGGATAAGACCACTTTCTCTATATATATGAGAGGATCATGGTTGATTGAGTTCCCATCTATCCAATTGACAAAACAACAACCAAAACTCCTATCTTACCCTAGTTTTCTCCTCTCAACCCTCTACCCTACTGTTTGGCAAGCCTCTCCATCAGATTTATCGGCATCCTAGGCGACCTTACTGGTCCTAGGAGATCCTCCACATGCTTCTCCCCGACGGACCCTTCCGGGAGTGGTTCGGAAGCCGTTTCGGCCGAGAACGAGCTCTACATCGGCCCTATCGATCTCTAGATCGATTAGGCCGGTTACGCCTCGTCTCTTGCTGCGTTGCAGGTCTTGTGAGACCTCTTGGGCGTCCAAGGCCCTCGCTGGTGTGTTGGCTTGGAGCGATCTTCCGCATCAACAAAAAAGAATCCCCAACGCTTTAGGATACCCATCAAATGAATATCTATGAATAAATTTATCATATGTACTTTTGCCTTGGAATATAAACTTCTTATATACAGCTATTTTTCTAAATGAGAGCAATATATATTTTAGAAGAAAACATAGATGCCAAAATACTCACTCTTTTTCGTATTGCCCGCATACGTTTCCTTCCATGTATGACGGGTAGCTGATGTTGTGCGAATTTGTGTGTTGTTTCTAAAGCAATGTTAAGAGAGTTTGTGGAGAGACCAGAGTTGTGATTTATGAATGTACCAGGTAGCGTGCCTGTGCATTGCTATGGGATAGCTAACATTTTATATTAAAAACACACGGATCGTACAATAAAATAACAGTACCGTAAAAATTAAAATACCACCATAAAGTGACATTTAATTTCACACCAGAAAATTAGTTCACACACATATACAGTGGCAGTGCAAGCATTTCACACAACATATTCCAGTTTGAGCAGTAAGTGGCTGGCTACAGTTTGACACAGTAACATACCTAATTAGATATCTGCAGTCTGCTCACTGCAGTATAAACAATTAAACATCATGGCAGCCACCAGTGGCAATAGCAGGCAATTAGTAGCAAAAATAAATTGCTTGTCGAAGATCACAAGTGTTGTTCTTGGGGTGAAGAAAAAAACGTATTCTTGAGTCATGACCAAAGATACTCCAGAAGCAAGCAAGCATGCATTGCTTGTTCAAATGACCAGCGGCTGTCCTCCACCATTCATGCTAGCTAACAACCTTGCTCCGTGGTGTACTTCTGAACAAGGCAGCAATAGTCTAAGAAGCATGCATGCCATGAACCCAAACACCATCAACCATGTGAGAACAAACCTTTCAGCATGTTGTCGAACAGCTGTTAGGCGTCGTCCATGGCATTGCCGAGCTCAATCTCTTGGGTGCTAGCTGACATGCTTGGCCTTTGTGGTGCTGGAGGATGACATGGGTGCATTGGCGACATGGGTAAGCTGTGCAGTGCTAGTCCCACTCGCCTTCTTGCTTGGCGGGACGACGATGACAGAGCTGCAGTCATTCCATCCTCTCTGGTGATTGCCCTTAAATCAACAGCATTGGAGTGGATTGGATGGTAACCCTGAATCCCCTTAAATCAACAGCATTGGAGTGGGTTGGTTGGTCACCCTGAACCCCAATTGTTTGTCCTGGCAAGAACACAATAAAAGCTTGCCAAATTTTATCAGAGGCATCCATCTTTAAAGGATCGAACAAATATCTCGTCCACCTGAAATGAACAAATTGAGAGTCCTTCATGTTAGCACAACAAAATTGCAGAAGAGTAACACGGTGTCAAAGTAAACTGTCTGGATTAACTGCAGTTTTCATTTGAACACAACATGGATGGCTAAATAAGTTTAATACTAAAACTAAGGAAATTCGATGATAAGCAGGTAAGGGTTGTAAGGCACGACCCATTGATTGTCCAACTTACCATGCAGTTTGTCGTTTTCAGAATTAATTGTGTACCTGAAGAGTAGTTCTTGCATATGTAATTTTTTGCCTACGCATATGAATGTCTTGCATATGTTAAAATTGGCAAAACTCAACAGAACTTCAATTTTTCTGAAATTGGCAGAAAGGTAAAATCACTGAACATGCCAATTACATGCATGCTAGAATTACTTATAAAGCAGTACATAGCATCTAAAATGTTGCAATATATAGGATTAAACAATTAGTACTTAAATGCTAAGGAGGTACACAATAGAGCTAAACAACACGAAGCGGAAAATTTGATGATGTCCGTGCGTTGCTAAACTGAACATGCCATTTCAATTTGATGATTTACTATATCTTTCACTGAGATGTCCATGCAAAAATTAAACTATGGATGCATTGAAAGTAGCTGTGTTGCTCTCCTTGTGAGTAAGCACACCTAACCATGGCAGCAGCAATCACTGAAATTTAGGTGAACCACAGAGCATAAGCACACATGTTTTTAGGGCTGGGATTGCTAAACCCACAAAGGATTAAAGCTCCACAGTTTCTCATCGAAGATCATAGAGCATGCTTGAGCAGCTATTAACATCTTGCTCATATGCAGCATACGAATAGGATAGAAAGCAAGGAAGAGGAAATGGGATTTTCACCATATCTGCCGGTTTGAAAGTAATAACAATAAATCATGAATGCCAAATCGAAAAGAAAATGCCTAGTTTTAGCTTCTGAACCTCCATCTTACGAAGGCGTATCTTGTCCAGGAGACCAGGATATATGAGATGGGCTTGTGAACTGGCTGCACAATTGGCTTGAAGGACGCCCTCCTCGTTCCTACAAAGAACAAAAATGAGAACGAAGACAAAATCTCAACATCTAAATTCTACTCCCATATGCAGTTGACGTGTATGTATACCTCGCAGCAGCCTCTGTGACTCAGCATAGATTAAATCAAGCTGCACCCTCCTCTCCTACACACACACGAACCCACAGCACCACACATAAGCAAAAACCGGCCACAATTCAATGAACCAACGACATGATCCAGCAAGCAGGAGAGAACGACCGGTTACCTTCTCAGACCGCTTCTTCTCTCGGACACTCCTTGGGCGACGCCTCAACCTTCCTCTTCATCTTGCTCCTCTTACCCTTGGCCTCCGCCCCCGCCCCCAGAGGCCACCTCCCCGTCAGCTTCGTCCATGTCGAGCCGCTTCTTGGCCGACATCTGCTCCCTCCGCAGCTCCTCCATGAGGCCGCCGCAGCCGAGCCGGTCGTCGTCCTCCTCACTGTCCCCTTCGGCCGGCGTGCCCAGCGGGTCCCACCCCACGGTGGTGATGGTCTCCGAGAATAGCGGGTCGAGGCTGCCATCCTCATCGCTGTCGTCGTCGGGGGTGTCGGTTGGCGGCAGCAGTGAGGACACGGGGCAGGCGGCGAGGCGGGGACGCGACGGGGGACGCTGGGAGCGCCAGGAGCTCTGCCTCCTCGAAGGGCTCGGTGTCCATGGCGCCGCCGGCGTGGTCTCCTCCCGTTATATTGGCAGCGGAGGGGAGGGGAGGGGTGGGGCTGCGACATTGGCAGTGGAAGGGGGCAGGCGGGGCGGTACGGCGCACGAGCGCCGAGGGCACGGAGGGAGAGGAGGCGTCGATGATACACAAAGCGTGGATGGATTGCAGGTACGACGCATGACCTGCCGGCGCCTTCCATCTGTGCTCGCAGTCGCAGATCGCAAGGGGAGACGGCGTCGATCCAATTTGCTGGCTGGTAGACGCGCTGGGTGATTTCCTTTCCATCTGGGGATGCGGTAATTGTGCAGTGATGGCACACGGTGGGGAGAGGGACGATGGGCGGGATCGCATGGGTGGATGGACGGTAACACCAAAAACTTAGAGCACCAAACAATTGTCTTCCTTTTGTTCTTTTTAGTTGTGAGATTGATGCGCCACCAGCACCAGGAGCTTAGCTATATATACACAAGTAGTGTTCATGCCTGTCGGCTCATGTCTAGGTAGCGTCACCCCTCCCGTCATGCCGATAATTTTACACTAGTATAAGTACTATAGTAGTGTTGATGCCTGTTAGTAGGCTGCTGTCAAGGTGGCGTCAGCCCACCCATCACTTATTATGTCCCTTTTTGAAACAATTGGCCTGTGATTGGCGTGTGGCGTCACCCGGGGCAGCGATGCGACGGCCGGACGATCGGACAACAACGCCGCGTCGGCAGATTAATTTTCTCACGGTTGTTGATTGGATTAACGGTAGTGGGTCGAATGCAGTGGGCTGAATGCTTTATAATGGGTCATTTCATATATCATAATATATAGTTCTACACAAAACTGATTAGGAGCTACCTAGCCATCATTCATGCATACAGCCGTGCAAGAATCAAACCGGGACTCCAAATTAAATTTTGATCGCACCATTATACTTCTTATAGTAAATTCTTCGAAACAAGATCCTACTTAGATATGTTTAGATAAAATTTTATTAATTAAGATGAAACATTTTTTTATTGAGTAGATGCAATGTTCTAGATTTAGAAAATAATGTTCCGTCTTCACAAGAAAATATTCTTAGTTCAGCAAAAGAGTGTGCTCAAACAACTCTAAGTTTACTCAACCACAATAAATAATTAGGGTCTATGTTGGAGAAATGTGGAGAAAATGCTTAGAATTATCAAAACCCTTAATGTGCTTTTAATTGCTTAGTATTTTTTGGGGAGCTTTTTAGATAATGTTTTTATAATAAACTTCAAATTATGTCAATGTGAAAAACATAGCACAAGAAATGTACTTCACTATTGTGCTTTTGGTTGTGCCGTTTAGGGTTTAGGCATATATACAATATACAATATATCACTAAAGTCAATATATCAAAATTCATATATAATATCCAATATATCAAAATTCTACAACCATGCAATTAATAATCATCTATTTTTCTCTCTCTATATGTTCTATCTATTTTAATTTTTCACACACATCATCACACTCACACACACAGTGTGCTCACACATAGCCCCGCACGCACAGGAGGACAGCGACAACATGTACGACGGCAGCGCGCATGGGAGCGAGAGGCTGACCGGCCGGGCGCGCATGGGCGGGGTAGGGGGACGCGGCGTGGACGTACGGGTAGACAGCAACGACGACAAAAACCAGAGGGTGCACAAGGTGCACACGAGCTGGGTCCGGCCGGGATCGACGTACAGCGGTGGCAGCACTCGGGTCGATGAGGTGCCGATCCACTGCGGGGCCGGTGAGGAGCAGGTGGCGGGGCAGGAGAGGAGACGGCGACAACAGGCCGGTGAGGCGCGCGCGTTGGCGTGGCGTGCGTTGGAGAAGCTTGGTCAGGCGCACCGATGGGGCAGGGGGCCGCGACATGGACGGTGTGGACGGTCGTAGCAAGGACAATGGCAGACGGTGGCACGGGGACGGCAATCGAGCAAGCGCGCCAGCGGTGGCTCGGAGGAGATCGATTCGATCGAAGACAGTAAAGGGCAGGAGAAGAGAGAATGCCAACCCTATATAGGGTAGGGACCTTTTAGTCTTGGTTGGTGGTACTTTTAGTCTCGGTTGGAGCAATCAATCCATCCCTAATAATAAAGAGACAAATTTTACGCCGTTTTTTCATAGCATTATTTTGGTCTGGCCTCCCTAACTGATTGTACGCATTTTTATAGTAGTGGATGTGGAACAACCATGCAAAAAAAAAAAAACAAATTGTATCTAGAGTAGGATTCGAACACAGCACGTCGTCTGTCTCGTGGAGTCCTGAAGGAAACTATGAATCTACGTGGCTCTAAATCGTATAGAAGAAGAATTCCAAATCTATATCTATAAATTTCAGCCCATCCATCGATCCCAGGCGGTAACATGAATAGGAATCCAATTCCAAAGAAACAGGAGGGGCAGGATTTTATTGAAAGACCAACAAAAGTATAGAGAATACAGGAAAACCGGAAGGTACAAAGAGCAAGTGCTCAGAAAAAAAAAGAAAAAGAAAAAGATTGGCAATGGAACCGTACGGCCTAGAGGACCCAATTTACTTCCACAATAACAAAAGTCAAGATCTTCAATTGTGACCGATCTTGAATTGTATTTTGTGTCCGATCAAGATCAATTGATCCGGAACATCCAGAAGGACACCTCCCTCTATCTAAGTTCTTGTGTAGACGGTGGAAGTCGAGTACAATTTATATACGTATCATGTTTTTTCCCTTTGATGTCCGCGTGAGAGTCCAGTTATGATTTTATGTGCGTCCGTGTCTCCAGGTTTGTGTTCGGAGATCAGCGCTTTTGGTTTACTTTTGTAAGTAGTTCTTTTTCCTATGGAACGAGTGCAATTTTGGCTTTACACGATTTTTTTTTCTACCGTTTTTTCTCAACGTATACGTACGCACATGGTTTCTGATTTGCAGCATTTTTTTGCTTTTAATTTTTCTCCAACGTACTTACATGCATGGTTTCCGATTTGTTTACGTATACATGTTGATTTCGTAACTGTACCCCTAC
The DNA here is from genome assembly GCA_038087645.1 of Saccharum hybrid cultivar R570. Lineage (NCBI taxonomy): Eukaryota > Viridiplantae > Streptophyta > Magnoliopsida > Poales > Poaceae > Saccharum > Saccharum hybrid cultivar. The sequence goes on along the minus strand of JAQSUU010000191.1, from coordinate 9,863,768 downwards.
CGAGGAGCAACACTTTTGGTTACTTTTTCTCATGTGAAATAGGTAAGGTAAGCCGGAAGCAATGAGAAAAATTTTGGTATACAACTGTTTGTTTTTAATGGATACTAAAAAATAATGTTTATCCCTTCTTATTTTAAGTTTCATTGACGTCACACCACTCAATGCCATGTCCTAGACATCCAAACCCACTCGCCCACTCGCAACACGTGTGTGGACATGTGGTTGTTGCTTACTTTTAATCTTTGTGTTAAACTCATAATAGATCGGTATACACACAATATCACCAATTTTAGTTGAGTTAATTTATTCTTAATTTTTCATAATTAGCTTTTATTAAAGCCTTGGATTTAGTTGATTTGAGGTTGAATCAAGCTCATTTAAATTCTACGAAAATAGCTAACTTATTATCAACCTTGACATGCCACCATATAACAAATTGTCCTCGTTACAACGCACAGACATATATTGCTAGTCAAGACTAAAGACCCTTTACTCTATATTGGTGACTCTAACCGAAACAGAAGACATTTTTTAGCGGGCCACAAAATTACAGCCCACCTTTAGTCCCAAGTGGATCTACCACCCGAGAATAAAGGTAGGCCGTAATTTCGTTTTCAACCCTGAATTTGTATTACTACCGTCTTTCTTTTATATTTTTTTATAAATAAGTTAACAATTGTTAATATCATCTATACCAAATATTTAAAAGAAAAAAATTCTGTAGTTTTTTTTGTTTGTTTCCGCCCCTTTTCTGTCTGCCGTTTCTGCTTTTCTTCTGTCTGCCGAATTTCCGCCGTTTTTTTTTGGTCTGCGTTGTTTTTGTCGGGCTACTTATAAGGCGGAGACCGGACTAAAAAATAGCCTCAGACGCAATGGAATATAAATGGAAATAAAATAAACTCCTCCCCAAATCGAACTCTTATAATCAATCCAATCCAATCCAAGTCCAAATCCGGCAAAATTTCCTCCGATTCTTTGGCCGGCCTTTTTTGGTCTGGCCTTTCCCCTCCCGCTTCTTTTTTTTCATCAGTTCTATAGCCGTATCAAAAAAGAACTCTGGAATCCATATAAGCGTTGGAGATTTCGGTACAGGGCACGTCACAGATCCTTCCGAACGGGGCAGGACACAGGATTACAGTAACGTTGGGCAAAGAGAAGGAAAGAAGAAATTGGCCAAACATCCAAATCGAATCGAAAAAGAGTCTAAATCACAATTGTCTCATTGTCTTTCTCGTCGTGCTTGAACGCTTGAACTGATAAAACAACGTTCTCTTCCATTCTGTAGGCGTGAACCCTCTCCCATCGGAATTGGATGACGTAAACAAAAACAGGAATAGGAATCCTTATCGACGAGAATAAGATTAGGCAACTATATAAATCAGGTCAAACCAAATCAAAAGGAGACAGAGGGATACAAAATTTCGAGCGCGCATCGGGGTCGCGTCAGGGGAAGATCACGTTGGGTGCGCGCGAGAGGTCGCACGCGCGTTCCCAAGCTGCCAACACGATGGCGGCTGCACACCACAACGTGGAGGCGTGCGGCCACCAGGGACGCGGGCCATGCGGCCGCCAGGGCACCTGGGCTCGCCGCTCGTGACCGCCGGGATGCCTGAGCGCCACTACAGGGCGGCTCGACGGAGCCGCGCGTGCAGCCACCAGGGACGCGGGCCACGTGGCTTCCGGGGCTCTGGAGCTCGCCGCTCGAGACCGCGTGGATGCCTGAGCGCCACTGGAGGGTGGCTCGACGGAGCCGCGCGTGGCCATCGCTGCACGCGAGCTCCGGCAAGCGGCCTGGCAGCGGCGCGGGTCAGCCTGCCATGCGCGCTCCTGTCGATGGCACCCCTCAGCTCGGCTCCGCATGTTCCAACATCAGCGCCACTTGCTCGTCCGCTCCGCTCTCTCGGCTGCACGACGCAAGGAAGACGGAGGAAGAAGAGAAAGTGAAGCTAGGGTTTTTTTTTTTTGGACAGCGGCGGCTGATTGTTTTGTTCCTGCCAGGAGCGCTCTCATACGTTGGATTGGCACCAATGGTTCAGATCGAGCAGATAGCTACGTGGGCCTGCGGAGCATCGCAGACCAGGGTGCTTGTGCGGCCCAAGCCCAGGTAGCCAGAGTTAAAGCCCATGCTGGCGTTCAGCAGGCCAAAAGACCGAATAAACCGTTTTCTGTCCAGTTCTTTTTCTCTTTTCCTTCTCATTTATCTCCCTTTTTTTCGTCCAGTTCGTTCGGAGATGTTCCTTAGTTCATGTCTCGCTGCCCCTGCTGCAGGACTGTGGCGTCCCCAACTCCCAGTGCCACTCTTATCGTGATTTTTTTATTTTTTAAATGTAGCTCTATTTTTACCATTGCCTAATAAATAAATATAAATATGTCCATCCTTAATTTGTTGATCTAAATTATTAGAAAAAATATTATTATTACATAAATCAATTGATCCAAGTTATCCACGTATACCGGTGCAAATCTCTAATAACATTACAAATCTCAACATGGGCTAACATGTGGAAATTGAGAGATCTCAGTCATGATATCTAACTCTATCAACACATGAATAGTACTGTTGTAGCTATGTAGCAAGCTAAAGCGAAAGTCAAATGTTTGATACCTTTATTTCTCCCGTTGCAATGCACGGACATATTTGCTAGTAGTAAATAAATTATAAGTCCAAAAATTACAAAATAAATTTGTCAGCTTAGTTTTCCTTTGATGTACACAATAAAAATATATAACTTTTTTGTATTACCCAATAAATATTTAACATGCTATAAATTAGAATGACCATTCGGACAATGCAAAAGTGTAGTACTTAAATAAAATATTTTAAATCATTGCTTTTTGACATGAAATGAGTTTTCCCATCACATTAACTTTAATAATGAGTTCTTCCATCACATTAATGTGAATAATGAGTTTTTCATCGCACGAAAGTCAATAGTTGTACTGAAAGCAGTTACCTCATTGCCTATGTGGGTCTAGCTTTTGAGTAGAAATGAACCCAAAAAAGACATGACTAAATACAAAAGCCTGAACAAAACTTTTGCCAAAGTAATTGTACTGAAAGCAGTTTCCTAAATAAATATCACATTAATCGGAGATGAAGTCATGTATCTCCAAACTATATCTTCAATGTAAAGGTCGAACATTTGTATGGTGATTCTGGTACGAAGTTGTCTTATACATTCATTTCATTCAATTATCTCTATCGGTACAAGCATAGGTTGATACTTTATATTGCAATAACTTTGTTCTATGGAAAACCCTTTTTGTGTGTTTGAAAGAAACTTGAGGGGCGCATCCTATGGCCAATCACCAACACAAGAGTTACACGAAGGATGCAACCACCGTGCAGTCTAAGTATGCTCCGGTCATGCCTCCCTTGGGTATGAGAGCCAAAACCAGAGCTCCTCTGGCGCCCTCCTCAACCGTGAGATCTCCATTGTGGAAGTTGATGTCTGTGCTGACAAAGCCGGGATGCACACAATTTACGCATAGTGTTGGGTGCTTCTTTGCAATGATTCTCGAATAGGCATTGAGAAGAGCCTTGGACACTTTATATGCAGGGAACCCTCCTTCAGTCAGCCACCCATGGGGTTCCAGTTGGCCAGTCTTGAAGTCCTTGAGGAACAATTCTGACAGCTCGTCTAATCTCTCTTCGGACAGGCCATCGATGTTGTTGAGCTCCTTCTTAAGTTCCTCACCACTGAAAAACTGAAGCCATGTAATTAAATAGATTAGTGTTTTGTAAATGCAAAATGCGGTACATGTATCTAGCTGTCGAATCTATTTCTAGCATGGCTTTGCATCATTGCTTGAAGGCAGTTAATTTAATTACCCTGAGTAGTCCGCCATGAGCTGTTATGTTTACAATTCTTCCATGCGATGAGAGGTGCAGGAGAGGAAGATGCGCTTCTGTGACAATTTTGGTGCCGTGGTAGTTTGTTCTCAAGCACTCCTCTGCTCTATCATAAGGGTCTGTGGTGTGCCTCCTGATCCTTTCTAGCTTTTCCTGAGCATTCATGCCTGCAAGCTATTATCCATGCATGAAAAATTGTTAGTCTCTTTCATTGTAGGAGGTATCAAGAGGATAATAAATATATAATTCTGTAAGTAGACATGCATACAACTGAAAGTAAAATGGAATTGCTTATAAAGTTACAGACTAACCTCTAACTTAAAAGATTCTGGATCGCTGATCTCTATTTTGCACCCGACAATCGCTGCATTGTTGACCTGAAAACAATCAAAGTAGCAACATTTTTTTTAGATAAAGGATAGTTCATATCCGGCTTCATCTATCAACCGATAGAATCAGACCAATTATTACAAAATTCAGCCCGTAGACTAGCACACAAGCTGTACAGAGTTCCAACTTACAGCAAAACACATGGATAAACAAAAACGAGCGTAAAGTATTGACTAAGTAAGGCCAATACATCTAGTTGACAATCACCCATTAGAACCAAAGAAATACAAAGCTGACGTTTTTAGATCTTGCCCAGCTAAGACTAGTTGATCCCGTAGATCATCACGGCGCTGCAATTTTGCCCACTGCTGGAGCCAGTGAGTTCCCCTGAAAAATACCTGCAAAAAAAATTTTGGTCTATATTTGTCAAAGACCACCTCGTTTCTTGTTATCCAAACTGTCCAACAAAATGCCGATGCTACTGTCAATAACAATGCGTTATGTTTCTTATTAGCCCTTTTTGCCACCTATTAAAAAGGTCATCTATGCTTTGGAGAGGCGCTATTCCGAACAATAAATGTACCGTGATTCATGATCAACTCCGAACCCTTCACATGTAGTGTACTGACGTTGGAAAGGGAAATTATTAAGAAATGAAGGCAGTACCAATATATCCAGTTTGCCAAATTTCTCCCGGATAAAATCAGCGAGACGTGTAGTACTAGAGAGATCTCCAACCTCCAGTTGATGAAACAGGACGTTGGATAGCCCCTGCGCTGCAAGATTTTTTATCGCTTCTACACCCCTCTTCTCGTCAGTGGCAGAGGACGGAAAGAAATTAAGGTAGGGCGGAATCGATAATATAGATAGATAGCAAAGTAATATCTCTCGTTAAAATGCTTTATACTCAAGACGTTGTGACCCTCAAGCACAAATATATAAAAATTCAGCAACCAAATTTACTAACTTAGTGAGCACTTCGAACCAAATTACAACAAATTGATTATTTGAAGACACAAGTAAATAACTAAAAAGACGAGTTTCAGGTTTGAGGCCTTGTGGCCGTGATACAGGAAGGAGCATGTAACACCCTGGTGTTAGTTAGCCTCATAATGCATTCATAATGCATGATCATGGCATGACATTACCATAAGCATCGTCATTTCATGTGCATCCTTGTTTGAAACATTCATCTGCAACATTTGAAAAATAAGTATGCAACATACTCAATTATGCTTGTTTCATAAATTGTGTTTATAAAGAAATTTGGTTAGTGCTGCATGTAGATGCAACATGTGTTTTTCATACCTTGAAACATATCATTATTGTTAGGGTAACATGACAAGCTTAAGTTGTGTAACAAGGTCATGAAACAGGTGAAACATGGTTTTGAAACAATTGCAACATTTGTGGTTTTCTATGTGTTTCCTTTATGTGTTGCTAGGGTTTTTGGGTAGATGACACTTGTGATGCTCTTACATGATCTCTAGTAGCTTAACTATGCTTAGGACACCTAATGAAGCACTGTTCATATTGACCAAATTGACTAATTTGCCCTCTAGTGGAGGTTTGACCTTGAGGTGACCTCTAGAGTGCCCTAGTTTGACTAATTAAAAAGTACAACCTAGAGACCTTGCATGGATGTGCACCCTTTACCAAAGTTGTAGAAAATTTATTAAGGAACAAAAGTCTCAATATAACCATCTCATAAAAATGACTAGAACATCCTCAAACAGGGCCCACAAGTCAGGTTTCCATGTTGTTTCAACACTTAGCAAATTTTCTAAGTCTTGTGTACTGACCTACAGTTTCAGTGTACCCCAGTTTAGGGCTCTACGGTTTCAAATATAGGCCGAACTAGCTCAAGTCCATATTGACAAAATTGGAGATCTCATATAGATTTACAAGTTTGATAATGTCACCTATCTCTAACTCGGGCTGGTTTTGGAGTTAAGCTTCGATCATTATTGGCTGTCAGTCATCGGTTTAACTGAAACTCGGTTTCAGTTTCGAGGTACACCTCTTTGGAGCCTTGCATCTCCCTAACCATGTTGTTTTAGGTTTCGTGCCTTTAGACTTATGTGAAGATCTCGTGTAGCTCTATCTATAAGTCCACTACGGTTTCTTCTAACTCTAGACGGTTTTGGAGATAATGGCCTGGCTTATCTCCCTGTCAGTCGCTGTGGAACGTTCGATGGCTTCGTTTCAGTCGTTTATGAAAGTTCAGAAACTCCAACTCGGCCGTGGCCGACCGGGAGCAGGAAGTCCACGCCGCGTGACAAAACGCGTCGACGTTGTGCTCACCTCGGTTGCCCAAAGGCGCCATGACGCACTGAGGCCTCCCTTCCTCGCTGCTCATTCCTTCTGCCTCCTTGTTTCCTTCTTCACCGAGCGTGCGGCGACCGGAGGAGCACCATCGGCCGCCACCAAAAAATCCACCGCAGCCGAGCACCACCACCCGATTCCTCGTAGCCCTAGTCGCACCGTGAGCTCCTCTACATCGTGGACCACACTGCACAACCGTTTGACCTCAGGTAGAGCTCGCCGAGCTTGCGCCTCCACCGTGGCCACCATTATCGCCGCCAAGCCGGGCTCGCGCGTGGCCGTGCTTCTTGGTGCCCTTACTGCCTCTCCTCTCCGGTGTTCTATGTCCGCCTCGATGTACTGGTGCTCGCGGGGTAGGCCGTTTGGGGTCAAGCCGCTGCTAGCTCGCCGGAGCTGGCAAGCACGCGGTCGTGGCCGCCATTGCCGCCGTCACCACCCTAGCCACGTCGTAGTGTCAATTAGCTATACCTATCGATGCGCGCAGTCGAGGTGTGCGCGCCGGTGCCCTCGGGCTCGCCGGAGTCGTCACCGGCGGCGAGCAATCGCCGGCCGGAGCCGCTCCCCTGTCCGGTGTCCCTGACGGGCGGGGCCCGCCTGTCAGCGCGCGGGATTCCCCCCTGTGTTACTTGCTTGGGCCTCGGGTGGGCCGGTGGCCGAGCAGTGCCATCAGGCCGGCCCAGTAGGGTGTGGAAGTTGGTTCTCTTTTGTTCAATTTGAGTTATTTGTATTCAAACTTTGAAAATTCATATATCCAGTTTTATAGATCCAAATAAGGTGCTTTAAATTTTGGGGGTGCTCTACATAATGTCAGTTTATTATAAAAATATAATATGTGCCATGTTTTGTGATGAAATAAATAGTTATTATTTATCTCTTTTATTCCTGAAGAAAAAGGAGAAAATGATATCTCTTTCTGTGAAGCTCCAAATGACATGAAATTTTTATAGTGAACTTCTCATACCATGCATAGATTATGGTTAAAGTTTCATGTAATTTGGATGTGGTTTGGGAGAGTTATATAATTATCTTGTTTGCTTGAATGGATCTTGTGTAAATTTTCATAATTTTTCTGTAGATCCAGTAAGGGTGAAACTTGGTGAATGTTGTTCTTATGTTAGAAAGATGTTAGGAAAAATATGAAATCTGTTGTTTGATACTTTTCAATAGGGTTTCCTATTTATGCTAGAAATAGACCTGCCATCTGTTATTTTTGATATCTCCATATCTGCTGGTCAAAATGAGGTGAAATTTTTATGGTAGCCTCTTGTTAGCATGTAATTGCCTCTGTAATTTTATTAGGATTTTCTAGTTACATTTTATATGTGATGCCATTTATGCTTATGCACTCTAAATAAATAGAACAGGGGGATTAGATAAATAATTATGCTAGTGCCATGACTTGATTTGGTGTTACTTAAACATAATCTAACTGTTAGTAAAGTTGGGTAAGTCATTTGTGATGTTCCCAACATCACTTAATATTTAATTGTACAAATCTATCTTTTTCGGGACAGATTTGGTAGTTAAGTAAGTTAACCTATGTTAATGATGTTTTCATGCTTGGTAATTTATAGCAAAGTTGTTGAGAATTTCATGAACTAGTTGCTAGTAAATTTTGGTAGCATTTGGACTTATAGTTTAGAAATGGCAGCTGTTCAAAGTTCGAGTCAGAATTGTTTTGCTCTCTGTTCTTTTAGAACAGATTTGGTACATGTGCTATTTCAACTTGGTAAATGATGAAATCATGCTTAGATGTTTATAAATGAAATGTAGACAAATTCATAAGCTTTCCAGAATGTCCTGTTTTAGGTCATTCGGATTGGTAGAACTCCAGTTGTGAGTTTTCTTAGCTACTGTTGATAATATATTGTAAATACTAAATTGCTGAAATCTTGTTATGTGTGTGTAGTCTTAACCTTGAGGCACTTAGTGGTTTCTTAGAGGTGTTCAAACGTGTTAATACCAGAGAGGAAATTTCCACCTAAGCTTGAAGTGATTTGAATAGAACACCACATAACTTGGTTTCGTGCTTACAACGTTGCAATATCATTGCATTCATCTTCACATCATTCATGCACGTCCATAAATCATCATGTCATTTTTGGATGCATACATGAAATTCATTGGATGCATATACATGCAATAGGTGTGCCGAGAATCGGGTTACAAGCGAAGTTCCGCTGGGCCTGGAACCCGAGGTTGAAGTCCGTTCGAGAACTGGAGGTCCAGTCCGACGAAGCCGGAGAAGACGTGGGAATCGTTCTTGAAGCCGAACCTCGATCTCTCTTCTTTCGGTTAAGGCAAGCCCCAGAGCATTATAAGCCTCCTACTTTTAAAGCAATTATCTTTATATACATGTTATATGTATTGTTGCATTACGTGATAGGAGTTGGTTGAAAACCCTTGCTACATTGATAACACTCCTTGTCCAGCAATTCGAACCTTGAATCGTAAGTAGATAGGATCGTATCTATGCTTAGCCCTGCTAAATTAGACTGGTAGAAGTCGGGTGATTTCCTGTCACCTGCGAGATATAGGGCTTGATCAGGTCACGGTTGACTATATTTGCTATCGTGGAAGTGAACCATGTGTAATAAAATGAAATGAGACCGGGCGGGACGATGATAGTGAAACAGCAAGGCATGGAGGCCTTGGGTGTGGATCTATCCCCGTCTGTGTCGATTAAGGACCGAGACCTGGAGCCTTCTATGTCATTTTGAACGCATGCCTGACATTTAGTTGGCCGGCCTGAGGTTGCCGACCGCGAAGCCTAGTAGCTCAACTCAGGCTGCGAAGTCGAAAAGTGAAAGTCGCCTCGGAAGGGAGCCAGAGGGTCCAAGGGCAGGTGAGTTAAAAGTCCTGAGCATCCTGGCCACTGGTATCCCCGAGAACGCGGCGTTGTTCGGGCCCACCCTGAGTTGTACCAAAGGTTATCTACGGCTGCCTTTAGCGGGGTTTGCCGGGTGAGTGTCAGGAATTCCCCCTTAGCTGAGTTGGAATCGATTCGAGTCGCCGTCTCTCCCGGATAGTGAGAAACTTGACTGGTTATCTCCAGCGTAGATACACTAATTATTAATGATGGTTCGGAATTGATGATAATGATAATGATGGCCTTATTATACCTGCTATGGTTAATATTGTTTGCTCCTAATAAAGTGATTGCTCTAGTACAGGTGCTAATCTAGATGACAGGTTAATGATTATTAACTCGATGCTTAAGCATTAATGATTACTTATCTGTAATAAGCTTTTCTGCAAATGAGTCAAGCTAGCCCACCTTATAAAGCCTTGCATACTCCTTGGTGTCACCGTTGTTTCTGGTTTTTGACGGGTAAGTCTAGCTGAGTACCTTCTCGTACTCAGGGTTTATTTCCCACCTGTTGCAGGTAGCAGATTCCTACTTGTTGCTGCAAGTATTGTCTTCGCCATGTGGGCGTGAATACTAGACCATATGGGCATGGTCTCTATAGTATCTCTTCTGATATGCTTTTGCAGGATGTGACTATGTACTGGCAGTATTTGACTTAAAATGATTTCAGAAATTATGTTGCTTCCGCTAATCTTTACTTTGGTTTTGTAATAAAAATAATTGTACTCCGATGTATGAGATTACTTTTGAACTATTGTAACAAGTGTTGTGTTATGTTGAATCATTACGATCCGGTTGCTCTCGGTTTGGTTTGAAATCCCTCGCGATTTCGTGGACTACCGGAGTTATATGGGCTCAAGTTTGAGAATTTGATCGTTTCGGTGATTGTTTTTGAACTTGTGCTCTTATAATTTGGGCGGTTCCGTTATAGCTGGTATCGGAGTAAGATTCAACAGTAAACACTTCATTTGTGTATTTAAATAAAAGATTTTGTAAAAAATCTTAATTCTAATCTAAAGAGTGCCAGTGGTCATATCCTATATGCCCAAATAAGGACTATTAGGTGGCTTACTAAGGTACTAATTTGGGGGTTCTTGCTTGTTTTCTGTTTTGTTGTCCATACGGCGTGCTATTGTATGGATGCCATCCGCTTGGGTGGTAATGTATGGATCAAAATACCTCTACGCCCTGATAAGTGGGAGTTGTGAGAGCATGACCGTCCAACCGTCGGTCTAAGGGAGAGTAGTTGTGGTTACTAGCATACTTACATGTTTAATCATGTGATTATGAGAGTACTTAATTGTGGGTATATCTGTCGGGTAGCTTTGATACTGAAGTATATACATCGGGGGATGTATATATGGAAAGTATTTAGTTTACTGCTTTCTTGTGTGCTTTATTGGGAATTGTTGGGCTGAAATGCAATTTTCTGCAGGTACACTAACAACGTTTCCTGTAGAACGACTAGTTATCGTTATTGAGAGAACGTGTGTATGCCACCGAATTATACGCTAGAATTTTGAAATTTTTCCTAGGTTTGTGAGGACGTACGGTTCGTGCATGCACCATGTTCGCATCATACCTTGCATTCTGCATTACTCCCTCCCTTATAAATTGTTTATCCCATTCTTTTAAAGAAATTTTCTTCCCTCCAAACGGTTGTCCTTTAAATAGTTGCATTCTTTCATGAAGGATTGGGGGTGGTCAACCAACCTAGTGGAGTGATCAGTAGTGTCAGCTTAGAAACCTAATTCATACCTGGCTCGTGAAGGAAAGCAAGACACAATTTCAAGATGTATCTTCTTGAGTTGGAATGTGTTTTGATCTGCAACTCGCCGCTCCATTGCTTCTACCATTGTATCCATCCTTGTTTGCTACTCTCTCTTTGGATGATACTGTTCCTACATGCCTAATTCCTGACACGTGAGGATTCCTCATGGGTGGGTGTTCGGTAATGGTGTTGCGATTAGTACTCCATGGTGCCGCGACGAAACCGGGAGCCTCCTGTGGCGCGCGACACAAGGTTGTGCTGCTCAGCACGCGCAGGTATCAAGGATTGCTAGTCATGATCCATTATGGAGCTACACCAATGTGTTATCTTCTCGTAAACCTTTTCCCTTGGATATCGTTCCCTATCTTATCAGAGGATCAGTACCTCAAACCAAGAGATTTCCTTCTTCTGAGATTGGAATTTGGATAGTTGGATATAATCTCTTCCTCCTGCCTATATAATTCGTCAATAGCCTTCCGACGTCATCAAACGCTTACTAGTTTCAACTACTTGCAGATGTCTCGTCAACTTCGCTCTAGCAGTCAGAGTCGTGGCAATACAGGACTATCATCGCCTCCTCCGCAACCTACCTCTGCTGAGTTGCTGCAAATGCTTGCCAAAAGTCAGCGAGCCTTGGATGAGAGTGTCAGAAACCATATCCATCAGGAACCTGAGCCTGCCCAGTACAGCAACTATAAAGATTTCTTGGATACTGAGCCTCCTATTTTTCGAGAAGCAGAAGAACCACTTCAAGCAGACGAATGGTTGAACACTATCGAACAGAAGTTTCGTGTGCTCAAGGTGGCAGATAATATGAAAACAGAATATGCTTCACAACAATTGCAAGGACCTGCAGGTGTTTGGTGGTGTCACCATCGAAATACCCTGCCTGAGAATACGGAAGTAGTTTGGGATCAGTTCAAGAAAGCATTTCGGGGACATTACGTTCCTGCTGGCCTCATGGCAATCAAGCACACCGAGTTTATGAAGCTCATCCAAAGAGACAAAAGTATAACAGAATATCTACATGCTTTCATCAACTTATCAAGATATGCTCCAGAATTTGTTAATACGGAAGTTAAGAAGATTGCAAGTTTTAAAAGAGGGCTGTGCCCCAAATTGATGAAGGCCATGTGCAATAGCAAATGTGCAACTTTCAACGAGTTTGTCAGTGATACTATCCTTCAAGAGAACTGTAATGCTGTGTATGCTGCTTCTAAGAGCCATGAGAAATCTCATGAATCTAAAGCACCAACGATCAATACTCTGGTGGTGATTACACCTCAGTATTATTCACCTGGCATATCTACTAGATATCACCCATATCAGACACAGGATCCGGTCAAGAGGAGCAGTATTAAGAAAGAAAAGCCTAAGGCACCGCCAAGTAACCGGCCATGTTGGAATTGCAAGATGTCAGGTCATTGGGCCAGAGATTGTCCTCTCCCGCAGAAGAAATCAAATGATAATAAGGCAGATGTGTGTAAAGGATGGGTTCGATACACCACGGTGGAATCCATTCCTACGGGTGAGATTATCACTGCTGGTGCATTTTTAGTGAACCAACATCCTGCAACCGTGCTGTTTGATTCAGGTGCTTCCCACTCTTTTATCAGTTCAACGTTTGCAGCCAAGCATGGTATGAAGGTCGTTACTTTGGATAATAGTGGTTATAATATTAGTGCTGCCGGGAATAATATTTCAACCAACCAGTTGGTCTTAGGAGCAAAGATCGAGATAGAAGGACGTCTGTATGATCTAGATCTCGTGGTATTACCTGGTTTGGGTTTAGATGTAATCTTAGGTATGAAGTGGATGAGTGGAAACGGTGTTCTGATCGATACCTCTACAAGAATGGTGATGTTGAGGGATCCAAAAGATCAACAAGCTTTTCTAGTGCAACTTCCTCGAGATGTTAGTCCTCAGACTACACTTAACGCTATGATAGCAAAAGCAAAAGAGATTACAGCAGTTCCTGTAGTGTGTGAATTTCCAGATGTTTTTTCCGATGATTTGCCAGGATTACCTCTAGATCGTGAGGTAGAATTCAAGATTGAGTTAATTCCAGGTACCGCACCAATTTCCAAAAGACCGTATAGAATGCCGTCGAATGAGTTAGCTGAACTCAAGACCCAACTTAGTGACCTTTTATTAAAAGGGCTGATCCGTCCTAGTTCTTCTCCGTGAGGTTGTCCTGCTATCTTTGTGAAGAAGAATGACCAGTCTCTACGTATGTGTGTAGACTATCGACCACTCAATGCAGTCACTATCAAGAACAAGTATCCGTTGCCTCGTATTGATATCTTGTTTGATCAGTTGTCTAAAGCAAAGGTATTCTCGAAGATTGATCTGAGATCTGGTTATCACCAAATTAAAATCCGTCCGGAAGACATACCAAAGACCGCTTTCTCTACCAGATACGGGTTATATGAATATCTTGTCATGTCTTTTGGTCTGACCAATGCTCCTGCACATTTCATGTACCTGATGAATTCAGTATTCATGCAAGAGCTGGACAAGTTTGTGGTGATATTCATTGATGATATTCTCATCTATTCTGAAAATGAAAAAGAACATGCCGAGCATCTAAAAATTGTTTTATCCAGATTACGTGAACATAAGCTTTACGCCAAGTTCAGTAAATGTGAATTCTGGTTAAAGAAGGTGCCTTTCCTCGGTCATGTATTTTCTGGTGAGGGAATTTCAGTAGACCCGACTAAGATACAGGAAGTTTTGGATTGGAAGGCACCAACTACAGTGCATGAAGTTCGGAGTTTTCTTGGATTGGCTGGCTACTATCGTCGTTTTATTCAGGATTTTTCTAAAATAGCTAAGCCTATGACTCGACTACTTGAGAAGGATAGAAAGTTTGATTGGACTCCGGAGTGTGAACAAGCTTTCCGCACTCTACGGACCTTGTTGACATCAGCTCCTGTATTAGCGCAACCTGACATTGAGAAACCGTTTGATGTGTATTGTGATGCATCAGGTACTGGTTTAGGTGGTGTACTGATGCAGGGAGGCCGAGTTATTGTGTATGCTTCACGTCAGTTAAGAAAACATGAAGTTAACTATCCGACTCATGACTTGGAGTTAGCTGTTGTAGTGCATGCTCTGAAAATCTGGAGACACTACTTGCTTGGAAATATATGCAATGTTTATACAGATCATAAGAGTCTCAAGTACATATTTACTCAACCTGAGTTAAATATGCGCCAGAGAAGATGGTTAGAGTTGATCAAAGATTATAACATTCAAGTGCACTATCATCTTGGTAAGGCAAATGTGGTTGCCGATGCCTTAAGTAGAAAATCTCATTGCAACTCTCTGATAGAAGAAGATTTTCATTTGTCCCACCTCTTACATCCTATTGTAATCCATCATATCACTGTAGATTGTTCTTTAAGAAGTAGAATCATTGAGTTACAAAAGACTGATGCTGGTGTATTTCACATCAAGAGAAAGATGAAAGAGCAAGAAACTAAGTATTTTCGAATCGATGAGAAGGGAATTCTCTGGTTTAACGATAGACTTGTTGTGCCCAAGGACAAGGAACTTAGAAACCAAATCATGGCTAAAGCCCATTCTTCTAAATTGTCCATCCATCCTGGTAGTAGTAAAATGTATCAGGACCTCAAGCCGTACTATTGGTGGACCAAGATGAAGAAAGAAATTGCAGCCTATGTCGCTAAGTGTGATAATTGTTGTAGAGTTAAGGCCATTCACATGAAGCCTGGTTTACTCCAGCCTTTGTCTGTTCCAGGTTGGAAGTGGGACGACATTGTTATGGACTTTATCGTCGGATTACCAACCACCCAAAAAGGTTTTGATTCTATTTGGGTTATAGTTGATCGTTTGACAAAATCTGCTCATTTTATCCCTGTGAAGAATAACTATCACCCACACCAATATGCTGACATTTACTTCCAAGAAGTCGTACGCCTTCATGGAGTGCCTAAGTCTATTGTCTCTGACATAGGGCCACAATTTACTGCTCGTTTCTGGGAGCGCCTACATCAGAATCTTGGAACTAATTTGGTCCGTAGTTCTGCTTATCATCCACAGACGTCGGGGCAGACTGAGCGTGTGAATCAGATTCTTGAAGACATGCTTAGAGCTTCCATCATCTCTTGTAATGGCTCCTGGGAGAAATGGTTGCCTCTCGCTGAATTCGCTTACAACAACAGTTATCAAAAGAGTATCCAAATGGCTCCTTTTGAAGCTTTATATGGTCGCAAGTGTAGAACTCCTTTGAACTGGGTGGAACCAGGAGAAAGAAGGCTCTATGGTATTGACTTTGTAAAAGAAGCTGAGGAGCAAGTTCGTGCTATACAGAAAAATATATCAGCTGCTCAGGCTAGACAAAAGAGCTACGCATATAAGAGGAGGAAACCTATTGAGTTTGAAGTAGGTGACCATGTCTATCTGAAGGTGTCCCCTATGAGAGGAGTAAAACGTTTTGGGATCAAAAGAAAGCTTGAGCCTCGATATGTTGGACCTTATCGGATTATTGAGAAAAGTGGAAGAGTAGCCTATAAGCTCAATCTACCTCATGAAATGGGAACTATCTTTCCAGTCTTCCATGTTTCTCAATTAAAGAAATGCCTCCGTCTCCCTGAGGAAAGAGTAGAAGTGAGACGCATCAAGTTGAAATCCGATCTTTCTTATGAGGAGAAACCGGTATATGTTCTAGATACTTTGGAAAGGGTGACTCGAAATCGAGTAGTCAAATTATACAAGGTGGTTTGGAGTAATCACGGTGAACGTGATGCAACTTGGGAAAAATAGGATTATTTAAAGGACAACTATTCTGCTTTCTATGAAAAATGGTACGACTTTCAAATCTCGGGACGAGATTTTTATAAGGGGGGAGGGCTGTAACACCCTGGTGTTAGTTAGCCTCATAATGCATTCATAATGCATGATCATGGCATGACATTACCATAAGCATCGTCATTTCATGTGCATCCTTGTTTGAAACATTCATCTGCAACATTTGAAAAATAAGTATGCAACATACTCAATTATGCTTGTTTCATAAATTGTGTTTATAAAGAAATTTGGTTAGTGCTGCATGTAGATGCAACATGTGTTTTTCATACCTTGAAACATATCATTATTGTTAGGGTAACATGACAAGCTTAAGTTGTGTAACAAGGTCATGAAACATGTGAAACATGGTTTTGAAACAATTGCAACATTTGTGGTTTTCTATGTGTTTCCTTTATGTGTTGCTAGGGTTTTTGGGTAGATGACACTTGTGATGCTCTTACATGATCTCTAGTAGCTTAACTATGCTTAGGACACCTAATGAAGCACTGTTCATATTGACCAAATTGACTAATTTGCCCTCTAGTGGAGGTTTGACCTTGAGGTGACCTCTAGAGTGCCCTAGTTTGACTAATTAAAAAGTACAACCTAGAGACCTTGCATGGATGTGCACCCTTTACCAAAGTTGTAGGAAATTTATTAAGGAACAAAAGTCTCAATATAACCATCTCATGAAAATGACTAGAACATCCTCAAACAGGGCCCACAAGTCAGGTTTCCATGTTGTTTCAACACTTAGCAAATTTTCTAAGTCTTGTGTACTGACCTACAGTTTTAGTGTACCCCAGTTTAGGGCTCTACGGTTTCAAATATAGGCCGAACTAGCTCAAGTCCATATTGACAAAATTGGAGATCTCATATAGATTTACAAGTTTGCTAATGTCACCTATCTCTAACTCGGGCTGGTTTTGGAGTTAAGCTTCGATCATTATTGGCTGTCAGTCATCGGTTTAACTGAAACTCGGTTTCAGTTTCGAGGTACACCTCTTTGGAGCCTTGCATCTCCCTAACCATGTTGTTTTAGGTTTCGTGCCTTTAGACTTATGTGAAGATCTCATGTAGCTCTATCAATAAGTCCACTACGGTTCTTCTAACTCTAGACGGTTTTGGAGATAATGACCTAGCTTATCTCCCTGTCAGTCGCTGTGGAACGTTCGATGGCTTCGTTTCAGTCGTTTATGAAAGTTCAGAAACTCCAACTCGGCCATGGCCGACCGGGAGCAGGAAGTCCACGCCGCGTGGCAACACGCGTCGACGCTGTGCTCACCTCGGTTGCCCAAAGGCGCCACGACGCACTGAGGCCTCCCTTCCTCGCTGCTCATTCCTTCTGCCTCCTTGTTTCCTTCTCCACCGAGCATGCGGCGACCGGAGGAGCACCAGCGGCCGCCACCGAAAAATCCACCGCAGCCGAGCACCACCACCCGATTCCTCGTAGCCCTAGTCGCACCGTGAGCTCCTCTACATCGTGGACCACACTGCACAACCGTTTGACCTCAGGTAGAGCTCGCCGAGCTTGCGCCTCCACCGTGGCCACCATTGTCGCCGCCAAGCCGGGCTCGCGCGTGGCCGTGCTTCTTGGTGCCCTTACTGCCTCTCCTCTCCGGTGTTCTATGTCCGCCTCGATGTACTGGTGCTCGCGGGGTAGGCCGTTTGGGGTCAAGCCGCTGCTAGCTCGCCGGAGCTGGCAAGCACGCGGTCGTGGCCGCCATTGCCGCCGTCACCACCCTAGCCACGTCGTAGTGTCAATTAGCTATACCTATCGATGCGCGCAGTCGAGGTGTGCGCGCCGGTGCCCTCGGGCTCGCCGGAGTCGTCACCGGCGGCGAGCAATCGCCGGCCGGAGCCGCTCCCCTGTCCGGTGTCCCTGACGGGCGGGGCCCGCCTGTCAGCGCGCGGGATTCCCCCCTGTGTTACTTGCTTGGGCCTCGGGTGGGCCGGTGGCCGAGCAGTGCCATCAGGCCGGCCCAGTAGGGTGTGGAAGTTGGTTCTCTTTTGTTCAATTTGAGTTATTTGTATTCAAACTTTGAAAATTCATATATCTAGTTTTATAGATCCAAATAAGGTGCTTTAAATTTTGGGGGTGCTCTACATAATGTCTAGTTTATTATAAAAATATAATATGTGCCATGTTTTGTGATGAAATAAATAGTTATTATTTATCTCTTTTATTCCTGAAGAAAAAGGAGAAAATGATATCTCTTTCTGTGAAGCTCCAAATGACATGAAATTTTTATAGTGAACTTCTCATACCATGAATAGCTTATGGTTAAATTTTCATGTAATTTGGATGTGGTTTGGGAGAGTTATATAATTATCTTGTTTGCTTGAATGGATCTTGTGTAAATTTTCATAATTTTTCTGTAAATCCAGTAAGGGTAAAACTTGGTGAATGTTGTTCTTATGTTAGAAAGATGTTAGGAAAAATATGAAATCTGTTGTTTGATACTTTTCAATAGGGTTTCCTATTTATGCTAGAAATAGACCTGCCATCTGTTATTTTTGATATCTCCATATCTGCTGGTCAAAATGAGGTGAAATTTTTATGGTAGCCTCTTGTTAGCATGTAATTGCCTCTGTAATTTTATTAGAAATTTCTAGTTACATTTTATATGTGATGCCATTTATGCTTATGCACTCTAAATAAATAGAACAGGGGGATTAGATAAATAATTATGCTAGTGCCATGACTTGATTTGGTGTTACTTAAACATAATCTAACTGTTAGTAAAGTTGGGTAAGTCATTTGTGATGTTCCCAACATCACTTAATATTTAATTGTATAAATCTATCTTTTCGGGACAGATTTGGTAGTTAAGTAAGTTAACCTATGTTAATGATGTTTTCATGCTTGGTAATTTATAGCAAAGTTGTTGAGAATTTCATGAACTAGTTGCTGGTAAATTTTGGTAGCATTTGGACTTATAGTTTAGAAATGGCAGCTGTTCAAAGTTCGAGTCAGAATTGTTTTGCTCTCTGTTCTTTTAGAACAGATTTGGTACATGTGCTATTTCAACTTGGTAAATGATGAAATCATGCTTAGATGTTTATAAATGAAATGTAGACAAATTCATAAGCTTTCCAGAATGTCCTCTTTTAGGTCATTCGGATTGGTAGAACTCCAGTTGTGAGTTTTCTTAGCTACTGTTGATAATATATTGTAAATACTAAATTGCTGAAATCTTGTTATGTGTGTGTAGTCTTAACCTTGAGGCACTTAGTGGTTTCTTAGAGGTGTTCAAACGTGTTAATACCAGAGGGGAAATTTGCACCTAAGCTTGAAGTGATTTGAATAGAACACCACATAACTTGGTTTCATGCTTACAACGTTGCAATGTCATTGCATTCATCTTCACATCATTCATGCACGTCCATAAATCATCATGTCATTTTTGGATGCATACATGAAATTCATTGGATGCATATACATGCAATAGGTGTGCCGAGAATCGGGTTACAAGCGAAGTTCCGCTGGGCGTGGAACCCGAGGTTAAAGTCCGTTCGAGAACTGGAGGTCCAGTCCGACGAAGCCGGAGAAGACGTGGGAATCGTTCTTGAAGCCGAACCTCGATCTCTCTTCTTTCGGTTAAGGCAAGCCCCGGAGCATTATAAGCCTCCTACTTTTAAAGCAATTATCTTTATATACATGTTATATGTATTGTTGCATTACGTGATAGAAGTTGGTTGAAACCCTTGCTACATTGATAACACTCTTTGTCCAGCAATTCGAACCTTGAATCCTAAGTAGACAGGATCGTATCTATGCTTAGCCCTGCTAAATTAGACCGGTAGAAGTCGGGTGATTTCCTGTCACCTGCGAGATATAGGGCTTGATCAGGTCACGGTTGACTATATTTGCTATCGTGGAAGTGAACCATGTGTAATAAAATGAAATGAGACCGGGCGGGATGATGATAGTGAAATAACAAGGCATGGAGGCCTTGGGTGTGGATCTATCCCCGTCTGTGTCGATTAAGGACCGAGACCTGGAGCCTTCTATGTCATTTTGAACGCATGCCTGACATTTAGTTGGCCGGCCTGAGGTTGCCGACCGCGAAGCCTAGTAGCTCAACTCAGGCTGCGAAGTCGAAAAGTGAAAGTCGCCTCGGAAGGGAGCCAGAGGGTCCAAGGGCATGTGAGTTAAAAGTCCTGAGCATCCTGGCCACTGGTATCCCCGAGAACGCGGCGTTGTTCGGGCCCACCCTGAGTTGTACCAAAGGTTATCTACGGCTGCCTTTAGCGGGGTTTGCCGGGTGAGTGTCAGGAATATCTCCCTCAGCTGAGTTGGAATCGATTCGAGTCGCCGTCTCTCCCGGATAGTGAGAAACTTGACTGGTTATCTCCAGCGTAGATACACTAATTATTAATGATGGTTCGGAATTGATGATAATGATAATGATGGCCTTATTATACCTGCTATGGTTAATATTGTTTGCTCCTAATAAAGTGATTGCTCTAGTACAGGTAGTAATCTAGATGACAGGTTAATGATTATTAACTCGATGCTTAAGCATTAATTATTACTTATCTGTAATAAGCTTTTCTGCAAATGAGTCAAGCTAGCCCACCTTATAAAGCCTTGCATACTCCTTGGTGTCACCGTTGTTTCTGGTTTTTGACGGGTAAGTCTAGCTGAGTACCTTCTCGTACTCAGGGTTTATTTCCCACCTGTTGCAGGTAGCAGATTCCTACTTGTTGCTGCAAGTATTGTCTTCGCCATGTGGGCGTGAAGACTAGACCATATGGGCATGGTCTCTATAGTATCTCTTCTGGTATGCTTTTGCAGGATGTGACTATGTACTGGCAGTATTTGACTTAAAATGATTTTAGAAATTATGTTGCTTCCGCTAATCTTTACTTTGGTTTTGTAATAAAAATAATTGTTCTCCGATGTATGAGATTACTTTTGAACTGTCGTAACAAGTGTTGTGTTATGTTGAATCATTACGATCCGGTTGCTCTCGGTTTGGTTTGAAATCCCTCGCGATTTCGTGGACTACCGGAGTTATATGGGCTCAAGTTTGAGAATTTGATCGTTTCGGCGATTGTTTTTGAACTTGTGCTCTTATAATTTGGGCGGTTCCGTTACAGAGCACGAAGTGCAGGAACCATGCCAATCTAAGACAACCTGTTGCAACCTTGCTAGAGGAGCGGGAAGGAACAGAAAGTGCACGAACTAGAAAGTGCTGAACTATTGGCCTGTTGGCTGTTGCCATTAACGCTTGATGCCTCCTTGATGGCTGCCGGTGCCCTCACGACCCTCAGCAGTCACCACATCGCCCGACGGCGTTGCCTCGCGCTTTCGAGATGGAGAAGACAAAAGGGCGAGATCACAAATTGTCATACTACAAGATTGAGGCCGGCAGCACCGCAGCAGGCCAATAACATCCTAAACTAATGAAAGCCCAGCGCACAGCCCAAGTAACGTTTCGTCTAATCGCTAAAAGAAAAACTTACATATGAACTGCTCATCTTCTACGTGCGGCTGCGTTCGTATGAGACCCAGACGTTCGAACTTCCAAACCGCGCCATGGCTACTGAGCAGCAGGAAGCGCTTAGGGGTAGGGATCCACGGTGGAGTCAAGGTAGGGGTCCTCCGCCCCTGCTTCTCGTCCCTCGCTGTCAATATTACCGTGGCTCCTTTGAAAGCAAGCTGCTTGCATATTTCTAACTCAATCCCTCTATTCCCACCCTGAACAAAAATAAAAGAAAAGTGTCATCAAAGTTTTAGGATACACACAGAAAATGCCTAAGTTTATTTATCATATGTACTTTTGAATTGGAAATAGAATCTCAATAGCTTAGACAGAGTAAATGAGATCCAGAGCGGTGGATGGAGCATATATATTTAAGAAGATTGCTAGATGCTCACTCTTTTACATATTGCCCGCGTACGTGTGCTTCTATGTCTGAGTGTCTGACGGGGAGCTGATCTTGTAGAAGTCACTTTGTTTAAGAGAGTTTGTGAAGACTACTGAGCTGTGATTTGATATACGGCACCAACACCTGGAGCTTCGCTGCTATAAATAGAGGAGTATATTAGTACTAGTGTTCATGTATGTACGCCCCTGTGATGTCACTCCCCTCGTGTCATGCCGATAATGTTACGTACCAAGTGACGCAACCTTCACGCTGAAGTCTAGTCTACCTTTTCTGCGAGGAGACTAGTCTCATCTACCTTTCTTCAATTTACATGCCTACTAGCAAATCTAAACACAACAGCCAGTTATTTTGTAACAAAAATACATTTCTTTTACTAATTAATTAAACTAGTGGTTATGGACGTGCGACACGAATGTGTTATGAGAACTATTCATAGTGCTTCTATCGAGTTCGATAAATTAAGATTATTTTTTTATTGTGTCCCACTTAAATTTGGCAAGACCCCATTCATAATGCAAGCACCAGACAGTCTAGAGCGTGCACGCCGAACGACGCCATATTGTCCGGTGTTTGTGCCTCCAAAACGGGTCCGAGAATGACTCAATTTCTGTAGGATACTAATGAATTTTCTATAAGTCAATTAGTATAATATAAATCGTGTAAATATAATTGAACCTTTTCAACTACACAATAGACAATAGGATATGTCACATATTCAATCTGTACCAAAAGTTGAACCCATTTTATGATATAAGTTCATATCTTCTCGGTTCATTTAATAAAGAAACACAAATTATAGATATAATTTAGATGAGAATATTTAAAATATTGCTTGCATAGTCTTTACTCCCTCACTTTTGAATATATAAGGGATTTGGACTTTTGGGTATCGTAAGTCACTGAGAGTTAATGCTTCACATTTAGGCAACCCAACATATACATATGAAAATAGTGGGTTATGGGTTATGGATATAAATAAAGTATTTAATTCATTTTTTATATCCTGTCATTATTAAATTAAAAAGGTGTCAATCCTATTTAAACTCCTCCCTTTTTGCCCACAAATTTTTATTAGGAACTTGTTCATTGAATAGTCTGAATTCCAACACCAATAGTCGTTTTTTTTTTTTTTGACAAGGCAACACCAATAGTCGTTGTTCCCGTATGACACATACACCTAATCAAATAAACACTAACACCATTAAATATTTCTAAATACAGGACTACTGTATGTAACTGTGGATCATAAAAGTTGTTGTATGCAACTGGCAATGCCACTCTGTGATAGCTAGAAGTGCAGGACTGAGGACTTGTTTTCTATTGTGCTCAAATAGGTTCAAAATTTCGGTGAAATTTCGGTCGAATTTCACGAAATTTGGTAATTTCGGTGGTGGCCAAAAGAAAATTTCGAAATTTTGTAATACACTAATACATGTGCTATATAACTCTAGACTTATATTTTTCTATTGCTTATATTGTACATTCTTCTATTCAATTGATGTTTAGTCATAAATCATACTAATATTTGTTTAGACCTAAACTTTTTTTTTAGAAAAAGCATACTTCATGTGTTAATCTCTAAAAAAACTTCGACAAATTTCGGCCGAATTTCGTGAAATTCAGTAATTTCGATGGCGGCCGATTTTTTTGCGATACCGAAATTAAAAACCCTAAATATATCACAAGTTCTTACAGATGAAACAACTTCGACTAATAGACTAATATTATTGCAGTTCTAAAGACTTGTCTAGGCAATAGGCATCGATAACAACTGGCACGGCTGTACAGTTCAGGCCCAAATCCTCAAACGTCGCACCACCATCGTCCTCCACCACCTCCAATGTGCGTCCGACGAATCTCATGATTCCGATCACCTTCTTCTCCTCCGCACGCCCTCCGCCATGTAGGACCTATCCGTAGAACACGAAGAGAGACGCGACCGTTCCGCTTGCAGCTGAACTCCTTAGCAACCATGGTGCCATTGGGAACCGAATCCATCCTCAGCTTGTACATCTTCTCGCCTTCCATAGGCTCATCGTCATCTACCATCTCGTCAGTCTCTCTCACATGCGGGCACCACTCATCAGCCTCACGGCCTACTTCTTCTTTCTATCGCAATAGCTCTTCCTCTCGCCCGGGGCTCACTGGCGACCGAGACGGAGAGGTAAGGCCACGGTGGAGCTCGCCCCCGCGTGGCGGTGGCGGAGCCCACCCACGCCCACATGGTGGCGGTGCCGCGCACCATCCACGAGTGCCGCCCCTCCTCCCTTGGCTTCCTTCATGGGCTTCTCCGTCGTCTTCACTCCTCTGCCGAGCGTAAAGTTGTAGAAGGCCAAGTAGCAGGTACTGATGGTCTGGATGCCACCGTGGCGATGCCTCAGGAGTGGTACAACACGCGCAGTCGCTGCGTGGCGGTGGATCTCACGCTCGCCCCGCGTCGGCAGAGCTCGCGGCAGAGCTCGCCCGTGCATCGGCGGACCTCGCGCTGTCCCGCGTGGCGGAGCGGAGCGCCTGCTTGTCCTCTTCCTTCGGCGTCCCCCGCGCTCTCCCCGCACCATCCGACATCCTCTGCGTCGTGCTCTCCCCGTGTCCTCCGTGTGCCCGCTCGCTGCTGACGAGGACAACGGACAAACTGTTCACACGATGGGGAAAAGAAGGGAAAGAACGAGCCGGATGAACATAACCAGCGACGGGTGGGTTCATAATTTTCGCAAAAAGTTGGGAGCATGACCTAGATGATTTTGGTCTTAGGATCTTCAACGAGTAAGAGAAGAAGGCTTGAGGACAGATCCATACCATTCATTTATATGAAGTTGGATTACTTTGGTACACAAATTTAAGTGGACTTAGATTGGCCTACCGTGGGGCAGTCGAGGGGGTGGATTTAGCGAAGAAAATTTGGATATATATATATATATATATATATATATATATATATATATATATATATATATATATATACACACACACACACAAAGTAGGGTAGAGATCTACATAGTGTCACATAACATTATGCCTACTTGAGAGGAGGAACGAGTGGTGAGGACTGAGTGATCGAACAGAATGCGCTGGACATGAAAAGCAATATGTATCTCTAAGATAAGACGTGTTCTTCTTTACACCATTCCAGGATTACACGAATGAAGCTATTTCAGTGCGGTCGAAGTAAGCGCCGGTGACGCCGCCCTGGTGGGCGAGAGCGACCGCGACGGAGACCCGGGCGCCTTCCGCGGCCGTCAGGTCACCAGTGTTGCAGTTCATCTCCGTCTCGACGTAGCCCGGGTGCACGCAGTTGACCCGCAGCGCCGGGTTCTCCCTGGCGAGGATCCTGGTGTAGGCGGAGACGAGCGCCTTGGACGCCTGGTACGCCGCGTACAGCCGGTCCGTCGGCCATCCACGGGGCTCCAGCTTGCCGCTCTTGTAGTCCTCCAGGAACAGCGACGACAGCTCGTCCAGCCGTCGCTTGGTCAGCGTGCCGATGCTGCTCAGCTCCTGCTGGAGCTCCTCGCCGCTGAAGAACTGCGCCAAAGAGAGCAGGACACACATGAAGAAGATTGCATTGGATGTTTTTATAGATTTCCCATTTCCTCCCTTCCAACTGTGATGATCTGTTGTGTATGATCAGGGCACGTACCCTGAGTAGCCCAAAGGCTGAAGTGACGTTGACGATCCTTCCGTCAGAGGAGGATTGCACGAGTGGAAGGAGCGCTTCCGTGACGGTTTTGGTGCCGTGGTAGTTGATTCTGACGCATTCCTCTGCTTGCTCGGTGTTCTGCGTGGTCCGCTGCTTCAGCCATTCTGCAATCTCGTTCTGGTCCTTGCCTACCATCTGTTTCGATGCACCCAAACTGCGTAAGTGTCTTACACCAAACCACATTTACTGATAGTAAGTAGTAACATGCTAGCCCAGCTCAGTATATATGCTAGCAGGTTTCCTCTCTATATACGTACCATTTCTTTGATGGCTGCCTCGCCTCCAACCTCCATCGTCACTCCCATTATTCCTGCGTTGTTGACCTGCAGAGTATGAGTCGATTAGAGCATGCAACCAGTTTATGCACACCAAGACGACCGTCAGAAGTAGCATTAGGCAGCCAGACAGGGAAAGTGGAAAGGAGCCAGGCGTACCAACACATCGAGCTTGCCGAACTTGCTCCTGACGAAATCAGCCAAGCGAGCAGCGCTGGCGGGCTCCGTAATGTCCAGCTGGTGGAACACGACGTCCGGCAGGCCGAGGCCGCGAAGCCTGTCGACCGCCTCGGCGCCCCTCGCCTCGTTCCGCGCGGTCAGGACGACGGTGAGCCCGCTGGACAACAGCTGCCGGCATATATCGAACCCCATGCCCCGGTTCCCGCCGGTGACCAGGGCCACCCTGACCATCGAAGAGGTAAAGATCAGGGGTAGTCGAGCAGAGACGGACGTCAGGCTTGAAATGATCGCATTGCAGACAGACAGATGGTTCTGGTTCGTTTATATACTTATGAATCCTAGTACTGGTATTGATATGGTCTGTTGTTGACGAGAGGAGGGTGCGGGTCAGAAGTGAGTACTCCGGAGTCAGGAGTCAGTAAGGCAGAAAGCACTAGGCAGGTGATGGCTGATGATGGTTGGGGGTGCTTGCTTGACCTTTCAGCTCTGAAGTCTGAACCGGCGGCGCGCAGGCAGGTTAATTCCTGGCTCCTGGGCGAGCTTACCTGGGCACATGGGCGAAAACAACTTCTCGTTGGCATCATGCATGATGCATGAATCTGTTGTCAAAGTTGATGTTGAATTGGCAACTTCGGTTTTGCTTCTTCCCTGGGGCATTGATTCATCTACGGACTACGGGCCACGACTACAACCGTGCGAGCGAGATAATCGACGGAATCATCGGAGCCACCATTCGTCAGGTCAGGAATTGAGAAAAGGACATCTTCCATCGTCACTGGGAGGAAACGGGTTAACGGGAAGAGACGGCTCTCCCAGAAACGCCGTCGGCGTCATGCAGCTTGAGGTGATCCAATGGTTTTTAAATATCGGAAATGCTGGGAGGCGGGCGTCCGTTCCTCGGACGACCCGTCCGTGCGCAGCTGTGACGTTACTTTTGACTCCCGTGGTTCCTTCCCCGCTTTTTTTCATTTCTGTGCAGCTGTGACGTTACTATATTTCTATATTTCGGAGCCACCATTTAGTATAAATGATCGCATTGCAGTAGTAACATATAGATAGGTTCTAGTATAAATAATCTATATTTCTGTTTAGTGATAGTGATAGCCAACCAGCCAAGACTTGTAGACGAGTTATACTAAATACCAACTACATTAGGAAATGTGAAGATATTTTAGGTTTGTTTTAAGTCAATTTTTTACATTGGCCATAATTCTGACACTTTTTTAAAGTTAACCTTATAATTAAACTTATTACGAGCAATACTTTCATTATATAGTTCATTTATATAGGATAACATAATTTCATTGTTTTTCTAGCAAGTTGCAAAAGTTTAAGATGATAATGCTAGGATCCGGGTGTCTGTTAGCCCGTCTCTCTATAAAAAAATTTTATCTACGGAAATGTTCTCCTCAGGCGTCCGATGCTCCGGACGTGCCCTTCATGGGCCTGCGGAGTCCAATACAGAGCCTGCTCTCGGTTTCTCCATAAAAAATAAATGTTGATTCCCTATTCCTCCCTGTCGTGGCCTTCTTTCACTGCACGCATGCGTCTTCTGCGGTTGACTCCACCGCGCCGCCTTCTAGCTGCTCACTTTCCTAGCGCGGGGGACGGTCGCCGCGAGCAGCGCTGTCGCCTCCACCGCGGGGGACCGAACCCCCCCCCCCCCCCCGCCCTATCACCGGGAGCTACGCAACAGCTCGTCGGTGGCCGCATAGCCACTCGCCGGGCTGCGAAGCCGCCCACAGGCACCCCCCGCGCCACTCCGCAACATCAAGCTCCTCGCCGGCGTCGAGCTTCGCGTCAACGAGCCTCCATTCGTCCAAGTAACAAGTAGATGCTATGCTAAAAACGCATGTTTCAAGTGTTTCAGAGGTATGCTGTAAGTGTTGTATATCGATTTGCAAAAGCAGATCAAAATGTTAGACATGTTGTAATGGCTATACATATATGTTTGAAGTGTATTTCATCTGTTTTAGATGTATGTTGCAAGAATTTTATCTGGATATTACAAAAGTAGGATTTGGATGTTGCATATACATGCATGTTGCAAGCATATGTTTCAAGTATTTCAGGTGTTTCATACGTATGTTTTAAGTGTTTCATATAGATATTGCATATGTTTACAATAGTTTTCAAGTGTTTTTAAGCATTTTCGCAAGTGTTTCAAACGTTTGTTTCATGTGTTTTATCTATCTTCTTTTGTTTGTAGAAACTGTTGCATCTAGATGTTGCATATGTTTGCAATGGTTTTCAAATGTTTATAGGCGTTTTCGCAAGTGTTTCAGACGTTTGTTTCAAGTGTTTCATCTGTCTTCTTTTGTATGATGCAACTGTTGCATATAGTTGTTTCGAAAGTAGAACGGGTGTTGCATATGGGATACATATGGGAAGCAGCTGGCGACATGACGACGTTCGGGGCGGCGTGGGCGACGTCCAGGCGACGCAGGCCCGCTGCTAGGGCACTCGCTTGTGGCTCCGACGTGCTAGTACTCGCTCACTCGCTGTGCCTATCATTTAATATGGACTTCATATTTATTTAATTTTAATTGAATTAAAATTGGCCTAGCCCAATTAAAATTCAACGCTTGCAACAAAGCATCAATGTTTCAGCAGACTTAACCAAAACAGCACCACAAAAGATATAATCGATGGATGTTGCTTGCAACATGATATTAATGTTTGTGGAAGTTTTAAAATACACTAGCTGTCATCCAATGGTGATCGGTGAATATTGGCCATGTTCATTCGGCTTATAATCCGTACTTTTCAGCTTGTTTTTTCAGCCAAAACAATGTTTTTCTCTTATAACAAATCAGCCAACTGTGTTTTTTAGCCGGCTTATCAGCGCAGCCGAACAGGACCATTGTTGTCACAGGCGTCCCATGTATACAACTGCAAAACGCATCGCATGTGTTCGGCTGCCGCAGGCATCGCTAGTATACAGCTGGCAGACGGTCGATGCTAGCGTCCCGGACGGACATCCAGGCACCGGCGGCTCCGTTTAAATATTCCCCTAACATTTATGTTCTTTAAATTATCTAGATTCGCCTCACATTTTGTTTTTTTATTTAAATACTCAATTAATTAGGTTTATTTGTTTTTTTTGTAAATTTATACTGTAAGTAAACTTAGGTGATCCAATGGTAAAACCTGACTGATGTCTTAACATACATGCTCACATTCATATGTACAGTAGGTTAGTAAACCAAGGCATAAAGCGTTTGATCGGAAGCTTGAAAACAGGTTTGAGATGGATTCAGACCGGTCTGAGTAGTATGCGCAGTTTGGTTTGATTTTAAATTAGAAGGTGGCTTGATTGGATTTGGGTCCAGGAACACAAACAGTGGGGTGGACTGGATGCACGTCAGAGAATTGGTCTGGTGTGGTTTTGGGCTGGATTCCAGACCATTCCCAGGTTTTGCCGCCGCATCAAGTAGCTTCTCCGCTAGGCGGACGAGAGCGGCGCCAACATCCTTTTTCCTCGTCCCAAGCACTCAAGCAGACAAACGCTGCTTTCTTGGTGGTTTTGAGCGGCATGGGGCTAGGCCCCCATGGTCTGTTGCCCTGTTGCACGCAGCGGCATGGTGGCGATGGGGCCAAGCCACTTGCTCTTGCCTATTTGATTCCCAACCTAGGAAACTGTGGGTCAGGTATCCATCCTGGACGTTTATTTTCACGGGCGCCTAGGGTTGGATCAACCTGTATAGACGCTAGGTGTGTTGCGCAATGTCAATATGTTCCATTTTGAGCATGTTTTGGTGGTAACATATGTTATGGTATTCAATTTATTCATCTTCAAATAGCACACAGCGTTGACAGCACTATGTATGTTAGCTTAGCATTGTTCGTGGGGATTAAGGGTCTGTTTGATACAAGAGCTAATTGCTAGCTAACTAAAAATTATTTAAAATTAGCTCTGGTGATCCAAACAAGAAAGCTACTAGGTGTACTATTTTTTTAGCCAAACCTTCATCTAGTTGTTAGTCATTAGCTAGCTAAATTGAGCTAATTTTTAGTCCAACTAGTACCTAACTCCATTTCATCCAAGCAGGCCCAAAACCTGAAATGTAAATGAGGCCCAAGATTCATCTTTGTCTTCGCTCAAAGGAGTGTAGAGTTGAAATTTAGACTTGGCCTTTCCCATTGTTTTCTATCCATGGTGATATTATGTTTTGAAATCTGGCTCGATACAGCAGACATTGTGTTGAATGTAGGGTACCATTACAAGCTAATGATTTTGTGTTTAATGATGGTGAAATAACTACAGAAATTGCAGCCCTCCTACTGTGATTCTTCAGGGCCAATGGTTGTTGTTCTATTTTGTCCTTATTGTTGTATTTTTTGGGCTACAGAATGATGTGAGTAGATTATGTCTCATTTGGTGGCTATGAAATTAGTTGTGGTGCATTGTCATGTTGTATAGAAATTGGTGTCTCCTATTAGTGTCATATGCATTGTGGTGATTTTAGGGGGAAGGTAGCAACCAAAGTATCTGATTATGTCAACCCAGGTTCATACACTTTATCTTTCTTTTGCGACCGCAACGAGCACATTTTTCATTAAGACGGTAGCAACACAAATACACAAGGCAAGCCACGGATTGCTGAGGAAGGAAGAAAACAAAAGAAAGGAGAAATGCACAAAGTTTGCGAAAGTCGAAATTACACAGAAACAATTTGCGACCAACAAACAAAAAGTGGCATCAACCTCCTACACCCTACTTCCACCCACTGTCCTGCCTCAAGATTAATCTTTGGCAATGGCCAAGCCGACATGGTTGCAAATCTATCAAAGATACGAACAAGAAGACAAGCAGGAACAACGAATCGTACGCCTTCCTCAAATCCTTCGACATCAGCTTCCTTTCTGAAAGCCAGTGATCAATGACCATCTGTGCCACCTGCGCTGGCTGATGGAAGCCAGCGCAGCATGTAGCCTTGCCCAAACCTCTCACATATAGACACATCGTTTCCGGCTCCTTATGACAAAGGGCGCAAAGTTCACAGTCTTGCAGCCCTCTTTTCTTCCTTTGACTCGTCGTCTAGCACCCGCTATGAATTGCTAGCCAGAAAAAGAATTTAACCTTTGGAGGTGCGCTGGTCTTCCATAACTCCTTTGCACTCCTCAGCGTCGAGGAACCAATGAACATCGCCTTGTCACGCCCGGTTTTCCAAAGAAGACCAAGCACTCGTCATATATGTGCCCAGGAAGTCCACACATACAACAACAGAATAGAGATATCAAAACAATATTTATATAAAGTGGAATACTTACTATATTAACACTTACAACTATCAGAGTATCGCAGAACGGTGGCTAAGCTTCTGCTCGGGCTCCATTCTTCTCAGGGACGGCTGACTGGGGGCTCCGTATACCAAGCACTTCAAAAAGACTTCTGGAAACTCCACTACACTTTCATCCTTCTTCTAAGCAGCACATCACCACACACGGAGTGTAGAGAAATAGCAAGAGTGAGTCTATGTCGAACTCAATAAATATAACACGAGATTCATGAGGCTCAAAAAGATAGACACTGGTTTACAGTATTTAGCTTTTAATTATCACAGTTTTATCATATGAGTAGCATCAGGTTTGCATTAATCCCCTAATAAACATATGATCAATGTAAAGATGAATAATGAATAGCAAAAACACATTTATAGTCATTAGTGATCATCTATTCCGTAAGGGTCCAAGGCCACTCGTGACCGTGAGCACGACTGTTATAATAGTTTTACACTCT
This sequence comes from Saccharum hybrid cultivar R570, assembly GCA_038087645.1. Lineage (NCBI taxonomy): Eukaryota > Viridiplantae > Streptophyta > Magnoliopsida > Poales > Poaceae > Saccharum > Saccharum hybrid cultivar. The sequence goes on along the minus strand of JAQSUU010000191.1, from coordinate 9,832,018 downwards.
GCAGAGGTTCTACACTTTCACTGTGAGTCGTGATTTACCCTTTCGCCCGAGGTGATCAGCCTCTTGACCCACTATCAAGGAAGGTCGGCAGGGTTCACTATGAAGTCTTTCAAAGGTTCGTCTAACAAGTTAGGACCATTAGATTCACTCGATAAACAGATGTAGAGCCCCCCTTCTAAATGGCACAATGACACACAACCTATACACATGAGGATAGAGGCCGCACTATACCCGATTCGTCGAGCCATTCTTACGCCATGAAGATTACCACTAACAAGCTAGAAAATGTCCTCATACTTGACTAAAGTCAGAGCCATATAGCCCTCATAGTTGTACTGTAAGTCTCAGATGTTCGCTTACAGATGAGACCTTATGGAGAGAAACTAGAGCACCAAGAAAAATAGCATCATGCTCTAGCCCTCTTTAAATAGTAATCAAAATCATCTTTTAGTGTTGTTGCATATTCCATTAACCATATTACAAGATCAAAGTTTATGTTCAGCGCTAGCAAAAGCTACCCAATGCAAAATCCCATAGGTGACAAGGTATAGATAAAAAATTAGGAAAATTCTTAATGGCAATTCAATACAGACACATGCAATATGATTTTATGTGATTAAAGTGAATAGGACAATAAGGAAATCTCATGTTATACTTGCCTTTTTTCCAAAGTTAGCTACTCAGAATCTCCAGTTGCTATCTTCTGGACTCAAGTTCTCTTGCTTCGACTGTCGGTCCTCAGCTCCTCGTCTTTAATGCTAATTAACCATACTTCTTCTACACTCAATAATCAAGTAGAACAAACAGACAATAAACATAACTAAGAACAACACACCAAACAAAAGAGACACTTTAAAAGAGCGCACTAGACTATATGACATGATGTTATGATCGCGAAAACGTAAGACCGACGGATAACAGAGCTACCATCAAAGAGGACACGCGACTATCGAGGAGTTTACAACAAATCAGATAAGACAAACTATACATTTGATTTATTTTAGTTAATGAATTAAGGTGATAGACTTCTAGAGAATTATCCTAAAGTTGAATTAGTCAATTTACATTGAATTATAAAAGATGAAGTTAACCTTATTCATATTTTATTTATAAATATTTATTTAGTGTTTAAGTCATTTAAACATTTATAAATTAGAAAGCATAAAGAAGGTAATAACAGCTAATCGAATCATTATATGTTTCTTACATAAACTAAACAAGTTCTATTTAAGAAGCACTTAAGTTCTTATTAATCATGATAACATTTGATTATTTATAAAATACAAATTATAAACCAAAGTTACTTTTAATTTGAAAAGACAGTAGCTAAATATTAGTTAAATTAACTACATGCTTCATGTTTAACTAAACTAATTATGATTAAGAAACATTTAAGTTAATATTAATCAAGTTAACATTTATTTAAAAATATTCTATGTATGAATCTAAGTCGCTTCTAATTTAAAAGAGCATGACATAAACATTAATCAAATAAACATAATTTAATTTGTAAATACATAACGTGACATGGTAAACAACATTGCTAATGCGTCTCTTATGCCAGCATAGTCACGAAGTAACAAGAACGAAATTATACCCCTATATTGCTTTTAGTTAGAAAGCTGTTAAATAAATATTAATCAAGTTGCATTTAAATAGATAAATTCATACTTGAGTGACATCACAAAAATTATCGCTACTGTATAGAGCGCGACGCTACGAAACTATCGCAACAAGAACAGATTTATAAACCTAGATTGATTTTAATCATAGAACTAATTGTATGTCAATTAAATTAATATTTAATTTATATATGACTAGCATGTAACACGTCTACGCCGACAGCATGTAGCTTCAGTTGGCATGATCACAAAATCACAAGAACGAGTTACTACACTAGGTTGCTTTTAATTAAAAATATATTAAATAAATATTACACGTAAATCAATAAATTCATAATTAGGTGACACGATATACATCAGCACTACTACGTAGAGCGCAACTATACGAAACTAACGCAACTAAAACGGAGTAAAATAAAATGAAAATGAAGAAACGACAAAGATATTACGAACCAATGGCAGAACCGTAAATACTTCATCTTCTACCTCCATCCATCTGAAGGGCCTCGGTCTGGGGGCGACACAAGAAGGAGAAAAAATATCTAATTTACTACACGAGAGATTTCCCAAACTAGGGGCTCCTCTACGGTAGTTTTGGTGTGCTTTGCCCATAGGGTAGGTACATACTTATAGGGAGAAAAACTCTTCACCTTCACATCAACTAGCAATATGGCACTAATTGATATTGCACCCTCCATCTTTACTAATAGGCCTAATTAATTATTAAAGTCTATTAATAAATAAATACATGGGCTTTTGAGATTTATTAGGATTATTGCACATGAGCTTTGAGCATTGGGAAAATGAGACATTTATTTATTTTCAGAATTAATTAATTTTATGGATAAAATAATTTCATAAAAGTCTAAAATTATTATTTAAGCCATGAAAAATACTCCAAAAGCTCCAAAATTTCGGAGAAATTTTTCAGGGACATTAGAAATATGAGGAACCTAAATAAAGTATTTAGAGCTCATGATAAGATATTTTACAGCATCTAAAAATTAGATAACGCTCGCAGAAAAACGTGAACTAGCTCCAGAAAAAGCCAGAACAATTCTCGAAGAGTTCACTGAGATTGATTGACACATGAGGAACTGAAAAGAATAATTTACATTATAAAGAAAATATTTTAGGAAACTCCTAACGAGAACTTAAGATGAGAAACAAGAAATATTGATTGCGGAAAAAGATAAAGACGTGCTGGAGAAGAAAAATTGATCCACTAAACACATTTTGAAAGACTTTATTCGCTCTTAACACACAAGAGTTAATGAGCAAACATCACATCAAACAATAGCCCGTCAAATTAGTTTAGAAAAATTTAAAGATTCTTATTTTTTTATTTTTTTATAACTAATTGATACTATCATAAACTAAACTTAGGAAATTTTATCCGAATATTAAAATATTTATTTTATTTAGTGTTTCCTATGCACAACCTAAAATTAGAAATTTTAGGGTGTGATAATTCTACCCCACTTAACAGGAATCTCGTCCCGAGATTCGAAGAGTCTTGGGAGAGAGATAGACCAATAAGATTGTTTTGAAACTTTTGACAAGTTCTGATATAAGCGTCAAGGATTATCAATGGTTGACAAGAGAACATTAGATTGATTGTTAAGATTAATTCGAGCTAATGACAGAGGGTCAAAGGATTGAAGGTCAGCATAGGTGGAAAGAAAGATCAAAGGAGGTTGAAAAGATAGATCAAGGTTGATCATCGAGTCTTCACTTTATAAGGTGTAAAAACAAGGGTGGAGATTAGCAAAAGATAAAGATATATCTTATGGTACTCATAACTTCTCGATTCAAAATTTATGAGACATCATGAAAAAATGACAGATTAACATTGGTTGAAGAAAGGTAAAGACTAGTTTTCCGTTTTACCATTCAGGGAGACCAGTGAAAAGGATAAATTGATCTTCAAGTCTTTGTAAGTCCTTGAATCAGGATTTATAAGATGTAAGGACAACGGTCAAAAGTTATCAAATATTGATAAGAAAAAGTAAAGATTAATGGCAAGAAGGTGAGACTGGTTAAGGGGCAAGGACTAGCAAAAGATGATATTATGATAGCGATTGGTCTTTGGATCTTCTTGTCTCGTGACTTGAGATTGATGATGGTGGCGGACGCTACCCCACTAAACAAAGATCTTGTTTCACCTGACAATGCCATTGAAGGCAACACTTTCTTTGAGGCTTGCTACTATTGATGAGTCATTCGTGTGTTGATCCTCTATTAAGATGAGATAAAGAAGACAACATGACAACCAAGGGTAGACAAGGACAGTGTAAGAGAAAATAACAAGATTTAGGATCGATTGAAAGATAAGTAGGATATAAGATGACACTATCCCACTTAACTTGGATCGAGCTACTCCTCAAGACTTATACCTTCCGAGCCACCTTTGAAACATGAGAACAAGGATAACACGCAAGCAACACATCAAGCAAAACAAGCACGCACCAAATCATCGATACTACATGTGCTTCTTCAACAATGGTGATCATCCTAATGGCACATTGGAGATGATGAAAGGTCATCAAACTTTTGAATAAGGTAAGATCAGAAAACTTTTGGTAAAAACAACATAAATAAAAAACCAAGAGAGTAAGAAATAATAGCACAAAGGAAGCTATCAAGGAGGAGACGTAACAAGACAAGGATGAGGATATAGTCAAAGTCAAAAGCTCAAGGGTTGTCAAGATAGTTTTATAGCAAAATAAGTTTTTAGAAATCGACCAATGCTATCTAGGCATACGTCCTACAGTCAACACTGCTCTGATACCACTCTATCACACCCGGTTTTCTAAAAAACAAAACCAGGCACTCATCATATGTGTGCCTAGAAAGTCCACACATATAACAACAGAATAGAGATATCAAAATAATTTTTATATAAAGCGGAATACTTACTATATTAACACTTACAACTATCAGAGTATCGCAGAACGGTGGCTAAGCTTATGCTCGAGCTCCATTCTTCTCAGGGACGGCTGACTGAGGGCTCCGTATAACAAGCACTTCGAAAAAGACTTCAGGAAACTCCACTACACTTTCATCCTTCTTCTAAGCAGCACCTCACCATACACTGGAGTGTAGGGAAATAGCAAGAGTGAGTCTATGTCAAACTCAACAAATATAACACGGGGTTCATGAGGCTCAAAAAGATAGACACTGGTTTACTGCATTTAGCTTTTAATTATCACAATTTTATCATATGAGTAGCATCAGGTTTGTATTAATCCCTCAATAAACATATGATCAATATAAAGATGAATAATGAATAGCAAAAACACATTTATAGTCATTAGTGATCTTCTATTCCGTAAGGGTCCAAGGCCACTCGTGACCGTGAGCACGACTGTTATAACAGTTTTACACTCTGCAGAGGTTGTACACTTTCACTGTGAGTCGTAATTTATCCTTTCGTCCGAGGTGATCAGCCTCTTGACCCACTACCAAGGAAGGTCAGCAGGGTTCACTATAAAGTCTTTTAAAGGTTCGTCTAACAAGTTAGGGCCATTAGATTCACTCGGCAAACAGATGTAGAGCCCCCCTTCCAAATGGCACAATGACGCGTAGCCTATACACATGAGGACAGAGGCCGCACTATACCCGATTCGTCAAGCCATTCTTACGCCATGAAGATTACCACTAACAAGCTAGAAAAGGTCCTCATACTTGACTAAAGTCAGAGCCATATAGCCCTCACAGTTGTACTGTAAGTCCCGGATGTTCGCTTACAGATGAGTCCTTATGGAGAGAAACTAGAGCACCAAAAAAATAGCATCATGCTCTACCCCTCTTTAAACAGTAATCAAAATAATCTTTTAGTGTTGTTGCATATTCCATTAACCATATTACAAGATCATAGTTTATGTTCAGCGCTAGCAAAAGCTACCTAATGCAAAATCCCATAGGTGACAAGGTATAGATCAAAAACTAGAAAAATCCTTAATGGCGATTCAATACAGACAGATGCAATATGATTTTATGTGATTAAAGTGAATAGGACAATAAGGAAATCCCATGTTATACTTGCCTTTTCCCAAAGTTAGCTACTCAGAATCTCCAGTTGCTATCTTCTGGACTCAAGTTCTCTTGCTTCGACTGTCGGTCCTCAGCTCCTCGTCTTTAACGCTAATTAATCATACTTCTTCTACACTCAGCAATCAAGTAGAACAAATAGACAATAAACACAACTAAGAACAACACACCAAACAAAAGAGACACTTTAAAAGAGCGTACTAGACTATACAACATGATGCTACGATCGCGAAAACGTAAGACCGACGGATAACAGAGCTGCCATCAAAGAGGACACGCAACTATCGAGGAGTTTACAATAAATCAGAGATGACAAACTATATATTTGATTTATTTTAGTTAATGAATTAAGGTGATAGACTTCTAGAGAATTATCCTAAAGTTGAATTAGCCAATTTACATTGAATTATAAAAGATGAAGTTAACCTTATTCATATTTTATTTATAAATATTTATTTAGTGTTTAAGTCATTTAAACATTTATAAATTAGAAAGCATAAAGAAGATAATAATAGCTAATCGAATAATTATATGTTTCTTACATAAACTAAACAAGTTCTATTTAAGAAGCACTTAAGTTCTTATTAATCATGATAGCATTTGATTATTTATAAAATACAAATTATAAACCAAAGTTACTTTTAATTTGAAAAGACAGTAGATAAATATTAGTTAAATTAACTATATGATTCATGTTTAACTAAACTAATTATGATTAAGAAAAATTTAAGTTAATATTAATCAAGTTAACATTTATTTAAAAATGTTCTATGAATGAACCTAAGTCGCTTCTAATTTAAAAGAGCATGACATAAACATTAATAAAATAAACATAATTTAATTTGTAAACACATAACGTGACATGGTAAATAACGTTGCTAATGTGTCTCTTACGCCAGCATAGTCACGAAGTAACAAGAACGAAATTATACCCCTATGTTGCTTTTAGTTAGAAAGTTGTTAAATAAATATTAATCAAGTTGCATTTAAATAGATAAATTCATACTTGAGTGACATCACAAAAATTATCGCTACTGTATAGAGCGCGACGCTACAAAACTATCGCAACAAGAATGGATTTACAAACATAGATTATTTTTAATCATAGAACTAATTACATATCAATTAAATTAATATTTAATTTATATATGACTAGCATGTAACACGTCTACGCCGACAGCATGTAGCTTCAGTTGGCATGATCGCAAAATCATAAGAACGAGTTACTACACTAGGTTGCTTTTAATTAAAAATGCATTAAATAAATATTGCACGTAAATCAATAAATTCATAATTAGGTGACACGATATACATCAGCACTACTACGTAGAGCGCAACTATACGAAACTAACGTAACTAAAACGGAGTAAAATGAAATTAAAATGAAGAAACGACAAAGATATTACGAACCAATGGCAGAACCGTAAATACTTTATCTTCTACCTCCGTCCATCTGAAGGGCCTCGGCCTGGGGGCGACACAAGAAGGAGAAAAAAATATCTAATTTACTACACGAGAGATTTCCCATAGGGTAGGTACTTACTTATAGGGAGAAAAACTCTCCTCCTTCACATCAACTAGCAATATGGCACTAATTGATGTTGCACCCTCCATATTTACTAATAGGCCTAATTAATTATTAAAGCCCATTAGTAAATAAATATATGGGCTTTTGAGATTTATTAGAATTATTGCATATGGGCTTTGAGCATTGGGAAAATGAGACATTTATTTATTTTCGGAATTAATTAATTTCATGGATAAAATAATTCTATAAAAGTCTAAAATTATTATTTAAATCATGAAAAATACTCCGAAAGCTCCAAAAATTCGGAGAAATTTTTCAGGAACATTAGGGAACATGAGAAACCCAAATAAAGTATTTGGAGCTCATGATAAGATATTTTACAGCATCTAAAAATTAGATAACGCTCGCAGAAAAGCGTAAACTAGCTCCAGAAAAAGTCAGAACAATTCCCGAAGAGTTCACTGAGATTGATTGACACATGAGGAACTGAAAGGAATAATTTACGTTATAAAGAAAAGATTTTAGGAAACTCCCAACGAGAACTTAAGATGAGAAACAAGGAATATTGATTGCGGAAAAATATAAAAACATGCTAGAGAAGAAAAATTGATCCACTAAACGCATTTTGAAAGACTTTATTGCTCTTAACACACAAGAGTTAATGGGCAAACATCACATCAAACAATAGTCCGTCAAATTAGTTTTGAAAAATTTAAAGATTCTTATTTTTTATTTTTTTATAACTAATTGATACTATCATAAACTAAACTTAGGAAATTTTATCCGAATATTAAAACATTTATTTTATTTAGTGTTTTCTATGCACAACCTAAAATTAGAAATTTTGCGGTGTGACACGCCTTGTAGGCCGAGGACGCTAAGTAGACGCCATCGGAGCTAAAGCGCCAACAGAACCTGTCCTTAGCCTACTGCCGTAGCACGACGGCCTCCAGCACACCTCCCCAAGGCGAAGGTATTCGATGACCACTTGGACTGTGAGAACTCCCCGGATGTTCCTCACCCAAGCTCTATTCATACACTTTATCATAGGTAAAAAATCTTATACACATTATAATCTTGGTTGTTCATGTTTCTTAAAGAACTACTATTAGTTTGTGGTACAAAGGATTTGTTTTTCCCTCTGGTTTTTTCTATGTATATTTAAGTGAAATATGTTAGCACTGCACCGGAATGGAATGCCTCCTTGGTCGCAGGCTTGGTGAACCAAACTTCGACATTCTTGGTTGGTTTGATTAGTGGTCAATTTTGTTGTGATTGCTAGCTTTGGACAAACCCTACATAATTCCTTTTATGCTATGTTTGCCCATTAACTGACGTGAGATGGGTTTTCCCCTTATCTACATTTGTTGTTAGTTTCTCCCCTTAGGCCTTGTTTGGATGTTGTCGTATTCACCTCGATCCACATGTGTTGGGGTGGACTGGGGTGAAATTTAATTCAAGTTCCACTCCAATCCACCTCAACCTATGTAGATTGATGCAAATCCAACTACATTCAAACAAGGCCTTATCTGGATTTGTTGTTAAGATTTGGTGCAGTGCGAGATGGTGCATATCAGGTTTTGGTTGGTTTGGGTCTTCTTTGAATTTGGTGATCCTTTTGCAGCAACAAATAGTGAAGTTTGTCTAATTCTTCTACCTTTTCCCCCACATACATCTAATACATTTTCTCCTCATTATATGTCAGGGATCTTTTATATCAAAGAGTGCAGTTCTTGTTATTAGTTGCTACCAAATGAAAAAAATTGGCTTATATTATTGTTTTGACAACAATAGACAAGGATTAGCTTTAGGGTTCTTCCTATGAAAAAAGGAAATTCAGAGTTTAATTCTTTTACAGAAGCATAGTCGAGAACGATATGTTGCTTATGCTTTAAACCTTTGTCAATGGACTATTACATTATATCAATTATCAATCTTATCTTATGTTGGGTCAATTGTTACTTAGATATGCACGCATGGGGGCACGCAAATTACTAGTAATCTTTGAACTAGTACTAGTTTCGCAACTCCAGCTAGAAATTTGTTGGTTTCAAGGTTTAGATCATGTTCGTTTCAACTTTTTGGGAGCTTTTGTACTTCAGCTTTAGGACCTTTCAAAAGCAAAAAAGCAAAAAAAAAAAAACTCTCACGAGCCAAAAGCCAAGGCGGAGATTTTTGGCTTTTGGAAAGTCTCAGAGCTGATGTCTAAAAGCTGCCAGAAAGCCCAAAGGCCTTAGAGACATTATGGCAAGCCTAGCGCCCGAACGTCCAGCCTTAGGCCTACGTCCAGATGCGGCTCCCATTCGCCTGTGCCTACATCTCACTCCCAATCACGACGTATGCTTGAATCAAAAAATAACGTGATGCAAGTAGATCCCTCGTCCCGCGCCCATCACCCCATCCCTCGTTCGTATGCCCTGTCGGCTCCGGGAAAGACGATACAGCAGAAGGTGGGAGGAGAAGAGATGTAACATCCGATCTAATTTTGAAATATCCAAATACAACGGTTGCAACATACGTCTGAACGCAGTCGAGACATGCTTATGAAACACTTGAAAAACACACCTGAAACGCCTGAAAATCATTGCAACCATACACAACATCTGAATAAAACACATGCGAACATATGCGTGGAATATATGCAACATCCAGATAAACAGAATTACAACATGCGTCTGTAAAAAATAGATGAAACATACCGCTGAAAAATTTGAAACACTCGAAACATACTCTTGTAACATGCCTCCGAAACAATTGCAACATATGCAACATGTGCAAATCCCCTGATCTACTTTTGCAACATCAATATAAAATAAATGCAACGTACCTCTGAAACGTCTGAAACAATTGAAACATACAATTGCAGCAAAGGGGGGGAGAGAGCCTGGTGCAAGGAGTGCTATGGCCGCTGGATCTGCGGGCATTAGTGACTCCCGGTGGGGGTGGATGCCGGTGTGGGGGAGGGGTGCCGCCGGGGTGCGGGAGGAGGACGTCGGGGTGGGGGAAGGAGCTGCCGGGGTCGAGGAACATAGAGGAGGGGGAGGTTGCGCCGGTCACCCGTGCCGAAGCTGTGTGTCCCGTGCCGGAGTAGGGCCGCGCGCCCGTGCCGGATCTGCTCCCGTGCCGGGGCCGCCGCCAGGGTCGTGCCCGTCCCTGCATCGGAGTTGAGGCCGGTATGGGAGCGCGGTTCGGCAGAGGAGCGCTGCGGTGTGGGTGCTGCGGGTGTAGAGATGCCGCGGTGGAGGAAGGGGGCGGGAGGAATGAGCGGATGCAGGAAATGAGCGACCGACCGCGTCCGTCCGTCCGGACATCTGGGATGTATCATTATCGATTATGTATCGGTGTATCAAGCGTTGTGTGCGACGCCGTGCTAAAAAAACAGCTAGTAATGAAATGCGCACGGCGAAAACGAGGTCATGCTCTACTCAGCAAACAGAGCGGACCTTCCTTTCAAAAAGAAAGGACACAGGTGAATACGAACTAGCAAATATAGCATCAAAAGTAAATCGAAAACACGTCAACTTCCCGACTAATTGTAACAAATGTATCACAAGTTCTTACCGAGGAAAACGTCAACTACTCGACTAATGTTATTGCGGTTCTCAAGACCCAGCTAGACATCGAAAACAACTGACACGGCTGCGAAGTTGAGGCCCAGATCCTCAAATGTAGCACCAGCATCGTCGTCCTGTATCGCCACCAAGGCACGGCCAGCGAATTTCATGATCCGGATCGCCTTCTTCTCCTCCGCATGCTGCCCTCCACCATGAAGAGCCGATCTGCAGAACGCGAAGAGCGACGCGACCCTCCTCTTGCAGCCGAACTCCTTGGCGACCATGGTGCCATCGGGGAACCGAATCCTCAGCTTGTACATCTCCTCGTCTTCCATGGGCTCGTCGTCGTCGCCGTCGACCATCATGGCGGGCAACTCAGTAGTATTATTAGGCACCGGTACAGGTTCTTGTTCGCTGCAAGCACCGCCGGCAACTGCAGAGCTCTTAGGAATTTCCTGTTCTTGCTCGCCAACTTCATCGTCAGCAGGCGCAGCAGAGCTCTCGGACACTGCTGTCGGCTCTTGTTCGACGGCTGCAGCGGCAGATCCCCATGCCAACTCCTGCACGTCGCATGCACCCACAGGTGCAGGGAGCACCGGCGTTTTCTCGACGAACTTGGGCATGGATATCGCGCTCGGTTTCGATTTCACGTACTCATCAACAAACTGCATGAACTCGTCAGGCATCATGGTGCCGCTCCGCTTAGCTAGCAACTGCCCCGTGATCGGGTCGAGGACGAGCACGGCCGGCAGCTGGTCGACCTCGAGCTTGTAGAAATTAGCCAGTTTCTTGCACTCGTCCAAGTGTGCGGCGTTGCTGTTCACTGTTCGAAGCAAGAAGAACACAAAGTTGTCCTCGACCACCTTCTTGACGATCTCGTCCGCCCACAGATCCCGGTTCTGCATCTGCGACGGGAAATCGCCGGCGCCGCTGGATGTCTGCAGGTTGACCAGGAGGAACCGATCGTTCCTCGCCGCGTGCACCTTGGCGTCGTGGAAGGATCCACGGTACATCAGCTCGTGCGGAGGCTGGAACAGCTCTTGCAGCGACTCCTTCTGTGGTGGCGGCTGCACCGCCGGCCGACCCCCTTCGGTTTCCTCCGCTAGAGAGGCGTAGTAGGTATCATCATCGTCCTCCTCGCTGTAGCTCATATTGTCGTAGTCTTCGTCGTTGTATTCACCATATCCCTCCCCATTGCTGCTGTGCATGCCGCCGTCGTCTTCCTTCGTGCTGATGTTGTCGTCCTGCTCAGCGTTGTCGACGTGGGCCTCCTGCTGGTTGCCGTCGACGTTTTCCACTCTGGCTTCTCCGGTGTCATCGGTTTCCGCTTGTCCCCTACTGAAGTAGAGATTGATGGCCTCATCCAGATTCCAATGGCACGAGCCGAGGTGCCGCACGGCGTCCGCCTGGGACTCGCAAGACGTGACCTCCATGAACGTAGACACCATCTGTTTATCCATCTTGATTGATCGATGGGCTTGGCCGGCTTCGGCGGCGGCGGCGCTCCTCTCCTCTTAACCTTAGGGCTCACAGCGGGGAGCGAGGTCACACAGGGGCTTCTCCTTTTTATTGGGCCAAGTCTCAGCTCGCGCACACGGTTGGTCGATATGTGACATGATCGGTTATACCTAGCGATGAAAACGGATGGGATACGGACGGATATCACTGATATCGTATTTGTTTTCATATTTATGTCCGGATTCAGATTCGAATACGGATAATATAAAAAATACCCGATAATATACGATTGGATATCGACATCATAAATATGTGATTTAAATATTCGGATACGAATACGGTATCGGATGTTAAATATCCGGACTCGGATACGGACGGATTAAAACCCCTCTAAACGGATTCGGTCTCGAATACGGTCAGAAAATATTCGTACCGTTTTTATCCCTAGTTATACCAGGGAAACTGATACCGGCGCGGTATACCCACTCCAATTCGCCCGTATATCTATTCAAGATACCGTATCAATTCACGAGATCTCCTTAGAAAATGTGGCCGCGCGGCCGTGCGGATGGTGGATCGGCAGCGCTAAGGTCCAGACATCCGGACACATGCGTCTGCACTCCGTCTCCCCCGGACACCTGCATCTCGCGCCCGCTTACGCGGGGCCACACCGCCTGACTGCACATAGGGAGTTCCCGCTCACGCCCCCTCCGCTTCTCACGTACATGCACGCGGCCAGCAGCTGCAGCAGGTGGCTACGCCAACATCCAGAAGAGGGGAGAGGGCGGCGGATGCCCAACCGGCGCCGGGAGGAGGAGACACCGAGACGAATTTGAGGCAACAGAAAACAGAAGACAGAGATGCAACATCGGATCTACTTTTGAAACATCCGGATATAACACTTGCAACATACGTCTGAAGGCAGATGAAACACATGAAACACTAGCTACAACGCTAAATCTACTTTTGAAACATCCAAATGAAACACTTGCAACATACGTATAAAATAGCTGAAACACTCGAAACATGCGTATGAAACACTTGAAAAAAACACCTGAAAACACTTCATATGTGTAAAAACATATGCAAACATTAGTCTGAAAAACGAGATGAAACATTTGGAACATACACTTGAAACATATGTGTATCCACTGCAACATGTGTAACATTCCGATCTACTTTTGTAACATCAAGATAAAATACTTGTAACATCTAGATGAAACATCTGGAACACTTGAAACATACTCTTGCAACATGGGCTTGCTTGGACGAATGGAGGCACGCTGGCGCGGAGGTCGACGGTGGCGCATTGACCTCACTGTGCAGCAGCGGCACGGGCAACTCGCCGGTGGGCGTGGCGCCACACGAATCTCGTCCCCCTCACCTGCTTGTTGGAGCATCCGTCGTGGAGGCTCGCTGGCTTGATGGAGGCGGCCGCGGCTTTCCAACTCAGTGGAGGCGGTCGCAGTGAGTGGGCCTGCTGCGACAAGGAGGCAGCGCGATGGAGGCGGGTGAGGTAGATTGGACCTCGTGGGGAATATGGCGCGGAAGAGGGCGCACGGGATGGGGCGCGGCGCTGCGGGGACCGGCGACGACGAGGTGGAGTGGGATGGGCGGATGGGCACGGCGATGCAGGGAGGAAACGGCGTAGCGAGCATCTGGACGCGCGAATGAAACAAGCGGATAGGATCGTTGGACGAGCGACGCGTGCGGGAGTGAGCGGAGGGAGGCTTCCATCCGTCCAGGCGTCTTGATTGTATTATTAGCGATAGTAGATTGATCAGGAACCAACCAACTAGACATACATCTGCGACTTTGAACCCGTCTCTGTTTACATGACGTGTTGAGATTGGTTCAGAGCATTTAGCCCTCAATAATCAAGTTTTCTTCTTACAGAGTATGAAACTATTCTGAACTCCCAATCTCAAACCGTGTTTATTGCGAACTGATCGAGTGACACTGCCATAGTACATGCCCGCACGGCAGCACGCACTACGTCCAGCAGCTTAGAACGGTAGAAGTCAGAACTCGCACACGTCCAGCAGCTCAAAGTTAAGGCCGGAGTCGCCGGGCTCGTCCCGCAGCGCGAGCGCGACGGGCGCCGTGGCGCCTTCCTCGGCGGAGAACAGGCCCATGCCGTAGTTCATGCCGGTCCTCACGAAGCCCGGGTTAACGCAGCACACCACCAGCGACGGGTGCCTCTTGGCCAGCAGCCTGGAGTGGGCGTTCACCAGCGTCTTGGACACTGCGTAGGCCGACACCACGGGGAGCCACCCACGAGCCGCTAGGATACCGTCCTTGAAATCTGCCAGGAAAAGGCTCGTCACCTCATGGAGCTTCGCCTCTGAGAGGTTGTCGATGTCGCTTAGCACCTTTATGACTCCTTCGTTTGACATGAACTGATGATGAGAAAAAGAAAGAAGAGGCATTGCAGAACGTCATCACTCCCTTGTTTGTTGCATTCTTAGTAGAGGAAGAGCAATGCAATCACTGAATTTATTCAGAGTTTTGCACAGGTCTTTTTTTTCCCCCGAATCTTTCAGTGCCAGATTTGACGGTTTAGGTGATTTTTTTTGCAGATATATATGTGTAGGTTACCGGTTAGTACTTAGTTGAATAACATCGGTGAATTTATTCAGATTTTTTTTACAACTGCTTCAGTGGTTAAGCTTACCTTAAGCTGTGCAACTTGTGAAGAAACATTCACAATCCTTCCTGATTTGGACAGCAGGAGGAGGGGGATCAGGCAATCTGTAACGTCCTTTGTGCCGTTGAAGTTTATTTCCAGACACTCCTTGGCTAGGTCATAACTTTGCTGCAGACTTCCCATGTAACCATCCGCAAAAGTTCTTATATCTTCCTGCAGCCATGGTAAATACAGTATTTCTCAGCCGTCGAACTCATCCTATCTTTGTACACCCAGACACTTGTTTCTGGCAAAATTTAATTAGTTATCCAAACTATGTGCTCGAGGACTTGCCTTAGGATCCTGCTTTTGGAGTTCTTTTAACCTGTCAGGATCGATGGTTGTTCCACCAACGGCTGCATTGTTCACCTGAAGAACCCAAACCCAAACCGTGAGACTGACTGAACCCCGGAAACAATGCACCTGAAGCTGCTGTGCTAGAAAACAGGCTACTCACCAAGATGTCGAGCGTGCCGAACCTGGCCTTCACGAACTCCGCGAGCTGCGTGATGCTCGACCGATCAGCGACGTCCAGCCGATGGAAGATCACGCCAGAGAGGCCGGAGCTCTGCAGCTCCTCCACGGCCTGCGAGCCCTTCTTCTCGTCTCTGGCTGTCAGGACGACGAGAACGCCGTTGCTCGCGAGCTGCCTGCAGATCTCCAGCCCGATTCCTCTGTTCCCTCCGGTGACCACTGCAACCCTGAGGTCAGGTGATGTGTATATGCCCGTCAGAGAGAAAAGAGAGTCTCTTTTACTACTAATTGCTGCCGGTGACCCAACTTTTGCATGTGCAATTAGCAATACCTGGTTGCCATTGATGCTGACTATACTGGTGCAGGTGATGAGGTGAACCGCGAGAAGAGCGAAGTGGCAGGGGAACTATAAGTACTAGTAGAACCGCACTGCTGACCGGTTGCCCTGGTAAACTTAATTCGGATTAGAAAATTGTGGCTGTGCCACTTAAGCATCGATGATTTCAGCGGCTAATGCTTTGTCTGGTGTGCGCTTACACGAAAGCACTGACCGGAGCATGTCTTTGGGAGAGCCAAACTGCTTTGTAACTTCAAAACTTCAAACCTTGGAAACCTCGAGCCTCTGCTAGTCTGCTTCCAGTCTGGTTGACAGCATCCGTTTTCAATACGTTCGCTTTTCTACAGGGTACTGCACCTTACTATCTCGTTGAGCCTTTGACTGCCCAAGGAACCTTGTGAACAGTACTCGAGTCCGTATGCCTCTCTTCTCCAGTTGAACTAGCAATGTGGCCCGCATTATTGCACGGGTAGCAAGCTCTTTTCGGTGTAAGAATTTTGTTTTCTTAATTGAAAATATTGTTTGCATATAGTTTTGTTTATTTATCTTATTATTGCAGTTGTGCTCTCTGCATGCCCTCGTCATCCATCTCACCATCTGCACAAACTATATATACTACTATTGTTGACCAATTCTTTGACTTAAAGCTATTTCAAAATCAAGGTAGACTTCAATTTTCCGTTCGTGAGCTCCATTTTCCAATAAAACCATGAGAAAATCAATAAAACGAAGGGGTAAGGGTATTTCTGTCTTTCTGCACGTGCCTCTTGTGCTGGTTAACGGCATAGGCAGACAGAATGGACTGAAGGGTCGAGAAAAAAACAAATTCGTTTTAGAGCCCAATAAGTTCAAAGGAAAAAGGGCGTGGCTATTGCCCGGACGTCCAGACAGACACTAGCGCTGCTACTCCATTTCACGTGCGTCGTGCACACGCGGGAACCTTCGCGCCTCCCGTTCGGACACCCGCACCCCTCTACTTCCAGTGCCTCCATGCACCCAGGGCTGCACGCCCATTCCCCTCCGCTTTCCGTGCCCGGTGCATGCATAGCGCCCTAGCAACTCCCGTTTCACGTGCCTAGGACCGCCCGCGCCGCGCCCCTGCCTCCGTCCCCCTCCGCTTTCCCACGCACATCCACGACGGCCCAACAGCTGCAGCAGGCGGTTGCAATATGTGGGTCCCATTGCAATATGTGCAACTCTAAATTTACTTTTGCAACACTCAGATCAAACGCTTGCAACATACATCCGAAACAACTGAAACACTTGCAAGATACGTCTGAAACACTTGAAAAACACGTGTGTAGCCATTAAAAAACATATGCAATATCTAGATGAAACATTTACAACATACATATGAAACACTTGAAACACTTGAAAACGTACTCTTGCAACATGCATGTATATGCAACATCCAAATCTACTTTTGCAACATCAAGATAACACACTTGAAACATGCGTCTGAAACACCCGAAACACTTGAAAACATACGCTTGCAACATCTGCATATTGTCATTGCAACGTATGCAACATCTCAGATATGTTTTTGCAACATCCAAATGAAACACTTGTAACATAAGCCTGAAACGCTTGAAACACTTGAAATGTGGCGTCGCTGGCGGCCACGGCCTACCTTATGGGGAACTACGGTAGCCAGCGCGCTCGCGCCCATCAGTATGGCCCATCGCTCCTCCTACCATTCTCCAACGTCTACTCGTGGCCTTGGCTCGCGTCTGTCAGCGCGGCCTCGCTGCTGCTCGGTCGCAGTCATCCAGCGTTGTTCGCTCATGGGGGTTGGGCTGCGGCGCGGTGGGGGAAGAGCATGGCGTGGCGGGGGATGGGCCACGGTGGGGGGAGGGGTCGGGGCGGGGCGGAATGGGGTGGGTGAATAGGTGGTGAGGCTGCGACACTGATGCGAATGCGAGTTGGAAAAGAAATCGGAGGTAAAAGAAACGTAGAGGTGAGCACGCCTGTTGGGCCTATCTGCTGTGCAGGCCCAGTAAGGCAGCGTGTGGATGGGACTAAACACAACTTATTTAAGGGCCAAGAAACTAATTTTATCTAAAACATGGAACTTGCTTTGCAACATGTTACTTTCTCTGAGCACTTGGTTTATTTTCACCACCTCTACCTTGATTTGTTACACCATCCCTATCCCTCCCACGTTCACCTTCTATTTCTTTCTCCACCACAGTGTCCACAACTAAGTAAGTCTTTGACTTTTTTTACCCAGTAAGCATACATCTCATGCCTAACTATTTCAATGTCTCTAGCACATTTCTTTGCATTAGAATAGCCTCCGACAAGGTGTTGCTTGAATCTTTTAATACCTGCCTAAAGGGGCAGCCTTTTGCAGAAAATACATTGGGCAAACTCTTTCTTCCCTGTGTCTAGCCAAAACTCATATTTCCATCCTAGATCTGATGATATTGCCTTCCTCTTGTTATATTCAACCATGGCACCAAGATCTAGTGGCAATTGAGCTATGGATTTAGCTATTAGAGATGCTCTAGTTGGAGCAGCCGACAACGTTAAGGCAGAATTACCTCCACCCCCTCCTGACACAACTTCATTCTCAGGTAAGTAGACTTCAACAGTTGCATGACGTCGAGCATCCTCTGCACAACCACACAAATGTGTTACAAATTGGAGGCAACAGTCATAATATAGCAGCAAAGTAGCAGACACAAACACCAACCTTCAGAGGAGGAAGAGTGGTAGCACATCTTGCAGCTTGAGGCGACCACCCTAGGTGTCGGGGAGGGAGCTAAGAGGCCAGTCCTCTGTAGGAGAGAAGCAGGCAGAGTTGTAGGGGTTCCGGCAGGGAAGGCTCGGGAGGAGCTACCAAAGGAAGTGTAGGCACGAGCGAAGCTCCCAACGGAGGTGGAGGGGGCGGACAGATGTGTGGACGCCGATGATGGAGATCCGGAGAGAGGCGGCCAGGCATAGACCAGAGGAAGGAGCTGCGAGCGGAGTAGAGGAAGGATCTATGGGCGGAGGTGGAGGCGCCAGCTCTAGCGAGGGAGAGCAAAGCAAACAGAAAGTTGAGTGGGAATTTGAAAAGAAGTGAGCGCTCTATGGAAATTCTTTCTCGTAGCTCCTCCACTCCTCTTCACTCTATACTTATTTATATCTTCAATAAAGATAAACCTCACTAGCCTAATTTTTTTAGCACCTCCTTGAGCCACGTCATCATCCACTTTTGCTGCCGCATGCAATTAAGTGCCCACTCACAAATGGTTTTAGTAATGGATGCAGTTACCTACACATGACTATGCACGCATACTGCTAGTATTATTCTCTCACGTGACTTCCTCTCTTCCTCTTCGAAAACTTTCTACTAATAATCAAGCTATATATAGATGATTCGATAGACTACAGCGAGACCATATTTATATTGCTCCTTCGTATCCGCGGCAACACGCGAGGAATCCTCCTACCTTACAAATTCTCCCTCGACTAGGTATGTAGTCGAGCTAATTGTAACGAGGACCCTTATCAAGCCAAAAATTATTATTCGGCGCACGTACTAGCAAGACAAATTCGAGGAAACCGTTCAGCATTTCAGGCATAATTTGTAAATACTAAAATAATTGCACCCGAATTGTACACCTATTCCCCAATCATTGCGTACGTAAAACAAAAAAACGGAAGGGGACGCGCGGACACACGCGGTTTAGCACAGAATAGAGTGAGGTCGCTGAGAGGATTGTTAGCAGAACGCCAGCACCGTATCTTTCATAGTGACCTTGCAACGATAACTACATCACTCTGGGCTTAGCATTATCCCGTCGTCCCAATAGTTGTTCTTGCAGTTTTGTAGGCCCGTGCTGACTTAAGTACAATTCGTCGTCGTCGCTCATCCAGGCTTATCTTTGAACTCTCTTCCATATGTTTAGACTGTAGACCTTGGCATCTCGACAAGTACGTCCAAACTACACGACCAACTAATCGTCTTGCGTCACTTATCATGACGGTATTACTCGGACCGATTCTTCCATCTTCCATATGAGTAGCTCTTAGCATGTTAAGCTCAGCAAACACTCGATGCTAGAGCCATGGCGCAGACCAATCGCAAGCCAACAATCATGCGC
The DNA here is from genome assembly GCA_038087645.1 of Saccharum hybrid cultivar R570. Classification (NCBI taxonomy): domain Eukaryota; kingdom Viridiplantae; phylum Streptophyta; class Magnoliopsida; order Poales; family Poaceae; genus Saccharum; species Saccharum hybrid cultivar. Next base: position 9,812,215 of record JAQSUU010000191.1, on the reverse strand, counting down.
CACATTCCATTGCTTCTCTTCTTGACACTCCATCGCCTTCGCCTGGGGGCGACGGCGGTTGACCAATTTACCTTCGACGGCTTCGCCGGCAAGAACGTCACGCTCGACGGCACGGCCGCAGTGACCCCGAACGGCCTCCTCATGCTGACCAACGGCACGACGCTGCTCAAGGGCCACGCCTTCTACGCTTCCCCTCTGCGGTTCCGTCACGACGCGGCGAGCGGCGGCGGCGCCGTGCGGTCCTTCTCGGCCGCCTACGTGTTCGGCATCGTCAGCGAGTACGCCGACCTCAGTAGCCCCGGGCTGGCCTTCGTCGTTGCCAAGAGCACCGACTTCTCGACGGCGCTGCAGAGCCAGTACATGGGTCTGGCCAACGCGGCCGACAACGGCAACGCCACCAAACACTTCCTGGCCGTGGAGCTGGACACCATCGTCAACGCCGAGTTCGGGGACATGAGCAACAACCACGTCGGCATCAACTTGAACGGCCTCGTGTCCGTGGCCGCGGACAACGCGGGATACTACGAGGACGGCACCGGCGCGTTCCGGAACATGAGCCTGCTGAACCGCACGGCGGCGCAGGTGTGGGTGGACTTCGACGCGCGCACCTCGCTGGTCAACGTCACCATGGTTCCCCTCGAGCTGCCCAAGCCCAGGAAGCCGCTGCTCTCCACCGCAGTGAACCTCTCGGCGATCGTGGACGGGTCAGAAGCCTACGTTGGCTTCTCGTCGTCCACCGGCGTCGTCGCAAGCCGCCACTATGTGCTCGCATGGAGCTTCAGGATGGACGGGCCGGCCCCGCCGCTAAACATATCGAAACTCCCAGCCTTGCCGGTGACGATCCCCAAACCTGATCCGTCGAAGGTACTCAAGATAGTGTTGCCGATAGCATCAGCGGCGTTCGTGTCGGCACTGGCTGTCATCGTCCTTCTGATCCGTCGGCGGCGGCACAAGTACGCGGAGCTTACAGAGGAATGGGAGGTCATGTTTGGGCCGCACCGATTTTCATACAAGGATCTGTTCCGTGCCACCAAAGGTTTTTTGACGAACACCTGCTTGGCATCGGCGGATTCGGGAGGGTCTACAGGGGAGTGCTACCCGTGTCCAGGACAGAGGTTGCAGTGAAGAAGGTGTCCCATGAGTCGAGGCAGGGAATAAAGGAGTTCGTCGCGGAGGTGGTCACCATTGGCCAACTCCGGCACCGAAACCTTGTGCAGCTGCTTGGCTACTGCCGGCGCAAGGGTGAGCTGCTGCTAGTCTACGACTACATGCCAAACGGTAGCCTCGACCCTCGACAAGTTCTTGCACAATCAAAACAGTCTTATTTTGAGCTGGGACCAGAGGCTACGAATTATCAAAGGCGTCGCATCCAGCATGCTATACCTCCACGAGGATTGGGAGCAAGTCGTCTTGCATCGAGACATCAAGGCGAGCAACGTGCTCCTCGACGCCGAGATGAACGCAAGGCTAGGCGACTTTGGCCTGGCGAGACTGTATGACCATGGCACCGACCCACACACCACGCACGTGGTTGGAACAATGGGGTACCTCGCCCCGGAGCTTGGGCACACCGGCAGGGCATCCAAGGCGTCCGACATGTTCGCCTTCGGCGTGTTCATGCTAGAGGTCAGCTGCGGCCGGCGGCCGGTCGTGCAAGATGAGCACGGCGACCACCGCCTGCTGCTGGACTGGGTGTTCCAGCACTGGCGCCAAGGGACGATCACCGACGCCGTTGACCCGCGGCTCCAAGGTGACTTCGCCGTCGAAGATGCAAGCCTGGTGCTGAAGGTAAGCTTGCTGTGCTCGCACCCGTTGCCCGGTGCGCGCCCTGGCATTCGGCAGATCGTGCAGTTCTTGGATGGCAGCACGCCACTCCCGGAGCTGTCGGAAACTCAGCTAAGCTTCAGCTTGCAGGCTCTGATGCAAAACCAGGCGTTGAAGGCGCACTCTTCGTCATCTGCCGTAGATGTCAACATCTCTGACATCCCTGCAGCGAGATAAGCGAATTGCTGCGAAGGAATCTTGATCTCGTCAAGGGAAAAGCTCTCTGTATCTGTAGTTCACACTTCACAATGTTTATTAATTTCTTATTTGGAGCTAGTCAAACTGCGAGGTTGATCTTGTGGATTTTCTTGCTCTGTATATAAAAAAAATAAAACAAATGGGCAGGAGAGCTACCTGTTATATTAAAAATGAGAAAGCCAAAGACGACTACTGTACAAGGCGTTTTAGCCCGTCACGCCTCCAAAGTAAAATATACCCAGAAAAGGATCAAGAAAAAGGTAGAAGAGTTGCCAGATGTTTTGCTCCGACCGCTTTCCAAAGGCTCGCTTCATCTCTAATCTTGTTTAGTACTTGTTGATTTGTTATGCCGTTATGCTAAAAAATTATTGCATTTCTTTCCTTCCACACTTCCCAACACACTAAGATAATCAGAGAGCGCAAACTTTTTCTGTCCCCACAGTGAACACGGACCATGTTACTCCACCATTCGATGACACTTTTGCCATGGACCCAGTTGACCGGTAGTAGACCAGGTACACCAACCCACATTGCAATGCCTTCCCACAACCGTCTAGTGAAACGACAATCTTGGAAAAGATGCAAGCCGGACTCTAGCAACTGACAGCACAAGGGGCAATTTCCGGAGTTTGGCCAATTACAGGCAGCCAAGCGATCTGATGTCCAAACTCTGTTTTGTAAAATTAACCAACTGAAGAATTTGCATTTTGGCGGTGCCCAAGTCTTCCAAATAAGGGAGCAAAAATTTGTCTTGCAGGAGCCTAGAAATTGAGTCTTGTAGGCCGAGCTCGTTGAGTATTTCCCATCTTTGGTTAGCTTCCAGGTGATTTCGTCCCTTGAGTTTGGTTGCAGCTACAGCTGCGCGACTGCACGCCACAATTGCATATATTTAGTGGAGACTTGGGCGGTGAAACCTGGGTGTTGAAGGTTGATATCACGGATCCAGTTGTTGTCTAAGGCACCTTTCAATTATCTATTCATCTTTCTAGATAACTTGTAGACGCTAGGTGCAAAATCACAAGGGCGAAGACCCTGAAATCATGCACTGTGCCAAAACGAAATATTGTCACCGTCTCCTACTATAATTGAAGTTGCCGCTGCAAATAATAGCTTGTCATTATTTTTGCATGGGTTATCCGGGCCAATTTGCAATTGTTGTTCTTCGTCCCATTCTTTCCACAACCATCGAAGACGCAGAGCCCTAGCAAATTTCCCCAAGTGCAGAATTCCAAGCCCTCCAGAGTCTTTGGGTCTGGTGGAACGCGGCCAGTTCACTTTGCATTTACCTCCGGTTAATGCTTCTGACCCAACCCAAAGGAATTGTTTCCGTCTGCAATTAATTTCCTTTAGTGTTGCTTTTGGTGCCCGCAAGGAGCTGAGGTACACAATCTATGAGGTGAGGACAGATTTAACGAGGGTCATGCGTCCAGCATGGTTGATGTGCCGCCCGTTCCAGAAGGTGAGCTTATTCACAGCCTTGTCAATGAGAGGTTGGAAATCAACCCGTTTGAGCGTGAAAGGGGCAAAACCAAATATTTGATTGGAAAATGACCTCTTTTTGCTGGAAGATCTGAAAGGACATCCTCAAGATCAATGGCCTCGCAGCGAATCGGGACAACGGTTGACTTCTGGAAATTGGTTTGGAGGCATGATGCTTCACCAAAATTATTTAAAATGTTGGCCAGGGTGGTGACATCTTCCTTAACCGGGTTGACAAAGATGACCGTGTCATCAGCGTACATTGAAGTACGAATGGTGGCTGTCCTATTGCGCAACCTTGTTAACATTTGAAGTTCAGTAGCTAGGTCAATTAGCTTCTGAAGAGGGTCGATGGCAAGCACGAAGAGCAAGGGAGAGAGCGGATCTCCTTGCCGTAGACCTCTACCATGTTTAATTGGCACATTCGGTACTCCGTTGAGTAGAACCCGTGATGAGGAAGTTGAGAGCAAAGCAGCAATCCAATCTCGCCACCTAGAAGGAAAACCAAGTTTCTGCATGAGGTTGAGTAGATATGTAACACCCCTGGTGTTAAGCATGCATTAGCATCCAAAGCATTAGTCATAATCATCTCATACATGGTTATCATTGCATGCAGTATAGACCCTTTTAAATTTAAAGTTGAAAAACAATTACTTAAAACCCAAATTCTGCATTTAAGTGCTAAAAAGTGGTGAAACTTTGTGTAGCTACAATTTTAAATAATCTAGAAAAAATTAACATGATTTTTGGAGCAATTCTTGAATTCAAGTTTTTCTCAAATTTTGTTTTAAAAATATTCTAAACAAATATTTTTTTTTATTAACAACTTAGCTTTAAATCCTAAATTCAAAATCTGTTGAGAATTTTAAAAAGTGCCCTACATGAAAGTTGTAGAGAATAAAATTTTGAACAACTTTTATTTTGGGCAAAAGTTCTGAAAACCTCTTTTTTATTTTCAAATTCAATTTTGAAACAAATAAGGAAAATCTAGAAATATTTTTGTAAAAGAAAAATCAGTTTTCGCTTTAGTGGGCCGCGGCCTCCCTTTCGGCCCTCGAACGGATGCCGGCCTGGTCCGCTCGCCCCCGCCTTCTTCCGCGCGTCCGCGCCCGCGCCGTCTTCCTCCTGCCCGCGCGCGCTCCCGCACGCGACGTCGTGGCGCAGCGGCAGCACTCGGCCGCCGCGTGGCCGAGCGACGGCAACGCCGCGCGACACGCGCCCTGGTGGCCCCCGCGTCCCCCGCGCCCACTTACCCCCTCCGCGCTCCTTTCATTTTCCCTCCCATTTTCGCTTCTCCGAGCGCCAGCCACAGCCGCTGCGGAGCCGCGGCCGCGCGCCATTGCCGCCGCCCTTCAAGCTCCCCCACCGCCGCGCCTCGCTGGGTTGCGTCTCGCCGGAGCCTCCACCCTCCTTTGCTCATCCTCGACGTGCCCTTATTGTGCCAAATCCGCAGGTGAGGAGGCCGAATTTAGCCATCTTCTCCCCCGCCGGTGAGCCCGCCGCCGCGGCTCTCGTCGGTCCCACCTTCCCGCCGTCTCATTTCCCTCCTCCCCATGCGCACCATGATCGCCTCTGCTCGCTGGAGCTCGTGCGCTCGTCCGTGACCTCCGCCATGGCCTGCTCCGGCCTAGCGTCGGCGAGCCGCGCCACCGCCTCCGCCATGGCCGTTGTAGCCCGTGCTCCGCTCTTCCTCTCACCCCGATAATAACATCGTTGGGTTCGCGCGATTGCGGGGAGTCGCCTGGTACTGACCTCGTCGCCGGTGACCTCGCCGACGGCGAGTTTTCCCCGGTCAGCGCCTTCCTCTGCTCGGCTCCGGCTGACCGGTGGGGTCAGCTGACCCGTGGGACCCATCTGTCTGTCTCTCGGTGGGAGTTGGGGGTGAAACCGCGGTGTGCGCGTAGCGTTGAAGGCCGGTTAAATTTTCGGTTTTAAAGAAATTGATTTTTCTAGAAAATTTGAAAAGGCTTCTAAAAATCATATCTCAAGATTTATAGCTCCAAAAATGATGAAACAAATTTTGAAATGTTCCTCTTGGATAGATCTACAGTTTAAAAATATTTCATGATAAATTGTTGACACTTTTCTGTGTAGGTTTATTTAATTGCTATAAATGCTGATATCTTAGAAAATGTGTAGTAAATAAAATAATGAAGGGAAAAATGTGATTCTTGTTGCTTTAATCTTTATTAGTCATGTACTTTCTAGGAAAAATATTAGTAAAGCATGTTCTGTGAGAAAATTTTGAAGTGTAGTTCAAATGCTTTTATTTTATAATCTTTGTTATTTTTTGTAGAGAGCTAAATTTGTATAGAACATACATGTGATAATTTTTGTAGTATGTTAGTTTACTGTTAGTAACATAGAAAAAATGTGAAATCTGTTGTTTGATACTTTTTCTAGTACAAAATAATTTTATGCTCATATTTAGGCTATAACTTGTTTATTTTGTACAAGCAGTTTTACATAGGCCATTCTCATGAAAATTTAGTAGTAGGTTAGTTAGGGTAAGAGTAATCTACTGTAATTTTTGTAGATTTTTATCTACAACAGAAATAGGTGTTGGTGTGTAACCCTAGTTAAATAGGGAATAAAATATTATTCTTTATGAGAAATTAAGAGAAATAAAATATGTTTGGTGTATCTTTGAAGCATCATTATGCCTTGCTGATGTTATAGATGAGTTAGGTTGGTAAGCTTTGGTAGCTTAGGTTCACTTGTATGTGTAGATGGTAGGCTAACTAATAGAAGGATAAGGTGCATGTTTTAGGGTACATGTTCTTGGATAACGTTGACTACCTTGTAGAAGGAATAATTATATTCAAACTGCTCATTCCATATGCTCATCTGCATCTCATGTCATCAAAGCACTCCACCACAATCCGATGCATCATTCGCATGATGACTTATGCACTTGCATCATACAGGATCGCAGGAGGAGTCGCAGGTAGCAGTACCGGAGGAACAAGCTTGGACGGATCCGCAGGAGCCCCAGACACAGGAGGTGCCCGAGGAGGAAGAGTCAGGCGAGGAGCTGCCAGAGTGCGTCAACCACCATCCTAGCTCGTTCGAAAAAGGCAAGCCCCGAAGCATTTTAAGTCTCCTATTTTATAAAAGTTGTTCCTTACTACATGAACTATAGTTATATATATACTTGCATTAAGTTATAGGAGTTGAGTGAAACCGTTGTTGCATTATTACCTTGACCACCGGATTATCTTTCACCCCGTTAGGTCAAGATCGAGTAAATTGCTTAGCCATGCTTAGACCGGTAGAAGTCGGGTGATTTTCTGTCACCTGCGAGTTATAGGTGGATACCGGGTTATGGTTAGCTGTAATTGTACTCATAAAAAGTAACCAAGTGTTGATGGATAAATGAAGACCGGGCGGAGTCTTATAGGGTTTTGGACTATAGTGATTCCGTCTGTGTCGATTAAGGACCGATCGTTGCTCGTCCCTCTTGTCATGTTGAACGCATGCCTCACATTTAGCTGGCCGAATAAAGTACCTTTCGATCGCGAAGCTAGTGACGCTTTTCGAGCCGGGATAAACTCGGGTTGGCAGACTGGTGTTGAAGTGGGTATAACGGGGACGCGAAGAGTGAGCCTAAGATGCGTCCTGGCAGTCGGGCGGTCCCTGGGTAGTGCGATCCATGATTGTTATCCCACGGCTTCTTGGAAAGTGTCATTGGTGATCTACGCGACCCTGACGGGGGAAGTAGGGTTTGTGTGAGGAATAAATCTCCAGCTGGATAGGAATTCGATTCGAATCGCCGTCGCTCCCGGTTAGTGAGCACTTGACTCGAGCTATGACATCGTAGTAACATTAAAGAAACACTGATGGTTAAGTGAATGATATTGGAAATGCTAAACCTGATATGGTAATCTAGATTGTTAATGAGGAATCAAGTGATTGTTTTAGCAATAGGTGCTTACCTAGCTTGAATAGGTTATACTAAAAAGGTGATGCAAAAAGTACTGGTATAGTTTTCATAACAACTTATGCTTTTCGCAAATGAGTCAATCCAGTCCAATCTATAAAGCCTTGCATGATCCTTGGTGTCCTTTATTTCTGGTTTATGACGAGTAAGTCTAGCTGAGTACATTCCCGTACTCAGGGCGTTGTTCCCATTATTGTTGCAGATGGTCAGATGTACTATGGGTACTGCTCCAACTGTCTGTATCCGGCGATGGACGACAACTAGGATCTTGGGCAAGGGTCACTCTGTTTGTCTTATCTACTGCTTTTGTGGACCATGACTATCTACTGGCACTGTATTTGAACTAAGTGTGGGTGTAAAACTACTTGCTTCCGCTATGTTATTTTGAACTGTGTTGTAATAATTTTTATTCCGAACTCCGATGTACTCCACTTTTATTGTGAACTCTACGTATCATGTGAACTGTGGCTGCTAAATCAGTACGATCTTGGTTGTACGTTGGTTGGTTTGAAATCCCTCGTGATTTCACGGAATCTCGGGTTATACGGGTTTAAGTTTGATAAATTAGCCGTCTCGGTGGAAAATTTTCTTACTTAATCTCGTATAATTACGTTGATCCGTTACATCTGGCATCGGAGCATGGTTTAGCATGTTGCTGTTCACATGGGTATTTAAAAACAAAACTGTGTTTTCCACTAAGCTTTCAAATTTAAGAGTGTGCCAGTGGTCATATCCTTTATGCCCCATAAGGACTCTAGGTGGCTTAATTAAGTACTAACTTGGGGGTTTGCATCATATTTGAAATTTCGTCGCTCATACGGCGTGCTATTGTATGAGTGTCATTCAATTGAGTGGTAATGTATGGATCAATTTCCTCTACGCCCTAGTAAGTGAGAGTTGTGAGAGCATGGTCGGATACACTGCCGATCTAGGGGAGTGCTTATGTGATACCGAAATACTTACGTGCCATGCGCATATTCGTATAAGGGTATTCAAATGGTGGGGACTTCCGTCATGCGGTGATGATGCCGTCAATAGGACGATGATTCGGGTAGTTGTTACCGTTATACTCGTATCTGGGGATGCGTGTAGAGCGAGTAACTTACTTTACTGCTTTCTTGCATATTTTCATACTGTGAGGGTTGGGCTGAAGTGACTTTCTGCAGGTACGTAACAACGCTTTCGAGTAGTACGTATTAGTTACGTTACAAGAGATCGTTGTATGCCACCGTTTATTCCGTTAGTAGTTATTAGTTTTCTAAGTTTGTGAGGACGTACAGAACGTGCATGTATCATGTGGTGCATTTCATTCATGGCATTGTTCCTCCCCTTATAAGTTGATTATCTCATTTCGATAAAAATGCCAACTTAAAAACCTGTTCTCACCACGGTAATAAAATTTTGCTACAGATGGCACGTACCAAGCAGACAACCCGCAAGTCCACCGGCAGAGCTCCCCGTCATCAGCTTGCTCCACGCACTCGTCAGCGCCACACTTTTCTTGGAGAGTTTGGGATGCCTACGCTCTTGTGGAGAGTACTCAGCTATGTAGGCTATCCTGATGGGATGGAGCCCCGCTACTTTTGGTCGAATGAGCGGTTGGGGGAAGGACTTTTGGTGACTGTGGTAGTGGTAGTTCGTCCCCGAGGTGATGGTTCTGAGTGGACCGGTTGGCATTTTGAGTCAACTGGCAGGACCCCTGAAGAAGCCGCTGAAAGGGCAGCCTTTGGGATCCTGAGGGATATCATGGATCGCTTTCCTCAGGAGTTGGCAGCAGCTATAGTTGGAGTCTTTCTGAGGGGCAACCCCTCCACTGACTCGTGGCAGCAGGCAAGAGGAAGATCTCTGGAGATTAGCGCTGCAGAAGCACAGAACAGTGACAACCCCGCTATGAGTGCCATGTTCGCAGTGATGAGGGCCTTTGATGGAGTGGAAGGTAGCCTGAGACGTGTGTCTAGTGCTCTTGGCCAGGCTCGTGATGACCGCCGTCAGCTTCAGAGAGATCACGACGCCGAGATTGAGAGGCTCAACACAGAGATGGCTCAGTTAACTCGCCAGAGAGATCAGGCTACCCAGAGGACTGTGGTTTTCGAAGGAGATGTATGTGCCCTGAGAGAGCAGGTTGGGCGACTGACCACCGCCAACAGGAACGCTGAGCGCATATTGACTCATGTGCTCCATCAGAGGAATGAAGCCTGGTCCGCAGAGAATGTGTTGAGGGCTAGGCAGTTTGAGCTAGAGCAACAGTTGGCTTATGCAGAGGAATATAATGACAATCTGCATGAGGAGGTTCATCGGCTGAACAATCAACTCAACCCCTATGTTCCTCCTGGTGCGGCAGAGATGGATTTGAATGAAGACGAAGATCCTGAAGAGCCCGAAGCACCAGTTGGGGAGCACCACGACGCTGCTAATGGCGACGAAGCCAACGTCTCGGACTTAGACAGCGACCACGATGAGTAGGCTAGTAGTTGTGGCGCTAGCTACTAGGTTCCATCTACATGGTCTTTTGCTTTGTTGGCACGTTGGGCATGTAATAATGAGTAGAAAGACTAAGGCTTTGATGTAATGTTGGAAAGCTTGGATGTGTTTGTGGCGGTATCCGAACGTCAAAAAGTCCAGTGTATGTATGCTGGCAACTTGGTTGTAATGGACGCGATGTGTGCGCTTTAAGTAATCTAATTAGGATGTCGTGTTAATTGGAATGACTTATTGTGCCCCTGTTTTATTGTATGAATTTATTCTCTCCAGTAAATTCAGTCAGCATGATTTTTCATTCGATCACAATTCCTACAACATCACCTAATAATTACTGTTGCTGAAACATGCAGATGTCGAACACTCGTCGTACCGTGTATGGTGCCGCTGAGGCTGGTGGCAGTGCAGCTGCTAGTGATGATCGGGATCCACCACCGCCTCCTCCACCCTACACTGCGGAACAGTTTTTTCGCACAATTTCTTGGAAGCCAACGTAATATGGAGGGCATGCAACAGAATATGGAAGCTGCGTTGCGCAGTATCGCAGACAACACCCATCGGGGAATAAACCCGGGTGGGCACGAAGCAAATCAGTACAGCAGTTTCAAGGACTTCATGGATACTCGTCCACCGATCTTCAAGGAAGCCGCAGAACCCTTGGATGCAGAAGAGTGGATTAATACTATGGAAGACAAGTTCCGTGTCTTGAGAATGACTGAAGTGTTGAAGACTGAGTATGCAGCTCATCAGCTTCAAGGTCCAGCAGGAATGTGGTGGAAACATCACCGCACCACTTTTCCTCCCCACGCTCACATCACTTGGAGGGAGTTCACCGAAGCCTTCCGTGGAACGTACATTCCACCTGGTCTGACCGAGATGAAGCTTGGGGAATTCCTGGCACTGAATCAAGGCACGAAGACTGTAACTCAATATCTACATGCATTCAATAACCTAAGCCGTTATGCTCCTGATATGGTGAATACTGAGGCCAAGAAGATCTCTAGCTTCAAGAGAGGCCTGAATCCCAAGATGATAAAACATGTGGGTACAAATATGAGGACTGGTTTCAATGATTTCGTTAGTGACTGTCTGAAGCAAGAGAAGAACAACAACGTTTATGCTGCTTCCAAGATCCGTAAGAGAGCTTTCGAGTCGGGTTCGTCCCAGTCTAGAGCCCCAGTGGCCAACCGTCCGGCTTATCGATCGCCTGCCCCAGGTGCAAGGTTTAGGCCACCGCAAAGGAAGAATCAGAATGCTCAGCAACCCCAGAGGAACCAGAAACCATTCAAGATGGCATTGCCTCAGGCGAAGATAGGACAAGGCAGTTCGTCTGGAACTGTGGCTCAAGTGAAGGGACCGTGCTTCAACTGCAACCAACCCGGACACTTTGCGAAGTTTTGTCCCTACCCTAAGAAACAGCAGACGCAATATCAAGCTCGTGTGCATCACACCACCGTGGATGACATCCCTGAAGGAGAACCGGTAACAGCTGGTATGTTTTCTATCAACAATCATCCTGCAGTAGTCTTGTTTGATTCCGGATCATCTCATTCCTTTGTAAGTCAAGCATTTGTTAAGAGGCATGGGCAAAGGATAGTTGAATTGGAATGTGCTTATAAAATCAGTTCTGTTGGGGCTGATCTGTTGACTAATCAGATAGTTCAGGGAGTAACCCTAAACATATCAAATCGGCAATATAAGCTTAATCTGATAGTCATGCCAGGGTTAGTTTTGGATGTGATCATGGGTATGAACTGGATGAATAAGATGGGGGTAGTAATCGATATTGGAGGAAGGAGTATCTCTCTTAAGGAACCAAGTGGAGAAGGCACTTTTCGGGTGGTCCTACCTCGGAAGGTAGACCTAGCTAGCACGACTTGTGCAGTCCAAACTACTCTGCTAGCCCAGATTCCAGTGGTCTGTGAGTTTCCAGATGTGTTTCAAGATGAGTTACCTAGACTTCCACCAGACCGAAATGTTGAGTTTGCCATTGAGTTAATTTCGGGAACAGCACCGATCTCGAGAAGGCCCTATCGGATGCCTCCCAATGAGTTAGCCGAATTGAAAAAGCAACTCCAGGACTTGCTAAAGAAAGGTTTGATTCGTCCCAGCTCGTCTGAATGGGGATGCCCCGCTCTATTTGTGAAAAAGAAGAAGGATAACTCCTTACGCATGTGTGTGGATTATCGACCAGTGAATGCAGTGACAATTAAAAACAAGTATCCTCTTCCTCGGATTGATATCTTGTTTGACCAATTGTCTAAAGCCAAAGTGTTCTCTAAGATAGATTTGAGATCAGGATACCACCAGATTAAGATTAGGCCGCAAGATGTGCCTAAGACTGCGTTCTCTACCAGATATGGCTTGTACGAGTATCTTGTCATGTCCTTTGGATTGACAAACGCTCCTGCATACTTTATGTATCTGATGAATTCTATTTTCATGCCAGAGTTGGACAAGTTTGTGATTGTGTTCATTGATGACATTCTAATATATTCAGAGAATGAAGAAGATCACGCAGAGCACCTCAGGATTGTCTTGACTAAACTCAGAGGACATCAACTATATGCAAAGTTCAGCAAGTGTGAGTTCTGGCTTAAGACAGTTCCTTTTCTTGGCCACGTGTTGTCTAAAAATGGTATTTCTGTAGACCCTAGTAAGGTGCAAGAGGTTATGGACTGGAAGTCACCAACCTCAGTGCATGAAGTTCGCAGTTTTCTTGGTTTAGCCGGTTACTATCGTTGCTTCATACCGGATTTCTCGAAGATTGCCAAACCAATAACAAGCCTATTACAGAAGGATCATAAGTTTGTATGGACAGAGGAGTGCGAGGCAACTTTCTGCACCTTGCGAAAGTTGTTGACCACTGCTCCTGTTCTGGCCCAACCGGATATAGAAAAGTCTTTTGATGTGTTCTGTGACGCATCTAAGAATGGGTTAGGATGTGTACTAATGCAAAATGGAAGGGTCATTGCCTATGTCTCACGTCAATTGAGGAAGCATGAAGTTAACTATCCTACACATGATTTGGAGCTTGCAGCAGTAGTGCATGCTCTAAAGATTTGGAGACACTACCTGCTGGGTAATGTGTGTAATCTCTTTACAGATCATAAGAGTCTCAAATAAATTTTTACCCAATTTGAGTTGAACATGCGACAGAGAAGATGGTTAGAGCTGATAAAGGACTATAATCTAAATGTACATTATCATCCCGGGAAGGCTAATGTAGTAGCAGATGCACTGAGCAGAAAATCACATGCTATTGATGTGCAACCGTTGTTTGAAGAAGGGTTCAAATTGTTACATCCTGTTGTGTTGCATAATATTCAGATCAGTTGTACTCTAGAAAACCAGATCATTGAAGGTCAGAAGACAGATAAGGGAATCTTTCATATCAAAGAGAAGATGAAGAGGGAACCCACCAAACACTTTTGATTGGATGACCAAGGAGTGTTATGGTTTAAGGATCGCCTGGTGGTACCTAAGGATAGAGAGCTTAAGAACAAGTTGATGAATGAAACCCATCATTCCAAGCTATCTATTCACCCCGGAAGTAGTAAGATGTACCAAGATTTACGACCCCGTTTTTGGTGGACTAAGATGAAAAAGGAAATTGCAGCATACGTTGCTCGTTGCGACATGCGTTGTAGAGTTAAAGCTCTTCACATGAGACCCGCAGGACTTCTGCAACCCTTGTCTGTACTCGATTGGAAATGGGATGATATAAGTATGGATTTCATCACTGGTCTTCTGAAAGGTCCTTGTTTGGTTTTGGTAATTGAGTGACAACTTAGGTGGACTAATATGTGGTTATGTGAGATACACAGGAGATTAGTCCACATGTGATGGTGTCATGAAGGAGCTCATTGCATATGAGACATGACATGGAGTCATGTGACCAAGATGGAGAAGATCAAGATGAGGCTTGGCTCGAAGGACCGGTTGTGAAGGTGAAGGGCAAGTTGAGGCTTCGAAGCGAAGGACCATGCGATGGTGAAGCTTGGGCAAGACTTGGTGCCGACGGACCAATGCAACGGTGAAGAGCAAGTGAGGTCAAGATCGATGAACCAATACGGTCATGTGATGATATGAAGTGAATCATATCATTTGGTGATTGGTTGGTGCATGTGTTGCATCAATGTCGGAGGAGATGGAGTGGAATGCGCAAGGCTAAGGTATAACCTAGGGCATTTCCATTTCACCGGTCATAGGTGTGTAGAGAAGTTTATGACCGGGTTTAGGATAGATGGCCGTACTATCAAGAGGGGCAAACTTGTTTGCATATCGGTCATCTAGTGCCACTTGAGCGATCTAACTGTGCATACGTGTTAGGATCGAGTGGCGAGGCAAGTTGAGTGCCTAATTCCTTCGAAAATGATTATGAAAATGCTAACACACGTGCACAAGGTGGTGATCACTTGTTGGTGTTGGCACATTTGCGAAGGCGATGAAGTTTGAGCGGTAGAGAGGGTTTGGGTCTCTCTCTCCCTCCCGCCGAGCTTGCGAGCGCGGGATTCAGGCGTTTTCGAGGAGTTGAAAAGCCTATTTTCCACTACGCCGGAAGTCGGAAAAGAAACGGAGGCGAACGGAGGTCACAGAGGTGACCGGACGCTGCACCGGACGCGGTCATGGTATGACCGGACGCATCCGGTCAGTACTGCGCAGACACGGGTGTTAGGGTTTGTAACCGGCGCGTCCGGTCACTCGCGGGACCGGCGCGTCCGGTCAAGTGCCCAGAAGGAACTGCGGTTCGCAAGGACGATCGGACGCAGGGCGCGTCCGGTCACACGCGATCGGACGCGTCTAGTCGTCGAGGGAGCTTACTGGACTCCGACCGGACGCTGGCATTGTCGCGTCCGGTCGTTGCGAGGAGCGCGTCCGGTCGTTGTTTCGCGGGCGCGGGTGCTGTGCGGATCGGCGCGTCCGGTCGTTGCAAGGAGCGCGTCCGGTCGTTGCTTCACGCGCGCGGTGCTGTGCGACCGGCGCGTCCGGTCGGTTGAGGAGCGCGTCCGGTCATAGCGTTTGACCGTTGGCGCGCAGTGACCGTTGGAGGATCTAACGGTCGCATTTGAAATTTGAGGGACACGTGGACATCGCAGGGCGACCGGACGCGGTTGAGCGCGTCCGGTCAGTTACGACCAGCGCGTCCGGTCGTCCCAAAAAAGGACCCAGTGAAGGGGTAACGGCTCTATTTGACCGTGGGGTTATAAATAGATGCCTTGGCCGGCCGTGGCCGGGAGCTGAGCACACTTTAGCCTTGGTGGCTTGTGTGGTAGTGCTTGGGAGCCCTCTAACTCACTCATGCTTGATAGTGTTCATCGGATCGAGTGAGAGAGCGATTCTAGTGCGATTGCATCGTGAGGTTGCATCGAGTGGCACTAGGTGATCGTGTTGCAAGCCGGTAGTGCTTGTTACTCTTGGAGGTTGCCACCTCCTAGATGGCTTGGTGGCTTGTGGCTCTGTCGAAGCTCGCAAGAAGATTGTGCGAGGCTCCGGAGAAGCTTTGTGAGGGGGATTGTGCTCACCCCGCGGGGATCGCGAAGAGCAACTCTAATTGAGCGTGTCATTGAGTTACCTCACTTGAGAGTGGTGTCTTGCGGTGCCTTGTGGGGCGTGCCTTGAGGGGCAAGTGACTTGAGGGTCACACCGAGGAACCATCTAAGTGTTGGTCGACACAACGGGGACGTAGCTTGGTGGCAACCAAGTGAACCTCGGGAGAAAATCACCGTGTCAACTTTGTCTACTCTTCTCGGTGGTTTGCATTCATGCAACATAAGCTTGTATTTACTTTCATATATACGTGTGCTTGTGTAGTTGCTCTCGTAACTAGTTTGCTTGTGTAGCTTGCTAGTTATCTTCTTGCTTGTGTAGCTAGAAGCTCCCGCTTGCGTGACTAATTTGGTTTATGTAATCTTGTTAGTCACATTGCTTAGTTTGTGTAGCTAAGTGATTTGTGCTCTCTAATTTGGCATTAGTTGCCTTGTTATTGAGCATTGCTAGTGAGCTTAGGCTTTGTGCGCTTTGCTTACTAGAATTGTGTAGGAGCTCCTTCTTGCTTGCAAAGTACTAGTGCATAGGTTTGTGTGACCTTGCTCAAGAATTAAATAGGAGAGCTCTTGCTAAGGAAAGCATCTTAGTTGCTTAATTAGGATCTTTGTGAGGTGCTTGTGAACTTAGTTAGAGGGGTGTAGTCTTGGCTAGACCGATAAGTTTAATTCCGCATTTGTTTTGGTTAGCCAACTCGTTTAAGTTTTAGAAAGGACTATTCACCCCCCCTCTAGTCTGCCATCTCGACCCTTCAAGTGGTATCAGAGCCGGGTCTCTCATTTGTGGTCTTCACCGACCCGAGAGGATGGCGGCTTATGGGCTAGATGTTGAGTGTCCACATATTTTTGATGGCACACACTTTGCACGGTGGAGAAATTGGATGACATGCAATTTTAAGTTTATTTCTCCTCAATTGTGGTGGATCGTAGATGTGGGCTTTTTCTTTGCAATTGATAAAAAAATGCAACTCAAGCGCAAAGTAAATGCCTACATCTCGATATCCAAGCTACTAATATTTTCTATCGATCTTTAGATAGTAGCATACTTTGTGAGATCATAGACTTCGAGTCCGCCCATGAAATTTGGGTGTTTCTAAATGAGAAATATGGGGTGATCTCCAATGATGATGAGCCCAAGGAAGAGGCGCATGAGGATGTTGAGCATGACCACAACAACGTGGTTGTGGAGGATTGCTCCACCTCACGGTCAAGTGATGACAAAGATGATCATATCACAAGATCACTTGACAAGAAGAATGATAATGCCACAAGTGATGCAAGCAATGATTCTACTCCATGCACACTTGATGGTGAAGATGATGGCTATGAGAGTGATGCTTCAACAAGCTCTTCAACATCACCACATTGTTCCATGTCACATGGTGACACTAAGGTATCTATTGATGGTTTTGTTGTTGATTGTGATGGTCCAAATTTTGAGCTTCTATATAAACTCTCAAAGGCCCTAAGAAATGAGATGGCAAAAACAAGGAAATTGAAAAATGAAAACTCATTTCTAAAAACCACATGTGAACAACAAAAGCATCTACTTTATGTTGCTACTTGTTCACATGAGGAGCTAAAATTGGCTCATGAGGAACTTAGTGTTGCTCATGATAACTTGGCACAAGAACATGCTTTACTCACTAATAAGCCTTCTAATGAAGAAATCAAATCTAGTGAGAGCTCATCATTTGGGTCAAATGATCAATCACATATTACTAACCCTTGTGATGTAGGCAAGAAGCATGTATCCACCTTTTGTGATGATTTATTAGATATGCCATGTTCTTCACAATTAAATGCTTGTTTTACTTCTATGTCTTGTGAGACTAACCTTTTGAAGGAGAACAATGAGCTTAAAAGTGAAATGAAGAATTTGAGCAACAAGTTAGAGAAGTGCTACAACTCAAAAGTCACCTTTGAGCACATGATGAAGACTCAAAGAAACGTTGGTGACAAAAGTGGCCTTGGCTTCAAGAAGAAAATGACAAGGGGCGAAAGAAAGCAAGAAAAGAGGATGAAGAGGCTACTCCAAAAGAAGCTCTCGCATTCCATGTGCTATCGATGCCATGAAGCGGGACATCTTGCTAATGGATGCCCAAATATTGAGAAGCTCAAGAAGATGAAGGAAGAAGAGAGGATCAAGCATGTCAAGTGCTTCAAGTGCCACACTTGGGGTCATCTCACCTCAATGTGCCCAACCAAGCAATTGGTGAAGCAACAAGTAAAGCCTCAACCAAAGCCACTAGTTGAGCAAGAGAAGACACCCCAAGAGCAAATCAAGATCAACCATGAAGATGATGGTGACTTGATGAAGAAGAAGAAAACAAGAAGGGGTGGAAGAGCAAGACATCCAATGCAAATTCAAGATGTCAAGATGATGAGCAAGAATCAAGATGAGAAGAAAGTACATGCTCACATCAAGTGCTTCAAATGTGGAGACATAGGACACTTCGCCTCGGGGTGTCCTACCAAGCTTGAGAAGAAGGCTCAAGCAACTCATGAGAGGCAAGGGAATGAAGAGCATCATATGAGCAAAGAAGAAAAGGCTCAATCAAAGAGAAGATGCTACTCATATTCATGGCACATTGAGCAAAGAAGGAAAGGGGACACATGGCACATTCATGTCCCCTAGGTAACAATTCTAAGCCTAGTTCAATTAATAATACTAATATGCTTAGAAAGGATGTAAATGGTATCTCCATGGTTGCTATTGCAAAACATCCCGCTACTCATACTAAGGCAATGCCTAAGTATGTTGCACCTAACTTGAGAGGACCCAAACTTGTTTGGGTACCATCAAAAAGTGGATGAATGTGTGTAGGTACCATGGCATTGGAGGCTTGACTCAAATTGATTTCATATTTATCATTATATGTTGACTCAAGTATTGAAGCTTATTGCAATTCTATCCCAATGCCAAGTCAAAATGAGTGAAGTCCAAAGTACTACAACATACAAGTGTCATGATCAAGTTGTGGATGATTTATTGGAATTATTTGATGGCTTGCAAATGTTCAAGTTGAAAGCTTGCTATGAATAATCATGAGCTAACCAAGGTATATCTCTTCTTGATTATTTCATTTGGGTGCATATGAGTTGATTGAATTGGATAAATGTGCAATGTTGCTTGCTATGAGATGATTGAATGGATTAAAAGCTTAGTAATCAAGTTTGGATTGGTTTGTGTTGGATAATTTCATGAGATGACATTTAGTAAGTGGATTGGATGGATATATGTCTTGTGAAAGTATTCAAACAAGTTAGTTTCAAGTTTGATTCACTTTTGATGAAGAATAGCTCATGTATTGAAATCTGTCCGACATTAAAAATCTGAGCTAGCAGTAATCTTAGCCATGTTTGAGTGATCAAATATTTGGATTGGCTTGAAATTTGGTATATATGCTCTACACTTATGAAAGAAGATGCTGTAGAAATTTCATAAGAATTGGATAAGAGATGCTTCGGTTTTGGAGTGCATCTTGTCAGCCATAGTGCAGCAGTTTTCAGCATGTAGCAGTGGTGGAAGATTTGAAATCTGGTAGCAATCTAGATGTCAAATGAATCTCAAATTTTTACAGCTGCTAGATGACTTAGTAATGCACATCTCCACCAAATTTCATGGCATTTAGATCTGTACATTTGGAGATATGAATTATTCTTTGAAGGGTACAGAATCTGCCAGAAAAGTGACAATCATTGGATTAATATAGAGTCACTTTGATTGAAAGGTCCTCAAGTTGGAAACATGTTTATAAGTGGTTGAGGTACCTAAGTTTGGTTTTGGATTGATCTAGAAGCATGACGAGCAATGAGTACAAGACTTTTGTATTGTGAAATGTACTTGGTGTACTTATTTGGTACTCAATTTGAAGATCAAGATCAAACTTAAAATGAAAATGAAGTTTAAGTTGTAGTGATGATTGGAGATCATTTAGTACAAAGAAAAGAACTTAAACATGTAGGAAGAGTTGGACTCAAATGTAGATTCAAGGATTATTCATCAAGATTGAGTTCATCATTTGGATCAATCAAACTATATCATTTTAAGTGAGTATCAAGAGTGGTTCTTTGGAGAAAGGTCACTTCTCCCTAGTGAGGGGCTTGCCACCGTGTGTAGGTGAAACTAAGTTTGGGACTTGGAAGGCTAACATGGAAGTGGTGATCCGAGGAACTTGTGATGCTTAGTTGAAGCAATCAAAAGGGTTGATCAAGAAAAGCAAGCAACACCCAAAAGAGAGTTAGTCATATATTTCAAGTGGTATTCTAAGTAGTTCTCTTATGCAAGCATTGATCAAAAAGATGAAGCAAGCCAACCACAACTCAAGCGATAGTGCACTTGATCATAAGTGGTTTTCATTTCATATGGGTGAAGAATGGATTTATCTATGATGATTGGTCTTCACCAAGCTTATAAATTGGACTTCACATTGCTATTGGAGTAATGAATTAGAATCTATGTGACTATCCTCTACTCCAACATAGCAAAGGTATCATTGTAATGTGCATGATCATTTCATCCCTTACTAGTATGTGATTAGTGCATATAGTACATGCTACTAGGATCATGCATAACAAATGAAATATTTAAATTCATAGCCTACCACTATTGCTTGAATTGATTAAAATGTTCTAGTGGTATGTATATGAGTTTGTTCATGAGCTAGTAAACCCAAGTACTTGATCTAGTTAGGATTGCTAACAACTGACAAGTACAACATTGGCAAGATAACCCTTAGCATGAGGTGTGAAGAAGCTTGTCATTGGATCAAATCGGACTTGGAATCTTAGGCAAATCAACTTAGTTCAAGTCATACAAGAAGCTCATGAAAATGATAAGAGTACAAGCACAAGACAACAATGAAAATAGATATCTAGTTTGTTTCAAGTGGTATCTAGACTCAAATTGATCTTCTAAGTGGTATTCACTAGTGGTGTCTAGATCATGATCTACAAGTGATATCTTACAAGTGGTACTCATGAAGATAGAAAATGTTCAAGAAGTGAAAATTATTGTCAAATCCTTCAAAGTGAATCCAGACAAGAAAATTCTTTCAAATGGTATCACATTTCTACTCATGGTAGCTTCACGTGGTATCATTCATGCAAGACGATGGTTTCACAAGTGATCCTCAACCTTAAGTGATCAAATCAAGAAATGCTACCCTCATCTTCAAGTGGTATCTCAAGTGAATGACACATGCTATGACATAGGGGGAGGAGCCCCACCGATTGGTATCAAGGTCAAAGATCCTATGTGGAATCTCAAGAGCAACCATAAAGTTTGTCATTCCAACATATGTGGTAATGTCCATCAAAAATGCAATATTCAAGTCTCAACCATCTACCCCAATACAAGCCTTTGTATCAATTGAGAAGAACACCTTTTATGGAAATTGATGACAAAGGGGGAGAAGTTGGACAAAGATATGAAAGCTTTTTGAGCTTTGGGGAGAGATTGGAAAGATTGGACATGGACATGGACAAAGAGGGAGTAACATTGAAGAATGTAAGGGGATCAAACATTCTTGGACAAAGAAAGCATACAAGTAGGGGGAGCAAGCTCATGAACTTTGATTGATTACATTTGATATGTGCATAATTCATGTGCTTGCTTGCATTGCATAAAGTTCTTAAATTCAGTATGCATGCTTGTGTGGTGTATGCTAGTTATAGAACTTGAATAATGATTTGATAACTAGCATGCATAGGATGTTAGCTAGACTTGTGATTGTCATGCAAAAACTAGAACCTTGCTTATAATGTTGATCTCATGAGGTTTTTAGTGTTTTTGATGTCTAGCTACTCATGATGCTAAGGATGGTGGCAAACTTGTGATTTTCAAATGGTATCAAGCTACTAATTGGTATCAAGCTACAAAGGTTTATTCTATACACCTTAGCATCACTTAGTAGTGCTAACCCTCCCACAAATTTCATATTTATGCATATGTGCAAGCTTGAAACCAAACTATTTGAGCACATATGTAGGGGGAGTTATCACTACCAAGTCGGATTTTATGGTGCTTATCCAAATCTTGAAATAGAGCTTAAAAGTTGGATAAGTAACATTAAATCCAAAATAAGTTAGCAATTTACACTTTATGTGAAGTGCTAGCTTGAATAAGCTTAATTTCCATATCTTTGTAGAGTTGTCATCAATTACTAAAAAGGGGGAGATTGAAAGGTCCTTGTTTGGTTTTGGTAATTGAGTGACAACTTAGGTGGACTAATATGTGGTTATGTGAGATACACAGGAGATTAGTCCACATGTGATGGTGTCATGAAGGAGCTCATTGCATATGAGACATGACATGGAGTCATGTGACCAAGATGGAGAAGATCAAGATGAGGCTTGGCTCGAAGGACCGGTTGTGAAGGTGAAGGGCAAGTTGAGGCTTCGAAGCGAAGGACCATGCGATGGTGAAGCTTGGGCAAGACTTGGCGCCGACGGACCAATGCAACGGTGAAGAGCAAGTGAGGTCAAGATCGATGAACCAATACGGTCACGTGATGATATGAAGTGAATCATATCATTTGGTGATTGGTTGGTGCATGTGTTGCATCAATGTCGGAGGAGATGGAGTGGAATGCGCAAGGCTAAGGTATAACCTAGGGCATTTCCATTTCACCGGTCATAGGTGTGTAGAGAAGTTTATGACCGGGTTTAGGATAGATGGCCGTACTATCAAGAGGGGCAAACTTGTTTGCATATCGGTCATCTAGTGCCACTTGAGCGATCTAACTGTGCATACGTGTTAGGATCGAGTGGCGAGGCAAGTTGAGTGCCTACTTCCTTCGAAAATGATTATGAAAATGCTAACACACGTGCACAAGGTGGTGATCACTTGTTGGTGTTGGCACATTTGCGAAGGCGATGAAGTTTGAGCGGTAGAGAGGGTTTGGGTCTCTCTCTCCCTCCCGCCGAGCTTGCGAGCGCGGGATTCAGGCGTTTTCGAGGAGTTGAAAAGCCTATTTTCCACTACGCCGGAAGTCAGAAAAGAAACGGAGGCGAACGGAGGTCACAGAGGTGACCGGACGCTGCACCGGACGCGGTCATGGTATGACCGGACGCGTCCGGTCAGTACTGCGCAGACACGGGTGTTAGGGTTTGTAACCGGCGCGTTCGGTCACTCGCGGGACCGGCGCGTCCGGTCAAGTGACCAGAAGGAACTGCGGTTTGCAAGGACGATCGGACACGGGGCGCGTCCGGTCACACGCGATCGGACGCGTCCGGTCGTCGAGGGAGCTTACTGGACTCCGACCGGACGCTGGCACTGTCGCGTCCGGTCGTTGCGAGGAGCACGTCCGGTCGTTGTTTCGCGGGCGCGGGTGCTGTGCGGATCGGCGCGTCCGGTCGTTGCGAGGAGCGCGTCCGGTCGTTGCTTTGCGCGCGCGGTGCTGTGCGACCGGCGTGTCCGGTCGGTTGAGCAGCGCGTCCGGTCATAGCGTTTGACCGTTGGCGCGCAGTGACCGTTGGAGGATCTAACGGTCGCATTTGAAATTTGAGGGACACATGGACGTCACAGGGCGACCGGACGCGGTTGAGCGCGTCCGGTCAGTTACGACCGGCGCGTCCGGTCGTCCCGAAAAAGGACCCAGTGAAGGGGTAACGGCTCTATTTGACCGTGGGGTTATAAATAGATGCCTTGGCCGGCCGTGGCCGGGAGCTGAGCATACTTTAGCCTTGGTGGCTTGTGTGGTAGTGCTTGGGAGCCCTCTAACTCACTCATGCTTGATAGTGTTCATCGGATCGAGTGAGAGAGCGATTCTAGTGCGATTGCATCGTGAGGTTGCATCGAGTGGCACTAGGTGATCGTGTTGTAAGCCGGTAGTGCTTGTTACTCTTGGAGGTTGCCACCTCCTAGACGGCTTGGTGGCTTGTGGCTCTGTCGAAGCTCACAAGAAGATTGTGCGAGGCTCCGGAGAAGCTTTGTGAGGGGGATTGTGCTCACCCCGCGGGGATCACGAAGAGCAACTCTAATTGAGCGTGTCATTGAGTTACCTCACTTGAGAGTGGTGTCTTGCGGTGCCTTGCGGGGCGTGCCTTGAGGGGCAAGTGACTTGAGGGTCACACCGAGGAACCATCTAAGTGTTGGTCGACACAACGGGGACGTAGCTTGGTGGCAACCAAGTGAACCTCGGGAGAAAATCACCGTGTCAACTTTGTCTACTCTTCTCGGTGGTTTGCATTCATGCAACACAAGCTTGTATTTACTTTCATATATACTTGTGCTTGTGTAGTTGCTCTCGTAACTAGTTTGCTTGTGTAGCTTGCTAGTTATCTTCTTGCTTGTGTAGCTAGAAGCTCCCGCTTGCGTGACTAATTTGGTTTATGTAATCTTGTTAGTCACATTGCTTAGTTTGTGTAGCTAAGTGATTTGCGCTCTCTAATTTGGCATTAGTTGCCTTGTTATTGAGCATTGCTAGTGAGCTTAGGCTTTGTGCACTTTGCTTACTAGAATTGTGTAGGAGCTCCTTCTTGCTTGCAAAGTACTAGTGCATAGGTTTGTGTGACCTTGCTCAAGAATTAAATAGGAGAGCTCTTGCTAAGGAAAGCATCTTAGTTGCTTAATTAGGATCTTTGTGAGGTGCTTATGAACTTAGTTAGAGGGGTGTATTCTTGGCTAGACCGATAAGTTTAATTCCGCATTTGTTTTGGTTAGCCAACTCGTTTAAGTTTTAGAAAGGACTATTCACCCCCCCTCTAGTCTGCCATCTCAACCCTTCATCTTCCCACCACACAGAAGGGACACGATTCTATTTGGGTAATAGTAGATCATCTCACCAAGACAGCTCACTTTCTGCCAGTGTGGCAGAACCGCCTGAATTAACACACTTTTAGAGGCGCTGTCTTCCACTAGACACTAAGCACCCCAAAAGTGAGCCAAGTCAAGCAGTTCTGTCGAGCACACCCAACGGGAGAACTCGAAACGTTCCACAATTTTACACCCGGGATCCAGTAATGAGTACAAGCTTATAATACTTAATCCATTTCATACAACAAAGAGTCTCAGAAATTCTTTATTACAGTACCAAAGTTCAGAGTGCGATAAATTAAACAGCGGAATAAAACAACATCTAGCGGAGCGGTATAAGGATCCGTCTGTGCCCACCAGAAGAATCCTCCACACAACAGCTAGCTTCTTAAGCAGCACCTGCAACAAGGGTAAATAAACCCTGAGTACACAATGTACTCGCAAGACTTACCCGACTAGGAATATATTTTCCCGACTCTCAAGGATTATGATAGGCTTTATGGCTTGTGGGTTCTTGTTTGCGGAAAGCAATACTAAAAGTGAGTCCTTATTTCATTAAATTATTAACAGCCATGTTAAATTCATTATCCAACCTGCTATGTAAGCACCTATTCTATCCTCAAACAAGGGTTGAGCAATCAGAATCATTTTTCCATCTTTCATATGCCAGTTCTTACTACGGTGCCAGAGTGCAGTCAAGCCGTACCGTCACGTAGAAACGGCGATTCGCGAATCAATGTGCCCAGCTGGGTACCCCGAAAAACACACGCCTCGCTTGTACCCCAGGCACAAGCAAGACCAACCCGTTCCCCTCCTGTCACAGGTTTCCAGGTCCCCGTCCAAACTTGGACTCCTAGCTCCCGTACTTGAGGCCCGGCCTCAATACGGTGCTAAGACCTCCACCTATCCCCGCCTCCAATCAGTCGGTCCGGAAAGAGCCGGAGCCCATGACAAGAGAGTAACAAGTCTTCCTAGCCCCCATCCGCTAGTATATGCTCGGGATAATAAATCTGTGACTTGACCGGGGATCCAGTGCAACGAACGGTCCTTAATCGACACGGACAGGGAAAAAGTGCAACCAAGCTATGCCCCGTGGCCGCGGGACATAACCTGTTACACCCACCAATACCCATACCATATCCCTGCCCGGTCACCATTTCCTTTTCCATCATTTCATCATTAGGGTAATAATAATAATAATAACCACCTATTGTGAGTAACGACAGGTTACTCACGCTACCGATAAACCTAAGCAAAGCAGCTACACGATCCTGTACTAGTAAGACTCATGGGTAGATATATATATATGCATGTGGATATCATAAAACTCCTGCAACGTAAATGCACAACCTATATATATATATATATATAATAATTTGTAAAATAAGGGTTATGCACCGGGGCTTGCCTTGGGCAGGCGCAGTGTCAGCAAGGTCAGTCAGTAGTGGCTCCTGGACCTCCTCCGGTATGAGGATCTCCTCGTACTCTTCGATGACTTCGTCGTACTCCTGCTCGCCGAATGTCACGATCTCCAGTGGCTCGTCCTCTATATGCATGCAGTGATGATGATGCAATAATTAATATATAGGCAACCGCAACTCTTAAAATAAGAATACACTTATCATGCTAACAAACTAGCTCTACTGATCACATAGCCACCGAATATCATTTCATTAACAAGAACAATTTCGCAACTAAATTCTTAAATAATTTAATATGCTTTCCATCAGGGTATGTTAGCTACCTTAATAAATTAGCTATTCAGAGGCTACAAAGTTATAGAGAGCATCTAATATTACCATGAGCCTACTGTATAATTTTTAGGGCTAGCACTTCTACCGATGCATCACAAAAAGTCATTCTCTAAATAACCATAACAATAATAAGCATTTTAATATAATAAATTAACCCTAAAGGTATCACTGAACTGCATGAACTAAATACACTAACAGATAGATCATGAATTTAGGAACCTAACAAAATTTATTTCATGATAAATGCATAAATTCAAATGAGCTCTAGAGATGAAGAAAATGGTATTATTGGAGGAGGCTAATCACGCAATTGAACTTGTTGACTTGCACATGACTGTGGGTCTAGAATTACTAGATGAGACCACGGGTCAAGAAAATAATAAAGAAGAAGAATGAAGGAATTCTTACAGGCTAGCTACCTCAGAATTGAATGAAGTGCCACCTACGGTGATCGATGTGCGGAGGCAATGCAAGAGGAGAGACACCAGGGAGCTTAGCAAATGCTTGCCCTGCGTGGAGTGGAGCAGAGCCATATATAGCACTGATCGTGGGTGGTCATGACAAGCTAAGTAGTCTGGAAGCACGAAACGAGTTGGCAGGGTTGTCCTCTGGCTCCGTGCCGTGTGCGGTGGTGAGGTCTTGGTCATGAGAGAATTAATTCAAGGATTGAACTTTGAGTGGTCTTGGACTTACGAGCATGTCAGGACTAGGGTGGGCTTTGGGCTGAACGTGCTCAGCGGTGGGGTGCTGGTTCATTTATGCAGGTCAAGGAATTAATTGAGGAGGAGATCACAGGTCAAGGAAACATTAGAGAATAAGAAGATCAATTGTAAACTAGCTACCTCAGCTGATGATAGCTCGGGGAGAAATCGATAGACGCAGCTCTCTCGGGCAAGAACAGAAGAACTTGATTTGAGAGGAAGAAACAAGTGAGCAGCGGAGCGAAATAGCTCGGCGTATCCTTTTAAAGACAGAAGACGCAGGAATAGAGAAGCGAAGACATGACAACGACGCGTCATAAGGTTAGTAGCTAAACTAGCTTGCTTAAAGGTAATAAAGCGCCGCGGGAACGACGTGCTGCATGGACAAACAACATTTTCCACTGGCTAGGTGATTTTTCCACGGATGAACAGTAACTTCTGCGTGTGAACAGTGATTTCCACGCGTGAACAGTGCTTCCTGCACTGCTACAGTATCGACGTATGGAAAATCTACGCTTCTGCAGTCTGTCGTGTTGAAAAAACTTCACTGCTGCATTGCTACGTGAGAAAAGTTTGCTCTGGTACCGTTCTGACATGTTGAAACTCCCTGCTGCTATAGGCTGGCGTGAAAAAAGAGTACGTGCACCGCGTTTGCAGAGCAGTGAGCGAGCGGCATGCTCGCCGGCCGAACTTGTGAGTGAGATTAATGCGTAGCGTGTGCGACACACTATGGCAGTGGTAGCGCGTCGTGCACTGATGATTTTTTTTTTGGTGATTAGCAAGCGAAGTAAAGGCGGGATAATTAGAACAACGAGAGATGACAGTGGCGCGTCGCGAGATTGATAGAGATAAAAATCTTACCAAGTGGTATGCTAATAATTAGCGAATGACAATAATTTATCATTTGACTTTGTGGCTAAGGAGCTCTCACGTGGAGAGAGATGACGTGCTGCTGGAAGGACAACTTGGACAAGGAATAAATTAGAGCTCAAATTAAGAATTAGTGCAACAAAATTTAATTTCTCATTTTGCCACAAACAATAATACATAAACATGATGCTCATGACATGGTTTAGTGATTTGTTAACGCGGTAACACCGAGGGTGTTACAGCCAGTTAAGACAACATTCCGACCACCTCAATATGCAGAAAAGTATATTGCTGAGATTATCCGATTACATGGTATACCAAAAACGATCGTGTCCGATCGTGGTTCACAGTTTACCTCTCATTTTTGGAAACATCTTCATAAAGGTTTGGGTACTAGTTTGATTCGTAGTACGGCATACCATCCACAGACAGACGGGCAGACAGAACGAGTTAATGCTGTACTTGAAGATATGCTTAGAGCTTGTGTACTATCATCTAGAGGCTCATGGGAATCCTGGTTACCTTTGGTAGAATTCGCTTACAACAACAGTTACCAAGAGAGTATCAAGATGGCACCTTTTGAAGCTTTATATGGCAGGAAGTGCAGGACACAGTTAAATTGGGTAGAGCCTGGAGAAAGAAGGTTTTATAGAATTAATTTTGTAAATGAGACAGAGAAGAAGGTCCGTATTATCCGGCAAAACATGCAAGCTGCACAGTCCCATCAGAAGAGTTATGCAGACAAGAGAAGGAGACCATTGGATTTCCAAGTGGGTGACTATGTCTATTTGAAGGTTACCCCCATGAAGAAGAAACGGTTTGGAATCAAGCAGAAACTGTCTGCTAGATATATCGGACCATACCAGATCATAGAGCAAAAGGGTCCCGTGGCGTACAAGTTGCAATTGCCAGAAGGGATGAGTTCGATCTTTCCCGTCTTTCACGTATCCCAGTTGAAGAAATGTCTGCGTGTTCCGGAAGAGAGAATAGAACCGCAGGGTATTCGGATCAAGGCGGACTTGGATTATCGTGAACAACCGGTTCGAGTTCTGGATACAAAGGACCGAGTCACTCAGAATAGAGTGGTAACAACCTACAAGATTCAGTGGAGCCATCATGATGAGAGTGATGCTTCATGGAAAACGGGAGAATATCTTCAAACTGCGTATAAAGATTTTTACGATAAATGGTTCGTAACTCAAAATCTCGGGACGAGATTCTTATAAGGGGGGAAGGCTGTAACACCCCTGGGTGTTAAGCATGCATTAGCATCCAAAGCATTAGTCATAATCATCTCATACATGGTTATCATTGCATGCAGTATAGACCCTTTTAAATTTAAAGTTGAAAAACAATTACTTAAAACCCAAATTCTGCATTTAAGTGCTAAAGAGTGGTGAAACTTTGTGTAGCTACAATTTTAAATAATCTAGAATAAATTAACATGATCTTTGGAGCAATTCTTGAATTCAAGTTTTTCTCAAATTTTGTTTTAAAAATATTCTAAACAAATATTTTTTTGGATTAACAACTTAGCTTTAAATCCTAAATTCAAAATCTGTTGAGAATTTTAAAAAGTGCCCTACATGAAAGTTGTAGAGAATAAAATTTTGAACAACTTTTATTTTGGGCAAAAGTTCTGAAAACCTCTTTTTCATTTTCAAATTCAATTTTGAAACAAATAAGGAAAATCTGGAAATATTTTTGTAAAAGAAAAATCAGTTTTCGCTTTAGTGGGCCGCGGCCTCCCTTTCGGCCCGCGAACGGATGCCGGCCTGGTCCGCTCGCCCCTGCCTTCTCCCGCGCGTCCGCGCCCGCGCCGTCTTCCTCCGGCCCGCGCGCGCTCCCGCACGCGACGTCGTGGCGCAGCGGCAGCACTCGGCCGCCGCGTGGCCGAGCGACGGCAACGCCGCGCGACACGTGCCCTGGTGGCCCCCGCGTCCCCCGCGCCCACTTACCCCCTCCGCGCTCCTTTCATTTTCCCTCCCATTTTCGCTTCTCCGAGCGCCAGCCACAGCCGCAGCGGAGCCGCGGCCGCGCGCCTTTGCCGCCGCCCTTCAAGCTCCCCCACCGCCGCGCCTCGCTGGGTTGCGTCTCGCCGGAGCCTCCACCCTCCTTTGCTCATCCTCGACGTGCCCTTATTGTGCCAAATCCGCTGGTGAGGAGGCCGAATTTAGCCATCTTCTCCCCCGCCGGTGAGCCCGCCGCCGCGGCTCTCGTCGGTCCCACCTTCCCGCCGTCTCATTTCCCTCCTCCCCATGCGCACCATGATCGCCTCTGCTCGCTGGAGCTCGTGCGCTCGTCCGTGACCTCCGCCATGGCCTGCTCCGGCCTAGCGCCGGCGAGCCACGCCACCGCCTCCGCCATGGCCGTTGTAGCCCGTGCTCCGCTCTTCCTCTCACCCGATAATCACATCGTTGGGTTCGCGCGATTGCGGGCAGTCGTCTGGTACTGACCTCGTCGCCGGCGACCTCGCCGACGGCGAGTTTTCCTCGGTCAGCGCCTTCCTCTGCTCGGCTCCGGCTGACCGGTGGGGTCAGCTGACCCGTGGGACCCATCTGTCTGTCTCTCGGTGGGAGTTGGGGGTGAAACCACGGTGTGCGCGTAGCGTTGAAGGCCGGTTAAATTTTCGGTTTTAAAGAAATTGATTTTTCCAGAAAATTTGAAAAGGCTTCTAAAAATCATATCTCAAGATTTATAGCTCCAAAAATGATAAAACAAATTTTGAAATGTTCCTCTTGGATAGATCTACAGTTTAAAAATATTTCATGATAAATTGTTGACACTTTTCTGTGTAGGTTTATTTAATTGCTATAAATGCTGATATCTTAGAAAATGTGTAGTAAATAAAATAATGAAGGGAAAAATGTGATTCTTGTTGCTTTAATCTTTATTAGCCATGTACTTTCTAGGAAAAATATTAGTAAAGCATGTTCTGTGAGAAAATTTTGACGTGTAGTTCAAATGCTTTTATTTGATAATCTTTGTTATTTTTAGTAGAGAGCTAAATTTGTATAGAACATACATGTGATAATTTTTGTAGTATGTTAGTTTACTGTTAGTAACATAGGAAAAATGTGAAATCTATTATTTGATACTTTTTCTAGTACAAAATAATTTCATGCTCATATTTAGGCTATAACTTGTTTATTTTGTACAAGCAGTTTTACATAGGCCATTCTCATAAAAATTTTGTAGTAGGTTAGTTAGGGTAAGAGTAATCTACTGTAATTTTTGTAGATTTTTATCTATACCAGAAATAGGTGTTGGTGTGTAACCCTAGTTAAATAGGGAATAAAATATTATTCTTTATGAGAAATTAAGAGAAATAAAATATGTTTGGTGTATCTTTGAAGCATCATTATGCCTTGCTGATGTTATGGATGAGTTAGGTTGGTAAGCTTTGGTAGCTTAGGTTCACTTGTATGTGTAGATGGTAGGCTAACTAATAGAAGGATAAGGTGCATGTTTTAGGGTACATATTCTTGGATGACGTTGACTACCTTATAGAAGGAATAATTATATTCAAACTGCTCATTCCATATGCTCATCTGCATCTCATGTCATCAAAGCACTCCACCACAATCCGATGCATCATTCGCATGATGACTTATGCACTTGCATCATACAGGATCGCAGGAGGAGTCGCAGGTAGCAGTACCGAAGGAATAAGCTTGGACGGATCCGCAGGAGCCCCAGACACAGAAGGTGCCCGAGGAGGAAGAGTCAGGCGAGGAGCTGCCAGAGTGCGTCGACCACCATCCTAGCTCGTTCGAAAAAGGCAAGCCCCGGAGCATTTTAAGTCTCCTATTTTATAAAAGTTGTTCCTTACTACATAAACTATAGTTATATATATACTTGCATTAAGTTATAGGAGTTGAGTGAAACCGTTGTTGCATTATTACCTTGGCCACCGGATTATCTTTCACCCCGTTAGGTCAAGATCGAGTAAATTGCTTAGCCATGCTTAGACCGGTAGAAGTCGGGTGATTTTCTGTCACCTGTGAGTTATAGGTGGATACCGGGTTATGGTTAGCTGTAATTGTGCTCATGAAAAGTAACCAAGTGTTGATGGATAAATGAAGACCGGGCGGAGTCTTATAGGGTTTTGGACTATAGTGATTCCGTCTGTGTCGATTAAGGACCGATCGTTGCTCGTCCCTCTTGTCATGTTGAACGCATGCCTCACATTTAGCTGGCCGAATAAAGTACCTTTCGATCGCGAAGCTAGTGACGCTTTTCGAGCCGGGATAAACTCGGGTTGGCAGACTGGTGTTGAAGTGGGTATAACGGGGACGCAAAGAGTGAGCCCAAGGTGCGTCCTGGCAGTCGGGCGGTCCCTGGGTAGTGCGATCCATGATTGTTATCCCGCGGCTTCTTGGAAAGTGTCATTGGTGATCTACGCGACCCTGACGGGGGAAGCAGGGTTTGTGTGAGGAATAAATCTCTAGCTGGATAGGAATTCGATTCGAATCGCCGTCGCTCCCGGTTAGTGAGCACTTGACTCGAGCTATGGCATCGTAGTAACATTAAAGAAACACTGATGGTTAAGTGAATGATATTGGAAATGCTAAACCTGATATGGTAATCTAGATTGTTAATGAGGAATCAAGGGATTGTTTTAGCAATAGGTGCTTACCTAGCTTGAATAGGTTATACTAAAAAAGTGATGCAAAAAGTACTGGTATAGTTTTTCATAACAACTTATGCTTTTCGCAAATGAGTCAAGCCAGTCTAATCTATAAAGCCTTGCATGATCCTTGGTGTCCTTTATTTCTGGTTTATGATGGGTAAGTCTAGCTGAGTACAATTCCGTACTCAGGGCGTTGTTCCCATTGTTGTTGCAGATGGTCAGATGTACTATGGGTACTGCTCCAACTGTCTGTATCCGGCGATGGGCGACAACTAGGACCTTGGGCAAGGGTCACTCTGTTTGTCTTATCTACTGCTTTTGTGGACCATGACTATCTACTGGCACTGTATTTGAACTAAGTGTGGGTGTAAAACTACTTGCTTCCGCTATGTTATTTTAAACTGTGTTGTAATAATTTTTATTCCGAACTCCGATGTACTCCACTTTTATTGTGAACTCTACGTATCATGTGAACTGTGGCTGCTAAATCAGTACGATCTTGGTTGTACGTTGGCTGGTTTGAAATCCCTCGTGATTTCACGGAATCTCGCGTTATACGGGTTTAAGTTTGATAAATTAGCCGCCTCGGTGAAAAATTTTCTTACTTAATCTCGTATAATTACGTTGATCCGTTACAAGATACTCCCAGCGCACCGAGTCAAAGGCTTTTGTGATGTCTAATTTTTTTAAAAAAGGGTTAGAGTGTTGTTTCTATGGAAACGCCTTGTTGCATTGTGAATGACCATGAAGTTGTCATGGATGCTTCTTCTCTTAATGAAGGCACTTTGATTCGGAGAGACCAGCTTGTTCATATGCGGTGCAAGTCGCAACGCCAATACTTTAGTGATTATTTTGGCAGAGGAATGAATGAGATTGATAGGCCGAAAATCACTAATGGAGTCTGCACCATCTTTCTTGGGCAGCAGGACAATGTTTGCGGAGTTCAATAGTGACACGTTGGTAGTTCTTTGCAAATGGAAAGCATTTGCAGCATTCAGAACATATGCTTTGACTATGTCCCAGCATTGCTTAATTTTCTTGCTCTATATGAGATGTAAAATTGACGATTTGACGTCTCTAGAAACACGTGGAGGCCTGAAATTGACTGCGATGTGCGAACACAGAATGGATGGACTGGTGACTGCAAGACGTGTGCAAGATCTGATCCTGTTACGAACTTACAGGCCATTCCCTGTTTCATCGGGAAAAAAAAAGAACTTACAGGCCATTCGCTACATGTTAAAAACCCTTTGAAATTTGGGGCTTTTTTTTATTAGGACATAATGGCTCTGTTCGCCTGAAAAATCATGGGTACTATTCGCTGATTTGTTATGAGAAAAAAAATATTATTCATTGACTAAAAAATATTATTTATAAGAAAAACGAACATGACCAATATAATAGTTTAGCATTCTGAGATCAGATATGATGTACATCGAAGGTTACGTGTACAACAAAAATGCATGCATAGTCAACTTCGGGAACTGTTTGCAGCCCTCGCCGTGGTGACGTGCAGCGTTCGTATGAGCACGCTGCACGCTGTATATCGTTGACGACTTCACGTTCCGTCGCTCAAGCAGACAGAAATGCAAGCGAATGAAAACAATTAGGCCCTTGTTTAGTTCCCAATTTGGCCATCTAAATTGCACTATGTAAAAAGGAGATTCTTCATCACATCAGAATGTCGGCAAATGCATGGAGTACTAAATGTAGATGAAATCAAAAACTAATTGCACAGTTTTGATGTACTTTGCGAGACGAACATTTTGAGTCTAATTAATCATTTTTTGGATAATTTTTTGCACTAAAAAACAAAAGCTGCTAGCCGGAGCCGATTCGGTCACCCGAATCCTGAATCTAAACACGGCCTAGGGCAGATAGTAACATATACTGTACGTTGTTATCTGCAGCGATGTAGACTGCATTTTTAATTGCATTCTGTGGCCATCAGCTACGGTTGGTGCAGATTCTCCGTCTGATTCCTGATTCCACGTGAAAAGTGGTTCTCTTTCATTCTTTAGTATAAGCTCTCAAAATCACGATGGAAAATCACTCCATAGAATCAGGAGAAGCTATTTTTTCAGATCTCAGCCTCTTAATTTATTTTAGAGAATCATTTCACATAATCAGCGAAGAATCACTTCTCTAAAAATATTTGGCAGAGCTGTTGGATTCAGCAAAAAAAAAAAAAGCTGGAGCTGGCCTTGGTAGGCTATTCGCTTAGCCTCAAGGATTCAGGAAGTTTTTTTTTTCAACAGCTCTACCACAGCCTTAGTTGGCTGTTCACTTAGAGCAACTCAAAGAGAGTTGATAAAAATAGATTTAGATTTAGCCAATATCTAAAATAGAAATCTCCATAAACAAACTAAAAACTCCAACAACCTTTCTAGTATGGCGGGGTAGATGGCTAGCGGCACATACAAGCTATATTTACCATGCGAGAATTCCGGGATAGATGTCTTGCTATTTTAGAAAGCCAGATAAAATAATTGTTGGACTCTTTTTTTTCAAAACGGCACTGCTAGCGCCCGGACGTCCGGATCCGGACGCTAGCATCCGGACGCGCCACCGGAGAAGGATTCCAACCCACTCCCGCTTCCACCCCGAACCACGCTAACGAAAAACGCGGAACCCGCAACGTCCCCACGCGCGCGGGGGTACGGATCGAACGCAACCCGGCCGCGCGCGGGAATCCGCTCCCCCATCTCCAGACCTAATGCGGAAACCGCAACGTCCCCACGCGAGCGGGGGGACGGATCGAACGCAACCCGGCCGCGCGCGGGGATCCGCTCCCCCCATCTCCAGATCTTCGTCCTGCCCTCAAAGCAACAATCGCCCCCTCCCCACACTGCAACATCCCCACCCCACAAACTGCACCTTGCAGGAATCGAAGATGCAACAACGACGAAACACCATGAAAAAACACTTACTGCACCGTACAGAAGCTGAAGATGCAACTGACAAAGGAACGCCTACTGCACCAAGGCATGATGCCTACTGCAACGACAACCAAACACTCACTAAACCAACTACCAAATACTTACTGAAACAATGCAGGAAAATAAAGCTTCAACATAGAACGACTACCTACTGCACCAAAGCAAGACAACTAATGCAACAACAACTAAACAACTACTGAAACAAAGGGCAAAACACCACGAACACCTACTGCACCAAAAAGAGCATGAAAAACTACTGAAACATTACCCAACTGCCTACTGCAACAGCAGACGACAACTACTTCACCATGCGGTTGAAACAAAAAAAAATAAAACAAGATCTCAAACACACATCAACACCAACTGAAACACTACTGCAACAATGCAAAACAACCATTGCAACAAGGCGAAGAGAAAAGGGGAGGAGGGAGGGAGGAAAGCTCATACAACATCTCCAGATCTGCTTCTCCAACATCCAAATAGTTCTACTGAAACATACCTTTCGAGAAAATGAAACAACAGAAAAAACACTACTGAAACAGGGGGAAAGGAGAGGGGAAACGCCGCCAGATCTGCATCGCCCCCCATGGATCCACCACGGGGGGCCGCTGCTACATGCATCCCCCACCGGGGGAGGCCCCCCATGCCGCCGTCGAGGTGGGGAAGGCATGCCATGGTCGAGAAACACCACCGAGCAGCTGGATCTGCACCGCCTCCCCATGGATCCACCACGGGGGACCAAGTGCACCATGGATCCGCCGCGGGGGAAGCCCCCCATGCCCCCGTCGTGGTGAGGGAGGGCGCACGAGGGTGGAGGAGGCACCCACGACGCTAGATCTACAGCGCCTCCCATGGATCCGCCACGGGGGAGGTTGGGCTCCCATGGATCCGCTGGAATGAAAGGCCGAAGAGACCGCCGCCGCCGTCAACTTCGAAGGAAGCCACAGAGGTAGGAGAGTCAAAAAGAGAGGGAAGTGGCTTCGCCAGAGACAGCAAGGAAGTGACTGAAAGCATCTAGGCCCCGGTGTTGGTTTCGGCAATTAATGACAACACATAATTACCATGACTAACGTGTGTTTTGCAGAAACATCGGTAAGTTAGGTCATGGAGATGATAACTGCTTTGAGCAATATGGCAGTCATGTCCCTTGATGGAAATCATTTCGGTTTTCAAAGGATCAACGATAAGATTAAGGACGGTTAGTTCCGGATGTCAAGGTGTTGAGATACATCTGGAATAGTCGTTAGGATCTTTGTTTCTTCCTTTGACCATACTATGAAGAGGGGCATGAGCGAGTAGCTTGACCTAGGTGAGTCTTATGTTTAGGTGTGGTGCACACTTGTCAAACTTAGCACTAGGTAGCTCGAGAAAAGCTCAGAGTACAGTTAGAAGCGACTTGGTTCAAGTTGCATTGCGTTTAGAAGACGTTTGAGCCGTTTACCTATGACCGGACGCAGTCCTGGTCATGACCGGACGCGTCCGGTCAGTACAAAGTCTTAACTACGTTTTCGGCTGACTGACCGGACGCGGTCCTTGAGAGTACCGGACGCGGTGGTCAGGCTGACACGTATTCTAGAGGGTAAACAACAAAGATCGGACGCGACTGTGAAAAAGACCGGTGCGTCCGGTCATGTTCCAGTAAGGTCCAGCGGAGACCTGACGCGTCCGGTCACCTATGAACGGACGCGGTCATGCGTCCGGTCTTGTTCCAGTAAGGTCCCGTGGTGACCTGACGCGTCCGGTCACCTATGATCGGACGCGGTGTTGTGTCAGGTCAAATTTCCAGAGAGCTCTTGCATGATCGGACGCGTCCGATCATCCCTGATCGGCGTGTCCGGTCATCTCAGACCGGCGCGTCCGGTCAGCACAGATCGGCGCTTCCGGTCTCTCAGTATAGGTTTCCGTTTTCGACCGTTACAACTGACCGGCGCGTCCAGTCATATCGACAGGCGCGTCCGGTCAGTGCGCGTCTGGCTGTTTCGAAAGGTAACGGTTGGATTTGTCTGAGGGGTCTATAAATACAACCCCTCCACCTCTTTTAGAGCTCTCTTGCTCATTTGTTTAGCTGAGAAACACCTTTGAAGTGCAAGAGAGTGCAAGAGCCATAGTGAGGATTGAGATTTGCGAATCAAAGTTTGAGAATCCTCTCTAGTGACAAGAGTCTAGCAAGTGTGCATCCATCTTCTCATTAGACTTGTTGTGGTCAAGTGAGAGTTCTAGCTTGTTACTCTTGGTGATCGCCATCACCTAGACGGTTTGGTGGTGATTGGGAGTTCGGTGATCATCCGATGAGATTGTGGGTGACCCAACTCAAGTTGTGAGCGGTTTTGGGTGATTCGCCGCGACGGAGTGTCGAAGAATCAACCCGTAGAGAGCACTTGATCCTTGCGCGGATCAAGGGAGAGCTACACCCTTGCGCGGGTGCTCCAACGAGGACTAGTGGGGAGTGGCGACTCTCCGATACCTCGGCAAAACATCGCCGTGTTCCTATCCCTTACTTTCAAGCATTTACTTTCTTGCATTACTTTCATTGCTTGATTACTTTCCTAGAATTGCCTTGCTAGTCTAGGATTGGAACTTAGGGTGCATAACTTTTATCGGTAGAAACACAAGGAACACAAGTAGGCACTAGGGTGAAGTTTGGCTTGTAGGATTTAATTCTTGCAATTAATTTTTAGAAAAGCCCAATTCACCCCCCTCTTGGGTATCTTGATCCTTTCAGTGACGACGAGCCGGTGGCGCGTGTGGGGAGGGCAGGCAGGGGAGAGCGAGGGCGCAGCGGCGGAGAGAGCGAGGCGCGCGTGGGCAACGAGTGAAAGGGAAAGAAGAAGGCGAGCATGTGGTCGCGGTGGCCTAACGAATGGATAAGGGGAGGGGGAGTGGGCTCGGGCGGCATGGGTCGCACCGCGTCGCGCCCGTCGGGTGCGTCCAACGTCGTTCGGACGTCCTCACTGTATCATTACCGTTTTCAAAATAGTCAAAGATTACACAGTATGGATTGCTGTTGCGGAAAGCATTGTCGCCCACCGGTCGGACAGCAGCCCCGAGCCGACCCCCCTCGCCCTGGAGCAAGCAGCCCACGAACGTGGCCCAACATCCATCGAAGCGAGGGTGGCCCATAGATGGAGCTGCGACCGCGCGGGATTCCGTCGACGTCCAGATGAGGTACGTACGTAAGTTTTCTTTTCCATCTTTCTTTTTATTTCCTTTCAACTATTTCTTTTTCCTTTTTCTTTTTTTCTTTTATTGTTTTTTCTGTTCTATTGTTCTTGTCATATTTTATTCTCTTTTAATTTTCCTTATTTTCATCTTTTATATTTATACCTTTTTATTTTTATTTTTCATTTCTTTTCTTCTATTTCTTTTTTCTTTCCTTCTTTTTTTCTTTTTCTTTTTTGGTGTTATTTTATTAGTCTTTTTATATCCTTTTTCTATTTTCTTTTTCTTCTTTCCTTTCATTCATTTGTTTTCCTTTTCTTTTTTTCTTTTTCGTGGACTTTTGTTGTTCTTTTTATTTTCTTTATTCTTTTACTTTACTCTATTAGTTTTTATTTTTGTTTTCTTTCCTTGATTCTATTTAATTTTTTATTTTTATTTATTTTTTGTTTTCTTATCTTTTTATTTTTAACATGTATACATTTTTAATTTTTGTTTTTATAGAATTAGTAATTTTGTTTATTTTATTTTCTATTTTCGTATTTTATTCTTTTTTATTTTCCTTTCTTTTCTTCTATTTATAATTTTATGCTTGACTTTTATTTACAGATACACGTGTTGTTCATGTAGTATACATGTAATGTTTTATGATGTATTTTTTATGTCCGTGAGTAGAAATATGATGTTCAACGATGTATTTTATTATGTTCAGTACACATATATTGATGTTCTAGGATATATTTTTGTGATGTTAAATAACATTTTTTCTTCTTTTTATTTGACTCTAATTAATTACTTCACTAATTTTATTATTTTATTTTACATTTCATGGTCTTTTTGTCATGTTCACGTAGTATACATATAATGTTCTATGCTATATTTTCATGATGTTTATGTAGTGTTAATGTGATGTTCTACCATGTTCTTGTGATGTTCGTGTAGTGTTAATGTGATGTTCTACGATGTATTCTGTGATGTTCAGTACGCATACATGGATGTTCTAGGATATATTTTGTGATGTTCGGTAACATCTTTTCTTCTTTTTACATTTGGCAATAATTAATTACTTCATTGATTTTATTTTTTTATTTTATATTTTCATGATATTTTTGATATTCACATAGTATACATATGATGTTTTATGCTATATTTAGCGATGTCGTGTAGTCTTAATGTGATGTTCTACGATGTATTTGTGATGTTCGATAGCATTTTTTTCTTCTTTTTATTTGACTATAATTAATTACTTCACTAATTTTATTTTTATTTTTTATATTTCATGATATATATATATGATGTTCGCGTAATATACATATGATGTTCTATGCTATTTTGTGCGATGTTCGTGTAGTATTGATGTGATGTTCGACGATTATTTTTAAATACAGGTTCATTATGAGATAAATGGTCGTTAAATTTTTTTTATCAAAATATATCCACGTGGGATCTTGTTTTAAAGAGTTTATTGCAAGGAACACGATGGTGTAATACAATCGGATTTTAATTATGATACTTGGTTTAGAAGATATGGCTTTTTTAATCTAAAAAAGTATGGGATATGTGTTGATGTCAGCAATTTTGACTTTTAGTGCATGTCTGCTCTATGGTCTGCTGTTTGGCCAAGAATACAATTGAATTGAGCCTAATTTGTTGCGTATATGGGGGAGGAAATTATTTTTATTTGGGGTGATCGGCGGCAGCTAGGGCCCCTTCTGTTGGAGTTGCTCTTAGCCTCAAGGATTCAGGAAGAAAATGGCCCAAACGGCATAAAGTTTCCAAGCGCACTGGCTACTGGGCTGTGTGATTGACTGATTGCACAGCATCAGCATGGTGGGCTCAGGTCGCACGGTCCCTCGCAAACGGTTCCCAAAGCCCAATAATGTGATTTCCTCAGCCCACCAATTGAAAAAAGATCACCTTCACCTGGCACACTGACAGCCTGATGTTCAATGTTAGAGAGAGAAACCACACGAATCCTGATTTTTCATGTCGACAATGTGACTTGACAAATTTTCTCCAGAAAACGTGACATGACTGCAAACCCATCTCCAGTTCTCCATTCTCCGAATCTGGTCTTTTTTCTCCGTTTCTTTCTTCAGCGAGGAGAGAGACAGGGAGGCTGGTGATTGGTGAATGAAAACTGCAAAGGTGAAGAAAACCGCGCGGTTGCAAGTCCCTCTCCGACGCTGACTCGCCGGCTCCCGCCTCGTCACCACCGTCATAGACCGCGCCGCACCGCCCAGTCCCATCCACCGCGCGGTGCTCCCCCTGTCTGTCCCCCAGCCAGCGCCTTCTGAAAAAAGGCGCACGGTTCGCGCGTCCCATTTCACTTGTTCCCTCGCGCTGCTCCCTCCACCTTACTCTGTCGGATACACTACACCTTCTCCCTCGCCCCTTTTCCGGCTGGTTATTGTTCCGTCCATGCCCATGGCGATGGCGGAGTGGTGGGATGCGGCGACGGCGGCCGTCGCATCGTACACGGGGATGACTCCTGCGGCGTTCTTCACGGCCGTGGCGGTGGCCGCGGCGCTGTACGTCGCGGTTTCAGGACTGCTCGCGCGGCCGGCGCAGACGTCAACGAGGAGGCAGGAGGAGGTGGCGGCGGAGGAGAGGGCGCTCGAACCACTGCCGCCGCCGGTGCAGCTCGGCGAGGTGACGGAGGAGGAGCTGCGAGCTTACGATGGGTCCGATCCCAAGAAACCGCTGCTCATGGCCATCAAGGGCCAAATCTACGACGTCACGCAGAGCAGGTACATGCTTTCTAGCCTGCTGTTTTGATCTTGTTTCTGATGGAAAAACTTGGGAACGGAGACACTAGCAGTCTAGCACCCTAAAACTCTCATGAAATCTTTTCTCTAAAAAGGACTCTCATAGAATCTTTAGTACGGAATACTACGTTTTTTAAAAAAAAATATGGTTCATATAAGAGTTTCCAGTTAATCTTTATTACTGAAAGAAAAAACAAATTAGCAAAACGAAGATGGTTGGACTAGAAAATTAATAACTCGTCATTTCAGTTAGTAATCTTCATGTCGGCAAAAAGCAAGTACTAGATGGTCAACCAGATACCATTAAAGTACTTGGTTCTGGATGATATTGTATGTCAAATATTTGAATTCTGACATTATTTATTTCCTATCCTTCCATATTGAGCACTATTTTCCCAGTTGATTTTACAATTTACAGGAACCGGTAGTGTTCATGAGCATTACATATTCCTGGTTGCAACATGTTCATCTTCCAATTTCATCTCCTTTCGCAGGATATTTTATGGACCTGGTGGCCCGTACGCATTGTTCGCTGGCAGAGACGCGAGTAGGGCTTTGGCAAAGATGTCATTTGAAGCAAGTGACTTAACTGGTGACATTTCGGGGTTAGGTCCGTTCGAGGTTGAGGCCTTGCAAGAATGGGAGTACAAATTCAAGAGCAAGTACGTTACAGTTGGAATAATCAAGAAGACTGTTCCACTCTCAGAGGGTGATGATACTGCAAGGAACGCTGTGACAACTGAAAGAGATATAGATGCTAGTACTATTGAAAGCGACAATGTGCCAGAACCAAAGGAAACTGGAATGACAAACCAAGGGAGTGTACCGGAGAAGATAACAGAATCACTAGATGTCGATGTTAACACAAGCTGCCATGAAGATACAGAGGAGAAGGCAAATGAATTGCCAGATTCAGATGTGACAAATACGAGCAGCCAAGTTGATGCAGTGGAGAAGCCAGAGGAAACACCAAATGCAGTTGTAAAGAACAGGAGACGCGTTGAAGATGCAGTTGAGCCAAAGGAAACACCTCAGGGAGTAGATGGGAAAGATACATGTGAACCTGAAGAAGCAACAGAGAAGCCAGTTGAAGCAGCAGATGCCGTAGAATTAAAGAACAGAACCAGTCATGAGGATGCTAAGCAACCAAAGGAAACATGGAATGAAGATGAAAAGGATGTAAGCAGCCATCAACATGGTGAGGAGAATCCAAAAGAAACTTCAGATCTAGAGGTCAAGAATGCATAGAGTTGGTGCTGTTGCTGGGAAGCTTTCAGGCTGTCTGAGCCAGTTAACATAATAGAGTGTAATGCACATTGTGGCCAGAATTCATTTATGAATTCTTGTATGGAGTATAATTATACTTCAAGTAAACTAATAATAATAATAACCGTAATAGTAATAATAACAATAATAAAGGTACACTCAGATCAAGGTAAACTGTCGTTCACATTAGGTCCAATTATGCAAGCTCTTAATTTAGTATTTTACATATAAGTATTTGCAAATCTTTTTTAGTATGATAGTATCAGCTGGAAAAGATGTAATCAGCATTTTGAATACTGATTTTGTTCATTGGTTACTATAGCTAAGGATACAAACTTACGGACACGTGCACATCATTTGAATTTAGCCTGGATGGTAGTAGAAACAAGATCTTTTGGGTACATACTTGATTGGTTATCAGTTGGGGCATTAATCAAGTTAAGACAAACATTAGGGCCAAGCATGCAGTTCTACACCTTCGAATGATTGGTTTAAACTTTAATAAAAATGACTTGACCTCTTATTGGTCACAATCCATTCTATACAAACGATAATTCAATCATCACTCCAAGCTTCAGCATGAGTTCAACTGGTGCGACCTTGCACATATCTTCAACAAACATATCCAAACATCTTATGCTTCTACATCAGTGACAAAATAAAAGCCTAAAAAAGCATATTCACATCAGCCATAACATTTGGCACCAGATACCATTTTAGAATTTATACGGTAAACAAGCTTACATGTACGTTGATCTACTTCATGATCCAAGATCACTGATTCTGTAATTCTTTGTCCATCAAATTGTGAAACTTGGAAGAATCAGCATGACCTATGTACAACAGATAACTTGTGAAACTTGCATCCAACTAGAAGCTCAGTCTCGGCATGAGCAGTTTTGCAATTTCCCATGGTGTTTGCAGGACTATATAGAAGACAGAGTTCATATACTCCGGTTGTTTCTCCTGTTCTTTCCATGTTTAATTGAGAGTTAATTGTCGAAGATGATAGCAGATTTGCGTTAATCGAATATCAGATCATTCTCTTCTATGTGATCCTATGAGTATGTAGAAACACCGCACACCCTAATTAGGGGGGGTGACCTTCATTATATAGCCTAATAGGCTAGGGTTACAATGTACATGGGCCAATGGGCCATACGCCCAATATGGGCTGTTACAATTACATTCTAACACCCTCCCTCAGTCTAAGCGGGAGTGTCACGAACACAAAGACTGGACCTAAAGTCAGTGAACAACTGTACAGGTAACCCTTTGGTCATAATGTCCGCGAACTGATGAGATGATGGAACATGGAGCACCCGAACCTGTCCCAAAGCAACCTTCTCACGGACAAAGTGAATATCTATCTCAATATGCTTCGTACGACGATGAACTGGATTGGCGGTCATGTAGACAGCACTAACATTGTCGCAGTAGACGATCGTCGCCGAAGAGATGGGTGCGTGGAGCTCTTGAAGTAGCTGACGAAGCCAACAAGTCTCAGCCACAGCGTGTGCAACAGCACGATATTCCGCCTCCGCACTCGAACGAGAAACCGTAGTCTGTCGTTTAGAGGACCAAGAGACTAAGTTGTCGCCGAGGAAGACACAGTATCCTGAAG
This sequence comes from Saccharum hybrid cultivar R570, assembly GCA_038087645.1. NCBI lineage: Eukaryota > Viridiplantae > Streptophyta > Magnoliopsida > Poales > Poaceae > Saccharum > Saccharum hybrid cultivar. The sequence continues at coordinate 9,768,278 of JAQSUU010000191.1, read as the reverse complement.
TGGAGCGCCGAGAGTCGGGACAGCCAGCCCAATCAGCATCAGAGTAGGCAGTCAAGCTGGTGATACTGCCCGTGCCGATGTGAAGTCCGGTAGACAGGGTGCCTTTAACATACCGCAGGACACGCTTGAGCATTGCAAGATGAGGCTCGCGCGGGTCGTGCATGAAGAGGCAAACCTGTTGAACTGCATAGGCAAGGTCCGGACGAGTCAGCGTGAGATACTGTAGAGCACCGGCGAGACTGCGGTACTGAGTGGCATCCGCCACCGTAGCGCCATCAGTAGCGGAGAGCTTGGCGTGAGTGTCAACAGGAGTCGCCGTAGAGTGACACTCAGCCATGCCGGCGCGCTGGAGCAAGTCCACAGCGTATGGCCCATTGGCCCATGTACATTGTAACCCTAGCCTATTAGGCTATATAATGAAGGTCACCCCCCCTAATTAGGGTGTGCGGTGTTTCTACATGGTATCACGAGTTCTGGGGGCCTGATCCCGGGATTTCCCCTTTCCTTTTCCGCTGCCCATGTGCCCTAACTCTAGGGCACGCGCCACCGCACCGGGCCGCCGCCGCCAGGGCCGCCGCACAGTCGCTGCCAGGGCCGCTGCCGCCCCCGCACAGCCGCTGCCGCCCTCCGCGCGCGACACCCCTACAGGCCGCGCGTCGTCTTCGTCATGACGTCCTCGACGACTTCTTTTGCTACCTCCGGCGTTCTCGGCTCCGGAAACTCCGGCGCCCTGGGGGATGCCATCGCCCCTGCCTTCTACGCCGCCTATGCTGCCGTCAACGTCAAGCAGCACGTCCCCGTCGCCCTCAGCCTCGAGCGCCCCAACTACTCCAAGTGGACGGCGTTCTTCACCGCTCTCTGCGGCAAGTACGGGCTGCTCGGCCACATCGATGGTACGACGGCTGCGCGCCCGACTGACCCCCTGTGGTCCCAGCCTGACGCCTGCATTCGCGGCTGGATATACGGCTCCGTCGACGACGCCGTCCTCGACCTCGCCATGGAGCCTGCACAGGATGCACGCGCTCTGTGGGTCTCCATCGAGGCCTTGTTTCAGGCAAACAAGGAGTCCCGCGCCGTCGTCCTCGAGCAGGAGTTCCACAACCTGTCCCAGGGCGACCTCTCCATCGACGCCTACGCCCAGCAGATGAAGCGCACTGCTGATGCTCTCCGGGAGGTCGGTCACACCATCTCCCCTGCGCAGCTCGTGCTCAACCTTCTGCGCGGCCTCAACCCCCGCTTCGCCAACACCGCCGACATCATCTCCAACACATCGCCGCTTCCCGACTTTAAGTCTGCCACCAACATGCTCCGCGTCAAGGAGCTCCGTCTTGGCTCCGAGGGCAAGGAGGCTTCGGCATCAGCACTCGTCGCTTCCTCCACCTCTTCTTGCACCTCGCCATCCTGCAGGTCCACTCCCGCGACATCCAACCGTGGGGGCGGTGGCAAGGGCAAGGGGGGCAAAGGCAGAGGAGGGTGTGGCGGCAACGGCAACAACGGAGGCGACGGCCGCAACCAGCAGCATGGCGCCCAGCAGGGCGCTCCAGGCGGACGTCACGCTCCTCAGCCGGCCGGTCCTTGGGTCTGCTATAACCCCTGGGCCGTCCAGCAGCAGCAGTGGGGCGCGCCACCCGTCCAACAGCAGCAGTGGGGCGTGCAGCCGCCCCCTCCGCAGGCGCAGGCGCACACTGTCTTCGCGCCAGCCCAGTACTCCACCGCACCACCAGGACACGGGTACGGATCCTGGGACGCGAACAGCCTGATCGCCGCCCTCAATCAGATGGCGGTACAGGGGTCTTCCCCCTGGGTCGTGGACAGCGGAGCGACATCCCACATGTCCTCCAATGACGGTATACTTCTTTCCCGTCTCCTGTCACCACCGTCCTCCATTACGGTTGGTAATGGGCAATCTATTCCTGTCTTTAGTCGTGGCACATCTTCCTTACAAATAGCTGATCGTTCTTTTCATCTTGATAATGTTCTTGTCGCTCCGCACCTCAGTCGTAACCTGTTATCCGTTCGACAGCTTACTCGCGACAATAATTGTTCAATTGAGTTTGACGCCTCTGGTTTTTCTGTTAAGGATCTCAAGACCAAGACGGTCCTCCTTCGGTGCAATAGCAATGGGGACCTTTACACCATTCCACATCGCATGCCACCTCGTTGTCATGTCGCTGTCGTCTCTCCGGAGCTGTGGCACTCCCGCCTTGGTCATCCTGCACCTGCTGTCGTCGCTACTCTAAATAAACTATCAGCTATCCAGTGTAATAAAGCAGCTAGTCGTCTTTGTCATGCTTGTCAGCTCGGTAAACACGCTAGGCTGCCTTTTGCTAGTTCGGTCTCTAGTACATCAGCACCTTTTGAACTTGTTCATTGTGATGTCCGGACCTCTCCAGTTGCGAGTATTTCTGGTTATAAATTCTATTTTGTGTTAGTTGATGATTATACACATTATTGCTGGGCGTTTCCTCTTCGTCATAAATCAGAAGTTCATGAACACATTGTTCGTTTCGTTGCTTACGCTCACACACAGTTCAGTTCTGTTGTCCGCTGTTTTCAGGCAGATAATGGCACCGAGTTCCTCAACAATGTCACCGCCACCTTCTTGGCTGGCCGCGGCATTCTTCTTCGCACCTCGTGCCCCTACACATCCGCTCAGAATGGCAAGGCTGAGCGTATGCTCCGGACTTTGAACAATGGTGTTCGCACGCTTCTCATTCATGCCGCCATGCCTCCATCCTATTGGGTCGAAGCTCTCTCCACCGCCGTGTTCCTCACGAACCGGCGGCCATCCTCGTCCACACATAACGGTATACCATATCATCTCCTCCACCACAAGATGCCAGACTACTCCATTCTTAAAGTTTTTGGCTGCTTATGCTACCCTAATCTTAGTGCCACGACTCGCCACAAATTGTCTCCTCGCTCCACGGCATGTGTCTTTCTCGGTTATCCTCCATCACAGAAGGGTTACCGGTGTCTTGACCTCTCCACTTGCAAGATCATCATCTCGCGGCATGTCGTTTTTGATGAAACTCACTTTCCGTTTGCGGCCTCAAAGCCTCGACCAGATACTCTTGATTTTTTGATACAGGACTTACTTCCCACGTCTGCCCCGTCTCCCTCAGACGTTCGGCACTCGCGGACTTCGGTGGCGCCTGTCTCGTCCAGCCCAGACGACGCTGACGATGCTGGCGATCCCGTCGGCCTCGACCCTGCCATCCTGTGGCATGGCGCGGCTCACAGGCTGTCTTCGGCTCCTCGGCAGGACGCATCTCCAGCACCTCCTTCGCCAGCAGGTGCTGTCACCCCTGTCCCTGCCCGGCAGCGGTTCGGCATCCACTACAGTCGTCGTCCAGCTCCGCCGCCGGCACCGCAGCCGCAGCGGTTCGGCATCCACTACAGTCGTCGTCCAGCTCCGCCGCCGGCACCGCAGCCGCCACCGGCGGCGTCTTCGGGATCTCCATCAACGCAGCAGGTGGCGCCCACGGCTCCAGCACCGCAGGATCCAGCACCGCAGGAGGAGGCTCCTGCGCGGGCGACTCGTTCCACACCCTAATTAGGGGGGGTGACCTTCATTATATAGCCTAATAGGCTAGGGTTACAATGTACATGGGCCAATGGGCCATACGCCCAATATGGGCTGTTACAATTACATTCTAACAGAGTAGAGACTCAAGGTTCTGCATAAACAAAAGGCAATAAAGGATGTTGAGATATCACCAGCAATTAAATGATACAGAATTACAAAAATAAGTCCCCTACCTTCACTGATCGATTAAGTTCTTCAATCCTATGGAGCAATATATTGTCAGGAATTTTACCCTTAGAATCAAGGGCAGCGCGGATTGGGGAAGCTTTGACCTGCAAATAGTAATTCCACCGTTAGAATCATGGACACCCAGCAGGAGCAATTAAATTTCAGTACAAACAAACATATGACCAGGGCTGCAGCACTACCTTTGCACTAGGTGAGTGTAATCCAGTAGTTGGAACATGAGAAGGGCCTTCCTCGGAGTACAATGTAGTTTTCCAACTTTGGACTTCTCTGATGCTCCTGGAAGCTTCTCTGATTATAACCTTCACAAAATAGAAACAGATGTCAGCAAACAATCAGCTAAGAGGTGATTGGAGAAGTCCAAAACCGAAATGTTACTTTCAACCGTGAAAGGATTACTGTGGATATAAGATGGTAAAACAGATTAACAGGTGTAAAAAAAATACACCTTTATAAGGTCCACTGCAAGCAGTAACACAGAGCAATCACCTTTCTTAGAAAATCTGGATTATGGACACAATGAAATTGCAGTTCATCCACTGGAGCAGGTTTCCCATGGGCTATGCTTTCTATTCTAAATGTGTATAAGCTGTAAGCAGATTGTAGACAGCCTGCATAATAGATCCTTTTTCAGAAACATACAAACATACAGTTCTAACTTTTAAAGAAGGCCGTTTCACAATTTTCTGTTCAAGTTTATGCATGAGATACGAACTAGTGTAAGATAGGCATATATTCCCTCAACTTTTAGATAAGTAAAATGCCTTAACATGTCCATCAGTGAATTTTTTTTTCCTTGAACATTCAGTGAATTTTTACAAAGAACCAATGCCTGGTCGAAGTAGGTAACCAAATTACAGATTTATGCAAATGAATCCATCAAATGGGGTATATAGGTTTGCACAGCTCTCCTGCATTGTTCCAAGAAAAAGTGGAGTATATAGATGGATTAGGAAAAACATATGCTGGCGCTAGCAGAACTTCATATCAATCATATAGTATTTTCAGCTTAGTAAAATGCAGAGATTGTTTTGTCGTATTGGTTCGCATAAACAAGAAGTTGCGAATAGTTGAAATCAAAATAGGAACTACACAGTTATGTACCTTGCTCAATGATAACATCAACAATCAAATGGAGAGGTACTTTAATCTCTTTCTTAACTATCCCCATGAACGGCAAGTACGAAGGCCTAGTCACCTGCAAAAATTTCACACCCATTCGGCGTTGATCTGAGAGGTGAGAACTCCAGCACAGCCAAGCGTCAAGACAACAGGTTTACCAAATACCATACCTTATACACTATCTTATTCTCGGTGACAAAGAGTTGGCGGGACAGGATGTCCCTCTTCAGCACGTATCTCTTGTACGGGAGGTAGAGAAGCAGGAGCAACCCGATCCCCCACGCCAGGACAAGCAGCAGGGATATGAGTGCCCAGATGATGGTGTCGTACTGCAGGTAGTTGGGCATCAGCTCTTGGAACGAGGCCCGGTACACAACTCTCGCGGTGGCGTCCGCCTCCTCCTCCTCCTCCTCCTCCTCATCGCCTGCCTCGCGCGCTACATCCTCGACCAAGCGCGTACCGGAGGCGCTCCTCTCGCTGAGTGTCACGGCGTGGCCACTCAGCATGCCTTCCTAGTTCCAGCCAGGAGCCTGCACGGTCTGTAGCGAATAGAACCGATGAACTAACGAGCTCCCCTCACTAAGCGGCAGATTCACTTTTCCTCTCGAGAGAATCGGCGCTGATTGGCGGATGGTGAGTGGGGAGAGGAGAGAATCACCTCACCTGTAGCTGTAGTAGTAGGTAAGTGGAGCCGTGGCGGCAGAGCCGCAGAGCTCAAGCGGTGGCGATGGATGCTGGGAGGAGAGAAGGAGCGGCAGAGCCCGATTGCCCGAATCACGCCGCAGGAGGTGGAAGCGAGCGTCTCACCTTCCCCTGAACCTCCCGCTGTCCCGGTTCTCTTCTCGCCAGAATCCCCTCGTCTCGTACTCGCCGTCACGCGTCCTAATTTTTTACAATTTAGCCTTTTTTAAAGAAAATTTTAGTTGGCCTCTCGAGGGACGTAAACTCATCTCTGGACACAGAGGTCGGTGTTATAACTAATGGCTTCAAGATAACACGTCTCGGCGTCATAGATCTGGGTTCCGAGGTGCCTAGCCCAGGGCATCCTAGGTGACGCTGATGTGGTCGGTACCTTGGAGCTGCAGATCTTGGCTCCGAGGTCGGAGCCAGGGCTCCGACCTCGGAGCCAAGATCTGCGGCTCCGAGATATAAAACACAGGGGGCGCGGCCACCGCAGCTATCTCTCGCGCTCTGTCTCTCCTCTCTCGCGCTGTCTCTCCATCCCTCTCACCGCCGTCGCCATCTAGCCAAGCTCCACCGTCGCCTGCGCCTCCTCGCCGGCTGCCGCTCGCGCCACCGCAGCAGGCCGCGGCCCGCCATCCCCCGCGCGTCGGTCGCCTCCCTCGCTCCCCCATCTGTTCCCTAGGCCGTCCTCGTCGCCCCAGAACTACCTCTACACGCACCAGCGGTGAGGGCGGCCCCTGCTTCTCCACGGCTTTCCCGCCGGCCGACCGGTCGCCGACGGCCGCGCCTAGTGGCGCTGCCGCCCAACCCCCCACCAGCCGCCCTGTGAGGCCACCCCTCTCCCTCGACTGGCTGTCAGCCAACTCAAGTATGCTGTTTTTTTTTGTAATTTCGTTTTTCCAATTGATTTAATTTAGATAATTTAGTTATGTACTGACATAACTTAGTTAGCTAATTTAGTTATAAATTGATATAATTTGGTTAGTTAATGTAGGTATTTAGTGAGACAATTTAGTTATGTATTTATTTAGCTAGTTTAGATAGATTGTTTGATTGCTAGGTATTTATGTACTTTTGTAGGTAGTTAATTTAGCTATTAATTAAGTTATATATGTAGGTAGTACTTGTAGTTAATGTAGTTAGTAAATTAACTTTAATAGTTAAATAGATAGCTAGGTAGTTTAGATATTTATACAGTTAGGTAGAGATTTGGATACTTATTTATTTAAGTAATTTAGTTATACTCGTATTAGTTAAACTCGTAATAACTTTGGAGCCGCGCCCCTGTGTTTTGTATCTCGGAGCCACAGATCTTGGCTCTGAGCTCGGCGCCAAAATCTGTGGCTCCGACCTTGGAGCCAAGATCTGCGGCTCCGAGGTACCGGCCATGTCAACGTCACCTAGGATGTCATGCTGTGGGTGACCAGACACCTCAGAGCCAAGATCTGTGACGCCAAGACATGTTAGCTCGGAGCCACGAGTTCTAATGCCGATCCGCTGGGTCCAAAGATGAGTTTACATCCCCTAGGGGGCCAAACGTAAATTTTATTCAAAAAGGGCTAAATTGTAAAAAAACTAGGGTCACGCGTGCAGAGCAGGGTCATTATTGGGCCAACGAAACGTGAGCCCACCCATGTATTAACTCCTGCAGGCTATGCACTGAACGTCGTCACAAACACAAGCATCGCGCGGCCCATCCAAAACACGGCGGAGAGGCATGGCGAGCCCGAGTACGTGTGGCGACTGCTCAGGTTCACCCGTGCCTGTGCAAAGGGAACCCAACATCAGCAGTCTCCACAGAGGCAACCACACACATGGAAAATCAAGCGATTGCCACGCCGACGCATCTTGCACTCTTGCTCCTGCTTCATGTAACACCCCTGGTGTTATGGTAATAACTAAACCTCATTAAAATGGTCATCATGCATGATCATCCAGCATTAAGGCATGAATGCTTTTCATGTTTCATCTCTGGCATGTTAATGTTGCTTATGTCATGCTCTATAAGTTCCATGAAATGTTATCAATAATGTTGTTTAAGGAACTTTGTGAATTTACATAGGTGAATTTGCATAAACAATTAAAATTTTGCTAAAATGAACCTTGTTGTGCAAAGTGTGTACCTTTTCATGGGATCAAAGCTTGCTCATGTTTTCAAGTCCAACATGCTAAAATTTGAGCTCCAAAAACTGAATTTAATATTGTTTTCCACACTTAGCCATTTGGGTTGTCACTGAAAACAGTGTTTAAATCATTTTTTGTTGAATTAATAAATCACTTTTCATGAATAAAATTTGTCCAATTCCTGTTTCATTGATTGGTATGATGTTTGCGCTAACCAACTGTGGAATTGGTTGAATTGTGTGGTAGTGGTTTAATCCCTAGTTAATTCCTTAAAGTTGTTAAGAAATATTTTATAAAACACTAAATTCTAAAATTCCCTTTCTACCCCCAATTCAATTTTTTCAAATCTAGCTTGAATTTGGTGATGGTCCTTAAAGCAAAGTTGAAGACCAGCTCAAGAGGAACAACTTTTGTTTTAGGAGATTTTCTAGTTGCTAAATGATTTTTGGAGAAATTTAGAGAAAAAGGAGAAGAGGTGCACTGCTACAGTGCCGTCGGTGAGCTCAGCCTCTGCCTGGCCACCGTGTCGATGTCGTGTGTGGTTTGGCCGTGCCTCCGCGGCGCTTCCCACGCGGACGGCTGCGTGGAGAGCACGAGAAGGCACTGCCAAAGCCATGATGTCGTCCTCATCCTTTAAAAGCCCGCACTGGCAGCCATCCCTCTCTTTCCTTCTCCTTGGCTTTGTCGAGCCAAGTGCCACCATGGCCACCGCCGGGCTCAAGCTCTGCCACCACCGCTTCCACCACTCTAACCCTCTTTGCACTTGACTGCCAACACCACCACCTCCTTCTCGCTCCCCTCTATGCCCCGCTCGTGCTCGCCAAAGCCCGCGTCACTAGGAGCCACCGCAGCCCTAGCTCCGGCCACCGTGGCGCAACACGCACGTGGCCAGGCCGCTGTGTACCCTAGCGCGGATGGTGCCAGCTGCGGGTGCGCCATGTTCACCCGGTGCCGCACAGCCCGTCCTCATTGGCCGCCGCGCCTTGTAGCACCACCGTCGCTGTGCAGCCACCCGCCGCGGCCGCCGCGAGTGTGGTCGGGCCACCACCGTTTGCACTTGGCTGAGCTACCGCTACCCACGCATGCGTGCGTGGCCGCTGCTGCCCCACACTGCCCTCGCCCTTGCCAGTGGCCGTCGCGTGAACTCGGCCGCGCCATGAGCACCTCCTCTGCTCCAATTCATGAAGAAGAAGAAGAAGGGCCTCACGACAAAATATAATCTTTTTAGGGTGTTAAGTGCAAAGGTGATGACTCATATGAATAACAACACATAGTGTTTTTTATCTCGTGTTAAATTAGGAAAGAACACAGTGGCCTTTTTGCAAAACCGCTAGGTTGTGCCTGGGCGGGCCGCGCTGGGTCGGTCTATGTTGACGGTCCTTAACTCCAAAAATAAACCGTCAACCAAACATGAAAAGGATGAATATGATAAAATATCAACATAGAATAGGGGCTTATCTGACATAATTTCATAGTTTTATAGTATCTGTATTTCTACAGAGGTGTATCAGGAAAAGAGGAGGAGATATAATGAACGTCGGGCTAAAAACCATATTCTCCGACGAAACTAAGTCTAGAAGAATCCACAAAACACAAGAATCCATGACAACGAAGGTGGGGCCCACCTGCCATAGAGGCAGGTCGGTCGACCTAGCCTATAGGTTGGCCGGCCTAACCTGGGCCCACTTATCAGCGCCCTCCTCTCACAATCCTCCACCGCCTCTAAAGTTTTATCTCATCTATTGCTTTAAGTTGGTTTGATCTAAGGACTACCGTTCATCCCACCGGCCTATATAAATAGAGCCCTACACCCTGGGAGAAAGCACCATGTAACAGAACCGCCCAATTTACATAAGTCCAAGTAGGATAATCACCCGCCGAAGCGAATAATCAAGCCTACTTGAGCTCACATAAACCCGGTAGTCCTGAAATCTCAAAGGATTTCAAACTTTTTCCACATCAGCCAAAATTGTAGACATTTAGTGGTCACCGTTCACATGATACATAAGTTCCAAACATAGTCTGATACATCAAAGTTCAAATAGAGTTATTACAACACCATGTTCTTTAATAAGTAGCAGAAGCAAATAGTTTTAAACCACACACGCGAACACTTAGTTCAGGTACAGTGCTAGATAATGATCATAGATCCACAAAAGCAACATAGGTAAGATACTAGAGAAGATCATGTCCATGATCCGATTGCTTCACCAAATAGGGTAGAAACAGGTGCTGCAGTACCCATAGAACATTTGGCCATCTGCAACAACAAGAAAAATAGAACACTGAGTACGAGAATGTACTCAGCTAGACTTACCCGTCATAAACCAAAAATAAATAGACTCCAAGGAGTATGATAACCTTTATCTGAGTGGACTAGCTGGACTCTTTTGCGGAAAAACATAAGTACTATAAATGAACCTTTTTCCATCTTTTAGCAATAGCTTATAATTATAACATGTTTACTACATGAGCAGCTATGCTAAGCAGCATTTGATTCATTTCAACAACAATAGTACCATGTCCAATTGTAGCCTTTCAAATATCATAATTCATCATGTCCAACTCCAATGTTCCATAACCATTACTACGATGATGTGGCTTAAGTCAAGTGCTCACTAACCAGGAGCGATGGCGATTCGAATCGAGTTCTAACCAGCTGGTGAATTTATTCCCCACATAAACCACACTCATAGATCCCATGAGTTACAGGTAACCATGGCACAGTCGCGGGATCGACAATAACCAACCAGACCTAGGGGCCTCCCGACTGCCAGGATGTCCAGGTCTTGCCTGTCCTTGGGCTCACTCTTCGTGCCCCCGTTGCACCCCCTTCAGCACCAATATCGTGTGTTAGGACGATCCCAGCTTGAAAAGTGTTAGGCTTCACGGTTGGAACGACTTATCCTTCCAGCTAAATGTGGGGCATGAGTTCAACATGAAAAGAGGGATGATAATGGTCGGTCCTTAATTAACACAGATGGAGGCACTATAGTCCAAAACCCTATAAGACTTCGTTCGATCTCTAATTTCTATCAACACTTATTCTATGATAATCAACATATGGCTAACAGTAACAAGGTAATCACCTAGAGCTCGCATGTGATAGGAAATCACCTGACTTCTATCGGTCTAAGTAGGGCTAAGCATTTATTACACACCTAGACCTAGTAGGGTTACAAGGATAGGATATATATATACCAAAAATAGACAAGGAATATATAATACAACAACGGTTGCAAATAACGCCTATACTTAAGGCATCAAATACAAAGGACGCGATAAATAATTAATTTGCAAACTGTAGGAGAGATATGCTCCTGGGCTTGCCTCTCTCAAACGCACTCGGGCGGTGGTCTGGGCACTCAGGCAGCTCCTCGACATCCTCCTCGTGTGCCTGCACCTCCTGTGCGGCCACATCCTGCTACTCCTCCTCCTCTTGCTGCTCGAACCCCAGTACCGGAAGCTCCTCCTGCGAACCTGTATGATGCATATATGCGTAATAAGTATCATGAATGCATGTAGCGGTGCAGTTGCGATGACATGGTGCGGTGCATGGGTGAACATATTTACTTTTAATTATCGAATACGTGCATCTCTCTTCTGTAGTTACTATCATACACACACATATAATAAATCATGCATGTATACACAGAGCAGGGGTGTAAATACACACAGAGGACATCCATACATTTATTAAACTTGAGACATGCTAACTGTACCAGCAGGTTGAACATGTTATAAAGCACATAAAAAGTAACATAAATGATATATAACACATCCATTAAACTTAATTAAACATGTATTAACAAATGCATATAACAGTAGCATACATTTCTAGTGCACAACAACTTCTGTAAAAATTACAGCAACTAGCACATATCAACTTGACCCTACCATAAAAATTTCAACCAAAGACAATGTATATTCCATTCTGTACAAAAATGACAAATAGTAATCCAGAATGAGCATGAAAATACTTTGTACAATGAAAAATGTGAATAAATATATTTAACATTTTTCTTAGCAACTTCTTAGCACAAGAGCAGTCCACAAAATTTTCCATGCATAGATTATTTACTAAAAATGCCACAAGAATCTGCCTTTAATTAAATAAACCCACAACTTAAAATAATTCCATAACAGTGGCACTTCAAACTTTTATTACAGATAGAGAATCACAAGATCTACCCAATAAATTAAGTTTCACATTTTTCTGATAAGTATTTGATTTATTACACATTTTCTAAGTTATCAGCATAAACAATATTAATTAAAAAAATATATAAAAGTACCTTAAAAATACCAATAAAAATACTCAAACTGTATATCTACTCATTCATGACACTACAAAATTTGTTTCATGAATTTTGGAACCCTAGAACTCTAGATCCACATTTTATAAGCTATTGCAGCATTTTCTAGAAAAAGGAAATAACGTTTTCTTTAAACCGAAATCCAAAACAACATTTAAGCGCTAGATACACCCAGATCTGCACCCCAGGGGTGCCTCGTGTGGCTGCCAGTGGGCCACCCGGCTCCACCTGTCAATGAAAGGGAGGCAGGGGAGGCGCGGGGAGCGGCGGAGCTCGCCGCTGGTGGGTGCTCCGGCGACGAGGGCGACACCGGCGTGCTCGCTGTGCCGAGGTGAACACCACGGTGGTGGTGGATTGACCTCCAGTGAACCAAAGCGGCGACGGCGTTGTGCGCCGGTGAGCCGTGGTGGTGCTTCACGACGGCGCGGTGGCTTTGGCCATCTCGCGGTGAGGCGAGCAGCGCCACCGCACCACAAGCATGTGGTGAGGGCCGTGCGCACGCTAGAAGGGGAAGGGAGAGGACAGAGCAGCGTGGACCATGGAGGCTAGGGCAGCGGGTTCGCCAGAGGCGAGGAAGACTGCCGAAATTGGTGCTCACCATGCAACGATTGGCGGCGGGGTGAAGCGTGAGGTTGCAGAGGGATGTGGGACACGCCGTGCTTGTGGTATTGGCTCATGAACGACGGCGAGTGCTGCTGCTGCTGAGCGAGGACGGAGTATGGTCGGAAGGGTTCGAATGAACCAGGACGCCCTCTGACTAGGTAGATGAAGGCGAGTGCGGTCGGACACCGCCCATGGTGGCCGGTTGACGGCCACCACGTGGCAGGCAGTGAGCGGCGATACAGCACACGGCGCGGCGCGATCGGGAGCACGCGCGCTCACGTGCGGGAGCGGGCAGGTGCACGCGACGGGGCCGGGCCGGCTTCGCGGCTGGGCCGAGAAGTGGTGCGAGCGGCCCAAGTAAGCGCCTTTTCTTCCCTTTTTTGAATTTTGTTTTCAAAACCAGCAGCTCAGAACACCATTTTTGAACAAGTTACAAGCTTTTTCATGAAAGACTCAAAACATGAAAGTTGATAAGAATTTTGAGAGGAACATTTTTCATGTACAAGCTTTTCCCAAATTCTAAATAGTTTTTGAATTATAAAATTCAATCTAAATCGCCCATTTTTGGAAATTGATTTTAAAGAGTGGAATTTGTAAACTTTTTGCATAATAACCTAGGCTCAAAAATTAACCTAATCATGAGTATAACACCAGAAAAGTACTAGCTACACATTACCCTGATCTAAGCACAAGAATTAGAATTATAGCACGCACATGCAATGATAAAGCATAGTAAATGCAATACAATTGTTTCAGTTGTTTCACATGTGTGTTTCATGTGTTTTCATGACGTGATTAGCATATGATTAGTTAATGATGATGCTCATGCTAATGCAATGACATGTTAATGCTTGCTTAACACCTAGGGTGTTACACACCAAGTCATTTAATTCTAGTCATCAGAGCTAGAAACCCTAGTCTTCTTAGAGTTCCTCTAATTCTAGAGCTTAGCTACATAGGTTAGTAGTACAGAGAAGGCAAGCTACGCTTGGTTCCGGATCTGTCAGGAGCGTTGCTCGGTAAACCCTTGTAATCTCTCTATTTATATTTTGTCATACATATTTTGCTTAATACTATAGATATGACTTCCCTCTACTTGTTTATGTTCTTAATTATATTATTCATTGTCTACTTTGATTATATGCTTAGTATAGTTGAATTGGTATTATCTTTATGCATATGTTCGTATAGTGTTCATCCTTTGAATTCATAGGTGAATGGTCAATATCATGTAAGCATGGTGCTTAGATGGTATTTACCTGCGGATGCACCCTATATGCTGGGAAGCATGGTAGATCGCGGGCGTCACAATCCTGCTGAGTCCTTTATAACCCACACCTCGTGTATAGGTCAAGTAGAACTCGGTTGCGGGAGAATAATTTTGCTATGTCCTGGCTCTCTCCTTGGTAATATTCCTTATACATAGATATAATAATGGTCTTAATAATGATTGCTAAGTGTAATTGCACAAATCATAGCATACCATGACTTGTAGTTAAGATGACTTAGAAATGTTTATTTCTCGGCTCTGCCTAATACCATGCTATTGCGATAGATTGGAGTGTTCTAGGTGTATTTATCATTATTTATTATGACTTGGATGTTTACCATTTATTATATATTTATCTTATGACTTGTGACATTTATTTTGGTTATTGAGTAGATTGATTCTATATGGTTAACTCTCCATCACATGTGCAAGTGCTAGGCATTAGGTGATAAGTGATAATCATATTTCTTAGCTATCCCTTCCCAGTGGTATAAATATAAATCGATAACCTGGTAATACTCTAGGTAAAATGCTACAATAATATATTTAATTTGTGTACTTGCGGATAATAGTTCTTCTTATCTTTATATTCTTTTAGTCACATAAAATAATAGATCATCTACTTTGTAGTAATGCTAGGTACTACCAATAAACATTTCTGGCTCCATCACCAAGGATGATAACCTGGTTCGCTAAGCTAGAAGTGTAAAAAGTTAATAGATGACTAGTTAAACAAGTATTGCATTAATAAATACCAACAGCCTATCATCCGCCTGTGTGCGCCTGGGCCACTTGGACGCCTAGTATGGGCCGAGCTGGGCCACTTTGAGCCCAAAGTCTTTTTCTTTTTTCTTAGTGTTTTATTAATTCTTGAATATGTGCTCATCTTTGTTATTTCATAACTAAATATTGGTGCATGATAAAAATATAAAATTTTTTGTGTAGCTTCTTGATGATGATGTTTATCTAGGAAAAATATGAAACCTAGAAAATTAATAGCTTTGGCATATTTTAAATTACCTATTTTAATTAAGAAATGCAACTTCCATGATTTTTGTAGACTAGAATAAATATCCATAAATTATGAAATTTGTTTTGCCACTGTTTCATGATGTAATCAACCTCCACAAAAAGTTTGGGATTAATTTGGCAATGTTTAATTTAATCACATTTTCTATGTTTAATTAATTAATTAATTGATTAAGGTAATTAGAGGTCAATCCTAATACGACTTGGATGAATTTTGGAGTTGATTATGGACCTTAGAACACATTTCCCTCTACTGTTCCTTGGAACCTGATTGTTTGTTGTTATGCTCATGATCAATCTTTAGTTAATAATTCTAAATGGTAATTAAGCACTTTCTTAGTGGATGTATGTATGTGAACTTGATTACCTAGTGGATGCAACCTCTTGGATAAAAAGATTAGAATATGTATATTTCTCCACGTCAAGATCTTGATCATCTATGCTAACCTAGTCTTTTGTGATAACAACTTTTAATTTGATGTTTAGTAATAAAAGTAGTTTAAACTAATGTTTGAATGATGCTTTTTTGTGAGTGGATACATGTAGTTAAGCCATGACCTTTTGCTTGCCTTCATGTTTGAGATATGTAGATATTTCATGGAATCTTGTAATGACCTAGAGTAGGGTCTCATGTTAACTTAATAACTGATAAGCATGTAATGATGCTAGTCTCCAATTTTTTATAGCTTTATCTTGGATAAATCATGTATGCCATGTATGAATTTCATGATAAATATGTGTTTCTTTATAAATCAACTATAAAGAGTTACTATTCCCTATAATTAAATTATAAGAGTTGTTTGAAATGATAATGGCTTGCATGCTTTAAGTAAATTAGAATCTATATCTTCTCTATCGGAAAAGAAATATGCACCTACTTGATAAAAAGAATTAAAGGTTGATTTCCATCTTGCCATTTTTGTGATATTTGCCTAGTTTTAATTTTTTCTGTAAATGCTCAATGGATTGTGTATTGCTGAATTGCCATACTTTATTGTTTGTAAGTTAAAGCTAGATTTAGGACCAAGTTACTAGTTATTCATATGTTGAACTGGTGTAAGGGAAATGCAACCTATATCATTCTCTTGTTCATATGATGTTCATTGCATGCTCTTTAATTGGGTGATCATGTTTTGTAGCCTACTTTGTATTGTGTATCACCTATATGAACCTTGATTAACTTCATGGCCATATTTAATGTGAGCACAACAGCCCTTACACATCTGGTAATACCGTGCTAGCTAATTCTTGATAAATGAATGTCCTGTAGTAATTTAATAAAGGTGACTTGTGATTGAATGATTTGGATTGCAACTTGCAATCTCACTACGGTAAACTTGTGTGATGTTTAGTTAACCTTTATTCATATAAGGACTTGTACTCGTATATTGCTCTTCTATGCATTCATATCTTGCATTATTGCATATCATCTAGGTACGTTAGATGCATGATGTGAAGATGAAGGACGTGATGTTAGAACCGACCAAAAGATTATAACGGTCACCAAGTCTAGGAGATAAAGATGATGGTTGATCATGTCCTAAAGATGAAGCTAACTAACATTGTGCTTCAAACCCAGGCAAGCTTCGGAGCATTATAAGCCTCCTGCCTCTCTTTTAAAATTCACTCGAGTATATTTTTTGTAATGTGCATTAAGTTATTAGAGTTGATTTGAAACCCATTGTTGCATGACTTACCTTATCCACAATATATGTACCTGCAACCTAACTAGTATGTGTAAGCCACTGTATGCTTAGCTATGCTTAGACCGGTAGAAGTCGGGTGATTCCGGTCATCCACGAGATTTAGGTGGCTACTCTGACACGGTTGGCTATAATTGCTATCATGGAAAAGAACCAGGTAAAATAGATAACTAGAGACCGAGCAGGATCTGGTGCTATTATGGTTGTTGTTGATGTCGGTTAGGCATATATTCTTTGATTCTATCTGTGTCAATTAAGGACTACTTCGTTATTAGACCTTGGTTGAGATTGAACGTATCTTCACATAACGGCCGGATAACTCGTTCTGATTATGAAACTGAATAGCTCGTTCGAGATGAGTCATTGGACCACTAATATTCCTAGGAGGAGAGTATTGAAGGAAGGGCACTGGTCTAAGACCATGTTTGCTATGGGCTATGGGCTTTGGACAATTCTTATGAGGATGCAGGATCATGAGTTTTGCGAAACGGTCCAAACTCACCACTGAATGGAGTGAACGGTGACTCACGCGAGTGTTGTAGCTTGTGGGGGTGCGTGATATGGGCTTTACCTAGCTGGTGTAATCTATTTGAACCGTTGTCTCTCCCGGTTAGTGAGAAACTTGGTCATTGTCCAGTAGTCATAGTAACTAATGAAACATAATGGTTCTGTTGATCATGATAATGAAATATGGTTACTAATGTGATGCTTATTAATCAAATAATTGTTACAGGATAGATACAAACTTAGCTATAATTGACTTTCCTAAACTTGATGCTAAAATATTAAAGTAAGGACTTATGTAGTAAGCTTTTTTGCAAAGGCTTATGCTATCCAATTAGCTCCACTAAGTAAACCTTGCATATCCTTAGAGTCTTTTTATTTTTCTCATGTCGGGTAAGTCTTGCTGAGTATAATTGAGTACTTAGGGTTTTATCCCACCCTGTTATAGGTGAAGTGCTATGTCTGCTGAAGGTGATGACTAAGTGCTGGTGGGCTCGGCTACTCTGTATATGCTTCTCATCTATGCTTTTGTTGGAGGGTGTCATCTGAGCTAGCAATATGGTTTCAAACTTATGTTATTGTAATCATTTCAAAGTTTTCTTGTTTTCCTTAATCAAGTTTTGAACTTGATATTGTAATATTCTTTCCGCTGCAAACTTTGTGTATGTGATATGTATTTGCTTAATCAAGTACGATCTTGGTTGTGAAGTTGATTTATCGAGGCCTTCGTGGTACTCAATGGACTACCAGATTTATATAAGTGACGGTATGCGCGTGTCAACGTGTTTAACGGGGACAATCATACTTGATCTTGTGTAAATTGAGTGATTCTATCATACTTCATGCGCACGCTAGAGCCAGCTCTTTAGACTTTAGCAACTGTTCCTCGTGCCTTCTGATGACCCAGCATTTCGATCATCATGTGACAGTTCAAAATTCAAATGGAATACTCTCGATGTGTCTGTGATGACATCATGACTGGAACATGATTTTTTGATTTTTCTAAATTTCTTAATGCGCCTTCTAATGAGAATTACAAAACATGTATTCCTTCAGTCCCATAAAAATAGTCGGTATGAGACTCGTACCGGTTAAACTTTCTTAAGTTTGACTACGTTTGTAAAAAATATTACCAACATTTGTATCTCCAAATAAGTTGATTATAAAATTATATTCAATGATCCATATAATGATACTAATATATTTTGTCAAAGTTAAATATGTTTGACTTCTTGAAAAGTTAGAATGATATTTTTTATGGGACAGAGAGAATGCATTGAATACACATGTCTTTATAAATAGTAGTATACCATAGCCGTTTTTGGCTGGATGAAATTGAAAAGTCGCTCCTTATTAGAGGAGGGACTTATAAAAAAATGTTTTCTTGAAAACCAACTGAATCATAGGTCTATTCGGTTGAACTTAAAGCCAGCCATTTGAGCGGCTGCTGCGAAGTTAAGATACAAAAGTATTGTAGCTATCATGCTTTTTAGCAGCTGCAATGCTAACAAGAAGGCGGCCGAAAAGGCCATTCTACCATGAAACGACATTGTAGGAGGATAACTTCCAACAAATTTTGTTTTACCATCAAACGAAAGTGAAAAGCCGTTTCCCGCTGGAATGACTTTGCTTAATAGTTGGCACTCAGATTTGTAATTTAAATTTTAGCTTTTTTCAAAATTTCTCAAATTACATATGAATATTATACATTTTTGTGACATCTACAACTTTGTATGTAAGTCGACCAAATCCCTAGATGCCTCAACATAATATTTGGCCATTTAAACAGCTTGGATTATTTTTTAAAAAAATGAACTATAGAATTAGGATTTACAATTTCATGTAAAATTTGTCTTCATCAATTCCATATAAAAGAGTTATGGTTTTGCGAACACAAGGTTGACAAGTACCCTTGTGTGTTCGTTTTGTGATGAGTGATTGTCAATGTGATTCATGAAGTAGGTTGAGTGGTAACTAACCCTACCATGGCGAAAGCTATGTGTGCATGTCTCTTGGCTCGTGGTGTGTAAGTGTAGAGCACAGAGGCGGTAGTCGACGGCGAGGTGAAGGTCAATGAGGACGTGCCATGCTGACGGACCGAGAGTGGTGAAGGGCGGACGTGAGGCTTGGATGGAGTGACCAGAGGCCAGGTGACTAGCCGCGGTGGCTGACACTTGGGACATCGACAAGTGCAAGTGTACAGGGTAATGAAGATGGCGTTGGCCAAGTCAAGATGGAGACGATGACATTGTGGAACTTGGCGGAGGCCGGTGGGCCGAGTCAAGGAGGAAGGCGAAGGCATCATGCTTGGCGGGAGGTCGGACACACGTCATCATCGGGGGTTTGGTGGTTTTGTCCTCAAAACCATCGGCGGGGGATGCGTATGGAGTACGCTACTCGTGAGCGGTTTGGTGGTTTGGGCCTCAAAACCATCAGTGACGGGTTTACGGGTTTGAGCCTCAAAACCCGGGTGGAGGTTCTGAGGCAGAACGGACGGCACGTGGCGGTATCGGGGAGTTCACGTCGAGGCGAAGCTACTGGTGAGGAGGCGCGGTGGCCGTCGGATCAAGATGAAGACCGGGTTGGACCATAATGCCCTTGGGCTAAATGGTTTGGCTTATTTGTATCTAGGGGCAAAACTGGGAATGTGTAATAGCCCTGTTAAATAGGATGAGGGAGCCCCCATCTTCCTCACCTCCTCCATTTTCATTTTCTCTTTTAGGGTTTCTTCCTCTAGGTGCTTGTGTGAGAGAGAGGTCCACTAATCCACCGATTAGTGTAAGAACCATGAATCTTTGAGGGAAGGAGGTCCCGAATCCTCCGTATGTCCTCCGGAGTTCGACGGAGAAATCAATTTGTGAGTTCATGATGTGTTCTTCGCGTTCTTCGTTTTCTCCCCTCTAGTTCTTCCTTTGATTCATCATTTCTAGACCATTTTGGTTTGTTTTTGTTGCCTTGATCCGTGCTATGACGTGAGTAGAATCTTTTCACTGAAGGAGATCCATCAATTCCTCACGAGCAAGTAGATCGGGCGATTTTTTGGTCTAAGTCTCAAGAACCGGTGTTTTTCATTCTCCTTCAATTTCCCGTTGATTGGCTTCAAATTGGGCGATGACCTCTTAGAGGTAGCTCCCCTACTGCCTTGTGATCATGCTCACCAAGTTTCGTGGCAGTTGGTGAAGATTTAGCCGCAAATCGGAAGATTGAAGACAGGAGGCGATTTTTGGAGCTCTCTGTTCCTGTTGTTTCACGATTCGCGGACAGTCCGTGGTACTATAGCGGACAGTCCGGAAGTCAATATTTTTTGTGCTTTCTTTCCTGCACGGTGTTTGTACTTGCAGACTGTCTAGCCCCCAAGCTCGGACTGTCTGCGGTACGAGAGCAGTGGTTTTTCAGTTGAGAACAAAAGTGCTTCCGCGAAGTTCATTTTCAGTTTTTTGACCTGTGGACTGCCCGTGGTACTGTAGCAGACTGTCTGTGGTACTATAAAGTACTGCAGCGGACTATCCGTGGTACTGTAGCGGACTGTCCGTAGCTCGCAGTCTGTGTTGTTCCGATCCATTTCTCGCCCGTTCGGTTTTCGATTCGAGTTTTGTCTTTTGCGTTGGGTTTCTAGTGATCTAAGGAACGTCTCTAGGGTCACTTAACTCTTGGTGGCTCATGTGTTTGTAGATTTTGTTTGTGTGCCTTTTGGGGGTTGATTTTGGGACAGTGGTCGAAAGTTTCGAAAGAAATTTGAGGCTCCCATTCACCCCCCTCTGGTCGCCATTTCTAGTCCTTCAATTGGTATCAGAGCCGGTTAAGGATCATTCCACCTTAATCGGTCTATGATCCACGAAGGCGACATGGAGCATGGTTCCGGCAAACCACCATTCTTCGATGGAACAAATTATCCCTATTGGAAGATCCGCATGTCCGCTCATCTCTAGGGGATTGATTAGCTTGTCTGGGAGATTTGCGAGGATGCTACTTACGTTGTGCTTGAACCCTGTGCTCATGTCATGCAAGATCAAAAAGATTGGCACAATGCTAATAGCAGAGCTCGCACAGTTCTTTTCTCGAGTCTTTCTCTTTAGGAGTTCGAAAGAGTCTTTGATTGTACTACTGCTCGGGAGATCTGGGTGAGGCTTCAGAGCTATCATGAGGGGACCGCACATGTCAAAACCAGACTCTATGAGACGTACAAGAGGGAGTACAAGAACTTCACTCAACTTGATGGTGAGTCCATCGATGCCATGTTTTCTTGTTTTCAGACCATCGTCAATAAGATGCGAGCAAACAAGGCACAATTACCTTATGACAATCACGAGAGGGCACTCAAGCTTCTATATGCCCTAGATCAAAAGGTATGGGATGTGAAGGTGACTATCATCATTGAGTCTTCGGGGTATGAGACCCTCACCGTGGATGAGCTTTTTAGCAAGCTCAAGTCCACCGAGATCGACTACCAGACCCAAGCCAAGCTCAAGAATCCCTCTGCACTGACTATGACTTTGGTCTCAAGTAATGGCTCAAGTTCTTTGGCTAATCCTTCACAGGTGTCTTTTGCCTTGTCTTCTTTGGTGTTTGTCATAGAGGAGCAGATAGAGAGTCTTGGGGATGATGAGCTGGCGTTGATCATCAGCCAATTCTTGTGGTTTCACAACAACCACTTGAATCGCCGGCGTGGTGGTGGTTCGAAGGAAGGATGCTATGGCTGTGGAGATCCTGACCACTTCGTCGCCCACTGCCCCAAGAAGAACAAGCACTCCTTCGACAAGTATGACTCTAGCAAGCACAGGGAAAAGCGCGAGTACACCTCCAAGCACAAGTCAAAGGGAGGATTCGACAAGGAGGCGCTGAAGAAGAAGTACTTTAAGAAGGCCAAGGCCTAAGAGCGTGCCTTCCTCGCCTCCCTCAGCGACCTCGACAACGACACCAACGATGACTGGTCTTCTTCCTCTCCCTCGAGTTGACTAGGCTTTGCTTCATCGCTAAGTCCATCCACGGAAGCTACTGCACCGTGGTCGTGGATGAAGGGGTGAAGCCCAACAAGGATGTGCTTCCCAGCGACGACGATGCTACCGAGGTAAAACCTTCCGTCGACGCTCTTATTGCCGAGCTTGATATCATGACCAATACTTTGATGAGTCAAGATAAGCTACTGAAACGTGCTGCTCGTGAGAAGAAAGAGTTTAAGGACAAGCTAGAAGTTGTGGAGAAAGAGCTTGAGGAAGCTAAGAAGCTTGTCGTTCATGTGTCTGACGAGGTTGAGTGCGATGAATATGCTGTTCATATGAAAAACTTTTCTGAGTTGCAATCTAAATATGCTACCTTATTAGATGAGAACGATGAGCTGAAGGCTAGGTCTAGCTTGTTGGGTGCGTGCAAGTCTTGTTCAGGCTTGCAATTTAAGCTGACAGAGAAGAATGCCAAGATCCTTGCTCTTGAGAAGGCCAGTTCAGATAGCATGGTTATTGAGTGTGCACGTTGTGCGAGCTTGGTGCTGGAGCTTAAGTCTTGCAGGCATGACAAGATGAGATACGAGGAAGACAACACATACTTTCGGTCCATCTTGAATTAGGTGTCTTGTAGTGAGCCACAGTTGGGCATGATGATGAGCCAGTTCAGGCGGGGAACTAGGACATCGGGAGTAGGCTTTGCTCTAGGTGGGAAGGGTGAACATGCCTATGGCAAAGTTGGTGAGTTTAGTAGTTTGAGCCCAAGTGAGAAACCTTCCACTACTTCCAAATTGATCAAGATCAATCCACCTAAGCCTACCAAACCCACTGTGAAAGATGGAGTGTTTGAAGAACCTCCAAGAGCTCCACCCCAGAAACAAGTTTGGGTTCCAAAACTGAACCATCTTAGGAACTCTCTTGATACTCTACCGAACATCTCTAAGGATCCCCTTTCTAAAGCCAAAAAGCTACCAAGAGTGACACATACCCATAAGAAAGTGAGCCAACAACCACTCAAGAGAGATGTGAGGTATCACTATGATTATTGCCATAGGGATGGTCATCTTGTTGAGTTTTTCTTCAAGAGGAAGAGAGATGAACAGTGAGAGTACAAGTTGAACAACCAAAACATGTACCGCTCGCCCCATGGTGTACATGTGCCACCTGTTTAGAGGCGCAATGCTAGGCCAAGAGGTGCAATGCCTCAAGGTGCTAGGCCTCAGCTTGCGAGACCATGTGATGGTCGTGCCCGGCGTGGTTCAGGTCATGATCAATATGACTTTGGACCTCATGACAGTGGCTTTCAGTCCTACAGTTCTAGCGGACCACGTTTTCCCCCATGTGGTGCCCACTTTCCTCAAATGGGACATGGCATGTTTGGTGTTTTTCTAACACTTTTTTAGGGCAAATGAGCCAACACTGGTATTCTCCATAGTTTACTAACCCTAGTGTTATGTCATTTGCTCATCCCATGTCCTTCTATTGATGCAGGACGGAGGCCTAGAGAACATATGGCTCATTGATTTCGGTTGTTCACGCCACATGACTTGAAGTTCAAAATGGTTCTCCAGCCTCGACCCCGTGCAATGTAAGGAGTACATCACATTCAGGGACAATAGCAAAGGTAAGTGTAACACCCCGGGTGTTATAGTGCTAATTAATCTGCCATGTCATCATAATGCATTGCAAAGCATCCCTGTTAGGTTAAACTTGTTATGCATCAACTAAAATGAGTTTACTTATCTAGGTTGAATGTGTTTCTCAGTGGTGTGCTCCGAACCCGAAAACCCTAATTTCAAATGCCACCGCAAATACTTAGTCCATACCCTACGTAATTTGAGGTGTGCGACTGTGTTGCACACTAGTGTCAAGTGTAGGGTATGAGCTCAAGTACAACATCTAAAATGAAGCTCCAAATTTGAATTTGAATTGGAGTCCCAAAACTTGTCACAAGTTTTCTGATTCAAATTTAAATTCAAATCTGGGAAGAAATGTAAAAGAATTTCAAAAGCTAATTGGTCAACCAAGAGTGGCATTTGGTCAACCATGTTATGTTGGTCCAAATAATGCCCTTGGGTGAGGTTTTGATCACTAAGTAATCACCAATCAAAGTAGCAACAAATTTCAATTTAAAATTTCCCCGAAAACCTTAAATTTCAAAACCCTGTTTTACCCCCTTTTGAAATAATTCAAAATCTAAGCAAAATTTGGGAAAAAGTTCAAAACCAAGTTTGTAGAACTTTTCAAGGGCTACAACTTTGGTGTTTTGAGTTTTCAAAGTTTTAGTGTAAAATGTGGAGCAATTTTGAAAATAAACAAATTTCAAATTTAATTCATTTTTGTCCCCAAGCTAAGATTTCAAAATGGAGGCAGAATTTGAAAAAGTTTTGAACAGCAAAGTTGTAGGTCTGGTCAAGATATACAACTTTGATGTTTGGAGATTTTGAAGTTTCAATGTAAAATCAAAAGTAATTTCTAAATTACCAAATCTGAAAAATGTGTCCCCTTTTGAGTTTAAATTCAAATTTCAAAATCCAGTTATAATTTGAAAAAGTGTTCAATACAAAACTTGTAGAGCTTGAAATTCTGAAGATTTCATAGATTGGAAGTTTTTCAAGTTGTTACATGAATTTGAGAGTAATTTGAGAAAATAGTTTGAAAATTCAAAGTTTGGGGGGGAGCTACAGTGACCGGCCAATCACCGCCGACCACCGCGCGGTATGGGCGCCGGCGAGACGCCGGGCGGCTTCGGCCGGCTTCCAGGCGAGTCCTCGATCGCCAGCGCGACGTCGCGCGTCTTCCAGCACAGTCATCGCCACCGTTCCCTATATATACGTCGAGCTCACAATGGCGATTTTCATTTTCCCTGTTTTCGCCACCGCCGCCACCGCAGCTCCGCCGCTCGCCGCTGCCGCCGTCGAGCCACCTCCAGCCACGCCAACCGCACCATTAACTCCGCCTCATCCTCGCGCACCTCGTGAACCACCCGAGCGAGCTTAACTCTGCCTAGATCACCACAGCCGCCCGCTCCCGTGCCCAACTCCGGTCGGAGCACCGCCATCGTTGCCTTCCCGTGGCCAGGCCACTCCGGCTTCTCTCCGTCCTCCCCGAGACCGCCATCGTCACCGCTGTGAGCTCCTGATCGTTTTCCTCGCACTAATTTAACCGCTACCGTGTTGTACCATCGAGTCGCCGGTCACCGTGGTTGTCGAGCCGCCACCGTCGTCGGTGAGCTGTCGCCGGAGCTCGAGCCAGGGTGTTTAGTAGCAAAACGGAATCGTGGGGTGGTGTAGAAGGTGTTGGTAGGGTCGGTTAGTCGACCGAAGTGCCGGTCACCGGCCAGCCACCGTGGGAGAGCGAGTGAGCGCACGGGAGAGCGAGGGGGAGACGGAGGTGAGGGATGACATGTGGGGACGCGGTGTCAGCGAGAGAGAGAGAGCCAGCGCGCGGGGCAGGCCGCTGCTGGGCCGCGCGGCTGGGCCGGTCGCGAGTGCGAGCGTGGGCGCGCGCGAGCGGGCCGCTCGGCTGGGCCGGACCGGAGGGAAGAGGAGATCGGCCCGGTTCGGATTTTCGTTTTTGTTTTCTTTTTCAAATAAATGAATAGTGTTGCTATTTGTTTATTTCATTAAAAAATTGTGTAGAGTTCCAAAATTTATGAAAATTTTTATGTAAGCTTCTCAATGTATAAACTATCTAGGAAAAATGTTAAATCATGAATTTGAATACTTTGTGCAGTAGAATTAATTAGTTTCATTAAAGATTAAATGCAACTTTCTGGAATTTTAATAATTAATTTATTGATCCAAAAATTATGAAATTTATTATAACACTGTTGTAATTCATTCTTAACCCATAGAAAAAGTTTGAGCTTGATTAGGTAAAATTTGATCAACTCCTAATTATGCCCTAATTAGTTAAATAGAAAATAAATGTTAATTTGAGAACTTTAAGTGTTGTGTGCCTTTTGATTGAGTGATGTCCTTAGGTCACTACCCTTTGGTGATCTTTGGCACCTTAATTTCATGATTGAGCTCGTTAGTAACTTGTTAGGTTAAAAGCTGGTATCGCTGGAATCGTCGCTTCTAGTTAGTAGGTTTTCTGTTTGCGACTGTACCGTAGAAGTAAGTTGTACTGAAGTCGTAACTCGTAGCATGTTATCATCAAGCATCATGTTTATCATCGAGCGTCATGTTAAAGCATGTTATGTATTCGTGTAGTCTCCGCTTTCGAAGAAGCCGAAGTCGTCGATCAAGCTTCCGGAGAAGAGCGATCGTCGGTGAGTTTCGGACCGGGCGGTGGAGTCCTCGAGTCTGAGTCGATCGTCGTGTGCGAACAAGGCAAGCCCCGGTGCATTTAAACCCTACCTTGAATGTTTACAAATGTTTTATTATTTTATAATATGGTTTATTGCATTAGGTAATTAGGAGTTGAGTGATAACCTAATTGCTACATTATCATCCTTGATTATTGCGATATCAACCTTGATACCTGTTTTTACTGAAAATGCGTAGTATGCTTCGCTATGCTTAGAAGTTAAGCTTTTAAATGAAATGTTTACATAGCCATGACGGCATATCGAATGAATATTGAAATATAAGAATAAATTTGAAAGATCGGGCGGGTGGTTTGGCCACTGCTAACATGCATTGGGAAAGGAGTCTCAATGTATTGTTTCCGCCTTGTCAGTTAAGGCCCGTTCGTTGTAAGCCTGTTGTGTTCGAGACTTTGCAACTAACCTCATGCCTTGGGTAAGCCCAAAATGTTGGTGATTCCATTACGAGAACGTCTAACCTCGCACTGGGAGTGGAGAGATGGCGAGAGTAGCGTGTACCCTCGGGGCTAGAATCGGGCCGGGTTCGAGGAGTACTGTACTCTCGGGTGGCGATGGACACGTTCTGGTTTTGGGAGATCTAAATGAGGGTTGATATATGCAGATTCGGTTCTACATATGTCGTGATGTTAGGGATCCCCAGCTAGGTATAATCGGTTCGAATCGTCGTTGCTCCTCGGTTATGGAGACTCGATCGCCTGACTTACATCGTAGTTAAGAACTGGAATTGAAAGAAAGAATGAGAAAGGTTTTGATGATAATTACTTTGATCTAGATTAGGATCACCTAGAATTGGCTAATGAACCATCAATGGTAAAAGTAAAATATTGAAGATAAGGACTTACCTTAGTAAGCTTTTCTGCAAAAGAAAATTTGATTCTTGATTACCCGTACCTTGATTTCCTAAAGCTAGCATGCCCTTGGAGTCTTTGTCTTAGTCGGGTAAGTCTTGTTGAGTACTCTCATACTCAGGGTTTGTTAACCCCTTGTTGTAGGTGCGGTTCATGAACAAGTCTGCTTCGAGCCTTGTTGCATGACCGTCGTGGTTGAAGACAGTGACGACGAGTAGATTGTGTGGCCTTTGGGCAAGGCATCTCGCTTGTGTGATGTAATAAAGTTACTACCGATACTTCTCTACTAATGGTTTGTAATAATGTTACATAAGGTTTGAAGTTTGAAAACTGGTTTGTAATCTATGTTATTATAAGACTTCCGTTACTTTACTCTGTTGAATATTTTGAATAAACTGTTGTAATATTGCAATACTCCTGTGATTGGATCCTGTTCGGAGGAAAGCAGGCCTTTTAAGTTATGGTGAACATAAGTACAACTGTCAGAGGTCATTATGACAATGAAGTGTACTTGTGGGCCATCGTAATTAGGAGGTTCTGTGACAGCTGGTACCAGAGCATAATCACTCGAGTTATTGTAGTATTACTTTGTAAAACTTCAAAATGATTTGGGTCAACAAACTTAATATTGATATTTTAGTCCAAATTGCTTTTGCTTATCTTAATCAATTCTATAGTTTCCTTAGCTCATATTTGAAAGCTTCGTAGTGAAGTATCATGTATAGTGCCCTATGTTATAAAGATTGCTTGTGTTACTTAAATCTTTCTGTTAGATCGTAAGTACGATGCATGCATCATGTTTAATTAACCTGCTTAAGTTACCTTCCCTTTTAAAGTGGTTTGGGTTAAGTAAGGTTCAATCCTATTCATGCTAACCTTCAGATCCCTCCTATCTGTTCTTATCGTCCTAATTCTGTCTTGTTTTAGGATGGCACGTGTGAAGACGACTCCTCGCAAGAAAACGGGTCCGCAAGGAGTGCCGCGTCATCAGTTGGCCGCCAGAGTTGATGGAGCAAGCAGTAGCCGTAATCCGAACCCGGATTCGGAGTCAGAGGTTGCAAGGCTTACATCAGAAGTGGAGCGACTGAAGCGCAACATGCGTTTTTGGAAACAGTTCTTGAATGAGTCTCTGGAAAAGGAGACAGAAGCCAGGGCTCGTGTTCGTGAGTTGGAGCTTTATGTGACACACCTGGAGCAGTACAACACAGTTCTGCATGAGGAAGTGCATAGGCTAAATGATCTGATGAATCCCAATCATCAGCCCCAGCCAGTGGAAGATGATGTTGGTGCAGTGGTTGTTCCTGATGGAGAGGACAATGAAGAAGATCCAGAAGAAGATGAACCCGTGATGGAAAGTGGGGATGATGCAAGTCATGTCACTGGTGCAAGTGCTCCAGAGAATGAGGAGGAAGTGATCGTGATCAGCGATGATGATGAGGAGTGAAGGGTCGACATGGATGGTTGTGTAATATAGTAGTCTTTCCTGCTTTCTAAGAACCTTAGTGGGTAGTTTCTTGCTTGTGAGCAAGTTTGTAATGAAATAATGTAAGATAAGTTTGTGTTTGTATACAAGTTCTGTCCTAACTGCTTTTTAATTCAATAAAGCAATGTAAATAAACATGGTTTGTGTACAACAGATGGATGGTACTGGAACTTCCCAGGAAGGGGACCATAATCCGAATCCCCCACCGTTTCCACCTACCTTGGCAGAAGCTATTGCCGCACTGGTTAATGCCACTACCCTGTTGGCTCAGAATCAGAATCAGAATGGGAATCAGGGTCGTCGAGGCCGTAACAATGGAGGGGAAACCACTTATGTGGATTTCACCGATACCCGTCCACCAGTGTTCTCAAAGGCAGATGAGCCGCTAGAGGCGGATGACTGGCTCCGTACCATGGAGCAGAAGTTTGAACTTTTACAGTGCACAGAGCACCAGAAGCCTATGTTTGCAGCGCAACAACTCAGAGGTGCCGCAGGGGCGTGGTGGGCGAATCTAGTCGCCGCACAGCCTGCTGGCCACCGTGTCACTTGGCAGGAGTTTCGTGAAGCCTTTAGAGCACATTTTATCCCAGATGGTGTCATGGCCATGAAGCTAGAGGAGTTTCTCTCACTGAAGCAAGGGAACCAGACAGTTCTACAATATGTGGGCAAATTCAATCATCTGTCCCAGTATGCGGCTGAATATGTGAATACCGATGCAAAGAAGAAGAGTTGTTTCATGAGAGGTTTGAGTACCAAAATCCAGGAAGCATTAGTCACCTGCTATAATGCTACTTACCATGAGATAGTCAATGTGGCTATTGCGTCAGAAGAGAAGTCCCGACTGCACAAGGAGTCGAAGAAAAAGAAGCCAGTGTTTTCAAGTCCGTCTGGCGGCATTAAGAAACGCCAGAAGTTTGTTTATCACCCTCAGAACCATTTCCGCCCAACTTATCGTCCACCGCAGTACCAAGCTCAGCCGCAGACGTTTTTCCGTCCTGCCGCAATTCCGCAATATCCACAGCAGCCGAATGCCCCTGGTATTCGAAACCAGACTCCAGTAACCCATAACTTTCCCTGCTACAACTGTGGAAAGCCAGGCCACTTTTCCAAGGATTGCCCGTATCCAAGGCAGTACAATCCTAATTATCCCAGAGCTCCCGTACCACAACAGCAACAACCTCAGAGTAAGAACAATAATCTGAATGTTCAGAAGGGTAAGGGTGAGAAGAAGAAGACCGGACGTGTATTCTACACTCAAGCAAGTGCAATCCCAGAGGGAGAACCTGTTATGATGGGTATGTTCCCTGTTGCTAATCATCCAGCAGTACGGTTATTTGATTCAGGTGCATCGCATACATTCATAAATCACACCTTTGTTGTTAAGTATGACATTCCAATTATGGGAACACAAGAGGATTTCTTTATCCAGTCGCCCGGGGGACGACTGTGTACTAAGGAGATGGTACGTGACGTACCTATAGAGTTAGGTGGGCATATATTCCCTACCTCAATGATAATATTACAGAAACAGGATATAGATGTAATCCTGGGTATGAATTGGATGTACCAAAGAGGAGCCCTTATAGATGCACTGCACAGAACTATAAGGTTGAACCTGCCAGATAATAAATCTCATCTTCTTATCCAACTTCCTATCCCGAAGAGAACAGTTGAAAGTATATGTGCAACTTCAGTACATGAGATTTGTGATATACCGGTAGTCTGTGAATTTCCGGATGTGTTTCCAGATGATCTACCAGGTCTGCCACCGGACAGAGATATAGAGTTTGTGATTGAGTTAAAACCGGGTACTGCCCCAATATCCCGGAGAGCTTACAGAATGCCACCCAATGAATTGGCAGAACTTAAGGATCAATTGCAAGAGTTACGTGACAAAGGTTTTATCAGACCCAGTTCCTCACCATGGGGATGTCCAGCTCTTTTTGTCAAGAAGAAGGATCAGACTTTAAGGATGTGTGTTGACTATCGACCGCTGAATGAAGTAACCATTAAGAATAAATATCTGCTGCCTCGCATTGATCTACTCTTTGATCAGCTTGCGGGGGCAAAGGTATTTTCCAAGATTGATCTTCGATCAGGGTACCATCAAATCAAGATTCGACCTGAAGATATCCCAAAGACTGCATTCACCACCAGATATGGACTGTATGAGTACCTAGTTATGTCTTTTGGTCTCACTAATGCACCGGCACATTTCATGTATCTGATGAATTCAGTTTTCATGCCGGAACTTGACAAGTTTGTGGTTGTTTTTATTGATGATATTCTGGTATACTCCAAAAGTGAAGAAGAGCATGTTGAGCATCTCAGAGTTGTTCTGACTCGTCTAAGAGATCACCAACTGTATGCCAAGTTCAGTAAATGTGAGTTTTGGTTAAGAGAAGTGCAATTCTTAGGACATGTGTTGTCAGCCGAAGGAGTAGCAGTAGATCCTGGCAAAGTGGAAGATATTCTGAATTGGAAACCACCAATCTCAGTTCATGAAGTCCGAAGTTTTCTGGGAATGGCGGGTTATTATCGTCGATTCATACCTGACTTTTCAAAGGTAGCCAAGCCAATCACAGAGTTATTGAAGAATCAAACTAAGTTCATATGGTCTCCAGAATGTGAAAAAGCTTTTAGAATTTTAAAAAAATCATTGACAACTGCTCCAGTTTTGGCACAACCAGATATAGAAAAGCCATTTGATGTTTACTGTGATGCCTCAGGTATTGGCCTTGGTTGCGTATTGATGCAAGAAGGCAGAGTCATTGCTTATGCCTCGAGACAGTTGAAGCGCCATGAATAACATTATCCGACACATGATCTTGAACTAGCAGCTGTGGTTCATGCATTAAAAATCTGGCGTCATTACTTGTTAGGTAATACTTGCCACATGTATACAGATCACAAGAGCTTAAAGTATATCTTTACTCAGTCAGAATTGAATATGAGACAAAGAAGGTGGCTTGAGTTAATAAAGGACTATGATTTAGAAGTACACTATCACCCTGGAAAAGCGAATGTAGTTGCTGATGCACTCAGTAGAAAGAATCGTTGCCATTGTACGACTGTGCAGCCAATGGATTACAGTCTGTGTTATGAGTTGGAAAGGTTGAATATTGAAATAGTTCCACAAGGTCAGTTGACTAATGTCACAGTGGAATCAACAATCAAAGATCAGATTGTGTCTGCTCAGAGAAAGAATTCCAGAATAACTCACATCAAAGAAAAAGTTAGAACTGGTCAACCGACAGATTTCAGTATTGATGATGCAGATGTATTGTGGTTTAAGAACCGGTTAGTGGTCCCAAAGGTTCTAGAGTTACGTCGACTCATTCTTGATGAAGCACATAGGACAAGGTTTTCTATTCATCCAGGGAGTAATAAGATGTATCAAGATTTGAAACAGCAATTCTGGTGGACCAAAATAAAAATTGAGATCGCCAAATATGTTGCCAGATGTGACACTTGTTGTAAAGTGAAGGCAGTACACCTGAAGTCGGCAGGAATGTTACAACCCTTGCCCATTCCATCCTGGAAATGGGAAGATATCAGTATGGATTTCATTACTGGGTTACCTAAGACCTCAAGAGGCTTTGATTCAATTTGGGTCATTGTGGACCGACTGACAAAGTCATCTCATTTTATTCCAGTTAAGGTGGACTATTCTGCTATAACTTATGCAAGAATTTATATTGCACGAATCCTGAGCCTTCATGGGGTACCAAAGACCATTGTATCAGATAGAGGTACGCAGTTTGTTAACAAATTTTGGAGACACCTACATGAGTCCCTAGGTACAGAACTTTTGCATAGTACCGCTTATCATCCACAGACAAGTGGTCAGACTAAAAGGGTCAATCAAATTCTAGAAGATATGTTAAGGTCATGTGCACTTAATTATTCAGACACTTGGGATGAGTGGTTACCGTTAGCAGAATTCTCTTACAATAATAGTTATCAAGAGAGTATCAAAATGGCACCGTTTGAGGCATTGTATGGCCGCAGGTGCAGAACTCCATTGAATTGGTCAGAACCGGGAGAAAGATGGTTTTTCGGTGTTGATCTTGTGAAACAAACAAAAGAAAAAGTTTGACAGATCCAGAATAATTTAAAAGTTGCTCAGTCCAGACAAAAGAGTTATGCTGATAAAAGGCGTAGACCTTTGGTATTCCGAGTAGGGGATTATGTTTATCTAAAAGTATCACCCATGAAAGGAGTTAGCAGATTTGGAGTCAGAGGCAAACTCGCACCACGTTATATTGGTCCTTTTCAAATCATTCAACAATGTGAAAAGGTGGCATATAAGTTAAAGTTGCCTGAACAACTGTCAGCAGTGCACAATGTATTTCATGTATCACAAATGAAGAAGTGTCTACAAGTACATGATCAAGTGGTTGATGTTGAGGGAGTTGAACTTGAACCAGATTTGACATATTCTGAATATCCTGTCCGAGTTTTGGATCAAAAAGATCATGTTACCCGCAGTAGAACAACTAAATGGTACAGAATACAGTGGAATCAACATTCAGAAGAGGAAGCCACCTGGGAATCGGAGGATTACCTGTTGGAGAATTTCTCGGAGTTCTTTGCTTCTATCTAGGTTGCAATTTCCTCTTTAAACTGTAACCTATCCTTTTAAAATCGTTGTAATTCAGAAAACCCCTACCTGTTTTGTAGACAAGTCTTGGACGTGTTTTCTTGACACGTTTCCTTTTCTATTACTTAACTCAAGGCTTTAAATCTCGGGACGAGATTTCTTTAAGGGGGAAGGGCTGTAACACCCCGGGTGTTATAGTGCTAATTAATCTGCCATGTCATCATAATGCATTGCAAAGCATCCCTGTTAGGTTAAACTTGTTATGCATCAACTAAAACGAGTTTACTTATCTAGGTTGAATGTGTTTCTCAGTGGTGTGCTCCGAACCCGAAAACCCTAATTTCGAATGCCACCGCAAATACTTAGTCCATACCCTGCGTAATTTGAGGTGTGCGACTGTGTTGCACACTAGTGTCAAGTGTAGGGTATGAGCTCAAGTACAACATCAAAAATGAAGCTCCAAATTTGAATTTGAATTGGAGTCCCAAAACTTGTCACGAGTTTTCTGATTCAAATTTAAATTCAAATCTGGGAAGAAATGTAAAAGAATTTCAAAAGCTAATTGGTCAACCAAGAGTGGCATTTGGTCAACCATGTTATGTTGGTCCAAATAATGCCCTTGGGTGAGGTTTTGATCACTAAGTAATCACCAATCAAAGTAGCAACAAATTTCAATTTAAAATTTCCCCGAAAACCTTAAATTTCAAAACCCTGTTTTACCCCCTTTTGAAATAATTCAAAATCTAAGCAAAATTTGGGAAAAAGTTCAAAACCAAGTTTGTAGAACTTTTCAAGGGCTACAACTTTGGTGTTTTGAGTTTTCAAAGTTTTAGTGTAAAATGTGGAGCAATTTTGAAAATAAACAAATTTCAAATTTAATTCATTTTTGTCCCCAATCTAAGATTTCAAAATGGAGGCAGAATTTGAAAAAGTTTTGAACAGCAAAGTTGTAGGTCTGGTCAAGATATACAACTTTGATGTTTGGAGATTTTGAAGTTTCAATGTAAAAT
Organism: Saccharum hybrid cultivar R570; assembly: GCA_038087645.1. Lineage (NCBI taxonomy): Eukaryota > Viridiplantae > Streptophyta > Magnoliopsida > Poales > Poaceae > Saccharum > Saccharum hybrid cultivar. The sequence goes on along the minus strand of JAQSUU010000191.1, from coordinate 9,733,931 downwards.
CAAAAGTAATTTCTAAATTACCAAATCTGAAAAATGTGTCCCCTTTTGAGTTTAAATTCAAATTTCAAAATCCAGTTATAATTTGAAAAAGTGTTCAATACAAAACTTGTAGAGCTTGAAATTCTGAAGATTTCATAGATTGGAAGTTTTTCAAGTTGTTACATGAATTTGAGAGTAATTTTTGAAAACAGTTTGAAAATTCAAAGTTTGGGGGGGGAGCTACAGTGACCGGCCAATCACCGCCGACCACCGCGCGGTATGGGCGCCGGCGAGACGCCGGGCGGCTTCGGCCGGCTTCCAGGCGAGTCCTCGATTGCCAGCACGACGTCGCGCGTCTTCCAGCACAGTCACCGCCACCGTTCCCTATATATACGTCGAGCTCACAGTGGCGATTTTCATTTTCCCTGTTTTCGCCACCGCCGCCACCGCAGCTCCGCCGCTCGCCGCTGCCACCGTCGAGCCACCTCCAGCCACGCCAACCGCACCATTAACTCCGCCTCATCCTCGCGCACCTCGTGAACCACCCGAGCGAGCTTAACTCCGCCTAGATCACCACAGCCGCCCGCTCCCGTGCCCAACTCCGGTCGGAGCACCGCCATCGTCGCATTCCCGTGGCCAGGCCACTCCGGCTTCTCTCCGTCCTCCCCGAGACCGCCATCGTCACCGCTATGAGCTCCTGATCATTTTCCTCGCACTAATTTAACCGCTACCGTGTTGTACCATCGAGTCGCCGGTCACCGTGGTTGTCGAGCCGCCACCGTCGTCGGTGAGCTGTCGCCGGAGCTCGAGCCAGGGTGTTTAGTAGCAAAACGGAATCGTGGGGTGGTGTAGAAGGTGTTGGTAGGGTCGGTTAGTCGACCGAAGTGCCGGTCACCGGCCGGCCACCGTGGGAGAGCGAGTGAGCGCACGGGAGAGCGAGGGGGAGACGGAGGTGAGGGATGACATGTGGGGACGTGGTGTCAGCGAGAGACAGAGAGCTAGCGCGCGGGGCAGGCCGCTGCTGGGCCGCGCGGCTGGGCCGGTCGCGAGCGCGAGCGCGGGCGCGCGCGAGCGGGCCGCTCGGCTGGGCCGGACCGGAGGGAAGAGGAGATCGGCCCGGTTCGGATTTTCGTTTTTGTTTTCTTTTTCAAATAAATGAATAGTGTTGCTATTTGTTTATTTCATTAAAAAATTGTGTAGAGTTCCAAAATTTATGAAAATTTTTATGTAAGCTTCTCAATGTATAAACTATCTAGGAAAAATGTTAAATCACGAATTTGAATACTTTGTGCAGTAGAATTAATTAGTTTCATTAAAGATTAAATGCAACTTTCTGGAATTTTAATAATTAATTTATTGATCCAAAAATTATGAAATTTATTATAACACTGTTGTAATTCATTCTTAACCCATAGAAAAAGTTTGAGCTTGATTAGGTAAAATTTGATCAACTCCTAATTATGCCCTAATTAGTTAAATAGAAAATAAATGTTAATTTGAGAACTTTAAGTGTTGTGTGCCTTTTGATTGAGTGATGTCCTTAGGTCACTACCCTTTGGTGATCTTTGGCACCTTAATTTCATGATTGAGCTCGTTAGTAACTTGTTAGGTTAAAAGCTAGTATCGCTGGAATCGTCGCTTCTAGTTAGTAGGTTTTCTGTTTGCGACTGTACCGTAGAAGTAAGTTGTACTCAAGTCGTAACTCGTAGCATGTTATCATCAAGCATCATGTTTATCATCGAGCGTCATGTTAAAGCATGTTATGTATTCGTGTAGTCTCCGCTTTCGAAGAAGCCGAAGTCGTCGATCAAGCTTCCGGAGAAGAGCGATCGTCGGTGAGTTTCGGACCGGGCGGTGGAGTCCTCGAGTCTGAGTCGATCGTCGTGTGCGAACAAGGCAAGCCCCGGTGCATTTAAACCCTACCTTGAATGTTTACAAATGTTTTATTATTTTATAATATGGTTTATTGCATTAGGTAATTAGGAGTTGAGTGATAACCTAATTGCTGCATTATCATCCTTGATTATTGCGATATCAACCTTGATACCTGTTTTTACTGAAAATGCGTAGTATGCTTCGCTATGCTTAGAAGTTAAGCTTTTAAATGAAATGTTTACATAGCCATGACGGCATATCGAATGAATATTGAAATATAAGAATAAATTTGAAAGATCGGGCGGGTGGTTTGGCCACTGCTAACATGCATTGGGAAAGGAGTCTCAATGTATTGTTTCCGCCTTGTCAGTTAAGGCCCGTTCGTTGTAAGCCTGTTGTGTTCGAGACTTTGCAACTAACCTCATGCCTTGGGTAAGCCCAAAATGTTGGTGATTCCATTACGAGAACGTCTAACCTCGCACTGGGAGTGGAGAGATGGCGAGAGTAGCGTGTACCCTCGGGGCTAGAATCGGGCCGGGTTCGAGGAGTACTGTACTCTCGGGTGGCGATGGACACGTTCTGGTTTTGGGAGATCTAAATGAGGGTTGATATATGCAGATTCGGTTCTACATATGTCGTGATGTTAGGGATCCCCAGCTGGGTATAATCGGTTCGAATCGTCGTTGCTCCTCGGTTATGGAGACTCGATCGCCTGACTTACATCGTAGTTAAGAACTGGAATTGAAAGAAAGAATGAGAAAGGTTTTGATGATAATTACTTTGATCTAGATTAGGATCACCTAGAATTGGCTAATGAACCATCAATGGTAAAAGTAAAATATTGAAGATAAGGACTTACCTTAGTAAGCTTTTCTGCAAAAGAAAATTTGATTCTTGATTACCCGTACCTTGATTTCCTAAAGCTAGCATGCCCTTGGAGTCTTTGTCTTAGTCGGGTAAGTCTTGTTGAGTACTCTCGTACTCAGGGTTTGTTAACCCCTTGTTGCAGGTGCGGTTCATGAACAAGTCTGCTTCGAGCCTTGTTGCATGACCGTCGTGGTTGAAGACAGTGACGACGAGTAGATTGTGTGGCCTTTGGGCAAGGCATCTCGCTTGTGTGATGTAATAAAGTTACTACCGATACTTCTCTACTAATGGTTTGTAATAATGTTACATAAGGTTTGAAGTTTGAAAACTGGTTTGTAATCTATGTTATTATAAGACTTCCGCTACTTTACTCTGTTGAATATTTTGAATAAACTGTTGTAATATTGCAATACTCCTGTGATTGGATCCTGTTCGGAGGAAAGCAGGCCTTTTAAGTTATGGTGAACATAAGTACGACTGTCAGAGGTCATTATGACAATGAAGTGTACTTGTGGGCCATCGTAATTAGGAGGTTCTGTGACAGTAAGGTGCTTTCTCGTGGGACCATTCGGGTCAACGAGAGCTTTGTCTTGAAGGATGTTGCCTTGGTCTCGAATTTGCATTTCAATTTGCTTTCTGTTTCGCAACTTCTTCAAGATGGCTTTGAAGTGCGCTTTAAGATCGGCTTGTGTTGAGTTCTTGACTCTTAGGGAAATCTTGTTTGCCAGATTGTTCCTTTTGGCCGTGTCTTTCGAGCTGATTTTTCTCACTCTTTCGGTTCTTCTCGATGTTTGGTGGTCGGATCTTCCTCTGAGCTTTGGAAGTGGCATAGGAGACTTGGTCACTTGAGCTTTGACTTACTAGCTAGGTTGAGCTCACTTGATCTAATCCGAGGATTGCCTAAGTTGAAATTTGAGAAGGATTTGGTGTGTCACCCTTGTCGTTACGGGAAGATGGTTGCCTCTTCTCATCCACTTGTGAATCAAGTCATGACCAAGGAACCTAGAGATCTACTTCACATGGACACAGTTGGTCCAGCTCAGGTTCGGTCAGAGGGTGGGAAGTGGTATGTTCTAGTAATCGTGGACGATTTTTCTCGCTACTCTTGGGTGTTTTTTATGGATGGTAAGGATGAGGCTTTTTCACATGCTCGGGATTTCATTCTTCGATTGCAAAATGAGTTCCCTAAGAATGTCATGAGAGCGATTCGCAGTGACAATGGCACAGAATTCAAGACTACTTATTTTGAAACCTTTTATGCTTCTTTAGGCCTCGAGCATTAGTTTTCCTCTCCCTATGTCCCTTAGCAAAATGGTGTTGTTGAGTGTAAGAATCGGACCCTTGTTGAGATGGCTAGGATGATGCTCGATGAGCATAGGACTCCTAGAAGATATTGGGCCGAAGCGATCAATACCGCGTGTCATGTTTCCAATCGCATTTTCCTTCGAGCTTTATTAAAGAAGACCTCTTATGAGTTGTGATTCGAAAAACCACCCAAGGTAAGCCATTTCAGAGTATTTGGATGCAAGTGCTTCATTCTGAAACAAGGTAATTTGGATAAACTTGAGTCTCGCTCCTCTGATGGTATTTTTCTTGGTTATGCTTCACATTCTCATGCTTATCGTGTGCTTAACCTTGAAACTAACCGAGTTGTAGAGACTTGTGAGGTTAACTTTGATGAGACCATGCCTTGTTATGTTCCTGTCTTTGAAAGTGCAGGTGATCAGGAAATCGGTGAGAGCATCTTCGTTGAGGAGAATGAGGAAGATGCTGATTGGGGAGATGTAGAGCTGATCTCTTCTGCTGTTCTAGTCGAGTCTACGACAACTACATCGGCTCACGGACCAGACCCATCTTCTTCCACTACATGGGGTCCGCACGAGCCGCCTCCTCAGCCTACACCGGTAGCACCTGAGGAGGCTCTAGCAGCTATTGAGGGGGAGGCGACATCTTTAAGGGAAGCCCCTCGGTACATCCAATGTCGTCACCTGCCTCAAACTATGATCGATGACATCAGTTAGTGTGTTACACGCTCAAGGTCATATGAAATCTCATATTTCGCTCATTCCGCTTTTGTCGCTAATTTCGAACCACAAAATGTTGGACACGCACTTTCTGATCTCGATTGGGTCAATGTTATGCACGAGGAGTTATAGAACTTTGAGAGGAATGAAGTCTAGGTCTTAGTTCCACCTCCACCTGAGTGTCACCCTATAGGCATAAAGTGGGTTTTCAAGAACAAGCAAAGTGAGGATGGAGTTGTGGTGAGGAATAAGGCTAGGCTAGTGGCTCAGGGATTTTGTCAGAAAGAGGGAGTAGACTTTGAAGAAACCTTTGCTTGTGGCTCGTATCGAGGCTATAAGGATGCTCTTAGCTTATGCAGCTTCGAAAGGGTTCAAGCTGTATCAAATGGATGTGAAGAGCGCCTTTTTGAATGGGTACATAGAGGAAGAGGTGTATGTGAGGCAACCCCCTGGCTTTGAAAATCCCAAGTCTCCCAACCATGTTTACAAACTCCACAAAGCCTTGTATGGGTTGAAACAAGCTCCGAGAGCCTGGTATGAGCGTTTGAAAGCCTTCTTGCTTGCTAAGGGCTTTAAGATGGGTTACGTAGATAAAGCTTTGTTTCTCCTCAAGCAAGGCACTGACACACTTTTGGTTTAGATTTACGTGGATGATATCATTTTTTTTTGTTCCTCTCACGCCCTTGTTGCAAAGTTTTCTAAGACTACGAGCAGGGAATTCGAGATGGGCATGATGGGCGAGTTGACATTCTTCCTCGGGCTGCAAATCAAGCAAACATGTGAGGGAACATTCGTGCACCAAGACAAGTACACCAAGGATCTTCTGAGAAAGTTTGATATGGGCGAGGCCAAGCCTCTTTCGACGTCCATGTCGACTACGATGGCCCTGGACGAAGATAAGGAGGGAGAAGTCGTGGACCAGATGTAAGGTCCAAATAGGCTAGAGGGGGGGTGAATAGCCTAATTAAAACTTCTACAAGAATTACTTAACCACGAGTTAGTACGAAAGGTGGTGAAGCAAAAGCACTAGCTCTAACTAATTAAGCAAGCCACCTATACAAGACTAGTACAAGGCTATTCACTAAACACAACAACAACTACAAGCTAGAAACAAGAAGTAATACGAGAGAAGAGCTTTGATTGATTATACCGTCGTGTAGAGATGAGATGTACCAATCAATCAATCACACAAGAAAATCCTCGGGAAGAGAATGACACAAGAATTTATCCCGAGGTTCACTTGCTTCCCGGCAAGCTACTCCCCGTTGTGGTGATACACCCACTTGTCAGTTCGCGAGCTAATCGACTATCAAGAGTCGAGCCCTCGGCGGGCGCCGCACAACCGCACACAAGATGGGGATCCTCCAAGCCACGAGTTCCACTAGAGTATCCAATTCACGAACTCCCGCGGGGAAGGATCAAGAACCCCTTACAACACTTGGTGAAGGCTCCAACAATCTCCAATTGCGAGCTCAATCACCTCCGCTGCTCCAAGCCGTCTACCGTGTCGGGAAACACGGAAGAGTAACAAGAAATCCGCAGCAACTCAAAGATCAAGTGCCTCTAGAATGCAACTCTCAAGCAATGCACTTGAATCTCACTCAATCTCACTCAAGATGTGCAACTATGCAAAGAGATGAGTGGAGGGGTTGTTCTCTAGCTCAAAGTATGTCTCTATATCTCAAAATGTGCAAGAGTTTCCCTCAAACCCCGGCCAACGTCTATTTATAACGAAGGGGTACGCAGCTAGCCGTTACAGACGACGTAGCGAAGAACGCGCTGACCGGACGCTCCGGTCAGGGTGACCGGACGCGTCCGGTCACTACACGACAAACGTGAACAGTGTGCGTCAGAACTAGCCGTTGCCCTGATCGGACGCGCTCAACCGAGTGACCGGACACGACAGTGCCAGCGTCCGGTCGCGTTCCAGTAAGCTCCAGCTGCGACCGGACGCGTCCGATCGCACGTGACCGGACGCGCCGCGCGTCCGATCGTCACACCGCTTCGCTCTGCCCCTCTGGACCTCTGACCGGACGCTCCGGCTACGTGAAGGACCGGACGCGCCGGTCGCGCGCTCTGATTCGCTCAGGAGAACTGACCGGACGCGCTGTTGAACTGACCGGACGCCACAGTGTCAGCGTCCAGTTAGAGTCCAGTAAGCTCCCTGGATGACCGGACGCGTCCGGTCGTCAGTGACCGGACGCGCTGCGCGTCCGATCATCGAACTAAAAACTGCGCAGACGCTGAACACTGACCGGACGCGTCCGGTCATACCGTGACCGCGTCCGGTGCAGCGTCCGGTCACCACAGTGACCTCCGTTCGCCTCCGTTTCTTTTCCGACTGTCGGCGCAGTAGAAAATAGGAGTTTCATTTCTCCAAAAAGCGCCGAATCCCGCCTCGCAAGCTCGGCGGGAGGGAGAGAGGAACCCAAACCCCTCTCTACCGCTTGAACTCCACTGCCTTCGCAAATGTGCTAACACCACCAAGTGTACACCACCATGTGCATGTGTGTTAGCATTTCACAATCATTTTCCAAGGCGTTATGTTAGCTCTTTACTAGATCCTAATGCATATGCTCAAGACATTGATCTAGTGGCACTTGATTTCCGAGCTAACCGTGATTGCCCCTCTTGATAGTCAGCTATGTATCCTAAACCCAGTCAATCACTTCTCTACTCATCTTAGACCAGCAAAAGGAAAACCCTATGGTTATACCTTTGCCTTGCGCTCTTAGATCCTTCTCTTTCACTTGATCATCATGTCCTTCATTTTATGTGCATCTCCACATGATCATCATTTCATGTCCATGCACCATCTCTTTGTGATCTTGTGGCCACCACTCCTTGCCACATACACCTTCATCACATGTGTTGCTTATGCCTAACTCAAAACACTTAACACATGACATTAGCAACTTGGTGTCATTGATTACCAAAACCAAACTTGGGCTTTCAATCTCCCCCTTTTTGGTAATTGATGACAACCATCACAAAGATATGAAATGAAATCAATTTTCAATTTCGATAGTATTAGCTCCCCCTACATATGTGCTTCCATGAGTTTGGTTCAATTGTGCACATATGTATGGATTTGAATTTTGGGAGAGTTACTACTATCAAATTGATGCTAAGGTATATAGAATGGACCTTTGAAGCGTGATACCAATCGGAGTTGCCTTTATATACCATCCTTAGCATCGAAGTAGCTAGACACCACTTGTAATACATCACTTGTAAAGATCACAAACACTAAAGTACTTCGTGAGATCAACATTAAAAGCAAAGGTGTCTAGATACCACATGTAAAGCTACTCTTAACAACACATCATTCAAGTTCTATATCTAGCATACACCATTCAATCATGAATATCAAAATTAAACTTTGCAATGCAACATTTCATCATGTTAATGCACATACAAATGCAACAAATAATCCATGAGCTTGCTCCCTCTACTTATGTGCTCAAATTTAATTTCTCTCCTCCTCACTATATCTTTTCTCTCCCCCTTACTATATCTTTCTCCCTCTTTGTGACTTTTTCTATCTTTGTGCTTTCTCTCTCCCTTTTTATATCTTTCTTGCTCTTTGCAATATCTTTGTAACTTTTCTCTCCCCCTTTGTCAACAATCACCAAAAAGGTGCCAATTTTAGTGAGAGATAAGTCAATCAATTATGAGGGAGTCCAGATTATGGTTCAATCTAGATTACTTGCCTAGAATATGTAATTCGGTTTGATCCAAGGACAAGCTTTTTCACACCTCATAAAGTATAAGGGTTATCTTGACCATGTTGAATTACACATCATGAGCTTATTTTCTAGATTCAACACTAGGTTTGCAAGCCCACAAACATGTCATATGCTACCACTAGATCAATCAAACATAGAAGCAATAGTGGTACCATATATACATCAAAATCATTTAATTTTCATGAATGAGCCTATTTGTCATGCAAATGTGTCTATATGTTCTAAACATGTCCTTAGCAAAGTATGAATGATATGCCAAACAACTTTACCTTGCTATGTTGGAGGAGAGGCATGTCATATAAGAATGTGGGGGTGCACTCATTTCAAATTGGAGAAGTCAAGAATGTTCAATTCATTCTTCAACTTATAAAATCTCTTTTCATCAAGTGGCTTTGTAAAGATGTCGGCTAGTTGATCTTCGGTGCCAATGCTTTCAATGCTAATATCACCCTTTTGTTGATGGTCTCTTATGAAGTGATGCCTTATGTCAATGTGCTTGGTTCTTGAATGTTGTACCGGATTTTGAGTCATCTTGATAGCACTTTCATTGTCACACAACAATGGCACATTCTTGAAGTTTATTCCAAAGTCATTCAAGGTGGCTTTCATCCAAAGCAATTGTGCACAACAACTACCGGCACTAATGTATTCGGCCTCGGAGGTAGATAGTGCAACACTATTTTGTTTCTTTGATGACCATGAAACAAGAGACCTTCCAAGCAATTGACAAGTGCCACTTGTGCTCATTCTATCAATCTTGCATCCTCCATAGTCGGAGTCCGAATATCCAATCAACTCAAAATTAGACCCCTTTGGAAACCATAATCCAACATCATGAGTGCCCTTGAGATATCTCAATATTCTCTTGGTTGCTTTCAAGTGACTTTCTCTAGGTGAAGCTTGATATCTTGCACACTTGCATACACTAAACATCACATCCGGCCTAGAAGCGGTGACATAGAGCAAACTTCCAATCATAGACCGGTATTGCTTTTAATCTACCATGTTTCTACTATCAACAATACCCAATTGATCATTAGTGCCCATAGGTGTGCTCATTGGCTTAGCATCTTGCAATCCAAACCTCTTGATCATGTCCTTGATGTACTTGCTTTGACTTACAAAAGTGTCATTCTTCATTTGCTTGATTTGAAGTCCAAGAAAGTAACTAAGCTCTCCAATCATAGACATCTCAAACTCATTAGCCATCATATTTCCAAACTCTTCACAAAAATCTTGATTTGTTGATCCAAAAATGATATCATCCACATAGATTTGCAACACAAACAAGTCATTTCCAAGCTTCTTGGTGAAGAGAGTGGTGTCAACCTTTCCCATCTTGAACCCTTTAGAGAGAAGAAAATCCCTCAATCTCTCATACCATGCTCTAGGTGCTTGCTTTAAACCATACAATGCCTTCTTTAGCTTGTAAACATGGTCGGGCTTCTTGTCATCTTCAAAACCGGGAGGTTGCTCAACATAAACTTCTTCATTGATGTAGCCATTGAGAAATGCACTCTTGACATCCATTTGATAGAGCTTGATGTTGTGTGCACAAGCATATGCTAATAAGATTCTAATTGCTTCCAATCTTGCAACCGGTGCATATGTCTCTCCATAGTCAAGACCCTCAACTTGAGTGTATCCTTGTGCTACTAATCTTGCTTTGTTCCTTACAACCATGCCATCTTGATCTTGCTTGTTTCTAAAGACCCACTTAGTACCAATCACATTGTAGTTCTTTGGCCTCTCAACAAGTTTCCAAACTTGATTTCTAGCAAAGTTGTTTAGTTCTTCATGCATGACATTCACCCAATCGGAATCCTTCAATGCATCATCTATCTTCTTTGGTTCTTCTAATGAGACAAATGAGTAATGCTCACAAAAGGATGCTAATCTTGATCTAGTTTGAACACCACTTTGAATTCCACCAATGATTTGGTCCAATGGATGATCTCTTGCAATACTAGTAGGTTGGAGTATTGGGAGTTGATTGCTTCCACTTGTTTGACCTTGAACTTGAGCTTCATCATGAGAACCACTAGAGCTTGCTTGATTTGTATCAATTTGCACACTTTGGTTGATCACATGAATATCATCATTATCAACTTGCATCGGCCTTATATCACCAATGTCCATGTTCTTCATTGCATTTGACAATTGATCTCCTCTCACATCATCAAGGTTTTAAGCTTCATTTTGAGACCCTTGGGTTTCATCAAACTCAACATCATGAACTTCTTCCAAGGTGCCATTTGTGAGATTCCAAACTCTATATGATTTGCTTGTGGTAGAATAACCAAGTAAGAACCATTCATCACATTTCTTTTCAAACTTGCTCAACCTAGTGCCTTTCTTGAGAATATAGCATTTGCAACCAAACACTTTAAAGTATGCAATGTTGGGCTTTCTTCCATTTAATAGTTCATATGGTGTCTTTCCAAGCTTCCTATGGCAATAGAGACGGTTACTACAATAGCAAGCCGTGTTGATAGCTTCACTCCAAAATGAATGACTAACATTGTATTCACTAAGCATTGATCTAGCCATATCAATCAAGGTTCTATTTTTCCTTTCAACTACACCATTTGATTGAGGAGTGTATGTTGGTGAGAATTGATGCCCAATACCAAGATCATCACACAAATCTTCAATTTTTGTGTTCTTGAACTCACTACCATTGTCACTTCTAATCTTCTTGATGGTGATTTCAAACTCATTTTGCACTCTCTTAACAAAAGACTTGAATAGATCATAAACATCACTCTTGTCATAAAGAAAGAGCACCCAAGTGTATCTAGTGTAGTCATCCACAATCACAAAACCATACTTGTTGCCACCAATGCTAGTGTATGTTGTTGGCCCAAACAAGTCCATGCGCAATAGCTCAAATGCTTTTGATGTGCTCATTTCACTTTTACTAGGATGTGAATTTCCAACTTGTTTGCCGGCTTGACAAGCACTACATAGTTTATCCTTCTCAAAGGTGACATCCTTCAATCCTCTAACTAAGTCATGCCTCAAAAGTTTGTTCAATTGTTTCATTCCAACATGACCAAGCCTTCTATGCCATAACCAACCCATACTAGATTTACTAAGCAAGCATGATGTCAATTGTGTCTCACTATCATTGAAGTCAACCAAGTATAAGCTACCATGTCTAAATCCTTTGAATATCAAGTTTGATCCATCAACACTTATGACTTCAACATCATCACTACCAAATATGCACTTGAAGTCAAGATCACAAAGTTGTGCCACTGATAAAAGATTGAAATCTAAGCTCTCAACTAGCAACACATTAGATATGCTCATGTCATTTGAGATAGCAATTTTACCAAGCCCCTTGACCTTGCCTTTCTTGTTGTTGCCAAAAGTGATAGCATCAAAACCACCATTTTGACTTGTATCAATTGAATTGAACATACAAGAGTATCCGGTCATATGTTGAGTGCACCCACTATCAAGCACCCAATGCCTTCCTCCGGCTTTGTAATTGACCTACAAGACAAGATCAATTCTTTTTAGGTACCCAAACTTGTTTGGGTCCTCCAAGGTTAGAGACTAAGCTCTTTGGTACCCAAATGGCTTTCTTCTTTGAGCCCATCCATGGTGTACCAATAAACTTAGCATAAACACCATTTGTACCCTTGGTAAGCATATAGAAAGAATTAAACTTGATTGAGGATACATTTGCATTGGATTTCTTGTTCATGCAATGTTGCTCTATGTGACCAACTTGCTTGCAACTTTTGCAATAGCTACCATTGTTCTTCACAAAACGAGTCTTGTGAGGAGCAAAAGCGGCCTTGCCTTTCTTGGGGTTATAGCCCAATCCCTCTTTGTAGAGAGAAGCTCTTTGGCTACCCAAGCACATAAGCAAGCGGTCCTCACCACCATAAGCCTTAGCTAATGTGTGATTGAGCTCTTTTACCTCCTTCTTGAGATTTTCATTCTCAACTATAAGTGTGGAGTCACAAGTGAAACCATCACTACTAGATGAGGATGATGTAGATGAGCTACATGAAGGGTTAGTAGGAGCAACAATAATAGGCTTATGAAAAGTTTCATCAATTATATCACATGATATGCCTATGTTACAAGTTTTAGCTTTCTCAACATTAGTTGGCATGTTTTCACATTTTTCAACTAGAGAGGAATGAGCTTCTTCAAGCTTAGTGTGAGACTTTTGAAGCTTCTTATGGTCTACCTTTAGACTCTCATAAGATGCCCTAAGCTCATCAAGTTCTTGCATAAGGTTTTTTTTTCCTTAAGCAAGCCCTTGCACTCCTTTCTAGATTCTTTAAAATGTTGAGTGCAATCTTCTAGCATAGTGATTAGTTCATCTTTAGTGAATTCTTCTTCATCACTATCACTATCACTAGCATTATCATGATCACTCTCATCGTCGGATGATACCTTAGCGGCCTTAGTCATGAAGTACGATGGAGTGTCGAAGAGGGAGACCTTCTCTTGGATGGCAATGCTAGCATGTCCCTTCTTCTTGCTCTTGTAGTCATCCTCATCATCACTTGAGGAATCATCACTATCCCATGTAGCAACATGAGAATCATTCTTCTTCTTATAAGAGCTTTTTTTCTTTTCTTGCTTCTTCTTCTCTTTCTTGATAGTATCTTCATCATCACTATCATAAGGACACTTTGCAATGAGATGGTCCTTGCTATGGCATCTAAAGCATCTCATGGTATGCTCACTCTTCTTGGATGAGTTCTTCCTCCTTCTTGCACGATAGCCTTTCTTCTTCATGAATTTGCCAAATTGCTTGACAAAGAGAGCCATCTTCTCATCAATGTCATCACTATCATAAGAGCTTGAGTCTTCATCACTTGATGATTCAATCTTGGATTTACTCTTGGATGTGGTGGCTTTGAATGCCACACTCTTCTTCTTTTCATCATCTTTCTTCTCATTTTCCTTCTTCTTCTTCTTGACCAACTCATCCTTCTCATCATCTTCTCTATATGAATCATCGGTCATCACTTCTTGAAATATTTGTTGAGGAGTTGAATCCTTCAATGTAGTCCTCACTAGTACGGTGATCAATGTATCAAATCTCTTGGGTAGACTTCTCAAGAACTTCATAGAGAATTGATTGTCCTTGACCTCCTCACCAAGTGCCTTAAGCTCATTGACAATGACTTGCAACCTATGAAACATCTCCGGTACACTCTCATCATCTTGCATCTTGAAGCTTGAAAATTTTTCTTGCAAGATATATTCTTTAGCAGTCTTTGTACCTTCGGTGCCCTCAAATGTTTCTTCTAGCTTGGCCCAAGCATCATGAGCAATCTCTATGTTCTTTACTTGCTCAAATGTCTTGTCATCTAGTGCCTCATGAAGAGCACTAATGGCAATATCATTGCATTGGAGCTTCTTCTCCTCTACCGGTGTAGGTGCTTCCGGATTAGCAACCTCAAATTTTGTTTCGGTGACCTTCCACACTTCTCTATTGATTGACTTTAGGTGTGCGGTCATCTTAACCTTCCAATATGCATAATTTGTGCCATCAAAGTGAGGTGCCTTCTTGGTGTTGTTGATGTGCAAGCTTAATTGAGCCATTTCTTTTTCACCGTAGGTTGTTAAGCCTCAAATAAACGGTGCCTCGGCTCTGATACCACTTGTAAGGTCCAAATAGGCTAGAGGGGGGGTGAATAGCCTAATTAAAACTTCTACAAGAATTACTTAACCACGAGTTAGTACGAAAGGTGGCGAAGCAAAAGCACTAGCTCTAACTAATTAAGCAAGCCACCTATACAAGACTAGTACAAGGCTATTCACTAAACACAACAACAACTACAAGCTAGAAACAAGAAGTAATACGAGAGAAGAGCTTTGATTGATTATACCACCGTGTAGAGATGAGATGTACCAATCAATCAATCACATAAGAGAAATCCTCGGGAAGAGAATGACACAAGAATTTATCCCGAGGTTCACTTGCTTCCCGGTAAGCTACTCCCCGTTGTGGCGATACACCCACTTGTCGGTTCACGAGCTAATCGACTATCAAGAGTCAAGCCCTCGGCGGGCGCCGCACAACCGCACACAAGATGGGGATCCTCCAAGCCACGAGCTCCACTAGAGTATCCAATTCACGAACTCCCGCGGGGAAGGATCAAGAACCCCTTACAACACTTGGTGAAGGCTCCAACAATCTCCAATTGCGAGCTCAATCACCTCCGCTGCTCCAAGCCGTCTACCGTGTCGGGAAACACGGAAGAGTAACAAGAAATCCGCAGCAACTCAAAGATCAAGTGCCTCTAGAATGCAACTCTCAAGCAATGCACTTGAATCTCACTCAATCTCACTCAAGATGTGCAACTATGCAAAGAGATGAGTGGAGGGGTTGTTCTCTAGCTCAAAGTATGTCTCTATATCTCAAAATGTGCAAGAGTTTCCCTCAAACCCCGGCCAATGTCTATTTATAACGAAGGGGTACGCAGCTAGCCGTTACAGACGACGCAGCGAAGAACGCGCTGACCGGACGCTCCGGTCAGGGTGACCGGACGCGTCCGGTCACTACACGACAAACGTGAACAGTGTGCGTCAGAACTAGCCGTTGCCCTGACCGGACGCGCTCAACCGAGTGACCGGACGTGACAGTGCCAGCGTCCGGTCGCGTTCCAGTAAGCTCCAGCTGCGACCGGACGCGTCCGATCGCACGTGACCGGACGCGCCGCGCGTCCGATCGTCACACCGCTTCGCTCTGCCCCTCTGGACGCCTGACCGGACGCTCCGGCTACGTGAAGGACCGGACGTGCCGGTCGCGCGCTCTGATTCGCTCAGGAGAACTGACCGGACGCGCTGTTGAACTGACCGGACGCCACAGTGTCAGCGTCCGGTTAGAGTCCAGTAAGCTCCCTGGATGACCGGACGCGTCCGGTCGTCAGTGACCGGACGCGCTGCGCGTCCGATCATCGAACTAAAAACCGCGCAGACGCTGAACACTGACCGGACGCGTCCGGTCATACCGTGATCGCGTCCGGTGCAGCGTCCGGTCACCACAGTGACCTCCGTTCGCCTCCGTTTATTTTCCGACTGTCGGCGCAGTAGAAAATAGGCGTTTCATTTCTCCAAAAAGCGCCGAATCCCGCCTCGCAAGCTCGGCGGGAGGGAGAGAGGAACCCAAACCCCTCTCTACCGCTTGAACTCCACTGCCTTCGCAAATGTGCTAACACCACCAAGTGTACACCACCATGTGCATGTGTGTTAGCATTTCACAATCATTTTCCAAGGCGTTATGTTAGCTCTTTACTAGATCCTAATGCATATGCTCAAGACATTGATCTAGTGGCCTTGATTTCCGAGCTAACCGTGATTGCCCCTCTTGATAGTCAGCTATGTATCCTAAACCCGGTCAATCACTTCTCTACTCATCTTAGACCGGCAAAAGGAAAACCCTATGGTTATACCTTTGCCTTGCGCTCTTAGATCCTTCTCTGTCACTTGATCATCATGTCCTTCATTTTATGTGCATCTCCACATGATCATCATTTCATGTCCATGCACCATCTCTTTGTGATCTTGTGGCCACCACTCCTTGCCACATACACCTTCATCACATGTGTTGCTTATGCCTAACTCAAAACACTTAACACATGGCATTAGCAACTTGGTGTCATTGATTACCAAAACCAAACTTGGGCTTTCACCAGAAGGAATACTAAAGCATGATTAGATCCCTGTTGTACCTGATGGCGACGAGACCGGACATCTAGTTTGCGGTCTGCTTGTGCACGTGCTTTTAGTCTTCGCCGCACATGTCTCATCGTCAAGCCGTCAAGCGGATCATGAGGTACCTTCATTTCACACCTGAATTTGGTCTTTGGTTTTTAGCTTCTTCCTCTCTTTCTCTTTGCGGTTACTCTAATACGGATTATGCTGGCTATCGTACTGAGAGGAAGTCTACTTCTGGGACTTGTCCATTTCTTGGGTCTTCTCTTGTGTCTTGGTCTTCTCGCAAGCAGTCCACTGTAGCTCAATCCACTACAGAAGCTGAGTATGTTCCTGCTGCTGCTTGCTGTTCCTAGTTGCTTTGGATGGTTGCTACTTTGTGAGACTATAGCTTAGAGTTTAGGCGAGTGCCTTTGTTATGTGATAGCACCAATGCCATATGTGTAGCCAAAAACCCCGTTCTCCACTCCAAAACCAAGCGCATAGAGGTCCGTTTTCCCTTCTTGCGAGACCACTATGAGAAAGGGGACATTGGCCTTATTCATGTTGACACCCACAACCAGCTCGCAGACATCTTCACTAAACCCCTTGACCAAGCCCAGTTTGCTCGCTTGCGAGGAGAGCTTGGAGTTTGCTTCCCTTTTTAGCTTGAGAAGTTTTAGATCTTGTATTCTAGTTTTGCTTTTCTTTTTAGTTTAGCTTTTGTTTTTGCTTTTGTATCATACTTGCATATCATATCATCATGTATCATATTGCATCTTGAGCTTCATTCTTATAGTAGCTAGATTGACACTATGCTCTTGTTGGGGATGTTATGGATATACATTATGTGCTTTGCTTAGGCTCACTTTGATCTCTTGATATGAGCTAAAAATGTCTTTTTTCAATTGTGAACTTGAACAACACTTGAAACTTGAAACATGTTCACCACTACATGTGGCAACTAGCATATATAGGTGTGTCGAGAACCCTTTTTGCTTCATATATATGCTTAGTTGCTTCGGCTCATACCTTGAGTTACACACTTGCTTGAGAAACTTGAATTTGTGCTAAAACTTAAAAAAAGCAAGGTATGAAAAGATCGGGATGGATCTTTGATGTCCCATGTCAGAGTATCGAGAAAGCTCCCTATTGCACTTAAGGGTGAACTTGAGCTCTGTAATGGATACCAAGATCACTGTCTTAAGCTTCTGATTGCTTTTGGCGTAGGCTTGACATGATCGCTAAGTCAGGTTTTGATGGCATCGATAACCTCCTGCACACATTTGTTTAGCAAACTTTGGTGATAAGCTGCATAACTTTGATAAAATTCAATTGATATCTAAAAATTTGATCAAATCACAAGTTTGTCTCATGACATGATGTGTGAACTTTGTTTGGGGTAGTTCACTTTGCATACATGTGTAGCACAAGGTTGATCTCCTGTCTATATTTGCTATGTGCTCATTTGGTGGTGAAGCCTCTTTTAAATTGCTCAAACTTGATCAAACTTGCTTAAATATCATATTTCGTCTTATTTGATCATCTTGAGCATTTGCTAGCACTTGTACTTGATAATATATATACATGACAACATCAGCTAGAGCATTTTTCAATCTACTTGCTATAATCTTGAAGCTTCTGTATTTGTGTATTTCTGCATTCATAGCATGTTTTGAGGGGGAGTTGAAATCTTTGGGCTCTAGCTTGATAAGTGCATGTGTCACCAAGGGGGAGAGATATGTCACACTCACCATGTCAACAAGGGGGACAAGTTGTCAACATGGGGGAGAAATCTCCATTTCGTGCATTCATTTGAGAGAGATTGCACTTGTTCAGGGGGAGTTGCACTTGAGTTGCTTTTGCTTGCTAGATGTGTTGAGTCTTTGCCTTTTCTGGAGGGTCTAGCAGTTTTTGGCTTTTTGAGTTTTGCTAGCGGTGTTGAGCCCGTTGCCTCTTCTTGATTGCGTCGAGTCGTTGCCCATGTCTTTGGGGACCAAGTTTTGCTCATTTCAAATGACATGTTTTGGCTTTTCTTTGGCTTTTAGTCATTTGGTTGAGCTCTTTGTTTTCTCTTCTTTTTCTTTTCTTTTGCTCAAGTTGTTCGTGTATTGGTGTTGACAATGCACTCATCAAGAGGGAGATTGTGAACATAAGGTTGACAAGTACCCTTGTGTGTTCATTTTATGATGAGTGATTGTCAATGTGATCCACGAAGTAGGTTGAGTGGTAACTAACCCTACCATGGCGAAAGCTATGTGTGCATGTCTCTTGGCTCGTGGTGTGCAGGTGTGGAGCACGGCGGCGGTAGTCGACGGCGAGGTGAAGGTCAAGGAGGACGTGCCATGTCGACGGACCGGGAGTGGTGAAGGACGGACGTGAGGCTTGGACCGAGGGACCAGAGGCCGGGTGACTAGCCACGGTGGCTGACACTTGGGACATCGATGAGTGCAAGTGTATATGGTGATGAAGACGGCGTCAGCCAAGTCAAGATGGAGACGATGGCGTCGTGGCACTTGGCGAAGGCCGATGGGTCGAGTCAAGGAGGAAGACGAAGGCGTCATGCTTGGCGGGAGGTCGGACATGCGTCGACATCGGGGGTTTGGTGATTTCGTCTTCAAAACCATCGGCGGGGGACGCGCATGGAGTACGCTACTCGCGAGCGGTTTGGTGGTTTGGGCCTCAAAACCATCGGTGGCAGGTTTACAGGTTTGTGCCTCAAAACCCAAGCGGAGATTCCGAGGTGGAACGGACGGCACGTGGCGGCATCTGGGAGTTCGCGTCGAGGCGAAGCTACCGGTGAGGAGGCGCGGTGGCTGTCGGATCAAGATGAAGACCGGGTTGGACCATAACGCCCTTGGGCTAAATGGTTTGGCTCATTTGTATCCAGGGGCAAAACTGGAAATATGTAATAGCCCTGTTAAATAGGATGATGGAGCCCTCATCTCCCTCACCTCCTCTATTTTTATTTTCTCCTTTAGGGTTTCTTCCTCTAGGTGCTTGTGTGAGAGAGAGGTCCACTAATCCACCGATTAGTGTAAGAACCATGAATGTTTGAGGGAAGGAGGTCCCGAATCCTTCGTGTGTCCTCCGGAGTTCGACGGAGAAATCAATTTGTGAGTTCATGATGTGTTCTTCGCGTTCTTCGTTTTCTCCCCTCTAGTTCTTCCTTCGATTCATCGTTTCTAGACCATTTTTTTGTTTTTGTTGCCTTGATTCGTGCTATGACGTGAGTAAAATCTTTCCACCGAAGCAGATCCATCAATTTCTCACGAGCAAGTAGATCGGGCGATTTCTTGTCTAGGTCTCAAGAACCAGTGTTTTTCGTTCTTCTTCGATTTTCCATTGATTGTCTTTAAATTGGGCGATGACCTCTTAGAGGTAGCTCCCCTACTGCCTTGTGATCATGCTCACCAAGTTTCGTGACAGTTGGTGAAGATTTGGCCGCAAATCAGAAGATCGAAGCGAGGAGGCGATTTTCGGAGCTCTCTGTTCCTGCTGTTTCGCGATTCGCGGACAGTCCGCGACACTGTAGCGGACAGTCCGGAAGTCAAGATTTTGTTTTTGTGCTTTCTTTGCTGCACAGTGTCCGTACTTGCGGACTGTCCGGCCCCAAGCCCAGACTGTCCACGACTGTAGCAGTGGGTTTTTTTTCAGTCGAGAACAGAACTGCTTCCGCGAAGTTCGTTTTTAGTTTTTTGACCTGCGTACTGTCCGCGCACTGTAGCAGACTGTCCGCGGTACTATAGAATACTGTAGCGGACTGTCTGTGGTACTGTAGCGGACTGTCCGTAGCTCGCAGTCTGTGCTGTTCCGATCCATTTCTCGTCCGTTCGGTTTCCGATTCGAGTTTCGTTTTTTGCGTTAGGTTTCTAGTGATCTAAGGAACGTCTCTAGTGTCACTTAACTCTTGGTGGCTCGTGTATTTGTAGCTTTTGTTTGTGTGCTTTTTGGGGTTGATTTTGGGACAGTGGTCGAAAGTTTCGAAAGAAATTTGAGGCTCCCATTCACCCCCTTCTGGTCGTCATTTCCGGTCCTTCGGATTTTTTAAAGACAAACACAAATTCAAATTACAAATCTGAGTCCATCGAAAAATTATCTTAACCGAAGTTGTTCTAGCAGGCAAGGAATTATCAATTTCAATCAGCAGTAAAACAAATTTGTTAGGAATCATCCTCCTTTACAATTTACAATGTCATTTGTTGATACAGAACAACTGTAACCGATGATTTTGTCTTTCAAATACGATTTTTTTCTAGAATGTCGTTCCACCAAAGTTTGGTTCAACCAAGGTACATTTTGTAATTCCTCTCAGAAAGTTCATTAACGAATAAAAAAACTGTGGTTTTCATGCGACAGAGAACAAAAGGAGTGATGCCAGATCGCAAAAAAAGGAGTGATGCCCAACAGAAATGTGCAGGTGGCCGGTGGTAGGCTGGCTCTGAGTAATCACTGAACGTCCATCAAGAAGCGCGTTCCTTCCAGTTTAAACACCCAGCTCATTGCAACTACGGACTTGTTTAGTTGGCTAAAGAGGCCAAAAAAAAAAAGTTTGTGTAGTACTCATCACATCGAATCTTTGGACGCATACATGGAGTATTAAATATAGGTAAAAAATAACTAATTGCACAGTTTGTCTATAAATGTCGAAACGAATCTTTTGAGTCTATTTAATCTATAATTAGATAAATTTTACCAAATAATAACGAAAAGTGCTATAGAAATTTACCTAAAATTTTTCACTATCTAAACAGACCCTACGGGGTACAAGAACTTTAATGGAATAAAGCGGCCCAGCACCTACATAATAAATTGGACAGCAGCAACAGCAACCAACACACGCATATACAGTTATTTGAACGCAAGGCTCCGTCGTGGACTTGGGTATGCAATCAGAGCCACCAGTTTGGCGACTAGCCTTCATCAGTACGCTTAATCAGCAATCAACAGAGTGTACTGCTCCATGTTCGCCGTTTATGAGATGTTTTGTTGGGAGGATCAATTGTTTGTTGATGAATGATCTATCATGAGTTTTTTTTTCCTTTAAAGAATGGCAAGATTTTTGCCACGATGCTTATTAGACGAGAGAAAACAAAACGACAAATGATACAAAACCACCAGCCAGCTCAACTACTAGAAAACCCAACTTACAAAGCCTAAAGGTGGCTTGGAAAACAAAGGACACCAAGAAGGGGAAAATCAAGATGAGACGATAGCTTGTTGTGTCACGAGTTGGAATCGTTGGACCTCATATTTAACCAAAAATGCAACTTGTCTTGGATGTAGCTCTTGAGGTTGGAAAGTTCTTCGATTCCACTCTTTCCAAATATTCCACCAGAAATATAACACAATTTCATCAAACATGGCCTTTTGTTTTTTTATGAAAACCTGCTCATCTACATTTCTTCTGATACTTGTATGTCGAGCCATCTTGGGAAATGTTTTGAAGTGGGGATAACACACTATACTGTTGGTTACATCCTATGCATGGCTATGAAGGACAAAAGTCTGATGATAGATTAACTCATCCTATCCTCAAACCAAACAAGAAATGTACAGTTCTCACAAGAAATGTACAGTTCTCACAACTCATCCTATGCATGGCTAGGAAGGAGATTATCTATCAATCTCTCCGATCCATTAAAGCAGACAAAGTCGTTGTCTAAAGTTTTCGTTATATATTGTCATTTAATTAATGTCAAAGATACATATGGATTCTTTTTTTTTTTGGACACGTAGATCGATGTGGATTCTTCATTGAGCAGCAAGTAAGCGTTATCGTGAGTAGCATGATGAACCACCCCCAGCGATGCACCCGCCTACATAGTTGGAGCTACTGTAGCAAAGTCTATGGACACCATGCCACCAAAAAGTGGGCAAGTCTCCGAACGTGACCTCTACAAAATGAGAGGGGCCTAAGCCAAGAGGAAGGAATAGCATCTAAATTCTGAGTGAAAAGAAAAATCTGAAAACATAGGTGCTACGTGTTGATGTATATATATATCTGCACATTACCACTACTCATAAGAGGCTAAGGTAGTAAAGTAAGGTTGAAAGGGAGATATGTATGTCGCATCCAATTATTTCTAGGAGTTGAACTTAGGTTGGGACAGCCTTCACCCATGGTGCTATTCAACTCACCTCTAGACAGTGACGGAACCAGGGGGGCTAGCAGGGGCCGTGCCCCCCAGCACAGTAAGTTTCCTTTAATACCTATATAAATATATGAATTTACAGCTAAAAATATTAATTTTCACCTATTTTTTATTCAAATATTATGATTTTGGTTATAAATAGTGTAAAATATTTAAAAAGTTGTTGAATCATATAATTACATATATTTTAGTACACTAAAAAATATGATCATATTTGTTTGCCCCCCTAGTTAAAATCGCTAGTTCCGTCTCTGCCTCTAGAGCTAGAGGCATGCCAAACTCGGTTGGAAAATGCTAGCTATCATATCCCTTTGGAATCCAGGCTATTCTAAAAGCTTTACAGTTGCTTGAATTTCATGTTGAGAAATCGATGTCCTAGATTTAGGTATTGATAACTCTCGACAAATGATATCCCCCGCCAATTCAAAACGTAAGATGTTTTAGGATTATAGTCAGACAAACAAATTTAACTTGCCCATAATCAGCACAATAGAAGTTTTATGGATTGATGACGTGTAGTTGTTGTTTCTTAATTTATATGAAAACACTTTCATAATAAATATAAGTGTCTCCATTTGGAGTATACTCTTTACAAAAATTGCAAATCTAAGTGTCATATTGAAGACTACATCAATGTCTTAGATGACCTACATTTAGAATATGAGAGAGTTTTATTCTTATATAAACCTTATATATACCCATATTACATTGAGGAGACCTTTGATTTATCCTACATCAACTACTCATTACTTAGTTAGCCTCTTCTCCTTCTTAATGTTTTAATATTATGTATAAAAAAGACCGCGGTGTGACGATGGCATTTCGCCCTTTCTAGATCCTATAGCAGCAAAGAAGTCTTACCTTCTAGACCATGCGACAAAGCCAACATTTGATAAAAGCCAAGATCGTTAACTTTGCACAACAACTCAACACTAGTTAGTTATTACCACAAACAGCAAATAATAGCAATATGTAAGCTATTTTAAACTAAACTTGCATTTCTAGCTTTGTGCCTTTGCCATCAAATATGGCAACTACATTCATGCAAAGTCTTAGTTTCTCTATAATTCTAAAGTACAAAAATTGTCATTGTTGGACCATGGTTACTTCAATATTGTCGTTTCAAATAAATCAATTTAGTGCTTTTGAAAAATATAAGACCGCGTAATTGTTAGTTGTGTGGATCAAACAGATCCTTAGCTTTAAGGCAACAAATTTAGTGGCATTTTCTCCTCTTAACACCAAAGCAAGGCTTTGTACCGAATGAACCATTACCCCGGCACCACCATATTTAATGCATATAAATGAACACACGAACCAGGGAAAATATACTGTAAACATGTGCTGCCTTCTTCCAATTCCAAGCCCATGGGTCATCTGAGACATCTGGACAGCGATCAGCTGATCGACTTCCTGATGCAGTGATGCCCATCTGGTGATCTCCACACAGGGCGCCACAGCAGACACCACTTCGCAGCTAGCTTGCGCTTGCAGAGCTGCCCCTGGTGGAGTCGGAGAAGCTAGCAGCCATGAGGCACGCTCCGTCGCCGGCCATGCTCCTGTTGCTGCTGCTTCTGAGGATCGAGCTGGCCACCGTCACCTACATCAGCTGCAGAGCTCTGAAGCCCGATGCGGCGACCGCAGCGCGGAAGCACGGCGGCGGCGCTGTGTGGACGCGCGCACCGCCGCGGACGGCGCCCGATGATGTCGGCGGCGACGTGGGCGCGAGGGCGACGGTGCAGGGTGAGTCCAAGAGGCTGGTTCCCCAGGGCCCCAATCCACTGCACAATTAACCAGCCTCAGCCAGCTCTCAGGCACTGGCTGCAACAACCGTACGTACGTGCTCTGTCCTGCTGATGACGACGACTGGAATTTGTGTTTTTTCTTCCGTTTTCTTGCGAAAGAGCACGAGCAGCTTACATTTCGCCATTTCGGTGTTGTAACTAGTTAGCGCTTAGGACGCTCTTCCCTGCGGGCTCGGCAATCGACAACGCCCAGTGGGTCGAGGGGGTGGATCTTGAGGTGTGATCGCCACTGCTACTCCCTACAAGGTCGCTCTTTGTTTTTCAAGAGTTCATGCTAGTCGGCTGATCGTTTTGGAAGGAGCGGAGCAAAAGGACCTTCAGAAGTGTGAGCTATAGTGCGCGTGACTTGTCGCTGCTCTTCCTGCCTAGGCTGTCGCTGCTACCGATTGTGTTTTAGTTGTCTTAGCGGTTGGGGCTCTACCCTCCGTGTCTTTTTGTTTTCAGTTTTCTTCTTGTTTTTCCCCACTCCGATCCTAAGTAACCTTTGGTTGCCTCGAGTCGAGTGGTTTGTTGCTTCCTCGGTGTTGTCTACTTCCTCTTAATGAAATATGTGCTACAGGCACGTTCGTGAAAAAAAAATATAGAAGTCATAATAACACAAGGTTGTTGTACTAATGCCATGTAATATGGAGTAGCACAAAGGTTGTGAAGTCATACCCAGTCCATAAGTCCATGCTTCGTTGCCTTAACCTCTTAGAAGGTCCTCGTAATACTACCTAGGGCCGTAGTTTATATGTATATAGAGGGAGAGATTCTGAGTGGTACTAGCTAGTTCTTAAAAACTGTGGTACAAGAAACTTTAGTTTTATAAGCAACCGTGTGAAAACCGTAGTTTATATGTATATAGAGGGAGAGATTCTGAGTGCTGTTTCTAAAACTCTAAAAAGATTATGGGTATACCATGCATGGCTTTTAGTAAAAGCTAAAAGGTTTGTCTCATCCAATTAAACAAGCGACAACTAATAAAAAATATACCTTGCATCTGCTTTGCCTATTTTTCAATATGACACTCATAAAGCCTGGTTTTGTTTAGAAAATTGCCCGCTGCATGTTTTTCTTAATTCGACTCAGAGTTTGAACAGAGACCGCTTTCTTTCTTCTCGTTGTGACATTCTGTTACGTCTTGTCTTTAAATAAAGAAATTCCTCCTTGTGGAAAGGAGGGATTTCATTCAAGAATGCACCTTTTTTTTCGAAAGATCCATTCAAGAATGTACTTGTTCATGCAAAATTCCTCCTTTCGGGACAAAGCCTAAAGCAAAAATTCCTTGTCCGAAATGACAGTAACAACACCAATTCGTTGAATTGCTTCCCACGCTTGAAGCCGGAAGGCACAGCATTACTGAATTCAGTATGTAGAAAAATTGCCAGCGCGGCCATATATATGAGATCACAATCCCAACGAGAAGGTGGTTGCACATTTTGAACCAGATGCCTTCTGCTGTTCTGAAGTAGCGCAGCTTCAATACCCTTACGAAGAATGAAAGAAGGCAAGGCAAGTAGTACGATCTAGCAGTTTCCTAGCAGGAAGTTAGACAAACAGAGGTTTTTTTTCGCGAGCGTGTCATGTTGACACGTATTTCATTAAGCAAAAGTGGAGTGTCAAAGGTTATAACGTTCCTCGGCAATCATAAGATTACTTAGGAAAGACAAAACCCCGATAAGGGCTGAAGAAGTGTAGCAAGCTAATTTACATGAAAACCAATGTACGACAGATTAGCAAACGCCGCTAAGCTATGCAGCTGCTTGAAACCGGCTAGCATCCAAAGGTTTGCTTCATCGGCGATAGCTCGAAGCACCTCAGCCGCACTGCAGGTGGCTACACTCATCTGGTGCATGTCAAGGGTTCAATTATGTTCGAGGATCACAAAAAACGATGCTGCTGCAAGAGAATTTCTTCCTTTCTTGCAATATTACTGGCTTACACCTTCCCAAACGTTGAACACGAAGATGGATTTCACTCAAAACTTCTAAAAAGCATAGTGGGAAGTAGAAGTAGAACTTCTTGTTGTAAACATTGATCACAAACGGCCTTAGAATTTCCAATACTGAATATAGAGCAAGATGAAGCTATTTTTAGTTGAAACTCACTAAGAATACTTCTTTTGAAATAATCAAAATAAGCCAAATCGACTGAATTCCGAATTAGCATGAAGTTTTCAACGTCTTTAGGCTCCAAGCGCATGAATTATCGCTGCGTTCTCTGGTGCAACATTAAAGCATCTAGCTCTAAGATGATTGCTTCCATCCACCAAAGTCCTCTGGGAGACCCCGCTGGCGAGTATCCTACACAAAGAATAACATTAGCTTAATGAAAAGCAGCAGAGTTTTTTTTTCTCAGGAAAATTGAGTGTCATTGTATATTAAGTAGAGGAAAAGAAGTTGCAAATACAACACCCCACAACATAAAAACAAACGCACACAGGGGAGCAGCCGAGCAGCATAGTTTTTTCTTGCAGCCTATCGTGGCAAACAGGTTCCATGTGAGCAATTCTTTACCGATAAAGAGCAATAGTGTTTTACTTAACGAAAAACAGACATTAGGAAAACAAAAAAAAATCATTTTCGGCACTTTAGGTAAATCCTACCTTCCTAAGTTGCATATCCAGAATGGTCCAGTAGCTTTACTAGTGCAGTACAGCCAACTGTATGACTGTATCTCAAAACAGATGTATAATTAGGCCATGTTTAGATCCCAAATTTTTCCCCAAATTTTACTATGTAAAAAGAAGATTCCCATCACATTAAAATGCCGGCACATGTATGGAGTACTAAATGTAGATAAAATCAAAAACTAATTGCACAGTTTTGTTGTACTTTACGAGACGAACGTTTTGAACCTAATTAATCAATGTTTGAACAATTTTTACCAAATACAAACGAAATGCTACAGTGCACTACAATGGTCTACAGTGATTCGGCCGGCGCCAAATCGGCCGAAGTAAACGAGACCAGACAGTAGACACCATACGGACGCTGAGGCTATTATGTCCAGTTATGGAGTAGACCTAAATGCTAGGGAACTCATCACAGCCTGTATTGATTCAACAACAGGGATGCCAGAATGTTATACTCGTCAAAAGAAATGCTTGACCGAGACTGGCACAAAAAAAGGGAAACCTTGGTAGTTTGCATTTTGCAATCTTTTTTTCTTTCTTCGTGTAATTAACAGAAATCAGTAGAAATTTGGATAACAGAAGATGTATTATATTCAACGAAAAAAAAATAAAGTTCCTAATATTCAAAACACTATTTTATCCCAAGTTATGCAAAGGATTGAGCCAGAAAGAACCACATGGATACAAAGTGGAGAATCCTGTATGCAGTATGCATCCTCTGACACACATACGCGTACACAAATCACTACACAAGTATCCTCATGTAGAACCAGCCACCAACACCACCACCACCACCAATTTTTTATATATAAGTATATAAAGATATTTTCACCATGATGTACAAGCAGGTGGTAGATTGAAATGCTAATGGATTATGAAACCTTACAATTTACTGTACCTAACTGCTAAGTTCATAATTTCAATGTTCATAACTTGCTTCATTCATAACAGAAGTAGATACCAACCAATGCTTCTATGTGCATGGCAACATGTGCATATATTGAGGAAAAAAGGGAAGTACTTATATTTTTCATACAAGATTAATGTTGATGGATTCATTCTTAAGAATACTTACATATAACTTCTGTCTTGTTAATTACTCCTAGAAAACTATGGTCAATTTTCAAATATTGGAGACTATAATAACTTCCAAAATGGCAAACAAAAGAAAATGGATGTAGACAGTACACATCACAAAAGGCGTTGAAGTTAAAATTAGATTCAAGAATTTGAACAATCGTATATAAATATAAGCATAGAGGCAGATTTCTAGAAACTACCTCAGGAGTGAATGTGAGACCAACTTTGATTTCCCCGCAATATTTTTCACCTTTCACAACATTATAGAGTGTTGGTGGAATGCTCCTTTCGGTATACACTGCTTCCAATGGAATCCTGTGAAAACCAATTCAACAGGGCTTTTTAAAATTTAAATCACCAAATAACACTACAGCTTTGCTGAGTTACATTAATCTAAGGGCACAAGTAAGAATGGCAACTTCAGGACAGCTGCTTGCTCTCTTCCAAAAAGTAAAAGTAGAATTGCAGACACGTATTACAGTGTGTACTTACGTTGCTTCACCAACAAAGTCATCTGCTGTGCCTGTATCACTGTCCATAAGCTTGATCAACAAGTCTGTGGTCCGGTCAGACACGGTGAAGATAAAGTTTTCATTCCACTCAGGGCTACTTCCTTTTCCTGCATGCATGATCATGTTAGTGTAGCTAGCAGAATCGAAGCAACATAATTTAGTATCAGACAGTAACTTAGAGGTCTTATATTAGTACTTGAATGTCAGAAAGATAGCATGCTCCTTTTACATTTTAGAGACGGATAAGGCCACTGCAATAAGAATTGAACCCCTATCTTTTTTTCTTTTTTTTAACTAAAATATGCTGATATGCATGAGAATTATGAATCATTTGCGTTAATTAGGACTTAAAACCAGGTCCGTAGTCACAAAGTTCCTAGGGTCAAGGAACGTGGTATCCTGCTTATGAGAGTTTTTTTACACTGTGGAGTCGAAAATGACCCACATACCCAGGCCGAGGGTCGATGGCTTCGATCTGTTTTATGCGACTATGACCAGGATACAGGGTTAACACAATGTAGAAATGTAATTTTTACCTTACAATTACTTCAATTACTTCCTAATTGTTAGCACTATTTTATTGCCCTCCTAGTATTGTTTATCTAAGTGATGAGTTATCTTATATATATGAACAAATTCCTTTTTAAAAGGCAAATCACTTCCTGAAACTTTGTTACACTATCGTTTGACTTGCATCATAATACAGTTTTTTTCTTGACGTGTATTATTATTTAAGCATAGTATGGACTACCTAATTACAGTATTCCACAAAACATATGTATGAGAGAATGCAATGTTTCAGAGGGGACTTCTGAATTCTAATAGCCAGATTGAGGTCAAATCATTTTTCCTAATGCAAAAGATACAAATGTTTGGACAAAAAATTATACTCAGAACAGAGATATCAAATAGCTATCGTGAGGAAAAATCAAATAGATAAAATTTCAAAAAAAATCAAATATATATTCACCAGTTGCAATACTGCTCTTCTGCTCCTGTGAACGGCACTTGAGAATTGCATATGGATCCATGTTACCTGCGGGTTCATTCCAAGGAAATACTCATCACAAGGAATCTGACCGTATCAGAGGAAAAAAATTTGGGAAAATACAACTGACAAAGCAACCCAACAAGTAATGTGGCTAATTTGAGCACTTATTGCTAACTTCGGTTTTACAAATCCAAAATTTGACGACCCTGAAATCTACAAGCATATGTGAAATCCACAATGTCCCGAGGGCTTCCTATGCTAAGTTGCTAACAAGAACAAGTGCGAACAATTCACGTAAGCATTCCACTCCAAACAAAATCGCTCATAAAATCGTTTTTCTACACCCATCCCATTGAAAGGACGAAGAACTGACAAGTAACATGATTAGTTAAATTAATCTAGATTAGCAATGAGATAACAGTATTAATGATCAATGATTAATCCATCGACCAATCAAGGTTAGCTGAGCAATCGACCAATTGTTACTAGTCCAGAAGCTCCGATCCCCATGGAAACAATAGGCCAGGACAAATCACATGCAAATGAAGAGAAAGAAAAAAGGACTATGTTGAAGATTTAGCCGATGCGTACAGAGGTAATCGGTGTTCTCGAGGCCCTTGGCCCCAACGAGCAGCACCTCCAGCGTCCCGTGCACCATGTCCTCCTCTCGTCGCTCACCCTCACAAGCCCCCTGCGCCTTGCCTGTGGCGTGAACGAACGGAGACGCGGACAGGTGGATCCGAAATTCTGGCTGCCCCTTATACCCGTCTGGCTACCTGCCTCGCATGGAGGCGGAGGCGGAGGCGGAGCGGCATAGCATGGATGGCCATTAGCTTCGCCCGCCACCGCCAGTTCCGCGCGTCAGGGGTGGAAGTGGAACCTGGAAGCACCACGCCACCACCTGCCTGCCGGTTGTGAGTTCTGACCGGCAGCTGATACACACCGATGTGGGCTGCGATAGTTGGGCTCATTCTTAGTGTTGGCGGGCTTCTTGTTCGCTCGGACTCGGGACGCCACCGGCCCACCAAAACTATGGCTTGAGATTTTGTGCGAATTCTGATTTATCTGACCTGTTTGGTACCAGTAGTAGCTGTAGTATTTGAACGTACGTCCCAACACAACACACACCTCTTGGAACGCACGCTAGACCTAGAACCTATACGGCTCCAACTTACTGATGACAGACGCGACGCCTAGAACCTATACGGCTCCAACTTACTGATGACAGACGCGACGCCTCTCCTTGTAGTCTATAGGCGCATGCCTTCAAATTTATTCGGGAATTTGGTGTTTCTACCCTTATTTCAAACCTCAATGGTGATTTTACCCCTCTTTTTTTAACTTTGCGTTTTTACCCTCGTTAATTTTTAGTGAAGCCTCCGTCTACCCTTGGTTTGTAACAGCGTTAATAAAGGTCAGATTAAGTGGCCAAAAAAATAGAAAAGAAAAGGCTGCTGGACGGAAAGATAGAAATGCCCCTGGGGTTTTCCTACACGGCAGAAGACTCGCACACCAACTCGAAAAGTTTGCAACTCCCTGTCGCTGCCTAGGGTTCCAGCGTCGCGGCTCTTGGCGGCGCGCCTCCCGACGGCGGCGCAGATCCCGGCGGTGGCGCGGATCCCGGCGGCAGCGCGAATCCCGCCCTTCTCACCCTTCTGCTCGCGGTCGTGGGTGTCCGACACATCCGGCGCGCGTCCTCGGTCCACTGCTCGCAGTCACGGGCGCAGGCGCCCTCGCCCTGCTGCTCGTGGTCGCTGGGGCCTGTGGTCGCTGTGGGCGTGTGGCTGGGGAAGCAGCAGCAGCCACCAGGTGCCTCGGTCCACTGATTGGATTGTATTTCTGCAGGTGGGTGGGTGTTGGGAACAATACTGTTCTCTCTTAAATACATACTATGAAGTGCGGTATATTGCTTAAGTGTGTTTTCATATGTACAAGATGCTTGAAGTATCTCAAAGCAGAGCAATCCTTAGATATTCCTATCCTGTACCCTATGTCTCTTTTTTTTGTCTGCTTGGTGAGTGCACTATAATGCTTAGGCTCTTTTACACCAGGGCTGCAACCTTCTCAGAGTAGGTTGTTGGAAGCATCACAGCCATTGCATTTATTTTGAATGGGTGCACTAACCAAGCTGAAGGAAGTGATGGTGAATTATTGATGCCGGACATGCTGTTAACAGTCAAATCATTCTCCTTTTGCAGCTGTCAGTGCAGAACTGCTTCATCGGGGGCTCGGTGGTGCGGTACGTGCTGCTCCCACCGGACAGCGTGGACATCGGCATCCTGCACGATGCCACCAGGAGGGAGGCGCGCGGAGGCTGATCCTGATCGGTTGCTGTTGGCCTCGACCCTACGCCCCTGCCTCCCACCTGCTTCGAGATAGTCACTATGAAAGAGCCAATGTATTTCACTAATTCCTAAGATGTGTGTTTCAACTGGATGAAAAATAGTAGCGATTAGTAAATGTGTAACTTCTTTCTTTCCTGCTGTGATTTGTAGGCAAAATCACAGTAAATTGGAACTTGTTGTTAGAGTGCGTTCATTTTTCAGCTTGCTAGACAGTGGTCTAAAAACATGGTGGCAAGGTAGAACTTTGCCAACCAAGGTTGTTGACACAAATAGCTTTGGACTGCTGCAGCTAGTTGATTTCATTGGTGAGCATTGCTTGTGGGGTTCTAAGCAGTACATCACTTTGTGGCGTAATTTGGAGAATGACTCTATGGAAATAAAATCTGATGAAAATCTGTTAGACTGGTTTCTAATGAATATAGAGAACGGATTAGTATGCATCAATGCTCAGATAAATGATTTTGAGGGGCCACTACAATTTTCTCCAACAAAGAGAAGATTTCACCCTACTGTGAGGGCTGGTGTGCTCCTAATTGAGGAAGGCACGAATGCTACAGCCACAAATGCTAGCGAGAGAACCACAAATGAGAGAGCCACAAATGCTACAGCCACAGCCCCATCCAAAACAAAGACAATATCCACAAAAAAAGACAGCTGCCACAAAAAAATGCTTCTGAGGGTGATGCAGAGGTACTAAGTGATAGCAGCTATGACACTGATTTGGCTGCATCATCTGACTCAGATGATGCTTGGTCTGACTCTGACACTGAGTTTGATCCTGATGGTGAAATTGTTGATGAGGAAGATAATTATGATCCTCCCATGTTTTCTTATGATGTTGATGATCCATGTATTGATGTAAATGTTGTGTTCCCAGATGTGGATCAGTGCAAGTTAGCAGTCACACATCATGCTATCTTGCATGATCATGCTTTCCATACCTTGCAAAAAGACACGACAAGATTTAGGGCTATATGCAAGAGAGCTGAACAAGGTTGCAAGTGGGTTTTTTTGCATCTACAAGCAAGAAATACATTGGGTGCAAGGTAAATGATGAGTTGATGACTACTTGGTCCATTTTGTTACAAGCTTACCTATTCTGATGACTTGTTTTTGTATATTTCAGGTTAAGACAAGCGGACCAAGGCATACTTGTGGTTCATTCAACAAGTGCGGTGAGACAATGGCCTCTAATAAATGGGTGGCTGATAGAGTGGTCGATTGGTTGATGGAAGACCCAGAAATGGGACCGGCTGCATTGCATGACAAACTGAAGAAGAAATACTCGGTGGATGTTCCATATTACAGAGTTGTTAGAGGGAAGTTGAGAGCACTTGACATGATTTATGGCAAATGGGATGAAAGTTATGATCTGTTGCCTACTTATCAAGCTCAACTTCTAAGATCAGTACCTGGTAGTGTTGTGGAGCTAGAGACTGAAGAGCACAATGGTGATGTGTGTTTTTTGAGGTTCTTTGTTGCTCTTAAACCATGCATAGATGGCTTCTTGCAAGGCTGTAGACCATATATTGCAATGGATGCAACACACTTGACAGGGAGGGCGAGAGGTCAGTTGGCATCGGCTGTTGTAGTGGATGGTTATAACCGGTTGTTCCCAGTGGCATATGGAGTGATTGAGATCGAGTCGAAGGAAAGTTGGACTTGGTTTGTCAATAATGTAAAGAAGGCTATCGGTACTCCTCCAGGTATACACATTCCCTAGTTCTAACTCTATTTTGTAATTTCAAGTTTGTAATATTTTCTGACATAGTTCAATGTCCATACAGGCTTGGTCCTTAGCACAGATGCTGGAAAGGGAATAGAATTGGCTGTGGCAGATGTGTATCCTGGAATAGAGCACAGGGAATGTATGAGGCACTTGTGGAAGAACATGAAGAAAAGTTACAGTGGTGATCTTTATGGCAAGAATATGTGGTGTGCTGCCAAGAGCTTCACAATTTCGAAGTTCAACTACTTCATTGGGAAAATAGAGGAGAAGGATCCTAAAGCAATTGAATGGTTGGATGAAAACCATCCATATGTGTGGAGTAGAAGCAAATTCAGTGAAGACTGCAAGGTAGATTACATCAATAACAACCTCTCTGAGTCTTTTAATAGTTGGGTGTCACAAACTAAGAACTTCCAGATTGTAGAAATGCTTGACCATATTAGACAAATGATCATTGAGAAGTTTGTTTTGAGGTCCAAGAGTGGTAGTAATATGTCAGGCATTATAATCCCAGCTATTATCAATGATTTGAATGCTAAAACAAAGACTATCAAAGACCATGAAGTTCTAATATGTGGGCCTGGGAAAGCTGAAGTAACTGTGAATAGATTCAGGCACGCAGTCAACTTAGAGGAAAAGACTTGTAGTTGTCGGGCTTGGCAAGTGACTGGAAAACCATGCAGCCATGCCTTGACTTTCATTGCAAAGATCAGTAGAGAGGTACAAATGGATGAATTTGTCCATGAATACTTCTCTGTTGATAGGTACAGAAAGGCATATGCAAGTAAATTTAATCCAATGACATCCAAAGATCAATGGTCCCATGTTGACTTAGGATACAAAATCAGAAAACCCAAATTGAGAAGGAAACCTAGGAGGCCAAGAAAATCTAGGATCAAGGCATTTGATGAAGTTGGCACTAGCAAGAAAAGAAAGATGTGCTCGGAATGCAATGAACTAGGCCATACAGCCAAGACTTGCCAAGGTGGTCCTACAGCTAGTCAAAAGAGGAGGCAGTCAACGCCACAAGATGGTTTAGGACAAGGAAGCAATGACCCAATGTTAGTAATACATGCATTGCTGCCCAATTTCATTTATTTAGCCCAATTATTTATATTTACTTGTACTAAAAATTCTTTGAACAACCATTTAGTGCAAGTACAAGTGCTAGTGCAAGTGGTACTACAACTGGAAGGGGAAGGGGAAGGGAAAGGGGAAGAGGAAGAGGAAGGGAAAGAGAAAGGGGCTCAGCAGAGGACAACAATGAGACAATGTATGTGATTCATGGCTGCTGTTCGTTACTATTGTCGGTGTTCGGACCAAGGGGGTCCTAAACCAACGAGTAAATGCTGCGTGACTCTTTCCTGGATGGTGATGCAAGGAGAACACACGGGGGTTTATCCTGGTTCGGGCAAAAGAAGGCCCTACGTCCAGCGGGGAAGAGAGGTTTGTATTTCCTTGCACCGAGGTGCTCGTGTAGGGGTTACAAGCAGGCGAGAGAGGGTGTCGAGCCAAAGTCTCAAAGAGAAAAAGGAGAAAGATGGTTGCTTCGCGTTTTTTCCGTGATGCTTCGCCCCCCTATTCGTCGCCCTGGCCTGTCCTTTTATAGGGCGAGAGGTGGCCAAGTCGAGGGGAGCCTTGAGGCGATGTTTCGTCGATTCCTGTTGAGTTGACTGCAGCGACGTGGCTTCGGGATGGCCGGCCATCCCTGGGTACCCTGACGTGGTGCGGGACAAGAGGGTGAAATGACCCAGAGCGCCATGCCATACCGTCCTTCGAGCTAAGTCGAGCGTTGGGGCCGGGTCGAGGTCGGATGGATAAGGCCGAATCCCTGGTATCGCGGGGGACGGACCTTGTCTTATCCTCCCTCGAGGGTGATTGATGGTGAATAGTGCGCGGTAGGGTGGATACAGTGACGGCTTTCACCTCCCATCACGGGATGGGCGGTAAAATAGTGAGACTTGATGTGGGTATTGTTCCCGCGTTGACCCATGTCGTAGCCATGCCGGTCGGTGGTGGTAGGTAACCGCATTGAATGCTATGGCTTTTGTCCTGGGTAGGTAAAGAAAGGGTGTCGAGGAGCCGGGGTGCGGTCGAGGCGCCCCGTCGAGCGGGCCTCGTACGAGTCGGAGCCGGGG
The DNA here is from genome assembly GCA_038087645.1 of Saccharum hybrid cultivar R570. Classification (NCBI taxonomy): domain Eukaryota; kingdom Viridiplantae; phylum Streptophyta; class Magnoliopsida; order Poales; family Poaceae; genus Saccharum; species Saccharum hybrid cultivar. Next base: position 9,698,391 of record JAQSUU010000191.1, on the reverse strand, counting down.
CGTGGTCGAGGCGCCCCGTCGAGCGGGCCTCGTACGAGTCAGAGCCGGGGCGCGGTCGAGGTGCCCCGTCGAGCGGGCCTCGTACGAGTCGGAGCCGGGGCGCGGTCGAGGCGCCCCGTCGAGCGGGCCTTGTACGAGTCGGAGCCGGGGCGCGGTCGAGGCGCCCCGTCGAGCGGGCCTCGTACGAGTCGGAGCCGGGGCGCGGTCGAGGCGCCCCGTCGAGCGGGCCTCGTACGAGTCGGAGCCGGGGCGCGGTCGAGGCGCCCCGTCGAGCGGGCCTCGTACGAGTCGGAGCCGGGGCGCGGTCGAGGCGCCCCGTCGAGCGGGCTATCTTTCATTGTGGTTTCGGTTATGTTAGTGTTTTGGCGATAGGTGTGGGTACCCCCGTACTGTTGGTACCGACAGTAGCCCCCGAGCCTTTGGGTGAGTGTGTGATCACTCTCCCAGAGGTTGGTCAGAACTGGAGTCGTGGCATCGTGATTTTTTCCGGTGGGGGCGCGCGAGCGCACCCGCCGGGTGTAGCCCCCGAGGCCTCGGTGGAGTATGGAGACTCCTCCGAGGTCTTGTTCGCGTTTGATTGGGGGACATTTCGTTGCGGTCAAGCCCCCGAGCCTCGTGCGTGCGAGGTCGATCAGGGTCCCGGCCGTCTTTCGCTGTGCGACCCTCACGCTCCTTTTTCGAAAAAAGGAGGAGGGGTGGAGAATGTCGTACTACCCTCGTTTGGGCCCGAGTTACGACGATCTCCGGTGAGCTGCTAGCGGGGGAATTCGAGTGAGAACCCGTGCCCCGTTCGTTAGGGGTCGGCTAGTGGCCCGAGGGCGCCCTCAAAAATGCCAAGAAGCGGTCGTGTGGATCTCGATTCCCTTCGACAGGATTCGAGGGCTCGATGCCTCCCCCGGAGGGATTCCTACCACAACCTTCTCCTTCAGCCTCGAATACGTCCTGGGGTGCCTCGAGAGCGTGGCTCGAGCCCTTGGCCATGTACGGGCGCACCCTGGGTCGTCCCTAACTCTGTTGCTCGAGGGCAGCTGTCGAACCCCGTTCGAGGGCCAGCTTTCGCTCCCTCGAGACTTATTGCGGGTTTCGCACCCATTTAAGACATACCTGGAGATATTTCGTTGGCCGGGCGCGTTTTTTCGGGAGATGAGGTCGGCGCGGTATCGGCGTATGGTTACGACGTGGGGAGCGGCCACGTGCTTAGTTCCTGCGAGATATAAGGAAACGGTTAGGTGAGCGTGTTTATCGCGGAAAACTGCTCCTTACTTTTCGCGCGGCCGTTGGGCTTCCGTCCGGGCATATAAAGCTAAGGCCTTGGGGTCTTCGTTCCCCACTGGTTACTTGCATCCCTGCAATCCTTTGCCTTAGACATCCCCTGCCACATCGCGTTCTCCGCCCGTCTTGCCGCAACCACCGCATCCTTTCCTTCCATCCCCCTCCCGACGACATCGATGGCAAGAAAGAGCCAAATCCTCCCCGCCGACGACTGGGCCGCCTCCTCGGTGACGGAGAGGAGGTTGGAGGAGTTGGTCGAGGACGGGCTGCTGCGGCCGAGGACGAACTTGGCGCAGCCGGAGTGGGTGGCGCCGCCCCCCGCCCACCAGGAGCCAGCGCCCCCTGAAGGGTACGTGGTGAGCTTCGTCAGCTTTCATGAGCGGGGGTTCAGCGTGCCGGCGTCGGTCTTCATGCGCGCGCTCCTCCACTACTACCGGGTGGAGCTTCATCACCTTTCCCCCAACGCCATCGCGCAGGCCGCCATCTTCGCGGCGGTCTGCGAGGGCTACCTCGGGGTGGAGCCTCAGTGGAACTTGTGGCTTCACCTTTTTAAGGCCGAGCTCTTCGCCAAGAGGGCGGGGGAGAAAGGCGTCCTGTGCGCGGCCCGAGTGGGGAGCTGCGTGCTGCAGGTGAGATCGGGTCGGACGGATCTATACATCCCGGCCCGACTCATCTCCTCGAACAGTGGGTGGCACGAGGGTTGGTTCTACCTCCGCAATGATGAAAATCAGTTGTCGAGGTACACCGGCCGCGTGCTGACTGCTCGAGAAGAGCATTGGTCGTACGGAGTGCCCGAGGCCGAGAAGACGCGCTTGGATCCGCTGCTGGCGGCGCTGCAGCAGCTTTGCCTTCGGGGCCTGACGGCTGCGGCGGTGGCTGCGGGCTTCCATCGCCGCAGAGTGATGCCGTTGTGCCAGCGTCGTCTCCGCCTGGACCAGATGACTCCGGAGGCGAACCTGGAGGGTACCCGGATGTCCCACGAATCCCTCACCCTTGAGGAGGTCCTCCGGCGGGCTCGCCGGATGGTCGGGAACTTCAAGGCGGAGGAGGCCAATCAGGTTCCCATGAGGCCTACCGAAGGGTGCGAATCTGTGGTACGTATCTCAGGGCTGAGGTATTGCTATTCTTGTTTTTCTGTGGATTTTGCTGATGTGGTCGAGGCCGGCGTGTAGGATTTGTCGGCGTTGCGGGAAACGCGCCCACCAGTCCCGGAGGACCGGCCCGCCCGGGAGGCTCGACGCCTGCATGCCTCCCAGAAGAAGCAGGCCAAGGAGACGGCCAAGAAGCAGGCGATCCGCAAGGCCAAGGAGGCGGAGGCGTTGAAGAAGCGCCGGCGCCAGCAGACCATCGACGGAGTGCCCCTGTCGCCGTCGCCTTCCGAGACAGTCTCGGGGGAGGACGACGGCAGCAGCGACGAAGATGATGATGCCCTATCGCGGTATGAGATTGCGACCAGGCTTGGGGACCTTTCCGACATTCGCCCCCTGCTGGAGCCCATCGGGGGGGCGTCCTCCTCGGTCGTCGTGGTCGAGGAGGTCGAGGGGAAGAAGGTGGAGAAGGAATCTGGCCCCTCGAGGGGAGGGGCCGTTTTACCCTGGACCCGGCGAGAGGGGTCGACGGGGACGTCCGCACCAGCCGGGGCCTCGCAAGCTCCGGCAGGGGCAGAGACGGTGGTACCGGCGTCGTCATCGGCGGCGGCGCCGGCGGGAGTAAGGACCCGAGGCCAGCTGGCCTCGGAAGCACAAAGGGCGCAGGGCGGTGTGTCAGCCGGGGCTCCCAGGAGCGCTCGGCCTGCTGGTGAGGCCGCCGCGAGGCCACCAGCGGCCGTCCCGGGAGGCTCGAGCCGCGCGGGGTCGAGGTACTTGGTGCCGATTTCCGGGTAAGTATATCAACTTGGTCGTCCTACCTTTCCCAAAGTCTGTTGGCCGACAATTCTTCTCACTTCGCAGGCTGAAGCGGAAGGCGGAGCCAATGGGGCCTACCCCTGTGAAGTCACTGCGAGCCAGCGCCGTTGTCCTCAACCGGACGGTGGAGCAGGACGTGGCCTGGGTCCGTCAGGTCGAGGCCGCGAAAGGGCGCCTGCGACATCAGCAAGGGTCAGCCGACGCCGCGGCGGTTGCCGGCCCGGAGCCCGCCGTCGAGGGGGCCGAACCGGCCAAGGCGGCGGCTCTTGACGTGGTCGAGGCGTGGCCCAGGTCGTCGGGGACGGCCGAGGCTGCCGTTGCGGTCGCGACGGGCGAGGCACCCGTCCGCGACGCGGAGCGGGCGGGTGCTGACGTGACCAGGGAGGAGGTCGCGTCGGTGTCAGGGCAAGAGACGGTCCTGGCGAAGGGGTCGCAGCCGCGACAAGGCCCGTTGGCAGAGCCAGCGGGCATGGTGGAGGTCGGGGCGGTCGAGCCCCTATCCAGAGCACCCGAAGAAGAGGCGCCGGCTCCGGCGGTGCCGACGGTCGAGGCGCGGGTACCGGAGCCGTCGTCGGTCGAGGCGCCGGCTCCGGAGGCGCCGACGGTCGTAAGTGCCCGCCCTCACGCTCCCCTCGACAACATCTCCCTGGACAAGGGAAAACAAATGATGGGGGTCGAGGGGGGTGAGGTCGCGGACCAGGCCGGTGTCGCGACGGCCGTTGGAGAGGTGGATACCGCGGGCGAGGCCGGTCCTTCCGCGGGACCGGGAGACGCCCTGGCCGGGTCATCTTCGTCGTGGCCCGACATCGCCGCGCTGGCGATAGCGCGGGCAGAGACGGAGCGGCCGACGACGAAGGCCTGTGAGCCAAATCTGGGCATGAAGGCCCATGTAATAAGTTAGTATTTCGAATTTTGATCGTGGTGGCCGCGGAGGCCTAAAAGACTCGAAACATAAACCGGTTCATGGTTGATTCAGTTTTACTCGAGCTTTTCTTCCCTTTATCGCACGGATCGTGTTCTCGCGTGATTTACTTAGCGCGCAGCTACATCCTTTGGCGTAAGGGAGCGAGTGGAGGTACCGTAGCCTCGGAGGCGTAAGTGATCTCGCGGCTCGACTGCCCTCGAGCTTCAGGGTGATGTTGCGGCCTAGTAAATCGTGTGAGAGCCTGATCTAAGCGATAGGGGGTATGTTCTTTTTTAGTTTTAGGAACCGTTGTTTAGATCTTCTCAGCGTGAAGGCGTACCTCTAAAAGGCGTAAGGGTTGAGTGGAGGTACCGTAGCCTCGGAGGCGTAGGTGATGCTCCAGACTCGAGAGCCCTTTCGAACCTTAGGGTGCTCTTTCAGCGAAGTCGATCTAAGAAGCGGTTCTTAAATTTAAAAAAGAGCATAAGTTTTTTCGGGGACCGGGGGTTCCCCCCTTGCAGCCCCCGAGGGAGGGTCGACTCTGGGAGTGCAGGGTCGATCCTTCCTCATTACGAAACGAAAAATTTTGAACATCGTTGTATTCTTTATTGACGAAAAAGGAAATACAGAGCCTCGAGGCTTTTTAAGGAAAGAAGCGACGTAGCTGTTCAATGTTCCAAGCGTTGGTGAGGATTTCGCCCTTCTCGTTGGATAGCTTGTAGGTGCCCGGCTTTAGTACTTCTGCGATGATGTACGGCCCTTCCCATGGTGGTGTGAGCTTGTGCCGTCCCTTGGTGTTCTGGTTCCGCCGTAGCACCAAGTCACCAACGTTGAGGTCACGCTTGCGGACGTATCTGTCGTGGTAGCGTCGGAGACCCTGCTGGTACCTGGCAGAATGCAACAGAGCCACATCTCGGGCTTCCTCGAGCTGGTCGAGGGCGTCCTATCTTGTGGCGTCGTTGTGTCCTTCGTTGTATGCCTTCAACCTCGGGGACCCGTATTCTATATCGGTTGGTAGCATAGCCTCAGACCCGTAGACTAAGAAGAACAGAGTGAACCCCGTGGCTCGACTCGGCGTTGTTCTTAGGCTCCACAGGACCGAGGGTAGCTCGGCAGCCCATTTTTTTCCATGTTTGTTTAGTTTGTTAAAGATTCTGGGCTTCAGGCCTTGTAGAACCATGCCGTTGGCACGTTCCACTTGCCCGTTTGTTTTTGGATGAGCCACGGCCGACCAGAGCACACAGATGTGGTGGTTGTCGCAGAAATCCAAAAACTTTTTGCCAGTGAACTGGGTGCCATTGTCTGTGATGATACAGTTGGGGACCCCGAAGCGATGAACAATGTTAGTGAAGAAGAGTACAGCTTGTTCAGACCTGATGCTGGTGATAGGGCGGGCCTCGATCCACTTGGAGAATTTGTCGATTGCGACGAGCAAGTGGGTGAAGCCGCCGGTCGTCCTTTTCAGTGGTCCAACAAGGTCGAGCCCCCAAACGGCGAACGGCCATGTGATGGGGATAGTTTGTAGGGCATGTGCCGGAAGATGAGTCTGTCTTGCATAGTACTGACAACCCTCGCAGGAGCGTACTAGCTTGACAGCGTCGGAGACCGCGGTCGGACAATAGAATCCTTGTCGAAAGGCGTTGCCGACGAGGGTTCGAGGCGCAGCGTGGTGACCGCAAGCCCCCGAGTGAAGATCGCCGAGCAGATTTCTGCCTTGCTCTTTCGTGATGCAACGTTGGAGGATACCGGTAGGGCTACGACGGTAGAGCTCCCTGCTGTCGCCCATGATCACAAAAGTTTTGGCCCGGCGTGCGATCCATCGAGCCTCAGTCCTATCCGAGGGGAGGTCCCCCTGGATGAGGTAGTCGAGGTACGGGACGCGCCAATCAGGTTCGAGGTCAGACGGTGGCGTTGAGTCTTCCACCTGCATGGCTTCAGCCCCGGTCGAGGGGGCTTCTGCCTCAGGTGGAAGGTCGATCGACGCCCCGTCGACCCCCCCGTCTGGCCTGAGGTTGACGGATGGGTGCTGAAGGTCTTTCGCGAAGACGTCCGGTGGAACCGTGGCTCGACCGGACGTGATTTTTGCCAGTTCATCAGCGGCCTCATTATACCTGCGTGCGATGTGGTTGATCTCGAGGCCGTGAAACTTGTCCTCGAGGCGCCGTACTTCTTGGCAGTAGGCCTCCATCTTGGGGTCACGGCAGCTCGAGCTCTTCATGACCTGATCGATCACGAGTTGAGAGTCGCCTCGGACGTCGAGGTGTCGGATCCCGAGCTCGATGGCGATTCTCAACCCCGTGATGAGTGCCTCGTATTCGGCGACGTTGTTAGACGCAGGGAAATGAAGCCGGATGACGTAGCGCATGTGAACCCCGAGGGGTGAGACGAAGAGCAAGCCCGCGCCTGCTCCCGTTTTCATCAATGACCCATCGAAGTACATGGTCCACAGCTCCGCCTAGAGCTGTGCAGGTGGGAGTTGTGTGTCAGTCCACTCGGCCAGAAAATCTGCTAATACCTGTGACTTGATAGCTTTTCGCGGCGCATAGGACAATGCCTCGCCCATGAGCTCGACCGCCCATTTGGCAACCCTACCCGAGGCTTCCCGGTTCTGGGCTATCTCTCCCAAGGGGAAAGAAGAAACCACAGTAACCGGGTGACCCTCGAAGTAGTGCCGGAGCTTGCGCCGTGTCAAGATGACAGCATACAGCAGTTTCTGGATCTGTGGGTATCGACACTTTGTCTCTGAGAGCACCTCGCTAACGAAATAGACCGGCCTCTGAACGAGCAAGGTGTGTGCCTCCTCGGCCCGTTCGACAACCAGGGCAGCACTGACTACTTGTGATGTCGCGGCGACATAGAGTAGGAGTGGTTCCCCTGGGGTCGGAGGGACGAGGATCGGTGAGCTAGAGAGGGTGGCTTTCAGTTTCGTGAGAGCCTCCTCAGCCTCAAGGTTCCAGGAAAAATGGTCTGATTTCCTCAAGAGACGGTACAGAGGGAGTGCTTTTTCGCCGAGGCGCGAAATGAAACGGCTGAGTGCCGCCAAGCAACCTGTGACTCTTTGTACGCCTTTGAGATCTCGGATGGGGCCCATCTTGGTTATTGTAGAGATTTTTTCAGGGTTGGCCTCGATGCCACGTTTAGATACGATAAACCCTAAAAGCATACCTCGTGGGACGCCGAAGACACATTTCTCTGGATTGAGTTTGATGTTTTTTGCCCTGAGGCAATTGAATGCAACGTCGAGGTCGCTGATCAGATCGCCGACATGTTGGGTTTTGACCACGATGTCGTCGACGTAAGCCTCGACGGTCGACCCAATGTGCCCCCCGAAAACATGTTGCATGCATCGCTGGTACGTTGCCCCTGCGTTCCGGAGACCGAAGGGCATCGTAACGTAGCAATACATGCCGAATGGGGTGATGAATGAAGTCGCGAGCTGGTCGGACTCCTTCATTTTGATTTGGTGGTAGCCGGAGTATGCATCTAAGAATGAGAGAGTTTCACATCCCGCGGTGGAGTCAACGATTTGATCAATGCGTGGCAAAAGGAAGGGAACTTTCGGACATGCTTTATTTAAACCAGTATAGTCTACGCACATCCTCCATTTCCCACTCTTTTTTCTAACTAAGACAGGATTAGCTAGCCACTCGGGATGATGAACCTCCTTGATGAACCCGGCCTCCAACAGTTTGTGTATCTCCTCGCCGATGATCCTGCGCTTCTCCTCGTCGAAGCGGCGCAGGCGTTGCTTCACCGGTTTGGATCCGGCCCGGATCTCCAAGGCATGCTCGGCGACTTCCCTGGGTATGCCCGGCATATCCGAGGGACTCCACGCAAAGATGTCGACGTTCGCGCGGAGAAAGTCGACGAGCACTGCTTCCTATTTAGGATCGAGGGTGGCGCTGACGTTCAGCGCCCTCCCCTTGGGATCAGCGGGGTCGAGGGGTACGAGCTTGATGTCTTCGGCGGGCTCGAAGCTGCCGGCGTGGCGTTTTGGGTCGGGGATCGCATTGGCTAGACCATCGAGGTCTGCGGCCAAGATCGCTGACCCAAAAACAGCCTCGCCATACTCGACGCACTCGACGTCGCACTCGTAGGCATGTTCATACGAGGGCCCTACAGTGATGACACCGTTTGGGCTAGGCATTTTGAGCTTAAGGTAGGTGTAGTTTGGGATCGCCATGAACTTGGCGTAGCATGGGCATCCCAGGATAGCGTGGTACGTTCCACGGAATCCGACCACTTCGAAAGTGAGAGTTTCCTTTCGAAAGTTGGCCGGTGTGCCAAAGCAAACAGGCAGATCGACCCTCCCGAGGGGTTCCGCCCGTTTCCCTGGCACGACTCCGTGGAAGCCCCCGGCGCTAGGCTGGAGGCGCGCTCTGTCGACCCCTAAGAGGTCGAGGGTCTGAGAGTAGATAATGTTGAGGCTGCTTCCGCCGTCCATGAGCACTTTGGTGAGGCGTGTGTTGGCGATGACGGGGTCAACGACGAGGGGATAGACCCCCGGGTTGGGGACGTAGTCTGGGTGGTCATCACGGTCGAAAGTGATGGCCACCGCAGACCAATCAAGAAAACAGGGTACTGCCGATTGTACGGAGAAGACCTCGCGCCGTTCTCGCTTGCGCTGACGCGCAGAGAGGCAGGTCGAGGGTCCTCCGTAGATCATGTAGCAGTCGCGGATCTCAGGAAATTCCCCGTCCTTGTCGTCACCCTTAGGGTCCTCCCCCTTGTCGTCCTTCTTGGCGCCGGCACCCTCGAAGTACCTGCGCAGCATGTGACAATCCTCGAGGTTATGGTTAGTGAGTCCCTTGTGGTAGGGGCACGGCTCTTTGAGCATTTTGTCGAAGACGCCCCCGCCGGGGGGGCCTCGAGGTTTCTTGTGCTCGGTAGCAGCGACGAGCTCGTCGGCCGGGGCCTCGAGCTTGCCCTGCTGGCCTTTCTTCTTCTTGCGGTTGTTTCTCTTGGGGCCTCGGGTGGAACTCGCGGGGTCGTCGACCTTCTGCTCCTCCTTCGCCGGCTCGCCGCCAAAGATTGCACCAACCGCCTCCTCGCCGGCGGCGAAGTTGGTGACGATGTCCATCAATCCGTTGGCAGTGAGCGGGGTGTTACGGCCCAACTCCCGGACCAACTCCTTACAGGTGGTACCGGAGAGGAAGGCCATAATCATGTCGGAGTCGGTGACGTTGGGGAGCTCGGTGCGCTGCCGGGAGAAGCGCCGGATGTAGTCCTGGAGGGACTCATCTGGTTTCTGCTTACAGCCCCGGAGGTCCCACGAGTTGCCGGGGCGCATGTAGGTTCCCTTGAAATTTCCCTCGAACACCCTCACGAGATCGTCCCAGTCGTGGATCTGCCAAGGTGGGAGATCCTCGAGCCAGGCTCGGGCGGTGTCGGAGAGGAACAGGGGGAGTTACCGAATGATGACCCGGTCGTCGGTGGCCCCGCCCAACTGACACGCCAAGCGGAAATCGGCGAGCCAAAGTTCGGGTTTGGTCTTGCCGTTATACTTGGTGAGAGTCGTGGGGGGACGGAACCGAGCCGGGGGCACCGTCTCACGGATAGCCTTACTGAACACCCGAGGACCTGGGGGTTCGGGTGAAGGGCTACGGTCTTCCGAGCTGTCATAGCGTCCGCCCCTGTGGACGTGGTAGCCTCGAGCTACACCGTCACCGTGTTTGCGCGTGCGACGCTCGACGATGTTGCCAAGGGTGTCTCGAGGCTCGCGGTCGTTGGCGATGGGCTCAGGGGCAGGTGCTACCCGGTTTCGCCGGGCAGGCTCGGGATGAACCGAGGCTTCTCTCTCCTGTCGGGAAGGCTCGAGGGTCCGCTCCGAGGCTGCTTTGCGCCGCCTCGAGGCAGAGCTCTCGGCCTGCTGCATGGCGGCAGTCTCGAGGAGTCCTCGGATTTCGTCTCGAGCCCGACGGGCGTCAGGGTTTGATGGCTCGGGCATGTTGCGCAGGAGCATGGCAGCGACGACAACGTTCTGGCTGGCTCGAGTGAAAACCGGGGGGTCGACCGCCCGGTCCTTGTCGATGCGACGGTTGACGTCGCGAGCCCTCTCACGAGCTCTCCCGCCAAATGCGTGTTCCGCACGCTCACGCTCGAGGGTTTGCTGGAGAAGATCCAGGTTTTCGCGTTCCTCGTCAAGCTGGTCCTGCAACTCGCGAATCTGTTCGAGCTGCGCTCCTTGACCCGCAAGGAACTGAGGCTCGTTTCGCTCGGCAGGAAGCTCGACATGAGGGGGCGTGTGCCTTTCTTCGACCGGCTCTTCGTCCTCTGATTCCGAGGTGCTTTCAACGTCGATGTTGAAGCACTCACGAGTCGGATCATAGGTGTCGTCAGTCGAGTCGGAGTCAGGTGCGCCAAAGTAGTAATATGACGGGGGAATGTGTGGCCGTTGCCAACCATCACCGAGGTGGTGACGTGGAGAAGCAGTCACACGAGGTTCTGTTTCCGGTGTCTCCGTAGAGTCCCGATAATCAGAAGCCGGCGTGGACGCAACGAGGTCCAGAGTGGAGCGTAGATGGTGCCCGGGGAGTTCCTCATAAGCGCTCATGCGAGTGCTCACGGAGGATGCATACACCCGGGCGACCGAGTCTAGTCCAAACGGGAATGGTGATGGGGACGTCACTGCCCGTGGCGAAATAGATGCTACGGACAGTGGTGTCTCACCGGACGGGGGAGCGGCGGGATTCTTCGTCGGCACGCCACCCTCAGCCAGGCTCGTCCTTCCCAAATCTTCCAAAAGGAGATCTAGGCTGGCGCCTGTCTGGGGGGTGCCGGACCGGGGGATCCCATCGCCCTCCGTCAGGTGGAGACGGTGGTTGTACCGGGCTCGCCGTCGCCGTGCGGGCCGCGACCGCCTGGAGCGACGGTGCCGGTTGACTGCTCCCCCGGGCTGGGAGAGCTCGTAATCTTCGTCGGTTGGGTGCCTAGGTGGGAGTAGGACCATGTCGTAGCCAGAGCCGAGCGACATGAACTCCAAACTCCCAAACCAGATCACCGTACCCAACGGGATCGGGCGTTCAGGGTTAGCCATCCAGGAAGAACGGCGACAAAGCGAGGTTTGCACGCAGCGCTCCCCTACCTAGCGCGCCAACTGTCGGTGTTCGGACCAAGAGGGTCCTAAACCAACGAGTAAATGTTGCGTGACTCTTTCCTGGATGGTGATGCAAGGAGAACATACGGGGGTTTATCCTGGTTCGGGCAAAAGAAGGCCCTACGTCCAGCGGGGAAGAGAGGTTTGTATTTCCTTGCACCGAGGTGCTCGTGTAGGGGTTACAAGCAGGCGAGAGAGGGTGTCAAGCCAAAGTCTCAAAGAGAAAAAGGAGAAAGATGGTTGCTTCGCGTTTTTTCCGTGATGCTTCGCCCCCCTATTCGTCGCCCTGGCCTGTCCTTTTATAGGGCGAGAGGTGGCCAAGTCGAGGGGAGCCTTGAGGCGATGTTTCGTCGATTCCTGTTGAGTTGACTGCAGCGACGTGGCTTCGGGATGGCTGGCCATCCCTGGGTACCCTGACGTGGTGCGGGACAAGAGGGTGAAATGACCCAGAGCGCCATGCCATACCGTCCTTCGAGCTAAGTCGAGCGTTGGGGCCGGGTCGAGGCCGGGTCGAGGTCGGATGGATAAGGCCGAATCCCTGGTATCGCGGGGGACGGACCTTGTCTTATCCTCCCTCGAGGGTGATTGATGGTGAATAGTGCGCGGTAGGGTGGATACAGTGACGGCTTTCACCTCCCATCACGGGATGGGCGGTAAAACAGTGAGACTTGATGTGGGTATTGTTCCCGCGTTGACCCATACCGTAGCCATGCCGGTCGGTGGTGGTAGGTAACCGCATTGAATGCTATGGCTTTTGTCCTGGGTAGGTAAAGAAAGGGTGTCGAGGAGCCGGGGTGCGGTCGAGGCGCCCCGTCGAGCGGGCCTCGTACGAGTCGGAGCCGGGGCGCGGTCGAGGCGCCCCGTCGAGCGGGCCTCGTACGAGTCGGAGCCGGGGCGCGGTCGAGGCGCCCCGTCGAGCGGGCCTCGTACGAGTCGGAGCCGGGGCGCGGTCGAGGCGCCCCGTCGAGCGGGCCTCGTACGAGTCGGAGCCGGGGCGCGGTCGAGGCGCCCCGTCGAGCGGGCCTCGTATGAGTCGGAGTCGGGGCGCGGTCGAGGCACCCCGTCGAGCGGGCCTCGTACGAGTCGGAGCCGGGGCGCGGTCGAGGCGCCCCGTCGAGCGGGCCTCGTACGAGTCGGAGCCGGGGCGCGGTCGAGGCGCCCCGTCGAGCGGGCTATCTTTCATTGTGATTTCGGATATGTTAGTGTTTTGGCGATAGGTGTGGGTACCCCCGTACTGTTGGTACCGACAACTATTTTCTAGCAAATTTCAGCGTTGCCACCTATATTAACTTGCTTTTACTCTATTCTTTGTTAAGTGCAAGTGGTACAGGAAGAGGAAGAGGAAGGGGCTCAGCAGAGGACAACAATGAGACAATGTATGTGATTCATGACTGTTGTTCGTTACTATTTTTCTAGCAATTTTCAGCGTTGCCACCTATATTAACTTGATTTTTCTCTATTCTTGTTAAGTGCAAGTGGTACAGGAAGGAGAAAGAGAAGGAGACGGGGAAGGTGAAGGGGAAGAGGGTCAGAAGAGACTAACAATGAGACCAAGTAAGACATACGACCTTTGCTTCTCTTTACTACATATTTTAGTAACTTTACTAACATAATTAAATTCTTTTTTCATACAAAGTGCAAGTGCTTCAGGAAGGGGAACAAGAAGAAGTGGAACAGGAGCAACTTCTGGAAGGCTTGCTACTTTGTTGGGTTTCAATGCTTGATATGTAGCTCAGTGCTAGTTGCCTAGAAACTCACTACTAGTTCCTACTTTTGTTTCACATGTCATTTGGTGTTTGATATGTTATTTGGACCTCTATGTTGGTGTTTGATATATTCCCCTATTATTTATACCTCTATGTTGACATCTAATATGGTACTGTGATGGCATGTTATATGGATTTGGTTTGTTGTCGTTAATGCAATATGTGTGAAATTAATTTGTTGTGTAATATTAAATTCTGTTTATATGGATTTTCAACAGAAATGTTGTCGATTTTTTCTAAAAAATCTATATGCAAAATGTCAACTAGCTGATCTAAAATAGGGGTAAAAACACAAATATCATAATAAAATAGGGGTAAAAACGCATGGGCAAAGTTGTCATTTTGTCCAAAAGTTAACACCGTTAAAGGGGATTAACAGAACAGGGGTAGACTCTCCCTTCGTTTTGAAAAACCAGGGGTAAAATCACAAAGTTAAAAAAACGAGGGTAAAATCACCATTTCGCTTAAAACTAAGGGTAGAAACGCCAAAGCCCCAATTTATTCTGGGATATAATGTCGGTGAGGGATGGACGTTGAGCCCGGGCTCGAACCTGCGCCGGCAGAGAGCGACCCACGCGCTCCTGCCACCCGCGCTACGAGTCGCACTGGGGGCCTGGAAACGAGCCGCTATACCGCCACCTCGGATATGGCGGAGGAGATGGCGGTCGTGTGACCTGCAGCGGGGACGGGAAACCAACCGCTACCCGCGGGACGTCCGCCATTCCTGGCGCGTTCGCGGACGTGGCGCATCGGGCCCGCCGCCCACCACCGCGGAGGAGGGAGGAGACCGAGGAAGAGAGAGCATCCGGAGCCGTGACGGAGTCGGACCCACGGCGGCGCTTCCACTCCCGCGCCGACGGAGCCGCGATGGAGCCGCTCGCCGAAGCCCCTCGCGGCCGAAGAAGAAGATGGCGCGCGTGAGTCCGCCGGTGCCCGAGCTCCGCCGCTAGGCCGCGCGGGCCGCCGTCGGAGCCGCTCGCGCCGGAGCCCTGCGCCGCCTGCCGGAGCCGCTCGCCGAAGCCCCTCGCGCCGCCCGCTGGAGCCCCTCGCGCCGCCCGCCGGAGCCCCGCCCACCGTGCCGGAGCCGCTCGCGCCGCCCGCTGGAGCCCCGCCCGCCGGTGAGCCCCGCCGCGCCCGCCCGCACTCGCGCCCGCCGGGGAGGGAGGGCCGGGGAGGGAGGGGCCGGGGAGGGAGGACCGGGGAGGAGGCGACCGAGAGAGAGAATGAGGAGAGAGGGCGCGCAGTCGAATGGATAAAGGAGGAGAGGGAAAAAAAGAAAATAAAAGGAAAGAGAAAAAGAGAAAAAAAAAGAAAAAAACTGACAAGTGGGCTCTACAGTGGATAGAATATGATATAGAGTATGGATGGGTGCGGGAGAAATTGATATAGAGGACGAAATCTTGCTGACTAGGACGTATAGAGGATGAATATAGAGGTTCATGAGTGCGGGTAGTCTAAGGGGGTGTTTGGTTTAGGGTGTTAAAGTTTAACAAACACGGTAGCACTTTCGTCTTATTTGACAAAAAGTTTTCAATCTGGGACTAATTAGGCTTAATAGATTCGTCTCGTAAATTACTCCTAATCTGTACCGACATGTATGCAATTAGTCTACATTTAGTACTCCATGCATTTGAGGAAACATTGATGTGATGAGAGTTAAACTTTTTTTTAAAAAAAAAAAAGCAAATCAAACAGGGCCCTTGTTCAGTTCCCAAATCCAACCCCAAATTTCACTATGCAAAAAGAAGATTCCCCGTCACATCAAAATGTCGGCACATGCATGGAGTACTAAATGTAGATGAAATTAAAAACTAATTGCACAGTTTTGTTGTACTTTGCGAGACGAACATTTTGAGCCTAATTAGTCAAAGTTTGGACAATTTTTACCAAATAAAAACAAAAGTTGCTACAGTACGACGTGACCTACACTATTCCAACTTCTCCTCCCAATTCCAACATCTAAACAAGGCCAGGGCCTAACGCGCGGTCCTCTGATATGTCTGGTCTGATGGCGACGAACGAGTCACGAATCGCGCGTCCACATCGGCAGCACACGGCGGAGCCACACGTCCCCCGCCGCGGCCTCCGGGCCGATCTGTACTTATCTGTCCGCCCCACCACCCCGCCTGGGTTCCTGACTCGCTCCTCCAGACCTGCACGGCTCCACTCCAACTCCCTCCCAACCACCTTCCCTTCCCGCACCGCCCCCGGTTTCCCCACGCCTCCTCCCTCCCACCCGCTCACTCCCGTCCCCATCCATCCACCGCGATGGCCTCCGGCCTCGCCATCGCCGTCTCCGTCGCCGCGCCCGCGTCGTCGCCTTCCCCGGCCGCCACCGTCGCCCCGCCCCGCCTCGCGCTCCGCCGAGGCCTCCCGCCGCCGACGTGGCGCGCGCTCCGCGCCGCGCTGCCGCGGTCCCGTGGCGCCGCCGTCGTGTGCCAGGCCCAGGGCGGCCAGGACACCGCCATCCAAGGTATATCATATCTATGCCGCCTAGGTTACTCTCCTGCTGCTCGGCTTCGATTCGCGTTTCGATCTGACATGGAATGGCGCTCGGCTGCTGATCTGGGTTACTAGATTTTGGAGATGCGAATAGGCCGTTGAGACGATTGGTGTTTTCTGATCTTCGTGTCGTTGTGAGTGTATCGGTGGAGTTAGGATTTTCGCAACTGTTCCCCCCTTATAACTCAGGGACTCGTTTGTTTTCAGACGAATAGGAAGTAGGAATAGCAGTTCGCACAGCAGCTCTAAAGATGACGTGGTGAAGCAAGAGCAGTGAATGAACGAAGGCATGACAGCTTATTTGTGTATGTGTATTCTTGCATGCATTTGTATAGAAGATATCTCCATGTTGCATCACATGCAGCTTGTTGCACAGTGCAGACCTGTGTCGCTGTGTGCAGTGCACCAATGGTCCAATGCATGTATGCGATTATGTGCGCATCAAACTTAAAAGGAGATGTACACAAAGGTATAATACGTAGCTCATTGTGTAGTATTTTCTCACTGCATTCGCCATGCACTTTAGATTTTCTCTGCATGTATCCTTTGGCGCAAAAGCTAGTTTCGAATTTAAACCTATTAACATTTAACGTCACATGGAATCGTTTTGTCGTGATCTGCTAGGAAAGCTTTAAATTGAACATTGCAATTTCTGACAACTGGCTTATACTGACAAATGACACCGATTATATGAGAATGTATGCCATTTAAACTTAGGCAGAATACTGGCTGTAGTGCATTCTGCATCCGATATGTTATCTAATTACACTTAGTCGTAGGTATACTTATTGAAACACGATATTGTTCTGAATCTATCTTTATTGCGAGTCATTACATTCCATGTATGTAACTAACTGCCATACTGGAACCATACTGGAATAGTGAGATGTAGTAACAAAAACATTCTCCTATTTCAAAATTAGGATACTAGGTACTGTTATTGTTAGGGTTCTGAGTGGCAGAATCTTGATTCTGCATTTTTCTGTGCTAGTTTTAGAAGGATTTATGCCTTTTCATATATGAGAAGTGACTGCAATAGAGCTTCTCTCTTCTGTCAAAAAAATAGAGCTGCCAGCCATTCATTAAGAAGGTAAAAGTGCTAGATTAAGTACAAGGGTAAGTAGATTTGTATGGAGTTTGTGGTTGCTGTAATAAGTTAGGACCTCTATTTGTTTTCTCGTAAAAATTGTTGTATATGGTACCATAGTTCTTCTCAACCCAAGTGGAACCTGAGATTGCCTTGTGTGAAAATGGGCTGTATGGAGTCATGAGCACTTTCATTTGTCACAACAGTCATTTACTCCTTATATTTTCCTACCTTGTTGTGGGTACCAAGATGAGACTCTGTTTGGAACTGCGCACAGTTCCTAATTTCGAGTTCAATGTCTGTGTGAGCTTTGAAAAAAAAAGGCTTATGAATTGCTTATTGGGTTGAATAGTAGGTTCCTTATCTGCTACATTTAGTCACTGCCGAATGTTTCCTTATTGAATTGCATCTTAAGTTGTCTCCAATGCAATTTTCATGTATGAAATTATTTGGTTAAGCTGGAATATTAACAATTGTATATCTTTTAGCCCCTGGAGATTAGTTTCTGTTCATGCCTTTTGTGTTCTGGAAGCTATTTAACATTTTCTTTGTAGTGACATGCTTGATATCCATGTCTTGAAATGTGGATGCATTAGTAGGAACTGTATCTCAACTTTCAAAACCTTAAATTGCAGTTCTTCAAGTCATTGCTCATTAGGCCCAAATGATATGACATCATGCTAGATTTAGCTGAATCACTCTTCAGCTTGTGATATTTAGAACACTGGTAAAACTTAGCAAATGAAACTAGACATAGTTAAAGCAGCATAGTTCATAATGTGTGTGTGTGTGTGTGGACTCAGGACGATACATTCGAAGAATAGATTAGAAACACAGGCAAGGCAGAGCTGACTAAAAAAAATAGGAATATATATGTTTCAAGTCAAAAGTGATACTTTTCTCCTGAATCATGCTTGTAGAGTGGTTACACATCAACTTTAATTTAGACTCATTGGCCTTATTAGCCTCATGGAATAGTTTCTGTTTTGTCCTGTTCTATAGTGATTGATGTACAAGTTCTTTTAAAAAAAAAGAAGAAGAAGAAGTTGATGTGCCAACTTATATATGTTCTAAACCTCATTCTTTTCCAGTTTCTGATGTGAGCAAATCCACATGGCAATCACTTGTGGTGGAGAGCGAGCTTCCTGTCCTCGTTCAGTTCTGGGCCTCATGGTGCGGACCATGTAAGATGATAGACCCCATCGTTGGCAAGATCTCAAAGGAGTACGAAGGAAAGCTGAAATGTTACAAGCTAAACACTGACGAGAACCCCGATATCGCGACCCAATTGGGCATCCGGAGCATCCCCACCATGATGATATTCAAGAACGGTGAGAAGAAGGACGCGGTGATTGGAGCCGTGCCAGAGAGCACCCTGGTCACCTGCATCGACAAGTATGTTGGTGGGAGGTGAAATCTCAATCTGAGCCAGCTAGCGTTGGACTTCCATATGTAGATGGATGGGTATGGGTATACCGTTCTTATTGAACTGCTGTTGAGTAGTTATATGTAGATAATAATATGATTCTCACTCCAATAAATGTGATTTAAGGATGGCAAGTCATCTGGATGAAAGTTTGCTTCTGGTCTAGCTTTAGGTCCCATGTTTCATTCATTGAGTTGTGTTCCTGTGTGTAGATCTGC
The DNA here is from genome assembly GCA_038087645.1 of Saccharum hybrid cultivar R570. Classification (NCBI taxonomy): domain Eukaryota; kingdom Viridiplantae; phylum Streptophyta; class Magnoliopsida; order Poales; family Poaceae; genus Saccharum; species Saccharum hybrid cultivar. The sequence goes on along the minus strand of JAQSUU010000191.1, from coordinate 9,680,216 downwards.
TAAGTCGTATGGAGCTAATGGTCCTTATCTGAATCTCCGTCTGATTATTCTCGATTGATGGGTTCATGGATCAGGAGCTGTGGGCCTGTGGCCAAAGGCAATGTGTATTGTGTTGGGGATAATATTCTGTGTATTGTCGGTGATATTGGGGTTACTTTAAGGACGTGGCTGGGACCATTTAAAATCGGACATGTGGTCGTTCCACTAAGAATAATTAAAAAAAATCTGTGGTCGTCCCAATGAGAATGAAAAAAATCCCGCTAAATATCGACGATTCTTTCCACCGTCTAAGACACATGATTGTGAGATTGAACGAGCTCTCGCATTTTCCATGCCGTGGGTAGAGGTCGCGTTCGCGATACTGCACCGCGCGATGGCCACACCTCTGTGCCAAGCACATCCTAATACTACTTTTTGAGGTATTTAGGGTTGATGTAGTAGACCTAATAGCTCATCTTCAATAAAGAATCTTAACATATAGAGCCATGTGTCAATGGGAAATCTATTTTCCTTTTTTTTCTCCACACTCATTTGTCTCTCACCCTCCCTTATGTCTTTCTTTTTTTCCTGCTCACTCATTTATCTCTCGAATTACCCTTCCTTTGGTCGCTCGCATCTTTCTCTGCCCACTACCGTTGTCTCTCTCTGCATTTTCCCTTGCTGCCGCATCTTCTTCTCTCCTCTCTACAGACCGATGCGAGCTTGAGCACCTTCGTGCCTCCACCGCGGGAGCTCCTCCATGCGGACCGGTGCGAGCTCGAGCACCTCCACGCCTTCACCGGCGAGAGCTCGAGCAAATGTGACCGCGCGTGAGCTCGAGCACCTCCAACACTACGCTGCCCCTCGCTAGACCCATCCTTGTCCATCATCGTGCCTCCCTCCCCTCCTAGACCCTGTTGCCATCAATGTGGCCCTCCTCATCGGAGGATGCTGGGAGCAGTGGTAGCTCGCCGGAGAGGCAAGGTCCAGGTGCGAAGGAAGAAGGGTAGAGCAGTTAGGATGTGGGTGAGCTCTTGGGAGAGTTGCATATCTCCCTCTATTTGGAGATAGCTAGGGTGTATTTTTGGTAGCCACTATTTAATGGAGATGGAATGGAAGATATGTTGAAGCAATGATTTTGAGCCAACTCCACCTTACAGTGTTTTTTGGGTATTGGGACTCTGCAGGATCGAAGATGATCTAAGTATGGATCTCGTTAAAAAGAACTTCTTATGAACTAGTTTTAATTTGATGACCAACAGAATACAATTGAAATAAAGGTAACAAAACTCTTAAGAAGCGACGAGCAACGCGCGTAGGAGAAGTGACGGAACCACTTAACAAAGCAATGCAAATCGGAGAAGTGGTTGAACCAATAACCAAGAACTCTCAATCACCACTTAACAAAGCAAAGCAAAAGCTATAACGACGACAAACTCTCAATGCCTCACACAAGGCAGGCGCTTAACCTTGGAGCCAGAGAACCCAACAACTAGCACGAAACGAGTACGCGAGAGGAGGCTGCGACACCATGACCAGCACTTCAGCAAGTAGATAAACCGTACCGCAACAAGAGAACAATCGCCACAACCACAGCACAAGACCGCCGAGCGCCGAGAGAGCAACCGCCACCGCCAGCACACCACGTGCACGCAACGACAATGATGAAGCCATCATCAGAAGCCCCAACATGAGAGTGTCTGCAACCACAGAGAGCAATCGCCACAAGCAGCAAGACGGTAGCTGCAGACTCAGTACAGTATCACAAACAACGACCGATCGACAAGTAGGTAGAGCCCGCACTAGAGTAGAGAGCGACCAAGCAACGACTACGACTACCAAGCAGTGGAAGCTTACTCAGTGCTCAGCATTGTTTGCCCAGTGCCTAGATTGCCTACCGGCTAACCATCGTTGGTGATTTGCATGCGTGGTGTAATGTAGGAGTATCATTTGTCCCTGAACCCGCCCATAGGACAGCATAAAGATCTGCTCAAGTGTACTGCTACTAGTTGAGCAAGTTGGACAACCTGGGCCGGGGCGACAGCTAAAGCCTCACCGTCATGCTCATTTGCGTACGCGCGCCGGTCAGGCTCAGATACGGGTGGATGTACGTGGACAGTGCCGTCGTCATGCGCTCTGCCGCTCGCGTCTCCCTGTCAGGCAGGCAACTCTGCTCTGCGTGAAGTGAACGAAACGATGCAAAATTTCCATTTCCACTGGACCAGCCTAGCTAGTAGCTACGCCTCGCGCAAATGGGCACGCACACACCTCCGGGCATCGCCCCAAGGCCAGCCGCGTAGAGCAGGCACTACCGCACTTTGGCGATGCGTCAGCGGAGCTGGAAGTACTTGTGCTAGACTACTAGACTAGTCGGTGGGCGGTGCTCGGTGCGATCAAGAAATTCACGATGGCTACTGGTTAGCAGTCTGCTCGTCGGCCCATCATTTCATCAACCATCATCCGTTTCGATCGGCGAACAAACAGCGGCTGGTGGAAATCGCAGGTCGGAGTACACAGACAGCGACCCGACCCGGCCTGGTTCCGCTCGGAGAATGCATGGGCGGCCCACCGGTTCAGGTTGGTTCAGCTTTTGCTTGTGCGGTCGGGCGGGGTTGGGCCGCAGTTGGGGTCGCTGTCGCTCGTGAAGTCGTGATCCGTGTGATGACCTGCAGCGCAAGGTGGAAAAGACGACCGACTTTAACGTAGGAGTACTCCAGTGCGAGCGATGACGTTGATGTAGCCGCGCGCGGCGCGGAGCTGCCAACTAACTGACGAGCCCTTGCGCCCCTCCCTGACGCGGCCGCACGCCGCGCGCTTGCGCTGTGCTAATCGCCTGAATCCCCTACCCTATCGGCTATCGCGCGTCCCTGCCGGACAAAGTGGCGTGCATGAGCTGATGCCCAGGCTCTCACGCCAAGGCAAAGTGGGGTTTTTTTTTTTTTGGAACGGAACAAGGCCAAGAAGTGCTTTTGTACGCGAACGGAAGCTGTGTCCTGGCATCATCAGTTCATCACTCAAGGGACGGAAGCTGTCTCCTGGCATCATCAGTTCATCACTCAAGGGAAAGGTTTTCCAGCACCAACCAAAAAAGATGTTATCAGTCACTTGTCACGGAGAGATAAAACCACACCCGAAACAGCTGCTGGTAGATAAGAGCAAGGCAATTTTTTTACATATAATAATGAAAAGAAAGAATAATACTAGGTCTAGTATATCTAGGTGAAAAAGGAGAGGATCTGCACCCATCCAACCAACCAATTGCTTTGGCTGCACTCTGCATCCTGCCGCCGCAGGTCAGTCGCCACCGTCACTTCTCAGTCTTCGTATTGGTTCTGTTCTTTTTTGTTCCGAGTGATGCGATGATACGTACGGAGTAGTAGTATCCAGGGGTGCTCTGCCTGCCTGTGTTCATGGTTTAGATCAGCTGCTTTGGCTGCTCCAGTGCTATTGCTCCCGTTCTAGGGGCGTTCGTGCCCTCGTGGGGTTGTTTCCATCGCTATTCTTGTCCCCTTTTGGACATGACTGCCTCTCCCAACCAAGGTCCTGCGCCATTTCGATACCCACCTTCTAGCTTCCAAGCGAATCGCCATGGATCTGGTAAACTCGGTCTGTCATCTGACTTGCTCTAGTTGGTTCGACGCGACACTAGAGCTGCCCTAAGAGGAGGGATGAAAACGGTACGAATATTATCAGACCGTATTCGAGACCAAATTCATTTAGAGAGATTTTAATCCGTCCGTATCCGAGTCCGGATATTTAACATCCGATACCGTATTCGTATCCGAATATTTAAATCACATATTTATGATGTCGATATCCAATCGTATCCTATCCGGTATTTTTGATACTATCCTTATTCAAATCCGAATCCGAACATAAATATGAAAACAAATATGATATCAGTGATATCCATCCGTATCCGATTCATTTTCATCCCTACCTAAGAGGAATGACGTTAACGAAGGAAAATCAATAATTTCATTTCAGAATAGGAGTACCTTGCTGATGAGCTTCTCAAATGCTTCCGGTACGCCTTGTTCAATCTATCTCTCTGCAGCTCATGGAACAACATCAGATTTTACGTTAGGTTCTTCAACACTACTTCAACAGTACTTTTGAGCGAACGAACAATATTCTTCTCTCATAATAAGCCCTTGTTTAGTTTCCAAAATATTTTGCAAAATATTTCAGATTCCCGTCACATCGAATCTTTGGACACATGCATGAAACATTAAATATAGATAAAAAAATAAAACTAATTACACAGTTTAGTTGTAAATCACGAGACGAATCTTTTAAGCCTAATTAGTCTATGATCGAACAATAATTGCCAAATAACAACGAAATTGCTACAGTGACGCTACAGTTACATTTTGTAAAATATTTTGAGAACTAAACAAGAGCTAAATTAGCATAAACATCAGCATAAGTTAAATTTCAACGAAACATTTTGCTCTCACAGCTATCTAGCTTCTCATTTCTAGAAACATACGAGTACTGTATTATTTATTGACGGTTCACAGACAATGGCCGCACAAAATAGTCGTAGACATCAGCTGCCTGTGCTGGAGAATGGAATAATGGATGGCTGCGTTTAGTTCCTAAATTCGGAGTGTCAAAATTTACTGTAGCGACACTGTAGTATTTCGTTTGTATTTGTTAATAATTGTCCAACCGTTGTTCGAGGGATGCAGCAAATCAGTCTCTGTCAAGTGTCAACGCCAAATGTTGCTGATCTCTCTCTCTCTCCCGCAAGGAAACCAAATGTCTGTTGGCAACTACCATTCGGTCATACTTATGAGTTTCTGATCACGTTTTTCATGTATGGATTCGCATCCTATTTGAAAAGGCCGTATTGAATTGTGTGTGCTTTTGTTTATGCACTATGTTTTTTTTTATGAAATGTAATCGACTCCATAGTGTATACTAGAGTAGAGGAAAGCTTCAGGTTGTTGCTTCATTCTTACACAAACATGATCGGATCGGCCATATGTTGAGTGCGCCAAACAAAAAGCTGAAAGGCTAACGGTACCTTGTTTTGCGGGCACCGTGTGCTAACTGCTAAGCTTAACTAGATACAAATCCTTGAAACGAGATGCGTGTGGGTTACAGCTTTCTATGCATCGGTTTTGGTATCTCGAGTGCACTAAACTATCTGCCCTTTGCTAATTAACTAGCGGTGTAAGCCATCAAACTTGACCGGATCCGTGTGCTTTCTTTTGATCTATCATCACCTAATTCCATCGTGCCAACGGACGCTAGACCAGCTGGTCGAGCGCTTTATGTGGCACCCCTCAGGTTTTGAGTTCGATCCTCTCTAGGACGAATTTCAGGCCTGAGAGTAAAAAAAATCCCCCGTTTGTCTCATGCCAAGTACAAGTGTGATTGTCCCATCTCACGGGGATGCAGTAGTGTTGTATATGGGTAGAGCGGGTTTCGGAGATTTTCTTGATCCGCGTGAGAAAACCTTCTTCTTAATGAAATACTAGTGCGGACTTCGTTCCCCTGCGGCTCAGAGTTTTTCCTAATTCCATCATAAGTCAAAACATTAGTGGATCAACTGTATGGAAGTACATGATTAACATGATGCTTGTTCCGAGTTATTCTTTGGATTACAATATCAATGGAGAATGCACAGTTACGATAAGACAACGAAAAATCTACTATGTTGACAGTTAAATCTATGCCTCTATATAGTTGTGGAGCCTATCTTATTATTTAAGGAAAGTTCCTCCAAGTTGCTGCCCAAATTGATGGTTTCCTGATCCTATCACACTTTTGTTTTTTGTCAGCGTGTATTCACTGTGACTATGTGACTATGGAGCTTGTACGATTCAAGGGGAAAAAATCATCATAGTTGTTGGGCAAATTATTCCTGTTTCGGGATCTTATCTCAAGATGGAAATCATTATTTTTGCCTTTTGTTATTGTCTTGTCTGATCAGTAGATATGCTTAAAAACGAGCCTTTTGTTGCGCTTATCTCCGTTGAATATCTAGTGTTCCAAACTCGAGTTAGCTCGTATACTAGTAATTGTTTATGAACCTAAAGTAGTTAAGTATCCTACCTTGTCGTTGTTTGTCAATTATTCCTAAAGAAGAAATAATTGCTTGACTAATGACTAGGATCAAGTTGAAGATTAGAGTACAGATGCATGGTCTATCTTCTCCCTCCTACCGGTTGTTTGTGTGGTCAACCCTGCTCCATTGGTCTTTTCTTGCTCCCGTGCGAAAACAAGGAGTTAATCATGTCACTGTCCAATTGCCCAGCATCGTTGTCCGAATTCCAAAATGAAATTTCGAGGACATGAGTAGCTGATCGGATCAAGGAGTGGAGTGCCGGTACCTTTCTTCTTTCATCTCGAGGTAAATTTTGATAGTTATGGTGTGTTCACTTCCCATGCAAATTCAAAATATTTCCTCTTTCACTCATCACATCGAATCTTTAGACGTATACATGGAGCATTAAATGTAGGTAAAAAATAACTAATTGTATAGTTTGTCTGTAAATGTCAAGACGAATCTTTTGAGCCTAGTTAGTCTATGGTTAGATAAATTTTACCAAATAACAATGAAAGTTGCTACAGTAACTTTTCGCCCTCTTTTCTCCCACTGAACACACCCCTAGTGTGTCGAACCCGTGGATCCTACTTCCTCCATCCCTAAATATATGTCGTTTTATACTTCCCGAGAAATAATTTTAATTAAATATATATTAAAAAATATTAATATTTATGGTATATAATTAGTATCATTGGAAAGATCTTTGAATCTAGTTTTTTAATAAATTTATTTGAAGATACAAATATTGCACGCATTTTATATAAATCGAGTCAAACTTGTGGACACAAAAACCGAAAACGACAGTTAATTGGGGACGGAGGGAGTAATCGTTTCGATCAAGGACGTCTCTGTGTCACACTTACCGTGGTTCCGTATAAGGAATGGTAAACACCAAACGACAACAAGGTGCGGTAAAAAAATATTATCTTTTGCGGAGACAGCAAGAGTGATTACCGTTAACACACGTCTTACCATTGGCTATTTAAGCCTGGAGCAGTGTAGTTGTCAGCGTTGCTGTCTGCTCATCTGGAGCAATGTATCTTGAATGAATGTTTGATTAGAGCAAGATTAATAATACAATCCACTGCTAGTTGTAAGGATCTTTATAGTCTACCTCTCAGCTTATTTAAATATTAATTAGCTCTTCAGCATTAATATATGGTCCACCCGTATCTCTCATAGAGTTTCTCGATTCTTGTGTCTAAGTCGGCTGTAACCTTATAGCCCGTTTCTCCTCTCTCTCCTCTCCAATCTCTTCTCCATGTCAACAATCAGCCTGCTTACTATTATACTGTACTTGCTCTTAGACTGGTTGCACCGGGTACTGCAAACACATCCGGTAAAAGCTATAGCGTCTCATTTACCATAAGACTACCCGCACTGGATACTCTAAAACGATACTCTAAAGCTTTAAAGTATGAATATAGAGTAAAAACTGTTGCACTGGGTACTCTAAAACGATACTCTATTCTTTCTCTCACTCTATATTTAGAGTAGCACCGTGCTTACTCTATACTCTATAGTGGCGGCCCCACTAGCTAAATAAAGAGGAAAATGTTATAACTCACAAACTAAAAATCCAAATTAAATTTCGATTGCACCATTAAATTCGTCTCAATAAATCCTTCAAAACTAGATCACACATAGATATATTTAGATAAAGTGATAAGTGGGTCTCACAGTGGATAGAGTGGATAGAGGATGATATAGAGGATAGATGGGTGCGGGAGAATTGAGTATAGAAGAGAGAATCTTGCTGACTAGGACGTATGGAGGATGAATATAGAGGTCCATGAGTGCGGGTAGTCTAAGAATGAGCCACAGCGGACACTGCAAACACATCCGGTAAGCTAGCGTATCCGCTATATATCGCGTGATACAGGAGCTACAGGGTGGGTCCACCACGCGCGAGCCAGCGACCGCGCATGCGGGAGCGTGCATGTGGGAGAGGTCCAGTGACAGGCCCCACTCCGGTAAGCCAACAAAAAAATATTATAACTCAAAAACTGAAAAATCAAATTAAATTTTGATTGCACCATTAAATTCGTTTCAATAAATACTTCAAAATAAGATGTCACATGGATATATTTAAATAAAGTGGCAAGTATGCCCCACAGTGATTATGATGGATAGATGATGATATAGAGGATGAATGGGTACGGAAGAATTAGATATAGATGAGATAATCTTGATGACTAGAATGTATAGAGGATGAATATAGAGGTCAATGACTGCGGATAGTTAGACGAACCGCACCGGTACCTGTAAACGCAGCCACTACCTTCCATGTCGATGTTTACCGGATGAAGTTTGCTGCACTGGAAACGGTAAAACATACGCCACACATGTTTCGTCCGCCAAATCCAGCGTGACCAGCCTCTGCTCGCGTGACAGAGTACAGGAGAGCGCTTGTGAGAGATGAAAGAGAGAGAGGAGTATCAGTACGGGCCCCACATAATAAACGATAAAAAAATGTTATAACTCACAAACCAAAAAATTAAATTAAATTCTGATTGCATCATTAAATTTGTTTCAATAGATACTTCAAAACAAGATGTCACATGGATATATTTAGATAAAGTGACAAGTGGGCCCCACAGTGGATAAAGGATGATATAGAGAATGGATGGATGCGGGAAAACTGTATATTTTATGATGACTAGGATGAAATATTCCTTTTAGATGATGAATATAGAGGTCCATAAGTGCGGATAGTCTTATGGCCTCCAGATCGTGGATAGGCTGCTGAACAACATCTGACTGAAAGTTTCTGGACCCATCAATCCCATCGCTACTCGTCTTCGTGCTACAGGCTACTACATCTTGCACATGACCCAGTACGGCGAGGCCACAGATGTGTTTATCCTTCTGCTTTGCGCCTTGTTTAGATACACTTCAAATTTTAAATTTTTTCACTCTCTCTTCATCACATCAATCTTTACACGTATACATAAAACATTAAATATAGATAAAAAATAACTAATTATACAGTTTAGTTATAAATTATGAGACGAATCTTTTAAACCTAGTTAGTCCGTGTTGGACACTAATCGTCAAATGCAAACGAAAGTGCTACCGTTAGAAAAATGGTAACTTTTACCCATCTAAATGAGGCCTTGTTTCGCTGCTGCTTGAGAGCTTGACCATTCGCCTCGGCCAGTTTCGTTCGTATGTCTTGATTGGTGAGATTCGGCATTCAAGCCGATGATTGTATTTATTTACCCCGATTCGTATGCCTTCCCGCTTTGTTTTGCAGTGCCGCGACCCGCGAACGAACAGCTGAGGAGAGGACAGGGAGAGACGGAGTGCCAGAGACCAGCTCCCTGGAAGTGCATGAACTAGTCAGCTTGTACATGGAGCAGACGCGCACGGGCGGTGCTGGTGAGCACCCCAGGGGGGCTCCCGGCGAGGGACCGGCGAAGAGGATCGTCGGCGCAGACGCGCCCGCGGCGGCGGCGGAGTCTGGCTTTGGCTGCTTCGACTGCAACATCTGCCTCGAGTGCGCCACGGAGCCGGTGGTCACGCTCTGCGGCCACCTCTACTGCTGGCCCTGCATCTACGAGTGGCTGCGCCCCGACGCCGAAGCCGACGCCATGAGCTCCGCAAGGCGGCAGTGCCCCGTGTGCAAGGCCGCCGTGTCCCCGGACGCGCTCGTGCCGCTCTACGGCCGCGGCGGGAGCTCCGACGCCAAGAAGCCGCCGCGCAACCTGGCCAGCATCCCGCCCCGGCCGGCCCTGCGACAGAGCGCGCAAGACGGCGGCGGCGGCGGCGGCCACCACCATCGGCACGCCGAGACCGACGCGCCAGCCGGCCGGACGCCGAGGCACCCCGCCGACGCCCACGCCGCGCAGTTCGACGCCCTCCTCCCCACGCCGTTCGGAGACCGCGGCATGATGCACCCGACGGCCGGAGGGATGCTCGGAGGGATGGCGGTGGCCGTCCTCCCGCTGGTGCTCCGTGGGCAGGCGCAGCCGCCGGGCATGTACTACTCGGGCAACTATCATCTGATGAACCCCAGGCAGAGACGGTTGCATATGGAGGTTGAGAGGTCCCTGCATCAGATATGGTTCTTCCTCTTCGTGTTCGTGGCGCTGAGCTTGCTCTTGTTCTGATTTCTGAAGCAGGGCATGATGATGATGCACGCCATGTGACGTGCTCTGTACATAGTAAAGGGTTGAGGGTGCGATATGAATATGATGCGGCAGTGACGTACGTGCGTAGGGCCATGTAAATGTAATAGAGCTTTGGTGATTGCATGACGGCGTTCAAGATGTTAAATTCAAAACCAGCTTCTGAGTTAAAATCCTAAGAAAGAAGAAATCGGTTTCGAAACTGCAAAGGACCCTTGAGGTATATCAGAAACCATTGTCCACATGTCCATGCGCAAACAGTAACACATAAGGTACTGGTAACATAGAGCGTCTGAACAATGTATCAGTATCTAACTGTGACGCTACCATTTCAGCCCTTTGATACCTGTGTTCCCTATCTCTGTGGTCACCAGCAATTAACTCGAAATGTCTGCAATGTGTGCACAAAAAGAATGCTATTCATGGCAGCTTACATGACTCCCTTTGCCAAAAGAACAACAGCACCTTGATTCAAAACGGCACTTAAGATGTATTGCGATCTATGATCATCTTCTGTCACCTTGTGTCACGCCACCTCTGTATACCTATCAATGCTGATTTTCCACCTGATTAATCCGGATGAGGATGTTCCCAGAGCGGGGCTCTTCTTCAGTCCACTTGAGTGAATTCTTCTCCACATACTTCATCACCTATCATATTCAAAGTTGAAACAGTTAAAATCGTCATCCTCAGCATCTATGTGAGCTACACAGGGTCTGTTAAACATAGAATTTTAAGGCATTCTGTACGAATGCCACATACTTGACAGAACAATTGATTCTGGAAAACCTGGATACAACGCATACATGTCCATTCAACGGAAGACAAAGAAGGGTGAAGGCAAAATTGCATGAAACATAAGGATTTATCATGCTGACTAGACTTGCACCATATACAATACATCACTATGTGCAGATATATGTTAAAGATTTAGCATGTTTTATTTTTATTTATTAATTCCTTTCCGTGTTACAAAATATGTAATGTTTTCTTGACACACTTTTTCTAGAGACCTATTCTCTATATGGTTATGGGCAAGAGGGATCGAAATGAAGAATTTAATAAGATACTGTACAAAGTGCAAAACAGAATGAAGTAAAATGTTGGTATGAAGCATTTTACTAATATCATAATAAAGTAGGAGTTTTATGTCAATATTATTATTTCAGATGAAAACTCAAGGTGCAACCCAAGGATTGACTTCAAAAATCATGCATCCAGCTAAGCAGCAGGTATAGTGCAAAAATCAGAAGTAACAGTTAGCTAGCAGATTCACACCTTTCTTCTTCTTTGTCCCATCTTGAAACTGCCGTCATCAACACCAATGATAACTTTCAGGTAATCAAAAGCTGCAAACACAAAACATCAGAGAAATAAGATAATTCCCAACAGAGGAACTGATAATCTCAGAGAGTCATGAACCAATATTACATGGAATGTTTGCCAACTGTTTAAGATGGAGTCTCAAGAGATTAGATACATTTGCGGCATCTTGTTTGCGCAGATCAAGACAAAATTCATTTTTTGACTCTGTTTCCCTGCAGGAAGCCGATAACTTGATCTTATAAGTACACATTCTGAGGCTACAAAATAAAAAAAAACAGTCCAATAATTCCATTCGACATAAACATTACACTTACTTGGGCTTGATAATCTCCCCAGCAGATTTCTCATCAGCCAATCGAGCCATCTGATAACAGCGCTTGCCCTTGATATCCAGAGAGTATTTCAGTTAGTAATATGTTTTCTTGAATTCTGGTCTCTATGTAGCCATCATAATAAAACAAGCAGACAAAACCTTCCCATGTTTTATGTTTAATAATTATGACCACAGTCACAACACTCACTTTTTATTAGAATCGTGTAGCTCTAAGGTATTAAGCAGGCCAAAAAAATCTTCGAAATGTAATCTCCACCCATTATCTTTCCCCCCAAAAAAATAAAGAAGTGTGACACTTACTTCCTGTATAAGATAATCGACTTCTTTCTGGTTACCCTCCCTAAAAGCATCAGCAGCCTGCAATTTCAGCAGAACACAACACAAGCAATAAATAAACACACTATATTTACTGGAAACAAATTAAACAAAGGACATCATATGTGTTCTCAAAAAAATGAATATCATCTTGGAACCACCTTCTCATAGTATTGTTTCATCATATCCCAGTGCTGCTTTGCAGCCCTGCGGTAGTTCTGGTATTCCTCCTCATTCACAGATGGTGCTACATATAAATCCAAACAACTCAAAATAAGTTAAACATTTCCCTATGATACATAGTATAAACATAGGCTTTACATTTCTTAGGGGATTTCATGCTAGCTGTTTTATCTCAAAAGTTATCAACATGTTGCCAAAAAAAAAACATTTAAGCTCTTGTTCTGATTCGAGACACATGTTTTGTGCTGTAAACACAAGCAACCTAATACACTTTGAGAAAGCATATAGAACACAGATTAGAACTTGCTCCAACGTCCGTCGCACAAAGAGTGTCATTCTGGTTTTGTCATATGTCAAACAATTGTAAGTTTGACCAAGTTTATACGAAAACATATCAATATTTATGATACCAAATAAATATCACTAGATTCATCATATAATAAATTTCATAGAAAATCTATTTGGTGTTGTAAACGTTGATAGTTTTTTCTATAAACTTGGTCAAACCTAAAATATTTTGACTTAGGGCAAAACCAAAATGTCACTGCGAGACGGAGGCAGTATTTGCTAAGTTCCTCCAGACTTCAGTAGAAAAAATAGCCATCCTACATATCCCACAGTTGTAACTTGTCATTGGAAAGTATGAAATTTGTTTAGCCAAAGCCCCTGCAGATAACTAAGCGTTCAGATAACATTTTGTTACGATATCAATACTCAACTGGTTAAACACGCAACAGGTAAGAAACAAACAAACACTAACTTTACTTTTTCGTACCACACATTGCAAGTGGATGGGCATGTAAATGGATAACACATAAATTCAGTACAAAATGCAGATACAAAGAACTAAATGACTGAGAGGATACATATGTTGGCTTTAATTATGTGTTTAGAGTACGTCGGCGTAATATTTCAAGCCATCGATAAGGTTGTATTATGGTTGGTTTATCTGCTCACTTTAAAGATCTTACATTGTTCGTCTTCAAGTCTATATGGCAAATGTGTTACAGGCTTAACTGAATATGTTGGCACAAAAGATTGAAAATGTAGAAAAAGCAGCAGACAACTGGACAAAGATTTTGCACTCAGTCAACAACAACAACAACAACAACATAGCCTTTTGTCCCAAGCAAGTTGGGGTAGGCTAGAGATGAAACCCAAAAGAGACGAGAAACAGGGAGACACATAAAGGGACATAAAGGGCACAAGACAAAAAAGGTCACGGTTCAGGCACGTTGATTGCTAATCTCCAAGCGCTCCTGTCCATAGCTAAATCCTTGGGGATATTCCACTCCTTAAGATCTCTCTTAACGGACTCGTCCCAAGTTAGTTTAGGTCGACCTCTACCGCTCTTTACATTATCGGCCCGCTTTAGAACTCCACTACGCACCGGCGCCTCAGGAGGCCTCCGTTGGACATGTCCAAACCATCTCAACCGATGTTGAATCAATTTCTCCTCAATTGGTTCGTATAAAATGTATAATAACCTAAATTCTGAAAACAAAGAGAGCACTAGTAAGCTGAGTATACCTTTGCTACCTACGATAACTTTGACGGGAAACTCAGTAGAATATGTTGAAATGTCCTCAAGAGGTTTCACGACTGGTTTCTGATATGGGACTCTGTTTCGATTTGCGCCCGATTCATATCGTTTTAATTTTGGCTCCTCCTCCAATCGTTCAGGTACAGTGAAGATTGCTTCTATCAACTCTCCTGGAGAAATCTTTGGCTTTGACCTCTGCATTCCCTCTGTTGACTGCGAGCCTAAGCATATTCCCTTTGGAACAGAACATTCTACTGCCACATCCTGCACAATCAATATATCACAGGCCACAATCATTCAAACACCTATACCAAACGAAACAAATGCCAAATGCATTCAAATGAAAATTCATATATAAACTAGCACAGTAGAAGTTGACTGGGTGAGCTACCATTTAAAAATTAAAAGGACACAAATTTTTTTTAAAAAAAAAAAACTCACGCGACAAATCAGATACCGTGTCAAGCTAAAAAAGGGCGGACCTAAGCGATATATGCTAAAGATCAATATATCAGCACAAGAAATGGTGAACACTGATCAATCCAATCTGGCAAAAAAAGAAAGAAAGAAAGTAAAATTCTATACTCAGAGTTCAGGTCATCAAAACACCAAACATGTAATAAAGAATCAAAACATGTAAAGAACAAACAGTCCTCAAAGGAATTCAGATGAACATTACAGAGTGATTAACAAGTTGCACATAGAGTACAGTTCAGAAGCATACAGGTGAAGAGGCAGAAGTAGTCTTACTTGTATCGCGTTATGTTTGCTTTCTGCCTTTTTGTCTGGATCTTTTTCAGAAAATGACATCAATTCCTCCATGCTCTGCATACAACAGCACAGCTCTATTAGTAGGCCAATAAGAAATGAAATAACAAATTGAAATATGTATGCACAGCTACATTAGTAAGCCAAGAGGAAAATGTAATAACAGATGAAACTATGTCCTATAAACTCTAAATGATAAAGCCTAAATGTCAAACCCTTTCACTACATTTGCGACAGTTGGGAGTGGCAGAAAATATATAATAAACAACAATTACATCAGTACCTTCTTAATATCATATCCACAGCTGCCTGCAAAAGGAAATTTTAAACAATCAAGTCATTTCTTGGTATATGAAATGAATGGGCGTAAATACAGGTCAGATAGAAGACATGCTAACCTAGAACTTCACGGATCAATTCCATACTGAGCTTAAATCCTTCACCAAGCATGCAAAACAAAAACTCCTCAACATCCCTGTCATTCAGAGTCTCTCTCCTTGGTGCAGAGTCAGATTCATCAGATTTCATCTTAAAATCATCCCGCATGTACTCTGGCAGTTCAACCCTAAGAGGTTTGTCTTTTTTTGATGCTCTACTCGCTGTTGTTGTAGCCCTGGTAGGTTCTTTTCCTAACATGCTGGAGACAGTACCAAATGCAGCACTAGACTTATGCAACTTTTCAGGCATTTTTGTTTGATCTGAATTCTTGATATGCTTTTCTTCAATTGCCTGCTCAGTCCGGGGAAGAGTTCTTGGTTGGCTTGAATTGTCCATACAGTTTTCTTCAACTGCCTTGTCAGTATGGGAAAGGTTTGTCTCGACACTTGACTCAACATCATTGATATGAGCCAACGAAAGTTGAAGGTCGGTTAAGAAATCTCCAGCTTTGTTGACATCGCCATTTGCTTTGATATATGCGTCAGCTATATCATCAAGTGAAAAGGCACAGCTGAACACATCAAGCAATGTACTAAGTGCCCTGGTTTCATCGTCACTGGAAGAAGTCATCGCATGGGATAGATCCATGGTGAGGACCTTCCCAAAAGGGAACCTCTTATGAACTATCAGACCTGCCCAACAAAAGAAGTGTTCATCACATGATAAGTATGACACAGAGTGTAGCATTAGTGTTATCACTTATCAGCACAAGAAACTATTGAGAATTGTGAATTGGTTCATGATAAAGTGCCAATTTCATGGTAAACTGCTTTATATACTACTCCCTCCGTTCCAAATTATAAGACATTTTGACTTTTCTAGATACATTGCTTTTACTATGTATCTAGACGTAGTGTATATCTAAGTATATAGCAAAAGCTATGTATCTAGAAAAGCCACCACGTCTTATAATTTGGAATGGAGAGAGTAAGACACTAAACAGGCTAACAAACTAAACTTAGCAGAAAATGTTCAGTAGGGTCTGATAAGCTGTTGTGTTTCTTAGTTCTTTCAAGGTGTTTTTTGGTTTGAGGAAATGGTACAGGAACCACTTGTGCATAGGTATAATAGCAAAATTGAAGGTATCAAATATACTCAAACCAGTCAGTGCAAAGTACAAAGTATTTGCCTGTGATCATAATTTCTGGGCAGCAACTTCTAATCCTTGAAGAATTGACATGATCTTAGAAGTCATCACAGATAAAAATGAAGGGTCACAGTAAAAGCATGATAAGCATTCCTCTCAACACATTCATCAACTAATCGCACACTAATGAAAACATTAAGCATTCCTCTCAACACATTCATCAACTAATCGCACATTAATGAAAACATTATCGATGGAGATAAATACTGCCGAAATTGGTATAGAATAATCAGGATCAGAAAACGGCAGTAGAGTTGCCTCCTGAACTAAGTAACAGGACCGATAATCAAAATGTTAAAAAAAAACCCAAATGTAAAATTGAAAAGAGAAAGGATAAATCTAAGCAACATGGAAAAATTGGATATCACTTTGTCAGTTTGTCTCTGTATGGTTCAAGCACAGGTGAGCAATAAATTCCTAGTGGACAGATGATCATCACACTCCAATGCAAATGTGTAAGCAATGTTGCAGCACTACCCACACCATGAGGCCCTAACCGTACCCAAACTACAAATACACCCACCAGAGAGTCGAATAAGAGAGGAATCCGAGTACGCAGATAACCAACAAATGACATGTAACCACAGCTTCACACACCTTGTTACAGAATTAGGGTCCAATAGTTCAAACAAGGAAAACGCGAGTTGGGTACAAGGGCCGAATCAAAGCAGATAGAAACGACATTGCCAGGACTCAGCCTGCTTGGGCAGTAAAACTATTTACAAGTCACCCAGAGACGGGAAAAAACACTAGCTACCTGCTCCGATGCGCCATATAGCCATCTAATCAGAGAACCCATGCCCAAACCCTTCAAATTCGAACCAAACCGCCGCGGGTGCCATCTAATAAGAGAACCCACATCCAAACCCTCCAATGTCGAACCAAACGACCACGGGTGAACACACTGGCACAACACGAGCACCAAAACTGAAATCGAGCGCCTGCAGGAAACTAAAATCGGAGAAATCACGAAACAGCATGACCGATCGACACCGACGCAGACCCCCCGCTCGATCAGAAACGAACCGGCAACCCCAACACTGAACCAACCAACTACGGGACACCATGGCGGAGCAATCGCACGAGATCAACCTCCGCCCCAAAAACAAAGCAAGGCCGCAGTGGGGTTCGACCGTTCGAGTGCATTCTAGAAGGTTCTGGAGTGAGGGAGGGAGGGAAGAAGGGGGCTTACGGCTTCTACGGGCGACCCTCGCCGCACGCGGGCCGCTCCACTGCGGCACTGCCCACTCCGCCCCCGCTGCTGCTCGCCGCGGCCCTTTCCGGTGGGTTTCGCGTGTACGCCGGGGATTTAAAAGGAGAAGAAGGGGTCTGGCCCACCTGGAGGTGGTGGTCGAGGTCTACAAAACGAGGTGATCCTTGTGCGCCTGCGTCGGGAAGGGCGGAACCGCGGAAAGCTATTTTCAGTTCGGGGATCTGATGACCCCCCATCGTGGTCTACTGAACCAGGTCTATGTGTTCATCCGACATTCCGGTTTGGGGCCCTCTCGCTGTTATTCGGGACTGCTTTCCGCCTTTCCCCATTTTGCCGCTGTTCCTACTGTGATAGGTGATAGCTGTCATTCAGTTTGGGTTCCCTGTGCCTGATTGGTTGGTTCCAAAATCTGTCCGGTCAAGCTAGGACAATCCCAAAATCAGTTAAACCCAAAAATCTGGCGTGCCGAAACTTCTGGCCAAATCAGCAGTGGATACAAGATCTCTTGCCTATTCGCAGTTTGGATTTCACGGTTTGGCATCCAAACAATTGCTATACCAAATTTCTTGCCTAGGTTTTTGGTAACTAGAATTTGACATGTCCTTATTTTGGCTTGCCATAATTTTGGTAGGGCAAATTTTGAAGCCCAACCAATCAGGCTCATTGTACCCACGCTTCAGTATAATGTCCTGATCCTCGGACCGGCGAGAAATTTCTAATCAAAAGATGGAGTTGTTAGCTCGAAGCAAAGAACTTGGGTGCTGTTTGGATTTGGATGGCTAAAGGATTCTAGAAATCTGGATTATCTAGTACGAAGAGGATTGCCAAAGGGCCTCTAGTCCAGTTGGTCAGAGTACCTCGGGCGGGGTTTGGGGTTTTCTCGGCCTGGTGAGAAGGTCTTCTTCTTTTTTGGAACGCTGTGGGGGCAGTCTTAACCCCCTTTAGGTTGAGTTTTTTTAGTACGAAGAGGATTCTAAGATTTTAAAACTTCGAGCGATAATACTTAAGAATCTGCCTCACTATCCTCCATGCTTGGGTAGGGTATAGATTTTAAAAAAAAATCAGAATCCCAAAATCTTTAACCTATTCAAATGGACCTCCTTGGGGGAAAAAAAAAGGGATTCTGAGACTAGGTAACAAGGAGGACTCAGAGAGGAAAATTTCTGTAGAAAATACAATTGTCATGTTTCATGCATCATTTGCTATTCAAGCCCTATGGGAGTCGAACCTGGACGGGAGTCCACGATGGGAGGTACTACCACTCCGCCATGAGTACATTCGCCATTTATATATAGCTTGATCAGCTGCACTCCTTCGGCTGTAGTTGCACTTAGTGGTGTTTGATGCAGGGACTAAAGTTTAGTTGGTGTCACATCGGATGTTACATAGGGTGTTTGGATACTAATAAAAAACAAATTACAGATTTCGTCAGTAAACCGCGAGACGAATTTATTAAGATTAATTGATATGTCATTAGCACATGTTTATTATAGCACCACATTGTCAAATCATGGACTAATTAGGCTTAAAAATTCATCTCGCAAATTAGTCTCAATCTGTGTATTTAGTTTCATAAATAGTCTATATTTAATACTTCATGCATGTGTCTAAACATTCGATATGATAGGAACTAAAATTTAGTTGGGTGAACAGTGCATTCATGAAGAGGGCACAACTGTGGCAGCAACTGAAGTAGTGCAGCTAATCAAGGCCATAATTTGCCAGGCTGATGAGGACATAAGCAGCGGTTGCAACATACTCCCTCCAATTCTCGTTTTTAAGAAGTCATCTGATTTAAGCTTTGACCAAAACTATATAAAAAATCTAGTAATAATTATGATACAAAATAATAATTATTAAAATAATTGCATAATATATTTTATAATAAATTTATTTAAAGATGTAAATGCTAATATTATTTATTATAAATTTAGTTGAATTTTAGCTAGTTTGACCGAGTTGGAAGTCATAATTATTTTATTTTTACGGAGGGAGTACCATAGTAGGAAACTAGGAACCGACTCGTAGTCTCGTACGTTTGCAGCGCATCCAGCGTGATTGCACTGGTCATTGGAAAGTGACGAGGAACGGATCAATTTCCGGTGAAGTTCTGCACACATAACGTGACACTGCTATCTCAGTTTACAGCGATTGATATGATTTTGATGTGCCCATTCAATTCATTGAGGAAGTGAAGGAAAAGGAAACTTGGCTTCAGTCGTAATTAGATAGCACTTTCCAGCTACCAAACAGTGGCGGACCCAGCCATGTTTCAGGTAGGCCCAGGACTACCCCAGATTCCCGACGACCAAGATAACGGAGCACTGTAGTGAGAACTGTAGCGTACTGTAGAGCACTGTTCCTATACTGTATGCCTACCCAATGAAATGATTCTGGGTCCGCCACTGCTACCAAAGTGTGAAAAAGGGCAGTCCTCCATTTCACTTTCATAATTGCAAGCATCCAGGCGGCAACATACATAAAACAGCAGAGGTTTACAAATGATCATTTGAGTTTGCATTTTTTTTTTTCAAAAATGGAAACAGTCGTTGATAGCTAACATGAACGATCAATACATGATTATAGTTTAAGCACCCTATAGTTTACGGTGCATTCACAAGTTACACAACCCATGTACCAAGGGCATGATAACAATAATAGATTAAGTTACGAGAGAAAACGCACAAATAAGTACTGCATGAATCCATCAAAGAGAGGAGTCACGCCTTTGGTTCCCCGGCCGCTCTTCACCGGAGCTCCCATTTCCAGCCTCCAGGAAGCATGCGGCCCACACCAACCAAATCAGACGCTCTCTCTCTCCAGTTTGGAGAGGGGCTACCGGGGCACTAATACCAGGTTATCCACTACTGTACCAGCTTAATCTTCTTCACACGCTTCTTCACGCGACATCAAACTTGCACAGAACAATGTGGGCCTCTGAATGACTACATTCTAAGCCCAACTGACCACCTCCCGGGCGAATAATACGCGCCCGGCAGGCGCCCTCTACGCGAAATTGAGCCGGGAAGTGTAGGTGGCCTTGGGGGCCCAGTTCTTGGGGATGACGTCCTGGGCCGTAAGGGTCTGCTTGCCGGACAGGGTCGTCAGCCGCACGGAGAAGGGCCCGACAAGCGGGCCCGGGGTGAGGCTCCACGTGGCCCCCCAGACGTGCTGCATGTCTCGCCACTGCGCCGAGTTGGCCTGCATCCACATCGAAGTGCAACTTCAGTCACTCCAAATAACACCGAAGACAAAAAGAAATAGTTTTCATTTTAGTATTTTGATGAGAAAATCACCCCGCAAAGAAAGAAAGAAAGAAAGAAAAGGATGAGGAAATCGCTATAGTTCCTGAAAGGTGAGACTTATGGATGCAACATTGGTATAAATAATGGTATACTCCTATAATAACAGCTGGAGTAATTAACAAGCACAGAGTTTGACAGTGCTGGTACAGGCAGTGGGGACAACATAGTGAGACCAGAAGGACAGGTTCATGTTAGTACCCACATGATGGAGTAGCACTGTTAAAAGATACTAGCATTATTGTACAAGCAGAAGCACACTGTAGGGAAAAAGGAAGAGATTATTATTATTAACTCCTGACAATAATGAACAGGGGCATGCATGTGTAGCTGGCAACTCAGCTGCTGCATTGTCGCGGGGGGAAAAACTGAACTGCTGTGAAGAACATCTACTGAAGCTTTTTTTATGGGAATCTCTTCTTGTAACAAACTATATCGTTAAAAATTAATGCGCTATAAAAGTAGGAGGGGCTCCCTTGCCCCTCCTGTTCCTTCAAAAAAAACATCTACTGAAGTTCTTTGGTTCGGAGATGATCATGGCTTTGGTAAAACTAATACTACAATTTATTACTTTTTTTTGCGAAGATACTACAATTTATTACTAATAATAAGGTAACAAAACTCTTAACCTGTGCCGTACCACTAGACTTGCCGGGAAACGCCGGAGACAGTTAAGTCTAGCTAATATAGCTCCCTTCTATACTTGCTAGCTAGCTAGTGTTGTTTTGTGTGGGAGAGAACATGAATGTGATTCTAGAACCCTAGATGACACATTCCCACCAGCAATGGCTAATGGACGCGACGGGACACAAAAGGGGAGCAGACAAAAGCCTAGTTGCGGCCCACGCTGGCCCATGCGTCCAGAAAACCATCGCCCATGTCCCTAGCCGCCGCATGTGAAAAAGCCGGATCCCACTCACGTGCTGTCATGCTGCACTAGCAGTCTAGCACTGCCCACAAACGCCTGCATGTCCGTCCCTATGGAAAGAAACGCCAACACCTTCCCATGTGCGTATCACTGAGGCCTTGTTCACTTCCCCGTCCCAACCCAAAATATTTTCTCTTCTACTCATTACATCAAATCTTTCGACGCATGCATGAAGCATTAAATGTAGGTAAAAAAGATAATTAATTGCATAGTTTGTCTGTAAATGTCAGGACGAATCTTTTGAGTCTAGTTAGTCCATGATTTGATAAATTTTGCCAAATAACAACGAAAGATGCTACAGTAACTTTTCACCTACTTTTCGCGAAGTGAACACACATGAGCAAAAAGCCCTTGTTGCACTGCACCGCAATAGTCATACTTCACGTACGCATCCATGGTGCTGACGTGCCGTGGTCGAGTGGAGTGTTATGGATGTGGTGTGACTTGTGAAGAGAAAAAAAAAAAGCAAAGCTTTGCATTGTTGTGTTATTTACCTGTTTGAGCTGCATGGATCCGATGTCGCCGTCGCCGTCCTCGAACTCCACCAGGAGGGAGAGCCAGAAGCTAGTGGAGCCCTCGTTCACGTGGAAGGCGATGTTCTTGCCCCCGTACCTGCACGCCGTCCTGCATGCATGCATACAAAACACGGGGCGAAAAATTGAGGATGTTACATAGGATGTTTTAAGGAATGTCGGAAGGGGTGTTCGGATAATAATAAAAAAACTAATTATATACTACTCTGTCTCTTTTTGTTTGTCGTCCGAGAAACATGTTTGTGAGGGAAACACAGTTTTCTAGAGACAAACATTTAGGGACGGAGGGTGTAACTCGTCTGGAAACCGCGAGACGAATTTATTAAGTCTAATTAAGCCGTCATTAGCACATGTTACTGTAGCACGTCATTGTCAAATCATGGATTAATTAGGCTCAAAAAATTTGTCTCGCAAATTTATCGCAATCTGTGTAATTAGTTATTTTTTTCGTCTACATTTAATACTCCATACATATGTCAAATATCCGATGCGATGAGTTGAAAAATTTCTAGGACGAACTAAACACCCCCACGCGACAGCCAACACTCAACACACGTACGGTGGCCGTTGCGGCTTCTGTGCATTCCATCGCACGCCATAAGCGAGTACGGAGAGTGTGTGAACTGTCTCACATTGATTTCTGCCTGGCCATGGCGTGCCCACTGTGTTCTTTGAATGAATTCAGGTCTCGTTTAGTTCCCAATTTCTCCTCAAATTCCACTATGTAAAAAGAATATTCCTCATCTTATCAAAATGCCGGCAAATACATGGAGTACTAAATGTAGATGAAATCAAAAACTAATTGCACAGTTTTGTTGTACTTTGCGAGACGAATATTTTAAGCCTAATTAATCAATATTTAAACAATTTTTTACACTAAAAAACAAAATGCGCCACAGTATTCCGATAGAAACACTGTAGCGCGCAGTGCCGAATCGAGCATCCGACTCGGGAACTACACAAGGCCTCAGTGAATGGAGGGAATGCATGGCATGGCCAATTGGCCATGGCACGTTCCAAGATCCAACTACTGCATACCCGGGCCCATGGTGGTCCTCATCTGACAGCGTCACAATTTTTTAACCTTCTGTCTACTCTCCCTGGTACCACTTTCAGCCGGCCGGCCAGGAGGAATGCAGTACTGTAGAAACTTTTTCGTTTTGAGAGCTCAAGTGTCCGCATTTCTAGTAACGTCAGAAGCAAGGCATGCAGTTCGCCCGCCCGATACGGTTGACCACAACCCTTTGCAGCATTCATCTCTGCCGTACTACTACATAGTACAGTAGTCTTGATGACCAGTAAAAACAGATCTGTGCATGCATGCTCAGGTTCAGCGAGTACCTTCGGAACACGACGTTGATCTCGCCCCGGTTACGCAGCTGGCCGCCGGCGCCGGCGACGGCGAGGCGGCCGAACGCGGCGCCGCTGAGGTCGAAGTGCGTGCGGCCGCCCGCGCAGACCCCGCCGGGGCACTCGTCGGTGACGATGACCGTGACGGCGCGGCGCGAGCAGATGCCGTGGTCGAGGCACCGGACCTTGTAGCAGGCGCCGCAGCCCTCGCCGGACTTGAACAGCACGGGGCTCACGGCGCCCACGCGCGCCTTCATCGGCACCACGTCCACCAGCGTCCCGTACCCGCACGCGCCGCCTGCAGGGTGGTTAATTATTGTGATTGAACACGGTGGTATAGGGATTAATTAGAGAGAGGCATACAGAGTAAGTAGTACTGTAATTATTACTATTGACAGTTCCATACAGTAAGTACTTCCTCCGTCCTAAAAAATATAATTCTAAAACAATGTCACATTTTAGTATATCAAGTTTGTCCAATTATAAATCACAAAGTATAAATATTTATGCCATGAAATAAATATCATTAGATTAATTACAAAATGTATTTTCATAATAAATTGATTTGGAACCATAAATATAAATATTATTTACTAAAAACTTAGTCAAACGTGAACCACTTTTAACTGGCAACTCATAGTTGCATCTTTTAAGGATAAAGGTAGTATATACTAATAATATAATATGCTTGAAATTTATAGGCTACAAAAAGGTGAATGAAACCAGCAGCGCGGCATGCACGAGGACAAAGGTCCTAGTTACTGCGTGGCCAGATCTAACCAACACTAGCCAAACGGCAACAGAATATTTGTAGGGACGCAGAGAAATGCAACTAGCTCTCAAGTATGGACACAGCAGAAGTTCCGTTGAGAAATGATCGAAAATTGGACCGTTCCCACACTCGTTCACATGGTGACATGGTCAGGGTAAAAAACAAAAATACTGATGCAACCTGGCCTCGTTCTAATAAAAAAAACTATAGCTGTAATATTTGTGCAAGTGAATTCAGTACTCTCGTCTGTGCGCTCCGCAGTTCATCCATTGACCATTGTACTTGTACATAACAAAAGCTATACTCCCTCCGTACTTGAAAATGAAGTCGTTCTGAAAGGTTTGGTCAAACATTGGGAATATAAATCATGAATAACTTTTAAGTGGTTGAGTATAAAAATGTGAAAGCTATATGAATAGATTTGTCTTGAAAAATACTTTCATAAAAATATACATATATCACTTTTTGATAAATATTTTTATGAAAACAAGGAGTCAAAGTTATGCTTTTGAGACCGTGTCGCTGTCCAAAACGACTTCCTTTTCGAGTACAGAGGGAGTATTGGCTTTCTTTAGTTCCCACCTCAAAACTTTACACTCTATCACACAGATGTTTGGACACATGTATGGAGTATTAAATACAGACTAAAAAATAACTAATTACACATATTGCATATAATTTGCGAGATGAATTTTTTAAGCCTAATTAGTCCATGATTTGACAATAAAGTGCTATAGTAATACATGTGTTAATGATAGATTAATTAAGCTTAATAAATTTGTCTCACAGTTTACTGACGGATTCTGTAATTTATTTTTTTTATTAGTATTCAAACACCTCATGCGATATCCTCAAGTAACACCCGACGTGACACGCCAAAACTTCACACCCTAGAACTAAATAAAGCCACAGTACTAGTCCGTATATAGCTGTAATAATATTTGGCTTGCAAGTGAATTCACCTTCTACATATATACATGCCTGTCAGTGTCAGCCCATTTTGTACGTGTCAGGCTGAAAATATGTCGTCGGAGTGTCGGTGGATTAAACCCGACGCGATACGGTTGTTGGTTCCTAGTAAGAGCGGCGAGTTTAAGGACCCGACACAGTGGAGCACGACCATGGCTATTGGCTACAGGCTCCATTGCCGGCCACCATCGTACGCACGAATCGAAAAGGCTCTCTCCGCTTGATAGTTGTCTTTAATCTACGTGGCAAGCCACGGTCCTTGCTCTATCGGACTTCAAGGGATACGCCGGCCGATGCAACGCCAAAATGTGGCAATGGGAAGAAGTATTTACTTGGAAGAAAAAGAAAAATAGTAGCCATGCTGCGAAGAATTTTAATCGAAAGGTTGAGTGTCATGCTTACTGCTCGCATTTACAAAAGAAGAAGAAGAAGAAAAAAGAAAATAAAAGGATCACAGGTTTGGGTGCAGTGTAGGTGCAAGTGCAATGCATTCGCCATTGTTAATTCTTTTGCAGAGAGATTGTCATCATATATACTCTCTTCTACCCATGCAGGATGAAGGATGTGAGGACTGAGAGCCAATGGAGGTATTACCGTCGCTGCCGTCGCCCTCGGCGCTGCCGTACCAGGTGGCGGTGGCCGGGTGCCACTCGGGGTCGACCACCCTGTGCGCCGCCCCGGAAGCCTCCCCGGAGCCGAAGAGGCACGCGGCGCACACGAGCGACGACACGAGGAGCACCGCGCGGATGGAGAAGCCGCAGGCGGCAGAGGAGCTCGAGGAGGCGCCGGCCATGGCGCGCACGTACATGAAGAGCAGAGAACGGCGGCGGCACAGCCAGGCAGCGAACACCCTACCGACACTCTTGCTGTCCTGTGCAGAAATGGCCGGCTTGGCTCAGTCGCTCGAGTGGTGGTGGTACTTCCTCCTCTCTCTGGGATCGCCTTTAAGGCTTCGAGAAGCCCCAGTCCCCGATGCTCTGAGCGCTCAGAGCTGCCACCCTGCACAAATGCCGGGGAAGGGGACAATGGGAATGCACGAGTAGGGTGGCTAGGGTGGTGGTGGGCTGTGCCTGGACTTATAATGTGGACAAGGGCAAGGGCCGTAGAGAAAACACAGCAGCGGTTTAGCTTTTCTGCATGGCTAGCTGTTTGATGCGGGTACAGCCCAGTCCCAGTGGCATCCGTTTTTCTGTTTTTGCTATGATGGAGATTGGAGAGCTCTTGGCCTTTTGCCACGTGATGAGGGGTGGCCTTGCTTCTTGGTGCACATTATGGTCTCCATAGGTAAAGATTTTTCACATAAACTACTCTGTTACTTTTGAAGAAGTATTCAAGTTTTATTCTACTACTTCGATAAAAAAAACATACTATCAATTCTGGACAACAACATGACAAAAAAACAATTTCACTATTTTTTCTTTGCAAAACACGTTACGAGTTGCACGCTCTGTCACACAGACACACTCTAAAAATGTACATAGACACACCTTACCCATATGATCGATAGTAAGTGACAACAAACTTCTTGTTATTGACAGCTACGTCACCTATTACTAAAAACACCTTTATTTTTAGAATAAATTTATAAAAATATAAGCATCCAAGTCTAGAAGGAACTTATGATCCAAATGAGCAGGCTATGCCACAAAAGTGCCTAACCAACTGAGTTGCCAGCATTTTCTGTCAAGCGAACTGGTGAAGTAACTATTTGATGTTATAAGGGACAAATCTAAAAATTTTTTATATGGACACTCACCCATATAATTATATGAACGTATAACCCTGTTCTGATGAGAACTCTTTGAAAGACTGAGCTAGCAAGTAATCTTGGGATTGACGAAGTCGGTCTTGTTGTTGACTAGCAAATTACTTTTCTTAAATCAATTGTCAATGCAAATTTAGTGCGGATAAATACTTACCTGTGCACCATATACAAAGCTATTAGTAGTAGTTTTTCTTTTTGGGCCCCTACATATAATAAGCCAAGATTTTCTACACAACGAGGGATACGAGTCCTCATGCCGATTGATGAGGAGGACCCTCGATCAACTGCCGGACCCGATAAAAAAAATGTTTGGGTTTAAAATAGTTACCTCTACGTACTTCAAAATCAGAACAAGTAGAAGATGACGAGCTGTGCAATCCAATATGGTTCCGGTCAGTTCCAAGACCTTGAAGTCCGTTGGTAAAGGCGCGACACATGCACGTACCCAAACCAACGGTATATATCGTCAGGCCACACGCATGAATCCACCCAGATCCAGATTCCAGAATGGGATGGCAGGCAGATGGAAGCATGGACGAACGCCCCAAATCTGAGTGCAACATGATGTGATTGCAAAAGCACGGCGTGACGACGCTGTGGATGCCTGGATGGTGGCGCAGGCGCGGCCCATGCACGTGTACGGCCACCGGGCCAAGCACCAGTGTCGTCACGCTAGCTGTTTTTACCCTCCTCCGAGGCTTGCGAGCCCATCTTGTCAAGTTGCGTCGCGGTTTGCCCCCTTCGGCCGCCTCCCCCATGTGCGCGCGGCCGTTGCGGCTAGCCGGCTAGCGTGCGTCCAGAATCCGCGGGCCCCGCCGTATCGGCGACGGCGCGGTTGCCCTCCCCCGACCGTTGCCGAGCGCCGATGACACGTGGGGCCGCAGCGTCATGGGCTCATGGTGCGGGTGCTCGCGTCGTGTGGGGTGGCCCGTGGCCGGTTGCGGGTGTGGGGTTTGGTTCGCGCGACGCGCGCGTTGGTGGCCGTGGCATGACCCTGTGGTTTGGTGGGGGCTGGCCGGCTGGCCGCGCAGGAACGTTGGAGCCGGGGGACGTCGGGGCGGGCTCGGGTTAGGTGGCGGGTCGATGTCACCACCCGACAAGGGTTTTTGTTCGTCGTGCCGCCGGGCTCGAGCCGTGAAGCGGCCGCGGAGCTTGGGCAAATCCTACAGCCAGTCAGCCGCTGCCCGTGCACTTACGGTAACGGGGGGAGTAGGTGAGTGAGGGTACGTTTGTGGTGCCGAGCTACTTGTTCGTGCCGTACGTGTAAAACGATCGGGCAAGGCGGGCAACAGTGTTCCAAGAGATGGAGTGTTCCCTCGCCCGGCCGTCTAGTCTACCTTAGTAGCCATCTTCGCGGAATGCTTTTTGAACTTTTTAACACTACGAAAATATGGTTGTTCTCGAAACAAGAAACAGAATTATTCCTGAAACACGTTCTAGAACTAAAACGTGATCTCGTTTTCGGCTGCTAGCTAAGCTCTGTACCATCTTGCCTGTTTAGTTGCATTTTGCTCACATGTTACCGGCTTTTATTGAAGTGAACGAGGACCAATTTACCATGCCCACTCCATCATTCAAATCGTTTACTTTAGTTATATATCGGTTTGCTTTTTCCACTGGCATTATTGGATAAGATTCGTGCGATCGTTATGGGGTCAATGCAGTCATCCGTTGAATAAAAAGATCCTCTCTTTCTAATTATCGTTCGATGCTCCACGCCCCTACGGTTGGATTATTACACTTCCCATGCCATTGATTTTCATTGCAGGCTAGCAGCTGCTGAGCATTCAGAAACGGAACCCTTTCTTGATTTTTCTTCTAACCTTTTGTCGGACGCATTGCAGGCTTGCAGCTGAGATTAGAAGAACAGCACCATCGTCCACTACTGGTCTACTGCTACTGCATTTGTCGGCTGAGATGGTCGCGTCCAAACAGCACATGTTCTGGGACCAAGCAATTGCGTTGCATGCAGCATCGCAGCATTCGATCCGAAGAAAACTTTTACTGGTGCGCAAGGGAAAAGACAAAAGGGAGTCGGTGCTGCGCAGTTACTACGCCGAACCCCTGGCGGACGATGTATGGCAGCTGGTGCGCGTGTACTCCGATGTCAAAGGCATTGTCAGAACCCAGCACGATGCAGAACAATGAAGGCTCTCAAGGCTGCACCCGCATCCACAGGCCCACACCATCATCGAGCTGAAAGCTCTCCAAACTCCCAAGCTTCTGGAAATGCTGTGCTTTCGTGGTTGCTTGCACTGTTGCACACGGTGATTTCTGGACCGAGCCACTAATAAGCAAGGGAGAGTAAATGCGACAGCGGCAAAGTTGTTCAGGCAGCTCCCTTAATTAAACTCGGCAAGGACGACGTGAGACGAGTGCAAATGGTGGTGGTGACTGGTGAGTTCTCCCGCAAAACAGTGATAGCTTTCTTAGAGAAGACGACACTACGAAGGAGGGTCCACCGCGTGAATCCATCCATTCATGCCGTACGTGCTCGGCCCGTTCTTTCTCCCGAGCAGCACGGGCGGCTAGCTCGAAACAGATCCCTGGCCATGTGAACCTAGCTGGCACCCTGCCGTGTATCCACGTGAAAACCGAATGATGCAGATGTTTCGATCTGGTCGTGGACACTCGAGGAGTCGAGGGCTCGTTCACGGCCTTGTTTCTTTTATTATCCGAGATGAGACGGATTTCGTGTGAATTCTGACGGGTTTCTACAGCAGCCGGCGGGCTGCTTGTGCTTGAGGCGCGCGCAGTCTTAGCTGGGTCGGGTCAAGGAGACAGAGCTGGGGTGGTTCCCTTTTTTTTCAACCCCCTTTTTTTTGGTTGGGAAAAAGAGCAAAAGAGCGCGGCGGTGATGAACGGGTGCACCGGCTTTTGGCGTGCTTGCGGCACGGCAGTCGCCGGCTGATCCGCGACAATTTGACCGGCTGTGCTCAAAAGAGGCACGGTGTGCTCACTTTCGTCGCACTAGCTCCTGCGATCTGCAAACGCTTTCGGATACACAAGGAGATTTGCCGGCCCTTCGTACGGAGCGCAAGAAATGCTCATGTTGGAGCAGAACGTGATGCACAAACCCGAAATGCCCATGTTGGAGCAACAAATGTGGGGGTATTGTTGTTGATGTTCTATAGATAATGTGGCCGATGCCTGATGGCTCTGATGGGGAAATGAAACATATGGTTTCGGGTTTGTTACAACTGATGGAGAGCATTAAATTTGTGCTTATTGGACATCTTATGACTAAGGGTGGGTTTAGTTGGTGAAAAGGTTTTTAGGAAAATGTCACATCGAATGTTTCGTGCGATGTCAGAAGGGGTTTTCGGATACTAATAAAAAACTAATTACATAGCTTGTTTGGAAACCGCGAGACGAATTTATTAAGCCTAATTAATCCGTCATTAGCACATCTGTTACTGTAGCACTTTAGTGTCAAATCATGGACTAATTAGGCTCAAAACGTTCATCTCGCGATTTCCAACCAAACTGTGCAATTAGTTTTTTTCGTCTACATTTAATGCTCTATACAGGTGCCGCAAGATTTGTTACTGTAGTTTTTCGTGAAAAGTTTTTGGATCTAAATAAGGCCTCAATTACTTGGCAAAACTAATGATTTCTCACCGTGCATATAAGAGGAAAGATCAAAGCATACATTGTTCAGCCCAACAGAGCACTTGTGAGGGTTCTGGGTAAAAGCTCAACCTAGCTCTAGGCTGGGCCAATGACGACCGCAGTTTCCTTCTTGAAGACGTCGCTGAAGAACCTCCCGTTGCCTCCTCTACTTGGTTGGCCAGGTTGCAGTTCTCCTCGGCACAAGACTCGGGCCAAAGCCTTGCTGAGCTCCTGTTTGGCTGACGGTGATTACACTCTGACGTCATTCACCTTCTTGGAGGCATCGTCGAAGTGCTCATGTGCCATGGTGTTCTGGTTTTCTCCTTTGCGTTGATGTATTTGTAGTTGTGCCACCTTTCACCCTTTTATGGTAGGGCATGTTGTTTTTTTCATACTCGTGGATATGCCACAAACTCGCCTCTGCGCTGGAGTTGCTGTATTGGTTTTAGTCCTGTTTCTCAAAATTAACTGGACTAAAAGGTTTTGCCTCATTTTCCCTAAAAACGAGGTTGTTGATGTGGTTATGCTATGATATATCAATATGTATTTAGGTGTGGATTCAATCCCCCCACCCCTAACAGTTACAAAAAAAAGCATACATTGTTTGTGATGTAAGGTTCATAGGGACCTTGTTGCAAAAAATAATGAGATACATGATAATGGCTTTGTATTTTAGGACATCAAAAATGGTATACACAACAAAAGTTAGTGGTCACTCTCAATTGGGTCTACAGGAAGTCAGTGACCTATTATCACCATTTCAGTATATGAAACCTTTTTATTAATGTGGTGCATGCCAAAATTATTGTGGAATTGAACATGACAAAATTATTGTGGAATTGAACAATCACTTTGATCAATGGTCTATTGAGTTATTGAGATGCATTCTTTGTCAAAACCTAAGAAATTCTTTTGGCAGATATCATAAAGAAAAAAATAATAGAATTGGCTAAGATTTATATATGATGATGACTTCTTTACAGCAAGACCTTTTAGTCCTTAGAGAACAAGTTGATTTTATTCATTGCTGATGCTAGAGATTATTTTGGTTTTGCAAAAATCTTATAACCTTAGAAATCTTGCTATTAAGATGGTCCAAATTCGACATATACATGGTTTCCCATTGGTTTATAGCCTCATTGATTTAAGGGTATGTTTGGAACGTAGGAATACAAAACAGAGGAAAAGAAGAAAACACAAGAATATAAAAATGAGTGTAGGTAGAAAACAGAGGATTGAAAATACACAAGAATAAGAATGAGTGTTTCAAACACAGGAATATAAAAACATGTTTATTCCTCCATTCTAGTGAATAAGGACTTGCTTATCCCTCCATTCACATGTAGGAATTTTTTCCAAGAGCTTGAAGTGGATGTTTTATTTCCTCCATTTCATGAAGGAAAGCAAGCCTTTCCATAAAAAGGAAAACTTCATTCTTCTATTTCAAACATCATGTGATTTAAGAAAAAACATAGAAATTGGATCCCTTTGAAATTCCTATCTTATGAAAATCCTCCAATCCAAATAAGCCCTTAACCTTTATTTTGCCAACTGTCACCACCATGGTTAGAAGGGCCTTCTGGCCTATGAAAATTATCAAGATTGCGTTGGGGAAAAATATGGCGACCTCGTTTTAGAGAAAAGAAAGAAAAAATGGGAACGATTGGTTGAATCACAAATCGTATGCTGTATTGAATATTTTTAAGCACTAAAGATGATGCCTCGTGGTATATTGCATTCGTGATTATTATTTTTTGTTTATTAATGAACTATGTTTTGCAGGTTGCATGACTAATTTATTTTAAGTACCCTACTTAAATGCGTAGGTTTAGCTCCACGTATATACTACTTCCTCCGTTCCAAATTATAAGAAGTTGGATTTTCTAGATACAAAGTGTTTACTACCCACTTAGATATATGCTATATTTAGATGTATAGTTAAAATAATGTGTCTAGAAAATATAAAATGTATCATAATTTGAGATATAGAGTATTATTGTTGAAGATATAAGACACGAGAGTAAACAACTTCATCATCAGTTAGATCTTTTCTTTATCACTATTTGTATGTTTTCATCTTATTTGTTATAAGGGCACTCTGTGGTGTGGTATTTCAACGTGCCAACATATGTTGAGTAAATAATTACTCGGGAATATAACTCTGTCATTTCTGAGTAATAAAAAATAGTCTTTTTCTCACAAAAAAGGTATGTGATTGAAATTTCAACTCCGGCTTCGCCACTGCCCAAATGAGGTGAGAGCCCACGATCTCAGGGGGCCGCGTTGCGGCTTCCGGCCTTCCCGGGTGAATCGATATCTTGGGCCTTGCCGACTTCTCTGGGCTAAAAGTACTCTTGGGCCGAGTTCCAGCTCGCTGTCGTCGAAACGAACTTTTTTTTTGAAAAGAGAGAAAAAAAAAGTTCGTCGAAACGAACTTTGCACATCTTCAGTTCGAATTTGAGTATTTGACTGAGACGGATTGAAACGGAAGAATATAAACAACTACCAACTGTTTTAGCGTTGGAGATCTTGATTCTTGCTTGAACATGTGCTGACACGCAGATCGCTACCTATCTGCATAGCACCTGGGACTGAGGCCGGAGATGCTCTCGGAGTACCGCGAGCACGTCGGCGAATGTCACTACCCCGACGAGCGCGCCGCTGGTCTCATCAACGACCCAGACGTACCCTACACGGTGTGCAAGCGCCTGGGCCATGACGGCCACAAGCGAACTCCCAGAATGGCATGCCACCACGTCCTCCGTGGACCGCCACCCGAAGCTCCCAGACGACATCCTCCTCGGGCGTCGTGCGCGTCCCAACGACGGCGAGTCCTCGTCGGAGGAGGATGTCGACGACAACGACGACAGCGACGGGGACAAGGGAAGGGAGGCGGCGTCCTTCCCAGCGCATTCCACGAGCTCGGCCATGGCGTCCAGTCCCTTTCCGGCGAGCTGAGCTCTGATGGCGCGGACCAAGAACTCCGGCGGCGAGTGCGACAGCGAGCAGTCGATGTACGCCATAGCGTCGCCAGCGGAGAGCGCCGCAAAGGCGGCCGACACCGTCTCCACGTCGCACGAGGCGAGCACGCCGGGGCAGATCTCGCCGACCAACGCGCTGTCGTCGGCGACAATGGCCACGGCCGTGCCGTCCGAGACGGCTCTCCGCAGGAGCGGGATCACGTCCAGCCCGTCGTCGTCGGCGTGGACCACGTGCACGTCGCGGCGGACGAGGCCGAGCGAGGCGACGGTGAGCGCGGCCACCGGGGAGAAGTGGGAGACGGAGCCGAAGAGGTGGCGGACGATGTCCTCCCGTGTCAGCACGCAGCAGCAATCGGCCGTGGCCAAGGCGCCGCCGGCTGCATCGGAGGACGGGGCGTGGTGGTGCCTCTTGCGGGCGCGCGCGGGGAGAGGGACGAGCAGGCCTTGGCAGCCGTCGGTCAGCAGCACGTCAATGGCGTCGAGCAGCCTGCAAAGTTTGACCAAACACCGCAAACAGTATATATAGGCACCGTCGTTAGTGGTTATTGGTCAATGAAAAGTTACTGTAGCATCTTTTGTTGTTATTTGATAAAATTTGTCTAGTCATGGACTAAATAGGCTCAAAAGATTCGTCCCGATATTTACAGACAAACTATGCAATTAGTTATCTTTTTTACTTACATTTAATGCTTCATGCATGCGTCGAAAAATTTGATATGATAGGTGGAAGAGGAAATATTTTGGGTTGGGATGGGGTAGTGAACGGCCTCGACAACTCGGAACAAAACAAGAAACGACAGCGCGCCGGCTGCGTACCTTGTCTGGGGGTCCACTCGGTGGGTGACGCCGTGTCCGGCAGTAACGGCGGCCGCGACCACCGCCACGGGCCGGCCGAGCGCGGCTGCCGGGTCCCTGAGGTTGCCCGCGTCGCCGCAGAGGTAGCAGAGGATGTCCGCGACGCTGACCTTCACGTACACCGTGGCCGTGGTCGTCTTCGCGCGGCAGGCGGCCGGTTCGGCGTCGACGAAGACGAATGGGTCGGCTCCGGTTCCGGTGCGTAGCGCGGCGAGCGCGGCCGCGACGGGGGTGGACGGTGGCAGCGTGAGCACCCTCGGCCTGCCGATGCAGAGGTCGGAGACGACGTGGGATAGGAGGGCCGCCGCCATGCACGCGCAGGTCGCTCGGGGACGTGTCGGGAGAGGGGAACGAAGACGCCTGCTGCGCGGGGAGAAGAGAAGGTGTGTTTGTGTTTGCAACTGTGTCTGTGGTGTGTTGGAGAGCGCATATGCCAGTGCAGGCAATTTATAATAACTGGCAGTGGCAGAGAAGAAGACGTGATTGCGTGGTGTCCGGCGGGCAGTGAGTTGTAATTTTGGAATGACGCTGATGTTTGGCCGGTAGTAGGTATAGCTCATATGCTATAACTTTTATCAATTCTCTAATAATGTTCTTTGGTCTATAAATGCCTTGAATTATGCCCTTTCGTGAGGCGGAGAAATATACAGTGATACTCTAACATCCCAACCTTGGCACATCACAATGCGTCAACGCATGTATCGATCATGCCGTCGTCAAAATCGAGGTGATTCTATCACGATCAGTTGGACGAGACGACGGTTAAAAACAGATAGCGCAGCTTCAAGTCAATTGATAAAACACCGTCACGTTTCAGTATTCAACCATGCACGCACGTGGTCTCAGTCTCACACATGGCATCCAGGCTTCATTTACAGGCTATATAAGCAGGCCTATTTCTTTCGTCTTTTATCTGCTCATCATGCATGCATGCATGTGTGTTGCTGTGCTTATAAACGTACGGAAAGGAATAATGAAACAATTGGTTGAAACTTGTTACAAGCACTTAATTAAATACTCGTCACGATCATGACCAGATCGCCGTCTAAACAGAGGAAATATGCGGCCTGTCCCCCCGAAACGCATTAGCCTCCAAAACCCAAAGTACCAAAAGAGCGATACAAAATTCGGCTGCACGATGAAGTTTGGAGAGGAGGATGCGGCGTCTTCGAAAGCGGCCGAGCCCTGGGGGTCATGGGACACGTCGGCGAGCCGTGCGGGAACAGCTTGGCGCGCCGTACGTATCGAGACGGCCACCGGCGGATCACATGGCAGCGGTTGGAGCGCTTGGGCTGCCGTATCGCTACGCGACGAGGGATGGGACGGCGGCCCCGCGATGCGAGATGCCTTTATCATTTGGCTTGGATCAGTCCCGTTCCACGTTTCCACACACACACCATGCCAAATGACCCTAGTTATTTGGACCGGATCAGACCGGCGGTCGGACCGGTAAAAGACCGAACCAGAGACTACAACGGCTCGGTTCACTTAAAAGACTGTTCATGCAATCGGACCGCTAAAAACCGGTTGAACCGGCCGGTTTTCTAAGGAACCGGTGAACCGGCCGGTTCTGTCTGGACCGTCCCGGTTTGGGGCTCTGGTCTCGTGGCACGCGCGCTGTTGTCGCCTGCTGCCCATGTGTGTAGCTGCTGCTGGGCCCAGCCTGCTGCTACTGTCGCCTGCGCCTGTGAACGTTTGGATGCTGTGAACGTTTGGAGAGCGACGTGTGCGTGTGTACACTGCCTTCCACGTTTCATGCACTTTTTGACTTTGGATGCCGCATTTTTTATTTCCAAAAAAATTGAGCTCTCTTAATTAAATAAATAATATATCCATCTTGATTATTTTGTTGAGCTCTTCCTAATAGTACACTCTATTTCAACATTTGAGATTATTTTGATAATAGTGAATATTTGAATTATTATTTAAGTCTTTTTGGAACCAATTCGTAAGTGCTCTATAAATTATCTTTTCATGCATATTTTTTATATATAATTGTAGGTAGATTAGCTAGAAAATGGTTATATAATTGTGTTCTTTATTAGATTATTTACATATATGATCGACTATATGCTGCTAATTATCAGTTATATTTCATTGTATTACACCGGTTTGAAGTTTTTGTGGCCGGTTCAATTCGTCCGGTCCAAAACAATTGAACCGGCGGTTCAACCGGTTCTAAACGGTTGGACCAGTGAACCAGTGAACCGACGACCTTACCGGTTCGATCTCCGGTCCGGTCCTAATAACTTTGCAAATGACCCGTCAGTTGTACTGTGGTATATACTCCTCCGTACCTATAAAGCAGATCGTTTTGATAAGGCTTGGGTCAAACATTGGGAATATAAATCGTAAATAACTTTTAAATTATGGAGTTTCAAAATATGAAAACTATATGAATAGATTTGTCTTGAAAAGTACTTTCATAAATATATACATATATCACTTTTGGATAAATATTTTTATGAAAATATGAAGTCAAAGTTTTGCTTTGAAGACCGTGTCGCTGTCCTAAACGACTTGCTTTACAGGTACGGAGGGAGTACGATTGGAATAGTAGCCTCGTAGGCGCTTATCGCCTTCCGCGGAGCTTCCCTTCCCTTCGTGTTCAGTTTAGGTTCAGGTAAGGTAATAAATAGCGTATAGCGGGTTGGTAGCGAACTGGCGTTGAGGTAGCGGATTGCGGATAGCGGACGATAAGCTCCAACAGCGGCACCCGATAATCCCACATAATTTTAAGTACATATATCATGAATAATGAGTATAAATAGACATTTAATTACACTCAAAGAACACCTAAACCTGGACCTTGGAGGCTACATCCGATATGTGAGTGTTTGACTTGGGGGTGTGAGTCATAGTGGGGTGGACTGATTAGGGTTATTTGCTTCCATGCTATTGCGGCCTGCTACGTGCAATTGCAACCGTAATATCACCCCACTACTCAAAATTGCGGCCGCAAAGTTTTAGGGTGCAAAGTTTAGAGCGCTACCTCATAGCAGTAGCGGCAATGGACCGCTACCGCTATTACGGCGACAATTGCGGCCGTTACCGCCGCTATTTATTAGGTTCAGGTGTGGGCGCCGTGGTATATCGTCCGGTCTCCGAGAGCAAGAGGAGACAGATAAGGAGCCGTGCTTCTCCCCTCACGCACCTGCCCCATGCCTCCCGTACGCACGCCCCCCAGACGATGGCGCGAGTACGTGCAGCAGCCAGCCACGCACACATTGACACAGACAATGGACGATGGGAGACGAGAGACGACGAAAGGCAATGCCGACCGATCTAGAACGGGCCATCGAAACCCAATGCACGCCGCTCGGTAGGCCCTACGAAGACCACAGATCCATCCGATCCATTTTTGGTCAGCAGACCATTTTGTAACTGGGCCAGGCCCATGGATGAGCACCATGACAATTGGCCCGCAGAAGGACGCACAGGCACAGCACCACAGTTCCAACTTCCTTTCCGTTTGAAATTACTCTACAATGCGTATTTTGCTTTGGTATTAGCACATCACGGCCTCAATTAAAAACGATAATGATACGGTGAGGACGTCCGTCCCGTGACTCTTGCTGGACATGCTCCCGAAAAAAATCTCCACATGTGGCCGTCCGCCCGTGGCGCCTCAATCCTACGCATCCATCCTGGCACCTCCGCCCACCGCCGGCCACTGCACCAGCCGCCGGCCCCTTCTTCCCGTCCACCTCCCGGCCAGAGCTCCCCGCCAGCCGCCTGCGCCTACGGCCGACACCTTCCTCTCGGCCCTCACCCGCTAGAGCCCGGTGGCGTCCTGCGCCATTGCTGGCCTGTTCCCGCCCCCTCTGCTCACCTCCAGAAGGGGTCACGATGGCGCTGCCCTCCGCATGTCCATCCCTTGCTTGCGCTGCGTCGTACGATAGAAGAAGGGTGAAAAACGTATGTTGCAAGCCTATGCTTTAGACGTTTCATAGGCATGTTGCAAATGTTTTATAAGAATGTTGCAAAAACAAATCGAAATGTTGCATATGTTGCAATAGCTGTACACGTATGTTGCAAGCTTCTGTTCCCAATGTTTCATATGTTTTTTCAGACGTATGTTGCAAGTGTATTTATTTGGATGTTGCATATGTTTCACATATATGTTTTAAGAGTTTTATCTGTATGTTGCGTATGTTTTAAAATGGTTTTGAGGTGTTTTTGCAAATGTTTCAGATGCATGTTTCAAGTATTTCATGTGTCATAAGACATATGTTGCAAGTGTTGCATATGGATGTTTTCAAAAATAGATCGGGTGTTGAATCTTGCTCCCTTTTCGCCTTCGGCTTTCTCATCTCGGTGTCTCCACCTTCTCTTAGCGCCTGCTGGGCATATGAACTAGAGGCGTGGGCTGGTGTTGCCCCTC
Organism: Saccharum hybrid cultivar R570; assembly: GCA_038087645.1. Taxonomy (NCBI): domain Eukaryota; kingdom Viridiplantae; phylum Streptophyta; class Magnoliopsida; order Poales; family Poaceae; genus Saccharum; species Saccharum hybrid cultivar. Next base: position 9,641,328 of record JAQSUU010000191.1, on the reverse strand, counting down.
CCCTTCCTCTCGATGCTAGCGACGCGTCGTGGGATGGCGGCGCGGCGGGGGACAAGTTCTCCAATAATGCTAACTTTTAGCATTAGCTTTTAGCATGAATAGCCCCACATGATATTCTCACGTAACCTAAAAATGTGTGCAAGAGCTTAGCTCTTGTAGAAGAGTTAGCTTTCCTCTCTCTTTAATTAAAATATAGAAAAAATGCTTAGAACTAGCTTAAGAGTCAATTGTTGGTGCTGCCCTAATACATAATGAGGGAGGTGACTTCATATTTTTGCCTCAAACATTACTTATTAGTAGATTAATTTTAAGTCAAAACCTTGTCGAATTGTAATGAAGCACGCCATGTAATTCAAACAAAGGGAGTATTGTTAAGGCCTCTTTGGTATGGATTTCTCGGATCTGGCTCCTACTGACATAACTAATGTAGATTCACTGTAGACTAAATATGTTTTTCTCTCTCATCTCCTCTCTTACTGACATGCAAGGAGCTGTTGGAGCTAAAATTTTTAGCTTCAATGGCTCCTAATGGCTCTGTGAGAGGAAGAGGGAAGAGAGAAAAAATCAACTCTAGTGAATAGTAACACTCCAGTGAAAATTGCAATGGGATCCCGAGCTGCTAGAATCTCTACGAAAGAAGGGCTTAATTTTTCAGATGAAAGGACAATTCCTGGGCACTCTAGTAGCGTTTCAACCCTGGCTGGTTATCTTGTCAACTGAATCCTGTGTTGAGCATTTATGCTACGACATCCAGTCCAATGAATCCATCTTGTTATTATTAACGATCACAATCAGCAATCAGCAACGAAGTTAAACTATGACACCGTGTGGACGGAAGAATCGAACGTACTAGTCGAAATAAAATTTTAAGATAAACATGCATCGCCCTTTTTTATAGGTCATATCAACATGTAAAACCCTCTCATACTCTTATATGATATAGCAGCGACCCTGCTAATCTTTTTTTTTTAAAAAAGATGAACATGCATAGGAGTACTGTTTTATTTCGTTCGATTGTGGTGTGACGGTCAATCAAGAGTCGACCCAAAAGTTAGGGCATGTTTGGTTAGAGGTGTTAAAGTTTAACAAACAATGTAGCACTTTCGTCTTATTTGACAAAAAAATTTCAATTTTGAACTAATTAGGCTTAATAGATTCGTCTCGCAGATTACTCCTAATCTGTGCCGACATGCATGCAATTGGTGTACATTTAGTACTCCATGCATTTGAGGGAATATTAATGTGATGGGAGTTAAACTGAATGATTCGTGAACCAAACATGACCTTAATATAAAAAAAGGGGTGGTCAACCAAAAAAAAACCTTTGCGGCTGGGAATTTCGGTGCGGTCCAATCGTGCTTTTGGTTTCTCGCCTAACGCAACATGCTAGATGTGGCGAGGGTCCAGCGCGCCTTCTGTCGATCACTCACTCACTCCTTGCTCGACTCCTCGCGTCGACCGTCGACTACTCGCTCACCTCGGACTGTTCCTTCCGACGCCGACGGCTCATGGCCAGTTGTCCACCCAGCCATCTGAAACGTCCAGATTCCAGAAGAAGCAACAAGCCAGCAAACGACTCCCAGCTGAAACCCAGCTGCGTGACGCCAACGTCGTCGCCCTCCTGACGCCGCCCGCGGGGTCAACATGGTGGTCACGCCGGCCGGCTGGACGTACAGGCGACTCGTCCACCGCCACGCGTCCCGTTCACCACCACCACACTCTTCGGCTTTGCCGCCATAAATTCTGGATTGGCCCCTGTCAGCGGTGCAGTGCAGAAGAGGAAGGAAGGACCGACCCCCGCCGCCGCCGGTACGGACATACATTGCAGGTTGCTGCACGACGCTTTCCTCCCCCTCCCAACCATGCCGATTTAATGCCTCCGGGGGGCTGCTGCGCTGCGCTGGGCTAGGGAACCCATCTTTCTCCCCCGCGCTGCCTGCCTGCTCGAGCTTGATTGCTTGAAGATGGCGCTGGTGAGGCGGTGCCTCTGTGGATCCGAGGAAGACTTCAGAGGTGCGTAATCCTGACTGCCTGCTTCATCGATGATGCTTCGCCGTTTGCCGACGTCTGTTAATGGAAGTTTTACGAATCCAAATTGATAGGCGTTACTGTGTTTTAAAAGATCGACGAAAGGCGAGCTGTCCAAATTAAGCTGACTTAGTTTTCTCAACAGCGCTTTTAGGCTTGGAAAATCTCAGGCTGTTCTCCTACGGGGAGATCAGAGCAGCTACCAACAACTTCGATCAGAGTAACAAGCTTGGCCGAGGTGGTTTTGGAACTGTCTACAAGGTAAAAAGACCCAAGATATTTTATTCTTTGCGAATTTTACCAGCAACTAGCTAGATATTTCCTGGAGCCTCGAGAGTGAGAAGGTTTCAGCTGAAACCATGTAGTAACTGTTTTGTTGCGACACAGGGAGTTTTGAGAGACGGCACTGAATTTGCCGCGAAGGTTCTGTCCTCGGAATCTGAGCAGGGGATCAAGGAATTCCTCGCTGAAATCGAGAGCATCTCCGAAGTGAAGCATGCGAACCTCGTCAGGCTGCTGGGCTGCTGCGTGCAGAGGAAGAACAGGATCCTGGTGTACGAATACCTTGCGAACAACAGCCTCGATCATGCACTCAAAGGTGAGTGAACCATACAATACAATCTGGAACCACTGCTAGTACAGTAGTACACCCATCGCCATCGGAAGCTGGAGCTGCTGCATTCCTCTCACTTGATGCGCTTATGTATATATCTTAGCTTTAGGTTCAGGGAACGGAGAAGCAGCAGATCTGCCCTGGAGCAGGAGGTCGGACATCTGCGTCGGCACCGCCAAGGGACTGAGCTACCTGCACGAGGAGCACGAGCCCAACATCGTGCACAGAGACATCAAAGCCAGCAATGTTCTTCTCGACCGAGACTACATGCCAAAGATCGGAGATTTCGGGCTTGCAAAGCTGTTCCCAGACAACGTCACCCACATCAGCACAGGAGTGGTCGGAACGAAGTAAAGCTGTTGGTTTAGTGAATCACTTGCTTCGAAACAACGAGCTAATTTAGTTGCTGACAGTCTTTAGTCTAACTCTCTGGCTGCAGTGGATACTTGGCACCTGAATATTTCGTGCATGGGCAGCTGACCAAGAAGGCCGACGTCTACAGCTTCGGAGTGCTTGTCCTTGAGATCGTCAGCGGGAGGAGGATCTCGCAAACGATCCAGTCGGACATGTTCCTGGTGCGAGAGGTCAGGCGTCCTTCCTTCCTTCCCTGAACTCTCGTCTCGGTTCTCCGTTCACGTTACCGGTTTCTCTGTACCTGTACTGATGAATCTCTCGCGTCATTCTCGTGTGCTTTCCTTTTTTTTTACAGGCATGGGTGCTTTACCAGCAAGGCAGGCTGCTAGACATTGTGGACGCGAGCATGGAGGGCTACCCGGAGAAGGAGGTGCTCCGGTACATCAAGGTGGGGCTGGCGTGCACGCAGGCGACGCCCAGCAGCCGCCCCACGATGCGCCAGGTGCTGGACATGTTGTCGCGTCCCGTCGCGCTGCCCGAGACGGAGATGCGCCCGCCGAGCTTCGCCGAGCACCGCGGCCACCACACGGCCCCGGGAGGTCTGCCCGCCGGTCCGCTAGTTCGTGCGTCGCCGAGGGCGAGGTGGCCGGCGGCGGCGGCAGCGTCAGCAGCAACAGCGCCCACGAGCTCTGCCTCGTTCACGTACAGCGAGGTGGCTCCGCGGTAGCCAGGTGGTGGACTGGTGGTCAGAGCAGGCGCGGCATGTAACTGAACTGATAGGATCATAGGATCGTGTGAGGCGGCGTTCGTTGTCTGTCGTGTAATCGTGTTGTGTAGTACTATTGCGTTAGATTTGGATTTCCTTGTGCTGTTCGTGCTTGCAGTTTGGATTGGGTAACCGCTTAGTTTGGGCCCAGATGCTCGTTGGAATTTGAACTCTCCAATCAGTGGCGAAGCTACGTTATGGCGTCGGGGTCGTCCGACCCCAACGACCTTCCGCTAACCTCCTGTGCCCTGCGATTTTTCACCATTTGTGACCCTGGTAAATAATATTCGAGACCCCGACAGCCCCGATGGCCCATCTAATGATAAGTTAATGGAAGTAAAAAACGCATGCAGCAGCCCAGTAGCAGTCCAATTTGATCCCCTTCTACTCTCATCACTCCGGTTGTCCAACGCTCCAAGTCGCTTTCGGCCTTTCCCCGTCCTTGTGATGTTCGTTCTTGCCTTGTCGGCTTTCTCATGTCTGTGCGCCTGACCGTGAATGGCCTTGGTGGCTCGACGGGAGACGGAAATGCTGAATAGGTAACAGAACACGAAGGACGGAGGCATAGGGACTTAAGAGTCAATATTTCTGGGATATTCTTTTCTAAAAGAAAAATAACTTAACTACTCCCCTGTATCGGATTTAGAAGTCGTTTTGAACAAGGTTTGAGTCAAACATTGGGAATATAAATCATCAATAACTTTTAAGTTGTTGAGTTTGCAAATGTAAAAATTATATGAATAGATTTGTCTTGAAAAATACTTTTATAAAAGTATACATATATCACTTTTCCATAAATATTTTTTATAAAAAACAAGAGGTCAAAGTTGTGTTTTGGAGACCGTGTCGTTGTCCTAAACAACTTCTAAATCCGATACGGAGGGAGTATTTATTTATTGCATGCATTTTAAAAACACAAAAATCAAGAGTTCAAATTCAATTGAATATTGCCTCTTAAGTGGGACAGGAATACCATAGCAAGGTCTAATATATAATCGTAAAGCAAACATGTCATTTTGTTGCTTCTATCTTATCCATTGTATTATCGCAAGTTATAGACCTGTTTGCTAGGGCTTCGGCTTCTCCTAAAAGGGATTCGGCTCTGGCTCCTCATGTGAAGCTAGAGCCGTTTAAAAAAATGTTTGGCAAAAACAACTCTAGTGAGTAGTTTTGTAGTAATTTGTGTTATGTTTGTGAGGAGAAGTCACGATAAACCATTTTTTTCTTTGCTCTGGCTTCTCCAGACTTCTTGCAAGGAGCCATTTTTTTAAGGTCCGTTTGGCAGGGCTCCTTGCTACGAGCCACAAAAGAAACCGGAGCTAAAGTTCTGCCAAACAAAATCATAATTTTGTACTTCCACTTGACCCCCACGATGATATATCCTGGCTTCGCCCCTGAGGTCAAGGATTACGCAACATGGGGCAACACTGGTGACTGGTCATGGCAATGAAATTCTGTATGAAGTTATGACCACCATTAATACTTCACAGTTTCTTGGTCCTTCTGTAAATATATTCGTCGGTACTTTCATGGCCTGTGGCGGCCTGTGACGACCCACTAAACATCGAACGGTCACCCGATTAGAATCAGGGGAGGGAATGAGGGATATTCCAACACGCTATAGTTTTCTATTTTTTAGGAAAAACTAATTTTCGCTTGTTTCTCTTGTTGGACGTGCGCCCAACACATTATTTTTTCGCACTATTTTTCTCTTTTCAGAGGCTCGGACGTGCGCGCGAATGACGCGGAAAATGAAATCTGTGCTGTGATGTCATCTAACACAAGCTACGAAAAAGCAAAACATTTGTTTTAAATTGCTATAACTTTTAAATAGTATATATATTTTTAATTATGTCTACGCCGATGAGTTCTACGTGATGAAGCGAACAAAACTAAACCTACTTACATATGTTTCAAAGAATTTTATTCAGTACCAATTCATGTGTACTAACTTATAACATATAATTTATGTATAAATAAAACACAACTATATATATACAAAAGTTATTAAACACAGAGGAACGAATTAACTTATAACTTATACCAAAACTTTGAAATACAAAAATTATTAAATCCAAAGGAATAAATTAACTTATAACTTATACCAAAACTTAGAAACACAAAAGCTATGAAACACAATAAATGTTATCAAACATAACTTGTGTACATAAGTTATTCTATACAACTTGTGTACATAAGTTATTCTATATGACTTGCCAACGCTGCCAAAAAGAATTAAAGAAGAAAAATATTTGTTTTATAGCTTAATTTGTGTTTCATAACTTTTGTGTTTTCAAGTTATATGTTATAGGTTAATACACATAAATTGTTACTAGAATAAAATTCTTCAAAACATATGCAAATATGGTCTAGTTTTGTTCATCTCGTCACGTAGAACACATCGGTGCAGACGAAATTAAAAATAGATACATCGTTCAGAAGTTATAGCATTTTTAAAGTAAATATTTTGCTTTTTTCTAGCCTGTGTCAGCAGTGACGTTATAGCCAGGGAAAAGGAGCGGGGGAGGGGCTCGAGAACGAAATTTCGGGGGAGGGGCTCGAGAACGAAATTTCGGGTGTCGCCGCATTGGTCTATGTAACTCATCGAGACAAAAAAAAGGAAAGGGGAACAGGACAGAAAAGGAAAGAGAGCAGTTGTGCCGCACACGATCTGATCGTTCACCCGATGCCAAACGTGCAACCGACCGCCAAAATGTAATTGGGGGTGAAAACCCCCTCTTCTAGTTCGCCAAGGCCTGAGTGGGCGGCGGCGGGTGATGGAATCCACGACCACAACGTTAAAGGGTGCCATCATCAACATAGAGCAACCGAATATGGGGGCATGGGTGCTTATGAGGCGCGGGGCAATGTGGTCGGAGAAATAGGGGAGGCCAGCGCGCCGTGTGAAGAGGAGGAGAGCACGTTACTAGCCACGCAACCTATGCAATCAGTTGTGGCACTTACTTAACTGAGCACATCGACGATGTTGTCCGTCGGAGCCCGGCAATGATAGCCGGCAGGAAGCAGAGTGTGGGTGGAGTGGATCCCTGTGGAGAACCCCTAAAAGTTTTTTTTTTATCTGAGCACATCGACGATGTTACTTGATTGATGCCATCAAAGTTGATATCTAAGCTGGAATTATAATTGCTTTGCGATCCACTGGTTATCTTGGAACCTTCCCTGGAGTTCAGCTCATCTGAACAGCCGTCCAGTTGTTTCTTTTTCTATTATGCAGTTTTCTGGTTGCTTTGGTCAAGAGCAAAGTCCACTTCATCCTCATGGGTCTGTCTTTTCAGTGTAGTCAGATGTGGCGGGAGTGCTGTGCTAATCAGTTATATTGTCTTTGCTTTCAGTGAAGAGGAAGAACCCCCCTCCCTTCAAAACTGAAAACTTTTGAGCTGCAGCAAATGATTCTTGTGTTGGTGCATGGGTTTATCTTTGATATGTGCTGCAGTTCGATGTTAGGCCTGATGCTGTGCTCACATTAAATTCATTCTTTGATTTTGCTGTTACTATGTGCACCTGAAATGTCCTAAATGGTTAGAGGAGGGTGAATAGCCTTTAAAAAATCTCTACAAATTTACTAGAGCACAAGATTAGTAACCTAAATGACGTAATGCAATTTTGCTCTAGATCTACAAGGGTTGTAAGGCACCTATCCCAACAATTCTAGTTGCTATGATCTCTAGGCACAATGAAATGCTATGTCACTACTCTCTAAGCTAGTGAGCTCTCAAAGACTAACTAAAGATCCTCACTAACCAAACTACACAAGATATGCTAGCTCTCAAATCTAATTATACTAAAGAGCATAGCCACACTAGAAAGTAAATGCAAGAGTGAGTAGGATGATTATACTGCCGTGTAGGGGGAGATGAACCAATCAATGAATATCCAATCAATCACTGAGAGAATACCAATCACAAGGGACACAAGACTTTTCTCCTGAGGTTCACGTGCTTGCGGGCGTGCTAGTCCCCGTTGTGTCGACCAACACTTGGTGGTTCAGCATCTAATAGTTACCACACACCTAGCCAACACTTGGCATTGCAAGAACCTACCCACAAGTGAGGCAACTTAATGACACGAGCAATCCACTAGAGTTACCTTTCGGCTCTCCATCGAGGAAGGTACAAGACTCCTCACAATCACCGAGAGATGGTACCGAACAATCACCAACTCGTGCCAATACTCCTCCACTGCTCCAAGCAGTCTAGGTGTCGGCAAACACCAAGAGAAACAAGAAATCCGCAGCCACAACGATCCCCAAGTGCCACTAGATGCAATCACTTAAGCAAATGCACTAGGAATCACTCCTAATCTCACTATGATGAGAATCAATGATGGAGATGAGTGCGAGGTGTTTGCTTGGGCTCATAAGAATGTATCATAGATGAAAATATGCAAGAGAGTGAGCCTAAGGCGCCCCAAGTCTATTTATAGAGCCTCTCAAAAGATAGAGTCGTTGGTGCCTCGAGGAGCCGACCGAACCCAGTGACCGAACCTAGCCAGAGTCCGGTCCTCCAACCGACCAACTAGGGCACACCACGTCAGCCTGCGATTTGACCGTTAGCACCCACGCGCGCAACCAACTCCTCTGGACCGGACTCACAGCACCTGGGTTTGGTCTTCATCGCCACCTAGGTCTGAAGGGAAACAGAGAGGTTCCCGAGCGATAAAACGTGACCGGACTCAGTACGATTTTTGTGACCAGACTCTCACCTGGGTCCGGTCCTCACACCCACTGCGCCGCGCGCCACTGATATGATGATCAGACTCACCAAGGAGCGGGTCCGGTCCTATTTTGCCGCTAGGATCCGATCACATCCAGAGCATCTAGAGAGCTCCTAGGCGCTTCGAATTGGGTTCGGTCACACATGATCGGACTCTGCGCCTAGGTCTGGCCACTCCCACACGTCAGCACGCGCTTGCACCTAGGCATAACCGGACTCTAGCGAGTGGGTCCGGTTTCACTACTCCGCTGGGTCCGATCATCATTACGCACCCACGGCCACAACTTTGCACTGACCAGACTCAAGCCTGTCAGGGTCCGATCTTGGTAGAGCCAGGGTCTGGTTCTAGATAGTCTCCTCCTTTTCTTTTTCTAACTCCTCAACCTCTTCACCCTTGCTTCCAAGTTGCTAACCACCATGTGTACAACTCATGTGCCCGTGTGTTAGCAAGTTTCAAAGCCTTTTTCAAGGGTCAAAGGTTAGCACAATAGGTCCCTAAATGCATATGCAATTGCAACTTCACCTAGTGGCACTCGATAACCGCTTAGCCAAAGATTTCCCCTCTTTATAGTACGGCCACCGATCCTAAACATACTCACACCCTCTATGGTGTCGTGAGTGCCAAAACAAAAACCTATTTGATACCTTTGCCTTGATCAACCCTTGGTTTTTGTTTTTCTCTTTCTTCTTTTCCAAGTTAGAGCTTGATCACCATCATTTCGTGTCCATCTTCATCTCCATGGACCTCTCACTTGCCCCATCACTTGGATATGCCAACCTTACTCAATTCAACACTCAAAGGTTAATACTTAGGTTTCATCAATTATCCAAAACTAAACTAGGGCTTTCAACACCCCAGAGCATACAAAGCCAAGGCTTGCTGCAGTGCAACATAGCTCTCCTTCATAGTCATCATCTTCATACTTGTATCCATCTTCTGCAGCACATCCTTAACACTAGACACTTGAAGCTCTGGCGCTTTCACTTTCTCCCCACAGGCACTATCGAGCCTCTATTCCTTGTACCCTTGGAGCTCTGTAAGGGTACATTGTCTTAGTTTGGAGCTTGATATCATGCACATGCCCATGAGCTCAAAGGACTCTGGGGTCATCTTCCAAATCAGCAAATTCGCAAGAAGTTTGCACCTTGCACACACTGGGTTACCCTTATGTTGATTGTCTCCATGGTCACTCCCGTGAAATGGGTAAGACTCAACCACTTATGCTTGTGGAGAAATGACTTTTGGTGTGGTAGAGCTCAATATGTCCTGCATTAGTGGTCATGGAATTTGCAGCCAGCAGTCCACGATGATGTTGAAGACTAAAGTGCTAAAGCTTGTCAAGCACGTTATCAAAGTCGATAATTCCCATGCCATCACTTGGCTGACAATGTCATTGCCCATTTGCCACTAATCTAGGGTAAATTACCATTGATTGGCAACCTTGGAAAAGACTAACCTCACTTTCATGCACACTTGATTGAATATTCCGTTAGTCGGAGTGAATTCATTTTCTATTATTATGTGTACCTTAATGGAAAGCATGAATTTTTGCCTGACCCTGACAGCGGTATATTTTTCTTTTTCAAATGGCCGAGCTTAAGACTTTGTGGTGGACTTCGGGATGTTCAGATGACTCCGGCAAGCTTGGTCGCCTAAGTGATCTAGAGATTTGTATCCCCTTGCCAATGTCCACTGTATGCACTTCATCAGTGATGGGAGAGGAAACGAGCATTTGTATCTAGAGTTTGATTCTTACAAAACGTCTTTGGCGGTGAAAAATTACGTTGATGTGCTCAAGATGTCTTTTCCCTCATTTCTAGTAATCGAGTGGAGCCATACCAATCTACAAGATTTGTTTTGACCCATTCAGGTAACGCAAAATATCGAGATCAGCTACAAGGGAGCCCCCACGGGAACAAAGGAGCTGATACGTGATAAATACAAAGTATTTTATTATATTGCACGATAGTAACTAAGACTTATTCTCAACATGGCTAAGCTAGTTAGCACTGAATTAATAAGGACAAGTCACCCCCCGATTGAAAGTAGTTTACCTTTCCAACTACAAAGCTTCCCAATCTTCATTTGATAATTTTGTATGATTCATTTTGATGCCAGATACCAGAAGGGGAAACTTTCGGTAGGGGATGAATTAGGGCAATTAACTGCTCGGGATCCTCCTTTATTTCCTTCTGGCAGTCATCATTGCGGCATGGATCCTCCTTTATTTCCTTCTAGCAGTAATCACTGAGGGTGCCCCGAGGTTGGTCGGTGTGAGGCATCTTCAACCAGTAACATAAAGAAAACGAGCGACGGTGGGTGCATCCGCGTGCCAGTTGCCTATATGCACATACACATGTCATTTTTGACCCATAATTTGCTTTTATTACTCTCCTTCCTATTGAAAGGTCCTTGTTTGGTTTTGGTAATTGAGTGACAACCTTCGGTGGACTAATTGTGTTTATGTGATATACACAGGTGATTAGTTCACAAGTACATGTGTGTGAGCAACATATGCCATGACGGTGAAGATGGCTTAGAGATGTTGCAATGCTTACACATGTGATGATGAAGGAGCTCATTGCACATGAGACATGACATTGAGTCATGTGATCAAGAGGGAGAAGATCAAGACATGACTTAGCTCGATGGACTGGTTGCAAGTGTGAAGGGCAAGTGGAGTGATGACTTGGCACCGATGGATTGAAGCAACGAAGAGCAAGTGAAGTCAAGATCAATGAACCAATACAGTCACGTAATGATATGGAGTGGGTCATATCATTTGTGATGTGGTTGGTGCATGTGTTGCATCAACATCGATGGAGATGGAATGGAATGCACAAGGCAAAGGTATATTTGTATGACATTTCATTTCACCAGTCATAGGAGTGTAGAGAAGTTTATGACCGGATTTAGGATAGATGGTCATACTATCAAGAGGGGCAAACTTGTTTACATATCGATCATCTAGTGCCAATCGAGTGATCTAACTATGCATAGTTGCTAGGATCGAGTGGCGTGACAAGTTGAGTGGCTAATCCTTTAAAAAATGATTGTAAAAATGTTAACACACATATGCATGGTGGTGTACACTTAGTAGTGTTGGCACATTTGCAAAGGAGAAGTTAGAGTTGAAACGGATCAAACCGGCGAAGAAACAGAGGCGAAACGGGTCACTGAAAGTGACCGGACGCTGGCGTGAGGCAATGACTTGACGCACTGAGGCTGCGTCCGGGCGCTGCTGTTGTCGCTGACACGGTGGCGCAAGGCATGGTGCTGACACGTGGCAGCAGGAAGAGGACTGAACACCGGCCTGCATCCGGTCAGGTTTGATCTAACACGTCAGGTCATGTTTTATCCGCTCAGGAACTCTCTAGAAATGACCGGACTCACGGTGGCGGTGCATCTGGTCATCATGCGGTGTGTTAAGTTGCTGGCTCGGTGGCTCCCGGGCACGGGTGACCTGACGCTGGGAGGTTGCGTCAGGTCAGGGCTCGGCACGTCTGGTCATCTTGTGACCATTAGCACGTGTGGTAGTCAACCGTTGAGATCACGTGGACGTAGTTGAATGTAGAGGCCACGTGGATGGCCAGGAACAACCGGACGCAGGGCCGGGCGTGTCCGGTCACGTCGAAAGTTGTCCAGTGAAGAGGTAACGACTCTATTTGGCCCTTGGGCTATAAATAGAGGGGTGTCTCAACCATGCCTGAGTTTGAGCACCTAAGGGGACTTTGTGTCCATGCTTGAGAGTGCTTGGGAGCCCTCCAACTCATTTGTGCTTGCTAGATTGCGAATCAAGAGTTAGTGAGTGATTCTAGTGCGATTGCATCGTGAGGCAGTATCGAGTGACACTAGGTGGTCATCTTACAAGCCGGTGGGCTTGTTATTCTTGGAGGTTGCCACCTCCTAGATAGCTTAGTGGTGGTCTCCGTCGAAGCCCGCAAGAAGCTTGTGCGGTGCTCCAGAGAAGAGCTCTATGAGGGGCATTGTACTCGCCCCACAGGAGCCGCGAAGAGCAACTCTAGTAAAGCGAGATGCGAAGGGCAACAAATGGTCAGACTAGGTCAAGTGCTAGAGCTTGTGGTAAGCACTCCATATGGGAGAGTGTGACTAGAGGGTCACCACTAGCAAGAGGACCTGCGGCAACCTTGGAGCTTGTCTCAACATGGACTAGCTTGGTGGCAACCAATCGAACCTCGAGATAAAAATCATCATGTCAACCTTGTCATCCCCTTGGTTTGCAATTCCCCAAAACAAGCTTGTATTTATATTCACTTATATTGTGTTTGTGTAGTTGCTCTTATAATTAGTTAGCTTGTGTAGCTTGCTAGTTACCTTCTTGCTTGTGTAGCATAGAAGTAGCTCTAGCGTGACTAATTTGGTTTATGTAACTTTGTTAGTCACATTGCTTAGTTTATGTAGCTAAGTAATTTGCGCTCTCTAATTTGGCATTGGTTGCATTGTTATTGAGCACTGCTAGTGAGCTTAGAAGCTTTGTGCTTTTACTTACTAGTTGAGTAGGAGCTCCCCGGTGTGCAACGTACTAGTGCATAGATTTGTGTGACCTTATTCTAGAATTGATTAGGTGAGCTCTTGCTAAGCTTGGTACCTTAGTTGCTTAATTAGTATCTTTGCAAGGTCCTAGAGAACTTAGATAGAGGGGTATAATGTTGGCTAGACCGATAGCTTTAATTCCGCACTTGGTTCGGTTAGCCAACGTGATTGAGTTTTAGAAAGGACTATTCACCCTCGCTCTAGTCCACCATCTCGACCTACACATGTGCCTTCCTTTAAGCGCTAGAGAAGAGGTCACCATCCCAGGAAGGCGCTCTGAGCTATGCGCTCGTAAGTTGTTGTCCTTGGCTTAAATCTCTTAACAGAGCTGCAAAATAGTTGAAAACATCTTAATTCTAATGTGTTGGTGGGCTAAAAATTGAAACACATTTCATCCTTGCTTGGTTCAATATGCAATTTACGAGTCAACTTATTCAAGATGTTATGACACTTTGTTGTGCCTAACTAAAAAAATAAATATTCTCTCTCTATATATATATAGAACGAACCGTATAGACGAGATTTTCCTATCTCTAAAAAAGATGACCCCTTCTTCCTATACATTACTAAGGAATAATAGTCTTTATTTTATAGGTGAAATTTGGTTGGATTTTAATTCATGTCATTCCTTGATTATGTGAGACCAAAAACAAGAAATGATAAGAAAGTTCTATATGGATAAAGAAATAGAAGAAAATTATGATGTGGAAAACAAGAAAGGAATTGTGTATAATGGCATTTACAACAATTTGGACGCACTAGGGTTTTAAACAAGTGGAAATGAGTGGGAGGTGAGGTCCCTTGCCCTCATGTCCTTAGGCACCTATATAGGCAATGGCTACTTACAAGTGGCACCTTGGTGGAGTTGGATTTTACATGACACTATGCTAGCTGCTAGTTGGGCCTCTTCTAAGGGAGAGTTGGCCCATATACCTTATGGGCTCCCACAATAGTATTCCCTCAACTTTTGGGCTACGTATGACACAACATGACCTAATAGATGTTCATATTAGATGAGGCACAAATAGAACTCGAACCTTGGTCTCGCAACCTACATGTGTGCGCCTCATTAAAAACTCCATCCTAAAAACCTTGTGTGAAAAAGGGCACGAAGAAAAGAGCATGCACACGACTCTAGTCTATACAAGTGCTAACTCAGTAAGCCACTAACTCCAAGTGACTCAATGTCGATCTCTGTGATATCTTCATATTTAGGCTTCGGCTTCCTTGGCCGCTTCTAACATGGACTGTTATCTTCTCTTAACACGCAGGTCTTTGCCTCTGGGACCTTCTCAACATGTAGCTCTATGACCTTCTCATTGTGTAGATCTTCATCTCTAGGACCTTCTCGGCATGTAGATCTTTGCCTTCGGGACCTTCTTGTCTGAGACTTCAATTGGGACACACCTTCACTTCACAAATGGGTGTAGTCACCGTAGTCAATGTAGTCATAGCTAAAGGTTGCAATCAAGCCTCCAAATCTTCTCTCATGAGCGTCGAGCAAATTAAAAGACGTCACCCCTCTAGAGTGTCATGTCCTCTAGTATGCTCCCCTAGCTCCCCTTTGCTGGTGCTTGTGACATAATATTCAGTTGTGCTTATTGTAGTTGATGTAGTCATAGTAACCATAGTAGCAAAAGTAGATGTCCATACTGAAGTTATTGGTGCACCCCTCGAACTGAAGTGATCGAGGAAGGTGAAGTAGACAGTGTTGACCGAGTTGATTTAGCCCCTCAAACTTGGCAATGAAGGCAAGTTGTCATAAACATTGATGCCAAAGGTGTTGACAAAGGCTCTCAAGTTGTTGTAGTGGCCAAAGATGATAGGGAAGCCCCTTCTGCTCATGTGTGATTGAAGACGAGTCGTCATAGTCGCTAAAGATGTTGGCGAAGCCCCTCATGCTGAAGTGTTGGCGGAGGCGAGTCATTGTAGACACCAAAGATGTTGGCAAAGGCCCTTATGCCAAAGTGTCGATGAAGGCGATATAGGTGTAGATACTAAAGATGTCCATGAAGCCCCTCGTGCCAAAGTTTTGGTGATGTAGTCACCGAACATATTGATGAAGATATTTTTCGTCGTTGACGTCAGAGAAGCCCCTCTAGCTATTAGCATTAAAGGTTAGTCATGTAGTCACAAAAGATGATGGTGAGGTCCCTCACATGGAAGTGTTGGTGTGGGTGAGTCATTGTAGTCGCTGGAGTGTTGGTCAAGCACCCTCTGGCTAAAGTGTTTGCCGGGAGTGATGTTGGGCTGCCCATGAGTTATATGGGCCAAGTATCCCCTAAAAGAGGCCCAACCTGTAGCTAGAGAGTAGTGTCCTATGAAATCTAACCCCACCAAGGGGTCACTTGTAAATAGCCATTGACTATATAAGTGCCCAAGGGCATATGGGCAAGGACTCGTCTCCCACTCATTTCCACTTGTTCAATACTCTAGTCTTTCCCTTCACCACTGCCGAGCTCTCTACTCTCTCCCTCCCTCTCTTGTTCAGAACCAGCCGTTCCAACATAATGGACTTGGAAACCTATCCTGTAAACGTATCCCAAAATAATGGTGCTGGGCTCCTTCAACATTCTAGAAATAGGGGATATGATCTACTGTCGTCAGTTCCAACATAATAGACTTATAAACATATCTGGGTAAACATATTCCAAAATGATGGTGTTGGGCTCCTTCAACATTCTAGAAAAAGGGATATGATGTACTGAGTTATGTGGAGGATCCGAAAAAGTTTCTGGTCGGATCTTTGGCCACGCTTTCTACAGAATCTCCTCAAAGGTTTTTGCCAACCATCCAAAAATATGTAAACCAAGTGAACCAAAGTGTTCTTCGGATCTTTGGCCATGCATTCTACAGAATCTCCTCGGAGGTTTTTGCTAATCATCCAAAAATATGTAAACCAAGTGAACCAAAGTGTTCTTCTTAAGTTCTGTACAACTCACAAGGCCAGTATTATATAGGTACTGCTTCTAGGATTCATCTAGTTCATTTTTGTGTTGGTTTAGTTTATGAACTTAAATATGGTACAACTTCTAAGATACTTCCGGTTCATTTATAAGGTATTTTGCTATAGAATAGAAATGATATTTTTTAGAAGTTATGAGAATCATGTTTTTACCGACGTGCGATCTGATTTTATTTGACCCAGGTGACATGCCATTGTTATTTTTTTGACTAGCCATTGTTCTAAACTTGCTGGTTTTTTTTGGGAAAGACGAGTCACATAGTATATTGGCAACGTTGTTGGTGGAGTTGGCGGACTGGAGTAACATTTGTGGATTTTATTGCCCGGATTTTTCTCCCTTTTTTGGGTGAAATCTTATGTACATAGGGTTTTGTTGTGGTACCCTCTAATGACTATGAACTGTTTATTTAACGAGATCAGATGGTTAGGATCATCTGTTACTTCTTAGGAGATAATAGTTGAAATATATATTTATTTAATTTTTAATTCAGTAAGATAGGATAAATAAGGAAAGTTTTAGGTATAAAAATCTTTCTTCCAGATCTAATTGGTATATGTGGATCTGTTTGATATGATAAATCTTTTGTATTTTGTAACTTTGAACATGACATGATAGCTAATGTACGTGATATAATTTGATTAGCATGTAGCTTTTCATTCACCTGTACGTGACAGCTACAAGTTGTGGTGTGTTTGATTCCCAATGTTCATTAGCATGTAACATGATTTAATTTAGAAGGTGCTGCACTACAGGAGGACGACCAGCTTGCATACAAGAAAATGGAAGCCAGGTGCTTTTGTTGTCACGTATACGTGTAACATGTTTAAACATTCACTATAATAATGTACGTGATACACAAACATGCTGCAACACCAAAAAGAGGCTAGGCCACTCGATACCCAATATCTTGTTCCAACAGGATATTGGGTATTTCTTTGTTTATTCTGAATCTTTCTATTCTGAGTTCAATTAACGACGAGATTTAGTATTCTTTCTTGTACTTTCATAACTCGTGAAATGCCGAGTAGGCACGAATTCCCCCAATTTGCGACCTACCATAGGATTTGTTATGTAAATAGGTATATGTTCTTTTCCATTATGAATCGCGATTGTATGGCCAACCATTGCGGGTAGAATGCTAGATGCCCGGGACCACGTTACTATTATTTCTTTCTCGATCGCTTCTATGTAATCACGGAGAAGTTCTCCCACTTCTTTTGTTGTTCCAGTGATTAGAGGATTTCAAAGGATTTTTCTTTTTTCTTAGATTATTATTTCATTAATTAGTTCACAAAACTAATAAATCAATGGCTCGGATTGCTTTGAACTATTACCTCCTAGAAGGTAATGGTTGTACTGTAGCATTGCCCATGTACATAATTGTAATGACTCGGGCTTGTTTGGTTGGTGACCAAAACATGTAACGCCTAACCTTCGGCAAACTATGGCTATCACAAAAAGTGTGGTGAACAAAATCGAAGTCATACTTGTGGTAAGGTATGGCACGAAAATGAGTCTATGACATGTGAGGCAGGGTGTTAAGAAAATATGGTGTGCCATAGCTGTGGCAGTGAACCCAACAGCTGCCGAAGAAACTGTGGCAAGCCGAACCTTTGGCATGGCACATTTTGGTCTCCAACCAAACAGGCCTAAATATATAGGTCCTTGCCGTATTTTGTCACTATCTGATTCTGACATGTGGGAATTGGTACATTGTGGACATATATTGCATCATGCTCGAGGAATTGCTGTAGTTTGTGACGACATACACCATTTGACTATAAACACGGCGAAAGAAAGCCCTAGCTTTATTTGTGGCTATTCATTTATCTTACTATTTGAATCCCCATACAAGACCTGACACTAGCCACTTCAAGATAGCTTAGCGCTTGAATGGACAATGAGGATGACCGAGATTGTAGCCAGCCCATCACACTTTGGGGCGGTGCTAGCATCCGCCCAATCAGACCATAACCCCCCCTCCCCCTCGATAGTATTTCCGCCCACTTTTCTAGCTGACCGTAACCCCGCCCAGCAGCCCAATGTAACACACGTGGCAAGGAGCGTGCGCGCTCGGGGACGGATGCCTCGCGCAGGCTGTCCCATCGCGTAGGGCCCACTCACCCACATCGCATGCAATGTGTTTTAACGAATTTTAAAAAATCATAACTCTTAAACCAAATATCCAAATTGAATTCGATTGCACCATCATATTTATTGCAATAAATCCTTTAAAACAAGATCTCCCACGGATATATTTAGAAAATTTTTACTAACGAACATTTATCTTATAAAGATAGAATATTTTCTTTTATTGAGCATAGATAATGTTCTAGGTTCAGAGAATAATATTCCGTCTTCGTAAAAAAATATTCTCGATTTTGAAGAACAATATTCTATTTTTAGATTCGTAATATTGATATTATAATATACAACAAAATAAATAAATAAATAAATAAATAAATAAATAAATAAATACATAACATAAATAAAAATAATAAAATATAAAGCAAAGCATTAGGAAAAATAATAAAAACACATAATAGATAAAATTTTAAAAGAAAATCATATGGATACTTTTCAAACATCCTAAAATATACTATAGAACATCACATGTGTACTAAGTGAATATCACTAAGTACACCATAAAACATCATTAAATATATTATAAAATATCGTATATATATTACGTGAATATTACTAAATACATCATAGAACATCACATGTGTACAAAGTGAATATCACTAAATATAACATAGAACGTCACTAAATACATTATAGAACATCGTATATATATATATATATATATATTACGTGAACATCACTAAATGCACCATAGAACACCACTACATACATTATAGAACATCACATATATATTACGTAAATATCACTAAATACATCATAGAACACCACATGTGTACTAAGTGAGCATCACTAAATACATCATAGAACATTACTAAATACATTATGAAACATCGTATATATATTACATGAACCACTAAATACATCATAGATCATCACATGTATACTATATAAACATAAAAAAAACACACCATAGAACACCATATGTATACTACGAGAACCTCACATGTATATTACGTGAACATCACAAAATACATCATAGAACATTACATGTATACCGCATGAACATAAAAGACATCACAGAACATCACACGTATAACACATGAACATAAAAAACATAGAACATCACTAACGAACATAAAAAACAATATAGAACATCATAAAAATAGTATGAAAAAAGAATGGTAAAAAATATAAAAATATATAAAAAAATGAAAATAATAACAAACACAAAAAATAGAAAAAAGAAAATAAAAATGAATGATGCACAAAAAGAAAAAGAAAAAGAAAAAGAAAAAGAAAAAGAAAAAGAAAAAGAAAAGAAAAGAAAAGAAAAGAAAAAAAAAATAAAGAAAGATTAAGAAATAAAAAACATGAATCAAAGAAAAAACATAATTCGAAAAGAAACAAAAGAAATTAAAAGAAAAAAAGAAAAGATAAAAACAGAACTTCAGATGACACGAACATAAAAAATAATAAGAAAAAGAAAAAAAGAAAAAATAATAAAAAATAAAAGAAATTTAAAATATAAAAAGTTAAAAGAATAACAAAAAATACATAAAAACATAATAAAATAAAAATAAAAATAAAGAATGAAAAGAAAAAATAAAAAGAGAAAAGAAAAGAAAAGAAAAAGAAAAATAAATGAAAAGATACTAACGTACCGCTTCCAGACTAATAACGTACCTGCTTCCGTACGTTGCGACTTCCTGCACGGGCACACGCCTCGGTTTCCCGCATGCCCCCGCGCATGGCCTCTCGCGTTTCTCGCACGCTGTTCGACGCGTGTCTCCGGCCTGGCTGTTTAGACCGGATAATTTTCGCACTATTTGTCCATCTTGCATGTAACCTACTAGTTAGTAACAAACTTGTGTTCCTTTTCAAAAAAAACAAACGTGTACTCCTTGGCTCTTCGACACACACACGGAGTAGCAAGGACACTACCAAACCGTACCATACATATATCTAAAGTTGAAAACGGACGTGATAAATCTCGTTTCGTCCGTAACTATATACCATATTTTCCTGTCCGTTTTCATTTTTCCAGGACAAACGGAAACGGGACCGAAAACGGGATGGAGTAAAACGGGAGCGGCACCGAAAACAGTGGAGCATTTGTCCATCCGTATTTGCGAAATCCCGTTTTTGACCGGGATATCCCATTTTGCATCCCGTTTTTCATAAATTTGGGATAGGCAGCCCAGCACAACCTAAAGCCCAATATGGCCCAAAATACGCAAACCCTATCCTATCACACCCGCATTCTGCCAGTCCATCGCATTCCCCCGTCCCCCGCACAGCACCCGCGGCTCGCCTCCCTCGGCATCGGCGCGGCGACGCCGACGCTGCCTCCCGTCCAGCCATCCCCACTTCCCCGTCCGCGCTCCACCGCACCCTCTGACCCTCTGTTGTCCCTGACTCCCTATCCTGCTGATGTCGCGGGCTGGAGAAGACCGTGGTGGCTCCATGCTACCTGAAAAGCACCTGGACCTGTCGAGCTACCTTCGCCTTCCAGAACCACCGGTGCCACCTCCCTCTGTCAAAGGCAACACAAGCAGATCTATTTTAGTTTCAGGTAAACCTCCTCTCAAACTCTAGGTTCTCGGATTTGTAGTCTTTACTCTAGGTTCTCGGTTGCAGACTTGCAGTAGAAATTAATACAAGTTGCATTTTAACTAATTGATAGGGTCCAAGAGGAAAACAACTGACATTGCTAGTAAGGGGGCACTTGTTGTGTCTGGATCTTCATCTTCAGCAGCAAAGAGTACTCATGAAATTCCACTTAGTGGCAGTGGCACTAGCACTGATAGTGGCACTGGCACACCAGCAGAAACACAGGGACAACAACCAGGTATTGATGGTAGTGATGCGCAGACACAGGGCCAAGGTGCCGAACATGCTGCATTTATTGTTTCTATTGATGATGATGATGATGATGATGATGATGATGATGATGATGGAGAGGCAGATGAAGTTACTCCTGGAAAAGGGCAAAGGAAGAAAAAGTGCACATCAGAGGTGTGGAACTATTTTACCAAGAAAAAAGTGGTAGTCGAGGTGAATGGAAAGAAATATGCACAGCTATGGGGTTTGTGCGACTTCTCAAATTGCAAGACAAAGTATAGAGCTGAGTGTAGCAATGGCACTACTGGATTCAGGAACCATCTAAAGTCATCACATAGCATTGTAAAGGGGCAGCTATAGCTCACGGTAGAAAAGGATAATGGGAAAGATGTTACAACAATACAACCCTATAGGTATGATCAAGAGGCCAGTGTGAAAAAAATTATATTTGGCAATAATCATGCATGAGTATCCTTTCAATATTGTTGAGCATGACTATTTTGTTAAATTTGTCAACTCTTTGCGGCCTAGCTTTCTATTGAAGTCTAGAGTCACTGCTAGAAAGGAAATAATGGATATATATCTAGCTGAGAAGGAGAAGTTATATGCATATTTGAAAACAGTCATATGTCGTTTTAGTACTACCATGGACATATGGACATCATGTCAAAACAAGTCTTATATGTGTGTCACCTTACATTGGATAGATGATAATTGGCATATTCAGAAGAGAATAGTAGCTTTCTTTCAAGTAGAGAGACGACATACTGGTCATAAGTTGGCTAAGGTTTTTACTGAAGTCATGGTTAAGTGGTTTGTTGAGACGAAATTATTTGCCTTGTGCATCAAACAACTTGGTGGCTGTTACTAATTTAATTGATGACCTTACATAGAATGGTAATGCATCTTTGGTTTGTGATGGCATGTTTTTTCATATTAGATGTGCATGTCACATTCTCAACTTAGTTGCTAGGGATGGGCTAGCTGTTATTAACAAAGCTCTTGGGAAGATGAAATCATTGGCACTAGCTGTAAAGGGATCTCCCTTGCAATGGGAGGAACTCATAAAGTGCGCAAGAGAGTGTGGGTTGGATACTTCAAAGTGCATTCACCTTGTTGTTACAACCAGGTGGAACTCAACATATTTGATGCTAAGGGATGTCTTGCATTACAAGCCTGCTTTCTTAAGGCTAAAGACAGCAAATCGCAATAAGTATAAGCATATTTCTCTTGATGATGAATGAAAGATGGCTGTAACAGTTTCTCAGTGCTTAAAAAAGTTTTATGATCTTACTGTACTGTTATCTGGTTCTTCATGTCCAACTGCAAATCTGTTCTATAGAGGTTTTTGTGAGATAAAAGAGCTGCTAGATAAATGGTCTTATAGTCTAGATATGATTATTAGGGAAATGGCCAAATCTATGAGTGAAAATTTTGAGAAATATTGGACTTCTTCCAATACTGCTCTTGCTGTAGCATGCTTCCTTGATCCAAGATAGAAGCACAAACTTGTAGAGTATTACATGAGAAAGTTCTATGGTGACTACTATGAAATTAAACTTGATGAATTTATTAGTGTTGTTAAGGACTTGTATAAGTCTTATGCTATCTCTACACCTGCATCCTCAAAGGCAAAGGGTGTTGTGAGTGCAAATGAATTGGTCAGCCCAACAGATCATGAGAGTTAAGATGCTGAACTTGAGAGTTTCTTATACGATGATTGCGGGCCTGATAGAAATGAAGTAAATGAGTTAGACAAATACATGGCAGAGCCACTGTTGAACCAAAATCCATTTAATATTTTAGCTTACTGGAAGAACAGTACAGATAAATATACAATTCTTGCACAAATTGCTCAGGATATGATGGCAATACAAGTGTCAACAGTAGCTTCTGAGTCTGCATTTAGTGGGGCTGGGCGAGTTGTTGATCCCCATTGTAATCGTCTAGATCCTGAGATGGTACAAGCACTGATTTGTGCCAAGGACTGGATACATGCAGCAAGCAAAGGTAATATTTTCCTTAGTTCTTTAATCTAGTTGTCACATATTATTTTCCTAGCTGATCAATATAAAGTACAATATTGTGTGGTCTTTATTTTGATTTTTTAGATCCCAAATACATTTCTGCAGTTGTGGCTGAACTGACACCACCGAGACGGTTTCTGTTAGTACTAGTCCCCCCACCACTGATGATGATGAGGTATTTAGCTTGGCTTCTTAAACAGTTCAGTAATAGCTAAAGACAATAACATAGCCTTACATTTCCAATTAATCATTAATATATGTGTTGAAATTTGTAGGGAGATGGGCAAAGTGCTCCAGATGCAATGAATGAAGATTGTGTGTTGTGAAAAACTGATGTGTCATGGTGCTGTGTGCTCTCTGCTGTTGGTTATTAAATAAATATGTTCTATGAGCGCTGCTAGACTGCTGCAATTTCTGTTTATGAACACATGCTGTATTGCTGTGTGCCGATTTGTGCTGAACACATGCTGTTCGTGACTGGTGACTTGTGAGCACGTGATGTGTCATGTCTCTTGTCTCATGTGATGTATGGATAGTTCATATTTGTGTGATGTATGGATATTTGGTATTGTACTCATATTTATGTATGGTTAGTGCATATTTGATATTTGGTATTGCACTTTGGTCTTTGTATTTGAGCTATTATATACGACATACATGTTCTGGCTTAAGTTTTCGCTTACCGTTCGTTCCCGTCTATTTTCCGATCGTATTTATCCATTTTCGTATTACCGTTTATCCCGCTACCATTTTTGCTTCCGGCTGTCCGGCTCCTGTTCCCGTTTCCAATTTTTCGTTCGTTTCCGTCCGTTTTCAACTTTACGTATATCATAGATAGCTTCATATATATATATATATATATATATATTCTACTCCTAGGGAGTAGTTACTCCCATATTTATATCTCTAGATTTAGAGTATATATGACCTAACGAAGTATATGTACACGAAGTATATGATCATACTAGACCATTTATGGTAGTATGTATGTCAAGTATGCAAGTATACGTAGAGTATATGGTTATACTTATTGTATATACTACAGTAGTGTCATTTTAGTAATATATTAAAAATTATGGGCTCTGCTAATTTTTTTTACGTAGTAAGATTTAGAGTATCTTAAAATAAGTATGCAAACATACTCAAGGTGATAAATGAGTATGCATCCATACACAATGTGGTTTTTTAAAGATGAGAGTAACTACTCCCGGGAGTATAGAAAACTCACCCTATATATATATATATATATATATATATATATATATATATATATATATATATATATATATATATATATATATATATATATATATATATATATATATATATATATATATAGTCGTGCTGTTTAATTGGAGAGGATCTTGTAGCCGGTGACCCAGATGTCGGCCGGCGGCGCGGCCTGGATGTAGACGAACGCGGCGCTCTTGCCGGCGGGCAACGACGCGAATCAGCTCGAGAACACGTACCCGTACCACACTTTCTCGAGTCCCTAGACCTAGCCGTCGAGCTTGGAGATGCCGATGTGGAGCTCGTGGACTGTCTTGCCTGACCTGTTGGTCACCGTCACCGAGTACCGGGGTAGCACGTCTTGCCCTTGTGTGTCCACGGCGTCGTCGCGTTCTGCTCGATCTTGATGGGCGATGCGTGTTCAGCTAGCAGCTGCTGCGAAATGCATGCACAATCGAAACTAAAATCAGTGATATGACATGAGAACATGCTCGTAGCGTGGTGGTGAGCGTCGCAGGTGTGCGTGCCACCCACCGCGGTTGGATTCCTATCGACCGTAGTGTCTCACCGGGGTTTTTTCCCAAATAATATTTACAGATGCATCCCTCTCGTGTGGAGCCACAAAGGGATTGTGACGTGCCCGTCACCTATGGAGTCTTTGATGATTTCGGTGATCTCTCCAAGGACGCGATCTTCAAGTCTAAGTGTAGTTGTAGGTCTGGTTATATATGGTGTGGTGTGAGTATGGCGTGTGTGTGTGGAGTAGGTGTGTGTTCATACATGAACATATTCTACAGTTGTACCCAGATGAGAGGTGTCAGAAAAAATCAGTGATATGATACTGTAATATATTCTGTTGCTGCATGAACAAGTGAAAAGGGGGTAACCCAGAGAAGGAGATGAAAATCATGAAATCAGTGAGGTCTTGTTGTCGCTCTTGATGAATTCTGCGGCAGCCTCTACAAGCAAAGAAACAGAAGCCAAATAGAATGGATGAGACTCGATACCAGAGGCACGGTGTCAGTCACTTGCGTGCACACACAATAGCAACACAAAGGTGTCAGCACGCTTGGTGACTACTGACCAAAGCGGGAGGCATACATGGCCGACGGCGAGTCACACGAGCATGCCCATGAGCGGCACGTGTTAGGTTGATCTCCCACCAGACTGGCCCAACGGATAGGCTGGGCCTTGACCTCACGCCCTGATCGAGGGCGCCCGGCCCAATACATAGCTAGTGGGCCCCTATCGTGCAGCGCTATATAGAGAAGGTGGAGGTTGGGGCTCAAGTTACGAGGTTCCTCTGAACCGCCACTCCCCACCAACATCCCTAACCGATCGAGAGGGACGCGCTGTGAGTGATGGGAAGCACCACCGGTGTTCGTCGCCGCCACTTGATCACGTCCACTACACTGCTACACTTCCTCGTCGGACGCCACCGTCACCAACTCTTCCCCAACCGACGCTGCCCGTGCGTAGATCCTCACCACCGAACTAGCGATAGTCGGATCCTCCTCCAACCCCTCCGATGGTTGGTAACATCACCTCACTCTCATCTCCTCTCTCCCTTTCTAGTACATGTTCAAGCCCTATTTATTCCAAAATGCAAGTTACACACCTTCTAATCTACACCTAGATGATCCTCTATCATAACATTGGTATCAGAAGACCGGGTCTAGTGTATGGATCTAGATTGAAAAGAAATCAGAAAGAAAAGATGACTGATTCAAAAATGGATCGAGATAGAAAACAAACCCTAACCCTAGAAAAGAAAGGGGACGGTAGAGAAGGGGCTTCCTACTTGGGGCCCAGCCATCCTGTCATCGTCGTCGGCTGTCTCCATGGTCGTCGCGTAGGAAGAACCAGAGCCGTCGACCAGGGAGACCACGCCACCGCACGGTCACGCCTCATGCTCGGGCGTCAGGGAACCGTCGCAAGGTTACTCGATGGTGATGTGCTCAGCCCTAGGCAAGCACGCGTGCCGACGAGGAGCCCCA
The DNA here is from genome assembly GCA_038087645.1 of Saccharum hybrid cultivar R570. Lineage (NCBI taxonomy): Eukaryota > Viridiplantae > Streptophyta > Magnoliopsida > Poales > Poaceae > Saccharum > Saccharum hybrid cultivar. The sequence goes on along the minus strand of JAQSUU010000191.1, from coordinate 9,615,133 downwards.
CAGTGGTGCCACCACCCTTTCTCCCTCTGGGTGCCTCGTGTGGCTGTTGGTGCTTCTTAGCAAAAGCAGATAAATTCACAAGCGCATGGAAAGACCGTTGTAGCACTTCACCCGGTGGTAAGCAGGGTATCGTATTTTCTCGAGGAACAGTTTTGTAGGAAATCTCTTAGGTAGTTCTCCCCAAGAATAGGAGAAGGATAACTTGGGTTGTGAGGTTCTTCTAAAGGTAGATTCCTTAAGTCAAGATAGCACTATCGTTATAACCTTGTTTCGGGCACCGGTGATCACCTGGTCTGCCAAGCGATGCCAGCCTGTAGCTCTACGCCATACCCAAACGTGGGGGAGTGCAAAGGACGGACAGGGCTATCACCACCTGCCGCCTACCCCTCAACCGTGGAGTACGAGACAAACGAAGGTAACTTCTAGCTCAGACACCACGTCTACGCTATCGGTTACGATTCTAGCGTTGGCTAGGAACTTCTGTCTTTATCAGGAGTCCTGCACTAGAACCTCCATCACGGGGATGGACGATGAACCCACAAGAGTATAGTGATAATGATAACTTGTGCAAAAGTAATCAACTAATAGAATAACACAAACTTTTTACCCCAATTGGTAAGACGAACATCGAGGTACAAGTGGAGGGAGCCGACAGGTCCAACACTCTGTCCTCCCGGCGTACTCGGTAAACTGGACACCTGAGGTAGAGGGACCGAGTCCACTCTTTCTCCAACCTTTCCCTCACTCACTCCCTATTCTATTCTAGCTAGAAGCTAGCTTGGAAGCTTCACCTTTCTTGCTCTTATTGTGTATGAGTTATCTTTGTGAGAGGAGCCCCTCCCCCTCTTATATAGGGGCTTGGCAGGTCGGTTTGGGGGAATATTCCTGGATCCACCCCCGCACCGCTAGCCCCTATTCAATATACCTATTTGGTAGAGGTGAAGGCGCAGGCGCCCCTGGGCCACGGGCGCGCCCTGGGTGCTACCCCCTCACCTTGCTCTGACCTGTGGGTCCTTTGTTGGGCCTAGATGTGGGCTCCGAGGTGGGTTGGCCTAGTTAGGCTTCGCTGGTTTTGGGCTTCTTCTTGTCTTGCCTTTGGGTCAAAATGCTTTTGTTATTTTCTTGTTCTTTTCTTCTCTTTTGGCCCATTTATAGCATGTTTCCATATATGCCCTGCAAAATATTTGAATCCACCAAAACTTTGGAAAATGTTAGTGTCAAAGTCATATCTACATTGTTTTTGGTGGATTTCATTCGAATGTTGGTGGGGTAAGATTCGAGTTAAGAACCACCAACAGTGGCCGCCATTGTTGCGCCGCTGTGCGCTGAGATATGAGGAAGGGAGAGAAGAATGAGAAGCTAGGGTTCAGGGGGAGACCGTGGCAGCCGGTTTTGATCCACTGAGGATACCGCTCGACCATCGGATGAAGATCAACGGTCGAGATCGCGCGGGCCAACATTCGACCCAGGCGGGGTAGTGTTTTCCTAGCCCAGGCCTAGGTTGTGCCCTGGGACGCAGGGCGCACTACGCTCGCGATTGCAGAGCAGGCCGTGGGCCGTGTTTTGAGCTGCTGGGTTAAATGACAAGAATGTACAATGACTCTTTTCTAAATGACAAGAGCAGGCCAGGCCTAGCATATTTTGATGAATTTTGTTAAGTTTAAATGTTTATATCTCTGTCAAAATATTGCACCAATGTGTTGGAATTTATTTAGAGAGTAGATCAGTACATTAACATATTTCTGAAAAGTAGATAAAGAATTTTGTATGTTTCCGCTGCTAAGTAAATGTTTTATTCTCCAATTATTATGAACCAACGTGATATATAATTGGAGAAAAAGAGGATTTTGAGTTGATTATAATATTATTATTTTTTGACCAACGTTTAATAGCAATATCATAATTTTAATGATTATATACATTATTTCTATTTCTACCCAACGGTGATGTAGATTTAATGTATAAACAGTTGTATGTTTTAATTTTGACCACTGTTAGAACTAAGGCATGCAATTGTTGTTATCATGTTCTCACTTTACATGAATTGTGTTTCAGGAGGATATTCCTTGATGGGTTGTATCAAAGATATCCTGACCCTCAAAGGAGACAACTACACTGAGTGGAAGAAAAAGATTGACCTGGCCTTCATCTTGACTAAGGTGGACTGGGTAGTCACCTCACCATGTCCCACTGAGCCTGTGGCACTGGTGAGGGAGACTGATGAGGCTGATGCTGATGTCATATGACCTTGAGCATAAAAAGTGGGTCACTACCAACAAGAAGTGTCTGGATGTGATAAAGAACACAATTGAGCCCGCAATAGTGAGCTCAATCCCAGAGTGTGACACGGTCACAGAGTACCTTGACAGAATAAAGAGTCAGTTCACTAGCTCTTCAAAGACATGCTACCCAGCTGATAAAGCAGCTGGTGATAGAGAGGTACTCTGGAGGTGGCAGTGGCATAAGAGAGCACATACTAAGGATGAGCAATTTGGTATCCAAGTTGAAACCAATGGATCTGGCTCTCAAGAATGAGTTCCTTATCCATCTGATTTTTGCTTCCTTGCCAAAGAAATTTGATACTTTTGTTGTTAACTACAACATACAACCCGAGAAGTGGGACTTAGAGAAGCTCATAGCTATGTGTGTGCAGGAGAAGGAGAGAATAAATGATTCACATGGTAGTAGTATCAACTATGTGAAAGAAAACAAGAAAAAAGAACTTTAATGCTAACTCCTTAAAGACACAGGGAAAGTGAAACGACCTCAATTTCCACGAAGGGAAATCCACAGAGTCAAAATGTAATAAGACCGCGATGGATCTTATTACCCAAATTCCAGTCGAATACCACATCCATACAACGATAATATCAGAGTACAAATAGTGCGGAATTACATAATTTATTACATCGCCGCATTGGCGGAAACAAAAGTAGCAGACAAGCAGAACAGCTTGAAGATAAGATCGCCAAACTCGAGCGTAGGCACAAACCCCTCAACCATCAAACTCCTCGGAGCTATAATCCTCAGCAGAACCTATGCCAAAAACTTATCAGTACGATTTGTACTGGCCACTCCCATCCCTATGAGCATTGCTTTGTGGATTTGGATGCAACATGGTTGTATTCAAAAGAAACCTATAGGGCTGGGGTTTTCTATGCAGTAGCATATCAAGCGTATAAATATAATTGATCAAGTTTTTAACACCATTCCCACACTCATTCCACTCCATTCCCTTTTTCGAGCCAGGTTACGATCCTGGGATCAACATACCACCATCTCCATACTATTACCACACCATCGCTCAATCGATAGGCCAACTCCCTCTCGGCACTGTCTCAAGGCATGTAGCCCCTGGCTAAGACCATCACTCTCTGACGGGGGAAGAAGAGAATGACTCATCTTTCTATCTAGTTTAAGCAAAACCTAGGAAAGGTCCATAGCCGATGAGTCGGCATATGTATCGATCGATCAACCATACACTCTGCAGAGGTTTTACATAACCACAAGATCTGTCTTCCTTGCTGACTGTCGTCAACTGGGCTAATTCTGGCTGCTTGCTAGCCTAGGATAATGCCACTCTACCATTCAGCCCTAGTTCACCCCAAGTCAAGTCTGGGGTGGCTAAAACTGTGAGTCATGAGCCGGGTCCACAAGGTCTCCATAAAGTCTCGGAAGGGTGTGGGGGAAATCCTCTGTGCCCCGTACCTCCTTACACTGTCCGCTATCAACCTAGCAGTAGTGGCAAAATCCTACCAAGTAGTCCAGCCGTCCTGCACCATATAGGTCGAGTGGTACATAAGGCTTCCCGGTGAATCTGAGTACTAGTAGGTCCTTAGGGATGACCAAGCCAGAATGTCTCCATCAGGGTTTTCATTTACCGTGCCACCATAGCACCTCCATCCTGGGCTCCACCCATCACAGGTTCACACCCAGGTCCACCTCATATACCTTTTACCCACCACAGGTATACATTTCCAGGGGTGCCCAAGTAGCATCCCATGGTAAGACTTGCCCCAGGATCGTCGTATACTCCAACTTGGTCTACACAACCCTCACCCTCCACACACCCAAGTCACACACGCAGCACTCTCCCCAAAGTCCAGGTAACACCAGTTCCCACCACGCACATAGTAATAGCGTAGTATAAATAAGGAAATAGATAGCAATAAGCGTGTGTCTAGCCTAATAGCAGGGTATGCAGGGGTAAGGTTGCGTCAAGGTAAAGGCTTTCAAGCAAGCATACTACCATGCAAATCCTACCATAAAATTATTGTAGTAGTAGAGTAAAGCGATAGCAGTTCTATATTAGCCATGCGTAATAGGTGCTACGAGATTTGGGTGGGATGTGGCACCTTTAGTGTAGTCGTCTCCATTCTCCTCATGGTACTCACGGTCCTCGTCCGTCAGGTTCTCCTCCGAGTCTGCATCGTTTGCAATATAGTCGCGTTAGCAATGTCTATAGAATGGCACAAAGAAGCAATGGAAATTTAAAAGAGTCAAATGCACTCAAACATGGGTTTATTGCATAGAGCTTGATTTTAGATGAATTTTGGTCCTGGTTTCATATTTTTTCGAGGTCATATGAATTAGTTATGAATTTCTGAAGTTTAATTCATTCCTGAAAATGGAAAAGGCTGAATTAATCCTGGGCTTGACACGTGTCGTGCTGCGGTTGGTCCACGTGGCTTGTTGACATCAGCATGACGTTGTCATAATGGTTCCGAGCTGACAGGTGGGTCCCAGCTGACGTCAGCATGACATCATCAACGTCGTCCTCACCGACATGTGGGCCCAAAAGTTATTGGGTCACTGACAGGTGGGTCCGGTCAAAGTCAACATTGGTCAACGTTGAGTCAACGGTCAACGGTCAGCGGTCAACAGTCAGGGTCACTGACAGGTGGGCCTGGTCTGCTGACGTCAGCTGCTGATGTTAGCGTGACGTCAGCATGACGTCACCTCGGTTGTGCTGGCTTCTGACATGTGGGTCCTACGTGATGTCATCGTGACGTCAGTGTCTGACGTGTAGGTCTAGGGTGTCCGTGTCACTGACTGGTGGGGTCGGGGTGCTGTCGTCCTCAGCTGATGTTATCATGACATCAGCGTGATGTCACTGTGGCAATCCCACCGCTGACGTGTGGGTCCCGCGTGACGTCATCACGATGCCTAGTATGACGTCACCATCTGACGTGTGGGTCCAGCAACTCTGTGTCGCTGACATGTGGGGCTAGGTCAACAATCAATGTTGACCGGTCAACAGTCAATACGGGTCGGGTCCGAGCTGAGCCGGTTGGGCTTCGGGTTGGACCGGGCCGGGCCGGACAGGTGGCAAGCTATGACGCTGCCATGTCACGGCCGTGGGCTCTTATTGGGCCTCGGGTTCACGCTGTGGGTGTGGGCTCGGCTCACGGTGGACCCAAGTTCACGGTCCATGGACCGCAGACTGGTCTACGATGAACCGGTTCCATTGACTGCTTCTTTTGGCACGGCTCATATGCACCGAGTTCACGCAGGAGTGTCAGCGAGGAGGGGGGTGTTCCCCTATTTCTCCCACGGCGGTGCTCCTGCCGGCGGCGATCTTCACTGATGAGCCTCAGTGGCGAGGCTGGTGTCCAATTGGGGTGGGGAAATGCTTCGCTAGGACACAACGACTGTGTCTGCGGGGTCAAGGTGGCGACTAGAGCTTCCCAAGGTGTTGGCCATGGCGAGCGGCGGCTTGGCGACGCCAGAGCGCGTGGGCAGGGCTGCAACGTCGGTGAGAGGGTCATCGGAGGGGCGCGTGAGCTTCACGGACCCTCAGCGGTCATCATGGGTGAGTTAACGTGGCTCCCTGAGCTCCCAAAGGCTCTGGCCATGGCAGTGGGTTGTCACGGAGGCGCCTCGATGCTCCGACAGTGCGCGGGCGTCGACGCAAGACTCCGGTGGCTTCCTACTTCAGCCTAGGTTGCGCGGGGTGTCTTAGGATGCAGTGGTTCGACCCAGGGTGCTAACGGCTCCAAACTCCCGACGGGGTGTGTGCGAGATCCTCGTCGTGGCCGCGCTCTGGCCACGGCGCACGTGCGCTGTGCGTGAACCGCAAGGGCTTTCTCGAGCATGTGTGCTCGATGTCGCCCCACCTCGGTGCTTCTACGTGTTCGTGGTGTGTGAACGGTAGTGTGGAGTCTAGGTGCGAGGTGTGCACTGCAAGGGCGCGGTGCTACTTGTCGTGGTAAGTATGGCTACGACGGTCCTACGCTACGCGCTATGACTACGGCGATGACAAAGGCGACGTCCCGGTGACTTGGAGTGGTCTCGGCCAAGGGCTCACCGTGGGGTGCTTGGTGACGGAAAGGGTGTCGGTGCAGTGCTGTGGCGGGGCTGTGACGCTCTGGTAGCAGTGCTGAGCGGAACCACGATGGCATGGCTTCACCCCGGCGGCGTCCTCCTTCTCTTCCCCGCCTCCTCCTCCTCCTTGCTCTCTCTCTTTCTATCTATCTTCTCGGCCCTCGGTGTTGCGTGGTGTGTTGCCACCGGTGGTGGCAGCGAAGGGAACGAACCCAAGAACCCTAGGCTCCCTCCTTTTATAGCCACTCTCGAGGGCTCCCATGGTGGTTGGTGATCGGGCGGTGGGCGATGCACTGCTCACATCCAACGGTATGGAGCTGTTGCGAGGGCACGGCGCAAGCGAGGGGAACAGGGTCATGGCCCTTGCGTGACCCCTGGCCCGCCCTGCAACACTGCCAGGGCTCTATCGTGCAGAAAAGAGAGGCGTGGGGGAGGGGAAAGAGATGACAAGTGGGGTCCAGCGGCAGCGGCAGCGAGCATAGGCGGGGAGACGCGCGGGCGTGGGCGTCATGCGGCTGACGTGTGGGGCCAAGCGGCAGCGGCTCCAAGCGATGGCGGGGAGGCGCGTGGGCTAGTGCGGCGTGCGGGCTGGCTGCTGGGCCTGCGCAGCTGGGCCGCACGCGCGCTGGTGCTGGCTGGGCCGAGCGGCTGGGCTGCGAGGCCTTCTTCTCTCTTTCTTCTTTTTCTTTTTTGTTTTTCATTTCTTTTCCATTATTTGAATTCAAATTTGGTTTGAAATTTGAATTATAAACTGATGTAACTTATTCATTGGTGTTTAGAGAATTTTGTTTAGCTATTTTGTATATCAACATAGGTGTAGTTTGTTATATATATAGAATCAGTTTTTCTTTTATACAATTATCCTTGGATTTGAATAGTGATTGTTTTATGGTGTGTTTCTTAGAAAAAGTTATTAAGCATAACATAAAGCAAAAGAAAATCCAAATCACAATCTGAGTTAACAATGTATGCAACATTTCATTTGTTAGAATTCAAATAAACATAATTGGTTAAAGGCATGCCATGCTTATGTGCTAACTTGGGTTGGGTTAGACCTAATGCATCTCTTAGGTTGGGTTATCATACATGACACTCATCATCACATGGAAGTTTTGAGAAAAATTTTGTATTTGGTATTTTTGGTGTGTGGATTTTTGGGTTGTTACAGTCCTACCCCCTTAACAGAATCTCGTCCCCGAGATTAAAGCGTAATGTACACTTTGAAAAGATAAGGATAGTGTAGCCAGAGGTCAGACTCTTTCTCCCATGTTGCTTCTCTCTCTGTGTGATTGCTCCATTGGATCTTGCACATAGGAATATTCTTGCTTCGGGTCTCTTTGGTATCTCTGTCTAGAATTCTGATAGGATGTTCTTTATACTCAAGTGTATCTTGAATGTCAAGTGTACCAGTCGGGATTACTTCATCGGGTACTCTTAAACATTTGTGTAGCTGGGATACATGGAATACGGGATGTACACCCGTCAATTCCGTAGGTAACTCAAGTTTGTAGGCGAGCTTTCCAATTCTTTTGCAAATCTTGTATGGGCCAACAAATCTAGGGGCAAGCTTGCCTTTCACATGAAATCTGACCGTTCCACGTAGTGGGGATACCTTGAGATATACGAAGTCCCCCACATTGAACTCTAGTTCTCTTCTTCGTTTGTCCGCATAGCTCTTGTATCGACTTTGGGCAATTCTCAAATTCTCTCTTACCTGAGCAACTCCTTCTTCTGCATCTTGAATCTTAGCAGAGTCAATGAATGATCATTCTCCCGGTTGGGACCACATCAAAGGTGTCTTACAAGGTCTGCCATATAGAGCTTCAAATGGCGACATCTTGATGCTGGCTTGGTAGCTATTGTTGTAAGAAAACTCTGCATAGGGTAGACATTTCTCCTAATCAGAGCCGTAATTCAGTACACTAGCGCGAAGCATGTCTTCTAAGATCTGATTTACTCGCTCTGTCTGTCCATCTGTCTATGGGTGGTAAGCGGTACTGAAATCAAGTTTGGTTCTAATAGACTTGTGCAGAGCTTCCCAGAATCGGGACACAATTTGAGGACCACGATCAGATATAATACTAGAGGGAGCTCCATGCAACCTGAGAATATGCTCAATATATAGATCTGCTAATTTTTCTGCATTGGTCTTGGTCTTCACTGGTACAAAGTGAGCAACCTTAGTTAAACGATCAACAATCACCCAGATGGAATCATTGCCTTTCAGTGAACGGGGTAATCCAACTATGAAATCCATGGATATGCCCTCCCATTTCCATTCCGGGACGTCAAGAGACTTTAGCAATCCTGCAGGCCTTTGATGTTCAGCCTTGACTCTATTGCAGGTGTCACATCGTGCCACGTGTCCTGCAATGTCTATCTTCATACCTTTCCACCAAAACTTGTTTCCTCAAGTCTTGATACATCTTTAAACCTCCAGGGTGAATACAATACTTAGAATCATGAGCCTCTGACAAAATTTCCTCTCGTAGGATTGGATCAGAAGGCACAGAGATTCTGTCCTTGAACCAAATGGTTCCTTGTTCATCTTCATGGTGGTTGGTCTTATAGCCTAGTTTCATTAGTCCACAGAGATAGTCAATCTCCTTACACATTTTCTGAGCTTGACGAATGCGATCCGTGAGATCATACTGTATACGGAGCTCATTTAGCAAGCCATGTGGTTGTATCTCAAGTTGGAAATCATCAATCTCTTCCTTGAGCTCAGGTGGTACGGATTCAGTGATCATAGTGTGACAGTAACTCTTGCGACTAAGAGCATCTGCGACTACGTTAGCTTTTTCCGAATGGTAGTGAATTTCCAAGTCATAGTCCTTGATCAACTCTAACCATCGATGTTGCCTCATATTCAGATCCTCTTGAGTGAAAAAGTACTTCAAGCTCTTGTGATCGTTGTAAATATCACACTTATTGCCTATCAAGTAGTGCCTCCAGATCTTTAAAGCATGAACAACTGCTGCTAACTCAAGGTCATGTGTAGGGTATCAGTTCTCATGTTCTTTCAGCTGTCGAGAAGCATAAGCTATCACTCTTCCATCTTGCATTAATACACACCCAAGTCCTTGACGAGATGCATCACAATAGACCATGAAATCTTTGCCGATATCGGGCAATGCTAACACGAGAGTTGTGGTAAGTCTCTGTTTCAATTCCTAGAAGCTTTGTTCACATTTGGGCGTCCATTCAAACTCCTTAGTCTTCTTCAGCAGGTTGGTCATCGGACAGGCTATCTTGGAGAAGTTTTCGATGAATCGGCGATAATACCCAATTAATCCTAAGAAACTTCTGACTTCTATCACATTACAGGGTTGTTCCCATTCTTTCACAGCCTCAATCTTAGCTGGGTCCACTGCAACACCTTCAACTAATAATACGTGACCTAAGAAGGTAACTTCTTGTAGCCAGAACCCACATTTGCTGAATTTTACGTAGAGCTGATGTTGGGCTAGTCTCTCAAGCACCGTTCTTAGATGATGTTCATGTTCTTCAGCGGTGGATGAATAGACCAGGATGTCATCAATGAATACCACCACAAACTTATCCAATTCGTCCATGAAAACATTATTCATCATATTCATGAAGTATGCGGGAGCATTTGTGAGTCCAAAGGATACCACGGTGAACTCGAACTGACCATACCTAGTCACAAAAGCTGTCTTTGGTATGTCACTCCCTCGAATCTTTATCTGATGATAGCCAGATCTGAGATTGATCTTGGAGAAATACTTAGCACCTCGAAGTTGATCAAGCAGATCATCAATTCTCGGCAGGGGGTACTTGTTCTTGATGGTGACTGCGTTCAAGTTATGGTAATCTATGCATATTCTCATTGAGCCATCCTTCTTCTTAACGAACAGAACAGGGGATCCCCAGGGTGAAGCACTGGGTCTGATATATCCCTTCAAGATGAGCTCTTCTAGCTGTTTCTTGAGTTCGGCCAGTTCATCAACTGACATGTGATAGGGTCTCTTGGCAATGGGTCCTGTTCCCGGTAAAAGATCAATGATGAACTCTACATCGCAATCCGGTGGCATACCCGGTAATTCTTTAGGGAATACATCAGGATAGTCTCTGACCACAGGCACATCATGAACTATCTTTTCTTCCTTTAGTGATTCTGATCTTGCTTTAAGGGCACATAGGATAGAGGTGGACCTTCCGATCCGGGGTTCACATCTAATGACTTGGCCTGATGGGTGGGTCACTTGGACATATCTAGGGGAACATGATATGATGCCTCGGTGAATGGTTAACCAATCCATGCCTAAGATGACATCTAGGTTGGTGGAAGGTAACAGGGTTAAATCGACTTTAAAGATAAGACCCTCGATGGTAAGACTCACTCCCTTACAGATATGAGTGCTTTTTAGGTCTCTTAAGGGCGAGCTGGTAATGATAGGCTTTTCACGTGGGGTTACGGGCAAGCCATACTCTCATGCAAACTTGGTTGATATGTATGAACAAGTTGCTCCAGAGTCAAAAAAACTGATGCAGTATTGCCATTAACTAGAAACATACCGTACACGACGTCCGGTGCAACCTATGCTTCCTCGACATCCAGATGGTTGAGATGTCCACGGGTAGCAGACCCCTTGAACTGAGACTTCTGAATAGCTGAATTCTGAGGGCATTAAGTGGCCTTGTGACCCAGTTGGCCACAAACGAAGCAGGTGAAAGGTGCACCGCATGTGGGGGTTGGCGCGGGTGCCTTCCATTTTCCATTGTCTGGTGCGGAGCGGTTCTGTGTTGGGCGTTCATTCATAGTGCGGGAAAAGTTGAAACGGTCATGGGTGTTGCGGTCCTGTGCATAACGGTCTCGGGTGTAATGATCCTAAGCAGGGCGGGAGTTTTTGGTGAAGTAGCCTCCACTTCCTCTACCCGATCCAGGGTTTCCATCCCTGTTGTGGTGGGAGCATTCCCAGGATGGTGCATCTCTACGGATCCTCTTGTGATCACGGCCACGGAAGGACTCCTCAGGCTTTCGCTTTCTTCCCTTGTACTCTTCTCCAGCTTCATCACGGTCCTTCTCAATCTGAATGCAGCGATCCACTAGAGCACGTAATGTGTTGCTCTCAATACCGCCAAATTTCAATTTGATGTGCGGGTTAAGCCCCTTGCGGTAATAGTACAACTTCTCCTTTTCAGAGTTCACAACATAGGAAGGCGCATAGCGTAGAAGGTTGGTGAAACGAGTAGTGTACTCGATCACCCTATCTTTTCCCATCTTGATGTTGCAGAACTCCTCAGCTTTTGCCTCCATGATACCCTTGGGAATGTGGTACTCAGTGAATGCTTCGGCGAACTCTTCCCACGAGATGTTGGCAGGGTCCTCATGGGAATCACTGAAACTGTCCCACCAGGCGCATGGCCCCACCTGTGAGCTGGTGTGCGGCAGCTCCAACACACTCATCGTCGGTGAATGTAGTGAGATCAAGCTTCTTCTCCATTTCCTTAAGCCAGTCATCTGCTACCAATGGGTCAGGGTCGGTGCTATCATAGGTAGGTGGTCTTAGCTTCAGGAGATCTTCCAGCTTCCTCTGGAAATCATTCTACTGACCTCCTTGGCGACGGTTGGCTCCTTCAACAAGAGCTGCCAAAAGCTGGGTCTGTTGTGCCATCACTTCCGCCAGGTTTGGTGGTGGTGGCGGCGGAATGTTCTCCTCAACAGGTGGCGGGGTATTCTCCAGGTCAAAGGGTCTCCCTCCACGTCCGCGACCATGACCACAGCCACGGTTGTTGTCACCACGACCCCTGTTGGGTTCGGGGATGGGCGCACGCCCTCGATTCATTAGGCAATTTGATCGGCGATTTAGCATCTGTAACACGGATCATTGAAATTTTAGTGCTTGTGCCAATGTGCTTATAATTCAATATGATTATGTGATTTTTGATGATTTAAAACAGAGCAGTTACACTATCCAACACTCATTACAAAGAAGCGATATGATCCAAAAGATGCCATAAGATCCAAAAACATTCATTACAAGGGTTTGATTGCATAGCATCATCTTTAGCAGCTACACTAGAAGATGTGCGAGAATCGTGCTACGCATAGAGTCTCATAAAATATTTTATAAGGGGTACAACTCATGGAAACTTTAGACATAACTCATGACCGCATAGGGTCACCTACTCTAACTCATACACCGCGGCTAGGATACGACTGTCCTCGATCTCGATCTCTTCGTTAGACTTGTGGAGTCGGGATACATACTTCAAGGCCTCGGTGAGCTCCTCGGTAGCCTTGGCTCCAGGTAGGGTAGGGCAGGCGTCTAGGTTGAGGTGAGTCGGGGCTAACTCAAACTCCTCTATCCTAGGCTTTGTCTTGCTATGGATCTCCTTGGGTAGTTGATCCCACATACCCTTCATTTCCCTGAGACGCTTCCTGTCAGACTTCTGCCAAGCCTGCCAAGTCCTCTCACACTTGTCCTGTAGGTACTCGGTCTGCCTGAGTGCCTCGATTAGGTGACCCTGGTTGCGAACGGCCTTCTTCCTGAACTCCTCTAGCTCCTGAGTTAGGGTCTTGTTCCGAGATTGGATCTTCAGCATACCAATCCCCTTGGATCTCTCTCTGTCTCCCCTGTGGTTGAACTCGGCCTTCTTGTCATCCAACTCACTCTGTAGTTCCAAGACCTTGCTGTCGAGGTAGCAATTCCTGTTGCCTAGGTCGGCTGCTTTGTCCTGTAAGTCAGCGACCTTGGCTCTGTGGTCCTCCTCACGACGGTTGAGCTCGTCCTGCAGCTTGGCAATTGCCTCCAGTAGTCTAGCTCGCTCATGTGCTCCCTGTGAATCTCGCTCTTGGTACTCCCACCGGAGGGCCTGGTCCTGACGTCTCCTCTGCTCTAGCTCGGTCACGTACCTGTCCTGCTCTAGTAGATGAATAGCTGAGACACGAAGGCATCTGTCCTCCTCGGCAAGGATAACTCTGCCTGCTGCGAAACTCTGCTCACTGGGGGTAAGGCTGAGGTCGAGGACCTAGGGAAGTAGACGGAACTATGTCGTCTTCAGGTGCTCGTAGTGGTCCCTCATCACTCTGCGAAGTGCCTTGTGTGAGATAGCTTGCAGTCCCTCCTCGATTGTGTCTTCTATTGTCATCTCGGTGAAGGCTGGGACGGAAGGTAAGGTGGTGCTAGCTGGGAACTCCACTGAGGTGGCAATCGGTCCTTCGATTCCTCCTTCCTGAGCTGCTTTGCCCGTGCAGGTGACCTTGACAAGCTTATCGGGGACACCTAACGTGGTGAGAACTCGGCAGAGGGTCTGTGCAAAACCCCCGAGCTCACGTAGGTCAATGGTAAGCTTGGCGTGGTCTAGAGGTAGCGGTCCTAGTGGCGGCCAGTCGACGTTCGTTGCCATCTGCATGTTTCAAGGAAAACAGGTGTTAGCAGGTCCAATAATAGAAAAGCCTTGCATAAAAGTAGATGCAGGGTCAGTATATAACCGAAAGAAGGTTTGTTCACGTCCTTTTCTATCGTCCACTTCTAAGGGTTTCGTCCTAAGGTCAAGTCTGGCTCTGATACCAACTGAAACGACCTCAATTTTCACGAAGGGAAATCCACAAAGTCAAAATGTAATAAGACCGTGATGAATCTTATTACCCAAATTCCAGTCGAATACCACATCCATACAACGATAATATCAGAGTACAAATAGTGCGGAATTACATAATTTATTACATCGCTGCATTGGCGGAAACAAAAGTAGCAGACAAGCAGAATAGCTTGAAGATAAGATCGCCAAACTCGAGCGTAGGCACGAACCCCTCAACCATCAAACTCCTCAGAGCTATACTCCTCAGTAGAACTTGTGCCAAAAACTTATCGGTATGATTTGTACTGGCCACTCCCATCCCTATGAGCATTGCTTTGTGGATTTGGATGCAACATGGTTGTATTCAAAAGAAACCTATAGGGCTGGGGTTTCCTATGTAGTAGCATGTCAAGCGTATAAATATAATTGATCAAGTTTTTAACACCATTCCCACACTCATTCCACTCCATTCCCTTTTTTGAGCCAGGTTATGATCCTAGGATCAATATACCACCATCTCCATACTATTACCACACCATCGCTCAATCGACAGACCAACTCCCTCTCGGCACTGTCTCAAGGCCTGTAGCCCCTGGCTAAGACCGTCACTCTCTCACGGGGGAAGAAGAGAAGGACTCATCTTTCTATCTAGTTTAAGCAAAACCCAGGAAAGGTCCATAGCCGACGAGTCGGCATATGTATCGATCGATCAACCATACACTCTGCAGAGGTTTTACATAACCACAAGATCCACCTTCCTTGCTGACCGTCGTCAACTGGGCTGATTCTGGCTGCTTGCTAGCCTAGGATAATGCCACTCTACCATTCAGCCCTGGTTCACCCCAAGTCAAGTCTGGGGTGGCTGAAACTGTGAGTCATGAGCCGGGTCCACAAGGTCTCCATGAAGTCTCGGAAGGGTGTGGGGGAAATCCTCTGTGCCCCGTACCTCCTTACACTATCCGCTATCAACCTAGCAGTAGTGGCAAAATCCTACCAAGTAGTCCAGTCGTCCCGCACCATATAGGGCGAGTGGTACGTAAGGCTTCCCAGTGAATCTGAGTACTAGTAGGTCCTTAGGGATGACCAAGCCAGAATGTCTCCATCAGGGTTTCCATTTACCGTGCCACCATAGCACCTCCATCCCGGGCTCCACCCATCACAGGTTCACACCCAGGTCCACCTCATATACCTTTTACCCACCACAGGTATACATTTCCAGGGGTGCCCAGGTAGCATCCCATGGTAAGACTTGCCCCAGGCTCATCGTATACTCCAACTTGGTCGACACAACCCTCACCCTCCACACACCCAAGTCACACACGCAGCACTCTCCCCAAAGTCCAGGTAACACCAGTTCCCACCACGCACATAGTAATAGCGTAGTATAAATAAGAAAATAGATAGCAATAAGCGTGTGTCTAGCCTAATAGCAGGGTATGCAGGGGTAAGGTTGCGTCAAGGTAAATGCTTTCAAGCAAGCATACTACCATGCAAATCCTACCATAAAATTATTGTAGTAGTAGAGTAAAGCGATAGCAGTTCTATATTAGCCATGCGTAATAGGTGCTACAAGATTTGGGTGGGATGTGGCACCTTTAGTGTAGTCGTCTCCGTTCTCCTCACGGTACTCACGGTCCTCATCCGTTAGGTTCTCCTCCGAGTCTGCATCGTTTGCAATATAGTCGTGTTAGCGACGTCTATAGAATGGCACAAAGAAGCAATGGAAATTCAAAAGAGCCAAATGCACTCAAACATGGGTTTATTGCATAGAGCTTGATTTTAGATGAATTTTGGTCCTAGTTTTATATTTTTTCCGATGTCATATGAATTAGTTATGAATTTCTGAAGTTTAATTCATTCCTGAAAATGGAAAAGGCTGAATTAATCCTGGGCTTGACACGTGTCGTGCTGCGGTTGGTCCACGTGGCTTGCTGACGTCAGCATGACGTTGTCATAATGGTTCCGAGCTGACAGGTGGGTCCTAGCTGATGTCAGCATGATGTCATCAACGTCGTCCTCACCGACATGTGGGCCCAAAAGTTATTGGGTCACTGACAGGTGGGTCCGGTCAAAGTCAATGTTGGTCAACGTTAAGTCAATGGTCAACGGTCAGCGGTCAACAGTCAGGGTCACTGACAGGTGGGCCTGGTCTGCTGACATCAGCCGCTGATGTCAGTGTGACGTCAGCATGACGTCACCTCGGTTGTGCTGGCTTCTGACATGTGGGTCCTACATGACGTCAGCGTCTAACGTGTGGGTCCAGGGTGTCCGTGTCACTGACCGGTGGGGTTGGTGTAACATCCCGGCTTAGGGCTTAATAGGATTAATAGGATACTCATACCAACAAAGTTGCAACTTCTTTTCCGGAAGCCCATCTCGAAAGAACTCCAAAGTTAAGCGTGCTTGGCCTGAAGCGATGGGTGACCGACCGGGAAGTTCTTCCCGGGTGCGCACGAGTGAGGACAAAGTACACAGAAAAGACTTGTGCTGGTCTGTGAGGGCAGTCTATGTCCTAGAAAGTAGCCAGATGTAAGCGGGCCCGGCCTCGGAGAGGTGGGACGTTATAGAATGGTATCAGAGCCGACTCTCGCGGTTTCACGGGCGCGTGTGTCGCAGTTGCGCAGGCATGGTGCGCATGGCTGGTGTGGATCCGTCGTGGTCACACAGCATGGCACATGCGCTGGCTCTAGACATACGGACGTGGCCAAGAGAGGACGCTCCTGGCTTGGGATTGATCGACGAGGACGTCGATCTCTTAAGGGGGTGAGGATGTAACATCCTGGCTCAGGGCTTAATAGGATTAATAGGATACTCATACCAACAAAGTTGCAACTTCTTTTCCGGAAGCCCATCTCGAAAGAACTCCAAAGTTAAGCGTGCTTGGCCTGGAGCGATGGGTGACTGACCGGGAAGTTCTTCCCGGGTGCGCACGAGTGAGGACAAAGTACGTAGAAAAGACTTGTGCTGGTCTGTGAGGGCTTTCTATATCCTAGAAAGTAGCCAGATGTAAGCGGGCCCGGCCTCGGAGAAGTGGGACGTTAACAGAACCGTCCAAATTATAAGAGCACAAGTACAAAAACAATCACCGAAATGATCAAATTCTCGCACTTGAGCCCATATAACTCCGGTAGTCCAATGAAATCACGAGGGATTTCAAACCAACCAACATACAAGCCAAGATCGTAGTGATTCAACATAACAAGTCACATGTTACAACCATTTCATATATACATCAGAGTTCAACATAGTTATTACAACTTAAGTTCAAAAGTAGCGGAAGCAAAGTAATTTGAAACTAACAACACCCTTATTTCAAATACATGCCAGTACCACGGTCGACTTCCAACAAAAGCATTAGAGATAAGGTAAATAAGAAGGATCATGCCCGTGATCACACTCCGCCTCTACGGCAGGAGCCAACCAACTCTTGCAGTCGCCATGATACATCATAACCTGCAACAAGTGGGGATAAAACCCTGAGTACGACAAAGTACTCAGCTAGACTTACCTGTCAGAAACCAGAAATAAGGTGACACCAAGGATCATGCAAGGCTAGTATGAAGTGGGGCTAGCTTGACAACATTTTGCATAAAAGCTTAATATAGATGATTAATCATTAATGCTTAAGCATCAAGTTAATTATCATTAACCTATCATCTATATTAGAACCTGTACTAGAGCACTCACTTTATTAGGAGCAAACAATATTAACCATAGCAGGTATAAATTGAGGCAACCTTTCCATCGTGATCCAATTAACCATCCGTTCAATTTAATGGAATCTACGTTGCCGCTGCTCAAGTCAAGTGCTCACTAACCGGGAGCGACGGCGATTCGAATCGAATTCCTATCCAGCTGGAGGGGTATTTCTAACACTCACCGTGCAGACCCCTGCCAGGGTCGCACAGGCCACCTTTTCATATGATTCAGGAATCGCGGGTCTGAATGATGTCGCGACCCCAAGGGCGACACTCTGCCAGGTAATAGGGACTCTAACCCCCCCTTGGTCTCACGCCAATGTCCCCAAGCACATCCTTTCTCTCCTCCAAGAAGCAACCTACCATTCGATTCCCGGCCTGAATCACATTACTCGGCTTCGCGGTCGGAACGACTTATCCGGCCAACTAAGTGTTAGACTGCGTTCAACATGACTCAAGGACGTACAGCGAATCGGTCCTTAAACGACTCATACGGGGATAGATTCACACCCAAGACCTCCATGCCTTGTTGCTTCACTATCGTCATCCCGCCCGGTCTCATTTTATTTTATTAACACATAGTTCCATTCCACGATAGCAAATATAGCCAACCGTGCCATATATGAATATCCCTATATCTCGTAGGTGACAGGAAATCACCTGACTTCTACCGCTTAAAGCAGGGCTAAGCATCTACTCGATCCTAGTCTATGTAGGATTCAAGGATTCATATATCTGGACAAGGAATGATATAATGCAGCAAGGTTTTCAACCAACTCCTACCACTTAATGCAACAATACTTATAACATATATAGAATTAATTGCTTTGAAGGTAGGAGGCTTATAATGCTCCGGGGCTTGCCTGGGATCTGACTCAAGTTAGAGTATGTCAGATGAAGTCACTTGGCGAGCAACCTCCAATCTACCACTTGTCCGGTCCTTCTATCTTCCGGTTTGGATCCACCAAACACCATCTTCAGGTTTGGCTCCACATTATGTCCACCACGTAGTGCATCTAGCGTACCTAGATGAGATGTAAGATGCAAGTGTATGAATACATGGAAATGCAATGGATGATGCATCACATACTAAACAAGGCAAGTACAAGGTTATACTAAAGACACTTAAGCACATCACTTTGCTTAAATAACATCACACAAACCAACATGCTAAGATAGCAAGGAGGGCACACTCAGCATGGCACACAAGTTCCACATGATCTCAGGTGTATTTAACTTAATTACCAAGGACATGAATCACACGTAGCAACATGCAAAGCAAGTCAAGGTGAAGCAACAACTATAACTAGAATATGTCAATTTCTGGACTTGCAAATAGTAGCTTCATAAATCAATCATATCTGGAGTTTCATAAATCCAAATGACTTGCAAGAAGACATTATGAAAAGCTTATGAAATTATCTATATTTCATTTATAATCATCACAGCATTATTCCAAAGTTTAACAAGTCAAAAAATACAAAGTTCTAGAATCTATTCCTGACAAACAGAGAGCAAGCAATTATGTACCCCAACTTTAAACAGCTATAACTCCTAAACCACATGGCCAAATGCCACCAAATTTTAACAGTGGCTAGATACATAAATTATCTACAACTTTTGTATAAATAAGTTTCACAACAAAGCACATTATCATGAAGAACTTTGCTAAGTTCCTAGATCTGTCCAGAAACCTCATTTGCAAGAAATAACTATTAACTTATGTTGCAAACATATAATTAGAAAAAACCAACTTTACCAACATGTCACACATGAATAATTAACACCATAAAACATAGTGTCCATTCCTAAATAATTTCTTTTAATGCATTTTCTTAATTTATTTAGATAATTAGGTGGAATTATGAACACCTACCAAAAGTGCACAATAAATTCTACAAAAATTACAATGGACTAAATATGCTCTCAAAAGTCTACTGTCCAAATTTCAATCCATTTGGGCAAGTATACCAAGCTCTATGAAAAAGACAAATAGCTATTGCAATAATTCATGTAAAAGAAAATTAAACCTAAAAGTCAATATTTTCTGTGAACACAAGGCCATATTATGAATCAATATGATAGAGAAACATCATACTCAGGTAATGGAACAATATTTTCTATTTTATCATTTATATATTATTTATAAGCTATTTATCAAGCCCTAAACAAGTTAAATCAATAACTAGATCATCCAATAAGTAGTGACCAAGAAATTTATACCACAGTACATACATATCATGACAAGACTACCATAAAAATTTCACATCATTTGGAGCATCACAACTCAAGATATAAAATGACAAGTAATAAAATGAAATTTTCCTTATATAACAAGGTCAAATCAAAACTTTAAGAAAACAGTGAACAACTAGGGTGTTTAATATTTTTCCTAACAAGTGTATGTCATCACAAAATTAACAAAACAAGAATCACTGTTTTTGGATATCTAAAACTCTAGATATGGCTCTGCTCAAGATGATAAGCATTTTTGGGAGCATTTTTAAGGCTTAAATAAAGACATCAGAAATTATCTACAAACATATAGAATTTTATGACTCTACTGCATAGATATCGTCTCAAGGTTCCCAAAAAGTCCACATTTGCTATTTTTGGACTTACCTAGCAAGAGATATGAATTTTAGATGATTTAATCAAATTCTAAAATTCAAAAACAAAACCAACTACTCCACCCTAGATCTGCTAGGCGCACCCGGACGTGTACCCCAACTGTGCCTCTCATAACGCTGACATGCAGGACCTGCATGCCCGGTTGGGTCCACCTGTCATTCACAGAGAGAGACAGGAGGCCTTCTTCCTCCTCCGTTCGCCGAGAAACAGAGGAGGAGGCCGGCCCGCGGCTCTGGCCGGCCGGGGTGGCGCTCCGGCGATGAGCGGCAGTGGAGGAGCGGCAGGAGGCCCATGCACATCCTTGAGAAGTTGTAGCTCGGCCAGAGGTGGTCTACGGTGGCTGGCCCACGAGCTCCGGCAGCGCGCTCACGGCGGCTCCGTCGGCGGAGCCAATCGACGGCGAACATGGCTAGAAAAAGGGTGCATCGGGGGCGGTTCGAGGAGTGCAGGGTGGTGCTATGCGCGGTTGAGGACAAGGAGGCTCGTGGGTGGAAGAACGCCGGTGGCCATGGAGCTCGGCACGGCCGGCTATGGCGGCGGCCTTCCGCAGCGGCGGCGCGGCTGGAAACAGGACACACTGTGAGCGGCGCGAGAAGGGAAAGTGGTGTTGCGGCCAATTTGGGCAGAGGGACGCCGGAGGCCAAGAACCGCAGTGGCGGCTTGGAGCTTGACTAGCTCGGCAATGGCGGCCAGAGGGGCACCGCCATGCTCAGCGCGAACAGAGAGGGAGAGAGCACGGAGGAGGGCGGAGAGTGAGCGCACGGACTCGGTTCTCCCCTTCTGAAGTGACAGAGCGCTCGGCAAGGCAGCAAGGCATGCGTCCATGGAGGTTGGGATGCTCGGCTCACATGGCTGCCACGCCCAGGGCGCGTGTCACTCGTTGGGACATTTCCCCGAATACGTGGCGCGCGACGGAGCAGCCGGTTTGAGACGTTGTTTTGGGCCAGCTCGGGTGGAAATCTAGACATGGGCCAAAAAGGAAGTTTGTTCACCACATAATACTCTCCAACTTTGATTAAGAGGTCATAGTCATTAAGGTTATGGATTAGTAGATAATCAAGTCCAAAGTTGACACTGTCAACACGTTGACAGCAGTTAAATAAACCCAAAATCGATGACCAAAATGGAGTCGAACTTCATCCATCTCTTCCTTTGCTCTTCTCCAAAGAATATACTCCAACTTCTATTTTTGGGTCAACTCAAGTTACTTAACGAAATTTGGAGAACGCGAGATGCCAACGTCGGAGACACTGAAATCGGGGCTTTAAAATGGCTAAGTGCTGAAATCAGCCCTAAAACTGACTTGTGAGCCCTGTTTGAGCATGTTCCACATATTTTCATGACTTGACTCTTAAATAAAGTTTGTTCCTTATTAAATTCCCTACAACTTTGTTAAAGGGTGCACAGTCATGCAAAGCTTCTAGGTCAAACCTTTGAAACGGTCAAACAAAAGGGTTCTAGGGTCCATACATGGTCAACCATCACTTAGAAGCACATTTAGGCAAAATGATCAACATGAACATTGTTCCATTAAGTGCCCTAAGTGTAGTTAAGGTGTTGTAGAGTTCATCTAGAGTCATTTGGACAGTTTGCAAGGTTTGGTGGATGTTCTATAGTTCCATTAACTTAATGGGGCAAATTCCAACAGGAATGGAACTTATCATTTCATGTGACTTTTTGATTCCAAACTCCATGAAACTTTTCCAGGGCTTCATATAGATAGTTACTGATGTGAGACATGTGAAGATACTTTGATAACAACACCCAAGCATATATCTTAAAAATGGCCTATATGCAAAGAAGGGTGCAGCATCCAAGTTTAGATTAGGGTTTATTTCCATAGGTTTGACTTTGGCATCATCATCTCCACTAATTTATCATGTTTGAGCTTAAACCCACTACTTAATTGGTGATCAACACCTGGGGTGTTACAGTTGGGGTGCTGTCGTCATCAGCTGACGTTATCATGACGTTAGCGTGATGTCACTGTGGCAATCCCACCGCTGACGTGTGGGTCCCACGTGACATCATCACGATGCCTAGTATGACGTCACCATCTGACGTGTGGGTCCTGCAACTCTGTGTCACCGACATGTGGGGCCAGGTCAACAGTCAACGTTGATCGGTCAACGGTCAATACGGGTCAGGTCTGAGCTGAGCCGGTTGGGCTTCGGGTTGGACCGGGCCGGGCCAGACACGTGGCAAGCTGTGACGCTGCCATGTCACGGCCGTGGGCTCTTATTGGGCCTCAGGTTCACGCTGTGGGCATGGGCTCGGCTCATGGTGGACCCAAGTTCACGGTCCATGGACCGCAGACTGGTCTACTATGAACCGAGTCCATTGACTGCTTCTTTTGGCACGACTCATATGCACCGAGTTCACGCAGGAGTGTCAGCGAGGAGGGGGTGTTCCCCTGTTTCTCCCACGACGGTGCTCCTGCCGGCGGCAATCTTCACTGATGAGCCTCAGTGGCAAGGCTGGTGTCCAATTGGGGTGGGGAAATGCTTCCCCGGGCCACGGCGACTACGTCTGCGGGGTCAAGGTGGTGACTAGAGCTTTCCAAGGTGCTGGACATGGCGAGCGGCGGCTTGGTGACGCCGGAGCGCGTGGGCAGGGCTGCAGCATCGGTGAGAGGGTCATCGGAGGGGCGCGTGAGATTCACGGACCCTCAGCGGTCGTCATGGGTGAGTTAACGGGGCTCCCTGAGCTCCCAAAGGCTCTGGCCATGGCGGTGGGTTGTCACGGAGGCGCCTCGACGCTCCGACAGTTCGCGGGCGTCAACGCAAGACTCTGGTGGCTTCCTACTTCAGCCTAGGGTTGCGCGGGGTGTCTTAGGATGCGGTGGTTCGACCCAGGGTGCTAACGGCTCCAAACTCCCGATGGGGTGCGTGCGAGATCCTCGTCGTGGCCGTGCTCTGGCCGCGGCGCACGTGCGCTGTGCGTGAACCACAAGGGCTTTCTTGAGCATGTGTGCTCGATGTCGCCCCACCTCGGTGCTTCTACGTGTTCATGGTGTGCGAACGGTAGTGTGGAGTCTAGGTGCGAGGTGTGCACTGCAAGGGAGCGGTGCTACTTGTCGTGGTAAGTATGGCTACAATGGTCCTACGCTACGCGCTATGACTACGGTGATGACAAAGGCGACGTCCCGGTGGCTTGGAGAGGTCTCGGCCAAGGGCTCACCGTGGGGTGCTTGGTGACGAAAAGGGTGTCGGTGCAGTGCTGTGGCGGGGCCGTGACGCTGTTGTAGCAGTGCCGAGCGGAACCACGACGGCGTGGCTTCACCCTGGCGGCATCCTCCTTCTCTTCCCTGCCTCCTCCTCCTCCTTGCTCTCTCTCTCTCTCTTTCTATCTATCTTCTCGGCCCTCGGTGTTGCGTGGTGTGTTGCCACCGGCGGTGGCAGTGAAGGGAACGAACCCAAGAACCCTAGGCTCCCTCCTTTTATAGCCACTCTTGAGGGCTCCCATGGTGGTTGGTGATCGGGCGGTGGGCGATGCACTGCTCACATCCAACGGTATGGAGCGGTTGCGTGGGCATGGCGCAAGCGAGGGGAACAGGGTCATGCCCCTTGCGTGACCCCTGGCCCGCCCTGCAACACTACCGGGGCTCTGTCGTGCGGAAAAGAGAGGCGTGGGGGAGGGGAAAGAGATGACAAGTGGGGTCCAGCGGCAGCGGCAGCGAGCATAGGCGGGGAGACGCACGGGCGTGGGCGTCATGCGACTGACGCGTGGGGCCAAGCGGCAGCGGCTACAAGCGATGGCGGGGAGGCGCATGGGCTGGTGCGGCGTGCAGGCTGGCTACTGGGCCTGCGCAGCTGGGCCGCGCATGCGCTGGGGCTGGCTGGGCCGAGTGGCTGGGTTGCGATGCCTTCTTCTCTCTTTCTTCTTTTTCTTTTCAGTTTTTCATTTCTTTTCCATTATTTGAATTCAAATTTGGTTTGAAATTTGAATTCCAAACTGATGTAATTTATTCATTGGTGTTTAGGGAATTTTGTTTAGCTATTTTGTATATCAACATAGGTGTAGTTTGTTATATATATAGAATCAGTTTTTTCTTTTATACAATTATCCTTGGATTTGAATAGTGATTATTTTATGGTGTGTTTCTTAGAAAAAGTTATTAAGCATAACATAAAGCAAAAGAAAATCCAAATCACAATCTGAGTGAACAATGTATGCAACATTTCATTTGTTAGAATTCAAATAAACATAATTGGTTAAAGGCATGTCATGCTTATGTGCTAACTTGGGTTGGGTTAGACCTAATGCATCTCTTAGGTTGGGTTACCATACATGACACTCATCATCACATGGAAGTTTTGAGAAAAATTTTGTATTTGGTATTTTTGGTGTGTGGATTTTTGGGTTGTTACAGAAAATCTCCCATGCACCATCAACCTCAGTAGAAGAAGTTTGCAGTGGAGAAATATCAGTGTCTTCATTACAAGAAGACGGAACATTATAAGAAAGATTGTCCTGAATTCTTGAAGATGATTATGGCAAAGAAAGGTGAGAACATTATTACGTTTATAAATAAATCCCTATATGTACGATATTCAAAATCTACTTAGTGGATTGACTCAGGAGTAACTATTCATGTTGCTAATTCTTTACAGGGATTCCGTTCGACGAGGCCTACGCAAAGAAGAGAAAGATGCATTAAAGTCGCAAATGGAGTCTGAGCAGATGTTGAAGCTGTTGGCGATCTTTTTCTAGAGCTTGTTGATGGTTTCATGCTTTTACTTAGGGATGTTCTTTATGTTCCTTCTTTACAAAGAAACTTGATTAGTGTTTCATGCTTGGACAATGATGGTTATGATTGTCATTTTAGAAATGACAAATGTGAGGTATGGTTTAATGCTAAATGTGTTGGTCTCGCTTTTCAACAAGACGAGCTTTATTTATTATCACTTCATGAAAATGTAAATTCTATATGTGATGTGAATGAGAATGTGTCCTCGCCTGTGAATGCAAACAGAAAACGAAAGAGAACTCATGATGCATCGCTGAAATTATGGCACGTCATTTATGCCATATTTCAAGGAGAAGAATAGAAAGACTAGTTAAGAATGAAATTCTTCCTCCATTAGAGTTCTCAGATTTAGAACAAAGCATAGAATGTATTAAAGGAAAGTATGTAAAGAAAATTAAAAAATATGTCAAACGAAGCACAAAAATTTTAGAAATAATTCACACAGACATTTGTGGTCCATTTCCGGTGAAGAGTGTGGATGGTTATGACTCGTTCATAACATTCACAAATGATTACTCTCGTTTTAGCTATATTTATCCAATCAAGGAAAGAACAGACGCATTGGATAAATTTAAGATATTTAAGGCTGAAGTTGAAAATCAGCACAATTTAAAGATTAAGATAGTCAGATCTGACCGTGGGGAGGGGTACTATAGTCGGCATACCCCATATGGCCAAGTTCTTGGAACTTTTGCAAGGTTTTTTACAGGAGAATGTCATAGTAGCCCAGTATTCTATACCGGGCGAACCTCAGCAGAATGGAGTAGCTGAAAGACGTAACCGTACCCTGATGGATGTGGTGCGCAGTATGATAAGTTACTCCACTTTACCATTGAGTCTGTGGATGGAGACGTTAAAAACCGCTATTCATATTCTCAATAGAGTACTAAGTAAGTCGGTGCCTAGAACATCGTATGAGTTGTGGACAGGAAGAGTACCCTCACTAAACAACTTACGTGTGTGGGAGAGCCCTGCTGAGGCTAAAGTTTTTAACCCAAACATTGGGAAGCTAGATCCCAAAACAATAAGTTGCCATTTTATTGGCTACCCTAAAAAGTCAAAAGGTTTTCGTTTCTACTATCCAGACAGACATATAAAATTTATAGAAATGAGACACGATGTCTTCTTAGAGGATGATATGATGAGAGGGAGCATGGTAGCTCAAGAAATTAATCTTGAGGAGAAGCAGGTGTGTGTGCCCACTCCGATGATTCAGGAGCTATTTTTCTCACTACCTGTTGTTGTTGCACCGACAATGCAAGATATTATGGTGCCAACATCTATTGTTATTCCTCCTATGGCAACAATGAATGAGGATGAGGAACATGTCCTTCAAGATCCTATAGAACCTGTTGCCACACATGAAGGGGGCAACAACAGCCTCAAGCAGAAGATGTGCCAAATATGGAGGCCCCGAGAAGGTCTCAAAGAGTTATAAGATCAGCTATTCCTGATGATTATGAAGTCTATAATACTAAAGAGTTTCATATGGAGGGTGATCTCACCTCATATGAAGAAGCCATGAGAAGCGCCCACTCATCGAAGTGGCTAGAAGCTATGAAAGATGAAATGAAATCTATGAGTTCCAATGGTGTTTGGGACTTAGAAGACATTCCTAAAGGAGCCAAAATAGTAGATTATAAATGGGTCTACAAAATCAAATATAACTACAAAGGAAATGTAGAAATGTTTAAAGCACGACTTTGTGACGAAAAGCTTTACACAAAGAGAAGGAATAGACTAAAATGAGACATTTTCACTAGTTTCATGTAAGGATTCCTTCATAATAATAATGACATTGGTGGCACATTGTGATTTAGAATTACATTAGATGGATGTAAAAACGGCATTCCTCAATAGGGATTTGGAGTAAAATGTTTACATGGCACAACCAAAGAGTTTTGTCATGGAAGGAAAAGAAAGCATGGGATGCCGCTTGAAGAAAACCATTTATGGATTGAAGCAAGCCTCAAGACAGTGATACTTGAAGTTTAATAGAACAATAAGGAATTTTGGGTTTAAAGAGAATGTTGAGGACAATTGCGTTTATGCAAAGTTCAAGAATGGGAAATACATATTCCTGATCATGTATGTAAATGATATCTTACTAGTAGTGATGTCAATCTACTACTGGAAACGAAGAAGTTTCTGTCCTCAAACTTTGATATGAAAGATCTCGGTGAAGCCTCGTTCGTTTTAGGAATAAAGATTCATCAAGATAGAAGAAAAGGGGTATTGAGACTGTCACAAAAGGCATACATAGAAAAAGTTTTAAAGAAATTCAGTATGCGCAAATATAGTTCTTCGCCTGCACCTATAGTCAAGGGCAACATATATGGGGATTTTCAATGCCCTAGGAACCAGTATGAGCTCAAATAAATAAAAGCGGTTCCATATGCTTCAGCTGTCAAAAGCCTACAGTATGCTCAAGTGTATACGCGTCCTGACCTAGCTTTTGTTACCGGGTGGCTTGGCAGATTTCAGAGTAATCCAGAAATAAAACACTGGAGTTTGTTAAAGAAAGTCGTGTGATATTTGGAAGACATGAAAGACCTCATGATGACATATAGAAGATCAGATTCTCTTCAAATAATGGGGTACTCATATTCTGATTATACGGGAAATGATAGAAAATCCACGTCAGGATATGTATTCACTCTCGCAGGACGAGCTATATCATGAAAAAGCTCAAAGCAAACCATCACTACATCGTCCACGATGTATGCCGGGTTTGTAGCGTGCTATGAGGCCACGGGGCAGGTGAACTGGCTAAAGAAATTCATACCCGGTTTGAAGGTGGTTGACGACATCAATAAACTACTTAAGTTATACTGCGATAATAATCCGGCAGTACAATATGCTCACAACAATAGGTCAAGTGGTGCTACCAAACACATTGACATAAAGTATTATGTTGTAAAAGATAAAGCTCAGAATCATGTTATAAGTCTTAAGCATATAAGTACTGAAAAGATGCTTGCGGATTCGTTTACAAAAGGCTTACCACTCAACGTGTTCAGAGAACATGTAGCTGGCATGAGTTTAAGGGAAAACCTATGATTCCTGAATAATAAAGGGGCCAAAGTTAAAGAATTTGTTTCAGAACAGAGACGTGTATTGAGCTGTTAAATCTATCGGCGATTGATCGTGATGATGAAACATGCTCTATGCACTAATCTGTGATGGAACGAGTAAAGTGCAAAGCATTTAAATCCAAAGTTGAAGATATAAGTTGAGATCACGGGGGGAGAATGTTAGGTTGATCTCCCACAGACTGGCCCAACGGATAGGTTGGGCCTTGACTTCGCGCCCTGATCAGGGGCACCCAGCCCAATACATGGTTGTTGGACCCTCGTCGCGCAACGCTATATAGAGAAGGTGGGGGCTAGGGATCAAGTCACGAGATTTCTCTAAGCCGCCACTCCCCACCAACATCCCTAACCGATCGAGAGGGACGCGTTGTAAGCGACGGGAAGCACCACCGGTGTTCACCGCCGCCACTGGATCATGTCCACTACACTGCTACACTTCTTCACCGGACGCCACCGTCACCAACTCTTCCCCAACCGATGCTACTCGTGCGCAGATCCTCACCACTAAACCAGCGATGGCTGAATCCTCCTTCAACCTCTCCGATGGTCGGTAACATCACCTCACTCTCATCTTCTCTCTCCCTTTCTAGTACATGGTCAAGCCCTGTTTATCCCAAGACGCAAGATACATAGCCTCTTATCTACACCTACACCTAGACGGCTGTCATAACAGCGCGTTGTTGTAGGTGGTGGCCTCCCGCCTCCGTGTGCTCGTAGTTGTTCCTCTCGTCGGCGAAGTCGTCGTTCTCGTCGGGCCCGCCGTCGGTGGCGCCGTCCAGCAGGTTGGTTGGGGTTGTTGCCGCCCTGCCGGCCGTACCAGCTGTCGAACCCCGCGCGGCAGCTGACGAAGGCGGGGCCGGCCTTGATGGAGACGATGGACGCGCCGCGGTGGTGCGCGCGCTGCGGGAACATGGCGCCGTACCCAACCATGTAGCTCGTCGCCCTCGGGTTGCTACCAGATCATGGCCCTTGCTGCCCCCTGGTTCCGCCAGTGCCCGATCAGATGTAGTCCACCTGCGACCTTGCGAACGCCAGGAGATTTCTTTCCGGCAAGCCAGAAATCAATCACGCTCAGCCGCTCAGGCGTCTGACCAGGTCAAAGTCAAACCCTGCATGCATCAGGTGGGCCCCAGTGGAGCTCGGTGGTTGACGAAAACGTGACGTGGTGGAGGAGGGATCAGGGATGCGACGAGGGCACGCAGGAGACGCGGACGCGGCGGCGTGTCGCGTGGCGTAACCAACCGACCTCTCCGTAGAGCACGTTGGGCTCCGGGTGCGCCTTGACGAAGTAGTCGGTGCCCCACTTGACGGCCTCCGATCCACGGCGTGCCCCAGCTCCCCCGCCGCCGCCATCTGCTCGCCGTACTCGATGATGCTCCACGACATCATCGTCACCGTGAACGCCATCGGCAGCCCCGAACTTGACGTTGTCGCCGGCGGCCGGCGTCGTAGTAGCCGCCCACGAGGTCCACCTGATCGATGAGAATGGATGGAGTTCAAAGCATATTATAATGCTGATTAGGAAATCACCCCGTCATGCCAAGATTCATTCATTCGTTTCCAAAACGCAAACAAGCGGTCGGAGGGATTGCACCGCCACTGCGTAATGCACTAATGCGTACGTACTCCGTTGGCCTTGCCGTCGAGCAGGCCGGAGTCGGCGCGCCAGGCGATCCGCTGGTCGCCGGGGAGCCGCCCGGAGCGCGCACTGCGCCTCGAAGTAGAGGATGCTCTTGCTCAGCGCCTTGCTGTAGTCGTGCCCGCCGGCGGCGGCGCGCGCCACTTGCGCCCCGGCGGCGGCGAGCACCAAGGCGAGGCCAAGCACGGCTGCGCTATTGGCGGCTCCTCGTCCTCCCCTCGCCATGGCTGAAGAATGCTAAGCAACTAGCCAAGGAAGGGAGGAATGGCGCAATGCGCAATGCTGCTGCTCAAGTACACTGAAAGATAGAACTCATGCACCTGGAAAGATCAGTACCGATACTAGCAGTAGTACTGTATCGATGAGCTAGGCAAGACGCACGTCTGATTCTCGTTTGGAAAACGCTGTGCAATCAATGCTAGTAGTAACAATCTCTGCTAAAACAGGCCATTTGAAATTGGAAACGGTATCTGCACTAACTACGTTAAGGAATCATTGAACATATGTCTTGCTACTTGGTTCTCATCTACTCCTAGGAGTTAGTAGGCATCCTCTTGTCAGCAGCAATGGGATCCAAATGCTGATGGCTGTGCAGCCAAACAATCCATATAACTAGCTTTGGAATATTACAATTTTTATGTATATTGCTTCTTTGGATATAGTCTGTTGCCTCTGCATCACAGGACAAGAATACATAGATTGAAATGACAGCAATAGTTGGTCCTTTTTCTATCCAAGGATCAATTATGCCCCCCAAATAACACAGCATCCAAAGGTGAGGAGATAGAAGGGAAGATGAGGAAAATTTGTGACAATATGCTAAGGCTATCATCATGTAATTTGAAGATAGCACAATCATCAATTGTTCATTGGCCTCTTAGGAGACCATATTGTCTCCTGGACTTCTTCTGATGAGATTGCAGTGGATACCGTGCTGAATATAGAACTATCACATAGCTCATTCACCTGAATATAGAATGTAAGTTTGTTTGCTAGAGGTCATGGAGTCACGGTACAATGGTTTATCTGAGATTGTGTCCACAACATTGTATAGGCCATTGACTGAATTTCTTGCTGCTCATGGAGGGTAATATTTGTTTGTTGATGATCTGGAATAACTGTATTTGGAATTACTATATTTGGTATATAAAACGTCTGCAAAGTATGATAATCTATAGCTTAATATTCGTTTGTTGATGATCTGGGTTGGGATAGTACATGAATATCTAGCCTACTGAATATATGTGATATTTCAAACCTACATAATATCAAATTTGGGCTTTCTGATTTACTCAAGACCAATTCTGGATTATTGTAATTTGTCACTATAGGACGCATTCCATGGTAAAATCAAACTACATAGTCTAATATTGACCGCTATACATAAATTTGCTGCCATTTACAAGCTCTGTTCTGATCTGTTACTTGCAAGCCTTGAGAGCAGATAATATGGGTGTTTGTATATGCCTTTGTGCAGCTATGGTTTTCCAGTGAGAGCAGATGTTATCCTTCCTGTCTTCAATTCTTTAGAGGTCAGTGCAAAAAAATTGTCAGCTCACCATTTATTGATAGTTTGTGAATGGTGACACCAGTGCTTCATTTTCCTGGAGCCTCCCATGGTCCAAGATAGCACTCAGACTGATGGACGCAGCAAGTAATTCATGCAATATGTAGTTCACATGCAAAGGACATCTCATATGTACTAGGTGAGGTCAGGCAAACTTGGTCATTAGCTGAATATAGACATTTATTTTCTTAGCTTTTTTAGAGGCTGTTATTGTTGAAGTAAATTTGTGAACCCCCAACCTGTCGACTGAGATAGGAAGGAGACAGAAATATTTTTGCAACACCCCATCACTTACTGAAGAGGCTCTTTGTGAAGCCAAACTGGATCTAATTGCAAAATTTGTTTGTATAGTTGTACTATTTGTTAGGTTATGTTGTAGCATTTTATCATTTGAAGCTATGGTCAGCTTTGCCATGTTACGTGAATGCTATGTTTGATGAGTCGAGATTAATGAATAGGTTTAACACTGCCACTAATTATCTACAATATGTCGTGTGTACGAAGCATGACCTGCTTGTATTTACAACTTATCGTTATTGTGTGTTCTCAAAATTTGTAAGGTGCCTCCTTTTTTCTCTGGATTGATCCATCCAGTTTGTATGCAGTCCCGTAGGAACAGGAGATATGTAACTGAACACAAAGCACTGATCCTCCTATTGTTTAATGTCCAATGAACTCCAAATTTAACTGAACACAAATTGATTAAACATGATACATGCAACGTACTTACGAACTAACATAAAAGTTTAGGTAACACATGCAATAACATTTTATAACTTAGGGCAAAATAACATGATACTTCACTACGAAGCTTTAAAACATGAACTAAAGAAACTACAGGGAATGGATTAAGATAAGCCAGAAGCAATTTGGACCAAAATATCAATTTAAGTTTGTTCAATTCAAATCATTTTGAAGTTTTGTAAAGTAATACTACAATAACTCCAGTAATTATGCTCTGATACCAGCTGTCACAGAACCTCCTAATTATGATGGCCCACATGTACCTGTCATTGTCATAATAACCTCTGATAACCGTACTTATGTTACTCATAACCTAAAAGGTCTGTGTTTCTCCGAACAGGATCCAATTACAGGAGTATTGCAATATTACAACAGTTTATTTAAAATACCATCAGAGTAAAGTAGCGAAAGTCTTACAATAACTTAAGTTTACAAACCAAGTTTCCAAATTTCAAACATTAAGTAGCATTATTACAAACCAGTAGTAGAGAAGTATCAGTTGTAACTTTATTACAACACCCAAGCGAGGTGCCTTGCCCAAAGGCCACATAGCCCACCCGTCGTCACTTTATTCAACCACAACGGTCATGCAACAAGGCTCAAAGCAGACTTATTCATGAACCGCACCTGCAACAAGGGGTTTAACAAACTCTGAGTACGGGAGTACTCAACAAGACTTACCCGACTAATAAAACGACTCCAAGGGCATGCTAGCTTTAGGGAATCAAGGTACGGGTATTCAAGAATCAAAATTTCTTTTGTAGAAAAGTTTACTAAAGTAAGTCCTTACCTTCAATCTTTTATTTTTATCATTGATGGTTCATTAACCAATTCTAAGTGATCTTAATCTAGATCAAAGTAATTCTCATTAAGATCTTTCTTATTCTTTCTTCCAATTCTATTTCTTAACTATGATGGTGTAAGGCCAAGACTATATTCTCGTGGAGTAACGACGATTCGAACCGCTTGATTTACCCAGCTGGGGCTTCCTAACCACACGACATATGTAGAACCAAATCTTGCATATATCAACTCTTACCCAAGTAACCCAAAACCAGAACGTGTTCATCGCCACCCGAGAGCACAGTACTCCTCGAACCCGGCCCAATTCTAGCCCCGAGGGTACACGCTACTCTCGTCATCTCTCCACTCCCAGTGCGAGGTTAGATGTTCTCGTAATGTTCTAGCCAAAATAGGGCTTACCCAACATGGGTACATGGCTAGTACTAATAAAAATTCCATGACTCGAGGGCCAACAACGTACGGTCCTTAACTGATAAGGCAGGAACACTACATTGAGACTTCGTTCCTAATGCAAGTTAGCAGTGGCCAAACCACCCGCCCGATCTTTCAAGTTCATTCTCATATTTCAATATTCATCAAGTATGTCATCTTGGCCATATAAGCATTTCATTTTAAAAGCCTAACTTAATAAGCATAGCGAAGCATACTACACATTTTCAGTAAAACAGGTACCAAGAGTGATATCGCAATAATCAAGGATGATAATACAGCAATTGGGTTATCACTCAACTCCTAATTACTTAATGCAGTAAATCATAGTATAAATGATAAAGACTCGTAAAACTCAAGGAAGGGTCTAAATGCACCGGGGCTTGCCTTGCTCAGACGAGACGACTAGCTCAGGCTCAACAACTCCGACGTCCGATCCAGAACCCACCGGCGACTGCTCTTCTCCGGAGGCTTGCTCAACAACGTCGACTTCCTCAAAAGCGGGAACTACACAAGCATATGACATGTTTCAACATGATGCGGTGATAAACATGATGCTTAATGATGACATGCCAAAGTTAACGACTTGAGTATAACTTTCCTTCGCGGTACAGTTGCGAAACAACAAAACCTACTAACTAACGGCGATTATTTAAGTAACACTGAAGCTTCTTAACGAACAGGCTACTAACGAGCTCAACCAAGTAATTAAGGCGTCAAGGATCACTAAGAATTAGTGACCCAAGGTCATCACTCAATCAAAAGAGCACACAACACTTAAAGTTATTGATTTAACATTTAATTAACCACTTAAATAACTAAGGCATGAGTTAATAATAAATCAAACTTCATCTAATTGAGCTCAACTTTTTCTAAAGATTGGTCATGATCTAAAACAGTGTCAAAACAAATTTCATGATTTTTGGATTAATATTTTAATTACTTAAATTCCTGGAAGTTGCATTTAACATTTAATTGAGCTAATTAATTAACTTATAAAAAGTAATCAAAATTGGCATTTAACATTTTTCCTAAATAGTTCACACTTTGAAAAGCTTACACAAAAAATTTCACTATTTTTGGAGCTCTACAAAAAATTCTATTGAAATAAACAAATACTACTACTATTCACATTTTTAAAAAAAACAAAACCACAGCTCGGGCTGCTTCTCCTCTTTCCATCCGGCTCGGCCCAGCAGTGCGCGCAGCCCACCCGCGCGCAGTCGCCCACCCCCGCCCGTGCTCGCCTGGCCTAGCAACGCGCGCGGCCTGCCCGCGCGCACGCGCTCTCTCTCTCTCTGACTGACACGGCGGCCCCGCCTGTCATCTCCCTCCCCCTCTCTCACTCTCTCTCCCCGCGGCCCGCCATGCCCGCACGGCGGCCGACCGACGACCACGACACCGGTGACCCAACTAGTCCGACTAACACGACTAACATGACCTCCCGGACTTCCCCAGACCTACCACGCGATCGCACATGCCCCGGAAGAAGCATCTCATCGGCCATGGCGGCACGGTGGTCGCGGTGACTGGCGTCCCGACGATACAAGCTGGTAGCGGCTAAATTGAAGGCACGATAAGCAACAGTAGCTCACCGTGAGTGCAGTGAAGCAACTAGGAGGCGGTGAGAGGTGGTGGAGAGAGCTCGCCACGTGAGGCGGCTCGGTGGCGCTCGGTCACCGGCGATGGAAAAGGAGGCGGCCGTGCGGGTGATTTGGACGGAGATGGACTAGTGCAGGCGGACCAGGAGGCACGCAAGAGCGAGGCGAACGTGATGCTGTGGTTGTTTTAGTCGGAGGCAGCTCAACGGCGGCAGCGGTGAGCATCGGAGCTAGGCGGCGACGGCGGCAAAAACAGAGAAAACGAAGAAGGGAAACGACGGTGCACTCGGTCCTTTTAAAAGGGGTCTCCAGTGGTGCTAGAAGGCGCGCGCGCGGACGAGGTGGCAATCACAGGCATGTCTGGAAGCTGGCCGAAGGCCACGGCGGCTCGCCGGTGCCCATGCCGCTCGGTGCCCGGCGGTGATTCGCCGGTCACTGTAGCACCCCCTCAATTTTCAAATTCAAACTATTTTTGCCAAATTACTCCCAAAATCATGTAGCAACTTAAAATTTTCTCAAAATATGAAATCTTCAGAATTTCAAGCTCTATAAGTTTCATGTTGAAAACTTTTTCAAATTTGAACTAGATTTTGAAATTTGAATTTGAAATCAAAAGGGGACACTTTTCTGGAATTTGGTAATTTAGAAATTACTTTAAATTTTATATTGAAACTTCAAAAACTCCAAACACCAAAGTTGTACATCTAGCCAAGACCTAAAACTTTGCCATTCAAACTATTTTCAAATTATGCCTTTATTTTGAAATTTGAATTTGGGGATGAAAAGGGGTCAAATTTGAAATTTGCTTCTTTTCAAAATTACTCCACATTTTACACTAAAACTTTGAAAACTCAAAACATCAAAGTTGTAGCCCTTGAAACGATCTATAAACTTGATTTTAAACTTTTTCCCAAATTTTGCTTAGATTTTGAATTATTTCAAAAGGGGTAAAATTAGGGTTTTGGATTTTAGGGTTTTCGGAAGAATTTCAAATTGAAACTTGTTGCTATTTTAATTGGTGATTATTAGTGATCAAACCATCCCCCAAGGGCATCATTTAGTCAATCATCACATGTTTTACCAAATGCAACTCTTGGTTGACCAATTTAACTTTTGAAAATATTTTAATAATTCCCCAAATTTGAATTCAAATTCGAATCGGAAAACTCGCGACAAGTTTTGGATTCCAATTCAAACTCAAACTTGAAGCTCCATTTTATGAATTGGACTTGAGTTTATACCTTACACTTGGCACTAGTGTATAACACAATCACACACCTCAAATTACGCAGGACATAAACTAAGTATTTGTGTGACATTCGAAATTAGGGTTTTCGATTCGAGTCACACCACTTAGAAGCACATCCAACCTAAGAATGTAAACTCGTTTTAGTTAATGCATATCATAGTTGACCTAATCATGGATGTTTTGCGGTGTAATATGATGACATGGCAGGTTATTTAGCCACTATAACACCCGAGGTGTTACATTACCCCTGGGCGGTTTTGTGCACCTGGTTTTGCCTACGCGGCGCTCCAAATAGGCAGATAGTGACACAGTGGATGCTGGGCCCAGCTATCATCCCCTACCTCCAGCTCCCATCTCCTACCGGCCAGTTTGTGGTGTTCATGGCGGCACCTGTGGCGGTCTGCAAGTGGGCTGTGTGGGGCCTGAACCCGACCGACGAGGGCATGGCCAGCACACAAGCGTCGGCATTGGCAGGGTTCGGGTCCAGGCCCACGGCGCCCTCCATGAAGCCCTATCTTTCCACCGCTTGCTCCTCGTGTCGTGTGAAGCAGTGCGCGCCTCAGGCGCGTCATGGTGGGTTGGCTTGCGGCGATGCTCGCCGTCGTCGCCGCGTTCACCAGCGTTCGTCGACGGGCGGTATGCATACCGGCGCTGGAACGGCACGAGTTGCTGTGACAACGAGAGCCTCAGCGCGGAGTCGAGCGCGTGGCCATGGTGGCTGACGGCGTTCCAGCAGCCCGGGTTCACGAGCGTCGACGTACGTGGTGACGTGCGTGAAGGAGGCGAACGTGGTGGACATGGGTGTGACCGGGGTGGTGTACATGGCGGAGCTCCTGCGCGTGCGCGCCGTGATAGTCGTGAAGAAGCTGTGGCGACCGGCGCCGGTGGACGGCGACTCCGTGGCGTTGGCGAGCAAGCTGAATGCGGACGTGCTCACGGAGGTGGCGCTCCTGGGGGGAAGGCGAGCGAGGGGAGCAGCATGGCGGCGGCGGTCTCGACGCGGCCCGCGGATAGCTCCGAGAGTGGTGCATACTCCACGGCCGTGGCGCCGGACAGGGCGTCCAGCTCTAGCAACGGGTCCTCGAGGCAGTTGAGCGTGACCAGGGAAGGCAGGCGCGGAAGCGGCAGAGCTCATCATGCGCCTACGACGCACACTGCACGAACTGCGCCTTGCGTGAACCAATGCCCCTCTACCACTGTGTCCCTAAGGTCCAGCTTGGACAGCCACATAGGCAAAACCGGGAGGCAAAACCACTATAGGGGTAAATTAAACGGTTTGTCAAAGTTAAGTGTGCTTGTTACCTGGTTTCAAACTTCAGGGGGTGATGTAGCCATAGTGCTAAAGGTTAGAGGGTGATGTAGACTTTTTCCTTAAGAAATATATATGTTGAAAGAAAGTCCCAAGCGGAGAACAAATCTTGGAAACATGCAAGACTAGCTAGAAGGTACTCTCTCCGTCCAGAAAAGAATGCAAATAGTATTAATATTTATGCCTC
Organism: Saccharum hybrid cultivar R570; assembly: GCA_038087645.1. Taxonomy (NCBI): domain Eukaryota; kingdom Viridiplantae; phylum Streptophyta; class Magnoliopsida; order Poales; family Poaceae; genus Saccharum; species Saccharum hybrid cultivar. The sequence goes on along the minus strand of JAQSUU010000191.1, from coordinate 9,577,561 downwards.
TAAATAAATTTATTATAAAAATATATTCTACGATTAATCTAATGATACTAATTTTGCATCAGGAATGTTGGCATTTTTATATATAATTTTGATCCAAGTTTAAACTGATTGACTTCTCAGAAAGCGAGAATTACATTCCTCTGTGCCTAATCTAATAATACTAATTTTGCATCAGGAATGTTAATATTCTTTATATAATTTTAATCAAAGTTTAAAATAATTGACTTACCAGAAAGCGAGAATTACATTCTTCTTCTGTGGAGGGAATACACGCTAGCGCACTGCGGAGTCTTCCTTTTACCAATCGGAATATTCCTTTTACCAATAGGATTTCATCTAGACTAGCTATTTGATCCCGTTGGGGACGACCTAAAGCACACATTTCACTGAAGCTACCTATGTGACAAGTCCATGCACAATAGAGTGAAAGGGGATACGATCAGAAAAGGGGCAACAGAATTAGAGAGGCAAATTCCCAACCTTGTAAAGAAACGGAGCCATATATTACAAGATGACTACAACATACAAATGAATGTTGTCCGCTACTAGATTCGTGCAACCGCCATGGAGATTGCCTGCCTAGGCTACAGCTACAAAGATTACTATATCAACGTACTGGTAAAGTGGTAATACTGTCAAGTACTCAATTCTGTGCTACAATTTACAACTTGCCTAAATAACTTCGAGTGAAGGTAATAAAACTGGCTACCTGCTAAGACCCCGAGGCCCGAGCTACAAGGGGTTTAACTTTCACCTGAACCAGAGCAAGGGAAGAAAAATTTGTCCAGCTACAGCGCCGCTCTTTGATCCATGGAACGAAATGGAGCTGCATGCCTGCATCAACCCCTGGTTTAACCATTAAACTTACAGGTCAAGGATTATGCCAAGTTGACAACATGTGGTAACACTCGTGACTAGTCATATCATGGCAATGAAATTCTGCATGAAGTTATGGCCACCAATAATACTTCATAGTTACTTGGCCCTTCTCGTCGGTACTCTCGTGGCCAGTGGCGGCCTGTGAGAGCCTTGGAAGCCCACCAGAAGCCAGAAATCTAGGGCTTACATTCAATGTGTGGAGACCTGACAGTTCAATGCTTCATCCAGTTTTAAAAGTTTAGTGCCCAGGCACATCATTTATGCAGATATCTAAGGAACATGACCTTCGATCCTAGAATATGTTCCATAAGGAACTCTTTGTACGGTCCTTGGAAAATCTGGCTTGAACCGCTTGTTAAAATTTGGTGCCAGTGACCTGGGGTAAACAGTAATTATAGTAATTCAAATCATATGAAATACGTATAAGCTATAATATACACATAAAAAACTGTGATGGGAATCTAGTCCACACATGGATACAAACATAACAAAAGCTGCAAAATAACAATTTACCAAAAAAAAATGTCTGAATGGTGACTGGAACATGAAATGTTAATTCTACATACAGGACCCAACACAGCTAAGGCACTATAACTTTTCCTTGGTCACCTCTTAAATGTAATCCACAATAGTAACTGAGAACTAGTTTAGTCAAGAGTCAAGACCCTATTACCAAGCACACGAACAAACACTCCTATTTCCTTCCCTATCAAATTTGACTACTACTCTGCTACATGGCAACACTGTAGAAATGGACTTAGAAGTTAGAACTCAGACTATAGGGGGGAAAAACTGGAACCAAGAAACATCTTGCAGTTCCATTCAATAGAAATCCTGTGCAGCATGTAAGGTAGTTTTTCGTATAAACAAAAAAGTCACAGTTATGCATCACCAAAAGACAACAAATAATCACCTTGGAGAGCCAGATCGCTTATGACCAAGTTGACCTAGCATGGATCTTAAAGTTCCAAGAGCCTCATCAGCAGCCTACAAAGTAAATAAATAAAAAAAAACATGTGAAAATTCAAGTTGGGAAATTATCAACTAAAGCAACCCAATCAAGGAAAGCCCATTGCATGTTTAAAATTTCCATTTATGCACGCTTTGTTAACTAGTAACAGCTCAAAACCTCAAATCTAATATGATTATCTCGAGTGAGCACTGCAACAAATGCAATGCTTCAGACATTGGCTTTCTGAAAAATAAAGAAGATGGTTTGGTTGAAAAAACAAATTACATGAGGGCACCTGAATTCTCCTAAGCCATTTAATTTGAGCACCTGCTACTGTCATAGTGTCATCTGCCAACATGATCTATGTCATATTGTCAGCAGTTTAACTTTCTCTCAACTCCTCCCATGACCATCATCCCTCCTCAATCCTTAATTGCCTCCCTCTACCACCGCCATGGTGCCACACTACCACCGCTGTGGCTGTGCCCATAAATTCAGTTTCTTGCTTCATTTTTCGGTGGAACAAAATTATTATCTACATGACTAAAATCATCGTGCATTCAATGAGACTAAACATGAGGGCTTGACTAGACCTTCTGGATAGTTTTGAGTGTTTAGCGACAAAAAGAAAACAACGGCTGATCCGAGCAAAACATACTCGTTGAAGGAAATAGTACATAAGTCCAGTTTTACCTATCGAAATTTGAACTCACATAAGAACACAAAAACAAAGCATGACCATCCTTGATGCTATTTTAAACGCAAATTTAGGTATCCTCTGGGTTTACTAAATGAATCCAGATATTCTTAAGGCAAGGAGACTAAAGTAACAATAAGAAAATAAATTGAGTCAGTATTAGACTGCATATTACCTGGAGCTTGGCCTCTTCCCATGTTAATCCAACTCCTTTGCCAAGAATTTGTCCACCAACTTCTACCTGAGCATAAGATTCTTTCCCAACTAAACCATCTGCTGGAGATGGACGCTCTTGAAAAACTAAGTTATATCCCTCAACCGTGCACTGCAGTGTGTTTATATATATATATATACCATAAGGTCTACTTCATGAAAGAGTATAAAGTCAAACTACTAATAATCAACACAGCTAGCTAGACTTACAAGTTCCTTGAGAGCAGCAACAGAACCTCCTGTTTTCCTGGAATTGTTCTCCTCCATTTTCATAAAGCGAGATTCCTCGGAAGTACTTGAAAGAGGCAACATATCATCCCTGGTATTTCCAGAGTAACCAAAGACATTTCTGTTGCTACTGAAACCATTTTCTTTCATATCAGTCAACTTATTTGGATCAGATGACAAGTATTTATCTGCAAGTAAATTTACTATGTCAGACTCAATTTTTTTTCTCGAACAGCGCAGGAGAACTGCGCGTCATTTCATTAAGGCAGAAAAGGTACACAGGTCGAAGAGACCCAACACACACACCCCACAACTCACCGGTCCAAGAGACCCAACACACACCCCACAACTCACGCACCCACTCACTGGTCCTTGGATTACAGGATCACCATACAAAGAACATAAAAAACGACCAAAAGCCTGCAAGCCTTTAAGCCCCAGACGGCAACGACCTAACAAAAAGTTCCTGGAGTTTGGAGGCCCCCGCTGAGCACCAAAGCCCTCCCTCTAAGCTAATAGCCGTAATGACTTCTTGAACACTTGGCCTCTTATTATCAAAGACACAAGTATTACGATGCTTCCAAATCTCCCAAGCTACTAAGATTATCAAGGTATTGAGGCCTTTACGCGCTTCCTTTGGGACAGCAGCAATAGATCTTTTCCACCACCCTGAGAAACAAGTCACAGAAGGCTGTGGTGCCAGCTGCAACAGCCGTAACTGCTGCAAAACCAGGGACCAAACTTGTCGAGCAAAAACGCAGCCCACTAGCAAATGATTTATTGTTTCATCCTCTTGATCACACAAAGGACATGCATCAGGATGGGGTAGGTTCCTCTTTGCTAAGCGATCAGCTGTCCAAACCCGGTTGTGAAAAACCAACCAGATGAAAAACTTACAGCGCGGAGGAGCCCAGGTTTTCCAGATCCTTCTCCATGGGCCAAACTTAATGGATCCCTCGAAGAAGGCTGCATATGCCGATTTGCTGCTGTAGGATCCATCCTGTGTTAAGTTCCATTTATACTGGTCTGGAGTCTGGATGCAAAACGAAACCATCCACAATATCCCAGATCTGGAAGAGCTCAAGTAGGACCTCGACTGTACGAGCTCCCTTAACATCTTGAGTCCAACTTCTATTATGCAACGCCTGAGCCACAGTCCTTCTTCTGGCTGTACGTTTTGGAACTGCCTTGAACAAGTTGGGTGCAATTTCAGCCATGGTATACCCATCCAACCATCTATCAGTCCAGAATAATATTTTCTCTCCATTTCCTACTATGGCATTGACTGCAACATTGAAGAGAGCCCGGGCCTTATGAGGAACAGCAATAGGAAGGCCAGCCCAAGGTCTTTCATCGTCTGTCTTTTGTGCCCACAGCCACCGAATCTTAAGTGTGCAGCCAAGCAATTCAAGATTATGAATCCCAAGTCCTCCATATTCAATTGGTCTTTGTACCTTCTCCCAAGTTACCAGGCAATTGCCACCATTGGCCTGTTGATGACCTTTCCAGAGAAAACCTCGCCGCTTTTTATCAATGGCCTTAATCACCCATTTTGGAAGGTCCAAGGCAATTAAATGATATATTGGGACAGCCGTCAGCACAACCTTAACCAACACTAACCGTCCGGCCTTGTTCAAAAGAGAAGCCTTCCATCCAGGGAGATAATCTGCCACCTTATCAACTAAGGGTAGAAGCACCTCCTTAGTTGGTTTTCCAATGGAGAGTGGGAGGCCAAGATATGTGCAAGGAAAAGTCTTTATAGAGCAAGAGAGAATATTTGCCGTGAGTGTCAGATCCTCATCAGTACAGTGAATAGGGGAAACTGAACTTTTAGCCAAGTTAGTTCTGAGACCAGAGGCATGGCCAAACAGGTCCAATATGTGCCTGATAGTGATCAAATCCAAATTGTAGGGCCTCAAAAATATCACCGCATCATCAGCATAGAAGGATACCCTGTGTCGTGCCTGCTGAACGGCAAGAGGCTGCAACAAGGCCGTTGAAGTGGCAAAATTGACCATAGAGTTCAGGACGTCCATAACTAGAATAAATGTTAGAATATAGGCGCCCTCTGGGCAGGCCATGGGCCAGGCGCTCAAGCCCATATGGCTGGGCTGCTAGTTAATTAGGATAGACATGATTGATTAGGCAATGATCACCGTAGATTGGGTGTTTCTATAAACCCTATTGATCCTTGCCTATATATATATATGTAACCCATGTATTCAATCAATCAATCAATCCTGAGACCTAATTGCTCTCAATAAACAACATCGGAGACAATGGGTCTCCCCGTCTGAGGCCACGATGGTGGAAAATAGTGTCCCCGGGTTCTCCATTGACTAAGATCTGTGTCGAGGAGGTGGACAAGATTAAGCAAATGAGGTCTCGCCACCGCTGACTAAACCCCACCTTACGCATAATCTCCAGTAGGAACGACCAAGTCAGACACCTCTCTGTTCGTCTACCAGCGTGGATCAAACACAGCCTACCTGTTGCTTTATGTGGATGATATTGTCCTCACAGCGTCCTCACCTGATCTCCTTCGGCGGATTATCTCAGCCCTTCAGCGAGAGTTTGCCATGAAAGACCTCGGTGAATTGCATCACTTCCTTGGCATGGAAGTTCAGCGCAGTGGTGATGGTCTCCTCCTCTCCCAGCGACAATACATGCTGGACATTCTGGATCGCGCTGGAATGACAGAGTGCAAGCCGTGCTCCACACCAGTTGACACCAATCCGAAGATTGCTGCAGCTGAGGGGGCCCCAGTGTCTGATGCTACAGACTTCCGCAGCCTTGCTGGCGCCCTCCAGTACCTGACGTTCACTCGGCCAGACATTGCGTATGCAGTCCAACAGGTCTGTCTTCACATGCATGACCCACGTGAGCCTCACCTTGCAGCCTTGAAGCGGATTCTTCGCTACGTTCGAGGCACACTCCATCTTGGTCTCTTGCTGCGACCGTCTTCTTCGACTGATCTCATCGTCTACACTGATGCTGACTGGGCAGGGTGTCCAGACACTCGCAAGTCCACCTCGGGCTATGCTGTGTTCCTTGGTGACAACCTTATCTCCTGGTCCTCCAAGCGTCAGAACACCGTGTCAAGATCAAGTGCTGAAGCCGAGTATCGCGCAGTGGCCAATGGAGTTGCAGAGGCCACCTGGTTGCGTCAGCTACTTCTGGAACTACACGCCTCTCTCAGGCGCGCCACACTGGTGTATTGTGACAACATCAGTGCAGTCTACATGACCTCCAATCCAGTTCAGCATCAGCGAACCAAGCACATCGAGATTGATCTTCACTTCGTCCGAGAACGAGTCGCCGTTGGTGATGTTCGAGTACTGCATGTCCCTACTTCCTCACAGTATGCGGATATCTTCACCAAAGGGCTGCCTTCCTCAGTGTTCACGGAGTTTAGGTCCAGTCTAAACGTGCAAAGTGGCTGACGTTTCGACTGAGGGGGAGTGTTAGAATATAGGCGCCCTCTGGGCAGGCCATGGGCCAGGCGCTCAAGCCCATATGGCTGGGCTGCTAGTTAATTAGGATAGACATGATTGATTAGGCAATGATCACCGTAGATTGGGTGTTTCTATAAACCCTATTGATCCTTGCCTATATATATATATGTAACCCATGTATTCAATCAATCAATCAATCCTGAGACCTAATTGCTCTCAATAAACAACATCGGAGACAATGGGTCTCCCCGTCTGAGGCCACGATGGTGGAAAATAGTGTCCCCGGGTTCTCCATTGACTAAGATCTGTGTCGAGGAGGTGGACAAGATTAAGCAAATGAGGTCTCGCCACCGCTGACTAAACCCCACCTTACGCATAATCTCCAGTAGGAACGACCAAGAAACAGAGTCAAACGCCTTGGAAATGTCCAGCTTAAGAAGGATATGCGCCTCTTTCTTGTTATGCAAAGATTTCACCATCTGCTGAACCAGCATAAAATTATCATGTATTTTCCTTCCTCGCACAAAAGCGCTCTGGTTTGCAGAGACCAAGGAAGGCAATAGGGGGGCTAGCCGGTTAGCCAAGAGCTTGGTCACTAATTTGGCAAAGCTGTGAATAAGACTTATAGGTCGAAAATCCTTTACTTCAACCGCATCCACTTTTTTTGGCAGCAGGGTAATGAAAGCTGTGTTCAAGAGCCGGAATTTGAAAACATGTCCTTGCTGGATGGCGTCTAACGCCATCAGCACATCACCTTTAATAATGCTCCAGCAGGACTTATAAAACCTCCCTGTGAATCCATCCAGCCCTGGAGCCTTGTCCAAGGGCATATCCTTTATAGTAGCCCATACTTCCTCCTCAGAGAATTGGACATCCAGCTCAGATAAGTTATGGTGTTGAATATCCAAGACATCTAAATCAAGAGTGTAGTCCCTTTCTTCAGCCCTGCCCAGAATGTTATCATAAAAATCATCCACTGCCCTTTGCTTTTCTTCCTGTGAGACGACCACCAGATTCCCATCTTGTAATTTTGAGATGAAGTTCTTTTTTCTATATCTAGCCTGTTGGTGGAAGAAAGCAGTATTGGCATCACCTTCCCGGATATATAGGATCCTAGAACGCAGCCGTGCAATGGTTCTTTCTAAAGAAGCCAAACCGAGACAATGAAGTTTCAGCTTCTTTCTCAGTCAATCTTCATGATCAGAGAGCGCCCTAAAATCCCTCTCTATTTCCAAACGATGAAGGATCTCCTTGGCCAATTCTAGCTGAGCTTTGATATTCCCTACTTTCCGTTGCCCCCATTTTTGCAACCCCTTGCTGAGACGCTGCAGTTTAATGAAAATGCGCTCCACCGCACAATTAGATTGTACTGGAGCCTCCCAATTCTGTTTCATAGCATCAAGAAAACCAGGCAATTTGGTCCAGAAGCTCTCAAAGTGAAATCGACGCTTGCCGGTAGTGCTCACCTTCAAACCAAGAATGAGCGGGCAGTGATCAGAGACTCCAGCTGTAATGCTTTGCAGGACAGCATCAGGAAAAATACTTTCCCAATCTCCACAGCAAAAAGCCCGATCCAACCTGACCAAGGTAGGTGGTCTCCTTTCATTGGACCAAGTATATTTACGACCCAAGAGTGGAATCTCCATGAGGTCATTGTTATCCAGAAAACGCCTGAACCTTCCCATCATTGCCCTGTCTATGTTTGCATTATTCTTGTCAGCAGCCTGATAGATCAGGTTAAAGTCTCCCCCCAGTAACCAAGGCCCATTACATAGAGCCCTGATATTTCTTAGCTCTTGCAAAAACAACACCTTCTCATCGTCTCCTTGTGGCCCATAGACACCAGTGAACCACCAGTTACGACCCCCCTGTTCCTCAAACAAAACTGAGGCTGAATAAGTGTCTATCCGCGATGCAATTGCCTGGCAAGAATAACCCTTCCACGCAATCAGAACCCCTCCTCTGGTCCCATTGGCTGGGAGTGCAATGAATTTATCATACGCAAAACCGAAGACCGACAGGAAAAGGTGCTGGGACATATTAGCAACCTTGGTTTCTTGCAAGCAAACAATGTCAGCGTTACTGGAAAAGATAACATCTCTGATAGAATTCCGGCGATCCCTCCGATTAAGACCTCGGACGTTCCAAACTAGAATAGTGGAAGGATTCATTTGACCCAAAAATAAAGACGACCTTAAGAAAGAACCAGACCTTACAGCAATGTAATGACATCTGCAGCCCGCACTTGCTCACCATCTCCTAACTCCCAGCCAAAAATAGCAGCCAGAGCACAAGCGTGGGAGACAGAGAGTAATGGCCTGAAGAGCTTACTATAATTGTCTTGAGCGTCCGGCTGAATGATCTCCCTTTCCTCAAAACCAAGCTGTCGCATCACCCTCTTCTGGGCCATTGAGAGCCCCGGTCCCGGAGAACAGGGAGCAGCACCAGCGACCCGCCTGCTACGCTGAGGTAGAGACCCAGGAGGAGGGGCCTTCTTCCGCCGTTTCTGAATCACAGGCAGCGGGAGGAGTTTATCCATCGGCTTGCACACCCCGTCCAGCTTGTGGAGTTGGGATCCCGTCCCCGGGCTCAGGGACGAGCCCCCAGCGACGGCTGGCGCGGGTGCCCTGGCACGTCGCCGCCGCCTGGAATAGACCCGAAGAGGAGTGGCAGCAGACACCCCCCCAACGAATCAGGCTCCAGTCCCCCTGCTTGGAGAGGCAGAGCGGCCAGCGGGACAGGGCTCGACGGCGTATCACCGGTTCCATCTTGTAGCGGAACAGGCTCCAGCCCTACCCCTTCATCTGGAGCCGGTTGGGCGGACGGCGGGACAGGGCACGACGGAGCAGCCGTAGACAGGCATGGGGTCCCCCCCCCCGGCGGTGAGGCGGGTCCTGCTCCTGAAGCAGGCAGGGAGGAATCCTGTGTCAGCTGGTAGGACTCGGGGGCGGCCAAGCCGGGCGAGCGTGGTGAGGCCGGAGCTGACGCTCCATCCGTTGCCAAGCCGACTGGAGGCTCCGAAGAGCACGGACCAGCCGTCTGGCCGGGGGAGCAGCATACCGTAGCCTCATCATGGCCCAAGGCCTCCATCAGAGAGTTGCATCCCAGCCCAGCAACTAATTCAAGATGCGGGCCCGATTCCGGCCCAGGGGTAGCGACGTGAAGCTCCTCAAGAATACATGCGACAGCATCGACATCCGAGACCGCCGCATTAGCCGCCGCCCCCACATCGGGTAAGGGGCCGTCTTCAGAACCATGCACCACCGCAACAAGGTCAGAGTGACCGTCGCCTGGAGCGTCCCGCGCATGCACGTCCTCGCTGGACCCCGTGGCCAATAGCTGAAGGCACGCTGCTTGAGAGTGGGCCACGTGAGACAACCCGAGAACAGAGCAATGCACTTGCTCACCGCCATGGCCCGTTGTAGCACCTCCTGCCGGACCTGAGCTGGGTGGTGGCGGTGGGTAACGGACGCGGCGCCGCCGTCTCGCAGAGTCGTCTTCACCATCATCATCTCCATCAGAAGGAAGATTCGGCGTCATTGAATGGAGTGAATACTGTATGTTGACAGGGTAAGACAGAACCCTTTTGACCGGAGGATCCTCAACTACAGCCGTAGGTGGCTCAACCACCCATAATTCCCTTGATGAAGGTAGCGTAGACGGGTCTGTACTCCATGCCAAGCACCGGAAGCAGGAAAGATCCACGAGCCCCAGGGTATCAGGATGCACTTGTTGAACCCAAGCATGAGGACTCAAGAGACGGTCCACAATAGAGGTTTCCCAGACATGATTTGGAATGCCACGCAGCTCGATATCAATCAGGAACGGTAGAACGCAACCTTGAGCGCCAGACAGACGACTCCAACGCTTGCACAGAAGACTGAAGTTGAACTCGGACGAACTGATCGGCTGTCGCAACCCAACCAGTCGCTCAACCAAGGGCAGACCGGGGAGGACCAGCAGGTAACTTGAGGAAGAAGCCCGACGAAGCACAAGGGAACTGGCAGCAACGTCAATTGTGGCCGCAATCAACGCTGCCACATCCTCCACCGCGGCTAGTGGACCATCAGTGATCACGGACACCACCACTGCGTATGCTAGGTCCTCCACAGCCCTACCCACCTGATCGGACCAACCAACGATGCACGGCGGAGGCCTCAAATCTTCACGCGGCGTCTCCGATGAGGTCGTGCCCATCAACGGACCAGCCACCATAGCAGAGCCTGGCTCCCGCCCAGCACGCCGCTGGGACCGCGACGGACGTCGACGGCGACGCGGCTGCCCATCCCGTGCACCAAGATTCTGGCCATGCGCCTCCATAGAGCCGTGCGTCGCACCGGTGCCACCAGCAGCACCCGCCGGGGAGGACCGTTGCGGGGGAGTAGCACTGGTAGCCCCGATGGCCGGAGTGACCCGTCGCCACACAGAGACACGGGCGGAAGCACGCCGAGGAACGCCACCAGCCACACCCGCCGGATGAGACCGTAGCGGGGGGGCAGCACTTGTAGTTTTGATGGCCGGAGAAATCCGTCGCCACACGGAACCACGTCGAGGAGCACCACCAATCACACTCGCCGGATGAGACCGTTGTGAGTCGGTAGCACTCGTAGCTTCGCCGGCGGCAGGAGATACCCGCCGCCCCACCAAGTCGCGGGCAGGAGCCGGACGAGGAAGAATGTTCCCACGGTTCCCACGGCTGTTCGCCTCAGGGCACACGTAGGAACGGTGGCCCTGGGAGCGGCAGCGGAAACAGCGGGTCTTCTGGCGGCAGATAGCCGCGGTGTGCGAGGGCGAGAAGCAGTTAAAACATCGGCCGACGGGGTCCGCCGGGGTTGGACGGCGTGGAGGACGAGTTGCGCGCCGCTGCCACCGTCGAGCGCCGCGTGAGAGGGCCTTCTGCCACCCCTCCTTATCAGGGCGCGCAGGCCCAGACGAGAAGACCGCCCCTCGTCGCCCCGACTGGTCTCGCCGGAGGAGTACAATCCTAGGGGCCCAGTAGGTCGCCGAAGGGTGTGCTGTGGCCGCCGCAGGAACCGTTGACGATGAACCCACGTCCACCGCCGCAGGAGCCGTCGAAGATGAACCCGCGTCCGCCACCACAGGCCCACGCTCACCCGCCACCGCCGCCGATGCCGCACACGACGCGTGCGAAGCGACCACAACGTCGCGGTAGGAAGGCGGAGAGCCGGCAGAACTGGAGGAGTCCGGGGACTCGACACACCAACGCTCCCGCTTGGAACGTCCGCACGAAACGAACGGCGCCACCTGGGAGTGAGCAGGGGAGGAAGGAACCAACGTCTCTGAGAGGGATGGAGGCGGAGACGCAGTTTGGGTGGCCGACGGGTTCAGATTGAACTCCGGCGTGGGGCTGGTGGAGGGAGGCGAGACGGCGACTCAATAAAACAGACTATTACACAAAATGTTCCAGCAATGCACAAATGAAACAAAGTTCTACCCCAACCAAGAGGTTGTCATCAAAGAAATTAAAGCTCAAACAAATGGGCAAGCATGTTACTAGAACTATTAAGCAGCATGAGGTGGCTATTGCTGAAACATGCTCAGGATGAAATATTACAGGATGTTTGATGATGCTCTAGGAGAAACTTCAATACCAATCATCAGGGCACTGTATGCTACCAAAAACAAAATTATGAGCAAAGTTTTATTGGTTGCCAGAACACTGCCACCATCACCGCCATGAAAACCAAAGCCTATTAGTCCCAAACAAGTTAGGGTAGCCTTTGTGTTCTGAGGCGTCCCTCATGGCCTCACCCAAAAGGGGAAAGGATGTGATAGGTTTGGTTAGCTAACCTAAATAACACAGCCACTCATATGGAGATAAAAAAACAATTAGTTCAAATGACACTGATGACATATATAGTGTTATACTGTAAGGTGAAGTAGCACAAACTTACTGGCCAAGTTTCTTAAAGACATTTCTGCAGCTTGGCGCTGTGCTTCTCTCCTTGTCCTACCAATTCCTTCACCAACCTTTTCCCCAACAATCCAAACCTGAACGAGATGCAATAAAAAAGAAAAACAAGGAGACATAATATAAGCACAATAACATTATTGCAAGCACATGATAGTTCATCAGAAGTTTTCCATCAAACAGTCAACTGAAAATCATATATTAAAGTACATTTCAGTTCTTGATCAGATTCATTAATCTCCTCCGAAATTCATATGTTTCCACAACTTCCTCGTTCCTATTATTCTGGACTTCCATGTTTGATGAAATTGCTAATATGAAGAGATTAATCTACCTCAATAGAGAATTGTAGTTCTGCAGTATCACATAATGTTGACCTGTACTCCACCTAAACACAAAAGGAAATGTCAACAAAGATTGACTAGAAGAACAAATCTTCTGGTCCACTAGCATTGAATGCTACACAGTACCTTAGATCCACATTTCAGAGCAATCCCCTCTAATATGCCAGCAGAGTTCCCAGCATATTGTGCAAAGTGTCTTCCTGATTCTATCTGGTTGTTTCTCTGGCTTGAGGGAACATGCCGAGCTGCTAGCTCCTCACCTTCATGGCATAAAGAAAGTTAAGCATAACCATCCTATAAAACACCACATGTACACCAAGCTGCACTTCACAAAAGCAAAATCTAGGGCTATCAAATTGCACATGTGCCACCATTTGTGAAAGCATGTGAAATAATTATTTATTCATCATCAACACATTATCTCATCACAAACTCATGTGGATATTTCTGATCACATACAGCTGCAGGATCATTAAATAATAGATAGAAAGAAATTCCTTAAACTGTGAATAACATTATGAGGACCTTGTTCACCAATAATGCACAGGTTTGTGCTACAATATTCTACGAAGCCAAAAGGCATGTGTTGCAGAAACAACAATATAGGAGAATTAAAGAAAAAAAGAGGCCGACAATATTGTTGGAGTATGTGTTTAGGCCCATGTGGCTAAGGCCCATGTGGCCCATGTATGGAACCTATATAGCTACCCTTCTAGGGTTAGCCCTAATTGAGAGAGAATCACTTTCAACATGGTATCCAGCCACTTCTTTCCTCCCACCTAATCCAGCCGCCGCCGCAATCCAGCCGCCGCCGCCGGCCCTTTTCTCCAGCCGCCGCCGCCGGTCTGCCCTGCTGCCGGCGGCCATGGACGGCCGGCCACCTCCCCCTTCCTCCTATTTCTCTGTTTTCCCTCCCCTCTCCTCCCCTTCCTGGGCCGATCTGCTCCGTTCTCCCTCCTCTGGTGCCACCACCGGCCTCCCTGCTGCCGCCGCACCTCTCCAGGCCGCTTCTCTCCAGGCGGCTGCTGGCGGCGCCGTTCATCTACAGGCCGCGGCTGGGAGCAGCGCCTCCCCTGCTCTCCCTCCCTCCGCGCCCTCTCCTCTCCTGGGACCAGCGCTCGCCGGTGCCCTTGCGGCCGCGGGCCAGCAACCCCAAGGGGCGGCTGATGCCGGTTTTCCCCTCCCTCCCCTGCCCGCAGGTGGCGCTGCTCACGGGGGGCGCTTTTCCCCTGCCCTCTCTCCTGCTTTCAGCGCCACACTTCCTCCTCTCCTTCACCCCGCTGCGGCCCTCACCGCAGCCGCCGCTCCTGAGGGTGCCGCAGGGGGCGCTTCCTCTGTTACCGCTGCTGCGGTCGGGGGGAGCAGGGGGGCTCCTGAGGCAACCGCTGCTGCAGGAGGCGCAGAGGACGGGGGGGCTGCTGCTGCTGCTGCTGCCCTGACAGAGCGCCCCGCCGACGCCCTCCACCTTCCCGGCGCCGGGCTGGACGCCGGCAACCTCCTTCCCGCCGGTGCCCAGACCTTCCCGGCCCCGACACCACCACTGCTTTCCCACATCTACGCCGCCCGTGACGTCTCGTCTCTCGCTGCTGCCCTCGCCGCCGCACGTGCCTCTGCCGCGGAGGGGCAGGCCCGGGTGCGGGCGGCCGCCCTCGTGTGGGAGCACGAGCGCGAAGCGGCTGACGCCCTGGCTCGCCAGATCGCCGAGGCGGAGCGGCTCCTCTCTCCAGCCTCCACGGTCGTTGGGGCCAACTCCTCTGCCTCGCCAGGTCACCGTGTGTCTCACACCGCTGTACTCTGGCACGACCCGACTGACCCGCTCGTGGCGCAGCTTCACTACCAGGCCGGGGGGTCCAGAACATTCGCCTCCTCGTGCCGGTCGTTCTCGAGCCGGAGTCGCCCTCTTACGCCCGCTGGAGGGACCTCGTGCTTCTCACTCTTCGCCGCTACGCCCTCGACGACCACGTCCTCGTTGACGCGTTGGCTGTCGTCCAGACCCCGTCATGGCTTCGTCTGGACAGCATCGTCCTCTCCTGGATCCTGGGGACGATCTCTCTGGACCTCCACGACCTCGTCCGCACCTCTCCTGACGCGCGCCGGGCATGGCTCGCCCTTGAGGGCCAGTTCCTGGGCAACGCTGAGGCCCGGGCTCTGCGCCTCGACGCGAGCTTCCGGACCTTCGTACAGGGTGACCTCTCCGTCGGCGAGTTCTGTCGTCGGATGAAGGGCATGGCCGACTCCCTGGGGGACCTTGGGTGGCCCGTGGAGGATCGCATCTTGGTCCTCAACGTCCTTCGGGGGGCTCAGCGACCGCTACGCCCACCTCCGGACGTGGATCACCCGCCAGAGGCCCTTCCCCACCTTCCTGGAGGTCCGCGACGATCTCGTCATGGAGGAGCTCACGCAGGGCCTCCAGCCGGGATCCACTACTTCCGCGGGGTCCTCGTCCTCGTCGACGGCCCTGGCTGCCTCTTCGCCGCGCCCGTCTGCTCCACCGCGGTCCACCGCTCCACCGCCACCGTCGTCTCTCCTGGGCCCTCCTCCCTCCGGGCCGAGCGGAGGTGGGGGGGTCGTGGCTCTCGTCGTCGCCGTGGAGGGGGGCGCGGGGGTGGCCGGGGCGGTCACCCCCAGGCTCCGGCACCGGCCGGGACACACGGGGGGGCACCCTGGCCTACGTTCCAGAGCCCGTGGTCCGGTCGCATCTCCATGTGGCCCTACCACGCCACCGGAGCCGACACTCGCCCACCAGTGGCCATGCTCACCGGAGCTCTTCCTGCTGGCGCCTTCCCTACTACGCCGTGGGTTCCATCCTCCGGGACTCCACCGGGGGTCACCGGCTGGGACCAGGCGGCTCTGGCTCGCTCGTTCAACACCATGGGCCTGACACCTCCAGTCGGACCCGAGTGGATCGCTGATTCGGGGGCCACCTACCACACTACTCCTGACCCCGGTATACTTTCGTCGATTCACTCTCCCTCTTCCTCTCTTCCTTCGTCCATTATGGTCGCAAATGGCTCTTGTATTCCGGTCTCGTCTGTGGGTACCGCCGGTGCTCATGGCTCCTTTCGTCTTCCTGATGTTCTTGTTGCTCCTTCTATGGTTCATAATCTTCTTTCTATTCGACGTTTTACAGCTGACAATTCGTGTTCTGTGGAATTTGACTCTTCTGGTCTTACTGTAAAGGATTTGGCTTCCCGGCGTCCTCTGCTCCGATGTGACAGCACCCGGCCCCTTTACACTCTTTGCTTCCCGGCGGCTCCTTCGTCTTCTTCGCCGCCCGTTTTGTCAGCTGCCTTCGTCGCTTCTACTTCCTCTACTACCTGGCACCGGCGCCTCGGCCATCCTGGACGTGATGCCCTGATACAGCTCAGTCGTAGCTCCGGTCTTCCATGTACTCGAGCTCATGATGAGCAACTGTGTCATGCGTGCCAATTGGGCCGACATGTTCGTCTTCCGTTTTCTAGTTCTACTTCCCATGCGGCCCGTATTTTTGATCTTGTACATTGCGACCTATGGACATCTCCTATTCTGAGTATTTCCGGTTATAAGTACTATCTTGTGGTTGTTGATGATTTTTCGCATTATTCATGGACTTTTCCTCTCCGTGCTTAGTCAGATACATTTACCACGCTCCTTCACTTCTTTTCGTGGGTGTCTACACAGTTCGGCCTCCCCATCAAGGCCGTCCAGTGTGACAATGGTCGCGAGTTTGATAACTCCACCTCCCGCGATTTCTTCCTCTCTCACGGCGTTCAACTCCGCATGTCTTGTCCATACACCTCTTCGCAAAATGGCAAGGCTGAGCGGATGATTCGCACCACCAATGACACCGTGCGTACCCTTCTGTTTCAGGCCTCTCTTCCCGCTCGCTTTTGGGCTGAGGGCCTGCACACCTCCACCTATCTTCTTAACCGTCTTCCTTCCGCGGCCTGCCCCGCTCCCACTCCTCACCACGCCCTCTTCGGTACCCCGCCTCGGTACGATCACCTCCGCGTGTTTGGGTGTGCGTGTTACCCCAACACCGCTGCCACTTCTTCTCACAAGCTGGACCCTCGCTCCACGCTCTGTGTCTTCCTCGGGTACTCTCCGGATCACAAGGGGTACCGGTGCTTTGACCTTACCTCCCGACGGGTTCTCATCTCTCGCCATGTGGTGTTCGATGAGTCCGTCTTTCCCTTTTCTAGCACCACCACCCCTCCGGTACCTGACCCACCCTCCCTGTTTCCCACTGACCCGGTGGTCCAGCCACCTTTTTCGTGGTCTCCTGCAGGTACCGCTTCGCCGCGTGCCGGGCCGGCCTCCTCTCCCGGATTCCCAGCAGGTCCGTGCCCGCCGTCCTCGGGCGCGGCCCCGTCCTCTCCGGTTGGTGCAGACCCGGGGCCTTCTTCCCCGCTGCTGCCCCGGGGGGGTCGTGTCGGTCGACGACGCCGGATCCCATCCCGGCACCTGTCCCGGCACCTCCGTCGAGGTTCGCCGCGCCGGTACGAGTGTACCAGCGCAGGCCGCGGCCGCCGCCGCTCGCGCTCCCTTCTCCACCGAGGACACCGACACCACCGCCGCTGTCTCCGCCGGCTCGTGGTGCCCCGCCGGTCTACCACCCGCCGCTGCTGCACCGACACCCGCGGCATGTTCACCCGATGGTGACACGACACGCGGCTGGCACCCTGCCGCCTCGTGCCCTCGAGGCTTCGACCGGCGATGCGGTTGCGGTGGTCTCTCCGGTACCCTCCTCCGTCCGCGACGCCCTGTTGGACCCTCACTGGCGCCGCGCGATGGAAGAGGAGTACGCCGCGCTACTCGCCAACCAGACGTGGGAGTTGGTGCCCCGGCCGCCGGGCTCCAACGTCGTCACCGGCAAGTGGATTTGGACCCACAAGCGCCGGGCCGACGGCTCTCTCGAGCGCTACAAAGCTCGCTGGGTCCTCCGGGGTTTCACTCAGCGCCCTGGCGTCGACTACGATGAGACCTTCAGCCCGGTGGTCAAGCCGGCCACCGTCCGTACCGTGCTGTCGCTGGCACTTGCCCGGTCTTGGCCCGTCCATCAGCTGGACGTCAAGAACGCCTTCCTCCACGGCCTTCTCACCGAGACGGTGTACTGCAGTCAGCCGGCGGGGTTCGTCGACACCACCCGTCCTGACATGGTCTGCCGGCTCAACAGGTCCCTCTACGGCCTCAAGCAGGCACCTCGGGCGTGGAACCACCGGTTCGCCGCTTTCTTGCTGACCCTGGGGTTCATGGAGGCCAAGTCTGATACGTCTCTGTTCGTCTACCACCATGGAGCCGACACTGCATACTTGCTGCTCTATGTTGATGACATTGTCCTCACCGCCTCCAGTGAGTCACTTCTCCGCCGGATCATCACCGCTCTCCAGCAGGAGTTCGCGATGAAGGATCTGGGTGAGCTTCACCACTTCCTCGGTGTCACTGTTGAGCACCGTCCTACCGGGCTCCTACTTCACCAGCGACAGTACACTCGGGACATCCTGGAGCGGGCTGGGATGACCGACTGCAACCCCTGCTCCACTCCGGTCGACACTCAGGGCAAGCTGTCTGAGGCTGAGGGACCACCGGTGGCCGATCCCACTGCGTACAGGAGTCTCGCCGGGGCCCTTCAGTACCTCACCTTCACCCGGCCGGACATCACCTATGCAGTTCAGCAGGTCTGCCTCCATATGCATGACCCCCGGGAGCCTCACCTCACGGCTCTCAAGCGCCTCCTCCGCTACCTCCGGGGCACGCTCGACCACGGCCTCCTCCTCCACCGAGCCTCCTCCACCGACCTCACCGTTTACACCGACGCTGACTGGGCCGGGTGCCCGGATACTCGCCGCTCCACCTCCGGCTACGCCGTCTTTCTGGGCGGCAACCTGGTGTCTTGGTCGTCCAAGCGCCAGCCGGTGGTCTCCCGGTCCAGCGCCGAGGCGGAGTACCGCGCCGTTGCTAACGGCGTGGCGGAGGCCGCCTGGCTCCGGCAGCTGCTGGCTGAGTTGCACACTCCACCCTCCCGGAGCACACTGATCTACTGCGACAACGTCAGTGCGGTCTACCTCTCCACCAACCCCATCCAGCACCAGCGGACGAAGCATGTGGAGATCGACCTCCATTTTGTCCGTGATCGGGTGGCCATGGGCGAGGTGCGGGTTCTTCATGTTCCGACGACCTCCCAGTTCGCGGACATCTTCACCAAAGGCCTCCCGTCCTCGACCTTCGCCGAGTTTCGCTCCAGCCTCAACATCGTTGGTGGCTAGTTGCGTCTGTGGGGGGGTGTGTGTGTTCTTTCTTGTTCAGCCTCGAACTCCGCTGCGCCGGTAGTTCAGACTGCGGGGGGGTGTTGGAGTATGTGTTTAGGCCCATGTGGCTAAGGCCCATGTGGCCCATGTATGGAACCTATATAGCTACCCTTCTAGGGTTAGCCCTAATTGAGAGAGAATCACTTTCAACAAATATGAAGCAGGAGCAAGGAGTGAACACAGGCCAGAGGAGTGGAAGGGACCTTCTTTATCGTTTTCATAACATATGAATTGCATGTTGCATTATCACAATTTGTAGTAGACGGATAGGCCCAAAACAATTCATTTAATCAAACAAACTAAACAACTACTACTGAGCAACTTATATCTAACTTCCCTCCATCTAACTTGGAAAAAAGAAAAGCTTATTTGGCCTCTAAGCATAGCCAGACCATCTGTAATGGGGTTGTGACTGCACCTAGTATATGAGTGGCAACACATGGCAAGGGAGCGCATGGAAAGTGGCCCTCAAGGTGAACATTTTTAAAACTAAAAGGCAGAAAGAAATTGATAAAACGTACCAGAAAAGGATCTGTATTTTGGAGGTGCATGGTTCTGAAGCATGTGGTGATCCTCGGTGTGTGGTAGCTGCACCAAGCATATGCTTGTCAGTTGTCACCTAGTGTCTACATGGCTACTTAGCAAATAAAGACAATTAAAAGTTTTTACGAATCATGTACCTGAGAGGGAAACCTCTGGTTCTGATAGCCAAATCTATCAGACGACATAGGACTATCCCCACCATGAAAGAATGAAGGATGAGGTGGTTGTTTTTTCTCGTAGAGCATAGAATCGGATTCTACAGTGAAACCTGCTGAACCTCTATTCAGGTTACTTGGGTTTAGCCCATCCTCTGTGGGAAACCAATTCCCATGAGGTTGCACTGGAGGAACTGGAATTTGCACTGGTGGTATTGCTGGGAGTGGAGGTGTAGGATCTCTTGTGTCTTGACCATGCTGTAATATGAGAAGCCTTCTCCTTGTGTCCGGATCCAACTCAGACTCAGGAACTTCGCCCTCTTCTCTAGCTGGAGAACCTTGCAGTGAATCTGAAAAACCTGGTTGAACAACTGGCTGGCTGAATGGAGGTGGCATCATGCCAAGAGGTGGGGCTAATGGTGCAACTGAAGACGAAACAAAATTCTGAGCAGGGGCTACTGGCATGACAAAGTTCCCCGCTGTTTGATGGAATGCTTGAGCATTGGCTTCCTGAAAGTGGTTACAACGAATATAAGAGAAACAAATGGTGCACGACTCCATAAAAGGTGGGGCATAAATACAACTGGGAGTTAATTTTGTACTATAAAAAATGCCTACAAAAATGGCAGCAGCTCACAAGAAAAAATATTTGTACTGTCATAAACCACAAATAAACAAAATTGTTTGCGACAGACATCAAACTCATTAATACATTGACATTTGTACTGTTTAGTTATGGAATAAATACACCGTAGTTATGAAGTTTTTTTGAGTTTTCATACACTACAAGAATTCCAGGTTTAACCGAAAGTGGAAAATTTGTATGACACTATTTGCTATGGACAGGTGATTCGTGCTGCTACAATATTAGGTGCTGAGAAAACTAAAATTTCTGAAATTTTAGAACCTTAACTGTAATTTATACCCTCGTTGTTACTTAGTAATATAGTGAAACAAATTTATTTTCCAGAAACTGTGCTAATAGGCCCCTGGATTGTTACTGGAAGTCTTTTTTGTGTGTGATGGTTGGTCAATTTAGGGGAAAAAATCAAGATAGTGTCAAAAGGCACAAACCTTCATTCTCCTCTCAACCTCTGCATCTGCCATACCATCAAAAGTCAATGAATCTCTATTTCCATTCACTAATGCGGCATTCTCATCCTTTGAACATGAAAAAAAAACTGTTATTGCTTAGTGAAAAGTGAGCACAGAAAGCAACAGGTTCTCCAAAATTTACCTCTGTTATCAAATAATTGCCAACATCTGGCGCAGATGAGATATCATTTACTTCATCCTCATAGTGAACATTGCTAATCCTTGGTAAGAGCCCTTCATCAAAGTCTCTGTCGATTGAGCCATGAAATTCTATGTCAGCATTGGGCTAGACTTTACTGAGGTATAAGTTATAGAGAGCAGAGCAGTCTAGAAAAGTATTAGGATGAACGACAAAAATGCAAACAAATGGACACTATAATCAGATTAAAAAAATAAGATAATCTTACTTGAAGAAACCACCCCTAACATTGCATGCAACGTTTCTGGCTACACACAGAACCGGGATAGAACAATTTGCCTAGAAGGTGGAAAGGAGGGATCCTGTTAGTGACAATATAATATCTTTGTATTGGTATACAGGCCATGAACATCACCTCTGCCTGAGGAGCATAATATGGAGTAAATGCAGGAACCACATGAACTCGTAATTGATCCTTCTCATCCCAAACTTTCAGACGATCATCAATTACTAATGCCATACCAGGATGGCAAGAACCATCATGGAAGACATTTAGCAAGGACTTCTTTAAACCTATAAATGGTAAATTTGGCATTAATTTCAGTAGAATGAAACTAAAAAAGAAAATTTGAGTTGTATTTTTCATAGTTTGTCAGATTGAGTATGACAACATTTAGAAGGTCACATTACACTATGCTCTTTTTGTGCTTGTTCAAAAACAAGACGAATTACATACCAGATTTTACACACACCATCCGATCATGAAGTTGAACAGAATTAATCAATCTTGAATCTGGATCAAGCAATCTCCACATTTCTAAAGCATAGTCTCTTTCAGCCATCGTACACACATAGACCTCAAAACGCTTGCGACCTCTTGCAATTAAGTAGCTGCGAAGATCCTCCCAGGCTGGCCTTAAACGTACAAGCACACTGGTATCCCTAATCTGCAGAAAGCAGAATAAAATCAGATGGCTGATTGACAATTTTTGTGCAACCAAATCAGAAAGTCCAAACAAGGTTGGAAAATGCATGCAACAACGAGGAATCAAAGTTCCTGAACCATCCTTGCTATTACTAAACAAGGATGGACTATTTGCTCATACATTCATCCATTGGTCTAACAGAAAAATCAATAATTCGAATAATTATTGTTGGACATCCTTGATTATATGCAGACCTAGATCCTTGAATCTTAGAGCTTTGTTTTGCTCCAGGACTTAGGAACTTCTACTTTATGACATCCCCTTAGGGGTACTGGTGTGCAAGGAAAACCCAAATTTAGCAATGTCATACTGTGTAGTTATAACATAACATATCTATGTGCCAGTAAAGAAATGCTACCATGGACAGGCCCAAAGCAAGTTCAAGCAATTTAGCACATACCAGAGGATTTATTCTTGTCAGGATAATGTTTTTATCTTGTAATCTTATAACTGGACGTGTCATTGGTTGCTGGTTATCAGACAATGGTGGAACAATCTCAGGTTCTGCTTTATACACTTTTCCATCATCATAGACCTGATCACCTTCTATATATTGCTTTAGGATGGACTTATCATCTTGGTACCTTTTGATCTCTGATAGCATACCATTCCTACGCTGTGGATCAGTCTCATTACTCAGCTTTCTTTGAAGTCCATCAATTCTGTCCTCAAAAGACCGTGATGTATTGGCGACAATCAATGTCTCATCAAGGTCAAACACGATACCCAGGCACCGAAGATTTAACATGGTCAAGCAAGAATTATACAAACCAAATGGCAATTTATAGCCCCAGAAACATGCATGATTTGTCAAGTTTCTTCTGGATGTCATCGCAACTAAATGCAATTCTCCATCTCCAAGTGGAACAACCGCAGTCTGAAAGCACAAGGAATTAACGCGTTCAATGTGATATATACAGTATAGAACCATAAATGCAGTTTCCAAATGAATACGAGGGAAATGAAAGTAAGTGGAAGGTGAAGATGGATGTTGAAATCTCTAAGAGGTAAATAATACATGTATTTAACTCTAATAATGCATGCCAGAGCTATAGATCTTAAATTCTCAGTGATATTTAAGAAAATAGGGGACATCAAGGCATGGAGAACCAGCTGAAGGCAAAAACTTATGTCCAAAATTGCAAAATCTGAATTGGCAGTCATTTCATCAGTGTATATCTTGAATTCTAAAATCAGGCAAAGTTTAATATGGAATATGGAAATGTCGATACCAAAGCAAAGGGACTTGAACTTACAGGATTGCCATGAAAAAAAAAACATTTGCACAGGTTTGTATATTTAGTCAAACTGAATAGAGAAGCACTTGAGTAACAGTAACTTAATGTGACAGACCCAGGCATTCCATATTATATATTTTAATGTTCAACTTGTTATCAGAAATCAGGAATCAAAATTCAGATTCAATTAGTGTGATGTACAACTTTATCAATTGTCAACTAACGCTACATCCAGTGATTCAAAGTCAACGAGTATCAAATAAATGCCAAATTTTCACAAGTCATCAGATTTTTGTGTCCCAATTCCAAAGGACCAATACATGGCATTCAGACATCGAATGGCTGATTGCCCGATCGTGAAGCTTAAATCTCTGTTTCTGAAGTCCTTCCAACTAGCCTCAGTAAAGTTAAAAGTTCTGTAATTTGGTTGATGATACAGAGTTAGGAACGAGTTCAAGTCCACAGGAACATCAAAGATGGTGAATGATCATGCAAGTTCAAGTCGGTGTCATCACTGAAAAATATCAGTTCATTCTTAGTCATCCGTTCACATCCTGCCAAAAATCCTTGTCCAGTGATCGTTCAAGTAAAATTAACAAAATTATTCCAATCCTAAATGTAAGAATTAATTATGTCCCGGTAAGCTTGTCCACGTAATAAGAATAAAAGATATTCCTTCCATTAAAGCGTCCCCCATGTAAAATTCGTGATATCCTTTAATATGTTCATATTGTTCTCTTTTTCGACGGTGGATGTGAACCTCTTTTTATGTCAGGAATAATCTGTATATACCTTGTTGTCCCTGAGGCAAGCGGCGTGCATGGCGACGAGAGGCATCGGCGCCACGTCGGCGGCGACGGGCGGCCTGGACTCCATGACGAGGCATCGGGCGCCGACGGCCACGGTGTGCATGACCGCCAGCGGAGGGCACCGCTCGCTGGGCGGGGAAAGGCGGTCAACGCGGATTTCTCGCGCCCACGCCGCCACGGACAGGCCCGCGCTCGCCTCACCCTTGGGCCACACCTCAACTTCTCCGATGGAGGTGTTCCCGTAATAAACCATCGACTTGAACATTATCTCTAGATCCAGCAAAAACAACAAGCAGATCCAGAACGGATCGAGCAGATCCGCAGGGTCAAGGGTTCGTTCTGGGCGTCCAAAACAAGGGCCCTGGTTCTCGACCAGGTAGATCTGCAAGCCTTGCAGGTCTGTTCTTATGAATCGTCCGAAACAGAGAAAAAAAACACACACACACAAGAAACAGGTAGGGGGAAAGGCAGGCAGATGTGTTTGTGTGTGGTCTTAAATCAACGATGCTTAAGATCGTGTTCGAATTCTTCACCGTCTCTGACCAGATTTGGTGCGTCAGGTGAGGATTCGCAGGGTGTGGCTCGCTCAAATCTAGGGGAGTTCGTGCGCTACCGCGTCTATGGCGGCCGCGTTGTGGTGGGGAAGGGAAGACGGAGGGAGAGGGGGTGGTTGGGAGAGGCTTGATTGAAACCCTAGCCTTTGATCGGACTGCGGCACAGAGCTGGAGAGCTGATGGATTTATTTTGGCAGGTGGCGGGGGACTGGGGAGGGGCACGGCGCACGGCGCACGGAGGGTGCGGGCGGATAGGCTGGTTCGTTGGTATTATCGGCTGCTAATTATTTTCCCCAAATTAAAAAGAAGATTTCCCTCACATCAAAATATCGGCACATGCAAAAACTAATTGCACGGTTTTGTTGTTCTTTACGAGACGAGCGTTTTGAGCCTAATTAGTCAATGTTTGGACAATTTTTACCAAATAAAAACAAAATGCTACAGTGTGCTACAGTGTAGCACAGTAATTTAGCCGGTCCCAATTTGGGCCAACTAAACAAGACCTATATGTTTTTGTGTTTTTTATTCTAGGCCTAGTTTAGATCATAAGTTTTTTTCAATTGTTTGCTATCGTAGTGTCTAATTATAGGCTAATTATGTTCAAAAGATTTGGCTCGCAAATTACAGACAAACTATGTAATTAGTTATTTCTTTTACCTACATTTAGTGCTCCATGTATGCGTCTAAGATTCGATGTGATGAAAAAAGTGTAAAAATTTGAAATTGAGAGCGTAAAACTAAACAAGGCCCTATTTTCTTTTGCGCCTGGTTATGGCACGTCTGCGTTACTGCCTTACTGGTGGTGGTCAGGAGGAGGGCAGTTGACCCACTTTTGCTTGTTTTTTTATGGCTGGGTGGGTGGGTGGTCGCTGCTGGGCCACCTGCCCGTTCAAATCGGTGTAACCAAAACGAGAGAGATCGGCCATCTTTTTTCTGGATGGATATGGATATTTTTATTTTTTTAAAAATTTTGTAACTGGTTATGAAAAATAAGACGCTTTAATCATAATCGAGCTGTTCGGCTGATAGTTTTTACAGGTGATAAACCGGCTGATGCCCGATTGTGAAGCTTAAATTTCTGTGAGAGATAAACACTATATCATAATTGATAAGGCGAGATACTGATCTCAAACGCATATGAAGGGTTTTCTAAGACCATCTCCATTAATGGCTCACTTTTAATGGAGCCTTACGTTCTAGGGGCTCCCTCTGTTCTGGCTAGCATTCAGATGCCCCCTACTACATCTAAGCCACTATTTTATTTTCTCTCTTGTTTTAATATAATATAATATACTATATATATCTGTGCATTGTACCAGGACTATTACCTCACTAAATTGATGTGAACTCGTGAGCTCCAAGGAATTTGTATCGGACGTGAACTTGTGGATCCGGTTTTCATATCGAAATCGGGTAGGACACGAACATATGAGCTCCAAGTATAGGATGGTATGTATCGGACGTGGACACGTGAGCCAGGATCGAGATTTGATATCACCGGATAGATAAAGACGTTAGAGCCTTTTTAGGTGTAGAGAAGAGATATCTATTTTTATCCTGCGTATCACCGGTATAATTCAAACTCATATATTTGTAAACCATATAAAAGAACTGCCTTTGTGGCTCTTGCTGCCATCTTCTTCTCGTGATAGTAGAGAATTGCTAGTACTTGGCCTATTGTTTTGTATTAGCTGCCCATGGAACTTGCGCTTTCATCAAATGGATCAAGGATAGATAGAAGTGAATTCCAAAGTTAGTACACATTTAATTCTAAATTTAGGATGATACATAATACACAAATGAACTTATATTCTCCTTGTATGATGTACCGCTTGGATGCTAACCCTCGAACGTTGCGTAAAACCGTACACTCCTTCTAAATTGTACTCCAGCGATGCTCAAGAGAGTTAACACTCCTATAGGACTAAGTTCTTGTGGGCATGAAAGTAATCAGCAATATTTTTTCCCATAAACCTTTCCTGATTGCTCATTGCGAGCGACATGATCTATGCTAATGTTGTCCCACGAGATGCATAACCAATTTTCCTCATAATGAGTGCAGTTGGTCGTCCTCTTGTATGACTTGCACTACTAGCTCTTGTAATAGGTTGGGTACCAAAGGTTTTCGATGGCATTGAAACTAGACACTGAAATTTCATCAACATTAGTTTTGTCAAACATCGTGTGTTTCCAAGAATCATCTCCAGAATATGTGACAATCTATTCATCTCAAATTGACAAGCAATCATAATAAAATTGACATATGTTAGCATGGCTCAACTCATGGCTTGAATGCGAATTTCTCTAAGTGTCCACTAGCATTGAGTTCAATTCTCCACCACGTACATCGATGTGTGCATTTGCAATACTCAAAAATGGTCTCCCAAGAATGAGAGACATTTTCATGTCGACCTCCACATCGAGCACTACGAAATTGGCAGAGACAAAGCAATTCTTGATTCTCACAAGAATTCTCCACTATTTTCACCAAGTAGTGTACTATTTGGTCGACTAGCTGTAAGCACATAGGTGTATGAGAAAAGGTTGTATCATTAAATTTATCAAATACTACCTTGGGTATGACAATGACGCTTGCTCCAAGGTCACATAATGCATGGTCGAAGTTTTTGTGTCCTGATTGATCATGTGATTGTGGAACGCTGAAAAAAATCTTTGGTTGGCTAGAGAAGTGTGAATAGTCTAGTTAAAATTCTACAAGCTCACAAACATGGACAAAATGTTAGAACCAAAGGAGGCCCTAATAATTTTACTCTATTTAGTGTTTTGTAATTCTAGGGTGATCAATACCTACAAAATTCTAGTCCAAAAGATGTAAACTATGCTTTGTCACTAGAGTTGAAAAGACTATAGCTCGGTTTGCTTCCTAGGGTGACAAGTACTAAATTCTCTACTCTAGGAATTGAAAGAACACAAAGTAAACTACCAGAGTAGAGTATATATATATATATATATATATATATATATATATATATATATATATATATATATATATATATATATATGGTTCGTTAACTTGCCAGTTACTTACGTCCACATGAGACAAGCCTAAGGATCTCTGCTCCTTTAGCAAGTATACAACCCGCAAGGTTGACTTTTACGTGAGCACTTGACCTTGAGATGGCTTGATCACAAGGCGCTCTCCAAACCTCTTTTGCACTAGAGTGGTTCTTTGTCTCCTCCGACAGGGATGAACTCAACAACCCCACACAAAAATCACCTCTGGAGTAGCCCATAATCTTCAACTAAGTGCTTTGACCGCTTAAGTCGTCTAGGTGATGACAACTATAAAGAGTAGCAAGCAAATCCACAACCAATATGGTCTCTAGTGCTACTCAAGCAATCTCTAAAAGCAAATGCACTAAGATCACTTCAAACTCTCCAAAGATGCAGTCACAAGCTAGAAACTAAGAGTGGAGGGTTAACTTGAGCTCTAATGTATGTGGATATTAGTTAAGGGTTCCAAAGAGTCTGGCCAAGCCCAGCCAAATCCTCTATTTATAGCCCCACACACAAAATTAGACGTTGTACATTTACTATATTTTTTGGCCTCACCGGAGAGCTTTGATGCCTAACTGAAGAGCACCACCAGAGCTTTACAATAGTAACCCGCAGCTTAGAACTAGCCATTAAACTCCAATGATATCTCTAGAGAGCTTTGGTAAACGTTAGCGCCCGACGTTGCATAAAAACAGCCCTCTCTGGAGTTACTTTCCGGTGCACAACTGCGGTGCCACACTGGAGGCCTCCGGTGCTCTCATTTGAAATTGTCGCCGCCTAATAGGCACCGTCTCAAAGCTCCGATGCTCAGGTGGCACCGAAAGATAACGTGTACATGCAACAATAGCCTAGCTGGAACACTGTTCTGAAGCAGCTCCAGTGATCAGAATGACAGTGGTCATCGGAGAGCTCCGATAAGTGTAAAAACGCTCCATCGAGCTTTTTTCTTAGACCTTTTCAAATGGAGTTTGAATAGTATCTACTAATATTATAGCACCGAAAACTTTGTGAAAAGTACCCATGCGAAAAGGTTTTATTGAAAACGTTCAAAATCATAGAGAAAATAATAAATCGTTTTTGGCACATGCCACTGATCCTGGTCTTCGAACTAATCGTTAATGGTCGGCGACATAGGTACCCTTTTTGGGTATGCGTTGCAAGCACTTTAATTTTTAACGTCTCATCTTTTGTGAAGAAGCTCAAATCTTTTTTATTACTTCCATGGTCGTGCCTGAGCCTCGTGACACGGTAACACCCGTACGACTACCACCTTTAAGTCCAAAGTTAGCATTTCACAACATATTTTAAAAGGTTTTCACTCAAAATCACATCACCACTTGATACTAAGAGCAACTCCAAGAGAGTTGGTAAAAATAAATAGCTAAACCTATGATTTAGCCAATCTCTAAAATAGAAATCCCAGAAAAAAAATAGAAAACTCCAACGGCCTTTCTAATACGGCGAGGTAGATGGCTAGCGACACATGCAAGCTATATTTACCATGCGAGAATTCCGAGATACATGACTTACTATTTTGGAAAGTCAGATACAATAGTTGTTGGAGTCTCTTTTTCTTTTCAAAATAGTCAATTATAGATTACACATGTATGGCTCTTCTGTTGGAGCTGCTCTAATGCATATCAGACAGGCCCTAATGCGAACTACGATGGTTGGAAACGGTTTGAGCTAACACGGCGCTAGCAAAATTTTCCACTAGGCCAACACCCTGATATGAACTATACCCTTCCTTTTACGGACAGGCTAGCGTCCTAGACCCATGTCTGGTCGCTGCTCCCCGAGCCCTGCGCCTGCTCCGTACCGCATGTCCTGCTCGCTCGGGTTTCGCACCACTTGAACGACTCGCGCCCCACCCAGACCGCTCCTCCCTCCTCCACACGGGACCACACCGCCCGCTGCTCCCCGCGCCTGCTCATGCTGCACGCCCCGCTCGCTTGGGTTCCGTGCCGCTTGAACAACTCGCGCCCCCACCCACGCCGTCTGTCCCCATGCGGGCCCACGTCGTCCGAACATCAACAACATTGAGAAAGAGAAGGAGACACCGAGGCGAGATAGCGAAAGGCGAGAGAGAGATGCAACACCTGATCTACTTTTAAAATATCCAAATGAAATATTTGCAACATGCGTTCGAACACAGTTGAAACACTTGCATCATACATCTGAAACACTTGTAAAAACAGCTGAAAACGCTTGAAAAGCAATTGCAAAATATATGCAACATGCAGATAAAACACAGTAACACACATGCAACATGTGTGTGAAACACATGCAACGTCCAAAATAAACACACTTACAACATATATATCGAAAAAAACAAATGAAACATTTAGAATAGACATTAGCAACATAAGTGTACAACCATTGCAATGCAAATATCCCGATCTACTTTTGCAACATCCACATGAAAAACTTGCAACATATACCTCTGAAATAACTGAAACACTTGAAACATACGCTTGCAACATGTCAGACGTGACACTCTAGTGGCGGCGACCACCCTGTCAAGCGAGCCTCGAGGCAGCCGAGCAGGAGGCAAGGGCGAATGAGGGCTGGGGTGCGGTCATGGAGGAGAGTGGCGATACAGCAGCAGCGTCTAGATGAAGTCCTTCACCTGCCCTGCTAGTCGAAGCGGCACGTCCCGGATCCTGGACAGGGCACGGGCGCCGCGCGCGATGACAGGGCCCGACACCATGCCGTCCCACACGGGAAGCGCCGCGCGGGGCATGCAACAGCACACGTGGGTCCCGGGCCAGGGCTGGGCTTCTTGAGGAGGCAGTGCGTGCATGGGCCCACCTCGGGGTGCCCGTCGGGAGCACTGCGGAGATCGACGCTAGGCTGCGGCGCGGTTGAAGGCCTCCTGCACGGAGCGTGGGACCAAGAGGCAGTCGACGCGTGTGGATGACGCCATCCACGCGAACCACGTGTCGAGGCTCGTGACGGCGCGAGAAACGCCGGTCAGCTCCAACGGCTTGCCTACGAGCGTGGGGTGCGGGCGAGTCGCCAGGGGTTTGGGCCTCGACTGAGTGGCGCGGAGACGCCAACGCCCAGCGATGCTTCGACTGCTGAACCTAGGGAGAGTGGGATTCGACTGGATCTGGCAGAAGAGCCAGCCTGCAGAGTGAAATATATTTTTTTTACCCAAGTATCTGACAGGAGTATACAATACATGGACACCGTGAGACCAAGTCGCGTCCGAATGCAGGACAGATGCCCACGGTAGATGATTATCGTTCCTTTCATTAGCGTTAGCCTTTATTTTCTCGGAGTACAAGTAAGCATATTAGGGAAGAGATAATTCATAATTTGGTCTAGCATAGTCCATATCTGAACTTGCACCGAACTAGTGAAGCATAGCACATATTTTGAGTTTGCTTAAGCTCATTATCGACAATCAGAAAAGATGAAGTAAGCCAAAGGCTCATTCGAAAGAAACAAAAAAGTAAGCCAAAGGCTCGTTATTGACTTATCTGGCGCGGAAACACTGCATTTGCCAGCATTGTTTGAACATGTAAAAAAAAATATTCACGGTACCGATACCGTGACACCCACAAAGCCAAAATGACAATTAGGCTAAAAGCGAAAGGTGGGGTTGAAGCTGACAGATGAATTATCTCCAGTCAGCTGATAGTGTTGCTCTCTGTAGCCCTGTAGGGCTCTCTTTCATGTATAATTTAGGCCTTTCGGGTAAATAAATTTGGCATACCAAGTTTCGCAGTACTGACAGTGTATGTTAGATGAAGATTCTGATCTCTAGCAGGTGCACCAAGGAACAATCAAACCCAATTCCCGAATAGTGTGAAACTCACCCACTATCTCCTATCTATACACAAACTACACTCCTGAATGGCAGTGACTATCTTACGTATTCAGATTCATGCTATACTCTTACAGGAAAACCAAAGTTTTGAAATGTTCTGATTTGACCTCCACGGCCTGCTGTGACAATTACTAGGCCCCAGGCCGACCGATTCAGAGCTTGATCTCCCCCGTTGGCATGGCAGGTGGTAGCCCTGAGACTCTGATTTGATGGTGTGATAAGTTCTTCAGGCCAAGTCGGAGATGTCCGGTCACCATTATGATTCGAGTTACTTGTGATATTTGTGCTCCGGTACTCAACATCTGGCATCTCCTGTTCCTTAGCAAGTTTGGTTTGCAGACCTTGCAGTGAATAGTCATTCTCAGATCCACGATCAAGCTCTTCTTGTTTCCTGGGGTTCATTAAAGAAGTCATTGTGGTGCTGGTAAAAGGCCAGGTAACAGCAACTGTCACACTCTCACAGTGGAAGTGTTCATGGGTATTTGTAACAGAAACAATGCCCTTCTTTCTACTTGGTTTCGAACCATCATTGTTCTTCCAGACATATACATGGGAATCCTCACTTGCCGAGATAATATACCGCCCATTTCCAGTTAAACAAGCTGAGATTTGGCTGCTGGTGTTTCGGAATCCTGAAATATGGCTAGACATAAGAACTATGTAACTGAGACCAAGCAGCAGAATAGAAGACGAAAATTGAGCAATGATTCCTTTTCTTAATAACAGACAGAGAGTGACATGCACAGGAAAACAAACAATGTGGCCGTTAGATCTATCAACAGGGACGAGCTATTTTAACATGTTAAGTGAACAATAGAGCCAATGATAGCAGAAAAGCGCAAGCTGACATGTTCCAGCACTGCGCTTGAAAGGAAGAACAAGGCAGATACAATTGATCTTCAGTATTCACAGTCAACAATGATTGCACCATGTTCTGAAGTTCTGAACCAGTGTTGTAAACTTAAGTGAAAATAGTTAATAATAATTTTTTACCTTTAAACCTATGAACTAGCTCAAAACCATCAAGAACTCTGATCCGTGAATCTGCAGATGTGATTATGACCACTGAAGAATCCCCTGGGACAAACTGTTTAAGGAGATATTATTCAGTTTAACAAACCAAAAATATCTTAACTCTGGTGCAGAATGATTCACATCACAACACAATGTTTAGTCAAAATAAGCACCTGAAATCCTGTTATTTTCTTCTGGCTAGATTTTCTTCTCTTGTTTTGCAGGTCGATCTGTGTTTTGTAGCAAAGCATGTCATCTAGCCAGGAGAAAGGCAAAATATAAGGTTAAGCTTGCAAGACACAGAACAGGAACTAAGGTCTTTGAATGAGAGTTGATGAGAACAGAACTAAAATGCAAGCCGATGTACCAGATGTATCATACAGATGGCAACTGCCCTTGTGGGACCCAATCAGCGCGCCCTGAGACAACATCTTAAGGTATTAGGATGAACAACTAGCAGCCCCTCTTGACCAAAATTAAGAAACTATGAAATAGATCACATTCAAACCTTTCCATCTGGAGTATAGCAGGCAGCAGTAACCATTTCATGAAGATCGACCCAATCAACAATTTCACGCTTTGGAATACTCCAGATACGAACCTTTTCATCCAGGGAACCGCTAATGAAGTATCTATCATCAACAGGATTGAACTGGATGCAGGTCACTGAATCAAAAAGGAATTATATTAGATGGACAAAGCTGTTGCAGTGCTTAGACAATGAGAGGGACGGGGTGGGGTGATTCTGAATTGATGTTCATACCATAGTCAGTGTGTGAGAAGGTTTTCAAACAATAAGTGCTTGACATGTGCCACAACCGTACTGTTTTATCCATTGACGATGAAAGCAAATACTGCAGGAACTAAAAGATGGATATAAGGGATGCTGAACTAGCAGGAAGCTACAATGAATTCATAATAATTATACTTCAAATTCAACATGCTGTACAAATGGATATGCCTTTACCAACAGCAGCAAGTATACCAAGAAATGAGCAAGACAAGTGCCTAGGAAAAAAAAAAAAGAAGTGCATGGCGACTGGCTGTCCGCATATGCTTTCAGTGTATTTGAGTACAGAGTAGCTTGATTAGTTATGAGCACTGATTCCTAAATAAATACCAATGGAATAGTTAATTTGCACTTTTAAAACCAAGATTTATCCATTTAAAACAAGACAAATCTCTTCATCTTAGAAATATAGAATAGCTAATTCATGATTTTGTCAAGTATTTGCTATCCATAAACTATTCAAAAAGAGGTCTGCCAGAGGCAAACCTACACTACATCAAAGTTAACTCATTCTATTTGACTTCTCTAACTTTGGCCAAGTTTATAGACAAATATATTAACATCTGCAATGCCAAATAAAAGCATTGTCAAGACATATTTGATGTTGGATTTAATGAAACTAATATGATGCTGTAGATGTTGGCGCACTTTTCTATGAACTTGGTCAAAATTAGAGAAGTTTGGCTTAGGTCAAAGCTAAAACAGTGTACATTTTGGAACAGAGGAAGTAAATTACAACTCACTTGACAAGCTTAATACCTTCTTTGATCTGATGCAGAGAAAGAATGAATATCGATTAACAAAATCGGAACCTTACAGCTAAAAAACACAGGGAAAAAAAGAAACACTTTCAATTCCAGTTCAGTATCATGAAACTGGTTAGCTGACATTCAAATGTAGGACTCAAATATCTACATTTTGACAGCACACAACATCATCCAGATCATAGACAATAGGTTCTCCAAATGCCAATAAGTTAAGAAAGAACTGTGTTGTAGGTCTCTGAGCTTGTGCAGTAGCCATAGTCAGAGACCTACAACTTGCAAATTACTTTCTCATCTCCTTCAACTGGCACAGTTGTCACACCTAGCTCCTAAACTTGCACAGTTGTCTCATTTAACCCCCTAAACTTTGCTTCTGTTCAGGGGTTTTGGTGAGACCCATGCAAGTTCAAGGGGCTCTAAAAGTTTGAGGGGTTAGTTGAGATGACCAGGCAAGTTTAGGAGCCTGCAGTGTAATTCCTGCTTAATATTTACGTGCTGAACTTTCTAGATGCACTGAGACGGAAATTAAAACCATAGTAAAATGGCAATGTATAAGCATGTAGAGACCATGTCTTAGTTACATGTAGAGACCACCTGGGTCTTATGCACATGGTAAAAGCTTGGGTGCACTTGGGAGCAATAAAGTCAATTTATCTATCGCAAAAACGAAAATGCATAAAATGGCAGCTGGTTAAGTTTTCCTTTCCAGACAGTGCACCAGTTGCACTATGCCAGATCTGGATGCCAAGTTATGTCGCCCAAACCCAACAATAAATAAGTTTAGCTGGTGCATGATCACAATGTTTCTAATATGACGATTGTTATTACATAGTGTTTGTGTTCTTAATAACACGAATTATGTTCAGTTCTAATTTCTGCAACTGATATCCTACTTTTCGGTATTTCACATTCTATTATAGCCTGAACTTTGCACTTACACTGAAAATTAATATTTACACATTAGAATTGAAGAGAAACTAGAAATGTGTGTACATTACCTGAGATTTGGACCAGCTGAGATCAAGCACATCCTCTGAATGCCCTGCAAAGGTTATCACAGGCTTCTCGGACAGTGCAAACACATAGTCAGGCACCATCAACCTGTCTGAGCTCACCGATCCCCCACTGTGCAGTACCTTTGATCGCAGCTTCTTCTCCCAATGGCTCCCACTTGGAGCAGCTGATGCCACCATCTTCTCTGATGACTCATTGCACACCATAGCAACGAGCGGATTGCACACCCCGTTCTCCTTCACCTCCCTCTCCTTCCCTGCCCTCTCGAACTCCAACACCTCCCAAACATGAATTATGCAATCCTCCCCGGCACTCGCAAGGTAACGGCCATCAGGACTAAATTTGATGCTCCAGATGGAACCATTGTGTGCCTGTATCTGCTGTGTCATAAAAAGGCCACTGAGCTCCTTATATGACTTGCCGTACTGCCGCACCTTGACACGGGCGGGGCCATGGCGTGGAACACTATCCTGGCTGTCATCCGTCGTGGAGCTGGAGTGGTGGCCGCCTTTCTCTGAAGAAGTGTCCTTCTCGTCACTGCTGCGGCGGTCACGGGAGTGGGTGACTAAGGAGCCAGCTGCGCAGCGGATGCTGCGGAGCCAGCTGCTACGCCGCTTGTAGCGCGCCCCACCGTTGCTGGAACCTGAGCTCGATCTCTCGATCGGCGTGGAGGCGCCACTTTGGGAATTTGAGGTGCAGTTGGAGTTGGGAGTACTGAAAGCTTGGCGGCGCATAAGCTCCTGAACAATAGGTGAGCGGGCCAACTCCTCAACGGTAAGGTGGCGCCCCGTGCCGACCTCGCGGAGACCGAATTCTTCCCTCACCACGTACTCGCTGCCGTCGTCAAGGTTCCTGATCAAGCACCTGGGGTCCTCGTCGGCAGCATCGGAGCCGTCGGACAAGGAGGACCGCAGACGGCCGCCCCCGAGTGGCGGCTTCCCGGCGGAGCCCAGGGCGGCCCCGCCTGATCTGGACCGCGAGACGGGGGAGGCCGGGGGCGGGCCCGCGGCGTCTTCGGAGGCGGACCGGCCCGTCTCAAATCCGGCGACGGAAGGATCCCCGGCGAGCCCCATCAGCTGGAGCAGCCGCCGGCGCCGCTCCTGGACGGGCGCCGGCTGCGAGGTCCACAGGTCGAGCGCCGCTGCCGCGGCCGCGGCCGGCGCATCGCAGCCGCGGCGGCGGCGCGGGCGGTCGGCGCCGTCGTCGTCCGAGGCGGAGGTGGAGGAGCCCGAGGAGGAGAGGATGCGGTCGAGCGAATCGTAGAACAGGTCCTCCTCCTCCTCCTCTTCCTCCCCGCGCTCCACCTCCTCCTCCACGCTCATCGCGCCGCCAGCATTGGCCGTGGAGGCGGCCGTCGCGGGGACGCGAGGCGCGCGCGGCGTGTTCGGCGAATTGCGCGAGAGGGACAAAGATGATGATGAGAGGGAGGTCAGAGGTGTGAGGGGAAGGAGGAGGCGAGGGGTGGTGGGGGAAGTCGTAGCAGCAAGTGGCGGCGTTAGATGAGATCCGCCACGCCCAGTCGCCCACGCCCCAGCAGCGCCCGCGCGCGACGACAGCCTAACCGCGAGCGACCCCGTTGCTTCTTCCTCTGATCTCACCGCCCGCCCAGCGTAGCGCCGCCCCCCGCGTCTTACTTAAGGGTGGTTGGTGCTCGGCTGCTCGCGTCGCCGTCGTCAGTTGTCGCGGTAATTGCTTGCTTCTTGTCCGCCCGGCTAATGGTGGAAGAAAATTAGATGAGCGATGGGCTCATTGACCGGCCTATGCGCCCCGTCGCTCGATGTGTGACGCGTGGCCGTGAAACAAATCAACGATCTCCGCACTCGTTCGTGGCTCTGTCCGCGGCTCGCTCCACAATTGTCCGCGGCTCCTGAAGTGGCTCGCTCCGAAGCAGCTCCATGCCGAGTGCCTAGCCGATACCGTATCGGCGATACGAGCGGAGTCCACGACCCGGGGCGGTTGCCTGGCCGATACGAGCGGAGTCCACGACCCGGGGCGGTTGCCTGGCCGATACGAGCGGAGTCCACGACCCGGGGCGGTTGCCTGGCCGATACGAGCGGAGTCACAACAGATCGAGTTAGGGCACAGAAGTTTTTTGCCACAAGGGCGGTGCGTCTAGCTTCTTGCGAGGGCCACGCCATGGACGACGTCAGCACGACGTCCACCGCAAGGGCGCGTCCTGTTAGAGCTCTAGGACCGGATAGCAGTAGATCAGCGGGGTAGTACTATGTTGTCGGTGTTCGGACCGAGGGGGTCCTAAACCAACGAGTAAATGCTGCGTGACTCTTTCCTGGATGGTGATGCAAGGAGAACACACGGGGGTTTATCCTGGTTCGGGCAGAAGAAGGCCCTACGTCCAGCGGGGGGGAGAGGTTTGTATTTCCTTGCACCGAGGTGCTCGTGTAGGGGTTACAAGCAGGCGAGAGAGGGTGTCGAGCCCAAGTCTCAAAGAGAAAAAAAGGAGAAAGGCCGTTGCTTGAGATGTTGATCTCTTGCTTTTCGTTGTTCGGTCGGGTGGTTTTGTTCGTCTGTTCGTTGGTTGGTTCCTCCGTCCCCCCCTCTGTCGAACCCTGGCCTACCCTTTTATAAGGCGAGAGGAGGCCAAGCCAAGGGGAGCCTTGAGGTGATGCTTTGTCGATTTTCTGTTGAGTTGACTGTAGCGACGTGCCTTCGGAATGGCCGGCCATCCCTGGGTACCCTGACGTTGTGGGAGACAAGATGGCAAAATGACCCAGAGCGCCATGCCATACCGTCCTTCGAACTAAGCCGAGCGTCGAAGCTGAGTCGAGGCCGGGTCGAGGTTGGATGGATAAGGTCGAATCCCTGATATCGCGGGGAACGGACTTTGTCTTATCCTCCCTCGAGGGTGATTGATGGTGAACAGTGTGCGGTAAGGTGGGTACAGTGACGAGTTTCACCTCTCATCACGGGATGGGCGGTAAAACAGTGAGACTCGACGTGGGTATTGTTCCCACGTTGGTCCATGCCGCAGCCATGCCGGTAGGTGGTAGTAGGTACCCGCATTGAATGCTATGGCTTTCGTCCTGGGGTAGGTAAAGAAAACGCGTCGAGGAGCCGGGGCGCGGTCGAGGCGCCCCGTCGAGCGGGCCTCGTACGAGTCGGAGCCGGGGCGCCCCGTCGAGCGGGCCTCGTACGAGTCGGAGCCGGGGCGCAGTCGAGGCGCCCCGTCGAGCGGGCCTCGTACGAGTCGGAGCCGAGGCGCGGTCGAGGCGCCCCGTCGAGCGGGCCTCGTACGAGTCAGAGCCGGGGCACGGTCGAGGCGCCCCGTCGAGCGGGCCTCGTACGAGTCGGAGCTGGGGCGCGGTCGAGGCGCCCCGTCGAGCGGGCCTCGTACGAGTCGGAGCCGGGGCGCGGTCGAGACGCCCCGTCGAGCGGGCCTCGTACGAGTCGGAGCCGGGGCGCGGTCGAGACGCCCCGTCGAGCGGGCCGCGTGATACTCGGTCGAGGTGGGCTATCTTTCATTGCGGTTTCGGTTATGTTAGTGTTTTGGCGATAGCTGTGGGTACCCCCGTACTGTTGGTACCGACAGTAGCCCCCGAGCCTTTGGGTGAGTGTGTGATCACTCTCCCAGAGGTTGGTCAGAACTGGATTCGTAGCGTCGTGATTTTTTCCGGTGGGGGCGCGCGAGCGCACCCGCCGGGTGTAGCCCCCGAGGCCTCGGTGGAGTATGGAGACTTCTCCGAGGTCTTGTATGCGTTTGGTTGGGGAACGTTTCGTTGCGGTCAAGCCCCCGAGCCTCGCGCGCGCGAGGTCGATCAGGGTCCCGGCCGTCTTTCGCTGTGCGATCCTCGCGCTCCTTTTTCGAAAAAAGGGGAGGGGTGGAGAATGTCGTACTACCCTCGTTTGGGCCCGAGTTACGACTATCTCCGGTGAGCTGCTAGCGGGTAAATTCGAGTGAGAACCCGTGCCCCGTTCGTTAGGGGTCGGCTAGTGGCCCGGAGGCGTCCTCAAAAATGCCAAGAAGTGGTCGTGTGGATCTCGATTCCCTTCGACAGGATTCGAGGGCTCGATGCCTCCCCTGGAGGGATTCCTACCACAACCTTCTCCTTCGGCCTCAAATACGTCCTGGGGTGCCTCGAGAGCGCGGCTCGAGCCCTTGGCCATGTACGGGCGCACCCTGGGTCGTCCCTAACTCTGTTGCTCGAGGGCAGCTGTCGAACCCCATTCGAGGGCCAGCTTTCGCTCCCTCGAGACTTATTGCGGGCTTCGCACCCATTTTTGCGGTCGGGACCCCGAGCCTCGCACGTACGAGGTCGATCAGAGTCCCGGCCGTCTTTCGCGACCCTCACGCTCCTTTTTCGAGAAAAGGAGGAGGGGTGGAGAACGTCGTACTACCTTCGTTTGGGCCCGAGTTCCGACGATCTCCGGTGAGCTGCTAGCGGGGGAATTCGAGTGAGAACCCGTGCCCCGTTCGTTAGGGGTCGGCTAGTGGCCCGGAGGCGCCCTCAAAAATGCCAAGAAGTGGTCGTGTGGATCTCGATTCCCTTCGACAGGATTCGAGGGCTCGATGCCTCCCCCGGAGGGATTCCTACCACAACCTTCTCCTTCGGCCTCGAATACGTCCTGGGGTGCCTCGAGAGCGCGGCTCGAGCCCTTGGCCATGTACGGGTGCATCCCGGGTCGTCCCTAACTCTGTTGCTCGAGGGCAGCTGTCGAACCCCGTTCGAGGGCCAGCTTTCGCTCCCTCGAGACTTATTGCGGGCTTCGCACCCATTTACCACGTACCTGGGGATATTCCGTTGGCCGAGCGCGTTTTTTCGGGAGACGAGATTGGCGCGGTAGCGGCATATGGTTATGACGTGGGGAGCGGCCACGTGCCCAGTTCCTGCGAGATATAAGGAAACGGTTAGGTGAGCGCATTTAATGCGGGAAACTGTTCCTACTTTCTCGCGCGGCCGTTGGGCTTCCGTCTGGGCATATAAAGCTAAGGCCTAGGGGTCTTCGTTCCCACCGATTGCTTGCGTCCCTGCAATCCTTTGCCTTAGACATCCCCTGCCACATCGCGTTCTCCGCCCGTGTCGCCGCAGCCACCGCATCCTTTCCTTCCATCTCCCCTTCCGACGACATCGATGGCAGGAAAGAGCCAGATCCTCCCCGCCGACGATTGGGCCGCCTCCTCGGTGACGGAGAGGAGGTTGGAGGAGTTGGTCGAGGACGGGCTGCTGCGGCCGAGGATGAACTTGTTGCAGCCGGAGTGGATGGCGCCGCCCCCTGCCCATCGGGAGCCAGCGCCCCCTGAAGGGTACGTGGTGAGCTTCGTCAGCTTTCACGAGCGGGGGTTCGGTGTGCCGGCGTCGGTCTTCATGCACGCGCTCCTCCACCACTACCGGGTGGAACTTCATCACCTTTCCCCCAACGCCGTCGCGCAGGCCGCCATCTTCGCGGCGGTCTGCGAGGGCTACCTCGGGGTGGAGCCGCAGTGGAACCTGTGGCTTCACCTTTTCAAGGCCGAGCTCTTCGCCAAGAGGGCGGGGGAGAAAGGCGTCCTGTGCGCGGCCCGAGTCGGGAGCTGCGTGCTACAGGTGAGATCGGGTCGGACGGATCTATACATCCCAGCCCGCCTCATCTCCTCGAACAGTGGGTGGCACGAGGGTTGGTTCTACCTCCGCAATGATGAAAATCAGTTGCCGAGGTACACCGACCGCGTGCTGACTGCTCGAGAGGAGCATTGGTCGTACGGAGTGCCCGAGGCCGAGAAGACGCGCTTGGATCCGCTGCTGGCGGCGCTGCAGCAGCTTCGCCTTCGGGGCCTAATGGCTGCGGTGGTGGCTGTGGCCTTCCATCGCCGCAGAGTGATGTCGTTGTACTGGCGTCGTCTCCGCCTGGACCAGATGACTCCGGAGGCAAACCTGGAGGGTACCCGGATGTCCCACGAATCCCTTACCCTTGAGGAGGTCCTCCGGCGGGCTCGCCGGATGGTCGGGAACTTCAAGGCGGAGGAGGCCAATCAGGTTCCCATGAGGCCTACCGAAGGGTGTGAATCCGTGGTACGTATCTCGGGGCTGAGGTATTGCTATTCTTGTTTTTCTGTGGATTTTGCTGATGTGGTCGAGGCCGGCGTGTAGGATTTGTCGGCGTTGCGGAAAACGCGCCCACCAGTCCCGGAGGACCGGCCCGCCCGGGAGGCTCGACGCCTGCATGCCGCCCAGAAGAAGCAGGCCAAGGAGACGACCAAGAAGCGGGCGGTCCGCAAGGCCAAAGAGGCGGAGGCGTTGAAGAAGCTTCGGCGCCAGCAGACCATCGACGGGGTCCCCCTGGCGTCGTCGCCTTCCGAGACGGTCTCGGGGGAGGACGACGACAGCAGCGACGAAGATGATGATGCCCTGTCGCGGTATGAGATTGCGACCAGGCTGGACGACCTTCCCGACATTCGCCCCCTGCTGGAGCCCATCGGGGGGGGGGCCTCCTCGGTCGTCGTGGTCGAGGAGGTCGAGGGGAAGAAGGTGGGGAAGGAAGCCAGGCCCTCGACGGGAGGGGCCGTTTTACCCCGGTCCCGGCGAGAGGGGTCGACGGGGACGCCCGCACCAGCCGGGGCCTCGCAAGCTCCAGCAGGGGCGGAAGCGGCGGTACCGGCGTCGTCATCGGCGGCGGCGCCGGCGGGCGTAAGGACCCGAGGCCAGCTGGCCTCGGAAGCACAGAGGGCGCAGGGCGGTGTACCGGCCGGGGCTCCCAGGAGCGCTCGACCTGCTGGTGAGGCCACCGCGAGGCCACCAGCGGCCGTCCCGGGAGGCTCGAGCCACGCGGGGTCGAGGTACTTGGTGCCGATTTCCGGGTAAGTATCTCAGCTTGGTTGTCCTGCCTTTCCCAAAGTCCGTTGGCCGACAATTCTTCCCACTTCGCAGGTTGAAGCGGAAGGCAGAGCCGATGGGGCCTACCCCTATGAAGTCGCTGCGAGCCGGCGCCGTTGTCCTCAACCGGTCGGCGGAGCAGGACGCGGCCTGGGTTCGTCAGGTCGAGGCCGCGAAAGGGCGCCTGCGACAACGGCAGGGGTCAGCCGACGCCGCGGCGGTTGCCGGCCCGGAGCCTGCCGTCGAGGGGTCCGAACCGGTAAAGGCGGCGGCGCTTGACGTAGTCGAGGCGGGACCCAGGTCGTCAGGGACGGCCGAGGCTGCCGTTGCCGTCACGACGGGCGAGGCACCCGTCCACGACGCAGAGCGGGCGGGTGCTGACGTGACCATGGAGGAGGTCGCGTCGGCGTCAGGGCAAGAGACGGCCCGGGCGAGGGGGTCGCGGCCGCAACAAGGCCCGTCGGCAGAGCCAGCGGGCATGGTGGAGGTCGGGGCGGTCGAGCCCCTATCCGGAGCACCGGAAGAAGAAGCGCCGGTTCCGGAGATGCCAACGGTCGAGGCGCGGGCACCGGCGCCGTCGCCGGTCGAGGCGCCGGCTCCAGAAGCGCCGGCGGTCGTAAGTGCCCGCCCTCACGTTCCCCTCGACAACATCCCCCTGGACAAGGGAAAACAAGCGATGGGGGTCGAGGGGGGGTGAGGTCTCGGACCAGGCCGGTGTCGCGACGGCCGTTGGAGAGGTGGATACCGCGGGCGAGGCCGGTCCTTCCGCGGGACCGGGAGACACCCCGGCCGGGTCATCTTCGTCGTGGCCCGACATCGCCGCGCTGGCGATAGCGCGGGCAGAGACGGAGCTGCCGAGGTGGGGGGGCGTCCCTTGAGTTCAGGGACGCTACAAACCCCGACGCCGAGCCCATCTTTGTCTTGAGTGACAAAGATGAAGTGCACCGATGGGAATACCTCGAGGGGGTCCGCCAGCACCTTGACCGGTTGCTCCGAGTGGCGTCCGGTGCCGTGCGGAGTATGGGGGATGCCACCGAGGTATGATCGACCCGTCGGTTTTCTTGATGTGTTTTTTCCTCGGATTTGTGACCTTTTCGAATTGCGTTCAGGAGCTGAAGGAGTACTCCCGCCGCAAGTCGCTCTTCATCCGGGACGAGAGTGGCGTGTGGGGCGCGCTGTCCCAGCAACGGGTCCTGGTCGAGGAGGCCCAGAAACAGCTATCCAATCGGAACGCCGAGATGGCTGAGCTGCGCGTCGCATACGTCGTGGTGAAAGAAGAGGCGACGCAGGCATGGGCGGCCGAGGCCGTGATGCGCACTAGCCTGGACAAGGCTCGGGAGGAGGCTGCCTAGGCGCGCAGGGACCTCGAGCCCTTGTCTGCGCGGGTGAGGGAGCTCGAGGAGGATGTCTCCCAGGTTGGCCTTCAGCGCGACGCCTTCCACGCCGAGATCACGACGCTGCAGGGAGCCGTCCAAGAGAAGGATGCAGCCCTCGAGTCTGCTCGGCAGGAGGTCGAGGCGCTAAAGGCAGCCATCCGTGACAAGGACAGCGCCTTCCTGGGGCTCGAGCGAACGTGTGGGGGGCTCCGCGACGAGGTCGTGGGCCTGCAGACCCACGTCGAGGGTAAGTGTGGTTGTTATAGTCATGACGTTGAAGGCCCCGCGTTGGGCACTAATTTGTTTGTCGTGTTTCAGAGCTGGAGAGAGAGAACCGAGAGGCCCACTCGTGTGCCAACTCCTTCCAGAGCCTCTTCGAAGCCGAGGTCCGGAGGACCCAACTTCTCCAGGGCGCAATCACCACCGTGTGTGATGGCCTAGGGGTCGAGCCCGACACCGACACCGGGGAAGATGTTCCGGGGAACTCCTTCGTCCGACGGATGGTGGCGCTGGGCTGCCTTGCCCGGGAGAAGATACGGAAGAGGGCGCTGGCCGTCGTCCGTTCGGGGTTTGTGTTCGACATGAGGCTCGTTGCCGAGGGCTTCATCACAGACCCCGATCGGACGGACGAGGAGAACGAGGATGCCTGCGTGGAGCTGATCGAAGCCGCCGAAGAACCTGGAAGTCATCTGGCCTCGCTTTTTGAAGCCGAGGTGGTTCCTCCTGCCGACGGCGAAGGCCTGTGAGCCAAATCTGGGCATGAAGGCCCATGTAATAAGTTAGTATTTCGAATTTTGATCGTGGTGGCCACGGAGGCCTAAAATACTCGAAACATAAACCAGTTCGTGGTTGATTCAGTTTTACTCGAGCTTTTCTTCCCTTTATCGCACGGATCGTGTTCTCGCGTGATTTACTTAGCGCGCAGCTACATCCTTTGGCGTAAGGGAGCGAGTGGAGGTACCGTAGCCTCGGAGGCGTAAGTGATCTCACGGCTCGACTACCCTCGAGCTTCAGGGTGATGTTGCGGCCTAGTAAATCGTGTGAGAGCCTGATCTAAGCGACAGGGGGTATGTTCTTTTTTAATTTTAGGAACCGTTGTTTAGATCTTCTCAGCGTGAAGGCGTACCTCTAAAAGGCGTAAGGGTTGAGTGGAGGTACCGTAGCCT
Organism: Saccharum hybrid cultivar R570; assembly: GCA_038087645.1. Lineage (NCBI taxonomy): Eukaryota > Viridiplantae > Streptophyta > Magnoliopsida > Poales > Poaceae > Saccharum > Saccharum hybrid cultivar. Next base: position 9,533,272 of record JAQSUU010000191.1, on the reverse strand, counting down.
CGGAGGCGTAGGTGATGCTCCAGACTCGAGAGCCCTTTCAAACCTTAGGGTGTTCTTTCAGCGAAGTCAATCTAAGAAGCGGTTCTTAAATTTTAAAAAAGAGCATAAGTTTTTTCGGGGACCGGGGGTTCCCCCTTGCAGCCCCTGAGGGAGGGTCAACTCTGGGAGTGCAGGGTCGATCCTTCCTCATTACGAAACGAGAAATTTTGAACATCGCTGTATTCTTTGTTGATGAAAAAGGAAATACAGAGCCTCGAGGCTTTTTAAGGAAAGAAGCGACGTAGCTGTTCAATGTTCCAAGCGTTGGTGAGGATTTCGCCCTTCTCGTTGGATAGCTTGTAGGTGCCCGGCTTTAGTACTTCTGCGATGATGTACGGCCCTTCCCATGGTGGTGTGAGCTTGTGCCGTCCCTTGGTGTTCTGGTTCCGCCGTAGCACCAAGTCACCAACGTTGAGGTCACGCTTGCGGACGTATCTGTCGTGGTAGCGTCGGAGACCCTGCTGGTACCTGGCAGAATGCAACAGAGCCACATCTCGGGCTTCCTCGAGCTGGTCGAGGGCGTCCTGTCTTGTGGCGTCGTTGTGTCCTTCGTTGTATGCCTTCAACCTCGGGGATCCATATTCTATATCGGTCGGTAGCATAGCCTCAGACCCGTAGACTAAGAAGAACGGAGTGAACCCTGTGGCTCGACTCGGCGTTGTTCTTAGGCTCCATAGGACCGAGGGTAGCTCGGCAGCCCATTTTTTCCATGTTTGTTTAGTTTGTTAAAGATTCTGGGCTTCAGGCCTTGTAGAACCATGCCGTTGGCATGTTCCACTTGCCCGTTTGTTTTTGGATGAGCCACGGCCGACCAGAGCACACGGATGTGGTGGTTGTCGCAGAAATCCAAAAACTTTTTGCCAGTGAACTGGGTGCCATTGTCTGTGATGATACAGTTGGGGACCCCAAAGCGATGAACAATGTTAGTGAATAAGAGTATGGCTTGTTCGGACCTGATGCTGGTGATAGGGCGGGCCTCGATCCACTTGGAGAATTTGTCGATTGCGACGAGCAAGTGGGTGAAGCCGCCGGTCGTTCTTTTTAGTGGTCCGACAAGGTCGAGCCCCTAAACGGCGAACGGCCATGTGATGGGGATAGTTTGTAGGGCATGTGCCGGAAGATGAGTCTGTCTCGCATAGTACTGACAAACCTCGCAGGAGCGTACTAGCTTGACAGCGTCGGAGACCGCGGTCGGCCAATAGAATCCTTGTCGAAAGGCGTTTCCGACGAGGGTTCGAGGCGCAGCGTGGTGACCGCAAGCCCCCGAGTGAAGATCGCCGAGCAGATCTCTGCCTTGCTCTTTCGTGATGCAACGTTGGAGGATACCGGTAGGGCCACGACGGTAGAGCTCCCTGCTGTCGCCCATGATCACAAAAGTTTTGGCCCGGCGTGCGATTCGTCGAGCCTCAGTCCTATCCGAGGGGAGGTCCCCTTGGATGAGGTAGTCGAGGTACGAGACACGCCAATCAGGTTCGAGGTCAGACGGTGGCGTCAAATCTCCCACCGGCATGGCTTGAGCCTCGGTCGAGGGGGCTTCTACCTCAGGTGGAGGGTCGAGCGACGCCCCGTCAACCCCCCCGTCTGGCCTGAGGTCGACGGATGGATGCTGAAGGTCTTTCGCGAAGACGTCCGGTGGAACCGTGGCTCGACCGGACGCGATTTTTGCCAGTTCATCAGCGGCCTCATTATACCTGCGTGCGATGTGGTTGAGCTCGAGGCCGTGAAACTTGTCCTCGAGGCGCCGTACTTCTTGGCAGTAGGCCTCCATCTTGGGGTCGCGGCAGCTCGAGCTCTTCATCACCTGATCGATCACGAGTTGGGAGTCGCCTCGGACGTCGAGGTGTCGGACCCCGAGCTCGATGGCGATTCTCAACCCCGTGACGAGTGCCTCGTATTCGGCGACGTTGTTAGACGCAGGGAAATGAAGCCGGACGACGTAGCGCATGTGAACCCCGAGGGGTGAGACGAAGAGCAAGCCCACGCTGTAGGGTCGAGATGGCGGACTAGAGGGGGGGTGAATAGTCCTTTCTAAAACTTAAACACGTTGGCTAACCGAAACAAATGCGGAATTAAACTTAACGGTCTAGCCAAGACTACACCCCTCTATCTAAGTTCTCTAGCACCTTGCAAAGATCCTAATTAAGCAACTAAGGTGCTAAGCTTACCAAGAGCTCACCTAATCAATTCTAGAGCAAGGTCACACAAACCTATGCACTAGTACTTTGCAAGCAAGAGGGAGCTCCTACACAATTTTAGTAAGCAAAGCGCACAAAGCCTAAGCTCACTAGCAATGCTCAATAACAAGGCTACACAAGCCAAATTAGAGAGCGCAAACTACTTAGCTACACAAACTAAGCAATGTGACTAACAAGGTTACACAAACCAAATTAGTCACGCAAAGGGAAGCTTCTAGCTACACAAGCAAGAAGACAACTAGCAAGCTACACAAGCAAACTAGTTAAGAGAGCAACTACACAAGCACAAGTATATATATGAAAGTAAATACAAGCTTGTGTTGCACGAAGGCAAACCACCGAGAAGAGTAGACAATGTTGACACGGTGATTTTCTCCCGAGGTTCACTTGGTCGCCACCAAGCTACGTCCCCGTTGTGTCGACCAACACTTCGTGGTTCGGCGGCTAATCGGTCACACACCGAGCCTCTCAAAAGGCACCGCAAGAACCTACCATAAAGTGTGGTAGCTCAATGACACGCTCAACTAGAGTTGCTCTTCGCGATCCCCGCGGGGTGAGCACAATCCCCCTCACAAAGCTTCTCCGGAGCCTCGCACAATCTTCTTGCGAGCTTCGACGGAGCCACAAGCCACCAAGCCGTCTAGGAGGTGGCAACCTCCAAGAGTAACAAGCACCACCGGCTTGCAACACGATCACCTAGTGCCACACGATGCAATCTCACAAAGCACTCGCACTAGAATCGCTCTCTCACTCGATCCGATGAACACTATCAAGCATGAGTGAGTTAGAGGGCTTCCAAGCACTACCACATAAGCCACCAAGGCCAAAGTGTGCTCAGCTACCGGCCAAGGCCGGCCACAAGGTCTATTTATAACCCCACAGTCAAATAGAGCCGTTACCCCACTTGTCCGTTTTTCCGCGGGAGCACCGGACGCGCCGGTGGTAACTCACCGGACGCGCTCAACCGCGTCCGGTGCCCCTCCGACATCCGCGTGTCCTCCGAATTTCAAATTCGTCCGTTAGATCCTCCAACGGTCACTGCGCGCCAACGGTCAAACGACCCACCGGACGCGCTGATGCGAACCACCGGACGCGCCGGTGCGCACAGTACCCGCGCCCGCGAAGACAAGACCGGACGCGCTCCTCGCAACCACCGGACGCCACAGTAACCGCGTCCGGTGCGAGTCCAGTAAGCACCCTGGACCACCGGACGCGTCCGATGGTGTGACACCGGACGCGCACCGCGTCCGACGTCCTCGTTTCCCTCAGGGCGCAAGACCGGACGCGCCGGTCCCTTGGGTCACCGGACGCGCCGGTGCCAAACCCTAGCTCGCGCGCCTGACGCCCGCGCTGCACTGACCGGACGCGCTGGTCCACAGTGACCGCGTCCGGTGCAGCGTCCGGTGCAGCGTCCGGTCACCTCTGTGACCGCGTTCGCCTCCGTTTCTTTTCCGACTTCCGGCGTAGTAGAAAATAGGCGTTTCACTTCTCCAAAAGGCGCCGAATCCCGCCTCGCAAGCTCGGCGGGAGGGAGAGAGGAACCCAAACCCTCTCTACCGCTCAAACTCCACCGCCTTCGCAAATGTGCCAACACCAACAAGTGATCACCACCTTGTGCACGTGTGTTAGCATTTTCACAAACATTTTCTTCGAAGGAATTAGGCACTCAACTTGCCTCGCCACTCGATCCTAACACGTATGCAAAGTTAGATCGCTCAAGTGGCACTAGATGACCGATATGCAAACAAGTTTGCCCCTCTTAATAGTACGGCCATCTATCCTAAACCCGGTCATCAACTTCTCTACACACCTATGACCGGTGAAATGGAAATGCCCTAGGTTATACCTTTGCCTTGCGCATTCCACTCCATCTCCTCCGATGTTGATGCAACACATGCACCAACCAATCACCAAAAGATATGATCCATTTCATATCATCACGTGACCGTATTGGTTCATCGATCTTGACCTCACTTGCTCTTCACCGTTGCCTCGGTCCTTCGGTGCCAAGCCATCACACAACTTGCCCTTCACCCTAGCAACCGGTCCATCAAGCCAAGCCTCATCTTGATCTTCTCCACCTTGGTCACATGACTCCATGTCATGTCTCATATGCAATGAACTCCTTCATGACACCATCATATGTGGACTAATCTCCTGTGTATCTCATATAACCACATATTAGTCCATCTAAGTTGTCACTCAATTACCAAAACCAAACAAGGACCTTTCAATCTCCCCCTTTTTGGTAATTGATGACAACTCTACAAAGATATGGAAATTAAGCTTTTTCAAGCTAGCACTTCACACAAAGTGTAAATTGCTAACTTGTTTTGGATTTAATGTTACTTATCCAACTTTTAAGCTCTATGTTAAGATTTGGATAAGCACCATAAAATCCGACTTGGTAGTGATAACTCCCCCTACATATGTGCTCAAATGGTTTGGTTTCAAGCTTGCACATATGCATAAATATGAAATTTGTGGGAGGGTTAGCACTACTAAGTGATGCTAAGGTGTATAGAATAAACCTTTGTAGCTCGCTACCAATTAGTAGCTTGATACCATTTGAAAATCACAAGTTTGCCATCATCCTTAGCATCATGAGTAGCTAGACATCAAAAACACTAGAAACCCCGTGAGATCAACATTATAAGCAAGGTTCTAGTTTTTGCATGATAAACATAAGTCTAGCTAACATCCTATGCATGCTAGTTATCAAAGCATCAATCAAATTCTATAACTAGCATACACCACACAAGCATGCATATTGAATTTAAGAACTTTATGCAATGCAAGCAAGCACATGAATATGCACATATAAAATGTAATCAATCAAAGTTCATGAGCTTGCTCCCCCTACTTGTGTGCTTTCTTTGTCCAAGAATGTTTGATCCCCTTACATTCTTCAATGTTACTCCCTCTTTGTCCATGTTTATGTCCAATCTTTCCAATCTCTCCCCAAAGCTCAAAAGTTTTCATATCTTTGTCCAACTTCTCCCCCTTTGTCATCAATTTCCATAAAAGGTGTTCTTCTCAATTGATACAAAGGCTTATATTGGGGTAGATGGTTGAGACTTGAATATTGCATTTTTGATGGACATTACCACATATGTTGGAATGACAAACTTTATGGTTGCTCTTGAGATTCCACATAGGATCTTTGACCTTGATACCAATTGGTGGGGCTTCTCCCCCTATGTCATAGCATGTGTCATTCACTTGAGATACCACTTGGAGATGAGGGTAGCATTTCTTGATTTGATCACTTAAAGTTGAGGATCACTTGTGAAACCATTGTCTTGCATGAATGATACCACGTGAAGATACCATGAGTAGGAATGTGATACCTTTTGAAAGAATTTTCTCGTATGGATCCACTTTGAAGGATTTGACAATAATATTCATTTCTTGAACATTCACTATCTTCATGAGTACCATTTGTAAGATATCACTTGTAAGTTGATGATCTAGACACCACTAGTGAATACCACTTGGAAGATCAATTTGAGTCTAGATACCACTTGAAACAAACTAGATATCTATTTTCATTATTGTCTTGTGCTTGTACTCTTATCATTGTCATGAGCTTCTTGTATGACTTGAACTATGTTGATTTGTCTAAGATTCCAAGTCCGGTTTGATCCAATGACAAGCTTCTTCACTCCTCATGCTAAGGGTTATCTTGCCAATGTTGTACTTGTCACTTGTTAACAATCCAAACTAGATCAAGTACTTGGGTTCACTAGCTCATGAACAAATTCATACTCATACCACTAGATCATTTAGACAATTCAAGCAATAGTGGTAGGCTATGAATTAAACATTTCATTTGTTATGCATGATCCTAGTAAGCATGTACTATATGCACTAATCGCATACTAGTAAGGGATGAAATGATCATGCACATTACAATGATACCTTTGCTATGTTGGAGTAGAGGATAGTCACATAGATTCTAATTCATTACTCCAATAGCAATGTGAAGTCCAATTTATAAGCTTGGTGAAGACCAATCATCATAGATAAATTCATTCTTCACCCATATGAAATGAAAACCACTTATGATCAAGTGCACTATCTCTTGAGTTGTGGTTGGCTTGCTTCATCCTTTTGATCAATGCTTGCATGAGAGAACTACTTAGAATACCACTTGAAATACATGACTAGCTCTCTTTTGGGTGTTGCTTGCTCTTTAGATCAATTCTTTTGATTTCTTCAACTAAGCATCACAAGTTCCTCGGATCACCACTTCCATGTTAGCCTTCCAAGTTCCAAACTTGGTTTCACCTACACACGGCGGCAAGCCCCTCACTAGGGAGAAGTGACCTTTCTCCAAAGAACCACTCTTGATACTCACTTGAAATGATATAGTTTGATTGATCCAAATGATGAACTCAATCTTGATGAATAATCCTTGAATCTACATTTGAGTCCAACTCTTTCTACTTGTTTAAGTCCTTTTCCTTCTACCAAATGATCTCCAATCATCACTACAACTTAAACTTCATCTTCATTTTAAGTTTGATCTTGATCTTCAAATTGAGTACCAAATAAGTACACCAAGTACATTTCTCAATACAAAGGTCTTGTACTCATTGCTCGTCATGCTTCTAGATCAATCCAAAACCAAACTTAGGTACCTCAACCACTTATAAACAAGTTTCCAACATGAGGACCTTTCAATTAAAGTGACTCTAGATTAATCCAATGATTGTTACTTTTCTGGCAGATTCTGTACCCTTCAAAGAATAATTCATATCTCCCAATGTACAGATCCAAATGCCATGAAATTTGGTGAAGATGTGATTCACTAAGTCATCTAGCAACTGTAAAAAAATTTGAGCTTCATTTGACTTCTAGATGGCTACCAGATTTTAATTCTTCCACCACTGCTACATGCTGAAAACTGCTGCACTATAGCTGACAAGATGCACTCCAAAACCGAAGCATCTCTTATCCACTTCTCATGAAATTTCTACAGCATCTTCTTTCATAAGTGTAGAGCATGTATACCAAATTTCAAGCCAATCCAAATAGATTTGATCACTCAAATATGGCTAAGATCACTGCTAGCTCAGATTTTTAATGTAGGACAGATTTCAATATATGAGCTATTCTTCATCAAATACGAATCAAACTTGAAACTAACTTGTTTGAATACTTTCACAAGACATATATCCATTCAATCCACTTACTAAATATCATCTCATGAATTTATTCAACCCAAATCAATCCAAACTTGATTGCTAAGCATTTAATCCATTCAATCATCTCATAGCAAGCAACATTGCACATTTATCCAATTCAATCAACTCATATGCACCCAAATAAAATGATCAACAAAAGATATACCTTGGTTAGCCCATGATCATCCAATAGCAAGCTTTTACTCAAATAAATTGCAAGCCATCAAATATATCCAATAAATCACCACAATCTTGAATGTTGCACTTGTATGTTGTAGCATTTGGACTCCACTTATTTTGACTTGGCATTGGGATTGGATATGCATTGAGCTTCATAACTTGACTCAATATATGATGAACAAAATGAAACCAATTGAATCAAGCCTCCAATGCCGATAGTACCTACAAACAATCATCCACTCTTTGATGGTACCCAAACAAGTTTGGGTCCTCTCAAGTTAGGAGCAACATACTTAGGCAAAACCTTAGTATGGTTAGCGGGATGTTTTGCAATTCCAACCAATGAGGTACCATTGCCATCCTTTCTAAGCATATTAGTATTATCAATTGAAATAGGCTTAGAATTGTTACCTAGGGGACATGAATGTGCCATGTGTCCCCTTTTCCGGCATAAGTAGCAACTTCTTTTAGAGTGAGCCTTTTCTTCCTTGCTCATGTGTTGCTTTTCAATGCCTTGCCTCTTATGAGTTGCTTGAGCTTTCTTCTCAAGCTTGGTAGGACACCCTGAGACAAAGTGTCCCATATTTCCACACTTGAAGCACTTGATGTGAGCATGTATTTTCTTCTCATCTTGATTCTTGCTCATCATCTTGGCATCTTGGATTTGCATTGGATGCCTTGCTCTACCACCCCTTCTTGTTTTCTTCTTCTTCTTCATCAAGTCATCATCATCTTCATGGTTGATTTTGACTTGATCTTGGGGCTTTGCTTTTGGCTCAACTTGAGACTTCTTGGTAGGGCAATACTTAGCAATATGTCCCATTTCATGGCATCGGTGGCACATGAGTTGGGATAGCTTCTTTGCATTTTGCTTCTTCATAATCTTGCCCTTGCTCTTGTTGTAGCCAATACCACTCTTATCACCATATCTTCTTTGATTGGTCATGATATGCTCAATGGCGATTTTAGAGTTGTAGCACCTCTCCAACTTGTTGCTCAAATTCTTCACTTCACTTTTGAGCTCATTGTTCTCCTTCAAAAGGTTAGTCTCACAAGACATAGAAGTAGAACAAGCATTTAATTGTGAAGAACATGGCATATCTAATAAATCATCACAAGAGGTGGATACATGCTTCTTGCCTACATCACAAGGGTTAGTAATATGTGATTGATCATTTGACCCAAATGATGAGCTCTCACTAGATTTGGTTTCTTCATTAGAAAGCTTCTTAGTGAGTAAAGCATGTTCTTGTACCAAGTTATCATGAGCAACACTTAGTTTCTCATGAGTTAATTTTAGCTCCTCATGTGAACAAGTAGTAACATAAAGTAGATGCTTTTGTTGTTCACATGTGGTCTTTAGAAAAGAGTTTTCATTTTCTAATTTATTTACTCTTTCCATTTCCCTTTTCAAGGCTCTTGAGAGTTTATATAAAAGCTCAAAATTTGGATCATCACAATCCACAACAAAACCACCAACATGTATCTTATTGTTACCATGTGATGATGTCGAAGAGCTTGTTGAAGCATCACTCTCATAGCCATCATCTTCATCATCAAGTGTGCATGGAGTAAAAACATTGCTTGCATCACTTGTGGCATCATCATTCTTCTTGTCAAGTGATCTTGTGATTTGATCATCTTTGTCATCACTTGACCGTGAGGTGGAGCAATCCTCTACAACCACCTCGTTGTGGTCATGCTCAACATCCTAATGTACCTCCATCACTATGTGATCATCCTTCTTGAATTTTCCATCATCCCAAATTGAGGAGTCACAATAGTGATGCTTGAGCGTCGTCCACATGCTATGTGCACTTGAGAGACCCCTCACCTTGTCAAAAATCTCATCATTTAAAGCTTTGATTAGATAAAACTTAGCTTGTGCATCAAGTGTTCGGCAATCCTTTTGAGCTTGGGTACGGTTACCACACCCATCCAAGTCATGAGAAAAGCCAACAACTATGATCCACCAAAGCTTAGGGCCAAGAGCACGAAAATGATCAAGCATGTGATTTTTCCACCGTGCATAGTGAGTGCCATCAAAAATGTGTTCCACACAATCATCTAGCCCATAAGCCGCCATCCTCTCGGGTCGATGAAGACCGCAAATGAGAGACCCGGCTCTGATACCACTTGTAGGGTCGAGATGGCGGACTAGAGGGGGGGTGAATAGTCCTTTCTAAAACTTAAACACGTTGGCTAACCGAAACAAATGCGGAATTAAACTTAACGGTCTAGCCAAGACTACACCCCTCTATCTAAGTTCTCTAGCACCTTGCAAAGATCCTAATTAAGCAACTAAGGTGCTAAGCTTACCAAGAGCTCACCTAATCAATTCTAGAGCAAGGTCACACAAACCTATGCACTAGTACTTTGCAAGCAAGAGGGAGCTCCTACACAATTTTAGTAAGCAAAGCGCACAAAGCCTAAGCTCACTAGCAATGCTCAATAACAAGGCTACACAAGCCAAATTAGAGAGCGCAAACTACTTAGCTACACAAACTAAGCAATGTGACTAACAAGGTTACACAAACCAAATTAGTCACGCAAAGGGAAGCTTCTAGCTACACAAGCAAGAAGACAACTAGCAAGCTACACAAGCAAACTAGTTAAGAGAGCAACTACACAAGCACAAGTATATATATGAAAGTAAATACAAGCTTGTGTTGCACGAAGGCAAACCACCGAGAAGAGTAGACAATGTTGACACGGTGATTTTCTCCCGAGGTTCACTTGGTCGCCACCAAGCTACGTCCCCGTTGTGTCGACCAACACTTCGTGGTTCGGCGGCTAATCGGTCACACACCGAGCCTCTCAAAAGGCACCGCAAGAACCTACCATAAAGTGTGGTAGCTCAATGACACGCTCAACTAGAGTTGCTCTTCGCGATCCCCGCGGGGTGAGCACAATCCCCCTCACAAAGCTTCTCCGGAGCCTCGCACAATCTTCTTGCGAGCTTCGACGGAGCCACAAGCCACCAAGCCGTCTAGGAGGTGGCAACCTCCAAGAGTAACAAGCACCACCGGCTTGCAACACGATCACCTAGTGCCACACGATGCAATCTCACAAAGCACTCGCACTAGAATCGCTCTCTCACTCGATCCGATGAACACTATCAAGCATGAGTGAGTTAGAGGGCTTCCAAGCACTACCACATAAGCCACCAAGGCCAAAGTGTGCTCAGCTACCGGCCAAGGCCGGCCACAAGGTCTATTTATAACCCCACAGTCAAATAGAGCCGTTACCCCACTTGTCCGTTTTTCCGCGGGAGCACCGGACGCGCCGGTGGTAACTCACCGGACGCGCTCAACCGCGTCCGGTGCCCCTCCGACATCCGCGTGTCCTCCGAATTTCAAATTCGTCCGTTAGATCCTCCAACGGTCACTGCGCGCCAACGGTCAAACGACCCACCGGACGCGCTGATGCGAACCACCGGACGCGCCGGTGCGCACAGTACCCGCGCCCGCGAAGACAAGACCGGACGCGCTCCTCGCAACCACCGGACGCCACAGTAACCGCGTCCGGTGCGAGTCCAGTAAGCACCCTGGACCACCGGACGCGTCCGATGGTGTGACACCGGACGCGCACCGCGTCCGACGTCCTCGTTTCCCTCAGGGCGCAAGACCGGACGCGCCGGTCCCTTGGGTCACCGGACGCGCCGGTGCCAAACCCTAGCTCGCGCGCCTGACGCCCGCGCTGCACTGACCGGACGCGCTGGTCCACAGTGACCGCGTCCGGTGCAGCGTCCGGTGCAGCGTCCGGTCACCTCTGTGACCGCGTTCGCCTCCGTTTCTTTTCCGACTTCCGGCGTAGTAGAAAATAGGCGTTTCACTTCTCCAAAAGGCGCCGAATCCCGCCTCGCAAGCTCGGCGGGAGGGAGAGAGGAACCCAAACCCTCTCTACCGCTCAAACTCCACCGCCTTCGCAAATGTGCCAACACCAACAAGTGATCACCACCTTGTGCACGTGTGTTAGCATTTTCACAAACATTTTCTTCGAAGGAATTAGGCACTCAACTTGCCTCGCCACTCGATCCTAACACGTATGCAAAGTTAGATCGCTCAAGTGGCACTAGATGACCGATATGCAAACAAGTTTGCCCCTCTTAATAGTACGGCCATCTATCCTAAACCCGGTCATCAACTTCTCTACACACCTATGACCGGTGAAATGGAAATGCCCTAGGTTATACCTTTGCCTTGCGCATTCCACTCCATCTCCTCCGATGTTGATGCAACACATGCACCAACCAATCACCAAAAGATATGATCCATTTCATATCATCACGTGACCGTATTGGTTCATCGATCTTGACCTCACTTGCTCTTCACCGTTGCCTCGGTCCTTCGGTGCCAAGCCATCACACAACTTGCCCTTCACCCTAGCAACCGGTCCATCAAGCCAAGCCTCATCTTGATCTTCTCCACCTTGGTCACATGACTCCATGTCATGTCTCATATGCAATGAACTCCTTCATGACACCATCATATGTGGACTAATCTCCTGTGTATCTCATATAACCACATATTAGTCCATCTAAGTTGTCACTCAATTACCAAAACCAAACAAGGACCTTTCACACGCCTGCTCCCGTTTTTGTCAATGACCCATCGAAGTACATGGTCCACAGCTCCGCTTGGAGCTGTGCAGGAGGGAGTTGTGTGTCAGTCCATTCGGCCAGAAAATCTGCTAACGCCTGTGACTTGATAGCTTTTCGCGGCGCATAGGACAATGCCTCGCCCATGAGCTCGACCGCCCATTTGGCAATCCTACCCGAGGCTTCCCGGTTCTGGGCTATCTCTCCCAAGAGGAAAGAAGAAACCACAGTAATCGGGTGACCCTCAAAGTAGTGTCGGAGCTTGCGCCGTGTCAAGATGACAGCATATAGCAGTTTCTGTATCTGTGGATATCGACACTTTGTTTCAGAGAGCACCTCGCTAACGAAATAGACCGGCCTCTGGACGAGCAAGGTGTGTGCCTCCTCGGCCCGTTCGACAACCAGGGCAGCACTGACTACTTGTGATGTCGCGGCGACATAGAGTAGGAGTGGTTCCCCCGGGGTCAGAGGGACGAGGATCGGTGAGCTAGAGAGGGTGGCTTTCAGTTTCGTGAGAGCCTCCTCAGCCTCGAGGTTCCAGGAAAAATGGTCCGATTTCCTCAAGAGACGGTACAGAGGGAGTGCTTTTTCGCCGAGGCGCGAAATGAAACGGCTGAGTGCCGCCAAGCAACCTGTGACTCTCTGTACGCCTTTGAAATCTCGGATGGGGCCAATCTTGGTTATTGCAGAGATTTTTTTAGGGTTGGCCTCGATGCCATGTTTAGATACGATAAACCTTAAAAGCATACCTCGTGGGACGCCGAAAACACATTTCTCCGGATTGAGTCTGATGTTTTTTGCCCTGAGGCACTTGAATGCAACGTCGAGGTCGCTGACCATATCGTCGGCACGTTGGGTTTTGACCACGATGTCGTCGACGTAAGCTTCGACGGTCGACCCAATGTGCTTCCCGAAAACGTGTTGCATGCATCGCTGGTACGTTGCCCCTGTGTTTCGGAGACCGAAGGGCATCGTAACGTAGCAATACATGCCGAATGGGGTGATAAATGAAGTCGCGAGCTGGTCGGACTCCTTCATTTTGATCTGGTGGTAGCCGGAATATGAATCTAAGAATGAGAGAGTTTCACATCCCGCGGTGGAATCAACGATTTGATCAATACGTGGCAAAGGGAAGGGAACTTTCGGACATGCTTTATTTAAACCAGTATAGTCTACGCACATCCTCCATTTCCCACTCTTTTTTCTAACTAATACAGGATTAGCTAGCCACTCGGGATGATGAACCTCCTTGATGAACCCGGCCTCCAACAGTTTGTGTATCTCCTCGCCGATGGCCCTGCGCTTCTCCTCGTCGAAGCGGCGCAGGCGTTGCTTCACCGGTTTGGATCCGGCCCGGATCTCCAAGGCGTGCTCGGCGACTTCCCTGGGTATGCCCGGCATATCCGAGGGACTCCACGCAAAGATGTCGACGTTTGCGCGGAGAAAGTCGACGAGCACTGCTTCCTATTTAGGATCGAGGGTGGCACTGACGTTCAGCGCCCTCCCTTTGGGATCAGCGGGGTCGAGGGGTAAGAGTTTGACGTCTTCGGTGGGCTCGAAGCTGCCGGCATGGCGTTTTGGGTCGGGAATCATTTTGGCGAGACCGTCGAGGTCTGCAGCCAAGCTTGCCGACTCAAAAACAGCCTCGCCGTGCTCGACGCACTCGACGTCGCACTCGTAGGCATGTTCATACGAGGGCCCTACAGTGATGACACCGTTTGGGCCAGGCATTTTGAGCTTAAGGTAGGTGTAGTTCGGGATCGCCATGAACTTGGCGTAGCATGGGCGTCCCAGGATAGCGTGGTACGTTCCACGGAATCCGACCACTTCGAAAGTGAGAGTTTCCTTTCGAAAGTTGGCCGGTGTGCCAAAGCAAACAGGCAGATCGACCCGCCCGAGGGGTTCCGCCCGTTTCCCTGGCACGACTCCGTGGAAGCCCCCGACGCTAGGCTGGAGGCGCGCTCTGTCGACCCCCAAGAGGTCGAGGGTCTGAGAGTAGATAATGTTGAGGCTGCTTCCGCCGTCCATGAGCACTTTGGTGAGGCATGTGTTGGCAATGACGGGGTCAACGACGAGTGGATAGACCCCCGGGTTGGGGACGTAGTCTGGGTGGTCATCACGGTCGAAAGTGATGGCCACCGCAGACCAATCAAGGAAACGGGGTACTGCCGATTGTACGGAGAAGACCTCGCGCCGTTCTCGCTTGCGTTGGCGCGCAGAGAGGCAGGTCGAGGGCCCTCCGTAGATCATGTAGCAGTCGCGGATCTCGGGAAATTCCCCGTCCTTGTCATCACCCTTAGGGTCCTCCTCCTTGTCGTCCTTCTTGGCGCCGGCACCCCCGAAGTACCTGCGCAGCATGTGACAATCCTCGAGGTTATGGTTAGTGAGTCCCTTGTGGTAGGGACACGGCTCTTTGAGCATTTTGTCGAAGACGCCCCCACCGGGGGGGCCTCGAGGTTTCTTGTGCTCGGTAGCAGCGACGAGCTCGTCGGCCGGGGCCTCGAGCTTGCCCTGCTGGCCTTTCTTCTTCTTGCGGTTGTTTCTCTTGGGGCCTCGGGTGGAACTCGCGGGGTCGTCGACCTTCTGCTCCCCCCTCGCCGGCTCGCCGCCAAAGATTGCACCAACCGCCTCCTCGCCGGCGGCGAAGTTGGTGACGATGTCCATCAATCTGTTGGCAGTGAGTGGGGTGTTACGGCCCAACTCCCAGACCAACTCCTTACAGGTGGTACCGGAGAGGAAGGCCGTAATCACGTCGAAGTCGGTGATGTTGGGGAGCTCGGTGCGCTGCCGGGAGAAGCACCGGATGTAGTCCCGGAGGGACTCATTTGGTTTCTGCTTACAGCCCCGGAGGTCCCACGAGTTGCCGGGGCGCATGTAGATTCCCTTGAAATTTCCCTCGAACACCCTCACGAGATCGTCCCTGTCGTGGATCTGCCAAGGTGGGAGATCCTCGAGCCAGGCTCGGGCGGTGTCGGAGAGGAACAGGGGGAGTTGCCGAATGATGACCCGGTCGTCGGTGGCCCCACCCAACTGACATGCCAAGCGGAAATCGGCGAGCCAAAGTTCAGGTTTGGTCTCGCCGTTATACTTGGTGAGAGTCGTGGGGGGACGGAACCGAGCCGGGGGCACCGTCTCACGGATAGCCTTACTGAACACCCGAGGACCTAGGGGTTCGGGTGAAGGGCTACGGTCTTCCGAGCTGTCGTAGCGTCCGCCCCTGTGGATGTGGTAGCCTCGAGCTACACCATCACCGTGTTTGCGCGTGCGACGCTCGACGATGTTGCCACGGGTGTCTCGAGGCTCGTGGTCGTTGGCGATGGGCTCAGGGGCCGGTGCTACCCGGTTTCGCCGGGCAGGTTCGGGATGAACCGAGGCTTCTCTCTCCTGTCGGGAAGGCTCGAGAGTCCGCTCCGAGGCCGCTTCGCGCCGCCTCGAGGCAGAGCTCTCGGCCTGCTGCATGGCGGCAGTCTCGAGGAGGCCTCGGATTTCGTCTCGAGCCCGACGGGCGTCAGGGTTTGATGGCTCGGGCATGTTGCGCAGGAGCATGGCGGCGGCGACGACGTTTTGGCTGGCTCGAGCGAAAACCGGAGGGTCGACCGCCCGGTCCTCGTCGATGCAACGGTTGACGTCGCGAGCTCTCTCACGAGCTCTCCCGCCAAATACGTGTTCCGCGCGCTCACGCTCGAGGGTTTGCTGGAGAAAATCCAGGTTTTCCCGTTCCTCGTCAAGCTGGTCCTGCAACTCGCGAATCTGTTCGAGCTGCGCTCCTTGATTCGCAAGGAACTGGGGCTCGTTTCGCTCGGCAGGAAGTTCGACATGAGGGGGCGTGTGCCTTCCTTCGACCGGCTCTTCGTCCTCTGATTCCGAGGTGCTTTCAACATCGATGTTGAAGCACTCGCGAGTCGGATCATAGGTGTCGTCAGCCGAGTCGGAGTCAGGAGCGCCAAAGTAGTAATATGACGGGGGAATGTGTGGCCGTTGCCAACCGTCACCGCGGTGACGATATGAAGAAGCAGTCACACGAGGCTCTGTTTCCGGTGTCTCGGTAGAGTCCCGATAATCAGAAGCCGGCGTGGACGCAACGAGGTCCAGAGTGGAGCGTAGATGGTGTCCGGGGAGTTCCTCATAAGCGCTCATGCGAGTGCTCACGGAGGATGCATACACCCGGGCAACCGAGTCTAGCCCAAACGGGAATGGTGATGGGGACGTCGCTGCCCGCGGCGAAATAGATGCTACAGACAGTGGTGTCTCACCGGACGGGGGAGCGGCGGGATTCCTCGTCGGCACGCCACCCTCAGCCAGGCTTGTCCTTCCCAAATCTTCCAAAAGGAGATCTAGGCTGGCGCCTGTCTGGGGGGTGCCGGACCGGGGGATCCCATCGCCCTCCGCCAGGTGGAGACGGTGGTTGTACCGGGCTCGCCGTCGCCGGGCGGCCCGCGCCCGCCTGGAGCGACGGTGCCGGTTGACTGCTCCCCCGGGCTGGGAGAGCTCGTAATACTCGTCGGTTAGGTGCCTGGGTGGAAGTAGGACCATGTCGTAGCCAGAGCCGAGCGACATGAACTCCAAACTCCCAAACCAGATCACCGTAGCCAACGGGATCGGGCATTCGGGGTTAGCCATCCAGGAAGAACGGCGACAAAGCGAGGTTTGCACGCAGCGCTCCCCTACCTGGCGCGCCAACTGTCGGTGTTCGGACCGAGGGGGGTCCTAAACTAACGAGTAAATGCTGCGTGACTCTTTCCTGGATGGTGATGCAAGGAGAACACACGGGGGTTTATCCTGGTTCGGGCAGAAGAAGGCCCTACGTCCAGCGGGGGGGGAGAGGTTTGTATTTCCTTGCACCGAGGTGCTCGTGTAGGGGTTACAAGCAGGCGAGAGAGGGTGTCGAGCCCAAGTCTCAAAGAGAAAAAAGGAGAAAGGCCGTTGCTTGAGATGTTGATCTCTTGCTTTTCGTTGTTCGGTCGGGTGGTTTTGTTCGTCTGTTCGTTGGTTGGTTCCTTCGTCCCCCCCTATGTCGAACCCTGGCCTACCCTTTTATAAGGCGAGAGGAGGCCAAGCCAAGGGGAGCCTTGAGGTGATGCTTTGTCGATTCCTGTTGAGTTGACTGTAGCGACGTGCCTTCGGAATGGCCGGCCATCCCTGGGTACCCTGACGTTGTGGGAGACAAGATGGCAAAATGACCCAGAGCGCCATGCCATACCGTCCTTCGAACTAAGCCGAGCGTCGAAGCTGGGTCGAGGCCGGGTCGAGGTTGGATGGATAAGGCCGAATCCCTGATATCGCGGGGAACGGACCTTGTCTTATCCTCCCTCGAGGGTGATTGATGGTGAACAGTGTGCGGTAAGGTGGGTACAGTGACGGGTTTCACCTCCCATCACGGGATGGGCGGTAAAACAGTGAGACTCGACGTGGGTATTGTTCCCACGTTGGTCCATGCCGCAGCCATGCCGGTAGGTGGTAGTAGGTACCCGCATTGAATGCTATGGCTTTCGTCCTGGGGTAGGTAAAGAAAACGCGTCGAGGAGCCAGGGCGCGGTCGAGGCGCCCCGTCGAGCGGGCCTCGTACGAGTCGGAGCCGGGGCGCGGTCGAGGCGCCCCGTCGAGCGGGCCTCGTACGAGTCGGAGCCGGGGCGCGGTCGAGGCGCCCCGTCGAGCGGGCCTCGTACGAGTCGGAGCTGGGGCGCGGTCGAGGCGCCCCGTCGAGCGGGCCTCGTACGAGTCGGAGCCGGGGCGCGGTCGAGGCGCCCCGTCGAGCGGGCCTCGTACGAGTCGGAGCCGGGGCGCGGTCGAGGCGCCCCGTCGAGCGGGCCTCGTATGAGTCGGAGCCGGGGCGCGGTCGAGGCGCCCCGTCGAGCGGGCCTCGTACGAGTCGGAGCCGGGGCGCGGTCGAGGCGCCCCGTCGAGCGGGCCTCGTACGAGTCGGAGCCGGGGCGCGGTCGAGACGCCCCGTCGAGCGGGCCGCGTGATACTCGGCCGAGGTGGGCTATCTTTCATTGCGGTTTCGGTTATGTTAGTGTTTTGGCGATAGCTGTGGGTACCCCCGTACTGTTGGTACCGACATATGTATTTCGGTTACGAACATCAAGATTCTAGTGAAAGAACTACCGGATCCGAGATGTAGAGAGAGAGAGGAGGAGATTGAGGTAGTGCAAACCATCGTTCCCGTACCCTCTCTTTCTCCCTTTCCTCTTTCCCGTTGTTCCGAGCGCCCGCATCGAGCACCAGTAACAGTCTCGCCCATGGCGAGCGGTGGAGGAAGATGGTGGTGCCGCTGCCGGACCCCTCGCCGGCGCGTGAGCTCGCCCTAGGCGGAGCTCACCGCCGTCGAGCGGTCTGGGCAACGGTGCCGTGAGCATGCGCGCGCGCCACGGGATCACGCCGGCGAGCGGCAGCTCCAGTTCTTTCCCGCACGGTGTCCATGACGCCGCGGGTGGTGATGGAGGTAAGGCCGACGGTAGGTCAGCCATTTGCGTCCTTTATTTTGTTAGGGTTAGGGTTCCAGTGCACTTTCTGATCCGAGATCGGTCTCTTCCTCTCTTTTCTATTCCCCATCTAGGGTTAGGGGTTCGGGTATTGTACTATTCCGATTAAAAATCGGTTTTTTGTTTCTTTCTTTTCCCCAACAGCTAGATCTACATGCTATGTAGGCCTCTGATACCAATGTTAGAGCTCTAGGACCGGATAGCAGTAGATCAGCGGGGTAGTACTATGTATTTCGGTTACGAACATCAAGATTCTATTGAAAGAACTACCGGATCCGAGATGTAGAGAGAGATGAGGAGATTGAGGTAGTGCAAACCATCTGTGGGAATGGGTGCGGTGGAGTTCGATCCGGACGCCATCACGAATGTTGATGCCGGCTGCGCACGGGCAGCGACGTTTGGGGAAGGGAGGGTCGGTGCAGTGGAGATCGGCGATGACCAAGTGGAGGCGGAGGTGCTTCCCGTCGCTCACAGCGCGACCCTCGAGATCGGTTAGGGTTGTAGGTGGGGAATGGCGGCTCTGACGAACCTCGTGACTCGAGCCCCGGCTCCCCACCTCCTTTATATAGCGCTGCGCGACGGGGGCCCACCAGCCATTGTTGGGCTGGGCGCCCCCGATCAGGGCGCGGATCAAGGGCCTAATGTG
The DNA here is from genome assembly GCA_038087645.1 of Saccharum hybrid cultivar R570. Classification (NCBI taxonomy): domain Eukaryota; kingdom Viridiplantae; phylum Streptophyta; class Magnoliopsida; order Poales; family Poaceae; genus Saccharum; species Saccharum hybrid cultivar. Next base: position 9,513,941 of record JAQSUU010000191.1, on the reverse strand, counting down.
CCGTTGGGCTCATTAGAGGAGAGATCAACCTTACACGTCCATCTTCCTGCGACGGCATGGACGGCATCAGCACAAACTCCTCCGTAAGTGCGCGTACTCCAGCTTCCCGCGGAGGCAAGGCCATGGACGACGTTGGCACGACCTCCTCCGCAAGGGCGCATACTCCAGCTTCCTACGGTGGCAACGCCATGGACGGCGTCGGCACGACCTCCTCCGCAAGGCCGCGTACTCCAACTTCCTGCGGGGGCAAGGCCATGGACGACGTCAGCACGAGCTGCTCCGTGTCAATAAACGAACCTGGATGCTTTGCTATCTGCTGCGAGCTTGCGAGAGCTCTGGTGGCGAAGTAGGCAGTGTGGAGGACAAGATGCTCCTTGCTTGGCATTTTGTCGAGCACCAGATGTGCATTGCTTGCTCCTGACTCTGTCCCTCACCATTGGAGAAGACGCACAGAGACGACCGTGATGTGCCTACTCCACCAAGCTGCCAATCGCTTACAGACACCAAGCTCAGCTGCAGCAGTAAGCAGGAGAAAACACACACAACCACCATAGCTACGCACCGACCCGCGTCATGGACTCAACGTCGTGGTCTCCGCTCGTATTAGCCAGGAACTCGGCGTGGTGCTACGCTTGGAGCGAGCTGCTGAACGAGCCAACTAGGAGTATCGGCCAGGCACTCGGTGTGGAGCTGCTTCGGAGCGAGCCGCTTCAGGAGCCACGAACGAGTGCGGAGCGAGCCGCGGACGGAGCCACGAACGAGTGCGGAGGTCGTTGATTTGTTTCACGGCCACGCGTCACACATCAAACGACGGGGCGCATAGGCCGGTCAATGAGCCCATCGCTCATCTAATTTTCTTCCCTAATGGTGGCGGGCCTTGCCGGCCCTGCTATTACTGCTCGCTGTCCTAACTCCTAATAACTGGGGAAGGTAACGGGGTTGAAATCGGGTGTTCGTGGGACCACGGTGTCAGTGGGTATCACCGGAGTAACTTCCATTTCCGCGTGACGGCGGGGCAAAGGTTAACCGGTTACCGACCGGCTCATGCGGTCATGCCGTTTGGGCCTTTCGGGGGTGCCACGGCGCGGCGTTTCGATTGGTGCCGCGTAACTGCGGGCTTCTGTGCAAGGCCACGTTTAGTTCTCCAAATTTACCCCAAATTTCGCTAGGTAAAAAGAAGATTCTCCGTCACATTAAAATATCGGTACATGCATGAAGTACTAAATGTAGATGAAATCAAAAACTAATTGCACAGTTTTGTTATACTTTACGAGACGAACATTTTGAGCCTAATTAATCAATATTTGGACAATTATTATCAAATAAAAACAAAAATACTACAGTGCGAACAATAATTTGGGTATCCCCAATTTGAAGATCTAAACAAGGTCTCAGACGACATGACAGTTTGCGCGATTGTTGGAGAAGCGGGCTTTTATACATATATAAGAAAAAAGAAAAATACAATAGTATTACTCTATTTCAAACCAAGACATTTTGCTTTTGATATATAGTTTTTGCTATGCACTTAGATATACAATATGTTCAGATACATAGTAAAAGTGTCGGTGTTTTGAAACCACCAGCTAGTGAATTTTGTGGATTGCGCGTCTAGACTCGGATGATGTGTAAAGAGGACACGGGGATGTACACTGGTTCGGGCGAAATGTCCCTACGTCTAGTGACGAGTTATTCATATTACTTGCACTTGAATTTACAGTAGGGGTTACAAACGGTCGAAAGAGATGAGCTCTCAAGTCTCCATGGGTTAAGGGCGTGTGCATTGTTTTCGTCCTCTTCCGAAAGGTGTCAGGCATTCCCTTTTATAAGCCAAAGGAAGGGCCTAAAATACATGAGAAAGGATAGAGAGAGAAAAAAAAAGAAAGAGAAAAATAAAATAAAATAAAATAAAATAAAATAAAATAAAATAAAATAAAAGAGAAGGGAATGAGTCCCGGAGCTGTGTTGCCCTCCTTCCCCCGCTGGTGGCCCCTGGTGGCCCTGTAGACGATGACGGGGATGTCCGCACGTCGCGGCCCTGTCCGTCGCTGTAGCCACGCGCGCGCATCGCCACTCGGTCATGGCGCAGGGCATGGTCAACAGGTTCGCCGTACGTGGATTAGGCGCCACTGTGCCTGTCCACTCAGCATTGTTGGAGACGTGGATGGGTTGTCGTGGCTGCTGGTCATGTCGAGGCGTGGCTACCCTTCCCTTCTAATGTCAGGATCGTGCGCGGCCACGCCCGGAGTGGTTGAAGTATGGCGTGGGCCCAACACGGAAGCCCACGCGCTCACCCGAGGGGTCGGGCGAGGCGGAGCCTTCACCCGAGAGGTCGGGCGAGCCAGGACCCGCGCCCGAGGGATAGGGCGAGCCTGAAACCTTCTTGGTTGAGCCAGATCAGGCCGCAACTACGCTCACAATCGTTTTAGACGGGCCGAGATTGATGTCTTTTAACCCATGTCTTATGGGTACCCCAATAGTGGTACCTGACAAAAAGCAATGCATCTAGAAAAGTTAAAATATCTTACAATTTATAATGTAAGGAGTAATGTTTAGTTCAGCACCATAACATTAACGAAAAAAGGTTGGCGACTAACTTAACTGTTTTTTTCCTGAAAAAATTAAAACAACTGGCTCGTTTAAATTAGTGGATTAGTTGAGTTAGCATTGTAAAGGTAGCTAGAAGCGGATATATATATAAGGTGAGTTAGCGTATTCCGGCTATTAGTAGAAGGTGAATGCACGATTCTTCGATTATTAGTGGTTTTTGACTGGATTAAATCAATCACCTCAGGAATGTCACTGTCGTTAATCACCTTATTAGTAGTACGCCAAACCAAATGCGACTCACTCAGACGAGTGGCAACATGAGGGGTATGCAATGTTATCATCAGTTGGGCTTGTGAAAAGATATGAGTGCACGAACGAGAGCCATAAAGCCTCGTTCGTTTCACTAAAATTTAGCTGCTGATGCTGATTTGTTGTTAGAGAAAAAAATATTATTCTTTCATTAAAAAATACTGTTGAAAAACATGGTGAATATTAACGACCTAGTACCGGTACCGCCGCTGAAATGTTGCTATGGATAAGATAGGAGTGTATTTCAAAACGCCCTTGACGTGCGTGACCGAGCACATTCTAGTACACACAGAAAGCAAAAGATTCGCCGAGCAATCCGTTTAGAGCAACTCCAACGGTTTTGCATATTTTGTTTGGCAAAATTGGGAGTTTGCCAAGTCACAAATGAATATGGCAAAGGTAAAAAGAGTCGATCTCCAACGGTTTTGCATTATTCACTTGGCAAAAAAGAAAATTGTGGACCCACACATTTTTCCCCGTTCTTTTTTCCTATTCGCGCGCACGGTGCCGTCGGCGCGCCATTTTCTTCGCGCGCGCGGTGCTTTCCTCGCGCCATTTTCATCTCGCCGTCGTGGGAGGGTCATCGCCCTGGAAGACCAGATCATCGTGGGAGGGAGGGTCATCGTGGGAGGGTCTTCGTACTGGTTGGCTAGGAAGCCCTGGAAGGCAGCGATGGGTTCCAGGTTACCGGAGACCAGATCAAGCCGGCTTTCACTGTGCATCTCCAAGGTTTGTGCTTCGTAGACGAATATCTTGCGGCAGTTCTTGTTTGTTTTGTTGGATGTTCTCAGCTGCGCAATTGTTCTCAGCTACGCAATTGTTTGCAGCTGCGGCAGATGAGGGCTTCCAGATCACGTCTCCGAAGACAATTGGATGACGACTCTTCAGACGACGACGGCGATTACTTCGTCTTCGCAGCTGCTCGAATTGTGCAGACGTTTTTAAATAAAAAACGAAGGCCTGGTGGTTCGGTCCCTGGCCATGTTGTTATTTATCGCGATAGAGAAGGCGGTCACCGGAGGATGTTTCAAGATTATTTGGCGGATAATCCGACGTATGGTCCAGATTTATTCCGTCGGAGGTTGTTGTTCTTCAACCTCAGATTGGTTCATATTATTTGTTTAATTTCTATAAGAGTTGTTGAACTTTTGTTTCTTTTCTTCAGATTCAGAATGAATAGGGATATTTTCTTGCGCATCATGAATGCTGTTGAAGCACATGATGATTACTTTGTCCATAAAAGGGATGCAGCAGGTGTGCTTGGTCTGAGTTGCTTCCAAAAAGTCACTGCCGCTCTCCGTATGCTCACATATGGAGTTTCTGCTGATGCTACGGATGAGTATGTTCGGATTGGCGAAAGCACTGCACTTGAGAGCCTACGTAGGTTCGTTGCTGCAGTTGTAGAAATATTTGAAGCGGAATACCTGAGACATCCCAATGAGGCTGACATAGCACGCTTACTGGCACTTAATGAGAAAAGAGGTTTTCCTGGAATGTTAGGGTCCATCGATTGTATGCATTGGGCGTGGAAGAATTGTCCAGTTGAATCGCAAGGTCAGTACAAGGGGCATGTGAACAAGCCAACTATCATTTTAGAAGCTGTTGCGTCTCACGACCTTTGGATATGGCATGCATTTTTTGGGATGCCTGGGTCTCATAATGATATCAATGTCCTTCATCGGTCTCCATTATTCGACAACCTGGCGGAGGGTATAGCTCCAGAGGTGAAGTATACCATTAATGGTCATGACTACAATATGAGTTATTATCTTGCCGATGGTATATACCCCTCATGGGCTACTTTAGTGAAGTCCATCTCCCTTCCAATGGGGAACAAGAGGAAATATTTTGCCATAGCGCAAGAAGCAGCGAGGAAGGATGTCGAAAGAACATTTGGGGTTTTTCAGTCTAGGTTTGGCATTATTCGACAACCAGGTCGCATCTGGGACACAGAGACACTTGCATTTATCATGAGGGCTTGTGTGATCATGCACAATATGATTGTTGAAGATGAAAGAGATATCGACCCTGATGAACGGTTCGATTACGGTGGTGAAAATGTCCAACCTTCTCGTGGCAAGCCTACTCGCACACTAGCTGAATTTATTGAAGCGCATAAAAGAATCCGAGACAAGCCAACACACTTCCAGTTGAAAGAAGACCTCATCGAGCACCTATGGAACCATCATCCTGATTTATATCATATGGAACCAGCATCATGATTTAGTTTCATATTATTATAATTTTTCTTACAAGTTTATAATCAATTATAGTGAACAGTTTAGTTTCATATTTGTGTAATTGATACTTCTTTTAAAGTGTCATATTTTGAAGTGTTATATGTTTACAAGTACCGTCATCCATGCACGTAGCCAATCAACCCAAATGAAACACAATCAAATAAATTATGATAGCTGCATTTTTCACAATGTTTGACCGAATAAATATTACAAATCAAAGTACTGCCGCATATATGAAAAGGTTCTCTGAGTAACAATTGAAATGAAAAGTGCTAGGCTTAAACTAAAACTAATTTCCCATATGCCGCGCAAGGATCTTCTTCTTCATTATCTCAAGCCACTGCAGCTGCTCTTGGTCGAGGGAGCTCTTGTCGGCTAACATTATATCTTTCTCCTCCTTCAGCAAGTCTGCTTCAATTTTTTTTTCTTCATTTGACAATCGCTTCTTCTCAAGCTCAAGCGAAGCCTTCTCTACCTCAAGTGAAGCCTTCTCTACCTCAAGTGAAGCCTCTCTTGCCTTATTTCTTTCCCTGTCACGTGCCTCCTTCTTCTCCCACATCTTGTCCAAAGCTGCAATGCAAGCATCGCCGCCTCCCCGCCTAGCTTCTTTTGCCTGCTTCTGACCCTTTGGCCTCTTTCGTTCTTCAGAACCTGGGGCTGCAACCTCTTGCACTTCGTCATTGTTGTTATCTTCTACATTACTCGGTGTGGAGTCCTTAGTAGTCTTCTGTTTTTTCTTACTAGGTTGATTCTGCTGCGCAGCCAGTTCAATCCTCTTTGTCTTCCACTTGTCTTCATCCTTCAGGCTGTGCCAACAATGCATAAGAGTAAACGACTTATTGTCCTCGTCTACTCCCGTGTATGTCTCCAATGCTTGATTAGTCTGCACAAGTAAATTATTTAAAATGTTTATATCTTTACATATGAACCAAATATTGTAAAACAAATAAAAGAACCAACTATGAAAACAAACCATGTCTTGGATAGTTGCTCCACTAGCATTCCTACGCTCAATTTTCTCATAGCATGAACAGAACTTGTTCACATCCTTCTGAATAGTGAGCCACCTATGCATAATAGAATTCTCTGTCCTGACAGCTTCAGTTTTCTTGTGTTCCTCAAAGTATGCACGAATTCTACCCCAAAATGATAAACGAGTTTAACTGGCCCCATGAATAGGATCTTTGCTAACATTCAACCAAGCTGAGCATATAACCTTATCTTCCTCTTTATCAATTTTTTTGTCCTATGTGACGCACCCTTCGCAGCACGACGGCGACCATCAACTTCAGCTGCCTGCACTTCCACAACATCTTGAAATTGAGAAGGAAGATCATTACTAGTTTCCTGGGTGTGTGTAGTCAGTGGAAAGGTCAAGTCGTTCAAGCCAGGAATATGATCTTCATTTGATGAGAGTATGCCAGTATAAAATCCAATTCCATCCATTTGAACGAATCTACAAAAAATAATGACAAATGTTAAAAAAAAATATCAGATGAACATGGCCAGACCATCTATCCAACAATTGACAAAGATAGAATCCATGGCCAGTTCAGAATTAACAGCGAACATTACAGAAAAACAGCCGGCTATCTCCTCATATTATCCGGTCATATGCTACTCCCACCGACCCAGACAACCATCCTCAAACAAATCCAATCCATCCTCCTCCTCCAAGGCCGCCATCTCCTCCCCCACAGCTGGCCATCTCCTCCCCAAACCCGGCCATCCCCTCCCCACAGATGGCCAAGAACGAAAACCCTAGGACAATGGAAATAGTAGACAAACAATTGAAAGATTGGATTCATGGATTACCTGAAACCACGCCGGCGTTGATGAAGATCGGGCACTGCGGGAAGAACAAGTTGCACTCTCGACAGCACTTTTCTTCGCGGGAAACTACGGCGTCGCCGAGCGGGAACACACGCGCTGGAGGAAGAAAACCGCGAGGGAGAAGGATGCCAAGCGCGACCCAGGCTCACATATATGGCAGTCCATCTCATGTTTTTGCCAAGTTAACAAAAATGCCAAGCTCATTTGCCAAACCGTTGAATAGGAGATTTTTAGACTTTTTTTTGCAAAAACAAGAATGCCAAGCCCATTTGCAAAACCGTTGGAGTTGCTCTACGAAGTGAATTTGCATAAGGCCACCACCGAGGAGTACAATAATACTGCCCTGCAGTAACAACTAGCAGTAACTTCGTTATTGCCAACACCGGAAAAACCTTGAGATCTAGATCAACAGGAAAGGAAGCAAGCAAAAACAGAGGGAGATGCTATCCGTGCTCCACCGAGGCACGTAAAGACGAACACCGCATCACATGTACGCCCACAGGCCACAGCCCACATGCACGACAGACACACAGGACCACAGCAGGGAGAAAACCCCTTGGATCGATCGGGGGAACCCATCCATCCATCATCACATCAAGCAGCATGTCCCCTCCCCTCCGCTCCGCAACGGCGCCGACGCCGACGCCGACGCCGACGCCGGCTCCAGACCCAGGGGCGCCCATATGCATGCGGCCCCGCGCGACGACACAGCGCGCGGACACGCGGGCAACACACGCGCCGCGCGATCCGGCCGGCGCCGCGGCGTCAGCACCCCGGTCGCCACTGACGTCGTGCGTGCCTGCGCCCACACTGGACCACAGGCCACGGCTGCGCAGCGTGTACTGCACACCCCCCTCACCGCGGACTGCGCGGGTGCGGTGTCGATCCGCGAACGTTTTGCGCCTAAGGTAGGTTGAGCTGTAAGCAGAGCATCAGCCGGCACCGGCAGGTCGATCGATGTGCATGTCACGGGGGACGGGACGACGCCTAAAGTTTTGGCCGTAGAAAGCCCGGCCGGGGATTATCGATCGATCCCAATAGTAGCTAGGCGATTGATCGGCGGATGGTTTATGGATCGGAGGGTCCGGTCCGGATGCACGGCATATGGACCACCGGCCACGGGCCACGGGCCACGGCCATTACGCGCCCCTGTCGGAGCTTGCGCGCGTGGGCAGCTGGGCGATCTCCCAAGGCGCGAAGATGCCTGCCTCGCCGGCGCCGGTAGCCTTTGGACGGGGGCTCGATCGCCGTGTAATGTATATGTATGTATGGTACATCGTGCGCGCGCGCGATGACGTGAGCTCTGCCAGCTGCCAGCCCAAGAGACCGCGAGCAGTGGTGGATCCCGTACCCATACGCCGACGCCGTACCCCGTACGTGAGTGGCAACCGACCGATAGGCGATAGGGGTGAAATATCCTGCGCTGACGGTACCATACTACCGTGCATGACAACTGCTGCTGCAGACCGCGTCATCATCGTGTTATATGGCCCGGTTTTTGGCCGTTTCGCGTCTCATTGAGACGTGCAATGCATCATCGAGTACTGAAAAGAAGTGCATGGAGCATGGCCAGTGGAAAGATCCGGCAGGGTACAGTGCGTATCTGCATCGACAAAGACGCGCAGCATCAAGTCCGTCCGTCTTTTCTGTAACCGTTGCTATCAATCGAGCAGAGCTGCCACAGCCCCCATGCCTCCTTTTGCTTCGCCAGTCCCGGCGTGGTGATCCCTTGCGCGTAGTATAAAATAAAGCGGCCCCAACCCAAGCTGTGCTCAGCAAGTATGTCATCAGCACCAGGAGCAAAGTGTGCCGTATCTGCTTTTGTTACCAGTGCATGTGAATCGCAATCACAGACGCAAAAAAAAAGCCATCATCACATTGCACACATGCATGTAGGATAATGTTGAATACTAGTACTAGATTAGTGCTAATTAACGCAATACAAGGACGAAAACGAGCGTTGTCTGAATCTGCCGGCCGGGGAGACTGAATTTCTATCACTGTACATGTATGCGCATTGCACCTCTTTGATATACAACCAGGAGGGAGGGCACGTTTTTCGTTTCCAAATTTTCCAAATTAAAAGGAGGAGTCCAGGAGGGCACATGCACGACGTTGTGCGCCGCAGATGGTGGTGTGCGTGTGCATGCCGTGGTCTGATGGATCGGCCAATTCGGGCCTGCCCAGGACTTGATCCGTGGTGTCAGCAGCCTGTGAACCCGGCGGCCGCGCCCGCGCAGCTAAGCATATACGCACCTCGGCGGAGGACCACGGCGTACGCCGTACGGCCATCAAGCAATCATGGTTAGATGACGACGCAGGTAAATGAGACCTTCTTTCGACTCCGATCTGAGTTCTAACCACCATGCCGCGCTCTCGATCTGGTTAGCAAGCACTGCGACGTGCGTTCACGCCTCGTCTCGGCCTCTCGGGTCGGTCCTCGGTACCTAGCTAGTGTTCCAAAGCAGTGAAGCACGCCAGCTAGCAGCTATAAACGTTTGCATTTGAACCACCCGTACGGCCGTACCCCCCGTACGTCGTTGTACGAGTGTTTCTCCCGGCGCCACCGCCCACCGCCGTGTAGGTGCTCGTACGCAGCTTGCAGGGGTTATAACCCCGGCCGGTCCCCCGGCTACGGAGAGTCACATGCCACGTCCTTCAAAACCAGTGATCACGTAGTAAGAGGCCAGGCTATATATGCATATAGGTCTGGCCGGTGGCGAAGGCAGAGCAAATTAGAGAGGAGTGCTATTGCCTCATGTAGGGGTGCATATATGGTGAGAAAATAGACAAAATCACTGTTTTTACATTTTTTTGGGGTGCATTTGCACCCCCTCAGCAGCTTCGCCCTGGGTCTGGCACGTACGCACGTATGCACAACACGTAGAATTTGCATTGGGCCGGTGGACCAGTAAAGAGAGAACATGCATGACTCGATACGCTCATCTACCAGCCAGCCAGAGAGCGTCGATCGAGCGAATCAGCGACCGATTGTTCGTTCTCAGCTATTAATATGTCTCATGTGAGCTTTGTTGGCGAGGGTTACACATACGTACGTACTATCTCAGCCCCTCCCCTCCAGCTCGATCGATCGGCCGGCGTACGGCTTCTGTTTAATGGTGGAGCTATCACGAGCTACATACGTACAGGGAGCACGGGAGGCCGACTGTGAAGCATGCATATGAGCCGTACGTGCCTTTGCTGTTTTCAGCTGATTAGTAATAAGGCCTATTCATGTTGCTGCTCATTTGGTGTGGAACATGCAGCGTGCAGAAACGGCTCTCGCTCCACCGCGTGCCGTCAGGATCAGCCGGACGGATCAGTACCAGGTGATGGTAACCGCCAACCGGAAACGATGTGACGGGTAAAAAAACCCTGTACCCGCTGATTCTGTGCTGGTGTGGCTGCTGCAGGTGGCTCAGCAGTGAACAAAAGAACACCAAAAGGCCTGCAGTGTGATGTCCATGGTCAGTGCACTCAGCAGGAACAACACGTTTTCTCCCCCCCCGCCAGGCCGCATGCATTTGTTTTCTGAAACTGTTCTTCACTCCGTGGTACTCACTCCGTCGAGAAAAACATACAATTTTATCATAATGTCATGTTTTAGTAGCTTATAAGTTTGACTAATTATAGATACAAAAATATCAGTATTTATGATATCAAATAAATACCATCAGATTAATTATGAAATATATTTTTATAATAAATTGATTTGTAGCCATAAATATGAATATTATTCACTAGAAACTTGGTCAAACATAAATTAATTTTTCTAGCACGCAACCCATAGTTGTATGTTTTTATGGACAAATGGAGTAGACATATAATTGGTCATGTGAAGAAAGCCTAGCCGGTCAATACAAGGGAGAAAGTTGGTTCCTTGATCGAACTTTCTAGCGTCCGAACGTCCGTTAGGATGCTGCCACGCAGAGAGAGCAAACAAGCGTATAGCACACTGGGCTTGCGAGGGAGCGCACTAGCATTGGGCCCGCGCCGTCCCAGAGGCCGCTCATGTCGCCCCAAATGTCGTCCGCGCCACCGGCCGCTTTCCACGCGCATCCCACATGCAACACCGATATATTTTTGAAACATCCACATGTAATCGTTGCAACATACAAAAGAAGACAAATGATACACTTGGAACAAGGTTCTGAAATACTTGCGAAAACGCCTAACGTATGCAACATCTAGATGAAACACTCACAAACATACGTGTGAAAACACCTAAAATCACTTGAAACATATGATTGTAACGTGCTTGTATATGCAACATCCAGATAAAACACTTGCAATATTCGTCTGAAACAGATAACATTTGGAACACACACTTAAAACATATGTGTATGACCTTTACAGCATGTGCAGTATCATGATCTACTTTTGCAACATACATCTGAAACACTTGAAACATACTATTGCAACATGCGCTTTCAGCGTAGCATCTGCTTGCTGCTTGGACGAATGGAGGCTCGTCGACACGGAGCTCGATGCCACGGAGTGCCGCGGAGGTCGCTTGTGTGGAGCTCGTCAACGGCACAGACCTCAGCAGGGACAGGGGCAGGCGGATGGAGCGTGGCCGCGACGGGGAGCGCGAGTCCGGACGAGGGCACACGGCGTGGGCGGTGCGGACGGGAACGGCGCGACCACGGGGTCCGTCCGAGAGGAGAAGCGTGCAGCGTGCTGAGTGAGCAAGCGATGCGGGCGGGGGCGGCGCAAAGCGAGCGAGCAACTTACACTAGGCCCGTCCGGATGGACAAATGACCTATAAACAACATTACCGTTCCTTTCCGTGAGAGGATATCGTATTTGGTTTGTTTAATTTAAAGAATGAAGTAGTCTGTTGTCTTACCTTTTTTTTGGTTTGTTATTATGTGAAATGAAATAATTCGACGCATTACCGTCGCATTCTTCACAAGCTAATACAATAGTAATAGTATGAGAAACAAAATTATTCAATCTAAAAAATTAATTCATGATGCACCGTCTCTCATGTAGATCGAGTGAGTCAGTTTCCCGAACCAAACAGCCAACGAAGGAATGTGTTATCTGTAAGCACGGTGATGACCAGTGGTGATGCAGTGGGATGGGACTACGGGAGGATATGGTCCCGACCACACACAAAACCCACCCCCCGCTCTCATTCCAATTCCAATCTTGAAAAATCCAGCCGGACGAGCTCGCTAGGATCCACCGCGACGTTACTATCTGCTATGTACTGTGCCACTTCGAGCTGGTTGTTGTCCTCGCCAATGAACCGATCTGCTCTTTCCTTTTCTTCTGCATCTCGTCAAGCTCTGCTGCTGTACCATCATCCGTCCGTAGTAGTAGTGGAAATAAAAAAGCACTGTTACATCAATGCCTTCGCCACTCCTTTTCTTCGTCCTTTTCTTTTTTCTAAAAAAATACCAGAACCAGCCATATGTACGAGATTTTATAACCGAATATAAGAAAACTGTGGCCTGATCTGCGACCTGCCAGTCCCACTTGAGATCCAACGACTTTCTGAAAACTCCATGTCGCATCGCGTGACCACAGAAACGCGATCGGCCGGAACTTAAGGCAGGTACACAGTACAGTCGATGCCCAGGTCGATCGAGGTAGTACATGCAAAAGCAGGATGGAAGCAGGCAGGCGGGTGCGACGAAAAGCGGCACGCGTCGTGCATCATACATGGCAGCAGCACACACCAGACACGCCCAGACACACGGCACATGATCATTGCACAGTGCTCCGGCCATCAAACGTTGGACGACGTACTCCGTCCGCCTCTTCACGGATCGCTAATAATTCCGCGATTCAGTAACCCAGCTGGCCCGTACCAGTTGACCCCAGCAGCCGCCGCCTGGCTGCCAACGAGCTAGCTCTCTCTGCATATGCGCCACTTGCAGGAATATAGTGGCAGGATCCACCACATCTCCGGCTGGGGGGCACGGAATCAGGGATGGATGCCGCCGCGGTAGCGGGTTGTTTTAACCGCGATGCATGCGTATGGTATGGCTTGCGCGAGTAGATCTGGGGAGGCGGCAGGCACATGCGAATGGCACGAAAGAAAAGAGGTGGTGGATCAGGCAGGTACCTGGTGGAAAAGGGCACGGCGCGGGGAGACCGTGGGAAACATCGGATGCATCTGGCTGGGGGCGTCGGGCAAAAACGGACGAGAGGGCTGGGGGAGGGACAGACGGATCTTTCCGTTGCAGGTGTCAGGAGGCCGTCACATGCATGCGCCACCCCCAATGTGTCTAGGCTTTGGTTGGTCCGGACTCCGGACCCCGCTCCTCTGCCGGCTGCCGCCCTATATCTCTTCCTTTTTGACAAACAGTGGCAATGCCGATCGGCCATCGAGTAGGAACGTTAAAGAACGACCGGACGGCCGGTAGTAGTAATTGTGAATAGTTGACTTTGCTGGAATGTCTCTGCCGCAGGCCGTCGAAGCGTTAATCACCAGGGAACCAGCCCGTGATGCGCCGCCGCCGGCCGGCCGGAACCCATGCGGCCCGGCTGTATAATTATTGTGCATCTAGATCGGGCGATCTCGGCTTTCGAGGGCGCAACGCAAGGGTACGTGCCGCCAGTGGTGGGATGCATAGGTTTCAAAAAAAAAAAAGTGGTGGGATGCATGCGCGCGACCGAACGAAACGAGGCAGCTGTACGTACGTGCGCCCGCGGCGTGGCATTGCATGCTTTGCCCCGGCCCCGCCGCCGGTGGACCGACCAAGGGGACGGAGCAGCGGAGGGGACCGTGAGACGCGCGCATCGCCATGGCACAAAAAGCCTCGCGGCTCGCGCCATGCCGCGGTAGTACGTCCCAGATCTGGCCCTTTCGGTGCGCCGGACACCTCCGATCCGTGGAGAGTGAGTGGTGCGCCAAAACCATGCCAGCTGGTTGGTGTGATAGTGTCGCACCACGTACGCATCCAGTGACGGAGCTGCAGGTGGTTTAGTTTCGGCCCAAGGCCAAATATAAATCCTCAGAAATTTTGGCCGATTGATGTAAACTTTTTATATTCACGTTTTGGATTTGGATCGCCTGTTCGTTCGTGTGGGTTTCCCGTTCCTCTATTCACATTTGCGTGTATTCTTGTATGAGTCTGAGTCACCCATCTCTACCTGGCTAATTTAAGTGGCCAACATGCATGATGTCTAGCTGCGCTACTGTACCCGTCTGTTTTTATCTCTCTTCTCAAAAAATCAAAATGAATTCCGATCTGTTTCTGTTTCACCGGCTCTGCCTCCTCCTCCTCCTCCTCCTCCTCCATGTATTGCAGCAAATAGAGATGGAACTGTTTGCAGCTGTGCCAACAAGATCTAAACTAACGATAACATGACTCCAAGACTAGTCCCTGCGTGGAGATCCGGAAGCAGTAGCATAATTTTTTAGTGACAGCATAACCAAAATATAGAGAAAGTACTGTAGGTCTGAGTGAAACGTATACTTTAATTCATATATAGGAATATAGGATAGGTCACCATTGTTGGACAAGGCCTTGAAGTCAAGCGGGCCGTACGAAGCTTTCCCTGGGCCGTCAGGTTTTTATGCCGCCTACAGTACAAGTGAAGCCCGCTAAGAATGTGCAGATTTTACATGGCCCAGAGAGCCCCAGACGCACCAATCCTGAACTGAATGGCTCCTTCCTGTTCTTGTTCCTGACTTCCTGTGATGCCTCCTGCCCTAAATCCTGAACTAAGGCACCAGCTGTGCAGCACACACGTGAGTACGTGACACGTTCCGGTGTTGTGTACTCCTACCTCAAGTAAACGGAGAAAAGCAAGACAGATACAGTACTATATACTATATACTGCTTCATGCAAAATGCCTGTGACCCTCCGTGATAATCAAAGACGATCACCGAGTCTTATTAAGCTGTTTGCCACTACGTAGCAGCTAAGACTAAATATGAAGATGCGTAACACGACCAAATAAAAATTTGCAGTACCGTGCAAAATGTCTAACGTTCTTTTCGGCTCTGCTGCATCCCCACCTAATAATACTGGAAATGCGTATTGCTACTTTGCTAGTGTGGTTAGGTCAGGTGTCATTCAACATTGTACTGTTCGAGACCATTTTTTGTCCATTTCTGGAGATTTGTTGGCAGATATTTCTCGCTCGCCCAGTCAGCACACCTGAGTCTGACGACTAACTAACGAGTGCGCGACATTGCCATTTCCCGTCCGTTGCCCGTTTGGCACTATACTACGTTAAAGAACATTCCTCTTATTATTCGCTCTCTCTACGTTAATCGAGACAGTTCCTTACAATTCGCTATATATATGCTCATAATTTCCTTGCCATTGTAATTGCAATGGAATTCATTACTCTTAAGAACATTTGCATTTTGCAACGCCACGAGCTCATGCAAACGATGGATGGCGTCCACTGCAATCCCTACAGGTTTAGTATTCTAAAAAAAGGTTTTCAAACTAATTGGATGTTCTAGGAGATGTACACAAGGTCACAACCCAATCAACGCTCTTTTTGTAGCAAATTAAACTGAACGAAGACTATTGTCAGTAGTCTCTGCAGCCTCATGTTGCAGTCAACTGCTACGCTAAATATATGCTCATAATTTCCTTGCCATTGTAATTGCAATGGAATTCATTACTCTTAAGAACATTTGCATTTTGCAACGCCACGAGCTCATGCAAACGATGGATGGCGTCCACTGCAATCCCTACAGGTTTAGTATTCTAAAAAAAGGTTTTCAAACTAATTGGATGTTCTAGGAGATGTACACAAGGTCACAACCCAATCAACGCTCTTTTTTGTAGCAAATTAAACTGAACGAAGACTATTGTCAGTAGTCTCTGCAGCCTCATGTTGCAGTCAACTGCTACGCTAAATATCTACGAGCGCGCACGCATGCATGACATGCGAGCAGCTGTTTTGCGAGATCTTTTGTTGGTTTTGCTTGCGAATTGCGATAGAGGTCGATCGAGCAGTTCCTTGCAAGCATGGTGACGCCATCTCTGCCACCCCGAGCACTACGGTTGACTTGAATAAAAACACACTCAAAAAGGTGATCGCTTCGTCAGATCAGGGCACCTCTGCACTATTTATATATAATATAAACAAATACGCCTCCTCCCAGGGCCGTCCCGGGAAAATTAGAGGCCCTGTACGATACTAAGAAATGAGGCCTATTAGCCTAGAAAAAAAAACTAAATATACGATATTATAAAGCATGCAGTATGTTGCAATAAAATATATATCAAGATTCAAGAATGATACCTATATTACATAATCTTTACTTGAATAACATCATTCTTTTAGTGTTCTTTGAAATGAAGTCTTCAATAATATGCTCATAATCAATCTTCTCCAACAGTTCACCTTCAAGTGCTATTATAGCCAAATCATTAAGTCTTTCTTGTGTCATTGTAGAACGCAAATAAGTCTTCAATAGCTTTAACTTAGAAAAGCTTCGCTCTGCTGATGCAACAGTCACAGGAATAGTCAACAAAACTCTATATGCAATAGTTGCATTAGGAAAACAACCATGCTCCTTTGTGCTAAAATGTCAACTTGTCTACTATCAAGTGAATCCCAGTATCTTGGATCAAATATATCAGGCTGAAAAGAATCACTAGCATTTGAAGAAGGATTCAAGTCTTCACTGTCTATCTGAGTATTTGTGTTGTCAGCTTCCTCAACTTCAACATTATTTTCTGGAGGATCTATAGGATCATTATCAATATTATTGTCAATCGCCTGCCCCTCCTCAAGCAGGGCCCCTGCCTCAAGTGTTGGATTATCAGACGACACTTGTGACTGTTTTGTAACAAATCTATCCATAGCTCCTTGCTGAGATTGGACTAATTCCTCTATTCTTTGTTTCTTCTTACGCTTTTGAAAACCTGATTCAAATTTTCTAGAACGATTTGTAGAAGACATGGCTTCAATCTTTGAATGCTATTCCAGTAGGTGTCTAGATCAAAAGATAAAAAAAAACAAAATTTAGAGATCGATCAACTACTTATTATTGTTCGCGGCTACCAGTGAATGAATTGAAAAATAAATATGAATGATTTATATTACCTTCAGGGCTTTAGCGCCTGCCGCCTCGCTCTCGCTGTTGCGGTTGCAGCTAGATCGTCACGGCTCACGCCCTGTCCCTCGCGAAACGCTGTCGGCGGCCGGTACGGCGTCAGGCGATGGCGGCGACACGAGACGAGACGTCGAGAGGTAGTACGTGAGACCTAAGATTTGCGATCTGATTCAGTTGGGGAATTGGGATCGGCAACATTGCCAACTGAACAGCGGCCGGGCAACAAGCCATTGTTTATTGGGCTTTGGTCAATTGTTGTACACGTCGCTTTGCTAATGGGCCAAAGGCCAAAGCTACTGCTGTACGTTCTTATTTACCAAGCAATACATATATACGTATATATACTCTATATATATTTGGAGGCCCCTGAAAAGTGGAGGCCCTGTACCGTCGCACACGTTGCACGTGCCAAGGGACGGCCCTGCTCCTCCGGTCCGGCCCATGCTAATCCGTTCGGCCCAGCGCCGGATCGCGCCACCAGCGACCTCTCCGGATGCGATGCCAAAAATATCCTATTACTCGTTCCTGCTCGTCTCCCTGTCAGTGAGATCAGCTGAGATAAATTAACGAGGAGGCTGCGACTGCGAGAGGCACCTGCGGCGCCTGCTAGCTGCTTGCAGATAAGGTCGTTGTGTATGCCGTGATGTATAATGGCCCTGTTTATCTGCCTTATAATCCGTCTTATTTAGCTTATTTTTTCAGCCAGAACAATATTTTTCTCTCACAAAAAATCAGCCAACAGTGTTTTTCAGCCGGCTTATAATTCCAGCCGAACGGCTCCAATGTATTAGGTTAGGTGCTAAACAATGCAAAGCGGCGCACTTAGCGCATATAATCATTGCGTGTTCGTAGTCGTTTTTGCACTATATTTATGAATTGTGGCTGCGAGCGAGCCTGGCTTATCACTAACACTGGTACGTTCATGATTACGCATCGCGTAATCCGGAGTGTTGGATCAGGATGCCACGATTAAACTATGTTTGTATGTCGACCCGAGCTCCTACTGTGATGGAGAGAGAGCAAATTGTTTGGCTAACAACTTCCCGTCTGTGATTGCTGTGCTTACCGGTGCTCTGGAGTGGTGTTATAGGTCCGCCGGAGTTAGGTTTTTGGCGGCAAGTGAAGCATTAGCTGTTTTTTTTTTAAATCGTGTGAGTCTATCTCTCCCTGCGTATTCTAATTTAGGGGCGCTGGGTTGACATATTCGAGAGGCCTTTTTTATGGGATATATATATATATATATATATATATATATATATATATATATATATATATATATATATATATATATATATATATATATATATATATATATATATATGCGCCTATGGGACTAGGAGGTACCATGTACTCTAAGGGGGTGTTTAGTTGGAGGAGTTAAAGTTTAACGAACACTGTAGCACTTTCGTCTTATTTGACAAAAAGTTTCCAATCTTGAACTAATTAGGCTTAATAGATTCGTCTCGTAAATTACTCCTAATCTATGCCAACATGCATGCAATTAGTCTATATTTAGTATTCCATGCATTTGAGAGAATATTGATGTGATGGGAGTTAAACTTTAACCCATCCAAACCAAACGGGGCCTAAATTATATAGTCTCCGTCATGAAACAAGGACAAATAGTTATACTCTCTCCGTCCAAGAAAGAATGCAATTATGGTTCCGTGTCAGTCAAACTGACACAAGTTTGACCAAGTTTGTAGTAAACAGTATTAATATTTATGTATCCAAATAAATTTATTATGAAAATATATTCCACGATCAATCTAATAATACTTATTTTGTATTATGAATGTTGGTACATTTTTATAGAAATTCAGTCAAAGTTTAAACTCTCGAGTTCTCGAAAAACCAGAATTACATTCTTTTGTGGACGGAGGGAATATTTTATAATTGTTAGATGTTAATCAAAATAGACAAAGGTTTAATTTCTTTTAAATAAATTCATCTCGTGTGTTTTGAACGCAACGATCATGTAGTGTTAGTTATATCTGAAACAGAATAGTTACACGATTTCTCGAGACTGTATTTCCAATTATACGTACATATAAAGGTAACAGACTTTGTATGGGCGTGACTAATGACTTCGCTCACTAAAAAAAAATTGCATCCACTGGTTTGCTCTATGCAATGCACCCGCACGTTCCGCGATTTGAATTCTGTAACTTTTGACCACAATAGCCAGGGAAATAATGGGAATGTTCACTGATGAGATTATTCAGAGGCTCTTTCGGCCATCGGCATGGAACTTTCTGGAATCCGGATAGTTCGCGCAATAGCTAGCCATCAAGCACTTGACGGAGTACTACTACTCCAGCAGTAGTAGTTGATGCCTTTTTCACGGGTGGTGCTCGGTAGACATCGCCACCAGCACAGCCTTTGAAACTACGTACAACAGTACACTTGCCAATTGGCACGGCAGGATCGGCCTTGCCCAGTCTCCATCACATGCTATGATTGAAACATGTATGAATATTAAATATAGACTAAAAATAATTAATTATATAAATTATGACTTAGACTATGTTTGATATCGTGGTGCTACAGTAAACATATAACAATGATAGATTAATTAGGTTTAGTAAATTTATCTCACGTATTACTGAGAACTTATGTAATTTATTTTATTATTATTGTTAAACTCTCCTACGTGACATCCGACCAGACACTTACTCTAGCTTCTAGATTTAAACCCCACGACAAGATTAGCGCGTGCAGCCGTGTGCACGTGTCCGCCCGCCGCGCGCCGCGGCGTGAAGCTTGACGTCGGGGAAAAGTCTCCGCTCTCTGCCGCGCCGCGCCATCGATCACGCACTCCGACGCGGGAGCGCAGAAGTCAGCCCACGGCCCCACCCTCTCAAGCCTCGCCGTCGCCGTCCCGCCCCCGCGAGCTGAGACCGAGAGCCATCCGGATGACCCGCGGGGCCGGGCCTCCTCGCGGCCCCGCCAGCCAGCCGCGAGCGTGCGTCCGTCCGCGTCGTCGCGATCAGGGGAGTTTGGAGGGTGCGGTGGTGGGTGGGGCTGGGCGGCGGCTGCATCGTCACGCGGTGGTCGCCGGGCGGCGGTGGCGGGCCTGCTGTCGTGGACCTTTTGGGTTAAAATAATGCATGGCGCGCGGTGCCGTTTCCGGATCATGCGTGCCGAAAGTGAGGTCGCTGCGAGACGGACGAGACGAGGCCTCAGGGGATATTTGTCACCAAGCGTGCCGGTGCCGCGCGCATTTATTGCGCCAAAAAGGCACGAGCGAGCAGCGGCCTCCTGTTTGTGTCGCATTTTCGGGAAACATGTTTAGGGCCGGTTTAGGCCCTGTGTAGATCCAAAAAAATTTGCAAAATTTTTCAGATTCCCCGTCACATCGAATCTTTAGACACATGCATGAAGCATTAAATATAGATAAAAAATAAAACTAATTACACAGTTTAGACGAAATAGACGAGACGAATCTTTTAAGCCTAATTAGACCATGATTGGACAATATTTGCCAAATAACAACGAAAAGAGCTACAGTGTCGTTTTGCAAAAATTTTTGGAACTAAACCGGCCCTTAGTTGTAAAGTTTTTTTTTAAATGACACTGTAGCAAATTTCGTTGTTATTTGGTAATTAGTGTCTAATCATGGTCTAACTAGGTTTAAAAGATTCATCTCGTCCATTTCATCTAAACTATGTAATTAGTTTTATTTTTTATCTATATTTAATGCTTCATGTATGCGTCTAAAGATTCGATGTGACGGAGAATATTAAAAAAATTTGCAAAATTTTTTTGTAACTAAACAGGGCTTTAACGTGGACTACCTCGTTTCCGTGCAAGTGCAACCTTTTCTATTTTGCACCTGTGTATACCAGGACTACTAGTTGTGCTCTCTTTAACTGTTACTATAAGTAGTCCTTTATTAACTGGAATTTTCTAGGGCCTCCTTTGGCTCACGGGAACAACAAAAGAAATTCGTAGGAATTCAACTCCGTAGGAAACGAAAGCAAGTTGAATTCCTGGAATCATTCCGTCGTTCTCATCCTTTGGCTTGGCTCATGGGAACACACAGCACAGCGCGCACACACACTCTCTCCACCGAATGACAGCACACGCCGCAAGCCCGCCGTCGCCGCGAGATGGACCCGTGCTTCCCGCTGTTGGCCACGCCGGCGCCGTCCACGGGCGGCTGTAACACCCCGGTGTTACGCAAGCATTTGCATTGCAATCATAAGCATGACATTTCATATCATCCATAATCATATATGGTAATATTATAACTTGAATGAAATGAAAGCTTGGAAAATGGTATTCATGATGTAATATGTTAAGGTGCTAATTACCTTTCATCAAAATTGTGCAACTACAAATTTTGTATCACTTAGAATCATAGGTCAAATTTTTGGAGCAACTAAAGTACTCAAAGTTTTGTCAAAAACTGGTTTCAAAAATGTATTCTGAAAATATTCAAAAATACTCCCTATTTTAGCTTTTATTCTGCAATACAAAATCTATTGAGAATTTTTAGTTGGCCCCTTAATCAAAGTTGTAGAGAATTAAATTCTAAGCAACTTTTATTTTTGGGTCATTTCCAGAAAAGGTCTTTTTCTTATTCAAATTAGGGTTTGAAAACTGTATTTGAAAGTTGTTTGAAAATAAAAATTTGAAAAAATAAAAACCTAACCTAAGCAGGCCGCCGCCTCGGTTTCGGCCCGCAGCCGGAAGTGGCCCGCCTCCGCGCGCGTGCGCCCGCGCCCGCTCCCCGCCTCGGCCCGTGTAACACCCCGGGTGTTATAGTGCTAATTAATCTGCCATGTCATCATAATGCATTGCAAAGCATCTCTATTAGGTTAACATTGTTATGCATCAACTAAAACAAGTTTACTTATCTAGGTTGAATGTGTTTCTCAGTGGTGTGCTCCGAACCCGAAAACCCTAATTTCGAATGCCACCGCAAATACTTAGTCCATGCCCTGCGTAATTTGAGGTGTGCGACTGTGTTGCACACTAGTGTCAAGTGTAGGGTATGAGCTCAAGTACAACATTTAAAATGAAGCTCCAAATTTGAGTTTGAATTGGAGTCCCAAAACTTGTCACGAGTTTTCCGATTCAAATTTAAATTCAAATCTGGGGAGAAATGTAAAAGAATTTTTAAAAGCTAATTGGTCAACCAAGAGTGGCATTTGGTCAACCATGTCATGTTGGTCCAAATGATGCCCTTGGGTGAGGTTTTGATCACTAAGTAATCACCAATCAAAGTAGCAACAAATTTCGATTTAAAATTCCTCCGAAAACCCTAAATTTCAAAACCCTGTTTTACCCCTTTTGAAATAATTCAAAATCTAAGCAAAATTTGGAAAAAAGTTCAAAACCAATTTTGTAGAACTTTTCTAGGGCTACAACTTTGGTGTTTTGAGTTTTCAAAGTTTTAGTGAAAAATGTGGAGCAATTTTGAAAATAAACAAATTTCAAATTTAATTCATTTTTGTCCCCAAACTAAGATTTCAAAATGGAGGCTGATTTTGAAAAAGTTTTGAACAGCAAAGTTGTAGGTCTGGTCAAGATATACAACTTTGATGTTGGGAGATTTTGAAGTTTCAATATAAAATCAAAAGTAATTTCTAAATTACCAAATCTGAAAAATGTGTCCCCTTTTGAGTTTAAATTCAAATTTCAAAATCCAGTGAGAATTTGAAAAAGTGTTCAATACAAAACTTGTAGAGCTTGAAATTCTGAAGATTTCATAGATTGGAAGTTTTTCAAGTTGTTACATGATTTTGAGAGTAATTTGAGAAAACAGTTTGGAATTTCAAAAGTTGGGGGGGGAACAGCTACAGTGCACCGGCGAATCACGCACCGGCAGCGCGCGGCATGGGCGCCGGCGAGCCGCCGACGTCGCGCTGGCCGCTTCCACGACCTTCCATCCTGCCACCGCGACCACAGGGACCGCTTCGCGCTCTCTAGCTGCTTCCTTGCTTCACAGCGCTATAAAAGGGACCGACACCGCCACTGTCGCCGTCCGGTTTCATCATCGCCGCCGCCACCGTCCTCATTGCTCCGGCCAAATTCGCCCTCCCTGCTCCACCGCATCCATCTCCATCTCGCCAATCGCTCCGCCATCACCTTGCGAACCTGTTGCGCCTCTTGGTGTAGATGCTACCGCTCAGGATCACCGGGGAACCATCGTCTTCCACCTCGGGTCGCCGCCGTCCCGGTTGAGCCCGCCACCGTGACCAGCCGCCTCCAGTGCCTCTCCACTTCAACCGATCACGCCTCTGTGATCGTGGTACGCCCCTGATGCTCCCTGGCTAGATAGTTTAAGCTTTGCACCTTTGTGTCGTCGAGTCGTCGGTCACCGTAGTTGCCGAGCCGCCACCGTCGTCGGTGAAGTGTCACCGGAGCTCGAACCGTGGGGCAAATTAGTAAAATGGAGTCGTGGGAAGGTGTAGTTGGTGTCGGTCGGGTCAGTTGGTCGACCGAAGCCCCGATCACCGGCCGGCCACCGCGCGAAGGTGAGTGAGCGCGCGGGAGAGAACGAGAGAGCGGAGGTAGGTGATGACAGGTGGGGTCGGCCTGTCAGTGAGAGAGAACGGGAGAGTGAGCGCGCGCGGGCTGGGCCGCGGTGCTGGGCCGCTCGGGCGAGTGCGAGCGCGCGTGCGAGCGCGCGTGAGCGGGCCGTCTGGTTGGGCCGGACCGCGGGGAAAAAGAAAAGTCAGCCCGATTTCGTTTTTGTTTTTCTTTTTCAAATAAATGAATAGTGTTATTATTTGTTTATTTCATTAAAAATTGTGTAGAGTTCCAAAATTCATGAAAATTTTTGTGTAAGCTTTTCAATGTATAAACTATCTAGGAAAAATGTTAAATCATGAATTTGAATACTTTGAGCAGTAGAATTAATTAGTTTCATTAAAGATTAAATGCAACTTCCAGTAATTTTAATAATTAATTTATTTATCCAAAAATTATGAAATTTATTATAACACTGTTGTAATTCATTCTTAACCCATAGAAAAAGTTTGAGCTTGATTAGGTAAAATTTGATCAACTTCTAATTATGCCCTAATTATTAAATAGAAAATAAATATTAATTTGAGAACTTTAAGTGTTGTGTGCCTTTTGATTGAGTGATGTCCTTAGATCACTACCCTTTTGTGATCTTTGGCACCTTAATTTCATGATTGAGCTCGTTAGTAACTTGTTAGGTTAAAAGCTGGTATCGCTGGAATCGCCGCTTCTAGTTAGTAGGTTTTCTGTTTGCGACTGTACCGTGAAGAAAAGTTGTACTCAAATCGTAACCGTGGCATGTTATCATCAAGCATCATGTTTATCATCGAGCATCATGTTAAAGCATGTTATGTATTCGTGTAGTCTCCGCTTTCGAGGAAGCCGAAGTCGTCGATCAAGCTTCCGGAGAAGAGCGATCGTCGGTGGGTTCCGGACCAGGGGGTGAAGTCCTCGAGTCTGAGTCGGTCGTCGTGTTTGAGCAAGGCAAGCCCCGGTGCATTTAAACCCTACCTTGAGTTTTACAAATGTTTTATTATTTATATTATGGTTGACTGCATTAAGTAATTAGGAGTTGAGTGATAACCTAATTGCTGCATTATCATCCTTGATTATTGTGATATCAACCTTGATACCTGATTTACAGAAAATGCGTAGTATGCTTCGCTATGCTTAGAAGTTAAGCTTTTAAATGAATGTTTACATAGCCATGACGGCATATCGAATGAATATTGAAATATGTGAATGAACTTGTAAGATCGGGCGGGTGGTTTGGCCACTGCTAACATGCATTGGGAAAGGAGTCCCACTGTATTGTTTCCGCCTTATCAGTTAAGGACCGTACGTTGTTGGCCCTCGCGTCATGGAGTTTTTATTAGTACTAGCCATGTGCCCATGTCGGGTAAGCCTTACTTTGGTTAGTCCATTACGAGAACGTCTAACCTCGCACTGGGAGTGGAGAGATGGCGAGAGTAACGTGTACCCTCGGGGCTAGAATCGGGCCGGGTTCGAGGAGTACTGTGCTCTCGGGTGGCGATGGACACGTTCTGGTTTTGGGAAAACCCGAGTAAGAGTTGATATATGCAAGATTCAGTTCTACATATGTCGTGTGGTTACGAATCCCCAGCTGGGTAAATGAAGCGGTTCGAATCGTCGTTACTCCACGAGAAAGGAGTCTTGGCCTTGCACCAACATCGTAGTTAAGAACTGGAATTGAAAGAAAGAATGAGAAAGGTTTTGATGATAATTACTTTGATCTAGATTAGGATCACCTAGAATTGGTTAATGAACCATCAATGGTAAAAGTAAAATGTTGAAGATAAGGACTTACTTTAATAAGCTTTTCTGCAAAAAGAAAATTTGATTCTTGATTACCCGTACCTTGATTCCCTAAAGCTAGCATGCCCTTGGAGTCTTTGTCTTAGTCGGGTAAGTCTTGTTGAGTACTCTCGTACTCAGGGTTTGTTAACCCCTTGTTGCAGGTGCGGTTCATGAACAAGTCTGCTTCGAGCCTTGTTGCATGACCGTCGTGGTTGAAGACAGTGACGACGAGTAGATTGTGTGGCCTTTGGGCAAGGCATCTCGCTTGTGTGATGTAATAAAGTTACTACCGATACTTCTCTACTACTGGTTTGTAATAATGTTACCTAAGGTTTTAAGTTTGAAAACTGGTTTGTAACCTAAGTTATTGTAAGACTTCCGCTACTTTACTCTGTTGAATATTTTGAATAAACTGTTGTAATATTGCAATACTCCTGTGATTGGATCCTGTTCGGAGGAAAGCAGGCCTTTTAAGTTATGGTGAACATAAGTACGACTGTCAGAGGTCATTATGGCAATGACGTGTGCTTGTGGGCCATCATAATTAGGAGGTTCTGTGACAGCCCGGCCCAGTCCGACCTCTCTCTTCCCCCTCCCGCTCTCGCGCGCGCGGCTCGCTGGCGCCCGCGGCAGACTGCGCTCGCCGCGTGGCGACCGCATGCCGGCGACGCCCTCCGCGTGGCCATCCGTGGCCCCCGCGCGCCCGGCTTCTTGACGCCACGCCGCGCGCCCCTGCCTCCTTTCCCCTCCTCACTCGCTCTCCCTCTCATTCCCTTTGGAAAATCCGAACGGGAGCCGTGCTCACCCCGCTCACCACTGCTCGCCGCCGTCTCCGCTGTCGCGTTCCGACGCCGGTGAACCGCCACCGCCCGATTGTTTGCGCTCCACGTTCCGCCACCTTCTCCTCTCCTCCGAACGGGCCACCGTGTGCCTTGCTCGCCTACGGTAAGGCTCAATCGAGCTCTTCCCGCTGCGCCACCACGTCGGGGCCGCCGAGCTCGCGCTCCGCCCGCCAGCACCCTCGCTCCCTCTCCATCCCGATGAACCCCTCCCCTGAGTTCGCCATCTACTCGCGAACACCGTGCGCACGCCCGCTGGTCAGCTCGTGGCCGGAGATGGCCGTTGGCCGCCGGCAACCGCCGCACTGCCGCGGTCCAGAGCGCCGGCGAGGCTGCCCTCTGTTTCCCTTCGGTCTTCCGCTGGGCCGCCGCGCCTGTGGGCCGCGCCTCCGAGCGGGCCGGCTCGCCTTTCCCCGCGCGCGCGAACCAGGCCGAGAACGGCCACGGGCCGGTTATCTTCCACGGGCCGGCCTAGTACCAATATTGAAAAATCAATTTCTGTTTTCTTTTATTTCTTGATAAAAAATACTTTGGAAAATGTTTTTGTAGTCCTTTTAGCTCTAAAAAAATTTTTAAAATAAATTTCTATAGACTCATTGGAACCAGATCTACAATATAAAAATATTGCATGTCAATATTGCATTACTTTTATGTAGTGTTTTATTTAATCCTTAGAATTGGTGTTTTCTGGAAAAATTGATAATAAATTATAGAAAAATCAAAAAAATGTGATTCCAAGTTTATTAATCTTTTTGTGCCATGTACTTGCTAGGAAAATTATATATCATGCCTGTTCTGTAGAAAAATGTGTAGGTGTAGTTCAAATGCTTTCTATCACTAGTATTTACTATTTTTGTTAATTAAATAAATGTGAATAAAACATGCAAGTGCTAATTTTTCTACAGTGATTATTTACTGTGTAGAAAGTAGGAAAATTACTAAATCTGTTGTTTGATACTTTTCATAATGCAAAGTATTTTCATGCTCGTTTTTAGTCCTTAGCTTGTTATTTTTGTATAGATAGTTCTAATAATCCAAATGCAATGAAAATTTTGTGACATGCTAGAATTGATGTTAGTAATCCGCTGTAATTTTCTAAAATTTTTCTGTGCTACCAAAATATGTGTTGCTGTTCAAGCATAATGCTAATTAGGGTTTACACTCAACCTTTAATGCAAGATTAGTTAGTAAACTATGCTTTGGTGTATCTTTGAAGCATCTTAAGTGTCAGTGTGCCTTTGCATGATAGAGATTAGTGGTGGTAGTTTTTGAGTACATGTTCTTGAATGGCGTATACTACCTTGTAAAAGAGTCGTAAGCTCCACGTAATCCAAATAAAGTAACATGCTCATTACATCTCATTGATTCATCATCATCTCATGTCATCCCTGCAATGCACCTAGGCATTAGCACTTATACTTCTGCATCATACAGGATCGCAGGAAGTGACCCCGGTAGCAGTTCCCGAGGACCCGGAGGAGCAGTCCGAGGTGCAAGAGCAGGAGACGACCGAAGCCGAAGAGGAGGTCGGTGAAGATCTTCCAGAGTGCCCCGACCACCGTCCGAGCTCTTTTGAGAGAGGCAAGCCCCGGAGCATTTCTCTCCCCCGGTTTGCAAATACTTTATGAATGCTTTACGTTAACTGCGGCATTAAGTTTAGGAGTTGTTTGCAACCGTTGTTGCATTATACCTTGTTTACTCCGTTCTACCCTATCCTTGTCACCTTGTCATTCGCAGTCAAGTAATTGCTTAGCTTGCTTAGACCGGTAGAAGTCGGGTGATTTCCTGTCACCTGCGAGATATAGGTGGTTACCTAGATCTGCTTGAGAAAAGATGTCATCATGAAATAACTAAGTGTTAATGTGAAATTGAGACCGGACGAAAACTTGCAGGGTTTCGGACTGTAGTGTTTTCCGTCTGTGTTGATTAAGGACCGTCCGTTGTTGGCCTCGGGTCATGTTGAACGCATGCCTCACATTTAGCTGGCCGGATAAAGTACCTTCCGACCGCGAAGCTGGGAGATTATTCGGGGCGAGTGGATTGCCCGCAACGCACTGTACCGGAGTAGTAGTGGCAGGATACGGGGGGCGCGATGATATGGCCAAAGAGCAGTCGGACGGCCCCCGGGTACAAGTGGTTCCTGGCAAGCTCGCGACTTTACTTGAATGGTTGACTCGGTGACCAACACCTCACTTTAGCGGGTGAGTGAGGTTTGTGTGAGGAATAACTTACCAGCTGGTTAATAATCGATTCGAATCGCCATCGTTCACTGGATAGTGAGCACTTGACTTGAGCTACTTCATCGTAGTAATATTGATGGAACACTTGGACAGTTATATGAAATATGGCATAATGGAAGTTGTTAGTGATCATTTGGTTATCATTACCTGTTTAATTACATGTTACTTTAGTACAGGTGCAAATGTAGTTGACAGGTTAATAAAGATTTAACTTGATGCAAAGCTTTTGTAAAGATTCTCTAAATACTAAAAATGCCTTTTTGCAAATGAGTCAACTACCCCACCAGAAAGCCTATCATGATCCTTGGTGTCATTTTATTTTGGTTCTGTCGGGTAAGTCTAGCTGAGTACCTTCTCGTACTCAGGGCTTTCTTCCCACTTGTTGCAGATGGGTAGATGTATTACGGCTACTGCATCAACTGCCTCTATCCTGCAATGAAAGAAGCTTAGGACCATGGGCAATGGTCATTCACTACATCTCGTCTGATGCTTTTGATGGAAGATGACCCTCAACTGGCAATGTATTTTGAACTCTGTGTGCGTGTGTGATTTGAACAAAATGCTTCCGCTACTTTCATTCGAAACTGGTTTGTAATAACTATGTTTAAATTCCGATGTTTTTGTGCCGCGAACTTTTATGTAACTTGTGATGGTGACCGTTGAACTTATTACGATCTTGGCTGGTATGCAAGTTGGTTTGAAATCCGTCGTGATTTCACGGACTACCGGATTATACGGGCTTAAGTTTGCTAAATCGTCTGTTCGATGGGTGATTTTCTCACTTAATCTCGTATAATTGGTGGGTTCTGTTACAGCGGCGTTGGCGGCGGTGCCGCCGCCGACGTTGCGCGGGGGTACCATTGGCGGGCCCCCTCGGAGACGTTCCTCTGTTTCCCTGGCGCGGCAATGGAGGTCATCTCCTCCTCTTCCTCGCCTTCCGCGTCGCCGTCGTGCTCCGCGAAGCCGGCGCTCCGGCTCAACCCCACGGCCTCCCTGGATCTAGAGGCCTGGCGGCTGGCGACGCGTGCGAGGCGGGCGTGGGTGCACGACCTCGCGCGGACACCAGCGTCGTGGCCTCGTTAGGCGCAGGCGCTCGGCACGGCTTCGCGCGGACGCCGGCGTCGCGGCCTCGCCAGGCGCGAACGAGCCCGTGGAGGGGAAGTTGGGGACCGGCGCCCCTTTTGTTGCAGGGAGCGGCGCAAGTCGATGGAGGAGGGCGGCGCCGAGCTCGCAGCCGAGGAGGCCGTGCTCATGAGGATGCTTCCGCGTCGTCCACCAGGCCTCGTCCCTAGCGCGAACGGTGGCGCTCCGCCCCCGCACGGATGGCGGCTCGGCCCCAGCGACGACGTCGGCGCTCGGCCCCAGCACGGACGGCAGCTCAGCCCGAGCGTGGAGACGGCGGCCAATGTTTCCTTTGCCAATCCATGAGCTCAGAGCAGATGTTTTTTTTCCTGTGTTTTACTGTGTTGTTGTGAGAGATCGATTCCAAAGGAATTGAATCCTCTGTTTTTCCTGCGTGGCACCAAAGCAAAGCAAAAGCTGATTGGAGCTAACAAGCGGTCCAACAAAACTATTATATGCGAGTTGTTTCGACGGCTCAAGGAATCCATCTTGGCCTCATATTGGGCTCTGGCTCTGCAAGGAGACGAAGAAATGGTCATCTAACCGTAACTATCCGTGCAGCTAGCTCATAGTTATCCTCTCAGCACTAAGTTAACCTATGTATGCACAGCTAGTTTTTCCAAGAGAAACCAAAACAAAAGGAGACATTTGGCGACACTCGTTCCTTTTTTTTTTCCCAATTACTAATTTACTACAAAGGTAACGTATGCACACACCAACACCACACAAAACTACGACGTGTGTGGTTCGTGCTTCCGTATGTACTTCATCAGTGTATACGTAGGACAATGGGTCCTAAACTATTGGCCGGGAGAAACTTACAAGCAAGTCCAGCCTTCTGGATTTCTAATTAAAGACAGAGCTTTTCGTAAACAACTCAGGTGATAAGCTGATCCTGCTGCTGATACACTCCCCTTTCGGCATATGCAGCTCCTAGATAACCCAAATCATGCGCACACTGATGACCCTCCACAACAAATGCAACAATCCCTCGCGATGTGCATGATTTACGAACTGCTAGTACACATCTGCTTCCTTCTCATTGGTATAAACACAGGTACAATATTCCCAGTACCTGATTGAATGGGTCACACCGTCAAATTATTGCGAGTCCGCGAAAGTCTAGTCCAGCACGTAGCATGCCGCATGCGCTAAATTGAGAACAAGAACAAAACCATACGCGACGTTCGCAGGACGCACAAGAGCAGTGGACAGTGGTCGTTCCATGGGTTTCTTTCTCGACCACTGATTCAGTGCCGTCCAAGGAAGGTCCAGTCCAACCGAGTAGCTGCTCCTGCTCGCTCGCGATCTACAGCGAGCCGAACCGAAAGCAACGTCCGCGCACGCCTCGCGATGCGTGCGACGGGCGTATGGCGCGTGCACGAATCGCGGCGTCCGGCGTGGCGCGAGCCGCGCGGCGGGCAGGGGTCAATGCGCGTGGGGCCCGGCCCACCGACCACGATCCCGTCCCCGCCACACAACGGGCATCCATCCTCCTTTTTCCTTTTTCCTTCTTCCTCTTCCTCCGTGGAACGCCCCGGCGAGCAGCAAAAAATCGGCCCGCCTTTTTGGCGCGATCCTGGCGAGCACGCGACCTTTATAAAGCGCGAGCCTCACCACGGGACGCACTCTCCCGAATCAGAACCGCGCGCCCCATTGGCTCGCGCACGCACGAGCACGACCTGTCGCCCGCACCGCACCCGCTTCGCTTCCTTGGCAAAGCGCCAAAGCCTCGCTCCCAATTTCTCCACGCGCGGCTTCAAGCTCCTCGGTCGGTGCAGTTCGCAGCGGGCGGGCGGGACACGGCACTCCACACACACACACTTCATAGATTGCAGATCGGCGCGTTGGAGGCAGGCAGGGATGGAGCCGGTGGGCAGGGGCGGGGACGGCGGCGGTGGTGGCCGCGGGAGGCGCTGGAAGGGGAAGGGCGTGACCTCGGGCTCCGCCGCGGGGAGGCAGCTGGCGCCAGTTTTAGAAGACGCGCCGGCGGCCGCATTGCTCCGGCCCCTGAAGAAGATCCGCAGCCCGGACCGCCGCCTCAACCGCTCCCTGTCCTCGCTCTCGTCGGCTCCGCCTTCCCCTGACTCGTCCTCTGTCTCCAACCCCATGTCACCGCCATCGACGCGACACATATTTCCGTTCGCGTACGATCAGGCTCCGGCGGCGTCGACGGCGGCGGTGCCGTCGGCGTCGACGGCTGGGTCGCCAAGGCTTCTGCCGCTGCTGCAATACTCCAGCGTGTTCCAGCAGCCTCCGCCGCCGCCGCCGCAGCAGCAGCCTCTGCAGCACCAGCAGATGATTTCGTTCGGAAGCAGCGAGCAGCCGCACCAACAGTTCGGGGCGGCATCGGCGGCGGCTCCTCTGTTCCCGCCGCAGCTCCTGGCGCCGGAGGTGCAGCAGCAAATGCTGCTGCGCTACTGGAGCGAGGCGCTGAACCTGAGCCCCCGCGGGTTCCGCGGCGGGGCCGTGCCGCCGGCGCTGTACCAGCAGCTGCTGCTGCGCGCGCCGGGCCCGCCCACCAAGCTCTACCGCGGCGTGCGGCAGCGCCACTGGGGGAAGTGGGTGGCGGAGATCCGCCTCCCGCGGAACCGCACGCGCCTGTGGCTCGGCACCTTCGACACAGCCGAGGACGCTGCCATGGCGTACGACCGCGAGGCCTTCAAGCTCCGCGGCGAGAACGCCAAGCTCAACTTCCCCGACCTGTTCCTCGGCAAGGGCCACGTCGGCGGGAGCGGCCGCACCAGCGCCAGCACGGCGGCGTCGTGCTCCTCCTCTTCCTCGTCTACTCCGCCGACGCCCGACGAGAATCAAACGAAGCAAGCGCAGCAACATGACGGTGAACTGCCGTGCAACAGCGAAGCGAAGCCTCTGCTCCCGGAAACAGAGCAGGCAAAGAGCTCGGAACCCGAACCAAATCCTCAGCTCCAGTCGGCCGATCAGCAAGGCAGCGATGGCAACACGGTCATGTTTCAGCCGTCGGTGGCGCCGGGCGGCGTGTGGGGTCCCGCCGACGAGGCGTGGTTCAGCGCCTGGGGCCCCGGCAGCTCCGTGTGGGACTACGACATGGACAACGCCCACGGCCTCTTCCTCCAGTCTCGCTTCGCCAGTGAGGCGACCAGCATGGACTACGTGTCCAGCACGCCGGAAGCCCCGGCGGCACCGGCAGCAGGGACCGCCGTGGCCTCCGCTGCCTCCCTTTCTCCTCCTCCTCCTCCTCCCCGCAGTCCAACCTACATGTGGAAGGACTGAGCATCGCACACGATCTTCGCGCGCAGGAAGTATCCAGGACGCGGGATGCGCACAGGTTGCAGGTTTTTTGAGTCAGCTTGTGGCATCTCGCGGTACGATCGCCATTAGCAAAGCAGGAGCATCTGAAGGACCACCGTTTTATCTGGACCTTTCCCTCTGACCACTTTTTTCTCCTGATGAAGCACCATAAGGATTCCCAGCTGGATTTTTGAGGCTGGGGACAAGGATGGCCTCTATTTCAACCGCCATCCTTGCTGATATTTCCATGACGATTCATGATTCCAACATGATCTTTTAGGTATTTCTAGCATGTTTCCTTGCTGCATGATTTGTAGTTGCATGCATAGCGGCATGAAGTAGTGTTCTGTCTTTAGGGATGCCTAAAGGCTTGGGAGAAGAGACGGGTTTTATGCTCTCCTCTGCTCTTAGCTGAGGTTTATGCCTTTATGTTTTCTACACGTACTGCATTGTACTAGTACTATGGTACAAATATGAGAGTCAATGTGTCCGTGTGTTTGTGTGCCTTGGATTTGGAATATATGTATATCATTGGCATTTGGCGAAACTACCTCTTATGTAGTGTCAGTTTCATGTTTAATGAATGGATTCCTAGTTTCTTAAGAATTGGTGATGTACATTTTCGTCTTAAGTTCTGCGTATTATTATGTCCTCAAGTTTAACTGATCAATCACATGAGCAGCTAAATTTGACTTATACTGACGCTTATGCTGAAGTAATGTGAGAGGAAACCTCGCAGTGCTGCTAAGCCAGATAACGAAGAGAAAGGCTCAGTAAGTCGCCCAAATCTGAGCCCAGACACTGGATAGTTTTATTCTCTCTTGCCCAACAACAAAGCCCAAATATTGTGCCGGAGATGCAGTACTCGTATTTGGGCCTTCACCGGTATATAGGTCGTAAAGCTCAATTCAGCCCGGTTATACGCACTGACGGGAGAATCTCAACTGAAGTCGGCCAATCATGTCGCGGCCGCCGTCGCCGATGCTCTCCGTCCCGGAGAAGAAGACCGCCGCCGCCGAGCTCTTCCGCGACCGCCACTTCTTCGGCGCCGCGTCCTTCTCCGACATCCGCGACGCCCGCGCCGCCGTCGCCGTCCCGAACCCGCAGGCGCAGCCACCCGCCTCCCGCCGCGCCCTCCTCCTCCGCTACCACCGCCTCCTCTTCTCCGCGCGCGACGACCCCTGCGCCTTCGACGAGACGTTGTGCTTCACCTGGCACGACGCCTTCCGCCCCCACCTGAAGCACGCAGCCGCCTCCCTCCGCTTCGAGAAGGCCGCGCTCGTGTTCAACATCGGCGCGGCCGCGTCGAGGATCGCGGCAGCCGTGAGCCGCGCCACGGAGGAAGGGGTGCGGGCAGCGTGCGGGGAGTTCCAGCGCGCCGCGGGGGCGTTCCGCGCGGTGGGGGAGATGATGGAGGAGGAAGAGGCGACGACGGTGGATATGGGTTCTCAGGCCTCGGCGATGCTGGAGCGGCTCATGCTCGCGCAGGCGCAGGAGTGCTGTTTCGAGCGCGCTCTCGCCGCGGGGAAATCACCGCCGGTGTGCTCGAAAGTGGCTAGGCAGGTGAGATTTTACTGTCTGCACGCCCTGTTCCTATACATTCCTCTCGTTATGTCTCTGTTGGGGGTTAATTGCAGTGCGGTTTGCACAACTTCAGAGATCAAATTCTTTGCAAAATGCAGAAATGCGCTTTTAACAGTTTATGACTACTCGCTGATCAAAGTTTGATGAAAATTCTTTTGGGTATTTTAAGATGAGAAAATGTATGTTAAAAGCAAACACTGAAAAAGATGGTAGGAGTGGGCTATTTGTCCGTGTTGATCGAACGAGGAACTGAAGATAGTAGTGCTCCGGTGCTCCCCAGTAGATTTGCCAGGTTGGTCAAGAAATATGAATTCGAAATGCTCATGTTCCCTTTTAAGTGAACCCATGGGAGGGTGATAGAGATTAGAGGGTGCAAATGTTGATGCTTTCGAAATTGGCATTAGTTTGGAGCTTTACGTCAATTGCATTGTCCAAATTAGATTGTCCCCATTATGAATCAGTTCCATCTGTGGTAGCTCTGAGACCTACTTCCACCAAGTATGATCGTGAATCCCTATTAAAAAGATGTAAATTCACTTATAAGTAGTTGTGTGTTTTGTTGAATCATGGTAACATATCCAGATAGAAGAATCAATCAATACTACATCCAGTCATAATTAGATGATGTTCCGGACAGCAAATTTGACTTATACATACACCCTCCTTTCCAAATTATATACTTTAATTTTGACCAAGTTTGTTAATGTATTTTTCTATGAACTTAGGACAAAGTTTGAGAAATTTGACTTAGGATAAAGCTAAAGTGAACTATAATTTGGAACGGCGGAGTAGTTAGTTACTTTTTGGTGTCTGAAACATCATCTCATTATGCCTGGAGGGAGTATAATTCTATAGGATCATGACACTGTTCTATAATGAAAATGAATGTCATTTGATCTGTTAAATACTTAAATGATTCTGTCATTCTTCCTGCAGTACTGGTTGCAGTTGATTCTAAACTTCGACGTTGCTCATTTTTATGTTGCTTGGATGCATATTTACTGCAACACATGAAACAAAGCGAATCGGAAAAGTTGGCTAGCCAAGTGAGATTTTAGTCATTAGTTTTCATATGGTGACAGGTTGATGCCTTGTTATCCTTGACAGATTTTGATTTTGTACAACTAGATATTTTGGTGGATTGGTGAACACACACCAAACATAAAAAAATGAATCTTTGTAGATCCCAGGTTGAGGGTTATGAAACATGTGTAGGAGGAATTACATTTTGAATAGATAAAGTAGAAGAGGATTCAAACTTAGGTGGTTTTAGTGTACATCCAAACCATCAGTTCTAGAAGTTTGGGGATTATAGCTGTTCTTAAAGCTAACAAGTTGATTGAGATATTTAGACAATGTCTATTACTCTTTCCAATTACTATGTTATGGGATGCACATCGTAGACAACATCTTGAACTTTAAGGCTTAGTTTGATCAGCTGAAAGAAATTCAGAAAGGAAGAGGAACTTTATAGAGACTAAAGTAATTCGATTTTGTTTTATCGACCAAAGGTTAGCTTAAACTATATGGACAGTTCTGATTGAAATTTAAAGGAGAATATAAACTAAAAGTAAATAAATGGATCATCCGTTTCCCAAATTGATAACTAATCTCTAGTTGATGGTGCTACTGCTATTTTTTGTGCCTTCTGTGATGGTACTAGTGAGCATGCATTGTTTATCATTTTATTAGAGCAACAAAATAAATAGATGTGTTTGTACGTTGCTCAGCATTCAAAAATTCTTGTGTGAAGAAACCATTCACCTCAGGGAAAGGCTAAACTCTAATGTGTCTGGCTATATGCAGGCTGCCCTGTACTACGAAGAAGCTTATGCTGCACTAGTTGCTCCTCCGCTGCAGAACCACTATGAAAGATCATGGGTATCCCATATCCAATTGAAGGCTGCTCTGTTCAATGCAGAAGCTTGCTATAGGTACACTATTGAACTCCATGGGAAGACAGAAATTGGTGAGGAGATATCTCGATTGCAGGTTGGAATTAAGGCACTTGTGGATGCAAAGCGAACTGCAAGAGGAGCTCCTGGACCCCTGTATGACTATGCTTTCAGACTCGAACAAGATATGAACAAGAGCATGGAGACAGCCAAAGAGGAGAATTACCGTGTATATCTTTTTCGCATTCCAGCTGCCGAATCGTTGGCCTCTCTACCAGCAGCTTCACTCGTCCGTTCTGCATCCTTGAGTGAGATCTTAGATCCAAAGACAGATAATAGCACTCAGTCTCCATAAATGGATGCTTTTGATATGGTAAAATTATGGAATAGTACACGCATAGTTGCACTTGCATGTAAAGATTCCCCTCTATAGCAGAATTTGCAGGGTTGATAATGTTCATTATGATTTTTATTTTGTTGTTTTGCCTAAATCTAAATAGGTCAACAATTCAGTGCTGATGATATATGCGGAATTGCAACTAATATTTGCGTTGACGCGTTTGTGATATGTTATGATGCCCTTGCATAAAGAAATTTCGCTGCTAGATAGTTTCTACTTATTTGGTCTACAAGCCGGTCCTCTCGGGGTTTAAAGCAAAATGAGCTATGTGAACTCTATTCTTTGTGTATACAAATAGCCTTTTCTTGTAATCGTCGTTGGCATGTATGGTCCATCGGAGCAGCCGGCGCCTGGATGGACGCCCTCGTCCGGACGCAGCTCCCGCGCCCATCCTGTCTGATCCGCCGCGTCCCGTTACCGTTCGGCCCTGGCTGTACCCGTTAGGTCCCATCCCCATCTCACCCGCATCATCCTATCCACGCTGCTCTCGCGTCCGTGCTCTCCATCTTCGCCATCGGCCCATATGCCAGGGAGGCGCAGCAGCTGGCCTTCTTCGTGTCCGCGGGTCTGACCGAGGCGTCTACCGTGCCTCTCACACTCCCATAGGAGTTCAGCCTCCACTTGCTGGCGACCACACCGTCGTCATCACTAGAGGTCCCCTTTCGCCTGCTTCCTATGGTCGTTCGTCGCGGCAGACCAGTAGCCGCCACACTGCTATGGCAGGAGCACGACCATCGAGGGCTTGGGCCGCCTCCACACCTAGATCTATATCAACTTTTACAGCATCCAGATGCAATAATTGCTACACACGTATGAAACAAATAAAATATTTAAAACATACGCTTGCAACATAGCCATTGCAACGTTTGCAACATCCTGATATACTTTTGTAACACCCAGATAAAACATTTGCGACATACGTCTGAAACAGATTAAACATTTAGAACACTTGCAACACAGTAAGTAGCCATTGCAACAAATACAACATCCAGATCTACTTTTGCAACACCCAAATAAAACATTTACAACATACGTGTGAAACAAATAAAACATTTATAACATACACGTGAAACATACGTGTATAGCCATTGCAACATATACACTATCCAAATATACTTTTACAACATTCATATGAAACACTTGCAAAACATATCTAAAAACACCTGAAACACTTTAGAAATACGTTTGCAACATGTGCTTTCAGCGCAATATTTCCTTGATGCTTATGCGAATGGAGGCTCGTCGCCATGTGCAGTTTACTGTTGTAGAGCTCGCCGGTGGTGTGGAGCTGGGTGGCGGCGCACAGAGGGAAAGGTGGGGGCGGCGCGATGGCAACACAGAGGGCGGGTGGGATGACCGGCGGGCGCCAAGACGCCGTGGGAACGCCGAGGTGGGACGATCGCAGTGGAGCCCCATCGCGGTGCGGCCGCGCAGCTGGGTGGTGGCGCACAAAGGGAGAGGTGGGGGCAGCGCGATGGTGGTAGTGACGCAGAGGCAGGTGGGATGGCCCATGGGCGCCCAGGTGCCATGGAGAACGCCAAAACGACACGGTCGCGGTAGAGGGCAGTCACAACACGGTTGTGGTGTGGCACAATCAGGGTAACACGACGGGGCTAGACGAGTGGATATGATAGGAGGCGAGTGGACGAGTGGATACGAGTGTTGGGTCGTTGAACGTCCGCATGTCCGAGAAGCCAGCGTCCGAACGGACTTAGGGTCTACAGGAATCATTTCCGAAAAAAGAAAGGCAATGAGACCAACTCTAGAATGCTAAGAGAATATTTTAGCGCAATACCGAATCAAGTTATTTTAGATTTAGTTGAATTTATATAAAATCTCAATATTTATGATGTGCCTGGCAAATTCTGAGCCAACTCAGCTCAAATGTAAAAATGCGCGAACTAGACTAGCGATTTCTCGATTTTATACAGGAGAAACGGCAGAAGGAATTCGCGGGTGCGTGCGTTGTCAGGTGTCGACGGGAGCGACACCGGCGGCAAGTGGCCAAATAGAGCCGGCGCCACGTGGCGCGTCGGCGAACCGCAAACCGTGAAGGTGCCGCCGTGCCCACGCGCCCACGCCAAATCGTCGCCGTCTTCGCCTCTATGGCCTGACCCGGCGCGCCCCGGCCACGGCGAGCAGAGCAAACCACAGCCAGGCGTGCGCTCCCGCATTATCTAGTTGATGATTTTCGTCATTTCGTGCCAGATGCCGTGTAAACTCGCTAGGGTGTGTTTAGTTGGTGAAAAGTAGGTGAAAAGTTATTGTAGCATCTTTCGTTTTTATTTGACAAATATTATCCAACCATGAAGTAAGTAGGCTTAAAAGATTCGTCTCGACATTTACAGACAAACTATGCAATTAGTTATTTTTTTTATCTACATTTAATACTCTATACATGCGTTCAAAGATTCGATGTGATATATGGAAAAGGAAATATTTTGGGTTTGCATGCCAAATGAAAACACCCTCTCAGCATTCCCCAGGGGCCAGGGGCCAGGGCCGAGACGAATGGAGGCAAACCAAAGGCATCAACCTCGGTAGAAGCCATACGCAACTCGCAGTTGCAGCGGCCGTCCGCTCCCCTCCGCCTTTCGTTTGCCCCGCGCCTCTATCCTTTCCTCGCCTCTCCCGCGCCCACCACCTGTTCGACCCAGCACCGGAGTCCCCTCCATCCTCCACCCACACGCCCGCCCATCCGCCGCGCGCATACCCCAATGGCGACCGCCACCGCGTCCGTGGCGCCGCCGTCCACCTCCACCTCGTCGGTCCTCCTGCACCGCCGCCTCCCTTCCCCGGCGCCCACCTCCGCCGCCTTCGCCCGGCTCCCCGGCACGCCCCCGCCGCCGCGCCGTGGGCGCCTGCTCCTCCAGGTTGCGCTCACCAACGAGGTGACCTCGGAGTCGGACAACGTGGCGGCCGAGGAGGCCGCGGCCGCGCCCAAGATCGGCCGGCGGGTGCGCGTCACGGCGTCGCTCCGCGTCTACCACGTCCTCAAGGCGCCCGACCTGGACATCCAGGGCATGGAGGGCGTCGTCAAGCAGTACGTCTGCGTGTGGAAGGGCAAGCGCGTCACGGCCAACCTCCCCTTCAAGGTCGAGTTCCAGCTCGCCGTCGAGGGCCAGCCCAAGCCCGTCCGGTTCTTCACCCACCTCCGCGAGGACGAGTTCGAGTTCGTCGATGAAGAGTGAGTGACGGCGTCAGAGCGCGTTCGAGTAAGCGGCGAGCGCCGTTCTTATAGAATAATCATGGTCGCGGCGGTCGCTTGTTTATATTGTTAGGAGCATGGCAAATGCTTGCTTACTCGCTGTTGTGCTGCTCAGGCTCTTCCTCGTTCTGTTCAGCATCTATTTTGCAGCTGTGGGGAATTGTTCGGATGTTGGTGATCATCGATAGTTATAATAGTGATAATTTTGCCGCTCTTTGTTGGCTATGCTCTGTGCTTTGTTATTTTGATGACTCTTCCAAGAAATTCGTTTGTCTGATCGGTACAAAATGCATTGCAACTAGGAATTGTTTCTTCGGAGTATATTACGATTTCAATTTTGTTCCTTTTACATAACGTCTTAACATCAAACTATTGCGGTATACATTTATTTAAGAACTGGCAAGAATTTATCGTATTTTATTTATAGTCTGATCTTCAACACGGAATGAATTCCTGGATGCAATGCTATCCTAAATGGTGAACATTTGGTCACTTGCCACGGCCATTTAAACGGGTCAAACCACCGTTTTGGCGAACAGTCTCCGGACGTCCACCACACCCACGCGTCCAACACTGTTTCACGAGCCTATCAGACACAACTGTTTGGTCACTGTTCATGTAATGTTGGAATCACTGCGATGACACTGTTCAGTCCACTATTTTATTACTTCCTCCGTCCAAGAAAACATGCAACTACGGGTTACGTGTCGGTAAAAGTAGTTTACGTTTGACCAAATTTCTAGTGAATACTATTCACATTTATGACTTCAAATTAATTTATTAAGAAAATACATTTCGTAATGAATCTAATGGTATTTATTTGATATCATAAATATTGATATTTTTTATCTATAATTAATTAAACTTGAGATACTAAACCATGACACTGTGCTAGAATTGCATGTTTTCTTGGACGGAGAGAGTACTGTTCTAGTATTTCCTGCTGCGCTTGTTGTTCACCTGAGCGCGCGTAACGTCCTCCCGCCGCCACCGGTCCCCCTCCCTTCCCCTCTATTGAAGAGAGTGGGGATTCATTGTCTTTAATAAGTTTTCTCTAGTAGATTAAGTCATTAGGGTCAGTGTCTCTCCATGCCAAATTTCTTGGTATTGGAGTTTTATCTCCTTCTTCTCTTCCTCTTCGGCAATGATGAAGGGGAAGAGTGGAATCGTCTTCTCCATGACGGCTCCGTTGAAGATGAGGACGACAACTTTGGCATCGACATCTTCTTTGACATGACGACATGGAGATTTTTGTTTCCGGACGGCGGCATCAAAACGGAGATGATGTCGCCGCCATAGAATAATTTTCTCTAGTTTTTTCTTCGTTTTGTTGTGGTTAGATCTGGCCACGATGAAGGACCAAGGAGAATAATTTTCAGATCAGTCTTCTTCACTCTTCAATGACAGAAAGAAGAAGAAGGAAGATATCAGAAAGAAGAAGTTCTTCAATTCCGCCTGTAGGAATGTTGGCCGGCGTTCGTTGGGCATTTGTTCTCAGGCCATTTGTCGAGTGTTTGTCTGTGCGGTCATCCATACTGCAAAGCATACAAGTTAGGTTTTGACTTGTGCTGTTTACAGCATGGGTACTATTTTGTAATCCAAAGTGCTTGCAACGTGTTGATATACCCAGCTATCATATAATATAATTCTTCTTTCGTCGAAAAAATATTAATAAAGTAGGAGAAGCAACCGTTATTTACAATGGATCAAATAAAAACAAGGTGTACAAACACGTTAACAACTTAAATGCTAGAACAGCCTCACCAATTTTCTTGGATCTTGCCATACTCTCAAGGGCAACATCTTCATTGATTTTTACATGAAGTGGTTCCGTCTTTTTTTGTTTTTAGCCTTTTTTTTTGAAAGATTCTCTCAAATATGCTTCTGGTGCAAAGATTTCAGAAAAATGGACCCAGGGCTTGGCGCCATCCACGCTGACGCCAAGGTAACACAGCTTGGCGTCGTTGGCGTTGGCGCCAAGCCCTCATGCCACTTGGCCGACGACGCCGAGCTGGCGGTGACGTGACAGCCACCTTGACGCTGTCACTATTGGCGCCATGCTTGACGCCGTCGTCATTGACGTCAAGACTGGCGCCATGAATCTTGGCGTCGAACCGTTGGAATTTGTTAAGTCTGAAATTTAACCATGACATTTACTATGAGATGGACAAATTTGAGGTTATCATGAGACTAAATCCTAACATATAGTAAAAAATCATAAGCTCAGCTAAGTCTAATTTTTTTATCATGGCTAAGTCCAAAATTGACGAGGCTTGTTTTATTGTCATCTCCTCATAGAGTATTCAAACTTGTAGCAAGGTATTAAATTGATTTGCTATACAAATTTTAAATATCAAGTCATAGTAAAATTTTAAATATCCAAGTCCAAAACATAAAGTCCTTTTTTAATATCCAAGTCATGGTAAAATTTTAAATTTGTCAATGTCCAAATCATAGCAAAAATCTAGACTTAGCCATATTTCCATCCCACAGTAAATTTAAAGACTTAGCCAAATTCTAGAATAGTCAAGTCATAGTAAATCTAGATTTTTGCTACGACTTGGATATGCTAGAATACCAACTACCATGGGATAGACATATGGAAAAATGATTTTTTACCATGACTTGGACATTTACAAATTTAAATTTTTACCATGGCTTGGATATTGAGAAATGTGGTTAACTCTAGAATTTTTACAGTGGCTTTCTGTTTGATCACTTAGAACAACATAAAAATACTTAGAATAAAAAATAATATATATAGTAACAGAACTATGGCACCAGGCTTGGCGCCAATGACGACGGCGCCAAGGTGGCTGCTATGTCACCGTCAGCTCGGCGTCATCGGCCAAGTGGCATGGGAGCTTGGCGCCAACGCCAACGGCGCCAAACAATGTTACCTTGACGCTAGTGTGGATGACGCCAAGTCCTGAATCTATTTTCTGAAATCTTTTTTTGCCAGGGGGCATATTTGAGAATTGTTTCCTCCGTGGATTATTGGTTTTAGAAACTCTTCCATTTCCATCTTGCCATACACGTTTACATATTTTTTTTCTATACTAGCACATTAGATTACTCTATTTTCATTATTTTTAGATTCATCTATGAGCTAACAAGTTGACTTTATTGTTGATGATGTCTATACCAAACGGAAAAGACTAGCGCCCAGACGTTCGGACGCGGTGTTCGTCCGTACGCTGCTTACTGCCTGCCCATGCGCCTGACGCGTTCTCTCTGCATGCGGCAGGAAACGACGCAAGCGACACACTTCCCTGAATGTATGTGGCCAACAGAAGGGATGCGTGCACCGCGCCTCTGCCTCCCACTTTGCCTAGGCGAGCCCCATAGTGCATGCATGCATCTCTTGCCGACACACTGCCACACATGTTCACTCGCTCTTGTTGTTGTTGTCGCGCGCTGCTGCTGCCGCGCCTAGCCTCGCTTGCTGCTGTTGTACGCATGCACCTACGCATGCATGTGTGGGGCCATTGTGCCCGCTTCGCTTCCCGCATGCAAGAGGGGACTACCTCCGTTTGCGTCCACTTCTCGCGCTGGTCATGCAACACTTATAACATAAAAAGCATGTGTTGCAACATACATTCAAAGCAAATGAAACATTTACAAACATACGCTTGCAACATATGTGTATGGCCACTGCAAGATATGCAACGTCCAGATAAAACACTTGCAATATACGTTTAAAACAGCTGAAACATACGCTTGCAACATATGTGTATAGCCAGTGCAACATATGCAACAGCCAACATCTAGATAAAACACTTGCAACTAGCTGAAAAATTTGAAACATATGTGTATAGCCATTGTAGTATATGCAACATCTAGATAAAACACTTGCAACAACTGAAACATTTAAAACATACACTTGCAACATACGTGTATAGCCATCGCAACAGATATAGCATTCAGACAAAACACATGCAACATCCAGATGAAACATACATCTGAAAGGCATTAAACATATACAGATCTAGATGCCATGGAGTGACGGAAAAAATTAGGCCAGCACTCAGCTGCCTGCATATGGGCCCACGCTCCTCTCACAAATAGGCAAGTGCCCTGGCCAGCCCTGCAACTGGCTAAGCGCCTAAGCTGGTCGGCCAAAGCAGCAATGCGGTGGGCAGCATGCAATAGGGGCAGCTTGGCCTAGGTGCAGACAACACACACACAGAGAGAAAGAAAGAACAACATGGCAAGCAGCGGCATACCTAGGCGTTAGGCAGCAGAGGGCAGGCACAACTGGGAGGCCTATGACGCAGCAGGCAGCCAATCCTCTCTTTGTAGTCACACGCATGCACGGTCCCACGCGCCGCATGCATCCCAGATGAGTGGCTGCACGCGCTCCTAGGGCGCGGACGCCTCAACCAAGTATTACCGATATCGGATAGCGAGTTGTCCCTATTGTTAATGATACCTATCTATATGAGTTAGTTGAATTTATTGTTGATGATGCCCTAGTAGATGAAATCCCCGTTATGATGCCCTAGTAGATGAAATCCCCGTCGGAGATTGAGGCCCCGTTGTCATCCCTATTTGTATGTGTAGTGTGA
Source organism: Saccharum hybrid cultivar R570 (assembly GCA_038087645.1). NCBI lineage: Eukaryota > Viridiplantae > Streptophyta > Magnoliopsida > Poales > Poaceae > Saccharum > Saccharum hybrid cultivar. Next base: position 9,469,545 of record JAQSUU010000191.1, on the reverse strand, counting down.
AATCAGTTTCTAATGGAAATTTGTTTCCGAGATAAGAAAAAGAACACGAAGACAGGCCATGGGCCTCAGGCTTTTAAGCCTTGTATACAACTCGGACCTCGGGCCGTTCCCACTTTCCAGCCTACCAGGGTTTTGGGCGACTATGTAAGACAACCGGATCTTGTACCTCTCTCTCTCCGCCGCTTCTCCGCCGCCGCCGGCTACCCGAGCCCTACCTCCCCGTCGGCAGGGTTAGGTTCATCACACCTTCCCGTTGTCCTATGCACGCCGTCACGCGCAGAGGCACGGAACGCCGGTCGTCGAGCATCTGCTTCAAGGCGTCGAGCAACAAGGGCAAGGCGTCGGCTGTTGGCGCAGGCACGCAGCCACGGGGCGGCGTGCATTCCGCTCACCCGTGAAGCCACGTCGTGGTCACTTTCCCCCAGCCGCCAATCGAACCTACCAGTTCCAGCCAGAGCCTCCCCCTCTCCATGGCGGCCTCCGCCGCAGCTCACAATAGATCTGCAGGAAGTAGGACGGCGTACGCGAGGGCAGAGCTCGAGGCGCTCAGGGATGCCCCGTCGAAGGAGGCTCACGCGCGGCTGTGGGCTGACGTCCGCGCTGCCCTCGCGGCCTCCGGGTTCTCCGGTGAGTACGACGGGCTGCTCGTCGCCGAGGAGGACGTGAGGAGCAGGAGGGGTAATAGGGGGATGAAGGCTATGGGCGTAAGGAAGTGGCCCAAAGAGGCGGCGGCGGCACGGTTCTTGGGTACGTCTCTTCTCGTCCTTGCCCCTTAGAGCAACTCAAGAGACTCTTAATTGATAATTGATGTTGCTCTAAGAGCCTCTTAATTGATAATTGATAGGAATAGAGATTTCGGTGAAAAATAGCCTTCAACCTTCTTTAATTAGATCTTCAAATATTGTCAATCCTCTATTTCGGATTTCTCGTAAGACAAAGATGCATAGCGGGGCTGGCTCTAGAGTGGGCACAAGATACAGGAAACTTGTTGGAGGCTGCAATATAGCGAGCCATTTTTATTCAAATGAGTCTCCAAATGATGATTTAGAGAGTGAGTTTAAGAAAGACTCTTGGAGATGCTCTTAAGAACTTGCGTGCAAAATTAAATCATTTTGCTTGTTAAATATGCTGCTAGTAATTTTCTTGCGTTGTCCTCATTTGCTGTATGATACCTGTGTAGGTGTTGCAGAGATTGGTGCCCACAGAAATGAGGATCTGGCGGTTTGTCACGAACACCACTCTGAGTCTGCTCCTGACCATGCTGGGGCATGTGGAGTGGTTGAAGAGCCGTTTCATCAAGGTGAAGATGTGGAATATGAAGATGATAGTGACGATGACTATGAGGGAATTCTGAAGCCTGCATTTGCTGTGGATGGAGATCCAGATTTCGAGTCTGGCGAGCCACTTGATGGCTTTGAGTACCTTCGGCGTGTCAGGTATTCTTTGCTTCTGGTTTCCTCAGATTTATAGGACCCGAACATGATATTGTGATGCCAAACAAAGATTTGTGTTACTGGGTTGCCCATCTGTGCACGATTCATTGTATTCTGTAGTCGATATTAACCTGATCAGTTACTTTCATAAAAAAAACTGATCAATTACTACTGTTACAAGGCTCTATTGCATGATGCAACACCCTAGTCTTTCTAGTATGTGTTGTTTAGTTTTTGTGGCCATTAAGGGCCTTTTATTATATGGTTCAGTGTTGAATAGATGGATATCCATTATCTTAGTAAGATCAATATCTCTTGCAATTAGGTTTACTCACTGTGACTTCAACATATGAACAAATATGAATTATAGTAAAGTGATATTTGATTACTAGGATTTCTCCATACTAGCTCGTCTTGGCGAAGCTTATCAAATGAACTAATGGTTAGAAAATAGGATTTCAAACTATGACTAGTTATATTTGCTAAATAGGATCTTCCAAACCTACCAACCAGATGTGAAGCTATTAAGCTAAAGCTGAACCCAACAATATATAAGGTGGGGACCTCAGTTTTCTATTATTTTTTTAGATATACTTCTCAAGATCATCAATTGGCTTACCCAAAAACATTACTTTGACTATGGCATGAAAACATCGGTTTACAGGTGGGAAGCTAACCAAATTCCTAGAGTGAAGGTGGCCAAGATATATTCAAGTGCAGCTAGAAATGAGCAAACTCGTTATATGCCAGATATTCCGGACATACCAAAGTGTGTACCTGATTTGCGTGCATCAAAACAATGGGAGGACACATTTATCACCCAGTTCGCGGAAACCAGGATGGTAAGCTATCTTGTGTAGTTTAAAAGATGCAAACATTTATAACCCACATTTCAGTTCTGTTTTCTATTTCTCATAATTGCCTTCGTAAAGACAACACCCTGTGATTGTAAAATTGCTTCTTAACTTGTTGACATACCATTTTTTTATAAAAAAAACTTGTTGACATACTTTACTATTTTGTTGGCCACTTGACCCTTAAAATTTTAGTGGCACAAGTCTAGAGCAATTGCAAACATGTATTATGATTCAATATGTTATTTCATTTGGCAACGAACACTTCTTTTCTTATCTATAACCTATGTTGGAATAATTCTGTATGCTATTACTGTATGGTTTGTTCTGTTGTCACATAAATTACTTCATTTTCATGATGGGGCAATGGGTATCCTTTGTTCTTAGGAAGGGAAGTGTTAAAAAATGTGTATCCTGAAAATCTGACAGCTATGGTACTGATAGAATGCCTTATCACACTAGCAGTATGTTTTATTAATGTTCTGATGTCTGTTTTTCCAGTTTGCTTGCTTTCTGTATGATGCAATGGTGAATGTTTGCTCCTAGATGCAATCCACATTCCACAATCTGCATGCTAAAACAAACAGGGTCTTAATCTGTATCTTCTGCATATTAAATATAAGTGTCATCAAGCCAACAATTGTACCGTTAGTAGGATTTCTATGATGCAAGGGTTAGTATGACCATACTAGTTACTCTTGGAACTTGTGTACTCCCTGGTTTGCAGTGCCTTTATTTATTTATTTATTTTCTTGAGACTGCCATTTAATAAATTATTGTCACCTGTTATAGTATCATATTTACAGAAATCTCCAATCCATTATGACACCAAAAAGGTTCTTTCTTATATGCAATGACTTGAACTTACCGGTTTTTCAATTTGAATGCTTGACTTTAGCTACCATCTTCTGCATATTTACCTTCTTCACAGCATCTACTAATTATATGAGATTATTATTTTCCTCAGGTGCTCTCTGAGCTTGACAATTCTGATGAACCATCTGCATCTAGTGCGACAAAAATCTCAACAAAACCTGGCAGCAGATCGGAGCCACAGACTGAACCGACACTGACAATGATTCGCAACATGGATGCAGTTTCAAGAGCTGCAACACTTAGGAACTACATTGATATGATTCAAAGCTTGGATACACTATCAAGGAATAACTGCCTGTGGCTCTTTGCACTCTGTGTTGCCATTCACACTCCCTTGGACGCGGATACGTGTGCCTCACTGAGGTCCTTGCTGCGCAAGTGCGCCAGCATCCTTGCCACCAAGACTGAGATGGACGATGAAGTCGTAATGCTGAATATACTGATGACAATTTCAGGAAGGTATTTTGGACAGGGTGAAAACAGCAATTGAATAGGAGATCAGGATAACACCATTGCAGAGCTGCATTCTCACTGATAATTTGATGTCAGAATATATTATACTCCCTAATTAATCACTCCTTGGCATCATAAATCATGTCCAAAACGAACTTATTTCTGAGATGGATGGAGCATGTTATATATGTGAAAGCTGTGTTTCATTTTCTTGTTGTTGCTAGTAGGTTACTGCATTCAAAGCAGGCCGTCTAGGCTATTACTGAAGTTAGCACCTACGGCGTTGCCCGCATCCGGAGTGTTTCAAAAGCGGGTAAGCTCCGAGTCGGCCTCAAACAAGAAACAACAGAGCCTGTCTTTATCGTGACCCAAAAACACAAAAGGTCCGACCTAAAGGTAAAGACAACCCGCTACTAGTCATGAGAAAAAACAATTCCTCCTCCAGTCTTCTGGCCCCAGCCTTCTCCTCGCGGGCACGCGGCACGACATGGTCGCTGGCTGGCCGTCGCCTATCTCGCCCACCCAGCCTTGACGTCTTGCTTGTCGTCGCCCAGCCTGCCTGTTGACCTCTTGCCTGCCGGCCCTCTGGACCGATGGCGTGGTGGTGGCAGCTGAGATTAGGACCATGGCTGTCGCCCATCCTCGTCCACCCCGTCTCACTGTCTCAGTGCCGGATCTAGGTTTCTCTTCCTTATTTTCTACGTTTAGCCTCTTCTTCTAAGTTTCAGTGACTACAAACTTATAGCGACGGCTTAGGAGGAGCTTCATACATCCGGTGGCAGTAGCGAGGGCTTGAGCCCTGGTCGACCCGGTGCTAGATACACCCCTACCTCGCCTTGACCTCTTGCTGGCTGGCCCTCTGGACCGATGGCGTAGTGGCAGACGGAGGCGTGGAAGGAAGTTGCTAGGTATTAATGAGATCAGTCGGCAAAGTGAGCCCATGAGCTACCTGATCACCAATGTCGACGCTTGGGCCTTCCACGGCGAGCTACTCCGATGGTGCTTAGGGTGGCCGACGTCAAGAAGTGGGAGGTGAGCCACGAGCATCACCCATTGGGAGGGAGTGGAGGAGACGACGCTTGGAGTGGTGTTGTGGCCACCACCATGCGGGAGGGAGCTGAGTAGGCGACGCTTAGGGCGGAGCAGGAGTAATGACGGTGGCGGTGATGCTTGGTGTGGCGTGATCGTGTAGGGAAGACGAAAATAAATAAATTATTGGCCTTTTTTATTTGTAGGGGGGCCATCTTAAGGCTAGTCCAGAACTTAAACATAAAGTAAAAATGCATCAGGGACCCATCTTAAGGGACGTTGGCCTTAGGCCAGTCTCAATGCCAATTTCATGTCCCAGTTTCCAACACACTTATATTTTGAAAACAGTGCAGAAGAGTTTCATCCCCATGAAACTCTCTCTACTCCCATGAAACTCTTATCATCTCTCTCTTCATTAACACGGTGCCATGTCAGCATATTTAATGCCCATGAAACTTCATGAAATCCTCATTGAGACTGGCCTTATAGTTTGTGGGATCCATCTTATAAAACCCATTGAGATCTTATATACTCCCGATGCCCTTAGGCAGAACATGTTATGGGCTTTCTATTAACCACCTAAACTCGCAATGAGTGTCATTAGTCAATTAGTTGACCTAGGAAATCAAAGGAAGTGTGTGCTTAATGCCTTGAAGTTAGATTAAAGATTTCCCCTTTAGATTAGGGATGATGATGGGAAAAAAAATCAAATTTGGTCCTCTTTTCTATTTTTAGAAAGCTTCTATAATTGGAGAGAAATAAATTAAGATTTCTACTTATTTTGTTAGCTTGATAATTTAGCAAAAGAGTTATGCAAAACTCTTGGAGTTGCTCGTCCAACCTACAGGTGTTGACACATGCCCCCATGAAACGGGGTGGTGCAAGGGCAAGGAATCCATACACGGAGGGCTTCGTGTGCCAACACATGCCATATTGGATCCATGCCCTCACAAAATGGAATTTTGAGATGTGCCGCTACTTTTGTCCAAATAGGATTTGTGCCATTATAATTTACCTTATACCAAAATATGCCACTATCTATGCTCATGTCCTCTTGTCTCACCTGCAAGTGTACATTCGGCTCCTATATTTTCGTATGGACAATACTGTCCTTGTAATTGGTTTTACCACTAGACTCTGTTGATGAGAGTATTTTTTAAAAAATAAATTATTTAGAGATATAAATATTGATATTTTTTATAAACTTATGTAAACTTAAAATAGTTTGATTTTTCTATGAGCGAAATGTGTAAGCACTGAGGGAGAAGAGTAGAAACATGCACATGTGTAAGTGCATCTAGCCCTTTAGTGGGTTTTGGTGAATTGAATGACAACGCCATTAAAGATCTGATAAAGTTTGCAAAGTGTTGAACAGAAAATTGAGTTTATTGCATAACTTGTGGATTGTGAAATGAGAAGTATATATAGGTTCAACAAGAAGGCAAACCATATGATATTTCACATATCAAGCTTAATTGATCTCAACATTCATATCAAGAAGATATTCAAGCAATAAGGATCACAATATTGAAGAAATGGTTTTTCAGTTGATGCTTAATATGATGTGACCTGAGTATGGCTCGATAGGGTGAAGATAGCAAGGAAAGGGCTTTGAGGGACTAAGCGAAGGTGAAGGGCAAGCAATGGCTTGTAGACCGAGGTACCATGGCTAAGGTGAAGAAGAGAGTACTTGCATTGAGTCGAGGTACTAATTGAGCCATGAGGAGTCATATTGTATTGAGGATCAAATCATTAGTGGAAGTGACTTTAAGCCATGGATTGAACTCATATGTGTTGAAATGGTTCAAGTCACATGCTCAAGCTGTACTTGCTCAAAGAGAGAAGATGAAGTTGATTGCATCCCCTTATGAAGTGATATTGAGAAGAAGTGACATATAAAGACATTGAAGACTCAAGTGGTTAAAATGGTAATATTCTTTTGATCTTGAGTTTAGGCTATGCCGCACTATAAAGGGGGATGCCAATCTAGTTGGTTTGAGAAAGATAGAGTGCTCAAATATTAAAACTAAATTATAAGAGAGACACTCTAGCACCTCACGAGCACATAGAATAGTTTTAGTGACTTTTGGTGTCGGAAGTCCCGACGTATGTCGGGAGTCCCGACGGTCGGAAGTGCTGACTTGCGCCGGGAGTCCTGACGTCCAGTCACTTAGCCTGTGCAGTGACTAAGGACGTCGGAAGTCCCGACGTATGTCGGAACTCCTGACGGTCAGGAGTCCCGACCCTCGCCAGGAGTCCCGACGCTAGGCCCATCGGCTCGCTCTGCTGACTGCTGCGTCGGAAGTCCCGACGTACGTCGGAAGTCCCGACGGTCAGCAGTCCCGACGTAAGTCGGAAGTCCCGACGTTGACCTTTGCGCAGTGTTTTTAACCTTGCATGAACAGTGTTTTCTCTAAAGGCCAGCAGTCTCGAGATCTACGTCAGCAGTCCCGACGTAGATCTGAACGGTTAGATTTCTACAAAGAGTATAAATAACTCTCCCCTCATTTCTAACCGTTACGAACTCATTCCACTCGACCAAACCTTCAGTGAAAGTGCTCTCTAGCTCTCAAGCTCCCCCTTTCTTCTCCTCTTTGCTCCTAGCTTCAAATCTTGAAAGAGTTTGAGTTGAGAGAAGGGATTTGGTGAGAGAAACATCAAAGAAAGCTTGAGCACTTGATTTCTTCGTCAAGCCGGTTGGATTTGCATTTGTTACTCTTGGGTTCTTAGAACCCTAGCCGGCTAGGCGTCGCCCGTGGAGCTTCCAACTTGTGTGGTAGCCCCGGGAGGTTTGTAATCACCCCCAATCATCTAGTGAAATCACCCCTCATCTCAAGAGATTGCTCTCTGGACTTGAGAACGAGGATAGGGTTGAAAGAGACCCGAAAAGCCTGTGTGGCTTCCTCAACAACGTGGACATAGGCAAGCCTTAGTGGCGAGCTGAACCACGGGATAAATCGGTGTCTCACTTGTGTTCTTGTGTTTTGCATTGCTATACTTGGATTTGTGGTGATTCTAGAGTTTGGTCCCGATCTATGTTTGGAGGCATCTTTGCATCAAGGAAGTGAGCTAACATCTTCACCTTACCACTAGGAAGTGGGGTTGTAAGTTATTGGCTTTACAAAGTTCATTTGAGCACTTGTAGTTCATTCTCCATAGGCGTCGGGACTGCTGACAGCTTGCGTCGGAACTGCTGACGACGTCGGGAGTTCCGACCTGAACTGTCGGGACTTCCGATAGTTGCTGACAAGTGACTTCGAGTTTTGTGTAGAATTTTTTTTTAGACACGCCTATTCACCCCCCCTCTAGGCGACATCAAGGTCCTTACAAGTGGTATCAGAGCTAGGCTCTCAATTTTGGGCTTAACCGCCTTGAGAGACGATGTCGACAAGTGAGGAGGTATCTCTAGAACTTCTACTTTTAGATGGCTCAAATTATGCATCTTGGTCCGCTAGTGTGCTTGATGTGTTTAGGGCCATGGGTCCTCATATTGAGCGGATTGTAGATGTGAGCATTTCACCTCCTAGTGACGATTTGGCCATCTTATCTAAAGAGGAAGTGAAATGCTTACAATACAATGCTCAAGCTACTAATGTCTTATTTAGTGCTTTGAGTGAAGATGTTCTTGATGCCGTCATATTTGGAGATGGTGAACCTCTTGATGATGCTCATCGCATTTGGACCATGCTCAAAGAAAAATATGACAAGTCCAAATGTGATGAGAAGTTGCTCTCATTAGAGGAACCACTTGAGGAGCATCAAGTGATTCTCCCAAATGGTCAAAGTGATCATGCCACATCCACTCCCTCACCAACATATATGAATGGTAATAAAATGGTTGGTGAGAACAATGCTTTTACATGTGGTACTTCTACTTTCTCTTGTTCTTATGAGACTAACATTTTGAAGGAAGAAGAAGATTGTGATCGGTGGCGGCCAAATGATGAGTCCACCTCACCAAGAAGCTCATCTCTCTATGTCACTTCTCATGTGGGTCTCATGGCAAAGAAAGAGAAGAATGTGGCAAGGGAGAGTGAGAATGAGAGTGAAAGTGAAAGTGAAAGTGAGAGTGAAGATGAAAGTGGTGATGATGAGTTTAATCAACACCTTGCACGTCTAAGCAAGAAAGATAAGTTGATGGTGCTAAAGCTTGTTGAGAAGATTGGTGAGCAAGAAGAAACACTTTACAAACAAGACGAGCTTCTCATAAAAAAGATCAAGTGCTTGGAGAAGTTGACCAAAGAGCATGAAAAGCTTAAGTGCTCGCATGCTAGTTTGGTCAAAAGGTATGAAAACTTGTCAATTGAGCAAACTCATACTATTAACTCTCTATGTTGTGTTGCTAAATTAGAAGATGAGAATTATATGCTCAAGGACAAGGTGGAAAGGCTCACTAGCAGGAATGAGATTTTGTGAGAAAATCATGATGAGCTCTTGTGCTCTCATGAGAAGCTTATGGATTCTCATCTCATGCTAGAAATTGCTCATGAGGTTGTGGTAACAACAGTAAAATTATACCAACCTCACACCCACAAGTGCATATGTACACAAGTTCCATTTATTTTATCATGTGCTAACAATTGTTGCTCTCAAGCAAGCCAACCTTCCATTGAGCATGTACTTGTAGAAAATTGTGATGATTACATTGCAAAAGAAAATGAACAGCTCAAGGAAGAGGTTGAGAGACTAAGAAGGGACTTGATTTATTGGAAGGGCAAGTGCAATGCTCAACCTTCTCAAGATAACTGTGAAGACATGGTGAAGAAGCTTGAGAAGGGATCAACCGTAGCATGCACGAAACCCCATCAACAAAGTCACAAGTCCAATTATGGCAAAGTCATGGAAAAATGGAGAAAGTGCAATCTGTCCAGAATACACAGTGTGGCAGTGCCGCACCCAAGTGCGATAGTGCCGCACCTGGGCAAAACAGCAAAACCCCCATGGCCACTAAGGTGCAACTTCAACCAAAGAAGACTCCCATCACTTGCTTCAAGTGCAAGAAAGAGGGTCACCACGTGAGAGATTGCACCTTGAAGAAAGAAAGGAAGGGCATGAGCAAGATTCAAGAGAGGAAGAAGATGACTCATGTCAAGTGCTCCAACTTAGGACACAATGCCTCTATGTGTTCCAACAATGTTGATGACCAAGCCACACTTCCAAAGAACAAGACAAGAAGAAGCAAGAGGAAGTGTTATGGATGCAATGAGAAGGGTCATGAAATTGCATCATGTCCCTCCATGAAGGATGAAAGCCTGGCATCATCAACAAAGAGGCTCGTTAGCGAGGTAGCAAACAAGAAGCAAGACAAGAAGATGTCCTACAAGATCAAGCGCCACATTTGCTACACTTGCCGAGGCAAGGGACATCTAAGTATGGATTGTCCTATGGGTAACACTCCTAAGCTCAACTCAACAATTGATTCAAATATGCTTAGGAGGCCCAAAAATGACACTTGTGCTAGAAAGGTGATTGGTTCACCACGTGCTAGCACAAAGGCCATTTGGGTGCCTAAGTCTCTTGTGACTAACCTTAATGGACCCAACATGGTTTGGGTACCAAGTTGTGCTTGATAAAGTATTGTAGGTACTTGAAGGTGATATGAAGATTTGGGGTGCTTGAGCAAGATGATTGAAAATATTTACTCAAGCTATCAATCAATTCATATTGTCTTTTCTAATATGGTTGACCCAAAGATAAATCAATGGATATATTTCTAACTTTATACTCACCTCGGTAACTAGTACCTAACCCTTGCTAGCTAGCCACTTAACTTGTGTAGTCTCTAGTAGTTCACAAATATGTGTGTTTATGAATTATTAGGAGTGGCTAGATGCTTGTGCTTCATCACTTGTTGTTCCATATGATGCTTTTAATGGCTCTCTAGTAGAGCAATATCTTTAGATGTGTTGCAGGTACTCATATCATAAAATATAGCAAGAGAAAAGCACAAGACATGGATCAATATAAAAGAAGAGCATAAGGAGCTGGGCTGAGCCTGTCTAAGTCGGCCAGGTCGGGTTGCAAAGCTGGCCAGGCCGGGATGGCAGCTAGGCCGGGCACCTGGGCCGGCCAGGCTAGGTTTCACAACCTAGGAAGAAAAGTCTACTTATGTGGAATTCTTCCCCAGCAAATTATTTAATTTGCCTATGCATGATCCATGTAATAAAATGGTTGTGAGTATTGCTCTCTCTAGTTAAACTCTTGTTCAATACTCTCTTTATGTGAGTTAGTTATAAAGTGAGCATCCCTAGTTAAGAAATTGGCTATGTGCATTGCTAAGTAATTCCAATACTTGATGCACTCATTTAGGGGGAGCTCACTATATATCTAATCTCGTTGTTACTAATCTTTTCATTGAGCTTAAGTGTAGATTCAAATGAAAAGATTTTTGTTTCAAGTATGACCTCTACCATTGAACATTAAAATACTACTTGAGACCTATTCTAAGATGTGCACTCATGATGTCTTATAAATCAAAGGATCTTGTGAATAGCTTTGTGAGTATTTCTATGGCATAAGTTCAAATTTGATTATTGCATTGTTGCCATGACCTAGACATAGAGTGAAATCCCATGTTCTTAAAAGAATTAAGTGTTATATGAGTCATTCAAATACTTAGAGCACTTATCAAAGGGGGAGCTTACTCTATGGCTAGTATTGTGAGACTAACCATTTCTCTAAGTGATTTATGTAGTCTCACTAAATGAGAATGTGTTTCTCAAATGAAATGTGCTTTGTGTGCTCTTGTATGCACAAATTAAGGGAGAGTTTAGACTATATCTTGTGGGACTAATGATTTCTTTTAAGTTCATTTTGAGTAGTCTCACACATTGGAGATAAGGAGGATGGATGGTTCCTTTGGACTCTCTAGGTGCTTCACAATTATTCTAGGAAGTCTTGGTCTTTATAAACCAAGTGCTCCCGGTTTAGTATCGGATGCCCCAATCCTTTAGTGGAACGGGATTTGAATGAGTTGGAGAAAATAATTGAAGAGTGGACTTTCATTGCTATTTCTCCTCTCTAGAACTCATCAAGTGCACATGGATCCATCTCATTGGTCATCCAAGACCATGTCAACAAAGGAATGGTAACTCCTAGTTATCAAATTTACAAATTTCATGAATTTTACCTCTTGCTCTCTATGTGAGTTGCCTTAGGTAAAGAAAGAATTAGGAACCTAATATGGATCTTGGATGATCACAAGAGTTTTCAATTTCACCATATTTCATCAAGTGAGAATTATGGTCATCCAAATCACTGAAGTCTCACTTATGATTGTCATGACAATCAAAATTTATGTGGTGATCTATCTACCTTGGTGGTGGTATGTTTTCTTTGGCATAATTTCAATTATTGCAAGATTGTTATGCCTTGACCAAGATATAGGATGAACTCCTCTAGATTCTTAAACCGATTCAAGTGTATTTCACAAGTAAGTCAAGTACTTGATGCACATATTAAGGGGGAGCCCATTCTATGTCTTGTGTCTTTTGAGACTAACCTTTTCTTCTAGTAAATTTGTATAGTCTCTTGGTGAGAATGAGTTTCTCATGGGTATGCTACATTAACTCAATCCAAATTGGTAAAGTTATCCTTCATATTTATTTTGAATGCAATATTTATCTCTTAAGTAGCTACTCTCCATAACATAGCTTAAATTCCTTTGTTTGGACTTAATTGACCAAAAAGTGCATATGTTCTTGCTTTCCACATATATATGTATGCACTATCAAAAAGGGGGAATTTAGTCTATGTTATGAGGTTTTGCAATTAGTGATCCACTTGCCATCCACATCCAAAATGATCACTAGTTGTGAAACTCTAGCTTATGCAATTTAATATTATCTCTTGTCTTTATGAGCATTTCCTAGGTGACATTATGAGATACAAGAATCCATTTCAATTGTCATCAACTTGTGAAGGCTCTTTCAATTGATGTCAAAATTGTGAAGATCATATTTCAATTGGTATTGATGGATAATCTCTAAATTTGGTGTATCAAGAAATATGTCTTCAATTGGTATCTCAAAATGACAACAAGAGCTAGCAATGGACTTTAAATTGAAATCAAGCACAAGTTTGTGATATCTCCTATGATCAAGAGAGATGGGCACAAATGAAATCTTTTGCATCGTGTCAAGCCCATCAAAGCACTAAATTTAAAAATTCATGATCACGGTGGAGATTATGAGGCTTAGAACAAAGGTACATCGCTCCATGAACTCTTGTATTACCTTTGTGCATCTAGGCCCTTACATGCTAGTGTGTGCATGTGTGATAGAATTCAAGCTAATCTAAAAGAGTGTCATTTGATGACCATTAAGAGAATTTTTTGAAATGTTGCACACCTTGTTTGATCAACTAGAATCTAGGCAAAAGGCTTGGAAAAAGTTCATAATGTGCTTCAAAATGCTTTTTCAAAAGAGAACTTGCATTTTATGGCCATTGCTTGATTTGGTTATCTTTTATTGACCATATTATGTCAAGTTTGTTGTATCCATCTTCGTTCTTTTCTCTCTTTTTGGTGCTTGTTGCCAAAGGGGGAGAATGAGAAGGGAGAAGAGAAGGGGGTACAATTTTTTTCAGTCACCTTGGATGCTTGTGTGCACACTTGTCATATGCATCACGGTTATCATGTTGACACCTTGCACCCCCACGGATGCTAAGATATAGGAGGGTTCCCACACTTCATCTTAAATATGTGCATTAGGCATTCGAGGCCAAAATCTGTTTTTCTTTCAATGCACACATTTAGGGGGAGCTCACTATATCATAGGATTCAAAATCTTATTATTTATCAATCTCTTGTAAGCTTTAATTGTGTTGTCATCAATCACCAAAAAGGGGGAGATTGTAAGTGCATCTAGCCCTTTAGTGGGTTTTGGTGAATTGAATGACAACACCATTAAAGATCTGACAAAGTTTGCAAAGTGTTGAACATGAAATTGAGTTTATTGCATAACTTGTGGATTGTGAAATGAGAAGTATATATAGGTTCAACAAGAAGGCAAACCATATGATATTTCACATATCAAGCTTAATTGATCTCAACATTCATATCAAGAAGATATTCAAGCAATAAGGATCACAATATTGAAGAAATAGTTTTTCAGTTGATGCTTAATATGATGTGACCTGAGTATGGCTCGATAGGGTGAAGATAGCAAGGAAAGGGCTTTGAGGGACTAAGCGAAGGTGAAGGGCAAACAATGGCTTGTAGACCAAGGTACCATGGCTAAGGTGAAGAAGAGAGTACTTGCATTGAGTCGAGGTACTAATTGAGCCATGAGGAGTCATATTGTATTGAGGATCAAATCATTAGTGGAAGTGACTTTAAGCCATGGATTGAACTCACATGTGTTGAAATGGTTCAAGTCACATGCTCAAGCTGTACTTGCTCAAAGAGAGAAGATGAAGTTGATTGCATCCCCTTATGAAGTGATATTGAGAAGAAGTGACATATAAAGACATTGAAGACTCAAGTGGTTAAAATGGTAATATTCTTTTGATCTTGAGTTTAGGCTATGCCGCACTATAAAGGGGGATGCCAATCTAGTTGGTTTGAGGAAGATAGAGTGCTCAAGTATTAAAACTAAATTATAAGAGAGACACTCTAGCACCTCACGAGCACATAGAATAGTTTTAGTGACTTTTGGTGTCGGAAGTCCCGACGTATGTCGGGAGTCCCGACGGTCGGAAGTGCTGACTTGCGCCGAGAGTCCTGACGTCCAGTCACTTAGCCTGTACGGTGACTGAGGACGTCAGAAGTCCTGACGTATGTCGGAACTCCCGACGGTTAGGAGTCCCGACCCTCGCCAGGAGTCCCGACGCTAGGCCCATCGGCTCGCTCTGCTGACTGCTACGTCGGAAGTCCCGACGTACGTCGGAAGTCCCGACGGTCAGCAATTCCGACGTAAGTCGGAAGTCCCGACGTTGACCTTTGCGCAGTGTTTTTAACCTTGCATGAACAGTGTTTTCTCTAAAGGCCAGCAGTCCCGAGATCCACGTCAGCAGTCCCGACGTAGATCTGAACGGTTAGATTTCTACAAAGAGTATAAATAGCTCTCCCCTCATTTCTAACCGTTACGAACTCATTCCACTCGACCAAACCTTCAGTGAAAGTGCTCTCTAGCTCTCAAGCTCCCCCTTTTCTTCTCCTCTTTGCTCCTAGCTTCAAATCTTGAAAGAGTTTGAGTTGAGAGAAGGGATTTGGTGAGAGAAACATCAAAGAAAGCTTGAGCACTTGATTTCTTCGTCAAGCCGGTTGGATTTGCATTTGTTACTCTTGGGTTCTTGGAACCCTAGCCGGCTAGGCATCGCCCGTGGAGCTTCCAACTTGTGTGGTAGCCCCGGGAGGTTTGTAATCACCCCAATTATCTAGTGAAATCACCCCTCATCTCAAGAGATTGCTCTCTTGACTTGAGAACGAGGATAGGGTTGAAAGAGACCCGAAAAACCTGTGTGGCTTCCTCAACAACGTGGATATAGGCAAGCCTTAGTGGCGAGCTGAACCACGGGATAAATCGGTGTCTCACTTGTGTTCTTGTGTTTTGCATTGCTATACTTGGATTTGTGGTGATTCTAGGGTTTGGTCCCGATCTATGTTTGGAGGCATCTTGGCATCAAAGAAGTGAGCTAACATCTTCACCTTACCACTAGGAAGTGGGGTTGTAAGTTATTGGCTTTACAAAGTTCATTTGAGCAGGCGTCGGGACTGCTGACAGCTTGCGTCGGAACTGCTGACGACGTCGGGAGTTCCGACCTGAACTATCGGGACTTCCGACAATTGCTGACAAGTGACTTCGAGTTTTGTGTAGAATTTTTTTTAGACACGCCTATTCACCCCCCTCTAGGCGACATCAAGGTCCTTACAACATGCTTGAGGCATTCTTCAAGACCCGCAGTGCTGAGATAGTCTGGTAAGCTTGTTGCTGCGTAGGGTAGGGCATGCGCTAGTGAGGATGTGGTGTCAAGGCGTCGTGGTTAATCTCTCCGTTCTCCTTTTCCTTTTTTTTTGCGTTAATTAATCTCTCTTTTCCTGTGGCAAAAGGTTACGATGAACTACTATGTTGAAACTGAATGACATTGAAAACAGTGCGGTGTGCACAGAGGTCATGACTCATGAGAAGCACAGGCCAGCCTTTTTCTCGCTGGTTGGTCTGTAAAGAAAACAGCACGCCTCCTTTCCGCTTCGCGTTTTCAGTTTCACACTTCCACCCTTTGATGAAACAAAGCCCTCCTGCAGCATGCCCTCCAACTCCAAGGCTGCTCCAACTTTTGGGACTAGTCGGTAGTAGCCGCTGGGAAATTGAAGTCAAACTGGATATTTGGATATCGCACCAGGAATTTCAGTCCGTTGTAATGTATCTGAAATCGATCATAGGTCGCGGTTTTACAGCCTGCGCGCCGCGGAGCTCCTGACCTGAGTTCATGCATGTGCTGCAAATCAGGTGCCGTGTAGAAGTTATGGTGCCACCAGCTGGGTCATCACTCATCAGGCCCGGTACAGGCATGAATTAGGCCGTGTTTAGTTCGGCCGATTCGGCGGTTGCCGAATCACTGTGTAGCACTGTGCAGTACTGTAGTATTTTTTTTTTATTTGGTAATAATTGTCCAAAAAATGACTAATTAGGTTTAAAACGTCCGTCTCGCAAAGTACAACAAAACTGTGCAATTAGTTTTTGATTTCATCTCCATTTTATACTCCATGCATGTGCCGACATTTTGATGTGATTGGAATCTTCTTTTTGCATAGTGAAATTTGGAAGGTAAATTTGGTATCTAAACAAGGCCTTAGCGGCATTGGATCCGGTTGTTTTGCAGGCCAAGGTTGGCCGATGGGCGGACACGAGTTTAAGGAGCCGTCAGAAGAATTATCAGTCCAGCGCCCGTGCCCATCTCTTGCCGTATTTATCCTGCCTGATTGGATGATGATGCGATAAGCTGATCACGTGAAGGTCAGGCCGATCCGATCCCCCGTCCCCCGTCTCTTGCGGACGGATAAACGTAGGCGGATGGATGCTGCCAATCCACACGACGGGGGAGCCGAGACCGCGCGCGAATCCGATGTGACTTGTGAGAATCCGAGGGTGACGCCCCTGCCTCCCCCTCCAACGGTCGGCTCGGGTTCAAAAAGGCATTAGAGACGGTGAAGGGAAGAGATGGCAACGGTCAGCCCTCTGTCGTCGCAGGCATGCAGCACGGCAAAAGGAATCCGGTGGCATCTGCGCGTCCCGATCGCCGCTCGTAGCCGTTGGCCGTTGTTAGGCGAGGCTCGCGCACGCAGCAGCCACCACCAGGCCGTGCTGGCCGGATCCCGGATTCAAACCGAACGTGCCAGCATTTGAATCGTGGTGCCGTTGCACCAGCCTAATTCCTGACGCAGGGGCCCCGCAGGAGGCAGCACGCATGAAACGCAAACAAATGCAGTGGCCAAGTCCATGGAAACAAACTTTCTGCTGGTATGAGGCGTAACCAAGGGTTGACCAGCCGTGTGGGCTGCAAAATTGGCCTCCATCGACCTCGCAAAGCTTCCCCGTGCATTACCCGTCTCGATGACGATCAGCAGAGCACAGTACCAGATGAAAGTCATCACGTACTAGCAGTGACACGCGTCTCTGATGCTGGCATGCTGTGCTGTTGGTGCTGGTACACAAACCCCTGAACATTTTTGAAGACGAGATGATGAGATAATCAAGACCCAGGCCCCGCGATGTTGTAACGGATAGCGTCCCCACCGAGCCGCCGGGCGCCGGCCCAACCCCCTCTGGACGTATTCCTCGTAGACCGTTCACGGAGGCACATCCTCCAGTCCCACCGGTCGGTTCACAGCACCGTGACCAGCCAACGTCGCTCCCTCGCTCCCCACGTGCGTGCGTGCGCGCACGAGCCTCAAGGCGATCCGCGAGAGAGGATTTGAAATCCCCCCCCCCCCCCCCCCCCCCCCCCCCCCCCCCCCCCCCCCCCCCCCCGTCTCGCATCACCATCAGCTTTGCCTTTGCTCATCAAGCAGGCAAACGGTACGGATTACGGAGTACTAACACAGAGCACAACACATATTATCTCGCTAATCACACCTCCCCACGCGTGCTTAAATACCACCACGTCACAGTCCAACGCACTCTTTCACTCCCAGCTCGGCAGCTCCAGCTCGTCCGCAGTCGCAGGCCGGAGCTCCTGGCACCACTCACGCCACCAGCATGGGCCTCTGCTTCAGCAAGAAGAAGCCACCGGCCAAGCCCGGGAAGATCGCCGTGGTGGTCTCCGACGACAAGGCCAAGAAGCCGGCGCCGCAGCAGCAGCCCAAGAGGGCGACGGCGGGGGAGGCCGCGGCGACGGCGAACAAGGCCACGGTGTTCGTCGTGAGGCCGGGGTCGTCGGCCAAGGACGCCGCGGCGGCCGGGGAGGATCCGAAGAAGAAGCGGTCGTCGGGGTCGCAAGAGCCGCCGGTGGTGCTGGTGCCCTCGGCGCCGGTGCGCACCTCCAGCTGCACCAAGGAGGAGGTGGACGCGATCCTGATCCAGTGCGGCCGGCTCAGCAGGAGCTCGTCCGGGGCCGGGAGGGCGGCGTCGTCCGGCGAGACGGGCGGCGGCGGACACCGCAGGAGGCGCTCGGGGTCCAAGCGCAGCTACGACTTCGATCAGGAGGCCAGGGGCGCCGGTGGCGCGGACGAGGACTGCGACTGGGAGAGGCAGGCCGTGTCCAGGCCGTCGCCGCACCGGGGCTCGCCGCAGCGGAAGCGGTCGGGCAGCCGGGAGAGGAGCGGCGGCGGGAGCGGGAGCCGGAGGGCCAGCCGGTCGCCCGGGAGACGCGCGGATGATGCTGCGACCTCTGTGGCCACGGCGGGCTCCGGCGGCGGTGACCGCGCGAGGCAGCCGCAGCCCGGGAAGATGGTGTCCGTACCCGCGAGGGAGAAGGGGCGCGCGCCGTCGCCCGCGGCCGCGTCGGGGAAGAGGTGCGCGTCGCCGAGGTCGAGCTCTCCCGCGAGGATGGCAGCGGGGAATGAGAATGCTGGAGGCGGACCGGCGGCGGGGCCGACGCCGGTGCTGAGCCGGAGCTCGTCCAGGAAGAACGAGCAGTCTCCGTACAGGCGCAACCCAATGGCCGAGCTCGACGAGAACTCTCTCCGTAACAACAGCAACCACAGTGCCAGGCCGCAGAAGGTAAAGATCAAACGAAACTAGAATTTTACTCCAGTTATTAGTGCAATTCTACCGTACCACTCGCCCAAACTTTTGCCGTGACTTCAGAAATCCACTGAGACTGCCGTCGCCGCGACGCCCAAGAAGGCTACGGGGCGTGGAAAGGAGCCGACGGCGGTGCCAAGCAGCTGCAAGCCGGAGATCGCAGAGGACGCCGCCGTTGCGGTTGCGGCATCAGAGACGAGAGCGCACTCGTCGAAGACGACCACGACGCGCACGGTGAGCATCGTGGCCGAGAGCCTGACGACCCAAAGGCCCGGCGCGCAGCCAGGGTGCCGCTCGCGGCGGGCGTCGCGCGACTTTGACCAAAACCCCGGCTCGTACACCACCCAGCTGCTCGAGGACATCCACAACTACCACCAGCAGTCCACCTCCGCAGCTCCCTCCGCGGCCACGCCGGCAACGCCGTCCTTCTCGCTCCCGGAGTGCGTCGCCAAGGCCTGCTCCATCGTCGAGGCCGTGGCCGACCTCAACTCCTCGTCGTCCGAGAACCGCACCTACGAATACGAGCCTGGCCACTCCGCCGACGACAAAGGCTCCGTCAACGCGCCGGTCTGCAGCGACGACTTCGTCGAGCCGAGCACCGCGCGCAAGCACCTGATGCCGCCGGTGCGGGACGTCCGCGCGGAAACCGAGCCTCAGGAGTCAGCCGGGAGCAACAGCGTCTCGGGCCACCCGTGGACGCCCTCCTGGGAGCCCACCTCGGTCGAGTCCTCGGACCGGACGTGGAGCACCGGCGACGAGGTTGTCGAGCAGGACGGCAGTCACGGCGGCCGCTGCAGCCCGATGAACAGGCCCCGACAGAGCAAGCAGAGGCAGTCCCAGCCCGAGCCCAGTGGCCGGTCGCGCGCCGGCTTCGGAAATGGTAACGGCCAGTACCGTGGACGCAGCGCTCATCGTGCCAGCGGCAGCGTGGCGAGCGGCCGGTCTGGTGTTCGAGTCGTCTCGGCGAACTCGTAGAGTCGTAGTGGATAGGAACTGTAAGCAGAGGCATGGTCTGAGTGTATTTGTTCTATCTAGGAGGTGGTGGTGGTGGTGGCAAGATGGATTGCTGCTCCACATATGTGTGTTTGTGTTTCTTTGTTAGCCATACATTGTTGTTCACATGGTGTGACATTTTTTGCGCACCATTTCATGCATGTTGGTTTGATCAGAGACCTTCACAGGGTTATCATTTTCTTCTGTTCAGTTGCTACTTTACAGGGCTCAGTTGCTACTTTACAGGGCAGGCAGGGAGAGAAGACGGAGACCCCCCTGGTAATCACAGAGTTGTTTTTGCATTAAAAAACATGTTTTCAAACGCATGATCAATAGGGTTGTAAACCAACAATTCTCTCTAGTTCGATAGTCACTCGAGCTATTTCTCCTGGTTGCGAGTTCTATGAGGCGCTCTTTGTCAAATATTGGTATAACGTTTTATAATTTGTGTCTCCTGTGATGAGGAGGAAGGTGAAGTATAGTCATATACTCCAACATGTTCAATCAAATACATTACTCCATCCTATCCCAAAAGGAATACAATTGTAAAGTTTAGGGCAAGTTTTATAGAAAATAATATCAATGTTAATATTTCCAAATACATTTACTACAAAATATATTTTATAATTAATTTAGTGATTTTTACTTGGCATCGTAAAGATTAGTAGTTTGTTGAATTTGATCCAACTTGATTTCGTTACTCCTTAGGAATTGCATCCTTTTGGGATCGAGCGAGCACCTGATAATGATCATTAGATTATGCATTTGTTGTAAAAAGAAGCAGGTTAAATTATTAAAAAAACTTGCATGATTTGTTCAAACAACACAGCTCTCGTAGCTCAGTTGGTTAGAGCACCCGTTTAGTAAGCGGGAGGTCTTGAGTTCGACTCTCAACGAGAGCAATATTTGTATTTTTGGTAAATTTCACATTTTATTGTCATACCCATAATAAAATCCAGCAATTTAATTGTCATACCCATAATAAAATCCAGCAATTTTCATATTTCTTTGGTAGGTTTGGTGATTTTTATGATGGATCTTGTATTGGATTGCATAGTGATTTTTCAAATCAAATATATCTTATGTGTTAGATTTTTAGAATCCACTCTAAAATTTATCATGTTCATATTTTTAAACTTTTATATTTTGTCATACCTATAATAAAATCCTATTTGGGAGGTTTGGTGATTTATGTGCCTTGAGCTCAACTTTGGTGGTGTCTAGGATAATCTTGTATTGGATTGCATAGGAATTTCCAAATCAAACATCTCTAATATGTTTAATTTTAGAATCTGCTCTAAAATCTATCATGTTTGGATGAGTACCTAGGATTATGAGATTCTTTTTATCGAATTTCCAAAATCTCCTTCAATCCTGGGCATAACTTCTTTTCGGACAATAAAAATGACAACAAATCTTTTTAGATGCAATTTGGCAACAACAATCATGCCTTATTTAGATGCCTTCGAAATTCTAAATTTTTACTTTTCGTCTTATCACATCGAATCTTTGAACACATGCATGGAACATTAAATATAGATAAAAAATAATTAATTGCGCAGTTTGGTTGTAAATCACGAGACGAATCTTTTAAGCAAAATTAGTCCATGGTTGGACACTAATTGACAAATACAAACGAAAGTGCTGCCGTAGCCAAATTCCAGAAGTTTTTGCATCCAAACAAGGCCTCAATCTTCCTGTGTTTCGTCAAAGGCATATGAAAAGGACTACGCCTGGCGAAGGCGACTGGTTGAACTCAATGGGTCGAGAATATATATGTAAATACATTCCTTTTTTTGTCAAGAAGCTGACATATTTCTAAAAAAAAGGGATTTAGAAATTCCGAAAAAAAGTCAAGAAGCTGACATACCTTTTTTTTTTGTTGGAATGCACAGCCCTTATTATTCTTGGTTGGGCCACGCACGGCTTCAACACCCAGCCGCCGCCGCCCGTCCGTCCCGTCCCCCTTCTTCGTCTTCTCAGATCTCAGTCAAGCTAAAACCTTGCTCTCCTCGTCCAGTCAGACAGGGCATGAAACCCTAGGGCGCCCGCCTTCCCTCCGCGATCTGCCATTGCGCTCCGCGATGCAGGCGTCCGCGCGCCTCTCCTCCTCCGCCGCCTTCAGGAAAGGTGAGTAAAGCTAGTCATCAAGCCTATTTCGCCCCGCGCCTCCCGTGTTCGATCCAAGCTCTGGTTTTTGGCCCCGGCGGTGACGTGATCTTGTTTGCCTGGTCTGTTCCCTCTTTCCAGTGATCGCGGGTGTCTCTAGCGCCACCACACGATCGTGCTACCGGACCTCCCGGGGGAAGGCGCATGTGGCGCCGCTGCCTGCGCAGGAGCCACCGCCCAAGGGGCGGAAGAGGATTACAAAGGAGGAGAAGAGGGCTAGGATAGTGGAATTCGTTGAGAAGTAGGTGACTTTTTCTCGCTCGATTTTCTGGTTGTAGAGTTTATCTTTTTGGTTCATAAGCAGCAAGTTTGTGTAGCTTTGAGCTCATTAGCATTTCTGTTGTTTCGAGCCGAGTAATAGACACTTATGCTAGTTGTGCATTAAGGATTGACATTTGAGATTTAGAAATTAACAATGGAAATGTGGCAGAACTCATTCAGATTTGTAGGAAGATAAAGAGTGACAAATATGTCTAGGAGTTATGAAAACGTTTTTTTTCTGGTTAGTTATTCTCGTGACTGTTATAAACCATGTGTTTCTGTTTAGTGCAGTTATAGAGCTTCAAATGAAGGCAAGTTTCCTAGGATAACAAATATCCGCCAGCAAATTGGAGGCAGTCATTACACAGTGCGTGAGGTACTTCAAGAAATGGTGTTTAATCATGC
The DNA here is from genome assembly GCA_038087645.1 of Saccharum hybrid cultivar R570. Lineage (NCBI taxonomy): Eukaryota > Viridiplantae > Streptophyta > Magnoliopsida > Poales > Poaceae > Saccharum > Saccharum hybrid cultivar. The sequence goes on along the minus strand of JAQSUU010000191.1, from coordinate 9,446,886 downwards.
AAAATTACCACTGGATAATTCTAAGGCAGCTCCACTTCAAGGAACAGATGAAGTCGCTGAGCACCCCATGCAAAAGGATGAAGCCAGAGTGCTTGAAAATCAAGGAATACTAGAAGTTCCTGAGGATGATGCTGAAATGGCTCAACGTCAAGGAACAGTTGAAGTTTATGAGAACTCTTTACCTAAGGATGAAGGTAAGGTGGATCAGTTTCAAGAAACAGAGAGCTTTAAGGACAACCCAAAGCTTGAGGAAGCCGCGAACACAAGTCTTTTTGGCAGCCTGAAATCATTTGCTTATGGCATCAGAAACTTCTGGAAAAATATGTAAATCTGTCTTTGTTTTTGGCTGCGACCTAACACGCATGGAGCCCCCCTCGTCCTCGTGGCTTCATCAATTTCTAAGACTGGACCAAATTGAGAAGGCTACAGAATTGATAACTTGTCCCTTTGTTAAGTGTTTACGATACTGGATCAATTTGTAAAGTTCTTTTTATGTCACACAGCTAATGGTCAAGTTACCGCTATGACACTTTGATAAAGCTAGATAGGAGTATCTAAGTGTTGTGGTAACTTATTGTGTTAGTACTGCCCCTGTTGACTGTTGTGCCCCAAGTTCACATGGTATCTAAGTGTTGGTGGTAACTTACTGTGTTTGTCAATTGTTGTGCACACATTGAAACGTTGGGCGCAAATTTTATGCTTCAGCTGCTGACTTTACCCCTCTAGTTTTATGCTTCAGCTGCTGACTTTACCCCTCTAGTTCGTTCTGCTATTTAACTCAATATTTTGGATTGCTTCCCGGATAAAAGTGACATGGGAAGTGTGAGGAAGTTTCTGATAAAACAAAGCACAGAACCTTCTACGGCAACGGAATGTAAAAAACGCTTAACAGATAGGGAAGTAGCAACTTAGCAACATTAACCCAGCTTTCCATTCAATCCTGGTGCGAAACACAACCTAATAATAGTACATTAAAAAACCCTAATATACAATCTACATTTTGCCGTTTGGAATGCAGACATCTGACAGGAAATAGTCCAGTTCCCATAGGGCTCACATGATCAACTATTCTTCGTCCGAACTCTCATAAGCTAAACCAAGCAAACTTCGAGCTGTGTTCTGTTGCTTCACCTCTCTTGGTTTATCTAGCCTTGGCGCTGTGTGGTCAGGATTCACAGTCCCATGAGATGATCCCTTATCGCTCACAAGTAGTCCCGCCTGATTCTGCGACGAAGACAACTCGCTGACAGAATCTTCTTCCCCATGCTTAGGCTTATTGCTATCTGCTGGCTGTGAAGGGCTGCTAACTTTTGGTCGCTTTGGTTTGATCCCAACAATGTTCTTCAAAAGATATTGTTGCCTGTCCATAACGCAAGCACCCAAATCATAAGAACGAAAAGGTATTGCTCATTTAGGGATAGGAAAAAGTCTACTTCACCGCCCAACTATGGGGGTGGTCTACTTTACCCCAAAACTATGAAACGGTCTAATTTACTCCCTGAACTTTGCAAAACCGGTCAAATCACCCCCTCGAGCGGTTTTGGACGATGGTTTTGCTACAGTAACAACTGTTTTGTTACAGTAACAGTGGTTTTGTCTTTTCCTTTTTTATTTATTTCGTCTGAATCTTTGAAAAATCATAGTAAATCACAGAAAAATCATAAAATGAAAAATCCAATTTTTTTAGACTCCACATGAGTAGATCTACACAGTGAACATATAATATAGCATGCTTTAGTACAAAGTTTTTACTGTAAATTTTGATCTATTTTTTCTGTAATTAATTTGAATAATTCATACAACAAAAACTTTGTACTAAAGTATACTATATTATATATTCACTGTGTAGATCTACTCATGTGGAGGCCAACAAAATTGGATTTTCTATTTTATGATTTTTTTTGTGATTTACTATGATTTTTCAAAGATTCAGACAAAATAAATAAAAAAAAGGAAAAGACAAAACGTTGTTACTGCAGCAAACAGATGTTACTGTAGCAGACAGATGTTACTGTAGCAAACCACCATCCAAAACCGCTCAAAGGGTGATTTGGCCGGTTTTGCAAAGTTCAGGAGGTAAATTAGACCGTTTCATAGTTTGGGGATAAAGTAGACCACGCCCCATAGTTGGGGGGTGAAGTAGACTTTTTCCTTTAGGGATACAAGGAAAAGGTACAAGGTACTGTTGAAAGATGGAGAGGACTGTCTTGGAGGCAGCTTACCTTATATCACTTTTAGGTTTAGGTTCAACACGAAGAGCCACAGGGACAGCAGGTGTAGAATCAGCTAAAATTGCTGCTTTGTAATGTCAGAGTTAAAGATAGCAAAGAGATAGCTTAGACCACATGTTTCTATTGCACTATTCCAACAGAAGGAAACTGAATTGTAAGGGTGTAAAAAGTTTCGTGCTGATGTAGAAAAGCTAACTGAACCATATTGATCAGATTGTATCCTTAACTGTATAACAGGAAAAGCAACGTTATTGATGTTTAATAAGGGATATCTTAAAAGCAGCAAATGCCCGCTTCTCAGTACGACGAAGAAGACGCTCGGCATCTTCCTCGGCTTCCATTTGCTCTTTCAGGTAAAGCAAATCATCGCTGTCCAATGCTGAAGAACACAAAAGTAGCATAAACAACAAGGTTAACAAGGAACCTACAACATTACAAGGGTCTTCCTGTAAAAGAAGCATGAAATACCTCCTCGCCCATGAAGGTAGCCTCCCCTCTCACCAGCAACCTCTTGCATCTGTTGGTATCAACCACCGAGTAGAGAGCCAAAATCCCTGTCAGGGCATGTTATAAGAACATTGTACACTAACACCTATTGGAAATGCTTAGTCATTTAACAAAGCGTTCAAGAAAAAGCAAGACATCCTCGTGTGACCAAAACCAACGAAAAATGTTATTTACCAACAAACTAGCATTAGTCTGAAGAATGCTGCTGGACTGCAGCCCAAATCTAAGGCGACCTTAAACTTTATAACCCAAATGTATTTCTATGATGCAGGTCTAAAACAGAAACATCTACAAAACACTCAGGGCCTGTTTGGTTCCATGGGACTACACAGTAGTCCCCCCATTTTAGTCCCATTTAGTCCCTAAATTGCCAAACAGGAGGACTAAAAGAGAGACTAAATGGGCTTTTAGTCCCCTTTAGCCACCCCGCCAAACAGGAGGACTAAAAGAGGGACTAAATGGGCTTTTAGTCCCCTTTAGCCACCCCCCAAAGGGACTAAATGGGACTAAAATGGGGGGACTACTGTGTAGTCCCATGGAACCAAACATGCCCTTAGAAATCACAAATTGCCCAAATCCATGGATGGTTCGCTGAGACACAACATTGTCTCTTACATCCAAAAGAAGAAGGCCTAGGCTTATTTTCAACTGCATAACATCAACAAACTAACTACACTGGCAAGCTACAATTTTTTGTCACGATTCAAATTGGTTCTTAACAGCCTCGTTAAAATTCTGAAAGTTTGGCTCAGTAAAAACAACTTAAGTTACTGTCCTTGTGCCCCTGCCTTATCTAACTTCTCCACTGGTCCTTGTAAAGAGGAAAACAAAACAAACAATACATGAAATCAGCTCCAACTTGGCATGTCGATTCATTCAACAATACAAATTGTTCATTGTGAGACTTGCACATAACTTAGCTATTAGCAGACAACAACACTAAATAATAATTACCTCTAAATGCATAGGATAACTACGTTGAGAGTACCACTGCCATATTCCCCTCCCCAGGAAGAAACACCGGTGCAAACATTTTTAACAGAAGTAGGTAGCTAGATGGCTAATTAAAATTTCGAAATGACTCTATTGCATATGCAGTACAACAAAACAGTAAGCCGGAGCAGAGAGGTCGCATGACGATTCAGTCTAACCTTTGCAACCATGCGCTGGAAGGTGATGTCCTCATCGTCGATCTTGTCCTTCCCTTTCCCAAACTTCCTGTCTGCGCATGCACGGAGCCAAACACCCCCATTCAGGAGCTAGAAAAAATAGGAGTGGGTAAATCGACGAATCAGCGGAAGGATGCGCGCACCTTTGGGGTCGCTGAGATTGGTGTACTCGCGGACCTCGCGCCCGGACATTGCTGGGGCTGACAACGGGAGGACGCGAAACCCTAACCCTGGCTCGTGGCTCCTAGCGGAAGCTTCAGACTAAGGCTATCCACAGCGCTGAGCGGTAAAGCGGCCGGTACGCTAGCGGTGGCGTACCGCGCGTTCGCACCGCGCGCCTGCAGCGCGTGGGGTACCGGCTGTACAGTGAAACGCCAGAACGCCAGAGCCAGCGCCTGCGAGAAGGCTATGGTAACACTGTAGCAGCACTGTAGAGAGAGGGGTAGAACTGGTGAGAGAGAATGGAGGAGAGAGGAGAATAAAATATAAAATAGTGTGTATAAAGTATGAGATAGAGATAACACGGGTACGGAAGAAATGAATATAGAATAGAGAATCTCGATGACTATGATAAAATATTTCTTTTTAGAGATGGAAATAGAGGTGCACGAGTGCGGATAGCCCAACCGCGCGGGGTCCTCCGGACTCCGAACTCCGATTAGGAGGCTGTTCTGTCTGAGGATGGATTGGAGAAGCGGAATCTGAATTCGCGTGGGTTTGCTCTGGGTCTCGAAGAGCGGTGGAGGACTCTTCGGGGCTGGGCCCTGGGGTTGATGCCAAAGCTGGACTATCGAGCCAGCTCGGCTCGTTTGGCTCGTTCTGGCTCGTTAAGATAACGAGCCAGCTCGGCTCGGCTTGTTATCTTAACGAGCTAGAAGGCCGGCTCGGCTCGGCTCGTTTACGAGCTCGAGCTGGCTCGTTTGGCTCGCGAGCCAGCCATATTAAAACATAAAAAATATAATATGTGTATTATCTAAAGTTTGATAATGGTAATAATATAAAACTAGTCCATTCATAAGTTTTAATAAATCATACAAAAATAATATGTACTATTATATTATAATACTATACATCATACATTGTCTATGGTTCATACTCCATACCATATATGATGCATCCATTATCCATACATTCATTTAAAATAAAAAGAGTCAAATTAATCTAAAATTTATAGAGTCAAAATCCAATCATCAATAAATTATAAAGTGTAAGACATAAAGTTATATAACACTAATAAAAGTTTAAGGCCAACAACTTTGGCTCGTTAGGCTCGCGAGCTGGCTCGTTAAGACACGAGCTAGGATGCTTGTTCAGCTCGTTTGAGAAATTAAACGAGCCGAGCCGAGCCATAATCGATCCGAGTCGAGTGAGCTATCGAGTTGCGAGCTTTTCGTCCAGCTTTAGTTGATGCCCAATTTGGTTTCAGATTGATTGCCCAAGATGTGATAAGAAAAGCATATCCGCCGCTCATGTGACAACGTGTGTATCTCGCTCGACTCGCAAAGTAAACCGTACAATCCGTCAGTAATTGAAAAGCATATGGGCAATTTTCGATTTACTTTCATCCCAAATTGCACAAGATATAAAACATAATATTAATAGCAAACATAAATATAGTACTAGAACTGATCGTAGATTAGTTGGTTGGGTTCATTGTGGTGAAACCTGCCCACCTGGTTTAAGTTCGACTTGGCACGTGTGCTTATATATTTCCTGGAATTATTCTATAATTTAATGGCGTTATGCTTTCAGTGATACACGATATCTTAAAAAAAATCTATGCAAACAAATTGATGTGGAATTGCGGACTGATGCTTCAGCCGCGAGTGTGCAGCACCCATTCATTCGTATATGTAACTTACAATCGGTTTTGTGTAGTCTTACCTTTTCTTGGGATTAACATAATTCCTAGCATTAAACACAATATTTAGGATTTCTTCTAATTAAAAATAAATAGATTCGACTTAGGACAAACCTAATACGATATGAAAAAACCAGAGTGAATACCCAAAAGTTAGAATTAGAGTTCTTACCTCATTGTTTTCTTCGTCAAAAAAGCCAAAGTTTTTTGTGCATTTAAAATACTCTCTTTGTCTTGCACGATATTTAAAAGCCTGAGCGGATTTCTTTTAAATAGTTTTTGTGCTTTTAACTTAAGATAGGATTCTAGGAATTAATTAATTTGGAGGAGGGAGTATGAAGTAGTGCAATGCATGCCATAGCTACAAAATATTTCAAATCAAGACAGATATTCTATCCACGTCCTTAAGTTTTCGACATCCTTATTAGCATATGAAGACACATTAGTATTTTCCTTTACCAAACTTGGATCTTCTAGCACAACTTTTCATTGCAGGTTCACAATTTTATCGACGACCGTGTTAGAATACCAGGGATAAAGTAGTTTTCTTTTACCTAACTGTAGGAATTCTGCAAGTTTCGTAAGCGTACATGAAGCATTAATGATCAAAATTTTGATCCTGCCGTTGCGTTAGTCGTAACCAATTTTCTTGGTAGGCATAGTTAGGCCTCAAACCAAACATCTTTGGGCGCAAAGAGAAAATAACCTGTGAATTACTACTCCAGAATGACGGGTTATGCCAATGCAGTACAGGAGTGTCAATCAGGCATAGATGTTCTAGAGCTTCAAGATAACCCGGCAACACAGTTAACGTAAACCAGCCAGGAAAATTTATAAGTGCAAGAATAAACAAGATACTGTCGATTGTACAGAGCAAGCTCTCCGAATTTTTGAATGCCGCAGCATCTGCAAGCAGAGTTTCTAGAGGCCAAGGCCGACTGTCCTGCCATCTCTCCTGCGGAGGCCTGCTATGTAATGCTTCTCCAGGTTGGTGTCGAGCTCCTCCAGTTTCTTGGCTTCTTCCGCCGAGCTCTCGGCCTTGTTCTCGACCATGTTTTCCTGAACTGGGGCACTGCTCTTCACACCCTGCGACATACCATAGCCACCAAGGCATCCTCAGACTCTAAAACCGTGTTAGTGCATTGCTTAGTAAATAGTAATGAGGTATATGTCTTTACTGAAATGGGATATGAATAAATTTGCAAGGACTAAAATATTCAAAACTGAGCTTGGAAGAGAGGGAATTACCATGAGTTTGTTAAATTTCTCTTGGCGCTCACGATCAGAAAACAGCTCCCAACGTTTACTTGTCTGTAGCATCAGGGATGACAAACTGAATGAAATGAAAACAGAAAAACAAGGGTCATATATTCACTGAAGCCTACCTCCTCCGAAGGATCACTCTTTTTGTTACCCCAAAGAAGCTTTTTCTTCTGATCAGTGGATAGGCGCCCAGTTCCAGGACCAAATGCTGCAATGTTCCTATTCACTGCCATAAAACACAGGAGGGATGGTCAATGATGCAAATCACAGCTCAAATTGTCAGGAAATATGTTTACTACTATGGCCATCTCACTGGATGCCATATGTTTCTTGTGTTATCAATTATCAGTGGCTCAGTGCAATGTTCAGAACATCAAAATCATCAAATATAATTTCCCTTTAAACCATGCAGCATTGCTGATAGGTGAACGTGCCAATGTAAAGACAAGCACCAGAGAAAAAAACAAATTAACTAAGGAGAATATAGATCTTGGAGATATGACAGGAATGGACATAAAAAGTGTTGAAATGCGTACCTAATTCAGCAGCTTTCATAGCTGCAACTTTAGCTGCATTCACACCATCTACGGTTCCTGCAGAGTTATTCAAGGCTTCATTTGTGGCTGAGGATGGTTTGGCATCTGTGGAATTCCATAAATTAACGCTCTGAGACTGAATATAGAAAAGTATGCACAAAAAAGAGAGTACATGAATAAAAAAATCAACTAACCCCCTGGATTATCAACATTTGGCCCAGTAGAGCTGAATAAACTTCTTTTCTTCTCCCTAGTTTCCACCAAAGCTTCTTTCTCAGCTTCCTTTCCATTTCTCCTCTTCAGGACCTCTTCCTCTTTGATGGTTTCCTTGTTCTTATGAACAACCCTGTGATGATCTCTATCATCTCCATAACCTCTGTACTCTTGCTTTCTTGCATCTGTATATTTATTGTATTCTCCACCATCATTCTTTTGATAGCCACGAGGGGAATCCTGCTTTCCTTCATTTATACTCCTCTGATCTCGATTGACAGATTTTTCTCTGTATCTGCCAACATCTCGCTGGTCACCACGTGATCTACCAGATGTGCTATCATGTTTTGAGCGATCATAATAAGTATCAACCCTTGATTCCCGGTCTGACCGAGAGGCTCTTGGATGGTTCCTACCATAATCATCACCGTACTTATCATGGTACCTCCTATAGTCATCATGCCTCTTGGATTCACGTGATGTTCCATAGGAATGCTTATCAGAGTGCCTACCCGATTCATGACCTCTTCTAGCATCACATGTGTCATCTATACCTCTTGAGTTATCCTTCCTTCCAGAAGTCTCATAATCTTTGTCACGACCTTCCTTGTATTCAACTGGGCTATGACTCCTCCTACGCTTAGAATTCATGCTACACTTAAAGAGTGTCCATCAATTGACCAGCAATTCAATAGTTTAATATATACTAGGACTTTGAAGCGCATAAGTCAGTATTAACACCAAACATCATCGTTTACTGGCAACATGACCAGAATGCATCACTGATTGTTACATGAAAAGTTCTGCACAAATGAATTGAAGCTATATTGGAAGAACCAAATAGAAACAATAGCACATAGTATTCACAGTTAAAGTACATGATTACACGAATTTGAAAGTTGATGAAATCCTTAATTTTTACTAAATGTCTACGAATGCATAATATATGGATGCCACATCATGTCTAATGGACCATAGGATCTTAAATAGTAATAAGAGAAGCTTCGGTTACATGACTTTTGGTTGAAATGGTGGAAAAAAACAAACATTTTTTTTAATGAAATGGCACTGGTCAAAGAAAATGACAATTTTTAAACACCCCCCCCCCCCACCCCAATTGAAACCAATTTCTAGGAAGTGTTTCAAATTCTGTTTTTAAACTGAATCTGAATCCAGCCGATTTAAATTTCGTTTTTTGTGTTTAGGGTGCTATTTGGAATTGAAAGTTTCCCCTAAATGATAACATCTAAACAAGCAGGAGAGTAGCAGCAGCAGCCAGCAGGGGAGCAACCACGGCACCAGTTGTGCCATTATGCTCATGGAGCAGATCCTTGTGTTTGTGGAAGCTGACCTCACGCTGCATGTCTAGGCAAGAGAGTTCAGGCAGAAGCCATTGAAGAATTCACATTAATAATCAGCAAGGATCTAGATGTTCTAATCATTTTCCTCGCAGATTCATTCACTGCTTCTCTCCCTTGGAGAGATGGAGAGGAGCATGTAGCTGAAGGAGTCAAAACTAAAATTCCAGATCTAGACATTTAACGGGTGAAGAGAAGAATCACATCATATTGGATTAGTATACAAGTGGAATCATTCCTATCCTTCATGGCACCCAAACAACTTGACTGTGGAATTAGTTTCCAATTCTTAATTCCTAGGAACCAATCGGGGGCTTTAGTAGTAAAATCATTTAACCAATCCTCAGAGGCTCAGAACATACTAGTCTGCCAATAAATGACATGTAGTTACCAATGGTTTCAAGGAAGCCTAACGTTAGAAGTTGTTACTTAGATCCAAGGAGGAAAAGATAAAGAAACATAAGTTCAAACTGTAGTTCCTCAGTTCATGCACAAGCTAAATGAACAAGTGTAGGTTAGTGAATGAAACGGACATAAATTGCATTACATTCAACCTGAGTCCTATGGAAGAAATAAACCATAAACACATAATACCATCAAGGAATGAAACATGCAAATGACCATTAAGGGCCCTTGAGGAAATCGAATATAGCATCCCACATTCCCATTGGCATGGTCTGCTGCATTTCTTGGTCATATCAATAGGGAGCTAACAGAGTGATAGGTTTGTAACTGATTTGTTTAGGGGGCTGACAATTTGTTACCTGGAAAGGACTTTGGTGAAGCAAGCAAAGAAAGGGGAAAAACAGCATGCTGAGTAATATTTAAAATATGGAGATTAAGCACCACCAGTGTCAAATTGTGAAAAACAAAACACTTACTCTAAGGCAATGGACATGTCAGGATCTAGCACAAATTTGTGGTGTATAGTTTCTAGCACTGATATATTGTGGAACATTATGCAAGCTGATATAATATTTATATTTTCGAGAGCCAATAAATTAAAAAAAAAGTTTGCAGAGGTGCAGGCAAAGAACCATATGGCTTCTGCAAAATACCCAAAATGAAATTTCAGCGCAGAAATCAGTCCAAAATCACAATTCCCTAATTCTCTAAGCCTAGCAATTGAAATCACCCTGTCAGCACTGGTCATGAAGACCTCCCTCCTCGCATATCTATGTCATTTGGGATATCTGTTCCTGCATTTTTTCTGTTGCTGAAGTCACTATTATGTCACGACCATAGTCACAAAGTTCCCAGTCCCAGGTGAGCCGGGTCAAGAAATGTTGTAGGCTACTTGCGAAAGGTTTTTACAAGGCACGAAAGATAATGTCCCCACATTACACAGTCAAGAAGGATGCTGCTTCAACTATGTTCCCTGTGACTATGGTTACAACTTACAGCATTGTGTAAAAGCTGAAGGTGGTTTGTAAACAATTCAAGGTTTTCTAATGGGTTAAAATGCATTGATTAAGCATGCTATTTGAGTTTTTGATAAATGATGACCGCTGCATAATTCCTCAATCTGCATTGCAAAACATGTGTTTTTCTATGTGGTATTTAAATCCTTGAGTGTAAACTTCGACAATTAGGGCCTGTTTGGATCTGCTAGGGCTAGTTATCAGCTGAGACTAAAAATTAGCCCAGGGGGGTGGCTAACAACTAGTTGGAGGCTTGGCTCAAAAATTAGCCCCCTGTTCGGATGAGTTAGGGCTACAAATTAGCTACCTAACAATTATACCTATGCATCCAAACAAGCCATTAATCAAGCAACCTGTTTTTTTTTTCTAATCTCTGCAATAAGGAAGTCAGCTAACAATGATCACCACGAACAGGGGCGGATCCAGTAAAGGGAGTAAGGCACATGGGACCCAATAATTTTTGCAAAAGCTTCGAAGTTAGGAGGCTCGTCAAATAGCTAGATAGCATTAGGTTAGGGTTTCGGTGCTCACCTTCGCACAACATGAAGGGAAGAGGAGGGGTGGGAGTACCTGGTGGGTGCTCGTCGCCGGCGAAGAGACCAACAAAAGCCTCAGAACCTGGCTTAGGGCGGCGGCGGCGGTCCACCAGTCGTCGTAGAGCGAGAGGGGGGCGAGAGAGAGACAGAACACGCGCGGAGGAATGCAGCGGACGGAAGGGGAGATCCTGAACCAAAAGAAACGATCTGATAGGCCACGTCTCCTTTTTTTTTTTCGGCCGTCGCATGGCGTACTCCAGGCCTCCAGGCTCCAGCCGTACTACATCGGGGCCTCCCCCCCTTTGGGTTTACTTTTCCGCGCTTGTGAGATATTTTTTTTACTATTTGTCTACTTAGAAATTTGGCATTACCATTCTTTTTCAACTTGAATCGTGTTTTTCTAAAAAAAAACTTGAATAGTGTTATTTTGTATGTATTTGATGGCATTGGACCAATGCGTGGGTGATCAAATACCATCGAATTCTCGTATGGACTACAAATACGGCTACTGCCTCTCTCTCCCTCCACTCGCTGATGTGTGGGCTCCATGAGTTAACTTTTTTCAATATCTAGCTATCCTGCACCCAGCCTGAACACCTTGTACCAACACCGGCTAGGTGGAGGAAGGCTCGACCAAACAACTACTCGATCCATCCTGGCGTTGTAAATCAGAGCAATCAAATGGGTTATATGTCCATAGCTTGGCTAGAGAGGATCTAGTTAGCCAGATGGGATGCAGACTCATTGAGAAGGGAACGAACATGTCCTTGTTTTTTTCGCGACCGGAGAATATAACTCGTTTTTCATTAAGAGGAGTGAATTACAAGTCAGCTATGAGAGAACCCTCATAGCATAGATTACAAACCACTAAGATTGTAGTAAATAACCTGAAATAAACATAGGAACATTAAAGATACAAGAAAGGAGCGACAGCCCTCAACACCCCAGACCTACAACTATGCCTGCACTAAACAAACACAATGGTTTCCTTTGCAAAAGACCAAGCCGTGGTGGCGATCCACCCAGAGAACGAGCATCCAGAATCAACAGCGGCAAAGCATCCGCCAACGAACCGAGCAACCACGGCGGCAAAGCATCCGCCAGGGATCCACAGACGGCCTAGCATCCGTCAGGAAAGAAGACACCTCCTGCGGCAAAGCTTCCGCAGCAGGCAGCGGCCATCACACTCTAAGCAGCAAAACATCTGCCAAAGAGGAGGCCAGCGACACGACGGCAAAGCATCCGTCAACGAAGAAAGCGATAGCGGCAAAGCATCCGCTACAAACGACGCCGGCGATGTCAGGTGCAGCAGGACAACCAAAGCGGTGGAACATAGGCACAAACAGGCACAGGAGGGAGCTTGACCAGTAGGCGACTATACGGCAGGAACCACGGACTTCGGCGAAAGCGGCGAGAGGTGGGATGCAGTAGTGCTCCGACACTGCCTTCAAGAAGGACTTTGACATCCGCAGGTGCCAACAGCGTTGAGAGCACAAGGGTAGGTCTTTCAACCCTGGCCTGCTCCGACGAACATGAACATTGATGATGCCTTCAAGAAGGCAGATGACGCGGTTGCGCCACCGTCTCCGCCCCGGAGGAATCGGGCAGAGTTTTCACCCAGATGTTTGCCAAAAGAAGCAGGCCACCCCGCTGCACCCGCGACAACCACACCAGCGCCCGTCGGCACCCTGGCGGCCAGGCCCCATCAGTCATGGCACCAGGCCGCAGCTGAGAGGCCGACCGTGACCACCACATGCGGTTGCGCATCGAGCACCAGTCGGTGTAGGTCAGCCAGGGCATGGCCAGGCAGGCCACCGGCCTAGCCAAGGAGGCCGAGCGCCCAGACCGCTAGCGCACCGAACCACAGGGCAGGTCCTGGTCACCTGCAGCTGCCCGCCGTCTCCCGCCACGCATCGAGCCAGGGGGGCGCGCGGGGCCGGCCCCAGACCGCGCGCCAGCCAGATCCGGCCGCAGCAGGTCCCTAAGTGAGCCAGGAAGACCCCATGGACCGCCACCGCCGGCCGTCAGGCCCAAGCCGCCGCCCATCGATGGGGACCTGCCGCCGGCGGCCGTTAGGCCCAAGCCGCCGCCGATCCGTCTTGGAGGGCGCCAAATCTAGCCAAGAAGGGCCCGGATCCGAGCCGCCGGCCGCCGGATCTGCCGGAGAAGCGCCGGAGAAAGCTCAAGGCGGTGGAGGGAGGGGAGGGAGAGACGGAGGTGGGGGGAGGGTGGGGGAGGGGGAGATCACGGCGGGCACCATTTTTGGGGCCACCGCGGGCCGCCGCCGCCGCACGCCGGTGGGCGGCGACGGCGGCCGGAGGGAAGCGCCGGGAGGGTGGGGGTTTGGGGGCACCGCCGTGGTCGCCCCCGAGTCGCCCCAGAGGAGCGTTCGGGGGAAGGGGTGAGTCTGGTCCTATGATGATAACATGTCCTTGTTTCTTGTATATAGATATGGATTCTCGTAAAAAACGATTCTCTTCTCTCTTGTTTAACTATAGTGTCATGTCATCTTTTTATTTATTTGATTTGACATGGTTTTTGAGTTGAGAGAACACTTAGGGCACCTTTGGATGGAGATGGGGATGGGACGAGGATAGGGATAGAGATAAAGACAGAGAATATTGTATCATAGCCATCCGTTCTTCCCACCTCATTGAATCTTAACTATTTATTTATTTATTTATTTATTTATTTATCTTTTTCTATCTTAACTATATGTTTTCAAGGAGGAAAAAATAGGGTACGCTTGTCTTAGCCTTCTATCCAACAGGCCCTATTCCCCGTCGGCCAGAGCTGGAGGCACTGGACGGTGGGAGATCTCGGAGGTCGAGGGCGGCGAACAGGCTCCCAGTCCCGTGTCTCGTTCGTCGACAACCCTACTCGAAGAAGCAAGCACGCAAAGGGCACTGTGCCGTTACGGCGCGGCGGAGCCCCGGAAACTCCCGAGTAGCGTCTTGTTGCCAGTCTGACAGAGTAAACGAAAGCACGAACGCGACGCTTCCAGTCCAAGCAACCGAAGCGGCGGGGACAGCCGAGGGCGAGAGCGAGGGCGGCCGGCATGGGGATCGTGGAGGCGTGGGTGCGGGAGAAGCCCATCCGCACCTTCCTAGCCCGACTCGCCCAGCGCCGGGCGGCGGCCGCCGCCGCCTTCCTCGCCTCCCCCTCTGCCACCGCAGTCATCGACGGCGAGGGCGGCGGCGACGGGAGCATCCCGCAGCTCTCCTCCGTCGCCAACTCCGTCGTCTCTCGCTGCTCAAGGTAGCGTCTTCGCCTGACGCGAATCTACTCCGCTATAGGGGTTGGCTATAGAAGTCCGATCTGAGCTATCCACTGATTATTCAAAGGCTACGCACGAGTGATTTTTGTGATCGTGATTGGTGTGTTTACCACGGCTCCAGAGGATAGCACTAGAACTACACCCAAATGCAGCAGATTGCTGCTGTCCCCAAACTCGATTGGTTCTAGAGTCTAGAATTACAGTACAGAGAGAGAACACAACTGGGCGATTGCTGGGAAAAAGAACAATCTCAATATTTTGCTAGCCTGAGCATTTAATTGGTAGTATATTCGTTCTGTGGCAAGGCTTATTCTTCCTATCAATTAGTGAAAGGACACATATTCCACTCGTCAACAATTATTCCTTACAGAAATCCAATAGGACTGAAATTACCTATTGCCGGACATGTGCACTTCACACTTAAACTTGCCAGAGTTCACACTTAATTTCAGCATGGAGTTTCTCATTAAGTTTGGGCATGTTGTGAATGGAGGTAGCAAGCTACATAAAGTGGGCACAATTAGATCAACTAAAGCTGAACTCATTTTATAAACCAATTATATGCTAAGAAGGATGTCATAGTTAGCACTAATATTAAAATCGGCTCATGATCCTATAGCCTCTCAAGTTCATATTTAACCATAGCGTTGTTGTTGACGTGATTTTTCTTGGTTCCTGCCAAGATGCTCTCTGTTATGAAGTGAAAGTGTTTTGTTTCCTAACTTATATCAATTTCAGGATTCTTTCTCTTTCAATTGAGAACTTACAGCAAAGCTTTGAGACTGATTTTCCACACAATTGTAATGAGGAGGCCAATACATATGCAAGAGACCTTTTAGAGTATTGCTGCCACAAAGCTCTTCATGAAGTTACTACACGTCCAGACTATTTGGCTGATAAGAATCTTCGCCGTTTGATGTTTGATATGATGCTTGCATGGGAAACCCCAGGCGCTCAGGATGCGTCAGTAGAAAATGTGAGAAATTTTCAAGGCTGCATTCTCTGCATTCTTTTTGTTGGCACCTTATTCATCATATGGATATCTTTGAAAGGAAAAAGATCGTGACCATGTCTTAATTTTCCTTAGCCTTCACAGTGTTAACTGTTAAGTTATTTTCTCTCTCTTTCTGTTGTGGTGGTCAGGATTCTATTGTCCGTGATTCCCTTGAGACTGAAGATGAGGATGAGGGGTCAATTTTTTATGCAAATTCCACAAGATTGGCTGTTCAAGTTAGTTCTCTGCTGACAACCATATTTATTCTGTGTCAATATACTTGATAATCTACTGGCATTCATATTTAGGTTGATGACAAGAAGACAGTCGGGTTAAGTGCTTTTGCACGAATAGCACCTTCATGCCCAATAATAGCTGACCTGGTTACTGTCCACAATCTGTTTGACGCACTTACAAGTTCATCTGGAGGCCGATTGCACTTTCTTGTTTATGACAAGTATCTCAAGAGTTTAGACAGGTAATGAATAAATAAAATTTCTTAAATTGTAAAAAATTTCGAGATCTATCTTACTTGTCTTTTGTTAATGCATGTATTGCATTCGTGCATAAATAACTGAAACCTCACTGTTGAAATGATGATTCCAGGTAAGCTAAGCATACCAAGTTATCCCTCTGCAACTGAAGTTGTGTAAGAAGTACATTTCTTTGTTGCAGCGCTGTGAGTAGGTTTCGATGGTTGCATTTGGGTCTGGAATTCAGGATATTTATGTTATAGAAGAAATTAGGAGAAATAGGGGGTTGTGGATCTTTAGTAGTTCATGATGTTATGATTGATCCAATGTGAGGTACTAAGAGCATTATCATTGTTATTTACAGGGAATTGAGGTCTGTGAAAGGTATCATGCAATCATCACTTGCCTCAAGTTTTCATCTTGATGCTGGAGAATGCATATTAGCTATTGATGGAGACAAGCCTATTCATCCGGTACTGCAACATATTGGAATATCAGCATGGCCAGGTGAATTGTTTAATTTCCATACAAGTTCTCAACTGGCAGACATGCCTCACTTTGGAAAGCAATTAATATGTTCATTTTTTTTGGCAGGAAGATTGGTCCTCACAACACATGCTCTTTATTTTCAGAGTATCAGAGTGGGATATGGTGATAAGATTGTTAAGTACGACCTATCAACAGATTCAAATCAAGTGATTAAGCGTGATTTGACTGGACCGCTCGGTGTCCGCCTCTTTGATAAAGCTGTGATGTACAAATCAAGCACTTTGTAAGTATTGAAAGGGCGAAGCAGTCTCCAATACCTGGTTTCTTGAACTCTGTAGTTGTCAATCAGTGAATTGCCTTCAAAACTAACATCACCTTATTTTACAGGACAGAACCAATTTATTTTGATTTCCCTGAATTAGGAGGTCCTTCACGAAGAGACTATTGGTTAGCAATCACCCGTGAAGTATTGCAGGTGAACAGATTTATTAGGAAGTTCAATCTTGGAGATGTTCAGAGAGCAGAAGCACTCTCAAAAGCTATCCTGGGCATTTTGAGATACTCTGCTGTCAAAGAAGCTTTTCATATTGCTCCTTCTCATTTCAAGACAACACTTACTTTTAGCTTAGCAGAAAAGCTTCCAAAAGGAGACATGGTCTTAGAAGCACTGTATAATAACTATTTCCAACTCTTGGACTCTTCATTAAGACATTTAGCAATTAATTCTGCAGTCGACAAAATGTTGGAGAACCATTCTGTACCATTTTCTTTGTATGCTCTCTCTAGAATGGGTTTTCTTCTGCTGAAGACAAAAGATGAAACTGAAAAGGAAATGAGCTTTTGTGCTGTTTGCTTTGGTGTAACAAAATCTCTGGAGGCTGCCCTGGAAGAGTCAATTTGTTACTCTGAGAGAATAGAGTCAGCACGTGCTACAGTCGATCAAGTAAAGGTGGAAGGCGTTGATGCAAATCTCGCCCTCATGCAGGTTTGTTTATATCTTCCTTTTCTAGCACATGCAATGGGAAGTAAGTTTCTTTGTTGCCATGGATTCAATTATAAAACATGTTGATTTGGATGCAGGCAATACTTTTATGCAATCATGCTTCATATTAGTTCAGTTCCTTGGCTTTTCATATTACAGAGCCTATTTCTCAAATGATACTTCAGTAGCAAGGTGATTTGCATTCTGATGGATTGCCTTATATTGCAGGAGTTACTCTTCCCTTTCATTCAAGTAGGCAAGATTGTTTACTCTCTCAGCCAATGGGAAGATCCTTTGAAATCACTTCTATTCTTAGCTTTTATGTTGTATGTTATTCAAAGGTAATTTCATTGTTGTTGTCAGATCTTATCAAGTATGCTTATACACATTAATTCAGATTTCCCCTTTTTTGTTTCACAGGGGTCTCGTCAGTTACATCGTGCCCTTTGTTATCTTAACTTTTGCTATTATCATGCTTTGGCATAAGTATATTGGAGACGGAAAATTGTTGGAAGTGCTTGAAGTGAAACCTCCTCCAAGTAAAAATGCTGTTGAGCAGATTTTGACATTACAGGAGGCTATATCCAAGTTAGAAGATTTTCTACAGGCTGCAAATATTACTCTTCTGAAGTTCAGATCTGTCTTGTTTGCCTGTGTTCCTAAGGTTTGTCTTTTGATCTTTGCTGTTTGACATCTCTGGCTTCCAATATCTTGATAATAGCTAGGGTGTTAGTCCATTTAGGCACAGGCTAATATATATAAAAAATCTCTTGATATTCCTAATTGAAATTTTACTTTACAAGCTAAGGCATGGTGATGAATGTTTCTTTAGAAGTTCTCAGATCTTGGTTCTGATTCTGTACCCCAACATGTATTTACGCCTTTGCAACATTATATTTATTGCACCGAATTATAAGGGTAGACTTGAGCTGTACAAGTGATTTCCAGTTTGGCAAATGCTAATACCATCTTCTGCCTATGCAGGCCACTGAAGTAGTTGCAGCTGTACTTATTGTCGCAGCTGCATTTCTTGTCTTCGTACCTTCCAGGCATCTGCTACAGATGTTAGTCCTAGAGATGTACACAAGGGAGATGCCCCTAAGGAAACAGAACACTGAAAAATTCCGCAGGCGAATTAGAGAGTGGTGGGCTCGCATTCCAGCTGCACCTGTGCAGATGATCAGACCTAACGAAAGCAAGAAAAAGAGATGACCATGGGCTTTGGGCTCTCGAAGAGAAAAAAATAACCCACAGATTTCACCATTCCCCGGTTTGAACCTGATCAGCTAACTTGTATAGATTTTAACCCTGACTCTGCTTGTAGTAATCAAAATGCTACCGAGTTCCACTAAGAAAACTAGCCCTGGTAACCAGTGTATAGGGAAGTGTTGCTATGGGTGTAAAATGATGACTGCAAAAGAATTATTCATTTTTCTTGCAAGACATTTCTTCGAAGTTTCTAGAGCTCTGACGTGCTCTAGAAGAATTTTTATCAGATGTTTGAACTAATACTTGGTTGGAATGTAAGGTGGTTTCATATGGGTTCTCTGAAGTTTTTTGCTCTAGCAGAATTGATGCATCCCCATAACAAACTGGAGAAGCAGCTGAAAGTGTGTCGTATAGTCCAGTTCAGCACTTCATTTTCAAATTGTAAGTTCCTAAATTTGAGGTGTTTTGGTTTTGTTCTAAGTTAAACTAAGTTTGAGCAAGTTTATGGAAAAACGATGCAGCTTTTTCCTTTTTATAGTATATTGTTTGGTATTAAAAATGTTGCTACCATTTTCAATGATCCGTTTGGATGTTGATATTGAGCTGCTGGAATTGAATTGGGTACCAATATCAAATCATACTGGTTTTGAAAATGAGTTACAGTACCAAATATGTTGTTTGGATGTAGATGAAATTACTAGTAGAAATCCAGAGCAGTGGCAAATACCAATTCATGTTTGGGTGCGCATATCGTCAAATTGAGAATTTATTCATCTTCTCTTCTCAACCATGCCCACAACCTAGCCACCCTGCGCGGCTCCTCCCGTCACCAGCTTCAGATGCACCCACCACCCAATCCTCTACCCCCTTACTTGTCTAGGCCATGGTGGAGAGCGTCGTCGGATGGAGTGGTGTGCCATTGGAGAATGGATGCGTGCCACCAACTGTTGCTAAACGTAGGGCGGGAGCTAGGGCTAGGCATATTTGCCCACTGGCAGGGACGAAGCCAGAAAAAATTTAGGGGGGGCTAAACAAAATTGCTACAGTGACTTAGCTCTACTTTAATCCCTCGTAATAGAAAAAGTATAATAGCTTGAAGTAGTCTTATATTTAAAACGTCAATTAACAATGAAATTCACAAAATACATCTAAAAAATAAATGTCTTAGCCCACCCTACCTTATACATCTGCGTCTAAAATTGGAAGAAGAGCACTAGAAGTTCCACTAGCTTAGCAGCAGTAGGGGGGCTGGAGCCCCCCCAGCCCCCCGCTGGCTTCGTCCATGCCCACTGGAGTGGATGGATAGGGAGGGGAGAGGAAGCCCACCATGGGGTGCAAGTGAAGGTGGTTGGGCTCCATTAGAGAATCAGACTTAGCGTGGAGAAAGGTAAGGTTGAAAGAACTAACCTCTAACTCTAAGGGCACCGGCAACACAGGCTGACACCGTTGCTAGCCTCAGCCAAAAAGCATTGTACTTGTACACATGGATGAGGGTGAGTTTGAGTCATCGGTCTGAGCAACGCGGGCAAGCATGCGAATGCAGTAACTTTTCGGAGTCTTTTCCCATCCTAGCTTTCTTTATTCTCAACTTGATGTGGTCCCAAGCTAATTGGTGTCTCCTTTCTCCCTCAACGCAAACTTCAACTACTGCTTTAAAATTTTGTCACATGAAGCCTATAGTTCTTCTGCAGGCTATTCTGAAGGTCTGCGGGATCACCGGTCCCTGTGATCTGGACATGCAGTGCTGATATGACCATTAAGGCAGCACGCCAACCTAAGCGCCACCGTCGAGCTACCCTAGTTGCCTACCATTGGTTGTTGCTTTTCTTTTCTTTTCGTCGCGAACACTGTAAGTGAGCGCACGAGGAAGAGTGTGCGATTGCAACCGAATACAAGCGGAAGGGCTCGAAATTGAGGGAGAAAGCTTATCGTATGCTAAATACCATTTCATATTGGAGCAAATTTCTATCCACCAATTGTCAGACCATCCAAACATTATAATTGGGGTCCATCCAATTCTAATTCGAAAACATATTACATTTTGAAATTAAGGGGGGGGCACATTTTTTTTCAATCTCAGCGGTCTTTGTGTTGTTCTATGTTCCCCTGAGTTTTTTTTATTCACTATGCCCCCCCGAGTTGTTCGCCCTGTTCGTTTGGACTTATCAGCAGAATCAGCAGCCATCCAGCAGTATTTTTCTCTCACAACAAACCAGCGAACAGTGCTTTCAGCACAATAAACCAGCGAAACGAACAGGCTGATTGCCTTCTGAAGTTCATTTTTTTATATTGTTGGCGGGTTTATATGGTCTGTGGATGGTGGGGAAGAGTATACTGCTACTGCTACCTAACCCTCCCGAATTCCTTGTCAAAAAAAAAACTCATGAGGAATTTTTATGTAGGCCTCGTTTAATTTGGTGAATTGGGGAGAAAAACACTGTATCAGAATTCCTGTAGCATTTCGTTTGTATTTGGTAAAAATTATCCAAATTTTGACTAACTAGGCTTAAAATGTTCATCTCGCAAAGTATAACAAAACTGTGCAATTAGTTTTTGATTTCATCAACATTTAGTACTTCATGTATTTGCCGACATTTTAAAGTGACAAGAATCTTCTTTATGCACAGTGAAATTTGAGGAGAATCTACAGGCTATAGCACCTACTCCCCTCTTCGCAGCAGTTCGCATCGCACCAACCTCGCACAGGAAGGCAGCCGCCCCTGCTCCGAGTCCGAGAACCGGAATGGCCGCGGCAGCTGCATCTTCGTCGCCTCCGGCCGCCATCACCTGCCGAGATACGACCGTACGAGCCCACCCCGCCTGACTTCTCGCGTAGGCTTGTTTACGCCGTTGCGCGCGGCAGCAATTAGGAGCGAGTAACATGGGATGTCTCGCGCGCAGCTGCGGTGGCGTGGGGGCCGGGCCAGCCGCTGGTGATGGAGGAGGTGGAGGTCGCCCCGCCGGGGCCCATGGAGATCCGCGTCAAGGTCGTCTCCACCTCCATCTGCCGCAGCGACGTCACTGCCTGGCAATCCAAGGTATGCGCTACGGCACCACCGCTGCAGCTTCTGTTGCGTTTGCTATGCGTGGCCTCCTGCGTAGCGTAGTGATGTTTATTGTCCCCATTTGTTTGAGAATTCCTGTCAAATCAGAAAAGTTTTTCCTTAGCTGAGAGCCTGAGACGAACGATCACTATGAACGAATTTGCCTATTTGTTTTCTTTTCCAATTCCAACATGCAGGCGCAACCTGATCTGTTCCCCAGAGTCTTCGGCCACGAGGCATCCGGGTGCGCTCTCTTATCTCCCTTCATGCTGCAGCTTTTGCAAATTGCTTGTAATAATGACATCTGATGATCTGACACCTTCGATCTGTAGAGTTGTAGAGAGTGTCGGTGAAGGTGTGACCGAGTTCCAAGTCGGAGACCACGTTCTCACTGTCTTCATTGGGGAATGCAAGAGCTGCAAGCATTGTGTCTCGGGGAAGAGCAACATGTGCCAGAAGCTCGGTTTGGAGAGGAAGGGTGTCATGCACAGTGATCAGAAGACCCGCTTCTCTGTCAAGGGGAAACCTGTGTACCATTACTGTGCGGTGTCAAGCTTCAGCGAGTACACGGTTGTCCATTCTGGATGTGCGGTGAAGGTTGGCCCGACTGTGCCAATGGACAGGGCGTGCCTGCTGAGCTGCGGTGTGTCTGCAGGTAAATCATGAGGTTCAGAGCTTCAGATATCTGAGAGTAACTGTGTTAGCTTGTCTGTTTGTAGGAATCAGTGCCTTGGTTACCTTGCATGGTTGTGCATTTTTAGGTAATCTGATCATCCCTCTTTGTTCATGGTTCCATCTTTAGGACTTGGTGCAGTCTGGAATGTAGCTAATGTATCAAAGGGCTCAAGTGTAGCTATATTTGGTCTTGGGACTGTAGGACTTTCTGTGAGTATCTACCTAAGGTTCCATTATAAGTTAATTATTACACATCAAGAACTGTAGTTACGAGACCTTATGTCTGCTGAGTTAGGTCGCTCAAGGTGCTAAGCTTCGGGGGGGCGTCAAAGATTATAGGAGTTGATAC
The DNA here is from genome assembly GCA_038087645.1 of Saccharum hybrid cultivar R570. Lineage (NCBI taxonomy): Eukaryota > Viridiplantae > Streptophyta > Magnoliopsida > Poales > Poaceae > Saccharum > Saccharum hybrid cultivar. Next base: position 9,424,299 of record JAQSUU010000191.1, on the reverse strand, counting down.
TAATTCTGAGAAGCAAGAAAAGGGTATGCTACCTGCTACACTGTCAAGTTGTACAGTCTGCTATGAGCCCTTTCGTGTTAATTATTTTGTTCCTGGTACAGGGAAATCATTTGGTGTCACAGATTTTATTAACCCAGATGAACTGAGTGAACCTGTTCAACAGGTATTTTACAGCACACAATTGGTCACCTGCTCATCACTCTCTTTTGGTATCATGCAATTCTGCTTGACTGCTAAACTAATAAAATGTTGAATTATAATCACACTATGTATGAGCTGACAACTTAGTTGGGGAAATAAACAAAAGAAAGTGCATTATCGTTCGGACTAACTGCATATTTAAGTAGAATTTTTTTTCATGCTTGCAGGTAATCAAAAGGATTACCGATGGAGGGGTGGATTACTCTTTTGAATGTGTGGGTGATACTGGAGTAGTATCCACTGCACTTCAATCATGTTCTGATGTAATTTCTTTTCTTTTCTTTTCTTTTCTTTTCTTTTCTTTTCTTTTCTTTTCTTTTCTTTTCTTTTCTTTTCTTTTCTTTTCTTTTCTTTTCTTTTCTTTTCTTTTCTTTTCTTTTCTTTTCTTTTCTTTTCTTTTCTTTTCTTTTCTTTTCTTTTCTTTTCTTTTCTTTTCTTTTCTTTTCTTTTCTTTTCTTTTCTTTTCTTTTCTTTTCTTTTCTTTTCTTTTCTTTTCTTTTCTTTTCTTTTCTTTTCTTTTCTTTTCTTTTCTTTTCTTTTCTTTTCTTTTCTTTTCTTTTCTTTTCTTTTCTTTTCTTTTCTTTTCTTTTCATACATACTAGTTCACATATTCCGTTCCCTTCTATTCATTTGCATTTCCCACTTGCTAGGGCTGGGGAGTAACTGTAACTCTTGGTGTACCAAAAACAAAGCCAGAAGTGTCTGCTCATTATGCATTTCTTCTATCGGGAAGAACACTGAAGGGATCTTTGTTTGGAGGATGGAGACCTAAATCTGATCTACCTTCATTGGTGGATAAATATGCAGACAAGGTATTTCTGATTTTTTTTTTCAGAAACAAATGTTTGATAATAAAATCAGATTAATGATAGTAATTTATTCCCCCCTTTTTGTGTCATGTGAGGTGGAGGTGGAGAGTCAAGATGATCTTAAATATGCATGTTGACATATTGGATGGTGATTGTGTACTAAAATTGATGGCAGAAAACTACTGAATACTATGACACTAACAAAAATGAAACGTTCTGATTTCTTTGACATATTGGTTGAGTGTTTTAAGCTGCAAAATGATTTAGAAAGCATAAACTCACATGGCTTTTATATCTTGTATTCTTTTCACTTATCAGGAAATCCAAGTTGATGGCCTAGTCACGCATGATATACCATTCAGTGAAATCAACAAAGCGCTTGAGCTGATGCTAGAAAACAAGTGCTTGAGATGTGTCATTCACATGCCACAGTAACAGGGTCGAACAGCTGCACATGATTTCTACCATATGTTACATATCTGCTTTTTTCTCCCTTGATCAACACATCGGTGCTCGGCTTTTTTGCCCTTTTGGTGTCCTGGTAGAGTTGTTGTAAATCCAGCTATCCAAGTCCAGAATTGTCCGGACAACTACACTGATTTGCTTTTGTATCTTCTTGCTTTTTCTTCAGGAATTGTCTTACTGATATTGAATCTGTAATGGCTGCTCTGTTATTTTAATGTTCCATGTATAAGGCATCATCAAGCCAATATTGTTCTTCTGTTGTTTGATGAATTGAGATTCGAAGGATTCTTGAATCTGTAACATTGTGTAGGACTGAATAATAATAAAATTGAAATGAAAATATTCCCTGATATGAGGGATTAAATTCATTTTTTAACACTTATAATTTGTATTATGGAAGGACCCCATAGTGACTGTCATTAAAGTCTTTGCGTATTGTACATGTATAGGTAATTTATTGGTTTTTGTCATATTTTTAGACTGAACAAGCTATGGAATTTATCCAGTCCTTTTTTTTTGGCTGAAAATTAAATATTACAGAAGGTGCAAATGAAATCCAGCTTGTTATTTGATTAAGCACAGAATGAAGGATATATGTGCTCAATATAGAAGTGAAACCAGTTATTCAAAAATTTAGCCTAAGAGATCTTCTCAAAAAATCGTTATCTTTTAGCAAGATCTTCTATCTATACATGCTCTTCAGGTTACAACAGGGTCTTGCTACTTGGGAGCTCGTTCATTTCGTTGAAAAGCCATGACTGAAAGAACTGTTTGCTGATTTGTTGGGAGAGAAAAACACTGCTTCGGCTGAAAAAACAAGCTGAAAAGTACGGATTACAAGACAAGCGAACATGGAAGATCATTCCCTCTTTCCAAAATCACCTTTTTTTTAAAATATTAGTCTTATGCAACGCTTCCGAATGTTTATTCTTCATCAGCTGATCTTGAGTTTCCAGAAGAGGCTTGAGGTTGGCAATGAACTTTATCCATGATTAGCTTCCTTCTGCAATGGATCCGAATGAGGAAGCTCATAATCCTCGGGGTTTAGAGCCAATGGAAAATCTGGCAATGGAGGTGGTGTCGCAATGATCTTGCTGACACCTATGTTCAACGCTCTGAATTTACACAATGAAAAAAAATTAGCATATATGGTGTCAGCTATTTCTTCACCTCTTTCTTTGAATCTAATTCTTACTGACGCTCTGAATTTTTGCAACAAAAAAAAGAAGAATTAGCATATATGGTGTCAGCTATTTCTTCACCTCTTTCTTTGAGTAATTCTTACCCTTTTTGTGTGTTCAGGTCTTGGTAGCTCTGGAACCTGCTCTTTGCATCTTTTGGTATCATGTCCAAGAGATATTTGGTGGTTCCAAAAGCAGATGGACTTCTGCAAAGTAAACGGACGATCGAGTTTAATATCTTTGTTAAACATTTGGCAGATGTAGAGGGCACAGTATTAGACTTGGAGGCAGGTAAATTTAAACATAGGGGATGAATAGGCTTCGAGGTTCCAAATCACCTTGATGTTGGTGGAGCTGTGTGGAAGGCCTCAGAAGCCCTTTTGCTCTCATTGATAAATTCTTCTGATGATTGCAGAGCAGCTATGGCCGTCTCTTGTGATTTTTCAGTCTCCCCCTCATCAAGAATCAATCCGTGGAAATAGTATGCTGCAGCCTGGCAAGGGGAATAACAAAAAGAAAATGACAAGGATACTTACACACTGGAGAAAATATTTGTGCTCTGCCCAGGAAATTAATGTAAGTGGCTTACCAATGATTGTAAATGCAATTTAGAAATGAAAATGATTAAAGAAAGAGAGTAAGTTGTGTTCACACCTTCGCTTCAACATATTTCCATTTTACAAATAGAGCATGCTTTCTCCCCCATCCATCTGACAAAGGAAGCTCTGGGATGCTATCCTTAACCTGTTGAACAATAGCTCAGATATACAAGTGAACAAGATGTTTCCTAGTTGAATGCACAATGAAATGGAAATTATGATATCAAATAATAGATTTATGTATTGCTAAGGCCCCATGATAGGAGTGAGAAAGACACCTGTTTCCAGCATTTGATCATCTCGCAAGCTAAGCGTCGTTTTACTGCTAATGTTGCCTTTGGGTTCTCAATTGCTAGTCCAAGCTGCATATCAACTCCCTGGAGGATATTAAGACAATTAATGTGGCTCCAATTGAACCCTGATTGTTTACTTTCAATCAAAGCATTTGTGAAATTAAGGACAAACATTCTAACTGCTTTAGAATATCTGCATAAATAGTATATAGATGAGAAGAGTTATAATGCAGTACCTGACCAAGACCTTGCAAGCTAAGAGCTTTAAGATTTCCCTCTGCTAGATCTACTGGAAGTTCTCTTCTGAAATTAAAACATCAAACATGGTAATTGAGTGGATGTATTGCCAATTTCGGTTCTCAGATATTCACAATCTTAAATCCTCAAGCATCAAACCTTCTTTCAGGTGGTATATGTATGAGTACATGATGGACTGCACAGTCCAAATACCCAGCTGCCTTCAAGAAGAGATCAACGGTGGCTTGCCTGCTCTCTGCGCCCGACCACGTGTTTCATGTTGTTAATAGTCGTCACAGTGCACAACATATATGAAGATTAACAATAGTCTTATTAATCCAAAATAAGCATAGATATTAAGCTGAGATCACCAGGTCTATGTTTATACTGAACTGCACCTACCTTCTGACACTCTCGGTCCGTGACCATCACCATAGGACCTAGGAAGAAGCAGGGTGTTAGCCTGCAAGAAGCACACCATGGCCATCAAATGCAGCACGGACAGCACCTCATACCAAGGATCAGCCATGGATGTCTCCTGCAGTCCAGTCATGCAGCGCTCTGAAAAACATTCAGAAGAACTTGCATAGGTGCATATAGAAGGGGACTCAATTCTCACCTCAGCCACATCTTCCCGGTTAGCCCATACAAACTGCACTTTGTTTCTCATCTCACTCCCTGCAACATCGATGCCCGAATCATGATAAATCAGGAAAGAAATTTAACATAAACAAATAGTGATAGGGATATTTGGTACTCCCTCTGTCCCAAAAAGCCAAACTTTTTAAAGTTTGACCAAATTTATATAAAAATATACCAATATTTAATCACCTTCTTCCACCAGTCCTAGCAGAGCTGGCAAGTACTCTTCCAGAGCCTGGAGGAGATTAGCAGTGCTAGACCCTCCTGCAGATGAAAGACTACAATCAAAGCAAGAATTCTGGTATTCACCTTCAGCATGAACAATCAGGGCAGGCAGGATGCTGCAACGACCCGACTCACCATGCCGTGCTGCAGCCCTTCGCCTTGGCTTCAGAGCCGTCGATGATTCCTGCGTCGCCATCGTCACAACCCTAGCCCTCAGAGCCGTCAGCCTCTCAACTGTGCTCTTGTTCAGGTCATCATCAGCTAGTTGCTGAGACAAGTCTATGGTTCTTGGTACCCGGAGACCTGGGAGGAAGACAACCACCTCGCCGACACTTGACAGTCCTCTCTGGCGTACGACACCGGGATCACTCCATTTTGACGCTCCACAGCCCATGGATGCAGATTATATATCTGTAAGACCAAGTTGGAAGCATCAGAGGTGGATGTTGTGAAGAGCTAGCAAGAAGTTCATGGCAACGAACGAACACGTGAAGCGAATCACAAATTCAGTGTGCAAGTCATAGCCAAGAAGTGAAGTTTCCACAAGGTTATAGTCTGAAAAGAAGTCACCGCAAAAGAAGAACATAAAAGCTAATACTCCGTACAAAGAATCTTACCTTATGGTGAACTTTTGGGGTCTTGTACAGCTTCAGCCACTAGCATAATATCAAGACCAAAATCAAACCTTTAGCTGTGCTTGTTCTCTGCGAACCAACTGCCGCACTTTTTTAAATTCATATATGCAATCAAATGGCGGAAAGGAGGGACGGAATAAGGAAAGAATGTTTATCCTACTATATGACAGACCAACGAACATCAAAAGGAGGGTGCAACTTGACCAAATTTAAGGCCAATTTGGCAGTTCCTCCGTGGGGAAAAACAAATAAGTTTTTGGCAAGTTGAGGTTACCATGAAATTTAAAAAGCATGTGCTTGTACTACTATAGAAAAAAAGGTGCATCATCATCTGGTAAGTAAGCATAACTCGTTGATTTTTGTGTCTCTTTTATTTTACTTGTTCAATCAATCTAGAAGCAATGGAAGGCTTCGACAAAGATTTGCTCGAGGAACATAAAAATTCAGAGAAAGATAACATCAGGTTACCTCGTCTTTGCCAAGGTATCTGATTTGATGCTGATGAGGCGTTCTAGAAATAAAACAGATAACAAATTTTAGGGTGAGAATTTGGATCTGGGGGAAGTAGAAGTGTAGAACCCGATGGAATGGACGACTCGAGGTCTCGAGCGAGCGCGAGAGAGATTGGTGGGGCCTTGTTAGCCGTGATGTGTCTATTTAAAGGTCCGTGTGTCGCGATGGAACTTCCAGGAACGACAAAGACGAGTTCCCTAAAAAAAAGAACGACAAAGACAAACTGAGGCACACGACGACGCTGTAGAACTCAACCAGGTTCATGAATAAGTACTCCCTAGAATCCTAGTTATTTAGAAAAAAAACTGGTTAACAATAACCGAGTCGTACATGTAATTGTTTTTCAAACACCATATATACGTCAGTGCACCTTTCGGTCTTCAATGTTGGATTAGTAAGACGGTCAATTAACAGATTATACTGTCTCATGCTTGTTGGGCCTCGTTTAGATTGCAATTTTTTTTCAACTCTAGCTACTGTAGCACTTTCGTTTGTATTTGGTAATTAGTGTCCAATCATGGACTAATTAGGTTTAAAAGATCCGTCGTGTGATTTACTACTAAACTGTACAATTAGTTATTTTTTATCAACATTTAATGCTCTATGCATGCGTCCAAAAATTGATGTGATAGAGAGAGCGAAAAAACTTAGGCCTTGGTTCGAAAACGGGGAAAAAGAGAAGAAAAGAAGCATGCCTGCCATGCTGCTTCTGGCAGAAAGAGGCATGGATACCGACGCTACCCGACTCCGTTGGGAGTTTGATGGGCGGATGGTCCAAGAAAACCGAAAGCAGCAGCAGGCAGCACCACATCTCCTGGCTCAAACCGCACCCCGCACCGCGCATCGCTCTCACGAGTCACGAGTCACGACGGCAGAATCAATCATGTGTCTGGGCGCTACTGCTAGTCTGCTAAGCTGCTTCTGTGCATTATCACCTTGACTGCCCATTGGTATTAGGCCATGTTTAGTTCCCCAATTCTCCCCCAAATTTCACTATGCAAAAAGAAGATTCCCCGTCACATCAAAATGTCGGCAAATGCATGGAGTACTAAATGTTGATGAAATCAAAAACTAATTGCACAGTTTTGTTGTACTCAGTGAGACGAACATTTTAAGCCTAATTAGTCAAAATTTGGATAATTTTTACCAAATACAAACGAAATGCTACAGGAATTCTGATACAGTGTTTTTCTCCCCAATTCTCTCATCTAAACAAGGCCTTAGTGCTACTAGTTTTGTTTTGCAGAGTAACATGTGTACTGTGTCGCGTGGCAAGAAATAACAAAAATACTTTACTAGTAGCTGGTGCTGGCTGCTGCTGATTTTGGGACAGGATTTTGGAAGCTAGCGAGTAGTCGATACTCATTTGAAGTGGATCGTCCATGCATGTTGTATGGTGTTCGACCTTAAATTAAACACATGAATGTGCTTGTTAGGCCAGCGTTTTATGCATACGTGTGTGAAGAAAACGTTGCCTTGCATAAACTAATGAACAATTGAGACATGTAACCAATGTTTTAAATAGCGGGCTAAGGTGTTTAGCGGTATATCTCTAAAACAGCTAATAGCGGAGCTATATCGGGCTATAGCAGGATATAGCGGCTAAATTGTACATGAACACAAATAGCGGCACCCTGCCTCAAAAGGCTATAGCGGGCTATAGCGGCAGCTATAGCGGGAGATTTAAAACTATGCATGTAACAGACGTACCAATACCACTAGTTATCATCCGTCGGGATAATGATCGCTGGGGGGAGGGGGGAGGGGGGCGCCTAACGTTGCATGAGTGTCTAGGTAGCCTTCGCTAGTCTAGTTGGGCATCATCTTTGGACTTGCTAGCGCACGGACGTCCGTTCCTGTACGCTAGCGTCAGACAGTGCCGCGCCCGTAAGAAGCGCAGCCCCCACCACGTGGACCCGACACTGCTTCCTGCCCTACCATCACGCTCGCTTTGCTTCGCCTGCACGCGGGAGCGTCATGTGGGTCCCAGTCGCCTACCTAGCCTGTGGATGCGCGTCACGGATGCGTCTGCCTGCTCATGCGCCCGCACGGTGACCCACGGCGGCGCCCTAGCTGCTAAGGCGGCTGCGGCAGGTGGCTCTGCAACATGTGCAACACCAGATCTACATTTGTAACATCGAGACAAAACACTTGCAACAAACATCTGAAACCGCTGAAACACTTGCAAGTTGCAAAACACCAGAAAAACTTAAAAACACGTGTGTAGCCATTGCAAACATATGCAACATTCAGATGAAACATTTGCAACATACGTATAAAACACTCGAAACATACGCTTGAAACATGCATGTATATGCAACATCCAGATAAAACACTTGCAACATATGTTTGAAACAGATGAAATATTTTGAACAAACTCTTGCAACATATGTGTATGGCCATTTGTAACATGTGCAACATCCCGATCTACTTTTGCAACATCCTTATGAAACACTTGCACTATACCTCTGAAACATCTAAAACACTTGAAATATATGTTTGCAACATGCGCTTTTAGCGCAATATCTCCTTGTTTCTTGGGAGAATGGAGACTCGTTGGCGGGTGAAGTTCACTGGTGTAGAGCTCGCCAATGGCACGGGGCTCGCTGCTCTGATGGAGAAGGTCGCGGTAGGTCCGATGTAGAAGGCCGTTGTGGTGGAGAAGGCCTTGGCGGATCTGGCGCGAGCTATCACCGCTCCGGTAGAGAAGGCAGTCCGTGCGCTGGAGAAGGCCATGGTTGGCAGAAGGCGCGATTGAGATGGAGGTAGGCAGGCGGCCGCGCTTGGGTGCGGTGGAGAACGTTGAGGCGACGCGGTGGAGCACGGTTGTAGCGTTGCGATGGAGAGCCTTCTGGAGGATGGAGACAACAAGCTATGGTTAGAGGTGATGAGTGGATACGAATGTTGGACCATTGGGCTTGTGTCGTGACCTCCGGACGATCGAACGCCATGCCAAAGTGACAACATCATTTTTATTAAAATTTTCTCTATCATTAACTTTTAGAATATTTTTAGTTTAAAGATACTAAGCTCGTCTATATTAAATACGTCCACTCTATTTTTTTCTTTGCAAGAATCCTCCTCCCTAATTGGATGTGGTTTGGTGGTGTTTAATAACCAGATTGGCGAGAAATGACATGGGATTGCCTAGTGGCCTAATAATTATGTATCTGCCCTCAGCTGGACATGGTGGCGTCACGACATGGCCAGCAACAACGTTGATGCATGGTATGAAACATGCTTCATTGACTTTGGAAGTTTGGAGAGGCTATATGTTGTGGCGTGCGTGCTAGATGCTGCGATGGGGGCACGGTTGGGGCTCAGCCTCCGGGCATTCGTGGTGCAAGCATTGGTTTGGGGCGCCCTTCATCAACAAGGTTGTGTCACCATACGAGCTAGAATACTGCGATGGTGGCGTAGTGGCTTTGTTGGTCCTAGTGTTCAGGGACAGTGTAGTACGGGAGACGCTTCGAAGACAAGGACTGCGATCATTGGTGTAGTGCAACGACGGTGCATTGGTTCATGATGTTTGGAGACGGTGTGGTACGGAACACGCTTCGTCGACTTTAGGGGGTGCATTAGGCGAAAGTCATAGTCTGTCCATCCGACGGTTGGATGATGGTGACATCTTCGGAAGCCATGTTCCTCTTGGAGGCGTTAGTTATGGGCGCTCCCCCTACGTCGTCGTGTGTTCTCTTCTCGGTGAAAACGTAATCGTGTTGGTCTCATCCAAGGCTCGTAAAAAGTAATTAGGAGCGCTCAAGAGGATTAGCTAGATAGTTTCGGTCCACTTAGCGGATTGACAGCCTCACAGCCTAATCCATGACAGTCCCCAATTTTAAAATGTAGCTTCCCTCAAGCTGCTACAGGGATCTTCTAATGTTCTTTTTTTCCTCGAATTCGTAAAAGATTTGCGCATCCTTGTAATTAAGGTAGAAGAGTTTAAACATACAAATAACGCGCTTCTGTCGAGCGCCCTAGGAGAGATCGACCTAAAACAGCCATGGCTAGACCATCCTGGCAAGCGAACTCAAGTTTCGATAGTACACAAATGGAAACAACCGATACAAACGCAGCGATGCAACCTAAGAGGTGGCCTTGCGTCTCTGATGCTACTTGCACAAGCCTTTGCCGCTATCTGCGAAGAGTGCACCTAGTGGTTCGATGTTGGACGCAGTCAGCTTGGCTTCGACGAGCCTTTTGTTGGCCTTCTGTCCCGACAAACATGACGTTGATGGACCTTTGGCGTAGTCTACACACTGCATGACAAGGAGTTCTTATGTTCTTGTAGATTGTAGTCCAGCTTGTATTAGTATCGCACAGCCACATAAATGACCACCCCTTTGCTGCTTGGCTACGAACTCAAATGTTATTCTATAACACCTTGCTACAGTCACATGCCAAAGCATAGAGCAACATATTCTTTTTTTTTTGAAAGGTCACCGGGGTGTGAACTATCACCACCTGAATTTTCATTCCACAGATGCCGGGCAAGCTGGGAGGTGAAAGGGTGTGGCACCAATCTAGATACAATGAGTCCAAAGAAATACAATGGGGCAGGGAGAGATTACAACAGCGACAACAACAACAGCACCACTTAACATAAACAACAAGAAGAACCAACATGAGGACCCAAGGATGATCCTAGACGCAAGCCGAAAGACACCAACGGATGGTTGATTTGCGCTACCGCCGAACAGCATACTCGCCGGTTTCACCATGGCTATTGTGCCCTGCACCACTCCTCGTAGCTACACCGCCGCCCTCCATCTGAGGACCAACCAGTGAAATGAGGACTAAGAGTGGTGATGGACACGCAAGCCCAAGATCACCGGACACGGCGACCTCCCTTGAAGCGGATGGTGACACCTATAGCACATCTGAGCCCACGTACCACCATTCAACGCCGTCCACGGGGAGGAAACATTGGAGGGGAATGGCGGTAGCGGTGGAAACACCACCTGGCATTAGATTTTCTGGCACCATCAAGGAGAGCGCTGACGGAGCAGAGACGCCAGAGGATGACACTCGTCGAAACATCGGCAACGACTGATAGCCAGGCCAGTCTCACCCAAGAGGGGAGCAAGGAGGCACACACCAATCGTCACACAGCAAGTTGGCCTATGGAGGAGCATGACAGCGCCTTCAGGAAGGTGTGCGGCGCAAACGGCGTTGCCGCTGTCAGCCCGGGGTATCAGGCGTGGCTTTCGCCATGGTGCTCCAATCCACACAGCTAGCCATCTGCAGCTCGGAACTGGAGTCTGCAGCGATGCCTCCAGGGAGGGATATGACGCCATTGCGCCATCGTCACTAGCCTAAAGCAACAGTCAGACAGGGTTTTCACCCAGACTCCATAGGTCAGCGGAGGCCGTATTCTGAATACTTATAACTCTCAATTTTATCACCCGTGCCCCGTAGAGAAATTGATCCGGTAACCGTTCTTATAAATAGTTGTAGGACTCTAGTGAATGATAAACATGTGCAAGAAACATGTTGATCATCTTCAGTAGAATCCCACGTATTTTTGATGAATTGGTCATCGTAATGCTTAGGGTTTCCCATGTTGCTCTTGGCACAATCAATTTAGCTGCTGGGTAACAGCATTGAGTATGTCGACATATACATTGTCCAAGTTCACAATAGTAGCAACAGACCAAATACCATGATCGGCAGGCCACGAAAATAACCGAAGCCAAAAAAATGAGACTATGCTTCTTGTTGCAGGCAGCCAATTTATGCAACACATACAGACCACCAGGATCCCAACTGAGTTGTATCACTCTTTAGGATTGACATTGCAGTGCAATTCACTTGCTTTTAATAACTTGTTGCCATTAAGGAGCTATAGTACTTCTTTTTTTTTTTGCGACATAAGCTATAGTACTTCTTTTGCATAACTTATTGCATAGCTATGGTACAATTGTGACAAAGAGCAGTTTGTAGCACTGCCATGTGTACCCAATTATATGTGACCACATTTTGATTGTTCATGACAGATAATACACAATTGTATGTCTTGCAAGGAGGTCATTTCTTTCTGTGGGGATTTACAAAATTCTATATAAACAAAAACAAAGTAAAAACGATGCTAGTCCAATTGCTTTTTTTTGAGACAATAGAGAAGATGTCACATTGCATGTTACATTTGCTGGGCCTGCTGGAACAGAAACAGGCCAATTTTTCATGTCACTGGGATTGGGCGGAGCATTTTTTTTCCGGAAATGCTATAGACAGGGCATCCGACCCGTCGGACGCCCCGCCCACTCGCTCCACTCCACTCGCACTCTCCCCCGCTTCCTCCACTCCCTCGCACCCGCTCCCCCTCACTCGCTCTTCTCGCGCCGCGCCCCCGCACTCGCTTCTTCTCCGCGTCGGGTTCCTGCTCGCTGTCCGCGCCGTCGCCAGGACGGGGGGCACTGCGCCCGTGCGCCCGTGCTCCCTTCCCCTATCCTTCCCTCGCGCTATCGCGCCCTCCACGCACCCCCACTGTCCCTGCGACCCGGCTCCCGCACCCCACCGGAGACGAGGACGACGACGGCGACATCGACGAGGTAGGTGATGGGAGGGATCTGGATCTGAGGCCTGCTCCTTCTCCTCTAGATCTGGATCTGAGCCCTCTCTCCTCTGGATCTAAGCCCTCCTCCTCCTTCTCCTCCCTCTGGATCTAAGGGATGCGGCAAACTCTCGGGGGTCAAATTTCGCCGTGTTGCAATGGTTTTATTTGGATGTTGCAGTACGTTTCAGTTGATGTTTGCAGTAGTACTGCTTGAGATGTTGCAGTATGTTTCAGTTGCTTTAATCTCATGTTGCAGTAGTTGTTCTATGTTGTTGCAGCAGTTTGTGTTGTTATAATAATATGTTCATGGTGTTTCAGCCGCTTCAGTTGTTGTTCTTTGTTGTTGCAATAATATGTTAATGGTGTTTCAACTTCTTTATCCCAATATTGCAGTTATTGTCCCTTTTTATTGTTGCAATATATATATTCATGATGTTTCAACTGCTTCAACCTATTGTTGCAGCAGTTTGTTTGGTGTTGTTGCAATAACAAATTCATGGTGTTTCAGTTGCTTCATCCTAATGTTGCAGCGGCAAGCGGGGAGCCAGCTGGGCGCGGGCTATGGGGGCGAACTGGCGGTGGGTGTGGGGACGGTGTAAGGTCCTAGATGGCTAGAGGGGGGGTGAATAGCCTATAAAAAAATTCTACAAGAACCACTAAGCAAACTTATTAGAATAACAAACGGCGTAAAACGAGTTTTGCTTAGCCTACGGTTGTGATGCAAGCCTCCTATCCACAAGTCTAGTAGATTATGATCTCTAGTTCACACAAGGGCTATGTCACTAATTTTACACTAGTGAACAAGCTAACAACACTACTAGCAAAGCTACCACTAGAGCTACACAAGATAATCTAGTAAATGTAAATGCAAAATAAAGGATTGTGATTCTTATACTGACGGTGGAGTGAAGATGTTGCCAATCACCAAGATGATATACAATCAATCAATATTGACAACAACACAATATGAAGACCAATCACCAGGAGACAAGAGACATAATATTTTGTTTACCCGGTGTTCACTTGTGCACCGACAAGCTACGTCACCGGTTGTATCGACCAACACTAAGATGGTTTCTCGGTGTGACCCTCAAGTCATTTGCTCCTCAAGGCACGCCCCGCAAGGCACCGCAAGACACCACTCTCAAGTGAGGTAACTTAATGACACACGCAATGTATTAGAGTTGCTTTTGGCACTCCGCCGAGGAAAGCACAAGAACCTCTTACAATCAACCGGAGGTGGCCAAGAACAATCTCCTTCTCTTGCCAACGCCTCCAACAATCTCTAAGCTAGCTAGGAGCGGTACTCTTCAAGAGTAACAAGAAATCCACTGGCTAAACCACCCACAAGTGCCACTAGATGCCCTCAAGCTATGTAATGCACTTTGGGATCACTAAATCTCACTTTTGATTTGCAATCAAGCAAGAGAGATGAGTGGGAGGGAGAAGCTTTAGCTCAAAGGATGCACAAGAGTGTTAGAAATGTCAAGAGACCTCCCCAAGGGCCGGCCAACAAGTATTTATAAGCACCCAAACAAATAGAGCTGTTATGCCATCACTGGGTATTTTTCGTGAGCGACAGACGCGTCTGTCGCACTACCAACAGACACTGCACAGTGCGTCTGACGCCACCCAAAGCCGCCACGTGTCCTCGAGCCTTCAAAAACCAACAGTCATGAACAGTAGCGACAGACGCGTCCTTCGGTTTTGGTTTCAGCGTCCGTTGCGTCGAAGTACGCACTCCAGTAAGCTCCATTTCATGAAATCGATCGACAGACGCGTCTGGTGCTCAACACCACTGCGTCTATCGCCACCTCCGCTACAAACCGAAGCAAGGGTGGACCGATAGACGCGTCAGTCGCCCCCCATGGCCACGTCTGCCGCCCCGGAGGCCGCGTCTGTCGCCCTCGTGGCCGCGTCTGTCGCAGCGTCCGTCGCAGACCACCCCGCGCTAAAACGGTCATATCTCTTAGCTCCGAACTCCGATTTTGATGATCTTGGACATTTTGGAAAGTTTACTCAGAGGGATACACAACCCACTAAAGCATTTGATCCAGTTCTCAATGGATCAAAGCAGTATTCCACTCAAAGAGCCATCAAAGAGTCCAAAGAACACCGAAAAACATTTCTCTCTTCTCCAAGTTGGTCAACACCAACACCAACACCTTCTTCTTTGCAAATGTGCCAACACCACCATGTGTAAAACACCATGTGCACGTGTGTTAGTATTTTTATAATCATTTTCAAAGGTTTTCCAGTTAGCTCACTAAGCCCTACATGCAATGCACTTCATGAATTCACCTAGTGGCACCCGTGCGTCGAGTAACCGATAAGACTTCCCCTCTTAATAGTTCGGCTATCGATCCTAAATCACTCACACCCTCTATGGTGTCTTGAGTGCAAAACAAAATGGTCCTATGGTTATACCTTTGCCTTAAGCTCATTTTGTTTCTCCAAATGATATGATCCACTTCATATCATCGCATGACCATCTCGATCCATCGACCTTGACTTCACTTGCTCTTCACCGTTGCATCGGTCCGTCGGCGTCAAGTCTTGCTCAAGCTTCACTATCGCATGGTCCTTCGCTTCAAAGCCTCGACTTGTCCTTCACCTTCACAACCGGTCCATCGAGTCAAGACTCATCTTGGTCTTCATTATCTTGATCACATGAGTCAATGTCATGTCTCATATTCAATGACCACATTTATCTAAATCATCCACTTAGATACAAATGTTAGTCCTAGGTTTTATCAATTAGCCAAAATAAAACTAGGGACTTTCAGACGGGCTGCGGGGGTGAGCCGGGGGTGCGCGCGTCGCGAGCGGCAAACGAAGGGGAAACGGGCAGAGAAGAGAAACAGGAGGGAGCAGCGTGCCATATCCATCGGACGTCCGGGTGCTAGCATCGCCCATTTTTTCCCCCTTTATTCTAACAAAGGCTCATCAGAAACAGGGTGAAACTAATCTAAGAAGACATCCAGCGACGAAAACTACCAAACGATTAGGTGAGCACGTATGCGATCTCAAATCAGTACGTATTAATGCTCGACTAACATAGTACTCCGTACAAGCCAACTCCGCGCAGCACAGAGGCCGGAATTTTTCCATTTTCTAACAGAAAAAGAAAACATCCACGCAGCAAGCTAGGTAAATGTCGAGGTTGAATGGGCCGCAGAAATGCTCTCGCACTTGCATCTGCTAAAAAAAACTCCAATTCAACCGACGGTTCAGTCCGTCCATTATGGATGTGGAAGACGCGAAACAGTTCCCCCCTATATCCTTCTCCATGGCCATGGACGAAGCCAGCGGGGGGCTGGGGGGGCTCCAGCCCCCCTACTGCTGCTAAGCTAGTGGAACTTCGAGTGCTCTTCTTCTAATTTTAGACGCAGATGTATAAGGTAGGGTGGGCTAAGACATTTATTTTTTAGATGTATTTTGTGAATTTCATTGTTAATTGACGTTTTAAATATAAGACTACTTCAAGCTATTATACTTTTTCTATTACGAGGGATTAAAGTAGAGCTAAGTCACTGTAGCAATTTTGTTTAGCCCCCCTAAATTTTTTTTCTGGCTTCGTCCCTGTCCATGGCAGAAGTACACCGCATTGGCGCTTGCAGCGATGGAGCGAAACAATTTGGTGGAGATGGACAGCGCCCGAACTAACCCCATGAACAGAGCGCGGTCAGCGCCCACGGTGCTCTTCGGAATCAGCCTCCGTCCGTCGACGTCCACCTCGAACACCTCAACTTGTTCATCGAATTCGTTTTCTCCGCTGGTGTGCACCATGATCATGAGCATGCCGGCGCCGTCGTCGTTGCCGGACGGGGCAAGATAGAAGGAGTAGATGGTGGCCGGAACCGTGGTGGTCGTCGCCGGGGGTGCTATCTTCCTATTCCTAACCACGTGCGCCAGCCGGGGCACCGGGTGGAGCTCCAAGGTGAGCACGTCTCCCGTGGACGTCGACAGGTAGAAGCGGCCGCGCAGCGAGAGCACGGACACCTAGTGCGCTCCGCAGGTCAGCGCGCTCGTGTCGGCGAGAGCCCAGTGCGATTCCCCTGACCTGATGAAGGCGAGCAGCGGGACCTTCCCAGAAATAAAAACCACCACCGTCGGTAGGGAGGCCGCGCCGCCGTCGATGACGCCGAAACCCCTGTAGGACAATCCTGTGCCGAAGCCCGTCTCGGCCTTGAGCGCGCTGATCAAGGTGGAGGAGGACACGTCCGGGAGATCTGTCATCGCGTGCGTGAGCAGGTTGAAGAGGTGGATGCCGGATGTCTCCGTGTTCGAGAGGACGAGGAGGCCCTCGGCGTGTCCCAGCGGGTGGTGCCCGGAGAACTCCGGGAAGTCGTCGACGATAGAGGCGCCCGTGGCGACGTTGAGCAGATGGCGGCGCGTGTCGTCGTCCTTTCCGTAGTTTGTGAGCATGATCCAGTTGCGGGGGAAGAAGCGGCTGTTGAGGAGGCGCGGGTCGTCTGTGAACCGCCGCCACGGCTTGCACACCGCGCGGAAGCGGATGTACTCACTCAGGTCGATGCCGAGGAGGCAGCCGGCGATCTCCGCCGCAAGGTCCCGTGGAAGCTTGGCCCAGTCCCTCCTGCGAGCGTTGATGCTAGCTTGTCATTAGGTGATAAGTGACGATCGAGAGGGATGATGAGCGCAAATGAAATGCTGGTACCTCTCCGGAGCATCGCCGTCTCCTCGCCAGTCGGGTTCGTGCATGAGGGGCCTGACAACGTCACAGCCGGAATGCCGTCGTTGGTTGGCCATCTAATCAGCGGATCCGCCTGCCCGACGCCCCGACTACTCCCGGTGGCTAAACATGCATGCCGTCAGCTGCTGGTTTGTGCGAGGCTGCGAGCGCGCAGGCCGGCACGCCGGAGGCTCGCTCAACTATGAGAGGACAGATGAAAGTGCAGTATGTCCCATGGCCATGTCATGGGCGTCAAGAACCATGCATTCTGCTGAACTGCCGATGATGGTTCTTATACTAATCCAGAACCATGCTTCCATCCTGTATTCCTCATCCTCAAGCTTTGGATCTGTCGAAATTTTGGTAACTGTCCACATGCCATGTTCTATGAAGAATCACAACATGCGACAACTGTTCCCTGGAGCTAGCTGAACATTGTTGGACAGATCACTCGCTCCTCTCTATATATGGCCATGCAGCCTGAGCCCGTTGGCCTGGCCCGAGGCACAATGTTTTGGCCCGGACCAAGCACGGCCTGGCCCTATACTTGGCCATGCAGTCCGAGGCCCGGTGGCCTGGCCCGCGGCCCGGCGTTTTGGCCCGGCCCGAGCACGGCCCGGCCCGGCCCGAGGGACTAGGCCGTGCCTGGGCCGCCACCCAGCCACGTGGCACGGCACGGGCACGGCCCGGTCCAAGAGGCGGCCCGTTAAATTGATAACCATATGAATATTTAGCACAACCCACTGCAATCCATACATATATATAATATCTTCATCATTCCAAACCCTAACTTCCTCCCACTTCCACTCTCCCAGACGGCGCTGCTCTTCCCTTCCCCTCCCCATCACTCCAAACCCTAACTTCCTCCCAGTCCACTGCTCTCGGGCCGCCCGCGGCACGCAGGGCACGCCGTGCTCTTGGGCCGGCTGTAAGGTCCTAGATGGCTAGAGGGGGGGTGAATAGCCTATAAAAATTCTACAAGCACCACTAAGCAAACTTGTTAGAATAACAAACGGCGTAAAGCGAGTTTTGCTTAGCCAAGGTTGTGATGCAAGCCTCCTATCCACAAGTCTAGTAGATTATGATCTCTAGTTCACACAAGTGCTATGTCACTAATTTTACACTAGAGAACAAGCTAACAACACTACTAACCAAGCTACTACAAGAGCAACACAAGATAATCTAGTAAAGATAAATGCAAGGGATAGGATTGTGAATCTTATACCGACGGTGGAGTGAAGATGTTGCCAATCACCAAGATGATATACAATCAATTAATATTGACAACAACACAATATGTAGACCAATCACCGGGAGACAAGAGACACAATATTTTTGTTCACCCGGTGTTCACTTGTGCACCGACAAGCTACGTCACCGGTTGTGTCGACCAACACTTAGATGGTTCCTCGGTGTGACCCTCAAGTCACTTGCCCCTCAAGGCACGCCCCGCAAGGCACCGCAAGACTCCACTCTCAAGTGAGGTAACTCAATGACACGCGCAATGTAATAGAGTTGCTTTTGGCACTCCGCCGAGGAAAGCACAAGAACCTCTTACAATCAACCGGAGGTGGCCAAGAACAATCACCTTCTCTTGCCAACGCCTCCAACAATCTCCAAGCCGGCTAGGAGCGGTACTCTCCAAGAGTAACAAGAAATCCACCGGCTAAACCACCCACAAGTGCCACTAGATGCCCTCAAGCTATGCAATGCACTTTGGGATCACTCAATCTCACTTTTGATTTGCAATCAAGCAAGAGAGATGAGTGGGAGGAGTTGTTCTAGCTCAAAGGATGCACAAGTATGTTAGAAATGCCAAGAGACCTCCCCAAGGGCCGGCCAACAAGTATTTATAAGCAACCCATCCAAATAGAGCCGTTACAACTCCACTCACGATTTTCGCGGGACCACCGGACGCGCCGGTGGTAACTCACCGGACGCGCTCAACCGCGTCCGGTGCCCCTCCGACATCCGCGTGTCCTCCGAATTTCAAATTCGTCCGTTAGATCCACCAACGGTCACTGTGCGCCAACGGTCAAACGACCCACCGGACGCGCTGCTGCGAACCACCGGACGCGCCGGTGCACACAGTACCCGCGCCCGCGAAGCAACCACCGGACGCGCTCCTCGCCACCACCGGACGCCACAGTACCCGCGTCCGGTGCGAGTCCAGTAAGCTCCCTGGACCACCGGACGCGTCCGATGGTGTGTCACCGGACGCGCACCGCGTCCGAAGACTACGTGACTCGCTGTTCGCCAGACCGGACGCGCCGGTCCCGTGGGTCACCGGACGCGCCGGTGCCAAACCCTAGCTCGCGCGCCTGACGCCCGCGCTGCACTGACCGGACGCGCCGGTCCACAGTGACCGCGTCCGGTGCAGCGTCCGGTGCAGCGTCCGGTGCTGCGTCCGGTGCTGCGACCGGTGCTGCGACCGGTCACCTCTGTGACCGCGTTCGCCTCCGTTTCTTTTCCGACTTCCGGCGCAATGGAATATAGGCATTTCATTTCCCCGAAATCGCCTGAATCCCGCGCTCGCACGCTCGGCGGGAGGGAGAGAGGAACCCAAACCTCTCTATACCCGCAAACCACAGCGCGACCAACGCCACCTTTGCAAATGTGCCAACACCATCAAGTGTACATCTCCATGTGCTTGTGTGTTAGCATTTTCTCAATCATTTTCAAAGGTTTTCCAATTAGCTCACTAGGCCCTACATGCAATGCACTTCATGAATTCACCTAGTGGCACCCGTGCATCGAATAACCGATAAGACTTCCCCTCTTAATAGTTCGGCTATCGACCCTAAACCACTCACACCCTCTATGGTGTCTTGAGTGTAAAACAAAATGGCCCTATGGTTATACCTTTGCCTTGAGCCCATTTTGTTTCTCCAAATGATATGATCCACTTCATATCATCACATGACCGTCTCGATCCATCGACCTTGACTTCACTTGCTCTTCACCGTTGCATCGGTCCGTCGGCGCTAAGTCTTGCTCAAGCTTCACCATCGCATGGTCCCTCGCTTCGAAGCCTCGACTTGCCCTTCACCTTCACAACCGGTCCATCGAGCCAAGCCTCATCTTGGTCTTCATCATCTTGGTCACATGAGTCAATATCATGTCTCATATTCAATGACCACCTTTATCTAAATCATCCACTTAGATACAAAGGTTAGTCCTAGGTTTCATCAATTAGCCAAAACCAAACTAGGGACTTTCAATCTCCCCCTTTTTGGTAATTGATGACAACCCTCACAAAGATGATTTTGATAATAAAAGTTTTGAACTTGTCATACTTGTCCAATCGTTTTGCTCATAAGTAAAGTTTGGACAATTATCACAAGCTCGGTTTTGGTAGCATTAGCTCCCCCTACATATGTGCATCGAGTTTGGATTGAAAGCTTTGCACATATGCATAGATAGAAGTGTTGGGAGAGTAATTCTACCAAAATGATGCTAAGGTGTAAGAAATGGACCTTTGAAGCGTGATACCAATCGGAGTTGCCTTTTACACCATCCTTAGCATCATGAAGTAACTAGACATCCATCAAAACTCAAGAACCCCGTGAGATCAACATTATATGTAAAGGTTCTTGGACCACTTGTAAAGCTCACCACTTGTAAAGCTTTAGGCTTGTCTAGATACCACAAGTAAACTATTCCTATGCATGCTAGTAGATTATTTCATCATCCAAGTTTTATACTAGCATTGCACCACACAAGCATGTATATTTGAATTTTAAATATATGTGCAATGAGCAAGTCATATGAGAATGCACAAACAAATGCAACAACTTTGTTTATGAGCTTGCTCCCCCTACTTGTGTGCATCAACAAATTTTATTTACCCCTTTATCATGTTGAATCATCTTTTTCTCATCATAAATTTTATTTACCCCTTTATCAAGTTGAATCATCTTTTTCTCTCCCCCTTTGTCAACAACTTACCCAAAAATGGGATCAAATTGTGGAGAGAAGGAAAAGTGTTTGATGGAGTAGATTGAAATTAATTCGATTCCACATGTAAGGTTAAAAAAATTTATCAAATTTGGTTTAACCTAGAATACTTGCCAAAGATATTTAATTCGATTTGAACCAAAGACAAGCTTCTTCACTCCTCAAAATAAGGGTTATCTTGCCTATGTTGAATTAAACACTTATAGCAAATCTTCTAGATTCAACACTAGGTTTACAAGCTCACAAACATGTCATATGCCACCACTAGATCAAAACAAACATAGAGGCAATAGTGGTAACATATATCCATCAAATTCATTTGATTTATCATGAATGCTCATGCATACCACTTATTATGTCTACATGCTCTAGCAAGTCCTTAGCATAGGATGAATGACATGTCAATCAATTTTACCTTGCAATGTCGAAGGAGAGGCATGTCAATAAGTGAGTGGGGTGCATTCAACTCATGTTTGAGAAATCAAGAATGTTCAATTCATTCCTTAGCTTGCAAAACCTCTTTTCATCAAGTGGCTTAGTGAGAATATCGGCAAGTTGATCATCGGTGCCAACACTTTCAATGGCAATATCTCCCTTTTGTTGATGATCTCTAATGAAATGATGCCTTATGTCAATATGCTTTGTTCTTCCATGTTGAACCGGGTTTTGTATCATCTTGATTGCACTCTCATTATCACATAGCAACGGCACATTCTTGAAATTGAGGCCATAATCCTTCAAAGTTGATTTCATCCATAGCAATTGTGCACAACAACTCCCCGCACTCACATATTCGGCTTCGGCGGTAGAGATTGCCACACTATTTTGTTTCTTTGAGGACCATGACACAAGTGATCTTCCAAGTAATTGACATGTGCCACTTGTGCTCTTTCTATTGATCTTGCAACCCCCATAGTCGGAGTCCGAATATCCAATCAATTCAAACTTTGACCCCTTGGGATACCATAGTCCAACATCTCTTGTTTGCTTCAAGTACCTCAATATTCTCTTTGCGGCCGTGAGATGACTTTCTCTAGGTGAGGCTTGATATCTAGCACACATGCAAACACTAAACATGACATCCGGCCTTGATGCGGTGACATAGAGTAGACTTCCAATTAAAGACCGATATTCCTTTTGATTCACCATATTTCCATCAAAATCACTATCCAAATTGCCATTTGTACTCATTGGAGTTGAAATTGGCTTTGCATCTTGCATTCCAAACTTCTTCAACATGTCCCTTATGTATTTCCCTTGACTCACAAATGTTCCATTCTTCAATTGCTTGACTTGGAGACCAAGGAAATAGCTAAGTTCACCAATCATAGACATTTCAAACTCTTTGGCCATCATAGCACCAAATTCATCACAATAAGCTTGATCGGTTGATCCAAAGATGATGTCATCAACATATATTTGCACTATGAATAGATCACTTCCAATCTTCTTGGTGAATAGAGTTGTATCAACCTTGCCCATCTTGAATCCCTTAGAGAGAAGGAAATCCCTTAGCCTCTCATACCATGCTCTAGGTGCTTGCTTTAAGCCATATAAAGCCTTCTTTAACTTGTACACATGGTTGGGTTTCTTGTCATCTTCAAATCCGGGAGGTTGCTCAACAAAGACTAACTCATTGATGATCCCATTGAGAAATGCACTTTTGACATCCATTTGATATAGTTTGATATTGTGTGCACAAGCATAAGCCAATAGAATCCTTATTGCCTCCAATCTTGCCACGGGAGCATATGTCTCATCATAGTCAAGACCTTCAACTTGAGTGTAACCTTGAGCAACTAGTCTTGCTTTGTTTCTCACTACAATGCCATCTTGATCTTGCTTATTTTTGAACACCCACTTGGTTCCAATCACATTGTAGTCATTTGGCCTTTCTACTAACTCCCAAACATTATTTCTTGTGAAATTATTAAGCTCTTCTTGCATAGCCATGATCCAATCGGCATCCCTCAAAGCTTCTTCTATCTTCTTTGGTTCTATGGTTGACACAAATGATGCATGCTCACAAAACATAGTCAATCTTGATCTTGTTTGCACACCACTTCTAATATCACCAATAATACTATTAATGGGGTGATCTCTTGCAACATGTTGTGGTTGGAGTACTTGCACTTGATTGCTTGAACTTGGTTGATCACTTGATGTATCTTGATGAGAAGAACTAGCACCTTGATCTTGCACTTGAGAGTCACTAGCTAGCTTGAATGGAGAATTGAGCACTTGATCTTTATCATCATCTTGAATATCAATAACTTGCTTTGCTCTAATGTCCCCAATGTCCATGTTCTTCATTGCTTCCACCAATAGAGTTCCACTAACATCATCTAGATTCTCTTCTTCATCTTGTGACCCTTTGGTTTCATCAAATTGCACATCATGGACTTCTTCTAGAATGCCACTTGAGTTGTTCCAAACTCTATAAGCTTTGCTTGTAGTTGAATATCCAAGTAGGAACCCCTCATCACATCTTTTGTCAAACTTCCCCAATCTAGTGCCTTTCTTCAAGATATAGCATTTGCAACCAAACACCCTAAAGTAAGAAATATTGGGCTTTCTTCCATGAAGTAGCTCATATGGGGTCTTCTCTAGCAATGGATGACAATATAGTCTATTGATGTAGTAGCAAGCGGTATTGATTGCTTCATCCCAAAATGATTGACTCACATTGTACTCATGAAGCATTGATCTAGCCATATCAAGCAATGTTCTATTTTTCCTCTCAACTAGACCATTTGATTGTGGAGTGTACTTGGCCGAGAATTGATGTCCAATACCATAATGATCACAAAGTTCTTCAATTCTTGTATTCTTGAACTCACTTCCATTGTCACTTCTCACTTTCTTGATTCTAATCTCAAACTCATTGTGAACTCTAGTGAGAAATGTCTTGAAGGTGTCAAACACTTCACTTTTGTCACTAAGAAGGAATACCCATGTGAATCTTGTGAAGTCATCCACTATGACAAAGCCATACTTGTTGCCGCCTATGCTTGTATATGTTGTTGGTCCAAATAGATCCATGTGCATCAACTCAAATGCTTTGCAAGTGCTCATTGTACTCTTCTTTGGATGTGAGCTTCCAACTTGCTTTCCGGCTTGACATGCACTACAAAGCTTATTCTTCTCAAATTCAACATCTTTCAAACCATTGACAAGATTGTGAGTTGTAAGCTTCTTCAATTGTTTCATGCCAACATGACCAAGCCTTCTATGCCAAAGCCAACCCATACTTGATTTGGAGACTAAGCAAGTTGTCAAAGAAGTTTCTCTAGCATTGAAGTCAACTAGGTAGAGATTCTCATATCTAAATCCCTTGAATGCCACATTTGAACCATCCACACTAATAACTTCCACATCATCAACCCCAAAGATGCATTTGTAGCCTAGATCACATATTTGTGCCACGGATAGAAGATTGAAATCCAAACTTTCAACTAGCAACACATTGGAGATACTCATGTCATTTGATATTGCAATCTTGCCCAAGCCAATGACCTTGCCTTTCTTATTATTGCCAAATGTGATAGAATCAACACCACTATCATTGTCATTGATTGAGTCAAACATTCTTGATGTACCGGTCATGTGTTGAGTGCACCCACTATCAATAATCCAATGCCTTCCTCCGGCTTTGTAATTGACCTACAAGCAAATCAATGAAGCTTAGGTACCCATTTTTGCTTGGGTCCTTGTAGGTTAGTAACTAAGCTCTTTGGTACCCAAATAGCCTTCTTCTTTGGGCCAACAATGGGTGTACCAATAAACTTAGCTTGCACACCCTTCACACCTTTGGTAAGCACATAGCAAGAATCAAAAGGTATAGCATTAACAAATTTCTTGCTTTGGTTCTTTTTATTGCAATTATGCTCTAGGTGCCCAACTTGCTTACATCTATTGCAAAACCGACCATTGCCCTTCACAAAGCTAGGCTTTGGAGTTGCAAAGGCCGACTTGCCTTTCTTGGGGGTGTAGCCCAATCCCTCTTTGTTAAGAGAGAACCTTTGGCTACCCAAGCACTTAAGCAAGCGGGCCTCACCACCATAGGCCTTGCCTAAGGCGTGAGTGAGCTCATCCACCTCTCTCTTGAGAGTCTCATTCTCAACCATTAGTGAGGCATCACAAGTGAAACCATCACTAGTAGTGGAGGTAGAGTTGGTGGTGGTGGATGAAGAGCTACACAAAGGGTTAGCATTTGTCATGATGATAGATTTATAAAAAGATTCATCAATTATATCACATGTAACACCTATATCACATGATGCAACAACCTCCTTCTTTGCTTGTTGCTCAAGTAGCAATGAGTGAGCCTTTTCAAGTTTGGAATGAGCCTTACCAAGATCCTCATGGTCTTCCACTAGACTCTCATGAGTGGTCTTAAGCTCACCAAGAACCTTCTCAAGTATTGCTACTTTCATTGAAAGTTTCTTGCACTCCTTGTTCTTAGCAATAGCTATGTCTCTAGTTTGTTGCAACAAGTCATATAGTTGTTCTTTAGTTGGTTCATCATCATCATCATTTTCATTATCATTATTATTATCATTATCACTATTATGAACATATTCCATTTCACTTTCATCATCACTCTCATCATATAATACCTTAGCTTCTTTGGCCATGAAGCACGAAGAGGATGAATCAAATAGTGATGGCTTCTTGTTGATAGCAATGGAAGCAAAAGCCTTGTTGGATGATTCTTCTTCTTCTTCATCATCATCACTTTCCCAAGTGGCCACATAGACTCCATTCTTGCCTTTCTTGAATGTTATCTTGGCTTCTTTCTTTTTCTTCTCAAACTTGTCCCTCTTGTTGTTTTTCTTTTTGTCATAGGGACAATCGACTTGAAGATGTTCGGTGCTATCACAATTGAAGCACTTCCTTTGTTGCTCATTGCTCTTGAAATTGTCATTTCTCTTTTTGAAGCCTCTTCTCTTAATGAACATGTGACCCATTTTCTTGACTACAAAAGCAAATGCCTCATCATCAATTTCATAATCTTCATCTTCATCATTGTCTTCTTCTTCTTCAATGATGGTAGCTTTGCCCTTGGAGGAGGTGGCCTTGAATGCCACGGTCTTCTTCTTCTTCTCATCTTCCACCTTCTCCTTGTCATCAACATCTTGATCATATTTGTCATAGGTCAATACTTCACCAAGCAAATCATTAGGCTTCATTGTTTCAAGCCCATCTCTTTGTAACATCATGATCAACATCTTGAATCTTCTAGGTAAGCTCAATAAGAACTTGTGACAAAAATCTTGATCTTGAGTCTTGTGCCCTAAGCTCTTGAGATCATTGACTATCACTTGCAATCTATGAAACATTTCAATGATTGTTTCATCATCCTTTTTCTTGAAGTTCTCAAACACACTTTTGAGCCCATATAGCTTGGCACTCTTCACAACCTTGGTGCCTTCATATGTTTCACTTAACCTTGTCCACACTTCATTTGCCAATTCCAAATCCTTGATGCCCTCAAATACTTTTGTGTCAATACCATGGTAAAAAGTATTGAGAGCCATTCTATTGCATGTTCTATTTGCTCTATCCTCATCGGTGAGATGATCGGGATCAATGATAGCAAAATCATTCTCGGTGACTTCCAATACTCTCTCATGAATAGAACCAAGGTACATTGTCATCTTTCTCTTCCAATGAGCAAAGGAACTAACACCATCAAAGAACGGTGGCTTGCCCCCAACATTATTGAACACAATTTGAGCCATTTTTCACACCGAAGGATATTAAGCCTTGATTAAAACGGTGACCACGGCTCCGATACCACTTGTAAGGTCCTAGATGGCTAGAGGGGGGGTGAATAGCCTATAAAAATTCTACAAGCACCACTAAGCAAACTTGTTAGAATAACAAACGGCGTAAAGCGAGTTTTGCTTAGCCAAGGTTGTGATGCAAGCCTCCTATCCACAAGTCTAGTAGATTATGATCTCTAGTTCACACAAGTGCTATGTCACTAATTTTACACTAGAGAACAAGCTAACAACACTACTAACCAAGCTACTACAAGAGCAACACAAGATAATCTAGTAAAGATAAATGCAAGGGATAGGATTGTGAATCTTATACCGACGGTGGAGTGAAGATGTTGCCAATCACCAAGATGATATACAATCAATTAATATTGACAACAACACAATATGTAGACCAATCACCGGGAGACAAGAGACACAATATTTTTGTTCACCCGGTGTTCACTTGTGCACCGACAAGCTACGTCACCGGTTGTGTCGACCAACACTTAGATGGTTCCTCGGTGTGACCCTCAAGTCACTTGCCCCTCAAGGCACGCCCCGCAAGGCACCGCAAGACTCCACTCTCAAGTGAGGTAACTCAATGACACGCGCAATGTAATAGAGTTGCTTTTGGCACTCCGCCGAGGAAAGCACAAGAACCTCTTACAATCAACCGGAGGTGGCCAAGAACAATCACCTTCTCTTGCCAACGCCTCCAACAATCTCCAAGCCGGCTAGGAGCGGTACTCTCCAAGAGTAACAAGAAATCCACCGGCTAAACCACCCACAAGTGCCACTAGATGCCCTCAAGCTATGCAATGCACTTTGGGATCACTCAATCTCACTTTTGATTTGCAATCAAGCAAGAGAGATGAGTGGGAGGAGTTGTTCTAGCTCAAAGGATGCACAAGTATGTTAGAAATGCCAAGAGACCTCCCCAAGGGCCGGCCAACAAGTATTTATAAGCAACCCATCCAAATAGAGCCGTTACAACTCCACTCACGATTTTCGCGGGACCACCGGACGCGCCGGTGGTAACTCACCGGACGCGCTCAACCGCGTCCGGTGCCCCTCCGACATCCGCGTGTCCTCCGAATTTCAAATTCGTCCGTTAGATCCACCAACGGTCACTGTGCGCCAACGGTCAAACGACCCACCGGACGCGCTGCTGCGAACCACCGGACGCGCCGGTGCACACAGTACCCGCGCCCGCGAAGCAACCACCGGACGCGCTCCTCGCCACCACCGGACGCCACAGTACCCGCGTCCGGTGCGAGTCCAGTAAGCTCCCTGGACCACCGGACGCGCACCGCGTCCGAAGACTACGTGACTCGCTGTTCGCCAGACCGGACGCGCCGGTCCCGTGGGTCACCGGACGCGCCGGTGCCAAACCCTAGCTCGCGCGCCTGACGCCCGCGCTGCACTGACCGGACGCGCCGGTCCATAGTGACCGCGTCCGGTGCAGCGTCCGGTGCAGCGTCCGGTGCTGCGTCCGGTGCTGCGACCGGTGCTGCGACCGGTCACCTCTGTGACCGCGTTCGCCTCCGTTTCTTTTCCGACTTCCGGCGCAATGGAATATAGGCATTTCATTTCCCTGAAATCGCCTGAATCCCGCGCTCGCACGCTCGGCGGGAGGGAGAGAGGAACCCAAACCTCTCTATACCCGCAAACCACAGCGCGACCAACGCCACCTTTGCAAATGTGCCAACACCATCAAGTGTACATCTCCATGTGCTTGTGTGTTAGCATTTTCTCAATCATTTTCAAAGGTTTTCCAATTAGCTCACTAGGCCCTACATGCAATGCACTTCATGAATTCACCTAGTGGCACCCGTGCATCGAATAACCGATAAGACTTCCCCTCTTAATAGTTCGGCTATCGACCCTAAACCACTCACACCCTCTATGGTGTCTTGAGTGTAAAACAAAATGGCCCTATGGTTATACCTTTGCCTTGAGCCCATTTTGTTTCTCCAAATGATATGATCCACTTCATATCATCACATGACCGTCTCGATCCATCGACCTTGACTTCACTTGCTCTTCACCGTTGCATCGGTCCGTCGGCGCTAAGTCTTGCTCAAGCTTCACCATCGCATGGTCCCTCGCTTCGAAGCCTCGACTTGCCCTTCACCTTCACAACCGGTCCATCGAGCCAAGCCTCATCTTGGTCTTCATCATCTTGGTCACATGAGTCAATGTCATGTCTCATATTCAATGACCACCTTTATCTAAATCATCCACTTAGATACAAAGGTTAGTCCTAGGTTTCATCAATTAGCCAAAACCAAACTAGGGACTTTCACCGGCCCGACGGCCCACGGGCCGTGCCTTGGGCTGGAGGCTAGGCACGAGCACGCCACAGGCACGGCCCGTCAGGCATGGCGGCCCGTGGCGGCACGACGCGGGCCGGCACGGCACGACCCGTTGGACATCTATGCCTGGCCCCACGGGCGGACGTACGTTGGCTGTTCTGGATGCCCAGGCACCCACGCAAATGACGTGGTTACGTGATCAGGTGAAATTTTCCACCCTTGGTGCACCCCCTCAGCCCAAAACAGGGCACCACCCCCACCGGCCCAAGCCCACGTGAACACATCGCTGCTTGCTTTCAGGAGAAGGAGTCGAGTGAAAGTTTTCCCTGGCCGCGCCGCACGAGTCCGCGAGCGGCGAGCGCGAGGCGGATGTGGCCGCGGCTTTTCGCCTAACGCGAAGGCACCGACGGCGGCGTCGCCAACCACGATCCATCCATCGCTGCTGCTTCTTCCCATTCCCGGCTTCCTGCGATCCATCCATCGCAACCGCCAACCGGCATCAGCAACAGGCCAACGACGCCTCTGGCCCTCTGCCTCTGCCCTCTATAGATGACTACTGGTTCTGCACTTCCGCTCCAAAAGAAGAAAAGGCAAGGAATCAATCCTTCAAATTATTTATCTTATATTCCAATCAAGTTAAGCCTAACATCCAATCTGATTTTGATTTTTCCTGGTATCTGGTAATATGGCACTTTAGGGTTAGTGAGTTAATTGGGGTTTTTTATTTTTAGTATATGCATATACATTTATCAAATTATGGATTTGCAATTTGATTTTGCTTGAAAATGATAGGTAATCATGGAGAGGTTTTATAAACGGAAAGCTCCAGACACGGTCACAACCAACAATAACCGAAATTCATGTCTAGATGATCTCAATTGGGAAGAGGAGATTAAATATGATTCAGGCTTGAGAAAACAAATTGATGCTTACCATCCTAACCATAGAGAAAAAGTCAGAAGAAAATATTTGGAAAATGGACCTTTCCAGCCTCGCACATGTAATTTTCCTGTGTTAGATATTGGAGATAAGCCGAGAAGATTTGTCCCTGAATGGTTTGATGAGTTTGGAAGTTGGCTTGAATATAGTGAGTTGAAGGACAGAGCATATTGTTTTTGTTGTTTCTTATTTAGAGAAAAGAAGGATGCAGGATATGAATCATTTGTAGTTAATGGTTGGAATGTTTATCATAGGAAAATAAGGCTAAAGTCACATGCTGGTGATGTTGGTGGCTTACACTATAATGCAATGAAGAAGTGCAATAATTTGTTACAAAGACAACAACACATAGATGTTGCTTACAGTCAGATAAGTGAGACTGCTAAGAAGGCATATTTTACTCGGCTGAATGGATCCATTGATACTGCTAGGCTATTGTTGAAGTAAGGATTGCCTTTTCGTGGACATGATGAGTCACTATAATCCAATAATAGAGGGAACTTCAAGGAGTTTTATGATTGCTTAGCGCAACATGATCCAGAGTTACGCAAAGCGGTGAGTACAAATGTTGCAGCTAATAGTTGTTTGCTAGCTCCTAAAATTCAAAGGGACATTGTTGAATGTTCTGCAAATGAGATTGTAGACTCTATCCTTGAAGATCTTGGCAATGATGTGTTTTGCTTGCTAGTTGATGATTCAAGAGATGTTTCTTGCAAAGAACAAATGGCTGTGGTCTTGAGGTATGTTGATAAATGTGGGATCATGAAAGAGAGGTTTGTTAGCGTTGTGCATGTGACTGAAACAACTTCTTCTCACCTAAAGTCATCTATTGATTCTCTACTTGCAAAGTTTAAACTAAGCTTAAAGCAAGTTTGAGGCCAAGGATATGATGGTGCTAGCAATATGCGAGGTGAGTTCAATGGCTTGCAATCATTGATCATGAGAGAAAGTAGGTCAGCTTATTATGTACATTGTTTTGCTCACCAACTTCAGTTAGTCATTGTGGCTGTTATGAGAAAACACAAGGGCGTAAGCAATTTCTTAAGCATGATTTCTATCTTATTAAATGTGGTGGGTGGATCAGCTAAGATACGAGATATGATTAGAGATATTAAGCATGAACAAGTGACAGTGGCATTAGGTTGTGGGCAACTTGAGACCGACACAGGGTTAAATCAAGAGCAATGCCTTCAAAGACCCGGAGATACTCATTGGAGTTCTCATTACAAAACTTTCAAAAGTTTAGTCAACATGTTTCCTACAATAGTTGAAGTGCTAAAAGTGGTTGAAAAGGATGACAAAGATTGGAAAAATAGAGATCAAGCTTAAAATCTTTTAGTATACTTTAAATCATTTGACTTTGCCTTTTATTTGCATCTCATGTTGACTACATTAACAGCCACAAATGCCTTATCATTAGCATTGCAAAAGAAGGATCAAGACATTGTTAATGCCATTGGATGTGTGAAAGCAACTAGACTTCATTTGAATAATCTTAGAAGAGATGGGTGGGACAAATTATTAGATGAAGTCAATGAGTTTTGTGACAAGCATGAAATTGACCGAGTGGAAATGGAAAACGCATATATTGATCCCCGCCAGCCTAGAAAAAAAAATAGGAATTACATACAAGGATCACTATGAAGTGGATTGTTATAATGATGTTATTGATTGGCTAGTTC
This sequence comes from Saccharum hybrid cultivar R570, assembly GCA_038087645.1. Classification (NCBI taxonomy): domain Eukaryota; kingdom Viridiplantae; phylum Streptophyta; class Magnoliopsida; order Poales; family Poaceae; genus Saccharum; species Saccharum hybrid cultivar. The sequence continues at coordinate 9,392,589 of JAQSUU010000191.1, read as the reverse complement.
AAGAGATTGATAGCCGTTTTAGTGAGACAAGCTCTCAATTGCTTGTTTGTTCAGCTGCTTTCGACCCAAGGGATCAATTTTATGCTTTTGATGTGGAGACTTTAATGAGCTTAGCAAAACTATATCCTGATGATTTTAGTTCTGATGAGTTGAGGGACCTTAGTCATGATCTTTGCTTTTACATTGCTGATGTGCGAGATGATGCTAGATTCTCCAACATTAACACTATTGGTGAGCTCTCTCAAAAAATGGTTGAGGTAGGGAAACATCGTCGTTATCCGTTGGTCTATCGACTTTTGAAGCTTGTACTGGTACTGCCTGTCGCTACTGCAATAGTTGAGAGATGCTTTTTTGGAATGAAGATTGTCAAAACAAGTTTGGCTAATCGCATGGGTGATCAACACTTGAGTCATAGACTTATTTGCTATCTAGAGAAAGAAGAAATGAAGAAAGTTAGCAATGAGGCTGTGGTTCGTCGTTTCATGACCATGGAAGAAAAAGGGCATAAATATGATATAACGCAATGTATCTACTTTTAAGTTTTAATCAACAATTGTCTAATTTATTTGCTAAATAATTGATTTATTTGTTCTCTTTCCTTTCAGGCTAGTAGGATCTTCATCATGGTCTCCTGGATCAAAGATTTTGCTATACGGGCATGTTTTCTTGATGATTTGGCATTCTATCCATGGATAAACTTTTTTTATTAAATGGTGAGTGTTTTGTATCGACCAAAATCTCATATCTATTGTTAGAAGTCAAATTTTATATTAAAATATGGTAGCTACATATTAGTTGTGTTATTTTTTATTCAACATTATATCAGTTAGTGTTGTTGAGAATTAAGTGGTGCACCACCCATCATTTCGGTCTAGATTCGCCACTGCCTGGCCCAGAGGCCATCGGGCCCAGGCTAGTACGGCCCGGTGGAGCAGGCCGTGCCTGGGCCGCACCCCAGGCACGCGGCCCGGCACGGGCACGGCCAGCTCCAACAGCAGGCACGACGGTGGCCCAATGCCCTAAGCCCCCAACGGCTCCCTCGCCTCTTCCATTCCATGCGGCCCAGCCCACCTATCCCACACCCGGCCCCCCTTCATATATAATGTTGCGGTGCGGCTGTGCCCCCCAACCCTAACCCTAAATGTTGCGGCGCCCTCGCTGACTCGCTCTCGATCTCGATCTCGATCGACTGCCGGTCGCCATCGACCATCATCCGTTGTCCCCGGCTCCGGTGACATCGCCGTCGTTCCTCCACCTCACCCTGAGTTCGCTAACCCTGTCTCCTCCCTCCCTCCTTTCCCTTCCTCTCCTCTCGGCTCTCGCTCTCGGTGAACCATGTGAGTTCGTGTTACTGTCAGTCCCTCCCTCTGCAGCTCGTCATCGATTCTAATCGGTGTCTATCTGTCTCCTCTGGTTGGCTGGCCCCTTCCTCTTCGGCATCGGGTTCTGGTAGCGCAGGTAAGGATTGTAACCTTAACCCTAGATCTGTGCTCTGTCTCTCTCTGTCTCTCACTGTCCTTTCTCCTCTAGAGTAGACATGGCACGGCGCCCACATCCACCGTTGAGGAATGGTGCTGGAGCTGGAGGTCAGGGTCGGCCGTCCGACCCGTTCGCGGTCATGCTAGGGGTGGATGAGTATCCCCTCCACGGCGAGGACCACGAGGACGATAAGCTAGAAATCGAGGACGACGACGACCTCTGTGAGGACGCTGTCGCGTTGTTCGGTATTGATGTCGGTGACGGCAGCGTTCTGAACGATGCCGGTGATGGTGGTGGAGTGGCTGCCTCCACCGACACTTATGGTACCTCATTTGTTGGTAAGCGCATGTGGCAGAACCGCCTAATCTAATGCCCTCCCAAGAGTACTCGTCTTCCATTAGACACTAAGTACCCTGAGAGAACACTAAACTACGCGATTCCGTCGAGCACACCGCGAGGGAGAACTCGAAGATCCACATTTTTTTTCATCAGGATTGTGAATGAGGGAGTAAAGCTTATAAAGTCCTTAACCATTCCTTACATCACTTTTAGTACAACATCAGAGTAATTCATTATGTAATTATAACAGCGGAATCTAAAACATTATCAGAGTTCAGCGGAAATGAAACCATTTGAAACATTAACATGAAGAACGTTTAAATGCATGAAATGATAACAGATTAATAGTATTTCCTTGTAAAACTTTTAGTGAGAGTTTTAATAAATAACTCTACTCCGCATCGCAAAGGAAATCCTCGCTGAGCCCACCAGGAGGTTTCCACACACATTTGTCAGCTCATCAGCATCCACCTGTCACCTGCAACAGGGGGAATAAAACCTTGAGTACTCAATTGTACTCAGCAAGACTTACCCGACAGGAGAAAATAAAAGACTCCAAGGATATGCAAGGCTTATCGGGCTTGCTGGTTAATTGCATTGCAGGAAGCATTACTAACGGTGCATCCTTATATTTATTTTTATTAGCAGTCGTCATTAGTTCATTAGCTATCCATTCTAGGTAAGCACCTGTTCTACTTTCAAGCAAGTGGTAAGCAATCAGAACCATTTTATCTTCTCTACCAACAACTTTCTTGTTCCAGTTCTTACTACGATGCCATGTCATAGTCAAGCCGTACCGTCTAAGCGACGGCGATTCGCGAATCAATGTGCCCAGCTGGGTGCCCCGAAAACACACGCCCCGCTTGTACCCCGGGCACAAGCAAGACCAACCCGTTCCACTCCTGTCAAGGGGTCCAGGCCCCCATCCAAGCTCGGACTCTAAGCCCCCAACACTGTAGGCCCGGCCTCAGTATGGTGCTTAGACCTCCTCAACCCAATATATATATAACCACCCTAAAAAGCCGGTCCGGAAAGAGCCGGAACCCATGACAAGAGAGGAACAAGTCTTCCTAGCCCCCATCCGCTAGTATATGCTCAGGACAATAAATCTGTGACTCGACCAGGGTCCATGCAACGAACGGTCCTTAATTGACACAGGCGGAACAAATGCAACCAGAGCCCCGCTCTGTTGCCCAACCAGGTCCAAGTCCATCCAACCCGTTCCGCCCGGTCTCCAATTATCCATAAACATTTATATTCCATGTGATAGTAACATGATAATAGTAACAATATTATAATTCCTATCTCTCGCGAGTGACAGGCAATCACTCGACTTCTACCGGAGTCCTGTAGCATAGCATTCTACACGATCCTGTCATACTAGTAAGACTCATGGGATCAAGATATATATGCAAGTGGGTTTCATTCAACTCCTTAAAACTTAATGCACAAGCATAAAATAAATTGCAGAATAATAGGGGTTATGCACCGGGGCTTGCCTGGGTAAAAGATATCCAAAAGTTAGTATTCCATCTCCGGGGCCTGTTCGCCATGGCACCACCTTTGATTAAACACCAAGTCATCTGGTTGATCCATCGACCCATCAACCATCATCGTTCCTATTATGATATGCAAAAAAATGCAATGCCTGCTTAAGCAGAACAAGCATAGCATCTACCGGTATGAATTTCTCTATAATTAATCATAAGAAAAATATAGTGCAATATTTTCTACTAAAACATGCAATATTATATATCTAATGCATAGAGATAAACGCAAGGGTTCCAAAACATCTTGATTTTCTATTTTACGAATTTTCTATGATTTACTATGAATTTCTAAAAGTTCAATACATAAAAGGCAAGAAGCTAATGACATAATTTCAAATGAGCTCTAAAAATCATGAAATTAATATGGAAGATAGAGTTTGATTTTAGATGAATTTAGGAAGAAGAATTCATGGAATCCGAGTTGATATGATGGAGATATAAAATTCGCAAGATAGCTGTGCAGGTAAATAAACACGAACTTTTGAAAGAGATGTACATGTGCTTGCACGTGAAGCTGAGCTTCGTGCTCGCGAGGCACGTCCGCCATGGATGACCGCTCGAGCTAGTGGATGCAAGAATTGGAGGGAGGTGAGTGGCAGCTCGGAGCTATGCTCGACCATAGCGGCCATGGCAGCGTCCGCGGCCGCGAGCAGCAGCACGAGCGAGATGCGGATGGGGAGGGCGAGGTGTTCCATTTAAGCACGGCAGACGAGGCAGCTGCTCTTCAAGGCTCAGTCTCCTACAGTCGAGGTTGCATTAATGAAGCGGGGACGTCCGCAGGAACGGGGCTCAGAGAACGAGCGTCGTGGAGCGCCGGGACGAGACCCTGGCGGAACACGGACAACAGCAGCACGGACAGCGGCGCAGCGAGACATGCATTGATTGCACGGCATGCAGAGCAGCGGCAGCTCTCTCTCTTTCTATGCACAGCAGGAAATAAATCGTACGTGCTGCACACTCCTCGTTCTCCTTCATAACTGGCTGAGGAGGTAGGACGATGACTAGGCGATGGAATCAATTGCAAGCAAAGCAACAGCACAGTTTTGAACGTACTTAGTGCTCGATTTATTGCAGTAGTATTCACCTGCCCTTTACCACATGAGCACATCGACTAATCACTGACACATGGTTAAGCATCGCAGTTCGTAGTAATACATTTTAGACTAACCACATGTGCACTGTTGGCTTGACTCGTGGCTCGGTGGACAGCAAGGTCTTGTGCAGCAACAACAGCGACAGTGCGGCAGCGTGCGCAGAGGTGCAGGGCGGACGTGACGGCTAGGCAGCAGCACAGCGCGGCTCCAGGCAACAGCACGACAGTGTGAGCACGCGCCAAAATTACCCGGGGCAGTAGGCTAGACGACGGCGGTGAGCATCGAGCAGCTGAGCAAGCGGCCAGTCATGAGTCATTCTTGTGTGTACGTGAGTGTTATATTTTTCGTCCTTCCTTTATTTTATTTTATTTTTATTGATTCTTTATTTAAAAAGCAGAATTTTCCACTATACAATCAATCATATCAAGATAACAGAGAGATTACAAGTATATATATTTATTTATTTATATATATAAGCATGTATACCCGAATACATTTGACATAATTTGAGTTGTATATCTATTTATGGTTATCAAGGCATGCGTTGTATTTTTCTCACTTTTCTTTTACAAGTTAATAATTGCATTCTCATCAACACCACTTGTTCATCACACTTTACTTAAGCGACATACATAAATCACATTATTTTTCATAGAAATTCGCTTATAATTTTTCGTGTGTTGAAATTTTAAAAAACCACGGAATTTGTTTTCGATGATTTATCTTAGGCCTTACCCTGGTGCTAAGCAAGCTCGTAACACCAGGGGTGTTACAGCGCACATCTGCTGTTTGGGATGATTTTGAGGAGATCAATGAAAATGATATTAAAATTGCTGCCATCTGTAAATATATGTAGTAAGAGATATTCTGCTAGATCTGCTGCTGGCACTGGTCATTTGCTTAGGCACCAGAGATCTTGTAGGAAAAACATGATCATGATCGTAGGGTCCAGTCTAGGCTTGCTCTAAATCCCGATCGTTTGCATAACTGAAAATTTGATCCTGCTATTGTTCGTACTGAGTTGTGTCGTTTGATTGCTAGGCTGGACCTTCCATTAGGCATAGGTGAGACACAAGCCTAGGAGGATTACATTAAGCGTGCTCATAATCCTCAGTTTGAAAAGGTTTCTAGACAGACCACTACTAGAGATCTTGGAAAACTGTTTGCTGAACAACGTGCTGTGCTTATGAATTATGTGTTGCCTGCTTCTTCTTCTGTTTCTTTAACTTCTGACATTTGGTCTGATAATGCTAAGGAGGACTATATCAGTATTGTTGCTCATTATGTGAGTGCTAATTGGGAGTTACAGAAAAGGGTTGTTGGTTTTAGGCTGATTGAGGTTAAACATTCTGGTGAAAACATTGCTGAAAAGATTGCTAGTGTGGTTAAGGAGTTTGGTTTGATTGATAAGGTTTTTACTGTCACTCTAGACAATGCTTCTTGTAATGTTAAGGCTATGGAGACTTTGACTCCTATGTTCTTTGGTTACTTAGGTTCTTATCCTGCACCTACACCTTCTGATCCTAATAAGGTTAAGTATTTGCTTGTGCATCAACGTTGTGTCTGTCATATCATTAATCTAATAATCTTATTGTCAAATCTAGATTGAAGAGGTTGAAACCTTTTACAGAAGATTTTAGAACTGTAATTAACTTTTTAAATTTCTTTAATCAAAGAATTGCATTGTTCAAAGAATATTGTAATGCTAAGGGTGTTAGACCTAGAAAGTTTGACTTGGATATAGATGTTAGATGGAATTCTACTTACTTAATGCTTAAACACTTGATTCCATACAAGAATATCTTTTCTATATTCATTAATTCATATTATGGTTCAAAATTGTTGACTAGAAATCATTATCATATTGCTGAAAAGATAATAGAGTTCCTAAAACTATTCTATGATTCTACTGTTATTCTACTGTTGTTGTGTCTGGTGTTTATTATCCCACAAGTTCATTTATTTTGCACCATATTTTAGAGATTGCTTCTCATTTGCATGCTGCTAAAAGAGATCAGAACTTTAGAAATATTGTTGCTCCTATGAAGCTTAAATTTCTTAAATATTGGGAGGACATACCACTGCTATATTTATATGCATTCATTCTTGATCCTAGAGCTAAGATGGTAGGATTCTTTAAAGTGTCGGAATTACTTGCTGAGAGTACTGGAGCCACTTACAGTTCATACTATGCTGATGTCAAAACTGAATTGTATAAACTGTTTAACAAATATGAGACCAAGTTTGGTGCAGCTAGGTCTCAAAGGGTTGGACAACCATCAGCTCATTCTAGTAAGAAAAAGCGGGCATGGGGAAGGATCTTTGGAGGCCTTGGTGGTTCAAGTGTTGTTGGTCCTCCCTCTGCAATTTCATCTACCTCTGCTGTTAGTGAGCCCTCAGCTTACTTAGACAATGATTGTGTCACTTCTTATGAGAATGATTTTGACATATTTCTCTGGTGGCGTGACCATAAGCTAACATATCCAATCCTATCTATAATGGCTAGAGATATCATGTCGGTTCCTATATCTACTGTCTCTTCCGAGTCTTGTTTTAGTTTGTCAGGCAGGATACTTGAAGAGCGGCGGCGTCGCCTGTTGCCAGAGAATGTGGAGATGCTGACCTGCATCAAGAATTGGGAGCTAGGAGCAAGAAGGGAACAACATGAAGCTGAGGACCCAGAGCTTAAGTAGGCATTCAAGAACCTGTACCTTGATGAAGAAGGAAGCGGCGGGATTGGTGGTGCTGATGCTTCTAGTACTTAGTGAGCTGAGAGATGAGTGACTTGATCTTTTGCTGGAGTGAGTGATTTGTGGACTCACTGTAATTTTGGGTGGCCATTTGAACTATGCCACTATGGATTGTAAGACACTAAGACTTATTTCTGAGCTGGCCGCACTCTTTTTTACTTTCTAGGGTTTCTCACAAGGGTGAGTTTTACCTAGTAAGATTTTTAATGAGGCAGCATTGCACAAAACAGTTCATTTTCATTATCATGTTCATCAGTTCATGTTATCTGATGTAGTGTTGTGTCTTGGTGATTTTAGTGATTTGGTCATATACTCATATGCTCATATCTGTGACTTGAGGTGAATGATGAAGTGTATGATGAAAATGATGAAGTGTTTCTATGCTTGAGGTGAAAATGTGAAATTGGTGAAATGTTTTAAGGGTTTAGGGTTGTGGGCCGGCACGGCCCGTAAAATATGTCGTGCCCAGCAGGCCGGCACGGCATGAAAAACACCCCACATGGCCGTGCTTGGGCCGAAGGCCAGGCACGAAGCCCGCAGCGGCACGGCCCGTGACGGCACGACCCCCATCGGGCCGGCACGGTCCGACATCGTGCCGTGCTGTGCCGGGCCAGCCCATTGGCCATATATACTCCTCTCTTGGACAAACACCCTTGTTTCTTGTTTCTTTCACATATGTAGGCCTAGCTGTCAATGCTAGCATAAAATTGTAATTTTTTTCTAAATACCTCGGTCTCTAAAAGAATGTAAACCTCACTTTTCGAAGAGTCAAAGATTCTTAATTTTGACCAAATATATATAAAAAATTATTGATGTTTATGACGTGTAATAGTAAGTATCATTAGATTAATTATCAAATATATATTCATAATAAACCTAATTGGAGATCTAAATGGAGATAATATCTTTATAAACTTAGTCAAACATAAAATTCTTTGATTCCCATAAAGCGAGATTTACATTCTTTAGGGGAAGGAGGTAACATTACATATAGAGAGAGAATTTACAATGTCCACCACGCAGAGGACTACGAGAAACATTGGTCAATCGTGCTAGAAGACTCTGGAATTCATCTCAGCCCTTGTTTAGTTTCCAAATTCAACCCCTAAATTCTACTATGCAAAAAGAAGATTCACATCACATCAAAATACCGGCACATGCATAGAGTACTAAATGTAGATGAAATTTAAAACTAATTGCACAGTTTTATTGTACTTTACGAGACGAACATTTTGAGCCTAATTAGTCAAAATTTGGACAATTTTTACCAAATACAAACGAATCGCTACAGTGCTTACTGTACCAAATCGGGCACCCCCGATTTGGGAACTGAACAAGGGCTCAATGATATTGGGCTTGCACGACAAGTGCTTCAACTATCTCTCCTTCTCCCACCGCGTGGCGCCTTGTAGGCTGCCCCAACGCTCTCTGCGCTGCCGCGACTTCCGACACATTGCGTGTGACTGCATGCAACAGCGCAGGGCTGCCTCCAGTGGCTTAACGGACGCTGGCAACGCCCGCTTCAGGCGGCCATGCCCATGTCGTGTTTCTAGGCTGGCACCGCCGATCGTTGCCACAGCCAGGGGCCGCACTCTATCTCCGGAGCCGGAAGGCCACCCTTCCGCTCCTGTCATTCCCCTACCCAAAGGAGCCGACGGCGGGGAGGCCGGGCTGTTGCTAGGGCCAGGGTGGGGCCAGTCGTTCAGTCCTGACACTTTTCATCACTGTGGGGTCCATCACATGGACGTTGGTGGGATTTGAAGTCCGAGAGGGCCAGCCTGGTCGTCACGTGCCACCGTTCTCGTCCGTCCGTCAAGGGCAGCAGGGGCCTTTGCGGCAATGCATGCGCTCGATGACGATCGCTCCGGCACAAGATCTTGAGGCCATGGTCCTGACCAGGACACAGTTGCTTGGCATCTCGTGGGACCCCATGTCCTGTAAGTGGGGCGTGATGTTAAAGCCAGATTCAACGGCTACCGTCGTTTGGAGGCTCCGTGCCGGGCCTTGGATCATATAAAGCTGAAGTGGATGCCTCTCTGCACCTCGGGTCGTTGTCTGCTTGCAGGGACAGTGTGGCGGATCCATGCACGATGACGGCGCTGAGTACTTTTTCGGACGATCACGCCGCACAGCCATTATCACTGCCATCTGCACTACCGAAGCCCAAGATTTGTTGTGTGCCCATCTAGTCCCCGACCTCTTTGAGCTGCCCCGACAGCGTGTCGCGAAGAAGCGCCAGTTGTCCGAGCGCCTGATGTCCCCACGAAGGAGTAGAAGACTTGTAGCGAAGAGTAAAAGCAGGGTGTCCAACCTACGGTGCATGCACAAAATGTTATGATGATGAAATGGGGTCTGCAGCGCCAGTCTTCTCAGCCGATGGCCCCAGATGCAAACGTCTTTGATGAATACCAGGCCGTGTTTGGGGCACCGATGTCCGTGTCCAAGCGCAAGGCGATTCGGACGCGGTTCCCGGCTTGAGCGGACTTGGAGGATGTAGTACTGGTCGATAGGCTGGAGCACGACGACATGTAGGCAATTTGCCTCATCATGCTATCACATTTGGTTGACTTTCTTTATGTAATTTAAGCTCTCGTGCTATTCATCTTTTTTTTCGTTGTTTGGGCGTTCGTCGCGGTAGCCGTCTGGTTGCTGCTGCCTGACTTGTAACGTTTTTCTACTTCCTTTATTTATGAAATACGTGCTCAGACACGGCAGCGAAAAAAAAAGTGCGATCTCCAAAGTGCTAGCACTATAAGCGCTATATAGCGGATTCAAAATAGATAAACGCAACCTGATGTCCACTCAGATCCCAAAGGCTCCGACCGCCACATCCACGCAGCAAGCTAGATAAACGTCGAGGTTGAATGGGCCGAAGAAAGGCCCTTCTCGCACTTGCATCTGCTCAAAGAACTCCAATTCCAGCGCCGGTTCAGCCCGCCCATTATCGATGTGGAAGACGTGAAATAGATTCCTCCTAGATCCTTGTCCATGGCAGAAGTACACCGCATTGGCGCTTGCAGCGATGGAGGGAAACAACTTGGTGGAGATGGACAGCGGCCGAACTGACCCAACGAACAGAGCACGGTCAGCACCCACGGTGCTCTTAAGAATGAGCCTGCGTCCGTCGACGTCCACCTCGAACACCTTAACTCAGTGGCGGAGCCAGAAACTATGGATAGGGGGAGCCGCTCGAAGAGTTTCAACTATAAAATAACTGAGTGTAGCTTATTTGTTTGGATTTTTACACTATGGATAGGCTCATCTAAAGATAAAATACAAATTAGTGTGATTTTGTTGTCCAGAAGTCATCAAAAAAATATATAACAAAGCTTTTATTATATCTTTGTAATATGGATTATTGAATTATATACTACCTAAATTTTTTTTTTCTGTGATGTTGGGGGGTGGGGGGGGGGGGGGGGGGGGGCATTGCCTCAACTTGTTCACCATGGTCTTCGTCTTCTCCGCTGGCGTGGACCTTGATCATGAGCATCCCGGCGCCGTCGTCGTTGCCGGACGGGGCAAGATAGAAGGAGCAGATGCCGGGAACCGTGGCGGTCGCGGGGGGTGCTGTCTTCCTAACCACGTGCACCAGCCGGGGCTCCGGGTGGAGCTCCACGGTCAGCACGTCTCCCATGGACGTCGACAGGTAGAAGCGACCGTGCAGCGAGAGCACGGACACTTGGTACAGCTCGCTCGTGTCGGCGAGAGCCCAGTGTGATTCCCCGGGCCTGATGAAGGCGAGTAGCGGGACCTTCAATTGAGCAGACAGAAAAAGCACCACCGTCGGCGGAGAGGCCGCGGTGCCACCGTCGTCGATGACGCCGAAACCACTGTAGGACAATACTGTGCCGTCCGTCGCGGCCATGAGCGCGTTCAACGAGGCGGGGGACCAGGAGGAGAAGCCTGGGAGGTCGGTGACCGCGCGCGTGAGCGGGTTGAAGAGGCGGATGCCGGATGTCGCCGTGTTTAAGAGGACGAGGATACCCTCGGCGCATCCCAATCGGTGGTGCCCAGAGAGCTCCGGGATGTCGTCGACGATCAAGGCGCCCGTGGCGACGTTGAGCAGACGGCGGCGCGTGTCCTCGCCGTAGTTGGAGAGCATGACCCAGTTGCGAGGGAAGAAGCGGCTGTTGAGGAGGCGCGGGTCGTCTGTGGACCGCCGTCACGGCTTGCACACCGCGCGGAAGCGGATGTACTCGGTCAGGTCGATGCCGAGGAGGCAGCCGGCGATCTCCGCCGCGAGGTCCCGTGGAAGCTTGGCCCAGTCCCTCCTGCCAGCGTCCACGCTAGCTTGTCATCAGGTGATCAGTGGCGATCGAGAGGGGTGACGAGTGAATGAAATGAAATGCTGGTACCTCTCCGGAGTATCGCGGTCTGGTTCGTGCATCAGGTGGTCACAGCCGGCATGCCGTCGTTGGTTGGACATCTGATCCGCGGTCCGCCGTCCGCGTCCGCCTGTACGACTACTCCCGGTGGCTAAACACGCATGCCGCCTGCTGCTGGTTTGTGCGAGGCTGCAAGCGCGCAGGCCAGCACGCCGGAGGCTCGCTCAACTATGTGACGACTGATGGAAGTGCAGTATGTCCCATGGCCATGTCTTGCGTGAAGAACCATTCTGCCGAACTGCTGATGCTGGTTCTTATAATCCAGAACCATGCTTCCAAGTTCCAACATGTATTCCTCCTCCTCAAGCTTTGGATCCGTCGAAATTTTGGTGCACATAGATGTTCCCTAGTAACTGTCCACATGCCATGTTCTATGAAGAATCACAACATGCGACAACTGTTCCTTGGAGCTGAACATTGTTGGACAGATCACTCGTTCCTTTCTTGGACAAACACCCTTGTTTCTTTCACATTTATACAGGCCTAGTTGTCAATGCTAATAAAGATTTGCAATGTTTTTTTTTGTTATTATAGAGAGAAATAATTTACAATGTCCACAACGCAACGCAGAGGAGTACGAGAAACAAAGGCCTTGTTTAGATTGGAGGTGAAAAATTTTCATCGCACCGTAGCACTTTTGTTTGTATTTAATAATTATTATCCAATCATAGCCTAATTAGGCTCAAAAGATTCGTCTCCTAAATTACAGACAAACTGTGTAATTAGTTATTTATTTTATCTATATTTAATGCTCCATATATTTATGTAAATATTTGATGTGATGAAGAGAGTGAAAAAAAAACTTAGAATCTAGACAAGGCCAAACATTCGTCATGCATGCTGGAAGCCTGGAACTGGAATTCATCCTCAACGTTATTGGGCCCAATTTACTTCACATTGGAGGAGGGCATATGGGCAGGCCTGAACAGAGCTGATATGCGGACCATCCCAAATTAGTGCCGTGCTCTCGCTGGCTCTCACTGCCCAAAACTGGATGGTGGGAAACTGGAGCCGACCGACGGGAACGAGTAACCGAGAGTCCGACACACGATCACGAGCAGTTGTACAGGCAGCGTGAAGACGCCCAAGGAGAGAGAGAACAGTACATGTAGTAGCATGTGTAGAAAAATGGTCCAAATCACGGGCTGGTAATCTGGTTACGCTACGCGCCTACGTACGTACCACGAGCAAGCTGGTGCGGAATTTCAGGACGGTCGATTGGTTAACTCGGATGTACTATCGTGGGCCGTGGCACGGAGCGACCGGACCACATTTGCCCGCTCGGCACATCGCTGTCACGTACGCTAACCTTTGGTATTCCCCTTCTTTACCTGCCTGTCAGTTTCTTTTTCCTGATCCTGTTTCCGTCGTATAACGAGGGGATGGGTTTACCGGTTTAGGTTGCCCAAGGCCGGAACATGGACGGCTGCCGCCGATCGCAACTGCTCCTGACGGCAGCCGTGGATCAGACTCTCTATCGTAACGGTGGAGGCATGTTTGGGCGTTGGGAAGCGGGTTAGTGGAAGGGCGCGCCAGATCTGGACTGGATTTGGGCGGTGGAGCCAGCGATCCATCCATCCGCCGGGGGCCGGTTCCCGGCACGCCCAAGTGGCCGGCCGTCGCCTCGCAGGCGTGGGGCGCGCCCACACAGCGCAGCACACAGTGTCACGGGCACCCATGGTCCCACTCCCACGCCGGCCGGACCTGAAAAGCGGAGCTTCTTTGCTCTTGCCGCTGTTGCCGAGGCGCACGAGCCGGGCCCCATGGGCCATGGGGAGTCAGAACCTCCCCTCCATTTTCCATCTGCTCATCTGACAGCCAGCAGTGCACGTCCTTCCTCCTCCATCAATCAATGTTCCCAGAAACAAGCAAGGCCTTCGTTCGCGATAAATGACCGTGTTTAGTTCCGGATGGGGGGGGGGGGGCGCTCATGCACCGTAGCATCTCGTTTGTATTGGATAAAAATTGTCTAAACTTTGACTAATTAGACTTAAAATGTTCGTCTCGCAAAGTACAACAAAGCTGTGTAATTAGTTTTTAATTTCATCTACATTTAGTACTCCATGCATGTGCCGACAATTTGATGTGATGAGAATTTTCTTTTTGCATAGTGGAATTGGGGGTAGAAATTGGAAACTAAGGTCATGTTTAGATCACTTCAAAATGCAAAAAGTTTTCAAGATTTCACGTCACATCGCATATGCCGACACATGTATAGAGCATTAAATATAGGTAAAAAAAATAACTAATTGCACAGTTTATCTGTAAATATCGAGACGAATATTTTAAGCCTAGTTAATCCATGATTGAACAAAGTTTATCGAATACAAACGAAATGCTACAGTACCTTTTCAAAATATTTTTGCAAACTAAACATGGCCTAAACCAGGCCAATGCCACACTGTCCACGTAAACACCCAGGGCGGCGGTTCTACAAGATCGCCGATCGCCGCCCTCTATCTTGTGCACCTTCGTGTTCCTGCTGGATCACGAAGCGGCTCGCCAACACTACTACTGCTAGACAATAGTCGTCCTTTTTCGATGCTGATACTATTTCTTTTCTTGATTGACACCGCTAAACTTATCCCCTAGGGAGGGAGGACATGGACAGCAGGACAGGATCCTGCCTTCCACAACCAAAAATTTCGGACCCACCAGGACATGGACATCATCAGATCAGCAGCATTTCAGAAGAAAGGTTGGCTGGAACACTTTGAAATGGAGGCGAGACACGCCCACGCAAACTTGAGACCTTAGAGTGGCCTCGAGACATACTATACTAGTGTATAAAACCAGAAGCAGCGAACGTGCAAATGACTTGGCATGTGAAAGCAGTCGTACTCTTGGGTCTTGGCCGTAGAATATCGGAATCTTCTTCCCTTCAACGGGGAGTGAACAACATTATTCTTGCCTCGAATCGTAGCCACAAAAAAAATGGTCGCTTTAGCTGATTGCAACGGTCGCACCCGCATGAAGGATTGACTAGCGAAGAGCGTTCAGGAATCCTTTGCTGCCTTTTTGTGTCCAACTAGCTCTTATCTCGTTGATAAGGGCAGATCTTCCGACTGATTTCTGAGTATCATTGTAGAGTATTTGTGTTATATACTCCGTATGTGACAAGAGCTATGGGGTAAACTGAAATTTCTTGCTTGGCCCTTGTATAGTCTTAGGGCGTGTTTGGTTCACGTCCTTGATTCTTGAAATTGCAGCGTTACGGAGTGCACCGTGGATATGTGATGAACCGGTGGACAATGTTCGGCCATAAGTAGAGGTCAGACTGGTTTCTGCTGGAGTTGACATTACTGAAACATCAACCTCTCAACTGGACAAGTCAGGGAAGCTGTTGTGCCTGGACCACGAGTCCACGACAGACGACGTCTCAATCCGATTGCCATCCCGCAGCACCAGCTAGCAAATGCACCTTGGAGCTGGAGTCAAACGACTCACGAGCCATGGCAGCAACAACATGTGTCCAAAAAGAAAAAGGAGAGAAAAAAAAAGATCGGTGGATCATGTGCCCGATGTGAGCGCGCCAGATTAAGGGTGTGTTTAGTTGTACAAAAAGGTGTAAAAAAGTATTGTATCATATTTTGGCTTTATTTGGTAAATAGTGTCCAACTGTTGACTAATTAGGTTTAAAACGTTCGTCTCGCAAAGTACAACCAAGCTGTACAATTAGTTTTTTATTTCATCTACATTTAGTACTTCATACATATATCGCAAGTTTAATGTGACGGGAAATTTGTTGTTTGCACAGTGTTTTTTTAGAAAGTAAACACAGCCTAAGTGGAAACGACAAATGAACTGAGCAGTAGCTGCTCTGCTAGTGCCATTGCCGATGGGCTTCCATCTTACATTAAGCCCTCGTTTAGTTCACAGAACCGGGGAGAAAAACACTATATCAGAATTTCTGTAGCATTTCGTTTGTATTTGGTAAAATTTATCCAAATTTTGACTAACTAGGCTTAAAATGTTTGTCTCACAAAATACAACAAAACTGTGCAATTAGTTTTTGATTTCATCAACATTTAGTACTCCATGCATTTGCCGACATTTTGATGTGACGGAGAATCTTCTTTTTGTATAGTGAAATTTAGGGGAGAATTAGGAAACTAAACCAGGCCTGATGCTGACGGGCAATTCACTGCAAAGGACCGTCTGATCGGGCGTTGAAACCTCACCGTCACCGCCTCACCGCAACAACTGGTGCGCTCGTGACTCGTGAGCGCAGGCATCCCTGATTGCACGGCGTAGGAGCTGCTGTGCTGCCGTGACCCGAGGGCCTTGTTTAGATGTTCAATTTGGGGTCTAAATTTTGCATAGTAAAGGTCATATCACACTGTAGCAAATTTGTTTTTATTTGGTAATAATTATCTAAATCTTGATTAATTAGGCTCTAAATGTTCGACTCGCAAAGTACAACAAAACTGTGTAATTAGTTTTTTATTTCATCTACATTTAGTACTTCATATATGTGTCGATATTTTGATGTGACGGGAATAGAAATTCTGTGGTGTGTTTAGTTGTGTAAAAAGGTGTAAAAAGGTGTAAAAAAAAGTATTGTAGCACGTTTTGGCTTTATTTGGCAAATAGTGTCCAACCGTTGACTAATTAGGTTCAAAACGTTCGTCTCGCAAAGTATAACCAAGCTGTACAATTAGTTTTTTATTTCATCTACATTTAGTACTTCATGCATGTATCGCAAGTTTAATGTGACGGGAATCTTTTATTTGCACAGTACTTTTTTTTAGAAAGTAAACACAGCCCTAGTGAATTTAGGAGGCAAAATCTAGAATCTAACAAGACCGAGGACACAATTGGCAATTCCGTTTACTGTTTCGCTGCTGATCCTTCAATTCGTTAACTGTTCTTTCGTGCCAGCTATCATCAATCAATTCGCATCGCAGGCGCAGGCGAGGACGGCAGGGCACACAGGCAGGTCGGAGAAAGTGGTCCGGACACTGTCCTGCGGTTCCGCTCCCAACGCTGTGTGTTTTGGCAGGCTTGTTTAGATTCCAGAATTCACCCTAAATATTCCACTATATAAAGAGCCTGTTTAGTTCAAAAAAGTGAACTTAAAAAGTACTATAGTACTAGTCATATCAAATCTTGCGGCACATGTATGAAGTACTAAATGTAGATAAAAGAAAAAACTAATTACGCAGTTTAGTTGTAAATCACGAGACAAATCTTTTGAGCCTAATTAGTCAATGATTGGACAAATTTTGCCAAATAACAATGAAAATGGTACAGTAACTTTTCACCTACTTTTCACGAAGTGAACACACCTCTAATTACTCAATGATTGGACACTATTTATCAAATAAAGCCAAAATATGCCAGCAACACAGCCCAAGAGAAAAACTTCACAGTGTTCGCCGCTGGGGCCGCCGGCCTGGTACCGCCGTACCGGTAAAACCCTTTCCGTGGTAGGAGCAGGAAGGAGTAGCACGAGACCGATTTTTAGATTTTCCGTCACATCAAATCTTTGAACACATACATGAAGTATTAAATATAGATAAAAAATAAAATTAATTATACAGTTTAGACGAAATGGACGAGACAAATCTTTTAAGCCTAATTAGACCATAATTAGATAATATTTACCAAATAACAACGAAACTACTATAGTAGCGTTTCGCCAAAAAAAAATTTGCCAACTAAACAGCTTGCATATTTTGCCAAAAAAATTTTTGCCAACTAAACAGCACGCATTTCTTCTTCCATCCATCACATCAAATCTTTCGACGCATGCATAGAGCATTAAATATAGGTAAAAAAGATAACTAATTGCATAGTTTGTCTGTAAATATCGGAACGAATCTTTTGAGCCTAGTTAGTCCATAATTAAACAAATTTTATCAAATAACAACGAAAGATGCTACAGTAACTTTTTAACTGCTTTTCGCGGAGTGAACACACTCTAAAACTTGAATCATAAGGTCCGTTTGGTGTGTGGTCCCTCCGCAGCGTTGCATTGGAGCAGGCGAAGCTGCACCAAATGCCTCCACGTGAAGAAGTGCTTCTGACCATCAAATGAGAACGCCAGAGCCATGAAAAAATGGCTTCGCCCGGAGAGCTCCGACTCCGATACCAGAGCAACATGGAGAAGCTCTCCCAAATGTGCTCTTAATATGCATCCATACTCGATTCAAATATACATCTGAAATAGATATATCCAAAATAAATTTCACTATTTTCTTTAATTGAATTCTCATTTGAAGATAAAAATTTGAATATAAGTATTAGCTAAAACTTTTTGTAGATGTATAGCAAAAATAATGCACTCGCTTTGTTCACAAAAGAATACAGTTGCAGAATAGTGTCTAGTTAAAGAATATTAAGCTTGACCAACTATAGATAATAAATATAAATATTTATGATATCAAATAAATAATTAGATTTGTCATTAGATATATTTATAGAGAAATTCCTTTCTACTGTTAATATTAATATTTTTATTAAAAATCTGGTCAAACTTCAGATACTTCAATAGAGAACATCTAGAATTGCATTTTTTTT
The DNA here is from genome assembly GCA_038087645.1 of Saccharum hybrid cultivar R570. Classification (NCBI taxonomy): domain Eukaryota; kingdom Viridiplantae; phylum Streptophyta; class Magnoliopsida; order Poales; family Poaceae; genus Saccharum; species Saccharum hybrid cultivar. The sequence goes on along the minus strand of JAQSUU010000191.1, from coordinate 9,374,467 downwards.
TTCTAGTGTTAGGTGGTCCATCCTCCATGGCCTAGAAGTACTTATACCGTGGACAGTTTTGAACGTTGGAAGTCCAATATTTTTTGGAGGGAGGGAGAAATGAGAATACATGCTATACTTTCAAGCCCATGTCTACCTGTGTCCAGCTTAGATCTTGTTCGAATGATATTGAATTCATCTCAATTCACATGTGCATAGGTGAATTGGCGTGAAATATAGTTTAAGTTCTTTGATCTATCCCAATGTATATGGATTATGTGAATCCGACCACGTCTAGTTCCTGAAATATTTTGCGAAATATTTTGCAATGGTACTTAGGGCTTGTTTAGTTCCTGAAATATTTTGCGAAATGCTACTGTAACCCTTTTCGTTGTTATTTGGTAATTAGTGTCCAATCATAGCTTAATTAGGCTTAAAAGATTCGTCTCGTCCATTTCGTCTAAACTGTGTAATCAGTTTTATTTTTTATCTATATTTAATGCTCCATGCTTGTATCTAAAGATTCGATGTGACGAGGAATCTACTGTTTTTATGAAATATTTTGAAACTAGGCTGTGTTTGGTTGGTGTTGTAAAATTTTTGGAAGCACAATAACTCTTTCGTTTGTATTTGACAATTAGTGTCAAATCATGGACTAATTAGGTTCGAAAGATTCGTCTCGTGATTTACAACCAAACTGTGTAATTAATTATTTTTTAACCTATATTTAATGCTTCATGCATGTGTTCAAAGATTCGTTTTGACCAGGAATCTTGTAAAATTTTTTGGAAGTTTGAGGTATCTAAACACACCCTAAACAATGCCTTAGGCCCTGTTTGGTTTGGGTGTTAAAGTTTAATAAACACTGTAGCACTTTCGTCTTATTTGACAAAAAAATTCCAATATTGGACTAATTAGGCTTAATAGATTCGTCTCGTAAATTACTCCTAATCTGTACCGACATGAATGAAATTAGTTTATATTTAGTACTCCATACATTTGAGGAAACATTAATGTGATAGGAGTTAAACTTTTAACTTCTCCCAAGCAAACTGGGCCTTATACTGCTCTGGAGCCACACTGCCTTCTGTCTCACGGAAGACGGATACCAGCGTACGAGCGCAAGGTGCCCGTTGAGGCAACTATGGCCTGTTCAGATGCACTTTAAAAGTTAAAATTTTTTCACTCTCTTTTCATCACATTAATCTTTGGATTCATACATGAAGTAGTAAATATAGGTAAAAAAATAACTAATTATACAGTTTAGTTAAAAATCACGAGATGAATCTTTTATGCCTAATTGGTTCATGATTAGACAATATTTTACCAAATAAAACGAAAATGATACTATTTATCGAGTTAAAATTTTTTCAGCATCTAAAAGTGGCCTATAGCCGTCTCGGCGTCCCGCAGTCAGGCGGAGCCAAGATGCGTCGAAGCGGAAATGGCAGCAGAGAGACGGCGTTAGGCCGTGTTTGGTCCGATTTTGAAGGTCCAAATCTGTACAGTAAAAGATTCTCTACTGTAGTATTTCGTTTGTATTTGTAATTTTTTTCTAAACATTGACTATTTAGGCTTAAAAGATTCATCTTGTAAAGTACAACTAAATTGTGCAATTAGTTTTTGATTTCATCTATATTTAGTACTCTATGCATATGCCGGCATTTTGATGTGATAGGAAATTTTCTTTTTGCATAATGAAATTTGGAGGAAAATTTGACATCTAGGCCACATTTAGATTATGAAAAAATTTCAAAAACGATGAATAGTACCATTTTCGTCTTATTTGGCAAATATTGTCCAATCATGGACCAACTAGGCTCAAAAGATTCATCTCGTGATTTTCAACTAAACTATGTAATTAGTTATTTTCTTACCAATATTTACTACTTCATATATGGGTCTAAAGATTGATGTGAGGAAGAGAGTAAAAAAATTTCAATTTTTGGAGTGCATCTAAAGGCCTAAACGAGACCAGTGCTGCTCCTATAATAGCAGCAGCACGCTTTTCCGCCTTTCCCCGCTTCGCCATCTCCTCCTTCCCCGAAGTCCCATGCGCCGGCCAACCACTGACCACTGCAGAGTGGAGAAGTAGAGTGGAGAAGTACTAGATTCTAGGCGAGAGCGTGCGCGAAGGAGGGGGGCAGAGCCGGAGCCCGGGGGATGGCGGCCGTGGTGGCGGCGGTGGAGGCGGGGGTGGTGGCGGTGGCAAGCGGGCGGGGATGCAGCAGCCGGCTGGTCCGGGGCCTCTACTGGCGCCTGCGCGCGGTTCTGCGGCGCCTGCGGTCGGAGCGGGCCAGGCGCGGCCGGAGTTTCAGCTTCCACTACGACGCGCTCAGCTACGCGCTCAACTTCGACGACGGCCGCGCCGCGCCCGCCCCGGTCCCCGCCGCTGCCGACCTCGTCGTCCTTGTCCCCAGCGACAACAACGCGCTACGGTGAATCGGTGCCCGATCTGCTCTGCCAACTGGGTTTCTTGCTCCGGATGCCGCTGCGGGCTGCTCTCCTGTGGTTTCGCTTTTTGATAAAGAGGGCTGTGTAATGGAAGAGAGATGGTAGGGTGGTGTGGTGTGGCCTCGCGTTCTGCGATTCTTGCATTGATGCGCAGCTAGTGCTAGGAGATGCCCGGCTTCCGGTGATTGGGAAAGCATTTTCTGCACTGCTTCGGCGATGCGGTGACACCATGATTTGCAGGGAGAAACACGTGTGTTTCTTGCCGTCTTGGTGCTTCCTTTCTCGACTTATTTCTTGCTTGTGCTTTTTTCTCGATCGAGGCTTGGCACGTTTTTCATTAAGCAGAAGTAGAAGTAGAGTTTGTTACGTCCTAAGCTGGTCATAGTAATCCCAAGATTACCAAGACCTCGTTTTTTTTTTGCTTGTGCTTCACAGTTCCTTGTGTGGTTCATCCTCCAAGTTTTTTCTTCATGGTACCGTTACGAAGGTTTCTTTCAGCTGAGCAGCAATCGGGTTCAGGGGTAAAGCTGGGCCTAGGCGTGTGTACAGATACTGAACTGAACTACTATTGGAGGAAGGTAGGAAAACTTTTGCTAGGTGATTGCCCCTCTGCTCCAAAGTCTCAACGCTCGAAGAAGAGCATACATTAGTGAAAAGAAAAAACGGCGCTGAAATTGGCTTAGGGTGTGTTTACTCCGTGAAAAGTAGCTGAAAAGTTACCGTAGCACTTTTCGTTGTTATTTCGTAAAATTTGTTCAACTATAGATTAATTAGACTTAAAACATTCGTTTCGAGCTTTACAGACAAACTATGCAATTAGTTATCTTTTTTACCTACGTTTAATGCTCCATGCATGCGTCGAAAGATTTGATGTGACGTGTGTAAGAGGAAATATTTTGGGTTGGGAGGGGGAAGTGAACGCGGCCTTAGGCTGAACCGTTGAGGGAGAAAAATATTGTATGTTCGTTGCTGATACTCATGTAGAACTAGGCTTCGTTTAGATCGCTAAGTGCTTGTTTAGTTCCTTACAAATTTCCAAAAAAAAGTGCTACAGTAGTCATCACATCTAATCTTACGTATGCCTGTAGCATTAAACGGAGGTAAACAAAAATTAATTGTATAGTTTGTCTGTAAATGCCGAGACAAATTTTTTGAGTCTAGTTAGTTAATGGTTGGATAAATTGTCAAATAATAACGAAAGTGCTATATGATTTTTTTTTCAAAAACTTTTTGGATCTAAACACGGCTTAAAGCTAGTAAATTTTGGCACTGTAGCATTTCGTTTGTATTTGATAATTATTGTTCAATCCTAGACTAACTAAGCTTAAAAGATTTGTCTCGTGATTTATAATTAAATTGTATAATTAATTATTTTTATCTATATTTACTGCGAATGTTTCATTATATTCCATGTGACGGAGAGAGAGCCTAAAATTTAGGAGCAATCTAAACCAGGCCCTGGATTTAGAACCCACAGTGACACAGATATAGGAGTGCTAGTTGTAGCATGTTTTGCGCACCAAAAGAAGAGAACTTGTACACATACGTAAAGCGTTTGTCAGGAACAAACAAAAAGCCACTAGTCCCCTAGTCAGGGTGAGCGGGCAAACCCGAACGGGAGCCATCGCCACTTGCACATGCGCCCACGCGACAAAATGACAATGCAGTCACGGAGACGGGAATGGGAAGCAAGATCGGCAAAGCTGGTTTGAATTCTGAAATGAGCTCAGGCATTCCAGTTTTCACATGGGATGGAAGTTGATATGGTGACGACTGCCCACTGACGAGCCAAAATTCCCATGTTTTTCTTTTAACTAAAATCCTTGGGCCAGGCCATGAGAATTGAGAAAGGAGGAACAAGGGGTAGCACTAGCACGGTTGTAGCAACCTAGGAGTACTCCAAGCAGGATAGGTATACAGGGCACGCAGGAGTAGTTGGTGCCGCAGTGCCGAGAACTGAGAAAGTGAGGAGACCTGCCGTTGCCCGTTGGGTCGTCTCGTCCGGTCGTCTCATGCATCCATATTCTTTCCTCCGCAAGCCTGGGTACTTCTGACGCAAAAAGTTAGCCGAATATGTATCCTTGGGCATCCACACCGGCGGGCAATATTCTGCCGTGGAAATTTTGATTTAACAAGTTTTGATAATCCGTGTTAAACAAGATCACCACCATTTCAGCATCAGGCTGAGTTTATGCCGATAACAAAAGACTCTGGCGCACTCGAGTGGGCAAGGCATCAGGAGTGGTCCTCCAATGGAACAAGCATCTCGCTGGCATCCTCCAAAGCCAAAAGCGATGTCGCATGTCTGGATCGTCAAGTGATTAAAAACGGAGGCAGCATCGGAGTGCCAATGGATGTGCTTTCGCTGGCTTCTCGGGCGCAATAATTTATGTACTACTGGATTATCAGGTGCAGGTACAATGATTTATCACGCACGATAGATAGCTCTGACACTATCACACTAGTGAAGTATGGTACGACCAAAGCATGGGCCTTGGGCCTTGGGTACCGTAAAAGCACGATAGACGGGGAGATACGCAGCCTTGCTTGGCAGCAGATATTTATCAGCGCAAGGCTGGAATCAGAAAGAGCCCGAAAGCGACGATCCACTGGTCTAGTCTCAGATGCAAATGCGCTAAATGATGGGCCGAATTGAAAATGGCCCAAATGTTACAGAGGGAATTCGCGGGCTTATATCTTTCTTGACTTAATTCCTGGGCTTGTAGACTGGGCTCAAAATGCCTCCGGTTGTTGTTCCTTTTCAGTCAACCATAGCCGACTAGCTGACACACTCAACTGCTCAAAAAAAAAGCTGACACACTCAAAAGTCAAAACCCTACGGGAAAAAAGGTCCATTTTAGCTTCTTGGACTATTTTGCTATACACTTGTGATCGGTAGTAGTTTTTCTACATGGTGCAGCATAGGGGGAAAAAAACTCAACCAATGGAAAAAAGACCACTTTTTCACAACATCGCACTGAGAAGAAGCTTCCCACGCGAAGGCCAAGAACTCTGGTGCCATCATCACCCGTGCCACGGTCTCTTGCTCCTGATGTACTCCTACTCTCCATCAGCCCACGTGTTTGGATCTATGCCAGAAGCAGCCAAGCGCCCACGCCAAAGTTTGATCCTTGGCCATGGGCAAAGCAAGCAAGGCGGTTTTTTTTTTTAAACAACAAAGCAACTTTTATTATTAGCAGCAACTAGTTACAAGAGGTGTACAAAAGTTTATCAGTACAGATTGCAGTGCCAAGATCATTGGGAAGCTGCTTCCATGATTCATATTGGTACAGGACGTGGAGAAAATGTTGCGTTCTTCTTCCCAAGTCCTGAAAGCTTGGGTCGCTAAGAGGTGAGCTGTAGTATTTAGATTTCTCGCAACCTTCAGGACTTGGATTGATCTGTTGAATACCTCACTGAGAAACCTTTGAGTGAAAGGCTTTATTTCGCAGTGTGGAGGAGAATCAAGATTCCCTCCATTAAAAAAGTTGACCAAAGTTTGATTATCTGTGAGGAAGGAGACTTCATGTATGTTCAGCAGGTTGATGATTGCTGCAGCTAAGGCAAGAGCCGCAGCCTCAGCCATGAGTACAGAACTACTCCGCTTGATCTGCGCTGTAATGAAGAATTTTTGTTGATGTACTGGGTCAAGGATGAAGATCCCTAACCCAGCTTTTCTTGGATTTTCAACTTCAGTATCTGGAGATAAGGGGGCATCAGTATAGCACTTTGCCCCATTGAGCATGAGGGGGAGCCTGCATGTGGCGCGGTTGCTGGGCAGTCCCAGCCTAAACTCTTCATGTCGCCGAATGTCCAGAAAATGGACTCCTCCATCTAGTGTTCCTGCAAGAGTAGTGCTTTGTACCTGATTGGGGGTTCGGTTGCTTGCATTTTGGCCAAACTCTGCATTCCTTGTGATTTCACAATTCCTGATGAATGACGAAGCCACCTCGATGTCTGCCTGAACCGCATGATGTACCTGCAAAACAGACCATTTTTTCCGGTGGAAACGAACATCGTTTCTAGCCTTCCAGATATACCAGAGGGTGGTCATAATTCTTTGTAGAGCGGCATCCGAAGTATTGCAGCTGATTATTGTCGTCAAAGCTTCCTGTACTCCATCCTGTTCAAACGGCAACATAGAGGAACTTATGGGGGTTTTGGCAGAAAACCATACGGCCCTTGCAAATGCGCAGTGAAAGAACAAGTGTGAATCATTTTCAATAAGGTTACAGTTGTCACAGTTCTTATTAATCTTGGAAGACAGGCTCCCAGCCCTTGCACCTGTTGCAATTGCCCATCTGATCAATCTCCATTCAAAAGTTTTGATGTTCGGTGGAATCAGCCTGTGACTCCACACTCTTGACAGTATATCCATTGCATTGTTGGCAACACTTCTTGCTCCATTAGTTGGTAGTTGAACCTGCATTTCAGAATTCAGAAGCTTGAAAGCTTCTTTTGCCGAGCAGTTACCTTTGGGAGATGGTTTCCATTTCACTGCATCATTATTGTCAGAGGGTACAACAATGACATTATTGATAGCCGAGGCAGCATTAGTATAAAAAAACTGATTAATAAGCTCAGTGTTCCAATGGACAGCCCTGGAATCCATAAATCAGAAATATCTTGGGGAAGGTTCCAAACAGTCAGAGGGAGATTAATGTGGCCATGAATTTGTTTCCAAACAGAGCACCAGGGACTGGACCAAATGCTAGAATTTCCTTTTTGGACTTGAATGGTGCAATTATTGATCAAGATATCTTTAACTTGCATGATAGAAGACCAGAAAGCAGATTTGGTAGCATTATTACCAGCTAGCCAAAAGCTCGTTGTTGGAAAATATTTGGATTTGAGGATGGCTGCAAGGAAGGAATTCTTACCTGTTGCAATATTACAAGCCGCATGTAGGATGAGGCTGCGGTTGACTGTTGACAGATCTCTCACTCTGAATCCTTCTTTTTTTTGGGCCTGCAAATGTCCTTCCATGATCTGAAGTGGAAAGAGGTGGAGGCATTTTCTTCACGAACTCTAGCCCACCAAAAATTTCGAATAATAGAAGTAATCCTAGAAATGAACTTTTAGGAGAACAAAATGGTGGACGTATAATAAATAGGGATCGAAGCCAGCACAGAATTGATATAATTTAAACGACCAGCATGGTTGAGCTTGTTGGCCTTTAGAGTAGTTAATTTGGCTCTAAATTTGTTTAAAATAAAATCATAGACTTTAGCGTTGTCTTTATAATTAAAAATGAGAGGGTGACCTAGGTAAATAGCATTGGGCATGAGGTCAGGTACAGGAAAGATATTCTTAACAGCCATTTTGCTATTATTGTCCACATTCTTGCTGAACATGATTGAAGATTTAGCCAAATTAGGAGTCTGACTTGAGGCGTTACAAAAAATCTGAAGAACAGTGTTGATCTTACTAGCTTCATCATAATTAGCTTGATCACAAATAATAAGATCATCAGCAAACAAAAGAGAATGTATGCGAGGGCGATCCGGACCGAGAGTGATACCTTTGATATTGTGAGCATTGGAATGTTGCTGAAGGCAAATGGATAATTCATTGACTGCGATGATAAAAAAAAGTAGGGAGAAAGAGGACAACCTTGCCTTACCCCATGTTGAGGATGAAAAGAGGGAGTGAGTTCGCCATTGATGATAACAGACATAGTGGTAGTTGAAATGCAACTATAAATTAATTCAATGAAGTGATCTTTGAAACCTTGTCTTTTCAGAGCACTGACAATAAAATTCCATTCTATCCTATCAAAAGCTTTTGCTAGATCAAGTTTCAGAAAGAAAACCTTTTGATTCCAACTCTTAAGATTGAAATTGTGAATAATTTCCTGGGCAATAATAATGTTAGAAGTAATATGTCTACCTTGAATAAAAGCAGCCTGAGAGGGGTGAATAATATGAGGTAAATGATTCCTAATTCTATCAGCAAGAGATTTGGCAATGACTTTGTAAGCAATATTACAGAGACTGATTGGTCTATAATCTTTGGGAGTCTTGGGAGCAATGATTTTAGGAATTAGAGTAATATGAGATCTATTAATTGCAGATGGTAGGGATGTAGTCTGATAAAAGGAAATAACAAGATTAAGGGCATCCTTACCTATCCATTCCCAGGATGATTTGTAGAAAGCTGCATTCAATCCATCAGGGCATGGGGCTGCATTACTTCTCATGTTTTTAACAATAGAATGAACTTCCTGCATATCTGGAATTGAGTTTGTGAAAGGGTCTTCCTGAAGAGCTTGATTTTCATCAGCCTCAATGAGCCATTCCTGATCATCGTTGTTATACATGCAATTTCCCTGAGATCTGAAAATGTCCATGAAGTACCTATTAGCAATATGGGCCAGTTGATCTTGAGTGGTGGAGAAAGAGTGAAAGCCCAAGTTTGGTTTTGGTAATTAATGACACCAAGTTACTAATGCCATGTGTTAAGTGTTTTGAGTTAGGCACAAGCAACACATGAGATGAAGGTGTATGTGACAAGGAGTGGTGGCCACAAGATCACAAAGAGATGGTGCATGGACATGAAATGATGATCATGGTGGAGATGCACATGAAAGGAAGGACATGATGATCAAGTGAAAGAGAAGGATCTAAGAGCGCAAGGTGAAGGTATAATCATAGGGGTTTTCCTTTTGCCGGTCTAAGATGAGTAGAGAAGTGATTGACCGGGTTTATGATACATAGCCGACTATGAAGAGGGGCAATCACGATTAGCTCGGAAATCAAGTGCCACTAGATTAATGTCTTGAGCATATGCATTAGGATCTAGTAAAGAGCTAACATAACGCCTTGGAAAATGATTGTGAAATGCTAACACACATGCACATGGTGGTGTACACTTAGTGGTGTTAGCACTTTTGCGAAGGCGGTGGAGTTCAAGCGGTAGAGAGGGGTTTGGGTTCCTCTCTCCCTCCCGCCGAGTTTGTGAGGCGGGATTCGGCGCTTTTTGGAGAAGTGAAATGCCTATTTTCTATTGCGCCGGAAGTCAGAAAAGAAACGGAGACGAACGGAGGTCACTGTGGTGACCGGACGCTGGACCGGACGCGGTCTCTGTATGACCGGACGCGTCCGGTCAGTGTTCAGCGTCTGCGCGGTTTTTAGTTCGATGATCGGACGCGCAGCGCGTCCGGTCACTGATGACCGGACGCGTCCGGTCATCCAGGGAGCTTACTAGATTCTAACCGGACGCGGGCACTGTCGTGTCCGGTCGTTGTCTAGTTGTGCGCTACTCAGTTTGACCAGCGCGTCCGGTCAGTTGCGGGACCAGCGCGTCCAGTCACACCCGGCGCGTCCGATCAGTACGACCAGCGCGTCCGATCGGTGTTTCAGATTTTAGCCGTTGCGCGACCGGCGCGTCCGGTCAGTTTGACCAGCGCGTCCGGTCAGCACGACTTCGGCTGGTTAAAGTTCCTAACGGCTATATTCGAAGGGGTACACTATAAATAGAGGTTGGCCGGGGTTTAAGGGTAACTCCTGCACATTTTGAGAACTAGAGACATACTTTGAGCTAGAGAACAACCCCTCCACTCATCTCTTTGCATAGTTGCACATCTTGAGTGAGATTGAGTGAGATTCAAGTGCATTGCTTGAGAGTTGCATTCTAGAGGCACTTGATCTTTGAGTTGCTGTGGATTTCTTGTTACTCTTCCATGTTTCCCGACACGGTAGACGGCTTGGAGCAGCGGAGGTGATTGAGCTCACAATTGGAGATTGTTGGAGCCTTCACCAAGTGTTGTAAGAGGTTCTTGATCCTTCCCCGTGGGAGTTTGTGAATTGGATACTCTAGTGAAGCTCGTGGCTTGGAGGATCCCCATCTTGTGTGCGGTTGTGCGGCGCCCGCCGAGGGCTCGACTCTTGATAGTCGATTAGCTCGTGAACCGACAAGTGGGTGTATCGCCACAACGGGGAGTAGCTTGTCGGGAAGCAAGTGAACCTCGGGATAAATTCTTGTGTCATTCACTTCCCGAGGATTTCTCTTGTATGATTGATTGATTGGTATCTCTCTTCTCTTCACGGCGGTATAATCACTCGAAGCTCTTCTCTTGTATTACTTCTTATTTCTAGCTTGTAGTTGTTGTTGTGTTTAGTGAATAGCCTTGTACTAGACTTGTGTAGGTGGCTTGCTTAATTAGTTAGAGCTAGTGCATTTGCTTCGCCACCTTTCGTACTAACTTGTGATTAAGTAATTCTTGTAGAAGTTTTAATTAGGCTATTCACCCCCCCTCTAGCCTATTTGGACCTTACAAGTGGTACCGGAGCCGAGACACCATTTATTTGAGGCTTAACAACCTACGGTGAAAAAGAAATGGCTCAATTAAGCTTGCACATCAACAACACCAAGAAGGCACCTCACTTTGATGGCACAAATTATGTATATTGGAAGGTTAAGATGACCGCACACCTAAAGTCAATCAATAGAGAAGTGTGGAAGGTCACCGAAATAAAATTTGAGGTTGCTAATCTGAAAGCACCTACACCGGTGGAAGAGAAGAAGCTCCAATGCAATGACATTGCCATTAGTGCTCTTCATGAGGCATTAGATGACAAGACATTTGAGCAAGTGAAGAACATGGAGATTGCTCATGATGCTTGGGCCAAGCTAAAAGAAACATTTGAGGGCACCGAAGGCACAAAGACCGTCAAAGCATATATCTTGCAAGAAAAATTTTCAAGCTTCAAGATACAAGATGATGAGAGTGTACCGGAGATGTTTCATAGGTTGCAAGTCATTGTCAATGAGCTCAAGGCACTTGGTGAGGAGGTCAAGGACAATCAATTCTCTATGAAGTTCTTGAGAAGTCTACCCAAGAGATTTGATACATTGATCACCGTGCTAGTGAGGACTACATTGAAGAATTCAACTCCTCAACAAATATTCCAAGAAGTAATGACCGATGATTCATATAGAGAAGATGATGAGAAAGATGAGTTGGTCAAGAAGAAGAAGAAGGAAAATGAGAAGAAAGATGATGAAAAGAAGAAAAGTGTGGCATTCAAAGCCACCACATCCAAGGGCAAATCTAAGATTGAATCATCAAGTGATGAAGACTCAAGCTCTTGTGATAGTGATGACATTAATGAGAAGATGGCTCTCTTTGTCAAACAATTTGGCAAATTCATAAAGAAGAAGGGCTTTCATGCAAGAAGGAGGAAGAACTCTTACAAGAAGAATGAGCATACCATGAGATGCTTTAGATGCCATAGCAAGGACCATCTCATTGCAAAGTGTCCTTATGATAGTGATGATGAAGATGCTATCAAGAAGGAGAGAAAGAAGCAAAAGAAGAAGCAAGAGAAGAAGGAGAGCTCTTATAAGAAGAATGGTTCTCATGTTCCTACATGGGATAGTGATGATTCCTCAAGTGATGATGAGGATGATAACAAGAGTAAGAAGAAGGAACATGCTAGCATTGCCATCCAAGAGAAGGTCTCCCTCTTCGACACTCCATCGTGCTTCATGGCTAAGGCCGCTAAGGTATCATCCGATGATGAGAGTGATCATAATAATGCTAGTGATAGTGATAGTGATGAAGAAGAATTCACTAAAGATAAACTAATCACTATGCTAGAAGATTGCACTCAACATTATAAAGAATCTAGGAAGGAGTACAAGGGCTTGCTTAAGGAAAAGAAAAACCTTATGCAAGAACTTGATGAGCTTAGAGTGTCTTATGAGAGTCTAAAGGTAGACCATAAGAAACTTCAAAAGTCTCACACCAAGCTTGAAGAAGCTCATTCCTCTCTAGTTAAAAAATGTGAAAACATGCCAACTAATGTTGAGAAAGCTAAAACTTGCAACATAGGCATATCATGTGATATAATTGAATCCGTTCATAAGCCTATTGTTGTTGCTCCCACTAACACTTCATGTAGCTCATCTACATCATCCTCATCTAGTAGTGATGGTTTCACTTGTGACTCCACACTTATAGTTGAGAATGAAAATCTCAAGAAGGAGGTAAAAGAGCTCAATCACACTTTAGCTAAGGCTTATGGTGGTGAGGACCGCTTGCTTATGTGCTTGGGTAGCCAAAGAGCTTCTCTCTATAAAGAGGGATTGGGCTATAACCCCAAGAAAGGCAAGGCCGCTTTTGCTCCTCACAAGACTCGTTTTGTGAAGAACAATGGTAGCTATTACAAAAGTTACAAGCAAGTTGGTCATATAGAGCAACATTGCATGAACAAGAAATCCAATGCAAATGTATCCTCAATTAAATTTGATTCTTTCTATATGCTTACCAAGGGTACTAATGGTGTTCATGCTAAGTTCATTGGTACACCATGGATGGGCTCAAAGAAGAAAGCCATTTGGGTACCAAAAAGCTTGGTCACTAACCTTGGAGGAACCAAACAAGTTTGGGTACCTAAAAGGAATTAATCTTGTCTTGTAGGTCAATTACAAAGCCGGAGGAAGGCATTGGGTGCTTGATAGTGGGTGCACTCAACATATAACCGGAGACTCTTGTATGTTCAATTCTATTGATACAAGTCAAAATGGTGGTTTTGATGCTATCACTTTTGGCAACTACAAGAAAGGCAAGGTCAAGGGGCTTGGTAAAATTGCTATCTCAAATGACATGAGCATTTCTAATGTGTTGCTAGTTGAGAGCTTGGATTTCAATCTTTTATCGGTGGCACAACTTTGTGATCTTGGCTTCAAGTGCATATTTGGTAGTGATGATGTTGAAGTCATAAGTGTTGATGGATCAAACCTGATATTCAAAGGATTTAGACATGGTAGCTTATACTTGGTTGACTTCAATGATAGTGAGACACAATTGACATCATGCTTGCTTAGTAAATCTAGTATGGGATGGTTGTGGCATAGAAGGCTTGGTCATGTTGGAATGAAACAATTGAACAAACTTTTGAGGCATGACTTAGTTAGAGGCTTGAAAGATGTCACTTTTGAAAAGGATAAACTATGTAGTACTTGTCAAGCCGACAAACAAGTTGGAAATACACATCCTAGTAAGAGTGAAATGAGCACATCAAAGGCATTTGAGCTATTGCACATGGACTTGTTTGGGCCAACAACATACACTAGTATTGGTGGCAACAAGTATGGTTTTGTGATTGTTGATGACTACACTAGATATACTTGGGTGTTCTTTCTCTATGACAAGAGTGATGTTTATGATCTATTCAAGTCTTTTGTCAAGAGGGTGCAAAATGAGTTTGAGACTACCATCAAGAAGATTAGAAGTGACAATGGTAGTGAGTTCAAGAACACAAGAATTGAAGATTTGTGTGATGATTTTGGTATTGGACATCAATTCTCACCAACATACACTCCTCAATCAAATGGTGTAGTTGAAAGGAAAAATAGAACCTTGATTGATATGGCTAGATCAATGCTTAGTGAATACAATGTTAGTCATTCATTTTGGAGTGAAGCTATCAACACGACTTGCTATTGTAGCAACCGTCTCTATTGCCATGGGAAGCTTGAAAAGACACCATATGAGCTATTGAATGGAAGAAAGCCCAACATTGCATACTTTAGAGTGTTTGGTTGCAAATGCTATATTCTCAAGAAAGGCACTAGATTGAGCAAGTTTAAAAAGAAATGTGATGAAGGGTTCTTACTTGGTTATTCTACCACAAGCAAATCATATAGAGTTTGGAATCTCACAAATGGCACCTTGGAAGAAGTTCATGATGTTGAGTTTGATGAAACCCAAGGGTCTCAAAATGAAGCTCAAAACCTTGATGATGTGAGAGGAGACCAATTGTCAAATGCAATGAAGAACATGGACATTGATGATATAAGGCCGATGCAAGTTGATGATGATGATATTCATGTGATCAACCAAAGTGTGCAAATTGATACAAATCAAGCAAGCTCTAGTGGTTCTCATGATGAAGCTCAAGTTCAAGGTCAAACAAGTGAAAGCAATCAACTCCCAATACTCCAACCTACTAGCATTGCAAGAGATCATCCGTTGGACCAAATCATTGGTGGAATTCAAAGTGGTGTTCAAACTAGATCAAGATTAGCATCCTTTTGTGAGCATTACTCATTTATCTCATTAGAAGAACCAAAGAAGATAGAAGATGCATTGAAGGATTCCGATTAGATAAATGCCATGCATGAAGAACTAAACAACTTCACTAGAAATCAAGTTTGGAAACTTGTTGAGAGGCCAAAGAACTACAATGTGATTGGCACTAAATGGGTCTTTAGAAACAAGCAAGATCAAGATGGGATGGTTGTGAGGAACAAAGCAAGATTAGTAGCACAAGGATACACTCAAGTTGAGGGTCTTGACTTTAGAGAGACATATGCACCGGTTGCAAGATTGGAGGCAATTAGAATCTTATTAGCATATGCTTGTGCACACAACATCAAGCTCTATCAAATGGATGTCAAGAGTGTATTTCTCAATGGCTACATCAATGAAGAAGTTTATGTTGAGCAACCTCCCGGTTTTGAAGATGACAAGAAGCCCAACCATGTTTACAAGCTAAAGAAGACATTGTATGGTTTGAAGCAAGCACCTAGAGCATGGTATGAGAGGTTAAGGGACTTTATCCTCTCTAAAGGGTTCAAGATGGGAAAGGTTGACACCACACTCTTCACCAAGAAGCTTGGAAATGACTTGTTTGTGTTGCAAATTTATGTGGATGACATTATCTTTGGATCAACTAACCAAGACTTTTGTGAAGAGTTTGGAAATATGATGGCTAATGAGTTTGAGATGTCTATGATTGGAGAGCTTAGTTACTTCCTTGGACTTTAAATCAAGCAAATGAAGAATGACACTTTTGTAAGTCAAGGCAAGTACATCAAGGACATGATCAAGAAGTTTGGATTGCAAGATGCTAAGCCAATGAGTACTCCAATGGGCACTAATGATCAATTGGGTATTGATGCTAGTGGAAACATGGTAGATCAAAAGCTATACCGGTCTATGATTGGAAGTTTGCTCTATGTCACCGCTTCTAGGCCGGATGTGATGTTTAGTGTGTGCAAGTGTGCAAGATATCAAGCTTCACCTAGAGAAAGTCACTTGAAAGCAACCAAGAGGATATTGAGATATCTTAAGGGCACTCATGATGTTGGATTATGGTTTCCAAATGGGTCTAATTTTGAGTTGATTGGATATTCGGACTCCAACTATGGTGGATGCAAGATTGATAGAATGAGCACAAGTGGCACTTGTCAATTGCTTGGAAGGTCTCTTGTTTCATAGTCATCAAAGAAATAAAATAGTGTTGCACTATCTACCGCCGAGGCCGAATACATTAGTGCCGGTAGTTGTTGTGCACAATTGCTTTGGATGAAAGCAACCTTGAATGACTTTGGAATCAAATTCAAGAATGTGCCATTATTTTGTGACAATGAGAGTGCTATCAAGATGACACAAAATCCGGTTCAACATTCAAGAACCAAGCACATTGACATAAGGCATCATTTTATAAGAGACCATCAATAAAAGGGTGATATTAGCATTGAGAGCATTAGTACCGAAGATCAACTAGCTGACATATTCACAAAGCCACTTGATGAAAAGAGATTTTACAAGTTGAAGAATGAATTGAACATACTTGACTTCTCCAACTTGAAATGAGTGCACCCCCACATTCTTATATGACATGCCTCTCCTCCAACATAGCAAGGTAAAATTATTTGGCATATCATTCATACTTTGCTAAGGACATGTTTAGAACATATAGACATATTTGCATGACAAATAGGCTCATTCATGAAAATTAAATGATTTTGATGTATATATGGTACCACTATTGCTTCTATGTTTGATTGATCTAAGTGGTAGCATATGACATGTTTGTGGGCTTGCAAACCTAGTGTTGAATCTAGAAAATAAGCTCATGGTGTGTAATTCAACATGGTCAAGATAACCCTTATACTTTATGAGGTGTGAAAAAGCTTGTCCTTGGATCAAACCGAATTACATATTCTAGGCAAGTGATCTAGGTTGAACCATAATTTGGACTCCCTCATATTGATTGACTTAACTCTCACTAAAATTGGCACCTTTTGGTGATTGTTGACAAAGAGGGAGAGAAAAGTCACAAAGATATTGCAAAAAGGGAATAAGAAATAATAAGAGGGAGAGAAAAGTCACAAAGATAAAAAGAAAAGTCACAAAGAGGGAGAAAAATATAGTAAGGGGGAGAGAAAAGATATAGTGAGGAGGAGAGAAATTAAATTTGAGCACATAAGTAGGGGGAGCAAGCTCATGGATTATTTGTTGCATTTGTATGTGCATTAACATGATGAAATGTTGCATTGCAAAGTTTAATTTCGATATTCATGATTAAATGGTGTATGCTAGATATAGAACTTGAATGATGTTTTGTTAAGAGTAGCTTTACATGAGGTATCTAGACACCTTTGCTTTTAATGTTGATCTCACGAAGTACTTTAGTGTCTGTGATCTTTACAAGTGATGTATTACAAGTGGTGTCTAGCTACATTGATGCTAAAGATGGTATATAAAGGCAACTCCGATTTGTATCACGCTTCAAAGGTCCATTCTATATACCTTAGCATCAATTTGATAGTAGTAACTCTCCCAAAATTCAAATCATTATATATGTGCAAAATTGAACCAAACTCATGGAAGCACATATGTAGGGGGAGCTAATACTATTGAAATTGAAAATTGATTTCATTAAATATCTTTGTGATGGTTGTCATCAATTACCAAAAAGGGGGAGATTGAAAGCCCAAGTTTGGTTTTGGTAATTAATGACACCAAGTTGCTAATGCCATGTATTAAGTGTTTTGAGTTAGGCACAAGCAACACATGAGATGAAGGTGTATGTGGCAAGGAGTGGTGGCCACAAGATCACAAAGAGATGGTGCATGGACATGAAATGATGATCATGGTGGAGATGCACATGAAAGGAAGGACATGATGATCAAGTGAAAGAGAAGGATCTAAGAGCGCAAGGCAAAGGTATAATCATAGGGGTTTTCCTTTTGCCGGTCTAAGATGAGTAGAGAAGTGATTGACCGGGTTTAGGATACATAGCCGACTATGAAGAGGGGCAATCACGGTTAGCTCGGAAATCAAGTGCCACTAGATCAATGTCTTGAGCATATGCATTAGGATCTAGTAAAGAGCTAACATAACGCCTTGGAAAATGATTGTGAAATGCTAACACACATGCACATGGTGGTGTACACTTGGTGGTGTTAGCACTTTTGCGAAGGCGGTGGAGTTCAAGCGGTAGAGAGGGGTTTGGGTTCCTCTCTCCCTCCCGCCGAGCTTGCGAGGCAGGATTCAGCGCTTTTTGGAGAAGTGAAATGCCTATTTTCTATTGCGCCGGAAGTCAGAAAAGAAACGGAGACGAACGGAGGTCACTGTGGTGACCGGACGCTGGACCGGACGCGGTCTCTGTATGACCGGATGCGTCCGGTCAGTGTTCAGCGTCTGCGCGGTTTTTAGTTCGATGATCGGACGCGCAGCGCATCCGGTCACTGATGACCGGACGTGTCTGGTCATCCAGGGAGCTTACTAGACTCTAACCGGACGCGGGCACTGTCGCGTCCGGTCATTACGAGAGGCGCGTCCGGTCGTTGTCTAGTTGTGCGCTACTCAGTTTGACCAGCGCGTCCGGTCAGTTGCGGGACCAGCGCGTCCAGTCACACCCGGCGCGTCCGGTCAGTACGACCAGCGCGTCCGATCGGTGTTTCAGATTTTAGCCGTTGCGCGACCGGCGCGTCCGGTCAGTTTGACCAGCGCGTCCGGTCAGCACGACTTCGGCTGGTTAAAGTTCCTAACGGCTATATTCGAAGGGGTACGCTATAAATAGAGGTTGGCCGGGGTTTGAGGGTAACTCTTGCACATTTTGAGAACTAGAGACATACTTTGAGCTAGAGAACAACCCCTCCACTCATCTCTTTGCATAGTTGCACATCTTGAGTGAGATTGAGTGAGATTCAAGTGCATTGCTTGAGAGTTGCATTCTAGAGGCACTTGATCTTCGAGTTGCTGCGGATTTCTTGTTACTCTTCCGTGTTTCCCGACACGGTAGACGGCTTGGAGCAGCGGAGGTGATTGAGCTCACAATTGGAGATTGTTGGAGCCTTCACCAAGTGTTGTAAGGGGTTCTTGATCCTTCCCCGCGGGAGTTCGTGAATTGGATACTCTAGTGAAGCTCGTGGCTTGGAGGATCCTCATCTTGTGTGCGGTTGTGCGGCGCCCGCCGAGGGCTCGACTCTTGATAGTCGATTAGCTCGTGAACCGACAAGTGGGTGTATCGCCACAACGGGGAGTAGCTTGCCGGGAAGCAAGTGAACCTCGGGATAAATTCTTGTGTCATTCACTTCCCGAGGATTTCTCTTGTATAATTGATTGATTGGTATCTCTCTTCTCTTCACGGCGGTATAATCACTCGAAGCTCTTCTCTTGTATTACTTCTTGTTTCTAGCTTGTAGTTGTTGTTGTGTTTAGTGAATAGCCTTGTACTAGACTTGTGTAGGTGGCTTGCTTAATTAGTTAGAGCTAGTGCATTTGCTTCGCCACCTTTCGTACTAACTTGTGATTAAGTAATTCTTGTAGAAGTTTTAATTAGGCTATTCACCCCCCCTCTAGCCTATTTGGACCTTACAAAGAGCCATCAGGGTTGAGAAAATGGGTAATGGTATTCTTCGTGGCTCTTTTGATGATAGATTGATGGAAGAAATTGGTATTTCTGTCCCCAGCAACAGACCAGTTCTTTTTGTATCTCTGTCTGTGGTAAGCTTCTTCTTTGGCAAATAACATTTCATGCTGGTGGATGAGGAGCTTTTGGACATTGGGATTTTGCTGGTGGGGTAGACACATTTGGAATTGGAGGATGTGATCCTCAATGGCCTTAAGTTGATCTGAGTTTTTGGGTTTGGATTTGCGCCACCTGGTCAGATCTTTTGCTAAGAAAAAAGTCTAGAGGTGAAAAGGGCGGTTGCATGATTTTTGCCAGCTCTGATTGGCAATGTTCTCATAATCATCCTCTAGTAGCCACCAATTCTCAAACTTAAACGGTCTTGAAATTTTCCTCCTATAAGAGTTCAGAACAACAAGAATCAGAGCATGGTCGCTTTTCATCATCGGCAGATGGTAGACCATGGTGGTGGAAAAAGCTGTACACCATTCTGCATTTCCTAGACAACGGTCTAGGTGTTCATAAGTGGGATTAGAACTAAAATGCTTGTTAGTCCAAGTGTAAGCTGGTCTATTGTAACCCAAATCAAATAAACCACAATTCTTAATCCTACAACAGAAATTAGCAATACGTTTGGCATGAGCTGGTTTAGGACCCAACTTCTCATTAGCATTCATAATGTTATTGAGGTCCCCCATGCAGAACATTGGCATACCAGGATATGTTTCAACAAAACCTTGCTCATCAGACCAGATCATGGTAGTGTTACGATGGTGGGGGTGCCCATACATGTAAACTAAACCAAACTTAATCATAGATTGGTTATGAATGCAGAGAGCAAAGATGAAGTTGTGACTAGAGGAAACTATATTAATATCAATATCATGCTTCCAGAGTAGCCAAAGCCCCCCTACAGGCCTTGGGAAGGAGCAACATGAGCATGATCAACTTGAAAACGATTTATTAGAGCAGTGTTTGCGATTTTGGAATTTCTAGTTTCTGAAAGAAGAATTACCTATGCATTAGTAGATGTTATGAGGCGGTTAAGGTGCAACATTTTGGAACAGCCAAGGTTGCCACTAGAGCCTTAGCAGTTCCATGCCAAGAAACTCATTGCGCCCGCCTGGTGCTAGACCCTGATGTAGGATGATCTGAGCATGTTGATCCCTACATCAGCAATATGATCCCCACCGCCTTCACTCTCCACAGGTATGGCCAATGCCCACACATGTGGCAGAACCGCCTAATCTAATGTCCTCCCAAGAGTATTCGTCTTCCATTAGACACTAAGTACCTAAGCAAGAGCACTAAACTCTGCAGTTCTATTGAGCACACCACAAGGGAGAACTCGAAAATCCATATTTTTACATCAGGATCATAAATGAGAGATAAAGCTTACAATATTCTTAGCTATTTCTTACATTACTTTTAATATAACATCAGAGTAATTCATCATTTGATAATAACAGCAGAATATAAAATGTTATCAGAGTTTCAGCGGAAATACAAATTTAGTTAATGACAAGTTAACCATTAGCGTGCTGACTTTATGGACATGAAATAATACAGGTTATAAGTGTTTCCTTTGAAAAACATTTATGCGGAAACTTTAAATAAACTCTAGATCCGTAACATAAAGGAATCCTCGCTGAGCCCACCAGGAGGTTTCCCACACAAATGTCAGTTCTAGCATCCACCTGTCACCTGCAACAGGGGGAATAAAACATTGAGTACTCAATTGTCCTCAGCAAGACTTAACTGACAGGAGAAAATAAAAGACTCCAAGGTTATGCAAGGCTATTTGGCTTGTGGGTTCATTTCAATTGTAGGAAGCACAGCTAAATGTGAATTCTTATAAGCAACTTATATTAGCAGTCATCAACAGTTTATTAACTAACCATTCTATATAAGCACCTTGGCTACTTTCCAGCAAGAGTTGAGTAATCAGATTCCTTTCCCATCTTTTATATTCCAGTTTTTACTACGGTGTCAGACCGTAGTCAAGTCGTACCGTCACGTAGAAATGGCGATTCGCGAATCAATGTAGCCTAGCTAGGTACCCCGAAAAACACATGCCTCGCTTGTACCCCAGGCACAAGCAAGACCAACCCGTTCCGCTCCTGTCAAGGGGTCCAGGTCTCCATCCAAACTGGGACTCCAAACCCCCAACACTACAGGGCTGACCTCAGTGTGGTGCTTAGACCTCCTACCCAATAATTCACCATAACAGTCGGTCCGGAAAGAGCCGGAACCCACGACAAGAGAGTAACAAGTCTTCCCGCTCCCATAAGCAAGTATGTGCTTGGGATAATAAGTCTATGACCTGACTAGTGTCCACGGCAACGGACGGTCCTCAATCGACACAGGCGGAACAAATGCAACCAGAGCCCCACTCTGTTGCCCATCCAAGTCCAAATCCATCCAAGCCAGTCCCGTCTGGTCTCCAATTATTATTCATATATATTCCATATGATAGTAACATGATAGTAATAGTATTAATATATTTTTCCTAGCTCTCGCGAGTGATCAATAATCACTCGACTTCTACCGGGATCCTATGGTATGGCAATCTACGTGATCCTGTCATACTAGTAAAATTCATGGGAGAAGGATATATATGCAAGTGGATTTCATTCAACTCCTGAAACTTAATGCATAAGCATAAAGTAAAGTGCAGAATAATAGGGGTTATGCACCGGAGCTTGCCTGATTAAGATATAACCAAAAGTTAGCATTCTATCACGACGACACGATCAACAAGGCACCATCTTTTCCGCAACTCCAGTCGACTCCACGATCCCTCGTTGTTGCTACTATGATATACGTGGATGCAATGCAGAGATGTAAATAAGCAATGGCAATCGCGACTTATTAAAATACGATTACATTTATAAATTTAATGAGCTAGCTCTAATGACTAATGTGCTTGGCCAAGTACCCACATTGTCGGATAAGATATTATTTTAGTTATACAAACTTAAAGTGTTGTTTTATTCATTTTATTGATTTAGTATATATTTCCGAACTAGGGTTCATTAACTATTTGAGCAAACTTATTATTTTGGGGCTACAAAAATTACATAGAGCAGCTAATGACATTAGGAATTTACTGTAAAATTTTTGGAGCCAACACTATCACCATTTCCTCACAAAAATTCCCACAAGTTTATATTTTGACAATATTAAACATCGTAAACTAATTAGAGATCCCCGAAAAATATTATTAAACTGTGTGAATAAGATACACTAGCAGAGAGATCATGATTTTAGAAACTTAACAAAATTAGTTTCACAATTTTTGGACTTCTACATAATTTGTTATGGAATTTACATTTTCTTCTGTGTTTGGCTCATGTGCATTAATGGTTGGATTGCATTTTCCATGTGGAGATCAATGACAGCCGCTGCCGCCTTGAGTTCATCAAACCTACAGTTTTTTTATTTCAGCAACAGCAACAGGGTGCAGAAACTGCTCAGGTTATTTGCTAATACAAGTTTTGTTGGCTAATAATTGATTGCATGGCTGGTTACTTGTATTCTTGTTTCTTGCGTGCTATTAGCAGTAAAACAGCTGTAGTGTCATTCATGGTGAGCTGCTCAGGTTCCTTAATTAGTACTTGTTGACTGCAGCTCACTACTTGTTTATTCTCATGAACTTCGAACCTGAGTTGCAAATCATAGTTTAATCAGTAGCTATTTTACTCTGTTTCTGTGTTGATTTTCATTGACATAGCTTGGCAAATATGCTTGTGGAGGTGGCAGTAATCTAATCAAGCACTGATTTGATTGCTCTCTTGAACAGTGGCTTGTTTAGTACTCCATCCGTTCTAAATTATAAGTCGCTTTGATTTTTTTACATCTATTTTGTTATGCATCTAGGTATAATAATATGTCTAGATACATAGCAAAATGGATAAACCAAAAAAGTCAAAGCGACTTATAATTTGAAACAGAGGGAGTAACTTAATCAAATATGCTATGTTCGTTTAATATATTCACATGTAACCTAATCAAGCATTGATTTGATTGCTCTAACAGTGGGTAATTTCACATTGAATGAATCTTTAAATTAGCAAACATATTAGTCTTTAGTTTATAATTCTAAATTGCTTTCCTTCCAAATGGTTTAGTCCATGTTGTTGTTGCCAAAATATTACAGTTTCAGTTTAGCTCATGCATATATTAATGTCAATGATTCTTTTCAGGAGGAAGTTGTTTGAGTAGAGCGCACGAGTGATGGGGCGGTCAAGTCAAGCAAACTTTTGCTAGAGTGCTAGACATAGCTCATTAGATTTTGATGTTCAAACAAGTATGTGTCAGATACCTTATGTGTTTGAGTTGTGCGTGTGTCTAAACCGAGTTTGACATTGGATAGTTCCATTAATGATTTGTACAAACAAAGTCTATTTGGTTTAATGGCTATCCATATGCTTTATTGACCATATATTGTTGTTCTAAAAAACTTAATGGTGTGCAAATATTGTTACATAATACTAAACAAAGCGTTGGAATGTCACCTATTGGCATAATCATTTGGTGTGGTAATATTTGCTATAGCAACAACCAAACAGCATCGCAAAAGACAACATCAAGCATTTATTGTGGGTATAAAGGGTCCACTTATAGCAACCAAACATTTAGTGTGGCAATAGAGAGGCCACCTTTAGCAACCAAATATTTCCCGTGGCAATAGATGATTTCACCTATAGCAACCACATAGATAGTGTGGCAATAGAGAGGCCACCTGTAGCAACTAAATATGTGTTGTGGCAATAGAGGGTTCCACCTATAGCAACCACAAAGGTTGCGGGGCAATAGAGGGTCCAGCTATTGCAATGCTATTGCTGCTCGGCAATAAGGTCTATTGCAATACCCATTGTCGTTGCTAGTGCATCTATTGCTACTCTTCGGATATGTGGCAACAGGTATCTCTGGCAACGCCAGGTGTGCTACAATAGTTACGTTTGTAACGGTAGAAGTGTTACTAGAACTAAAAAAGTGTTACAACAGATAATCACAGTAACACTAGGCAAATGTTCCGATAGATTAGTAAATGTGTTACAAACTATGCATTCTACATAATGTGAAGTGTTACTAGAGCAAAAAAAAAGTGTTACAACAAAAATCATTGTCACACTAAACAAATGTTCCTATAGATAAGTAGATGTGTTACAAAAAAAATAGTCTATAGTAACATAGCCAATTGGAACACAAGAAAAAAATGTGTTACTAAGGGAGCTAGTAACACTTTTTTCATCCTATAGTAACACAAGTTGGTGTTCCTATATCCCCGCGCTGTAGTAGGGGGGGTGCTCGTTCTGGCGTAACGGAGGTGCGCTTATTTGCGTTGTTTTATTCGATGAGATTGGATGACTCCTGATATCTCAATCGGATGGCCCGAAGTGCGTTCGGACGCTAGTTGCTTCGTATTGTAATTGGTACGAACAAATCCAGCTAACCACAAAACAAGTTATACGTCCTCTTGCAACACATGAACATATATAATTACTAGTATAAGCTTATAAAAGTGAAAGCGATTAACATCTTGGTTATTTTATCTATTCATCCATGATATATCCATGACACGCATGAACTACGATTTACACATGAAATTATTTATTACATGCTACTAGCACACAGAACAGCACAGCACACGCATGAACTGCGATTTACTAGTCCCAGATCGCTCAAACATCGGACCAGGTGATAGGTTATTCACCCACATCGTCCCCGGTGATGCCCAGCGCGTACCACACGGCCTCGGACGCGTCGACGATGTTGGGACGGCACGGTGGCTGGTAGGCGTGCTCGCTGTCGCAGCCGTGCAGGGAGTCGCACTCGTCCACAACCTTGGCGAGCACGGACCTGCCCTTGGCGTTGATCCGTATGTTCTTGCAGCAGCCCTTGCCGTTGGCGTACCAGCCCGTGGACAGCGCCACGATGGGCTCCGAGTTCTTGTGGAACTTCCCGTCACACTCTGACGGGTCGCCGCCTTCGCCACCGTACCTTCCTCGAAGTCGTTGAGCGTCATGATCGATGGCCCTGGTGCTCCCCGTGACCGGCGGCGAGCACTTGTATGTTGGGTAGGGCCGCCCGACCTTGCAGCATTCATCGCACGAGTGGCTCTTGGTCGGCCGCAGCGTGCCGCTCTGCTGGCAGTCCTGGCACCCGTCGGCTAGCTCACGGGGCCGTGATCCTCACTGCTGCAGCGACCTGCGTGCCAAGGTGACAGCACAACGCCTGCCAATGCAAGCACGAGGAGGCTGGTTGTCGACATTTTGTGCTTAGCTTGCTGTGAATTACTACTTGTAGCTATTCTTCAGCTTGGTCCTGGTAATTTCGTGGAAACCCACTGTAAGAGAAGTCAAACTAATCTGCCAAGCCGCCATTGAGGAGGCCGGAGAGAGTTAGGACACAGAGATGCGTATGTAGTACCCGAGATAGAACTCACGGTGGCGTACGATACGATTGACTATATATGCTGAGTTGCTCACGTTGTAGAGACCACTTGCTCTTGGACTCTTGGATGGCGCCTCGACGACCTGACAAAGATGCCAATGGAACCATTTAGAAGCCACGTACATAGATCACCAAGGCGAAGTGGACTTCGCCCGGCAGTCGAAGTTGCAAGACTGGCACGATCGAGAGCATGCCAGTAGTCTATATTGACTAGCACATCGTACACATGAGGCCGCCCGATATGATCATCCAGTTGAACGAAATTTGAAGAAAGTCTTGCTTTATGGCAATAAAGCTGGGGAAACCTATTATTTTAAAAAAATTGAAGAAAGTCTTGCTTTGCATTCATGGATTTTATCCAAAACAAAGGGGCCGGGCACAATTGAAGAACCAACGTACCAACCAATATAGATTTGGTAGGATAATCTATATCTATATCTATCTTTTTATCTTAATATCAAAGAGCCGAAATTTCTTCCCCATTTTTTTTTGGGTCAGATGGACTTTACTAGATTAATAGAGGCGGACCTTATGAGGTCCATATATGAAAATAATGTCCATTTTCAGAGGTTGACCTCTTATAAGGCCCTCCTCTGTTAACTCTGTTAATTGATTTATGGAGATGTTCATTTATTTGGTGCCTCCAAAAATTGTCTTTCCGTCTCCGGAAATTGCTGCATATTTTAGGAGTCACTCAAATTTTATGTCCTCCTCCGTTAATATTTAAGTAATACGTGTCTCGCAAAATCTTTTGTGTAGTATTGAGACGACCTTTGAACTTGGTGACTCAATCCTCCTTGGATAGCATTAGACGACTGGCCTTGTTAATGATCTGTTCGATTTTGGGCTCAAACTGATCCTCACTAGCCCGTGGTTGCCCAATAATTTTCTCGGCCGCTAACAACTCCATGTCGCAGAACATTCCAATCACTACTGCCACCTAGTTGTAGGGCGGTGGCACAATCGAAAGAAACTTATTCAACACATGCATCGTTATGGTGCTAAGGTTGCAGAGTTAAGGTCTTTTGATACGAAGCCGAATCGGTGTGTCACGTTCCAACCAAAACGAGAGTTATCTCCACTTGACGGAAGATCGAGACCCTGTCCCATCAAGAACTTACAAAACCCTATAAATTTGATGGATTTAAGAGCATATTATAGAAAATTAATAACCAAAAACACACATCAAAGATCCTACAAAGTTAAAGGGGACAAATGATTTTATGCGAAGGAAGTATCATTTATTGATCCATCGATGAAATGTCAAAATGATATCTGAGGCACTCATGAACTTACACTATGTCACCACACATTCATATCGCTAGTTGTAATAAAGCGGTAAATATATAGCTGCCGTCAAGCCAGCAGAGATACGACTAGCTCATGCATCCGACCAGGTGATAGGGTACTCGCCAACCTCATCCCCGGTGATGTGCAGAGCGTCCCACACGGCCTGGGATGCGTCGACGATGTTGGGGCGGCACGGTGGCTGGTAGGCGTGCTTGGGGTCGCAGCCGTGCAGGGAATCGCACTCGTCGACGACCTTAGCGAGCACGGACTTGCCCTTGGCGTGGATCCGTATGTGCTTGTGGCAGCGTTTGCCCTTGTCGTACCACCCCGTGGAGAGCGCTACTACTTGCTCAGTGTTGTTATGGTACTTGCCGTCGCACTCGGATGGGCCGCCGCCATCGCCGCCCTCGGCGAAGTCGTTGAGCGTCATGATGGCCCTGGTGTCCCCGGAGACCGGTGGCGAGCACCGGTAAGTCTGGTAGATGTGCCCGGGCTTGCAGCATTCCCCACACGTGTGGCCCGTCCTCGGCCCCCGCAGCGGGTCGCCCCGGCACTGGTCTAGGCTGTGAGTTGCGCTGCTGCCGCAAAGACTTGGGAAGGTGACGAGCAGGAGCGCTGCCAGAGCAAGCACGAGGAGGCTGGCCGTCGACATCTTGTGATGAAATGTGTTGTGTGTATCTGAAGATCCATGTCGTACGTATTTATAGAGAGCGTGCGCAAGCCTTACTCCCTCTAGATTCTCGAGCCATCGTGTCCAACGATGCTTGACAATGGAATCTAGTTAACTTTTATTTTTGAAATTCGAATCTAGTTAACTTTGATTGGGACAACATAAGCCTGCTATTTCTTCATTATTTACAGCTTTAATTATTTTCGGTCAGTGCAGAGTTGGATACACGCAGCATAGATTGGCCACATGTACACCCCAAGCAAGAAGGTATGTAACAGCAGACTCCTGCTAGGTGCCAATCTTGCTGTCCTTTCCGTGCCTCACGAGTCACGACGCCGGTGAAATCGAGCTCAGGGAAGGTGGACAGGTGGGGAAAAGAAGGTACGACAAAAAACTGTCTGCACAAAAATGCCTTTTACCAAATGAATTTTATTAACCTATGCTTATTAGTATTTGGTTGTCTTCCTCCTCAAGCTCCAATTTTTTTTTTCGCGATCGGACCTTGCAGTCCATATTTTATTAAGAGGAAGAGGAGTTTAAAATAAACGATACAAAGTTAAGCTCTGACGGTGGCGAGGAACCATCGCCAGCAGCTCACTGACGTCCTAGCAGGCTCCTAGCTACTGGATTTAGGTAGCCGAGATTACACTGGAACTAAATTGTGCGGCGACCAGAAATGGCACAGTGCCGCAAGGCCGGAGAAACCAGCCTCGACCCACTCGTCCGCTTCACGGGCCAGTGCCTGAACGACGATGTCAACCTCCGACGCCAACCTCTGAAAGGTCCTTTTGTTTCTCTCCTTCTAGATGCACCAAAAGATAAGCAGCAGCAGAGTCAAAGGGTGGTCTGGCGGTGTGATCAACCCTAAGCCTTTGTTGCATCCACTAGATTCCCAGCTGGCCACCGTTATCCGGCACGAAAGCGCTGAGGCCGACCGGCGCCAGCAACCTAAACCACAGCTGCCTCGCGAAGACGCATCCAAGGAACAGATGATCAATCATCTCCGGCTCTTGAACGCACATGGCGCACTCATCAGAGTCTTGAAGACCATGCCGTTTGCGACATTCTACAGTCCATAGCCTACGATGTAGGGCTAACCAGAAGAAAAATTTTACTTTGGGTGGCGCCTTCGTCTTGCATAGTTCCTTTGCCCCCCAGTAGCGACGTCGAACCGGCGAAGAAAGCGCGGTAGGCCAATGACGCGGAGTACTTCCCATCCGGTGACCATTTCCACACGAAGCGATCCATTTGAAGAGGATTGAGATCGACATCACACAGTAGTTGCCAAACTTGTAGAAACTGGCAAAGAACCTGCGTGGTGAGCGCACCAACGATATCCCGCGCGGCCGTGCCCAACGGTTCTGGTACACACCATCCTTCACCGTCCTCTTCTTGCCGCTTCTGCTCGTTGCTGCGTAAAGTTTTGGAATGACCTTGCACAACGGACCGACAGGTACACAGGAGTCTGTCCAAAGCAGAGTTGAGCAACCATCACCCAGAGTCACCGTCATACTGATGGCACACATTGAGGCCGTCGGCTTTTCCATCTTCGCTGGTAGAGCTGTCCAACATCTGTCCGGCTCCGTACGCCTTAGCCACTCCCAACGCAGCCGTAGGGCATAGCCGAAGAAGCGTGAATGAATCGAGGATTCCAAGGCCGCCCAATTCAGTTGCTCTGCAGACCGTGGGCCAGGCTACCTTGCACTTTCCTCCCGTGGTCGACTCAGCGCCCACCCACAGGAATGCCCTACGACGCTTGTCAATTTGTGCGATCGCCTACCGATAGTGTGATGTCCTTGAAGATTTTCATGGCAGTGTCGTCGTTTATCGACCAAAAATCAAGTTGTGCTGATTGTAGCCACACCAAAACATCGGGTGTAGTAATTTTTCTGGGACCAAAATCAAGCTGTGTTGAGGTTTATTGATACAAAATTAATTAAATTCCACACCCATTTACTTCCGCACACATGGATTGAGGTAAATACGTGGGCATCCAAACAAGCCCTTAGATGACTTTTCAACATTATAATCCATTACACCTACTAAAACATATGTATTGACAAACATGATAGTCCTGTTGGGCATATAACCCCGGGTGTCTCAAGGCACCGATTAGTCAGCAGGCCACGCGACCCGCAATATACTAGCTAGCGAAAGCCCAACTAAGCCAAGCAAGTCAGGCTAGACGATAAGGCCAGGGTCAGCCACGACCCCTCCCTCTTGCCTTAGCCGCACGGCGCTGGAAAGGCGCACAACCTCTCCCCCGTCATGACCCCTAGAAGGAACGGGGAGAGGTCGAGCGCCGGCAAGCGTGCCTCCGTTGATAAGAACAAGCATCCCGCACTGACCCCGCAAGGACTGAGGGGACAGTAGTCACCTCGGTCCGGTCAGACGCCATCCCAATGCCATGCCGCACAGACAAGACAATGTCGTCCAAAGCGGTGACGATAGGAACGTTGACCACCGGTCAAATATGGCCCGACGAGACAAAAGTACGATCCTGCCCACTACGGGATGGGATCCACCCGAGGGCCTTGACTTAGAGGTCATCTAGGCTGGCAGGAACCACGATCCCAACGATAGGGGATCGTGCCCCCCGCTCCTCAAGACAACAAGGCGATCAATGACCTGGGGATGGCCACCAACTCCTGTACGACGCCCTAGGAAACTAAGAGACGATGACGAAGGCCACGGTGGAGACTACGTCGCACAGGACGACTGGCGTACTATCATTGTGCCTACAGTGCCACCACAGCCGGCACAGTAGCACCACACCATGCCATGCTGCGACGTGGCCACAAAACCATTACGACAGCCACGCCTGGACGTGCTCCACAAGACGGCATAGCTTGTAAGCCAAGTTAGCTATGCCCTCCCTCAGGCTCACGACCCTTCAGTCGAAAGAACCTATTGTATTGTATACGCCCTGGCCCCAAACTCTATATAAGGGCAGCCAGGGCACCCCACTTGGGAGATCTGATTCATCCTCTACCATTTCATTCATTCCCCATAGTAGTAGGGCTCCTAGAGCTTCCCTTTGGGCAGCCCACCGCCTAGGTTAGGTTCTTCTACCTCTTGAACCATTCTTGCACCCCCCATTGTAAGAACTTCAGAGCATTCAAGCGAGGAACGTTCACTCGATCATCTCTGAGATTAGACATAGGGCTCTGGCCTGAACCAGTATAAATCCTCGTATCTTTTGGATGCCTCCATTGTCTTCCTAGAGCAGCGTGGCGATCGTATAAATTACTACTCTGGTTTACAAAACATCGACAGTTGGTATGCCATGTAGGGGACAGTCGCACACTCTCGATTGTTGAGAAGAAGTGATGGCTCCTCGCACCGCGTGGTGAACTCGCTTGCGGAATGGCCCACAGTAGCCACATCTGCTATGAAAACTATGAGTTCATCAGCGTCAAAAGGCCAACACCCGTGTCCGCCCTCAGCCGCGGCCTAGACCTCCGCCCCGAAGATCCGGATCCCGTGGCCCATGGCGAACACACTCCCGAAACAACCCTTGGGGGCTGCATCCCGGAGTTCACCAACGTAGGGGGCCTAATACCCTCTCCCATCACAAGCCAAGGCCAAGACTTCCATCCAGGAAGCCAGAGGCCTATGGCTCATGGCGAGCTCGCACGAGGAATGGCCCGCGGTGGCCACATCCTTCTAGGGAATCACGAGATCGCCCGAACCAACGGGTCAACGCCCGTCACTAGCTCCTACCGAGTCTAGACTTACCGTATGGGAAAACTAGACTCCATGGTGGAGCCACGCCTTGGACAACGTCTCTGCCATCAGCGGGATGCAACGAACTGGGGCACGCACGAGCGGCAAAATTGTCACCACCATGCGGCGGCGTCACTAGTGATTAGGTGGCTAACCAGCGTCGTGCCACGTAGGGCCAAACCTAGAACCAGGATCCAATCCTGGTTCATAGACAAACCAGGCGATACCTCTCTGTGAATAGTCAGCTGTCCCTCAGAGGAGTGTGCATCCGAGGAAGCGGGCTCCCTGAGTGCACTGCACGCCGCGACGAGTGGATTGAACCGCATTGCACTCAAAGCCAGCTCCCGCAGTAACAGTCACGACAGCTCTCCGTTGAAAGCAGAAATTACACCCAGAGGCAGAGAAGCGGCAGCAACGACGTCGTCGTGCTCGTAGGACTCAAGCTCCGGAACACATCAGCTCTTCTGGCTAGAAACTACAACAGGCCGAATGTGAAGAAGTCATCCCTAAGGGCTCGCGAGCCCTTCAAGGATGTCAAGTTGGGAGGGACTGACCCAAGGCTGCCCGAGAGGTCGATCCATGCCAGCTACAACCACTCAAAGTAGTCAAGAAGCAACCCCATTAGCTTGCCGCCCAGGGACTACAACGACGCCATCGCGAGCAAGCGCTCGGGGGCTCACAATGCCTCAAACAGCAACTCCGCCACGAGCAGACGCTCGGGGGGTCGCCGCAACCCAAACAACGATAGCTAGCTCCATGATAGCTTCTGGTACATTGGTCAGTCACATCCACTTTGACCTTAGCCTCTCTACCTAAGCACATCCACATACATATACAAGCCTACCAATAGTTGTAGAAGCTTAAGGCCGACCCATAGAGTAAACCAAATAGTATGATACCCATACATTATATCCCAGTGGTGCTTAAGTCCCTCGATCTGACTCGCGCTCGTAGCCGGACATGACTCGCTCACGGGGGCTACACCCGTGGGTACATGCATGACTTGTGGTGCAACACTGTTTGCCATCATCCCAATGACTGACCCCCTTCCAACTCCTTTCAATCACGTCTCTCATCGTAACGAGCCAGTGACCCGCACCTCATTTTTTCGCTCGCATGGGTCTGAAAGGAAACATGGAAGTCGCTCGAACGAGGTGAAGGGAACGGAGGGAAAGGGATTTTTTGCTGCTCGATCGCTTTCTTCTCACATCATATCGGATCTGCAATCTACCCTCGATGCTTCATCGCTCCAACGATCGCACACCTTTTAGCCCTGCGGGCCAGCCCCAAGCTAAAACGTGCACCCACAAGTGCAGGGCTAGGGGGAACAAAGCACATTCCAATTCGAATGAAAAGAAAAGTGAAACAGAAGTAAAATGGCAAAACGAATGCGCCAACCACGCGCTACCCACACAGAACCCAGACTTGTTCATTATAGAAAGATCGTACCCAAAATGTTGGACAATCACACTAAAAGACATTCACGCATCGGGAACCGTGAACTAGAGACGAACGGTGGTAGTCGGCACCCTGCTTGCGATGGCCTCCACACCTCGAGTGACGGCACTGCCCATGGCGAGGAAGTCGCTCTAGGATTTCCCTGGCACACATCCTCGTCCAGCGGCATCAAAGTTGACACCACCATAGTGCGAGCCAACCGACGTCAAGGCGGCGTGGACACCCCGATGAACCCCTTAGAAATCAGGGAATCCACTTGGAGACCAGTCTTGTCAAGGTGAGACACCAGCTGGGCACTCCCCCGGTCGGTGCCGAGCACAACGTCGTAGAGAATCCATCCAAAAGCGGTCAGCGTTGCCAGCTCGTTGTCCATCTCTAGCACCTTTTGGTTCACAGCCACCTTCTCTTCCTGGTCTGAGAGCGCCCTCGCATGCAACCCTGAAGAAAGACATATCAGTTCACAATAGGGCACAACGACAGAATGGAGGCGCAACACAGAGTCGTCAAGGACTCACCACTACAGGAGGAGCGTAGCCTTTGGCATTCAGCTTCGAGGCGTTGGCGCCCCAGCTCGGCCGCGTCCCGAGCAGCGCCAGCCACGATGAGCTCGATCTCTTGGGCAGCCATCATGTCCTTGAGGCCGGCCATCTGGGATGTCAGAGCCTCGATCTGGGATCGAGCCTGTGCCTCTCAACGGGTTGATTCCTCCCTCAACCTCTAGGAGGTCTCCAACTCCCCGCGCAAATGTTGCGCCTCGGCCTCCACCATGTCCAAACGACCGTGGTCAGCGGCACCTCTGAAAGTCCTATGTTTGGTGTTGGTAATTAGTGACAATGCCTAAGTACTAATCCTATGCCTAAGTTGTATGTAGCATATGAGGATTAGTACATTCCAAGGTTGGTGGCAAGATGGACATGGTGATCATGATGGCCACACTTGGATTTGGACGCAACCCTATGTGATCAAGGCAAAGGTATACGCTTAAGAGTTGTGTTTTAGTAACCAAGACACCTAGTGGGTGTGGTTACATTATAGGATAGATATCCGTACTATAAAGAGGGGAATGACGCGGCTATTGAACTCCTAAGTGCCTCTAGATGTGCATTTCATGATCATATGCATTTGGATAGAACTAATATCGCCTCGAAAAATGATTGTGAAAATGCTAACACACTCACACATGACGAGATCACTTGGTGATGTTAGCACGTTTGCGACGGCGGTGGAGTTTGAGTGGTAGAGAGGGTTTGGGTTCCTCTCTCCCTCCCGCCGAGCTTGCGAGGCGGGATTCAGGCATTTTCGAGAAGTTGAAACGATTATTTTCCACTACGCCGGAAGTCCAGAAAAGAAACGGAGGCGAACGGAGGTCACAGAGGTGACCGGACGCTGAACCGGACGCGGTCCTTGCATGACCGGACACGTCCGGTCAGTGTTCAGTGTCTGCGTATTTTTTAGTTCGATGATCGGACGCGAGGCGCGTCCGGTCACTGATGATCGGACGCGTCCGGTCGTTCAGGGAGCTTACTGGACTCTAACCGGACGCTGTCTTTGTCGCATCCGGTCATTTTCTTCAGCGCGTCCGGTCACTATTTCGTTGAGCGCTGCTCAGGCGAATAGCGCGTCCGGTCCTTCACGGGACCAGCGCGTCCGGTCGTTCCCGGCGCGTCCGGTCAGTTGGACCAGCGCGTCCGGTCGTTGCTTCGCAGTTAGCCGTTGGGCGACCAGCGCGTCCGGTCGTTTGGACCAGCGCGTCCGGTCAGTACTTCACGAGTTAGCCGTTGGGCGACCGGCGCGTCCGGTCAGTTGGACCAGCGCGTCCGGTCAGCCCGATTTCGGCTGTTTAAGTTTCTAACGGCTATATTCGAAGGGGTACGTCTATAAATACTCGTCGGCCGGCTCAAGGCTCCATCTCTCGAACATTTAACATACTTGTGAGCACTTTGAGCTAAGCAACTCCCCTCCCACTCATCTCTCTTGCTTCTTTGCATATTCGAAGTGAGATTGAGTGATCCAAGTGCATTTGCATTGTGAGATTGTATCTAGTTGGCACTTGGTGGTTGATTTGCTGTGGGATTCTTGTTTCTCTTGGTGGTTGCCGCCACCTAGACGGCTTGGAGTAGCTTGGAGGCGTTGGCAAGAGTTGGTGATTGTTCTTGGCCACCTCCGGTGATTGTGAGAGGTTTGTGCCTACCTCGGCGAAGCGCCAAAGGCAACATTAGTATATTGCTCGTGTCATTGCAACCTTTTGCCATTTGGTAGGTTCTTGTGGCGCCTTTTGAGAGGCTCGGTGTGTGACCGATTAGCCACCAAACCATGTGGTGAAGAGGGACACAACGGGGACTAGCGTGCCGGCAAGCACGTGAACCTCGGGATAAATCTTCGTGTCATCACTTTCATATTGTGATTGATTGATCCCGGTGTTCGGTTATCTTGGTATTCATCGCTTGATTATATTGATTGATTGGCTCAATTCTTCGCCCCTCGGTGATACCCTCCTAACTCTCTCTTGTATTAATTTCTTAGTTATCTTTGCTAGCAAGTTAGCTTTGCTAGAGTAGCTTCTTTGTGTAGCTTGCTAGTTGTAGTTTTCCTTCTCGGTTTGACTTGTGCGGTTGAGTGTAATTACTAGAATTGTGAATTGGTTAGGTGGCTTGCAAACACCCCGTAGGCTAAGCAAAACTCGCATCTCGCTATTTGTTTTATTGATAAACTTGTTTAGCTTATCTTTGTAGAAAATTTTAATAGGCTATTCACCCCCCCTCTAGCCATCTAGACCTTTCAAGTGGTATCGGAGCCGTGGTCACCGTTTGTAAGGCTTAACAACCTCGGTGTAAGAGGGCTCAAGTTATGTTCAATTATGTTAATGGCAAGCCTCCATTCTTTGATGGCGTCTCTTCCTTTGATCATTGGAAAAGGAAGATGAAGCAATATCTAGGCAATATACATGAGAAGGTTTGGGATGTGACCAAAGAAGGATACGTCATTCTTGATGAGGAAAACCTCACTCCCAATGACCGCATCAACAAACAATGCAATACGGCGGCACTTGACACAATCTATCGTGCCATTGATGATAAAGTATTTGAGCAAATCAAAGATCTTGAAAAGGCAAATGAGCTTTGGATAAGGCTTGAAGAAACATATGAAGGCACTTCAACGGTAAAAAGTGCCAAACTATATATGCTCAAGGACAAGTTTTCCACATTCAAGATGAAGGATGATGAATCCATCCCGGAGATATTCTATAGGCTCCAAGTCATTGTCAATGATCTCAAGGGGCTTGGGGAGAAGGTTGAGGACAAGGACTTCTCACACAAGTTCTTGATGTGCTTACCCAAGAAGTTTGCCACCTTGAGAAGAATGATCTTTAGAGAGGGATTGGACAAGGTCAAACCAACCAATGTGCTTGGAGATATAATGACCGATGCCCAATACAATGATGATGAAGATGAGGTAGAAGAGAAGAAGGAGACCAAGGTCAAGCAAGAGAAGCCCATTGCATTCAAGGCTTCATCCTCTAAGGGCAAGAGCAAGGTAGAAAGTGATGATGATGATCCATTCGATGATGAGACCATGGCCCTCCTTGTGCACAAGATAGGAAGGTTCATGAAGAAGAAAGGATATAGGGCAAGGAAGAGGAGAGACACTATAAAGGCAAAGACCCTTTGCTACAATTGCAATAGCCCCGATCACATAGTGGCGGATTGCCCCTATGAAGATAAGAGATTTCATAATGGAGACTTGAAGCTCAAGAAGAACAAGAAGGATAAGAAAGAGAATGAGAAGAAAGCAAAGAAGAGCTTCACTTTCAACAAGAAGAAGAAGGGTGGTGGTTATGTAGTCACTTGGGATAGTGACAACTCCGATAGTGATGATGATGAAAGCTCTAGTGATGATGAGAGGATCACTCGACGAGCCACTGCAAACATCGCCCTCTCCAACAAGCCATCCATCTTCGACACTACATCAACATGCCTTATGGCCAAGCCTACCAAGGTAAAACATGATGATAGTGATGATGATTCTTGTGCTAGTGATGATTGTAGGAGTGATGATGAGGAGGATGAGGACTACTCCAAGGATGATCTATTAGGCATAATAGATCAAATGAGTAAGGGCTACAAGAGGACAACCAAGAAATACAAAATCTTAGAACAAGAGCTCATTGCCAAGAGCAATGAAAATGATGCCTTGATGGAGGAGCTTGTTGCTCTCAAAAAGAGTAAGGAGTGCAAAGGAATTGAACAAGAGCTCAAAGCTCTTAGGAAATCCTTTGATGAGCTAGAGGCTTCTCGTGAGTGTCTAAAGGAAGACCACGAGGATCTTGAAATTGCTCACACTAGGCTTAAGGAAGCCCACTCCACTCTACTTGAGCTCATCAAGGAAAAGGACCTTAAGTTGGAGAAGTTCATGAAGGAAGCTAAGGAGGAGCAAGTGATTGTCACTTATGATATTGGACTAACATGTGATATTATTGATGATTCTTTATTTGTTAGTCCTACAATGCTTCATGTAGCTCATCATCATCCACCACAACTGACTCTACCTCTACTACTAGTGATTCATCACTTGTGGTTGAGACTCTCAAGAGAGAGGTGGATGATCTCACCCGCGCATTAGGCAACGCCTATGGTGGGGATGCCCGCTTGCTAAAATGCTTGGGTAGCCAAAGGTTCTCTCTTAACAAAAAGGGATTGGGCTATACTCCCAAGAAGGGCAAGGCGGCCTTTGCTACTCCAAAGTCTTGCTTTGTGAAGGGCAATGGTCGTTATTGCAATAGATGCAAGCAAGTTGGACATCTAGAGATTAATTGTAATAAAATGAACAAGAACAAGAAAATGCTAATGTACCTTATATTCCTTTTGATTCTTGTTATGTGCTTACCAAGGGTGATAAATGTATGCATGCTAGGTTTGTTGGTACACCAATTATGGGCCCAAAGAAGAAGGCCATTTGGGTACCAAAGAGCTTAGTGACTAACCTCCAAGGACCCAAGCAAGTATGGGTACCTAAAAGACATTAAATTGTTTTGTAGGTAAATTACAAGGCCGGAGGAAGGCATTGGGTGCTTGATAGTGGGTGCTCTCAACATATGACCGGTGATTCAAGAATGTTCAACTCTCTCAAATCAAATGATAGTGGCATTGATAGTATCACATTTGGTGATAATAGCAAGGGTGATGTAAAGGCTCTTGAAAGGATTGCAATCTCTAATGATCATAGCATTTCCAATGTGCTCTTAGTTGAAAAGTTGAACTTCAATCTTCTCTCGGTTGCTCAATTGTGTGATCTTGGTTTTAAGTGCATATTTGGTGTTGATGATGTGGAGATAGTTAGTGTTGATGGCTCAAATTTGATCTTCAAAGGTTTTAGATATGAGAATCTATACTTGGTTGATTTCAATGCTAGTGACACTCAACTTTCAACATGCTTGCTCACCAAATCAAGTATGGGTTGGTTATGGCACAGAAGACTTGGTCATGTTGGCATGAAGCAATTGAACAAGTTAGTGAAGCATGACTTAGTTAGAGGCTTGAAGGATGTCACATTTGAGAAAGATAAGCTATGTAGTGCATGTCAAGCCGGAAAGCAAGTAGGCAACACTCATCCATTGAAGAGTATTATGAGTACTTCCAAGGCATTTGAGTTGCTGCACATGGATCTATTTGGGCCAACTACATACATAAGCATTGGTGGCAACAAGTATGGCTTTGTGATTGTGGATGATTTCACTAGATACACATGGGTATTCTTTCTTGGGGACAAAAGTGATGTATTTGACATATTCAAGAAGTTCATCAAGAGAATGCAAAATGAGTTTGAAACCACAATCAAGAAAGTAAGAAGTGACAATGAAAGTGAGTTTAGAAACACAAGAGTTGATGAGCTATGTGAGGAGCTTGGAATCAAGCATCAATTCTCGGCCAAGTATACACCTCAATCAAATGGCTTAGTTGAGAGGAAAAATAGAACCTTAATTGATATGGCAAGATCAATGTTGAATGAGTATAATGTGAGTCATTCATTTTGGGCCGAAGCAATCAACACGGCTTGCTTCTATAGCAACCGCCTCTATTGCCACAAGTTTCTAGAGAAGACACCATATGAGATCTTAAATGGAAGAAAGCCCAATATTGCATACTTTCGGGTATTTGGTTGCAAATGCTATATCTTGAAGAAGGGCACTAGATTGAGCAAGTTTGAGAAGAAATGTGATGAAGGCTTCCTACTTGGTTACTCAACTACTAGCAAAGCTTATAGAGTTTGGAATTTGGCTAGTGGTCAACTTGAAGAAGTGCATGATGTTGAATTTGATGAAACAAATGACTCTCAAGATGAGGAAGATAACTTGGATGATGTGAGAGGAACTCAATTGACCAATGCTATGAAAGAAATGGACATTGGTGATATTAGGCCAAAGCAAGTGATTGATGTGGATGACAAAGATCAAGTGCTCCAAAGTCTAATTACACAAGCTAGTGGTTCTCTAATGCAAAATCAAGCTAGTACATCATCTCAAGTGCAACAAGATCAACAAGTGGCTAGTTCATCATCTCCAACTCATGATCAACATCAACATCCAAGCAATCAAGTCCAAGTGCTTCAACCAACTAACATTGCAAGAGACCATCCATTGGATTCCATCATTGGTGACATACAAAGAGGAGTTCAAACTAGATCAAGATTGGCATCATTTTGTGCTCACTCATCTTTTGTGTCAATGGAAGAACCCAAGGACATTGATAAAACATTGAGAGATCCGGATTGGGTAAATGCAATGCATGAAGAGCTCAACAACTTCAAGAGAAATGAAGTATGGGAACTAGTTGAAAGGCCTAAGGATCACAATGTCATTGGAACAAGATGGGTCTTTCGCAACAAGCAAGATCAAGATGGGATAGTAGTAAGGAACAAAGCAAGACTAGTAGCTCAAGGTTACACACAAATTGAGGGTCTTGACTTTGGTGAAACTTATGCCCCGGTTGCAAGATTGGAAGCAATTAGGATCTTACTTGCCTATGATTGTGCTCACAATATCAAGCTATATCAAATGGATGTAAAGAGTGCATTTCTCAATGGGTACATTCAAGAGGAGGTGTATGTGGAGCAACCTCCCGGTTTTGAAGATGACAAGAAACCCAATCATGTATACAAGTTAAGGAAGGCTTTGTATGGATTAAAGCAAGCACCTAGAGCATGGTATGAAAGATTGAGGGACTTCTTGCTATCCAAAGGATTTGTCATGGGCAAAGTTGATACAACACTATTCACCAAGAAGATTGAGAAAGACTTGTTTGTGTTGCAAATATATGTTGATGATATCATATTCGGTTCAACCAATCAAGATTATTGTGATGAGTTTGGGAAAATGATGGCAAAGGAATTTGAAATGTCAATGATTGGTGAACTTAGTTTCTTTCTTGGACTTCAAATCAAACAAATGAAGGAAGGAACATTTGTAAGCCAAACCAAGTACATCAAAGATATGCTCAAGAAGTTTGGCATGGAAGATGCAAAGAGTATTACAACCCTAATGGGCACTAGTGGAAGTTTGGATAGTGACAAGAGTGGCAACATGGTGGATCAAAAGCTATATAGATCAATGATTGGTAGCCTACTCTATGTGACGGCATCAAGGCCCGATGTGATGTTTAGTGTATGTATGTGTGCAAGATTTTAAGCCTCACCAAGAGAAAGTCATTTGAAGGCAACAAAGAGAATATTGAGGTACTTAAAGCATACACAAGATGTTGGATTGTGGTATCCCAAAGGTGCAAGTTTTGAGCTAGTTGGATATTCAGATTCCGACTATGCCGGTGATAAAGTGGAGAGAAAGAGCACTTCCGGGACATGTCAATTGCTAGGAAGATCACTTGTCTCATGGTCATCCAAGAAGCAAAATAGTATTGCACTATCTACCGCCGAAGCCGAATACATCGCCGCGGGTAGTTGTTGTGCACAAATCTTGTGGATGAAGGCAACATTGAAGGATTTTGGAATCAATTTCAAGAATGTACCATTGCTATGTGACAATGAAAGTGCCGTGAAGCTAACTAACAATCCGATTCAACATCAAAGAACAAAGCATATTGATGTTCGCCATCACTTTATTAGAGATCATCAACAAAAGGGTGACATTGCTATTGAGAGTGTGGGCACCGAAGATCAATTAGCCGATCTATTCACCAAGCCACTTGATGAGAAGAGATTTCACAAGCTAAAGAATGAGTTGAACATACTTGATTTCTCCAACATGAGTTGATGCACTCCCATGATATGACATGCCTCTCCTTCGAGCCCCAAGGTACAATTGGTTGACATGTCATACATTCTATACTAAGGACATGTTTAGTGCATCTAGTCATGATTTCTTATGTTCTAGGATCTTTCATGAAAATTAAATGAATTTGAAGTTTATATGGTGCCACTATTGTTTCCATGACTTGTATGATCTAGTGGTAGCATATAACTTGTTTAAGTAGCTTGTGATCCTAAGTGTTTTAATCTAGAAAACTTGTCTAAATATTTGCTTCAACATGGTGCATGATAACCCTTCTAGTGAGGTGTGAAGAAGGTTGCCCTTGGATCAAACCGAAGTATTTTATTTATGCAAGCAATCTAGGTTGAATCATAAACTTGATCCTCACCCCATATTTCAACATGATAATCTATCTAAAGTTTGCTC
Organism: Saccharum hybrid cultivar R570; assembly: GCA_038087645.1. Lineage (NCBI taxonomy): Eukaryota > Viridiplantae > Streptophyta > Magnoliopsida > Poales > Poaceae > Saccharum > Saccharum hybrid cultivar. Next base: position 9,333,093 of record JAQSUU010000191.1, on the reverse strand, counting down.
CTTGTGGTCAATTGGTGCCAAAGGGGGAGAAAATGTTGTTCACAAAGATAGAACTCAAAAATGTTATGGGGGAGAAAATGTTGTTCACAAAGTTAAATTCTAAAGGGGGAGAATTGATAAAAGAAGCACACAAGTAGGGGGAGCAAGCTCTTAAACATGAATGTTGCATTTCTATGTGCACTTCATTTGTATGATGCATAGTTATGCATTCCGTTTTCTCCGATACTTTGCTTGTGTGGTGACTTGCTAGTATAATTTGAATGTTGCATTAAGGTACTAGTATGAATAGGAAGTAGTTAGATTTTTCTTGCTTCATGTTTTTCAAAGTGGTACTAGAGCCTTGCTTATAATGTTGATCTCACGAGGTTTCTAGTTATGTTTGTGCTTTTCCAAGTGGAATCTAACTACACAAGGTGCTAAGATGGTGTTTATCGCTACTCCGATGGTATCACGCTTCAAAGGTCTATAATCTAAAACACTTAGCACCTATTGGTAGACAATGCTCCTAATCTTTCCTATCTAACATGTATGCTTCCAAAATCCAAACATATAGCATACATGTAGGGGGAGCCATTGCTATCAATTTGAATTCATGATCACATGTCCATAATTCTTACACATGGTAATATACTTGGACAATGTGACATGGGTTCAATCAAAATTTTATCATAATATCTTTGTGAAAGGTTTGTCACCAATTACCAACAAGGGGGAGATTGAAAGTCCTATGTTTGGTGTTGGTAATTAGTGACAATGCCTAAGTACTAATCCTATGCCTAAGTTGTATGTAGCATATGAGGATTAGTACATTCCAAGGTTGGTGGCAAGATGGACATGGTGATCATGATGGCCACACTTGGATTTGGACGCAACCCTATGTGATCAAGGCAAAGATATATACTTAAGGGTTGTGTTTTAGTAACCAAGACACCTAGTGGGTGTGGTTACATTATAGGATAGATAGCCGTACTATAAAGAGGGGAATGACACGGCTATTGAACTCCTAAGTGCCTCTAGATGTGCATTTCATGATCATATGCATTTGGATAGAACTAATATCGCCTCGAAAAATGATTGTGAAAATGCTAACACACTCACACATGACGAGATCACTTGGTGATGTTAGCACGTTTGCGACGGCGGTGGAGTTTGAGTGGTAGAGAGGGTTTGGGTTCCTCTCTCCCTCCCGCTGAGCTTGCGAGGCGGGATTCAGGCGTTTTCGAGAAGTTGAAACGATTATTTTCCACTACACCAGAAGTCCGGAAAAGAAATGGAGGCGAACGGAGGTCACAGAGGTGACCGGACGCTGAACCGGACGCGGTCCTTGCATGACCGGACGCGTCCGGTCAGTGTTCAGTGTCTGCGTATTTTTTAGTTCGATGATCGGACGCGAGGCGCGTCCGGTCACTGATGATCGGACGCGTCCGGTCGTTCAGGGAGCTTACTGGACTCTAACCAGACGCTGTCTTTGTCACGTCCGGTCATTTTCTTCAGCGCGTCCGGTCACTATTTCGTTGAGCGCTGCTCAGGCGACCAGCGCGTCCGGTCCTTCACGGGACCAGCGCGTCCGGTCGTTCCCGGCGCGTCCGGTCAGTTGGACCAGCGCGTTCGGTCGTTGCTTCGCAGTTAGCCGTTGGGCGACCAGCACGTCCGGTCGTTTAGACCAGCGCGTCCGGTCAGTACTTCACGAGTTAGCCGTTGGGCGACCGGCGCGTCCGGTCAGTTGGACCAGCGCGTCCGGTCAGCCCGATTTTGGCTGTTTAAGTTTCTAACGGCTATATTCGAAGGGGTACGTCTATAAATACTCGTCGGCCGGCTCAAGGCTCCATCTCTCGAACATTTGACATACTTGTGAGCACTTTGAGCTAAGCAACTCCCCTCTCACTCATCTCTCTTGCTTCTTTGCATATTCGAAGTGAGATTGAGTGATCCAAGTGCATTTGCATTGTGAGATTGCATCTAGTTGGCACTTGGTGGTTGATTTGCTGCGGGATTCTTGTTTCTCTTGGTGGTTGCCGCCACCTAGACGGCTTGGAGCAGCTTGGAGGCGTTGGCAAGAGTTGGTGATTGTTCTTGGCCACCTCCGGTGATTGTGAGAGGTTTGTGCCTACCTCGGCGAAGCGCCAAAGGCAACATTAGTATATTGCTCGTGTCATTGCAACCTTTTGCCATTTGGTAGGTTCTTGTGGCGCCTTTTGAGAGGCTCGGTGTGTGACCGATTAGCCACCGAACCACGTGGTGAAGAGGGACACAACAGGGACTAGCGTGCCGGCAAGCACGTGAACCTCGGGATAAATCTTCGTGTCATCACTTTCATATTGTGATTGATTGATCCCGGTGTTCGGTTATCTTGGTATTCATCGCTTGATTATATTGATTGATTGGCTCAATTCTTCGCCCCTCGGTGATACCCTCCTAACTCTCTCTTGTATTAATTTCTTAGTTATCTTTGCTAGCAAGTTAGCTTTGCTAGAGTAGCTTCTTTGTGTAGCTTGCTAGTTGTAGTTTTCCTTCTCGGTTTGACTTGTGCGGTTGAGTGCAATTACTAGAATTGTGAATTGGTTAGGTGGCTTGCAAACACCCCGTAGGCTAAGCAAAACTCGCATCTCGCTATTTATTTTATTGATAAACTTGTTTAGCTTATCTTTGTAGAAAATTTTAATAGGCTATTCACCCTCTCTCTAGCCATCTAGACCTTTCAACCTCCCACATGCGCTTAATTGGCCAGGCGCAAGAATTAAGATTTCTCCATTGAAATATCCGCCAACTCCTACAAAAAGGAAGGACAATCACATGATCGCAACAGGAGCGAAGCAGACACAACGGGGTCAGAAGACTAGGAGACTCACCTACGCCCGAATCACCACTTCGATAGCCATATGATGCTGGGCCTCCATGCCTAGCTGGGTGACCATGGCAATCGCATCGCACATCTCGGCCAAGGTCGCCTCGACCCCCTCATGGCCTTTGGAGGCAACTTTCCTCGTAGCTCGCTCGGCCACATCATCCACCACAAATAGCACCTCACCAAAGTGCACAGGATGAGGCCACGTGAAGGAGTGCTCGCCCTGGTCAAGCCCCTCCTTGAGGGGCGAGCGCAGGGCCGCAATGGAATAGAGCTCGGCCACTATTCCTAGGGCAGCGACGTCGCCCAACAACTTCGGCTGCACAGGAAGGCACACGCCACCCCCCAAAGGTCTCAGGACTGAGGGCCTTAGAAGGAGCTCTCTACACCATAAAGATTGACAAAGATCAGATAACCCAGTATCATCAACAAGCACAGTGAGAAAGAAATCGAAGAACGACGTACCTAGTGGAGCATTCCACAAAAGGTACAATGATCCGCCTTTACGTGAGTGACCCAGTGAAAAGGGTCACGGAAGTAGGCACCGACGCCGACACTGCCAAACCAGAGGCCGGCGAGGCATCCCCGGTAGCATCGGCGGCGCCGGTCTCCTCCACACCACGACCTCTAGCAGCCCCTGCATCCCTGGGCTCGGATATCCCCATGCAAAGTGCCAAGGACGCAGGGCGCTCGACCCCCGCGTCAGCAAAAAGGTGTTGGAGGAGGTCTTGGTACACTCCCCTAGGCCTCTCCAAGGAAAGGCGCCGAACCTCATCGTCCGCCCTGGTTGCGACGTTCACCTCCGTCGTGCCCTCGGTATCTTCCCCCTAGACAGGAGCCTCTGGCCTCGACATACAGGGGGTGATAGGAACCATGCACAAGATGTCCTAGCCACCATCGGTGGTGGCACAAGGACGCTTCGGGCTCAGCCCCCTTAGCGGCGATGAAGTTGCCCGCTTCGTAGCAGAACCTTCCTCGGTTGCAACACTCGTCGAGCGGTCGGAACCGCTCGACCCGGTGCCATCACCGGACTCGCATGAGGCGTCAAGGGTGCCCTGAAGGGCTAGTAGGTCCTCATCCTACCCCTCAGAGCTCCCATCATCATCATCATCATTGTCATCGTCTGACAATGAACCACTATGCTTCTGACGCTCCATGTGCTTCAACGCCTTCTCTCGCATGAGACGTTTCCTCTCCCTAGCGACCGCCTGCTCCTGAGTGGCGTGCTCGATGCCTCTAGGGCAAGGGAGATGGAAATAGGAGCTGAACAAGGGCATAGGCTGTGGAAGTGAAATAGATTAGCGAACAACCTTCTATGAATGAAGGAAAACGAATCTAGGAAGCTTACCAGGTTTGGCCAAAAACTCACCGAGAACGCGTCCACCGCGCCTTCGGACGCGACAACGGTCCCAGAAGAGACCAATCCCCCGACCCGCTTCATGACTTCAGAGACCTCGAGCACCTCCATGGTCTCGCAGGTCAGATCCTCAACTCCCGAGTAGTCACACAACAAGGTTGCATGCTGATTCAAGGGTTGGACTTGCTGCTCGATCATAGTTCGTAGGACTGTGATGCCATCCAATCCAGCCGACACCCAACCCTTGAGGATCTCTAAGATCTCTGTCACCTTCGACAGCCACGTCTTCTCGCACCCCCAACTCCATGAGGCTAGTCTCACCGGCGTGACACCGGAGAAAGGAGGGAGGGGAGCGATGGCATTATCCTAAATGTAGAACCAGTGTCCATGCTAGTTGGAGTTTGAAGACTTCAGCGACAAGCATGGGTAGCTACGAGAGACCCCCTGGCGCATTTGAAGATTCATCCCGCCCACGGGAGCAAGCACACCACCGTCAGAACCATGCACCTTGCGGGTTTTCACCTCAAAACCCTCCGAAATAGGTCCTTGTTGGGTGCTATACCCAGGAAGGCCTCACACATGATGACGAAGCCCGCAAGCTATGACACCGCATTGGGAGGAAGGTGTTGCAGCTAGACTCCATAGTCATGAAGGAATCCACGAAGGAAGTCAGACGCCAGAACCGTGAACTTGAGCCTGTGGAAGTCGGTGAATGACACCACCTCCCCAGGTTGCGGATGAGGCACCACCTCGTCGGTAGGGGCCCTCCACCTGATGACCTCCTTCGACGGAAGGAGACCCTTCGCCATGAGGCGCTGCAGCTTCGCCTCCATCACCGATGAAGGTATCCATTCTCCCATCTCATGAAACAGGCGAAAGAAAAGGTGGAAGCATTGGAGCAGATGGCAACAGTAGCGATCCACGTGACCTAGAGGTAAAGCTCACGAACTCGACCCCTTTCCTTCTATCTCTCCTTCAAATTGCAGGAACAGCGGCAGAAGGCGAGAATAAGGTAAGGGATCGGCTCGGATAGAGGGACCTATTTATGTGGTGGTGACTAGGGAAGCAACCCGCACCCACATGGATTCTGCCCTAATACGAGCCCCACACACCCTTTGGAAACGAGTTGGCACACCATAAATGCGTAGGGACGCCATTAAGACGTGGAATCCGAGGAGGTCGACCGCCCCCAGGATTCGCGTAAAGCGTCCCACGGTCATCATGACCGCAGAACACGCACGCGATCACACGCCAAGTGAACGCCGATAAACCACAACCGTGGCAAGGGAGGCCCAAAAGCCCCCGAGCCCATGTGCAAGGTCACCAGTCGTGACCACGACTCGATGTCATGCTTAGAAAACCCACTCTAGGCCAGTCCTTAGAAGGGCTCGAGGCCACAAAGGGATAGGGGCAGGGAAGAGATGGGCCCTTGTGGCTCTAATCGGTGGTGCGGAGCCACACGACCATCTCTCTCTATGTTTGAGTCGTTCGCTTCAAAGTATCCCGGGTTGAACCCCTCTGGGGGAAGGCATCATGCCCCTTGGCCATGGAGGCGGTTGGGGACCTGACGGCCGACGATTTATGGGATGTCTCTCGACAAGGCACAACCGAACTCCATGCCGATTGGAAAGTATATCGGGTCCCGCTCGAATTACCCATCAACCTCGATGAGGCGGACTGCTCCGACCGTGTGGTTACGGTGGACATGCCTCTCCCCACGTGGGGCAAAACTAAAATTTTCCTATAGCAAAGCACCATGACCCCTTGAGTCACAAGGGGCATTAGGGAAAGAAGAAAGTGGGTGCCAGCGGCCCTACTATTAGGACAAGGCCCAGCCTCGACCGCTTCTTCCCTAAGCCTTGGGTTCTCAACCTTCGAACGGATAGCAACGCATCCACCGAGGATCAAAATCCAGGCAGCGCCAGGTCAAGACGCCAACCCCCGGTCAGGGAAGGCATCTCAAAAACCCTGACGCCGCCCAAAAAGCACACCTTAAATTTCCACAAAAACACAGACGATCCCGGGCCAAAAATCTTAGGAAATATAATTTAAAATACAAACAAACTCAGTCGAGCACCGTGACATTCTACATACAAATATTTCCCCATTCCAACACGGTAGTAGCGACCCAAGCCCTAAATGCAACGGAGAGGAACACCTCGCAAACATCCTCCTAGCACCGTAGCTACCGGAGCATAAAATGCGGGGAGAGAGTGACGGCAGCGCCATCATCTCACGAGGACAGAGACACATGGTGGAACTGTCCACAGTAAGGACCACCTAGCGCATCCTAGCCGAAGGGCCCCGAGAGGCAAGGAGGTCGCAAAGCTGCAGTTCTGATAAACATGCCGCCTCATCCCACCCTGCTCGTAAAGACCCTTCTAGCATCCGCCACTAGAAGGAGCAGCGACGGTTGTCGGCCACTGTGGACCGCCTTGAGTAGGACACATCACGAGAATATCACGCACCTGCTCTCCTAGAAATTCTCTACTTCTCTCACTCTCTATTTAAACGTCTAACCGATCAGAAATAACTTGTGACAGCCTCAAACGGTAGGAAGGTCTCTATTTATAAGCCCGAGACCAACTGAGCAGCCTGAACCCTCCGCGCCACATAGCACACCGTGGGAGGTCACCGCCAACATCAAATGCCCACGCAAGATTGGGAAAATCGAGACTCTCACAAAAGCAGGACCAGTATGACATCGATGAGACTACTCGGTCTTGCTTGGGTCACGAGCCCCGATAAGTAGCGCACTGACACAGCAAGGCTCAGCAGCCACATACCACATCGTTGGGGCATCCTGACAGGGCAAAGCACAATGGCCACCTACCGCATTGAACACACTTACCCGCAAGGAATCGAGCGATGAAGCTCGAATAAGCCACGACTACGAACCCACGCTCAACGCACACGTGTCTCGGCACTTTCACGATCACGTGATCATAAAAACGCTCGGGGGCTACTGTTGGGGTTATAACCTTGGGGTGTCTCAAGGCACCGATTAGTCAGTAGGCTACGCGGCCCGCAATACACCAGCTAGTGAAAGCCCAAACGACCGAGGCCCAGCTAAGCCAAGCAATCTAGGCCGGACGATAAGGCCAGGGTTAGCCATGATCCCTCCCTCCTGTCTTAGCCGCATGGCTCTAGAAAGGCGCACGACCTCTCCCCCGTCATGACCCCTGGAAGGAACGGGGAGAGGTCGAGCGCCGACAAGTGTGCCTCCTCTGACAAGAACAAGAATGCCGCACTGACCCCACAAGGACCGAGGGGACGGTAGTCACCTCCGTCCGGTCAGACTCTGTCCCTATGCCACGCCGCATAGACAAGACAATACCCCCAAAGCGGTGACGACAGGTACGATGACCACCGGCTAGATATGGCCCGATGAGACAAGAGTACGATCCTGCCCACTACGGGATGGGATCCACGACGATGGCCTTGACTTAGAGGCCATCCAGGCTGGCGGGAACTACAACCCCAATGATAGGGATCGTGGCCCCCCGCTCCTCAAGACAACAAGGCGATCAATGACCTGGGGATGGCCACCATTTCCTGTACGACACCCCCAAGAAACCAAGAGATGATGACGAAGGCCACGGCGGAGATCACATCGCACATGACGTCTGGCGAACTATCATCGTGCCTACAGTGCTGCCACGGCTGGCACAGTAGCACCATGCCATGCCATGCCACGATGTGGCCACAAGACCATGACGACAGCCACGCCCAAACGTGCTCCACAAGACGGTGTAGCATGCAAGCCAAATTAGCTAGGCCCTCCCTCATACTCACGACCCTTCAGTCGGGAGAACCTATTGTATTGTATGCACCCTGACCCCGAACTCTATATAAGGGCAGCCAGGGCACCCCTTTTGGGGGATCCGATCCATCCTCTACCATTTCATTTATTCTTCATAGTAGTAGGGCTCCTGGAGCTTCCCTTCGGGTAGCCCACCGCCTAGGTTAGGTTCTTCTACATCTTCCACCATTCTTGCACCCTTTCATTGTAAGAACTTTAGAGCATTCAAGCAAGGAACACGCACTCGATCATCTCTGAGACTGGACGTAGGGCTCCGGCCTGAACCAGTATAAATCCTCGTGTCTTTTGGATGCTACCTTCGTCTCCTGGAGGAACGCGACGATCGTATAAATTTACTAGTCCGGTTTACAAAACACCGACAACTCTCATTGACGATGTTATCATTATTCACCAAAACCACAATTATAGCTTACCTTGCCATTTTCGCTATGAAAGATAAGTTGTATCCTAGTTGCTTTTTGCATGCTCGGTGGGCATGTTTGGTTGGAGGCCGGAGCAATTTGTTTGGTAAAAAGTGTTGTCTGAAAGTTGCCAGAAAATTTGATGAAATATGTCTGGTTGGGCATGTTGAGAATTAATCTATTTGGTTGGAAGCCAGTGCCTCAAGCCAAATGAAAGGATTTTTCTTATCTACTGTAGAGGTAATTGGATAGTTTTTTAAATTCGCCATAGGCTTAAGTATATAAATATAATTTCTTCAAAGAAAAACCCCTAGACCAGGTTACTAACTACGAATAGACGTGTGCTGCCATGACTACATGGTTGTTATTAGCGTCATTTTTTGTGTCAAATTTAAAAATTTATTATTTAATTTTATGACCTAGATATTAATAACGATTCGGCTAAAAGCTTTTAGATTATTGCGCTATCATATAGTCCGTGCAACCTACATTAATATAAACCAAAAAACTCACAGAACAATAGTTTGTGCAATTTATAAATAATCAATTTTATCTGCTACATCGGAGTTGCATATTTTTATCATGATCAGAAGCTAGCCGCTAGCAGTTCGGTGGTACACTCATCTAGCTAATCTTCCTAATGCACAACTAATGTTGGAGTGCAGACTATGTAAAGTGGATACGACACTATGGAGCCGTTCGGCTGTACTGATAAGCCGGCTGAAAAACACGGTTGGCTGATTTGTTGTGAGAGAAAAATATTGTTCCGGCTGAAAAAACAAGCTGAAAAAGATGGATTATAAGCCGAATGAACAGGGCCTATACATAGCTACCAATTTCCATGCCATGCATGATGCATAGCTACCAATTCATGTTCAATTTCATGGTGTATCTCATAGGACACAACAAGATGGGATAAAAAATTGCAGAATAAAGGATGAAATATATTATTTATAGTTCTAAGATCTAGAGGGGATAAAAAATTGAAAAAATGAAAATAAAGACTCATGAGGTCTCATGGGACACGACAAGATAGGATAAAAAATAGAGTATATTATCTCACGGGGCACAACAACATGAGATAAAAAACTAGAAAATAAAAGACAAAATATCATATATATAGTTATTAATATTGAAAGGAGATAAAAGATAAGAAATTTAAAACTACTCGCAATTGTGGTTTCACAGGCGCAACAAGACGATATAAAAATACGAAAACGAAAGAAGAAATGTATTATCTACAGTTCATTTTAAAGGAACATAAAAATGAAAAATAAAGCCAAAAGATGCAAGCTGCAGAGGTTTGAATTAACTAACGACCTATTAGTTGCAACATCGACAGTCTTAGCATTGGGCTGACAAAATATGTTGGTGACCTTACTTACAAATCCTTTTATATAAGGAACAATAATCCATTGCTAAGTAGTACAAGGCTGCCCCACAGGGTGTGCCATGGCCCACCTGGCATACCCCGTGGGTCCACCCCTGACACGGGGGACCATGCAATAGGGTACTCGCCGACGTCATCACCAGTTACGCGCAGCGCGTCCCACACGGCCTGGGATGCATCGACGATGTTGGGACGGCACGGTGGCTGGTAGCCGTGCTCACGGTCGCAGCCGTGGAGGGAGTCGCACTCGTCCACGACCTTGGCGAGCACGGACCTGCCCTTGGCCCTGATCCGTATGCTGTCCCCGCAGCGCTTGCCCTCGGCGTACCACCCCGTGGAGAGCGCCACGACGCGCTCCGAGTTCCTGTGGAACTTGCCGTCGCACTCGGACGGGTCGCCGCCCTCTCCGCCCTCTGTGAAGTTGTTGAGCGTCATGATGGCCTTGGTGCCGCCGCCCCCGGACCCCGAGACCACCGGCGGCGAGCACCGGTACGTCTTGTATGAGTGCCCGGCCTCGCAGCAGTCCTCGCAGGAGTGGTTCTGGGTCGGCCGCAGCGTGCCGACCGGCTGGCACGCATCGTCGGCAAGCTCGCGGCGCTGAGCGGGGTCGCCGCCGCGGCAGAGGCTCGGGAAGGCGACTAGCACGAGGCCTGCTAGCGCGAGGCCTACGAGGAAATTGATGGTGATCGACATCCTGCGATCCGTCTGTTTGTGGGCTGTGGTCACGGTCAGGCGGCCTTCGGCATTAATTTTATGGCGTGGGACCGTGCGGCAAGGCTACGTTGCTTCCACATCGGTACAGGCTACCTACATCGGCCAGGCTACGTGTTTGGCCCCCGCCGTAACCGCACAAGCTACACAGCTGTTAGCCTTGGTTTACTCCTATGGTGCTATTTGGATATTGGGACATAGGGGAGGGACAGGGAAAGGAAAATAAATGAATGACTACGATTAAACGAGGTATAAAGAACGGATGGCTAGGATATAATATCTCGTATCCCTATCCTAATCACCATCCCCATCCAAACGATGCGCAACAGATTTCTGCCTCCTAAACTAGTCATGAGCACCGAGATTGCAATTCACATAGGCCAACTACAGTGTACCTTTACAGCCCTATTCGTTTTGCTAAAATTTAGCTTAGGCTGATTTGTTGTGAAAGAAAAATATTATTCGTTCGTTGAAAATGCTGCAGAACAGGACCATGCTTCCACGCCGGTGACTCAAACCAATGCTAACAGATTTCTGCCTCCTAAACAGTGGAGTTCAGCATCAGTTCTTGACCGACAGCAACCTGACCGCAAAATCTTTAGCTTCACAGCAGTCTTCCTCCTAATTTTTCCTGTGCTCATTTACATCATCACCATCTTTGTCCTGTCCAAAATGCTCTCTTGTTTGTAAACTCTGATCTTCATAGACTATTTCCAATCGATTTCAAACACAATTTTTGCAATTGACTCTATCTTAATGCTGATGAAATGAGACAGTTTCAAGGACGGTTCGCAATTGTCCTTGAAAATAAATTTCTAGGAGAGCACCGTGTTACGAACCGTTACGAACCGTGCATGGAAAAGCCAAAATGGAGTGCCTGTCCAGGCTCTTTCCAGCCATGATAAGATTATGCATTTTGTTGTGTTTGGTATGTCTTTGTTGTTGGTCCGGTACGAGGTGAGGTCGTGTTTGGTTGCATGCATGCATCAAAGTTTTAGGTGTCGACACATGGGCACCTGCACCATGCGTGAATCAAGCCGTCCTGGCTCACGAGGGCAGCAGAAATCATGAAGATGGAGGCGTACGGGATGGAGGAGGGCAGAGGTGTGAGACGAAGCAGGCAAGACGTGCGAGGAGGGGAATCAAATACGGCCGTAATGCCCTGAGCGGTGCCGGATGGGCCTTCGGACGGCCTGAGCAGGGCAACCAATCACGCCCATGATTTTTCGTGGTGTGCGTGCATTCTTGACGATTCAAACCCACCATTAGGGATGTTTTTTCTATTAACTTCTCTAAATCTTATCGGTTATGCTTAGTTGCTTGCATTAGTTTGTATCCGGACTTGCTCAGTGCAAGTGTGCAAGTTACTCGTGTCTAATTGCTTGCAAAAACCCTTTTATGCAAATTGCACAATCCTCATGATGAAGAGATGAGGACTGCAGTAGTGCATACTTCATATGTCAGATCTCGTCATATTGAACAATGCAAATTTTTGTACCACGACATGGTACCTCCGAATTTACTCTTCCTCTATCCTGCATGGAGCTGACGACATGCAACATAATCCAAGCAATCCAACACAATCTTACAAATGCATTTTTGATGTACACGAGAACAACCAAACAATCACACATTGCATACATTTGGACTGGCTTAAGTTTTGCTACACAAGGTGTAATATAGGCTAAGACTAATGCAAGAAATTAGCCACACCCATACTGAATATTTGAGCCTTCAAACTATCTCAGGAAAAAAAAGTTGTCAAATACAAGTTTTAGATTTCATCCATAACTACAACTTGGATAAGCGTGTCTTCACATGCTGAGTTGTTGAAAAATTCAAGAGTCCAAATTTAAAAACATGAGAATTTCTAAGTACTCAGAAATGACACCCGTTCGCTGGCTTATCTGGCCTTGCCGTCCGGGTTCGGGATCGAATAAAAACAAAAAAAAAAAACTCAGAAATGACGCCCGTTCGCTGGCTTATCTGGCCGTCCGGATTCGGGATCGAATAAAAACAAAAAAAATGGAGATGCGGGGGATCGAACCCCGTGCCTCTCGCATGCAAAGCGAGCGCTCCACCATTTGAGCTACATCCCCAATTGGTTATGTTAAGTAAGGTAGTTTATTAATTCAAGAATCAGATTAACACGGCAAACCATGATGGGCCCACGAAGACGTGGGGCAAGTCGCGGCCCGCATCCCATCCGCGCTCCCCGTGCTCTTGTGGGCTGGGCTACGGGCGCTCCGGAAGCTGATTCGACGGCTACGCCGCCCAATCGATGGTTTGCGAAAGCCCGTAATCTGCCCGTGCTAACGACACGAAGGACAGGCTAATCTAGTGCTTGACTGTACTCCATTTACGAACGCAAAGCCGCAGAGGGTTCCGAGTGTCACAAACTGAGTCACAACTCACACCGCTAACGCGCACGAAAATTTCTTGAAGAAATCCAGAATCGCCGGCCGAAGCAATGCGGGAATCTAAGTTGGGGACTTTTTCGGACGAACTGGTCGCAACTGATTGCTCCCTTTGCTAGCTAGCTCGCATGGAGATGATGGAGCTAGTGCAGTAGGTCATTTTGTTATCTTTACTACCCAAGGCCTTGGCAGGCAAGTTCCACCCGTTCTGTAACCCTCTCGTACGTTTCGTGTAGTCCAACGTATGAGGAAGACAGAGTAAACCATGTCTGGGTTGCCGTTTTCCCTGCTACAATGCTCGTGCACCTACCGGCAAGCCAAAGCCAGGGGCCCAGGGCCTGTGAACAATACTGCCTTGAACAACTAAATAACTCGTGCACCTTCCGGCAAGCCAAAGCCAGGGGCCCAGGGCCTGTGAACAATACTGCCTTGAACAACTAAATAACTAATCCTCAGATCCAACATGTGCTCTTTCTGAAATCCTGCTTAACTACAGGTTATTTATCTACTGCCAGTAGTCATGCTCCACGAGTCTGCGATGATACCTAACCACATCAACGCAGGCACAATCTTCCAATGCAAACAGAAACACCCCATGAACTACCGCAACCCTGTCCCCCCTGCTTCTAGCTAGCTCCAAATCTTCTGGTCTGGTCGGAGAAAGCACACCAAATATGATCCGATAAGATAAGTGGGGCGCCAATGCAAGATTGGCAGTTGGCGATGTCAGGACTCAGGACAGGAGATACATGCATCCTGTTTACACCTGCAACTGCAAGCAAGTTCCTATCCTATAGCACCGGAGATCATCATAGCACAGCGACCCAAAACCCAACGACAACCAGATATGGTTCCCAGTAGAGTACTGGCGCACCGGAAAGCTCCCCAGACCTGCAGGAGCTGCCTGCCGGTCCCGACACCCGACCCCCAACATATATACAGGCAGCAGCTACTACCTCTTGCTCACCCTGTCACCAACACCGAACGATCCAGGCCCTCCAACGACTGCCGGCGTGCCGCGCACGAGCAAAGGCGGCACGCGCACTTGACAAATCCAGCGCTAGTTTACTCGAGAGCCGAATCAGCAGTGACACGGAAGGGCATGTTGCTGCTAGCTGCTGCAGCAAGTGTATGCAATGTAAAGCCGGGGGACCCTAAGCGCACCACGCCTGTCGGAAACGTCGGATCGCTGCTAAGTTACGAGCCTTTCATGTGCTTTCCACTGGAACGCACAAACCAAGCAGAAAAGCTACCAGTAATAGCTAGCCCGTGTTGACTGTGTTGGATGGCAGTATCCAACCAAGCAGGCTCTATTTATCAAATTAGACATCTCCAAAGCTTTCGACTGTGTTGGATGGCAGTATCTGTTGGAGGTGCTAACTGCACTGGGGTTCAGTACCAAGTGGCGCAATTGGATATCCTCAATCCTTGGAACATCATCTTCGAGAATCATTATCAATGGAAGAACGACTCAAAACATCAAGCATGCAAAAGGTTTGAGACAGGGTGATCCTCTGTCTCCATTGCTCTTCATCATTGCAATTGATCCGCTGCAAAGAATAATTGATCAAGCGGCTAGGCAGGGTCTATTGCAACCGGTGCTGCCAACCAAGGCGAATCTACGATGCTCCCTCTACGCAGACGATGCTGCACTTTTTGCACATCCATCACCGGTAGAAATGGATAGACTGCAAAAAATTTTATTGCTATTCGGGGAGTGCTCAGGGCTGAAAGTGAACATGAACAAAACAGAGATTTTTCCAATCCGGCTGCAGCCTGAAATGGTGAACAATATCATGCGGAATTTCCCAGGAAAAATAAGTACGTTCCCTGGGAGATACCTGGGGCTACCACTACACTAGAAAGTTAAGAAAGATAGAGGTTCAATCGTTGGTGGATAAAATTGGTGCAAGGCCACCTGGTTGGAAAGGGAAATTTCTCTCATCAGCTGGAAGAGAAACCTTGGTGAAAACCGTCCTGTCAAGTTTGCCAATATATCATTTAACTGTATTCCAAGCGCAAAAATGGTTGATTAAGAAAATAGATCGCATTAGAAGAAGTTTCCTATGGAGAGGGGAAACTCCGGACAGGACCAGCGGAGGACACTCACTAATAAATTGGCCCACAACATGCTTACCCAAGAACAAGGGTGGATTGGGGATATTGGACATGGATAGGTTTCCTAGAGCTCTTAGGCTCCGGTGGATGTGGTTTCAATGGAAGCAGAAAAATAGAGCGTGGACTAATTTGGAAGTTCCTTATGATAGAGTGGATTGGGAATTGTTCTATGCTTCTACCATTGTTACCGTTGGCGACGGCAAGATGGTCCCTTTCTGGACGTCTTGTTGGATAAATAGGAACATGGCAAAGTCAATAGCATCGTTGCTGTATGCAAAGTCAAGAAGAAAGAAGATAACCGTCCATCAAGCACTGAAGAATGAAAAATGGATCGATCATATTTATCCGCCCGCAACGAGTGAGGAAGTAACATAATTTGTCAAGCTTTGGGAGGCAATAAGGGAAGTAACTCGGAATGAAACAATCGAGGACAGTATAACCTGGAGATGGACGATGGATGGAGAATACACTACAAAGAGTGCTTATCAGATTCAGTTTACTGAAGTTTTCAGTAAGCTGAAATTGACACCAATATGGAAGGCTAAAGCGGAACAGAAATGCTGATTTTTTGCATGGACCTTGTTGCACAAGAAAATACTTACAACAAATATCTCTTTAAAAGAGGTTGGACTGATGACATGGATGCCAACTATGTTCAAGTGATCAAGAAACTCCAGTGCACCTGTGCAAAGACTGCCCTTTTACAAAAGAGGTTTGGGGTATTATAAAACAATGGTTCAATCTCTCAGCTTTGGATTCAGTTAATATTGAAGGATCTCTGCACACGTATTGATGGAGATGCCAGCGGAAAATCGATAAAAACTAGATAAGGCAAGTTGATGGGATCTTCATATATTTCTGGTGGAGTATTTGGAAGGAGAGAAATCGAAGAATCTTTCAACATACCTCCCTTAGCCCGCTGCAGGTCGCTGGACGTTGCAAGGATGAGATCATGCAATACCGGTTGGCTATGGCTCCCAGGAATGACGAAACGCAATTGCAGTAGTAGAAGAGGGGGTTCAGTTTTACTAGTTTCAGTTTTTTCATCTCAGATCCTCCCCGGTCATTGATGTTATTTGTTGTTAGTTTTCTTAGTTGTTCGGATGATTGTTTTGCTTCAACGGCTTTTGTTCGGGTGGTTTTTCTGTTTCCAGAGTTGGGGAGGAAGAGTTGGAGTCGTGGCCCAACTCGGGCTGCATCTTATAAAAAATCTTTTGTAAAGTTTTTTTTTCCTTTACCGTCTAATAAAATCTACGGCAAAGTTTTTACCGTCCTTTTAAAAAAAATAGCTAGCCCGTGTTAATCTAGCGCATTACATTACATTACGCAGGGAAAGGAACCAAGCCATCCTTATCTGCCGGGGCCGGGGTGGAGTGGAGTGGATAGGGATGGGGAGGTGGAGGTGGAGCCCCCGCGCACGCACGCACGAACGAGCGATCGTGCCGACGAGCCCAGGGCTAGATCGAGGTAGCCCACTCGTGATTGGCGATTTCCCCGAGTAATTAATCTGCGATCGCATCGGCTGCATATGCTTTCCGCCGTGCTTTGGGCGCCTTTACAACAGGCACGGCCGCCTTTTGCCGTCGGACTGCAACTGCAGCCGCGGGTGCGTGGAGGTCAATGTCAAAAGGAGGTCCTTTCGTTGTGACTGAAATCAGATGAGGTTTTGATCAGGGGAAAGGAGGTAGGGCGACCACTAGGAGGAGCATGCATCAGGAGCTTAGCTGGCAGATGATGGCTGATGGCGATGAGGGAGCCATGGCCCATGCATGGCTTGGCTTTCTATGGCCTCGCTCGCACGGTTGCTGCACCTCCTCATTAAGGAAAGAACAGTGTTTGTGTTCCTAGGGGGATCCCATGGGGCAAACACGCAAAAGTGCTTTAGTTTCCTCCTACCGGTCTGGTCGTTCGGTCGCTGCTTGATAAGCTGCCCACTTAATCTTTGCCTTTATAAGCCAGTAAGTACTATGAGCAAATTGTATTGCGCGTAGTACTTACTGGCTTATAAAGGCAAAGATATGGCGAGCAAAATGGTTTACACAGAGTTAGTTCTTGACTGAAGCTGAAGCCACCAGAGGCAAACAAAGCCTATTGATCGAACCAACGAACAGAATGGTGACCTTGCATCGGTTTCTACGATTGGTGTTCTAGATGCATTGACACTGCATTCACTCCTTGGCAGTGGCGAATCCAGTCGGAGAATTCACCTAGGGCGAACTTATACACGACAACTTGCATGAGACAATCGATAATCATATCAAATATTCAAGCGCAAATTTGGCAATACCTAGTTTCTTATAGCGCTTCTTGCTTAGTTGAACTTAAGTCTGTTTAACCATAGTGGCACTGTTTGAACGAACCACATCTCCAGCTTCATCTCCTCCCCCACCCACAACGGCTTCATCTGCTCCCTAATCCATCACCAAAATCCTAAATTCCCAAATCAGAAATCAACAAATGAGACTAATGAGTGAATGACTAAATTCCCAAAGCAGGGCCAGCTGGGGCTGGCTACCTGGCTTCCTGGCCGACGGACGGCGGCCGAGCGCCAGTGGCTACCGGCTGGAGCAGAGGCGGCGGTCGCCTGGGAGGCTAGGAGCTGGTTGCCGAGCTTCAGCTTCTACATCCAGCGGCGGCGGCCGCGCCGCACGCTGCGGCAGCGAGGGCAAGGCGGCGCGCCTGGGGGGCAGAGCGGCGGCTGCCGGTTGGAGCAGAGGTGGCGGCCGCCTGGGAGGCCGAGAGCTGGCTGCCGAGCGGCAACTTCTGGATCCGTCGGCGGTGGCCGCGCCGCGCGCTGCGGCAGCACGCCTGGAGGGCGGAGCGGCGGGGAGTCGCGCAAGCAGGAAGCAGCGAAGCGAGCTGGAGAGGTGCGAGTGCGACTGCCGGACCGAGAGACCTAACTGGGGCGCCGTCGAACTGTAGCTAGGCCTGGTCTGGCCCAATACGAGTGCGCCCGCGGCCCACGACGCCCCTCCTTCTGTGCTGTGGCTCGCCCACGCGGAAAGAAACCAGCGCCGCGCGCAGAGGGCGCGCCTCCGCCGTCTTCGCCCCTTCGGCTCAAACTCCGGTGGCCTCCAGGGGGTGGGGATGTGGTGCCTGGCCAAGGGGACCTAGGGCGGCCGCCCTAGCTCGCCCTAGTGGTGGCTCCGCCTCTGCTCCTTGGCCACCGTCCTGCAAGTCTGAATGAACTCTGCCTGAAGCATCAAGTTGATGTCAACTTGAATAAAAAAAAAGTTGATGGCAACTTCCGTTTTTCTGTTACGGAGATGGATGTACACACACCGCCTCCGTACCTTTCGTGCTCCAGTTACCGCTCTTTATCATGTATCCCCTTTTCGCGAGATCCTTTCTACATCTGACAGAGCAAGGAACGACGGAATGCTGTGCAAGTTTCCTTGCTCTTAGGTTCCACGGTTCCTTTCCCGTTTCATTCAGCGACAAGGTAGTACTCGCACGCAACTACCAAAGGAAACAAAGCTCTCGCTCGTCGTCGTTGACCTTTTGCAGCTTCAGCTGATTTGTTTTCCGGCTGGCTGATTTTTTTTTGGCGTTGATTTTGATTTGCTGTGAGAGAAAAACACTGTTTCATGCATAACTGATTTTGGCTGATAAGCTCAAACGAACAGAGCCGTGCAGTCTTCCTACGCAAACACAGCTACATACACACATATAAAAATGGAAAAAAAATCAATCAGTCTACGACATTAGGTACGGTTACTCGAATGTTCTCAACTCCAAACAAACAATTCTTCAGCTCGCGGACTAACATATCGTGGAAAGGAAATGCTCAAACTTGAAAAGGATCCCACTCCACGTAAGTACATGGTCCAACATCAGACTTTACACGACAGAGGGGGCAAAAAAGAAATGCCACTTGATAAAGAAAAAAAAAACAAGAGCAAAAAGGAAAAGGAAAAAGAAAAAAAAAATGCACTAATAGCGGAAGGAAAAACAGCTTGCAACCGCACCACCGAGCAGTCGACCAAATGCATGGCCTGCTCTCAGCACTTGAGCAGCAAGCAAACCATGGCATGGCATGGCATGCCACGGGCGTCTGGCTCGGCGCGACGCGGACGAGTGGCCCGGTCCTCCGTGGCCGGCGATAAAGCGGCGGGGCCGGCCGGAGATGGGAGGACCCGGCGGCCGAACTCGTGACGGTGCCTCTGCCCTCTGGAGGCCATAGCAAGTGCACCGGCCCGGGCCCGTCGTGCTGTGGAGGCTCCACCGCCTCGTCGAGGAGGTGTCGCCATGCCGTGCTTTCTTTACAGCGACAATCACCGGGGAGCCCAGATTGGGATTCGGTGCGGATCTAGCAGGGGCCAGTCCAGCGACCAGTTTTATTGAAGGGTTGCTTCAATTGGGGGTCCTGGAATTCTCCAATGATTGCTGCAGATTTTGTCAATTGTTGATTGACTTTGTCCAGGCGTGTTTATGTTGCTGTAAGCGCTGTTTATACTACAGATTAATCCGGGAACACATTTGCATGTAGCTTCAGATTGCGAGGATGCAATTGCAAACACGTCGCCTATTCCCCTGCTATACTCCCTCTCTAGAGCATGTTGTTGAGCACCAAGTCTGTCCGTGCGAAACCTACCAACTTCTTTTTTAATTATATATTATAAGAGCCAATGCCTTTATTTAAAGAACTTCATTATTGTGCTCCCTTTTGCTTAGCAAAATGTTGATATGATGTTAGCTTTTGTTAAATATGGACAGTCAATTCAAGCAAGACATTGGTTATGCTATTTGTCAAGTGTAGAGTGTCTCAGAGATGATTTTCTTGTATTCCAAAAGTTGAAACAGGACCTCTTTTTTCTTTTTGATTGGTCCTTTTCAATTCTGTTTCTTTTTTGGTTGGTTCTCTACAATCCCTTTTTTACCAAAAAAAAATCAGTGCGGACTGTCCCATCGAACATTTATGGGCAACCACTATAGATTCACGACACATGTCTTTTTTGCATGCATAAAACACATGAGAGAATTATAGTTTCTTTCCAATTACAACAACAACAACATAGCCTTTTGTCCCAAGCAAGTTGGGGTAGGCTAGAGATGAAACCCAAAAGAGACGAGAAACAGGGAGACACATAAAGGGACATAAAGGGCACAAGACAAAAGATGTCACGGTTCAGGCACGTTGATTGCTAATCTCCAAGCGCTCCTGTCCATAGCTAAATCCTTGGGGATATTCCACTCCTTAAGATCTCTCTTAACGGACTCGTCCCAAGTTAATTTAGGTCGACCTCTACCGCTCTTTACATTATCGGCCCGCTTTAGAACTCCACTACGCACCGGCGCCTCAGGGGGCCTCCGTTGGACATGTCCAAACCATCTCAACCGATGTTGAATCAATTTCTCCTCAATTGGTGCCACCCCAACCCTATCCCGAATATCGTCGTTCCGTACTCTATCCCTCCTTGTGTGCCCACAACACCAACGCAACATACGCATCTCCGCTACACTCAATTGCTGGACATGTCGCCTTTTTGTAGGCCAACACTCAGCACCATATAACATCGTCGGACGAATCGCCATCCTATAGAACTTACCTTTCAGTTTCTGAGGCACCCTTTTGTCACAGAGAACGCCAGAAGCTTGACGCCATTTCAACCAGCCGGCTGAAATTCTATGCCTAACATCTTCATCAATGTCTCCATCCTTTTGTAGCATCGACCCTAAATACCGAAAAGTATCCTTCTTGGCCACCACTTGCCCATCGAGGCTAACGTCTCCCTCCTCGTGCCTAGTCGCGCTGAAATCGCACCTCATATACTCGGTCTTAGTCCTACTAAGTCTGAACCCTTTCGACTCTAACGTGTGCCTCCATAGTTCTAACTTCCTATTAACTCCCGCCCTACTGTCGTCAACTAGCACCACATCATCAGCAAAGAGCATACACCAAGGGATATCACCTTGTATGTCCCTTGTGACCTCATCCATCACCAAAGCAAATAAATAAGGGCTCAAAGCTGACCCCTGATGCAGTCCTATTTTAATTGGAAAGTCACTGGTGTCGCCATCACATGTTCGGACAAATGTCACCACATCCCTGTACATATCCTT
Organism: Saccharum hybrid cultivar R570; assembly: GCA_038087645.1. Lineage (NCBI taxonomy): Eukaryota > Viridiplantae > Streptophyta > Magnoliopsida > Poales > Poaceae > Saccharum > Saccharum hybrid cultivar. The sequence goes on along the minus strand of JAQSUU010000191.1, from coordinate 9,311,968 downwards.
GATGAGGGTAACGTACTTAGTTAGGACTTTGTGCTTTTCCAAGGCCCACCACATGATATTTCTCGGTACTTTGTCATATGCCTTCTCGAGGTCAATAAAGACCATGTGCAAGTCCTTCTTCTGCTCCCTATATCTCTCCATCAATTGTCGTAATAAGAAAATCGCCTCCATGGTCGACCTACCAGGCATGAACCCAAACTGATTTTAGGTCACATGTGTCACTCTCCTTAGGCGATGCTCGATAACCCTCTCCCAGAGCTTCATCGTATGACTCATCAACTTAATCCCACGGTAGTTAGTACAACTTTGAACATCTCCCTTGTTCTTGAAGATAGGTACTAATATACTTCTCCTCCATTCTTCAGGCATCTTGTTTGACCGAATTATAGTTTCTTTCCAATTATTTATCTTAAATTTAAGCAAGAGTCTCATGGGTTGATTAAAAAAAAGAGTCTCATCGGTTGTTAGATATGTATGAACATGTGTGGTGGGTATCCATAAATTTTCCACGAGGTCCGTCACTACTAAAATCACCCCCCACCAACCCCTTTTTTTGGTGTGTGGGAGGGGTCAAGGCTTTAGGTCGATATTACATGTGTAGCTAGGAGAACGGGTCTTGCTTTGCCCGCTCCACAACTTGCCCCTCCCCCCTCCCCCAAGCGTCCTCAACAGGGTGACTCGGGGGCGACGTCGCCGCCGCCCAAGCGCCCCCTCCCGGCCTCCCCACCGGCCGTTGTCGTCGCCCACTAGCGCGTGGTGGCAGTGGCCAGTGGTGGGCCCGAAAAAAAGAGCTTCGTTCGCACCTCCCTCTCCCTCACCCTTGCTCCTTTACCTTGCCCCCTCCACCCTCTTCGCCTCTGACAGGGAGCGGCGGCGAGCGGCCGGATCCCCCCTGGGGCCGGACGTGGCGCACCGGTGGACGGCTCTCCTCCTCGGCGATGGGGAGTGGCCCGGTCAGCCTGCACCAGCTACCGGGGCTGGTGGCTGTCGGGCGGCGGCGACCGCTACACCCTCTCCATCTCCGGCGGTTTGCGGTGGCGGCTGGCCGGATCCGCCCCCCTAGGGCCAGATCTGGCACACCGGCGGTCGGATCTCTCTCGGCGGCGGGCTCCGGCAGGGTCAGCCAACCTACGGCGTTGATCTGCGGTGGATGGCCGGCTCTAGGCCCCCTGGACAACATCTGCTGTCTGGAGGTGTCCTGGACCCTTGGCGGCAGGCGGCGGCGAACTTGCCGGGTGGCTAGAGGCGATGGCCGGATCTGCTCCTCCACGGCAGCTCTTGCCCGGGCCGGCCTGCTCCCCTTTGGCGGCGGCCGGGGCTGACGACAGACAAGGGTGAAAACCCTGCCAGGCTTCTTGCCTTGGGCCGATGATGGTGGCGCGCCAGCGTCATCACCTTCTTGGAGGCATCATCATAATGCTCAATCCGTCGTTGGAGGTTGCTGGGGCAAGTTTGGGGATGAAAGTTCCTATTGGGTGATCCTCACAATGAAGTTGGCATCCGCGGATGTCATCACCTTCTTGAAGGCTTCGTTGATGCACTCTGTTTGTTCCCACCGCGCCGTTTACCGGAGTCGGTCCTCACCGTTCTGTGTCTGCGTGTGCTTCACTCTTCTCTTCGCATAGGTCTGCCCCGCCTCAGTTGATGTTGCCGCTACAGTTGCTCGGCGGTTCACAGCGGCTACCTGATCACTATTGATGTTATGCCGCAGTCATGCAGTTCACAGCGACTACCTGGTCGTTGTTGAAGTTGCTGATGGTCGTTCGGGTGTTCATAGTGGCTACCAGGTCGCTGTTATCCCTGTTATCTTGGTTCGTTTCGGTGGTTGCATTGCCACCGCGGCTTCGTCTTCTGAGCGGGCAACCTTTGCATTGAACCTTTTCTGTAGGTCCAGTCAGTTAGGTTTGTGGTGTTGGGTCCGAGTTGCTCCTTGCTTGTGCTGTGCTTGCCTGTGCTTTTGCTTTCGCTTCGCTTTGGTCCGTCCACACACGGGTGTTGATGTTGCTGCAGTCGTCTTCTTCTCTGCAGCGGCTACCTGGTCGCTGGCGGATACATCCTCTTCTTTGCAGCGGCTACCTGGTCGCTGGCGGATACTGTCGTCTTCTACTTCGCAGCGGCTACCTGGTCGCTCGCGGATTCTACCGGTGGATGCTTTGCCACCATGGCTTCACCCCCTTTGTTGGCGACCATTGTGCGGATGTATCTTTCTTTTGCAGGCATAGTCAGTTGGTGTAGTGTGGTGGAGGTCCCCCTTCGTGTTTTCTTGCTGTTTGTTTGTGTCTTAGGGATTCCGTGTGTAATCCGAGAATTACTTGTGAGTCCTTTGTATCCGTGTTCCGGCCTTTCTTTTGGCCTTTCCTCTTAATGAAAAATGCGTAAAAGGCCCGATCGCAAAAAAAAAAACATGTGTAGCGAGGATCAGGCTTAGTGGAGCTGGTTTGAGTTGCTTATTCTTTCCCGTCCCGTGTCCTCCTTTATTGTTGTTTTACTATCATTTCTTCTTTACTTTCTTTGACTAATAAGTTTAACAGCAAAGTTCTTGCCTTTTTTGTTAAAAAAAAGAAAAAAAACATGTGATTGGGTACAATAGTTTCTCCTTTATTTGACTATATAAGACATAAGATGTCTGCACAAATATCTCAAAGCAGGAGTGAAAAGGAAGTTCACAATAAGAACCGTACTAGCAACAAAAAAAGAAAAAAAAGTAGGTATTTTTCTGTGCAGAGCCAAATAATATCAGCAAGCTACTCCCTCCGTTATGAAATACCGTGCATTCTGGTCATTCTCAGACAAAATAAGGTAGAGTGCAATAGACACATGTATCCCTCACTTAACTTCCTAATCTATTGAATTCTGATTCTATTCTGCATGATTAAAAGGTGAACTCTCAATCTCCTTATACAAAATATGCCAAGTACATGAATAACTTTTCTTATTCAAAATAATCATGTATTTTTATTTAAGTAAATATTATATTCTTGTTCCCCAGTGCACTATATTTCAGGACAAATTTCAAATGCTAGAATGCACTATATTTCAAGACAAAGGGAGTAATATATTTTAAAAAATAAGAAAATTTGTTAGGGCATGTTTGGATCCCCTCCTTTAAACTTTCGAGCTCTAAAAGCTTTAGAGCAATGTAGCTCACTTTGAGCTCTAAACTAATCTCTAATGTGATGTGCACTTAAGTTTAGAGCTAACTTTAGACCACTTATTTGAAGCTTTAAAGTTTAGAGGAGAAAATCCAAACATGCCCTCTCATTAACCATCCTTGGGCTCAAATGAGAGTTGTACCTTTGTATCGATGTAGACATAGAAATATTTATAGGGGCTAGGCATGAAGATTTTGTATAATTAATAAAGTAAAATCACTATAGATGTCTTATTGTTAATGCGTACATTTACCTAGTATTCATACACATGATATCAAACATGGGGTTCCTTCCCTCATGGGTATATATGGGGTACGATCACCTCTGTTAACCATTTAAGCTATGCTTGATTATTCAAGTTTATAAGGAATTTAATTGATAAAGCTGAATAATTGAACGTCTTAGCCAAATAAATAGGAACTTGTGGTATCAATTGCATAACGATAATGATAGGATCAGACGTCCGCGCGGACGAGCGCTTCGCTTAATGGGCCTGGGACTGGCCTAGGTAACTCCCCCAGGCACCGTAACATTTCCCCACTCTCTTGCTCGGTCGCAGCCACTACTACCACAGAGCCGTCCATCCACAGTGGCCACATCCACCGCGTAACCCGCCCACCGCGGCCAACATGGCATCCGCTCGCACCCCCGACCATCTCACCTTGTCTATGCGGTGGCCTCCTTCTCCACCCCGGGGTCCTCCTCCCCCACCCTAGCGGCCTCCTCCCACACCCTGGTGGTGCCCCTTCGGCCCCCTACACCCCGGTGTCCTCACCCACCGGGAGCGCTCAACACCCGCGGATCTGGTGGCCCTCTCCCCCACCTTAGCAAGATCCAAGCAAGCCACTGACCCTCCCCTACCCTGGCCAGCGGCGCCCTCCCCAGATCTGGCAACGTCTTTGCTCCCTCGGCCGATGGCGAGCATGGTGCGCATGTGGGTGCGCACCATCCAGCGAGCCTACGCCACCGCAGTTGCCCACCAGGTAGGTCATGGTTACACGGCGATGTTGTGTGTTGTTTCTAGACGCTTTTCAGACATGTTGCAAGCCCATGTTTCAAGTGTTTTAGTTGTTTCAGATGTATATTTTAATGGTTTCATGTGGATGTTGCAAAAGTAGATCGGGATGTTGCATATGTTGCAATGGTTGTACACGTATGTTGCAAGCGGCTATCCCCAATGTTTCATATATTTTTTGTACACGTATATTGCAAGTGTTTCAAAAGTATGTCTCAAGTGTTTCATCTGTCTTCTTTTGTATGTTGCAAGTTTTGCTTCTTGATGTTTTAAAAGTAAATAGGAATGTTGCACATGTTGCAATGGTGTTTCAACTGTATATTCCAAATGTTTCATCTGTTTTAGACGTATGTTGCAAATGTTTCATCTGGATGTTGCAAAAGTGGATCGAGATGTTGCACGGCGCGGCCGGTGGCTGTCGTTGTGCGGGGCGCGGGTCAGGCGTTTTCGAGGAGTTGAAACGACTTTTTTCCACTACGCCGGAAGTCGAAAAAGAAACGGAGGCGACCGGACGCTGGACCGGATGCGGTCTCTGTTTGACCGGACACGTCCGATCAATGTTCAGCTTCTGCGTGTGTTTCAGTTTTTTGATCGGACGCGGTGGCGCGTCCGATCATAGTCGATCGGACGCGTCCGGTCGTTCAGAGAGCTTACTGGACTCCAACCGGATGCTGGCACTGTGGCGTCCGGTCAGTTCTGCAGCGCGTCCGGTCGTTGTTTCGTTGTGCGCTGCTCAGGCTTGACCAGCGCGTCCGGTCTGTTACGGGACCAACGCGTCCGGTCGAGCTTCACGCGTCCGGTCGTTGCGTGGGGCGCGTCCGGTCGGTGGTTCGCGAGCGTAGGCGCTGTGTGATCGGCGCGTCCGGTCAATTGGACCAGCGCGTCCGGTCAGCGCGCTGCAGCTGTTTCAAGTTCTTAACGGCTATATTCGAAGGGGTACGTCTATAAATACTCGTTGGCCGGCTCAAGGCTCCATCTCTTGGACATTTGACATACTTATGAGCACTTTGAGCTAAGCAACTCCCCTCTCACTCATCTCTCTTGCTTCTTTGCATATTCGAAGTGAGATTGAGTGATCCAAGTGCATTTGCATTGTGAGATTGCATGTAGTTGGCACTTGGTGGTTGATTTGCTGCGGGATTCTTGTTTCTCTTGGTGGTTGCCGCCACCTAGACGGCTTGGAGCAGCTTGGAGGCGTTGGCAAGAGTTGGTGATTGTTCTTGGCCACCTCCGGTGATTGTGAGGGGTTTGTGCCTACCTCGGCGAAGCGCCAAAGGCAACGTTAGTAAATTGCTCGTGTCATTGCAACCTTTAGCCATTTGGTAGGCTCTTGTGGCGCCTTTTGAGAGGCTCGGTGTGAGACCGATTAGCCACCGAACCACGTGGTGAAGAGGGACACAACGGGGACTAGCGTGCCGGCAAGCACGTGAACCTCGGGATAAATCTTCGTGTCATCACTTTCATATTGTGATTGATTATTCCCGGTGTTCGGTTATCTTGGTATTCATTGTTGATCATATTGGTTGGCTCAATACTTCGCCCCTCGGTGAAACTCTCCTAACTCAACTCCGCATTACTTTCTTAGTTATCTTTGCTAGCTAGTTAGCTTTGCTAAAGTAGGTCCTTTATGTAGCTTGCTAGTTGTAGTTGTAGTTACCTTCTCGGTTTGACTTGTGCGGTTGAGTGCAAATATACTAGAATTGTGAATTGGTTAACACCCCGTAGGCTAAGCAAAACTCGCATCTCGCTACTTGTTATATTAATAAACTTGTTTAGCTTGTCTTTGTAGGAAAATTTTAAAAGGCTATTCACCCCCCTCTAGCCATCAAGACCTTTCAGCGGGTCCTGCGACGGACATGGGCATGGGTGCTGGGGTGGGACGCGGGATGTGGATGCGGGGAGCGGCGCAGGTGTCAGAGCCGTGTCTGGACGTCCGGACGCTAGGCGTACCGATTGCATAATATGAAATACCATGACCAATAAGAATTTGGAATTTTTATGCAGAAACAATAATTTATTACAACTTTGTCACCGTCAGAACTAATTTGAAATGCACTTTAACTCCACTCCCCTACCCACCCCTACCCAGAAAAAAAAACAATAGCGCTTAACAGTCAAAATGTTTGCCCAGCGTGGGTACTATTTTGTAATCCAAAGTGCGTGTAATGTGTTGATGTACCCAGCTATCATATAATATAATTCTTCTTTCGTCGAAACAAAAATCTTAACGGAAAGTTGCACTCAATAGTTATCTCGCTTCGTAGGATCGAAGTGCTTTTGATGAGAGTCCAAGCAGAAAAGGCAGTCATTTGACGGACATAGTTTCTATTAAAAACCCATGCCAAAACTCCAGCGTTATCTCTTTGTACGCAACGCAACGCGAGTCAAACGCTCGAGCCATTTCGATGCATGTCACGGTAACAAGAAGGCCTAAATAAAAGTGAGCACTGCCAGCCAAACTAAGCTCCAAATGACTCGCCGCCGGCCGGCAGTAAAGCCGTGCACTCTCGCAGACAGCCGCACCGAACAGCCGGATCCAACCATTTGGTGCCATCTCATGAATTCCATGCGGACGCATCGAAGGGCATAAATTCCATATGCTCTTACTCTAAACGAGTTCGACAAATACATGACTTTCAGAAAAGCGCCATGAATACAAAAATACTACTAGCAGCAAAAAAAGCTATAGGAGGCCCCTCGCAAATTCTTAGGTAGCCACGACGCACTGAGCTTTTTCTGTCGCGCGACCGGGCTTTTTATCTCGATGAAGAGATGAGGACAGTTGCATCTACTCCCAATTCCAAAGTGCTGAACCGGAGGTGGTGGCCACCGAGGCTGTTTGGATCTTTTTTTTTTTTTGAAACTTGTTTGGATCTTTCTGGGGAAGATAGGCAGAAACGCTATAAAAGAAGCTTTCCCCCTTCTCATTTGGGGCCTGAGCAACCCGCAACCACCGCACCGCACGTTAGGTACCGATCGAGAGAGAGAGAGGCAGGCAAGAACCGAGCAAATCAGAGCAGCTGCGTCTGCCTGCCAAGTCTTGGTCTTCGTCTTCGTGTTCGCGCGCGGTGTAAAGACTCGGCGATGGAGGGGTCGACGACGGCGACGACTGAGGGCCATGTGGTTGGGATCCCGGTGAGCACCAGGGCTTATGGCATCGAGGAGCCCGACTTCCCGGCGGAGGAGACGCAGACGCCCGACCGTGGAGAATTCCCGAGCTCATTCCAGTACAGCAGCCATAGCCATGGTGAGAGACTCACCCCTGTCTGTTCTTGATTTGTCTGCTCGAGTCAAGTTCACTACTGCATGGTGGTTGGTGGGGAAGAAACCAAGAAAATCGAAGCATGTTGCTGATCGAGCTATTTTACACCTTTTCATTCAGATGCTACCAGCTCAACGACACCGACCACCGATCGGCCGACGAGCAATCAACAAGCTGCCAGCAGGAAGGGAGACAAGATCGTTCATGGAATCAAAGAGCACGGTACTTACTTTTCCATGCTGGACTGGAACAATTCTAGCTAATCAAGGCTGTGTGGAAGGAAGAATGAAGTCGATGCTTTCTTCTTGGCCACGGAAGTAGACTGAAGTCGTTGCTTGCTCTGATGCAGTGACCCTGGGGCCGAAGCTCTCGGACACGGTGAAGGGGAAGCTGTCGCTGGCCACCAAGATCCTGCAGGCGGGCGGCGTGGAGAAGGTGTTCCGGCAGTGGTTCTCCGTGGACAAGAACGAGAAGCTGCTGCGGGCGTCGCAGTGCTACCTGTCGACGACGGCGGGGCCCATCGCGGGGATGCTGTTCGTGTCCACGGCGCGGGTGGCGTTCCGCAGCGACCGGTCGCTGGCGGTGTCCACCCCGCGCGGCGACAGGGCCGGGCGCGCGCCGTACAAGGTGACCATCCCGCTGCGGAAGGTGAAGGCCGTGCGGCCCAGCGAGAACAAGCACCGGCCGGAGCAGAAGTACGTGCACCTCGCCACCAACGACGGCTTCGAGTTCTGGTTCATGGGCTTCGTCACCTACAACAAGTCGCTGCACCACCTGGAGCGCGCCGTCGCGTACGCGCAGCAGGCGCAATGACGGCAGGCGCCCGCCGGCGTGGTCGCTGATGGGGGTAGTAGTTTCTTCATGTCAGCGCCGTGCGTGTCGTCTTGGTTTGTACGTGTAGGTGGGCTAGTTGGTTCTGGCTGTGTATGTGTAGGCTCCAACTGCAACATGTCGTTGTACATCTTGAGGGGTCGGTTGCCTCGTGGACTACTAATTGGCTGGTTACCAGGTTGGTTAGAGGCGATCGATCAGGGCATGTGGTCTTTTTGGGGTTGGGGAAGAGGAAAATTCATGAATTTGGAACAGAAAATGGCTGTGTGGAAATGGCAAAACTGCCATCAATATCCATTGTTTTCTAAAGGAAAAAAGATGTGCCGAAAGGGTATTCAGTATTCACACCTCAGGGCCTATCCAAATCTTCTTCTTTTCAGGGTGTAGCTCTGCATAGTGTGAACGCAGCGATTTCGTAAGTGTAATTGATGTGCCAGGATGATACGTGGTCGATGTCGATTTCGTAATTGTAAATTGATGTGCAGGATCGATGTGTAGCTACGATATCTTATTGCTTCGAGATGATGTCTGAAGAACTCCGATATTAAACGTGTTCACAGCATCTGACTGAACGATTGAATTCAGTCAACTGCTTTTTGCACAAATCAAGACTGAAACAACTGAATTCAATTCGCTGGTTTCTTACAGAATCTAGTCTTATTCAATCAGGTCCCGGCATAACTGCACTGATGTAACACACAGGAAATCAGAACCAACACAATTTTCTGACTGAAAGTGAGCATGTATCTGAATGAAAGAGACTGGAATTCAGTTCGCTGTTTTCGTAAAGACTACAGAAACTACACAAAAACCAGACTGAAAGAAATTCAATTCAATTCTGTGGTTCTCACAATACCATGTCTTATTCAGTCAGGTGCCTGCGCTGATGGAGTAGCAATGTCCAGCTTGGTTATTTGCTAAAGAGGAGAAAGACCATCACGTGGGACGAGTGGACGACCACAATTCAGACACACAGAAAAGCAAGAACCATATCCCTCCGACCTGCCTAACCGATTACCTTGCGAACTAAGATTTCCGGTCCTCAGCACCAAAAATTATGATTTGCAAATGTACATATTAAAAAACTCAACCTGCTGGGTATAACCTCCTCGAAGGACATTGCTATTAAGGCACAACTTCACTAAATGGCAAACGTTCACTCGATTCAAATCGGGCTATCGATTTTTGGCCCAAAAAAAAAACTTATGTAACCATTTTTTTTAGAAAGTTACAGAGTTATATGCATAACTTTAATGTATAACTTATAGAACAAACTTCAACGTATAATTTATATGCATAACTTCAACGTGACAAAGTTACGCACATATCTTATACACATAACTTACTACGTGGCAAAGTTATACGCGTAATTTTTATGTATAATATTTTGCAGAGCAAACTTATCAACATAATTTCTTAGAAAGCTACAAAATTATACACAAAAGTTTTATGTATAACAATTTGCAGAACAAATTTATTATCATAACTTTTCATTATAAATTATTTGATATATTTTTTATATAATTTTATAGACAACTTATCATTTTAACTTTTATATGTATAAGTTATATTATTCATAAAATTACTATAAAATAATGTAGAAAAGTTTTTGTGCTAAGTTGTCTATGAAATTACGTAAAAACTGTATCTAAAAGTTACAATAAAGAATTGTGCTAATAAGTTCTGCTCTGCAGAATGTTATATTGTCAAAGTTGTGAATATAAGTTATGGTAATAAGTTAAACCCAGTAAAATATTACGCATAAAAGTTATGTGTATAACTTACTAACTTTTCAAAAATAAAATAGAAAGTTGCAGAAACAAAATTTCTAGAAAAGAAAAGTTGCAGGACTGCTCATTGTTCATCGTTCGCTGAATTTTGAATCCAATGACCGTGGAAGTGGAATTGGGGCTCAAACCCACGACCTAGTGCCACTAAATCACTTACAAGTTACAACCAGTAGGCAAGGCTACCGGTTCTTTCTTTCGCCAAATGAACGTATTAGGAACTCTATACTAAGATTTAATAAAGTCTTTCAAGTATACTTTAATAATTAGGCATTAGAGCATCTCCAAAAGTTTTCTAAAGTTTCCTCCTAAAAACACTATGTTTCCCAACTCCTATATTCCACTTCTAAAAAATTAAAATTTGGTCTCACTTTTTTTTTGCGGCATTTTTTCCCCGGTGAGAGTCTTCGACGCCGCCGCCGCTCCTACTTTAGCCTGTTCGTTTGAAATTATCAGCCAGATCAGCCAATCATTCAACAGTATTTTCTCTCACAAAAAACCAGCCAGATCAGTCAGATTTCAACCCAAACAAACATGCTTTCGTCGTGCCCTAGCGCCGTGCAGTTCCAGCCGGCCGTAGCCACCTCCCAGACACAGACCGCCGGCACCTCCCAGCAGGCCGGCCAAACCTCCCGACGGCCATGTCTCCCGACCATGAGCCACAGGCCGCCGGCCTCCAGTCAGGCAGCTAGCAATCAGCGGAGCAGCAGTATTTGGCTGCCAGTAGCAGTTCAGTACCATCAGCAGAGCACAGTACATGAACCGGCCATCAGCAGAGCACACTAGAATGCAGGCAAGCAGTAGCACAGTACCAATGCAAAAATAGCTGCTGGCTGCCGGCCACCAAGACGCTAGCAGCAGACGAAGATGGCGCGTAGATGGTGTAGTTCTTCATCCGCTGGAAGATGGCGCGGCTCGTCAGCACGGCGCTGATGATGACGCTCAGGCCGGGCTCCGTGAGCACGATGTCCGTCGCGTCCGCCACCCCGATCCCGATGTCCGCCTTCTTCAGCGCCGGCGCCTCGTCCACGCCGTCGCCCGTCATCCCGCAGATGTGCTTCCGCTCCTGCAGCCGCCGCACGATCTCGTACTTGTGCTCCGGGAACATGCCCGCGAACCTGTCCGCCTTCTCGATCAGCTCGTCCACGGCAGCGGCAGCGTGGATAAGCCCTACGAACCGCAAAATACCAGAACGGACCAGTAGATCGATGGAGTTTTACCTCTTCCTTGGTCGGCGGCGGCGAAGATCCTCTGCCCTCGATGAAGAACAATGGCGCGACGACGGAAACCGCGGCAAAGGAAGGGCCAGGGAAGGAAGTAAACGTCGCGGGAAGGAGAAAACCGCGCCACGGCGTCGGATACGCATAATTCGGGTGACTTTTTCTAAGTTCTAAAAAAAATTAGGAGGACGGATCTTTCTTAAAGCCAAGAATTAGAAAGAGAAATAGTGAACTCTTAGAGATGCTCTTATTAGCTAATATATTATTGATTACTACATACCGATATCTTATTAAAAAAAACATGTGGATACTTTCATCCAAAAAATATTGTGGATACGAATCATACAAGTTCCAAGGAAATAGTGCTGGATCATCGAGTCTTTGGTATTAGTGACGATAAGTTCCAGGAAAAAAAGGATTAACTACACAGACTTGAAGTCTTGAACTAGTCAAGTTGGAAGCATGCGTGCCTGACGGACTCTGTCCAAATCGGCGATGTCCGAATCGTATCCTCGACAGCATTCAAACCTTAGCACCGAAGCGCCCAATGGCGAGTTTTTGTTTGCAGGCCAAGGGAACGAAGACGAACGAATCAACGATACGCGCTTCGACTTTTACAGCTTCCTTTGGTTTGGCTAGTCTCGTCCTTCGTCCTTGGTGCCTCCCTTTCAGTCATTTCCGTTCCATATCTGGAAGAACAATGTGCTCTGTCCCGCCGCTTTGGACCCCCCAGGAGGATCAGGATCAGGATCAGGCAAACCCTCTTTCAGAATCTTCTCACAGTTATCCGATCAGATCAGATGACCTTTTACCCACTTGATGACCGAAGGCCATGCAACATGGTTTGTCTTGGCCATGAAGCTATCGCCTACAAGAGGCAGGCGCAGGAGCACTTAGGGGGTATTTAGTTGGCAGGTGAAAAGTTTTTATGTCACATATGTCAAAAGGGGTTTTCGGATATTAATAAAAAAACTAATTACATAACTCGCCTGAAAACTGCAAGATGAATTCATTAAGCCTAATTAAGCCGTCATTAGCACATGTGTTACTGTAGCACTTAAGACTAATCATGGACTAATTAGGCTTAAAAGATTTGTCTCGTAGTTTTTAACCAAACTGTGCAATTAGTTTTTTTTCCCGTCTACATTTAGTACTTCATGCGCAATTAGTTTTTTTTTCGTCTACATTTAGTACTCCATGCATGTGTGCATGTGTCCAAAGGATGTGATGGGACCCCTTACTGGAGAAAAAAAAAGGTCGCCTTGCATTTTGCTTCATTCAAGCCGATCCAATAACCATAGCCCGCTTCCAATTTAGGTCGGGTCCAAAGCCGCAGCTGCCGGGCTGGAAAAGCCTGGATTGCACATGGATTTCGCGCGTATTCTTCACATCTTTTCTTTGACAAGACAGCACTGTTGTTGGACCAAAAACGTTGCACCGTGGATGTACCTCCGACAGAAACCAACAGGTTCCACTCACAATTCCATGGCAGCATCGACACGAACGAAACGTCGAACGCCATAACGCTGATTTGCCGACCTCGACACCGGAAGGATCCAGCTCATCGGCTCACCGCCTCTCCGTGCTTTCCATGTCACTCCCACGGCGGACGGCGGCGAGTGTACTTCTTTGAACGCTGGAGCTTGCTCTGCAAATGCACAAGTGTGGAGTGTCAGAGGAGGCTGGCTGTCCTGGCCCTGCAGCCAAGATCCTCTCCATCTGCCGGTGTAACCGTGGGGGGAGACAAGGACAGCAGGGCGCCGAGCCGCCGATGGTCGCTGGTCGGGCAGTTGGGCGAGGACGACGAAGTGGCCTTGCTGAGTCCGTGCCGCGTGGGACGCGATACGGATTCTCGGCGACTTCGCTGGCCGAGGACGCGAGTGGCGAGCAGAGACTTCTTCGGTCGGGAGGGAAACCGGACCAGAAACGAGAAAGGACTTCCGATCCCGAAGTGACCAAAACCAGAGGACAGAGAGGTTTTTCGATGGAAAAAAGGGCCGTTGTTTTACACGTTGGATCGCCATGGATCTGCATCATCCATAGCCCATAGGCCACGGGACGTGGGCCCTTGCTGTGGATCTTCTCCTCTCTTCAGGCTGCTGCAGCCTAGTTGTGTTTTTCCCTTCACTTTTTTCTTTTCTTGGAAGGAAAAAAGGTCAGTGTTTTCTTCTGCTATGACTATGAGTCGGATCATGTGGGCATGTTTTCCATGGTTTAGTAGTGTTATATACAAAACGAGCCATTGGATAACCATCCGGTCCTCAGAGTCCCTTTTCTGTGCCACCATCTCTTTCTCCAACCTCCACTGAGGCAGCTTCATTTTCCTTGGACGAATAACACAGCTCCTGCCCTTGTTCTAGGAGCTAGCAGTTCCCCCGGATATCCCAGTGCTCCTCCAACAAATTCAGTTCTCTGTTTATCTTTGTGCCTTGCCGCCTCGATCGTCATTTACCGTGCTTCGATGCTGCGGTCCACAATTTGCTACCAACTGGCCACTTCTCTATTTGTGCTAGTATAGTTTTGGGATTATACAAGGTTCTTTCTTATAAGTTGCCCTAAGGAAAAAGCTATCTTAACTCGAAACACACAACAATTTATATAGGGCAAAAAAAAAAACGCCGCTGAAAAAGACTACTGGTGGGTACTACGGTGAAACCTATAAAAAAACCTAAAATCCTCTGAGGAAAAGAACATCAATAATGATATGACGCGGCTGTCCGTCTGTCCATCCGGATGCCACATGCCTGCGCGCTCTGCCTTATCCAATGCCGCTCGTCAGTGTGCTTCTAAAAAAAAGGCAGCGCTGCTTCATTCTCTAACGCGAGGCTCCTCGCAGCAGGCATCGCGAGGCCGCTCGCCGTGGCCTTCTTCAGCGCGGTGGCGCCGCATCCACCCCCATCCCGTGCTCCATGCTCCTATCCCCACTCCGTGCCGCACGCCGTGGCCACCCGGCCCACTCTGCCGCGCCTGCCGCCATCCCCCGCGGCGCTTCCATCCCATGCCATGGCCCACTCTGGCACCCTGCCGCCGCCATCCCCCACAGCGCCCCCATCTCCTGTCGCGCCTCCGTGCTGGCCGCTGCAAGGCTGCGCCACCATCCTCGGCCGTCGGCTGGCCGGAACCGGCCGCACCCCCCCTTTGCATTGCGTCGTACGGAAGAATGGTGAAAAATGTATGTTGCAAGTTTATGTTTCAAGTGTTTCAAATGTTTCATAGGTATGTTGCAAGTGTTTTATGTGGGTGTTGCAAAAATAGATTGGGATGTTGCATCTGTTGCAAGTGTTTCAGAGACATGTTGCAAGTGTTTGTTCAAAATGTTTCATCTGTTTTTTTTATATATTTGCAAGCGTTTTTTATTTGGATATTGCATATGTTTCTCATATATTGCAAGAGTACGTTCCAATGATTTCAGTTGTTTCAGTCTTATGTTGCGGTAAGTGTTTTCATATTGCAAGTTGCAAGTGTTTTATCTGAATGTTGCATATGTTTTACACGTATGTTTCAAGTGTACAATCAAATGTTTATTCTGCTTTAGATATATGTTGCATTAAGTGTATTATGTTACAAGTGTTTCATGTGTTCAAAGGTGTATTCAGATAGTCATAGGGGCACGGTCCGAGCGCCGAGAGATGTGGCGTGGCGAGCTGAGTCCCCGCGGATGGGGCGCGCTAGGGGCCAGCAGTCGGGGCACGTGGCGCGCCTGGAGTCTTGCAGACGGTGGCGTGCTGGTCCTCATCCCGGCTCCTGGGTCTCGTCTGCGGGGAGAGAGGAGAGCGGTGTCACTGGAAAGGAGCCACGGGCGCAGCGACAAGGGTGGGGAGCGCATGCGGGGCGTTACGAGGTGGATGGGGGTGGGCTGGGCATGATGGCAGGGCACCCCACGTCCCCAGCCTCGCCTTTTCCCGTAACCCGGCGCACGAACGATTGTGCGAGTACATGGGCTGCACTCCGAAAGCGGCCATCCATCCGCCGCGGCGAGCCACCTGTCCCCGCGACGCAGCGGCCGTGGACAAATGGGGCAAAGCCGCAAGCCCTCCACGCCCTCGCGCGGCGGAAAGAAGCAATATCCTACGGTTGGCCGAGCCACTCGCCATAACCTCTTGCCTGACTAGCTGATGACTCCGGCCGGCCGCGCGCACGATCGAAAGCTCATTAGAGCGGCGGGCGGATGACACAGCCCCACGTAATGCCCGGCCCTTTTCGCGAACATGGACCGCTGCTTTTCCTTGCTGACTCCGCGCGAATCCACTCCTTCTCGCCCAAGATTTCATCACCCTCGACCTAAGTTACACGGATACGGATACGTGTATCGGTATCGGATACGGATACGCCAATTTTCCAAAAAACCCGATACGCGGATACGTTTAATATTTTTAAAAAATATAATAATAATAATAATAATAATAATAATAATAATAATAATAATAATAATAATAATAATAATAATGATGCAATAGGTCTGAAGGTCTTAAATAACTACTTAAATGCACTTGCACTTACACTTCCACTAGCAGCACTCATCTGTTACATCAGTTATATGTTCTTGCAAACTTAGATATTAACAAGCAGTTAATAGATCAAAGCATCATTTGAACATAGCTGCAAGAGAACGCTCCCAAATTCAAAAGTCCAAGTAAATTAAAAATGGCAGCACGTGATTGATCATGCAACAAATATATAACAAGAAACATGAACATGGTTAATATACCTCATTCAGCATCCTGTGGAGCTCATCCCTTGCCTCAACAACACGATCTCTGTCATTGCTATCAACAACAAAGATAAGGCCTTGGGTGTTCTGGAAATAGTGCCTCCACAATGGCCTGATCTGGGGTTTGAAAAATAAAATGTTGTGAGTTAAAAGTCTCTTAAACCTGAATACAATTAGATCTATTATCAGATGTTTTGAACAATCTTTCTGATACAGCACAGAAAAAGCTAGTGCAGTGAGCTCACGCCATCTACTGCATAGATCGAGAATGGGGAGAGGAAGATGAGGTAGGGATCGAACAAATCAAGCAGCTACAAAGTATGAACTAAAGAAGAGGAGATCGAACAAATCAACCAGGAACTCCCTGTCACCGTCGCAGCCTAGGCGAAGTGGCGAGCAGGGGCGGAGCACTGGACGCTGGGCGAAGTGGCGAGCAGGGGCGGAGTTCGTCGCCGGCGGGCAGGGACGGATGCTTGTCGCCGGCGATCGGAGGGTCGTCGCCGGTGGCCGGCAGACGGCAAGCAGCGCTCGCGGGGGAGGAATCGCGGCGCGCGGGGGGAGGAATCGCGGGATGCGGCGCGATGCGGGAGAAGTGCGACGCAGCGACTGGCTTAGGGCGACGGGATATGCGGTGTAATTGGGCCGGGCCGTATCCAGTAAGGCTGATACGCGTATCCCCCACATTGATACGTATCAGGCCCGCGTATCGTATTTTCGCAAAATTAATAAAAATCCGATACTCCGCCTATACGTATCCGTGCCGTATCGAACGCGTATCCGTATCGGATACGTATCCGATACGCGATACGCCTGTGCCTTGGCGTATCCATGTAACATAGCCCTCGACCCGCCCGACGGCCGCGGCTTATAAAACCGGCTCCCCTGCCTTGCCGTCCGAGCCACCTAACCTTGCACAATCGCACGCTCTCTCCCTCTCTCCCGTCTCCCGCACGGCACTTGGGTAGCTTGACAAGGAAGAAGATCGAGAGCCATGAAGAAGTCGAGCGGCAGCCAGCATGTGATCGGAGTTCCCGTCACCTCCACGGCGTACGCCATCGAGGACACGTCGACGAGGGACCGTCCGGCGGCTAACAAGGACGGAGATCGCCTTGCGGTCTCGTTGACGCACCCGAGCCCCTACACTTCCTTCGGTTACAAACACAGTACGCTCTGCACCCGGCCCGGCCCGGCCCTCAAGCTTGTTGTCGCTTCAATTCGCTGCTAAACATTGTTATGCACTTGATGCTAATAAGAAGTTCACACACTATTATGTTGTCCAGGCAGCAAGGGTCAGGTGATCCACTGGGTGAGCAAGCTGGGGAGACGAGCTCAGAGCTTCAGGGACCATGGTGAGCACCAGTCAACAGCTAGCTTTTCTATATGTAGTTTCATCGCAGCTCACCAGTGGCCAGTGAACGATGGGATGGTACATACTTGCACTCGAACTGATATATTATCGCCCTCTCGATCGGTGCAGTGACACTGGGTCCGAAGCTGTCGGAGACGGTGAAGGGGAAGCTGAGCCTGGGCGCGCGGATCCTGCAGGCCGGCGGCGTGGAGCGCGCGTTCCGGCACGCCTTCTCCTCCTCGGCCGAGAAAGGCGAGCGGCTGGTGAAGGCGCTGCAGTGCTACCTCTACACCACGGGCGGGCCCATAGCCGGGATGCTCTTCGTGTCCACCCGCAGGATCGCCTTCCGCAGCGACCGCTCCCTCGCCGTCACCTCCCCGGCCGGCGGCGACGCCGTCGTCGCGCGGGTGCCGTACAAGGTGGCGGTGCCCCTCCGGCGGATCAAGAGGGTGCGGCCTAGCGAGAACGCCGACAAGCCGGAGCAGAAGTACATACAGGTGGCCACCGTGGACGGCTTCGAGTTCTGGTTCATGGGCTTCGTCAGCTACCAGCGATGCTGCAAGTACATGCAGCAGGTGATCTCCGAGCTGTCGTAGCTCGATCATGGCTCGCTCCATAATCGGCGTGGGCGAGCGTGAGTGTGCGTCCCATGTCCCATATGATGTCTGGCGGCCGAAGTGAAGTTTGTGGGCTACTGTGCGCGGCAATGTCTTGTTGGGAACGTCGTCTGTAGTCACCAACTGCACTGCATGCTCCACCGTTTTTTCCATGGGGGCACGTTCCTTCCTCTTACCATTTGGATTTGGCTGACAGTTGTATGGTCTTCCAAGTTCTGTTAATTATGTTAGTAGGATTGATCGATGGACCAAGGAACTTGGTTTTGCTAAATGAAAATATTCCAATTGTTCTCGGGACGAGAAGGATTATAAGTTCATTCTCACCCACGGTATTTTCTTTTGTTCGCGAGGACTTTTGATGTGACTCATATACAAGGGTAAATATGATCCCTGTTTATCCGCCCCTGAGGCCCCCCATCGATCTGCTTTGCTATAGCACAGGGAGAGAAGTCATTAGAGTAACTCAACAGACTCTTTATATCCTTCCTAGTTATTAGTAATAGAGATTTTGATGAAAAAATATCATTCAACAACTTTTTTATTCAGTTATCAAAATATAGCCATCTTTTATTTCGGATTTCTCGCTAGCCAAAAATTAAAAAAAGGCTCTATAGAGTGCAAACAAGATGTAGAAAACTGTTAGAAAATAAAAAGATATAGAAATCAATTTTTATGCGAACGACTCTCTAAATGATGATTTACAAAGTGAGTTTTAGAAATACTCTTGGAGATGTTATTAGCAGATTATTTAGTTTAGGAAACAAAGAAACGAAAGGAGATGTATATAATGCGGAAGGAAGAGTTAATAGTCTGGAAGGTAAATGAAAAGCTCCCCATTTTCCTCGGACGTGGTTAGGTGGGATGACTGGTTTAGGTAGCAGATGAGTGTGCAACGTTAGGGATTTCAACCGGGCATTTTTAGTTGGGGTGCTAAGGATTTCAACCAGGTATTTTTTTAGTTGGGGTGGCATTTTATGGGCCTCATGAAGAGTGGTATTTGGAGAGAAGTTTTTACGGTGCCGGGTAGGCTATCGTGCTGGAGTGAGGGCATGAAGTCGGGTGGTCAGAATCATTTGATGCTTTTTAGTTGTACATAGATATAGATATAGATGGTAGAATATATAGATATAGAGAAGAGATTGGTTGGATCGCTAGTTCAGTGTGCCTATAGACACAGGTCAGTCAGATGCTGCATTCCGTAGGATTTGGATAGTTGACGTTCCTTGATCATTGAAGGTTTGGGAAAGTAAACTTTGCCCCTAAGGGCATGTGCCCCCCTGATGTGCACCACTAGATGTGCATCATGATGCGTGCACATCAGAGAGACATTCTCGTAACACTAAATACTTAACATACAAAACCACACGATTCTAAAAGAGATCGTTATGCTCTGGCCCAAAAGAACACTTACAACATACATCACAATATTAAAACTTTCATCAGCTAAACTTAATTAGCATGTTTTAAGTTATTACCGGACCAACGTCAAATGTTTAGACGATCACAGATCTGCCTCTGGTGAATTGTGTAGACCGACATTTTCAAAGATTCAACAAAAGGTTCCACTATGCGACGATGTTGCTCGAAGATGGTCTGAGCTTCATGTTGAAAGCAACTGAAGCCCATCGTGAGAAGTCCGATGTTCTAGATTAGATAGATTGCATGCATCCTGATGTATATAGTGGTGCACATCAGGAGGGCACATACCCTTAGGGGCAAAAAAACTGCTTTCTTGAAGGTTTTAGCATTCGTCTCGTTCCATATATTCTATGAGAGGCTGACGAGGATGGTGGATGAAATTTGCAGTGCCACCCCGCTGTACAGAAACAATTTTTTCAATATGAGAGAATTTTTTTCATCAACACTTCATAAAAAACAGAAAAGAACTATGAGCCCATGACTATAAACCACTGGTAGAGACACATCTCTACTAACAGATTTCTTAATAAGGTTACCCCAGTACATTACACTAGCGGTAGGCTTAAGAGAACCGTCATTGTAAATTGAATTTGTATTGGTGGTTGTCTTACGTCTACCGCCATTATCATCTAGGATTTCTATTGGTGGTAGTGTTAATAAAACTGTCACTATAGATATGTTTATACCGACATTTTTCATAACCTGCCGTCAATATAAATAATTTAAAAATATTTTTTTATAATTTTAAAATGACATTGGATAGAGAAATAATCTAAACAAAGATCTTCAACTTCATAATTCACAATCTTTTCATTTAAAATCATTTAGTGTCTGAAAATTTTGTTTTAATTCAATATGAAATTAATAACTATATGGAAAGTGTAAGTTTTTTTTGATACCTTGATAAAACGTCACCACACAGAAATTTGGGTTCTCTACCATACTCTTTACATTTCATATTATCTTCTTGCATTTTATTGCCTAGTTTTACTAAAATTGTATGTGTAGTTGTTAATATTAGAATCTATGTTGTAAAACTATGTACGGGTCATCAATTGTGGTTTTATAACCTTATAGGTAAAAGATTTACTTGGAGAAATTGAACCAAATGCCTTTTGCTGATGATTTGGATCTATCGTCTACGTGCAAAGTTTCTCCAACCTCTTTTTATCGGTTAGACGCAGGCTCGCTAGTCAACGAACTGTCTCATCAAGGTGCTAATTAGTCGAGCCGAACCGAACACATCTCCAACAGTTTGCTATATGGCTTTTCCGTCCTTAATTTTTTGACAAAATGAGAAAAAAATTCTCTCCAATAATTTGGCATCCTCCCTCCCCATCTTTCACAACCTCACAAAAATTTATCCCGAGTGCGCATATATGCGCATGGACTAGGAGCGCGCATCTGGAGTTTCCCGGCCTATCTAGTAAAAAGGAAGAAAGATAGGGTTCCAGGTGAAAAAAGCGCAAGAAAGAAAGACCCGGTGAAAGGGCTTAAACGCGTATAGAAACAAATTCAGGGTTCCTGATACAAAATATGAGACCAGGTCGTAGAAAAAAGTGCGGAGAAAAAAAAACTTTTAGAATAAAAATATAGAAAATTCTTGGAGATGACTTCTTTTTTTTCTCCCTCGTACTAATTTAGGAGTTAACAAACACCATATTTTAAGGAATAAAATATGAAGAACTCTTGGAGATGGTCTAAAGTTTTACTGGCTAACGAGACAAGGCGAGCTGTCTCTTTAGGTTAACGAGTTCGAGCCGAGGCGGCTCCTCCTACCCAGCCATAACCGAGCCGCGAGACGACTCAAACCCCAGTACAGCAGGGAAACGAGAGAGATGGAGAATGGCGGCGGCGGCAAAGGCAAAGGTGATGTCCCCGACGATGCAAACGAGCATAAGGAATCATTCCCCTGTGCCCTCCGGGGGCCTCGTTCTTCATCTTCTCTTCTTTGCGTTTAGGGCCGGTATTCTGCAGCCATGTTTTCTGGAGTTCGATCGCCTCGAGCCACAAGAGGCGAAATTTCCTTGTTTCATCTGATACAGATGAAAAAAATTCTGAAGGACCGGAAATGGCGACCAGAGGGGGGTGAATGGGAGCCTCAAATTTTTGTTGAAATATTTTCGGCCGCTGTCCCAAATTCACCATCAAAAACAAACCATGACAAATGTTTCCAAATCTATAATACCCAAGCCAACTGGTGATGAGAGTACCTAGATAGCTTCTATGAAACGATAGAAGATCAACGCAAAAGACGGAACACAATTTGGATCTCAAACGCGCAAAACACGGATGAACAAATTGCCGGCCCGAAATTTCACCTGGATATCAGGTAGCAGCACTGCACCAAAAATCTCTCTTGTACATGAAAGAGATTTGCTAAAAGAGCAAGCAATCAAAATGCTCTGTAGCTTGAAAGTGACTACTCAGGAATTTGGAAAAATAAATTACGAGCAAGCAAAGCTCTTGCTTCTGGACTTGCTACCCCTCCACTGTCTGCTGCAAGTGTTTGTTCAGCGACGTAGAAATGGAGAAACAAAAAGCACAAACAGGCAGGCAATTAACACTGGACAGGAGCTCCCTGAAGCTGTCGATCTGTAACAGGATATCACAAAACCTGCTGCTGCCCTGCTGAGCAAGAACCGTCGCAAGATCGTCTAGGTGCCATGACCGAACCTGCTAGTTGCTGCACAGACACAGAAAGAAAGAAGATAGAGACCGGCAGACAGGAATGGAACAGAGGCAACTAGCTCGGGACTGCACGAGCTTGGTGCTGGGCAAAGCACACGACGAACTGGTCGGGCTTGACAAGCAGCCGTGCCGCTCTGGTGAGCACGCCGGCGCCTAAGCGCTTGGCACTGATAGCACTGCTGCTGGGCTGCTGGAACCCACGCGCCTGCCTCTGCTGACAAATAGCGAAGCTACCAAAGAAGAACAACCTGAGAAAAGAACAGAAGGGTTGCGGCCAAAGATTCAAAGAAAAACGAACTAAATCAACATGGATTGCAACCAAACTTTGCACAGGTCATCACAAGAGGGTTAGTGAGCATACTCCAAGAGATCATCGCCCAATTTCTACTCTAGCCATGGGAAATTTTAGATCGAGCCAAAAACGTAAAAGGAAACCTCAAAAAGGAAATCTGCTTCAAACTTGATGCACGAGTGGAATTGATGAAAATCACTTGGTGATCTGGTTCGTCACTCTTCAAAGCATCAACTGAACCAAGCAATCATGAGAGAAAGACTCAAACCAACGAGAAATCAGAGGAACAGGGGGCGCATGAACAGTAACTCGCAAGAACAAAAAACTACGAAAAATCACTGAGAGAAAAACTAAATCCCGGAGGACAACTGGAGGATTCGGGCCTCCATTCCCTCTCTAAATCTTAACACAATACACCATGAAAATCTCAGAGTATTTTGACCTCTCTCATAAACTAGAAGAAGCTAACCCTAGGGGAGAAAGGGGGGAATGAGGAATGGGAGAGAGGTGGAGATGGCTTGGGGCTGCCATCCCCTATAAATCAGGGCTATTACACATTCCCCTAATTGCCCCTGGATACATAAGAGCTAAACCATCAAGCCCAAGGGCGTAGAGGTCCAACTCGGTCTCCATGTTGATCCGACGGCCACCGCGCCTCCTCACTAGTAGCTTCGCCTCGACGCGAACTCCCCGATGCCGCCACGTGCCGTCCGTTCCACCTCGGAACCTCCGCCCGGGTTTTGAGGCCCAAACCCGTAAACCCGCCTCCGATGGTTTTGAGGCCCAAACCATCAAACCGCTCCGCGAGTAGCGTACTCCATACGCGTCCCCCGCCATCCGACGCGTGTCACTTCCACGGTCAACACGGTCACTCCCATGTCTTCTCGCGCTTGTCGATGTCCCAAGTGTCAGCCAGCGCGGCTAGCCACCCGGCCTCTAGGTCCCTCGGTTCAAGCCTCACGTCCGTCCTTCACCCCTCAGGTCCATCGGCACGGCACGTCCTCCTTGACCTTCACCTCGCCGTCGGCTACCGTCTCCGTGCTCCACACCTGCACAACACAAGCCAAGAGACATGTCGCACACAAGGCTTTCACCAAGGTAGGGTTAGTCACCACTCAACCTACTTCGTGGATCACATTAACAATCACTCATCACAAAATGAACACACAAGGGTACTTGTCAACCTTGTGTTCGCAATATCCCCCTTGATGAGTGCATTGTCAACACCAATACACGAACAACTTGAGCAAAAGAAAAAGAGGAAGAAGAGAAAACAAAGAGCTCAACCAAATGACCAAAAGCCAAAGAAAAGCCGAAACAGGTCATTTGAAATGAGCAAGAACTTGGTCCCCAAAGACATGGGCAACGGCTCGACGCAACCAAGTAAAACAAAGCTAGCCCTTAAGAAGAGACAACAGGCTCAACACCACTAGCAAAGCTCGAAAAGCCGAAAAACTGCTAGACCCTCCAGAAGAGGCAAAGGCTCAACACATCTAGCAAAAGCAACTCAAATGCAACTCCCCCTGAACAAATGCAATCTCTCTCAAATAAATGCACGAAATGGAGACTTCTCCCCCTTGTTGACAACTTATCCACCTTGTTGACATGGTGAGTGTGACATATCTCTCCCCCTTGTTGACACATGCACTTATCAAGCTAGAGCCCAAGGATTACAACTCCCCCTCAAAACATGCTATGAATGCACAAATGCACAAATGCAGAAGCTTCAAGATTATAGCAAGTAGATTGAAAAGATGCTCTAGCTGATGCTGTCATGTATATATAGCAACAAATACAAGTGCTAGCAAATGCTCAAAAAGACCAAATGAAATGAAATATGGCATTTTAGCAAGTTTGATCAAGTTTGAGCAATTTAAAAGAGGGTTCACCACCAAATGAGCACATAGCAAATATAGATAGGAGATCAATCTTGTGCTACACATGTATGCAAAGTGAACTACCCCAAACAAAGTTCACACATCATGTCATGAGACAAACTTGTGATTTGATCAAATTTCAATTGAATTTTATCGGAGTTATGCAGCTTATCACCAAAGTTTGTCTAACAAATGTGTGCGGGAGGTTATCGATGCCATCAAAACCTGACTTATCGATCATGTCAAGCCTATGCCAAAGGCACTTAGAAGCTTAAGACAATGATCTCGGTATCCATTACAGAGCTCAAGTTCACCCTTAAGTGCAATAGGGAGCTGTCTCGATACTCTGACATGGGATAGCAAAGACCCATCCTGATCTTTTCATACCTTGTTTATCAAGTTTTAGCACAAATTCAAGTTTCTCAAGCAAGTGTGTAACTCAAGGTATGAGCCGTAGCAACTAAGCATATATATGAAGCAAAAAGGGCTCTCGACACACCTATACATGCTAGTTGCCACAAAGTAGTGGTGAACATGTTCCAAGTTTCATCAAGTGTTGTTCAAGTTCACAATTGAAAAAGGCATTTTTAGCTCATAGCAAGAGATCAAGTGAGCCTAAGCAAAGCACATCATATATATCCAGAACATCCCAACAAGAGCATAGTGTCAATCTAGCTACTATAAGGATGAAGCTCAAGATGCAATATGATACATGATGATATGATATGCAAATATGATACAAAAGTAAAAACAAAAGCAAAAGCAAAAACTAAAGAAAAAAGAAAACCACAAACTAATGTACAAGAGCCAAAACTTCCCAAGCTAAAAAGGGAAGCAAACTCCAAGCTCTCCTCGTAAGCGAGCAAACTGGGCTTGATCAAGGGGTTTAGTGAAGATATCTGTGAGCTGGTTGTGGGTATCAACATGAATAAGATCAATGTCCCCTTTCTCATAGTGGGCTCGCAAGAAGTGAAATCGGACCTCTATGTGCTTGGTTTTAGAGTGGAGAACAGGGTTTTTGGCTACACATATGGCACTGGTGCTATCACAGAACCAAGGCACTCGTCTAAACTCTAAGCCATAGTCTCGCAAAGTAGCAACCATCCAAAGCAACTGGGAACAGCAAGCAGCAGCAGCAACATACTCAGCTTCTGTGGTGGATTGGGCTACAGAGGACTGCTTGCGAGAGGACCAAGACACAAGTGAAGACCCAAGAAACTGACAAGTCCCAGAAGTGGACTTCCTCTCAGTACGACAACCAGCATAATCCGCATCAGAGTAACCGCAAAGAGAAAGAGAGGAGGAAGCCGAAAACCAAAGACCAAATTCGGGTGTGAACCGAAGGTACCTCATGATCCGCTTGACGGCTTGACGATGCGATGTGCGCGGTGAAGACTGAAAGCGCGCGCACAAGCAGACCGCGAACTGGATGTCTGGTCTCATTGCCGTCAGGTACAACAACGATCCGATCATGCTTCGGTACTCCTTCTGGTCCACAGCTTCTCATTCCTTGTCCTCGTCCAGGGCCGTCGTGGTCAACATGGGCGTCGAAAGAGGCTTGGCCTCGCCCATATCAAACTTCCTCAGAAGATCCTTGGTGTACTTGCCTTGATGCATGAATGTTCCTTCACGTGTTTGCTTGATTTGCAGCCTGAGGAAGAATGTCAACTCGCCCATCATGCTCATCTCGAATTCCCTACTCATAGTCTCAGAAAACTTTGCAACAAGAGCGTGAGAGGAACCACCAAAAATGATATCATCCACATAAATCTGAACCAAAAGTCTGTCAGTGCCTTGTTTGAGGAGAAACAAAGTTTTATCTACGGAACCCATCTTAAAGCCCTTAGCAAGCAAGAAGGCTTTCAAACACTCATACCAGGCTCTCGGGGCTTGTTTCAATCCATACAAGGCTTTGTGGAGTTTGTAAACATGGTTGGGATACTTGGGATTTTCAAAGCCAGGGGGTTGTCTTACATACACCTCTTCCTCTATGTACCCATTCAAAAAGACGCTCTTCACATCCATTTGATACAGCTTGAACCCTTTCGAAACTGCATAAGCTAAGAGCATCCTTATAGCCTCGATATGGGCCACAGGAGCAAAGGTTTCTTCAAAGTCTACTCCCTCTTTCTGACAAAACCCCTGAGCCACTAGCCTAGCCTTATTCCTCACCACCACTCCATCCTCACTTTGCTTGTTCTTGAAAACCCATTTTGTACCTATAGGGTGACACTCAGGTGGAGGTGAAACTAAGACCCAGACTTCATTCCTCTTAAAGTTTTGTAACTCCTCGTGCATAGCATTGACCCAATCAGGATCAGAAAGTGCGTGTCCAACATTTTGTGGCTCAAAATTAGCGACAAAAGCGGATTGAGCGAAATATGAGATTTCATATGACCTTGAGCGTGTAACACACTGACTGATGTCGCCGATCATGGTTTGAGGAGGGTGGCGACGCTGGATGTGCCGAGGGGCTTCCCTCAAAGATGTCGCCTCCCCCTCAACAGCTGCTGGGGCCTCCTCAGGTGCAGCCGACGTAGGCTGAGGAGGCGGCTCGTGCGGACCCCATGTAGTGGAAGAAGATGGATCTGGTCCGTGAGCTGAAGTAGTTGTCGTAGACTCGACTGGAACAGCCGAAGAGGTCGGCTCTGCATCTCCCCAATCAGCATCTTCCTCATTCTCCTCAACGAAGATGCTCTCACCAATCTCCTGATCACCTGCACTTTCAAAGACAGGAATAGAACACGGCATGGTCTCGTCAAAAGTGACTTCACAAGTCTCTACGACTCGGTTAGTTTCAAGATTAAGTACTCGATATGCATGAGAATGTAAAGCATAACCAAGAAAGACACCATCCGAGGATCGAGACTCAAATTTATCTAAATTACCTAGTTTCAGAATGAAACACCTGCATCCAAACACTCGAAAGTGGCCCACCTTGGGTAGTCGACCGAATCGCAGCTCATAAGAAGTTTTCTTCATGAAGGCTCGAAGAAAGATGCGATTAGAAACATGACACGCGGTGTTGATCGCTTCGGCCCAATATCTCCTAGGAGTCCTATGCTCATCGAGCATCGTCCTGGCCATCTCAACAAGGGTTCGATTCTTACGCTCAACAACACCATTTTGCTGAGTGTAACAGAACCGCCCAATTATACGAGATTAAGTAGGAAAATCATCCAACGGAAGGACAATTTAACAAACTTAAGCCCGTATAACCCGGTAGTCCGTGAAATCTCGACGGATTTCAAACCATTTCACATAACAGCCAAGATCATACTAAGTTTAGCGGTCACCATCATAAGTTACATAAAAGTTCACGGCATAAAATACATCGGAGTTTAAACATAGTTATTACAAACCAGGTTCGAATAAAAGTAGCAGAAGCGGTAGTTCAAATCACGCACACACACAACATTTTAAAATAAAGTGCCAGCTTGTGATCATCTCCAGCAAAAGCATCAGACGAGAAGTAGCGAATAACCATTGCCCTTGGTCCTAAGCTTCGCCCATCGTAGGATGGAGGCAGTTGATACAGTAGCCATAATACATCTGCCCATCTGCAACAAGTGGGAACAAAGCCCTGAGTATGAGAAGGTACTCAGCTAGACTTACCCGTCATAAACCAGAAATAAAAGACACCAAGGAATCATAATAGGCTTTCTAGTGGGGTAGCTGACTTATTTGCAAGAAAAGCATTTTTAACTTAACAATTCCTTTCCAAAAGCATGCAGTAATTAACTCTTTATTACCCTGTCAACTATGTTTGCACTGGTGCTAGAGTAACATGTAATTAAGCAAGTAAGGATTACCATTGATCATTAACAATAGTTATCATGTCATCTTCCACATAACTATCCACGTGATTCATCAAGATTACTACGATGAAGTAGCTCAAGTCAAGTGTTCACTATCCAGTGAACAATGGCGATTTGAATCGATTATTAACCAGCTGGTAAGTTATTCCTCACACAAACCTCACTCACCCGCTAAAGTGAGGTGTTGGTCACCGAGTCAACCATTCAGGTAAAGTCATGAGCTTGCCAGGAACCACTTGTACCCGGGGGCTGCCCGACTGCTCTTTGGCCTTATCATCGCGCCCCCGTATCCTGCCACTACTGCTCCGGTACAGTGCGTTGCGGGCAATCCACTCGGCCCGAATAATCTCCCAGTTTCGCGGTCGGAAGGTACTTTATCCGGCCAGCTAAATGTGAGGCATGCGTTCAACATGACCCGAGGGACAACAACGGACGGTCCTTAATCGACACAGACAGAAAACACTACAGTCCGAAACCCTGCAAGTTTCCGCCCGGTCTCAAATTTATTTCATACTTAGTTATACCATGACTTCATAGTCATCCAAGCAGATCCAGATAACCACCTATAGCTTGCAGGTGATAGGAAATCACCTGACTTCTACCGGTCTAAGCCAGCTAAGCATTGACTCGACTGCGGATACTAGGGTAACAAGGATATAGTATAACAAAGGTAAGCAAGGTATAATGCAGCAACGTTTGCAAAAAAACTCCTAAACATAATGCATCAAATTAAGTAAAGTTAATAATAAATTATTTGCAAACCGGGAGAGAAATGCTCCGGGGCTTGCCTCTCTCAAAAGAGCTCGGACGGTGGTTGGGGCACTCTGGTAGATCTTCACCGACCTCCTCTTCGGCTTCAGTCACCTCCTGCTGCTGCACCTCGAGCTGCTCCTCTGGCTCCTCAGGTAAGACGACTGGGTTCTCGGTTTGCGATCCTGTATGATGCAATGCGCGTAAGTGATTATGCAAACGTGCATCGAAGGAGATGAATGCAATGGATATGTTGAAATGCAAGGTAGTCAACATCATCCAAGAAACTATACACAACAAGCACATGTCATCTACTACATTCTCTTCTACTACTATTATGTTAACATATCTTATGAAATGCTTCAAAGATACACCAAAGCTTTACTAATTTCTTAATCACACTTAAAGCAACACTTAAAGCAACACTTGCTTAAACCCTAAATAATAATAGGTTTGAATAGCAACATATATTTCTGATGCTCCTAAAAATCTAAGAAAATTACAGTAGCATAATACTACCCTAAACCGACTACCATAAAAATTTCATGGCATTTGGATAAGTAAACTATCCTATACAAAAATGACAAGCTATAGCATAAAAATGAGCATGAAATTACTTTGTACTATGAAAAGTGTCAAACAACAGAATTAATATTTTTCCTAGGTTCTTCATAGCATACTATGACTGTACAAAAATTATCACATGCATGTTTTATACAAAGTTTGCTCTCTAGCAAAAATAATAAAATCAGCCATTAAAGGTACTTGAACTACTCCTCCAAAGTTTTCCACAGCACATGCATGAAACATATTTTTCCTAGGAAGTACATGACACAAGAAGATTAACAAACTTGGGAATCATATTTTTCTGAAGCCTATAGATTTTTCTACACATTTTTCAAGTTATCAGCAATATTCATGATTAAATAAAGTTCTACAGAAAAGTATCCCAAAAATGACATGCAATATTTTTATATTGTAGATCTGGTTCCAATGAGTCCATAGAAATTTATTTCATAATTTTTGGAGCTCAAATGAATACAAAAACATTTTCCACAATATTTTTCATCATGAATAATAAAAGAAAACAGAAAACGATTTTCATTATTGAAACTGGGCCGGCCCGTGGAAGTAAACCGGCCCGTGGCCGTTCTCGGCCTGGTTCACGCGCGCGGGGGAAAGAGCGAGCAGGCCCGCTCGGAGGCGCGGCCCACAGGGCGTGGCCCAGTGACGACCGACGGGGGGGAGACAGGGCGTCCTCATCGGCGTTCGGAGCCGCGACGGCGTGGCGGTGGCCGACAGCCAACGGCCATCTCCGGCCACGACCCGTCCAGCGAGCGCGCGCACAGTGTTCGCGAGGAGGTAGCGAACTCGAGAGAGAAGCTCAGGGGGACGGAGAGGGAGCGAGGAAGACGGTGGGCGGAGCACGAGCTCGGCGGCCCCGTCGTGGTGGCGCGGCGGGAGGAGCTCGATTGAGCCTTACCGGAGACGAACAAGGCAAACGGAGGTCCGTTCGGAGGAGAGGAGAAGGTGGCGGAGCTTCGTGCACGACCAATCGAACGGTGGTGGTCCACCGGTGTCGGAACACGGCGGTGAAGGCGAGGATGGCAGTGGTGAGCGGCGCTCCCGCTCGGTTTTCTCCGGAGGAAGGGAAAGAGGGAGCGAGTGAGTGGCGAGTGGGATGGAGACCGGACGCGCGCGGAGATTTGAGGCAGAGCGCGCGCGGGGTCCACGGGCGGCCACGCGGGGGCATCGCCGGCATGCGGCCGCCACGCGGTGGGCGCGTTCTGCCGCGGCGGACAGCGAGGCGCGGGACGAGCGGGAAGAATAGGAGGAGGCCGAGCGAACGCGGGCCGGGCCGAGGCGATGGCTGCGGCGCGCGCGTGCGGGGGCGGAGCTGGGCCGCTTCCAGCAGCAGGCTGAAAACGAGGCGGCGGCCCGTTTAGGTTAGAAATTGAATTTCCAATTTCATATTTTCAATAATTTCAAATAATAGTTTTCAAATCTCATTTTGAGCAAGAAAGGGACCTTTTCTGAAAATGACCCAAAAATAAAAGTTGCTTAGAATTTAATTCTCTACAACTTTGATTAAGGGGCCAACCTCAAAACTCTTATAGATTTTGATTTTTAGAATAAAAGCTAATTTAGGGAGGATTTTTGAATATTTTCAAATATCATTTTTAAAACAAATCTTTGACAAAACTTTGAGAGATTTAGTGGCTCCAAAAAATTTCCTTATAATTCTAAGTGATATAAAATTTATAGTTGCACAAATTTGATGAATGTCATTAGCACATTATCACAACATGTTATGCAATACTAGTTTTCACACTTTTATTTTACTAAAGGTACACCCTAAGCACATATGATTATAAATGTCATGACATGTTATGCTCATGATTTGCAATGCAAATGCTTGCGTAACACCGGAGTGTTACAACCCTCCCCCCTTATAAAAATCTCGTCCCGAGATTTGGGTTACGAACCATTTATTATAAAAATCTTCGTATGCTTTCTGTAGGTATTCACTCGTTTCCCAAGATGCATCCCCTTCATCATGATGACTCCATTGTATCTTATATGTTTTCACCACACTGTTTCGAGTAGCCCTTTCTTTGGAATCCAAAACTCAAATTGGGTGCTCACGATACACCAGATCTGACTTAAGTTTTATGCCTCGAGGTTCAATTATTTCCTCTGGAACGCGCAAACATTTCTTGAGATGTGATACGTGAAAAACAGGGAATATAGCACCCATTGATTCTGATAATTCCAATTTGTAAGCCACTGGACCCTTCCTTTCTAAGATTTTGTAGGGTCCTACAAATCTGGCGGTAAGCTTTCTGCGTATTCCAAACCGTTTCTTCTTTATTGGCGTGACTTTTAGATAAACATAGTCACCAACTTCGAACACAAGTGGTCTCCTTCTCTTATCCGCATAACTTTTCTGACGTGACTGAGCTGCTCTCATATTTTGCTGAATGATATGAACTTTCTTTTCGGCTTCTTCCACGAAATCAATACCATAATACCTTCTTTCCCCTGGCTCAATCTAGTTTAAAGGTGTTCTACACTTTCGGTCATACAGACCTTCAAAAGGTGCCATCTTGATACTTTCTTGATAGCTATTATTATACGCGAATTCTGCTAAAGGTAACCACGACTCCCATGAACCTCTGGAAGACAACACACAAGCTCTTAACATATCCTCTAAAATAGCATTAACTCTTTCAGTCTGACCATCTATTTGAGGATGATAGGCAGTGCTACGAATCAGACTAGTCCCCAAACCTTTGTGCAAATGCTCCCAAAAGTGAGCAGTGAACTGTGACCCTCTGTCAGACACGATAGTCTTTGGTATGCCATGCAATCTCAAAATCTCCGCAATATACTTCTCGGCATATTGAGGTGGTCTATAAACTGTCTTGACAGGCAAAAAGTGGGCTGTCTTGGTAAGATGATCCACGATTACCCAAATCGAATCATGACCTTTCTGAGTAGTGGGCAAACCTATGATAAAATCCATACTTATATCATCCCACTTCCAACTAGGTACTGACAAAGGTTACAACAATCCGGCAGGTTTCATGTGAATAGCTTTCACTCGACAACATGTGTCACATCTGGCTATATAAGCTACAATTTCCTTCTTCATCTTTGTCCACCAATAGCGAGGTCTTAGTTCTTGATACATTTTACTACTGCCAGGATGAATGGACAACTTAGAGTGATGAGCTTCATTCATAATTTTATTCTTAAGCTCTCTATCCTTTGGAACAACAAGACGGTTGTCGAACCACAACACGTCCTGCTCGTCCACTCTGAAGTGTTTTGAAGGTTCTTCTTTAATTTTCTTTTTGATGTGGAATATCCCTTTGTCTGCTTTCTGACCTTCTATTATCTTACTCTCCAGGGTGCAACTGATCTGAATACTATGTAACACGGCAGGGTGCATTAGATTAAAACCATCTTCGAGTAAGGGTTGCATATTCAGACAATGCGACTTTCTACTCAAAGCATCGGCTACCACATTGGCTTTCCTAGGGTGATACTGTACATTCAAGTTGTAATCTTTAATTAGTTCTAACCATCTTCGCTGTCTCATGTTCAATTCTGGTTGGGTGAAAATGTACTTGAGACTCTTGTGATCGGTGAAAATATTGCATATATTACCAAGTAAATAGTGTCTCCAAATCTTTAAGGCATGCACTACGGCGGCAAGCTCAAGATCATGTGTCGAATAATTGATTTCATGTTTTCTCAACGGACGAGAGGCATAAGCAATGACTCTTCCTTCTTGCATCAGAACATAGCCTAATCCTATTTTTGATGCGTCACAGAACACATCAAAAGGTTTCTCGATGTCTGGCTGTGCAAGAACTGGAGCAGTGGTCAACAGTTTCCGCAAGGTGTGGAAAGTTGTCTTACACTTCTCTGTCCACACAAACTTGTGATCTTTCTGTAACAGACTTGTCATCGGCTTGGCAATCTTCGAGAAGTCTGGGATAAAGCGGCGATAGTAACCAGCTAACCCTAGGAAACTCCTGACTTCTGGCACTGTGGTTGGAGTTTTCCAATCTATAACCTCTTGCACTTTGCTCGGATCTACCGAAACTCCATTCTCAGATAGAATATGACCAAGGAAAGGAACTTTCTTCAACCAAAATTCACATTTGCTGAACTTAGCATACAACTTATGATCTCTCAGTCTGGTCAAGATAATTCTCAGATGCTCTTTATGATCTTTCTCATTCTCAGAGTATACTAAAATGTCATCAATGAAGACAACTACAAACTTGTCCAACTCTAGCATGAAAACTGTATTCATCAGATACATAAAATATGCAGGAGCATTTGTTAAGCCAAAAGACATAACAAGATACTCGTACAACCCGTATCTGGTAGAAAAGGCGGTTTTCGGGACATCTTGTGGCCTGATCTTTATTTGATGATACCCTGATCTTAGGTCTATCTTGGAGAACACTCTAGCTTTAGCCAACTGATCAAACAAAACGTCGATATGAGGCAAAGGATATTTATTCTTGATAGTTACAACATTAAGAGGTCGATAATCCACACACATTCTCAGAGTACCCTCTTTCTTTTTCTTCACGAACAAGGCAGGGCATCCCCATTCAGACTTACTCGGTCGGATAAACCCCTTCTTTAGCAATTCTTCCAGTTGCTTCTTCAGCTCAGCTAACTCATCCGGAGGCATCCAGTAGGGTCTCCTCGAAATAGGAGCTGTCCCGGGGATCAACTCGATTCCAAACTCAACATCTCTATCTGGAGGAAGGCCAGGTAACTCCTCTAGAAACACATCCGGGAACTCACACACTACCGGGATCTGGTGGATAGGAACAACTTCCATGGCATAGGTCACACTCACAAGGTCTGTTCTTTTGGGCAATGGTACCAGGAAAATACCCTCTGCCTGGGGATCCTTAAGGGTAAGCATCCGACTGCTTGTATCTATGACTGCCCCCTAGTTCTTCATCCAGTTCATTCCTATTATTACATCCAAAACTAGTCTAGGCATAACTATCAGGTTCACTCGGAACTTCCGACTACCTAACTCAAGGGTTGCCCCTCTAACCATCTTATTGGTTAACACATCAGCCCCGGCTGAACTTATACGATAACCATAACTCAATTCTGTGCATAGTTGTTCATGCTTCCGTGCAAATGCTTGACTCATAAAAGAATGCGAGAATCCAGAATCAAATAGAACAACTGCAGGGTGATCGTTAACAAGAAACTTACCGGCAGTTATAGGCTCTCCCTCAGGAATCTCATAAACGGTGGTATGGTGTACACAGGCAGTATAAGTTTGTTGCTTCTTTTTAGGCGGATAAGGGCAGAACTTTGAAAAGTGGCCTGGCTGACCACAATTGTAGCAGGGCCCCTTCACTGTACCAGCAGATCCTATAGCTCCCTTAGAGTTGCTCTGTTCTGCAGCTGCGGTGATCTTTGCTGGTGGCACGACCATCTTGTACGGCTTCTGTGGTCCCCTGTAGTTCTGGG
This sequence comes from Saccharum hybrid cultivar R570, assembly GCA_038087645.1. Lineage (NCBI taxonomy): Eukaryota > Viridiplantae > Streptophyta > Magnoliopsida > Poales > Poaceae > Saccharum > Saccharum hybrid cultivar. The sequence goes on along the minus strand of JAQSUU010000191.1, from coordinate 9,277,154 downwards.
TTTTATGTTGTGGCGGCCTGAACCTTGCACCAGGTGCGGACGTACGATAAGAAAGATGGTTTGCAGTGATAACTCTGGACTGGGATGGTCCTGACTCAAACAACCTCTTGCGATTCTTGGATGCAGTGTAGGCGTTGTTGTTCTTTTCTTGTTTCAAACAATCACTGACAAAGTCATTGAATCTGGCGCGGGTATTGGTACCCACATGCTTCATCATCTTCAGACTTAATCCTCTCTTGAAACTAGCAATTCTCTTTGTATCTGTGTTGACCATATCTGGAGCATAGAGGCACAAGCTATTAAAGGCATGCAGATACTGTGTTACAGTCTTGGTACCCTGATTTAAGGCCAAGAACTCTCCGAGCTTTATCTCAACCAATCCTGGGGGAATATAAACTCCCTTAAACGCTTCAGTGAACTCTCTCCAAGTAATCTAGGCATTGGGAGGAAAGGTGGTGCGGTGATGCTTCCACCACATCCCTGTCAGTCCCTATAGCTGATGTGCAGCATATTCTGTTTTCAGAACTTCTGTCAGTCTCAACACACGGAACTTATCTTCCATAGTGTTGATCCATTCTTTAGCGTCGAGTGGCTCTGCTGCTTCCTTGAAAACTGGTGGCCTGGTGTCCATGAAATCCTTGAAATTGTTGTACTGGTTCACCCCATGGCCACCACCTTGATTATTTCCTCTCTGAACATTTTCAGCGATGGTACGCAGAAAATCTTCCATATTCCTTTGTGACTGCTCGGCGTTGCGCTGGCTTCCAAGGAACTGTGCGAAGAATACCTCTGCAGTGAGCGGTGGAGGAGGGGGCAATTGTGGCTCTGGCTGTGGCTCCTGGCAGTTGACATTGTTTGCACCACCCCCACCAGCCCCTGCACCGTTGCCACCAGTTTCAGCGGCCTCATACGTGGCACGGCGAGTGTTTGCCATCTGCATATTTCAGCAATAAGTAATAATTGAGCGAAGTGGTAGTAATTGTATTCGAATGAACAATCATACCATACTGAATTTATTGGAGAGAACAAGTCATGCAATAAAACAGAGGCACAATAATCACATTCCAATTAAAACAACATCACTAATCAAATTACTTCGAATGCAACATCGTGTTCCATACAACCACGTTGCCAGCATACATACACTGGACTTTTATGCGTTCGAGCATCGCATACACAACCAAGATCCAAAAGATCACCAGTCTCAAGATCGAACAGGATACAACACGATACATGGAAACCAAAAGAAGGTCATCGCAACAGGACCTAGCTATTAACGCAAGGCAACTAGCCTACTCCTCGGGGCCGTCGTCGAGGTCGGAGGCGTCACCATCGCTACCATCAGTAGCGGCGTCGTCATCGACGTCCATCTGGGCGGTGTCCGGAGGAGCATACGGGCCCATCCCGTTGTAGAGGGCATGAAACTCTTCATACAAGTTGGCATTATACCCTTCTAGCTCCTCGACCCTCTGCCTCAGAAGGTCCCTCTCGTTCCAGGCTTCATTCCTTTCCTGCACTAGCTGTCCCATCATGCGGTCTGTATTTCTGTTGGCCTGAGTCAACGTCTGTACCTGCTGCATAGCACTCTCACCTCTCTCGAGAGCCTGATCTCGCTGCAAGCTCATGTCGGCCAACTGCTCCTGCAAGCTAGCTATAGCACGTGCTTGCTTCTTCTTCTGCTTCCTTGCTTCAAGCCGGTCATCACCACGCAGACCAGTCAAGGTCCAATAGGTACTCTCAAGACCCTGGTATGCTCTGATGGCTACATACATGGCACTCATTGTGTGGTTGTCGCTAGCCCGTCCTTCACTTGGGCCTCTAACTAGGGCACTTCCTTGCGGCTGCACCCAAATAGCATCACGAGGATCATCTCTCGGGAAAGTACCAGCCAAAGCTGCTGCCAACTCATTAGGAAACCTGCTCATTATGTCTCGGATGACGTGAAAGGCTGCACCCTCTGCACCCTCAACTGGAGTGCGTCCTTCAAACTCCAAATGCCAACCATCCCATTCTGGCGCATCACCAAGGGCAGGGACGGTGATTTCCACTACCGCAAGTCCATCCTCAGCTAACTGGCTCTCACTCCAGGAGTACACCGGCTCTTGACCCTCTGGGTACCCCACATCATGGAGCACTCTCCAAAGCAAGGTGGGCATGCCAAACTCGTTTAGAAAAGTGTCCGTGCTGCGGCGCTCCCGCGGGGCCATCTGGTGACGGGGTGCTCTTCCGCCAGTGGACTTACGGGCAGTCTTCTTCGTGCGGGCCATCTGTAGCACAAGTTTTTAAATTACCCGGTGAGAACATATTTTAAGTTGATGTCACTTTTATCAAACTGGGATAATCCTTTTATAAGGGGAGGAATGCATGTTATGAATGAAATGCACAGGCAATATGATGCATGCGCGAGTCTTACGTTCTCACAAACTTAGAAAATAAAGACATCTAACGATGAATTCGGTGGCATACAAACAATCTCTCATATACGTAACTAATTCGATCTACACGATAAACGTTGTTATGTACCTGCAGAAAATTCATTTCAGCCCATTCCCCATGAATGCATGAAAGCAGTAAATCTACCTACACGCTCTACACGAATCTCCAGATGCGTGTACAATGGTAGTAACTACCCAAACACATCGTCCTATTGACGGCATCGCCTCAACGGACGGAACACCCACACATGCGATACTTTCATAAAAACATTTGTAAAACATGTAATTATTCTAGTATCATATAAGCACTCTCCTAGATCGGCGGTGTATCCGATCATGCTCTCACAGCTCACACTTACCAAAGCGTAGAGGTAACTGATCTATACATTAGCACTCAATTAAGTGGCACTCATACAATAGCACGCCGTATGAGCAATGAAAGAGAAATATGGTGCAAGAACCCCAAGTCAGTACTTAAATAGCCACCTAGAGTCCTTAACTGGGCATACAGGATATGACCACTGACACACCTTTAGTTTTAAAATCACACTTTTTAAACAGAATTTTGTTTCAAATACACTTATGAACAGTAATCACGTTAAACCATGCTCCGATGCCAGCTGTAACAGAACCGCCCAATTATACGAGATTAAGTAGGAAAATCATCCAACGGAAGGACAATTTAACAAACTTAAGCCCGTATAACCCGGTAGTCCGTGAAATCTCGACGGATTTCAAACCATTTCACATAACATCCAAGATCATACTAAGTTTAGCGGTCACCATCATAAGTTACATAAAAGTTCACGGCGTAAAATACATCGGAGTTTAAACATAGTTATTACAAACTAGGTTCGAATAAAAGTAGCGGAAGCGGTAGTTCAAATCACGCACACACACAACATTTTGAAATAAAGTGCCAGCTTGTGATCATCTCCAGCAAAAGCATCAGACAAGAAGTAGCGAATAACCATTGTCCTTAGTCCTAAGCTTCGCCCATCGCAGGATGGAGGCAGTTGATACAGTAGCCGTAATACATCTGCCCATCTGCAACAAGTGGGAACAAAGCCCTGAGTACGAGAAGGTACTCAGCTAGACTTACCCGTCATAAACCAGAAATAAAAGACACCAAGGAATCATGATAGGCTTTCTGGTGGGGTAGCTGACTTATTTGCAAGAAAAGCATTTTTAATTTAACAATTCCTTTCCAAAGCATGCAGTAATTAACTCTTTATTACCCTATCAACTATGTTTGCACTGGTGCTAGAGTAACATGTAATTAAGCAAGTAAGGATTACCATTGATCATTAACAATAGTTATCATGTCATCTTCCACATAACTATCCACGTGATACATCAAGATTACTACGATGAAGTAGCTCAAGTCAAGTGTTCACTATCTAGTGAACGATGGCGATTCGAATCGATTATTAACCAGCTGGTAAGTTATTCCTCACACAAACCTCACTCACCCGCTAAAGTGAGGTGTTGGTCACCGAGTCAACCATTCAGGTAAAGTCACGAGCTTGCCAGGAACCACTTGTACCCGGGGGCTGCCTGACTGCTCTTTGGCCTTATCATCGCGCCCCCGTATCCTGCCACTACTGCTCCGGTACAGTGCGTTGCGGGCAATCCACTCGGCCCGAATAATCTCCCAGTTTCGCGGACGGAAGGTACTTTATTCGGCCAGCTAAATGAGAGACATGCGTTCAACATGACCCGAGGGACAACAACGGACGGTCCTTAATCGACACAGACGGAAAACACTACAGTCTGAAACCCTACAAGTTTCTGCCCGGTCTCAAATTCATTTCATACTTAGTTATACCATGACTTCATAGTCATCTAAGCAGATCCAGGTAACCACCTATAGCTCGCAGGTGACAGGAAATCACCTGACTTCTACCGGTCTAAGCCAGCTAAGCATTGACTCGACTGCGGATACCAGGGTAACAAGGATATAGTATAACAAAGGTAAGCAACGTATAATGCAGCAACATTTGCAAACAACTCCTAAACGTAATGCATCAAATTAAGTAAAGTTAATAATAAATTATTTGCAAACCGGGAGAGAAATGCTCCGGGGCTTGCCTCTCTCAAAAGAGCTCGGACGGTGGTCAGGGCACTCTAGGAGATCTTCACCGACCTCCTCTTCGGCTTCAGTCACCTCCTGCTGCTGCACCTCGAGCTGCTCCTCTGGCTCCTCGGGTAAGACGACTAGGTTCTCGGTTTGTGATCCTGTATGATGCAATGCGCGTAAGTGATTATGCAAACGTGCATCGAAGGAGATGAATGCAATGGATATGTTGAAATGCAAGGTAGTCAACATCATCCAAGAAACTATACACTACAAGCACATGTCATCTACTGCATTCTCTTCTACTACTATTATGTTAAGTTAACATATCTTATGAAATGCTTCAAAGATACACCAAAGCTTTACTAATTTCTTAATCACACTTAAAGCAACACTTAAAGCAACACTTGCTTAAACCCTAAATAATAATAGGTTTGAATAGCAACATATATTTCTGATGCTCCTAAAAATCTAAGAAAATTACAGTAGCATAATACTACCCTAAACCGACTACCATAAAAATTTCATGGTATTTGGATAAGTAAACTATCCTATACAAAAATGACAAGCTATAGCATAAAAATTAGCATTAAATTACTTTGTACTATGAAAAGTGTCAAACAACAGAATTAATATTTTTTCTAGGTTCTTCATAGCATACTATGACTGTACAAAAATTATCACATGCATGTTTTATACAAAGTTTGCTCTCTAGCAAAAATAACAAAATCAGCCATTAAAGGTACTTGAACTACTCCTCCAAAGTTTTCCACAGCACATGCATGAAACATATTTTTCCTAGAAAGTACATGACACAAGAAGATTAACAAACTTGGGAATCATATTTTTCTGAAGCCTATAGATTTTTCTACACATTTTCAAGTTATCAGCAATATTCATGATTAAATAAAGTTCTACAGAAAAGTATCCCAAAAATGACATGCAATATTTTTATATTGTAGATCTGGTTCCAATGAGTCCATAGAAATTTATTTCATAATTTTTGGAGCTCAAATAAATACAAAAACATTTTCCACAATATTTTTCATCATGAATAATAAAAGAAAACAAAAAACAATTTTCATTATTGAAACTGAGCCGGCCCGTGGAAGTAAACCGGCCCGTGGCCGTTCTCGGCCTGGTTCACGCGCGCGGGGGAAAGAGCGAGCAGGCCCGCTCGGAGGCGCGGCCCACAGGGCGTGGCCCAGTGACGACCGACGGGGGGGAGACAGGGCGCCCTCGTCGGCGTTCGGAGCCACGACGGCGTGGCGGTGGCCGACGGCCAACGGCCATCTCTGGCCACGACACGTCCAGCGAGCGCGCGCACAGTGTTCATGAGGAGGTAGCGAACTCGAGAGAGAAGCTCAGGGGGATGGAGAGGGAGCGAGGAAGACAGTGGGCGGAGCACGAGCTCGGCGGCCCCGTCGTGGTGGCGCGGTGGGAAGAGCTCGATTGAGCCTTACCGGAGGCGAACAAGGCAAACAGAGGTCCGTTCGGAGGAGAGGAGAAGGTGGCGGAGCTTCGTGCACGACCAATCGAACGGTGGTGGTCCACCGGTGTCGGAACACGGCGGTGAAGGCGAGGATGGCGATGGTGAGCGGTGCGCCCGCTCGGTTTTCTCCGGAGGAAGGGAAAGAGGGAGCGAGTGAGTGGCGAGTGGGATGGAGACCGGACGCACGCGGAGATTTGAGGCGGAGCGCGCGCGGGGTCCACGGGCAGCCACGCGGGGGCGTCGCCAGCATGCGGCCGCCACGCGGCGGGTGCGTTCTGCCGCGGCGGACAGCGAGGCGCGGGGCGAGCGTGAAGAGGAGGAGGAGGCCGAGCGGACACGGGCCGGGCCGAGGCGACGGCTGCGGCGCGCGCGTGCGGGGGCGGAGCTGGGCTGCTTCCAGCAGCAGGCCGAAAACGAGGCGGCGGCCCGTTTAGGTTAGAAATTGAATTTCCAATTTCATATTTTCAATAATTTCAAATAATAGTTTTCAAATCTCAGTTTTAGCAAGAAAGGGACCTTTTCTGAAAATGACCCAAAAATAAAAGTTACTTAGAATTTAATTCTCTACAGCTTTGATTAAGGGGCCAACCTCAAAACTCTTATAGATTTTGATTTTTATAATAAAAGCTAATTTAGGGAGGATTTTTGAATATTTTCAAATATCATTTTTAAAACAAATCTTTGACAAAACTTTGAGTGATTTAGTGGCTCCAAAAATTTTCCTTATAATTCTAAGTGATATGAAATTTATAGTTGCACAAATTTGATGAATGTCATTAGCACATTATCACAATATGTTATGCAATACTAGTTTCCACACTTTTATTTTACTAAAGGTACACCCTCAGCACGTATGATTATGAATGCCATGACATGTTATGCTCATGATTTGCTCGCATCTTGTTGACGATGGTCTGAAAGCGAGAAAACATGGTATCGATGGACTCGCCATCAAGCTGGGTGAAGTTCTCGTACTCCCTCTTGTACGTCTCGTAGAGTCTTGTGTTGACCTGTGCGGTCCCCTCGTGATAGCTCTGAAGCCTCACCCAGATCTCCCGAGTAGTAGTACAATCAGAGACTCTTTCGAACTCCTGAAGAGAAAGACTCGAGAAAAGAACTGCGCGAGCTCTGCTATTAGCGTTGTGTCGATCTCTTTGATCTTGCGTGACACGAGCACGGGGTTCAAGCACAACGTAAGTAGCATCCTCGCAAATCTCCCAAACAAGCCAATCAATCCCCTAGAGATGCGCGGACATGCGGATCTTCCAATAGGGATAATTTGTTTCATCGAAGAACGGTGGTTTGTCGGAACCATGCTCCATGTCGCCTTCGTGGATCACGGACCGATTAAGGTGGAATGATCCTTAACCGGCTCTGATACCAATTGAAGGACCGGAAATGGCGACTAGAGGGGGGGTGAATGGGAGCCTCAAATTTTTGTTGAAATATTTTCGGTCGCTGTCCCAAATTCATCACAAAAAACAAACCATGACAAATGTTTCCAAAATTATAATACCCAAGCCAACTGGTGACGAGAGTACCTAGATAGCTTCTATGAAACGATAGAGGATCAACGCAAAAGACGGAACGCAATTTGGATCTCAAACGCGCAAAACACGGATGAACAAATTGCCGGCCCGAAATTTCACCTGGATATCAGGTAGCAGCACTGCACCAAAAATCTCTCTTGTATATGAAAGAGATTTGCTAAAAGAGCAAGCAATTAAAATGCTGTGTAGCTTGAAAGTGACTACTCAGGAATTTGGAAAAATAAATTACGAGCAAGCAAAGCTCTTGCTTCTGCACATGCTACCCCTCCACTGTCTGCTGCAAGTGTTTGTTCAGCGACGCAGAAATAGAGAAACAAAAAGCACGAACAGGCAGGCAATTAACACTGGACAGGAGCTCCCTGAAGCTATTCTGTAACAGGATATCACAAAACCTGCTGCTGCCCTGCTGAGCAAGAACCGTCGCAAGATCGTCTAGGTGCCATGACCGAACCTGCTAGTTGCTGCACAGACACAGAAAGAAAGAAGATAGAGACCGGCAGATAGGAATGGAACAGAGGCAACTGGCTCGGGACTGCACGAGCTTGGTGCTGGGCAAAGCACACGACGAACTGGTCGGGCTTGACAAGCAGCCGTGCCGCTCTGGTGAGCACGCCGGCGCCTAAGCGTTTGGCACTGATAGCACTGCTGCTGGGCTGCTGGAACCCACGCGCCCTGCCTCTACTGACAAATAGCGAAGCTGCCAAAGAAGAACGACCTGAGAAAAGAACAGAAGGGTTGCGGCCAAAGATTCAAAGAAAAACAAACTAAATCAACATGGATTGCAACCAAACTTTGCACAGGTCATCACAAGAGGGTTAGTGAGCATACTCCAAGAGATCATCACCCAATTTTTACTCTAGCCATGGGAAATTTCAGATCGAGCCAAAAACGTAAAAGGAAACCTCAAAAAGGAAATCTGCTTCAAACTTGATGCACGAGTGGAATTGATGAAAATCACTTGGTGATCTGGTTCGTCACTCTTCAAAGCATCAACTGAACCAAGCAATCATGAGAGAAAGACTCAAACCAGCGAGAAATCAGAGGAACAGGGGGCGCATGAACAGTAACTCGCAAGAACAAAAAACTACGAAAAATCACTAAGAGAAAAACTAAATCCCGGAGGACAACTGGAGGATTCGGGCCTCCATTCCCTCTCTAAATCTTAACACAATACACCATGAAAATCTCAGAGTATTTTGACCTCTCTCATAAACTAGAAGAAGCTAACCCTAGGGGAGAAAGGGGGGAATGAGGAATGGGAGAGAGGTAGAGATGGCTTGGGGCTGCCATCCCCTATAAATCAGAGCTATTACACATTCTCCTAATTGCCCCTGGATACATAAGAGCTAAACCATCAAGCCCAAGGGCGTAGAGGTCCAACTCGGTCTCCATGTTGATCCTACGGCCACCGCGCCTCCTCACTGGTAGCTTCGCCTCGACGTGAACTCCCCGATGCCGCCACGTGCCGTCCGTTCCACCTTGGAACCTCCGCCCAGATTTTGAGGCCCAAACCCGTAAACCCGCCTCCGATGGTTTTGAGGCCCAAACCATCAAACCGCTCCGCGAGTAGCGTACTCCATACGCGTCCCCCGCCATCCGACGCGTGTCACTTCCACGGTCAACACGGTCACTCCCATGTCTTCTCGTGCTTGTCGATGTCCCAAGTGTCAGCCAGCGCGGCTAGCCACCCGACCTCTAGGTCCCTCGGTTCAAGCCTCACGTCCGTCCTTCACCTCTCAGGTCCATCGGCACGACACGTCCTCCTTGACCTTCACCTCGTCGTCGGCTACCGTCTCCGTGCTCCACACCTGCACAACACAAGCCAAGAGACATGTCGCACACAAGGCTTTCGCCAAGGTAAGGTTAGTCACCACTCAACCTACTTCGTGGATCACATTGACAATCACTCATCACAAAACGAACACACAAGGATACTTGTCAACCTTGTGTTCGCAAATTCAGAGCATCGTGCAGTTATTTCGATCGCTGGGTTGCTTCACCCAAGCTTGGTTCAAGGGTATTTGTGTTTCTGAATATGCTTTGTTTGGTGTTGCTCAGATTGCCCAGGAACGCAGTCGGATGAGGCGGGGAAGGCGGATTTTTTTTTTCTTTTCTCTTTTCTCTCTATATTTTCTATAGATTTTTTACTTTCTATTTTATCTTACTTAATTATTTTTTGTGTTTAGTTTTTTATTTTCTATATTTCATGAGACGCTAGTTCATATAATATAGACGTGATATTCTATATTATTTTTTGTGATGTTCAAGTGGTATATAATGTCGTGTTCTGTGATTTTTTATGATGTTAATGTAGTATACATGTGATGTTCTATGATTTTTATGTTCACGTGTTATACATGTGATGTTATATGATGTTTTTTGTTCACATGGTATAGATGTGATGTTCTATGATATATTTTATGATGTTCGCGTAGTATACATGTGATGTTCACATTGTACATAATGATGTTCTATGATGTATTCCTATGATATTCACGTAGTATACATGTGTTGTTCTATTATGTTTTATGTGATGTTCTATGGTGTATCCAGTAATGTTCACTTAATATACATGTGATGTTCTATAGTATATTTTAGGATGTTTGAAAATTACCCATGTGATATTCTTTTAAAATTTTCTCTATTACATGTTTTTATTTTTTCTTTATGCTTTGCTCTAGATTTCATTATTTTTTATTTATGTTATGTATTTATTTATTTTTTATGTATATTATAATACCAATTTCATGAACCTAAACTAAGAACATTCTTTTTACAAATACGAAACATTGTTTTTTTGAACCTAGAACATTATCTCTGGTCAATAAAAGAAAATGTTCTATCTTCATGTGACAAATGTTCGTTAAAAAATTTTATCTAAATATATTCATATGAAGTCTTGTTTTGAAGGATTTATTGTAAGAAACATAATGGTGCAATCGGAATTTAATTTGAATACTTGATTTAACAGTTATAACTTTTTTAGTTTGTAAAAAAGAATGACGTCACTGCATGCAAGTGGAGTGCAAATCAAACAGATGGAAAACAATTTGCTTAGGGCCGGTTTAGATCAATTTTTTTTTTTGCAAAATGGCACTGTAGTAAGTTTCGTTGTTATTTTAGCAATTAGTGTCCAATCATGGTCTAATTAGGCTTAAAAGATTCGTCTCGTCCATTTCGTCTAAACTGTGTAATTAGTTTTATTTTTTATCTATATTTAATGCTTCATGTATGTGTCTAAAGATTCGATGTGACGAGAAATCTGAAAAATTTTGCATAATTTTTGAAACTAAACAGGACGTTAGTAGAACCCGAAGTGCACGCCTCCTTCCGTTTGGCGGGCTGCCGGCATGCTGCGAGCGCAGGCGGGAAAACTTTTCGCGCCATCGGCAACAGGACGTCGTCCGGCCGTTCGGACCTTAGCAGGCTCCCCAACCAGCGTCCGGCCGTTCGGACCTTAGCAGGCTCCCCAACCAGCAGATTTGCTCCACCGCCCCCAAGGGCTCCGATCCCGGTAGTTGGATCATGCATTTTCTTATTGTTGAATTCTATTCGATTCTGTGACTTGCTCTGGGATTGGTTTACTGTTATCTCCATCAATCGTCATATCACTTTATTTGATCAGTACACTTAGAGCTTAGTTTATTTACATTTTATTACAGTATTCTGTGACTTGCTCTGGGATTGGTTTACTGTTATCTCCATCAATCGTCATATCATTTTATTTGATCAGTACACTTAGAGCTTAGTTTATTTAAATTTTATTACAGTGCCCGTAGATTTGGTACTTTTTCTGTTTTTATTTAGTATAGAATCTCCCCTGAAGCATTTTAGATTTAAAGATTTACAACAGCTGCAAGTGCTTATAAGTAAAGGCCAAGCGCTGGTAGGGACTAGCCTGTAGTTTTGAGCAATTGAGGTCCAAAAACAAAGGAAATTCAATCAGAAATTGTAGCACCACTAAAAGAGTCCAAATTTGCACTAGACATGTACTTGTGTGATCCAATTATATGATTGAATGTTGAAGCAATCAAATTTAAGAATTGTTCAAAGTAAGTTAACTTTGTCTGAGTATAGTATTGAAACAATGTGGCTCCTGTAAAGCAATTCATGGTGATGCAAACGTGTAGTAGTATCCAGGGGTCACTTGATATCCTGACGCCACATCCTGTTATCTGTGCTGCTAAAGAAGGTCCAATCATGGATGGATCTTTAGTGTTCAGATTTCATATCTAAATCTTGTTCCAAGTATTTGGCTGGTTTGCTAGATAGTAGGTTATGTTGCTTCAAACCTGTGTGCACCCATGTGCTATAGGGAGTGACACATCACAAGGAAAGCCTCATGAATAAATTATTATAATGTGTGATTGTGGTAACCGTTAGTTGGTGAACTCATGCTAGTGATTAGGCTTTTTAGCATGCTCTTTATTGTCAATTCGTACTATTAATCATAACCTTTTGAGTAGTGAAGGTCCAAAAACTAAGGGGGATGAATCTGAAGTTTTCAACTGCCTAATAAAAATTTTCACCAAACCAGTGCCCATCTTGCGTCTAGTCTAATCCAATTGATTAGTTAAATATTGATGAAGCAATTAAATTTGTGACTTCTTCAAAGTTTTGTCTGATCAGTGTAAAAAAATTGTGACCGAAGTGGTGGGGACTTGGGAAATTGCGATTCCTGTAGAGCAATTCACCTATTACCTGTTGAATTCCTTATAAGCAATTCATTATGACATATTTATTCCCGTAAAAGAAATAAAGAATTCATTATGACCTATTGTGGTATCCAGATGCCACATCCCTTTAATCGAAATTCCAAAAGGATAGGAAGAGTCCACTGCAACTAATGCTATTGAAGGTTCTAACTTTGATGAATCTTGAACTTGGTGAGATTAAAAGAGTGCATGGTTTTTATATTTGGATCTTGTTCCAAGTGTTTGAGGGGTTTTTTATGCTAGGTTGTAGTCTCTTGATTCAAACCTGCCTTTTCCTTGCCCTACAAGGATTACAGATCGTACTGCAGAAAAAGAATATTCTTTGGAAAGTCATTTTCTATTACTTCTCATAACTTCTTCACTACATTAGGATCTCCATGATCTTTGAGAGGTTGTCTATGGAGTATGAATATGCAAGATTTTACAATTTGTGGTACTAGAGTGTTAGTATATTGAGCTATTTGCTAAAGCTGCTTCAATGAATTGCCTCCATTTTCAGTAATGAACAGCTTTACGAACATTGTACACAATCCATCTGCTTGTAGTAAGTGTTGAGGCTTGAAGAATCTTAGATTGAGCAGAAAAGACACTCAATGTGATTATCCTCTATTCCTGCACTATACTTACTGAATGTTAAAGACTACACCATCAAGTTTTCAGTGACTTCCATCAATCAGTTCAGTGCTATGAATAAATGTTTGGCCTAAATGCAATCATCAACAACTCTAAATATGATAATCATGGTAAATTATTTTTGATGCATTTCAATGGAGCAAAACATCATGTTTAAAGTGCCAAATGTGTGATTGCCTTACCTTTTGTAGTTGGTGGCCATTTATCTTGGGCTAGTGTTTTTTTCATGCAGTTCAGTGTGATTACGTTAACCATAGGTGAATGGATCAATTTTATATATGCATGGATACTATTTACATGCTGCTTGTATAGGTGAAAATGAACTGATTATTGACTGATTGTATTTTGCAGATGTGGTTGCTATTGTTGAGAGGTTGGCTACTGTGAAACACAAATTATTAGTTTTGTCTGGAAAGGGAGGTGTTGGCAAGAGCACATTGTCAGCCCAACTCTTGTTTGCCTTGGCTGAAATGGACTATCAGGTTGGCCTTCTAGACATAGATATATGTGGCCCTAGCATCCCAAAAATGTTAGGCCTTGAGGGACAAGATATTCATCAAAGCAACCTTGGTTGGTCACCTGTGTATGTTGAGTCCAACCTTGGTGTGATGTCGATTGGTTTCATGCTGCGTAATCCAGATGATGCTGTCATATGGAGGGGTCCTCGCAAGAATGGACTGAGCAAGCAGTTCTTAAAGGATGTCGACTAGGGGGAGATTGACTATCTCGTAGTGTACGCTCCTCTAGGAACATCTGATGAGCACATCTTGATCGTGCAATACCTGCAAGCCACAGGAATCGATGGTGCGATAATTGTCACGACTCCGCAACAGGTCTATCTGATTGATGTGAGGAAGGAGATAAACTTCTGCAAGAAGGTCGGTGTCCCTGTCCTAGGTGTTGCGGAGAACATGAGTGGCCTGAGGCAGCCGCTTTCAGATCTCAGATTCATCAAGCCAGGTGAGGCAGGCGAGACAAATGTGACAGAGTGGGCCGTGAACTATATCAAGGAGAAAGCCCCTGAACTTCTGTCAGTCATGGCCTGCAGTGAGGTATTTAATAGCAACAAGGGAGGCGCCGAGAAGATGTGCCATGAAATGGGGGTTCCTTTCCTTGGTAAGGTGCCCATGGATCCGCAGCTGTGTAAGGCGGCCGAGGAAGGGAGGTCATGCTTTGCTGATCAGAGATGTAGTGCTAGTGCACCAACTCTTCAAAGCATTGTGAAGAAACTGATCAAGACCGAGTGAGAAAATAGTGTCGTCGGCTTGCTGGGAACCTGGTAGTGAGCAATAAGATGAAATGGCAGATGCCATAGTTCTTATTATTAATATGTTTGTTACTGTGTCAGTGTGTTACACACTAAATTTGTATTAGTGCTAGTATTGGATCTGTAAGTTTCTGATCGTTGTTCATGAATAATCAGTGGCTGCACAAGCTACTTGCTTAATTCTGCTCTGGGCAGACCCAGTGCCAGAGGCTCCCACACGAGTGGGGTCTGGGGAAGGGAATAACCGAAGCAAAGTCTTACCCCCGTAGAAATTCTGCAGAGAGACGGCTTCGAATCCAGGACCTGGTGACTCGGCGAGCTAGCACTCACCAACTGCACCAGGCCTGCCCTTCTGCTTAATTCTGCTCTACAAATTGAAATATGTTTTGAGGCTCCCTCTGAATGATGCGTGAATGCTTTGTACTGTACATACCAGAACTGAATGAAGTGGATGGTGTCTAGCAACGCTTCTTTGCTCTCGTAGCCTATCACATGGGCATGGTATGTGTTGGATGTTGCATGTGTTTCGTTAGCAACATGTTTGTAATTTATCCAATGCTCGGGCTGCCGGGTAAAAACTAATGATTAGCGGCAACGTCTCGGAGCTATTCTCACAAAAACCGATGGTTGATGGTTCACCAACTGAAAGTCCCTAGTTTGGTTTTGGCTAATTGATGAAACCTAGGACTAACCTTTGTATCTAAGTGGATAATTTAGATAAAGGTGGTCATTGAAATATGAGACATGACATTGACTCATGTGACCAAGATGATGAAGACCGAGGTGATGCTTGGCTTGATGGACCGGTTGTGAAGGTGAAGGGCAAGTCGAGGCTTCGAAGTGAAGGACCATGCGATGGTGAAGCTTGAGCAAGACTTAGCGCCGACGGACCGATGCAACGGTGAAGAGCAAGTGAAGTCAAGGTCGATGGATCGAGACGGTCATGTGATGATATGAAGTGGATCATATCATTTGGAGAAACAAAATGGGCTCAAGGCAAAGGTATAACCATAGGGCCATTTTGTTTTACACTCAAGACACCATAGAGGGTGTGAGTGGTTTAGGGTCGATAGCCGAACTATTAAGAGGGGAAGTCTTATCGGTTATTCGATGCACGGGTGCCACTAGGTGAATTCATGAAGTGCATTGCATGTAGGGCCTAGTGAGCTAATTGGAAAACCTTTGAAAATGATTGAGAAAAAGCTAACACACAAGCACATGGAGATGTACACTTGATGGTGTTGGCACATTTGCAAAGGTGGCGTTGGTCACGCTGTGGTTTGCGGGTAGAGAGGGGTTTGGGTTCCTCTCTCCCTCCCGCCGAGCGTGCGAGCGCGGGATTCAGGCGATTTCGGGGAAATGAAATGCCTATTTTCCACTACGCCGAAAGTCGGAAAAGAAACGGAGGTGAACGGGGTCACTGAGGTGATCGGACGCTGCACCGGACGCTGCACCGGACGCTGCACCGGACGCGGTCACGGTGTGACCGGACGCGTCCGGTCAGTACAGCGCGGTTTCAGGCGCGCGGGTGCTAGGGTTTGCTACCGGCGCGTCCGGTGACTCGCGGGACCGGCGCGTCCGGTCATGCACCCAGAAGGAACTGAGGTTCACAGAGGACGATCGGACGCGAGGCGCGTCCGGTCACACACGATCGGACGCGTCCGGTCGTCAAAGGAGCTTACTGGACTCACACCGGACGCGGGCACTGTCGCGTCCGGTCGTTGAGAGGAGCGCGTCCGGTCGTTGTTTCGCGGGCGCGGGTGCTGTGCGGATCGGCGCGTCCGGTCGTTCGACAGACGCGTCCGGTCATCGGGACCGGCGCGTCCGGTCGTTGTCTAGGGCGCGTCCGGTCGTTGGTTTGACCGGTGAGGCGCAGTGACCGTTGGAGGACCGGACGCGGTTAAGCGCGTCCGGTCAGTTTCGACCGGCGCGTCCGGTCGTCCCGAAAAAACGGTCAGTGGAGTTGCAACGGCTCTATTTGTTTGGGGTGCTTATAAATACTCGTTGGCCGGCCCTTGGGGAGGTAGCTTGGCATTTCTAACACTCTTGTGCATCCTTTGAGCAAAAGCAACTCCTCCCACTCATCTCCCTTGCTTGATTACAAATCAAAAGTGAGATTGAGTGATCCCAAAGTGCATTGCATAGCTTGAGGGCATCTAGTGGCACTTGTGGGTGGTTTAGCCGGTGGATTTCTTGTTACTCTTGGAGAGTACCGCTCCTAGCCGGCTTGGAGATTGTTGGAGGCGTTGGCAAGAGAAGGTGATTGTTCTTGGCCACCTCCGGTTATTTGTAAGAGGTTCTTGTGCTTTCCTCGGCGGGACGCCAAAAGCAACTCTATTACATTGCGCGTGTCATTGAGTTACCTCACTTGAGAGTGGAGTCTTGCGGTGCCTTGCGGGGCGTGCCTTGAGGGGCAAGTGACTTGAGGGTCACACCGAGGAACCATCTAAGTGTTGGTCGACACAACCGGTGACGTAGCTTGTCGGTGCACAAATGAACACCGGGTGAACAAAAATATTGTGTCTCTTGTCTCCCGGTGATTGGTCTACATATTGTGTTGTTGTCAATATTAATTGATTGTATATCATCTTGGTGATTGGCAACATCTTCACTCCACCGTCGGTATAAGATTCACAATCCTATCTCTTGCACTTATCTTTACTAGATTATCTTGTGTTGCTCTAGTAGTAGCTTGGCTAGTAGTGGTGTTAGCTTGTTCTCTAGTGTAAAATTAGTGACATAGCTCTTGTGTGAACTAGAGATCATAATCTACTAGACTTGTGGATAGGAGGCTTGCATCACAACCTTTGGCTAAGCAAAACTCGCTTTACGCCGTTTGTTATTCTAACAAGTTTGCTTAGTAGTGCTTGTAGAATTTTTATAGGCTATTCACCCCCCCCCCTCTAGCCATCTAGGACCTTTCACCAACACATACCTGAAGCTTCGCCATGTTCTTCATGCAAACTTATTTAGACAAGCAGTGAGCCTATGGCACATAAGCGCGTGTATACGCACTGATAATAATGCTAAGGCTCTATTTGGATCCTATGATCTGAACTTTAGCCACTAGACTATAGTGCCTCTTTGGAACATAGGAACGCAAAATCGTAGGAATAGGAAAAACATAGGAATATTACAAGATGCAGATGCAAAACAGAGGATTAGAAAACATATGAATTTTGAAGGAGTGACCATTTGGACAGGCCGTAGGAAAAATGTAGGATTTTTTACCAAGAGGTTTGAGTGGATGTTGTACTTTTCCTCCCAAACAACAGTCAAAGGAAAATTTCATGCACTTCCTATACTCATTCCTATGTACCAAGGAATGAACAGTAGCAATTCCTATACGATTTTCAATCCTATATTTTTTCTCTATATTTCCTATGAGCCAAAAAAAAAGAGGCCTATACCACTTTGACTCTTGAGGCTCCAAACAAGTAGTCTAAAATGTTGTCTAAAGTTTAGCTTAACTCACAAAAACTTGGTCAAGTTTTAGACTGAAGAATTCAAGCAGACCCTAGAGTCATCCTTAAAAAAATACTGTCAAGACTCAAACTCAACAATAAGATCTCATGAATGCTTTACGTCAGTTCATTGTGAAGTGTTTCACTAGAGTTACGGACGAGCCCTGAGATTTCTCTAACTCGGCCCAAACAAATTGCCAAATGGGCTTAAGCGGTTAAGCCCGTCAAATAAGACCCAAACAAACATGTACTCATCCGTACGAGTACGAGATATGATAGGAGGTTTTCCTTTTCTGAAATTAATAATAATAATAAAAGGTTTCCCCATCCTCCACTCTCCACTGTGCTGCACCTCTCCGTGTTCGTGACAGTTCAGCTTGACGAGACAAAAGGGGGAAAAGTGCTCCTCCTACCTCCAGTGATGTCAGCGCCACCGCCGGCCGGCGGCGGCGGCGCCCTCATCAACGAGGTCCTCACCGACGACGAGCTGCGCGCGGTGCTCACGCGGCTGGGCCCCGAGGTGGAGCGGGACGCGTTCGGGCTCGTGTGCCGCCGCTGGCTCCGGATCCAGAGCTCCG
This sequence comes from Saccharum hybrid cultivar R570, assembly GCA_038087645.1. Taxonomy (NCBI): domain Eukaryota; kingdom Viridiplantae; phylum Streptophyta; class Magnoliopsida; order Poales; family Poaceae; genus Saccharum; species Saccharum hybrid cultivar. The sequence goes on along the minus strand of JAQSUU010000191.1, from coordinate 9,258,943 downwards.
AGCGCCGGCGCCTGCGCGCGCGCGCCGGCCCGGACATGCTGCGCCGCCTCGCCGCGCGGTTCCCTGGGGCCCTGGAGCTCGACCTCTCCCAGTCGCCCTCTCGCTCCTTCTACCCCGGGGTCATCGACGACGACCTCAGCGTCATCGCCGGCAGCTTCCGCAACCTGCGCGTCCTCGCGCTGCAGAATTGCAAAGGTGCGGCCGTCTCTTCTTCTCGCGCTACCCACATGTGCTGCTTGTCAATTTGGTGGATGGCATTACTATCTTTATCTTCCTCGTGGACATGACAATTGTACTGCATTTTCGAGTATTCCGTCAGAAACTGATTCAATCCTACTCTAAGAATGTTAGTCTCACGGTATTCCGTCAGAGACTGATTTGATCCTACTCTAATAATGTTAGTCTCACGTACCATTGGATAAATACTTGTACTCTATTTTGCAGTCTTGATTATATCTATTTCAAGTCCATATTCTAATCTGGGAGCACGCCCGTAGATTGACAGGAGCAAGGTGGGCTACTGTTCAGGGCCTCCAAAATTTAAGGGCCTCCAAATTTATAGTATGTACTAATAAATAATAGCTAATCTTCTTTTAAATAGAAAAAAATATAGCATATCCAAAAAAGGCTTGCAAGTTGCAATTCCTGGTTTATTAATTGGATCAACTTACTGAATCAAAAAAAAAATTTTGGATCAACTCACGAACGTAAGGCCTAATGGCCATGTCCACCAGCCTGCTTGCAACTTCGCTTCCCTTGTTCGTTCATTTTTCTCTCTGCCATTTTGCTATCTCGTGCCACGGTACTACTATTTGTTACTTGAGCACTACTTTTTACTCTTTTAGCCAGTGGCGGAACTAGCGATTTTGATTAAGGGGGGCCGGACAAATATGATCGCATTTTTTAGTGTGATAAAATATATATAATTATATGTTTCAACAACTTTTCAAAAAAAAAACACTATTTATAACCAAAATCATAATATCTTAATAAAAATAGGTGATATTTTTTTATGCTGTACATTCAAATATTAAGTATTAAAAACATCTACTGTGCTTGGGGGGGGGGCAGCCCCTGCTTCCGCTACTGCTTTTAGCATTAAGATTTGATCTGTTCTTAGTATTGTAAGACCCATATATATTCTGAAGCTTTATAATTAAGTGAAAGTATGCTTTGATTTTCTTGAATTTTAGGGCCTCATCGTTTATTTTGTTCAGGGGCCTCTAATTAAGTGGGAGATGTTGGAGTTTCTTTGTGAGGTCCTTCAGTTTGTGAATGAACTTTCTTGTCTTTGTGAAGGTGAATCCTGTTTGTACTACTTTTAAAGCTTAGGGGTAAGTTTATAACCTTATATGTTGTATAAACCATTTTATCAAGCTTTTTTCGAGAAAAAAATGAACCGCACATCTTTGATGATGAATTTGCACTGGCCTGTGACGGTTCATTTCATCCTTCGGATAACGTGAAGCTGTGTTCATTTTCTGAAATTAGAGTGTGAGTTTTCTCATTACTGTTAAAATAAAGATAATTATAAGAAAAATGGAAAAAAGTTATGTGCAAACTTTTTTTTTTGCATCTGGAACAGTTCCGTATTCCATATGTACCGTTTTCAAAGATATTTGCCTCATCTTTCAATTTATTTCAGATACCCTATTTTTTACAGCTTTGATATTATTTGTGTAGCAGTTTTAGTTACCCAAGTTATGGTGATATGGTCTCCTGAACAATACCTGTTAACAGATCTTTCGTGGGGGTCATGGTTTTTTTCTTACGGTGGCTGATATTACTAATTTGCTATCATTTAGAGTTATTATTGTCGGGGACATTGTGGGTCTTTGCACTGATTTTGGTGATAATGTCCTTAAATAAATTCTGTCGATTATTAGACTTGCCCTGGTTCACGTGTCTCGCAGGTATCTCTGATGTCGGAGTTGCCAGATTGGGAGATGGACTGCCATCTCTGCAGTCCCTTGATGTTTCTCGCTGCATAAAGCTGAGTGACAAAGGTTTGAAGGCGGTTGCACTAGGGTGTAAAAAATTGAGTCAGCTGCAAATCACGGGTTGCAGATTAATAACAGATAATTTATTATCTGCTCTATCAAAGAGCTGCCTACAATTGGTAGAACTTGGAGCTGCGGGATGTAACAGAATAACAGATGCTGGTATATCTGCTCTGGCTGATGGCTGTCATCACATAAAATCACTAGACATAAGCAAATGCAATAAAGTTAGTGATCCTGGAGTCTGTAAGATCGCTGAGGTTTCTTCATCATGCTTGGTGTCAATAAAGCTATTGGACTGCAGCAATGTGGGAGATAAGTCCATTTATTCGTTAGCTAAGTTCTGCCATAGCCTAGAGACTCTTGTCATTGGTGGATGTCGGAACATTAGCGATGCTTCCATACAAGCACTTGCTCTTGCCTGCTCCAGCAGCTTACGGAGCCTGAGAATGGATTGGTGCTTGAAAATAACATACACATCATTGCAGAGCCTGCTGTCTAACTGTAAACTTCTTGTGGCTATTGATGTCGGATGTTGTGACCAGATAACCGATGATGCATTCCTGGACGGAGAAGGATATGGGTTTCAGTCTGAACTGAGAGTTTTGAAGATCAGCAGCTGTGTTCGGCTCACAGTTGCAGGGGTCAGCAGAGTGATTGAATCCTTCAAGGCTCTCGAGTACTTGGATGTTCGGTCATGTCCCCAGGTTACAAAGGACAGCTGCGAGCAAGCTGGAGTGCAGTTTACTGCTGGCTGTAAGGTGAATTTCGATGGCAATTTGCTGGAATCTGATCCATCTGCTGAGAGGTTCTTCTAGAATAAACTGTGATCTCGGTTGAAATCAAACTTAATGTGAACTGCAAAATTAAGATTTGAAGAGCTCGGTCATGTAGGTGAGTGGTTGACATTGCTGTTTGTCTTTCAACGTCAAAACCTATGCAAGAAACGGAGACCACAACGGATGCAAATCATGATCATATTCAGTATCCAATTCAATATTCATGTGATTTAATCTGTAGAAAGTAGCGCCAAAGACCATGAAATAAGTTGTCTGATCAAAGAACGTATATGCATTATGTATTGTGGCAATACAGCGGGTGTATTCAAAATGTACATTTAATAGACTGGTTTCAGTGGATTGTATGTAGTTCTGTTTTTATCTGCATCGCTTGTATAGATCTTTGTTTTGGCGCTATGCCAAACAGGGAAATAGTGTTCGGTCTGTTGTCTTGTGTGCTCAAACACTGCTCCCACCTAGAAGAATTGGTGGGATGTAAGCGGCATATTTTACAGTCTTAAGCCCCTCTCTCATTTGTAATTCAAGAAATAAACATGCATAATACTGAAAAAACATGTCTGATATACACCATATATATATATTATAAAAGCAATACCCCTATCATAGATATGCAAGCTATCCGCTTTAGCGCATTAGCATGCAGTCATGATAGCTATCTCTTCATGCAGGTTATCTGTATTAGCGAGCTGTATCATTAGCCATTAACATGCATTTTTTTTGTCCACATTGTTCACTAACATCCACTTATGATAGTGAACCTTTCATACAAGGTATCCATATCAATGGGCCACGAGCCAATAATTTTAGGTCGTCTGATTTTCATTCCAAATTATCTGCCTCGCGACAATGCACGTAACATCCTTCTAGTATCTTATAAAAGCAAACTCCAATAACTTTCAATCTCTCCATGCAAGCTATCTCTTCATAAGCAGAACTATTGTTTCTATTCTCATGCAGGGTCATTGATACTTGTACATACCCCCTTGTCCCGGAGCCAGTGGAAAAGGGTAAAATTTTCTAATCCCATGTCCAAGTTAGTCTACCAAAATCTAACCATAGCTAAACAGTGCTTTTATCTTGAGTAGTTTGAGTATACTACTACGATCAAAGATCAAGGCTGAAAGTCCGGTGCTTATCGATCAAAGAAGAAGCGACAGGATTCTTACATTTTAGTTGCCCTAATTAACCATATCAATAGTGTTTCAGGGTTTTTCCACTCCTTCCTGCCTCTTCGCCTCATTTATTATGGGCTTCTTCTTGCTGACATGTACGTAGGCCCAAGTCCAAAACCCTCGAGCCTCTGTCAACACTGTCCCGGTAACCTCATCCCCATCCCCAAGGTTCCCCCTTCCAATCACCCCTCCGGACCTTCCCCTCGCGAGTCGCGGCCTCGCGCCCCCACTCCGCCGAGCGCCTCCTACCGCGGAAGCTGCCTCCCTCTCCATTGGACGCGGCCAGCCTCCCTCTCTCGGTCTCCTCCTCCTTCTATCCTGTTGCCGCCACCGAGACGCCGCCGCCTTCACTCTCCCTCCCACGGCCGCCGGCCTCTCCAAGGTCTGCACACGGTATGCCTTCTCTGCTCAGGTTCCTAGGTGATATTCTGTGTTAGAGATCGGGGGTTTCCAACATGAAATTGTTGTGTTGTTTTTTTTCTGAAAAGGAATTGTTGTGTTGTTGATTTCGGTATGTCAAGTGTCTATGCCGTCTCCATGCAAGGACACACTACACAGGCACCGCGCCTGACAGTCAGAATTTTGGTTGCTGTCCAATAGCTACCGGCGGGTGTTATATTCCTTTAGTTGTTTGCCTTCGGTAGGCCATTGGTCTTGGGTCGGTCATTCTTGTTTAATTTGGGCGCAATCGAGGAAATCTGTAATTTGATTTAGTTTTAGTAAGTGTACCAAAATGATGTCTATTTCTGGTTTTTTTTTCTCTACTATGATTTTGTGCGGGAAGAACAAAATGTCCTTGAGTTCCTGGAAGCAAACAGAGCCTGATAAGCGCTAACTAGTTAAGTCTGCATTAGCTTGAATTCTGCATATATTTCTTATGTAATGATAGAAAGATATTACCAAGGAAATGCAGTTATTTTTTTAGATTAAGAAAGAAATGCAATTGTATACTTATTTCTTCCTTTCGTTTAGAGTTTGCTCAGCTCTTGCATAATCTTATCTTCCACAGATTCAGATTATTTGGTTAATATGATGTTCAGTGTTACTCTGTGCTATTTAGCGATACCGAGCTTAAATTTTGTACTGTAATTATGTTATCTAATTCCAAATATACTATATTTGTCAAACTCACATTATGAACATCTTGATATCTACTAGTCATGGATATCAAGACCATTAAACCAGCAGTGGTACATGTATAATATTTTCCGTCTAGGTATTCACTCCGTTTTGTCTAACTTCTAATTCTTCTTTCGATCCCAACTTACCTAATATGTTTATGTTATTATTTACGCAGGCACAAGAGCACCTTTGCTGTAAACTAATAACAGGTTTGAAGAAAGAATAATTTTGGTGCTGTGATTTATTTCACTGTGAGGAGTGAAATGAGGCTAAGTATTGGGCAAGTCCATCGAAATGTTCTTGCGCTGGCATCTTCCCGGTCATGTTTTGTTCTGGGAGATCGTCTTTCGTTCAGGATGCTGTCACAACCACGGGTAGCTGGATTTCATCAGACTGCTTGGCGTGGTAGTCAAATATTAGAAGATAACAGGGGAGGACCATTAACTCTTGCTAGCCTAGAAGTGCAAAGCAGGGTTGGATATGGGAAGAAGGAAAAAATGGCACGAACTGGAGGTTCAAAGCCAAGTTCAAGAGCTTCTTCCCTCAATGTGAAACCAAAGGTTTCTTCGAATGTCAAACCAGCAAAGAGTGCCTTGATGAAGTCAGCTGGGATAAAGAAGACACTGAAGGTAGATGAGGCTCTGTTTTCGGCCAAGTCATTTGAAGAGCTTGGTTTGCCACCTTTGCTTGTTGACCAGTTGAACAAGGAAGGTCTGACTGCTCCAACTGAGGTCCAATCCGCTGCTATTCCTATAATAGCACAAAAGCATGATGTGGTGATCCAATCATATACTGGCTCAGGGAAAACTCTTGCTTATCTTCTTCCAATTCTTTCTGAGATAGGCCCCCTGAAGAGGACTATGGAACGAGATAATTCTGAGAAAAGATCAGGTGTAGAAGCAGTCATTGTTGCTCCTTCCAGAGAATTAGGAATGCAGATTGTGCGAGAAGTGGAGAAGATTTTGGGTCCTAGTGATAAAAGACTGGTCCAGCAACTTGTTGGCGGAGCTAATCGTTCCAGGCAAGAAGAAGCACTGAAGAAGAACAAGCCAATCATTGTTGTTGGAACACCTGGACGTATTTCTGAAATTTCAGCAGCAGGTAAGCTACACACCCATGGCTGCCGTTTTCTTGTACTGGATGAAGTCGACCAGCTTTTGTCTTTTAATTACCGTGAAGATATGCATAGAATTTTGGAGCATGTTGGAAGGAGATCTGGTTCCACATCTAGGGATGTTCTTGGCCCACTTGCTAGGCGATCTGAGCGTCAGACTATCTTGGTTTCTGCAACAATACCATTTTCAGTTATACGAGCAGCAAGGAGTTGGGGTCATGATCCCGTTCTCGTTAGAGCTAAGAGCGTAGTTCCACTTGATTCAGTCGCTGTCCCAAGACCTGTGTTATCCCAAAGTGATGCTAACCCCACCTCTCCATCACAGTCAGTGAACCAAGCTGCTGTTGGCAGCTTGCCGCCATCTTTGGAACACTACTATTGTACGGCCAAGGCGCAACACAAGGTTGACACATTACGGAGATGCATCCATGCTCTGGAAGCACAGACAGTGATTGCATTTATGAACAACACCAAGCCACTGAAGGATGTTGTATTTAAGTTGGAGGCCCGCGGTATCAAAGCCACTGAGCTACATGGAGATCTTGGAAAGCTTGCAGGGTCTACAGTTTTGAAAAAGTTCAAGGATGGTGAATTCAGAGTTCTCGTTACAAATGAGCTGTCTGCCAGAGGACTGGACGTGCCAGAATGTGACCTTGTGGTTAATCTGGACCTTCCAACTGACTCCACACATTATGCCCACAGAGCTGGAAGAACTGGCCGTCTTGGGCGGAAAGGGATTGTGGTCACAATATGCGAAGAAAACGAGGGGTTTGTTGTAAGAAAAATGCGCAAGCAGTTAGCTGTGGCCATCAAGCCATGCGAGTTCACTGAAGGCGAGCTTGTTGTTCACAAGGAGGAAGATGTGGAATAAAATCTTCATAGTGCACATGACTACTGTTTACCTGTAGTGTTTTGTAATAGTATCGTACTTTAAAATGCTGACCTTTGGCCCTTTGCTTGTCCTGCTGAATTTTCACATTGCCTGGGTTAAAGCATTTGAAACACCAGGCTGCAACCAAGTCTTAGGCTGTTACCTACCCTTGCAGAGAGATTCTTGGCACTAGATGAATACTAAGGGAAGCACGTGTCTTGTGGTTTACTGGTTTCTAATTTGAAGTTTTGAACCGAACCGTACACTTTCAGGCCTCTGTGTTTATATCTACTGAAAACTATCATCAGTTGACCAGCTCCTGGACTGGTCGTGTCTTGTTAATCCCCGCATCAAGAAATTGTTATCGTTATGTACTCCCAAAGCATTTCCTTTGATTATGACATGTAGATTACTATATTTTGTTACTATGCTGTTAGTGATCTTCCAACCATTGCACTTTTCATTTGATTATGGCATGTAGACTACTATATTTTGTTACTATGCTGTTTGTGATCTTCCAACCTTTGCACTCTCGAGTAAAACCTTTGTCAACTTAAAGCAAGAGATGCCCCTATAGCTCAGTGGTAGAGCGTCAGTCTTGTAAACTGAAGGTCTGTAGTTCGATCCTGCATGGGGGCAGTTTTTCCCTTTTTGATCTTTCAAAAGTTCTGGTATTTTTTTAAAAAAAATCACATGTTTGGAATTGGCCCTCTGCATGCCAACGCCGGATGAATCCCGATTTTTTAGTGGAACCGCCGGTACGTGACAAGCGACATGGCTGGCACCGATGCCCCTCCCACATTGGTCTGCTTCCCTTTACGCTCAATAAAGTCTCATCGAAACGCAAATCGAAGTCCACATAGCAAACGTTTGCAGGTAAACTAGCTCTGCAGTCCGTAACATAGTGTTCACACAGACCTTTTCAGTTGGTGCAATGGACCTTTGGTGATCGGCCTCCATCTTTGCGACTTTTTTGCCTGCAGGCTGCAGCCCTGCACTGCCTCTTTGCGCAAGACGTCACGATTCAGGAACCCGGTCCCAACTTGTAATCCAGCAAATCCAGGTCCAGCCAAAGAATTTCGACATTATCATTAATCCTTGTGCTCCCAGTAGTTTGCTGAAAATATCTTGCAAAGGCAGAGTTCAAGCCATTTTTTTGTTCGAAAAAAAAACAGAGCGCAGACAGACTGAAAGGTTTGCTTGATAAGGCGATAGCTGTTCGTACCAAGGGCAGCTGTGGCAGCATCATCATACTGCAAATCTGCGATCCTGCTCATGCTCATGGTTTCTCTGGCAGTGGTAGCAATCGAAAGCACTGTTCCCATCAGTCTTGCAGCCTTGAGAAAAGCCTGCACTCATGCGCTCTCAAGTGATGCATTTCCGCTGAGAAAAAGGCGCCCCAGTGGACCAAACAATAGTAGTTGTCATCTGGAAATCATGAGCCTGGTGACAGGATTGGTGATGCAGAAACACCGTTATCAACATTAGGAGATTCCATGAGAAGAATCTGTACTATATTCGCATACGTTTCTGCAGAAAACCTACAGTTGAACTTAAATCCTTTCCATCTACCAATAATGCATGCTTAAATAGTTTTATCATCAATATGTTTTTCCTTTCCTTTCTTTTTTTTTGTGTGGTACGTTACCCTCATCAAAGATATGTACAGGGATGTGGTGACGTTTGTCCGAACATGTGATGGCGACACCAGTGACTTTCCAATTAAAATAGGACTGCATCAGGGGTCAGCTTTGAGCCCTTATTTATTTGCTTTGGTGATGGATGAGGTCACAAGGGACATACAAGGTGATATCCCTTGGTGTATGCTCTTTGCTGATGATGTGGTGCTAGTTGACGACAGTAGGGCGGGGGTTAATAGGAAGTTAGAACTATGGAAGCACACGTTAGAGTCGAAAGGGTTCAGACTTAGTAGGACTAAGACCGAGTACATGAGGTGCGATTTCAGCGTGACTAGGCACGAGGAGGGAGACGTTAGCCTCGATGGGCAAGTGGTGGCCAAGAAGGATACTTTTCGGTATTTAGGGTCGATGCTACAAAAGGATGGAGACATTGATGAAGATGTTAGGCATAGAATTTCAGCCGGCTGGTTGAAATGGCGTCAAGCTTCTGGCGTTCTCTGTGACAAAAGGGTGCCTCAGAAGCTGAAAGGTAAGTTCTATAGGACGGCGATTCGTCCGGCGATGTTATATGGTGCTGAGTGTTGGCCTACAAAAAGGCGACATGTCCAGCAATTGAGTGTAGCGGAGATGCGTATGTTGCGTTGGTGTTGTGGGCACACAAGGAGGGATAGAGTACGGAACGACGATATTCGGGATAGGGTTGGGGTGGCACCAATTGAGGAGAAATTGATTCAACATTGGTTGAGATGGTTTGGACATGTCCAACGGAGGCCTCCTGAGGCGCCGGTGCGTAGTGGAGTGCTAAAGCGGGCCGATAATGTAAAGAGCGGTAGAGGTCGACCTAAACTAACTTGGGACGAGTCCGTTAAGAGAGATCTTAAGGAGTGGAATATCCCCAAGGATTTAGCTATGGACAGGAGCGCTTGGAGATTAGCAATCAACGTGCCTGAACCGTGACCTTTTTTTTGTCTTGTGCCCTTTATGTCCCTTTATGTGTCTCCCTGTTTCTCGTCTCTTTTGGGTTTCATCTCTAGCCTACCCCAACTTGCTTGGGACAAAAGGCTATGTTGTTGTTGTTGTTGTTGTTGTTGGGGGGTGGAGGTGTTCAGCTGTACTGGTTTTCCACAGTAAACTAAGATGTGATAAAGGCCCTGTGGCTAGTGCTGATGCTGATTTGTTGTGAGAGAAAAATACTGCTGAATGACTGGCTTATTCTGGCCGATAAGTTCAAGCGAACAGGGTGAAAAACTATCCGAAACAGGATCCTTATTGATTGTCAGAATCAAAACGCTAGGGGGATGGGTATACATCTAATCATGAACTCACCACCACAAAATATTCAGCTAGCTCGACGAATGCTGCCAGAAACACAGAAATCTTTTCAGATGATCACATGACTAATAAAGAAATAACGAATTCCCATAACCACAAAGAAAAAAAAACAATAAGCCTCGCATCTGACATGATTGACATGGCCATTAGTCATAAAAAATAGTTGAAATAAATTCTCCACTCCAGTCTTATCCGAACAACAGATCTTCATAAGAGCAGCATGCCAATAGCATTGTTTTGGCAATCGGTTCATGGTTACATGATACTGCTATATAACAGACTTATTTCGAAACATAGGACAGTGCTTATTCGACATTATTATACAATCAAGATCCTAACTCTTTCGGGGTTTTTGCAACAATGGAGACAGCATGGAGACCTGAGCTAAGCTCATCCCTCAGAAGATCATACACCATCCTGTGACGCTTCACAAGGTTCTGCCCCTCAAATTTTGGTGAAACTACCTTGATGTTGAAGTGTGTCTCGTTTGCATTGTCCTTGACAGCTGCATGCCCGGCATGTTGGTAAGAAACATCTTCAATATCTAGGGCACTGGCCTCCAAGGCAGACTGCAGTTTTTGCCTCATCCGAGCAGCTCTTGAAAGCACGGCACTGGTCCCTCGTGAAGCCATCATCCGTATAGTTGGTCTCGCAGCCCAATTATACCTGGTAGTAGCATTTACTGGTTATGCAAGATAATGAACCATAACAAGAAGGTAGACATAATCAGGATAAAGTGAAGAGAGGAATAAGTATTAAACTCATCTCAGAATTCAGTCAATTCACGCTAAACGCAGTTGTGGATCAAAAGAAAGCATCGAGACCATAATAACAATATCATATAAACGAGATCAACGCTTTCAGCCTAACCTAATTTCAAATGCCTGTTGCCTCATTTTTCACAAGCCATTAATAAGCGTGATGCAAATTCCACATATTGGGGCATGTGAAATGCAAAGGCACTTAGACATGGAGAATCATGGAACATTCATATAAGGAGCATCCTCCAGTGCGAACTAAACAGTTTTGCATTGATATAATGATATTTAAATAATTAAGCTAAGCACTATTCCCTGCTGTATGTATGTTTGAATCTAGACGCAGCTCTCCCGCGTATTCGAGAGAGAAAAAAATTGTTTCAATCAGGTGTTGAATGCCTTGTCAAGCAGCAAAACCCACGCAGAGTTTGTGCTAAGATCCACGGTGGTAAGAAAACAATGAAATTGCCTATAAGCGCCTTCGTTGTACATGGCCTAATGATCCCCAAGCAACGAAGATAGATTCATTGATGAGCTAAAATCAAAAAGGCGACATGTCCAGCAATTGAGTGTAGCGGAGATGCGTATGTTGCGTTGGTGTTGTGGGCACACAAGGAGGGATAGAGTACGGAACGACGATATTCGGGATAGGGTTGGGGTGGCACCAATTGAGGAGAAATTGATTCAACATCGGTTGAGATGGTTTGGACATGTCCAACGGAGGCCTCCTGAGGCGCCGGTGCGTAGTGGAGTTCTAAAGCGGGCCGATAATGTAAAGAGCGGTAGAGGTCGACCTAAACTAACTTGGGACGAGTCCGTTAAGAGAGATCTTAAGGAGTGGAATATCCCCAAGGATTTAGCTATGAACAGGAGCGCTTGGAGATTAGCAATCAACGTGCCTGAACCGTGACCTTTTTTGTCTTGTGCCCTTTATGTCCCTTTATGTGTCTCCCTGTTTCTCGTCTCTTTTGGGTTTCATCTCTAGCCTACCCCAACTTGCTTGGGACAAAAGGCTATGTTGTTGTTGTTGTTATTGATGATGAGCTAAAATCAAAGAAAACAAAAACACTGCATCTTCTCCTGGCCTATACAGTACCCCCTACCCACCCATATTCCAGTGCAGATCTGTGAACAGCCTGAGTTCGTTCCTGAAATTTCCAATTCAGTACTGGGAGGTTCAATTCGGTTATCACCCCTTCTTGATAAGCAGGAAAATAATCTAGTCTTCCGGATCAGACAGTTTTTATCGAGCTAGCAGCTAAATTAAACCCTCACTTGCAAAACCAAACGAACGGAAACCGAAGTTCCGCCTGCAACCAAGAATCCTAATTGTTCCTCATCCTTGCTAATGAAGAACAGATCAAATCCATCCATATACTGTAAGATTGAATCAGGGTGGAACAGAACGAATCAAATAGGGAACAGTTAGGGCTTACGTTGAAACCCGAGACCGTGGCGAGTTGCGGCGATCTGAGCTCCGTAACGGCGGCGGCGGCGGCGGCGGCTGGGCTGGAGAAACCCTCGAGGTATCTGAATTCTGAACGCTGAGACCGGGCAAAAATAAAAAATAAAAATAAAAAAGTAGCTTACTGCGGTGAGCGTGGATCGAACACGCGACCTTCAGATCTTCAGTCTGACGCTCTCCCAACTGAGCTATCCCCGCTTGATGCTTTTCATAACTGAGTCCAGAATTATTAAATCAAACTATTAATCGAACTTTATCTCTCCATTGTGTACCGGACCAAGATCAGGACGCGGCAGTTGCTTATCCACTTACAGTACCACCGCCGCGCGTAGGCACAGGTGCAGTTCATAAAGACACGGCACAGCACAGACGCTGAGACGCAGGGGGCACGGCGCTCCAGGTCTCCAACAGCAACAGCAACAGCATGCGCCCAGGAAGGCAGGAACCGCGCCGGCAGCTCGTCGAACGAACCGGCGGGCGGCGGGGCGCCCATCGATGCAGCCACAAGACACTCAAATTCAAGTTTGGGTTCAGAAGTCAGGAGTAGCCCGATCGAGGGTGGCAAAGGACGGAGCGTACTGGCTGGGCAGGCCAGTGGCCACGCTTTTCGCCAGACGGCATCGTGCATCCCAAGTGGCAAAGGGAGAGTAACGCAGAGCGCGGCAGCAGGTGGCCCGCCGCGCCAGCGGCCAGCCAGACGGGGGCAAGGACGGGCGTACGGGCGCGTGCCAGCGCGAACCTGACGAGACTTGGCATCGTGCTCTGGGTCTCCGGCATGTCAAGGACCGGACCGGCCGGCCGGGGGCTCAGACTCAAGTCACGCGCGCTCGGCGCTCGCTCCTACGCTTTCGCTTGGTTACATGCTCATGCTGCGCACCGGCACCACCGCGTCGGCTGGCTGGCTGGCTACGAGTCGAGGTCCTCCAGGACCAGGCCGGGCGGCTCTGGCCGCTTCCGCCTGGCCATGGAGCAGGCAGGCGACCGGTGAACAGGAGGCTGCACTGTTCTGATGGGCGGGTCCATGTGATTGCTCGTATCCTAGCGTCCGGACCTGTGACAGCGCGTGCACTCCCACTCAAAAGCTAGTACTAGCGGTAGCCTGAGCCGATGACCGAAGTAGTAGCTGCGAACTACGACACCACACGAACCCGGAGACGGGCGTGGCCACCGCCACCGTAGCTAGTAGCTGTGTACGGGCCGGCAGGAGTACGTGACTAGCTGCTGCGTGTCATGTACGTCGGCGACTGGCCTGGCAGGTATGGCCAGCAACAGCCATGTTGCACGCATCGCACTTATTATGGGCCTCCATCCTCTCGCCGTTTGACCCATTTTTCGCTTCGAGACCTTCCATAGTTCCGTTGCTCATCGTCTTCCTTCAAGCTTGCCAAGCAAGCAGTAGTAGCGACCAGTCCAGTCGGTTGTTCACATGACGCCGAGGCATGTTACCCTAGGTACGGTTTACATACGCTAGTCCACGCCAAGTCAACCAGACTTCTGCCGCAAGCACGGCACGGCATGGCATCTCACATCTGGTAATACGTGCACACATGCGTGGCGTGGTACGCTGCACCTGCACGAGATGATGGCTCGACAAGCGGCGGCATCTTTACAGTTTGGAGCCCAAGTTGCGTCCAGCTTTAAGCTTTGACACGAATCGGGACATGGGTTCGGGGAAACGAAAGTGCACAGCAGCAGGCAGGCACACAACGGCCTCAACCTTTCAGAGCGCGGCAGCAGGCGGCGGCAGCGCGACTGTGCGTCGCGCAGGCGCCCGCAGCCTTTTGCCGGCCTTCGCTTTCCTTTCCCCTCTCCGCGGACGCAGACGCAGAGGGAAAGAAAGCGAGGTCTCACGAGGAAAAGCGACCGACGGGGCCGCCCAGCGAAAGGGAATTCCTTGATTCTTTCTTTCTTCCTTTCTCACCTCCCCGCGGCCGGTTATCATTGCTGTAATCTGCTCATCTGCAGTGCAGCTAGCCTGGATTGTGGCATTGCACATCTGAACGTTTTTCAGATGCCATCGATTCTCGTGCAGTAACATCAGTCTCAAAAGAAGTCTAAATTAATGAGCTTTTTGGTCGGAGTCTTGTGATTATCATTGCTTGCTGTCGAATAGAGAATTTCATCGCTAGCTGACTATGACAATAAGAAATGACCGCAAAAGAATATGAGCTTTATGAATTTATGCTGTACTACTAAATGACTTCTTGGGGCTGATACAGACAAGATGCTAACTGAAACAAGTTCCAAGGAATCCAAAAGGCGCACAAAACCTAATAACACAGCCGGCAAACCCCCCTACGCGGGCTACCCGATTTAACCCCAAAGTGCAGTAAGATTAAGCAAGAGGACTCGTATTTACATTTAGAACTAAGCACCACAGCAATCTTTCATCAAATCTCGACCACAAAGGGACTGGTAGAGGGGAGCACAAGAGCACACACACAAAATCAAGAAGAACGTAGCGTTGCCAAAAGAACACACGGACGGACAACGATCAATGCGCGAGCGACGGATGTGGTAGTACGTGTCAGAAGCCGCGGCGGAGTCACCGGGTCTCCTCCTCGGCGCGCCTCGCGGCGCCGGAGAGCGCGGCGAGCAGGTTGAGGTGGTGGTGGTGCTGCGCCTGCGCCATGGGGACGTACGCCGCCGCGGCCGCCTGCGCCTCCAGCGGCGAGAAGCCCCAGGCCTCTGCCGTCGTCCGCGGCGCGGCCGCCGGCAGCGCCGCCCAGAACGCGGACGCGGTCCCCGCCGTGGCGGTGCCCGCCATGGCGTCGCCTTCCTCGCGCGGGCGCTTGCCGAGGACGGTGGCCGTCTGGTGGTGGTGGTAGTGGGAGGAGGAGGAGGACGTGGACGGCGCGGAGGAGGAGACGAAGACGGCCGGGGTGGTGCCGGAGCCCGTGGCGGCCATGATGGAGGGCTCGGCCTGGCGGAGCAGCCACTCGATGGTCTGGCCGTCCGATTTGAGCCCCAGCTCGCGGGTGAGCTGGAACACGCGCGCCGCGCACACGATCGGCATGCGCACCCGCCGCCCGCGCCCGTTCACCTTGCTGTGCCGGTCCTTCCCGCCGCCACCGCCGCCCTCCTTCTTGACCGGCTTCGTCGCGGGGGCCGCCACCATGGCGCCCGCGTCGCCCGCCGCCGCCGTGGATGGCATCGGCATCGGCTGGTAGACGTGGAACATGGCGGCGGCGGCGGCAGCAGCGGTGGAGACGTCGCGGGTGGTGGCCATGGCGCCTTCCTGCTGCCTCGTCGTGTTGCGGGACTGGAGACTGAGAGGGAGAGGAGGTGGCTGGCGGTGGTGGACCGGTGGGGTTGGAGAGGTTTTTGAGGTGATGGGGGAGAGGGACACACCGGGTAGATTTATAATGGAGTTGATGTGGACTTGAAAAGTTTTATTCCGCGTGTTTTACCATTCTAGTGGAATTTCACTGCCTACGCATGCGTTCAGCTGAATTTGATAGTACAGTAAAATTCTAGCTAGTTCACATGTTCCATGCGTGCACAAACACACAACTCCGGTAAACAATGTCAGATCAAAGATGTAGCATTTGAGTTTCATTAGCTACAACAAAACACACTGTTCATCAAGGTATGTATATTGTTTTTCTACGTCTAATATTACTAGTTTACCTGTGGTATAAAAGAAATAGTAAGGCCTCGTTTGGGTGTCGTCGGATTCATTTATCCACATCTGTTACTAAATTTTAGCCATCTAAATTTTGATTCTAGACCAACTAAATGGATGAACCATAGAATACACTAATTTTTAGTCTACTCTACCTAGGGCTGGTTTAGATGCAAAATTTTTTGTAAAATGGGCACTGTAGCTTTTTCGTTGTTATTTGACAAATATTGTCCAATCATGGTCTAATTAGGCTTAAAAGATTCGTCTCGTCCATTTCGTCTAAACTGTATAATTAGTTTTATTTTTTATCTATATTTAATGTTTAATGCATGCGTCCAAAGATTCGATGTGACGGAGAATCTACTGTTCTTTTGCAAAATTTTCTGGATCTAAACTGAGCCCTAGTCATTCTACTTATCAATAGTCCATATATCCAAAACAGAAAAAAAGTGAGCATGGAATGGATGGCAGGAAAGTGCAAGGCAGAGGGGTGGAAGAGGACCGGGGGTGCAGAGGTGCAGTAGGCACAGTACCCGTAGAGGGGGCAGGGCACATGGGAATCTGGGTCCAGCGGCTCTCACTTTGCTGGAATCTGCATGTCTTTTACAAGGCCACCTTTAGATTGCAAATTTTTTAAACTCGATAAATAGTATCACTTTCGTCTTATTTGGCAAATATTGTCCAATCGTGGACCAACTAGGCTTAAAAGATTCATCTCGTGATTTCCAACTAAACTGTGTAATTAGTTATTTTTTTATCTATATTTAATATTTCATACAAGTAGCTAAAAATTGATGTGATGAAGAAAAAGTGAAAAAATTCTAACTTTTGAATGCATCTAAACGAGGCCTAAATAGTGTTGCAGCAGCAAGCCTAGAGCTAGCGCTAGGCTACCATCGTATCACATCGGCATGAGCCCGGGGGTTAGACAGCCACGGGCTCATATAACAAAGCTTATCTTGTATACTACTGTATGGGTGGTGAAACAAATCAACTGTGCACGCACAGAAGCCTTGAGCTGGGCGAGATGTGATCCTCCTCTCTGTCTTTCCAGCCAGCTCTCTCTGGCTTGGCAACAAAGAAGGCTAGCTCATCGGCTCATGCAGGAAACTGGACTCTAGAGTAGAGACTGGGGGCTCAAGATCGATCGTTTTCACGCGAAAAGCTCATCGGCAGCGAGCGATTGACTCGTCGTGGACATCGTCGTGGACATGGGATGATGGGGCACACTGCTGGGTGACTGGACAGTTCGCCCTCGCCCAAGTCGCCCTACTAAAAAATCGTTATCATGGCCGTGCGTGCGTACAGATGCGCCCCCAAGTTGCGCCTGAATGGGCAAGCGCGACGTCGACGGGCGGCACTTTGCCTGCGCGCGGTGCGATGCCGGTGCCGGTGCCGGTGCCGGTGCCTGTGCCCTGTGCTCCGCCCCCGGCTTGGGGTTAGGGGGTCGCACGCACGGGAGAGGGACGGGATGGACGGGACGGCTTGACGCGCGCGCGACTTTGCCGACCCAACGCCAACTCATGACGATTCTTCGGCTCCCTCTCGGCACTCCGGTGGCCGGGTGGCCGCCGCTCCCGTGTGCGCCGCCAGAGGACGGACCAAGTGCATGCTGCCGGCCCGGGCAGCGACCGTGATATATATAGCAGCAAAGGTACCAAAACCAGTATGGAGGTGATGTATATGGCGAAGGCACCAAAACTAGGGGGGTATGGAGGCAGCGCGGCTAGCTTTTGCAAGCGAGGATGCCAAAACCAGGATATGGAGGTGGTGGCAATGTGGCACCTGGCACGACTTTGTAAGAGGTTCTCTGCAATTGATTGGCTGACATGTGCTAGGGCCGCGGGAGCGTTTTTCCGCGGCAAAGCGTGACTGGTTGGGACTGGGGCAGATGGATGGAGATCGTCGACGACGTATACGTGGGTTGAGGAGGAGCATGCAAGCCCCAAGTCCGGTAACATGATGATGACGATGACCTGTACTGAAAGCGAAGGCGAATGGACGGACCACCAGCCTTCCTAGTTTTGGATATGATCTGATGTCTCTCATGTCCATCTCAGCGCGCCTCGCCCCGCCTATAATTGCAGTTGCAGGGAACCCCACCCGCCACCCGGCAACGCCTCCATGGCCTCGGTGGCCATCAAGGGGCATGTCGGCGCTCCACGCCTTGCTCCACCGCACTCCACATCAATGGACGACAGTGAATAAGCAGGTCGCAGACTAGCAGACGCAGATGTGGGATTCTGAGGCCCGGCCCATTTCAAACACAGACAATTTGATTCCCAGTTAATTTGCCGCTACATTTCAGTAGTTTCAGCCTTCCAAGTTCCAACTTCCAAGTAGATGCTCCAAATTCCTTGCAGATGCATGTACAATTCCGTACTGCAAGCCGGCCGCCTCCATGAATTACGTTCATTCAGATCAGACACGCACACGTCACACGCCAAGGTATTGGCAGGCAAATAAATCTACCCATAATCAGAGGGCACGCGCCATTGTCTCGTCTTCGGATCTGGAGGCGTGGCCAGGGCCAGGCTAGCTTTGTTCCCCACACATGGGATCAGCTTAGCATCACAGACATACACACCTGAGTGACCCGACACCTCATCAACTTGTACGAGCAATCATCAATTGCTGCTATAACAAGCATGAACACATACACATTCAGTCAGAACAAAGAGGCTTGTCACGAAAGAGCCATCACAGCTAGAGTGGAGATCCCCTTCCGAAACCGTATTGGTACAGAAACAAAAACATCAATATACCGTACAGTACAGATGCATGTTATCCACACAACCTGATTTACTTGTACCGCTGGCTGATCACCGATACGAAGTAGTAAAATACGACAGCATACTGCAGAACAGCAGAAGCATATATGGGTCTACGAACTATTCTACAGTAACAGTTCACGAACATCACGACATTCAGGAGTTGCTAGGGATCACATTAAAGAAGTGGTAGACTTCATCCTCGTCAAACACACCAACCTCAGTTGAGCAGACCTCGCAGCAAACAGGATGGTAGGCCTGCCCCTTGCTTTCACCTTCTGATGCAGCAGTTGGATCAGCAGCCCTTCCCTTGCGGTTCTTCCTTTTGCTCTTGCCCTCTCGCAGGATCTGATCAGTCTTGACCTTGCAGTTGCGAACGAACATCGCGCGGTACTGGTTTACATACTTCTCATGCCTGAACATTAACAAAATCCATGTACAATTAACTGTTTGAGGTTTTAAAAATCAACCATATCATTGTAAATGCTTAATGCTCAAGGATCAATAGCAGAGAGCCAAACAGTACAACTGTATGTGCAAGTAGCTTACAAACTCTTATGCTGAAATTTGGCTTATGCTGATGCTTATGCTGAAATGTTGTGAAAGGAAAACACTGTTCCATGGCTGAAAAGTAGCTCAAGCGAACAGGGATCTCTGAACGGTGTGAAAAACAACAGTATAGTGTTGTAAGATATATTAGTGCTTCCACATTGATCGCAAACAAACTGTACTAACAGGATACCATGATTCTTTTCATATCTGACTTTCCCGTTCCTGTTCAAGCACATGTTCATAGTAGTAAGTCATATCTTCATGTTGCCTTACTCTAAACTATCCTAGATTTCACGTCCAAGCATCAACAAAGCTACCCACAACTGACCATTGGATATTTATTCTACAAATTAGCAGTACTAGTATAGTATAGTGTTTGATAATCAGAGAAAACATAGTAGCAACGCAAAACATCAAAGTTAAAAATGAAGGTATTTCAGAACAATACTTAAGCGAAACAGGCATTTAGCATAACGGCAAAATCCTGCTTCTAACAACAAACACAAAGATATTGTCCAAATAAACACATATAAAAAGAGCTAAACTATATCTACTGATTCATGTGATCATCTCATGCCTGGGATTCTCATTCTTGTCCAAGCAAATTTATAGCATGAACTAGTCCTATGATTCCATATCAAGGAAGACATGAGAAGGTGCCATGAATGCTAGAATTATTGATGCATCCCTGCAGCCAACAGTCCACAAATTTTATTCTTATTATTATGATAATAAGCGCTTAGACGCTCCTAGAAAGTTGACAGCATGGTGATTTTTCACTTCCAGTGGTTTTTTATTCCATATTAAGATAAATATCTTTCAGAATTATGTAGTAATAGTCTAATAGGAAAAATGTCTTCTAAACACGACTAAATATGAAATCTCCAGTACATTTATCAGTGGATTGATTAATTGATTACAATTATAAGCACTCCTATTTCACAAAGGCAGTAGTACCAGGGTCCTGATGTGAGTAATGGTAGGTTGTCTACCATAAGAAAAATCTGAAACTGCAGAGGGCAGACATTATTAAATAATCGATAGGATTACAATCTATGATTCCCTTCCTTGAGTCAGCATATATCAACTAGTAAATGGATTACCTCTGACAATCCAAGCACAGGATAGTGAAACAGGCGGGGCAGCTGAGCACAGCGTCAGATGTGCGGCCTTTCCTCTGCCTGTCCACCCACCGCTCATCGACGTCATCTAGGTCGGGGTCGTAGAACTCGGGCTCGACGGAGTAGTCGATCTCGTCGTCGCTGGACACTGCAAAATCAGAGACGGAAATAACACAAAAAAAAAGGCTAATCAGAGACAATGCTTCAGTCACGCTAGAACAGAGCAGGAAATCCGCTGTTTCTTGGACAAATTGCAGAGGTAGGGTTCACGGAGAAGAAAGAGAAAAAAAAGGGTTTATATGAAGATTAGCCGTCTGAAGCAGAAGGAATCAAGGGGATTAAGCAGACACCTAGTTCGCGGGGATCCACGGAGTCTCCGGCCTCCGCTTCCATCGGCTGCTTCGCTGCCTCCTCGGCCTTCTCTGGTTCCATGACTCCTTAGCGTCTCTCCATGCCAAATTACTTGGTACTGGAGTTTTATCTCCTCCTTCTCCTCATCTCTGTCGACGGTGAAGGAGAAGGGTGGAATCGTCTTCTCCATGGCGGCTCCGTTGAAGATGAGGGCGACGACATCGGCGTCAGCATCTTCATCGACATGACGACATGGAGACTTTGGTTTCCGGACGACGGCATCAAGGCGGAGATGATGTCGCCGTCATGGAATAATTTTCTCCGGTCTTTTCTCCGTTTTGTTGTGGTTAGATCTGGCCACGATGAAGGACTAGGGAGAATAATTTTCAGATCAGTCTTCCTCACTCTTCGGTGGCAGAAAGAAGAAGAAGGAAGACACCAGAAAGAAGAAGTTCCTCAATTCCGCCTACAGGAATGTTGGCCGTTGTTCGTTGGGCATTTGTTCTCAGGCCATTTGCCGAGTGTTTGCCTGTGCGGTCATCCATACTGCAAAGCATTTAACAGGTTAGGTTTTGAGTTGTGCTTTTCACAGCGTGGGTACTATTTTGTAATCCAGAGTGCTTGTAATGTGTTGATGTACCCAGCTATCATATAATATAATTCTTCTTTCGTCAAAAAAAAAAAAAAAGGCGCGCGGCGCTCTCTCTCACAGCTTCAGTGCTTTCCGGCCGTCTCTTCTGTTCTGGCCCGCTCCGATTCGCGGCGCTTCCTCCACGGCTCCACCGACCACCATGGATGGGCTGATACTGGACCGAATCCACACAAAATATTGCGCCGCGTCGTAAGCTCTCTTTCAGCCCATTGTTTAAAAAAAAAACTACTTTTCCTCCTCAACTCTCACCAAGTCCGTTTTTCCTCCCTCAACTTCAAAACCGGACAAATCATCTCCCTCAACTTTTTAAACCATGTATTTTACCTCCCTCTAGCAGTTCTGAAGCCGGTTTTGCTACAGTAACCGGTGGTATGCTACGGTAACCGGTGGTTTGCTACAGTGTCCGTGTTTTTGTCTTTTCTTTTTATTTATTTCGGCTGGATCTTTGAAAAATCATAGTAAATCACAGAAAAATCATAAAATAGAAAAATCTAATTTTGTTGCACTCCACATGAGTAGATCTACACAGTGAACATATAATATGGTATGCTTTAGTACAAAGTTTTGCTATGAAGGTTTTGCCTTTTTCTTTTTTATTTATTTCGACTGAATTTTTGAAAAATCATAGTAAATCACAGAAAAATCATAAAATAGAAAATCCAATTTTGTTGGACTTCACATGAGTAGATCTAGATAGTAAACATATAATATGGTATGTTTTAGTTCAACAAAATAATTATAGAAGCTGCAGCTATGAATTATTGCAATTAATTACAGAAAACATAGATCTAAAGCTACAACAAAAATTTGTACTAAAGTATATCATATTATATGTTCACTGTATAGATATGCTCATGTGGAGCCTAACAAAATTAGATTTTCTATTTTATGATTTTTTTGTAATTTACTATAATTTTTCAAAGATTCAGCCGAAATAAATAAAAAAGAAAAAGGCAAAACCTTCGTAGCAAAAACTTTGTACTAAAACATACCATATTATATGTTCACTGTGTAGATCTACTCATGTGGAGTACAACAAAATTGGATTTTCCATTTTATGATTTTTCAAAGATTCAGCCGAAGTAAATAAAAAAAAGGAAAAGACAAAAACATGGACACTGTAGCAAAACCACCGGTTACTGTAGTATACCATCATTTACTGTAGCAAAACCGCCTTCGAAATCGCTCGAGGGAGGTAAAATGCACGGTTTGAAAAGTTGAGGGAGGTGGTTTATCCGGTTTTAAAGTTAAGGGAGAAAAAGCGGACTTTGGTGAGAGTTGGAGGAGGAAAAGTAGACTTTTTCCTTGTATTGTTTTGGTGATTCTGTTTTTTTTTTGTCAGGACTCAGGAATAAAGATGGCAACGGGTAAAATCCGTGCGGATATAGGTATCACAAACCCGCACCCGCGAGGTTATTTTTGTGCCCGCACCCGCGCCCGCAACCCGCCACGGGCAGCGCTACGCGCCCGCACCCGCTATCCACGGGCATGCCCGCACACCCGCCAGACGACGGCGGGGAAGACGACGGTGGCCTACTCGAAGCCTCGGAGCAGGGAGGAGATGGCGACCTGCGGAGCCACTGAGCCTTCATCGAAGCCACCTAGCGAGATCCGCGCCGCCACCGAGCGAGGGAGGGAGTCCAGGCCCGCACCACCGTGCTGAGCGAGGGCGCGGCTGCCTTCCCTGCCCTGGATCCGCGGGCACCTTCTCTGCCCTGGATCCACGCCACCGTGCTGAGCGAACGAGGGAGAGAGCCGGGTCCGGCCACCCTGCTCGCACCGGCGCCGACCGCCGCCTCCTCGGGTGGGGGTCGCCACACCATGGATCCACACCGCCGGCGCTGGTGGGGGCCGGCCCGCCATGGATCCGCGCCGCGGGAGACAGCTGCCGCGAGGCCCGCGCTCACCGGCCACCGCCTCTGCTGTGGATCTGAGCATCGGCGAGGGAGAGAGGTCGTGCCACACGACGCCAAGGAGGAGCGTCGCGAGGGTGAGAGGCAGCTCCACCGCGCCTGGAGGAGCGACGCCGCGAACCTGCGACTGCATGGGGAGGCGCGAGCGTGACTGGGGAGTGGGGAGGCGGGGTCGCGTGGGTGAGGCGGCTGCTAGTGGGATGGATTGGGGATTTGGATGAGTGAAACCGTAGAACTGAAGGTTATATACATCTTCCACAGTGGCCCCACATGTCAGTCGGGTTTGCGGGTGCGGGCATACTTCTTTCTTGCCCGTCAACCTTTGCCCGTTGGGCACAACTTTATACACGCATCCGCACCCGCGGGCACAGGTTCACGCCCGTATCCGCGCCCACCGGGTCGGGTGCCCGCGGGTACGCGGGTATTTTATGCCTGTTGCCATCTTTATTCAGGAACGCTACATTGCTGACTAATGGGCTGATACTAACAAGGTGACCCGTACCAATAGTGCAAAGAGCTAGTATTTTTTTTCTCCTAATAAAGAAAAAGAGCTTGTATTTTTTAAATGCCTTGTTAAAAAAGCTAGTATTTTTAATATAATATTTTTCTAACGGACTTAGCTCCATTTTTATTATTAATCAAAATAAGTTTAGAGAGAATTACTTGTATGGCCTCCAAAAAAACTACGTCTTTTTTATGGCCTTATTTTTTTTTGAACTTACTTATAAGGCCTGAAAACAAAAATCTCTTACCTCTATGGTGTTTCGTCCATTTTTATCACTTAACTGTGTCGAGTGAGGGGTAAAATGACCATTCTACCCTTGGCGAAAAAAATAAAAGTGCAGAGTTTCGTTTGTCTGTTTTAGATTTGACGTAATATTGTGCACGGTAAAGTATTCATAATTGAATAAAATTATAAGTATATTATTTTTTTAACCTGAAATAGTAGGATCGATGCATGAACGGGGCTAGCTTAATTACTAATTAGGCCTCTCCAAAGCAAATGCGGATTAGCTAGCTTTATTAACATTTGGGAAAAGGTCATGGGCGAGAGATCGATGCATGCATGCAGCTGTCGCTGACTGGAAATAATGCGGACAACAACAGCTTACAGCTACCTGTGCGCGGCGCCCTGGGCGGCAGCGGTGCCTGCATCCGCGCCGGGCTCCACCAGCTGGCCGTGGGAGACGCCCCTGGAGCGGCGACGGGCTGGCCGCGTCTTGGCTCCGTCTCCGGACGGCGGCGAGCCAGCCCCGGCTGGGCGCACATCACGAGCTGGCACCGGATCCGGCGACGACGGGTAGCCCATGGAGTCCATGGCGTGGTGGCCGCGGGACCCTGTTTTTTTTTTTCCCGCTGTTTGGTCGGTGAAAAGTAGGTGAAAATATACTGTAGCATCTTTCATTTTTATTTAACCAATATTATCCAACCATGAAGTAACTAGGCTCAAAAGATTCGTCTCGATATTTACAGACAAACTATGCAATTAGTTATTTTTTACCTACATTTAATACTATATGCATACGTCCAAAAATTCGATACGATGGGTGGAAGATGAAATATTTTGGGTTTACATGGGAAGTGAACACACCCTAATTCGATTTAGACGAAACGTTGTCTGCTACAGTGAAGGTGTCGGTGTCTAGAGAACTTGGGGTCTAAACATAGCGACAAGTGAATTTGTATCTACACGTTTAGGTCCGGATGGTGTGCAAAGCGGACACAAGGGTATATACTGGTTTGGGCAAAAACGGCCCAATGTTCAGTGGATTCTGCTGCTGCTCGTGTTGCTGTAAGGTCCTAGATGGCTAGAGGGGGGTGAATAGCCAATAAAAAAAATTCTACAAGAACAACTAAGCAAACTTGTTAGAATAACAAACGGCGCAAGGCGAGTTTTGCTTAGCCTACGGTTGTGATGCAAGCCTCTTATCCACAAGACTAGTAGATTATGATCTCTAGTTCACACAAGAGATATGTCACTAATTTTACACTAGTGAGTAAGCTAACAACTACTAGCAAAGGCTACCACTATAGCTACACAAGATAATCTAGTAAATGTAAATGCAAGAGAGAGGATTGTATATCTTATACCAACGGTGGAGTGAAGATGTTGCCAATCACCAAGATGATATACAATCAATCAAAATTGACAACAACACAATATGAAGACCAATCACCAGGAGACAAGAGACACAATATTTTTGTTCACCCGGTGTTCACTTGTACACCGACAAGCTACGTCACCGGTTGTGTCGACCAACACTTAGATGGTTCCTCGGTGTGACCCTCAAGTCACTTACCCCTCAAGGCACGCCCCGCAAGGCACCACAAGACACTACTCTTAAGTGAGGTAACTCAATGACACGCGTAATCCAATAGAGTTGCTTTTGGCGTCCCGCCGAGGAAAGCACAAGAACCTCTTACAATCAACCGGAGGTGGCCAAGAACAATCACCTTCTCTTGCCAACGCCTCCAACAATCTCCAAGCCGGCTAGGAGCGGTACTCTCCAAGAGTAACAAGAAATCCACCGGCTATACCACCCACAAGTGCCACTAGATGCCCTCAAGCTATGCAATGCACTTTGGGATCACTCAATCTCACTTTTGATTTGCAATCAAGCAAGAGAGATGAGTGGGAGGAGATGCTCTAGCTCAAAGGATGCACAAGAATGTTAGAAATCACTAGTTACCTCTCCAAGGGCCGGCCAACAAGTATTTATAAGCATCCCAAACAAATAGAGCCGTTATACCCCTTCACTGGGTCCTTTTCGGGATGACCGGACGCGCCGGTCATAACTGACCGGACGCGCTCAACCGCGTCCGATCCTCCAACGGTCACTGACCCTAACGGTCAAACCAATGACCGGACGCGCCCCAGGCAACGACCGGATGCGCCCGTCAAACGACCGAACGCGCCGCTTCAAACGACCGGACGCGCCGATCGCACGGTACTACGCGCCCGTGAAGCAACGACCGGACGCGCCCCTCGCAACGACCGGACGCGACAGTGCCAGCGTCCGGTTAGAGTCCAGTCAGCTCCCTCAACGATCGGACGCGTCCGATCGCGTGTGACCGGACACGCCCAGCGTCCGATCGTCCTTGCGAACCGCAGTTCCTTTTGGGCACCTGACCGGACGCGCCGGTCCCGCGAGTGACCGGACGCGCCGATTGCAAACCCTAGCACCCGCGCGCTTGACTGCTGTGAAGTACTGACCGGACGCGTCCGGTCATACCATGACCGCGTCCGGTGCAGCGTCCGATCACCTCTGTGACCTCCGTTCGTCTCCGTTTCTTTTCTGACTTCCGGCGTAGTGGAAAATAGGCATTTCAACTTCTCAAAAACGCCTGAATCCCGCGCTCGCAAGCTCGGCGGGAGGGAGAGAGAGACCCAAACCCTCTCTACCGCCCAAACTTCATCGCCTTCGCAAATGTGCCAACACCAACAAGTGATCACCACCTTGTGCTCGTGTGTTAGCATTTTCATAATCATTTTCGAAGGTTTTCCAGTTAGGTCACTAGGCCCTACATGCAATGCACTTCATGAATTCACCTAGTGGCACCCGTGCGTCGAATAACCGATAAGACTTCCCCTCTTAATAGTTCGGCTATCGAACCTAAACCACTCACACCCTCTATGGTGTCTTGAGTGCAAAACAAAATGGCCCTATGGTTATACCTTTGCCTTGAGCCCATTTTGTCTTTCCAAAAGATATGATCCACTTCATATCATCACATGACCGTCTCGATCCATCGACCTTGACTTCACTTGCTCTTCACCGTTGCATCGGTCCGTCGGCGCCAAGTCTTACTCAAGCTTCACCATCGTATGGTCCTTCGCTTCGAAGCCTCGACTTGCCCTTCACCTTCACAACTGGTCCATCGAGCCAAGCATCATCTTGGTCTTCATCATCTTGGTCACATGAGTCAATGTCATGTCTCATATTCAATGACCACCTTTATCTAAATCATCCACTTAAATACAAAGGTTAGTCCTAGGTTTCATCAATTAGCCAAAACCAAACTAGGGACTTTCAATCTCCCCCTTTTTGGTAATTGATGACAACCCTCACAAAGATGATTTTGATAATAAAAGTTTTGAACTTGTCATACTTGTCCAATCATTTTGCTCATAAGTAAAGTTTGGACAATTATCACAAGCTCGGTTTTGGTAGCATTAGCTCTCCCTACATATGTGCACAGAGTTTGGATTGAAAGCTTTACACATATGCATTGATAGAAGTGTTGAGAGAGTAATTCTACCAAAATAATGTTAAGGTGTAAGAAATGGACCTTTAAAGCGTGATACCAATTGGAGTTGCCTTTTACACCATCCTTAGCATCATGAAGTAACTAGACATCCATCACAACTCAAGAACCCTGTGAGATCAACATTATATGAAAAGGTTCTTGGACCACTTGTAAAGTTTAAGGCACGTCTAGATACCACAAGTAAACTATTCCTATGCATGCTAGTAGATCATTTCATCATTCAAGTTCTATACTAGCATTGCACCACACAAGCATGTATATTGAATTTAAATACATGTGCAATGAGCAAGTCATATGAGAATGCACAAACAAATGCAACAACTTTGTTTATGAGCTTGCTCCCCCTACTTGTGTGCATCAAAATTTTATCAAAATTTTATTTACCCCTTTATCATGTTGAATCATCTTTTTCTCTCCCCCTTTGTCAACAACTTACCCAAAAATGAGATCAAATTGTGGAGAGAAAAATAATGTTTGATGGAGTCGGTTAAAATTTATCAAATTTAGTTCAACCTAGAACACTTGCCAAAGATATTTAATTCGATTTGAACCAAAGACAAGCTTCTTCACACCTCATAATAAGGGTTATCTTGCCTATGTTGAATTAAACACTTATAGCAAATCTTCTAGATTCAACACTAGGTTTACAAGCTCACAAACATGTCATATGACACCACTAGATCAAAATAAGCATAGAAGCAATAGTGGTAACATATATCCATCAAATTCATTTGATTTATCATGAATGCTCATGCATACCACTTATTATGTATACATGCTCTAGCAAGTCCTTAGCATAGGATGAATGACATGGCAATCAACTTTACCTTGCAATATCGAAGGAGAGGCATGTCAATAAGTGGGTGGGGTGTATTCAACTCATGTTTGAGAAATCAAGAATGTTCAATTCATTCCTTAGCTTACAAAACCTCTTTTCATCAAGTGGCTTGGTGAGAATATAGGCAAGTTGATCATTAGTGCCAACACTTTCAATGGCAATATCTCCCTTTTGTTGATGATCTCTAATGAAATGATGCCTTATGTCAATATGCTTTGTTCTTCCATATTGAACCGGTTTTTATATCATCTTGATTGCACTTTCATTATCACATAGCAATGGCACATTCTTGAAGTTGAGGCCATAATCCTTCAAAGTTGATTTCATCCATAGCAATTGTGCACAACAACTCCCCACACTCACATATTCGGCTTCGGCGGTAGAGATTGCCACACTATTTTGTTTCTTTGAGGACCATGACACAAGTGATCTTCCAAGTAATTGACATGTGCCACTTGTGCTCTTTCTATTGATCTTGCAACCCCCATAGTCGGAGTCCGAATATCCAATCAATTCAAACTTTGACCCATTGGGATACCATAGTCTAACATCTCTTGTTTGCTTCAAGTACCTCAATATTCTCTTTGCGGACGTGAGATGACTCTCTCTAGGTGGGGCTTGATATCTAGCAAACATACAAACACTAAACAAAGACATCTGGCCTTGATGCGGTGACATAGAGTAGACTTTCAATCAAAGACCGATATTCCTTTTGATTCACCATTTTGCCATCAAGATCACTATCCAAATTGCCACTTGTACCCATTGGAGCTAAAATTGGCTTTGTATCTTGCATTCTAAACTTCTTCAACATGTCCCTTATGTATTTCCCTTGACTCACAAATGTTTCATTCTTCAATTGCTTGACTTGGAGACCAAAAAAGTAGCTAAGTTCACCAATCATAGACATTTCAAACTCTTTGGCCATCATAGCACCAAATTATTCACAATAAGCTTGATGTTATGTGCATAAGCATAAGCCAATAGAATCCTTATTGCCTCCAATCTTGCCACAGGAGCATATGTCTCATCATAGTCAAGACCTTCTACTTGAGTGTAACCTTGAGCAACTAGTCTTGCTTTATTTCTCACCACAATGTCATCTTGATCTTGCTTGTTTTTGAACACCCATTTGGTTCCAATCACATTGTAGTCATTTGACCTTTCTACCAATTCTCAAACATCATTTCTTGTAAAATTGTTAAGCTCTTCTTGCATAGCCATGATCCAATCGGCATCCTTCAAAGCTTCTTCTATTTTCTTTGGTTCTATGGTTGACACAAATGATGCATGCTCACAAAGCATAGCCAATCTTGATCTTGTTTGCACACCACTTCTAATATCACCAATAACACTATCAATGGGGTGATCTCTTGCAACATGTTGTGGTTGGAGTACTTGCACTTGATTGCTTGAGCTTAGTTAATCACTTGATGTATCTTAATGAGATAAACTAGCACCATGATCTTGCACTTGAGAGTCACTAGCTAGCTTGAATGGAGAATTGAGCACTTAATCTTTATCATCATCTTGAATATCAATTACTTGCTTTGCTCTAATATCTCCAATGTCCATGTTCTTCATTGCTTCCACCAATTGAGTTCCACCAACATCATCTAGATTCTCTTCTTCACCTTGTGACCCATTGGTTTTATCAAATTGCACATCATGGACTTCTTCTAGAATGCCACTAGAATTGTTCCAAACTCTATAAGCTTTGCTTGTAGTTGAATAACCAAGTAGGAACCCCTCATCACATCTCTTGTCAAACTTTCCTAATCTAGTGCCCTTCTTCAAGATATAACATTTGCAACCAAACACCCTAAAGTAAGAAATATTAGGCTTTCTTCCATGAAGTAGCTCATATGGGGTCTTCTCTAGCAATGGATGACAATATAGTCTATTGATGTAGTAGCAAGCGGTATTGATTGCTTCATCCCAAAATGATTAACTCACATTGTACTTATAAAGCATTGATCTAGCCATATCAAGTAATGTTCTATTCTTTCTCTCAACTAGGCCATTTGATTGTGGAGTGTACTTGGCCGAGAATTGATGTCCAATGCCATAGTGATCACAAAGTTCTTCAATTCTTGTATTCTTGAACTCACTTCCATTGTCACTTCTCAATTTCTTGATTCTAATCTCAAACTCATTGTGAACTCTAGTGAGAAAGGTCTTGAAGGTGTCAAACACTTCACTTTTGTCACTAAAAAAGAATACACATGTGAATCTTGTGAAGCATCCACTATGACAAATCCATACTTATTACCACCTATGCTTGAGTATGTTGTTGGGCCAAATAGATCCATGTACATCAAATCAAATGCTTTGCACGTGCTCATTGTACTTTTCTTTAGATGTGAGCTTCCAACTTGCTTCCCGGCTTGACATGCACTACAAAGCTTATTCTTCTCAAATTTAACATCTTTCAAACCATTGACAAGATTGTGAGTTGTAAGCTTCTTTAATTGTTTCATGCCAACATGACCAAGCCTTCTATGCCAAAGCCAACCCATGCTTGATTTGGAGATAAAGCAAGTTGTCAAATAAGTTTCTCTAGCATTGAAGTCAACTATGTAGAGATTCTCATATCTAAAGCCCTTGAATGCCACATTTGAACCATCCATACTAATGACTTCCACATCATCAACCCCAAAGATACATTTATAACCAAGATCACATATTTGTACCACGGATAGAAGATTGAAATCCAAGCTTTTAATTAGCAACACATTTGAGATACTCAAGTCATTTGATATTACAATCTTGCCCAAGCCAATAACCTTGCCTTTCTTGTTATTACCAAATGTGATAGAATCAACACCACTATGATTGTCATTGATTGAGTCAAACATTCTTGATGTACCGGTCATGTGTTGAGTGCACCCACTATCAATAATCTAATGCCTTCCTCCGGCTTTGTAATTGACCTACAAGCAAATCAATGAAGCTTAGGTATCCATTTTTGCTTGGGTCCTTGTAGGTTAGTAACTAAGCTCTTTGGTACCCAAATAGCCTTCTTCTTTGGACCAACAATGGGTGTACCAATAAACTTAGCTTGCACACCCTTCATACCTTTGGTAAGCACATAGCAAGAATCAAAAGGTATAGCATTAACAAGGTTCTTGCTTTGGTTCTTTTTATTGTAATTATGCTCTAGGTGCCCAACTTGCTTGCATCTATTGCAAAACCGACCATTGCCCTTCACAAAGCTAGGCTTTAGAGTTGCAAAGGCCGACTTGCCTTTCTTGGAGGTGTAGCCTAATCCCTCTTTGTTAAGAGAGAACCTTTGACTACCCAAGCACTTAAGCAAGCGGGCCTCACCACCATAGGCCTTGCCTAGGGCGTGAGTGAGCTCATCCACCTCTTTCTTGAGAGTCTCATTCTCAACCATTAGTGAGGCATCACAAGTGAAACCATCACTAGTAGAGGAGGTAGAGTCGGTGGTGGTGGATGAAGAGCTACAAGAAGGATTAGCCTTTGACGTGATGATAGGATTATAAGAGGATTCATCAATTATATTACATGTAACACCTATATCACATGATACAACAACCTCCTTCTTTGCTTGTTGCTCAAGTAGTAATGAGTGAGCTTTTTCAAGCTTGGAATGAGCCTTACCAAGACCCTCATGGTCTTCCACTAGACTCTCATGAGTGGTCTTAAGCTCACTAAGAACTTTCTCAAGTATTGCTACTTTCATTAAAAGCTTCTTACACTCCTTGTTCTTGGCAATAGCTATGTCTCTAGTTTGTTGCATCAAGTCATATAGTTGTTCTTTAGTTGGTTCATCATCATCATTTTCATTTTCATTATCATTATCATCATCACTATCATGAACATATTCCATTTCACTTTCATCATCACTCTCATCATATAATACCTTAGCTTCTTTGGCCATGAAGCATGAAGATGATGAATCAAATAGTGAGAGCTTCTTGTTGATAGCAATGGAAGCAAAAGTCTTGTTGGATGATGATTCTTCATCATCATCATCATCATCATCATCATCACTTTTCCAAGTAACCACATAGGCTCCATTCTTGCCCTTCTTGAAAGTCATCTTGGCTTCTCTCTTTTTCTTCTCAAACTTGCCCCTCTTGTTCTTCTTCTTCTTGTCATAGGGACATTCGGCTTGAAGATGTTCGGTGCTATCACAATTGAAGCACTTTCTTTGTTGTTCATTGCTCTTGAAATTGTCATTTCTCTTTTTGAAGTCTCTTCTCTTAATGAACATGCGACCCATTTTCTTGACTACAAGAGCAAATGCCTCATCATCAATTTTAAAATCTTTATCTTCATTATTATCTTCTTCTTCTTCAATGATGGTAGCTTTGCCCTTGGAGGAGATGGCCTTGAATGCCACGGTCTTCTTCTTCTTTTCTTCCTCCTCCTTCTCATCGGCATCTTGATCATACTTGTCATATGTCAATACCTCTTCAAGCAAATCATTGGGCTTCATTGTTTTAAGCCCATCTCTTTGTAGCATCATGATCAACATTTTGAATTTTCTTGGTAAGCTTAACAAGAACTTGTGGCAAAAATCTTGGTCTTGTGTCTTGTGCCCTAAGCTCTTGAGATCATTCACAATGACTTGCAATCTATGAAACATCTCTAAGATTGTTTCTTCTTCTTTCATCTTGAAGTTCTCAAACTCACTCTTGAGCCCATATAGCTTGGCACTCTTCACAACCTTAGTGCCCTCATATGTTTCACTCAACCTTGTCCATACTTCATTTGCCAATTCTAAATCCTTGATGCCCTCAAATACTTTTGTGTCAATACCATTGTAAAGTGTATTGAGAGTCATTCTATTGCATGTTCTATTTACTCTATCTTCATCGGTGAGATGATCGGGATCAATGATAGCAAAATCATTCTCGGTGACTTGCAAAACTCTCTCATGAATAGAACCAAGGTACATTGTCATTTTTCTCTTCCAATGAGCAAAAGAACTAACACCATCAAAGAACGGTGGTTTGCCCCCCAACATGATTGAACACAATTTGAGCTATTTTTCACACCGAAGGATGTTAAGCCTTGAATAAAATGGTGACCACAGCTCTGATACCACTTGTAAGGTCCTAGATGGCTAGAGGGGGGTGAATAGCCAATAAAAAAAATTCTACAAGAACAACTAAGCAAACTTGTTAGAATAACAAACGGCGCAAGGCGAGTTTTGCTTAGCCTACGGTTGTGATGCAAGCCTCTTATCCACAAGACTAGTAGATTATGATCTCTAGTTCACACAAGAGCTATGTCACTAATTTTACACTAGTGAGCAAGCTAACAACTACTAGCAAAGGCTACCACTAGAGCTACACAAGATAATCTAGTAAATATAAATGCAAGAGAGAGGATTGTGTATCTTATACCAACGGTGGAGTGAAGATGTTGCCAATCACCAAGATGATATACAATCAATCAAAATTGACAACAACACAATATGAAGACCAATCATTGGGAGACAAGAGACACAATATTTTTGTTCACCCGGTGTTCACTTGTGCACCGACAAGCTACGTCACCGGTTGTGTCGACCAACACTTAGATGGTTCCTCGGTGTGACCCTCAAGTCACTTACCTCTCAAGGCACGCCCCGCAAGACACCGCAAGACACCACTCTCAAGTGAGGTAACTCAATGACACGCGCAATCCAATAGAGTTGCTTTTGGCATCCCACCGAGGAAAGCACAAGAACCTCTTACAATCAATCGGAGGTGGCCAAGAACAATCACCTTCTCTTGCCAACGCCTCCAACAATCTCCAAACCAGCTAGGAGCGGTACTCTCTAAGAGTAACAAGAAATCCACCGGCTATACCACCCACAAGTGCCACTAGATGCCCTCAAGCTATGCAATGCACTTTGGGATCACTCAATCTCACTTTTGATTTGCAATCAAGCAAGAGAGATGAGTGGGAGGAGATGCTCTAGCTCAAAGGATGCATAAGAATGTTAGAAATCACTAGTTACCTCCCCAAGGGCTGACCAACAAGTATTTATAAGCATCCCAAACAAATAGAGTCATTATACCCCGTCACTGGGTCCTTTTCGGGATGACCGGACGCGCCAGTCATAACTGACCGGACGCGCTCAACCGCGTCCGATCCTCCAATGGTCACTGACCCCAACGGTCAAACCAACAACTGGACGCGCCCTAGGCAACGACCGGACGCGCCCGTCAAACGACCGGACGCGCCGCTACAAACGACCGGACGCGCCGATCGCACGGTACTGCGCGCCCGCGAAGCAATGACCGGACGCGCCCCTCGCAACGACCGGACGCGACAGTGCCAGCGTCCGGTTAGAGTCCAGTAAGCTCCCTCAACGATCGGACGCGTCCGATCGCGTGTGACCGGACGCGCCCCGCGTCCGATCGTCCTTGCGAACCATAGTTTCTTTTGGGCACCTGACCGGACGCGCCGGTCCCGCGAGTGATCGGACGCGCCGGTTGCAAACCCTAACACCCGCGCGCCTGACTGCTACGAAGTACTGACCGGACGCGTCCGGTCATACCATGACCGCGTCCGGTGCAGCGTCCGGTCACCTTTGTGACCTCCGTTCGCCTCTGTTTCTTTTCCGACTTCCGACGTAGTGGAAAATAGGCATTTCAACTTCTCAAAAACGGCTGAATCCCGCGCTCGCAAGCTCGGCGGGAGGGAGAGAGAGACCCAAACCCTCTCTACCGCCCAAACTTCATCGCCTTCGCAAATGTGCCAACACCAACAAGTGATCACCACCTTGTGCTCGTGTGTTAGCATTTTCATAATCATTTTCGAAGGTTTTCTAGTTAGGTCACTAGGCCCTAGATGCAATGCACTTCATGAATTCACCTAGTGGCACCCGTGCGTCGAATAACCGATAAGACTTTCCCTCTTAATAGTTCAGCTATCGAACCTAAACACTCACACCCTCTATGGTGTCTTGAGTGCAAAACAAAATGGCCCTATGGTTATACCTTTGCCTTGAGCCCATTTTGTCTTTTCAAAAGAGATGATCCACTTCATATCATCACATGACCGTCTCGATCCATCGACCTTGACTTCACTTGCTCTTCACCGTTGCATCGGTCCATCGGCGCCAAGTCTTGCTTAAGCTTCACCATCTCATGGTCCTTCGCTTCGAAGCCTCGACTTGCCCTTCACCTTCACAACCGGTCCATCGAGCCAAGCATCATCTTGATCTTCATCATCTTGGTCACATGAGTCAATGCCATGTCTCATATTCAATGACCACCTTTATCTAAATCATTCACTTAGATACAAAGGTTAGTCCTAGGTTTCATCAATTAGCCAAAACCAAACTAGGGACTTTCAGTTGCCTTGCACCGAAGTGCTCGTAGTAAGGGTTACGAGCTTTCGAGAGAGGGAGAAGATCCTAGGTCTCCTTTGAGGGGCGGTGTGCGTGTGGTTGTCTTAGCGAGGTGTGTGTTTGTTCCTTCGTCCTTTTTAGATGTGGCCCCTGCATCCCCTTTTATAGTTTCTAAGGAGAGAACTCGGATTATATTCGTGGTAAAAAGATGAAATGGGGAAAAGATGAAAGAGAAAAATAAAAAATGTGGTCTTGAGTGTGGCCGTCTTCGTCCTTATCCGGTGGGAACAGTTTTCTTTGTAGCGCAGAGACGCAACAGGCGTTGATCTTTAGGCCTCTCCATCCGCTGGTGCAACACGTTGTGGTCATGCTTCATCTTGTGTGCCTCTGTGCCGTCGAGGACGAGCGGTATGGGCGCCCGGATTTGCGTAGAGAGAGGAGTAGGTGGTATAGTTGCCATCATCCCCGTCGCTGTAGAGGTATGGATGTCGTCGTGGTGGAATGACCGGGGTCATGTTGGGTCAGGGCGTGGTTCCCGTGCTCCTGTTCACTGTGCACGGTCGCGTCCGTCCCATCGGCGGAAGTGGGTGTCGTGGTGGGGCGGCGTGGCTCCCCGTCTTGCCAGACGACTCCACGTGTCTCTCGGGCGAGGCAGAAGTACGCCGAGGGGGTCGGACGCTTTAATGACGTCATGGGGGCTCAGGTAAGGCGGAAACTGCCACCCGAGGTGCCTATCTCGCCCGAGACCTTTCCGCAAGGCTCGGGCGGGATGGAGGTTGACTTTCGTGCCTCGAGCGACTGACATGCTGTCAGCGCCTTTGGCGAGTCGGTTTTACTGGGGCTCTACAATGGGGCTTTAGCGAACGCGCAGGGTGTCGTATTTTGCCATCTGTTGGGTACCCTGGTATTTTGATACCCGACAGAAAGAAAGGGTATTTTGGACATTTTGCGTATCTGAGACGGTAGGCTTAACTGTGAAAGCTAACAGATTGGATGGAAGGGTCATAGAAAGAAGCAAAAATAATTTTGAGGTCAGATAAGTAAATTCAAAGAAAAAGAGGTCCTATAAGGAAGGGACAATTTTTTAGAGGCCAAACAAAGAATTCTCTCGTTTAGTCTATGGTTTGTTTACTTGATAATAATTTTGCAATAGTCTTTTATTTATTTTAACATAAATGTTCTCTCATTGGTGTCCTATGGCATCCACCGGTATAAATTTTGTATAGCTATTATCTACCAATCCCTTGACGCAAAGCTATTGTCATACCCAACTTCTCTTTCTTTTATCTCACTGCAATCCCTTTTCAATTTCTTCTTGATGATCTTAATTCCTATATTAAATCATTGTCCACATATCTCATAAATTGTTTAGTTCCTCAACCCTCTTATAGAATCATCTTATATCTTCTCTTGAAGACCCATAGTTAATTTACGCTAATAGGCTAATACATCATCAAGTTTATCATAAATGTTGCACATATATATTAGAGTCATTAGAGCATCTCCGAGAGCCTTTCTAAATCTCACTCTCTAAATCATCATTTGAAGAGTCATTTGCATAAAAATCGCTTTTTATATATTTTCACTCTCCAATAGCTTTTCTATATCTCATGCGCACTTTAGATAGTCATTCTCGTCTTTTATTTTTGGCTATCGAAAAATCTGGAATAGAAAATGACTATATTTAGATGACCATTTAGAAAAGTTGTTGGTTGGTAGTTTTTCACCAAAATATTTATTCCTAGTATTTAGGAAGGATTTGGAAAGTTTTTGGAGATACTCTTAGCTGCTCGGCCCTATCTTCACGCCAACATCCATTAGTGTTTGTAGCCTTCTCAAACAAATTATGAAAGAATCATTGACGCTAGTGAGTTGTTGATCTTAGACTCGCTATCATGTTACTCTACCGCACCATTGTCGGTTATGGTATGACCACATTTGTTTGCGTTGGTGACTGTGCACCATACCATCATTGATAGAAGTATATTTTATGAAACTGGTTTTCAAGGCAAATCTATACATACCCACTCCCTAACATTCGAACTCAATACATAAAAAAATGTTTTTATAGTCCTAGTCTAGAACAATTGACTTACTTGTAACCCAAGGGGATATTCAAAATTGTCTTTGTTTTCTAAAATTGCTACATGAAATGCGAATATAGCATGCTTTGTACTCGCAATTTTCATGCTTAATTGACCTTTCCATACTCGAAGACATGAATATCTCTTGCTTGATTAGCTGAAAGGGCATCTAAAAAAATAGATGCAGTAGATCTTCTTTAAAGACCTTTAGTTGTTGAGAGAATAGCTAATAATTAACCTGAGACTAAAATCATGTTTAGATTTGGTTCTCCAATCCTTGGTAACTCTTAAAGGATTCATAGTTCTTAGAAAAACAAGACAAAATAACATATGCAGCCCAAAACGGGCGATTAACATTTTGGTACTATTCGAAACTGAAACGAAAGGAAAATATGGTTCATAGTTCTGGCAGAGTTTATTCACCGAACACAAGACTTTACAAGGAACATAACTGCATCCACCATTTTTTCTGCATCATTAAAGAGAATTTTTAGAGTTCAAAAGCTACAACTCCCAACTCCCATCCACGACACACAAACAGCAAACCAGAGGAGCTGAGCGACCTTCACCAAGGCTTCGGTACAACATAATAGTTTCATGGCCACACTCAATCAGTAAGACTTAGCATCGCTGTCACTCTTGGCAGCTGGAGTCTTCTCGGCGGCAGACGTGAAAGATACAGGGAAATGTGGTTGGTCATTCACTACCAAGCTAAGGACTTCAGGTCGAGAATAGTGGCCCACCACGTCAAAATCAAACTTGGCTCGAACAATCTCTCCCAAGTCTGCAAATGGCAACAAGAATGTGGTACAGTTTTCAACACTTCAAAATTGGTACTGAAACAACTATGGAAACACAACAGAACTATTCATGACTGCATGAGCAAAGCATATTTGAGTGTTTTCGTTCTTACCAAGGTCGGCTGTAATCAGTGCCTCTCCCTCATAGTTCGGACCTGCCAAGATTTCTCCAGATGGAGAAATGATAACGCTTCCTCCAGGGCAAACAACAGTGTCTGCAGATGGCTCTTCACCTAAACCAGCAAACTCATACTCCGGTGGAGGGGGGTAGTCCTTTCTGCGGCAGAATTGGTTTGCTGACAAGACAAAGCATCCCCCCTCCAAAGCAATGTGTGTCATGGAGGCTTGCCAAACAGGCCTGGAGTCAGCAGTGGGGGCACAGTATATCTCAATACCTGCACATTACATAAACTAAGAAACTCAATACATGTTCTGGTGTCAATGCCTCTTCAGCAATTACTTATCTGACTTGTGTTGAAAGTTTATTTCCATTTCAATTCAAGGCTTCCATCCAATGAATGTAAGCTGTCTTGGAAATTTATCAACATGAGACTGACTCTTACCTTTACCATACAGCGCTGTCCTCAAAAGTGGCATTTTATTTTCCCAGCAAATGAGCGCCCCAATCTTTCCAAGTGGAGTATCATAAACAGGAATAGTTGATCCATCCCCAAATCCCCATATAATTCTCTCTAATGCCGTAGGCATGAGCTTGCGGTGCTTACCCAGGTAACGGCCAAGAGGATCAAAGAAAAGCACCGAACAATACAGGGTATAACCTTCCCTTTCAATCACCCCCATGACCAAGAAAACCTTATATTTTCCAGCCATAGCAGCCAAGCGTGTAACCTCTGGACCTGTAGATTCTTCTGTCAGTAAGTAGATATATACACCTAACGGAGCAAACTATATGTCCATAGTAATGAAAACAATGGAAAATGCATCGGCCGTGATAAACAGAAAACTAAATAATTATTATAATATTTAGCCGCTAAACCTAAAAAGGAAAGTTACTGGGTAATAGAACACAATGCTGGAAATGGAATAACATGGTCGCAACATGTCGGTGAAGAAGCACTACCAAGTATCAACAAAAGGGCCAACCTAGATGATTTTCCACATATTGACCACAAGCACTATTGTTCATCTACTTCATCATCTGAATCAGGAAGAGTGAAAAGAATTATCAAATAGTTAGCATATTCTGGAAGTCCATACAAGAACTTCTTCCTGACCAACCTTATACAAATTGCCATACATCAAGCACAAAAATACATAACGATATTTCCAACATTCAGGGGAAAAATGGAGAAGTGTTAACACCTAGGTGCCTTGAGACTTGAGAGCCAGTTCAACAATGATAAGTGAATTAATAATAGTGCAGAGATATGTCCATAGTATTTCCACGTACCAGGCACATCGATAGCAGCTGCATGATACCTCCGGAATGCTTCCTTTCCCTTGTCTTTTGGGTTAATAATACTAATACTGATCCCAAAGCCAAATGTGGATCCACGAGGATAGCCTCCAATAAAAGCTTCTGGAAAGACAACCAACTGTGAACCATACCCAGCAGCCTCTGCTATCAATCTCTCTGCTTTATCTGTAGACAAAATAGTTGACAACAAACCGTATTTATATACAAGTTCATCGAAATGCATCTTCCCCTCCAAACGATATTAATAGCTCATACATATCCAGGTAAAAGTAGAAAATCATCCATCCATGTTCCTCTCCTGGGCAATGGCATTGATGGGATGTGGTGAACATGGAACTTGGAAACTTTATCCAGAACACAGCCCACTACAATAGCAAGCCTTGAAAGCATAACCACAATGGCATTTTTTTTGAAAATTTTATTTGGATTAGTAGAGAAACATTTCACTCAGATTACACTATCTGCAGTTTCTTTAAACAAGTCAGGCAAAAAACAAATACCGGGACATATATGCCGACACGATCATCGAAACTTCCCCTTCTGATAGCCAGCCTTAGTTAAAATCAAGTATTGTGTTTTCTGCTTAAAGATCCTCCAGTGAAATATATGAAATAGGATGAACAGATTTCTTACTCATGAATCCATGACACGCTTAATGCTGACCATTAGTTATTAAATTTCTAAAGTAATGAGCTAGAAGAAGCAGGGAGATTGATAGTTTTTTTTTCCTTTTTACTACATACAGTAATTTTACTATATACATTAATCTATTCTCGCATTAATTTTCTCCCCCTTCATGGATTCTTTCAATGAAGAATTATCTTTTTACTTTTATTTTGATTCAATTGAAATTAAGTGGATGCAGTGAAAAAAATAAGTTGAACTAGACTACTATTTTAATCTACTAATCAATTCTATGTAGATTCAAGATAATATAATAGAAACGAATCTAAAGTGTTGTAGAAGAAACTATATGCAGTTGTTTCTACCACCCTTTTATGATTCCAACCAGATCCTTTCATTTAAGACTTGGATTTTATTTTCTCTAATCCCACTTTAAATTTCTTCAATGATTAGTTGCGATTCCGGTTAATCATTTTTGGCTGGCTGTTTTTGCATAAAAATAATAAGTAAAAACTGGCAGGGCTGAAGCCTCCACTCTGGCTCCTACATCTCTGTTACTGCCAGTGGGGCGAGGAGCTCTCCATCACAGGAGCACCGTGGAATCAGCCTCCTTAGGCATCTCCAGTTCTCCACCCACCCTTTCCCCACATTTCAACAACTCGTACAGTAACATCTCGGCGGCGCGCCGTCACATCCCAGCTCCGTGCGCGTGTAAGAGGCAATCAGACGAACAGCTTGCGTAGACGCGCACTGACGGAATAACAGTCGTAGAACAGAGAAGGGGGTTGGAATACGAGTGCGTGCTCACCGAGAGTGGCGGGCGTGTCGTGGAAGATGGTGGACGCCTGCACGACGGTAGCGCGCACGGTGGTCGCGTTCGGGTCGGCGCCGCCGTTCATCGCCACCTCGGCGATCACCTGGCCGGCACCCGAGCCTGAGGGCACCAGAGCCATCAGGGGAGGCTTGCTTTGCTGCTATCCTGCTAGCGCTTGCTTGGGCGCGAGCGCGACGCGGACGCGGGGAGCCGGGAACAAGGGAGCTTGCGTGGAGCGGATCAGAAGTGGAGTAGTGGACCTGGACCCTGAGAAGGGAGAGCCGGGCGGGTTTTGGTTTGGTGGCGCGAGCCAGGGGAGGAGGAACGTTGAACGTTATACGGGATATTTAAATATTTGCCCTCCTTACGGTTGCGACCTCTTCAGCTGCCCCTCTTATAATAGCAATTAAAGATTTACCCCAACAATCTCTTCAGTGTTACAGATTTATCCGTTTTAGCTTCATGACTATACATGTCAGCATGCTACCGTGAATCAGTTAGAGAAAAAGACCTCCCTGCCCCTCTCTCTGTTTTGCTACCTACCTGGACAAATAGGATTTTTTTATTTTTAACACTTTTTAAAACTATTTTTAAATTTAACACCATTTGAAAACTTTTTTAAAACTAACATCTTTGGCCGCGCCTCCATACATGGCGCGGCCAATGAATACTGCCGCGCCATGCATGTTGGTGCGGCAAGACCGATGACGTGACAGCGATCGAGCCGCTGACTGCTGACGTGGCAGAAGCCGCCGCGCCGCAGATCATGGCACGGCAGTGCCGCGCCATCGCGCACGGCGCGTCAAGCGAGAGGCGCATGCACGCGACAGAAATAACCTTGCACACTAAAAAGTCTGCCACACTGGCCATCTTGCCGTCTCCAGACTCCAGCTATGCATGTGCAGGAACGTCCTTTTCTCACTGTAGTTGTATGGGTATTGATAATTGTGTGGACGAGAGCAATCCGCGCGGTTTTCCATTTTTTTAATCCAGAAAGGACGTTCCTGCACATGCATGGCTGGAGTCCAGAGGCGGCAGGATGGCCGGCTATTTTACAAAAAAAACCTTCGAACTTTAACAAAATCAACCCGCAGTCCAGACTCCTCTCACAGAAAATTTTGCGAAAAAACCCTTGGACTTTACCATAACCAACCCGCAGTCCAGGCTTCTCAATGGGCCGGCCTGCCTCAATGGGCCAAAATCGGCCCGTGAGCCTCTTTTTCTTTTTAAGGGTTTAATCTTTTTCTTTTAAAACCATATATCTCTCAAAAAAACATAAAAAATCACCGAAAAATTATAAAAATGTCAAACCAGTTTGGTTGACTTCATTATAACTACATCTATGCATTAAACTTAAAATATCATAAACTTTAGTGCATTTCATTCGGTATAATAGTAGTTCTCCACATGTGAACTAAAAATATCTCCACTGCCTTAAATCCAATATCGTATACCCTTTCTCATGGTCTTTGGTGGCCAATTAATTTAATGCTAACCTGAAATATAAATACTAAAATATAAATTCTAGCTCATATACTCATACAAAAAAAAAGAATACATACGATATATGATAGTTCGTACATTCGCATACACGGTCATATCATGTCTCATACATAAAAACTTGAAATGAATATACACGAACAAAATAATATACTTGCACTATACGTGGTACATATAGCCTATACACAATCACCGAAATCTACAGCAGCCAAATCCCCAAATTATACATCATTCCTTCATAAAAAAAGAAGTCACGAACAGGTCATGGCAACATAAACGAATGACCAAACTGGCTCAAAATGGTAGGCACTCCACGCAGGCGCACGACAACGCCGCACATTACTTTCTAGTATTGTATCATAGCCATTCATTCTTTACGTCTCATTTAGTCGTAGTCGTTCATCTATTTCTCTTTCCCTATCCCACTTCCTATATCCCCGTATCCAAACGCCACCCAAGAAATTCTAATACTAGCAGACCACCATCAACTCGTCCTCCTTCGCACTGGCTGCTCCACACCTTTGCATCAACCACTCTAGAATGTGAGGGAGGAGGCGGGCCTTGGCCTCCTCATCGGTATGCAGGCCGCGCTCACCCCGCCAACCCCCATGCACAGAACACTCCTCTTTGCTGGCACACGAGCATCTCCCAACATGCGGTGGCATATCGGGCTCGCGGCTGCACTCGTCCACGCCAATGGAGGAGAAGAAGAGGAAGGGTGCCAACAAAGGTGAAGGGGAGGGGGCCACCAATGGAGGAGAAGAGGAGGGAGGGCATCGGGTCTCAGCGGAGGAAAAGAGGAGCAGTGCTAACAGGGAAAGGGGTGGCAACAATCGGCGAGGAAGGGGGAGGGGGTGACGGTTGGGACAGGATGGAACGACAGGAACTAGGAGGGAGGGGATGGGAGAAGAAGGAAGCAGCGCATAGTGGAGGCGGGAATGGGAGGTGGTGGGGGTTGAACGAATAGACTATGGGACCCACACTGGAGGTTAAAACGCCCCTCTTTGTGGGATATGATTTGAATGCTAGAACAATGTTCTTTATAACAGAGGGAGTATAACACTAATACATCTGGCTGTTTGCAAATTGGCATCAAAGCTAGATTTGGATTTTGGAGTCGGCAGAGTGTCTTAGATATTTAGGCAAATTTAGGTATAATATATATAAAAAATAATAAAAGATTTACCACATCATATATGTGCACACGTGATCTGCTACTTGCAATAGCAACAGAATACATGATGAACACCACCTGTTCTGAGGGACACTTGTGGTGCCTTTCTCACTAGTTGACATAGCGAACGACTAAAACCGTGCTCGCTTCATCTTGATAGCGAGTTTCTCGAAGTAGTGAATCACAGACGATGCAGGAAGATGTTCGCAGTGCAATCTTGAGAACATCCGCTAGGAAGTAGATGAAGTAGTCGTTCGCTTGACCACTGCCAAGGCTAGAAACGAGCAGTCGTGCAAGTTCCTTGCGCTCCCAAAAACCTAATCGCTTGCACACCCAAACAGGTGTCCTAGACGAACAATGGTTCTGAAGGCCTACTCCTCCAACCTTATGTGCATGTAGGAGATTGGTACAGTGACGACTCGA
Organism: Saccharum hybrid cultivar R570; assembly: GCA_038087645.1. Classification (NCBI taxonomy): domain Eukaryota; kingdom Viridiplantae; phylum Streptophyta; class Magnoliopsida; order Poales; family Poaceae; genus Saccharum; species Saccharum hybrid cultivar. The sequence goes on along the minus strand of JAQSUU010000191.1, from coordinate 9,214,405 downwards.
TACCAACAAAAATAGAGAATGGGCGAGGAGTCGAAGAATGCACTTGGATACTAGGCTTGTTCATGGTTTGGTTCAAACCGCTAGAATTGCAAAACCAGCCAAGACCAAACTGCAAAGCCGGTTTCAAATGAGTTGGATTGACCCATCTCAAAAACCATTCAACCCGTGGTCTTTCTCACCCTTGATCTCGGTCCCCTCGTCTCAGGTCGCATGATACATGCCTTCACCAGCCGTACGAGGATGAAATAGATCCACGTACAGAAGCATGCATGCGCGATGAGTGGATCGATTGGGTGTCATCATTCTCCTCCTCTTCCTAACCCTTGGCCTCCGCAGCAGCGTCGGCGCTCCTGAAGGGTGCGTGGCGAGCTACTCTGTAACACTCCAACCCATTAGAAGCCTGTAGTGGTTATGTTGTTGGCTCATGTGGCCCATGTGACATGTAGAGTTGTGGTTGATGGATTTAGTACCACCTTGGAAGTTTAGGAGGGTCAGAGACAGTTTATAATCCTTGCCATTTCAAATGTAGCACCTCCAGGTTAACCCTTTTATACGAAGTGAGGACAAAAGTGTAAGAGAGGTGCTACGTGTATGCAGGCTCGTTTCACATGCGGAACTGGACCATATAAGCAGTTTTTGGATGTGAGGTGTTACATGCTCCTTACCCGTGACAATGCACTTGGCAATGTCTTTCCCTCCAGGCTCCAGTTGCACCGAAGAGCAAGCCAGGGCGATCCTTCTCCAACTCAGCTCCCACAGAGACTAGGATATGGCGCACGTCATCTGAGAGCATGGCCCTTTCCTAGGTAGCCTCACTACGCGGCGAGGAACTTCATCTCGCAACTAACTTCATCCCCTTGAGTGTAGCCCTTCCCAGGTAGCCTCAGTACATGACGAGGAACTTCATCTTGCAATGAACTTCAGCCTCGTTTCGACGATCAACGCAACTTTAGCTTGGGTGTCACTTCATGTGGGGATGTAGACGAGAACGACCTCCTCAATCTCTGATTCTAAACCGTAAAAACCTGCAAAATTGACAAACCAACTTGGCTAACCCATAGTCATCATTTGGTTTGAGCATCAAAATCCATGTAAAAATGGCGTTGAATAGCCTACTGGATACCGTGAAGTTACTAGGACTGACGAATATCACGCTGACCTATAGTCATACAGTTTGGTTCGAGAAATTGTGAAAGTCCATGTAAAACCGGTGTTGAACATGCCTACTGGATACCACAGAGTTACTGGGACTGATGAATTATCACGGGCACCGTTATGAACGGAGTAACCGTAGAGAGTAACGAAGATTGCCGCAACAATTACTCGTGTAACAAATCCATGAAAAATCAGCGTACTGCAGAGTTATCGGACTAATGAATTATCACAAGCGAAGTCACGAACAGAGTAACCATGAAGAGTAACGGATATAAATTCCCACAGTGATTACTCCCATAACCTCTCTCGCTAATTGCTCACTTGATGACTCCATTGACCAGTCCAAGTTGCAAAATCAAGCACACCCCGCACCACATCATGTCATGGCGCAGCCCGGCTCGAGCCTGTGCACGTCACGTCGCGCTCACGTTCACACATCTGGCACGCCTTTCGTCTCTCTCAACTTCACAAAACAAAACATGTGCACACCTATGCCACCTATTTAAGTTGAGTCAACATTTAGTCAAAATCACATATATGACTAAAATTTTATTACAAGCTATCATTTAATATGGTTCTTATAATTTATTTGATTTAGTTGAATTAAAAATGGGCCAAGCCCAAATTAAATCCAACAGAGTGATGCACAAGAATTTCCACTGCCATTGTCCAATGTAGTGATGCCGTTTCTCAAAAACAAAAAAAGAACATCCTACCCGCACAACAGCCATCGAAGCCAGAGATGACAACACAAGCCTCACACACTCGAAGAAGAAGAGATTCAACACCTCATATATTGATTTTCCACATCATAGAGAGAGGGAAGATTCAACACATCACATCAGAGGGAGGGAGAGATTCAATAAATCACAGATCTGTATCACACTGATTTATCCACATCACGGAGAGAGGGGGGGAGATTCAACACACCACATTAGAGGGAGGGAGATATTCAACACATCCACATCATACATTGATTTATCCACATCACGGAGGGAGGGAAGATTCTACACACCATATTACTTGACGAAGTCACCACAGGCACATCGCTAAAAAAATACGGGCACCCATGTGCAATCGAGGACTTGAAGGAGAACCCAACCATTTAAGAGCACGTTTGGTTCCTGCCGCTGAATGCCATGCCTCCACTGCGGGCGTGCCAGAAGTGCGGCGCTGATTTCGTTTGCCAAAAGTTCGACAAGTTTTGGCATAAAAAATGAACTAGAGTGCTATGGCGTGGCTTCGGCATGCCGCAACTGAGGGAGCGAACCAAACGCGTGCCAGAAGTGCGGCGCGAAAGGTGTGGCGCGGTGCGGCACGGTACGGCTGCGAACCAAACGCTCCCTAAGTGCGCGTAGTTCGCAAGTGAAGGTTGAACTTAAATGTGTTGAAATAAATTTTCAGGTCTGGAGACAAAAATAATCATTACCAGTTGGTTTTAAAATCTAGCAGCCATAGGCTTTTTTCTTGTGAACCGACAGTTCTCACTGCCGATTTTAAATTATCCAACAATGATGGAAAGATAAGGATCGTCTATCGTGTGGACGAATTAAAAATGACCTTGTAAGATTTATTAGGGTTTTTTTGGGAGATGAGTTTGTTTTTGTTGATATTTTGTTGGCGGTTTGAATCTTTCTCGTGGCATCCTCCTTTGGGCCGTGCTTCTCACGCTATTTTATCCTTTTATTTTCGTATATACGGGAAGCATATTCCCTCCGTATCGGATTTAGAAGTCATTTTGGACAAGTTTTGGGTCAAACATTGGGAATATAAATCATCAATAACTTTTAAGTTGTTGAGTTTGCAAATGTAAAAATTATATGAATATATTTGTCTTGAAAAATACTTTCATAAAAATATACGTATATCACTTTTCCATAAATATTTTTTTTTTTTATAAAAACAAGAGATCAAAGTTGTGTTTTAGAGACCGTATCGCTGTCATAAACAACTTCTAAATCCGATAGGGAGGGAGTACTAATTATAGCAAAGTTGTTGTGTTTTCAACCCACGAGGCCGTAGCGAGAGCGATCGAATAGTGTATAATCGGATCAGTCAGCGTCCAAGTGGCTGCCCAAGTGGCCGATCAATTACCAATTGGCAAGTGGCAACTTGATGATAAGTATTAGTCAGAAATCGGTAGATGAACGTCTTTGTCAGATATTATCACGAGGTGACCGGCACACGCAACGCAAGCTAGCCACAAGGACAAACTGACACGTACGATTCCATCAACATTGCATATATAAGATAATTTATATCCATTGTACAGAACATACCGTAAACGGAAGCCCGCAATTATAGTGATAGTGATGCAATGGCCACCTGCAATTGCCATATAAGGAAATAAAATAAAGATTAAAGATATGTGGCCATTAGACCATTATGTCCCAAACTCTTATTCAGCATGCGTGCGCCGCGGGCTAGTGACGCGTGGTCGCATTATGTCTGCACAAAGTCGTCACTCTTACCAGCGGAAGTCCTCTCTCGTTTCCAGAAGAAGTGAAAGATACAAGTAGTGATCTCTCCCACGTCTGTGAACCATATCATGCATAATAAGTTACTACCTCCATTCTAAATTATAAGTCGTTTTAACTTTTTTTGTTCATCTATTTTGTTATATATCAAAACATATTATTTATCTAGATGCATAGTAAAATAGATGTACCAAAAAAGTCAAAGTGACTTATAATTTGGAACGGAAGGAGTATGTTAGTACAAGTATTTTTTAATAAAGACACTCATATCTGATATATAATCAAGAAAAATAAAGATTAGTATAGAAGATGGACGATGTGACAAAACGATCTTAAAAATAAGAGGATTAGAGCTTGTATAAGGATTAAAATGGGCTTGTACGACTTGTTGATCTTCTTTTGAGATGATGAATTTGTTTATGTTGATATGATTTTGTTGGTGATCCGATTCTATCTTGTTTCATTCTTTAACCATGTTTGTCATGTTATTTTTTATTTTTACTAGAATAATGCCCGTGCGTTGCACGGGAACATAAGCCTTCTGTGATTTTGGATCCAAACCCATCATCAGCCTTCAGGCATGTGTTCATGGCTGGTGTTTTAGTTATTAATCGGACCTGGAAAAATCGAGGTTTGCAATAAAAAACTATGAATTTTTGAAATATGTATTTTTTTAGAAATATTTTTGCACATAAAACATTTTTTATGTCAGCAACTTGGGGATCATGGTGGGGGGATATAGGCTGGTGAATCTCGGCTGCTGATCAATGACTCTTGTGCATTGATTTCAAGTATTTCTAGTGTTTTTCAGATTTTATTGTGCAAGGGAAAATATGGTATATGACGTCATCTTGATGTCATGTTGACATCAGGCTCGAAGAGCATGGCGCTGGGAGCAGGCGCAGGCGTCTTGATGTCATGTTGGCTCGAAGAGCAGGGCGCTGGGCGCAGGCGCAGGCGCGCACGGAGGCGGCGTAGGGGTCTGCACAACGTGCCTGGCTTGGCACAGGACCTGGAGGTCGCCGGAGCTGCACGGCGTACCGTTTGAACCAACCACGTTTTTTTTTTTTTTTTGCTTCGACAGCTGCGGCACTCGGTCTTTTTAGATACCAAACTTTGGAGGCAAATTTTGTATAGTAAACAACACGTCATACTATAGCAATTTTAATTTTATTTGGTAATAATTATCCAAACATTGATTAATTAGACTTAAAATATTCGTCTCGCAAAGTAGAACAAAATTATGCAATTAGTTTTTGATTTCATCTACATTTAGTACTTCATATATGTGCCGACATTTTGATGTGATGGGAAATCTTCTTTTTGCATAGTAAAATTTGAAGATGAATTTAGGTATCTAAACTAGGCCTAAGCTTTGGTTGTTTTGGTTGCCGAGAGTCTAGACTCTAGATATCGTCACCTCCGGCGCCCGAGGTACCGGTCGATGTCCCCGACGTATGGCGTGCGGCGTCTTCAGGCTACGCTGCTTCCTCGTCTCCTCAGAGGCTCAGGCCTCCGTCCGTGCCGCCAACCGCATCTTTGGCTTGGACGGACTCGGACCAGAGAAAAGAGACGGACTCGGACCAGAGAAAAGAAAGGAAGGCTGCTGATTTGTACGTGATGATTATTGATGATTGATCTGTTTAAATTTTCTATATATAGGAAGTTTGCCGGGCTAGCGAACCCCACCTGTCGGTGCTGCTGTACCGAGGGACGGGGCGACTCCACGGAGCGGGGAAGCCGTCCGCTGACGATACCCGCAGATAACTTGGCGGGGTGACAGACGATAGCTTTAGGTATATTTTATTTAGGGGTATAGATGTTTGCATATATGGGATGACTACGACTGTGTTTGGATAGATGAATCAGTTCCGTTTCTCATTTGACTCACTTGAATCGGTTCCAAATGGTGCCAGGAATGTCGGATTTGAAGCCAAAACGATTCTATTTTCATTCGATAGTCCTCAAAACCGCAACATCGTGGTTTGTACTGATTCCGTTTCTACCTCCTTTCTTCAGCAATTGTTTTTAATAATCCTATTTAAGTACAACAATTTAGAATATATTGTATTTAAGTTGTTCTTTGTGAAAAGTTTAGAATTCTTTCTAAGCATATTTTTATTTATATGATCTTTTTATATAAAAAAAACATTTTTATAAATTAGAATCTAGCCTACCAGTCAAACGATGTTGCAAAGTGATTCCAATTCATCATCTAAAACATCTTTTTAGAAAATCTAGATTCGAAATGTTTCTACTAGAATCTAGATCTCTGCCAATCGCACCCTATAAATATAGACAATGTTGTGCGTGTTTTCAAGTTTCAACCCACGTGGCCATAGAGATCGAATTGTGTAGAATCCAATCCGTCGGCATCCAAAGTGGCTGCCCAACAATCACACCCCCAGTTTCTTTTATTTTGTTGGCGATCCTAACGAGCTAGCCAATTTGGACAGCAAGAAACGATCTCATCTTTAATGACAAACAACCTTCAATCAGCATGGTCAAGGAGACCTTCGTAAAAGAAATCAAGTTGCCGACAGTGGGAACAAGATCCAAAATCTCAGATATTTCCAACCTATGGATTCAAAATATGTTGTAGCTTGTATTTTATCTTTTATCTTCTTCTATTCTTTTTTTCGTTTCTTGAACTCCTGACGGCTGTAGTAACTAAAAACATGACATGTCATCATATGCATTGCAAAGCATTCATAATTAGGTTAACTATGTTATGCATCAACTAAAATGAGTTTACCTTCTTAGGTTGGATGTGTTTCTCGGTGGTGTGACTCGAATTCGAAAACCCTAATTTCGAATGTTACCGCAAATACTCAGTTTATACCCTGCGTAATTTGAGGTGTATGACAGTGTTATACACTAGTGCCAAGTGTAGGGTATGAGCTCAAGTCCAACTTATAAAATAAAGCTTCAAGTTTGAGTTTGAATTTGGAATCCAAAACTTGTTGCAAGTTTTCCGATTCGAATTCGAATTCAAATTTGAGGAAATATTAAAAGAATTTCCTAAGTCAACCTGGTCAACCAAGAGTGGCATTTGGTCAAACAAGGGATGCTTGACTCAATGATGCCCTTGGGTGATGGTGTGATCACTGATTAATCACCAATTAATAGAGTATCAAGTTTCAATTTGAAATCTTTCCGAAAACCCTAAAAAGCAAAACCCTGATTCTACCCCTTTTTGAATAAATCAAAATCTAAGAAAATTTTGGGAAAAAGTGTAAAACCAAGTTTGTAGATATTTTCAAGGGCTACAAGTTTGGTGTTTTGAGCTTTCAAAGTTTCAGTATAAAAATTGGAGTAATTTTGAAAAGATTCAAATCTAAAATTTGACCCCTTTTCATCTCCCCTATCCAATTTCAAAATGGAGGCATAATTTGGAAATGTTTTGAATAGAAAAGTTATAGGTCTTACCTGGATGTAAAACTTTGGTATTTTGAGTTTTTTAAGTTTCAATACAAAATTCAAAGTAATTTTGAATTTACAGATTTCCAGAAAATGTCCCCTTTTTAATTCAAATTCAAATTTCAAAATCTAGGCCGAATTGGAAAATGGTTATATTGAGAAAGTTGTATAACTTTGAAAATTGAGCAGCTTTTGCATTTAAAGATTTTCAACTTTTATGGAAAATTTGAGAGTAATTTGTAAAAATTCACCGGTGGCATTTCTTTAAATATTTCAAAATCGTCGCCAATAGTAGGGCGACACCTCCCGCCCGACACCGGCGAGCTTCGGACGGCTTCCAGGCACGCCTTCGACCACCAGCCGCTGCTTCGGCATGGAGAGCCGCCCTCACGTGTCGCCTTCTCATGGTCTTGACTCGTCTATATAGCCTCCAGTCGCCGTCTTCGATTTCTTCTTCTCCGCTGCTCGCCGCCGTTGCTCCTTGCCGCGCTCGCAAAATTCGTCGTCACCGTAGCATCTCGCGCTCCCTTGCGTTGCCACAACCTCCGCTTCACTGCACCGCGTCACCTGAGCCTACCAGCACCAAACTTGGTCGTCCGAGCTCTTCCTCGTGCCACCGTCTTCCTCGCTGCCAAGCAGAGGGCCGTCGCGGTCGCCTCACCGTGGACTGGCAACTCCAGCGCGTCTCCGCCTTCACCAAGCTCGTCACCGTGTTCGCTGTGAGCTCCTGAGCGTGATGCTCGCTTCGCTTTAGTCGCTACCTCATCGGAGGCGCGTTTTTGCCTTCGCGCCGCCGGACGGGTCGCCACCGTGGCCGTCATGGCCGCGATCAAGCCTCCTCCGAGCCGAGTCGTGTTCGTCTAGCATCGTGGTGGTGTTTGCGGGGTTCGGGTGAAGCTGTTGGTGCAGTTCCACCGTACTGGGAGCTCGTCGTTGGCGAGTTCGCCGTCGGCGGTCACTGTGGTACCGTGCCGCGAGAGAGAAGAAGGAGAGGGCACGAGCGGGCTGGCCTGGCTTGCTGGGCCGGACGGAGGGAGCAGGCCGCGCGCGCGAGAGAGAGGGGAGTGCGGGAGCAAGCGGGCCGCGCGCGCGCGTCTAGTTGGGCCGTGCGGCCGGTGGAGACGGAGTCAGCCTGCGTGGATGATTTTCGTTTTCCTTTTTCCAAAAATGTGAATAGTATTTAGTTTTATTTATTTTGTTGTAAATTATTTAGAATTCCAAAAATAGTGAATTTTTTTAGTAAACTCTCTATACTGTGTACTCTTTAAGAAAAATATTAAATGCCAATTTTGTTTACTTTTTGTAAGTGATTTAATTAGTTTAATTAATTATTAAATGGCTTTTCTATAATTTTTCTAGGCTTAAATAATTATCCAAAAATCATGAAATTTTTTTTACCAATTAGTTATGATATAAACTTTCAAAAATAAAAATTTGAGCTTAATTAGACCAAGTTGATTTTATTCTTAATTTATGCTTTTATTAATTAATTAGTTAATCAATTAAGTATAACTTAATGATTAGGGTTGTTTGACTTTGAGTGTTGACTTTGGATCATTAACACTTAATGACCTTTAGCATTCTTAATTGATTGTTTAAGTTCTCTTAATTATGTTGTTAAGTCTTAATTAGTGTTATTTCATGTGATTAACGAAATTTCTTAATGAAGTAATTTAATGTAATCGAACCCTAGGTTAGGGTTAGGTTAGAAGTTTTTGTTTTTCAACTGTACCGCGAAGGAAAGTTGTACTCAAGTTGTTAACCTTGTTATGCATCCATCGAGCATCATGTTTATTACTTCATCATCTTAAGCATACCTTATCATCGCGTGCAGTTCCCGTGAACGAGGAAGTTGCCGAAGTCGAATCCGTTCCCGAAGGAGAGCCGACGTCCGTGGAAGTAGGATTTGACATTTGCGGTACTGACCCAGAGCCCGAACTTCCCGTCGACCAAGGCAAGCCCCCGTTACATTTAACCTTTTCTTGCGTTTTGAAAAGTTTACTTCACTTATATTACTGCTTTATTGCACTAAGTGATAGGAGTTGAGTGATAACCTAATTACTGCATTACCATCCTTGATACTTCGATATCATCCTTGTTACTGTTTTTATTTGAAAATGCTTAGTGTGCTTAGACATGCTTAATGAGAACATTTTAAAAATGTTAAACAAAGTTTGAAGGGTTGTTGGACAACCGCTTGATGAATAATGATGATGATAATCTGGGACCAGTCGGTGGACTTGCATCAGGAAAGGAGTCCCCATATAGTGTCTCCGACTGAGTCAGTTAAGGACTGTACCGTTGTTCGAATTGTGTGCGTCGAGACTTTGTAACTGACCACATGCTCCGGTAAAGTCTAAGATCTCGGTAATGCCAACATGTGAACGGCCAACCGTACACTGGGAGTGGAGAGATGGCGAGAGTAGTGTGTACCCTCGTAGTCAAGGGCTGGATTGAAGGTGTACTGTACTCTCGGGTGGCGTTGGACCCGGTCATGTTTTGGAGGATCCGAGTGAAGGTTGATATCTGTAGGTTAAAGTCCTACATGTGTCATGTGGTTAGAGATCCCCAGCTGGGTATAATCGATTCAAATCGTCGCTGCTCCTCGGTTAAAGAGACTCGATTCTCTGTTCAACATCGTAGTTAAGAAATAGAACTTTGGTCGGAGAATAAGAAAGAAGTTGTATGAATTATATGATCTAGATTAACATCACTTACATTCTGTTGATAAATAATACTAAAATAAAACCTTGATCTTAAGGATTCACTATTAGTAGCTTTTATGCAAAAGAACCTTGATTCTTGCTGGAACCTCACATTGATTTCCCTGAGCCTGCATTCCTAAGTCGTCTTCACCCTGTTTCGTCGATTAAATCTTGTTGAGTACTTTCGTACTCAGGGTTTGTTGAACCTCTGTTGCAGGTGTGTCTCATGAACAGGTGTGTTTCGGACCCTGTTGCATGACCGTCTTTGTGGTGAGCGACGACGAGTAAGATGTTTGGCTCTTGGGCAGAACGTCGTGTTTTGGTGATTGTAATAATGTTAATAATGCTACTCCACTATTATGGTTGTAACACTAAACTTAAGCTTTATAAGTTTGGAACAACGAGTTTGTGAACTTATATTATGTAAGACTTCCGTTTTTGTACTTTGATGTAATTTATTATATAAACTGTTGTAATACTGTAATGCCTCTGAAATGTGATCCTGCTCGAAAGATCGTGGATGATTCGGGTTTTCCGAGGACACCCGACAGACTTCTTAAGTTCTGTGGTACACGTGTACAGTGGTTAGAGGTCTTTAAGACGATAACAAGTACATGTGGGCCATATTATTTAGGAGGTTCTGCCACAATTGTATTTTTTTGTTCCTCTTTAATAAATATATATCTTTTGTTGGAACGCAAGCCCCTCCCGTCTCTCTTTTTTTTTTAAAAAAAGTGGCTGTCCAAGTGGCCGGTCAATTATCAATTTATCACGTGACAACATGACAAGTATATTATTCAGAAACCGGAAGATGGAACTTCTTTGACCTATCATCACGAGGTGACCGACAAATGCAAGGTAGCCACAAGCACAAACTGACACGATTCCTTCAGGGTGTGTTTAGATGAAAAAGTTAGGGTGAAAAGTTACTGTAGCACTTTTCGTTGTTATTTGGTAAAATTTGTCCAACCATGGATTAATTAGACTCAAACGATTCGTCTCGAACTTTACAGACAAACTATGCAATTAGTTTTTTTTTACCTACATTTAATGTTTCATGCATGCGTTTAAAGATTTGATGTGATGGGTAGAAGAGGAAATATTTTGGGTTCCTGTAGGGGGTGAAAAGTTACTGTAGCACTTTTCGTTGTTATTTGGTAAAATTTGTCCAACCATGGATTAATTAGACTCAAAAGATTCGTCTCGAACTTTACAGACAAACTATGCAATTAGTTTTTTTTACCTACATTTAATGTTTCATGCATGCGTTTAAAGATTTGATGTGATGGGTAGAAGAGGAAATATTTTAGGTTCCTGTAGGACGTGAACGCGGCCTCAATCAAGAGACCTCATCATATTTGCACGTAACAGTTTATTATTCAGAGACGTACAGGGAAAGCCCGCAATTATTGCGATGCAGTAGTGGCCACTTGCAATTGCCGTACAAGGAAAGATTAAAGATATGTGGCCATCATGTCTGCAGCGACCAACGAGTCGTCGCCCTTCCCCGCGGAAGCCCTCTCTCCATCGGCTGAAGAAGCAGCGAAAGAGACAGCAGGCTTTGGATCAGTCTTCACCACCAAGCTCAGCACCTCAGGTCGCGAGTAGTACCCCGCTACGTCGAAATCGAACTTGGCTCGAACTATCTCTCCAAGGTCTGTGAACCAACCACATCAGCCAGTTTCTAGTGAGAGCTGTCTCGAACAAATCATTCCAATGCATATGATGAACATAATTAAGAAATTTTGAGTAGAATTTGTTTGAATCGCCTGGTTTATTCTTACCCAGGTCAGCTGTAACGAGGCCCTCGCCCTCGAAGTTGGGGCCTGCCAGCACTGCCCCGGACGGTGAAACGATGACACTTCCTCCAGGACACACAACAGTCTCCGGGGATGGCTCTTCGTCCAGTCCACCGAATGTGTACTCCGGAGGGGGAGGGTAGTCCTTTCTGCGACAGAACTGGTTTGCCGACACCACGAAGCATCCCCCTTCGAGGGCAATATGCGTCATGGAAGCCACCCAAGTCGGGGACGCATCAGCTGTGGGAGCACAGTATATCTGAATACCTGCACAAACACATACAAGAGGTTTCAGCACGAGAGAGCGCGTGAACTTATCAGTCATGGTACAATGTTTTTCTTTCCCAATAAAATAGCATCAGTTGGCTTATCAGCCGTAAAAACTACCAGCCGAACAGCTTGTAAGCACACCAGTAGCTACCATTCCGGCCATGAAATAGCTAGGAATGAATACCTTTGGCGTACATGGCTGTCCTGGCAAGTGGCATCTTGTTTTCCCAGCAGAGGAGGGCACCGATTTTTCCCAACGGGGTATCAAAGACGGGTAACGTGGAGCCATCTCCAAAACCCCAGAACACACGTTCCAGTGCAGTAGGCACGAGCTTGCGGTGCTTCCCTAGGTATTTTCCCAGCGGATCGAAGAAGAGCGCCGTGTTGTAGAGTGTATAGCCTGCCCTTTCAATCACCCCCATCACCAGAAACACCTTGTATTTTCCGGCTAATGAAGCTAAGCGGGACACTTCTGGGCCTGCATTCATCAAACGCGTTTGTAAAGTGTTCTATTATACGTATATATAGAAGCAATATGTTTAACATTCGTGAAGAATAAAACATGGACACACATTAACATCGTTTTAATTGAGAATACCAGGGACTTCTATGGCAGCTGCATGATACTTGCGAAAGTCTTCCTTTCCCTTGGCAGTGCGATTGCCAATAGCCAGTCCAAAGGTACATCCATGAGGGTAGCCACCAATGAAGGCTTCTGGAAATACCACCAGCTGTGAACCGTTTCCGGCTGCCTCCGCTATAAATTTCTCCGCTTTATCTGTAGCAAAATGCAGTGAAGAAATTTACAAAATGCCACATGTCCAATGATATAGTAAGATATACTCCCTGCGTCTAGTGTATTCTACACTCATCCACATGATTGAAGGGCAGTTGCTTGATGAATGACAGGTAACAATAATCTACGTACCAAATTTGCCCACCTTTTTTTTGTCAAACCCCTTATATTTATGAAAAAAAAAAAATTACTGTTTATATTCACTATATTACAAGATGGAGAAAAAAATTGTCTGAAAAAAATGTGACTCTAGTACTTGGTAGCAACTGAGGCCCCACATTGTAGCATGCCCACAAAGATATTACTTTCTATGTTAAAAAAATAAATGTAAATCTCGAGTCAATATTAAGGTTGGCTATATTTACAGAAAAAAAAACTATCACGATTTGTACCACCAAATAGATTCCACAATTATCCTAATGATACACATGTTTTTATAAATTTAGTTAAAATCAAAGATTGATTGAATTCTCAAAAACTAAATTTACATTCTTTTTGGGACGAATAGAGTATTTTCTCAAATGCCAGTGTGTCGTCGCACCTCAGGTACCTCATCTTCCAGGCTCCAAGAAAGAAAACCTGTCCACGGCTCCACGCAACTCATGGACCACTTGTTGCTTTTACCATCTACCTCATTCGCCCTGACAAAGCTCACCGGTCCCTCCATATGTCTCTAGGAATTATATCGGCAGTAGTATGGACTAGAGAAAAATGTCTCATTGTACATTGTAGTATATGTCGGCATGTCAATCAACTACTGATACGACACGAGTGGTCACTATTGGTAAAGCTACTCTACAACATCTAACAACACCGTCACAATTCGATTAACCGATTTGGTTCACGAACTTCTACAAGTACGAGCCATCACGCCACACAATTAAAGTAAAGTAAACTAGTTTTGGCAAGACAGACAAGCAAACACCTTGCTCGCAGAACCAGTGCAGATAGCCAAATAGGCGAGACCGAGATCGAATAGCAGCATGGATGGCGCTACTGATCGGCTCCAACAACTGCAACAACAACCGGGGGGATCGGAGAGAAAAGTTGCACGCACCGAGAGTGGCGGGGGTGTCGTAGAACACGGACGACGCCTGCACGACGGTGGCCCGCACGGTTGTGGCGGCGGGCTGGTCGGCGCCGCCGTTCATCTCCACCTCCGGGACCACGGGTTCTTTGCCGGAGCTCGCTGGAGCCAGGGCCATCGTTGTCTCCGGCCACTTATTAGAGGCAGTCGGCTAGTCGCGCACGCCGGGCTCGATGTGAACGTAGGAGAGGTCGATAGCGAAGGCGAGGAGGCCGTGCAGAGGAGCTGCCGGGGAGCACCTACTAGTACCACGCCACCACCACATCCGTCTCTAGAGGGCGGTTTATTTATAATAAGGAACTGAGAGCGGCAGCGGCAGTCTGCAGGTATACACGAATGCAAGTTTTGTGAAGTTCTGTGCAGGTCACTGTAACTTTTGCATTTCGCATCCATATATATCATGTGCTATGTTTGATTTTTTCAGTGGAATGTGCTATGTTTGATTTTTTTTTTGAGAACTATGTGCTATGTTTGATAAACCTGTTTCCTCCCGATACCTGCGTACATATTTGACAACAGTAGCTTAGGGGACAAGCTGTGTTTTGTGACCGGGGTAATGTCATGGCCCAACAATCACAGTATTCCTGTTGGGTCATGGGCTGACAAGTCCATTTGCTTGCGGCACGGCCCAAGAGAAGCTTGCGGCTAAAAATTTCTTCAGCAAGTCGCTTCTCGCCCTTTCCAGAGCTCTACAGTTGAGAGCGGCGACCAAAGGGCGATTTCGCTTTGCCTCCGTCGATTCGCCGTCCTCCTCGCCTCCGGCGCCCTCGTCGGTGTCGGATGTGGAGGGGGACCGGTTGAATCGACGGCGGAGTCCAGTTCCTTTGTATATAGCTACTTATATACTACGGTTAGGTCTTGCGGTGGCGCCTGTCAGTTGGTCGCCGATGCTTTTGCTGCTCCGGAGCACCGTCGGAGGAGGCAGGAGAGGTAGATCTGCCATCGTCGTTCGCGATTCTGCAGCTCCTACCTTCGGCGATGCTTCTCGGAGAATAAAGGTAGAACTTGGCAGATCTGGGCTCCTGTGTGTTCTAGATCCTGTCGTGTTCTTCTTTTCTCCATCCCTCGTCTTCGTCGGCGTTTGTCTGGTGAAGTTTCTTGGGATGTTGGTTTACCAGCTACGGAGATCAGGTTGGTTGTTAGATCCCACCGTTTCTGGTGGTTTGCATCTTTTTTTGGATGTTTTCTGCACCGGCGTGCTGGGGTCGATGCTTTTCGTGGCGTCGGACCTCTTCTACACTGGCGAAGAGATGGTCGTTGACCATCTTGCTCGGCCTGTTCGTTCAACGTCTACACGGCATGTTGGTTTTCCCGATGTGCTACTCTTGGTGCCATTTCAAATCTTTCGTGCTACTTCGTCGGGAAGGTGGTCGGCCTCTGGGTGTCTCCTCCGGCCACCGGTGACGAGAATGACCGGGAGTGTGATGTAAACTATCAGAAATCTTTGTGAAATATAACCCGGTTTCTCAAAAAAAAAAAAAAGCTTGCGGCCAGTGTACTGTGTCGTGGTCCGCGTGCGCTTGTGATTTCTGTTCTGATTTTGCCATGGTTTGGTGGGAGCGAGGCGAGGGAAGGAGAGGAGAGGAGGTGTATCGCGATGCTTATTATAGGCTTCTCTCTCCCATTTTCTTTCTTTTGGCTCAAGGTCACGTGAGATTTCCAAGATGCATCATGCATGGCCGCTAAGTCAATGGCTGTGTTTAGATCCCTGAAAAGGGGTAAAAAAAATACTGTAGCACGTTTTGGCTTTATTTGACAAATAGTGTCCAACCGTTGACTAATTAGGTTCAAAACGTTCGTCTCGCAAAGTACAACCAAGCTGTACAATTAGTTTTTGATTTCATCTACATTTAGTACTCCATGCATGTATCGCAAGTTTGATGTGACGGGGAATTTTTTTTTTCGCATAGTACTTTTTTTGAGGAACTGAACACAGCCAATAAAGAAAAGCGTCGCAAATTAGGGCCATTATTAAGGAATCTGTCTAGTTTATTCTGAACAGAAGTCTGCGATTACTTTCATGCAATGGCAACTTGCAATTGATATATAAGACGTGTGATCATTAGGTGTTCAAGACGTCATTGCCCTTTCCAGCGTAGTCTTCTCTGATGCGGAAGTGAAGGAGACGGCGGGCTTTGGATCGGCTTTCACCACCAAACTCAGCACCTCAGGTCGCGAGTAGTGGCCCACCACGTCGAAATCAAACTTGGCTCGAACAATCTCTCCAAGGTCTGCAGAACCACATCAGCCAGCTTCTAGTGAGAATTGCGTGGAATAAATCATTCAAGCACATATATAGCTAGCATACCATGTCCATGATATATGAGGATATGACCATAAGCAGGATATTTTGAGTAGAATTCAGTGTGTGAATTCCCTGGTTTCTTACCCAGGTCAGCAGTGAGCAGGGCCTCGCTTTCGTAGTTGGGACCTGCCAACACTGTTCCGGATGGTGAAATGATGACACTCCCTCCGGAACAAACAACAGATTCCGGGGATGGCTCTTCCTCTAGGCCACCAAATGTATACTCAGGAGGGGGAGGATAGTTCTTTCGGTGACAGAACTGGCTCGCTGACAGCACAAAGCATCCCCCTTCAAGGGCAATATGCGTCATAGAAGACTGCCAACTTGGCATGCAATCAACTGTGGGAGCACAATATATCTCGATACCTGCACGAACATAGGAGGATTCAGCATGAAAGATAGTCAAGTACATGAGACATTGTGCAATTTAGCATTACACCTTATGGTTCCAAAGTATATCCCAGCCCTCCTTATTTAAAATACAAATGCCAAGAAATAGGAATAATACCTTTGGCATACATGGCCGTCCTGAGAAGTGGCATTCTGTTTTCCCAGCAAATGAGAGCACCGATTTTTCCAAGCGGAGTATCATAGACAGGTATTGTAGATCCGTCTCCAAACCCCCAGAATACTCGTTCTAGTGCAGTAGGCATGACCTTGCGGTGCTTCCCTAGGTATTTTCCCAGCGGATCAAAGGAGAGCACTGTGTTGTAAAGTGTATATCCTGCCCTCTCAACCACCCCTATCACCAAGTACACCTTATATTTTCCAGCTAATGCAGATAAGTGGGACACTTCTGGGCCTGCATTCATAAAATGTTTGTAAAGTGCTCTATAGAAATAACAGATGTGTACTATACACCCTTCGTAACATGTAAAAGATATCAAGCAGGAAGCGTGGATGACAGTAGGTAATGGTGGTACACGCTATAAACTAGAATGAGAATCATCTAATGTAAAACAGCAAAGTTAGAAACATGCTCAGTGCAAATTCTAGAAATAGCACTGCCTTACCAAGCATCAATGTTTTTTGTGTATTCATTGTCAGAAAATTTGCCAAGAGTTTGAAAAATGGATGCATATGCTCATGGAAGAAAATATGCTGTTTTTCAAGACTTTGTCACCCACATAACTCTACTTCCAAAGGATAATCCACCCCATTTCCCAACCTTGGAGGAACTAGGTTGTTTTCCATCAAGAAGAAAATAAGCAACGGAATTCAAGTTGAAGAGAACTCGAATCTGGGTAGTTGAGATGCACAACCACACCTCACACTCCAATATGTTCAGCTATGCTCACTTCCTATACTAGTATCCTAAGACCTAAAATAGAAACTAAATGCATGTTTTAAGTGCTTCCGTTCAGTAATATGCAATCAGCACCAGGTGCAATATATCATCTTGTCGTGTGGACCACAAATTAGAGGTTATCCCCTCCATTTTTATATTTTAATGGGGTAGTTGCTTACAATTCCTTTGAGGTTTGTGCATCATTCTTAAGACTGCAGTTCACACTACAAGATTATTGTGATCATATTATAATTACAAAAGGGTAAAGTTTCTACCCCAAAGAACAAAGCATGGTAATACTCATGAAAAATAATGTAGAACATGGATACATTTAACATTATTTAGAATACCAGGCACATCTATGGCAGATGCATGATACTTCTGAAAGTCTTCCTTTCCTTTGGCAGTTCGATTGCCGATAACCAGTCCAAAGGTAGATCCATGTGGGTAGCCACCAACAAAGACTTCTGGAAACAAAACCAACTGTGAACCATACCCAGCTGCCTCTGCTATCAATTTCTCTGCTTTATCTGAAACAGAATGCAGCAAAGAAATTTATAAAATGTCACATCTCCAATGCTACAAGACTTCAAACTGATAAAAAGGATTACTGTAAAAAAGAAATGACCCTAGTACTTGGTAGAAACTGAGTATTAGACTTATTGTACAGCTAGCGCATTGTCTATTTATAGCTAGCGTATTGTACGCACTGTACTTGTACATGGCTCTATATATATGAAGGCGCTCCCCCACAATGGGTGTGCGGTGATTCCCCTCAATCCTTTCTATCTTTCTACACTGAGGTGTCACATAGTATTAGTAGCAAGCCCATAAAGATTTTATTTCCTCAAAAAATGCCTGTGCATTGCACCTCAAATACCTCATCCTCCAGGCTCCAAGCAAGAAAAACTGTCCACGCAACACACAAACCACCATAAGATTCCCTTTTCTTATCTAGCCGATTCGCCATGAGAAAACCAAACACTCCATATGTCTAGGATCATTATCACCAGTAGGGAACGATGTCTACTTAGAAGTAGATGCCATCATGTCAATCAACTGATACTGTATTGGAGAAATGAAGCTACATATACTGACACTGTCACAATTCAATCAAACGATTTCGTTAACAACTTTTATGAGTACGAGCCAATGAGCCATCACTATATACAACTCAGTAAGCTAAGTTTTGGCGAGACAAACAAGCGAACACCTCGCGCGCAGCACCAATCTAAACAGCCACACGGGCGAGACAATGAATCGAACACCATAGGCGCTAATGTAACAACTGCAAGAACTACGGGCAGGGAGAGCAAATTACACGCACCGAGAGTGGCGGGGGTGTCGTAGAACACGGACGACGCCTGCACGACGGTGACCCGTACCGTTGAGGCGGCCTGGTCGGCGCCGGCATTCATCTCCACCTCCGGGATCACGGGCTCGCTACCGGAGCTCGATGGGGCCAGGGCCATCGTCTCCGACTACCAAGCAATCGCCTGGGGGTCTGGGAGAGGGGGCCGCGGACGGCGGGCTACTTGTCGTGCTTCTTGCGGAGGTAGTCGCGGACGAACTGGTCGCGAGCGAGCGTGCGAGCGCGCTGGGGCTCGACGTGGACGTAGGAGAGGTGGATGCCGAAGGCGAGGAGGCCCGCGCCGAGGGCGAAGAGGGAGGCCGTAGAGAGGAGCTGCCGGGAAGTGGACGGGGAGCACCACCCCATCCGTCAGCAGGGGGAGTGGCGGTTTTGTGGAATCGTGGGGGAAAATTCTCTGCAGGGTCACCACATTTCGCCTCGCGTGCAACATCACAGTCCGACGACGCGACCACCCAGCGCAGGCGCGCGGAGAGACGGCAGTAGTGCGGTTTCGGATCGGGCTCTGCGGATTTCGGCTCTATCGCATTCGGGTTTGATTTTTTCTCTCACGGTTTTCGAGTTCAGGGATCCTAAATTTAGCACATTCGTCATTTTGAATAAAAGCTCATGTGTTTTATTAATATTTTTTATGTAATCTACTAGATTTGTTCTAAGCTGAGTCATGAAATTTTATGTTGTTTATTACCTTTTCTCGTTTATATATGTGAATATGTAATACATATATCATGTGTTGCTAGAAATTCCTTATTGTTTTCTTGTATTGCCATATAGTAGTTGGTTTTAGGTTTCGAGCAACCAATCAGGTTTTCGGGTTTCACCGGGTTTGGTTTCGGATTTGGATTATCACCCGAAACGGTATTTGAGGCTGTTTCGGTTTTGAGTTCGGGTTTTGGGCATGCATATGAAATCTACTATTTTCATATGATTTTTTTCAAAGGGGAGTTTGCATCTTAATTTTTGCATGTGACATATTTGTATGCACTATGACGAATGCGCTAAATTTTAGATTGTTAAGCGACTGAAGTATATATTTTAAATTGATTTTCATGTTTCTATCTAGTATACTTGGTTTGCGCTATATATTTTGCTAGCTAGCTCAGTAAGAATCAACAGGTGCCGCAAAATTGGGCGACCAGCGGCCTCAATCTCTGCTCGTTTTCTGCGGAGGAAACGCTGACTTGGCTGCATCGGCTTGAGCGCCCAACGCCCCGCGTGTTCAGTTCAGCTAGAAGCTGTTGTGGCGGCAGCTGCTGTAGTTCAATCTACAGTAACATTGCGTTCAAAAGATACAGTCGTAGCCCGTCCCTGCAGCGAACATGCACGGGCGCATCAGGTTGAGACAACTTATCGCACGCCAAAAGTGCATCAGTAGGATAACGAACTCGACTTTTTGTAGCCGCGACATCCAATCACTCCAGCAAATCTGCAATGCTAGGGCGAGTACCAAAATTCCCAAACAGGCCACAATAAACACCTGGGTATCGATAAGGTCCACAAGAATGAGAATCACATAAACAAGCTGCAGAGAGTATGTCAAATACAACATCCATCTTACGTTATCTCACTTGTCTACAGTATGCATTCAGGAGCGTTCAAATGTAAGCAACACATGTCGCTGGAGCAAATAAGTTTACAGAGTGATAAAACTAAGACAAGCTTCAGGCTGGCTGCTCATAAGTGATGCTGCTATTGTTGTTTGAAACAGTAAATCATCAACAGGCAACTTACTCCACCTCTTCCAAGAAATCCTTGATCTCTGCTGGGCTTAGGACTCTGTTTTGTGTATATGGAAACTGTTAGTTCTCAGCAAACCATTTGATTGTAGCAAGGAGTTTGTAATATCATCGAATAGCTTTAGATTTGCAACAACAAAAACTGAGTAAACACAAACATTTCCCCAACAGCCAGAGGGGCACAAGTTACAGAATCTTCGTGAAGTCAGGGAGCAAATGAATGATGCAATAATTTAATCATTTAATCATTTGATGAGGCAAGAGGAACATGAATCACACAAAAGTGGCAGTAAGATTGAGTCTGTAAAACTTACTTGAACTCACGGTCAGCTCGAATAATTCCGATTTCAATATTGTTGGAGGAAATTTGCCCCTCATATCTGCAAGTCCAAGATCCAGAACCAATTAGTAACTACTTAGGATGTTTCTAAACTAAGCAAATACAAGTGGGATGTGATACCCTTCTTTCAGAGTCAAAATTGCAGTGTGGATGGCATCATCAAGCTCCATATCTTCTGTGTATCTACAATGAAACCATAAATATAACATGTGAAATCAAAGAGGGAAAGGATGATCCGTTATGGCATATGTGCTGCTTATTTTAATCAATGAAAGCCGTACTATGTTACAACTCACAACAGTGCCTAGAGCAAGTGCACAACATTACTACATTGAGACTACCTCTTTTCAAGAAACGTCTTTGCATTGGACACATTTTTTCCCATGGCTGATGCTTTCCAGGAGAAGTATGATCCTGAGGGATCAACCTAAAGAAATAGCCAACAATGTCAGTGTCCTGAATTTATTATGAAGGTATACATCCTACAGTATCATGGTGATTGTTAGCACAAAAGTACACATATTCCGCTTTATAAGTACTACTTGTGATGATCTCCTGTAAGTTATGACTAACTCATATGTGGGAACAATATATAAATTTGTGAGGTTGACATTCTGTGTCAAAGTAGGCATTAGAATGATTGGAGTAAAAATAAACAGGTTTCTATCTTGTCAATTCTTCAGTATACCTGATACAACTGCGGGCCATTGTCATCATACCCAGCAATCAACAACGATACTCCAAATGGTCTTACACCACTGAAACAAAGATCACCAATAAAACTCATTACCATATACCTATCTCAGGCTCTCACGAATCACCTTAACACCAAACAATAGAGGCTATAGTATGTGTTTTAACCAGATGGTGTATATCCCAGCAAACTCTATTAGTTTAACTTTTTGTTCAAGCCATCAAAACGACATCAAGTGCATCAATAAATGGAAATAGCTACTAAATGTCATATATATAGTGCATATTTTATGTATGATGCTGGTTGACTTGCTTGGCAACTAAATAATATTTAACCCTCAACCACTTAAAATCACCAATTAATTGAAAATCAATAACTGGATAGCACACAGGGATACTATAAGATCTTTAAAAGTGATCACAATAAAATTAGGTAATGTACAAATAAGGGATTAAAAACAGCTAACACAATACAATGTTATACCAAGTGTATACTTTTAATATAAAAAATTAATTTAAATACTGATTATATTATACAAGCATGCAAATAGTCCCGTAAATATGAACAGCTTAATTAGTTACATACCCTGACTGTGTGAACTCCTGCATGACAGCAGCAGTCTCTCGTACAAGCTGTGTTACAGGTATGTGCTCCTGCATTTGACAATGAAACAATAATTAAAAACACATTTATCTACTTGACAGCAAGCTTGCAGAAGAGAACGTTTTTAAAATTACAAATTCATTTCAAATGATATCTTTAACATATGAGAACTTTTTTTTAACTATCCTTGAAAAGATACAAGGAGGTACCAAAATGAAAACATGAAGTTAGTACCTAAGGTACCTGATTTATCCTAGGTACCAAAAATCGATGCCACCCCTACTTAGATATGATCATATTAAGGTACCTCTTCATACCTCTAATGACTGTAAGAAGTCTCTTACCAGATACAGAAATATTTTCCAGAAATCTAAACTAAACAAATTGACAAAGGTATACCTTGTACAATCGATAATACTGCTGTGCCTGCTTTCGACTTTTTCTCACCAGAACACGAAAATCTGGACCCATCCCACTGAAAACAGTGCAAGAAAAGTGCATGAGTAAAACATAATAGAGAAAGACTTGGCAATTGAGAAGATGTACTAAAGGTCCATAACTTCAACAATCACATTAAACTTCAACACAATTGTAATGTATTCCAATTCCAAAATACTACTAGAAAATAAAAATGAATACAAGATCAACCAAGACTGTGTACCTGTAGACAACTCCAATATTTGGTGTTAGTGCCTGAATCTTTTGCACCTGGAAAGTATTTCACACAGGTATCTGTTTAGCACTTGGGATAGAGAAAGGGCAAGAATGTGGCAAATAGAAATTTCAAAAACTTAGGTACACATACAGATGTTTCATCCACTAAAATAGAAGGCAATTTCTTTTCAGTGGCGATGACTACACCATTGGCAGCTGCAAACAAGACATATTCCAGAATTAAGTAAGAGGCACAAGTAAAATAAAATGGTTTTACTGCCTAACCAGTGAACATGTATACTACATAGAACACAACAATTTGACTGACAAAAAGACCAGCATGGCGAATCATTACACTACAGCTACTGAACCTATCAATAATGACTTCATAAGGAATGTCAAATATCATGTTAATTAGGAAGTTCAAATAACAATCGTCATGAAGTTTGAAATAACTTTTAACTTCCACGGCCCATCTTTGGCTGAGAGGAACCATTAGCTGATTTCTGTGCAAGTGTGTTAGTCAGTGCTCTGGATATGAAGTGGGCAAACAAACTCGCAATTTCCAACAGTCCCCATTCAACATTGAAGCATCCAGACAACAATAGATCTGCATCAACTTCTACAACACGATAAGCATTACGAACAAAGAAAATTTGAGCAGATCTAAGCATGCACAAGGTGGAAAATTTGGGAAAGTTTGTCAAATGTATTAGCAGTTTAGCACCAATAGTCATCAAGGAATTTATAAACCCAACCTCAAATGACTTGATAATACGCGTTAGATTAGAGAAATAATCTTAATTAATAGTGACTAAAATTGGTATAATAATCTTTGATTAGTCAGTGTTTGTGTGTGTGTGCACCTCTCAACCTAAACTTATGAATCATGCAATGCCCCAAGCAATCTAGGAGACAAGAAAATCACAACTATATACACAGTTGAAATTACATCTAGGTATACTCAATTAACACTGCGATGCTAACGAGAAAGGATGAAAGCCCTAGTCAAAGCTAAGAAACAAACACACGAAAATGGATGAAAACCCTGATCAAAGCTAACACACAAATACAATACACGAACACAAACCCAAAACAATACACTTCACCAAGAGGACCATAATTCTAAACCCCCCGCAATGCCCTAATGTCGTGCACGAGATAACACGTTATAATGCCGTTTCAAATTGGTCACGAACCTCTGGCTACCTAGCAACGGCAAAAATACCAACATAAGAAATCAGAGGGGTGAGAGGGGATTGCTGCGCGAATCGAACCTTTGATCCCGAGCGAGGTCTGCCCAGATCCGACAGCCGTGAGCGCGTGCTCGATCTGCACAAGCTTTCCCGACGGGCTGCAGCGAAATGAACCGGAAAAGGTCAAATCAAACCACCGTAACGACACAAAATCTCCCCCGATCTCGATGGAGGGGACGAGCAAGCGAGAGATGTAGAGAGGGGAGCACGAACCTGAAGGTGGTGAGGGAGAAGGAGTACTGGCTGTCACCCATGGCCGAGGCGCGCAGTCACCTCGTTGGCTCCTCCGGGCTGATGTGTCGGCGATTCGTGGCAAGGTTTTGCTGCTAGCGAGGGAGCGAGGCGGCTGAGGAAAGAAGGGGGAGAGGACGATGGGACGGGGTGGAATCGCAGGAGGAAAAGGAGAGTGGAGTGTTTCGCAAGAAGAAACCTTTTTGGGCTGGAGTCCAAGTTGGATTTGGGCCGGTTATCTGAGTTGGTGACGAAATAGAGTTTGCAGCTGGGCTGAGCCGGGCCCACCGCCTCATCTTCTCCAATTCCACTTCCACATACCCCGGTCCCTTCCCCCGATTACCTTTTCCGACGGCCACTGCCCACCGTCGCTGCAGCTCTCCGGTGACTTTCCCCACGCCAGAGTCGAGCCCCCGGTGCCATAAGCCCAAGATTCGGTTGGTACGCTCTATTTCTTCCCGAATAACACGTATCTTTCCTTCGATACGTATACGGTTGAGGTTGAGAGAAGATTTAAGGGCGTTGAGGAAAGTAGCGGCTCATGTCGTCGGGTCAGGGGAATTGGAGTTCCTGACCGGTTTCCGGTGCGCGATTTGTTGTGATCAGGCTGGCATCCTGAGTCCGCCGCTTCCCGCCGGGCGATGGTCGGTCTGATGAGCGGGGCAGGCAAATACCCAGATCGGTGGCATCGGCGTTTAGAGTTGAAGAAGAGCTGGGGTAGATTGGCTCGGGTTCTTGATTAGTACATGCCGTTGTGAATGCTTGACCTTGGCATGATTTAATATCTTTAAATTGTGATTCATATATTCCAGCAGATGATTTGTACGATACTGGCATCCTGGACGGTAGTTAGAGGAACGCATTTAATTTTACCTTCACTCGTGTATGATGGTAGAAGAAAATATATATTTATGATCAATCAACATTCTGTGTGTTTATGTAGTCAGGCCCAATTTTTTGTTGTGCCAGTCTTTTTCCCCATTTGATGAGAGCTTGTTGTTGAGTGGCTTAGTTGATTTTTTTTTTTGGAACGCAAATGGCAGGAGCTCTGTGTATCCATTAAGAAGGAGAGTTATATTTACAAGAGGTGAACAAAATAAAAACACGCCACCCAAACATAGCGAGGGAGCCCAAAACAGGAGTCGTCCCTGCTACTACATATTTTGTAGAGAGTGTGCCCTTTTGTGGATTTCCACACTATCGTTGATCATTCCCGCAACTTGTGTGGCCATGGTGTGATTGTTCTAAAAAACCCTGCGGTTACGCTCTTTCCAAAGATTCCACATTGTATATATATCCAGGCTGTTGAATGCTCTTTTGCGGTCTTTGGGGATCGAGCGTAGGGAGTGATCCCACCAATCTGCCAGGGAGGTGAAGTACATGTTGTGCCATATCAATAGCAGTAAAATGCTCCCAGGAAGAAATAAGGTTCCAAACCGCTTGGGCGAAGGGGCAAGCCAGGCAGAGGTGGTAGGTAGTTTCCGGCGAACCATTGCATAGTGCACAGGCGTCATGGTGTGGCCAACCTCGAAGCTCGAGATTGTCTGTTGTGAGGATCTTATTTTGAATGAGGATCCAAGCGAAGAGCTTGCATTTGTTTTCTGTGTGCGACCTCCAAATGGAGTTTGTTCTGTATCTTTGGTAGGAACCCAGAAATTGTGCTCTATATGCTGATTTGTAGGTGCATTGTCCATCTGCGGTCCATTTCCAAGTTATTTTATCCTCAATCTCCGGCTGTAATTGTTGCTAGCTTTCTGTACGAATCTGGATCCATGATGTTTAATCTTAGTTTTGTATTTTGTTGTCCGTGCCAAGCTCATTATAGTTCATTTTTACTTTAGGGTCTCACTGAATCTTTCTAACTTAGTCTTATTTCTTATTTTGTCAGCATTCAGTGACATCTTTGCCAATATCAGCCCTGTGGTCATCACTCATCAGTAGCGAAGATGCAGGTGAGTTCGCAATTGCTTTATTAGCACATTGATTGCATACCCGTGCAATATGCCAGTCATCCCATAAATTTGAGTGATCCTGTTTCCTTATGCTACTTGTTGCATCAGTTATGCCACTATTCAAGATCTTATAGCACAATTTACATTTCATAGTGAACAATGTGATCGTTTTCCTGATGCCACTAGTTTATTGTGTATTGGTTGAAGTTTGCTGTAACTATTAAATTATCTAATAATGAATGAAATGTAACTGTTAATTACTTGCAATATGGTGTTATAATCAACTGGGAAAATTCTACATGCTACATAAATTCTGCACCGCACCACACCCATTGAATATTTTGTGCGACAATGTTGTTGAATGAATAGCTATCAGGGTTCTTAACATGAAACCTAAACCTTTTTGACAATATGTTTTATCTCTAGGCATCTAGGGCAAGACTTTTCAAGGAGTACAAGGAGGTACAGCGAGAGAAGTCAGCTGACCCAGATATCCAATTAATATGTGACGATTCTAACATATTCAAGTGGACTGCTCTTATCAAGGTAACTTTTTATTGCAGTAACAGGCAAGATCAGCCGTTTACTATTGCCTCTTCTAATTATCTATATTTATGTGCTTAGGGCCCTTCTGAAACACCTTACGAAGGTGGTGTGTTTCAACTTGCGTTCGCCATTCCAGAGCAGTATCCTCTGCTGCCTCCACAAGTTCGATTTTTGACCAAAATTTTCCACCCAAATGTGCATTTCAAGGTTATATTATATAAGAGTGTGATGCCCTGTTTTGTCGTTTATTAAATCTGAATCTTCAAGATGAAGGGGAAATTTCTGTTTAGTTACATTTGTTTTCCTTTTTTATGTTTTTAGACAGGTGAAATTTGTCTTGATATATTGAAGAATGCATGGAGCCCTGCATGGACCCTTCAGTCTGTTTGTAGAGCAATAATTGCTCTGATGGCCCATCCTGAACCAGACAGCCCACTTAACTGTGATTCAGGTACCTCTTTGTTCCTACTTATGATTTTTTTATGTACCATGTTCATGTTCTCACTCTATATCAAACTAAACTACATGAAAAACTACGACATTCTACTACTAACTTTGCTATCTTTCTGAATTAGACTGAGTTGGTACAATATTAATCTAAATGTTGTAAACTTTTTTTTGAGGAAACAGGAGGGGTAGCCCCCCTACTGGTTAATATATATATTAATAATAGAATAAAAAAGAGGTGTACAAGCAGCAGAATTTTAGAAACGAAGAAGGACAAAAAGAATATAAAGAAGATCACAACTGGTGCTCTAGCCGTTCTTCTATAAGAGGGAAATATTTCTTCTTCACTCTATGGATAACCAGAGCAAACTCTTTTTTTAAAAAAAAAAGGCCCGGTAATTTGATATTGACGACATAATTCTTTGGAAGATGTGGTCATTCCTTGACACCCAAATGTTGTAAACTTCAACATATGGTACTTTAGGACATATGAGAAATGTTAAGCTATTGCTGTAATGGAGGCCTGAACCTCTAGATGAGAATACATATCAAGTATCAGGACTCAGGAGTAACATCACAGCAAGGGAACCACTCTTAACTCTAAGGTGGTAGCCAAAAGAAAAAAAATGTCATTCTGAGTTATCAGATGTAGTAGCAGAACTGCTATGCTGACACAGCTAGATTCGAAGGAACAGTTGCATTACAACTTTGTAGTACAACTAGCTATTGTAACTTCTAGATCTAATTACTTTACACCATTACATTATGGCCCTACCAAAATAAGCAATGCTTGTCCTTCTCAGCTTCCAATCATTTGATATGTTTGTTATCTTTATATGGATTACTGTGTGATTGTTGCCCTTAAAGCAAAGATGCCACCTTCATCTCACTGGCTTTTTAAACTTATGTATGTATTTTCTCTCTCTTAATATGATCTCATCAATGGACTCTTTGGTAGCATGAGTTAGGACCCTCTAAATGTGCAGTTATCAGCCATATAACATGGTTCTTCATTGTAAACCAAAACATGGAGCAACTGAAAGATTGAACATAATAACTAATGAACATGGACCGATCCACTATTAGAACGCCTGATGGACAAAGCATGTAGCTTCTGCATTTTGCAAGATCCCTTTCTGATTAATCATGCGCTGCCCGAGACAAACCTATTTGATAATATTCTAAATATGTCTGTACTTTCTGGCTATCGTTTTGTTCAATGATAGGCAATCTCCTGAGGTCGGGTGATATCAGAGGCTATCAATCAATGGCCCGCATGTATACAAGGCTGGCGGCCATGCCAAAGAAAGGTTAGCTGTGGGACATGTGCCAAGCGAGCATATGTCAGTCCATGCATCCGTACATGTTGTCAGGTCTTCCTTGTGCTGTCTGTGAACTTTGTGGTTCTTGTTTCCTAAATCCTTACCATTCATATGTGTGTATTATGGGGTAAAAGTAGAAAACCTTGATTCTCGATGTTTGGTCTGTGATGTAATAAATCCTGAAATTCAACAGTTGCTACTACTGAAGTACTGATCTATTTTAGTGCTCAGTGTTTCAGTCAGTTTCTGCTGCAACACTCCGTAGGTCTCTTGTTTCATATGCTGTCAGCTACTGCAACATTCTTGGGGAGCACATTCAAGAGGCATCACGATACGGTTGTGAATTGTGATTGTGAGCATTGTGGTCAGCACTATGACTTTTATTCCTGAACTTTTTTTCCCAATCGAATTACAATTGCATCTTTGGTAGGAGGCGAAAAGGAAAACCCCAGATCAGCCGGCTTTGCCGACAAGGGGCGGCAGCTAGGGGAACGCCGTGGGGGGCATCTTGGTGCCGGCCAGGAAGTTGCTGAAGAGCGTCAGCGCCTGCCGCGGCGCGTGCAGAGGCACCTCGTGCCCGGCGCCGCGGATCGTGACGAACGTCAGGCCCTCGTAGACGATCGTCCATCCACCAACCTGATTTTGATTTTCGGCGGAGAGAAAGGCGTTAGCTCGATGCTCGAAACCTAGCTGCTTCTAGAGAGAAAAAAAACCGTAGTTACCTGCAGATGGTCGTACCACGGCGTCCACTCCTGGACGGTCTTGAGCCCGAGCTTGTTGAGGGTGAGCCTCGTCGCCGTCACGGGGATCCTTCCGTCGGTGTCGCCGCTGAAGACCCACACCCTGAGGCCACCGGCGACGAGCTTGCGGATGATGGGGAGGGTGGAGAAGGCGGCGTCGTTCCAAGTGCCGATCACATCGCTGCGCAAACAGCACGTTTCAGTTTTGGTGCTCCGAAACCTGAAGAATTTTCAGAGTAACGAACGAGACACGACAATGCACCTGCAGTGTGTCCAGTTGTAGCCGATCTTGGTCACGTTGGCGTGCAGCGCCGCCTGGACGTCGGGCCGGTTGAAGTAGACCTCCGCGTACTCCGCCGTGCAGGGGTCGTAGCCCGCCGGCTTCATGATCCATCCTCGCTGCAAAGAAGAAGAAAAAAAAAAGAGATGAGATCACCAGCATGTTGCTCGCAAAAGAAATACGCCGTGTACTATCCCTGAAATGAGATGCACGGTAGGCTTGGATGCCCAAACGCACGCACGTATTTGGAGAAGATCCTGGGGGCGGCGCCGTGGACGGCGACCTTCCGGTGGGAGGACGCCGACGCCGACGAGCCCGGGTCGGTGCAGACGGGGGTGTAGAGGCTGTACATGTCGATGAGGCGGTACACGGCGAAGTACTCCTGGAGCGCGGCGTCGCAGGCGTCGGTCACGTTGACCATGCCGAAGTCGCACTTGGCCTTGACGTCGCGGTACACCCGGTCGGAGATGACGGCGTGGTCCCAGGCGTAGTCGATCATGCCCGTCTGGTCCGTCTCGTCGTCCATGAGCGCGTTCCCGACCATCAGGCCCTTGAAGTTGATGTAATTCTCCTTGGGCCCCGCCCTGTTGCCGTCGAAGATCTTCTCCGACAGCTGCGGAACGTAGTGCCCTGCATAGCTCTCGCCGGCGATGTAGAAGTCGTGGGACTTGTACTGCGGGAACCTCTTGAACCAGTTGAGCAGGAATTTGTAAGCGTCGTCAGCTGCATTATCAGAAACATGACAGTGAGTAAGTTCAGATATGGTTGGAGACCGGAATCATCCAAAAACAAGGAAATGTTTGTCTTGGAAAAGATCATTACAGAGATTGATCATGATCTGTATATTACATACCGGTGATCTTGTCACCGAGTTGCAGCAGGTCGGAGCTTGTGTTTGTGTAGGAGAACCCGACGCCCACCGGTGACTCGAGGAACATAAGGTTGGCCTCTGCAAGCAGTTGGTTTGTTTTGTTTTTAGCAAACTGAAACCTTAGGCATCGACATAGTACTAATACTACAATGGTGTCCTGTCTTTTTATCAGTAGTACGTTAATTACGTGCCTGTGTTCCAGGAGTAGTTGTTCCATCTGAGCTCCGGCTTGCCCTTCTGCACCAAGAAGGGCCCCAGCTCCTCCGCTTCCCCGTACCCAATCGACGAGCACCCAGGCCCTGCAACGACCACGACGACGACACTTTTCAGTCCCAAAGAAAAAATCCTGGCCAGGAAGCTTTATTAGATGAGGGGATGGATCAACGACAGCTAAGATGAGTATAATCTCTGAATTAAAATGAAAGCAGGTATCCAAATTCGAGCCGAAGAAAACCCAAACACGTCCAGCTAGCTCATGATTACGAGGAGAGCAGGAGCAGGGGAGTGGGAACGGAGCCCCGCCGCCAGCGACAGTCGACAGGGACATGAAGGCCCCCCCCCCCCCCCCAGGTCACGTTGCGACACGACGCGAGTTGCCGCTCAATCATAGCCTAGGCCGGCCGTGGACGGTGGACCGGTCAGCTAATGGATGAGCAGTGGAGAGTGCAGACAGCAGCGACGGTCAGAATCGTTGGCGCAGTTTCAACGAGATGGAAACCTACAGCTACAGCGGCTATGGACCAATCGCTCGCTGATCGACGCGCTAGCTTCTGCCGCTCCATCCCGCCCGTGAGGCCGTGGGTCGATTGGCTGATGAACGGCAACTGCAGCTGATGGGTACGGCACTACGGCTGCGAGATCGCAGTAGTGGAGCGCACATAGACACAGTGCGATGCTGTGGTGGGCCGGAGCCCGGAGGCTAGCGCGTGGTCAATGCTTGCAAGCCGGCCGTTTTGCACCCAACGGCGCAGGCCACTCGCTAGGCTTCTTGCACTGGGAGGTGGCGCTGGGACGAGAGCGCAGCGCAGCTACTAGCGCACCACCTACCATTTGTTCAGATCCTTTCTTTTCCGGCCTGCGGGCCGCCTGGTCCCCGGCCCGTCGTCGTCTGGCCGGCCGGATGGCTAGCTAGCTGGTGGCGCACGACGTACGTACGTACATACGTTTCGTGCCATGCCAGTCTGCTCCCTCTTGCCGTTTTGCGCGCATGCGAGCTGCACGGCCATGGCTCATGATGGGGTGGGTATGCAAGTGTGCGTACGTACATCGTGCAGTACTGTCCGACTGTCCGTGGTTGCGTATATACAAACGCAAAGGGACGAGCAACTTTCTGGGTATATATCCTTCCCAGCAGACATGATGGATTTATGCATCGATCATGCATGGATGCTTTGCTTCTGCACATAGACACAGCACACTCTTTAAATTTTCTTGGCAAGAATCGCTTGTGTCATTCTGATATAGAGCTTTATGAATGCATAGAGGTAGAGCTATCCACCAGCTCGGTGCGCCCGGCCGGCCGGCGCAGTGGACACGGGCGTGCGCTCGCTGAAAGAGAAGTTGGCCACGGCCAGAGAGCGAGAGCCAGAGTGGTGCAGACTGCAGAGATGGACCTCATTCGCGAAAGAATATTGCCTCTTCACGAATGCATGCGTTGGAAAAGAAATTAAATAGATCGATCGGTACGTGTCTGACCAGCGACTGACAAATCACAAATGGGATCGTGTCGTGGTGGGCGACGGGGACTGTGCATCATCGGCGTCTAATGATGATATTGTTATATTCGAGAGGAAATCATTCATGAGGGGATCAACAACAGCTAAGATTGGAGCCTTTGTATAGTGTGGAACTGTGGATGCTCGGATTTGGTAGCCTAATAGCTCGTTTTCTATATATGTCCAGAAAACTGGAAAGCCTTATAAAAAAAAGAAAGAAAGAAACAAAACTAACGTCAAATGCCCTAAACTAATTAACTACCTGCCCCCTCCATCTCTAAATAACTGTCACTTTTGGTTTCCGTGCTGTAAGTTTGATTGGATTTGTAGAAAATACGTGAAACATTTGTATCTTCAAATAAATTTATTATGAAACTAAATTCAACTATCTATCCAATGGTATTAATTTTGTACCACAAATATTAATATTTTATATATATTTAGTCAAAGTTACTTCTCAAGAAGCGACAACGACGGTTATTTAGGATCCGAGGGAGTGTTTATATATATATATATATATATATATATATATATATATATATATATATATATTCCCTGGAGCTTAACGTCATCAACATCAATGGGTG
This sequence comes from Saccharum hybrid cultivar R570, assembly GCA_038087645.1. Lineage (NCBI taxonomy): Eukaryota > Viridiplantae > Streptophyta > Magnoliopsida > Poales > Poaceae > Saccharum > Saccharum hybrid cultivar. The sequence goes on along the minus strand of JAQSUU010000191.1, from coordinate 9,181,760 downwards.
TGTTCACTTCGCGAAAAGTAGCTGAAAAGTTACTGTAGCATCTTTCGTTGTTATTTGGCAAAATTTGTTTAATTATGGACTAACTAGGCTCAAAAGATTCGTCCCGACATTTACAGACAAACTATGCAATTAGTTATCTTTTTTACCTACGTTTAATGTTCCATGCATGCGTCGAAAGATTTGATGTGATGTGTGTAAGAGGAAATATTTTGGGTTGGGAGGGGAAGTGAACGAGGCCAATGTCATGTGGGACAGCGTTTTCTATAGTGTGGATGCCCGGATTTTGTCTCTATATACCATCACAAAACCGGAAATAAAATCGTCACATGTGTCCTAACTAACTGCCTACCTGCAGGAACTGATTGGACTGGAGAGGTACGAGCAGTGTTGTTCTGTCCTAACTACCTGTACTAGCACTACACCTGATTGGACGGTTACACAAAAGCTGAGACGACAATGGCCAGTCTAACTAAAATCGGTATTACGGCTTCATCATCTGAATTATACTACTTCACTTCCAAGACCACAAAGAGGTACGGAGTATTAACTTAGAACAAACTATCATACCATCCTTAATTTAGAACCATGATTTGAAATCAGGGTCTCATCAGTCAGTAGACTACAGGATATATCTTGCAGGATCGGAGAACATTTCCAACTTGCAAGTAATATAACATATATAAGCTCAATCATCCTCCCTAGACGGCTCACACGTTTCCAACTAACATATATTACCTCAGGGGTCCGACGAACAGCTCAGCCGGTGCAAGCAAAACAGGAAAACTAAGACTGGGTTTAGATGGCGATTTTTTTGCAAAATGTTATTGTAGCACTTTTCATTGTTATTTGGCAATTAATATTCAATCATGGACTAATTAGGCTTAAAAAATTCGTCTCGTGAATTACGACTAAACTGTGTAATTAGTTTTATTTTTTATCTATATTTAATTAATGCTTCATGCATGTGTCAAAGATTCGATGTGATGGAAATCTTGAAAAATTTTGCAAAATTTTTTGAAACTAAAAGGCCTTAACATACACTGCTAGACCTCGATCTCTGACTGTCTGACACTTTGCTTGGGATGTTGGCAACGCCTTTGCAGAGATCCCCACGAGGACGGGCTACGTGAATTAGGCCACAAGGTTTCCTCACTCATTCATAGTTGCTCGGAAGAAACATACTACAGCGACACCCTTCGTTCCGGGAGCATGTGTTGACTGCCTACTTGCAGAGTGCTAGCTGACCATGCCATGCAAGCAAAGCCAGCAATCCAGCATGCTGTCCATTGCAGTCAGAGAGTCAGCAAATGGAGCTTCAGCCTCACTGTGTGTGTGGCACTGACGCACTGTAGCTACACAGCCGTAGTGCGTAGCGTCTATATCCTTCTCGAAGGGTGCACTCTACGTCGAGTGGGTACCACTAGTAATGGACCAGAAATCCAGAATGTGTTGCATATGCTGTGCATCAATCATGCTCTTCCATATCGATCTCTTCTAACCAGCGACTCCGGCTGACGCACTGATCGAGCACGCGCAAGAGGGACATTGGTGAGGCTGACAGCTGGGCCCTATGTAGTTTTCTGCTTGACCATACTTGCATAGCGTTGGTCAATTTCGGATTGGGAAGGAGATGGGCATCGCAGAAGAGATGCATGATGCTTAAACAAAGATTAGGAGGCTTCAACTTGATAGCATGTCTAGAGTGTAAAAGTCTCATAGGAACTTAGCGTAAATTTCATATATATGTAGAACTTTGACTTCTTGCATATATATATTTTTGAAAAACAAATCCCACATTCCGAGAACTGAAATCAGCTACGGATTTTTTTTTCGAATAAATTCAGCTAAGTTTAAGGTTAACAAAATTCAGAACCTTCGTCGCCAATAGGGCACAAAACATTTCCAGCTAAATGGCAAATAGAAGTCCTGTGGGAAACAGTGACTAGCTACTCATCAGAAGGTTTAGGTTACAGCATCAACCTCCAACAGGAAACGTCCAATTAATGGTGAGCGTGATTATCTGATGTGATAGCATAGCTAGCTGCTCTCTTCCCCTCTAACTGACGCTTAATCGGTTGGGACTAAAACTGTACTGCGACTAGTCTACTCCAGCTGAGTAGTATCTTACCGAAACATGCATATATCGTCAGCACCTAGCTAACTGCTACTGTAGCTCATAGTACCAGGCTGGCAGGCTACCAGCACGCCATTACAATTCAGGGCGTGTTTAGATCCAAAATTTTTGGGGAAAAGTTCTTGTAGCACTTTTCGTTATTATTTGGTAAAATTTGTTTAATCATGAACTAACTAGGCTCAAAAGATTCATCTCGACATTTATAGACAAAATATGCAATTAGTTATTTTTTTACCTACATTTAATACTCCATACATACGTTCAAAGATTCGATGTGACAGGTACTGCGCAAAAATTTTTGGGCCTTTTTGACCATCTAAACGGGGCCTCAGAAGCAGAGACGTCATGCATCGCTCCCTCAACTCTCAGCGACTTATCCTAACCACTCCGCTTCTAAGTCAATATGACTTCGAAGGTAGAGTCCGTTCGCTTCGCTGAAAAGTCATGGCTGTTGGTTGATCTGTTCTGAGAGAAAAACACTATTTCGGCTAAACAAACAAGCTGAAAAGTACGGATTATAAGACAAGCGAACATGGCCGTAGAGTGAACGTCTCAACTAATTGTCTCTTATCAGAGCCATCGTCACCTTATCCGTATCTCTCGATCGATTCCTAACCGCTTTCTCCGCAGAATTCGGCATCAGGGCATCAGGCACATACATGCATGTTGATGTTGCAGACATGAGCCATGGCTGCCGAGCACAAGAAACATGCAGCAGTAGAAGCTTCTACCCAAGACAATCATGGAGCTAGCAGAAGCTCAGCAACGACAAGCAGCGCGCGGGAATTAATGGCGAGCCAAGTACGATCAGACAGCGGAGTAAATGGTGCAGGTAGTGTAGGACGACGTACGCTGCCGCAGAGCAGGGAGAGGATCGGAGAGCTAGCGAAGCGAGCATACGTACCGCCGTTGAGCCAGAGCACCAGCGGCTTCTTGTCGGGCGACGCGGTGGCCTCGAAGAACCAGTAGAAGAGCGCGCGGCCGTGCGTCTCGTTCACGGTCACGTACCCGGCGTACTGCGCGAACCCCACGGGCGGCTGCCCCGGGAGCCCCGCCACGCGGTCGGCCGCCTGCTGCGCCGCGGCCACGGCGTCCACCTGCTGTGCCGCGGCGGCCGCGACGACGGAGCAGAGCGAGAGGGCCAGCGCGAGCAAGGAGCAGGCGGGCGCCATCGTGAGAACTTAGGACTAGGATACGTGGTGGGCCGCTGCCGCTGCTCAGCTCCTCGCTGCTGGTGCGTCGTCACATCGCCCCCGGGTGGCTATATATAACACAGGCCCCGCTGACCAAAGAGGGCCGCGGCGCGGCCGACGCCTCCATAAAAACCTTAGCGCCTGCTCTGATCCGGCTGCGGCCGACGGCCGTGATTGCGTCAGATCAGTAACTCAAACAACTATGGGCCAGCCATGCATCTATGCTTTGCTATGTGGTACGTGTTACTGTGGTCAAAGGAGTTACCGGCGGTTTTACTAGGGCAGTCCCAACATATGGTATGGTGTCTATACTCATTAATTAGAGTGGCAATTAAAGAAAAAAAATGATGTGGCACTCCACCAACTAAAGAAGAGAGATAAGCGTCCCACAATCTCCTCCTTTGCGTGTGTAGTGACGAGAAGGTGTGAGGGCTGTGTGCGTCCAATTATACTCTCTCAGAAAGAAAGATGAGAAATGGTTTCTTACATAAGAAATCATGACACAAAGAGGTGTGATATATAGATGATGGAGAGAGAAGACATTTAATTAGACAAAAAATCATTCTGTAGAAACTACAGAAACTATCTATTGGGGACATAGTTTCTATATATTGTAGCTACGTAAATTAAGAGATATATAAGCTACATGTGGTTTCTAGCATTGTGACTGCTCTTATTGAGTAGCATTTATGAGTTACACAAGTTTATAAAGTAGTAAATGATATGGAAACCAAGCAAATCCATGAAGGAGCTAAGATGTATTCCCTCTCCCTCACAGATTACATTCATTTTAGAGTTATCCTAGGTCAATCTATTCAAATTTGACCAAATTCGTAGAAAAGAGCATCAATATTTTGACATCAAATTAGCATCACTAGATACATCATGAAATATATATTTTTATAATAATATACTTATTTGATGTCATAGATATTGTATCGTTTTATATAAAGTTAGTCAAACCTATGGTAGTTTGACTTAGGGTGATTCTAGCAATTCATTTATTTTGGAACAATGAGAGTATTGCATTAGTAATTGTTCAAGGTCAATAAAATTTTCTTTGTCAAACAAGAAATGCTCAAGACGACCACAGCGGCCTTGGGGACAACCATAGATGAGTTGGAGCTGCATGAAAGGGAAAAACTACTCCCCCTATCCCACAAAAACTGTATTTCTAGGACCAGGCACAAAATCAACGAGAAATGAGAAATTACAAAATGCCCCGATAGAGTAATCCCTCTGTCCACGCGTGAGGTCAGGTATGGCAAATTTTTTTATTTTAATTTTTTTATTAGTGCCACGATTTATATATATATATAGAGAGAGACTCCTAGAGGCTAGAGAGATTTCTGTGAGAATGGTTGTTCCTTTTTCGGTCATACGATGTTTTCTAATAATTGGGACCTACCTGATCTAATAGTGATAGTACATATATGTACATTTTTTGTATGACAAAATTTAAACTCTACAATTATGGTCTTTTTGGGACGGAAGGAGTACTCTCTCTCTCCTCTTCTTGGGCCATGAGAAATAGATTAATGTTTTTCTTGTCAATAGTGAACACTCTTCCCTCCTTCATGTTAGATTTCAGCATAGTTAGTCAGCGATGTCATAGGCTGTTGAGGCTGGCCTTATGAGAGGATAGTTCAAAATTATAGCTTATTAGGCCAATCTAAGTGGAGATTTCATGTCACTATTTTCAACACATCAAGATTTTAGAAATAGTGCAGAAGAGTTTCACTCTCTACTCCCATGAAACTTTTATCATCTCTCTTCATTAATATGGTGCCACATCAACATAATTAATGTCCATGAAACTCTGATGAAACTCCATTGAGACTGGCCTTAGAGAGCGCGCATGAATGATCTTAATTGTAAATAAATATTTGTGATCGCGGTGCTCAAAGGTTCCTAGTGTTTCGGATTACGGGATTAGGGTGAAATTTGTGTTTGCCAGAGTACCAAGGCTAGAGAAATGGCCAAGGAGAAGGAGGTTGCTAGCCTGTGAGATAACTAGGCACCAGTGGCGCTACTTGTCGTGGTGATGGAGGAGATTGGTTGCCGATTTGGGAGGGTCAGCAGGGGAGGCAGCTAGGCCTAGACATGAGAGGATGGGAGGAGTAGGACAACCCTATCTATAGTTGAAAGCAACACTAGCCAAAGAAATACTGACGGTGGGGCAGGGTAGGTGGAGGAAGACGAAGAGAGTGAGAGTGGAGAGAGGGTGATGAGGTGAGGAAGAGGAAGCAAACTTGGGATTTAGGCCGAGAGGGGGTCGAGATAATGTTATCTAGAGAGACTTTGCTGCTTATATGTGTTATTATTTCGATATTATATTTTGTATGATATCAGACATAAATATCTAAGTCATTGAATCATTTCTTGTGTATAGTATGTATACCTATCTTATTATATTATCTAAAATTAAGTGTGGTATTGTTCTTATTAGTGTAAACATGCACAAAGAGCTAGTATTTTGAGAACTTTAGTAAGCTAGGCATAAAAGATACCATTATTAGTGTAAATTATATAAAATGGAAAAAGCATTATCTTAATGCTTATTCATAGTAGTGCACTACACTAAATCCATTATTCTATATTATATAGAGCTTCCCATGTTTAGAACTTTAGATGCATTACACTAATCCGTTATATAGAGCTGCCCCTAGTTTAGACCTGTTACGTAGCCGGCACATCATGAGCACTTTTTTTCCCCACCGTAAGTAACTTCGATCCTGTTTTACAGAGTACCATAATTGCAATTCAGATTCAGATATTCCCATGCATGCCAGGATAACTTGTTTTACAGAGCAACATAATGACATTCGTAATATATATCCAGCTCATCTTTTGGCAACTTGACGAATGACGACGACGAGGTAGCTTCAGGAGCATAAAAGGGAATGAATTTACAACCTGGGAGAAGGTTTTGCGTTTGGAATTAGCAATGGTGCTGACGAGTAGGTCTGAAGAACGACGTCTATGGAAAGACATGTCCCCATTCAAGAACAGTTGATTTCGGGCGGTTGGACCCGGCACCGCCGGATAACTTGTCGGGCATTCGCTCCTGTTGCTGGTTAGCCTGATCGATCTGGGCGTTCAGCAACCGCATTGTATATATCGCTTGGGTGCTCTCTGCTCTCCAGCTCGTATATAAACTGAAACTGGATAGCCCTCCAAAAAAACATAAAGTAGCGTTGCTTCAACAACTTCCCAGATAACGTACCTACTTCCAAATTCCAGCTAGCAGGGACGAAGCCAGGATCAGACCGGAGCCGGGGCTATTTCCTCTTCTTCTTCCTCCCGCCTCTCCTGGTGAAATTAATGACGACCGAGAAGATTTGATCCCAAACAGCTATCCCTCCATTTCAGTTTATAGGACATTTCACGTATGTCAAGAGTCGAATTTTATAATTTCTGATAAATAATTTAGCTGATATTTTATAAATATTGTAATACAAATTTGACAATGTTAAATTTGTAACCAAATAAACTATCCAATAACTAAAAATTTATCTCTTATAATAACAAAACAAAACAAAATAAATAAATAACCAATGTATAATTTAAGAGATCGTGACATGCCACGTCTTATAAACTGGACTGGAGAGAGTATATTGTTGTTATAACCAAAAACAAATTGCTAAAAAATATCAATTCAATTTTCGTCTCCTCAGTCATGTCTTCCATGCCAACCTATCACCTCACAATGTTTCCTCTAGCTACATGGGCGAGAAAGAAAATAGATAAAATCAGACGGTCCTTCTTCTAGAAAAGAGACGAAAACGCAAATGACGGACACTGTCTGATAAACTAGCCCACAACTTTGAGGCCAAAAGAGCTAGGTGGCTTAGAGGTGCCCAACCTGGAGAGATTTGGAAGAGCTCTGCGTCTTCATTGGCTTTGGCAAGAATGGACGGATGATTCCAAGCCGTGGGTGGGTCCAGAGCTCCCTTGCAACGAGGGCGATAGAGTACTCTTCAATGCATCCACCACAGTTACAATCAGTGACGGCCAAAAAGCTCGCTTCTGGCACAACAGCTGGCTCGAGGGAGAGGCCCCAGAAATTTGGAGCCTAACTTGTTCCAACTTGTTAGAAGAAAAAACAGAACGGTCCATCAAGAACTTCGAAACAACACCTGGACACGCGTCCTTAGGGATAAAATCACCACTGCTACCCACATCGAAGAGTTCGTCTCTCTATGGCTTAGAATCCAAAATGTCCAGCTATTCCCGGGTGTCCGTGACTCCATCATCTGGAAATGGACGACCGATGGCTACTACTCCACCCGTTCAGCTTACCGAATCCAGTTCAGCGGCTCCTATGGAACATTCCACAACAAACACATTTGGAAAGCCCACGTGGAGAACAAATGCAAAGTTTTTGCTTGGATACTCGTTAAAGAAAAGATCCTAACGGTGGACAATTTGCAAAAACGTGGATGGACTCACCAAGAGCACTGCGTGTTGTGTGATGGACCTCTAGAAACCGACCTGCATCTGTCCCTCTTATGCCCCTTTGCTAAGGCGGTCTGGACACAAGTGTTGTCATGGGAACATTTCGATGCACAACAAATTCACTCCCAATCAGCCCCTACACACATTGCCACATTGTGGGAAGCGGCTGCACGCAAGGTGACTAGAGACGAAAAAAGACGCTTCAACAAAATGGTCATCTACACCTTATGGAACATATGAAAGGAGAGAAACAGACGAATCTTCAACAGCGCTACAGAGTCGGTGATACAGTTGCTTCTAGAGTTAGGGAAGACATCTGGCAATATAAGTGGGCTAGAACAGGGGGAGGTTAGAGCTTAAAGGGTGTGTATTAACTTCTTGCATGTTGTGTCGCCCAGGAGGGCAAATTCCCTCTTTGTACGTAAACTTAATTTTTGCTTTCCTAACTTAATTGAAGGACAGAGCTCCTGCCGTTACGTTAAAAAAAAACTGTCAATTTGTATTCAAGACTTTGATGCCGATGATTTATCGGCTCATGGGTAATGGATTACGATCTGATTTTACCGTTCAGGGGCAACAAAAGACAAAAATCTTGCCATGAGAAATATGCCATCCTTAGAAGGCTAAAATAGACTCGTGAACTTATCTTCACCAGAAACATACACGTCTGTGCATGGGACAGAAACCAAATTCCAATCTGGTCTTCAGAATGCATTTATTCTGTGTCCCAATAATCGAGGAGATTGTATTTTAGCACTAAACTTCATATTCACGAAATTAATGTCTGATAAAGAAATTTTAAAGGTAGGTACCTCTTTCGCTTCATGGTCCACGAATTCTGACAACTATCTAGTAGGAGTATGCAGAAGGGAAAAGGTTCCAGGCGGAACCTCATTAATCAAGAGAAATGCACACTGATTCCGTTGGTTTTCCTGGATTATGACAGCGCAGATAAACCAGACGTTGACACTACAGTACTACATTGCCGATCGGGCAGGACTCTACCAACCTGAACCAAGTGATACCTGATTAATGCATAATTGCAGGCATAAGAGACTGAGAAGAAGGAAGAAATCATAAAATACAAAAGTTAACTAACCTGTCAGGCCATACAATCCAAGCAAAATCACCGTCCAGACGGCAAAATCTCAAGGCTTCCCGGAGCAGCTATTTGACTGAAATATATTTCTTGTGATTTTACCAAACAATGCACTCTTTCGGTGCTACTAGCAAAATTGCCATGATGACAGCATGCATGCATATCACAAGGAAGAGCAAACATACCACATACGGCACGGTTCAAGAGATGGAATATAGTCAACAACACTGCATGATTTTCAGTGAAACTGGGTTTGCAAGGAAGAACAGATAATGCGGCAAGAAGGAAGGCCACTATGCCACATGAGCATATTCAATAAAGGATCTATTCAAAAAGAAGCAACCCTACACCAAAACTCTGTTTGAAAATCTGGTCAACGAGGAAATGGATACTATAAACTGTTTTGCTAGCCTTGAGTTATTTAGATGTAGGCAAAAAGTATCAGTAAGATGGAAGAAAAACTAAGTTCCCCTTTTATTTTTCCTCTTGCACAAGTATGCCCTATCATGTGATGCAAGCACAAACTTCTGAAACCAGTTTAATTGGATTTCCAATCTCAGTATTTTGTAGACTCCTAGTGCATAATTTAGATGGCAGATGGGTAACAAACTAGAAAGCATACTTAAAAGGACAATTGCATGGGAATCTCCAACATAAATTTCATCATCAGGCAATAGATACACACATTATTCACTATCTTCCATAGACCATTGGGAAAGGCACACATAAAAGGAGTAACAAATGTAATCCTTTATCCACCACAAAGGACCTGAGAGTAGAGCTTACATGAGTAGCTCCACTTTTATCATGATGATATTGTCATAGCAAATGAGGGAAAAAAGAAGGCAAAACTGTCATCTCGATCTCAGGAGCTTACCAGCGCACTCAGTTGCAATTTCCGGAAAAGAGAAAAACATAACTAAGAAAGTTAGTCAAAAAAAATGCACAACCAGAATGGTACAGAAGTGCCAAACTAGCTCCATCTCCTCTTATCCTCTTCTTCATCGACAGGGCTGTACCACTCTGGTCGTCGCTTTGAGTTACTGTAACGGTAATTAAGGAAGAGCTCTTCATCACAGATGGACCTTGTACTCACCAGCACTAGCGTCTTCAGCACTAGAGAATCACTAGCCTGATTATCAGAACCTCCAGACTTGAAATAGAAGGAGCCAAACCTCTTCATCTTAATGGTCTCTTCACCACCAAACGTAATGTTAGGGATGTATACTCTCATGTTCTTCTCTGTCAAAGGAAAATCGTATGGGCAGATCATGACATTAGGACTTGAACCTTTAGGTGGATGATTTGCAAAATGACCAAAAGCAAGGGGATTTCGTCGTTCTAGCACTTCACCAAAATTTTCCCTTACACTTTTCTCTAGAGGCTTGCTAAGCATTCTCCACACTCGATCAGAGTTATTCTCTGAGCCTTTAGGTGGCATAGCATTGTAATCCACCAAATCTGAACCATCCCATAATTCTCTTGTTTCACCACCAAAACACCATGGTTTTGCGTCAATTATTGTTCCATCATATCTTGTGATCAGATAGTTGTTGCAAACATCAATTCTTGGGTATCCAGGTATATATCGGTAGTAAGCAGGTGAATATATAACACCAGGATAGATGGCTAGGACAGCACCGACATTTGCTTGTCCGGATAAGAACAGACCTTGACCTGCATCTTTGTGAGGAATTCCAGATGGTCCGATGTCAAGGGTGTACCCAAAATGATCCCTGAATTTCTTTGACAATTCTGCTCTAGTCAAAGGTCGTGTAGCAGGGATAACTGCACTGCAGAGCAAATAGATGAGCACTTAGCTTCTTAGAATTTGTTGGACAGAAACAAGTGCAGATGTAAACACATGTAACCTCTTCAGGATTTAGCATCGCTTCTTGCAGCAACATATTTATTCAATGATGCATACAATGTCATAATCAACAGATCAATGTATTTGTAAGTAATCTAGCCTGGAAGTTCAAACAAACTGTGCTGACAAGACATAACAGTGATATGCAAGTCAAGCTAGCATGGCTAATACAAGACACAAAAAAAAAGGAAGTTAAAAAATTAATGCTGCAGAAATGGAAAAGTTACATATCACCCATGCAGAGGTAAATTAACTCAGTTACCATAATTATCTTCATTTAGTTAAGTAGACAAGTAACAGAAAACTGTAGAGACTGACTTTCCAGTGATAGATGTTATGCAACAGTATAATCCACATGCAAGTGGCTGACATACTAGCCTATTTTAGAATGAAATACCCTTGGACAGGAAAGCACTAATGTAATGTACTTAGTCAGAACAAACTACCTTTGCTTGTTTGTAGATGCAGCACCACCAACAGCAAAACTCAACCCACTACGCCGAGAATGATTATGTGCTTCTGAAGGTTCCTTTGACGGATCATTTGTTGTATCAGGACATAAAATGTTATCCATTGCTTGGCACATATGCCTAAGTTGATAATGAACATTTTCCTGCACTTGTTTCTGCTGATCAGCAACAGAAGCTTTGCTAGCCAAGTCAATAATCTCCTCTGCGTCCTTCTCTTCAGCATTCTCCCCCAGACGAGAATAGCTAAGTGCACAACAGAAGAAACTCAGGAAAGCAGTACCTTCACAAATGGTTTTGCAAGAGAACTAGGTATAACAAAATCTCCATGAACACAGATCGCAACACTACACGATTAGTGGACTAATCCCTGAAGTTTGATTAGGGGTACCAGCCTAACAGAAGAGCTGAGAAGATGTAACTCATCTAACCAGACATTCACATAAATGACTTTCAGTTATGAACAACCAGAATGAAATAAGAACTATAAAAGACACAAATTGGCAGCCGGAAGCTTGAAAGAATCCAAGTACACAAAATTCCAAGTGCTAATGTGCTAATTTCCGTTCTCCACCACTCACAGGGAAGCAGCACTAATGCTTCGTACAAGGAAATGTAATGATGGCCATACTGAAAACTACACAGTGATAAAAGGGTAAAAGCAGAGCAGCTTTTTCTTAGGATATTAGCAAACCTTGTATAGAGAAACAAACGATTTACATCAGCTTCAAATTGAAGATGCCTTGGATCACGAGCAAACATGGGGCTCTTAGCAATTGTTCTGATCGCCTGAACATTTAGGAATAAAAATCAATTAAAATGGGTGATGAGATATACGGCGATTACATATTTACATAAAATCAAATCAATCTTCGTGGGCTAGTTTTGTAATAGTTGCATTACATAAATTACAGAGAAATCAAATAGGCCTCTGAACGAGGATGCAGGCAGCTTTGAAGCTAAGAGCAAAGGTAAGAAGGATGGGAAACACTGAATCAGTCCAGATATTGAAGGCACAAAATGTTAAATGCCCACTGCGTGCCGAGCATCAGCCAAATTCTATCGGGCCAAAGCGTTCAGTATGGAGCAGAATCTTCCTCGTGTCAAGGAATCCATGACGAGCGCCATGATTGGCTTGGACTCCCGCGACGAGGAGGAATCAGGCAGATCGAGATCCCGCGATGGTTGGGTGGTTTGAAGGGAAACAGACAGAACGTGTACCTCTTGGAACTTGTTGAAGAGGGAAGCCATTCTACCGTGGCGCGGCCAAGAACAGCAGCCGGCAGGAGTGACGAGAAGCGAGCAACGCTGGTCGGAACGCCCGAGCGGGGCGGAAGAAGGATTCGGACTGGGAGGAAATGAGGCGGCGGCGACGGGGATCGGCGTCGTGGGAGAAGGAGGAGGGGTTTAGCCGGAAGTTTGGGCCGCATCTATCCTTCGGTCTTCCTACGCCACACATCGCGGCCCACAACTTTAGCACTTGGCAACATTGGGCCCCTTTCGCGGCTTGCTAACTTTTTAGAAGTTATGTAAGATTTTCTATTTTTCTATACAGTGGGAGTGACATCAGCCATCTATAGATGATGTATAATTCTAAAAAAAAAATCTATAGATGATGTATTCACATGTGTAAATAGCGGGATCCTAAATTATAAGGCACCTTCTGAGACATCTTCTGATTTGTGGCCACTTGTCATCTCAATCCCTCAGATCTAATTGTCCTCCCCCCCCCAAAAAAAAACCTTAGATTTAGTTTATAAGACATTTTTTAATATGATATGGTCTCTTAAATTATACTTTAATAATTTATTTACTATTATAATGTTTATGATTATTGGATAGTAAATTTGATTACAAATCTAATAGCATTAAACTTACAATAATTAAAAGTTATTAGCCAAATTATTGGTCAAAGATTATAAAGTTTGACTCTTGACCTCTGCAGAATGCCTTATAAAAGACCGGAGGGAGTAGAAAGTTTGTTGCAATAGTAACTGTACTCAAGAGTTAAGGAAAAGTTCCATAGTTTTTTAGAGACTTTTCTGCGAAGTCATCTACGAGGATCGGGATGCACGCTTCCATGGTCATCCAAGGACAAAGCTAGAGCAAATAAAAGGAAAGTGTATTTATACGGATACATTTAGAGGTAACTGAGGGCGAAGGTGGAGGCTCCATAGAAGGATACAATATAATATGTACTCTTTCAACTGAAGATGATGAACATAAATGATCAAATGGACCATAGATACTATACTAAGAGTAGTAACAATTTTGATTAAAAAAAGAGTAGTAACAACTAACTATTCCTTTGTAACTTCGCCTTTCGCACTTATCTTCCTTGCGCTACGTTGTTCAAATGTTTTTGTGGGATTACGTTGGTGATCGCTGATCGGGGAACCGGTGGCTGCGGCAACGTACAGGCGAGCGTGGCTGCGCGGGGGGGCAATGGAGCGACTGAGCGAGTGGATACTGTGCAGCCCCGGCGACACCAACCCTGGTCCGAGTGGAGGGCAACGCATGGAAGAGAGGCTTGAGGTTGAGGTGGAAGAAACGCATGAGAAGGCTCACGGAGTCACGGTTCAGATTATACGTTCAAGTGTAAAAGCCAATTCCTTCAACCGCCGTTAAAGTGTTTGGTAAGATTATTGATTATTTTCATCAATATAATTTGATTTTAATCTGAAATAAACTCACCCCAATTGCTAGTTCGAAAGATCTTGCTGACGCATGTACAAGATTTAAAATACCAGCAAACCTCTCGCGCAATGAAACTGTGACCGCCCATTTCTGCTTGTCAATTGGCATATTCATGTTTTTAACGTTTTTTTTGACGTTGAACTAGGCGGCATGACAGTGTTACTGCAAAACGCAATTGAACAGTAATGGAGAGACAACAGGGCAAGCGATAATAAGGGATAAGCAGGAGGACGCTGGTGAAATGCCAAGACGAGAGGAATGGCCGGCGGTGGAAGAGTTTGTGCGCACACGCCGGTTATACCAGTTCATTTCAAAACAGCCCCGACGAGGCCCAGACCGACCTAGCGAGATGTTTGGGTGTGGCAATGGAAACGCAAACCTAAATGAAATTGACCTGCGAACGTTACCGGCGGGAATGAATTTGAACTAGCTGGCGAATGAAATTGTTTACTTTTGCGTTACTGTACGAGAAACCAAACAGCTCGTAGATTCATTTGAAACATTGAGCATACAGTACATCAAAACAACTGCATAAACATGATTTCAAGTCTTTTCCCCAAACTGAAACTTCTAGTGAAATGCCTGACAAAAAGTAGACCTTCAACCAGGTCCTATATATAAAACCATGTGTCATAGATTTACGAGCATCAAACTAGGCATGGTTCATACTTCATGCATAACTTCAGCAACGCATACAACTGCAACTACTTTGAATCAGACAAGTCAATAGTTCTTCAAATTCTAAGTCCATCAATATTGTAACTGTGTTGCAGTGCTAGATTACATACTGTTTCCACTGGGCGTAGAACTCCAATCTAATGCATGGGTGTTTCTAGCCACCAGATTGCTAGACTAATTGCTTCAAATTAAAACATGCAAACGGAAATGTCGAATGTACTCATCTGATCATTCAACAATTTGACTAATCAGCTCAACAAGACAGCTACTATGTCAAAACACCCCAGGCTTAATCCCGTCTGGTCAATCAACAAATAATATTAGCTTAAATCTCATCCTCAACCAAATAACATTAGCTTAACGACACACTGAACCTAATTCTCAACCACCGGAGCATCATCAACTTCAACTAAGACAAGTGAACTTTCCAAAAACCTTTAGCACTAACAAGGTGCCACAAATTTAGAGCTCCACCAGCTATATTCTTGACACAAAAAATATATTTTGCACACCAACAAATTCCACTATTAGGGAAAAACTCTACAAGCCAAATTCATTTGAACCATGGCAGATGGCATTGAACAACCAAATATGGTTTCAAGTCTTCCTAAACTGGAACTTCAGTGGTACATTCATAATTTTAGTTCTGAAACATGAGACAAGCACACACACCTCACTTAACACTCCTAAACTAAAAAACCAACAAATACCAGATCCAAGCTGGTACCCTAAAAAATGACCAACTGGTGGTTTATACTAGGGCCCGGTTTAGATGCAATTTTTTTTGCAAAATGGGCACTGTAGCGTTTTCGTTGTTATTTGGTAAATATTGTCCAATCATGGTCTAATTAGGCTTAAAAGATTCGTCTCGTCCATTTCGTCTAAACTGTGTAATTAATTTTATTTTTTATCTATATTTAATGCTTCATGCATGTGTCCAAAGATTCGATGTGACGGGGAATCTGAAAAATTTTGCAAAATTTTTTGGGAACTAAACAGGGCCCGATAGACCACAAAAAATATTAAAATTCTACAGTTCTAATGAACACTGGTGTCATCCAATTGCAATACAGGCTACTACATATTGATTTTATCACAACTGTCCAGAACGCAGCCTGGCAGGACCAAGAATCTTGCCCAAATTATTAAACCGCTTCATTCATTATCCGTTCAACTTACAAACTACTTCCTTTTGGCACGTGCCAAGCAGGCTTTATGAAAATCTAAAGAAGAGATATGTTAAACTGCAACTGTGGCAGCTTCTGAGAACAGATGGTAAATATTTCTTGGAGTTATAACATACACCATTTTTATCCACCCTGTTGCACAAAGTGCTAGATTACATACAGTTCATTAGGTGGAGAACTCCAACAGTGTAATATTGCCATCAGAAATGTGATCAGAACTAGTAAAGATTGAAGTGGAAACGTGATCAACAATAGCTGACACACAAATCTAATTTGACACAAATTTTATCACAAAATCAAACAGTTCAGAGCTTAACCAGATAGTAATGATTCTAAACTTGTTCTAAAAAGTCTAAACCATCAAAGCTTAATTCCATGGTCTATTAAGACTCGGTTGAGCTATAGACTATATTTAGTACAATTTGCATCAAGAGTTAACGAGGTTTCAATAAATTCTTGATAAGAACGATTCCTATGTTAGAACACATGATATCTCACACTAAACTACCTTACAAGATGCTCTTTTGGGTAATCTGGACTACAGCGCTTAAATGTTCGTTTTGCAAATTGTATGTTTTAATGCCCAACCAAACAACAGCACTTTTAGAAATTTAACCACAGAATTTGAAAATAAAAATCCAAGAGCAATCAATTGCGCAAAAGTACACTTGTTCCAAGGCCACTGTCTCAGCTAACTCTATAAACTTGAAATGCATTATATGGCGGATCAAAATAATGTCCTCGCATATATTAACATATAGATGATACTTAGGTCAGGAACAAGGCTATTCGAAGAAAACCAACATGAAACCAAAAACATATTAAGAATTAGTCCCTGATAGAAACAAAAAGGCAAGCGCAATTACTGTTAGAAAGAAACAAAAGAGAGAAAGTTTCAATGCCCTGGCATGGAATTGATACTAATATAGTACAACATACACAATACTGTGCACAATACTGTGTTAATTTATCAGTATCAACGGAACAGAATTTCCTTGGAGTTGCAATAATTATATCTCCAATAGCTCAATTCAGGCAATTTAAGCAACAAGGAGAATGGGGAGCCGGACGCCTCCATAACCATAATAACAAGGTTTGTATGGTAAGAATTGAAGCTTTAGATCTAACAACAAACAACACAGCCACCGGATGCGAAAGGGATTTCACCTTTGAGGCCAATCCTCACACCGCCGAAGGCTCCACGGCGTCCCTTCCCCGTCCGCCGGGACCGACACCGAGGCTGGGCACGTCGAGGCCTCCACCGATTCCGTCGGGCATGAACGAGGCAGGCCGGTTCTCGATGACCTCGTCGATGAGGCCCCAGTCACGCGCCTCCTCGGGGTCCATGAAGAGGTCCCTCTCCATGCACTGCTCGATCTTATCGATGGGCTGTCGCGTGTGCTTCTGGTAGATCTTGTTGAGGCGGTCGCGCATCTTGAGGATCTCCTTGGCCTGGATGGCGATGTCGGTGGCCTGGCCCTGCGCGCCGCCCGAGGGCTGGTGGATCATGACCCTGGCGTTGGGCAGCGCGCGCCTCTCACCGGGCGCCCCCGCCGCGAGGAGGAGCGAGCCCATGGAGGCGGCCTGGCCGATGCAGAGCGTGGTGACGGGGCAGCGGATGTACTGCATGGTGTCGTAGATGGCGAGCCCCGCGGTGACGACGCCCCCGGGGGAGTTGATGTAGAGGTGGACGGGCTTGAGCGGGTTCTCGGACTCGAGGAAGAGCAGCTGCGCGACGACGAGCGAGGCCGTGTCGTCGGCGATGGGCCCGTGGATGCAGACGATGCGCTCCTTGAGCAGGCGCGAGAAGATGTCGTAGGCGCGCTCCCCGCGGGAGGTGGTCTCGATGACCATGGGGACCAGGCCGTACTCCCGGTGCGGCGAGAACCCCTCCGGCTGCTGGGGCGGCTGGTACGGGGACGAGGAGAAGAACGCCCGCGGGGGCGCCGCCGCGACGAGCCGGCGCGGGCCGAGCCCGGCGGCCCCCGGGCCCACCAGGCTCAGCGAGCTGGACCTGGAAGTGGGCCGCGGCGTGGAGGCCGGCAGCGGGGACGCCGCGGCGTGGTGCGCGAGGGCGACAGCGGAGGAGGGCGTCATGGCCGCGGCCGCGTCGCGCTGGGGGGTAACGGACGGGCGGGGCGGGGGATCTGAGGCGAGCGGTGGCCGGTGGCGGAGGTCGTGGGCTTGGGATGGGGAGGGGACGAACGGCGGAACGGGAGAATTGAGTTATAATAAGCGGGGATGAGCGTGGAACGGATAGGATGAGGTTGCGGTAAAAGATGAGACGGAGGATCGTGAGTTCCGGGACGGTGCGCTGTGCGCTGCCGCTTCGTTTCGGACGCGCACGGAGGTTGGTGTGGAGTGGGGGATTCCTGCGCCTTCTCGGCCTTGCCTGCCTGGGCTATGGGCCGGGTGAGTTGCAATTTTTTTTTTTTTTGCAAAACGACACCGTAGCACGTTTCGTTGTTATTTGGTAATTAGTATCCAATCATGATCTAATTAGGCTTAAAAGATTCTTCTCGTTCATTTTGTCTAAACTGTGTAATTAGTTTTATTTTGTATCTATATTTAATGCTTCATGCATGCGTCAAAGATTCGATGTGACGGGAAATCTGAAAAAATTTACAAAATTTTCTGGAAACTAAACAGGGCCTATGCTTCTTTGCCAAGAAAGAATTTTGCCCACATGAGTCAGGCCGCTGGAGCGAGATAGTTTCGGTTGGCAACTCGGGTTTTACTACACATTTTTGTTTTCCGCCGAATTTGGTTGGATGCGATGTTTTTCTTTTCATTTTTTATTTTACTATATAAACGTTGTAAAACTTATTTTTCAACAAAAATAACTCTATCTTTTATTATTTATGCTAGCAAACATGCTTGTGTGTGTAACGGAAGAAGAAAAAGCTATCAAACGTTTGTGAGAAACGAGTACAAAGAGTACAAGAATATCACATATCTATTATGTTTTACATTTCCCATAAATTTTAAAAGCTATAATCCATTCCACGATGAAATTTAGTGTTAACAATAACATGACAATATCCTATTAACTCTAGTCAAATTAAAATATGACTTTGATAGATTGTTTCTCCCGTTACAAGCAGAGAAATATTTGTTCATAAATATATCTTAACTTTAATGCCCATATACTACTATCTATATGTCGGTACAAATTATCCACATAGTAGAGACATGATAGTATTTCATCAATGCGCAGGCTTTGTTCTTACCAGTTGTTTTCGAAGCATGAGATGCTCTTGGTTTTCCAGATAACACGACATATGTAGCAATTTAAAAAATATGGCATTTGTTTTACCATTTAGGAGTCATTTTCTGCTCCAAGACCAACATTGTGTAAGATATCAGTAACTCCAATAGCCTTTCCCTGATCAACCACTAACCACACCGCTTTTGCAATAGGAAATTATCAACCACTAACCACTCCACTTTTGCAATAAGAAATCACTGGAGTAATACTTTGGACTACCAAAATTTATTTCCGCTTAATCAAGCTGTCTTTATTTAGGACAACATTGTTTTCCAATAATCATAAAAAATATCTTAGCAAGGATTTTTTCTCTCTCTCTTTCCAGATCATTCTATTTGAAGGACAACAATCAGCACGAGTCAACTTGTTGTGCATAGATTCAACACGAGTGCTCTTATTTTTCGAATTTATTCTAGAATTTGACGATATTTTTTTTGAAACATAGTACAGACGTAGACGTTTACATACATGCACCGATAAAATGTTGAAATTGACAAAGTCAGCACAGGTTGCTAAGTCGATGACTTGAACCCGGACGAGAAGGTCCACGATAGGTAACCTGACCAACCGAGCTCAGTTCGATGTTATTCTTTTTATTGGTAGCTGACGTGCCCGTCACCAGAAAGATAGCTATGAATAAAGATGACAATGGGTACCCACGACCCGAAGCCAAATGGGTTTTTACTCCATCAGGGCATGGGCATGGGTCACTATTTAGACCCATGGGTTTCTTGATGGGAAAAAATTCATACCCATCGGGTTTGCGGGTACGTGTACGTTCCTGGCGTACCCATACCCATAAACCCATGGGTAAATTTTACCCAGCTCCATTTGTATCTTGGCTATTCTAGTCCAAGTATTACTATTTAGCCCAGGCCCAATAACATATAAACAAGATTGGAACCCTAGACCACCTGCTTTTCCCACCCCAACACCCCCCGCCGCACAGGCACAACGGAACAGCCCCGCCCCGCTCCCGTCGCGCTCGCGAGGCAAGCGGCGATTCGCGTCACCTTCGCGCACTCGCGTGTGGCGTGCGCATGCCGCTTCTTCCCCTTCCCGTCCCAACTCCCAAGCTCCGCACGGATCTAGCCTAGTCATCCATGGTGGTGGCCACCAGCGGCGCCAATGACGACGGGCATGGCGGTGATCAACGGTGGCGCCAACGACGACGGCCGCGTCTCCCCTTCCCGTCCCAACCCCTTCTGTTTCCCCTTCCCGTCCCAACCTCTTCCGCTTCCATCGATGCCTTCCTAGCAGGCTGTCATCGTTGACCCCTTAGAGAGGGCGGTGCAAATCGGCACCCATATGCTTCCATCGACGCTTTCCTAGAAGCCTGCAGTTTGTCGGGCACGGGCAACCCATGAGTACCTGTTACCCACTCAGGCACGGGTATGGGTGAACATTCATATTCGTTTATGGGTATGGGTTTTTTAACGGGCATAATTTTTCTTCGCGGGCACGAGTATGGGTTCGTTGTACCAAGCGGGTACGTACCCGTTGCCATCTTTAGCTATGCTAACTTCATCAATCTTGGGATCTAACGGCTATTTCGAAAATTCTCATATGAGCAGACTAGAGCATTTTAGGCCTACCTCGAGCTGTAGCCCTTATTGGACAGGCTTGGGCAGCTCCAAAAGAAATTTTTGGTTTGATCTAGCTTAATGTATTTTTGAAGGATCAAGAAAGGTGACCAGAGAAGGATGGTGAATGGAAGGCTAATCCAATTTTCTTTCGATTTAGACCGTTGTCGGAGGGTGTGTGAATGGGAGCTTCCGAGCTTGATATATTTTAAATTCCCGTATGTTCTAATTTGACTAGGACAGATTTGTCTTTCTAGTTGTTGATTAGTAGAAGAGATAAAGAAAAAGGAGAGAAATAGAGGAAATGGTAACCAAATAAAGAAGCACATGTTTTCGCTGGCATATTTGCGAAACCAATGTTTGGGATAGCAAAGCTGCGTTTCTCAATCTATCAGAAACTTTTGTATTTGTATTGACATGCACAAAGTGCAACGCTTTCGTGCGATGCTTCCTCGTGAGTGCAAGTAGCTAGTGTGATCACTGTTTCAGTTTCAGGTACGGTTTGTGAATTACTGGCTTACTACTGCGTTGGGCGAACTTCAGTGAAATCGACGGCGGTCGAGACGTGCCCAACTAAGCCGGGGCTACTGTTTTGTTCGGTGCGGATGAGCTGCTCGTGGCGCAGGAGCCTGCGATGTGGCACGCTACGGAGAGGAGTGGTTAGCTGCACGCCGTGCGCGCAGGTGTGAGCCCGATGCGTGCAAGAAGCCACTTCTCACTTTTCGTTTCTGCGAGCCTCTGCGGTGCTGCAGTTCCTGGTGGTGGGGTGATCGATCTTGGCTTCTTGCCGATGGCGTTCGCCAGTCGTCAGATATTTTGCCCCTGTCCTTCTCAGTCTCAGGCGGTCCAGCAGCCAGAACTAGTGAGATGTGAGAACAGCAGCCAAAACTATGAACTAGTGGGATGTGGGAATTTGTCAGGCACGGGTTGGTGCCGCCGCTTTTTACTTCGTCCCCATCTTGTCAAAAGCTCACAGCCAAGCCCCATTGCAGTTGCAGGCATGTCTTTGTATCTGAAGTATCTCTGAATATATTTTGGGATCAAAGGTCCGGATACTGCTTTTGCCCAGGACTCAGGTTACGAACCAATGGGCTTATACCCTTTCAAGAAAAAAAAAACTATGGATTTATATGTTTTTAAAGTTTATAGGGGCCTCCGAAGTATTCTTTCTATAGATACCATAGGCCCATGCTATCATTATTCTGTTTTGCATGAAGACCCAAGGTAACCTATAAATTGAAGCCTTTGGCAGAATGACTATAGTTGACTTGCCTAACAGTAGATCATCATCTCGTGCTCTCCAGATGGAGATAGATATAAAAGAAGATGTTCCAACTCGTACGGCAAGTGTTACTTGTAGCCAACTTGGTAATAAAATGTTCAGTATAAAGGACAATGATAACATGGGCCTATGGTATCTATAGAAAGAAGAAAGAACCTCGGAGTCCTGAGCAAAACCAGTCAGGAATCAGGATGCAGAGGTACCTCACATACACTACTACTGGGGCCACGTTTAGATTGCAAAAAATTTCAAACCGATGAATAGTACCACTTTTGTCTTATTTGGTAAATATTGTCCAATCGTGGACCAACTAGGCTCAAAAGATTCATCTCGTGATTTCCAACTAAACTGTGTAATTAGTTATTTTTTTACCTACATTTACTACTTCATGCATGGGTCCAAAGATTGATATGATGGAGAG
This sequence comes from Saccharum hybrid cultivar R570, assembly GCA_038087645.1. Taxonomy (NCBI): domain Eukaryota; kingdom Viridiplantae; phylum Streptophyta; class Magnoliopsida; order Poales; family Poaceae; genus Saccharum; species Saccharum hybrid cultivar. The sequence goes on along the minus strand of JAQSUU010000191.1, from coordinate 9,159,423 downwards.
AGAGTGAAAAAATTTCAACTTTTAGGGTGCATCTAAACAAGGCCTGGAAAACAGAAGGTCAGATCAGAGAAGTACAATTAGACTCTGTTTGATTTAGATATTGGGCTAGAGGAATTAAATTGAATGGCAATACCAATACAACCCTGAAACGAGAATAGGTTCAATACCAAATATATTTGGGGTGTTCACTTCAGATTAAAGCCACCGCCGTTGTGGCTTTTTTAGTTTAATCTACAATGTTTTGCAATGCTTAAGCTCTTCTGGCTTCATTTCTATCTCACAATACGTCAAACTGAAGACATCCAAACAACAGAATTGGGAAAACTCATTTTCAATTCCGAATTCAGGTCTCAATATCTGCATCCAAACAGGGTGTTAGCAAAACATCTTGTCTATTTTTAAGAAATCATATGATTTGAGCGTTTACATTGCTCTAAAATTTACAAAGTCATGAACAAGTACTCCTACCATACGTGCCAACCACGAGGAACTCCTACAAACAACACAAGAGCAAGCTTTCCAACAGCTAATGTCCACGTTCCGCAGCATGTGACATCTGCTCAACTGGATAACAATTAACACCAGCTAAAAGTCAAATCACTGTCATACGATTTGAGCATTTAGATTGCTCTAAAATTTGCAAAGCCACAACACAAGTACCATGTGTGCCAACCACGGGGAACTCTTAAGAAAACAACACGACAGCAACCATTCCAACAGCCAATTGTCCAGCAGCATGTGATATCTGCTCAATTGGATAAACACAAGTACTAACAACAGCAATTATACTACCACTAGCAGGCAGAAGCGTTTACCTAGCGTTTAACAAGTGGCGGAATCGTTAACTAATGAATGAATGTCAAGGGGGTCGAGAGGGAACATTGCCCACATTGGGCCAATACGGAAACTGGCAAATCGAGCCCGTGACGCACGCGCCTTCTTTAAATCCCAAAGTCTAACACTACCGTTGCCATCGGCAGCTCAGCTTTCCAAACGTGGGCCGTGACCGTGACCATGGGCGCAGAGCCCGAGCACGTGGCCGTCCGCCCCGCGGCGGCCACCGTTGTCCTCGTGCCGTTCCCGGCGCAGGGCCACATCTCCCCGATGCTCCGCCTGGCGCGCGCCCTCGCCGGGCGAGGCGTCGCGGCCATCGTCGCCGTGCCCGACTTCGTCCACCGCCGACTCGTCAGCGCCGCCTGCGGTCAGGTGGGCGGCGTCGGCGTGGAGCTCGCGTCCATAGACAGCGGTGTCCCGGACGACGGCGTGGGCGAGCCCCCGGGCTTCGCCGGCTTCGCGCGTGCCATGGAGCACCACATGCCCACCAGTCTGGAGGCGATGCTGACGACTCGGCGCGGCTTAGCGGGCTGCGGCGTGGCGTGCCTCGTCGCCGACGTCCTGGCGTCGTGGGCGGTCCCCGTCGCCACCCGGTGCGGCGTGCCCGCCGTGGGCTTCTGGCCGGCGATGCTGGCAACCTACCGCGTCGTGGCGACCATCCCGGAGCTCATCGACAAGGGGTTGATCTCAGATCACGGTACGCACTATGTGCCATTACTGCATGATCCACGCATTATTCCATTGCGTTTCTTCTGGCTCTGTAATTTCCTTGTTGATCTGAGCCTGCAACTATGCGCTTACGATGGATGGTGCAGGTGTTCATTATTATTTTACGATTCTTGGTGCACTGTTCTTATGGTTAGGCTTCAAACACCAGTGCAAAGTGATGGGTTTATCCATTAAAACACCACCATTTGACATAATATACAAGTTTTTGCAAAAGTTGCATATAAACTATCGTTCATGGTTCATACCAAAGCTGCAACTTCTCTTGTTATTATTGTTCTGTTTCTTGTCACATGCATGTAGGCCTTCCCATATCGACCAAAAGATTAAACATTGGTGAAGAAGACAAAGTAAACGGAGACCACCAGACTGGCGGCAGCCTCCACGTATTGCCTGCACAACTAGGCCTGAGCACCGCAGAGCTGCCGTGGCTTGTGGGCGACGCGGCGTGCCAGAAATCAAGGTTCACCTTCTGGCTTCAGACCATGGAGCGCGCAAAGAGTTTCCGCTCTATCCTCGTCAACACCTTCCCCGTCGAAGCCGCCGGCGCTGGCGACGACACCGGCACTGCGTCACAGGTCCTCCAAGTCGGACCGTTACTGCCACCCAGCGGCTTCGACGACGGTTGCATTACCAAAGGCAATCTGCTGCATGACTCGGCGGCACCGCGACGACGCTCCAGCAAGAACCCAAGCATGTGGCAGGCGGACGAGACCTGCGTGGAGTGGCTAGACGAGCAGCGCGCGGGGTCGGTGATCTATGTCTCGTTCGGAAGCTGGGTGGCGTCCATCGGGCGAGACGCCATTAGCGAGCTCGCGCTCGGCCTCGAGGCCACCGCCCGGCCGTTCCTGTGGGCGCTCAAGGACGAGCCGTCGTGGCGAGAAGGCCTCCCCAGCCAGTACGCGGAGGCGGTCGCCGGCCGTGGCAAGATCGTCGCTTGGGCACCGCAGGAAGACGTCCTCCGGCACAGGGCCGTCGGGTGCTACCTCACGCACTGCGGGTGGAACTCCACGCTGGAGGCCATACAGCATGGGGTGCGCCTGCTGTGTTACCCGATGTCCGGTGACCAGTTCATCAACTGTGCTTACATCGTCAAGGTGTGGGAGACGGGGATCAGGCTTTGTAGCACCAAGAGGAGTGTCGTGGAAGACTGTGTCGAGAGGATCATGGAAGGAGAAGAGGGAAGGCGCATGCAGGAGAAGGTGGATGAGTTGAGGAAAAGAGTCATGATGGGTGAGGCCAGATGTGCAGCAAACGGAAACCTCGACTCTTTTGTTGACGGAATCATGAGAAATGATCATTTATTAGCGCAACCCAGTCCATTAACATGTGCTCATGCATGAGCTAGAGCTTATAAAGCTAGAGCAATATAGTACAAGTTCGTGGATAGATTTAGTACCAATAACTATTCAAAATTGTTTATGTTTGTGTGCGCTTTCTCTATTCCTTTTCTAACACAATACTCATATAGATACTTCTCTATCAGGTTTTGATAGATTTGTCAGTTACCCTATATATTTTTCATCCATATTTATAGTTTTCTCCCTTTACATTGCACATCTATGTGTCTTAGCTAGATCCTGTTAGATACAAAGTACTTTTAGAGCTCTAGAAAAATATCATACTTTTTAAAAATACTTTGGTTTCGAACCACCATGAAGTGTTTAGATGCAACAAACATTATAGTTTTGAAAACTATTGTATTGTTTAACTGTAATCGACTACTACGTAAATCTTAACTGTGGCGGGTTTTGTATTAACCGAGGCGAGCATCACGTTCGCCTCAGACGAAAGGTCACGATTAATAATTCTTTACGAGGCGGGGCAAATGCCCGTCTCGGTAAATCAAATAAAAAACAAAAAAAGAAAAAGCTCGTACTCAGCCCTAGTCGGGCCTGGATCTGGGCCGCCGCCGCCGGGAGAGCAGGCCTAGCCCGCATGCCGCCGCAGCCGGGGGTGCTCGATCCGCCACCGCCTGGATGCTCGTTGTCGGTCGGAGATGCTCACCGCCGACTGGAGGACCTCCACCGCGCCACCGCCACTTCTACTCGTCAGATCTACGCCTACCGCCACCGTGGGTCGGCGGATCCACGCCCTCCGCCACCGGCTGCTCGAAGTTGGGGGAGGGGCCATCGTGGACACCACCACCAGATCTGACAGCCTGCGAGAGAGAGGTACAGAAAGAGAGAGGGTGAGAGAGGTACCCACGCCGCCGCCGAGAGGAGCCGCCCGCTCGGCGATAGGAAGCGGGCACGACCAGTCTCCTCCTCGCCAGATCCAGTCACGGGCGACCTCCTACTAGCCGGATCCGAGTGTGGCGACCGGCCTCCTTGTCGGATTTGGGCGCCGGGAGACGAAGAGGTGTTGGTGGTGGCGTGCGGACGGGGAGGTGTTGGTGGTGGCGTTAGGGGAGGAGAGGTGCAGGTGGTGGCGCGTAGCCGGGCCTTACCGGATCTGGCAGCCTAGAGAGGGAGCGGTGGTGAATGCTGGTGGAGAGAGAGAGGGAGGGAGCGGGAGATGGAGTCACAAGGGAGGGAAAGAGATGGAGTCACGATATCTGGCGACGGAGAGGAGTCGCAAGGGGGAAGAGAGTGAGCGACCGAGTGAGGGAGTGGAGACAGGCTAGGGCTTCGTTCTTGTTTATATACTGTGGTGTGGAAGTCGGACCAAGATGGGCCGAGATCGTCTGGAGTGGGCTCGGTCACATTAACGGAGGCAGACCTTTTATAAAAGTCCGCCTCCGAAAATGGGGGTATTTTTTGATGCGGGCCTTTTATAAAGCCCACCACCATTAAATCTATTTTTGCGAGGCAGTTAATTGTAACCACCTCGGTTAATAAAAATAATCATCTCGGTTAATCCCAGACATTAACTGAGGCGGTTGAATTTTGTAAATGTCTCGGTTAATGTTTGGGCAGTGCCTTGCAAAATCATTTGTGTAGTAGTGATCTTTTTGAGTTTGAAAAACTCTATAATCATAGTTTTATCCTTTTACGTTGCACATATCTTACGTGTTATTTTCTTTGTTCCAAATTATAAAATGCTTTGGCTTTTTTAGATGTGTAGTTTTCACTATGCACTTAGATATACACTATGTTAATAAAAACAATATATCTAAAACAGTCCATTCGGTCTAAGACAGCTCACTTCCTGAGTGGCCACAACGCCTGAGAAAACGACTCGAGGCAAGACTATGCTTAAGTCTCCCGTACTCGGAGTTTTTAATATTTTACAAGTAATTGGCCCCTCAATTCCCTGATGTGTATCGATGATGCTGGATTCAGGGCGTCCGGACGAACGGACGGACCAACCCCACACGTGTGAAGCCCAACAAAAAAAAGAAAGGGCGTGCAGTTATAATCAGGTGGGCCCACATCCATTCTTTTCTGCGGGGCAGTGCATGGGAGCATGCGCGCCCACTCGTTCGAGGTGTAGTTCAGTGTGCATGCAGCGCTTGAGGAACCATGCATGTGCATGACCATAGGGAGAGGCTCCCTATTGCGTCCGTTGCTAGCTGGACTAGCTGGCCAGGCCCCTAGCCGCACGCGCCCAGGGCCGCAGGCCTCCCTGTCGCGCCTGTCCTCTACTACCTAGCGCCTAGGCCTACACAGCTTGTCGTCCTGCTTTTTTGTCTCTGAGTGTTGTCTGCGCCCAGGGAAAGCTGCCCTTCTGCATGCTGCCTGCATCGTTGGCTGCTTTGGCGACTGGATTAGCCAGTTGCAGGGCCAGCCAGGCCGCTTTCATGTTTGTTAGAGGAGCGGGGTCCACATTTGTAAGTGTCGTTTGCTACTTCCGTGATGGTTGACCGTTGGCAGCTGAGTGCTAGCCTATTTTTTTTCTTCACTCTATGGCATCGAGCAACGTATGTTTTTATGCGTTTCAGATGTATGTTTCATCTGGTATTGCATGTGTTTCATCTAGATATTGCATATTTTGCATTGGCTATACACATATATATGTTGTAAGTGTATGTTTCAAATGTTTCATCTATTTCAGATGTATGTTATAAGTGTTTTATATGTATATTTCAAATGTTGCAATGCATATACACGTATGTTATAGGTGTATATTTCAAATATTTTATCTGTTTTAAATGCATGTTGCAAGTGTTTTATTTGATATTGCACGTATTACCGTGGCTATATCTCCTGCATACAGCTTAAAGAAACAAAACAAAGACACGGTGCGACAATTTCGAGTGGTCGCTCTGTGAGACCAAAAAAAAACTCTTGTCCGCGCGGTCCATTATTCCCAGGTAGGAAACCGTGACGTCATACGCGTCGTCGTGTTATATCACGCCGCAAATCCGGCCCCCACGATCGCTCGCCCCCCCGGCTCCCCGCTACATCTTCCATCCCGCGCCATCCGGCGGCTTCAGCATGCGCCCGCCCTAAAAAAAGGAAACAAAGTGCGGCGCCCTTGGACGTACGCTACTGTCATCTTCGCCGTGGCGCGCCGTGGTCGCCCACGCCAGTCGCACATGCCTTCTCCAGCGGCCGGCGCTGCACGTCGTCTGGGGCCGGGGGGGCCGTCGCTGCGCAATCGGCATTGCGACGTCGCGCCCGTCGCCGCCGCCGCGGCAGCTAGACAACGGTTGGTACCCGCGCCGCTTCTCCTGAGCAAATCAGCAGGATTGCATCTCCCTCCCTAGCTCGCCGCTCTATGGCATCTCGCTTTACTGACGTTGCTGTGTTGTTGTGTGACCTGCCTGACGCAGAGGTGGTGGCCTGCTCCGGACTGCAGCGGGTGCTTGTGGCCGGTGCCGCCGCGTGCTCTGCTGGCCTAACACAGGAGCATGTGAGTTGCTTCTTCGAATTTACTATCGCCTTCTGCAGGGTTGTGCGTTGTGCTTGGGGCCGGTGCCGCCGCGTGCTCTCCTGGCCTAACACGAGGGATTGCAACACATGCACAAACATAACTGTGTTACAAAAAAAAGGTAATGCTCTCAAATTTGGTCGTTCAGCTGTTGATGTGTGTATTGGTCACAGGCTCACAGCATGATTCTACTACGTCTACATTTTGCCTTCTTCAATATGCCTTTTGATTTTTGGATATTAAATTCTTAATTAGCTGGGTGATTTACCAACCAAAATGCTCTTTAATCAATCACCATATATCTCTTGAGGGAATAAACAAGAGCAGGACAGCGGAAATAAAGTGGTTATTTAACTGCAGAATTGTTTGCCCAGATTAATGTCAACTTATAGCTTCATCATCACTTAACTTAGGAGTACTAACCTAACATTATTAATCTGAAACATTTGGATTAGATGCCACCAGTTGCAGTTAACATAGAAAATATCATTATCTGCTGTCCTGCTACTTAACCCTTCTGATATGCTCCTTATAAACCAACTAAGCTGCAGAGAGAGGGCTGCAAATCTACTCATAGGGATACAGATAGCAAAGTCTAACTCCAAAAACAACATTTTGGATTGCCCATGCATTTCTCACAAAGCACATAAAAAGTCAATCATGCCTCCCTAATAGAGCAAAAAGAACCAATAATATTGCCCTAATATGACTGCCCAATTTTTAAAGGTCCATAGAAATACTTCATGTAAAAATCATGGTCATGTCTCTATCATTCATCTGAACAGTGGTGACAGGCCGATTGATCAAATGATTCATGTAAAAATCGTGGCCATACCTTTGTCATTCATCCAATGTATTGGACTTAGCTAGATTCTGCTGGTTAAAAAATTGCAGTTAAATGTCTTTGTTCAGATTTTGTTGTGGGCTTTTGTCTGATTCTACTTTGCACTTGTGCAGAACAAACTCCTACAGCACTCAGCTGTTCTCAGCAGCCTCGCTCTCAAGGTCAATTTTTTCTCTCGAATACGCACGAGTGTGCATATCTTTGTATTAGAAGAAAAGCAGTTTATGTTACAAGCAATAAGCGCGTTCAGCGGTTCAGGTGCACAATGATCTTTTAACTCTGCTCTATTTTGGGCGTTGGAGTCGGTAGGCACATTTTATTAATCTGATCGTCGCTCTCCATTGCTGTTGCCTAGGTTCACTAAATGTACATATATAGCAGTAAATCTTGGCCCTATCCTTTTTGTTGAGGGCCAGCTATTTGTTCTTACTCTCAGCACTAAGTTGGAGGTTGTGGGGGGGAGGGTGGCATATTGATCAAGAGCTTGATTCCCTGGCGCCAAGGAACATTGTTGTGGACAGAAAAATATTGTGATAACTGCTAAATGGTAAGTGGTAAGCCACTTTAGAAGGGCGTGACTTGAGGGACGAGTAGAGTCTAAATATGATATATCACATACCTGCAGGAGATTGAGAGTATTTTTCTTTTAGACATGTGAGTTTCTCTTTTCTCTTATTTCAATTTCAGGGTATTTTTAGTATCTATCTATCTATCTATCTATCTATCTATCTATCTATCTATCTATCTATCTATCTATCTATCTATCTATCTATCTATCTATAAATAAAGTCCTTGTAACTATTAAATTTTACTTTCTTTCTGGTTCTACTATGTGCATCCTGTCATGTCCCATCCAACCAATTCAGTTCAATTTTTTGTATAAAATGTTCACTGTCCATTATATATTTTAGGTGGCCGTTATAGCAAGTACCTTGTTTAGGTGCCTTAAGTCAGTTTGGTATACAAACTTTTCTTGCAAGGTTGCCCTGTTCCATTATGCTTTTGTTCTCAGTGGTGGCTGATAATTAACGTGTTAATGGTTCAAGAAATTCATGTATGAATGATAACTGATTAAAAAGGAATCGGATGCTAAATAATTGGTGCTAATCCGGCAACAGATCACCATATGGCTGTCAAATATGGTTGGAAGTTTTGAACCAAGAACTGTCCCTGATGGAGGCTCCGGCGAAATGTGTGTCTCTGGTACTGTGGTGCAGATTTATATAGTTTGGTCCTATCTGCCCTTCATGCCGACGCAAGACTGCTCGAGGCCAGGGCGATATCAGGAGCACCAGCTGATCAACCGAGGTGGATGCAACAGTGCGTGGGTGTACGTGGGGTGACATCCTCTCCTGCGTCATTTCGTTGTGGCTTCACGTGGTGGCAAATGAGATGCTGAAGGGCCAAAAGCCTTATATGAAACAGACGTGCAATACAACGAAGAAGATATCAATCTGAAAATAAGATAGTGCATATATTTTTCTAGATCTTGTGAAATTCATAGAAAACAAATATGCCACCAAATTATGTTTTTTCACAAGATCTAGAAAAATATTATCCTGCTATATTATATTGTCACCAAAATAGGCATATATTATATCGTCTTATTATCCTGCTATATTATATTGTCTTATTTGTTGCTCTTCTAATTATATAAAATATGCCAAGTTATACTAATCCTGACTCTCAATATCCTTCTCTTCCAGAAAATGTGTGCTTTAACAAAAGCCCAAAATACGGTAAAAGATACAGTGCGAAAGAAATGGCTGCTGCGATTAGTGTATGTGAGAATATGGAATACAACGTACCACAGTGCAGATACGTAAGCCGCTTGCTCCTGCTTTTATTACTTGTTTTCTATATATATTATTCTAATCGCTTCCATGTTTGCAGTTTCTTTTGCCATGACTACACGTTGGAAAATATATGCTTTATGTTTTCGACCAGCAGAAGAAGATGCTTATCATGATTGACTTTATACCTGTTGAAAAGTGGTGTAAAGACACACCAGTGCTGATGTATGCTAGGCAAACTCTTAGATTCAACTTGCAGTACATGGCCGCGGTGAATGTACATATTCCTGGATGGACAAGGATATCTTCAAATGGAAATTCATCCGTGAAAAAACATTATAGATGACATAGTTTTTTTTAGGATCAGGAGGTTCATTCATTTTATTATAGTATGATTACAATCATCTGCTAGCAGACTCTGTAGGCAGTATGGAGGATTATCATGCCACTCCTCCGGTACATTGGTACAAGAGACTTGTCTAGCACACTCATGAGTAGGGATGAAAACGGACGGAATCGAACGGAGAACTCCTTAACCGTTTTCTACTTTTACATTTGAATACGAAAACGAAAACAAAAGCGGACAAACCGAACACGAAAACGAACACGAACTTACGGAATATCGAGAATTTCGAAAACGAAAGAATTCGAGCGGAATTATATCGAACACGGTCGGTATACGAGAACTCAATACGAACCGACCTACAGTGCATAACATTAAACAAGTTCATGGCCAAATACATAACAAGTTCGCGACTAACAAGTGCATGATCTAGTTCAAATTAACAAGTGTGTGACCCGTGGTCTTAAGTAGTACGACACACAATTAACAGAACATGAACATCTAGAGCTCATCAGCATCATCCATGATGTTAGGATCAGAGTTCCCCTGCTGGACCAAATTCGGTTTAGAACCGAATTTAAATTCGGTTTAGAACTGAATTTAATGTAGAAATGTAGAAATCGAACGAACAAATGCCCAAACCGATTTTGTACCGAATTCCGAATTATGTATTCCGTATTTCGTTTTCGAATTTAGTATCCATTTTTTTCGCAAAAAACGAATTCGGTCGGGTTAAATGTAGAAAACGACTGCGGTTCGGTTCGGAATATTTCCGTATCGTTTTCATCCCTACTCATGAGCCATCATGCCACAACTCCAGTACATCGCTACAAGAGACTTGTCTAGCGTACTCATGAGCTACTCTATTACAAGAATGATTTGAAGGTAAACTCATCAAAGCTCCTGCTGGCGCTGCAGATATCACGAAGAATGAGGCTGACAGCTGATCTCTGGCCTTGTTTAGTTCCCCCAATTCTCCCCCAAATTCCACTATGCAAAAAGAAGATTTCTCGTCACATCAAAATGTCGGCAAATGCATAAAGTACTAAATGTTGATGAAATCAAAAACTAATTGCACAGTTTTGTTGTATTTTGCGAGACGAACATTTTAAGCCTAGTTAGTCAAAATTTGGATAATTTTTACCAAATACAAACGAAATGCTACAGGAATTCTGATACAGTGTTTTTCTCCCCTATTCTGTGAACTAAACGAGGGCTCTGTGTATGTAGAATGTTCCACAGATTGATCTGTTGAAGACAATCAGTCTCAAGGCACAGTTTGGATACACCAAGTTGCTGCGCCATCTCTATACCGTCCCTGCAAGCCATTGCCTCCATCAACAAAGCATCATGTGCCTCATTATGCCAAACTGCACGGCCGGCTTTGAACTGTCCATCATGATCTCGTATCACCACTCCAGTAGCTCCTGTGTGGTCGTTTTCCGAGAATGCACCATCAACATTGCATTTGAAGCACACAGCTTGGGGACTGATCCAGCGATGGTTGGGTTTAGGCCGTTGTCCCTTCTCCGGATTGTTAAGTTCTGTGGATCCACTAGGGTAGATTAGGGTACGAAATCTCTTTTCATTTATGATTCAGAAGTTTCTAATACATGATCTACTAGAGGTAAATATATAGGTAAAAGGGATAGGGGAGGAATGCGGTGAAGTATGCAGACCATCCGAGGAGGGAGTAGCCGGAGTGGTGGAGTTGGAGCTGGCCATCGGGTTCATCGATGGAGTTCTGCGCTAGGGCAGCGACGTTCGGGGATGAGCAGGTGGCAGGGACGCAGTCGTCAGGCGGAGACGCGGGGGCGGCGGTGAAGACCGGTGATGCTTCCCGTCGCTTACAGCGTGACCCTCGATGATCGGTTAGGGTTGTAGGTAGGGAGTGGCGGCTCAGAGCAACCTCGTGACCAGAGCCTCGACTCCCCTACCTCCTCTATATAGTGTCGCACGACGAGGGCCCACCAGCCATGTATTGGGCTGGGTGTCCCCGATCAGGGCGCAGATCAAGGGCTCAATGGGCTAATTGGTAGAGAGATCAACCTAACATTCTCCTCCTTGATCTCAACTTACACTTTAACCATTAAACTTTAACTTAATCACTTTTCACTTTACTCGTTCCATCACAGATAAGTGTATAGAGCATGTTTCATTGTCACGGTCAATCGCCGATAGATTTGACAGCTACAATACACATCTTTGATCTGAAACAGTTACTTTAACTTTTTGACCCTTTATAGTCCAGGAGTCATAGACTTTCCTTTAAACCCATGCCGGCTACATATTCTCTGAACACGTTGGGTGGTAAGCCTTTTGCAAGTGGATCCGTGAGCATCTTTTCAGTACTTATATGCTCAAGATTTATAATTTGATCCCAGACTTTATCCTTCACAACATAATACTTTATGTCAATGTGTTGGTAGCACCATTTGACTTATTGTTGTGAGCGTACTGTACTGCTGAATTATTATCACAGTATAACTTTAGTGGTTTATGTATGCTGTCGACCACCTTCAAACTGGATATAATCTTCTTTAGCCAGTTCACCTACCCCATTGTCTTATAACACGCTACAAACTCGGCATACATTGTGGACGATGTAGTGACGATTTGTTTTGAGCTTTTTCATAAAATAGCTCCTCCTGTGAGAGTGAACACATATCCTGACGTGGATTTTCTATCATCTCCCGCATAATCAGAATCCGAATACCCCATTATTTGGAGAGAATCTGATTTTCTATACGTCAACATGAGGCCTTTCGTGCCTTACAAGTATCGTAAGACTTTCTTTACCAATTTTCAGTGTTCAATCCCTGGATTACTCTGAAATCTGCCAAGCAACTCGGAAACAAAAGCTAAGTCAGGGCGCGCACACACTTAGCATACTGTAGGCTTCTGACAGCAGAAGCATATGGAACCACTTTCATTTGATCGAGCTCGTATTGGTTTCTAGGGCATTGAAAATCCCCATATCTGTCGCCCTTGATTATGGGTGCAGGTGAGGCACTACATTTATGCATACTGAATTTCTTTAAAACTTTTTCTATGTATGCATTTTGTGATAGTCCCAATACCCCTTTACTTCTATCTCGGTGAATTTCTATGCCCAAAACAAAAGTTGCTTCACCAAGATCTTTCATGTCAAATTTTGAGGATAAAAACTTCTTTGTCTCCAATAGTAGACTGACATCACTACTAACAAGTAAGATATCGTCTACATACAAGATTAGGAAGATATACTTTCTATTCTTAAACTTTACATAAACACAATTATTCTCAACATTTTCTTTAAACCCAAAATTCCTTATTGTTCTATCAAACTTTAAGTACCACTGTTTTGAAGCTTGCTTTAACCCATAAATCGATTTCTTTAGCCGGCATCCTATTCGTTCTTTTCCTTCCACGACAAAACCTTTCGGTTGTGCCATGTAAACATTTTCCTACAGATCCCCATTGAGGAATGTCGTTTTTACATCTGTCTGATGTAACTCTAAATCGTAGTGTGCCACTAATGCCATTATAATTCTAAATAAATCCTTACATGAGACTGGAGAAAACGTCTCATTGTAATCAATACCTTCTCTTTGCGTCAAATATTTTGCCACAAGTCACGCTTTAAACCTTTCAATATTCCCTTGAGAGTCATGTTTTGTCTTGTAGACCCATTTACAACCTATTGTCTTAGCTCCTTTAGGAATAGGTTCTAAGTCCCAAACTTTGTTGGTACTCATTGACTTTATTTCATCTTCCCTGGCCTCAAGCCACTTTGATGAATTATCGCTTCTCATGGCTTCTTCAAATGAAGTGGGATCACCCTCCATTTAAAATTCTTCAGTGTTATACACCTCATAATCATCAGGAATAGCTGATCTTCTAACTCTTTGAGACCTTCTCGGGGCCTCCACATTTGTCACATCTTCTGTTTGAGGCTGTTGTTGCTCCCCCTCATCTGTGACATCAGTTTCTATAAGATCCTGAGAGAAAGGTTCCTCATCATTACTCATTGTCGCCACAGGAGAACTGACAACAAGTGTTGGCACTATAGTGTCCCGCACTGTTGGTGCAACAAGAATAGGCAGTTCAAAGAATGGTTCCTGAATCATCGGAGTGGGCACACATACCCGCTTCTCCTCAAGATCAATTTCTCGAGCTACCATGTTCCCCCTCATCATCTCATCCTCTAAGAAAACATCATGTCTTGTTTCTACAAACTTTGTATATCTATCTGGACAGTAGAAATGAAAATCTTTTGACTTTTCAGGGTAACCAATAAAATGGCAGCTTACTGTTTTGAGATCTAGCTTTCCAATATTTGGGTTAAACACGTAGCCTCAGTAGGACTCCCCCACACACGTAAGTGTTTTAGTAAGAGTACTCTTCTTGTCCACAACTCATACAGTGTTCTGAGCACCGACTTACTGGTACTCTATTGAGAATATGAATGACGGTTTTTAACGCCTCCATCCATAGACTCAATGGCAAGTTAGAGTAAATCATCATACTACGCACCATATCCATCAGGGTACGGTTACGCCTTTCAGCTACTCTGTTCTGCTGAGGTTCGTCCGGTGTAGAATATTGGGCTACTATGTCATTCTCCTGTAGAAACCTTACAAAGGGTTTAGGAACTTGGTCATATGGGATATGCCGACCATAGTACTCCCCCCACGCTGGCTTTAGGTTAGAGGAGTTAGTCAAATCTCTAACGTGATCGCTAGCAGTTTTTGTGTCACTTTAAAAACCGTGCATGTCACCGGTGCGGCAGTTAGCCCCGTGGGCGCGATCACCACACGTGCAAGCGTTGCGGGCGTCATGCTCAGGCCACAGCCGGCGTGGCTATGCTGGCTGACCCGCGTGCCGGCAGGTGTCTTATTCGCGTCTTGGCCTGGCCCGAGCTGTCGTGTGCGTGCCACACTTGGGAGGCTGGCCTCTGTTCACGCGCAGGGCCGAGCCGAGGCGGCGGCTGCATCAGCGGGGCCATCGTGGCGCTCGCTCCACCGTTCAACCCACCGACCGCATCGAGTCCGGGGACGTTTGCCACTGCCGCCACGCTTGGTTGTTGACCCGATCACAATGGGATGAGACGTTTCCCTGCCTCATTGGTCTCCGCTAGCCGACGCCGATGCGCTCTGCTGGGGTCAGGCCACACTAATTCAGCACGTCACGCCATGTCCTCCCCTATCTCGTCACCTGTGCGCCTATGCTAGCATTGGCTCGTCGGTCAGAACCGCCCCCACTTTAACTCGTGCCAGCTCGCTCGTGTACCCCTTCCCAGCTGCGCCGTTCACAGAGCCACCACTCCTTCTCCCCTACTAATTGCCAAGCTTAAGCTTCGCAGCCAGATTCCCCACTCCTGTGGATAGCTCAGAAGTTTAGCTAAGCACCTTGTTCTTCTCTGGACCGTCGGTGTGCTATGGGCCGCTAATTTGGCGTTTTGCCGCCACCGGCCATGAGCGCTGCTGCGACCTGTGAATTGGGGGTGAGTCCATAACTCGGAGGTAAGGGTTCGATTGGTGGCATTTCTAGGCTCACCTTGACCTCCTCTATCCGATGTTCGCGTTGTTTTGGCTAGGATACCCGTCGACGGCGTGGTGACGCGCCGGTGCCATCGTGGAATGTCGCCACTGTGCTCGGGCGCACGTGGTCAGGCCACCTCGACCCTTCCCTGCTTCAACCAACCAAATAGCATGCACCTGAAAGTCTCTAGTTTGGTTTTGGCTAATTGATGAAACCTAGGACTAACCTTTGTATCTAAGTGGATGATTTAGATAAATGTGGTTGTTGAATATGAGACATGACATTGACTCATGTGACCAAGATGGTGAAGACCAAGATGAGGCTTGGCTCGATGGACCGGTTGTGAAGGTGAAGGGAAAGTCGAGGCTTCGAAGCAAAGGACCATGCGATGGTGAAGCTTGAGCAAGACTTGGCACCGACGGACCGATGCAACGGTGAAGAGCAAGTGAAGTCAAGGTCGATGGATCGAGACGGTCATGTGATGATATGAAGTGGATCATATCTTTTGGAGAAATAAAATAGGCTCAAGGCAAAGGTATAACCATAGGGCCATTTTGTTTTGCACTCAAGACACCATAGAGGGTGTGAGTGGTTTAGGATCGATAACCGAACTATTAAGAGGGGAAGTCTTATGGTTACTCGACGCACGGGTGCCACTAGGTGAATTTATGAAGTGCATTGCATGTAGGGCCTAGTGAGCTAACTGGAAAACCTTTGAAAATGATTGAGAAAAAGCTAACACACAAGCACATGAGATGTACACTTGGTGGTGTTGGCACATTTGCAAAGGTGACATTGGTCGCGCTGTGGTTTGCAGGGTAGAGATGGGTTTGGGTCCCTCTCTCCCTCCTGCTGAGCTTGCGAGCGCGGGATTCAGACGTTTTCACAAAAATGAAATGTTTATTTTCCATTGCGCTGGATGCGAGATTTGGAGGCAATGTCACGTGGTGTTTCATGAGCTAAAGCTTGTGCTAAAGTGGTACTCATATAAAGAGTAGCTCATAAGGAACAAGGGCGATCAAGTGGAGCGATCAATCGTTGATTTTTCGCAGAGATACAGGCGACAAACGCCGGCCCTGGAGCCGACAGACACTGACGTCAGCGTCTATCGGGCAACCCTAAGACAGGCGGCGCTGGTAAGTGCGACAGACACTCTGTCGACTTCGCGACAGACATGGGCGCAGGCACTGTTGTCGCGTCTGTCGACGAAGGGTTTGCTCTAGCGCGCGCGGGCTTGCGCGTCGGTGCAGCAGCGGACGCGTCCGACGGGCTCGCGTGAAAACATCCTTCTCTGGACTGCGTCTGGTGCCGCGTCTATCACTAAGGCAACAGTGCGTCTGTCGCGGCGAGCACGGCGCAGGGCACTCTGGATAGCGTCTAACGGTGGCGAGGCGAGTCTGTCGGTCGCGACAGACGCGTCTGACTCAGTGAGCATGAACGCATTGATTTCAAATGCTGGGACACGTGGTATGCGTAGGAGCGACGGACGCTACTGTGCAGCGTCTATAGGTTCGGCAACAGACGCTCCTGTGCAGCGTCTGTCGCCCCCGTTTCTGTTGTTTGGAGAAGCTAACGGCTAGTTTCAAGGATGGGAGCTATAAATACTTATTGGCCAGCCCTTGGAGAGGTCTCTTGACATTTCTAACACTCTTGTGCATCCTTTGAGCTAAAGCTTCTCCCTCCCACTTATCTTTCTTGCTTGATTGCAAATTAAAAGTGAGATTGAGTGATCCCAAAGTGCATTGCATAGCTTGAGGGCATCTAGTGACACTTGTGGGTGGTTTAGCCGGTGGATTTCTTGTTACTCTTGGAGAGTACCGCTCCTAGCCGGCTTGGAGATTGTTGGAGGCATTGGCAAGAAAAGGAGATTGTTCTTGGCCACCTCCGGTTGATTGTAAGAGGTTCTTGTGCTTTCCTCGGTGGAGTGCCAAAAGCAACTCTAATACATTGCGCGTGTCATTGAGTTACCTCACTTGAGACTGGTGTCTTGCGGTGCCTTGCGGGGCGTGCCTTGAGGGGCAAGTGACTTGAGGGTCACACTGAGAAACCATCTAAGTGTTGGTCAACACAACCGGTGACGTAGCTTGTCGGTGCACTAGTGAACACCGGGTGAATAAAAATATTGTGTCTCTTGTCTCCCAGTGATTGGTCTTCATATTGTGTTGTTGTCAATATTGATTGATTGTATATCATTTTGGTGATTGGCAACATCTTTACTCCACCGTCGGTATAAGAATCATAGTCCTCTCTCTTGCATTTACTTTTACTATATTATCTTGTGTAGCTCTAGTGGTAGCTTTGCTAGTAGTGTTGTTAGCTTGCTCACTAGTGTAAAAGTAGTGACATAGCCCTTGTGTGAACTAGAGATCATAATCTACTAGACTTGTGGATAGGAGGCTTGCATCACAACCGTAGGCTAAGCAAAACTCGCTTTACGCCGTTTGTTATTCTAACAAGTTTGCTTAGTGGTTCGTGTAGGATTTTTTATAGGCTATTCACCCCCCTCTAGCCATCTAGGACCTTACAGCACCGTAGTGAGCCTATGACTCTTCTCCGCCATCGCTACCCGTCCGTTAGGGCGTAGACTCGCCGGAGCACTTGCACCACCACGCGGATCCTCTGTCGATGTGGATAGGTGGGATTAGTGCACCATTGAACGTGACGTCGCCTTCTACTTTTGCGCGTGGGTTCAGAGGTTCTTGTCGGTCTAGCAAACACGTCGTTGTGGTCCTCTATAGGCTGGTGCGGCCAAGCAGTGCCGGCCGGAGCCGCGCCGCCATGCGTGGGGGGAGGGATTCGGGGACCGGCTCAATGCGAAGATGGGTTTGTTGAGGGTGCTCGTTGTAAAGCGATTCTCTAGTGAAATAGTACGCGGTGACGCCACGTCGTATCTGTTAGGCTAGGGGCTCTTTTGCAAAAATGCAAGCTCGCGCGCGGGCTCCTCGCTTTGGGCCATTGCTGGGCTGGCCAGCTGCGCGCGCAGCCGCTCCCGCGTGGGCCGCTGTGGCTGCTGGGCCGAATGGTTGCCGCCGGCCTTTTCTCTTTTTCGAATGGGTTTTCTAATTTGATTTCTGCAGCAACTTGTAAATTTAATATGAAATTTTGTAGGAATTCAAAAATTGTGAAACCAAATTTGTTAGGTTACCAAAAGCATGCTCTATCTGTTAGTGTATTTTATCCACATAGTTGCATAATATTTTTAGGAGTTCGCTAATTATTTTAAAATGTTTAATACTACTAAGTATAAACTTGTGAGAATTTTTGTAAGGATATGGTAAAGGTGTTGACTCTAAAAATTTTGCAGGAAACATCTACTATTATTATCTACTCTCTGTAATTTTTGTAGCTCCAAAATAATTGGTTTGTTAGGATAGTTAATGAGCCCTAGTTTAAATATCTATTAAAATAATAAAATGAATAAAGCAACACTTTAGGTTCATGTAACTAAAATACTTGTTGGGGAAAATAATGTCTAATTCAATAACTTGGGTACGTGGCATAGTATGTTAGAGTTAGCCCGTTAGCTTGCGAGGCGTATCGTGTTCTCCTAGTTGCAATTATCATTGTCTATTTACGTCTCTGCGTTGCGTCCACGAATGTCATAATAAAAGTGTTGATGGATCGTGGAGTCACCCGGAGGTAGCAGACAAGATAGTGCCTGGATGATCGTGTCACCATGGTGGAATGCTAACTTTAGTTAAATTATATCCAGGCAAGCCCCGGTGCATAACTCCTACTATTCTGCACTTTATTTTATGCTTATGCATTAAGTTTAAAGAAGTTGAATGAAACTCATATATATATATATATATATATATATATATATATATATATATATATATATATATATATATATATATATATATATATATATATATATATATATATATATATATATATATATATATATATATATATATATATATATATATATATATTACTAGTATGATAGGATCGTGTAGCGTTCTATGCTATAGGATCCCGATAGAAGTGGAGTGATTACCTGTCACTTGCGAGAGATAGGAAATATATTATTGTTACTATTATCATGTTACTATCACATGGAATAAATATATATATAATAATTAGAGACCGGGCGGGACTGAGCTTGGATAGACTTGGACGTGGTTAGGCAATAGAGCGGGGCTCTGGTTGCATTTGTCCTGCCTGTGTCGATTGAGGATCGTTCGTTGCTTTAGACACTAGTCAGGTCACAGACTTATTATCCTGAGCACATACTTGCTTATGGGAGCAGGAAGACTTGTTACTCTCTGCTCATGGGTTCCGACTCTTTCCGGACTGACTGTTATAGGTGGATTATTGGGTTGGAGGTCTAAGCACCACACTCAGGTCGGGCCTGCTGTGTTGGGGGTTTGGAGTCTTAGTTTGGACGGGGACCTGGACCCCGTGACAGGAGTGGAACGGGTTGATCTTGTCTGTGCCCGGGGTACGTATGAGGCGTGTGTTTTTTCGGGGTACCCAGCTGGGTTACATTGATTCGCGAATCGTCGTTTCTACGTGACAGTACAACTTGGCTACTGTCTAGCATCGTAGTAATAACTGGAATATGGAAGAATGATAAAATAGTTCTGATTGCTTACCACTTTCTTGAAAGTAGCATATGTGCTTACATAGAATGGTTAGTTAAGGAAATAATTATGACTGCTAATAAAAGTTGATTATAAAGATGCACATTTAGTAATGTTTTCTACAGTTGCAATGAACCCACAAGCCAAATAACCTTGCATAACCTTGGAGTCTTTTATTTTCTCCTGTCGGGTAAGTCTAGCTGAGTACAATTGAGTAATCAGGGTTTTTTCCCCTGTTACAGGCGACAGACGATTTTGAAGTTGACACTTATGTGTGGAAACCTCCTGGTGAGTTCAGCGAGGATTTACTTTACGTGTGGACATAGAGTTTCTTTAAAACTTCCACCAAGAATGTTTTTTAAAAGAAAGACTTATAACATGTTATTATTTTATACATATAAATGTTCTTTATGATAATGTTTAACTTGGCATTAAATGATTTTTATTCTGCTAAACTCTGATAACATTTTATATTCCACTGTTAGTAATCAAATAATGAATTACTCTAATGTTGTACTAAAAGTGATGTAAGAAATGACAAGGATGTTGTAAGCTTTACTCTCTCATTTATGATCCTGAGGTAGAATTGTGGATTTTCGAGTTCTGCCCTAGGGTGTGCTCGACGGAATCGTTTAGTTTAGTGCACTCTCATCGATACTTAGTGTCTAATGGAAGATGAGTACCCTCGAAAGGACATTAGATAAGGCGGTCCTGTCACAGTTCATCTCATCCGTCACCTTGGCTTGCACATATTGGAGAACTCCATCTGGGTGCAAGTTCTGCTGTGCTGTAAACAAGTCCTGATATAAACTTACTGCATGTTGTTCCAAATCCTCTTGTTTGGTGATCACCAGACCATCCGGCAAGGTCAGTGACCTGATATGGTTGCCTCTCCTCACGCAGTATTTCTACTCCTGCTCTGAGCCAATCCAGTCTCGATCTTTATTTTTCCATAATTTCTTCTCTTGTCAGCAACTCAGAGATACGAGACATGACCTCCGTTCCTGTCTCGAAGGGCCAATGCCAATAGATTGAGCACACACCCGTTCAAGATCTTTCCGCAGCTTGGTCAGTTCTTTGACTTTCCTGACTGATCCGAACACATTGTGTTCCCATTCCTGAGGAGGGATTTTAATTTGTGATAGCCGGTCATTGAGTTGGCTAAGATCACTGGAAACTTCAGTACCCCAAGCCGAACGGACCAAATCAAAATATGATTCATCCCTCCTCCACATATTCTCGTAACGGAAGTTCTTTCCACCTCTCCGGCGTGCTGCTCCTTGCGGGTAACACTCCAACAAAAGACAGCAATGATCGGATTCAATGGTCTGAATGTGCCATACCGTTGTGTTAGGGAATAACTCGAGGAAGCCTCCATTTGCCAGCCCCCTATCAAGCCGAACTTTGATATTATGAGGGGCATCCTGTCTATTGCCCATGTATACGGTAATCCCGAGAAGCCTAGATCACTGAAACCACAAATCTGTACCGCCTCTCGGAACCCGTCCATTAGTCGTTCAGGCCGCGGGTTTCCACCAAACTGCTCACCCGCGTCCAGCACCTCATTGAAAGCACTCGCACAGATCCACGGGAGAGAACTAGGACCACTTAGATGCCTCAAACAGTCCCAACTCCTATAGCGTAGTTTTTTTTTTTTGAAAGTAACCTATAGCGTAGTTCTCGCCTCGACTGACCATAAAAACCAGTAAAGCGCCAGATCTCTGTTTTCGTCTCTGGGTGAAGAATGGAAACATCAATGTGGAGTTTGTCATAGCTCTGCACTGAAACCTTGACGTCACGATTCCTCAACAGTGCCAGGCCACCCTCACGACCAAAACTCCCCACGCTAAGCCCATAGGGCAAACCAACGGTCCGCAGTAGCTTGCCGACGCGATAATCATAAACCTTGTTTCAGACAAAAAAAACCAAACTCGGCCTATGTAGCTTGATTAAGCTACTTCTCCAACTGCCTTGGGCTGGCCCAATCCCCCGCAAGTTCAAACTGAGAATTTTCATTATGCCCGGCGGGGACTGTCACTCGCAGCCTGCGCCGATCTTGCATCATGTTCAGAAGGGTAGGACAAATGCTGCTTCTTGAGCAGCTCAGCAGCCTCCTTGCTACCTCCATCCGTCACTTTCACCGCTCAGTTTTGACAGCGGATCCTTGACCAGCCCAGCCGGCACTATCGCAAGCTTGTCAGCAATTGGAATATTCAGGTCCCGAGTGACTGACGACTCCCCCACTCCCTTTGCTTTCCTCTTGCGTTGGGCATGCTCTTATGGCTTCTTCTTTTCCTGGAACAGAGGTCGATAAGCATGGCCTCCCCCGTTTGCTCCATCACGTGCACTGTCCTCACAGATTCCCTTCAAAGGTGAATTCACTTCCTCTTCATCCGCCACGCCTTTCTCTGATGCAGCGCTGGACTACAGATGACATAGATAGGTAACTAACTCAGAGTCACTGTCGCTTGTAAGAATAATACTTATGATTTAACGATTTAACTATTTTTATAATTGTTGATGGTGAATCTTGCCACAGACACTCAAGGCTGTGTTTAGTTCCTCCAAAAAAGCACTATGCAAAAAAAGATTCCCCGTCACATTAAACTTACGATACATGTATGGAGTACTAAATGTAGATGAAATTAAAAACTAATTGTACAGCTTGGTTATACTTTGCGAGACGAACGTTGTGAACCTAATTAGTCAACGGTTGAACACTATTTGTCAAATAAAGCCAAAACGCGCTACAGTACATTTTTCACCCTTTTTCATGGAACTAAACACACCCAAGTAGATACCTTATTCTACAGTATATGTCTGTATGGAATAGACCTAAAGCCACACATATTTATATGGTGGGTATAATATACTTTGTTTTAAGGTTTTGTGAGAGATTTTTCAAAACACGCAGTAGTACCCATTGACAGGCACTAATATTTACATATATACTCAAACATGTGTACAAGATGGTATGGAGATATGATGAAACTTATTCATGGATTTATTGGCGCATGAAAAAATGGATATTGAAGATTTCTTCCTGCCGATATAAAACATTATCTTAGCTGCATCGTGTAAAGGTCTATACAATAGAATAGAGTCTATGAGCATGCGACACCACGCTCTCCGTGACTGTGTTAATTTCACAAACTTGGCCTTTTGGGTTTAATGTCACTTTAACATCGATATTTAATTTTACAGTATTGTTATCTTATCGTGCAATCCGTGTGTTTTTAGTATAAAAGTTTAACTATCCCGTAGCAACATATGTGCACGAACCTAGTATACAGATATGTTGCACCCGTATGTTTCAAATGTTTCACCTGTTTAAGACGTGTGTTGCAGCAAATGTTTCATGTTAAAAGTGTTTTCATTAGCAGGCATAGTATATTTCATACGTTTCAAATTTATATTTTATATGTTTTATCTGAATGTTGCATGTGTTTCATCTAGATGTTGCAAAAATAGATCTGGTGTTGCAAATATAGATCTGGTCCCACCTGCATGCACGTCCCTGGGCATGTAGCATAGAAGCGAAGCGAGGGGCACATCAGCAAGCGGGGGCATGGGCATGGGTGGTCCCCACCTACATGCACGGGCGCACAACACGAAACGAAGCGAAACACGCAGCAGCAGGCACGGGCTTGCGTGCATACGTGCAGCACCATGTGGGGGCGGGCAAGCAGGCACACAATTGTAGCCGCATGCAAGACAAACGAGGCAGGCGGTGGCAGGTGCAACATGTAGTCAAACTCATCAGGCATGCGGGGTAGGCGCAACTAGCGAAGCAGGCACGACCGTCCGGATGGGGCTAGCGTCCGGACGCTAGCCAGGCCCGGTGTGTATGTGTGAGAAGTTGCGGGCAACTGATCTTCTTTGTTCAAGAAGCTAGTCACAAGCAAAAATAATTGTGGTTATACTTATAAAAAAAATTGTGGTCATACCATGGTCAACAGGAGTGCGGTAGAGTGGCATGGGCGATTGACCCTGGGCATAATTAACCGATGACCGAACCGAAATGACTGAGATCGAGATCGAAATGACCGAGACTGAAAAATTCGCTCACTAGTTCGGTCCTGACTTTCAACTAACCGAACTTTGGTCGGTTAATTCGGTTATCATGCTCGGGTAGCCGAAATACCTGAAATACATCAAAGAGGCCCATGTACCAATGTCAGCCCAGGCCCAATAAGCAAAACCGTAGTATATATACAGATCCATCAGTGTCCTGGACTCATTCCCCGTCTCTCCAACACGCCTGAACCCCGGCCGCCGCCTGCTCCTTCCGTCCTCGAAGCAAGGCGACGCGCCCTGCAGTTCTCGTCTTCCTCGGCTCCTCGCTACGGCTCCCCAGTGGCCGGTGGTGGCTTACCCCAGGCAGTGACGACTGCTCCCAGTAGCAGCGGCCAGCGATGCCCATAGGGTGGCCGGCAGTAGTTCTCATCGGTGACAAAAAAAAGGTGCTATTGAAAAAGGGCATAGTTCAATACTAGTACAGATATTTGTGTTGATTTGTCGTCAATTCATTCTGATTTGATTTGTGCTCCATGCTCGGTCTCCGATGGAGATTTTTTGTTCATTTGTTTTTTCGTCCGTGCTCTGATGGGTGTGATCTTTTTCCATCGATGCTTCATTATTGTGTTGAACTGGGTAACTAACCGAGACCGAATTGCTCCGTCCTCATAATTTTTAGTGACCGATCGGTCTCCAGTTTTTGATAACCGAAATTTGTAAATGACCGATGAACCGATCGGTTCGGTTCGGTCTGACTGAATGCCCAGGCGGCGATGGTTTGAGACAGGAGCGTGGTAGAGTACGTGGCCTAGGCGATGGTTTGAGATCAACAGCTCACCAGTGATGGTTCAATGGATGTTGACGCTATGACATGGCCGTTCAACACCTACTTGAGGCAATAGCTACTCCAACCAGCAGCATTGTGATGAACTTGGCCATGTTTTAGAGCACAAGCATCAACTACAAATCCACAACAGAATGTACAAGATAACCTAAAATTTAATTTAAAATATGACTAAAGAACTGAACAATTGTGAGAAATTGGGACCACGGTTTTATTAAGAAGTGGATCTCACCAAAAGGACTGAAGGCTACATTGATTTGGTATCAGCATAGAAATCCTACCATCCACGACATAGAAGAGCAGAAAAAAAAGATGATATAATAGCTTTGAGCCAAGAAATCTATAGACAATATGGACACCAATAGATATAATGATGGCAGAGGTAAAAAAAAACGAATACAATGAAACAAAAGAAACAAAACTATTTGGAAATGTATTTCAATTAAGAAAATTTAATAAATATTATAATATAAAAAGTCTACATGTGCTATTTATGATTATTATCTATACTATAATGCATCAATCAAATCTATACTACCTCTACTCATAAAAACGTCTCCCGCTCTAACCATTGCATATTCAGAAAATTGCACATAGAAAATCCTATGCCTGACAGAAGAAGTCTGAAGCCAGGCTTCTCATCCCCGCGCCCCCTTCACGCGCACGACAGCGTTCGAATCCTGTTGTGGCCGGGAAAAAAAGAAGAAAAAACACCGTAACCTGTGAGGGAGATCGCGGGAAAAAAAAAACCCGGCGAGGCGCCGCCACGATCAGATCCTTGCTCACCGCCCACGATTTCTGTGCCCTCAGCACTTGCTCGGCTGCTGCATCCGCCGCGACATCCTCCCGAGTCCGGCGATCAGCCGGCGGGGCTCCCTGAGGACCACCCACTCGCTGGATCCGCGCGGTGCTTCATCGGGTGGCGGGCAACGGTGGCGGTGGAGGCGCAATGGGCAGCAGGCGACTGTTATGGATACGATCGCCGAGACGCTGACTGGGTGTTGATTCGGCGACGATGGCGCTTCAACGAGTGGTGGGCGAAGACTTCGGTAGCGGTCGCCGGCCTGCGACACCCAGCCATGGCACCTGGCGGCACTCGTGAAACTCCAGCGACGACAACCGGCGGCAAACGGACGCGGGTCGGCACGGTGACCAAGCGGATGCGGCGTTTCACGAGTGTCGGCGCGGCCAGCTCGACGAGCAGGTGCCTGCGGGGCGAGCGCGAGGAGAGGTTTCCGAGCCCCCTCCCGGGCGCGTCACTACCGCTGTGCGTAAGAGGAAGCGGGGGGTGTTGCTGCGATAAGGGGCAGAGCACATGGATCGCGGAGGGCCGCATCCAGAAGAGCTCTGACATCTCCAGCAAAACCCAATGGGGAGTCCTAGGCCGAGATCTCCCGCCAGATGCTCCTATCCAACTTCTTCGACACCTGCTGCAGTAGCCCGCCGGCACACTCATCCCAGTCTCCAGCCTCCGCAAGATTGGTCCCTGCTCTTTCAGTTATGAATTTTTACTCCCTCTTTTTGTTTTCCAATCACTGTGTAGTCTGTGCAGTGCCGACAGGGTGCTTGTGGGAATTCCTTGATGGATGCTTACTAGGTGCTTGTGGAAATGCCATAGAGAACGAGCTGGTGATTCTGGTTTCCCGGACTACTCAAGCATGAAGGGAAGGAGAGGTGGTCAGTACTTCACCATTGAGCACCAGCCTTTTTGGGAGCTCTGGACCGTGCACAGAGCCGCTGGGAGAGGATATTAGCACAACAAGGCAAATTGGTGCTTGTGGCTGCGTACAATTCAGTGAATCAGACATTTATTGCCACTTCTTTGGGTGGGTACTGATATATTTGGGCGTGGAGTTTGGTATGTCAAGTGTGATTGAAATTGATTTGTGCTTTCCTCATGATTATATTTAGGATATGGCATTGAGTACTTTCGGATGTGTCTAATTGCAGATAGGGCTCAAGGAGATGGATGGTTTTGGAAACACTAGATCAGGACCATCATCATTAAACAGCTTCTGGACCTCCCATCGCATACTACTTATGTCTGGCACACAACAGAGGAGATGCTCCTATCAAACATGTCTGGTTTGCTTTTGTACCATGACATTTATGCTTTAGAGATAACCTACCGAAATCTAAATATCAACCGGTTTTGATCCCCAAGATTAGTGACACTTTTATGCTTTAGAGGTAACCTACTGAAATCCAAATATCTGCAACCCGTTATCTGCTCAATTGTACCATTTAGTGCTTTGTTGAGATGCCATCTCTGTTCCATCTCTTGGTTCTAAAAAAGACACATTGAGATGAACACAATACAGGTTCCCCTTGTTTACTTATACCACTTTCATTCTCTTGAGTTCTGAACCTACATATGTTTCAGTATTATGTATATATCTATGTGATGCATAGGAATTTTTTGCTATATATTAAATATATGTACCGTGCTCAAGCCATGATTTATTCCATATATTTCTCTAAAATTGAACCGTTTCTTTCCATTTCATTTTTCTAATATACGACAGAAGCTATAAAATCAAGGTATGTTGAGAATATTTACCATTGGCTTCCCTGCAGAAGTACATACCCTTGTTTTGATTTGGAAAAGAAGCCCATTGCTCGCTTGTGGGTGGAGTAATCTGAATTTTAAATCTCATGTAGTTTCAGTCTTCAGAGTACTAAAGATAAACAGATGCAATTATGTCTTAGGCCTTGTTTGTTTCCATCCAAGATTATATAATGGGATAATGGTGTGTATGCCCTCAGTCTATACGTCAATTTCGCTTTTACTCCTGTTGTTTTTTAGATTTTGTGATTTTGCCATCGCTATTTTGAAACGAATGCAACGATTGCCCTTGGTTTGGACGTCCGTTACTTATAACCGGATTTTAAGTTATTTTAAAATAAAATATATGGAAACCGGGGAAAAGACAATATATCCCCCCCCACACACACACTAACTAAAAAAACTTATCTAGGTTGAGTTACCTTTCCTTTCATGTTCAGGTCCTGTAGAGCCGTAGCTAGGTGCTCGGCGGGTCGTTGCGGGGGCGAGGTGGCAGGCTGGCTGCGGGGCTCATAATTCATTAGTTAAGGGACAACAACTTATTAATATATGTATGAGAATCTGGCCTATAAATTGTAATAATCTAGCCATAATACATGCATGTTTGTTTCATCAATTTTTAGATTATAAACTGGATTACACATTTTTGTCCGTTTCAAGTTCATGTTTCTCTTTTTCTCAAAGTTTATTACTGATGATAATATTTGATCGTTTCAATGCAATCTCCTATTAATTCCTCCTGTCTTTAATAGATGTGCAAGCAGCAGGTTGCAACTTCGGCTCTTCGAAAGGTCCTCCAGTGTAAATTACAGTCCTGATGGATCACGTTTGTACTGGGAAAATATTCTGATAGCTAGACTAATATATAAGATACCATAGTGTTAATGTCATTTTTTTGTGAATTTGTGTTTCTTTGATCAGTTGATATAATTTTTTTTGTTTTATGATTCATTTTGTAGACGCCACCGTAGCGTTAGCACGGGCACTATACTAGTTATATTCTAATTTGTTCGCTCCTTTATCCTTTATGCGCTTCCTTTGCTCTTGTAGGAGGTCGGGCCGTCGGGGTAACTGACTCACTGCGCTGGCGCGCTATTAGAAGGCCTTCGTTGGGCTCGATCCAGTCTCATGTCCCACTCGTGGATTTTATCCTGTAAAAAATTTTGGCACCTAGTCACCTGCTTGCGTCTTGGACCTGATGGTTAAGAACCACTGTGAAATTATCCTCCTATCTAGTATCTACAGTTAATGAAGCTCTCCTTTTGTTTAAGAAAAAAATGCTTAACCACCCACGTTCTAGTTCTCGATTTGGCACGGGTGCTCGTATTTTCCTAGATTTATTTCAGGATTTATCGGCGCTATGCTTTCAGTGGTAGGCGACGTCCCCATCGACAGCGAGATGTCTGTGATGATTTCGTGAATCTCGAGATCTGCGGACTGAATCCTTCGGAGGTGCTCATAGGGGTAGGATTTGTGTATGTGTGTTCATAGGGGTGAATATGTGCGTGCGTGTTATGGGCGTCCTCGCTATAAAAAAACAAAAAAAAACTAGCTGAGCCACCGACACATATGCTGCTTTTTTTACAACAAATGATTTCATTATCAACAGCAAGAAGTTGTCAGTAACCTTACAGAGGTCAAGGTTATAGATTGTAGTGCCTCTTGGAGAGGGCACTGAGAATGATCTGCACTGGTACAGGTACATATGAAACCTAGAGAAACAAGTGACTGAACATGATTTATAGCCCGTTGTAAAGTCTTGTGTTTCTTGGAGCTGTGGAGTTGTAGAATATTTGAGTGTAGTACTTGATTCGCCACTCCGGCGGATTGGTTTGGTCCTGAGCATTTAGGAAGTTCACCAACTGTTGGTTGTCTGATAGGAAATTGACCCGCTGAAGAGCAATCTTTTCAGTGATGATGGCTGCCAAGGCTAGAGCTGCCGCTTCGGCCATGAGAACCGAAGATGCAGCGCTCATGGTTGCCTTGACATATATTGTCTGGACCTGTTGTGGGAGCTTGTTCACAATGAACACTCCTGAACCTGCATTTCTTATGTTAGCAGAGAGGGTATCAGGGGAAATAGATGCATCAGAATAGCATTGGACACTTTCGAGTAAGTTAGGAAAGGTAATCAGGTAATTATTCTACAAGGTTACTTGTTGGTGAGACACTATAGCACTGTAAGGCATAGTACCAACAGTACCGGTATTACCATTACGGAGTTTAGGGTCCCGGTTTTGGTTATTTTGCTACGCCATTGAGTCTGCAACGAGCAGATGTGTACCTTGGATAGAAGATTGACTCTCCCTGTCTGAGGTAATGGGTGCTTGCTGAACTACAGTGGGTGCGTCCTGGGATCCCTGTTGTTGAGGATGGGCTTCACCGGTTGGTTGTTCTTATGTAGCTAAGTGGTGGGTGGACATATGTGCTTGTATTGCATGGTGGACCTGCCAAGGAGTTGTAACACCCTAAAATTTGCACCTTTGGAAATATAGTTAAAATGATTTATTAATGAATTTTTGTGCTCATAAGAATATAAGAAAAATAATATGTTTCACTAAATTAAAACTTCATCATAGGGTGTAGCAACATGGTTGTGCATACATGCTGGTGCATATTCTTTATTGTGCTGAGTGATTTTGATTCAAATTCAAACCGGTTTAAAAATGCACATGAAAATGGTTTTCAAATGGTTTTTTAAGATAAAAGATAAAAGAAAAAGAAAATAAAATGAAGAAACTTTCTGCTCTCTTCCTTTAAGCCCGAAGGCCTGCTCCCTCTCTCTCGGCTTCCTCTTCCGCTCGTTCCATCTCCGCGTGGCCCAAAGGCAGGATCGGCCCAGGCGGACAGCCACCGTGCGCTCTTCTTGGCAACCGGTCTTTACCTTCCTCGCGTCAGACTCCGTCCGCGGAACCGCCGCTGCCCCGCGCCCATACCTCGCGTCGTGGGAGCGTCTCGCGCCCCGGCCTCCATAAATGGGAACCCGCACCCCGTCGCCGCTCCATGGATCTGCAACTTCCGAGCTTGCCTGCCATGCTTTGTTGCCGCCGCTGGCCTCTCCTTGGCAACAAGCAAGGTCGTCTGCCATGTTTCCTGCCGATCTCCAAAGTGGCTCCGTCCGATCGAGTACCAACAATCACATGGTGCCTCGCCGACTGTATGCTGGCGCCGCCGACCACCGTTGCTGTGCCATAGAAGACATTTAGAAGGCGTTGTGAAGAACGCAGCCATCGCCAGGTCCCTGGGAAGCTGTTCGGACCTAATGAGCATTGTGCCGTGGCCTGATCCTCTACGTTGCAGGAAATACCCTAGGTCGTTCTCCATCTGCAAGTCCAACCACCGTCCGTCCGGACATCCTGATCCTGTCTATGATCCACCATTCCCTGCAGGACTCCGGCCGTCGATCCTTGTTTGCCATCGGTGAGCACTGAACATTCATATGGTTCCTATCTCTTTCTCTGCTCTGTCTAGTTAGTCTGAGTCTGAGCAATCCGGTGCTTGTTTTTACCGGCCGCAGCCTCTCCATGACGGAAATTTGCTATCTCGCTTCCACCATGCATGTCTATCTGCACACCGAGATGCTTCTGGTACAGCAGATGCAACTCACGATCAACCAGCTTCTATTGAGCAGCAGAAACACCATTCACTTGGCATCAGTATCAAGCGTTATGCACGTTAATTAAGGTCAGCCCACAGATCACCTCCTTTTCCATTATTTTATTGATCAAACATTGTGCCGATGTCATGCCTTGTCATTCATACATCATAAATCACCATTCTCTATTTATTCCTCAATCAAGAAGTATCTTTCATATACATCGTTGAGCTGCTCAGGATGTCATTGAGTCTCCGTGCAGTTATATATATGCTGATCACTGCCGTTATCTTATTTCCATCGTATCTGAATAGATGTAGTCTACTGTATGGCAATGACGTTAACATGCTACATGTCTTCTAATTTTTAGTTTAAATATTAATTTTGACTAATCCCTGTTCACACTGCTTTTCAAATTATATAAAAAAACATAAGAGATTAACAATAGACTTTTTATGTGCCACGTTAACTTGATTAATAGCAATGTAAATATGTTTTTAATTTATAATTTGCTTAGTTTAACATGTCATATACAATTCCACTAGATACTCTCACATGCTTATTCCATTGCAAGGTAAATTTTAAATGGTTTAATTAATATATGAGATAGATTTATAAAATAAAACATGATTAGTTTTAAGCATGACTTTCAATTCAATACATGTTGACTATTCAGAAACAATATTACTCTCATAATTTTGTTCAACTAAAATAAATCAAGCTTGTAGTTGTTTCTTTTATATAAAATATAAAACTCATGTTAATCGTTTCTTTTTAACGATAGTTCTTTATCGGTGTTTCTCGTGATCTCATGGCCATAGCATTAGCTCTCTTTTAGTACGTTGTTTTACTTTGTGAGGTGTACTGTTCTTAGTTGATTTTATTTGTTGCTTGTATGTTTGCCTACGTGTGGAGCTTGCTACGAGTAGAACAAGAACCATTTGTGAACGCTGAAGATCGGAAGGTGACGAGAAGCAAAGTATGAGGAAGTTTGAACAAGTGTTAAGGCAAGTATAGCATGAGCCTACCTTGATTCCTATTCATTATATAATCTACTCATTATGCATGTGTCTAATAATGCTCGACTATAAGGACATCCTAGCCATTGATGACTTATACCTTGATGCCTATGGGTATTATTGGATATGGGTAGAATGCTAGTGCTTTATTCAAACATGATCAATACTATGATTAATGGAACAAACGGATAAACATGATGGTAATAATTGAAATATAGGGTGATGGTGCAAATGATGTCGATCATGTTGCCCTAAACTCTCCGTAAGGACTTATCTGTAGGGCAAAAGCTGGGACATACAGTGCAACCGTGAGAGTTATATGGCTCTGACTTTAGCTCAGTAATAGGATCTTTTCTAGCTTTTTAGAGGTTACCCGAAAGGACGTAAGAGGGGCTTGACACTTTGGGTATAGAACTGCCTCTGTTCTGGTGTGTATAGCCTGCGGGAATTGTGCCACAAAAAGGGGTTCTCTATATCTTCCTGCCGAGAAAACCTCGCGGCCCTAACTTGTTAGACGAGACCTATAGAAGGCTTCATAGTGTACCCTGTCCGCTCACCTTGGAAGTGTTATGGGAGTAATTAACCCGGGCATATGGGCAACACGACTCACGGGTAAAGATGCACAACCTCTGCAGAGTGTTAAAACTGTTATAACAGCCGTGCTCACGGTCACGAGCGGCCTAGAAAACTCACAGAATAAATGGTTACTTTTGATGATGTTGTTCATGGTGAACTATGATGGTATTATGATGATGATGACGACGATGATGATATAATGTTGATCAATGACTCTATTTAATTCTAGTATATGATCATGTGGGTTAATTTGGGAGCTTAAGCATAATTTGATATTGATCAATAACAAAATGTTGACTTACTAAAATGCTAAATGCAGTAAACCGTGTCTGCCTTTTGAGCCTCATGAATCCCCATGTTATGCTTGTGGAGTACGAAATGTAACACCTCAGGTGTTTAGCTCCATAATTGCATTGCATGAGCATAAGCATACATCATTTCATGTCAATTCATGTGGTTGCAACAAATGTGATTTGTTTTGAAGTTTTTGTTTGACTCACATCGTGTGACACTAGGGAGTTGGTGTAACTAAAGGGTAGAGTAGCCAATTATATCTCACAACACCTTAGTTATACTTAGGGTCACTCATGGAGCAAGGTTCATGTTGACCAAAATCACCAAAATGCCCTCCATGGTGTAGTTGACCACCATTGAGCCCTAGGATGCTCTAGTTTGACCAATTAAAAAGTCCAGCTTAGAGACCTTGCATGGAGGAGCACCCTTAAGCAAAGTTGTAGAGAATTTCATAAGGAAAAAAGTTCTAATATGGCTATCGTATGAAAATGATCAGAACATGCTCAAAAATGGCCCACAAGTCAGTATTAGAGGCTGTTTTGGGACTTAGCAATTTTGGCTAAGTGTGAAGCTGAAAACCGTTTCACTGTACCTCACTTTGGCAACTTGTAACTCACAAACTAGGCCAAACCAGTCCTTGAGCCAATTGACAAAGTTGTTGTCCACACATAGCTCTACAACATTGTCAACATGACCATCACCTAGTTCTAAATGGTTTAGGAGTTATGGTGTCTTGAAAATTTGGTTTTAGTCGGGGGAAATAACTGAAAGTCGGTTTAGCTTTCATGTGCCTCACTTTGGGGCGTTATATCTCACCAACTAAACCGAACCAGCTCATGATGCCTTTTACAAACTTGTAGTGCTCACATAGGTCTACAACTTTGCTAATTGGAGGTTTCACTAACACGAGCTGCTTTGAGAGTAAATCGTCGACGAAACTGCCATGGCAGTCGGTCTTTGGAGGTTCAGTTTCAGTCAACGAACTCGAACACCGGCATGTCGTGGCGCTCGGGCAGAAGAGTGTCGTCGCGTGTCGACCGAGCGCTGCCATCGCCTCCACGTCGCGAGCCCAGACGCGGGATTGAACACCGAGCGGCCACCTCCACCCCCTCACTCGCGCTCATTTTCTTCTCCCTCCCTCTCGCTCTGGCCGGGCTCGCCGAGGCGGAAACCGGAGACACCATTGCCGCCGCAGCTGTCTCCGAGCTCGCGCACTCACCACCGCTCGCCGGACCACGTCCATCCCTCCGCCTTCCCGTCCTACACCTCCTCGACCCGTCGGTAGGTTGGATTGAGCCCAAGGTGAGCCGCATTGTCGTTTTCGCCCGCTCACCGAAGCTCACCGGAGCTCCGCCATGTGCGGGTCACCGTGGCCAGCACCACACAGTAGTTCTCCGTCTGCCTTCACCCACGTTTCCCCCTCCCTGTCATGTGTAGATGCTAGGATGAAGATGTTACCGCCGGTATCGGGACAGCCATGACGGAACGAGATCGTGCACGGCCGCGCCATGGCTGCCGGCCAAGTGCTCACGCGGTCAAGCGGCTCCGTTCCATCCCCGTCTATGTGAGTGGTCTCGAGAGGTCCACTAGGAGTCCAGGAAGGTGATGCACCCTTCGGTAGGCCGTGCGACGGCCGGGACTCGTCGGCGTACCGTCAGGCACCACGGCCGTCCGCCATCGCCGTCGACCTAGGTGCTGCGGTGCATCAGCTTTGGGGAAAAGGGGTAGCCTCGGTGCGGTTGGGTCTGGGCAAGACGTCGGTGAACTTGATTGGTCGGAGGAGCCACCGGCGGCAAGGAATCGCTCGCCGGAGCTCACTGCCGCCCGCTCCCCTGTCCTCTTTCGCTGACACGCGGGGGCCACCTGTCTATTGCCGCACGTGGGCGGGAGCCCGAGCGGGCCGCGCGCACGCGTCTTGGGCCGCGTCTGTCCCGGGCCGGCCCAGTTCCAGATAAAATCAGTTTCATTTATTTTATTTTGTCACAGTTTTTTTTTGGGGTTTAGAAAAGGTAGATCTAGGGTTTCACCTGCTCAAAAATTATGAGATAAATTTTGTTATGATCTACATGTTGTGTAGTATTTTAGAAAAATATGATTTGGTTATGTGATGTGTAGTTTCTGGGATATTTAAATAGGTCTTTGAAATGTGTTTTAAAGCACATGCAAACTTGTTTAAATTATATCTTGAGTTTCAGTGTTCCAAAAATTATGAAATTTGGGGGGGTAGGCTAAATTATACTTGCTCTAGCTCTGGTAAAAATTTGGACAGTAGTGCTTAAGTACTTTTCAAGTTATAATGCTATCTTGTTATTCTAGGAAATACTTAAATGAATTTTAGTAATTTTTCTACATGTGCAATGTTCATATAAATTTTTGGAGAATGTCTTGGTACCCCAGAGTGTCCAAGAAAATTAAGAAATCTGTTGTTTGACACTTTTTACTATGCTTTGTTATTTATACAAAAATCAGCCTTTTGGGCTTGTGAATTTTGTTCAGAGAGTTCCTTTGAATAAATTGAGTTCAAATTTTTACAGTAGTCTCTTTTTGGGTCAGAGAGTCCCCTGTAATTTTTGTAGAATTTTAGGAGCAGTTTACATATATGTTTAAAATTCCACTTAATTACTTAAGTAAATTAAGAAAGGGGTGTAAATAAATATTCTAGGTGGGCACACCTTACTTTCTGGTGTTCTTGTGACCTTTGTGAACTTGTGGTAACAGTAGTTTGGTCTTATGGGATATTTGCCACATAAATAAATATTTAATCTTTGCAATTCTAGGTTTTCTGGACAGCTGGTAGTATCTTTGGGTTTGACCCTTAATAAAAGTGTTTGCTGGAAAACTTGTGAATACCAAAATTGTAGTAAACTTGATAAACTAGCTTGTGTCACAATTTAGGACCATTTGACTTAGTAGTTTGGGAGTCATTGCTGTTTTAAGTGACAGTCCAGAATTGGCTGCTCTCTGTTTAGAGAGAGCAGATTCTGGAACTTTGGAATTTCGACTAGGTAAACTTTGGAATTTAGTGTTGTGGTCTGAAAACATTTTGTGGTACATTTCTTAAGCTTTCCAGATTGTCTTAGATCATATCTTTTGGATTTGGGAATCTCCAGTTATGTTAGAAACAAGTAGCTGCTGTCCAGAATGTCTTACCGTGATATTTTGGGTTGGATGTGGTAACCTAAATAATGTCACTCTTGTGTTTGTTAGGTGTTAGGGCCTTAATCGAAGATGAACAACTATATCTTAGGTTGGGTAGATTAGGTTAGTACTTCTCCACCGGAGAAGAGTTTTGCACGTACTGATAAAGTAACTTGATTAGATTATTATATTTTATTTCTAAAATGCATTTCATTCCGAGCATGTTGCACCATTATGCACCCATGATATTTATTGTGCACTCATGTAATAGGTGTTCCGGAGGGGGTAACTCTCCTCGAATTCGAGCCTGTGATTTCGGAGGAAGTCCAGAACCAGCCGGAGCAGCTAGAGGAACCAACCGGCGGAGAAGTTCCCGCTGAAGACCTGCCTGAGTGTCCTGACCACCGACCTTCGACCTTTCTGAAAGGCAAGCCCCGGTGCATGCTGAACCTACTGATTTATAAATTAATCTTGAGTACTTTTAATTGTTTACTGCATTAAGTTGTAGGAGTTATATGAAAACACTTGTTGCATTATACCTATCCTTGTCCAGATATCGTACTTAATCCTATATTAGGTTTAGGCACGTGTCAATGCTTAGCCCTGCTTAGTACGGTAGAAGTCGGGTGATTTTCGGTCATCCGCGAGATGTAGGAAGGAGTCACGAGTGGCTTATGGCTATCGTGGATGGAACCATGCCTTAAAATGAAATTGAGACCGGGCGGGAGTTCGATAGTACAGCCGCAAGACACTTCACGTCTTGGGTGTGGAGCTATGCCCGTCTGAGTCATTGAAGGACCGATTCGCTGTACGTCATTGAGTCATGTTGAACGCAGTCTAACACTTAGTTGGCCGGATAAGTCGTTCTGACCGTGAAGCCGAGTAATTTGATTCAGACCGGGAATCGAATGGTAGGTTGCTTCTTGGAGGAGAGAAAGGATGTGCTTGGGGACATTGACGTGAGACCAAGGGGGGGTTAGAGTCCCTATCACCTGGCAGAGTGTCGCCCTTGGGGTCGCGACATCATTCGGACCCGCGATTCCTGAATCATATGAAAAGGTGGCTTGTGCGACCCTGACAGGGGCCTGCGCGGTGAGTGTTATAAATACCCCTCCAGCTGGATAGGAATTCGATTCGAATCGCCGTCGCTCCCGGTTAGTGAGCACTTGACTTGAGCAGCGGCAACGTAGATCTCATTAAATGAACAGGTGGTGAAGGGAATGATACAATGTTGCCACAATTCATACCTGCTCTGGATATAATGATGATAATTGTTTGATTATAATCAAGTGCATGTTTAGTACAGGTGCTAAGATAAATGACAGGTAAATGCTAAAAATAACTGCTAGTAAAGGTTATAAGAGTCTCAATTACTTATGCCTTTATGCAAAAATGTGATGTCAGCTAGCCTCTTGTGAAAGCCTTGCATAATCCTTGGTGTCATCTTATTTCTGGTTTTCGACGGGTAAGTCTAGCTGAGTACATTCCAGTACTCAGGGTTTATTCCCTCCTGTTGCAGATGATATGCTCTACCAAGGCTTCTGCAAAAATTGTCTCCACCCTACGGGTGACGAAGACTAGATCACTTGGGCGTGATCATCCTTTATGTACTTTCCTGATGCTTTTGCGGGTTATTGATCAACAAGACTGGCAGTAGTTAAACAACTGGCGTGTGTTTGCTTCCGCTACTTTATAAACTTGGTTTGTAATAATTGCGACTCCGTGTGTGTAAACTTATTTCAGAACTACTTGTGAAATGTAACGTATGATGTTGTATGTTGAATGATGCGATCTTGGTTGTAAGCAAGTTGGTTTGAAATCCTTCGTGGTTTCGATTGACTACCGGGATTATATGGGCTCAAGTTCAAAAATTTAAGTGCTTCGGTGCTTGTTTTTGTACTTGTGCTCTTATAATTTGGTCGGTTCTGTTACAGCTGGTACCGGAGCATAATTCAACATTAAACACATCGTACGAGTATTTAAAAACAAAAGTATTTGATTATGAAAAAGGGTTAAAACTCTAAAAATTATTTTTTTTGGTATGCCAGTGATCACAACCCTTAGCCCAAATAAGGACTCTTAGGTGACTTATTATAAAGACTAACTTGGGGGCTTTGTTTGTTTTTGTTTCGTCGTCCATACGGCGTGATATTGTATGGATGCCATTCACTTGGGTGGTAATGTATGGATCAATTGCCTCGATGCTCTGGTAAGTGTGAGTTGTGAGAGCATGATTGTCCAACCGGCGATCTAGGGGAGAGTAGTTTTGGTGACTTGCATACTTACATGTTTAAACCATGTAATTACGTAAGCACTTAATTGTGGGAACCTTTATATCGGGTAGCTTTGATACTGAAGTATATACATCAGGGGATGTGTATATGGAAAGTATTTAAATTACTGCTTTCTTGTGTGCATATATTGGGAAACTGTTGGGCTGAAATGAGGTTTTCTGCAGGTACACTAACAGCGTAACGAGTAGACCGATAGTTTCGCTTATATGAGAGAACGTATGTATGCCACCGCCTAGCGTTAGAACTTTAGGTTTCTACTAAGGTGAGAGGGCGTACGGAACGTGCATGCATCATGTTTAATTATATCATACATATCGTTTATTCCCTCCTTAAAAATTTCAGTACTACCGACTAAAGTAAATTTCGTATCCCCTAAATGATCCTCACTTTAAGTCGTATCTTGTTGCTACAGATGGCACATACCAAGAGGACCGCTCGCAAGTGCACTGGGGGCAGGGCACCGCATCACCAGCTCGCTCCACGTGAGCCCCGCCCTGAACCTACTGAGGTGGAAAGGCTGAGGGCAGAGTTGGCTGAAGTGACTGCTGCCAGGAATGCAGCGCGTCAGCAACTGGAGCAAGTGATCCATGATCGTGACCAGGAAACACTTGCAGTCCAGAGATTGACAGTAGCACATCGCCACTGTCAACGCATGCTGGTCCATGTCATGAATCAGAGGGATGAAGCCTGACACGAGGAGAACGTTCTGAGAGCTCGTCAGTTTGAGCTCGAACAACAGTTGGAGAATGCTGAAGAATACAATGATAATCTTCATGAAGAAGTGCACCGCCTGAACAACCAGCTAAATCCTCTGCTGCATAGAAATATCAACGCAGATGAGGGCATGGGTTCGGGAATCTTCATGGCTGAAAATGATGATAAAGTGGAGGTCAATGGGCCCCAAGATGCCGCACCAGAAGAAGCACCGGAAGAAGAAGAAGACGAGGAGTTAGAGCCTGTTAGTGATGAGGACGGCGGGGAGATCCTTGACACCGACTCTGAGGACGATGCTTAGAGTAGTTATCACGTAGCTATGGTGTTAGGATCGTCTTTTGTGCCTCCTGGGGTTGGTGTGAGGCTTTATAATAACTTGACTTTTGGGATGTAAGGTCGAACCCTATGTTTCCTGGATGTTTAGTTGGAACCTGTTAATTTCGATCGCAATTGGATGTCTTATTGTGTTGCGTTCGATGATGGTGTCACGATTAGCACCCTTCGGTGCCGCGACGAAACCGAGGGCCTCCTATGGCGCGTGACATAAGGCTGTGCTGCTTGGCACGCGCTGGTATCGAGGTGGCTAGTCATGATCCACCATGGAACTCTACCGTTGAGAAGTCTCCTTGTGGTCAGTTGAAGTAGCTTTCTCAGTCAACTAAAAACTTTGAAATCGAATCCAAGTACCGGGCGAAAGATCAAAACTCACGTAGACTTTAGTGTAAACGGTTCAGTAACTGCTGTGCTCCTTGTGAGTGAGCCTTTATCAAAGTACCTCTTGTTGGGTTCTCTCGTATGATTGTGCCAATTGATCCGCTTGAATGGATTGTGCGGTTGTGATGAATTATTGTGCCATGATTAATTTGAGAAGTCTATTTCATGAAGTCAGTTTGACATATTTACAATAATTTATCTACAAACTTCCCACATCGTCAGTGCTCATTGGCTATGCATTTTACAGATGTCGTACAATCTCCGTCGGGGTCGTGGCAATGAGTATGAGGAACAGCCACCCCCTCCGCCACCACCTACCCCCGCTGAGTTAATGCAGACCATGGTCGAAGGGCAGCGCATGCTGGCAGATGCTATGCGCCAGCTTGCCAACCGGGAGGCTCGTCATGGCCGCCAGGGCCCAGAACCGAATCAGTACAGTGATTTCAAGGATTTTCTTGATACTAAGCCCCCGCTCTTTAAGGAGGCGGAGGAACCACTGCAAGCTGATGAGTGGTTGAATACTATTGAACAAAAGTTTCGTCTGCTTCGCTTGACCGATGAGCTGAAAACTAAATATGCTTCTCACCAACTACATGGTCCAGCGGGTATTTGGTGGAGCCACTATCGTTCCACATTGCCTGCAAATGTCCCGATTGCTTGGGATCAGTTCAAGGCCGCATTCCGTGGGAACTATATTCCTCCAGGTCTTATGGCTATCAAACACACAGAATTTATGAGGCTGTCGCAGGGTAATAAAAGCTTGACTGAATACCTGCAATCTTTCAACAACCTGGCAAGGTATGCCACCGAGTTTGTGGATACCGATGCCAAGAAAATTGCTAGCTTTAAAAGAGGCCTCGGCCCAAAGCTGATGAAGACTATGGGCACTAGCAAGTGCACTACCTTCAATGAATTTATCAGTGATGCTCTGACTCAAGAGAACAATAACTCTATCTATGCTGCTTCGAAGAGCCGCAAGAGGGCACTTGAGGCAGGTGCTTCACAGTCTCAAGCTCCAGCTGCCCCGAGGGCTCCTTCTCGCCCTCCTGCCACAAGTGCTAAGTTCCGTCCCCCGCAAAAGAAGGCGCCAATGAAGACTGGGTTTCGCAAGGCATATACAGTGGCTCTGCCAAAGGGTAATTCGAGCCAAGGCAGCTCCAGTGTCCCCCCTAGCAACATGTCTTGCTGGAACTGCAACAAGCCAGGCCATTGGTCCAGGAATTGTCCCTACCCTAAGAAGAATGTCAACCAAGGTGGCCGTCAAGGGCACGCTCATTATAATAGTATTGAGGAAATCCCATCTGGTGAGGTTGTCACTGCTGGTAAGTTCCTAGTTGACCAACACCCTGCAGTGGTACTTTTTGATTCAGGTGCTTCGCATTCCTTTATCAGTCCTAAGTTTGCATCAGAGTTTGCACACAAATTGCATACTGTTGAAGGTGGGGGTTATTGTATTAGCGTAGCAAGTGGGAATATTTCCACAAATAAAGTAGTGGGGAATCTTGAGCTTGAGATAGAAGGGCGAAAGTACTCGCTTGCCTTAGTGGTTTTGCCGGGATTAGGCATAGATGTTATTCTGGGCATGAATTGGATGAGTCAGAATGGGGTACTCATTGATACATCCACTCGGATAGTTATGCTCAGAGATCCTACAGATAAAAAGGGTTTTCTGGTACAACTTCCCAGAAAAGTTGATTTGTCTGGGGAAGTTCATGTTGTGCAAGCAAAGGCTTTGGCCGAAATTCCAGTAGTAAATGAGTTTCCGGACGTTTTTCCTGATGATTTGCTGGGGCTCCCTCCGGATCGGGATGTGGAATTTAAAATTGAGTTGTTGCCTGGCACGGCTCCCATCTCTAGGAGACCTTATAGGATGCCTCCGAATGAGTTAGCTGAACTTAAGGTGCAATTGAACGAACTTTTGAAGAAGGGGTTAATTCGTCCGAGTTCATCGCCGTGGGGATGTCCTGCTATCTTTGTAAAGAAGAAGGATCAGTCATTGCGAATGTGCGTAGATTATAGACCTATCAATGCAGTCACTGTCAAAAATAAGTACCCTCTACCACGTATCGACATCTTGTTCGATCAGTTGTCTAAAGCTAAAGTTTTCTCTAAGATCGATCTAAGATCTGGCTACCATCAAATTAAAATCCGCCCGGAAGATGTTCCCAAGACAGCTTTCTCTACCAGATACGGTCTTTATGAGTATCTTGTTATGTCTTTCGGCTTGACAAATGCCCCCGCACACTTCATGTACTTGATGAATTCGGTGTTTATGCCCGAATTGGACAAGTTTGTGGTGGTATTTATTGATGACATCCTGATATATTCTGTAAATGAGGAAGATCATGCTGAACATCTGCGTATAGTCCTCACAAGACTACGTGAACATCAACTATATGCAAAGTTCAGTAAGTGCGAATTCTGGCTTCGAGAAGTACCTTTTCTTGGGCATGTGTTGTCCGATGGAGGAAATATGGTGGACCCCGCCAAGGTACAAGAAGTACTGAACTGGAAGGCTCCTATCTCAGTTCACGAGGTTCGGAGTTTTCTTGGTTTGGCTGGCTATTATCGTCGATTCATCCCGGATTTCTCCAAAATAGCCAAGCCAATGACTCGGTTACTACAAAAAGACACCAGGTTTGTCTGGACTCCTGAGTGTGATGCGGCTTTTCACCAACTGCGAACCCTCCTAACCTCAGCTCCGGTTTTGGCATAACCGGATATCGAGAAACCATTTGATGTTTATTGTGATGCCTCAGGCATAGGTTTGGGAGGTGTTCTGATGCAGGAAGGCCGAGTAATTGCATATACCTCTCGACAACTTTGGAAATATGAGGTGAATTATCCAACACATGACTTAGAACTCGCCGCAGTTGTTCATGCTTTGAAAGTCTGGCGGCACTACCTGTTGGGCAATGTTTGCAATATCTACACAGACCACAAAAGCCTCAAATACATCTTCACCCAACCCGAGTTAAATATGCGTCAAAGAAGATGGCTCGAGTTGATTAAGGATTATAACCTTCAAGTGCACTATCATCCTGGCAAGGCAAATGTGGTTGCGGATGCTTTAAGCCGTAAGTCTCATTGCCATTCCCTAGTTGAAACTGATTTTCATCGATCTCACCTTCTACATCCAGCGGTCTTGTACAACATCACTGTCAGTTGTACTCTCAAAAGCAGAATTATTGAGCTCCAAAAGACTGACACTGGTATATTCCACATCAAGCGTAAGATGAAAGAGCAAGAAACTACACAGTTCAGGGTAGATGAAGAGGGTGTACTATGGTTCAAGGATAGGTTAGTTGTGCCTAAGGACCGGGAGCTTAGAAATGATATTATGTCTGAAGCACACTCCTCTAAGTTGTCCATCCATCCTGGTAGCAATAAGATGTATTATGATTTGAAGCCATACTATTGGTGGACCAAGATGCGGAAAGAAATAGCTGCATATGTGGCTAGGTGTGACACTTGCTGTAGAGTTAAAGCTGTGCATATGAAAGCTGGGTTGCTTCAACCACTTTCTATCCCAGGTTGGAAATGGGAAGAAATAAGTATGGATTTCATTGTCGGACTTCCTCCTACTGTCAAAAATCATAACTCTATCTGGGTAATTGTAGACCGCCTGACCAAGTCGGCTCACTTCATTCCTGTTCGAGTAGACTATCATCCCATTGACTATGCTGAGTTGTACTTCAATCAGATAGTCTGGCTCCACGGGGTACCTCGTACTATCATATCTGACCGTGGTCTCCAGTTCACTGCTCGCTTTTAGGAGCACTTGCATCACCTTCTGGGAACCAAGTTAGTGAGAAGCTCTGCTTATCACCCCCAGACGTCAGGACAGACGGAACGAGTTAACCAAATCTTGGAAGATCTATTGCGGGCATGTGTAATATCATCCAAGGGTTCTTGGGAAAAATGGTTACCTCTAGCCGAATTCTCGTATAATAATAGTTACCAAGAGAGTATTAAGATGGCCCTATTCAAAGCTTTATACGGTCGTAAGTGTAGAACCCCACTAAACTGGGTAGAAGCTGGTGAAAGGAGGTATTATGGTATTGATTTTGTTCATGAAGTTGAGGAACAAGTCCGTACCATCCAAAAACATATGGTTGCAGCCCAAGCTAGACAGAAAAGTTATGCTGATCGTCGTAGAAAACCACTCGAGTTTGAAGTTGGAGACTTCGTGTATCTGAAAGTTTCTCCAATGAAGAGTGTCCAACGTTTTGGTGTTAAGCGAAAACTTGCGCCGAGATACGTGGGTCCTTTCCAAATCATAGGCAAAAGTGGAGCTGTTGCGTATAAAATCCAGTTACCTCCAGAAATGAGTGCCATATTCAACGTCTTCCATGTATCTCAGCTCAAAAAGTGTCTTCGAGTTCCCGAGGAAAGAGTCCCTTTAGGAGACATCAGACTGGAATCCGATTTAACTTACGAAGAAAAGCCAGCCTGAGTGATCGATACTCAGGAACGAGTGACTAGAAGCAAAGTGGTTAAATGGTATAAAGTAATGTGGAGTAATTAGGGTAGTGAAAGTGACGCTACATGGGAACGGGAGGACTATTTGCGGGATGGTTATAAGGAATTCTATAAAAAATGGTACGCTTTCCAAATCTCGGGATGAGATTTTTATAAGGGGGGAGGGCTGTAACACCTCAGGTGTTTAGCTCCATAATTGCATTGCATTGCATGAGCATAAGCATACATTATTTCATGTCAATTCATGTGGTTGCAACAAATATGATTTGTTTTGAAGTTTTTGTTTGACTCACATCGTGTGACACTAGGGAGTTGGTGTAACTAAAGGGTAGAGTAGCCAATTATATCTCACAACACCTTAGTTATACTTAGGGTCACTCATGGAGCAAGGTTCATGTTGACCAAAATCACCAAAATGCCCTCCATGGTGTAGTTGACCACCATTGAGCCCTAGGATGCTCTAGTTTGACCAATTAAAAAGTCCAGCTTAGAGACCTTGCATGGAGGAGCACCCTTAAGAAAAGTTGTAGAGAATTTCATAAGGAACAAAAGTTCTAATATGGCCATCTCATGAAAATGATCAGAACATGCTCAAAAATGGCCCACAAGTCAGTATTAGAGGCTGTTTTGGGACTTAGCAATTTTGGCTAAGTGTGAAGCTGAAAACCGTTTCACTGTACCTCACTTTGGCAACTTGTAACTCACAAACTAGGCCAAACCAGTCCTTGAGCCAATTGACAAAGTTGTTGTCCACACATAGCTCTACAACATTGTCAACATGACCATCACCTAGTTCTAAATGGTTTAGGAGTTATGGTGTCTTGAAAATTTGGTTTCAGTCGGGGGAAATAACTGAAAGTCGGTTCAGCTTTCATGTGCCTCACTTTGGGGCGTTATATCTCACCAACTAAACCGAACCAGCTCATGATGCCTTTTACAAACTTGTAGTGCTCACATAGGTCTACAACTTTGCTAATTGGAGGTTTCACTAACACGAGCTGGTTTGAGAGTAAATCGTCGACGAAACTGCCCTGT
The DNA here is from genome assembly GCA_038087645.1 of Saccharum hybrid cultivar R570. Classification (NCBI taxonomy): domain Eukaryota; kingdom Viridiplantae; phylum Streptophyta; class Magnoliopsida; order Poales; family Poaceae; genus Saccharum; species Saccharum hybrid cultivar. The sequence continues at coordinate 9,114,668 of JAQSUU010000191.1, read as the reverse complement.
CAGTCGATCTTTGGAGGTTCGGTTTCAGTCAACGAACTCGAACACCGGCATGTCATGGCACTCGGGCAGAAGAGCGTCGCCGCGTGTCGACCGAGCGCTGCCATCGCCTCCACATCGCGAGCCCAGACGCGGGATTGAACACCGAGCGGCCACCTCCACCCCCTCACTCGCGCTCATTTTCTTCTCCCTCCCTCTCGCTCTGGCCGGGCTCACCGAGGCGGAAACCGGAGACACCATTGCCGCCGCAGCTGTCTCCGAGCTCGCGCACTCACCACCGCTCGCCGGACCACGTCCATCCCTCCGCCTTCCCGTCCTACACCTCCTCGACCCGTCGGTAGGTTGGATTGAGCCCAAGGTGAGCCGCATTGCCGTTTTCGCCCGCTCATCGAAGCTCACCGGAGCTCCGCCATGTGCGGGTCACCGTGGCCAGCACCACACAGTAGTTCTCCGTCTGCCTTCACCCACGTTTCCCCCTCCCTGTCACGTGTAGATGCTAGGATGAAGATGTTACCGCCAGTATCGGGACAGCCATGACGGAACGAGACCGTGCACGACCGCGCCATGGCTGCCGGCCAAGTGCTCACGCGGTCAAGCGGCTCCGTTCCATCCCCGTCTGTGTGAGTGGTCTCGAGAGGTCCACTAGGAGTCCAGGAAGGTGATGCACCCTTCGGTAGGCCGTGCGACGGCCGGGACTCGCCGGCGTACCGCCAGGCACCACGGCCGTCCGCCATCGCCGTCAGCCTAGGTGCTGCGGTGCATCAGCTTTGGGGAAAAGGGGTAGCCTCGGTGCGGTTGGGTCTGGGCAAGACGTCGGTGAATTTGGATTGGTCGGAGGAGCCACCGGCGGCAAGGAATCGCTCGCCGGAGCTCACTGCCGCCCGATCCCCTGTCCTCTTTCGCTGACACGCGGGGGCCACCTGTCTGTTGCCGCACGTGGGCGGGAGCCCGAGCGGGCCGCGCGCGCGCGTCTTGGGCCGTGTCTGTCCCGGGCCGGCCCAGTTTCAGATAAAATCAGTTTCATTTATTTTATTTTGTCACAGTTTTTTTTTGGGGTTTAGAAAAGGTAGATCTAGGGTTTCACCTGCTCAAAAATCATGAGATAAATTTTGTTATGATCTACATGTTGTGTAGTATTTTAGAAAAATATGATTTGGTTATGTGATGTGTAGTTTCTGGGATATTTAAATAGGTCTTTGAAATATGTTTTAAATCACATGCAAACTTGTTTAAATTATATCTTGAGTTTCAGTGTTCCAAAAATTATGAAATTTGGGGGGTAGGCTAATTTATACTTGCTCTAGCTCTGGTAGAAATTTGGACAGTAGTGCTTAAGTATTTTTCAAGTTATAATGCTATCTTGTTATTCTAGGAAATACTTAAATGAATTTTAGTAATTTTTCTACATGTGCAATGTTCATATAAATTTTTGGAGAATGTCTTGGTACCCTAGAGTGTCCAAGAAAATTAAGAAATCTGTTGTTTGACACTTTTTACTATGCTTTGTTATTTATACAAAAATCAGTCTTTTGGGCTTGTGAATTTTGTTCAGAGAGTTCCTATGAATAAATTGAGTTAAAATTTTTACAGTAGTCTCATTTGGGGTCAGAGAGTCCCCTGTAATTTTTGTAGAATTTTAGGAGCAGTTTACATATATGTTTAAAATTCCACTTAATTACTTAAGTAAATTAAGAAAGGGGTGTAAATAAATATTCTAGGTGGGCACACCTTACTTTCTGGTGTTCTTGTGACCTTTGTGAACTTGTGGTAACAGTAGTTTGGTCTTATGGGATATTTGCCACATAAATAAATATTTAATCTTTGCAATTCTAGGTTTTCTGGACAGCTGGTAGTATCTTTGGGTTTGACCCTTAATAAAAGTGTTTGCTGGAAAACTTGTGAATACCAAAATTGTAGTAAACTTGATAAACTAGCTTGTGTCACAATTTAGGACCATTTGACTTAGTAGTTTGGGAGTCATTGCTGTTTTAAGTGACAGTCCAGAATTGGCTGCTCTCTGTTTAGAGAGAGCAGATTCTGGAACTTTGGAATTTCGACTAGGTAAACTTTGGAATTTAGTGTTGTGGTCTGAAAACATTTTGTGGTACATTTCTTAAGCTTTCCAGATTGTCTTAGATCATATCTTTTGGATTTGGGAATCTCCAGTTATGTTAGAAACAAGTAGCTGCTGTCCAGAATGTCTTACCGTGATATTTTGGGTTGGATGTGGTAACCTAAATAATGTCACTCTTGTGTTTGTTAGGTGTTAGGGCCTTAACCGAAGATGAACAACTATATCTTAGGTTGGGTAGATTAGGTAAGTACTTCTCCACCGGAGAAGAGTTTTGCACGTACTGATAAAGTAACTTGATTAGATTATTATATTTTATTTCTGAAATGCATTTCATTCCGAGCATGTTGCACCATTATGCACCCATGATATTTATTGTGCACTCATGCAATATGTGTTCCGGAGGGGGTAACTCTCCTCGAATTCGAGCCTGTGATTCCGGAGGAAGTCCAGAACCAGCCGAAGCAGCTAGAGGAACCAACCGGCGGAGAAGTTCCCGCAGAAGACCTGCCTGAGTGTCCTGACCACCGGCCTTCGACCTTTCTGAAAGGCAAGCCCCGGTGCATGCTGAACCTACTGATTTATGAATTAATCTTGAGTACTTTTAATTGTTTACTGCATTAAGTTGTAGGAGTTATATGAAAACACTTGTTGCATTATACCTGTCCTTGTCCAGATATCGTACTTAATCCTATATTAGGTTTAGGCACGTGTCAATGCTTAGCCCTGCTTAGTACGGTAGAAGTCGGGTGATTTTCGGTCATCCGCGAGATGTAGGAAGGAGTCACGAGTGGCTTATGGCTATCGTGGATGGAACCATGCCTTAAAATGAAATTGAGACCGGGCGGGAGTTCGATAGTACAGCCGCAAGACACTTCACGTCTTGGGTGTGGAGCTATGCCCGTCTAAGTCGTTTAAGGACTGATTCGCTGTACGTCATTGAGTCATGTTGAACGCAGTCTAACACTTAGTTGGCCGGATAAGTCGTTCTGACCGCGAAGCCGAGTAATTTGATTCAGGCCGGGAATCGAATGGTAGGTTGCTTCTTAGAGGAGAGAAAGGATGTGTTTGGGGACATTGGCGTGAGACCAAGGGGGGGTTAGAGTCCCTATCACCTGGCAGAGTGTCGCCCTTGGGGTCGCGACATCATTCGGACCCTTGATTCCTGAGTCATATGAAAAGGTGGCTTGTGCGACCCTGGCAAGGGCCTGCGCAGTGAGTGTTATAAATACCCCTCCAGCTGGATAGGAATTCGATTCGAATCGCCGTCGCTCCCGGTTAGTGAGCACTTGACTTGAGCAGCGGCAACGTAGATCTCATTAAATGAACAGGTGGTTAAGGGAATGATACAATGTTGCCACAATTCATATCTGCTCTGGATATAATGATGATAATTGTTTGATTATAATCAAGTGCATGTTTAGTACAGGTGCTAAGATAAATGACAGGTAAATGCTAAAAATAACTGCTAGTACAGGTTATAAGAGTCTCAATTACTTATGCCTTTATGCAAAAATGTGATGTCAGCTAGCCTCTTGTGAAAGCCTTGCATAATCCTTGGTGTCATCTTATTTCTGGTTTTCGACGGGTAAGTCTAGCTGAGTACATTCCAGTACTCAGGGTTTATTCCCTCCTGTTGCAGATGATATGCTCTACCAAGGCTTCTGCAAAAATTGTCTCCACCCTGCGGGTGACGAAGACTAGATCACTTGGGCGTGATCATCCTTTATGTACTTTCCTGATGCTTTTGCGGGTTGTTGATCAACAAGACTGGCAGTAGTTAAACAACTGGCGTGTGTTTGCTTCCGCTACTTTATAAACTTGGTTTGTAATAATTACGACTCCGTGTGTGTAAACTTATTTTAGAACTACTTGTGAAATGTAACGTATGATGGTGTATGTTGAATGATGCGATCTTGGTTGTAAGCAAGTTGGTTTGAAATCCTTCGTGGTTTCGATTGACTACCGGGATTATATGGGCTCAAGTTCGAAAATTTGAGTGCTTCGGTGCTTGTTTTTGTACTTGTGCTCTTATAATTTGGTCGGTTCTGTTATACGAAATGTAATCACGCTTGTTTATTTTCAATATTTTGGAAAAATCCCGGATGGGTACCAGATTGCCAGAGATTGGAGCAGACAGGCTTGTGATCAACCAGTCAGTCGTCCCTGTGGAGTGGAGTCTTCACCTGAAGACCGGAGTTGTCTTTCCGTTGTTTGCTATCTAAGGTTATATCTTTTATAATAAGTACGTTATATATTGAGCATTATCTTTTGATATTACTCTTATTTGTAGCTATATGTGAGATTTGACTTACTGGACTCACATATGGTGTGTATCTGGTTTTGTTCTTAAAATCGGATGCTACAAAGTGGTATCGGAGCAATATTGACTGTAGGACGCAAGCCTAGTTAGGAATTGGCCGTCTTAAGATTTAGGAATTGCTATAAGACCCTTGTTCTATAAACCTTGATATTCCTCCTCTATTATTTCTCTACCCTTGATATTCATCTCCTCCTTGATACTCGTTTAAGTCTTTGTTCTCATCTTCACTCCTTGCTTTGATATGCTTTTAGAATCTTCTCTTACCACCTTCTTGCGTAATATGAAGTTAAGCTCTAGGATTTTCACCTTTAATATAATGATTACGATAGTATCGCAAGTCGAGTTTATGTGGTCTGTGAACCTTTAGTGTATGGTTGGTTTGTCTTAGTGTTTATGTTTGAGTAGCATCTTTGTAATGAGTGCAATGATCTTGTGGTTTTGTCCACAATTTCATTTAGTTTATAGGCCTAAGGCATAAGGATTAATGAAGTAAATAGTCGGGTTTTGGTTTTCTCCTGTTTTTTTCAATCCTGTTTTCTAGAGCAATATGTGTTCATCATGATATATATCCAGATCTGGACATCCAAAAGTTATAAAACTTTTATGGATAAAAGTAGACTCTTGTATGTTTCATCTGCCGCTAGAATCACTTCTATAACTGTTTTGGTTTGGGAGTTATGAAAATCACAAGACGATATAGTTGTGCTGTCTAAAACCTGGAGTAGTTTTTGTGGTGCACAATTTTCGGCCAAATTATGTTGGAATTAGGAAAAGTGTTCTACACAAAAGTTATAGAGGATTTCAACAGCTTTCCAATAGTATAAACTACAACTTCATTGGATTAATAGAATAGGAGTTACAACTGTTTTCCTGCGCTGCTGTTTTTCTACTCACGAGGAATTTTAGACTTCTTGTTCTTACTTATGCACATGAGTTTCCGTGGGATATCAGAAGGTCATTATGACGGTTAACTCACTTGGAAGAAGATGCAAGCTACCCTTTGTTGTTCCCCTAGTTGATCTCTCTTAAGGGGGGTAGCCGAGCGAAGAAGTAACAAGATGAAGGTTTCTTACATTCAAGTACTCCACCTAGAAGAATTAGTTATCCCTATGGTTGAGAAGTCACCAACAAAGCACAGTTGGGTGTTTGAACTTCAACATACCCAAGACAAGTCAGCAACAATGACAAGGCAAGGAGATATGGTTCATCTACAGTTGGTTCTATGGAGACTCGGAAAACTCGTTGTGACATCAAATATGGCAAGAAATTTTTGATTCAAGGAAGATCTCTACTTGGATAAGTTATCTCAAATGGTGAAATTATGGGGAACTTAAGAAAACTAATGATGTGTTGAGTTGGAACCCACCAAAGGATGTGAGTGAGATTCAAAGTTTTCCTAAGAACAGAAGATATTGTCAGAGGTTCATTGGAGGCATTATAATCTTGGATATAAGGGTGACATCTACAAGGATCGTAAGAATCTAAAGGATATCTTCACTAAGTTGGTTTTGATCTTATGAAATCATCGATGAATTAGAGCGATCAAGGATTATGACATGAAAGTGTGTTATCGTCCGGAGAAGCAAAAGTTGTTGCCGATGCTCCTAGCATAAATAGTGTGCTAGGGAGGTTCGGCGACACCAAGGTTGAGTTGTGTGAGAAACTTGAGTGATGTCACCTATACTACAAAGTTGGTAATTAATAGTGTCCACCTTGGAACAAAAGGAATTGCAAAGGTCAATTGGAGGAATGGCATAAAGGGCTATGGGATTGTGCTTAAGAGTTGATCAAGCAATTAGGAGCAAGGTTGTAACAACGTGCAAGCTACAACGTGATCATTGTGAGAAAATGAAGAAGATCCAAAGGCAGAGCATGTACATCTCTTTGATCACCGTCTTTCGAATCTCGAGGACGAGATTCCTCTTAAGGGGGTAGAATTGTAACACCCTAAAATTTACACCTTTGGAAATATAGTTAAAATGATTTATTGATGAATTTTTGTGCTCATAAGAATATAAGAAAAATAATATGTTTCACTAAATTAAAACTTCATCATAGGGTGTAGCAACATGGTTGTGCATACATGCTGGTGCATATTCTTTATTGTGCTAAGTGATTTTGATTCAAATTCAAACCGGTTTAAAAATGCACATGAAAATGGTTTTCAAATGGTTTTTTAAGATAAAAGATAAAAGAAAAAGAAAATAAAATGAAGAAACTTTCTGCTCTCTTCCTTTAAGCCCGAAGGCCTACTCCCTCTCTCTCGGCTTCCTCTTCCGCTCGTTCCATCTCCGCGTGGCCCAAAGGCAGGATCGGCCCAGGCGGACAGCCACCGTGCGCTCTTCTTGGCAACCGGTCTTTACCTTCCTCGCGTCAGACTCCATCCGCGGAACCGCCGCTGCCCCGCGCCCATACCTCGCGTCGTGGGAGCGTCTTGCGCCCCGGCCTCCATAAATGGGAACCCGCACCCCGTCGCCGCTCCATGGATCTGCAACTTCCGAGCTTGCCTGCCATGCTTTGTTGCCGCCGCTGGCCTCTCGCCCGTAGGCCACGCTGGCCTCTCCTTGGCAACAAGCAAGGTCGTCTGCCATGTTTCCTGCCGATCTCCAAAGTGGCTCCGTCCGATCGAGTACCAACAATCACATGGTGCCTCGCCGACTGTATGCTGGCGCCGCCGACCACCGTTGCTGTGCCATAGAAGACATTTAGAAGGCGTTGTGAAGAACGCAGCCATCGCCAGGTCCCTGGGAAGCTGTTCGGACCTAATGAGCATTGTGTCGTGGCCTGATCCTCTACGTTGCAGGAAATACCCTAGGTCGTTCTCCATCTGCAAGTCCAACCACCATCCGTCCGGACATCCTGATCCTGTCTATGATCCACCATTCCCTACAGGACTCCGGCCGTCGATCCTTGTTTGCCATCGGTGAGCATTGAACATTCATATGGTTCCTATCTCTTTCTCTGCTCTGTCTAGTTAGTCTGAGTCTGAGCAATCCAGTGCTTGTTTTTACCAGCCGCAGCCTCTCCATGACGGAAATTTGCTATCTCGCTTCCACCATGCATGTCTATCTGCACACCGAGATGCTTCTGGTACAGCAGATGCAACTCACGATCAACCATCTTCTATTGAGCAGCAGAAACACCATTCACTTGGCATCAGTATCAAGCGTTATGCACGTTAATTAAAGTCAGCCCACATATCACCTCCTTTTCCATTATTTTATTGATCAAACATTGTGCTGATGTCATGCCTTGTCATTCATACATCATAAATCACCATTCTCTATTTATTCCTCAATCAAGAAGTATCTTTCATATACATCGTGGAGCTGCTCAGGATGTCATTGAGTCTCCGTGCAGTTATATATATGCTGATCACTGCCGTTGTCTTATTTCCATCGTATCTGAATAGATGTAGTCTACTATATGGCAATGACGTTAACATGCTACATGTCTTCTAATTTTTAGTTTAAATATTAATTTTGACTAATCCCTGTTCACACTGCTTTTCAAATTATATAAAAAAAACATAAGAGATTAACAATAGACTTTTTATGTGCCACGTTAACTTGATTAATAGCAATGTAAATATGTTTTTAATTTATAATTTGCTTAGTTTAACATGTCATATACAATTCCACTAGATACTCTCACATGCTTATTCCATTGCAAGGTAAATTTTAAATGGTTTAATTAATATATGAGATATATTTATAAAATAAAACATGATTAGTTTTAAGCATGACTTTCAATTCAATACATGTTGACTATTCAGAAACAATATTAGTCTCATAATTTTGTTCAACTAAAATAAATCAAGCTTGTAGTTGTTTCTTTTATATAAAATATAAAACTCATGTTAATCGTTTCTTTTTAACGATAATTCTTTATCGGTGTTTCTCGTGATCTCATGGCCATAGCATTAGCTCTCTTTTAGTACGTTGTTTTACTTTGTGTGGTGTACTGTTCTTGGTTGATTTTATTTGTTGCTTGTATGTTTGCCTACGTGTGGAGCTTGCTACGAGTAGAACGAGAACCATTTGTCAGCGCTGAAGATCGGAAGGTGACGAGAAGCAAAGTATGAGGAAGTTTGAACAAGTGTTAAGACAAGTATAGCATGGGCCTACCTTGATTCCTATTCATTATATAATCTACTCATTATGCATGTGTCTAATAATGCTCGACTATAAGGACATCCTAGCCATTGATGACTTATACCTTGATGCCTATGGGTTTTATTGCATATGGGTAGAATGCTAGTGCTCTATTCAAACATGATCAATACTATGATTAATGGAACAAATGAATAAACATGATGGTAATAATTGAAATATAGGGTGATGGTGCAAATGATGTCGATCATGTTGCCCTAAACTCTCTGTAAGGACTTATCTGTAGGGCAAAAGCTGGGACATACAGTGCAACCATGAGAGTTATATGGCTCTGACTTTAGCTCAGTAATAGAATCTTTTCTATCTTGTTAGAGGTTACCCGAAAGGACGCAAGAGGGGCTTGCCACTTTGGGTATAGAACTGCCTCTGTTCTGGTGTGTATAGCCTGCGAAAATTGTGCCACAGAAAGGGGTTCTCTATATCTGCCTGTCGAGGAAACCTCGCGACCCTAACTTGTTAGACGAGACCTATGGAAGGCTTCATAGTGTATCCTGCCCGCTCACCTTGGAAGTGTTGTGGGAGTAATTAACCCGGGCATATGGGCAACACGACTCACGGGTAAAGATGCACAACCTCTGCAGAGTGTTAAAACTGTTATAACAGCCGTGCTCACGGTCACGAGCGGCCCGGAAAACTCACAGAATAAATGGTTACTTATGATGATGTTGTTAATTGTGAACTATGATGGTATTATGATGATGATGACGATGATGATATAATGTTGATCAATAACTCTATTTAATTCTATTATATGATCATGTGGGTTAATTTGGGAGCTTAAGCATAATTTGATATTGATCAATAACAAAATGTTGACTTACTAAAATGCTAAATGCAGTAAACCGTGTCTGCCTTTTGAGCCTCATGAATCCCCATGTTATGCTTGTGGAGTACGAAATGTACTTACGCTTGGTTATTTTCAATATTTTGGAAAAATCCCGGATGAGTACCAGATTGCCAGAGATTGGAGCAGACAGGCTTGTGATCAACCAATCAGTCGTCCCTGTGGAGTGGAGTCTTCACCTGAAGACCGGAGTTGTCTTTCCGTTGTTTGCTATCTAAGATTATATCTTTTATAATAAGTACGTTATATATTGAGCATTGTCTTTTGGTATTACCCTTATTTGTAGCTATATGTGAGATTTGACTTCCTGGGCTCACATATGATGTGTATCTAGTTTTGTTCTTAAAACCGGGTGCTACAGGAGTCCATGTTTTCCTGTTGAACCTATTATCATTCCTAGCCTTCCATAGATACCACAAAGTGATTAGAATTTTATGAAATAAATTATGAGGAATGGAGGAAGGTAATATAGTTTGTAGGATAGCTTGCACTCCATCTTGTTCCTTTGGTATGTGGTCAGTTCTCATTGGTGGATCATTAGAGAACCACACAGCCCGAGGCAGTTGACAATGGAAGTACAAGTGTGCATCATCTTCAATTTATCCACATACAGAACAATGTGCATGAATGTGAACACTATACCTTGCTACTCTTTGTCCAGTGGCTAGAGCTCTTCTGATCAAGCGCCAGGTTAAGGTTTTGATTAGGGGTGGTAACTCCTTGCTCCTCCATGCTTTCTGCAAAATCAGGTTAGCATGTGGAGAGATACTTCTGGATCCCTGCTGAGGAAGTTGTATTAGTTCCTACTGACTTAGGTGCCTGTAGATGTTTTTAGTAGAGCATTTTCCATCTTTGGATGGCACCCATCTAAGGATATCATTATCTTCACTGTGCACCATGGGCACTTCAGTGATCATCTGCACAGCTTGATTGTCAAAAATATTTGCAATGTAATCTACATTCCAGTTCCTAGAATCAGGCTGCCACAGTTGGAAGACTGTAGCAGGTAAAGGTAATTGAGTAACTGGCAAGAGCATATGATCATGTATATTTTCCCAAACAAGACACCAAGGTGTTGACCATATAGAAGTGTTACCTGAGTGGATTTGTAGTGTAGCATTGTTGATGAGATCCTTTTTAACCTGTAGAATAGAGGACCAGAAAATCGACTTACTAGTATTGTTATTTACTATCCAGAAAGAAGAGGTAGGATAGTATTTGGCTTTTAAAATGGCAGATAGCATTGGGTTCTTTTGTGTGGCTACATTCCAAGTAGCCTGAATAATCAAGATCTTGTTAGCAGTGTGGAGATCTCTGATTCCTAAGCCCCTATTGTCAATAGATTGGCATAAGTCTTCCCATGATCTATAAGCAATAGGAGAAGTAGGGTTGTCCTCCTGCACTCCAGCCCACCAGAACTTCCTTATGATGGTTGTAATCTTGCCTACAAAAGACTTGGAAAAAGGCACAGTAGACATGTAGTACACAAGAACAGAGGCTAAGACAGATTTGATATAAGTAAGTCTACCTGCATGGTTAAGCTTATTAGCTTTAACAGTAGTAAGTTTAGCCCTAAACTTATGAAGGATAAAGTCCTAAGCTTTATTCCTGTCATTATGGTTAAAGATGATTGGGTGCCCAAGATGAATGGTATTAGGTAAAAGAATAGAAACTGGGAAAATTTGCTTAATATTAGTTTTAACAGAGTTGAGCACATTCTTTCTGAAAAGAATGGAGGACTTTTGGAGGTTCGGTGTTTGACTTGATTGGCTGCAAAAATTTTGAAGTATTTGATAGATATTGTTGGCTTCCTGAGCTGTAGCCGTCCCGCAAAGAATGAGGTCATCTGCAAAGAGTAGAGAGTGAATGGGAGGGCATCCAGGACCCAGAGAGATACCTGAAATGTTAGAGGCATGCATTTCCTGATTTAGTCTTAGAGATAGTTCATTAATCGCTAACACAAAAAGGTATGGAGAAAGCGGGCACCCTTGTTGGATACCACGAGTGGGAGAGAAGGGCTCAGCCGGCTCACCATTAACTAGAACAGAGAAAGAGGTAGTGGAGATGCAAGTAGTGATAAGCCTAATGAAACTGGATTGAAGACCAAGGTGTTGCAGCACTGCATTGATGAAATTCCACTCAAGCCGATCAAAAGCTTTGGCAAGATTCAACTTGATCAGAAAAGCATGGTGTTTCAAAGATTTAAGAGAGAATGAATGAACAATTTCCGGTGTGATCACAATGTTAGAAAAGATGTGTCTATTCTGTATGAAAGCAGCCTGTGAATGATCAATGTAATTAGGCAAGTGCGGTTTTAATCTATCAGCAAGAGTTTTAGCAATTAATTTATAAATAACATTGGATAAGCTAATAGGCCTGTAGTCTTGAGGAACTACGGGTTGCAATTTTTTAGGAATGAGGGTAATGAAAGTATGATTTAATTGATGATGCAGAGTTGCTGTCAAGTAGAAATTGGTTACCAACTGCTTGATATCCTGTGATATCCATGGCCAAGCTACCTTGAAGAACCCTGCATTAAGACCATCAGGTCCTCCGGAGGCTTTGGTTCTCATGTTCTTGATGATTGTATGTAGCTCCTGTACATCTGGGATGGAGTTTGTAAACTGCAATTGGTGGATGTTCAAGTTGGCTACAACCTATTGACCATCGGCAGTGTGAGCTGTAGAGCTGTCAGATTGGAGATTTGGGCCTTCCTGCAATGAATTAGAGACTGGAGCAGAGTGAGTATTAGTCTGTGCATTTGTATTGCTATTCAGAGTATCATTGGATGCAAAGATGTGTTTAAAATAGGTATTCAAAGTTTGGGCTATCTGATCAGTGGTGGTTACATGGGTGCCATCGTGATTTTGCATAAAGGTTATTGTATTTTTCCTATTTCTTTTAATAATAGCATGATGAAAGAAAGAGGTATTTCTATCTCCCTTTGTTGCCCAATTTTTCTTTGCTCTCTGAAGATGAAATTCCTCATCCTTGAGTAGTAGATGTTGGTGTTGCTGGGTGAGATGCTTCTACAAATCAAAGTCCTGCTGTTGCAGTGGTTTTAGTTGTTGTTGCAGGAGCTGATTCTCCACTGCTTCAAGCTGATCTTTTAATCTAGGCTTCTTCTTTCGTCATTTGCGAAGATCTACCACAAGGTAGCATGTCTTGTCTGCAAATGAGCGTGAGGCGGACCGAAACCAGCTCTGTTGCGCCACTGCTTGGAAATCCTGCTCCATGATCCACCAATTCTCAAAACGAAAAGGTTTATTAGCACGATTACGATTAGAGTTGAGCATCGTAAGAATGGGGGCATAGTTGCTGCGCATCATAGGAAGATGGTAGACCGTCGTTCCTGGAAACGCTAAGCACCATTCAGCATTTGCTAAAGATCAGTCTAAACACTGGAAGGTCGGGGTGGAAGTGAACCTGTTGTTGCACCACGTATACGCCGGCCCACTGTACCCCAAGTCGATCAATCCACATTGTTTCACATGATCATAAAAAACATTAATACGCCTAAGATCAGGTCTACTAGGACCTGATTTTTCACTAGGATGCATAATATCATTCATGTCTCCCATACATAAGGTTGGCAAGGTGCTGTTAGCAACAACAAAATCTAGTACCTTGGGCCAAATAGCATCGGTAGTTCGGTGATGAGGATCACCATAGATACACACTAAAGCAAACTGTTTGGAACTTAAATTATTAGTACACAAGGCAAATATATAGTTTGGGGAATGATCTGCTACTGTAAGATTAACTTCATTATTCCAGATAAGCCAAAGGCCACCAGATTGACCTAGAGATGGAACTACAAATGCATCAAATGAATTGAAACGATTTATAAGCACAGTTCGTTTGATGGAAGAGTTTCTAGTTTCAGAAATGAAGCATACCTGTGCATTAGTCGAGCTGATTAGGCGGGCTAGGTGTGTCATCTTAGAACTGTGAAGGCTCCCGCCTGAGCCTCGGCAGTTCCATGCGAGCATGCTCATGGCTCCCATGGCGTCTTGGAGGCTGGCGCCGGAGCCTATGTATCAGCGTCTGGGTGGTCTTGGAGAGGCACTGTAGCAGGCATAGTTCGCAGTCCCTTATGCTGTGGGTCTTGAGCTTGAGTTGCACGGTTGTCTGAGACGAAGTCGGCAGCCGTCCTGGTCAGATCGGTGGTCAGAGTTCCAGCCGAGGACCGCAGCGCGCCGTGCGGGGGTCGATCAAGGGGGATCCGGGGCAGGCAGGAGACAACCCAGCCAATGAACGGATGAACAAGACTAGAATCGCTGGGTGAAGATGACGATCAGTGAGTGGAGAAGAAGCAGGTTGAATGGGATTACGGATTTAGGACGGATTTGAGTGAGGATTTGTGAATTGAGCAGGGTAAAAGGGGCCTCGGTAGAACGCCTCTACCTCACAACAGAGCGGAGGAATCGACGAATGAGTCCAAACTCAGGGGGAGCAGGAGCCGATCGACGATTGAATCGAGCAGGAGCTGGATTGGGAGGAGGATCGAGGCGGATAAAGTCAGTGATTTAGAGATTGGAGTGGTGGAGGAAGGGGATCAGCATTTCACCACTTTTCCACGATACGGGTCTATCGCCGCGGGTGAACTTTGGGGGCTGGCGCGCGCGCATATATATATATATATATATATATATATATATATATATATATATATATATATATATATATATATATATATATATATATATATATATATATATATATATATATATATCGACAGTATAAGCATGGCTGCACAATGGAGCTACGCGTGGACAAAGTAGCCAGTACCAGAAAATAACAGTTATAAACACGTACTCGTCGAGTTGAAGCTTGTTGGAGAGCACGTGATCAGCCCGCGCGAACAGGCGCATGATGTACATGATGTGAGAGGCATCGGAGACCCCTGATGTAGAACTTGTCACGCGTGGGCAATAGGTCCTTCTCATCCAGCTCTGCTCGAAAGATGTTCGTCACCTGCAGCCCCGCTGTCTGGGGCGTGATTGGTACGCTGTCGAGGGAAGCCTGACCCGTATTTGAACATCCAGGCCTCGGCCGGCCAGGCTCAAGAAATACAACTACGTTGCTTTGTGTTTGTTTGGTTCTCGTCTCGGCCCAGCTGAGAAACAAAGCGACGGTGTTTGGTTGCTCCCTCATCTCGCATCTGGTATCGCGGGGATGCGCAACGGAGCCCACGCGAGCCTGGCTTGGTGAGAACGAAGCTCTCTTGTGTTTCTCCTTAGCCTGGCCACGGGAGGAATCTTGCATGGCTCGTGAACAGGCTCCAAGAGATGCACAGGCTACCAATCACGGCAAAAAGTGGAAGATGCTGCATCAACTGATGCTTGGCCGGGTAGATACGAGCTATCAATCACGCCCCTGGTACTCGCCCACGGGCTTGATGACGCCGGTCTTCATGCCGTCCAGAATCTTCACGAGGACACCGGACGACAGCGGCGCCATGTTTACACTTTAATTCACAGCTGGCAGTCACAACCTAGTCGTGGAGAGCGATTAATCAGGCCTTCAAATCAAAGAGAGGAAATATTTGTGCTTTGGGGATTATATTTAATTTCATTATATAGTACGATAGAATCGAATCTTATTTGAATCCCGATTATTAGATTACCAACAAACAAGGCACGAAAAAGAATACAATAGTGCAAGACCGTACATGTACAAGAAGGAAGGCAAGCTTTTGCCGGACATACACACAAAGTACCAAAGATTTAAGGAGTTGTCGTGTTCTATTAGGACTCTCTAATTGGTTTGGTTTCCAACACTGAAACTCATGTTTTGGTTTCTTGTACGCGGTCATATATATAAATATAAAAAGTTTTTTTGAGCGATTATAAATAAAAAAAGTTTAGAAGTCGGATTATGCTATGACTCCGAGTCACACACACGATCTTATATGTTTTGAAATCGGATTCTATATCGCGCTAGACAAGAGTTATTCTAACTCATATGAGCATTGGTTATATATATAAGTTCGGATAGAAAAAACTCTACATCGTTCGGTAGTTAGGGGAGACGGACCAAATAAATGGATGAACAAAAAAAGAGCCTGAAATTTTGCCTCTTTATTATTTTGCATTTTTATTATTAGGTACAGATATACACACACTACCTTAGATGCCAACCGTTCAGATGTGCACGTGAAGAAAAGTTGTGATGATTAATCTGCCTTCTTATTTTGATTTGACCATGACTAAAGAATACCGCGTACCCTGATTAAAGAATACCCTCATTAAATTTTAGATTTCCGAACGAATACTCCGTACCCTGATTAAAGAATCACGTGGAATCCAAAGATGTGATTTTGGTGTTGACGAAACAGATTACTATGTGGAAGAACATGACGAACATCCGAGCATTCATTCAGCTACGAGCTGGAAGAAGTTCTATATATTGACGTCCTCCCAACTGAAGTTTGTTTGAAATTAAAATTGAAACAAATAAATAACCACGTGTTTTTGGCTTCGCCACAAAGTTCAGCACAACTCCAATCTCGATCGCAAACCTGCTCTGGTCGACACTGCGGCCTCACAATTCCGAAGTTGGTGACGCAACGTTTTTTGGTACAATGCACATGGTGACATGGAGGCACGAATCATTAGCAGTCAGTCCTCGTCAGTACCTGTGCTAGTAAAAAATGACAGAACACATCGACAGTCAACGGAGACAGAGGGATACCGACCGTCTACCGAACAGGAGAAAGGCATCAAAGGGCCCATTTGAAATCAAAGACCCTGTTTGATCTAGCTAGCTAGGTTAGCTGAAGGTCAAAAAAAAAACTGAAGGTCTTGTTTGAACCGACCATCTAATACTCCCTCCGTCCTTGAATAAATTAAGTTCTAATCTTCTATCAATTTTTTTTAATTTTAACTAAATATATAGAAAATAACAATAAAATTTATAACATCAAATTAGTATCATTAGATGTACCATAGAATATATTTTTGTAATGTTCTCATTTAGTGGCACAAATGTTTGTACTCTTTTCTATAAATTCGGTCAAATATATTTTTTTTACTTAAGATAACTCTAGGGATTGATTTATTCAGCGGCAGATGGAGTAAATTTAGTATACGGACCAAAATAGATCAAGCTAATAGACTAGCTAACCGTTAGCTTGGCATCTAGCTAAAACTATCTCATTCCATAGGCAAACCTAGCTAACAGTAGCTAATTGATGGTGAGTTGATCAAAATACTCTCCCACGGTCCCACCAACTAAACTAACCATTAGTTACTCCCTCCATTTTAAAACAAATATATTTCTAAAAACCTTTCTTTTTCAGATAATATCTCCTAAATTTGACAATTATCATTTGCATTTAGCTGGTGGTATTAAAATATTTCCCAACCAACAGTTAGCTATTATCTAATTTGAGGCCTTATTTAGATCTCCAAAGGAAAACGAGAATGAGATCTAAACATTCTAAAACAAGATTTTAGAATTTAACTATCTATCCAAACCTTATTATTTTGTGATTTTCACTATGCGAAAACAATAATCAATATGAGAATGACATCCAAATACCTCTTGTTTTTTTAATATAGAATCCAAATTTTACATCACTTTCTAGAATTACCACATAAGAATGAAATTCAATTCAAACTGATCCTTAGTAGTTGTGAGCTATTAGAGCAACTTCAAGAGTCTCTATATATCATTATGTAGTGATAGAAATAGAGATTATGATAAAAAAATCCCTCTCCAACAATTTCTTCAATTATATCTTTAAATATCCTTTATCCATTGTTCTTGTTTTCTTGTTCACCAAAGATAGACAATGGAGCAGACTCCCCAAAGCGCTGAACAAGAAATAGAGTAATTGTTGGAGGGTAGTGAGATATGAGAGCGGTTTTTATTAGAATAACTATAAGTGAGAATTTATAGAATGAGCTAAAAAACTATTGGAGAATTAGGTGGTAATGGATCATACGACCATACAGCCTAAGGCCAATTTTAATGTGGTTTTATTAAAGTTTCATGGACATTAAATATGTTAATGTGGCACCGTATTGATGAAGAGAGAGATGATAAAAGTTTAATGGGAGAGATGAAACTCTTCTGTACTGTTTCAAAAAAATGGATGTATTGAAAACTGGGACATGAAACTCCCGTTGAGACTCTTCTAACAACTCATTTGACTACCAAATCTATGAAAAAGGACAGTGTACTATGTCCAGCTACTACCTATAAATCCAGTAGCCCACACAGCGTTGGGAAACCAAATAACCGGTCCCCCGTGGTGACTACACCGATTCACGAACACGCACCCCATAGTTCAGGCCAGCAAACGCCGGCATGGGCGCCGAATCCACGCAGGCGCAGCGCGCCATCGTGTTCGTGCCATTCCCGGCGCAGGGTCACATCACTCCGATGCTCCACCTGGCGCGCGCCCTCGCGGACCGCGGCGGCATCGCGGCCACTGTAGCGGTGCCTGACTTCGTCCACCGCCGCATGGGACAGACCGAGACCGGCGATGCCTGCAGCACCGAGTTGGTCCTCGTGCCCATCCCGAGCGGCGTCCCGGACGACGGCGGAGACGACGAACCCCCGGGCTTCGCCACCATCGTGCACGCCATGGAGCACCACATGCCGGCCCACCTGGAGCGAATGCTCGTGAAAGCAGGCGTGCCCTGCTCCTGCCTCGTCGTGGACGTCCTGGCGTCGTGGGCAGTCCCCGTGGCCGCGCGGTGCGGCGTGCCCGCCGTGGGGTTCTGGCCGGTGATGTTCGCGAGCTACCGCATCGTGGCGGCCATTCCGGAGCTCATCAGCAAGGACTTCATCTCCGGATCCGGTATGCCAGCCACTATCCCTGCCTAGTTGTGTACTGCAGGTTCCAATGTTCCAAGCATTTCGTTGCGTACGTGCTGAAAGATATACAATTACTGACATGAAGGTGCGCCACTGCCACCATCATCGACGAACGGAGACGACGAAGATCAAGTCAACAAACATCAAAAGATTGGAGACCCGATACTGCCCTCGAAGTTACAACTGAGTACCAAAGATCTGCCATGGCTTGTCGGTGGCGCGGCATCCCAACAATCAAGATTCGCATTATGGAAGCGAACCGTGGACCGCGCGAGGCGCCTCCCCACCATCCTCGTCAACTCCTTCCCCGGCGAAGGCGCCAGCAGCGACTCCGACCGGTACGACCCGCCGCCGGGCCAGCGCATCCTCCACGTCGGGCCACTCTTCAACAGCAATAGCAACAGCAACAGCACTGCAGCAGCGGCCTGCACCATGTGGCAGGCGGACTCCACTTGCATGGACTGGTTGGACCGGCAGAGTCCCGGGTCGGTGGTCTACGTTTCGTTCGGGAGCTGGGTCGCGCCGATCGGGCCGGACAAGATAACCGAGTTCGCGCTCGGTTTGCAGGCCGCCGGCCAGCCGTTCCTCTGGGTTCTGAAGAACCACCCGTCGTGGCGAGCCGGCCTCCCCGACGGGTTCGTCGTGGAGACCGTCGCCGGCGGCGGCACCGCCGGCAAGGTAGTCCCGTGGGCGCCGCAGCAGGAGGTTCTCAGTCACCACGCTGTGGGGTGCTACATCACGCACTGCGGCTGGAACTCGACGCTGGAAGCCGTGAGGCACCGAGTCCGCATGATTTGCTACCCTATCTCCGGGGACCAGTTCATCAACTGTGCCTACATCGTCAAGATGTGGGAGGCTGGGATCGCGATGGCCAACACTGACCGGAATTGCGTGAAGGGTTGTATTGAGAGGGTCATGGAGGGCGAGGAGGGTAGGCGTTTGCAAGAGAAAGTGAATATGATGAAGGAGATAGTCATGGCAGGCGCGGCGCGGAGTATTGCCAAGAGCAACCTCGACCTATTCATCGATGGAATCGAGAGCGGTGACACTGGATAACAAAACTATAAAGCTTACATCACGTCGCTGGAGGACCAGTGGTAGTCCAAATATCAATCTTTTACATGTGGGCTTGCAACTATGCAAGTTACCTTTCATCTTGTTTTTTTCTTTTTTTTTCTCGAATACGCAAGAGAGCTGCGTATCATTGCATTAAGAAGAAGAGTTGTAAAATACAATACGCACACCACCCACACACTTTTCAGTATAAACAACGCGCATCTAGCGCGCTAGGTGGTCTAACATCTGGACCAACCTAGTAGACTGCTCCCCGGTTCGATATTACATAAATGGAACAACCAACATGCGAACACCGCCGCACCCTATGGGTCTAAAAAAACTACTAGGAACTGTCAGCTAACAATGGGTTGTTTTAGCCCCTCTCAACAACCTAATTTTTCCCAGGAACTTACACAGTCTTATTCTAAACATGCCCTAAGTATGGGGATTGAGACCTGATTTATGGCATTTCTTAGTAAACTAATTGAATTTGAGGGAAATAGCCAAAATCATCCACTCCTCCGGCACAAAATGCACGTTGTTTTTAGTCTTGTTAAGTGAAAATTTTCTAGCGTTAACTAAAATTATATGAACAATATTTGAGTATCTATAATACCAAATAAATATACTGTTAAGACAAATTTTATGGTGGATTTAATAAAAAAACTAGTTTGTTGTTGTCAGTATTGGTGTATTTTCTATAAATCTAGTAAAAACTATAGAAGTTTGACTTGGAACAAAACTAAAATAACTTGTCCATGCATTAATAATGTCCATGCATTTATCATCCCTAGCATATGCTTGCATTTATCCTTCCACCAATTCAGTCTTCATCGTCCCATTGCTATCCTTTAATATAAAGCCAAGAGATTATGTTTTCCAAAAAAACTACTCCATCCGTTCTAAATTATAAGATGTTTTGGCTTTTTAAGATATATTACTTTTGCTATGTATTTAGGTATAAACTATGTCTAGATATATAGCAAAAATAATGTGCATCTGAAAAGGCCAAAACGTCTTATAATTTAGAATAGAGGGAGTATAAACCTTGTTTGCGCTAAAGAAACACAACTGAAGAATGAAAACCCCAAAAAATCGAAAGATCCGGATTGCTCGGCTTTGATTGATATGTATAGAGGAAAACATTTACAAAGGCCATGCACAAGTAGCGCACAACTGTTTTGTGGGTTCACAGACTACCATCCAGAGAACCCACCAACCCTGGTTCTCTAGTTGAAAATTGCGTACGGAGTATTATTTTTTAGGCTAGTGATAGTTTAATCTGAGTTTCATTTGCATTTAATAAACTGTCACATAAGCTCTTTTGATGATGTGGCAATGTTTTAAAAAGAGAGAGAAAAAGTGAATTTCATAGAGACGAAACTCTCTTGACACGATAATCAACTCTCTATGAGTCATGAAATTAAATATTTATAAAATAAAAGAATAAAACTCTTCATTGAGAGTGGGTGTATAAGTAGTCTCCTAAGCTTCTCAAGATGACATGGCTCGGCTTAAAGCCAAGCTTATTAAACCTGCTCTTATATGCACGCACACCGTACACTCATAAAAAAACTATAATAATGCATAGTTATTTTCACGTTACATGAGGAAACTTAATTTAGCCATACTATTTTCCATCTTTCAAGTTTCAAACAACTGCAAGGTTAGAGAAATTCGGCCGCTTCGCGCCGGCCGCTGCTGCTGCCTCGCATCGTTCCTGTTTGCCCAGGCACGTTCGATCCGGCCGCCAGGCTCTCGAAATCAACGTCCTGGGGAGCTGGCTGGCCCAGGCACCTTCGCCAGGGTCACAAGTCAGAATCAAACAGGCCAGCCTCGTTGCCTTCACCTCGATGCCGACCGAAGCCACAGCCCTCGGCCTCACACTCGCCGGAACGGCTACAAAAGCCTGTGACGTCCGCCATTGCCAGCCCCTTGCTGCCCACGTCGAAAATTCACAGCACACAAACTGTCCCCATTCAATTCCTTGTAGCCGTGGGTGCCTAGTCCGGAGGAGATTTCGTCTAGACTCGTCTGTGAATGGTTCGCCGGAGGCCTTTGCTGCCGCCCTCGCCGTCTTCCTGCCTGCCGATTCAAGTTGCGCCGTGGGAGCCGACTCTAGGGCTCTAGGCTGTACCTTTTTACAGAGCTAGCTTTGTACATATACATGGGGTTGAAGAGTTGTAAAGATCGTGCACAAAATCACAATGGACTATGGTTGTGTTTAGATTCATTGAAAAATACACTACGCAAAAAAAATTCTCCGTCACGTTAAACTTGCGATACATGCATGGAATGCTAAATGTGGATAAAATCAAAAACTAATTGTACAGTTTGGTTGTACTTTGCGAGACGAACGTTTTGAGCCTAATTAGTAAATGGTTGGATAATTTTTACCAAATACAAACGAATGTTACAGTGTCGCTACAGTAATTTTAGCGCTCCAAATTTAATAACTAAACACAGCCTATGTTCGAAATCAGATAGGGCATGATACAACGTAGGCGACGACCACAGTGATGTCATCCGGCTTCCCGCCCGTGAAGGAAGCGTTCCCTGGCTGTGTCCGGCCCAAGGAGCTGTACGGCGTGTCTCTGTCGGCGCAGCTCGCAGCCTCGCAAGCGAAGCCCGCTATGACCTCCGCCATATTCTCGGGCGCGAACCCTAACGCCGTGCCCATCCGCACCATGCGCTCGATCTCGTCGTCAAACACGTTGTCAAACAGCCCGTCCGTACCGAGAATCACAATGTCGCCTTCCTTCGCCGCCACCTCGCCGACGTCCGCGACGGCGAGCCTGCTGCTGTCTTGCTTTGAGCTGAGCTGGTAGGGGCAGTTGAAGTAGTGCTGCTGCGGCCGCGACCGAAGCAGGATCCTGCCGTCGCGGATCACCACGAACCCGCTATCGCCGACGTACGCCCACTTGAGGGTCCGGCCGGCGAGGGAGACGATGGCCGCCGTGGACGCGGCGGGCGTGTGCGCCGCGGCCGTCATCTGGTGCGCTCGCTCCAGCAGCGCGCGGGGGCAGAAGCGCGTGCCGGGGACGTCGGTCATCGCCACCTCCGCGAAGGCGTTGTGCATCAGCGCACGGGAGAACGCCGACGCGTCGACGCCCTTGCCGCGGTACCCGCCGACGCCGTCAGCCACGCCAATGACGCCGGCCTCGGCGTGCCCGAAGTGAGCGTCCTCGTCGTGATCCTTTATGTAGCAGGACGCGAACGCCATCCCCAGGTCTCCCTCCGGCTCCGCCTCGTAGCAGTCCATGGGGTCGCTGGCGCCGTCGTCGTCGCGCGGCGCGAGCAGCACCGCGGCGAAGTTCGCTGCCTCGTCCTGTTGGCCGGGCAACCACAAAAGCGGTAGCTTGCTGCGGGATATGCCGAAGGCGGCGCGGAGGCCGTCGGGGATCCGCCTGTCGATTTGGATCATGGTTTGCGCCATGTGCTTCTCCATCTCTCCTCTGCCCATGCGGTTCCCCATCTTTCTTCTTCCGTTCTGAAGCTAGGGTTCTTGGAAAGTGCAGGTGCTGGGATCTCGGCGCATGCGGTTGCACGCGTACGAATCAAAGGCGGGGGGCTCATCGTGCGGCGAGCAAACGTGTTATATGGGCACCGTACAAATAATCCGACTCATGCCCGTATACGCGGTTTTAGTTGGTCCGCTTCTGTTTTCCCCTTTTGCCCCACCGCCCCACACCCACCCACCCACCCCCGATTCTGATTCTGTTTCGTTGAGATTGAAATAACAACGAGCCTTTTCAGATTAGAACAAATTTTTTTTGGTTTTTTTTTTCGGTGGACAGAAGAACAACCCGAGTTCTTAGGGCAGGACCTGTGTAGCTTTGCCACCCTACCTGCCGATGGCACAAGAGGCGGCATTTTGTTGGGTGGGGGTGTTAACTCCACTTTAGGTCCTTCAACTATCGCAAAAGTCTGGATTTCAACCTTCAACTTCAAAACCGGATAACATTGATCCTCCAACTCTTGAAAAAGTTCACTTTTCACCCATGGACGGTTTTCTAGGCTGTTTTGCATGGTACTGTTTACGGTGCTGACGTCAGCGATGACGTCATCACTTATTTTAAATTTGCGAAATTAATATCTTTTTATTCGGAGCTCCAAATATAGCAAATAATATATCAATTTTGATCGCCTCAACGAGCTCTTTGCAATGGTGTGCTCCGTTTTGTTGTTTGAGATAGTTTTATTTTGTAAAAAAAATAAATATTTCTATAAAACAAGTGAGAATAACAAAACTCGCGGCCATCGTGTCGCTGTACCGGTACAAGGAGCGGATGAACGGGTACGTCCTGCTCACGCTCTACTCCGTGCACATGAACACACCCGTCTCTTGCGACCCCGTCAGTCAAAAAAAGATGCACCGACAGGTGGGACCAATCTCGCGATCCATCCCCTCCGCGATCCCGCTCCAATCATGCACATGCCCACGCAACCGCCTCCTCTCCCACGAAGCAGCAGCAGCACCCATCCCACGACCTGTGCGGCAACGATGGTGGCGCCCCCTTCATCAGCAGCGTGGCTTCCTCAACGGCAGATCCGTGGGAGCTAGGCACAATATTCATTAGGTCCATGGTGACCTTGGTGGCGGAGGCGTGGCTCTTTGGCATGCTGGCAGTGGATCCACGAAGGATGGTGTGGCCTCCCAACATGCATGAACTGCGGCCTAGGCGTTGGATTTGTGATGATGAAGCTTTGTAATACCCGATTTTAAGAACAAAACCAGATACACACCATATGTGAGCCCAGGAAGTCAAATCTCACATATAGCAACAAATAAAGGTATTATCAAATGACAATGCTTAATATTTAACGTACTTATTATAAAAGATATAACCATATCAAGCAAACAACTAAAAGACAACTCCAGTCTTCAGGTGAAGACTCCACTCCACAGGGACAACTGACTGGTTGATCACAAGCCTATCTGCTCCAATCTCTGGCAATCTGGTACCCATCCGGGATTTTTTCCAAAGTATTGAAAATAAACAAGCGTGAGTACATTTCGTACTCCACAAGCATAACATAGGGATTCATGAGGCTCAAAAGGCAAACACGGTTTACTGCATTTAGCATTTTAGTAAGTCAACATTTTGTTATTGATCAATATCAAATTATGCTTAAGCTCCCAAATTAACCCATATGATCATATACTAGAATTAAATAGAGTCATTGATCAACATTATATCATCATCATCGTCATCATCATCATAATACCATCATAGTTCACCATGAACAACATCTTCACAAGTGACCATTTATTCTGTGAGTTTTTCGGGCTGCTCGTGACCGTGAGCACGGCTGTTATAACAGTTTTACACTCTGCAGAGGTTGTGCATCTTTACCCGTGAGTCGTGTTGCCCATATGCCCGGGTTAATTACTCCCATAACACTTCTAAGGTGAGCGGGTAGAGTACACTATAAAGCCTTCCATAGGTCTCGTCTAACAAGTTAGGGCCGCGAGGTTTTCTTGGCAGGCAAATATAGAGAACACCCCTTTCTGTGGCACAATTCCCGCAGGCTATACACACCAGAACAGAGGCAGTTCTATACCCAAAGTGGCAAGCCCCTCTTACGCCCTTTCGGGTAACCTCTAACAAGCTAGAAAAGATTATATTACTGAGCTAAAGTCAGAGCCATATAACTCTCACAGTTGCACTGTATGTCCCAGCTTTTGCCCTACAAATAAGTCCTTACAGAGGGTTTAGGGCAACATGATCGACATCATTTGCACCATCACCCTATAGTTCAATTATTACCATCATGTTTATCCGTTTGTTCCATTAATCATAGTATTGATCCTGTTTGAATAGAGCACTAGCATTCTACCCATATGCAATAAAACCCATAGGCATCAAGGTATAAGTCATCAATGGCTAGGAAGTCCTTATAGTCGAGCAATATTAGACACATGCATAATGAGTATATTATATAATAAATAGGACATCAAGGTAGGCCCATGCTATACTTGCCTTGGTTCATGAACTCCTGCTGGTCCTGCTGGTCTTCGAAGTACTCCTGGTTCCCAACGTACTCCTCACCGTCTGAACTTGACCAACACGGCAACATACACATTTCAGGAGCATTTATGCATAG
Organism: Saccharum hybrid cultivar R570; assembly: GCA_038087645.1. Taxonomy (NCBI): domain Eukaryota; kingdom Viridiplantae; phylum Streptophyta; class Magnoliopsida; order Poales; family Poaceae; genus Saccharum; species Saccharum hybrid cultivar. The sequence goes on along the minus strand of JAQSUU010000191.1, from coordinate 9,089,268 downwards.
CAAACAAACCTATAATTAGAACAGTACACCAGCAGTATAAAAACAGGATAAAAAGTTTATGAAAATATTCTACGTCTCGCTACGATCACATCAACGCGAAGTGCACGAAAAACGGAGCTACAACACAAAAGTTACGAACTAAACAAGGTTCCTATAGCAAGTTAATTAACTTAACCTAATCAAGAATTCTAAATGTTGCAAACCTAACTAATAGTGGCATTAACGCGGAGGTTATGAAATTACGAACCTAACGCAAGTTGAACGGGTCGAATCGGAGCTAAAACGACGATTTTATAAGCGTTTTACTGCAGTGACAATTCTGTAATTAATCTGAAAACGTATTTTTCATTTAAACCAAAGAAACTACGTTTTCAAAATGAGAATATGTATTCTGGGAGTACGCCAAGGACGGCGGGTAGGATATGCAATAAGCCGAGGGGCTCTTTACGAAAACAGTCGAGCGAAGGGGTACGGTGCGACTTCGGCCGTTGGATTTGATTTGGACGGCTGCGATTAGATGAGGGGAAAGGAGGGGGTGGTTGGCCAGCCAGAATAGTGGCGGCCGCGGTGGCATAGCCATTGTCGGCGGCGAAGAGCTCACCGGTGCAGGGGAAACGGGGCCTACGGGCCACCAAACCGACCACCGAGGCCACTGGGATGATGCGGGGATGACGACGAGCTCACCCCGGGACAACACGTGGCCGAGGAGTGGCCCGTGCGGCGTGCGCGCCATGACCAGCAGCAAGAGCTCGCCATGAAGCACGGGAACAGGGCCTATGGGCCATGATTTGATGAATCAAAAGAACTGGGAGAGAGCGGAGATGAAGGCGAGCTCACCAAGGACCCCAAATCGGTCGGAGGATGAACGGAGACGGCGGAGTGCTCACTGAGGCGGTCGTCGGCCTCCTGCGGTGGTTCGGTGTTGATTTGTGAGCAAAAGAGAGTGAGAGAAAGAGGGAGAATGGAGCGAGGAGGTCCGCTACCGCGTGGAGGTGCGCGGCGACTCACTCAATTCGACGATGAAGCGGTGGACGACGACTATGGCTGCGGTGGCTCCGGCGACATACTCGGCTAGGGTTGCAGTACTGCAAACTCGAGCGAGCGAGGAGGAAACTGCAGCAGGGGTGGCCACGGGGTTTGGCTCCCATTTATAGAGGCCGGGGCGCGTGCAAAGGCTCCCACGACGCGAAAACATGGGCGTAGGCGGTAGTTTTCTCCTTGGCCGTGTGCGCTCGAATGACGAGAGGTGAGGGAAGGCACTGACATATGGGCCCGGGCGGTCAGCCACTGAGAGGAGGAGGGAGGAGGCAGCGGCGGTTACCACCGATTGGGCTGGCCCAGCAAGAGAAAAGGAGGCAGGGGAGGAAGGAGAGGCACCCGCGCTAGGTTGGGCCTCGGCCAGTTAAGGGAGGAAGGGGAAGGGGGGAAGGAAGCGTGCGGGCCGACGGGGAGCTGGGCCAACAGGCCGAAAGTGAGGAAAAGAGGAGGAGAAAATTTTTTTGCTTTTCTTTTTCTATAGCACTTTTCCAAATTCATTTTCAAAAGGTTTTTTGAAACCTTTTTGCATTTGAATCAAATTCAGTCATTACAAAAATACAATGCAGCGGCATGGATGCATGAACATGTTTCTATCCTTATATTTGTTTTAAATTTTTCATAAAATTTATTATTTCCCTAGGTAAAAATGCTCACAAAAATGCTTATATAAATCATTTTAACTATTTTGGATAAATGCAAATTTTAGGGTGTTACAATTCTACCCCCTTAAGAGAAATCTCGTCCTCGAGATTCGAAAGACGGTTATCAAGGAGATGTAGATGCTCTGCCTTTGGATCTTCTTCATTTTTCTCACAATGATCACGTTGTAGCTTGCACGTTGTCACCACTTTGCTCCTAATAGCTTGATCAACTCTTAAGCACAATCCCTTATTCCTTTATGCCATTCCTCCAACTGACCCTTGCAATTCCTTTTGTTCTAAGGTGATACACTTTGTAGTATAGGTGACATCACTCAAGTTTCTCACACAACTCAACCTTGGTGTCGACCGAACCTCCCTAACACACTCTTTATGCTAGGAGCATCGGCAACAACTTTTGCTTATCCGGGTATTAACACACTTCCATGTCATAATCATTGATCGCTCTAATTCATCGATGATCTCAAAAGATCAAAACCAACTTAGTAAAGATATCCTTTAGATTCTTACGGTCCTTGTAGATGTCCCATATCTCCTTGCCACTGACTTGCCTTGGGTATGTTGAAATTTAACACCCAACTGCGCTTGATGGTGACTTCTCAACCATAGGGATAACTAATTTTTCTAGGTGGAGTACTTGAATGTAAGAAACCTTCATCTTGTTACTTCTTCACTCGGCTACCCCCTTAAGAGAGATCAACTAGGGGAACAACAAAGGGTAGCTTGCATCTTCTTCCAAGTGAGTTAACCATCATAATAACCTTTTGATATCCCACGAAAACTCATGTGCATAAGTAAGAACAAGAAGTCTAAAATTCCTCATGAGTAGAAAAACAACAGCGCAGGAAAATAGTTGTAACTCCTATTCTGTTAATCCAATGAAGTTGTAGTTTATACTGTTGGAAAGATGTTGAAATCCTCTACAACTTTTGTATATAACACTTTTCCTGATTCCAAACATAATTTGGTCGAAAACTATGCACCACAAAAACTACTCCAGGTTTCATACAGCACAGCTATATCGTCTTGTGATTTTCATAACTCCCAAACCAAAACAGCTATATAAGTGATTCCAGCGGCAGATGAAACATACAAGAGTCTACTTTTATCCATAAAAGTTTCATAACTTTTGGATGTCCAGATCTAGAGATATATCATGATGAACGCAGACTGCTCAGGAAAACAGGATTGATAAAATAGGAGAAAACCAAAACCCGCCTATTTACTTCATTAATCCTTATGCCTTAGGCCTATAAACTAAATGAAATTATGGACAAAAACCACAAGGTCATTGCACTCATTACAAAGATGCTACTCAAACATAAACACTAAGACAAACCAACCATACACTAAAGGTTCACATGCAACATAAACTCGACTTGTGATACTATCGTAATCACTATATTAAAGGTAAAAATCCTAGAGCTTAACTTCATATTACGCAAGAAGGTGGTAAGAGAAGATTCTAAAAGCATAACAAAGCAAGGAGTGAAGATGGGAACGAAGGCTTTAAAACAAGCATCAAGGAGGAGAGGAAGGTCAAATGTAGAGATATAGTAGAGACGAAAATGTCAAGGTTTATAGAACAAGATGGTTATAGCATAATTCCCAAACCTTAAGACGACCAATTTCTAACTAGGCTTGCGTCTTACAATCAGCATTGCTCTGATACCACTTTGTAACACCCGGTTTTAAGAACAAAACCAGATACACACCATATGTGAGTCTAGGAAGTCAAATCTCACATATAACAACAAATAAATGTATTATCAAATGACAATGCTTAATATTTAATGTACTTATTATAAAAGATATAACCTTATAAAGCAAACAACGAAAATACAACTCCGGTCTTTAGGTGAAGACTCCACTCCACAGGGACAACTGACTGGTTGATCACAAGCCTATCTGCTCTAATCTCTGGCAATCTAGTACCCATTCGGGATTTTTCCAAAGTATTGAAAATAAACAAGCGTGAGTACATTTCGTACTCCACAAGCATAATATAGGGATTCATGAGGCTCAAAAGGCAGACACGGTTTACTGCATTTAGCATTTTAGTAAGTCAACATTTTGTTATTGATCAATATGAAATTATGCTTAAGCTTCCAAATTAACCCACATGATCATATACTAGAATTAAATAGAGTCATTGATCAACATTATATCATCATCGTCATCATCATCATAATACCATCATAGTTCACCATGAACAACATCTTCACAAGTGACCATTTATTCTGTGAGTTTTTCGGGCCGCTCGTGACCGTGAGCACGTCTGTTATAACAGTTTTACACTCTGCAGAGGTTGTACATCTTTACCCGTGAGTCATGTTGCCCATATGCCCGGGTTAATTACTCCCATAACACTTCCAAGGTGAGCGGGCAGGGTACACTATGAAGCCTTCCATAGGTCTCGTCTAACAAGTTAGGGCCACGAGGTTTTCTCGGCAGGCAGATATAGAGAACCCCCTTTCTGTGGCACAATTCTCGCAGGCTATACACACCAGAACAGAGGAAATTCTATACCCAAAGTGTCAAGCCCCTCTTGCGCCCTTTCGGGTAACCTCTAACAAGTTAGAAAAGATCCTATTACTGAGCTAAAGTCAGAGCTATATAACTCTCACGGTTGCACTGTATGTCCTAGCTTTTGCCCTACAGATAAGTCCTTACGGAGGGTTTAGGGCAACATGATCGACATCATTTGCACCATCACCTTATAGTTCAATTATTACCATCATGTTTATCCGTTTGTTCCATTAATCATAGTATTGATCATGTTTGAATAGAGCACTAGCATTCTACCCATATGCAATAAAACCCATAGGCATCAAGGTATAAGTCATCAATGGCTAGGAAGTCCTTATAGTCGAGAAATATTAGACACATGCATAATGAGTATATTATATAATGAATAGGACATCAAGGTAGGCCCATGCTATACTTGCATTGGTTCATGAACTCCTGCTGGTCCTGCTGGTCTTCGAAGTACTCCTGGTTCCCAACGTACTCCTCACCGTCTGAACTTGACCAACACGGCAACATACACATTTCAGGAGCATTTATGCATAACAAACAAACCTATAATTAGAACAGTACACCAGCAGTATAAAAACAAGATAAAAAGTTTATGAAAATATTCTATGTCTCGCTACGATCACATCAACGCGAAGTGCACGAAAAACGGAGCTACAACACAGAAGTTACGAACTAAACAAGGTTCCTATAGCAAGTTAATTAACTTAACCTAATCAAGAATTTTAAATGTTGCAAACCTAACTAATAGTGGCATTAACGCGTAGGTTATGAAATTACGAACCTAACGCAAGTTGAACGGGTCGAATCAGAGCTAAAACGATGATTTTATAAGCGTTTTACTGCAGTGGCAATTCTGTAATTAATCTGAAAACGTATTTTTCATTTAAACCGAAGAAACTATGTTTTCAAAATGAGAATGTGTATTCCGGGAGTATGCCAAGGACGGCGGGTTGGATATGCAATAAGCCGAGGGGCTCTTTACGAAAATAGTCGAGCGAAGGGGTACGGTGCGACTTCGGCCGTTGGATTTGATTTGGATGGCTGCGATTAGATGAGGGGAAAGGAGGGGGTGGTTGGCCAGCTGGAACAGTGGCAGCCGCAGCGGCACAACCATTGTCGGCGGTGAAGAGCTCGCCGGTGCGGGGGAAACGGGGCCTACGGGCCACCAAACCGACCACCGAGGCCACTGGGATGATGCGGGGACGACGGTGAGCTCACCCCGGGACAACACATGGCCGAGGAGTGGCCCGCACGGCGTGCGCGCCATGGCCGGTGGCAAGAGCTCGCCATCAAGCACGGGAACAGGGCCTATGGGCCATGATTTGATGAATCAAAAGCACTGGGAGAGAGCGGAGATGAAGGCGAGCTCACCAAGGACCCCAAATCGGTCGGAGGATGAACGGAGACGGCGGAGTGCTCACTGAGGCGGTTGTCGGCCTCCTGCGGTGGTTCGGTGTTGATTTGTGAGCAAAAGAGAGTGAGAGAAAGAGGGAGAATGGAGCGAGGAGGTCCGCTACCGCGTGGAGGTGCGCGGCGACTCACTCAATTCGACGGTGAAGCGGTGGACGACGACTATGGCTGCGGCGGCTCCGGTGACATGCTCGGCTAGGGTTGCAGTGCTGCAAACTCGAGCGAGCGAGGAGGAAACTGCAGCAGGGGTGGCCACGGGGACTGGCTCCCATTTATAGAGGCTGGGGCGCGGGCAAAGGCTCCCACGACGCGAAAACGTGGGCGCGGGCGGCAGTTTTCTCCTTGGCCGTGTGCGCTCGAACGACGAGAGGTGAGGGAAGGCACTGACATATGGGCCTGAGCGGTCAGCCGCTGAGAGGAGGAGGGAGGAGGCAGTGGCGGTTACCGCCGATTGGGCCGGCCCAGCAAGAGAAAAGGAGGCAGGGGAGGAAGGAGAGGCACCTGCGCTGGGCTGGGCCTCGGCCAGTTAAGGGAGGAAGGGGAGGGGGGGAAGGAAGTGTGCGGGCCGACGGGGAGCTGGGCCAACAGGCCGAAAGTGAGGAAAATAGGAGGAGAAAAAAATTGCTTTTCTTTTTCTATAGTACTTTTCCAAATTCATTTTCAAAAGGTTTTTTTTGAAACCTTTTAGCATTTTAATCAAATCCAGTCATCACAAAAATACAATGCAGCAGCATGGATGCATGAACATGTTTCTATCCTTATATTTGTTTTAAATTTTTCATAAAAAATATTATTTCCCTAGGTAAAAATGCTCACAAAAATACTTATATAAATCATTTTAACTATTTTAGATAAATGCAAATTTTAGGGTGTTACAAGCTTCTTCCTCGAGCAGGGCTACATCGATCCACAAAAGCAGGTATGACAGAGAGAAACCACACTATATATCGAGTTGATATATACATCCATTAATTTATTCGAGTTCTAATTTTCTATGTTATTGGCAGATCCAAAATCAATGCTTCATTCCAGGAGGACAAATCCTCAGGTTTTGTGATGTCTTTAGGTGGGGCCTCCAGCGTGCTCACGCGGAGGAGGCCGTCGGCGGCAGGAGGCGGGCGGTCGAGGGCGTCGAGCAGCTGCAGGAGCAGCTCAGGCAGCCGGGCGGGTGCTGCCGCTGTCCAAGGCCATCGTCAACGCGCAGCAGCAAGTACAGGTAATCAAATCAATCCACGCTATCACGAATCTGAGTTGTTTTGGTCCTTCCATTGTCAAATGTGACGGTGTTTCTGTGTGATCTCGGGCTATGGACCATGGCGGTGACTACTCCCAAGAATCCTGGGCTATGGACGCGCGCGTTCACCACGGCGGTGACTACTGTCAGGAATCCCTAGCCGCGACCGTGTCAGCAAGAGCAGGAGGACGCTGAGGACGGGGGCCGAGGACAAGGATGTGGCGCGATGCAAGTGCTCGGCAGTTTCGTTTTCATATACTACTTCAAATCGCTGCTGCTGCTAACTTGGGAAAGAAATATCTCGAACCAAGCTGAGGCAGGCTGAGGTCAATTCCATTCAATTCGATTCAATTTCCAAACGTTTTTGAGTTTTCTTCTTTCAATCAATCTCTGAACAACATTCTCTGTGAACTGCATTAGTTCGAATTCTTTGGATGGAGTATTCAGCTATTCTCACTGAGTATTGGACCAGGCTGAGCAGATGAAAGCCTGGGCGAAGCAGGACCTGACGAAGAGGCTGTCGGCCCTAAGCAGACTGGTGCCATTTTTTTTTGAAACAGCAACTATCAATATAGAATGGACAGTTACTAAAAGATTTTCGAGCATGCATCTAAAATGGATCTGAGTTGCTATACAATATAGATAGATTCAGCTATCACTGAGACCCAATGGCTTCTGTGTGGGCCTTTTAGGAAGGTGAACCTGACATTTTATATTCTGTTACTTACTGTACTGCAGACTACTGATGTCGTAAACAGGTCACTCCGAGCAAACCTGTGTTTTGTTGTACATCTTTTCCCCTGTTAAAGTCATAATTGTAAGACTGAATGAAGATGCCTCATAAAATAGATGCTAGAGCTATGTTTAATTTTATTTCACAGTTGAAGCATATGTGCATTGTGGTTTATTGGTTTTACTTATTTTGTAGCGGAGACTAACCAGTTCCAATTACAAAGAGCTAAATGTCTTGTATGAGAAGTACAGAGAGAAAAGTTTGCTCTTTGACTATACGGTTCTCACGCTATCTCATTGGAATAAAAACATATTATGAAATTCAGAGTTTTTTTTTATCATACGTCCGAATATGTGAAATAAAAACAACCCTCATTGCTATCTCATTGGAATTTTGTTATAATCAAGTTCAATGGACCAGGCAGAGATGTAACGAATATGTGAAATAAAAACAACCCTCATTGCTATCTCATTGGAATTTTGTTATAATCAAGTTCAATGGACCAGGCAGAGATGTAAACAGAGTTGAAAATTTAAACATTCATAATCACCTATTGTGATAGTGATAGCTTTCATCAAAGTCTCCTATCAAGTCGAGCCCTCTGTCCATCCCGTTAAAACGCACTGGCATTTTATAGCATATTTGAGCTATGTTAGATTTTTTTAAGTGAATTAAACTGCTGCCCTGCACATGGACAACATGCTGCTAGCCATGCGTTCCATCCTTTCGTACAAATTGGGCAGCTGCTGATAGATCTTCTCAATTAACACCTTTTCAGTTTATTTTTCAAATACAACTTTTTTTTTCTCACAGCCATGATTTGTTCCTTTTGCATATTCATGCCTCCAATGTGACTATCACAAACTGAATTGGCATGGTGCCACGGCCTCCTCTCATGCTACTGTATGGTTTTATTATATTCCTAATATTTTGCTAAATTGTATGCACTTCAAGGCTTCAGTAATGTTGCTAGATTGATGCACCTTTGTTTTACTTAGATTGATGCATCTGTGTTTCAATACTTAGATTCATGGAATCATATTATCCGTTCCGTTCGTTAAAGAAATATTTGAGTGGCCATGGACAAAGTATGCCTGTTTTTCTAGATAACTATTTCAGTAATTGTTCCCTTTTATCACTGAAATCACATGAATCAAGACTGTGGATTTAATAAAGCTATTCTACAGGTGATCTGTTCTCTCTGCTCCAAAGAACAGGATGTAAGTTGTCTACCAAAAAGTACTACAATATTGTTTTTTGGGAGCGTCTGTGGCTGTACTAACCGCATGAAAACTGTTCATTTCCAACGGAACTGCTCCAACATAACTGCTCATTTTTGGATGGATCTTCACCATGTTTCTGTTTCTCAATTATTAGGTAACGGAAACATTTTTTTCCTGCAAAAACTCATAATTACAAAGCTGGGGATATCATTGGGGACTAATTGCCGGCAACGGTTTTCCGATGACAGATGCATGAGTTATACCTATGTGAATATTATTGTTGTGTTATCAATGTTCTGATACTGCAGTTAGGCCATTAGTTTAGAGAACATTAAATGGTTATCCTGCAAAGTTTGATAAGTTTAATGTTGTAGAAATTTATTCAAACTTTCCATCAAAGTATACTACACTGGGTTGGGAGTTATGCTCATGTGAGGTACCGAATGGTTTGCTTTCTCAAATTGAGTGTTTCTTATTCTTGCAAGCTTCAATCTCTCATAACTAAACAAACTAAAAAGTGGACACCGTTTTGGTGCGACAATCCAATGTTGGGTCGTCGGTCTGCCTGCGTGCGTTTCCATGCTCCTGGCTGCATCCCACGTGCAGCATGCCATCCCCGCGCACAACTGATAATTCTAAGAGATGGTTAGTTCTAAAAGGTTGAGGGATCAATTAATCTTATTACGGTGATATGAACTTTTATGTGCGTATGCACAAATGTACAATACTATAAATGCATATCTTGATGATTGCAAACCATCAATTGCCTAAAATTCATTTTGTAATACTGACATTTCGATCATCACGCTCGCATTATCGTTTTTTAACAATACCATGCTCAAATTATCAAGGCATTATTTATTCCCATTGCAACGCACGGAAAGGTAGAGTTGGTGAGCCTGCGACGCCGCGCTCTCCGTGACTATGTTAATTTCAGGAACTTTTTCCTTTGAATTAAATGTCGGTATTTAATTTCACAATATTGTTATCTTATTATGTGATCCGTGTGTTTTAGTATAATAGTTTAGTCGTTCCATAGCAATGCACGGACACGCTACCTAGTTAAGCCATAAAGAATTAAAAAAAACACCAAAACTTGACCACACCTAAGGAATTAGTCGCCTTTCAAGGCTCAGACCTCGTAGTTTCTTAGCGCCTGCTAAACGCTAGAGACCAGGTTCATCCTTAAGCAAACTCAAGGTTGAGTTAAAGGAGAAACACCCTCAAAACACACAAGCATTCCTACGTTTCCAGATCATCCAAGGAGATGATCGATACAACCGATGTCGTCAGCCATAACTTCACAATCTCGGCTTCAATTCTTTTTTTTTTGCATCTCAATTACAACCGTTTATGGCCCAACAGATAACGCAAGAAAGGAGGATTTCTTGGCTGAGATGTAGATGATCAAGCCAACAACTACCACCCCTTTGGCTTATCGCTGGTGATTTCAACCTCATATACAAGGCCAGCGATAAAAATAACCTTAACCTCAATAGAAGGTTGATGGGAAAATTCAGAGTTGCATTGGATGAATGTGAACTCTTGGAGATCCCTTTACAAAATATAAAGTTCACCTGGTCGAGCAAACGAGAATGTCCGACCCTAGTGAAATTGGACAGGGTCTTTTGCAACGCCCAATGAGATGTTCTCTTCCCAAATTTTGCTTTGAACGCGCTATCAACAGGTGGTTCAGACCACTGCTCAATCCTCCTGCACCACCAGCAAAGCACTGTAAAGTGGGCTGCTTTCAGATTTGGGAACTTATGGACCAAAATCAACGGTTTCAGTGAAGTAGTCCAACGATCTTGGGAAAAGCCGCAGGTTGGCTTAGTGCACCCTATCCTACGCAAAAAAAAAAACTCCTGGAAACGGCTAAAGAGCTGAGAGCCTAGAGCAAGCCTCTCTTCATCAACACCAGGATTCAGGTGCATATTTCCCAGGAAGTAATTTTGAGATTGGATGTCACACAGGAAGATAGGATCTTGTCCCCTGAGGAAAGCTAGAGTGTAGGGTTTAGCTGTCGTAGAGCGCTCGCGTTGCAGACAGGCCTCAAGAGTTAATTTTGGCTAAAAGCCAGCGATGCTTGCACTCGCTTTTTCCACATGCGTATGAATAATAGGAAAAGAAGGAAATATATTCCATCACTTAAGCGACCAAATGGTGTGCTGAGTTGGGACCAGCATGATGAGGAAGAGAAAATCATTCAAAATACTTTGAGAGTGTGGTGGGCTCTAAGGAACAATGTCAGATGTCCTTCAACTAGAATGTACTAAACTTGATGGGAATTCAGGAACTGCCCGGAATGGAGCTTGAACGACCTTTCACGGAGCTTAAAGTGGAGCAGGCAGTGATGAGCATGCCTCTAGGGAAGGCCCTGGCCCTGATGGATACACAAGTAATTTTTATAAATGTTGTTGGAGCATGATTAAGATAGAAGTCATGAATGCCTTCCATAGCATTCACATATTACAGTGTGGCGCCTCGGAACATCTCAATGGGGCTCATATTGTGCTTATCCCAAAAATTGAGGTGGCATCTGAACCAAAGGACTTCAGGCCAATTATCCTAATACACTCATTCACCAAACTGCTCACCGAGGTCTGGGCTCAAAGACTGTTGGTTTACATTGACTCCTTGATATCGGCTTCACATAGCGCTTTCATTAGAAAAAGATGTATCCAAGACTAGTGTACATGCACGTGCGACACGCACGTGTATATGAAAAAACTTTTATAAGAAAGAATTAATTATAGTTTTTTGAGAAATAAGAATGCACATACAACACACACATCTACGAAACAAATTTATATGTAATATTCAATTATCAATTAATTATCTTGAAAAATTGATCTTAGTATTGCAATAAAGCAATATAAGGATATGTCAAGTGCCGTTGTTATTCAAACCAAAAGGTAACATAGCTTGGCATTTATGTTAATCACTTTGCGATTTCCTGTATAACGATAGCCATCTATTAGAAATACGTAATTAACCACTTTTTAGTTGATGATGTCACGTACATCATAACGATTATCTGCTCAAAATCAATTTAAAATTAAATGATTTTTTGGCATGTATACTAACCATTTTGTGTTCTTTTTTCACTCTTTTGTGCCTTGGATAGAACATTTTGAGCTTTGAATAGAACACACACATGTTTGGCATCAGGGGTGTGTGTGTGTGTGTTTACACCGGCAAGGCAACCTTTTTGTTCCTGATTGTGACGAAGCAAATTTTTTTCTTCCTCTAGACAAAAACATGTGCAAGGGTTAAATTTAGCTAATCTCATGGCCTTTTGTTTATGATGTAATGGCTATTGTACTTATGTTAAGTCAACACATGGGACAATGTTTATTCAGTCCAAGTTGCATATCAACCCCTGGAGGATATTAAGGCAATTTGTTTTTTAGACGAATATTAAAGCAATTAGTTGCTCCATTGAACCTTGAGTGTTTACTTTCAACCAAAGCATATGTGGAATTAAGTATTAAGGACAGACATTATAGGTATTTTAGAATATATTCATAAATAGCATGGATGAAAAGAGTTATAATGCAGTACCTGACCAAGACCTTGCAAGCTATGGAAGTTCTTCTCTTCTAAAATCAAAACATCAAACAGGATAATTCAGTAGATGTATTGCAAATTTCAGCTATCAGATATTCACATTCTCAAATTCTTAAGCAGCAAACCTTCTTTCCGCATCACAGTACACAACAAGTATGAACTTTGGCAAATAGTCTTATTAGTCCAAAATAGATCGCCCAGGTTTATGTTTATACTGAACTGCACCTGCCTTCTGACACTCTCGATCCAAGACTATCAGTCCATCACCATAGGGCCTAGGAAGAAGCAGGTGGTTAGCGGAAAGTGATTTATTATTAACTTATAAATAACAATGATAGGGATATTTGGTACGCTAATTAATTACCTTCTTCCACAAGCTGGCAAGTACTCTTCTAGAGCCTGGAAGAGATTAGCAGTGCCAGACCCTTCTGCAGATCAAAGACTACAATCAAAGCAAGAATTCTGATAAATAATCAGGGTAGGATTCATATGGTGCACAACTTGACTCACCATGCCACGCTGCAGCCCGCTGCATCTGCGCGGCCGCCATCCTCCTGGTCCAGCCCGTCATCGTCCTCTCATCGTCCGCGGCGACGGACGGGTTCATAACGTGGGACGACCTCAGCATCCCGGTCGCTGCCGTCGTGCAAGGCGCCGTGGGATGCGGTTGCGAGGTGAAGGCGGCTGGCGGCCAGCAGCAGGGGAGCCCGAGACCTGGACACAACCGTGGTGTCGCAGGACGGGGCAGGGCAGTCGCGCAACGTGCAGGGCGCCGTCCACATGGTGCCAGCCGGCAACCGCCGCCGCGCCAAGATCCTCGTCAGGCCCGGAGTGTACAGGTGCGTTGCGTTGGCTGCTTGGTTGACCCTGATCGCCCGCCGCCCACGCCGAGCGCCTGAGCCCCGAGGCCCCGAGTCTGATTGGAGCGGCGGCGCTTAGGTGCTCGCGGCGTGGTCCCACGCCCTCGCCGGCCGCGGCTCCGACGTGCTGGGTTCCTGGTCGTGCAGAGACGCCCTGCAGTCCGTGAAGACGGCGACGTGCACACGAACGATGATGATGTCCCTCCGTCGTCGGGCGGTTACATGATGCGGGTAGGTTATGGCGAGTTTCAGAAAAACACCGGCGTTGGCGATCGCGGTGTGGAAAGCGAACTTGCAGGCGAGTGGGTACAGGCGGGCGGGTAGAAAACTTTCGGTGCAAAAAAACAGGACTAAACCACTAAGGTGTATGATCTTACGTGTAAGATCTTACTACAGACCCACCGTCAAATTAACAGGAATCATTAGATTAAAAAAAGACTAAGCCATCAACGGTTCAGATATCAGGTGGGTCTGAAATATTTGGACAGATGATATTTTTAAATTCCTTCGCTCCTTTATAGTATAGATAATTTCTTATATGTCAGGAACTTAGCAAGATACTTCTATAGAACTAAAACCCCTTCATGCTTGATCAAGCTTGACACCTCAAAAGGTTTCGATATAGTCTCTTGGGTGTATCTACTGGAACTGCTACAACAGCGGGGTTTCCCTACTAAGTGGATTGACTGGCTAGCAGTGTTACTGAGAACCTCTTCCTCTTCAGTTCTCCTCAATGGATGCCCTGGACCAAGAATTAAACATCAACGTGGGCTGCGACAGGGGGACCCCCTCACACCATACCTCTTCATCTTGGCAATCGACCCGCTAAACTGCCTATTTTGACATGGAAAATGAAGATGGAACTCTAAGCCATTTAAAGAGAAGGCATGCCAAACTCCGACTTTCGCTTTATGTTGACGAGGCAGTAAATTTTTGTAGCTCAAACAGAACATCACAGCCATCCTAGACATTATGAAGGCTTTTGGGCATGCAACAGGCTTGAAAATTAACATGACTAAGGTCAGTCTTAGTGGAGATTTTCATTGCGTTGTTCCAAAGGCTACCATGTCATATAGAATAAAATAAAACTCGGATAAAACACCCACTCTCAATGCAAAGTTTCATTCTATGGTTTCATAGACATCTAATTCTGTGACTCATAGAGAGTTGGTAGTCGTGCCAAAAGAGTTTCATCTCCATAAAACTTAATTCTTCTCTCTCTTCATTAAAACATTGTCATGTTATCAAAAATGCATATGTGACAGGCTATTAAATACAAATGAAACTCTCGTGAAACTTTCATTGAGACTGGCCTAAGAGTGTGGTAGTGCCGATTCGTTGGGCTAGAATTGATATGGAGGAGGTTCTTCATGATTTCCCAAGGCACAGAGTTGCCTTCGTAGTGCAATACGTGGGCCTACCGCTAACACTAGGGAGGTTATGACTTGTGTATTTACAATATACTCCGTATTCAGGATAGAGCAAAGAGCAAGCTAAAATGTTGGCAAGGCAGACTGTTGTCCAGCGCAGGAAGGCGGGAGCTAGTACGCACTGTCCTTAATGCCTAGCCGTTACTTGTTAACTACGATTAAGCTTCCGAAGAGATTCCTGAAAGACAAGATGAGACAAAAATAAAAAAATTCTTATGAGCAGGGGACAATGAACTTTCTAGAGGGAAATGCAAGGTATGGCACAGGCGACTCGGGTGGCGCCCGACCTAGCCTCCGTCGCCAGCCAACTGTAGCCTCTCCTTCCCCTCGCCGCTGTCGGAGGGGACCGCCGGGAAGCCCGCGCGGCTCCCTAGGATGGTGGCGGTGAGGCCTTCTCCCATGTGTGCTGCGAGCCCTCTGTGCGGGATGACTTTCGGCGGTCAGGGCGGCGCCGCGGCGATGGCATGTCAGCGGGCCGGATCCAGGCCTCTCGTCCTTCGATCTATCGTCCCTGGCACCGGATCCGCCCAATACGGTGGCGGCCGCCAACACCTGGGGCTGACGCGTGCCTCTCCACCTTTCCTTGCAGCGCTGCTCCTTCTCTGACTTCCCCTTCCTCTTCCACAACGTCTCCGGCACCTTGGGTTCGCCGGTGGGGTGAATCGGGGTTCTCTAGGCACAGATCCGCCGCGGCGGCGGCTGACCCTCCTTGGTCCACGGGATCCCCAATGCGTGCGCCGCTATCCGACACAGGGCGCGCTGGTGTTGGCGCCCCTGGACTCATCGTGGTGCTCCGAGCGGAGGAGCACTAGCGGTTTAGGGCCCCAGGGCGCTGGCGTGGCGGCAGCGGCTGCCGCACGGAACCCTCCCAGTGCGGAGCTCTGCAACCCGACGCGGACACGTGCTGGTGCAACCTCCCCTACCGCGACCTCAACCTCAACGTTGCAGGTGCTCCCGAGCGGCGGAGCCTCTGCATGGCCATCTACTGGAGTTGCTCAGCGGTTTGGCGACTCTTCTACGTGTGTGTAGGCCCCTGGGCACGTGGTTTGGCCGTGGGCTTGCCTGCGGTGGGGCTGCGTGACTTGGACATTCTTCTTCGCATGCATGCGTGGTGCATGCGGTTTGGCCGCGGGTGAGCCGGCGGCGGGGCTGCATGTCCGCGGGTGCCTTCCCCTGCATCTCTTGTCGGGGAGGGCAGTGAGCCGTCTCCGCAGTGCGTTGGCGATGGGTTCTGGGCAAAAGCTCAACTCAGCTCTTGGCTGAGCCAGTGACGAGGGACGCCATCGGGCAGACCTTCCTTGTTGAAGGCGTCGCTGAAGAACCCCTGCTGCCTCCTCGCCTTGATCGGCTAGGCCAATGCGGTTCTCCTCAGCAACAGAAATCGGGCAAAAGCCTGTCTAAGCTCCAGCTTGGCCGACGATGATTACGTCTACACGTCATTCATCTCACTGAAGGCATCGTCGAAGAGTTCCTTTGCCTTGGTGTTGTTCTCTTTCTTCCTTTTGTATAATTGTGGTTATACCACCGATCACTCTTATGCTGAGGCGTGTGTACACAAATGTCTTGTTTATCACGGCCCGTTTTAGGCCAATATATAATATATAATTCAAGTGGGGAACTCCTCCCCTCGGTGACATTCAAAAAAAATGCAAGGTATGTAGCATGGCCCAAAGTTTGCATGCCAAGGCCTTTGGGGGCTTGGGAGTTGTTAATTTGGATTTTTTTTTGCAAGGGCACTAATAATAAGATGGATCTGGTTCAGTTGGTCTGATGAGGACAAACCATGGAAAGGAATGCAGCTACCAGTTGATGATTGCGACGAAGCTCTTTACAACGCGGCAACAAATGTCCAGTTGGGCAATGGGAGGAAAGCTTCGTTCTAGTCCTCACGATGGTCACAAGGGGAGGCATCGGCAACCATGTTTCCTACTCTTTACAGACATAGCAAGAGAAAAACTAGGACAGTGGTCGAGACCTTGCAAAATGAGAGATGGATCGCAGACATTGACTACAACAACATGGCTCAAGAACTCATCTCTGGGTGTTATGGGAGTAGCTACCGGAGGTCGAATTAAATCAATCTGAGTTGGCAGTGGACAAGGCGACCTGGATATACACTGCAAGCGGGCAGCAGTACACAACAAGATCGGCCTACAAATTACAATTTGAAGGAACAACTAGTGTGGTAGCTACAAGGATTTGGAATACAAAAGCCCCACCTAAATGTAAATTTTTCGCCTAGTTGATGACCCAAGATAGAATTTGGACTGATGCGCGTCTGTAGGTCAGAGGGTGGACGAACAACTACTTTTGCCAACTCTGTCTGAGCCTACATCTGCAAGACCAGGAGCAAACTCGATTGTGCTCTTGATCCTCTGGGAGATTTGGAGGGAGAGGAATAACAGAGTATTTGGTAGGGGACACAAGACAGTGTGGGAGACATTTAATACCACCAACGATGAAGCACAGTACTACTAGGACATAAGTAGAACAGTCAATGGATATTCGCTTTTATTTTAGCGATGTTGAAAAGTTATTTTAACTATTATTGAAAAGTTAGTATTTTATAGGAGTTTTTTTTACTGTCCAAAATTTAACTTTAATCATCAATATATAAGTTCTTTAATGGCAATAATAAACGTGTAATAATTAGAAATGTGTTAAATACTAACCTTATGAAAAGTAGTAATACATAACTCATACATTGTTGAACTAGCCGAAAGTCAAACCACAAACTTAACCCATCAAAACATCCTCACCTACATTCTCTCTATATATATTGTTCCACATGTTCGGAAAACCCAAGATAAGACTGATATCTAGTGGATCATTTTTTGCACAATATAAACTCAAAATTTACAATGAGGAGCATAAATTCTTCACATTTTCTATTCTACAAGTGCCTGAAATTGGAGCTCTTCTTCAGCGGGGGCGTCGGTCCGAGATTGAAAACTCTTGCAATTTTAGAAAAAAAGGCTTTGGGGAGACCAACTGGGTAGGCAGAGCAGGTGGGCACGGGAATGGAGCCATCGAATGCTGCGAGCAGGGTGGACGATGGTTGGACTAGGGATGGAAAGGATGACTTTAGAGGAGGGGACCAAGAGAGGTCACCGAGGATGGGGCAGGTCGCCGGGGAGATCGGGGCAAGCGTTAGAAAAAGACGAAGATTGAAGATGACTCTATTGCCGTACAATGAGGATCCAACCATCTTTTTTCTTGAAAAATATATAAAAAATGGACTCTAATGTACAATTTTTCCTTCAACCCTTATACAACAAACTTCCACAAGAACTCACCCTTCGTCGTCCCATTGCTACTCCCTCCATTTTTTAGTGTCGTATTTGGTTTTGGAAGGGCTAGCGTCCGGACGTCTAGCCGTAGGAGGCGTCCGGAGGATGCTCCCGTTCGAGCGCATCGACCGCACCTCGTCCTGTCCCCATGTAATAGAAGTGGGCCCCTGTCCCCGTAACAAAAGCGCGCCCGTAACCACGTAGCGTCGTAACAAAACAGGAGCGGGCTTGCCGCGCCCGTCTCACCCCGCCTGCGGATGCGTGCCGCGGATCGGAGGCATCTACCGCCCTCAGGCGCCCGCACGGTAACCCATGGTTGCGCCCCAACAACAGCAGCAGGGGGTTATGGTAATTGGGTCACATTACAACATGTGCAACATCCGATCTATTTTTGAAACATCCAAATGTAACACTTGCAACATATGTCTGAAGACAGATGAAACAATTGGAACATGCATCTAAAATACTTGTAAAAACCACTGTTCGCCTAAACGGCCGTTTAGCTCGTTTACACATCGTTTAAACTCTACACGGTGGTACACCGTTTCCGTTTAATCAGTTGTTTTGACCGTTTAAACGGCCGTTTTTCCTGTTTAAACACCCGTTTTGCCCGAATAATGGGCTAAACGGTAGGTGACCGACTGTTTACCGTCTAGTGTTTAGGATAACACTGGCAAAAACACATGAAAAGCACTTGAAAACCATTGCAAACTATACACAACATCTGGATAAAACACTTGCAACATACGTGTGAAGCATATGCAACATTTCGATTAACACACTTGCAAAATACGTCTGAAAAAAATAGATGAAACATTGGGAAGAGAAGCTTATAGCATATATGTACATCCATTTCAACATATGAAACATTTGCAACATACCTCTAAAACAATTGAAACACTTGAAACAGACGCTTGCAACATATGCTTTCAAGCGCAACATATACTTGTTGCTTGGATAAAATAGAGGCTCATCGATGTGGAGCTCAACGCTGGTGCGGAGCTTGATGTCGTGGAGTGGCGAGGGAGGGATGATGACAGCGGGCAGGCAGCGCTGCGGCCCCGGCGAGCGGCTATGCGGTCCAGTGATAGGGTGGGCGGGTGCGGTCCCCCCACGACGAGGCGGCCCTGCAATGGAGGCGGCAGCGCTGCCCACGGCGAGCGCATGCGCTACCTGGCGGCAGGGGACCATGCGCTGGAGAAGGTGAGCACTAGGCGGGCGTGGTGGTGGTGGGGACGCAAAGGTTGGATAGCACTGTAGATAAGGCCTTCTGAACGAGCAATCAGGAGTGGGTCAACGGGTGTGGCCAGCCAATCGAACGCACCTATTCTAATCATTACTCCCACTGTCCCAAAATAAAAGTTATTCTCGCTTTCCGAAAATTTAACTTTTTTTAACTTTGATCAATTATATATAAAATAATATTAATATTTATAGTACATAATTAGTATATATATATATATATATATATATATATATATATATATATATATATATATATATATCGTTGAATATACTTTCATAATAAACTTATTTGGATATATAAATATTGTACATATTTTCTACAAACCTAATTAAGTTGAGAAAGTTTGATCTGCACGTATCTCATAATGACTTTTTTTTTCTGAGACGGAGGGAGTATCGACCTGTGGTTTTGGTGCATAGACCAAGGTTGAGATTAACTCAGAGTTAAGCCTTCTCGTTTCTGTGCTCCATCCGTTTATACCGCTTTATACTCAGCGCTACGCGGTTATTCCGTACCCACAGCCCTCTCTGCATGGCTCCATGCAAGCCAAGCGCAGACAGAATATTCGCAGCGCTCACCAACGTCCCACTCGGCACTTGCGCCTGGCACCAAAGGCAGTTCACCGGTGTTTAACTGCACTCTGCATGGTTGCACGGGCTTGTTTGGTTTGTAACCAAAACTTGTCACACCTAACGTTGGGCAAACTGTGGCTGTCGAAGAAAGTGTAGCGACCAAAATCGAAGCCACATTTGTGGCAAGGTTTGACACGAAAATGAGTCTATGACATGTGGGACATTGTAACGGATCAACGTAATTATACGAAATTAAGTAAGAAAATCTTCCACCGAGGCGGTTAATTTAACAAACTTAAGCCCGTATAACCCGAGATTCCGTGAAATCACGAAGGATTTCAAAACCACTAACATACAACCAAGATCGTACTGATTTAGCAGCCACAATTCGCACGATACATAAATCTGATCATAAAGGTAAGATACATCGGAGTTCGGAAATAAAAGTTATTACAACATAGTTCAACATAAAGTAGCGGAAGCAAATAATTTTACGCACACACACTTAGTTCAGTTACAGTGCCAGTCGATAGTCATGGTCCACAAAAGCAGTAGATAAGACTAACAGAAAGACCCTTGCCCAAGGTCCTAGTTGTCACCCATCGCCGGATACAGACAGTTGGAGCAGTACCCGTAGTACATCTGACCATCTGCAACAACAATGGGAACAACGCCCTGAGTACGAGAATGTACTCAGCTAGACTTACCCGTCAAAAACCAGAAATAACATGACACCAAGGAGCATGCAAGGCTTTACATAGTGGATTGGCTTGACTCCTTTGCGAAAAGCACAAGTTGTTATGAGTAAACTAATTTAAGCCCTTTTTCATCATATTTATTATAACCTATTCAATCTAGGTAAGCACCTATGCTAAAGCAATCACTGGATTAACCATTAACATCAAAGGTTACCATCTCAGGTTTAGCATTTCCAACATTATTCACTTAACCATCAGTGTTTTATCATTGTTACTACGATGCCATAGCTCGAGTCAAGTGCTCACTAACCGGGAGCGACGGCGATTCGAATCGAATTCCTATCCAGCTGGAGATTTATTCCTCACACAAACCATGCTTCCCCCGTCAGGGTCGCGTAGATCACCAATGACACTTTCCGAGAAGCCGCGGGATAACAATCATGGATCGCACTACCCAGGGACCGCCCGACTGCCAGGACGCACCTTGGGCTCACTCTTCGCGTCCCCGTTACCCCCCTTCCACACCAGTCTGCCAACCCGAGTTTATCCCGGCTCAAAAAGTGTCACTAGCTTCGCGGTCGAAAGGTACTTTATTCGGCCAGCTAAATGTGGGGCATGCGTTCAACATGACAAGAGGGACGAGCAACGATCGGTCCTTAACTGACACAGACGGAATCACTATAGTCCAAAACCCTATAAGACTCCGCCCGGTCTCCGTTTATCCATCAACACTTGGTTACTTTTCATGATCACAATTACAGCTAACCATAACCCGGTATCCATCTATAACTTGCAGGTGACAGGAAATCACCCGACTTCTACCGGTCTGAGCATGGCTAAGCAATTTACTCGATCCTGACCTAACAGGGTAAAAGATAATCTGGTGGCCAAGGTAATAATGCAACAACGGTTTCACTCAACTCCTATAACTTAGTGCAACAATATATAACTATAACTCATGCAATAAGGAATAACTTTTTATAAATTTAGAAGGCTTAAAATGCTCCGGGGCTTGCCTTTTTCGAACGAACTAGGGTGGTGATCGACGCACTCTGGCAGTTCCTCGCCTGACTCTTCCTCCTCGGGCACCTCCTGTGCCTGGGGTTCCTGCTGATCCGTCCAAGCCTGCTCCTCCGGAACTGCTGCCTGCAACTCCTCCTGCGATCCTGTATGATGCAAGTGCATAAGGAAACATGCGAAGAATGCATCGAAATGCGGTGGAGTGCTTTGATGACATGAGATGCAGATGAGCACATGGAATGAGCAGTTTGAATATAATTATTTCTTCTACAAGGTAGTCAACGTCATCCAAGAACATGTAACCTAAAACATACACCTTATTCTTCTATTAGTTAGCCTACCATCTACACATACAAGTGAACCTAAGCTACCAAAGCTTACCAACCTAACTCATCCATAACATCAGCAAGGCATCATGATGCTTCAAAGATACACCAAACATATTTTATTTCTCTCAATTTCTCATAAAGAATAATCTTTTATTCCCTATTTGGCTAGGGTTACACAACAACACCTATCTCTGGTGTAGATAAAAATCTACAAAAATTACAGTAGACTACTCTTACCCTAACTAACCTACCACTAAATTTTCATGAGAATTGCACAAGTAAAACTGCCTGTACAAAATAAACAAGCTATAGCCTAATTGTGAGCATGAATTTATTTTATACTAGAAAAAGTGTCAAACAACAGATTTCACATTTTTCCTATGTTACTAACAGTAAACCAACATACTACAAAAATTATCAGATGTATGTTGTATACAAATTTTTCTCTATAATAAAAATAACAGATATTACTAATTAAAAGCATTTGAACTACACTTCAACATTTTTCCACAGAACATGCTTCACTGGCATTTTTCCTAGAAAGTACATCACTAATAAAGACTAATGTAACAAGAATCATATTTTTCCCTTTATTATTTTATTTACTACACTTTTTCTAAGATAACAGCATATATAACAATTAAATAAAAATGCACAGTAGAGTGTCACAAAAATCACATGAGATATTTTTAAACTGTAGATCTATTCAAAAGGAACATTTCACAATTTGTTTCATGATTTTTGGAGCTATAAATCTTGAGATACAATTTTTAGAAGCCTTTTTCAGATTTTCTGGAAATCAATTTCTTTAAAACCGAAAATCAAAACCGGCTTTAAACGCTACGTGCACCCCGCTGTGACACCCGAAACCGAGACGCGGAGACAGACAGGCGGGACCCATGGGTCAGACGGGCCCACCCGTCAGCCGCAGTCGACCAGAGGCGGTGTGGACCGCCGGGATCTCGCCGCCGGCGAGTCCTCCGACGACGGGGAGGGCACCATCGTGCTCCTCTCATCGATGCGAACCCAGTGGTGCCTAGTGGGTGGCCAGACGAGCTCGGCATCGAGCTCGCCGGCGTGCATGGCGGCTCGGTGGCACGGGATGCCGTCGGCCGGCCAACTCCGACCGAGAGGAGCCGCGCGGTGAGGTCAGTGAGACTCGTGGTGCAAGTGCGGTGCTCGGGCGCTCGAGAAGTGGGCGAGAAGTGGCGTGGAGGTGTGCGGCCCACGGAGCGGGTCGCTCCGGTGAGCTCGGCCGGAACTCCGGCGAGCCATTACCGCGGATGGAGGCCGAATCCTGGCGGGCTGTGGCGAGCACCGGATGCGCAACGACAAGGCGCAGCGAGGGCGAAGACGGAGACGGAGGCGGTGAGCCGGAGCGGCGGCTAGGCGGTTGCGGAGTTCGGGAGCCGGCGATGGCAAGGCGGAGCTCTTGCTGCTGCTGCTGCGAGCGGGCGAGGGGGAGAATGGAGGGAGCGACCGAGGAGGACGAGCGCGCGGAGGGGGTAAGCGGGCGCGGACGCTGCGGGGGCCACAGGGCGCGTGTCGCGCGGCTCCGACGGCGTGCGGCCACGCGGCGACCGAGCGCTGCCGCGGCGCCACGACGCCACGCGCGGGCGCGCGCGCGGGCGGGAGGGAGACGACGCGGGCGCGGGCCAGGCCGGCTTCGGCCATGGGCCGGGATGTGAGGCTGCGGCCCAGTAAAACGAAATCCGATTTTTCTTTTACAAAAATATTTTCAGATTTAATTCTTTGTTTCAAAATTGAATTTGGAGATGAAAAAGAGGTTTTCAGAAATTTGGCCCAAAATAAAAGTTGTTCAAAATTTTATTCTCTACAACTTTCATATAGAGCACTTTTCAAAATTCTCAATAGATTTTGAATTTGAGATTTAAAGCTAATTTAAAATCAAAAACTCATTTACTTAGAATATTTTTAAAACAGAATTTGAGGAAGACTTGAATTCAAAATTTTGCTCCAATAATCAAGTTGATTTATTCTAGATTATTTAAAATTGCTACTTCTCAAAAGTTCACCAACTTTTTAACACTTATATCAAATTAAATTTGAAAGAGCTACAATTCAAATAATGTTAATCATGCAATGATGTTGAATGCTTATGCTTTGAATGATAATGCATGCTTAACACCCAGGGGTGTTACAGCCCTCCCCCCTTATAAGAATCTCGTCCCGAGATTTTGAGTTACGAACCACTTATCGTAAAAAGCTTTATACGCGGCTTGAAGATATTCTCCCGTTTCCCAAGAAGCATCGCTCTCATCATGGTGGCTCCATTGAATCTTGTAGGTTGTGACCACTTTATTTCGAGTGACTCGGTCCTTAGTATCCAGGACTCGAACCGGTTGCTCGCGATACTCCAAGTCGGCCTTGATCCGAATACCCTGAGGTTCTATCCTCTCCTCTGGAACACGCAGACACTTCTTCAGTTGGGATACGTGAAAAACGGGAAATATCGAACTCATCTCTTCTGGTAACTGCAACTTGTACGCCACGGGACCCTTTTTCTCTACGATCTGGTATGGTCCTATATATCTTGCAGACAGTTTCTTCTTGATTCCGAACCGTTTCTTCTTCATTGGGGTAACCTTCAAATAGACATAGTCACCTACTTGGAACTCCAATGTTCTTCTTCTCTTGTCTGCATAACTCTTCTGACGAGACTGTGCAGCTTGCATGTTTTGTTGGATAACACGGACCTTTTTTCTCTGCCTCATCGACAAAATCAATTCCATAAAACCTTCTTTCTCCAGGCTCTACCCAATTTAACGGTGTCCTGCACTTCCTGCCATACAAGGCTTCAAAAGGTGCCATCTTGATACTCTCTTGGTAACTGTTGTTGTAAGCGAATTCTGCCAACGGTAACCAGGATTCCCATGAGCCTCTGGATGATAGTACACAAGCTCTAAGCATATCTTCTAGTACCGCATTAACTCTTTCTGTTTGTCCATCAGTCTGTGGGTGGTAAGCCGTGCTACGAATCAAACTAGTACCCAAACCTTGATGCAGATGTTCCCAAAAGTGAGAGGTAAACTGCGAACCACGATCGGACACAATCGTTTTTGGTATCCCGTGCAATCGGACAATCTCGGCAATGTACTTCTCTGCATATTGAGGTGGTCGGAATGTCGTCTTAACGGGCAGAAAGTGAGCGGTCTTGGTGAGACGATCTACTATTACCCAAATAGAATCATGCCCCTTTTGTGTGGTGGGGAGACCAGTGATAAAGTCCATACTTATATCATCCCACTTCCAATCGGGTACCGACAAAGGTTGCAGAAGTCCTGCAGGTCTCATGTGAAGAGCTTTAACTCTACAACACATGTCGCAACGAGCAACGTATGCTGCAATTTCCTTTTTCATCTTAGTCCACCAATAACAGGGTCGCAAATCTTGGTACATTTTACTACTTCCGGGGTGAATAGATAACTTAGAACGATGGGCCTCATCCATCAACTGGTTCTTAAGCTCTCTATCCTTAGGTACTACCAGGCGATCCTTGAACCATAACACTCCTTGGTCATCCAATCGAAAGTGTTTGGTGGGTTCTCTCTTCATCCTTTCTTTAATATGAAAGATTCCCTTATCTGTTTTCTGACCATCAATGATCTGGCTCTCCAGAGTACAACTGATCTAAATATTATGCAACACAGCAGGATGTAACAGATTGAACCCTTTTTCAAACAACGGTTGCACATCAATAGCATGGGATTTTCTGCTCAGTGCATCTGCTACTACATTAGCCTTTCCAGGGTGATAGTGCACGTTCAGATTATAGTCCTTTATCAACTCTAACCATCTCCTCTGTCGCATGTTCAACTCAGATTGGGTAAAGATGTATTTGAGACTCTTATGATCTGTGAAGATATTACACACATTACCCAACAGGTAGTGCCTCCAAATCTTTAGAGCATGCACCACTGCTGCAAGCTCTAAATCATGTGTAGGGTAGTTAACTTCATGCTTCCTCAATTGCCGTGAGGCGTAAGCAACGACTTTTCCATTTTGCATTAGTACACATCCTAACCCATTCTTGGATGCGTCACAGAAAACATCAAACGGCTTTTCTATATCTGGTTGGGCCAGAACAGGAGCAGTGGTCAACAACTTCCGCAAGGTACAGAAGGCTGCTTCGCACTCCTCTGTCCATACAAACTTATGATCCTTCTGTAACAGGCTTGTCATTGGTTTGGCAATCCTCGAGAAATCTGGTATGAAGCGACGGTAGTAACCGGCTAAACCAAGGAAACTGCGGACTTCGTTAACTGAAATTGGTGACTTCCAGTTCGTAACCTCTTGTACCTTACTGGGGTCGACAGAAATGCCATTTTCAGACAACACGTGGCCGAGAAAAGGAACTGTCCTAAGCCAGAACTCACACTTGCTGAACTTAGCATACAGTCGATGTTCTCTGAGTCTAGTCAAGACTATCCTGAGGTGTTCCGCATGTTCTTCTTCATTTTCTGAGTATATCAGTATGTCATCAATGAACACTATCACAAACTTGTCCAACTCGGGCATGAAAACCGAATTCATCAGGTACATAAAGTATGCAGGAGCATTTGTCAACCCGAAGGACATGACAAGATACTCGTACAAACCATATCTGGTAGAGAACGCAGTCTTAGGCACATCTTGCGGCCTAATTTTTATCTGGTGGTACCCTGATCTCAGATCTATTTTAGAGAACACTTTGGCTTTGGACAATTGGTCAAACAAGATATCAATCCGAGGAAGAGGATACTTGTTTTTAATTGTCACTGCATTCAGTGGCCGATAATCCACGCACATGCGTAAGGAGTTATCCTTCTTCTTTTTCACAAACAGAGCGGGGCATCCCCATTCGGACGAGCTGGGACGAATCAACCCTTTCCTTAGCAAATCCTGAAGTTGCTTTTTTCAATTCTGCCAACTCATTGGGAGGCATCCGATAAGGCCTTCTTGAAATCGGTGCCGTTCCTGGAATTAACTCAATGGCAAACTCAACCTCTCGGTCTGGTGGAAGTCCAGGTAACTCCTCTGGAAACACATCTGGAAACTCACAGACCACTGGAATCTGGACTAGCAGAGTAGTTTGTATCGCACAAGATGTGCTAGCTAGGTCTACCCTCCGAGGTAGGACCACCCGAAAAGTGCCTTCCCCACTGGGTTCCTTAAGAGAGATACTCCTTCCTCCAACATCAATTACAACTCCCATTTGATTCATCCAGTTCATTCCCATGATCACATCCAAAACTAACCCTGGCATGACTATCAGGTTAAGCTTATATTGCCGGTTCGATATGTTTAGGGTTACTCCCTGAACAATCTGATTAGTCAACAGATCAGCCCCAGCTGAACTGATTTTATATGCACATTCTAATTCAACTATCTTTTGCTCATGTCTCTTAACGAATGCTTGACTTACAAAGGAATGAGATGATCCGGAATCAAACAAAACTACTGCAGGATGATTGTTGATAGAAAACATACCAGCTGTCACCGGTTCTCCCTCAGGGATGTCATCCACAGTGGTGTGGTGCACACGAGCTTGATACTGCGTTTGCTGTTTCTTAGGGTAGGGACAATACTTTGCAAAGTGTCCAGGTTGGTTGCAGTTGAAGCACGGTCCCTTCACCCGAGCCACAGTTCCAGATGAACTGCCTTGTCCTGCCTTTGCTGGAGGCAATGCCATCTTGAACGGCTTCTGGTTCCTCTGGGGTGGCTGAGCATTCTGATTCTTCCTTTGCGGTGGCCTAAACCTTGCACCTGGGGCAGGCGATCGATAAGCTGGGCGATTGGCTACTGGGGTCCGGGACTGAGACGAACCCGACTCGAAAGCCCTCTTACGGATCTTGGAAGCAGCATACACATGGTTGTTCTTCTCTTGCTTCAAACAGTCGCTAACGAAGTCATTGAAACTAGTCCTCATGTTTGTACCCACATGTTTCATCATCTTGGGACTCAGGCCTCTCTTGAAACTAGCGATCTTCTTGGCATCAGTATCCACCATGTCCGGAGCATAACGGCTCAGGTTATTAAAGGCATGCAGGTATTGAGTCACAGTCTTCGTGCCTTGATTTAATGCCAGGAATTCCCCAAGCTTCATCTCGGTCAGACCAGGTGGAATGTATGTTCCACGGAAGGCTTCAGTGAACTCCCTCCAAGAGATATGGGCATGGGGAGGAAAAGTGGTGCGGTGATGCTTCCACCACATTCCTGCCGGACCTTGAAGCTGATGAGCTGCGTACTCAGTCTTTAACACTTCAGTCATTCTTAAGACACGAAACTTATCTTCCATCGTATTAATCCACTCCTCTGTATCTAAAGGTTCTGCGGCTTCCTTGAAGATCGGTGGACGAGTATCCATGAAGTCCTTGAAACTGCTGTACGGATTTGCTTCGTGACCTACCGGGTTTATCCCCCGGCGGGTATTATCTGCGATACTGCGCAGCGCCGCTTCCATATTCTGTTGCATGCTCTCCATGTTTCGTTGGCTTCCCAGGAATTGGGCGAAAAACTGTTCCGCAGTGTAAGGTGGAGGAGGCGGTGGTGGATCTCGGTCATCATTAGCAGCTGCACTGCCACCAGCCTCAGCGGTACCATACACGGTACGACGAGTGTTCGGCATCTGCCTGTTTCAGCAACAATAATTATTAGGTGATGTTGTAGGAATTGCGACCGAATGAAAAATCATGCCGAACTGAATTCACTGGAGAGAATAAATTCATACAATAAAACAGGGGCACAATAAGTCATTCCAATTAACACAACATCACTAATCATATTACTTAAAGCACACACATCGCGTCCATTACAACCAAGTTGCCAGCATACATACACTGGACTTTTGACGTTCGGACACCGCCACAAACACATCCAAGCTTTCCAACCTTACATCAAGCTTCAGTCTTTCTACTCATTATTACATGTCCAAAGTGACAACAAGCAAAAGACCATGCAAACGGAACCTAGTAGCTAGTGCAACAACTACTAGCCTACTCATCGTGATCGCTATCTAGGTCCGAGACGTTGGCGTTGTCGCCAACTGCAGCGTCGTCGTGCTCCTCAGCTGGCGCCACGGGCTCTTCAGGATCTTCGTCTGCATCCAAATCCATCTCTGCTGCGCCAGGAAGGTCATAAGGGTTAAGCTGATTGTTCAGCCGATGGACCTCTTCATGCAAGTTATCGTTGTACTCTTCGGCATCAGCCAGCCGCTGCTCGAGCTCAAACTGTCTAGCTCTCAACACATTCTCTGCGGACCAGGCTTCATTCCTCTGATGGAGCACATGAGCCAACATGTTCTCAACATTCCTGTGGGTGGTGGTCAGTTGCCCAAGCTGCTCTCTCAGGGCACGTACATCTCCCTCAAAAATCACAGTCCTCTGAGTGGCCTGATCTCTCTGACGAGTCAACTGAGCCATCTCAGTAGTGAGCCTCTCAATCTCGGCGTCGTGATCTCTCTGAAGCTGACGGCGGTCATCGCGAGCCTGACCAAGAGCACTAGAAACACGTCTCAGACTACCTTCCACTCCATCGAAGGCCCTCATCACTGCGAACATAGCACTCATAGCGGGGTTGTCACTGTTCTGTGCCTCTGCTGCGCTAATCTCCAGAGATCTGCCCCTTGCTTGCTGCCACGAGTCACTGGAGGGGTTGCCCCTCGGAAAGACTCCCACTATAGTTGCTGCCAACTCCTGAGGAAAACGATCCATGATATCTCTCAGGATTCCAAAGGCTGCCCTCTCAGCGGCTTCTTCAGGGGTCCTGCCAGTTGACTCAAAACGCCAACCGGTCCACTCAGAACCATCACCTCGGGGACGAACTACTGCTTCCACAGTCACCAAAAGTCCTTCACCCAACCTCTCATTTGACCAAAAGTAGCGGGGCTCCATCCCATCATGATAGCCTACATAGCCGAGCACTCTCCACAAGAGTGTAGGCATCCCAAACTCTCCAAGAAAAGTGTGACGCTGGCGAGTGCGCGGAGCAAGCTGATGACGGGGAGCTCTGCCGGTGGACTTGCGAGCGGTCTGCTTGGTACGTGCCATCTGTAGCAAAAATTTTTATTGCCGTGGTGAGAACAGATTTTTAAGTTGGCATTTTTATCGAAATGAGATAATCAACTTATAAGGGGAGGAACAGTGCCATGAATGAAATGCACACATGATGCATGCACGTTCAGTACGTCCTCACAAACTTAGAAAACTAATGACTACTAACGGAATAAACGGTGGCATACAACGATCTCTTGTAACGTAACTAACACGTACTACTCGAAAGCGTTGTTATGTACCTGCAGAAAGGAAATCACTTCAGCCCAAACCTCACAGTATGAAAACATGCAGAAAGCAGTAAAGTAAGTTACTCGCTCTACACGCATCCCCAGATACGAGTATAACGGTAACAACTACCCGAATCGTCGTCCTATTGACGGCATCGTCACTGCATGACGGAATTCCCCACAATTTAGATACCCTCATACGAACATGCGCAGGGCACGTAAGTATTTTGGTATCACATAAGCACTCCCCTAGATCGGCAGTGTATCCGACCATGCACTCACAACTCTCACTTACCAAGGCGTAGAGGTAAAGGATCCATACATTACCACTCAAGTGAATGGCACTCATACCATAGCACGCCGTATGAGCGACGAAATTTAAAATATGATGCAAACCCCCAAGTTAGTACTTAATTAAGCCACCTAGAGTCCTTATCGGGCATAAAGGATATGACCACTGGCACACTTTTAAGTTCAAAAGCTTATTTGAAAACACAGTTTTATTTTTAAATACTCATGTGAACAGTAGCATGCTAAACCATGCTCCGATGCCAGCTGTAACGGATCAACATAATTATACGAAATTAAGTAAGAAAATCTTCCACCGAGGCGGTTAATTTAACAAACTTAAGCCCGTATAACCCGAGATTCCGTGAAATCACGAAGGATTTCAAAACCACTAACATACAACCAAGATCGTACTGATTTAGCAGCCACAATTCGCACGATACATAAATCTGATCATAAAGGTAAGATACATCGGAGTTCGGAAATAAAAGTTATTACAACATAGTTCAACATAAAGTAGCGGAAGCAAATAATTTTACGCACACACACTTAGTTCAGTTACAGTGCCAGTCGATAGTCATGGTCCACAAAAGCAGTAGATAAGACTAACAGAAAGACCCTTGCCCAAGGTCCTAGTTGTCACCCATCGCCGGATACAGACAGTTGGAGCAGTACCCGTAGTACATCTGACCATCTGCAACAACAATGAGAACAACGCCCTGAGTACGAGAATGTACTCAGCTAGACTTACCCGTCAAAAACCAGAAATAACATGACACCAAGGAGCATGCAAGGCTTTACATAGTGGATTGACTTGACTCCTTTGCGAAAAGCACAAGTTGTTATGAGTAAACTAATTTAAGCCCTTTTTCATCATATTTATTATAACCTATTCAATCTAGGTAAGCACCTATGCTAAAGCAATCACTGGATTAACCATTAACATCAAAGGTTACCATCTCAGGTTTAGCATTTCCAACATTATTCACTTAACCATCAGTGTTTTATCATTGTTACTACGATGCCATAGCTCGAGTCAAGTGCTCACTAACCGGGAGCGACGGCGATTCGAATCGAATTCCTATCCAGCTGGAGATTTATTCCTCACACAAACCATGCTTCCCCCGTCAGGGTCGCGTAGATCACCAATGACACTTTCCGAGAAGCCGCGGGATAACAATCATGGATCGCACTACCCAGGGACTGCCCGACTGCCAGGACGCACCTTGGGCTCACTCTTCGCGTCCCCGTTACCCCCCTTCCACACCAGTCTGCCAACCCGAGTTTATCCCGGCTCAAAAAGTGTCACTAGCTTCGCGGTCGAAAGGTACTTTATTCGGCCAGCTAAATGTGGGGCATGCGTTCAACATGACAAGAGGGACGAGCAACGATCGGTCCTTAACTGACACAGACGGAATCACTATAGTCCAAAACCCTATAAGACTCCGCCCGGTCTCCGTTTATCCATCAACACTTGGTTACTTTTCATGATCACAATTACAGCTAACCATAACCCGGTATCCATCTATAACTTGCAGGTGACAGGAAATCACCCGACTTCTACCGGTCTGAGCATGGCTAAGCAATTTACTCGATCCTGACCTAACAGGGTAAAAGATAATCTGGTGGCCAAGGTAATAATGCAACAACGGTTTCACTCAACTCCTATAACTTAGTGCAACAATATATAACTATAACTCATGCAATAAGGAATAACTTTTTATAAATTTAGAAGGCTTAAAATGCTCCGGGGCTTGCCTTTTTCGAACGAACTAGGGTGGTGATCGACGCACTCTGGCAGTTCCTCGCCTGACTCTTCCTCCTCGGGCACCTCCTGTGTCTGGGGTTCCTGCTGATCCGTCCAAGCCTGCTCCTCCGGAACTGCTGCCTGCAACTCCTCCTGCGATCCTGTATGATGCAAGTGCATAAGAAAACATGCGAAGAATGCATCGAAATGCGGTGGAGTGCTTTGATGACATGAGATGCAGATGAGCACATGGAATGAGCAGTTTGAATATAATTATTTCTTCTACAAGGTAGTCAACGTCATCCAAGAACATGTAACCTAAAACATACACCTTATTCTTCTATTAGTTAGCCTACCATCTACACATACAAGTGAACCTAAGCTACCAAAGCTTACCAACCTAACTCATCCATAACATCAGCAAGGCATCATGATGCTTCAAAGATACACCAAACATATTTTATTTCTCTCAATTTCTCATAAAGAATAATCTTTTATTCCCTATTTGGCTAGGGTTACACAACAACACCTATCTCTGGTGTAGATAAAAATCTACAAAAATTACAGTAGACTACTCTTACCCTAACTAACCTACCACTAAATTTTCATGAGAATTGCACAAGTAAAACTGCCTGTACAAAATAAACAAGCTATAGCCTAATTGTGAGCATGAATTTATTTTATACTAGAAAAAGTGTCAAACAACAGATTTCACATTTTTCCTATGTTACTAACAGTAAACCAACATACTACAAAAATTATCAGATGTATGTTGTATACAAATTTTTCTCTATAATAAAAATAACAGATATTACTAATTAAAAGCATTTGAACTACACTTCAACATTTTTCCACAGAACATGCTTCACTGGCATTTTTCCTAGAAAGTACATCACTAATAAAGACTAATGTAACAAGAATCATATTTTTCCCTTTATTATTTTATTTACTACACTTTTTCTAAGATAACAGCATATATAACAATTAAATAAAAATGCACAGTAGAGTGTCACAAAAATCACATGAGATATTTTTAAACTGTAGATCTATTCAAAAGGAACATTTCACAATTTGTTTCATGATTTTTGGAGCTATAAATCTTGAGATACAATTTTTAGAAGCCTTTTTCAGATTTTCTGGAAATCAATTTCTTTAAAACCGAAAATCAAAACCGGCTTTAAACGCTACGTGCACCCCGCTGTGACACCCGAAACCGAGACGCGGAGACAGACAGGCGGGACCCATGGGTCAGACGGGCCCACCCGTCAGCCGCAGTCGACCAGAGGCGGTGTGGACCGCCGGGATCTCGCCGCCGGCGAGTCCTCCGACGACGGGGAGGGCACCATCGTGCTCCTCTCATCAATGCGAACCCAGTGGTGCCTAGTGGGTGGCCAGACGAGCTCGGCATCGAGCTCGCCGGCGTGCATGGCGGCTCGGTGGCACGGGATGCCGTCGGCCGGCCAACTCCGACCGAGAGGAGCCGCGCGGTGAGGTCAGTGAGACTCGTGGTGCAAGTGTGGTGCTCGGGCGCTCGAGAAGTGGGCGAGAAGTGGCGTGGAGGTGTGCGGCCCACGGAGCGGGTCGCTCCGGTGAGCTCGGCCGGAACTCCGGCGAGCCATTACCGCGGATGGAGGCCGAATCCTGGCGGGCTGTGGCGAGCACCGGATGCGCAACGACAAGGCGCAGCGAGGGCGAAGACGGAGACGGAGGCGGTGAGCCGGAGCGGCGGCTAGGCGGTTGCGGAGTTCGGGAGCCGGCGATGGCAAGGCGGAGCTCTTGCTGCTGCTGCTGCGAGCGGGCGAGGGGGAGAATGGAGGGAGCGACCGAGGAGGACGAGCGCGCGGAGGGGGTAAGCGGGCGCGGACGCTGCGGGGGCCACAGGGCGCGTGTCGCGCGGCTCCGACGGCGTGCGGCCACGCGGCGACCGAGCGCTGCCGCGGCGCCACGACGCCACGCGCGGGCGCGCGCGCGGGCGGGAGGGAGACGACGCGGGCGCGGGCCAGGCCGGCTTCGGCCATGGGCCGGGATGTGAGGCTGCGGCCCAGTAAAACGAAATCCGATTTTTCTTTTACAAAAATATTTTCAGATTTAATTCTTTGTTTCAAAATTGAATTTGGAGATGAAAAAGAGGTTTTCAGAAATTTGGCCCAAAATAAAAGTTGTTCAAAATTTTATTCTCTACAACTTTCATATAGAGCACTTTTCAAAATTCTCAATAGATTTTGAATTTGAGATTTAAAGCTAATTTAAAATCAAAAACTCATTTACTTAGAATATTTTTAAAACAGAATTTGAGGAAGACTTGAATTCAAAATTTTGCTCCAATAATCAAGTTGATTTATTCTAGATTATTTAAAATTGCTACTTCTCAAAAGTTCACCAACTTTTTAACACTTATATCAAATTAAATTTGAAAGAGCTACAATTCAAATAATGTTAATCATGCAATGATGTTGAATGCTTATGCTTTGAATGATAATGCATGCTTAACACCCAGGGGTGTTACAGACATGATGCTAAGAAAGTATGGCGTGCTATAGGTGTGGCAGTGAACCAAATAGATGTCAAAGAAATTGTGGCACGACGAACCTTTGGTGTGGCAGATTTTGGTCACGAACCAAACAGCGCCGGGAAGAAACGAGGTGGCTTTTAACTGCAAGACTCTGCGCAACTCTAAGAAGCGATTAAACCGAATACCATATTTAGTACCGACGATTTCCAGCTTCAAATACGACGAGTGAGATCAATTTGACAGAAGGAAGAGATGGGGTTGTCTGGGCCTTGGAAAAATCTGGAAAATATTCAACGGATTCTCTGTACAAACTGATGACCTTTGGAGGTGTTAGAGATGTTCAGACGATGAGGATATGAGAATGCAACATTCGTCTAAAAGTAAAAAATTTTCTCTAGATGGCAGCTCATGACAGAATCCAATCAAGTGTTCAATTAAACAAGAAACAATGGTCAGGCCCGAAGATATGTGCTGTGTGTGACCAATTGGAAACCACAGATCACATTCTCTTCCAATGTCCCATTGCTGTTTATCTATGGTCCTTTCTCATAGATTCATTTGGATGGTTGAGATCACCTACCATCTATGTAGAGTTCTTCTCAGAGCTGTTAAAGGGAGGGGGGGGGGGGGGGGGTAACTTTGTTCATTTTTGCAGGTGCCAAATGGACAATCTGAAAAACCCGAAATGATGTGGTGTTTAACAAGAAACTCTTACCCTCACTGTAAACCATAATCTTCAAGACGTTGATGCTGATCAAGTCATGGAGCCCGTTCGTGAAGCCAAAATTGAAGCCGGTGGTCGATGAAATTATTTCCCTCCTCTCGACAAATGCCTAGTATTAGTTTAGGGTGTCAGGCCTTTTAGACTTTGTCTCTTTTGTTTCGAGCTGGAGGCGCCCTTTGTGTTCTTGCTTTTATAACTCTGTCTTTGCCTTCACTTAGCGAGATGTTAGAAAGTTAGAGGTAATCGTAGAGCTTTTCTGAGCTACTGCTTTTGGTGATGTTGAAGCTTTAGAGTTCGGTTAAATCGTGTTGGGGGTCGAGTTAAACTCTGTGCTCAA
Source organism: Saccharum hybrid cultivar R570 (assembly GCA_038087645.1). Classification (NCBI taxonomy): domain Eukaryota; kingdom Viridiplantae; phylum Streptophyta; class Magnoliopsida; order Poales; family Poaceae; genus Saccharum; species Saccharum hybrid cultivar. The sequence continues at coordinate 9,053,529 of JAQSUU010000191.1, read as the reverse complement.
ATTGTAAGCTGGTATCACCAGCCTCGGGTCCTGTGCTTTCGTTAAGCTTTAAATAATGCCGGGTGAATGTCTTCGATCTAAAAAATACCGATGATTTCCAAGAACCAAATGCGACACTAAAAAACGGAGGGAGTATTCGTTAATATAAAAGCCAAGTTATTATGTTTTCTTATAAACTTTGTTTGCGCTTTAAAACCACAATGGAGAATCAAAACCAAAAAAATATGTTCCTAATTATTCCTACAAATTCTTAATGGCTCGCTGTTCTTTCAATTTCATCGAAACAGAATCGGAATCGAAAAAAGGGGAAAAAGAAGCGGACTAACTAAAAGGAGCACGATTCGGAATATTTGTCGGGTGCCCAATATAACTACACGTTTGCCCACCGCACAATGAGCCCCGTCTTTGATTCGAGCCGCATGCGCCGAGGCCCCTGCTTTCCAAGAACCCTAGTTTTTAGAGAGCAGAGAAAGTCCAATGGAGAAGCACATGGCGCAAACTCTGATCGAGATCGACAGCCGGATCCCTGACGCCCTCCGCGTCGCCTTCGGCATAAGCCGCCCCTCGTGTCCGGCGATTTTGCGCGGCCAACAGGACGAGGCAGCCAACTTCGCCGCCGTCCTGCTCGCGCCGCGCGACGACGGCGGCGCCAGCGACCCCATGGACTGCGACGAGGCGGAGCCGGAGAGAGACCTGGGGATGGTGTTCGCGTCGTCCTACATAAAGGATCACGACGAGGACGCTCACTTCGGGCACGCCGAGGCCGGCGTCATTGGCGTGGCCGACGGCGTCGGCGGGTACCGCAGCAAGGGCGTCGACGCGTCGGCGTTCTCCCGCGCGCTCATGCACAACGCCTACGCGGAGGTGGCGACCGCCGTGCCCGGCACGCGCATCTGCCCCCTGGCGCTGCTGGAGCGGGCGCACCTGATGACGGCCGCGGCGCGCACGCCCGCCGCGTCCACGGTGGCCATCGTCTCCATCGCCGGCCGGACCCTCAAGTGGGCGTACGTCGGCGACAGCGGGTTCGTGGTGCTCCGCGACGGCAGGATCCTGCTTCGGTCGCGGCCGCAGCAGCACTACTTCAACTGCCCCTACCAGCTCAGCTCAAAGCAAGACAGCACTAGGCTCGCCGACGCGGTGGTCGGCGAGGTGGCGGCGAAGGAAGGCGACATTGTGATTCTGGGCACGGACGGGCTGTTTGACAACGTGTTTGACGACGAGATCGAGCGCATGGTGCGGATGGGCATGGCGTTGGGGTTCGCGCCCGAGAACATGGCTGAGGTCATGGCGGGCTTCGCTTGCGAGGCTGCGAGCTGCGCCGACAGAGACACGCCGTACAGCTCCTTGGCCTGCCGGACAGAGCCAGGGAATGCTTACTTCACGGGCGGGAAGCCGGACGACATCACTGTAGTCGTCGCCTACATTGTATCATGCCCTATCCGATCTCAAATATAGTCCATTATTGTTGTTTTTTTTAGGAAAACCAGAGCTTCATATATTAACATGATCAAATTACAATCAGTGGATATGATGTCCCACAGTCCGTGTGGTTATAAGCCACTCTGCCACCGGTTATGTTGGGACACTATAGGAGCATCACTTATGAGCTACTTTATTACAATTGCGACTAATGTAACTGAAACGAAAATCTTCAAAGCTCCGGCTCAGATCCTCCATCTGTTGTAGAAGCAGGGCAATCTCTGAATTTTGGCTTGTGGGGTTCATCCAGACTTGGCTTCTGCAACTAAGGGGTTCAGGCAGCCGTCATACCAGATGGCCTTCCCTCCACAAGCTTTGCCTTCCTGGTCACGGAAAACCAGACCTGACAGCAGCAGCTCGGGTCTCAGTATGGAATGAGGCGTCAACATTGCCTTTACAACATCTCCAACAGGACCCCCTACTTACCCCCTACTCCAGATTTAGGTAGTGGAGGTCAAAAAAACCAACTCCAATAGGCCTCCTCCTAGACCCCCACATTTGTTGGTCTCCTACTTTTCCCCTCCACCCTCTATTTCTGTTGGCCCCCTACTCCTCACCGTGTAAAATCTGGATGAGAGAGGAAGACAAAAGAGCCCTACGCGTCATTGACTACTAAAACGAATTTGAGTAGTATGGTTTATGTAGTATTGCTGGAGTTAGAAGCAAAATATGAGTAGTCTTAAAATAGGTGACTTCCTAAATAGAGAAGTAGAATGTGTGTTTTAGGTAGTATGGTTGAGATGCTCTTAACCCATCCCGGCTCCAGCCTTTGCCAAGTCTGACGGTTGCTCACTAAACCTGCAGATGGTTTGGTCGGGTGCATTTCCTGCCAAAGATCAAAGGCTGCTATCTTCATCGGCACCACTCCTTCACCAGGGCGTCTCTTATTTCTTGTCATCCACAACGACCACCGAACCGCACAAAATCACAGCTGCATTCTTCGGCGATATAACATCTGGGTTAATCAGGTCGCTTGCCCATGTTATAGGATGCAACAGCGGCACCTTCACACCGGTCAGCAGCTTCACTTCTTCCCCAAAAAATTTAGCCACCGTGCAGTCCAACACCGTGTTGTGGGCTTTGCGGTAGTCCGCCAGCCACATAGGTATTGTGGCAAATAGTTAGTGGAACTGGTGGGGAAAGACACAAAGCTCGCTAGTGTCCGCAATATGGCTTGACATATAGCAAGCAAGCACCTTCATCGTTGGTACGTACTGTACATTTTTGTCATCAGAGAGATTCAAAGTCAGCTAGCTCTCTCTCATTTCTCCGGCCAGCCGGCGGCATTGTTTGGCCGGGATTTGCTTCGCATGCCCATGGGCCATGGATCTATGCTACGCGTTCATGCATTGTACGAGCTGTTCGAGCGACTGGCGTATTACGGCGTGTACGAGCTGTTCGAGGGAACCAGGTGAGGACGAGCGCGTGGATTAGGCTGCTGGAGGAGGCGTTTCCGAGATGCGCACGACCGCGGTGCGTCGTGGGGATGGCCTCGGGGTGTGGGTCCACCATGCCGCGATCTCCGTGTCAGAGCTGGGCGAAGAAGAGGTGGGCAGAAGAATGGGACGGCGGCGGCGGCGGCACTACCGTGCTAGCAGTAGGTTCGAGGACCATTGCGAACAACAGAAAGAATGCGGGTTCTTGCGGGTGCTCGCGGGTTTGTCCTCTTGTCCAGTGGGCTTTGCGGAGTGGACAATATTAGGCCACAAACACTTTGCAGCCGAGCCACATCGGCCACAAATAGCGTTCTCGCGGGGCGGCTATGTGGGCTCGTGGAAAAACCCGCCCCGCCTGCAAGCTGACCAACACGGTGTGCTTGATCGACTCCACATCCGCGCCACACACTTCACAGTGTGCTGTTGGTTCAACATGTCGTCGGTGCAAGATCCCCCTAGTCGGTAGGAAGCCATTCAGCACCCTCCACCAGAACACCTGGACCTTAGGTGGCACACACATCTTCTAGCATCTCGCCCGGGATGGATCACCTAAAGATGAAGCTTGGTTTTCCACCATCCCAGCATACTGATCATCATACAGGCGCCTGTACAAGAGTCCATGTCTCTCCAGCTCCCAGGCCCAAGTATCATCCCTTATTGTGGTTTTGTGCACGATCTTTTAATTACAACTCTTCAATCCCAGTTCGCGGAGGCGATCTGCTGTCAGCCATAGTCGATGATGATGAGCTGTGGTGGCGTCAGGCCACCCATCGATAGTTTAAGTTTAGAGGAGGATTACTGTACTAAGAACATTGGAACCGACAATTCATCAAAAAAAATAAAATGGAAGACACACACAAGAACAGAGCATGAAGGGAATCTGCAACGGATGGAAGAGAGGGAGAGGGTACCTTTGGAGACCTTGTTCGACAGTCGACACTGCCCACGCTGAACTAGTCGAGGAACAACGACAGCTTGTGGAACATCTGTATGTGCTTCTCCACCGGGCTTAAGGGCGGGCGTGATGGTGTCGAAGGGCTTGTCAGCTGTCGCCGGTGTGGAGGTACATCGTGTGCATGCCCTGTTCCATCTGCACCGCCTTGTCTCCTACAAGGAGTCTCCTAGATATTTGTTTGGTTCTAACAAAAGACAATTTCTTAAGGGGACGTGTGAGTTGCTCGTTTGGTCAGCATCGCGAGCCATGAGCACGGCCATCCTGGATTCGAACCCAGTGCCCAGCGTATTCCCGCTCAAAAATGAGTGGGAATGAGGAAGCTTCCCGGTTCAAAAAAAAGACAATTTCTTAAAGCGAAATTAGAGGGGTGACGAGAAACATTGTTTTTCAACGACGATGAAACCATCCAAACATTTATTTTTTGAGTGTCATATAGCATGTTTTGTTTGGAGAATTGTTCACATAACATTTGGTTTATCACCTTCAATGAATATGACTATTTTTTTCCATACATGGTTAGAGCATCTCCACCAAATCGAGAAAATATGATCGTCTTCCCCTATAACCATTGAGGGGATTGAAAACCAAAGAACAAGTTTTAATGGATCCTTTCCAATTCTCTTTGCCTAATTTTTGTCTCAATTAAATTAAAGATAAGAAAAATCATCCCTTAAAGAAAAAGGGAGAGCAACTCATCCCATTTCCCTCACCACGCCGTGCATTGGAGGAAGCAGCCGCGCCCTGTTCTTAACATAGTTTCAGAAAATTCAATCAATTTAAAATAGTTTGACTTAGAATAAAATAATAAGTTTTCTTTTTGAAACGGAGTACTTTCTAATACTAACTAATGGATCCAAATGAGACCTTACTTGTATAGGCATAGGCCATTGAGGTAGGGTTGAAAACGGACGGAATTTTTCCTGTTTCAAACTGCTCGTTTTTTCACACTTGCCCTGCTTATTTACGTATTTTCAGAAAAATCCGGAAATGGTACAAATGTGGAACGGAGGTTTTTGGAATTAAAACGGAAACAGAGAAGGTGTTTTTCGCCCATATTTTCAGGAATTCCGTATTTGACCGGAATTTTACCAGATTTGTACCGGATTTTTTCTAGATTTCAGCCAGGCCCATAAAACCTTATTATATCTTGACATCTTATCTTGAAGGCACAACGCTACAGCTAGCCCATCTAATGAAACCCCAGGTCTCATCTCTCTCAGTCAGTCTCTCTCAAGCACAGCACAGCCGCACAGGGGACTGGGGAGCAGCCGGCCAGCCGGCCGCCTCCGCCTCCAGGCCGCCGCTGGCCAGCCGCCAGCCGCGCGCCCGTGCAGCCTCCCGCTGCCGGCGGCGTTGCGTTCGCGAGGAACGTGTGGGAGTCCCAGCTGTGCATGCTGCGCGCGCGCTCCGAGTAATGCCAGCGAGCACGGAGCAGCCAGCCGCAGCGGCCGATCTGGTTGGGTGCACGCCGCGTGACAACAGAGTAGAAGATCCACGTTCTAATTCATTCTTTGATTAATGATTACTCCAATAAAGCAGCACGAACAAAGTGCCTTTTGTCCTAATTCATTGTTTGAATGACCTTGAGAGTTGAGACTCATCATGGCACCTGTTGTTTACTGGGATGTACCAACTGTGTGCTAAGTTATTTTTGAATTGTGAGTGTGAAGTTTGTCATTTGTGAACTATTTTTATGTGTGATTATTGTTATTTGTGAGTATAAAAATGTGCGGTATTTTGGCTTATCTTGGCTTCTGACCGTATCCGTTGAATTTCCGACCGTCCGTTTCCGTATACCGCATATTCCGGTTCTGTTTTTGAACCCACATTTTCCAAAACCGATTCCATTTCTGCCAACAAAAAATAGAAATAGAAGTAGAAATAAGGTTTTTCTGGCCGTTTCCATCCATTTTTATCGCACACTGAGGGCCAACCGGCCCCGCCCTTACGTGTGTATCTGACAGTAAGTCGCCGTGTCATATGGTGGGCAGCTGCCGTGTGCTCGTAAAATTCACTCTTAAAAATGAACGGGCCTCCACGCCTTATTGAGGAGGAGAAGAGAACGAGAATGAGTCAATAAAAAACGTCTTGTCAGATTAGCGGTGGTTGCATGCCTTATTACTTATTACAACTGATCGGCAACTGGAAAAGCTAAAAAAACTGTCATGTTAAGTTCTTTTCTATCTAATGTTAGTCCTGCAATCCGACAGGTCAGTTTTCGATTCTTTAGAAATAGAGATTCTTCTCAAAACATATTAGAAATATATAATCTGGATTATTGGAGAAGGGTAGAAACAGACTATACATAGCAATCAACCACACCAGTGAACTGGTTTTATTTATCGGATAATACAACAAGATGCAAGCGAGCAGGGTAACCTCAAATAAGGGAAAACATAAATAGGCTGCTTCATCTGCTTATCCATCATGAACCAGGCAGTGTAGTATATATGATCGCAGTCGCAGCCAATCCGGACCTGAGACTCTGCAGAAGCGATCAAGTTATGGTTTTGGGGGCCTTGTATTCGTTGAGGTAGGGCATGGTGGTGAGCCCCTTGGCCATGAGTGGCTGCACGCCTGCACCATGTTCCACGCCCGCACACCTTTCTCTTCTCGATGAAGGTGAGTCGGTGACAAATGTCTTCCTCGACGTTGTACCTCATGGTGCCGATCGATGATCTCATCCGCAGCTGGGCCCAGTTCAACGCGTTCAATCTCGAAGCCGCCATCTTTGGTAGTGCTACTATTGACACGAACGAGGGTTGGGCCACTGAACAGGTTGTGCTTGCCGGCAATGGCCTCCTATGGTACGTCCCAGAGAGGAGTACTGCCACGTAGTAGCCACCAAGGTTCGGGTCGAGCGGGTGCAGCGGCAATGTCTCGCCGTCGCCGATGAACTTCTCGATCTTCCCGTCGCTGTCGCAGGTGAGGTCCAGCAGCGTGCCCTTGAGCGTCGGCTTCTCGTTGAGCTGGTTCACCGGCATCATCGAGAAGAGCTGCCCGATGCCCCAGAAGTCCGGCACAAGCGAGAAGACGGACAGGTTCATGTGGTAGTTGTAGATGGTGTTGGCATCGGCGACGACCCTCTTGCCGAGCTTCTTGCCAAGCTTGTACATCTCGATGCTGCCGTGCTTCTTGAGTTCTTCGGCGTGCGAGTAAACGCCCGCCGTGGCACCGCCCCCATCAACTGCAGAGGTCCTGCCGTCCTGGATCCTGTTCAGCAGCTGCTCAGAGGTGTCCTCGTCGGGATCGCCGAGAGCGCCTCGAGGATGATCATTTAGTGGTGCGACGCCATGGCGCGCCCGCTCTCGGTGCACAGGACCGGGTGCTTGACGCCGTTGTACTCGCACTTGAGCCGCACCGCCTGCACGACGGTGGAGGCGTACTCCTGTATCCCGTACACGATCGATCCTCTGACCCGAAAAGGGAAACCGGAGCTTGTTTGGGTCTGAGTAAATTGCATCGTGATCGCCTGATCGGCACTCCGGCTGCGAGATCCCGCCAACAGCGGCCGACTCCGAGGAGGCGAGAACGCTACGTGTAGGTTTCATTTTCATACTTCCATCCATCCAGGTCATAAAACGCGAGACCAACGGCACGGCGTACGGCGAGAGGCACATCAGAAACACGACGCTACACGAGTGCACGCATCATCAGTGTCTGTGTTAGAATTTGATCTGAATTCTAATGAGTTAGAATTTGATCCGAATTCTAATACAAGTCTTGTAGGAATACGTGACGTCTAGAGAGTCCACGGTTCGAGTCATGTGTTTAGCTGCAGTCGTATTACATCTTGTTTCTTGAACTGATTTTCCATGTGTGTTTGATCTGTATTTGCATTTTCGCTAACATGGTCCTTGGTGCCCGTTTGGTATTCGTTCTCGAGGACATTTGGGCTAGATTAGGGGCACTATATTATTATCTGTATATGCATGCACCATGGCGACCAACCAAGATGAGGAGCGCACTGGAGACGTTAGAGCAGATCCAGGAAACGCTAGCCGAGATCAAGCAACGAACCCCCGACGTGAGCATCTCCAGGTTCGTCGCCTCCGTTTTGGATGATTCACTGGGGACCGAATACGCGCCGTCGGAGTGGAAGAGCGGTGACGCCGCCGGCAATGGACGCCGCGCGGAGGAACGGTCTGACGACGCGCGGCCATGCGCTCCCGCTCTGAAGATGGACTGGGCGGCATGCGTCCTCCCTCTGCACGGCGAGGACGCGCACTTCGGACACGCCGAAGCCGGCGTCGTCGGTGTCGCGGACGGTGTCGGCGGGTACCGGGACCGAGGTGTGGACGCCGGCGCGTTCGCACGAGCTCTCATGGCTAACGCTCTGGCGACGGCGGAGCGGGTGGCCAAGGCCCGCAAGCTCCTCATCCGCCTCTGCCCCAAGAAGGTCCTGGAGCGGGCGTACAAGAAAGCGGCCATGAACAAAACACCAGGGGGGGCGGGTCCACGGCCGTCATCCTGTCGCTCTACGGCACGGAGCTCAGCTGGGCGTACATCGGCGACAGCGCCTTTGCCGTGTTCCGAGGCGGCAAGATCATCTACCGTTCCGAGCAACAGCAGAGCCGCTTCAACGAGCCGTACCAGCTGAGCACCAGGGATCGTGAAGGCAGCCTCAGCGAAGCGAAGGTGGGCGGCATGTCGACGGTGAAGGACGGCGACGTCGTGGTGATCGCGACGGACGGGCTGTTTGACAACATGCACGACTGGCAGCTGGAGCGCGCCGTGCGGATGGGCACCGACCTGGGCTTCCCGCCCAAGAACATGGCGGACATTGTCGCGGGCATCGCTTACGAGATATCGACGGAAAATTGGGGATGCTCGCCGTTCGGTATCGGATACTTCAAGAAATACAAGGAGGTATGGCATGGTGGAAAGGAGGACGACATTACGGTCATCGTCGTGTATGTGTATATTATCTCCAAGGATCAGTGATTTTTTAAGGTTGTGCAATTGTATTTAGGAACGAGAAAGGGTTTTTAGGTGAGTTGGCTAGGTGGCTTCAGTAGCATTGAGGTCTTAAGTTTGACTCCCAAAACACATGTCTAAGGCCTAGTTGTCGTCTTTTTTTATTGGCAAAATATTAATTCGTTCTAGCGCTATATGACTATGGCATGACTAGCACCCGGACGTCCAGATGAATGCCCGCGTTCGGATGCTCACGGCTGCTCTGCTTTCCACGCGTAGTGAGCGGATGGTGCGGACCTAGGGTCACCATGCGGGCATCGCGCAGCCGTCGGCCTACCCGGGCCACCGCCTTCGTGGGCTTTCGCGTGCTCGTCGCCTTGTCAGGTAGCATTCCCCAAGGAGCCGTGGCGAGATGGAGGGAAGGGAAGGGAAGTAAAGTGAAGGAAGGGGAAGGAGATGAGAAGAGAGGAGAGGAGAGGCCGAGGCGCACCGCGTGAGGAAGGCGCGTGGTAGGAATCGAAGCCCTGCGGTAGGCCGCTGTCCGCCGAGAAAATTGCTATTATAGGACGCGAAACAATGGGCTTCGCTATTATAGGACTTCAAACGTTGACTTCGCTAAAATGACCTTTGAAGCGTTGGCACTTTGTTATACATGACGTTTGGCCTCTTTAATCACTTTTCTCAACTCAAATATATGTATTTTGCCTCCATGTGATCGTATTGCCCTTCTGCTCTTGAACTGACGTGGGATGGGGCTGCTGGCTGCTCGCCTTGCCTGCTTGGCTGGCCGCGGCCTTGGCTGGCTGGCCGGCCGCCGCCTGGGCATGGCTGGCCGTGGGCTCGGCTGGCTGGCTGGCCGCTGCCTGGCCATGGCGGGGCGTTGCCTGGGCTGGCTGGCCGTCGCCTGGGCATGGTCACAGTTTAATACATGTAATATAAATTATCATAGATGATGCATACATAAATGAGCTCATCTAAAAAATGATCTATACACAAACGAGCTCATCTCATAAAACCATGATTATAACATAAATAAGTTCATCTCAGAAGACCATAATTTAGTTCCAAACGAGATCCAAGTCATATAAAATAAAACATGAGTTTACATCTCACCACAAATAAAATAATTCATCCAATGTGAAGCTTTCTCTTTGGAGTCATTTTTTTTTGTGGAGCTGCCGTAAGCATCCTCACAGGACTAGTGGTGTCGGTTTGCGAAGAGATGCCCTCTCCTAACAACATTGCAAGCTTGCTGCACATAAAAGTTTTGACGGAGTGAGTTTCGAAACCTAGTACCATTACAGAAAAGGCAACATTCCATAGAGCATTGAATATAATATATTTAAATTAACTTGTACAGTAAATATGTCAATATTCCTTATCCTCTAGTGACCCTTCCTGGACTATCTCGTAGGATTTCTTCTCTAGTCAGCCTCCGTGGGGTGCTAGGTTCGGCTGGCGCAGCTTTTGTAACATTCTTCCTAGGTTGCCTACGCTTTCTACAAGTAATGAAATAAATTAATAATGATATTTTCATTCAAGTTTGTGATAAAGAAATAATTACTTACCTCTTTTTGGCTGTCCCATTGAGTGGGCACTTGGCACTAGCTTGCCTGTGACCTTTTTCACCGTATTTTTTTGCAAGTCATAGGTCCTCTAATCATCTTCTTTCTCTTTGCATTGGTTGGAGCAGTGTCGTTGTCACCTCCATTTTGACTTTCACCCTCGTTGGTACATTCATTATCTTTCGAACCTTTCTTTTTGTGGCCACCTTCCATACATCCATCCCTTCCTTCTTAGTTTTCTTCGTCTTCCAACGGGTAATTTAGCGAGAGGTGCACCAACTCAAAATGGTAAGTCAACTTGTGGCCATTGTGTTTTGTCTATCAAAGGCTCAATCTCTCTACCATAAGCATCCCTGAATCTATTCACCGAGTAATAGTCATGCACAAACTATTCCAAGTCAACTACCCGTTGGCGGGTCACATAGGCCAACGCATGTTGACAAGGCTTACCAGTGTGCTGCCATTCAAGACAAGTACATGTCCTTTAATGTAACTTGACAATATGCCTCTCAACTATGCTGCTATGGTCCCACACCTCTGCACTCCAATTAGAACATCCAATAATTTTCAAGTGTCCTAGTCCTCTAGTATTTGCCTTTAGCTGATGCATAATAGTTGGAAGTATCCTTCCTTCAGGTAGCCTGTATGCAATATTCCTTCTCTTGTTCCAAAGTACCATGATCATTTCTCTAATCTTATCAGCAAGGTCAGCAACAAGTAAGTCTTTGTGATCTCTAATCTAGTTATTAAATGTCTCAGCAATATTACTAGTTATGTAATCACACTTAATTTCTGGATTGAAAGCACACCTATACCATAATAGCTTATGATTGGTTTGTAACCATTTCACTGCATCAGCTGACTCACTTACCATTTTTGCTATATTGTCATAGAATATGTCTTCTCTGTAAGCCCTTGTCACAGGATATATCTAGCCGAACCCTCTAAATCTCTTCTGAAAATTTTTGACAAGATGATAAAAGCATTCTCTTTGCTCTGCATTTGAGAATACATTCTTCACTACATTCTCCAAGCCCTTGCAAGCATCGGAACAAATAGCAAGGAGTGGAGGATCACCTATAGCCTTCTCGCTAGGGCTAGAGCATTGGACATGGTGTCGGCGTCGGCATGGGCAATCGCAGCACCCTCCGACATGGCCACCCCAGAAGTCGGCGCGGCCACCCTAGAAGCCGTCATGGCCAAGCCCGAGGGCGCCGCGGCCACCCCTGTGACCGGCGCTGCCAGACCAGAAGAACCCAGCGTTGCTAGGGCTGAGGGCGCCGCGGCCAAGGATGAGGCGCGGCCAGGGCTCTGGCCGCCATGGCCAGGGCTGAGGGCACCGCGTCCATCATCTACATCGGGCGTAGGATCTCCATCCATGGGCGACGTGAGGAGCGACATTGGGGGTTAGGGCGGCATCGGGAGGGAGATGAAGGAGCAGGCACACAAAGCATCGAGCGGCGGCGTCGGAGGTAGATAGAACGTCGATCAAAGATGCGTAAAGGACAGAAGGGCAATACGGTCACATGGAGGCAAAATACAAGTATTTGAGTTGAGAAAAGTGATTAAAGGGGCCAAATGTCATGTATAACAAAGTGCTAATGTTTCAAGGGTCGTTTTAGCGAAGTCAACATTTGGAGTCCTATAATAGCGAAGCCCCATTGTTTCGTGCAACACCCCGATCTATTTTTGAAACATCCAGATGAAACATTTGCAATATACGTCTAAAGACAAATGAAACACTTAAAACATGCGTCTGAAACATTTGCAAAAACATCTGAAAAAACACTTGAAAAGTCATTGCAAAACATATGCAGCATTCAGATAGCTACACCCAAAATAAACACATTTGCAACATGCTTCTGAAAAAAATGAAACATTTGGAACACACGCTTGCAACATGTGTGTATAACCATTGCAACATATGCAACATTCCGATCTACTTTTGCAACATCGATGTGAAACACTTGCAACACACCTCTGAAACATCTAAAACACTTGAACATACGGTTGTAACATGCGCTTTCAGCGCAATGTCACTTGGCTGCTTGGATGAATAGAGGCTTCGTCATTGCAGAGCTCGACGTCGGTGCGGAGGTCAACGGCGGCGCATGGAGCTCGTGGGTGCCCCAACGGAGGCACTGCGCACCACGGGCGAACAGAGCCGCCTGGGCGAGCACCTGGTGAGGCCACGAGCACCGTGGGCGAGCACGACGGCCTAGGCAAGCACCTGTGCGAGGTCGCGAACACCCTGGCGAGCTCGGTGGCCTGCTCGACCAGCACCCTGACAAGGAACCCCTCCTGGACGAGCACCCCTGGCTGGCGAGCACCCTGCTGGGTAGAGAGATTTTTTTTAAGGGGCGCGGACAGGAGCGAGCGGACGGCGCCGCAGCGAATGGGAAGCTGTGTCCGTCCATCTGGACGTCCTCAATAGAGCATTGTTGATATGATTACTAGCAAAAATCTTGGGAGAAACCGAGAAAGTAGAACTCATAGTGCATGATTGGGATATTGGGAGAAAGTAAACTGATAGTGCATGGGAGAAAGTAAAACTGAACTTGGGCAAAAATCTTGGGAGAAAGTAAAACTGATAGTGCATGACTGCATGCAAGAATAGTGAAAATCTGAAGCACACCAAATTTGACCCAAGCTCCAAAACTTGGGGCCCCAAGAACCATGATTTGAGCTATGGGCTTTTTGTTGCTCAAAGCACACTTTTATACAAAAATATGGTACATCAGAAAAGTTCAGTGGCAATTCCAACAGGTTGGATAGTTGGATACAATATAATCCCATTCACAGCCTTTGGCCACTTGAAACACAAGAAAGTCAGATATATTGAGAGTTTTGCTTCGAACTGCTCAGCGCTACTCGGTTAATTACGTCTGCCAATCGAACATGTAAATACAACATTACAAATAAGCAAGCATCCATGGTCCAAACAGGGCTGTAGTACAGTACAATAAATTGTTCTGCATTTTAGTTTCATGGGTTTAATTTCTGAAATTATGAATTCTAAATAAAACCTGGAATTTCAGTGATTGCAGCTGTTAAGTTTTAGAACAGGACTCTGAGAATCGATATTTAGATTTTGTTTTTTTATTTTTTCCTTGCAAATGCAGCGCATCAAGATCATTTTCCTATAGTTCAGCTACAGAAATCAGATCACTATAAAAAATATGAAACAAAATTGTAAACCTATAGTAATGTAGTTCAGTAGTTGGCACAAAGTAGTGCTGTCTACTGCCAGCATACAATTGTACTCAGAGTAGCAAACTCAAGTGAACCGCAGACAGGAGTCTTCTTATCTTTTTCCAAACAATTGGGAAGGTCAAACCCCACCTACTTACATTGCACGAAAGAAGAACGTAAGCATACAGATGCTTAAGGATCAAGCTCTCCGGCATACACGAAGCGAGGTTACAATAAGCAGAGAAGAGGAGAGGGTTGGGACATCCTCAAATCAGCTTAGAAAAGAATTAAGGTAGTTAGGCCAATCTCTGTACATGATTTTTTTAAAAGATTAAACTGAATTTTAAATATTTTAGAATATAGAAAATTAAGTTTGAAACTAGCTATAGGACTAAATTTGGCTGGTACTCATTTCATTGTAAATTATAAGTTGTTGGCTTTTGTAGATATATTTTTTATTATGTATCTAGACATAACATATGTATCTACGTATCTATGTGCATAAAAAACTACATATGTAAAAAAATAATAAAACAACTTATAATTTAGAACACATAGAGTGTTTTTAGTTGTTGGAAGGTAACCGATGGAGTGGTTTGAGATGTTGAAAGGTACACCGAATACGACATTCGGTAATGCTATGGTGCAGGCGTCCGGACGAACAGACACCACCTCAGAACAATAAAAAAATCTCCCACTCCACCTCACACGGACGCTGCAAGATCTGCTCCCCGTTCGACGCCGCCAGTGGCGACCACCTCCGCTTCCTCCACCCCGAGGCCCTCGCCCGCCTTCGCGGTGCCAGGCTCCGCTGCTAGTTGCGCCTGCCGCCCGCACCTACCCTCATCGCCAGCGCCGGCGACGGCATCCTCCTCATCACCTCCTTCTACAGCTGGAGACAGCGAGGGCATCACGGCCATGCCGTACTTCGCGCCCGCCTTGTGGCTCATCATGCCCCCATCGGAAGAAGCTCGCGGCAGCCAAGTCAGTGGTGCTCTTCACTCTGCCGCCTCCCAGCCCTGATTTGCTCATCGAGGCGGTTATCTAGTTTCTCAACGCGTTTGACATGGTGGTCATCGCCCACTAGAGTGTCACGCCTAACATGTTGCAATCATATGTTTTAAGTATTTCAGAGGTATGTTGCAAGCGTTTTATATGGATGTTGCATAAGTAGATCGAGATGTTGCATATGTTGCAATGGCTATACATGTATATTGCAGACGTTTTTCTAAATGTTTCATCTGTTTTTCAGACGTAAGTTGGAAGTGCGTTTATTTAGATGTTGCATATATTTCACACATATATGTTGCAAGTATTTCATCTACATGTTGCATATGCTTACAATGACTTTTAGGTGTTTGCAAGTGTTTCAGACATATGTTGCAAATGTTTTATCTATTTCGGACGTATATTATAAGTTTTTATGTGGGTATTGTAAAAGTAGATTGAATTTGCCTCATGAGAAGTGGAGGGGTGCGAGCGGTCCCCACGCACGCTAAGGCGGTTCGGGCCGGGGGCGTGCTGACTCGAGCATGGGCATGAAATGCAGGCGCGCTCGGAAAATTGAGTGCAGCGTTGGCACTGCCGCTTTCGTGATTCAGATTCAAAACTATAGTGCCGTACAAATCGGAGGTTGAAAAAGAAATGTCCTAATGAAATACAGAATTCAATTCGGTATCTTTATTTATCTCAACTAGTAACAGTAAGCACAGCTGAATATGAGCTGTCGTTAAAGGTCAGGATCATCCTGCAGTCCACCACAGGAAAACGGAAAACGCGGACGGAAAAGAGCGTAATCTCTGGTGGTCCAATTCAGCTTTCCAATATCACGAGCCATCATGATATAGCAAACTGACAAACACTAGAACGCAGGATGTCCATATCAACAATCACATCGCATAACTTTGCCAGTGCAGAGAAGATGAATTGCGGGACCGGCGAAGTGCTCTGGTTCAGTGTTCAGTGCGCAAGAAACGCAGGACCAAATGATCTGCGGGGAGAAAAAGCATGTAAATCTGTAAAATGCAGCGTGTGTCAAGTGCGAGCGCACGTCACCCGTAATAAGAATTCCAAACGGCGAATCGATCTGCAAACGCGCAGAAAGTTTTCTGAAAGAAATCATTGAAGTTCGTTCTAAAAAGAAAGAAATCAGTGAAGGGTTGGAGATAACTCGGTAGTTCAGCAGTCTATCAGGTTTCCTTACTGTTACTGATGAATTGAATCCGGCTTACAAATATCGTCACCGAAGGACCTAAAGAACCTCTTTAAAGGAAAAACGACCTAAAGAACATACGAATCCCACGACATCTAGAATCCAAGATCAGCGAGCGACGGCAAGGTCTCCGGTTCCTTGAGAAATTCCCCAGGGCTGTTGAGGAGCAGCATCGATCGATCGATCAAGACGAGCAGCATAGGAAGTCCAGGATGCTGGAGCAGCAATCGTAGCAGCAAGAGCAACTGCAACCAAGCAAACGGTACGGCGGACCGCCACCGGTCATCACGGAGAAAGCGGAGAAGAGAAGCAGGATCGGTGAGAGGAACACGGGTCTGGAAAAAGCGTCAAGTCAAGTCCCCTTACCACTCGTCGACTGCCTTGTCCTGGAAGTCGTCTGTCGCGGACATCACCTGAGCGGATGGGGGATCCATGGCCGGCAGTTCCTCGCTTCTGCGGGGGAGCGGCGGAGTCCGGGAAGAACGCGGACAGCAGAGCCGGCGCGGCGAGAGGCTACTATTATAGTAGGAACACTACCAAGCAAAGCGCAAAGGCGAAGCAACAAGCAGGCTGGATGGAATTGGAATGCGAATAAATTGGTGAGCACATGGGTCGGGGAGGCTGTACCTGTACCCGCGTATAAACAAGGTTTTTTGCGAGGTTTTGCGGTTTTGCCCGTGTGGGGATCGTCGAGTGAGCACTTGGAAACTGGCTCACGTCGCGGCGGTTGGAGTTTTGCACCGGCCTATCTGGTTTTTGCGCACGCTTCAATCACACTCGATGATTGCGCAGGATTTGTCGTACTAGGAACATGATCAGGTGTAACGGTTAGCGATGATTTCTGTCAAATGCAAATGGCTCGTGTTTTTGTGATGTCTAGTAGTGAATCAGTCGGCGGTTTATTTTTAACAAAAGAAGCCGGCAATCCAACGTTTTGTTTTGTTTGTTTCATGTATGATAAAGGAGCATTACGGCTATGCTCCACACTTTTGAGAAAAGTTAAGATATGAACATTGCAACTTTATTTGTTTTGAGAAATACCACTACGACGTTTGGTTGGGGTAATTGAAAGAAGAGAATGAAAGTTTAGAGGATTATTGTAATTAGAACCATGATGACGATTTCAGTTTGGATATGTGCATTATGTCTTGGTTTCAATTTTTATAGATGGACAATGACACAGTTTCAGTATCAACCTTTATAATGCCCCTGTTCATTTGAACTAATTCAGCAGTACTTTTCAACGACCAAACATTGTTTTTTTTTTCTCACAACAAATCAACATAAATCAAATTTCAGCGAAACGAAATGGATAAATTTTTTTCTAAAAAAAGAAAACAATAAATCGCCCGCTGAACGCCAATCCAATGCCTAATGGCCACTTGAGCCGCGGCATCGCGCACGCAGGAGCTCTCGCTACACTTGCGCACGAGCTCGAACTTCAGGTGGTCCGTTCGGTGGGCCAGGCAGCGATCCACTCGCCCAACGGCCAACGCCCGTCCAAGCCATCCGGTCCGGCCCGTTCGAACTTTCTCTGATTGTGTCCCGCGAATCCGTCACAAATCCCAATGTCCCATGTGGCATGCGCATCCAACGGGCAACGGCGCAGTGCAGACTGCAGAACCAGAACCACCGCCCCTCTCTCTCTCTTGCGCGTGCGCCACGCAAGACCCGTGGAACGGTGGCCTCTACAGGCCCGACAGCCTGTCATACAAAACGGGAAAGCCCCGGCCGCAACCTGGCCGCCTCCTCTCCGGCCTCCCGCCTCCGCTCCCCCCCTCCTCTCGCCGGCCGCACCTCCGACTCTCCAAGGCGAGAGCGGTCGTAAGGCAGCGATCCTGCGGCGGCGGTCGAGGTGTTGGGCCGCGCCACTTCCTCGGTTCCTCCTGCCTCCCATCAGATCCCCACGCTTCCTCGCTCCTCTTCCTACCCGCTGGTTAAACCCCTGCAAAAGCAAAACCCCTCCATGACCATGCTCACCGAGGACGACCCTGAAGGGTAGGCTACGCTACTCTCACCTCCCCTTCACCTGTACTACGAACCACTGCCACGTCCAAACTCCAAACCCTCACCTCTTCCTTTTTTTTCTCGGGGTCGTGCAGCGGCAAGGCGGCGGCGGGGACAGCGAATGCAGTGCCTCCACCAACCTACCGGTCGCTGGCCGCGCCAGTGAGCAAGCCCGTCGACAAGTTCGCGCTCCTCCCCGCATACCTTAAGGTCAGCAGAACGTTCTGATTCTACTGATCATATGCCACCCCTTCGATTGTCTGTGTACGTTGATTGATGGAATCCATTAACATTTTTGGTTTTCTCAGTTTTTTAACGCTTGCTGCATTCACGAGGCACAGAATTCTGGTACTAGGCTGCATGCTTCCTTGTAACATATCCTTTCTTGCTCTGCTTTGTACTAATGTTATTCTTGTATATGTGCTTGATGTTGGCTTCATTTTATTGTAACCAATCAACACTACTAAGCCTTGAATTGCTCATTCTCGTGTTCAAACTCATGCATGTTGTCTTGGAGCGACAGCAGCTAATTCAGTTAAAAGTTCTTGTTGACTAAAGACTTAACCATTTTTCTTTCTGTTCAACTTGTTTGTTGGAATCCCAGGTTAGAGGGCTTGTGAAGGAGCACATTGATTCATTCAACTACTTCATCAACAAAGGAATCAAGGACATTGTCTTGGCAAACAATCGAATTGAAGCACGCAATAACCCATCCATTTATCGTAGGCATGCTTATACAGTACTAAGTGGCATTAGTCTATTTTAATTATTCCCTAAATGATATTTTTTTGTTGGTGGTGTAGGTACACTGACGTACATGTTGGGACCCCCTCTGTACAAGAGGAATTCCGAACTGAAGTAATCACGCTACATGTTTGCCGCCTTATTGATCGCACGTAAGCTCAGCATTGCCTCATTTCCATCTATCTGCACTTTGTATTGATGATGATGAATAACTGAGCATGACAAGAAAGACTATGCACTAGGTTACATAGGTTGAATAAGCAATGGATTTACTTGGGCTGATTATGGAACATATATTGTTAGTATGCTTGCCATAATCCAGGCTAGCCAATGCAAGCTTCAATTGCATATGTTTTTTAGACCAAATTCAATTGCATAGGTTGATGCTTGATGGTATATCATTGCAATTTCCATCAGGTGCAAATATGCAAATGCCACAGTGGATTGAACTCGGACATTGCTGATTGAGTGTAGGTTTTGCATGCCATTGCAACATAGCCTACCTGCAAACTGGGTCCCTCAACCCCAATTGCCCTCAATGCCCATTTTTATATCACAAAGCACTCTTGATGTGCCACATAAGAATAGGTCATTCCAAATATATGGCGGTCTTCCCTAGAATATACGAAAATGCCTAGAACACAACTAGTCTTGCTTCCTAACATAATTCGGGAAGGTAAGGTACAGAAATTGTAACAAATTTGGACAACCATCGTTGTGAAGCTCGTGACGACCAAAATCCAGTATGCGGGCCTGAGCCTGCTGATATAGAGCCGTGCTGCATCCTGGCTCCCTCAAGTTAACTGGCTGATTGATGAAACGAGGCTGACGTCGAAGCTCCCTTGATCTAAACATACTGAAAGGAATTCTTGTTCTCCAAACGCTTGTATGGAACACAGTGAGGAGCCAATCTTGTACAAATCTACTAGTTGTTTGGTTCGGTTGGCTGATTCATGAAATACATAGCTTGGCCGTCTTGGTTGTACAGTGGTAGCACATGCTTAGTTTTCCAATGCATGCTTTCTCCCTATAGCAAGTATTCTATTCCCTATCAGTTATCATCGTTTTCCCAAATTTGAAATTACCCTTATTTCTTCAGTTATTCTGCTCCTATAAAAGTTGATACGGAATATACTGTAAGTAATCAGCCTGATGTGAAGAGAGTGGTAACCCCCCTTATCTCTGATTGAATAAACTTTTACCTGGTTGATACAAATAATGAAGTATTTGTACCCCTTTATTCTTCAGAAGGACTTTCTCATTGGATACATGCCTATTGTGCTTAGAAGTCACAGGTGTATTCTGAATGGAAAGGATGAAGCTGAACTAGCAAGATATGGTTGGCCTATTTCTGAAATTCTTGTTCATATAAATAAAATTACCTCTGTTAGACTGAATTACTATTTTATCTTACTGGTCATTTTGATTGTCTCACTTAATTTATTTATTTATTTTTGCAGGTGAGTGCCCTCTTGATCCTGGTGGCTACTTTATCAAAGGAACTGAGAAGGTAACTAAAAACAGTGATGCAAATTTCTCCATCTTGTCAATTGAGTGGTTGGTGTCCCACGTCGCCAGCCAATTGGAACCCACAAGTATTAGTAACTGATAGGTGCTTAGATTTGTCACAGAAATTTCTGCTTGTTTGGTGTACATATAAATAATAATCTTTTGATCTGTGTTGATTTTTAGGTGATTCTAATACAAGAAAGCTATTGAAGAATCGTATTATTATCAACACTGACAATAAAAGAAGGTCCTGCACGTGTCCGAGTAACTCATTTAGTTAATGTATCTACTATTATTCTCCAGAAAATGGGCATCTCTATTTAACAAATGGAACCTATGACATTGATTTTGTCCCTGAACCTGCTGTCATGCATTTGAGTTTTAGGATGACAGCATCTGTAACCAGCAGCACACATGAAATTAAAAGTAAGACAGTGATTTGCTTGGATAAGGGGAAGATCTATCTACAGCTCAATCAATTCACCAAGCCGGTATGAATATGTGCTCTTTTGGCCTTGTTAAGAACTCCTTCCATTCCATATATGGTGACTTGCTACTTTAGCTTGCTTTTAACAACATAGGGGTCGGCTTTAAACTAATTGTATATTTAATTTGTTCCTCCCACTTCTATATCATTTCGGTTTGAATGTTATGTAATAAACCATTTCATGGTACTGGATGTGATTGTTGGGATGGTTCATAGATTTCAATGTTTCCCTTGATTCAGAAGGTCTAGCCAAACAAGTATAGAGACAGGGTGGTATTGTTTCTGGAAGGGGGATGACAATATTTTTTATAGAGAGCCTATTGATCAGTTAAAGAGCACTTGGATCTCCTGTCTTTGCTTAATTGCATTGCATTGGCAAACCCTCTTTTGTCAAGCCATCTACTTAACACCGGCTGAGAAAGCTACTTAAATTCTAACTGTAGACTGTATTGTAATTAGTCCCTGTCTTCGTTATCTGATGATATTATCCCTCCTATCAGTGCAGAAATTTAAGGGGTCAAAGATGAAAGATCTCAATAGTAACAAAAGTACTACATGAGTTAGTTGTATGAGCATGTCTGTCAGCTTGACCACATGAGTCGGCTGTTGTGTTGTGCTTGTTTTTGTTTTTCCTATTGAGTTAAATGCATCAAAGGTCCATTAACTTAAGTGGGGATTACGGTTAGATCCATCAACTCTAAAAATTCATTTTCGGGTCCATAAACTTTTTAAGTGGTTCACTGAGGTCTGTACCCCCTTCGTCTAGCCCTTAGATCTGACGTGGCGGCATGTGGAGTCAGCAACCATCATGGCATGAAATTTGCCAAGCCTATGCTTATCCCCCGCCCACGTTGCCCTCCTTTCCACTCCCTCAACTCTGGCATCCATAGTTTTTAAGGCGGTAAGGCGAGCTGCAGCGCTCGACCCCCTTCCAGACGCCTAGGCGAATTAGGCGCGCGGCGAGGCGACGCCATACACATACCCTAACCGTCCATAGGACAGTACAAACATAGACTTATACATACCTTTTTGCATATATACAGTAAGGACTTATTTAGCAACAACAAGGAAATTTAGCAACAAAAGACACAAGCAAATATGAATATATCATCAGACAGACAAGCAAGCAAGCATAAATTAATTATTCACAGCAACTAGGCAACCACGTCAGAAGAGCACACCTGTGAGCTATCCATTCCAACTATCAAACTGTAACAGATAAATAGGAGAAACGAGCAGAGCAGAGAAAGCAAAGTACATTAGAGTAAAGGAAGGAGCAGAGCAGAGCATGGGAACGAGGGGAAGGAAGAGCGGAGGAAGAAGGGGGAGGAAGAGGAGAGCCGCAGAGCAGCAGAGGAAGGAGGGGAGGACGTACCTGCCAGTCGAGCGGTCACAGAGCAGAGTCGCGGTTGGGGACGGGGTCGCGGCGGACGGAGCGGGACTCAAAGCCGGAGTCGGTCGCGGGGTCGCGGGTCGCGGCGTACGGAGCTGGAGTCGTCGCGGACAGGGACGGAGTCACGGACGAGACGGAGTCATGCTCGCGCGGTCAAGCGGAGTCGCGCTCACGGCGGGTCGTGGACGGGCCGGACGTGCACGAGGAAGTCGCCTGCGCCGGCGCCGGCGCCGGCGCTGGATCTTAGGTGCGCCGCCGCCCTCCTCCCTCTTCCTCTCTCCTTCCTTTCCCTCTCCCTCTCCCACTCTCGACCAACGCAATGGGGATTGGGGGGAGTCTTTGGCGAGAGGTGTAGCAGGCGCGCAGCTGCTGCTTCCCGCGCGCGCGCATTGCTCCGCTCTTTTCCCGCGCGAGCGCCGCTTTTTCCCGCACACTTTTCCGTCCCGCGATGTCTGCCTGACCGAAATCGACGCCTAGGCGACGCTTTCTGCCGCGAGGCGACGCCATAGGCGAAGAAGTCACGGCGACCCCGACGCCCGGTTTCAAATCTCGCTCAGACGACTAGGCGACGCCTTAAAAACTATGTTGGCATCTATGCCTCTACTCTATCTCTGCTCCAGTGCTCGCCATCACCATTACCGGTCACTGAGCTCCCACTACCGCTGTTGTTCATCGCCTTGTGCTTTACCTCGGTCCTAGAAATAAGCTCTACTAAGTCCGTCTCTGCCTCCTCTAACCTTAGTGCTCGTTGCAACACGGAAACCATGTCGGAGCTCCTAGCTCGCCAAACTGCAGTTGCCATGGTTGAGCTTTGAGCTCGCGTGCGCCGCCGTTCCCATCGGTGTAGGTCATCACTGCTTCAATGACTGCGCGGTTGAGTCCGCCACGGTCCCTTCGTCCCCGCACGCAGGCATTCGAAGCAAGTCTATGTCGGACCCATCATTTCCGCCACCGTCTTCTACCTTCGGCCAACGTCGACCAGTCGGACGGTTCGCTATAATCTCCCTATGATCAATTATAGCTATGTACGCTCCTGTGGGAGTTGAACCCACCACATAGGTGCCTTCTTCTACCAAGACCCAAGAGATGAACTAAGGAGCGGCAACCCCTGCATCAGTTCTTTGTACCAGTTGCTTTGGTCCACACTGAACTTGGAAGTATTATTTATCATTCGTTGCCTTTTCCATCCTAATACCCGAGATT
The DNA here is from genome assembly GCA_038087645.1 of Saccharum hybrid cultivar R570. NCBI lineage: Eukaryota > Viridiplantae > Streptophyta > Magnoliopsida > Poales > Poaceae > Saccharum > Saccharum hybrid cultivar. The sequence continues at coordinate 9,030,430 of JAQSUU010000191.1, read as the reverse complement.
GTAATTGGAAATGGTTGGATAGGGCCATCATCCCCTGGGATGCCCCTGCTGGTGAGCAAGTATTAGGGAAACAACAACGCTCAATCAATAAAGCCAAGAGGTAGCACCTTCCAAGCTCCTGAGTTAGACCATAAGGAAGCTATTATATCTTACTTAAGTTGGGCTTGCCTCTTCCTAGGATTCCATACCTTGGGCCTTTATGTTCATAACGACGTTATGCTTGCTTTTGGTACTAAGCTAGGGCTAAGTACCAAAAGCAGGCAGCTATTGAGTATTCACTAAATGAACAAGACAAATGTCGCCCTGTTTGACCAGCAGGAATGTATTCTTGGAGCTATGCAAGGACAGAAAGCAGTAAGTTCTCTCTCATTTAGTTGTTTTCCAGCAGTGAGATTGATCCTTGTGGACGACTCGCTGCTAGCCTCCATTAGACAAACTAAAACCACCCTCGGGTGCGTGGTGAGCGATGAAGCTCGCATTCCCATCCATTGCCGACGACGAGTGCTCCCTTGGCCGAATCGGTCGCTCCCCACCATACATGCCTTTGTTGATTTGGGGTAGAAAGAAGAAAAAAGAGATGAATCGTGGGACTCTAGTTCCCCTAAAGATGAGTGATCCCTTGGCTGAATCCGACGACGAGTTGTATCCTGACTATATATGAAAGTCACCCCTCCCTTAACGGGTGTGAGGTGTTCCCCTAATTCTCTACAGGGAGTAAGTTAACTCAGGACTCTAGTTATGACCTTTAAAGTTTACAGATTCCTATAAATGTGGTCATGAAAGCTGCTAGAATTGAGATTCTATTTTGATTTGGGCTAACCCTAGAAGGGTAGCTATATAGGTAACCATACATGGGCCACATGGGCCTAGCCTCATGGGCCTAATACACTCACATTCCAACACCCCCCCGCAGTCTGAACTACCGGCGCAGCGGAGTTCCAGGCTGAACAAGAAAGAAGAAAGACCACACACACGCCCCCCCCCCCCACAGACGCAACTAGCCACTGGTGACGGTGAGGCTGGAGCGAAACTCGGTGAAGGTCGAGGACGGGAGGCCTTTGGTGAAGATGTCCGCGAACTGGGAGGTGGTTGGGACGTGAAGGACCCGGACGTCGCCGATGGCCACACGGTCACCGATGAAGTGTAGGTCGATCTCCACATGCTTCGTCCGTTGGTGCTGCACGGGGTTGGTGGAGAGGTAGACCGCACTGACGTTGTCGCAGTAAACGAGCGTGCTCCTAGCGAGAGGGCGGTGAAGCTCAGCCAGGAGCTGGCGGAGCCAGGCGGCCTCGGCCACGCCGTTGGCTACGACACGGTACTCCGCCTCGGCACTGGAGCGTGAGACCACCGGCTGGTGCTTGGACGACCAAGAGACAAGGTTGCCGCCGAGGAAGACAACGTAGCCGGAGGTGGACCTGCGGGTGTCCGGGCAGCCCGCCCAGTCAGCGTCGGTGTAGACAACCAGCTCGGCAGTGAGGGAACGGCCGAGGAGCATCTCGTAGCCTAGGGTGCCACGGAGGTAGCGGAGAAGCCGCTTCATAGCAGCCAGGTGGGGCTCCCGTGGAGCATGCATGTAGAGGCAAAGCTGCTGTACGACATAAGTGATGTCCGACTGTGTGAAGGTGAGGTACTAGAGCGCGCCAGCAAGACTCCGGTAGGCGGTAGAGTCCGCTGGTCCAAGCATCGGACCCCCAGCCTCTGACAGCTTCCCCTGGGTGTCAACCGGGGTAGAGCAGGACTTGCAGTCAGTCATCCCTGCTCGCTCTAAAATGTCACAAGTGAACTGCTGCTGGTGGAGGAACAGGCCTGAAGGTCGAGGCTCAACAGTGACGCCGAGGAAGTGGTGGAGCACCCCAAGATCCTTCATAGCAAATTTCTTCTGGAGAGAAGCAATGATGCGGTGGAGCAGAGACTCGCTGGAGGCGGTGAGAACAATGTCATCCACATAGAGGAGCAGGTAAGCAGTCTCACCCCCATATGAACAGGGAGGTGTTAGACTTGGCCTCCGTGAACCCAAGAGTCTGTAGGAAGGTAGCGAATCGAGAGTACCAAGCCAGGGTGCCTGCTTGAGCCCGTAGAGAGATTTATTGAGCCAGCAGACCAAGTCAGGACGAGAAGAATCCACGAAATCGGCCGGCTGACTGCAGTAGACCATCTCAGTCAGAGTGCCATGGAGGAAGACATTCTTGACATCCAGCTGATGCACAGGCCAGGAGCGCTCGAGAGCCAGTGAGAGGACGGTGCGGACTATAGCTGGCTTCACCACGGGACTGAAGGTCTCATCATAGTCAATGCCAGGCCGCTGGGTGAAACCGCGGAGGACCCAGCGAGCCTTGTAGCGCTCCAAGGAACCATCAGCACGCCTCTTGTGCGTCCAGATACACTTGCCGGTGACAATGTTGGAGCCTGGTGGTCGGGGCACTAGGTCCCACGTCTGGTTGGCGAGGAGGGCCACGTACTCCTCTTCCATCGCGCAGCGCCAGTGAGGATCCGCCAAGGCCGCGCGGACAGAAGAGGGTACTGGAGAGATCCCTAGCTCGCAGGCGGCGGCGGTGAGGGCCTGCGGGCGAGACGCCTACCTCGTCACCATCGGGTGAATGTGACAAGGGTCCCGGTGAAGAAGAGGCGGGTGGTACACTAGCGGGTCGGCGCGAGAGCGCGCCGAGGCCGGCGGAGCACACACTGGTGGCGAAGGCGACGATGCCGGTGGCAGCGGCGGAGCCAGCTCCCGCCGCCGCTGGTAGACGATGCCGAAGCGCCCGGGAGTAGGTGGGGTCGGGGCGCTCGATCCCACGATCGGAACGGCAGCGTCGGGCACAACGGGAGGCAGCGAAGCCACAGGTAGCAATGGTGAAAGCTCCGGTGCGGCCTCGGGCGTAGCAGGTACGGGAGAAAAGCCCCGGTGCAAGGCCGGCAGGGGTGAGGTGGGACCACCAGGAGGGCGTGCCGGAGTAGTACCTGCAGGGTAGAGGGAGAAGGGTGGCAGAATCACCGGGTCAGTGGGAAAAAAGGAAACCTCCATAGGGTTAGCAGGAGGTGTAGAGGTAGAGGTGGTGGAGTAAGGGAATGCCGACTCATCAAACACGACATGGCGAGAGATGAGGACATGGCGAGAGGAAAGGTCGAAGCATCGGTAACCCTTGTGATCCGGAGAGTATCCGAGAAAAACACAGAGGGTCGACCGGGGGGCCAGCTTATAAGGAGCGGTGGCGGCAGTGTTAGGGTAACACGCACACCCGAAGACTCGAAGGTGGTCGTATCGAGGAGGGGTACCGAAAAGAGCGTGGTGAGGTGTGGGAGCCGGGCATGCAGTAGAAGGAAGACGGTTAAGGAGATAGGTGGATGTGTGCAGACACTCAGCCTAGAAGCGAGTGGGAAGGGATGCCTAGACCAGAAGGGTGCGCATGGTGTCATTGGTTGTGCGGATCATGTGATGTGCCTTGCCATTTTGAGATGAGGTATACGGACAAGACATGCGCAGCTGGACACCGTGAGAAAGGAAGAAGGTACGTGAGGTTGAGTTATCGAACTCACAGCCATTGTCGCATTGGACAGCCTTGATGGTGAGGCCGAACTGAGTGGATACCCAAGCGAAGAAGTGGCTGAGAGTGGGGAACGCCTCGGACTTGGCACGCAGGGGAAAAGTCCAGGAGTAATGGGAGAAATCATCGACCACCACCAAGTAGTACTTATAGCCAGACATGCTGAGAACAGGAGAAGTCCACAAGTCGCAATGGATAAGATCAAACACACAAGTGGCATGTGAGGAAGAAGACTGAAAGGGAAGACGAACGTGACGGCCCAGCTGGCACGCATGGCACAAGTGCTCATCATGAGCCCGAGGACACCAAATGTCTGAACTACGACTGAGCTGCATGAGGGCATCCCGGCCAGGATGGCCAAGGCAGCGGTGCCAAGTAGTGGGGGAAGTAGTAGCGGCGAAAGCGGCTGAGGAAATGGGAGGCGAAGAATGTGAAACAGACGCCGCAAACCGAAGTGTGTAGAGGGGTCCAGTGCTGTCACAACGGAGCAGAGGACACCGGGAGGCCAAATCCCGCACGGTGAGACCAGAGGGGTCAAACTCAACTGAACAAGAGTTGTCAGTTGTGAAACGGCGAATAGAGAGAAGGTTGTGAACCATAATGGGAGCCACAAGAACATCAGAGATGTGAAAGGAGCCGTGGGAACTGTCAGTGCCCATGGAGGAGACAGGAATGCAAGTGCCATTGGCGACTGAAAGGATCAAGATGCCCAAGAGGGGGGGTGAATTGGGCTTTTCTAAAAATTAATTGCAAGAATTAAATCCTACAAGCCAAACTTCACCCCTAGTGCCTACTTGTGTTTCTACCGATAAAAGTTAAGCACCCTAAGTTCTAATCCTAGACTAGCAAGGCAATTCTAGGAAAGTAATCAAGCAATGAAAGTAATGCAAGAAAGTAAATGCTTGAAAGTAAGGGATAGGAACACGGCGATGTTTTGCCGAGGTATCGAAGAGTCGCCACTCCCCACTAGTCCTCGTTGGAGCACCCGCGCAAGGATGTAGCTCCCCCTTGATCCACGCAAGGATCAAGTGCTCTCTACGGGTTGATTCTTCGACACTCCATCGCGGTGAATCACCCAAAGCCACTCACAACTTGAGTTGGGTCACCCACAATCTCGTCGGATGATCACCGAACTCCCAATTACCACCAAACCGTCTAGGTGATGGCGATCACCAAGAGTAACAAGCTAGAACTCTCACTTGACCACAACAAGTCTAATGAGAAGATGGATGCACACTTGCTAGACTCTTGTCACTAGAGAGGATTCTCAAACTTTGATTCGCAAATCTCAATCCTCACTATGGCTCTTGCACTCCCTTGCACTTCAAAGATGTTTCTCAGCTAAACAAATGAGCAAGAGACCTCTAAAAGAGGTGGAGGGGTTGTATTTATAGACCCCTCAGACAAATCCAACCGTTACCTTTCGAAACAGCCAGACACGCACTGACCGGAAGCGCCTGTCAATATGACCGGACGCGCCGGTCGGTTGTAACGGTCGAAAATGGAAACTTGTACTGAGAGACCGGATGCGCCGATCTGTGCTGACCGGATGCGCCGGTCTGAGATGACCGGACGCGCCGATCAGGGATGATCGAACGCGTCCGATCATGCAAGAGCTCTCTGAAAATTTGACCTGACGCAACACCGCGTCCGATCATAGGTGACCGGACGCGTCAGGTCTCCGCTGGACCTTACTGGAACATGACCGGACGCGCCGGTCTTTTTCACAGTTGCGTCCGATCATTGCTGTTTACCCTCTGGAACACGTGTCACATTGACCACCGCGTCCGGTCCTCTCAAGGACCGCGTCCGGTCAGTCAGCCGAAAACGCAGTTAAGACTTTGTACTGACCGGACGCGTCCGGTCATGACCAGGACCGCGTCCGGTCATAGGTAAACGGCTCAAACGTCTTCTAAACGCAATGCAACTTGAACCAAGTTGCTTCTAACTGTACTCTGAGCTTTTCTCGAGCTACCTAGTGCTAAGTTTGACAAGTGTGCACCACACCTAAACATAAGACTCACCTAGGTCAAGCTACTCGCTCATGCCCCTCTTTATAGTACGGTCAAAGGAAGAAACAAAGATCCTAACGACTATTCCAGATGTATCTCAACACCTTGACATCCGGAACTAACCGTCCTTAATCTTATCGTTGATCCTTTGAAAACCAAAACGATTTCCATCAAGGGACATGACTGCCATATTGCTCAAAGCAGTTATCATCTCCATGACCTAACTTACCGATGTTTCTGCAAAACACACGTTAGTCATGGTAATTATGTGTTGTCATTAATTGCCGAAACCAACACGGGGGCCTAGATGCTTTCAATCTCCCCCTTTTTGGTGATCGATGATAACACTTAGATTCAGAAGATATGAGTTGAGGTTTTCGATCATGCTTGGTTCACATAAGCATACAGCTGTAAGCACAAGGAGTTAGACAATGCTTATGTGTTCCAAGCCAACTTATGTGTTCCAAGCCAACTGAGTGTACTTATAAGATAAGACATGAAAGGTTAGTACACATAGAAAATAGCTCATATGAAATCGGAGAAAGGCACGGAAGCACAACCTTATGAACCATATAGACTTAAGATATCTCATAAGATCACATGTCACACGAATGCAATTACTGTAAAGTAAACATGATGCATGAGAGTAGCACACAAGAAAAGAACGAAAACCCTAACAAAAAGCTTCCCCTAAGCTCCCCCTGAATCTACTCTCTCTCCCCCTTTGGCATCAACCGCCAAAAACTAATCTAAGGATCTGACGGAGGAACAGACGGAGTCGAGTCGGGTGCCAAGGAGCACGGAGTGATCACAAACTGTGAGATGTCTCCTTCGGACTCGGAGCTATCTGGCTGACCCTTTGAAGAAGCACGTGGCTGTGAAGCGGTCTGGGTCTGATCAACAGGAACAGGTGCTGCCGAAGTAGCGATAAGTGAAGCAGTCTCTGTGACCTGAGCCTGAAGTGCGCCAAAAGCTGGGGGATCTGTAGAGGCAACTGACGACGGAACAGTCTCTGTAGTGCTTGTCCCTGTCACTGGAAGGAGAACTGCCTCTGAAACTGACAACCCTGATGAAGTAGCAACTGTGGTGTGCGAGGGCATCGGATGACCAGTCAACTCGCTATATGTGGCACTCAGATCAAAGAACGGTGTGCCGGTCAACATGTGAGGGCGAGGCTGGTCTGAAGGAGTAAACCCCGTCTGAATGGGCGTGTAGCTCGGGGACTGGAATGACTGAGGAACCTGCAGCTGTGGAGATGTGAACTGAAAGCTCGGCTGATCCTGACTTGAAGGTCCACTGAATGGTAACGCTGAAGTCAGGATAGATGCAGGTGGAGGAGCCCCAACTGTGACAAGGTGACGCAGAAGCTCTAAGTACTGCTGCTGGCTGGCTGCACTCTGTCGCTGCATCTCATACTGCTGACGCTGCATCTCGACCTGTTGGTGCTGTATCTCAAGCTGCTGTCTTTGGAACTCATCCTGTCAAGCCTGTATCTGTGCAAACGCAGCAGCTGTGTCCTGAGTCTGTCTCTGTAGCTGAAGCTCCTGTCGCTCCTGTGCCTGGGTCAGCCTCTCAAGTATAGCCACCATGGCTGGGTCTGAGCGGGAGGCTGAACCAGAACCACCCGCCTCGTGGTCGTGAGGCCGAGGAGACCGATACCTGGGGATGGGCTGATAGTCCTCATCAGTGCTGTCAGAGACCTCATCCTCAGCTATATCAGCGGGCTGAGCATCTAGATCTACAAGTTCTGCCTCAGCAAGACCCTGTATGGTCGCATCCTGCTCAACCGCTGTCTCAGGCACCTCAGGTCTCTCTCTTTGTCCTGGTTGTAAGGTCCAAATAGGCTAGAGGGGGGGTGAATAGCCTAATTAAAACTTCTACAAGAATTACTTAACCACGAGTTAGTACGAAAGGTGGCGAAGCAAAAGCACTAGCTCTAACTAATTAAGCAAGCCACCTACACAAGTCTAGTACAAGGCTATTCACTAAACACAACAACAACTACAAGCTAGAAACGAGAAGTAATACGAGAGAAGAGCTTCGAGTGATTATACCGCCGTGTAGAGAAGAGAAATACCAATCAATCAATCATACAAGAGAAATCCTCGGGAAGAGAATGACACAAGAATTTATCCCGAGGTTCACTTGCTTCCCGGCAAGCTACTCCCCGTTGTGGCGATACGCCCACTTGTCGGTTCGCGAGCTAATCGACTATCAAGAGTCGAGCCCTCGGCGGGCGCCGCACAACCGCACACAAGATGGGGATCCTCCAAGCCACGAGCTCCACTAGAGTATCCAATTTGCGAACTCCCGCGGGGAAGGATCAAGAACCCCTTACAACACTTGGTGAAGGCTCCAACAATCTCCAATTGTGAGCTCAATCACCTCCGCTGCTCCAAGCCGTCTACCGTGTCGGGAAACACGGAAGAGTAACAAGAAATCCGCAGCAACTCGAAGATCAAGTGCCTCTAGAATGCAACTCTCAAGCAATGCACTTGAATCTCACTCAATCTCACTCAAGATGTGCAACTATGCAAAGAGATGAGTGGAGGGGTTGTTCTCTAGCTCAAAGTATGTCTCTAGGTCTCAAAATGTGCAAGAGTTACCCTCAAACCCCGGCCAACCTCTATTTATAGCGAAGGGGTACGCAGCTAGCCGTTACAGATGACGCAGCGAAAAACGCACTGACCGGACGCTCCGGTCAGGGTGACCGGACGCGTCCGGTCACTATACGACAGCAAGAAACAGTGCGTGTCAAAACTAGCCGTTGCCGTGACCGGACGCGCTGAACCGATTGACCGGACGCGACAGTGCCCGCGTCCGGTCGCATTCCAGTATGCTCCCGTTGAGACCGGACGCGTCCGATCGCACGTGACCGGACGCGCCGCGCGTCCGATCGCTACTCCGCTTCGCTCTACCCTTCTGGACGCCTCACCGGACGCTCCGGTTACGTGAGGGACCGGACGCGCCGGTCGCGCGCTCTGATTCGCTCAGGAGAACTGACCGGACGCGCTGTTGAACTGACCGGACGCCACAGTGCCAGCGTCCGATTAGAGTCCAGTAAGCTCCCTGGATGACCGGACGCGTCCAGTCGTCAGTGACCGGACACGCTGCGCGTCCGATCATCGAACTAAAAACCGCGCAGACGCTGAACACTGACCGGACGCGTCCGGTCATACCGAGACCGCGTCCGGTGCAGCGTCCGGTCATCACAGTGACCTCCGTTCGCCTCCGTTTCTTTTCCGACTTCCGGCGCAATAGAAAATAGGCATTTCGCTTCTCCAAAAAACGCCGAATCCCGCCTCGCAAGCTCGGCGGGAGGGAGAGAGGATTCCAAACCCCTCTCTACCGCCTGAACTCCACCGCCTTTGCAAATGTGCTAACACCACCAAGTGTACACCACTATGTGCATGTGTGTTAGCATTTCACAATCATTTCTCAAGGCGTTTTGTTAGCTTTTTACTAGATCCTAATGCATATGCTCAAGACATTGATCTAGTGGCACTTGATTTCCGAGCTAACCGTGATTGCCCCTCTTGATAGTCGGCTATGTATCCTAAACCCGGTCAATCACTTCTCTACTCATCTTAGACCGGCAAAAGGAAAACCCTATGATTATACATTTGCCTTGCGCTCTTAGATCTTTCTCTTCCACTTGATCATCATGTCCTTCCTTTTATGTGCATCTCCACCATAAACATCATTTCATATTCATGCACTATCTCTTTGTGATCTTGTGGCCACCACTCCTTGCCACATACACCTTCATCACATGTGTTGCTTATGCCTAACTCAAAACACTTAACACGTGGCATTAGCAACTTGATGTCATTAATTACCAAAACCAAACTTGGGCTTTCACTGGTGCAGGGGTCTGCTCTCTAGTAACTGAAGCCCACAACTGACGAATATCATACTCAGGAAAAGCAGTAGTGGTTTCAGTTAACTCAGCACTTGTTTCTGAAGGCAGCTCCAGTGCAGATCTGATGATGAAACAGATCCAATGAGCATAGGGCAGCTGACGGTGTCCCTTGAAGCCTTCTGCCAGGGTGTCCTCCATCTCACTGACCATAAGATCCCAAATGTCAAAAGGTGTCTGTGAAAGAAGGTGGTGAACAACCTAAAGGTGCATCCTGGTCAGTCCCTCTCTGTAACCAAATCTGGGAAGAAGAGTGCGTCTGACAATAGCATCCAAGACTCGGGCAAGCGGTGTCAGACTGGCAGGTGTACGACGAGACCCTTCGCCAAAAGGCTCACGAAAGCAGGGTCGGATCAGGTCTGTAGGTGGCACAGAACCGCCATGAGGACGTCTAGGTGGAGCTGTCTGACCGAAGCAGAGCTGGTGGATCTTCGTGTCTGAAGCTGGGAGTCTGAGAATCTCCCGTACTCTGGAGCTGTACAGTCTACGGTCGCGGCCTCTGAATGCAAAGTGTATGAACTCATGGGCTGGATCAATCCATAATGAAGCATAGAACTCCCTAACCCAAGTGCCGCAGTATGCACCTGTCCGTCCAAGAAAGTCTGACAGGCCTGGTAGATAGGACAGGTGCGGACGTAGCTGCTCACCCACTACCTCAACAAGTGACTCAATGCGACAGACCCTCTGTGGTCGGAAAGCAATGCCACTGTCAACAAGAGCTCTGTAAAAGTCCTCCTGGAGAGGAGTATAGAATCCCTCTGAAGCTCTGGAGTCCCTCTGAGGTGGGAACCACCGACTGACCTCAACGAATCGCAAACTTTGCACCTGTCGTGCAGTAGCACCTCTCAAGTCAAAGTGCTCAACTGGGGGTGTACCTCTAGCTCTTGGAGGTGGACGTCCTCCACGACGCTGGCCCTCTGGCCTGGGAGTCACCTGAGTCCGTGTGCATGTGGAGCGGCGATGTGATGGAGTCTGAGCTGCCTGTTCCGCTGTCCCCTCTGAAGGTGCTGTAGGTGGATCAACTGACATAGTGTCTTCATCCATTGGCACTTCTGTGCCCACAGTGGTCTCAGTGGTCTCTGTACCAAGCTGTCGTCCTTCAAGATGAAAACGACTGTCTCCAATGCGTATACCACTGCTCCTGCCACCCCTCTCTACTGCATCTGCTGCATCTACCACTGCCTGAGCTATCTCTGCATCAGTGAGAGTCTTTTTCTTCTTTCTGGCCATGATCTTTATGCGCTTACCACGCGCAACCTCAGACAGACGAGGAGGATTGTCGTCCCCGTCACTAGGAGCACCACCGGCATTCTTGCAACGAACCATGCTGTCACCCTGTCGGAAAACCTCTGAAAGATGATGTACTGACACTCGAGAGGCTTGGCCTCAGTCCGTATCCGCAGGCTTGGCCTCAGATCCAATCAACAGGACAGCAGTCACCCCGACACACCGACAGACTCGCTTAAAGAGCGATGATCCGACGACCGGAAGACGATCTCAACGTATTAGGGTTACCCGAAGACGGCGACCAAAACCCTGGAATACAATCGACGATCGAACAACAATTGAATTAGAAATTACCGGAAAATCAACGGTAAACCCTAATCCAAGGAGAAGATGTCACCTTGCGGAGATGGAGACAATGGCGAGGATTCGAAGATGAAAACCTAGCAACCTAGGGTTAGGGTTTTAGGGTCTTTGCAAGGGCTTTGAAGATCAAGCACGGCAAAGAAGATCCTGACGAGAGGCTAGGGCGCAGGGGAGGTCGCCGGCGGTGAATCAACGGTGGCGCGCGAGTGGGGGTGCGGTGGCGAGCGCAGGGCGCGACTTTGGGTGCTAGGCTCGACTGCGGGCGCAAGGCGCGGCTGTGGTGGCGGTGGCGCGTGCACAGGGAGCAGCGGTGGCGGCGGTGGCACGGGCGCAGGGCGTAGGGCGCAGCTGCGGCGGAGGTGAGGGCGCGGCGGCGAAGAAGGCGAGGTCGCGGCGGCGGCAGAGGCGAGGTGAGATGAAAAAGAAAAGAGATCCAATCGTACGGTTAAAGGGGCGAGATCCGCTTTATGCGTGATGACCGGACGCGGTGGTCGATGTGACCAGACGCGGTGGAGGCAGCGTCCGGTCACATTCCAGTAAGCTCCTGGAATGACCGGACGCGTTCGATTATCCGCGATCGGACGCTGACAGCGTCCGGTTTTGATTTGCCCGGAAAACTGAGACGGATGACCGGACGCGGTGGTGGTTACCGGGACCGGACGCGGTGGTCAACAGGGGCACGTCCGGTGCAGCGTCCGATCACTAGATCAGGAGACGGTCTCCAGGATGACCGGACGCGCTGGTGGTCGCCGGGACCGGACGCGGTGGTGAAGCAACACTGCGTCCGGTGCAGCGTCCGGTCCAGCGTCCGGTCACTATTTTTCACCCTTTTCCTTTTCGAACTTTGACGCGACTTCTCCCAATCAAGTTCCAATTCAAAGAGACACAAATAAACACCAATTGGAACAAGATATGAGTGACCTCACTCAAACCCTCAAGTTTTTCAAAATAGTTTGCCTTAGGCTAATATTATTTTTAGGAAAATAGGCAATAAACCCCCGAGGAGCAACGTATGGCCATGCAATAGAGCTTTTGATCCCTTGGGAGCGTCAAAATACTCTCTCTACCCATGGACGAACACAGAGGTTGCTCAAAACTTAACCGAAAAGGAACGACAAAACAACAACCATGCATATGCAATGCAAAACAAGTAAGTAAAGCTAGGTTGCTTGTCAAGTTTGATCCACGGTTAGGCTTCTTCACTCCTCCAAAGGAGGGTTATCGTAACCATGTTATTCAAGCCCTAGATGCATTGCGGGTAATTAAACATGACATATAATACAATGCAATGCAAGGGACAACACAAGCTCATCTTTTAAAGTTACTAGAATCAAGCACATTTAGTTCACTTCTCAACCTACAAAAGGTAGCTTCATCCAAAGGTTTAGTGAAGATATCCGCTAATTGATCTTCACTTCTTACACCTTCTAGTGATATGTCATTTTTAGCAACGTGATCTCTTAGAAAGTGGTGGCGGATATCAATGTGCTTGGTGCGAGAGTGTTGTACCGGATTATTAGCAATTTTAACCGCACTTTCATTGTCACATAAAAGCGGCACCTTTTTAAGAACAACTCCATAGTCTAGGAGGGTTTGTTTCATGTATAGGATTTGTGCACAACAAGCCCCCGCGGCAATGTATTCCGCCTCGACGGTGGACAAAGCCACACTATTTTGCTTTTTAGATGACCATGATACTAAGGATCTCCCAAGCAAATGGCACCCTTCGGATGTGCTTTTTCTATCAATTTTGCAACCGGCATAATCCGAATCGGAGTAGCCAACTAGTTGGAATCTAGCTCCTTTGGGGTACCATAGACCGATGCTTGGAGTATACTTAAGATATCTTAGGATTCTTTTTACGGCACAAAAGTGAGGTTCTTTAGGGCACGCTTGAAAGCGGGCACACATGCACACACTAAACATGATGTCGGGCCTAGATGCGGTAAGGTATAATAAGCTACCAATCATAGAACGGTAAAGAGTTTGATCGATTGGTTTACCTCCCTCATCTAGGTCGAGATGTCCATTAGTTGGCATTGGGGTCTTGATTGGCTTGCATTCTTCCATCTTGAATCTTTTGAGAAGATCCTTGGTATACTTCTCTTGAGAGATAAAGATCCCTTCTCTCATTTGCTTGACTTGAAACCCAAGGAAGAATGTTAGCTCACCAATCATTGACATCTCGAACTCTTTTGACATCAATTCACCAAATTCTTTGCAATAGTCTTCATTTGTTGACCCGAAGATGATATCATCAACATATACTTGACAAATGAAGATCTCTTCTTTAAATTTCTTGGTGAATAGTGTGGTGTCAACCTTCCCAATGGTGAAGCCCTTCTCAATGAGGAAGTCCCGAAGGCGCTCGTACCACGCTCTAGGGGCTTGCTTGAGCCCATATAGCGCCTTGGACAACCTATAAACATGATTAGGATATCTAGGGTCTTCAAACCCGGGAGGTTGTTCAACAAAGACTAGTTCATTTATAAAGCCATTTAAGAATGCACTTTTCACATCCATTTGATATAGTTTCATATCATGATGTGATGCATATGCAAGTAGGATACGGATGGCTTCAAGTCTTGCAACGGGTGCAAAAGTCTCTCCAAAATAAAGACCTTCAACTTGAGAGAACCCTTTTGCCACTAGTCTTGCCTTGTTTCTTACCACCACCCCTTGATCATCTTGCTTATTGCGGAACACCCAATTGGTTCCAATGACTCTTGCACCTTTTGGATGCTCTTCAAGTGTCCATACTTGATTTCGGGCAAAGTTGTTCAATTCTTCATGCATGGCATTCACCCAATCCGGATCTTGAAGAGCTTCTTCTACATTCTTAGGTTCAAGACAAGAGACAAAAGAGTGATGTTCAACAAAAGAATTAAATTTTTGAGATCGAGTCATTACACCCTTTGTAGGACTCCCTATGATAAGATCTTGTGGATGTGCTTGAAGTAGAGGTGAGTTTCTTCGATCAACCATTTGAGGGGTAGGATGAGGAGCATCAACGTCTTGTGCTTGTGCCTTGGCTTGATGATGAGAGACATGGGTGTCTTCATTTTCAACTCTCTCATTCTTGTCATCATCTTGAGGCACATATGATGATGATGGTGGATTGACAATTTGTACATCGTCTTCATCATCTTTAGGCTTGATGTCACCTACCGGCATGTTCTTCATGGCCTCCCTCAATGGTTCATCACCTACATCATCACAATTCTCAATTGCTCCTTGGGAGCCATTAGATTCATCAAATTCCACATCATATGTTTCTTCAACCAAACCGGTGGAGTGGTTAAATACTCTATATGCTTTGGACTTTGATGAGTAGCCAACAAGAAAACCAATATCACAACGTCTTTGGAACTTCCCTAGGTGTTGACGCTTCTTGTAGATGTAGCATTTGCAACCAAACACCCAGAAGAATGAGACGTTCGGCTTCTTCCCATTTAGCAACTCATAAGGGGTCTTGCAAAGGAACTTTTGTAGGAAGAGGCGATTTGAAGCATAGCATGCGGTGTTGATTGCCTCGGCCCACAATTTCTCTGGTGTATTGTACTCATCTAGCATTGTTCTTGCAAGAGTGATCAAGGTCTGGTTCTTCCTCTCAACTACACCATTTTTTTGAGGAGTGTAGGTTGATGACACTTCATGCTTAATTCCAATTTCATCACAATAGGCTTCAATATTGGTGTTGTCAAACTCTTTTCCATTGTCACTTCTAATCTTCTTTATCTTGACTTCAAATTCATTTTGAGCTCTCTTTGCAAACTTCTTGAAGCAACTTGCCACTTCGGATTTGTCATGAAGAAAGAAAGTCCAAGTGTATCTTGAGAAGTCATCCACAATCACAAGGCAATAAAGATTTCCACCCAAACTCTTGTAAGTTGTAGGACCAAACAAATCCATGTGAAGGAGTTCTAGCACTCTTGATGTTGACATGTAGGCTTTGGTTGGATGAGTGTTTGCAACTTGTTTGCCGGCTTGACATGCACTACAAGGTTTGTCCTTTTCAAACTTTACATCCTTTAAGTCTCTTACTAGTTCTTTCTTCAATAGTTTGTTGAGAGTGTTCATTCCAACATGAGCAAGCCTCCTATGCCAAAGCCATCCAAGTGTGGTCTTGGTGAACAAACATGTCATCAAGTTTGCATCTTCGGAGGTGAAGTCAACAAGATAAAGATTGTTGTATCTAAAACCCTTGAAAATCACTTGCTTGTCATCTATCTTGGTAACAACCACTTCATTTGGACCAAACAAGCATTGATAGCCAAGATCACAAAGTTGCCCAACGGATAGTAAATTGAAACTCAATGAAGCAACATAGAGCACATTGGAGAGAGAATGATCATTTGATATTGCAACCTTGCCTATACCCTTGACTTTGCTCTTTGAATTATCCCCAAATGTGATCTTGTCTTGACATACCCCATCCTCTTCAAGTGAGGTGAACATACGAGGATCACCGGTCATGTGTTGTGTGCAACCACTATCAATCACCCAATGAGATCCACCAGTCTTGTAGTTCACCTACACACAAGAGATCAAGCCTTTTGTTTAGGGACCCAAACTTGAGAGGGACCCTTAACTTTTTCAACTAGTGATTTGGCAACCCAAATTTTCTTTGGCCTATTCTTGTTAGGAGGACCCAAGAACATAACTTTTATCTTTCCACTAGAGTCCTTTTTAAGCATGTAGTGAGCATTGAAAGCAAAAGGTCTAGCATGCTTGGGCAAGGGTTGTGGTGGTGGGGTTTTGCACTCATGAGCAAAATGACCTTCTTGTCCACACTCAACACATCTCTTTGGCTTGGGCTTTGACTTGCTTTGTTGTTGTTGAGTTTTGACCTTCTTCTCTTGATTTGCCAAATAGCCAATGCCACTCCTATCCAACTTCATGACGGTGTTCATGAGTAGCTCACTTTGCAAATGTTGGCCTCTTGTGAACTTGCTTAGGCCGGTCTTGAGATGCTCTTTCTCTTGCTTGAGCTTCTTGTTTTCTTCAATAAGTGACTCATTTGAAGCTTGCTTTTCAAGAGCCAACAACTTCTTGTTCTCAACTTTAAGCATCTCATTTTCATTCTTGAGCTTGACATACTCATCATAGTCATTGGCCTCAACCACACTCTTGCCTTTGCCGCTAGAGCCTTGCTCAAGGTTCTCAATAATCAAATCATCACATGATGTGGCTATATCAATCTTAACAATTTGGTTAGTAGCATCATGTGTCTCAAGAGCTAGCTCATTAGCAACAATAAGAGTATCATAGTTGATTTTCAATGTAGTATATTCTTCTTTTAGAGAGTTGAGTCTAGTCATGAGTTCACCATGCTTCTTCTCAATTTTATCATGTTTATCTCTAAGCTCCTTGTTAGAGGTTTTGAGCTCTTTGAGAGAAGAAGACATAGTTTCATTTTGATCTATGAGCTCATCCCTAGTCTCATGTGCACTTTCAAGCTTAGATGAGAGTGTTTCATTTTCATGTTGAAGCTCTTCATTTTCATTTCTAGTCCTCCTTATGATTTTAGAATATTTGTTTAACAACTTTACTAATTCATCATAAGAAGGTGCATCATATTCATCATCACTATCACTATCATCACTATCACTATTTTGTACCTTTCGATCACCTTTAGCCATGAGGCATAGGTGGGAAGTGGATGATGACGGTGAGGATGGCGGTGAAGATGGTGATGAAGACGTTGATGACGATGATGATGGCCCAACCACAAGTGCGGCGATCTTCTCTTTTCCATCATCACTTTCATCGCCGGAGGACTCACATGATGATTCAATGTCGGTAAGCCAATCACCAACAATATAAGCCTTGCCTCCCTTCTTCTTCTTGTAGAACTATCTTTTCTTGCCATCTTTCTTCTTGTATGGTTTGTTCTTTCTTTTATCATCTTCTTCTTCACTTGAATCATCTTTCTTGCCCTTGTACTTATTCTTGTTCTTGTCTTTTGGAGGCTTTGGGCATTGATGAGCTAGATGACCAAGTTCTCCACAATTGAAGCAATCCATTTCAGAGATTGGCTTCCTTTTGGTACTAGTGAAGAATTTCTTCTTCTTGCCATCGAACTTGATGCCACTCTTGTTGAGCTTCTTTAGCATCTTGGTGGTTCTTCTCACCATGAGTGCAAGTGATTCATCATCAATATCACTCTCACTTGTGCTCTCTTGCACTATCATGGCTTGGCCCTTTTTCTTTTTCTTTTCATAGCTAGCTTTGAAGGCCAAGTCCTTTTTCTTGGAAGATGATGAACCCTCTTCCGGAGTGATGTGCATGTACATCTCATGTGCATTGATCTTTCCCAATACTTGAGTCGGTGTTGCGGCGGAGAGATCACTTTGGTGAAGTACGGTGACAATATGTCCATACTTCTCAACGGGGAGAACACTCAAGATCCTCCTTGCAACATCCGATTGACTCATTTTAGTGAGTCCAAGAGCATTGAGATCTTCTACAAGAACATTCAAGCGAGTGTACATTTCATTAGCACTTTCTTTAGGAAGCATCTCAAAAGAATTAATTTTCTTTAAAGCAATATGATAGCGTTCCTCATGTTCACTCTTAGTTCCCTCATGGAGAGCACAAAGATTCTCCCACAATTCATGAGCGTTTTTGGCATTACGCACACGATTGAAGATATCTTTCCCTAGAGCCCGGTAGATTGCATTTTTTGCTTTTGCATTCCACCGGTCGTATTTCTCCTCGTCACCACTTGGGTTAGCGGGATCCCTTATGGGGGGAAGCCCTTCGGTTGCGGCTCTAAGGCACCCAACATCTATGGCTTCGAGATACGCCTCCATACGAATTTTCCAATATGGAAAATCATCTCCCTCAAAGGTGGGAGGTGGTCCTTTCCCATTAGACATCTTGCTCTAGGCGGTAAAGCCTAAATTTAGAGCAACACGGCTCCGATACCAATTGAAAGGATCAAGATGCCCAAGAGGGGGGGTGAATTGGGCTTTTCTAAAAATTAATTGCAAGAATTAAATCCTACAAGCCAAACTTCACCCCTAGTGCCTACTTATGTTCCTTGTGTTTCTACCGATAAAAGTTAAGCACCCTAAGTTCCAATCCTAGACTAGCAAGGCAATTCTAGGAAAGTAATCAAGCAATGAAAGTAATGCAAGAAAGTAAATGCTTGAAAGTAAGGGATAGGAACACGGCGATGTTTTGCCGAGGTATCGAAGAGTCGCCACTCCCCACTAGTCCTCGTTGGAGCACCCGCGCAAGGGTGTAGCTCCCCCTTGATCCGCGCAAGGATCAAGTGCTCTCTACGGGTTGATTCTTCGACACTCCATCGCGGTGAATCACCCAAAGCCGCTCACAACTTGAGTTGGGTCACCCACAATCTCGTCGGATGATCACCGAACTCCCAATTACCACCAAACCGTCTAGGTGATGGCGATCACCAAGAGTAACAAGCTAGAACTCTCACTTGACCACAACAAGTCTAATGAGAAGATGGATGCACACTTGCTAGACTCTTGTCACTAGAGAGGATTCTCAAACTTTGATTCGCAAATCTCAATCCTCACTATGGCTCTTGCACTCCCTTGCACTTCAAAGATGTTTCTCAGCTAAACAAATGAGCAAGAGACCTCTAAAAGAGGTGGAGGGGTTGTATTTATAGACCCCTCAGACAAATCCAATCGTTACCTTTCGAAATAGCCAGACGCGCACTGACCGGACGCGCCTGTCGATATGACCGGACACGCCGGTCGGTTGTAACGGTCGAAAACGGAAACTTGTACTAAGAGACCGGACGCGCCGATCTGTGCTGACCGGACGCGCCGGTCTGAGATGACCGGACACGCCGATCAGGGATGATCGGACGCGTCCGATCATGCAAGAGCTCTCTAAAAATTTGACCTGACGCAACACCGCGTCCGATCATAGGTGACCGGACGCGTCAGGTCTCCGCTGGACCTTACTGGAACATGACCGGATGCGCCGGTCTTTTTCACAGTTGCGTCCGATTATTGCTGTTTACCCTCTGGGACACGTGTCACATTGACCACCGCGTCTGGTCCTCTCAAGGACCGCGTCCGGTCAGTCAGCCGAAAATGCAGTTAAGACTTTGTACTGACCGGACGCGTCCGGTCATGACCAGGACCGCGCCCGGTCATAGGTAAACGGCTCAAACGTCTTCTAAACGCAATGCAACTTGAACCAAGTTGCTTCTAACTGTACTCTGAGCTTTTCTCGAGCTACCTAGTGCTAAGTTTGACAAGTGTGCACCACACCTAAACATAAGACTCACCTAGGTCAAGCTACTCGCTCATGCCCCTCTTTATAGTACGGTCAAAGGAAGAAACAAAGATCCTAACAACTATTCCAGATGTATCTCAACACCTTGACATCCAGAACTAACCGTCCTTAATCTTATCGTTGATCCTTTGAAAACTAAAATGATTTCCATCAAGGGACATGACTGCCATATTGCTCAAAGCAGTTATCATCTCCATGACCTAACTTACCGATGTTTCTGCAAAACACACGTTAGTCGTGGTAATTATGTGTTGTCATTAATTGCCAAAACCAACACGGGGGCCTAGATGCTTTCAATCTCCCCCTTTTTGGTGATTGATGATAACACTTAGATTCAGAAGATATGAGTTGAGGTTTTCGATCATGCTTGGTTCACATAAGCATATAGCTGTAAGCACAAGGAGTTAGACAATACTTATGTGTTCCAAGCCAACTTATGTGTTCCAAGCCAACTGAGTGTACTTATAAGATAAGACATGAAAGGTTAGTACACATAGAAAATAGCTCATATGAAATCGGAGAAAGGCACGGAAGCACAACCTTATGAACCATATAGACTTAAGATATCTCATAAGATCACATGTCACACGAATGCAATTACTGTAAAGTAAACATGATGCATAAGAGTAGCACACAAGAAAAGAACGAAAACCCTAACAAAAAGCTTCCCCTAAGCTCCCCCTGAATCTACTCTCTCTCCCCCTTTGGCATCAACCGCCAAAAACTAATCTAAGGATCTGACGGAGGAACAGACGGAGTCGAGTCGGGTGCCGAGGAGAACGGAGTGATCACAAACTGTGAGATGTCTCCTTCGGACTCGGAGCTATCTGGCTGACCCTCTGAAGAAGCACGTGGCTGTGAAGCGGTCTGGGTCTGATCAACAGGAACAGGTGTTGCCGAAGTAGCGATAAGTGAAGCAGTCTCTGTGACCTGAGCCTGAAGTGCGCTAAAAGCTGGGGGATCTGTAGAGGCAACTGACGACGGAACAGTCTCTGTAGTGCTTGTCCCTGTCACTGGAAGGAGAACTGCCTCTGAAACTGACAACCCTGATGAAGTAGCAACTGTGGTGTGCGAGGGCATCGGATGACCAGTCAACTCGCTATATGTGGCACTCAGATCAAAGAACGATGTGCCGGTCAACATGTGAGGGCGAGGCTGGTCTGAAGGAGTAAACCCCGTCTGAATGGGCGTGTAGCTCGGGGACTGGAATGACTGAGGAACCTACAGCTGTGGAGATGTGAACTGAAAGCTCGGCTGATCCTGACTTGAAGGTCCACTGAATGGTAAAGCTGAAGTCAGGATAGATGCAGGTGGAGGAGCCCCAACTGTGACAAGGTGACACAGAAGCTCTAAGTACTGCTGCTGGCTGGCTGCACTCTGTCGCTGCATCTCATACTGCTGACGCTGCATCTTGACCTGTTGGCGCTGTATCTCAAGCTGCTGTCTTTGGAACTCATCCTGTCGAGCCTGTATCTGTGCAAACGCAGCAGCTGTGTCCTGAGCCTGTCTCTGTAGCTGAAGCTCCTGTCGCTCCTGTGCCTAGGTCAGCCTCTCAAGTATAGCCACCATGGCTGGGTCTGAGCGGGAGGCTGAACCAGAACCACCGGCCTCGTGGTCGTGAGGCCGAGGAGACCGATACCTGGGGATGGGCTGATAGTCCTCATCAGTGCTGTCAGAGACCTCATCCTCAGCTATATCAGCGGGCTGAGCATCTAGATCTGCAAGTTCTGCCTCAGCAAGACCCTGTATGGTCGCATCCTGCTCAGCCGCTGTCTCAGGCACCTCAGGTCTCTCTCTCTGTCCTGGTGCAGGGGTCTGCTCTCTAGTAACTGAAGCCCACAACTAACGAATATCATACTCTGGAAAAGCAGTAGTGGTTTCAGTTAACTCAGCACTTATTTCTGAAGGCAGCTCCAGTGCAGATCTGATGATGAAACAGATCCAATGAGCATAGGGCAGCTGACGGTGTCCCTTGAAGCCTTCTGCCAGGGTGTCCTCCATCTCACTGACCATAAGATCCCAAATGTCAAAAGGTGTCTGTGAAAGAAGGTGGTGAACAACCCAAAGCTGCATCCTGGTCAGTCCCTCTCTGTAACCAAATCTGGGAAGAAGAGTGCGTCTGACAATAGCATCCAAGACTCGGGCAAGCGGTGTCAGACTGGCAGGTGTACGACGAGACCCTTCGCCAAAAGGCTCACGAAAGCAGGGTCGGATCAGGTCTGTAGGTGGCACAGAACCGCCATGAGGACGTCTAGGTGGAGCTGTCTGACCGAAGCAGAGCTGGTGGATCTTCGTGTCTGAAGCTGGGAGTCTGAGAATCTCCCGTACTCTGGAGCTGTACAGTCTGCGGTCGCGGCCTCTGAATGCAAAGTGTATGAACTCATGGGCTGGATCAATCCATAATGAAGCATAGAACTCCCTAACCCAAGTGCCGCAGTATGCACCTGTCCGTCCAAGAAAGTCTGACAGGCCTGGTAGATAGGACAGGTGCGGACGTAGCTGCTCACCCACTACCTCAACAAGTGACTCAATGCGACAGACCCTCTGTGGTCGGAAAGCAATGCCACTGTCAACAAGAGCTCTGTAAAAGTCCTCCTGGAGAGGAGTATAGAATCCCTCTGAAGCTCTGGAGTCCCTCTGAGGTGGGAACCACCGACTGACCTCAACGAATCGCAAACTTTGCACCTGTCGTGCAGTAGCACCTCTCAAGTCAAAGTGCTCAACTGGGGGTGTACCTCTAGCTCTTGGAGGTGGCCGTCCTCCACGACGCTGGCCCTCTGGCCTGGGAGTCACCTGAGTCCGTGTGCGTGTGGAGCGGCGATGTGATGGAGTCTCGAGCTGCTGGAGAGGGAGGCATCACGAGGGCGAGTGGTACAGTGGGCAGCCGCGCATGCCCACGAGCGCGGCGGCAGCCTAGACAGGCGCAGACACGCCGGCGGCGCTCCTAAAGGAGGCGCGCACGGCGGTGGCGCTCCTGGAGGAGGCGCGCATGGCGGCGGCGGACGGGTCGACGAAGAGCGCGGCCTTCACAGGCAGCGTGGCTCTCTCTCCCGGGTTCGGTACCGTGGTCACCACGAGTACCAGGCTGTCGTCAGGGACGTCGGCCCCGGCAGCGGGTGGCCTACCCTCACCAAGACCAACTACGTTAAGTGGGCTGCGGTGATGAGGGTGAGGCTCTAGGTGCGGCATATGTGGGATGCAGTCCGGTACGACGATGTCGACTACGACCAAGATCGATGGGCACTGGATGCTCTCATTGCTGCAGTCCTGCCCGAGATATAGTTTTCGCTTACCAGCAAGCAGACTGCCAAGGAGGCCTGGGACGCCATCTCTGCAGCACGCATCGGCAGCGACCGTGCCTGCTAGTCCACACTGCAGGCACTTCGCATGGAGTGGGAGAACCTGGCCTTCAAGCCAGGTGAGGACGTTGATGACTTTGCTCTCCGTCTCAACACTCTGTTGCAGAAGTTGGTGCAGTTCGGCGACGACACCTACGGCGAGGAGAGAGCTGTTGAGAAGCTCTTCCGCTGCGTCCCCGAGAAGTACAAGCAGATGGCTCGCTCAATCGAGTCTCTGCTGGACCTCTCCACGATGACGATCGAGGAGGCGTTGAGCCGCCTCAAGGTCATTGACAGCGATGAGCCACAGCGCCTCTCGGGACCTGTCACCATTGGCAGGAAGCTCCTCCTCACTCAGGAGCAGTGGGCTGCCGGCCAAGGTGACAGGAAGAAGGGGGAGCCTTCTTCCACGACAGGCGGCCGCAAGCGTGGCAAGCGTGGCAAGCCACGCAAAGACGCCCAGGCAGGGGCGCGAGGACGTGCCGAGGGTGATGATCGTGGAGGCGCCTAGGGCGGCGCCGCTGGCAAGCAAAAGCCAGCACGAGACGAACCTTGCTACAACTGCGGCAAACTTGGTCATTGGGCCAAGGATTGTCGACAGCCACGACGTGGCCAGGCCCACGTTGCGCAGGCAGAGGAGGAGGAGCAGCCGACTCTGTTCATTGCTCATGCGAGCATCGAACTACCTCCAGCGGCACCGGTCGCAACGGCTCTCCTCCACCTTGACGAGCCAAAAGCACACGCCCAACTCGACGACAGCTCCGGCAATGACAAGACCGACGGGTGGTGCCTTGACACCGGCGCCACCCACCACATGACCGGGCGGCGGGAATTCTTCTCCGAGCTCGACTCAGGCGTTCGAGGCACCGTCAAGTTCGGTGATGCCTCCGCTGTGGAGATCAAGGGCGTTGGCTCTGTCGTCTTCGCCGCTAAGACTGGCAAGCACAGGTTGCTCACCGGTGTCTACTACATCCCCGCGTTGAGGAACTCCATCATCAGCTTGGGACAGCTGGATGAGAGCGGATCGTGCATGGAGATCGAGCATGGGGTGCTACGCATCTGGGATCATCAACACCGGCTCCTGGTCAAGGTCAACAGGAGCAACTGCCTCTACGTCCTTCACGCGCAGGTGGTGCAACCTCTTTATCTTGTAGCCCGCCGCGACGACGACGCTTGGAGGTTGCACGAGCGCTTTGGGCACCTCAACTTTGAGGCCCTGAGGCAGCTCGGCAGCAAGGAGATGGTGCAGGGCATGTCACACGTTGACCACGTGGAGCAGTTCTGCGACACCTGCGTCCTCACCAAGCTGCGGCGGCTCCCTTTCTCTCGCCAGGCAAGCTTCCGCGCCAAGAAGAAGCTGGAGCTCGTACACGGTGACCTCTGTGGCCCCGTGACACCGGCTACACCTGGAGGCCAGCGCTACTTCCTCCTCCTCATCGACGACATGTCCCACTACATGTGGGCTGTCCTGCTCGACACTAAGGCAGCCACGGCGGATGCCATCAAGCGTCTCCAAGTTGCTACGGAGGCGGAGTGCGGCCGCAAGCTTTGGGTCCTACGCACGGACAATGGCGGCGAGTTCACGGCGGCCGAGTTCGCGGCGTACTGCGCCGATGAGGGGATCCACTGCCACTTCTCCGCGCCGTACACTCGCAGCAGAACGGCGTTGTCGAGCGCCGTAACCAGACGGTGGTGGCCACCGCCCGTGCCCTCCTCAAGCAGAGAGGGATGCCGACGATCTACTGGGGTGAGGCGGTGATGGCTGTCGTCCACTTGCTCAACCGCTCCCCCACCAAGGCCCTCGATGGCAAGACGCCATACGAGGCTTGGCACGGGCGCAAGCCCGCGGTGAGCCACCTTCGTGTCTTCGGCTGCCTGGCCTTCGTCAAGGAGCTCAAACACGTCGGCAAGCTCGATGACCGGAGCACGCCACGGGTCTTCATCGGCTACACGGAGGGCGCCAAGGCCTACCGCGTCCTCAACCCTGTGACACGGCGTGTGCGCATCACGCGTGACGTCGTGTTCGACGAGGGGCGAAGCTGGACGTGGGGCAAGATGGTGGATGATGGCTCGACTCCGACGACTAGCGATTTCGTCATCGACTACAAGGAGGCGGGGGGAGCTAGCAGCTCGTCCTCACCGAGCTCGCCTACCCTACCACCTCGTTCGCCACCACCTTCGGCAAGTCCTTCACCACCGCCACCACCAGCTCCGGCAAGTCCACAGGCTCCGGCGAGTCCACCACCAGCACCGCCGGCCACGCCTCGCTCTCCTACACCGGACCCTACCCCTTCAGGCTCGGCACCGGCAGCTTCGGCCCACGACGAGCAGCGCACAGTGGAGTTCACCACTCCGCTGTCCAACGACGAGGATCGCATCGACGCCTACCACGGCGGCGAGCCTCTGCGCTACCGTACCGTGGACAACCTCCTCGGTGAGCAGCCAGTTCCTGGACTGGCGCAGCACGACTTTGAGGCGGAGCTACACCTCGCACAGGACGATGGCGAGCCTCGTTCCTTCGCCGAGGCGGAGAGGGACGCGGCATGGCGTGCCGCGATGCAGATGGAGATGGACGCCATTGAGCAGAACAAGACATGGGAACTGGCCGATCTTCTAGCCAGCCACCACACCATCTCTCTCAAGTGGGTCTTCAAGCTCAAGAAGGACGAGACCGGAGAGGTGATCAAGCACAAGGCGCGTCTGGTGGCGCGCGGCTTCGTCCAGCAAGAAGAAATCGACTTTGACGACGCCTTCGCGCCCGTTGCACGGATGGAGTCCGTGTGACTCCTTGCGCTAGCTGCCCAGGAGGGCTGGCATGTCCATCACATGGATGTCAAGTTGGAGTTACTTAACGGCGACTTGAAGGAGGAGGTCTACATGCATCAGCCACCGGGATTTGCGATTCCCAGCAAGGAGGGCAAGGTGCTTCGCCTGCGCAAGGCCCTCTATGGCTTGCGGCAGGCACCGAGGGCGTGGAATGCCAAGCTGGATTCCACGCTGAAGGGGATGGGCTTCGAGCAAAGCCCACACGAGGCGGCCATCTACCGGCGGGGCAGCGGAGGAAAGGCCTTGCTGGTAGGTGTCTACGTCGACGACTTGGTGATCACCGACACCAAGGAGGTGGAGATCAAGGCGTTCAAGGAGAAGATGAGGGCGACTTTCCAAATGAGCGACTTGGGCCCTCTCTCCTTCTACCTAGGGATCGAGGTCCACCAGGACAGTTCTGGCACCTCTCTTCGCCAGACTGCCTACGCCAAGCGCATTGTGGAGCTAGGCGGTCTCACCGGCTGCAACCCAGCCCACACTCCTATGGAGGAGAGGCTGAGGCTGAGTCGGGAGAGTATGGAGGAGGAGGTGGACGCAACGCAGTACCGGTGCATTGTGGGCAGCCTTCGCTACCTTGTCCACACGCGACCGGACTTGGCGTTCGCCGTCGGCTACGTCAGCCGGTTCATGCAGCGACCGATGGCGGAGCACCAGCAGGCCATGAAGAGGATCCTCCGCTACGTCGCAGGCACCTCCGACTACGGCTTGCACTACCCGAGGTGCCCCGGTGCGGCGCATTTCATCGGGTACAGCGACAGCGACCATGCCGGCGACATCGACACGAGCAAGAGCACCAGCGGGACTCTGTTCTTCCTCGGCAAGTGTCCGATCAGCTGGCAGTCGGTCAAGCAGCAGGTGGTGGCTCTGTCCAGCTGTGAGGCAGAGTACATCGCAGCCACTACTGCTGCTACTCAGGCTTTGTGGCTAGCTCGGCTGCTTGGCGATCTCCTTGGCAAAGATGCAGAAGCAGTGGAGCTCAGGGTGGACAGCAAGCCCGCCTTGGCCTTGGCAAAGAATCATGTCTTTCACGAGCGCAGCAAGCACATCCGGGTGAGGTACCACTTCATCAGAAGCTGCCTGGAGGGAGTGTCTGGGCCAACTACATCAACACCCAAGACCAGCTCGCCGACTTCCTGACCAAGTCCCTTGGGCGGGTCAAGTTCGAGGAATTTCGCGTCAGGATCGGGATGGCTCAGATATCTCACAAGGAGCCACACAAGACTTAGGGGGAGAGTGATGGATAAGTCTCTGTGTTGGCTGGTGGGTGTGGGGCTGCTCAGTACGCAGCACATGATCTTTGTGTCCAACATCTTTTGACTGTTGTTAGGACAGCAGTTAGCATCTAGGACAGCATCTAGGACAGCATATGCTTTTAGGACAGCAATTGACATCTAGGACAGCATCTTAGACTAGCATCTTGGCATATGCTTGGCTGGCTAGCAGCCTATAAGTATGTAACCCCAACCCCTCAGGTTGGCATGGCATTATATGAGTTTGTGTGAGAAATAAACCAGAAAATTGCCCCAACTCCTAGTGTCATCCTCTCTCGATGAGAGTAAGGATTCTACTGCTACCAAGAGTGAGAATCCAGCGACTAACACCCAGGAGGTGGAGGGTAGAGGAGGCCGGCCGGCCATGGAGGTGGCGGCGGCGGCGCCAGCCAGAAGGGGCGGCGGCTAGGAAGGGGAGGGGAAAACCTAGCTTGATACCATGTTAGAATTGAGATTCTATTTTGATTTGGGCTAACCCTAGAAGGGTAGCTATATAGGTAACCATACATGGGCCACATGGGCCTAGCCTCATGGGCCTAATACACTCACATTCCAACAAAAGCGATGGGAACGGAAAGTGACCAAGAGGTTGTACTAATGGTTGGAAGAGATCCAAGATATGGAGACCTTCTATTTCCATCTATTCAGGTAACTTGCTTGTTGTTTGCTATAATAAAATGAATATTCTGTCAATTTGTATTCTGATCTTTTAAACTTGTATTAACGATACAACAACAACAGCAACAACAACAACAACAACAACATAGCCTTTTGTCCCAAGTAAGTTGGGGTAGGCTAGAGATGAAACCCAAAAGAGACGAGAAATATGGAGACACATAAAGGGACATAAAAGGCACAAGACAAAAAGATGTCACGGTTCAGGCACGTTGATCGTCAATCTCCAAGCGCTCCTGTCCATAGCTAAACTTGTATTTACGATATATTTAAATATTTTGTTCTTTCATAGGAGTGTGCTTCGGCAGGAATTTATACACGACAACAAGCCCTGCGATACAAGGATGACAAGGTGGGACATCAAACTGAAAATCATCATATCATCATTCAATTAAACCTTTCATTGTGTTTTGAATTATGCTAGACGAGTTGCAGAACATAGATAGTGCTTGAAGTGTATTCAATGCTTTGCAAGAGTAGACCCTTTG
The DNA here is from genome assembly GCA_038087645.1 of Saccharum hybrid cultivar R570. NCBI lineage: Eukaryota > Viridiplantae > Streptophyta > Magnoliopsida > Poales > Poaceae > Saccharum > Saccharum hybrid cultivar. The sequence goes on along the minus strand of JAQSUU010000191.1, from coordinate 9,002,486 downwards.
TTACTGCGTTGCAGCTTGTCTGGTGAAGTTCTCCGGTCCCTCCATTTGTTTTTAGTAGGCATATTAATAATTAAGATTTCAAAAGTCTATAGAGGTATACTTGGACCATCAATTTCTCATACAATATATCACCAGCTGCTACAAAATCAATGTCAAAAGATCTTTAGAATACGAATCTGTTCATATAACTTATATACACTAAGCATGCATATAATTTCACTAATTGTTGGTCAAGATATATGAAAATTTGATTTTTTATAATCCTATAATATGCCTACTAAAAACGAACAGTAAGAGTAGCATTTAGGCATTTCGCTGGAGATCTTTTACTACGCCTACAATGGCAGTCCCTTACCCAATGTTCCACATTTTTCAAGGGGCTTTATACCTTTCTATGGATGACACATCTGTTTTCTTGTGATGGTGTTTTACTTCAGTGTTGAGTGTCTTACGAAGGTGTTTTGGGTTCAAGTTTAAAACCGGAAAGGTGTTTGGGGTCTAAGAAGCAAGTAAAAAAATAGAAATTGTAGCATTGGGTAAGCAACTGAAAGAATATTCTCTCTGTATGTCTGTTCTTTTAAATGATGGTGTATCACTATACCTGTTTCCTTTTAGCCCTCCTTTGCCTCCTGAATCAATAAGCTGGAGCTTGCCATCTAGATGCATCTGCTTGCAGCCAGGACCATGTTATAAATGCTAAATGTGTTAGCCAATGTATGTGGATACAAATTGTACAAATCTCTTCTATTTTGCCATACTTTTAATTTTTTCCTCATAGTCCAAAGTCTTCACCGATATAAAGAGGACATAACAATGTAGGTTGGCTGCTTCCCATAATCCCATTCCCATGACACTGAAATTGTGTAGGAACTGTAAATTTACTGTCTTAGTTGCATTTGTTGTTGTATTGATTTTCTGTGACTTCGCCGGAGCACGTTTTTATTAAGAGGGAAGCAAATAAACACAAGCTATTTGTGTATTTGTACATGTGTACGTAACACAGGCCACTCAGGCCACATATATGCAAGTCACCCAACCCTAAAGGGTGTGAGGTGTTTTTCCCAATTTCTATCGCAAACATTTCCTGTAAACGTAGGCTTACTGAAAGTTATTCGGCACTGCACTTATAGTGCAGACATGTGATGTTTTGTGGGTGGCATCCTTTCTTGACCTGATGCTCGATTCAAATTTTGCAGGTGATGTATCCTGGTGCAGGTGATCAGAAGGTAAATATCAACAACAGTTCCTGTTTCTTTCTTTTCTTCCGCCAACATGTGGTTATTAAAAATTTGCTTCAAGTGCAAATCTGTATTTATTCTGAAACTGATCTCTTGGTATTAGGAACTAAAGACAAGCTGCAAACTTACCTTCTCATTGAACATTCAAGTTACTCCCAATGTTTACAAATCGTATAGTTGAACCTAGTCGCCATGGGACTGACTAGGTGACTAATTGTGATTAGTCGTCGATGGTCCAATTATTTGAGCCTAGTTGTCCAGGACATATGAATACTATATATATACCTATGTATACTATATAGTATATAGTATATAGTATATAGTAAAGCAAGCATCAAGACTACATTAGTGGTTAATTGGTGACCCTTAGTTGTGAGAGTTGATTTCTGCACTGTCCAGAACTCCGTATCCCTGTCCCAAACAGCATCTCAGGGTGCAGAGCCAGCAAGAGTAGCAGAGGGGCAGCACAACAAGCAAGCAGACTAGCAGAGAGGCTGCAGAGTGAGGGATGGAGGAGGGAAACGGCACACATTGTCGGAGGAGGAGCTCATCACGAAGAGTAGCAGCGACTTGAACTGGCAGAGGGCGGTGGCGGCATGACAGCTTCACCGAAGAGGAGGTAGACGCGCAGAAGATAAGGAACAGCAGGTAGGGTGTCAAGGGCGCTATGATCTAGAGTAGCTGGCCCTCGACTACGCAACTCGTAGTCTCGGTCCGTCGTCTTCTCCGGCGAGGTAACCCTGCCGCAGGCTTGGTCTTCTCCGGCTGGTTGCCCAGGCCGTAGGCTTAAGAGGATAACGAGGAAGATAGATTGATAATTCTTTTCTTCACCGAGCGTTCACCGATTACAGCAATATATATATGCGGCCATTGGCCCAACTAACAGGAGTAACAAATCTCCTTTGATTTAGGAACTAATAATAGAAAGCTATCTCTAAAACATCCTCAGCCACTAGCCACGCCCGTGTCTTCAGCTTCGTCTGTTGCGCGCGCCGCGCGCTCAGCGTCACGCCTGATGTCCCGTGCGCGGCGACGCCTGGCGTAGTGATGTCCAACCATGACATCTCTCCCCCCCCCTCGAGTAGCAGCTCGTCCGCGAGCTGGAATCCTGGATACTTCGCGCGGAACTCTGCAACATCTTCCCACGTAGCATTTGCGGTGGTCTCGCCCTTCCAGTGAATGAGTACCTGATGCACGCCACGAGCTAGATGCGCACGCACCGCACGTTCAGGCTCCGGAACGACTGCTCCATGCAGCAGCGGTGGAAGAGGCGGGATCGCGTCGGGCGGAGGACCATGGAACTTCTTCAACAGCCCGACGTGGAACACATCGTGGATGCGGGCGCGTGGCGGCAGGGCGAGACGGACGGCGACGTCGTTGATCAGCTCGGTGATGCAGTAGGGCCCGAAGAAACGTGGCTTGAGCTTGCCGGTAACCGCCTGGGGAAGTGACGACGCCGTGCGCTGGCGAAGGCGAAGGAGTACCCAGTCGCCGACGTTGTAGACCACATGTCGATGTGCCTTGTCGTAGTGAAGCTTCTGCGTGGCTTGAGCTTGTTCCAGGCGGTAGCGAACATCAGCCAAAAACTGATCGCGTTCCTCCATGGACTTGGCAACGGCAGGCACTCGGGACTCGCCTGGCTCGTAGGACCTGATGCTTGGTGGGTCACGCCCATAGACGACGCGGAACGGCGTGTCCTTTAGCGAGGACTGATATGCCGTGTTGAATGTATATTCCGCCCATGGGAGCCAGCGGAGCCACTGTCGGGGGCGATCACCTGTAAAGCACCGCAAATACATTATGATGACGCGGTTAGCCGCCTCGGACTGGCCGTCGGACTGGGGGTGGAAGGCCGTCGTCATGTGCATCTTGGCGCCCACCAAGCGCATGAGCTCGCGCCAGAACGTCGAGGTGAAGACGGGGTCGCGGTCGGTCACCAAAGACTGTGGCACACCGTGTAGACGCACGATGTCGGCGAAGAAGGCTTGAGCGACAGATTCGGCGGAGTACGGGTGCGCCAATGGAATGAAGTGGGCGTACTTGCTGAACCTGTCCACCACCGTAAGGATGATGGTCTTGCCACGCACCCACGGCAGTGCCTCGACAAAGTCGAGCGCAACGTCCGTCCAGACCCCCTGCGGCACTGGCAATGGCAAGAGCAGGCCGGCTGGGTGTAGATGTTCCGATTTGTAACGTTGACAGACGTCGCAGGCGTGCACCATGTCCTGCACTAACTTTTTCATGTTAGGAAAATGGAAATCTCGGCGCAGGCGATGAAGCGTGCGTTGTATGCCTTCGTGCCCGTCCTGGTGCACCGCCTCCATGAGCTCCTGGACCATCGGCGACGTCGGCGAGAGGTACAGGCGGCCAGCAAACTGGACCATGCCGTCGATGATCATCCAGGGCGCCCCACGAGAGCCACCCGCAACCTCCTCCCGCAGAGCGACCAAGCCGGGGTCAGTGTTGTGTAGTTGACGCAGCCGTGCCAGGAAGTCAAAACGTGGAGCGGACAGCGCGAGCAGCGTGCCCTCCTCTGGCGTGTCGCGGCGGGACAGCGCGTCCACCACGACGTTGGCCGCCCCGGGCTTGTACTCCACCGTGAAGTCGAAGCCCAATAGCTTGCCCACCCAATGATGCTGTGGGATGGTCGCGAGTCGTTGATCTAGCAGGTACTTGAGGCTGTAGTGGTCGGTCTTGACAACGAAGCGACGCCCCCACAAGTACGGCCGCCAGTGCCGCACGGCATGAACGAGCCCAATGAGCTCGCGCTCGTACGCCGCCAGAGCGCGATGCCGTGGAGCCACCTGCCTGCTGAAAAACGCCAAGGGATGTCTGTCTTGCACGAGGACAGCACCGAAACCGTGGGAGGAGGCATCACACTCGACGAAGAACGGCTTGGTGAAGTCCGGCATGGCGAGGATGGGCGCCGAGGTCACCGCAGGCTTGAGGGTAGCGAACGCCGCGACGACCTCAGGGCCCCATGCGAAACCCTCCTTCGTGGTGAGCGCCGTGAGTGGTGCTGCCACCTCTCCATAGTTGCGGACGAACTTCCTATAATATCCGGCCAGGCCGAGGAACCCCCGGATCGCGCGCGCCGAGCGGGGTACCGGCCAGTCGTGGATGGCCTGCACCTTTGCCGCATCCATGGCAACGCCGTCTTCCGAGATGGTGTGGCCGAGGTAGGAGATAGCCGTCACACCGAACGCACACTTGGAGCGCTTGATGAAGAGGTGATGGTGACGCAACTCGGTGAGGACGGCACGGAGGTGTCGTAGATGATCCGCCCATGAACGACTAAATCAAGATGTCATCAAAGAAAACAAGTACAAAGCGACGGAGGAACGGGCGGAGTACATCATTCATCAGGGATTGGAACATCGCCGGCGCATTGCACAGGTCGAACGGCATCACTAGGAACTCGTAGAGGCCATCGTGGGTGCGGAACGCCGTCTTGTGGATGTCGGCCGGGTGCATGCGCACTTGGTGGTACCCCGAGCGCAGATCGAGCTTGGTGAAAAACTTGGCGCCGTGGAGTTCATCGAGGAGTTCATCGACGACGGGTATCGGGTAGGCATCCTTGACGGTGAGGGCGTTCAGTGCGCGATAGTCGACGCAGAAGCGCCACGAGCCGTCCGGCTTCTTGACGAGAAGCACCGATGAAGAGAACGCTGACTCGCTGCGACGCACGGTGCCCTGCTTAATCATGGCGGCACATTGTCGTTCGAGCTCATCCTTGTGCGCCGTCGGGTACCTGTAGGGACGCACAGCCACCGGAGCCACACCCGGTTTGAGGACGATGCGGTGGACGCGGCCTCATGGTGGCGGGAGTCCCTTGGGCTCCTCGAACACGTCGGCGAATGAGTGGAGCAGACCGTCGAGGAGGGGCTCGCTCGCGGTCGTCGTCTGCAGCGTGGGTGCAGCGGGCGACGCCTCGCTGGACCAGCGGACCCGCCGGCCGTTCTGGGTGAACATCACGACCCGCTCGGTCACATCCCAGGCAATGGGGCTCCCGAGTTGCGCCATCCACTGTGTACCAAGGACGATGTCGTATCCAGCGAGGGGCATGACGTACAAGTCAACGTGGAACGTCGTGCCCTCGATGGAGAGCGGTGCTCGACGAATGACGCCCGGGCAGGAGACCTTCTTGCCATTGGCCACCGTCGCGGTCAGTCGTGGACGTGGCTGCACGTCGAGGCCCGTGCGCTGCACCGCCACCTCCCCGATGAAATTGTGGGAGGAGCCGGTGTCCACTAGGGCCACGAACGTCACGGCGCCCAGCACCACCCGCAGCAGAATCGATCTGCCCACGGGCACGCCGGCCACAGCATGGAGAGAGAATACCGGGGCCTCCATCTCCGGTTCTTCGTCGGCGTCATCGCCCTCGTCGTCGACACTGTCCAACAAGAACAGGCATTTGCATACCTTGTTGTGGCCCCGGGAGTACTTCTCGTCATAGTTGAAGCACAAGCCGAGGCGTCGACGTTCCTCCTGCTCAGATTGGTTGAGCCGACGTATCGGGCGTCCTTCGATGGTCGGAGCAGCCGTAGCTGCTTTGTGCGTTGCGGCCTGGGGTTGGGCCGTTCGCGTCCCTGGCGCTGGCAGTACCGCCCGCGTGGCCGGGTTGGTCGGGAACAAGTAGGGCTCCATCAGCTCGAATTGGCGGGCTAGACTCATGGCGGTTGCCAGATTGGGCGGGTTCTGCTGCTGCACCTGGAGGCTGAGTGGTGGCAGCAGTCCTCCCGTGAAGAGTTGCACTCGCTGGGCCTCATCAAGCCGTCCAGCGTGCGGGAGCAGGGCCTGGAAGCGGTCCTGGTAGTCCTCCACGGTCCCCGTGCGGCGGCACGACGAGAGCTCAAAGAGGGGTACGGAACGAAGTGGTGGCCCAAAGCGCAAGTTCAGGAGTTCCTTGAAGCGTTCCCAGGTCGGCGTGCCCTCGGTTTCTTGGACGTGGATGTACCAGAGAGACGCGCCGTCTTGGAGGTTGTAGGAGGCCATCCAAGTACGTTCTGCCGGCATGACCCGCTGTTGAATGAAGAAAGATTCACACTTGTTGATGAAGGTCAGCGGATCCGACTTGCCGTCGTAGTGCGGGAACTCTGGTCGCCAGTGCTTGGGCGGCCGATCTTGATGGTGCTCGCCGGATGGCTCCTTGCTTGAAGACGAGGACGACCGGTCCCCGGTCAGGGCCGCGATTGCCTGCGTGTTGGCCTCGAGCGCTTTCGTGGTGGCCTCGGAGGAGGCTTGAAGCGCGGCGAGGGTCTTGGCGAGGGCGTCCAGTGTCGGTTGGAGGTTGTTGTCACCCATGGAAGCGGCACGCGATGATGCGGTGGAGGGCGATGATGGTGCGGCGGCGATAGGCGCGGTGGGGGCTGGTGGTGGGCTAGGGTTTATGGGTGGCGGTGCAGCGGCGTTGGAGGAAACAGAGGATCGAGTGGATCGTGATACCAGGTTGTCAAGGGCACTATGATCTAGAGTAGCTGGCCCTCGACTACGCAACTCGTAGTCTCGGTCTGTCGTCTTCTCCGGCGAGGTAACCCTGCCGCAGGCTTGGTCTTCTCCGGCTGGTTGCCCAGGCCGTAGGCTTAAGAGGATAACGAGGAAGATAGATTGATAATTCTTTTCTTCACCGAGCGTTCACCGATTACAGCAATATATATATGCGGCCATTGGCCCAACTAACAGGAGTAACAAATCTCCTTTGATTTAGGAACTAATAATAGAAAGCTATCTCTAAAACATCCTCAGCCACTAGCCACGCCCGTGTCTTCAGCTTCGTCTGTTGCGCGCGCCGCGCGCTCAGCGTCACGCCTGATGTCCCGTGCACGGCGACGCCTGGCGTAGTGATGTCCAACCATGACATAGGGAGTGTCAGGGAGGATTCCAGCTCTCATCCTTGTCACACCCATTTATCGACCAAATGGAATGCATATCCTTATGTGCGCCCAGAGATCAATCACACATAAGTTCACAAATTATAACAGAAGTATCATCACAAATGTTATTACATCACGATATTTAAACACATAGTCTTAACACAAACATAGCGGAAATATAAATAAAATTCTCTCGTGGTAGCTCCAGTCACAGGTACATTGACTGGTTGACAGCAAGACTAGTAATCTTCAGGGAAGTAGGCGTAGTAGTCACTATTACCTCCATCTGTTACCCATCCGGGATTTTTATCCAAGTAAAAGAAATAAACAAGCGTAAGTACATCTCGTACTCAACAAGTGTAACATGGGGTTCATGAGGCTCAAAAAGGCATATTCATTGGTTTATCAGCATGTAGCTTTTAGTTAGCATGATTTTAGCATAACAATAACATCAAAATGTCTCAATATAAACATTAAACATATGATCCATGTGAAATGATTAACGAATAGCATAAACATAATCATAAACAATTATTCAACTATTCCATAAGGGTCCAAGGCCACTCGTAACCGTGAGCACGGCTGTTATAACAGTTTTACACTCTGCAGAGGTTGTACACTTTCACTGTGAGTCGTGTTACCCAAATGCCCGGGTTAATTACTCCCAAAACACTACCAAGGTGAGCAGGCAGGGTAAACACTATGAAGTCTTTCGAAGGTTCGTCTAACAAGTTAGGGTCATTAGATTTCACTCGGCAAACAGATGTAGAGCCCCCCTTCCTGATGGCACAATAACACGCAGCCTATACACATGAGGACAGAGGCCGCACTATACCCGATTCGTCAAGCCATTCTTACGCCATAAAGGAATACCTCTAGCAAGCTAGAAAAGGTCCTTCTATATGACTAAAGCCAGAGCCATATAGCCCCCACAGTTGTACTGTAAATCCCGGATTGTCGCTTATAGATGAGTCCTTATGGAGAGCAATTAGAGCATCAAAAGTAACCCCATGCTCTAGTACCCTTTAACAGTAATAAAAATCATCTTTTAATGTTTATTGCATATTCCATTAGTCAAATTACATGATCATAGTCCATGTTTAAGCACTAGCCAAACTACTCAATGCAAAATAATAGGTACCAAGGTAAAGGACCAATCGCTAAGTCATCCTTAACAAGGAATAAATGCATAATGATATTAATTGCATAAGGTGAATAGGACAACAAGGATAATCCCATGCTATACTTGCCTTGCTCAAACTGGTCCTGAAGATCTTGCTCGTAGTAAAGCTCTTGATCTCCAACGAATTTCTCACCGTCTATACTCGATCAACCATTATCAACAACACACATCCAGAGGCAATCATGCATAGACAAACAAGACTATAATTAGAACAATACACCAATAGTAAGAAAATAAAATAAAAAGTCTTTAAAATGAATCTACAACTTGCTAGGATCACACAGACGCGAAGATCACGAAAATCGGATCTAAAACGACAAAGTTATGAATTTCCAAAGATTTCCTATAGAAAAATAAATACTTTAATAAAAACTCGAAAATAAATTATCTCAAACCTACTGTACAGTTCTATCATCTTGTAGAGCTCGCAAATATGAATCTAACGCAATTTGAATGGATCAAATCGGAGCTAAAACGAAAATTCTACAACTAAAACAATCTGAATGGCAAAACTGTAAATATCAGAAAGCGTATTTTCCATTTACCGAGACGAAATACGTTTTCAACCGATCAAAGCGTACTCTGAGCTTTACGTTTTAGGACTGCGGGTTCTATACTTAAAAACTTCAGGGTTTCTTTTACAATTTTACAAACGAACCGGTATCTTCTAATTCTAGCCGTTGGATTTAGATCGGACGGTCCAGATCGGATCGAGGAAGTAACCGGCGGCGCTCCGGTCGGAATCAGCCGACGGCGAGCTTCCCGCGGCGGCGCCATGGCCGGGTGGAGCCTATCTCGCTCTGTGGTGCACGAAATCGCAAAACAAAGGTACCGGCAGGTAGATAACTTCAACGCGAACTCACCTAGGGCAGAATCGTGGCCGGGGATGAAGCAATAAGCGCGTGCGGCTTTGAGGGGCGGACGGTGGATCTCGTGCTCGCGGTGACCTAGCTCCCGAGCACCAAAACGGCTACCGATGACACGGGATGAGGGCGGAATCATGCGGGGCTCCGTTTTTATAGTCCGGAGGCGCGAGGAAACAAGGAAGGCGCGGAGATTTGCGGCGGCTTCGGATCGGAGAAGAAGGAAACGACGGCGTCCGTTTTTGGAAAGCACCGGAGGAAGAAGAAGGAAAGGTTGAAAGAGACACTGACAAGCGGGACCCACATGTCAGCGGCTCAGGCGGAAAGAACGCGGCCGTGCGGGACGCGAGCACGCGCGCGCGGTGACGGGCCGACAGGCCGCGACTCGGGCTCGGCCCAGGAGAAGAAGGAAGCCGCGGGAAAAAGGGAGAAACGGGCCGCGCACGCTGGGCTGCGGGGAGAAACGGCCCAGAAACAGAGAGGAAAAGAAATTTTTTTTTTCCAATTTTTTTCAAATTCCTTTTTCAAATGATTTTTAAATCAAATTTGAATTTGAATCAAACCACTCATCTCAAAAATTTAAATGCAACAGCATGAGTGCACAAACATGTTTCTACTCTTATATTTAATTTTAAATTTATAAAAATTATTCTTATTCTAAATTTTGCATGCTTCACAAAATAAATATAAAAATCATGTTTTTCCTGTTTTTTCTTCTTTTCAAATTTTTAGGGTGTTACAATTCTACCCCCCTTAAGATAAATCTCGTCCCGAGATTCGACCGATGCTTACTCAAACAATTGCGGGTAGGTTTTTCTCAGATCCTCTTCTCGTTCCCAAGTAGCCTCTTCTGCTGTGTACCGATTCCATTGTACTTTACACATTTTGATTGTTCTACTTCTTGTGACTCTGTCCGCAGTCTCTAAAATTTTAACCGAAAACTCTTCATATGTAAGATCCTCCTTAACAGTAAGTTCCTCTAATGGAATCTGCTCATCTGGTACTCGTAAACATTTCTTCAATTGAGACACATGGAACACATCATGTACACCTGCCAAACTTTCAGGTAATTCCAACTGATATGCCACTTCACCACGTCTTTCTATAATCTTGAAAGGTCCAATATATCTTGGTGCCAATTTACCCTTCATGTTGAACCTTCTCACACTCCTCATTGGCGATACTTTCAAATATACATAATCCCCTACCTCAAAAGTCAACTCCCTTCTGCGAGTATCAGCATAGCTTTTCTGTCTGGACTGTGCTATTTTTAGATTATCTCTAATCATTCTCACTTTCTTTTCAGCATCCTTTAATACATCAGGCCCATACACTTGACTCTCCCCTGTCTGATTCCAGAACAACGGGGTCCTACATTTTCGTCCATACAGAGCCTCAAACGGTGCCATTTGAAGACTCTTCTGATAACTATTGTTATAAGAGAACTCTGCATAAGGCAAACTCTTATCCCAACTAGTACCATATTGTAAAGCACAAGCTCTCAACATATCTTCCAATATCTGATTAATTCTCTCCGTTTGACCATCTGTCTGAGGATGATAAGCTGTACTAAAATTTAATTTGGTTCCCAATGATTCATGTATCTTTTGCCAATAATGAGATGTAAACTGAGTACCTCGGTCAGACACAATCTTTTTAGGTACCCCATGTAGACTCACTATTCTTTCCATATACAATTCTGCCAACTTTGCACTACTATATGTAGTCTTCACAAGCAGAAAATGAGCAACCTTAGTCAGACGATCCACTATCACCCAAATTGAATCATATCCTCTTTGAGTCCGTGGCAACCCAACTATAAAATCCATACCAACCTCTTCCCATTTCCATTCGGGTATCTGCATAGGCTGTAACAATCCTGCAGGTCTCTGATGTTCCGCTTTCACTCTTTGACAAGTATCACACAAAGCAACATACTCAGCAACATCTCTTTTTAAACCGTACCACCAATATTTCTCTTTCAGATCCAAATACATCTTAGTACTCCCCGGATGTATGGAATAAGCTGACTCATGAGCTTCACGCAGAATTACCATTCTGATATCCTTATCTTCAGGCACACACAGCCTTTTTCCAAACCATAGCGTACCATTATCATCCTTACGGAACCCTGGAGATTTACCTTTCGCTATGTTTTCAGCTATCTCCCTCAACTTTTCATCCTTCTGCTGACCTTTACGGATCTCTTGCTCTAGAGTAGGCTCTAATACTAATTCCACTGCATTGGTAGTAAATCCTAAGTTCAAATACTTGCACTCGGTACATAATTCCTTTGGCATAGACATTACTTGTATTTCATTTGCATAACTTTTTCTACTAAGAGCATCAGCAACAACGTTGGCCTTTCCTGGATGATAATGCACCTCTAGATCATAGTCTTTTATCAACTCCAACCATCTACGCTGCCTCAAGTTCAGATCCGTTTGAGTAAAGATATACCTTAAACTCTTGTGATCAGTGTATATATCACTCTTGTGTCCAATCAAATAATGTCTCCATATCTTTAATGCATGAACTACTGCAGCTAATTCCAAATCATGAGTAGGGTAATTTAACTCATGCTTCCTCAACTGCCTTGATGCATATGCCACAACTCTACCTTCTTGCATCAGTACACATCCCAAACCCAATCGAGATGCATCACAATAGATAGAGAAAGGTTTACTCAGATCTGGCAAAACTAAGACGGGTGCAGTCGTCAATCTCTTCTTTAGTTCCTCAAAATTAGCCTGACACTTCTCGGACCACACAAACTTGGCATTCTTCTCCAATAATGCAGTCATTGGTTTTGCAAGCTTTGAAAATCCCTCTATAAACCTTCTATAATAACCAGCCAATCCCAAGAAGCTACGGATCTCACTCACATTGATGGGTGGTTTCCAATTCAATACATCTTTCACCTTGCCAGGATCTACTGATATTCCTCCATTAGAGACAATATGACCCAGAAAAGATACTTCCTTCAACCAAAACTCACATTTACTCCTCTTTGCATATAGTTGGTGTTCTCTGAGCTTCTGCAAGACCAACCTCAAATGTTCCGCATGTTCTTCCTCAGTCTTGGAAAATACTAGAATATCATCAATAAATACCACTACAAACTTATCCAGATATTCCATGAACACCTTATTCATTAAGTACATGAAGTATGCAGGGGCATTAGTCAAACCAAAAGACATCACTGTATATTCATACAACCCATACCGAGTAGTAAAAGCTGTCTTGGGTATATCCCTGGCACGAATCTTCAATTGATGATATCCAGAACGAAGATCAATCTTGGAAAATACACAAGCTCCTCTCAACTGATCAAACAGGTCATCAATCCTAGGCAATGGGTACTTGTTCTTAATAGTAACCTCATTAAGAGACCGATAATCTACACACATCCTCTGAGTTCCATCTTTCTTATCCACAAAAATCACTGGTGCTCCCCAAGGTGAAGAACTAGGACGAATAAAACCCTTATCCTGCAACTCCTTAATTTGTTTCTTAAGTTCTTCTAATTCATTTACTCCCATTCTATATGGACGCTTAGCTATAGGTGCAGTTCCAGGTAATAATTCAATAATAAATTCAATGTCACGGTCTGGTGGCATACCTGGCAATTCCTCTGGAAACACATCTGGAAACTCCTCCACAACTGGATCTTCCTGGTTGGTACCATCATTGAGCTGGTTCACTGTAGCAGTCTCTTGTTTTTGCACTTTTACTTCAACCCTGATTCTATCACCCTTTGGTGTTGTCAGTACAACTGATTTATCCTTACACTGAATCTCTGCTTGTTGTTGCATCATCCAATCCATTCCCAATATAAGATCAATCCCAGCTGTTCTCAATACTATCGGGCTAACTGTAAACTCTACCCCCCTTAAGTTGAGACTAATCGGAAGACAGCGATAAGATGCTGGCATGCTTCCACCAGGTGAGTTTACTAAGATAGGGTTCTTCATGGCACATAAATGGATTCTATGTATTCTAACAAACGATTGCGATATGAAAGAATGTGATGCTCCAGAATCAAAAAGAACAGTGGCGGGAGTAGAGTGAACATCGAACGTACCAAGCATAACTTCTGGCTCCTCCACTGCAGTTTCCTGGGACAAGTGATTCACCCTTCCTGAGTTAGGTGCGGTCTTCTGGTGGCTGCTCTGTCTCTGGGGAGTCTGCTGGTTAAGCTTCTCCGGGCAATTGTAAGACAAGTGACCTTCTTTTCCACATCGGAAACACTTGTTGGGGGTATTGGGAACACTGGTCTTCATAGGAGTGTTATTGGAAGGACCCTGACGCTGTGCTTGATTTTCATTCTGCTGCGGTGGACGTTGGTTGCTATTCTGTGGCTGGAATGGGGGACGTTGCGGAAACTGTCCACGGAATGGGACCTGACTACGATTCCACTGTCCAGAGAGAGGCCTCTGCTGAGTATTCTGCTGAAAACCAGTACGCAGACGGGTGTTGCTATTAGAGGCTTGTCCCTGTAACCTCTTTCTCTTTGCATCCATTTCCTTGCGCTTGCTATCCACCACGATAGCGCGATTTACAAGCGTCTGAAAATTAGGGTAGGTATTGGACATCAACTGCAACTGTAGTCCATCATATAATCCCTTCAAGAAGCGGCGCTGCTTATCATTGTCATTGGCCACCTCATGTGGAGCATATCGTGACAATTGAGCAAACTTGTCACGGTACTCAGCTACAGTCATTGACCCTTGGGTCAGGTTCCTGAATTCCTCCGCCTTCAACTCTATCATTCCTTCAGGTATATGGTAAGCCCTGAAGTTCTCCCTAAACTCCTGCCAGGTGACTGCAGGAGCATTGGCAGGACGACCATACTCATATGACTCCCACCAATCCTGAGCTTCTCCCTGAAGTTGCCCAGAAGCAAACAACACCTTCTGTCGATCATCACATTGGGCAATAGTGAGTTGTTTCTCCACAGCACGAAGCCAATCATCGGCCTCCAAAGGATCAGCAGCATGTGTAAACACTGGGGGACGACCTTTCAAAAACTCACCACGCTTATCACGTGGTTGAGCCCCAGCAACTGGCTGATTTTGCTGATTTTGCACTAGTTGCTGCATCAACTGCGTCTGTACCGCCAACAGTTGCTCGATAGTTGGTGGCGGTGGTGGTGGTGGTGGATTTGGGGGAATGTTTCCACGACCTCTGCCTCTTCCTCTTCCGGCCATCTGCCACCCATAAACATGCAAACTTTAAGAATTCCATGATTTCAACCACTTATAAGATTAAGAAGGAGATCTGAAAATTTTCTGGACGAATAGCAATGTTGACAGTTCAGTATTTCAATCATATCTCGAGTTACAGAAATCCAAAAGAGGCGTGCCTTATATGGTTGGAAAGCTTATAAAATTATCCACAATTTCTATTCAGACCTCAAGATCAGATTCTGTCGTTAAGTCTATGAAAAATAAGGCGTAACAGAAACTGTTCCAGATTCCAGACTGTGCAGAAACTTTAGCTTGTAAAAATTATATCTCTCGAACCAGATCAGATAAAAAGGTGATTCCAGTGGCATTTGAAAGATGCTTGAGTCTAGTTTCTCTCATAAAAATTTCATAAATGTTGCACGAACCGTTTTTAAACTATATCCGAAACATTGAAGACTGCTCCAGAAAACAGCAAAGACAGAAACGTGATAATATCAAACCCCAACTATTATTCCTTGACTATTAAACTTATTATTCTTAAGAATGGAACTTGTAGACATGCCTACAAGTCCCGACACTCAAACAAAGATCCAACTCACACATAAGCATAATAATAAAGCAACTAGCACACCAAGGTTCAAACCACACGACAGACTCGACTGACTCAACTGACGTTACTAAGGACGTTCTTATTACATAAAGGACTCCTACTTCCTAAGGAAGTGGCTCATGCTCTAATGTCTCATAAATCTTGGGCATGCCTTGGTTTGCTCGGAGCTCATCAATGGTTGCTTGGCACCTCTTGATAGTCTTCCCTTGTGCCTTCACCATCTCTTCTAGCTGCAGCTTCCTATCCATCATATCATAGACAAAGTCCACCATCACTCGAGGTAGTGGCTCTAGCTGCACTGGATCTGTCATAGCCCATCCAAGTTCGGGATGTGCACGAGGAAAGAAGCGATAAATGTCATGCTTCATAAGGTTAAAGCGAAGATAGCGGAGACCCATACATGCTTCAAAAGCAGCATCTTCAATGCTATCCTCTATAGTAGCTCGATGTCCCACGTAAGAGAACATCCTGTCCAGCTGATATGCTCCCTTGTCTTCCTTATGGGCAAAGATGCTTGCCCTTGCCTTCCAGTACGTGTCCTCCAGTGGATGAGTGTACTCCCAGCAGACGTACTCCACAGCTGGATGCCAGTCAGCGAAGTAAGCAGTGAGCATCCCCACCAGGCGAAGATGAGAGACAACATTCCCTCCATTCCTGTGGTAGATCCTCACAGTCCACCCCATTGGAGCAGGTGGCATATCTTCGGGAGCTTCATATGATGGAGGCGGGGGTTGTACTCCTCCATTAGCTTCCTCTTCATCATCTTCAATCTCGACGATTTCTGGATCTTCTTCAGGCTCTTCCTGGGGAGGTGCTGGTGCTTGGACTGGTGCTACAGGAGTCTGCTCCTGTTCCTGAGGTTCTGGCTCTTGTGGCTCTTCAGTTGCATGCAGAGCACGAGGTGGGTAGTATCCTCCAGAGCTAATGCGGGCAGTCTTACGGTCACGGGCCATCTACAGAATTTTTAGATGAAGTTAGAATAGAGGCAAAATTTCGTAATAGAATGTGACATAAGAAGCATAAAAATTTATCAAATAACAAGAGCAAGATAGTGAGCATAAAAATAGTGTAAAGATGATACTAACTCGACCATTCTTAGCTAGGCTTGCGTCCTACAGTCAACAAGAGCTCTGATACCAATTTGTCACACCCATTTATCGACCAAATGGAATGCATATCCTTATGTGCGCCCAGAGATCAATCACACATAAGTTCAC
The DNA here is from genome assembly GCA_038087645.1 of Saccharum hybrid cultivar R570. NCBI lineage: Eukaryota > Viridiplantae > Streptophyta > Magnoliopsida > Poales > Poaceae > Saccharum > Saccharum hybrid cultivar. The sequence continues at coordinate 8,986,313 of JAQSUU010000191.1, read as the reverse complement.
AAATTATAACAGAAGTATCATCACAAATGTTATTACATCACGATATTTAAACACATAGTCTTAACACAAACGTAGCGGAAATATAAATAAAATTCTCTCGTGGTAGCTCCAGTCACAGGTACATTGACTGGTTGACAGCAAGACTAGTAATCTTCAGGGAAGTAGGCGTAGTAGTCACTATTACCTCCATCTGTTACCCATCCGGGATTTTTATCCAAGTAAAAGAAATAAACAAGCGTAAGTACATCTCGTACTCAACAAGTGTAACATGGGGTTCATGAGGCTCAAAAAGGCATATTCATTGGTTTATCAGCATGTAGCTTTTAGTTAGCATGATTTTAGCATAACAATAACATCAAAATGTCTCAATATAAACATTAAACATATGATCCATGTGAAATGATTAACGAATAGCATAAACATAATCATAAACAATTATTCAACTATTCCATAAGGGTCCAAGGCCACTCGTAACCGTGAGCACGGCTGTTATAACAGTTTTACACTCTGCAGAGGTTGTACACTTTCACTGTGAGTCGTGTTACCCAAATGCCCGGGTTAATTACTCCCAAAACACTACCAAGGTGAGCAGGCAGGGTAAACACTATGAAGTCTTTCGAAGGTTCGTCTAACAAGTTAGGGTCATTAGATTTCACTCGGCAAACAGATGTAGAGCCCCCCTTCCTGATGGCACAATAACACGCAGCCTATACACATGAGGACAGAGGCCGCACTATACCCGATTCGTCAAGCCATTCTTACGCCATAAAGGAATACCTCTAACAAGCTAGAAAAGGTCCTTCTATATGACTAAAGCCAGAGCCATATAGCCCCCACAGTTGTACTGTAAATCCCGGATTGTCGCTTATAGATGAGTCCTTATGGAGAGCAATTAGAGCATCAAAAGTAACCCCATGCTCTAGTACCCTTTAACAGTAATAAAAATCATCTTTTAATGTTTATTGCATATTCCATTAGTCAAATTACATGATCATAGTCCATGTTTAAGCACTAGCCAAACTACTCAATGCAAAATAATAGGTACCAAGGTAAAGGACCAATCGCTAAGTCATCCTTAACAAGGAATAAATGCATAATGATATTAATTGCATAAGGTGAATAGGACAACAAGGATAATCCCATGCTATACTTGCCTTGCTCAAACTGGTCCTGAAGATCTTGCTCGTAGTAAAGCTCTTGATCTCCAACGAATTTCTCACCGTCTATACTCGATCAACCATTATCAACAACACACATCCAGAGGCAATCATGCATAGACAAACAAGACTATAATTAGAATAATACACCAATAGTAAGAAAATAAAATAAAAAGTCTTTAAAATGAATCTACAACTTGCTAGGATCACACAGACGCGAAGATCACGAAAATCGGATCTAAAACGACAAAGTTATGAATTTCCAAAGATTTCCTATAGAAAAATAAATACTTTAATAAAAACTCGAAAATAAATTATCTCAAACCTACTGTACAGTTCTATCATCTTGTAGAGCTCGCAAATATGAATCTAACGCAATTTGAATGGATCAAATCGGAGCTAAAACGAAAATTCTACAACTAAAACAATCTGAATGGCAAAACTGTAAATATCAGAAAGCGTATTTTTCATTTACCGAGACGAAATACGTTTTCAACCGATCAAAGCGTACTCTGAGCTTTACGTTTTAGGACTGCGGGTTCTATACTTAAAAACTTCAGGGTTTCTTTTACAATTTTACAAACGAACCGGTATCTTCTAATTCTAGCCGTTGGATTTAGATCGGACGGTCCAGATCGGATCGAGGAAGTAACCGGCGGCGCTCCGGTCGGAATCAGCCGACGGCGAGCTTCCCGCGGCGGCGCCATGGCCGGGTGGAGCCTATCTCGCTCTGTGGTGCACGAAATCGCAAAACAAAGGTACCGGCAGGTAGATAACTTCAACGCGAACTCACCTAGGGCAGAATCGTGGCCGGGGATGAAGCAATAAGCGCGTGCGGCTTTGAGGAGCGGACGGTGGATCTCGTGCTCGCGGTGACCTAGCTCCCGAGCACCAAAACGGCTACCGATGACACGGGATGAGGGCGGAATCATGCGGGGCTCCGTTTTTATAGTCCGGAGGCGCGAGGAAACAAGGAAGGCGCGGAGATTTGCGGCGGCTTCGGATCGGAGAAGAAGGAAACGACGGCGTCCGTTTTTGGAAAGCACCGGAGGAAGAAGAAGGAAAGGTTGAAAGAGACACTGACAAGCGGGACCCACATGTCAGCGGCTCAGGCGGAAAGAACGCGGCCGTGCGGGACGCGAGCACGCGCGCGCGGTGACGGGCCGACAGGCCGCGACTCGGGCTCGGCCCAGGAGAAGAAGGAAGCCGCGGGAAAAAGGGAGAAACGGGCCGCGCACGCTGGGCTGCGGGGAGAAACGGCCCAGAAACAGAGAGGAAAAGAAATTTTTTTTTCCAATTTTTTTCAAATTCCTTTTTCAAATGATTTTTAAATCAAATTTGAATTTGAATCAAACCACTCATCTCAAAAATTTAAATGCAACAGCATGAGTGCACAAACATGTTTCTACTCTTATATTTAATTTTAAATTTATAAAAATTATTCTTATTCTAAATTTTGCATGCTTCACAAAATAAATATAAAAATCATGTTTTTCCTGTTTTTTCTTCTTTTCAAATTTTTAGGGTGTTACAATCCTGCTGTATGTTTTTGGTGGCGGCTGGCACTCCTATGCTAACCCTAACAGGTCAAATTGCCAGCCCAATAGCCCACATGTAAGCACGGTTAAGCAAGCACATGAAAAACAGAGCAACCAGCCTGATTGTCCCCCTCCTAGTCGGGTGACTAATCGCAATTAAGCGACGACTAGGTTTCTGGTCGAGCTAGTCACCTCAGTGCCCCTAGTCGACCTCCAGGGACCGACTAGGCCGATGGATCGCAATTAATCGGACGACTCGTAAACACTGGTTACCACAGTGCTACATGTCTCAAAATATAGTTTTGAAATGACAGATCACATTCTTCATTATTGAATTATCTCGTGTCTTATTTTTCTCTATTTTGTTACTTTCAGGAAGGCCAGTCAAAGTCAATCCTCTGTGATGTGTTTATCGCCCATGTGCCGGTGAGATAAATGATTTTACCTATGTGTTGCAGCCAAACTATTGTCCTCGTAATCATGCCAATCTCTTGTAGGTTAACAATGGGAACTTCCGACCAAAGTGTGTATATACTGCTGTAATGCTAAAGCGCATGATGGATGCAATCTTAAATTCTGACACCTTGAATGATAAGGCAAGCCTGCTGGCCCATGTATCATTGTGATGGATGACTCAAAACACTTTCCATCTATCAAAACTCATCTCTATTTTTTCCACCTTTCCAATTATACTGAGAAATGAAAATCCATGAAATTTGTACTGTCAGCACAACAGAATTACCCTATTTTCTGTAAAGAACTTGAGTTGCTAAGACTCTTTCATGTGAAGTTAATAATACAAAGTTCATCCTTGTTTGTTCCAGATCTTTAGGTGCTTGTGCATGAGGGTGTTGTGTGCAGATGACTTGCTTCAATATTGTGTATAGTTAACTTGTTTTGGTGCTTACCTTGTTGGTGTTTTCGTGAAGGATAGTGTTGTACTTTACTCTAATTTTGAATAGGCACTCCTGCTGTCAGTTTCAAAATTGACAAATTTATGGAGCTCTCAATTTGACTTGTGTTTACCTTATGGCCACAACTGTGTCTTGCTGAAACTTGATTATGCACTCAGTCACCCTTCATGTACACATTCTTATGCCATAATTGTGGCCTATGATTTGTTGCCATGCCACATATGACACTTTGTATTATCAAGTGTGTTTATCGGTCAAATAGACATGAAATTTTGATGTTGATTTGTTACCATAAGTTGGTAATGTTCGCAACCATACCTATCTATTAATTGCCCTAGATACGGCTAGCCAATAGTTAGCATCAAGCAGTGTTAAGTTAAATATGATGCTTGAGTTGCATTAAATAAACAACATAACAGGCAATCTAAATTATTATTTTTTGAACGTAATCTAAATTATTATTTTTTCTATGACCATATAAGCTTTTTTCTCTCTCGAACACACAGGATAGCTTGCTGTGTATTTTTGTATTATAGGGAAAAGAAATGGGCCATACAATGACCCCTCTTACTAGGACCAAGGTAAAGGGGGGTGGGTTATAACAATGAAAACGTTTTTTGACGACCATAAGCTGCAACAAGATTAACAGGGATTTGGGGATTGTTGCTTCACAGTGTTTGTACATTGAAGGGGTGGGAGGAGGGGGAGGGAAGAGTCCCCGTACAACACACACCACACCACACCACTTTTCAAAACTTACGCACGTGCCTGTGGAAACCAGAGTTTCTATACTTATATACTGTAAGGCTGCATAATCAGATCAGGATGATAATCCTGCATTGAGACAACACTTGAATATCTACTCTGTTTTTAGCCTGTGACTACATCACATACCAATTTACCCAATCCATTTGTTTTGCAGTATCTTATTATCATATATAGGAGTTGCTATCAATTTTATGTTGGATATAGATTGCTGTTAGTAATATTTTAATTTCTTGTGATTAGAATAAAACAAGCAGAAAAAAAATTCAATGCTCCAACATGGCTTTCCCACTAACTGTTTAGGTGCTTAATCAGTGGTTGGCCTTGTGCAGCATATGTTTGAGTGTTATGGCTTTTATCTCTCTATGATTATGGGGGTATGTGGTTTAGGGTTGTCTATATTACAATGCATACTGATAATTGATAAGTGCAATATAATTGAAGTGTTTAAATAACTGAAACAAAATATACCTTAAACATTATCATTATTTATATGAGAATGTTTTTTATCGAACATGACTTCATAATGATGACTTCATAATGAATGAGGAAAACATAATAACCACTGGTCTGGAAAGGTCTATTTCCACTGGAAATTGGGATATTAAACGTTTTAGGATGCATAGGAAAGGCGTATCACAGGTATCATCTCATTCATACCTTTGTTCTCCCCTCTACGTGATATAGATTGACAAGGTAGATGGGATGCAGGAAGAAACTGCTAGTCACCCTCTCTCTGGAGGCTCAGATTTCTATTAGGTTTCTTCTTTCTTGCCTAAAAGAATGATCCGGCTAGCATTATATAGTTGACTGCCTAACACAAGGTGCTAACAATCGAGCTAATTAACAAGCGAAATCTAAAACAACCTTATATCCCTAACTTATCTTAGCTCTGCCTTAACTTGGTCTCTAAGCAGAACTGATTGAAACAAAACATTGTCCCTAAGATAAGTCGCCTTATCTCTGAGCCTGAGGTGGATGCTGTGTGATTTTACTGGGTTGCTGGTGTCCCACAGGGCCCACACCTACATCACTATGCCATTGCCAATTTTGAGATTTTTTTTATTCTTTTGTTTCTGTGTAGGTTCTATCAAGGTTATCCTACATGGCATCTTTAGGCTACATGACACGGATAACATCGCAGTTTGAGAAGAACAGGAAAACAAGTGGGCCACGTGCCTTGCAGCCTAGTCAGGTGACTGAAGAAATGATATCATGTGTTTCACAAATTTAGGTGTAATTCAAGAACATAATAAGATTATTGTGGTTTTCAACTGTGTTCTAATGCATTAATTTTATCTATAACAGTGGGGGATGCTTTGCCCATGTGATACTCCTGAAGGAGAATCTTGTGGATTGACAAAAAATTTAGCTTTGCTGACTCACGTTACAACAGATCAAGAGGATGGCACATTGATGAAACTGGTTTGCTTTTTCCCTAGTTCATAGAGTTTTATTTTTAGCTTTATCACTTTGTGCCTGTGCATTTGAGATCATGCTGATATGTGTATTGGTGAGCTGATAGATTTTTAGTGTACAATTGGGGAAATCACCTCACACCCTTTGAGGAGGAGAGAGAGGGAGGGAGGGAATATAAGTCAAGTTAGACTACAACTCTATCTCTAATATTTAGAGTACTGTCCTTTCCTCCCTTTTTTCATGTGCACCCTTGCAGGTACATGTGATGCAAGATAGTTACTGGAGCTTCAATGCTTATATTTTGTAACTCAAATTAACCCAAATTACTATCTGGTGTCGCCTGTGTCTTACCATCCTGGGCATGGTTGTGGTGTACCAACTAATATTTCAACTGTGGGCTCTGTTTGGAATTACACTAGATTTTGAAGGGCACTTCTTTTCTTTCTAAATGTTTGGAATTACGCAAAATTCTTACATTGAAATGTAGGATATGCATGAATGTTGAAATTTTTTGGAGCATAAAATGCCAAGTCATAGCCACTCTCTTTTAAATATTTTCTTTCGAGAATACCACTGTAGGTGTGTGGCTGACTTGAGCTTCTCAATTCTCATTAATGGTGTGTTACAACAGAAATGGTAAGCACAACGGAGCACATATAACAAAAACATAGAGGACACAGATAAAGAGGGAAACACGTCAAGAAACACAACTCCCATACAGCTCAAAAGACAAAGACTTGCACATCCTAATAACATTCCACAAATCATCAAACATTGCTTTCTAATTACTTAATAATACTTGTTCAGTTCACTTTATTATCCTTAATCAGGAACAAGCTACATCAGTATTTTCTTTCCATGTTTTCACTTGCTTTCTTTACTCCTGTTGATGTATAATTAAAAACAATAATTTGTGTTCAGTACTATATCTTTATTATTATTATTATTATTATTATTATTATTATTATTATTATTATTATTATTATTATTTGTTGGAAACTGATTTCTCATTACTTGGGCCTACCCTAAGGGTGGCTGTATATTGTACCATACATGGGCCTCTAATGGGCCTATACTCTAACACCCCCCGCAGTCTGGACTACCAGCGCAGCGGAGTTCAAGACTGGGTAAGAAAGAAAACAAGTAAGTGCACAACACACACATGACACACAGGATCCCCCGCAGTCACAACTAGCCACTGGAGACGTTAAGGCTGGAGCGAAACTCGAAGAAGGTCGAGGAAGGGAGGCCTTTGGTGAAGATGTCCGCAAACTGTGAGGTGGTCGGGACGTGAAGTACCCGGACGTCGCCGATGGCCACACGGTCGCGGACGAAGTGTAGATCAATCTCCATATGCTTGGTCCTCTGGTGCTGCACGGGGTTGGTGGAGAGGTAGACCGCGCTGACGTTGTCGCAGTAGACGAGCGTGCTCCTAGCGAGAGGGCGGTGAAGCTCAGCCAGGAGCTGGCGGAGCCAAGCGGCCTCGGCCACGCCGTTGGCAACGGCACAGTACTCTGCCTCGGCACTGGAGCGTGAGACCACCGGCTGTCGCTTGGACGACCAAGAGACAAGGTTGCTCCCGAGGAAGACAGCGTAGCCGGAGGTGGACCTGCGGGTGTCCGGGCAGCCCGCCCAGTCAGCGTCGGTGTAGATAACCAGCTCGGCAGTGGAGGACCAGCCGAGGAGCAGCCCGTAGCCGAGGGTGCCACGGAGGTACCGAAGAAGCCGCTTCATAACAGCAAGGTGGGGCTCCCGCGGAGCATGCATGTAGAGGCGGAGCTGCTGTACGGCATAAGTGATGTCCGGCCGTGTGAAGGTGAGGTACTGGAGCGCGCCAGCAAGACTCCGGTAGGCGGTAGAGTCCGCTAGCCCAAGCATCGGACCCCCAGCCTCTGACAGCTTGTCCTGGGTGTCAACCGGGGTAGAGCAGGACTTGCAGTCAGTCATCCCTGCTCGCTCCAGAATGTCACAAGTGAACTGCCGCTGGTGGAGAAATAGGCCTGAAGGTCGGGGCTCAACAGTGATGCCGAGGAAGTGGTGGAGCACCCCAAGATCCTTCATAGCAAATTCCTTCTGGAGAGAGGCAATGAGACGGTGGAGTAGAGACTCGCTGGAGGCGGTGAGAACAATGTCATCCACATAGAGGAGCAGGTAAGCAGTCTCACCCCCATATAAACAGGGAGGTGTCATACTTGGCCTCCGTGAACCCAAGAGTCTGCAGGAAGGTAGCAAACCGAGAGTACCAAGCCCGAGGTGCCTGCTTGAGCCCGTAGAGAGATTTGTTGAGCCGGCAGACCAAGTCAGGATGAGAAGAATCTACGAAACCGGCCAGCTGACTGCAGTAGACCGTCTCAGTCAGAGTGCCACGGCGAAAGGCATTCTTGACATCCAGGTGATGCACAGGCCAGGAGCGCTCGAGAGCCAGTGAGAGGATGGTGCGGACTGTAGCTGGCTTCACCACAGGACTGAAGGTCTCATCATAGTCAATGTCGGGCCGCTGAGTGAAGCCACGGAGGACCCAGCGAACCTTGTAGCGCTCCAAGGAACCATCAGCACGCCTCTTGTGCGTCCAGATCCACTTGCCGGTGACAATGTTGGAGCCTAACGGACGGGGCACTAGGTCTCATGTCTGGTTGGTGAGGAGGGCCGTGTACTCCTCTTCCATCGCGTGGCGCCAGTGAGGATCCGCCAAGGCCGCGTGGACAAAAGAGGGTACCGGAGAGATCCCCGTCTCGCAGGCAGCGGCGGTGAGGGCCTGCGGGCGAGACGCCTGCCTTGTCACCATCGGGTGAGTGTGACGAGGGTCCCGATGAAGAAGTGGCGGATGGTACACCGGCAGGTCAGCGCGAGAGCGCGGCGGGGCCGGCGGAGCACGCACTGGAGACGACAGCGCTGGTGGCGAAGGCGGCGATGGAGGCAGCGACGCCGGCGGCAACGGCGGAGCCGGCTCCCGCCGCCGCTGGTAGACGATGCCGAAGCGCCCGGGAGGAGGTGAGGGCGGACCCAACGCCCGCCGGCGCTGGTAGACGAGTCCGAAGCGCCCGGGAGGAGGTGGGGTCGGTGCGCTCGGTCCCGCGATCGTAACGGCAGCATCGGGCACAACGGGAGGCAGTGAAGCCATAGGGAGTGATGGTGGAAGCTCCAGGGCTGCCTCGGCCATGTCAGGTACCAGAGGAAAGTCCTGGTGCGAGGCCAGTAGGGGCGAGGTGGGACCACCAGGAGAGCGCACCGGAGCAGTACCTGTAGGGTAGAGGGAGAAGGGTGGCAGAATCACCGGGTCAGTGGGAAAAAAAGAAGCCTCCGCAGGGTCAGCGGGAGGTGTGGATGTAGAGGTGGTGGAGTAAGGGAATGCCGACTCATCAAACATGACATGGCGAGAGATGAGGACACGGCGAGAGGTAAGGTCAAAGCATCGGTAACCCTTGTGATCCGAAGAGTATTCGAGAAAGACATAGAGGATCGACCGGGGAGCCAGCTTATGGTGAGCGGTGGCGGCGGTGTTAGGGTAAGATGCACACCCGAAGACTCGAAGGTGGTCATACCGAGGAGGGGTACCGAATAGAGCGTGGTGAGGCGTGGGAGCTAGGCAGATAGTAGAAGGAAGACGGTTAAGGAGATAGGTGGAGGTGTGCAGACACTCAGCCCAGAAGCGAGCGGGTAGGGATGCCTAGAGCAGAAGGGTGCGCATGGTGTCATTGGTTGTGCGGATCATGCGCTCTGCCTTACCGTTTTGAGAGGAGGTATACGGACAAGACATGCGCAGGTGGACACCGTGAGAAAGGAAGAAGGTACGTGAGGTTGAGTTATAGAACTCACGGCCATTGTCGCACTGGATAGCCTTGATGGTGAGGCCGAACTGAGTGGATACCCAAGCAAAGAAGTGGCTGAGAGTGGGGAACACCTTGGACTTGGCACGCAGGGGAAAAGTCCAGGAGTAATGGGAGAAATCATCGACCACCACTAAGTAGTACTTATAGCTAGACATGCTGAGAACAGGAGAAGTCCACAAGTCGCAATGGATAAGATCAAACATACGAGTGGCATGTGAGGAAGAGGACTAGAAGGGAAGGCGAACGTGACGACCCAGCTGGCACGCATGACATAAGTGCTCATCATGAGCCTGAGGGCATCGAATGTCGGAAGTAGTGGTGGAGGAAGTAGTGGCGGCGAAAGCGGCTGAGGAGGGCGAAGAAGGTGAAACAGACACCGGAAACTGAAGGGTGTAGAGAGGCCCAGTGCTGTTACATCGGAGCAGAGGACACTGGGAGGCCAAATCCCTCACGGTGAGGCCAGATGGGTCAAACTCAACCGAACAAGAGTTGTCAGTTGTGAAACGGCGAATAGAGAGAAGGTTGTGAACCATACCGGGAGCCACATGAACATCAGGAATATGAAAGGAGTAGTGGGAACTGGCAGTGCCCACGGAGGAGACAGGAATGCAAGTGCCGTTGGCGACCATGATGGAAGAAGGACAAGAAGGGTGGGGAGGACGGAGAGAAGAAAGTAGACTCGCATCGGGCGTGGTGTGGAAAGTGGCACCCGAGTCAGCGATCCAATCAGGACTGGTTGATCGCAGCCCTGCAGCAGGAGGAACTGCGGGCGAAGTGCTGGCGGTGGTGCTGAAGGAGTAGGCCAAAGCCGTCGGGTCCCAAGCGACAAGCCCAGGCGAGGTACCAGGAGGTGTAGTCCACGGGGATATGGGGTGAAACCCCGAGGAAGCATCAGTGAGCATGACCGCTGATGGGCGGAGCTCACCCCGTGGAGGCGACGACGGCCTGGCCTCGATATGTCCCCCTCCGCGGTGACTCGCCGAGCCAGAGGAGTTGGCCGTGACGCCATGTGAGGCAGGGAGGTGGAGGAGCTGCTCTGTCTCGGCGAGTTGGCGGGCCAGCGCATCGGCCGCAACGCGCTCGCGCTCCCAAACGAGGGCGGCCACACGGACCTGTGTGTGGCTATCCACAGCGGCAGCCCGAGCAGCGACAAGGGCATCGGCGAGGACGGAGTCGAGACCTGCTGCGTGGAGTGCAGAGTTGGGTGGCAGCGGCGATGCCAGTAGGAGGGCAGCGGCGGCGGCGCGCTTGGCGGCTGCGTGCTCACCCGTGGTGGCGCTAACAGCAGCAGCAACCGTGGCGGCGGCTTTGCCGCCCGCGCCAGCGGCCCCGGCGCCCGCGGCCATGGTGGCGGCGGCGCCGGGAAGGTGTCCAGGCTACGGCGGAGGAGGAGGAGATGGAGCCAAGCATGGAGGGTAGGGAGCCAACGAGGACCGGCGCGCTGAGAGCAGAGGAGCCATGACGGCAGGTGCAGAGGCCGCGCGGCTCGGCTCAGAGGCACGGGGGCGGCGAGGGACGGCGGCGCGGAGGCAGAGACGCGCGCGCAGAGCGCAGGGGCGGCGGCGCTGCGGCACATGGCCGAGAGCACGCGCGGCCGAGGAGGACGCAGCGCGCAGGTGAAAGTCCCTAGTTTGGTTTTGGCTAATTGATGAAACCTAGGACTAACCTTTGTATCTAAGTGGATGATTTAGATAAAGGTGGTCATTGAATATGAGACATGACATTGACTCATGTGACCAAGATGATGAAGACCAAGATGATGCTTGGCTCGATGGACCGGTTGTGAGGGTGAAGGGCAAGTCGAGGCTTCGAAGTGAAGGACCATGCGATGGTGAAGCTTGAGCAAGACATGGCGCCGACGGACCGATGCAACGGTGAAGAGCAAGTGAAGTCAAGGTCGATGGATCGAAACGGTCATGTGATGATATGAAGTGGATCATATCTTTTGCGAGAACAAAATGGGCTCAAGGCAAAGGTATAACCATAGGGCCATTTTGTTTTGCACTCAAGACACCATAGAGGGTGTGAGTGGTTTAGGATCGATAGCCAAACTATTAAGAGGGGAAGTCTTATCGGTTATTCGATGCACGGGTGCCACTAGGTGAATTCATGAAGTGCATTGCATGTAGGGCCTAGTGAGCTAACTGGAAAACCTTCGAAAATGATTATGAAAATGCTAACACACGTGCACAAGGTGGTGATCACTTGTTGGTGTTGGCATATTTGCGAAGGCGTTGAAGTTTAAGCGGTAGAGAGGGTTTGGGTCTCTCTCTCTCCCTCCCGCTGAGCTTGCGAGCGCGGGATTCAGGCGTTTTTGGGAACTTGAAATGCCTATTTTCCACTATGCCAGAAGTCGGAAAAGAAACAGAGGCGAACGGAGGTCACAGAGGTGACCAGACGCTGCACCGGACGCGGTCATGGTATGACCGGACGCGTCCGGTCAGCTGTCAGGCGCGCGGGTGTTAGGGTTTGCAACCGGCGTGTCCGGTCACTCGCGGGACCGGCGCGTTCGGTCAGGTGCCTAGAAGGAACTGCGGTTCGCAAGGACGATCGGACATGGGGCGCGTCCGGTCACACGCGATCGGACGCGTCCGATTGTTGAGGGAGCTTACTGGATTCTAACCGGACGTGGGCACTGTCGCGTCCGGTCGTTGACTGGAGCGCGTCCGGTCGTTACTTCGCGGGCGCGCGATGCTGTGCGATCGGCGCGTCTGGTCATTGACTGGAGTGCGTTCGGTCACTCGGGACCAGCACGTCCGGTCGTTATGAGAAGCGCGTCCGGTCATTGGTTTGACCGTTGGGGTCAGTGACCGTTGGAGGATCGGACGCGGTTGAGCGCGTCCGGTCAGTTATGACCGGCGCGTCCGATCATCCCGAAAAGACCCAGTGAAGGGGTATAACGGCTCTATTCGGATGGGATGCTTATAAATACTTGTTGGTCGGCCCTTGGGGAGTCAACTCGTGATTTCTAACATTCTTGTGCATCCTTTGAGCTAGAGCTTCTCCTCCCACTCATCTCTCTTGCTTGATTGCAAATCATAAGTGAGATTGAGTGATCCCAAAGTGCATTGCATAGCTTGAGGGCATCTAGTGGCACTTGTGGGTGGTTTAGCCGGTGGATTTTTTGTTACTCTTGGAGAGTACCGCTCCTAGCCGGCTTGGAGATTGTTGGAGGCGTTGGCAAGAGAAGGAGATTGTTCTTGGCCACCTCCGATTGATTGTAAGAGGTTCTTGTGCTTTCCTCGGTGGAGTGCCAAAAGCAACTCTATTACATTGCGCGTGTCATTGAGTTACCTCACTTGAGAGTGGTGTCTTGCGGTGCCTTGCGGGGCGTGCCTTGAGGGGCAAGTGACTTGAGGGTCACACCGAGGAACCATCTAAGTGTTGGTCGACACAACCGGTGACGTAGCTTGTCGGTGCACAAGTGAACACCGGGTGAACAAAAATATTGTGTCACTTATCTCCCGGTGATTGGTCTTCATATTGTGTTATTGTCAATATTGATTGATTGTATATCATCTTGGTGATTGGCAACATCTTCACTCCACCGTCGGTATAAGATTCACAATCCTCTCTCTCGCATTTACTTTATTAGTTTATCTTGTGTAGCTCTAGTAGTAGCTTTGCTAGTAGTGTTGTTAGCTTGTTCACTAGTGTAAGATTAGTGACATAGCCCTTGTGTGAACTAGAGTTCATAACCTACTAGCCTTGTGGATAGGAGGCTTGCATCACAACCGTAGGCTAAGCAAAACTCGCTTTGCGCCGTTTGTTATTCTAACAAGTTTGCTTAGTCGCTTGTGTAGGATTTTTTATAGGCTATTCACCCCCTCTAGCCATCTAGGACCTTACAGCAGGGGCTGACACGGCGTCCTGGCGGCGGGCGCGGCAACCGGCGGCGGTGGGAAGAGGGAGCAGGGGAGAGCAGCGGCGCTGCGGCAGACAGCCGAGGAGCGCACGCAGCCGAGGAGCGCGCAGGGGCCGGCACCGGCGCAGCGCGCAGGAGCCGGCGCGACACAGCGCGCAGGGGCCGACGCGGCGTCCTGGCGGCGGCCGTGGCAACCGGCGGCGGCGGGAAGAGGGAGCAGGGGAGAGAGAAACCCAAACCTAGCCTGATACCATGTTGGTAACTGATTTCTCATTACTTGGGTCTACCCTAAGGGTGGTTGTATATTGTACCATACATGGCCTCTAATGGGCCTATACTCCAACATATTATTATTATTATTATTTACTGTAGTGCCATGATCTAGGCGTGGAAGATTTATCTCTTGGAGTAGAAATTCACTCACCAGGTTCATTTTTGGTCATGTTCAATGGATTACTACTTGGCAAACACAGAGACCCTGAGGTCTTATTCTTTATGAAACTTACATAAATGTTTAACTTATTTGGTGGTTCTTTATTTTCATCAATTTGTTCATTTTGCTTTCAAGGATTTGCTAAAAAGATGAAACTTTTGCGTCGACGCCGCTTGATTGGAGCCTTCGTTAGCATTTCTGTTAATAAGAAACAGGTATAAATTCTTCTCTAATATTTACTACAAAACCTAATACCATGCTATGAAAGATGAGTACTTAATATTCCCTCTGTTCCAAGGTGTAGGTTGTTTTGGTTTTTTACTCAGTCAAAATTCTCTAAGTTTGACCAAGTTTATGGAAAAATGTATTAAAATCTACAATACCAAGTAAATGCGCAATCAATGTATATTTCATGGTGAATTTAATGGAACTAATTGGCATTGTAGATATTGGTGGATTTTTCTATAATTCTGGTCAAAATTAAAGCACTTAGGACAAAACTAAAACAACCTACAATTTAGAATGAAGGGAATAGTTTTCATAAAAATTAATTGCTGAATGGTGAAGAAAAGTGTGTTTTGAAAACCTTGAACTCAATCTGCGTCGGTATTATCAGTTCTTATATAAGGTTTTTACTGCTGACTACACCACTATGGGTTCGATTGCTATTAAAAGCTTAATTTAAAATGACAAGAAATTGAAGTGAAGCAATAGCTTGGACCCTTAAGAGAGTCGCTAGGAGTTTTATTATAATAGGGCCACTTGCAGTGAAATTTGGAGAAAAATATCTCAGTGTGGAAAGCTCCCCATTTGGATGATGGCAAGAATTTGCAACTCTATCTTGTAAAGTTTCTTTCATAATAGATGTGGAGTTGCAGAAGGAACTCAACTCCCTTGTCATCCTTGGTGCTTGGACTTTATGGAATCATCGTAATAGATGTGTCTTTGATTGGGTCCCTCCCTGCTTGGGTACAGTTTTATTGCTCGCTAGCGATGAGTTTTAGTTTGGGGTTTGGCCGGGGCTAGAAGTATTTCTTACCTCATGGCCCTTGTGCCGGTTTGGTCAGGGCCATTTTATGTTTACCTTCCGATGCAAATATTCTAGTTTTTCCTCGCTTAATGTGTGTGTGTGTGTGTGTGTTTCCATGCCACTATTACGGATTTATGGAGGCCGAGGCCACCTATCCGATTGCCAGTTTTGCTAACATGGCACGCCAAAAACAGTAGATGCACTACATTCTTGCCATTTTTGTCACCGAAAACAGTAGATGCACTACATTCTTGCCATTTTTGCTGACATGGCATGCCAAATCACCATGCCAGCGTGGACAGGCAGACGTCCCGAACGCAGCGGCACGTGAAAAGACCATTGTGCCCCCAACCCTTTCCAACAACAAAACAACCATGAGCATCTCCATTAGTGGCACTGTTCATCTTCCTCGGCTCCCTCTCCGGCCGATCCTTGGCCGCACGCCGGCTGCCGCACCCCTGCAGTGCCTCCCAACCCCGGCCACTGCCTCTGCCCCGTACCTACCCACATGCCGCATCTACCCAAGCCAAGTAACACCGCCGCGGTGATGCTGCACATCGCAAGTGCCCATGCCTGCGCCGACGAGCCAGCTGTTGTCACCCACCCGTGCTCTCCCTGGCCAGGAAGCACCTGTCAAATTCGATGGACATGTCATCCCTATCGAAGAAGCAGAGCATGTCTACGCCATTTTCGTAGGCCGATGGGTCACCGGTGCTTGGGAGCCAGGCGGTAGCTAACGAACACCACGACGGCGTTGAGTGCGACGCTTAGGCGGCGACAAACACCCTTGAAGGGCCTGATGGACGGAGAGAAGAACGCAAAGCCATGGCCTGGGAGGAATCACCAATGCGGCCACGGATGGGTGCCAAGAGGTGGATTGGTGGCTGCGGTGTGTCCTTGCAATGCCGTCGAAGGTGGAGATGGGAAAATGGTTGGAGTCGGACTGAGGAGATTGAGGAGGTGGTGAGCTTGATCATGGCGGGTGTAGTGGCGATGGAGCTAGTGGTCCTCAAGAAGACAGCGAAGAAGGCTCAGAGGCTCGACGAGAAGTAGTGTGGCGGCCTCGGTGTGACCTTGTTGCATCAGGGAAAGAGAGATCAAGGTGAGAGGTGGCTTGCATAGGTAGATCAAGAGCTCGGGCCAACCTTGGGCGGAGGCGATGACGTGGAGCCAGATGCGCCATTCTCGTTCCTCGTGCATGATGAAGGTGGAAGATGACATAGGGGGTCCACATGTTAGTGAGATAGAGAAGGGTTTGGGCAGGCCGACGTGTTGTTTTGTTAGAAATAGATAGGGGCAAAATTGACTTTTTGGATGCCTCTTTGTTAAGACCTCACCTGCATCCATGCTAGCACGGTGATTTGGCGTGCCACGTCAGCAAAAATGGCAAGAATGTAGTGCAATTATTGTTTAAAGTGGCAAATATGTAGTAGCCTTGTCTAAAACTGACAATCGAATAGGTGGCCTCCATAATAGTGGCAAATAGTTAAATATCCCTTGTGTGGGTGGTGTATGTGTGTGTGAGGGGGGTTGTTTGTAAGGGCTCTTCCCCTTTTTTTCTTCTTAAGGGCTTGTTTGGATCCAATACAGCTAATAGTTAGCTGCTAAAAATTAGCTCAAGCTCTGTTTGGATTCTCCACCCAGCTAAAAACGAGTTGTTAACTGGTTTCTTCTAGCTAATACAGCTAATAGCTACCTGGGTGGATCCAAACGGGGCCTTAATATAATGATACGTAGCTCTTCTGCGTGTCCGAGAAAAAACAAAACGTTGCTTTCATACGCTTGTGTGTCCTGATTTGTATTTAGATTTCTGATAAGTCAGTTTATGGTTTCTCTACGAATGTATACCTTGTGAAGCTACAATAATAAAACAAGGACACACCTTGACTCCTTTGTCTGACATGCCCAGTCCCAGAAAAATATAACTCTACTTGCTGGTTATTCTTAATCTCTTCAGTATATATTTTGTAAAATGTGTTCAAGATCTAACTTTGTATCAACTTCTGTTTTACATAGATGTTGCGAGATGCTAACCTTGGACCTATCTTTTATAGCATTGCATTGACATTGCATCTGATGGTGGGCGTGTTTGTCGCCCACTTATAATTGCTGATAAGGGGATATCAAGGATCAAAGAGCATCATATGAAAGACCTAAGGGTTAGCATTTGCATTCCATAGATTTCTTTTCTTTTACCCCCCCCCCCCAAAAAAAGCAGGGGAAGCCCCCATTCCATATATTTCCATAGATTTCTTTATCAATATTTTTTTTGTTCTCTATCTTCTAAGTAATTTTACATTCTAGGTTGGTATTCGATCTTTCAATGATTTTCTGTGCAGTGGGTTGATTGAATTTTTTGACGTCAATGAAGAGAACAATGCATTGGTATATCACGATTCCTTTACCTTTTCTTTTATCTTTTACTTGTATATGGAGACAATGTTTTTGATATGGTTTAAGCAGATTGCATTGTATGAGCATGTGGATCAAGATGGTGTTGATAGAAGCAATATCACACACATTGAAATAGAGCATCTGACTATCTTAGGAGTTGTGTCGGGACTTATTCCTTACCCTCACCATAATCAATCTCCACGTAATACTTATCAGGCAAGGAAGCTAATTATCGATGTAAATCTCACTGATTTTGACTTTTTTCTTATTGACATTTCTCTATTTTAGTGTGCCATGGGTAAGCAAGCAATGGGAAATATCGCATATAATCAGGCAAGGAACTACATGATTTCTTTGTGACCAGAATACCACATGGGATGGGATATTCTGGTTCTACATTTTCTTGCCTTCTTTCACTTTTGAAGAAGTGTTGTTTCCTTGTAATATGCTGCAGTTGGTCAGAGCAGATTCACTACTCTATTTACTAGTGTATGTGCAGCGGCCACTTTTGACAACAAAAACAATTGAGTTGGTTCGCCTTTGACCCTCGTCTGCATAGAATCTAATGTGCTGGATAGAGTTAGTGCAATATAATTCCCTTTTTGTTTCAGGTTGGGTACGATAAGCTTGGTGCTGGACAGAATGCCACTGTTGCTGTCATGAGTTATAGTGGATACAATATTGAAGATGCAATTGTAATGAATAAGGCATCCCTTGATCGAGGTTTTGGTCGTTGCATAGCAATGAAAAAGTAATGCTGTACTTCCAATGAATAAGGAGCATTTTGTCAATGCTTTTATATTGAACTTTGCTATGCATATATTTTTCTTCACTTGCAGGTACATAGTTATAAAGGAGGATTGTTAAACCCCAAAGAGATAAGCATGGTGCTTTGATAAAGCAAAATTTGCAGGTAAAGAACAATGGTCACTATCATTTTTCTGTGACCAATCTTCAAACCCTTAAGGGCTTGTTTGGGTATATCCACTCCCCATGTTGATTGAAGGGTAAATTAGTTCATTTCCTCCTCAGTCCCCTCTAATCCACAAGGGGAATGATTTATCCAAACTAGCCCTAACTGTAGGATAGGACATGAGGGTTAGTATTGAGTTGGATGCATCAACTAGTTCACCCACCAGTAGTGGTGTGGTGTGGCAAGTTCTTTGAACTGTACACATTATTTTCATTGTTTTCATTCTAAAGATAAAGATAATCTAAGTTCTGCCTCAAATCTTCTCATCTCAATATTTCTTTTAAGAAAATGCTTTATTGAGCTTTCAATTTATGTACTTCCATCACAGAGACATTGCCGATGTATTGTGACCTTGAATGTAAATTTAAGTAGAAGTCTTTTTGTGAGTTTCGATTTTTTTTGTTGGGATAATTTTTTTCTCGAAAAACGCAGGAGAGCTGCACATCATTATATTAAGAAGTGAAAAAAGGGAAAGAACCCATACAACACATCCCAGGCCAGCCAAAAGGCATGCCCACACACTCACACCAACTCACGCCAACTCACACAAAACTCCCCCAAACTCTGATCCTTAGCAATAAGCGCGCCCGTGTCTGTTTCAAAAGGCGACCAACAGCAGCACTAGGATCTTAACTTTCTGAATGGGGGGCAGTCAGGAGAGAAATTCCTCGAGCCCCAGCCAACGAACCATAGTTTTCGCTCCTCTCTAGCAACGATCAGAGTTTTTTTTAGGCCAAGGAAATATTCTAGAATTGGCCACATCCTTTCGTTTTTATTTCCATTTCTGTGTTTGGTTCTTCTTTTGATGTGTCGGGTTCATAATATGTCAACTAATTTTCCATTCTCCAATAGCTCTTAACAACAAAAGGTGATATATTGACAGACACTTGATTTAGATGGCATCACTGCACCAGGTCAAGTAATCCGCAAACATAATGTCTATGTAAACAAGCAAACTCCCATAGACACCAAAGGAAAGAGTGTTACTCATGCGCTGACTGACATGTGAGCATCACCACCGCCTGCACCCCCCCCTCTCTCTCCCCTCCTTTCCATTTGATGTTGAGGAATGGCATACATATTCTTATTTGCTTTGATTCCAACATCTAGGGACTATAAGGACTCACCTGCCATCTACAAAGGTGCTGATGGTGAGACTACTGTTGTTGACCGTGTAATGCTTTGTTTGGATAACAATGACAAGTTGTCCATCAAGTGTATTATTCGTCACACTAGGAGGCCAGAGGTATGGTTTATAGCTGCATTCACTTGATTTCTTCTGCAAAAGATGGATTGATGGATTTGAAGTTCGGCTGTCCTGTGTATGAACCAGATTGGTGACAAATTTAGTAGCAGACATGGGCAGAAAGGTGTCTGTGGTACCATTGTTCAGCAGGAAGACTTCCCATTCTCAGAGAGAGGAATATGCCCTGATTTAATTATGAATCCACATGGATTCCCAAGGTAATATTGCTTTAGTTATCTCTTTTTTTGTTACGTTTTTTAAGGATCCTATAGCTTATCTCTTGAGGAAGTTTTTTTATCGTGAACAGTAATGTGCCTTTGAATACAATATTTTTTATTTTTGTAACTTCCCATGTCTTATTCAGCTCTGCTCCAGTTTGGTATGAAAGTCTGATTCTTTTGTAGATTTGTTGCTTTGAGCAATTCCATTTTAGAAATTAAATTTGATTGCATGTCTTTCACTACATATTCGGGTCATATTTGGAAATATGGCATGATTTGTTTCTCTCGAATACGCAGGAGAGCTGCGTATCTTTGTATTATAGAGAGGAAAAAAGGCCCGTTAACAATGCCAACTCATGCCAGGACCAAATATGAGAAGGTGGAAGTACTTACAACACGATTACGCGAAAAACACTTTTAACGACCAAACAGCAAAGAAAACTCAACTGAGAGCTCCTATCCTATCCAGCCCTAGAGCTTGGAGTCTTCACTCCAGCTAGACACCATAACATATACTCATCCCTAAACTGTCACAAAACATCACTAACAGAAAGGGAATCCCCATCAAAGACATGGGCATTACAGTGTTTCCATAGGAATCACGGAGTCCATAGGCGAGATTTGTTTAGTGGGCTGCTAGCATCTCCTGATGATCCAGTTTGTCATACTATCTTTTTTATGGAATACGCAGGAGGGTTGCGTATCATTATATTAAGATAGGGGAAAAAGAAGGCCCAAGAGGCCAGTACAAAACAACTCACACCACCACACCCCACAGGAAATTATCTGCTACCCACGCGCCTGTTCATATGAAGAGACTACGACCAAAACACAACACAAGTAAAAGAGAGCCGCTAAACACCACGGCTACCAGCAACTAGACCTCTGAGACCCTTGGCGCCAGCTAGCAACCAGTGATCGGCCTCATCCTGTGCAAGGAGAAGCGCCTGATCCAACCTAGGCGAGACGCCATTGAACACTATGTTGTTCCTTTGCTTCCAAAGGATCCAAGCACCCAGCATTAAAGCCTTGCCCCACCTCCTTGTTGAAAGAGCTGCCAGCTTGTTGCCACCAAGCAAAGAACCTTGTGGTACTTGGTTGAGGTGCTACATCTGGTAATCCAAAACGATGGAGCAGCTGGTGCCAAAATTGCCGTGAGAAGACACAAGAACATAATAGATGCTCAATTGTTTCATCCTCCTGGTCGCAAAATGGGCAATGCTTTGGATGGGGCAGGCTACGTCGAGCAAGTCTATCAGCCGTCCAGCAACGGTTATGAGCCACCAACCAAAGGAAAAATTTACACTTCCTGGGAGCCCAGTTACTCCAAATCAATTTGCTTGGTTCAAAGAGGATTGCTCCAAAGAAGAAAGCCTCATACGCTGATTTGGTAGAGAATTCTCCTGAAGCCTCCAATTTCCATTTGTGAACATCATTCACCTCAGGTTGAAGTACTACTTCCTGGACCAAGTCCCAAATATATAGAAATTCGGCCAAGATTGCTACAGGGTAGTGGCTTTGAATATCTTGCACCCAACTATTATCCACCAACGCTTCCCTCACCATGCGCCTTCTTGCCTTCTTTTTTGGAACACATGCAAATAACTGAGGAGCCAGTAATTCAATAGAAGACCCATTTAGCCATTTATCAGTCCAGAATTTGGTGTGCGCCCATTGCCAATTGTTGAGGTCACAGCCAAGTCAAAAAGAGCTTGGGCATTGCCATGAATTGTGACTGGGAAGGTTGCCCATGGCTTATCTGGTTCAGTTTTACGTAGCCATAGCCATCGAACCCTGAGAGCCCAACTAAATTTTTGTAGGTCCAGAATACCCAATCCTCCTAATTCCTTGGGACGACTGACCTTGGGCCATGCAATCAAGCAATGTCCACCATTTGTTTCTTTCCTGCCTCTCCATAGAAAATTTCGTCGAATTTTGTCTACTGCCTTTAAACACCATGGAGGAAGCTCCAATGTAGTAGCATAATAAATCAGTATAGAAGTGAGAACCGATTGCACATATGTAGCCCGACCAGCCCTGTTTAACAAATCAGCCTTCCACCCTGGTAAATGTTCGGCCACTTTCTCAATCAAAGGCTGCAACTGTGCACGAGTTAATTTCTTGAGAGAAAAAGGAAGTCCGAGATATTTGCATGGGAAATCTTGGATTTCACATGGAAAATGGGTCTGCACAACAGCCAAGTCATCCTCAGAACACTGAATAGGTGAGACGCAACTTTTTTGGATATTGGTTCTAAGCCCCGTAGCAGTACCGAATAATTGTAACAATGCATCTACCATTTGCAGGTCTGTAGCAACTGGACGAAGAAACAATACCACATCATCGGCATAAAGGGAGACACAATGATGGATACTCCGAGTCGAAAGGGGTTGCAGTAGACCTTCAGTGCTGGCCTTTTCAATCAGGCTATTGAGGACATCCATTACCAGAATAAAAAGCATTGGAGATAATGGGTCGCCTTGCCGTAGCCCACGCCGGTGATAAACTACCTCCCCGGGAACTCCATTTAACAGCACCCTAGAAGAAGATGAGCCAAGCAAGGCACTGATCATATCCCGCCAAATGGGCCCGAAACCCCTTCTCTGAAGAACCTCTAAAAGAAACGGCCACGACACAGAGTCGAAAGCTCTAGAGATGTCGAGCTTCAACAGTATGCGTGGTTGTTTTTGTTGGTGCAAGAATCTGGTGGTTTGTTGGACAAGAAGGAAATTGTCATGGATGCAACGCCTCTTCACAAAAGCACTTTGGTTGGCTGACACAAGCTCATTGAGTCTCTCTGCCAAGCGGTTGGCCAGCAGCTTTGTAATCAACTTGGCAAAACTATGAATGAGACTAATTGGTCGAAAATCCTTAACCATTGTCGCATCTTTTTCTTGGGTAAGAGGGTTAACAGGGCTGAGTTAATAAGATGAAGATTCATAAAATTCCCTCGCTGTACAGCTAGAATGGCTGCCATTATATCCATCTTGATGATTGGCCAACATGATTTATAGAACCGTCCAGCGAAACCATCAGGCCCCGGGGCCTTATCTGAAGGAAGGTGCTTGATAGTACTCCATACCTCTTCCTCTGTAAAAGGTAGCTCTAGGTCAGCGAGATCATGCTGGCTTAACTGTAACTCATCCAAATTAATGGTTACATCTCGGTGGGCACTAGTACCCAAGAACTGATTATAGAACTCGAAGATTGCAGCAGCCTTGTCTTCATGACTCGTTAGCACCTGTTCCTCTGAAACTATTTTTGATATGAAATTCTTCCTCTTTCGATGGCGAGCATGTGAGTGGAAAAGAGCCGTGTTAGCATCTCCGTCCTTTAACCAACTGATCCTCGACCTGACCCGAGCCATTGTTCTCAGCAGAGAACTCAAAGCCAGTGAATGTTTTTTCAATGAATGCAACAACCAGAGCTCCCCATCTGAAAGCTGACGGATGTCCTGAGCAATCTCAAGTTGGTGAATAATTTCTCTGGCCAAGGCAAGCTGAGTACTGATATGGCCAATCTTTTTTTGGCTCCAACTTTGTAAGGCTCAGGTTAAAAACTTAAACTTCAGAGACAACGTCTCCAAGGGACAAGGTCTAGTTTCCACTGAACCCCAGGCCTAGGCAACTACCTCCTGGAATCCATCCAAACGAGGCCAGAAAAATGCAAAGTGGAACCTGCCCTTGCCACGCAACAAATCATTCAACCCAAGGATGAGAGGGCAATGGTCTGAATCACTCTGCACATCGACTTCATCTAGTAGAAAAGATAATAGGTCTTAATCACAATCTCTTTGATTTCCCTCTAGACTTTCGAAAACAGATAAACGACTTAAGGCATCATGACAGGAACACTGAATAAATATGCAATATCCACATTTGCATAAAGGACAATCTTGCACTAATTAAAATTTGGTTTTGCAAAGATCCATTTTACTTTATTTATTATCATATAATTTCATGTCCTTGCTCATTCTGGTTTTTGGTATCTATTATGCAACAAAAGAAGGAAATTTAATCAAAAGAATCAAATATGGAATAAAAAGCTCCAGATTCAATAAAGCGGGGCCTAACTCATTTGGTTGAGGGTGTGGATTGAGTGCCTGTTTTCTTCTTAATATAAAGCCACTTAGTTCTTGCTGTGTTGGTCTAGTCTTTTGTTTGTTTGTTTTTTGGAATAAAGAAAATTAGAA
The DNA here is from genome assembly GCA_038087645.1 of Saccharum hybrid cultivar R570. Lineage (NCBI taxonomy): Eukaryota > Viridiplantae > Streptophyta > Magnoliopsida > Poales > Poaceae > Saccharum > Saccharum hybrid cultivar. The sequence goes on along the minus strand of JAQSUU010000191.1, from coordinate 8,962,336 downwards.
CCAGGATTTTATGTGGGGTTGATTTCTTTTTCTGAATCTGAGTTTGAATCTCTGGATGCACAAAGCTTTCACAATAGAATTTCTGAAGCGAAAGATACTTAACATAGGAGATACAACTGGATTACTATAACAAATACCAAGTTGTTACTTGGGTACCAAGAAATATGTGAATCAGATAACTATGAGAACTTGTGATTGTGACTTGTAGAATACAAGAGATACATCTCCTCAACAAGATTGTTCCAGGCTTCCAGTTGTTATTACCTGCGTCCAGACATGATCAGCCTTCCAGTAGTACTGATCGTGGGAATGGTTATTATTGTCTTTTCAGGATTAGACTCCTATGTATTGATTATGTGCCGAAATTTATTCTGTTGATGCTTCTTTGCATTATTTGTGACAGTGTTCTTTCTGGACCATCTGACTTATTTTGTTCACCAGCCGCATGACAATAGGTAAAATGATTGAACTTCTTGGTGGAAAGGCTGGTGTCTCATGTGGTCGATTTCATTATGGCAGTGCATTTGGTGAGCCAAGTGGTAATGCTGACAATGTTGAAGAGATCAGGTATAATTCTGGCTTGTTAGCATCATAAATTTGTTTGCAGTTATTATTTTAACGTTGTCTTTTCTTGCATAGCAGCTCTTCTCTAATCAAACATGGATTCAGCTATAATGGAAAAGATTTCATGTACTCAGGTACCATATGGAAGTAACATAAAAGCTTTGCAAATAAGTGTTATTTTCTCTATATAGAAAGCATTTACCTGGTGCTGCTACTAATATGCAAATAAATTATGCATTTCCAGACTAGTTTGCACAATGGAAAAAAACATGATGAGTAACAAACTACACTGTTGTTATGCAAAATATAAAACTATATCGAAAAGGGGCATAAAAACTTAGGAAATCTATTTATGTGATAGTGCTACCAGCTTCATAACTATGTGTTCCATTATTTTGGTCATGCAAACTTCTTACCAGATCTTGATCAAATGCATCTTGATATTCTTGTATTCAATGTTTTACACTCTTCAGACAGATTATTTTTTCCTCATCTCAGGCATATTAGGTCATCCTCTTGAGGCATACATCTTCATGGGGCCAATCTATTATCAGAAACTGAAGCACATGGTGAGGATAGTTTAGTTTGTTATTCCTTTTTACTTGGCCTCAACTGAGTCTTTGTTTTCTAATACTGCCATGTTTCAGTTATGATGTTATCTGGTTTTGTACTCCAATCACACAGAGTGTCATTTTAAACTTTGACTATCAATATCTTCATGGATGATTTGATCAAACATATGAAAAGGTTATGTATACTTCTATAGAATTCTATTATTACTAAATTTGAATCAGATTACAAATTTGTGATCAAAGTTGTGTTTTGGTGATCATGTTGATTTTTTATGTCCAAAATGACTGGGTTTGTTGTATACTTGTATGTGAATGTAGTTATAAGGAATGAAGAGATAACAAACTTCTTGCAGGTGGTACCATGTAATACCATGATAATTTATAGATAACATGACTGTTAGTCCCATAAAGAAAAATAACAATATATTAACAGTGTATCAGTATTCAGTAATCACTTGAAGCAACAAGATCTCTCCACACACAAAATATGACGTTAGGACAGGATAGAGCAAATTTGCTCTGATTATCCTGTCCTAACATCATCATTTTATTACTGGGGCCTTGTTTAGATCCCAAATTTCCCCCCAAATTCCACTATGCAAAAAGAAGATTTTTCATCACATCAAAATACCGGCACATGCATGGAGTACTAAATGTAGATGAAATTAAAAACTAATTGCACAGTTTAGTTGTACTTTGCGAGACGAATGTTTTGAACTAATTAGTCAATGTTTGGACAAAAATTCACAAATACAAACGAAATGCTACAGTGCAGCATCTGACACTGTGCAGATTTGAGCCATGCCAAATCAGGCCAACTAAATACGGCTGGAAGGAGTAATAGTGTGAACTGTGAAGCAATTGACATTATTCATTTTCATTGATTGCAATGTGATGTGATGTGATGTGATGTGATGTGATGTGATGTGATGCATGCCTTCATATACATACAATCTAGAGTTGTATGATGAACTAACGCAAAGAGGGAGGGAGGGAGGGTTGTATGATGAACAACTTTTCCTCTAACCACGTTGATAAAGTCTTAGTATAGCTTGTGTGTAAAATGTTGCACAAACTGTCAGGGCCTACCTCTGCTTGATGTATTTGGTATTAGTTCTTAGCAGGGACTTTTGCAGCTTGCTTTGGGATTTCAGTTGGATTTGTTAACACATGGATTCTCAGGTTCTTGATAAGATGCATGCCTGAGCTAGTGGGCCACGAGTATTGCTGACCAGGCTACCAACTGAAGGGCGAAGTTGTGACGGAGGTTTTGCAATATCTATAAATGCTTCCTTGTACTCTTCTTTTCTTTGGTTATCGTATTCCCTTTTTTCTGTAGGTCTGCGTCTTGGGGAAATGGAGCGTGATTGTTTGATTGCATATGGTGCTAGCATGCTACTCTTTGAACGTCTGCTGCTATCAAGTGATCCATATCAAGTCCAGGTGATCCTTGAAGTAGTTTGTGAATCTGTTGGTAGAGGCTCGAATCATGCAGGGAGACCTTAAAGCTAAATAGTATATTCTCCCCTAGTTCTAAATTATATGTCACTTTATCTTTGTCTGAAGTCAAACTTCTCAAATTCTGCTCAGGTTTATATAAAAATGCATCAGTGCTCCCCTAGTTCTAAATTATATGTCACTTTATCTTTGTCTTAAGTCAAACTTCTCAAATTCTGCTCAGGTTTATATAAAAATGCATCAGTGTCAAGGATTGTTTTAGAAAAAAAGATGAACTTTCATGCCATTAAAATTCCAGCATTGCACAGGAACTAAGCGCATTTGCCATGTTTGCAAAATTGTTGGTTATCTGATTTATTTGTTTTATGCCATTGGTTGTGTTGACCGGTGCCAGGTGGCCTCACCTTGTGTTTGTGTGAATGTTCTCTCCAGGTTTGCAGAAAATGCGGCTTGTTTGGCTACTACAATCATAAATTGAAGACTTCGTATTGCTCAATGTGCAAAACTGGGGAAAATATGGCAAAGATGAGGCTGCCATATGCTTGCAAGCTTCTGTTCCAGGTACTGCAGAGAGAGGGGGTTGTGCGACAGGCTTATTATTTGTATACCATAACTCTATGTGCCTATGTGGGAAATTTCTTCAGATGCTGAGCTCACCTAGTTTAATGGCCTGAGGCTTAACTAGTCTAAAAGAAAACTGAATTTAAATTTTGTTTATTTTTTGGCAGTGATTATTTTTCAGGTAGGTACTTTGGGAAAGTAAAGTGAAGTACTTCTCAAAACCTGGTGCATGCAACCACTTACTTTGTTATCCTGTCTAAGTAAATCTCATTTCTAGGCCAAAAAAAAAAGTAAAGCATGCTTATTGTACGGTATTTGATCTGTGTGATTGTTCTTGTGTAACTTGTAATACTTGGGCTCGATGATTGTTTGCAGATAATTTTATGATGCAGCTAACTCCATTTTGTCCTGTTTGGTTTTTCTTCTCCAGGAGTTGCAAGCAATGAATGCTGTCCCACGCTTGAAGTTAACGAAGGGATAATTGATGTGATGGAGAGATGATGAATTGTAAAGTGGCGTGTAAATTATCCGCTGCTTGTAAAGAGGGACTGAGAGACACGAGATGATTGAAGGAAACAAGGGAGCATGGCAATGAGTAGCAGTTAGCCTCACTAGTCACTAGAACAGTGGACACCTAGCAGAAAGGAAGAACACCTTGTAGTGTTTCACTTTCATAGGAAAATAGGTCTATCTCTGTAATTTGCAATGGGATAACAGTCATATATATGCATATGTTATATTTTAGATGATGCTAAGAGTCTACTCAGCCAATGTTAGACTATGGCAGGGGTCTATTGGGCCTGGGCTGGTGATACAGTCTATTAGTGTTAAGGTTAATTAGAGATAAGGGTCACTTGCTTAGGAGTCAAGTTAACCTTTCTATATAAGAAGAGGAGATGTATCAATCTAATCAAGCAAGAGATTAGAAGAAAAAATCTTCTCTCTTGCCGGCCGTGGGCGAAGCCCTGGGGCCGGCGTTCCCAGCGCCCCTCACAGCCCTAGCCGCCGGTCCTCTGCCTCTCGCCGACGTGAACAGTACCCACAATACCTGTGGCACTGTAGCGCCATAGGGTACTGTAGCGCGTCCGTCATCGTCGCTCTCCTCAACTCTCTCCTCTCAACCCTAGCAGCACATAACAATCTGATATCGGAGATGTCAGGTTTCGATGAGCCGCTGTGGGATCAGATCGCCAAGGCGCTGGCCGACATCAACGCATGGTTGGCCGCCATGGAGAGTCGTCAGGCGGCATTTGCGCGCTAGGTGTCGGTGGCGGTACGGCTGCAGGCGGCGGCGCGTGGCCTCCTGGCGCGCCGGCGAGTGCGGCGGCTGTGCGATCTGCAGCTGATTCAGCCCCGCACCCGTCGTAGTTCCTCTAAGCTGTGCTTCGCCGCGCGAAGGCAGACACCGCACAACAGATCAAGCAGCGAAAGGACATCGCAGCGCAGCCGATGCTTATTCACCAAGTGTCGACTGTGGTGCTGCTGCAGGCTGCTGCGCGCGGTCTCCGAGCACGGCAGCGGCTGCATGAGATGCGTCAGAAGATGCGGGAGGCGATCCTGGCGGCAGTGCGGTTACAGGCTGCAGCACGCAGACTCCTGACGCGACGGCAGGCGCGGGAGATGCGTGGGTTGTAGCTGGTGCCTGTGCCCCGTGCCTCTTTGCTTCGCCACCAGGCTGCGCTTCGCCACATGGAGGGCCCCGATCTCGTCCGCTGCGTCATGGAGATCGGGCGTGCCATCGCCACCTCGGGTGACGAACTCGGCGTCTACAGCGCCGGTGTTTGGGGACGCGGGTGTGTGGCCACCCATAGGCGGACCTTAATTAGCACTACCGTGCTCCGGCACCGGCCGCCGCGAGGGCGTCTCCGCTGGCCACAAGTTCGCCTTCATCAGCCTCCTCCAGTTCAATGTCAAGGCCACAGCCCGGCCTTTGCCGAGGGCCGGACCCTCTCTCTTCAAGCTGCTGGATAGGAGCCACCTTTATTCAGAGATGCAGTGGAAATAAAGAGTTCACGTCGTGCCTTATGGCCGAATAACTGAATAAGCCGATATGTAAAAGGCTTGTTTTTAAGTGATAGGTTTATGTCGAGTCGAGTTAGGTTACAGCTCGAGGACGAGCTGCATGTCCAGGTGGGGTGTAGTGTTAGAGTATGGCAGGGGTCTATTAGGCCTAGGCTAGTGGTACAGTCCATCAGTGTTAAGGTTAGTTAGAGATAAGGGTCGCTTGCTTAGGAGTCAAGTTAACCTCTCTTTATAAGGAGAGAAGATGTATTAATCTAATCAAGCAAGAGATTAGAAGGAAAAAATCTTCTCTCTTGCCGGCCGTGGGCGAAGCCCCGGAGCCGGCGTTCCCAGCGCCCCTCACAGCCCTAGCCGCCGGTCCTCTGTCTCTCGCCGACGTGAACAGTACCCACAGTACCTGTGGTACTGTAGCGCCATAAGGTACTGTAGCGCATCCGTCATCGTCGCTCTCCTCAACTCTCTCCTCTCAACCCTAGCGGCACATAACAGCTAAAAACACTTCATTCAAATTTTTAGGAGTCATTTTGGTGCAATGCATATATCCATTCAGATACGCTCATCCTCAAGTATTTTTATCATTTGACACCAAACAAATCATTTTGCTCATGGACTTCAAGCTGTTTTTTTCAGTAGTCTGGCTTCTTAGACTGACTCCAATAGGATAGCCATAACGTGACACATACCTAAAATGCCTCATGCACAGTGGTTTTAGTGGCAAAAACTGAACTCCAACAGAGTAGGCAAACCCACGACGCGTTTTGGGTCGGAGGCGTTGTCGAACGCAAATAAGCGTCCTCCCTCCATCTCTCTGTGTCTCCATGCAGCAGGGCCCACCACCACCACGCAGCGGGACAACCGGAACCGGCTCAACGCAGCGGCCGCACAGCAGCTCTGCCTCGCCACGGCCAACATCGAGAGGGGTCGCCGTAGTGGAGAGGAGAAGCCGCTGGGGTGGGGAAGGACGCCGGGGATGGGGACGGAGTCGCCGTAGTGGAGCAGGACGTCGTCAGAGCCGGCCCCAGACTCCTTCGGCTCCGGCGGGGGCGGGGGACGCCTGGCCCCGCGTCCGCGTCCGCGTCAGGAGCGGCACTGCGCTCTTCGCCGTGCCGAGCCTCTTCGTCGGGTTCGCCGCCAAGCGCGCGCCGCCCAACGCGGAGTCGTCCAGGAGCCTGACGTCGCCACTGGCCCCCAAGGCGTTGCTGTTGCAGTTGCCGCGGAGTACCTGGGGCGCGCCAGGCCTCGTCGACGGCCTCGCCGCCGCCGCCAACTCTACCGAATCAGCCCGCACCTGCACAGCTCCCCATCCAAGGACTGTGGCGGCCTCGGCGGTGTGGTGTGGGGGGAGGGGAGGGAGGAGGGGGCGGAGGGCACTCGCAGCCAGAGCTCAGCAATACGATGTCCTGCCCCGCCCCGGACACCACTGCGGCCGTAGTGGAGCAGGACGCACCGTCAGAGATGGAGATGGGCGTGACCCTTTTCGCCTTCGCTGTTGGAAGAGGTAAGTTTTGGGTGCTTGATCTTTTCACCATGGGAAACCCAAACTATGGAATGAGTCTTCTATTTGGGTGATATTTGTTGGAGATAGTCTAAGCTACCGCTCCTCATCTCATTGCTCTTGCGTAGGTGTTGGCTGTAGAGTGGGTGTTGCATTCGGCATTCCTAACAATAAGCAAGGAGGATTGACAATGAGAACAAAGATAAGATCTCAAGTATGAAAAGAAATCATAACAGATTACTTATGCTGGAATCTATCTATTACTAGTATACCGTGTACCAAATACAATACACTTGCACTCGCGCACATGAAAGGAACGTCATGGTGCCTCCGACGAACTTGTAGATGAGTTATTTTCATGCGCCTCCAACACTATTAAAAAATTTAAAGGTATTTTATATTTGTTCAAGACATTTTTTACTTTGACCATAAATATCTGACACTTTTTATAGGTCAACCTTACAACGATAGCGCTCATGCTCCGGAGTCCATCCGCCCGGACCAAAAAAAATCAAATCTCTTTACTATGCGCTTGTCTTCCCACTCCGCGCTCGTCCGCCCACCCCTCTCCGCTGTGCCGCCACCACCATCCTCCGCGCCGCCTCCATCTCACGTCGTGGCCCACTCCGCTGCGCCACCGCCGCCATCCCCTGCGGCGCCTCCGTCCCCCGCCGCACCATGCCCGTCCTCTGCCGCGCCTAGGCCAGGCGGCCAAGAGAGGAGCCGTCGCTAGCCGGGCTTAGGACAGGTGCAGGCGCAGCTGGCCGCGCCACCATCCTCGTCCGCCGGCTGGCCGGAACCGGTCGTTCCCCCACTATGCGCTGCATCGTATGAAAGAAGGGTGAAAACGTATGTTGCAAGCCTAATGTTTCAAGTGTTTTACATGTTTCATAGGTATGTTGCAAATGTTTCATATGGATGTTACAAAAAGTAGATCGGGATGTTGCAATGGTTGTACATGTATGTTGTAAGGTTTTGTCCCCAATGTTTCATATGTTTTTCGTATGTTGCAAGTGTGTTTATTTGGATGTTGCATATGTTTCACATATATATTGCAAGTGTTTTATCTGGATGTTGCGTATATTTTACAATGACTTTTCATGTGTTTTCGGGTGTTTTTTTAAGTGTTTTAGACGTATGTTTCAAATGTTTCATTTGTCTTTCAAACATATGTCGCAGGTGTTACATCTGGATATTTCAAAAGTAGATCGGGTGTTGCACATGTTATAATGGCACCAACTGGCGGACAGCGGCCTGCCGCAGGGCTTCGGTTCTCACCTCGTGTGGCGCGCCTTACCTCTTCTCTTCTCTCCCTCCTCTTCCTTCCCTTCCCTCCATCTCGCCTTGGTGTTGGCGTTGGAGTGGGGGTCATCGAGGGTGCTATGTTCGGACGCAGACGCTGACATGGGATGGAATGCGGGACGCGAGGGGCGTGGGATGGGATGCGGGGTGCAGGAGGCATGGGATGGGATGCGGTTGCGGGAGCACCGTCCGGACTAGTAGTGCGGCAGAACGTTCGGACGCCAGCCTTTCATTAAAAAAAAGTTAGAAAGGAACCACGGTAACTAAGGAAGGTCAAAATATGACACATGGGGTGTTTAGTTTTCACCTAAAATTTTTTCACCCATCACATTAAATGTTTGGACACATGCATGGAGTACTAAACGTAGACGAAAAAAACTAATTGCACAGTTTGGTTGGAAATCACGAGACGAATCTTTTAAGTCTAATTAGTCCATGATTAACCTTAAGTACTACAGTAACACATGTGCTAATAATGGTTTAATTAGGTTTAATAAATTCGTCTCACGGTTTCTAGACGAGTTATATAATTAATTTTTTTATTAGTATTTAAAAAAAACTATTTTCAACATCCCACTTGGCCACTTTTCACCTCCAAAACACCCCCGCAGCTGCGCGCGGTGGAACGGACGGCCGCCTGGCCGCCTCCCAGCATTTCCGCTCAAAATAGGACGAGGCAAAAGCTCCCCCAACCCAACCGTTCTCCCGCCCTCATTCCTTTTCTCCTCCCTTCCTTCCTCGGTAAGCCTAGGGTTTAGTATTGTTCAAAAAAAAAAGCCTAGGGTTTAGTAGGGCTTTAACAGCCGCGATGTACGGTGGCGGCGGCGGCGCCGGGAATGCAAACTCGCTCTTCGGCGGCGGGGGCTTCATGCCCTCACAGTCCACGGTGGTCCCGGAGAGCAGCGGCTTCTCCAAGGTCCTTCCTAATCCCCCCTTTGTTTTGTGCCCTTTCGTCCATTTGTTCTTCATCCCCTGCTGACGGGCGCTCCTGATCGACCGGTGTGGTGGGCAGGGTCGGAGCGCGCAGACGCTGCTCCCGCTCACCGTGAAACAGATCATGGACGCGGCGCAAGCCAGCGATGACAAATCCAATTTCGCCATCGACGGCGTTGAGGTGTCCACGGTACGGATTTTGCCTTTTCCCGGGCGGTGCTTAGGGTTGTAAGATTCGTTTGCAAGGTTTGCATTTTGGATGGTCGCACTGCTTGGATGGAAGATTTGTTCATTAGTAGACATTATCCATTAAGAAAGAAAAATGACCTCTTTTATCTGATGTTGTTCTATTGAAAATTAACCTCTGGGACATAGGTATGGTGGGTCCCAATGAAATGCTTCCCTTTTATGCGATTTTTCCAATACTTGCTATAGTGTCTATTATTATTATTGTTATTATTATTTTGAAATCTATTTTATCTGGTTTCAGACGGTATTGCATTGAGCATTTAGTTGGCATATCGAAGTTATTTAAAATGTTGTATTTACTCTGGATTGCAGGTTAGGCTTGTTGGACGCATGTTGAATAAGGTTGAGCGCGTCACAGATGTTCAATTTACTCTTGATGATGGTACCGGCAAGATAGATGTGAATCGTTGGTAGGATGCTTCAGATTGTATTTGATGTTTAGCACTTTTGGATTGTTCCATTTATTTAATGCCATTCTTTTTTCAAGGGAAAATGAGTCTTCCGACGCCAAGGAAATGGCTGATGTCAAGTAAGAATTACACATTAACTGTCGCATGTCAATGATTCAGTTTGTATTGCGTCAAAATTGATAGTGTTGCTTTGTTTTGGTTTTACAAGTAACGGGAACTATGTCATAGTCAATGGTGGTTTGAAAGGTTTTCAAGGAAAGCGCAATGTAGTTGCCTACTCTGTGCGGTGAGCTCTATATACTAGTCTTTCTACTCTTGCATGGTGATTTGTGATGCTTACTTCCAATGTCCAGTTCCTGTGGATTACTGGTGTGTTGTTTGATCTCTTCCATGGAATTGCACCATCGTACTAAAATTTCATTTTTCCTGTGCTAAAGTAGAAGACTAAATAAAAGGCTTATGCTGTCTCAAATTCAAATAATAACTTAGTGGTTGCTAAGTTTTCATCCACCTGTCTAGGTTATTTATACTCCAGTATGTCGATGTTAATGAAATATGTAATGTTTCATTGTTGCTTATCCAACATTATATCATATCGAAAGCTGTTTGTCATCTGATGTCTCAAATTGGTAGCACGATCTTCTTGGGATGATTCAATGTCGCTTATGAACTAGTATTGAGGAGAAAGTCTCACCTTGCCTGGACAAATATATTGTGAATTTGATACAGCTATTTCAGACATACATTTTTCTTGAAATCTTATTGTTTATGATTTCTTGTCAGGCGTGTGGCAAACTTCAATGAAATACCCCATCACTTTCTGCACTGCATTCAGGTGCATCTGGATCACACCAGGCCAAAGGTACTAAGATCTCACATATTTAATTCCGGGAGTTGAGCGACTTACTAATTTTTTTGCGGGTGATTTTATGTTTTCCAGTGATCATTTTTTTTATGGTGACGTTGGTTGCAGGCCCAAATAAATGCTAGTATGGCAACCCCTGGTCATACTAACCAAATTTGGCTCTCTAATAATCAGGTAGTTTCTCTAACTGTATAATATTACAAATATCTACCAGTCTCTTTCTAATATTTCATATTTATTTCCTCAGGCTGCAACGTTTTCTGCATCAGGAAACGCTGCTGGAAACGACGTATCCAAATTGGTCATGAGTGTTTTTCATGACCCATCAGCCATGTAAGTTAATTATAGCTGATTCTACTATCAAATGTTATTGCTGTGTTTTTCATGACTCAGTAAAAGAAAACTAATCTTACACGCATGATTCATGTTCATGAATAGCATAGTCCAAAGAACCCAAGCCCCATAGTGTTTTAAAGCTGGTACATATACCAAACCTACGGAGCTTTAAAAGCTCCATGGTAAAGAATGGCTATACTTAATAATGGTTTGACCTAGAAACACTAGGGCACTAGTCTAGCTCAGGGTTATGAACCTAGAAATAATGGAAGAACTGTAAGGAGAACAAATTCAGGAAAGTTTATTCTCCTTTTGGTGAACGCTGGATTGGATGAACACCATCTGAGGCTAATTTTGTATTCCATAGATTCAAAGGTCTTGTATAAACCTCATTTTGTAGTAGGTTTGTTTCTTCTACCTTGCTAGTATTCCAGTGCCAATTTTAAAAGCAAATTTATTACTGTATTACAAATGTGAGGAGCATATCTTGTTGAGAAATAGACTGATGACTGCAACTGCAGAGACCGGGAGCATGGACTGCACATCAAAGATGTCGCAGCTTGTCTTAAACTACCAGAAGATGTAGTCAGGTATTTTCTGCCTTCTCCCTCCCTCTAAAATATACAGTATTCAACTTGCTATCTTCTTTCTTAAATGAACAAAACCAGACTGGCGGCTTGCTTTCCTGCATATTGTTTCTTCAAGTTCTTAGTTATTAGTGCTCTGCTCAGTAGCTTTTCTTTTCCTGATTACAGCCTCCCAATCCCAGGGTCTTATCTTTTTTCTTGGTATATAAACAGAAACTGATATGATACAGACAAATATTACCATTAAATTGTTTGACCCCTTTTATCGAAATGAGTCTTATTCTTTATCATGAACTACAATTCTGAATCTTGTCTTTATTCTTTATCACAAACTATGCCACTTGTTACTTTCACAGGGCGGTCATCCAAGAGCATATTGACCAGGGCAACATTTACAACACGATTGATGACAACCATTTCAAGTCTGCCCTGAATGGATGATCATGTCGCAAGTCCAGCCTTCAGGCTCTGTGTAGGTATGGAGCCATTTCAAGCAAGAAATGTAAACCCTCTGCAGGATCGCCTCTATCTTGCATATAGTCATTAGGGTGTCAACAGCTTAACTTCTAGGTTTAGGTGTGTATCTAAGTACTGCTCTCTTATGCAGTTATATGTAATGGACATATGATGTGAGTGGACTAGGTCTACCTGCAGCACATCAGTTGTGTTTGCTACTCAAGCAACGTATAAGTAACACCGTGTGTAGGATGGATCTAGCAAAATAAGTTAGGAATGAATTCTTCCATTATATTCCATCCCTAGTATCCTTCCAAACTTCCCTGGTGCTAGATCTGCCTTGTATGATTCTTCCTGCCCATGGAATATCAACGTTTCACCTATCCATTAGTATAAATTCGAACGTTTCACCTTCCAAGAGACCTATAACCGTGAAATGCGCTGGTCATGAATTGAACCAAAGAAGGCACAGAGGGATATTGAGTAAAGCTTTTCCTCTTGACAGACTACACGGATAAAGCTTTGATCACTCCACAGCAAAACCTCTTCTCTTCTACAAATCAGTAGCCTGGGGATTACATTTTACACCAATAATTACAGGATGACGGCGTGCTACTTGCCATTCTATGTAAAATCATGACAACCCGAGGAAGCTGTCCACCTTGGCATTGGTCGATCTGGACAAAAACTTCATGCAAATAGGAGGCTGCACCTTGGCGAGGGCCAGAATGGACTGCGGCAGGGTCCAGATGCCATCTCCGCAGATCAGCCCCGACGCGACCGCAGGACCAAACGCGTCCGCTTTCGCCTTGTTCAGCTGCTCCCACACGAAGAGGATCGCGCAGCCCAGAAACATGTCGATGGCGAAGTAGGATCCGATGTAGAACGGGATCGCCATCGCCATTGGCAGTGGGATGAACCTCGACACCCTGTGCGGGGTTAGGTCCCTCACAAGGTTGATGACGATCGCTGCTGCAAAGAAAATGTAGCAGAGGGCGAGGCAGTTTTTCGGGAGCGAGTGGAAGCCATCCACGCCGAGGATGGCCATGTTGCGGTACACGATGGCATAGGGCGCCGGGTACTCTGTGCCACTCTCGCCAATGTCACCGAACGCCTTGTAGAAGAGCCAGAAGACGCAGGGCCCGATGACACACCCCATCCCGGTGCCGATCACCTGGCTGATGAACATAGACCTCGGTGACGCCAGCGTCAGGTACCCAGTCTTGAAGTCTTGCATCAGGTCTGAGGCTGTCGACACGATGCTCATCATGACACCACACGCAGCGAGCCCAACGAGCACGCCACCTTGTGAGAGCCCGGCCCATGCACCGAACACAAAGATGGCGAGCTTGCCATAGGTGGAGGCGAGAGACCAATCAGTGAGGCCACTTCCATAAGCGTTGCAGAAGGCCAGGACAGGTGCCACGACATAGGCAACCAAAATGTAGTACCACTTGAGCTGCGGGAAGATCTGAGGAAGGGTGCCGATAGATATTGCGGCAACTGCAACATAGCCTCCGTATGCAACTGACTTGGGAATTTGATCTTTCAGAAAAATCTCAGTGCGACGTTCATCGTCAAAGGATACAGCTTCAGTAGTGGACATGGAACTGCCATTGTCCGAAACAGGAAGCATGCTTTTTGAATTTTGCTGCACCATTGCTATGAAACCCGCAATTGTGCGGATCAGCACCTTAATGAAGTTGTATAAACCATCCCCAAGGATCAAAGCGATGGAAATGAAAACCTGCAATTGCAAGGAACTAGCAGTTGAATTCTTTGTCACAAAACTAATGTTCTCATGCGATGAAGCTGAATGGTATAGCTTTGGGAAAAGAGAACAGAACAGCCATAAATAGGATCGATGTTTACCCTGTAAGCCTGCAGCCCATGTAGACTTGAGTCTTCGAGGTCAGCCGGGTACCAACTCCCCTTCTTCTTGGCAATGAGAGGCCACATTACACCCCATGAGAGGATACCGCCCAGCAGAACAGACACATTAACAATGTATGGGCAGATCATGCCAACTCCAACGTATGTAGGAGAGAAGTCAAAGAAGAATCTGAAAGACGATAAGCCAAGTTTAGCATCAGAGACCAATACCTCTGAATTAGCGCCTAGCCAATTGGAAATGCTAAGCAAAACTTCAGATGCTTGGCATAAATAACTGCTGTTTTACTTGTGCAGCATAACAAGAGATGGCACAGATGAATTTGCAAGCTCTCATTGTTTTACAAGATGGAAGACGTATAAACTATTCCAGATATTGGACATTATACTCAGCAGGTGTCATATCTAGGATAGTGTCACAGTTCTGACCTATTGTTATAAGCTTCAAGGCCCAATGTTGGGAAATTTTTGAATCCACACTCATCCCCTGCAGTGTAGAACCACTGAAAAAAGCCCCAGAAAAAGCTAAACACGAAGTACTTGCCCAACGTCTTTACTTGCTTCCTGAAATATATCGTTATCATTGTAAGCGGAGTTGCACAACATGGACCAGGTGGTGAAAATAATGGATATAGTTTTCACAAGGTCAAAGTAGCCAAAAGCAGAACTGTATGGACATACTTTGCAAGCTTGGCTCCCTCAGGTGTGTGAAACCCGTTGATGAGATATGCAGTGGCTGTGCCACTTGGATAGGTCAGCTTATAGTCAACAATCATAATCTGAAACAAAATTAAGCTGATAAGAACAAGTTTGCTTCCATACAGTAAATCAGTAAGAACATAATGGAGAAAAGAATTGGAGACATACCTTTCTTAGGGGCACAAGCGCAAAGAGACCAATAAAACTGACAAGGAATAGGAACCCTATCATCCATCCAAGGTGAGGATCCTTTATGTTATTAGCATCTTTAGCCTCTGTTGCTTGTTTAGCTATTTTGTCACTCATTCCAAATAGATAACTGCCGAAGCCACCTGATTAATTTGAATAAAAGAGTATAAGGCTGTGTTTAGTTTCCCATGGAATGCAAAATGCAAAATGCCAACTACTTTGGAATGATGAAATGCAAAATGCCAAAATTTTCATGGGTGTGTTTAGTTCCATCCAAAATGCTAAATTTTCATGGGGTAGGTGAGGGCTTTTTGGCTTTTTTTTGGCCTCTTGAGGCCAAAATCCAAAATGGAGAATGGATACCTTTTTGCCAAAAATTTTGCATGGTGTTTTGTTCCATTCTGCAAAATGATAGGCCAAAACCCAAATTTTTTTGAGTGAAATGAGGAACTAAACACACCCTAAGCCATTTTGCATATTTTTTTGTTGGCTTTAACATTCTTATCTGATGCAGTGATGTGAGTCACACTCTCGAACAGGAAAAACAATGATTTGATTACTTATTGATTTGGACAGATAAGGCACCAAAACATGCTACTTGTCTCATGCCTTAAATGATCTGATCACACTATGACCACTTCAAAACACAGATAATCACTCATTTCCTGAAAGCGTTGTTGCAGATTTACAGTTCTGCAATGGAGGACATATGCAAATTTAAACTTGCTGATAAGAGTAGCTTCTTAATTCCAGCTGACCAACCTATGCGTATGGGCCATTTTGTTATGCAATTTCAAATTATTTCAGCCTGCAAGTCCAGTGGTTGCACATGATAGATTGGGCATCAACGCACTAAATAACATGGTTCACAAATGAGCTTGCAGATCATAAATAGTTATTTATGTTCGACCAATGCTTCAGATGCATGTTTCATGTCTGCCAAAGGGGGGAAAAAAAGTAACGCATGTACCATGCATCTATTTTAAGGGGAGGAGTCAACCCAAGCAGGCTCATCGCGTTTCAACCTGTCCTGAGTACAAATGGCATTTCTTGCCCAAAGTTGATCACCTAATTATGAGTGCCAAATATTTGAAAATATTTTTGTTGACTTTTACGCATTGTTTATTCAGCAAACGAAGCAACCACAAACTTTCGCCAATTTCATCACTAGCCTTCTAGGCCTTCCATTGAAAAATAGGTGACTATCCTATGACTATCAATCATGCACTCCCTGAGACCACATAATCACCGTTGAGTCCACCTAACAGTGAAACACTGGACAACAAGTCCGAAACGACCAAGAGGATTTCGAGTTTTTTTTTGGTCCTTTACCAATGGTTTATTTTGCCGAGAACGCTGTTTTTGAGTCGATATTGAAAGCGATCGGTTGGTGTTTTCCTTTGGGGCAAAAGAACAATCGATTCCCTGACGTTTCAGGCTTCCCAACTACAGCCGAACGCTATGTGCTCCCTGTGACTCTCTGTACCTGCGTCATACACTCAGACTACTCCCACACCCAAAAGCCACTATAGACAAACCAAACAAAAAGATCGATCCACTGTTCGTTCAACCAATTCGAACGACACATCGGCGGCTCAAACAATTCGGACGGCACATCGGCGATTCATACGAAGGCGAGCATGAAATCGACGCAACAACCACTCCGAAAAGCACGATCGCCACAAGTTCCTCTCAACTCAAGCAGACAACGGAGGCGATAGGAAATCACGAATCAGTACACTAGTAGTACTAGCGAAGCATACATAGTTCGGGACGGGAGAGGGGGGGGGGTCTGGTGGTTGGTTACCGACCGCTGAAGGCGATGCCGTAGGCGGAGACGACGCAGGTCTGGATGACGGTGTTCTCCTGCCTGGTGAAGGGCTGGCGGAGGAAGCCCATCCGCTCGACGGCGGCGGTCCACATGCGGACGAAGAAGAAGCCGAGCAGCCCCGCGGAGACGTTGAGGGAGGGGATGATCCCCGTGGTGAGGTTGAGCTTCATGACGATGACGCTGAACATGACGGCGAGCAGCGCGCTGACGACGAACGCCCGCAGCGTGAGCTGCTCCCGCCACGACGGCACCGCCTTGTCCGCGAACACCCGCTCCACGGACGCCGCCTGGCCACCGTCGGCGCCAGCGCCGCCGCCATTGCCGCCCAGCCCCTCGCCGTCGCCGTCGCCCTTGCCCGCGGCGTGGCGGTGCCGCAGCGCGGGGGATGCGGCCGCCGCCTCGGACACCTCGTCCTCACCCCCACCCCCGCTGCCGCCGCCTCC
Source organism: Saccharum hybrid cultivar R570 (assembly GCA_038087645.1). Lineage (NCBI taxonomy): Eukaryota > Viridiplantae > Streptophyta > Magnoliopsida > Poales > Poaceae > Saccharum > Saccharum hybrid cultivar. The sequence continues at coordinate 8,945,474 of JAQSUU010000191.1, read as the reverse complement.
CGCCGCGGTGGTGTGCGGCGCCATTTGGTTGGGCGCTCGTGGTCCGTGCTCGGGTTGGTGTTTGGTGCCCGCCTTTTGGAGTGGTGGTGGTGGTGGGAGGGGACTGCCGGGCTGGGACTTCCGGGAGAAAAAGAAGAGAGAAAAAGGGACTCGTGTTCGAAATTTATTGGAGCCGAGCCGCCAGCGGTGCTGTGGGGAAGTATGGACGTGGTTTGACTATTGACGTTCCGTGATGGCGACCTTGCTAGAATTATTTAAGGATGTGTTTAGTTCTTATGAAATGCAAAATACAAAATACTAACTATTTTGGAATGATAAAATATAAAATGCTAAAATTTTTATGGGTGTGTTTAGTTCCATCCAAGATGCTAAATTTTTTATAGGGTAGGTGAGGTTTTTTTTTTTGACTTTTTAGGGTTTTTTTTTGCCTCTTAAGGCTAAAATCTAAAATAGAGAATGGATATCTTTTTGCTAAAAATTTTATATGGTGTTTAATTTCATTCTACGGAATAATGGACCAAAATCTGAAACTTTTTGGATGAAATAGAAAATTAAACACACCGAAATGCTTAGGGTTCTCGAAGCGGACAAGCACTTCAGGCCATGGCAGCGTGTTAGCACTTGCGTTATCCCTTATCCGTGTATCTCGTTTGCATTATCAGTCCAAAAAATGCAACCCCTTTTTCTAAAGGAACGCCAAAGCACTTGTAGTAGGAGTACTAGCCAATACAGTAATCTCTTTTCTTTTCTTTTTTGTTTTTTATAAAAAGAAATCTCTTTCCTTTTGTCCAGTGGCGGATGCAGGCTAAACCTGTGGGGCCACCTGACCCCACAGGTTTTGATGAAACTAGTAGAATTTTACTGTAGCTTATATGGTTTGGGCCCACAGTGTCTACTAGCTGGCCCCACAGGGTTTGATTGCTGGATCCGCCACTGCTTTTGTCCTATTTTTCTGCTGGCAATCATTGTGAGCTTGTCACTGTCCCGTCCCGTCCCGCCGTCCCGGCGATACAGAAACGCACTGGCGATGGCGAGAAGGCATGGCACGGCAATTTCATTTTTTTTCTCTCCTGATGATGACGAGTTTTTTTTTTTTGGAGCAAATCCTGATGATGATGAGATGCCGAAGCCGAACGAAACCTATCGTCTCGGACTCTCGGAGCAATATCTTCGCATCTTTGGACGTGGATCAGCCGGGCAGGAATGCAGGCAGCCTGTCAGGGGCATGGGGGCCCACGGGAACCTATACTATGGACAACACCACCGTTTTTTGGAGGGCGCACCTTGCGCAACGCAACGCATGATCATGACCCCGTTCCACGTCCACTTGCGCAGTTCGGTTTTCCATTCCGTGGCTCCTCTGCCTGGCTGCTTCTGGGAGTGGTAGGCGCGACTTCCGAATCCCCGATACCGCGGTGTTTTCGTTGTACTCCCTCCCCCCCCCAGCCGTGTCTGTGTTGCCAGAATGTCTACACTCCGTGTGTGCGTACAACGTACAGATGCACCCCCCTTGGCGTGCTTTCGCCGGTGTACGTACATCGACCGGTCGACGGGGTCCTGGAGTGTCCGGAACGCGGATGAGCTCTGCCGGGACGGACAAAGTCGAGTTCGTTTCGCTGTGTCCCGTGAATGTCATTCCGGCGTCAGGCGACAGCTAGAGCCTAGAGCTAGCTCCGCATGTGATGGCGATTAGGTTAGGCGGCGGCGGTGCGGTCGCCCCACGGGCGCTAGCGTCACGGCGGCATGCTACGCTGTTGCTGATCGCGATCTCACGTGAAAAGGAACGCTAGCCCTGCTGGTTCGATCTGGAGAGAGTGAGACGGCGGATTGGATTCGCGCCTGCATTATTGTTATTGATGGCCGCCGTCCCCGTCCCCGTCCCGTTCTCCTGGGCCTGGCTGGATTAGCAAACCTAGTACCTATTCATCTACTATCAGTCGTTCTCCGATGATCCTGCGTGGATTTCGCAGCAGCAGGGCGCGGTAGCTTGCAGGAGAAGAGAGAGCACATCAGGGGATGTCCGAATCTGCTGACACGGCACGCCACGCCACGCGGACAGTCGTTCTAGCAGGAGCGGGAGCGGGACCCCCGGTTCGTGTTGCTTTCACGCATCACGCAGTCGCACGCACGCACGCGAGCACCCGAAGGCGACCGCGCGATTACACTTGGGCCTGTTTAGTTTCTAAAATTTTGTAAAATTTCATCAAAATCGCATCTTTAACGCATGTATGAAGCATTAAATATAGATAAAAAAATAAAACTAATTACACAGTTTAGACGAAATTCACAAGACGAATCTTTTAAGCCTAATTAGATCATTGAACACTAATTACTAAATAACAAAAAAAAAAGTGCTACAGTACTATTTCTTAAAAAATTTCGTGAACCAAACCAGGCCCGTTTATCTCCCTCTTTCGTTTTTTTTAATAACCTGCTCTGGAGCGCACGGTCAGACAGATTCAGATCGCCTGTATCTAAGGCCGGGTTTAGTTTCCAAATTTTTTTAATTTAATAAATAGTACAACTTTCGTCTTATTTGACAAATATTATCCAATCGTGGACCAACTAGACTCAAAAGATTCATCTCGTGATTTTTAACTAAACTGTGTAATTAATTTTTTTTCTACATTTAATACCCCATGCAAACGGCTAAAAATTGATGTGATGGAGAGAGAGTGAAAAAATTCTATTTTTTTAGGTGCATCTAAACAAGACCCAGACGCGTTTGGAACTGGGTTCAGAGCGACACACAAGTTTTTTTTTTCTGAATTTTTAATATAGTACGTCGTACACCTACGACTACGGTCCAGTTTAGATGCAAAAAATTTTGCAAAAGAACAGTAGATTTCCCGTCACATCAAATCTTTGAACGTATGTATGAATCATTAAATATAGATAAAAAATAAAACTAATTACACAGTTTAGACGAAATGGACGAGACGAATCTTTTAAGCCTAATTAAACCATGATTAGAAAATAATTACCAAATAATAACGAAAGTGCTACGGTTACAGTTTACCAAAAATTTTGCCTACTAAACAAGGCCTACGAACGAAGAAAGAATATCGAGGGAGAATCGCAAGTTGCTTCATAATGCCTTTCTGTTTCAACTGCACGGGAATGTGAGACCTTCCATGCGTCGCCTTCGCCTCGAAAGGGATAGAGGCCTTGCGGCTTGCGGTCATAGCCCACCAGGCCACCACCGCTAGGGCCTCGATTAGATGCACTCCAAAAGTAATTTTTTCACTCTCTTTTCATCACATCAATCTTTGAATCTATGCATGAAGTAGTAAATATAGGTAAAAAAATAACTAATTACACAGTTTAGTCGAAAATCACGAGATGCATCTTTTGAGACTAGTTGGTCCATGATTGAACAATATTTGCCGAATAAGACGAAAGTGGTACTATTTATCAGTTTGAAATTTTTTCACAATCTAAACGTGGCCTAGCTTCTTGTTTCGCGCAAGCGGCGAGAACTGGCTACCCGGCTGGTCGCGTCCGGGGAGGACGACGCCCGCGCGCTGAGGGTATATGAATTCGTTCACCCGGTTTATAATCCGTCTTTTTCAATTTGTTGTTTTAGCCGGAACAATATTTTTCTTTCACAACAAATTAACCAACAGTGTTTTTCAGCCGGCTTATCAGTCTAGCCGAATGGAGCCCAGTTGCGCCCATAAGAACAATTAAAAAGGTTACTACTAGTATACGAAGATCATTATTATTTTTTCAATATGTTTTCTAGTATTTAATTTCCATTTCAATCAACTTAAGGCCCCATTTATAGGGGCTCCGTTTTGCTCTGGCTCCACTTGAAAATGATTTCAAAACTGAGACATTGTCGGAGCTGCATATAGGAAGCTCCTTCCGGCTCCGCCCACGGTACTGTTATAGTGATAGAGCTGAGAGACCCCTTCAAACGGCCTCGAAATCTATCTCTGCATCGGACCATTTCTCGTAGCATACTAGCAGTGTTTTTTTTAATCTTACTAGCAGTGTTATAAGCGATGACAGCACTCAAAAATAGTGGAGAGTGAGAGATGAGAAGTTGTGATCATAGATCCAGTTTGATGTAACCTCACCGTAATAAAAGTTCATATAGTGTAGGATTCAGATAATAATCTATTAGATTAAACCTACATTTAGTTGCTCTAACAGGCGTGGTTAAGTTCATAACACATCAACTTAGCAGTATTTTTTTTAATGTCACCGGGGGGGTTTTGGTCCCCCACCTGGATATATTTATAGAGATTTGCCCAAAGCGGCAGGATAGTTTTACAAGAGCTATAACAGTTTTACAGGGGATATACACACATGGATTAGCCTTGCATTGCTGAATCAAATGTCACACACCAAGCATTGATGACCGATCTTCTTTGTGGTTTGAGCCTACAGCGCCAGAGTTGCGCCTCTTTCTTGCAATCAGCAATGAGCTGTCGCAGTTGGGGAGCTTCATGACGAAAGACGACAGCATTCCTTCGTTTCCACAACTGCCAGGATTAGCAGTATTATCTACTCCGTATGTATGTTTAAGTTCGCTGCTTAGCTCTTATGATTCAAATCAACGTTCAACGGCAATATAACCAAGCGCAATATGGTAATTTTGCACGTTACTTAAAGTATTTGACCCCTCATCCTCGGTTTAAAACTGTGAGAAAGAAGCTTTCATATGCCAAACAGTCCTCTTATCCCAAAGCCTGGGTACAAGATGACATTATGGTCATAAAACTATAAATCCCCAGCCCAAATGCATTCCATATATCAACAAAGGAAAGGGAAAGAATGGCTCAATCAAAAAAAAAAGAGGGAAAGAATGTTTTAGCCCCAGCCACGACAAGTCAACAACCCACTTCAATCCCTATACCATTCCCTTCTGCTATGCAAATTAGACCCATAAAGTCCAATAAAGGAGAGAGGGTTTTAACTCACACCTCATTTTATAACTTCCCTATCCTCCATTTCTTACAATTAAATGCTTTCTTTTTTTTTGAAACTCAAATGCTGCCTTTTAGTAGACAACAAAATAGGGACCGTTAAATTCAGGTTGCAATTTTTTTAGAAAAAAGATGAAGGTTGCAGGGGTGGATTTGGGCCTTAGCGGGCTACAGGCCTAGCCCAGGCTGAAATCACGTAGCCACAAACCAGATACTAAAGCTCTCTCTAAAAGAAAAGATAATAAAAGCGAAAGCCCACAGCAGCAAGAGCATCGCATTCTCACATATTCACAGGGCTCGCAAGCCCACCTAGCCCAAGAAAACCCAAGACCTAAACTACCTTAGAAACTCGCCCACGCCGCCACGCTCACGCCAATTCCTCCCTCTCTCGCCGAAACCCTCCTCCCCAACACTCGCTGCGATGGGCAGGAAACCCTCCGCCGCCGCCGCGGCGGTGGACCACGAAACCCTCGCGGCCACCATGCCCGCCGACCTCCTGGCCGCGGCCGACTGCGGTGGCATCCATGGGCATGCCCTCTTCTTCGACGCCCTCGTGCAGCTCATCCCGCCGCGCTTTTATCTCCCGTCCGGCGACGAGGACCGCCCGTGGTACCAGGGCCTGTCCAAGGCCGCGAAGGCGGCCATGAAGGCCCAGTCCCGCGCCAACGTCAAGGCCGCCCGTCGCGCACGCCTCGATCCCTCCGCGCCGCCCGCCTCCACCCTCGACCTCCTCAAGAAGTCCGTCGCCGGCCAGGCAGCGGAGGAAGAGGAGGATCAGGAGGAGAAGTCAGAGGAAGAGAGCGAGGAATCTGGGGAGGAGGCAAGCTCCGAGGATGATGGTGATGAGGAAGACGGGGATGAGGAGGATGAGAGGCCGATTGCGCCGGCCGCAGTGGTGTCTGAGGACCGTTCGGTGACCTATGAGGAGCTGCGAGAACGCCTTCAACGCCGCATTGCTGAGCTTCGAGGCAACCGGTGCACCAGGCCTGAGTTCTTGAATAAGCCCAAGAAGGAGAAGGGGAAGAAGTCAAAGGCGAAGAATGAAAAGAAGGGGAAAGGCGAGGGTAAGAAGCGTAAGCGTGATGATGACACTGAAGATGTGGATGGGAAGAAGGTCAAGAAGGAGGCTGAGGAGAAGCCAGATATCATGTATGCGAATGTGTTTGTTGACCCAAAGGAAGCAAGGCGCAGGAAGAAGAGGAGGGTTAAGAACAAGAAGAAGCTGCTGGAGCAGGCTAAACGGTTGCAGGAGGCAAAGAAGGATCCTGAGAAGGCAAGCAAGATTGCTTGGGATACAGCCAGAAGACGTGCTGCTGGGGAGAAGGTGCATGATGACCCCAAGCTGATTAAGGAGAGCTTGAAGAAGGAGGAAAAGCGGCAGCAGAAGCATGCTGCACAGTGGAAGGAGAGGCAGAAGACTGTGGACAAGCAGAGGAAGGAGAAGCAGAAGAAAAGGACAGAGAACATCCGGGATCGGGCACACCAGAAGAAGATGCGCAAGATTGAGAAGCGCGAGAAAAAACTTATGCGCCCAGGGTTTGAGGGGCGGAAGGATGGTTATGTCAATGAGTAACATCTGTGTCCAAGGTTGTCTGGGTGATGAGTTACTATATCCTCTTTCAGAGTTCCATTTGCTGATATGGGTAGTTGGTACTTGTAATAGGTTACCAGTTCATGGCTTCTAAAGTGCCTTAATTATTGAATGAACCAAACTTTCAATATTTAGCAGTTCTACAGATGATTTTGGAGTAGTTATGTAATTGTGTTCTGTTTTACCAACTCGTGCCTTGCTAATTCTTTTTTACATAAGATTCATGAACTGTCAATGCTGATTTGTGCATAGGTGGATGCCTGTTTTTTTATTCTTTGTAGCATTGACATGATGGATAATAGTGTTTCTGAGATAGTGTTTGGGTATAGAGGTGTATAGTGTCTTTCATGAGTTGTCATCTTTCGGGGATCAGAGTGAATCAGAACTTCAATTGTGCATTTGTCATCTTAATAATATGCACATGCTGGAATATGGGTAGCAATGGCCCCTCTGATCTTGTAAACTAGTATGACTCAGTATATACTGGTTCAAATTCACTGGAGAGTGTGAACAACACAAGTGTACCTTTGTCAATTGTGTAATTTATTTACCTGAAAATTCTATATGGTCTGTTGTCAAACTCAACTGATTTTGCAAGCTTCTGGAGCAATGAAATGTGACCTGAAATTTTCTTTCATCTGCTTATGATACATTGTTGCTATTATGCAAACATAATTACAGTTTTACACCGTACTAATGAGTAATTTGGAATATCTGGAAGAGGTTTTCACCACAGCCTTTTTTTTTTGCTGGGTTGCTGACTTTAGAACTGGTGAAATTACAATGAGATACAAGAACTTACTCAATTGTGTTCTCTGTCCATCTCTTCTCAATTTTACCTATTAAAATATTATTCATTGGTAAAATAATAATAATCATGTGAGACCCGATCTAGCTCTAGCTGGTTTTTGGATCGTGGTAATTAACAATCAGCTTCTTGCCGGTAGCCGACAGGAGCAGCACAAGGAAGCAAGTGATCTCTGAAAGAACCAAGGTATTACTGGTATTAGCTCATAAAACACGTGGTGTTACCGTGTTAGCATTCTAAAATATATGTTTACTTTCTGGACTCAAATCACAATAAGTTGAATTGCCAATTCGGCTGCACTAAAGGCTACAAGGAACGTCAGTCTGAACCCAGCCTAACTCCTGGGTCCACCTGCTCAAGTTCACCTCACATCATCCTAGCTTTGTTTGGTAAATCAAATTTCTTCTACGATCAAGATTAAACCTAATAGCTGGTCATTATGTATCGGAAAAAACTTATGCTTTTTAAACAAAAATCAGAAAGAACTTATGCGCTAATCTTCGGGCGTGCAGGGGGTGGGTGGGTTGATGCCCATCAGATAGTGAAAACTTTGCTTTATTAGTGTAATTACAATTTCTCTGTCATCAAATTTAGTATTATTTAATCAAATCTTTTACACTGTTCATAGAAAAATGACTACATTTTACATTTTGTGAATTATCCCGATGAAGTCATTTTGCCTTGTAGCCAATTGCTTCCACAAAAGAATAAAGAAGTTGGAAGACAAAGTACTTGGCTCGGAAAAGGTCCTTGGCCTCCAATCCAAGTTTTTGATTGTCTTGTGTTTGGAATTGGCGGTCACATTCCTCTTGTGCATTATGACATAACTTTTAAATTGTTCCTTCAGAACAAATGTTAGTCACAATAGCATGGTTGTCATTAACCACCGAAACTTACTGCTTCCCTTGGGGTCCTAGATGCTTATATATGTCTGTGGCTGCCACAAGCAATGGACGACGGTGCATGATATAGCACGATGAGCCCACTCAGACTTTGTTTGGATGCATATGTATCACCTTCGATTCACGTGTGTTAGAGTGGAATATAATGGAATTTAGTTTAATTCCACTCCAATCTACTTGAACACATGTGGATTGAAATGAATATATACGCATTCAAAAAAGGCCTAACCGAGCTCCAAAGAGCGTGAATCCACACCGGAAAGCATCCCTGACTAGTGGTAGAAGAACCAACAACCATCTAGATTCTAGACCACCTGTCGGAACGAATGTTTTTTTTTGCTTCCTTCTCACAAGGATGAAGGCCATGGGGAAATACAGATACTCCTTGTTTAGCCTCATCTAGGGTTTGGGAGCTCTGCAGGATTACTGCGGCTTCAGATTTTCCTTCTCACAACGATGAAGGCCATGGGGAAATACAGATACTCCTTGTTTAGCCTCCTCTAGGGTTTGGGAGCTCTGCAGGATTACTGCAGCTTCAGATTCTCCCTGATCTATGTTGGCGTTAGCATGATCATTCTTATCGAGATATATGAATGCTGAAGCAGAGGTCCTCGTTCGGTCATTCAAAGTGTATACATAGTAACATACTACAATGTTTGTTCACATTTCTTCTACCGTGCTTGAACCTAGTACATTGTTATTGTAGATGGGCAACCGAGCAAGTGATACCTCCGTGTCATTGCCGCTGTCCTGTTGAAGGAAGACCAGAGTAAAGAGCAAGAGGAGGAGGTCTCAGCTCATCAAGACGAGGTGCCTCCCAAAAGAACTATCAATACCAACTCATGGTATGTGGCAAAATATGTAGTGAACCTATATGTAGGTGCAAACATACAAACTTATTAAAAAAAATCATACTTTCGTAACTTGAAAAATTTGAAGCGATACACAATCATAGTGCATCCATATAGAAAAGTTGAGATTTGAACTCAGTCAAGAAAAAATCATGCAAAAATAACAAAATTAGAGTGCATATGCACTAACTCTTATAAATTAGTCAAAATGAAGATGGTTCGACTTAAGACAAGATCGAAATGACTTCTCTATTTGAGTGGGTGAAGTAATGTTTGCCTCAAAGGGAAACCTGACCTGTCCCTGTGGTAATGTTTGCCGATGTTATATTGTGCAATCTAAGTTAAACCATGTCATACACAGAAGAAGACTCTCAGAAGTAAAATCCCGCAGAAGATGCATGCCTAAATTTCTTGGATATAACTTGAATATGAGAAATTTTAGCCCCATGTGTTTCGATCTGGGGCTATGGCAGACCTAACACAACCTTCAAATCCACCCAGCAATGCAATTTCGATATATACCGTGTTAAAACAGTTTTATTTCTCACCATGAGAGCACTCAAACTCACAAATGAGCTACTTTTTTTTTGCTGCTTGATAGGAAAGCTCTGGTGCCAAATCTCATGCAATGATGCAGGTTTGTCAAATCTTGTGGTCAAATGATTCAGCCATTCATAACATCACACCGCTATTTGACTGTCTTTAGCAATGCAAATCAAACAGTAATACAAACCAGAGTGGTAAGAGGACTGCAAAACACAATGCATTTATATCATATAAAATGACAAGATAAGCATCACCAGAACAATAGCCTCTTGATTTCAAAAAAAAAAGGACAATAGCCTCATAGCATCGTACAGCAGGCATACCAGGTATGCTTTAATCCCAAGAGTTCGCTATGTTAGCAGCTAGGAGCCTGTAATTAAAATCTAATGTTTACCACTACAGGGCAGCATTAACAATTCTTCAATGTAGAGAATGTGATCAATGCAAACATCCAAGACACATGAAACTTGAAGAACATGGTAATACCGCCTAGGCACGACCTTGTGGCACTTCCTCACTAGATGATGCTTCAGGCACAGAAGCTTCATCATCACTGGATTCTTCTGATACAGCACTTTCCTCAGCGGCAGATCCTTCCAGCTCAAGTGCCTCTACCTCTGCAGCAGCGGGCCTAACCTCAGCAACAGTTTCTCCAGATGTAACTTCCGACTGAGGAGTTTCTCCACTATCTGAGTCCAACCCAAGCTCCTTCTCAACCTTCTTCCAACCAGACAGCAAATTCTCTGGGAAAATCTTTTTAACCTCTGCAATAACCTCTTTGGCATCAGCCACCCTGCCTCCCTTTGCCAATCCCTCAACCAACCCTTTCATTGTCCTAAAATCTGGCACTTTGCGCCTCTTTAAGCTATCCTTGAAGATGCCCAATCCAGCATCAAAGTCTCCATGGGCACAGAGATCTGCTAACATGTGCTTGTATGTGGAAGCATCTGCCGAGCACCCCTTCTCAGCTAGGGAGTGGTAAAGGACCTTGGCATCCTCCAATTTGCCACTCTTGCAATAGCTACGCATGAGGAAGTTGTAGGTGATGGTGTTCGGCTTCACTCCAGCCGCTTCCATCTCTTTCATCACCTCCATAACCTCTTCTGGCTTCCCATGGAGGGCGTAATAGAAGGCCTTCACATTATAAGTTGCCACATCGGGTTCACATCCACTCTCTACCATCTCCTTCCACAAGCACTCAGCCTCATTGGTCATCTTATTCTTATACATGTTATCAATCAACGTGGTGTAGATACTGGTGGTCGGCGAGATACCTTGCTCGCGCATTAGATCCAAGACTTGCTTCGCCTTAGCATCATCGCGGGTCATGCAGTAGGCCTTGACAAGGATGCCATATGATGTGGCATCGGGGGTGATGGAGAACTCCTTGGAGAGCTCAGCGAAGAGGACAGGGACGCGGCTGTAGCGGCGGCATCGTATGAAGGTGGAGAGGAGGGCGTTGAAGGGGAGCGGGGAGATGGGGGCCGTGAGGGACGGCGCAGCGGAGCGGAAAGCGTCGATGGCCTTCTCGGGGAGGTTGGCGGAGGCGTAGCAGCACAGGACGGCGGCGAGGTGGGCCTCGGTGTTGGAAGCGGTGAGATGGGAGGAGAGGAGGGCCTCCGCGTCGGCGAAACGGCGGGAGCGGGAAAGGCGGCGCGCGGCGAGCGAGAGCGCGTGGCGGGTGGACGCAGCGGAGATGGAAGCCGTGTCGATGGCCTCGAGGATGGAGACCACGCGGTCCGGATCGCGCTCGCGGCGGAGTTGCCGCTTGGCGTCCGACAACGTGATAGCGCCGCCTGTGGTGGTCGGGGTGGTGGTGGAGAGCGCATGGGAGAGGCGGAGGCCGTGGGCGTGGGTGCGGCGGCCGTGACGGAGGAGTGTCGCGAGCGCAGCCATTTTCGTGGGCGGCGACGAGACGAGGGGAACTCGAAGGGGGAGGGCTTTGTCAGGGTTTTCTTCGCTAGGTTTTGTGACTTGTGAGTAGCGCACTAGCGCGTGCGGAATGGCCAGTGTTGGGCCCAATTGTATCGCGGGATGTCTAGCGTTGGGCCAAATTACACAGAAAGCAAGCATCCATCACTCGCTCTCGACCCTACCTTCGTCGTAAAAAAAAAACACCGCATCCGCCGTGGCCACCAGCGACATCGCCGGTGGCCGCGTCGGCGCGTCGCTTCCCTCCACTGGGCCACCACGCAGTACCGCGCACGCTTCGCCTCCCCGGGGCTCACGCTCCCCGTGGGGCTCCGTGCCTGATGCCGCCATAGCCGAAACCCTGAAGCCCTAAACCTCCCGAAACAATCATGGATGAGCTCGTGTCGGCGGCGCTGGAGGAGGTGTGCGCGCGCCTCGCGCCGGGGATCCCCGTCGTGGACCTATGGCCGGCGCTCCGCGGCGCGCTCGATGCCACGGGCCTCCCGCTAGGCCCATCAGTCAAGCGCGCCCTGTGGGCTCGCATCCTTGCGCTCCGCGTCGTCAGCCTCGTGGAGGGGGGGCGGGGACGGGGTGCCCGTCTCTGCCGGCGACCCCGCGGAGATGGACTTCGAGGAGGCCGAGCGGCGGGGCATGCGGCTCGTGGCGAGCGCGGGGATCAGGGACAACTTTCTGGGGTTATACGAGCGCAGATTCGCGAAATCAGAGTTCAGTGCCGTCCAGAAGGCGACGTTGGAGTGTGTTGCGGCAAGCAGGTGCATATCGCAATGGGTTTTGACCAAATATATGATTGTTACGCCTTCCATTTCAAGTTCATTAATCAGTCTGGGCGTTGGGTATTTGTGACTTGCTAGGAATTGGAAGACTTTCAATATGTAAATCACTCAGTTTATATACGATGTTACCTTGCAAGAGAGGATTTATGTTATGTGTACGGATTTTAAAGCCATAGAGCAGCAATTTTAAAGCCACAAATTAGTAGTATTATTGACATTGTCCAACAGAATGGTTATTAGCCTTTCTTGCACTTTTGTATCGTTTCCAATTTATAACCTGTTCACATAATGCGGTATGTTCATATTCAAATTCTTTATCTTGCTTTTAACTATGTTTGTGGTTTCTTACACTATGTTTTCGTTTATAGGACTTCTGGGGTAGCGCAGAGTGAACTTTGCAAAAAATTTAAAATGAAAGGAAATAATTTCTATTTTATTGCAAAGTGTCTTGAATCACAGCGGCTAGTAGTTAGACAATCAACTATAATAAAGGTGAAAGACCACGGAGCTGAGAGGGAAGATGCCTCACAGAATAAACATGTTATCAATACCAATTCACTATATCTCTCCCGATATGCCAAGGACTTGAACATGACTTCACAGCAAAGAATTGAGATTACAAAGCCTGAACTACTTGGGAGCAATGAAGAGACCAATGTAGATGCTTTCCAAGAAGATGGAACTTTTGATGTTAACTCCAAGAATGATATATCTATTCATGATTATCTTCCAGCAATGAAAGCCATATGTGATAAACTTGAAGAAGCAAGCGGAAAGGTCAATTTCTCCCACATTTTTCCCCATTGAAGCTATGCTAATTTGCTTTAGATTTTTCCAGTTTGCTAATTTGCTTGATTATTTCCCCTAGGCTCTTGTTGTGTCAGATGTAAAAGTTGATCTCGACTACAGGATGGCATATGGGCACAGAGCATGGAGAAACGTAAGCCTCCTTTAAATAAGCTATGGTGTGTTTGGTTTGAGGAACCAACTTTTCCTACCATTCCTCATACTGAGCAAGTAGATTAGGTTTGGATAGTTCATTCAACATTCCGCTCCTCAAACCAAACACCCCAAGTTTACACTATCTCTGTTGGTCCTTCATTTTCATGGGTTGTTACTTAGATGACCTATTCCTCAGGTATTGCATAGGCTAAGAGATGCACAACTTGTTGAGACATTTGATGCCGAAGTTGATGATAAGGTGATGCTAATCTCTTGCTATTTCATATTTTCACTTGCTATTTAATGCCACTTTCTAATACTTTTTTGGGGTTCATTCTCTCAGTTCCTGACGCTTCCTGTCCGGATTAAAATGTTAGTTTAAATCTGTAATTCAAAAACTGTTAGGCTTTTAGAAGTGTAGTTTGTCATAGGATTTCCAGTAATTTGAGTTACTGTTTATTAGCATGATTCCATAACCCAATTTACATGCTACTTCAAACATGCATATGTTTTTGGACTGAAGAGGCAATGGTTTGCAATTCCATTTTTGATTAAATGTGACTGAGAGTAAACATGGTGCTGGAGCTGAGACTTTGTACATTTCAACCGAAAGACATGGAATGCTTGACTAGAAACCTAAATGAGAAAAAGCATCATCTCACTCATCTTGTCCACCCTTTGAGCTCCCTTCTTTGGCAACAGCTACTTTCGGAGCTGCAACAAATCAGACGCAATATAATGTACATAATCTGGCTAGGCTTACAACCACATAGATGATTCACTCTGCACTGCACCATGCCTGCTTTAATACTTTTCTGTTATATACATTCTTAAGCAACAAGCTATAATGTTATTCCATGTTTCAGGTTGTCCGCTGTTTGCGTCTGCTGAAAAAATTTGATCCAAATGAGTTTCAGCCAAAGAGTATAGCCTCAAATTTTAAATTTGTCAAAAAAGGTCAGGCAACTGATCAGATTTTGGAACTTCCATTAGAGAACTGTATATATGATATGATCAGTGCCCAAGGGACAAAAGGTATTACACTTGTTGAGGTACTTCTCTGAACCTTAAATTCGTGCAACTTTATGGTATTATGTGTTTTCGATGATATGCTAGACTGGTGCCTACATTATCCTATTATTGCACTGCTGTTGTGCTTCCTTTCTAGTTATGCATGTTATCGGTACCTAATTTCTTCTTCAATACTTGATTATGGTTGCCTAAAACCAGTTCGAAGATATTTGTTTGTTTGGTTGTGGACTAGTTTCAGCAATAGGTTATTTTATTTAGGGACCTGGAAACATGAATAATTTCTCATGCAAAGATACAGCAACTTCCTGGGACAGTAATAACATTGTTACTTGACTCAATAAGCCAATATGCTTCCTAGTGGAAAAAATAGATCCATGAGCAAAAGCTTCTGTCGTGAACCCCACAGTGCATTGATGATCAGCATATGGAGAAGCTTGAATACACATTATTATGTGATAGAGATTTTGTTTGCTTATGTCATCTGATGTGGGATGATAGTTTGTTTTTGTTTGTCTTAAAATTAGTAACTAATGTCTAATGCAACTTCTGATTAGATTGGCAAACGTCTTGGACTCAACAATTCGAAAAAACTTCATAAACGAGTATCATCCATGCTAAAAAAATTCGACCTAACATGGGAAGCAGAAGTTCCAGACAAGACATCACAGTACCGAATTTGGACTTCAAAAAACTTCTCACTCTACAAAGCTGGTACTGCTCTGCAAACTTTTGAGGCACTATCAGAAGAATCTGATGATTGTTCGGATTTGTGGTCCCTAGTTCCATCTAAAGGTTTGGATACTTTGGAATCATCTAGTTCACATGGAAAACTACTCTTGCTTGAAGAAGAGAACCATGACGAACCAGTTGGACATCATATCCAGAACAACCTTGATGCTTCTGCTGTAGTTTCTCAGTTAGTTGAAGAAGGTACAATGACCTAGATTTGCATAATTTATCTCTTCATTTTGTTAAGGTTCTGTGATTAATATCTCTGGGGATTGCCATGCTGCAGTAAGAGCTCGCAGTTTCTGTACTGTCTATAAACTTTGCCATGCTTTGACTTTAAGATCACTAGTAGATCCATAGAGCTTTATGCTTTTTTGAAGCATATATCTGATTAATACATCTATAGCTGGGCAATATAATCTGTTTCAAATCCTGCATATGCTTTTCCTCAAAGAGTCCTATTTAAATCACGAAGGGCACTCTTTGGTTGGTTTCTAGATTCACAAGTTTAGAAGTTTTTCAGCTAAGGGTGGTTATTAGTTCTAATTTTTTTCAAGTAATACCGTGCCTTGATTTTGCGGGCTACTACTTCTCTAGTTCTTGTGTATCGTTAAGTTTCTTCATATGGGATTAGTTAATCTTTTCCTTGGCAAACTAGCAAGCTATATGTTTAGGTTGCAAGCAAATTGCTACTCAACTCAATGTAAATGATCACGTGCTTTTCTTTAGATAAAGTTGCTTTGGGTCAGAGGAGGAGGCGTCGGTGCCGTCCATTAACTTCTGATGATCAACGCCATAGAAGGATTCTACACATGTTAAAGGTTGCTTCCCAAGTATTTGTCAATTGAGATTCTTTGCATAGATCTATCAAATGCAGATGTGTATGTAATTTAATATTTGTGACAGTTCAATACTGGATGTCATGGCATGGAATTTACTCTATATTTGATGCATTACCTGTTCCATATTTCATTTACATTGTGTATGCAACCTGTCATGTGCTGGTCTTATTATCTTATTATTATCTATTGTTTTTGCTGTTACTTGTTTACTTCCAGTGTTCGTAATTTGGAATTGCAGAAACGGGTCAGTTTTTTTCCCGGGTGTGTTGGCTTTAGGCCAGTATGCTTTTTAATGGGGGTGGGGGTGACCCTCTATGATTCAAGATAAGCATCCCTGGTTTTTGCATATGGCATGGTGATATGTTACTGATAGTTACTCTAGTATTTCATATTTTTCTTCCAGATAAAACTCTTTCGAATGTAGTCTACTATTTTGTATTTTTTTTCATATTAAACTATTTTGATTGTTTATATTTCTTCAAAGGGTTAGTGACATCGTTTCCAGCTTTTGCTCGTCTCCAGTCTCATCGTGTGTTCGCCCCCGTTGTGACTGCGGGGGGATGTTGGAGTATGTGTGTGTGGGCCTCCAGCCCAGGCCGGCCCATGTAGGGCAAGGCCCATTAGGGTTAGGGTTAGGCACTGAAACAGTAGAGTCCGCACGGTGTCGTTGGTGGTGCGAATCATCCGCTCTGCCTTGCCATTCTGCGAAGAAGTGTATGGGCAAGACATGCGCAACTGAACACCGTGAGAGAGGAAGAAAGCTCGGGAGGTGGAGTTGTCAAACTCGCGACCATTGTCACACTGGACGGCCTTGATGGTGAGACCGAACTGAGTAGACACCCAAGTAAAGAAGTGAAGGAGCGTGGTGAACGTATCCGACTTCGCACGTAGGGGAAAAGTCCACGAATAATGCGAAAAATCATCAACAACCACAAGATAGTACTTATAACCAGAAATACTGATGACAGGAGAGGTCCATAGGTCGCAATGTACAAGATCAAAAATGCGGGCCGCATGAGAAGAAGAACTAGAAAAAGGAAGGCGAACATGTCGGCCCAATTGGCACGCATGACACAGTTGCTCATCATGAGCTCGAGTACATGGAAGACCAGAGCTACGACTGAGCTGTATCAGGGCATCACGTCCAGGGTGGCCGAGGCGCCGGTGCCAGGTAGTAGAGGAAGGAGAAGCGGCGAAGGCAGCTGACAAAAGGGACGGCGAAGAAGACGAATGCGCCGCCGGAAAGCGAAGGGTGTAAAGGGGCCCGGTGCTGTCACATCGGAGCAGAGGACGCCGGGAAGCCAAATCCTTGACAGTAAGACCAGAAGAGTCAAATTCAACAGAACAAGAATTGTCAGCTGTAAAACGACGAATAGAAAGGAGGTTATGAACCATAGAAGGAGCAACAAGAACATCAGGAAGACGAAAGGAGCCATGGGCACCGGCGGTACCCACAGACGTGACAGGAAGGCAAGAGCCGTTTGCGACCATAATGGACGAAGGAAGTGAGGAGGACGGAGAATGGAGTGACGAAAGTATACCAGGGTCAGGAGTGGTGTGGTAGGTGGCTCCTGAATCGGCGATCCACTCGGGTCCAACCGGAGGTGTCAGACCCATGGTGGAGAACGAACGAGCCAGGGCCGTCGGGTCCCATCCGGCGACCCCCGGTGGAGTCCACGCTGCAGCAGGAGGAGCCCCAGCAGGAGGAGCCCCGGTGAGGAAGGCCACCGGTGGGCGCGACTCGGCCCCAGTGGCGTGGTAGGGCCACATAGAGATGCGCCCTGCCCATGGGTGCTGGAAGGAGGGCCATGGTGCCCCCCCCGGTAACCCACCGGGAGCCTGAGCCTGGGTGTGGCCGCTCCGGCCACCCCCTCGACCACCACCGCGGCGTCGGCGACCGCCACGGCCCCCCCCGCCTCCGCTCGGCCCGGAGGGAGGAGGACCCCGGAGAGACGACGGTGGTGGTGCAGTGGTCCGTGGTGGTGTAGGGGGGCGCGGAGAAGTAGCAGCCAGGGCCGTCGAGGAAGCCGAGGCCCCTGCAGGAGTGGAGACCGGCTGGAGGCCCTGCGTGAGCTCCTCCATGACGAGATCGTCGCGGACCTCCAGGAAGGTGGGGAAGGGCCGCTGGCGAGTGATCCACGTCCGGAGGTGGGCGTAGCGGTCGCTGAGCCCCCGGAGGACGTTGAGGACCAAGATGCGATCCTCCACGGGCCACCCAAGGTCCCCCAGGGAATCCGCCATGCCCTTCATCCGGCGGCAGAACTCAGCGACGGAGAGGTCCCCCTGGACGAAAGTCCGGAAACTCGCGTCGAGGCGCAGAGCCCGGGCCTCGGCGTTGCCCAGAAACTGGCCCTCAAGGGCAAGCCAAGCCCGGCGCGCGTCAGGAGAGGTACGGACGAGGTCGTGGAGGTCGAGGGAGATCGTCCCCAGGATCCAGGAGAGGACGATGCTATCCAGACGGAGCCACGACGGGGTCTGGACAGCGGCCGAGGCGTCGAGGAGGACGTGGTCGTCGAGGGCGTAGCGGCGAAGAGTAAGAACCACGAGGTCCCGCCAGCGAGCGTAGGAGGGTGACTCCGGCTCGAGAACGACCGGCACGAGGAGGCGGATGTTCTGGACCCCCCCGGCCTGGTAGTGAAGCTGTGCCACGAGCGGGTCAGCCGGATCGTGCCAGAGGACAGCAGTGTGAGATGCACGACGACCCGGCGAAGCAGAGGAGTGGGCACCCGCCGGAGAGGCGGGAGAGAGGAGCCGCTCCGCCTCGGCAATCTGACGAGCCAAGGCGTCGGCCGCTTCGCGCTCGTGCTCCCACACGAGGGCGGCTGCCCGCACCCGGGCCTGCCCCTCCGCGGCGGCGGCACGCGCGGCGACGAGAGCAGCGGCGAGAGAAGAGGTGTCACGGCCATCATAGGGTTGAGAGCCGGCGTAGATCTGGGAGAGGAGTGGCGGTGTCGAGGCCGGGAAAGTGGGGGCACCGGCGGGAAGGTGATTGCCGGTGTCCGTCCCGGCGCCGGTAAGGTGGACGGCGTCGGCGGGGCGCTCTGACAGGGCAACAACGCCCTCATCCTCAACACCCCCCTGCAGGAAGGGCTGCAGCAGGGGCCCCCCCATGTCCCCCAACCGCCGGAGCAGTGAAGGAGGAGGAGCCCGAGCCCCCGGCTGCGCCCTCAACAGCAGGAGCGGCTGTGAGGGCAGCAGCAGAGGGGGGGGGCGCTGGGTACAGGGGTGCCCGCCAGAGGGTAACCGACGGCGGGATGGGTGAAGGTGGCCGCGCCAGGGGAAAGGGGCAGGGTGGGCCGGGCAGACAGCCCCAGCAGCGGCGCCTGGAGGTGGTGCGGCTGGGTCCCCAGCGGCGCCTGGAGGTGGGGCGGCTGGGTCCCCAGCGGCGGCGGGTGGTGGTGTGTCTGGTGCCCTGCGGGAGACCACAAGAAAGGTGGCTGGACCACCGGGTCAGTGGCATGTAGGGCAAGGCCCATTAGGGTTAGGGTTAGGCACTGCCTATATGTACCCTGGGGGTTCACCCTCTATCAATCAATACACAGAGTCACTAATTCTTACATGGTATCAAGCCGGTTTCCTCTTCCTCCCTGAGCCAGCCGCCACCTCTTCCCGGCCTCCAGCGCGCCCCCGGGGAGAGCTTCCTCTCCACCGGGGGCAGCGCCCTTGGTTCGGCGTCGATCCCCTTCGATCCGCGCCCGTAGTCGCGTCAAGGAGTCCAGCAGGAGCAGCAAGCAGCAGAGGACCGCCCCCGCCCCGCCGCCGCCGCTCTGCCTCCGGCGCGGATCCGCCGCCCGCTGGCCGCGCTCCAGTCGCGGGTGGGCTACGCCTTCTGCGCGCCGCGGATCCACCGCCCCCTCCCCTGCTCTGGGGGGGCCGACGTCGACGCCGGCGCGAGCGCAGAGGCTCCGCCCGGCGCGGATCCGCCGTCTCCTCCCCGCACTGCCGCCGCCGGCGCGGATCCGCGCGCCTCCAGCGCCGCCGCCACTCCGGCCTCGGCTGCGGGGGCCGGCGCGGGCGGCCAGGGCGCATCCCGGCGCGGATCCACCGCCCCGTCCCCGCCGCCGATGACATCCGCCGCCGCTTCCTCCCCTCCCTGCCTCTGGCCGGCGCGGATCCACCACCTCCTCCCCGCCCTGCCACCTCCCGGCGTGGATCCGCCCTCCCCTGCTCTGGGGGGGCCGACGTCGACGCCAGCGCGAGCGCAGAGGCTCCGCCCGACGCGGGTCCGCCGCCTCCTCTCCGCCACCACCACCACCGCTGCTGCTGCTATGTATCTTTTTGTTTCCTTTGTGTCGCCCTGCCGTTTCGTCGTCTTCATCGACACCACCGAGGACGAGGCTGCTGCTGCGCCCTCCAGGCTGCAGCGGCGCCGCTCGTGGTCTGCCTTCCCGCCGGTGCTGCCGCCTTTCCAGGCGATTGTGCCACCCGCCGCCGGTCGTCGTCAAGCAAGCTCTCCGTCCGGAGTCCACGCCCTTCGCCGTCTACCGCGGACAACGCCCCCCTCCCCGCCACCCCTGCTCTGAGCGCGGAACTTCTACGAGGGCGGGCAGGAAAGCCGCCACCCCATTTCTCCCCCTCCGCCACCCCTGATCTGAGCGCGGACCTCGACTTCTCCGCCACCCCTGCTCTGAGCGCGGTCTCCGAGGTATCCGGGTGCGCTGCCATCGCCTGGCGCCCCTAACGCCGCATGGCTCGGCTCATCGTTCCGCGGCCATGACAGCTCGGTGTTGCGACTACGTCTTCGACCGTCTTCGCTGCCACCTCGACTCGGCAACTTCTACCTCGGCTACGACCACGACGACCTCGACCTCGGCTACTTCGGCACAAAAAGGGCTATCCTCCACTTCTTCGCTCCAGCCACAACGTCCGCGACATGGTTGCGACTGCGGGGGGATGACATCGTTTCCGGCTTTTGCTCGTCTCCAGTCTCATCGTGTGTTCGCCCCCGTTGTGACTGCGGGGGGATGTTGGAGTATGTGTGTGTGGGCCTCCAGCCCAGGCCGGCCCATGTAGGGCAAGGCCCATTAGGGTTAGGGTTAGGCACTGCCTATATGTACCCTGGGGGTTCACCCTCTATCAATCAATACACAGAGTCTCACTCTTCTACAGTTAGGCAGTGTATATTTGCAGTCACCATGACCTGTGAGACAAGCCTATTTATTGTGGGCTTTGATAAATTTTCACATGCATTCTTGTCCTTGTCACCCTAGGTAATAGTATCCCTGTTTTCAAATATATGTTATTCAAAATCTGTGCAGTCAAAGCCTCTGATTGTAACAAAACTAACTAAATAAACTGTATGAGTTGGTAGTTTGGAAAACTACCAGTGTATTCATTAAGTATTTTTGAGCAATATAACAGTTTTTACAATTCTACTATCATTTTCATATATAATAATTTTCAAAGTGGCATATTGTAGACCACCTGATATATTTTTGAATGGAACGAGTGATAGTTACTACTTAGATAATTCTTTTTTAATCCTAGTCAGAGTTAGTAACAGCAACTTTCAGCTTCCAACATTTTCCTTTTTTTGTGTGTTCATGTTCATGCTAGCCCTTTGGGTGCCTTTAGCATGTCTAGTTGTATTTGATCATTCTGTTTGCTTTTTCTCTTTTGGGCCCTTGCAGAAGAAGAAATTTGTACTGAAGGTGGAGTTACATAAATGGTTAGAATGTCTTGAAAAAAAGGACGGAAAAATAATGGATAGGAAGACATTGACTCGCACGTTGAATAAGCTTCAGCAAGAGGGAAGCTGTAAATGTATCAAAGTCAGTGTTCCCTTGGTCACAAACTATACTCGCAGTCGTCTCATTGATGTAATACTGCATTCTTCTGTTGGAGACTTGTCACCAGAACTTGTGGATCAATTTAGGATCAGACAAAGGAACTTTGACACTCAATCTCGGGCAGATGCAGCAGCTAAAGTGAAGCAAAATCAACATATGACTGCCATACCTGGTCTGAGGATTTCACGCAGAGTTAAAGTTTACAAACCATTACTATTAGAAGCTATGTATGCAAATGGATTCATAGGTGCAAAGATGATTCGAGCAAAGTTATTGCATAAATTTCTGTGGGCTTATGTCAATTCTTTGCCAAATTGGTGCAATGCGTTTGGTTGCGCCAAAGAAGGGCATTATGATAAGAGCCTTAATCAATCATGCCTGTTATTTTCTATGGAAGAAGCTATGAAAGAAATGCCCCTTGAACTCTTTCTACAAGTTGTTGGATCAGCAAAGAAGATTGATAACATGATAACTTGTTGTAGGCTTGGAAAAACACTTTCAGAAATACCTACCAAGGAATACAATCAGCTCATGGATACTCATGCCTATGGTCGACTCTCACGTTTAGTAAATATTTTGGACAAGCTCAAGGTAATGTACTTGATATTCTTTTCTAATATTTGTAGTTAACCTTGTGAGAACCTACAACTTAGGTGTGCTCCTAAAAACTATTACTGAACATTAATCTTTAAGGCTATTTAGTAATTGCTAATTTGCTACACTTGGTGCATATGTTCGATACTTGCTACATTGTTCAATAATCAATACTTAATCACATAGGCGACTATTGTTGCAACAAACTGATCACTTTAGCTATGTTTTACAGCTGGTTCAGTTTGCAAAAGAATTCTTAGAAGATGCTGGTGTACCGTCAAATGCCATGTCTACACATTCGATGGAGCTCAGGCCTTACATCGAAGAACCTATACCTAAAATTCTTCCATCTTCCCAACTGAACAATCATCGGAAAATTCGGCATGATTTTGTACTTTCAAAGCACGAGTTTGTTGATTCATATTGGGAAACATTAGAGTGCTGTTATTTAACAGCTGGCTTGGCTGACCCGTTGAGTGCCTTCCCTGGCAGTTCTGTCCCTGAGGTTTGTCACATCTGCTGTACATCATTGACGCATAGGATTATCACCTACCACCCTCCCTCCATGTTGAATAAATGTACTTCGCGCCTGTTTGTTTTGCCCCCAACTTACATAAGCTAGCATCTGGGTTATTGGCAGTACGGTAAGAAACACCACCCTAGATGCCGAAATAAGTTTCCCACGTTTTTGTTTACCATGCTGCCCTTGGGTCATAAGCTATCTTATATAAGTCCGGATGGAAACAAACAGACTCTTAGAATTTGAATTGTCAAATTCCTCAACTTTGAATGCTAATATAGCCATGATAACTTTTTATATTGACAACTATGAAAAATAGTGACTTGGATTTGGCATGAGAATATTTCATAATATACATATTTTATTCGTTTAACTTGCATATCATTATAAACCACTTGATGGAAAAAATACTTATTGGAGATTCTTATCCAAAACATTATATTCGTGAACCTGGAAGTAACCTTTGTACTTGTCATTTTTATTTAATCCCTTTTTGTACTAAAGAAAAAAAATATTTATATATTTCTATGGTGTTATCAAAATTTGACTCTCTACTGTTGTCTGGACAAATTGCATAGTGTTGTTTGTTTCCACTTAAAATATGCTTCACTAATCATTATCTTCATATTTCTGCACTTGATATTTATTCTTCGTTTCCTCCTATTGTTTTAACTGAGCTGTGGATTTTTGTTGTGGGGTTGGATAGGTGTGTTTTATGGGATAACATAGCCTCATTTCCCTGGAGATGTGATGGAGAACTAAGTAAAAATGGCACCAAGAAGGATGCATAGAGAAGTGACATCAAATTAATTTCTTAATTGTTTTATATGTGGGCCACTATCGCTCCTTATATATAGAGATGGATGGCTGTAACGAATAAATCTTAAGTTCTTAGCCATTAAAGCAACTCTTACTCAAGAAATCAATCCTATGTTACCGAACTTGACTTAGGCGAATAACAATCATCCTAATCTGACCAGCTTACTCAGCTCGGGCCACGCTGCCCCGCCTGTGGAGCCCAGCATAAGTGTGGTCTTACATAATGTTGCGTTTAAATGGGTGACTCTGGCCTGTATCTTTGGTAGTTCACAGCCTCCCGCTTCTGCCAGCTGGGTTTGTTTCAGTACCACACGCCTGCTTCTGCAGTTGCTTTTAATTGATAGTTATTTTTGATGAGCAACTGCTGCAGTGCTGTTTTTTTTTCTTGAAAACGCAGGAGAGCTGCGTATCATTATATTCAAAGTTTTGAAAATCGACGATTACGACGCGCCTAGTCGCTAGGCTTTGGCCTGGCGCCTGGACTAGGGGGGTAGTCGGGCCTCAAGTCGAGCGGAGAAGGATAAGGGGGAGAGAAAGTCGTGTGCGTACTCGCCTCGACCTCTGCCGGGAAGCAGGTCCCGCCGGCTGCGTCCAAGAGGCGGTTGGAGGGAGGACGCGCACCGCGAGCGTCACCGGAGATGGGGGAGGAAGGAGGAGGTGCGCCGCGCGCGTCGCCGGAGATGGGGGAGGAAGGAGGAGATGCGCCGCGCGCATCGTCGGAGATGGGGGAGGAGGTGCGGCTGCACACGTCGGAGATGGGGGCGGAGCTTCGGACGTGCGCAGACGGCGGCGAGCGCGGTGTGCGCGGGCGGCGGCGGGCGCACTGAGAGAGAGAGCAGCGGGCGGCGGCGGCGGCGGCGGGCAGAGATGCGGGTGAGTCGCGACTCGCGAACTCGCGATGCGGGAGGGAGGAGGTGATATGCGAGAGAGGCTGAGTTGGGCCAAAGTTGGGCCGTTAAATGGGCCTTTTGCTCTTTCTCCCTTCCATTATTACTACTGATTTCCTATTTTTTCTTTTCTTTTAAGTATTTATACATGTATTAGTCATCGCCTAGGAAAACGCCTAGGCGCGATTAATCCTGACTAGTCGCTAGGCTAAGGGTCATCGCCTAGATTCTGCCTAGCGCCTAGCAAAACCTTGATTATATTAAGAAGAAAGGAAAAAAAGGATAAGAACCCTTAGGAAAGTCACATACCCACACCACTCAGGCACTCAGATTACAAAGAAAAATGCGCGCGCGCCCTTTTACAAGAGAAAAAAAAATCAACCACGACCTAAACTTAACTCTCTCTTGGGACAAGGGCAAGGATGTAATTTGTGCCTTGCACCCCAGCCAGCCCCCAATAGTGCAGCTCCTTGCTAGCTGCTGCAGTGCTGTTGCCAGAAGTCTCACTACTGTTAGAGCTATTTGAGTCACTAATGGTGTGTTTGGTTTGAGGAATGGAGTGATCCATCATCTTCTTACTCACTTTGCTGTTTGGTTTGTGGGATGGATGGGTTGATCCATCACCAGTTCATCCCCCAGAAGCCAATAATTAGTATAAGCATGAGGAATGGAGCCATACAAGTCTGATTCCACCAAAATCATCAGATGAACTCATAATGCACTACCTCATCTAGAATAGGGTGGTTCCTCAAACCAAGGTTCCAAAAGACTCTAGGCACTAGGCAGACGCTAGGCCGCTTCCTAGCGCCTGGATGGATTAAACGTAGATTAAACGTGATTAATCGTTTGTGCTTTTTTATTTGTTTTAATTTTTTTTTTCTGGCAACATGTATGACTCAGTTTAGAATCTCAACTTCCATCTCAAAAGACATTGTAACACATTCAGGCAATTCTGATTCCAATTCTTGCAAAATTGTAAAGAAGTGGTGAAGGGACTTGTAATTTTGATCCCACACGTCATGTTTCCCTTTTCCCTGGCTCTTCCGCATGCTTTTTTGCTGCCCGCCAGCCCGTGCGGTCACAGATAGCCCACCAAGCCAGCCATGCCATCCCTTTTTTCGCGTTTCTGCACTACTTAAGCACTGCCTCACGCCTACATGCACCACCTAGACATGTCCAGAGTTTTATTGGACGCCCAGGCACTAAACAAGACGCTAGGGGTCTGTTTCAGGTTAATCGAGAGTAAACGTAAGTTTACTTATGTTTTTTTAGAAACATGCCTCAAACCAAACAACCCATAATTTCCTGAATCTTAATACTTGTATCTGCTCTATTTCTTGTTTGTACCTTTTGACTTATATTGGCAGATCTGCAGCTGCAAGCACTTTATTGTTTGTTGCTTGTCAGAATCATTACACTATCTATTACTGAAGCCTTAAAACTGACCAGAATAAACTTCCTTTTTCTAAAAAAATTACAGAAGCCTTGTTACTTGTCAGAGTTTTTCTACTATTACTGAAACCCATTATACCCACTGGAAACTGTATTAGCTGGAAGTGGCTATCTGTCTAGCTCTCTTAGACCAGAGCTTTTATTTACATTGTTTTGGATACTATATGACATTCTGTCCCATATAGGTTTCGCATCCTCGTTCATGGAGTACACTTAGAGTCATGACTACTGAGCAACGACTGGAATTGCAACAGCGTATTATGAATGTCAGTGAGAAGGGGAAAATTCCTTTTAAAGACTGTGTTAGAATAGCAAGAGAATTGAATCTCTCTGTAGAGCAGGTATGTGTTTAGATTTTCCTCTGTTATCATTTATTGATATGAAGTACTATATTTATTTGATCTCATTTTGCATTTCTGTATTTCTTTAGCTTGTATTTTTAACTCTATGCTACCACAGGTTCAAGGTTTGAACATAAGTAGCATGCAGTGCATTGTTTTAACATGCAAAATGGTTCATTTGTCACCATCTTGGAGTGCTTGTTTTAAGCATGTGAGGCATAATGTGCTACTTTGCATTATTGGCTTGATTGTGTCATTATCCTGTGATCTCCCCCTTCTAGATGCTTCCTACTCTCTGTCATGGGATTGTGATGGATAAGGGAGCACCTTATCTGACATATTTACACAACACATGCTGCAAAAATTTGAGAGAGAGAGGGAGTGAAACAGTTCTTGCTACACCCTACAGTGTAGGGGTAGATGGGGCAAATAAGGAATATAAGGGCAAGGGGATACATGGTGAATCCTCTGGTTTAGCCTGATTGAGTGAACAATATGCAACATGAATGATATGTGCTTGGTTTAGTTAGTGGATAAAAACTCTGTGCTACAGATAATAGAAATGTAGAATAGATACCTGGGAAGAACAAATAAATAAAGGTAACTGCAATATCCATTGGAATATAACATCACTGGCACAATTGGGACACAAGTACAAAAATATCCTGTAACAATGTGCTAGCTGCTTCAAACTTGTTACTCACTGTGTCTCAGGCACCAGAGTTAGGTCCAGTGGCGCACATTGCGAGACAGGATATTTTTCACTATGTTTTTTGTTTCATTTATTTATCTTTTCCAACTGATTGGCATTTTTAATTGTCTATTCTGTATACAGTTCTTCCTTAATGTACTGATCAGCAGGATTGGTTTCTTATATAGGTTCTTCGCCTTTCATATGAAAGGCAATCTCGGCTCCGTGAACAGCCCAGCATTACTGCTAAACAGAAGCAGCAAAGGGTTAGTTCTGGATTGACTCCTGAGAGAAGAAAGAGACATGCTGATGGGACCAGCCTGAAGCTTCTTAAACGTAAAGTACAAGCAAGTGGATCTGCTGAACAAATATTGGGGCAACCTACTCTTGATGAAGAAGTACCAGAGACAATGTCTTCATCATCCATTGACCATGCAAACAAAAGTGATCAGCCCGTGTCTAGAACTGACAGCACTTCCACGTATCAGGCAGATGAAGATAAGGAAACCAGTCCAATGATCAGTCGGTATGCTATCTTAAGAAAGAGCTGCATGAGAAGTAAAAGATTCTTTTGGACATATGAATCTGATAGGTATTATTATTTTTGTCTGTCCATGCTTGGTCTGAAAATTGATTTCTAAACCTCAATACTTTAGTTGAAGGTTATACATGATGGTCCTGACCATTTTATTATTATTTACAGAAAACTGCTGATGATATACGTTAGAGTGCGTGCAATACTTGGAGCAAGATGTTATCGTGTAGCTTGGAGATCTCTCTCTGATCTTCCAGCTCCACCAGATACATGTCGCAGAAGGATGGCAGTACTATTGAAAACAAACGAAAAGATAAGAGGAGCTGTCATGTGTATATGCAACCTTCTTGTGAAACGGTATGCTAGATATCTTGAAAAGGAAAGGAGATTGAAAAGGAGAAGATTGTTTCCCCAGATTTCAGAAAGTAGTCACGAAAACAGTTTGGATTCAGATTGTGAGCAATTCAATTGGGATGACTTTGAAGTTCCGGAGATAAAGAGTGCACTTAATGAAGTCCTTGAATTAATTCAAACAGAAAAAGTAGATCAGACCAAGAGAATTGGGCCTGTGAATCAAAAGAATATTAATAATGATAATGATGTCACAAAGGACACAATATGTTCACAGGAACTGCCAGTAAGTAATTTCTACATTTAACATAAATTATACACTCTAAATCTGGAGATATACACATGGGAGTAACTACACCCTAGGAGTAGGAAATATTTATATATATATTTGTCAATAATATTTTTTCCATTTTAGAATAATCAGGCTATACGAGGCGAAACCAAAATGAGTTCAGTTTCAGAAAGCGGATTCTGCGATCCTGAAAAATCATGCGGACATTCAAATGCAGAAAGTGAAAACATGGATGTCTGCTGCAAACCTCAAGAAAAGATCATTAAGGATCACAGAAATAGGATTATTGAAAGAGGTATATGGAAATCATTGGCTGTTGCAAATGCATTGGAGCTTCTGAAGTTGGTTTTCCTCAGCAAATCATTAGGATCAAACGTACAAGCTTCACTTGCGGCAACACTGCAGCTTTATTCAGAGAGCGAGATTTTTACTGCTGTTTCCTTTCTTAAAGAAAGAAGATTCTTGGTTAGTATTTCTGAACTTATGTGTCCAACTTAGGTATTTTTATTAGCATTTGGGGCATGTTTGGTGTATGACCCGGGTGAGCCTTACCAAACTTTGGCTCTTCCAAACCCCTTGTGATGCCAAGATGTTGGCAAATTCTAGATTTTGGTTTGTAGCCATACCAACTTGTTGGCAATCACAAACTGGTAGAGAGAGCCATGTCGAAGTTTGTCAAAAACTGTGAATATAACATGGATCCACAAGCTTATCAATTTTTTCCCTGGCAAAATATAGCAAAATGGGATCTTGTCATCTAATAATTGTTACAATATGATGCAAACACATTGCAAGTCCTTTACGCCCTTCATAAATTAGCTTCAAGTGTAGTTAGTGTTATCCTAAACGCTAAACGGTAAAGAGTCGGTCACCCTTTGTTGGATTGGTGCTGCCAAATTTTGAGTATTGGATTGGTGCTGCCAAATTTTCCTTGGTAACACAAGACTTTGGTGCCATCCAAAGTTCCAAACAGCAGGCAATATTTGTTGCTAATACCAAACTGTAGTAGGTTTTTTTGTTGGCTGTGAACCAGACAGCCAATAGTTTATGCAGCACAACAAATAGATGGATATGTGCTAAACTATGACTTTTGTTAGTCAAAGTTAAGCTCAATAAGCATTCTTCGTTTCTTATCTTGCAGTGAGCTGTGGTTTAAATTATATTTTCTTAGTGCTCACACTTGCATACCAACATGCACTTGTGCTCTTGTTGTAGTTTCATATGACCTCCCTTCTGGTATAAGCAAGCAGTTGATATGCTTTGAAATAATGCTGTAAAAATTTCTTAGTTTGTTCTCAAAGAATCATTTTTTCTTTCCAATTTACTTTCGATCACAAGTATAAGTCCATCTTGGTTTGCCCTAATTCAAACTTTTCTAACTTAGACCATTGGTATCCAGAACTTTATATAAATTGATAGCGCTGTTACGAATAAGTGAGACTGAATTGGATAATTGTATTGAGGCCAATGGCGACTATATGTCGAGTACATGAGAGACACAAGAGGGAAACCTAGACTAGGAGATTAAACTAATACCCTTGACTATAATACCTTAACAAGCATAACATTGGCATTACTAAATTCATAATGAAAACTACTTATATGACGTGTAACTCTTTTCATATGCGATAATATTGTTTTATAGATATTGCTGGTCAGTCAGAAAGTTTGACTTAGGCCAAACCTAGTTGTATATATTTGTGATATGAGGAAGCAGCACCCATGATATTTGAAATAATGTTACGAAGGATATGTAACAGTTAACTCTGTAACTAGTCAAACAATTGATTTTTTTTACTTATGTGTGACTTGCGACTTAAAAGGCCATCATCTGTCATTCATGTTTCTTCCCCATTTTGTAGGTTACTGGGAGTGGTGGGAAGCCGTACACCCTTTCTTCACAATTCTTAACCAATGCTTGTTGTTCACCTTTTCCATTTGGTTCAGGAAAAAAGGCTTCTGCATTTTCTAATTGGATAGCTCAGCAAAAGAATACTACAGACAGTGGAGTTTATTTGTATCCAGACATACAATGTGGAGAACTTGTTCATCTATTCTCTCTGGTTTTGTCAGGAAACCTTCTCATTTCACCTTTCTTGCCTAGTGAAGGAGTTGGTGAGGCTGATGAGCCTAACAACTCTGGTCCTTTGGTCATAGATACTAGTGGTTTAGGTGACAACAGTCAGAAGCGCAAGGCTGATACGGTGAAACTGAAAAGTGGCAAGGCTAAGAAACAGAAGCCTTTGCCAAAGATAGAAAGTGACTTTTGCTACCGCCGGGAGAAAGGATTCCCTGCTATCCAAATAGGTCTAAATCTTCATAGAATTCAAACAAGCAATTTCCCGCAAGAGTTACATGGTAAAGAATCCTCTATTTTTACTTCAAGCTGGGCAATGAGCAGAAAGAATGTTGATTTGCATGCAGAAAGACACATCATGCCATCGTTTTCAAATTGCTTAAGTTCATATAGGCATTTGTTGTCTGAATCTCAGTTGGAGAACTCTTATAGTGGATGGCCTTGGGATGCTATGAAAAGATTTGCAGAAGAGTATTCAGTATTTGAGCACCAAAGTGAATTGTTCACATTGTCTCCTGAACTGTTCAGGAATGCATTTTGTATTATTCATAAAGCTGGTGGGCAAGGAGTTACTTTGAGAGAACTGTCGCAGGCACTGCATCCGTTAGGTACTTAATATTCTAATGGCCAATGTTTTCCATGGTTTTTTTTACTTCATAACAGCCCTTGTTACAGTTTTTTGTTCTTAAAAAACTGTGCAGCCATGCAGTTGGTCTTAATAATTATTGACACTCTCAAGAGATTTCAGCTGGCTGTTAAGGTAATTCTGTAACATGCAGAGTATACTAGTACTGTAGGTGTGGGTTAAATGCTACTGTTGTTTCTTTCTTGTCAAATTTTTCTTAGGTTTGCTTGCCCTTCTCCATTAGCTAATGGGTGGGATTCATTCAATTGGTTCATAGGTCAATGCATATGATGGCGTTCAGATTGTGGACTCGTTACATTCGGCAAAGTATCATATAACTACACTTGCAGAATGTGATAATTGCTGCTGTACAGATCCTCCAACTTCTCAAGTTGTTGATAATGAAAACACAAAAAATCTACTGAAAGAGAAGCATACCAGGCCTATTAATTTTGATGGTCCTATAAAAATGCTTGGTGATGGGCACACAGTGACAGTAATTAATGTTCAAAGCAAGTTGAGCTCACCTCATGTTTGCAACAAAGATCCTGGGGATGAGGAAAGGTTATCTACTCCAGAAGAGAACAATAAGGAGAGTAGTTGCTATCATAATTGTGAAAGGCATTGTTATCAGCCTATATTACCATGGATAAATGGCGATGGTAGCACTAATAGCACTCTCTATGAAGGTTTAAGTCGCCGAGTTATTGGTTATGTCATGCACTATCCTGGACTAATGGAGGTGTGTTTGCTTTTATTATTTGTGCCTGTTCTTTCTAAATAGGAAACTAATATTTTGCTTGTTCGTTGAGTGCAATACCCTCAATAACTTCTCTATTTCATTTTACGGCACCACCGCACTATCCTTTACTTAGGAAAAATAAATTCATTTTTGAGAAAGAATTCAGGTATGTAGAGTCTAGCAAAGACAGCAGGAAAGTTTTATACAATTCTATGAGTATATATGAATTGTTCACATCTGATTGCATTCCTCAAATTCAGTTGTTAGAAATTTAGGATCTCAAAATCAAGTTTCTGACATGTTACTACCTCATTTTGGATTATTCAAAATTTACTTTTGTGATGTTAGAATGTCTGGAAGCTTAGAGGGGAAGCAGCGCAAACGTTTAAGGAGAGGATGCTAGACGAGGGGCCTTGGGAAGAAGAACAAGATGCCGACGACATGTGGCTAAAGATGGCAACATGTGTCCGGAAGGTGGCTTCGGAAGTGTTTGGCGTGAGTAGGGGAGGCAAACGGGAAGCGAAAGACACATGGTGGTGGAATGACGAGGTGCAAAGGGCTATTAGGGAGAAGGAGTGTTTCAAGCGTCTCCACCATGACAAGAGTGTAGCCAACATCGAGGGCTATAAAATAGCGAAGAGGGTTGCAAAGCGAGCTGTGAGTGTAGCAAAAGGTCAGGCGTATGATGGCCTTTATCAGCGGCTAGGCACGAAGGAAGGGGAGAAGGACATTTATAGGATGGCTAGAATCCGCGAGAGGAAGACAAGGGACATCAACCAAATAAAATGCATCAAGGATGAGACAGATCGACTTCTGGTGAAGGATGAGGAGATCAGGGACAGATGGAGAGAGTACTTCGACAAGCTGTTTAATGGGGAGAATGAGGGTCCTGCCCTTGAGTTGGACGACTCATTTGACGATACCAACAGACGCTTTGTGAGGAGAATTCAGGAGGCAGAGATCGGAGAGGCTTTGAAGAGGATGAAGGGAGGTAAAGCGATGGGCCCTGATGGTATCCCCATTGAGGTGTGGAGATACCTAGGCGCCAGAGCGATAGTATGGTTAACTAAACTTTTTAACCTTATTTTTCGGTCTAACAAGATGCCTGAAGAATGGAGAAGTATATTAGTACCTATCTTCAAGAACCAGGGAGATGTTCAAAGTTGTACTAACTACCGTGGGATTAAGTTGATGAGCCATACGATGAAGCTCTGGGAGAGGGTTATCGAGCATCGTCTAAGGAGAGTAACACATGTGACCCAAAATCAGTTTGGGTTTATGCCTGGTAGGTCGACCATGGAGGCGATTTTCTTATTACGACAATTGATGGAGAGATATAGGGAGCAGAAGAAGGATTTGCACATGGTCTTTATTGACCTCGAGAAGGCATATGACAAAGTACCGAGAAATGTCATGTGGTGGGCCTTAGAAAAGCACAAAGTCCCAACTAAGTACGTTACCGTCATAAAGGATATGTACAGGGATGTGGTGACGTCTGTCCGAACATGTGATGGCGACACCAGTGACTTTCCAATTAAAATAGGACTGCATCAGAGGTCAGCTTTGAGCCCTTATTTATTTGCTTTGGTGATGGATAAGGTCACAAGGGACATACAAGGTGATATCCCTTGGTGTATGCTCTTTGCTGATGATGTGGTGCTAGTTGACGACAGTAGGGCGGGGGTTAATAGGAAGTTAGAACTATGGAGGCACACGTTAGAGTCGAAAGGGTTCAGACTTAGTAGGACTAAGACCGAGTACATGAGGTGCGATTTCAGCTCGACTAGGCACGGGGAGGGAGACGTTAGCCTCGATGGGCAAGTGGTGGCCAAGAAGGATACTTTTCGGTATTTAGGGTCGATGCTACAAAAGGATGGAGACATTGATGAAGATGTTAGGCATAGAATTTCAGCCGGCTGGCTGAAATGGCGTCAAGCTTCTGGCGTTCTCTGTGACAAAAGGGTGCCTCAGAAGCTGAAAGGTAAGTTCCATAGGACGGCGATTCGTCCGGCGATGTTATACGGTGCTGAGTGTTGGCCTACAAAAAGGTGACATATCCAGCAATTGAGTGTAGCAGAGATACGTATGTTGCGTTGGTGTTGTGGGCACACAAGGAGGGATAGAGTCCGGAACGACGATATTCGGGATAGGGTTGGGGTGGCACCAATTGAGGAGAAATTGATTCAACATCGGTTGAGATGGTTTGGACATGTCCAACGGAGGCCTCCTGAGGCGCCGGTGCGTAGTGGAGTTCTAAAGCGGGCCGATAATGTAAAGAGCGGTAGAGGTCGACCTAAACTAACTTGGGATGAGTCCGTTAAGAGGGATCTTAAGGAGTGGATTATCTCCAAGGATTTAGCTATGGACAGGAGCGCTTGGAGATTGGCAATCAACGTGCCTGAACCGTGACATCTTTTTGTCTTGTGCCTTTTATGTCCCTTTATGTCTCCCTGTTTCTCGTTTCTATTGGGTTTCATCTCTAGCCTACCCCAACTCGCTTGGGACAAAAGGCTATGTTGTTGTTGTTGTTGTTGATGTTAGAATGTCTGGAATACTGAAAAATCACTTTAGTTATGAAAATCTGATTGGAGTACATTACTCATATAGTCATATTTCGGAAACCAGTTAAAAAAGAACTAATATGCTAGGCCAGAGATGGGGTACCCATGTATAGTTAGTCGGAGCCCTACCTTTTTCTAGTATAGTACTTGTTATTTGGTACTTGTTGGTTTGCAAATGCTACTAATCTTTTACCACTATTTGTTCAGAATACTTGGCACTTGGCAGCACACATGCCTCCACCCTTTTACTTTGCCCATGGCTAGTTATTTAGTTCAGTTTGCTTATCTACAAACACAAATATCCCCTTGCTTAGAGAAAAGGTGATGTTTTGGACATGGACATGGTTTAAAAACATCACAACTTTGATGATTGATTTCTGTTGAAAACTTAATGTATACATACGACCAACTAAAATTATGATAATAATAGTGTATTTTCAGTTTGAATATACATGTTGTCTTCATATGACATCTTAATACATACGAAGATGTCACAAGTTAAACTTGAATCACTTTTGTGATGGGAGTGTTAAATAGAAGACAATGTGAAGAGCATTTTTGGCTGCACTGGATAAAAATAATGGCTGCCTAGGTAACGTATTTCTCAAAGTTGACAAATATCTGTGAATGGAGATTGTAGACATATTAGCTATACATGCTCATACATGTATGCTTCATATTTTAGTTTTTTTTATATGTTGACTCGAGTAGATACAAACATATTTGCTGTTTGATGTTTTTGAAATTATTTAGCTCGTCCTGGAAATGTTGTCTCCAATGCTATTAAAAATTCTAGTGATACATGTAAATGTGTACTATGGCTCATTTACCTTGATCAGGCTATCCTTTCTGTGTTGTGACTAGAAAATGGCTCATTCTCAGATATTAAGTTACTGTTCCATTAGTTAACTTTTATTCTAAACAAAAGGAAACCATTGTTCTAATCGCATGCTATACTCTTATTGTGTTATAGGAAGATGTTATCCGTCGGATGGATGTATTGAATCCTCAGGTATCTGGCCCATTTTCTGTTTCGATCCTCAGGTTACTGTTCAATTAGTGACGCATTATCTTTTGACAGACTTGCAGGACCCTGCTAGAAAAGCTAACGCTCGATGGGAACCTTCATGTTCGGGTGTTTGAAGAACTTGTGCCAATGGCTCCGACCATACTGCAGGGTCTGTTCAAGCAACACTCTAGTGCAGAACCATCAAAATGTGTAAAGCGCTACTTCGCAAACCCAATGAGCACATTACAACTGTAACTGTAAGAATATTTTAACTTTGTTCTAGATCCAGAGTCGTGAGTGCATCATAATTTGGAATGTTTAAATGTTACCCTCCCCGGAAGTGCTAAGGGCCTTGCAGAACTGGACCATCATGGCTTGTCCGTTTTGAAGCCGTGCTTGGTCTAAGACACTCTCCCAGGCGCCGTTGTCTCTGGGTTCTGCCGGCGTTGGTTCATGCACAGCTTTACCAGAGGTAGCATCTGCAGTCATTTACCCAAAAGAAAGAGGATGATGAAGGCATCTAGACCCCTAATTCTGTTTTAATGATTAATGATGACACAATTATTATGATTAATGTGTGTTTTGTAGGGGCATTACTTAGTGAGGTCATAGCGATGATTGATTGATAGACAACTATGATTTTCATGTCCCTATTGATGGATTTTATGTCGGTTCTAAAGGATGAGTGACAAGGCAAAGTCTAATGGGTGAATGTGGTGCATACTTGTGGAGCCTAGCGCTAAGTAGCTCAGATGGTGCCCTAAGATCAATTGGAACTTAAGCCATTTTTTAAAGGTGTTTGAATAGATGAAAATGAAGGTATTTTAAGGTCATTGGATTTCTCCAGTGCTAACCCGTAAGGAGCTTAAACCATGTGTTGGAACTTAAGCCATTTTTAAAGGTGTTTGAATATATGAAAATGGAGGTATGTACGGTCATTGGATTTCTCGAGTGCTAACCCATGAGGAGCTTAGGCTATGTGTTAATGGCTTGGCTAGTTACTGTGCTCTGAACCATATACTTTCGTGGTCATTGGCGAAGTGCCACTGTAGCTTAGGCCCCATGTATACAGTACACAGGCTAGGTACACAGTGAGCTCCTAGACCAACTGGATTTCTTCCGTTCCCAGGCCACATGAATTCTCTTGTGGTGCAACGGAGAAGCACCGGAGATTATACACTGGAACAATAAGTGGCTGTTGCAATATCATCAAGAGACATGCTAAAACAAGAGACGCCGTAACTTAAACTAAGATCGTGTTCGGTTGAGCTTATAAAAAGTGCTTCCACTCCGAAAAAGTAGAAAGCCAACCAAATAGGTAAAATCTAAAGCCGTTTTTTTTCATAAGCTACTTTTTTGTGTTACAATTTTCAAAGCAATGATGTGGGTAATACGTCCAATTGTTCGGACACCCACATTGGTTGGCCTCGCCCGCCCGAACGGCCCAACACTATCAATCGTTCGGTCGCTCGCGTTGCAAAAAAAACTCCGCTCACTTTCCTCTTGAATTATCGTCGTGACCGCACTCATTCTTGACTCGCCGCTGCACCTGCACTCTGTCTTGCTGCTGCCGTGCTTCATCATGCGTTGTGCCACGCCACGCGCCTCATCACCTCCCCCACCCACCCACACACTACCGCGTCCGTCCCCCCACCCCGTCGCAGCTCGGCCGACCGGCTCCGATGGGGTACGTGATGTCGACAGTGGAGAGGGTGCTAGAGCAGCCCACAGCGTCGACCATCGAGGGTGGCCTAGGAGACGGCTCTCCTCGCGGGGGCCCCTTTGGGCGGCGGCTCTCCTCGGCCCCTTGCTTGGTTGGGCCTTGCCGTTGCCACTCCAGCGCCTCCGCCAGGGCGGCCTCCATTCGCTCCATGTCCTCTTCGCCGATCTACCGCAATTCATCACTAGGTAGTAGGTCGTGGCCACGCGACGAACGTTGTGTTTCAAGTGGACGTTTCGGATCTTTTGTTTCAAGTGTTTTATTTGGATGTTGCAAAAAGTAGATCACGAATGTTGCATATGTTGCAATGACAAAATACGCATGTTGCAAGGCTATGTTTCAAGTGTTCCAAGTGTTTCAGATGTATATTGCAAATGTTTTATTTGGATGTTTTAAAAATAAATCTTGATGTTGCACATGTTGCAATGACTATACACGCATATTTTAAGCGCATGTTTCAAGTGTTTCATCTGTTTCAGATGTATGTTGCAAATGTTCCACCGATGTTGCAAAAGTAGATATAGTGTTGCACATGTTGCTGTGGCTATACATGCATGTTTCACGTGTTTCATGTGTTTTAGCGTATGTTGCAAGTGTTTCATTTGGATGTTTTAAAAGTAGATCTCGGGAGATCACATGTTGCAATGGTGGCGGTG
Organism: Saccharum hybrid cultivar R570; assembly: GCA_038087645.1. Classification (NCBI taxonomy): domain Eukaryota; kingdom Viridiplantae; phylum Streptophyta; class Magnoliopsida; order Poales; family Poaceae; genus Saccharum; species Saccharum hybrid cultivar. Next base: position 8,907,931 of record JAQSUU010000191.1, on the reverse strand, counting down.
GCTAGCGGACAGCGACTAGCCGTAGCTACCTGCTGCTGCTGCTAGTGTGCCGCCGTGGGTCACCGCGCCGCCTGCTTGTGCTGCTGCGTGCATGTGGGTGTGGGAAATGAAGCGGGTTCGGAGTGGTCTCCGCGTGCGTGGTGTAACAGAACCGACCAATTATATAAAATTAAGTAAGAAAATCATCCACCGGAGCAGACGATTTAGCAAACTTAAGCCCGTATAACCCGGTAATCCGTGAAATCTCGAGGGATTTCAAACCAACTCGCATACCAGCCAAGATCGTAATAAGTTTAGCGGTCACTATCACAAATTATATAAAGTTCACATCACGGATACATCAGAGTTTAAACATAGTTATTACAAACCAAGTTCAAATAAAAGTAGCGGAAGCATTTAGTTTAAATTCACCACACACTCACACAGAGTTCAAGTACAGTGTCAGCTGATGATCATCTCCAATAAAAGTATTAGATAAGACGTAGGGAACGATCACTGTCCATGGTCCTAAGCTTCACCCATCGCAGGATAAAGGCAGTTGATACAGTAGCCGTAATATACCTGCCCATCTGCAATAAGTGGGAATAAATCCCTGAGTATGAGAAGATACTCAGCTAGACTTACCCGACATAACCAAAAATAAAGTGACACCAAGGATTATGAAAGGCTTTATAGTAGGGTAGCTGGCTCATTTGCAAAAAGATATTTTTATCATTTCAAGAACCTTTCCAAAAACATTATTATCAAGTTAATTATTATTAACCTGTCGACTACAATTGCACATATACTAGAGCAAATATGTGATTATTCAAATAATGATAACCAAAGATCATTAACAACTTCCATAGTGTCATATTTCATATAACTGTCTAAGTGTTCCATCAATATTACTACGATGAAGTAACTCAAGTCAAGTGTTCACTATCCAGTGAAAGATGGCGATTCGAATCGATTATTAACCAGCTGGTAATTTATTCCTCACACAAACCTCACTCACCCGTTAAAGTGAGATATTGGTCACCGAGTCAACTATCCAGGTAAAGTATCGAGTTTGCCAGGAACCACATGTACTCGGGGGCCGCCCGACTGCTCTTTGGCCTTATCATCGCGCCCCCGTGTCCTACCACATCTGCTCCGGTACAGTGCGTTGTGGGCAATCCACTCGGCCCGAATAATCTCCTAGCTTCGCTGTCGAAAGGTACATTATTCGGCCAGCTAAATGTAAGGCATGCGTTCAACATGACTCGAGGCCCAACAACGATCGGTCCTTAACCGACACAGACGGAAAACACTACAGTCCAAAACCCTGTAAGTCTCCGTTCGGTCTCAACTTCAAATTAACACTTAGTTATCCTATGATGACATACTTATTCAAGCAGATCCAGGTAACCACCTATAGCTCGCAGGTGACAGGAAATCACCCGACTTCTACCGGTCTAAGCAAGCTAAGCATTTACTCGACTGCGAATACCAGGGTAACAAGGATAGGGTATAAGAAGGGTAAACAAGGTATAATGCAGCAACAGTTGCACTCAACCCCTATAACTTAATGCATCAAATATATAACATATATATAGTAAAATGCTTTATAAAGTAGGAGGCTGATAATGCTCCGGGGCTTGCTTCTTTCGAAAGAGCTCGGGCGATGATCAGGGCACTCTGGAAGATCCTCACCGACCTCCTCGTCTGCCTCGGGAACCTCCTGCTCTGGTATCTCGGGCTGCTCTTCCGGCTCCTCTAGAACTGCTACCGGAATTTCTTCCTGCGATCCTATATGATGCAGATGTATAAGTGTTCATGCATAGGTGCATTAGAGGGATGACATGTAATGATCATGATGAATGGGATGTAGATGAACATGTTTACTTTATTGGATAGAGTAGAAATACAACTCTTCTACAAGGTAGTCAACATCATCCAAGAATATGTACTACTAAACTACTACTACAACCACTATACTACTTACTAAGTCATCACAGCAAGCTAAGATGCTTCAAAGATACACCAAAGCAAACATTATTAACTAAACATGCATAAAAAATATTAATTAAACCCTAATTGAAACTAGGTTTGAACAACAACATCTATTTTGGTAGCACAAAAAATCTAGAAAAATTACAGTGGCTTACTATCATCTAACCTAGCATGTCACAAAAATTTCATTGCATTTGGATCACTAGAACTGCCTACACAAAAATGACAAGATATGGCATAAATATGAGCATGAAAATACTTTGTATTTTGAAAAGTATCAAACAACATATTTATCATTTTTCCTAGATTCTTCACAGTAAATAATCGCTGTACAAAATTTATCACATGCATGTTTTATTCATATTTTTCCTTATAAAGAAAATAACAAATCTAGGTAATAAATAGCACTTGAACTAGACATCAATAATTTCACATAGAACATGCATAGCATATATTTTTTTTCCAGAAACTACATCACAAAAGAAAACTAATGCAAGTGGAACCATATTTTTTTGAGCAATAATGGGTTTACTATTCATTTTCTTAGATAAATAGCAATTACAAGAATTAAATAAAACTTCACAGAAAAACATCTCAAACTCAACATGCAATATTTTTATGTCGTAGATCTACTCAAAAGAAACCTAGCAAAATTTGTTTCACCAGATTTGGAGCAAAAATGAGCACAAAAATCATTTTCCAAACATTTTATAGAATAACAAAAATCCATTTTCTTTTCTTTTCTTTTCTGAAAATCTCAAACCCAACCCCTTACTGGGCTGGCCCAAGAGAGCCAATCGGCCCATGCCTGCTTTCGGCCTGGCCAAAAGAGCAGGGACGGGGCGAGTCGGCCCGACTCGGCCTCGCGGCCCAAAACCGAAAACGGCCCATCGGGTAGAGCGGGGGCGAGCGACGCCGGCCGGCAAGGCGGCACGGTGGCGCGGCTAGGCGGAGCCGCCGTCGTTCCCGGCCACAGCGGGGCGGGGAAAGACGAGTAGTAGCAGCGCAAGCACTAGGCGATTGCGAAACGGTGAAGAAGGAAAGCGAGGGAAGATGGAGCGGCTCCAACCGCGACGGCGCGCATGGCCGGCCATGGTGCACGGCGGCGAAGGCTTCGCCCAAAGGGGCCATACCCTTGCGTGAAAGGTGACGAGTGCGTGCGCGTGGGAAGGTGGAGAGCGACGTGGAGCGGAGGCGGAAGGAATCGGGGAATGGGGGCTCGTCGGCAGGGCACGACGCCGGCGGGCGGCACACGGTGTGCGGCGAGCTCCCGCTCGGCTGCTTCGAAACGGAGAAGAGGAGGTAGGCAAGCGAACGGAAGTGTAATGGAGCGGATGGCACTCGGACAGGGGGTCTTGAAGACGGTGCAGGGCCGGTCGGAACGGCGAGTGCGCCACCGCCCCTTGCCGCCGGTGGCAGGAAGCCACGCGGCCAGCGTCGGCTGGGCACGCGCGCGCGGCGCGTTCGCGCACAGAGCGCGGGAGCGGGGCGTGCAGGAGCGGGGAGGAGGCAGGCAGGCGCGCGGGCCGTCTTCCACGGCTGGGCCGAAAGTGGGGCGCCGACCCACTTAGGCGAAGAAGAGTTTTTCTTTTTATTTTTCAATTCTTTTTCAAGATTTTCAAAATGCAGCAGCTTTAAATCAAATTTGGAGCAAGAAAATGGCATTTTCTGGAAATGGCCCAAAAATGAAAGTTGCTTGGAATTTAATTCTCTACAACTTTTATTAAGTGACCAACTCAAAATTCCCAACAGATTTTGAATTGGAAAGTAAAAGCTAAATAAAGGGTATTTTGACCATTGTTTTAAACTTATTTTTTTAAAAGAAAATTTTGGATATATTTTCAAAATAAACTTTGCTCCAGGATGGCTCCAAAACATTAGTGAACTATTAGAATTAACAAACAAGCATGTTTAACATTAATACAAGCAAGACTATGGCATAGAATAAATTAAACAAACAAATGCAACATGTATGTTTCGCAGTCATGTTTCGAATGTTTCAAAGCATTGTTTCAGCTGTTATTTAACCTAACTATGTATGTAAGATGATGATGCTTGATGATGCATTATGGTCATGAATTGCAGTGCCTAAATGCTTGCGTAACACCGGGGTGTTACACGTGGGCAGGGGCAAGTGAGTTGCATGCGTTGGGCCTAGGTGCGGGAGTTCCAGATGGATAGACGTGGCCTCCGGAGCAGGATTGGTGCGGGGCGAGGGATCTACGTGCGCGCGCGGAAGCACCGTCCGGTGCTCGTGCCGCGGATCGAACGTCTAAACTAGTAAATCCCTTTTAAAATAGGTGAAAATAGAGAGTTGTTTCACAACTGTTTCAAGGGAGATAGAGAGGATGACAAGTTTTATACTTATTTCAACCAAACATCTTACAACTTTTCCACAACAAGTAGCTCACAATAACTTTTATAAGCTCATAACAGTTTTTTCACATCTCATAGCTAAAGTCAAGACCCTAAGCCTTCAACTATATGCATTGAACCGTCGATCGGGATGACAATTAAACTTGAACTTCTAATAATTATGTTTCGTAATATTCAAGCCTATGTATGAGTAATGGACGATGGACTAGAGACAATTATAGCTTGATGGACCAAACTTTTGGGTTTCAATCCGATGGTTAATAAACATGTGACCTATTTAATTTATGGGTGAACATTTATCAACAGTTAAATAGATGGCCCCAATTATTCCCTTCAGTCAAGCATGCGTGACGACTTTTGCATCCGTGAATACATGGTGATAAAGTCATGAGAAGTCTCCATGGATTACGCCGTGGTAAAATTTCCTTTTCTAATTCTCGGCGTGAAAGCACCCTTATAAATATCTTTTGGCGTATGCAATTACAAGAGTGTGGAAATTTTGCACCAGTTAAAATTGCTAACGTCTTGTTAGCATGTAGATTCATAGCCAAGGAACTGATGTGTCCCCAGATTTTCAAGTGGCCGCTGTCACTCATTGATCAATGTCACACTCATTTTTAAGGAACAAATGGAATGCATAATCTTATGTGCGCCCAGAGATTAATCACACATAAGATGACAAATATAAATAGTATCATCATAAATGTTTATTACATAACGAATAATATCACAGAGTCTTCACGTAACTAAGCGGAAACATAAGATAATTCTTGTGGTAGCTAGCTCCATAGAACAGGCACGTCAACTGATTGACCACAAGTCTAGTAATCTTCAGGGAAGTAGAAGTAGTAGTCACTATTTACACATTCGGAAGTCCATCCTGAGGTGTGGGGGAATGTAAGGGTGAGCACAAAAGTACTCAACAAGTATAACATTGGGTTCATGAAGCTCAAATAGGGTAGACATTGGTTTAACTGCATGTAGCTTTTAATTGGTCATATTTTAAGCAATTGAGTAGCAACAAATAGGTGATGTTCCCATAATAAACACATGATCATGTAAAGAGAGTAATGAATAGCAAGAACCAGTAAATTAATAGTGATCTCTATTCCATAAGGGTCCAAGGCCGCTCGTGACCGTGAGCACGGCTGTTATAACAGTTTTACACTCTGCAGAGGTTGTACACTTTCACTATGAGTCGTGATCTCCAAAAGTCCGAAGTCATGACTCCCCATTGGACAGTTAAGTTTCACTATGAAGTCTTTCCAAGGTTCGTCTAACAAGTTAGGGCCGCTAGGTTTTTGTGCCCTGCAAATGTAGAGCTCCCCTTCCGTATGGCACAATGACACGCAGCCTATACTCATAAGGACAGAAGCCGCACTACACCCAACCCGGAACACACCCCTCTTGCGCTATAAAGGTAATCACTAACAAGCTAGAAAAGGTCCTCTTATATGACTAAAGTTAGAGCAATGTAGCCCTGATAGCTGTACTGTAAGTCTCGGATGTTCGCTTACAGATAAGTCCTTATGGAGAGGAATCTAGAGAAAACTCTAGCCCTCTTGTTCCCTGTTGCTAAAAATCATCTTTTAGTGTTATTGCATATATCATTAGTTAAATTACAAGATCATTGTTTATGTGAGCACTAGCAAACTACTCAATGCTATAACCATAGGATTTAAGGAACAGATCAATACTAAGGCATCCTTAACTAGGAGACACATGCATAATGAATTAAGTGAATTATAGTGAATAGGTAACAAGGATAATCCCATGCTATACTTGCCTGGACCTATCTGATCCTGTTGACCTAGTTCGTAATAGTACTCTTAATCACCAACGAACTGCTCACCGTCTATTCTCGATTAACACACCAACAACAATCATCCAAGGGCATTCATACAAAGCAAACAAAGGTATAATTAGAACAGTACACCAACAGTAGCAAAATAAGATAAAAAGTTTATAAAACGAATCTACATCTCACTAGTATCACACAGACGCGAATTGCACGCAAATCGGAGCTAAAACGAAAAAGTTATGATTTAAACAAGTTTTTCTTTATTAAAGTAATAGATTAAATCTAATCTCAAATTTTAAAAGTGGAGAACCTACTAAACAGTAGCACTAACATGTAGATTATGAAATTACGAACCTAACGCAACTTGAACGGGTCAAATCGGAGTTAAAACGGAGAAGTTATGGCTAAAACAAAATCAGTGGCAATTCTGTAAATAGCTAAAAACGTAATTTATTCTTAACCGAAACAAAATACGCTTTCAAATGAAGAAAACAAAATCTGCAAACATGTTTTGGACTGCAGGTTAGATTATAGAAAACCGGAGGAGCTCTTTTGCAAAAGTGGCAGCCGAACCGGTATCAGGCTTTCTACGCCGTTGGATCTAAAACCGGTGGCCGAGATCAAAAGGGGGAGAATAGGGAGGCGGCCGGCGGCGAGCTGGATGGCGGCGCCATGGCCGAAATAGGCATATCCTCGCCGGAGTTCATCGTAAGGGCGATTTCGGGCACCATTGATGACGGGACAAGCACGGGAAGCAAGAGCAGATGATTGCAAACTCACCTAGATGGATCGGAGCGGCGAAAATCGGATGAGGACGTCGTGTGGCTCCCAATGGCGGGCGGCGGAGCTCTGTTCACGAGGATGGAGCTACATTAGTGAAACAAACCGAAAAAGAAGAAGAAGAAGGGCTCGTCAACTTCCAAACAGCAACCCGAAGCTCGTGCACAAGCTTACGGTGACGACGACGCGGTGGAGTTGACGAACTCGTCCACCCGAGCTTGAACGGCGGTGGCTTTAGGGTTTCGAGTGGCTGCGCGATTGATTAGAGGCGCTGGCTTGCGATTGGAGTTGAGGAGCAGGTGGCAGCACCCGCGGCTACTTATGAGGGGGCTAGGCGTGCGGTACAAGGCAAGCGGAGGGCCGGGGCGGCGTCGGACTCCACCGTCGAGTCCACCTCGGTTACGAGCAAGGGAAGAAGAAAACGCTTACACGTGGGCCCGGCGTGGCAGTGACACGGAGAGAGGAGAGAAGGGCGAGGCAGTCAGGGCGAGGCGGCCTGCGGCTTCGGCTGGGCCGGCCCAATACGCGACGCGCGAGAAAGAGAAGCTGGGCTAGATAGACGGCCGATTGAGGGAGCCGAGCGGGCCAGTGGCTTGAGGAGCGCGTCTTCAGCTGGCCGCGGGGCACGGGCTGGGCCGAAAGGCCGAAAACCAGAGAGGAGAGGGGAAGGAGATTTTCTATTTCTTCTTTTTCGTTTCTAATATTTCAAAGCCATTTTTAAATAGTTTTTGAAATCCTTTTCTCTTGAAATAAAAACCAATCAATCACAAATAAAATATGCAGCAGCATGTATGCACAAGCATGTATCTAACCTTATAGTTGATTTTATTTATCGAAAATTATTATTTCTCTAGGTTAAAATGTTCACAGAATTACGTAAATAAATCCAATTCTCCTATTTTTAAAATGATGTAATTTTTAGGGTGTTACAATCAACGTCTAGCAACGAGAAGCATCTCTTGTGCAGTGGACAGTGGTAGAGTGTGTGAGAACACAACTGTCTATCAAGACTATGATGCTGTTTCGTTGGCTTATTTTGTAGCGTGATCTGATCACACCGCCAACCGATCACGTTAGTTATTGTTTGGTCGATGTACTTTGTAATTGGATGACACGGGAATTGTTACGCGCGTTCAACGCGCCGTGGGTGGGAAGCGATCACGCTGGCGTCTGTCAGGTGTTTAAGCAATTTCTATGTCAATTTAATCCAGAAAAATAATACTATAAAGATGATGACACGTATAAAAATTAGCATAGTAATTATAACATCATATATAATATATGATGTTATAATTACTATACTAATTTTATGAACCATAAAACCATGATTCAAAACATGTAAGATGGTATATTTGTCATATAAAGCATACCAACAAGATCACGTAGCATATGAACAACAACGACATGACCTAAAGCATCAAAACATGGCATACCAGAGAGAACATATATAAATATAAAAACAAGAGTGAGTTTGTGGATATACCCAGAGGAAGGTCACATGCCGAAGGCATCGGAGGCTCCACTCGCATGTAAGCATGGTATATTTGTCATATAAAGCATACCAGCAAGATCACGTAGCATATGAACAACAACGCATATGAACAACAACGACATGACCCAAAGCATCAAAACATGGCATATCAGAGAGAACATATATAAATATAAAAATAAGAGTGAGTTTGCGGATATACCCAGAGGAGGGTCCCATGCCGAAGCCATCGGAGGCTTCACTCGCACTAGCACCTCCAGTTATGGTGTGCAGATTAGTACGTTGCTCGAAGTAGTGGACCATAGTCGTTGCAGAAAGGTGTTCGCAGCGCCGACTCCCACGCACCAGAGGAAGAAGACGATGGTGTGCGCGGATCAGGGAAGAAGACGTCACCCCGAGCAGGGTTCTCAGGCGAGCGGTGGTTCCGAAGGCACCTGCTCTCCCGCAACCTCATGCACGCGAAGTCACGGGACAGAGATCGCCATCTAGCAGCGGAGCGGTGGTGTCTGTGTTTGTGTTTCTGTTGTCTCTCGGAAGAAAAATGATAGAAGCGAGAACTCTTATTCCCGCAACGAGGAGGAGAAGGGGCCAGCTAGGGAGATCAGGAGATAGTAACTCACGAGATTAATGCCAACCCACATTCACCATAATGTAAAAGAGTTGAAACTCCCACAATTACGAGAGGTGAGTGGCAAAACCGAGCCACACCACGCCCACGCCCACGGCCCGGCCGGTGGCAGCGCCGCGCGCACGTGGCACGCCTTTATCCTTTCCTCAACCTCTCAATATAGACGGATAAAATCCAACCAGTCAATGTTTAGTCAAACTCTCATATGATATAAATCATATACCATATAATGTTACGGACCATATAGTTTAATGATTTGTTAAATATATTATGGACAAGCCCACGATAAATCCAACGGCCGCGTGAAGATAGAACTGCCTTCCGATTCCCACGCCTGGACCCAACAAGATACGTAAATAAATGATTTCCTTTCCGTTGCCGCCCTGAAATCATTCCATTTACGTTGCCGTTCCCTGCGCTGAAACAAACAGCACCATCGCGTGGTACGAAGAACTAGGAAGAGGAAGAACAGTAGGGGTAGCGACGACAGATTTTGCTTGAAGAGAAAGTTGTTCAGTTCATACATAATGCCTACACGAGCGCAGTGCTCTGTTTTAAACCGCACCTTGGCGGCACTAGCTGCCCAGCTGTCTACTTGCTACTAACCCAGTCCGGCCCGGTCACGCGCGTATTGGGCTTCCCGTTCCTCGCTTCTCTGGTGCGAGCTGGTATCGCTTGACCCAGCCCATCATGGCTACTGGAGGCTCCATTGTTCCTAGTGGAGAATATGGATGATCTGCCTGAAGTTTGATCGAGGTGACAGGTGAGATCCTCATCAAAATGGCAGTTAGATAGCTGACTATGGCCTATGGCCTATGGCAGGAGCGCTCTCTAGTCTCTAGTTTTGATTTTTTTTGAAAGACCAGCAAAAGCTTTGCCAAAATATATTAAGGAAAAAAAGTTATTTAGAAAGTCTCTAGTTTTGAAACGAATGACAACGAAACTTTAAACGCAAATGCTTGCACACGGACGTCCGTCCCGTCCGAACGCGTGCCTTCCTAGGCCTGTGCAGTGGATAGGCCCAACAACACCTCTACGTCTTTTCCATCTCCGAAAATTTCCACACTCACTCACAACGGTGTCGCAGTGTCACCACACATACGCCCACCGCACTTCGCCCCGTCGCACCCCCTTCCCCAACCGCATGCCTGTCCCCCACTGCGCCGTGCCCTTCCCCCCACCGCGCTGCACCCCATCGCCGGTTGCGCCGCGCCCCATCCCCCACGAGCAAACATCACTGGACGACTACGGCCGAGCAACAGCTGCGCTGGAGAAGCATCAGCAAGGCCGCACCGACGGGCACAAGCTTGGGCCGCGAGCAGGCACGAGAGAATCTCTGCAATGGAGGTGTACACTAGGCCGATGTCCCCCACCACGTAGGCTGTGGCAACGTGGCAACGTCGTGTTTCAAGTGTTTCAGACGTTCCAGACTTATGTTTCAAGTGTTTAATCTAGATGTTGCAAAAGTATATCTGAGATGTTGCCTATGATGCAATGACAATATAAGCATGTTAAGCGTATGTTTTCAAATGTTTCAGGTGTTTTAGACGTATGAGTGTTTGATCTGGATGTTGCAAAGTAGATATGAGTGTTGTATATACATGCATATTGTAAGAGTATGTTTCAAGTGTTTCAGTTGTTTTATACGTATGTTATAAGTATTTCATCTGGATGTTGCATATGTTTTGCAATGGCTACACACATGTTTCTTAAGTGTTTTGCAAGTGTTTCAGACATATGTTACATGTGTTTCAATTGTTTTGGATGTATGTTACAAGTGTTTCATCTAGATATTGCAAAAGTGATCTGATGGTGCACATGTTGCAACAGGACCCGCCTGCTGCAGCTGCCTGCTATACCTTAGGGCAGAATACACGGCGCCGAACTAGCTGGATTCAAAGTGTGTGCTGTTGTTTAGGGTGTGTTTAGTTCCGCGAAAAGGTGTAAAAAAAGTATTGTAGCACGTTTTGGCTTTATTTGGTAAATAGTGTCCAACCATTGACTAATTAGGTTCAAAACGTTCGTCTCGCAAAGTACAACCAAGCTGTACAATTAGTTTTTGATTTCATCTACATTTAGTACTTCATGCATGTATCGCAAGTTTGATGTGACGGGAAATCTTTTGTTTGCACAGTATTTTTTTTTTTTTGAGGAAGTAAACAAAGCCTTAGTTATGACACACCTACCGCTACCGGCTGGCCTGTTGTTTAGTAATGGCAGGCCACGATGCAGAAATGGCTGTGCTGCTACCTGCTCTGCTCAGCCGGAACCCGGAGGTAGGGCGCGTTTAGTACCGAAAATTTTTGGCTTTTGGCTACTGTAGCACTTTCGTTTGTATTTGGCAAAAGTTGTCCAATTATGGACTATTTAGGTTTAAAAGATTCGTCTCGCCAATTACAGGCAGGGATGAAAACGGTACGGATATTTTCCGACCGTATTCGAGACTGAATCCGTTTAGAGGGGTTTTAATCCGTCCGTATCCGAGTCCGGATATTTTACATCCGATACCGTATTCGTATCCGAATATTTAAATCACATATTTATGATGTCGATATCCAATCATATCCTATCCGGCATTTTTTATACTATCCGTATTCGAATCCGAATCCGAACATAAATATGAAAACAAATACGATATCAGTGATATCCGTCCGTATCCGATCCGTTTTCATCCCTAATTACAGGCAAACTGTACAATTAGTTATTCTTTTTATCTACATTTAATGCTCCATGCATGTGCCGCAAGATTTGATGTGACGGGGAATCTTGAAAATTTTTGGTTTTTGGGTAGAATCTAAACAGGCCCGTAGTAGACAGGAATGAGCTCAATGATCAATAGGATAGGACCATTTATATATAATAACTAAAATATACTATACATACGTTTTGCATGCATGTGACTACTACTGTTTATAGCTGCTGGAGCAGCGTACTCGTACATCATCACGGCAGGTATAAATGACATTGTCTTTAGCATATTGCGCCTTGTTTAGATCCGCCGAATCGGCGCCGGTGGCACTGTGTTGAGTTACTGTAGCTTTTGTTTTTATTTGGTAATAATTGTTCAAAATTTGATTAATTAGGATCAAAATGTTCATCTCGTAAAGTACAACAAAACTGTGCAATTAGTTTTTGATTTCATCTACATTTAGTACTCCATGCATGTGCCGACATTTTGATGTGATGGGGAATCTTTTTTTTGCACAGTAGAATTTGGAGTGAATTTGGGGAACTAAACAAGGCCTGGATATAAAAGATCATGGTTGATCTCTAGCATTTGGGTTCCGGCTGAGCAGAGCAGAGCAGGTAGCAGCACAGCCATTTCTGCGTCGTGGCCTGCCATAACTAAACAACAGGCCAGCCGGTAGCGGTAGGTGTGTCTGTAACTAAACAACCACCACACGCTTTGAATCCACCCACCTCGGCGTCACAGATCTTGGCGTCGAGTTCGACGCCATATATTCTGGCGTCGAGTTATCGGTCACGTCAACGTTATCTAGGATGTCCTGAGGTGTACGGCTAGACACCTCGGAATTAAAATATGTGGCACCGAGACGTGTTACCTTGACGCCATAAGTCCTGACGTCAACCTCAGGATCAAAGATGAGTTTAAGTCTATCAGGAGACCAAACATAAATTTTCTTTTAAAAAAGAATCAAATTATAAAAAAGTGGATAAACTCTCAATCACGGAGTGATGTCATATGCCCCATAACTACCAGACCAGACAGTAGTTCAGACGCTAGCGACCGCGCGTGACGTGCCCGGCGGGCGACGACCGTCAGCCTGTTCGTTTGACTGGACTTTTTTGTTGTTGGTTCGTGAAAAAGTATTGCTGGTTGATTTAGTGTAAAAGAAAAATACTAATTTAGATCGTTTACAACGAGCACGACCCAACCGATCAGGCTGCATGGCATCTGATGGGGCAGAGTGCCGCAGTAGTATTATGGCGTGTTAGAATCTACGCGTCCATGTATCGGTGTGGCCTTTAAATATGCGTGCGTAGTCCCGTAACATAGAACCCCGACACTTCACACCACGCACAGACAAACTGATTGGCTTAATGATGAGCTCGAGTAGAGTAATGGTTTGCGCCGTGGCGTTCGCTCTGGCGGCCATGCCACCGGCTGCATCCGCAGCGCCGGGTGGCGACGGTGGGATACTGTATATCCCGTCCGCTGCCTCCATAGCTAGTCACTGCCCCTCCAGCTGCGGGGGCGTCAACATCTCCTACCCCTTCGGCATAGGGCCCGGCTGCTTCCGACAAGGCTTCGAGCTTACCTGCAACCACACCACTCAACCTCCAAAGTTATTTCTGGGTAACAGCACAACTCAAGTTAATTACATTTATGGTACCAGAATTTACGTCCCAGCTATGTTCTTCAACAGTAGCTCAGAAGAATCTGGTACGAACACCTACAATATATCATGGGATGCCCCCGCTAAGGGTATTACTATCCGCCGTTATAACAGTCTCTTCTTCCTTGGCTGCGATTTCGATGTTGACTTGTTTGATTATGTAAGGAACCCAATTGGCTCATGCACGAGCAGGTGCCACGGCAAGGTATTGCTGAATCAAGGGCCTTGCAATGGTTTCGGTTGCTGTTCCATCAGTCTACGAAACGACATCTCAGGCTTTCTGGGAGCAATTGTTCGGGCTGGTAATATGGCAGCACAGTCAGATCCTCTGCACCCTGGCATCATGGCTTTCATGTCGGAGCAAGATTACACAGAAAATGCGACTGATCTTTTCTCAAGTTGGACAAATGCAAGCAAGATTGATGACGCTGCACTTGAGGTTACCATCATGGACCAACCAAGCTGCAAAAGCGCACAAATGAACAATGCAAGTTATGCCTGTGCCACGGACAGCTATTGTAAAAATGAGACATATGGAGGTTACAGCTGCCACTGCTACAATGGTTATTACACCGGCAATGCTTACCTTTCCGAAGGATGCATGCAAGGTGCTCCCTACTTGCTTTTGTCTAAAAAAACGAAAATGTTTAACTTTTTATCTTCTTGTTCTTACTCTATCAATCTATTGTTATGAAGCAGATTACAAACCCAAGCCTAAAGAACACTGCCGGAGGTCATGTGGGAACATGCCCATTCCCTTCCCTTTCGGGCTTGAAGAAGACTGTTTCGGAAACGAAAGGTTCCGACTTAATTGTACCGCTGCAAATGAGACGCTTTTTAGCACAGCATATACACAGTATCACGTGACTGGTCTGTCAGTAGAAGACGGGACTCTGACAGTTAGTAACAAGCTAAACAATGCTAGCTCCGGGAAAGAAGTAATAATAGCTCAGGCCACCGAAAGTGGAGAAGTGTATATGGACGGCCCTGTGGAAGATGAATTTGATTTTTCTATGGAATATGACATTGTTATACGATGGGCAGTGACAAATTCATCTTGTGAACAAGCTATGTATGGGAATAGAAGTAAGTATGCATGTCGCAGTGGAAACAGTGATTGCAAAAACGTGATCCATGGGAAAACATTTATGGGATATCGTTGCAAGTGTTCTACTGGCTACACAGGAAATCCATACATACAGGACGGCTGCACAGGTACATACCTTTCCTCCTTCACTATGTGCTTCTCCCTCTGTTACAAATTATAGTTTGTTTGACTTTTTTAACCCCAAGTTTGCCACTCATCTTATTTAAAAAGTCATTCTTGAAGAACTTTTGTTAATAAAGCAAGCCACAACAAAAGAAAGTGATATTTTGCACAATTTTTTGAATAAGATAAGTGGTCAAACTTGGAGTAAAAAAGTCAAATGAACTATAAATTGGAACGGATTTAGTACAACATAACATAGTTCACACCAGAAAATGGAAAGAAAATTAACAAATTCACATACTCTAAAAAATTTGTAATTTGTAGTTAAATCCGACTAGGCAGATTTAGACAGGAGATTCCTTTTCATCAGCTTGTTATGCAAGTATGCAACCACATATTATGATGATCAACATATATAATGAATAACAAGAATTGATTGTCTACAGATATTGATGAATGCTTGATGCCAAACTACTGCAACGGTACATGTCAAAACAATCCTGGAAGCTATAGGTGCACACCGTGTTCTCATACCCAAGAATTTGATTTCATCAAGAGGCGGTGTGTTACATCAGCTAAGCAACGGAATCTTCTTTTGGGTAAGCCATACCAAACAAAACTCCCTTGAAATTATAATTTGTAAACATTAACATGATTTCATAACAATAGCAAATGAATATAGGTATTGCAATTGGAACTAGCTGTGGCCTTGGATCCATATTTATTGCACTGGGTATAATGGTAGTTGCCAATAAGTGGAAAAAAGGCATCCAAAGTAGAATCCGACGAGCATACTTCAAGAAAAATCAAGGTCTGTTGTTGGAGCAATTGATCTCAGATGAGAGTGCTACAAGCAAAACAAAGATATTCTCATTGGGGGAACTAGAGGAGGCGACCAACAACTTTGATACTACTCGTATTCTTGGTTGTGGAGGACATGGAACAGTTTATAAAGGGATTTTGTCCGATCAACGTGTGGTGGCCATAAAAAAAGTCCAAAATAGTGGAGCAAATAGAGATAGACCAATTTATCAATGAGGTTGTCATTTTGTCTCAAATCATTCATCGTAATGTGGTGAAATTGTTTGGTTGCTGCTTAGAAGATGAGGTGCCCTTGCTTGTCTATGAGTTCATTTCAAATGGAACTCTGTATGAACTTCTTCATACGGATGCTTCAGTAAAATGCTTGCTTTCCTAGGATGATCGCATAAGGATTGCAGTCGAAGCAGCCGGGGCTCTAGCTTATCTACACTCAGCAGCTACAATACCAATTTTTCATAGAGATGTGAAGTCTTCAAATATACTCTTGGATGACAACTTCACCACAAAGGTTTCAGATTTTGGTGCTTCAAGATCTCTTTCACTTGATGAAACCCATGTGGTGACAATTGTTCAAGGAACATTTGGTTACTTGGATCCTGAGTATTATCATACTGGTCAACTAACAGAGAAGAGTGATGTATACAGTTTTGGAGTAATACTTGTGGAACTTTTGACAAGAAAGAAGCCAATTTTTATTAAGGGTTAAGTCCACTTTACACCCTCCAACTTGCAGCAAAGTTCAGATTTCAACCTCGAACTTCAAAACCGGACAGCTTTGGTCCTCCAACTCTCGAAAAAGTTCAACTTTCATCATTCTGGGCGGTTTTTGTGTGTGAACAGTAACTTTTGATATTTTCGGGAGCGCTAAAATTTTATATTATTTTTTCGAGCATCTTAACGTTCTCAAATGAAAAAACTCAAAACTACAAAGTTGTAGATCTCATCGAGGTCTACAATTTACATATAAAAATTATCTTCATCCGACATCGTATTGAAGTGTTTTCTATTTTTTGAAATTTGAGTCTCATCACGTGAGAAAATATGGTGCTGAAATTTTATATTATTTTTTCGAGCATCTTACTGTCCTCAAATGAAAAAACTCAAAACTACAAAGTTGTAGATCTCAACGAGGTCTACAATTTATATATAAAAATTATCTTCATCCGACATTGTATTGGAGGGTTTTCTATTTTTTTAAATTTGAGTCTCATCACGCGTGAAACAATTTTGTCGCGTGATGAGACTCAAATTTAAAAAAATAGAAAACCCTCCAATACAATGTCGGATGAAGATAATTTTTATATATAAATTGTAGACCTCGTTGAGATCTACAATTTTGTAGTTTTGAGTTTTTTCATTTGAGGACAGTAAGATGCTCGAAAAAATAATATAAAATTTCAGCACCATATTTTCTCACGTGATGAGACTCAAATTTCAAAAAATAGAAAACACTTCAATACGATGTCGGATGAAGATAATTTTTATATGTAAATTGTAGACCTTGATGAGATCTACAACTTTGTAGTTTTGAGTTTTTTCATTTGAGAACGTTAAGATGCTCGAAAAAATAATATAAAATTTTAGCGCTCCCGAAAATATCAAAAGTTACTGTTCATACACAAAAACCGCCCAGAAGGATGAAAGTTGAACTTTTTCGAGAGTTGGAGGACCAAAGCTGTCCGGTTTTGAAGTTCGAGGTTGAAATCTGAACTTTGCTGCAAGTTGGAGGGTGTAAAGTGGACTTAACCCTTTTATTAATGATTTAGGTGCAAAGCAAAGCTTGTCCCATTTCTTCATTGAAGGACTTCACCAAGGGTCTCTTATTGAAATAATGGATACTCAAGTTGTGGAAGAAGCAGACCAAGAAGAGATTAGTGAAATTGCCTCATTGGCAGAAGCATGCTTAAGGGTCAAAGGAGGAGAGCGACCGACTATGAGAGAAGTAGACATGAGGTTACAATTCTTAAGAACAAAGAGGATGAGAAAAAGACATGATTTACCCAACAAAGATGGAGATATTGAGCGTTTGCTATGTGGAAAATTTAAGAACTCACTTGAACATATCGATCATATTAATGATGCACATATGCCACCTCAAGAGACCTCGAGATGCTATAGTTTGGAGCAAGAATTTGTATCTTCGTTTAGGCGACGCTAACTACATCAGGGTAAGATTATAGAGGGCTTGCTTATATACTTCTGCACTTGAGATATCATATATTTAGAAGTTGCATTTAATTTCATATCTTTGGATGAGATTGTATCACACAGATTCATTTTATGTGTAATATGCACGATGTATTGTAGACCAGATGGCTTGTATCCTTCTATATGATGGCTTGTATCCCTTCTATATTTTTCTGTAGATGCATATAGGGTATAACATCAGGTCCCTATATTAAAGATAAGGTTCTATAAGAACATAGTTGTGGTTGTCGACAAGTCTATTGATAATTTGATATCAATTGCCAATGGCTCAATCAGTGGCTCCGGTAGCCATCAGACTAATACATGATTTCAACTGTAACACGTTGCTGCACTTTTTGTCATGATCAGGCTAGCACATGATCATACTAATGTGAATTGAAACTCATGAGAACAGAAAGATATGGTAAACTCAATCTTCCGTTCAATGTCCTTTCATGACAGTATCAACTTCATTGTCCTTTAATGACTTTATCAATAGCACGGCCATCATGTGTATTCAACACAGAACTTCAAAGTCGCATTTGCAGATATGAAAGTATGTACAAGTCTACCCTACAGATGCAACTGATCTGCATATGGAAAATCTGAATTAGCTTGGCGCATATTAGACTTATAAAACTTCTGTAAGTGTGAGCGCGCGTGGATCATCAGTAGCTATATTTTGAAAATTTTGTACCAACTATCGGTATTACATACATGAAGCAATACATTCCACTGAAAATGACCCTGGCGCAAGGGAGCCTACCAATTCAAGGAGACAACGGTTGCCAAGGCCACGAGGGACGCCTCAACCGGGTGCTCGTGCTGGGAGCCATGGAGGGGAGAGGAGAAGATTCCGAGCCCGAGGGGAGCAGTGGAGGAGGCCCCGCTCAGCCTGTTTCACCTGCTCTACTGACTGGCGACTACCGACCCTGCGGCGAGCTATCAACAGCCAAGTGCGGCGCTCGACAGCGTCGGCAGCGAGGAGTCGAGGACGGAGCAAGTAGCATTGACGACTTGGCGCAGGAATTGTTGGGCCTCAAAAGTATTTTCTTCGGTGGGCTAGGGCGGTGCTTGCGTAAATATGGCCCAAGAACTGCTGTCAGCAGCATGGGTCAAGGACGATTTTTAACACGGCAAGCATCCAGGTAGCCAACATGCTCACCACGCTGGGGCCTCATGTCACCGGACAATCCTACTTCCAATTCAGTGTTGTTGGTTCTTTGCCTTGATTTGCCAGCAGATTCTTCCTTAAGAAAGTCACTGGATCACCTAACTGTGATGAACCGAGTTGGGATAGAACAGAGAAACAGAGTTTAGTTAGGAAGCACAGCAAATGGGACTGGGAAGAAGACAGAGTCTGGGGTTCAGGTTTCTATTCTTCGATCCATCACCATTCCATTACAACTTACAAGGGCTTCTATACCCGCCCTGCAACACTTCACCAACGCACACAGGCGGTTGCGACTAACAGCTGTCCCCTAACTGAATGCCCAACAGAATTACGGCCTAAGGCCCATGCCTGACCGCAGCGCTCAGCCACATCGCTCCCCTGTTGTCGGACACAGCTCAGTGTTGCGCCTCTTAGCCGAGCACCTGACACTTACATGATCCAAGTTATGGCTCTGACCACACTGCAGTGCCTGCAAGCGTGACCCTAGTAATTGGGCTGTGGTATAGTGTAACCAAATGTTTAAAGCACTACTCTGCAAATCCGATGCTAACCACAGGCACATACCAGTTGTCAGAGGATATGAACTTTGTTCTAGATTCAGATTTCAGAGTCGTGAGTGCATCGTGGTAGGTGCCCGCTCTCTGTTTAGGCATTCTTTTCATAAACTGATTCTGTCGTGTGTGTAATAGATTGCTTCAATTTTCAAGTGTTAGCATGATTAATGAAAACACAAGCAGTCGACAAAATAAATTCAGGGCACAAGAAATGATCTCCTGTTGGGCCTCGGGCGTCCTTTCATGACAGTATGAGGTGCTCTCACATTGCATACCGAAGTGCTCTGAAGGACTGCAGCTGCAGTAGCAGAACAAATGCACACAACTAAAGTTCATAGTGGTTCAATACTAAAAGAGCCTCCAAGCAAATTTAAAATAGCACAGCCCGATTCATAGTCCCGTAAAGATCGCCACTGCCAGCCACCACCAGTCCGGCGCACCATGGTGGACCGCGCGCGTCGTCTCCGCCGCCGCCACGGAGCAGGCCAGCGCTACAAGCAGCTTCAGCCGAGGATGACGAGGAGCCTACATGCAAGCCAACGCTAATTGCGATACTCATCGTACGAGCATGCACCGCAGCAACATGGACGAGGGGAGGCGCAGGTGGAGGGGAATGCCGCACGGAAAACAAGATAGCCGCCCGAGAATATGGATGGTCTGCCTGAAGTTTGATCAAGGCGAGATCCACATGCTTGCCAGTGCATGCTCGGACATGCTGGTTCAGACAAAGTAACCTGTAGTTGTTCTAATACAAACAAGAGAACTTGGCACATGGAACAGAACAGAGGATTTACAGCACAACGAAGTGCAAGGCTAGATAGGTTATATCATGCTAATGTAAAAGGCATTAGTGTCTTCAGGTGTAGAAATCGAAATCGTTCTAGAAGAAGCAAAACTAGATGGTCCAACGCTATCGCTATCAAGTACGAACAGCTGCTTGTTGCAGCCTTGAGCCACCTACACAAACATGTTGGTTCGCGCTGTCAGTGTCACAGACTAGGTGTCTGTGCTCGTCTCGCCGTTGCGCCAGCGGCCAGCGTATGTACGCCGGATGAGTGTACACAAAGCTTCCCTGAATTTCTCGCTGAATTAGGGTGTGTTTAGTTCGTGAAAAATTTTGGCTTTGGCTACTGTAGTACTTTCGTTTGTATTTGCCAATTAGTGTCGAATCATAGACTAATTAGACTCAAAAAATTCGTCTCGTGGTTTTCTACCAAACTGTGTAATTAATTTTTTTTCGTCTACATTTAATGCTCCATGCATGAGTCCAAACATTCGATGTGACGGGGAATCTTGAAAAATTTTGGAAATTAAACACCCCCTTAGTCCAGGCGCTGGTACAGTACCTAAAGCTCTGGGAAGGACTCACAGAAGTAGACTTGATGCAAGGGGTGGTTGATGAGTTCATTTGGCGCTGCTCTCCGAGTTGGGAGTTCAGCTAGCTCCAAGTACAGCTCTTCACCTTGCATCCTTTACCTTTCGAATTGGGAGAGGATGGAATGCTCTAGGAAGTTTCTTGACAGGAAGATCGTTTCCTGTCAGAGTGGTGGCTCATGCAGCCGAGCGTTAGCTCGAGTGGTCTGTCTCCGACCTGGGATTGCCCAGGTCGGGAGTTCGACTCCGGGCCGCTGCGGGCACCGCTGTGATAAAAACACAGTAGTGCAGAAAAAAAAACCTCTCGTTTGTCTCGCATCTCAAAGCACAGTGTGACCCGGCCCTTTCACGGGATACGTGACGCTGTGTGTGGGTGAGATAGGGGTTCGGGAGTTTTCTCGGCCTGCGTGAGATGTCCTTCTACCTTAGCGCAAAGTCGCAGGGCTGTCTGCCCCCCGCAGGCCGAGTTTTTTTTTAGTGTGGTGGCTCCTGGAACGTGCAGATCACGAGTTAGAGTCACGTACTCACGTGTGGACCTGTGAACTGTGAAGTCCATGGAATAGGGGCCAGAAGTGCCCAGTACGTCTGGACCGCAGAGAGTCCCAGGGTGTTTAGATGATTTTTTTGAATTTTTGTTACTGTAGCACTTTTGTTTGTATTTGATAATTAGTGTCTAATCATAGACTAATTAGGCTTAAAAGATTCGTCTCGTGATTTGCAACTAAACTATGTAATTAGTTATCTCTTTTACCTACATTAAATGTTCCATATATGCGTCTAAAGATTGATATGATGGAAAGAGTGTAAAATTTTGGAATTTGGAGTGAAAGTAGACAAGGCCGAGTCAAGCGCCTAATGTGCTCGCTGTTCGGGAGCAGTGACGCTTACTAGAGAGTCGGATAGGGAAAAAAAATCTGCTGAGTGCTGACCATACTGTGCCAATTCAAAGTCTACCCGGGCAATCTCGCACTGATGTGCCTTGCCTCATAACTCCAGACAGTCGTCCAGACGCTAGCGACCGCGCGTGACGTGCCCGGCGGGCGACAACCATGACATCTGATGGGACAGTAGACTATGGCGTGTTACACGCCCTGTTCGTTTGGACTTATCAGCAGAATCAGCAGTCATCCAGCAGTGTTTTTGTCTCACAACAAACCAGCGAACAGTGCTTTCAGCACAATAAACTAGCGAAACGAACAGGCTGACAATCTTTGCTCCGGACAGGAGTATCTACGCGTGCATGAAACTGTATCGGTTGCCTTCAAACAAGATACTAAATAGCGTATAGCGGGTCGGTAACGGATTAGCGTCAAGGTAGCGGATTGCGGATAGCGGGCGATATTACGGACGATAAGTTCCAATAACGACACCCGATAGTCCCATATAATTTTAAGTACATATATCACGAATAATAAATATAAATAATTTTAAGTGCATATATCACGAATAATTTTAAGTTTTACAGCCGATGCGTGAGTATCGTGCCTTCAAATATGCGTAGTCTGAGTCCCGTAAACCCAGAACCCCGACACTTCACACTTCAGACAACACACAGACAAGCTGATAGGCTTAATCACGAGCTCAAGTTGAGTAATAGTTTGCGCCATGGCATTCGCTCTGGCGTGCTTGGCGGCCATGCCGGCTGCATCCACAGCCTTGGGTGACGACGGAGGGATACTACATATCCCGTCCGCTGCCTCCATAGCTCACTGCCCCTCTAGCTGCGGGGACGTCGACATCTCCTACACCTTGGGCATAGGGTTCGACTGCTTCCGACAAGGCTTCGAGCTTACCTGCAACCACACCACTCAACCTCCAAAGTTGTTTCTGGGTAACAGCACAACTCAGGTTACCGAGATAAGCATATTATATTGTAACTTAGTTTACGTCCCTGCTATGTTCTTCAACAGTACTAGCTTGGAAGAATCTGATACGAACACCTACAATATATCTTGGTATGCCCCCGCTGAGGGTATTACTATCTCCAGTGTTTATAACACTTTCTTCTTCCTTGGCTGCGATTTCGATGTTGACTTGTTTGACTCTATGAGAAACCCAATCGGCTCCTGCATGAGCAGGTGCCACAGCAAGGTATTGCCGAATCAAGGGCCTTGCTATGGTTTTGGTTGCTGTTCCATCAGTCTACAAAACGACATCTCAGGCTTTCAGGGAACAATTGCTCGAGCTGGTAATATGGCAGCACAGTTACATCCTCTGCACCCTGGCATCATGGCTTTCATGTCGGTTGGACATTCTTCCAATGCGACTGATCTTTTCTCGAGTTGGACCAATACAAGCAATATTGATGGCGCTCTACTAGAGGTTGCCTCATGAACCAACCAAGCTGTGAAAGCGCACAAATGAACAACGCAAGTTATGCCTGTGGTGACACCGACAGCATTTGTAGAAATGCATCACGTGGAGGTTACACCTGCGACTGCTCCAATGATTATTACACATCCAATGCTTACCTTTCAGATGGATGCATGCGCAAACAAGGTTCTAATTGCTTCCTTTTCTCTAAAACATGAAAATATCACGAACATATCATTTCAATCATCTTGTTCTTACTCCTTGCCAATTTATTATGGAGTAGATTACAACCCGAAGCCTAATGAGCATTGCCGGAGGTCATGTGGAAACCTGACCATTCCCTTCCCTTTCGGCCTCGAAGAAGATTGTTATGGAAACGAAAGGTTCCGGCTTAATTGTACAGCAAGCAACACTACGCTTTTTAGCTCAGGAAAAGCACGTGCTGAATGTGTCAGTAGAAGATGGGACTCTGATTGTCAGCAACAAACTAAATAACAATGCAAGCTCCGCCGTGAAAGAAGTGATAATAGTTAATACCGACGAGCAAGGAGACTACGAGGGCCAGGGCACTGTCGAAGATCAATTTGATTTTTCTATGGAATATGACATTGTTATAAGATGGGCAATAACCAATTCAACTTGTCAGCAAGCTAACCAGAATAATAGCAATTATGCATGTCGTAGCACAAACAGTTCTTGCCTACACGTAACCCATGGGGACATATTTATGGGGTATCGTTGCAATTGTTCTTCCGGCTTCCAGGGAAATCCGTACATACAGGGCGGCTGCAAAGGTACATCCCTCTCATCGACCAGTACGTCTATAGAGCATTACATCACTCATACCCAAAATGGAATTGATATTAGTCGGGTCACATGCTGTAACAGAGTTGTAATTCGAAGTTCAATCAGATCAAATTATTTAAACATGGGATTTGTTTTCAGCATAGTATAATACAAGATTATATGATACTCCCACTATCCAAATTACAAGACATTTTGGTTTTTCTTGATACATAGCTTTTGCTATGCACTTACTTATACACTAATATCTAAATACATAGTAAAATTAATGTATCTAGAAAAGCTAAAACATCTTATAATTTGGAACGGGGAGAGTATATTTGTAACGATCAATATAAATATTGAATAACAAATTAGATGTCTACAGATATTGATGAATGCTCACTGCCAAACTACTGCAATGGTACATGTGAAAATATCCCTGGAAGCTATAAATGCACGCCATGCCCTCACAGTAAAAAATTCGATTCTATTAAGGGGCAGTGTGTCATATCGACTAAGCAACAGAATCTTCTTTTGGGTAAGTCATAGCAAACAAAATCCCCTTGCAATTACATTTTGTAACATTAACATTGTATTATAACCACGGCAAATGCATATAGGTATTGCAATTGGAATTGGTTGTGGCCTTGGCTCCATATTTATTGCATTGGGTGCAATTCTACTTGTCAATAAGTGGAAGAAAGGCATCCAAAAGAGAATTCGACAAGCATACTTCAAGAAAAATCAAGGTTTGCTATTGGAGCAACTGATCTCAGATGAAAGCGCTGCAAGCAAAACAAAGATATTCTCATTGGAGGAACTAGAGGAGGCGACTAACAACTTTGATGCTACTCGTGTTCTTAGTCGTGGAGGACATGGAATAGTTTATAAAGGGATTCTATCAGACCAACGTGTGGTGGCCATAAAAAATCCAAAATAGTGGAGCAAATAGAGATAGACCAATTTATCAACGAGGCTGTCATTTTGTCTCAAATCATTCATCGTAATGTGGTAAAACTGTTTGGTTGCTGCCTAGAAGATGAGGTGCCCTTGCTTGTCTATGAGTTCATTTCAAATGGCACTCTGTTTGAACTTCTTCACACGGATACTACAGTAAAATGCTTGCTTTCATGGGATGATCGCATAAGAATTGCAGTGGAAGCAGCAGGGGCTCTGGCTTATCTACACTCAGTAGCTACAATACCAAATTTTCATAGAGATGTAAAGTCTTCAAATATACTATTGGATGACAACTTCACCACAAAGGTTTTAGATTTTGGTGCTTCAAGATCTCTTTCACTTGATGAGAGCCATGCGGTGACAATTGTTCAAGGAACATTCGGTTACTTGGATCCAGAGTATTATCATACCGGTCAATTAATGGAGAAGAGTGATGTATACAGTTTTGGAGTAATACTTGTGGAACTTCTGACAAGAAAGAAGCCAATTTTTATTAATGATTTAGGTGCAAAGCAAAGCTTGTCCCACTACTTCATTGAAGGACGTCACCATGGGTCTCTTATGGAAATAATGGACCCACAAGTTGTGGAAGAGGCCGACCAGAGAGAAATTAGTGAAATTGCCTCACTTACAGAAGCATGCTTAAGGGTCAAAGGAGGAGAGCGGCCAACTATGAAAGAAGTAGACATGAGGTTACAATTCTTAAGAACAAAGAGGCTGAGAAAAATACATCATTTACCCGAAAAAGATGGAGATATTGAGCCTTTGCTACGTGGAAAATCTAACAACTCACTTGAGCATATCGATCTTATTAATGCTGCACATATACCACCTCAAGAGACCTCGAGATGCTACATTTTGGAGTAAGAATTTGTATCTTTATTTAAGCGACGCTAACTACATTAGAGTAAGATTATAGAGGGCTTGCTTATATACTTCTGCATCTGAGATATCATTTAGAAGTTACATTTAGTTTCATATCTTTGGATGAGATTGTATCACACAGGTTCATTTTATGTGTAATATGCACAATGTATTGTAGACCAGATGGCTTGTATCCTTCTATATAATGGCTTGTATCCCTTCTATATATTTGTGTAGATGCATATAGGGTATAACATCAAGCCCCTGTATTAAAGATAAGGTTCTATAAGAACATAGTTGTGGTTGTCGACAAGTCTATTGATAATTTGATATCAATTGCTAATGGCTCAATCAGTAGCTCCGGTAGGCATCAGACTAATACATGATTTAAACTGCAACATGTTGCTGCACTTTTTGTCATGACCAAGCTAGCACATGATTCCAGTTGGCATCAGACTAATGTGAATTGACACTCATGAGAACAGAAAGATACGGCAAACTCACTCTTCCCTTCAATGTCCTTTCATGACAGTATCAATAGCACGGCCATCATATGTATTCAACAAAGAACTTCAAAGTTGCATTTGCAGATACCAAACTGATCTGCATATGGAAAATCTGAATTTGCTTGTCGCATTCTAGACTTCTAAAACGTCTGTAATAGTGTGAGCGCGTGTGGATCATCAGTACCTATCTTCTGAATGTTTGTACCAACTATCGGAATGCATACATGAAGCAATACATTCCATTGAAAATGACCATGGCGCAAGGGAGCCTACCAATTTAAGGAGACAACAGTAGCGAAGGCCATGGCGGACGCCTCAACCAGGTGCTCGTGCTGGGAGCCATGGAGAAGAGAGGTAGAGGAGGAGATCCCGAGCCCAAGGGGAGCAGTGGAGCAGGCCCCGCTCAGCCTGTTCCGGTTGCTCTACTGACTGGCGACTACCGATCCTGCGGCAACCTATCAACAGCAAAGTGCGGCGCTCGGCAGCGTCGGCGGCGAGGAGTCGAGGATGGAGTAATTAAGTAGCATTGGTGGCTTGGCGAAGGAATTGTTGGGCCTCAATGGATTTTCTTTGGTGGGTCAGGGCGGTGCTTGCGTAAATATGGCCCAAGAACTGCTGTCAGCAAGCATGGATCAAGGACGATCTTTAACACGGCAAAGCATCCAGCTAGCCAGCATGCTCACCGCGCTTGGGCCTCATCCTCATGTCACCAAACAATCCTACTTCCAATTCAGTGTTGTTGGTTCTTTGCCTTGATTTGCTAGCAGGTTTTTCCTTAAGAAAGTCACTGGATCACCTAACATGATCCAAGTTATGGCTCTGACCACACTGCGGTGCGTGCAAGCGTGACCCTAGTAATTGGGCTGTGGTAGTGTAAAGAACCATCCAAATGTCTAAAGCGCTACTCTGCAAATCCAATGCTAAGCACAGGCACGTTCCAGTTGTCAGAGGATATGAACTTTGTTCTAGATTCAGATTTCAGAGTCGTGAGTCATCACGGTAGGTGCCCGCTCTCTGTTTAGGCGTTCTTTGCATAAACTGATTCTCTCAGTCCATATGGATTAGAGTGAAAAATGTACTAATTTTCTATCTTGAATTCAAGGCCATTGCTAACGTGGAAGCCACAGGAGAGTCACGCCTAACGTAATAACCCACAAACTTCTGAGAAGCAATGGGGCCCTTAGTAGTGATATTTTGGTTTTGTCGTTTTCCATACCTACGAACAACGATCACGATGAATTAGTGGGCTGATGGTGGTAGATGTTTCGAGCTGACAGACTTGACTCGACTAATACCTATTCGCTGGATGGTTTCTGGCTGGCTGATTCTGGCTGATGCTGATTTGTTATAAAAGAAAAACACTGCTGAAGGGCTGGCTGATAAGCGCTGATAAGCACAAGCGAACAAAGTGTAAGAGCATTATCTCTATTAGCCTCTCGATAATCTATACTCTAATATATAAATACTAAGGTAACATAATATTTTTTTGGAGATATAGGCGGTACATATGTGTATATAATAGCTGAAAAGTGATGGTTAAAGTGGGCCTCGTGTTATTGAGAGAGATGTTACTCCCTCTTTATTTAAGAAGAAGACGAGAAAAATATAGATGTCCATTAACAAAAGAGTATAGTAGGACTGCTAGAGGAAGAAAAAACATTTTCTACTACTAATATGATAGTTTTATGAAAATAGAGATGTATTAAGGGACTGCTAGAGACGCTCTAAGCTTTCGCGATTCTCAGTGCTTTGGTCATTTCCACCCTTGCGGCATACACGTCTACAAAGTGGAAGGCAGCCGAATAATATGACCAATTCCTCCTTTTCTACGAGAGCCATATGCATGCATGAAGGATCTCAGGAAGGTCTTCGTCGCCTCCCACTTCCAAAAGCAAAGACGAATACACGATGAGATGCCGACTCTGTCGAGTTAGCTAGGATGGATGCTTGAGTAGTGGATATTTTGTTTGTTTTCAATTTCAGTATTAGAAAACTTTCGGCCACCTTCAAAATTACTGAAATTCAGCCAGAATATTTTTAGAGAGTTAAACATAAAGTATGTTTTTTTTAAAAAAATAGATATAAACAAAATTTTAGCAATTTAAGACCACATATATTGAGTAGAAAAATATGCAACATGAAGCACAGAAAAATACTGCATATGTATTAGTGTAATACGAAATTTGAGAATTTTTATTAGCCACCATCGAAATTTGTGAAATTTTGACGAAAGTTGGAACCCTGGTTCATGGGCTGGTGTTGAAACATGGAGACGCGTATCTGTATGTGGTCGTCCAATCTAGTTAATAACCGCGTGATATCCGGACCACGGTGTTTCTGCCTTTATGGGTCTCAACCGTGTTAGTGTATCCTTTGCGGCTTTGCCTACAAGCGATGATGGGCACACGATCGAAGATCCGACGGCTGGAAACATTTGGGGTGACGTGGCGGTGGCTCCTGCCCGAGAAGCAGGTCGCCCTTGTTGGGTTTAATACACACTGCTGTAGTGATTCCTGTAGGCTGTAGTGACAGTTCTCGAAACTCCAAAGCAAGCTGCCGCAAAACTAGTGATGGAACAGATCGAATGCGTAAGAAATACGAATGTTACTATTTATTATAATTATAATTTTTATTAGATGTGGGTATGGATCTGAATATCAATACTAATACAAAACAGACAGTTCGCATATGGATTCGCATCCCATACCCATTTTACTTTGTTATTAAAAGTAAATAACCATGTAATGATTTTAGGAAATAAATCATGTAATGAGATATCAAAATATAATAAGTATATTATATTTTTTTTGGCCTCATGTTCATCCTAGAATTATCAATGCAAAGTGACCGTCTTAGTCTTTAAACTTTATATTTTGAATTCAATTTGACCTCGTTTTAGTCCTTAAGCTTTATATTTGAATTCAATTTCACCCGTGAACTATCAAAGTGCATTTTAGTCCTTCAACTTTTTTTCGTCACCGTCATTACTTGCCTTACATGGAACAACGTGATGTCGCGCATGTTAGCTCTAGAACCACCCCCGATTTAAGATAAATGGTCATGGTGACATTGTCCTAGCTATTGTCACACCCGGTTTTAAGGATAAAACCAGATATACACTATATGTGAAATAAAGGAGACAAATCTCACATATAGCCACAGATAAGTGTAATATCAAGAGACAAATGCTTAATATATATAACACAATAGTATAAAATATACCTTAGAGAGTAACACAGCGGAAAGACAACTCCGAACATCGGGTGTAGACTTCACTCCAGGAACAAACTAACTGGTTGATCACAAGCCTAACAATTCCAGAATCTAACAGTCTGGTACCCTTCCTGAGATGTGGGGAAATAGCAAGAGTAAGTCCATGTCGAACTCAACAAATATAACATGGGGTTCATGCAGCTCAAAAGGTTTGACACGGGTTTACTGCAATAGCTTTTAGTGAGTCATCTTTTTAGCAGTTGAGTAGCAACAAGTTTACCAAAAACCCAAATAACCTCATGATCATGTAAACGAGAATAATGTATAGCAAGAAACAATAATCATTAGTGAACATCAATATCATCAGTGTTATCATTATCATCAGCGTTCATCATTTATTCTGTAAGGGTCCAAGGCCACTCGTGACCGTGAGCACGGCTGTTATAACAGTTTTACACTCTGCAGAGGTTGTACACTTTCACTGTGAGTCGTGATTTACCCTTTCGCCCGAGGTAGCTAATCTCTTGACCCACTTCCAAGGAAGGTCGGCAGGGTTCACTATGAAGTCTTTCAAAGGTTCGTCTAACAAGTTAGGGCCATTAGATTCACTCGGCAAACAGATGTAGAGCCCCCCTTCCAAATGACACAATAACGCGCAGCCTATACACATAAGGACAGAGGCCGCACTATACCCGATTCGTCAAGCCGTTCTTACGCCATGAAGGAATACCTCTAACAAGCTAGAAAAGGTCCTTCTATATGACTAAAGCCAGAGCCATTTTAGCCCTCACAGTTGTACTGTAAGTCCCGGATTTTCGCTTACAGATAAGTCCTTATGGAGAGAAACTAGAGCACCATAAAAACAACCAAATATGCTCTAGCCCTCTTGAGCCATGTTTCTATAAATCATCTTTTAAACGTTTATTGCATATACCATTAGTCAAGTTACAGATCATAGTTATTTATCTTGAGCACTAGCATAAATACTACCCAATGCAATGTCCCATGGGTGTCAAGGTACAAGATACAAAAACTAGGATATCCTTAGTGGTAACAAGGTAGACACATGCACATGAATTAAGTATATTAAAGGTGAATAGGAAACAAGGATGATTCCATGCTATACTTGCCTTAAATCAAGATCCTTCTCTGATCCAAATCTTCAATTAATAGCTTCTTGAATCTTCACGTATAGCTCACCGACTGGACTTGATCAATAAATCACCACACACACATCGAGCAATCATACACGAAGCAAACAATGAATAATAATTAGAACAGTACACCAAACATATGAAACAATATATGAAAAGGTTTTAAAGATGTTCTACGCATTGCTACGAACACACAGACGCGAAAAACAACACTCTAATCGGGGCTACGGTGAAAGAAACGACTACCAAAAGATTTTGTTGTATAAAACAGAAAAATTATAGGTCTCATTTGTTTTAACTATATAAAATCATATATATAAGATAAAATACTCTTTATAGACATTCAAAAGTGACTTAGGCTAAATTACATTTAAAGGAGAAATCAATAATATTTTATTCATAAATCTAGTTGCACAGTTATTAATCAAATTAGATCTAAACTATGAAATTTCAGAGATTTTGATAAAGAAAACATTAATACTAGTACATAGTTCATATTGTTATAAATCTATTGAAATTTGAACGGACTAATTCGGAATTAAAACAAATAAATTATGTATTAAACGAGATTTTCTTTATTAAAGTAATAGATTAAATCTCACATCGGAACTTAAAGATAGAAAACCTAGCCAACAGTAACACTAACAGTATAACAAGTTTGTAAAACTCTTCTACATGTTACTACGATCACATAGACATAAAGATCACGAAATTTGGATTTAAAACGTAAAAGTTATGAGTTTTCTAAGATTTCCTATAGATAAATAATTACTTTAATATAAACTCGAAAATAAATTATCTCAAACCTACTGTACAGTTCTATCATCATGTAGAGCTCGCAAATATGAATCTAACGCAATTTGAATGGATCAAATCGGAGTTAAAACAGAGATTCTACGACTAAAACAAGATCAGTGGCAAAACTGTAAATAGTTGAAAACGTATTTTTCTTTTTTCCGAAACGAATTACGTTTTCAATTAATCAAAACGTATTTTCCGGTTTACGCTTTGGACCGCGGGTTAATCAATTGAAAAACACAGGGTCTCTTTTACAAAAAGTTCAAGCGAACCGGTATCTTCTTTTCTAGACCGTAGATCCGGATTTGGACGGTTCAGATTGAATCGGGGGTGAGAGAAAGAAAACGGCCGGCGGCCACAGTAACCCCGACGGCGGCGCCATGGCCGGATGGAGCCCGAGCTCGCCGGAGCTTGCGAAGAGGACCATCCCGAGCACCAATCGCCAAACCGAAAGTACCAAAAGAAAGAGCGCATCATCGCGACCTTACCCCGCACGAGAACGAAGCTGGAGAGCAACCGGAGGGCGGCGGCTAGCTCGGCAAGGCGGCGGTGGAGGCGGAGCTTCGACGGTGGCCTTCCCGGGATGTCGAGGCTAGGGTTTTAGGGGCTCAATGAGAAGCGGGGAGGCACGGGGTTCCGTTTTATAGCCCGGAGGCGGCCTCAAGAAAGGAAAGAGAGAGATTGAGAGATCGATTCGGATCGGTGGAAGAAGGAAGGAGAATCCGGCCGACGTCGGGAGGAAGAAGAAAGGAAGGTGGAAGGAGACACTGACAAGTGGGCCCCTCGTGTTAGCGGCTCAGAGCGACTGCGCGCGCGAGTTGGGCCGGCAGGCCGCGCCTGGGCTCGGCCCACGCGAGAGCAGGGCGCGGGAAGTAAGCGGGCCGTGGCCAAGGCAGCCGAGACGGGCCGAAATCCGGATGAAATGAATTTCTCTTCTCTTTTTCTTTTTCCAATTTTTCAAAGCAAATTTTCAAAAGATTTTCAAATCAAATTTGAATTTGATTTAAACCACTCAATACAAAACTTCAAATGCAGCAGCATGAATGCTCAATCATGTTTCTACACTTATTTGATTTTAAATTTATAAAAAATTATTATTATTCTAAGTTTGCATGCTCACAAAAATACATAAAAATCATATTTTCCTATTTTTATCTCTTTCAAAATTTTAGGGTGTTACAATTCTGCCCCCCTTAAGATGAATCTCGTCCCGAGATTCGGAAGATGATGACAAAAGAGATAATGACACTTTGTCTTTATTTGATCCTCATTTTCCAAATTACTCTTTCGTGCAGAGTCATGAGACAGTTTCTCATATCCCGACTGACTAATCTGCCTAAACATGATCATCTCTCCTATTGAGCTCCTCCAAAGTTATTTGTTCCTCTGCTATGACTTCAGTAAACTCATGGTCCACTTTGCTATCCTTGGTGTACCTATCTTCTAATTGATCATTCTCATCTCCCTCAGGTAAAAGTCAACCACCTTGATACTCAATTCTTTTCCTTGACGGTGTTGTTAAGAGCATGGTGCACCGAGTACTATAAATCACTCCTTTGTGTGCACAGAGCCATCCATTACCATGAACCACGTGAATTTTAAGTGACTCTAACACAATGAGTGTTGCGGTGAAGTTTTTCCTTGTTTATGACAAGACTGACATTCGGGCATATCTGATCTGCCTGCATTTCTCCCACTGGGGTTTGAATTAGCAAAGGCCTCCTCATTAGACACTTCACCATCTTGCACGTCTCTTCCATGTCGGCGGAAATGAAATAATGCGAAGCACTAGGGTCAAATAAAGCAAAAACTTGTACTGAGCTTACTTGAATATAACCACCCACCACTTTGGTAACTCCATGAACTTTATCCATATCCACATTGCTCAGTCTTCCATTGACATAGTTTTTTTTGCTTCCTTGAGCAGGCTTCTTATGGGCTTTCCTTTTTCGCTTTCGTTGTTGTGGATTCTGACTTAGTTCACTCCCAACTTGCTCTTCAACATTGTTATTTTTTATAGTGCTCGGCTTCATCATACCCATAACATCCTTCAATGGCAGAAACATCAATCTTTTTCCACATATTAGTGCGAGACGTCATATAGGGCTCCTGAGTCATGAGACACTACACTTCCTGTCATCAAGTGACCAACATCAGCAACACGAGCAAGTATAGATGATCATAATCATGAACTATCCAAAGGGACAACTCTCGTCTCCATGGACCCAAAATTATCAACCTTGTTCACAGGATATTTTTGCTCAAGAGTGGCAACTCAATCATGGAGACTAACCAATACTTCCAACTAAAGAGTTCAATCTTAATAATCCTTCTTTACATTGGCTACCCCCCTTAAAATAAGGGACACCAAATAGGGTAGCTTGAACCCTTCTTCTAGATGAGCTAAAAAGTGTTCTGACATCCCAATGATACTCCTGTGTATGGGTAAGAACAAGAAATCTGAAATTTCTCACGAGCAGAAAATCAGCAGTGCAGTAAAACAGCTGTAACTCTCATTTTGTTAATCCAATGAAGCTTTAGTTTACACCGATGGAAAGCTTATAAAATTCTCTGCAACTTACTTATAGAACACACTTCCAGATTCTGCAGCTAACTTGACCGAAAACAACACATAACAGATTCTGTTCCAGGTTTCAGACAGCACAGTTGCATCGTCTTGTGATTTTTGTATCTCCCAATCCAAAATAGCTATGAGGGTAGTTCTTGCATTTAGAGAGAGATGTTGAAGTCCACTCTTGTCCAGAATTTTCTCATGATTTTTGGTCTTTCAAGAACAGAGATATAAGTTGATAAAGACAGGCTGCTCCGAAAGACAAGATATAGAAAGCAGGAGATAACCAAAACCCAGCTATTTATTTCATTAATCCTTATACCTTATACATATAAACTAAATGAAATCATGGTCAAAGCCCACGAGATCATTCCACTCATTACAAAATTCCAACTCAAGCATAAACATAAGCACAAAGCAACTAAACACTTAAATG
The DNA here is from genome assembly GCA_038087645.1 of Saccharum hybrid cultivar R570. NCBI lineage: Eukaryota > Viridiplantae > Streptophyta > Magnoliopsida > Poales > Poaceae > Saccharum > Saccharum hybrid cultivar. Next base: position 8,873,602 of record JAQSUU010000191.1, on the reverse strand, counting down.
TTCATTAGCCACACATTAAGACGACTCAACTTGGCTACTAACAGTTTTATTACACGGGACATAACTCCTATTCCTTAAACATGGTGTGATTGTAGCAGCATCCAGAGTAGATAACGTCTCTTACATTCCTTATTGCTTTATATGGACATCTGAATCTATGCATCCCTCTTTACCATTCTTATAACTCATACCTTAAGATGGGTCAACCTGGTATCCCTCCGGTGTAGATTTAATACCCTCATACTCAATCCTTTCTCCTAAAAGTGTAGTTAGAAACACTGAACATTGGGCATACTCAATCACTCCTTTACAAGTAGATAACCAGTCTATTCCAAGGATAACATCAATGCCCATTAATTCCAAAACAATGAGATTTACCTTAAAATTTACCCCCTTTATGTCAAGACTAACTTTTGGGCATACACGGTCTGCCTTTATTTCACCTCTTGGAGTTTTAATCATCACTGTTTTCCCCCTTGGAAGCATAAGTATGTTATGATCTTTTACATATTGTCTAGATATGAACGAATGTGAGGCACTGGGGTCAAACAAAACCTTGGCATTTCCTGAACTTACTGGAATTGATCCAAACACGACCTCCTTAGCTCCAGGAATGGTGGAAATATCCACATGTTTCAACCTTCCATGGATGTAATTTCTCTTTAATTTATTTCCCTGCACATGCTCCTTTTGGACATCCTGTCCTGGGTCTTGCTGTTGTTGATTCTTCTGTGGGCAAGATTTGATATAATGTCCTTCCTGCTGGCAATGATAACACTTTCTCTTAGCTGGATCTTTTGTGATGTCATACTCCAAGGAACTGTTGTTTGGTATGCTGCAATCTTGCTGGCCATAAAAGTTCACCTTCGTCTCTTTGGCTTGTTTCCTAGCTTGTTTGGCCTTTCGGGGTTGATACTCCTTATAGGTAATTGTCCACCCATCTATGACTACTTCATGGGGAGTAGTTTTAGCGGGAGGGGCTTCTAACTCTTCAGGGTTTGGATTTGTTTGACAGGGGATCAGGGCTGCATGTGACAATGTAGTATAACTCGCTTGCTGATTGCTTTCCACAAGTGGTTCTAATGAGATTGCCTTTCTCTTCTTGTCCATGTTGATCGCAAAATTTGGATCCACCTTGACTTTCCCCTTATTAGACTCGTTTCGAAGACAGGGAAAACCATAATGCTTACAGCAGTGACATTGTTCCTGCTCTCCAAATGCCTTACTATCAACATCTTTATTGGATTTCATATTCTTCCAAGCTTCTGCTACTTGTATCTTCTCTGACCCCTTGGATATGTTGGCTTGACCTTGAGATAAGCATCGTTGAGAATTCCCATGTTGAGCCATTTCTTCTAGTAATTGGTTTTGCATCGCTAATGGTTTCTTGTCAAAAGTGAGCAAGAGCGACACAATTCAGTCCTCTTAACCTCTGAAATCCATAGTCTTCTCGTTACGAGCCGTCTAATAGACAAGGAGAAAAGGTTCAAAATAGAGACAAGGTTTTTATAACAGAACGGGGATAGAATTAAGCATAACTTTGAGAAAATAACAAAGTTAAAGAGAAGCAAGAAATAGGCAACAATGAGAACATGCTAAACGTCCGGTTCTAACTAGGCTTGCGTCCTACAGTCAGCATTGCTCTGATACCACTCTGTCACACCCGGTTTTAAGGATAAAACCAGATATACACTATATGTGAAATAAAGGAGACAAATCTCACATATAGCCACAGATAAGTGTAATATCAAGAGACAAATGCTTAATATATATAACACAATAGTATAAAATATACCTTAGAGAGTAACACAGCGGAAAGACAACTCCGAACATCGGGTGTAGACTTCACTCCAGGAACAAACTAACTGGTTGATCACAAGCCTAACAATTCCAGAATCTAACAGTCTGGTACCCTTCCTGAGATGTGGGGAAATAGCAAGAGTGAGTCCATGTCGAACTCAACAAATATAACATGGGGTTCATGCAGCTCAAAAGGTTTGACACGGGTTTACTGCAATAGCTTTTAGTGAGTCATCTTTTTAGCAGTTGAGTAGCAACAAGTTTACCAAAAACCCAAATAACCTCATGATCATGTAAACGAGAATAATGTATAGCAAGAAACAATAATCATTAGTGAACATCAATATCATCAGTGTTATTATTATCATCAGCGTTCATCATTTATTCTGTAAGGGTCCAAGGCCACTCGTGACCGTGAGCACGGCTGTTATAACAGTTTTACACTCTGCAGAGGTTGTACACTTTCACTGTGAGTCGTGATTTACCCTTTCGCCCGAGGTAGCTAATCTCTTGACCCACTTCCAAGGAAGGTCGACAGGGTTCACTATGAAGTCTTTCAAAGGTTCGTCTAACAAGTTAGGGCCATTAGATTCACTCGGCAAACAGATGTAGAGCCCCCCTTCCAAATGGCACAATAACGCGTAGCCTATACACATAAGGACAGAGGCCGCACTATACCCGATTCGTCAAGCCGTTCTTACGCCATGAAGGAATACCTCTAACAAGCTAGAAAAGGTCCTTCTATATGACTAAAGCCAGAGCCATTTTAGCCCTCACAGTTGTACTGTAAGTCCCGGATTTTTGCTTACAGATAAGTCCTTATGGAGAGAAACTAGAGCACCATAAAAACAACCAAATATGCTCTAGCCCTCTTGAGCCATGTTTCTATAAATCATCTTTTAAACGTTTATTGCATATATCATTAGTCAAGTTACAGATCATAGTTATTTATCTTGAGCACTAGCATAAATACTACCCAATGCAATGTCCCATGGGTGTCAAGGTACAAGATACAAAAACTAGGATATCCTTAGTGGTAACAAGGTAGACACATGCACATGAATTAAGTATATTAAAGGTGAATAGGAAACAAGGATGATTCCATGCTATACTTGCCTTAAATCAAGATCCTTCTCTGATCCAAATCTTCAATTAATAGCTTCTTGAATCTTCACGTATAGCTCACCGACTGGACTTGATCAATAAATCACCACACACACATCGAGCAATCATACACGAAGCAAACAATGAATAATAATTAGAACAGTACACCAAACATATGAAACAATATATGAAAAGGTTTTAAAGATGTTCTACGCATTGCTACGAACACACAGACGCGAAAAACAACACTCTAATCGGGGCTACGGTGAAAGAAACGACTACCAAAAGATTTTGTTGTATAAAACGGAAAAATTATAGGTCTCATTTGTTTTAACTATATAAAATCATATATATAAGATAAAATACTCTTTATAGACATTCAAAAGTGACTTAGGCTAAATTACATTTAAAGGAGAAATCAATAATATTTTATTCATAAATCTAGTTGCACAGTTATTAATCAAATTAAATCTAAACTATGAAATTTCAGAGATTTTGATAAAGAAAACATTAATACTAGTACATAGTTCATATTGTTATAAATCTATTGAAATTTGAACGGACTAATTCGGAATTAAAACAAATAAATTATGTATTAAACGAGATTTTCTTTATTAAAGTAATAGATTAAATCTCACATCGGAACTTAAAGATAGAAAACCTAACCAACAGTAACACTAACAGTATAACAAGTTTGTAAAACTCTTCTACATGTTACTATGATCACATAGACATAAAGATCACGAAATTTGGATTTAAAACGTAAAAGTTATGAGTTTTCTAAGATTTCCTATAGATAAATAATTACTTTAATATAAACTCGAAAATAAATTATCTCAAACCTACTGTACAGTTCTATCATCATGTAGAGCTCGCAAATATGAATCTAACGCAATTTGAATGGATCAAATCGGAGTTAAAACAGAGATTCTACGACTAAAACAAGATCAGTGGCAAAACTGTAAATAGTTGAAAACGTATTTTTCTTTTTTTCGAAACGAATTACGTTTTCAATTAATCAAAACGTATTTTCCGGTTTACGCTTTGGACCGCGGGTTAATCAATTGAAAAACACAGGGTCTCTTTTACAAAAAGTTCAAGCGAACCGGTATCTTCTTTTCTAGACCGTAGATCCGGATTTGGACGGTTCAGATTGAATCGGGGTGAGAGAAAGAAAACGGCCGGCGGCCACAGTAACCCCGACGGCGGCGCCATGGCCGGATGGAGCCCGAGCTCACCGGAGCTTGCGAAGAGGACCATCCCGAGCACCAATCGCCAAACCGAAAGTACCAAAAGAAAGAGCGCATCATCGCGACCTTACCCCGCACGAGAACGAAGCTGGAGAGCAACCGGAGGGCGGCGGCTAGCTCGGCAAGGTGGCGGTGGAGGCGGAGCTTCGACGGTGGCCTTCCCGGGATGTCGAGGCTAGGGTTTTAGGGGCTCAATGAGAAGCGGGGAGGCACGGGGTTCCGTTTTATAGCCCGGAGGCGGCCTCAAGAAAGGAAAGAGAGAGATTGAGAGATCGATTCGGATCGGTGGAAGAAGGAAGGAGAATCCGGCCGACGTCGGGAGGAAGAAGAAAGGAAGGTGGAAGGAGACACTGACAAGCGGGCCCCTCGTGTTAGCGGCTCAGAGCGACTGCGCGCGCGAGTTGGGCCGGCAGGCCGCGCCTGGGCTCGGCCCACGCGAGAGCAGGGCGCGGGAAGTAAGCGGGCCGCGGCCAAGGCAGCCGAGACGGGCCGAAATCCGGATGAAATGAATTTCTCTTCTCTTTTTCTTTTTCCAATTTTTCAAAGCAAATTTTCAAAAGATTTTCAAATCAAATTTGAATTTGATTTAAACCACTCAATACAAAACTTCAAATGCAGCAGCATGAATGCTCAATCATGTTTCTACACTTATATTTGATTTTAAATTTATAAAAAATTATTATTATTCTAAGTTTGCATGCTCACAAAAATACATAAAAATCATATTTTCCTATTTTTATCTCTTTCAAAATTTTAGGGTGTTACAGCTATCCCGAACCGGACATCACACTTTCAATATTTGAATCCATATTTTAAAATAAATATAAATATAAATCCAAATACCCTTGAATATGAATAATGGAATTGTTCAGATCCATATCTAGTTCGGATATCATATATTCATATTGTTCAATTGCAATTTTGTTTTTCATTTCAATAATTAAATATCATTTTTAGCTTACGATAAAAACATATTATTTTTATCATAATTGGTTATTAGTTCAGCCTCAAGCTAGAAATAACTAAGAAAAAATTTAGATTTGTTGTTGTCCTAATTTACTAATGTTTTCTTAAGTTACTCCATCTGTTTTAAATTGTAAGTCATTGTCTATAAAAGCCAGAACTATTTACAATTTGGAATGGAGGAAGTAGTAAATAGTGTTTGTAGCATCTATAATTGTTCCACAAAAACAATGTAGTAAGATTATATAATAATGACACTATTATTACAAGATAATCTTACAAATAACATTAGAATTATTAAGAGAAAATTTTCTATTTGACAACAAAAAAACTTGTGCTCTCTTATTTTTGACAACCAAACTTGAAATCTTTCTTATTTGTCCACCCTCTCAACTTTCCTTACCTATCCGATACTTCCATCAGTTTGAAGGTGTAACGGTGTTAAATCCCATGTAAAAAGACCATTTTGCCATTGCTGTATTTCCTCGGTCCAGACGCTTATTACATGTTCTCTGCCCATTTGCTGGTTATTGCCGTATTTATGGTGTTTCTTTTAAATGTTATACTTCTCTTTTTTAATTGTTTCTATAAATTAAGAGATCTCATAAATTGAAGGCACAAGCATCATCTTATAAATATGATGCGTTCAATATAAATCAATTAGGTGCTTAAAAATGACTAACATGAGATAGCCAATAACATCCAGGTTTCACATGCAACATGACAATAACATAATGACACTACAGTAACATAGCTTAAACGATTTGATCATTTAGCTTCTAGGTTCAGATATATAGAATAGAAAATTGTCAGGCATGTTCACATCCATTACATAACACAGAGATCTGTAGCACGTAACACACAGATAGACAATCTTCTCCTGACTTAAAGATTTAGGCATATGGCAATTACAATCTTAGTCTTCTTTTACTCCTTGTGGTCATTACGGGACTACTAGTCTCAATCGTTTCGCTCCTGGTGGCCATTGAAGGGCTATCAAGTGGAAACAAATTTTTTAGCCTTTTTAGCTTGTTCTTTCATTCTTCCTTTTGCCCTTTACCTTGACAACAACTTCTGCTTCATCTATGAATATAGGAAAAATCAATTGAAAGTACAGTAAGAATGAAATTTATACAATGAAAAAAAGACATGACAAAAAGAGGAAAAATGCTACCAAATCAGCACAGAGGTTTGGCTACAAGTAAGAAGAAGAGGACAAACCTCATGTTCTTTTTTTTCTTCTTATTAGTTGTAGTTTGAGTATACAAGATTTGACTATAGTAAGAATGAAAGTACTAGGATGAAGCACCATGTGTTGTAATCTAAATACAAAAAATCGAAAATGAGGAAACCTTGGTGGAAAAGACGTTGAAACTGCTGGTCCTTCATCCTCCCATCGCACAATTCCACTCTATGCTGATTTGGTACCCTTTTTCCTTTTTTTGGTGAACCTCTACATAAACAATTAGAAAGTAAATTTACTGATGATTATAAAAATAGAACACACATATAAGATAGAACCTATGCACATATCTTACAGTTTTCATTGCTTCAATGTCTTCTTTGCTACTCTTCCTGTAGTTGTGCTAATGATGCTCATAGTCCTTACAAATAGGACACTGGTGCTACCCGTTTTTTCCCTTCTTGTCACTACTGCCTTTATGCCTCTCAGTTTTATGCCTACATGCTACAAGCTTTAGCAGTGGTGGATGCATGAAGAATTCATGGGTAGATTTAGGACATTGTTTCTTGTTAGGTATAGCATGAAATTAGTGCACTATAGGTTGCTCTAAATTTCTCAATAGAGTAGTACAAGTCAACATAATTCTCAATAGGTGCATTAGTGAGTGATGTAATGAATGCTAGTGCAAGTTTGCAAGGAACGCCAGAAACTTATCATTGTCTGCAAGAACAAACTACCCTTTCAGCCAAGTGAAGGCTCTAGTTTGGTTTTGGTGAATTGATGAAACCCTATGTGCTAACCTATTTACTCTAGTGATTATGAGATTGGTGGCACATTCCAAGTGGTGAAGCAAATGGTGAAGATCATGATGATGGTGTGACCATGGTGATGATCAAGTGCTTGGGCTTGGAAAAGAAGAAAGAGAAAAACAAAAAGCTCAAGGCAAAGGAGAAACTTGATAGGAGCTTTTTGGTTTGGTGATTGAGACACTTAGTAGTGTGATCATATTTAGGATCGATAGTCATACTATTAAGAGGGGTGAAACTTGTCATGAAATGCAGTTATCAAAGTGCCACTAGATGTTCTAACTCATTGCATATGCATTTAGATTCTAGCGAGTGCTAACACCTTTGAAAATGTTTGTGAAAATATGCTAACACACGTGCACAAGGTGGTACACTTGGTGGTTAGCACATTTGAGCAAGGTTGGAGAAGTTGGTGAAGTGGAGGAGTTGTTTGTCACTGATTTTCAGTGACCAGATGCTAAACCCGAGGTGACCGGACGCTGAGGTGGTGAGTCCAGTCATTTATAAAATTGGTGGCGCACTTGGGCTCAGTCTGTTGGTCGACCAAACGCAGCACATTCATTGTGACCGGACACGTAGGGCCTGCGTCTAGTCACAGGTGACGTACGCTGTCGTTAGGCGTGAAACTTGGTGCGCAGAGGTGAAGAATTGACCTAACGCTGGCCTGGGTCCGGTCCTAGTATATCTAATGCGTCTGATTGTCGTTTGGGCGCTCTGGAACATCTCTGGAAGTGACCTGACACACGGACATTAGAGTGATCGGCGCGTCTGGTCGTTAGTTGGAGGCGTGCGGCATTATGAGCACCTGACACAGAGCGGGAGAGTTAGGTCGTCGCGGGTGTGCATCTGATCGTCACTTAAGTGAGGCGTGGGCACAATTGACTGTTGGAATCTGACAGCGCTCGTTTGAAGGCGTTGACACATGGCAGCGAATCAGTGATCGGACGCTGAAGGTGGTGCGTCTAGTCACATCGACTGGCGCGTCCGGTTGCCCTGTGTTCTATGTAGTGAGGAGCCCAACGGCTCTGTTCGTGGGGCTCTCTATTTAAGCACCTTGGCCGGCTCAAGCTCACTCTCTTGGCCATTTGCATGGACATAGCAACCTTGTGAGTTTAGCCAAAGCCCTCCCACTCATCTCCATCATTGATTCATCATCTTGGTGAGATTGGCAGTGAATCCAAGTGCATTGTTTGAGTGATTGCATCTGGAGGACTTGGTGTTCGTGTTTTGCTGCGGGATTCACTTGTTACTCTTGGTGGTTGCCACCACCTTGACAACTTGGTACAATAAGGATCATTGAGCATAGGTTGGTGATTGTCTCCGGCTCTGATCGTGGTGATTGTAAGGGGTTCTTGACCTTTCCCCGGTGGAGAGCCAAAAGGTACTCTAGTGGATTGCTAGTGGCTTGTGTGATCCTCATCTTGTGTTGGTTGTGCGGCACCCTAGTGAGGGTTTGGCATGTGATGCCAATTAGCGCGTGAACGTCCAAGTGAGTGTATCGCCATAACGAGGACTAGCTTGTTGATAAGCAAGTGAACCTCGGTAAAAAATCTTGTGCCATCTTGTCCCAAGGATTTCATTGGTTATCTTGTGATTGATTGATTAGCTCCATCTTGTGATTGGCCTACTCCTCGACATGGTAGTATAACTCACTATCCATCTTGTGTATTTACATTCTTAGTGTAGCTAAGCTTTTTAGTGTAATTAGTTTTGAGAGCTAGCTTATGTCGTGTCTAGTGGTTAGTGAGGTTCTTTTGTTAATCTTTGAGAGCTCACTAACTTAGTGTAGTGACATAGCCTTTGTGTGCGTAGATACTATAGAAACTAGAATTATGGTAGGTGGCTTGTATTTTTAGTAGGCTAGCGTAACATTCGCTTCGCCTCATATTTGTCTAACCGCTTTGCTTAGTGTTGTTATAGAAATTTTTATAGGCTATTCACCCCCTCTCTAGCCATTAGGACCTTTCAAGTGGTATCAAGTTGGTGCACTCAATACATGACCGGTGATGCAAGAATGTTCAACCTAATCAACACCAATGATAGCAATGGCTAGATAGTATAACATTTGGTGACAATGGCAAAGGCAAGGTCAAAGGGCTTGGTAAGATTGCAATATCCAATGACTTGAGTATATCCAATGTGTTGCTAGTTGAGAGCTTAAACTTTAATTTGTTATCCGTGGCTCAATTGTGTGATCTTGAATTTAAATGCATATTTGGAGTAGATGGCGTAGAGATCATAAGTGTAGATGGCTCTAACTTGATCTTCAAAGGCTTTAGATATGAGAATCTATATTTGGTTGATTTCAATGCTAGTGATGCTCATTTGTCAATATGCTTGTTCACTAAGTCTAGTATTGGTTGGTTATGGCATAGAAGGCTTGGTCATGTTGGAATGAAACAATTGAATAGATTGATTAAGCATGACTTGGTTAGAGGCTTAAAAGATGTTGTGTTTAAAAAGGATAAACTTTATAGCTCTTGTCAAGCCGGCAAACAAGTTGAAAAAACTCATCATAAGAAAAGTATGATGAGCACTAGCAAGGCGTTTGAGTTATTGCATATGGATTTGTTTGGACCAACACAATGCACTAGCATCGGTGGAAACAAATATGACTTTGTGATAGTGGATGACTACACTAAATACACTTAGACATTCTTTCTAGTGGACAAGAGTGATGTGTTTGCAACTTTTAAATTATTTGTCAAAGGTATTCATAATGAATTTGAAACAGCCATCAAGAGAGTTAGAAGTGACATTGGTAGTGAGTTCAAGAACACTAGAATTGATGAGTTGTATGATGAATTTGGAATTAAACATCAATTCTTGGCCAAGTACACTCCACAATCAAATGGCCTTATTGAGAGAAAGAATAGAATCTTGATTGACATGACAGGATCAATGTTGAGTGAATATAATGTGAGTCAATCTTTTTGGGCCGAAGCTATCAACACGGCTTGTTATTGTAGCAACCGCTTGTATTATCACCCACTAAAAGAGAAGATATCATATGAGCTCTTGAATGGTAGAAAGCCTAATATTGCATATTTTCGGGTCTTTGGTTACAAATGCTATATCTTAAAAAAAGGCACTAGATTGAGCAAGTTTGAGAAAAAGTGTGATGAAGGATTCCTACTTGGTTACTCCACTACAAGCAAAGCATATAGAGTATAGAATTTGGCTAGTGGTACTCTTGAAGAAGTTCATGATGTTGAATTTGATGAAACCAAGGGTTCACAAGATGAGAATGAGAACCTTGATGTTAGAGGCATTCAACTTTCAAATGCCATGAAGAACATGGATGTTAGTGAATTAAGGCCTAGGCAAGTGAATGATGATGAAGATGATCAAGTGCAAGTGCTCTCTAACTCAAATATGCAAGTTGACACTAATCAAGCAAGTTCAAGTGGATCACATGATAATGTGCAAGGTCAAGTGGCTAGTACATCATCTCAATCTAATGAGCAATCATGTGCAAGCAATCAAGTTCCTATTCTTCAACCAACCAATATTGCAAGAGATCATCTATTGGACACTATAATTAGAGATATTTCTAGAGGTGTACAAACAACATCAAGATTGGCTTCATTTTATGAGCATTTCTCATTTGTATCATTCATTGAACCAAAGAAGATAGAAGAAGCATTGAAGGATGTTGATTGGGTGAATGCAATGCATGAAGAATTGAACAACTTCACAAGAAATCAAATATGAGAGTTAGTGGAAAGACCAAAGGGACATAATATGATTGAAACCAAATAGGTCTTTAGAAACAGGCAAGATCAAGATGGGATAGTAATAAGAAACAAAGCAAGATTGGTAGCACAAGGTTACACTCAAGTGGAAGGTCTTGACTTTGGTGAAACATATGCCCCGGTTACAAGATTGGAAGCGATTAGGATCTTGTTAGTCTATGCTTGTGCCCACAACATCAAGCTCTATCAAATGGATGTCAAAAGTGCATTTCTCAATGGCTACGTCAACGAATAAGTATATGTTAAACAACCTCCCGATTTTAAAGATGACAAAAAGCCCAACCATGTGTACAAGTTAAAGAAGGCATTGTATGGTTTGAAACAAGCACCTAGAGCATGATATGAGAGGTTGATGGACTTTCTCCTCTCTAAAGGGTTCATAATGGGTAAGGTTGACACAACTCTTTTCACCAAGAAGATTGACAAGGACTTGTTTGTGTTGCAAATCTATGTTGATGACATCATATTTGGATCAATCAATCAAGACTTTTGTGAAGAGTTTGGGAAGATGATGGCTAATGAGTTTGAGATGTCCATGATTGGAGAGTTGAGTTACTTTTTTTGTCTTCAAATCAAGCAATTGAAGAATGGTACATTTGTGAGTCAAGACAAGTACATCAAAGACATACTCAAGAAGTTTGGTATGAATGATAGCAAAGCCATTAGTACACCAATGGGAACAAATGGTAATTTGGATAGTGATGCAAGTGGCAACATGGTGGATCAAAAATTGTATCGGTCTATGATTGAAAGCCTATTCTATGTGACCACATCAAGGCCGAATGTCATGTTTAGTGTGTGCATGTGTGCAAGATTTCAAGTCTCACCAAGAGAAAGTCATTTGAAGGCTACAAAGAGAATATTGAGGTACTTGAAGCATACACAAATGTTGGTTTATGGTATCCCAAAGAAGCAAAGTTTAAACTTGTTGATATTTGGACTCTGACTATACGGGATGCAAGGTTGAAAGGAAGAGCACCTTGGGCATATGTCAATTGTTGGAAAGATCACTTGTTTCATGGTCATCAAAGAAGCAAAATAGTGTTGTATTATCAATCGCCAAAGCCGAATACATATCCACCGGTAGTTGTTGTGCACAAATACTTTGGATGAAGGCCACCTTAAATGACTTTGAAATCAAGTTCAAGAAAGTACCATTCCTATGTGATAATGAGAGTGCTATCAAGTTCACCAACAATCTGGTTCAACATGCAAGAACAAAGCACATTGATGTCTGCCACCATTTCATTAGAGATCACTAACAAAAAGGGGACATTTGCATAGAGTGTGGGCACCGAAGATCAACTTGCCGACATATTCACCAAGCCACTTGATGAGAAAAGGTTTTGCAAGCTAAGGAATGAGTTGAACATATTGGATTTCTCAAATATGTGTTGATGCACCCCCACTCATACGACATGCCTCTCTGAAAGTCCTATGTTTGGTGTTGGTAATTAGTGACAATACCTAAGTACTAATCCTATGCCTAAGTTGTATGTAGCATATGAGGATTAGTACATTCCAAGGTTGGTGGCAAGATGGACATGGTGATCATGATGGCCACACTTGGATTTGGACGCAACCCTACGTGATCAAGGCAAAGGTATATGCTTAAGGGTTGTGTTTTAGTAACCAAGACACCTAGTGGGTGTGGTTACATTATAGGATAGATAGCCGTACTATAAAGAGGGGAATGACGTGGCTATTGAACTCCTAAGTGCCTCTAGGTGTGCATTTCATAATCATATGCATTTGGATAGAACTAATATCGTCTTGAAAAAATGATTGTGAAAATGCTAACACACTCACACATGACGAGATCACTTGGTGGTGTTAGCACGTTTGCGAAGGCGGTGGAGTTTGAGCGGTAGAGAGGGTTTGGGGTCCTCTCCCCCTCCCGCCGAGCTTGCAAGGCGGGATTCAGGTGTTTTCGAGGAGTTGAAACGACTATTTTCCACTATGCCGGAAGTCGGAAAAGAAACGGAGGCGAACGGAGGTCACAGAGGTGACCGGACGCTGAACCGGACGCGGTCTCTGTTTGACCAGACGCGTCCGGTCAGTGTTCAGCGTCTGCGCGTGTTTCTGTTTTTCATCGGACGCGGTGGCGCGTCCGGTCACTGTCGACCGGACGCATCCGGTCGTTCAGGGAGCTTACTGGACTCCAACCAGACGTTGGCACTGTGGTGTCCGGTCAGTTCTGTAGCGCGTCTGGTCGCTATTTCGTTGTGCGCTGCTGAGGCATGACCAGCGCGTCTATCCGTTACGGGACCAGCGCGTCCGGTCGAGCTTCGCGCGTCCGCTCGTTGCGTGGAGCGCGTCCGGTCGGTGGTTCGCGAGCGTAGTCGCTGTGTGATCGGCGCGTCCGGTCAGTTTGACCAGCGCGTCCGGTCAGCGCGACTTCGGCTGTTTCAAGTTTCTAACGGCTATATTCGAAGGGGTACGTCTATAAATACTCATTGGCCGGCTCAAGGCTCCATCTCTTGAACATTTGACATACTTGTGAGCACTTTGAGCTAAGCAACTCCCCTCCCACTCATCTCTCTTGCTTCTTTGCATATTCGAAGTGAGATTGAGTGATCCAAGTGCATTTGCATTGTGAGATTGCATCTAGTTGGCACTTGGTGGTTGATTTGCTGTGGGATTCTTGTTTCTCTTGGTGGTTGCCGCCACCTAGATGGCTTGGAGCAGCTTGGAGGCGTTGGCAAGAGTTGGTGACTGTTCTTGGCCACCTCCGGTGATTGTGAGGGGTTTGTGCCTACCTCGGCGAAGCGCCAAAGGCAATGTTAGTGAATTACTCGTGTCATTTGCAACCTTTTGCCATTTGGTAGGTTCTTGTGGCGCCTTTTGAGAGGCTCGGTGTGAGACCGATTAGCCACCGAACCACGTGGTGAAGAGGGACACAACGGGGACTAGCGTGCCGGCAAGCACGTGAACCTCGAGATAAATCTTCGTGTTATCACTTTCATATTGTGAATGATTGATCTCGGTGTTCGGTTATCTTGGTATTCATTGTTGATCATATTGGTTGGCTCATTACTTCGCCCCTCGGTGAAACTCTCCCAACTCAACTCCGCATTACTTTCTTAGTTATCTTTGCTAGCTAGTTAGCTTTGCTTTAGTAGCACCTTTGTGTAGCTTGCTAGTTGTAGTTGTAGTTACCTTTTTGGTTTGACTTGTGCGGTTGAGTGCAAATACTAGAATTGTGAATTGGTTAGGTGGCTTGCAAACACCCCGTAGGCTAAGCAAAACTCGCATCTCACTATTTGTTTTATTGATAAACTTGTTTAGCTTGTCTTTGTAGAAAATTTTTAAAGGCTATTCACCCCCCCTCTAGCCATCAAGACCTTTCAAGTGGTATCAGAGCCGTGGTCACCGTTTGTAAGGCTTAACAACCTCGGTGTAAGATGGCTCAAGTTATGTTCAATCATGTTAATGGCAAGCCTCCATTCTTTGATAGTGTTTCTTCCATTGATCATTGGAAAAGGAAGATGAAGCAATATCTAGGCAATATACATGAGAAGGTTTGGGATGTGACCAAAGAAGGATACATCATTATTGATGAGGAAAATCTCACTCCAAATGACCGCATCAACAAACAATGCAACACGGCGGCACTTGACACAATCTACCAGGCCATTGATGACAAAGTATTTGAGCAAATCAAAGATCTTAAAAAGGCAAATAAGCTTTGGATAAGGCTTGAAGAAACATATGAAGACACTTCAACGGTAAAAAGTGCCAAACTATATATGCTCAAGGACAAGTTCTCCATTTTCAAGATGAAGGATGATGAATCCATCCCGGAGATGTTCTATAGGCTCCAAGTCATTATCAATGATCTCAAGGGGCTTGGGGAGAAGGTTGAGGACAAGGACTTCTGACACAAGTTCTTGATATGCTTACCCAAGAAGTTTGCCACCTTAAGAAGAATGATCTTTAGAGAGGGATTGGACAAGGTCAAACCAACCGATGTGCTTGGAGATATAATGATCGATGCCCAATACAATGATGATGAAGATGAGGTAGATGAGAAGAAGGAGACCAAGGTCAAGCAAGAGAAGCCCATTGCATTCAAGGCTTCATCTTCTAAGGGCAAGAGCAAGGTGGAGAGCGATGATGATGATCCATTCGATGATGAGACCATGGCCCTCCTAGTGCACAAGATGGGGAGGTTCATGAAGAAGAAAGGATATGGTGCAAGAAAGAGAAGGGACTTCATGAAGGCAAAGGAGGTGCTTTGCTACAATTGCAATAGCCCCGATCATGTAGTGGCAAAGTGCCCCTATGAAGACAAAAGATATCATGATGGGAAGTTGAAGTTGAAGAAGAACAAGAAGGAAAAGAAAGAGAAGAAGAGCTTCACTATCAACAAGAAGAAGAAGGATGGTGGCTATGTGGTCACTTGGGATAGTGACAACTCCGATATTGATGATGATGCAAGCTCTAGTGATGATGAAAGGACCACTCGGTGAGCCATTGCAAGCATCACCCTCTCCAACAAGCCATCCATCTTCGATACTATATCGACATGCCTTATGGCCAAGCCTACCAAGGTAAAATATGATGATAGTGATGATGATTCTTGTGCTAGTAATGGTTGTAGGAGTGATGATGAGGAGGATGAGGACTACTCCAAGGATGATCTATTGGGCATAATAGATCAAATGAGCAAAGGCTACAAGAGGACCACTAAGAAATACAAAATCTTGGAACAAGAGCTCATTGCCAAGAGCAATGAAAATGATTCCTTGATGGAGGAGCTTGTTGCTCTCAAAAAGAGTAAGAAGTGCAAAGGAATTGAACAAGAGCTCAAAGCTCTTAGGAAATCCTTTGATGAGCTAGAGGCCTCTCGTGAGTGTCTAAAGGAAGACCACGAGGATCTTGAAATTGCTCACACTAGGCTTAAGGAAGCCCACTCCACTCTACTTGAGCTCATCAAGGAAAAGGGCCTCAAGTTGGAGAAGTTCATGAAGGAAGCTAAGGAGGAGCAAGTGATTGTCACTTGTGATATTGGACTAACATGTGATATTATTGATGATTCTTTATTTGTTGGTCCTACTAATGTTTCATGTAGCTCATCATCATCCACCACAACCAACTCTATCTCTACTTCTAGTGATTCATCACTTGTGGTTGAGAATGAGACTCTCAAGAGAGAGGTGGATGATCTCACCCGCGCATTAGGCAATGCCTATGGTGGGGATGCCCGCTTGCTAAAATGCTTGGGTAGCCAAAGGTTCTCTCTTAAGAAAGAGGGTTTGGGCTATACTCCTAAGAAGGGCAAGGCGGCCTTTGCTACTCTAAAGCCTCGCTTTGTGAAGGGCAATGGTCGTTATTGCAATAGATGCAAGCAAGTTGGGCATCTAGAGATTAATTGCAACAAAATGAACAAGAATAAGAAAAATGCTAATGTACCTTACATTTCTTTTGATTCTTGTTATGTGCTTAGCAAGGGTGAGAAAGGTGTGCATGCTTGGTTTGTTGGTACACCAATTGTGGGCCCAAAGAAGAAGGTCATTTGGGTACCAAAGAACTTAGTTACTAACCTCCAAGGACCCAAGCAAGTATGGGTACCTAAAAGACATTAAATTATTTTGTAGGTAAATTACAAGGCCAGAGGAAGGCATTGGGTGCTTGATAGTGGGTGCTCTCAACATATGACCGGTGATTCAAGAATGTTCAACTCTATCAAATCAAATGATAGTGGCATTGATAGCATCACATTTGGTGACAATAGCAAGGGTGATGTAAAGGCTCTTGGAAGGATTGGAATCTCAAATGATCATAGCATTTCCAATGTGCTCTTGGTTGAAAAGTTGAACTTCAATCTTCTCTCGGTTGCTCAATTGTGTGATCTTGGTTTCAAGTGCATATTTGGTATTGATGATGTGGAGATAGTTAGTGTTGACGGCTCCAATTTGATCTTCAAAGGTTTTAGATATGAGAATCTATACTTGGTTGATTTCAATGCTAGTGACACTCAACTTTCAACATGCTTGCTCACCAAATCAAGTATGGGTTGGTTATGGCATAGAAGACTTGGTCATGTTGGCATGAAGCAATTGAACAAGTTAGTGAAGCATGACTTAGTTAGAGGCTTGAAGGATGTCACATTTGAGAAAGATAAGCTATGTAGTGCATGTCAAGCCGGAAAGCAAGTGGGCAACACTCATCCATTAAAGAGCATTATGAGTACTTCTAAGGCATTTGAGTTGTTGCACATGGATCTATTTAGGCCAACTACATACACAAGCATTGGTGGCAACAAGTATGGCTTTGTGATTGTGGATGATTTCATTAGATACACATGGGTATTCTTTCTTGTGGACAAGAGTGATGTATTTGACATATTCAAGAAGTTCATCAAGATAGTGCAAAATGAGTTTGAGACCACAATCAAGAAAGTAAGAAGTGACAATGGAAGTGAGTTGAGAAACACAAGAGTTGATGAGCTATGTGATGAGCTTCGAATCAAACGTCAATTCTCGGCCAAGTATACACCTCAATCTAATGGCTTAGTTGAGAGGAAGAATAGAACTTTGATTGATATGGCAAGATCAATGTTGAACGAGTATAATGTGAGTCATTCATTTTGGGCCGAAGCAATCAACACGGCTTGCTTCTATAGCAACCGCCTCTATTGCCACAAGTTCCTAGAGAAGACACCATATGAGATCTTAAATGGAAGAAAGCCCAACATTGCATACTTTCGGGTATTTGGTTGCAAATGCTACATCTTGAAGAAGGGCACTAGATTGAGCAAGTTTGAAAAGAAATGTGATGAAGGCTTTCTACTTGGTTACTCAACTACTAGCAAAGCTTATAGAGTTTGGAATTTGGCTAGTGGACAACTTGAAGAAGTACATGATGTTGAGTTTGATGAAACAAATAGCTCTCAAGATGAGGAAGATAACTTGAATGATGTGAGACGAACTCAATTGACCAATGGTATGAAAGAAATAGATATTGGTGACATTAGACCAAAGCAAGTAATTGATGTGGATGATGACAAAGACCAAGTGCTCCAAAGTCCAATTACACAAGCTAGTTGTTCTTTAATGCAAATTCAAGCTAGTCATCATCTCAAGTGCAACAAGATCAACAAATGGCTAGTTCATCATCTCCAACTTATGATCAACATCAACATCCAAGCAATCAAGTCCAAGTGCTTCAACCAACTAACATTGTAAGAGACCATCCATTGGATTCCATCATTGGTGACATACAAAGGGAAGTTCAAACTAGATCAAGATTGGCATCTTTTTGTGCTCACTCTTATTTTGTGTCAATGGAAGAACCCAAGGACATTGTTAAAGCATTGAGAGATCCGGATTGGGTAAATGCAATGCATGAAGAGCTTAACAACTTCAACAGAAATGAAGTATGAGAACTAGTTGAGAGGCCTAAGGATCACAATGTCATTGGAACAAGATGGGTCTTTCGCAACAAGCAAGATCAAGATGGGATAGTAGTAAGGAACAAAGCAAGACTAGTGGCTCAAGGTTACACACAAATAGAGGGTCTTGACTTTGGTGAAACTTATGCCCCGGTTGCAAGATAGGAAGCAATTAGGATCTTACTTGCCTATGCTTGTGCTCACAATATCAAGCTATATCAAATGGATGTGAAGAGTGCATTTCTCAATGGGTACATCTAAGAGGAGGTGTATGTGGAGCAACCTCCCGGTTTTGAAGATGATAAGAAACCCAATCATGTCTACAAATTGAGAAAAGCTTTGTATGGATTGAAGCAAGCACCTAGAGCATGGTATGAAAGATTGAGGGACTTCTTGCTATCCAAAGGATTTGTCATGGGCAAAGTAGATACTACTCTTTTCACCAAGAAGATTGGGAAAGACTTGTTTGTGTTACAAATATATGTTGATGATATCATATTCGGTTCAACCAATCAAGAGTATTGTGATGAGTTTGGGAAAATGATGGCAAAGGAATTTGAAATGTTAATGATTGGTGAACTTAGTTTCTTTCTTGGACTTCAAATTAAACAAATGAAGGAAGGAACATTTGTAAGCCAAACCAAATACATAAAGGATATGCTAAAGAAGTTTGGTATGGAAGATGCAAAAGGAATCACTACTCCAATGAGCACTAGTGGAAGCTTGGATAGTGACAAGAGTGGCAACATGGTGGATCAAAAGCTATATAGATCAATGATTGGTAGCCTACTCTATGTGACGGCATCAAGGCCCGATGTAATGTTTAGTGTATGCATGTGTGCAAGATTTCAAGCCTCACCAAGAGAAAGTCATTTGAAGGCAACAAAGAGAATATTGAGGTATTTGAAGCATACACAAGATGTTGGATTATGGTATCCCAAAGGTGCAAGTTTTGGGCTAGTTGGATATTCGGATTCCGACTATGCCGGTGATAAAGTTGAGAGAAAGAGCACCTCCGGGACTTGTCAATTGTTGGGAAGATCACTTGTCTCATGGTCATCCAAGAAGCAAAATAGTATTGCACTATCTACCGCCGAGGCCGAATACATCGCCGTGGGTAGTTGTTGTGCACAAATCTTGTGGATGAAGGCAACATTAAAGGATTTTTGAATCAATTTCAAGAATGTGCCATTGCTATGTGACAATGAAAGTGTCGTGAAGCTAACCAACAATCCGGTTCAACATCAAAGAACAAAGCATATTGATGTTCGTCATCATTTCATTAGAGATCATCAACAAAAGGGTGACATTGCTATTGAGAGTGTAGGCACCGAAGATCAATTAGCCGATCTATTCACCAAGCCACTTGATGAGAAGAGATTTCACAAGCTAAAGAATGAGTTGAACATACTTGACTTCTCCAACATGAGTTGATGCACCCCATATATGACATGCCTCTCCTTCGAGCCCCAAGGTACAATTGGTTGACATGTCATACATTCTATGCTAAGGACTTGTTTAGTGCATCTAGTCATAATTTACATGTTCTAGGCTCATTCATGAAAATCAAATGAATTTGAAGTTTATATGGTGCCACTATTGTTTCCATGACTTGTATGATCTAGTGGTAGCATATAACTTGTTTAAGTAGCTTGTGATCCTAAGTGTTTAATCTAGATCACTTGTCTAAATATTTGCTTCAACATGGTGCATGATAACCCTTCTAGTGAGGTGTGAAGAAGCTTGCCCTTGGATCAAACCGAAGCATTTTGTTTATGCAAGCAATCTAGGTTGAATCACAAACTTGATCCTCACCCCATAACATGACATGATATTCTATCTAAAATTGGTCCCTTGTGGTCATTGGTGCCAAAGGGGGAGAAAATATTGTTCACAAAGATAGATTCTAAAGGGGAAGAAAACCTAAAGGGGACAATTGATAAAAGAAGGGGATCAACTAAAATTTTAAGCACACAAGTAGGGGGGCAAGCTCTTAAACATGAATGTTGCATTTTCATGTGCACTTCATATGTATGATGCATAGTTATGCATTTCTTTTTCTCCGATACTTTGCTTGTGTGGTGACTTGCTAGTATAATTTGAATGGTATATTCAGGTACTAGCATGAATAGGAAGTAGTTAGTTTTTTTTCTTGCTTCATGTTTTTCAAAGTGGTACTAGAGCCTTGCTTATAATGTTGATCTCACGAGGTTTCTAGTTATGTTTGTGCTTTTCCAAATGGTATCTAACTACACAAGGTGCTAAGATGGTGTTTATCGCTACTCCGATGGTATCACGCTTCAAAGGTCTATAATCTAAAACACTTAGCACCTATTGGTAGTCAATGCTCCTATACTTTCCTATCTAACATGTATGCTTCCAAAATCCAAACATATAGCATACATGTAGGGGGAGCCATTGCTGTCAATTTGAATTCATGATCACATGTCCATAATTCTTACACATGGTAATATACTTGGACAATGTGACATGGGTTCAATCAAAATTTTATCATAATATCTTTGTGAATGGTTTGTCACCAATTACCAACAAGGGGGAGATTGAAAGTCCTATATTTGGTGTTGGTAATTAGTGACAATGCCTAAGTACTAATCCTATGCCTAAGTTGTATGTAGCATATGAGGATTAGTACATTCCAAGGTTGGTGGCAAGATGGGCATGGTGATCATGATGGCCACACTTGGATTTGGACGCAACCCTACGTGATCAAGGCAAAGGTATATGCTTAAGGGTTGTGTTTTAGTAACCAAGACACCTAGTGGGTGTGGTTACATTATAGGATAGATAGCCGTACTATAAAGAGGGGAATGACGCGGCTATTGAACTCCTAAGTGCCTCTAGGTGTGCATTTCATAATCATATGCATTTGGATAGAACTAATATCGTCTCGAAAAAATGATTGTGAAAATGCTAACACACTCACACATGACGAGATCACTTGGTGGTGTTAGCACGTTTGCGAAGGCAGTGGAGTTTGAGTGGTAGAGAGGGTTTGGGGTCCTCTCCCCCTCCCGCCGAGCTTGCGAGGCGGGATTCAGGTGTTTTCGAGGAGTTGAAACGACTATTTTCCACTATACCGGAAGTCGGAAAAGAAACGGAGGCGAACGGAGGTCACAGAGGTGACCGGACGCTAAACCAGACGCGGTCTCTGTTTGACCGGACGCGTCCGGTCAGTGTTTAGCGTTTGCACGTGTTTCTATTTTTGATCGGACGCGGTGGCGCGTCCGGTCACTGTCGACCGGACGCATCCGGTCGTTCAGGGAGCTTACTGGACTCCAACCGGACGCTGGCACTGTGGTGTCCGGTCAGTTCTATAGCGCGTCTGGTCGCTGTTTTGTTGTGCGCTGCTGAGGCTTGACCAGCGCGTTCGGTCCGTTACGGGACCAGCGCGTCCGGTCGAGCTTCGCGCGTCCGCTCGTTGCGTGGAGCGCGTCTGGTCGGTGGTTCGCGAGCGTAGTCGCTGTGTGATCGGCGCGTCCGATTATTTTGACTAGCGCGTCCGGTCAGCGTGACTTTGGCTGTTTCAAGTTTCTAACGGCTATATTCGAAGGGGTACGTCTATAAATACTCGTTGGTCGGCTCAAGGCTCCATCTCTTGAACATTTGACATACTTGTGAGCACTTTGAGCTAAGCAACTCCCCTCCCACTCATCTCTCTTGCTTCTTTGCATATTCGAAGTGAGATTGAGTGATCCAAGTGCATTTGCATTGTGAGATTGCATCTAGTTGGCACGTGGTGGTTGATTTGCTGTGGGATTCTTGTTTCTCTTGGTGGTTGCCGCCACCTAGACGGCTTGGAGCAGCTTGGAGGCGTTGGCAAGAGTTGGTGACTGTTCTTGGCCACCTCCGGTGATTGTGAGGGGTTTGTGCCTACCTCGGCGAAGCGCCAAAGGCAATGTTAGTGAATTGCTCGTGTCATTTGCAACCTTTTGCCATTTGGTAGGTTCTTGTGGCGCCTTTTAAGAGGCTCGGTGTGAGACCGATTAGCCACCGAACCACGTGGTGAAGAGGGACACAACGGGGACTAGCGTGCCGGCAAGCACGTGAACCTCGAGATAAATCTTCGTGTTATCACTTTCATATTGTGATTGATTGATCCCGGTGTTCGGTTGTCTTGGTATTCATTGTTGATCATATTGGTTGGCTCATTACTTCGCCCCTCGGTGAAACTCTCCCAACTCAACTCCGCATTACTTTCTTAGTTATCTTTGCTAGCTAGTTAGCTTTGCTTTAGTAGCTCCTTTGTGTAGCTTGCTAGTTGTAGTTGTAGTTACCTTTTTGGTTTGACTTGTGCGGTTGAGTGCAAATAATAAAATTGTGAATTGGTTAGGTGGCTTGCAAACACCCCGTAGGCTAAGCAAAACTCGCATCTCGCTATTTGTTTTATTGATAAACTTGTTTAGCTTGTCTTTGTAGAAAAATTTTAAAGGCTATTCACCCCCCCTCTAGCCATCAAGACCTTTCAAGTGGTATCAGAGCCGTGGTCACCGTTTGTAAGGCTTAACAACCTCGGTGTAAGATGGCTCAAGTTATGTTCAATCATGTTAATGGCAAGCCTCCATTCTTTGATGGTGTTTCTTCCTTTGATCATTGGAAAAGGAAGATGAAGCAATATCTAGGCAATATACATGAGAAGGTTTGGGATGTGACCAAAGAAGGATACATCATTATTGATGAGGAAAATCTCACTCCAAATGACCGCATCAACAAACTATGTAACACGGCGGCACTTGACACAATCTACCGGGCCATTGATGACAAAGTATTTGAGCAAATCAAAGATCTTGAAAAGGCAAATGAGCTTTGGATATGGCTTGAAGAAACATATGAAGGCACTTCAACGGTAAAAAGTGCCAAACTATATATGCTCAAGGACAAGTTCTCCATTTTCAAGATGAAGGATGATGAATCCATCCCGGAGATGTTCTATAGGCTCCAAGTCATTATCAATGATCTCAAGGGGCTTGGGGAGAAGGTTGAGGACAAGGACTTCTGACACAAGTTCTTGATATGCTTACCCAAGAAGTTTGCCACCATAAGAAGAATGATCTTTAGAGAGGGATTGGACAAGGTCAAACCAACCGATGTGCTTGGAGATATAATGACCGATGCCCAATACAATGATGATGAAGATGAGGTAGATGAGAAAAAGGAGACCAAGGTCAAGCAAGAGAAGCCCATTGCATTCAAGGCTTCATCTTCTAAGGGCAAGAGCAAGGTGGAGAGCGATGATGATGATCCATTCGATGATGAGACCATGGCCCTCCTAGTGCACAAGATGGGGAGGTTCATGAAGAAGAAAGGATATGGTGCAAGAAAGAGAAGGGACTTTATGAAGGCAAAGGAGGTGCTTTGCTACAATTGCAATAGCCCCGATCATGTAGTGGCAAAGTGCCCCTATGAAGACAAAAGATATCATGATGGGGAGTTGAAGTTGAAGAAGAACAAGAAGGAAAAGAAAGAGAAGAAGAGCTTCACTATCAACAAGAAGAAGAAGGGTGGTGGCTATGTGGTCACTTGGGATAGTGACAACTCCGATATTGATGATGATGCATGCTCTAGTGATGATGAAAGGACCACTCGGCGAGCCATTGCAAGCATCGCCCTCTCCAACAAGCCATCCATCTTCGATACTACATCGACATGCCTTATGGCCAAGCCTACCAAGGTAAAATATGATGATAGTGATGATGATTCTTGTGCTAGTGATGGTTGTAGGAGTGATGATGAGGAGGATGAGGACTACTCCAAGGATGATCTATTGGGCATAATAGATCAAATGAGCAAAGGCTACAAGAGGACCACTAAGAAATACAAAATCTTGGAACAAGAGCTCATTGCCAAGAGCAATGAAAATGATTCCTTGATGGAGGAGCTTGTTGCTCTCAAAAAGTGTAAGGAGTGCAAAGGAATTAAACAAGAGCTCAAAGCTCTTAGGAAATCCTTTGATGAGCTAGAGGCCTCTCGTGAGTGTCTAAAGGAAGACCACGAGGATCTTGAAATTGCTCACACTAGGCTTAAGGAAGCCCACTCCACTCTACTTGAGCTCATCAAGGAAAAGGGCCTCAAGTTGGAGAAGTTCATGAAGGAAGCTAAGGAGGAGCAAGTGATTGTCACTTGTGATATTGGACTAACATGTGATATTATTGATGATTCTTTATTTGTTGGTCCTACTAATGTTTCATGTAGCTCATCATCATCCACCACAACCAACTCTATCTCTACTTCTAGTGATTCATCATTTGTGGTTGAGAATGAGACTCTCAAGAGAGAGGTGGATGATCTCACCCGCGCATTAGGCAATGCCTATGGTGGGGATGCCCGCTTGCTAAAATGCTTGGGTAGCCAAAGGTTCTCTCTTAAGAAAGAGGGTTTGGGCTATACTCCCAAGAAGGGCAAGGCGGCCTTTGCTACTCTAAAGCCTCGCTTTGTGAAGGGCAATGGTCGTTATTGCAATAGATGCAAGCAAGTTGGGCATCTAGAGATTAATTGCAACAAAATGAACAAGAATAAGAAAAATGCTAATGTACCTTACATTTCTTTTGATTCTTGTTATGTGCTTACCAAGGTGTGCATGCTTGGGTAGCCAAAGGTTCTCTCTTAACAAAGAGGGTTTGGGCTATACTCCCAAGAAGGGCAAGGCGGCCTTTGCTACTCTAAAGCCTCGCTTTGTTTCAAGTTTCTAACGGCTATATTCGAAGGGGTACGTCTATAAATACTCGTTGGCCGGCTCAAGGCTCCATCTCTTGAACATTTGACATACTTATGAGCACTTTGAGCTAAGCAACTCCCCTCCCACTCATCTCTCTTGCTTCTTTGCATATTCGAAGTGAGATTGAGTGATCCAAGTGCATTTGCATTGTGAGATTGCATCTAGTTGGCACTTGGTGGTTGATTTTCTACGGGATTCTTGTTTCTCTTGGTGGTTGCCGCCACCTAGACGGCTTGGAGCAGCTTGGAGGCATTGGCAAGAGTTGGTGACTGTTCTTTGCCACCTCCGGTGATTGTGTCACACCCGGCCCAATTTAGAATTTGGCCCATAGTGGCCCATGTGAATGTTATGAGATATTGTGGAGAGTTTAGTCCCACCTTGTTTGTTTAGAGTGGGATATACCAACATATAAGGCTTCTAGAGTCCATCTCACCATCCCCGGGTTAATCCTTTTACGCGAAGCGAGGACGAAAGCGTAAGTGGGATGGTGGTAGGTGTGGTTCATTCAGCGTGCAGAGTGGATCTGAGCCATTTGGACTCTGGGGCATTACAGATTGTGAGAGGTTTGTGCCTACCTCGGCGAAGCACCAAAGGCAACGTTAGTGAATTGCTCGTGTCATTTGCAACCTTTTGCCATTTGGTAGGTTCTTGTGACGCCTTTTGAGAGGCTCGGTGTGAGACCGATTAGCCACCGAACCACGTGGTGAAGAGGGACACAACAGGGACTAGCGTGCCGGCAAGCACGTGAACCTCGGGATAAATCTTCGTGTTATCACTTTCATATTGTGATTGATTGATCCCGGTGTTCGGTTGTCTTGGTATTCATTGTTGATCATATTGGTTGGCTCATTACTTTGCCCCTCGGTGAAACTCTCCCAACTCAACTCCGCATTACTTTCTTAGTTATCTTTGCTAGCTAGTTAGCTTTTCTTTAGTAGCTCCTTTGTGTAGCTTGCTAGTTGTAGTTGTAGTTAACTTCTCGGTTTGACTTGTGCGGTTGAGTGCAAATACTAGAATTGTGAATTGGTTAGGTGGCTTGCAAACACCCCGTAGGCTAAGCAAAACTCGTATCTCGCTATTTGTTTTATTGATAAACTTGTTTAGCTTGTCTTTGTAGAAAATTTTTAAAGGCTATTCACCCCCCCTCTAGCCATCAAGACCTTTCACTCTCCTTCGAGCAATCCAAGGTAAAAGTTGATTGGCATGCATACATACTTTTACTAAGGACTTGTTTAGTGCATCTAGTCATTCCTCATGTCTTATAGGCTCATTCATGAAAATCAAATGAATTTGATGCTTGTATGGTACCACTATTGCTTCCATGCTTGACTTGATCTAGTGGTAGCATATGACATGTTTGTGGGCTTATGAACCTAGTGTTTGATCTAGAAAATAAGCTATAAGTGTTTAACTCAACATGGTACAAGATAACCCTTGAAATGAGGTGTGAAGAAGCTTATCCTTGGATCAAACCGAGTTAAATATCTTTAGCAAGTGCTCTAGATTGAACTTAATTTGGGAAAATATTCCTCACCCTATTGATTGACATTGATAATCTTAACCTATCAAAAATTAAACCTTTGTGGTCATTGATGATAAAAGGGGAGAAATTGCATAAAGATAAGGTTGAATATGACAAAGGGGGAGAACTTTGACATAGGGAGAGAGATATGACAAAGGAAAGGGATCAATTAAAATTTGAGCACACAAGTAGGGGGAGCAAGCTCATAAACTTGTTTGATGCATTTGAATGTGCATTCACACATGCTTTCTTGCATTTGAAAAGTTTCAATTCATTATACATGTCTGTGTGGTGTATGCTAGTTGTATGTTTGAACGATGAAATAGAAAACTAGTATGCATAGGTTGAGTAACTAGACTTGTGTTTACATTGTGAAAACTAGACTCTTGTTTCTAATGTTGATCTTACGGGGTATTCTAGTTTTGTGTATCTCTAGTTAGTAATGGTGTTAAGGATGGTATATTGGTGCACTCCGATTGGTATCACGCTTTAAAGGTCCATCTCTTATACCTTAGCATCATTTGGTAGACATTGTCCTCCTACATTTCTAATCTATGCATATGTGCAAGCTTCAATCTAAACTCTTAGCACATATGTAGGGGTAGACATTGCCCTCCTACATTTCTAATCTATGCATATGTGCAAGCTTCAATCTAAACTCTTAGCACATATGTAGGGGGAGCTAATGCTACCAATTGGGGTTCATGAACGCTGGCCTAGGTCCGGTCGTGGTATATCTGACGCGTCCGATCATCGTTTGGGCGCTTTAGAACATCTTTGGAAGTGACCTGATGCGTGGGCGTTGGAGTGATCGGCGTGTTCGGTCATTAGTTGGAGGTGCGCAGCGTTGTGAGCACCTGACGCAGAGCAGGAGAGTCAGGTCATCGCGGGCATGCGTCCGGTCGTCACTTAAGTGAGGCGCGGGTGCAGTTGACCGTTGGAATCTGACGGCGCTCGTTTGAAGGCGTTGACATGTGGCAGTGAATCAATGACCAAACGCTGAAGGTGGTGCGTCCGGTCACATCGACCGGCGCGTCCGGTCGCCCCGTGTTCTGTGCAGTGAGGAGCCTAATGGCTCTATTCATGGGGGCTCTCTATTTAAGCCCCTTGGTCGGCTCAAGCTCACTCTCTTGGCCATTTGCATTGACATAGCAACCTTGTGAGCTTAGCCAAAGTCCTCCCACTCATCTCCATTATTGATTCATCATCTTTGTGAGATTGGCAGTGAATCCAAGTGCATTGTTTGAGTGATTGCATCTAGAGGACTTGGTGTTCGTGTTTCGCTGCGGGATTCACTTGTTACTCTTGGTGGTTGCCACCACCTTGACAGCTTGGTACAACAAAGATCGTTGAGCAGAGGTTGGTGATTGTCTCCGGCTCCGATCGTGGTGATTATAAGGGGTTCTTGACCTTTCCCCGGTGGAGAGCCAAAAGGTACTCTAGTGGATTGCTAGTGGCTTGTGTGATCCTCATCTTGTGTTGGTTGTGCGGCACCCTAGTGAGGGTTTGGCGTGTGATGCCAATTAGCGTGTGAACGTCCAAGTGAGTGTATCGCCATAACGAGGACTAGCTTGTCGGTAAGCAAGTGAACCTCGGTAAAAAATCTTGTGTCATCTTGTCTCGAGGATTTCATTGGTTATCCTGTGATTGATTGATTGTCTCCATCTTATGATTGGCCTACTCCTCAACACGACGGTATAACTCACTATCCACCTCGTGTATTTACATTCTTAGTGTAGATAAGCTCTTTAGTGTAATTAGTTTTGAGAGCTAGCTTGTGTCGTGTCTAGTGGTTAGTGATGCTCTTTAGTTAGTCTTTGAGAGCTCACTAACTTAGTGCAATGACATAACCTTTGTGTGCATAGAGACTATAGAAACTAGAATTGTGGTAGGTGCCTTACATTTTTAGTAGGCTAGCACAACATTCGCTTCACCTCATATTTGTCTAACCTCTTTGCTTAGTGTTGTTGTAGAAATTTTTATAGGCTATTCACCCCCCTCTAGCCATTAGGACCTTTCACCAAGTTAACCACAAACATAAAGCCACTACCACCAAGTGTGGTAACTTCAGCCACTTCTTCTAAGCATTCTATCACTTTCAAATTCAATTCTCTACTTTTTTCATTCAACTTCTTAATTGTGTCGATCCCTTGTGTCGAATGGCCTATCCCTTGCCCTAGGCGGCCACGACCCCGGTAGAGTCTCCTCCATGCCCGATCTAGAGTTCGAGACACTGCAGCGAGAAAAAGTCTGTGCAAAGATGGCCACGAGGACATCTCATTATGCATCCTAACGGAGATGATGGGAATGTCAAATAGGTAAGGAAATTGAAAGGGTGAACAAATAAGAAAGATTTCAAGTTTGAGTGGTGTCAAATAGAAAATTTTCTCACTTTATTATCTGCTAAAGAGCTTTTAGACCGTTCACTAATAATGTTTTTTTCTAAATATTATTTTTATCTCCAATCTTGGGCGGTGCTAGAGCTGGCCGCCAGGCATCACTACTACCATCAAGATTTGTAGCGGCGGCTGGTAAGGGTTTGTAGGGGCGGTTTCCCTAGTCGCCCCTAAGCAACCATGTCTACAAATCATTGATTTGTAGGGGTGGTTCCCAAGCCGTCTCTGCCCCTATGAAAGGATTTGCAGGGGTGACTGATAACACCAGCCGCCTCTATAATTTAGATTTGTAGAGGCGGCTGTGACACTAGCCGCCTCTACAATTCATTGATTTGTAGAGGGGTGACTGATGACGAGGGACCACGACGACGCAACGAACGACGTCGTTCGCGGTCACCATTGCGCAGCACCCCACTTCTCGGTGAGTCCAGACCCGCTGATAGACCACGGCTTTCGGTCTTCAATCCCAAGGAGCCTCCCTCACATGTACGATGACCTGATGTTCCTAGAGGCCTCCCTCTTCGCGGAGCCAGCGGTCGGTCCTCGCTACTCCCCTGACTCCGGTAGCGACGATCCCATCTCCCTTAGGCCAAGTGTCTAGCCTCAGATGTCAGGGGAGTCCTAGGACGGATCGACCAAAACATCGAAGGAGGCCTATGTGGAGCATAGTTTTGAGGATCTGCGGCAGGGGAAGGACCTCGATGAGGAGGTAAGTGCACAGCCGGACGGCGGACTGCCTGCTGATGTTGATGACCAGCAATCGGATGGACAGACTGTTGTTGAGTTTTGCAGCAGATTGTTCAAGGAGCTCCCGGCACCCTTGCTATCGACACCGGAGTCTCCTCCATCCCGAGCGACCCTCCACCGTGCAGGCAACCTGAGAAAGAGGAAAGCATTGTAGGCGACACTCGAGCTTGTGCCAGGCTGCCAAACCATCCGCAGTGCCGATGGCTGAGCGCGCGCAGCGCATCCACAGCGTCTGGCGTCAGATGCAGCAGTGACTGAATACATTGATTTGTATGGTGCTGATCTCCCGGAACAGGCCATCAAGGCACTTAGGGCAGCAACACGCCTGGACAACAAAGAGCTAGCGAAGGCCTTAGCGGCGATGGTTGATGAATCCGATGTGGTGGAGATGAAGGCCTAGTGAGCTTTTGCAGCCAGAAAGTTGTAGCATCAATTTGATCAATGTTGCCGACTTCAATGTCAGCACCAAGGGGACTCAATATTGCGGAAAGAAGATAACAAAATTTCAGTGGTAGTTCTTTATGCCTACTGGCAGTTGAAACAAGGGGTGGGAATTTGATTGCCTGGGATCTGGATCAAGATCAAAAGATGTGCAGCTGGTCCTTAGCGGGGGGACAACTCGAAAGCCCCCAATAGTTGCCCAAATCGGTAGCGAGTAATCAGTTTCTAAAATCCTAAAACCTTTACAGCCTAGGCTGCGGTAGGAAGCGCCTCTCGTGCATGTAACCATTGTTGTATGTTAACTTCTTCTTATTATTAATCATTAATCAAAGCTGGGTAATCAGATTTTAAAAAAATTGAAGGCGGTTGCTATGTCTTCAGACAAGGTGGAAATCAAGAGAGTCATGCCTAACGTCATAACCCACAAAATCCTGAGTAGCAATGGGGCCCATAGTCGTTATATATTGGTTTTGTCGTTTTCCATACCTACAAAACGATCACGATGCACTAGTGGGCTTGTGTGTGGTTTCATATTCATGCCGACAGACTTGACCAAGAGCATCTCTGACTATTAGCCTCCCAATAATCTATTATTGGATATCTAGATATTGAGGTAGCACAATATTATTTTTTTATATTTGGAGAGTCGTTATAGCAGTATTACGATATATTTTCCCTAATAACTATGTGATAGGTGGAACCCACAATTATGTTGGAAAAATGATGGCTGAAAATGATGGTTAAGATGGGCCTCGTGCTATGAGATATAACCCCTTTATTTAAGAGATGAGAGAAAATATTAGTAGTCATAGAAAAGAAACTGTTGAAGCAAGAAAAGACAGTTATTCTTAACAAGATACTGTAGTTGTATGCTAATAAAGAGAGGTACTGAGGGCCTGCTAGAAATGCTCTATACTTTCGCGATTCTCACTGCTTTGGTCGTTTTCCACTCGTGCGGCACACGCACACGCACACATCTACAAAGCGGAAGGCCGCCAAATAATATGATCACACTCCTTTTGTATGAGAGCCGTGCATGCATCGATGAATTAAAGACCTCAGTTTCTCAGGCAGGTCGTGGTCGCCTCCCAATCCCAAAAGCAAAGACGATGAGATGCCGACCCTGTCGAGTTAGGATGGATGCTCCGACATCCGAGTAGGGGACATTTTGTTCATGGAATCATGGCTGAAACACGGAGACGCGCACATCAAGTGTATGTGGTCCAATCCAGTTAATAACCGCGTGATATCCGGACCATGGCGTGTCTGTCTTTATATGGGTCTCAACCGTGTATCCTTTGCTGGTATATACACCGCTGTAGTGACAGTATCTCGAAACTGCAGAGCAAGCTTCGGCAAAACTAGCGATGGAAACGGATTCAATATGTAAGGAATTGATACGACTGTTTCTATTTTTTGTCAGATATTCGGATACGGATTTACACTTAGATATCCATTTAACTTTATTGTATGTAAATATCCATCCAATGATTTGAGGAAACAAAGGGAGTTGCTAAAATTCAGGTGCTTCAATTTTGGCTTCCTTTCATACGACAGTTATTGCATATATTTTATATTAAAATTGTAGCTTTAGTCTGTTGCAATTTCTGTAATTTTTGGATCTGGGAATAAAAGAATCGATAGACAAAACTATAAACCTGACGAAATCTAATATATGTTGACACAAAGACAATTAACAATTCAATTTTTTTCTACAGTTAGACAATGACAAAAAAATTATATATTGTAATACAAAGACAAAAATATATTAAAAAAATCACAAAAGAACAAATACAATGTGGCTGTGCACACGGCCAGCACATATCGCCTGAAGTAACTCAAATTTTTAGGCACCTGCCGTTTAGGAAAAGTGGGAAACAAATCATGTCAAAATATAATAAGTATATATACTAAATTCTTTTAGGCTCATATCAATCCTAGAACTATCAAACTTGATAGTTTTAGTCCTTAAACTTTATATTTTTGGACTCAATTTCACCATGAACTACCAAAGTGTATTCTTAGTCCTTTTTTTTTGTTTTTGCTCAATTTCATCACTTGCCCTACATGGAACACCGCGATGTCGCACCTATCAGCCCTAGGACAACCTACGATTCAAAATAGATGATCATCGTCAAGTCTCGGTGTCTCTAATGTCATCCTCAACTACAAATCGGACTGGACTTAGACACTTTTTTTTGTTTTCTAAGAAAGAAAAAGAGACGCTTTCGATTTTTATATTCATATTTTAATAAAATAACTATAAATATATATCCAAATGTCCTGGAATATGAATAATTGGATGGTTTGGATTCATCTCTAATAAAGACATCATATTGTTCAATTATAATTTTATTTTTTCATTTTAATAAATAAACATGTTTTTTTTATTTTATATACAAAACATATTTTTTTATTTGTAATTGGTTGTTAGTTGAGGCTCACGCTAGAAATAGCTAAGAAATTGTAGATGTGTTGTTCTAATTTATCAATGTGTTTTCAAGTTATTCCCTCCATTTCAAATTATAAGTCGTTTTGATTTTTTTTAGATAGATAGTTTTTACTATATATCTAGGTGCGTAGCAAACAAAAAGTATACCTAGGAAAGCCAAAATGTCTTACAATTTAGAACGAAGAGAGTACTAAATAATTTTCATAGCAACTGTAATTGTTCCCACAAAAACAATGGAGTAAGATATACATAAAAATGTTACTATTACAAGATAACATTTCAAATAACACATTAGAAATATTAGATAACATTTCAAATAACACATTAGAAATATTAGTTGCTGCTAAAGAGTTTTAGACTGCTCGCTAATGATGTTTTATCTAAAAATTATCTTTTATCTTCAAACCTAGGTGGTGCCGGAGCTGACCAATATCATGACAGTGCAGTGTTCCACATAGGCCGTAGGAGAAGGGATGAAGTTAAGCTGAAAGAAAAAAAATCAAGGACTAAAATGCACTTGGTAGATGGTAGTTCATGGATGAAATTGAACCTAAAATGCAAAGATTGAGGATTGAAATGGTCTCTTTGATAGTCTTGGGATCGGATGAGAATGAGCCCAGACACAAACTTTGAAGACTAAAATGATCCTTTTGAAAGTTCATGTACGAAATCAAGCCAAATGGCGATTCCACCTATGTACAATCAAACAACACTTCAACCTAGTATTAAGGTTTCGTACTTCTTTATGGTGTGTTTGGTTGGAGAACTAAGTAGGACAGAATGGTTCCATCCTTGGTTCTATAGATGGGCTGATTCCACCTTTGCGTTTTGTTGGAAAAATAGAGCGGTTCTATTTTCATGTTTGATTAGAGTGATGGGATGGATGAGATAAGTAGATAATAGACCAGGTAATCCTGTTTGATATGGGACCCACATGTCAAAGAAACATGAGCTTCTTCCCCTTTCTCTTCTTATCCATCACCAAGCATGCCGCCCATGGCTGCCCGGCTATTGGCTGCGCAGCCCGCCCAGCGCCCGTCGGCGGCGTAGCTCTGCCCTTCCCCAGGCCGCGCAGACCCGTCCGCTTGCTCCGCCCTTCCTCGGCCGTGTAGCTTCTTACCCTACCGCGCTTGGTTTTGCCCGCCTATGGATCCTTCCCTGTCGAAGCTATAAGGAAATGGACCCATGGGCCATTTAATTTGGATTTTGGTGTTTGATAATCAACATGACCATTTCAACTAATATTGTTTGTTAGTGTTTTTCGATATAGTTCAAAGGATGAAAAGTGGACTTGAATTGGACTTAAGCAACGTGGTGATCTGGATGATCGACACCTCAAACAAGACATTAGAAGACATGTTGAAGACCTACAGTACATGCAAGAGTACAAGACACAAGATGGAAGAAGCCCAGAAGACACGCGAAGAAACGGAGTTGGCCGGTGCTGCACAGCAGCACTGGACCTATCCGGTGTGCTCAGGGAGGAGCACCAGACTTATATGTGTGCACCGGGCAGCGGCTGCAGCGTCCCACCCCACCGGACACCTCACTGGACAGGGTTCCAGAGAGGTTGCAGCTCGAGTTGGAGAAGGCCATAAGGCACCGGACCTATCAGGTGTGCACTGAACATGCACAGTTCTCTAACGGTTGGCAACAGCTAATCCAACAGCTAGCTGAGGGAAGGCCACCGGACCTGTATGGTGTGTGGCACCGGAGCCTGCACAGAATGCTAGTGCAGCTTCCAACGGTGAGTTTCATCTTGGGGGCTATATGCACTACTACAGAAAACTTACTGGAGACGGGCAAAAATGATTAACGGAGGTAGGCATTGCAACCGTCATCATCTAAAGGTTTGCGTTAATGCAGATCTACGGAGGCGGTTGTTTTGCCCACCTAACCATTAACGGAGGCCGCTAATCGATTTAAAATTATTAAAAAAAGCCAGAGTGAGCCCAATCGAGCCCGCTGTCCCAATCAAGCGCGCCGCCGCGCTCCGCGTTCGTGCTGCCGCCACTGCATCCATCGTCGCTGCTGTGGGCCAGATCCGCAGCTCCGATGAACGGATCTGGGCGCCATCGTCGCTGCTCGCCGAATCCGAGCCCCACAGTCGTAGCCTCCGTATATCAGGGTGCCATCGATGATGCTCGCCCTGGGAGAAAGAGAGTGAGGGAGATAGGAGCGAGGAGAGACGGAGAAAGAGAGCGAGGACCGTCGTTACCCGGAAGAGATGTGCGCTCGCCGGATTTGTCATTACTACATAAAGTTCATCACCGCCGTCTCCAGACCCTCCTTCACCGACGGTTTTGGCCCTCAGCGGTGAAAGTCGGCAGTGATAACCAATGTCATTACTACCGGTTAGGAAACCGGCGGTGATGAAAAGTTATCACCATTGGTTCATGTTACTAGCCGGTGGTGATAAGGATTTTCAGAAATTCCAAAATCGGGTCAAAAAATAGCAATTTAATCTCGAGAAGGGCCCACCACCTAGCCGCACGGTCGCGCGTCACAAGTCACGCGATTTTTCGCACGAAAATCCACGTGCTACGCAGTGCTGGAATTCAAACCTAAGACCTGTGTCCTCATGTGTAACTCCTCTAACCACTCCACCCCGAAGTCACTTGTCTCCATACAACATGTACACTCCTTTAGTATTAACTTCTCAGGATTTTAAAATCAATATTTAGAACCTAAATGACTTCAGATAGAAAAGTCATCAACTACAAAGTTGTTGTTCTGATCAAGATCTACAACTTTAATGTTGGTGGTTTCGCTATCCGAGGTCGTTTGACAAATTTGAATTTCAAAGCGTCAGAACTTCAACATACTGTTGGGACCTCAAATAATTACAAATGAAAAAGTTGGTCGATTTTCCATCCGAGGTCATTTGCAAAATTTGAATTTCAAAATTTTAGAACTTCACATATAAATTTAAGACCCTAAATGATTTCTAATGAAAAAGTTGTCAACTACAAAGTTGTAGATCATAGCGAGATCTGCAACTTTGCTTTTGATCATTTTTTTCATCTGAGATTGTTTGTACAATTCAAAATATTGAATTTTAAAATATAAGAGCTTCGAACAGAATTCTAGGACTGTAAACAATTTCAAAAGTCATCAACTACAAAGTTGTAGTCATCAAGATCTACAACTTTGATATAAAGTTTATTTCTATTCAACTTTGTTTGAAAACGTTATGAATTTTATTGTGCTGTAGCATAACTCATCACCGCTGGTTTGTATTACGAACCGTTAGTGAAATGATTTTCATACCACAAACCGGCAGTAAAAATGGGTCGACCATCACTACCGGCTGGTAACACAAACCGGCTGTAATGATAGGTTATCACCCCATGAAAATCATTCCACCAACGGTTCGTAATACGAACCGGCGGTGATGAGTTTCACCGCCGGTTTTCAGCAAACCGGCGATGAAAGTGGAGGCGGTGATTATCGATTCTGTAGTAGTGTGTGCGTGGGCCCGTGCCGCCAGATCTGCGCCTGCATGCGCCGAGTGGCATGCCACGGCCGGATCTCGCCTACTATCGCCCGCAAGCTGCCAAATACGCACATGGTGGCCGTCCCACGTGCCGCCACAGCAGGTGGTGGTCACCCCGTGCACCGCCGCCACTGGTGGGGGCCGCCCCACTCGCCGTCGTGGATGGTGGCCGCCTCGCGTGCCACCACTGCACGCTGCCGAGGGTGAGGGTGAGAAAGAGGAAGGCAAATGAGGGAGAGAGAGAGAGGATGGCGAGTGAGGGAGAGGGTTGGAGGAGGGCATCGGGTGCGTCTGCGAGAGAGGTGGGCGTCGGGTGCGTCTGCGAGAGAGGAGGCGCCAGGGAGAGGGTTGGAGTTGGAGAAGTGAAAACCCTTTCGTAAATTTATTTTAGGAAGCGGTTATTTTGTGACTGTCTCCATTAATTGATTTTACAAGGCGGGCATTCGTGACAGCCTCCGTAAATAAAATGTATGCCTCAATAAATGCATTTTGTGAGACCATCAACTGTGACTGCCTCCATAAATAAAAAATGTCTGCCTCCAAAAATTGTCTGGCATTTTACGAGGCGGTTGGATTTTGTGACCGCCTCGGTTAATGAAAGGGCACCACCTCATAAAATGATTTGTGTAGTAGTGATATACCCCCTTTGGCCGGCCATCGGAGGTGTGTGGGAGCTGAGGATCATACCAAAGGAGCTATTGCTTCACTCTAATGCTCTTGCCCACACAAGTGCTTAGTGATTCACTTGGTGATTAGGGTAGGTGGTTTGTGAAGTGCTTAGGCTAGTTAGAGCATCGCTTATGTGCTTGCTCTAAGTTTAGGCCTAGTGTTTTGTGAGGTTTGCATATCTCTTGCCATTAGGTGCTTGAGCGCACCATTGTTATACATCAGAGGGGCTTGTACTCTTGCGAAACCACACCAACCGCGTTTGTGGTATGGCCACCACCGTGTATCGGTGGAAAGAGGACCGTGGTTGAAAGGTCCTAATGGCTAGAGGGGGTGAATACCTATTAAAAATCTGTAACAAAACTTAAGCCAAGATGTTAGACAATTATGAAGTGAAGCGAGCGTTGCGCTAGCGTACCAAAAATGCAAGCCTCCTATACACAATTCTAGTTGCTATAGTCTCTATGTCACACACAAAGGGCCAAGTCACTACCTCTAAGTTAGTGAGCTCTCAAAGACTAACTAAAGAGCCTCACTAACCACTAACAAGACACAAGCTAGCTCTCAAAACTAATTACACTAAAGAGTTTAGCTATACTAGGAAAGTAATGCAAGAGAGGTAGAGGTGATATACGGCCGTGGCAAGTGATCAATCACAATGAATACCAAGAATACCAAGGAGACAAATGATGACACAATCAATTTTTCCTCCGAGGTTCACTTGCTTGCCGATAAGCTAGCACTACTACAGATTGATTTATCACTGTCGTCACTTTCACTGCTGTAGCGATAAAAGCGACGGTGTGATACCTCCACCGTCGGTTGACCGATAGCGAGGCCTCCTAAGGGAGGAAACCGGTGGTTGAAACTGCTACCACCGACAGGTTAACGGTAGATGCGGCAGTGGTATTGGGGTTG
Source organism: Saccharum hybrid cultivar R570 (assembly GCA_038087645.1). Lineage (NCBI taxonomy): Eukaryota > Viridiplantae > Streptophyta > Magnoliopsida > Poales > Poaceae > Saccharum > Saccharum hybrid cultivar. The sequence continues at coordinate 8,835,974 of JAQSUU010000191.1, read as the reverse complement.
CATTTCCTCCGTCACTTGAAAAGCCGGGCCGACTGGGATACGCGTTTTGGCCGGCAGTCCAAAACTAGCATTTGGTCAACCGGTGGTAAAAATTCAGCGTGAGTGTTGAATGCCCTCAACTTCCAAGGCCGTCAAATCACCATTACTTCCGCCACCTAAAGCTAAAGAGCTATATCCACTGCTCTACATATTCTTCAAGCCCGGTGCCCTCAGAAACCACCCCTCTTCTTCATTCATCATCCCCTTCTCTTCCAATCTGCAAAGAAAATGTCAGACAGCCCCATCAAGTTTCCAAGCAGCCCGTCGTCCAGCGAGGACGGCTTGCCAGCCCACTAGTCCTCCGAGGAGGACGTCTCCTTCGATGACTGGATGCCTTCTTATTATAGTCCTCCATGGAGCTCCAAGAAGGAGGACCCGGAGGAGGATGAGGACGAGGACGAGGAGGACGACGCCGATGCCGATGACGATGACGACGACTCCGACGACGACTCTGACTTCAACTCTGACTTCAACTCGCCTCCTCCCAAGTGAGCGAGGGAGAGAGGATCATATTTAGATTAAGTAGTTTATAGTTAGTATAAGTAGTTTTCATAGTTTAGGTTATTTATTATGTTTCCGTACGAGTACAATCATATACTCATCCAAATTGTATTTATCTGTATATGCAATGAATCAATGAAAAAAAGTTCTTTGAAATATTATGTTTCCTACTGCTATTCTTGCTACCTATCTTTCATTCTTGCTATATATATGAATGAAAAGTAAAAACTGTCATGTACGGTTTCGGTTCTAGGAAAATCTAATAGCAGTTCAACTGCTGACAATTGTTGTATTATAGCGTTGGATTAGCATGGAAATGGTTGGCTTAATACAGATACTGTTTGCCTTATCATGTGCCGTCTGTTCTCGCTGCCGTTCAATCAGGACCATCCGTTTCGAAAAGAAACCTAGAACTGCCCGGTCTGTTCCCCAACTCCCCTCGGCCCTGTCGGCAGATTAGCGGCTGTTGGAACCATTAAAAAACCCCAATACGAAGCCATTAGTTCTCCCCACCCATTGCTTCATCTTTATTCTCCCCACTAGTTGCTTCATCTTCATTCTCCCCACCAGTTGTTTTATCTTCATTCTCCCCACCAGCCTTTGCTTGCCTTTCCTCGAGCACCTTGCATTGTCGTTGTGGACAACGTCCCGTGAAGGTTAGATGTAGCCCTGGGCAAAAAATATCGAGAACCGAGAACCAAACCGAAAATACCAAAACCGAATTTTTTGGTACCCTATTCGGTTCCTAATTCCTAGGAACCGAAATTACCGAGGTAAATTCGGTTCTTTACCTCGGGGAACCGAATTACCTGAAATGTGCTGAGTTTGAGTGTTGTTATATTATTGATTTTACTATTGTAGACTATTATATTATGTATTTGTGGTACTCACTCTTATAGTCTTGTGAACTTTTATATGTATATTTATTTTGCACTATTATTCTCTGTGAAATCATGTCAAAATTAGCTTTTGAACTTGTTATCACATGTCTCTGTGATCAGTTCGGTACTGTTTGGTAAATATTGAAACCGAACCGAAAGTACCGAAACCGAATTTTCTCGGTATCGATTTTTGGAAGGAACCGATCGGTACCTATTTTCCAAGGAATCGAATTCTGTGGGAACCGAAGTACCGAACCGATCGGTTCGGTATTACCAAATGCCCAGGTTGAGTTAGATGGATTCGGTCACCCCCCGCTATTTGTATTTGGTTCCAATTGGTTTTGGGTTCGATATCAGTTTTGTTCATATTAGGAATTTCTTCATTGCAAGAGATGTCTTACTTCGGAAGAAGCCATTACAATGCGAGCAACCTTGCCTTTTGTCGGCTAGGGGTGGCACCAGGACCCTAGATGATGTTGTTTGCTACTTGGGGATAGAGCATTCACCCGGACCGACTATTGATTGTTGAAGCCGTTGTTCGTCATCTCCTCGGACCACAAAATTTGACAAGAATCGCTCAAGACCCTGTTTGTGGAGAGATTTTTGTGCTTTGAAGGACTAGATATGAAGTTGACATACTTTATAGATACAATGTGTCCGTGGACGGAGATGCTGTCATCTTCATTACGATTCACTACCTCTGGCTTTCAGGACCGCATCAACCAATTGAGTACCTTAGCAACTGCCTACCCATCCGACATTAAGTCTTAGAATTTGTGAATTTTTATGTTAATGAAGTTTATATGTACTGATGAAACCTCTAGATTAGTATGTATGAGTACTGCATAATCGTTGAACTATTACTTCGGTTGAACTGTTAATTGAATTAGTTGGTCTTGACTGTGGTCCACGTGTACACCTCTATATAAGCACAGAGGATCCAAAATAGACCTTCTTCTACAGGCGGATAGTACCCTGAACCGGCGGTGACACAACATTTCATCTTGGCAGGAGTCCGAGGGTTTTGAAGGACGTTTTGGTGCCTTTGGCGGGAGACAAAAGCGTAGACAAAAGACCTAGGCCGACCTCTTCACTTAGACTGTGTGCAATACTTTAAACCCTGACTGTTCCATGGCTGCATCTAGCTCCAACTCCTCCCTGTGATCGGCACCATCCCAGGGCACCGTCGCGAGAAGAACACTGGCTTCCACGGAGGAGGCTACAATGGGATGGGGCCGCCCATCCCATGCCATGTCAAGAACCACCCCTGTGCATACCAGCCACCACTTTTGTGTCGCTGCGGCTTGAAGACGCCTCGGTGGATTTCGTGGAGTGATGGAAACCCAGGACGTCGGTACCACAGATGCTGCAGGGCAAATAATATAACTCGATTTCTTTCTTGTTCATTCTATTTTCGCAATGCAAATGCGGAAATCCCGCTATACTTATGGTAATTTGGTTTTTTCGTAACCCGACCTAGATTGTGGGTTCTTTAAGTGGCATGATCCCCAATATGGAAAATTTCTAAGGACTTTGATTTTGGATTTATGTAACAAGATTTGGGAGCTGAAGGCGTAGGCCAATGTTACTACAAATGAAGAATATCTGCGGGAGGAGGGAGAGATTATGCCACAGATTGAAGAAATGGTCAGGGTTCCAATGAAGATGATGGAAGATTTCGTACCTTTGAGAAAGAAATGTGCTTCCTGTTCTTCTTTCACCTATTTTGTACTTACCTTAGTTTTTGGCATGTTCATTGGCATGTTGCTTAGTTCACCGTAGTAGATTCAAGTATCAATTTATGATGTATCGGACTGAAATATGTCATTTGTGTACAACTATTGTTAAACTTAACGCAAGGTGATTATCCAGGTGTTCAATTTATTAAAATATAAATGGTAGTACATCCAAGTATCAATTGATGTGTCGGACTGAAATCTATCACTATTGTACAACTATTGTTGAACTAAATGTAAGGTAAATAACCAGGTGTTCAATTTATTGAACTGTAAATGATAGTAGATCCAAGTATCAATTGATGTGTTGGAGGCATCCTACTTTCTTGGACACTGGGCCTGGTACAGGGGCAACCAATTTATTGAACTGTATATACACTCCTACGGTCCTAATACACCTTCCTCCCATCCATTCCCCACTTTGCTCCCTTGCTCTGCTTCACCTTACTAGCGTCAAACGAAAGGCAGCCTCTCACGTGTTCACAACTCCTTCACCTCTAACCTCGCCGACGCACAAATCTTCAGCACGCCGTTCCTGCTTCTCTGCTCCATCCGGATCTAAGGTATGGATCTGCTCCTTCACTAGATTCTATATTCCTTTGTATTGCTCTCTCGTGCTCTCTGCTCCTTCACCTCCAACCTAGCTACAGTAATTTTGTTGGATCTGTAGATGAAAATGTATCATCTTGTTCTGGAGTTTGTGGCCTTGTATATTTGTGGAGTGCAGCTTGTGAGCCTTATTATCCTCAGTATTGGTTCACTGAATCAGTACTTTGTGAACAAAGTGTAAGGTCCTAGATGGCTAGAGGGGGGGTGAATAGCCTATAAAAAATTCTACAATAAACACTAAGCAAACTTGTTAGAATAACAAACGGCGTAAAGCGAGTTTTGCTTAGCCTACGGTTGTGATGCAAGCCTCTTAACCACAAGTCTAGTAGATTATGATCTCTAGTTCACACAAGGGCTAAGTCACTAAACTTACACTAGAGAGCAAGCTAACAACTACTAGCAAAGGCTAACACTAGAGCTACACAAGATAACTAGTAAAAGAAAATGCGAGAGAGAGGATTGTGAATCTTATACCGACGGTGGAGTGAAGATGTTGCCAATCACCAAGATGATATACAATCAATCAATATTGACAACAACACAATATGAAGACCAATCACCGGGAGACAAGAGACACAATATTTTTGTTCACCCGGTGTTCACTTGTGCACCGACAAGCTATGTCACCGGTTGTGTTGATCAACACTTAGATGGTTCCTCGGTGTAACCCTCAAGTCACTTGCCCCTCAAGGCATGCCCCGCAAGGCACCGCAAAACACCACTCTCAAGTGAGGTAACTCAATGACACGCGCAATCCACTAGAGTTGCTTTTGGCGCTCCGCCGAGGAAAGCACAAGAACCTCTTACAATCAACCGAAGGTAGCCAAGAACAATCTCCTTCTCTTACCAACGCCTCTAACAATCTCCAAGCCGGCTAGGAGCAGTACTCTCCAAGAGTAACAAGAAATCCACCGGCTAAACCACCCACAAGTGCCACTAGATGCCCTCAAGCTATGCAATGCACTTTGGGATCACTCAATCTCACTTATGATTTGCAATCAAGCAAGAGAGATGAGTGAGAGGGAGAAGCTCTAGCTCAAAGGATGCACAAGAGTGTTAGAAATCACGAGTGACCTCCCCAAGGGCCGGCCAACAAGTATTTATAAGCATCCCAAACGAATAGAGCCGTTGTACCCCTTCACTGGACGTTTTTTGGGACGACCGGACGCGCCGGTCGAAACTGACCGGACACGCTCAACCGCATTCGATCCTCCAACGGTCACTGTGCCAACAGTCAAACACCACGACCGGACGCGCCTCACAACTGACCGGACGCGCCGGTCCCGTGAGTGACCGGACGCGCCGATCGCACAGCACCACGTGCCTGCGAAGCAACGACCGGACGCGCTCCAGACAACAACCGGACGCGACAGTGCCAGCGTCCGGTTGGAGTCCAGTAAGCTCTCTGAACGATCAGACGCGTCCGATCGCGTGTGACCGAACGCGCCCCGCATCCGATCGACCTTGCGAACTGCAGTTCCTTCTGGGCGCCTGACCGAACGCGCCGGTCCCGCGAGTGACCGGACGTGCCGGTTGCAAACCCTAACACCCGCGCGCCTAACAGCTGCGTTGAACTGACCGGACGCGTCCGGTCAAACCGTGACCGCGTCCGGTGCAGCGTCCGGTCACCTCTGTGACCTCTGTTCGCCTCCGTTTCTTTTCTGACTTCCGGCGTAGTGGAAAATAGACATTTCAACTCCTCGAAAATGCCTAAATCCCACGCTCGCAAGCTCGGCAGGAGGGAGAGAGGAACCCAAACCCTCTCTACCGCTCAAACTTCATCGCCTTCGTAAATGTGCCAACACCAACAAGTGATCACCACCTTGTGCACGTGTGTTAGCATTTTCATAAACATTTTTGAAGGTTTTCCAGTTAGCTCACTAGGCCCTACATGCAATGCACTTCATGAATTTACCTAGTGGCACCCGTGCGTCGAATAACCGATAAGACTTCCCCTCTTAATAGTTCGGCTATCGATCCTAAACCACTCACACCCTCTATGGTGTCTTGAGTGCAAAACAAAATGGCCCTATGGTTATACCTTTGCCTTGAGCCCATTTTGTTTTTCCAAAAGATATGATCCACTTCATATCATCACATGACCGTCTCGATCCATCGACCTTGACTTCACTTGCTCTTCACCGTTGCATCGGTCCGTCGGCGCCAAGTCTTGCTCAAGCTTCACCATCACATGGTCCTTCGCTTCGAAGCCTCGACTTGCCCTTCACCTTCACAACCAGTCCATCGAGCCAAGCATCATCTTGGTCACATGAGTCAATTTCATGTCTCATATTTAATGACCACCTTTATCTAAATCATCCACTTAGATACAAAGGTTAGTCCTAGGTTTCATCAATTAGCCAAAACCAAACTAGGGACTTTCACAAAGTCGATGAGCTAAATAAAAGTGTACCAATGGATGTGGACAGGGTTGTAGTGGTCAAGGCTCGGGATGACATGGAGATTGACAATGATCTCGTGGAGGTCGACAATGATCTACAGGATATTATGGAGATTCACAATGATCCCATGGAGGTCGACTAGGATCTGCATGGAGAATGATTAATTATGCAACCAATAATGTACATATGAATGCCTTTTAACTTTTGTATAGTGTCGGCCTAATTAGTATCTGCATTTTAGCTTTCGGCATGCTTGTTAGCTTGGTAGTGTCCACCTACTTATTCGATATGAATGTATGGAACTCAAGTTGGATTTCTTTCAATCCGAGAGTACTGGCATTGTGCTTTGCTTATGTTTTCTAAGTGCGCAGTTTGGCTTTCTTTCAGTGTAAATCTATGTGCCTTATTATTCACCATCGAACTCAAGTTGGCTTCCTTTCAATCTGAGTACTGTAATTATGCTTTTCTTAGTTTTCTAAGTGCGCAGTTTCACTTTGTTTCAATGCCAAACATTAAGATTGCGTGCCTTAGTTTTCATCACCGTATCATACGGCGGTCTCCGGGTGGTAATAGGACCTAGCCGCCGGTGATGGTACTGTGCATTCACCGCCGCTTAGTTGCAAAATTTCAATCCCGCGTTCGAACCCTCCCGCGCGGAACTAATGAAAGCTCGATTCTCGCATGGCATAAAAGTTACGAAGAGAGCAAGCAACACCTACCCCAACATCCCCCCATAGCCCTTCCCCCCACTGCCACCCTCCTCCCTTCCCCCCACACACATAGCCTTTCTTGTCCTCATTGCTGTTGTTCGTCATCGCCGCTCCTGCTCATCACCACTACTCATCTCTTGCTCCGCACCGGTGCACATTGCTGGCTTGCCCGCATAGATCCACCAGCGCACGAGCTGCTGCTGTCACCGGCGTTGCCACTCGTGCTCACCACCGCCAGATCCAAAGGCAAGTGTAATAAGGCCTTACTTGCATCGATGTCCCTTCTCCTCGAAACTCATCTCCTTACTAATATTTATTGATGCAATTCCACGGTAGGGTAGCCTCATCTCTTCGGCTGGTGGTGTCCTTCCAGATGAAGGAGGCCCACAACATGAGGAACGCAGTGGACAACCTCTCAAATGATGTGCTTGCCGACATCTTCAGGTACCTCCCTGCCTGGTCGTTGTGCTGCTACAAGTGTGTCTATCGCTCTTGGAGGCGCGTCATCTCGACTCCTGTCAATGTAAGAAGCTTTCACAGACTGTCGTCGGCTTCTTCTATGGCAGCTAGTGGAAGGGCAATCGCCACTTCACCAGCATCACCGGTGAACGACCCTCCTTGTCCTTCTTGCCCCCCCTTAAAAAAGTCCTAGTCTCAGATTATCGTAGTAGCCTCGTCCTTTGCTGGTGTGCTAGGCTTGATGGATTACGTCGCTATGTTGTCTGTAATCCGGCGACCGACAAATGGCATGTACTGTCACGTGGCATCCGTTCTGTTGGTCAGGCTCGCTTAGGTTTTGAACCAACGTCCTCGCACTTCCATGTGATTGAATTTGTGGAGGTGGAGGGTGTGTGCGTAGGTGTAGAGATCTACTCATCTAAAACTACAGCATGGATCTTTAAGGAATCTGAATGGGGCGAGGGTAGTATTATTCTACGTTCAAAATCGAGAAGTATTTTTCTTAATGGTTTTATGCACGTGGTTGAGTACTCTGCGATAGTTGCTGTGGATATGGAGGGAAAGACATGGAGGACAATTCGTAAACTAGGTGGTGCTGATATGTCCATCCATCAAGCTCAGGGTCACTTGTGTGTGTGTTGTGCTGATTTTCGCAATAGGTCTTGGCTTTTAGTGTGGATACTTGAAGACTATGGTACTGATAACTGGAATTTGAAGCATGTTGTGGACACGGAAGAACTGTTTGGATGTATGAATATTAAAGTTGGTTATGAACTTTGTGATGAGGAGTACAGAGTGATTATAGTTCGCCCAGAATGGAATTTCATTTTTCTTGTTGGGAAGGATAGAACATTGATTGCATATGACATGGACCGCAGAAAGGTTCATGTCATCTATGCCCGTGTCATCCGATTTTGTAGATCAAGAGGGCGTTTTCATATGAATAGGCCTTACTATCTTCCTTATGTTCCCTTGTTCATGGAGTCATTAGCAGAGCAGTAAAGGTGCATTTCCTGTATTTTGTTGTCACGATAGTCTTTATTTAGGTAGGCAGTTGTTTTCATTCTATGTATGTATAGGCCAATTTTGGCTTGTTAACTAAAGAATGGTATGTTCAATATTATTAATTCTGCTACTTTGTTTAGGTTGTGGATCAGAGATGAATAAGAGGGGTTCCATGGTGCATTGGCTACCAATCCGAAGGATGCACTAATTATATTCATTTTGCCTTGCAAGTAGGAGTGCCGCATATAAGGAGCATAGCTACGTCATTTTGTTATGTAAGTCTGTATAGATCAATACCTTTAGTATGCTCTATGTACCGCTTGTATTAGGACATCAGTTGAGAAAGATGTTATGGTAGCGTCCATTGTTATTGTAAAAAGTACTCTTGTTTATGAACATGATTTATGGATGTAATGATTATATATCTATATGCTTTGTGTTCATCAAGCTATTAAGGGCCTAGCTGAATTAGTAACTATTGTGAAATGGGATGAAATTCTGTCACCATCGCTATACGTATTATGCAGCAGGGATAAAAGTGTATCACCGTCGAATCATTTAGTAACCCGACACCGACTAAATGATCATCAAAGGTGCATCGTGGTACAAGGCGATGGTGACCATGACCTTTGTACTGGCGGATCATACGCTGAAGCGACGGTGGTGCTAACCTCTACACAGGTGTCTTGGTCGTCGAACCGACAGCGAACCCGCACCGCTGATAGTCGGGTCGAAGTACAAGGCGACGGTGCTGATGGCCACTACATAGGGGGTTGATGTGCCCACATGACGGTTTTGATAGCCTCAACACAGTCAGATCATTTGCCAATGTGACGGTGTTAGTATACATCCATAGCCGGGTCGTGCTCCAATGCGACTGAAGTAAGGACCTAATCACGGACAGATCATAAGCCAATCGGCGATGTTAGTGTACATCACAATCGGTCCCATATGTCAACGGTGAAGGCTATGACCATCACTATCGATAGCTTACTGCCGAGACCAAAATTGGACTACGATGTAGGTTACGACGTGGCTGTGAAAGGTGCGAGTGTAGTAGTGTAGTCCCCGTTGTGGTGATTCACTCACTTGGAGGTTCACGCGCTAATAGGCATCACACGCCTAACCTGCAACCGGGTGCCGCACAACCAACACAAGATGAGGATCCACAAGCCACGCGCAATCCACTAGAGTTGCCTTTGGCGCTCCGCTGGAGAAGGCATAAGAACCCCTCACAATCACAATGATCGGAGCCGGAGATAATCACCTTCCTCTGTTTGATGATCCACCAATCACTAGGCCGACTAGGTGTCGGCAAACACCAAGTGTAATAAGATCTCCACCAGCCCAAATCGCCCAACTAGTGCCACAAGATGCTAGAACACTAAGCAATGCACTAGAGGCTCTCTAATCCCACTCAAGATGATGAAATCATGTGTGCAAGTGAGTGGAGTGGTGTGCTCAGCTCCCAAAGGGTGTACACAGGCATGGGAAGTGCCAAGAGAGTGACCAAGACCGGGCCACCACCTCTATTTATAAGCCCACAAGCAAATAGAGTCGTTACCCCTTGGAGCTAGTTAGTGCGAGGGCACTGGACACGGTGGTGTGGTCATCGGACAGGGGTGGCAGTGCCCCTTCAATGGCCATCCAACGGCTAGAGCCGTTGGGGGCACCGGACAGGGCGGTGGTGGCACCACCCTAGGGGTGGGGTGACCACTCGGCCAGCCCCCAAAAAACCACCTCTCTAGAAAAAAGTGGTGGTGCATCGTCCTAGGGGCGGCGGTGCCCGCAGCGGTGACCAGGTCAGCTTCCCCAGCTCTCGACTGAAAAGCGGCGGTGGCACCGCCCCACGAGTGGCGGTGTACACCGAACACACCGGTGCCACCCTTCTCTCTGCTGCTTCCCTGCCGAGGTTAGGTGGGCACTGCCCTAGGGGTGGTGGTGCCACCGGACAGGGTGGCGATGCCCCACCGAAACACCTCCCTCTCGGCCTGGCTCAGTCAGTCACCGCCACAGGGGTGGCGGTGCACCGAACAGAGGGTTGTGGTTCCCCCAGGGCAGCACCCCGAGTCAAGTTTCGTCTCCTTTTCTTCACCTATTTCACCACCTTTGCAAATGTGCTAACACTCCAAGTGTTTCACCATCACGTGCAAGTGTGTTAGCATTTTTATAATCATTTTTCAATGGTTAATCACTTCTCACCGATTGTGCACTAGGCCTAAAATGCATATGCATGTTTTCCAACACCTAGTGGCACTAGATGATCGAGTTGTCCGATAAGAGCTCCCCTCTTAATAGTACGACTATCTATCCTAAATGTGATCACACTCTCTATAGTGTCTTGATCACCAAAAACAAAATGGCCCTATTGATATCACCTTTGCCTTGAGCCCATTTTATTTTTCTCTTTCTTCTTTTCAAAGTCCGAAGCTTGATCATCATCACATATCCACACCACCACCATGGACTTCATTTTATGTGGCCGTTTCCATCCATGAGTGCCACCTAGCTCCTTCACTTGGGTTGGACCAACCTATCTCAAATCCACACTTAGAGCATAGGGTTAGTCCAAATAGGTTTCATCAATTAACCAAAACCAAACTAGGGCTTTCAGCGGTGGTTTGGCCTGAAGCTTGATAGTGAAGACAACGGGGAGCGGTCAGGAAGAGGATATTCTGGAGACCCACTTGCACATGGGGAAGGCGTAGGCTATCTACGGAGTTACCCGACCCGAAGCTTGGCCCTTTACGAGGGATTCCTTGCGAGAGGCTCCAATGTGGACTAGGCGAAAGCTTACACGCTACGGAGTTACCCGACCAGAAGCTTGGCCTTTGCGAGGGATTCCTTGCGAGGGGCTCCAATGAGGACTAGGCAAAAGCTTACCGCTTGTCGATACCTTGATAAAAAAATACCGGAGTCATCAACAAGAGTTCGCATCTCTATCTCAATTAAGCTTCCACATTTACTTTGTGTACCTTGGTTGTGTGCTTTACCTTCCTAGCTTAGTTGATAGGCTAGTTGATAGGATTGGAACATAGGTTGCATAACTCTTTTGTGGTAGAGATAGCAATACACCTAGCAAAACCTTAGTTGCACATTTAGATAGTCTATCTCTTGCATAGGTTTTGCTTGGGAGAAAAATAGAGACCATAGTTAGAAATAGTTTTTAAGTTGCCTAATTCACCCTCTCTCTCAGGGGTTGCCTAATTCACCCTCTCTCTTAGGGGTCACGGTCTCTTTAGGAGCTAGATCCGTCTACCGCGTTTTGCCCGCCGCCAGTCGCCCGCATCTCCTTCCGTGATGGTGCCAGATCCATACATCCCTAGCCATGTTGGCTCCTTCCTCACCCAGTCCTAGTTGTGCATCAATGCATGCCCATGCAAGGGCGCCATCGGAGTGGAGAGCGGACGCCGGTCGTTTTTCTATAGTGAGCTAGTGCAACGTCTTGGAGAAATATTCCTAGTTAGGAATGGCTCCATTTCTATGTCCATGAACAAAACACCATATGAATTGGGTTCTATCATCCCACCTCATTTCACCAACTAAGGCTTCCTCTGGAATAAAGGGAAAACATAGGAATTTAGAGGATTTCAATTTTGAAACAAAGGATTGAACCCTATTAAATTTCGTTAGGATTGTCGTAGAATGCATGAAAACATAGGAATTTTGGAGGAAAACTAACGTGACATTGGACCTCATGGAAATTTTCCTTTGTATCTATCTCTCTTTTTTGGTTCCTGTATTTTTTCCTATGTTCGATCCAGAGGCTACATTAAAAAATTTCCTACATTATAGATTCCTCTAGGATTGCAAGTTTTGTGCAACTCTAATCCTGTGTTTTGAGAATCATGCGTTCCAAAGGAGACCTAAATGCACACAGTTGTTGATTACCAATTGCAAGACTGGTGAAGAGATAAGGAGATCTCACTCATTTTCTTGTTTGGCTAAAAAATAACCATGCATATTTAAGGGGGGTGTTTGGTTGGCGGCCGCACAGCGCCACGCCACAGATGTGGCGAGCCATAGGACATCACTGCTTATGTTTAGTTCATGATTCAACCGAGGCAGCCACAGAAGCTCGTTAAAGAAAACTTGCCACAAAGTGTGGCGGTGAGAAACAACGCCGCAACTGCGGCACGCCACAATCTGCTTCACTTTAGACGTGGCCAGCAGTGGCCCGTATCTAAACACACCCTAAGAGAACGTATCCACTTTGCAGGTAAGTTTCTTAAAGAATATAGCATGAGGAATTGATTTCAGTTCTCTCTCAAAAAAAAAAGATGCATAGCATGAGATGACGCCCAGCTGTGTAATCCTTAATCTTCCAGCATGACGGTGTTGCCAAACAACTAATTGGTCAGGAACGCACTTGGCGAGCCGTTAACTCGTTATTTGGTTTTGCCATGGCCCATCATTGGCGATGAGCGTAGGGAGCCAGAGCCAGCTACTACTCCACTGAGCAACGCACTTGGCGACTCGTTTTGGTCCCAGCGACGACCGTTGAACCCCTGGAGTATATATAGTGCAGACAGCGAACAAATGCAATGCCCATGCTACCTCTCAATTTGTCATCATTTACCCATCATCCCAGCACCAACCACTGAAACACAGACACACGATGCTCTCCGCCCCAGTGCTAGCCGCTGCCATGTGTATGCTCCCGTTCTTGGCTGCTTTGTTGCTGGGAGCGCCCACCGCCGTCCATGGAACCTCTGGCAAGCCGCAGCCCCTCCATATTCTTCCTTCCAGTGCCTCCCTGTCACACTGCCCCTCACACTGCGGGGACATCAAAATCTCCTACCCCTTCGGGATAGGACCAGGTTGCTTCAAGCAAGGCTTCGAGCTCTCCTGCAATCACACAGCTCATCCTCCTAGCCTCTTTTTCGCAAATAGTACCACTCAGATCCTGTCCTCTATTATTGATGGCTACAATTATGTTTATGTTTCTAATTTCGGTTTCACCATCACCAAGATCCCAGGGGTGGACACATACAATAGGACATGGGAGGCACCTGCTAAGGGTGTCATGCTGGATGGAGGAGGGAACGATCTGCACGTTGTGGGCTGCGATGTTGACGTCTACCTGTTTAGCCATAATACCACCGATCTCATCGGTGCTTGCACAAGTACTTGCAGAGATGACAAAGAGATCATGGAAAGTTCAACCGTGGATATCAGTGGTTGTCAGGGGAACAATGGCTGCTGCAAGATCTTTTTGCGGTCGAACCTGAAACTACAAGCGTTTTGGGTCAAGCTTGTTCATCATGACATTGACGACGCAATAGCAAAGCAGCACCCTGATGCCAAGTTTATCGTATCAAACTATTATGATTACTCTACGTATGATCTTTACTCAAGTTGGGTAAATTCAAGCAATGTGGATGGTGCGTGGCTTGAGATTGCCATCACGGACCAACCAAGCTGTGAAAGTGGCAAAATGAATCATGACAGTTATGCTTGTAATAGTGTTAGCAACTGCTACAACATACCATCTGGAGGAGGATACAATTGCCTTTGTCCTGATTACTCGCAAGGCAACCCCTACATTATAAATGGCTGCATCCAAGGTATATTTCTTCTTGTCCATTTAAATTGTTCAACAAATATTTCTAGATTTGGATCCCGATGAATACTAAACCCTTGGTCTCGCCCTGCGCTGTCAGTTATATGATGCCACAAAGCACCCGCAAGTTTAAATATATATGATGATTAATTTTATTCCACGAGTTTGAAATAATGATCCCATCATCCCTATACGGCTACAAGTGCACCTGCAATATTTTATTGTCAAAATTATTATTTGTGAACTGCCGGAGAAATATCTTTACTGCAAAAGTAGTGTTATTACTAATTTCGGATTTTTAGTATTAGTTTTCATTCCTCACAATCATCACCATACTTTATTTGCCATGAAGCAGCGTATAATTCAAGGCCAAAAGAGACATGTACGAGATCTTGTGGAAACATGACAGTTCCGTTCCCTTTTGGGATAGAAGACGGTTGTTTTGCAAGCTATGACTTTCGACTCAACTGCACAGAAAGCAATGTCACTGTTCTTGACCGTGGTTACGCACAATATCGTGTGACTAATCTAGCACTTGATGATGGACTTCTGGCTGTTACCAACATGCTGAATGGCACAAGCTCCAACAACATGGAAAGGCTAGTCAAATCTAACTATGATGATTTCGTTGAGTCTGCTTTGGATGGTATTTTTGATTTCTCTCAGGAAGATGAAATAATAGTAAAATGGGTTGTTGCCAACTTAACTTGTCGACAAGCTATGCAAATAAATGCTACGTATGCATGTGTCAGTCAGAACAGTTACTGCCAAAATGTCATACGAGGGAAATCGCTTGATGGATATCGCTGCAAATGTTTGGAAGGCTTCCAAGGAAATCCATACCTGCATAACAATTGTACAGGTTATATGTCTCTCTTAACCATATTTGCACCCCTTTTTGTCATTTTTCAATCATTCACTTTTGAGTAATGCAAAAAGTACATACTGTATAAAATGTGTTATTCAAAGTCATTTAGAATCATCATATGCATTACTTGCATATCACCAGCAGCTCTATACATGATCACAAAACACATTGGTTTTTGAAAAATTAAAACTTATGCATGCTTTACTTGCGACACCTTATGACGCTGTTATTCGTATTGGTGTAGACATTGATGAGTGCTCTATTCCAAATAAATGCAATGGAATATGCCACAACTTTGATGGAGGCTTCAGTTGTATTTCAGCTAAGCTGCATAATATAATTCTAGGTCAGTATTTTTTTGGTCAACCATTGGAATTTGAATTGACAAAATATTCATATCCGTCTTTAATTTAATGGGTCTAGGTATCACCATCGGGCTTGCTTGTGGCCTTAGCTCCATAGGTGTTGCACTAGGTGTGATTGTACTCACACGTAAGTGGAAGAAAGGCATCCAAAGGAGAATCCGAAGAGCATACTTCATGAAAAATCAAGGTCTACTCTTGGAGCAACTAATCACGAATGAAAACACTACAAACAAGACTAAGATATTCTCCTTGGAGGAGCTAGAGGAGGCAACCAACAACTTTGATGCTACACGTGTTCTTGGTCGTGGAGGACATGGCACAGTTTATAAAGGGATTCTATCAGACCAACGTGTGGTGGCTATAAAAAAGTCTAAAATAGTGGAGCAAATAGAGATAGATCAATTTATCAATGAAGTTGCTATTTTGTCTCAAATCATACACCGGAATGTGGTGAAACTTTATGGTTGTTGCCTAGAAGATGAGGTTCCTTTACTAGTCTATGAGTTCATATCAAACGACACTCTATATGACCTTCTTCACAAAGACATCACAACAAAATGTTTGCTATCATGGGATGATCGTATAAGGATTGCAACAGAAGCAGCAGGGGCACTTGCTTATCTACATTCAGCTGCTTCAATACCAATTTTCCATAGAGATGTGAAGTCTTCAAATATACTCTTGGATGATAACTTCACCACAAAGATTTCAGATTTTGGTGCTTCAAGGTCTCTTTCACTTGATGAGACTCATGTGGTGACAATTGTTCAAGGAACATTTGGCTACTTGGATCCAGAGTATTATCATACAGGTCAACTAACTGAGAAGAGTGATGTATACAGTTTTGGAGTAATTCTTTTGGAACTTTTGACAAGAAAGAAGCCAATTTTTATCACTGACATAGGTGAAAAACAAAACTTGTCTCGCTTCTTCATCGAAGGATTTCATGAAGGGTCTCTTGTGGAAATAATGGATCCTCAAGTTGTGGAAGAGGCAGACCAAGAAGAGACTAGTGAAATTGCCTCACTTACAGAAGCATGCTTAAGGGTAAAAGGAGGAGAGAGACCTACTATGAAAGAAGTAGAGATGAGGTTGCAGTTCCTAAGAACAAAGAGGCTTAGAAAAAGGCAACATTTACATGAAAAAGATGGAGATATGGAACCGTTGTTCTGCCCTGAAGCTAAGAACCTACATGAACATACCGATCTTGTCAATGGTGCCAATATAGCACCCCAGAGGATATCTAGAAGCTACGGTTTGGAGGAAGAATCTATGTCATCCCTTAGACCACGCTAAGTACATCTGTGAAAGAGAAGAGAGGGTATTCTTAGTTTAAATAATAGATGCATATGAGATGGCATATATTTCAGCAAAGCGTTACAATATATTAGTATGTTTGGATGATATTGTATCACATATTTAGTTGTGTTATGCACAATGTATTGTAGACCACATCTCTTGTATCTCTTTATATTTGCTAGATGCATATATAAGGTGTAACATAATCCATTACATTAAAGATGAGATTGTCTAAGAAATAGTTGTGGTTGCCAATAGCATAATTAATGGCTTTAGTTGGCATCTATCTAATATATGGTTTAAACTGCAACATGCATGTTGATGCATTTTGGCTCTTGTTCAACTATATCGGGAGTGTCCACCACTCTCCATGAAACCGCCTTCAACCAGCTCCTACATATCCCTTCCACCGCCTCCATGCCTCACTACCCTCACACTGCAACGACATCAAAATATCCTACCCCTTTGAGATAAACCTAGGTTGCCTCAATCAAGGTCAAGCTCGCATGCAATCATCCAGCTCTCCTCTTAGCCTCTTTTCACAAATAGTGTTGGAATCTACTTCGACTTGGCCCATTTTTATTCAGTTGAATTAAAACTCATAAGACCATATTAAACTCTTGCTGCAATAAAGATTTAGCCCCACATGGAAAATTGACTAAAGGTTGACTCAACTTAAATAGATGAGTATGGTCACTACTACATAATTGATCATCACCAAACCGGCGGTGATACTCATCGCCGCCAGTTCGTATTACGTGATTTCACTAGTTTGTCATTCACCTAGGTGGTGGGTTGAAACTGGGGCTAATAATCATGTGTGTGCTAATATTTCCTTGTTTCCATTGTACCAAGTTTGTAGGAGTTCCTCCTTATTGATGAGGAATAGAAGACATGTTGTTCATGGTGGTGGTACAGTCAATCTGAAGCTTACTTCAAAAGATCATGTAGCATGTACCATCTATCAAGAAAAAATTTGTCAACGGCTCTCTACTATATAGAGATGGTTTTGAACTTGTGGGTGAATCGAATAAATGTGTACAGTAAAAAATATGCAACATTTGTTAGTAAAGGATATGAGAGTGGAGACTTGCTCTGTTGACCATTATTGAATGATGCTTATAATAATTTTGTTATCCATGTGTAATAATGATGAATATAATGTTTGGCATTTAGAACTTTCTCATATAATTTTCGTCGTGCGACATGCTTATTAGTTAGTATGAGTTTAGTCCCAAAATTTAATTTGATCAAAGGTTCTAAGTGTCATGTGTGTGCACAGTTGAAGCAAAACCACACAAGGCTATGAAGGCCAGGAACTCGGCATCATTAGGGCTTGTTCATTTCGATTTGCGTGAGATGAACAGTGAGTTGACTCAATGTGGCAAACAATATTTCATGACACTTATAGATGATTGTACAAGATTTTTCTGCGTGTACATTAAAAACAAAATATAAAGCACTATATTATTTTAAGACCTATAAAGCTAAAGTGAAAAACCAACATGAGAGAAAAAAAATCAAACAGATATGGTCTTATCACAGTCTGGGGGTGTTTTTCAAAATGAGAGTTTAGTCCCAAAATTTAATTTGATCAAAGGTTCTAAGTGTCATATGTGTGCACAGTTGAAGCAAAACCACGCAAGGCTATGGAGGCCAGGAACTCGGCATCATTAGGGCTTGTTCATTTCGATTTGCGTGAGATGAACAGTGAGTTGACTCAATGTGGCAAACAATATTTCATGACACTTATAGATGATTGTACAAGATTTTTCTGCGTGTACATTAAAAACAAAACATAAAGCACTATATTATTTTAAGACCTATAAAGCTAAAGTGAAAAACCAACTTGAGAGAAAAAAAAATCAAACAGATATGATCTTATCACAGTCTGGGGGTGTTTTTCAAAATGAGTTTTCTACATTCTGCAACAAATATGGGATTATTTACAGAGGACGCCACTATAATCACACCAATCTAATGGGATTGCCAAAAGAAAGAACCACGACTGAGTTAGATAACGCCATGTTAGAAACCGTGAGACTTCCCAAGGAATTGTGGGTGAGGCTATTTTGACTACAAGACATGTCCTAAGTAGAGTTCTTCTAAAGAATATAAAATAACACCATTATAGGAATGGGAAAAGAAAAGGTTAAATATCTCATACTTGCACACTTGGGGGGGTGGGGGTTGTTTAGCAGAGGTGAATGTTCTGATTAATGAAAAGCACAAGCTTGGACCAAAAAATGTGTGTTGCCTTTTTCTTGGTTATACTATACACGGCGTAGGATATAGGTTCTTAATAACAAACTCTAGAGTACCTTTACCTAACATGCATGTTCGAAGAATTATGGAATCCATATATTCTACATTTTTAGAGTTATTTTCTTATAAAAAAATGCATCTCTAGTCATCATGAACCTAACTTATCTCCTGAAAAAACATGTTCCAATGGAACACACTGAACAAACACATGTGGAAAATCCTGAGGACCATAACATTGTAGTTACAAAAAAACGTAAGAGATATAGAACTGCAAAGTCATGGTAATGACTATATTTTATACATTGTAGATGACACTCCAAGAACCATAAAAGAGGCGGATTCATCTCCTGACACTGACTATTGGATGGAATCAGTCAAAGAGTGAAATGGATTTTATTATGTATAATTAAACTTGTGAGATAGTTGATGGTCCATATGGATACAAAACCTATAGGATGTAAATGGGTATTCAATAAAAGTCTAGTCCCAATGGCATAATTAAAAAGTACAAGGCGAGACTTGTGGCCAAGGGTTATGCCCAAAAAGACGGTGAGGATTACTTCAGGCCTGTTTAGTAAGCTCCTGCTGTTCCAGATTCTCTGTAGAAACTGATTCTCTAAGAGAAGTGATTCTCTAACTAAAAATGCATGTATCATTTCCTATGATAAACTATATGCATATAGATATAGTGCCTCTATGTGTGGAGTGAATCAAGAGAAGATACTTTTTCAGCTCCTAGTCCTCTAATTCATTTTAGAGAATCACTTCACAAAATCAGCGTAGAATTATTTTTTAGTAAAAAAACTATTTGACAAAGTTCATCTTAGGTTCTGTCTCGAAGTTGCTCTAGGAGTCTGTCAAATAGGCCCTTCGATATTAACTCACATGTTTCCTGAGTGACTTAACACCCTAGAATTTTGGAATATTTTAAAATAGATAAATATGATTTTTATGCAATTTTGTGAGCATACAAACTTAGAATAATAATAATTTTTATTCACTTAAAATCAAATATAAGGGTAGGAACATGTTTGTGCACTCATGCTGTTGCATTTGAATTTTTGAATTGAGTGGTTTGATTCAAATTCAAAAGAGGATTCAAAATCTTTTGGAAAATGCTTTGAAATGTTGTGAAAAGAAAAAAAAAGAGTTTTCTCTCTTCTCTGCTTTCGGCCCGTGTAGCCCAGCAGACCACCGCTCGCCGCGTCTGTTTCCCCCACGCGCGGCCCGTCTTCCTTTCCCCCGCTTCCCGCTTGGGCCGAGCCCAGCGAGCGCCGCTGGCCCAGCTCGCGTGAGCGCGCGCGCCTTCCTTCCCCTACGCGTCGCTGACACCCCGGGTCCACCAGTCAGGGTCGCCCCCTTCCTCAAGTCGACGCCGCCGCCGGATCTTCCTTT
Source organism: Saccharum hybrid cultivar R570 (assembly GCA_038087645.1). Lineage (NCBI taxonomy): Eukaryota > Viridiplantae > Streptophyta > Magnoliopsida > Poales > Poaceae > Saccharum > Saccharum hybrid cultivar. Next base: position 8,815,877 of record JAQSUU010000191.1, on the reverse strand, counting down.
CCAAAAATCGCCGACGCCGAATCCTCCTCCCTATCTTCCCCTTTCCTTACCCGATGTACCTTCGGGCTATATAAGCCAGGTGCCGCGCACAGCCGCCTCCATCTAACCCTTTCGCAGCATCAGCCGGGCTCCCGAGACGCCATCGCGAGCTAGGAGCCCTACCTCGCCACCACCGTCCGCCATATCGAGCACACCGTCGTCTCTATCCATCCTACGCCTTTGATTTCACCCTAGGTGAGTTCGCAATGCTCCGCTCTTCCTCCCTGTACTTCCCGTTTGTCGAATGGTGGTCGGAAATGCCGTTTCATCGAAATCCGGCGAGCTCGGGCCGAGTTTGGCCATGGCGCCGCCGTAGGGCGACTGTAGATGGCCGGCGGGGTTCTCCCCTTCTCACTAGACGAGATCTGAGCCGTCCAAATTAAATCTAACGGCCGAAATTAGAAGATACCGCTTCGCCTGTATACTTTGCTAAAGAGTCCCTGCGGTTTTGCGTAATATAACCCGCAGTCCAAGGCGTATTTCCGAATCGCGTTTTATTCTTTTGAAAACGTATTTGGTCTCGGTAATTCAAGAATACGTTTTCTGATATTTATAGTTTTGCCACTAATCTTGTTTTAGTCATAAAATCTCCGTTTTAACTCTGATTTGACCCGTTCAAATTGCGTTAGGTTCGTATTTGCGAGCTCTACATGTTAGTAGTACTGTTCAGTAGGTTTGTGACATTTTATTTTCGAGTTTGAATTAAAGTAATTATTTTTCTAGGAAATCTTTGTAAATTCGTAACTTCGTCGTTTTAGCTCCGTTTTTCGTGATCTTCGCGTCTGTGTGATCCTAGCGAGTTGTAGATTCGTTTTAAAGACTTTTTATCTTATTTTATTACTATTGGTGTATTGTTCTAATTATAGTCTTGTTTGTTTATGCATGATTGTTCTGGATGAATGTTGTTGCTATTATTGATCGAGTATAGACGGTGAGCAATTCGTTGGGGATCAGGAGTTTCTCTACGAGCAAGACCATCAGGACCAGTTTGAGCAAGGCAAGTATAGCATGGGATTATCCTTGTTATCCTATTCATATTAAGCAAATAATATCATTATGCATATATTCCCTTGTTAAGGATGACTTAGTGTTGATCTTATTCCTTGATATCTATTATTTGCATGGAGTAGTATTGCTAGTGCTTAACATGGACTATGATCATGTAATTTGACTAATGGAATATGCAATAAACATTAAAAGATGACTTTTTTATTACTGTTTAAAGGGTACTAGAGCATGGGGTTATTTTGGTGCTCTAGTTACTCTCCTTAAGGACTTATCTGTAAGCGAACATCCGGGACTTACAGTACAACTGTGAGGGCTATATAGCTCTGGCTTTAGTCATATAGAAGGACTTTTTCTAGCTTGTTAGTGGTAACCTTTTTGGCATAAGAATGGCTTGACGAATCGGGTATAGTGCGGCCTCTGTCCTTATGTGTATAGGCTGCGTGTTATTGTGCCATTTGGAAGGGGGGCTCTACATCTGTTTGCCGAGTGAATCTAATGACCCTAATTTGTTAGACGAACCTTCGAAAGACTTTATAGTGTTCCCCTGCCTGCTCACCTTGGAAGTGTTTTGGGAGTAATTAACCCAGGCATATGGGCAACATGACTCACAGTGAAACTGTACAACCTATGCAGAGTGTAAAACTGTTATAACAGCCGTGCTCACGGTCACGAGTGGCCTTGGACCCTTATGAAATAGTGGATCATTAATAATGAATATGTTTTTGCTATTCGTTAATCATTTCACATGGATCATATGTTTATTGTTTACATTGAGATATTTTGATATTATTGATATACTAAAATTATGCTAATTAAAAGCTACATGCTGATAAACCAATGTCATGCCTTTGAGCCTCATGAACCCCATGTTACATTTGTTGAGTACGAGATGTACTTACGCTTGTTTATTTTTCTTACTTGGATAAAAATCCCGGATGGGTAACAGATGGTGCAAATAGTGACTACTACTCCTACTTCCCTGAAGATTACTAGACTTGCAGTCAACCAGTCAATGTGCCTGTGATTGGAGCTACCACGAGAGATTTATATTTTACTTCCGCTACATTTGTGTAAAGACTATATGTTAATAATCGTGATGTAATAACATTTGTGATGATACTTCCTTTATAATTTGTTAACTTATGTGTGATTGATCTCTGGGCACACATAAGAGTATGCATTCCATTTGGTCTTTAAATGGGTGTGACAGTGACCACAATTCAAGTGTTACTTTACATGGAAACCAATGATAGTCTTCTCGTTTATCATATAGATATTAAAATAGCTTTCCTAAATGGTGAGCTATAGGAGAAAATCTATATGGATGAGCCAGATGGTTTGTAGCAAAAGGCCAAGAATGAATGATGTGTAAATTGTTGAAATCTGTGTACGGCCTTAGTCAACCACCTAAGCAATGGCATAGAAGGTCGATGAATCTTTGACGTATGTTGGCTTTTTTGTGAATAAAGCTGAGAGACATGAGTACTATCACTATGGTGGGGGAGAGCGAGTGATCTTGTGTTTGTATGTGGATATGGATGACATACTAATTTGGAACCCGCGTTAATCTGATTAAGCAGGTAAAGGAATTATTGCTCAACAATTTTGAGATGAAATATTTGAGAATTGCTGGTGTTATTCTTAACATTAAGCTATTGAGAGGAGGTGATTATAGGATTACATTCCTGCAATCCCACTATGTAGAAATAGTAATGCTTAGGGGCGGGTGTCCAATCCATCGGTATGGGCGCGCATGCCGTTAGCTTTTATTGTTCTTGCAGCTCTGTTCGCTCTCTTTCTACCTTTTGAATCATTATATCGTAAGCCTTTTTCTACTTTTTAACTCTTATGTCCTGATTCACATCATATATTCAGCTCTTGTCTTGCACTTTTGAATTAACTACTTTATTTATTTTGGTAACTATTATAATATGCTTTAGCAAGTGTAGTTCCATTTTCTCATTTGTTCATATATCTACAAAATATATTGTTTCTTGGTGTTGCAGTACGAGATATTGCAATGTTTCCAGGCCCGTCTCATAGGGGGTGCAGGCGGTGCGACGGCCACGGGCCCATGACGCTGGAGGGCCCATGAGTACAGTACATGTATTGAGGTTTATACGGTCCATTTGATTATGCTGCAACTAGTCTGCTTAGCCAGCGCTTCGCATCACGCGTGACGCGCCCCTTCTTGTTGTGACTTCCTTGCCCTAGACGCGGTGACGGCGTGCTGCTGCGCCACTGCAGGCCTGCAGCCGCTCCGGCGTTCCCCGATCGATCAATCCCCAATCCATCATCCATGAGATCGTGATCGTATCCAGCGTTCCCTGTTCGGCCGTTCCTTGACTTCGACGCAGCGGATGCTGGACTGAAGACAGAACTTGGTAAGTAATTTCAGTTCAGTTAGGGCCTGGCTGCCTGCACTAATTTTCTAAATTTCTATTCAATATTTTTTTGAACATCTTAGATGTTGTCTAAAAAACATTTGTCCAGAGCTATACATAGGTTTTTTCCAACTTCAAGTAATGCCGAAGTCAGCGAGCCAAAATATACTGTCATTATTTTACCGTTTTTGGCACGAACATAATAGTTATTTTACCGTTCTTTGAGCTTCTTTGATGTGCGGCCATTATTTTTTATGAACTACTAAATATATATTGCAAGTTAGCTCTTATTAGTAAAAATATATACTTCAATCGTTATTATATTAAAATATTGGATTATCGGCCCTTAATGTCTTGCTTGCACAAGGGCCCTTGAAATTGTTGAGACGGCCCTGAATGTTTCAATTGGCTATTTTGGGTGTTTAAAATAGATGATTTCTAATGTTATGATACAACAAAGTTGAATGTTGCAAAGAGGGGCTTCAACTTAGATGTTGCAACAAAATTGAACGTTGCAATCATTTTTTCGATGTTTCATACACTAGATTCTATTGTAGAGATTGTATCATCTTTCATGTTGCAATACAAAATTTGAGCACTTTTGCTTTATGACCAAGAATAACTATTTTTTGATGCTTCAGTCTCCCTCCCTCTCTCGCGTGTTGTTGCACCATGCAGGGGCAATCGCCGTGTACGCCTGTGCGGTGGTGCTCCAACAACCGTTGATGTACTGTTTTGCTTTGTGGCATAGGGAACTGGAAGGAGTGGATAGGTCGTGTTGAAGTGGTTACGTCGGCGTTCCATCATCTGGATGCTATAAATCCAAATAAATATCTAGGAGTGTAAAATGCCATGTATGCAATGGTTTCCATGGAGTTTTCGGATGGGAAGAAGATAGACGTTATATTTGAGCCCACCTGTATTTGTGATATTCTCTTTTTTCCTTTTCTCCTTTCAAATGATATGTTCCTTTCATATTTCCCATAATTTTAATTTCCTTCTTCTCTTTTTCTTAGGCTATGGTGTCAGGAAGCTTGTCGTGGGGGTCCTCCTTCTATCACCAAGGAACAAAATCTCCACATATGGCCTCATCATCGAGCATTGTTGAATTTGCCAGGACCATCTCATTAGTCATAGTATAGTTAATCTAGTCATACTCTAGATATTATAGTTGGGGTTCTCATTAGGATCCTGTTATGTGTACGATGCATGTGAATGTGAAGTATGGCATGACATGAGTTTTCTGGGAACCAAGAGAGCTATGCCATTTCTGTTATGTAATCGACCATGTTGAAGTAGTATTAGCTTCATGTTGCAAGTACTTACATCATATGCTCCAATGGTCAAAATTCAAATGAATATATTGTTGCAGTTACTTCCATCATATGTTTCAGTGGTCCAAAGACTTCCATCTCATGTTGCAATGCTCCAAAATAACATGTTGCTATGATCCAAATAACTAGTGTGTAATCGAACATGTTGAACTATTATTAATGGCCTGTTTCAAGTACTTAACTATTATGTTCCAATGCTCTAGACGGACATCCGGGCACTAGCAGGTCCGATGTAGAAAAGGTGTTTTGAGTCACTTTGGTTGGGTATAGTGACTGCAAGACTACTCCAGCACCTTATGACCCTCTGCACTCGATATGTACCTTGCACAATGTATTATAATGAGTATGCCTACAAAGCACAACCCCACCAAATGGTTACTTATAACTATAAGGCTATGACTTTAAAATCCAACGCCTTGCATTTGCATACTATAATGTTTCTGCGTCAGTTAGATCGTTGGAATCAAGTTAAAAAAAATCAAGGTTCATTGTGCATCACGAGGCATTGTGCCTGCTGAATATTTCATCCAAGTTCATTCATATCGTGCAGGATACACAATACCCACAAATTCAGTAATCGTTACAGCTTGACCATATGCTGTACAGTTGCAAATTTGCAACAAATAAAAGAAAGAAAATTGCAGAACGGTAACATGCATGCATGGTTATCAGGTGGTTTTTTCTTACACATCAGAAACTCAAACCTCAATAATCATATTCAAAGAATCGAATACTGTATATTTGCCTATAATTGTTGTACAAACCAGCGATGTGGTCATGTCGAACAGCGGAATTTACAAACACAGCCAAGCGCAGAAGTCAGATAAGTTATATCATGGTACGTACGGTAAAAGGCATTTGTCTTCAGGTGTAGCAATCGTGTCCATTCCGGAAGCTAAATTAGGTGGGTACAGGTACAATGCTATCAGGTACAAACAGCTAGTTGCCAAAGTCCTGTATTGCAACATCACCTGCACAAGCATGTTGTTCACACTGTGAGATGCTGCCCAGTTAAATACATAGAAAAATGGCAATCTCGAGCTGGAATCACACATTCACGAAAAATGGTAGGTATTGAACCCATAGAACTTGCAGGCTGCCATTCCCACAAGGCCACAAGGCACTTTTCCCCTTTCATTTTAGGGGGAAAAAAGTTGGAGATGAGGCCTCTAGCTTTACTTTTATTATAAGAATCATTCACAAGGAGAGCTTCTTAAATAGAGATTATGAGCAATCCAAGGCTATAAAAAGTACCACCTCGACCATACCTCACAAATAGTATGAATAAGTCTTCATCAGTTATTGCTCCAAGTTCCATTCTTCTCTCCAGAGCAGTCAGACCTCCGCCATCTTTAATTGTTGTTCTCGCACCCCTGTAGAAAGGATCATAATAGTTCTTTAGAAAAATGCCTCCCATCTATGAGTATGTTTTCCATAACCCATCTATAAGTATGTTTTCCATAATCTGTGAAGGAAAATTATGGCGGCAATATAAGGAAATCATAGTAGTAACAAGGGAAAATAAACGAAGAAGAATGCATTCTTTGTACTGAACCTCAACCATAGGGTACCACACTGCTGACATGAATCTTATCATCTCATGAACCATAGGGTACCACACTCTTAGCAGCCGGAAATGTGGAACATGGCCACGTTCCGCGTTCTGGGAACGTCCGCGTTCCTGATTTGAGAATATTCACGTTCCCACGTTATAAAACATCACCCCAAGTTCCTATTCCCGTTCCATGTTCCCGTTCCCTTGTGGGAACATGGCTGCTAAGACCACACTGCACATAAACGAAGAATGTGTTCGTTGTACAGGCAAAGAAAACAAATGGCCACAATGTGCACAGAGGAAACGTGGAGTCTTCATTAGACTAAAAATTGGGGCAATAAACCTTCATAATGCCTTTTTTACATGATCAGTGGATCTGGAACAGAACAACACATTTGCATGAACGAGCTCAATGTACTTTTTGAGAATTTTTCATGTATAGTTGGTGTTCAAATGAATTAGTAAATACCAAAGTGTTTGCCTCACTGCGCAGATATACACTGTTAAAACACCAATGAAATATCATGCACAAGACTCTAAATGTGTCAGTGCCTAGTTCATACTGAGCAAAAGAAAAACACACAGATAAATTTAAATACACTGAAATAGCAAAAAACCAAGTGGAAAGATAGTTTGGGAATCATGAGCAACATGGCATGAGGGCATAAATATCAAGCTGCTGATGATATTGCAAATAAAACTAATCGTGAAACAAATATTATCAAGAATTCAAGCCAACCTCTTCAGCAGATGCTTGGTGAGCTCATCGTTTTTCTTTTGGACACAATGATGCAATGGTGTTCGGCCATGGAAGTCCTGCATATTAATATCCGCGCCAAAAAGTAGAAGAAGCTCCACCATTATAGGATGACCATATCGGCATGCAAAGTGCAATAAAGAACAACCTTGTAGACAGCCTTCTGGTTTCCCAGAGTCCTGAACTATCTCACAAGAAATCGGATCAAGTAACATATTGTCTGTCACTGGCTGAACATGATGGACATCTTTGCTCAAAGCATCATATGTCATGTTAGCGCTCACATCAGCTATTGCAAGAATTCGATATGCTTCTCTCACATCATTTTTCCTTATAGCTTCCAAAATATTAATGGTAATCTGATCGGCATCTTTGGCAAAAAGCAGTTTGTCCACATACTGCATGGATCATTTATGAGAATGAATAACATGATACTAACAGAAGATGGTCATCAGAAGCAAACATAAGACAACTAACAGCACTATATCATGCTGCTTTTTTTTAGACGACTATATCATGCTGCTTGTGTTTGTTTTAATGAATAGCACTTGCATTCATCTGAGTAGGCTCAAATATATGCATGTAGAGGTCTGATGAATATGAACAAAAGCCCTTACAAAATGAGGAAATGCAAACTGATGAATACTATAAGATTTGCAATATCCATCCACTTTCATGGAAAACATTCTTTCACAATGTTAGCCAGCCCACCAAGGAAATTAAGAGTGAAGTTACTGCGATATTTCTACTATACAACTCTTTCAAGTTTTAAAAGAGATAAGCTGTACGACATCATCTTATAGGGGTATATGTGGTCATTTCTCATTTAACTTTTTTCTCTAGATTCAATACTTCCTTGGTCCATGCGAATGGTGGCTATAGACAGATATTATGATATGGATGGAATAGTTCTTCGGACCTACCAAATCTAAGTTTTTTTTTTGTAAAAAAAAGGAATTTATGTCATAAAATTTCTTCTTTGAACATAGTTTCAACTTGGAAGGTTTTCATAGTTGTTGTGGCTTGCTATTTGATTAGTTAAAGCTGATCCAAATTCTGATCAGGATCAAAGATGATTTGCCGCACATGCAAGCAGCAGGTTATCTATCCAACAACACAATTATAGTTCATAAGGAATGATAATTTTGCCTTAGCTTGGTATCAAAAGCCCATAGGGCCGAAATTTGACTCCGACTATAAGATGTAACAAAGGTTACATCATAAGGGGATCTCCATTGTCCATCAAAATTTTGCTCACTACACTAAATATATACGTCACAAGAATTTGATAGAAACTAGAAAGGGCACCTCCAGTATGAAATTTTGTTCATTCGAGAAAAAAAAGTATGAAATTGTGTAATACATTCCTAGAACTACCTGTGCTAGCGGGCTGGTTAGCTTCTCTGAAACGAATGTTTAGTTCCATAAAGAGGAAACTAAAGCAAAAAATGTTTCTAAACTAAAAATCTAAAACAGATGGCAATGACAACAGAATCAAAATATGTTCACAAACTCAGGGAATATTTTTCAGTAACATCAGAAAATAAATGCATGATAGGTAATATATTGATTGTGGAGAAACCATCAGTAGGTTGATCAAAGATAAAAGGAATTGAAGAGCTTACCTTTGTTTGTATGTACCTCTCCTTTATTGAGAAAGCATCACTAGGTTTAGGCTTTTCAATAAAAAGAATAGCTCCATTTGATTCATCCATTCTGGATGAACATAGAATAATATAAAAAAAATGCCAAGAAGGAAATTGCACAAAAAGAAAAACAGCAGATTATGAGTAATGCTCCTGCAGTCAAAGTCAAAACCTGGTAAATCAATGATGGGAAAGTAATGGCTGCTATAGCTAACAGTGTTAAACTAACCATGATTATGAGTCTACTTAAGTTTAAGCAAGCCAAACCTATGTGGTCTTATTTGAAAGATCGCTATGTTCAGGATAGTGGTGCCCTTCAACACACTCTAATGCAGCAACTTCATGCCATTGAACAGAGGGACATGTCTACTGATGAGTACTACTCTGACTTTGATCGTTTGATGGGTTCTTTGATCTCCAAGGTACCCCAGTGTACAGCAGCACAGAACTGCAAAGCACTTGCATTTATTGAGCAGTTTCTGAGTCAGGGCAGAATTCAATTCTATTCGTAAAAGGTTGCTTCATACTCCCTCTACTCGAACCATGGCAAAGGCACTGTCTGATTTACTTGATGAAGAGACACGCCTTCAGTCCTTGTCTTCTTCTGTGTCTCAACCTCAGTGTGTTGGTAGCTTCTCAGAGGACTAGTGCATCCAAAGAGCCCTGTAAGCATTGTGGCACGACTAATCATAGTTCGGAGAACTGTTTTGCTGAGCACCCAGAGAAATTGGCTGAATATCTGCCCGTCGTGCTGCTCGTGATCGTGGTACTCCTTCCACTCCTAGAGGTTCAGTTTCTATTGCTGCTACCTCATCTGCTAGTGCTCCTCCGTTGTCTTGGGTGCTTGATTCGGGGGTGTTTTTCCATTTGACATTTGATCCGTCTGGTTGCTTGCACACCAGTCACAGATGGTGCTTTGATGTACCCAACGTTTCTTTTGTACCATAGTCGTCTATGAAGCTCCTTTCAGTTGGTCAAGCTACGGACCAAAATTGCTTTGTTGGTTTTGATGACTCATCTTGTTTTATTCAGGACCGTCGCAACGGATGAGTGATTAGGACTGGCCATCGCTGTAGAGGTGCTTCTAGGCTCTACGTTTTGGACACCTTGTGTCTTTCTTCTTTCATTGGGCATCCAACTCATATGTCATCCGCTACATCGTCTTCCGCATCTTCTTTTGCTAAATGGCATCATCATCTTGGTCATCTTTGTGGGTCTCGTTTGTCATCATTGATAAATACAGGTTGTTTAGGTCATACATCTATTGAGTCTAGCTTTCAATGTAAGGGTTGTAAGCTTGGAAAACAAATACAACTTCCATATTTATCTAGTGCTTCTTCTTCAGCTAGACATTTTGATCTTATTCATTCAGATGTATGGGTCCTGCACCTTTTGCTACAAAGGGTGGTCACAAATATTATGTTATTTTTATTGATGATCATTCTCGCTATATGTGGGTTTATTTCATCGAACATCGCTCTCAGGTGTGTTCCATTTACTAATCTTTTGTTTGCATGGCTCACACACAATTTTCTACTCCTATTAGAGTTTATCGCTCTGACTCTGGTGATGAGTATTTGTCTGATGCTTTTTGCTAGTTTTTGTCTTTTTGTCTTTAGAAGGTACTCTTCCTCAGCTTTCTTGTCCTGGCGCTCATGCTCAGAATGGTATTGCTGAACATAAACATCGTCATCTTGTAGAGACAGCTCGCACGCTTTTGATTTCATCATTTGTCCCTTCTCATTTTTAGGGTGAAGCTGTTTCTACTACTATCTATCTCATCAATAGACAACCGTCTTCCAAACTATTTGGCAAATGTCCTGGTGAGGTACTTCTTGGTACACCTCGCTATGACCATCTCCGAGTTTTTGGATGCACATGCTATGTTTTGCTTGCACCTCATGAGTGTACAATCTGTTGAATGTATTTTTCTGGGGTATAGTCTTCAGCATAAAGGTTATCGGTGTTATGATCCCTCTTCTCGTCGCGCACGTATCTCTCATGATTTGACCTTTGTTGAGGACCGTCCTTAGTTTTACAACCCCTCTACTCAACCATCATATTCACCCACAGAGTCGCCATCTTTTTTGTCTTCGTCCTATTTATTCTGAATTCTGATGATGTTCCCACATGTTCTCCTATTTCAGCCATTCCTACATGTTACTGATAATCGGATAGCTGCCACACCTATGGATCTTCACTTACAGCTTCATCCCACTGATGGTGTACCTCTCGATATTGGCATATTGTGGGCAGCCTTGTTTCAGTTTGTGTACCCAACTTCTGTTCATTTTGGACATTTACTTCGCGTGTTGCGATACTTAAGAGGCACATCATCTCAAAGTTTTTCTCTGCTCATGATAGTTCGCTTCAGCTTCATGCCTACTCGTCTCCACTTGAGTGAGAATTCCATCACTGGATACTGCATTCTTCTTGGCTCTTCTCCTATTGCATGGAATTCCAAGAAGAAAGCAGTTGTATCTCGTTCTAGTACAGAGGCAGAACTTCAAGCACTTGCTAGTGCAGAGATTGTATGGCTTCGATGGTTGTTGGCTCATTTTGGCATTTCTTGTGATGTTGCCCCACCTCTTCTCTGTGATAATACAGGAGCCATACAAATTGCCATCCTGTGAATCATGAATCATGAACTTACAAAGCATATTGGTGTGGATGCCTTCTTTACTTGGTCACATTGTCATCAGAAAACTATTGCTCTCCAGTATGTGCCTTCAGAGTTGCAATTGGCTGACTTTTTCACTAAAGCACAAACTTGAGAGCAGCATCAGCTTCACTCTTCAAATCCTCTGCTTCCACCTTGAGTTCAAAGGGGGGTGTTAAGTGTATGAAGGCCCATCTACTATAGGCCCATATGGCCCATGAGGCGCTCTATATATAGCCATCCCCACTAATAGAATGATTATCTTCTCAAACCTCCAAGGTTAGTAACAATACTATGTTTGTCAATGGAACCTCTCCTTTATTGAGAAAGTGTAAATCATTTTTATGAAATGCCTAAATAGTACTTGATAAAAGAATATTCGAATTGATTATAACTGAATTGTTTGTGCTGTTTCAAAGAAACAACATGTACAAGGACAGGCAGCCTGTACACACAATTCATGCTAGCACTAACTTGTTGGCTTCTATGTTAGTCTACACTAGACAATGTCCCACAGCTTACAGACTAGAAATCAAGTGGTGTGGTATGGAAGAAAAATGGTTAAAATGTCAAGGTGAAAAGTAGTGAAGTAATATGCAGATCTGATTGTATGCTTTAACATACCCTTGATCTTCTTTTGGAAGCAGAGCTTCCCAAATGGAATTAGCGTAATCGTTTCCTAGGGCATGGAAGAGATCCATTATTACTGGCTCCCAGACTTTCACATCTAGTCTCAAGGATCGAACCTGCATCAAGTATTCAAGTAAAAACATTAGCTGTGGATTTCAAAAAAAAAAAACTGTGACACTAACATATGGAACAACCTAATAGCATTCTTTTTTTAATCTCAGACTGATAAGATTTTTAAAAGCTTAGGAACTACGAGATATCGTATATAATAACAAAAAATACTAGTTCTGGAAGTCACACATTCATTACCAGATAAAAGTTGAAGGCACATCTATTAAAAAAACAAGCAAATGTATTACATTGAAGTGTTTCCTTTGATCCTTTCATACCAAGTCTTTAAAACTTATGCATGGTTCACTACCACATAGAAGAACTTAAATTTACCACATGGAAATAAACGTTATGTTATATGCAAGTCAAAAGTGTATATACTTTTTCTAATTATAATTAGATTGTGTAATCGCTAAAGCTTTGTATTGGAGATGCCGATGTCAAAAATGACAATTAATGAGAACAAAAGCAATATTGCACTATAGTAAGATATGTAGTAATATATTTACTGTATCTATCATCCCTAAGTGAATAAATCCAAGAATCTGAACTTTTTCTACAAAAGATATGGCCGACCAACATTATCACTGATTAGCATATATCATGGTATAAGGAAATTAGTTATTGCACCTTTGAAATGTGCACTCCAAGATTCCTGTGAGCCCCAGAGCATTCGATGCAAATCAGAATACCCAAGTTTAGAGATGCCCAATCAGGATCAGGAGAACGACAATCCGCACAACTGTCATTTCCAGGGATATTCCTCAGAAGATTGAATATATCATCATGTCCCTCTGAACTCTTGTTATCTTCAATAGACAAAGAATCAACAGAACTTGCGGATCTGTTACTCTCTGCTGATACATTACCATATGACAACTGAAATGAAATGAAATGAAATCAGAATAACAAATTAGTACCATATCTTGAATGAATCAATAGATTGAACATATGCATATACATGTAATGCATTAAAATGGAGCCAAATTAGGAAGGCTAAGCATTATTACTTCATGATTATCCAGTGTCGATGCATGGAGTTTAATAGATCTATCCTTTGTTTCAACAAAAAAGGTAGACCAAGACTAGTTATATGATGCAGCAAAAGATAAATGGCTGCAGCAAACCTGCTGCGGGAATGGTGAATTTAGTAGTGATGCGATAACTCCAGTAATTTTCTGGATCCAGTCCTTTTGATCAGCCCCTGATTCCGCCTGCCATAAACACATACTCCAACACAAAGTGAAAAGCATTCATGTGGCATCAGGCCATTGGTGTATCAAAGAAGAATGAAAAAAAAATCAAAAAAAATGTGTTATCCACTTGTTCAGGAAATACCAAAAACATCAATTGCACAAAGAAAGTTTGATATCTGAGGACTATGCAGTTACCTGTAATGTGTATGTCTTAACGGGTGAGATTATTCTGAAGCAAAATCTTAAATCATTTTCATCTGCATCAATCTTAATTGTTGAAGTTCTGAGATCAATTTTATGACATGATAATGAATCTTCACCCTGAGATGAAGCTCTATGGTTCAAGAATCTGAATCGACCAAAAACACCAGCTCCTTCACTAGCTGTTTGTTGTGATGACACTCCTTGCTTCCAAGAGAATAAAAGAAACAGGTACATGTAAAGTACAGAAAAAATAACATGAACAAATTAGCATCTTAGGATAAATTATACAGCACGCTTGCATTTAAAATAATCCAGCACATCCCTTGAAAATAATCTACTGCACATAAATTTTGACATGCAAATTATGTACTGCAACCCTAAAAAACCTGGACCTCCACCTCCAGGGATTGACCGCCGCGGTCTCGTCTTGCATCACCGGCCGCTCGCACGATCCAGACTGTCATGTCTACCGTGCTTTGTTGTCGCGGCCCTCCACCTCCAGGGATTGACCCCGCTGACTGCCTTAGCAAGCTTCCAGAGGAGATCCAGGCGCAGATCCTGTCGTGCCTACCAGCGCAGGAGGCCGTGCGAACATGCATCGTCGCGCGGACATGGCGCCACGTCTGGAAGTTCACCAGACGCCTGCTCATCACGACCAAGTCCGTGAAGGAGGTCTGTGAATTTGTGGATCGCCTGCTTCACGTCCGCCGCGATGGCCTCGAGGTCGCGTGCCTCGACATGAGCGAGATCAGGCTCTAGCCCAACAAATCACTCCAACCGATCATCACTTCATCAATCGTCAGGTGTCAGGTCATCACCCGATCAAGCCTAAGCCCTTGGTATTTTCTTTCCCTCGATTGTTTTTAATCCAAAGTAATTTTTCTGGACTTGTAGAATCTATGCTGGTACACCGTACTCATGTAGTCCTATTTTTCTTCTAATTTAGGTGTTAGAGTAGAATCATGTTGCCTAAGAAACATTTGTCCGGGTCTCAGAAAATAAACAGGAAAGACTACGAGATCAATCTGCTCCATGCGTGCCTAGTTTTTCTTAGCTAGCTTGATAACATCGTCATGACATCGCCCATGCTTTATGACCGTTTTCCTTTAGAAAAACAAATCCCGAAATACAATGGAAATACATATACACATACAATCTTGTTTAGGTCATATCTTCCACGTTTTAACTCCGATTTGATCCGTTCAAGTTGCGTTAGGTTCGTATTTGCGAGCTCTACATGTTAGTGTAGTTGTACAGTTAGTTTTGATAATTTATTTTCGAGTTTATATTAAAATAATTATTTATCTATAGGAAATCTTAGAAAATTCATAACTTTCACGTTTTAACTCCGAATTTGGTGATCTTTGCGTATGTGTGATCGTAGTAACGTGTAGAAGAGTTTTATAAACTTTTATTACTGTTTTGTTATTGTTGGTGTACTGTTCTAATTGTATCTCTTTGTTTGCTTCGTGTATGTTTGATTGGATGCATGTGTGTTGTTGATTGATGATCGAGTATAGACGGTGAGCAATTTCTTGACGATCAGGAGTATTATTTTGAGCCAGACCAGCAGTATCATCAGGAAAGCTTTGATTAAGGCAAGTATAACATGGGACCATCCTTGTTGTCCTATTCACTGAAATTATTATACATATGCATGTGTCTTCCTTGACAACCATAGAGATTATAACTTAGTTATTGATATCTTGTTTCCTTGTCACCTATGGGTTATGCATTTGGGTAGCTACTGCTAGCGCTTAATTATGAACAATGATCTTGTAATTTGACTAATGGATTATGCAATCAACCTTTAATGATAATTTTATTATTGTTGAAAGGGGCTAGAGCATGTGGGTTATTTTGATGCTCTAGTTACTCTCCGTAAGGACTTACCTGTAAGTGATAACCGGGACATACAGTACAGCTGTGAGGGCTATATGGCTCTGGCTCTAGTTGTTCAAGAGACCTTTTCTAGCTTGTTAGAGGTTACCTTAAATGGCGTAAGAATGGCTTGCCACGTTGGGTGTAGTGCGAGCCCCTGGCCTAGTGTGTATAGGCTGCGGTTGTTGTGCCACAGGGAAGGGGGGTTCTACATCTGCCTGCCGAGTGAATCTAATGGCCCTAACTTGTTAGACGAACTTTCGAATGGCTTTATATGGTCTCTGATGTTTTGGGCCTTGCAAACCCATGCATTTGGAAATCATGACTCACAGTGAAAGTGTACACCTCTGCGCAGAGTTAAAAACTGGTATACTAGCCGTGCTCACGGATACGAGCGGCCTTGGGGATTCTTACAGAATAGTTGATCACCATTGTTATATCATGCTTAATTATTGTTGATTATTATTATGCTCATGTTAATGTTATTCATTATCCTTATTACAATTGATCATTGATTCATTAATGGGATTTGGATTACCTTGATGCTACTCAATTGCTAATTATATGATGATTAAAAGCTAAACGCAGTTAAACAGTGTCTAGCCTTTTTGAGCCTCATGAACCCTGTGTTATACTTGTTGAGTTCGACATGGACTCATTCTTGCTATTTCCCCAACACTCCAGTGTGTAGTAAGATGCTACTCGGAAAAAGGACAAAGGTGTAGTGGAGTTTCTAGAAGACTAGTAGAAGTGCTAGGCATATGTTACCCCCAGTCAGCCGTCCCTGAGAAGAATGGAGCCCGAAGTTTAGTCACCGTTCCGCGATACTCTGATGTAAGTGTTAATATAGCTATGTATACGTTATATAATAACATTGTTTCTGATACTTTTTCATTCTGGCATATGTGTGGACTTCCTGGGCACACATATGATTAGCCTGGTTTTGTTCTTTAGAAAACCGGGTGTGACAGAGTGGTATCAGAGCGGTGTTGACTGTAGGACGTATGCCAAGTAGCACTGGACGTATTCTAAAACTTATTTTACGATAAAACTATTTTGTCATCCCTTGACTCATTGATTTTGACTATTCCTCTTCCTTGTCCTGTTGTATCCTCTCCTTGATAGCTTTCTTTTGAGCTAATATTTCTTACTCCCTTGGATTTTGTTTTATGTTGTTTTTACTAAAAGTTTTCTGATCTTACCTGGTTCAAAGATTCGATGGCTTTTCATCATCCATACTTTTTCTTAGGATGACCACCATTATTGTCTGCAGCTAGTAGTAGCAGCCAATTTTTTTTGGCCTGCTGCTGATCAGGTCAGTATCAGCTGTAGTCAACAGACTGCAGCAGTTTTGTCCTATACTGGTTAGTGCTAGGTTAGTCAGCTCAGCAACAGTAGTAATGTACAAACCGACTTAAGTTTGACAGGTTCTAGGTCGGTTGTACCCAGGTCGGTTTATTACAAACCGACTCCAACATCTCTATATATATGTATGCATATGCTCTCAATAGAATCAAGCCAGTTAGCTTAAAAAAAATAGAACATGTGCTCTAAAACTCCAGCTACTTTATTCACCTCTGCTCATCCTATAGATGCTGCACTTCTAACATTTGGTATCTAGAGCCTGTGTTAAGAGTGATCCATGGCCTCAGCTCCAGCAAAGTAGTGGTCCAAGTCACAGCCCACAACGGGTGCACACCTACCATCGCCGTTCCCCTTCCACACAGCCAAGGCGCGGGCGGTGCCATGGAGGCCCAGAGATGGTCGCCCAGCACGTTGTGAAGGAAGTCGGTGACACGCAGCAACTATGGCATGAAGGTGAAGTTGGAGGCTTGTGGCTTCTGGGATGCGATCAAGTACGGTAATGCCAATTGTCGCATGGCTCTCGAAGTCATCCTCTCTGTTGTGACCCCTGACTCCCTGAGATGATCCGCACGCTGGCGGTGAAGACGACGACGAAAGAGGCTTGGGAGGCGATCAAGTCCATCCACGTCGGTTCGGAGTGCGCACACAAGTCTACGCTGCAGCGGCTCCGGAGGGACTGGGAGTTGCTCTCGTTCCACGACGGCGAGGACATCACCGAGCAGCGCGCATTCGAGAAGCTCCTATGCATCGTCCCCAGGCAGTACAAGTGGCGATCGCAATCGACACCTTGCTCGATACAGCGGACCTCTCAATTGAAGAGGTGACCAACCGGCTGAAAGCGGTCGACGACGATGATGGCTGAAGGCCGTCGACGACGATGATGCGGCAAGTCCGAATCAGCCGATACTCTCTGGTGGCAAAAAAACAAAAACTTGTGCTATAAAACTCCAGCTACTCTTATTCACCTCTGCTCATCCTATAGCTGCTGAACTTCTAACAAGAAACACCCCGAAGGCCAGCTGCCCTGGACGTGCCGCCGAGTGCCCATTTACAATACATATATATTATGTTATAAATAGCAAAATCAAAATGGAGCAGAAGCTACTAGAAATAGGATAATTATGAATTATAAATAGATAAATATGCCTAACAGAATCAAACAAGTAAGCCAAATATAGAACAGTGCATAAATTATAAATATAAACACAAATTTGCCTACTCATGCAAGCAAAGAATAAGAACTCCTGACACCTGAGTGCCAAGCTCTGTATATGTTCCCTAGCCAATTCAGATAATCAGATTGCATACCGATTTTCCTTTATTCCCATAGTAGTACAGAGTTCCATGGCTGTCAAGCACAAAAAATCTCCTCTTCCATTCACCTCGTGTATTTTGAGGACGCTTAAATAGGTAACCTTGTTTAATAACTTGAACCTGGCAAAGAAACAGACTAGTAAGGACAAGCAATAGAAGTTCACAAAACAATTACGAATTACCAAACAACAAAACTTCAGCCCAGTATAACTACAAAAGGGAAATGATGTAAGAGCAAATACTAGATTTTGAACCAAAATGGTGGTAATCATGGATACCACTTGCTTGGATTCTGATTATAGGAAGGCTCATGCATGTCAAATTAGTACAATGTTATAAAAGATCATCTCAACTACACGTAAATTCTATCTATCAACACTGAGTCTCTTCAAATCATCATATAAAGCAGCATGAATAAGCTTTAAGCTAGTTTATCCTGGTATCGGTGAATATTTACTGATTTGCTTCACAAAGGATAATTATACCTCGCCATTGGCAGTTGACTGCATTAATGCTTCAATCGTTTTATAGGACTGAAGGCCAACAACATGGATACCATCACCGCTAGTAGACGTGTCTATGTTGCTAGCCATTCTCACATTAGCTATTTCCTCTTCAGTTCTGAACTCCTGAATTCTCTTTGCAAGCTTATCTTGCTCACTTACAGCCATTTGTTTTGATTGTTGTGCATATGTTAGAACCTGCATCAACACTTCAAGCTTAGCACAGCAATTGTTAACTCCTGGTTAGCTGGGTCATGTTGATAAGGTTGAATATTTCTTTTAAAGACCACTGTGACACGAGACATTATTAAACCTGGTGAATGAATGGTTCCATTTGACTCAGTAGCTCATATCCCTATATCATAAAGAAAAAAATCAGAACCCAAGCAACCAAAAGACCAGAAATTACTGAACACGTAGAAAGGAACCACACCTGCTTAAAATACCTCAAATGGGCATCCATCACTGCACTTATTGATTCCAAGAATTCATACTTCTTTTTTGCTTCAATGTTCGCAAGGGCATGTACCTGAATTCCTTACAGCAAAGTCGATCATCGGAAAGGCTGAACAATATACTTTTATGTGGAAAAATGTTGATATACATACTAAGTTAAAGCGACATCTTTCGAAAGCTGACTTGGCATTGTGTAGATCCTGTAAACTTAGAATTAGGGTGACGGCATGAAAGCTAAATATACATTCATCTACCCCCAAAAAGTAGAATAAAACAAAATTACAAGAAGGCTAGTCACAAGTTCACAATGTACCTCCTCAAGTTCTGTCACAACTTCTGCTCTAGTCCCTTTTCGCATTGACACAAATTTTTCACGTGCCTGACAAACAAATAGCACCAGAATCTTAATACACAGTGTATTACACTAACATGTTAAAGGTATAGAAAAACAAGGTCACACTGTTCAATAATCATCTAACACATGCCGCATGAACAAAGATAAAGAAGGTAGTCAGATAACTCAAACTCAAAGCATCACCTGATCATAAGCCACTGCAGCCCTATCCAAACGTCGCCGACAATCCTATACAGAGCAAGTATTTTACAAAAAAGAACATATATCAAGTAAGCAATGTGTTAAAATCTAATTTCCACTTTACTGTCCATATGGAAAGGCAATTTTTCCTATTTCCCAAGATGGAAGGCACAGATTTTAGGACTATTTAAGGTTTTCTGTTCCTTGTCCGAACACGGAAGCAAGAGGATCGAAGTCTGGTCCCACAATAAAAGTCATTTGCCCACTGAAAAGATCAGCACCTGACCTACTATAATGTTTACTTCAGTTACAACCTATCAGTTACACAATAATATCAGTTACAAGTATGCTGTGTTGTGGAGGTTTCAGGCGGAGAGGAGAGGAGGGAGTTTACCTTCACACCATTTAAATCCACATTAATGAACTGCGACAGGCGATCACTAAGCATGTGCTCAACCTGTTTGGAGGGAAAATGCTTATTATAATTAGAATGCAAAAAATAGCCATTTGTTCTGTTTATACAAGTGATATATCAGCATGCCCTGAGCAAAAGAAATTTACCAAATCTAGAGACATCAGATTAGTACATCAGTGTATTGCGAGGGCAAACAAAAATTCCATCGCAGAAGAAATTATTATTCTATTTCAACACACAATTCCTGCTTCTAGATAATGCAGCCACTACTGGATGCAAGGAACCCTTTTGGCACTTTCTTCCTATCTGTGTTATTTATAGCAACATAGAAATATATATCTTTCAACAAATAAAAAATGCATCGCTCATACTTTTTCTGTTGTGGTTCTGCAAATTCCAACCCTTATTTTATCACTTGTGCTTTCAGTTTATTGAATATCTTTGAAATTTACAAAGTAATCCAAGAACCTTAGGTGGTAAAATATGTGAAACTGAAGGTGGCAGATTGAGTATAAAAGTTCCAGAAATGATTCAAAAACATAAGTAAGAAAAGGAACGATGTGAATATTGTAACTGAAACTAATACAGATCATGCCTAGAAAAGAATACAAATCATGCCCAGACCCACAGGAGCAAGCCCTGGTGTTGAGTTGAAAACTGAGACAGAAAAACAGTAATGCTATTTTCCTTTCAATTCTTCATTCCTTTTGTGTTACATGAACTACCTATGCAGGAGAAATTATAGGTCTAATTTCGACCCTGTATGATAGTATCATAGTAGTACCTGAGAACGAAGGAGTTCTTTGTATGTCCCAAGCTCCCTGAAAGCAGTAGTAAACTTGGACATCACGGGCCCTGCAACATAGTAAAGAATATGGTTTTGAGAGAATTTGAATAGAACCAATAAATGACTGTAAATTTGTAGCTACCAATTATCATGCTATGCAATTTTAAATAGGAGAAATTTGATTAATTAACAAGTGCATGGATATGTACGTATCTGTACTATTTCTATATTCTAAGAAGCTGTTGTTCGGATCTACAGGCATTAAAACAAATATGCCATAAATATCCAAAATACTCAAAGTGACGGTGAGACAACTAGAAATTGGAAGAAGAAAAAAACGCAAATTTGAGTTTCTACTCTAGCTACCCCAACTTTGCTTGGGACTAAAAGGCTTTGTTGTTGCTGTTGTTCTACTAGATATAGATAGGATGGAAGGACAGAATTAAGCATTTAAGCAATAGGTACATTAGTGGTTTGCTGACCTCCAATGGCAACACTAATAGGGTCATCCAGACCGGCACCAAATGCTTGCAGATTATCTGCAAATGATAGATCCCCTGCATATGCCTCATCAAGTGATCCCCTGAAACTAAGGTGATTAGCAACATAATAAAAAAGCACTAGCTCATGGAACATTACAAAAACTAAAACACGAAACCTGGAACAGCAAAGTAAAGAAAAAAATATTGAATGTATTTCTTGAACTTTACGGAATTTTTGTGAAGGGGCCTTATCAGAAACTTATGCGATGAGACAGTACACATTTATGGCATTTGCATCAAGTTATGTGCAGTTAGAAGGCCTCAAATGTTTGCAAATGTGGACAGGAGATAATTAAGAAACATACATGAATCTTTTACATCCTTTATGCAGGTTTGAGCACCGTTCTTTCAGTTCATCAGTATGTTGTTCCAAAGAATTGACCTGCAGGTATTGGAAACAAGTCGGGACAATAATTTAAATGCATGTATAGGTTCGTTTTGAAGTTCAAAAACAAGGTTTTGGGGGCAACAAACAGAGAGAATTGATGATTCTGGAGAGAAATTAGTGAGCCAAGTTACACAGCAAAATTGTTAAGCCCAATGCCTACACCTCTTTTTTTGTTTGATTTCTATAAGAAACAGGATAGCAGGGATGTTTTTAAGAGGGTCCAATTTCATTATAAAATATCCAGCAGGCTGATTCAACAAAAATGGATTGTTGTTGTTCCAGCAGGTGATTCAACAAAAATGCAACCATCAATTCAAAATGGGGAAACTAGTGTCATGAGCAAAACAAAAATAAACAGGAAACCATTGTAAAAACTAGAGCCAGGCTGAAAATTTGCTCAAGCAAGCTTTACCCTTTGCACCAGGTCCATCCATGAGCTCAATTCAAATAGACTCAACCCCTTCTATTCAAAGATGTTGTGCAATGCGACAGTAAAATTTGATCTTCAAAGTTGCGCCGGTGTCATCAAAGCGTTCTAACCCCTTCAAAGAAATCAATCCCAAACTATTGGAGGATGATTGGCTCATTCTCACCAACATGCCCAATTCGTCGTAACAAAAACGGAATGGTAGCAATACACATCACGTCAAAACGTCAACTCTGCTCAGAAATCCCTGTGTTTCGAATCCAAAACGATCGACGCACACTGGATTAAGCTACCAAGCCGAGATCTCCCGCACACAAAATGTTCCAAATCCGCCATAGCTCCGTCACAGCCACCCAGACTCCGACAACGAATAAATCCTTCCATTCGACACACCCAAATCAACCCAAATCCAACTGACGACGTAGGACCAACCGAGATTCCAGGAAACACGAAACAATGCCTCCAAGGGGCAGGATCAGGAAGCCCTCGTGAGGAGAGGAGCGAGGGGCGAGGGGCGAGGGGCGCCACCTGTTTGCGGAACATCGGGGAGTCCTCGAGCTTGGTGAAGGCCGCCATGTCCGTCCTCGTGGCACGTGGAGGCGAGGCTGCTGCTGCTCTCTGGAAGCTCGTGGAGATCTGGGCGGGAGGGAGGAGGCAGGAGGAGAGAAGCAGAGAGGAGGCGGTCGGGCATAGCTGTCCGGTTTCTTGTACGCCGTAGTGCCGTGGCGCTGTGCTGGTGCGGGCTGTGCAGTGTCGGGGTTAGATGGGTTGGGCTGGGTTTTGAACCCAATCGCATTTCACCGAATTGGTGGGCTGCGGAGTGTAAAATGAGATGGGCCGAGTTAGCTGGTCTCAGGCTCTTGGCGGGCTCACGAAGTCGAAAAAAGCGTGCCTTCCAGCATTTTTTCTTAAAGTTTCGTTCTTTCAGTATCCAGTTTACCAATTAACTTTCCTCCAAAAAAAAAGTTTACCAACCAACTTAATTCGAGATAATTCCTTTTTTATAGTGAGTTTGATAACCACGCGCCCATGCTGTCTGAGATAATTTTTGTTGCTCAGTTCAGCTAAGGTTTTCGGATTCAAATACGACCAAAATGGATGGATCTTGAAAAATTCAGATTGGAATTCACTTATTTTGACCAATCAAAACAGCCATGTCTAGCTAATATTTTAGCAAATTTCGGCCAAAATCAAGAGGAGGCAAAGTGTATAATAATTTGATAAGAGTATGCACTTTTATATTGAAGGAAGAACTCTTGTAGGTTTGTTTGAACTCTAGATTATACTAAAAAATTAAATCAATCCGAAACTTTTGAGTGATACAATGTCATTTCAGGTCTCATCGAGATAGGTGAATTTCGACGCAACTCAATTGTTTTGGACTGCTATTTAAAAGCTGTTAACGGTTCAAGATGAGATGATGACCAGACTTTGTTTGAAAATCATTTATATGATGATTGAAGGGAGTTATTATAGCACATTAGTAACACCTTTCATCAAAGATTAATGCAGTGTGCTACTGAACACTAAAGATAGAGTCAAAAACAATATAAGCCGAAGACGTCGGTGAGGCCCATGATTCAAAAAGACTCCTTTAATTTAAGTTCCACTTGCCACGTACTGCTCACCTGGTTCATTGTAACAAGGATGAGGTAGTTAGGTCACACTGAACTTCACACTTGTCAATTCCCTTGTGGGACTGGGGAGATTGGTTGGTGCACCTTCAGGCCCTGTTTGGATGTTTTGTGATTCTTTTCACATGCATGTAATAGCATTATTACACCTTTATTTTCTCCATGGTCAACCGCCGCCTCTGTTTGATCCATCACTTCATGAGGTCTGTCGATGCTCTCTGAGTGAATCCTAGGTCTCCGACGTGGTGTGTTTGTGCCTCAGCCAACTACAATTAGGAATCATGACTCATTCCCAGCTGACCTAAGCCCAGGGATGTATTCGCTGCAATACGAGCCGTGTACATGCATATACGAGCCCGATCATAGCCTCAACTGTCAACATGATAGGTACACGGAGAGGTGGCTTTTTGGACCGTCTATGCACTAAGATGATAAGTTCTTGCACATGATAGAGCATATTAAAAGTTGTTGGGGTAATTTGCATCCACAAGTCACTTCTTATACTCCGGATGCAATTTACTTTTTCAAAAAAGCTTCCTCCGTTAGTAGCCGATCAAATAAGAGCCTCCAAACAGAGCCTGTGCCAGCGACCCCTCCTCCAAAAATATTATACACTATAGTAGGCTCTACTACCTGGCTTGCTATAAACCCCATTATTTATTCAACCCAACCAATGTCAAATTAACTCTTTTAACCAACTCACCCACCCCATAATTTTATTATTTCAACCCACCCCAATCCAAGCTTATCAATTAGTAGAACTCACGGATTTGCATAATATATATATATATATATATATATATATATATATATATATATATATATATATATATATATATATATATATATATATATATATATAAGGGCATCTCCAATAGTTTCCCAAAAAATAAATGGTAAATCAATGAGTTTTTTCCAAGTGACTAGAAAAATTGGGAGCATATTTGTTGGCTTCTTCCAACAATTTATAAAATCTCGCTCCTAAATATAGAAGGCAATTTTGCATTAGAAATCTCGAACTATTTTCAAATCCTCCTAACCTCTTTTAGACTTTCTTTCTCTCTTGTACATTTGCATTAGAAATTATGTCCTACTCATTATTCTTCCCTATGTTCTTCCACCTCTAGATTGCCTGATTGATACGTGCACATATATTTATGCACGATTGAGTCGGTTTTCCTAAGTGTGGAAAGATTGAGAGTTGAGATAGCAAGTTATTGGACAACAGTTTTTTTCAATCTCGCCAAAAAAAATGAAGATTGAGAGTGGATTTTGAAAATTCTTGGAGGTTTTTTTTTAACACGAGGCAACCCCATTTCCATTAGCATTGTAACGGAAATACAGAGATATTCCAGGCAGATAGATAGAAACAGAGCTAAGACGGTAAAGGGCAGGCCTAGATGCCTTGTAGGGAAACAAAAAGCTCAAACCGGATCATAGCAAGCTATCCTCTGTAACTATCTACGCTTTCTGCAAACATAAAATTCTTGGAGATGCTCTAAGTTTCCATAAATAGATGGACCCACCTCACTTTATGCAAACATACGTATACACATGTTTAAAATTTGTTAGGTATATGATTCAATACAACATAGATCCGTGCCAATTAGTACTGTCAGATCAATATATAGCTCCACATCAAAGATGGATCCTGAACTAAACCATCGTGATCGCACTTAAAATTTCTTTGATATAATTCAGTGTGACACACTGACACGATACTACTTTATGCTGATTAGACAAGAGCAAATCTGGTCGTACCTGGGCCGGCCCATGAACCTTATTGCATAGGGCGTAGACAGAGGACCGTGACTTTTTTTTTCAAGGCAAGCACGTTGTTTGTGCACAGGAATTTGACTCCTGAGCTCGGCCCCCGGGTGTTCCATTGCGCCTGTACTTGCTCGGCGGATTCTGCACGAACCCAATCGTTTGGGTTGCGCTCATGTAAAGATCGCTCTACGACGATAGCAGCTTTAGGGTGGCGAGTAAGAGCAAGTTTAACAATTGGCTTATAACCAAACTAATTAATTTTTTTTCTGATGTGGAAGAGAGAACGAAGGAGAGAGAAGAAAGCTTGGCTCCCATGCAAGCACCAAGCTAGATACGGAAGCATAGGCAGTAGTGAGTCTCAATAGAGATATATGTGAGGATGAATGAAAAAGAGAACGAAGACATATAATAATAAAGAAATTTTATAGATAAATAAAAGACTAACTATTATATAGCTTAACTTGACTTATACCTAAGCACTTCGCTTATTATTGCCAAGAACTTTCTTCTCCGACTCCGTCCTTGGCCGTCACACGGCCGCTCTTAACAATCTCTCGAGAAAATCTGTGCCCACCCCATAGCAAACGTCAGTGGCAGCGAACAGCTGCAGTATACGCCGGTTTTAGCTGGCGTGGCCTTGCTTTCCTGGTCACGGGCCTGTGATCTTCATGAGCTCTACGAGGACGACAAATCCACTGCCAAAAAAAACTACTGCGTGCTGAATGAAATAAAAACGAGTTATGGTAGCACATGCACTGCAAATATATAGATCACAGAGCTGTAAAATCGTAATGCGAAGCTAGTAATAATCTCGCCAGCTGAATCTCGTTGATCAGATCAGATGGTAGACAAATATCGCCAGCTGAATCTCATTGATCAGATCAGATGGCAGACAAATATGGATCACGGAGTCTGCAGAGATATCCGAGCGATCCAAGCACATCCCAGTCGGAGGTGCTCATTTAAGAGAGGAGATCCTTCGATACGGAAAAGGAGACGAGATCTCCTGTCCTGGGCGGTGCCAGGCGGGGAGTAAATACCTGCGTCTGCTGTGCGCTGTGCCCCTCCCGTTCGCAGCAAGAATTCAAGAAAAGATCCTCGGCGTTACTCGCTCGCTCTCCCCGCCGCACGAACGCGAGGCACGTGTGCATCGCCCCGTATCAAAAGCTCACCGGCACCGTATCGAGATCTCGCGGATTCACTCGCCGCACAGCCGCACTGGGATCTCCTGACCGATCGCTTCCGTTCCACCTTCCGTAACAGGCAAGAAGCCCCCGCACCCCCGCGTGTATATAAAGCGCGCGGTGCCGGCCCATGGCTGGGCAGTAAGACGGTGGCGGCGGCGTCGACAGGGGTCTTGCGCTGATCGATCGCTCTTCTCACGCGCCGCTATTCGCAGTGTGAGCGGTACCGAGCTTGAGATGGCCAGCGTCGGTGGAACAGCGGCGGCGGCCGCCGGAGGGGCGGGGGGCGTGGGGGCGACACCGCACGTCCTCGCGGTGGATGACAGCTCCGTCGACCGCGCCATCATCGCTGCCATCCTCCGGAGCTCCCGGTTTCGTGGTGTGTGTTGCGTGCGACACTGTTGCATTGCAAGCTCTTGTGGTTTCAGTACTCCACTGCTTGATTTTCAATTTTTCATTCAAGTTGTCTTGGTCTTGTGTTCGTGCAGTGACGACGGTGGAAAGTGGGAAGAGGGCCCTGGAACTGTTAGGCACGGTACGCCATATAATTGTGCTTTTTTTACTAATTATCTGTCTTTCATTTTGATTTGGCGTTCTTTTACACGGGGATTTACGCCTCTCACCCTTGTTTTCGGGTGTAACATATACAGGAGCCGAACGTGAGTATGATAATCACTGATTACTGGATGCCAGAGATGACGGGATACGAGCTGCTCAAGAAGGTCAAGGTAATAATCTGAAGACTATAGTCCATTCTGCAATGTAAAATCTGAGCCTTTTCACATCGCTAACTGATGAATCCGTGCATGCATGCAGGAGTCATCCAAGCTGAAGCAGATCCCAGTGGTGATCATGTCCTCAGAGAACGTCTCCACCAGAATCAGCAGGTAATAAGCAATCCTCACCATAGCAAAGATTACAAGATGTAGCCGCAGCACCCGTACCTACATCTAAGTGTCTAACCCATGCCTTGCCCCCGTGGCTGATCTAATCAGATGCCTGGAGGAAGGAGCAGAGGATTTCCTGGTGAAGCCCGTCCGCGCGTCGGACGTGTCGCGCGTCTTCAGCCGCGTGCTCCGATGAGCACCGGATGTCCATGGAGCGAGAGCGCGGCGCGGCGGGCCGGCGCGCGGGTCGTGCGGCTTCGGCTTTTTGTAGGGCTCTCGGGATGGCAGGCGCGGGAAACGAACGTCGTAGGGGCAGTCGGTGTCGGTGTCTGTAATCCAAGTGCTCGATATAGCCGTGTGGTTACGTTTTCTTGTGTTGGAGCCAGCCTACCAAGGCTGGTCTCCGTGTGTGTTTACACTTTCCTTTTTCCAGCCTTGTTGGATTTTACAGTTCGGTGCAAGCTTCTGTTCTTCGGTTGTGTATGGGCTTTCTGCAGTTGTTTTGGTTTGGTCTGGTTCTAGGGAATTGGTTGATCAAAGATGGTGACAATTTGACGGCGCACTTGCCTTAACTATGTGATGTGGTTGACAATGTCTTTCTAGTGCCCTCGGCCTCTAACTCCCTTCGCATACAATTGCAGGAAATATGTGATCTCAAAAGATTCCTCTTAAATTAAGGCCTTATTTAGGATTGCTCCACTCCACCAAAATCAAACTCTACCCTATCCACCGTGGAATAACTCCATATAAAAATCTAAAGTTTCAATTACCTTTTTATGTGCTCCACAAAACAACTAGAATTGACCTTCAACTCTACCTTTTTTTCTAACAGAGTTTGTAGAGTTGTAGCTATTTAACTAGTGTAGTTGTGAGCGAAGCTAAAAATGAAGCAGAGTAGTGCCAAATAGGCCCTAAGACTTAATTGTATTCCATTCAGCTAGCTGCTAAAATTTAGCTAGCAACCCGTTTGTATTCTTAGATAAGAGGTTAGCTAGTGTCACTTACTACCCAGCTAAAAATTAGTTGTTTGTTGGTTTCTCTAGCTAACACAACTAATGGTTAACTCGGTGATCTAAATAGAGCTTAAGATTTTTCATGTTGTACTTTAAAAAAGGGGGTGCTTTCTCATCAAAGGTAATTTAGCCGGGAGGAATTGGATCAGTAGCAAAGTCCCTTGCTTTTGAAGAACGAATGAAATACCCTGAATTTGTTCTTTGAATGACATTATGCTTGTTTCCTTTGCTTTGCAGTTCACATTGTGTTCGGTATTTAACAACCTTGGAATTACAAATTATTTATTTAGCCATTGGTCAAATTTCAATATGAATAAATATAATAGACTGTTATTGATAAAGTGTTGTATTTCTTTGTTGGGCAATCTGACAAACTGGGCTCATGAGGAATGATTTGGTTTTTAGCAAACGTCAGCAAAAAAAACACATTTTAATAGGGTTTTATTAAGAAGGATGTACTAGTTCTGGTGGGAGCTTTGTTGCAGCACGCAAATGAAATGCAGAGAGCAAATAAAGCATTGTGTGCCAAATTAAGCTTCGAGTAAAGTGCTACGAACTTTTTTTTGCGGCTAATCGATAGTCATCCATTTTACCATTAGAAGAATATAATTATATAATCATGAACTTCTATTGAAATTAATAATTGTAGTCTGGTGCCTCTCCTTCTCTCATGAAGCGACAGAAGCCAAAACTTTTATCCACTTTATAAACAGGAAAAACTCCTTTTGCTAACCCTATATATGCTGCTTCTGAGATGTACTCCCTCCCTAAAAAATTAAACTTCGTTTTTTAAGCCAAACAACCTTAAGTTTAATCAAATATATATACTACTAATATTTATGATACACAATAAATATATATTAGATTAATTATGAAATATATTTTTATAATAAATATATTTGAAGATATAATAAATATTGATAATATTTTATGTAATAAATCTAGTTAAATTTGAAATGGTTTGACTCCTCTTAAGATTTGGATGTGTTCGCATGGGGGTGTTTGGTTCTCACCTCCTAAAGTCGAGTCTCTGTCACATCGGAGGTTGGATATTAATTTGGAGTGCTAAATATAGACTAATTACAAAACTAATTGCACAGATTGAGACTAATTTACGAGATGAATCTATTAAGCCTAATTAACCTATGATTTGACAATGTGATGCTATTGTAAACATGTACTAATAGTGGATTAATTAGGCTTAATAAATTCATCTCGTGAATTAGTCAGGGCTTCTGTAATTAGTTTTATTATTAATATCTAAACATCCGATGTGACACCCGATATCTACTTTAGTTCCTGGATTAAACATGCTTGGCCGCTATCCGAGCGGTATCACCCATCCTACCCTACTACCTATATAGGAGGTCGTCCGTCCCACAGCCGCCCAAAAAAGGAACTACAGTAATCTTGAATATGCATAAAAATACCACTAGATCGGCCGTTTTGTCTTTCAGTAAGGCACTGTTTCAACAGCAGCAGCGGCTTAACCGAACACTAACGTTCCCTTTGGACGGAAGGAGTAATGTGCAGTATGTACGGCGTAAAATCTTGTCCTCTTGATGTTAGACTATTCATGTCTCTGTACGCGCATCCGTCACGTGAGTGCAGGGGCAGTGGGGCACGCAGCAAGAATTATTGTGCTGGTAAAAATGGGCAGCGCGCGCTTATACGGTATACCGTATGGTGCTAGCAAATACTCCACGGAGAAAAAGGTAGGTACGAGGATACACTGTACTAATTCGGTATATACGGATGCAAGACAATGGGAGTTTTCCAGCTGGAAAAACTGGAAAATATACAAGATTTTTGGCCTTGTTTGGATGAACATATATCTATCTTAATCCACGTGAGTTAAAGTGGATTGGAGTGAAATTAAACCGAGTTTCATTCTCATCCACTCTAACGTATGTGGATTAAAATTGATACACATACATCCAAACAAGAACTTTATTAGGATTATGTACCAGCAGTTTCGCAGACTGCATTACCCTTTCCACAATACACGTTCCGCAAAAATCTATGGCTCCGAGCCCTCCATTTAAAAAAGATCTCCCTTAGTCTCAAAAAATATCATTTTAGATTTAGACTCAATCAAACTATCTTAAATTTTAAAATATAATTAAATTTAAGTTTTTTTTGTAAAAAACATAATTAAATTTAAGATATTTTTTCGCAAAAAGATATCCTAAATTTAGTTATGTTTTTTATGCAGATATCAATATTTATATCTTTAAATAGGTTTATTGTTAGAAAGTATTCCATGAGTTGTCTATATATAAATATTAGTATTTTTGTATATATTTAGATAATCTTAAGCTCATTGACTCCTCTGAAAAATGAGAATGACATTTTTCGAGATGGGAGAAGCACTAATTCTAATAAGGATGCTTTATATCTATATTTATATATAACGATAATATTAAAGAATGAAACTTTCTTGTTTCGTCTTTCGCTCTCTGCCGCGTCAATCTGTCTGCCCCCTCACTCCTATTCTGTCATTCGGTTCGAGATCACTCGCTCTCACCCTCCATGATTTTTTGAGTTTTGAAACTGTAAAGTTTCATTGACGCCACGCCACTCATGTCAATTCATGTCAACTTACCATACATGATTAATCCTTTATTGCACTAACATTTTTATGGTTGTTGAAATTTATTTGATTTAAGACAGGGCAAGCCCAATTAGATCCAACAAAAACTATACCTAACTCCCTATCGCAACAGATTGTGTGTACCATTGCAATGCATAGACATATTTGTTAGTCTATATATATAGATATACTCTATATTACTTAAAAGAGAGAAAAAATCCTCCAATTTTTTCATCCATCATCGCTCTCTCACCACCTTCCGGAGCATAAGAGTCATAGTTAGTTTTATTATGAGCAGTGGTACGTGATAAATTACATATTAGAGTCCTAATTATTTTATCGTCTCATCTATAACCCGAAGTCATGACCTTTGCTCATAAAGTTAGAATAGGGCGTGGCTAGCATCCGGACGTTCGGACGCTAGCCCCTGTCCGGACGCCCACGCATGCTGCTGCGCGCGCCTATGTATGCCTGTTGGCTCTACGCAAGACGTGGGGACCGCTTCCGCTTGCGCTTCCTGTGGTTGCTAATGAAAACACTTGAAACAGGAAGCACTAAACATGTGAAACATTTGTAGCATACTCGTGCAACATATGTGTATAGCCACTGCAACTTATGTAACATCTAGATGAAACACTTGCAACATACTTTTGAAACATATGAAACATTTTAAACATACATTTACAACATATGCGTACAACAATTGTAACATATATGCAACACCAGATTTACTTTAGCAACGTCCAAATAAAACAAATGCAACATCCAAATAAAACATATGAAATATACACCTGAAGCACATGAAACATACAGAGCTCGACGCCGTCACGTCGGACCGGCCACGGTGCCTGGAAAAAATGGGCCAGCACTCAGCTATCTACGGTCACGCATCACGAGACCAACAAACGCGTATGTAGATGTGGCCCCGTGCTCCTCTCACGAAATCCAAGCGTCAGACCTTCTGTCTAGTCACATGCTCACAATGCATGCACGACCACACATGCCGCATGCACCCCAGCCGAGCGAGTAGCCACATGCGCTCCCATGCACTCACTCGCGCAAAAAAACAAGTACCCGCTTAACTATAGTTGTACGCCCTGCTTTTTTCTTGGTCATCGCGCGCGCTGCAGTGCGGGTTGGTCCATCCGTACATACGGACGCCTGCAACGAAGCATTACCGGTTAGAATAGCAGCGGTCTAACCACGACACAGAGTCTGAATCCAATATGTAGTAGAACACATAATATGATGCAAAATGTAATTTTGATTGCAACACATGAACATGTCCGATAGTAAAAATAAAGTCAGAACTGTTTTATCAACAAGTCTGGGAAGTTTGGCCAATACTCTACCAGGATAAAGAAACAACATCATGCCCTATTTTGGGACTACTTTGTTCAAATGAGAAGGGATTTCTACTATTAAGGTAACATAATTAAATCCCTATTTACATGCAAGTCTTTGGACACAAAGGATATACGCTAGCGTATATCTAGAGCCCACCAATAGCGATCTTCACCTCTAAATCACGACTTCTATCTAATTCCATCACAAGATCAGAATCCAGCAAGTCGGTAACACATAGATGCAAACGATGAACTCGATTATCCCCAATATCCGATGAGCAATCCGCGAAAACGATGATATTCGATAGCTCATGGAACTAACTTTACTCAATCTAATCTAAAATCTAAAAAACCATTAGACTTGAGCGGCGGAGGGAGATCTGCGCTCCTCTTTACCGCCGGCGAGGCTGCCACATGAGGGAAATCAAAGTGATGATGAAAGGGGCTGGAGGGAGGTCCTCGCTCCTTTTTACCGCGTGCGAGGATGCCACATGAAAAGAAGAGAGAGATCAAGGTGATCAAAGGGGCATGCTTTCGCGACTCTTTTCATAATCTACTTAGGTTAGCTTTTGCCTAGGCCAGTGAAAAAAAAACTATGATCCTTCGACTCGCCACGATTTTAGTACAGAAAGTTACTTCCAATTTTTCACATGACACCTGAGGTCCCTTTAAAACAAAAAAAAATCACAGAAAATACGTAAAAATTACACAGAAATTACGTCGAAATTTTACAAAAATCAGTTCACTTTTACATAAAAACATACTAAAAAAATAAAAAAAATCACATTGTGTTCTTTGAATGGCATTATGCTTGTTTCCTTTGCTTTGCAGTTCACATTGTGTTCGGTATTTAACAACCTTGGAATTACATATTATTTATTTAGCCATTGGTCAAATTTCAATATGAATAAATATAATAGACTGTTATTGATAAAGTGTTGTATTTATTTGTTGGGCAATCTGACAAACTGGGCTCATAAGGAATGATTTGGTTTTTAGCAAACGTCAGCAACAAAAACACATTTTAATAGGTTTTTATTAAGAAGGATGTACTAGTTCTGGTGGGAGCTTTGTTGCCGCACGCAAATGAAATGCAGAGAGCAAATAAAGCATTGTGTGCCAAATTAAGCTTCGAGTAAAGTGCTACGAAGTTTTTTTTTGCGGCTAATCGATAGTCATCCATTTTACCATTAGAAGAATATAATTATATAATCATGAACTTCTATTGAAGTTAATAATTGTAGTCTGGTGCCTCTCCTTCTCTCATGAAGCGACAGAAGCCAAAACTTTTATCCACTTTATAAACAGGAAAAACTCCTTTTGCTAACCCTATATATGCTGCTGCTGAGATGTACTCCCTCCCTAAAAAATTAAACTTCGTTTTTTAAGCCAAACAACCTTAAGTTTAATCAAATATATATACTACTAATATTTATGATACACAATAAGTATATATTAAATTAATTATGAAATATATTTTTACAATAAATATATTTGAAGATATAATAAATATTGATAAATTTTATGTAATAAATCTAGTTAAATTTGAAATTGTTGGACTCCTCTTAAGATTTGGATGTGTTCGCACGGGGTGTTTGGTTCTCACCTCCTAAAGTCGAGTCTCTGTCACATCGGAGGTTGGATATTTATTTGGAGTGCTAAATATAGACTAATTACAAAACTAATTGCAGAGATTGAGACTAATTTACGAGATGAATCTATTAAGCCTAATTAGCCTATGATTTGACAATGTGATGCTATTGTAAACATGTGCTAATAGTGAATTAATTAGGCTTAATAGATTCATCTCGCAAATTAGTCAGGGTTTCTGTAATTAGTTTTATTATTAATATCTAAACTTCCGACGTGACACCCGATATCTACTTTAGTTACTGGATTAAACATGCTTGGCCGCTATCCGAGCGGTACCACCCATCCTACCCTACTACCTATATACCTATACTAGTGGAAGGCGCGCGCCCTCGCGCGCGTCGGTGGGCACACGAAAGTTTTTGAAGGCGGCCAAAATGTGTTGGGACACAGATTGAGATGAGTAATTATAGAGGTAAATATATGCTAAAATTGTATATTTATATATACACGATGGTGCATAGGTATATATTACATCCGGTTTTTGACACGAGGCTACTAATTTTCATCTTTTGGAACAAAGCTTGAGCAGCGAAGAGAACAAAAATAGACACGCGCTAACAGCATATCAAATTGAGGATGCAAAGAATAATAGAATACTAAGCAGGTGGAACATACAGGCATTTATTGGACAACCAGAATCTTATCAAGATAGAGCAGCCAGCTAGCAATAGAACCCCCTTACTCGAATCCGTACCAGAAACCTGTAAATGTTTTGAAATATCAGAAACCATGTTGTCCTAAAGTGCTTTGTAAGCCGTCAATGGCAACCGAAGAATAATCGAGTAGCAACACAATGGATGTGGCTATAAATAGAGAAAACAACGCAATGCCATTCATACGTAGGGAGATAGAAATTGAGTAAATCGTAGAAACGAAATTTGTAACTTGTCCACTTATATGACCATTTATAACATGTCGACATATATGAATTTCTAAGAATCCATGGTAGGTGCTAAAAATCATCAAACTGGAACAATATGTTCCTGACGGTTCCAAGTATTTGTAGGAATTTATCCATATATGTTTTAGGATTTGCTTTATCTGCGAATTAACCAAGAACATGAAATGGGCAGATTCCTTTTTGAGCTGTTTAATTTTCTCAGCAATGATCTGAACTCTAAGGTGTTGATCAGCATAGTCACAAGAAGGGGAGGTCACGTGTCACCCATATAATTCCTCTATTTTTACACTACAACTAATAGCTTGTAAAGAACATTTAGGTGATGTTGTGGCTTCCTACACATTACCTTACCTGTTAATATTTTTTTTTACTCATGCTCAGCCCATGTTCCAGGCCTACAGTTATATGCACCATCAATATATAAAGTACTATTCCATCAAGTTGAAAGAACTCTAAACATGTATAACTGTAAAAAAAAAATTTCAGAACAAGGTTATGGCAGAGCGTACCAAAAAAACATGCGCTTTCTCTAGCATTTAGATCATTTAGATCTCGATATTTGTTCTCCTCGTGCTTTTCTTCGTCCAAAGATTATTCCGTAGATGATCTCTGTTCAAATAAACAATGCAGCCATCTTCAGCAATGTATTAACCATTTATAACTTGTCAATTTATATGAATTTATAAGAACCCATGGTAGGTGCTAAAAATCATAAAACTGGGATAATATGTTCCTGGCAGTTCCAAATATTTCTAGAAATTTACACATAATATGTTCCTGACAGTTCCAAAAGAATTGTAGAAATTTTCACATAATATTCAGAAAATATTGAAATCACCAAGAAAAATCTAAAATTAAGTAGGAAATGAAGAGACACAATGTATCATTATGGAGAGGTTCTTAAGTTTTTTTTTCTAAGATCATGGGAACAGAGTCCATTACCTTCTATTCGTTACCACTAGCCATGAACTGTGAAAATGGATAGGAATCGAAGCTATCGCGCATTTTCACAAAAATATTTTCACACGCACATGTAAATAATGGCAAGAAGTTTCATGACAAGCTCCAGCACCGCAGACCTACAGCACATTCAGAGATGAGGTCGTACCTAGAGACAATTTAAAATAGGTTGAGAGACCAATATGATGTAGCTGACACTGGAACACCATTCCAGTTTCCTTCCTGTACATAGCAGTGTGCTACTGATTTCCAAAATATTATGTTAGCAAATTACATGACAAACATATTAAAATAGGGTGAACGGTATACCATTTACAACATAATAGTCCTTACAGCCAGCAAAGTTCAAATTGAGACTATTGAGTTAGGGACCTATTTTATACAGTTTTTTAGCAAACACGTTAAAGCCTGAAAATGCAATCTATTAGATTAAATAGAAGCAAATTGAAATGCACCGGCAGACTAAAGAAAAAACTGTGCAAAGAGGGATTCTTAGGTACAACCTGCTTGGAAATTGCATACAATAGTTAAGATCCTGCATTATTACCTGTAAAGAATATGATAAAATATTAAAATGCAGTTCCCAGAGGTAAAATTTAGAAGGCAACTAAGATAGCTACAATCTACAATGCAAATTGGGAACTGGCAAGATTAATTCATAGGAACTGTGACCGAACTACCTTTCCTTCCATGCTTGCCTCGTTATACATCTGCTGCTTGTCATGCACATTGGACGTTCTACCGCAAGTGGCTGTCCTTGCCATCTACAAATTGTAGATTGATCAGACAACACATTACCTCAATCAAGAATCTAAAAAACAATGTCCATCATCAAATTAGTTGCTGCTAGGTGAAGAGTATCATACCGTACCTTGCTTGTACTTCAGGAATTGATTGGTACAGGTAAAAAATAGAACAAAAGATTCAAGGTTATCATGGCCTGAGCTGTGATGGTTAATTTTATCTAATGTATGAGTGCCATGCTCGCAAAAAAAGTATGAGTTCCATGTAAAAAAAATCTCATTTTCCCTATGGGAATGAGGTAAAAATTTTAAACAACAACGTGAAACTCGGCGGCCTGCCATCCTGTCTGAGTTTCATACGATACTTTGGGGGACAGGAGAGGCTAAACTATTAGCTCCAAGCAAGCGATTTTTACATAACTTTCAAGGACAGAACTACAGCAAAACGAAATAACTAATGTGGTCCACAGGTGGCCTTCATGTATTTGGTGAATATTAATGTTGGCTGCTTTGTATGTATGCTTACTTGTAGATGGGAAAAATACTACCAAGAAGTGAAAGAAGAGAGAAAGATCTGTGAACACCCATGGCACTTGGCAGGTTTAGAGAGGAGCAAGTATGAGACTGGTCCAACAAGCACTGGGAATGTATCATTGCGAAGCTGCATGAGTGGCAAAAAAAAGAAGGTCTGCAGGCATTATTTTCATAAAATAAATTAGCGTGCCCCTTCCTTTACAGGCTGAAAATCACCAACATATAAGAAAAAAAGACTACTGCAGGGGATCCTATCATATTGCTATTAAATTTACATACACAGTAGAATGTGTGAAGCTGCAATCGAACAGAGTGTGGGCGCTGCACAGACCCAAAGGGCGGCCCTATAAATGTTAGACACGATCCATTATAGAAGGAAATGTAACTATGAGACTCTAAACCCTGGAGTACTCCAGAAAGCACATGATGGAGTACCCAAAGGGGAAAGAAAAGAAAACACCTTCAACTGAATGAGATGGAAGGAACAGGCGCAACACAGTAGAGGTAGATAGCCGATGTAAACCAACCTATCAATTACTATGAAAGAAACAGACTATCAATTAGCCTGAAACAAACAGACACACGATTTGGGGGAATTTTTCCACAGGAAACCAAAAAAAAATTAGAGTGAAAGTTTTTTTTTGTCAAAGAAAGCTTGTTGGGGTTGTTTATTTTGTCCCTGTAATTTCTGGTAAACAAGGATGTGTTTAAAAAGAGAGAGCAGAGGCCAGCTTTAGCCACACTTGCAATGGAGATCAATCATCGACTATAAACAGGACAGGACCAAGGATACATACACTTGCGTTTGAGATCAATCATCAACCACAAAGGATAGCTATTGAGATCAATTATCAATTGTAAACAGTTCATGACAAAGGAAATAACCATAGCTGGGAGGTAGGCTGCAAAACAAGCAAACTTACCTAAGCAGCAGAATATGTGAAGCGGCAATGGAACAGAGTCTCGGCGCTGAACCCATGCAGAAGATGACCCTATAAATTTGGAATCAATAGATTAAATAGCACATATGAACACATCTTAGTTGCTAAGATGCAAACAGAGAGTCAATAAGGTGACTCATAGAACACTCCCCATCAGTTGAATCATATATTCATATACTGGCAAAGGATGAAGAGCGTGCAATTTCGCAGGCATTAGTTGAAAGCGGCATTAGTTGACAGACAAATAATTTCGCAGGCAACCAAAGCAGCATTAGTATGCACAAAAAAAATAGCAGCCATGTAACAAAGGTTTTGAACATAGCTGAATCTTATCCCAGAAGGATGCATGAATACACGAACCTCTTGTCGACTGGCCATGCTTAACAGAGCGTACCAAATCAGGAACCTGCAATAAACAAACCGAGGTACGTCTAAAAAATACGAAGGCACAAAATTGAAATATAGCCATAGGAGCACCTCATCTGGCTGTACATGCCAGAGGGAGAGAGAGAAAGGAGCCGGGGGCGGGTTCAGCGTGCCAGAGAGAGAGAGGAGTCGGGGGCGGGTTTGGCGCTGGGCGCTCCCGACCTAGGGTTTGCTGTAGCACAAGAACGGACGCGGGCTAGAGAAGGATGCGGCGCCGGGGGGCAGCCACGCTGGCGGCCGGCCACCGGCAGGGCCCGGTGAAGCTGCGCCATGACCGGGGACAGCCACCGCCGGCGGCGACACGCGGTGCAGCGGTAGAGGCCTGGGAGCGGTGGCACAGGCCGGCAGCGCGGTGAGGCGGCGGCGCTTGGCAGGCCGGCACGTGGGGAGGTGGAGGAGGAGGACGAGGGCTGCCGCAG
The DNA here is from genome assembly GCA_038087645.1 of Saccharum hybrid cultivar R570. Classification (NCBI taxonomy): domain Eukaryota; kingdom Viridiplantae; phylum Streptophyta; class Magnoliopsida; order Poales; family Poaceae; genus Saccharum; species Saccharum hybrid cultivar. The sequence continues at coordinate 8,776,737 of JAQSUU010000191.1, read as the reverse complement.
CCGCACCGTGCCGCTGGCGCCGGTGGCCGCCCTGGCCGCGTGTCGGGAGAGATGAGGAGAGGGAGGGAGCGGACGAGAGAGAGAGAGAGCGCGAGGAAGGGGAAGGAGAAGCAGAAGTTTAGGTAAGGGAAATCAGAAGCTGTGTATTATATTCGTTTCGCTGGATTCTGAGAAGAAGCCGTAGAAGGTAAATAAGAGCGCGAAAAAATCGAAGAAGCCGGAGAGGACGACGGGAAGCTGATCTGAACGATAATCGGCTTCAAGAGATTTGGGCCATCGATTCGAAGATCCGACGGACGAAAAAAATTAGAGTGACGTGGCGGCTGCTTCCTTTGGAGGAGCTGTCGCTCCTTTTACAGGTTAAATAGGAGGTCGTCCGTCCCACAGCCGCCAAAAAAAAGGAGCTACAGTAATCTTGAATAGGCATAAAAATACCACTAGGTCGGCCGTTTTGTCTTTCAGTAAGGCACTGTTTCAACAGCAGCAGCGCCTTAACCGAACACTAAGGCCCTGTTTAGATACCAAATTTCACCCCAAATTCCACTATGCAAAAAGAAGATTCCCCGTCACATCAAAATACCGGCACATGCATGGAGTACTAAATATAGATGAAATAAAAAACTAATTGCACAGTTTTGTTGTACTTTACGAGACGAACATTTTGAGCCTAATTAATCAATGTTTGGACAAAAATTTACAAATACAAACGAAATGCTACAGTACAGAATCTTACACTATGCAAAATCAGCCTCTCCCAAATCAGCCGATCTAAACACGGCCTAACGTTCCTTTTGAGACGGAAGGAGTACTGTGCAGTATGTACGGCATAAAATCTTGTCCTCTTGATGTTAGACTATTCATGTCTCTGTACGCTCATCCGTCACGTGAGTGCAGGGGCAGTGGGGGCATGCTGCAAGAATTATTGTGCTGGTAAAAACGGGCAGCGCGCGCTTATACGGTATACCGTATGGTGCTAGCAAATACTCCACGGAGAAAAAGGTACGTACGAGAATACACTGTACTAATTCGGTATATACGGATGCAAGACAATGGGAGTTTTCCAGCTGGAAAAACTGGAAATATACAAGATTTTTGGCCTTGTTTGGACGTGAGTTAAAATGGATTAGAGTGAAATTAAACCGAGTTTCATTCCCATCCACTCTAACGTATGTGGATTGAAATGGATACACATGCATCCAAACAAAAACTTTGTTAGGATTCTGTACCAGCAGTTTCGCAGACTGCATTACCCTTTCCACAATACATGTTCCGCAAAAATCTATGGCTCCGAGCCCTCCATTTAAAAAAGATCTCCCTTAGTCTCAAAAAATATCATTTTAGATTTAGACTCAATCAAACTATCTTAAATTTTAAAATATAATTAAATTTAAGTTTTTTTTTTGTAAAAAACATAATTAAATTTAAGATATTTTTTCGCAAAAAGATATCCTAAATTTAGTTATGTTTTTTATGCAGATATCAATATTTATATCTTTAAATAGGTTTATTGTGAGAAAGTATTCCATGAGTTGTCTATATATAAATATTAGTATTTTTGTATATATTTAGATAATCTTAAGCTCATTGACTCCTCTGAAAAATGAGAATGACATTTTTCGAGATGGGAGAAGCACTAATTCTAATAAGGATGCTTTATATCTATATTTATATATAACGATAATATTAAAGAATGAAACTTTCTTGTTTCGTCTTTCGCTCTCTGCCGCGTCAATCTGTCTGCCCCCTCACTCCTATTCTGTCAATCGGTTTGAGATCACTCGCTCTCACCCTCCATGATTTTTTGAGTTTTGAAACTGTAAAGTTTCATTGACGCCACGCCACTCATGTCAATTCATGTCAACTTACCATACATGATTAATCCTTTATTGCACTAACATTTTTATGGTTGTTGAAATTTATTTGATTTAAGACAGGGCAAGCCCAATTAGATCCAACAAAAACTATACCTAACTCCCTATCGCAACAGATTGTGTGTACCATTGCAATGCATAGACATATTTGTTAGTCTATATGTATAGATATACTCTATATTACTTAAAAGAGAGAAAAAATCCTCCAATTTTTTCATCCATCATCGCTCTCTCACCACCTTCCGGAGCATAAGAGTCATAGTTAGTTTTATTATGAGCAGTGGTACGTGATAAATTACATATTAGAGTCCAAATTATTTTATCGTCTCATCTATGACCCGAAGTCATGACCTTTGCTCATAAAGTTAGAATAGGGCGTGGCTAGCATCCGGACGTTCGGACGCTAGCCCCTGTCCGGACGCCCACGCATGCTGCTGCGCGCGCCTATGTATGCCTGTTGGCTCTACGCAAGTCGTGGGGACCGCTTCTGCTTGCGCTTCCTGTGGTTGCTAATGAAAACACTTGAAACAGGAAGCACTAAACATGTGAAACATTTGTAGCATACTCGTGCAACATATGTGTATAGCCACTGCAACTTATGTAACATCTAGATGAAACACTTGCAACATACTTTTGAAACATACGAAACATTTTAAACATACATTTACAACATATGCATACAACAATTGTAACATATATGCAACACCAGATTTACTTTAGCAACATCCAAATAAAACAAATGCAACATCCAAATAAAACATATGAAATATACACCTGAAGCACATGAAACATACAGAGCTCGACGCCGTCGCGTCGGACCGGCCACGGTGCCCGGAAAAAATGGGCCAGCACTCAGCTATCTACGGTCACGCATCACGAGACCAACAAACGCGTATGTAGATGTGGCCCTGTGCTCCTCTCACGAAATCCAAGCGTCAGACCTTCTGTCTAGTCACATGCTCACAATGCATGCACGACCACACATGCCGCATGCACCCCAGCCGAGCGAGTGGCCACATGCGCTCCCATGCGCTCACTCGCGCAAAAAAACAAGTACCCGCTTAACTACAGCTGTACGCCCTGCTTTTTTCTTGGTCATCGCGCGCGCTGCAGTGCGGGTTGGTCCATCCGTACATACGGACGCCTGCAACGAAGCATTACCGGTTAGAATAGCAGCGGTCTAACCACGACACAGAGTCTGAATCCAATATGTATTAGAACACATAATATGATGCAAAATGTAATTTTGATTGCAACACATGAACATGTCCGTTAGTAAAAATAAAGTCAGAACTGTTTTATCAACAAGTCTGGGAAGTTTGGCCAATACTCTACCATGATAAAGAAACAACATCATGCCCTATTTTGGGACTACTTTGTTCAAATGAGAAGGGATTTCTACTATTAAGGTAACATAATTAAATCCCTATTTACATGCAAGTCTTTGGACACAAAGGATATACGCTAGCGTATATCTAGAGCCCACCAATAGAGATCTTCACCTCTAAATCACGACTTCTATCTAATTCCATCACAAGATCAGAATCCAGCAAGTCGGTAACACATAGATGCAAACGATGAACTCGATTATCCCCAATATCCGATGAGCAATCCGCGAAAACGATGATATTCGATAGCTCATGGAACTAACTTTACTCAATCTAATCTAAAATCTAAAAAACCATTAGACTTGAGCGGCGGAGGGAGATCTGCGCTCCTCTTTACCGCCGGCGAGGCTGCCACATGAGGGAAATCAAAGTGATGATGAAAGGGGCTGGAGGGAGGTCCTCGCTCCTTTTTACCGCGTGCGAGGATGCCACATGAAAAAAAGAGAGATCAAGGTGATCAAAGGGGCATGCTTTCGCGACTCTTTTCATAATCTACTTAGGTTAGCTTTTGCCTAGGCCAGTGAAAAAAAAACTATGATCCTTCGACTCGCCACGATTTTAGTACAGAAAGTTACTTCCAATTTTTCACATGACACCTGAGGTCCCTTTAAAACAAAAAAAATCACAGAAAATACGTAAAAATTACACAGAAATTACGTCGAAATTTTACAAAAATCAGTTCACTTTTACATAAAAACATACTAAAAAATAAAAAAAAAATCACATTGTGTTCTTTGAATGGCATTATGCTTGTTTCCTTTGCTTTGCAGTTCACATTGTGTTCGGTATTTAACAACCTTGGAATTACATATTATTTATTTAGCCATTGGTCAAATTTCAATATGAATAAATATAATAGACTGTTATTGATAAAGTGTTGTATTTATTTGTTGGGCAATCTGACAAACTGGGCTCATAAGGAATGATTTGGTTTTTAGCAAACGTCAGCAAAAAAAACACATTTTAATAGGTTTTTATTAAGAAGGATGTACTAGTTCTGGTGGGAGCTTTGTTGCCGCACGCAAATGAAATGCAGAGAGCAAATAAAGCATTGTGTGCCAAATTAAGCTTCGAGTAAAGTGCTACGAAGTTTTTTTTTTTGCGGCTAATCGATAGTCATCCATTTTACCATTAGAAGAATATAATTATATAATCATGAACTTCTATTGAAGTTAATAATTGTAGTCTGGTGCCTCTCCTTCTCTCATGAAGCGACAGAAGCCAAAACTTTTATCCACTTTATAAACAGGAAAAACTCCTTTTGCTAACCCTATATATGCTGCTGCTGAGATGTACTCCCTCCCTAAAAAATTAAACTTCGTTTTTTAAGCCAAACAACCTTAAGTTTAATCAAATATATATACTACTAATATTTATGATACACAATAAGTATATATTAAATTAATTATGAAATATATTTTTATAATAAATATATTTGAAGATATAATAAATATTGATAATATTTTATGTATTAAATCTAGTTAAATTTGAAATTGTTTGACTCCTCTTAAGATTTGGATGTGTTTGCACGGGGTGTTTGGTTCTCACCTCCTAAAGTCGAGTCTCGGTCACATCGGAGGTTGATATTAATTTGGAGTGCTAAATATAGACTAATTATAAAACTAATTGCAGAGATTGAGACTAATTTACGAGATGAATCTATTAAGCCTAATTAGCCTATGATTTGACAATGTGATGCTATTGTAAACATGTGCTAATAGTAGATTAATTGGGCTTAATAAATTCATCTCGCAAATTAGTCAGGGTTTCTGTCGACGTAGGAACAATGCCCGTGTCAGATCTCACTGTTTTACCGCCCATCCCGTGATGGGAGGTGAAAACCGTCACTGTACCCACCTTACCGCGCACTGTTTACCATCGATCACCCTCGAGGGAGGATAAGACAAGGCCCGTTCTCCGCAATCTCGGGGATTCGGCCTTATCCATCCGGTCTCGACCCGGCCTCGACCCAACCTCGACGCTCGGCACAGTTCAACGGCAAGGGAAGGACGGTGTGGCACGGCGCTCCGGGTCATTTCGCCGTCTCGTCTCCCACAACGCCATGGTGTCCAGGGATGGCCGGCCATTCCCAGAGCACGTCGCTACGGTCAGGTCAACAGGAATCGACAAAACATCACCTCAAGGCTCCCCATCGTCTTGGCCTCCTCTCGCCCTATAAAAGGGCAGGCCAGGGTTCTACAACGGGGAGGAACAACGAAGAAAAACAAGAGACAACAGGCAAGACGCAAGATAGAGATCGATATCTAAGCAATCACCCTTGTCCTCTTTTTCCTCTCTTTGAGACTTGGGCTCGACGCCCTCTCTCGCATGCTTGTAACCCCTACACGAGCACTTCGGTGCAAGGAAATACAAACTTCTCCCCTCCCGCTGGACGTAGGACCTTCTTTTGCCCGAACCAGGATAAACCCCCGTGTGTTCTCCTTGCATCACCATCCAGGAAAGAGACACGCAGCATTTACTCATTGGTTTAGGACCCCCTCAGGTCCGAACACCGACAGTTGGCGCTCCAGGTAGGGGATCGCTGCGTGCCAACGTCGCTTTCTCGCCTTTTTTCTGGATGGTTGACCCCGAACGCCCTATTCCGTTGGCCACGGTGATCTGGTTCAGGAGTTTGGAGTTCATGTCGCTTGGCTATGGCTACGATATGGTCCTACTTCCACCCAGGCACCCAACCGACGAGGACTATGAGCTCTCCCAGCCCGGGGGAGCAATCCGCCGGTACCGTCGCTCTAGGCGGGCGTGGGCCGCCCGACGACGATGAGCCCGGTACAACCACTGTCTTCACCTCGCGGAGGGTGATGGGATCCCCCGGTCCGGCACCCCCCAGCCAGGCGCCGGCCCAGATCTCCTTGTGGAAGGTTTGGGTAGGACGAGCTTGACTGAGGGTAACATGCCGACGGAGAATCCCGCCGCTCCCTCGTCCGGTGAGACACCACTGTCCGAAGCATCCATTCCGGCACGGACAGCAACATCTCCATCACCATTCCCGTTTGGGCTAGACTCGGCTGCCCGGGTATACGCATCTTCCGTGAGCACTCGCATGAGTGCTTATGAGGAACTCCCCGGGCACCATCTACGCTCTACTCTAGACCTCGTTGCATCCACACCGGCTTTTGATTATCGGGACTCTACGGAGACACCGGAAACAGAGCCCCATGTGACTGCTTCTCAACATCGCAACTCCAGTGACGATTTGCAATGGCCACACATTCCCCCGTCATACTACTACTTTGGCGCTCCTGACTCCGACTCGGCTGATGACACCTATGATCCGACCCGCGAATGCTTCAACATCGATGTTGAAAGCACTTCGAAATCAGAGGATGAAGAGCCAGTCGAAGGAAGGCACACGCCACCTCATGTCGAGCTTCCTGCTGAGCGAGACGACCCTCAGTTCCTTACGGATCAAGGGATGCAGCTCGAGCAGATTCGTGAGTTGCAGGATAGGCTTGACGATGAACAGGAAAACCTGGATCTACTCCAACAAACCCTCGAGCGTGAGCGTGCGGAACGCGCACTTGGCGGGAGAGCTCGCGAGAGAGCTCGCGACATCAACCATCGCATCAACGAGGACCAGGTGGTCGACCCCCCCGGTTTTCGCTCGAGCCAGCCAGAACGTCGCCGCCGCCGCCATGCTCCTCCGCAACATGCCCGAGCCGTCAAACCCCGACGCCCGTCGAGCTCGAGATGAAATCCGAGAACTCCTCGAGACCGCCGCCATGCAGCAGGCCGAGAGCTCTGCCTCGAGGCGACACGAGGCAGCCTCGGAGCGGATCATCGAGCCCTCCCGACAGGAGAGAGAAGCCTCGGTTCACCCCGAGCCTGCCCGGCGAAACCGGGTAGCTCCGGCCCCTGAGCCCACCACCAACGACCATGAGCCTCGAGACACCCGTGGCAACATCGTCGAGCGCCACACGCGCAAGCACAGTGACGGCGTGCCTCGAGGCTACCACGTCCACAGGGGCGGACGCTACGACAGTTCGGAAGATTGTAGCCCTTCACCCGAGCCCCCGGGTCCTCGGGTCTTCAGTAAGGCTATCCGTGAGACGGTGCTCCCGGCTCGGTTTCGCCCCCCCACGACTCTCACCAAGTACAACGGTGAAACCAAACCCGAACTTTGGCTCGCCGATTTCCGCTTGGCATGTCAGCTGGGTGGGGCCACCGACGACCGGGTCATCATTCGACAACTCTCCCTGTTCCTCTCCGACACCGCCCGAGCCTGGCTCGAGGATCTCCCACCTCGACAGATCCACGACTGGGACGATCTCGTAAGGGTGTTTGAGGGAAATTTCAAGGGGACCTACATGCGCCCCGGCAACTCGTGGGACCTCCGGAGCTGCAAGCAGAAACTAGGTGAATCCCTCCGGGATTACATCCGGCGCTTCTCCCGGCAGCGTACCGAGCTCCCCAACGTCACCGACTCCGACGTAATTATGGCCTTCCTCTCCGGCACCACCTGTAAGGAGTTGGTCCGAGAATTGGCCCGTAACACTCTACTCACTGCCAACGGGTTGATGGACATTGTCACCAACTTCGCCGCCGACGAGGAGGCGGTTGGTGCAATCTTTGGTGGCGACCTAGAAAGGGGGAAGCAGAAGGTCGACGATCCCGCAAGCTCCACCCGGGGCTCCAAGAGAAACAACCGTACGAAGAAGAAAGGCCAGCAGGGCAAGCTCGAGGCCTCGGTCAACGAGCTCATCGCTGCTACCGAGCACAAGAAGCCTCGAGGCCCCCCCGATGGGGGCATCCTCGACAAAATGCTCAAAGAGCCGTGTCCCTACCACAAGGGACCCACTAACCATAACCTCGAAGACTGTCATATGCTTCGCAGGTACTTTGGGGGTGCCGGCGTCAAGAAGGACGACAAGAAGGAGGACCCTAAGAGTGACGACAAGGACGGGGGATTCCCCGAGATCCACGACTGCTTCATGATCTACGGAGGGCCCTCGACCCGCCTCTCGGCGCGCCAGCGCAAGCGAGAATGGCGTGAGGTTTTCTCCGTACAAACGGCAGTCCCCCGCTTCCTTGATTGGTCTGCGGTGGCCATCACTTTCGACCGTGACGACCACCCAGACTATGTCCCCAACCTGGGAGTCTATCCGCTCGTTGTTGACCCCGTCATCGCCAACACACGCCTCACCAAGGTGCTCATAGACGGCGGAAGCAGCCTCAACATCATCTACTCCCAGACCCTCGACCTTCTGGGGGTCGAGAGAGCGCGCCTCTAACCTAGCATCGGGGGCTTCCACGGAGTCGTGCTAGGGAAACAGGCGGAACCCCTCGGACGGGTCGATCTGCCTATTTGTTTTGGCACACCGGCCAACTTCAGAAAGGAGACTCTCACTTTCGAAGTGGTCGGATTCCGTGGAACGTACCACGCTATCCTAGGGCGCCCATGCTACGCCAGGTTCATGGCAATCCCGAACTACACCTACCTCAAGCTCAAGATGCCAGGCCCAAACGGTGTCATCACTGTAGGGCCCTCATATGAACATGCCTACGAGTGCGACGTCGAGTGCGTCAAGCATGGCGAGGCTGTTTTGGAGTCGGCGATCTTGGCTACAGACCTCGATGGCCTCGCCAATGCGATTCCCGACCCAAAACGCCATGCCGGTAGCTTCGAGCCCGCGGAAGATGTCAAACTCGTACCCCTCGACCCCGCTGATCCCAAGGGAAAGGCGCTGAACGTCAGCGCCACCCTCGATCCTAAATAGGAAGCAGTGCTCGTCGACTTTCTCCGCGCAAACGTCGACATCTTTGCGTGGAGTCCCTCGGATATGCCGGGCATACCCAGGGAAGTCGCCGAGCACGCCTTGGAGATCCGGGCCAGATCCAAACCGGTGAAGCAACGCCTGCGTCGCTTCGATGAGGAGAAGCGCAGGGTCATCGGCGAGGAGATACACAAGCTATTGGAGGCCGGATTCATCAAGGAGGTTCATCATCCCAAGTGGCTAGCTAATCCTGTATTAGTTCGGAAAAAGAGTGGGAAATGGAGGATGTGTATAGACTATACCAGTTTAAATAAAGCATGTCCAAAAGTTCCCTTTCCTTTTCCACGCATTGACCAAATCATTGATTCCACCGCGGGATGTGAAACTCTCTCATTCTTAGATACATACTCCGGCTACCACCAAATCAAAATGAAGGAGTCCGACCAGCTTACGACTTCATTCATCACCCCATTCGGCATGTATTGCTACGTTACGATGCCCTTCGGTCTCCGGAACGCGGGGGCTACGTACCAGCGATGCATGCAGCACGTTTTCGGAAAGCACATCGGGTCGACCGTCGAGGCTTATGTCGATGACATCGTTGTCAAAACCAAACAAGCTGACAATCTGGTCAACGACCTCGACGTTGCGTTCAAATGCCTCTGGGCAAAAAACATCAGACTCAATCCAGAGAAATGCGTCTTTGGCGTCCCACGAGGTATGCTTTTAGGGTTCATCGTGTCTAAACGCGGCATCGAGGACAACCCTGAAAAAATCTCTTCAATAACCAAGATGGGCCCCATCCGAGATCTGAAGGGCGTACAGAGGGTCACAGGTTGCTTGGTGGCACTCAGCCGTTTCATTTCGCGCCTCGACGAAAAAGCACTCCCTCTGTACCGTCTCTTGAAGAAATCAGAGCATTTTTCCTGGACCCTTGAGGCTGAGGAGGCTCTCACAAAACTCAAGGCCACACTCTCTAACTCACCAATCCTCGTCCCTCCAACCCCGGGGGAACCACTCCTACTCTATGTCGTCGTGACATCACAAGTAGTCAGTGCTGTCCTGGTTGTCGAACGGGCCGAGGAGGCACATACCTTGCTCGTCTAGAGGCTGGTCTATTTCATTAGCGAGGGCTCTCAGAAACCAAGATTCGATACCCACAGATCTAGAAACTGCTATATGCCGTCATCCTGACACGGCGCAAGCTCCGACACTACTTCGAGGGTCACCCGATTACTGTGGTTTCTTCTTTCCCCATGGGAGAGATAGCCCAGAACCGGGAAGCCTCGGGTAGGGTTGCCAAATGGGCAGTCAAACTTATGGGCGAGACCTTGTCCTATGCGCCGTGAAAAGCTATCAAGTCACAGGTGTTAGCAGATTTCCTAGCTGAGTGGACCGACACCCAACTCCCCCCTGCACAGCTTCAGGCGGAGCTGTGGACCATGTACTTCGATGGGTCATTGATGAAAACGGGAGCAGGCGCGGGCTTGCTCTTCGTCTCACCCCTCGGAGTTCACATGCGCTATGTCATCCGGCTTCATTTTCCTGCGTCTAACAACGTCGCCGAATACGAGGCGCTCGTCACGGGATTAAGAATCATCGTCGAGCTCGGGGTCCGACACCTTGACATTCGAGGCGACTCCCAACTCGTGATTGATCAGGTCATGAAGAGCTCGAGCTGCCATGACCCCAAGATGGAAGCCTACTGCCAAGAAGTACGGCGCCTCGAGGACAAGTTTCACGGCCTCGAGCTCAACCACATCGCACGCAGGTATAATGAGGCCGCCGATGAACTGGCAAAAATCGCGTCCAGTCGAGCTACGGTTCCACCGGATGTTTTCGCAAAAGACCTTCAGCAGCCATCCATCGACCTCGGGCCAGACGGAGGGGTTGACGGGACGTCACTCGACCCTCCACCTGAGGCAGAAGCCCCCTCGACCGGGGCTGAAGCCATGCAGGTGGAAGAATTGACCCCACCGTCTGACCTCGAGCCTGACTGGCGCGTCCCGTACCTCGACTACCTCAGCCGAGGGGACCTCCCCTCGGATAAGACTGAGGCTCGACGGATCGCACGCCGGGCTAAAACCTTTGTAATCATGGGCGACAGCAGAGAGCTCTACCGCCGTAGCCCTACTGGTATCCTCCAACGATGCATCATAAATGAGCAAGGCAGGAACCCGCTCAGCGATCTCCACTCGGGGGCTTGCGGTCACCACGCAGCACCTCGAACCCTCGTCGGAAACGCCTTTCGACAAGGATTCTATTGGCCGACCGCGGTCTCCGATGCTGTCAAGCTAGTACGCTCCTGCAAGGGTTGTCAGTACTATGCGAGACGAACCCATCTTCTGGCACATGCCCTGCAAACTATCCCCATCACATGGCCGTTTTCCGTTTGGGGGCTCGACCTTGTCGGCCATTGAAAAGGACAACTGGCGGCTTCACCCACTTGCTCGTCGCAATCGACAAATTCTCCAAGTGGATCGAGGCCCGCCCTATCACCAGCATCAGGTCCGAGCAAGCTGTGCTCTTCTTCACCGACATTATTCATCGCTTTGGGGTCCCCAACTGTATCATCACAGACAATGGCACCCAGTTCACTGGTAAAAAGTTTTTGGATTTCTGCGACAGCCACCACATCCGAGTGCTCTGGTCAGCCGTGGCCCATCCAAAAACAAACGGTCAGGTGGAACGTGCCAATGGCATGGTCCTACAAGGCCTGAAACCTAGAATCTTTGACAAACTAAATAAACATGGCAAAAGATGGGCTACCGAGCTACCCTCGGTCCTGTGGAGCCTAAGAACAACGCCGAGTCGAGCCACGGGGTTCACTCCGTTCTTCTTAGTCTACGGGTCGGAGGCTATGCTCCTGACTGATATAGAATACGGATCCCCAAGGTTGAAGGCCTACAACGAAAGAAATAACGACGCCACAAGACAGGACGCCTTCGACCAGCTCAAGGAAGCCTGAGATGTGGCTCTGTTGCATTCTGCCAGGTACCAGCAAGGTCTCCGACGCTACCACGACAGACACGTCCGCAAGCGTGACCTCAACGTCGGTGACTTGGTGCTACGGCGGAACCAGAACACCAAGGGACGGCACAAGCTCACGCCACCATGGAAAGGGCCGTACATCATCGCAGAAGTACTAAAGCCAGGCACCTACAAGCTATCCAACGAGAAGGGCGAAATCCTCACTAACGCCTGGAACATTGAACAACTACGTCGTTTCTTTCCTTAAGAAGCCTCGAGGCTTTGTAGTTTCTTTTTCGTCAATAAAGAATACAGCGATGTTCAAACTTTCGTTTCACAATGAGGAAGGATCGACTCTGCACTCCTAGAATCGACCCTCCCTCGGGGGCTACAAGGGGGGAACCCCCAGTCCCCGAAAAAACTTATGCTCTTTTTTAAAGTTAAGAACCGCTTCTTAGATCGACTTCGCTGCAAGAGCACCCTAAGGTTCGAAAGGGCTCTCGAGTCAGGAGTATCACCTACGCCTCCGAGGCTACGGTACCTCCACTCACCCCTCACACCTTTTAGAGGTGCGACTTCACGCTAGGGAGATCTAAATAACGGTTCCTAACTTTGAAAAAGAACATACCCCCTGTCGTTTAGATCAGACTCTCACACGATTTACGAGGCCGCAACATCACCCTGAAGCTCGAGGGCAGTTGAGCCATGAGATCACTTACACCCCCGAGGCTACGGTACCTCCACTCGCTCCCTTATGCCAAAGGATGCAACAGTGCTAAGTAAATCACACGAGAACACGATCCAAGCGATAAAGGGAAGAAAAGCTCGAATAAAACTAAATTAACCACGAACCGGTTTATGTTTCGAGTTCTTAGGGCCTTCGAGGCCACCATGATCAAAATTCAAAATACTAACTTATTACATGGGTCTTCATGCCCAGATTTGGCTCACAGGCCCTCATCGTCAGCAGGCGGAACCACCTCGGCTTCAAAAAGCGAGGCCAGATGGCTTCCAGGCTCTTCTGCGGCTTCAATCAGCTCCAGGCAGGCATCCTCGTTCTCCTCGTCCGTCCGATCCGGGTCTGTGATGAAGCCCTCAATGACGAGCTTCATGTCAAACACAAACCCTGAACGGACAATGGCCAGCGCCCTCTTTACGCCGTGATGGAGGCCGTCCCGTATCTTCTCCCGGGCAAGGCGGCCCAACGCCACCATCCGACGGACGAAGGAGTTCCCCGGAACATCTTCCCTGGTGTCGGCATCGGGCTTGACCCCTAGGCCGTCACACACGGTGGTGATCATGCCCTGGAGCAGCTGGGTCCTCCGGATCTCGGCTTCGAGGAGGCTCTGGAAGGAGTTGGCAGAAGATTGGGCCTCTCGATTCTCCCTCTCTAGCTCTGAAACACGATAAACAAATTAATACCCAACACGAGGCCCTCAACGTCGTGGCCGTAACGATCACACTTACCCTCGATATGGGTCTGCAGGCCCACGACCTCGTTGCGAAGCCCCTCGCACGTCCGCTCGAGCCCTAGGAGGGCGCTGTCCTTGTCACTGATGGTCGCCTTTAGCGCCTCGATCTCTTGCCAAGCAGACTCGAGAGCTGCGTCCTTCTCTTGGACGGCTCCCTTCAGCGTCGTGACCTTGTCCTTCAGAGCATCAGAACGAGCGGTGGCCTGCTCGACCTCGACGTTGAGGGCGTCGCGCTGACGGCTAACCTGGGAGACATCCTCCTTGAGCTCCTTCACCCATCCCGACAGGGGCTCGAGATCCCTGCGGGCCTGGGCAGCCTCCTCTCGAGCCTTGTCCATGTCAGTGCGCATCACGACTTCGGCCGCCCAAGCCTGCATCGCCTCCTCCTTCACCACCGCGTACGCGACGCGCAGCTCAGCCATTTCGGCGTTCTGATCGGAAAGCCATTTTTGGGCCTCCTCGACCAGGACCCGTTGCTGAGACAGCGCGGCCCACACGCCACTCTCATCCCAGATGAAGAGTGACTTGCGGCGGGAGTACTCCTTCAGCTCCTGAACGCAATCCGAAAAAACCGAAAAGGTTAAAAAGCCGAGGGAAAAAGACACCAAGAAAACCACGGAGAAAGACGACGGGTCGATCATACCTCGGTGGCATCCCGCATACTCCATGACACGACCTCGGATGCCACTCGGAGCAACCGATCAAGGTGCCGGCGGACGCCCTCGAGGTACTCCCATCGGTGCACTTCATCTTTGTCATTCAGGACGAAGATGGGCTCGGCGTTGGGGTTCGTGGCGTCCCTAAACTGGAGGGACGGCCCCCCACCTCGGTATCTCTGTCTCTGCCCGCGCTATCGCCAGCGCGGCGATGTCGGGCCATGATGACGACAACCCGGCCGGGGCGTCTCCCGGTCTCGCGGAAGGACCGGCCTTGCCCGCAGTTCCCGCCTCTCCAACGGCCGTCGAGGCACCGGCCTGATCCACGGCCTCGCCCCCCTTGACCCCCATCACTTGTTTCCCTTTGTCCACGGGGGTGTCGTCGAGGGTAAGGTCCACGGTCATGGGTGCCCGCCCTCCTAAGGGAACTGGCCCCTCAACCGCCGGCGCCTCGACCGACGATGGCTCCGGTACCGACGCCTCGACCGTTGGCGCCCCCAGAGCCGGCGCTTCTTCTTCTGGTGCTCCGGTCAGGGGCTCGACCGCCCCGCCCTCTACCGTACCCGCTGGCTCCGCCGATGGCTCTTACTGCGGCCGCGACCCCCTCGCCAGGGCCACCTCCTGCCCCGACGCCGACGCGACCTCCTCCATGGTCACGTCAGCACCCGCCCGCACCGCGCCGTGGACGGATGCCTCGCCCGTCACGACCTCGACGGCAGCCTCGGCCGTCGCCGATGACCTGGGCCCCGCCTCGACCGCACCGGGCGCCACCATCTCCGTCGGTTCGGACCCCTCCACGGCAGGATCAGGGCCAGCAACCACCGTGGCATCCGCTGCCCCCTGCTGTTGTCGCAGGCGCCCCTTCGCGGCCTCGACCTACCGGACCCAGGCCGCATCCTGCTTCGTCATCCGGTTAAGGACAACGGCGCTGGCCCGCAGTGACTTCACGGGGGTAGGCCCCATCGGCTCCGCCTTTCGCTTTAACCTGCAAAGTGAGAAGAAATGTTAGCCAACGGATCCAGAGAAAGGCAGAACAACCAAGCAGAAACGCTTACCCAGAAATCGACACCAAGGGCCTCGACCCCGTGCGATCCGAGCCTCCTAGGGCGGCCGATTGTGGCCTCGCAGCGGCCCCACCAGCAGGCTGGGCACTCCTTGGGGCCCTGACCGACGCACCGCCCTGCGCCTTCTGTGCCTCCGAGGCCAGCTGGCCTCGGGTTCTCACGCTCGAACCCTTCCGTAGGTCTCATGGGGACCTGGTTGGCCTCCTCCACCTTGAAGTTCCCAACCATCCGGCGCGCTCGCCGGAGGACCTCCTCGAGGGCAAGGGATTCGTGGGACATCCGGGTCCCCTCCAGAGATGCCTCCGGAGTCATCTGGTCGAGGCGGAGACGACGCCGGCACAACGACATCACTCTGCGGCGATGGAAGGCCGCGGCCACCGCCGCAGCCGTCAAGCCCCGAAGGCGAAGCTGCTGCAGCGCCGCCAGCAGCGGGTCTAGGCATGACTTCTCGGCTTCCGGCACTCCGTACGTCCAGCGATCCTCTCGAGCGATCAGCACGCGGCCGGTGTACCTCGGCAACTGATTTTCATCGTTGCGGAGGTAGAACCAACCCTCGTGCCACCCGCTGTTCGACGAGATGAGGCGAGTCGGGATGTACAGATCCACCCGGCTCGACCTCACCTGCAGGACGCAGCTTCCTACTCGAGCCGCGCACAGGACGCCCTTCTCCCCCGCCTTCTTGGCGAAGAGCTCGGCCTTGAAAAGGTGAAGCCACAGGTTCCACTGCGGCTCCACCCCAAGGTAGCCCTCGCAGACCACCGCGAAGATGGTGGCCTGCGCGACGGCGTTGGGGGCAAGGTGGTGAAGCTCCACCTGGTAGTAGTGGAGGAGCGCGCACATGAAGACGGACGCTGGCACGCCAAACCCCCGCTCGTGGAAGCAGACGAAGCTCACCACGTACCCTTCAGGGGGCGCCGGCTCCCGGTGGGCAGGAGGCGGCGCGATCCACTCCGGCTGCGACCGGCTCGTCCTTGGCCGTAGCAGCCCGTCCTCGACCAACTCTTCCAACCTCCTTTCCGTCTCTGAGGAGGCGGCCCAGTCGTCGGCGGGGAGGATCTGGCTCTTTCCTGCCATCGGTGCTGTCGGAAGGGGGGTGGACGGAGAGGATGCAGTGGCGGCAGCAATGCAGGCGGAGAGCGCAATAAGGCAAGGGTTATCTGAGGCAGAAGATTGCAGGAGCGCAAGGGACCGGTGGGGAACGCAGACCCCTAGGCCTTGATTTTATATGCCCAGGCGGAAGCCCAACGGCCACGTGAAAAGGTAGGAACAGTTTCCCACATTAAATGCGCCCACCTAACCGTTTCCTTACATCTCGCAGGAGTTGGGCACGTGGCCATCCCCCACTTCGTAACCGTACGCCACGTCGCCCACTACCGCGTCGATCTCGCCTCCCCTCCTAAAAAGACGCGCCCGGCTAATGGGCGAGGGAGGGATCCGCGGACAGATATTCCCAAATACCTGGGAAACGGGCCCCGAGCCCGGTATGAGCCTCGAGGGAGCGGAAGCTGGCCCTCGACCAGGGTTCGACAGCTGCCCTCGAGCAACAGAGTTAGGGACGACCAAGGGTGCGCCCGTACATGGCCAGGGCTCGAGCCACGCTCTCGAGGCACCCCAGGACGTATTCGAGGCCAAAGGAGGAGGTCGACGTAGGAATCCCCTCGGGGGAGGCACCGAGCCTTCGAATCCTGTCGCAGGGAATCGAGATCCATACGACCACTTCTTTACATCTTTGAGAGCGCCTCCGGGCCACTAGCCGACCCCTAACGACTAGGGCACGGACTCTCACTCGAATTCCCCCATTAGCAGCTCACCGGAGGCCGTCGGAACTCGCCCAAACGAGGGTAGTACGACGTTCTCCACCCCTCCTCCTTTTTTCAGAAAAGGAGCGTGAGGGACGAACAGTAAAAGACGGTCTAGACTCTGATCGACCTCACGCGTGCGAGGCTCGGGGGCTCGACCGCAGAAACCTAAACCTTGAGGGATCGAAAGCTGGCCCTCGACCAGGGTTCGACAGCTACCCTCGAGTAACAGAGTTAGGGACGACCAAGGGTGCGCCCGTACATGGCCAGGGCTCGAGCCACGCTCTCGAGGCACCCCAGGACGTATTCGAGGCCAAAGGAGGAGGTCGACGTAGGAATCCCCTCGGGGGAGGCACCGAGCCCTCGAATCCTGTCGTAGGGAATCGAGATCCACACGACCACTTCTTGGCATCTTTGAGAGCGCCTCCGGGCCACTAGCCGACCCCTAACGACTGGGGCACGGACTCTCACTCGAATTCCCCCGTTAGCAGCTCACCGGAGGCCGTCGGAACTCGCCCAAACGAGGGTAGTACGACGTTCTCCACCCCTCCTCCTTTTTTCAGAAAAGGAGCGTGAGGGACGAACAGTAAAAGATGGTCTGGACTCTGATCGACCTCATACGCGCGAGGCTCAGGGGCTCGACCGTAGAAACCTAAACCTTGAGGGATCGAAAGCTGGCCCTCGACCAGGGTTCGACAGCTGCCCTCGAGTAACAGAGTTAGGGACGACCAACGGTGCGCCCGTACATGGCCAGGGCTCGAGCCACACTCTCGAGGCACCCCAGGACGTATTCGAGGCCCAAGGAGGAGGTCGACGTAGGAATCCCCTCGGGGGAGGCACCGAGCCCTCGAATCCTGTCGTAGGGAATCGAGATCCACACGACCACTTCTTGGTATCTTTGAGAGCGCCTCCAGGCCACTAGCCGACCCCTAACGACTGGGGCACGGGCTCTCACTCGAATTCCCCCGCTAGCAGCTCGCCGGAGATCGTCGGAACTCGCCCAAACAGGGGTAGTACGGCGTTCCCCACCCCTCCTCCTCCTTCCTGAAGGAGGAGCGTGAGGGTCGCACAGCAAAAGACGGCCGGGACTCTGATCGACCTTGTGCGCGCGAGGCTCGAGGGCTTGACCGCAACAAATCATTCCCCAATAAAATGAATACAAGACCTCGGAAGAGTCTCAACACTCCACCGAGGCCTCGGGGGCTACACCCGGCGGGTGCGCTCGCGCGCCCCCACCGGAAAAAATTACGACGCTATGACTCCAGTTCAAACAAACCTCTGGGAGAGTGATCACACACTCACCCAAAGGCTCGGGGGCTACTGTCGGTACCAACAGTACGAGGGTACCCACATCCATCGCTAATAAAAAACTAAAACGACTGAAACCGCAATAAAAGGCAGCCCGCCTCGACCGTGTATCCAGTCCGCCTCGTACGAGGCCCGCTCTACGGGGCGCCTCGACCGCGCTCCGGCTCCGACTCGTACGAGGCCCGCTCGACGGGGCGCCTCGACCGCGCCCCATCCCGTACAGCAAGGTACCTCGACGGCGCTCCGACCCGCACGAGGCTCGTCCGCCCACTGGGAAAAACTCTGACCCGCGCGAGGCTCGTCCGCCCACTGGAAAAAACTCCGACTCGCGTGAGCCCGGGTCGAGCGCCTCGACTCCTTCTCTTTACCTACCCCAGGACAAAAGCCATATCATTTAATGCGGTTACCTACTACCACCTACTGGCATGGCTGCGACCAGGATCGACGTAGGAACAATGCCCGTGTCAGATCTCACTGTTTTACCACCCATCCCGTGATGGAAGGTGAAAACCGTCACTGTACCCACCTTACCGCACACTGTTTACCATCGATCACCCTCGAGGGAGGATAAGACAAGGCCCGTTCTCCGCAATCTTGGGGATTCGGCCTTATCCATCCGGTCTCGACCCGGCCTCGACCCAACCTCGACGCTCGGCACAGTTCAACGGCAAGGGAAGGACGGTGTGGCACGGCGCTCCGGGTCATTTTGCCGTCTCGTCTCCCACGACGCCATGGTGTCTAGGGATGGCCGGCCATTCCCAGAGCACGTCGCTACGGTCAGCTCAACAGGAATCGACAAAACATCACCTCAAGGCTCCCCGTCGTCTTGGCCTCCTCTCGCCCTATAAAAGGGCAGGCCAGGGTTCTACAACGGGGAGGAACAAAGAAGAAAAACAAGAGACAACAGGCAAGACGCAAGATAGAGATCGATATCTCAAGCAATCACCCTTGTCCTCTTTTTCCTCTCTTTGGGACTTGGGCTCGACGCCCTCTCTCGCATGCTTATAACCCCTACACGAGCACTTCGGTGCAAGGAAATACAAACTTCTCCCCTTCCGCTGGACGTAGGGCCTTCTTTTGCCCGAACCAGGATAAACCCTCGTGTGTTCTTCTTGCATCACCATCCAGAAAAGAGACACGCAGCATTTACTCGTTGGTTTAGGACCCCCTCGAGTCCGAACACCGACAGTTTCTGTAATTAGTTTTATTATTAATATCTAAACATCTGATGTGACACCGGATATCTACTTTAGTTACTGGATTAAACATGCTTGGCCGCTATCCGAGCGGTACCACCCATCCTACCCTACTACCTATATAGGAGGTCGTCCGTCCCACAGCCGCCAAAAAAGGAACTACAGTAATCTTGAATAGGCATAAAAATACCACTAGGTCGGCCGTTTTGTCTTTCAGTAAGGCACTGTTTCAACAGCAGCAGCGGCTTAACCGAACACTAACGTTCCTTTTGAGACGGAAGGAGTACTGTGCAGTATGTACGGCATAAAATCTTGTCCTCTTGATGTTAGACTATTCATGTCTCTGTACGCGCATCCGTCACGTGAGTGCAGGGGCAGTGGGGGCATGCTGCAAGAATTATTGTGCTGGTAAAAACGGGCAGCGCGCGCTTATACGGTATACCGTATGGTGCTAGCAAATACTCCACGGAGAAAAAGGTACGTACGAGGATACACTGTACTAATTCGGTATATACGGATGCAAGACAATGGGAGTTTTCCAGCTGGAAAAACTGGAAATATACAAGATTTTTGGCCTTGTTTGGATGAACATGTATGTATCTTAATCCACGTGAGTTAAAATGGATTAGAGTGAAATTAAACCGAGTTTCATTCCCATCCACTCTAACGTATGTGGATTGAAATGGATACACATGCATCGAAACAAAAACTTTGTTAGGATTCTGTACCAGCAGTTTCGCAGACTGCATTACCCTTTCCACAATACACGTTCCGCAAAAATCTATGGCTCCGAGCCCTCCATTTAAAAAAGATCTCCCTTAGTCTCAAAAAATATCATTTTAGATTTAGACTCAATCAAACTATCTTAAATTTTAAAATATAATTAAATTTAAGTTTTTTTTTGTAAAAAACATAATTAAATTTAAGACATTTTTTCGCAAAAAGATATCCTAAATTTAGTTATGTTTTTTATGCAGATATCAATATTTATATCTTTAAATAGGTTTATTGTGAGAAAGTATTCCATGAGTTGTCTATATATAAATATTAGTATTTTTGTATATATTTAGATAATCTTAAGCTCATTGACTCCTCTGAAAAATGAGAATGACATTTTTCGAGATGGGAGAAGCACTAATTCTAATAAGGATGCTTTATATCTATATTTATATATAACGATAATATTAAAGAATGAAACTTTCTTGTTTCGTCTTTCGCTCTCTGCCGCGTCAATCTGTCTGCCCCCTCACTCCTATTCTGTCAATCGGTTCGAGATCACTCGCTCTCACCCTCCATGATTTTTTGAGTTTTGAAACTGTAAAGTTTCATTGACGCCACGCCACTCATGTCAATTCATGTCAATTTACCATACATGATTAATCCTTTATTGCACTAACATTTTTATGGTTGTTGAAATTTATTTGATTTAAGACAGGGCAAGCCCAATTAGATCCAACAAAAACTATACCTAACTCCCTATCGCAACAGATTGTGTGTACCATTGCAATGCATAGACATATTTGTTAGTCTATATGTATAGATATACTCTATATTACTTAAAAGAGAAAAAAAAATCCTCCAATTTTTTCATCCATCATCGCTCTCTCACCACCTTCCGGAGCATAAGAGTCATAGTTATTTTATTATGAGCAGTGGTACGTGATAAATTACATATTAGAGTCCTAATTATTTTATCGTCTCATCTATGACCCGAAGTCATGAACTTTGCTCATAAAGTTAGAATGGGGCGTGGCTAGCATCCGGACGTTCGGACGCTAGCCCCTGTCCGGACGCCTACGCATGCTGCTGCGCGTGTCTATGTATGCCTGTTGGCTCTACGCAAGACGCGGGGACCGCTTCCGCTTGCGCTTCCTGTGGTTGCTAATGAAAACACTTGAAACAGGAAGCACTAAACATGTGAAACATTTGTAGCATACTCGTGCAACATATGTGTATTGCCACTGTAACTTATGTAACATCTAGATGAAACACTTGCAACATACTTTTGAAACAGATGAAAAATACATTTATAACATATGCGTACAACAATTGTAACATATATGCAACACCAGATTTACTTTAGCAACATCCAAATAAAACAAATGCAACATCCAAATAAAACATATGAAACATACACCTGAAGCACATGAAATATACAGAGCTCGACGCCGGCGCGTCGGACCAGCCACGGTGCCCGGAAAAAATGGCCCAGCACTCAGCTATCTACGGTCACGCATCACGAGACCAACAAACGCGTATGTAGATGTGGCCCTGCGCTCCTCTCATGAAATCCAAGCGTCAGACCTTCTGTCTAGTCACATACTCACAACGCATGCACGACCCCACATGCCGCATGCACCCCAGCCGAGCGAGTGGCCACATGCGCTCCCATGCGCTGACTCGTGCAAAAAAACAACCAAGTACCCGCTTAACTACAGCTGTACGCCCTGCTTTTTTTCTTGGTCATCGCGCGCGCTGCAGCGCGGGTTGGTTGGGTTGGTCCATCCGTACATACTGACGTCTGCAACGAAGCATTACCGGTTAGAATAGCAGCGGTCTAACCACGACACAGAGTCTGAATCCAATATGTATTAGAACACATAATATGATGCAAAATGTAATTTTGATTGCAACACGTGAACATGTCCGTTAGTAAAAATAAAGTCAGAACTGTTTTATCAACAAGTCTGGGAAGTTTGGCCAATACTCTACCAGGGTAAAGAAACAAACATCATGCCCTATTTTGGGACTACTTGGTTCAAATGAGAAGGGATTTCTACTATTAAGGTAACAAAATTAAATCCCTATTTACATGCAAGTCTTTAGACACAAAGGATATACGCTAGCGTATATCTAGAGCCCACCAATAGCAATCTTCACCTCTAAATCACGACTTCTATCTAATTCCATCACAAGATCAGAATCCAACAAGTCGGTAACACATAGATGCAAACGATGAACTCGATTATCCCCAATATCCGATGAGCAATCCGCGAAAACGATGATATTCGATAGCTCATGGAACTAACTTTACTCAATCTAATCTAAAATCTAAAAAACCATTAGACTTGAGCGGCGGAGGGAGATCTGCGCTCCTCTTTACCGCCGGCGAGGCTGCCACATGAGGGAAATCAAAGTGATGATGAAAGGGGCTGGAGGGAGGTCATCGCTCCTCTTTACCGCATGCGAGGATGCCACATGAAAAAAGAGAGAGATCAAGGTGATCAAAGGGCATGCTTTCGCGACTCTTTTCATAATCTACTTAGGTTAGCTTTTGCCTAGGCCAGTGAAAAAAAACTCTGATCCTTCGACTCGCCACGATTTTAGCACAGAAAGTTACTTCCAATTTTTCACATGACACCTGAGGTCCCTTTAAAACAAAAAAAATTCACAGAAAATACGTAAAAATTACACAGAAATTACATCGAAAATTTACAAAAATCAGTTCACTTTTACATAAAAACATACTAAAAAAATAAAAAAATTCCACATGCTGGTCCTGTCCCCTCGCTGAAGCGGAGTCGAGTCGGATCTCCGGGAGCTGTGGCCTTGTGGGAGAAATCTCCCTCGATTCTTCAACCTCCCCCTACCCCGCCTGACGCACGCCGGCCCCACAGCTGCCCGCCTCGTCGTCGCCGCCCCTCGCTTCACCGTGGTCGCCACCCCGCTCCCCCCCTCGCGCCGGCAGCCGTCCCCCTCCCAGCGCCGCCGCCGAGCTCCCTCTCCTCGCGCCGGCGGCCGTCACCCTCCCAGCGTCGCCGCCGAGCTCTCCTTCCTCGCACCCTCGGCCGTCCCAATCCGCGACTCGCCGGAGGAGGCGGTACGATTAGTTCGAGCAGACGCGGTCGCGGATCCTAATCCTAAACGGTACGATTCTTGCCCATCCAAATTTCTACAGGAGCTTGCCAAACGCCCAAACAGACTCGACTGTGTTCACCCCTGCGTTCTCTTCTCGAGTTCTAAGTGTGCTCCCTGTTCACCCCTGTGTTCTCTTTTCGAGTTCACAGTGCTCCCTCTCTCTCCCTCCCTCGTTACGAAGATTGGGTGACGGCCGACCCTTCGCCGGCGAGGAGCAGCAATCCTGTATGCCCACCCCTTATATGCCCCTTACTGCCGTGCGAAACCGATCACCCAAACCCTAACTTACGCTATTTGGCTATTTGTATTCGGATCTGTTCTAATTATAACTTACAAGCATATATACATGTGTACTGTGCCTATTAAATTCGATTTTTTTCCTTTTGCAAAAATTATAGGGTATACATGTGTACACACATGTCCTTTATTGGCTCCGCCTCTTATTTGTAGTGATCGTGGCTTATTATTTCCCATTAACAGGTACTAAGGTTATTTTGGTTGTGCATATCACGTTGGATAGTTCTGGGTTTTCGCTCTGAAGAACAAAATGGACAATGCTCAGAGTGAGAACCGAACTGATACCAAGCAAGAAGATGATGTGCGCCAAAGCAAACAGGATGATGAGGTAAATTGAGACCTCTACTCCTTTATTAAATATTTCATGGATAAATGATGTTTATTGTTGTTGATAACTCACAATTTTACTGTTGATGGCTATCCTATCGTTCTGCCTTGTAATTTGTCCACCAAATGATACTGATAAATTAGTCCCCTCTTATCTTATTTCATTGGCAGATCCTGGCACTGATAGGGCAAAAAATTAGTTAGGAAGAGGATTGGGATTTTATTTGCTATGCCTAGAATCGGTTGGGCATTTGATAGGCCTGCCATAATAAAGTCTTGTGGATTCAGTTGGGAACACTCATAAACTTTGATTATTACCCCCCAACTTTGACCTAACTATATGCAGCTGTTTAACTTATATTTATGGCATAGAGTGTTTGAATGATGAGAGGGGTGTGGGACAGAGCACTATATTGACACCGGTAACCATTGCATACTCTGAATTCTAGTCATGGAGCTAACCAACCAAATGTCACCAGTAGCAGTTATCTGTCCACTTGGGCAAAGACAAATCTTGGACCTATCTCCATCAACAAACTATTCTGGTCAGAGCGTGTGTCTATGAAAGCACTCCACAAATGAAAATTTCTTTCTGTCTGTCAGTTTCTAGTATCCTATCTTAAGGCAACTTTTTAAAACTGGACCCTTGAATGCGGCTTGAGTGGATTTACCTTTGTAATTTTAAATTTGTGTTACCTATAAATACCTGTTTCCATTAGTTGTCTAGGTATGGAATTCAAGTGTCATAAACAACAGGATCCTGCTCACTAATCCTGACATTCTTTTACTCTATATATGCAGGAGGCCCGCCTTGAAGAACATAAAAAGATAATTGATCAAAAGACTTCCCTCCGCCGGAGCAACCTAAACCCTGAAAGGCCTGGTAGTTATTTCTTTCACTATTTTTATTTCATATATACCTTTTCTAATCACAAATTTAAGTGAATCTAGGTTTGTCCTAAGTCAAATTTTAAAACTTTAACAAGAATCCATAAAAATATATTACTTTAAATGGAAACAGTTATGTATAAAAACAAAGTTAGTTTCCATGATGAAGTCTATATAATTTTTTCTCTTGAATAGGTAGGAGTAAAATTTTGTATGTTGATTGTCAAAGTTAAAAAAAAAGCTTAACTTAGGACATACCTAGATGGAGCTAATATTTGTGGTTGAAGTAATGCATTACTGCACAAGCAATCATTCAAATCAAGTGCTGGAAGCATTCTTGTTGTAATTCTTGTTAGGTGGAGGATTTGTTTCTACACTGGAACAATCTTCTAGAATGGCATGAAATCCTCGTTTTAGATATTGCAGACAGTATGTGTTGTCTAACTTGTATGTCAAAAGTTTGCTACAGGATAATTATTTCAAAATCTGCTGGAGGATTTTTTTGGGTACAATGATGGCCTTTATCAGCGGCTAGGCACGAAGGAAGGGGAGAAGGACTTTTATAGGATGGCTAGAATCCGCGAGAGGAAGACAAGGGACATCAACCAAATAAAATGCATCAAGGATGGGACAGATCGACTTCTGGTGAAGGATGAGGAGATCAAGGACAGATGGAGAGAGTACTTCGACAAGCTGTTTAATGGGGAGAATGAGGGTCCTGCTCTTGAGTTGGACGACTCATTTGACGATACCAACAGACGCTTTGTGAGGAGAATTCAGGAGGCAGAGATCGGAGAGGCTTTGAAGAGGATGAAGGGAGGTAAAGCGATGGGCCCTGATGGTATCCCCATTGAGGTGTGGAGATACCTAGGCGCCAGAGCGATAGTATGGTTAACTAAGCTTTTTAACCTTATTTTTCGGTCAAACAAGATGCCTGAAGAATGGAGGAGAAGTATATTAGTACCTATCTTCAAGAACAAGGGAGATGTTCAAAGTTGTACTAACTACCGTGGGATTAAGTTGATGAGTCATACGATGAAGCTCTGGGAGAGGGTTATCGAGCATCGCCTAAGGAGAGTGACACATGTGACCCAAAATCAGTTTGGGTTCATACCTGGTAGGTCGACCATGGAGGCGATTTTCTTATTACGACAATTGATGGAGAGATATAGGGAGCAGAAGAAGGACTTGCACATGGTCTTTATTGACCTCGAGAAGGCATATGACAAAGTACCGAGAAATGTCATGTGGTGGGCCTTGGAAAAGCACAAAGTCCCAACTAAGTACGTTACCCTCATCAAGGATATGTACAGGGATGTGGTGACGTTTGTTCGAACATGTGATGGCGACACCAGTGACTTTCCAATTAAAATAGGACTGCATCAGGGGTCAGCTTTGAGCCCTTATTTATTTGCTTTGGTGATGGATGAGGTCACAAGGGACATACAAGGTGATATCCCTTGGTGTATGCTCTTTGCTGATGATGTGGTGCTAGTTGACGACAGTAGGGCGGGAGTTAATAGGAAGTTAGAACTATGGAGGCACACGTTAGAGTCGAAAGGGTTCAGACTTAGTAGGACTAAGACCGAGTATATGAGGTGCGATTTCAGCGCGACTAGGCACGAGGAGGGAGACGTTAGCCTCGATGGGCAAGTGGTGGCCAAGAAGGATACTTTTCGGTATTTAGGGTCGATGCTACAAAAGGATGGAGACATTGATGAAGATGTTAGGCATAGAATTTCAGCCGGTTGGTTGAAATGGCGTCAAGCTTCTGGCGTTCTCTGTGACAAAAGGGTGCCTCAGAAGCTGAAAGGTAAGTTCTATAGGACGGCGATTCGTCCGGCGATGTTATATGGTGCTGAGTGTTGGCCTACAAAAAGGCGACATGTCCAGCAATTGAGTGTAGCGGAGATGCGTATGTTGCGTTGGTGTTGTGGGCACACAAGGAGGGATAGAGTACGGAACGACGATATTCGGGATAGGGTTGGGGTGGCACCAATTGAGGAGAAATTGATTCAACATCGGTTGAGATGGTTTGGACATGTCCAACGGAGGCCTCCTGAGGCGCCGGTGCGTAGTGGAGTTCTAAAGCGGGCCGATAATGTAAAGAGCGGTAGAGGTCGACCTAAACTAACTTGGGACGAGTCCGTTAAGAGAGATCTTAAGGAGTGGAATATCCTCAAGGATTTAGCTATGGATAGGAGCGCTCGGAGATTAGCAATCAACGTGCCTGAACCGTGACATCTTTTGTCTTGTGCCCTTTATGTCCCTTTATGTGTCTCCCTGTTTCTCGTCTCTTTTGGGTTTCATCTCTAGCCTACCCCAACTTGCTTGGGACAAAAGGCTATGTTGTTGTTGTTGTTGTTGTTGTAATGATAAGGAACAATTTTATGCAATGATATAAAAAAATGGTTGAGGATAATTGCTTCAAATTGTGTTGGAAGAATTCTTTGGTACAATCATAAGAAACAATTTACAAGTAAAAAACTTGTCTTCGAGTGGAAGTGAGCAAATCTATGTGTTGTACGACTGGAAATGTGTATAAAGTTTGTAGCAGCCAGAAATTAGATGAGAAATATGGCTGCAATCAAAGAAAACTAAATTTTGTAGCTTCTCGTTCCAGAATCTCAAGGAAGATTTATTTATCTGCGTCAACTTAGATGCTCCTTTTCTTTCACATGTCACTTCTAAAATTCTATTTTTGTTTGACCGCTAAAAACCCACTCTGACAATTTGTTGTGGATGAGGTACAACATACAAGAGTTCCCTGTTGCTTATATATGTTCTTAGAATCTTGACAAACCCACTCTGACAATTTGTTGTGGATGAGGAACAACATACAAGAGTTCCTGTTGCCTGTATATGTTCTTAGAATCTTGACAATGGGTGATGATGAGCTACTTAATGGTTTCATACTTTATTATTTTCTTATTTTGCTTATGTCATCTTCCATGTTGCAATTTTGGTTTCTTTTTCATTGGTGGATATGATTCATATTTTGTTAGAGTATACAATTTCTTATCTTGACTAGCAGCACCTAATTCTGTTTTTTTTACCTTTGTGACAATTCACTAATCCCAGATGCAAACTACCTGAGAACCCTGGACTCCAGTATCAAGCGAAATACAACAGTTATAAAGAAGTTGAAGACAATAAATGATGAACAGAAGGATGGGCTAATGGATGAGTTAAAAAGTGTGAATTTGAGCAAATTTGTCAGCGAAGCAGTTTCTTATATTTGTGAGGCCAAACTTCGCTCCGCTGATATACAAGCTGCTGTTCAGGTAATTTGCAATAGCAGTGGTTACAGTTTATGCAAAAGTGCAAATTTCTGATAGACATGCTTATGACGTTTATTGCTGTTGGTCCCTTCACTTTACATGTGCAAGATCTTTCCTGTGTGTGAAATATCTGAGCTACATAATGAAGCATGCTCATTATCCTCAGTGGTTGTTATGGAAACAATGTGCGCATCACCTCAGTTGGTTAGTATTAAGAAGGTTATCAATATTACCGAATTTATACTTAGGGGCATGCATCACCTCAGTCGGTTAATATTAGCAAGGTTATCCCTAGGAGTTCAACTTGGTTGGCTGTGACCAGTTGGCTAAAGTATCAGTTCGCCAAATTGGGTTCAACAAGAGCTGCTTTTTCAGTGGGAGAAGCCCGATGATTAGTGGGGAATCTGCTGGTCTGCCCATACAGTGCTTGCTGTCATCTTGTTCTCATACCATATTTGTGATTACCTTTGGAATTATTTTTGTTACTGTATGTTTGGTACCAACCATTTTGACATATGTTGTAGCATAGCTATGGTAACCAGCTGCTGCTGGCTTCCTGGAATGTTTGATTCACTTGTTTGTGGGGTAGCCACTGGTGGTATTGGGCAGAGTTTTTAATAGAAAGTTTGTCCTCTATTTCTATGTTTGTTTGAGCTGCAGCTTTTGGGCTTTTGCTTCTGATTGTTACCTGTTTGCTATTGGCTTTTGTAATGATTTTTTAGCTTCTCAGCACACCAAAAGCAAGAAAAGCTCATCAGAACATGCGTTTCATCTTTTATTAGTTCATTTCCTCAGAAGCCAGCTTTCCAGCTTTTCCAAAGCTACCTCAACAGCTAGGCTGTTTGTTTCAGCTTCTGGCTTCTGGCTGGAGAAGCCTGCAAAAAGCTGAAACAAAAAGGCCCAGTCCTGCTGCAGCTCAACCATCATCACTTTACTTTGAGATTTTGTTATTAATGATGAAGGTGTTAACTCATGAGTTTATTCTATGTGGATTTACTCTAATGTAGGTTTGCTCGCTCCTTCATCAAAGATACAAGGACTTCTCTCCTTGTCTTATACAAGGTCTACTGAAGGTCTTCTTTCCTGGAAAATCTGGAGATGATTTGGATGCAGATAAAAATTCGAGAGCCATGAAGAAGAGAAGCACATTGAAACTTTTGATCGAACTGTATTTTGTTGGAATTGTCGAAGATGCTAGCATATTTGTAAATATTATAAAAGATCTTACATCAGCTGAACATTTGAAGGACCGTGAAGGAACTCAAACAAACTTATCTCTTCTATCTACCTTTGCTCGTCAAGGGAAATTTTTTTTAGGGCTACAATCTCACGGTCAAGAAGCTTATGATGAGGTAAGATAAGCTTATGTATCAACCTTATTTGTTTAAGTTATAGAAGGCCTTAGGAAAAAAAATACTGATCACACAATTCAACTGCAATAGTAGATCTAGCTGCTCTTTGTTGAATGCATAACCCAAGCTCCAAAGTTCCGCCACACCCCCACCACCCCCCCACCCCACCCCCCACCCTGGCTTTTGAATGTGAATATATAACTCTAAAGCATATAGTATCTTACTGTATAGTAGGGCGAAGTGCCAAAGTTAACCAATGAAGTAGAAGCTAGAAAGTGAACTGATAAAGTAGATTTTCAGTTCAATTCAATTCAGGAAGTGTGATTCACTCCTGATGGCCATCAGGCTAGGGCCAAAGCACGCGAGAAACCTGCATGCATAAAAATTATGACTCTGATAACCATTCTGCTACTAGGTACTGTGCTGAGCAGTGAGCACAGACCAAATATAGCATGCTGTCCAGTATTGCCAACAGATTGATATGTCTTGGTCATTTGGTGGAATTCCTGTTAATTTATTCACTACGTGTGGCATCTATCTACATCAATTGATTTGCCAACAATGTTGAATCTATGCAGTTCTTTAGGGACCTAAATGTTACTGCTGAGCAGAAGAAGTTCTTTAAGAAAGCCTTGAACTCTTACTATGATGCTGTAGCTGAACTACTACAATCAGAACATGCGGTAACTCCTTTTCTTTGTTAGTTTGGACACTCTTGTTTGTTGTGATTTGAGTTTATTATATCCATGCATAAACTAAACTGTAAACTCTTCTTTGTACCTAGTCTCTTCGTCTAATGGAGGCAGAGAATGCAAAAGTTTTAAGTGCCAAAGGTGAACTAAGTGATGAGAACACAGCTTCATATGAGAAACTCAGGAAGTCTTTTGATCAGTTACTACGTGGTGTATCCTCGTGAGTATTTATTGGTCCATTTCAGCAGAAAGCTGCCATTCTCTAGCTCTTTTTATTATATATATTTAACATCATGTAGTTCTGCCCAATTTTGGATTGAGCGTACTGGCATCTGGTGTTTTGTTTGTGTGGGGCTGATGATGAATTGCAGAGGAGCACACACATGGACATGGACCTTAGAACTTACTACCTGAATTTTTCTTGCCTCCCTTGGACCAGCCCTTCTTTAAAATTGAAAATAAGAATATAAGATGCACTCTTTAAATAAATAAAAAGATAAACAATTTAAGTCACATTCTTCCATGCCTCAGTCAGGATGCAATATCATGGGTACATTAAAGTTGACATGGTATAGGTAGTATTGGTGTACCATCCTACTAAGTGTTCCATCCACGCCTTCAACCTGCATTAGGAATTAGTGTAATTTCCTAATTAGATGTAACAGCGTGGTGCAGCAACCACCAACTGGCCATTAATTTTATCACGACATGAGCGTTTGTTGATAATTGTCTGTTAACATGTCAGTTATCATTCCATCTTTTTTTTTGTCTGTATGATTCTTGGCTCTTAACTTGTTGTTTTGCAGGTTGGCAGAATCTCTTGACATGCAGCCTCCAGTGATGCCAGATGAT
This sequence comes from Saccharum hybrid cultivar R570, assembly GCA_038087645.1. NCBI lineage: Eukaryota > Viridiplantae > Streptophyta > Magnoliopsida > Poales > Poaceae > Saccharum > Saccharum hybrid cultivar. The sequence continues at coordinate 8,745,734 of JAQSUU010000191.1, read as the reverse complement.
GGGAATACAACAAGAGTTACTACAGGAACCGATGCCTTGCCTTCTTCTGGAAAAGAATCATCTGCATTGGAACCTATCTGGGATGATGAAGATACCAAAGCTTTTTATGAATCTTTACCTGATCTCAGGTTTACTTTTCACTAAGTTGCCAATATCTGTTACATTCTTTAGCTTTCTTTTATTATCCTTTTGAAATTATATTTTTTTTTCGAGCAGAGCATTTGTGCCAGCTGTATTATTGGGAGAGGTTGAGCCAAAGTCGAATGAGCAGCATGCTAAGGGCCGTGAGCAATCTAGTGTAAGACTCTCAATCTTTAAAGTAGTCCATTCTTCAAGCATCATGTCTTTAATGTATATGTAAGAGGGTTCTATTGCAATTTCGTCTTTATAAACTTGGATTTCACTCTGATTATGTTTGCTTGCAACATTTTGGATGCTGATGGGTTCCTTGTATATCTTTTGTTGGGTTTACTTAGAATATCCCCTGGCTTGTTTCTTTTGGATTGCAAGGTGGTCTTTCAAGGGCATGCACAAAAGAAACTCAACCATTGGGGGAAAGACTGCCCCCATGCCTTAAGGACATGCACAATGCTCCTGTCTCTTAGTATCTTAGCCTTTTTATAAGCTTTTAAGTGTGTTAAGAGATGTGGGTTGGCTATTAAGTTGATTTGATGTGATCCCACAGGATCTTCAACTTTTATCAATATGGCAATCTCAAAGAGACGCTCTTCTAGCTAAAAGAGGAACTGCATTGAACAGTGGATCTAGGCCTATGTTCATAAGTACATTGAAACTCTATTAAAATTTAAAATACAAAGAGTCTAGTTTAGAACATATTTATCCAGCGCCAGGCATGAGAATTCTGGCTCCACCTCTGGTAGATTCTTTCCTTGTTCTCTGTTCACCTATGATATTACTAATGGGGGCAAGCCTGAGACATGAGGTGGCACCCTTGTGTATGATGATGTGGTGAAATGCTCTCTTAGATTGCCCGGAATGGTAGTTTTGCTTCACACAAAGATTTATGTGGTGCGGGTCATGGTCAGAGCCAAAGATTTCTAAGGGACCAAACAGCAAGGATTAGAACTCGGTGGGTGCCAAATAAGTTTTTATTACTATGTATGAGTTATTTGGTACTAATTAAATAAGTATAAATGAATCATTAGGGGGCCAGGGCTACCCCTAGTCCCTCACTGTATCCGGCTATCCGCACCATGTTTAGCTCCCAATTCATGTGATGCGTAAAATGTATTCATGAATGGTAGAGCCTTTGGACTAATAAAACATGTTCCAATAGATTTTTACATCTGGCATCAACATGGTTTGCGCCCTTTGCTTCTGAGTGAGAAGGCGTAGAAATTTATTCATCTAAATTTGCATTCACTGACATTTTCTTTTATTTTTATTTTTGGGTTTGCCACTAAATTATTTTTGAATTTTGTTATGAAGGAGTCCACTTCAGAACAAGACACTGAACTACATGACAACGTTCAAAATTCTGCCACTGAACATCAACTAGAAGTTAAAGTAGATGATGTAGTGAAAGAGAGTGAAGACAAAGATAAAGAGAAGGGAAAGGATGGAGAAAAGGAAAAATCCAAGGAGAAGGATCTGGATAAGAAAAATGAAAGAGAGAAGGAGAAAGGAAGAGCCTTGGATGGTGCAAGTCTGGATAACCTCCTGCAGAGGCTGCCGGGATGTGTCAGTCGTGATCTCATTGATCAATTGACGGTATTCACCCATCTTATAATTTCTGTCCTCTTTATTTTAGACTGATTGTCATAATCAAGCTACTTTTGATTTTCCCAGGTTGAGTTTTGCTACCTAAATTCTAAAGCAAATCGAAAGAAACTTGTGCGTGCCTTATTCAATGTTAATAGGACTTCACTGGAACTGTTGCCTTACTATTCTCGTTTGGTTGCGACGCTATCAACTTGTATGAAAGATGTTCCAAGTATGCTTCTGTCTATGCTTGAAGAGGAGTTCAACTTTTTAATAAATAAGAAGGTATACTCATAACTCTTTGTTGCTTGACGTTGTTTGTGGTCAGTTCCTCTTATCTTATCATAATTTTTGCTTCTAAGCCTTGACGGTATCTACTCCCTCCGGTCCATTTTATCTGGCGCACACGCATATCAAGATTCAAACTTTAAAAACTTTGACCAATAATTAGGCTAATAATTTTTAACTATTACAATATGAACTTTATATGATTAGATTTGTAAGGAATTATACTATCCAATGATAACAAGTTTATAAGCATAAATAATATAATATAAAGCAAATGAATGGTCAAAGTGTAATCTAGGAGACCGTGTCATTCTAACTTGCGCCAGATAAAATGGACCGGAGGGAGTAGTATTTATTGTTTGCTCTGGAATGCAAGTTGCATTAATAACATGAATATAAACAAGAAATGCATGACAACACTAGTTGCTACAAATCCTCCTAGGAAGTTGGACTTGAAGTGGAGGGGGGGCAGCAATTATTTTGCCTCCTATGTTTTGTATTTACTGGACTAACTTTTCTCTCTGCTCTGTTACCTTTCAGGATCAGATCAACATTGAAACAAAAATAAAAAATATACGGTTTATCGGGGAGCTGTGCAAGTTCAAAATGGCTCCTCCAGCTCTTGTTTTTAGCTGTTTGAAGGTATGCGTTTATTAAGCTCAGAATTAGTAATTTCTACCTTTTACATGTGCTACTTTGGTAACAATTATTTGTTTTCTATATATTTTGCAGGCCTGCCTTGATGATTTCAGTCATCATAATATTGATGTGGCTTGCAACCTTCTCGAGACTTGTGGCCGCTTTTTGTATCGCTCACCTGAAACTACGATTCGCATGGCTAACATGCTGGAGATACTGATGAGATTGAAAAATGTCAAGAATTTGGATCCGCGCCACAGTACACTTGTAGAAAACGCCTACTACCTTTGTAAACCGCCCGAAAGATCTGCACGGATATCAAAAGTTCGGCCACCTTTGCATCAAGTAAGATTTCCATTTATTCTTTGTTACATGTTCTATTGTGCCTTGTCTACAAAAATGTAACAATTAACTATTCTCCCTCCTTTTCCTGTGTAGTACATAAGAAAGTTGCTTTTCTCAGATCTTGACAAATCAAGTGTTGAACATGTTTTGCGCCAACTACGCAAGTTACCTTGGGCAGAATGTCAACAATACCTTCTGAAGTGCTTTCTAAAGGTTCACAAAGGAAAGTACAGCCAAGTTCATCTGATTGCTCTTCTCACTGCTAGTCTCAGCCGCTATCATGATGACTTTGCTGTCGCAGTGGTAGATGAGGTTAGTTCCTTTAGCTGACTGCATAAATAAAGGAAGGAAAAAGGAACATTTTTTTATATTTATTGGAGCCTGTTCTTTTTTCTTTTTCTGTTGTAGTCACCTTAAGATGAAATTGTAACACATTAATTAACTGGCAGTTTTCAGTTATCCAGCTGTTACTCTGGTGATAAACTAGTTGACATCCACATTATATGTTTATTTTTTTTATTTTGATTTAGGTTTTAGAAGAGATAAGGGTTGGATTGGAGTTGAATGACTATGGGATGCAACAAAGGCGGCTTGCCCACATGCGGTTCCTTGGAGAGCTATACAGCTACAAGCATATAGATTCATCAGTTGTTTTTGATACACTGTACCTTATCATTGTGTTTGGTCATGGAACTCCTGAAGTAAGTAATTCCATCATTCAACAATGATTAAAGGACCATTGCTATCATCAAATTCATTTTCTGACATCATACCTCCTTACACACTACTCCCTCCGTCCCAAAATAGCCAGAAGTTGATTTATTTTGGGACGGAGGGTGTATGTGGCAATAAAGAATTACCACAAAGCTTATGACTATATGTTAAGCCAGCTTCTTTCATATTTTGTAACAAATGGAAGCTTATGTTTGAAGGACGACTGATCACAATGTGTAGATCCATCATTTGTTCTCATTAGGCATGCAGGTTCAAACTATTTTGGGTCGTCGGGTCGACCCAAAAATTTAATCAAATGAACTAGAATGGTATTTCCGTAGTTTGAGAGGAGTGGGAAAATGAACCTGAATGGCATTTGGCCGTAATTAGTTAGCTGACCCAAAAACACCATTGAATACCCACTTCCACTTGCATCCCAGTTCTCATTGAACATTTTCCCTTTCACTTGTGCAGCAAGATGTGTTGGATCCACCAGAAGATTGCTTCAGAATCAGGTTGATCATTACACTTCTACAGACCTGTGGTCACTATTTCAGTAAGGGATCTTCAAAAAGGAAGCTCGACAAATTCTTGCTACACTTTCAAAGATACATTATTAGTAAAGGGCCCTTACCACTCGACATAGAGTTTGACATTCAGGTTAGTTCTTTTTGTATACAACTTGCAGACATGCGTGAATACATACATAAAACTTCTATGTTATTACAGACTCAATCATGAAGTCAAACCAATTTAGAAGCTGTATGATGCATGTAGTTAAATCTATGTTGTGAGTGATCAAGAATGCTTTCTTGGTAGGTTTTATGTTCTGAATATGAGGCAATGGACTTTTTTGTATCTGATGTTTATCCAATAATTTGCTTACCTATGTATAGTTAAACATTGGACATCCAGGACCCTTTTTTGGTGTCGTGGTGGGCCACAATCATAATGATTCATGCCTGTCAACATTTTGGTGTGTGGTTTGCTTCTTCATCAGATCATGCAGACTTTTTCTTATCAATGGGACCAGATCCCTTTATTTCAAATAAGATTGTATCTTTACTCCTATTTGACTTAGTATGCTTAGGCAGCAGCATTTAATTTGATAATGGAAAGCCTAATAAATTGTAAATGATGATAGACAAATGGAAGTGTATGACGTTTAGAGCCTGACTTTGGTTCACAATCACAAGGCCCACAATCAGTGCTCCAGTAATATACTGGCTGCACGTCTGGCAAAACAACCCCACAATGTACTCTCAGACCAGCATGCTACATTTGGTCGAGGCAATATTCCTATCAGCTATTGGTAAATCATATTGCTGCAATTATGTTTACATGAAGTTCAAAGAGAATCATAGTACTGTAACACTTGAATTTTGAAATGTTTTTGATGACTCTGAATACATGTATTATTTTTCTTGACTGAGGACATGTTTTATGTGTTCTTGCAGGATTTATTTGGCGAGCTACGACCAAACATGTCTCGGTATTCGTCAATTGAGGAGCTTGTTGCCGCGTTAGTTGAGCTTGAAGAAAATGAACGTTCAGCCCCAGTAGAAAAGATTGAAAATGAAAGACACTCGGATACCGAATCTCAGAAAAGACAGCCACGAGATGCTGGTCCATCTGTGAATGGTGAAAGCGCTGCAAATGGAATTGAGGAAAATGGCAAGGATCATGAAGTAGCAGATAGTGAGAGCTATTCAGATAGTGGCAGCATTGATGGACGGGAAGAAGAGGATATATTATCTGAGGATAAATCAAATGATGGCTCAGATAATGAAGGCGACGATGAAGATGATGGCATTCCTGTTGGTTCTGATGAAGATGAAAATGTTGAGGTTAGACAGAAAGTCATGAAGGTTGATCCTAAGGAGCAAGAAGACTTTGATCGAGAGCTCAAAGCCCTTCTTCAGGAGAGCTTGGAGTCACGTAAGTCAGAGGCCCGTTCAAGGCTCCCTTTGAATATGATGGTACCGATGAATGTCCTTGAGGGTTCAAAAGACTCAAGGGCCACAGAATCTGAGAGTGGAGAAGAAACAGTAGATGAAGAGGGTGGCAATGCTGGGAGTAGCAGCAAGGTGCGCGTTAAGGTGCTAATGAAGAAAGGACACAAACAACAGACAAGACAAATGTTAATTCCCGCTGATAGTTCAATTGTGCAAAGCACGAAGCAGCAAGAAGCTGCTGAGCTTGAGGAGAAGCAGAGCATTAAGCGGAGGATCCTCGAGTACAATGAAAGGGAGGAGGAAGAACTGAATGGAGCATCGCAAATAGGGAACTGGGGCCAAGGAGCTACCAATACCAGCAGTATCAGATCAGGTGGCCGGGGCAGCTGGGATGGTTCAACACGGGGAGGTGGTCGACAACGGCACCACATCGCGGGTTCGGGTGGTTTCTATCACAGCTATGGCAGGAGAAGATAAGTTCGCTGTGTGAGCTATTTGTCCTGATGGGAGGTGGTCGACAGTGGCATCACATCGCGGGTTCTGGTGGTTTCTATCACAGTTATGGTAGGAGAGGATACGTTTGCTGTATGGGCTATTTGTCCTGAGCTTTTTGGCAGGGCAATGCTTCTCTCTATTTAACCGCCTAACAGATCAGATTAACAGTGAAGGAATTTCGGGGAGGTTAACACAGCTTGATGGATAGTTGCTTCCACCACCCTAATCTGAAAAGAAGACAATTCTACCGCTGATGGGAGAGCCTTGAGGGAGCTATTTTCTGATGGTCCGAATGGCTTAAGTTGCTACGGTGCTTGGTAAAGCTGAAAACCTGGAGAGCACATACTCCGGTTGCGCATGTACATATATATAACATAATTTGGCAACAAGTGCAGGCCGTTTAGTAGATTGTTTTGTAGCGTGCGCACATGTACCTGAGTATGGATATGGTGGTGGTACTTTACATGTGCATACTGTTTCGACGCCATGTGGGGGGTATTTGATCACAGTTTAACTGTTTGTTGCCCATTCTAATTTAGTGGAGTATTATTGGCAACGTCTCGAAATTGCACCTAACGTGTGCACCATTTGTCTCTGATGTGTTCCATGCGTGTATGTGTAGCTACATTAATCGTGTGTTCACCGAACGATGCTATCTGCTTTGCCGATGGAGCATGCTTTCTGTCATATTGATGACTTGATGAGATGCTGCGCAACTCGCAAATTCCAGTTGAGTCGTTTGTCTTTCCATCCAGGCATGATTCCTTCCGAGCTCTCATGTCACGCTTGTTTTTCCCTCCCGCAAATGATTGCTCGCCTTGTGCCCGTCAACGCATGCGAAGAAGGAGCGAGAAAGCGGGGCGGCCGAATGACCTGCACCAGCACGCACGACTGCACGAGGAACGACGATCCGTTTGGGGGCAATTACGAAGCTACTCGAGCTAGGTATCATCGGTAGCTGTAGCTCCTCCAATGGGAGCGCGGCGCAGGCAACCATGCCTCCTCAATTGCCGCCACGGCACAGCGTCGCGTCAAACGTCATCTGAAACTGGAGAGAGCCCACGAAACGAAAGAAAGAAAGAAAGCCCTCATGCTGCCCCTGCCCGCATCGCACTGCTGGGCACGCGAGTAGGATAGGAGTAGGAGCACACCATCCCCCTCTCTGTCCGGTCCATCAATCGTCCGGCCGTGTGATGTGCGCGCGCGGGCACAACGACAACGTCAGTGAACCGAACTGCCGCAGAGGCAAACCCGTCGCGATCGGCGCCTTTACCCCGCGATTTACCCGGCTTTTCTTTCGTCCAGTCGCGATTGCGACCACCGTGGGACGATTCACCGTCCATCCTAGGCCTGGTTTAGATACCAAATTTGAAGGTAAATTTTGCATAGTAAACATCGCGGCATGTTGTAGCAATTTTTGTTTTTATTTGATAATAATTGTCCAAACATTGATTAATTAGGTTTAAAATATTCGTCTCGCAAAGTAGAACAAAACTGTGCAATTAGTTTTTGATTTCATCTATATTTGATACTCTATATATGTGCCGATATTTTAATGTGATAGAGAATCTTCTTTTTACATAGTGGAATTTTAAGGTGAATTTGAGTATCTAAACCAGACCGTGCAAGCAAGGTGTCGTGTCTAATAATAATTGCAAAGCCTGTAACAGCTGAACACACGACAGAAAGAATCGAGGAAACCAAGGCTAGCCATCCATAGTTGCCTTCGCCTGCCCATGCAGTGTGCAGGAGCACCGGGAGAACGACGCAGCAATACCTGCTTATTCTGCTGATCAGTGCGTGGTCGCTGGTAGGGGACGAATCTCTCCGAGGCCATCGAGTGGATTCCGTCGTCGTGTCGACCTCCGTGTGGCCGCCCGGAGGAATCTGTACGTGGTCGTGTGGTGTGGGGGAGCCGCGTGGAAGAAGTTTTTTGACCCCCTACTGGGCGAGTGATCTGAAATCTAGGAGCGCCAAGGCGAACGCAGAGGGCCTGCTCCTAGATTCTACTCCTCCACCGCATTACTGCCAGACCGGCTGGCTGCCATGATATTGATGTCCTTTTCTGGGTCTCTCTCTTGTCAGTGTGAGGGCGAATAAAGCGGGCGGTAAGTGGGTTGGCAGCCGCCTCCTCTCTATGCTATGCATGTTAGTGTTAATCGGATCTAATAGGGTAGATCTGTGGGGTTTCAACTTCAATATTAGAGAGTAAATAAATCATATTACATGAACTACTAGATTCGAGAGCGGGGAGAGAGGAGTGAGATGGTGCATACCATCAGTGGGCATAGCAGGTGCGGTGTTGGAGCTAGAGCCAGTCGCCATCCCATTCGTCGAGGTGATAGATCTGCGCTAGGACAGCGACGGTCGGGGAAGTGGTGGCAGTGAAGTCCCGCGACGGCGTGGAGGCGTTGAACACCAGTGGTGCTTCCCATCGCTCATAGCGTGACTCTCGAGATCGGTTAGGGTTGTTGGTGGGAAGTGGCGGCTCAGGTGAACCTCGTGACTCGAGCCCCGGCTCCCCCACCTCCTTTATATTGCGCTGCGCGACGGGGGCCCACCAGCCAGTATTGGGCTGGGCGCCCCCGATCAGGACGCGGATCAAGGCCTAATGAGCCATTGGGCTTATTAGAGGAGAGATCAATCTAACATTCTCCCCCTTTGATATCAATTTATACTTTAACCTATAACCTTTAACTTAAATACTTTTCACTTTACTCGTTCCATCACAAATAAGTGCATAGAGCATGTTTCATCGTCTCGGTCAATCGCCGATAAATTTGACAGCTACAATATACGTCTCTGATCTGAAACAGTTACTTTAACTTTTGGGTCCTTTATAGTCCAGGAGTCATAGGCTTTCTCTTAAACTCATACCGGCTACATGTTCTCTGAACACATTGGGTGGTAAGCCTTTTGTAAGTGGATCCGCGAGCATCTTTTCAGTACTTATATGCTCAAGATTTATAATTTGATCCCGGACTTTATCCTTCACAACATAATACTTTATGTCAATGTGTTTGGCAGCCCCACTTAACTTATTATTGTGAGCATACTGTACCGCTGGATTATTATCGCAGTATAACTTTAGTGGTTTATGTATGTTGTTGACCACCTTCAAACCGGGTATGAACTTCTTTAGTCAGTTCACCTGCCCCGTTGCCTCATAACACGCTACAAACTCGGCATACATTGTGGACGATGTAGTGACGGTTTGTTTTGAGCTTTTTCATGAAATTGCTCTTCCTGCGAGAGTGAACACATATCCTGACGTGGATTTTCTATCATCTCCCGCATAATCAGAATCCGAATATCCCACTATTTGGAGAGAATCTGATTTTCTGTACATCAACATGAGGTTTTTCGTACCTTGCAAATATCGCAAAACTTTCTTTACCAATTTCCAGTGTTCAATCCCTGGATTACTTTGAAATCTGCCAAGCAACCCAGTAACAAAAGCTAAGTCAAGACGCGTGCACACTTGAGCATACTATAGGCTTCCGACAGCAGAAGCATATGGAACCACTTTCATTTGATCGAGCTCGTATTGGTTCCTAGGGCATTGAAAATCCCCATATCTGTCGTCCTTGACCATGGGTGCAGGTGAGGCACTACATTTATGCATACTAAATTTCTTTAAAACTTTTTCTATGTATATATTTTGTGACAGTCCTAATACCCCTTTACTTCTATCTCGGTGAATCTCTATGCCCAAAACAAATGACGCTTCACCAAGATCTTTCATATCAAATTTTGAGAATAAAAACTTCTTTATCTCCAGTAGTAGACCGACATCACTACTAGCAAGTAAGATATCATCTACATACAGGATTAGAAAGATAAATCTTCCATTCTTAAACTTTGTATAAACACAATTATCCTCAATATTTTCTTTAAACCCAAATTTCCTTATTATTCTGTCAAACTTCAAGTACCATTGTCTTGAAGCTTGCTTAAATCCATAAATCGATTTCTTTAAGCGACATCCCATTCGATCTTTTCCTTCCACGATAAAATCTTTCGGTTGTGCTATGTAAACATTTTCCTCCAGATCCCCATTTAGGAATGCTGTTTTTACATCTATATGATGTAACTCTACATTATAATGTGTCACTAATGCCATTATAATTCTGAAGGAATTCTTACATGAAACTGGAGAGAACGTCTCATTGTAATCAATCCCTTCTCTTTGCGTGAAACATTTTGCCACAAGTCACATTTTAAACCTTTCAATATTCCCTTGGAAGTCATGTTTTGTCTTGTAGACCCATTTACAACCTACTGTCTTTGCTCCTTTAGGAATAGGTTGTAAGTCCTAAACTTTGTTGGTACTCCTTGACTTTATTTCATCTTCCATGGCCTCAAGCCACTTTGATGAATTATCGCTTCTCATGGCTTCTTCAAATGAAGTGGGGTCACCCTCCATCTGAAATTCTTCAGAGTTATACACTTCATAATCATCAGGTATAGCTGATCTTCTAACTCTTTGAGACCTTCTCGGGGCCTCCATATTCGGCACATCTTCTGTTTTGGGCTGTTGTTGCTCCCTCTCATCTGTGGCATCAGTTTGTATAGGATCCTGAGGAACAGGTTCCTCATCATCATTCGCTATCGCCACAGGAGAACTGACAACAGGTGTTTGCACTACAGTCCCCCGCATTGTTGGTGCAACAAGAACAGGTAGTTCAAAGAATGGTTCCTGAATCATCGGAGTGGGCACACATACCCGCTTCTCCTCAAGAATATTTTTTTGAGCTACCATGCTCCCCCTCATCATTTTATCCTCTAAGAAAACAACATGTCTCGTTTCTACAAACTTTGTGTGACAGTAGAAACAAAAACCTTTTGACTTTTCAGGGTAGCCAATAAAATGGCAACTCACTGTTTTGGATTCTAGCTTCCCTATATTTAGGTTGAACACTTTAGCCTCAGCAGGACTCCCCCCACACGTAAATGTTTTAGTGAGGGTACTCTTCCTGTCCACAATTTATACGGTGTTTTGGGCACCGATTTACTGGGTACTCTATTTAGAATATGAATGACGGTTTTAACGTCTCCATCCATAGACTCAATGGCAAGTTAGAGTAGCCCATCATACTACGCATCATATTCATCAGAGTACGGTTACGCCTTTCAGCTACTCCATTCTGCTAAGGTTCGCCCGGTGTAGAATACTGGGCTACTATGTCATTCTCCTGTAAGAACCTTGCAAAAGGTCTAGAAACTTGGCCATATGGGGTATGCCGACCGTAGTACTCCCCACCATGATCAGATCGGACTATCTTAATCTTTAAATTGTGCTGATTTTTAACTTTAGCCTTAAATATCTTAAATTTATCCAATGCTTCTGTTCTTTCTTTAATTGGATAAATATAACCAAAACGGGAGTAATCATCTGTGAATGTTATGACCGAGTCATAACCATCCACACTTTTCACAGGAAAAGGACCATAAATGTCTATGTGGCTGTAAAATTCCTGTGCTTCGTTTAGTATCCTTTTTAATTTTTTTATATATTTTCCTTTAATACATTCTCTACATTGTTCTAAGTCTGAGAACTCTAATGGAGAAAGAATTTCATTCTTAACTAGTCTCTCTATTCTCTCCCTCGAAATATAGCATAAACGACAGTGCCATAATTTCGACGATGCATCTTGAGTTCTCTTTTGTTTTCTACTCGTATTAACAAACGAGGATACGTTCTCATTCACATCACATACGGAATTCACATTTTCATGAAGTGATAACAAATAAAGATCTTCCTTTTGAAAAGCAAGACCAACACATTCATTATTACACAATATCTCACATTTGCCATCTCTAAAATGGTAATTAAATCCATCATTGTCCAAACATGACACACTAATCAAGTTTCTCTGTAACGAAGGAACAAATAAAACATCTCTAAGTGAAAGAATGAAGCCATCAGCAAGCTTTAGAGAGACATCGCCAACAGCTTCGACATCTGCTTAGACTCCATTTGCGACTTTAACGTGTCTTTCGCTTCTTTGCGTAGTCCTCGTCGAACAAAATCCTTGTAAAGAATTAGCAACATAAATAGTTACGCCTGAATCAATCCACCAAGTAGATTTTGAATATTGTACATACATGGATTCATTTATAAACATAATAATGTTCTCACATTTCTTTTCTATGATCATCTTTAAGAATTCAGGACAATCTTTCTTTTAATGTCCCTCCTTCTTGCAGTAGAGGCACTGATCTTTGTTCACTACAAATCTGCTCTGCTGAGGCTGATGCTGCATGGGACCCTTGCCCTTTGGCTTTGAGGGAGAATTGGTATTGACATTGACATTCTTTCTCTTATTATCTTTAACAAAACTGAGAGTACCACCATTGGCGGCCTTTATTCTTTCTTCTTCTTGCACACACATTGCCATACAACATTCTAGATCCCATTTTTCGGGCTGAATGTTGTAATTGACAACAAATGTGTCAAACTTTTTTGGTAAAGAAGTAAAAATCACATGGACAAGGAACTCTTCCTTAAGAGCCAGATCCATTGGTTTTAGCTTGTTATTCAAATGATTCAACTTTGATATGTGCTCTCTTATGCCAGTGCCATTGCCACCTCCAGAGTACCTTTCTATCAGCTGCTTTATCAGCTGAGTAACATATGTCTTTGAAGAGCCATAAAACTAACTCTTTATTCTTTCTAGATACTCTGTGACGGTGTCACACTCTTGGATTGAGCCCATTATGGTAGACTCAATCGTATTCTTTATGACGGCCACACACTTTTTATTAGCATTGACCTACTTTTACTTTTGCAGGTCATATGTCATCTGTATGGGAGCATGGTCTCTCTCTTTCTTTTGCCAATCAGCATCAGATTCATTAGTCTCCCTCACCGGTGCCACAGGTTAAGTGGGACACGGTGTGGTGACTACCCAGTCCACCTTGGCCAAGACAAAAGCGAGGTCAATCCTTTTCTTCCACTCGGTGTAGTTATCACCTTTGAGTGGAGGAATATCTTTGATGAACCCCATCAAGGAGTATCCTCCTAAAAACACAATTCATGTAAAGTGATAACATAATTATAACAATAATAATTGCATGCTTTAGTTTCAACGGTGGTTAAAATTAAAACATACAATTTATCCTTTTACATTAATTCTACATCACCGTTGGGCAGAAATAGAATCAATGCATGACAAAAACTATAATAACATCATAATACTGCTATTAATCAACGTTGGTCAGAATAATAACAATATTATAATCATCTAAATTTTTATCTATTTTTCAAAATTAAATCCTCCCGTTGGTTCGAATTTAATAATAAAATTAACATCTATAAGTACGCAGCAGAAACAAGAATAAAATTTTCATGATAATATTTTCCAGAAGCAACTTTACTGTTTACTGAACAAAAAATATCGTTGGATAAATTTTTGTACAAAGATTTGCAACAAATTCAATTCAAATTCTTTAAATACATCAAAATTTTCTTCTGGGAAAAAGAAAAACGTCATATGTTATTTGGCCCGATGAACAGAACTGGCCCAAAAGCCCAGCCGCGTGTGCCACGCTCACCGCCACGGCCGAGTAGGAAAACCGGCCCGCGGCCCAAGCCATCCCTCGGCCTCACTCGCACGGCGCGCGCACTGGCTCCCCCCGCCCAGGCCGCAACCTGGGCCTGGGCCGGGAAAGCCGGCTCCCGCCTGGGCCGATTTCGGTCCGGTTCACTGGTGGCTGTCAGATCGGCCTTGCCCTTGATCCAAGGGCCACGCGCGCCGATCGGGATAACAAAACCCGAAGCCGGCCGCCCGATTGAGAAACCCTAGCCATTTCTATCCTTTCCCTTTGCTCTCTCCCGCGCACAACGCGGTCACAGCTTCTCTGTCAACCATGGCAGTCAGCGGTGGAGGAAGACGACGCCGCCGCGGTGCCCCTCGCCGGCGTGCGCGTTCCCCACGAGGGAGAGCGCGCCGCCGTCGAGCGGTTTCGTGATGGTGTCTCTGAACTCGCGCGCGCACGCCGCGGCACAACGTCGGCGAGCGGCGACTCTTTTGCTCTTCCGAACAGCAGCCAAAAACCACCGGCGGTGAGGGCGGCAGGCCCCGGGTAGGTCCTCTCTATGCCCTCCTTTTCTTCTTTTACTTGATTAGGGTTAGGGTTAGGATAGCAATTTTGGTTTCTTTTCCGATTTGAAATCGGTGTTCTTTCTATTCTTTCCCCAATCTAGATCTACACCATGTGTAGGCGTCTGATACCATTGTTAGTGTTAATTGGATCTAATGGGGTAGATCAGTGGGGGTTTCAACTTCAACACTAGGGAGTAAATAGATCCTATTACATGAACTACTAGATTCGAGAGCAGAGAGAGAGAGAGAGGAGTGAGATGGTGCAGACCATCAATGGGCACAGCAGGTGTGGTGTTGGAGCTAGAGCCAGTCGTCATCCCGTTCGTCGAGGTGATGATCTGCGCTAGGGCAGCCACGGTCGGGGAAGCGGTGGCAGTGAAGTCCCGCGACGCGCGTGGAGGCGTTGAACACCAGTGGTGCTTCCCGTCGCTCACAGCGCGACCCTCGAGATCGGTTAGAGTTGTAGGTGGGGAGTGGCGGCTCAGGTGAACCTCGTGACTCGAGCCCCGGCTCCCCCACCTCCTTTATATTGTGCTGCGCGACGGGGGTCCACCAGCCAGTATTGGGCTGGGCACCCCCGATCAGGGCGCGGATCAAGGCCTAATGAGCCGTTGGGCTTATTAGAGGAGAGATCAACCTAACAATGCATGCATGCCACCATGCTTTACTGCTGCTTAGCGCTAGTGCCCTACACCCTCCCTCTGGTTATTATTATTAACAAAAGAGCCTGCTGGTTCCGTTATATTCCGAGTTGGATAAAGACGCATTTCCCTCTCACCTTGATGTGGCAAAGCAACGTTTTAGGTGCCTTTCTTCGAGTGCAAGGTATCCATGCGTATCTTTCACCTCTTGGTGGCCTCTACCTTGCTGCTGCTCGGCTCCAAGGCAGCTTTACCTGTTATTCACAACTTTATCTCTTTTTTTCCCACCTACTAAGAGAGTATAGTACGTTAAATACGCACGTATTGAACACACAACAATCACGCTCATACCACCTCAGACGTGCAAACACACGCTTAGGAGGCGTTTCCTAGCTACACGTGCTATATATATATATATATATATATATATATATATATATATATATATATATATATATATATATATATATATATATATATATATATATATATATATATAGAAATTTCTTAGAGATGCAGCGCAGAACGCTACTGAGCTGTCTAGTTCCACAGTTGGTATGATTTTTACTTTTTAGCAAATTTAGATACATACAAAGGGTCATAACTTCCTTTCATAATGGGAAAAAGAAAAAGAAAAGAGGTTCACCATTGAGATAGTATATTAATTCTGAATTTCTGATTAACCTACTTATTGACTTTAGTAATTTAGCTGTGAAAGGACGGAACACTTTGAAGCACATATCTGCAAAGCTAAAGTTTGAGGTGGTGGCCACAGCCCAAGTGCCCACATTCTTTTTGGATGACGTCACCTCCAGTGCAGCACCAAAGAAAGAAGAATCTACAAGATGTACCTCACCTGCAGGATGCAAATCTGTATGTGTGCAAAAGAAAGACACGCTGCATAATGAGTGAGTGTGTGGCTCTTTGGCACTATAGGGGGATGTGATTCGATGTGATCTGCATAGTACTAGAATTTTTCAGGTAGGGTCATGCCCCCACCTTGGAGGGTCCACACCCCCAAAAAACAATAGAACGCCTTTTTGTTGCACCGGCGGTGTGAGCGTTGCTTGAATGCTTATATATACTCCTACGTACGCCCTAATATTTGCACCGTTGCTAATGGTTTGTTTTCAACAATGCCAGCGTCGCTGTTGCCGAAGATCAATGAGGAGGCTAACTTGTGGGTAGCGGCAGGTTTCAGGCCGGCCCTGTTGGTGGCCGCTTGCATTGGTCGCAAAACGTTTTGTTTCTTTAGTTCCTTCTTCGCCCAGCGCCTTTTCAATTTCTTTCTAGTTCTTTGTTCAATGTTGTAAGCTGTGGCTTCCGCGGTGCAACTGTTTTGCTACTCTCTTAATGAAAAATGTGCTCGTTGAACGCGGTCCCGAAAAAAAGGATGGAGAAGAATAAGCTATAATAATTAACGTGAAAATCGGCGTGTTGCCGTCTTCGTTCCCAAGACCGTTCCATTGCTGATCACTGGTGTAATTTATTTGTCATGAATTAATGCCCTGTACGATTAAGACCATGTAAACTCTAGGTGTCTGGCACCCTCCATTTACCGCCTTGCCGGAATCTATGGAAAATCATTCAGGTGGGGCTCTCACCTCTTCGGTGAAGTCTTCTAAAAAAATCGGCGTGTCTTTTCTGTTCATGCAAGTTAGTTAGCTCCTCATCGATCTAAGCCTCTCACCGGTCTTTGGTCAGACGTGTGCCGCTAAATTTGCAATGAGGCAATGACTGGCAGTTCTCCTTAAAATCACATGTTACCCAAGAGATAGCCCTCCAAGCAAGTTAAACACTTTCGGAAGTGGTGAGAATTGAACGAAAGATCGAAGTCTACGTGCCTGTGCTGTCCTGTTTTGAAACTGAACTTTTAAGAGTTTCTTGGAGGCACATATAAATCCAAAATTACAATTCACAATCTCAGATCATCAGGGATTCATGGTGCACACGAAACTACATTGCCTGGCTAGGTAGCTGGGCCAGGGGGGGTCTAGATGCTCGTCTCGCCTTCGCATATGACGACGATGGTTGGCTAATAACTACAATTTGTCACTCAATAACAATGGTTTCTTTTTGTTTGTCTTGCGTCACTTGTTGGTCAGTCAATCTCTAATTTTTCAAGGGTTTAACGATCCACTCCTAATCCTATAAATAAACTTGTCAAAAGCGCATTTAGCTACAATAAATTACATATGCTCCGTACGGCCACATTGATAAACCATGCTCCGTTGTAGGAGTATCTCATGTGTGTGTTTTGACCAACCTGCCACATGGTTTATCTAGCTCATTGTTTAGGTGCTTGAGTAGAAGCAGATGAAGTAACTGTCTCTAGAAACGAAATCCACAACTACAAAAAGAATTTGAGAAGACAGACTCTCCCTGATTAACAAAGGTGAGCATTTTTAGGTGTCGTCTCTATAAATTATCAGGAGGGGTTCAGACAAATTAAATGCCCGCCTTTAAAAATGGATATTAATAGAGATAGGCATTCTAAGGGTCCACCTCTAGAAATCGACTAAGAGATGCAACACTGTCAAGAGGTCCGTCTCTAGAAATAGTTGCATAAAAAATAATTCATAATGTTTCCACATAAAGATAGGTAATAACAAACTTTATATACAAATTGTAGACTTTGACGCGATCTACAACTTTGTGGTTGATAATTTTTTTTGTTTTGAAGCTATTTAGAGCCCAAAAAAATTGTTTTAAGTTCTAACAATTTAAAATTTAAAATTTGAAATAACCTCGGACGATGTTGGCATGTTCTATATCAAAGTTGTAGTGCTCAATACAACCTATAACTTTGTAGTCGACAAGTTTTTAATTTAAAATTACTTAGAGTCTCAAAAGTCGGTTTTAAATTCTCATATTTTGACATTCAATTTTTTTTTAATTTTTTTAATAACCTCGAATAGAGACTCTTCCTATACCAAAATAGAAGTGTTTGATAAGATTTAAAGCTTTGTATTTGAAACTTTTTCATTTGAGATATCATTTAGCAGCTAAAATAGTCAACAAAATATTAAAAAATATTGATTAAAAAAGATAATATTTGTATACTCACAAATGAGTGTACAGCTATAGTGCAATGGTAGAGAGACGTTATATGAGCTGAAGGTCATGGTTCACATTAAAAAAACACTTGTTTTTTTTTAGTTTTTAAAAAACCATAAATAAAGAAAAATCAAAAGCCCCACTTCATCAAGCGTAGCAGTGAAAAGTCCCTTGGAAGAAAAGTCCGGCACGTGGCAAAAGGAAATGGTCATACCTAACGAACACAAGTAAAGTCATCAAATGTCGTCGGAACAAATAAAAGACAATTCCCTATCACAAGTGTGCCGAGCTTGGATTTAAATCAAAAAAGAGCTTTAGTTTCTCGGTTTAATAGCTTCTTCCACCGGCCAAGTTGGCATGCATGCATGTGGAAATGCAACGAAAACACGTCAGACTGACTCGGGAGCTCAACAAATAAAGCGCTTTTTTTCCTCGCAAAAGAAAGCGCTTTAGTTTCACCCACAAGCGATGAATCATCGAACGTACATGTTGATGTTGTGATGCAAGCAAGACTGCAAGAGAGTAGGAAAACAATTGCAGAACATGAACTTTAGACCGCAGGAAGAGGCGCCACTGTTACGGATTCAACCATGCGAAAATAAAGCAGTAAAGGTAGCTAGCTAGGCACTAGAGTCTAGATGCATTGTGCCCATATATATTCACCCTGTTCGCTTATGCTGAAATTTGGCTTATGCTGATGCTTATGCTGAAATGTTGTAAGAGAAAAATACTGTTTCATGGCTGAAAAGTAGCTCAAACGAATAGGGCAATTGCCCTGTTCTCGCTGAAATTTGACTTATGCTATTACTTATGCTGATTTGCTGTGAAAGAAAAACAATATCCTTCTAGACGTCAAATGTCGTGGCATATATTTTTTTGAACTATCAACGAGGGGAGGAATCCTCACCTAAATTATATTAATTTATCATCAACAACCTCATTTTTAGGGAATGAGGCAAAAACCCTGTACAGGAGCCCCAGCACAAGGGCTAGATTGTGACATATCCACTAATAAGAAAACAACAAGAAGCACATATACAACCAAAGAGGAATGTTCAAAAAAAAAAAACAAAAGAGGAGAAAAACTATACGCCAAGGCACAGAAACTCTTCAACGATGCCTCCAGAAAGGTGAATGACGCCGTAACGTAATCATCGTCAGCCAAGAAGGATCTTGGCAAAGCTTTCGCCCGAGCCTTGTGCCGAGGGGTAACGGGCCGATCCAGGCGAGGCAACAGTAGGTTCTTCAGTGACGCCTTCAAGAAGGAGAACCTCATCGCTGGCCCAGAATGATCTGGGCTGAGCTTTCACCCAGAACCGTTGCCAGTGCTCTCGTTGACCAACCCGTAACGGAGGGAGGCACGCACCGGCAAGCGTCCACGCCTGGACGGAAGTGGAGGGTGGGGGTGCCGGTCGCCGCAAAACCGCACGGAGCCGTTCCCGAACTCGCCCGCGACGGTGGGAGGCGCGCACCGGGCAAGCGTCCACGTCTGGATGGAGGGGGGAGGGGGGACTCGATGCCGGCGACCGTCACACCATACGGAGTCGTTTCTGGACTCGCCCGTGATGGTGGGAGGCGCGCATCGGCAAGCGTCCATGCTTGGACAAAGGGGTGGGAGGGGAGGGGGTGCCGGCCGCCGCCACACCGTGTGGAGCCGCTCCCGGACTCGCCCGCCACGGTGGGAGGCGTGCACCAACAAGTGTCCACGCTTGGACGAAGTGGGGGTGCCGGCCGCCGCCACACCGCGCGGAGCCGTTCTCGGACTCGCCCGCGACGGTGGGAGGCGCGCACCGGCAAGCGTCCAAGCCCGAACGAAAGGAGGGTGCCGGCCGCCGCCACACCGCGCGGAGCCATTCTCGGACTCGCCCGCAACGGTGAGAGACGTGCACCGGCAAGCGTCCAAGCTCGGACGAAAGGAGAAGGTACTAGCTGCCGCCACACCATACGGAGCCGTTCCCGAACTCACCCGCGAATGCCGTGGCATATATGGCTCGTCCTGTATGTGCATTTCTACTTGCATGCATGCTTGCGACTAGTTTATTCCACACGTTTGATCGGTTTTCAGCGACGTCGACAGTGTGGCACAGAATGTCAGAAGATCAAACGCGCGCACGAACAAGAACAAAGATGGACACGTAGGAGACCAGCCCGTTCCAGTTCTGGGCGCTGCTGCTGTTGCTTTGCACGCGGCGGGTCGGCCGTCGGCGGCCAAGTGCCAACCACCGTGGTCGTTAGCTTTCCACGCCACGGTACGGTCGTGGCGGGTCCCGCGTGCGCGCACGCAGGGCCACCGGCCACGTCACTCCTCGCCTGCATCTCGTCTACTCCGTCCCGCGCCGCAGGCGGCACTGCAGCTGGTCGTCGCTTGTCGCTTCGATGGGGCTGGTCCGCTGGTGGCTGGTGCTTTGTGCTTTCCGCCTGGACGCTGCACTATCCTGCGGTAGTAGTGGTGATGTGTCGCACGGGCGGCAGCTAGCCGCACCACACCATATGTCACTGTCTTTTTCGCAGCCACCGGCCGGAGACGCCAATCATTGGCCGTGGCGTGTCAGCGACTCACTGATCCTCGCCCCGCCCCCGGCCTCGGGCCCGCCGTCTGCGGACTGACGGCCGGCGTCCAGGCACAGTCCCGAAAGGGAAAGGGACCGACCAGTCGACCAGAGCAGCTCCTGTTGCTGTAAATAAGCGTAGAGCAAAACCATGGAGGAGCTAACGATTTCCATTTGCACACTTCAGCACCAAGGTGGCAAGGCCAGACATTTTGTCGGTTCACGACTTGCCCGTGTTTCAATCATGATTACACAAGGTGTTGCAGTGAGGTTTGAGATGATCCGATCTAGGATACATAATCGTACCATCAAGAGAGGAAAATATGTTTGCTAATCAGTTATCTAGCTAGTGACATTAGATGAGATCTAACTCGAGATTGTATTTAGATCGAGCGACGTCGAAACGAAGCAAAACAAAATCTTTACAAAAAAGTATTTTTGAAATGCTACCTCAGTGCTAAAGGTGTTGGTTGTCTCATGGGACAATAAAAAGGGATTAGCGCATTTGAAAATAAAGGTTTAAGCGCGCTGCTGCTACTGGCGACTAACAGCGCGGTAAGAAACGTTTGATCACATGGAGCTCTCTGGTGCGCAGCAGAGAGGTCCACTTGAGAGATACTAATTCTAGAGGCGGGTTTCAGCTCGCAGCTTCGGGTGTTGTGAGCACCGGAGATCTTCTGTGCTCGCCAAAGAGGTGCACCGAAGCTTTGTAAGGGAAATAGCTAGTTCAACTAGCCGTTGGAACTCTCTGGTGTGGGAGTTCTGGTGCTCAGCGGAGCTTTTCTGATGGGTGTATTTCAATACAGCCAGGTTGCAACAGCTAGTTTCTTGTGGGTGTATAAATAGAGGGTGTGGCTGGGCTCGACACATCTCTTGAGACCCCTATGTTGATATGAGAACACATTAGAGCTCAAGAAACACCTCTACTCACATGCTTAGTGGATATCACATCTGTGATAAGGAGTGATCTAGTGCATTTGTTTGGGAGGAATAACATCCAGTGGCACTAGTGATCAATTGACTATCGTGTGAGCTATTACTCTTGGAGGTTGCCACGATCAAGTAGATTGTAGGAATCTTCGTGACCTTAAAATTAGGTCGTTGATTGATGACAAAATGCATATATATTATAAATTATGTATATATGTTCATGCGACAGTGGTTTTTATATATTGTATTTGACTATGTATATGTATGTTGATGATATATCGGTGCATGTGATATGTGTTGATGTTAACAATATGAATATATGTTGAGAGTATGAATATCATTTGGCCTCATCTATAAATGGTGGGAAGAGAAAATTCAAATTTGATGAAAAATTATTAATATTTGAAAAGTGTTTCCGGACACGGTTAGAAAATACAACCGCCTCTTGAAACATTTTCTAGAGAGGGGCTAGGAACTCCACCTGTCTCTAGAAATCAATCCCTAGAGACGAACGAATCTTTAGCTGCATCTAGAAATGGATTCTATGGATGGCTTGATGCCCACCGGCGTTTCTAGAGACATATGCACATAGACTTTTCGTCTAGCCACTTCTAGAAATAGATTAATCGCCTTTACAAATTAATTCAGTAGTAGTGTCCGAGCTCTTGAAAACTTTCTAGGATGTATACATCGGAGGTTGGAAATACTTTCAAAATGATAATATCAATTATATTACAAATCAATACAATTTTATAAAATATAATATGCTAGTTGAAGGTTCAGAGAAAAGCACACGGGGAGTCATTCCCATTAGTTGAATTTGATACTTTTGTCTTTTGCACTGTCTATTCTATCCTCCTCGAGCAAACTTCTGAAGTACTACCACACGCAAGCATGATTGCCAGCTAAACTCAACCACCCTCAAAAAGAAAACCATCCGTGAATTTTGAACGTATATTTCGGCCGGTCAATTCTTCATCACATATTTATTTTTATCAGCCTTTCGTTTTCCTTAAACCATGCTGTCTTAACTAGTACTAGTAATCCACAGTAGTTATCTTGACGTGACGACCATCCGTGAATTCGTCCATATAAAATAAAATATCCAGAGCAGTTGACCGGTAACCAATTCTTTGGTAGCTTCAAAGAAACTAATCTCGCCGTACGTGTCTGCCTGCCTGACACCTTGCATGGCCGACGCGTGGCTCGGTAGCACGTCAGCAGGCAGGACTGTCACTGTGATCCAATCCAGTACTCCAACGCCAATTCTGCAGAGAAAAGAAAACGTTAACGCGGTCATGAGTCATCCATTCAGCTCGGTGGTCACTGTCCTAAAATTCTGCAGGTACAGGGGCTCATCTCCTGCGAGTGCGAGTCAAGTGATTTACAGAAATTTTTAATGCTGCTAGGGATTTTTGTGAAGGTTCCATATCATGCAACATTTATGTGTTTATATTTTGAGTGAGGACTTTTGTTAAAATTAGTATATATAGCAACGGTTGGTTAGCTGGCTGAAAGCGATATGCTTCTTTGCCAAAAAAAAAGAGAGAGTATTTTCCAGGGAGCCTTTTAATTTTCTTTTTGGCTCATCAGAGTCTGCATGTTTGTCTTTTTATTGTTGGCTCAAAATGAAACTAAAATTCCAGCCACATTAAGATGCTTGTGAATCGATTACAGTGTAAAATTAAAGTGATGGCCAGGATTTAGCATAAATCATTTTGATCAAGTTTAACAAATTAAGAGAGCCAATGGAAGTACTTGCACGTTTCTCCTGAGTCATACAACCAGACCTTGCGGTTCACGAGCTTGGCATCATATTAATTTGTTTATACCAGCAGCTGAGCAAATCTCCATGCGTCAGAGGGAGCACGCGTCGAAACCCCGCACACAGCGAAATGTAAGCAGGCACGGTCAACAGATCCAGAGATTTCTCATAAACTAGTGCCGGCGCCGTTTACATGGAATGGAAGTAGTCTTGACGGGAGAAAAAAAACATCTGAAGGCTGAAATCTGAAGCCTTTCCGCATAGCTAGCTTAGCTTGTCCAATAATGTCCATCAGCGCAAAATCTTAGTAAATGTACTTGTGATTTGCTGAGCAAAAATACGCCACTTTAGTTCCAATAATCCTAGGTATTTACTTGGAGCCGTACAGAGAGATGAGAAACTGTGTGCTAGTCGTGGATGTTCTTGAATTCAGTATATATATGCTCCTGTTACTACCATATGACTTTGATCAGATTTTTTTAGTTGAGATATATTTTACCGGCCGTGTTTGTTTATCCTTTTGTTTTCTGTAAACTTATCCAGTCAGATGTTTGCATGCAACCATGAGCAACAACTTCGTATAATGAAAAAAAAGGAAGCACTTGAGGTTTCATTACCAGTTCAGAACACTGACACCTGGAATCTCCAGTCCACTTCTTGGGGTAGGAGTAGAGGACCAAGCAAATCCGCACCTTCCTTCACAGTTGACAAGTACTAGTAGGCAAGTAGCAGCAGATGCAGATATATATCTCTGCGCAACAAACGCGATTGGATCGCGCGAGGCGAGAGGATAAGCGAGAACACAAAGATCTTTGTCTCTTTTATTTACCGCCCCAGTTGACCGCCCACCACCACTCCGGCCGACACATCAACCACAACTGTGACTGAATCAACCACAATTGCACACACTAGTTGCTGCGACGGCACCGTGCTCGGCCGCACTCGGCTTAAAAAACGAGCTCGGAGCTGTCATGTCCTAACTCCTGATGCCACCGAGCGAATGAATACTACGCACACCACCACGAGAGGCGAGACAACAGAGGGAGAATTCTTTCTTTTATTTTACCAAATGCACGCGCACAATTGGAACAAGTAAGCTGGTGACCAGGAAAGCAATTCCAGGGAGGGAGATGAGGGCCGGGGAGGAAGGTTAGAAAAACAGGGAGACGCCAGAAAGGAGACGAGAGTACTCGATTCTTTCCTCACTAGAAAAAGTGGAAGCCAAACAAAGAAAGCTGAGGGAGAGAGAGAGTAGACTAGCATTAGTTTATAGTGGCAATAATTGTTTGGCAGGCATTGGGAATCCCGGCGCCAGTGTTTCTATCCCCCAGCGCTGAATTCCGAGAGATCTCATCTGCCTCTCGTCCTCCTCGGGCCGTCACGGCGGCGGCTCGGCTCTCAGTAGTCACTGCTAGTACTCGTTTGGTGCTGGGTGGTGTGCGGCGGCAAGTTGTGGAGATGCCCTTTGCCCGTCCCCTTCCTTTTTGAGCGCATATAAGCGAGCGGCGTCTCGCCTTTGGGGTCGGCGGGGCCGCCGCTTTTTGGTTGCGCTCTCCCCTCTTCTCCCCCTACCCTGCCTTTCCATTGGAGCGCACAAAGCCGGACGGCACCACCATTTAAAGAAGGCCAAGCGCACGGCGGAGGAGAAGAGACCACCACCTCACACTCCATTCACGCCAGGATCGATCGATCGCGCCGCGCGCTATAGCTGCTGCACGTACGCTTGCCTCCTCTTCTGCTGCTCTGCGGCTCCGGGCTCCGGCGCAGGTGAGTTTCTTGATTTATTGGAATTCCGTAGCGTGATCGGGAAAGATCCTGCTTTGGCAGGATTTATATGGCCGGCGGCCGTCCGGGTTGTGCTTGTGCGTTAGTGTTTTCTTCGTTCTTTCGGTTGCGTGACCTAGTGGAAACAAGGGAGCTTGGCGGTCGCTCGGGCCGGCGTGGAATTCGATGTGGAAAGCGAGCTCCTCTCGGATAGTGCCCTGCGCCACGCCTGGGGGCCGCCGTCTTTCGTGCAATCATCGTTGCTTGATTTGGTTTCTTCCTTTTCGTTGAAGTCTTTCCGTGCTGCTTCTCTAGTATACGGGCAGTTCGGGTTCCATCTTGAGGTTTCCACCGTGCTGGAGGGTTTGGGCGTTTGGCTTCTTCTCTGCCTTCTTAAGCTTCTGTTGGTATTGTAGAGTCCCTACAGAAGGCTAGTCTTTGAGGTTCTTTTGCTAATCGCTTCTTTGATTGTCCGATTGAAAGCATGATTCAAAACTTATGTCCTCGACTTTTAATAGTTCGTTTCAGTTTTGGTGCTTTCTTGCGGTGAAAATCTCATGTGAAATTCCTCTGAGAAGTATCACAACTCGTTCCTACCAGCATGATGTTTGTACTATGGCCTTGTTCACTTCCCCATCCTAACCCAAAATATTTCCTCTGTCACCCGTCACATCGAATCTTTAGACGCATGCATGGAGCATTAAATGTAGGTAAAAAAGATAATTAGTTGTATAGTTTGTCTGTAAATGTTGGGACGAATCTTTTGAGCCTAGTTAGTCAATGATTGGACAAATTTTGTCAAATAACAACGAAAAATACTACAGTAACTTTTCACCTACTTTTCGCAAAGTGAACACACCCTATCTTTACAAAGAGAAGCATGCACTCGTATTTGTCAATTCATCTATCATCTATGATATGGTTTTGATATAATTAACTTGAACTGAATGCAAGACTCTTGCTCTCTGTACTATGCTGTTCTGCTGCTGACATGGCTGAATTATTTCCACATGGTGCAATCATGCTTTTTCGTATATAAGTGCTAATGATAGTCCATCTAGTTGTGCCAGCTTTGGTTAGCCACTTCTTGTAAGACCCATGTGAGTAACTAGTTATTCAGGACATTTGACTACAATAAAAAACAAACTGACTGAGCATTGGATGGTATCTCTTCAGACTCTTTTCTTCTTTTTGTGATGTGATCACTGGTTCTTCTCTTTGAAAAGTTTGTTCTCGCTCACCAGCGAAAGTTTATTTTGAATTGGATTAGATTAAGTGATTATTGTGCTACTTTGTGAGCTGTCAAATCTCTAGTTCTTAATATAATGATACGTAGCTCTCCTGTCCTGTGTGTTCGATAAAAAAAGATCCTTTAGTTTTTATTATTGTTCCCGAGGACCAGATTCACCAATGTTCCTTCTTTCATGTCTTCTGTAGGAAGTCTAATGTGGAAATCTCTCAGTACTGAGTACTTTTGTTAGAAGAAAGATTTGTTCAGTCGAGCTTTGCAAATTATCATCATAGTTTGGATGACATCCATGGTTACTTTGACGAGTTTATGGAGCCCTGGTTGCCGAGCTCATCTGGGTTCTCTGACAATGGAACTGTAATATTTGCAGCAAAACTTTATTTCCTCATCTTGGAAGAAAGTTTCAAGAAGGGTTGACAACTTACAAGTGTTCCTGTGAAGCTTGATGACATGTTCATGAGGGAGGAGTGGGAGAGCGAAATTTCTTCTGTTATGCAGATGTCAACAGATCCTAACAACTATGGGGTATTTCCTCATTCATTCTGCAACCAACATGTGGTTTCGTTTCAGACGAGTTCAGTTACCAGTGGATCAGGAGCCATACCAGTTTGTCTAGACACTTCCAGTGGAATGAATGGCAATATGGCGATGTTGAACACTACATGTTCAACAATTGTATCCACTGGTTCACCAAACATGATTTCTGATTCTTCTTGCCAGAACCTCAAGTATAGTGCACCGTTGGCTGTGGAGTGGTCCTATCTGGAGCTGCAAATGTTGAATGATGGCCTCAACAAGTAAGATATACTTCCATATAATCTGAATTAAGTATATGTTAAAAAAATCTGAATTAAGTAGCTATTTCCATCTCACCTTAATAATGAGACATTTTATCCTATATTTACTATTCAATTTTAAACAATTTAATCATGATCATGCCTCGAAGTTGAGGCCAAACTGTCAAGATTTTGTGTCCCTCGGTCTTATAATATATATTTAGTTGTCCTAAGTCAAACCATCCTAAGTTTGAGCTGAGCCATCAAAGAAGCAAATTTATGAAAATATATTTCATAATGTATCTAATAACCCTTTCAAAAAAAATAATGTATTTAATAAAGTTCATTAGATTTTGTAAATACCATTGTTCTTTTCTACAGATTTGGTCAAACTTAGGATGGTTTGTCTTAAGACAACTGAAAATCCATTATATTCCAGGACGGATGGAGTATTATGGTTTCATAAACTGAGTTTTGTGATGTTTGTTGTTGATTCTAGTCAGAAATACACCTCTGTTGTCTGTTTTTTTATACTCTGATGAAAGGAGCACTCTTTATTTCTATAAGGAATTGTTACATGAGCAATTTGTTGGAAATATTAGATCCCTGTTCTCTTACTATAGATGTTTTTTTTAATGCACTCTTACTATAGATGTTATTTCACATTCATGCCTTTTACTTATATTTAGTCCAACAAAAAGAGAGATGATGTTTTTGTTTATCTTATATTTGAAGCTTTTACCTATCAGTTCATTCCTAATAGCTTATCCTTTTGGTTCACTGGCTAATGAAATTTTCAGGTATGCACATGAACCAGGAATCATGAAGTACATAAAGATAGCAGCCATGTTACCAGACAAGACAGTAAGAGATGTTGCCATGAGATGCCAATGGATGGCAGCGGTTAGTCCCTGATTTCTCTGATTTATTACGCAGCGTCTGAATGTCATTTCCTCATATGTTATATTCAATCTACATTTCAACCCAAAACTTCAGAGGTAGCTAACATTTCATAAACCTGAACTCTGATAGATACTAAAGCCATGCAATATGTTTATCCAGTCTAGATTATTCATTTGAAAGGAATATGTGGTCCCACATCAGCTTATGGATGGAGACTAACAGTAGTTTACACTTGTGTGACTTGTCAAGATGATGTCACCATAATTCCACTAAACCAGTGCCGAGTATGTGAAAGTAGATCATGCTGAAGATACACTTATTGTCCACATCTATAAAAATACTATATTGGTCGATTATGAACATTAAAGTTAGTGTGATCTGAGCTGGTCCTCCTAAGTATCCTTTTGAGCTGTTGCCTCATAGAATTACCTTTGTATTTGTCTAGTGTGTACTAGAATAATATAAGGAAGGCTGACAAGTGTCTGCTTTTCTCCTATGTGTTCGAGAAAAAAGGTCTCTGCTTTTGACATTACTAATAATAAGGTTTGCAGACTAAAGTTGGCATGCTCCTGTTTCATGTCGAGAGTCCATAGCATGTATAGCGCTTGGAAAGGTTGTGATTATTTTATTTACATTTTTCAGTTAGTACAACAGAGATGGCATATTTGATCTGATTGATCAGTGAACAGCATTCAACTATATAAAGCTGACACTGCCAATGCAACAAATAAGAATAATTCCATGTCTCTCTTTTTTAGTGTCAAGAAAGTAGGAAATATTTTTAGTTTGTTGTAGATGGCAAGCGAAACAACCTTGAGTAATAATTAGTTGTATCCTACTTGATGCTTTCCTGTCCCTTTATGTGTCTCCCTGTTTCTCGTCTCTTTTGGGTTTCATCTCTAGCCTACCCCAACTTGCTTGGGACAAAAGGCTATGTTGTTGTTGTTGTTGTTGTTGCTACTTGATGCTTTCCACTGGAATGCGTAATAACCAAGTAGTGTTTTATTTTTCATTCTTGTTGTTAATAATGATTAGTTATATTTTCTGAGGGAGTTTGTTCATCATATGTCACTTTCCTTTTCAATTTCATTGGTGATGATATAGATTGTCTTATAGAGAAAAGAAGCTACAAGACGACGGAAACCTGAAGAACACTATCCTGGAAAAAATACAAAAGATAGGAAGGTACTCATCCTTTCATTTTTTTATAACATTGTTGTCTGTTGTTAGCACCAGCATAGTCTACTTGAAGAAATTACTGTTCTGACTACTGATAAACATTAAATTTGGACATCTTTGTTCTAACAAATTTATTTTGAAACACACCAGTCCATGGCTCCATGCATCTACACATGTTTTGGTTTTGTGGAAATGATGAAATGAACTTAACATTTAACACTCCAGTGGCATCTTCTCGACATAGGAAGATGAATTATAATGTGATACTGTTAAAATGCAGTTGGGATGAGAAATGTACATGATGCAACCTTATACAAGTAGTATCTATGAGTTCATTTTTAAATGGATCTGATTAAGGTTGTTTCTCAGGATAAAATGGCTGAGTCGTCATCATGGGGTACTAATCCTCCTGTTCAGACTGAGATGAGATCTTCCTCATTTATTCCTCAGAACGCCAAAAACAATGGATTTATCTCTGGAGGTTGGTAGGTCACTTAAAGAGTGATCGAGTGATTGACTGTGTGTAACATACCGTTCACCATTGCTTTTGGCTACGATGAAATATTTGAACCAATTTTGCGTTCCGAGGAATGCTCAAATGCTATTCCATAAAAGTCAAAACCGTATTAATGCATTTAAACATATAGCATTATTGATATTTGATGGTGATTCTGCTCTGAAGTTATCCTTGGGGCACTTAATTCCATAAAACATCACCACACTTTTCAGCATATTTGAGGATCTTTATATTGTAAATGTTCCAGAGTCCTCTTAGTTTCCACTATAAGCATATGAAGTTTCTTTATCTGCCAAAATGTTGATACAAACATTGCCCTGATTACTTCAGATCATTCAGTTCTTTACAAGGTTTGACATGTTTCTGTTTCTTTTATGCAGACTCTCAAATTGACCGTGGAATGCTAAATATATTGGAAGAAAATGCTCGACTACTCAATCAAATAGAAGTAAATATTTTAACATCACAGGTTGGTCTTTTGTTTCTTTCTTTTTTTTTTCTCGAACCTTTTGTTTCTTTCTTGTATGATGCATCTTATAATTTAGCCAATTCAGTTTAAGGCATTAGTTATATTTTAAATATGTGTCTTCGTTCAGATCAACTCTTTATTTAGTTTGCAACAAAACTATAGAAACACAATAAAGGTTAATAGTTGATGCCATCCAGACCCAGTGCTCATTACAACTTCTCATTGGAGAGAGAGAAAAAAAACATTCCAGCATCTGTTTGGAGCATATTTTTGTGAGAAATTTTCATGAGCAGCAGGAAGATTTAGCTGTGCAGGAGTAATTTTCAATTCCTCTGATAATACTTTTCAGGCTTATAACAACATTGATCTTTTCCATCACGCAAGAAGGAACATCAATGGTCTTCTACAAAGGTAGAGTTTACCACATTTTATACACAAAAATTGGCTCAAAATAGTAAAGTGTGTGAAACACATGTTTATATGGATGCTTTCTATAATGTGGCGCCCTCCTTAATGAACAGCATGAGCCAAATTCCCGGAATAATGAGCAAGATGCCCCCATTGCCTGTTTCGGTGGATGAAAGGCTAGCTAGCTACATACTCCCTCGTGCTCCTATGGTAAATATCTTCTGCTTTGCCTATGATCTGCAATCTGGTACCTTGTTGGTTGTTGATCGGTATCTTAGCTACTGATATGAAGATACAGAATAAAAAATGCAGTCTGGGCTTGACCAATATTCGGCTGCATATAATATGTCACCACTAACCAGTTACTCCAAAAGCACTTTTATCATTGGCTTGATATTCTGTTTCGTTTTGCCATTACTAAATAATACTCACTGAATAGTTGGTGATACTTAAATTGCTTATTTGTTAGCCAAATACTCAAGGAGTATATAAAACGTGCATTCATTAGTAATTTCTGTAATAGTGTAATCAATGTCATCAGTCTCAGTTAGCAATATGCATTTTCTTTTGACATATATATTGCTGTTCTCTTATCACCGGGTTCTACTGAAATGCTCACTCTTGAATTCTTGATATGTCACTGCTTTCATTTGAAGGCACAAGTTCTTGGCAGCAATCATTTGAAAGAAGAACCAAGAGTATGGTAGGCCACTGCTAGACAGGGCAGCAGCTCAATTTTCAGCAATAGTTTGATCAAAGTATCTGAAGAGCCATGTGCTTGGGAATCTGCATGGAGAAGCGTAGGTGAAAGAACGATCCGGCTTTTCTGATGTCTGAAAGCTAGAGAAGCAACATGATCCACCTCACCACATGGCCTTAAAAAACGCTGTCCAGCTTGCCTACTCAGGATGTTCTGTATTAGTGATTATGAATTTGAGATAGGTAGAGTTTTCCGTAATCTGCAGTTTTCGTCACCTTGGTTGCACATATCGATTCTTTTTCGGGTTTTGTCCTGGTGATCGATGTTAACAGAAGTGTAGCATAGAAACTAAACTTGATATGAATAATTAGCAGGAAAAGCTTAGCCTTTTTGTCAGTTGCTACAAGGTAACAAACCTTCTGTGTGTATCTAGTATTCTAGTTCTAGTATAATGCATATGCAAGCCTGGTTCTCTAAATTGCTATCTCTCTCCTTCTGTATTTGCTGCGTGTCTCTTTAAAACTGCAAGAATTTAGCAGAATTCCAATCAAAGTGTTGTAACACGTGCTACAGCAGAGTACCAAGATGGGGAATTGGGGATCGAGTTGAGGGAGAGTAGTAGTAGCAGGTCATCCCAGTATGTTTTCATTTTCAGTTTGTATCACACTGATTTGTGGGACCTCATGGTCAGAGTCGTGAGGGTGAGAGCTTATAGCCGCCCATGTATTTGTTCTGAGACGTTAAGCAAAATATTCTGAATACGTACTAGAAATCTAGGGAAAGGAAGCCTTCTTCCTCCTCGCTACTGAGATCAATTCCCACCACCCTCGATTATTGTCTGCGATTGCTCACGTCTCCCATTACTGTCTGAGATTGCTCCAAGGTAATAAATAGCGTATAGCGGGTTGGTAGCGGATTGACGTCGAGGTAGCGGATTGCGGATAGCGGGTGATATTGCGGACGATAAGTTTTAATAGTAGCACCCGATAGTCCCATATAATTTTAAGTACATATATCATGAATAATGAGTATAAATAATTTTAAGTACATATATCATGAATAATTTTAAGTTTCACAGCCGATGCGTGAGTATTTGAATTTGAGGTGCGAGTCATAGTGGGCTGGACTAATTAGAGATATTTGCTTTCATGCTATTGCGGCATGCTACGTGCAATTGCGGCCGCAATATCGGCCCGCTATTCAGAATTGCGGCCGCAAAGTTACAGGATGCAAAGTTCAGAGCGCTACCTCATAGCGGTAGCGACAATGGACCGCTACCACTATTGCGGGTGCAATTGCGGCCGCTACCGCCGCTATTTATTACCTTGGATTGCTCACGTCTCTGAATCGATGTCATCTCTGAATCGATCGCCAAGGACATGTGGTATATAGAGGCAATAGGCAACGTTGTAAGCCGGCTTTGGATTACTTGCCAAATGTTTGGAGTGAAACTCCATAGCTTTTGGCAATCTGCACAACGTTTACCCATAGAGCTAAGTTTCCAATACCCCCAAGGCCACTTTTGACGGAATTCTACTTTATGTACAGTGGAATATTTGGAAAGAACGTAATCAAAGAACCTTCCAACAGCGGGACTTGGAACCTTTGCAAGTGGCGTTCTTGATTAAAGATGATAATCCGACACTTCAACTTCACAACACATCAAGCCTCCTGCCTCCGCAACGTATTGACTTCTTCATAGTTGTTTCTCTTTGCAGCATGTTTTTTCCTTCTGTTTTCACTGCTAACCGGCTAGTCGTGTTGCGCCGTAAGTTAATTTTGTTTTTTTTTTCCTTTTTCTCGTATATTAAAAATTGTGACAAAACTCTTGTCGTCCTTTCGAGAGAAAAAAATGGACGTGACTACGCTAGCCCCCATCCGAACACCCACGTAAGCCCCATCTATTGCGCCCACCACGCATGCCTGATAAGTCTGACACCATGCTGCACTTGCCGTCGCTGCCTCGCTTGCTGCGGCTGCAATTGTACGCCTGCCCGCCCGCCTCCACATGGTCCTGCATGTACGCACGCAAGCCCTTGTATGCAGGTGGGGACCACCCACGCCCGTGCCCCCACATGCTGTTGTGCCCCTCGCTTCGCTTGTGTGCTATGCGCTCGTGGACGTACACCGGATCTACATTTGCAACACCAAATCTGCTTTTGCAACATCTAGATAAAACACATGCAACATTCAGATGAAACATATGAAATATACATCTAAAACACATGAAACATACCGCGCCTGCTAATGAACACACTAGCAACATGAAGCACTTGCTGCAAACATTTGAAACATACGGTTACAACATATGTGTATAGCCACTGCAACATATGCAATATCCTGATAAAACAGTTGCAACATATGTTTGAAACAGACAGAACATTTAAAACATACAATTGCAAATATGTGTATAGTCATTGCAACATATGAAACATACAGATAAAACACTTGCAACATACATCTGAAATAGATGAATCATTTTAAACATACACTTGCAACATATGTGTATAGCCAATGCAACATATGCAACATCCAGATGATACACATGCAACACCAGATGAAACATATATCTGAAACGCATGAAAACATACGGAGCTCGATGCCATAGAGTGACAAAAAAAATTGGACTAGCACTCAACTGCCAACAGTCAACCGTCACGAAAGCAACAATGACGCATGCAGATGTGGGCATCGCTCCTCTCACAAACAAACAAGCGGTCTGGCCAGCCCTGCAACGCTGCAGGCAGCATGCAACAGGTAGGGATGAAAACGGTACGGATATTTTCCGACCGTATTCGAGACCGAATTCGTTTAGAGGGGTTTTAATCCGTCCGTATCCGAGTCCGGATATTTAACATCCGATACCGTATTCGTATCCGAATATTTAAATCACATATTTATGATGTCGATATCTAATCGTATTCTATCCGACATTTTTTATACTATCCGTATTCGAATCCGAATCCGGACATAAATATGAAAACAAATACGATATCAGTGATATCCGTCCGTATTCGATCCGTTTTCATCCCTAGCAACAGGACAGCTTGGCCTAGGCGCAGACAACACAGAGAAAGAAAAGAGCAGGATGACAAGTAGCAGCAGGCCTAGACGCTAGGCAGGAGAGGGCAAGCACGAAAGGGAGGCCTGTGGCCCTAGGCGCGTGCGGCTTGCAGCAAGGAGCCTCTCTCCGTGGTCACACACATGCACGGTTCCCCACGCGCCGCATACATCCTGAACGAGTAGCCACACACGCTCCCATGCGCTACCTCGCAAAAAGGATGGGTGCGGGTCCGTCTGACTGTAACTGCACAGCCTCTTTTTTTCTCAGAGGTCACGTGCACGGGGTTAGTTCGTTCGTTCATCCGGACGTCCTCAACCATGCATTAAAAAAATCGGACACAACTAAATTCAGGGGTAACATAATGGGGATAAAACCACTTGGCAGCTAATGTATTTCAAGCTTTGCTTCATCCAGGTCTCTCACCAGGTATGTGCACTGGTGATGTGATATAGCTAGGTAGTGCCCACATTTCTTACACGGTATTGGACATGTCATCCTCGTTTCTACGAC
This sequence comes from Saccharum hybrid cultivar R570, assembly GCA_038087645.1. Taxonomy (NCBI): domain Eukaryota; kingdom Viridiplantae; phylum Streptophyta; class Magnoliopsida; order Poales; family Poaceae; genus Saccharum; species Saccharum hybrid cultivar. The sequence goes on along the minus strand of JAQSUU010000191.1, from coordinate 8,710,987 downwards.
AGTTTCTTCAGGCACGCTTCTCCCTCCTTTTAGTGATTCTTACCAGAAGAAGCACTGACGACAGGCGATGGGATGTCGTGAGGACATCAGACTGCTGCCGGCAGCGCAACGGCGGCGACCACCTCACGGAGCGCCTGAGCTGCGTCGCCGTAGTACAGCTTCACGACGGAGACGCTCCGGTTCGCCACAGCATCACCCAGCTGTATGCACGCATTTATCCAAGAGCAATTTCAGCGTCAAATCAACTCATCAAACGCACCCACAAACTCAACTAGTTTATTGTGTTGTCTTTGTCTACACAAGGGCCCTTTGAGCTTTCCAAGTTTGACCATGACTAATTACGCAGTAAGGCAGAGGTGCATTAATTCTACTCCCTACACTCTAAATTACGCTGCAACTTCAGTCTATTGGCAAATACTAGTCAAAAGTCAAGAACCAGAAGAACTTGCTTAATTCGTTTATATCTGGATGATCTGACTGTCTTTTGTTGACCTGATTATGATACAGAGTAAGGTGAGAAGGTTCTCAACTCTAAATAGTATTGTTCCCTTCTGGTACAAATTGTTGATCGAGTACTGCTATGTGTAAAATAAAATCTACCGTACCCCTCTTTTCCTGAAATTGACGGGTAAATGGGCTATGGGATAAATGTTAATTGTTAAATATATATATTAAAAAAGATTTTTTCCCCATGTACGCTGTTTGTACTACCTGGTCAATTTATCATAAAAAAATAGAATACTTCTAATAAAAGCAACTCCTACTAAAGATGGGAAAAGAAGGCACCGATCTCATAACCTCATCCATGAAGTAGAAGAAATCGTTGGCGAGAAGGGTGATCTCCTCCCTGCGCTCCTCGCAGTCGTTGCAGGCAATCACACGGTTCAGGTCAATGTACAGGAAGGTGGCCTTCAGCTGGAGATCCCTCCTGACCAAATCCCACAGGTCATCATCCAGATCAGTCGTCAGATCCTCCTCCATGGACAGAAGCTCAAGTGCCGAGCTCTTGATCCGACAAACGCATCCCCTCAGCTCCATCCCCTGATCCATTGGTGCTCCTTTCAGTGCCCTCTGCAGCTCTGCTATATCTTGCAGTTGCAGATGACAACGGATCAAAGCCAATGATGTGGACGTATTTATGGAAAGGCGAAAAGAGAAACTGATTCTTGGAGGATGTCTAGAAGCAAACAGATGTCAGCATGTGCATCAGAGGAAGGCCCCCGTGTAGTGCGGCAAGGGGCAAAGTGGTCAGTGCAGAAGATTACAAGATTAGTTATGCATGAGAGATGAGACCTTTCTGAATGTTGTTGGACTTTCTTTAACTGAAAAAGAGGAAAAGAGGAAAAGGGAAGCCAAATTTTGCCACCTTTCCTCTCCTTGGACATCCAGCACGGTAGGCAGCAGAAGAAAGTATCAAGAGTTGCCCACAAGGAAATTGATGAAATGTTTATAACCAAACACCGTTGCAGCCATAGGAGAGGTATAGAAACTTTCGAACAGAGGTCTGGGTTGGTACCCAAATTAGAACATAAAAATAAAGAAATGCAATGCTTTATTTAGGGAAGAAAGTTAACAAAAAGCAAATATGATACTCCCTCCGTCCCAAAAAAAGTGATGCTCTGGGATTTTTCAGATAGATTAGTGGAGAAGAAAAATATCCCTGATACCGGTATGTCACACATAGGGATGAAAACGGATCGGATACGGACGGATATCACTGATATCGTATTTGTTTTCATATTTATATCCGGATTCGGATTCGAATACGGATAGTATAAAAAATGTCGGATATAATACGATTGGATATCGACATCATAAATATGTGATTTAAATATTCGGATACGAATACGGTATCGGATATTAAATATCCGGACTCGGATACGGACGGATTAAAACCCCTCTAAACGAATTCGGTCTCGAATACGGTCGGAAAATATCCGTACCGTTTTCATCCCTAGTCACACATGATTTCCTTAAAAGAAGGGATGTCGCGTGGTTTACTTCCTAATTAAGACGCGCTGCATGCAAACATGCAGAGATATGAGGCAGACAACAATCAGTACCACATCTCAATTGGTAATTTGGTGCCGGATTTGTGGGCTAACAGCGTGTCTAAAACCCAGAACATTATTTTTCTAGGATAAAATTTGAATAACAGAACATCACTTTTTTGGGACAAAGGCATAAACAAAATTACGATATGCAACTAAATATGAACATATTTTGGATGGCATTTTATAAAGAACATTTCTATTAGTCTATAATTCATGACGTCCGTTGGGGTGCATTATATGTTGGGGACCCTCGCTGTCGTGTTCAAGGCCCAATTACATAGCCTAGGAGTTAACAATATAATATTTAGGGTCCATTTGTAACCTTTATTGCATCTTTGTAAATAAAAACCCACCGGAGTTCATTTATAGCCCCTAATGGCATTGCTGTGAATATCAGCCCCATCATGAGAAATAAAAAGAACATCCCCTCCCACCTCCCCTGTAAAAGGTGGAGAGGGGAATGGTCACTTGGCTTTCTTCTTTCCTCTCTCATTTGCTCTCTCTCTCCATTCGGTCTCATGTTTGGTGTCAACACCAACAACTACCATAACAAGTATCTTAGTTGATCATTTAACATGAAACACTGTTAAACCCACTGTTTTTGTACATATACTTTTCACATGATTGTTATTTTTCAAGAATGGGTGATTAATCAGACCTCCAGACATCCTAACTTCCAACCAACACACCTCAAATTTGTAGTTTTTCTTTTTCTTCTTTAATTTTTTTAACTCTTGATAAATTTGCATATTTTAGCATCTCATCACAAATTCATAATCCTTGATCGAGGAATTACATGGTCAGTGTAAATGCATGTTTTAATGATCTCATCTAGCATGACGATTTTGGCTCTGCTTTAACTGCATGCGATGTTTTTTTTATCAAATAACTGTGCTTAAAAAAACGAACTTTATGGTACTCTTTTGTTCTTCATAAGAAAAGGAGGTAGATTATTCAAACATACAGATCCAGTACTATTTTGGACTCTTTGATGCATAAATGGATTAATAAACAAAGAACCTCAGTGTAAAGAGTTAGACTGATTCACGATAGTGAAATAACAAATATAAGAATAGTTCAACAATCTCAAAGACTTGGACCGAGAACTTTATGTAAATTTGTTTATCTTTTTTGTTTCTTTCTTTGTCTCTTAAACTCCTCTATTTTGCTATTTCTCTTGTACTGTGTTCTTGCTTTTTTTAAAAAATATTTTCCCAGTAGGGGGCTCGGTCTCTAGCCTCTCTTTTTTTCCTAAAAAAATTTCACCGGCCACACGAAGTTAGCAACATTAAGGAAGAAAAAAATAGAGCTCAGTGGCACAGTGGAGAGAGATATTCCCTCTCTCAGCTTTGTAATAACAGATAAATTCAATGAACAAATGAGTAACTTTAAGAGCATTCCACTATGTGGCCAAACCAAATATGAACCTAGTCTGATTCGCTTTCCAATGATCAGATTAAGCATCCCTAATAAGTGAAAGGTAAAATATCTTGATACCCTACTCCCCAATTGAAATATCTGATTCAGATGAACCCTTTAACATAATGAAAAAAATGACTAATTACTTTTTAAAATAAATGCCACCTTTCTGCAAAAGAAAACATGATAAGCAAGATCAATCCTACAGGACAGAAGATAAGGTTGCAACATTTCAACTGTGTAAAACAGAAGTGATAGAGAAGTTTTTAGGTATTTTCGTTTATCCCCTCCACCACTTAAACCATGCGCGTAAAACTAACTGAACAAGATCACTGGATGGGATCAACTCATGTTCGTCGACATCAGGCAAGAAATAAACAACTGCATTAGAAGCAAAACTATCATAGATTTGCCTCAGCATTGTTGGGTTGGTAATTCCGCACCACTTACCCGTCACAAATCCAATCAAGCTGGGTTTCTCAATTCCCCACCTGCTCTTCTTTTTTTCCTTAAAAAAGGCCAAGGGAGTCAAGAAACGGGGGCACAAACTCGTGGTCATATTCTAGACCCCATAAGTAATACTGAAATAATCTTTTATAAATGGACAGAAATTTTTGAGGAACTTATCGAAGGTGAAGGTGAGGATGCTAGTGGCGGTTGCCCCAAAGAAAAAGGATGCGACAAAAATACATTTTTCAGCCCCATGCTCTTGGAATTGAGTAATTGGCTTGAGCGCTCTGATTAAATATAAATGTTAAATGGGGAAAGGGATCGAGTACGACAGCGTGGGCCGCGATTTCCTCACCTTTGTGCGACTCTACAACCGTAAACAGTTGGTGCTTGATTGCAGCATTTGCTAGGTATACTCCTTATTAACCTAATACAAGTGTAAACACAAAGCTAGCACAGGGAGGAATCAAGAAAGGGAGAGAATATGAGTGCGGTAAAATCCACCTAAACAGTTAATGCTGGTAGCTTGCATAAACACTGGAGACACCAGCCCTGGTCTTGCAATCCACCTGGGCGACGCTACGATGGATGTCCACAAACGCAAGTATGAATGCGGTAAAATCCCCAGGGGCCAGGGCAATCTGCGACGTGGGGGGTACGGTGGCCTCTTTTTTTATATATAAAATTTGCTGGGCATGTATTAACATTCAACTGGGAAGAAGCAAAGTACAACAATAAATTGGTATATCTCTACACCAAATAAAAAGACTAAGGACCGTAACTGCATCATCTGTCTGGTGATACCAAGTCTCAATCCATACTCATGTTTCCGTGTCTAATACGAATCATCTTCCACTCGGACATCCCTCAGCAGGTAGAGCTGTAACACCCGTGTAAAACAACTCACTAAATCAGTCATAAGCATCATGTTGATATGTTATTGCATGTGATAAATTGTGAAGATAAAATCTTGTAACCCGAAATAACCAATAAATTGTAAATTGAAAATAGTCCAATGTTGCACTTTATATCAAGTAAGGTTGAAAACCAAATTTTCATGAACAAAAATGCTATAGCACATATGTATGACATATTAATAAAGTTGTAGTACAATCTTTGTAGATAACAATGCAACTTTGGTCATAGAAAAATAATATAGTTAGCTAGTGTTCTCAATAGTCTAGAAATGGAACTTGAGCTAGGGAGTTTTGGCTTTGTGCGGAAACCAGAACTTCTGACGACCTACTAGAACTTCTGACTTTCGCATGGGAGTTCTGGTTCTACACAAAACTCAGAACTTCTGACCCATGTTAGAACTTCTGATTTTCGCAGTCCGGCGCAGGGTGACAATGCTATGTTTGGAGATTAATTTTGTGAAAAATAGTTAAAAAATGATGCCATGTTTTAGCTCGTCTTAATAGCCTAGTGTATCCTCTGTGCCTTGGTTACAGTGGTTTGGGTCTTAGTTCAACCACTTAGTTTTTATGGCCGCTTTAAAAAATCGTGCATGAACTCATGCCTCGGTTGCCGACTCTGTGCGCGTGGCCACCCCGCGCCGCGCGTCTGGCAGTGCTCCGCGTGGCCGGCCGAGCCGTCTCGACCTGGCCGCTATTGGCTGCTATCGCATAGGCCCGCTACAACCGCTGCCCCCCCTATTTCGCACAGTGACGTGGCTACTGCCACGGTCACCTCGTGTCGCGGCCACAAACGCCACGTTACCTCATTGCCGCACGTGCTCGTTTTGGTGTTGGCTCCTGAGCGCATGTCGCCCGGTCGTGCCGACCGCATTCTGCCAAGGTGAGGAAAAACTGAGCCGGACCTACTTCTCCCCCTCCCTGTCCTCTTCTTCCCTGTCGCCATGGTCAGTAGAGCCGCTCCATTGATTAGGCAGATACCGGTCACCTCAGATCGATTCACCCCTCTCTAGCTCCACCTGTGAGCCGCCTCGCCGCCTGACCCCGCACCGCCTTCAACCGCGTCAGGACAAACTCCAATTTGGAGTTCTCTTCCCCGCCATGTCATTAAGGTCGGGCTCAACGTTGCCGAGGATAGCCCTCCACCTCACCATCCCACGCCAATCCACCTGCACCACAGGTTCGCCACCACCTCCCCTTCACCCTGTGCACCTCACCTGTACCCTTATCGCCTCGCCGTACCCTGCGTACCTCACCCGTACTCGTCGCGGAGCACCGCCACACCCTTCTAGTCGCACACGGCCAGCCTTCTCCACCACCCCTGGCTCCAATGAACGCTATGGTCGAGTCCAGGGTAAGCTAACCATGCTCACGCACTAGCTAGATAGCTATGCGGTGGTCTAGGATGGTCGGAACAGTCGCGCCACCGTCACGAGTCGCCGCTCACCATGGCCACCGTTTCCAAGGGCTCCGCTGCTTCCATACCCCCACTTAGTGGAGGCGCTAGGACCGTAGATGGAGGTCGGCCCGCTAGCTAGGCTGGTGGGAACCCTAGGCGACTGGCGTGGCTGGTCAGTGCCTGCCGGTGCTGCGCCGACGAGCGTGGGGGCGTCGGGTGTAACACCCCAGGTGTTTGTCAATCACTAAGCAGTGGATTTGAGCTCGAACATGACAGATTAAGTGGAGATGACAATGTCAAGGTCAACCTATGGAGATGAGCCTGACCCAAAGTTGGATGTTGCACCATTGCTTTACATATAGGCCTCTTTTTAAATTATATGCTTGGGTAGGGTTATGGCAATATCTTCATGTGTCTCACCTTAGTACCTATCTATAGTGACCCCTGGAAAAGTTTCATGAAGTTTGGAATCAAAAAGTCACATGAAATGATAAGTTATATGCTTGTTTGGATTATAACAAAAACCTGCCTTGCATCTCATTGGGAACTAGTGTTTGTGCAACACATCTTGGACACATGTGGAACACCCTAGTAGAACATGTGTAGCATGTATCTTGAAACAACCACATGAAACGACTATAGCATTTCACTTGAGTTCTATGTTTCAAGGCATGTGAGGCCTGCACTTTTGTGCAACCTATGCATGGTGTGTATGTTTGGCCTCTACAACACCTTAACTACACTTAGGAAACTTAATGGAACAATGTTCATGTTGATCATTTTGTCTAAATGTGCTTCTAAGTGATGGTTGACCATGTATGGACCCTAGAACACTTTTGTTTGACCATTTCAAAAGTGTGACCTAGAAGCTTTGAATGACTGTGCACCCTTTTACAAAGTTGTAAAGAATTTTATAAGGAACAAACTTTGTTTAAGAGTCAAGTCATGAAAATGTGTGGAACATGCTCAAAAAGGGCCCACAAGTCGAGTTTAGGGCTGTTTCCCAACACTTAGCATATTCTAAGTCTGGAATTCGTGTCTTTTGGGTTGGCACGTCGCGTTCTCCAAATTTTGTTGAGTAACTTGAATTGATCCAAAAATGAAAGTTGGAAACAATTTATTGGAGAGCAACATGTAAAAAGTTGGGATCAATTTGACCAAGTTTGGCATTGCAAAATCCCAAAACTGAGCCCTAGCTTGACATGTTGACACTGGTGATTTGGGGACTGATTATCTCCTAATCTACCGCTCTAATGACTTTGCTCCCTAAAGGAAAATCATAGAGCTTTGAACGGGCTTCAAACTTTGTTTTGGGCCCATGATCCAGTTTGGCTCAGAGCTAGCCCAAAATCGACACCCAAGCCGCCCTGATCTGTGCACGCCAACTGCTCGACAACTGTCCTCTAAGGGATGGGCGTGGCGGCCATGCGTCGTGCATCTCCTCCATGGACGCCGCGCGTCCATTCTCTCTGCCACGCGCGCCCTCCTCCCTGCCGCGTGTGTTGTGCCCTGGATCACTGGGAGAGGCCGAGGCCGAGCTCCCCATATCCCACTCGCCCTCGCACTCTCTGCTCGCGGCCACGAACGACGTCGCCGCCGCGGCCTGCCATTACCGGTGGCCGAGCTTCCTGTCCGCCGTAGTTGCGCCACCAGACAAACTGAGCCTACCACCATGTCCGCCTCACCTCCCTACCTCCCTCACGTGCATTCGTCGCGGCAATACCCAGCCAGAGCCACCGCTGCCGCTCGCGGTCACGGATGCCGCCATGGCCAGCCGAGTAGAGCTCCATGGTCGCCATCCGATTAGCTTCCCCAGGCCTTCCCCATCTCAGTCGGGAACCGCTGCACCTCCACCGCCAACCACCGCCCTCGATGCGCCCTTTCCCCGCCATTTGTCGCCGCTACAAACAGCCGCCGCCGGCGCTGCTCATGCGTCGCCGCCGGTTGCCATGGTCAGCGAGCCACAATCCCTCTCCTGGTCATCAACGACCACCGACAGGGGTGCTCGGGCACGGGCATGGACGCGCGGCCCAGCGCTCGCCGCCGTTGGCTTTCCCCTGGCCGGAACAGGCGCCGCCGGTGAAGCGCCCCCGCCTCCTCTGTTTTTCCCCTCCGGTCTCTCTCCTTTCGGTGACAGGTGGGGTCAGGTGGACAGCGGGCCCCGCATGACAGCGCCACGAGTGACCCAGTTGAGTAGACGTTCGGGTACACCTAGCGAATTAAGTAGGGTTCCAGTAATTCTGTTTTTGAATTTCAGAGAAATTGTAAACCTTCCAAAAATCATATCTCGTGCTAGGTAGTTCCAAAAATAGTAAATGAGGACTTTTTGGAAACCTTGAGAAAAGATCTTTGCAGTGGAGTCATAATTTGTGAGGTGTTTGTAGAAGTTTTCTGATGTCTTTATTTAAGCTTTAAAAAGGTTCCAAAAATGCTTATAAACTTGACCAGAGCAAGATCTGGAGTTTTAGAACTCCAAAAATAGTGATTCTTGTTTTGTTAATTTTGTGATGACATGTACTTGCTAGGAAAAATATTAAACACCCTAGTTGTTCACTGTTTTCTTAGGGTTTTGATTTGACCTTGTTAAATAAGGAAAATTACATTTTATTACTCGTCATTTTATATCTTGAGTTGTGATGCTCCAAATGATGTGAATTTTTATGGTAGGTTTGTCATGATATAGATGTACTGTGGTATAAATTTCATGGCCATTGTTTACTGTATGCTCAAGTTATTGAGTTAACTTGTTTATGGCTTAATAAATAGCTTATAAATAATATATAAATGATAAAATAGAAAATGTTGTTCCATCACCTTATTATAATGCTGCTCTTTGATGTTAGTTCATTCTATGGCCATGTGTTCACAGAAAATATTGAGTTTTAGGTTTAATTTGCTTTTACATGATTTATTGCAATAGCTATTTGTCTTTTTCATAGAGGTTGATCTACTTGTCTAAATGGCTTGAAATTTGGACAGTAGACTTTTGAAAGCATTTGTAGACCCCTGTAATTTTGGTAGAATTTATTGAGCATCTTTATGATGTGGTCATAATTCCACCTACTTATCTAAATAAATTAAGAAAATGTATTACAAGAAATTATTTAGTATTGGGCACTATGTTTTCTGGTGTTCATTAGTCTTGGGTGACATGTTGGTAAAATTGGTTTTATCCAATTATATGTTTGCAACATAAGTTAATAATTATTTCTTGCAAATGAGGTTTCTGAACAGATTTGAGAATATTGTTAATTACCCTATGCAAATGATGTTTTCATGTCTTGTGTGCTATAACAAAGTTGTTGTGAATTTTATGATCTAGCTGCTGTTAAAATTTGGTGGCATTTGGCCATATGGTTTAGGAACTACAGCTGTTTAAAGTTAGGTTACAGAATTGCATGCTCTCTGTCTTGTTAGACCAGTTTCTGTGTTTGTGTAAATTCGACATATTAAACTTTGGAATCATGCTATGATGTTTATAAATGAAATTTAGATGATTTAATAAGCTTTCCATAATGTCTTCTTTCAAGTCATTTGGAGTTGTAGATCTCCAGTTATGATTAAATTACTCAGCTGTTGGTTGATGTCCAGAAGGTAGCAATTTCTAGTTTTAGTACTTTGATTAACTTTGTCATGCTTGGGTATTGAAATGTGACTCATATCTTTGATGATACTTGAGTGGTACCCTGTAATCTTGTGAGACTTGTTTCTTGATTAATGTGCTTGCCCTCTTCTATGTTATGTCTTCTTGAGGATTAAGTTAATTAGCTCTAGGGTTTATGTGAACGTTGGTATTCTTGTTTGATTACTTTGTTTATTGCACTTCTATGCATTCATACATATGCATTGTTGCACCTCATTTAGGTACGTTAGCTGAAGCACGTGAAGGATCTAAGGTGGAGCCAAATCCGAAGATGGAGTTGGTGGATCCATCCCGAAGATCGAAGGATCGGACAAGTGGTAGATTGGAAGATGCTCGTCAAGCGAACTCATCTGACATACTCTAACTTGAGTCGGATCCCAGGCAAGCCCCGGAGCATTATAAGCCTCCTATCTTCAAAGCAATTAATTCTATATATGTTATAAGTATTGTTGCATTAAGTGGTAGGAGTTGGTTGAAAACCTTGCTGCATTATATCATTCCTTGTCCAGATATATGAATCCTTGAATCCTGCGTAGACTAGGATCGAGTAGATGCTTAGCCCTGCTTTAAGCGGTAGAAGTCAGGTGATTTCCTGTCACCTGCGAGATATAGGGATATTCATATATGGCACGGTTGGCTATATTTGCTATCGTGGAATGGAACCATGTGTTAATAAAATGAAATGAGACCGGGCGGGATGACGATAGTGAAGCAACAAGGCATGGAGGTCTTAGGTGTGGATCTATCCCCGTCTGAGTCGTTTAAGGACCGATTCGCTGTACGTCCTTGAGTCATGTTGAACGCAGTCTAACACTTAGTTGGCCGGATAAGTCGTTCCGACCGCGAATCCGAGTAATATAGTTCAGGCCGGGAATCGACTGGTAGGTTGCTTCTTGGAGGAGAGAAAGGATGTGCTTGGGGACATTGGCGTGAGACCAAGGGGGGGTTAGAGTCCCTATCACCTGGCAGAGTGTCGTCCTTGGGGTCGCGACATCATTCGGACCCGTGGCTCCTGAACTGTACCAAAGGTGACCTGAGCAGCCCTCGCCAGGCGTGACTCGGTGAGTGTTAGAAATACCCCTCTAGCTGGATAGGAATTCGATTCGAATCGCCGTCGCTCCCGGTTAGTGAGCACTTGACTTGAGCAGCGGCAACATAGATTCCATTAAATTGAACGGATGGTTAATTGGATAACGATGGAAAGGTTGCCTCAATTTATACCTGCTATGGTTAATATTGTTTGCTCCTAATAAAGTGAGTGTTCTAGTACAGGTTCTAATATAGATGATTGGTTAATGATAATTAACTTGATGCCTAAGCATTAATGATTGATCATCTATATTAAGCTTTTATGCAAAATGTTGTCAAGCTAGCCCCACTTCATATCAGCCTTGCATGATCCTTGGTGTCACCTTATTTCTGGTTTCTGACGGGTAAGTCTAGCTGAGTACTTTGTCGTACTCAGGGTTTTGTTCCCACTTGTTGCAGGTTACGATGTATCATGGCGACTGCAAGAGTTGGTTGGCTCCTGCCGTAGAGGCGGAGTGTGATCACGGGCATGATCCTTCTTATTTACCTTATCTCTAATGCTTTTGTTGGAAGTCGACCGTGGTACTGGCATGTATTTGAAATAAGAATAATGTTAGTTTCAAATTACTTTGCTTCCGCTACTTTTGAACTTAAGTTGTAATAACTTTGTTGAACTCCGATGTATATTGAATTACTTGCGAAATGGTTGTAACATGTGACTTGTTATGTTGAATCACTACGATCTTGGCTTGTATGTTGGTTGGTTTGAAATCCCTCGTGATTTCATTGGACTACCGGAGTTATATGGGCTCAAGTGCGAGAATTTGATCATTTCGGTGATTGTTTTTGTACTTGTGCTCTTATAATTTGGTCGGTTCTGTTACAGCTGGTATCAGAGCAAGATTCAACATTAAACTTGTCGTATGTGTATTTAAAACAAAGGTTTTGTTTTATAAAATCAGTTTTATCAACTTATAGCTATATATAGGTTTGTGAAAACTGAATTCTAAATCTAAGTATGCCAGTGGTCAATTTCCTTACGCCCATATAAGGATTATTAGGTGGCCTATATAAGTACTAACTTGGGGGTTTTTCATTTATGCTTCTATGCCCAGGCCAAGGTATGTATGTGTGATGACTCTCCCACACTATGCTACCCGGTGTGTCAGATTAGAGGTAGCCTTCATATATGAAATAGCCATATATGTTGCTAGTTTACTTTTATGCAACGTCGCACCTACGCTCAGGTAAGTGTGAGTTGTGAGAGCATGACCGTCCAACCAGCGGTCTAGGGGAGAGCTAGTTGTGGTTACTGGATTATTTACATGTTACACACATGTATATATGAAGGTACTTAATTGTGGGAGATTGATGATTCGGGTAGTTTTGGTGCTACATGTATATATACGGGGGTATATGTACATGGGAGTACTTAGAATTTTACTTGTCTTCTTTCATTATGTGCCATATATTGGGGAATTGTTAGGCTGCAATGAAAATTTTCTGCAGGTACGCTAACCACGAATGCGTAAGTCGCATGTAGCTGACGACTAGCTATATATCGAGAGAGTGTGTGTTATGCCACCGACATAGAACGTGATCGCCACCTTAGGTTGGCAGTCTTGTAAGGACGAATAGGACGAAGCATGCATCTTCATGATTATTGCTTTATACATGGCTATGCTCTTCTCACCCTTATTCAAATGATAAGTAACTTGTGATCAATGTAGTACACTATCTTTCTGGTGTGAAGCTAAACAAGAATGTCGTACTCTATGTTGTTCATACAAGCAATTACAAATGCTTTAGACCTCACTTAAGTAATTGTGACTCTCATTAATGAATTAAATTGGTTGGTCTAAGGTAACAATATTTAGAGCAAATAGAATAACATGTTTGTGTGCTCTCTTGTTAAGTAGAACAAAGGCAAGCCTTGTGTTGCTTGTTGAACGTTGTCGCATAGAACATTTTCTGTGGTAGTGATGCTTTTGTGGTCATAATGGTGTTTTCTGTAGTATGGAGAATACCCAAGTTGTAGCTAACTTAATTATCTAGCTTGCACTAAAATTTCATGACCCTAGGACTTATGGTTTGAGAGTTATGAATTTTAAAAGTTTACTGTCAGGTTTTGCTTATACGCTGATTAGATCTGAATGTTTGGTTTGTTTGACCTGTGTGCATATGGAATCATATCTTGGAGATAATAGAAGAAGTGCAGTACTTTTTCTAAGCTTTCCAAAATGCCCTATAGCACTAATTTTGGTGGTCTAAATCTCTAGTTATAAGCTTATAAAGTGGAATGACAGAATCTGTCCAAATCTGGGCAGAGATGTCTTCTTTGTCTTGTTTGGCCTTGTTAGATATAGAATCATCTTAATATGATAATGAGAAAGTTATAGACAACTTAATAAGCTTTACATAAAGTTAAGTCTCAGCCTTGTTGTGTCCCTAGAACTCCAGTTATGCAATTTTGAAGTTCTTGTCAGTTTTCTGTCCATGTTGGTATAGATCTGAAACATCAGCATGCTTGACCATGCTAACCTATGATTTAGCTGTTGGTATGAATAACTAAAGTGTAGTCATCTTCATAAGCTATCTAGAAAGTCTAGGATCACCTTTATAGAAGGTCTACAACCTCAGTTATGGTTGAAACAAGTAGTTACTATGCTGCTGTCTAGATTCTGTGCACATGCTAAGTTAGCTACCGTAGCTAGCGTTTGTTTTGAGCTAAACTTGTAGTTAGTTCATGCTTATTTTGGGTGAGCCTTGTGCTTTGTATGATTTTTATCTAGGAGTGCCATAGTTGTCACCTTGTTTGTCCTCGGTAAGCATGCGAGTGTCGAATAGCTTTATCTTAGGGCAACACTCGAGTTACGCGAAACAATCTCTTGGCTATCATCTCCAATTAGGTTCTTTCCCTTATGAGCCTAAGCGTGTAGCCGTGGTTGCTTGCCTTGAATGTTTGTACCCATGCCTTTGCTTGATCGAAAGCCCAAAGTTTAGTTCTCCTATATGTTTGCCTAAGCCGTGGATGTTTTGCAACCCTTTTTGTGAAGACCCTTGTCGACTGACCAACCAAGTTAACTCTCATCAACGCTAGCCTTTGACCATGGTTCGTACATTGCCAGTTGTGGAGACCGCACCCAAATTTATGTTGGACCTCCCGGTTGCTTCTCCCAAAGGTTAGCTAGTGCGACGAACCGTCTTTTTGTTGTGGCCTCAAAGTCGTTTGCTTGCAAATTCGTGCATATACCTTATCGACTCAATCTATGACTACATATCAATTTTCTGCCCTTGAAATTGCTTAATCTATCCTCAACCTTCCCAAGTCTTGGGATGTTTATCAATCTTGATCTCATGTTGTTGCTCAACATGATCGAATCTCCGTTAATTAATTATCTGGTAGTTTCCTTAGTCGACGCCAGGTGTGCGTGGAATTACACAAAAATCACATGCTCAGTCACCTTCGGCAATGGAGCTATGTTCTCTTGTGCTATATTTTGATCTTCGGATCATTTTCGTGTTGATTTTAAACCTTGTGACTACCTTTGTTTCCTATCCCTTCTTGGATGGCGCTTGTTCTTATAGCCCATTGGCGCCACTTGAAATTTCACTTTTGTTATGCGTTTAGTATTGGTGTTATGAGTAGCCGCTGATGGTGCCGCGACGACACCAAGGGCCTCCTGTGGCTGCAGACACATGGCTGGCTGCTTGGCACGTGCTGGTATCACGGTTTCTAGTCATGATCCATTATGAAACGACAGTCGATGTGTTATTTTCTCGTGTTCCTTTTCTTGATTATCTCTCCAAAATCGTATCGTAAGATCCATATCTTAGACCTAAAGTAGTGGAACTTCCTTCTAAAGTTGCTAAGAGGAAAATCTTTGAAGAATAGGTCACCGACATAAACATGAACAGACCGCAAGAAGTGGTAGACATGTGACTCTACGTAGTTATCCCAGTATTGACGAATATCATCTAGTAAGCAAGTATCTCGTCTCTATTGGATAAAAAGGACACACAACACTTAATGTTGGACAAGTTATCTGTGAGATGAGAATCGATTGTCGCATTGTGCATATGACCAGAGCTATCCAAGTCGCAATCTTGGGTGCATAATGACCATACAATCGAAATCAACCATCTCTAGAATAACTTCCTATTTGCTAACTTCGATGGCAACCATCTGTTCTGCATCAACTACAGTTGTTGTGGTTAAGAGGGAAGATTTGGAACTTGTTAGTGTTGAGAGACAACTGATTAGTTACTAATAGGAATGTTAATCTCCAGCTAGGTAACGACTCTTTGGTAACTACAAAGGCTATGTCTTACAGAGCAATAACCAACAAGAAGTTAATCAACTAGCCAACAACTTGAGTGATATTCTATCTTCTAGAGCCATTGTGACCAAGTCAATTCTATCTTGGACAATCACACAGATAGTGCAAGGTGTTCTATCAGCTGTGATGAAGAATTAGAGAAATGCATGCCCTAGTTTTGATTAACATCCTTGTGCCCTTAGGTGCCACAAATGGTTTGTTCATAACTTTATTGGATGAAGTGTCAAGGAATATTCGAAAGCGGTTCCTTATCCTTGTAGGAGTGTTCTCCAGGCAAAGTATGCGTTTTGCCCTGCAAAAGTAACCTGCATGTTCAAAGCGTGTGCATCCTCGGATTGGTATGTAAATTAATAGTCGAGATCTACTGTTGGATGGCCCTTTTGAGGTCTCACAGATACTAGTTTACACTCTTTCATTTTCTTTTGCTTTCTCATATCCCTAATGTACGAGCAGCCTTGGTTTCTGCAAATCAATTTATACCATCACGAATCAAAAGCAATTTGAAAAGTGTCAAACAACAGATTTCCCTCTTAGACCTGCTGTTTGATCCTAAAAAGGAAGCCTCAAGGTGAAAGTTGGCCTGACAAAGTTGTTATGCTGCAAGTCAACTCAACTTATAGTGCAACTAAGTCACAAAGGAAAATTTTACTCAACCGCTTGGTGGTAGACTACTCCCCGTGGTTTAGTAAATATTATAACTTTTGTTGTCCTTAAGGCCTCGCTACATCCTTCTTTAGTAATTATTTTCCAATGGTGACATACTTTGGTACCTTGTAAAGGTTTTTATCCAAGAGGTTGCATCTGATTCAACCCAGATAACTGTTGTCTTGGATAAAAGAATCTTATTAGGTAGCTGTTGGCAAGAATACGAAGCCGACAGAGTCAGCCATCACATTCATTGACCCCTCGACAGACTCAGATAATACAGTGTTGTCATCAGAGAAAGAGAACTGCACACATGGAACCTCAAGTAGTTTTCCATTAGTTGATATCGGAATGTTTGAACATTTATGACCAACCTAGACCCTGTCTATTGGTTAGTCAGTATCCTATAGCCTCAGAGAATGTTTGTCATCTATGATCTCACCCTTTTGGAAGGTTGTACTCAAGCCATTTTGGTAGAAGGCTACTTTTCAAACTTTGTGAACATAGAGTCATTTCAACAAGTATACTTCTGAAGATTTCGGTCTAGTGTAAAGTTCATACGGACCATGTTATGTTCATTAAAGAATCGAATACCTGTGGGTGGTTCACTCACGGACCAAATGATCTCCGTACACTGAGAATGCAGTATGTGCTATCTTGGATTCCTCCCAAAGTAACAATGCTTCATGGAAGTCAATGAAGGAAATTCTTCAGACAAATTTTACCATAAAGAGTAGGTATCAGAAAGTGCCTTTGACCAAAGTGTTCACCGATGTTGAAGCTTTATAGCGGAATGCTATAGCAGATGTTGGGAACTAGGTAACGTGCCTCTCTTCCTTAAAAAGGTCTTCCATTCCGAATCTCGGGACGCGATTCTTTTAAGGGGGGAGGGCTGTAACACCCCAGGTGTTTGTCAATCACTAAGCAGTGGATTTGAGCTCGAACATGACAGATTAAGTGGAGATGACAATGTCAAGGTCAACCTATGGAGATGAGCCTGACCCAAAGTTGGATGTTGCACCATTGCTTTACATACAGGCCTCTTTTTAAATTATATGCTTGGGTAGGGTTATGGCAATATCTTCATGTGTCTCACCTTAGTACCTATCTATAGTGACCCCTTGAAAAGTTTCATGAAGTTTGGAATCAAAAAGTCACATGAAATGATAAGTTATATGATTGTTTGGATTATAACAAAAACCTGCCTTGCATCCCATTGGGAACTAGTGTTTGTGCAACACATCTTGGACACATGTGGAACACCCTAGTAGAACATGTGTAGCATGTATCTTGAAACAACCACATGAAACGACTATAGCATTTCACTTGAGTTCTATGTTTCAAGGCATGTGAGGCCTGCACTTTTGTGCAACCTATGCATGGTGTGTATGTTTGGCCTCTACAACACCTTAACTACACTTAGGACACTTAATGGAACAATGTTCATGTTGATCATTTTGTCTAAATGTGCTTCTAAGTGATGGTTGACCATGTATGGACCCTAGAACACTTTTGTTTGACCATTTCAAAAGTGTGACCTAGAAGCTTTGAATGACTGTGCACCCTTTTACAAAGTTGTAAAGAATTTTATAAGGAACAAACTTTGTTTAAGAGTCAAGTCATGAAAATGTGTGGAACATGCTCAAAAAGGGCCCACAAGTCGAGTTTAGGGCTGTTTCCCAACACTTAGCATATTCTAAGTCTGGAATTCGTGTCTTTTGGGTTGGCACGTCGCGTTCTCCAAATTTTGTTGAGTAACTTGAATTGATCCAAAAATGAAAGTTGGAAACAATTTATTGGAGAGCAACATGTAAAAAGTTGGGATCAATTTGACCAAGTTTGGCATTGCAAAATCCCAAAACTGAGCCCTAGCTTGACAGGTTGACACTGGTGATTTGGGGACTGATTATCTCCTAATCTACCGCTCTAATGACTTTGCTCCCTAAAGGAAAATCATAGAGCTTTGAACGGGCTTCAAACTTTGTTTTGGGCCCATGATCCAGTTTGGCTCAGAGCTAGCCCAAAATCGACACCCAAGCCGCCCTGATCTGTGCACGCCAACTGCTCGACAACTGTCCTCTAAGGGATGGGCGTGGCGGCCATGCGTCGTGCATCTCCTCCATGGACGCCGCGCGTCCATTCTCTCTGCCACGCGCGCCCTCCTCCCTGCCGCATGTGTTGTGCCCTGGATCACTGGGAGAGGCCGAGGCCGAGCTCCCCATATCCCACTCGCCCTCGCACTCTCTGCTCGCGGCCACGAACGACGTCGCCGCCGCGGCCTGCCATTACCGGTGGCCGAGCTTCCTGTCCGCCGTAGTTGCGCCACCATAGTTGGCCACCAGACAAACTGAGCCTACCACCATGTCCGCCTCACCTCCTTACCTCCCTCACGTGCATTCGTCGCGGCAATACCCAGTCAGAGCCACCGCTGCCGCTCGCGGTCACGGATGCCGCCATGGCCAGCCGAGTAGAGCTCCATGGTCGCCATCCGATTAGCTTCCCCAGGCCTTCCCCATCTCAGTCGGGAACCGCTGCACCTCCACCGCCAACCACCGCCCTCGATGCGCCCTTTCCCCGCCATTTGTCGCCGCTGCAAACAGCCGCCGCCGGCGCTGCTCATGCGTCGCCGCCGGTTGCCATGGTCAGCGAGCCACAATCCCTCTCCTGGTCATCAATGACCACCGACAGGGGTGCTCGGGCACGGGCATGGACGCGCGGTCCAGCGCTCGCCGCCGCTGGCTTTCCCCTGGCCGGAACAGGCGCCGCCGGTGAAGCGCCCCCGCCTCCTCTGTTTTTCCCCTCCGGTCTCTCTCCTTTCGGTGACAGGTGGGGTCAGGTGGACAGCAGGCCCCGCATGACAGCGCCACGAGTGACCCAGTTGAGTAGACGTTCGGGTACACCTAGCGAATTAAGTAGGGTTCCAGTAATTCTGTTTTTGAATTTCAGAGAAATTGTAAACCTTCCAAAAATCATATCTCGTGCTAGGTAGTTCCAAAAATAGTAAATGAGGACTTTTTGGAAACCTTGAGAAAAGATCTTTGCAGTGGAGTCATAATTTGTGAGGTGTTTGTAGAAGTTTTCTGATGTCTTTATTTAAGCTTTAAAAAGGTTCCAAAAATGCTTATAAACTTGACCAGAGCAAGATCTGGAGTTTTAGAACTCCAAAAATAGTGATTCTTGTTTTGTTAATTTTGTGATGACATGTACTTGCTAGGAAAAATATTAAACACCCTAGTTGTTCACTGTTTTCTTAGGGTTTTGATTTGACCTTGTTAAATAAGGAAAATTACATTTTATTACTCGTCATTTTATATCTTGAGTTGTGATGCTCCAAATGATGTGAATTTTTATGGTAGGTTTGTCATGATATAGATGTACTGTGGTATAAATTTCATGGCCATTGTTTACTGTATGCTCAAGTTATTGAGTTAACTTGTTTATGGCTTAATAAATAGCTTATAAATAATATATAAATGATAAAATAGAAAATGTTGTTCCATCACCTTATTATAATGCTGCTCTTTGATGTTAGTTCATTCTATGGCCATGTGTTCACAGAAAATATTGAGTTTTAGGTTTAATTTGCTTTTACATGATTTATTGCAATAGCTATTTGTCTTTTTCATAGAGGTTGATCTACTTGTCTAAATGGCTTGAAATTTGGACAGTAGACTTTTGAAAGCATTTGTAGACCCCTGTAATTTTGGTAGAATTTATTGAGCATCTTTATGATGTGGTCATAATTCCACCTACTTATCTAAATAAATTAAGAAAATGTATTACAAGAAATTATTTAGTATTGGGCACTATGTTTTCTGGTGTTCATTAGTCTTGGGTGACATGTTGGTAAAATTGGTTTTATCCAATTATATGTTTGCAACATAAGTTAATAATTATTTCTTGCAAATGAGGTTTCTGAACAGATTTGAGAATATTGTTAATTACCCTATGCAAATGATGTTTTCATGTCTTGTGTGCTATAACAAAGTTGTTGTGAATTTTATGATCTAGCTGCTGTTAAAATTTGGTGGCATTTGGCCATATGGTTTAGGAACTACAGCTGTTTAAAGTTAGGTTACAGAATTGCATGCTCTCTGTCTTGTTAGACCAGTTTCTGTGTTTGTGTAAATTCGACATATTAAACTTTGGAATCATGCTATGATGTTTATAAATGAAATTTAGATGATTTAATAAGCTTTCCATAATGTCTTCTTGCAAGTCATTTGGAGTTGTAGATCTCCAGTTATGATTAAATTACTCAGCTGTTGGTTGATGTCCAGAAGGTAGCAATTTCTAGTTCTAGTACTTTGATTAACTTTGTCATGCTTGGGTATTGAAATGTGACTCATATCTTTGATGATACTTGAGTGGTACCCTGTAATCTTGTGAGACTTGTTTCTTGATTAATGTTCTTGCCCTCTTCTATGTTATGTCTTCTTGAGGATTAAGTTAATTAGCTCTAGGGTTTATGTGAACTTTGGTATTCTTGTTTGATTACTTTGTTTATTGCACTTCTATGCATTCATACATATGCATTGTTGCACCTCATTTAGGTACGTTAGCTGAAGCATGTGAAGGATCTAAGGTGGAGCCAAATCCGAAGATGGAGTTGGTGGATCCATCCCGAAGATCGAAGGATCGGACAAGTGGTAGATTGGAAGATGCTCGTCAAGCGAACTCATCTGACATACTCTAACTTGAGTCGGATCCCAGGCAAGCCCCAGAGCATTATAAGCCTCCTATCTTCAAAGCAATTAATTCTATATATGTTATAAGTATTGTTGCATTAAGTGGTAGGAGTTGGTTGAAAACCTTGCTGCATTATATCATTCCTTGTCCAGATATATGAATCCTTGAATCCTACGTAGACTAGGATCGAGTAGATGCTTAGCCCTGCTTTAAGCGGTAGAAGTCAGGTGATTTCCTGTCACCTGCGAGATATAGGGATATTCATATATGACACGGTTGGCTATATTTGCTATCGTGGAATGGAACCATGTGTTAATAAAATGAAATGAGACCGGGCGGGATGACGTAGTGAAGCAACAAGGCATGGAGGTCTTGGGTGTGGATCTATCCCCGTCTGAGTCGTTTAAGGACCGATTCGCTGTATGTCCTTGAGTCATGTTGAACGCAGTCTAACACTTAGTTGGCCGGATAAATCGTTCCGACCGCGAATCCGAGTAATACAGTTCAGGCCGGGAATCGACTGGTAGGTTGCTTCTTGGAGGAGAGAAAGGATGTGCTTGGGGACATTGGCGTGAGACCAAGGGGGGGTTAGAGTCCCTATCACCTGGCAGAGTGTCGCCCTTGGGGTCGCGACATCATTCGGACCCGTGGCTCCTGAACTGTACCAAAGGTGACCTGAGCAGCCCTCGCCAGGCGTGACTCGGTGAGTGTTAGAAATACCCCTCCAGCTGGATAGGAATTCGATTCGAATCGCCGTCGCTCCCGGTTAGTGAGCACTTGACTTGAGCAGCGGCAACGTAGATTCCATTAAATTGAACGGATGGTTAATTGGATAACGATGGAAAGGTTGCCTCAATTTATACCTGCTATGGTTAATATTGTTTGCTTCTAATAAAGTGAGTGCTCTAGTACAGGTTCTAATATAGATGATAGGTTAATGATAATTAACTTGATGACTAAGCATTAATGATTGATCTTCTATATTAAGCTTTTATGCAAAATGTTGTCAAGCTAGCCCCACTTCATATCAGCCTTGCATGATCTTTGGTGTCACCTTATTTCTGGTTTCTGACGGGTAAGTCTAGCTGAGTACTTTGTCGTACTTAGGGTTTTGTTCCCACTTGTTGCAGGTTATGATATATCATGGCGACTACAAGAGTTGGTTGGCTCCTGCCGTAGAGGCGGAGTGTGATCACGGGCATGATCCTTCTTATTTACCTTATCTCTAATGCTTTTGTTGGAAGTCGACCGTGGTACTGGCATGTATTTGAAATAAGAATAATGTTAGTTTCAAATTACTTTGCTTCCGCTACTTTTGAACTTAAGTTGTAATAACTTTGTTGAACTCCGATGTATATTGAATTACTTGCGAAATGGTTGTAACATGTGACTTGTTATGTTGAATCACTACGATCTTGGCTTGTATGTTGGTTGGTTTGAAATCCCTCGTGATTTTATTGGACTACCGGAGTTATATGGGCTCAAGTGCGAGAATTTGATCATTTCGGTGATTGTTTTTGTACTTGTGCTCTTATAATTTGGTCGGTTCTATTACATCGGGGACCTCCCCGATGTGAAGGTAGGTTTAGACGAGGGCCTTATCGCAAATACGTTGACTGCGGGAATAAGGCGCTTGGTGGTCGTGCGATTCGCGGTTAGTGCGGGGGGTTTTCGGCAAGACGCACCAGCGCTCACGGGCCTCCCTGTCGTGGGCCGCCTCGCTATGGGCCGTGCCCGCGCGGGCCGCGCGGTGGTGGGCTGCGGAGGGGAATCCGTTTTTCTTTTCTTAAGGAATTAGAAATAGTTTTATAATTCTATTCTGAGCTGAACTTTGATAATTAATATCAATTCACATAGATGTCCAAAAAATGTGAAATCACTTTGATTAAATTCCTAAATTCATGATCCATCAACAGTATAATTAGTTTATACATATCTATGACGAGGTTGAGGTCATAAAATCATTTAAAAATGCTTAATAGTATTATGATAATATTTGTAGAAATTTCTGTGGCAAATCTGTGATAGCTTTAACACTGAAAATTTTACAGTAGTGTCATTGTATTATGATGTGCTCTCTGTAATTTTTGTAGCCCTAGAATAGACTATTTTATATGATAGCTAAATATCCCTTAAAACTAATGAGAATAAGAGTGTAATATTGATGTATAAATTAGGCACTTGTTAGAATGAGCTTAACATTTGCTTGACGAAGATGATAATCAGCTTAGCCTCTTAGCCATTAGAGCTAGCCTAGTAGTTTAGCATGTGTACTTTCATTTTAAGAGTTGGTGTTGTCGAAAACTAAGTTGTTGCACCATCATCATCGCATGCATATAGAGAATGAGTTGGTGGAGTACGTGAGCCCCGTCGATCAGGAATACGAGGAGGAGGTACTCGTACCGGAGGAGTTCCCGGAGCCACCCGTGACCGACACCGCTGACGCTGCACCTGTCCAAGGCAAGCCCCAGTGTATGACCCTTATTTTGCTAACCGATATATATATATATTTGTTATGCATTTATGTTGCAGGAATTATATGGAAACCACATGCATATATCTACCTATGAGTCTTACTAGTGCAGGTTCGCATAGCGCTTTGCTTAGATTTATCGGTAGCGTGAGTAACCTGTCGTTACTCATAATAGGTGGCTATTATTATTATAACTCTCATAATAAAGTGATGGAAAGAAAAATCGGTGACTGGGCAGGGATATGGTATGGGTATTGGTGGGTGTAACAAGTTGTGTTACGCGGCCATGGGGCATGGCTTGGTTGCACTGTTTTCCCTGTCCGTGTCGATTGAGGATCCTCCGTTGCTTGGATACTAGTAAAGTCACAGACTTATTATCCCAAGCATATACTTGCTTATGGGTGCGGGAAGACCTGTTACTCTCTTGTCGTGGGTTTTGGCTCTTTTCAGACCGACTGATTGGAGGCAGGGAAATGTGGAGGTCTAAGCACCGCACTGAGACCGGGTCTCAAGTGTGGGGGCTTAGAGTCCAAGTTTGCATGTTGACCTGGACCCCTCGACAGGAGTGAACGGGTTGGTCTTGCTTGTGCCTGAGGTACAAGTGAGACGTGTGTTTTTTGAGGTACCCACCTAGACTACAATGATTGGCGAATTGCCGTTTCTACGTGACGGTACGACTTGGCTACGTTCTAGCACCGTAGTAAGAACTAGAGTATGAAAGATGAAAAAAATTATTCGGATTGCTTAACCCTTGCTTGAAAGTAGAACATGTGTTTACGTAGAATGTTTGGATAATGAACTAATCATGGCTGCAAATAATCTAAGAAAAATAAGGACGCACTCTCAGTATTGCTTTTCGCAAACAAGAAACACACAAGCCATAAAAGCCTATCATATTCCTTGAAAGTCAGGAAATATATTCCCTAACTGAGTAAGTCTTGCGAGTACATTGTGTACTCAGGGTTTATTTACCCTTGTTGCAGATGCGACTTGAGAAGCTAGCTCTTGTGTGGAGGATTCTTCTGGTGGGCACAGACGAATCCTTGTATCGCTTCGTTAGATGTTTATTTTTTTTCCGCTGTTTAATTATCGCACTCTGAACACTGGTATTGTAATAAATATTTTCTGAGACTCGATATTGTATGAAATGGGCTAACTATTGTAAGTTCGTACTCATTATTGAATCCTGGATGTAAATGTGGATTGTTTCAAGTTCTCTCGTTGGGTGGGCCCGACAGAACGGTTCAACTTGGCTCATTGTCGGGGTACTTAGTATCTAGAGGAAGACAAGTGCCTCCGAAAGTGTGCTATTTCGAACGGTTCTGCCACATCTATCTAGTTCTGATACGAATTTCTTAGAGCTCATGCGTCGACGTCCTATTACTGAGGTTCAGTAAAAAAATCATGATCATGGCATATATCTAGTAGGAAAAAACACCTTAGCAAATGAACAATTAACAACACGACAAACCACCACAGAACCACACTTCTGGCGAAACCACTAAAGCATCGGTGGATGAAGTGTTCTACACTTGTTCTAGCTTCCTTAGGGTTCAGTGGACTCCAAGACTCCAACACAATTGTGAGATGGAGTATATATAAGGTCTCCATTGGAACCTAACCGTTGCAATCAGTTGAAAAACAAATACGGAGAGGTCTCCCTAAGTCATAGAGTGAAAACTCATGACTTAGGAAGATCGTGTGCGACTCCTTGTTGGTCTCACATAGATCTACAATAGTGGCCATAGCTCGTGAGCATTCTTATCCGGTTCCACGGCGAGGTTGAGGTCGACCACACTCTTAGCATCCAAGCGAAACAACTAGCTGCGGATGTGGCAGTCTATCTGCTCCCAATATAAATCATCGGCGCGCATGAGCAAAGCTATCGATGTGTACTTGAATAAAACCCACTTGTTGTAATACGAGTTTTTCATCTCTAGGGTGATGAGCACATGAGACTTCACGGTGACGACAGCATAAGGATTGACAAAGGTAGACAATGCGCATTGGGAGGTTGGTTCAAGAAAATTATGTGTCGCATCGCGGTCAACTAGTCCTGAAAACACGATATGGCGGGCTATACTTTTGTTTCTCTTATAGTTCACTAGATACCTGCAATGTTCATGACTATGCGCAAACTAAGGGTGCATCTAGATAGAGCGAATTATGATCCAAATTGCTTTGACTTGAAATAAGTTGCAAGATTGGTCTCGGGGAGTAACCTCTCATCCAAAACTGGAGGGAAGAGTTACCTGATGATAATACCACAATAGTAACACTGTAGATGGCTAAATGGTAGGTCCTCATGTGTGATGATTGATCTCGTACTGCAATTGGTAATTTTATGTTTGTGTTGTGGCATCTAGGACAGGGAGGATTTTATTATACTGTTACATATCTGAGTATTGAGCAGAATCTTTTGGATCAATTTAGTTATTACTCTATCCGATCTAAATTATAAGATAATATATTGATTATATTGTGTATCTATACATAATATATTAGATATGTTATTGGGAGCTCTAGGCTTCCAATAGTTAGTGGAAGCCCCAGCCCAAACCCCTAGCTGGTCCAACCAAATCAAGAAGCCAGCCGGACCAGCCATCCAACCAGACCACCCCACCAGCCCGCTGGCCCACCCACCGGCCCACCAGGCCCACCTTCCCAGGCCATATATATTCCCCTAAACCCTAATCCCAGCCCATCCACCCCTAGCTGCCTACCCCTGCCACCTGTCGTCCCACCCCGACCCTGGTGCGCCCTCACCCACCCCCGGCACCACCATCCCCACTCCCTACCCCCGGCGGCCTCTCCACCATCCATGGCGAGATCATGGAGGCGGCGGTGGCCCATCCCGCGAGATCAATGGAGACAACGGCGGCTCATCCCTCCACCCCGACGGCTCCCTCCCACCACGGCCGGGGCACGAGCGTGCGGCGGCATGGGCGTGCGTGCCACGGGCGTGCAGGGGAGCTCTTCGTTAGCGGTGGCGCGAGCCAAAGGCATATGAAATTGAAATCTTAATTTTTGGTTCTATGCTTGATGAGTTAGGTTTTCACATGTTCAGTTCAAGTGTGCGCTGCTCTTGGCCAAGTACCTAGTCGGCGCCGTCTTTTATTGTGGGTGGGGGTAGGGGCTTTCACAGTTTTTTATGCAACAATTCCAAGGTTTATATGCTATTGATTTACATGTAATTTTGAATTTTTCAATGTACATTCCAGTTGTTTTCCCTCCATTGAGCTTGTTATGCACAAGTTAGATTTCTATGCCATGGATTTTTATGTTTTGATTTGATTTAGTTGCAGCCTTGCACCGGAAGATGGAGTTGCGGCAAACGAAGAGCTAGCAATGCAAGCAAGCATGGTTTCATATGCTTTTTTGTGCTTGTCAACATGTTTACTACGGAGAGATGTTTTTATGCGATTGCTTAACATTTTTTATGCCCTCTGAAGTGGATGTTTTATGCTTATCCTTGATATAATGTGAATAAAATTGAAATCTTTAAGTTTTGAATGCATTAAGGTTGCTGCATGTGGATTTTTTTTGTTCTTCTCGTGATAGTACTAGTACTAATCGGTCAGGTTCCTACTTATTTTCTATACACATCTTCATTTCCTAGTATTTGCATCAATGTGAGTTTCTGTTCTAGCATTAGTGAGTTTCTATGCATATAAGTTGGTAAATGAAGGGGTCTAAAATTACCCGTTATTTGTGAAACTACATGTATGATGCAAAACTTTTATAAAAAGAGGTCTAAAGTTACCCGTTATTTGTGAAACTACATGTATGAGTGTGGCGCGAATCGGCGGTGGCGGCTGGTGGAGTGGCCCAAACCATTATTGTTGGAACAGTTATCTATACACTTTTACACAGTTCTATGTATTGTTGGTACATAGTGCTATATATTGTTGGTACATAATTCTATATATTATTCTATGCATTGTTTGGGTTGGGGGCTTGGGGCCATCACGATCCCGGTACAATAATCCCCAAGAAGAGAGAGTATTTTGGGTTATATGCACTGTTCCTCTATTAATTATATGTCTCCAAAGTGAGAATGATGGTTTGGGTTGGGGCTATCATAGTTTTGGATAAAATAATTCTCCACAAGGGAAGGTTTTATTGGGTTCTATGTATTGTTTCTCTATTAATTATACACACCCAAGTGGGAGGCAAGATTTGGGTTGGGACCATAATAGATGTTTGCTTGAAAAACATGTTTACATGTGTTTCTTGCCATTGTAAGGTTTATGCGCGTACTAAAACATGTTTCTATACCTTCCTTTACCACTAAACATATTTCTATGCCTTTGTTGTGATGTAGGATGGTTGGATGGATATTTCTGCGTGCCAATCGGCGGCATGCAGCCACCCCTTCCCCAACTAGCGGCGTGCAGCGAACCCATCCACGACCGATGGCACACGGCCACCCCCTGCACGACCGGTGGCTCGACCTCCCTATAGTAGATCTGCTCACGGCTTCCGCATCCTCCCCTCCCCTGCCACCCAATGGTGGCTGCTTACTTTGATTTTGTTTGTTGATTTTGTGTTCTTATGCTTATGTACATAAGTTTCTATGCATGGCTAAACTATAACTTAGTATGTATTCTATACATTGTTACAACAAATTTGTATACATCGTTGGAGCAGTTATCTGTGCACTTCTATATAATTATATACATGGTTGGAGCACTCTTCTATGCATTGTTAGAACACGTCGACATACGTTGTTGGAACAATTATCTGTGCGCTTCTATACATTGTTGGTACGCAATTCTATAAATTGTTGGAACACTAATTTCCATGCGGAAAGAAAATTAATTTTTATTCATCTAACTACTAATTTCTATGCCTTGTCAGCGCCAAAAACATTTCTGCATTGTTTCGATCGTCCATCACTTGCTATTTTTCAAATTTTTCAGAAGACGAGATCGTCTCCATGTTCTGTGCATTGTTCCCATGTTAATTATACACCCCCGTAGTGGGAAGCATGATGTTGGTGGAGGTAATCACGATTGTGTCAGGAGGAATGTCCATCTCGTGGAGAGGTTTTTATGTGGCAACAAAATTAATTTTTATTCATACAACCACTAAATTTATGCAACGTCGGCGCAAAAAAACTCTTCTACGTATCATGACCATTGATCATATGCATCCAATCGTCCATCACGTGTCATGATTCAAATTTTAAATTTTGGAGAAGACGAGATCGTCTCCATGTTTTACGCTTGTGGTCTCCATGTTCTATGCATTTTTTCCATGTTAATTATACATCTTCATATTGGGAAGCATGATGCTGGTGGAGGCAATCACGGTTATGTCAGGGAGAATATCCATCTCGTGGAGAGGTTTTTACATGGTAACAAAATTAATTTTTATTCATTCGACCACTAATTTCTATGCAACGTCGGCACCAAAAAAAACTTTTGTGCGCATCTTGACGGGTGATTCTATGAAAACAATCGGCCATCACGTGCCATGATTTAAATTTCAAATCTCGGAAAAAGACAAGATCGTCTACATGTTTCTATGCTCTCGCTCACAAGTTTCTATGCGTAGATGAAAGCATGATGTTGGTGGAGGCGATCACAGTTGTGACAGGTGAAATGTTCATATCGTGGAGATGTTTTTACGTAGTAACGAAATTATTTTTTATTCATCAAACCACTAATTTCTATGCAACGTCAGCGCTAAAAAACTTTTCTACGCATCTTGACCATTGATTCTATGCATCCAATCGGCCATACGTGCCATGATTCAAATTTCAAATTTATGAATTTTAATTTTTTTTCAAAAAAAATATTCATAGTGGATCTTGAATCGTGTACAAAAATGTTAGGAGTTCAATGGTGAAAACCGTTTTTGAATTGGATGCTTCTTTGAGGAATTATAATGAAAAAACGAAAGAGATTAGATTGGATGTATGTAGGCATTCATGCGTCAGCTCTGTCAAGTGGAACGTTCAACTCGCGAGGAGGTTTCTATGTGACAACGAATTAATTTTTATTGATTCAATTACTAATTTCTATGCAACGTCACGACAAAAATGTTTCTGCGTAGCTTGAACTGAGTTTTTATGCATCCGATCTGCTGGTCTGCACTGATCTCCTACCTGTGCGCGTCAGCCCCGCGGACCTGAATGGTTGGGCTGGCTAGGGGGTTGGTTTGGGCTCTCCATTAGCTATTTGGAGCCCCGGGCTTCCAATATTCCAGCCCCCCTAGTATATATCTTTTATTGCGAAAGACGCATCTCAATGCATAACAAAGCTATCTATAAAAAAACAAAAACGTCTTATAATTTGAAACGGATGGAGTATTGCTAAATCTGTAGTGACAAGTTTACATACACATGCACATCGATGGGTCCTGGAAATTTCTGCTTAATAAGCATAGAATTAATGATGTGCACCAAAACAATCATCTATGCATATGTATGTTTTATAGCGCTCTGGGGCAAGTTGGGCTCGATTCAGTGGTACATTAAGGCAGTGGAAAAGAAGTTTTCTTTACTTTTAGTTTTGGAGAAAGTGGAAAAGCCGTTTCTTTTTGTGCTGCATTTGTTTGCAAGCAACCAAAAAGGTGCGGTAAAGAACAAAGAACACATCAACCAACGCCAAATAAAAAGTACGGTTTCAACATCGTAAGAAAACTGTGTACGAAATGCTGCAACTGCAAGGTGTGAGGTAACAAACAACAAAGGAAAGACCGAAGGTCAAGACAAACGCAAAAAATTCTCCACGTTCCTGTTCTCTGAATAAGCGCGTGCAAATAAAAATGGTAGAAATAGAAAATGAAGCAATGATCTTATGTTATACCCTACACCATCTTGTCTGAACGTCATATAGCTTTTCAGCCTCATCTTGCCACGCAGCAGGAAGACTTCCCGCTCTATTGACAAACAAAAATTCATCCAGTCAAGGATGTACACCATTTCTTCTTTTTGCGTGCTATGTTTAAGGATCATATCAGTCACTATTTCCAATTTACAACAGTGCTAAATCTGTGGCTCCACCAGTTGAACACATGACGATATACGTCTAAAGATGAACTAGTTGCACACACATCAACAATAGAAGTTATATGAACCATCAACTTGCCTCCACTTCTTGCTTCTCTGCATTTCCTTCCTGCAATGTCGTCAGGTTACTCAATTCAGTGGAAGTGGATAATCCATCAGCCAGAACAACAGGGGTTGACCGGCCTGAGTTGGAGCCTGAGTATTGCCCCATGGACTGCTTTGATGTGTTTAATGCATGACAATGTGGGCAGTAGTAAGTAACATGTGGGTAATCTTCCTTTCGGGCCAAGCCTGCAAATATTAGTATTATTAGGTAATGAATCCAATATTTAGGTATGGTATGTGAAACATATCAAAAGAGCTTGGTCTAATACGCACCGTTATGCATATGGCAGTTGCCACATATCAAAGCATAAGACTGTGATGGGTCCTCCCCCACAAGTAAGGCAGCAATCTTTCCAATCCATCCACCACCATCACTAGCCCCTGAGCCTTGATGATGCTCTACCACCATTGGAGCTGGTGCAGTTTCCAGGCCAGCACTAGCAGGTAGACTAGATTCAGTTCCCTGTGCTGGAGTATGAGCAGCGGGGCTCCCAGTCCTGCTTCCTCTTGCATTGGGTTGCTTCCTGTTTCTCAAACCATCTGATGGGACTATCTCAACATCATTGCTTCTAGCCACTGCAGCATCCAGCTTTGGTTCTTCTCCAACATGAAATTTTAAGCCAGTCTCCTCCCCAAGCTTAGATGCCAAAACTGAAGCGGCTGCGGCCTTTGCAGCTGGATCAAGATCATATTTCTGCACATGCATGATTCATGGCACATATCACAGTTCAGTATTGATGTGGCAAGAGACATGATAAAATTTGATACCAGCAACCAGTGAATTTATGTTGATTGAGTAATGGCAATTTGTCTGCTTGCCTGAATAAGCTGTTGGGTAAGATAATAATTTGTTCTCTCTTTAAGCTCATCAATCTTGGCTTTCCTCTCAGCCCTCAATTTTTCAAGGGTCTTCTGGTCTTTCCGCTCAACTGCAAACAGATATGAATAGGAGCAAACAAACAGCAATTCAACATCATTTTGTGGACAGATACAGAAGTTGTGACAAGTATACATTGCAGATAACCATGCAAAGGTATCCAGTCATGACACCCAGAGGAACGAGGGGCATGAGGCATGACCAAGGCTTTTTAACCAGATTTCTCATAAAGCTAGTTTTAAGGTTGTTTTGGAGCAAAAATGTGAACCATCCGCATAACTGGGACATCAATCTACTTTCTCATGATTTCTACTGATGAAATTCCCAATTTGACAACTGACAAGTTTCAAAATTTTGACACATCAGAAGAAAAGGAAAATTGAGCAGCATTCAAAACAAAATACAAAATTTGTGCTATAAACAATACATTCTGGAGCCACATATTACGAACTCTAAATAAAATCACCATCACAATTTTTTACTACAGGCCATGCAGATTTTATAGGTGCAAAAACAAAAGGAAATATAGAACCTCTTATAAAATTGCACAAAAGAAAAGAAAATACAAAAACTGGTATATTCTACAAGTTGACAAGAAACAATGTTATTTTTCCTAACAGGGCTTTCTGGGTACTTACGCATCCTTGTGAAGTTAACAATTGATGAATATATGACAGAGGATACAGCAGGAAGAACGAACATAGGCAGCACTCGTATTGCCCTCATTTGCCAAGTTAGATCCTCATCTCTTGTCATCATGATGGCATAAACAACAGCCAACACCTGAGAACATGACTGAACAATCAAACCAGTAGAAACTAAAAGCTAGGGATATGCAGCGAAAATTAAGTCACTGAAGGTTCAACACGAAAGGTAAATTGCATTTGCATCATATACAGTGAATCAACAACCAAAAAGGGAAAAATATCATAAGAGTAGAAGAGATAAGTATCATGTGGTGGAGCATCTATTTTAGTATTTCATCACCAGCGAAGTTTCAGAACTCTATGAAATCCTAAAAAAAACATGGTAACAAACATTCATAATGCAAATACAGTAACTTTATTGTCCCCCCAAAAAAAGAACAACGATTCACATAACTAAAGGAGCATAATGAAAAGCAAAACAGATCCCACGATGAACCCAAAGGAGTCTTTCTCAGTTTGACAGAAAAGCAGTGGCTTTCATTTTCAGTTTACACACACTGGCTATTGGTCCACTCAAATACCTGACATCCTAAAGTTCATCTAATAAATATTGAGGCACTATCACAATATTCTAAACACAAATACTGGCAATTGCATCCTTGAGATGCCTGCTTCCAATGTATCACCTACCTATGCAAATGAACACATACAGATATACTAGCTTCCACTCTGAATAAGTAGTACATGGCAGAACTTTGCACAACTAATAAACTGAATAAGACTTTTTTCTGTGAACTTCAAAAAATTTAGTATAGACCAATGTTCTTAAGGCGGTATGGCATCCTGTAGTGCCTTGGGGTATGCCTTGTCACCTAGGCATTGCCTTGAGAACACTGCCATAGGCAATATACGGTTACTAGTAAGCGGTAACCAGAAATTACAAAGGATAATAATGAACGGAACTGGATTTCTGAACATGTAATCCTGAGAAGAAATCACAGTACACATCCCTGTATCTATTTTCCAGCACGAAGATTTCACTCTAAACCCTGGAAGTTGAAAGAACAGTTCATTCCCATTACAATGGAACAATTAATACAGAACCATTAACGACAGAGTTATCGTATTCACCAGTGATGCTAGGCATGAATCTTCATATCATGTGAGAAACTGCTCAAGTCACTGGTAAACATAACATACTGCAGCACAGAAAGACCATATATGCATCATAACTCGGATATAGTCCGTAAGATATCTAATGCCTTCCAGTGAAGTGGGTGCCCTTTTACCCTTGGTCGAAATAAAAGAGAGGCATGGCGTCCACATTTTTCAGAAAGTCATCTTTTCTGTTGTTCCTCTCCCGCACCCTTATAAGCTAACCTCGAGCATCTCAGAGCAATAAATCACCGTGTGCAGCAGACGGTGCCTAGGGCTCGATTACCGGAACACGCGTAACACACGCCATCTCATACTAAGAGCAAACTCTCCTCCGCGATAACGAATCGAACGACCACGAATCCAAAGACGAGCAAACCCGCCAGCCGCATCACTAGACCATCTCAAATCACGAAATCAGGGTGGAGGGAATACAAAAACAAGAGGGGCAGGGAGGAAGGTGCAGACCTCGGCGAGGACGGAGAGTACGATGAGGTTCCGCACGGCGCGGCGCGAGAACTGCGTCCGGCGGCGCATCCGCGCGTGCACGGCGGCCTCCTCCTTGGACAGGTACTGCAGCCGCTTCTCGAAGTCCTCGCGGCCGCCGAAGAGCGCCCGCCACAACCTCCCCAGCACCCCGCCCCGCTTGCCCTTCTCCTTCGCCTCCGCCGCCGCAGCCTCGGGCGGGGCCGGTGCCCCCGCTTCCGCCGGGGAAGAGGCCATTGATCGCCTTGCGGATCCGCGCGGCGCTGGATCCGATGGGGAGGAGAGAGGAGGTTGCCCGCGAGGGATGGCTGCCTGCCAGCCTCTGGACGCGACCCGAACCCGAATGGAAGGGAGGAAGAAGAGGAGGGGTTTGGGCCTGGGGGGGGGGGGGGGGGGGGGGGGGGGGGGGGGGCTCTTTCCCTCGAGCCTCGACAGCTCGTTCCCCCGTGGCCGTGGCTGGTCCCGGCGTTGTAGCTTTTCTTTTGGTCGTTCGTCGCACCTCCTCCAACTCTGCAAGTGGGGGCAGGGACGCACGCGTGAAACCAGCGGGACTGCGGGTGGATCCACAAAAAAAAAATTATATGGCACGGCTCCAAAACAGCTCCGCGTCTTGTCATCAGAGCTAAAGCCACTCAAACCGAAAATAATATTTTCACACGCTCCTAACTTATTTTGAAAAGAAAAAACCGGCTTTATGCTACATTAGCGAGGCCAAAGCCACCTAGAGCTATATCAAACGTGACCTAATATGACAGGTCCAGTGGCGTTAGCCCCCTTCACTTGTACACTTGTGCACCTCACCTGATGGATGATGTGGAAGCACCGCAATGATGTAGTCTTCAACGATCTGCCACCATCGGTCAGCCGCCTCGTTGTAAGCTTCAGTAACACCGCTCACTTGTGGCAGCATCGACTCCCTCTTGCTGAACGCTTCGTCATTGAACAATGGTGTAACTTAGTTTCCCAATAATGTAAACCTCGATGTAACATTATGGCAAACCTACTCTGTAGCTTGCTACTCATGTAACTGAGCTGTAGTGTTTCTACGGCTCCAATGCAATCAAAGGTGGGGAAAGCTCATCCCCCGATTCTAAAAAAACATGACCTAATATAGACCACCGTGTGAACCTCACACACATATTCATATTTGAATATCTTTTTTTTTCCCATTTGCATAGTATAGGTATAAACATGCACCCATAGTTTATATAGATTCATATTTGAATATCTATTTTTTTCATTTGCATAGTATACATATAAATATGCACCATGTAAACCTTATACACATAAACCAAAAGACTAAGGGCTTGTTTGGATGAGAATTTAGACTACTTTTGCCTGGACTTGTAGCTGCCTGGAGTTTGCCTGTTGGGTGTTTGGTTGGAACCCCTCAGTTGTTCAGCTTGTTCGCTTGAGCTTTCAGCCGCTTATTTCCAGCCAACCAGCAATGTTTTTCTCTTACATAAATCAGTCAATAATACTTTCAACCGCTTATTTTCAGCCCAAACGAACAAGCCAGTTGACTGGCAAGGGCGACGCGAGCGAGGCCACCGAATTTTACTGCCTGAATCCTGACGCGGTTGCCTGGCACGGTAATCACAGTGATCAAAGGAAGGGAACCAATATCATATCGTCGTGTGTCCTTTTCTATATTTTGTATTTTCTATTCTTTCTCCTCCGTTGATCATGTTCAAGTTAAAATTAGCATGGTGTGTGCAATGTAATGATAATTGTCTTTCCTCTACGTTTTTAAATAACTAAGAAATCTAGTGATTTTTTTGCAAATATTATTAATTAAGAAAACAGGTGGATTGTTTAATTTATTTATTGTTTACACATTATAACAATAATCATATATGTTTTAAAATAGTATAATATCTTTTATTAGTCTTTTGAGGCTTTCAACCAAACGAATCATCTTCTAATTTACCTGGTCAGATAGATTCCATTGAAATTTCAGGCAATTTTCAGACAACACTTTTTACCGGACAAGTAATACAGGCTTCCATCCAAACAGGCCGTGAGCTAATAAATCTCTCGAAGTTGACAAAAGCAACACAAGCAACTTGCTCTTAATGTCACATCACCTACCACAACTTGAGTGGATAAGTTCCATTTCAAGAAACTTAATCGGATGTACTATACTCAGCTCACTAGATATCCTTTTAACTTTAATTTCTTGCATATATATCTCTACCCAATAATTTTAGAAAGAGTAAATTTTACTAGCGGTCCCGCGAGTTTTCATTCTGATCTCGGTTCATGTATATTTCATATTCACCTCCCTACATTTGTCTCGAGTTCTCGCCTATGTCCTAGTACTTGTAAAGTCCACACTCGACTTCCTAAACTTTTTATGAGTTCTTATCTACGTTCCAGTACTTGCAAATTACACAGTTGAGCCCTAGACCTGTATTTATTGTATCATTCTGATCCACCTCACCCCTCCCACCCTCATATCGCGCCGTACTCACATCGTCAAGTTGCATATGCCCACTTACCTGCACGATCATACCACGCAGCACCATGGTAGCCCCTGTCATTACCCATGCTGCCCCCCCCCCCTATTGAGCCCTCGTTATCGTGGCCTTAGAGCAACTCCAAGAGATTAGCTAAAAACTGATTTCTATATCCATGATTTAGCCATTCTCTAAAACAAAATCTTCTAGAAAAACATGGGGTTCTCCAACAGCCTTTGTATTTTCATTCAAAACCTGCCACGTCATCTGTCCAGCTATTTTTGTTTCGGATCCAAACTCGATCTCCCTGTCGAGGCACGTCCGGGGCTGCCGTAGAAAACCGCTTCAACGGCGACACGGCCATGTCCTGCAGCAGGCGACAGCCACCAGGCACTGCTTGGCCTACACTCGTAGGCATCGAAGCCCTAGATTGTCTCCATCTTGCCCATGGCGTAGGGGAAGTAGGTGACGTGCTCGACGCGGCCGTCGGGGAGCATCCGCCGCGTGCTTCAAGTCCCATGCGTGCCACCAGAATCCAAGACGATCTCCATCCTGCTCATGTCGTAGGGAAGTAGTAGGTGCAGTCATCAACACATGATCTCGTAGAGTGCGGCCTGGAACACCTGCATCTTGCACATGCCCTCAAGGTCCATACCAATGGCGTTGCCGCTGTTGCGTGTGCACGTGTCGCGGGAAGATGCTCCCCACGCGCGGGAACGCAGTGAAATAAGCGCGGAAGGGCCGATAGCTAGCGCCCGCCGGCTTGCTTTCTTTGGCTAGCGGAATAGGTGGGATAGCCCACGGGGTATTTTACAAATTCAGATACAATATCTGTTGGAGTCCATTTTATTACTCAAATCGTCTAAATTGGATTCAAAACTAGAAATAGCATCTCTCTCGGAGATGCTCTTCCTCGCCCCGTCGTACTCTTTCCTCTCCTCGGCAATGCGGACTCCCATGCTCTCTGTCTCCCCGTAACCGCTGCTCACCCTCCCGACCTTCCTCAGCTCCTGTCATGATGAGCAAGGTTTTTATTATCGGAAATTAAAATTTATCGGACGTCATGGATAAAAAGGATAAACAAGATATATCAGAAATATCGAACCAAATTCAAAAATTTTTAAATTTTTGTTTCAAAAAATTTGTAGAATTTGACTTGAAACTATTCCTAAGATATTAAACATCATTGGTTCACAAATCAAAACAAGAATAAATCATTATAAGTGTCGGATCGTCGCATGGCTGATTTTGAATTGTCTATGTAGAAACAGGAAAGAAGGAAAAAATTTGGCAGATATCAAATTTTATCGGATCCCGGGGATAGAAAGGAAATTTCGAAAATATCGACGACTTTCGACCGATAAAAAAAACCCTGATGATGAGTTCATCTCACGTGGACGTGTGTGCCTACACACCGTGGGTGGTGTGAGATACTACCTTGGTAAGGGCACAGCAAGGCATCGTGCATGTGCAAGAGCGTCACTACGGTGTGGTAGCACAAGTGTTGAGACGTTACGGGCAGGCGCAAGCGCAACATCTCTTTAGCGTGGCAGCATGGGTATGGCATTGCATGCGTGCAAGAACTGGGTGGCGGAGCGGGTGTGGTGCAACGCTGAGCAGTCAAACAAGTGAGGTGTGCGTGTGGAGTGGGACAGGGCAAGGGAAGCGTGGTGCAGAGATGGGTAGACAAGGATAATGTATGCAAGTTTACGGAGCTGAGGGTGTGTTTAGATGGGTGTAAAGTGGGTGTAAAGTTCCTGTAGCACTTTTCGTTGTTATTTGGTAAAATTTATCCAATCATGGACTAACTAGGCTCAAAAGATTCGTCTCGACGTTTACAGACAAACTGTGCAATTAGTTATTTTTTTTACCTACATTTAATACTTCATGCATGCGTCTAAAGATTTGATGTGACGGGGAATCTTGTAAAATTTTTGGAATTTTGAAGAAACTAAACACCGCCTGTGTGTAATCTGCATGAATTATGACCAGAATAAAAACTCAAAGAGCCGAACATGTAATTTATATAAGCACCGGAATTGAGATGAAAAAACTATATATAGAGGAGTGATTTATATATTATCCCTACAGCGGGCTGTTGTGGCCCGTGCGCGGTGCCGGCTCCAAACCGTTGGGATGCAACCCGTACGTCGTTCCCTCGAGCGAGACCGGTGGTTTGGACGGCTCAGGTCTGGTCGTCTTTTGTCCCCTGCCAGGGTACGTAGATTCAGGGTGTGTTTAGTTTGCCAAATTTTTTGGCTTTGGCTATTGCAACATTTTCGTTTGTATTTGTCAATTAGTATTTAATTATAGACTAATTAGACTTAAAAGATTTGTCTTATGGTTTTCTACCAAACTGTGTAATTAGTTTTTTTTTCATCTCTATTTAATGCTCTATACATATGTCTAAACATTCGATGATGTGACGAGAAATCTTTAATTTTTTTGAGAACTAAACATGGCCCAGATAATTTTCAGGAGCAGCGAAGGCCCAAAAGTTTGGGAATCCGTAGGTGACGTTTGGCTGTAAACTTCTGGAAACGTTGAAAGAGTTGGCAAGGAACTGGATGCCCGCGCGGCGGTGGCATGTGCACGGCCAGGCGGCCAGCCGTGCGCCGACGGGCGGCCCGGCAAGTCAACACGCGCGTCGTAAATGAGGATTGTTGGGGACAGCCCAAGCTCACCTGCCACGATCTACCGCCACCGGAGTGGCCGGCTCCACACGCGTCGTCGTCCATCATGCCTCCATGTTCTACCATCGATATTTCCGCCGCATTAAAAAAATCAAATCAAATGCCATGACGGGGCTAGCTAGCTTCCTTTAAGGTCCACCTGCTGTGGCCTTAAAAGAAAGGCCAAGGTCTCCCCGCTTGCCACGGAAGTAGGGATCTCTGTGTCCTGGGTACTCAAATTTACTTCCAAATTCTACTGTATAAAAAGAAGATTACCCGTCACATTAAAATATCGGTATATGCATGAAGTACTAAATGTAGATGAAATTTAAAACTAATTGTATAGTTTAGTTGTACTTTACGAGACGAACATTTTAAGCCTAATTAATCAATATTTAAACAATTATTAGCAAATAAAAATAAAAATGCTACAATATAGCACTGTGCAAAATCGGGGGCTCCCGATTCGGGTAAGTAAAACAAGGGCCTTGTTTAGATGAGAGAATTGGGGAGAAAAACACTGTATCAGAATTCCTGTAGCATTTCGTTTGTATTTGGTAAAAATTATTCAAATTTTGACTAATTAGGCTTAAAATGTTCGTCTCACTGAGTACAACAAAACTGTGCAATTAGTTTTTGATTTCATCAACATTTAGTACTCCATGCATTTGCCGACATTTTGATGTGACGGAGAATCTTCTTTTTGCATAGTGAAATTTGGGGAAGAATTGGGGAACTAAACATGGCCAAGGCCCTGTTCAGCTTCAGTGTTGTGCCCCGATTGCCTGTACTAGTACGTAGGTAGTAGTATGTTACGATCACAAGTTCGAAACATGATCTTGACTTCTAGCCGTGAGTTGCTCATCAAGCTAGAACGTTGACATCTCATCACTGGGTTCCATGGAAAGTGACTAATTGTGTTGTACATTTGCAATGTCATGGTATTATTGTCTTTTCATCATGATCTCAGTGTATTGCGGACGCATAGCTTACATTGTCTATTTAATACGTTTTAAATCAACTTATGGTATTCTAACTCATATGAGCCTAAGAGCAACCACAGTATGCTCTAAAAACTGTCCGTAGGGACTAAATTAATTCATATGAACTATCTCAAACTTTGTGAAACGAGGTCCGGTCCTATCAATTTATGGGCCTAGAGTGAAGCTTCAAAGATGGGCCCTCTAATACAGCGGAGTCGCGAACGCGGAAGGCCGGAGATTGCCGAAAAGCTTCGACGCGATAGAACTCGAAGGCAAATCGGCACACGTATGCTTTTTTTCCTTAGGCGAAAGAAGCTTTTTCTAATCATAAAGGACGAAAAGAAGCTTTTCTAATCTGCATGATCATTGAATTAAATTAAATTGAATAATCAGTAATACTACTATATCAGCTTCATCATTTTTGATTTAGTTATACTCTATAAAAACAAATCGACAGAAACATTGTTTTATTTTCTGCATTTTTATATAAGCCTTGATAGGTGTAAAACTTTTACTCTAGTGTGGAATTGACACAATTAACTTGAGATTGTTTTTTGGGATTTATTGCAAGCAGGAACTCCGTACAAAAATAGACTATGGTTTTGCTAAATGTATTTATCTAGAAAACATAAAGTATGCAACATGTGATTTACCACTTCTACTGTATAGTTATAGTTAATTCAATGCTACTAAAATTTATTTCACCGTTTTTGGGTTTTCTAGAATTTATTACGTAATTTTGAAGTTTCAGCCGTTTTGATCATTTTACAGGGGAAGAAGAAAAGCTAACAGGC
The DNA here is from genome assembly GCA_038087645.1 of Saccharum hybrid cultivar R570. Classification (NCBI taxonomy): domain Eukaryota; kingdom Viridiplantae; phylum Streptophyta; class Magnoliopsida; order Poales; family Poaceae; genus Saccharum; species Saccharum hybrid cultivar. The sequence goes on along the minus strand of JAQSUU010000191.1, from coordinate 8,670,736 downwards.
ACTTTGCATTAGGAACCCTGAACTATTTCTAAATCAATCTAGTTCTTTTCTATTTTTCTTTCTCTCTAGTACTTTTTCAACTGGAACCCTCCCTTCTTATCTATTGTTGCTAGCTGCTCCTTTTTTGTCTCAGTTCACGTATAGACACAGCACAACGCAGGCGGCACTGAAGTTCAGCTCGGAGTGCGGCCTCTCGCAGTCTCGCCTCTCGTCTGCAACTCTAGTAGCACGCAAGGGAGGGGGTTTTGACAGTAGGGGAGGTAGGGCCTATGCCTACTTGCATATTTGGGGTTGGGCCCCTCGGCCTCGTGGGCCCTATGCGGAGGCACAGCTCGCACCTCAGGGCGGGGCCTATGTGAAACTAACCATAAAGTAGTATATAACCAGGGCTGGACAAAAAGCTCGTTAAGCTGGCTCGGTGGCTCGGTATAAAAGTACTCCGATTAGACTCATTTTTCTTTTAAAATAAAAATGACTTGATTTGGAACGACTTTCAACTTCGGCTCGGCTCGTTAGGCTCGGCTCGTTAGGCTCGTCATGAAGTTGGGTCTTAAACAATGCAGGAAATAATGATGAATAAGATTATACCAATTTCTAAAAAAGCTCGAAAAAAACTACGGTCGGCTCGATATCCAGCCTTATATATAACAAAAGCTATCCATAAGTCTATTGACCACCCATAAGCAATAAAAAACAATTACTCTTTCTCTCCATCTCCCTCCCTTGATTCTTGCTCTGTGTGGACCTTTTGAGCCTTTCATACTGTAGCGATATAGTTAGAACCCACTCATATGGACTACTTGATCTAATACATTGTGGCTGCCCTAAGTATTAACGCTATACTCTCTCTTTTGAGGTGGACAACCCTAGCGCATCTCCTGCCTCAATAGCCTCATCAACTATGAACTTTTACCTCTCTCCTGAGCACGTCATTGACATCCTAGTGACCGAACTCGAATCCGTCTCAAAGATCACTCATATCAGCAGCATACCAATCCACTGCAAATGCCAGTTATGAGCTAAACTAGCATCGCGGCCCATGTTAGTGAGAAAAGCACAATTATCACTATTACTAGCCTTCATCTGGTTTTGAAATCTCTTCTATAAATGTATCAGAACTAGAACTAGACCTAAGCAAATTCAGCCCCGCTTGGCCTGGGCCCACTGAGCTTGGCTCAGCTCATGACCTTTAGTACATAGGGCTTGGACACAGGTTATACTGTCCAAAAATTTTCTTAGATCAAATTTGGCCCGTGATTTATTTTAATTATTTTTCACTAGAAATGCACGGATGACCCTCCGAGGCCTAGACCCAACCGAATTCTTCCAAGGTTTTTTTTCAACCTAGCACACAAAATGCTAAAGTCTAGTCAGAACCACACTTAATTGGCTTTTGAAAAGATCGAGAACCATGACAGGCCATATGCAGTCTGCGTGAGATGAATACTCGAGCCACCAGCGAACTGATCACACCCAGCTTCTATCTTGCAATTTCCACTTTAAACTGTAACCTGTCCTTTTCAAATCTTTGTAATGTAGAAAAAACCCCTACCTATTTTTGTAGATAAGTCTTGGACGTGTTTGCTTGACACGTTTTTTTTCCATTACTTAACTCAAGGCTTTAAATCTCGGCACGAGATTTCTTTAAGGGGGAAGGGTTGTAACACCCTGGGTATTATATTGCTAATTAATCTGCCATGTCATCATAATACATCGCAAAGCATCCATGATTAGATCAACCTTGTTATGCATCAACTAAAAACGAGTTTACTTATCTAGATTGGATGTGCTTTTCAGTGGTGTGATCCGAACCGAAAACCCTAATTTCGAATGACACCGCAAATACTTAGTCCATGTCCTGCGTAATTTGAGGTGTGTGACTGTGTTATACACTAGTGTTAAGTGTAGGGTATGAGCTCAAGTGCAACACATAAAATGAAGCTCCAAGTTTGAGTTTGGATTAGAATCCAAAAACTTGTCACGAGTTTTCCGATTCGAATTTAAATTCAAATTTGGGGAAAATGTAAAAGAATTTCAAAAGCTAAATTTGTCAACCAAGAGTGGCATTTGGTCAACCATGTCATGTTGGTCCAAATGATGCCCTTGGATGATGGTCTGATCACTAAGTAATCACTAATTAAGGTAGCAACAAATTCCAATTGCAAATTCCTCCGAAAACCCTAAATTTCAAAACCTTGTTTTACTCCTTTTTAAATAATTCAAAATCTAAGCAAAATTTGGGAAAAAGTTCAAAACCAAGTTTGTAGAACTTTTCAAGGGCTACAACTTTGGTGTTTTGAGTTTTCAAAGTTTTAGTGTAAAATGTGGAGCAATTTTGAGATTAAACAAATTTCAGATTTGACTCATTTTTGTCCCCAAACTAAGATTTCAAAATGGAGGCAGAATTTGAAAATGTTTTGAACAGAAAAGTTGTAGGTCTAGTTTAGATGTACAACTTTGGTGTTTGGAGATTTTGAAGTTTCAATATAAAATCCAAAGTAATTTCTAAATTACCAAATTTCCAAAAAGTGTCCCCTTTTGAATTTAAACTCAAATTTCAAAATCCAGTGAGAATTTGAAAAAGTGTTCAATACAAAACTTGTAGAGCTTGAAATTCTGAAGATTTCATATCTTGGGAATTTTTCAAGTTGTTACATGAATTTGAGAGTAATTTGAGAAAGACAGTTTGAAATTCAAAATTTGGGGGAGGCAGCTACAGTGGCACACCAATGGCGGCCGGCCACCGCGCGGTATGGGCGCCGGCGAGCCGCCGTGGCCGTCCAGGCCCTTCGCGCGCGACCGAGAGCGCCAGCGCGACGTCGCGCGTCTTCCAGTGGCCAGCTCCACGACCGTTGCCTATAAATATGTCGAGGTCACCGTCGTCTTCTTTTTTTCTCTGTTTTCACCACCGCCGCCGCCGCTAGCTCCGACGCTCGCCGCTGCCGTCGTCAAGCCTCCTCCGGCCACGCTAATTGCACCAGCAAGACCGCCTCGCTCCCGTGCATCTCCCTGGCCATTCACCTCCACCTCTACCGCCCGTATCGCGTGGATAGCCACCGTCTTCCTCTCGCCCAGTCGGACTTCACCGCCACCGCCGCCCTCACATGGCCAGGCCACTCCAGCCTCTTCCAGTCGCCACCAAGAGCACCAGCGTGATCACTGTGAGCCACTGATGCTTTCTACGCCTTTAGTTTAATCGCTACTTGCTTGGAGACACGTTTTCGCGGCTCACTGTCGACCACGGTCCGCCACCGTCGTCGGTGAAGGGTCACCGGAGCTCGAGCCGAGCTGTAGGCTAGTGCCATGGACTCGTGAGAAGGTATAGAACATTGTGGTAGCATTGGTTAGTCGACCGAGGTCTTGACCGTCGGCCGGCCACCGCGCGGGCGGAGCTGAGAGCGCGGGAGAGGGCGAGGGAGGCGGAGGTGAGGGATGACAGGCGGGGCCGGGCTATCAGTGAGCAAGGGAGAGAGCATGCACACGTGGAGTAGGCCGTGTTGCTGGGCCGCGGACGCGGTGCTGGGCTGAGCGCGGGTGCGGGCGAGTGCGAGCGCGCGGGCCGCTCGGCTGGGCCGGACCGGAGGGAGAGAAGGGAATCGGCCACTGCATTAAGTAATTAGGAGTTGAGTGATAACCCAATTGCTACATTATCATCCTTGATTATTGCGATATCACCCTTGCTACCTGTTTTTACTGAAAATGCGTAGTATGCTTCGCTATGCTTAGAAGTTAAGCTTTTAAATGGAATGTTTACTTGGCCATGACGGCATACTTAATAAATATTGAAATACGAGAATGAACTTATAAGATCGGGTGGGTGGTTTGGCCACTGCTAACTTGCATTGGGAGAGGAGTCTCAATGTATTGTTTCCGCCTTATCAGTTAAGGACCGTACGTTGTTGGCCCTCGCGTCATGGAGTTTTTATTAGTACTGGCCATGTGCCCATGTCGGGTAAGCCTTACTTCGACTAGTTCATTACGAGAACGTCTAACCTCGCACTGGAAGTGAAGAGATGGCGAGAGTAGTGTGTACCCTCAGGGCTAGAATTGGACCGGGTTCGAGGAGTACTGTGCTCTCGGGTAGCGATGGACACGTTCTGGTTTTGGGTTACTCGGGTAAGAGTTGATATATGCAAGATTCGGTTCTACATATGTCGTGTGGTTAGGAATCCCCAGCTAGGTAAATGAAGCGATTCGAATCGTCGTTGCTCCACGAGAAAGGAGTCTTGGCCTTGCACCAACATCGTAGTTAAGAACTAAAATTGAAAGAAAGAATGAGAAATGTTTTGATGATAATTACTTTGATCTAGATTAGGATCACCTAGAATTGGTTAATGAACCATCAATGGTAAAAGTAAAATATTGAAGGTAAGGACTCACTCTAGTAAGCTTTTCTGCAAAAGAAAATTTGATTCTGGAATACCCGTACCTTGATTCCCTAAAGCTAGCATGCCCTTAGAGTCTTTGTCTAAGTCGGGTAAGTCTTGTTGAGTACTCTCGTACTCAGGGTTTATTGAACCCCTTGTTGCAGGTGCGGTTCATGAATAAGTCTGCTTCGAGCCTTGTTGCATGACCGTTGTGGCTGAAGAAAGTGACGACGAGTAGACTGTGTGGCCTTTGGGCAAGGCATCTCGCTTGTGTGATGTAATAAAGTTACTACCGATACTTCTCTACTACTGGTTTGTAATAATGCTATATAAGGTTTGAGATTTGGAAATTGGTTTGTAACCCTAAGTTATTGTAAGACTTCCGCTACTTTACTCTGTTGAATATTTTGAATAAACTGTGGTAATATTGCAATACTCCTGTGATTGGATCCTATTTGGAGGAAAGCAGGCCTTTTAAGTTATGAGAAACATAAGTACGGCTGTCAGAGGTCATTATGACGATGACGGGTACATGTGGGCCATCATAATTAGAAGGTTCTGTGACAGCTGGTACCAGAGCATAATCACTCGAGTTATTGTAGTATTACTTTGCAAAACTTCAAAATGATTTGGGTCGAACAAACTTAATATTGATATTTTGGTCCAAATTGCTTTTGCTTATCCTAATCTATTCTATATAGTTTCCTTAGCTCATATTTGAAAACTTCGTAGTGAAGTATCATGTTATAGTGCCCTATGTTACAAATGTTATTGCATGTGTTACTTAACCTTTTTCTGTTAGATCGTAAGTACGATGCATGCATCATATTTAATTAACCTGCTTAAGTTACCTTCCCTTTTAAAGTGGTTTGGGTTAAGTAAGGTTCAATCCTATTCATGCTAACCTTTAGATCCCTCCCATCTATTCTCATCGTTCTAATTCTGTCTTGCTTTAGGATGGCACGTGTGAAGATGACTCCTCGCAAGAAAAGTGGTCCGCAAGGAGTGCCACGTCATCAGTTGGCCACCAGAGGTGATGGAGCAAGCAGTAGCCGCAATCCGAACCCAGAATCACAGTCAGAGGTTGCAAGGCTTACGTCAGAAGTAGAGCGACTGAAGCGCAACATGCATTTTTGGAAGCAGTTCCAGAACGAGTCTCTGGAAAAGGAAACAGAAGCCAGGGCTCGTGTTCGAGAGTTGGAGCTTTATGCGACACACTTGGAGCAGTACAACACCATTCTGCATGAGGAAGTCCATAGGCTACATGATCTGATGAATCCCAATCATCAGCCCCAGGCAGTAGAAGATGATGTCGGTGTCGTGGTTGTTCCTGGTGGAGAGGACAACGAGGAAGAGGATCCGGAAGAAAATGAACCCATGATGGAAAGTGGGGATGATGCAAGTCATGTCACTGGTGCAAGTGCTCCAGAGAATGAGGATGGAGTGATCGTGATCAGCGATGATGATGAGGAGTGAAGTGTAGACATGGATGGTTATGTAATATAGTAGTCTTTCCTGTTTTCTAAGAACCTTAGTGGGTAGTTTCTTGCTTGCGAGCAAGTTTGTAATGGAAATAATGTAAGATAAGTTTGATGTGTGTACTAGTACTGTACTAACTGCTTTTTAATTTAATAAAGCGATGTAAATAAATATGGTTTGTGTACAACAGATGGACGGTACTAGAACTTCCCAGGATGGGGACAATGCTTCGAATCCCCCACCATTCCCACCTACTTTGGCAGATGCTATTGCCACACTGGTTAATGCCACTACCTTGTTGGCTCAGAATCAGAATGGAAATCAGGGTCGTCGAGGCCGTAATAATGGAGGAGAAACCACTTATGTGGATTTCACCGATACCCGTCCACCGGTGTTTTCAAAGGCAGATGAGCCGCTAGAGGCGGATGACTGGCTCCGAACCATGGAGCAAAAGTTTGAACTTCTACAGTGCACGGAGTACCAGAAACCCGTGTTTGCAGCACAGCAGCTCAGGGGTGCCGCAGGGGCGTGGTGGGTGAATCTGGTCGCCGCACGGCCTGCTGGCCACCGTGTCACTTGGCAAGAGTTTCAGGATGCTTTCAGAGCACACTATATCCCAGATGGTGTCATGGCCATGAAGTTAGAAGAGTTTCTTTCACTGAAACAAGAGAACCAGATAGTTCTTTCAGTACGTGGGCAAATTTTATCATCTGTCCTAGTATGCAGCTGAGTATGTGAACACCGATACAAAGAAGAAGAGTTGTTTCATGAGGGGCTTGAGTACCAAGATCCAGGAAGCATTGGTCACATGCTATAATGCCACGTATCATGAGATAGTCAATGTTGCTATTGCGTCAGAAGAAAAGTCCCGCCTTCACAAAGAATCGAAGAAAAAGAAGCAAGTGTTGTCTAGCCCGTCTGGCGGCATTAAGAAGCGCCAGAAGTTTATTTACCACCCTCAGAACCATTTCCGCCCAACTTATCGTCCATCGCAATACCAAGCTCGACCGCAGGCATTTATTCATCCTGCCACAACCCAGCAATATCCACAGCAGTCGAATGCCCCTGGTATTCGAAACCAGAGCCCAATAACCCATAACTTTCCCTGTTACAACTATGGAAAGCTAGGCCACTTCTCCAAGGACTGCTCGTATTCAAGGCAGTATAACCCCAATTATCCCAGAGCTCCCGTACCACAACAATAGCAACCTCAGAGCAAGAATAACAATCTGAATGTCCAGAAGGGTAAGGGTGAGAAGAAGAAGACCGGACGTGTATTCTACACCCAAGCAAGTGTAATTCTAGAGGGAGAACCTGTTATGATGGGTATGTTCCCTATTGCTAATCATCCAGCAGTACTGTTATTTGATTCTGGTGCATCGCATACATTCATAAATCGCACCTTTGTTACAAAGCATGACATTCCAATTATAGGAACACAAGAAGATTTCTTTATTCAGTCGCCCGGGGGATGACTGTGTACTAAGGAGATGGTACGTGACATACCTATAGAGTTAGGTGGGCATATATTCCCTACCTCAATGATAATATTACAGAAACAGGATATAGATGTAATCCTGGGTATGAATTGGATGTACCAACGAGGAGCCATTATAGATGCACTGCACAGAACTATAAGGTTGAACTTGCCAGATAATAAATCTCATCTTCTTATCCAACTTCCTATTCCCAAGAGAATAATTGAAAGGATATGTGCAACTTCAGTACAGGAGATTTGTGATATACCGGTAGTCTGTGAGTTTCTAGATGTATTTCCAGATGATCTACCTGGTTTGCCACCGGACAGAGATGTAGAGTTTGTAATTGAGTTAAAACCTGGTACTGCCCCAATATCCAGGAGAGCTTACAGAATGCCACCAAATGAATTGGCAGAACTTAAGGATCAATTGCAAGAGTTACGTGACAAAGGTTTTATCAGACCCAGTTCATCACCGTGGGGATGTCCGGCTCTTTTTGTCAAGAAGAAGGATTAGACTTTAAGGATGTGTATTGACTATAGACTGTTGAATGAAGTAACCATTAAGAACAAGTACCCGTTACCTCGCATTGATCTACTCTTTGATCAGCTTGCGGGGGCAAAGGTATTTTCAAAGATCGATCTTCGATCAGGGTACCATCAAATCAAGATTCGACCTGAAGATATCCTAAAGACTGCATTCACTACCAGATATGGATTGTATGAATATCTAGTTATATCTTTTGGTCTTACCAATGCACCGGCACATTTCATGTATCTGATGAACTCAGTTTTTATGCCGGAACTGGACAAGTTTGTGGTTGTTTTTATTGATGATATTCTGGTATACTCCAAAAGTGAAGAAGAGCATGCTGAGCACCTCAAAGTTGTTCTGACTCGTCTATGAGATCATCAACTGTATGCCAAGTTCAGTAAATGTGAATTTTGGTTAAGAGAAGTGCAATTCTTATAACATGTGTTGTCAGCCGAAGGAGTAGCAATAGATCCTGGCAAGGTGAAAGATATTCTGAATTGGAAACCACCAATCTCAGTTCATGAAGTCAGAAGTTTTCTGGGGATGGCGGGTTATTACCGTCGATTCATACCTAACTTTTCAAAGGTAGCCAAGCCAATCACGGAGTTGTTGAAGAATCAAACCAAGTTCATCTAGTCTCCAGAATGTGAGAAAGCTTTTAGAATTCTAAAGAAGTCACTGACAACTGCTCCAGTCTTAGCACAGCCACATATAGAAAAGCCATTTGATGTTTACTGTGATGCCTCGGGTATTGGCCTTGGTTGTGTATTGATGCAAGAATGCAGAGTCATTGCTTATGCCTCGAGACAGTTAAAGCGTCACGAAGAGAATTATTCGATAGCTGTGGTTCATGCATTAAAAATCTGGCGTCATTACTTGTTGGGTAATACTTGCCACATGTATACAGATCACAAAAGCTTGAAGTATATCTTTACTCAGTCAGAATTGAATATGAGGCAAAGAAGGTGGCTTGAGTTAATAAAGGATTATGATTTAGAAGTGCACTATCACCCTGGAAAAGCAAATGTTGTTGCTGATGCACTCAGTAGAAAGAATCATTGCAATTGTATGACTGTGAAGCCAATGGATTATAGTTTGTGTTACGAATTGAAAAAGTTGAATATTGAAATAGTCCAACAAGGTCAGTTAACCAATGTCACAGTGGAATCAACAATCAAAGATCAGATTGTATCTGCTCAGAGAAAGAATTCTAGAATAGCTCACATCAAAGAAAAAGTTAGAACAGGTCAACAAACAAATTTCAGTATTGATGATGCAGAGGTGTTGTGGTTCAAGAACTGGCTAGTGGTCCCAAAGGTTCCAAAGTTACGTCAACTCATTCTTAATGAAGCACATAGTACAAGGTTTTCTATTCATCCAGGGAGTAATAAAATGTATCAAGATTTGAAACAAAGATTCTGGTGGACAAAAATGAAAATTGAGATTGCTAAGTATGTTGCCAGATGTGATACTTGTCGCAGAGTGAAGGTTGAACATTTGAAGCCGGTAGGAATGTTACAACCCTTGCCCATTCCATCTTGGAAGTGGGAAGATATTAGTATGGATTTCATTACTGGTTTACCCAAGACCTCAAGAGGCTTTGATTCAATTTGGGTCATTGTGGATCGTTTGACTAAGCCAGCTCACTTTGTACCTGTGAAGGTTGACTATAGAGCATCTAGATATGCAGAAATATATGTTGCTTGAATTATGAGTTTGCATGGAATACCCAAAACAATTGTTACTGACAGAGGTACTCAGTTTGTTTCGCAATTTTGGAAATAGTTTTAAAAGTCACTAGGTACTAAACTTCTTTACAGCACAGCCTATCATCCACAAACTGGGGGACAGACTGAAAGAGTAAATCAAATTCTAGAAAATATGTTAAGATCTTATGCTCTCACCTATCAAGATCAGTGGGATGAATGTTTACCGTTAGCGGAATTCTCATACAATAATAGTTATCAAGAGAGTATCAAAATGGCACCGTTTGAAGCATTGTATGGCCGTAGATGCAGAACTCCGTTGAACTGGTCAGAACCGAGAGAAAGATGGTTTTATGGAGTTGATCTGGTAAAGAAAACGGAAGAAAAGGTCAGGCAGATATAGAAGAGTTTAAAAGTTGCTCAGTCTCGACAGAAGAGTTATGCTGATAAAAGGCGTAGACCCTTGATGTTTAAAGTGAGAGATTATGTTTATTTGAAAGTGTCACCCATGAAAGGAGTTACTCGATTTGGAGTCAAGGGCAAGCTCGCACCACGTTATATTGGACCATTCCAAATCATTGAAAAATGTGGAAAGGTGGCATATAGATTAAAGTTACCTGAACTACTGTCAGTCGTGCACAATGTATTTCTTGTATCACAAATGAAAAAGTGTCTGCAAGTACCTGATCAAATTGTTGATGTTGATGGAGTTGAACTTGAACCGGATTTGACATATTCTGAATATCCTGTTCGAGTTTTGGATCGAAAGGATCGTATTACCCGAAGTAGAACAATCAAATGGTACAAGATACAGTGGGATCAACATTCGAAAGAAGAAGCCACATGAGAATCGGAAGATTATCTGTTAGAGAATTTCCCCGAGTTCTTTGCTTCTATCTAGGTTGCAATTTTCTCTTTAAACTGTAACATGTCCTTTTCAAATCTTTGTAATGTAGAAAAACCCCTACCTGTTTTGTAGACAAGTCTTGGACGTGTTTGCTTGATATGTTTTCTTTTCCATTACTTAACTCAAGGCTTTAAATCTCGGCACGAGATTTCTTTAAGGGGGAAGGGTTGTAACACCCTGGGTGTTATAGTGCTAATTAATCTGCCATGTCATCATAATGCATCGCAAAGCATCCATGATTAGGTCAACCTTGTTATGCATCAACTAAAAACGAGTTTACTTATCTAGATTGGATGTGCTTTTTAGTGGTGTGATCCAAACCAAAAACCCTAATTTCGAATGGCACCGCAAATACTTAGTTCATGCCCTACGTAATTTGAGGTGTGTGACTGTGTTACACACTAGTGTTAAGTGTAGGGTATGAGCTCAAGTGCAACACATAAAATGAAGCTCCAAGTTTGAGTTTGGATTGGAATCCAAAAACTTGTCACGAGTTTTCCGATTCGAATTTAAATTCAAATTTGGGGAAAATGTAAAAGAATTTCAAAAGCTAAATTGGTCAACCAAGAGTGGCATTTGGTCAACCATATCATGATGGTCCAAATGATGCCCTTGGATGATGGTTTGATCACTAAGTAATCACTAATTAAGGCAGCAACAAATTCCAATTGCAAATTCCTCCGAAAACCCTAAATTTCAAAACCCTATTTTACCCCTTTTTAAATAATTCAAAATCTAAGAAAATTTTTGGAAAAAGTTCAAAACCAAGTTTGTAAAACTTTTTAAGGGCTACAACTTTGGTGTTTTGAGTTTTCAAAGTTTTAGTGTAAAATATGGAGCAATGTTGAGATTAAACAAATTTCAAATTTGACTCATTTTTGTCCCTAACTAAGATTTCAAAATGGAGGCAGAATTTGAAAATGTTTTGAACAGAAAAGTTGTAGGTCTAGTTTAGATGTACAACTTTGGTGTTTGGAGATTTTGAAGTTTCAATATAAAATCCAAAGTAATTTCTAAATTACCAAATTTCCAAAAAGTGTCCCCTTTTGAATTTAAACTCAAATTTCAAAATCCAGTGAGAATTTGAAAAAGTGTTCAATACAAAACTTGTAGAGCTTGATATTCTGAAGATTTCATATCTTGGGAATTTTTCAAGTTGTTACATGAATTTGAGAGTAATTTAAGAAAAACAGTTTGAAAATCAAAATTTGGGGGGAGGCAGCTACAGTGGCGCACCAATGGCGGCCGGCCACCGCGCGGTATGGGCGCCGGCGAGCCGCCGTGGCCGTCCAGGCCCTTCGCGCGCGACCGGGAGCACCAGCGCGACGTCGCGCGTCTTCCAGTGGCCAGCTCCGCGACCGTTGCCTATAAATATGTCGAGGTCACCGTCGTCTTCTTTCTTTCTCTGTTTTCGCCACCGTCGCCGCCGCTAGCTCCGCCGCTCGCCGCTGTCGTCGTCAAGCCTCCTCCGGCCACGCTAATTGCACAAGCAAGACCGCCTCGCTCCCGTGCATCTCCCTAGCCATTCACCTCCACCTCTACTGCCCGTATCGCGCGGATAGCCACCATCTTCCTCGCGCCCGGTCGGACTTCACCGCCACCGCCGCCCTCACGTGGCCAGGCCACTCCAGCCTCTTCCAGTCGCCACCAAGAGCACCAGCGTGATCACTGTGAGCCACTGATGCTTTCTACACCTTTAGTTTAATCGCTACTTGCTTGGAGACGCGTTTTCGCGGCTCACCGTCAGCCACGGTCCGCCACCGTCGTCGGTGAAGGGTCACCGGAGCTCGAGCCGAGCTGTAGGCTAGTGCCATGGACTCGTGAGAAGGTGTAGAACGTTGTGGTACCGTTGGTTAGTCGACGGAGGTCTTGACCGCCGGCCGGCCACCGCGCGGGCGGAGCTGAGAGCGCGGGCGAGGGAGGCGGAGGTGAGGGATGATAGGCGGGGCCGGGCTATCAGTGAGCGAGGGAGAGAGCACGCGCGCGCGTGGAGCAGGCCGCGTTGCTGGGCCGCGGACGCGGTGCTGGGCCGGACCGGAGGGAGAGAAGGGAATCGGCCCGAGTTCGTTTTGTTTTTCTTTTTCAAAATTTTGAATAGTAATGCTATTTGTTTATTTCATTAAAAATTGTGTAGAGCTCCAAAATTCATGAAAATTTTTATGTGAGCTTCTCAATGTGTAAGTTACCTAGGAAAAATGTTAAATGCTAAATTTGAGTATTTTGTGATGGAGATTTAATTAGTTCCAATAAAGATTAAATACAACTTCCATGAATTTTAATAATTAATTTATTAATCCAAAAATTATGAAATTTATTGTGACACTGTTTTAGGTCATGTTCAATCCATAGAAAAAGTTTAAGCTTGTTTAGATAAGGTATGGTTAACTATTAATTATGCCCTATTTAATTAAATAGTAAATAAATGTTAAATTGATAACTTTAAGTGTTGTGTGCCCTTTTGATTGAGTGATGTCCTTAGGTCACTAATCTTTGGTGATCTTTGGCACCTTAATTTCATGTTTGAGCTCGTTAGTAACTTACTTAGTGATAAAAGCTGGTATCGTTGGAGTTATCACTACTAGTTAGTAGGTTTACTATTTTGCGACTGTACCGCGAAGGAAAGTGCACTCAAGTCGTAAATCGTGGTATATCATCATCAAGCATCATGTTTATCATCGAGCATCATGTTGAAGCATGTTATATACTCGTGTAGTTCCCGCTTTCGAAGAAGTCAAAGTTGTCGAGCATGCCTCTGGAGAAGAGCTATCGTCGGTGGGTTCCGGACCAGAAGTCGGAGTCTGTGAGTCTGAGTTAGTCGTCGCGTCAAAGCAAGGCAAGCCCCGATGCATTTAAACCCTACCTTGATATTTACAAATCTTTATTATTTATATTATGGTTTACTGCATTAAGTAATTAGGAGTTGAGTGATAACCCAATTGCTGCATTATCATCCTTGATTATTGCGATATCACCCTTGCTACCTGTTTTACTGAAAATGCGTAGTATGCTTCGCTATGCTTAGAAGTTAAGCTTTTAAATGGAATGTTTACTTGGCCATGACGGCATACTTAATGAATATTGAAATACGAGAATGAACTTGTAAGATTGGGCGGGTGGTTTGGCCACTGCTAACTTGCATTAGGAGAAGAGTCTCAATGTATTGTTTCCGCCTTATCAGTTAAGGACCGTACGTTGTTGGCCCTCGCATCATGGAGTTTTTATTAGTATTGGCCATGTGCCCATGTCGGGTAAGACTTACTTCGACTAGTCCATTACGAGAACGTCTAACCTCGCACTGGAAGTGGAGAGATGGCGAGAGTAGCGTGTACCCTCGGGGCTAGAATTGGGCCGGGTTCGAGGAGTACTGTGCTCTCGGGTAGCGATGGACACGTTCTGATTTTGGGTTACTCGGGTAAGAGTTGATATATGCAATATTCGGTTCTACATATGTCGTGTGCTTAGGAATCCCCAGCTGGGTAAATGAAGCGGTTCGAATCGTCGTTGCTCCACGAGAAAGGAGTCTTGGCCTTACACCAACATCGTAGTTAAGAACTAAAATTGAAAGAAAGAATGAGAAAGGTTTTGATGATAATTACTTTGATCTAGATTAGGATCACCTAGAATTGGTTAATGAATCATCAATGGTAAAAGTAAAATATTGAAGGTAAGGACTCACTCTAGTAAGCTATTCTGCAAAAGAAAATTTGATTCTGGAATACCCGTACCTTGATTCCCTAAAGCTAGCATGCCCTTGGAGTCTTTGTCTAAGTCGGGTAAGTCTTGTTGAGTACTCTCGTACTCAGGGTTTGTTGAACCCCTTGTTGCAGGTCCGGTTCATGAATAAGTCTGCTTCGAGCCTTGTTGCATGACCGTTGTGGCTGAAGAAAGTGACAACGAGTAGACTGTGTGGCCTTTGGGCAAGGCATCTCGCTTGTGTGATGTAATAAAGTTACTACCGATACTTCTCTACTACTGGTTTGTAATAATGCTATATAAGGTTTGAGGTTTGGAAACTGGTTTGTAACCCTAAGTTATTGTAAGACTTCCGCTACTTTACTTTGTTGAATATTTTGAATACACTGTGGTAATATTGCAATACTCCTGTGATTGGATCCTGTTCGGAAGAAAGCATGACTTTTAAGTTATGAGGAATATAAGTATGGCTGTCAGAGGTCATTATGACGATGATGGGTACATGTGGGCCATCATAATTAGGAGGTTCTGTGACAGAAAGTCATCGATTTCACGAGTGCTCTCGTATTTTTCTGGATTTATTCTAAGATTTAATGAGTGGTAGGCGACGTCCCTGTCGACATCGAGGCGCCTGTGGTGACTTCGTGAATCTCGAGATCTGCCGGCTCAGTCAATCGGAGATGCTCATAGAATTAGAGTTTGCATACGTGTATTCATAGGGGTGAATATACGAGTGTTATGGGCATCGACGTTGTACTGTGTACTTCTCAAAAGAAAAATACTTGAGCCACCAAAAATCTTTAAGCCAACACTATTTAATCAACGACTGTTCTAAAAAAAGGTCCCCTAAATGGATACCCTATTAATATTGGTTTATATGAACCCTCCAATATATAAAACAATTGAGTATCATCTTGTTCTATAGTTGAGAAATCCTTTATTTGAGCACGCTTGTCCGATACATACAATCGCAGGGCTTTATCTTGTTCTAGGTGGGAAATCCTTTATTTAAGGATGCTTGTCTGCATCCCTCTCAAATTCTGTAGTTAAATTTCTTAGGCCCCATTTGGAAAGTGGGTTTTTTTTTCATTCCTGCGTTTTTCATGCGAAAAATAAACTGAATCCTGTAAAATTCATATGGAAGTCCTACGTCCCAGAGCGGCCCTTAGTGGTTTTGGTTCAGCTTGTGATGAAGCAGAAGTATTATATGATTGGGAGTTTCCTGGTTCTACATGTTTATCATTGTCGTTGGAAACTTTTATGTTTTTGCTGCTACCGCTGCTACTACCAGACCTTGTTGGAGACTTAAAAACTATGGACTGTCTTTAATCTCTTCATCTTAGGCAAATGGTAAATGCCTAAATTAAAGATAAACAAAAGAAATTATTCATAGAATAGATAAGTAACATCAAATTTACTTAACTTAACCACTTAGTATTATCCAACCTTTAAGAGAGATGTGATTTGTGAATGGAGAAAACCAAACAAACTAAGATCGATTCTGTTATGAGTGCATCCCCTATTTACTGTACAGGTACTTCAGTAGCGCTCTCCTGGAACGGGCGAAGGGCCACACTGCCAGCAAATGGCAGAGAGAGCCCCAAGGGCGGGCCGGCGGGGTGGCGGGCGACGGCGGCAGCCTGGCCGATTTGCAGCTTCGCGGTTTTGCGGCATAGGGAGGGACGCAGTCGCGGAGACGTGTGAGTGACCGATGACGGATCGAAGACGAAAGAGTCGCACGATCGCAGCGCCCGAGCCGAGCGCCGGCGCCCAGGACCAACGATGCGAGGAGAAAAACAGAAAAGTGCCTGTTGGTTTCCTCAGTTGGGCCAGGATTCCTGATTGGGCTTTGGAAGGGGCCATCATCAAGGGGGTGTGTGTGTACCTAGTGAAGCCCGTTAGATCTGTTAATCATGCTTGGCAGGGGCCATACGGGCAACACAACTGGATGGACACTCAGATTCATGGCGCCAGCTCTCCAGTGTACTGGTAGACTTGACGACGGTGGACACGAGAGCCTCCTGGCGTTGGTCCACCTCGGTGATGAGCGCGGTTTGGCACACTTCGGAGTCAGTGATGCGCCGCTCCCAGTTCAGTTTAGATACGAATCGGCGAGTCGCTTGGTGAAGGATTCGTCGATGTCGGTGAGACGCTTGGTGACGGATTCGTTGATCTTGGTGAAGCGCTTCTCCAGCGCACAGTCGTTGTCGGCGAAACGCGAATCGAGCTTCCGATCCGCCTTGGTGAAGCACGCGTCGAAGCTGGACTTCTGCTCCGCGAACAGGCGGTGCATCTCGCCGAGGATCAACTTGGAGTCAGGATTCATGGCGCCGCGGCTTCGAGCGAAACACGTGTAGTGCGGGTGCTTGGACGGCGGCGGCGATGGTGGTGGTGGTGGTGGTGAGCGATCCAGTCCAGGTCGCAATTCGAAACCGGACCAAGCGTGTGCCTGGGAATTACGGAGCTCGAGACTTGCGGATGCAAATCGAACTCGACAACCGAAGGCGATTGCGACTCAATCGACGGAATCGAGAAAAAACAAATTGCGTAGAAGACGCACTGGCTGCTTATACCAGATGTAAGCAAGCGGAATCGGAAAAGGGATAGAACCGCAGAGCAAGGGGAATTGGGGAAATCAGAGGAGTTCTTAGAACAGAGGAGTGCTCAAATGTTAGATACAAGTTTGATAAATCTCTCTCACTCCTAGAGTACTTCATACTTCATAAGTTCATATACTACTCCCTCACGCCTGTCTTCTGGTTGGCCAGTGGAACGATCCATTATGGGCCTTGGACCCTCGAGCTGGGCCGACGCTCACGTGCACCACGCCGAGGCCCAAGCTCCACTTCAGCGTCTTCCGATTTGCCCTGCGCCACAGTGTCTTCTTCAGCTTGTGCCGTAGCAGTAGTGCTGACAGAGGGATACCCACTGGCTGTCGCAAAGCGATAGGAAGGCCTGGAAAAATGCGCTCGAGAGTCGAGACGGATCCATTCTCAGGAACTGAGGACCGGTCCCGACGATGAAATGCATGCACGTGCTCAGTCAGCGCTCAGCAGAATATCGTTCTTTGTGACATTCCCGCTGTCAGCATGTCTAGTCTAGTGTGAGCAGATATATCTGCATTGATTCCAAATTCGTTAAAAAGATTGTGCAAAGAGGCCTTGTCAGCATGTCTAGCGGCAATTTATGCTCATCATTTTTGGCAAGCAATAGTTGCCCGTCACCAAAGGTTTTCGGGTAGAGATCTATTAGACTACCCGCAGTGGTTACTCTAAAACGATACTCTAAAGCTTTAGAGTATGAATATAAAGTAAAAACTGTTGCACTGAGTACTCTAAAATGATACTCTATCTTTTCTCTCACTCTATATTTAGAGTGGTACTGTGCTTACTCTATACTCAACAGTGGCGGGCCCCACTAGCTAAACAAAGAAAAAAATACTATAACTCATAAACCAAAAATCCAAATTAAATTTCGATTGCACCATTAAATTCGTCTCAACAAATCCTTCAAAACTAGATCACACATGGATATATTTAGATAAAGTGACAAGTGGGTCCCACAGTGGATAAAGGATGATATAGATGATGAATGAGTGCGGGAGAATTGAGTATAGAGGAGAGAATCTTGCTGACTAGGACGTATAGAGGATGAATATAGAGGTCCATGAGTGCGGGTAGTCTTATGGCCCGTCGATTAAGACGTTATGGATGGCGTTGTCTCCTATCACTTATTATCATGACTAAAGGTAAATTACCTGCAGTGGTACCAATTTAATATGACTCGACTCCTCGAACGGGATCTGGCTTCGATTTCTCTTCTTTGATGGAGCTAATGCCATTTAAAAAAATATTTGATAAAAAACAGCTATAGTGGTTTGTCATGATTTCGTGGCTTCAATCTCCTCACTAAAAAATGTTTCGGCTTCTCTAGGCTCCTTGTAAGAAACCATTTTTATATGGCCGTTTGATATGGCTCCGTGGCAAGAGCCGTGAGCTAGAGCCGTTTCAAAGAAGGCCTTAAGTTGTCACTTTCTATTAACCTCTACATGGTATATGATTGCTGATATCACTTTGCCCATGCTTTATACATGGCAACCCTGCATGCCATTTTGGTTTATGGATTCTAGAGTAGAGCCTATATATTTGGTAGCTATTTGGAGCTTCATGATGACCTAGATGGCGTTCGTGAAAAAAAGTTTTTGATTCTTTCAAAATGACACCTAATTAATTAGCTAATGGCATATAATAGTGTTTATAAAAGTTTTTGTCAATGAGCTAAGTGCAATAGAATTGAGCATAAAAAACATCTAGGCCATCTAAATTTGGTTCTGGCGATTAATGGCAACATGACCACTGTGAATAATTATAATAGTGTTTTAAAGTTTTTGTCAATGAGTGCAATAGAATGAGCTTAAAAACATCTAGGCCATTTAATTTGGTTCTGGCGATTAATGGAAGATTTTAATTTTGAGCTTGTTTTGCTACAAGATGGATTGCTAATAAGAAACATGAGCTTTATAACATCATTGGTTCGGTTGTCTTGTGGTGTTTGTGGAAATTACGCAATTCTTTGTGCTTTCAGGGAGTCACTTGGTCAGGAGAGAAAAGCTTGCTTATGTAGATTACCAATATGCTGGAAAGATGGAGGCCCATGTGGGATCAGGACCTAGGAGCGAAGGTGAACTCTTTTTTTTAAGATAAAGGATAAAATATCTAGCTTCATCTATCCAAGAATAGAATCAGGCCAATTATTACAAACTCCAAACACGGGCACACAGTTCGGTTGTAATAAACTTACAACCACTCACACGACTAACTGAACAAGTGAAAAGTTCTTGACTAAACAAAACCAACATGTCTTTGCAAAAGCTAACCATTTGAACTAAAAAACTCTAAAGCTGACGTCTCTAGGTGTTGTGCAACAGAGATCATTCGATCTTTCCGATCATCATTGTCGATAAAACCTGGTCAGCAGTCTACCGAGGGGTATGCCCAAGGTAGTAGATTATTGGCAGACAGGTGTGCAAGCCACGAACGAGATGGTGATGTAGGACAACACGCGGGTTTACCCAGGTTCAGGCCGCCGTGTGGGCGTAATACCTTACGTCCTGCTCTGCTTTGTTATTGCTGTTTGGAACAATGTATTACAAGCTAGTTTGCCCTAGAGTATGTTTCGATGATTTTGAGGGGGTCCCCTGCCCTCCTTATATAGTCCGGGAGACAGGGTTACAGATCTGGAAACTAATCTTAGCCGGTTACAATTGCCATACAGAGCCGGATAAGGATTCCTAATCTAACCGATCAAGACTTTACTTGATTCCCAAGTCTGGTTTGATGCCTTGCGCGAGACTCCATCCCGATGATCTGGATCGCGCGTCATCATGTAATGGGCCAGACCGTCTGGTCTGGGCCTGCCCATGTCTAGCCGTAAGGGTATAGGGGTTTATACCCCCACAGCTAGTCCTCGAGCACTATGTATTCTGTATCGACATATTGTCTTAGTCTTCTTCAACTTGCGAGGTTCGTCTTCTCATCACCTTGAAATGTTAGCCGAGCATGCGCTAGTGTTCCGTCTGGATCAGGAATCATTAAACCATGATTGTTGATGAAGATTGCAGTTGTCGGTGAAGATTGCATAGTGGTCCAAAAAAGAAAAAATTTCTTTCCTGGTGAAGTGTACCCACTTGTATTTCTGTAAAGAAATGTAAGTGTGCGTACTTGATGGAAGTAACTTGCAAAAAATTCTCGATCGTAGGGGAGAAAAATAGAAACAATTCACCATCAGGTGAAGTGTACCCACTTAGTCCCCGAGCCTAGTAATAGGTGACGTAGGCACATGATGCCAGGGTCTAAAAAAGAATCCTCTAGAACTAATGATCATTGTGCACCGTCAGGTGCATCATATATGATGTAGTCCCCGAGCTTGCTGGAAGGCGAAAAATGAGCCATGTAGCAAGGTCTAAGAATATCAAGCGTCCATCGACTGTATGCAAGCATAGTACATGTAGTCGAGCAAGACGAATCCTGTGACAGGAAGTGGTGTAACAAGTCCCCGAGCTCGAAGGTCTAACGACGAGTCCCCGAGCTCAGAGGTCTAGGAATGAGTCCCCGAGCTCGGAGGTCTGGCGACGAGTCACCGTGCTCAGAGGTCTGACTGCAGGTCCCAGAGCTTAGAGGTCTGGCTGCAGGTCCTAGAGCTCAGAGGTCTGGCTGCAGGTCCCAGAACTCAGAGCTCGGGCAATCGGTTCCAGAGCATACTGGTTTTAGCTAATCCATCACCATGCTGTCTCGGTAGATCTCTTTTTTTTTGACTGGTCCAATCTGACGTGATGATGACATGGGCAATGCCGCAGTGCCTTTCTGGCGCATCCTATGAACAGTGACCCAGTGTTTGTAACAAGACACGTTTGGGTCACATACGAAATGACGCCAAAATCGAAGGGACGCAATTTTTGCGGAGGAAATCTGTCAGTTACCGCAAATATCGCCCCACGTGCGCCATTCTTTCAGAAACTGAATCGACCCTGCCTCTTAAAAACCAGGGAAGGGAACGATTCAATCTACTCACATTCGTGGATCCACAATCAACCATCTTCTTGTTGCCGCCGCCGCCGCGCCATTGTCATCACAGAGCCCATTCGAGCCCCCGTGTCACCACCATAGTGCAATCTAAAATCGCCGCCGTAGGTATCGATAAAGTTGCCCCAATTTCCTCACACGCCGCCGCCGCTTGAATCGCTGCCACCAAACCCTAGCCACTGAGAAGAGCGGCGCCCTCCTTTTCCTTCGTAGAAAGGAAGAGTCAAAAGAGTCGGAGAATAGCCGCGAAGAAGACGAAGACGGAGGCCGAAGTTCGCAAGGAGATCATGAAGAAGGAGTGGAGTATGTCAAAGTGCACCCCACTCACTCTTGAGTGACTGGTGCGGATTGGTGTGCTACATGCCCAAAAACTGACGGGATGGCGTGCACCCGATCTGGAGCCATTCCTAGATCCCAAAGGAGATGAAATTGTTGTTTTTGAAGAATACTTTACTCACAGATTTGGTGTTCCCGTACATCTGTTCTTGCAAGGGCTCTGTAACTACTATGAGATCAGCATTTGCAATCTGCATCCAAATTTTGTGTTGCTTGTTTCTTGCTTCATCAATCTCTGCGAAGCATACGGTGGTTTCCAACCCCACTTTGACTATTTTTGTTACCTATTTTGGTTGAAGAAGAAAGGAGGTCGAGGCGGCTCCAATGTTACTGGTGGCTGCTATCTGAACATGCGGGAAGGGATCAGGGCAGAGTACCTACACTGCCCTTGGAAAACCACATTAGAGGACTGGTACAGGCACTGGTTTTACATCCATGAAGAACCAAGCCAGGCTTCATACTGTGACGTATCTTTGGTTCCAGAGAAGACTGACAGTTGGAAAGAGCTGCCGCAAAACACAATACAGATCGAAGCAATTATGCAGCTGCTACCTTGGTCGAGGCTGGATAGACCAAGTGTAGTCGGTAATTTTATCAGTCGTCGGATCCAACCGTGCCAGGCCAGGGTGCACGCGGCATATGAATATCAAGGTCGCATGGACCTGACCAGGATGAGGAATGAAGACCTCGAGCCGAAAGAAGTGAAGATGAGGGTCCGAGACCTATTTAACCTGAAAGATCCCAGCTTCAAGAAGCTAACTGTCATTGAGCCAGCGTTCAAGCTTACTCACCCACCACCACTGGTAAGTCAAATGTTGTCTGATAGTTTATCCTTGAGATTAAAACTCTGCGTAACAACCATGTAGTTGGTGTACTAGCATTCTGAAACTCATGTTGCTGTTTGCTGCCCAGTTTAATGGACAGGAGAGAGCGCAGGCATTCGTCTCTTGCCCTCCAGGCGTGGAGTGATCAGAGGTCATGCCACGGGCCCAGGATGCACAACCGCTGCCCGTGGACGACGATCCTTCTGAAGTTAATTGGCTTAAAATTAAGGATGAATCAGAGCAAGCCAGCCGACATGCAGGGAAGAAACCAGTGGCTGCCCCAACAAAGAAAAGGGGCCAGACCTCACTAGGAACCTCTGCAAGTGAAAATCCAAAAGATATAATTGACCTGAAGGAAGCAGAGGACCCAGCAAGTAAACGACGACGCGGTATTGCAGATTGGACAGAAGATGAAGACGAGGAGGTTGAGGAGGTCTCCGGTATTGTAGCAAGCAGTCGAAGGGAGCGACTTGCTAGAAGGCAGGAGCCGACGCCGCCATTGCAAACAACTGAACTACCACCTCGTCCACGCAACCACAGGTGCAGGCCGCAGGAATCCCAAAGCCAGCTGCCGCTGTTAGGAGCAACATGGCTAAGCCGGTCCCGACCACTGGAGCAGTAGTAGAGAAGGGTGCTAGGCCCAAGAAGATGAAGAAATCTCGGTTTGCCACCGTTTTCTACGCTACAGACCTGTAAGTCATCGAAAACTCGTGTAAATATAACATAATTGGTCAATATCATCACTTTTGTAACTTGTTATTGATCTGTATAGTTCTGCATCGACCCAAAGGCTGAAAGAACTGTCTGGCAGTGCAACACTGCCACCAACTGATACTGCCAGTGCCGAGCAGCAGGTCCTAGAGCAGACCAGAGTAGAGAGAGTAGTCCCTGAGCCGCAAGCTTTGTCAACATCTGCTCCTGGTCCACAAGCTGAATTTTTGCGGGAGGCAGAAGATGATTGGGCCCAAGAGCTGCCAGAACAACCACAAGAAGCCCTAGAACCAACAATACAGCACCAGCCAGCCCTAGAAGACACAGAACAGCCCCAGCCGGCCGCAGAGAAACAAGAACAGCCCCTGCCGGCTGTAGAGCTACAAGTCCCAAAACTACAGAAGTTGGTGGAAGTGCTAAACCAGGAGAAGAAGCCGAGCCTTCAGCCCCGGCCATAGAAGAAATCCTCGAGCATTATGAAGAAGAAAGCAGATTTTGTGGCACCCGCTCCTACACTGTGGAGATCCCAATAGGAGACGAGGTCGGGGCCATAGAAGCAGTTGGCAAAATATTCCTGGAGGAAGTTAAGGTAAGCCTCTCATAACTGTATAAGCTGTTGTTGTATAATCCATAAAAACTGCTGTATGATCCTATATACTGCAGACTGTAGCCGAAAAGAATAAACAGCTGAGTGCAGAACATAAGAAGCTGCAGCAACAGTTAGAGAGCTATGCGAAGCAAAATATTGATCATGAAGAAAAGATGCGCACTGTACTCCAACGGCTAGAAGTGGTAGAGAAACGGAGATCGGGTAAGGGTTCCATCTGTTATTAGGTACTCGAGCTCTGTAGGGTGCTGTATTACTGTATTGTTCATAATCAGAGTATTGACACAGGTCTGGACATCGAAGTCAGCCGGCTTCATAAAGAAAATGCTCAGGTAGCTACTGAGCGTGACCGGCTGACTGAAGAGAAGACCAATTGGCTGCAAGTATAGCAGGCCATGAAGGAAGAGAAGACTAAATTAGCCAAGGATCTGGAGAGTAAGTATTCCTCAGTATTGTCGTAGCGTTTGTTGAATTTTGTGGCGTTAAATTCTTATCAGCATGACACCTTGCAGTTGTAAAGAAAAATGCCAAAATACACCTTGAGAAGATGAAGAAAGATTGCGACGACCTAGAGCTTCAAAACTAGGCTGGTGCAAAAAAGATCAAGGCGTGGTCCCAGAAGTGCAGCAAGCTTATGACAGAGCAAGAAGTCCTTAATGGGAAATGCAAGACGTTCATCAACGAGCGAGAAACTTGGAAGCACACCTGCGCAGAGATGGCGAAAGGGATCACACCAGTGCTTGACATCATTGGCCTCGACTCCACCGAAGCTAGAGCAGAGGCACCAAAAATAGGCCTAGTCGAGAAATCCCAAAAGGCCTGGGAATGGCTCCAACAATGGACGAAAGACATCAAGGAATATGTGGGTGCACATGTACTTAGCTTGGTACGTGTCCACTACCCTTTGTTGGAAATTGCTCTCCTGGAAGCCGGTTATCCCAGGGAGGTCGGGGCGGAGCGAGCTGACGAGCTACGGGAAGAGGAGATGAAGCATGCTGCCGCGATTACTTAGGACATCATCCTATGCCCAGCTACAGCTCCATCGACCGGAGGGACAATTCAATTGTATGTGGGTCAAATACCCGTGCCGCCATCTTTGGCTTCCAGTGAAGCACATTCTGCTCCATCCTCGACCACGCCAAAAGTCGTGGAACTACCAAAGGATCCACAATAGGAGGAGCCTACGAATAGTTCATAGGATTTGTTAAGTTTTAGAAACTTATTGTAAACTCATGCCTATAAAGAGGCGAGCTTGTAATAAGGTAATGAATAGTACAATGTAAAGTTGTTTATGTTTTTGTATGAAAAAATGTTAAAGCTCTGTATTGCGTGCAAATTTAACTAAGTTAGAACAGTAGGGGGTTCTGTTTTAGTTGTTCTGGCGTAATCGATGAGAACTAAGTTAGAATAGTGAAATATTCTGTTTTTAGTTGTTCAAGCGTAGTCGACGAGAACTAAGTTAGAACAGCGAAATGATATGTTTTTAGTTGTTCCAGCGTAATCGATGTCATCCTGTAGGTCCGTACGGCTTTGGAGAGGCCAGTGATCCGAGTGTAAGGCTGTCATAGCCTGTATACACGTAAGAGTACGACTGGTCTAGCTAAAGAGTGTCTGTCGACCACCCAAAACGCAGAGGACAGATCTCGTGCACGCTATGAGTGAGGTCGAGGACAGAGCTGCTCCGAGAACCTGAAGGGATTGGTGATCGATGTACTCTTGTTTCAAAAGGTGTTGTAGTTGCAGGATCAACAATGTAAACAAGTGTAGTCAACTGAATTCGAATATATATATATATATATATTCAAAGTACAGAAAAAGATACATATCTGTAATTGAGAATTAGGGGTAAAAACGTCTAAGCTTGTCGTTATGAACGGAGTTAGGCACGTCATTGCCATCAAGTCTTGCAAGTTTGTACGAGGTTGGTCGTGTGACAACCTTGACGATGTATGGCCCTTCCCATGCAGTTGCCAACTTGTGGACACCATCTTGGCTAGTCTTTCATTTCAATACCATATCTCCGACCACAAAGAAATTTTCCTGAATATTTTTGTTGTAGTACCTTCGTAACACAGCTAAGTACTTGGCCGTGCGTATATAGGAGTCAAGGCGCCATTCCTCTGCACTATTCACCTCGAGCTCATGTGGTTCAGCAACTTGATCTTCATTGTAGTTCTTGATCCGAGGTGACCAGAATTCACTATCTGCTAGGAGCACAACCTCAGCGCCATAAACCATGAAATATGGAGAGACACCAGTATTGCGACTAGGCTATGTTCGAAGTCCCCAGACCACGGCTGGTAACTCCTTAATCCACCGTTCAGGGGCTTTGTTATTATGTCTGTACATCATTTTCTTCAATGCATCTAGAATCATTCCATTAGCCCGCTCGACCTATCCATTAGCTCTGGGATGTGCCACCGAGACGTATTTCACTACAATGCTCCGTTCATCACAGAAGTCCCAAAACGTGTTTCCGGTAAACTGAGTCCCTAGGTCTGTAATGATATTGTTGGGTATACCGAAGCGGTGGATGACCTGGTCCAGGAACTCGACTGCTTTTTCAGAAGATGCCTTGACCAAGGGCATGTACTCTATCTATTTAGAAAATTTATCAATCAGCACGAATACGAATTTGAAGTTACCTGGTGCCGGTTTGAAGGGTCCGATCATATCCAATCCCCAGCACGCAAAGGGCCAAGAGGCTGGTATGGTCTGGATCTCATGGGCTGACACGTGAACTCTTTTAGAGAAAAACTGACAATTGGCGCAATGTCTGACAAGCTTCTCTGCATCCGCTACGGCAGATGGCCAGTAAAAACCTGCACGAAAGGCTTTACCAACCAATGTCCGAGATGTGGCATGATTGCCACAGGTGTTAGAATATATTTCTTCTAAGAGTTTAATACCGTCTTCTTGCTCAATGCACTTCATCAATACTTCTGCTTTCGCATTTTTGCGCCATAGCTCACCCTCGACCACCAGGTATTGTTTGCTCCAGCGTATAAGGCGTTCATTCTCAGTTCGATTAGAATACCCGATGCCATCTGTTAGATATTGAATGAATGAAACGCGCCAGTCCGATATCTTAGTCGAGGTCTGAGATGGTCCTGCGGATGCGGGAGATAGTGCCATAGTGGTCGGTGATAAAACCATAGCTACCAGAGGCTCGTCCGGGGGCTTCTCAACCACGGGGTCGCCTTCTTGCTTAATTGATGGTTTTAAAAGGTCTTGAACAAAAACACCATGCAGTACTTGAGCTCTAGATGATCCTAACTTTGACAGCGCATCGGCTGCTTGGTTTTTGTCTCGGACCACATGGGAATATTCAATCCCATAGAATTTTCCTTGAAGCTTCCTAATTTTTTTGCAGTATGCATCCATCTTCTCGCTAGTTGTATCCTAGTCCTTGTTGAGCTGGTTAATAACTAGGGTCGAGTCGCCGTGAACGTAAAGGCACTTGATACCGAGGTCAACTACAATGCGCAAACCTTGAAAACATGCCTCGTATTCTACAGCATTGTTAGATGCCGGGAAGTGAATCCTGAGGACGTAGCGCAGCTGCTCATTGGTTGGTGATATGAATAATATGACCGCTCCTGCACCATCAATGGTTAGTGAGCCGTCAAAATACATTTTCCAGTAGTCAACGGGTCCTTGAGAGGTCGGGATACTTAAGTCCGTCCACTCGACCATGAAATCAGCCAACGTTTGGGATTTAATAGTATCACGGCGTGTAAACTCCAGGTCGAAAGGACATAGCTCCATTGCCCACTTGGTGATGCGCCCGTTTGCATCTTTGTTGCGTATAATGGTACCAAGGGGAAACTCAGTTTTGATCACCACGTGGAACCCATCAAAGTAATGCTTCAACTTTCGGGTTGTAATGAGTATGGCGTAGATCAATTTTTGAATCTGAGTGTACCTAGTTTTGGACTCGTTGAGCACCTCACTGATGAAATAGATTGGGCGCTGAACACCATAAGCGTGGTCGGGCTCCTCGTGCTCGACCATGAGGACAGTGGAGACGACTCGATCAGTCGCAATAATGTAGAGTTGAAGGACGTCTCCTGACTTGGGGGCAGTAAGGATCGGAGGTGATGCAAGGTACTGCTTCAACTGGGTAAAAGCAACATCTGCTTCCTCTAACCACTCAAACTTCTCGCCTGCCTTGAGTAACTTGAAAAAAGGTAAGCCCTTATCACCAAATCGAGATAGAAATCGGCTTAGGGTGGCCATACACCCTGTAAGCTTCTAGACATCCTTGACATTTGCTGGTCGCTTCATTTTAAGGATAGCTTGTACCTTTTCGGGGTTAGGTCGTATGCCGTCACGACTGATGACATTGCCTAGTAATATACCAGAGGGAACACCAAAGATGCACTTTTTAGGGTTCAACTTCCATTGATATTGATTGAGCGCTGCAAAAGTACATGTCAGATCGTCAATCAAGGAGTGGGATTCCTTGGTTTTGACAACTACATCGTCTACATAGGCCTCGTCCAGTTCATCCTGTATCTCTTTTTCGAGGCACTCTTGTATTGCACGCTGATAAGTAGCTCAGGCATTTTTGAGCCCAAACGACTTGGTCGTGTAGCAATAAGCGCCAAAAGGTGTAATAAAGGACATTTTGATCTGATCGTCCTTGTTTAGAGTGATCTGGTGATAACTAGAGTAACAGTCGAGAAAGGATAGCAGCTCACAGTCGGCCGTGGAGTCCACGACTTCGTCAATGCGAAGTAGGCCAAAGGGGTCTTTAGGGCAGTGCTTATTGAGATCGGTGTAGTCAATGCACATTCTCCATTCATTATTATTTTTGTGTATAAGAACCGGATTGGCTAACCAGTCCTGAAGATACACCTCTTTGATAAAACCGGTTGCAAGAAGCCATGTAACTTCTACCCTAATAGCCTCCTTTTTGTCCCTCCCGAACCGCCGTAGCTTCTGCTTGACGGGTTTTGCCTTAGGGTCGACGTTCAAGGAGTGCTCGATCCGGTCTTGAGATACACCGGGCATGTCTGATGGTTTCCAAGCGAACACGCTTACGTTCTCTCTCAAGAACCGGACGAGCGTGTCTTCCTATTTGGGGTCAAAGTTTGACCCAATCAGTGCTGTCTTGCTGGAGTCGCCCTCGACCACCTGGATCTCCTTGTACTCCTTGGACTTGATAGACTTTCATGGTGCTTCGAGCTCTGGAATTTCCAGCTGGTTTGGAGGAGTCTTCTTGGCCTCCATCGTCGTTGCCGCCATGCGTAGGGAGAGGTCGTGGGCTTCGGCTATGCGAAAACTGTCCTCTTCACTTGTATAGGCAACGAATACATTGCCTCTGAGAGTGAGGACTCCCTTTTCCATTGGCATCTTAAGCACCAAGTACCTGTAATGAGGTACGGCCATGAATTTGGTGATCGCGGGACGACCAAGGATAGCATGGTAAGTACCCTCAAAGTCAGCGACCACAAAGTTGACGTAGTCGGTACGGAAGTGGTATGCCATGCAAAACTGCACAGGTAGGGTAATCTGTCCGAGAGGCATAGAGCTCTGTCTAGGCAGGACCCCCCAGAACTGTGCGTCGTCTGGCTTCAAGTCAGCTTCAGATATGTTCAATGCTGAGAGGCTATTTTTGAACAGGATGTCGATAGAACTGCCGCCGTCAATGAGCACCCTGTCAAATTGCACTTTATTGATACAAGGGCTGAGGACAAGAGCGAATTGACCTGGTTCAGGGATGGTGGCCCATTGATCTATCCTGCTAAAGTTGATTTCTCGGTGTGACCAGGGGGGTAGTCTTGGATCCACGATGAGGTCGTCTACCTTGGCCACGTTTAGGCAAGCACGGGCGAGCAGCTTTCGCTCGCGTTTACTTTCAACAGACACCTTACCCCCGACAATAGTTGCAACATGCCTCACAGGTTCCTGATACTGGTGCTTGGGGTTCTTGTCAGGGTCGTCCTCGTCATCGTCCCTACGGTTACACTGGTCTGTTGCGTTATTAGGCTTGTCGGCGTTTTCTGAAGCTTGTTTGCGACGGTAGATTTCCTTGAGGACCTTGAAATTTTCCAACGTGTGGTTGGACTTAGGATGAGCTGGGCAAGGCCCCTTCAAGGCTTTAGCATAGTATTCTTCATAATTGTGACTCCCCCCAAATTTCTTCACGGCGTTGACCTCGCCGTCGTCATCACGAGCACGCTTGCCCTTGAAGTTGTCACGGCGATCGCCATGCTGGTTTCTGTTGTCGCGCGGATCACGATTGTCATTGCGGTGGTCCCTGATGTCGCTGCAACCTCTAAAGTCATCATGGCGACGATTGTCGCGGTAGTCATCGCGCCGTGGAGAGTATGGTGCTTTGCCGGTGCCCTCGTTCAGCAGCTTCTTGGCGTCGTCGGCATTCGCATACTTCTTAGCAGTGGTGAGGAGGTCGACCACCGTTATAGGCCGTTTACGAAGGAGCTTATCCCTGAGATCATTGTGGTAGCGCAGACCAGTAATGAAGGCTTCAATAGCTTCGTTGTCGGTGATCCTAGGAATCCTGATGCACATATCCGAGAAATGTCGGATGTACTCGCGCAATTCGTCCCTAGCGTCACAGATGCGCTGCAGATCATACTTGTTGCCTGGCTGTTCACAGGTAGCAATGAAGTTTTCGACAAAGGCTTGACACAAAGCATACCAGGAGTCAAATTGGTTCTCAGGGAGACTGACAAGCCATTGGTGCCCCACCGGGCCGACCACCACGGGAAAGTAATTGGCCAAGACGTGCTCGTCACCCATAGCAGATCTGCAAGCGGTCTCGTAAAGTTGGACCCATAGCTCAGGATTAACCTTCCATCATAATGGTTAAGCTTTTCAAGCTTAAAACCTCTAGGCCAGATGACTTGTCGTAGGTGATTGGTGAATTGCTTGGGGCCCGGAGGACCGTGAACCATATCGTACTCCATGCGGTGACTGGTTTCATAGGACGCACGGTCCCGAGCTCTCTGTTCAATGCGAGGATGTAGGTCACGGTTGTTGAGGTCACAATAGAGATCGTGATTGCCATCATGGCGATCTTGTTCGTCACCGTGTTGTTGCCCCTGACGCCGGTGGTCCCAGTGGTCATTACGCCGATTATCGCTGCGTCGGTCGTCATCGTTGTTATTGTGGCGGTGGTCTAGCTGGCGATTATCATTGCGGGGAGGGTTCCCGCGACTGCCGTCATTACCTCTGTTAGCCCCTGGATTGACGCCAGGAGCCATGTGATCATCGTTGCCTACGTGGTGGTCTGGGCCGACGGGTGCGCGTAAGCCACGTTGACCAAACCTGAAAGGTCAACTAGAGTGCTAGCTGCTCCTGCTAGTCACGCTAGACGCCGATGGGCCTGCGACACGTTCATTAGTCTAAACCATAGCCGCCTGGAGATAAGCCTGCAGATCCTCCCGGATGTTTTGGATTTCTGGGGTATCTGGTAACCACTTCAGGCTCTCAATGGCAACAGCCACATTGGCGCTTGAGGTTTTGAATACTGATCTATTCCCCACCATGTCGAAAGCATCATTAAGGTTGTGCCCTTGCAATTAGTTACACCTAGCTGCAGCGTCAGCCTCTTGCTGGTCGCGGTCTGCTTGCTATTGTGCTAGGCGCGCGTCTTCATCTATGCGATGTTGAGCTCGGTCAGCATTGCGCTGTTGTCGCTCTCATCGCTATTGATCGGTCTCGCCCCCAGTAGGTGGGTCTTCATCTTGGCTAACCACATTGATCATGGCGCCACGCCTTGGAGGGAAAGCCAGGATTCAAGGAAAGCCCTGAGGATGTAACATCTCTTCATCACTGCTACTCACATGGTGTAATATCATGGTTTGAGTATTTTCGTCGGACGCAGTGCTCGATCCAGGGCTCAAACGGCTATCTGTCTGGGTGGTATGAATTAAAACTTGATCAGAGCCCACCATATTGACAAAGTTGCGTTTTCGAGGTCGAGGCCGAGCAGAGCGCCCTTCAAGAGTTGAAGTGACCACTAGATCTATTCCCAACCATTGAAAACAGGTGGCTCGAGCGGGTCGAGTAGATCTGTTGTAGTCGTTCGAGTCCTGCCCGGTAAACTGCTCTTGGAGCGAGTCGACCAGAGATAGGGTAAGCGAAAGTTTACCGCCGAGCTGGTCGATGGAGTCGATCAAGTCGGTGGAGTCGAGTTTCCTCCCCTAGTAGCGAGGAAGGAGTCGATGAGTTGCCGGCGTGGTCGATGAGGGTGCTGGTGCAGGCGGAGCCAGAACCAGCGTAGTCATAGTCGACGCCGGTGTCGGGGAAGTAGTCGATGCATATCAGATCCGCACCTTCTCCATGGCTGTGATGACGAAGTCATTAGAGCCGGTGGTCCAGGTGATCTGGCCGATCGTGAACGTGAGGCTCGCCACCGTGGCCATGGAGTCGGGGAAGATGACCATCTCGCACGCCTGAAAAGCAGCACACACACCCCCTACCTGGCGCGCCACTGTCGACAAAACCTGGTCGGCAGTCTATCGAGGGGTATGCCTAAGGTAGTAGATTGTCGGCAGATAGGTGTGCAAGCCACGAACGAGATGGTGATGCATGACAACACACAGGTTTACCCAGGTTCAGGCCGCCGTGTGGGCGTAATACCATACGTCCTGCTTTGCTTTGTTATTGCTGTTTGGAACAATGTATTACAAGCTAGTTTGCCCTAGAGTATGTTTCGATGATTTTGAGGGGGTCCCCTGCCCTCCTTATATAGTCCGGGAGGCAGGGTTACAGGTCTGAAAACTAATCTTAGCCGGTTATAATTGCCATACAGAGCCAGATAAGGATTCCTAATCTAACCGACCAAGACTTTGCTTGATTCCCAAGTCTGGTTTGATGCCTTGCGTGAGACTCCATCCCGATGATCTGGATCGCGCGTTGTCATGTAATAGGCCGGACCGTCTGGTCTGGGTCTGCCCATGTCTAGCCGTAAGGGTATAGGGGTTTATACCCCCATAGTCATGCCGCTGTAATTTCGCCCATTGACGTAGCCAGTGTGTCCCTCGGAACGGTACCTGCAAAAAAGATTTGGGTTTGCATTTGTCAAAAACTACCTCATTTCTTGTTAGCCAAATTGCCCATAGTAGTGCTGTAGCTGCTGTTAATAGCAATGTATTATACTTTTTGTTACCCACTTTGGACCAGTGACCAAACAAATCATTTATATTCATAGGTGGTGAAATCCCAAAAAGTATATGTATAGAACGCCACAAAAATTTGGCATAAAAACAATAAAAAAAGAGGTGTTGTATTGTCTCTGAGAAATGACAGACACAACAAGTTTTGTCTCCAGACCAATTTCTCCTAACCAAGTTATCTTTGGTTAAAATCACTTCTCTTTTCAAATACCACATGAAAACCTTTATTTTCATTGGAAGTTTCGTTTGCCAAATATTTTGCGACATTCTCACTCCATTGTTAATTAATGCAGCATACATAGACTTGGCTATAAAAATCCCAGAGGCCTTTAAGCCCTATACAAACACATCATTTTCCTGCGACTTGTTGTAAAGAAGTTACAATTTGATTCCAGTTTGATAAGTTCGCACCCACTAGATTTCTTCGAAAAGAAATGTTTAGTAAGGGGGAACTCATAACTGTAGCAATAGACTCTTGTTTTCTTCTTACTCCCTCCAGATTGGTAAAAGAAGTCATTTTGGATAAGGTTTGGGTGAAACATTGGGAATATAAATCATGAATAAGTTTTAAGTTGTTCAAGTTTGAAAATGTGAAAACCACATGAATAGATTTGTCTTGAAAAATACTTTCATAAAAACATACATGTATCACTTTTCAATAAATATTTTTATAAAAATAAGAAGTCAAAGTTATGCTTTGGAGACTGTGTCGCTATCCAAAACGACTTCTTTTACCAACCTGGAGGAAGTACAATATTAAACAGCGTAGGAAATTTATCTTTAAGAGGTATGTTGCCCAGCCAAGTATCTACCTGTGCATTTATTGCAGAACCAAGCCTTGCAGCTGCCCAGAATCGGTTGGACCACCGAAACATTAAGCTACTTAACGATGGACTCGCCAGATGCTCTGCACTAGGGATAGGATTCTTCGGCTGTGACTCATCACATGAATGAAAATGTTAGAATTAGCGTCTTGGGTATCTGTGATGAGCGCGAAGTTTGCTGTTAGGCCTTTCTATTTGTGGCGGGCTCGTCAATACCCTTGAACCTAAATGTTTGAACGCTTTATGATCAATAAAGTGGAAGAGACCTTTTCTCTAAAAAATAACCAGTCTGTGTCAGAAACCGATCGTGATAGGTTTTTCAAAGCATCTCAACCAGTTAGTGGTGCGGAGCAATAGTGTTACTAATCGATGTTGTATCACTAGTTCTTTGCCAACCGGATTGAACAGGTGGGGGAGCTACCATCGCTGTTGGTTGGTGTTAATTGATTATGAAGTGACTATTACAAAAGACCATTTCTCTAGTGATGTTTTGGACTTCGATGCCAACCATAATGTTCTCCAAGATAAAATACAAGTTCCATGAATTGAACATCTACCTGTGCAGATAATGTATATGATGTATGGCAAAAGCTATGCAGATCTTCGCACCTGTTACAATTCGCGTGTGCGGTGTGACTCATCATCGGGTATCTCTTATCTAGGGCTGCCCACCACCTAGTGATAGGGCATGACTCGTGGGGAAGGACAGAACTGTGGCAGCGGGAGTCTAAACGCTACTACAAGGTATTCCTGACTTAGGAGAGAAAGAAGAGCAAGGAAGGACATAATCATCCTTTTGCATTACCATTAAGAGACGGATTTGCTAAAATTCAAGTGCTTGACTCTTAGTTAAAATTATATATTTTTTGTTAAAATTATAGCTTTAGTTCATTATAATTTCTGTAGACATAATCTATAATTTCGGTTCTGATTAAAAAACCTGTTTGACAAAACTACAAACCCGATAAAATCTGATTTGTGTTGGAATAAAAACAAGCAACAATTTACAATTATTTCTGTAGTCAGACAAAAATAAAAATTTGATATGTAATGACACAAAGATAAATAACAAATTATAAAAACAACAATTTATTTATGCTAGTTGGTGGTAGAAGAGTGTCGTATGAAATTATCATAAATCTCAGAGAAATATAGGAGAAGTGAGTAAATAAAAATGGTTGATAAGGGATACAAAATTAATACCGATGGCACTGAATGGAACTTAGGCTATCCGCACTCATGAACCTCTATATTCATCCTCTATACGTCCTAGTCAGCAAGATTCTCTTCTCTATACTCAATTCTCCCACACCCATCCATCCTCTATATCATCCTCTATCCACTCTATCCACTGTGGGACCCACTTGTCACTTTATCTAAATATATCCATGTGTGATCTAGTTTTGAAGGATTTATTGAGACGAATTTAATGGTGCAATCGAAATTTAATTTAGATTTTTGGTTTGTGAGTTATAACATTTTTTCCTTTGTTTAGCTAGTGGGGTCCGCCATTGCCCACTATAGAGTAAGCATTGTACCACTCTGACTACCCGCACTCATGGACCTCTATATTCATCCTTTATACGTCCTAGTCAGCAAGATTCTCTCCTTTATACTGAATTCTCCCGCACCCATCCATCCTGTATATCATCCTCTATCCACTATATCCACTGTGGGACTCACTTGTCACTTTATCTAAATATATCCATGTGTGATCTAGTTTTGAAGGATTTATTGAGACGAATTTAATGGTGCAATCGAAATTTAATTTGGATTTTTGGTTTGTGAGTTATTGCATTTTTTCCCTTTGTTTAGCTAGTGGTGCCCGCCACTATAGAGTATAGAGTAAGTACGGTACACTCTAAATATAGAATAAGAGAAAGGATAGAGTATCGTTTTAGAGTACTCAGTGCAGCAGTTTTTACTCTATATTCATACTCTAAAGCTTTAGAGTATCGTTTTAGAGTACCCACTGCGGGTAGTCTAAATATAGAGTGAGAGAAAGGATAGAGTATCGTTTTAGAGTACCCAGTACAACAGTTTTTACTCTATATTCATACTCTAAAGCTTTAGAGTATCTTTTAGAGTACCCACTGCGGCTAGTCTCGTACTTTTTTTATGGTACAGAAGAGATGCGTATAGATTTAGATGTCATAGAAGACCTTTTCTCTTTGATTAATAACCTTGGAACTGACAAACTGAGGCTCAGTGGTGACTTGACACGGTACTAGTATTTCTCAGTGACAGTGACTGATGATATATGGCCGTGATTTGGAACAAAAGTTTACCGTGCAAAGTGTTTAGATGGTGTAAAAGTTGGTGTAAAGTTTCTGTAGCACTTTTCATTGTTATTTGGTAAAATTTATCTAATCATGGACTAACTAGGCTCAAAAGATTCGTCTCGACATTTACAGACAAACTGTGCAATTAGTTATTTTTTATCTACATTTAATGCTCCATGTATATGTCTAAAGATTTAATGTGACGGAGAATCTTGTAAAATTTTTGGAAGTTTGAAGGGATAACACTACCAAGTGTGTCGGCGCCTCTAGTACGAGTGTTGCCTCCGGCGGTGACACCGCGAATCAGCGCTGCTGACACCAGAAAACTGATTAGTAGCGTACTACTTGTTTTTATTGGTGGGCCACAGGCTTGTGCCATTGGAGTGCGAAGCAAGAGCGGAAGGACGTGCAACCGCGAGGCCTTCGTGTCATGGGCTTCGGCCGCACGTATCGAAAGGCCAGCGCGCGTTTGCCGACCTCAATGACAGGCGGCCGGGCGCGTGGTTAGCTGTCTGCCGAAGCAAATTGGATCCCCGTGTGTTGGCCGAATTTTCCTATTCTCATCAAGGCGTAACGATGATGTGACATATCGCGCAGTCAATTAACGAGTCGGTGATAAGCCGGTGCATAATGGTACTATCTAAAAAAAATTCTATGCGACAGTGTCGCACCAAGCTATTCGTGCGAAATCACCCGATAATATCCACATGGCATCCTGACGTCAACCAGCGGCCGAACAACCAACCGAGTGATTAGGAATCGATCTCCTCGTAGATGGGATTTGCAACAGGGGCAGGATTTGCATTGGTAGTTTTTCCATTCTTGATTCTTGATTGTGCTAGTTCAAAGTTCTGAAGCGGCGGTGAAAAGAGTCAGAAATAATCGAAGCGTCTGGAAGAATTCTTACTTTTTTCACTAAGAATACGATTATAAGCGGAAACAAACGGGGCTATAATGCACTTGACAGTCCATCGATGGCCAATTCCTGAGCAACAACTTGTTTTTGTGTGGGGAGAGGGCTATATATATATATATATATATATATATATATATATATATATATATATATATATATATATATATATATATATATATATATATATATATATATATATATATATATATATATATATATATATATATATATATATATATATATATATATATATATATATATATATATATATATATATATATTATGCGACTGGTCAATTTGGTAGGTGGGAGTACCTCGAGGCTACAAGGAGCTAATGCTAGAGTTGGAACACACCATCCACTATATATATGAGTCATTAGTGTCATCATTAGTGAGTGATTAGGCCTTAGCTTGACAACAAGAGAGAAGCAGAGATTGAGTACCCTTATTATCTTGGTGACCTGGAACACATGGAGTCTTGATGAATATCTAGCAACTTTGACGGACCTCCAAGCTTCATGTGGAGTGGTCGTGACTTGGTGTGTGGGGTCAAGGAGATCCCTCCCTTGGTTTAGAAACTATGTAGTAGACGGTGCCAAGGTGACCAAAAGAGTCATGTGGCAGTGGTGACCCTAAGTGGATTGCGACATTTGCCTTGTTTGGTGGGAGTCTTTGTGGCAAGCAGTATGACCAAGGGAAGATTTGGTGACCAGGAGCGTACCTTTTGGAGCACAAACGTTGATTGGGAGCTGGATTTTGGTAACCAACGCCACTACATAGATTTGTTCATCTTGGGAGTTTGCACCTCCTTACTTGAGCTCTTTACTTACTCCATCGACGTTTTGGCATGTTCATTGTGTGCGTGGTTTCAACTTTCCTATAGTAGTCAAAGCTAGTTGATGGGATTGATTCTTTTTCTTTATCGAAAACATACAATGGGTAAGGCCGCTAGAAGAACTTTCTATTATTAAAAAGGGAGACAAAACAAGGGCAACGAGGTGCCCAGAACACACATAGAGAAAGAAAGGAAAACATGAGAGAGAGAGAGAAAAGAAGAACACACCCTTCTAATCTAAAAACTTACCTAAGCTAAAAAAATATATATAAGAGAAGACCTAAACAATAGTGCTGATAGAGCAAAAGAAATGACTAAAAGTCAGTAGCGTATCCAAAACACCTAAGTTACAAAGAATTTATCCAATCCATGATAATAGGATGCAACTCTTCCTTGATCCTGCACCAGTGTAGGACAATCTCTTATCGGATAGATACTTTCCAATGGCCCAAGTTAGTTATGTTTTTTTTAAGTAAACGCATCACACTCCCTCTAAATACACAAAGATGTAGTTTAGGCCCTTTGTGAAGTGCTTAGGCTAATTAGACCACCGCTAAAAGCGCTTGCTCTAGGTTTGCCTAGTGTTATTGAGGTTTGCATACCTCTTGCTCGCTTGGTGCTTGCGTGCAACATTGTTGTACTCGGAGGGGTTTGTAGTCTTGTTAGATCACACCATTCGTGTTTGTGGTGTGGCCGCCACCGATGTACTGGAGGGAACAAAGCCTACAACGTTTTTACCGAAAGCTCGATAGTGAAGACGGCGAGGAGCAGTCTGAGAGAGGCCATCTCGGAGACCAACTTGAGCGTGGGGAAGGCCCAGGGACCATCAACGGAGTTACTTGACCGGGAGCTTGGGCCTTGCAAGGGGCTCCAATGAGGATTAGGGGGAAGCGTGAGCTTCTCGATACCTTGGCAAAAATACCGAAGTCGTTGGTGGGAATTTGCATATCTATCTTAATTAAGCTTCTACACTTTAATTTGTGAGGTTGTGTGCTTTATATTCATATTCATATTCATATACATATCAGAGACGGGTACTTTCGTGAACCCTGTCTCTGACACAAGGATATTACAGACGCGCCAAAAAGATGAACCGTCTTTGCTATCTTTAATCTGAGACAGTCTCCTTTAACCACCAGGTCTCTGATATCACGCATCAGAGCGAATTTTTCTTAGTAACCATCAATGTTATGTACATATTAGAGACGAGGAATAACACGTCACTAAGGTTGTCAACATCACAGACTTAAATTTAGAGACGCTTCATTTCCCATCACTACCATACATTTTAAACCATCAAGTAATTTGCTTTTTTGTCATAGCGTTGAGGTACACGCTGAATAGTCAATTTCTGTACATGACTCGGAGAAGATCTTGGTTGTAGCTAAAAGATCACGAAGAGGCTTTTATTTCCACAGTTTAGTAGTAGTGTCATGTAGAAGATAAAGCCATTAAACGAGAGTAAATAGAAAGAGCATCGATCAAATTAATCAAACACGATCTCGAACCCAGCCAAATAAAGAGAAAATAATTTACAAAAGAAAAAATGGTGAATTTTGGGTGTCACGATGGCCTAGTCGTCTAGAGCTTGAAAATGTATTAATTATAAAAATTATGATATCAAAGTAAATATAAATCAAGACATGCCTCAATAAATGAGTGCGGAATATATATGTATATTTATACATATATAATACATTTTCCCCTGCTTGGACAATGTAACATGACATGCTTTGGTCGATCCTGGCAAATGAGATTGATGCTTCCAGCTCCTTCTAGCTCATGTTTTGTTTAACAAAAAATATTAATAACGACGGCAGTAGTAGCAGGCTAGCAGCAGCTGAGGATCGGAAATAAAGTTGGTCAGCTTGACATGACGAGATCGAATTGAACGAGTAGAATATGCGTCGTCCACGCGTGATCCTATGCGTGTGAAACCTTTGAAATCTTTGCCCGATCTGAAAATAAAATCTGAGCGTGACAGGGAAACCATTGGATTCTTGTGCCGAACCTGCAAAGAAACCCATGAATGAATTAAGATCTCGGACCGGCCGGTAGCTTATTAGTAGAACGAAGTACGGAGTACAGAACTTTGGGGCAGAAGTATTAGAGTAATGAAAAGCTGCTGCTGGTGTTGGAAAGTTTGTCTGTACTTCATCAGGATGGGAAACAAACTGCCGCCCTTTACACTGGTTAATTATTCTTGTTCTTGCA
Organism: Saccharum hybrid cultivar R570; assembly: GCA_038087645.1. Taxonomy (NCBI): domain Eukaryota; kingdom Viridiplantae; phylum Streptophyta; class Magnoliopsida; order Poales; family Poaceae; genus Saccharum; species Saccharum hybrid cultivar. Next base: position 8,631,293 of record JAQSUU010000191.1, on the reverse strand, counting down.
ACGAGAGAAGAGTACTCAATTTTAGGCCAGGGAACCAGGAGTCGTCCGAGTATACTAATTATCACTTCATCAGTTTGTTTTGACCTACATACGGTGCCAATAGTTTGACCCACAGTCCTGCAATATACAAAAAGCATTTGTTGGTCAGGCAATTTCCTGTAAACTTAAATTTATATCAAGTTTTTTGTAAGTTATTTTTTTGAAACGAAAATCGATCACCAATCGATTTGCAACATAAGCTTGACATTGATAGACTCATTACTGAAAATGCATTCGTAATGTGTAAACTTTTCATTTAAAGGTTTTCATACTTAGAACAAACCTTGATGGAATCAAATTTGAGACTGAATGAAGTATTTTGGTAATGGTAACATCATTCCCTACACTCACTTTGTCCATTTTATATTAATGGGTGTGTCTCGACTGTGCTCGAGTATTTCTCTATATTAATCAAGTGTAGGGAATATATTGATAGAAGTATTAATTAACATCAACATATCCTAGCTATAAGTATTTTGGTTATGAATATATTGACACAACTTTTATATGGATATATGGACGAAATAGCAGTATATGTCGATCAATCGTGTCCACACAATGCGAGATGACGCAGCTGGGTGATGAAGGATGGATTCGTTTTCGGCATACGTAGGCCTACTAGCTAGACACGAACCAATATGTTGTATTCTCGAGAAAGAGGAGTAGCAAACTTTTATTTTACTCCCTCCAGTCCAGTTTAACTGGCGTACGTGCATTCATTCCAGATACCAAGACATGGTAGTAATCTCCGCATGATATCCATCCCAGCATTAATTGACCCTCTTTTCTCTCATTGGTAGCCTATGCATGCAGTGTTATTCCAATCCTAGTGGCTAACGTTTCGTTGGTAGTCATGCATGCAACGTTTTCTATTTACCCGAAGTAATTAATCGGCTCTTGAAATCCCGTCCGCCACTTATTTCGGCCGAATGGAAAAACTGGTATACGCCACTTAAACTGGGCTGGAGGGAGTATTAAATTAACAGAAATATCTCACGCTCATTAAAGGCCGCTGCGTGTGTGTTTTTTTTTTATTCCGGAAAAGAAAGGAAAACAGTGCGGATGCGGCGTTGTGCCTGTACTGCTTGATATATGAAACCACCGCCGGCTGCAACCACCGAATCTAGTATTCTAGGTCCTCAAGCCATGCCCCACCCGGCCATGGTGCCCCAAAAGGAGCGGCATCAAGCGAGACACGGCCCCTTGTCTACCGCGCGCCACTAGTCTCCGTAGCTTCATTCCGGCTCGCTCGGACAGCTTCAAACAAAACCACAACCATGCATCCCGCCGGTGCCGCTGTTTTTTTTAAGCCTCATCTCTTCAAATGAACTCACGCACTAACTCACACCACCACGTACAAACTCACACACGCATACCCTAGTACGTAAGCTAGATCTACATCTATACGAAGAGATTTGCACGTGGCTGAGAGATATCCGAAGTCTTCGAGGCTTCGTACATGACGGGTACGTCATCCCGACCATTGTGGCGCATCCACGTGTTAGGCAACTGAAATTATTGGGAACTACTGTTTCCGGGTGAGACACCGGCGTCGAAGCGAGGCTTCAACGCGGGCGGGCAGGACGCTCACCGGCGCTCCTTGCCATCTCAGCTACGCTCAGTTCTCGGTGCCGCTGTTTCTTGGTTAGAGAGAGCAACTCTTGCTAGCTGTAGCAACACCCCCTACTTCCAATTTGGACAGTGAAGATAAAAAAAACTCAGCTCCAGATTTATTGGCCTCCTATTTTTTCTTTCCCACTACCTATTCCTGTTGGCACTCTACTCACTACCCAAATTTTGACCACACTTCTTCTCCACACGCGACTCCTCGATGTGACATGCACCGATCCTCCGCTGCTCGACGCGACTGCCGCAATCGGGAGCTTCCCTGTGGTCGCCAGCGCAAACCGGCCTCCCTAGTGCGGGCGTCTCCTCGGCGCGGGCCATCCTCCCCGGCACAAGCGCTCGCTGGAGCGGATGCGGGCTGGCCTCCACGTCGGTTGGCTTCTTCCTTGCCTCTAGCCGGCTTCTTCCTTGGCAACTCCCATCCTCGGCGGCGGCCCCATCTCCTTCCCGCCGCACGTCCTCGCTGCCGTAGAGTAGAAGAGGAGAGGATGACAAAAGAGCCCCATGTGTCATTCAATACTGGAATGCATTGTAGGTAATCTGTTTTAGATAATGTTGAGGGAGCTGAAAGAAAAAAGTAGGTAGTATAAAATAAGTGGCTATCCAAACAAGCAAGTAGAGAGTCTGATTTGGGTAGTATTGCTGAAGATGCTATCTCTAGCAACACCCCTTGCTGACCTCTTACTTTGGGCACCCCCCTTCCTGTGCCATGCGGCCTGCCCCCGACGGCTTCCTCGGCGGCGTGGCCAGGACCGGGGCGCCCTCCCTGACGATGCGGCCTGCCCAGACGGCTTCCCCAGTGGCGTGGCCAGGACCGGCGCGCCCCTCCCCGGCGCGGCTCCTAGTGGGGCACGGCTTTGCCCTGACGCGATTCTTCACCGGCGCGGCCTCCTCCACTCCCTGGCAACCTCCTCCGGCCACTCCCCTGGCGGTGTCCTGGTCCCCATCCCCATGGCCCAGTTCGTCGGTGGTAATAAAGAAGGGGATGACACGTGGGTTCTACATGTAATTCTCTACGAGGATGGATTTTGTAAATCTATTTTAGGTAGCGTTATTGGAGGAAAAAAAATAGTATGAAAATGTGTAGCTACCTAAATAGAGAAGTGTGTTTTGTGTAGTATTGCTGGAGCTGCTGTCACTTATGTATACATGCCCCGTCCGTATACTTTGTGCATGCATGCGGCTCAATGGGAGAGCAGCCTATGCACGCGACTAGCTAGCCTGCAGCTGCAGGCCTTGTAATCCGGTGACGAGCGGCGAGAATGTGCCACTGATACATTATAGAGAAAATTCCTTCATTGCCATTGAAAAATATAACAATCCCTTGGTTGCCATCCAAAATTATCTCTTCCCTTCGTTGCCATTGAAGTAGATTTTTTCTTCCCTTCATTGCCATTCCGTCAATTTTACGCTAACAGTGTTACAAGCTCCTCTGTACGTCGGCGTCGGGGGTTCGGGGTTGGTGTCGGCGTCGGCCTCGGCGGCGGGGGCGGCGGGCCGAACATGTAGTGCTTCTTCTTTTTGCCGCAGGCGCACGCGACGGGGGCGAACACCGTGCCGTCGATCGCGGCCGCGAGGTAGGTCGTGCTGCTGCTGTCGCCGCCGTCTAATTGGCTGCTGGTGGGCGCGATCCTGGGCGGCGCCTGACCGACGCACGGCGTGCCGAGCGAGCTGTGGAGCTGCGCGAAGCAGTCACGGTCCATGCTCCCGTCGTCTCGTAGCTCTCGTCGGCGGCGGCGCCGGATTTGCACTTGATTGCTACCTTCAGGTCTGCAGAGCACAGAGGGAACAAAAGTTTTTTGAGAAAATTCCTTCATTGCCACTAAAATCTATACCAATCCCTTCACTGCTCATATCCGACGTCCAGAAACCATCCGACGATTGAAAGAAAAGATTGTTTTCAGTATCCGGCTTCGCATCGCGACTCTCCCACCGTCCCACGCCACGCGACGCTCGCGCCAGGAGACCCCATCCCCGGCATGACCGAGTACTCGCAGTCTCAGGCTACCGCCCTTGTGCACGTGTTGTTGTACCTCAGGTCGAGGTGCACCACGGCCTACGCCCCGGGCATGTCACGTTGATGAAGATGAACTCAGCCGAAGGTGGGTTGCCGGTGTCGATGCAGTTGAAGAGGAAGACGAGCTACGCCGTTGGCGCTGCTGGCCATCACGAGGCTGAGGCTGGCGGAGACGTTGATGTGTGGCACGGGGCAGTCCCTACCGTCGGTCTGGAGTCTGGACGTTATCGTTGGCCACCACGACGGTGAGGTCCGCGTAGGCGACTCAACGGCGTCGACTCGATTCACCGAGCGGGGCCACGGGCATAACGCGCGGTGCATCAACCGCCAAGGCAAAGGCGAGTAGGCGACACGCGGGGGCTGTAGGCAGGGATGAAAACGGTACGGATATTTTTCGACCGTATTCGAGACTGAATCCGTTTAGAGGGGTTTTAATCCGTTCGTATCCGAGTCTGGATATTTAACATCCGATACCGTATTCGTATTCGAATATTTAAATCATATATTTATGATGTCGATATCCAATCATATCATATCCGGTATTTTTTATACTATCCGTATTCGAATCCGAATCCGGACATAAATATGAAAACAAATATACGCGAGCGTAGAGCCTCGCGCAGTGTTGCCATGTGCGCTCGCGGTGGGCATAAGAGGGAGTAGCTTTGGCCTTACAGCCGATTCACAACCTAGAATCGGTGGAGTTGTGGAGACCGGAGAGGATTTTGTATTTGGAAGGGATTGATTTGGAAAATAAAAGAGAGATACGTGGCCATTAGGTTGGCTAAGCGATAAAACAATGACCATACAGAGGAGCTTGTAACACTGTTAGCGTAAAATTGACGGAATGGCAATGAAGGGAAGAAAAAATCTACTTCAATGGCAACGAAGGGAAGAGATAATTTTGGATGGCAACCAAGGGATTGTTATATTTTTCAATGGCAATGAAGGAATTTTCTTTACATTATAGGACCATCACAGCACAGCAGGTTTAACTACTGGCGTGGTACTGTAGCTGTAGGGTATGCTCCGGTCAGGGATCGATCGACTCAGGGCGGCCATGACCTGCTGGCTGCTGCCGATCGAGGCTGGGACGCGCGCAGGCGCAGCACCCCGAGTCCGACAACACTGTCCCTGACCTGCGTACACCGTACCGTATCCTTCCAGAGAATTCCCGCTGCTGCCGTCCCTATACGACGTACGCACACGCACGTTCAGCGTTTCACTCTTCAACTTCAACCCGGCCGGTCCCGTATTAGTAGTTTAGTACTACTGCTAGTTGATAGTAAATTAATAGTGTCCGCATCGCCATGCACGCCCGGTGCCAGTGACAGGCCTCCTGCTGGTCGATCGCCGCTGGCCCAGTCAAAACACGCGCTGCGTACGTCGCGTCGCGTCTACCGCCTCCAAGTGTCGGCCTGCGCCGGCGCGCCTCGACTAATAATAACCACCACAATTAGTAGCACAGCTTAGTTAAACGCCTAATAATAATATAACACTGCAGATTCGGCCGGACCCATGCAGATTCATTTAAGCTTGGTCGCCACGAGCCCACGAGCGTGCCCAGCTGCGTCGTGCGTGTACGGTGCACACATGCCCGAGGCGAGGCGGCCCTAACGGCTGCAGCCAGCCAAGCCACCGCGTCGATCGCGCGCCGCAGCTGCTATATATACAGCACGGTCACACAGGCAGACAAGCACAGCACACAGCTAGGAGCTAGCTAGCCCCCCATCAGCTAGAGCTTCTGCGTGCCTGCGCTGCACGCAGCTCCAGCCACAGCTACGACTGGTTAGTTTCCTCGCTTGACCAGGAGGCAGGAGCCAGCCAGCCATGCCGGCCTTCGCGGGGAGCGCAGCGGAGCCGCCGCTGGCAGACAGCTACTACGCTCTGCTCCGCCGCAATGATGAAGCAGGCGCCTACGCGACGTCGACAGCGCCTTCAGACGACGTGCCCGTGGCGGAGTGCGAGCTCCCGATGATCGACGTCGGGTGCCTGACGAGCGACGACGGCTGCTCCTCGGAGTCCGAGCGGGCCGCGTGCACGGCCGCCATCGCGCGCGCCGCCGAGGAGTGGGGCTTCTTCCAGGTGCGCAACCACGGCGTGTCGCAGGCGCTCCTGGACGCGATGCGGCGGGAGCAGGCGCGCCTGTTCCGCCTGCCGTTCGAGGCCAAGGCCACGGCCGGCCTGCTCAACGACTCCTACCGCTGGGGCACCCCGACCGCGACGTCCCCGCAGCAGCTGTCCTGGTCCGAGGCCTTCCACGTCCCGCTCGCCGGCGTCTCCGGGTCCGCCGCCGGCTCCTGCTGCGACTTCGGCGAGCTCACCACCCTCAGGTTCGTACGTATATACCACTTCGTTTCTGTTAAGTGTGAACGACTCCCCAAATTAGCTAAACTACAAGTGCCGTGCTTTTTCTTCATTTTTGTGCCTAGCTAGTTTTTTTTAGGAACAAGCTTAGTCGTACAGCTCTCGACATGTGTCTACCGGCCGTTGTCGATCAGATTCCTCTATTCTATCTCGTCGTGCAAGTTGAACTAGTTCTGCCCAGCATTTCTCAAGTACCAGGAATAATATCTATACAAATAAAAAGCTTTCCCGTCCTAGAGGGACTGATGACTATGATTCGATAGGGTTGCATGAGTACGACGCTGATTAGCTAGTGCGGCGGACGGAATAAGTAGCTACGACGACGTAATTTGGCCGGGAAAAGGATGGGCGCTTCGATTTACGGCGGTTAATAAGCTGGCTAGGCACCATCATCCAAAGTGTAGTGGCTGGTGGGTAACTCACGTCTGTCTGATGTCCATCAGTGGATACTCATGCAAAATTATTCGTTGCCCCATGATGAGTAGTACTCCCACCATCCCAAAAGAATAAAATTCTGAAACAGTATCATGTTTTTAGTATATCAAGTTTGACCAATTATAAATAAAAATTATAAATATTTATAATATCAAATAAATATTATTAGATTAATTACGAAATGTATTTTCATAATAAATTAATTTTAAGTCATAAATGTAGAAACTTGGTCAAACGTGAAACAATTTAATTGGCACGTATACCATAGTTTCATCCTTTCCGAGAGGGAGGTAGTACAACTACACGATTGATTACTATTCATTATATTTCACGGCTAGCAACAATTAGATTAAATAAGTGTGCGTGTGTCCTATCAGTGGTCCTCTCATGGGTCTATTAAATTCCCAAGCTGGTTGGGTTGATCACACAATCAATCAAGTTAATGAAACATGGATTTGTTTTCGTCCATGTTCTTGTCTTATTTTTCTATTCTTACTATAGAGTATATAAGAAATTTGATTTTTCCAATAATAATTGGCCGGGCTCGCTCGAAGCATTGAATCTTGTTAGTACTAGTTGCAATTATATAAAATAGGGGGAAATTATTAAGGTCTTCAGGTCGGCACAACAACATATTATAAATATATACAGTTGTTATATCATATCATATATAGGAGTGAGTAAGTAAGCCAGGAGTGAGTAGTCAAGCTCAAGTCATGGTGTGCCGACGTCGCTGAATGCAGGGATGTGACTCGAGAGGTGGCGGGCGCGATGTCAAAGCTGGCCGGCACGCTGGCGCGCGTCCTGGCGGAGGCGGCCCTGGGGCGGCCCGCGGAGGAGGGCGAGCGCTTCCCGGAGGGGTGCGACGAGACGACGTGCTTCCTGCGGCTGAACCGTTACCCGCCGTGCCCGATCTCCGCCGACGCCTTCGGCCTGGTCCCGCACACGGACAGCGACTTCCTCACCGTGCTCTGCCAGGACCAGCAGGTCGGCGGCCTGCAGCTCATGAAGGGGGCCAGGTGGGTGGCCGTCAAGCCAATCCCCGGCGCCCTCATCGTCAACATCGGGGACCTCTTCCAGGTACCTTATTACGCGCATATCATATCGATCGTTTTGCACGTTGCATATATATGCTGTGCTGTGTGTTTGCCGATCCATCGGTCGGTCGGTCGATATATCGTCGTCGTCGTCCTAGCTACCTACTCCCTCCGTCCCAAAAAAAAAATCATTCTTGCTTACAAAAAGTCAACAACTTTTAACTTTGACCAAATATATTTAATAAAATATTAATATTTATGATATATAATTAGTATCATTAGGTAGATCTTTGAATATGCTTTCATAATAAACTTATTTAGAGATATAAATGTTGCACGCATTTTCTACAAACGTAGTCAAAGTTGAGAAAGTTTGACCAGCACGCTTTCTACGGCGACTCTTTTTATGGGACGGAGTAGTACCAGCAGCAAAGCCCTGTACTGCACGCACATGTGCTTTTCGGCAAAGCAAAAACGTACTGCATGCTGCTAACGAAAAGTCTACTAGCATTATTCCGCCCATCGATAGTTCGAGGGACTGGAAAACACGGCAGGACCCAAGCTCACCTGTTCATGCATCATACACTCACATCGCCACATGGTGTATTGCAGCTTTTGCGAGGGAACCAATGCAATGGGAGATCGCTAGCTCTATGACGCTAGTACACACAGCTACTGTATGCAGTAGTACTATAAAGTGATTGCCATTATCCAAAAAGATTAGTACAACCAACAGCTCTCATTAGAAACGAGGAGTATGTGCCGTACGCATGCTGCTTGCATTGTGTTATACGATCTATATCTGTCAGCATGCATCATGTGCATATATATATATATATATATATATATATATATATATATATATATATATATATATATATATATATATATATATATATATATATATATATATATGCATTGTTTTACCCCAAATGTACGGTGGCTTCCTCTTAGTTTTTGGTGTGTGGTTGCATTTTGAAGGCGTGGAGCAACAACAGATACAAGAGCGTGGAGCACAAAGTGATGACGAACACCAAGACGGAGCGCTACTCCGTTGCCTACTTTCTTTGCCCGTCCTACGACTCGCCGATCGGCACGTGCGAGGAGCCTTCTCTTTACAGGACATTCACCTTCGGAGAGTACAGGCGAAAGGTGCAAGAAGATGTCAAGAGGACCGGGAAGAAGGTCGGCCTCCCCAATTTTCTCGCATGATGCATGTATGTGTGGCCTACATATGCTTCACTATCTCAGATTGTCACTCCACTGCCGGTTCAAACCCCATCACTCTCACTGTCGAATTTTGAATTGGCATAACCAAACCAGTAGGGATGAGATTCACATCAGTATCAGTTTTTTTTAAACCAGCAGTTATATATAGAGTTTTTAGACCATGTCAACGTTCTGTATACCTGCAGCCTGCAGCTGGAGTGTGTACATGGAGAGTGCAATAGTGCTGTGTGATATTGGTATAGACATTAATAAGTACTAATTTGTAGCTTTATTTGATGTAGCAGCTAATAGTAGCATACAAGAGTGTAGTAGGATCGAGAGCGTGCATATGTCTTAGTTAGTACAACGATCGTTGCCGGTGATAAGGAACTGATCGTTTTGTGTGCTTTTTACTTCTCAGTGAGTTGTTTTCCTGTATAAGAATGAAGTTGTAGGCTGGTGGAGATTTTATTATATATTTGTTCATGGCTACGTATGTGTTCATCATAGTTATGATAGGCGACGACGTCCTGTTATATTATTATTTTTTGAGGCAACCTGTTATATTATTATAAAAAAGAATCATATAGTCCTATTAAGTTAATGCATGCTTCGGCAATACAAAAGAATCAGCAAAATGTCTGATGAACTCTTAATAATGAATTTTAGGATCGTGGAACAACCTACTTTGATATCCTCATTTTCTTTATAGCGATCTTAATCACTGATGGAATATCATACCAGAAAACTAAGCTTCGCACACAGTATATATCTAATATAATTCTAGTTTTCATGCATCAACTACACATTTTACCACGGTCGAAATCGTGCAAATTTTGTTATTACATCCTAGAGTAGTAGAAAAGAAGGTTCCATCCTAATACACAAAACAATTAATATATAACCAAATTCTCCCAAAATTCATATTAACATGTATTAAAAGTAGCACAAGCATGTACTTGAGGGAATTGGATAGGGCGTTGAACTCGCTCTTTGGAATCTTGGTCGCCATGAGCTTCCCTTTCAACCAGCCAAGCACACAAAAAGAAAAGCACAACAAGTTAACCCCGGCCCAACTTCATAAGGTCAACAGATCCTAATTAAGCTCTAGGTAAAGAACAACCTGCAAAAGGGACCACATCAATTTCATTATTATGAAGTGTGACTTATTCGAAAAATGTTTTAACTTAATAATTAATCAATTTGACATCTGTCTTAACACTTGAGCTTATGACTATTAAAAGTAATATTAAGGCTAACATAAAAGGATAATACAGTAGGTGAAGCAACATACTAATGGTACAATATATGCACTTAGTCACTCAGCATACAATCATTCAGTCACTCGGCACTCGACCACTCAGGGAATCGCCCACCTAGCTACTCAACCACTTAGCCACTCAGTTCAGTTACTCAGATATTTAGTCACTCTGCCACTCTGCAACTAAGTCGACCTCTCAATCACTTTGGCACTGTCACTCTGCCACTTTGTCACTCCATCGACTCAGCCACTAAGGCACTCAAGGACTCATCCACTTAGCCACTTTGTCATTTAGTCATTTAGCCACTAAACAACTCAATCATTTAGCCACTTAGTCACTCAAATCATAAGCTTGAGGTTGCTGAGGTGGCTCCATTCATCCTTATGGTAAACCTTGTCAAGCTACATATAGATAAAGCTAAGTCATATAAATTTAGTACTATTTAAATTACCATACAACAGTAACCGAAAGTTGGTGGTTCAAACATATTGTCACCTCCACGAATGTGCATGCACAGACAACCTATCAATATAGATACCTCCAAAACTCGATAGAAAAACATAAATCATGAAACAAACAGAAGAAATCTAATTGACTTATATTGTTTTATAGCTATTGAACTTGAGCTATTAAAATCCTTTGTCTGGCGCTAGTATTTCCTTTCTCCGGATTCAGTTTGGCCAGACTCCACCTTCCTTTATCTGGCACATGAATTTCCTTAGCCCATGTGCATTTCCTTAGCCTCCAGACCCGTTCGGTGAGTGCATTTCCGTGCACTAAATCATTTTTGCTTTGTTTCTTCATCGGTTTTTTGCACCATTTTTTTTCTTGCATCCCTAGGACCTATTATATCATATCTAACACGTCTTTATAGCACATATTTCATCTAAATCACCAAAATGAAAAAGAAATGATCATGGCACATGATTCTTACACCTCATCATGGACTCCACACCAAAATAGTCGGCACACGATATTAAATATATATTTATTATTACGTGATGGCAAGTAGTTTTGGGGGGTCCCTACAAATTTCGGGCCCAGTACCATTGCACAGCCCTCCAATGAAGCATTCCAACTTAGGTTCCTGTCGACTTTGTTTGGCAATTATTTTTTTGTTGGGAATTTTTTTTTTTTGTTGAGAAGGCAGTAGCTTTATGTATGCCTTAGGAAATAGTAGCTTCATAGCTTGATCAGTCAAGGAATGTATAACTTCTAATGATGATTATATATATGTGTGTATCAAGACAACTGAATGTATCTTTCATTCTTTTGTAGTGCTTGTGGATGTACGGTTAACTGAATGTATCCCTGACAATCACTAATCATAGGAAAAATCATTCTTGATAGTTTTTCGGTCTTTGCCTATCGGTTTTGGCCCACGGGACATTTGCGGGGTAGTGTTCGGCCCAAAAGTAAAGTCCGTATTCACATGATCCACTAGCCCACTCTGCTATCTTGCCCATGTCACTACAAAAGGGGCCGGCCTCGCCTACCTGTTTGCATCCATGTTTAGTGTTTATTACATGAGGAGGATTGAACATTCTAAAAAAAAAACATGAGGAGGATTGAACGGACTATCTCCTAGTACCCGGCTATGGCAAGGTATAAAACGAATGCATTGGATAATATTTTTTATAATGGATATCCTTTGGGCTTTAATCTCATCAAAGAGAGGAGTCCAACATTACAAAGAAGGTAGCCATAGCTACTACAATAACTCACCCACAAAAAATTTTCTGCTAAAAAAAACCACAAAAAATTTTAAAGACATCACGAAATAGAGTTCGACATCATTAACAAATCATAACCATATCCATATAGATGTCCATTTATAGGAGGCAAAAAAAATTGCATAGGTATTGACTCTTAGTTCAGGCAAGCCAAAATCAGCAACTCCTTCCAACCGGAGCCCCAAAAACCAGTACATAACGCTAAATAAGAACTGCAGAAACAGTTTTGATGATCGGTATTTATCAAAAAGCAATTTTGTTTCTCGAAAGATATAAGACCCACAAATTAGTGGAGCACATATCAACAATTAGCAAGAGACCGAGTAGCTCATTTGGTAGAGTAGCAGGAGCCCTGTGCTCACCATCCGGGTTCAAAATCTGACGCCCACCGTATTTCCGTGCAGTGTATAGGAATGAGGACACTGCAGTTTTTTTTTTTTTAAAAAAAGAGACCGATGAACTAGCATGGCTTCTTGCAGAAGCACTTGCGCTTGGACAGGCCAAGCTTGCACTCGCCACCGGCAAAGCTCTCCTTCTTGCACACCTCGGCGCACTTGTCGCAGTCGAGGCAGAAGCCCTTGAACTGGAGACTCTGCGATACGCAGAGGCTCTCTTCCTTCCCCTTGCTTTTCTCCTCCTCCTTCTCTTTCACTTTGTCCTTTAACAAGATCTGCTTGGCAACTCCCATTTTGGCATCGACGATGGCTCCCATCTCTGCATCCATGCACCATATTGATCACATTTCATTTGTCCCATTTTGCAGATTTGCAACGTACAGATTAATCACCAAGAACAGGTGTGTGGTGACCAATCAATCTGCCTGGTACGAGTACGATTATAGTAGATGGCTAATGAGCAATTGACGCCTGACACCATAAGGCATAAGCTAATCACCTGCTGCGACGAGGAGGAGAAATAAGAAGAGCACCGCTCCGCGAGACACTGCCATCTTTCTCTCGTTTCACCAGGAACGGCTGAACCTGGCCCCAACCTTGATGTGCGACAATACAAAGTGGGTGTGGAGGAATTCTCGTGGATACATTGGAACACAGGAGGACCGAATTTAATCTATATGATGAACAGCGTCGAGCTTAGATTAGTCAATGCTTAATTTGGGAAGTAACAAACATGAGGCCATCTCTCTCTCACACACACACACACACGTACGTAACTAGGGACGACTAAATTAACCTGCCGATGATGACCTTTTCATGAGAAGTGCTGGTAGGGTATTTTCAAAGTTACTAAAATTGGCTAAGATAGATTTTAGCCGGGACAGTGTTATGAGATGGGCTACTTCGAGTAGCTGGGCCTCGGCCTTGTAACTGGGCTAGGAGTGATAGCTGGCTTAGAGCCCATAGCGGCCGGTGCTGTGCAGTTATAAGCAGCCACCGCCGTACTGTCTCGAACAGGAGACCCGCCAGGAGACCAAAACCCAAAATTGGTCTGCAACAGAATACTTATAGCCTCCAACAGAGTACCTATATAAAAAACTTATTTTGGGTGTCAGAAGAGGTATAACCTAAATCTCTAAATCTGAGTATCCTCCCTCCTAGAGACATATTTACATAAAGAATTCCACTCTCATAACAAATTGGAATAATCAGGAGCCTCTGGTTCCGAGAGATCCTCTTTTTTTCTCAATCCGGGTTCTGCTCGTGCTGGCGCCTTCACGGAAGCCGACCAAACACGAGAAGGTGATGGCGATGTTGGAGGAGTTGTCCAAGCAGTTCAGGGGCTTTCAGGTTGGAGTCATGGCGCGGGGAAATAACCAAAATATGGAGTAAACTTCAGTTTAGTCCATCCAAACACCCCTTGATCATCAAGATACCTAGCTAGCACCAGAGCAGATTTGGAAGAAAACCAACAGTTGCATTACATCCATTTTGAAACCATGAGCTTATTACACGCGACATGCAGTAGCATCGTCTTGACTACCTACGGATGCAGATTAACTGCAGTGAGAATTGATATAGGTGTCATGGCATCATAAGCCGGGACATGCATGCATGGCCCGGAGTTTATTCGCGGGAACAGAAAGAAATCAACAGGAAACAGCGACGCGCTACAACGTAATAGTGCAGGCATCCAGCAGAGAAACGGTAGTAAACAGAAACAGCAACGCAGGAGAACCAATAACTAACAACAGTGGTCGGCTTGAATTGCACGCCGACGACCTGCCGTCCCGCCACCGCCAGCAGACGGAGGCTAGCATATCTTCTTGCAGAAGCACTTGCGCGTGGCGCCGTCCACCTTGCACTCGCCGCCGGGGAAGTTCTCGGTCTGGCACACGCTGGCGCAGTTGCTGCTGCTCATGCACAAGCCTTTGAACCGGTGGCTCTGCGACAGGCAGTACCTCGCCTCCGCCACCGACGTCGTCCCCAGCTCTGCACCGCACACACAAAGCATATGCATCACATCACGCGCGTCGCGTTATTGCATTGCTAGCAGTAGCAAACATGCCCGTGCGTTGCAGCGGGATTCAATATGTAGTGAGTTGTAGCACGGGTCATGAGTTTAAGTAAAAAATTAAATTAACTTAGTGGTATCTTAAGCAGTCAAAGATTAAAATAGCTATGATCTCTTATTTATTGTTTGTTTTTACTCTTCTTATATTTATTAGAACATGGAAAAACCAGGTGGAGAAAACAATGAAAATAAAATTAGAAAACTCGAGCTAATGTTAAAAACATCAACGAGAGAAAAAAATCTAAGTATACTCGAAGCTAAGTAGAAAACAATCATGAAAAAATGGAAATATACTATATAAAATAGCCACGAAAAAAATTAGAACATATTCGGAGTCAAGTGAAAAGCATCCAAATGAGCGTAAAGCAACACATACTCGGAGACAGGAGCAAAACATGTGACACCGGCTATTTGAACATGTTATCGATGGATCTTAGCGAGTTACAAAAATAACCTTTATTGTATCTAGCATGGGCTGTTGTTTAAATTAATCTAGACCTTTATTTGGTCACAAAATCAATAGTTTTTATCCTATTGGTTTGATTCGACTTGGTTGATGCAGGTGCGGCCGCGCGGACCCGACAAGTGTTACTCGTGCCGTGCCTGGTTGTTTAAGCTACGTGGGCCTGTGTCGGGCCATCGGCCCATACTGTCATGCCCAATGCCCACGTGATCAACGTAAAGCCCATGTATCTATGGAAGTGCGGCTGTGCGGCTGCGGCACGCTCCGGAATACAGGGAGGTACTACATGGAGCCGTCTCTCTCGTACCATCGGTAACGAAGACAGGAGCAAAGCATTTCATAATCCGGTTGCCGGAGACGGGCAGTACCGCGCGACAAGCGTGGTTAGCTCTGAATCAAACAATAGCCTTGCTTCGTTCCAAAATTCAGAAATTAAAAAGTGCTACAGTAAAACTTACAGTTCATGCATGAAGTACTAAATATAGACGAAATAAAAAATTAATTGAACAGTTTGCGTGAAAATTGCGAAACGAACGTTTTGAGCCTAATTAGTCCATGATTTGACACTAAAGTGCTACAGTACACTTTTGTTAATGATGGATTAATTAGTCTTAATAAATTTGTATCGCTGTTTCCATGGTAGTTATGCAATTAGTTTTTTTATTAGTATCCGAAAACTTCTTCCAACATCATACGAAACATCTTATGTGATATTTTTGCCAAAAAAAAAAATCGAAACTAAACGAGACCAATATCGATGAAATATAATTGGTTTCCAGGCTGTGCCTAGCAGGTTCCTGACGTTGACGCGAGCACACTACATGATGTGCTTGGTCTTTTTTTTAATACATATATAAAAAATTTCTGATTCTCTGGCATGTGTTTTTTTTTTCTTCTTCAGCCTCGATAGTGAGCCGATCGAGCGTACGTCAAATTCTGAACTGACAAAGGTCACCAAAGTACCAACATCACCAACAAGGCATTATGCATCAGTCTCCAGCTCGACGCCTCCACCTGAGTGATTGAGTCATTCAGTCATCCTAGAATCTGCTGCAAACTTCCGCACTCAGAGGACGATCAGGCACGATGCACGGCTTCTGCTTGCACATCTTGTTCTCTTATCTTTCTGTTTGGACGACGTCAATTAGGCACACGTCTTTATCGACAGGAAAAAAAAATAGCCACACGCACACTCGGCCACACGGGTGCGCTTCGCCTTCACAGAGAAGTGCAGGATCCACACGAGCAGAAAACGGCCGTACCTGATTATTAGGATGGAAAAAGTCCACGTTACCTCCTTCAATTTTCATAAAAGTCTGTTTTTCCTCTCTAAATTTTAAAACCGGGCAAAACACCTTCCTTAACTTTTAAAACTGCTCATCTTACCTCTCTGGTCCAGTTATAAGTGGTTTTAAAGGCGGTTTTATCTTTTTTATTTATTTATTTCGGCTGAATATTTGAAAAATCATAGTAAATCACAGAAAAATCATAAAATAGGTAATTCAATTTTGTTGGACTTCACGTGAGTAGATCTACACAGTGAACATATAATATGGTATGCTTTAGTACAAAATTTTTGTTGTAGCTTTAGTCTATGCTTTTCTGTAATGTAATGAAATAATTACAGCTGCAGTTTCTATGTTCCATTTGTTGTGAAATTTTTATGGTGGGCTAATTATTGTATGCTTAAACTGTAGTAAAAATTTTATACTCATTGGATCATGTATAACTTAGTTATACATTTTATTTAGGTTTATACTTGTTAAATATAAATAAATCTATAACTAAGCTATACATGATCCAATGAGTATGAAATTTTTACTACAGTTCAATCATATAATAATTAGCCCACCATAAAAATTTCATCACAATTGGACTATAGAAACTACAGCTATGAATTATTCCAATTAATTACAAAAAACGTAGTTTTAAAGCCACAACAAAAACTTTGTAGTAAAGCATACAATATTATATATTCACTATGTAGATCTACTCATGTGGAGTCCGACAAAATTATATTTTCTATTTTATGATTTTTCTGTGATTACTATGATTTTTCAAAGATTTAGCCGAAATAAATAAAAAAGAAAATGACAAAACCAAATTCAAAACTGCTTATAACCGGGCCAGAGAGGTAAGATGAACGGTTTTAAAAATTGAGGGAGATGTTTTGCCCGGTTTTAGAGTTCAGGGAGGAAAAACGGACTTTCGCGAAAGTTGTGGGAGGTAACGTGGACTTTTTTCTATTAGGATACATGGGCCTGTTTTCTAGCCTCCTATGCCTTCAGCCCATATACCCAGCCCATGAGACCATCCTAAAGCCCAAATGTCGATGGCAGCACTCGCGTCGCGCGTTGAACTTTTTGAGAGAGAAAAAAACCTTTGACAAGATTACGGTAGAGCACGGGAGTTACGTGAAACCTTTTTGTACCATACCGGTTACGCAAAAGGATAACAAACCTGTTCATAAGCCAATTTCCGAACACACAGTCTACCACGCGGCAAGCGTGGTAAGCCATCAACTTTGCAAATGTATCTCATCTAACTGCAGGCAGGTTCTGATTACGCCGGCGATGGTTACATGTGTGTGCTTAGCACATTTTTATATATAAAAAATAAAAAATAATACTAAAAAACTTATATATTTGGACACCTGGATGTGAAAAGAGATAATTTGAATATTCACAGAGTTAGTTAAGGAGGGGTATAATATAAAAAAATAAAAAATAATACTAAAAAATTTATATATTTGGACACCTGGATGTGAAAAGAGACAATTTCAACATTCACAGAGTTAGTTAAGGAGGGGTGGAGAGTATATATATATATAGTTGCCTCTTTAGTATAGATATAGATATAGATTCACATGAGGAATTGAGTCAGGCACCTGTGGCGACGAGGAGGAGCACAAGGACGAGGACGGGAGCGACCATGCGGCGAGACAGCGCCATCCCCTTGACCCGAAGCTGAACCACGCCTGCCCGCTCGCTCGGCTGTCTTTACGTTCTAACGAGGGTGGTGGACAGGAGCCAAGGGATGGAATGGATGTGAACTTATAGCTAGAGCCACGGTTTATATAGAGCGCTGGCAATCTGGCATTGAGCTCAAGGGCAGGGGCGGAGGCAGCTATGTGGAGAGGTTTGGCCGTTGCCATACCTAAAATGTGTAGATAATTCCAAATATGTATAGTTTATGTACATGATATACGTCAAAAATACATGCTGGCGGCTAGCTGTTGCCTGTTTTGGGTCTGGATGTCCGATAGCTAGGCCTAGGCTGGTGGGCTTCATGACATAAGCAATTAGCAAACCACGGAGGGAAGCTAATCTGTCCGGCAGCCTTCAGCATGATATACGTCTCGCAGTTCTTTCCTTCCTTCTCAATTCACTGCGTCTGTTCGTATTAGTCTATCTTTTCATATTTGAAAGCATCTAGGTCTGGTGTTGGTTTCGACAATTGATGACAACGCATTATTATCATAACTAATGTGTGTTTTGCAGAAACAGTGGTAAGTTAGGTCATGGAGTTGATAACTGCTTTGGGCACTATGGTATTCATGTCCCTTGATGGAAATCATTTTGGTTTTCAAAGGATCAACGATAAGATTAAGGGCGGTTAGTTCCGGATGTCAAGGTATTGAGTTACATCTGGAATAGTCGTTAGGATCTTCGTTTTTTCCTTTGACCGTACTATAAAGGGGGGGCATGAACGAGTAGCTTGACCTAGGTGAGTCTTTTGTTTAGGTGTGGTGCACACTTGTCAAACTTAGCACTAGGTAGTTCTAGAAAAGCTCAAAGTTCAGTTGGAAGCAACTTGGTTCAAGTTGCGTCGCGTTTAGAAGTCGTTTGAGCAGTTTACCTGTGACCGGACGCGGTGTTTGTCATGACCGGACGCGTCAGGTCAGCTTGGGACCTTACTGGAACGTGACCGGACGCGCCGATCACTTCACAGTCGCGTCCGATTACACTGTTTACCCTCTGAAACACGTGTCAGACTGATCACCGCGTCCGGTCCTCTCAAGGACCGCGTCCGGTCGATCAGTTAACGACGCAGTGACTTGTTAGAACTGACCGGACGCGTCCGGTCATGACAGACACCGCGTCCGGTCACAGGTAAACTGCTCAAACGACTTCTAAACGCGACGCAACTTGAACCAAGTTGCTTCCAACTGAACTTTGAGCTTTTCTAGAGCTACCTAGTGCTAAGTTTGACAAGTGTGCACCACACCTAAACAAAAGACTCACCTAGGTCAAGCTACTCGTTCATGTCCCCCTTTATAGTACGGTCAAAGAAAAAAACGAAGATCCTAACGACTATTCCGGATGTAACTCAACACCTTGACATCCGAAACTAACTGTCCTGAATCTTGTCGTTGATCCTTTAAAAACCGAAACGATTTCCATCAAGGGACATGAATACCATAGTGCACAAAGCAGTCATCAACTCCATGACCTAACTTACCATTGTTTCTGCAAAACACACGTTAGTCATGGTAATAATGTGTTGTCATCAATTGCCGAAACCAACACCGAGACCTAGATGCTTTTAATCTCCCCCTTTTTGGTGATTGATGACAACACTTTGATTTAGAAGATATTAGAGTTGAGGTTTTCGATCATGCTTGGTTCACATAAGCAAAAAGCTGTAAGCACAAGGGGTTAGAAATTGCTTATGTGTTCCAAGCCAACTGAGTGTACTTATAAGATAAAACATGAAGAGTTAGTATAAAAAACGTAGCTCATATAAAATCGGAGTAAGGCACGGAAGCACAACCTTATGAGCTAAACACAAATAAGTGACATGTTATGATATAAAGACTCACGAACTTATAGTCACACAATGTAGGGCGAGAAAATAAACATAATGCATGAATGTAGCACACAAGAAAAATGAAACCCTCTATCAACACTTCCCCTGAATCTATGCTCTCTCTCCCCCTTTGGCATCAACCGTCAAAAACTAATCTAAGGATCTGACGGGGGAACAGAAGCGGTCGTGTCGGGTGCCGAGGAGCGCGGAGTGATCACGAACTGTGAAGTATCCTCCTCAGACTCTGAACTGTCAGGCTGACCCTCTGTAGATAAACATGGTAGTGAAGCGGTCTGGGTCTGTATAACAGGTGCAGGAACTAAAGGTGTATCTTTGTCTATGAAGCTGGGAGTCTGAGGATCTCCCGAACCCTAGTGCTGTAGAGTCTGCGGTCACGGCCTCTGAATGCAAAGTGAATAAACTCATGTGCTGGGTCAATCCAAAGTGAAGAATAGAACTCTCTAACCCAGGTTCTGCAGTATGCTCCAGTCCGTCCAAGAAGATCTGACAATCCAGGTAGAAAGGACAGATGCAGACGAAGCTGCTCACCAACCACCTCAACTAAGGCCTCAAGTCGACAGACTCTCTGAGGTCTGAAAGCAATCCCGCTGTCGACATAGGCTCTATAGAAGTCCTCGTGCAGAGGAGTGTAGAAACCCTCTGAAGCCCGGGGATCCCGCTGAGGTGGGAACCACCGAGTGACCTCAACGAACCTGAGGGCCTGCACCTGTCTAGCTGTAGCTCCCCTGAGGTCAAAGTGCTCAACTGGGGGGTGACCTCGAACCCTGGGAGGTGGACGACCTCCACGACACTGACCCTCTGGCCTGAGAGTCACCTGAGCTCGCTTACGTCCTAAGCGACGATGCTATGGAGTCTGAACTGTCTGCTCCTCTGTCTCCTCTGAGTCCTCTGTAGGCTGTTCTGCGAGTGCATCCACTGTCTCCTCTGTGGCCTCTGTACCGAGCTGTCGACCTTCAAGGTGAAAGCGACGCTCTCCAATATGAATACCACTACTCCTGCCATCTCTCTCTGCTGCCTCTGCTGCATCTGCAACTACCTGAGCCACCTCTGCCTCTATAAGTGTTCTCTTTCTCTTCTTGGCGGCTGAAAGCATCTAGGCCCCGGTGTTGGTTTCGGCAATTGATGATAACGCATAATTACCATGACTAACGTGTGTTTTGCAGAAACGTTGGTAAGTTAGGTCATGGAGATGATGACTACTTTGGGCAATATGGTATTCATGTCCCTTGATAGAAATCATTTCGGTTTTCAAAGGATCAACGACAAGATTAAGGACGATTAGTTTCGGATGTCAAGGTGTTGAGTTACATCTGGAATAGTCGTTAGGATCTTTGTTTCTTCCTTTGACCGTACTATAAAGGGGGGCATGAGCGAGTAGCTTGACCTAGGGGAGTCTTGTGTTTAGGTGTGGTAAACACTTATCAAACTTAGCACTAGGTAGCTCGAGAAAAGCTCAGAGTTCAGTTGGAAGCAACTTGGTTCAAGTTGCATCGTATTTAGAAGACGTTTGAGCCGTTTACCTATGACCGGACGCAGTCCTGGTCATGACCGGATGCGTCCGGTCAGTACTAACACTTCACTGCGGGTTCAACTGATCGACCGGACGTGGTCCTTGAGAGGACCGGACGCAGTGGTCAGTCTAACACGTGTTTCAGAGGGTAAACAGCATAATCGGACGCGACTGTGAAGTGATCGGCGCGTCCGGTCACGTTCCAGTAAGGTCTCGTGGTGACCTGACGCGTCCGGTCACCTATGATCAGACGCGGTCGTGCGTCAGGTCATTTTCCAGGAAGCTCTTGCATGATCAGACGCGTCCGATCATCCCTGATCGGCGTGTCCGGTCATCTCAGACCGGTGCGTCCGGTCATCTCAGATCGGCGCGTCCGGTCACTCAGCGTAGCTTTCGGTTTTCGACCATTACACCTGACCGGCACGTCCGGTCATGTCGACAGGCGCGTCCGGTCAGTGCGCGTTTTTTGCTGTTTCGAAAGGTAACGGTTGGATTTGTCTGAGGGGTGTATAAATACATCCCCTCCATCTCTTTTAGAGGTCTCTTGCTCATTTGTTCAGCTGAGAAACACCTTTGAAGTGCAAGGGAGTGCAAGAGCCCTAGTGAGGATAGAGATTTGTGAATCAAAGTTTGAGAATCCTCTCTAGTGACAAGAGTGTAGCAAGTGTGCATCCATCTTCTCATTAGGCTTGTTGTGGTCAAGTGAGAGTTCTAGCTTGTTACTCTTGGTGATCGCCATCACCTAGACGGTTTGGTGGTGATTGGGAGTTTGGTGATCATCCGACGAGATTGTGGGTGACCCAACTCAAGTTGTGAGCGGTTTTGGGTGATTCGCCGCGACGAAGTGTCGAAGAATCAACCCGTAGAGAGCACTTGATCCTTGCGTGGATCAAGGGGAAGCTACACCCTTGCGCGGGTGCTCCAACGAGGACTAGTGGGGAGTGGCGACTCTCCGATATCTCGGCAAAACATCGCCGTGTTCCTAACCCTTACTTTCAAGCATTTACTTTCGTGCATTACCTTCATTGCTTATTTACTTTCCTAGAATTGCCATGCTAGTCTACGATTGGAACTTAGGGTGCAAAAACTTTTATCGGTAGAATCACAAGGAACACTAGTAGGCACTAGGGGTGAAGTTTGGCTTGTAGGATTTAATTTTTGCAATTAATTTTTAGAAAAGCCCAATTCACCCCCTCTCTTGGGCATCTTGATCCTTTCAATTGGTATCGGAGCCGTGTTGCTCTTAATTTAGGCTTTACCGCCTAGAGCAAGATGTCTAATGGGGAAGGACCACCTCCCACTTTTGAGGGAGACGATTTTCCATATTGGAAAATTCATATGGAGGTGTACCTCGAAGCCATAGATGTTGGGTGTCTTAGAGTCGCAACCGAAGGGCTTCCTCCTATAAGGGATCCCGCCAATCCAAGTGGTGACGAGAAGTACAACCGGTGGAATACAAAGGCAAAAAATGCACTCTACCGGGGATTAGGCAAAGATATCTTCAATCGTGTGCGTAATGCCAAAAACGCTCATGAGTTGTGGAAAAATCTTTGTGCTCTCCACGAGGGAACTAAGAGTGAGCGTGAGGAACGCTATTATATTGCCTTAAAGAAAATTAATTCTTTTGAGATGCTTCCCAAAGAAAGTGCTAATGAGATGTACACTCGTTTGAATGTTCTTGTAAAAGATCTCAATGCTCTTGGACTCACTCAAATGAGTCAATCGGATGTTACAAGGAGGATCTTGAGTATTCTTTCCGTTGAGAAGTATGGATATATTGTCACCGTACTTCACCAAAGTGATCTCTCCGCCACAACACTGATACAAGTATTGGGAAAGATCAATGCACATGAGATGTACATGCACATCACTTCGGAAGAGGGCTCATCATCTTCCAAGAAGAAAGACTTGACCTTCAAAGCTAGCCATGAAAAGAAAAAGAAGAAGGGCCAAGTCATGATAGTGCAAGAAAGCTCAAGTGAAAGTGACATTGATGATGCATCACTTGCACTCATGGTGAGGAAGACCACCAAGATGCTAAAGAAGCTCAACAAGAGTGGCATCAAGTTCGATGGCAAGAAGAAATTCTTCACAAGTAGCAAAAGGAAGCCAATCTCCGAAATGGATTGCTTCAATTGTGGAGAACTTGGCCACCTAGCTCACCAATGTCCGAAGCCTCCAAAAGACAAGTACAAGAACAAGTACAAGTGCAAGAAAGATGATTCAAGTGATGAAGAAGATGAGAAAAGAAAGAACAAGCCATACAAAAAGAAAGATGGCAAGAAAAGAGAGTTCTACAAGAAGAAGAAGGGAGGCAAAGCTTATATTGTTGGTGATTGGCTCACCGACATTGAGTCATCATGTGAGTCCTCCGGCGATGAAAGTGACAATGAAAAAGAGAAGATCACCGCACTTATGATTGGGCCATCATCATCTTCACCGACATCTTCATCACCACCTTCACCGCCCCCTTCACCAACATCTTCCACTACTCATCTATGCCTTATGGCTAAGGGTGATTGAAAGGTACAAAATAGTGATAGTGATGATGATGATAGTGATAGTGATGATGAATATGATGCACCTTCTTATGATGAACTAGTAAAATTGTTAAAGAAATATTCTAAAATCATAAGGAGGACTAGAAATGAAAATGATGAGCTTCAACATGAAAATGAATCACTCTCATCTAAGCTTGAAAGTGCACATAAGACTAGAGATGAGCTCATAGATCAAAATAAAACTATGTCTTCTTCTCTCAAGGAGCTCAAAACTTCTAACAAGGAACTTAGAGATAAACATGATAAAATTGAGAAGAAGCATGGTGAACTCATCACTAGGTTAAATTTGCTAAAAGATGAATACACCGCATTGAAAATCAATTATGATACTCTTATTGTTGCTAATGAGCTTGCCCTTGAGACACATGATGCTACTAACCAAGTTGTTAAGATTGATATAGCTACATCATGTGATGATTTGATTGTTGAGAACTTTGAGCAAGGCTCTAGCGGCAAAGGCAAGAGTGTGGTTGAGACCAACAACTATGATGAGTATGTCAAGCTCAAGAGTGAAATTGAGATGCTCAAGGTTGAGAACAAGAAGCTAATGGCTCTTGAAAAGCAAACTTCAAATGAGTCACTTATAGAAGAAAATAAGAAGCTCAAGCAAGAGAAAGAGCATCTCAAGACCGGCCTAAGCAAGTTCACAAGAGGCCAACATTTGCAAAGTGAGCTACTCATGAACACCATCATGAAGATGGATAGGAGTGGCATTGGCTACTTGGCAAATCAAGAGAAGAAGGTCAAGGCTAAACAACAACAAAGCAAGACAAAGCCCAAGCCAAAGAAATGTGTTGAGTGTGGACAAGAAGACCATTTTGCTCATGAGTGCAAAACTCCACCACCACAACCCTTGCTCAAGCATGCTAGACCCTTTGCCTTCAATGCTCATTACATGCTTAGAAAGGACTCAAGTGGAAAGATGAAAGTCATGTTCTTGGGTCCCCCTAACAAGAATAGGCTAAAAAAATTTGGGTTGCCAAGTCACTAGTTGAGAAAGTTAAGGGTCCCTCTCAAGTTTGGGTCCCTAAACAAAAGACTTGATCTCTTGTGTGTAGGTGAACTACAAGACTGGTGGATCTCATTGGGTGATTGACAGTGGTTGCACACAACATATGACTGGTGATCCTCGTATGTTCACCTCACTTGAAGAGAATGGGGTATGTCAAGACAAGATCACATTTGGGGACAATTCAAAGAGCAAAGTCAAGGGTATAGGCAAGGTTGCAATATCAAATGATCATTCTCTCTCAAATGTGCTCTATGTTGCTTCATTGAGTTTTAACTTACTATCTATTGGGCAACTTTGTGATCTTGGCTACCAATGCTTGTTTAGTTCAAATGAAGTGGTTGTTACAAAGATAGATGACAAGCAAGTGATTTTCAAGGGTTTTAGATACAATAATCTTTATCTAGTTGACTTCACCTCCGAAGATGCAAACTTGATGACATGTTTATTCACCAAAACTACACTTGGATGGCTTTGGCATAGGAGCCTTGCTCATGTTGGAATGAACACTCTCAACAAGCTATTGAAGAAAGAATTAGTGAGAGATTTGAAGGATGTAAAGTTTGAAAAGGACAAACCTTGTAGTGCATGTCAAGCCGACAAACAAGTTGCAAACACTCATCCAACCAAAGCCTACATGTCAACATCAAGAGTACTAGAACTTCTACACATGGATTTGTTTGGTCCTACAACTTACAAGAGTTTGGGTGGAAATCTCTATTGCCTAGTAATTGTGGATGATTACTCAAGATACACTTGGACCTTCTTTCTTCATGACAAATCTGAAGTAGCAAATTGCTTCAAGAAGTTTGCAAAGAGGGCTCAAAATGAATTAGAAGTCAAGATAAAGAAAATTAGAAGTGATAATGGCAAAGAGTTTGACAACACTAACATTAAAGCTTATTGTGATGAAATTGGAATCAAGCATGAAGTTTCATCAACCTACACTCCTCAACAAAATAGTGTAGTTGAGAGAAAGAACTGGACCTTGATCACTCTTACAAGAACAATGCTAGATGAGTACAATACACCGGAAAAATTGTGGGCCGAGGCAATCAACACCGCATGCTATGCTTCAAATTGCCTCTTCCTACAAAAGTTCCTTTGCAAGACCCCTTATGAGTTGCTAAATGGAAAAAAACTGGACGTCTCTTTTTTCCGGGTGTTTGGTTGCAAATGCTACATCTACAAGAAGCGTCAACACCTAGGGAAGTTCTAAAGACATTGTGATATTGGTTTTCTTGTTGGTTACTCATCAAAGTCCAAAGCATATAGAGTATTTAACCATGTCACCGGTTTGGTTGAAGAAACATATGATGTGGAATTTGATGAATCTAACGGCTCCCAAGGAGCAATTGAGAATTGTGATGATGTAGGTGATGAACCATTGAGGGAGGCCATGAAGAACATGCTGGTGGAAGACATCAAACCTAAAGATGATGAAGACGATGTACAAATTGTCAATCCACCATCTTCATCATATGTGCCTCAAGATGATGACAAAAATGAGAGAGTTGAAAATGAAGACACCCATGTCTCTCATCATCAAGCCGACGCACAAGCACAAGATGTTGATGCTCCCCATCCTACTCCTCAAATGGTTGATCGAAAAAACTCACCCCTACTTCAAGCACATCCACAAGATCTCATCATAGGGAGTCCTACAAAGGGTGTAATGACTCGATCTCAAAAGTTTAATTCTTTTGTTAAACATCACTCTTTTGTCTCTTGTCTTGAACCTAAGAATGTAGAAGAAGCTCTTCAAGATCTAGATTGGGTGAATGCCATGCATGAAGAATTGAATAACTTCGACCACAATCAAGTTTGGACACTTGAAGAGCATCCAAAAGGCGCAAGAGTCATTGGAACCAAGTGGGTGTTCCGTAATAAACAAGATGATCAAGGTATAGTAGTAAGAAACAAGGCAAGACTAGTGGCAAAAGGGTTCTCTCAAGTTGAAGGTCTTGATTTTAGAGAGACTTTTGCACCCGTTGCAAAGACTTGAAGTCATTCGTATCCTTCTTGCATATGCATCACATCATGATATGAAACTATATCAAATGGATGTGAAAAGTGCATTTTTAAATGGGTTCATAAATGAACTAGTCTATGTTGAACAACCTCCCGGGTTTGAAGACCCTAGATATCATAATCATGTTTATAAGTTGTCCAAGGCGCTATATGGGCTCAAGCAAGCCCCTAGAGCGTGGTATGAGCGCCTCCGGGACTTCCTTATTAATAAGGGCTTCATTATTGGGAAGGTTGACACCACACTATTCACCAAAAAGTTTAATGAAGAGATCTTCATTTGTCAAGTCTATGTTGATGATATTATATTCGGGTCAACAAATGAAGATTATTGCAAAGAATTTGGTGAATTAATGTCAAAAGAGTTCGAGATGTCAATGATTGGTGAGCTAACATTCTTCCTAGGGTTTCAAGTCAAGCAAATGAGAGAAGGGATTTTTATCTCTCAAGAAAAGTATACCAAGGATCTTCTCAAAAGATTCAAGATGGAAGAATGCAAGCCAATCAAGACCTCAATGCCAACTAATGGACATCTCGACCTAGATGAGAGAGGTAAACCAATCGATCAAACTCTTTATCGTTCTATGATTGGTAGCTTATTGTACCTTACCGCATCTAGGCCCGACATCACGTTTAGTGTGTGCATGTGTGCCTACTTTCAAGCGTGCCCTAAAGAACCTCACCTAAGTGTCGTAAAAAGAATCCTAAGATATCTTAAGTATACCCCAAGCATTGGACTTTGGTACCCCAAAGGAGCTAGATTCCAACTAGTTGGCTACTCCGATTCGGATTATGCTGGTTGCAAAATTAATAGAAAAAGCACATCCGGAGGATGCCATTTGCTTGGGAGATCCTTAGTATCTTGGTCATCTAAAAAGCAAAATAGTGTAGCTTTGTCCACCGCCGAGGCGGAATACATTGTCGCGGGGGCTTGTTGTGCACAAATCCTTTACATGAAACAAACCCTCCTAGACTATGGAGTTGTTCTTAAAAAGGTGTCGCTTCTATGTGACAATGAAAGTACGGTTAAAATTGCTAATAATCCGGTACAACACTCTCGCACCAAGCATATTGATATCCGCCACCACTTTCTAAGAGATCATGTTGCTAAAAATGATATATCACTAGAAGGTGTAAGAAGTGAAAATCAATTAGCGGATATCTTCACTAAACCTTTAGATGAGGCTACATTTTGTAGATTGAGAAGTGAACTAAATGTACTTGATTCTAGTAACTTTAAAAGATGAGCTTGTGTTGTCCCTTGCATTGCATTGTATTTTATGCCATGTTTATTTTTCCTGCAATGCATCTAGGACTTGTCTAACACGGTTACGATAACCCTCCTTTGGAGGTGTGAAAAAACCTAACCATGGATCAAACTTGACAAGCAACCTAGCCTTCCTTTCTCGTTTTGCATTGTATATGCATGGTTGTTGCTTTGTCGTTTCTTTTCGGTTTAGCTTTGAGTAACCTCTGTGTTCGTCCATGAATAGAGAGAGCATTTGATGCTCCCAAGGGTTCATAAACTCTATTAAATGGCCATACGTTGCTCCTCGGGTGTTTATTGAATATTCTCTTAAAAATAATACTAGCCTAAGGCAAAATATTTTGAAACTTTTGAGGGTTTGAGTGAGGTCACTCACATCAGGTTCCAATTGGTGTTTATTTGAGTCTCTTTGAATTGGAACTTGATTGGGAGAAGTCGCGTCAAAAAACGTTTTGAAAAAGAGCTTTTTACAGCGACCGGACGCTGGACCAGACGCTGCATCGGACGCGGTTCAGTTTCACCACCGCGTCCGGTCTTAGCGTCCACCAGCACGTCCGGTCATTCCTGAAGTTTTTCTTCGAAACCTCTAACCGAACGCTGCACCGGACGCGCCCCTGTCGACCACCGCGTCCGGTCCCGGTAACCACCACCGCGTCCGGTCATCCGTTCCATCTTTCTGGGCTATGTCAAACTGGACGCTGTCAGCGTCCGATCGTGGATAATCGGACACGTCCGGTCATTCCAGGAGCTTACTGGAATGTGACCGAGGGCTGACTCCACCGCGTCTGGTCATTCGACCACCGCGTCAGGTCATCACGCAAAAAGCGGATCTCACACTTTTTAATCGTACGATTGGATCTCATTTTCCTTTTTCATCTGCCATCGTCTTTCTCGCCGTCTCACCGACTCGCTGTGCCTCCGCCGCCGCGCCATCACCTAGTCACAACCGCGCCCGTGGACCTCGCCGGAGCCGCGCCCTTGCTCCTCTCGCCCGGCACCGAGCAGCAACACCGCCGCAGCCGCACCTGCTCCTATGCCGAGCCGCCGTGCCCGCGCCACCGCTGCCGCAGCGCCACCGCACCGAGCCGCCGTAACCGCGCCCGCGCCCATGCCTGCAAATCTCACCGGAGTTCCTCCACTGCAGCCGCGCTAGCCCGTGCTCTTAGCTCCTCATCGGTTTCCCTCCTTACCCTACACACCCATCGTCGAGATCCTCGCTTGTCACCACCAAAACCCTAACCCTAGGTCGCAAGGTTTTCGTCTTCGAAATCATCTCCGTCTTCGCGATCATCTCCGTCTCCGCAAGGTGACATCTTCTCCTTAGATTAGGGTTTACCGTTGATTTTCTGGTGAATTACTAATTCAATTGTCGATTGATCGTCGATTGTATTCCAGGGTTTCGGTCACCGTCTTCGGGTAACCCTAACGCGTCGAGATCGTCTTCCGGTCACCGGATCATCGCTCGTCGAGGTAGCTATCACGGTCATCTCATATCTTATCTCACCTGCTTGCTCTTACTAGGATCTTGCTTATCTTTTAGATATATATGTTGCTTATAGTAGATCCATCTATTCTATCGTTTTAGTTTGTCCTATCAGTGCTGAGTGGTTCAGGTGATCAGTTGTGAATCTGAGGCCAAGCCTACGGATATGGATTGAGGCCAAGCCTCACAAGGTTCAGTACATCATCTGTCTTTTTAGTTTGTCTCAGTACATCCTCTTGTCAGTATGGTTCGATGCAAGAACGCTGGTGGGGCACCTAGTGACAGGGATGATAGTTCCCCCAGGAGGACAGAGGTAGCTTATGGGAAGCGAGTTAAGATTGCTACCAAGAAAAGGAAGAGAACTCTTACAGAGGTAGAGATAGCTCAGGCAGTGGTAGATGCAGCAGATGCAGCAGAGAGGGGTGGCAGGAGCAGTGGTATTCGCATTGGTGAGAGTCGCTTTCATCTTGAAGGTCGACAACTCGGCACAGAGGCCACAGAGGAGATAGTAGAGGCTACAGAGGAGACAGTGGATGCCCCTGCAGAGCAGCCTTCAGAGGATCCATAGGAGACTGAGGAGCAGACAGTACAGACTCCACAGCGTCATCACTTAGGACGTACGTGAGCTCAGGTCACTCCCAGGCCGGAGGGTCAGCGTCATGGAGGTCGTCCACCTCCTAGGGCTAGAGGTCACCCCCCTGTTGAGCACTTTGACCTCAGGGGTGCTACAGCCAGACAGGTGTAGGCCCTCAGGTTCGTTGAGGTATCTCGATGGTTCCCACCCCAGCGGGATCCCCGTGCGTCAGAGGGTTTCTACACACCTCTGCACGAGGATTTCTACAGGGCCTATGTCGACAGTGGAATAGCTTTTAGACTACAGAGAGTCTGTCGACTAGAGGCATTAGTTGAGGTGGTTGGTGAGCAGCTTTGTCCACATCTATCTTTTCTACCTGGACTATCAGATCTACTTGGACGGACTGGAGCGTACTGTGGAACCTGGGTCAGAGAGTTTTACTCGTCACTGTGGATTGATCCAGCACATCAGTTCATCCACTTTGCCTTCAGAGGTCGTGACCACAGGTTATACAGCACCAGGGTACGAGAGATTCTCAGACTCCCTGCTTCAGAGACTAAGATCCATCAGTTGTGCTTCGGACAGACTGCTCCTCCGAGACGCCCTCACGGCAGGACAGTGCCTCCTACTGACTTGATTCGACCCTGCTTCCGTGAGCCTTTTGGCGAAGGGTCTTGACGCACACCAGCCAGCCTAACACCCATAGCGAGAGTACTGGATGCTATAGTGAGGAGGACACTTCTTCTGAGGCTTGGATACAGAGAGGGTCTCACTCACATGCAGCTATGGGTTGTACATCACCTCGTCTCACAGACCCCGTTTGACCTTTGGGATCTGATGCTTTGTGAGATGGAGGATACCTTGGCAGAGAGGTTCAAGGGACATAGGCAGCTACCATATGCACACTGGATCTGCTTCATTATCAGGACTGCCTGTGAGTTGCCTACAGAGATTAGAGCTGAAATTTCTGATACTACCACAACCTTCCCAGAGTATGACATCCGCCAGCTGTGGGCATCAGTGACTAGAGAGCAGGCACCTAGTCTAGGACAGCGACAGAGGCCAGAGGTACCAGAGATAGCCGCTGAGCAGGACGAGACCGTTGCAGTCTTGCCGAGGCAGAGCTTGCAGATTTAGATGCTCAGCCGGCTGATCAAGCTGAGGATGTGGCCACTGACAGCACAGATGAAGACTACCAGCCCATCCCCCGGTACCGCTCTCCTCGGCCTCACAACCATGAGGCCGGTGGCTCTGGCTCAGCCTCCCACTCAGATCCAGCCATGGTGGCTATCCTTGAGAGGTTGACCTAGGCCCAGGAGAGACAGGAGCTACAGATGCAGCGACAGGCACAGGACTTAGCTGCAGCATTTGCACAGATACAGGCTCGCCAGGACGAGCTCTAGAGGCAGCAGCTCGAGTTTCAGCGACAGCAGTTTGAGATGCAGAGGCAGCAGGCAACCACTCAGCAGCAATACTTAGAGCTCCTACGCCACCTTGTCACTGTGGGAGTACCGCCACCATCATTTGTCCTGACTCCAGCCTTATAGTCCAGTGGACCTCAGAGTTAGGGGTAGCCGAGCTTTCAGTACACCTCTCCTCAGCAGCAGGTACCGCAGATGTTTCAGTCTCTAAGCTACACGCCTATTCAGACCGGATTTACTCCACCAGCTTAGTCGGGACCACACCTCCTCTCAGGCCTGGCATTCTCTGATTTTAGTGCTACATACAGTGAGCTAACTGGACAGCCGACACCGTCCCATTCGACTTTTGTGACTACCTCAGACATGTCGGCTTTAGAGACTGCTGCGTTTCCAGTGACAGGGGCTGCTACTACAGACACTCTGCCTTCCTTAGTTGCATCTACAGATCCTCCCACTCTAGGTGTCTTTCAGGCTCAGGCGACAGTGACTGATCTGATAGTTGCTTCTACACCTTCAGTCTCTGCACCTCCTCTACAGACCCAGACTACTTCACTGCCACGTTCAGCTTCAGAGGGTCAGCCTGACAGTTCAGAGTCTGAAGAGGATACTTCATAGTTCGTGATCACTCTGCGCTCCTTGGCACCCGACACGATAGCTTCTGTTCCCCCGTCAGATCCCTAGATTAGTTTTTGGCGTTTGATGCCAAAGGGGGAGAGAGAGCATAGATTCAGGGGGAGTGGTGATAGAGAGTTTCGTTTTTCATGTGTGCTACTTTCATGCATCATGTTTACTTTTCTTGCCCTGCATTATGTGACTATGAGTTTGTGAGACTATGTCTTAATGTTTTATGTCTCTTAATGGTGTTTAGCTCATAAGGTTGTGCTTCTGTGCCTTACTCCGATTTCATATGAGCTATGTTTTATGTGTACTAACTCTTCATGTTTTATCTTATGAGTACACTCAGTTGGCTTGGAACACATAAGCAATAACTAACCCTCTGTGCTTACAGCTTTATGCTTATGTGAACCAAGCATGATCGAAAACCTCAACTCATATCCTCTGAATCTAAGTGTTGTCATCAATCACCAAAAAGGGGAAGATTGAAAGCATCTAGGCCCCAGTGTTGGTTTCGGCAATTGATGACAACGCATAATTACCATGACTAACGTGTGTTTTATAGAAACGTTGGTAAGTTAGGTCATGGAGATGATGACTGCTTTGGGCAATATGGTATTCATGTCCCTTGATAGAAATCGTTTCGGTTTTCAAAGGATCAACGACAAGATTAAGGACGATTAGTTTCGAATGTCAAGGTGTTGAGTTACATCTGAAATAGTGGTTAGGATCTTTGTTTCTTCCTTTGACCGTACTATAAAGGGGGGCATGAGCGAGTAGCTTGACCTAGGTGAGTCTTGTGTTTAGGTGTGGTGCACACTTGTCAAACTTAGCACTAGGTAGCTCGAGAAAAGCTCAGAGTTTAGTTGGAAGCAACTTGGTTCAAGTTGCATCGCGTTTAGAAGACGTTTGAGCCGTTTACCTATGACTGGACGCGGTCCTGGTCATGACCGGATGCGTCCGGTCAGTACTAACACTTCACTGCGGGTTTAACTGATCGATCGGACGCGGTCCTTGAGAGGACCGAACGCGGTGGTCAGTCTGACACGTGTTCTAGAGGGTAAACAGCATAATTGGACATGACTGTGAAGTGATCGACACGTCTGGTCATGTTCCAGTAAGGTCCCATGGTGACCTGACGTGTCTGGTCACCTATGATTGGACGCGGTCGTGCGTTAGGTCATTTTTCTAGTAAGCTCTTGCATGATCCCTGATTGGCGCGTCCGGTCATCTCAGATCGGCATGTCCAGTCATCTCAGATCGGCGCGTCTGGTCACTCAGCGTAGCTTTTGGTTTTCAACCGTTACACCTGACCGGCGCGTCCGGTCATGTCGACAGGCGCGTCCGGTCAGTGCGCGTTTTTTGCTGTTTCGAAAGGTAATGGTTGGATTTGTCTGAGGGGTGTATAAATACATCCCCTCCACCTCTTTTAGAGGTCTCTTGCTCATTTGTTCAGCTGAGAAACACCTTTGAAGTGCAAGGGAGTGCAAGAGCCCTAGTGAGGATAGAGATTTGTGAATCAAAGTTTGAGAATCCTCTCTAGTGACAAGAGTGTAGCAAGTGTGCATCCATCTTCTCATTAGGCTTGTTGTGGTCAAGTGAGAGTTCTAGCTTGTTACTCTTGGTGATCGCCATCACCTAGACGGTTTGGTGGTGATTGGGAGTTTGGTGATCATCCGACGAGATTGTGGGTGACCCAACTCAAGTTGTGAGTGGTTTTGGGTGATTCGCCGCGACGGAGTGTCGAAGAATCAACCCATAGAGAGCACTTGATCCTTGCGCGGATCAAAAGAGAGCTACACCCTTGCGCGGGTGCTCCAACGAGGACTAGTGGGGAGTGGCGACTCTCCGATACCTCGGCAAAACATCGCCGTGTTCCTAACCCTTACTTTCATGCATTTACTTTCGTGCATTACCTTCATTGCTTGTTTACTTTTCTAGAATTGCCATGCTAGTCTAGGATTGGAACTTAGGGTGCAAAACTTTTATCGATAGAATCACAAGGAACACTAGTAGGCACTAGGGGTGAAGTTTGGCTTGTAGGATTTAATTTTTGCAATTAATTTACCCCCCCTCTTGGGCATCTTGATCCTTTCAGCGGCTATCTTTACTCGCTTGCCACGAGCAACCTCTGTCCTCCTAGGAGGACTCTCGTCTCTGTCACTAGGTGCACCACCAACATTCTTGTAGTGAACCATACTGACAATCTGCTGTGTCTGAGAAAATCTGAAAAGTAACAGATGGTGAACTGACACTCGTGAGGCTTGGCCTCAATCCGTATCCGCAGGCTTGGCCTCGGATTCACAACTGATCACCTGACACACACAGCACCGACAGGACGAACTGAAACGATAGAATAGATGGATCTACTATAAGCAACATATATTATCTAATGGATGAGTAAGATCCTAATGAAAGCAAGCATATAAGGTAAGATATGAATGGACCACGATAGCTACCTCGGAAGAGCGAGGATCTGATGAACGGAAGATGATCTCGTCAAGCTAGGGTTACCCGGAAACGACGATCGAAACGCTAGAATGCCGAGAGATCAATGATTGTATTAGTAATTCACCGGAAAATCAATGGCAAACCCTAATCCAAGGCAGTGACGTCACCTTGCGAAGACAGAGAAGTTCGCGGAGTTGAAAACTTCACGAAAAACACCGTGATGAACGGGTTCGGGTGGCTAGGGTTAGGTTTTCGTGGCGGCGAGCGCGGGCCTCGAAGCGGTGGCACGCTGGTCGGCAGAGAGTTCTGACGCGGCAGCGGACGCTTGGGCGCGATGGTGCGCGGGTCGGCTCGACGGTGGTGGCGCGCTGGACGGCGGTGGCGCGCTGGATGGCGGTGGCACGCTAGGTGGCGGCGCTGCGGCTGTGAGCAGCGGGCTTCGCGGGCGTGGGAGCGCGGTGCGGGCGTGGGCGAGGAAGGTGCGGCTGCAGGACGTGGGAGCGAGGGCACGGCAAGGATGCGGTGGCTCAGCGAGATGGCGGCGCTCGAGAACTCGGCGAGGTTGGCGGCGGATTGAGACGGAAAAGAAAAAATGAGCGAGATCCGAACGTACGGTTAAAAAGGGGTGAGATCCGCTTTTTGCGTGATGACCGGACGCAGTGGTCGAATGACCGGACGCGGTGGAGGCAGCGTCTGATCATAGTCCAGTAAGCTCCTAGAACGACCGGACGCGTCCGATTATGCATGATCGGACGCTGACAGAGTCCGGTCACATTTTGCCTGGAAAACTGAAACGGATGACCGGACGCGGTGGTGGTGGCCGGGACCGAACGCGGTGGTCAGCAACTGCGCGTCCGATGCAGCGTCCGGTTAGAGATTTTGAAGAAAATTCTTCGGGATGACCGGACGCGCTGGTGAACGCTGGGACCAGACGCAGTGGTGAAGCAGAACCACGTCCGATGCAGCGTCTGGTCCAGCGTCCGGTCGCTATTTAACGCCTTTTTTAATCCGATCTGCGACGCGACTTCTCCCAATCAAGTTCCAATTCAAAGAGACTCAAATAAACAACAATTAGAACATGATATGAGTGACCTCACACAAACCCTCAAGATTTTTAAAATATTTTGCCTTAGGCTAGTATTATTTTTAGGAAAATACGCAATAAACACCCGAGTAACATATAGCCATGCAATAGAGTTTATGAACCCTTGGGAGCTTCAAATGCTCTCTCTATTCATGGACGAACACAGAGGTTACTCAAAGCTTAACCGAAAAAGAAATGACAAAGCAACAACCATGCATATGCAATGCAGAGCGAGAAAGGAAGCTAGGTTGCTTGTCAAGTTTGGTCCACGGTTAGGCTTTTTCACTCCTCCAAAGGAGGGTTATCGTAACCGTGTTAGTCAAGTCCTAGATGCATTGCGATGAATTAAACATGACATATAATACAATGCAATGCAAGGGACAACACAAGCTTATTTTTTAAAGTTACTAGAGTCAAGCACATTTAGTTCACTTCTCAACCTACAAAAGGTAGCTTCATCTAAAGGTTTAGTGAAGATATCCGCTAATTGATTTTCACTTCTTACAACTTCTAGTGATATATCATTTTTAGCAATATGATCTCTTAGAAAGTGGTGACGGATATCAATGTGTTTGGTGCGTGAGTGTTGTACCAGATTATTTGCAATTTTAATGGCACTTTTATTGTCACATAAAAGTGGCACCTTTTCAAGAACAACTCCATAGTCTAGGAGGGTTTGTTTCATGTATAAGATTTGTGCACAACAAGCCCCCGCGGCAATGTATTTCGTCTCGGTGGTGGACAAAGCCACACTATTTTGCTTTTTAGATGACCATGATACTAAGGACCTCCCAAGCAAATGGCACCCTCCGGATGTGTTTTTTCTATCAATTTTGCAACCAGCATAATCCGAATCGGAATAGCCAACTAGTTAGAATCTAGCTCCTTTGGGGTACCAAAGACCGATACTTGGGGTGTACTTAATATATCTTAAAATTCTTTTTACGGCACTTAAGTGAGGTTCTTTAGGGCACGCTTGAAAGCGAGCACACATGCACACACTAAACATGATATCGGGCCTAGATGCGGTAAGGTACAACAAGCTACCAATCATAGAACGGTAGAGAGTTTGATCAATTGGTTTATCTCCCTCATCTAGGTCGAGATGTCCATTAGATGGCATTGGGGTCTTGATGGGCTTACATTCTTCTGTCTTGAATCTTTTGAGAAGATCCTTGGTATACTTTTCTTGAGAGATGAAAATCCCTTCTCTCATTTGCTTGACTTGAAACCCAAGGAAGAATGTTAGCTCACCAATCATTGACATCTCGAACTCCTTAGACATCAATTCACCAAATTCTTTGTAATAATCTTCATTTGTTGACCCGAAGATGATATCATCAACATAGACTTGACAAATGAAGATCTCTCCATTAAACTTCTTGGTAAATAATGTGGTGTCAACCTTCCCAATAGTGAAGCCCTTCTCAATGAGGAAGTCCTGGAGGCGCTCATACCACGCTCTAGGGGCTTGCTTGAGCCCATATAGCGCCTTGGACAACCTATAAATATGATTAGGATATCCAGGGTCTTCAAACCCGGGAGGTTATTCAACATAGACTAGTTCATTTATGAAGCCATTTAAAAATGCACTTTTCATATCTATTTGATATAGTTTCATTTCATGATGTGATGCATATGCAAGAAGGATACGAATGGCTTCAAGTCTTGCAATGGGTGCAAAGGTCTCTCCAAAATCAAGACCTTCAACTTGAGAGAACCCCTTTGCAACTAGTCTTGCCTTGTTCCTCACTACTACGCCTTTATCATCTTGCTTGTTGCGGAACACCCACTTGGTTCTAATGACTCTTGCACCTTTAGGATGCTCTTCAAGTGTCCAAACTTGATTGCGGGCGAAGTTGTTCAATTCTTCATGCATAGCATTCACCCAATCTGGATCTCGAAGAGCTTTTTCTACATTCTTAGGTTCAAGACAAGAGACAAAAGAGTGATGTTCAACAAAAGAAGTAAGCTTTTGAGATCGAGTCATTACACCCTTTGTAGGACTCCCTATGATGAGATCTTGTGGATGTGCTTGAAGTAGAGGTGAGTTTCTTCTATCAACCACTTAAGGGGAGGGATAGGGAGCATCAACATCTTGAGCTTGTGCCTCCGCTTGTTGATGAGAGACATGAGTATCTTCATTTTTAACTCTCTCATTCTTGTCATCATCTAGAGGCACATGTGATGAAGATAGCGGATTGACAATTTGTACATCGCCTTCATCATCTTTAGGCTTGATGTCTCCCACCGACATATTCTTCACGGCCTCCCTCTATAGTTCATCACCTACATCATCACAATTCTCAATTGCTCCTTGGGAGCCGTTAAATTCATCAAACTCCACATCATATGTTTCTTCAACCAAACCGGTGGCATGGTTAAATACTCTGTATGCTTTGGACTTTGATGAGTAACCATCAAGAAAACCAATATCACAACGTCTTTGAAACTTCCCTAGGTGTTGACGCTTCTTGTAGATGTAGCATTTGCATCCAAACACCTGGAAGAATGAGACGTCCGGCTTTTTCCCATTTAGCAACTCATAGGGGGTCTTGCCAAGAAACTTTTATAGGAAGAGGCAATTTGAAGCATAGCATGCGGTGTTGATTGCCTCGGCCCACAATTTCTCCGGTGTGTTGTACTCATCTAGCATTATTCTTGCAAGAGTGATCAAGGTCCGGTTCTTCCTCTCAACTATACCATTTTGTTGAGGAGTGTAGGTTGATGACACTTCATGCTTGATTCCAATTTTATCACAATAAGCTTCAGTGTTTGTGTTGTCAAACTCTTTCCTATTGTCACTTCTAATCTTCTTTATCTTGAATTCAAATTTATTTTGAGCTCTCTTTGCAAACTTCTTGAAGCAATTTGCCACTTCGGATTTGTCATGAAGGAAGAAAGTCCAAGTGTATCTTGAGTAGTCATCCACAATCACTAGGCAATAGAGATTTCCACCCAAGCTCTTGTAAGTTGTAGGACCAAACAAATCCATGTGAAGAAGTTCTAGTACTCTTGATGTTGACATGTAAGCTTTGGTTGGATAAGTATTTGCAACTTGTTTGCCGGCTTGACATGCACTACAAGGTTTGTCCTTCTCAAACTTTACATCCTTCAAACCTCTCACTAATTCTTTCTTCAATAGCTTGTTGAGAGTGTTCATTCCAACATGAGCAAGCCTCCTATGCCAAAGCCATCCTAGTGTAGTTTTGGTGAACAAACATGTCATCAAATTTACATCTTTGGAGGTGAAGTCAACAAGATAAAGATTGTTGTATCTAAAACCTTTGAAAATCACTTGCTTGTCATCTATCTTTGTAACTATCACTTTATTTGGAGTGAACAAGCATTGGTAGCCAAGGTCACATAGTTGCCCAACAGATAGTAAGTTAAAACTCAATGAAGCAACATAGAGCACATTTGAAAGAGAGTGATCATTTGATATTGCAATCTTGCCTATACCCTTGACTTTGCTCTTAGAATTGTCCCCAAATGTGATCTTCTCTTGACATACCCTATTCTCTTCAAGTGAGGTGAACATACGAGGATCACTGATCATATGTTGTGTGCAACCACTATCAATTACCCAATGAGATCCACCGGTCTTGTAGTTCACCTACACACAAGAGATCAAGCTTTTTGTTTAGGGAACCAGACTTGAGAGGGACCCTTGACTTTTTCAACTAGTGACTTGGCAACCCATATCTTCTTAGGCCTATTCTTGTTAGGGGGACCCAAAAACATGACTTTCATCTTGCCACTTGAATCTTTTCTAAGCATGTAATGAGCATTGAAGGCAAAGGGTCTAGCATGCTTGGACAAGGATTGTGGTGGTGGAGTTTTGCACTCATGAGCAAAATGACCTTCTTGTCCACACTCAACACATCTCTTTGGCTTGGGCTTTAATTTGCTTTGTTGTTGTTGAGCTTTGACCTTCTTCTCTTGATTTGCCAAGTAACCAATGCCACTTCTATCCATCTTCATGACGGTGTTCATGAGTAGCTCACTTTGCAAATGTTGGCCTCTTGTGAACTTGCTTAGGCCGGTCTTGAGATGCTCTTTTTCTTGTTTGAGCTTTTTGTTCTCTTCAATAAGTGACTCATTTGATGTTTGCTTTTCAAGAGCCATCAACTTCTTGTTCTTATTTTTGAGCATCTCATTTTCACTCTTGAGCTTGACATACTCATCATAGTTGTCGGACTCAACCACACTCTTGCCTTTGCCGCTAGAACCTTGCTCAAAGTTCTCAATAATCAAATCATCACATGATATAGCTATATCAATCTTAACAACTTGGTTAGTAGCATCATGTGTCTCAAGAGCAAGCTCATTAGCAACAATAAGACTATCATAGTTGATTTTCAATGTAGTGTATTCATCTTTTAGCAAGTTGAGCCTAGTGATGAGTTCACCATGCTTCTTCTTAATTTTATCATGTTTATCTCTAAGCTCTTTGTTTGAAGTTTTGAGCTCCTTGAGAGAAGAAGACATAGTTACATTTTGATCTTTGAGCTCATCACTAGTCTTATGTGCATTCTCAAGCTTAGATGAGAGTGATTCATTTTCATTTTGATGCTCATCATTTTCATTTCTAGTTCTTCTTATGATTTTAGAATATTTATTTAACAATTTTACAAGTTCATCATAAGATGGTGCATCATATTCATCATCACTATCACTATCACTATCATCATCATCACTATCATTGTTTTTTACCTTTCGTTCACCCTTGGCCATAAGGCATAGGTGAGTAGTGGAAGATGATGGTGATGGTGGCGGTGAAGGCGGTGATGAAGATGTCGGTGAAGATAATGAAGGCCCAATCACAAGTGCGGCGAGCTTCTCTTTCTCATTGTCGCTCTCATCACCGAAGGACTCACATGATGACTCAATATCGGTGAGCCAATCACCAACAATATAAGCTTTGCCTCCCTTCTTCTTCTTGTAAAACTCTCTTCTCTTGTCATATTTCTTTTTGTATGGCTTGTTCTTCTTTTTCTCGTCTTCTTCATCACTTGAATCATCTTTTTTGCCCTTGTTCTTGTTTTTGTACTTGTCTTTTGGAGGCTTCGGCCATTGATGAGCTAAGTGGCCAAGTTCACCACAATTGAAGCAATCCATCTCAGATATTGGCTTCCTTTTGCTACTTGTGAAGAATTTCTTCTTCTTGCCATCGAACTTGATGCCACTCTTGTTGAG
This sequence comes from Saccharum hybrid cultivar R570, assembly GCA_038087645.1. NCBI lineage: Eukaryota > Viridiplantae > Streptophyta > Magnoliopsida > Poales > Poaceae > Saccharum > Saccharum hybrid cultivar. The sequence goes on along the minus strand of JAQSUU010000191.1, from coordinate 8,590,604 downwards.
CTTCATTAGCATCTTGGTGGTTCTTCTTACCATGAGTGCAAGTGATGCATCATCAATATCACTTTCACTTGAGCTTTCTTGCACCATCATGGCTTGGCCCTTCTTCTTTTTATTTTCATGGCTAGCTTTGAAAGCCAAGTCTTTTTTCTTAGAAGATGATGAGCCCTCTTCCGAAGTGATGTGCATGTACATCTCATGAGCATTGATCTTTCCCAATACTTGTGTCGGTGTTGCGGCGGAGAGATCACTTTGGTGAAGTACGGTGACAATGTGTCCATACTTCTCAACGGGAAGAACACTCAAGATCCTCCTTGCAACATCCGATTGACTCATTTGAGTGAGTCCAAGAGCATTGAGATCTTCTACAAGAACATTCAATCGAGTGTACATATCATTAGCACTTTCTTTAGGAAGCATCTCAAAAGAATTAATTTTCTTTAAAGCAATATGATAGCGTTCCTCACGCTCACTCTTAGTTCCCTCATGGAGAGCGTAAAGGTTTTCCCACAATTCATGAGCATTTTTGGCATTACGCACACGATTGAAGATATCTTTGCCTAAGCCCCGGTAGAGTGCATTTTTTGCCTTTGCATTCCACCGGTCGTACTTCTCCTCGTCACCACTTGGGTTGGCGGGATCCCTAATGGCGAGAAGCCCTTCGGTTGCGGCTCTAAGGCACCCAACATCTATGGCTTCGAGGTACGCCTCCATACGAATTTTCCAATATGGAAAATTGTCTCCCTCAAAAGTGGGAGGTGGTCCTTCCCCATTCGACATCTTACTCTAGGCGGTGAAGCCTAAATAAAGAGCAACACGGCTCCGATATCAATTGAAAGGATCAAGATGCCCAAGAGGGGGGGGGGTGAATTGAGCTTTTCTAAAAATTAATTGCAAGAATTAAATCCTACAAGCCAAACTTCACCCCTAGTGCCTACTAGTGTTCCTTGTGATTCTACCGACAAAAGTTTTGCACCCTAAGTTCCAATCCTAGACTAGCATGGCAATTCTAGGAAAGTAAACAAGCAATGAAAGTAATACATGAAAGTAAATGCTTAAAAGTAAGGGGTTAGGAACACGGCGATGTTTTGCCGAGGTATCGGAGAGTCGTCACTCCCCACTAATCCTCGTTGGAGCACCAGCGCAATGGTGTGGCTCCCCCTTGATCCGTGCAAGGATCAAGTGCTCTCTACGGGTTGATTCTTCGATACTCCGTCGCGGCGAATCACCCAAAACCGCTCACAACATGAGTTGGGTCACCTACAAGCTCGTTGGATGATCATCAAACTCCCAATCACCACCAAACCATCTAGGTGATGGCGATCACCAAGAGTAACAAGCTAGAACTCTCACTTGACCACAATAAGCCTAATGAGAAGATGGATGCACACTTGCTATACTCTTATCACTAGTGAGGAATCACAAACTTTGATTCTCAAATCACTATCCTCACTAGAGCTCTTGCACTCCCTTGCACTTCAAAGGTGTTTCTCAGCTGAACAAATGAGCAAGAGTACTCTAAAAGAGGTGGAGGGGATGTATTTATACACCCCAAAGACAAATCCAACCGTTACCTGCCGAATCAGCAAAACACGCACTGACCAGACGCGCCGGTCAACATGACCGGACGCGCTGGTCAAGTGTAACGGTTGGAAACCGAAAGTTAGTGCTGAGTGACCGGACGCGCCGATCAGGGATGACCGGACGCGCCGATTAAAGATGACCGGACGCGCCGATCAGGGATGACCGGACGCGTCCGATCATGCAAGAACCTTACTGAAAACTGACCTGACGCTCGACCGCGTCCGATCATAGATGACCGGACGCGTTACCTAGGGCTGTATATTGATATGCATCACACATGGATGTAGGTTCAATAATCGGAATTGATACTATCAGGGCGTCTGGATGACACCGGACGCGCCCAAGCGGTGCGACGCAACCAACTCGCCCGGGCCTCCCTTATCCACTCGCTTATCTCTTTAGTCTTCCCCCTCACCACTCGCTCGCTCTGCCTCGCTTCTTCTTCCTCTTGCCTCGCGCTCTCCTCCGCACGCCGCAGGACGCTGCTCCTCCCCTGTGCACCCTCCACGCGCACCGCCGGCTAGGCGCCCTCCCTCCCTTCCTCTCTCTGGCTTCGCACCCTCCCCCGCTGCGACCCTTTGCTCCCTCCGTCGCTTCCTGCAAGTTGAGGGCGGGGGCAGCTCCTCTACATGGCGGCCTTCCCCATGGTGGATCCATGGAGCTCTGGGGTCCCCCGTGGTGGATTCATGGAGCACCGGGCTCCCCGTGGTGGATCCATGGAGGGGCGACACAGATCTAGCTGCGTGGTGGTGTTCTTCACCCTGCGACGTCGGCGGGGAGGAGCACTCGCCGGCAAGCCGCGCCTCCTCCCTCTCCCTCCTTCCTCCCCTCCCTCCCCCTTCCTTCCTCCTTGCTCTCGTGTCCTCCATGTGACCGAGAGAGGGCGGCACGTGGTGGATCCATGGAGCTCTGCCCTCCCCATGGTGGATCCATGGGGGAGGCGCAGATCCAGCGGCGTGGTGGTCTCCTCCACCTCGACGGCAGCTGCGCGGTGGCATTCTCCACCCTGGCGTGCCTCCCCCACCTTGACAGTGGCATGAGGGCCTCCCCCGGTGGCGGATCCATGGAGCAGCGGTGCCCCTCATGGTGGATGCATGGGGGGTGATGCAGATTCGGCGACGTTTTTCCCTTTCCCCTATTTCAGTAGCATGTTTCTCTTGTTTCAGTTGATCGAAAGATATGTTTCAATAGAACCATTTGAATGTTGGAGAATTAGATCGGGACATGTATGAGCTTTCCTCCCTCCTCCTCCCCCTCCTCTTTGCCTTGTTGTAATGGTTGTTTTTCATTGTTGCAGTAGTTTTTCAGAAGATGTTGGAGTGTGTTTGAGATTTTGTTTCAATTTTTTTGTTTGAACGGCATGGTGAAGTAGATATCGTTCGCTGTTGCAGTTGGTGTTTGGGGTGTTGTTGCAGTAGTTTTATTTTTATGGTGCAGCAGGCTTCGTGTGTCTGTTTGAAGCTTTAGTTTCTGCATGTTTCAATTGGTGTTTGGACGTTGTTTTAGTAGATGTTTGACCGTTGTTTCAGTGGGTTTTCATGCTTTGGTGCAGCAGGCAGGTCCTTACCTGTTGCAGGGGGCGGATCCCCGTGTGTGCGGGGGGGGGGGGGGGGATGGGTTCGATCCGCTCCCCCACGTGTGTGGGGACGGTGCGGGTTGCAGTTTTTTTTGTCATTATCATCTTCTGTTGCGTGTTGCGGGGGTGGAAGCGGGGCCTCCTGCGGCGCGTCCGGATGCTAGCGCCCGGATCCGGACGTCCGGGCGCTAGCAGTTCCCTTCAATAATCAATACTTCAATAGTTCAATGCTTTACTGTTAGATTTCTATTAGCCCCGTTTAGATCCTCGATGTTGAAATTTATTCTAATAATCATAATTTAGGCACATATTAATTAAGTTGTATGTGGAATATATTTTCATACTACATTATTGTAGGGGAGCGAGCCAAAGAATGTGCTATAAGTTACAGAATAGAAACATAATATGGTGATCTATACAATCAACTTCTATCCTCCACTCTACAAATTTGAGATAGTCTTGTATGTAAACTTTGAAATATAAGGATACCAACCCTAAACCCTAAACCCTAAACCCTAGATTCTAATTTTTCCTAAATGAAAGGATCCAAATGTATCCTTATATTTCCTAGCAAATATGCCCGTGCGTTGCATGGGGAAAAAATCCATCAAATGTCCATAGAAACAAAACGACAAAAAATCTACATATTTATTTATTTATGTTTATCTTTTCTATAAAGTTTTAAAGCTTAATTTATTTGTTAATTACCACGACATCCATAATTTAATTAATGTTTGCATTAATATGACAGTGTCCTATTACAACTGTATCAAATTAAAACACAATTGTGATAGATTACTTTTGTCACCTTGTAAAGTATAGTAATATTTACTCGAAAATATATTATATATAATATTAATTTTCATACTATCACGTGTTTTATTACGTGGAATCTTGTGGCACTGGCGGTTGTTTTCTAGGTGAGATCGGGCGATACGGATGTGCTGCACGGAGTTTTGTATGGTTCATGCATGTGGCCGATTAATTGCCATGCACGATTGGCTGTATGCATGTGCATGGTTGAAATCTTGGTTTGCTGTGGTACACTGCATGTGAATTTGTGTCTCACCATGACAAAAGAAAAAGGAAACCAGAAACACAGGAACTCGGTCTCTTGTAATGGTGGAATGGCCTTGATTGCCAAACAGCATGTGGATGTACACGATGCCTTTGTCATGCCTGCCTAGATGCGTGTATGTAGATAGAAACCGGCTGGTGGACGACTGAGCGCAAGCGTGAACACGTACGGTTCAACCGTCTCGACCGGATAGATGGAAAGTCATAGGGATGTACTCTTCTTTGCTGAACCCACACATGCTTGCTTGCTTGCATGTAACACGTATGCACGCAACACGTATGTACATGCACACACGTCAGGCCTGTTCCTAGCTGGGCGATTTTAGCAACGCCGAGGCGGTGATTGCTCTGGATCTCATCCATTTATTTGCATGTGTATATTGCCCGTGCTAACGCTACGGTAACGTCTAGGAAAAAAAATCAAACTGATGGAAGAAACACAAATTGACAAACAAATGACATTGACATTGTGGTATTTATAGCGAAATTAAGTCTCATATTTTAATTTTCTAGCTGTCAAAATATTTTCCCAGTACAAACGTGATCCATCAGATCTCAGAAGATATGTGAAAGCACAGTGAAATCTTTTCAAGATCCAGTGTACTCTGCATAGGTAAAACACACATCATTAGTAGCAAAACTGGATATAAAAACAAAACAGAAGGACATTCAGTTATATAGGGCCTCTTTCAAAAGCTAGTAAGGGTGCAAAACTGCACAGGACAAGTGTTAGTACTGAAGACCTCTATTTTCTCAAGGAAAAAAACAAGTGAAGCCTACTTCTCAATCGGGGCTAGCAGCAATCGGATTGATTGAGAATAGTAGATGATGCAGTGATAGTGAAATACTACATGGTAGCTGTATTTCAGTTCCTTCTTTTGCTACCTGAAACTCGTTTCATGAAAACCTGGAAATACATTCTGTATTTTCCAAACTCACCTTGGTTGTGTCGTCAAGCAGAGAGCAGCAACAGCAGCGTGGCCGCAGGCAGAGCCACACCTTGATTGAAGACCAGCAACAGGAACTCACCACGCTGTCCTTGCTCGGCAACATTTGGGTATATGCAAATAAAAACTGAAATGGTGGTGTGCCTTTCCATGCATCCCTCTGAACACTACGTCCTACTAACTCAACAGATGACCTAATCAGGTTTTTCATGTACTTATCCAGAGCAATATTCAGAAGCTCAGCACTATCCATTGTGAACCAGCTAAACATAGCGTTTTTGCTGTTTTCTCCATCTGTCTATGCAGCAGCTCAGTGTTGAACAGCCTACCATGCTCAAAACAGTTGTTAATGTGATCCTCACCTGCAACAATTGGTGGAGGTGGAAATCTCCTTGCACCACCCACACTGAACAAAATGGAATTCATAGTTTAGCAAAAAAATCATGATCAACAATAGATTTTGATGAAGGACCAAGGACAGAAGCCAATTTAAGGATGAACTGTGAAACATTTTCATGGTCCATGCCTCCAAGAACCTGCCAAAGTTTTGCACCATAAGTTTGATCTTCCTAGCATACAAATTATATAAACAATAAAGGCATGCTTCTAAATACCTTTGGAAAGAACATATACTTAAATTAACAAACTTCTTTTCTATCCTCTGCATCTGCTCTAGTTTCACCTAAAATTTGTCATTCTTATCTCATCATAACATGCTCTGTGTTCCCAGAATTATTCCACTAAAGCCTATAAATTTAATTGATGTTATTTTTTGCATAACTTTATTTTATCATGAATGGAAAATTGACTTCACGATAAGAAAAGGTGACAAGAGGTAAAAGGCAGAACCATTCAGGATGAGTGAGCTTTCTCACCTTCAGGGACATGTCATCATGGGCTTCAATAATTTCTCTCAATCATCTCTGATGGAATAGTGCCATGATATCAACAAAATATTTCCTTACAGAGAGATTTGGAAGGTTCCCAAAGTTTCTTTGGAACAGATCCAGACAATGCATTGATGCCCAAACTCCTTGTATTCGAAAGAGGGAAAGTTTAAGATTTGATGTTAAGCAAAAAAAAAATGTAATGGAGTAGTATATTATTATGTTATAAATCTCACATGTACCGCATAGCAGCAGTCAAATTCCCGAGAAAAGGTGGCATGGCCCTGTTAAGTAATTTTGTCTTAAATCCCTGAAACAACATCGGATCAGATATCAGTGAACGGAGATTGGATAACATTGGACCACTGTGAACTTATTATATCATCTTAAGTTACTGCCAAAGCTTATGAGAAATATCGGCCACAATGATAGTTAATGGCAATTGCCAAACGAAGTCTGTGCTGTTCTGTACCAGCAATTTGATGCAAGAGAAATATGACGGTAGTATCAGATCTACAATCTGCGAAATCCATAATGGAAAACAAGAAAATGGGAGGATAAAATTATGCAATACACATCAGGAAAATAACATAAACCCCCTAACTAACCACAAGTCAACAGTTTTAGCAATAGGATAAAATTATGCAATACACATCAGGCAAGAAAGTTAAGAGCACCTACAGAGTAGTCAAGGGCGTGAGCTTCTGCAGTTCTGGTATGGGGCCAACAACATTAAGTGTGTATATCTTCCTGCATCAGTAAAAGTAAATTACCCATCAGCTCATGCCATCTCAAGTCTGCCATGTCAGGTATAAACACAACGGGGCCTACGAGGCACCGCCGCATCCTCCAACAAGCATTTGGCTTTTTGTAGTGACCAGTGTTCGTCAGCGCAGGCATGCTTAATCGTAACAGCATGCCAGGTGAGCATTCCATCGAGCACCTGACCCACGGGCGTGTAGAGAAGTACTCACAGCTTGGTGACGTATCAGACGGTGGTGTTCTGGACGGAGTCGCACTTGGAGGCGGGATTGAAGCTGGGGTTGTCGTCGACGACAGTGTCATCCGTGGCCGCGCCGGTGCAGGGGTCTCGCCGCTGATGTTTCATGCCGACGACGCTGTCTGGCCGAGCTTGGCGAGCACCGCGTTCACCGCCGCCGTTGCAAAAAAAGAGAAAATTGCATTTTTAGCAGCCCAAACAACGTGCTTCGCAAAAATATCATCCCAAACGCTGCTTTTGTAAAAATAGCAGTCAAAACATTTGCCTCTTGTTTTCTCTACCATTTTCTCTTTTTTCCTCATTTCTCTTTATTTCTCCTAAATTGTGCCACCTGAAAGGATGAATTTGCCCCTATGCTAATTCACGTGGACTCTCAGCGCTGGGCGCTGGTCGCCGCTGGCATGGGTGCGCCTGCATCTGCATGTGCCTGTGCCTGGCTGCCTCGCCTACATGTTCCTGTCCATCACGTACTTGTGTAGTAGAGTACGACATGCAGTAGGGTCGGCCTCGGCGTGTTGTGCAGCAAGGCCGGAGTCGAGGCAATGGCATCGCGTTCCCATCAGCGGTGGGGTGCCGCGGCGGAGGCACGTCGCGTGGCAGCGGCACATCGTCGTCCAGCGAGGGCATGCCGAACGGCGGCGGCACATTGTCCATGTGAGGGCTCGCGGAAGAGACGAAGCGGCAGCGGGGACAGGGAAAGACTAAGCGACGCGGCATCAGCTGCCTCTTCTTTACGTAAGTTTGCCTAGGGGCAAATTAGCTGGTTGATTCAGGTGAAATAAAATAAGAAAATAGGAAAAGTGGAAAAATGGTAGAGAAAACAATAGGCAAATGTTTTGGCTGCTATTTTTACGAAAGCAATGTTTGGGATGCTAATTTTGCGAAGCATGTTATTTAGGCTGGTAAAAGTGCAATTTTCTCGCAAAAAAACGGGGTTCACATCCGCAGCCGAAACAGAGCAGTCCCTGCTCCCCGGCTGTCCATGGTGGAGGAGGGGAAAAATCAATCTACCCGCTCGCCATCGCCCTCCATGTCTTCGGTCTTGTCTGGCCCTCCGCCTTCTCCGGCGCGCGGAGGTGGCGGCGCGTGCGGCCCCATCGATGGCGGCGCCGCGCGGCATGGGGCGGGCCAGCGAGCGCGGCACCGCGCAACCTGGCGAGGGCAGCTGATCCGCGGCCTAGGCCGGGACTGCGAGCACGACTCCGGGCAACCAGGCGAGGGCCGCCGCGCGGCCTGAAGATGGGCGGCGAGCGGCACCGGCGGGGCCGCGGCGGGGAACCCTAGCGAGTCGCGAGTCATTGGACGGGGAGGGGAGACAAGGGGACGATGGTTTTTTTTCGAGACTTTTACCTCGGTACCATTATAAAAGATGGTTGTTTCTCACGTGCCACTAAAAAGTTGAGCCGCACCCAAGTGCCATCCACCTAAACTTTCTTGTCTCTCATACCATTCCATCCACCTTCTGTTCGGTTTGTAACGTTTGACAGGTCTGACATGTGGGACCAAGCAGGAGAACTGACCATCTTACCCCTTGAGACTGGAGTGCATATACGGTGGGCAAGTTGACTAGCATTGACCGCCATCTCACTTCTCTCTCTCGATTCCTCTCTCTCGTCTCTTCCCCAAACCCTAGCGGCGGAGTCCGGATCGGCGGCGGCGGCGAGTGAGCGGCGGCGGCGGTACCCTAGAGGCGTCGCAGCTGGGAGGCAAGAATACCCATCCCAGGTGCTTGTGGCGTTGATTTTTGGAGCTCGTGTTTACTCTGTTCGTCTGCTCGAGTTCGTCAGTTCCTGTCTGTGCGCACGGGTGCTCGGCACCTGGTGCTACTGGTGCAGGCTGGAGCAGAGCCGAGCGCTCCTAGTCGTGTAGCCGAGTCTAGCACAGTCTCAGGCCAAATTGCCTGCTTCTCTCGTGAACGGCGAGCAGTTCCTCCGCCCCCTTTTATTTTCGTCTGTTCTTGCAGCCGATTTCTAAATCCACAGCATAGGTGTTGAAATTGGTGGCCTTCGGTTCAATCAGGTTCGGCAGTGAGTAGTACCACGCCGACCAATTGTTGCCGCCGGTGGCTCTGTGCAGCCCCGTCGGCCAGGCTTTGAGTTTGCTTGCTCGTTCTTCGTTCTTGTCCAGATATCCGTTCAGCTGCAGCAGTGTGTGCAGTTCTCTGATTTTATTAGCTTGCAGTTAGCTTTTGAGCGGCAAGTCAGCAGCCAGTGCTCGCCTTTGAGTCATTTGATTTTGATTGGTCAAGAATTTTACTGTGCTTGAGCAATGTACGCACCTTGCTATAAATGCATCAGTTTGAGCAGGTAAGCAATATAGGAGCATCGGGCTTTTAGCAGGCAGCAGGCAGGTGCTCGCCGCACTGCTCCTGGTGATTAGCGGCAACAACATCAACTGGTGGTAGCTGCTGTGTTCCTCATGCAGGTAAGCAGCAGGGCAACAGGTTTTTGGTCATTATAAATATGCATGTCATTGTCAAGCTATAGTGATGCAATAATGAATATCCTTTCTTACAATCTTTATCTAATGATTTAAGCTTCAACGTATTTCCTCTAGCTTGAGCTAATTTATTTGCATGAGGAAATTTACACGGCTTCTACTCTGAATGTTTAGTGTGTCCAAAAATTATGTGCTCCTATGTAAGATGGACGCAGACAGTAGCTTCAACCTAGAAATCCGGATTGTTGCTCCCAATGCGCGTGGTCGGTGGTACTCGTTGGACATGGTTGTGGATGCTGACCGGACTAACTTCAGAGATTTGTTTGGGTCCGTTGTCGACAAGTGTCCTCCCACGCACGGTGATGTAGCTCGAATGTTTTATTTGTGTCTGGACAGTAAGCTCCATGTTGAAGTCTGCAAAGACCAAGACTTGGTTGAAATGTTTGCCAAAAACAAGGCTTCGAAGTGCTGCTACTTGACATTTGCATATACTAGCCCAACTAGTGAGCCTCAGCTTCCTGATTGAGAGTTTGGTGACAATGCCCACTCTGTTCAAGCCCCAGTCACCCCTTCAGTCCACTGTCCTAGCATAGCTGAACCAAGCAAAAACATCCAGAGCGTGTCTGTAGTTCCTAAACATGAATCACTTGAAAACCCAAATCCATCCTATGAGCATGTGGGTGTTAATGATGAAGGATTGTATCTCGACCTTGGTCCTGATTATCCCGAACCTTCCAATCCTCATAAGCCAAGATAGCCTGCTACCCCTGAGGCCTCTGAATCAGACACTGATGAAGAGTCTGATGTTGATGATCATGATGATGTGAAAGATTATGAAATAGAGGATGTAGATGATATTGTTAAAGATAAATAACCTGAACAAATGCCTGATGCTTACTATGACAAGAAGGACCCTCCTATGGCAGTAGGCATTGTGTATTCAGACATTAATGCTTTTAGATTGGCTTTAGCTACTCATGCTGTGAGACGTGAGATCCATTATGACATTGAGGCTAGTGACATAGGGAGGTTTAGGGCAAGCTGTAGTTTCAAGGAAGAATTGGGCTGCCGGTGGAGAATTCATGCATCAACTACCAAGTATGGGCGTACTGTGAAGGTATTCTGTTTTACCAAATGTACATTCATTTATTTTTTTTTGGGCCTAATAATTATAAGGACTGTTTCTTTTTTTAGGTGAAGAAGAATCCATTTGGCCATGACTGTCAGAGTGCCAGGAGGACTGGAGTCTATGTAGGAGTCACACATTTTTGGGTGTGTCATCAAGTGATTGATTGGCTGAAGGAAGATGAGACTCTGGGAGCCAAAGAACTGCAGAAGAAGTTGAAGGCTGAATTTGGGATCTGGGTGCCCTACAGGAGAGTGTACAAAGGTAAAAACCTTGCCATGGATAAGCTGTATGGGCCTTGGGACAAAAGCTTTGACAACCTATTTAGACTTAAGGCTCAGTTAGAGGAAAGCAGTCCTGGTACTTTTTTTGTCATTGATCACCACACCATCAACAACAAGATAAGGTTTAATAGGCTGTTTTTTGCATTGAAGGCTTGTGTTGATGGGTTTCTTAGAGGTTGCAGACCATATCTTGCAGTAGATAGTACATTTTTAATTGGGAGGTTTAGGGGCCAGTTGTGCATTGCCTGTGCAGTAGATGGGCACAACTGGATGCTCCCAGTAGCAGTTGGTGTCATTGATTCAGAGACTAATGAGAATTTGGTGTGGTTCATGGAGAGGCTGAAGGAAGCAATAGGTAGCCCAGATGGACTTACTTTCAGTACAGATTGTGGACAGGCAGTGATGCATGGAGTTAGTGAGGTTTTTCCAGGATGTGAACATAGAGAGTGTATGTATCATCTAGTACAAAATTTCAAGAAGAGATACAGTGGAAAGATTTTTGATGATCATTTATGGGCAGCTGCATATTCATGGAGCCCATACATGTTTAATAAACACTATCAGACAATGGCTCAAGCCAAACCAGAGGCTATGGTATATCTCCAAGAGACTCACAAGAAAAAGTGGACTAGGAGCCAGTTCTTCACTAGTTCAAAGGTGGACTATGTCACTAATAACTTGGCTGAGTCCTTCAATAATTGGATAAAGCCTGAGAAATGGAAGCACCTGGATGACTTGATGGACACCATTAGACAGAAGATATTGATCAAGTGGAATCATAGGAAGAGGGTGGCAAGGACATTTGAAGGCAAGATTTTACCTCATATTGTGAAGAAGCTGAGAGAAGACAGTTTCAACCTTGACATAGAAGTGATCACAAGCTCACTTGAAGGTGTTGCAGAAGTTTATGCTAAGGGGGGCAGTTCATTTAGGTTTGTGGTTGACTTAGGTAATAGAACATGTTCATGTAATGCTTGGCAAGGGTCAGGAATACCCTGTAAACATGCCATTGCGTACATCACTTCAATTCCTAGAGCAAAACTAGAAGACCATGTAGATGAGTACTTTTCTATCCAGAAATTCAAAGAAGCTTATGCAGGCTCTGTCCCATGTATTTCTGACAAGTCCATGTGGCCCAAAGCCACACATGGGTTCTTCATGCACCCTCCATTGCTTAAGTCAACAGCAGGAAGAAGGAAAAATAGGATGAAAGGGGCTCTGGAGGGAGGAAGTGGGAAGAAGAAGAAGAAACATGAGTGTCCCATATGCCATGAATTGGGGCATCACTGGTACACTTGCAAGAATGGGGATCCAGCAGACATAGCTGCAATGGAGGCAGAAAGGTAATCAAATACATCTACATAAATGAAACTATCATTTAACTGAACTACATTTTCTATTAACAATTGTCTTTTGCAGAGGTCTTCTAAAGAAAAGGCAGAAGAAAGCAGCTAGTACCAATACAGAGACTAGCCTTGTGGTGGCCACTCCATCAACAGGGATGGTATTCCCAAACAATGAGGCAGTGGCCAATGCTGCAGAAAAGAAGAGGAAGAGCAAATCATCTTCTTCAACAACTTCCAAGAAAAAGAAGGCATCAGCTAGCACTGCACCATCAACAACTCCAAACACTCCATCTAGCAGGTATGTTTTTCCTATAGTTCTACAATTTCCCATTGTAATGAAGCTTGATCCAATAACTGATATTTGATAGTAACAGGTCTGGAACTGGTTCCAATGAACTAGTCTCCCTAGAGGCATCAGCTGCAGTACAGACGCCACCAGTAGAGGTTGTTCTGCCCCAGAGTTCACCAAGAATGAAGATAGGAGTGAAGAAGAAGCTGACACCTAAAAAGCCTCCCCTTGTACCAGCAAGCCCAGCCAGCCCAGCTTCAAATACCAGGAGCAAGAAGAAGGTAACGCTGGAATGAAAGGTGTTGTGTGGGGATGTCTTTTGGCCTCATTTGCTTTTATGGCTCTTTTGCTAAAGCTGTGCCTGGTGCCTGCTTTTGGATGAGTAGTACATGAGCTACTGCTGTTTGTTGTGCCTGCTGGCATCATTTTATTTTGGCTTGACTAGAACTTAATGTCTGGATGAAGCACCTATATGCCTGCTGTAATGTTGGTGACATGTTGAAAACTTTAGCTAATGCGTTGAAAACCAATGACCAAATGTTGGTCTATGAACCATATTATTAGTATATATTGTGTTAAATATTATTATTATATATTGTGTTTATTTCTTGTGTTGGCATCACGTACATACTCCAGTTTTTTTGGCATTAAAAAAAGGTGCATATTAATTCATATGTTCATGCATCACGTACATACTCTAGTTTTTTTTGGCGCCAACACAACTGTCCAGCTCGGCCAGGGAGTGGCACAGAAGGACAATGGTGATTTTGATCAGCCTCTATGGCCTGAGGGCAAGCAGGTCTTTTCTTCACGCCGTTTCCCTCCGTTAGAGTGCAAAGTGGATGGAATGGCCTGAGAGACAAGAAAGTTTAGGTGAATGGCGTATGGGTGCAGCCCAACTTTTTAGTGGCACGTGGGAAATGACCATCTTTTATAATGGTACAGAGGTAAAAGTCTCTTTTTTTCGGGGGAAAAACAAGACAGGCGAGGAATCGAACCGTGTCTGTGGAACGCCGGCGTGGGTCCGGGCGCGGGCGTGGGTGATGGTAGGCGCTGAGGAGGATGATACATGAAATGCTGACCGTTGGATTCGAGCGAGTAAGGAGAGAGAATGCTCAGATTAAATCTGGACAGTTTATTTTGAAGATGTTATTTTTCTAGGTACAGTTTTTTGGGTGAATGGAGTGGGGACTTCTCAGTAGGGATGTTTTTTATGTTGATCTAGAAAAGAAAATGTTGGTGAATTAGTAGGAATAATCAGGAGCCTTTGGTGAATTAGTGGGGACTTCCCAGTCGCAATTCCATTCTCATAACAAATTGGAATAATCAGGAGCCTTTGGTTCCGAGAGATCCTCTTTTTTTTCTCAATCCGGGTTCTGCTCGTGCTGGCGCCTTCACGGAAGCCGACCAAACACGAGAAGGTGATGGCGATGTTGGAGGAGTTGTCCAAGCAGTTCAGGGGCTTTCAGGTTGGAGTCATGGCGCGGGGAAAAAACCAAAATATGGAGTAAACTTCAGTTTAGTCCATCCAAACACCCGTTGATCATCAAGATACCTAGCTAGCACCAGAGCAGATTTGGAAGAAAACCAACAGTTGCATTACATCCATTTTGAAACCATGAGCTTATTACACGCGACATGCAGTAGCATCGTCTTGACTACCTACGGATGCAGATTAACTACAGTGAGAATTGATATAGGTGTCATGGCATCATATGCCGGGACATGCATGCATGGCCCGGAGTTTATTCGCGGGAACAGAAAGAAAGCAACAGGAAACAGTGACGCGCTAGCTACAACGTAATAGCGCAGCGCAGGCATCATATGCCGGGACATGCATGCATGTAAACCTGTCGTTGGGGAGGGTATGAACAAACACGTTTATACCCATGTCCAAATTCATTTGTAAAATATCCAGTTCTCACCCTCCCCGTAATTATCCATACCCAATGGGTAATTTGATTCGCCGTACATGTCCACCGCCCCGGCCTACAACTCAGCATCCGAGGCGGAATTGGAGCCTGCGGACTCAGCGATACGATCCAGGCGGTTCGACTGCTTGGAGATTTCTCGCAGATGGTTGGGGATACGACAGCCACTCGTACACCTTGCGATGGCACGACGGCGACGAGGTGTCCGGCGCATCTCAAAGATTGTCGGTCCGGCCGTGGCCGCCACCCGCCCCGGTGCCGCGCGAACTAGACGATGGGGACATGGTTGAGGTGTTCGACGACGACGACTGCCTCTGGAAGTGTGCCGAGGTCCAGGGTGCCGCCGCCGCCAACGACTGGCACTTCGACGTCAAGATCGTCGGCGCGGCCAAGGTCCTGATGGTCCCACAGCAAAGCCTCCGCGTCCGCCAGGTGCTCGGGGACCACGACGTCTAGGTCGCGCCCCACAAGGACTACAGCAGCCCCCCTCTCAGTGCCTCGTCACTTCCTCGCAAGCTTGAGAAGACATTGCACAAAGAGCCATGGAGGAAGAACCCAAGGTAGAAGACGAGGTTACGGGTAAATGCGGGGATATCCGTACCCTACCCTCCATCCAATAGGTAGCCAGCAACTCACCCATACCCGACCCGATCTACACGGGTGTGGATTTGGGGGAATGGATAAGGGTATCCAACGACAGGCTTACATGCATGGCCCGGAGTTTATTCGCGGGAACAGAAAGAAATCAACAGGAAACAGCGACGCGCTACAACGTAATATCGCAGGCATCCAGCAGAGAAACGGTAGTAAACAGAAACAGCAACGCAGGAGAACCAATAACTAACAACAGTGGTCGGCTTGAATTGCACGCCGACGACCTGCCGTCCCGCCACCGCCAGCAGACGGAGGCTAGCATATCTTCTTGCAGAAGCACTTGCGCGTGGCGCCGTCCACCTTGCACTCGCCGCCGGGGAAGTTCTCGGTCTGGCACATGCTGGCGCAGTTGCTGCTGCTCATGCACAAGCCTTTGAACCGGTGGCTCTGCGACAGGCAGTACCTCGCCTCCGCCACCGACGTCGTCCCCAGCTCTGCACCGCACACACAAAGCATATGCATCACATCACGCGCGTCGCGTTATTGCATTGCTAGGGTTAGCAAACATGCCCGTGCAGCGGGATTCAATACGGAGTAAGTTATAGCACGGGTCATGAGTTTGAGTAAAAAAATAAATTAACTTAGTGATATCTTAAGGAGTCAAAGATTAAAATAGCCATGATCTCTTATTTATTGTTTGTTTTTACACTTCTTATATTTATTAGAACATGGAAAAACAAGGTGGAGAAAACAATGAAAATAAAATTAGAAAACTCGAGCTAATGTTAAAAACATCAACGAGAGAAAAAAAATCTAAGTATACTCGAAGCTAAGTAGAAAACAGTCATGAAAAAAATGAAAATATACTATATAAAATAGCCACGAAAAAAATCAGAATATATTCGGAGTCAAGTGAAAAGCATCCAAATGAGCGTAAAGCAACACGTACTCGGAGAAAGTAAAAACGGACAAACCATAAAAAAGTGAAAAAAAAAAGAACAGAAAAGAAACTAAACAAAGAAATTTTACCCTTCTTTCCTCTTTATTAAATTTCTATATTTTTACATTTGGATAAAGATTCCTATTCCAGTTACTCAGAGTTGAAGAGATCTTTCCAAGTTGTCTATATTATTATATTTTTTCTATTTGGATTAAGATTTCTATTCACCCGAAATCGAAGAGATCTAATTCGTAGTTATATAAAGAGAAGGGTTATAGGCGGATTTCCATATCCACAAAGTTAGTCAATGGATGACCAGACAAAAAAATAGGTGGAGAGAAATTTTGTCTCTTTATTATTACTAGCAAATATGTCCGTGCGTTGCTAAGAATGCATACATTGCTAAAAGTTATGGGTCTGCTCGATACAACCGTGAAGCTGTGTTTGTGCCAAACATGATTTTTGAAAACAGCTTCATAGATGAGTCTCCTTAAAACCTACTCTCACATGCGAATAGAGTGGGACGAAGCTGAAATAGCAGCTTTTCTCAGCTTCACCCCACACCAGTGGACCTCACCTTGTGTGGATGACGGATTTGCCCCTAGCTGCCGTGAACAGGGCTGCCGCGGCCTGTGCGATCGTCGGGCCGGGATAGGTGCATGGACGTCAGGGGTAGGGGCGCATACATTGGGGGCATGGTCGCCGAGACACGGGCTCGTCCTAGGGCTCGAAAGCCACAACGTAGCCATAGGGGACATGGTCACCATCGTGGGCGCATGAGCGTCTGGGCTCGGGGCGAGTGCTACCGCCGTAATGCAAGCTCTAGGGCGCGGGCGAGCACTGTTGTTAGGGCTTGGCCACCGTGTCGCGCTGCCGGGTCATTAGGGCATGGGGTCGTGACTGTAGGAGGAGGAGCATGGCTTCGAGGCAAGGCCAGGGTCGTTCACAGCACTCGTGCGGACTCTTGGAGATCAGGCGAGCGGATAGGGAAGGAAAGGAGCAAAAAAAGAAGTACATTAGGTCATTTCATTATTTTTTTTTACCTTAGGGAGCTGTTTTACCAAATAGGTCACTAGAATAGTTTTGGCTTTATCTGTAAAGCTGTTCGTGAAGCTAAATCTAAAAAAACAAAAGATGCCTAAATATGTTTGTGAACCTTGACCTAGGTCATGAATTTTTCATTACAAGCAAAACATGTGGCACCGGCTATTTGAACATGTTATCAATGGATCTTAGCAAGTTACAAAAGTAAACCTTTATTGTATCTAGCATGGGCCGTTGTTTAAATTAATCTAGACCTTTATTTGGTCACAAAATCAATAGTTTTTATCCTATTGGTTTGACTCGACTTGGTTTAGATAATTCGTATAGTTACACACATAGTACAGTAGTCCAATGAGTATGTGACCAACAACCACACGGAGAAACGTGCAGACCCTGTTTCTAAAGAGTATTTGTTGGTACATTGGCCCTATAAATAGATTATTTGCTTTCATTTATGGGAAAAAATCAAGAAAACAAAGAGGGAGACGGTAAAAGGCGGACGGAATGTCCTGGTGGAAGCGGAATCAAGATCAAAAGTCCGTGTGGAAGCGGGATAGGTTTATTATTTATTGTAGTTTTATTCCTAAATAAATCGTGTGATGCAGGTGCGGCCGCGCGGGCCCGACAAGTGTTACTCGTGCCGTGCCTGGTTGTTTAAGCTACGTGGGCCTTTGTCGGGCCATGAGCCCATACATGTCATGCCCAATGTCCACGTGATCAACGTAAAGCCCATGTATCTATGGAAGTGCGGCTGTGCGGCTGCGGCACGCTCCGGAATACAGGGAGGTACTACATGGAGCCGTCTCTCTCGTACCATCGGTAACGAAGACAGGAGCAAAGCATTTCATAATCAGGTTGCCGGAGACGGGCAGTACCGCGCGACAAGCGTGGTCAGCTCTCAATCAAACAATATCGATGAAATATAATTGGTTTCCCGGCTGTGCCTAGCAGGTTCCTGACGTTGACGTGAGCACACTACATGATGTGCTTGGCTCTTTTTTTTAATACATATATAAAAAAATTCTGATTCTCTGGCATGTGTTTTTTCTTCTTCAACCTCGATAGTGAGCCGATGGAGCGTACGTCAAATTCTGAACTGACAAAGGTCACCAAAGTACCAACATCACCAACAAGGCATTATGCATCAGTCTCCAGCTCGACGCCTCCACCTGAGTCATTGAGTCATTCGGTCATCCTAGAATCTGCTGCAAACTTCCGCACTCAGAGGACGATCAGGCACGATGCACGGCTTCTGCTTGCACATCTTGTGCTCTTATCTATCTGTTTGGACGACGTCAATTAGGCACACGTCTTTATCAACATGAAAAAAATAGCCACACGCACACTCGGCCACACGGGTGCGCTTCGCCTTCACAGAGAAGTGCAGGATCCACACGAGCAGAAAACGAGAATTGTTACTTGGGCCATACCTGATTATTAGAATGGAAAAAGTTCACATTATCTCCTTCAATTTTTACAAAAGTCCATTTTTTTCTCTCTGAGCTTCAAAACTGGGCAAAACACCTCCCTCAACTTTTAAAACTGCTTATGTCGGTTATAAGCGGTTTTAAAGGCGGTTTTATCTTTTTTTCTTTTTTTATTTATTTCGGTTAAATCTTTGAAAAATCATAGTAAATCACAGAAAAATTATAAAATGGAAAATTCAATTTTGTTGGACTCCACATGAGTAAAACTACATAGTGAACATATAATATAATATGCTTTAGTATAAAGTTTTTGTTGTAGCTTTAGATCTATGCTTTTCTGTAATTAAATGAAATAATTCATAGCTGCAGTTTCTATGGTCCAATTGTGGTGAAATTTTTATGGTGAGCTAATTCTTGTATGCTTAACTGTAGTAAAAAATTCATACTCATTGGATCATGTATAACTTAGTTATAGATTTTATTTAGGTTTATGTTTGTTAAATATAAATAAATCTATAACTAAGCTATACATGATCCAATAAGTATGAAATTTTTACTATAGTTTAATCATATAATAATTAGCCCACCATAAAAATTTTATCACAATTGAACCATATAAACTGCAACTATGAATTATTCCAATTAATTACAGAAAAACATAGTTTTAAAGCCACAACAAAAACTTTGTACTAAAGCATACAATATTTTATGTTTACTGTGTAGATCTACTCACGTGGAGTCCAATAAAATTAGATTTTCTATATTTTACGATTTTTCTGTGATTACTATGATTTTTCAAAGATTTAGCCGAAATAAATAAAAAATAAAATGACAAAACCACCTTCAAAACTGCTTATAACAGGCCCCTGAGAAGTAAGATGAACAATTTTAAAAATTGAGGGAGGTGTTTTGCCTGGTTTTGGAGTTCAGCGAGGAAAAACGGACTTTCGCGAAAGTTGAGGGAAGTAATGTAGACTTTTTTTTTCTATTATGATACGTGGGTCTGTTTCCTAGCCTCCTATGCCTTCGGCCCATATGTAAAGCCCATTAGACCATCCTAAAGCCCAAATGTCCATTGCATCACTCGCGTCGCGCGTTGAACTTTTGGAGAGAGAGAAAAAAAAAGAATCCTTTGACAAGATTACGGTAGAGCACAGGAGTTAGGTGAAACCTTTTTGTACCATACCGGTTACGCAAAAGGATAACAAACCTGTTCATAAGCCAATTTCCGAACACACACACTACCGCGCGGCAAGCGTGGTAAGCCATCAACTTTGCAAACGTATCTCATATAATATAACTGTAGGCAGGTTCTCATTACGCCGACGATGATGGACTGTGTGAGCACACTACATGTGTGCTTAGCATTTTTATATATAAAACAATCAAAACAATACTAAAAAACTTATATATTTGGACACCTGGATGTGAAAAGAGATAATTTCAACATTCACAAAGTTAATTAAGGAGGGCTAGACAAAAAAAAATAGGTGAATAGAAATTTTGTTTCTTTATTATAAGTCGATATCACACGAGGAATTGAGTCAGGCACCTGTGGCGACGAGGAGGAGCATAAGGACAAGGACGGGAGCGGCCATGCGGCGAGACAGCGCCATCCCCTTGACCCGAAGCTGAACCACGCCTGCCCGCTCGCTTGGCTGTCTTTACGTTCTAACGAGGGTGGTGGACAGGAGCCAAGGGATGGAATGGATGGGAACTAGCTAGAGCCACGTTTTATATAGAGCGCTGGCAATCTGGCATTGAGCTCAAGGGCAGGGGCAGCTATGTGGAGAGGTTTGTCCGTTGCCATACCGAAAATGTGTAGATAATTCCAAACATGTATAGTTTATGTACATGATTATACGTCAAAAATACATGCTGGCGGCTAGCTGTTGCCTGTTTTGGGTCTGGATGTCCGATAGCTAGGCCTAGGCTGGTGGGCTTCATGACATAAGCAATTAGCAAACCACGGAGGGAAGCTAATCTGTCCGGCAGCCTTCAGCATGATCTACATCTCGCAGTTCTTTCCTTCCTGCTCAATTCACTACGTCTGTTCGTATTAGTCTATCTTTTCATATTGATTAATTAATTTACCTAGGGCTGTATATTGATATGCATCACACACATGGTTGTAGGTTCAATAATCAATACTTCAATAGTTCAATGCTTTACTTTTAGATTTCTATTAGCCCCGTTTAATTGAAATTTATTCTAATAATTATAATTTAGGCACATACTCCCTCCGTCTCTGAAAGAGTCAATTTCTAGAGTTGTCCTATGTCAAACTTTTCAAACTTTGACCGAATTTATAGGAAAAAGCATCAAGATTTATGATATCAAACTAGTATCATTAGATGTATCTTAGAATATATTTTCATATTACGCCCATTTCATGTCACAGATGTTGCTATTCTTTTCTACAAAGTTGGTCAAACTTCAAAAAGTTTGACTGACATGGATTCTAGGAATTGATTTTTTTGAGAGACGGAGGGAGTATTAATTAAGTTGTATGTGGAATATATTTTTATACTACATTGCAGGGGAGCGAGCCAAAGAATGTGCTATAAGTTACATAGTAGAAACATAATATGATGATCTATACAATCAACTTCTATCTCCCACTTCACGAATTTGAGATAGTCTTGTATGTGAACTTTGAAAAGTTATGGAATATCAAATTCATAACCAAATAACCTAATCCATCAAGTAGATTCTAATTTCTACTAAATGAAAGGATCCAAATGGCTCCTTATATTTATTGATCACAAACAATATATATTTATACAACATTTCCTCCTTAGATATTTCATCTTAATATAAACCCGCCACACTTGGAAATTATTTCCGCCTCCACCGCTGAGCGCTGGCATTAAGCTCAAGGGTTAGCTGGTGTTTAGTGTGCGGGCAGATTAGCGGGAACTAAAGCTGCTTCCTCAACGCGTTCCAGAGTGCTGATCAGGCCGGGTTACGTTGTGCAGGAACAGGACACGGGTGCAATAATTCCACGCGCTACAGTAGAGTTATGTAGCTTTTTGACGGGCCGGATTCAGAATTCACACATTGGACTGACTCTAGCCATTCATAGCTAGCAGGACAGGCACACCATGCAATGCACGCTGCTCTGCCTGCGTGCTGCCGCTCAGAAATGGGGCCTCGGGTTCAGGCAGGCTATGGACGGATTCAAAACTGGTGGCCAATGGCCAATGCAGGCTATGGACGGATTCAAAACTGGTGGCCAATGGCCAATGCATTGGATTTAGGATGTGTTTAGTTCGCGAAAATTTTTGGTTTTGGCTACTGTAGTACTTTCGTTTGTATTTGTTAATTAGTGTCTAATTATGAACTAATTAGACTTAAAAGATTCGTCTCGTGGTTTTCTACCAAACTGTATAATTGGTTTTTTTCGTCTACATTTAATGCTCCATGCATGTGTCAAACATTCGATATGACGGAAAATCTTAAAAAATTTTAGAAAAAATCTTAAAAAATTTTTAGGAACTAAACGTGGCCTTAATGGTTGCCCGTTGCAGGATGCGTCTCACCTACAGTCCTGCGTACGCGACTGCACGGCTGCATGGCTAGCTTCTGCCACGTTTTTCTTGGCTCTTTGTGGGTGGATGCATCATGCATGCATGCATGATTTATCAGTGATAGGGTCAGATCAGATCCATCGCCAAGCAGTGCCTGTTTAGTTCTCAATTTTTTTTAAAAAAATTACGGTAGTATTTTCGTTATTATTTAGTAATTAGTGTCCAATTATTGACTAACTAAGCTTAAAAGATTTGTCTCGTGATTTTATAGCTAAACTATATAATTAGTTTTATTTTTTTATCTATATTTAATGCTTCGTGCATATGTTTAAAGATTCGTTACTTTAGTTTTTTGAAAAAAAAATTTGGAAACTTAATTCTGTGCAGTGCCCATTTCCAGGGGTCGTTGGGCCACTGGAACAGTAGATCGCACTGCATGCCGAACGCATCCGAGGGGGATAAGACTACCCGCAGCGGGTACTATAAAACGATACTCTAAAACTTTAGAGTATGAATATAGAGTAAAAACTATTGCACTGAGTACTCTAAAATGATACTCTATTATTTCTCTTACTCTATATTTAGAGTGGTACAGTGCTTACTCTATACTCTATAGTGGCAGACCCCACTAGCTAAACAAAGGAAAAAATGCTATAACTCATAAACCAAAAATCCAAATTAAATTTCGATTGCACCATTAAATTCGTCTCAATAAATCCTTCAAAACTAAATCACACATGGATATATTTAGATAAAGTGACAAGTGGGTCTCACAGTGGATAGAGTGGATAGAGGATGATATAGAGGATGGATGAGTGCGGGAGAATTGAGTATAGAGGAGAGAATCTTGCTGACTAGGACGTATAGAGGATGAATATAGAGGTCCATGAGTGCGGGTAGTCTAAGGCACAATGGTGAAGGGTTCGTCTCATCCATCATGAGACTGTCTCTAACGACCCGACCCAAAATAGAAGACCTATTTGTTCTTTGAGTAACGCTACAGACAAATGTGAGGTCCAAAAAGGCTAGAGGGGGGGTGAATAGCCTAATTAAAACTTCTACAAGAATTACTTAACCACGAGTTAGTACGAAAGGTGGCGAAGTAAAAGCACTAGCTCTAACTAATTAAGCAAGCCACCTACACAAGTCTAGTACAAGGCACCCTCCGGATGTGCTTTTTCTATCAATTTTGCAACCGGCATAGTCCGAATCGGAATAGCCAACTAGTTGGAATCTAGCTCCTTTGGGATACCAAAGACCAATGCTTGGAGTGAGCTTAAGATATCTTAGGATTCTTTTTACGGCACTTAGGTGAGGTTCTTTAGGGCACGCTTGAAAGCGGGCACACATGCACACACTAAACATGATATCGGGCCTAGATGCGGTAAGGTACAACAAGCTACCAATCATAAAACGGTAGAGAGTTTGATCAACCGGTTTACCTCCCTCATCTAGGTCGAGATGTCCATTTGATGACATTGGGGTCTTGATTGGTTTGCATTCTTCCATCTTGAATCTTTTGAGAAGATCCTTGGTATACTTTTCTTGAGAGATGAAAATCCCTTCTCTCATTTGCTTTACTTGAAATCCAAGAAAGAATGTGAGCTCACCAATCATTGACATCTCGAACTCCTTCGACATCAATTCACCAAATTCCTTGCAATAATCTTCATTTGTTGATCCGAAGATGATATCATCAACATATACTTGACAAATAAAGATCTCCCCATTAAACTTCTTGGTGAATAGTGTGGTGTCGACCTTCCCAATGGTGAAGCCCTTCTCAATGAGGAAGTCCCGGAGGCGCTCATACCACGCTCTAGGGGCTTGCTTGAGCCCATATAACGTCTTGGACAACCTATAAACATGATTAGGATATCTAGGGTCTTCAAACCCGGGAGGTTGATTGACATAGACTAGTTCATTTATAAAGCCATTTAAGAATGCACTTTTCACATCCATTTGATATAGTTTCATATCATGATGTGATGCATATGCAAGGAGGATATGAATGGCTTCAAGTCTTGCAACGGGTGCAAAGGTCTCTCCAAAATCAAGACCTTCAACTTGAGAGAACCCCTTTGCAACTAGTCTTGCCTTGTTCCTCACCACTATGCCTTAGTCATCTTGCTTGTTTCGGAACACCCACTTGGTTCCAATGACTCTTGCACCTTTGGGATGCTCTTCAAGTGTCCATACTTGATTGCGGGTGAAGTTGTTCAATTCTTCATGCATTGCAATCACCGAATCCGGATCTTGAAGAGCTTCTTCTACATTCTTAGGTTCAACGCAAGAGACAAAAGAGTGATGTTCAACAAAAGAAGCTAGCTTTTGGGATCGAGTCATTACTCCCTTTGTAGGACTCCCTATGATGAGATCTTGTGGATGTGCTTAAAGTAGTGGTGAATTTCTTCTATCAACCACTTGAGGAGGTGGATGGGGGGCATTAACATCTTGAGCTTGTGCCTCGACTTGTTCATGAGAGACATAAGTGTCTTCATTTTCAACTCTCTCATTCTTGTCATCATCTTGAGGCACACATGATGAAGATGGTGGATCAACAATTTGTACATCGTCATCATCATCTTTTGGCTTGATGTCTCCCACCGGCATGTTCTTCATGGCCTCCCTCAAGGGTTCATCACCTACATCATCACAATTCTCAATTGCTCCTTGGGAGCCGTTAGATTCATCAAATTCCACATCATATGTTTCTTCAACCAAACCGGTGGCATGGTTAAATACTCTATATGCTTTAGACTTTGATGAGTAACCAACAAGAAAACCAATGTCACAATGTCTTTGAAACTTCTCTAGGTGTTGACGCTTCTTGTAGATGTAACATTTGCAACCAAACACCCGGAAGAAAGAGACGTCCGGCTTCTTCCCATTAAGCAACTCATAGGGGGTCTTGCCAAGAAACTTTTGTAGGAAGAGGCGATTTGAAGCATAGCATGCGGTGTTGATTGCCTCGGCCCACAACTTCTCCGGAGTGTTGTACTCATCTAGCATTGTTCTTGCAAGGGTGATCAATGTTCGGTTCTTTCTCTCAACTACACCATTTTGTTGAGGAGTGTAGGTTGAAGAGACCTCATGCTTGATTCCAATTTCATCACAATAAGCTTCAATGTTGGTGTTGTCAAACTCTTTGCCATTGTCACTTCTAATCTTCTTTATCTTGACTTCAAATTCATTTTGAGCTCTCTTTGCAAACTTTTTGAAGCAATTTGCCACTTCGGATTTGTCATGAAGGAAGAAAGTCCATGTATACCTTGAGTAGTCATCCACTATCACAAGACAATAGAGATTACCACCCAAGCTCTTGTATGTTGTAGGCCCAAACAAATCCATGTGTAGAAGTTCTAGCACTCTTGAGGTTGACATGAAAGCTTTGGTTGGATGAGTGTTTGCAACTTGTTTGCCCGCTTGACATGCACTACAAGGTTTGTCCTTTTCAAACTTCACATCCTTCAATCCTCTCACTAGTTCTTTCTTCAATAGCTTGTTGAGAGTGTTCATTCCAACATGAGCAAGCCTCATATGCCAAAGCCAACCAAGTGAGGTCTTGGTGAACAAACATGTCATCAAATTTGCATCTTCGGAGGTGGAGTCAACAAGATAAAGATTGTTGTATCTAAAGCCTTTGAATATCACTTGCTTGTCATCTATCTTTAAAACTTCCACTTCATTTGGTGTGAACAAGCATTGGAAGCCAAGGTCACAAAGTTGCCCAACGGATAACAAGTTGAAACTCAATGAAGCAACATAGAGCACATTTGAGAGTGAGTGATCATGTGATATTGCAATCTTGCCTATACCCTTGACTTTGCTCTTTGAATTATCCCCAAATGTGATCTTCTCTTGACATATTCCATTCTCTTCAATGGTGGTGAACATACGAGGATCACCGGTCATATGTTGAGTGCAACCACTATCAATAACCCAATGAGATCCACCGGTCTTGTAATTCACCTACACACAAAAGATCAAGTTTTTTGTTTAGGGACCCAAACTTGAGAGGGGCCCTTGACTTTCTCAACTAGTGACTTGGCAACCCATATTTTCTTTGGCCTATTCTTGTTTGGGGGACCCAAAAACATGACTTTCATCTTTCCATTTGAATCTTTTCTTAGCATATAATGAGCATTGAAGGCGAAGGGTCTAGCATGCTTGGGCAAGGGTTGTGGTGGTGGAGTTTTGCATTCATGAGCAAAGTGACCTTCTTGACCACACTCAACACATCTCTTTGGCTTGGGCTTTGACTTGCTTTGTTGTTGTTGAGCTTTTGCTTTCTTCTCTTGATTTGCCAAGTACCCAATACCACTTCTATTCATCTTCATTACGGTGTTCATGAGGAGCTCACTTTGCAAATGTTGGCCTCTTGTGAACTTGCTTAGGCCGGTCTTGAGATGCTCTTTTTCTTGCTTGAGCTTTTTGTTTTCTTCAATGAGTGACTCATTTGTTGGTTGCTTCTCAAGAGCCATCAAACCTTTTAGCTTCTTGTTCTCATTTGCAAGCTTCTCATTCTCACTCTTAATCTTGGCATAATCATCATGGTTGCTTGACTCAACCACACTCTTGCCTTTGCTACTAGAACCTCGCTCAATGCTTTCAATGATCAAGTCATCACATGATGTAGCTATATCACACTTAACAACTTGGTTAGTAGCATCATGTGTCTCAAGAGCAAGTTCATTAGCAACCACAAGACTATCATAGTCAATTTTTAATGTGGTGTATTTGTCCTTTAGAGAATTATGTCTAGTGATGAGCTCATCATGCTTCTTCTCAAGTTTATCATGTTGATCTTTAAGCTCTTTATAAGAGGTTTTGAGCTCCTTGAGAGTGGAAGACATCACTTCATTTTGAACTCTAAGCTCACCACTAGTCTTTTGAATATTTTCAAGCTTGGATGAGAGTGATTCATTTTCATTTTGAAGATAATCATTTTCACTTCTAGTTCTTCTTATGATTTTAGTGTATTTGTTTAGCAATTTTACAAGTTCATCATAAGAAGGTGAGTCATATTCATCATCACTATCACTATCATCATCATCATCACTATCATGGTTTTGTACCTTTCGTTCACCCTTGGCCATAAGGCATAGGTGAGTAGTGGATGATGATGGTGAAGGAGGCGGTGAAGGTGGTGATGAAGATGTTGGTGAAGATGATGGCCCCATCACAAATGCGGCAACCTTCTCTTTCTCATCATCGCTCTCATCTTCGGAGGACTCACAAGATGATTCAATGTCGGTGAGCCAATCACCAACAATGTATGCCTTTCCTCCCTTCATCTTCTTGTGGAACTCCTTCTTCTTGCCATCCTTCTTCTTATATGGCTTGTTCTTCTTCTTCTCTTCTTCTTCATCACTTGAATCATTTTTCTTGCCCTTGTTCTTGTTCTTGTACTTGTCTTTTGGTGGTCTAGGGCATTGATGAGCTAGGTGGCCAAGTTCACCACAATTGTAGCAATCCATCTCCGAGATTGGCTTTCTCTTGCTACTTGTGAAGAATTTCTTCTTCTTGCCATCAAACTTGATGCCACTCTTGTTAAGCTTCTTTAGCATCTTGGTGGTCTTTCTCACCATGAGTGCAAGTGATTCATCATCAACATCACTTTCACTTGAGCTTTCTTGCACCATCATGGCTTGGCCCTTCTTCTTCTTGTCATGACTAGCTTTGAAGGCCAAGTCTTTCTTCTTGGAAGATGATGAGCCCTCTTCCGGAGTGATATGCATGTACATCTCATGAGCATTGATTTTCCCTAAAACTTGAGTCGGTGTTGCGGTGGAAAGATCACTTTGGTGAAGCACGGTGACAATGTGTCCATACTTCTCAACGAGAAGCACACTCAAGATCTTCCTTGCAACATCCGATTGGCTCATTTTGGTGAGCCCAAGAGCATTGAGGTCCTCTACAAGAACATTCAAGCGAGTGTACATGTCATTAGCACTTTCTTTGGGAAGCATCTCAAAAAAATTAATTTTCTTTAAGGCTATGTGATAGCGTTCCTCACGCTCACTCTTAGTTCCCTCATGGAGAGCACAAAGATTTTCCCACAATTCATGAGCGTTCTTTACATTACGCACGCGATTGAAGATATCTTTGCCTAAGCTCCGGTAGAGTGCATTTTTGGCCTTTGCATTCCACCGGTCGTACTTCTCCTCGTCACCACTTGGGTTAGCGGGATCCCTTATGGGGGGAAGCCCTTCGGTTGCGGCTCTAAGGCACCCAACATCTATGGCTTTGAGGTACGCCTCCATACGAATTTTCCAATATGGAAAATCGTCTCCCTCAAAAGTGGGAGGTGGTCCTTCCCCATTAGACATCTTGCTCTAGGCGGTAAAGCCTAAAAATAGAGCAACACGGCTCTGATACCAATTGAAAGGATCAAGATACCCAAGAGGGGGGTGAATTGGGCTTTTCTAAAAATTAAATGCAAGAAATAAATCCTACAAGCCGGAATTCACCCCTAGGTCTACTTGTGTTCTTAGAGAGTCTACCGATACAAAGTTTTGCACCCTAGTTTCCAAACCTAGTCTAGCATGGCAAGTCTAGGAATGTAAACAAGCAATGAAAGTAAATACGAGAATGTAAATGCTTGAATGTAAAGGGGCAAGGAACACGGCGATGTTTTTCTGAGGTATCGGAGAGTCGCCACTCCCCACTAGTCCTCGTTGGAGCACCCGCGCAAGGGTGTAGCTCCCCCTTGATCCGCGCAAGGATCAAGTGCTCTCTACGGGTTGATTCTTTGACACTCCGTCGCGGTGAATCACCCACAACCGCTCACAAGATGAGTTGGGTCATCCACAAGCTCCGTCGGATGATCACCGAACTCCCAATCACCACCAAGCCGTCTAGGTGATGGCGATCACCAAGAGTAACAAGCTAGAACTCTCACTTGACCACTACGAGCCCAAATGAGAAAGTGGATGCACACTTGCTACTCTCTAATCGCTTGTGAGGAACTCTCAAGCTATGATTCTCAAATCTCTATCCTCACTAGTGCTCTTGCACTCCCTTGCACTCCAAAGGTGTTTATCAGCTGATCAAATGAGCAAGAGACCTCTAAAAGAGGTGGTGGGGATGTATTTATACACCCCACAGACAAAATGAACCGTTACCTGCTGACTCAGCAAAAACACGAGCTGACCGGACGCGCCGGTCGAACTGACCGGACGCGCCGGTCGCTCGTAACGGTCGAAAACCGAAAAACAACTGAGTGACCGGACGCACCGGTCAGGAGTGACCGGACGCGTCCGATCGTGCAGGGAGCATACTGTACTCGCACCGGATGCGCGACCGCGTCCGATCGGTGATGACCGGACGCGTCCGGTCGTCACTGGACCTTACTGGACTGTGACCGGACGCGCCGATCACACCCAGGTCGCGTCCGATCGGGTGTTTCCCTCAAGTGACACGTGTTGACTTCTGACCACCGCATCCGGTCCTCGCGAGGACCGCATCCGGTGTTCAGAGCTGAAACCCTAGCCGCGGAACTGTACTGACCGGACGCGTCCGGTCATGGGAAAACAACCCGAAACTCTCCGAAACACGTCACAACTTGAACCAAGTTGCTTCCAACTGAACTTTGAGCTATTCTAGAGCTGCCTAGCGCCAAGTTTAACAAGTGTGCACCACACCTAAACATAGGACTCGCCTAGGTCAAGCTACCCGCTCATGCCCCCCTTTATAGTACGGCCAAAAGAGAAAAACGAAGATCCTAACGACTATTCCAAATGTCTCTCAACACCTCGACATCCGGAACTAACCATCCTTAATCTTGACGTCACTCTTTTGAAAACCGAAACGATTTCCATCAAGGGGCATGAATACCATGGTGCCCAAAGCAGTTAAAACCTCCATGACCTAACTTACCAAAGTTTCTGCAAAACACACGTTAGTCATAGTAATAAAGCGTTGTCATCAATTGCCGAAACCAAACCTCGGGGCCTAGATGCTTTCAATCTCCCCCTTTTTGGTGATTGATGACAACACTAAGATATAAAAGATTTGAGTTGAGGTTTTCGAGCATGCATGGTTCACATAAGCAAAAAGCAATAAGCATAGAAGGGTTAGGAATTGCTTATGTGTCCCAAGCCAAAAGAGTGTACTCATAAGATAAGACAAAGAGCGTTAGTACACAAACAGATATAGCTCATAAGAAATCGGAGTAAGGCACGGAAGCACAACCTTAGAGCTATAATTAACAACGGTGACAAGAGATAACATTGTGACTGGATAAAACATTAAGACTCAAGGTTTATCACATAACGACATGTCACACGAATGCAATGACTGAAAAGTAAACATGATGCATGAATATAGCACACAAGAAAAAACGAAAAACCCTCTCTCAAAACTCCCCCTGAAACTACTCTCTCTCCCCCTTTGGCATCAAGCGCCAAAAAAGCTAATCTGAGGATCTGATGGGGGGACAGACGGAGTCGTGTCGGGTGCCGAGGTGCGCGGAGTAATCATGAAGTGTAGAGAATCGCCCTCGGAATCTGAGCTATCTGGCTGACCCTCTAAAGAAGCATGTGGCTGTGTAACTGTCTGGGTCTGAATGGCAGGAACAGGTACTGTCGTAGTAGCAATAATAGGATCCGTCTGAGTGACCTGAGCCTGTAGCGAGCCAATAGCAGGAGGATCTGTCGAGGCAACTGACGAAGGTAGAGTCTCTGTAGTACCAGTCCCTGTCACTGGAGGAATAGCTGCCTCTGAAGCTGACAACCCTGAAGAAGTAGCAAAGGTAGTGTGCGAGGGCGTCGGCTGACCAGTCAACTCGCTGTAGGTAGCACTGAAATCACCGAAGGGTGTGCCTGTCAGGAGGTGAGGGCGAGGCTGGTCTGATGGTGTAAACCCCGTGTGAATAGGCGTGAAACTCGGGGACTGGAAAGACTGGGGAACCTGCTGCTGTGGAGATGTGAACTGGAAACCCGGCTGTCCCTGACTCGATGGATCACTGGATTGTAAAGCAGAAGTCAGGACGGAAGCAGGCGGAGGAACCCCAACAGTGACTAGGTGGCACAGGAGGTCCAAGTACTGCTGCTGACTAGCTGCAGTCTGTCGCTGAATCTCGTACTGCTGTCGCTGCATTTCGACCTGCTGCCTCTAGATCTCAAGCTGCTGACGCTGAAACTCGTCCTGACGAGCCTGAATCTGTGCAAGTGCTGCAGCTGTGTCCTGAGCCTGTCGCTGTATCTGTTGTTGCTGCTGCTCCTGTGCCTGGGTCAACCTCTCAAGTATTGCCACCATGGCTGGGTCTGTGCGGGAGGCTGAACCAGAGCCACCGGCCTCGTGGTCGTGAGACCGAGGAGACCGGTACTTGGGGATGGGCTGGTAGTCCTCATCAGTGCTGTCAGATGTCACATCCTCAGGAAGATCAGCAGGCTGAGCGTCAAGATCTGCAAGCTCTGCCTCTGCAAGCTCATCAACTGTGGCGTCCTGCTCAGCTGCTGTCTCAGGAACCTCAGGTCGCACACGCTGTCCTGGCACTGGGGCCTGATCTCTGGTGACTGAAGCCCAAAGCTGACGGATATCATACTCAGGGAAAGCAGTAGTAGTATCTGATATCTCAGCTCGGATCTCTGCTGGTAACTGGATGGATGATCTAATAATGAAGCAGATCCAGTGTGCATAGGGCAGCTGACGATTACCCTTGAAGCCCTCAGCTATGGTGTCCTCCATCTCACTAAGTATGAGATCCCAAATGTCAAACTGAGTCTATGAGAGGAGGTGGTAAACAACCCATAGCTGCATCCGAGTCAGTCCCTCTCTGTAGCCAAGTCTAGGAAGTAGAGTGCGTCTGACTATAGCATCCAAAACTCTGGCAAGTGGTGTCAAACTGGCAGGCGTGCGTCGAGACCCTTCGCCAAAAGGCTCACGGAAGCAGGGTCGAACCAGGTCTGTAGGTGGCACTGCACCGCCATGAGGGCGTCTCGGTGGAGGAGTCTGACCAAAGCACAGCTGATGTATCTTCGTGTTGGAAGCTGGGAGTCTGAGAATCTCCCGCACTCTGGTGCTGTATAGGCGGTGATCGCGGCCTCGGAATGCAAAGTGAATGAAGTCATGGGCAGGATCAATCCATAGTGAAGCATAAAACTCTCTGACCCATGTGTCGCAGTATGCACCTGTCCGTCCAAGAAGATCTGACAAGCCTGGCAGAAAGGACAGGTGCTGACGTAGCTGCTCTCCCACAACCTCAACTAGTGACTCAAGTCGACAGACCCTCTGTGGTCGGAAAGCAATACCGCTGTCAACTAGAGCTCTGTAGAAATCCTCCTGAAGTGGGGTATAGAATCCTTCTGAAGCTCTGGGATCCCTCACAGGTGGAAACCACCGACTGACCTCTACGAACCTCAACCCCTGCACCTGACGTGCTGTAGCACCCCTCAAGTCAAAGTGCTCGACCGGGGGTGAACCTCTAGCTCTGGGAGGAGGACGTGCTCCACGACGCTGGCCCTCTGGCCTAGGAGTCACCTGAGTATGTGCGCGTGTGGAGCGGCGACGTGGTGGAGACTGAGCTGGCTGCTCCTCTGTATCCTCTGTAGCCTCTGGAGCCTCTGGTGCCTCTGGAGCCTCTGGAGGTGGATCAACTGACATACTCTCTGTAGCTCCAGTATCCTCAGTACCCTCAGTGGCCTCTGTGCCGAGCTGTCGACCTTCAAGATGAAAGCGACGCTCACCTATACATATGCTACTGCTCCTGCCACCTCTCTCTGCCTGCTCTGCTGCATCTGCCATGGCCTGAACGATCTCTACCTCTATAAGTGTCTTCTTCTTCTTTCTGGCCAAGATCTTGACACGCTTTCCACGTGCAATCTCAGACCGACGAGGAGGACTGTCGTCCCCGTCACCAGGAGCACCACCGGCGTTCTTGCAACGCACCATGCTGACAAACTGACTGAAAAACTCTGAAAGATGGTGAACTGTCACTCGAGAGGCTTGGCCTCAATCCATATCCGCAGGCTTGGCCTCGGATTCAGCAGACTGATCTCACCCGACACACGGACAGACTCGCTGCAACGACGGAAAGAGAGATCTACTATAAGCAACATATATAACTAAAAGGTACGAAATCCTAGAGATAGCAAGCATATGAGATACGATGAGAATCGAGACGTGAAGCTACCTCGGATCGATGAGACGACGGTGACAAGATGAGGTGACCTAGATCGCGAGATTCCCCGAATCCACCGGACGGGCTCTGATTTGCCGAAACACGAGATAATTAGGATTAAGGAACGAGTTACGGCAAAACCTGACAAGGAAAACAAGGGACGCAAAACAACCTCGCGAAGAAGACGGTGCGTGACGAAACCTCGACAACGAACGACCGAACGACGTTACGCGAACCCTAGGGTTAGGGTTAGGGCAACACGACGAAGACCGATTGGAGGTGAGCGCGAGGCAGTCCACGGCTAGAGGTGAAGCTGGTGGGCTAGGGCGCGGCTCACCGGCGACAAAGGCACAGCTCACCGGCGGCGAGAGGCGAGCGGGCGGCGGTGGCGCGGTGGCGCGCGGGCGGTGGTGGCGCGGTGGCGCGCGGGCGGCGGTGGCGCGGGCAGGCACGGGCAGTGCTGGCGCGTGCGCGAGCGAGGGCCTGCGCGGGGCAGGACGGAGGCGAGCTTGCCGGAGGCAAGGACGACGGCGATGGCGCGGCGGCTCCGGCGGATTTGGCGAGGCGGCGGCGGAAAATAAGATCGGGCTGAGGAAAAAACGGCCGAGGACGAAACGGTATATGAAGGGTCAGATCCGCTCGACGCGTGATGACCGGACGCGGTGGTCGTTATGACCGGACGCGGTGGTGCAGCGTCCGGTCACACTCCAGTAAGTTCCTGGAGTGACCGGACGCGTCCGGTGAGGACTGACCGGACGCGGTCAGAGTCCGGTCGAGGGGAGCTCGGGAAATCATCGCGAATGACCGGACGCGGTGGTGGTAACCGGGACCGGACGCGGTGGTCAAACAGAGGCACGTCCGGTGCCGCGTCCGATCAGTAGATCTGGAGTTGGTCTTCTGGATGACCGGACGCGCTGGTGAACGCCGGGACCGGACGCGGTGGTGAAGCATCACTGCGTCCGGTGCAGCGTCCGATCCAGCGTCCGGTCACAGTTCTTCGTCCTTCTTTGTTCCGAACTACGACGCGACTTCTCCCAATCAGGTTCCAATTCAAAAAGACACAAATAAACATAGATTGGAACATGACATGAGTGACCTCACTCAAACCCTCAAAATTTTTAAAATAGATTGCCTTAGGCTAGTATTATTTTTAAGAAAATAGGCAATAAACACCCAAGGAGCAACGTATGGCCATGCAATAGAGTTTTTGAACCTTTAGGAGCGTCAAAATGCTCTCTCTATCCATGGACGAACACAGAGGTTGCTCAAAGCTTAACCGAAGAGAAACGACAAGAACAACAACCATGCATATGCAATGCAATACAAGAAGGTAAAACTAGAATGCTTGTCAAGTTTGATCCACGGTTAGGCTTTTTCACTCCTCCAAAGAAGGGTTATCATAACCGTGTTAGCCAAGCTCTAAAAACATTGCGATAAAATAAGCATGGCATATTATACAATGCAATGCAAGGGACAACACATGCTCATTTTTTAAAGTTACTAGAATCAAGCACATTGAGTTCACTTCTTAACCTACAAAAAGTTGCCTCATCCAAAGGTTTAGTGAAGATATCCGCTAATTGATTTTCACTTCTTACACCTTCTAGTGATATGTCATTTTTAGCAACGTGATCTCTTAGAAAGTGATGGCGGATATCAATGTGCTTGGTGCGAGAGTGTTGTACCGGATTGTTAGCAATTTTAACGGCACTTTCATTATCACATAAAAGTGGCACCTTTTCAAGAACAATTCCATAGTCTAGGAGGGTTTGTTTCATATATAATATTTGTGCACAACAAGCCCCCGCGGCAATGTATTCCGCCTCGGCGGTGGACAAAGCCACACTATTTTGCTTTTTAGATGACCAAGATACTAAAGATCTTCCAAGCAAATGGCACCCTCCGGATGTGCTTTTTCTATCAATTTTGCAACCGGCATAGTCCGAATCGGAATAGCCAACTAGTTGGAATCTAGCTCCTTTGGGATACCAAAGACCAATGCTTGGGGTGAGCTTAAGATATCTTAGGATTCTTTTTACGGCACTTAGGTGAGGTTCTTTAGGGCACGCTTGAAAGCGGGCACACATGCACACACTAAATATGATATCGGGCCTAGATGCGGTAAGGTACAACAAGCTACCAATCATAGAACGGTAGAGGGTTTGATCAACCGGTTTACCTCCCTCATCTAGGTCGAGATGTCCATTTGATGGCATTGGGGTCTTGATTGGTTTGCATTCTTCCATCTTGAATCTTTTGAGAAGATCCTTGGTATACTTTTCTTGAGAGATGAAAATCCCTTCTCTCATTTGCTTTACTTGAAATCCAAGAAAGAATATGAGCTCACCAATCATTGACATCTCGAACTCCTTCGACATCAATTCACCAAATTCCTTGCAATAATCTTCATTTGTTGATCCGAAGATGATATCATCAACATATACTTGACAAATAAAGATCTCCCCATTAAACTTCTTGGTGAATAGTGTGGTGTCGACCTTCCCAATGGTGAAGCCCTTCTCAATGAGGAAGTCCCGGAGGCGCTCATACCACGCTCTAGGGGCTTGCTTGAGCCCATATAACGCCTTGGACAACCTATAAACATGATTAGGATATCTAGGGTCTTCAAACCCGGGAGGTTGATTGACATAGACTAGTTCATTTATAAAGCCATTTAAGAATGCACTTTTCACATCCATTTGATATAGTTTCATATCATGATGTGATGCATATGCAAGGAGGATACGAATGGCTTCAAGTCTTGCAACGGGTGCAAAGGTCTCTCCAAAATCAAGACCTTCAACTTGAGAGAACCCCTTTGCAACTAGTCTTGCCTTGTTCCTCACCACTATGCCTTAGTCATCTTGCTTGTTTCGGAACACCCACTTGGTTCCAATGACTCTTGCACCTTTGGGATGCTCTTCAAGTGTCCATACTTGATTGCGGGTGAAGTTGTTCAATTCTTCATGCATTGCAATCACCCAATCCGGATCTTGAAGAGCTTCTTCTACATTCTTAGGTTCAACGCAAGAGACAAAAGAGTGATGTTCAACAAAAGAAGCTAGCTTTTGGGATCGAGTCATTACTCCCTTTGTAGGACTCCCTATGATGAGATCTTGTGGATGTGCTTGAAGTAGTGGTGAATTTCTTCTATCAACCACTTGAGGAGGTGGATGGGGGGTATTAACATCTTGAGCTTGTGCCTTGACTTGTTCATGAGAGACATAAGTGTCTTCATTTTCAACTCTCTCATTCTTATCATCATCTTGAGGCACACATGATGAAGATGGTGGATCAACAATTTGTACATCGTCATCATCATCTTTTGGCTTGATGTCTCCCACCGGCATGTTCTTCATGGCCTCCCTCAAGGGTTCATCACCTACATCATCACAATTCTCAATTGCTCCTTGGGAGCTGTTAGATTCATCAAATTCCACATCATATGTTTCTTCAACCAAACCGGTGGCATGGTTAAATACTCTATATGCTTTGGACTTTGATGAGTAACCAACAAGAAAACCAATGTCACAACGTCTTTGAAACTTCCCTAGGTGTTGACGCTTCTTGTAGATGTAACATTTGCAACCAAACACCCGGAAGAAAGAGACGTCCGGCTTCTTCCCATTAAGCAACTCATAGGGGGTCTTGCCAAGAAACTTTTGTAGGAAGAGGCGATTTGAAGCATAGCATGCAGTGTTGATTGCCTCGGCCCACAACTTCTCCGGAGTGTTGTACTCATCTAGCATTGTTCTTGCAAGGGTGATCAATGTTCGGTTCTTTCTCTCAACTACACCATTTTGTTGAGGAGTGTAGGTTGAAGAGACCTCATGCTTGATTCCAATTTTATCACAATAAGCTTCAATGTTGGTGTTGTCAAACTCTTTGCCATTGTCACTTCTAATCTTCTTTATCTTGACTTCAAATTCATTTTGAGCTCTCTTTGCAAACTTTTTGAAGCAATTTGCCACTTCGGATTTGTCATGAAGGAAGAAAGTCCATGTATACCTTGAGTAGTCATCCACTATCACAAGACAATAGAGATTACCACCCAAGCTCTTGTATGTTGTAGGCCCAAACAAATCCATGTGTAGAAGTTCTAGCACTCTTGAGGTTGACATGAAAGCTTTGGTTGGATAAGTGTTTGCAACTTGTTTGCCCGCTTGACATGCACTACAAGGTTTGTCCTTTTCAAACTTCACATCCTTCAATCCTCTCACTAGTTCTTTCTTCAATAGCTTGTTGAGAGTGTTCATTCCAACATGAGCAAGCCTCCTATGCCAAAGCCAACCAAGTGAGGTCTTGGTGAACAAACATGTCATCAAATTTGCATCTTCGGAGGTGAAGTCAACAAGATAAAGATTGTTGTATCTAAAGCCTTTGAATATCACTTGCTTGTCATCTATCTTTGAAACTTCCACTTCATTTGGTGTGAACAAGCATTGGAAGCCAAGGTCACAAAGTTGCCCAACGGATAACAAGTTGAAACTCAATGAAGCAACATAGAGCACATTTGAGAGTGAGTGATCATGTGATATTGCAATCTTGCCTATACCCTTGACTTTGCTCTTTGAATTATCCCCAAATGTGATCTTCTCTTGACATATTCCATTCTCTTCAATGGTGGTGAACATACGAGGATCACCGATCATATGTTGAGTGCAACCACTATCAATAACCCAATGAGATCCACCGGTCTTGTAGTTCACCTACACACAAAAGATCAAGCTTTTTGTTTAGGGACCCAAACTTGAGAGGGGCCCTTGACTTTCTCAACTAGTGACTTGGCAACCAATATTTTCTTTGGCCTATTCTTGTTTGGGGGACCCAAAAATATGACTTTCATCTTTCCATTTGAATCTTTTCTTAGCATATAATGAGCATTGAAGGCGAAGGGTCTAGCATGCTTGGGCAAGGGTTGTGGTGGTGGAGTTTTGCATTCATGAGCAAAGTGACCTTCTTGACCACACTCAACACATCTCTTTGGCTTGGGCTTTGACTTGCTTTGTTGTTGTTGAGCTTTTGCTTTCTTCTCTTGATTTGCCAAGTACCCAATACCACTTCTATCCATCTTTATTACGGTGTTCATGAGGAGCTCACTTTGCAAATGTTGGCCTCTTATGAACTTGCTTAGGCCGGTCATGAGATGCTCTTTTTCTTGCTTGAGCTTTTTGTTTTCTTCAATGAGTGACTCATTTGTTGGTTGCTTCTCAAGAGCCATCAAACCTTTTAGCTTCTTGTTCTCATTTGCAAGCTTCTCATTCTCACTCTTAATCTTGGCATAATCATCATGGTTGCTTGACTCAACCACACTCTTGCCTTTGCTACTAGAACCTCGCTCAATGCTTTCAATGATCAAGTCATCACATGATGTAGCTATATCACACTTAACAACTTGGTTAGTAGCATCATGTGTCTCAAGAGCAAGTTCATTAGCAACCACAAGACTATCATAGTCAATTTTTAATGTGGTGTATTTGTCCTTTAGAGAATTATGTCTAGTGATGAGCTCATCATGCTTCTTCTCAAGTTTATCATGTTGATCTTTAAGCTCTTTATAAGAGGTTTTGAGCTCCTTGAGAGTGGAAGACATCACTTCATTTTGAACTCTAAGCTCACCACTAGTCTTTTGAATATTTTCAAGCTTGGATGAGAGTGATTCATTTTCATTTTGAAGATCATCATTTTCACTTCTAGTTCTTCTTATGATTTTAGTGTATTTGTTTAGCAATTTTACAAGTTCATCATAAGAAGGTGAGTCATATTCATCATCACTATCACTATCATCATCATCATCACTATCATGGTTTTGTACCTTTCGTTCACCCTTGGCCATAAGGCATAGGTGAGTAGTGGACGATGATGGTGAAGGAGGCGGTGAAGGTGGTGATGAAGATGTTGGTGAAGATGATGGCCCCATCATAAATGCGGCAACCTTCTCTTTCTCATCATCGCTCTCATCTTCGGAGGACTCACAAGATGATTCAATGTCGGTGAGCCAATCACCAACAATGTATGCCTTTCCTCCCTTCATCTTCTTGTGGAACTCCTTCTTCTTGCCATCCTTCTTCTTATATGGCTTGTTCTTCTTCTTCTCTTCTTCTTCATCACTTGAATCATTTTTCTTGCCCTTGTTCTTGTTCTTGTACTTGTCTTTTGGTGGTCTAGGGCATTGATGAGCTAGGTGGCCAAGTTCACCACAATTGTAGCAATCCATCTCCGAGATTGGCTTTCTCTTGCTACTTGTGAAGAATTTCTTCTTCTTGCCATCGAACTTGATGCCACTCTTGTTAAGCTTCTTTAGCATCTTGGTGGTCTTTCTCACCATGAGTGCAAGTGATTCATCATCAACATCACTTTCACTTGAGCTTTCTTGCACCATCATGGCTTGGCCCTTCTTCTTCTTCTTGTCATGACTAGCTTTGAAGGCCAAGTCTTTCTTCTTGGAAGATGATGAGCCCTCTTCCGGAGTGATATGCATGTACATCTCATGAGCATTGATTTTCCCTAAAACTTGAGTCGGTGTTGCGGTGGAAAGATCACTTTGGTGAAGCACGGTGACAATGTGTCCATACTTCTCAACGGGAAGCACACTCAAGATCTTCCTTGCAACATCCGATTGGCTCATTTTGGTGAGCCCAAGAGCATTGAGGTCCTCTACAAGAACATTCAAGCGAGTGTACATGTCATTAGCACTTTCTTTGGGAAGCATCTCAAAAGAATTAATTTTCTTTAAGGCTATGTGATAGTGTTCCTCATGCTCACTCTTAGTTCCCTCATGGAGAGCACAAAGATTTTCCCACAATTCATGAGCGTTCTTTGCATTACGCACGCGATTGAAGATATCTTTGCCTAAGCCCCGGTAGAGTGTATTTTTGGCCTTTGCATTCCACCGGTCGTACTTCTCCTCGTCACCACTTGGGTTAGCGGGATCCCTTATGGGGGGAAGCCCTTCGGTTGTGGCTCTAAGGCACCCAACATCTATGGCTTCGAGGTACGCCTCCATACGAATTTTCCAATATGGAAAATCGTCTCCCTCAAAAGTGGGAGGTGGTCCTTCCCCATTAGACATCTTGCTCTAGGCGGTAAAGCCTAAAAATAGAGCAACACGGCTCTGATACCAATTGAAAGGATCAAGATGCCTAAGAGGGGGGGGGGTGAATTGGGCTTTTCTAAAAATTAAATGCAAGAAATAAATCCTACAAGCCGGAATTCACCCCTAGGTCTACTTGTGTTCTTAGAGAGTCTACCGATACAAAGTTTTGCACCCTAGTTTCCAAACCTAGTCTAGCATGGCAAGTCTAGGAATGTAAACAAGCAATGAAAGTAAATACGAGAATGTAAATGCTTGAATGTAAAGGGGCA
This sequence comes from Saccharum hybrid cultivar R570, assembly GCA_038087645.1. Lineage (NCBI taxonomy): Eukaryota > Viridiplantae > Streptophyta > Magnoliopsida > Poales > Poaceae > Saccharum > Saccharum hybrid cultivar. The sequence goes on along the minus strand of JAQSUU010000191.1, from coordinate 8,550,096 downwards.
AGGAACACGGCGATGTTTTTCCGAGGTATCGGAGAGTCGCCACTCCCCACTAGTCCTCGTTGGAGCACCCGCGCAAGGGTGTAGCTCCCCCTTGATCTGCGCAAGGATCAAGTGCTCTCTACGGGTTGATTCTTTGACACTCCGTCGCGGTGAATCACCCACAACCGCTCACAAGATGAGTTGGGTCATCCACAAGCTCCGCCGGATGATCACCGAACTCCCAATCACCACCAAGCCGTCTAGGTGATGGCGATCACCAAGAGTAATAAGCTAGAACTCTCACTTGACCACTATGAGCCCAAATGAGAAAGTGGATGCACACTTGCTACTCTCTAATCGCTAGTGAGGAACTCTCAAGCTATGATTCTCAAATCTCTATCCTCACTAGTGCTCTTGCACTCCCTTGCACTCCAAAGGTGTTTATCAGCTGATCAAATGAGCAAGAGACCTCTAAAAGAGGTGGTGGGGATGTATTTATACACCCCACAGACAAAACGAACCGTTACCTACTGACTCAGCAAAAACACGAGCTGACCGGACGCGCCGGTCGAACTGACCGGACGCGCCGGTCGCTCGTAACGGTCGAAAACCGAAAAACAACTGAGTGACCGGACGCACCGGTCAGGGGTGACCGGACGCGTCCGATCGTGCAGGGAGCATACTGTACTCGCACCGGACGCGCGACCGCGTCCGATCGGTGATGACCGGACGCGTCCGGTCGTCACTGGACCTTACTGGACTGTGACCGGACGCGCCGATCACACCCAGGTCGCGTCCGATCGGGTGTTTCCCTCAAGTGACACGTGTTGACTTCTGACCACCGCGTCCGGTCCTCGCGAGGACCACGTCCGGTGTTCAGAGCTGAAACCCTAGCCGCGGAACTGTACTGACCGGACGCGTCCGGTCATGCCGAGGACCGCGTCCGGTCATGGGAAAACAACCCGAAACTCTCCGAAACGCGTCACAACTTGAACCAAGTTACTTCCAACTGAACTTTGAGCTATTCTAGAGCTGCCTAGCGCCAAGTTTAACAAGTGTGCACCACACCTAAACATAGGACTCGCCTAGGTCAAGCTACCCGCTCATGCCCCCCTTTATAGTACGGCCAAAAGAGAAAAACGAAGATCCTAACGACTATTCCAAATGTCTCTCAACACCTCGACATCCGGAACTAACCGTCCTTAATCTTGACGTCACTCTTTTGAAAACCGAAACGATTTCCATTAAGGGGCATGAATACCATGGTGCCCAAAGCAGTTAAAACCTCCATGACCTAACTTACCAAAGTTTCTGCAAAACACACGTTAGTCATGGTAATAAAGCGTTGTCATCAATTGCCGAAACCAAACCTCGGGGCCTAGATGCTTTCAGTAGAATAACCAAGTAAGAACCCTTCATCACATTTCTTTTCAAACTTGCTCAACCTAGTGCCTTTCTTGAGAATATAGCATTTGCAACCAAACACTCTAAAGTATGCAATGTTGGGCTTTCTTCCATTCAATAGTTCATATGGTGTCTTTCCAAGCTTCCTATGGCAATAGAGACGGTTACTACAATAGCAAGCCGTGTTGATAGCTTCACTCTAAAATGAATGACTAACATTGTATTCACTAAGCATTGATCTAGCCATATCAATCAAGGTTCTATTTTTTCCTTTCAACTACACCATTTGATTGAGGAGTGTACGTTGGTGAGAATTGATGCCCAATACCAAGATCATCACATAAATCTTCAATTCTTGTATTCTTGAACTCACTACCATTGTCACTTCTAATCTTCTTGATGGTGATTTCAAACTCATTTTGCACTCTCTTGACAAAAGACTTGAATAGATCATAAACATCACTCTTGTCATAAAGAAAGAGCACCCAAGTGTATCTAGTGTAGTCATCCACAATCACAAAACCATACTTGTTGCCACCAATGCTAGTGTATGTTGTTGGCCCAAACAAGTCCATGTGCAATAGCTCAAATGCTTTTGATGTGCTCATTTCACTTTTACTAGGATGTGAATTTCCAACTTGTTTGCCGGCTTGACAAGCACTACATAGTTTATCCTTCTCAAAGGTGACATCCTTCAATCCTTTAACTAAGTCATGCATCAAAAGTTTGTTCAATTGTTTCATTCCAACATGACCAAGCCTTCTATGCCATAACCAACCCATACTAGATTTACTAAGCAAGCATGATGTCAATTGTATCTCACTATCATTGAAGTCAACCAAGTATAAGCTACCATGTCTAAATCCTTTGAATATCAAGTTTGATTCATCAACACTTATGACTTCAACATCATCACTACCGAATATGCACTTGAAGCCAAGATCACAAAGTTGTGCCACCGATAAAAGATTGAAATCTAAGCTCTCAACTAGCAACACATTAGATATGCTCATGTCATTTGAGATAGCAATTTTACCAAGCCCCTTGACCTTGCCTTTCTTGTTGTTGCCGAAAGTGATAGCATCAAAACCACCATTTTGACTTCTATCAATAGATTTGAACATACAAGAGTCCCCGGTCATATGTTGAGTGCACCCACTATCAAGCACCCAATGCCTTCCTCCGGCTTTGTAATTGACCTACAAGACAAGATCAATTCTTTTTAGGTACCCAAACTTGTTTGGGTCCTCCAAGGTTAGAGACTAAGCTCTTTGGTACCCAAATGGCTTTCTTCTTTGAGCCCATCCATGGTGTACCAATAAACTTAGCATGAACACCATTTGTACCCTTGGTAAGCATATAGAAAGAATTAAACTTGATTGAGGATACATTTGCATTGGATTTCTTGTTCATGCAATGATGCTCTATGTGACCAACTTGCTTGCAACTTTTGCAATAGCTACCATTGTTCTTCACAAAACGAGTCTTGTGAGGAGCAAAAGCGGCCTTGCCTTTCTTGGGGTTATAGCCCAATCCCTCTTTGTAGAGAGAAGCTCTTTGGCTACCCAAGCACATAAGCAAGCGGTCCTCACCACCATAAGCCTTAGCTAATGTGTGATTGAGCTCTTTTACCTCCTTCTTGAGATTTTCATTCTCAACTATAAGTGTGGAGTCACAAGTGAAACCATCCCTACTAGATGAGGATGATGTAGATGAGCTACATGAAGGGTTAGTAGGAGCAACAATAATAGGCTTATGAAAAGTTTCATCAATTATATCACATGATATGCCTATGTTACAAGTTTTAGCTTTCTCAACATTAGTTGGCATGTTTTCACATTTTTCAACTAGAGAGGAATGAGCTTCTTCAAGCTTAGTGTGAGACTTTTGAAGCTTCTTATGGTCTACCTTTAGACTCTCATAAGATGCCCTAAGCTCATCAAGTTCTTGCATAAGGTTTTTCTTTTCCTTAAGCAAGCCCTTGCACTCCTTTCTAGATTCTTTAAAATGTTGAGTGCAATCTTCTAGCATAGTGATTAGTTCATCTTTAGTGAATTCTTCTTCATCACTATCACTATCACTAGCATTATCATGATCACTCTCATCGTCGGATGATACCTTAGCGGCCTTAGCCATGAAGTACGATGGAGTGTCGAAGAGGGAGACCTTCTCTTGGATGGCAATGCTAGCATGTCCCTTCTTCTTGCTCTTGTAGTCATCCTCATCATCACTTGAGGAATCATCACTATCCCATGTAGCAACATGAGAATCATTCTTCTTCTTATAAGAGCTCTTTTTCTTTTCTTGCTTCTTCTTCTCTTTCTTGATAGCATCTTCATCATCACTATCATAAGGACACTTTGCAATGAGATGGTCCTTGCTATGGCATCTAAAGCATCTCATGGTATGCTCACTCTTCTTGGATGAGTTCTTCCTCCTTCTTGCACGATAGCCTTTCTTCTTCATGAATTTGCCAAATTGCTTGACAAAGAGAGCCATCTTCTCATCAATGTCATCACTATCACAAGAGCTTGAGTCTTCATCACTTGATGATTCAATCATGGATTTGCTCTTGGATGTGGTGGCTTTGAATGCCACACTCTTCTTCTTTTTATCATCTTTCTTCTCATTTTCCTTCTTCTTCTTCTTGACCAACTCATCCTTCTCATCATCTTCTCTATATGAATCATCGGTCATCACTTCTTGAAATATTTGTTGAGGAGTTGAATCCTTCAATGTAGTCCTCACTAGCATGGTGATCAATGTATCAAATCTCTTGGGTAGACTTCTCAAGAACTTCATAGAGAATTGATTGTCCTTGACCTCCTCACCAAGTGCCTTGAGCTCATTGACAATGACTTGCAACCTATGAAACATCTCCGGTACACTCTCATCATCTTGCATCTTGAAGCTTGAAAATTTTTCTTGCAAGATATATGCTTTAGCGGTCTTTGTACCTTCGGTGCCCTCAAATGTTTCTTCTAGCTTGGCCCAAGCATCATGAGCAATCTCTATGTTCTTTACTTGCTCAAATGTCTTGTCATCTAGTGCCTCATGAAGAGCACAAATGGCAATATCATTGCATTGGAGCTTCTTCTCCTCTACCGGTGTAGGTGCTTCCGGATTAGCAACCTCAAATTTTGTTTCGGTGACCTTCCACACTTCTCTATTGATTGACTTTAGGTGTGCGGTCATCTTAACCTCCCAATATGCATAATTTGTGCCATCAAAGTGAGATGCCTTCTTGGTGTTGTTGATGTGCAAGCTTAATTGAGCCATTTCTTTTTCACCGTAGATTGTTAAGCCTCAAATAAACGGTGCCTCGGCTCCGATACCACTTGTGAGGTCCAAAAAGGCTAGAGGGGGAGGGGGTGAATAGCCTAATTAAAACTTCTATAAGAATTACTTAACCACGAGTTAGTACGAAAGGTGGCGAAGCAAAAGCACTAGCTCTAACTAATTAAGCAAGCCACCTACACAAGTCTAGTACAAGGCTATTCACTAAACACAACAACAACTACAATCTAGAAACAAGAAGTAATACGAGAGAAGAGCTTTGATTGATTATACCGCCGTGTAGAGATGAGATGTACCAATCAATCAATCACACAAGAGAAATCCTCGGGAAGAGAATGACACAAGAATTTATCCCGAGGTTCACTTGCTTCCCGGCAAGCTATTCCCCGTTGTGGCGATACACCCACTTGTCGGTTCGCAAGCTAATCGACTATCAAGAGTCGAGCCCCCGGCGGGCGCCGCACAACCGCACACAAGATGGGGATCCTCTAAGCCATGAGCTACACTAGAGTATCCAATTCACGAACTCCCGCGGGGAAGGATCAAGAATCCCTTACAACACTTGGTGAAGGCTCCAACAATCTCCAATTGCGAGCTCAATCACCTCCGCTGCTCCAAGCCGTCTACCGTGTCGGGAAACACGGAAGAGTAACAAGAAATCCACAGCAACTCGAAGATCAAGTGCCTCTAGAATGCAACTCTCAAGCAATGCACTTGAATCTCACTCAAGATATGCAACTAATCAAAGAGATGAGTGGAGGGGTTGTTCTCTAGCTCAAAGTATGTCTCTATATCTCAAAATGTGCAAGAGTTACCCTCAAACCCCGGCCAACGTCTATTTATAACGAAGGGGTACGTAGCTAGCCGTTACAGACGACGCAGCGAAAAACGCGCTGACCGGACGCTCCGGTCAGGGTGACCGGACGCGTCCGGTCACTACACGACAAACGTGAACGGTGTGCGTCAGAACTAGCCGTTGCCCTGACCGGACGCGCTCAACCGAGTGACCGGACGCGACAGTGCCAGCGTCCGGTCGCGTTCCAGTAAGCTCCAGCTGCGACCGGACGCGTCCGATCGCACGTGACCGGACGCGCCGCGCGTCCGATCGTCACACCACTTCGCTCTGTCCCTCTGGACGCCTGACCGGACGCTCCGGCTACGTGAGGGACTGGACGCGCCGGTCGCGCGCTCTGGTTCGCTCAGGAGAACTGACCGGACGCACTGTTGAACTGCCCGGACGCCACAGTGCCAGCGTCCGGTTAGAGTCCAGTAAGCTCCCTGGATGACCGGACGCGTCCGGTCGTCAGTGACCGGACGCGCTGCGCGTCCAATCATCGAACTAAAAACCGCGCAGACGCTGAACACTGACCGGACGCGTCCGGTCATACAGTGACCACGTCCGGTGCAGCGTCCGGTCACCACAGTGACCTCCGTTCGCCTCCGTTTCTTTTCCGACTTCCGGCGCAAGAGAAAATAGGCATTTCACTTCTCCAAAAAGCGCCGAATCCCGCCTCGCAAGCTCGGCGGGAGGGAGAGAGGAACCCAAACCCCTCTCTACCGCTTGAACTCCACCGCCTTCGTAAATGTGCTAACACCACCATGTGTAAATCACAATGTGCATGTGTGTTAGCATTTCACAATCATTTTCCAAGGCGTTATATTAGCTCTTTACTAGATCCTAATGCATATGCTCAAGACATTGATCTAGTGGCACTTGATTTCTGAGCTAACCGTGATTGCCCCTCTTGATAGTCGGCTATGTATCCTAAATCCGGTCAATCACTTCTCTACTCATCTTAGACCGGTAAAAGGAAAACCCTATGGTTATACCTTTGCCTTGCGCTCTTAGTTCCTTCTCTTCCACTTGATCATCATGTACACCATATTATGTGCATCACCACCACTTGTGATCTTGTGGCCATCACTCCATGCCACATGCTCCTTCATCACGTGTGTTGCTTGTGCCTAACTCAAAACACTTAACACATGGCATTAACAACTTGGTGTCATTTATTATCAAAACCAAACTTGGGCTTTCAACAAAGAGTTCAATACCTATTTTGTCTTCTCTAACAACAAGACCCAAAAGACAACCCTTTATGCATATGGGTCTTCAGGAGAGAGAATGCTTGGATTTGGGTTATGCCTCTCCTGGCAACCAAAATGGGTCTTCCATATAAATACTCTATTGGAGGCTATAGGTATTGTGTTGGAAACCCATTTTGAATTTGGGTTCCGCAATAGGTCTCATGTTGGAGACAACCTAAGTAATTCATTTCAGTGTGTTCGTGATATCGTGTATTCCATTCAGTCCACACATTCCTAAGAGTGCTCACCGCGAGTCAAAACATTCACGTACTAGGGTGAGAAGTCCAAGCGGGGAAAACGTGAAATGGACTATCGCAGTGCTAGCGTCCGGACGTTTGGACAAACACCCGCGCTGCACTCCGTTTTCCGCGCTCGGGCCAGCACGCCTCCACCCGAGCCTGCATTCGCGCGCCCACGCGGGGCTCGCGCCGCTCGGACGATGCCCGCATCGCCAGACCGCGCGCAGGGACCGCTCGTGCCCTCTCTTCTTCTCACGCGCATTGCAGCATGTGCAACACCTGATCTACTTTTCCAACGTCCTGATAAAACACTTGCAACATACGTCCACAACAGCTGAAACACTTACAACATACGTCTAAAACACTTGCAAAAATACCAAAAAAACTTGAAAATATGTGTATAACCATTGCAAACTAATGCAAACATCAAGATCTTGCAACATACATGTAAAAACACCTGAAACACTTGCATATATATGCAACATACAAATAAAACAATTGTAACATACGTCTGAAACAGATGAAACATTTGAAACATACACTTGAAATATACGTATAAGCCATTGCAAAATATGCAAAATCCAGATTTATTTTTGCAACATCCTTACGAAGCACTTACAACATACCTCTAAAACATCTCAAACATTTGAAATATACGCTTGCAACATGTATCATATCTCGGTGCGGCCTCCTCCATCGTCCTGCATCGGGGGCGGCGCAGTGGAGAGAAGGAGCAGCGCGGGGTGGCCGTTGAAGGCGGGGTGGGCCACAAAGCAAGAGCAGCGAGGCGGTAGGAGCAGGCGGGGTGACCGCGGAGAAAGTCTCTCGTCTAATTCTCCTTTTCTTATCCACCGGTGCAACGGAAGAGATGGATGTGGATATACCGTAATAAAAAAAAGGCACAGATATCTATTGAGCTCGTATGCTGACCCACCCATGAAGGGGCGTCCGCGCCCTGGGTCTGCGTGTAGCAGTTCCGATGGGCTATGCTATGCATGCCCTTGCTGAGAAGACAAGGGATACTACTACTATACTAGTACTGGACCCTCGAAGAAAGCCGAGACGCAACGGAGAACATTGTACACTTGAGAGATACTAGAAGCCCATAGACTCTCATGGCCCGTCTTCTCAATTTGGTAAAGCAGTAGTACTAGGCCGATCTAAATTGTACACAACCGAAGGGCCCAAATCAGCCCTTTTTATCATGTTTCCTTTCCTGAAATTATTTGTTACCATTAAGAAAAACTCACAGTATTATTACTCCCTTTTCCCTCCAAATAAAGCACTTATCCAAGATTATATTTGAGCGTCTGTATACATATCTTGCATACACTACTGCCACATTGCAAATAGTGTACGATAAACTGGCTATCAAGCTGCTGCTGATGCGGTCAGTGTCACCCGCCCACCAGCCAGGCCTTTAGGTCATGTTTGGTTTTCCACGACTAAAATTTAGCTACTAAAATCAATAATTAAACTTTAGTCACTCTGTTTGGTTCCAGTGACTAAAAGTGACTAAAGGCTATTAAAGTAGTTCAACAAAGACCAAATTATCCCTAATAAATGTACAAATCAGGGTGGGGACCGGCAATAATAAGGGGTAGCTCCAGTCCACTGGGCACTTTAGCCCACTTTAGCACCTCCTTAGGTACTAATGTGACTAAACTACTTTAGTCCCTTTTTAGTCAGTTTATTTGGCAGTTTAGTAGCTAAAGTAACTAAACTTTAGGAGGGGTGAACCAAACAGGCTCTTAGTCGACGCACGCGCGCCGACACGAATATGAGCACACAATTTTCTTCTTTCTTTGGTTGTATTCTTCCTCACCAGATCTGGCCCTGCTCCTGCCTACCTCAACCACCACCTAGGCCGCCTACAACCTCCTGGCCAATCGCCCACCTCCGTTGGATCATCTCAACCCTCCTTACTGTCGGCGCTGCCCATCCGGTTGTCTCCCACCGTTGCCTCACTTGCCGCCGCTGGGTCCTTTCCTTTCTAAACCCGCTAGCCATGGAGGGCTCCCCTAATAATCATAAACCCTATCTGGAGCCGCCACCCCCACCAGCCCGCCCCGCGGTGACCTCGCCGCTGGCCGTCCTGCCCACCGGCCGCTCAGCCCCTCCCTGTTTAGATTTCACCGGCGTTCTCGCGTGTACGTCGCTTGGGGTAGCGATGCACGCACCTCAAATATGAATTTGGCCAAGAAGCGCTCGGCCCACACACAAAAGCATGGCATTTGCTTTTAAAGCCGATGGTTTAGCATCGACAAACACGAACCAATGTGCAACACGCGTTGCACTAGGAACGCAAATAATGTCGTCGAACTCATTCGGCCTGTGTTAACGTCGTCACTGAATGAAAAAGAAACCAACAAATCAAACTAAAGCGCCTTCTGCAGATACAAGGGTGCAGTGCAGGTCGATGATGTGTTTGATGTGAGAGCAAAGCAATAGTATTTGACTATGCGAAGCGACCAACCAACAAATTGCGCTAGGCAGCTAGCGTAGGTCATATCGGCAGACACATGCACACCACCGTGCCCCACTATGGTATACCGACCTGCATTGAACCTTTGTTTGGCCAATATTGCATGCAACAAGATCTCTGTCACATACAGTTTCACCACTTAAGTCGTCGTAGCCATTAGCTAGTTAGTGGCGCCGGCTTCTTTACCAGTTATATTACCGCCACCACTGCACTGAAGAAATAATGCATGCAGCACTAGTGTAATTCAACTACGCAAATGAGAAGAGATCTCATGAGAGGCCGGCCGGGCTTTGTTTCATTTTGGTCGCCAGTAGATTATTGTCCACAAGTTGCCATGTTGGACTGCACTTTAACTCTTTAAGTATGGTAGGTCGACCCCCGCTTCACCCGGGGTGGCCGGCCACCTCTTCTTGGGACAATGCAAGTGTCTAGAAGGGAAACTAATTAGCTAGTGCTTACTTGACCAAATTTACTAATTACTACTCATGACTGCTAGTCATTCATCGTCTCTCGGCGTTCATGTACCGGCCAGATCCTTTTGGCTAGCTAGTTTTTCCATTCATCGTTCAAGGTCATGTATGTACTCGATCTTCGCGCACACGCAATTGTAACGGTAACTTGTCGTATCCAAGCATGATGAGTCGAAGTCCACCGAAACGAGGAGTCACGCAACGGCAAATCAGATCGTCCGTCCGGCCCAAAGCGATACATGCAAGCCTTTTTCTCCACGCGTAGCTTAGCTATAGCTTGGCTTGGCTACACCCGATCTAGTCCGTCCCTGACTGACGCTAGCTTGCACCGGCCGGGCAAAAGCCACGACGCACCACCATAGCTTTCTACGCTGCCTTGGATGGGCTCCTTTGACGGGCCTGGCCTTGTGGTGGTTAGGTAGTGACAGCGAAATAAAGCCAGCACACGGTGGCCTCCCTCCCCTAGCTATAGGCTATAGCCCCCCTGTGGCCACGAACACTCGGACACGAAACGAGAATTCTCTCTGGACGGCCGGACCCCGGAGCCGGAGGGGTCCGCGTCCCGCTCTCGACGCCGGTGGTCAAGCGACGTGCGAGTGACCGATCGAGCCAGCTTTGCCTACCTTGCGCGAACGCGGGTGCGGCGAACGGCCGGCCCTGGACTTTCTGAGCTCTGAGATCCGGCGGCGAGCGGAGCGACGTACGGCCGGTGCGGTGGTCGCGCCACGTAGATCCGCAGGCACGAGTGGGTGGGTGGGTGGGTGGGTGGGGCTTTCGTCGTCCCGCGCAGGAGCGGTAATGTCAGGTGTTGCCCGGCTACCTGACCTCACCAACGGTGCGCACTGCTGGGGCAAAGGGGGGAAAATAGCAATATCCTTGCTGCAGGGGGGCTATTGGTTACCGATCAGATCACCGGGGTCGTGCTGCCTGTTAGTGCGTTGTGCAGAGAGATAAGGCGCATCATTAGGCACGGGAATCTGGTTCTGCAGCTCGGTTTAGTGTGGCGGTGCGATCGTGTAATGATTGTTAGCTGATCGTGCGGATATGTTCTCTCCTTCGGTTTAGAGAGAGAAGAGATTCGCACTCGAGCGGAACTAGCAAAGTCAGATCGATCAGGGTCCTCCCAAAGGATGCTTATTTAACTAGCAATGAGCTCAAAAAGGAAAATGGTGGTCTATTGCATTAGTTAGGTCTTGTGTGGCATTGTCATAGCCTATTCAGCAGCTTCACGAGCTGTTTAAAGTTGTCTTGTGCCTAGTGGTTATTTTCTAAACAGGTTAACATGTCGATTCTAATGATCGTGGCTCAAACATGAAGGTTTTAGTAACATTGATCTAGGGAAGGAATATTGTTCCAGTGGCTGACATTATTACAACAACATCAACAATATAATGGCTTGTGGTATCTTAAACGCAATTATTTTATCTAGGGACGGATCCAACATCGCGGCAAGCAGGGCTATAAAACCCTCCTACCACAGCTCAAATCATGGATGGAAGCTTGAAAGAAGTGGCTAGAAACAAGGTTTTCATTATCGGAAATTAAAATTTATCGGATGTCATGGATAAAGAGGATAAGCAAAATATATCAGAAATATCGGACCAAATTCAAAAAAAAATTATTTTTTTCAAAAAATTTGTAGAATTTGACTTGAAACTATTCCTAAGATATTAAACATCACTTGTTCACAAATCAAAATAAGAATAAATCATTATAGTGTCGGACCGTCACGTGGTTGATTTTGGATTGTCTGTGTAGAAATAGGAAAGAAGAAAAAAATTTGGCTGATATCAAATTTTATCGGACCCCGGGGATAAAAAGGAAATTTCGGAAATATCGGCGACTTTCGGCCGATAAAAAAACCCTGGCTAGAAACGAAAGATTAAAGTAAGAAGACCCTCCTAGCAATGTTTATCACAAGCTAAAACAAATTGGTCATATATTATTTTTTTGACGAAACTGGAGGGGCCGTAGCCCCTACAGAAATTTTATTGAATAGAGTTTGTAAAGTACAATAACGAAAAAAACAGAGAAAAGAAAAAGCAAGAGGAACAGGAACAGGAGGTAGAAAGAACCTAAGAAACAAAGAAGGAAACAAAGGAAATTATATAGCATGGTCGATAGTGCGGTAGAGTGACATAGGTAGCAGATCTAGGATTAACATCTCACTAGCATCAGTGATTGTTACACATTTTTTTAGGAAGCTTAAGGACCCATGAATGTTGGCATAATGACAGCTGATAGGGCTGGGCAGTGGCTGCTTGAGAGGCGGCAGTATTCCAAGAGGCAAGAGACATAAGCAGCATTGTGATGAAACTAGTGATATTTTGATCACAAAGGCAACAACAAATCCACAAGAGAAGATACAATATATGATTATACAAAAAGACTAAGGGCTTTTTTGGATCACAACTAGATTATAATAATCTAGATTATGCATATATGATAATAATAATTAGGATTATGGATAATAATAATAGAATGTTTGGATATTTGGATTATTGTTGGTTAAAATGAGAAATTCCTATCTTATCCTTTATATTTTGGCAAGTTGGACAATTGCTTAGGGGTAAATTAGACATTTAACATCCTTAATCCTCTATAAACTGGTCTCACATGGATTTATGGTAATCAAGAGTTTTGATTATAATAATCTCATATAATTAGACCTCAGCAAATTAGGCCCGACCCAAGTTCACCGGGTTTTGGCCCGCCCGCAAACCTTAGTGGACATGGCCTGAGCACATATCTCGCTAGCCATAAATTTTTTTCTTGATCCGAGCTCGATCCAAAATATTTATTTTAGCTGCTTTACACTATAAACTTCATGGGCGGTGCGGGCCTGGCCCGAGCCCGACCCGAAAAAATAGGCTCAACTTGCCTAGTAGGACGGTCATGGGAGGAATTATTTCGGCCCGAAGTAACCGACTTTTTTTTGCCTAGTCCGCAAAATGCTCAGGTCTACATGAATCAATCCTGTTTGGATTAAAATTTGTTTATAAAATCTGATTATTATAATCACTAAGTATCAAAACAAGGCTTAAGGCACTAAATAATTCATGAGAGATTTAGACAGTGATTTCACCAAGATATAGAGCTCGCGTGAAAAACTCTAGGCTACCAAGTCCATGATAGGAAAGGGAAAAGAAAAGAAAAAGGAAGATAAAAAAGGTAATGATAAGATGCGGGCGTCCGCCAGACGCCCCGCACCCACACCGCTCGCTACTTCAGAGCGTGCCCGCACTCCGCCTTCGTATTTTTTTTAAAAAAGACAGCGTTACTCATCTTCTCCAGTGCAGCTGCGCAAGGCAACTCGCCGCAGGCAGTGCACCCGCCCGCCGCGGCCTTTTCCAGCGCGACGGCGCTGCACCCGCGTCCCATCCCTGGCTGCTCGCGCGCCCCATCGCAAGCTACTCCGCGGTCTGCGTCACCATCCCGTGCCGCGCCTCCATCCACCTCGACGTCGGCAGGAAAGGGGGGGCTACGCATAGGTGTACGTCGTTGACGTCCCCCTAACTAGCGCAGGTTGCAAGAGTATGTTTCAAGTGTTTCAGATGTTTCAGAGGTATGTTGCAAGTATTGTATATTGATGTTGCAAAATTAGATCAGGATGTTGTACATGTTGTAATGACTATACACGTATATTCCAAGTGTATGTTCCAAATGTTTCATCTGTTCTAGACGTATGTTACAAGTGTTTTATTTGGATGTTGCAAAAGTGGATCTGAATGTTGCATATACATGCATGTTGCAAGCATAAGTTTTCATGTGTTTCTAGGTGTTTCTTACGTATGTTTGCAATTGTTTCATCTGGATGCTACATATGTTTGCAATGGTATTCAAATGTTTTTCTGGCATTTTCGCAAGTATTTTAGACGTTTGTTTCAAGTATTTTATTTGTCTTTTTTTTTATTGCATTTGAATGTTTCAAAAGTAGATCAGGCGTTACACATGGAATACGCGTGGGAAGTGGCTAGCAGTGCGGCTGACATCAAGGGTGGCGCGGGCCCACACTGTTGGTGCGCTCGCTCGCAAGCCCGATATGCTAGACGCTCGCTCCCTCCCTGTGCGGATAGCATCCGGACGCTAGCGCCCGGATCAAACATTCGGGCGTTAGCAAGTTCGATAAAAAATGACAATAACTTTTAAGCCAAATAATTGACGGACAATAACTATACAAATGTGTGTATTTGTGCTAATGAACGTATACCTGCTCAGCTGCTCTGTTTACGCAGGCCTGGCCACCTTGGCACCTTGCTATTGATATTTACGAGTAAAATGCATGAATGGTTGTTACACTTCATCTGTGATGTTATTTAGATCTCTGAACTTTGAAAATATATTTTTAGATATCTGAATTTATTGTGATGCGTTGTTGAGTTCTAGAATCTTGAAATTTAATTTTTTAAGTCCTCAAAATCGTCACAACGTGTCATCTAGGTCCAAATGAGCTCTAAACATGTGGACTAGCACTCATCTACATGTTCTCTCTCAATTCTAGCTGCATCCCCATGCTTCTTCCCTCTCTTGGCATTCCAACCAGCGGCGGATCCAAAGGGGGGGCTGGGGGCTCCAGCCCCCCTAATGGCTTGATTTTAAGCCTAATCACTGTAGCAAAAGCGTAATTTCACCATTAAATCTTCATGCAAATCAACATCTTCATTGTTTTAGCCTCCCCTTATCCCGCATCGTGCATCCGCCACTGATTCCAACCTAGTGTGGCATCTTATCATCGTGCCTTTATCATCATCCACATCAAAGGTCATGATGTCATCAGTAATGGTGTGGTGGCAAAGTCAAAACGAGTGCTCCTTAGGCGGAGGAGCCAGGCGAATGATTGCTTTGACATTAAGTTCATTCCCTGGTCAAGAATGAGGTCCCTGGTCAAGAATGAGGTGTGCATTCAACCTTTTGTGGTATGTGGCATCGTGATACAGACTAGATTTGGTCTATTTAGACCTAAATGACATAGTATGATAAGTTTAGAGACCTAGATGGCACACTGAGATAAGTCCTAAAACCTAAAAATAGCATTTTTTTTGAAAGTTTGGGACCTGGATTACGCACAAAGACAAATTCAAAGACTTCAAAATGCACTGTAAGAGTTTTGGGGACCTAAATAACACGATGAGACAAGTTTCAGAGACCATCCTATATTTTACTCGATATATATATATATATATATATATATATATATATATATATATATATATATATATATATATATATATATATATATATATATATATATATATATATATATATATATATATATATATATATGTGTGTGTGTGTGTGTGTGTGTGTGTGTGTGTGTGTGTGTGTGTGTGTGTGTGTGTGTGTGTGTGTGTGTGTGTGTGTGTGTGTGTGCACCACTCAGCATCGCAGCACACCACCCACCATGAAGACATGATCTCAGAAGCTCTCTGAGGATCATCCACCACGAATAGTAGTACTCCACCACTACCATTGTATTACTCCACCACTCTTGTAAATTAGAGAATAAAGGAAGTCATCGTGATCTTCCTGCGCTTGTAAGGTAATCAGGTTTGTGCTAAGTGCTTGGGGTTTCCCGAAAGGGAAAGCCGTATGTAAGCTTGTTCTGTGAAAATGAATTAAGCTTTCCTGTTTTAATCCCTGTTTTCCTTTAAGCTCGTTCATATGGGGCGATGTCTCTATGCTAGGGACCCTAGAGGAGAAACCTCTGCGTGTGTCGTTCTCGTGTTAGCCCTGGTAGCGGCGTTTGTAGAGAACCTTGTTTGCGCAGAGAAGTGTTCCCTTCGGGTGGAACTGCCTGGGGAGACGATAGGGCCTGAGTTCTGTGTGATAGTGGCTGGGGATAGCGAGGGAGAAGAACAGTTGAGTCTAGTTCTGAAGCGAGCTAGTGATGCATACGGTGAGTACCGAGTAGGACTGACACAAGCAATAGTCGCACGAACGGCTGAAACTCTGGTCTCGCCAGCCTGCCAAGATCCTGTGAATCACGCACTCATAATCCGCATATTCACGTAGCTAATAATCACGCACGTCGCTTTCCGCATACTGTTCAAATAGTGTTTTAAATATATTTTATTCAATTCTGCATCCACCAGCGGTGATAGAATAATAAAATATTCCCTGCATAGTGATCTGCATAGTGTCCTAAATAGTAAAGTGATTGGGCCACTCCCGTGAGTGCTCGAGCACTGTTTATATTCTGAATTTGAATAGTGCCTGGTATTTTGAATAGTGCCACGAATTTGAATAGTAACCAACAAATTTGAATAGTGCCGTGAATAGTAACTCGTGAATTTTAATTTTGAATTTAGAATTCCGTATAATCTTGCATTCCCCGTGTATTTCCCCCTGCAGAAGTTCCGTATAATCTTGCATTCCCCGTGTATTTCCCCCTGCAGTGGTATCGGAGCCTGGTTATTAAAATTTGAAATTAAGGGATATACTAGAAGTGTTGATAATGGATAATTTAGATTTAGACAATGAAATAAAATATTATGAACAAAAGTTAAGCAAAGTTCGTGATGAATACAAAAATTCCATGATATGTGAATGGAATGCTATTAGAGATAAAGAAATCTATTTTATACGAAAAATATATTATCTTAATAATATCAAGGAGGAAAGAAAGCTAGAGAATAAATATGTTGAAGCACCTGTTGTGATAAAGGAATAAGAAGCTAAGTTGAATAAGAAGGAAGAAAAGAATAATAGCTTAGATTGTACTACAAATGAAGAAGTGGTGCAAAGTAATAATACTGAATATATCATAGAAGAAGAAGAGCAATTGAAAAGTAGTCAACAGTTTTTATTAGAAAGTTATGAAGAAGAAGAAGATAATACTCAAAGTTATATTGAGTTCATAAATTTCTTAGGTGATGAAGAACTATGTAATCTAGATAACGCTATGGAAGGATTAGATATAATCACCAATAATAATATTAATAGTCAAGCAGAAGCAAAAATTGAATTAATGGATCAAGAAAGCTGTAAGCATGACTGGATAAAAGGAAGAGGTGATTATAATATAAAATGTATTTTCTGTATATATTACCCTAGTCAAGAAAATAGATTTACATGTAGTAAATGCTTAAAGCAAGCTTGTATTTCATGCTTAAAAGAAAATAATCAGAAATGGAGACAAGAGGTAGAGTTAGAACCAGATGATAAAATATTAGCAAGTAGAGTTAGAAATTTAGAAAACAGAATAAATAACTTAGAAGCAGAACTAGAAGAGCTAAGAATTAAGATAGAACTTAATGAAGAAAGTAAGACAGTAGAAAATGTTACTGGTAATACTGAGCTTAGGGATCAAGCAATAACCACCAGAAAAAATAATAAGACTATACAATTAAAAGATGCCATAATAAGCTTTGGGAGCAAATATATAGTTAAGCTACCATTTAGAGAGATAGTAGGAATAAGAATACCTATAAAATTAAACTTAATTCCTACCGTCACTTATAAAATATTAGCACTGGTAGACACCGGTTGTACTAAGAATATTATACATGATAAATATTTTACAAGATGTCCAGAAATAGTTCATACAATAGACCAAGATAAAGCAGAAATATCTACTGATATGTCTGGAATAAAAAGGCCTCATAATCAATTAGCTTATAATGTTGAAATACAAATAAATAATACAAAATACATAATAGACGAAATTACAATAAGAGATCTATCTATGATAAATGTTGATATGTTATTAGGATTAAGATTTTTACAATATTCAGTGCAAACAACGATCATACATGAACAGGGAATTACATTCATTCCTCATCAAGATAACATTCCATATATGACAGAGATACGTAAATCTATAAATTCTAATTTAGAAATTAAAGAATCTAAAAATTATAGAGATGAAGAGTTAGGTGAAAATATAGAAATATTTTATATAACAAATTCAAGTATAGAATGCATTAGTTTGCAATCACTAGCACCAAATTGGTATAGAGATATAAAATCTAAAAAAGACATAGATAAAATAGTACAAAGATTAGAAGATATCCAAATAATTGGAGAAATACCAATGAAGCATTGGGATAAGAATGGTATAGTTTGTAGTATTAATATAATAAACCCAAACTATATAATTAAGACTAGTCCTATAGAAGCAACACCTAAAGACATAGAAGAATTTAAAATGCATATAGAAGAATTACTAAAATTAGGAGCAATAAGAGAAAGCCGAAGTCCTCATAGATCAGCAGCATTTATAGTTAGAAATCATGCTGAAATAGCTAGAGGAAAATCAAGAATGGTTATTAATTATAAAAGACTAAATGATAATACTATAGATGATGGTTATAATATTCCAAATAAGCAAGAATGGATAAATAGAATACAAGGTTGTAAATATTTCTCTAAATTTGATTTAAAAGTTGGGTTTTGGCAAGTAAAAATGGCAGAAGAATCAATAGAATGGACAGCTTTCACATGTCCTCAAGGTCATTTTGAATGGTTAGTAATGCCTTTAGGATTAAAAAATGCCCCTGCCTTATTCCAAAGAAAAATACAGAATATCTTTAATGAAAATCAAGAATTCATATTGATCTACATTGATGATATTTTAATCTTTTCAAAATCTTATAAAGAACATATAGCTCATTTAGAAATATTTTTTAGAAAGGTAGAGCAGCATGGGTTAATACTTTCCAAAAGAAAAATGGAAATATGCAAAGAAAAGATAAATTTTCTAGGTCATGAAATTGGAGACGGAAAAATTCATTTACAAGATCATATTGCAAAGAAAATTTTACAATTTCCTGATGTCATGAATGATAAAAAGACTTTACAACAATTCTTAGGAATAGTGAATTATGCTAGAAACTATATTGAGAACTTAGCAAAGCTAGCTGGTCCGTTATATGCAAAGTTAAGAAAAAACGGATAAAGACATTTTAATTCTAAAGACATAAAACTAGTAAGAATTATAAAAGAAAGAGTTAAAGAGTTAAAACCCTTAGATTTACCTTTAGATGATAATTATTTTATTATAGAGACAGATGCATCAGAATTAGGATGGGGTGCAATACTTAAACAAAAGCCGCACAAATACTCATCAAAGTTAGAAGAAAAAATATGTAGATATGCTTCAGGTAAATATAAGTTAAAAGCAATAAATAATACAGATAGAGAAATTTTAGCTGTTATCAATGCAATAAATGCTTTCAGATTATACCTAGGATTCAAAGAGTTCACAGTAAGGACAGACTGTGAAGCCATATGCAAGTATTATAATAAGGTCAATAGTAAGAAAAGTTCAACTAGACGATGGGTTTTATTTGAAGATATTATTACTGGAAATGGTTATAAAGTAATATTTGAGCATATAAAGGGTAAAGATAATACTTTACCTGATATATTTTCACGATCATCTATTTTGCAGGAATGAAGAAAGGAACAAGCCCTGTCGGCGGTGAATATTTCAGTTTTGGAACTGATAATAAGCTAAGAATATTCCCACCAAATACATTTAAATTTAAGCCTCGAGATCATATTGCTCTAGATGAAATACAAGAATGCATCTTAGATAATTTCTGGTTCCAATACAATAATAAGAGAGAAGACAGAGGATATATGCTAGCAATACTAAATAGCTTAGCTGAATATTTTCATATGATCAATGGGAAGCTGCAGCCAAAAGAACTATCTGGAAATATAGAGAAAAAACCCATATATGTTATATATAGGGGAAAAATACCAGGAATATATATAACATTTGAATCAATCATAGCCCAACAAGTAGAAAGAGAAAATGATGGAGGAGTATCATGGAAAAAATATACAGATATTGATCAAGCTCTTTCATATGCGAGAAGTATTTTGGGAATAAATTATTTCATAGAACCAGCAGCAAAAGACTATATTCAAAAATATAAAAGGGCAAAAGATGTGAAAATAAATTTGCCAGGAGTAAATATAAGAGAAGAATGATCTTCAAGAATACCCACATATAAAGATGTTGTAAAAAAAGAGACAGAATTGCTGAATAATGAAATTATTGAGAAAAAGGTAAAAGAAAAGCTAGAATCAATAATTCCTCAGTTAAAGAAAAATATAATGGAAGAAGTCTTGCAGGAAGTAAGACATGAAATAAATGGGAAGTTTGAAGATATAAATCAAGATTATGAAGAAAATATAAAGAGAGATTATAAAGAATATATAAAGAAAGACTATGAGTCAAAAATACAAATATCCGAGGATGATAATAATAATAATGATGACATGTTGGATGATCACATGTTGGACATCCGAGGTCATGGGCAACAGCCAGAATATTAGATGAAGTCAATATAGCTTCAATTCAATATATATATATATAAGAATAGTCATTCCTTATGTTGATAAGGTATTATCAACAATTTGGTCGTGGGAAGATAGTAAAAGCATGCCTGTGATTTGTGATTTGATGTTTGCACATCAATCATTCGGGCGTGGAAGACCATACCCAAAAAGTCCAAAAAATACATGTGAAGACACTTTGTCAGAGGACAGCACGAAAGTGAGTACAGTAACTCTACTGTAGCACCGTCCAGCTGTCTGGGCAATTGATAATTGAAGACTTAATAACGAAGGCGCGTCAGACGTCGCTTTCTCCAGACGATAAGCGCGAAGGACGATCCAGATAAACGTGAAGGACACTCTGGAAGGCTCAGGACTCCAGCCGATAAGCTCGAAGGACGAAGAGTCATCCACGAAGGATGCTCCAGAAGGCTCCTCTGGCTCTTTAAAAGCAGAAGCCAGACGCCTGCATTCGATATCACGAATCAGATCACGAATCAGATCACGAATCAGATCACGAATCAGATCACGAATCGGATCAGGAATCACCACTCAGCATCGCAGCACACCACCCACCATGAAGACATGATCTGAGAAGCTCTCTGAGGATCATCCACCACGAATAGTAGTACTCCACCACTACCATTGTATTACTCCACCACTCTTGTAAATTAGAGAATAAAGGAAGTCATCGTGATCTTCCTGCGCTTGTAAGGTAATCAGGTTTGTGCTAAGTGCTTGGGGTTTCCCGAAAGGGAAAGCCGTATGTAAGCTTGTTCTGTGAAAATGAATTAACCTTTCCTGTTTTAATCCCTGTTTTCCTTTAAGCTCGTTCATATGGGGCGATGTCTCTATGCTAGGGACCCTAGAGGAGAAACCTCTGCGTGTGTCGTTCTCGTGTTAGCCCTGGTAGCGGCGTTTGTAGAGAACCTTGTTTGCGCAGAGAAGTGTTCCCTTCGGGTGGAACTGCCTGGGGAGACGATAGGGCCTGAGTTCTGTGTGATAGTGGCTGGGGATAGCGAGGGAGAAGAACAGTTGAGTCTAGTTCTGAAGCGAGCTAGTGATGCATACGGTGAGTACCGAGTAGGACTGACACAAGCAATAGTCGCACGAACGGCTGAAACTCTGGTCTCGCCAGCCTGCCAAGATCCTGTGAATCACGCACTCATAATCCGCATATTCACGTAGCTAATAATCACGCACGTCGCTTTCCGCATACTGTTCAAATAGTGTTTTAAATATATTTTATTCAATTCTGCATCCACCAGCGGTGATAGAATAATAAAATATTCCCTGCATAGTGATCTGCATAGTGTCCTAAATAGTAAAGTGATTGGGCCACTCCCGTGAGTGCTCGAGCACTGTTCATATTCTGAATTTGAATAGTGCCTGGTATTTTGAATAGTGCCACGAATTTTAATAGTAACCAGCGATTTTGAATAGTGCCGTGAATAGTAACTCGTGAATTTTAATTTTGAATTTAGAATTCCGTATAATCTTGCATTCCCCGTGTATTTCCCCTGCAGTGGTATCAGAGCCTGAATTCAAATTCTAAAATCAAACTTAAAATTCACGAGTTACTACTGAGGGGGCCTGAATTCAAATTCTAAAATCAAACTTAAAATTCACGAGTTACTATTCACGGCACTATTCAAATTCGCTGGTTACTATTCAAATTCGTGTCACTATTCAAAATACCAGGCACTATTCATATTCAGAATAAGAACAGTGCTCGAGCACTCACGGGAGTGGCTCAATCACTTTACTATTTAGGACACTATGCAGATCACTATGCAGGGAATATTTTATTATTCTATCACCGCTGATGGATGCAGAATTGAATAAAAAATATTAAAAACACTATTTGAACAGTATGCAGAAAGCGACGTGCGTGATTATTAGCTACGTGAATATGCGGATTATGAGTGCGTGATTCACAGGATCTTGGCAGGCTGGCGAGACCAGAGTTTCAGCCGTTCGTGCGACTATTGCTTGTGTCAGTCGTACTCGGTACTCACCGTATGCATCACTAGCTCGCTTCAGAACTAGACTCAACTGTTCTTCTCCCTCGCTATCCCCAGCCACTATCACACAAGACTCAGGCCCTATCGTCTCCCCAGGCAGTTCCACCCGAAGGGAACACTTCTCTACGCAAACAAGGTTCTCTATAAACGCCGCTACCAGGGCTAACACGAGAACGACACACGCAGAGATTTCTCCTCTAGGGTCCCTAGCATAGAGACATCGCCCCATATGAACGAGCTTAAAGGAAAACAGGGATTAAAACAGGAAAGCTTAATTCATTTTCACAGAACAAGCTTACATACGGCTTTCCCTTTCGGGAAACCCCAAGCACTTAGCACAAACCTGATTACCTTACAAGCGCAGGAAGATCACGATGACTTCCTTTATTCTCTAATTTACAAGAGTGGTGGAGTAATACAATGGTAGTGGTGGAGTACTACTATTCGTGGTGGATGATCCTCAGAGAGCTTCTGAGATCATGTCTTCATGGTGGGTGGTGTGCTGTGATGCTGAGTGGTGGTGGTTCTTCGTGTGGTGATTCCTGATCCGATCTCCTTCTCTCCTCTCGATAATGAATGCGGGCGTCTGGCTTCTGCTTTTAAAGAGCCAGAGGAGCCTTCTGGAGCATCCTTCGTGGATGACTCTTCGTCCTTCGAGCTTATCGGCTGGAGTCCTGAGCCTTTCAGAGTGTCCTTCACGTTTATCTGAATCGTCCTTCGCGCTTATCGTCTGGGGAAAGCGACGTCTGACGAGCCTTCGTTATTAAGTCTTCAATTATCAATTGCCCAGACAGCTGGACGGTGCTACAGTAGAGTTACTGTACTCACTTTCGCGCTGTCCTCTGACAAAGTGTCTTCACATGATATTATTTTGCGCTGTCCTTTGATAGGCGTTATCTTCACGTGTATTTTTTGGACTTTTTGGGTATGGTCTTCCACGCCCGAATGATTGATGTACAAACATCAAATCAGGCATGCTTATAATATCTTCCCACGGCCAAATTGTTGATAACACCTTATCAACAAAAGGAATATATTTCTTGTATCTAGATATTAATTTGAAGCTATATTGATTTTCTTATTAATCAATATCTTCTTCGTTGTCTGGTTCATCTGGTTGCCATATTTCATACCAAGACAACAAATCTCTATATTCTTTTCTTAGTTGGCATTCTGCACCATAATTGGGTTTGATCAATCTTCCAACTTCTCTTTACAATATACTATATCTGTTATAGTACTCTCGTAAGAATACTCTTATTATTTTATTTTGATACATCATATGATATTCAGAAGCAAATTTGGTATTCCCTTCTAATTCTTTTGCTTCACTAAAAATTCTCCAGTTATCATGATTCGTATTCTTGGCAAATAATTCTTCATAATCCTCTATGATTCTCCATGAATTAGGAAATTTGTATTGACCTTTAGTAATATATATATCATGGCATGCTGGTCTTATTGGTCTCATAAATTTTGGAGGATTAGAACAGAATTTAATTTTATATTTTCCTTGAATACATACTAATTTCTTGCATGCTTCTTTAATAGTCTTTCCAAGGTCAGATTGAAGAATTTCTTCAAGTGTACCGTAAATATCATGGATTAACCCATGATCTATAATGGTTTGTAAAGAGATATGATCTTTATTGTTTATTTGTATATTTCTAAAATATTTTAAATTTATGTCAGCCCTAAGTATTATAAATTGTTGATGAGGCTTGACAATAAATTTATCATCAAGATGAAGTAAGGGGAAAATATTTGCATTTACAGTTATTCCTAAATGCCTTTCTTTCCCTTGATATATCTGCATGAAATAATTTTGAATATTTTGAAAGGTTTTGTAATGTCTTTCAGCATATTTCTTCTATATTAAATCTATAATATCTTGAGTAAAATATGATAGAGTTTGGTCAGTTTTAAAGCTTAATCTAGGAATAAGGAATTCTTGTGCAATATTATTTATATATTTGCTTCCTACCTTCTCTAAGCTTACTTCTTCTTTATTTTTCTCATATTTTGTATTTACTACTTCATTTTTCCTATCTTTCTGTGGATTTAAGCATAGTATACATGCTTGTCTTAAACATAGACTATATGTTGCTCTGTCTTCTGGATCTTGATAATATATGCAAAATACACACCTTATGTTAAGATTACTCTTTTTAGATTCCTCTACTTGATCCATCATTTCTATCTTTAATCCAGCTAATTCATCAATTAAATCTAATTCTTCATCACTTGATTCATTTTCTACATCATATTCTATTTCATCTGTCTCTATAATTGAATATATTGACTCATCATCCATTATATCATCATCACATACTAAAATATTTTCATTTACACTATCTATAATTAGAACATTTTCTTGTTCTTCTTGCTTATTGGAATACCTCTTCTTGTCTTTATTAGGACAAGTTTTACTTAAGTGATCTGGTGAATTGCATATAAAATATCTACAAGTATTATCATAATTCTTTCTAGGATTATATCTTCTTACATTTCTCTTATGCAAGAAAGGAGCTCTATTATCTGATCTTCGTAAGAAATATCGTTTCTTAGTTCTTACCTTTCCTTTTTCATAATTCTTAGGATACTTGTAGTATTTCTTATTTCTAGATCTTTCTTCTCCATATGTCAATGGTATTTGAACTATTTTATTACAGAAATTATAATCAGACTGCTTCATTGATCTTTGGGCTTGTATATTTGTGCATATCTTTCTTAACTGTTTAAAAACAAATGTTATAGCCTGAGTTATATTATATTCTTTAGTACCCTCTGTTTCCTTTATATATTCTTCGAATATCATAGAGCCTAATGGGTCTGGTAATTTGTTAAAATATTTTTCAACAATTCCTTTATTATACCCTTGTTTAGCAGTTGTGGCATTGTACAAATAATGCTGAGAAAATTCTTTTATTCTTTTCCAATTTGTTAATGATAATTTTTCTAATTCTTTTAATCTTTCATTTTGTAAGACAGTATATCCTATTTCAGGATCTTCACCTATTATAATACTTGATATGATATTTGCAAAATTATACGGGTTATTGCCAGCTCTTTTTAATTGCGCATAATAAGTAGGAAAAGATTCTACCCATTGTTCCCATAAAACTTTAACTGATTCTCCTAGAAATGTCTCTAAATATGTAATCATATCTTCTACTTTGTTTCCAATATTATGTTGATTTTGTATATATTTTTGCACTATCAACCCTTTCCATATGCTGATTATATTTGGCCAATCTATAGGATCATGTGCTGCTAAATTTAATATAGCACCATCGCTTTTATAATTCTGAAATTGAACCTTCTTTTCAAATTCTCTTCTTTTTGAACCCATATGTGTATATTGTCCAGGTATATAACTATATGAAGAATCTTCTTTCACTGGTGGCCATGTTCCTGGATTTCTAGTTGGTCTTTCTATTCCTTCTTCAACCTTTATTTCTGGACCTCGTTTTCTTTTTGATGAACTTGGATCTATTTCCATTGCTTCTATAGCATTATCTTTTCTATGTGTCTCTACATACTCTGAGAATTTCATATAATTTACCGAATTATTATTACCTATTTCAATTATATCCTCATCTTCTTCCTCATAGCTTTCTTGTAAGATCTTATTATTAATTTCCCATTGCTCTTCTTCACTTATATCATCATCTATATTGTCTACTATTTTAATTTTACTATTCTCTACTTCCTTTTGAGCCTTGTTATCTTTATCTTCTATCCTTTTTGACTCTACATTATTTTTCTTTATTGGAACACTAATTTTTTTGCTATTTAACTCTCTTTCTTGCTTAATATTATTAAGTCTATGTATTTGTCTTCTAAAATAGATTTCCTTTTCTCTTATAGCATTCCATTCACATATCATAGAGTTTTTATATTCATCATGGATTTTACTTAACTTAATTTCATAATGTTTTATTTCATTGTCTATATCCACAAATTCACATACACTATTTCTTCTATTTTCCTCTAACTTTACTTCTGAACTAGATGTTTCTAAATCATCTAGGCTTCTTTCTTCATATCCTACAAACCTAATACTAGTTGATCCCTTTTTATTTTCGTAACTTATATAATCTTTAGGTTGCTTTAAAACCTTTGGTTCTATTAAAGCACTTATATTCCATTCTTCACCTGCCCTTTCTTCAGAACTAATCTTTAGAGGACTCATAAATTTTATCCCTTTAGACTGCATGCTTTCTATCACATTATTCACATTTATCTTATATTTGGTTCCACTTCTATTAGTTAACCTACCTAGAAATTCTATGCTTATTAATAAATTAGTTCCTTTAAAATCTTCATAGCCTTTGGTTTGAAATCCAAAAGTCATCTTGTCTATAAATTCTTTTACTGGCATTAACAAGTCTGGAGCTATATATGTTATTAGCATGTTTTCATTCATATCACCTTCTAAAAATCCTAATGCTGCTTTATTTATTGAATCCCATCTTTTATCTAGCAAAGTTGTTAAGACCTTTGTTCCTAATTTCTTTCTTGTCATACCTTTAATTCCTATAATATACATTCCTTGATGTATATATTTATACCCATAATATTTTAATTCATTTTCAATTTGTTTATTAACTATTCTTAACTGAACAGGTTCAGTTAATACACTTAATTCTACTTCTCTAGATATTCTATATAATCCATTTTTATTTTCAAACCAACTCATTTGATATATTTGTTGAGGTCTTATTTTTCTTAAAGTATCTTTCTGATATCTTTCAAGATCTCTTTCTACATCTATCATTTCTTCTAAGGTTTCAATATCATCACAACCTCCTTTTATTCTGTCTATAAGGCCTAAAGGTCTTACATCTCTATTCACTAGTTGGAGTGACTTGTCTCTTCTAGAGAGACTTTCAGATACTGCCATTTTTCTGAATTTAGTGATCTATTAACTTCAACTACTCCTGTGGATGATAACACAATTTCTTTATTATTCTCGATAATATTAATATGCTCAAGTTTCTTATACAAATAAGATATATCCTTTTTAATATAATCACTATTTTGACTAATTCTTCCTAGAGAACCTTTACTTTCTTCCAAAGCTCATAGAGCTAATTCTAACTTATTATTGGTAGCTGAATATAGCTCTATTAACTGCCTATGCTCTTTTTGTAGACTTTCAAATTTTAATTCTAGTATATCCCTTAAATTCAAATTTTAATAACCAGGCTCTGATACCACTGCAGGGGGAATACAGGGGAATTGAGCTAAGTTGAACTATGAATTCAAATTCTAAATTCAAACTTAAAATTCACGAGTTACTATTCACGGCACTATTCAAAATCGCTGGTTACTATTCAAATTCGTGTCACTATTCAAAATACCAGGCACTATTCAATTTCAGAATAAGAACAGTGCTCGAGCACTCACGGGAGTGGCTCAATCACTTTACTATTTAGGACACTATGCAGATCAATATGCAGGGAATATTTTATTATTCTATCACCGCTGATGGATGCAGAATTGAATAAAAAATATTAAAAACACTATTTGAACAGTATGCGGAAAGCGACGTGCGTGATTATTAGCTACGTGAATATGCGGATTATGAGTGCGTGATTCACAGGATCTTGGCAGGCTGGCGAGACCAGAGTTTCAGCCGTTCGTGCGACTATTGCTTGTGTCAGTCCTACTCGGTACTCACCGTATGCATCACTAGCTCGCTTCAGAACTAGACTCAACTGTTCTTCTCCCTCGCTATCCCCAGCCACTGTCACACAGGACTCAGGCCCTATCGTCTCCCCAGGCAGTTCCACCCGAAGGGAACACTTCTCTGCGCAAACAAGGTTCTCTACAAACGCCGCTACCAGGGCTAACACGAGAACTACACACGCAGAGGTTTCTCCTCTAGGGTCCCTAGCATAGAGACATCGCCCCATATGAACGAGCTTAAAGGAAAACAGGGATTAAAACAGGAAAGCTTAATTTATTTTCACAGAACAAGCTTACATACGGCTTTCCCTTTCGGGAAACCCCAAGCACTTAGCACAAACCTGATTACCTTACAAGCGCAGGAAGATCACGATGACTTCCTTTATTCTCTAATTTACAAGAGTGGTGGAGTAATACAATGGTAGTGGTGGAGTACTACTATTCGTGGTGGATGATCCTCAGAGAGCTTCTCAGATCATGTCTTCATGGTGGGTGGTGTGCTGTGATGCTGAGTGGTGGTGGTTCTTCGTGTGGTGATTCCTGATCCGATCTCCTTCTCTCCTCTCGATGATGAATGCGGGCGTCTGGCTTCTGCTTTTAAAGAGCCAGAGGAGCCTTCTAGAGCATCCTTCGTGGATGACTCTTCGTCCTTCGAGCTTATCGGCTGGAGTCCTAAGCCTTCCAGAGTGTCCTTCACGTTTATCTGAATCGTCCTTCGCGCTTATCGTCTGGGGAAGGCGACGTCTGACGAGCCTTCGTTATTAAGTCTTCAATTATCAATTGCCCAGACAGCTGGACGGTGCTACAGTAGAGTTACTGTACTCACTTTCGCGCTGTCCTCTGACAAAGTGTCTTCACATGATATTATTTTGCGCTGTCCTTTGATAGGCGCTATCTTCACGTGTATTTTTTGGACTTTTTGGGTATGGTCTTCCACGCCCGAATGATTGATGTACAAACATCAAATCAGGCATCACATTTATCTTATATTTGGTTCCACTTCTATTAGTTAACCTACCTAGAAATTCTATGCTTATTAATAAATTAGTTCCTTTAAAATCTTCATAGCCTTTGGTTTGAAATCCAAAAGCCATCTTGTCTATAAATTCTTTTACTGGCATTAACAAGTCTGGAGCTATATATGTTATTAGCATGTTTTCATTCATATCACCTTCTAAAAATCCTAATGCTGCTTTATTTATTGAATCCCATCTTTTATCTAGCAAAGTTGTTAAGACCTTTGTTCCTAATTTCTTTCTTGTCATACCTTTAATTCCTATAATATACATTCCTTGATGTATATATTTATACCCACAATATTTTAATTCATTTTCAATTTGTTTATTAACTATTCTTAACTGAACAGGTTCAGTTAATACACTTAATTCTACTTCTCTAGATATTCTATATAATCCATTTTTATTTTCAAACCAACTCATTTGATATATTTGTTGAGGTCTTATTTTTCTTAAAGTATCTTTCTGATATCTTTCCAGATCTCTTTCTACATCTATCATATCTTCTAAGGTTTCAATATCATCACAACCTCCTTTTATTCTGTCTATAAGGCCTAAAGGTCTTACATCTCTATTCACTAGTTGGAGTGACTTGTCTCTTCTAGAGAGACTTTCAGATACTGCCATTTTTCTGAATTTAGTGATCTATTAACTTCAACTACTCCTGTGGATGATAACACAATTTCTTTATTATTCTCGATAATATTAATATGCTCAAGTTTCTTATACAAATAAGATATATCCTTTTTAATATAATCACTATTTTGACTAATTCTTCCTAGAGAACCTTTACTTTCTTCCAAAGCTCGTAGAGCTAATTCTAACTTATTATTGGTAGCTGAATATAGCTCTATTAACTGCTTATGCTCTTTTTGCAGACTTTCAAATTTTAATTCTAAATCGTCTTGTCTTTTACCCCAAGATATATAAAAATTATGTATTAAGTCAACTAATAAATTTATTTGCCCGTGTGAAGTATGCCAAGTATGATCTTCAGAGCTATTTATTCTGCACTTAATATTTATATTCTCTTTAGTTTTAACAGTCTTTCCTGTATTAACTTCTAAATTTAAATAATGTAACTTTTCAATCTTCAATAATTCTAGTATATCCCTTAAATTCAAATTTTAATAACCAGGCTCTGATACCATTGCAGGGGAATCACAAGGGAAATACGCTAAGCTAAACCGTGAATTCAAATTCTAAAATCAAACTTAAAATTCACGAGTTACTATTCACGGCACTATTCAAATTCGCTGGTTACTATTCAAATTCGTGTCACTATTCAAAATACCAGGCACTATTCAAATTCAGAATAAGAACAGTGCTCGAGCACTCACGGGAGTGGCTCAATCACTTTACTATTTAGGACACTATGCAGATCACTATGCAGGGAAAATTTTATTATTCTATCACCGCTGATGGATGCAGAATTGAATAAAAAATATTAAAAACACTATTTGAACAGTATGCAGAAAGCGATGTGCGTGATTATTAGCTACGTGAATATGCGGATTATGAGTGCGTGATTCACAGGATCTTGGCAGGCTGGCGAGACCAGAGTTTTAGCCGTTCGTGCGACTATTGCTTGTGTCAGTCCTACTCGGTACTCACCGTATGCATCACTAGCTCGCTTCAGAACTAGACTCAACTGTTCTTCTCCCTCGCTATCCCCAGCCACTATCACACAGGACTCAGGCCCTATCGTCTCCCCAGGCAGTTTCACCCGAAGGGAACACTTCTCTGCGCAAACAAGGTTCTCTACAAACGCCGCTACCAGGGCTAACACGAGAACGACACACGCAGAGGTTTCTCCTCTAGGGTCCCTAGCATAGAGACATCGCCCCATATGAACGAGCTTAAAGGAAAACAGGGATTAAAACAGGAAAGCTTAATTCATTTTCACAGAACAAGCTTACATACGGCTTTTCCTTTCGGGAAACCCCAAGCACTTAGCACAAACCTGATTACCTTACAAGCGCAGGAAGATCACGATGACTTCCTTTATTCTCTAATTTACAAGAGTGGTGGAGTAATACAATGGTAGTGGTGGAGTACTACTATTCGTGGTGGATGATCCTCAGAGAGCTTCTGAGATCATGACTTCATGGTGGGTGGTGTGCTGTGATGCTGAGTGGTGGTGGTTCTTCGTGTGGTGATTCCTGATCCGATCTCCTTCTCTCCTCTCGATGATGAATGCGGGCGTCTGGCTTCTGCTTTTAAAGAGCCAGAGGAGCCTTCTGGAGCATCCTTCGTGGATGACTCTTCGTCCTTCGAGCTTATCGGCTGGAGTCCTGAGCCTTCCAGAGTGTCCTTCACGTTTATCTGAATCGTCCTTCGCGCTTATCGTCTGGGGAAAGCGACGTCTGACGAGCCTTCGTTATTAAGTCTTCAATTATCAATTGCCCAGACAGCTGGACGGTGCTACAGTAGAGTTACTGTACTCACTTTCGCGCTGTCCTCTGACAAAGTGTCTTCACATGATATTATTTTGCGCTGTCCTTTGATAGGCGTTATCTTCACGTGTATTTTTTGGACTTTTTGGGTATGGTCTTCCACGCCCGAATGATTGATGTACAAACATCAAATCAGGCATGCTTATAATATCTTCCCACGGCCAAATTGTTGATAACACCTTATCAACAAAAGGAATATATTTCTTGTATCTAGATATTAATTTGAAGCTATATTGATTTTCTTATTAATCAATATCTTCTTCGTTGTCTGGTTCATCTGGTTGCCATATTTCATACCAAGACAACAAATCTCTATATTCTTTTCTTAGTTGGCATTCTGCACTATAATTGGGTTTGATCAATCTTCCAACTTCTCTTTGCAATATACTATATCTGTTATAGTACTCTCGTAAGAATACTCTTATTATTTTATTTTGATACATCATATGATATTCAGAAGCAAATTTGGTATTCCCTTCTAATTCTTTTGCTTCACTAAAAATTCTCCAGTTATCATGATTCGTATTCTTGGCAAATAATTCTTCATAATCCTCTATGATTCTCCATGAATTAGGGAATTTGTATTGACCTTTAGTAATATATATATCATGGCATGCTGGTCTTATTGGTCTCATAAATTTTGGAGGATTAGAACAGAATTTAATTTTATATTTTCCTTGAATACAGGCTAATTTCTTGCATGCTTCTTTAATAGCCTTTCCAAGGTCAGATTGAAGAATTTCTTCAAGTGTACCGTAAATATCATGGATTAACCCATGATCTATAATGGTTTGTAAAGAGATATGATCTTCATTGTTTATTTGTATATTTCTAAAATATTTTAAATTTATGTCAGCCCTGAGTATTATAAATTGTTGATGAGGCTTGACAATAAATTTATCATCAAGATGAAGTAAGGGGAAAATATTTGCATTTACAGTTATTCCTAAATGCCTTTCTTTCCCTTGATATATCTGCATGAAATAATTTTGAATATTTTGAAAGGTTTTGTAATGTCTTTCAGCATATTTCTTCCATATTAAATCTATAATATCTTGAGTAAAATATGATAGAGTTTGGTCAGTTTTAAAGCTTAATCTAGGAATAAGGAATTCTTGTGCAATATTATTTATATATTTGCTTCCTACCTTCTCTAAGCTTACTTCTTCTTTATTTTTCTCATATTTTGTATTTACTACTTCATTTTTCCTATCTTTCTGTGGATTTAAGCATAGTATACATGCTTGTCTTAAACATAGACTACATGTTGCTCTGTCTTCTGGATCTTGATAATATATGCAAAATACACACCTTATGTTAAGATTACTCTTTTTAGATTCCTCTACTTGATCCATCATTTCTATCTTTAATCCAGCTAATTCATCAATTAAATCTAATTCTTCATCACTTGATTCATTTTCTACATCATATTCTATTTCATCTGTCTCTATAATTGAATATATTGACTCATCATCCATTATATCATCATCACATACTAAAATATTTTCATTTACACTATCTATAATTAGAACCTTTTTTTGTTCTTCTTGCTTATTGGAATACCTCTTCTTGTCTTTATTAGGACAAGTTTTACTTAAGTGATCTGGTGAATTGCATATAAAACATCTACAAGTATTATCATAATTCTTTCTAGGATTATATCTTCTTACATTTCTCTTATGTAAGAAAGGAGCTCTATTATCTGATCTTCGTAAGAAATATCGTTTCTTAGTTCTTACCTTTCCTTTTTCATAATTCTTAGGATACTTGTAGTATTTCTTATTTCTAGATCTTTCTTCTCCATATGTCAATGGTATTTGAACTATTTTATTACAGAAATTATAATCAGACTGCTTCATTGATCTTTGGGCTTGTATATTTGTGCATATCTTTCTTAACTGTTTAAAAACAAATGTTATAGCCTGAGTTATATTATATTCTTTAGTACCCTCTGTTTCCTTTATATATTCTTCGAATATCATAGAGCCTAATGGGTCTGGTAATTTGTTAAAATATTTTTCAACAATTCCTTTATTATACCCTTGTTTAGCAGTTGTGGCATTGTACAAATAATGCTGAGAAAATTCTTTTATTCTTTTCCAATTTGTTAATGATAATTTTTCTAATTCTTTTAATCTTTCATTTTGTAAGACAGTATATCCTATTTCAGGATCTTCACCTATTATAATACTTGATATGATATTTGCAAAATTATACGGGTTATTGCCAGCTCTTTTTAATTGCGCATAATAAGTAGGAAAAGATTCTACCCATTGTTCCCATAAAACTTTAACTGATTCTCCTAGAAATGTCTCTAAATATGTAATCATATCTTCTACTTTGTTTCCAATATTATGTTGATTTTGTATATATTTTTGCACTATCAACCCTTTCCATATGCTGATTATATTTGGCCAATCTATAGGATCATGTGCTGCTAAATTTAATATAGCACCATCGCTTTTATAATTCTGAAATTAAACCTTCTTTTCAAATTCTCTTCTTTTTGAACCCATATGTGTATATCGTCCAGGTATATAACTATATGAAGAATCTTCTTTCACTGGTGGCCATGTTCCTGGATTTCTAGTTGGTCTTTCTATTCCTTCTTCAACCTTTATTTCTGGACCTCGTTTTCTTTTTGATGAACTTGGATCTATTTCCATTGCTTCTATAGCATTATCTTTTCTATGTGTCTCTACATACTCTGAGAATTTCATATAATTTACCGAATTATTATTACCTATTTCAATTATATCCTCATCTTCTTCCTCATAGCTTTCTTGTAAGATCTTATTATTAATTTTCCATTGCTCTTCTTCACTTATATCATCATCTATATTGTCTACTATTTTAATTTTACTATTCTCTACTTCCTTTTGAGCCTTGTTATCTTTATCTTCTATCCTTTTTGACTCTACATTATTTTTCTTTATTGGAACACTAAATTTTTTGCTATTTAACTCTCTTTCTTGCTTAATATTATTAAGTCTATGTATTTGTCTTCTAAAATAGATTTCCTTTTCTCTTATAGCATTCTATTCACATATCATAGAGTTTTATATTCATCATGGATTTTACTTAACTTAATTTCATAATGTTTTATTTCATTGTCTATATCCACAAATTCACATACACTATTTCTTCTATTTTCCTCTAACTTTACTTCTGAACTAGATGTTTCTAAATCATCTAGGCTTCTTTCTTCATATCCTACAAACCTAATACTAGTTGATCCCTTTTTATTTTCGTAACTTATATAATCTTTAGGTTGCTTTAAAACCTTTGGTTCTATTAAAGCACTTATATTCCATTCTTCACCTGCCCTTTCTTCAGAACTAATCTTTAGAGGACTCATAAATTTTATCCCTTTAGACTGCATGCTTTCTATCACATTATTCACATTTATCTTATATTTGGTTCCACTTCTATTAGTTAACCTACCTAGAAATTCTATGCTTATTAATAAATTAGTTCCTTTAAAATCTTTATAGCCTTTGGTTTGAAATCCAAAAGCCATCTTGTCTATAAATTCTTTTACTGGCATTAACAAGTCTGGAGCTATATATGTTATTAGCATGTTTTCATTCATATCACCTTCTAAAAATCCTAATGCTGCTTTATTTATTGAATCCTATCTTTTATCTAGCAAAGTTGTTAAGACCTTTGTTCCTAATTTCTTTCTTGTCATACCTTTAATTCCTATAATATACATTCCTTGATGTATATA
This sequence comes from Saccharum hybrid cultivar R570, assembly GCA_038087645.1. Classification (NCBI taxonomy): domain Eukaryota; kingdom Viridiplantae; phylum Streptophyta; class Magnoliopsida; order Poales; family Poaceae; genus Saccharum; species Saccharum hybrid cultivar. The sequence goes on along the minus strand of JAQSUU010000191.1, from coordinate 8,514,927 downwards.
TTTATACCCACAATATTTTAATATACATCAAGGAATGTATATTATTATTCTATCAGTTAAGAATAGTTAATAAACAAATTGAAAATGAATTAAAATATTATGGGTATAAATATATACATCAAGGAATGTATATTATAGGAATTAAAGGTATGACAAGAAAGAAATTAGGAACAAAGGTCTTAACAACTTTGCTAGATAAAAGATGAGATTCAATAAATAAAGCAGCATTAGGATTTTTAGAAGGTGATATGAATGAAAACATGCTAATAACATATATAGCTCTAGACTTGTTAATGCCAGTAAAAGAATTTATAGACAAGATGGCTTTTGGATTTCAAACCAAAGGCTATGAAGATTTTAAAGGAACTAATTTATTAATAAGCATAGAATTTCTAGGTAGGTTAACTAATAGAAGTGGAACCAAATATAAGATAAATGTGAATAATGTGATAGAAAGCATGCAGTCTAAAGGGATAAAATTTATGAGTCCTCTAAAGATTAGTTCTGAAGAAAGGGCAGGTGAAGAATGGAATATAAGTGCTTTAATAGAACCAAAGGTTTTAAAGCAACCTAAAGATTATATAAGTTACGAAAATAAAAAGGGATCAACTAGTATTAGGTTTGTAGGATATGAAGAAAGAAGCCTAGATGATTTAGAAACATCTAGTTCAGAAGTAAAGTTAGAGGAAAATAGAAGAAATAGTGTATGTGAATTTGTGGATATAGACAATGAAATAAAACATTATGAAATTAAGTTAAGTAAAATCCATGATGAATATAAAAACTCTATGATATGTGAATGGAATGCTATAAGAGAAAAGGAAATCTATTTTAGAAGACAAATACATAGACTTAATAATATTAAGCAAGAAAGAGAGTTAAATAGCAAAAAAATTAGTGTTCCAATAAAGAAAAGTAATGTAGAGTCAAAAAGGATAGAAGATAAAGATAACAAGGCTCAAAAAGAAGTAGAGAATAGTAAAATTAAAATAGTAGACAATATAGATGATGATATAAGTGAAGAAGAGCAATGAGAAATTAATAATAAGATCTTACAAGAAAGCTATGAGGAAGAAGATGAGGATATAATTGAAATAGGTAATAATAATTCGGTAAATTATATGAAATTCTCAGAGTATGTAGAGACACATAGAAAAGATAATGCTATAGAAGCAATGGAAATAGATCCAAGTTCATCAAAAAGAAAACGAGGTCCAGAAATAAAGGTTGAAGAAGGAATAGAAAGACCAACTAGAAATCCAGGAACATGGCCACCAGTGAAAGAAGATTCTTCATATAGTTATATACCTGGACAATATACACATATGGGTTCAAAAAGAAGAGAATTTGAAAAGAAGGTTCAATTTCAGAATTATAAAAGCGATGGTGCTATATTAAATTTAGCAGCACATGATCCTATAGATTGGCCAAATATAATCAGCATATGGAAAGGGTTGATAGTGCAAAAATATATACAAAATCAACATAATATTGGAAACAAAGTAGAAGATATGATTACATATTTAGAGACATTTCTAGGAGAATCAGTTAAAGTTTTATGGGAACAATGGGTAGAATCTTTTCCTACTTATTATGCGCAATTAAAAAGAGCTGGCAATAACCCGTATAATTTTGCAAATATCATATCAAGTATTATAATAGGTGAAGATCCTGAAATAGGATATACTGTCTTACAAAATGAAAGATTAAAAGAATTAGAAAAATTATCATTAACAAATTGGAAAAGAATAAAAGAATTTTCTCAGCATTATTTGTACAATGCCACAACTGCTAAACAAGGGTATAATAAAGGAATTGTTGAAAAATATTTTAACAAATTACCAGACCCATTAGGCTCTATGATATTCAAAGAATATATAAAGGAAATAGAGGGTACTAAAGAATATAATATAACTCAGGCTATAACATTTGTTTTTAAACAGTTAAGAAAGATATGCACAAATATACAAGCCCAAAGATCAATGAAGCAGTCTGATTATAATTTCTGTAATAAAATAGTTCAAATACCATTGACATATGGAGAAGAAAGATGTAGAAATAAGAAATACTACAAGTATCCTAAGAATTATGAAAAAGGAAAGGTAAGAACTAAGAAACGATATTTCTTACGAAGATCAGATAATAGAGTTCCTTTCTTACATAAGAGAAATGTAAGAAGATATAATCCTAGAAAGAATTATGATAATACTTGTAGATGTTTTATATGCAATTCACCAGATCACTTAAGTAAAACTTGTCCTAATAAAGACAAGAAGAGGTATTCCAATAAGCAAGAAGAACAAGAAAAGGTTCTAATTATAGATAGTGTAAATGAAAATATTTTAGTATGTGATGATGATATAATGGATGATGAGTCAATATATTCAATTATAGAGACAGATGAAATAGAATATGATGTAGAAAATGAATCAAGTGATGAAGAATTAGATTTAATTGATGAATTAGCTGGATTAAAGATAGAAATGATGGATCAAGTAGAGGAATCTAAAAAGAGTAATCTTAACATAAGGTGTGTATTTTGCATATATTATCAAGATCCAGAAGACAGAGCAACATGTAGTCTATGTTTAAGACAAGCATGTATACTATGCTTAAATCCACAGAAAGATAGGAAAAATGAAGTAGTAAATACAAAATATGAGAAAAATAAAGAAGAAGTAAGCTTAGAGAAGGTAGGAAGCAAATATATAAATAATATTGCACAAGAATTCCTTATTGCTAGATTAAGCTTTAAAACTGACCAAACACTATCATATTTTACTCAAGATATTATAGATTTAATATGGAAGAAATATGCTGAAAGACATTACAAAACCTTTCAAAATATTCAAAATTATTTCATGCAGATATATCAAGGGAAAGAAAGGTATTTAGGAATAACTGTAAATGCAAATATTTTCCCCTTACTTCATCTTGATGATAAATTTATTGTCAAGCCTCATCAACAATTTATAATACTCAGGGCTGACATAAATTTAAAATATTTTAGAAATATACAAATAAACAATGAAGATCATATCTCTTTACAAACCATTATAGATCATGGGTTAATCCATGATATTTACGGTACACTTGAAGAAATTCTTCAATCTGACCTTGGAAAGGCTATTAAAGAAGCATGCAAGAAATTAGCCTGTATTCAAGGAAAATATAAAATTAAATTCTGTTCTAATCCTCCAAAATTTATGAGACCAATAAGACCAGCATGCCATGATATATATATTACTAAAGGTCAATACAAATTTCCTAATTCATGGAGAATCATAGAGGATTATGAAGAATTATTTGCCAAGAATACGAATCATGATAACTGGAGAATTTTTAGTGAAGCAAAAGAATTAGAAGGGAATACCAAATTTGCTTCTGAATATCATATGATGTATCAAAATAAAATAATAAGAGTATTCTTACGAGAGTACTATAACAGATATAGTATATTACAAAGAGAAGTTGGAAGATTGATCAAACCCAATTATGGTGCAGAATGCCAACTAAGAAAAGAATATAGAGATTTGTTGTCTTGGTATGAAATATGGCAACCAGATGAACCAGACAACGAAGAAGATATTGATTAATAAGAAAATCAATATAGCTTCAAATTAATATCTAGATACAAGAAATATATTCCTTTTGTTGATAAGGTGTTATCAACAATTTGGCCGTGGGAAGATATTATAAGCATGCCTGATTTGATGTTTGTACATCAATCATTCGGGCGTGGAAGACCATACCCAAAAAGTCCAAAAAATACACGTGAAGATAACGCCTATCAAAGGACAGCGCAAAATAATATCATGTGAAGACACTTTGTCAGAGGACAGCGCGAAAGTGAGTACAGTAACTCTACTGTAGCACCGTCCAGCTGTCTGGGCAATTGATAATTGAAGACTTAATAACGAAGGCTCGTCAGACGTCGCCTTCCCCAGACGATAAGCGCGAAGGACGATTCAGATAAACGTGAAGGACACTCTGGAAGGCTCAGGACTCCAGCCGATAAGCTCGAAGGACGAAGAGTCATCCACGAAGGATGCTCCAGAAGGCTCCTCTGGCTCTTTAAAAGCAGAAGCCAGACGCCCGCATTCATCATCGAGAGGAGAGAAGGAGATCGGATCAGGAATCACCACACGAAGAACCACCACCACTCAGCATCACAGCACACCACCCACCATGAAGACATGATCTCAGAAGCTCTCTGAGGATCATCCACCACGAATAGTAGTACTCCACCACTACCATTGTATTACTCCACCACTCTTGTAAATTAGAGAATAAAGGAAGTCATCGTGATCTTCCTGCGCTTGTAAGGTAATCAGGTTTGTACTAAGTGCTTGGGGTTTCCCGAAAGGGAAAGCCGTATGTAAGCTTGTTCTGTGAAAATGAATTAAGCTTTCCTGTTTTAATCCCTGTTTTCCTGTGTGTGTGCGCGCGCGCGGTGACCTAGAGATGTTCAATTAACCAAGAGAAATCCCGATATCGATCTTGAGATGGCGATCGAATTCCAGTACAAATGATCATGGTGGGATCATTGCTCAACGCGGGTGGTCCAATCTAGCGGCCGGTTGACGGTGATCTCAAACGTACGCTGGCCACCATGTCCTCATACTCATAGACCTCCAGGTTCAAACGCTCTACGTCTGTACGTGCAAAAACAGTACCAACAATATATAATCCCAGTACAACTCCGGCCATTTGTGGGTACCAAAAAGGTGAAAAAAAAGAAGAGTTGAAAAACTGCGCTTGTATGTGGCGTTGCACTTACGGTAGGTAACTGGCAACAATGTCTGAGTGAGTGGCCATAGAGAGAAGCGCACTTCAGAGGTAAATCGCTGAGTAACTCGTCAGTAATCGCCTCCTTTACCCGGTTTATGTCTCTATCATATCAAGCACGTATACAAACTCCAATTGAGTTGCTGAGGCCGGTCAAATACGTAATCGGCAAGAAAGCTCTGTGGTAGACCAAGAAGTCCTTTGAATCTTTGTTCTGAGCTTGCTTGGTGCATAATCGCGTGTTTGCTCACGCAGCGTGCGAAAGAGGCGGTGCGTGTGCATGCATCTGCCAGAACAATCTGTAAAGTTGCATTGCATAGTTTATTGGATGAACGCTTGCATAATTGTGCCTTCTAATTTTGTTCCTTTGGTTAAAATGTAGCACTCTGGCGTGCCTACAATTTCCATCAAAACAACACAACAAGAGAAAGGTCAATTAAAATTTATGAAATCCCTCAACTAAGGATGTAGTCCAGCTTTTTAACCTTCAACCACGAAACCGTTCAGTTTTCACTGATCTAAAGTGTTGAAAGTTGAATGATTCTGTTGTTAAGGATTGAAAATTAGACTCGTCAAGGGTTGTAAAATAGACCTTTTCTCGTTTAACACGGTAGTAGACCTAAGTTCTTCGATGAAGTGAGGTAATCCAAAAGGGCTAACTGAACCATCCACCCCCCAAGACGTTGAGCAGAGAATTCAATAGAATCACATGTTTACCTGTTTTATGTAAACCATCCACCCCCCACCACCACAAAAAAAAAAACTATCTTTCGGTGTTTGTATGACTGATGTGTATCTATCAAAATCCCGCCTCTTTCATTTCCCTGTAACAATAGTGTATGTCTGATGTGTATGGCGCCGCTTTATTTCCATGTAGCCAACTTGAAGAAGACATCAAACCAAAGCAGATAAAAGGTGAGAGCCGGCGCTCTGCAGTTCCCGCCACCAACAGATCATACCCGCCAGCCAGTTGGATCGTCGCATCCGCGAGACCGCGACGCAGCCGCCGCCGGGTACGCCGTCGGGACTCTTTGTCCGGACCTGGTGCAGCAGACGCGGCAGTATTTTCTCCACCGGTCCTTCGCGCCCGGCAAGGGACGACGCCAAGTTTTGGGGGGCGCCGCTGACGCGCGGTGTGCAAATGTGCAATGCATGCATCGCACGCGCCCTGGCGCGCGGGGCGTTGGCGCGGCCGAAAGCGGCGGCGGCACACGTGCCACCTGCCGCTACCGGTTGACTTCGCCGCAACCTTCCATCGCCATCCCCCACCCAACGCCCAGCGGAATGTGCAGTCCTGCACATTAAAAACCCTGCGGGTAAGTCAGCATGGCCAGGACAAGTAGCAAACGCAAGCAACGAGCAGCCTTCGTACTAATTTTTCCTATAGACAAACTTAAATTTCTTTGAATAAGGGATCCAGTATTTGCTATATAAATCGACACATACAACTTGTACACGATTCCAAACTAAACAACGTAGTAGGTTTTTTTTAATACTGTCCTGAAGGATATGTTTTTATGATCGACGGCAGTTGTTCATAGAAAATCTTTTAGCATTTCCACCACTAAGCACACGCTTCATATAATGGCATAACTCTTCATGTCTTTCACTGTTCTGCAATGTTTCGCGAATATTATCTTCCATAATCACGGTTATATTTTATTTCTGATAATACGGGCGCAAAGGCAGCACTAAACCGGCCGGGGCAATATTCATTAATATCTATTTGGTATGCAGGTTCTATCCTCAGAATGGTCTGCTTTCGTGATAGTTACAATACTCATGTTCATCAGGGAAGCCAAATGGAGAGAAAGGGAGACTGAGAACGACGGTTAGGCCAGTTTTGAACAGAGGTCAAAAGATTTCCGACCATGGATTCTCTCAGCAAGTTGAAAAAGACAATCAATTCACCGAAGAAAACTCGGGCCACCCACGGCTGAGTGCCTGCACAATCACAAGTCAAAACCGACGCACGCCACGCCGCGCCGTCGCAGGCAACACTACCGTCCCATCGTCTCCTCCCACCTCACTTCCCTCCCTCCCTCCCTCCACCATTGTTGCTACCGGTGCAAGCTCCCAGGCGAGTCCAGCTTCACGCGCCATATGGCCTAGGTCCTCAAAAGGCCGAGCAAGAAGCCTTCTTCCCCGCCCAGCGTCATCACTGTGCTGCATCCTTGCTTCTATGGAGCATTTCTTGATGCAACGCACCGCCACATGGCCATGCCGTTTCTTCCTGTGCTTGTCTGTCTTGGTCCTGCTGCCCTTCCTGTCTCCAGTCGACTCCCTGAACCAGAGTTCCAGCTCCTGCGACCCGGGTGATCTTAAAGCCCTGGAGGACTTCTCCAAAGGTCTTGAAGGAGGTGGCGTCGCTGGCTGGACGTTCCCAAACGCAACCACCGGCGCGGCCAGCTGCTGTGCATGGACCGGTGTCATGTGCGATGGCAGCGGGAGGGTCATCGGGTTGGACCTCCATGGCCGGAAGCTGAGGGGCAAGCTGCCGCTCTCGCTCGCGCAGTTGGACCAGCTCCAGTGGCTCAACCTCTCCGACAACTACTTCCATGGTGTCGTCCCCGCGCCTGTGTTCCAGCTCCAGAGGCTACAGCAGCTCAACCTCAGCTACAACGAGCTCACTGGCACACTGCCAGACAACATTTCTCTCCCACTGGTCGAGCTCTTCAACATATCCTACAACAACTTCAGTGGTTCCCACCCCACGCTCCGTGGTTCAGAGCGTCTCACCGTGTTCGATGCAGGGTACAACTCCTTTGCCGGGCAGATTGATACAAGCATCTGTGAGTCGTCTGGTGAAATCAGTGTGCTGCGATTCACATCCAATCTCTTTACTGGGGACTTCCCAGCAGGCTTCGGGAACTGCACAAAGCTCGAGGAGCTGTATGTCGAACTCAACATCATCTCCGGGAGAATGCCAGATGACCTATTCAGGCTGCCATCTCTGAAGATCCTGTCTCTGCAAGAGAATCAACTCTCTGGGGGGATGAGCACAAGGTTCGGTAACCTGTCCAGCCTTGATAGGCTGGACATATCTTTCAATTCATTCTCTGGGCACCTTCCAAATGTTTTTGGTACCCTCCGCAAGTTGGAGTTCTTCTCTGCACAGTCCAACCTCTTCAGGGGTCCATTGCCTCCCTCGCTGTGCCATTCTCTGTCACTGAAGATGCTGTACCTGAGGAACAATTCATTGAATGGAGAGATCAACCTCAATTGCTCAGCAATGACACAACTTAGCTCACTCGACCTTGGCACAAATAACTTCATTGGCACAATTGATAGTTTGTCGGATTGCCGTAATCTGAGGAGCCTGAACCTTGCCACAAACAACCTCAGTGGTGAAATCCCTGCTGGTTTCAGGAATCTTCAGTCGCTAACCTACCTCTCACTTTCAAACAATAGCTTCACAGATGTGCCATCAGCATTATCTGTCCTTCAGCACTGTCCAAGTCTAACAAGCCTCGTGCTCACAAAGAACTTCCATGATGAGAAGGCCTTGCCGATGACTGGGATACAAGGTTTTCACAACATCCAAGTGTTTGTCATTGCAAATAGCCATCTTTCAGGATCGGTACCACCATGGCTAGTTAATTTCACACAATTGAAGGTGCTAGATCTGTCATGGAATCAATTGATCGGGAATATTCCTGCATGGATTGGTGATCTTGAGTTTCTGTTCTATTTGGATCTATCCAATAATTCACTTAGTGGAGGAATTCCGGAAAACTTGTCTAACATGAAGGCCCTTGTAACAAGAAAGATCTCACAGGAATCTACAGAGACTGATTATTTTCCTTTCTTCATCAAAAGAAACAAGACAGGCAAAGGGTTGCAGTACAATCAGGTTAGCAGCTTCCCACCCTCCCTAGTTCTCAGCCATAACAAGCTCACAGGCCCCATATTATCGGGCTTTGGGATCCTCAAGCACCTACATGTATTGGACCTCAGCAACAACAATATTTCTGGTACCATTCCTGATGATCTATCAGGGATGTCAAGCTTGGAATCCTTGGATTTGTCACATAATAATCTTACCGGAGGCATCCCATCTTCATTAACGAAGCTGAATTTTCTATCAAGCTTCAGTGTGGCATACAACAATCTGAATGGTACCATTCCATCAGGAGGTCAATTCTGGACATTCAGTAGTTCTACTTATGAGGGTAACCCCAAACTCTGTGGCATTCGCCAAGGCCTACCCCGGTGTCATTCAACTCCTGCTCCTACAATTGCTGCAACAAATAAGAGAAAGAACAAGGGCATCATATTTGGAATAGCTATGGGTATTGCAGTTGGGGCAGCATTTGTTTTGTCTATTGCTGTTGTATTTGTGCTGAAGGGTAGCTTCAGAAGGCAGGATCATACAGTAAAGGCTGTCGCAGATACTAATCGAGCCCTTGAGTTGGCACCAGCCTCACTGGTACTACTGTTTCAGGACAAGGCTGATAAGGCATTGACCATCACTGACATTTTGAAATCGACAAACAACTTTGATCAGGCTAACATCATTGGTTGTGGTGGCTTTGGTCTAGTGTACAAGGCAACATTGCAAGATGGAGCAGCAATCGCTATCAAACGACTATCAGGTGATTTTGGTCAGATGGAACGGGAGTTCAAAGCAGAGGTGGAGACGTTATCAAAAGCTCAGCATCCCAATCTTGTGCTTCTGCAAGGTTACTGCAGGATTGGCAGTGACAGACTCCTGATCTACTCTTTCATGGAAAATGGCAGCCTAGACCATTGGCTTCATGAAAAGCCAGATGGTCCCTCCAGATTAATCTGGCCAAGAAGGCTTCAGATAGCAAAAGGAGCAGCAAGAGGTTTGGCATACCTGCATTTGTCATGCCAACCTCATATTCTCCATCGTGATGTCAAGTCAAGTAACATCCTTCTAGATGAGAATTTTGAAGCCCATTTGGCTGATTTTGGGCTTGCTCGGCTTATTTGTCCCTATGCCACACATGTGACCACTGACCTAGTTGGTACCCTGGGTTACATCCCCCCTGAGTACGGCCAGTCTTCAGTAGCCACTTTCAAGGGTGATGTTTATAGTTTTGGCATTGTCCTTCTGGAGTTATTGACTGGAAAGAGGCCTGTAGACATGTGCAAGCCGAAGGGAGCTCGGGAGTTAGTCTCATGGGTTACACATATGAAAAAGGAAAACCGTGAAGCTGATGTCTTGGACCGTGCAATGTATGATAAGAAATTTGAGACACAAATGATGCAGATGATTGATGTTGCTTGTCTGTGCGTAAGTGATTCACCAAAACTGCGGCCATTAACACATCAGTTAGTGCTATGGCTTGACAACATTGGTGTGACCAGTGATGCACCAAAGTGAGGCAAGTTCAACAACAGCGGTCATTGGGGAAATCCTTGTGTTCAATTGATCCTCTCTTGGATGAATGTTCTTCTCTAGCGAGAAATGTAAGATAATGCATGATGATTGTATATTCAATAATGCATGCTTCATGACAATCTAACTTGCTAATTCAATAATAGAAAAGGAACTCTGTTATTTTGCATGCAGTAGATACAATTTTCAGGTTGTTTATGGAAGTTTTGCTTCTTTTTTGACTTTGGTGTGAATATCTTGTATATAGTAACAGGGGATTTTCTAAATAAAGGAATAATTAAGTATCTCTGAGTTTCTCTTATAAGTTTGTGCACATATTGCAGTACATTACTAAGTTGAGACACTTTTCTTTCTCGCATCAGTTCATTGTTATGTTCTTTATAACTTAAGAATGATGCTACTGATTTCACATTAGTAAGTACTCCCTAGAATTTAGAAAAAATGGAATGTCAGTTAATAGGATCAAATTTTCACCATGGTTGTGGCAAGTCTACGCATCTACAAGGCAGGGACAACCCCCTCTAGTTTGCTCTAGTTTTGCCAGTGGCGCTGGTCCTCTCCTTGCCATGGTCTAGGATTTGTCAGTCCATCTCAAAACCCAAAAAGAAGAAACGTCATCAAAATCAGCTCACCCAGATAAAAGAACTTGCATGGTTGTATCTACTGGCTTTAGAGTTGAAATTGCTGCTGAACAAGCAGAAAACACACCAGTTCGAACTCTCAATCTAAAGCGCATGATACAAAACAGAGGGAGAAAACTTATGGGGCGTTACCTCACTGGCAACTCATGGTTCAGGGATTCAGGCACTCGCTCGAACAGGTGGCGTGCATGTGCGGTTGTCTCGTGCTCTAGCACAGTTTCGCCTTCGTACACCCCGAGAGTGCACGTCCCCTTTCTCCAGCGCCGCCATGGAGGTGGCCGTCGCCTTCGTCCGCGCCGCTTGGACCGGCTCGCGCATGCGCGCGCAGCAAGGCGGGCGTGGGCCCTCTAACGGAGAGCGACACCGAGGGAAATGGAATGCGAGCTCGATGGACCCTGCGCATACCAGTGCGCCGCACCGAACACTAGAGCATTCGACATGGGCACATCTACCGAGGAGTGTTACGGCGTGCGGGCGGCGAACGGCGATCGCGAGCGATGGTCACCGCCACCACGTCTCCCATGACTGCCCGGCCGGCGTCCTTCCCCTCGCTTCCCGATCGCATGTTTGTGCTGGGCCTAACTGCTTCAGCTCGGCCGCTTCAAACCCAACCCCAGCAGGCCAGCGCCGCAGTACAACAGAGGAGAAACGGCGCCCCCGATGGGCTTTCTAAATTGGGCTGTAAGCCCAACCCATACCAATGCAAGCAAGTAAAAAAAGGATGTAAGATTCAGGACCTTTTTACTAGAAATGCAGAGGAGTTGGAGTGCTGGAGGAGGTAACAATAGAGGTAGATACGAAGAGTACACATGCATATTTACTAGTCTAAAAAAAGGCACGAAAGATAAGTATAGGGCCCGTTTGACACGACTCCTACACCAACAACCATAGTAGTATTGCTCATAGAAGCAGTCTTTCTCTGTCCACGAAATGAACATGGAGCCAAGAGACGCTTCAATTTCCGACTCCTCCAGAACTGTAGCAAGGAGGCGTAGCCCAAATGAGCCCGGCCAAATAGGCCTTAGTGTTAAATAGAGAGGATTGAAATTTATAAGGCAGAAAGGAAGTATAACTTTTTTCAATGTCAAATAGATAATTTTCTCATAATTAGCTGATTTGTCTTTACTCATGAGATTCACCAAGCCAGTATCTTCAACCTTGGGAACCGGGTATTCGGCCTCCAAAAGTGGACCATGTGACGTTCACCACAAGATTGAACATCCTTCCCATCGAAATCACTCTTCTGCAACTATTGTGCCTTTTTGCGGTAAAAGTGAGCTCGCGAGTGCTCACAAAACCCTTCAGTTCTCTGTTACCGGAACATTTGTAGAAACTGTGTCCAGGTTCCTCCTCGGTTTTAATATCAAACACAAGCTTCAGCTCACCATGTAACTCAACTGCGATCACATGGGACGCAACCACCACCAACGGTGAACCATCGTTTGGCACCATGGGAGATGGACCAGATGTACTCTTATACAGCATGATCCCATCATGACATCCGCTGGTAAATGCAGTCAGAGTCTTAAGATCATAGCCTTTGGCAGCCCGTGTAATATCGACATCAATAGTCGCTTCCACAGCGTGCATGATAAACCCAAAAGCAATGTCCACCGGCCAAATTTGCCATAGATGCGCACCTTATGCTTCTGATTTCCCGTACTGTATATCCAATTCCTAAACTCAAAACACCCATCAATGACTAAATAATCATTGACTTCACATGCGTACTTAGTGGAACTGTCTATAGCCTTGATACTATATATTCAACTAAAACACCAAAAGGTGCGTGGAACCCTCGAGCTGGGGAAATCAAAGGTATATCACGTGAATCCTGTTAAAACAAGAAAGACAATAAGTTAAGAATAGTTTTTTTTCCTTTCTGGAACATAATTGCAAAACACATTTGTAACAAGTAGATACACTAAATGGAAGCTTATTTTTTAGCGAACATTATCCTTAATTTTTTATGTATTCAAAAGATTTATATAAAGTAAACTTGTTCTTGCTTGCTAAAAAAAGTTTATAATTAAGTGCTATCCAATTAAGTTGCTGCTCTAAATATATTTTGGTGACATGCCTTAGTGGATGAAGTGCCATTTCAAGTGTGTAATAGTTAATTTTGTTTTGAGTAAATTACACAGAACCATGAGGCCCAAAAGTTGCCAAAATTATTACAAATGGCCTACCACAAAATTAGATCCTGATTGGAACAACTTCTGCTTGTCCATAATCCAACTTTTGGAACAGCAGCTGAAATTATTTAAATGATAAACTGTTGCAGATCCTGCTGTTTGGCACACAACTTCTGCTGATCTGTTGAAACATAAGCAGAGGTTGTGCCAAACAGGGCATATAAATGGTTAAAAGAAATATAAATTCCATCATGATTTGGGCATATAGGCCTAGCAAAAGCTATGCTGATTGAATAATGAATCACAGAAAGTGATCAGTTGTTTTTTTTTCATTGGAATGCCAGTAAAACGCTAACTCTGGGGTGAGCATACTAGCTGCATGCACTGACAGTTGACCCAAAGTGTTCTTACAGCAAATATGAACAAAATTCCCTCCCTAATTTTGAGTACTTCAACAAGCACATGCCTAACTCTCCATCAATTTGAATACTTTTATTAAAAGGTAACAAATGAATACAATGAAAAAGTAATATTTACCAAGCAAGTTACAAAAGAAACCTTGTAATTATATAACACAAGCTTCATGATGTCGATATACAAAAATCAAAACCAAAATAAGTAAAATATGAAAAACTTTTAACAAGATCGAATCAACTGACCGAGCTGATCTCATGATTGTGCTCTTGTGATTTGAGAAATACATGATTCTGTAGATAATCAATGTCATCTCGAACTGCCAGGAAACCATAAACACTCATATGATCGTGAGGCAATAAATTACCAGCAAACCTCAATGAGAAAAACTGAAGCATAACTGTTGCTGTATACTTGGACAAACCAGGCTGTGTAAATTGTCTGCTCTTCACACAAGCTGATAACAAGAAACCAGGGGGTGACTGTTAAAAATCCATGAGGATCTCACTTGTTCAGGTACGGGAAAAAAAAAGGAATAGGAATAAAAGATAGGAAGTATTACTAGGACTAGTGTTTTTCATCCGGTATATTTTGTACCACGGATAGAAGCAATCTGGTCTAGGAAACCGGGGCCAGACCTCAACACAACTAAATTTCCCATCCTCATTAAGTATATCATTCAACTCCTTAATTTTGTTGTAGTACTCTTTAACATCCTTTTTATATTGATCAGCCCACTTCAAAGGCCCCTCTGAATAAAGGAATAGAACACAGATTACACTCAGAAGATAAAAAAGATGCTCAATTCATCATGGGTAGGTATACAACATATAAGCTGATTATCCTATCCTGCTTGTTTTAAGTTAACAAATAAAGGCTTACCGAACAAAAACCTATTGCGTCCGGTCAACTTAGCTGTACACCAACAAGACACAGGTACTCCAAGAAATAGTTTCCAAGTTGCCTATTAGCTTTGTCATTTTCATCATCTGTATGTAAAAAAAAGATTGAACCTCGAGAGAACTATAACAACCTTTTAGTCCCAAGCAAGTTGGGTAGGCTAGAGTTGAAACCCAACATGAGCCCCTAGTCACGGTTCAAGCACGTCAATAGCTACTTTCCAAGCACTCCTACATCTACCCATCTTTATATCTAATAGTAATAGACTTCCTGTGTGTAAATTGTTAGACATAATCTGCTGATCCTCCATGGCAGTCAAGGGCAGGTACATGGTCAGCTCTGCTGTCCAGCCCTGAACACTGCAGCTTGTATGGCAATAGGCCATCCCTAGTACTATAGTTGGTAGAAGGTGATGTATACCATGCTCTAGGAGTAGGTAGAGGTACACCAGCCATGTCTTGGCTGTACCAAGGTGATGGGGGCTGTACTCAGCCATACCATCATGTACTATGTAGTTGGTAGCTTGCTTGTATAAATTAGGAAGCAATGCAATGGAAAATGCAGCTCTTGCCACCATCTCTTTGAGTCTGCAGTTTCAGGAGCTGAAACTGAGCAGTGTTGTGTGTGTGCTGAAGAAGAGCTCAGCTCTTCTTCTTCCTTGGTTCAGGGGAGAGGGAGAGGGAAGGGGAGCAGGTGCTGCTCACCTTGACACTAGGTGTTAGTGTCGACACGTGGTATCGGAGCCGTACAAGTCGTTGGGAGGTGTCGCCGGCAATGGACACGGCTGCAGGTGGCGCAGGGGGTGGTGCAGAGGCGGCTGCGGCGGCGGCTGCAGCAGCGGCCATGGAGAGGCAGCTGGCCTCGGCATCCCAGCCTGCCGTGGAGGTGCGCACGGTGAGGGAGGTCGGCGGGTCCAACACCTGGCCGATGCTCACCCGCACCAACTACGGCGAGTGGGCTGTCCACATGAAGTGGAAGCTGCGCGCGCGGCGGTGGTGGGCGGCGGTGGAGACCGGCAATGCCGGTGAGGATGCGGAGGTGGGCGTCATGGAGGCGCTCATGGCGTCCACGCCGTCCGAGTTCCATGAGGCCATCGGGTCGAAGAACACGGCGAAGGAGGCGTGGGACATGCTTGCGTCTTTCCGCCTCGGCTAGGACCGAGCCAAGAAGGCGAAGGCGCAGCAGCTGCGCCGCGAGTTCGACGACCTTCGTTTCAAGCCCGGAGAGGCCGTGGAGGACTTCGCGCTTCGGCTGCAGTCGATCGCGAGTCAGCTGGCCACCTACGGCAAGCCGGTCGACGACGAGGACGTCGTGGCCAAGCTGCTGCGCGTCGTGCCGGCCAAATACGCGCAGCTTGCCCTGTCCATCGAGACGATGCTGGACTTGTCCACATTGTCGCTCGAGGACGTCACCGGGCGGCTCCGCGCGGTGGAGGATCGCGCGCCGCCGGAGAAGGAGAAGCCCAAGCTGCTGTTGACAGAGGAGGAGTGGTCGGCGCGGATGAAGGAGAAGCGCAAGACCGGGGAAGGCTCCAGTCGCGGTGGCGGTGACCGTGGCGGCGGCAACGGCGGAAAGCAGCGTGGCAAGGCACCGGCGGAGAAGAAGAGGGGGAAAAAGAAGTTCCCCGACCCCAATGCTTGCCGCAAGTGCGGCGAGGTGGGGCACTGGGCACGGGAGTGCCCAAACAAGAAGCCGGAGAGGAAGGAGGAGGCACACCTTGCTCGGGACGACAGCGACGGCGAGCACGCGCTCCTGATGGGGGTGTTCTGCGCGGAGAGCGGCGAAGCAGAGGTGGCGGAGCTGGAGCAGAGGTCTGCGCCGCCGGTTGTTCACCTTGATGAGCCGCGTGCGCAGGTCCACCTGGGAGCTGCCGGAGACAAGTCAGAGCCGAGGTGGTACCTCGACTCCGGGGCGAGCAACCACATGACAGGCTGCCGCGCCGCTTTCTCCGAGCTGGACGAGAAGCACGCCGGGAGCGTCAGGTTCGGCGATGGCTCCCGGGTGCAGATCCGAGGGCGCGGCACCCAGTGGCGGATCCAGGAATCAAAACCTGTGGGGCCAGCCAGCAGAAGCTATGGGACCAAACCATATATGCTACAGTAAAATTGCACTAGATTCGTCAAAACCTGTGGGGCCGGGTGGCCCCACAGGTGGTGCCTACGTCCGCCACTGGCGGCACCGTGCTCTTCCGGTGCAAGAACGGAGAGCACCGCGCGCTCACGGACGTCTACTACATCTCGGAGCTCCGATCGAGCATCGTCAGCCTAGGACAGCTCGATGAGCACGGTGCAGAGGTGTTGATCCGCAATGGGGTGCTGCGCATCAGGGACCAGGATGGTCGACTCCTAGCTAAGGTATCGAGGTCCCATAACCGCCTCTACCTGCTGGATTTGAAGGTAGAGCAGCCGGTGTGCCTTGCGGCGTCGTGCTCGGAGGAGCCGTGGTTGTGGCATGGTCGATTCGGCCACCTGAGCTTCGACGCGCTCGGGCGGCTGGGGAAGATGGTGACCGGGCTGCCGCAGATCAAGCACACCGGCGAGCTTTGCGACAGCTGCCTGGCGGGGAAGCAGAGGCGGCTACCGTTCCCCAAGGCGACAAGGTATCGCGCGGCTGATCCGCTCGAGCTGGTCCATGGGGACCTTTGCGGGCCAATCACGCCGGCGACGCACGGAGGCCGGAGGTACTTCCTCCTGCTCGTGGACGACTGCAGTCGCTACATGTGGTTGCAGCTCCTGACGAGCAAGAGCGACGCGGCGGACGTCATCAAGGGCTTCAAGGCTCGAGCTGAGGCGGAGTCCGGGAAGAAGCTCCGGGTCTTGAGGACCGACCGCGGCGGTGAGTTCACGGCGGTGGAATTTGCCACCTACTGCGCCGAGGAGGGGGTGGGGCGCCACCTCACCGCGCCCTACTCACCGCAGCAGAACGGCGTGGTGGAGCGCCGAAATCAGACGATCGTCGGCATGGCGCGCTCCATGATGAAAGCGAAGAAGATGCCGGCGACGTTCTGGGGCGAAGCCGTGACGACGACGGTCTTCATCCTGAACCGTGCGCCCACGAAGGCCCTGAAGGGGCAAACTCCGTTCGAGGCTTGGCACGGGCGCAAGCCGAACATGGTGTTTATGCGCACGTTCGGGTGCGTTGGCTACGTCAAGACAACCAAGCCCGGCCTCGGCAAGCTTGAAGACAGGAGCACGAAGGCGGTGTTCCTCGGCTACGAGGAAGGATCCAAAGCCTACCGGCTGTACGATCCGGCAAGGGGCAAGGTGATGGTATCCAGGGACGTCGTCTTCGACGAGGCGGCGGCTTGGGACTGGAATGCCGAGGAGCTGGAGGCGGAGCAGGGCCACGGGCTTGGAGACACGTTCGTTGTGGAGCGGCTGGTGGTGCACGGTCACGGCGAGGCGCAGCAGGCTCCAACGACCAGGGAAGCGGGAGAAGGGGAGTCGGCGGCCGGGGAAGCAGCAGAGCCCACGGCGGCGGAGGTGGAGGAACCACCTAGCCCACCGGGAGCAGGGCACTACAGCTCGCCGGGCCCAATGGCGGACTCCCCCCTGTTTTGCACGAACAGGGGACGCCGGGAGCATCGATGGAGTACGCTACTCCACCGTCCAATCTCGACGAGTTCGTGGACGCGTTCCACGAAGGGGAGGAGATTCGGTTCCGGCGCGTCGACAATGTCGTCGGCAACACGCCGGTGCCAGGACTGGCTGCGCGCCTGCTCGACGACGATCAAGCACTGCTGCTCATGAGCGCGGAGGAGCCGGCCACGTTCGCGGTTGCGGAGCGCGACGCGGAGTGGCGACGGGCCATGATCGAGGAGATGAAGGCGATCGAAGCCAACAAGACCTGGGATTTGGTCGATCCGCCGTCGGGCTGCCGGCCGATCGGACTAAAGTGGGTCTATAAGGTCAAGAAGGATGAACGTGGCGCCGTCGTCAAGCACAAGGCACGCCTGGTGGCGCGCGGCTTCGTGCAACGCGAGGGAATCGACTTCGAGGAGGTGTTCGCGCCAGTGGCGCGGATGGAGTCGGTGCGGCTCCTCCTCGCGCTCGCAGCAGCCAAGGACTGGCAAGTCCACCACCTCGACGTCAAGTCTGCCTTTCTCAATGGCGATTTGGCGGAGGTGGTCTACGTCAAGCAGGCGCCGGGGTTCGTGGTGAAGGGCGCTGAGCATAAGGTGCTGCGCCTCAGGAAGGCCCTGTACGGGCTGCGGCAAGCGCCGAGGGCGTGGAACGCCAAGCTCGACGCCACCATGGCGGAGCTCGGGTTCGCACGCTGCGCCACTGAGCATGCGCTGTACACCCGCCGACGGGGGAAGGAGCACCTCATCGTCGGGGTGTACGTCGACGATCTCATCTTCACCGGGGCGCGCGCGCAGGACATTGCGCGTTTCAAGGAGGAGATGGGCGCCAAGTTCCGCATGAGCGACCTGGGAGCTCTGTCGTACTACCTCGGCATCGAGGTGAAGCAGAGCGCGGATGCAGTGAAGCTTGGGCAGCACGCCTACGCGCTGAAGCTGTTGGAGCGGGCGGGCATGGCGGGCTGCAAGGCTGTGGCCACACCCATGGAGGAGCGGATCAAGCTCTCGCGGGCAAGCTCGGCAGCGAAGGTAGACGCTACGCTCTACCGAAGCATCGTCGGCGGGCTGCGCTGGCTCACGCACACTCGGCCGGACATCGCGTTCGCGGTGGGTTACGTGAGCCGTTTCATGGAGGATCCAAGGGAAGACCACTGGGCGGCAGTCAAGCGGCTGCTCCGCTATGTCCAGGGCACGACAGAGCTGGGCATTGTCTTCCCCAAGCGCGGGAGCATCCAGCTCTCGGTGTTCAGCGAGGCACCGCCCAAGGCCTCGGAAGATGCAGCGCTGACGGTCTTCAGCGATGCGGACATGGCCGGCGACGTTGATGGGAGGCGGAGTACTTCGGGTGTCCTCGTCTTCCTCGGATCGTCGCCGATTGCCTGGCAATCCTTGAAGCAAAAGATGGTGGCGCTGTCGACATGTGAGGCGGAGTATGTCGCAGCAGCCACGGCGGCATGTCAGGTGGTCTGGCTGCGGCGGCTGCTGGCAGAGCTCACCGAAGCCCAGGTCCAGCCGCCGGCACTCAAGGTGGACAACCAGCCAGCAATTGCGCTGGCAAAGAATCCAGTTCTCCACGACAGAAGCAAGCACATAGATGTGAAGTTTCACTTTCTTCGTGATTGCGTCGATGGAGGGCAGCTCGTCATCGAGTTCGTCGACACCAAACGGCAACTCGCTGACATCCTCACCAAGTCACTTGGTCGGCTTCGGTTCCAGGAGCTGAGGGGGATGATTGGCATGGTTGAGGTCAAGAAAGGACAGCAGGATTAGGGGAAGATTGTTAGACATAATCTGCTGATCCTCCATTGCAGTCAAGGGCAGGTACATGGTCAGCTCTGCTGTCCAGCCCTGAACACTGCAGCTTGTATGGCAATAGGCCATCCCTAGTACTATAGTTGGTAGAAGGTGATGTATACCATGCTCTAGGAGTAGGTAGAGGTACACCAGCCATGTCTTGGCTGTACCAAGGTGATGGGGGCTGTACTCAGCCATACCATCATGTACTATGTAGTTGGTAGCTTGCTTGTATAAATTAGGAAGCAATGCAATGGAAAATGCAGCTCTTGCCACCATCTCTTTGAGTCTGCAGTTTCAGGAGCTGAAACTGAGCAGTGTTGTGTGTGTGCTGAAGAAGAGCTCAGCTCTTCTTCTTCCTTGGTTCAGGGGAGAGGGAGAGGGAAGGGGAGCAGGTGCTGCTCACCTTGACACTAGGTGTTAGTGTCGACATAAATTAGAGATAAAGAACTTAGTAAGACTGCATTCTTATATTGGTTATGCTTTCATAAGATTTTTTTTTATATGTAAACAACATACAATATCAAAAAGTGGGCACAGATACTTCCGCTGCAACCTTGCGATCATAGTGACTCATCAAGTACACATTGGGAGTCCCACAATCCTCGTCACCTCAACGGCTCAACTGCACTCCACAATCCCTTCCACAGCCTATGTTGTCCATTAATAATTACTGGCCCACCGCCCCCACCACCGAGCATCTTACGCTGTTACTCGGCGGCCTGCCGCTGCCATTGGGCTGCATGGTCTCTGCCATCGTTCGCTACCGACCTGAGACTTCCAAAGATGTAGGAATTCCAGGCCACAGTTTTTTTTTTGTGTGTTTGTGGTTAACTATTTCTTCATTTGGTAGTTTTCATATGCTTCAATGGTATGGACAAATGATAGGGTGAGGGAAAGCCATGTGTTGAAACTATTAATTAGGGTCAAATGCAGTAGAACAGTCCTCTTCCCAACCAAAAAGACTAATTCTCATGCCATTTTGGAATAGCCCAAGAAACATTTTAAAAAAAAAATTTTTTGTTGCAGCAAGTATATTTTGTGATGCAGGTAGTGTTGGATATGTTTAAACACGTCTTGGCAATATAAGAAAATCACTGCCACCGGCTTAAATTGTCTTTTGTGACACTCTTCCTAAATACAAGTAGTTCAGAACACTATCAATTCTTCTTCAAACTTTACCTACCAGTAATATCTGTAGAAGTTAGGGTTTTTCTCAATTAGGGCTAACCCTAGAAGGGTAGCTATATAGGTTCCATACATGGGCCACATGGGCCTTAGCCACATGGGCCTAAACACATACTCCAACACCCCCCGCAGTCCGAACTACCGGCGCAGCGGAGTTCGAGGCTGAACAAGAAAGAACACACCAACCCCCCCACAGACGCAACTAGCCACCGGTGATGTTGAGGCTGGAGCGAAACTCGGTGAAGGTCGAGGACGGGAGGCCTTTGGTGAAGATGTCCGTGAACTGGGAGGTCGTCGGAACATGAAGAACCCGCACCTCGCCCATGGCCACCCGATCACGGACAAAATGGAGGTCGATCTCCACATGCTTCGTCCGCTGGTGCTGGATGGGGTTGGTGGAGAGGTAGACCGCACTGACGTTGTCGCAGTAGACCAGTGTGCTCCGGGAGGGTGGAGTGTGCAACTCAGCCAGCAGCTGCCGGAGCCAGGCGGCCTCCGCCACGCCGTTAGCAACGGCGCGGTACTCCGCCTCGGCACTGGACCGGGAGACCACCGGCTGGCGCTTGGACGACCAAGACACCAGGTTGCCGCCCAGGAAGACGGCGTAGCCGGAGGTGGAGCGGCGAGTATCAGGGCACCCGGCCCAGTCAGCGTCGGTGTAGACGACGAGGTCGGTGGAGGTGGCCCGGTGGAGGAAGAGGCCGTAGTCGAGTGTGCCCCGGAGGTAGCGGAGGAGGCGCTTGAGAGCCAAGAGGTGAGGCTCCCGGGGGTCATGCATATGGAGGCAGACCTGCTGAACTGCATAGGTGATGTCCGGTCGGGTGAATGTGAGGTACTGAAGGGCCCCGGCGAGACTTCTGTACGCAGTGGGATCGGCCACCGGTGGTCCCTCAGCCTCAGACAGCTTGCCCTGAGTGTCGACCGGAGTGGAGCAGGGGTTGCAGTCAGTCATCCCAGCCCGCTCCAGGATGTCCCGAGTATACTGTCGCTGGTGAAGTAGGAGCCCGGTAGGACGGTGCTCAACAGTGACACCGAGGAAGTGGTGAAGCTCACCCAGATCCTTCATCGCGAACTCCTGCTGGAGAGCGGCGATGATCCGGCGGAGAAATGACTCACTGGAGGCGGTGAGGACAATGTCATCAACATAGAGCAGCAAGTATGCAGTGTCGGCCCCATGGCGGTAGACGAACAGAGACGTATCGGACTTGGCCTCCATGAACCCCAGGGTCAGCAAGAAAGCGGCGA
This sequence comes from Saccharum hybrid cultivar R570, assembly GCA_038087645.1. Classification (NCBI taxonomy): domain Eukaryota; kingdom Viridiplantae; phylum Streptophyta; class Magnoliopsida; order Poales; family Poaceae; genus Saccharum; species Saccharum hybrid cultivar. The sequence continues at coordinate 8,492,877 of JAQSUU010000191.1, read as the reverse complement.
ACCGGTGGTTCCACGCCCGAGGTGCCTGCTTGAGGCCGTAGAGGGACCTGTTGAGCCGGCAAACCATGTCAGGACGGGTGGTGTCGACGAACCCCGCCGGCTGACTGCAGTACACCGTCTCGGTGAGAAGGCCGTGGAGGAAGGCGTTCTTGACGTCCAGCTGATGGACGGGCCAAGACCGGGCAAGTGCCAGCGATAGCACGGTACGGACGGTGGCCGGCTTGACCACCGGGCTGAAGGTCTCATCGTAGTCGACGCCAGGGCGCTGCGTGAAACCCCGGAGGACCCACCGAGCCTTGTAGCGCTCGAGAGAGCCGTCGGCCCGTCGCTTGTGGGTCCAAATCCACTTGCCGGTGACGACATTGGCGCCCGGCGGCCGGGGCACCAACTCCCACGTCTGGTTGGCGAGTAGCGCGGCGTACTCCTCTTCCATCGCGCGGCGCCAGTGAGGGTCCAACAGGGCGTCGCGGACGGAAGAGGGTACTGGGGAGACCACCGCGTCGCCGGTCGAAGCCTCGAGGACACGAGGCGGCAGTGTGCCAGCCGCGTGTCTGGTCACCATCGGGTGAACATGCCACGGGTGTCGGTGAAGCAGCGGCGGGTGGTAGACCGGCGGGGCACCACGAGCCGGCGGGGACTGCGGCGGTGGTGTCGGTGTCCCCGATGGAGAAGGGAGTGCGAGCGGCGGCGGCCGCGGCCTGCGCTGGTACACCCGTACCGGCGCGGCGAACCTCGACGGAGGTGCCGGGACAGGTGCCGGGACGGGATCCGGCGTCGTCAACCGACACGACCCCCCTGGGGCAGTAGCGGGGGACGAAGGCCCCGGGTCTGCACCTACCGGAGAGGACGGGTCCGCGCCCGAGGACGACGAGCACGAACCTGCGGGGGATCCGGGACAGGAGGCCGGCCCGGTGCGCGGCGAAGTGGTACCTGCAGGAGACCACGAAAAAGGTGGCTGGACCACCGGGTCAGTGGGAATCAGGGAGGGTGGGTCAGGTACCGGAGGGGTGGTGGCGCTGGAAAAGGGAAAGACGGACTCATCGAACACCACATGGCGAGAGATGAGAACCCGTCGGGAAGAAAGGTCAAAGCACCGGTACCCCTTGTGATCCGGGGAGTACCCGAGGAAGACACAGAGCGTGGAGCGAGGGTCCAGCTTGTGAGAAGAAGTGGCAGCGGTGTTGGGGTAACACGCACACCCAAACACGCGGAGGTGATCGTACCGAGGCGGGGTACCGAAGAGGGCGTGGTGAGGAGTGGGAGCGGGGCAGGCCGCGGAAGGAAGGCGGTTAAGAAGGTAGGTGGAGGTGTGCAGGCCCTCAGCCCAGAAGCGAGCGGGAAGAGAGGCCTGAAACAGAAGGGTACGCACGGTGTCATTGGTGGTGCGAATCATCCGCTCAGCCTTGCCATTTTGCGAAGAGGTGTATGGACAAGACATGCGGAGCTGAACACCGTGAGAGAGGAAGAAAGCGCGGGAGGTGGAGTTATCAAACTCGCGACCATTGTCACACTGGACGGCCTTGATGGGGAGGCCGAACTGTGTAGACACCCAAGAAAAGAGGTGGAGGAGCGTGGTAAACGTATCAGACTTCGCACGGAGAGGAAAAGTCCACGAATAATGCGAAAAATCATCAACAACCACAAGATAGTACTTATAACCAGAAATACTGAGAACAGGAGATGTCCATAGGTCGCAATGTACAAGATCAAAAATGCGGGCCGCATGGGAAGTAGAGCTAGAAAAAGGAAGACGAACATGTCGGCCCAATTGGCACGCATGACACAGTTGCTCATCATGAGCTCGAGTACATGGAAGACCGGAGCTACGACTGAGCTGTATCAGGGCATCACGTCCAGGATGGCCGAGGCGCCGGTGCCAGGTAGTAGAGGAAGTAGAAGCGACGAAGGCAGCTGACAAAACGGGCGGCGAAGAAGACGAAGGAGCCGCCGGGAAGCGAAGAGTGTAAAGGGGCCCGGTGCTGTCACATCGGAGCAGAGGACGCCGGGAAACCAAATCCTTTACAGTAAGACCAGAAGAGTCAAATTCCACAGAACAAGAATTGTCAGCTGTAAAACGTCGAATAGAAAGAAGATTATGAACCATAGAAGGAGCAACAAGAACATCAGGAAGACGAAAGGAGCCATGAGCACCGGCGGTACCCACAGACGAGACCGAAATACAAGAGCCATTTGCGACCATAATGGACGAAGGAAGAGAGGAAGAGGGAGAGTGAATCGACGAAAGTATACCGGGGTCAGTAGTGTGGTAGGTGGCCCCCGAATCAGCGATCCACTCGGGTCCGACTGGAGGTGTCAGGCCCATGGTGCTGAACGAGCGAGCCAGAGCCGCCTGGTCCCAGCCGGTGACCCCCGGTGGAGTCCCGGAGGATGGAACCCACAGCGTAGTAGGGAAGGCGCCAGGTGGAAGACCAGCAGGAAGAGCTCCGGTGAGCATGGCCACTGGTGGGCGAGTGTCGGCTCCGGTGGCGTGGTAGGGCCACATGGAGATGCGACCGGACCACGGGTTCTGGAACGTAGGCCAGGGTGCCCCCCCGTGTGTCCCGGCCGGTGCCGGAGCCTGGGGGTGACCGCCCCGGCCACCCCCGCGGCCCCCTCCACGGCGACGACGAGAGCCACGACCCCCCCCCCCCACCTCCGCTCGGCCCGGAGGGAGGAGGGCCCAGGAGAGACGACGGTGGCGGTGGAGCGGTGGACCGCGGTGGAGCAGACGGGCGCGGCGAAGAGGCAGCCAGGGCCGTCGAGGAGGACGAGGACCCCGCGGAAGTGGTGGATCCCGGCTGGAGACCCTGCGTGAGCTCCTCCAGGACAAGATCGTTACGGACCTCCAGGAAGGTGGGGAAGGGCCTCTGGCGGGTGATCCACGTCCGGAGGTGGGCGTAGCGATCGCTGAGCCCCCGAAGGACGTTGAGGACCAAGATGCGATCCTCCACGGGCCACCCAAGGTCCCCCAGGGAGTCGGCCATGCCCTTCATCCGACGACAGAACTCGCCGACGGAGAGGTCACCCTGGACGAAAGTACGGAAGGTCGCGTCGAGACGCAGAGCCCGGGCCTCAGCGTTGCCCAAGAACTGGCCCTCAAGAGCGAGCCACGCCCGGCGCGCGTCTGGAGAGGTGCGGACGAGGTCATGGAGGTCCAGAGAGATCGTTCCCAGGATCCAGGAGAGAACGATGCTGTCGAGACGGAGCCACGACGGGGTCTGGATGGCGACCGAGGTGTCGACGAGGATGTGATCGTCGAGGGCGTAGCGGCGAAGGGTGAGAATCACCAAATCCCGCCAACGGGCGTAGGAGGGCGACTCCGGCTCGAGGACGACCGGGACGAGGAGGCGAATGTTCTGGACCCCCCCAGCCTGGTAGTGAAGCTGGGCCACGAGCGGATCGGCTGGGTCGTGCCACAGGACGGCGGTGTGGGAGAGACGGCGACCCGGTGAGGCAGAGGAGGCCCCAGCACCCGGCGAGGCAGGAGGGGCGAGGAGATGCTCCGCCTCGGCGATCTGCCGGGCCAGAGCGTCGGCCGCATCGCGCTCGCGCGCCCAGATGGCGGCGGCCGCACGTACCCGAGACTGCCCCTCCGCGGCGGCAGCCCGGGCGGCGATGAGTGCGGCGGCGAGGACGGAGTCCGGGCGAGAACCATCAACCGCAGCGCGGGACACCATGGGGCCGTAGCCGCCGGGCAGCATGGGGCGCAGACCGTCATCGGTGATGACGTCTTGGGCGCCGGGGAGGGGCTGCTGCTCCGGGCGGGCCGGCTGATGGTTGGGCGGCGGTGGATGTCGGGCCTGCTGGAGCAGCGGCTGTTCGGCCGGCCGGAGCGGCTGGAGCGGCTGCCGCTCAGGCGGCTGGAGCGGCGGCGCTGGGTGGAGGTCCGGGCGGTGATCCAGGGAGGCGGGGTGGGGATCCAGGGAGGCGGGGTGGGGAAGGGAGCCGCCCTCCCCAGGGCCAGTCCCAGCAGGGTGCAAGGAGCCGCCAGGCGGGGCGTCATGGCCGGCGGCCAGCGCCTGCGCCACCGGCGACCGGACAGCAGGGTGTGAGGCAGAGGCGGCAAGGGTTGGAGCAGGGGCGGCCAGGATTTGGGCCCAGGTAGAAGAAGAGGAGAGGAGGGGGAAGTGGCTGGAGAGGGAGGGGTGAGGGTGAGGGGGAGGGGCGCCGGCCATGGCCGGCGGCGGCCAGCAGGGGCGGCGCACCCTGTGGCGGCTGGGAAGGGAAGGAGGAAGGAGCAACCTAGGCTGCTGATACCATGTAGAAGTTAGGGTTTTTCTCAATTAGGGCTAACCCTAGAAGGGTAGCTATATAGGTTCCATACATGGGCCACATGGGCCTTAGCCACATGGGCCTAAACACATACTCCAACAATATCCATAAAAGCAAATAGCAAGTAGTAAGCGATATAAAGACAACATCAGTATTGCATCATAGAGTTTTGCAGTTTTTTATGACCACACCAAGATAGGATTTACGATTAGACGTTTCATCCTAAAAACTCGGTAAAGTAAAAAATCCAGGGTTTGTTTGTCAAGGGGTTTGAACCAATACCTTTGGATCGTAATGGATTATAGTTCGGTTTTTTTAGGCAAGCAAGTTATCTATCCCTAATAATAAAGAGGCAAAATTTCTTACACATCTAAATTTTCGTCCAACCTAATAATCCAAAAGTGCCTCAGCTTCGTCTTCCTCATGTTCAAAGACTTCTTGAATAGAAATTCTATTCGAATCAGCCTGAGCATTGTCCTGGCGTTTTGTGTCCTAGCTGTAGCCAAAATGAGAAACATAAAAGGAAAAGAAAAACTGAAATAAGAAAATCCCCGAAGGAAAAAACACGAGAAAGACATGGAAAAGGACCACAGGGTGGAAAAGGAAAATATGGAAGAAAACCAAAAAGAAAAAGGGAACTGAACATAGAAAGAAAAAAAGTAAGCACAAAAAATAAAGAACGTGGGAAAATGTACACAAAACCGAAAACATAAAACAAAAAAACCAATCGGAACACAGAAGAGAGAAATTAATAAAAAAAACAATTGGAAAGGAGGAAGCCAACAGCATGCCGACACAAGGGGAACGGAACGAAAACCAACTGGACACGGGAACATCAGACGAAACAAAAGAAAGAAAAACGAGATGGGAAAAAAGGGAAAAACACAAGAAAAGAAAAGAAAAAGGTAAAATGAAAAAAAGGACTAAATCAGGAAAGTCTTCGTGGTTTAATTTCGAGGTAGGTAAGATAAGATTAGAGTAAGATTTGTCTAATATAACCGTAAACTAAATGTTGAGTAGTTTGTTATCCATCTAGTCTAAATTAATATGTCTCTGCATTTTACACATGTACCGGTGCAACCCTGACAAGTGCCACCACGTGTAAAATAGAGAGAAGTCTCTTGTCATAATCATCCCAGTACTTTATATATTGGCATTCCATTACTTTATATATCGGCAACTAATTCCTGGTCGACTTGAATCAAAGGTTAGAATTAAGGTTGTGTTTAGTTCCCCATGGAATGCAAAATGCCAATTACTTTGGAACAATGTTTTCAGATCGGACGACTAATCGCGATTAATCGCGATTAGTCGTCCTTATCGTAAATAGGTGTTCAATAATGGCCCTCGATTAGTTTTTTTCGATCAGAAAACTTATCGTCCGATAAATGACGACTAATCGCGATTAGTCGTCCGATAAGGCTAGCTGGACGATAAGTTGGGCCAGTACAGGACTACAGGTACATGATGTAGATAGAATTCGGCCCACCTTTGGCTGGCCCATTAGGGTTAGAAGAAGAGGAGTGAGTGAATCAGTCATCAGTCATCAGTGAAACACCAGATCAGTCATCAGTGAACACAAGGCTGCAACACCAGATCAGCCACAAGGTGCAAGTGCAACAGATGCAGAAATGGAGGACCAGGAAGGGATGGAGGACCAGGAAGGGGAGGAAGAGGAAGACTTAGGCGGACCTGCAAGAAATGATGGAGATGAAGACTTCGATGTGGACGCAGATTTACTTTTCTAATGGCTCAATTGCTGATTCTATGAATCAGTGGATTGGATGCTCAGAACTATTTCCATTTCAGATTTAAGAACTTGTTAAGTTTAATTATGTTATGTACTATTGTAATGTACTGTTGTGAAGTGTGCAGTGTGCACGACTTCACGGTGCTGAACTGCTGTTAGTCTTTATTTGTTAAATTTGTGTACTTCGATAAGTTGTTTTGCCTTGCTCTACTGTCTAGTGTGTACACATCTAAGGACTACCATTAATTTCTTGTTTTTGCCTATTTAACCGATTATCTTCTTTCTTTGTAATTTCAGTTTCAGCTTCAACATTGGCCACAAGTCAGCACTCAGCAGTCAGCAGTAAGCATCACGCATCGCCAAGCAACAGTTACAGGTAAGTGGCCAAATCACCATGATAACGATTCATTACAGACATGATTACATGTCAAACTGTGCTTGGTTGTTTGCCTCTACCATTTACCTATTTATGGCCATGTTTACATATATTTACATCATATATATATAGTATATACAGGGTCGATCAGGTCATCCAGGCATGAGGACGACTAATTGGTCCGACTAGCCGATCAGACCGATCAGACCGACTAATCGCCCCTGATCGACGACTAATCGCGATTAGTCGTCTGATCGGTGGTCATGCGACTAGCCTCGATAATACGATCTGAAAACATTGCTTTGGAATAATGAAATGCAAAATGCTAAAATTTTCATGGGTGTGTTTAGTTCTATCCAAAATACCAAATTTTTCATGGGGTAAGTGAGGGCTTTTTGGCTTTTTTTGGCCTCTTGAGGCCAAAATCCAAAATGGAGAATGGATACCTTTTTGCCAAAAATTTTGCATGGTATTTAGTTCCATTCTGCAAAATGATGGGCTAAAACCCAAAATTTTTTGGGTGAAATGGGGAACTAAACACACCCTAAATACTTTTATGGGTCCTTATCAAAGGAAGCACAAAAATTGATATTACTATAATAATACATGTATAGTATGAAAATTAAAGCTATGATATATTTACAATTAAATATTTTTGTGTTTTGCATGGGAAAAAACTTTCAAAATTGTACTTTTGTATACAAAGACGTGCTATAATTGATATAGGTTTAATAAAACATTATCATATTATTGGCATCATTAACTTATACTATGGATCAAAATAAATTATAGCTTTAAAAGTAAAACATAAATAGATCTATGCCGTTTCTGTTCTTGTTTCATTTGAATATTTGATTGCTTATTTTCTCCCGTTGCAACGCACGAGCATTTTTGCTATAATTCATAAACTACGGAGTACTGTGACAAAAGTGAAATGTAAAGCAAATCATACACAGATTAAAGATTATTCTCAGAGGAAGCTAACAGTTACTGAGATAATACTGCACGATATCTGGCCGTACCAAATCAGATCTATAAACTTCTAATTAGGCAAGGAAAACAGATGAAGCATGCAAATTAAGCCACTAGACTAACCAGAATCCCACCAGCGTGTTGCGAGGGACTCGTCGAAGTCGACCGCCACCGGCCGCACGCGCTTCTTGACGGCATCGTTGTTGAGGAAATTCTTCGCCCCGCCATCCTCCATCGGTAACCAGGCTCTGTAGCACTCCGTGGTAAGGGAGGAGGAGGTGGCAAGAATCGAAGCGAAAGGTGGCTAATAGGAGATCCAACTATCTAGGGCTACTCTTGGGAGTTCCGAAAAACTTCCATTGAGAAAAGAATCGAGCGCTCGAGCCTTCTACTAATTGGGAGTTTCGAGCCGCCGCCGCCACAGGCCCGCAGCTATCGCGGTCTCGCGTTTGTGCTGCTGCCTTTGCCGCGGGCGTGTCGTGCTCGTGCCCCTTGCGGCCGCGCCGGGAAGGCACCGTCAGGGGCAAACGGAGGGTGTGGACGCCGGGACGCGGGGCCTGCGGCGAGGACTGGGAGGCGGCGTTTCAGTGCGCTCGAGAGGAAAACTCTAGAAATGCTAGTTGGTCTGTCCGATCGAGATCTGACGGTTGAGGTTTTTCGGATAACGTGGTCCAATAAGAAACCAGCGTGTATGGTGCAGATTTGGTCTTTAAAAGATATATATAGTATAAAAACTGTATAGTTTCTCAAAAAAAAACTCTATAGGCATGAAGTGATACTTAATATACTGTGATAAATAAAAACTCACATAATTGGCTTCCAAATTCTCCTTACAGAATGCATTCATACATACATATACAGAAAGCAAAGATATATCACACTTTTTTCGGAAAAAAAAAAGAAAACAGCAAACAAAGCGCGGAGACCCGGGCACGTGCTTGACACAACTACTAACATACGGAGAGACTGGCAGATGTGGAGGAACAGGGCGTCATGTAATGGAGGGATCGGAGTCGGGCGTCGGCTGTGCGCGTATCTACACTTCGGTGCCCAGCTCCTGGGGCGCGTCCGGCGGCCGGACTTAGGCGTTGCTCCGGTAGGACGACCCGAGCTTGGTGGCGCTGGCCCTCAGCACGTACTGGTGATAGGCGGCGGCGATGGCGGCGCCGATCAGTGGACCCACCCAGAAGATCCACTGCACAAATACACAAACACGATCGACAGTGAGCGGTGGAGGAGCTAACATAAACTACACCTTTCAGTTATGCTTTTATATATTTATCTATGATGTACGTACGTACTAGCTATAGTATAATGTAAGATATCCTAAGCTTTTTACTTGCTTCAGTATTATCTTGTAAATTAAGATTTGATTGATTATTATTGTGGGAACTGGGAAGCATAGTCAAATGCTTGACCAAGCCAACAGCTGTGCAACAACAGGGCTATATTAGTTCCAAAATCCAAACAGAGGTGGGCATCTTTTAGGTGTCCGTAAGGTATAATAGTTCCAACAGACATAGGAGGGTGTGGCAAGAGATGAGGTAGTATATTGCGATAAAGGGGTGCTTATGTCATGCATAAGACTAAATAAACAGCTGTACTAAATAATGGAATAATAGTAGTATACATACATTGTGATAGATTAGTGATGATCGTAAGGTTAGAGATAGCTTATCCTTAGCCGTTGGTTCGCATTAACTAAAGAAAGCATTCATGTTTTATTGCCAACTAGCAATTGAGCATGAGAAAACTTAAGTAGGCTTTCTGCATATCGTGAAAATCTTAGTGGTACTGATAGGTGTACGTACTTGGTCGTCCCAGGCCTTGTCGTTGTTGTAGATGACCGCGGCTCCCAGGCTCCTCGCCGGGTTGATGCCGGTGCCGGTGATGGGGATGGTGGCCAGGTGCACCATGAACACGGCGAACCCAATTGGGAGAGGAGCCAACACCTGCACATATATAGATCCAAGGAAAAAAACATAGTTAGTGCTCCGTATATTAGCTCGCCGATCAATTACATCATCGCAATTTCCCTAATGATCCACAACATCATCATCCGAACAGCTACTGACAAAACGGGTATCCTTTTAAATGTGTCCCAGAAAAAAAATAGCACAGGACTTTGAAATCGCCGCGTGTGGTTCTAGCGCAGGCTCCTAGTAGCTACTGTAGAAAGTAGAAAGGGATGTATCACCAAATCTGAAGGCAAAATGACCAGAAGTTTCTCTTGGAATTTTGCACCTTGCTCCTATCCCTAACACGTACTACATATTATCCTCATGAAGCAGTCCAATCATTTGCAATTCGATGGCCACCTGTTCGCTGCAGAGAGCTGCACAACGATTAAGACGGGGACAACTGAAGACACTGCTGCCTACGCACAAGCACAAGAGAATCTTCCTATCTGCTTATTGGCATATGCAATGCCAATTCATGCATGCATCCGGCAGCAGGATACATCTTTCACATGCGCCTGATTTTGAGAGCTCTGCACAGCTGGGATTTGGGACCATTGCTGTATTACGTGCCCTAGGTGGAATGTCTAATTGTGTTGCATCATATTTGTGGCATGAAAATACTTTATTTGTCGGGCTCATGAGCTATTCTGTCTTAATTGCCATATTGTCCTTGGTACATTCAGTATGAACTAAGCAGTAGAAATTCAGACTCTACCTAGATGTTCAGAAAGTGGGACGACGATTAATTTGTTAGGATAGGATGTTTCTTTTATGTTGCACGCTTAATTTACCAGCCCTACCAAACTTGCTTACGAGTTATGACATAATGGTTTTTGTGTTGATGTAAACACTTCGCGCGCTGAAGTGATTTGCGCTCTAACTTTTTACTGTTAACTGGAGTCTGCACTCTAGCTAGCACCAAATTAAAGCCAGGGAACTCGTCCCGTTGGACATATATACACTTAAAGACGTTTTCCTTCTGATGATGGCTTTTTAGTTTTTACTATGAAGTTTGCTAATATTATACCCGCAAGCTAATAAACTTGACTCTCTTTTTTCATTTTGGGAAAGCGAAGAGGACTAAAGTCTGAATTTCTTCTCGTCAAAAGGACTTCTGCACGTCAGGTCCAAGTCCTTTCTCAACACACTTTCTGCAGGCTCTATTTAACACCGTTTCTGCCTTTGGCAGTATGCATAAACTCTACAGTATAGTCTTTAGCATCGATCGAGTACTTTGTATATATTGCCATTAACAGTCAGTAAACCCACTAACAGTACGTAACAGTTCACTGTTGTTTTACTGTATATATGTGTTCATATATGAGCAGTACGTGTACCGGAATTGAATGAACTACTGTGTATATATGTGTACTCACGGGGACGTGGGAGTCACGGGCATTGCGCTTGGGGTCGGTGGCGGAGAAGACGGTGTAGACGAGCACGAAGGTGCCGATGATCTCGGCGGCGAGGCCGGTGCCCTTGGAGTAGCCGTCGCTGAGCCCGTTGGCGCCGCCGCCGTAGCGCACGTAGTAGGCGCTCTGGAAGCCCTTGACGAGCCCCACGCCGCAGATGGCGCCCAGGCACTGCGCGATGATGTAGAGCAGCGCGCGGACGAGCGACACCTTCCTCGCCAGGAACAGGCCGAAGGTCACGGCCGGGTTGATGTGCCCACCTGCATGCGTATTTAGACATCTACGGGTCAGCACACGATTCAATGCAGTAAAAGAGCTGCACGCACATATGCTGCATGCAAGGGTGGCGGCCGGACCTGAGATGCCGGCGGTGCAGTAGACGAGGATGAAAATCATGCCGCCGAAGGCCCACGCGATGCCGAGGATGCCGACGCCGCCGCACGCCGCGTCGGGGCCCGACGCCGCCGCGTCCGTCTGGTGCTTGTACCCGATGACGGTGGCCACGGTGATGTAGAGGAAGAGCAGCGTGGCGATGAACTCGGCGATGACCGCGCGGTACAGGGACCACTGGGTGAGCTCCTCCGCGTCGATCAGCGGCGCCGGCGGAGGGTCGGTGTAGTCCTTGGCCGAGAACTCGCCGGCCTCGGGCCCCGATGCTTCGATGTCCTTCGCCATGTCAGAGTCAGACCAGCAGCTGCTGCTCTCTGGCTAGTAGCTTAGCTATCTCTGCGCTTGTGCTTGCTGTGTGAGGCCGGAGACGGGAGAGCCGAGGTATATATGGGGCGCGGGAGGAGGAGGAGGACGCCTCGTGCAGGGGAGAGGACGAGCTCGTCACCTCGATGATGGTTTGCTTAGCGACCGCTTGATTACACTAATTTAGTCAGGGATAAGGGTTTAGTAGTTTCTGGTTTGAGTTTTTTTTGGATATAATTTTCCGCCCACAACCGACTAAACCCTCATCATTATGTCAGCCAGAGTCGCGAACTGGTGGCCAGTGATTAATCGGAGGGGCTATTCACTTATTCTATATGGCTTGTGTGCTTACGTAATGTACGTACGTTCTGAAAAAAGATTAACAAGCGAATTGAGAATTTGAGATCCTGACGTAGTACATCTGAAAGCACAAAACCTCTGGTACGGTGCTTCCAATTACTGGTCCATCGTCTTCAGTTGCGTGGCGGTACATGACCGTGTATGCTGTGGCTAGGAACTTGTCAGAGATCGAAGAATTTAGGTGGATGAACCTGTGCAAGCAACGCATAAGTCATGGACTACTGTGAAGTAGCGAACACTGAACAATGACCACAAGCATATGTGCAGGCTAGAAACAAATAAACAACCAAAGAATATGGCCGAGTGCATGCTGTGGAGTGGAATAGCGACGCATGCGCTGTCAGCATGGCTGTCTCGTCGTAAGGGACTATCAGGACTTCTTGTTTCTTTTTTTAAAACAAAAAAACTTATCAGAAGTTTCTAAATTGAAGTCAGCATGCTGCCATGCTTGCTCGACATACATATTCCAACTGCCAATTGCCAGTTGGAAAAATGAGGCACACATTTGGCATGCACATTATTATTCAAATGAGAAGAACTAAAACACAGTTCGCTGCATTATCCTCTGATGGAAAATAAAAATCGGAGTAGTACTTATCCACCAATGGAGATGCTGGGAGACTTGATTGGCAATAATAACAAACAGGACCAGCGAATCATTGCATAGCATCACGCACAGGCAGACAGCGAGCCCTATAGCGCTACCTACAAATTGAGATTCTTATCGCAGGCTCGATTAGTTGCAACGTACAAGCTGTATGAGCGTGACGGCATTAGCTGTCGTCGTCCTCGCCCCTTTCTGAAGGAAAACTCGAGAGATTTCTAGCATGGCGGTGGCACGACGTTATGTAAAGGGTTCTAAACCTAATCCTGTCCTTTCCCTGGACCACAGACCACACACGAACTCCCTCCCCATGAACATTAGGTCTAGGGTATCCGCAAATGGAACTGGTATGGTCGATCATTGGAGATTAATCAGGGCACTTTGCGTGAACAATGTTCCTCGGTTTGTTTTATGAATTGTCCTCGTGAGTTGTGATTTTGTTCTCTTCTCGTTGCATCCTCTCTATTCAATGACTCATAGTACATCCACAAGAGCGAAATTAAACAGTCGTGATGAGAGAAATCAGCCAGTCCAGCCAGGTAACTTTCCCTGATCGATGAGGACAAGGATGACATCGAAGCAGAGCAGGGCAGAACATTCGCCTGCCTGCCACTTCCTCAAGATTTCTTCTCATCAATCATTCAGGCCCTTTTTTAGTTCCCATCCAAAAACTTAATATTTGGACATATGCATAGAGCATGAAATATAAATAAAAAAATAATTAATTGTACAATTTGCATGTATTTTACGAGACAAATCTTTTAAGTCTAATTAGTTTATGATTGGACACTAATTGGCATCTGATCTAAACACGCCCTCAGTCGTGAGAGTGAACTCAACCGAATTCTCCCCTTTTCTTCCATCTCTTTTCCTTCTCTGCAACTGCAACTGAACTACCCCATCGCGACCTCGCCTCGGGGGGCGCAATATGCGTATCCTGCAGAGGCGACTCCTGGCGCAACGGCGGCCTTCAGATAGCTGCAGCCTGCCGGCCTGGAGCATACGCGAGAGCGGCGGCCGGCCTGTCCGGCGGTGCCACCTGCACTCTTGTGGCTGCCAAGAGCCGGGCGGCTCGCGTCCCTCTCACAGGCCCAATCATCCGTGACCATTTGTACCAACCAGCGGCCGCCACCCCGTGTCAACATGCGAAGATCTGATGCTGGATCGGAGAACGACGGCGAGCCAATGGCGCGCCACGGGTGAACTACTCCGTCGAGGTCACGTTGTGCATTGCATGTGCCGCACTGCCGCTGCCGCACGCACCAGCTCAGCTGAACTGAACTGGAAGGGAATGGAGCTTGGATGGGCAGGAATACTCCTCTGTCGGTGAGAGAGCTTGACATCAGCGAACGAGGAGCAGGCTTTCAGAGAGGTGCCTCTGCAGTCTTCAGCTAGGCATAAAAAAGAAATGCAAGGCGAGGACCGAGGTGTTCTTTCTGGAGCAATACAATACTCGTGCAGGGCACCAGGGCAGGTCACCTCCCGTGAAGGTAGCACATCGTTGTCATCAGTGTTCCGTTTTTAAGGGGCTGTTTAGTTGGCAAAATTTTTGGCGAAACGCTACTATAGCAGTTTCGTTGTTATTTGATAAATATTGTCCAATCATGGTCTAATTAGGCTTAAAGATTTGTCTCGTCCATTTCGTCTAAACTGTGTAATTAATTTTATTTTTTATCTATATTTAATGCTTCATGCATGTATTTAAAAATTCGATGTGACGGGGAATCTGAAAATTTTAGCAAAATTTTTGGCATCTAAACGGTGCCTAAAATGTTATCAGAGCAGAGAAAACCCCTTTCGCACTATTGGAAAGCGGTGTCAGAGCACAGCTTTCTGCCTTTCTATCCTCTAGCCCATGTTTCCTCGTGAACAAAAACAATCGACATGGGGGCCTGGGTGGCATTCCGGCTTGATGCCATCAGCCAGTACTAGGATCGTTCCAGCTTGACGGGCCGAGTTGTTTGGCAATTTAGGGGCTGCTTGGTTGCTCTGCTAGCTCTCCTTGCTTAGTTGGCACAGACAACAAGAAACTTGTCCATCCATGAGAGCCAACACCAGCAAGAAAATTCTTGCTAGCACAGAAATCAAGGTGTCCTTGCCGACTAACCAAACAAACTATATGTTGCAAATCCTTGCTAGATAGTACTGAGCAAAGGTACCAAGCAAGCCCTCCCATGGCTCCAATAATCGTGACACAAATTTAGAAATTTAGAGGCCAGCTACGAGGTCTGCAAAATTATCAGCAGACCCTATAGCAGCCTGGCCCGTACTAACGCATCCTACAATTTGCAAACAAAAAAAAACATTTTACCTTTATGAACTATTACCATGATGTGATTTTCGTCCTCAAACTTCAAAACTGGACATCTTTCTGCCTAAACTCTCAAAAATCATTTAAATTATCTCCCTAGATCGATTTGGTTTTCAAGTCGGTTTCATCATTTTATTAGTTAAGATAGTCCTAGCAAACATGTCCATGCGTTTCAACGGGAGAGTAATTTATTGCGTTGCCGGTGGCAGGAGCAGAGACAGTTTTCACACTCACCGAGTTACAGATAAGAAGTTGTTAAAATTCTTCTCCAACTGACTTTCCATATTCAGTAGCAAGTTGTTTCCTCTTCTCTCCAGGTTTTTTTCATTATGTGTGTACTTTCTTTGTCCTAGCTCCTTATATCGATTCAGGTCAAGCACGACCACTGTCAACCAGCCACCGGCTGCTGATTGGCAACACGTGTCTGCACCATTTAGGGTTAGGGTGGGGGTTGCAATTGCACCTAACAGGTGCTTGCTTCCCCAGGGCTGTCCCTAGCCGCGCTAGCTATCCACTGGCTACGGCCGGATCTGGCCTCTGGTGGCCCTCCAATTACCCGGACCAAGTTTACGCTGGTGGACCCTCCAATTACCCGGACCAAGTTTAATCTGACATCATTGGCTCACATTCAACTTAATAGTCTTTAGACATGAGTTGTTCTAACTCGTATAAGCATGGCTCATAAGTCCGCATCATATACACAACTCAATACATCTTGGAATCAAACTCTGTATCGCGCTAGATGTGAGCTGTTCTAACTCGCATGAGCATGGGTTATACAAGTCCGAACGAAAGAAGTTACGCTATCGGGTAGTTAGGGGAAGGTGGCCCCAAAAAGAGGTTTAAATTTTGGTTCTTTAATATACATATAATTAGGTATAGGTAGATCTGCAATGCGAGAAAAATTAAGAAAATTAATTACATAAAAGCATAGACCTATAGATACAACAAAATCTTTATACTAAAGCATATGATATTATATGTTTACTCTGTAGCCCTAGTCAAAGCGAGTGTAAAAAAACTGGTTTGGTATTTTTTTTATTTTTCTATAATTTTATATGATTTTTAGAATTCTCCACTGGTTTAAAAGAAAAGAAAACAAAAAAGAAAGGAAAAGGGCTGTGCGGCTGGGCCATGGGCTTTGGCCTAGACCACTGTGCAGCTAGCCCAGCCTGGGGCCGACTTCGAGACCCACCACAATAGGCCCAAGCGAAAAAAGAAAAAAAAGAAAAAGGAAGTTTTGCATTAGGAACCTTAAATTTATTTCTAAAACCGTTCTAGCCCTTCCACTATTTCTTTGTCGTCTCTGGTATCTTTGCATTTGGAACCCCGTTATTTATTTCTAATTCCTCCAACTCCTTCTCGCTCTTTGGTCACCAGAATTAGACGACGTTCTTCTAGGCAGAGAGAGGAGGCGATGACGAGACAGAGGCGGATTAGTAGGTTGGAAATTTTGGTGGCAGAAATTTTGCCTCTTTAGTATTAGGTATAGAAATGCCTTATAAGGTTTTTAAATCAAGAAAATCTAAAAATTTCTAAAAATTTAGAAAAAATCATAAAGCTAGATTAGGGCATGAAAAACCCAAAATAAATTATTTATAGCTCTTGAAATTATAGCAAAAAGCTTCCAAAATTTAGATTGAGGTCTATATAAATGGGAAAATATTCAAAAATATATGAAAGTTTCCCAAAAGGTTATGATCGTCAATCGATGTCTAAACATACTTTGAAAACTTTCTGCAATAAAAACACAAGATACAACCAACATGAATGCATTCTGCATTAAATGAGTATTGCATTCTTGTTTGGTTGTATGTCATATTTTTGTTAAGTAAAATCTTTAAAACACACTAAGACATAAATTAAATTATTTTGAGATTTTTTAAAATTTTCAAGATGTTTCCCCATTTTCTAGAGCTAAATCTAATTCCCTTACCCTCATCCTCTTCCAGGACTTCACGCAACAATAGAGAGCGGTGACTAGACTTCGTCTCTGTGTCTATCATCGTCCCCCTCGCCTCCGGTTGCCTCATAGGCACTGGTAGTGGAGTTGACCCATCAATCAACATCAGATATGTGAATACTAGCTAGTATTAGATTAGTTTAAGTTTCCCCATGGTAGATTTTTGGCATGGGTACTAGTCCCTCTTGTTCTTCCCCGAGGGTGATACTACTAGACTTTATTCCTCTGTCTGATCAAGAGTCATTTTAGTCTGTTTGTATGTGTTTTGGCTAGAGTCTTACTCTTATGCGGGATTTTGGATGCTCGGGGTCATGGTTTGGTACATCATCGACACCGGAACATTTATCTTTCGTGGTGCTTATTTACCTTCCAATCCTAACTTCATGTGGCTGGGGTTTGATGTATGCGCACTTCCCAAATTTGGGTTGTCCGATTTCCTCTATCGATGACGAAGGTGATGTTGCGAGATTTGTCCTCCTCCAGTTTCAGCACGACGATGGCCGATGTACGTTTAACGGATTTAATGTGTCTCCATTGGCGGTGTTGTCTTACGTGGCACTTAAACAATGACTCGGGCGTCTTCTTCAGAGGAGACGTTGTCTCCACATTTTGAAGCTGGATAGAGTTTCTCTTTCTCCGACGAGGTGGGTCGGGTGTATCGGGAGTCCTATGTGTATGTTCTTGCTTGTTATTGTAAAATCATGTTTGACTAGAGACTTGTTTAAAACTTGGGGTGTATGACAGAGTTCAACAATGATAAAATCCATCCCTCTTTTTGATAAAAAATGACTTCAATGTCTAGTTTTAGTTTAACTAGCAAACATGTGTCGCAACAAAACTCAATACTAATATGAATCAGACTAAATATTATCATAAAATGTGAGTTGTTGTGACTCATATAAGCCAAATACATATTATATTCATAAGCGCTAGACGCAAGTTACCCTAACTCATATGAGTAAGGGTCATGATTTTAGGTCACATCCAAAACATGGAGAGCGCGAGTGTAGTTTGGGGAGTAAAAAAAGCGGTAAGGAAAAAACTCTCTATTGCACACATAGTTAAGGGAAGGTGGATGAAAAAATAGAATTTTTTTGCCTCTTTAATATATACTAGCAAACTTGTCCGTGCGTTGCAACGGGAGAAAAAACTAGCACACGTTCATGTGACACGACAATGTAAATAGTACATATCTACTTATGTTTTATCCTTTCTATAAAATTTCAAATCTATGACCATAATACAAGTTAATGTTGGCAATAATATGAAAATGTCATATTAAGAATGCATCTAGTTAAAAATACAATCTTTGTTGTTTTTTTCTCTCATTGCAAAGCACAGAAGTATTTAGACAAATATATTATATCTTTAATTTTCAGACTATCATGGTTAAATATCATGCTCCATGACTTTCTTTGAGGACTTGAATAATATTCAAATTTAATCTTTCATTAAAGTTGACAAGGAGTTAGCAGTTGATATGTTAACGATTTGGTCAAATATATTTGGCATCACACCATCACCTTTGCAATTATTTCAAATCAGAATTAACATTGAAAAAGATTAAAAAAATTTAGCAACATTTTGGCGTCACCTTTGCAATATTTTGATAGCATTATGCCAACAATATGAAGCTCGAAACAAAG
Source organism: Saccharum hybrid cultivar R570 (assembly GCA_038087645.1). Taxonomy (NCBI): domain Eukaryota; kingdom Viridiplantae; phylum Streptophyta; class Magnoliopsida; order Poales; family Poaceae; genus Saccharum; species Saccharum hybrid cultivar. Next base: position 8,474,557 of record JAQSUU010000191.1, on the reverse strand, counting down.
TCATTGGAAGCAAAACCAGATAGATGACTAAACTGTGTACTTGTCTACCTCCGAGCAGCAGAGAGTGCAAATTCATGTCCTAATATTCTCAGCTCGCATGCATCTGAAGAATAGATCTTGTAGTGGTGAGATCACTATGAATCTCAGACTCAATACCACCACTGGATTTTGTTACACCATGTTTCTTTGTTCTTTTCATGTGTATGGAGCTTTGGAAGAGTAAGGATTGCATCTTCAGCATTTGGTCGGTCTGTATATGTAGACAGTAGTCCAGAAAGAGAAATACCAATAAGATAAGAGAAAGCTAGAGGAAAGCTAGAGATACTAACCAGATGACCAGAGCATTTTTTAATCTTTTGTCGCTGGAAGTGTCAATGGTCCTCAGCTGGCCAACTGCTGTTGCTAACATATTCTCATGTCCGATCTTCACCCGTTGTAGGTGAATGGTGGTGGCTTGCCCACTAAGCTGCAAGATGATCTAAGAGAGTTAAACCTTGAAACTGAAAAATTCAATCGTAGGGCAAAGATCATGCAAAAAGTGCCAACAAAAAAATTCCAACGTTATTAAGTTGAGCCAATTGCTGGGACCAGCAATCTTGTTTTTTGAATTAAATGTGAATGGTGGCGGCTTGCTGACCGCTGTAAGATGAAGCACAAGAGTTAAACCTTAAAACTGAAAAAATCAATCATAGGGCAAAGATCATGCAAAAAAATTCAGCAAAAAAAAAATAAAAAAATAAAAAATCCAACATTATTAAGTTGAGGCGATTGCTGGGGCACTAAGTTAGGTGAAAAGGCCGATCAAACCTTTTTTTTTTCCTCTCGAACTTTGCTGGAACAGGTCAGGTAAAACTTTGTGTGCTCTGATAGATTCACGGATTGATAGACGGTGAGGTTGGCGTCGACGGTGATGTGACACTGTCACGGTAGTCCTCCGATCCACACGCCGCTACACCGCGGCTCTCGGCGCCTGCTCCGTCAGCCGCTTAATCAGGAGGTTTGAGGTTGTACGTGATCAGGCCAGCGTTCGTGTGGGAGGCCAGCGAAGGAAGCACGAATTAAAGCCTACCATGCGGGGCCGATAGATCGTGAAGGAAATTGACCATGCATGGGAAGAAAGATCACGGAGGGGATCGTGATGGACGATGTGATACACCGTGATTACCAAATCACCGTGAGACGGGCAGGTGGCCGGGGTCGAGGGGCCGGACGAGCAAGGCACGAGCGCGTGCGATGATCCTGATGGTACCTTTTGCATGACCGCATGCAATTAAATCTATCTTACACACCGTCAATCTCTGTGCCGCATTCAAATCAATTTTCCTTCTCTCGTTGATTTCGTCCTCCCTGAAAAAAATGGAAGGCTATATCTACTAAAATCACGGTGTCTGTTCTGATTGTAAAGGGCTGCATGATCGAGCGCCGCCATGTTCCTCTGTGCAGCCACCGTCCTTCCTTTCCTTCTGTGCGGCAGGCAATGTTTTTTTCCTTCCTTCCGTGCGGTTTTCCTTCCTTCCCTTCTGTGCGTGATTTGCGGAGGTGGAGCGTGGAGCGCCGGGCGGAACTGCGGGGCTGGTGCGTTTTGCTTCTACCGGGCAGAGCGAAGCGGAGATCGCAGTTTCCTGAGAGAGAGATCGCGCTGATTGGAGGAGGGGAAGCCGGCATGCGCGGGACGAGCGGGGGAGACACCGAGCGGGGGTTATTCGCACGCCTATAGTTTTCCAAACGGGCTAAGCCCGTTGGGCCGGCCCGGGCACGGCACGGATTTGGCCCGGCACGAAAACGGCCCGGCCCGCTAGCACCGTGCCCGTGCCAAGCACGGCCCGAGGCCGTGCCCGTGCCTGGGCCGCATTAGCGACACGGCGGCACGGCACGAGCACAGCCCGCTTCAACGGGCGACACGGTGGCGGCACGGTTGAGCCGTCCGATGCCCTACCCCCTCGCCTCCCGACCGTTGGATCACCGCATGGGGGACGCTGCTATATAACGCCGAGCGGCGGCCGCGGCCCCTCACCGGTGAAACCCTAGTTCATTTCGTCTCTCGCTCGTCTCTCTCCTCTCTCGCTCCTCTCTCGTCTGTCTCGCCCGCTCCCCTCCGTCGAAACCCTAGATCCCCTTCTCCTCGACCTCGAGCTCGACTCCGGCAGCCCGCGGCCGGCACGGTGAGACGGATTGGCCGTACACTCCGATCTGCTTCCTCCCTGACCATAAATGTAGCCTCGTCGCCTCTTGCGTCCCCTGGTCTTCTCTGTTTCTTCCGCCTCGTCGGCCTCGTCGCCGCCGCCTGACTCCGGTCATCTCGGGACTCCGTGTCTGTGAGGATGCGTTGAGGCACCAGGGTGACGGATCTAGCCGAACCCGCCGTCACCGTTGCTGCTGGCACATCCGGTGCTCCGGCCTAAGAGGTACGTCCAGATCCGGTGCAGATCTTCTCTTTTCTTCATCTTTTCGGTTAGATCCGGTGCTCCGGACTAACAAATTTCTTTCTTTTTGTTTTTCTTTTGTAGCCGTTGAGGGACCGGTGGCCGGCAGCAGTGCGATGTCGGAATCGGAGGCGGAGGAGATTGGTCACTCCATGACCATCAACGACGAGCTGCGGCTCTGTGGGATGGCCGGAGATGACGAGGACGACGTGATTGGTGATGCCGAGGCGCTCTTAGGCCCTCGCGCTGCTGAGGAGCTCTTCAACCGGACTCATGCACGGCTTCGACGAGAGCTCTTCAACGAGGACGATGTGTTCAGCTGTGTTTTTTTTGATTTTTTTGTTGAATTTGAAGTTAGATGTATTTTTCTATATTGAAAGAGATGTAACTCTGCTGGAAACGTGCCTGGGCAGGCACGAGCACGAGCGTGCTGCCGTGCCAAACGGCCCGGCACGGCACGCTCCAGAGAGTTTAGTGTCGTGTCCGTGCCTAGCTGACGGCACGGCGTCACTATCAGGCACGGCACGGCAGGCACGCGGGCCAGATCGTGCCGTGCCTAACCGTGCCGTGCCCGTGCCGTGCCGTGCCGGGCCGCCCGTTTGGAAAACTATATGCACGCCGGGAGAGGTTAGCGAGCGAGCGGGTGACTGCACGCCTGTGAACGATTCCCTTCCGGATTTTTTAGTTGTAGAGAAGAGATAGAGATGAATTTATTTGGCGGTGATTTCTGGTTGGAAAAAATATTGAATCCTTTGGCGATTCTGATTTGAACTTCTTCTGTGCCCTTTCCCTGACACCCCTACGTGAACCCACGAGCCTGAGAAAAAAAAAGAAAGCGGCGGGACAAGGAACAGAGACCAAAACGGAAAGAAAAAGGATACAGACACTAATATGGGATGCCAGAAATTTTGGCGAAAATAAATGCACAGCATTGTCGTTAAATCTGAAGAATCTATTTAGAATAGGATTCCTACTCCATATCCATCTAGATACAAGCTATTCTAACTCGTACGTAAATAAAGAAAACGGTGCAAAATAAGGAACATAACTCTTATCCTTTTCTATTTATTATTAAGAATTATATTTAGGGTACTCAGGATCTGAGGAATCTATTTATGTTAGGATTGCTATTCCATATTGGTCTAGATGCGAGTTATTCTAACTCGTATAAGTACAGGTTATATATATAAGTCTAGACAAAAGCTCCATTATTCGGTAGTGAGAGGAAGACGGATAAAAAAAGATAGACAAAAAAAGAGTATGAAACTTTGTCTCTTTATATATATATATATATATATATATATATATATATATATATATATATATATATATATATATATATATATATATATATATATATATATATATATATATATATAGGTATAGATTTTGTCTATTTAATATTAGGCAGATACAACTTTATACTGGAGAAGAAATCAGACGGACCAAACGGACATGAAAAGTGAAATCTAAAAATATCTCGAGGACAATAAACAAGAAATAGAAAATCAAAGGGAAACACACAATCGACTAAAAAATGAAATCTACGGAAACCAACTCGGAGCGTGAACAAAAAAGAAAATCCGGAGCAGCGCTTAACACATGGAACAGACGACAGTTTGCAACGGATCGGAGTTTGCACTAGTCACGGTAAAACGAAACAAAAAATGCGAAAAAATAAAATGGTCCTAAATCAACAAACCCTCCGTGATTTTTATTATCTTCTATCAGGATAGAATTTTTATTTAGGCTACACAGAGATCTATTAGGATTATGATTCCTATTTCTAATACGTGTCTATATAAAACAGTAATGCTATGAGTAGGCCGTCTGTCCATGTGTGTGCGTACGTCTGAAACACACCTATTCCTGGGCTTGCGCGGCGATCGGCCCAACTGAAATCGACCTGCTTCCCTTTATGCTATCTGTTTCATCTCTACTTCGCGACAGAACCTCCACCGATAGAAATCGCTTCGCTCGTCGTGGCTTCACCACATCGGGCGCCCACCCCACTCCACCTCGCCGCTGCGCGTCGCGTGGCGCCCCCACCCCGCTCCAAGCCGTGTTTGTCACCACGCCGCGCCCACTCCTCCTTCGGAACATCGTCGAGGTCGGCATTGTCGACGAGTCGGACGTCTTCGGCGGCGCAAGGGACGACAACGACGACCTCCTCTGGGCACTCATCAACGTTGTAACACCCAAATTTTAGAGATAACAAAATTAGAATAATTTAGATAACAAATAATGTCTAATATAAAATAATAATAAAATAAGTTTGATGTTGCATTCATGCTGCTGCATTTATTTTACTTTGTGGTGTGAAATTTATTTCATTTGATTTGGTTTAGAAATTTCTATTTGAAATAAGTTTTGGAAAATAAAAAAAAAGAAAAGAAAGTAACTTACCTGATAGGCCAGCGGCCCAGTGATCGCCGGCCTGTTTTTCTTCGTAGTCGGCCTGCTTCCTTGCGCCCGAACCGGCCCAGCGACACAGCCCGCGCGGTCCAAGTCGGCCCAGTGCCGCAGCAGCTGTTTCCCCCTTTCTTGAGCCGCTGACCGGTGGGACCCGGCTGTCGGTTGTCTTCGACCTCCCATAGCCGACCCGGACACGATGAAGCCGACATCGATTTCTTGCCGTGTTAGCTAGGGAGTCTTACCGATTTCGGTTTTGAGGTTATAAATAGGAAGAGGGGACCTTCTATTTTCCGTTTTTCATCTAAAACGTGATCGCTACCGCAAGTAATCGGAGGTTTAGGGTTTAGGTGATTGGCGGGTTCGGTTGGTCGTCGGTGGAGCTTGTGGGACGGTGCGGACTCTTTTTCTTCGTGTTGGTGAGATCGCTATCTCCTCCTCTTTCTTCCCGTGCCCTTCTTTGATGTAGAGAAGCTTTGAATCGAGGCTTTGAAGCTTGCCGCCGGTCGGCAATGGAGCCGCCGCCCCCTTGTCGTCGCGTGTTGCGTTCGGGTGACCGTAGATAGTTTGTTTTCGGGTAGATGAGATCGCGTGGAGTTTCTCCATCGAATAGAGTTGGTAGTGGGGTGAATGGTGGACGGAGTAGGCGGGGCTGACGGACTCCGGCGAGCCGGCCATGGCGGGCATGGCGGCCGGCGGCCGGTTTGGGAGGAGATGACCGACTTCATCTTCATGATTTTCTCTGATGAATGGTAGCCGTCCGATTCGAGATCGATGGCCCAGATTAGAAGATACCCCTTCGCGGGTAAACTTTCTAAAGAGACCCTGTGGTTTTTAGTAAACAACCCGCGGTCCTTGGCGTATTCCGGGAATTGCGTTTTCACATTTTGAAAGCGTATTTTCATCCGGTTAAATCAAAAATACGTTTTCAGCAATTTACAGTTTTGCCACTAGAATTGTTTTAGTCATAAAATCTTCGTTTTAACTCCGATTTGATCCGTTCAAATTGCGTTAGGTTCGTATTTGCGAACTCTACATGTTAGTATAGTTTTACAGTTAGTTTTGATAATTTATTTTTCGAGTTTATAATTAAGTATTTATTTATCTATATGAAATCTTAGAAAATTCATAACTTTTACGTTTTAACTCCGATTTTGGTGATCTTTGCGTCTGTGTGATCGTAGAAACGTGTAGAAGAGTTTTATAAACTTTTATTACTGTTTTGTTACTGTTGGTGTACTGTTCTAATTATATCTATTTGTTTGCTTCGTGTATGTTTGATTGGATGCATGTATGTTGTTGATTGATGATCGAGTATAGAAGGTGAGCAGTACTTGGACGATTCGGAGTATTACTTTGAGCCAAGTCAGCAGTATCATTTGGAGAGCTTTGATCAAGGCAAGTATAACACAGGACTATCCTTGCTACCTATTCATCAAAATGATCATACATATGCATGTGCTTACCTTGACAACCTTAGAGATTATAACTTAGTGCTTGATGTCTTGATTCCTTGTCAACCTTGGGTATGCATATGGGTAGCTATTGCTAGTGCTTAAACTAAGAACAATGATCTTGTAATTTGATTAATGGATTAAGCAATCAACTATTAAGATGATTTCATTGTTGTTAAAAGGGGGCTAGAGCTTGTGTATTATTTTGATGCTCTGGTTTCTCTCCTTAAGGACTTATCTGTAAGTGATAACCGGGATATACAGTACAGCTGTGAGGGCTATATGGCTCTGGCTTTAGTTGTTCAAGAGACCTTTTCTAGCTTGTTAGTGGTTACCTTAAATGGCGTAAGAATGGCTTGACACTTTGGGTGTAGTGCGAGCCCCTGGCCTAGTGTGTATAGGCTGCGGTTGTTGTGCCACAGGGAAGGGGGGTTCTACATCTGCCTGCCGAGTGAATCTAATGGCCCTAACTTGTTAGACGAACTCTTGAGTGGCTTTATATGGTTTTTGGGTGTTTGGGCTTGATCTCCCCACTCATTTGGAAATCATGACTTACAGTGAAAGTGTACACCTCTGCGCAGAGTTAAAAAACTGGTATACTAGCCGTGCTCACGGATACGAGCGGCCTTGGGGATTCTTATGGAATAGTTGATCATAACTGTTATATCATGCTAAATTATTGTTGATTATTATTTGCTCATGTTAATGCTATTCATTATCCTTATTACAATTGATCATTGGTTCTTTAATGGGAAGTGGATTATCTTGATGCTACTCAATTGCTAATATATGATTAAAAGCTAAATGCAGTTAAACAGTGTCTAGCCTTTTGAGCCACATGAACCCTGTGTTATATTTGTGGAGTTCGACATGAACTCACTCTTGCTATTTCCACCATAACAGATGAAGATAATGAGGAAGATTATCGGAATGAGTACTAGTCTTGATGTCAACCAGTCAACCGTGTCCCTGTGTGGAGTTTCCGCTGAAGAAATTATTATTAGTTATTATTATCTATCGTTCAAGACTATGTCTTAAATACTTATTCATTATGTAATAAGCACTGTGATGATACTTTGTAATTTGTCAACTTATGTGCGCGACCGTTTCCTGGGGTGCACATGAGTCTTTTATACATCCTATTTTTATCCTTAAAAATGGGTGTGACAGATTGGTATCAGAGCCGTGTTGACTGTAGGACGCAAGCCTAGTTAGAATGGTCGTTGATAGCATCCATACCTCACTTAATTCATGCTTCGTCTTTCACCTTGTTAATTACTAAAGTTTTATGCTTCCTCTACTTTATTCTATTGCGAAAATACATTGATTCTATCTAATCTATGTCTAAATCTTGTAGATGCCTCCTCATCCCCGTTTGTCAGCTGCACAATATGTTGCCCGTTTCAAACCCCAGGAGCCAAAGGAAGAGGGCAATCAAGAGCTATCCGATGCTGAATCAAGAGTTGGTGATACGCCTATGGAGAATGTAGTTATGGGATGGACTACGAAGTTTCATATCATGGTTCCTAAAGCTGATGCTTTCTTCCATGACATGTTGACAAGAACCCTGGACAACTACTACTACGACTGGGAAGCTACGCTGGAGTATCGTAGTGCAGAGTATAGTCATCCATGGATGGATTCCTATTGGGAAACGGAGTTATGGGTTAAGAAAAGGGATCTTACCACTAAGGAGCCTAAGGTGGAGTCAAAGTTCATTACCCGAGTGAGCCGGGCAACTGTGGAGACAAGCATGGAGGATGTCGCTTTCAATGCATTTGTTTACTACCATGGTCTACGCTCGGACAGGACGCTAAAGGGTGCACTTCGGCATTTTCCTTGTTTCTTGCATGACAAGGGAATTTGGACCGTGCCGCCTGCAGATGATTCCTCCTTGACTTTACAAGCTACGGTGGGGTTAGCTCGTGAATTGGCTCTCCATGAGGTGGATTTGAAGGATGAGTTGCTAAAGGAAAAAGAACTTAAGGAGCAAGCTTACAAGGAGATTGACCAATTAAGGGCGGAGTTAGGTCGTCCCAAGATTTATGAGAAGTTTAATTAGGCAATAGGAAAAATCCCTATGTAATAGGAACGATAGTAGTTGTGAGTTAATTTTAAGTTTGGTTTGTTTTAAGAGTCAGTTTGTGGTGTGAACAATTGTGTGATTGATGGATTGTTATTATGATAATGTGTGATTTGGATCTTTGTAATGTGTGCTGGAGTTTTGTAGACATGTCTACAAATTCCATGGTTAAGAATATTAAGTTTGATCAAGATATATTAGTTGAATATGAGGTTAAATTAGTTCTGTCCTTTGCTGATTTTTGGATCAGTCTGGGATGTTTTAGGAATAACTTAAAATCCGTTCATGAGAAATTTAAGAAATTTTACTGGGAGTAATTAGACTTCTATATCTTTCCAATCCCACAAGAATCACCTTAATATCTATTATGAGTTAAGAGATATACCTGTTTCAAGTTGGAGTTACTGCACAGTCTGGAAATCTGGAACAGTTTCTGTTAAGTTCAGTTTTTGACCAATTTATTGACAGAATCAGAAAAAGTGTTGTGAATACGAGTTGTAGATAATTTTATAAGCTTTCCAACCATGTAAAGATCATCTGATTTGGACATCTGTAGCTCGAGATATGACAGTTTTACTGAGTTGCTGAAATTGGAGTTCGCCCAGAAAATCAGATTTTGCTTATCTATTGAATACATCATCTCGGATCGTACTGAATTTCAATTTCTGTGTTTTTGGAAACAGATGTCAGGCAGAGGTCGTGGCAGAGGTCGTGGAGGTGCTAACATACCCATTACTATGGAGGAACTTATACAAACTCAGAATCAGATGATGCAGATGTTTATGCAGCACATGCAGAACAATCCCCCTGTTGGAGGACCACCACCTGTTCAAGTAAGGGATAAGCGTGGAGAATTTTTGAAGGGACGCCCTCCAGTGTTTTCTCATGCTGCTGATCCTTTAGAAGCAGATGATTGGGTAAGGGCAGTGGAGAAACAGCTGAATATAGCTCAATGCAATGATATGGAAAAGGTGTTGTATGCATCTGGTCAGTTACAAGGGACAGCTCAGACTTGGTGGGAGTCGTACCAGGCTGCACGCCCTGACAATGCTCCTCCTATCACTTGGAATGAGTTTGTTAGAGATTTTCGAGCTCGTCATATTCCTGAAGGTATAATTGAGCTGAAGCAGGAAGAATTCAGAAACCTGAGGATGGGACAGATGAGTGTGAGTGAATATCATGACAGGTTTACCCAGTTGGCTCGCTATGCTCCCAATGAAGTTAGGGAAGATGCAGACAAGCAGCGTCTTTTCTTGAAGGGAATATATTATGATCTTCGCTTGCAACTGAAGGGGAATAACTATGCTAGTTTTCAAGAGCTTGTGAACAAAGCTATTGTGCTTGATAATGAGCGTAGGGAGATGGATAGAAAAAGAAAGATGAAGGTGCAAGGCTCAGGAAGCAACAACCGTCAACGCACAAATTCTCAGCATGGCTTTCATCAGAAGTTTCAGGGACCGGTTAGCCAGTGGAATCGCAATTCAAATCAGAGGTGGTCACAAAATTGGCAAAACAATCAGTCGCAACAGCGTTCATCATATCCACAGCGTCAACAGTATCAGCAGACTGGGCAACAGACTCCTCGCACTGGAAATCCCAATGCTACCCCCATAAAGAATAGTACTCCCAGCACTCCTATTAGATGCTTTGTCTGTGGTAAAGAGGGTCATTTGTCTTATAATTGTCCTGAGAAGCAGAACCAACAGACTCCTCAGAGCCAGAAGAGCAACCAGAGGCAATCCGGTGCTGGAAGGGTGAATCACGTGTCTTCTGATACAGCTCATAATGCACCAGAAGTTATGATTGGTACGTTCAATGTACATTCCACTCCCGCAACTGTTCTTTTTGACTCTGGAGCATCTCATACATTCATATCCAATATTTTTGTTAAAATGCATAGTATACCCATGCTAGCTATGAAAGAACCTCTCTTAGTAAATTCACCTGGAGGTACCATGCAAACTAGCAATCGTTGTCTTCCGATTAGTATGGTATTAAGGGGGGTAGAGTTTAAGATAACTCCTATAGTGTTGAGAACATCTGGGATTGATGTGATATTGGGTATGGACTGGATGATGCAAAATCAGGCAGAGATTCAGTGTCAGCAGAAAGTGGTAGTTGTGACTGCGCCTAATGGAGATAAAATCAATGTGGATGTAGCAATGCAGAAGCAACCAACCGCGGTGGTGAATCAGATTGAAGATACTATTAAGGAGAATTCAGTGATTGAGGAATTTCCGGATGTCTTTCCTGATGAATTGCCAGGTATGCCACCTGACCGAGACATTGAATTTCTTATTGAATTATTACCTGGAACTGCACCTATAGCCAAACGACCATATAGGATGGGAGTAGATGAATTAGAAGAACTTAAGAAACAAATTAAAGAATTACAAGAAAAAGGTTTTATTCGACCTAGTTCATCACCTTGGGGAGCACCAGTTATTTTTGTTGATAAGAAAGATGGTGGTCAGAGGATGTGTGTTGATTATCGGTCACTAAATGAAGTAACTATCAAGAATAAGTATCCTTTGCCCCGGATTGATGACTTGTTTGATCAGTTGAGAGGTGCTTGTGTGTTCTCTAAGATTGATTTACGTTCTGGATATCATCAGTTGAAGATTCGTGCCTCTGATATTCCAAAGACAGCTTTTACTACAAGGTATGGATTGTATGAGTATACTGTTATGTCGTTTGGATTGACCAATGCACCTGCATACTTTATGTACATGATGAATAAGGTATTCATGGAATATTTGGATAAGTTTGTGGTAGTGTTTATTGATGATATACTGGTATTTTCCAAGACAGAGGTAGAGCATGCTGAACATTTGAGGTTGGTATTGCAGAAGCTTAGAGAGCATAAACTGTATGCGAAGCGAAGTAAATGTGAGTTTTGGTTGAAGGAAGTTTCTTTTCTTGGTCATATTGTTTCTAATGGAGGTATATCAGTGGATCCAGGCAAGGTAAAGGATGTATTGAATTGGAAACCACCTACTGATGTTAGTGAGATTCGCAGTTTCCTGGGTTTAGCTGGATATTATAGACGGTTCATTGAAGGGTTTTCTAAACTTGCTAAACCTATGACATCTCTGTTAGAGAAGAATGCCAAGTTTGTGTGGTCAGATAAATGTCAAGCTAGTTTTGAGGAGTTGAAAAAGAGGTTGACTACAGCGCCTGTTTTGGTTTTGCCAGATTTGAGTAAGAAGTTTTCTATTTATTGTGATGCTTCTCGTCAAGGTTTGGGATGTGTTCTTATGCAAGAAGGCAGAGTTGTGGCTTATGCATCTAGACAGTTGAGAAAGCATGAGTTGAATTATCCTACACATGATTTGGAGTTAGCAGCTGTCGTTCATGCTTTAAAGATTTGGAGACATTATTTGATTGGACATAAGAGTGATATATACACTGATCATAAGAGTTTGAAGTATATTTTCACCCAGTCAGATCTGAATTTGAGGCAACGCAGATGGTTGGAGTTGATTAAGGATTATGATATTGAGATACACTATCATCCTGGTAAGGCTAATGTAGTAGCTGATGCTCTTAGTAGGAAGAGTTATGCCAATGAGATAAGAACATTGTCTATGACTAGTGAGTTATGTGCTGAATTTGAATATTTGAATTTGGGAATTGTTACTAATACAATGGAATTAGTGATAGAGCCTACCTTAGAGCAAGAAATTTACAAGGGCCAGTTGAAGGATGAGAAACTAAAGAAGATAGCGGAAGATATAGTGATTGGTAAGTCACCAGGCTTTCGAATGGATGATAATGGAATTTTGTGGTTCGGAAAGAGGCTGTGTGTACCTGAGGATCAAACTGTTAGACAAGCAATTCTTCGCGAAGCTCATGAGTCAGCTTATTCTATTCATCCTGGTAGTACTAAGATGTATTTGGATCTTAAACAGAAATATTGGTGGATTGGATTAAAGCGAGATGTGGCTGAGTATGTGGCTTTGTGTGATACTTGTCAGAGGGTGAAAGCAGAGCATCAGAGACCTGCTGGATTGTTACAACCAATGAAGATTCCTGAATGGAAGTGGGAGGAAGTTGGTATGGATTTTATAGTAGGGTTACCGCGTACTCAGAGAGGTTATGATTCTATTTGGGTGATAGTAGATCGGTTAACTAAAGTTGCTCATTTTATACCAGTAAAGACTACTTACCATGGACCAAAATTGGCGGAGTTGTATATGGAGAGAATAGTCTGTTTGCATGGAGTACCAAAGAAGATTGTATCTGATCGAGGATCGCAGTTTACATCGCATTTTTGGAAAGCTGTGCATGAATCACTGGGAACAAAATTGAATTTTAGTACAGCATATCATCCACAGACAGATGGACAGACTGAAAGGACCAACCAGGTATTAGAGGATATGTTGAGAGCTTGTGCATTGCAATATGGAACTAGTTGGGATAAGAGTTTGCCTTATGCAGAATTTTCTTACAATAATAGTTATCAACAGAGTCTCAAGATGGCACTGTTTGAAGCTTTGTATGGACGTAAGTGTAGAACTCCATTGTTTTGGGATCATACAGGTGAATCTCAGGTGTTTGGTACAGATGTTCTTAGAAACGCAGAAGATCAAGTGCGAGTGATTCGTGAGAATTTGAGAGTGGCACAGTCTCGTCAGAAGAGTTATGCTGATAATAGGAGAAGGGATCTAGTTTTTGAGGTAGGTGATTATGTCTATCTGAAGGTGTCACCTATGAAAAGTGTGAAGAGGTTTAACATGAAAGGTAAACTAGCACCAAGGTATGTTGGACCATTTAAAGTTATTACTAGACGTGGGGAAGTTGCTTATCAATTAGAGTTGCCTGAGAATTTATCTGGAGTACATGATGTGTTCCATGTTTCACAACTTAAGAAGTGTTTGCGTGTGCCTGAGGAGCAGATACCTTTAGAAGAGTTGACTGTTAAGGAAGATCTTACATATGAAGAGTTTCCGATCAAGATTTTAGAAACGGCTGAGAGAGTTACTCGAAGTCGGATTATTAAGATGTGCAAAGTACAGTGGAATCGGTATTCAGAGGCAGAGGCAACTTGGGAAAGAGAGGATGAATTGAGGAAATCATATCCGCAGTTATTTGAGTAAGCAGTTCAATCTCGAGGACGAGATTCTTTTAAGGGGGGTAGAATTTGTAACACCCAAATTTTAGAGATAACAAAATTGGAATAATTTAGATAACAAATAATGTCCAATATAAAATAATAATAAAATAAGTTTGATGTTGCATTCATGCTGCTGCATTTATTTTACTTTGTGGTGTGAAATTTATTTCATTTGATTTGGTTTAGAAATTTCTATTTGAAATAAGTTTTGGAAAATAAAAAAAAAGAAAAGAAAGTAACTTACCTGATAGGCCAGCGGCCCAGTGATCGCCGGCCTGTTTTTCTTCGTAGTCGGCCTGCTTCCTTGCGCCCGAACCGGCCCAGCGACACAGCCCGCGCGGTCCAAGTCAGCCCAGTGCCGCAGCAGCTGTTTCCCCCTTTCTTGAGCCGCTGACCGGTGGGACCCGGCTGTCGGTTGTCTTCGACCTCCCATAGCCGACCCGGACACGATGAAGCCGACATCGATTTCTTGCCGTGTTAGCTAGGGAGTCTTACCGATTTCGGTTTTGAGGTTATAAATAGGAAGAGGGGACCTTCTATTTTCCGTTTTTCATCTAAAACGTGATCGCTACCGCAAGTAATCGGAGGTTTAGGGTTTAGGTGATTGGCGGGTTCGGTTGGTCGTCGGTGGAGCTTGTGGGACGGTGCGGACTCTTTTTCTTCGTGTTGGTGAGATCGCTATCTCCTCCTCTTTCTTCCCGTGCCCTTCTTTGATGTAGAGAAGCTTTGAATCGAGGCTTTGAAGCTTGCCGCCGGTCGGCAATGGAGCCGCCGCCCCCTTGTCGTCGCGTGTTGCGTTCGGGTGACCGTAGATAGTTTGTTTTCGGGTAGATGAGATCGCGTGGAGTTTCTCCATCGAATAGAGTTGGTAGTGGGGTGAATGGTGGACGGAGTAGGCGGGGCTGACGGACTCCGGCGAGCCGGCCATGGCGGGCATGGCGGCCGGCGGCCGGTTTGGGAGGAGATGACCGACTTCATCTTCATGATTTTCTCTGATGAATGGTAGCCGTCCGATTCGAGATCGATGGCCCAGATTAGAAGATACCCCTTCGCGGGTAAACTTTCTAAAGAGACCCTGTGGTTTTTAGTAAACAACCCGCGGTCCTTGGCGTATTCCGGGAATTGCGTTTTCACATTTTGAAAGCGTATTTTCATCCGGTTAAATCAAAAATACGTTTTCAGCAATTTACAGTTTTGCCACTAGAATTGTTTTAGTCATAAAATCTTCGTTTTAACTCCGATTTGATCCGTTCAAATTGCGTTAGGTTCGTATTTGCGAACTCTACATGTTAGTATAGTTTTACAGTTAGTTTTGATAATTTATTTTTCGAGTTTATAATTAAGTATTTATTTATCTATATGAAATCTTAGAAAATTCATAACTTTTACGTTTTAACTCCGATTTTGGTGATCTTTGCGTCTGTGTGATCGTAGAAACGTGTAGAAGAGTTTTATAAACTTTTATTACTGTTTTGTTACTGTTGGTGTACTGTTCTAATTATATCTATTTGTTTGCTTCGTGTATGTTTGATTGGATGCATGTATGTTGTTGATTGATGATCGAGTATAGAAGGTGAGCAGTACTTGGACGATTCGGAGTATTACTTTGAGCCAAGTCAGCAGTATCATTTGGAGAGCTTTGATCAAGGCAAGTATAACACAGGACTATCCTTGCTACCTATTCATCAAAATGATCATACATATGCATGTGCTTACCTTGACAACCTTAGAGATTATAACTTAGTGCTTGATGTCTTGATTCCTTGTCAACCTTGGGTATGCATATGGGTAGCTATTGCTAGTGCTTAAACTAAGAACAATGATCTTGTAATTTGATTAATGGATTAAGCAATCAACTATTAAGATGATTTCATTGTTGTTAAAAGGGGGCTAGAGCTTGTGTATTATTTTGATGCTCTGGTTTCTCTCCTTAAGGACTTATCTGTAAGTGATAACCGGGATATACAGTACAGCTGTGAGGGCTATATGGCTCTGGCTTTAGTTGTTCAAGAGACCTTTTCTAGCTTGTTAGTGGTTACCTTAAATGGCGTAAGAATGGCTTGACACTTTGGGTGTAGTGCGAGCCCCTGGCCTAGTGTGTATAGGCTGCGGTTGTTGTGCCACAGGGAAGGGGGGTTCTACATCTGCCTGCCGAGTGAATCTAATGGCCCTAACTTGTTAGACGAACTCTTGAGTGGCTTTATATGGTTTTTGGGTGTTTGGGCTTGATCTCCCCACTCATTTGGAAATCATGACTTACAGTGAAAGTGTACACCTCTGCGCAGAGTTAAAAAACTGGTATACTAGCCGTGCTCACGGATACGAGCGGCCTTGGGGATTCTTATGGAATAGTTGATCATAACTGTTATATCATGCTAAATTATTGTTGATTATTATTTGCTCATGTTAATGCTATTCATTATCCTTATTACAATTGATCATTGGTTCTTTAATGGGAAGTGGATTATCTTGATGCTACTCAATTGCTAATATATGATTAAAAGCTAAATGCAGTTAAACAGTGTCTAGCCTTTTGAGCCACATGAACCCTGTGTTATATTTGTGGAGTTCGACATGAACTCACTCTTGCTATTTCCACCATAACAGATGAAGATAATGAGGAAGATTATCGGAATGAGTACTAGTCTTGATGTCAACCAGTCAACCGTGTCCCTGTGTGGAGTTTCCGCTGAAGAAATTATTATTAGTTATTATTATCTATCGTTCAAGACTATGTCTTAAATACTTATTCATTATGTAATAAGCACTGTGATGATACTTTGTAATTTGTCAACTTATGTGCGCGACTGTTTCCTGGGGTGCACATGAGTCTTTTATACATCCTATTTTTATCCTTAAAAATGGGTGTGACAAACGTGGACCTTGTGGAAGCTTCTGGCCGTCATGGTGCTCTCCTTCGTCTGCGTGCCCGCGCTGCTTGGATACCTCGTCTAAGCAGCAAGGTGACCTTTGCACAAATCATGTTGCAAGTTTATGTTTCAAATGTTTTGGGTGATTCATCTAGATGTTGCAAGTGTTTCATATTGATGTTGCAAAAATAGATCGTGATGTTGCACATATTGTAATGACTATACACGTATGTTTCAAGTGTATGTTCCAAATGTTTGATCTGTGTTTTTTAGACGTTCACTGCAAGTGTTTCATCTGGATGTTGGATATGTTTCACATGTATTTTGTAAAGTGTTTTATCTAGATGTTGCATATGTTTGCAATGGTTTACAAGAGTTTTCAAGTGTTTTGCAAGTGTTTTAGACACATGTTGCAAGTGTTTCAGTTGTTTCAAACGTATGTTACAAGTGTTTCATCCGAATATTTTAAAAGTAGATCGAGATGTTGCAGATGTTGCAATGTGACCTACCCTGCCACAACCACCTGCTAGTTGCTTGGGCACCGTGCATGCACGTGGGGAGCGGAGGGATGGAGCGTTGCTCGGCAGTGGGCGCATGAAGCGGAGGGCGATGGCAGCAGGGGTGCAGGTGGTCCCCGCACGGCATGCGGGTGCAGCAAGTAGAGGGCAAGCGGGCATCCAGACAGAAGCACGAAGTAGGGGCGCAATTTCCTGGGAGCAGTACACACCGACGTCAGGCGCAGAAATAGACTACAGCCACGGGCGTCCATCCGGACGTCCAGGCGCTAGCAGTGCTGTATATAAAAATAGGAGGGTTGTAGACACACGAACAGAGACAATTTTCACATCGGACTTGTTAGCGCCCGAACATCTGACCTGGGGTGCTAGCGTCCGATGGTGCCCACACAGCGAGCGAGCGGCCCGAACATCGCCCACACCGCCCTAGACGTCGCTCGCACCGCCCGAATGTCGCCACGCTACCAGGCACTTCCTACGTGTATCCCATGTAACACTCAATCTACTTTAAAAACATCTAGATGAAATAGTTGCAACATACAAAAGAAGATAGACGAAACACTTGCGAAAATGCCTGAAAACATTTGAAAACCATTGCAAAACATATGCAACATCCAGATGAAACACTCACAACAGACATAGGAAACACTTGAGACATACACTTGCAACATGCATGTATATGCAACATCCAAATTTACTTTTATAATATCCAGATGAAAATACTTGCAACATACATATGATACAGATGAAATATTTGGAACATACAGTTGAAACATATGTACATAGCCATTGCAACATGTGCAACATCCTGATCTACTTTTACAACACCGATACGAAACACATGCAACATACCCCTCAAACATCTGAAACACCTGAAACCTATATTTGCAACATGCGCTTTCAGCGCAACATCTCCTTGCTACTTGGGAATGGAGGCTAGTCAGCATATGGAGTTCAGCGGTGTAGAGCTCGCCAGTGGCATGGAGCGACTAGCTAGGAGGGGACGTGATAGCCATCGAGCATGGCAGACGAAGCGGAGCCATCCTCCGTTTCTTCGAGACTGGCGATTGAGCTTCCTGTCATCGGTGGACCGATCAAGGGACATCGTAGCCTTGGAGCGGACCGGGCAGTGGTAGCTACAGACCGGCTAGGGGGCGCGATGGGGGCAGCGGCCGAAGCAGAGCCACCCTCTGTTTCTTCGAGCCCGACGATGGAGCTTCGCGTCCGAAGCACAATCGCGGTGGAGCACGATTGCGGCGCTACGATGGAGAGCCTTCTGGAGAATGGAGACAATAGGATAAAGTTAGAGGCAAGTAGACAAGAGAATACGATTGTTGGGCAGTTGGGCTGATGCGGCGGCTCGCGAATGCAACTGTTCGGATGATCGGACGCCCTAACGAGAGCATTTTCGTTTTCACATTCACAAAATTAGTTAGAGAGGGCCGAAACAAAAAGAATGGGATCCAAATTTTGGCTCTTTAAGTAACCTTAGAAATATGCAACATTTTGTTGTTCCTGATAATAGATGCCCCTTGAACATTTTCAAGGTGGGAAAATGAAACTTCTAGGAGAGTTAAAACGGTTCAAAGTCGTGAAAAAGACAATGATTCAGATTTAAAGGAACTAGCGCAGCTACTAGAGCTTTAAATGGTAGACATTTACTACCTTGAAAAAGTGAGAAATTAAGGGAAGAAGCATGTGATGTAAGGCTAAGACAAAAACATTATTTGCAAGAGCTCATATTGGACTGGGATACTGATTTGTGATATGGATGTCATGCGAGAAGGCAATATCCCTGAAAGTTTCAGATGAAATAACAATCTCTGCAAGCTTTGTATTAAGGAGTATGCATGGAGGTGAAAATCGTCCTTCGTGGCTTAACATGAACCTCTTGGTAAGAACTTTGGTATCTCTTCAATTGAATGACACACCTTGGACAAATTTCCCATCTCTAGGAAGTGTGGCTAGTTGATGAACATGGTGCAGAATATAAAAGCCATACACTAGGACAAGGATTCACAAATTTGAAGAAGCTAGAACTAGTTAAGATACCAAAATTGAGAAAATGGGTTGGAAATGGTCCTAGAGAGTTATTCTCTTACTCGAAAGTAATTACCATCAAAGATTGCCTAGATGATGAGGCTAACCTAACTTGGTTTCCTAAATTAGAAGAGCTTGAAATAACAGATTTCCCAAAACTACCATAATGCCTTGTACTCATCGATAGAGTGAGAAATGTGAATTTTCTTTTTTTGGAGAGGATAAGTAATACATATCTTATGTGGTTTAATTTGATATTTTCAGTGAAAATTGTACGAACTAGGGGGCGCTTGCCCCCTCTCACCGCTGCCCTCACCACTGCTTGTATTCCTTGGTCTAGTGCTACGGCTTACTGTTGCACATGCTGGTTCAGGGATTAAGCAATCGTAATTAAGAGAATGTTCTAATTCTCGGCTTATCTTGGATATTAAGGGCAAGGATGCATTAGATAATGCCTTTTGGACAACGTTGAACTTTGATAATCTATCCAAATTATGAGTGTAGCTATGTGGAGATGCCCTCCTCTATCACTTGTTCTCCTCTAAAAGCTATCATCCCTAAATGGCCTCGAGATAATTGACTCGAGTGATGCCTTTTCTTTGACTGAAGGTGATGATCATGTCAGATATCAATGTCTAGTTGAATACTTCACCATCGCAGAGTCTGGTGCTAATGGAGAGCAGGGCAGCTAACACATCTATTGCCTTATTTCCAAAGCTCCGCAAATTTATTGTGTGCAAGTGTCATAAGTTTACTAGGTTTGGTGTGGTGGTCCAGCAAAGATGAGATGAGGAAATAGCAGCCAAAATATAAGGACTATTGTCATTACCTCCCCAACTACAAAGTTTTAAAATCTCTAACTTCCCAAATTTGGTCCTCCATCCTATTTTGCTCAATGGAGGCAAAGACTCGGAACAAACTAGAGACAGAGGAGGGCCCCTCCAAAGTATACGTTTCTTCAAAACATTACAGATAAGTGGTTGCCACAAGTTACTCTCCTCCTATTCCCTATCCTCCTCTTCTTGTTTCCCCTTCCTAGCCTCCCTGGATTATGTCTCTTGAAGGCATAGTGGGTGTCGACACACTTTTGCCTCTCTCACACCTCACCTCTATCACTGTTTATACATATGGGGATGTAGGGATTTAAGAGGTGAGGGATTGTAGTCACTCCCTGTTGAAGGTCATCTTATTGAAATTGTCAATGAAATCCCCAATTCTCTTGTTGTTTCATACCACCCAAACTATAGACACTCCAGACTGAATGCGTTGGAATGTCCTTTATTGTACCCATATGTAGCTTGTTGTCTTCCTCACTATATGAATTGAGCTTTCTTGGGGACAAAGAGGTACAACACTTCACAAAGTAGCAAGATAAGCTACTTTAGCTCCTTACTTCTCTCAAGAACAATCAGCCTTTAAGTGTTGCTATTGTAACCTCGAATTAGGCCATAAGGGCCAAATCATCAATATATTCGGGTGGGGGACTCTCCCCCGCCCCTCCCCGGTGATTTCATAAAAAAAGAACAATTAGCTTCTAGTACTAGGACAAGATGCAAGGCCTCCCTCTAGGTTTGCATAGAATTCCCAACCTCAAGAAAATAGTCATATACCAATGTGTGGCCATCTGGTCATTGCCCAAAGATGGCCTCCAAGGTACACTACAAGAGTTGGAAATACACAGATATCCAGTCATCCGTTGTGTGTCCAAGGATCGCCTCCCAAGTTCACTTCTAAAATACTAGTGATCAGAAGTAGCCCAGCCATCCCGTCGATACCAAAAATAGATGACCTTTCAAGTTGCCGATGAGAATTTGACGTCCACAATAGTGAAAGCAAGGAGCTAAGAAGGCAATGCCATCAAGTTGATTGGGACCATTGCAACAGTCAAAGCCTGATTATCCCAAAGTTAGTTAGGGAGGGCTGGAAAAAAGGGAGAGAAATTTTGGCTCTTTAATATTAGCCGATTAGGTATAGATATAGATTTTTTTGAGAAAAGGGTTGGATTTTATTGATATAGAACGCTTACAACCAAGCCCCTGACCGGGTACCCCTGAAAGAAAATAAAATTACACATGAGTCCATTACAGGAGCATCCAGTGCTCGTTGCCATCGCCGACCATCACTGTCGCAGCCTAGTCCTCCATCTCCCTCAATGAAGAAGGTCCAGATGAAGCTTCCGGCCGATTTCCGATTCGACAACGAGTCTTCAAATTTGAAGCCCATCAGCAGCACGTCATGCTATTTAACCGTTGAATGCCCCAGGCAAACCCTACTTTCACCGGAAACAGACGCCAGTCGCACCACCGGCAAGCTCCGGCCAACAAGCAACAATCCCACAAAGGGGATCCAAGAACACCAACCCACATATAGGAGCAAGTAGAGCTGTAACCTCCAAGGGAAACCTCCTTGGAGGGACAAAATCCCGATGAAAACACAACCGGTAAAAGCACCAAGTCTCCTTCGAACAATAGCGATGTTGTAGGTCATGGATTCAGTGTTGCCATTGACGAGAAGGCCACAGACAACCTAAAGAAGCACACAGAAGATTCGAGCACCGACGCAGAAGAAGGAAACAAAGAAAAAAATCGTCGATGCCAAACCTCCTGCAGATGATACTGTCGCTGTGGTCCACCCGCCCATGGACCACCGGTACCCGCCCACCATCGACATAGCTGACGCCGAAGAAGCTCGAGAAAGACTCCAACCTAACCCTAACCTACCCAAACATAAGCTAAAAAAGAAGGGTATATACACCCGCCATCAAGTCTGCAACTCCTTGTCCCAACGCCGAAGTGGCCACTGGAGACGAGAAGGAATCGACGCCGGAAGTTGGAAATCGTCTGGATTCGCCTGTGATCTACTGTAGCTCGGGGAAAGAAGCGTGTGGAAGTAGTTATCCCCGTCTCCTGAGAGATCGCAGGTTCGACCTTTCTAAAGACACTATTCTAGATTGGGGAGAAAAAAAATCATACCACAACGCTCAGACTTCATTGGCCAACACATAGCACGGCCCATTTTGTTGGCCGGCCTGCTTCTGTCGTCCCGCAGTCTCCCATATGTTTTCCTTCAGGGTATTCGGCTCACATGTGGAGCCCAGATAGCTCTGAGCAGATTTGGGCTCCTAACCCTTTCCAGTGTCAACGGCGATCCACCGTGGACCGCACTCCATGCACGCACGGCACCGCAGTACGTCCGCCGGCTCACTGGGTCCACCCGCTCCGGCGCATCCATCCATTGCCTTCGCTCCGGGCTCCGGCCGAAAGCGACGGCACCCATGCAGCGGATAACGATACGGGGCGGCGTGTGTGTACGTGTGATGGACTGGTGGTCTGCGACACGTCGGGCTTGGACCCCATGGGGTCATCGTCGTCGCAGTCGACGCCGTCAACATTAACCACCTAATTTTATTTATCATCATTACTGCGGCCTTGTTTAGTTGCGACTCAAAACTTTACACTCTATTATATTAGATGTTTGAATACATGCATGAAGTATTAAATGAAGACTAAAAAAATAACTAATTACACAGGTTACGTGTATTTTGTGAGATGAATTTTTTGAGCATAATTAGTCAGTGATTAGGCAATGTTGTGCCACAGTAAACACATGTTAATAACGAATTAATTAGTTTTAATAAATTCGTCTTACAGTTTACAGACGAGTTTTATAATTAGTTTTTTTATTAATGTCCGAACACCCCTTCAACATCACATAAAACATACCCCGAAACTTTAAATCCCGAAACCTATCAAGCTCTACATCCGACGAAGTGTCCATCACAAGTTCAGAGCGAAACGATCCGACCATACACGTAAGAGCATCGCATTTCGCTGCAAGTCTTCCAATCCGCTTTGTAGGATTGTAACATAAGACCGGAGTATTTTACATGATCGGATAATAATACTCAGACAGTGGGTAGTTTTTTTTTTGTTAAGTGGGAATATTTCACATTAACAGCCATGATGGGTAACAAAAGGAATTAGAGGACAACTCGTCTACAAACTCTCCTATTTTCAGGTTGGCACACAGATAAGTCTCTGTTTCCCCGTCGTACTATATATACTGTACTACTAATATAATCCTGCCCAATACTTTAATTTCTGGTTCATTATCCAAAACGAAAACGTTGGGCCCGGCACATGATCAATATCAGCTGCCGGTAGGCAGCAACGTGGCAGCACCTCACTACCCGAATCGGACTTGGCTCAGAAATCAGAATAAACACCGCCAGGGCCCAGCGAGCAGTGGTCGCCCGTCCTCCCGGTCGTAGCGATCCGAACGTTGTTGTTAAAGAGCTCAGAGGGCGAAACCGTCATTGCATAAACGACCTTATCCGTTTCCACCCGCTTTGCGCTCTCGGCCTTCCAGCGCCTATAAATTCACGACCCAAACCACTGGCGCACGCGCTCATCCCCTCCTCCACACGCGCGCTTATTTCTTTTTACCCTCCCTGGTCCTACCATCCCTCGCCCGAAGTCGACGGTAGACGTGGTGGTAGTACGCACAATGGCGAGGACCACGCGGTCGGCGGCGACGGAGCGCGCGTACCTCCACTTCGCGCAGGCGCCGCACGGCGTCGTCGTGACGACGAGCCCAGCAGCCGCCGCCGGTGGCGCTGGCGAGGACTTCGACGAGTCGGACATCTGGGGCGCGTTCGCGCTGGCGGAACCGCCGCAGACGGGCCCGTTTCGGGCCTCGCGGAAGGCGTCGCCGGCGAAGCCGGCGCTGGCGCCGGACGGCAGGGCCGCGCACGGGTCGCTGCCGGTGAAGATCCCGGACTGGTCCAAGATCCTGGGCAGCGAGTACCGGTCTGGCTACCACTACGGCGCAGGCGGCGCCGGTGACTGGGAGCTCGACGACGACGAGGACTCCGTGGACTGGGTGCCGCCCCACGAGCTGGCGGGGCGCCGCCGCGCCGCGTCGCTGTCGCTGAAGAACGGGGTCGTCGGCCGGACGCTCAAGGTCCGGGACGCGGTGTGGAAGCGCACCACCGGGTTCCAGGACTGACTGGCGACGGCGGCGGCGGCGACGACGACTTGGATGGCTTACGCCATTTTGCACTCCTAGGTCCTACGTTCTAGCTGTGTGCTTCGCTTTGACAGAGGAATTTCGTTTAGCTTTCGATGATCGGGACTAGCTAGCCAGTTAATTTGTTGCTTCAGCTAGTGAGTGGTGCGGTGGTTGATGGATGTTGTCTTTTAGTGAGAGTTTCTGTTTGCAACAGCGTTTTAGTCACCCTTTTGCTGTGGGTTAATTCGATTTAGTTGTGTTTCTCGCTCTCGCCTCGGTAAGCCTTGGCAATGCACCGAGGTTTTAAATATCTGGCTACAGGTACAGCCTTCGCTATCTCCGGCTATAACTATTTGAGAAAAAATTTAGCTAAGTTTTTTTTGATGTATAAGTTAATCCTTAGCGGTCTCTATAGCCTGGACATAGATAACTAAATGGCTTAGCCAGCTATTCAAAACATTAATGTTTTTGAACAATGTGAATGCAGGTGACCTGACGTCGTGTATGCCTTGGCATCGAGCTATAGGAGTAGTAGCTAGCTAGCAGTGAGTGACATTGCGTTTCTGGTAGAGCATAATATCATGCAATGCGAGGGATCAATTCGGTGTCGTTATCCGTGGACAGTAAAACTGACTTGTCCTTATCGCGGCGCGGATTAGTGTGTACTCGTAAGACGGTTGTTTCGATCTTTTTTTTTTTTTGACAACAGGTTGTTTCGATCTGTTTCTCTTCAACTTCAAGTGCGTGTGTTGTCTTCATTCGTCCTTGCAGCGCAGTCTGCAGTGACATCAATCATCGGTGATCTCAGCCTAGGCAAGGGCATCGGTCATGCCCCTGCCGGCGCCAACTGTCCGCGAAGAAACCATTGGCAGTGCACTCCAATCCCTCCAGAAAGTCTCACCAATAACAGCTCTTGCTTACCGGAGAAACTCACCTCACCTCTTGCTGGCTTACGTACGTCGTCGTAGTTGTATAGTAGCTAGCTAGCGTGTACACTATGAAACAGTGCTGTGTCATCCTCGAGTCATCACCTTGACCGTGTTTAAATTCCCTCCTTGGTCAGTGCACAGATGGTGGCTCCACGCACGCCGCCATATAAATATAAGGTTTAACCCAACCTTTGGACGGTTAGAGCAGGTTTCTAGAGGAAGATTTTTTTTATGAAACAGAGGAGTCGCCCCCTACTGATTTTATTGATTTTGTAAAAATAAAGTACAAAACTGGTGCAAAAGAGTCAAGAGACAAAGAAGGAGATAAGGAAAATAAATAGAATTACACAAAAGCTTCTAGCCATTGACTAATACTAGGTTGATAAGATGCTTTCGCTCTAAGAATAACTTAAGCGAACTCCTTCTTGAAGATTTGTTGACACCTTTGTACTGTAGGATAGATATCTCTGAAAATTTGATCATTTCTGACAACCCAAATAGACCAACACATTGTCACAATAATCTCCATGAAAAAAGGCACCTGAAGTTGGGTTTTGAGAAGCTGCAAATTTGCAAAAGGATCATCGGGGTGATGTATAGAAAGACCCAGACTTGTCTAGCAGTCAATGGCAAAGGGGCAGGCCAAGAACAGATGAGTAACTGACTCTTCAATTTGAGAGGTGTAAAGAACACAATTATAGTCATCTAAATGCATATGCCGTCTTCTTAGGAGTCTCTAATGCTGAGACAGTCCCGAATAAGAAGCCAAAAAAAAGACCTTGCGCTTGTTTTGATAGTAAGATTTCCACAGCCATCTGAAAACAGAATGAGTTAGAACTGACCCAATAAGATGCTTATAAACATTTTTGGAGGAAAATAACGCTGATCCCCAAATATACAACCACTGATCAGGTTCATGTTGTAGGTGTAAATCATTGATAATGTGACACAAAATATTATATTGCTGGAAAGCTTCCTCAGACAAAGGAAATGAAATAAACTCAGCATACTCTCAATTTCACAGACTGCTGCACAGTAATATTTTGATCTTTAGCATAAGAAAAAAGCTATGAGAAAAGGTGTGATGGAAGTTGATTGTTCCAAACATCCAGCCAAAAGAAACAAGAAGCACCATTGTGGACCAAAGCTGCAGCTAGACCTTTGAAAAGATTAAGGAGCTTAAGAGTGGTGAACGTTGCTTGTTGGTCGAGGTGAGAAACATCTGCCTTTGAGAGGTAAATCCACTAAACCAAGATAATTGATGGCTTCATTAAAAAGTAACATGTCAGAAATATCACCAACTGGACTATTTCGATCATCAGGGCTACGATAGAGGTTGAAATCACCCACAACAATCCAACTAATATTATCAGGCATTTGGATATTCATGAACCAATCCAAAAATTGGCGTTTACCACTAGATGTACAGGGAGCATAAATATTAGTAAGCAGCCAATGAGCATCATTATGCCTAGAAGCAAAGTCAATAGAGATAGCATAGGAATTATGAAAAACAAGAGTCCCATGAAAAAGGGAGGACTTCCAAATCACAATGACCCCACCAGAGGCACCATTTGAAGGCAAAACTTCATACTTATCAAATGAGGGAGGACAAATATTTTTGAGAAAAGCATCATCAAAAGCAACCCTTTTGGTTTCTTGCAGGCAAATTACATCAGAGTTACTATCAACCACTCTATCCCTAATAGCATTCCATTTCTTGTCAGAGTTCACCCCTCTAACATTCCAACACAAAATATTCCAGTTTCTTGTGGCCATAAAACACTTATTACAAAGATTAAGAAAAAATAGGAAGGACAACTAGGATGACTAGATGCAGACATGGCTCATTTCTTGGGGCCCTTGGCTTTGTCCCTAGGCTTCTCACCCTTGGCTTTGTCCCCAGGCTTCTGCTTATTCTTCTTCTTAGCAGGATTCATTTGGGGTTTGGCATTAAGCTTCTCATATGTCAGCAAGTCAGGATCAATATTACAGAATGTTTTCCCCAGATCTCTTATAATCTTCTGGGATATGTTGGTGGTAGATGTTGAGCAGCCAAGACAATTTCTATCTTTACGGGGGAGACCTTGAAGCCATTGTTAACTTTCTTGAGCTTGTTGCTTCGCCTAACATCAGCTTCAGAGATGATGGGCTTTAGAATTTGGCCCTCGCTTAAGCTTGGAGGGAGTGGCAGGTGACTTAGTGATAGAATCCTCGGGATCCAACTCTTCAAGAACAACAGAGGTAGAGAGCTTAAAATTAGAACATTCAGAAAGATTGACAGATGGACATGCTGAGGGGATGGAGAATAAAGTAGATTTACCAAGGCAATTGGTAGAGAAAAGATCCCAAGCTGAGATTTGCAGAAACTCTTTGGCCCAGTCAAATGCTGGAGACTATAACTGAAGAAAAGTGAAGTTCATCCAATTATCAAGAACTATAATAGAGGAGGAAGCAGAACTACGATTGGAAAAGAATTTTACCCAGTAATGAAGAGCTTCAGGGCAAGGTTGAGAATCTTTGTGTAGCACCAGAGAGGTCATGGGGTCCACAAAAGGCTGATGGAGCTGCATGAAATTAATCTTCAGATTTTGATTCACAGGAGCAATGTAGTTTTCATCTTCAGGATGAATGAACCCCAAAAGATCTTAAAGCTGAATTTCCTCTGGTATAAGTGGTTGCAGATTGTCAAAGTTAGGGAAATCCACAATCTGAACAGGCTCAACAGGCAAAGGTGGGTCAACCTCAGATTCATCAGTCAAATCATCCATTGCAAGGACCTCTCCATTGTCTTGTTCGATAGCAGCATTGGCAACATCCAACAAACCACCCAAAGCATCAATGTTCTGAATGACTTCATCCACAGGATCTGCATTGTCATGTTTAAGTTGTAGAGGAATAAGCAAAGGAGCATCATCTATCAAAGGTGGAGGCCCCTGCATATCATCTTGCTGGGATGCATGTAAAGCTTGAGCCTCTTGATTTGGGTTAGGCCAGGCATCCCATCCCATAGCATTCAGGTTTGCTGCATTTGGCCCATTGGGCAAATCTAGTTCATCTTGGGGCATTGGTGGCCCTTGTCCAGGTTAGCCAAAACTGAAAAATCAAAGTGCTCAGGATCAAAGTCATCATTAGGGGGTCCTAAGGTGGCTGATCTTCATCCTGAGGCATGGCACCAAGGAGTGTAGCCCAAAGAACCTCACATTGGATAGACCATGTATCAGTCTCTGGTGCAATTCCTTCTGAGAAATTGAAGAACCAGGGAATTGCATTAAGAGAGAAGACTCTAGCTCTGACTAATATCCTGGATAATGTGATCAGGATCTTTCTCCCAAGCTAAAAGTCTCCCAAATTCAGAAACTGCTTTATCCACTAGATTATGATTCCAGAGGTCTAGATTTAGACCAAGCATCATTAACCACACTTCATGCGTCATCACAGTGGATCTGTTGTTCCAAGTGCGATTGTGTGGGATAAAAGAAATAGTATCATTCCCGTAATGATGTGGACTGTCATTGATGAGAAAATCTCTATGATGATGGTAGCTGAAACGAATGTAAGCCTGGCCATGGGGGCACCTTTGGATAGTCTGATAAGGAATGCCAACCTGGACTATCAAGAAGTCATCAATCACATTACAGATGTCCTCAAAATTGATGTGGTGGCTAGGAAGAGGATTAAGCAGAGCAATCGCCACATCATTGTTGCGCTCCTGAATGTGCCCAGTAACGACACGCTTCATCAAAGGACGTCCAGGAATCATCAGGCGCGCCGCGCCTTGAGGCATGAAGGAAGATTATTTGAGGATTTGGGTGTCCTTCCATATTGGAGTTTGCAGCTTATGTACCATAGACACTTTGTGTACTAATATTAGATGATTTTTTTATTTGAGCGATGTTGCTCATTGAAGTTGTAGATTGTTCTGTCTTTTCTTTATAAATTGTAGTTTGTCTGTTGTTAGTTTCTTTGTTTTAGTTGTTCTTGTAGATGCTCGACCCCTTTGAAGTTGATGTCGCCGCTTCATTGTACTGTCCAGTCTAAGATTTTTCTTTTTTAATATAAATTATGATTACCTCTTTGGATTGGGTCATAAAAAAGTTTGTTGATTTGCACCTGCTGCATAATTTTTTTCTCGAATACACAAAAGATTTGCGCATCATTGTAATTAAGAAGAAGAGTTCAAACATATAAATGACGCGCTACTGACGAGCACCCTAGGAGGTCGTACAGTCATAGGCTAGACTGTCCTAGAAAAGTTTCAAGCTTCAATATTACTACCTCCGTCTATAAAAGAATGCAATTATGGAATGCGTGCCGGTCAAAGAAGGTCAAGTTTGACCAAGTTTATAGCAAATATTATTAGCATTTATGTCTCCAAATAAATTTAATATAAAAATATATTCTATAACTAACAAATGGTACTTACTTTGTATCATAAATGTTTGCACTTTTTTATATAAATTTGGTCAAAGTTCAAACTGTTTGACTTCTCGAAAATGAGAATTGCATTCTTTTGTGAACAGAGGGAGTACATAAGTGGTTTATAACCAAGCTAAGAGCAGTGCTACCACCTACGAGGTTGGGCAACTCCGTTGCTAGCTGCGCGTGCGACCCTCCTTTGGCATCCAAGAAGAGCGCTCTTCTGCTAGCCCTACTGTTGGTCACTAGGAACAGCTCGTCCAGAGCTACAACGTGGCTTGGCGTCAAGTTCCCTATGAATAAGGTGTCATATGTTTGCTTAGATGCGGATGAAACTGGTGTTGGCGGTGGCAGGATGCCCATCCTCTTCATGAGGAGTACCTTATCCCGCTTGGAGGTCAGTATGTGCGCCAGCGGCTGAGCGGCAATCCGTTGGCTCCTGAGTGGTAGAGGTTGCTTTGTGGTTGCCACCTTTTGCCTTGGTGGACTGGCGATTAAAGGCGACTTCCACTTGATGAGCTACACCTCCTCAGTAAACCGTGCGAGACGCCAAGCAACCTCACCTAGCATGGGCGTCACATTGCTAGGAGTGGGTGTGCCCACCGTGATCTCATCTACAATGTCGGGTTGTCCCACCTGTGGTGGCGTGAGCTATGGCAGCCCTTGTGGCAACAACATAGGCGAGTCCGACACCCGCAGTGCCGCCGCGGGAGAATGAATGTCCACCATGGATGCTTCAACCTCCTGAGAGGTGGCCACTTGAGTAGGTTGGCACCGAGGTGTTGGCGCTCCTTTTTGGCTGGCTCACGATGAGCAAGGTGTCGAGCTCCTCTAGCATTGGGTCTACCCACATGGGAGGCCCCACGCTCATGCACAGCTCCAACACCAATGGGTCTGGCTTGGGGGAGCAGTGCACGGCAGCGAAAGGGTCGGCGGTGTCGGCGTAGTCGACAGACGCGCCCGATGTGTCACCGTGCTCGGTCTGGGCTCTAGCAATGGCTAAGGTGAAGGCCAATGCTAGCTGCCTAGGTCGCCTCTACCGACCTCCCGATGACGCCTCCGTCAACGGCACCGGTGACTACCTCTAGCAGGAACGGCACTATCTATCTTGGCCCCACTAGAGTCTCGCGAACCACTGTGGTCTGCTAGCCGAACAGAGCAGGAGTTGCGGGCGCCACAAACAGGGCATTGTGGCTGACGACCCACGACGCCTGCATCACCCGAGCTCCTAGAGCCCATGCGCCGTGGATGCTTGCAGTCGCACACAACATGTCGAAATACCTTGCACCGCAGACACTAAGACAACTTGCAGGTTACCACCCGATCCGCTGAGGAGAGGAAATTGAGGCACTTGCCATGAAGGTCTGATCGGATGTGCCTTGGGGATCAATGGCTCATAGGCTGGTTGGGTCCTGTCCCCTCGCCGCCGCTTGCCAGCACTCGTGGTAGGACCTTGTGCCAACCATCTGCATCTGGGGTGGAGATACGTCGGCGGTTGTGGTGGGTACCCGTGGGCCGAGCCACTGATGGACCGACAAGCGTCGTGTGCCATCGCTCACGACCCGAGAGGCTCTGCCACCCATGTCCCTGCCGCGGATAGGCAGCCCATGAAGGAGTTGTGGCTGAGCCTGGCGATGCTTGGATAGCTTGCGCCGTCCTTCAGCGCTGGCGACAGCACCCTGACTGCCCATCTCCTCGTTGTTGGCACCGCGTGTACCCTTGACAGCTGCGCACGGCTGAGACGACGCTGGTCACGGCTACTGCGTCCGACGAATGTCAAGATATGGGAACGAGGAGGTTGTTGAAAGGTCCAAATGACTAGAGGGGGGGTGAATAGCCTATTTAAAAATCAACAAGCTTCACTAATCAACAATTGTAAGTATAAAAGAGGGCGATGCTAATTCTAGCACTAGCTCAACTATACTAAGCAAGCCACCTATACAATTCTAGTGAACAAGACTATGATCTCTAATTCACATCAACAAAGCTAAGTCACTAAGCTACTTACTCCTATGTGATACAAACTACGCTAAGCACACTAGACAAGATAAAGTGCAAGAATGAAAAAGGGAAGTGAATTGATTCTTATACCAATGGTGTAGAGATGAGAAGTATCCAAAGAATCAATCACACACAATCATAAAGAGAATCCTCGGCAAGAGATGACACAATATTTTTTACCAAGGTTCACTTGCTTCCCGGCAAGCTACTCCTCGTTGTGGCAATACACCCACTTAATGGATCGTGAGCTAATCAACTATCAAGAGTTGAACCCTCAGCGGGTGCCATACATCCACTCACAAGATAGGGATCCTCCAAGCCACGAGCTCCACTAGAGTAGCCAATTCGTGAACTCCCACGGGGAAGGCTCAAGAACCCCTCACAAACACTTGGTGAGGCTCAAAACAATCTCTAATCACGTGCTCAACACCACTGCTGCTCCAAGCCGTCTAGGGTGTCGGGAAACACCGAAGAGTAACAAGCAATCCGCAGCAAACTCAAGGAACAAGTGCCACTAGATGCAAATCAATAAGCAATGCACTTGAATCTCACTCAATCTCACTAGAGTATGCAACCAAGTAAGGAGATGAGTGGAAGGGAAGTTCTCTAGCTCAAAGTATGTCTCAAGTGTTCAAAGAGTCAAGAAAGAGCTGCCAAAACCCGGCCACCATCTATTTATAGCGAAGGGGTAAGCAACTAGCCGTTGCAAGACAACACAGTGAAAAATGTGCTGACCGAACGCACCGGTCAGGGTGACCGGACGCGTCCGATCACTACAGGACAAACAACAACAGTGCGCATGAAAGTCCTATGTTTGGTGTTGGTAATTAGTGACAATGCCTAAGTACTAATCCTATGCCTAAGTTGTATGTAGCATATGAGGATTAGTACATTCCAAGGTTGGTGGCAAGATGGACATGGTGATCATGATGGCCACACTTGGATTTGGACGTGACCCTACGTGATCAAGGCAAAGGTATATGCTTAAGGGTTGTGTTTTAGTAACCAAGACACCTAGTGGGTGTGGTTATATTATAGGATAGATAGCCGTACTATAAAGAGGGGAATGACGCGGCTATTGAACTCCTAAGTGCCTCTAGATGTGCATTTCATGATCATATGCATTTGGATAGAACTAATAGCGCCTCGAAAAATGATTGTGAAAATGCTAACACACTCACACATGACGAGATCACTTGGTGATGTTGGCACGTTTACGACGGCGGTGGAGTTTGAGCGGTAGAGAGGGTTTGGGTTCCTCTCTCCCTCTCGCCGAGCTTGCGAGGCAGGATTCAGGCGTTTTCGAGAAGTTGAAACGATTATTTTCCTCTACGTCGGAAGTTCGGAAAAGAAACAGAGGCGAACGGAGGTCATAGAGGTGACCGGACGCTGAACCGGACGCGGTCCTTGCATGACCGGACGCGTCCGGTCAGTGTTCAGTGTCTGCGTGTTTTTCAGTTCGATGATCGGACGCGTCCGGTCGTTCAGGGAGCTTACTGGACTCTAACCGGACGCTGTCACTGTCGCGTCCGGTCATTTACTTCAGCGCGTCCGGTCACTATTTCGTTGAGCGCTGCTCAGGCGACCAGCGCGTCCGGTCCTTCACGGGACCAGCGCGTCCGGTCGTTCCCGGCGCGTCCGGTCAGATAGACCAGCGCGTCCGATCGTTGCTTCGCAGTTAGCCGTTGGGCGACCAGCGCGTCCGGTCATTTGGACCAGCGCGTCCGGTCAGTACTTCACGAGTTAGCCGTTGGGCGACCGGCGCGTCCGGTCAGTTGGACCAGCGCGTCCGGTCAGCCCGATTTCGGCTGTTTAAGTTTCTAACGGCTATATTCAAAGGGGTACGTCTATAAATACTCGTTGGCCGGCTCAAGGCTCACTCTCTCGACATCTCTCGAACATTTGACATACTTGTGAGCACTTTGAGCTAAGCAACTCCCCTCCCACTCATCTCTCTTGCTTCTTTGCATATTCGAAGTGAGATTGAGTGATCCAAGTGCATTTGCATTGTGAGATAGCATCTAGTTGGCACTTGGTGGTTGATTTGCTGCGGGATTCTTGTTTCTCTTGGTGGTTGCCGCCACCTAGACGGTTTGTAGCAGCTTGGAGGCGTTGGCAAGAGTTGGTGATTGTTCTTGGCCACCTCCGGTGATTGTAAGGGGTTTGTGCCTACCTCAGCGAAGAGCCAAAGGCAACGCTAGTGAATTGCTCGTGTCATTGCAACCTTTTGCCATTTGGTAGGTTCTTGTGGCGCCTTTTGAGAGGCTCGGTGTGTGACCGATTAGCCACCGAACCACGTGGTGAAGAGGGACACAACGGGGACTAGCGTGCCGGCAAGCACGTGAACCTCGGGATAAATCTTCGTGTCATCACTTTCATATTGTGATTGATTGATCCCGGTGTTCGGTTATCTTGGTATTCATTGTCGATTATATTGGTTGGCTCAATACTTCGCCCCTCGGTAAAACTCTCCTAACTCAACTCCGCTTTATCTTCTTAGTTATCTTTGCTAGCTAGTTAGCTTTGCTAGAGTAGTTCTTTTGTGTAGCTTGCTAGTTGTAGTTGTTTTTTCCTTCTCGGTTTGACTTGTGCGGTTGAGTGCAAATACTAGAATTGTGAATTGGATAGGTGGCTTGCAAACACCCCGTAGGCTAAGCAAAACTCGCATCTCGCTATTTGTTATATTGATAAACTTGTTTAGCTTGTCTTTGTAGAAAATTTTAAAAGGCTATTCACCCCCCCTCTAGCCATCTAGACCTTTCAAGTGGTATCGGAGCCGTGGTCACCGTTTGTAAGGCTTAACAACCTCGGTGTAAGATGGCTCAAGTTATGTTCAATCATGTTAATGACAAGCCTCCATTCTTTGATGGCATCTCTTCCTTTGATCATTGGAAAAGAAAGATGAAGCTATATCTAGGCAATATACATGAAAAGGTTTGGGATGTGACCAAAGAAGGATACATCATTCTTGATGAGGAAAACCTCACTCCCAATGACCGCATCAACAAACAATGCAATACGGCGGCACTTGCCACAATCTGTCAGGCCGTTGATGATAAAGTATTTGAGCAAATCAAAGATCTTGAAAAGGCAAATGAGCTTTGGACAAGATTAGAGGAAACATATGAGGGCACTTCAACGGTAAAGAGTGCCAAGCTCTATATGCTCAAGGATAAGTTTGCAAGCTTCAAGATGAAGGATGATGAGTCCATACCGGAGATGTTCTATGGGCTCCAAGTCATTGTCAATGATCTCAAGGGGCTTGGGGAGAAGGTTGAGGACAAGGACTTCTCACACAAGTTCTTGATGTGCTTACCCAAGAAGTTTGCCACCTTGAGAAGAATGATCTTTAGAGAGGGATTGGACAAGGTCAAACCAACCAATGTGCTTGGAGATATAATGACCGATGCCTAATACAATGATAATGAAGATGAGGTAGAAGAGAAGAAGGAGACCAAGGTCAAGCAAGAGAAGCCCATTGCATTCAAGGCTTCATCCTCTAAGGGAAAGAGCAAGGTGGAGAGTGATGATGATGATCCATACGATGATGAGACCATGGCCCTCCTTGTGCACAAGATGGGAAGGTTCATGAAGAAGAAAGGATATGGGGCAAGAAAGAGGAGAGACACTATAAAGGCAAAGACCCTTTTCTACAATTGCAATAACCCCAATCACATAGTGGGGGATTGCCCCTATGAAGATAAGAGACTTCATAATGGGGACTTGAAGCTCAAGAAGAACAAGAAAGATAAGAGAGAGAATGAGAAGAAAACAAAGAAGAGCTTCACCTTCAACAAGAAGAAGAAGGGTGGTGGTTATGTAGTCACTTGGGATAGTGACAATTCCGATAGTGATGATGATGCAAGCTCTAGTGATGATGAGAGGATCACTCGGCGAGCCATTGCAAACATCGCCCTCTCCAACAAGCCATCCATCTTCGACACTACATCGACATGCCTTATGGCCAAGCCTACCAAGGTAAAATATGATGATAGTGATAATGATTCTTGTGCTAGTGATGATTGTAGGAGTAATGATGAGGAGGATGAGGACTACTCCAAGGATGATCTATTAGGCGTAATAGATCAAATGAGCAAGGGCTACAAGAGGACAACCAAGAAGTGCAAAATCTTGGAACAAGAGCTCATTGCTAAGTGCAATGAAAATGATGCCTTGATGGAGGAGCTTGTTGCTCTCAAAAAGAGTAAGGAGTGCAAAGGAATTGAACAAGAGCTCAAAGCTCTTAGGAAATCCTTTGATGAGCTAGAGGCCTCTCGTGAGTGTCTAAAGGAAGACCACGAGGACCTAGAAGTTGCTCACACTAGGCTTAAGGAAGCCCACTCCACTCTACTTGAGCTCATCAAGGAAAAGGACCTCAAGTTGGAGAAGCTCATGAAGGAAGCTAAGAAGGAGCAAGTGATTGTCACTTGTGATATTGGACTAACATGTGATATTATTGATGATTCTTTACTTGTTAGTCCTACTAATGCTTCATGTAGCTCATCATCATCCACCACAACCAACTCTACCTCTACTACTAGTGATTCATCACTTGTGGTTGAGACTCTCAAGAGAGAGGTGGATGATCTCACCCGCGCATTAGGCAACGCCTATGGTGGGGATGCCCGCTTGCTAAAATGCTTGGGTAGCCAAAGGTTCTCTCTTAACAAAGAGGGATTAGGCTATACTCCCAAGAAGGGCAAGGCGGCCTTTGCTACTCCAAAGCCTCGCTTTGTGAAGGGCAATGGTCGTTATTGCAATAGATGCAAGCAAGTTGGGCATCTAGAGATTAATTGCAATAAAATGAACAAGAACAAGAAAAATGCTAATGTACCTTACATTCCTTTTGATTCTTGTTATGTGCTTACCAAGGGAGAGAAAGGTGTGCATTCTAGGTTTGTTGGTACACCAATTGTGGGCCCAAAGAAGAAGGCCAATTGGGTACCAAAGAGCTTAGTGACTAACCTCCAAGGACCCAAGCAAGTATGGGTACCTAAAAGACATTAAATTGTTTTGTAGGTAAATTACAAGGCCGGAGGAAGGCATTGGGTGCTTGATAGTGGGTGCTCTCAACATATGACCGGTGATTCAAGAATGTTCAACTCTCTCAAAACAAATGATAGTGGCATTGATAGTATCACATTTGGTGACAATAGCAAGGGTGATGTAAAGGCTCTTGGAAGGATTACAATCTCAAATGATCATAGCATTTCCAATGTGCTCTTAGTTGAAAAGTTGAACTTCAATCTTCTCTCGGTTGCTCAATTGTGTGATCTCGGTTTCAAGTGCATATTTGGTGTTGATGATGTGGAGATAGTTAGTGTTGATGGCTCTAACTTGATCTTCAAAGGCTTTAGATATGAGAATCTATACTTGGTTGATTTCAATGCTAGTGACACTCAACTTTCAACATGCTTGCTCACCAAATCAAGTATGGGTTGGTTATGGCATAGAAGACTAGGTCATGTTGGCATGAAGCAATTGAACAAGTTAGTGAAGCATGACTTAGTTAGAGGCTTGAAGGATGTCACATTTGAGAAAGATAAGCTATGTAGTGCATGTCAAGCCGGAAAGCAAGTAGGCAACACTCATCCATTGAAAAGCATTATGAGTACTTCCAAGGCATTTGAGTTGTTGCACATGGATCTATTTGGACCAACTACATACACAAGCATTGGTGGCAACAAGTATGGTTTTGTGATTGTGGATGATTTCACTAGATACACATGGGTATTCTTTCTTGTGGACAAGAGTAATGTATTTGACATATTCAAGAAGTTCATCAAGAGAGTGCAAAATGAGTTTGAGACCACAATCAAGAAAGTAAGAAGTGACAATGGAAGTGAGTTTAGAAACACAAGAGTTGATGAGCTATGTGAGGAGCTTGGAATCAAGCATCAATTCTCGGCCAAGTATACACCTCAATCAAATGGCCTAGTTGAAAGGAAGAATAGAACCTTAATTGATATGGCAAGATCAATGTTGAATGAGTATAATGTGAGTCATTCATTTTGGGCCGAAGCAATCAACACGGCTTGCTTTTATAGCAACCATCTCTATTGCCACAAGTTCCTTGAGAAGACACCATATGAGATCTTAAATGGAAGAAAGCCCAATATTGCATACTTTCGGGTATTTGGTTGCAAATGCTATATCTTGAAGAAGGGCACTAGATTGAGCAAGTTTAAGAAGAAATGTGATGAAGGCTTCCTACTTGGTTACTCAACTACTAGCAAAGCTTATAGAGTATGGAACATATCTAGTGGTTTACTTGAAGAAGTGCATGATGTTGAGTTTGATGAAACAAATGGTTCTCAAGATGAGGAAGATAACTTGGATGATGTGAGAGGAACTCAATTGACTAATGCTATGAAAGAAATGGATATTGGTGATATTAGGCCAAAGCAAGTGATTGATGTGGATGACAACAAAGATCAAGTGCTCCAAAGTCCAATTACACAAGCTAGTGGTTCTCTAATGCAAAATCAAGCTAGTACATCATCTCAAGTGCAACAAAATCAACAAGTGGCTAGTTCATCATCTCCAACTCATGATCAACATCAACATTCAAGCAATCAAGTCCAAGTGCTTCAACCAACTAACATTGCAAGAGACCATCCATTGGATTCCATCATTGGTGACATACAAAGAGGAGTTCAAACTAGATCAAGATTGGCATCGTTTTGTGCTCACTCATCTTTTGTGTCAATGGAAGAACCCAAGGACATTGATAGAGCATTGAGAGATCCGGATTGGGTAAATGCAATGCATGAAGAGCTCAACAACTTCAAGAGAAATGAAGTATGGAAACTAGTTGAAAGGCCTAAGGATCACAATGTCATTGGAACAAGATGGGTCTTTCGCAACAAGCAAGATCAAGATGGGATAGTAGTAAGGAACAAAGCAAGACTAGTGGCTCAAGGTTACACACAAATAGAGGGTCTTGACTTTGGTGAAACTTATGCCCCGGTTGCAAGATTGGAAGCAATTAGGATCTTACTTGCCTATGCTTGTGCTCACAATATCAAGCTATATCAAATGGATGTAAAGAGTGCATTTCTCAATGGGTACATTCAAGAGGAGGTGTATGTGGAGCAACCTCCCGGTTTTGAAGATGACAAGAAACCCAATTATGTATACAAGTTAAGGAAGGCTTTGTATGGATTAAAGCAAGCACTTAGAGCATGGTATGAAAGATTGAGGGACTTCTTGCTATCCAAAGGATTTGTCATGGGCAAAGTTGATACAACTCTTTTCACCAAGAAGATTGAGAAAGACTTGTTTGTATTGCAAATCTATGTTGATGATATCATATTCGGTTCAACCAATCAAGATTATTGTGATGAGTTTGGGAAAATGATGGCAAAGGAATTTGAAATGTCAATGATTGGTGAACTTAGTTTCTTTCTTGGACTTCAAATCAAACAAATGAAGGAAGGAACATTTGTAAGCCAAACCAAGTACATCAAAGATATGCTCAAGAAGTTTGGCATGGAAGATGCAAAGAGTATTACAACCCCAATGAGCACTAGTGGAAGTTTGGATAGTGACAAGAGTGGCAACATGGTGGATCAAAAGCTATATAGATCAATGATTGGTAGCCTACTCTATGTGACGGCATCAAGGCCCGATGTGATGTTTAGTGTATGCATGTGTGCAAGATTTCAAGCCTCACCAAGAGAAAGTCATTTAAAGGCAACAAAGAGAATATTGAGGTACTTAAAGCATACACAAGATGTTGGATTGTGGTATCCCAAGGGTGCAAGCTTTGAGCTAGTTGGATATTCGGATTCTGACTATGCCGGTGACAAAGTAGAAAGAAAGAGCACTTCCAGG
The DNA here is from genome assembly GCA_038087645.1 of Saccharum hybrid cultivar R570. Taxonomy (NCBI): domain Eukaryota; kingdom Viridiplantae; phylum Streptophyta; class Magnoliopsida; order Poales; family Poaceae; genus Saccharum; species Saccharum hybrid cultivar. Next base: position 8,435,449 of record JAQSUU010000191.1, on the reverse strand, counting down.
ACTTGTCAATTGTTGGGAAGATCACTTGTCTCATGGTCATCCAAGAAGCAAAATAGTATTGCACTATCTACCACCGAGGCCGAATACATCGCCGCGGGTAGTTGTTGTGCACAAATCTTGTGGATGAAGGCAACATTGAAAGATTTTGGAATCAATTTCAAGAATGTGCCATTGCTATGTGACAATGAAAGTGCCGTGAAGCTAACCAACAATCCGGTTCAACATCAAAGAACAAAGCATATTGATGTTCGCCATCATTTTATTAGAGATCATCAACAAAAGGGTGACATTGCTATTGAGATTGTTGGCACCGAAGATCAATTAGCCGATTTATTCACCAAGCCACTTGATGAGAAGAGATTTCACAAGCTAAAGAATGAGTTGAACATACTTGATTTCTCCAACATGAGTTGATGCACTCCCATGATATGACATGCCTCTCCTTCGAGCCCCAAAGTACAATTGGTTGACATGTCATACATTCTATACTAAGGACATGTTTAGTGCATCTAGTCATGATTTCTTATGTTCTAGGATCATTCATGAAAATTAAATGAATTTGAAGTTTATATGGTGCCACTATTGTTTCCATGACTTGTATGATCTAGTGGTAGCATATAACTTGTTTAAGTAGCTTGTGATCCTAGGTGTTTTAATCTAGAAAACTTGTCTAAATATTTGCTTCAACATGGTGCATGATAACCCTTCTAGTGTGGTGTGAAGAAGCTTGCCCTTGGATCAAACCGAAGTATTTTATTTATGCAAGCAATCTAGGTTGAATCATAAACTTGATCCTCACCTCATATTTCAACATGATAATCTATCTAAAGTTTGCTCCTTGTGGTCAATTGGTGCCAAAGGGGGAGAAAATGTTGTTCACAAAGATAGAACTCAAAAATGTTATGGGGGAGAAAATGTTGTTCACAAAGTTAAATCCTAAAGGGGGAGAATTGATAAAAGAAGCACACAAGTAGGGGGAGCAAGCTCTTAAACATGAATGTTGCATTTCTATGTGCACTTCATATGTATGATGCATAGTTATGCATTTCGTTTTCTCCGATACATTGCTTGTGTGGTGACTTGCTAGTATAATTTGAATGATGCATTGTGGTACTAGCATGAATAGGAAGTAGTTAGATTTTTGTTGCTTCATGTTTTTCAAAGTGGTACTAGAACCTTGCTTATAATGTTGATCTCACGAGGTTTCTAGTTATATTTGTGCTTTTCCAAGTGGAATCTAACTACACAAGGTGTTAAGATGGTGTTTATCGCAACTCCGATGGTATCACGCTTCAAAGGTCTATAATCTAAAACACTTAGCACCTATTGGTAGACAATGCTCCTAATCTTTCCTATCTAACATGTATGCTTCCAAAATCCAAACATATAGCATACATGTAGGGGGAGCCATTGCTATCAATTTGATTTCATGATCACATGTCCATAATTCTTACACATGGTAATATACTTGGACAATGTGACATGGGTTCAATCAAAATTTTATCATAATATCTTTGTGAAAGGTTTGTCATCAATTACCAACAAGGGGGAGATTGAAAGTCCTATGTTTGGTGTTGGTAATTAGTGACAATGCCTAAGTACTAATCCTATGCCTAAGTTGTATGTAGCATATGAGGATTAGTACATTCCAAGGTTGGTGGCAAGATGGACATGGTGATCATGATGGCCACACTTGGATTTGGACGTGACCCTACGTGATCAAGGCAAAGGTATATGCTTAAGGGTTGTGTTTTAGTAACCAAGACACCTAGTGGGTGTGGTTATATTATAGGATAGATAGCCGTACTATAAAGAGGGGAATGACGCGGCTATTGAACTCCTAAGTGCCTCTAGATGTGCATTTCATGATCATATGCATTTGGATAGAACTAATAGCGCCTCGAAAAATGATTGTGAAAATGCTAACACACTCACACATGACGAGATCACTTGGTGATGTTGGCACGTTTACGACGGCGGTGGAGTTTGAGCGGTAGAGAGGGTTTGGGTTCCTCTCTCCCTCTCGCCGAGCTTGCGAGGCGGGATTCAGGCGTTTTCGAGAAGTTGAAACGATTATTTTCCTCTACGTCGGAAGTTCGGAAAAGAAACAGAGGCGAACGGAGGTCATAGAGGTGACCGGACGCTGAACCGGACGCGGTCCTTGCATGACCGGACGCGTCCGGTCAGTGTTCAGTGTCTGCGTGTTTTTCAGTTCGATGATCGAACGCGAGGCGCGTCCGGTCACTGATGATCGGACGCGTCCGGTCGTTCAGGGAGCTTACTGGACTCTAACCGGACGCTGTCACTGTCGCGTTCGGTCATTTACTTCAGCGCGTCCGGTCACTATTTTGTTGAGCGCTGCTCAGGCGACCAGCGCGTCCGGTCCTTCACGGGACCAGCGCGTCCGGTCGTTCCCGGCGCGTCCGGTCAGATAGACCAGCGCGTCCGATCGTTGCTTCGCAGTTAGCCGTTGGGCGACCAGCGCGTCCGGTCATTTGGACCAGCGCGTCCGGTCAGTACTTCACGAGTTAGCCGTTGGGCGACCGGCGCGTCCGGTCAGTTGGACCAGCGCGTCCGGTCAGCCCGATTTCGGCTGTTTAAGTTTCTAACGGCTATATTCGAAGGGGTACGTCTATAAATACTCGTTGGCCAGCTCAAGGCTCACTCTCTCGACATCTCTCGAATATTTGACATACTTGTGAGCACTTTGAGCTAAGCAACTCCCCTCCCACTCATCTCTCTTGCTTCTTTGCATATTCGAAGTGAGATTGAGTGATCCAAGTGCATTTGCATTGTGAGATAGCATCTAGTTGGCACTTGGTGGTTGATTTGCTGCGGGATTCTTGTTTCTCTTGGTGGTTGCCGCCACCTAGACGGTTTGTAGCAGCTTGGAGGCGTTGGCAAGACTTGGTGATTGTTCTTGGCCACCTCCGGTGATTGTAAGGGGTTTGTGCCTACCTCGGCGAAGAGCCAAAGGCAACGCTAGTGAATTGCTCGTGTCATTGCAACCTTTTGCCATTTGGTAGGTTCTTGTGGCGCCTTTTGAGAGGCTCGGTGTGTGACCGATTAGCCACCGAACCACGTGGTGAAGAGGGACACAACGGGGACTAGCGTGCCGGCAAGCACGTGAACCTCGGGATAAATCTTCGTGTCATCACTTTCATATTATGATTGATTGATCCCGGTGTTCGGTTATCTTGGTATTCATTGTCGATTATATTGGTTGGCTCAATACTTCGCCCCTCGGTAAAACTCTCCTAACTCAACTCCGCTTTATCTTCTTAGTTATCTTTGCTAGCTAGTTAGCTTTGCTAGAGTAGTTCTTTTGTGTAGCTTGCTAGTTGTAGTTGTTTTTTCCTTCTCGGTTTGACTTGTGCGGTTGAGTGCAAATACTAGAATTGTGAATTGGATAGGTGGCTTGCAAACACCCCGTAGGCTAAGCAAAACTCGCATCTCGCTATTTGTTATATTGATAAACTTGTTTAGCTTGTCTTTGTAGAAAATTTTAAAAGGCTATTCACCCCCCCTCTAGCCATCTAGACCTTTCAGCGCATCAGAGAGCCATTGCCGTGACCGGACGCGCTACACCGTTTGACCGGATGCGCTGCACCCGGCGTCCGATCGGAGTCTAGAGAGCTCCTCGCGTGATCGGACGCGTCCGGTCGCACGTGACCGGATGCGCCACGGCGTCTGATCGGCATTGAGACACGCGCTGCCCACTGGGTGCGTGACCGGACGCCCTGGTTCCACGAGGGACCGGACGCGTCGGTCCGCGACCTTCACGCGCGTGTCTCTGCCAGCGGTTTGAACTGACTGGACGCGCAGGTCCACCCTGGACCGCGTTCGGTCCAGCGTCCGGTTAGAGTTTTTTAGAGATAAACACTCTGAACTTTCGCCACCTTTTCTCGCCTTCGGCGCAATGGAAAATAGGCATTTCATTTTCTCGAAAACACCTGAATCCCGCGCTCACAAGCTCGGCGGGAGGGAGAGAGGATCTCAAACCCCTCTCTACCGCTCAAACTCCACCGCCTTCGCAAATATGCTAACACCACCAAGTGTACACCATCATGTGCATGTGTGTTAGCATTTTCACAATCATTTTTCAAGGCATTATATTAGCCCTCTACTAGATCCTAATGCATATGCTCAAGATGATAACCTAGTAGCACTTGATTTAAGAGCTAACTGTGATTGCCCCTCTTGATAGTCGGCTATCAATCCTAAACCCGGTCAATCACTTCTCTACTCATCTTAGACCGGCAAAAGCAAACCCTATGATTATACCTTTGCCTTGATCCCTTTGTTCCATGTCCATCTCCTCATGCTTGATCACCATGATCATCATTTCATGTGCATCATCATGCTCCTTGCTCCTTCATCACATGTGTTGATATGTCTAACTCAATTCACTTGACACAACGGCATTAGCAACTTGGTGTCATTAATTACCAAAACCAAACTTGGGCTTTCAGTTGTCAGCGAGGTCTCGTCGTTAGAGTCGTCGGAGAAGCTGTCCTTTGCCTAGCGACGGGCCTTGTGGCGTCCCTCGGGCTGCCAATTGGGTTGTAGGGTTTGGCGAAGGGAGAGAGCGTGGACGGTGCGCTCACGGCGGAGCAACTCGAGGCGCGGCGGGTGCGCCATCACCTGCGGCCTCGAAATCGGCCAGCCGGGAGCTGGGCGGCGACGACGACAGTGATGAGGGGGTGCCAGGTGACGTGGATCTTGCGGAGAGGGTTGGGGAGGCTAGATCTGCGAGGGTAGGGGAGGTGGAGGGGGCCGCCGGTGCTAGGATGGCGTCCGGCGGCGGCGGGGGTGGTGGCGGCAGGCGATGGTTGGGGCCCGAGTGGCTGGGGAGATGAGGGGCGGCAGATGCAGGTAGGGGGATGGGGGAGGGGAGGCATGGGCGGGTACCGGCGCTGGGGCGGCGGCCGGTGCGACGGGGTGGCGGGGAAAGGAAAGAGTTGGATTTCTAACAAAAAAGGAAACGCTAGGGCGCCGCCAGGGAGCGGGCTAGGGTTGGGAAGGGTCGGAATCCCCCCTAACTTTGTCTTGAAGCTATATCTGCTGCATAATGAATGAACCTTTAGATTGTTGTTAGTTCACGATGAGTTGGTTAACATAGTTTTAAATTATCAGATTCCATTTAACGAATTTGTAGATTGTCGGTTTTTGCCCATGGCTACACATTTTCAGATTGTCGATTTGCAACCGTTTATTAACACAATGGTAGATTGTCGGTTTGCACCCTTTCATTAACGACTTGCGGTAGATTGTCGGTTCACATATATTGCTTAACAAATTTGCAGTTTGTCGTTTCACCCTCTTATGATAAATACTATCTTGCTTGTCCATTTGTACATTTTTTATTCGCAGATTGTTGGATTCCATTTAACAAACTTGTATATTGTCGGTTTTCGCCCTTGGCTCAACACATTTATAGATTGTTGGTCTGCAACCATTTTATTAACGCCATGGTAGTTTGTCGGTCTGCACCCATACATTAACGTTGTTGTTCTGAGGGCGAATCCGTCATTGCATAAACGACCTTATCCGTTTCCACCCGCTTTCGGCTCTCGGCCCTCCCCTCTCCAGCGCGTATAAATCCACGACCCAAGCCACCGGAGCACGCGCTCATCTCCCTCCCTCCACACGCGCGCTTCTTTATTTTTTCTCCCTCCCTGGTCCTACCATCCATCGCCCGAAGTCGACGGTAGACGTGGTTTCCGTGGTAGTACGCACAATGGCGAGACCCACATCCACTTCGCGCGCGTACCTCCACTTCGCACAGGCGCCGCACGGCGTCGTCGTCCCGACGAGCCCGGCCGCCGCCGCCGCCACTGGCGCGGACGAGGAGGACTTCGACGAGTCGGACATCTGGGGCGCGTTCGCCCCGAGCGCCGCGCGCGCCGAGCCGGCGAGGGCGGGCCAGTTTCTGGCCGCGCGGAAGGCGTCGTCGCCGGCGAAGCCGGCGCCGGCGCCGGCGCCGGACGGCAGGGCCGCGCACGGGTCGCTGCCGGTGAAGATCCCGGACTGGTCCAAGATCCTGGGCAGCGAGTACCGGCCTGGCTACCACTACGGCGCCGGGGATTGGGAGCTCGACGGCGACGAGGACTCCGTGGACCTGGTGCCGCCCCACGAGCTGGCGTGGCGCCGCCGCGCCGCGTCGCTGTCGCTGAGCGGGGTCGTCGGCAGGACGCTCAAAGTCCGGGACGCGGTGTGGAAGCAGACCACCGGGTTCCAGGACTGACTGGAGATTGGAGACGACGACGACTTGGATGGCGGACGCCATTTTGCACTAGCTCCTAGCTGTGCTTCGCTTTGTCAGAGGGATTTAGCTTTCGATGATCGGGACTAGCTAGCTAGTTAAATTTGTTGCTTCAGGTAGTGAGTGGTGCAGGCAGTTGATGGGTGTTGTCTTTTAGTGAGAGTTTGTGTTTGCAACAGCGTTTTAGTCACCCCTGTTGCTGTGGGGTAAAATTCAATTTTGTCTCGTGTGTCTCGCCTCGGTAAGCCTTTGGCAATGCATTGAGGAGATGAGGAGAGGTCTAGGTCGTCTAGGTTTGTATTTGTATCATTGATGATTGTTCATCGTTGCATTTGCTAGTGAATCATTTGTGTTTTTGAACAATGAGCAGAATGCAGCACTAACAAGTGATCTGACGTCGTTGTATGAGCCATAGCTAGCTAGCTAGCAGTGACATTGCGTTTATGGTAGAGCGTATACTATATGCAATGCGAGCGATCAATTCTTTCGGTGTCGTTATCCGTGGACAGTAAAACTGACTTGTCCTTATCGCGGCGCGGATTAGTGTGTACTCGTAAGACGGTTGTTTCGATCTGTTTATCTTTTTTTTTGATAAGTCGATCTGTTTCTCTTCAAAGTGCGTGTGTTGTCTGCAGTGCAGTGTGCAGTGACATCAATCATCAGTGATCTCAGCCTCTCCCTATGTGGTGCCGAGCCTAGGCAAGGCAAGCATCTGTCATCCCCGCCCGCCGGCGCCAACTGTCCGCGAAGAAACCATTCGCAGTGACTCTGATCCGCCCACAAAGTCTCACCAATAACAGCTCTTGCTTACCAGAGAAACTCACCTCTTGCTGGCGTCGTCGTATAGTTGTAGCTAGCATGTACTGTAGAACAGTGCCGTGTCATCTTCGAGTCATCACCTTGACCGTGTTTAAATTCCTCCGGTCAGTGCACTGACTGTGCTTGCCTCCAAGGCACCATAAATATCAGGTTTAACACAATCTTGGCGTGGTGAGTTGGTTACGTTACTGCAGGCCGTTGAAGTTGAAACCAGCTGGACTAGCTGGAATATGAGGACGCATCAGCGTGAACAAAAAGACAATCCAATCTTAATTACAACCCCCAACGTAATTCATCGATCTCAAAGTTCAGGCGCTGCAGGTTTACTTGCAACCAGTCAGGTACTCAGGTGTCAACACACACATATGTGTGGTGTACATGTACATACCCACCACAGGTCTCTACTCTCTAGAACCTGAAGCAAGGAACGAAGGCCATGAAAGCACTGACTGCAACCTCTCTGGCATTTTTTTAAGGTGGCGAGTTTCCGGCGCCACAGTGATCAATAATTGATCGCCCGTACTACGTCGACGGATAAGGCCGTCGGTGATCATCCAGGCACAGGCCGCCCCCCGCGTGCATCCAATCCAACGTGGACACTGTGTCCGTGAGCGCGAACTCATCTCGCGTTTCCTGGTTCAGCCATGCCCCCTGAAAAACGCTGACAGATTTCCTGTTACGCATGACAGCACGTTATGTTTACCGTGCCCGAATGGACAAATAATCTCGCACGGACACGGCACTTTGCTCACAATTTCCAGCAGCGGGTGCGGGGGTTCCGAGGCTAACCAAAAAATATCCCACCTAACCAAACAGAGAGGCCGGAACTCGTGCATGCTCCGACCAAACCATCCCAGTCCCAGCAAGAGAATGATACTCTTTTACACGGCACGCATCATAAGTTTGTACTAACTTAATAATCAGTTATTAATTCCATGCAAAGTAAACAGCCTCAGTACAACCGACGACGAACACATTACTATACTGCGCCTGCGCGTGCGCAGCTCCGACTCACAGCACGCGCGCCGGAATGAACATGCATCTAATTATATATACTATTCGGCATCTAGAGATGATTAGGAAATTAAACATGCATGGAACCAATGATCATAATATTATATTCGACGGGGTAGACGATCCGATCATCATCCTGCAGATCTCTTCTAGGCCTTCTTCCTCCTTAGCTTACTGTGATCACGCCTACGGCTCACTTCTATATCTGCCTACTATGGGTTTTGAGGTGATGGAGGATTAGTTGGAGGTGGGTTTCTACAGAGTTATAAAGCATCTTTTTATTTGTTTTTCTTTCAACTCCATAGGAGAACTACGTGCCATTTTGTTATTATATATATTAATAAGACTGGAAATGAATCTTTTCCGTTGCAAAGAGTTTTGTTAATTAGTTTCGATTTCTATGCGAAAAGATAACCACTCGCACAAATAAGATCGAGCCAGCTGCAAAATACTTCGATGACGCTAGGGGTCAAACGTTGTGGAGCGTGGTAGAGTGCACAATCATTTCACTGTTACAGCTTTCATGCATAGCTGTGTTCCAGTGTACGTACGTTAAGCTTGCTTAGCTAGCGCTTTGGTAGGATGCAGTCCACGTCCACCAACGGGCGTCCGGGCGTCACCATCTTAATTAACCATCTAGGCCACCACACTCATCTCTCCAAACCAGCCTCCTCGAGGTGTGCTCTTCTTTCTGTTACACAAAGGACAATTGGCGCTATAAAACTGCCGTGTACGTCATCAGTGTATGGTATACAGATGGGATGAACAAAATTCAAGTACTCCCTCCGTTTCAAATTATAGGATGTTTTAGCTTTTTTAGATTCCTAGCTTTGTTATGCACCTAGATATACGTTATGTCTAGGTACAGAGTAAAAACTATGTATCTAGAGCCTTATAATTGAGAACACAGTGTAGTACCAGTGAGTTAATATGAATCTTGTTGGACAGTTAGAGCATGTTTCTAGAGGAAGATTATTAGAATTTTTTTTTGGGGGGGGGGGGGGGGAGGGAGGGGGTGCGGTGTTCCATAATGGAGTTTGCAGCTTATATAATTGTACCACAGACACTTTGTGTACTCGTATTAGATGATTTTCGATTTGAGCGACATTGCTTAATGAAGTTGTAGATTGTTCAGTCTTTTCTTTATAAATTGTAGTTTATCTGTTGTTAGTTTCTTTGTTTTAGTTATTCTTGTAGTTGCACGACACGTTTGAAGTTGATGTCATCTCTTCATTGTACTATCCAGTCTAATATTTTCCTTTTTTTATATATATAAATAATCATCACCTCTTTGGATTGGGTCACAAAAAATAGATTATTGTTAGATAACGCATGAGTTGGTTAACACAGTTGTAAATTATATTATTCCATTTAACGAACTTGTAGATTGTCGGTTTTCACCCTTGGCTCAACGCATTTACATATTGTTGATTTCAACCATTTATTAACGCCATGGTAGATTGTCGGTTTGCACCCATTCATTAACGCCGTGCGGTGGATTGTCGGTTTCCATTTTGAGAACTTGTAGATTGCCGGTTCACATATATTGCTTAACGAATTTGCAGTTTGTCGTTTCACCCTCTTACGTTAAAGAGTATCTTGCCTATCCATTTGTACATTTTTTATTTGCAAATTGTCGGATTCCATTTATGGAACTTGTAGATTGTTAGTTTTCGCTGTTGGCTTAACACATTTGTAGATTGTGGGTTTGCAACCATTTATTAACGCCGTGGTAGATTGTCGGTTTGCACCCATACGGCCATACATTAACATCTGGGGGTAGATTGTCGGTTTCCATTTTGAGAACTGTAGATTGTCGGTTCACATATATTGCTTAACAAATTTGCAGTTTGTCGTTTCACCCTCTTATGACGAAGACTATATCTTGCTTTTCATTTGTACATTATTTCTTTGCAAATTGTCGGATTCCATTTAACGAACTTGTAGATTTTCGGTTTTCATCCTTTGCCTAACACACTTACAGTTTGCAACCATTTATCAACGGCATAGTAGATTGTCGTTTTGCACCCATTCATTGGTGCCTTGTGGTAGATTGTCAGTTTCCATTTTGAGAACTTGTAGATTATCGGTTTTTGCCCTTGGCTACACATTTACAGATTGTCGATTTGCAACCATTTATTAACGCCATGGTAGATTGTCGGTTTGCACCCGTTCATTAACGCCTTGCAGTAGATTGTCGGTTTCCATTTTGAGAACTTGTAGATTGTCGGTTCACATATATTACTTAACAAATTTGCAGTTTGTCGTTTCACCTTCTTACGATAAAGACTATCTTGCTTATCTATTTGTACATTTTTTATTTGCAAATTGTCGGATTCCATTCAAGGAACTTGTAGATTGTCGGTTTTCGCTGTTGGCTTAACACATTTATAGATTGTGGGTTTGCAACCATTTATTAACGCCGTGGTACATTGTCGGTTTGCACCCATACATTAACGTCTTGCGGTAGATTGTTGGTTTCCATTTTAAGAATTGTAGATTGTCGATTCACAAATATTGCTTAACAAATTTGCAGTTTGTCGTTTCACCCCCTTACAACAAAGATTATCTTGCTTTTTCATTTGTACATTATTTTTTTTTGCAAATTGTCGGATTCCATTTAACGAACTTGTAGATTGTCTGTTTTCATCATTTGCTTAACACATTTATAGTTTGCATCCATTTTATTAACGATATAGTCGATTGTCGTTTTGCACCCATTCATTGGCGCCTTGTGGTAGATTGTCAGTTTCCATTTTGAGAACTTGTAGATTGTCGGATTTGCCCTTTGCTTAACAAATTTCTAGTCTTTCGCTTCACCCTGTTACGACAAAGACTATCTTGCTTGTCCATTTGTATAATTTTTCTTTGCAAATTGTCGAATTCCATTTAACGAACTTATAGATTGTTGGTTTTGACCCTTTTCTTAACGCATTTACATATTGTTGGTTTGCAACCATTTATTAATGTCATGTGATGAATACATAACACTAGGGTTAACTAAATCCTCATATTAGCATCATGACAGTATGATTAATCCCATGATCGATTCTCCTAATCGGCTAGGGGCATGGGGACTAGACCTAGCGGGTGCGCTCATGCGCCACTGCTGGATATCGAGAAAGTACCGTAGGGCCCAAAATAGCCCGAGTGACGTGCAACCTTGTCATTCATGAAGGCGCCTTTGGCCAAATGAGCAAACACATCCCTCGTTCAGGAATCTATGGGCTCTCGAGGAGCCCGACACAGGCCTCCCTAAAGCCTTGGCACTGACGCTCAGGACCGACCAAAGGTGGCTCGCGGCAATGGGCCCGTGTCCTATCGTCTCGAGCAACCCTCAGCCTGCAACAACACTTGGAATCTTTTGATAGGCGTCACAAGACTGACATGCAGATAGAGTTGCAATGCCCGTGGCCCTGGCAGAGCATTGTCCCCTCACTCCCGCGAGGTTTTGTCTGAGCCACTCCCGCAAGGGGTCACACCTGGGGCATGACGTGACACGACAGGGAGAACATGTAGTCTCTTCACTCCAAGAAAGTGATGAGGGTGTGGGACATCCTGTCAATCTCTCCTTGGTAGGCTTCTCCTTCATTAGCGTGCGACAGAAACCAAGAGAAGAGTATACCGGGGAGAGACAACAACATCTCCATGCTCTGACGACCGACTAGATGTGACGTCAGGGACGGTTAGAGGGCTGTTAGCCATGACCAGGAAGGAGACGACACCAAATGCCTCCATCGACTCCGAGATTAGGAACACAAAACCCTTGAGCTCAATTGCCAACCAAGGAAGCTACCAAACCCAACTCCTTGTACTCTTATTGCCATCCGAGAGGTATAAGTCGGGGTAGAGGCTCCTGTGGACAAGGAGAGATCGATTCGACTTGATTCGGGAAACAAACCTTAGATCAGAACTAGCTACTGCTCCCCTACCATCTCTCTATGTGTGTGTAAGAATTCACTCGAGCGTTATAACATGAAGAACTCGTTGATGGACATAGGGCTCATGAGACCGAACTAGGATAAACCTTACGTGTCTTGAGTGCTACCACCAAAGTCCCACACTTTGACCCACTAATTGGTCCTCTAATTACTAGTCGCGGTTACGAACCCATGACACCATGTTAGCTAGATTGAGGTTTCACCCTCTTGAAAGTCCTATGTTTGGTGTTGGTAATTAGTGACAATACCTAGTACTAATCACATAGCAAAGACATGTGTGTAGCTATGATGTGGTTGGTACAATGACATGGTGAAGCAAGTATCAAGCAATGGTGATGTGATCAAGTGCTTGCCATGATGGAGTTGGATGAAGGTGCAATGTCAAATCATGATGCTCAAGGCAAAGGTATATGATAGGACTTTTCAGTTTGCATCCAAGACACCATAGAGGGTGTGGATGGCATAGGATACATAGCCGACTATGAAGAGGGGAATTCTCTTTGCAATTGAATCCTACATGTGCCTCTAGGTGTCATTCTTTGATCATATGCATTAGGATCTAGTAAAGAGCTAACGTAACGCCTTGAAAAATGATTGTGAAAATGCTAACACACATGCACATGGTGATGTACACTTAGTGGTGTTAGCACATTTGCGAAGGCGGTGGAGTTTGAGCGGTAGAGAGGGGTTTAGGGTCCTTTCTCCCTCCCTCCGAGCTTGCGAAGCGGGATTCAGGCATTTTCGCGGAGATGAAATGCTTATTTTCCATTGTGTGGAAGGATGGAAAAAGGAGGTGAAGTCACGGGTGTCGGACACTGGTCTCAGGAGCGTTGGACGTTGACGTCAGCGTCCAGTGGCTTACCCTCTATGGCTCTACACTGGCGAGTGAGCACCAGACGCGCTGGTGCTGCTGCGACGGACGCTGATCGTCAGCGTCCGTCATGAGTGATGTCAGCCGCTTTGCGAGCCGCAGCTGCGTTAGACGCTCGGCGTGTCCGCTGCCCCTCCGTCAGACGCGTCTAGTGACCGAAAATCACCTTCGGGTGCTTACTGGACTGCGTCCGATGGAGCGATAGACACTAGAACCCCGAGCGTCAGACGCGTCTGTTGCTCTGTTATCGACCGTTGGAATTTTGATTTAGCAGGACACGTGGCATCATCTTGAGCATCGAACGCTGGAGACTGCGCCTATTGCAATGGCGACAGACGCGTCTGGTGACCCCGTTGTTGGAATAACGGCTCTATTCGAAGGGGTACGTCTATAAATACTTGTTGGCCGGCTTTGGGCTCTCTTTCTTAGCACTTTGACATACTTGTGAGCCTCTTGAGCTGAGCCAACGCCCTCACACTTCTCCCCACTCATCTTCTTACATTCGATTGCATTTCTTGAGTGAGATCGAGTGATTCAAGTGCATCGTTCATTGCTTTGCATCTAGAGGCACTTGAGGGATTGTGTTGCTGTGGGATTTCTTGTTACTCTTGGTGGTTGCTGCCACCTAGATGGCTTGGAGCAGCGGTAGAGGTCTGGCACGTGTTGGCGATTGTTCGTGGCCGGCTCTGGTGATTGGTTTGTGAGGGGTTCTTGTGGTTCCCCGGTGGAGCGCCGAATTCCAACTCTAGTGGACTGCTCGTGTCGGAACTTCTCACCATTTGGTAGGTTCTTGTGGTGCCTTTTGAGAGGCTCGGTGTGTGATACCAATTAGCCACCGAACCACGTGGTGTAGGGGGACACAACGGGGACTAGCGTGCCGGCAAGCATGTGAACCTCAGGATAAATCATGTGTCTCAATTGTGCTTGATCAATTGGATATCATCCCGGTGATTGGTTACTTCATTGGCTATCTTGGTATTCACTTTGGTTGGCTCAATCATCGCCCCTCGGTATAACATTCCAAATCTCCTCTTGCACTTACCTTGTTATCTTCTTGTTTAGCTTGTTGTTGCTCTTGTTTAGTTGCTAGCTTGTGTAGTTCTAGTTGTAGTAGCTTTGTAGCTTTGCTAGCTTGCGGTTTGTCTTGTGGCGGTTGTGTGAACCAAACTAAAATTGTCATTTGGATAGGTGGCTTGCATCACCCCTTTAGGCTAGGCAAAACTTGCATCTCGCCGTTTGTGTTACTTATTAAATTGTTTAAGTGATCTTTGTAGAAAGTTTTATTAGGCTATTCACCCCCTCTAGCCATCAAGACCTTTCACCTCTTACGACAATAAAGACTATCTTGCTTGTCTATCTATACATTTTTTATTTGCAAATTGTCAGGTTCCATTTAACAAATATGTAGATTGTCAGTTTTGGCCTTTTGCTTAACATACATTTATAGATTGTCAACAACCATTTATTAGCGCCTTGGTAGATTGTCGATTTGCATCTATTCATTAACGCTTAGTAGATTATCGGTTTCCTTTTTGGAACTTGTAGATCACTGATTCACATACATTGGTTAGCAAGTTTGTAGTTTGGCATCTCGTCGTCTTATGACAATGAGAGGATCAAGGAGCCAAGTAGAGGGGTGGGAGTGAATAGTCATTTCTAAAACTTGATCGTGTCGGCTAACCAAAACAAATGCAGAATTAAATTGATGGGTCTAGCCTCAACTTATAATACCCTAACTTTTTTTTGAAAAAAAATAACTGGCCAAACTAAAGATAGGAGGAAAAATGGATTTTTTAAGACTAAAGATAAGAAGAAAAATAGATTTTTTAAACCATAAGTCGTATGGAAGGTCAGAGACCGTGGTTGTATGGGGCTCGACGAGATGAATCCGTTTGACTAGAAACATGTTTTATTTGGAGGTCGGATGAATTTAGGACGAGCCATTAAATTTAGACTGTAAGATGCCATCTAGGGTTACTTTATCTATTCCTCTTTGGGAAAAAAAAAAAGGAATCGATCTTTTCCTGTCCATGCCGCCGCCGCCTCCTACTCAGTTCCGTGTTCCTATCTGTGCTACCCCCGATTAATCCTAGATTCCTAGGTTAGTTCCCTGTGCTACTTCTGCCTAGCATGGACGTCCCCATCTTGCCTGGCGTCAACCTCCGGTGGACTACTGCTGCAGGCCGGGTGGCTGTTTCTGCCAGATTACTCCACGCACGTCAAGGACAGAGAGGGGGAAATCAACAGGAACAGAATAGGGATCTGAAGTTCATCACGCGTGGCTCTTTGCTGCTCTAATCTGGTACATGATGTATCCTTGATGCGTTAGTTTTTTTTGGCCTGGAAATTATTGAGTTAAGTCTTGCATAGGCATGTTCCTGGGAAAAAAAATTGGGTGGGCGAGGGGTTTATCCCACCGATGGTGCGCCCCTACACTCGATGGTGGACGCGTGGCGGAGTAACGAATCAAACGTTCACAGGAGCCTGGCTCCTCCCGATGCATCTCTCGGCTCCTTCACGTTCGTGTAGTGGTCAGCGGGACAACGGCTCGGCTCGGCTCCACGTTGATTCCACAACGCACGCCGAGTGCCTGGCCGCACCACGTCGCCACGGACAGTCGGACATGCGCATCCGCCACACCACATCGAAGCCGCCCAGCTGCTGCTACCCGTTGCCATCGCACAGATCGGCGGTCTCCTCGGCGTGGCACGGCGGTGCGGCGGCGCTCGTGCTGTTGTCGAGGCACTGGCACTCGGCCTTCTCGGATCTCGGGGACGCACAGGCCGTACGTGCCGCACGACGTCGGCAGCTCGCACCGCTCCGCGATGGCCCTGTAGTCGGACGTCCAGGCCCTAGAGCTGCTGGCCCAGTAGTACGTGCGGAGGTTGCCGTCGTCGTCCAGCGTCATCCGCCGGGACACGCCGGTGAGGTTGTGGACGAACATGTCAAACGAGAGCACGTCGATCCTTTGGCCGCTGCCGCCGCCCTCGAGGTACAGATCGTCAGGCCAAAGAACCCGCGGGCATCGAGGCGGCCATAGACTGGCGGCTCCGTGGTGTTCACTGGCTGCGCTATCGTTGCCGTGCCGCCAGTACGTCGGCGTCGTCCGGCTGCCATAAAACTCCATGTGCAGCGCCATGTACGTCTTCCCGAGCCGCAGCGCGAACGGGCGGTTTGCGGAGACGAGCGGCAGCGAGGAGTCAGTGAAGTTCTGCCCCAGGACGAGCTCGGACAGGTGGCGGAAGCTCTCTCACCGTGGACGCGCCCTTAGCTCGATCTGTTGCGCCGCCGCCGGTATCGACCACGGCCAGGCACTCGGGAGCCGAGCCGAACCACTGATCATTACATGAACGCGAAGGAGCCAAGAGAATAGAGATGCATCGGGAGGAGCCAGGCTCCTGTGAACGTTTGATTTGTTTCTCCGCCACGCGTCCACCATCGAGTGCAGGGGCGCACCGTCGGTGGGATGAACGAACCCCTCGCCCATTCAATTTTTCTCCTGTTCCTGAATGGCACAAGACCTGGATACTAGTCGTAGTGTGGCCTGTTCCTTTATGCAGTGTCAAATCGAAGAGGGTTGTGGTCAAATTGGATTTGGCAACTTTTATTATTGTTTTGAGAGCTGAGGGTGTCCGATCCGGTTAGAGTTTATTTTCAGAAACTCAGCTAGAAAATTCCAAGCCCTGTTGTTTTTATCAAGCAAGGCACCCCGTGCTCATAATGTAAGGTGAAAAATGTAAAGCTAGTGACTGCAGCTCAGCATCTTCTGGTGGCTCAATTTGGATGGTTAGGTAGTCCAACGTGAATAAATGATAAAGAAAAATTTAAGCCGTAGCACAAACTTCATATAAATTAAATACGTATGTTTGAGCTGCTTTTAGCTCAGTATTCTTTGGAATTATTTTTGAGCATAAACATCATGGTTCAGGTGGTGGTGAATCAACGGGCATAACACAGTCTTCTACTCGACGCGCTACTTCACATTGCTAAGGTAAGTGCATAACGAACCTATGTATGGGCTTGTGCCTATTGTTGGTGTTATTGTTTGAGTTTTAACGTGCTACTTCAATTTCGAGTGTTCCTTTAAATTCAATTCCTGTTCCGGTGGATCTGGATGTGCAATTTGGTTTTATATTGAAGTTCAAGTTTCATGATTTCATTTACATTCAATTCTGGTGCCGGTTTATCCGGAAGTGCAATTTGGTTCTTATGTTCAAGTTCCTGTGAGTAACTGCTGGCCCCACTTGCTTGGCTTTATCGATAAATGCTAAGGATGCAAGTTCGTCCGTTTCAGACGGAAACTACTATTTTAAGGTTTCAAGTGTTGCCCGTTTCAGACGGAAACTACTGTTCATGGATGTTCTGGTTCTTCATTCATGAATCACATTTTGTGTTTCTTCTTCCGGTTCTAAATGTACTTGCTGAGTGTTTTTACTCACCCTTGTGTTTATTTAGTTTTTAGGTACAAAATCATTGCGACGTGCATCGGAACTAGGAGTAGCACCACCTTCATGAGCACAAACATTTACTTAGTTAAATTTCACTCTGAATCTATAAGTTTTGCTACTGTAATAGTCTAATTAAATGTCACTTATGTTTTGGTTTGTTTGAAATGGTGGTTGTAGTTGGGGTGGTCTCTCTATATTATTCTGGGTTGGGCTGAGATGCTTATGATTTTACTTATGATTCTATATCATCCATGATGTGCTACTTGCCTGTCCCAGATGTCCCATTTTTAGGGGAAGTTCTGCTGATTTTTCTTAATAATCTTCTATCTTAGTAGAAATTATGTGTAGGTAGGTAGCCCCCGGTGGTGTTCCTTATTGGGGCGTTACACAACTACACCCCTCTCTGTTCACAAGCACCTTACAAAGATCCTAATTTAGCAACTAAAGGTGCCGATCTAGAAAGAGCTCACCTAAACAAGTCTAGTGTTTGCAAGGTCACACAAAGTTATGCAACTAGTACAACAAAGCACACCAGAGCCTCCTATTCATACTAGTAAGCAAAGTGCACAAAACTTAAGCCACACTAGCACTAGTCAACTAACAAAACTACACAAGCTAAACTAGAGAGCTAAACAACTTAGCTACACAAGCTAAGCAATGCTGCTAAGTTACTCAAGTTAACTAGCACAAGAGAGCTACTACTTTGCTACACAAGCAAACAAGCAACACAACACAAGCACAAGTATGAACAACAAGTAAACAAGCTTGCGTTAGGGAATTGCAAACCACCTAATCCCTTGTGTTAGAGAAGATGATGACATAGTGATTTTTATCCCGAGGTTCAGTGGTTCGCCAACCACCTAATCCCTATTGAGGCAAGACCTTGGTTGCCGCCGATCCTGTTGCTAGTGGTGGCCTGCAAGCACATAGTCTCCGCACAAGGAGTGCTCCACGTACGTGAGCTCTAGCACTTAGATCCAGCCGGACCGCTTGGCTCTCTTCACACCTCGCTCTACTAGTGGTGCTCTCCGCGTCTTATGCCGCGAGGCGAGCACGATGCCCCTCACAAATCCTTCTCCGGAGCCACGCACAACCTTCACGCGGGCTTCACAACGGAGACCACAAGCTACCAAGCCATCTAGAAGGTGGCAACCTCCAAGAGTAACAAGCACCACCAGCTTGCAACTTGATCACCTAGTGCCACACCTTGCAATCTCTCAACGTAATGCACTAGCGACCACTCAATCGCAATAGAACGCTCTCCCCACAGGCACAAGTGAGTTAGAGGGCTCTCTAGCACTCCTCAAGCATGGACTCTAAGTCCCAAGGGTGATAATCTACAGCCAAGGATGGCCACACTCCCCTTTTAAAGACCCCAAGGGCCAACTAGCCGTTGTCCAAAAGTGCACAGGCTTTGGGTGCACCAGAACTCTAGACGTACTAGACTCCTCCTAATGGTCGAATTCCAAAAGCTCCCAAACTAGCTATTGGACTATAGTGCATCCGGTGCACGTGTTCGGTGTACAACACCTCCATGCATCAAACAAGCTCTCTGGAACCCGTGTCAGTGCGGCATCTAGTGCCACACCGGACTTGTCTAGTGAATTTTAGACAAACTCATATCAGTGCTCTCAGGAATTCTCGCTACGCTCGGCTAGGTCACACTGGACCTGTCCGATCCTTGCGTGTCCGGTGCACCTCGGACGCTAAGGTGCACTCCTCAGCAACAGCTCGGGTCTCGGCACTGTTGCATGAGTCTAGTGCCACGTCCGGTGGCGCACCAGACATTTTCGGTGCTGCAACAGTCAGCACAACGAGCTCCGATTCAAAACCCTTTTGCAAATGTGCTAACTCCTCAAGAGTTCCACCCACTTGTGCATGTGAGTTAGCTTTTCACAAACATTTTTCAAAGGATTTTCTCTTGCTTCTTACAATGCCACTCAATCTTAGCATCGTATGCAAAGTTAGATCCCTCAAGTGGCACTAGATGACCGATATACAAACAAATTTGCCCCTCCTAATAGTACGATCATCAACCCTAAACCCGGTCAGCACTTCTCTACTCAACCTTAGACCAATGAAATGAAATTTCCTAGAAATATACATGTGCCTTGCGCATTCCATTTCATCTCTATGCTGGTGATGCTACACTAGCATCCAACCTCCATCTTCATCAAATGATGAACAATGATCATCCATAGGTGTAGCCAACCACGATACCTTTGATCATGCCCATAGCATCAAGTTCCTTCATCATCCTTCATCAAGCCACTTGATTATCAACACAAATCAACACTTGGCTTGATCTTCCTTGAATGATATGATCCACTTCATGCCACCATGTAGCCTTATTGGTTCATCGATCGCAACTTAGCTTGCTCTTCACGTTGCCTCAGTCCATCAGCGCCAAGTCCTTGCTCAAGCTTCACCACCACATGGTCTGTTGCTCCAATGCTTCCGACTTGCTCTTCACACTTGCAACCCAGTCCATCATAGCTAAGCCATGGCACTTGATCTTCTCCACCTAATCACATGACATCATCTCATGTCTCATATGCAATGAGCTCCTTTGTCTCAACTAGTTGAGCTTCACAACAAATCCAAGCCACTTCACTACCGTGGCTCAAGTTACTCATTCTAGTGTACCTGTGGACTAATCACCTGTGTACCTCAACATAAACAAATATTAATCCACCTAGGTTGTCACTCAATTACCAAAACCAAAACTAGGGCATTTCAAATATAGAGTATCTTGTCCATTTGCACATCTTTTCTTTGCAAATTGTTGGATTCCATTTAACAAACTTGTAGATTGTGGGGTTTTGCCCTTTGCTTAACGCATTTACAGATTGCCAGTTTGCAACCATTTTTTAACACCATGGTGGATTGTAGGTTTGCAACCATTCATGGTAGATTGTCGGTTTCCATTTTGAGAACTTGCAAATTGTCGATTCACATATATTAGTTAACAAATTTGCAGTTTGTCGTTTTGCCCTCCTACGACAAAGACTGTCTTGCTTGCTCATTTGTACAGTTATTCTTTGCAAATTGTCAGATTCCATTTAACGAACTTATAGATTGTCGGTTTTTGCCTTTTGCTTAATGCATGTACGAATTGCCGGTCTGCAACCATTTATTAGCGTCTTGGTAGATTGTTGGTTTCCATTTCGAGAACTTGTAGGCTGCTGATTCACATATATTATTAGCTAACTAAACGACAAATTTGCAATTCGTCATTTCACCTTCTTACAACAAAGACTACCTTGCTTGTTCATTTACACACTTTATTGTTTGTGATTTTGTTCGCTCCTTGTCTAAATAAATGAAATTGTGATTGTCAGTTTGCACCGGTTGCGTACCACGTGTGTTCACTTCATTATGTAGATTTTAATGGTGGGCGAGGTATGGTGGATATTGTGGCTGCTACAAAGTTTGTCGCAAAAGCAAGATGTAGGGAAAAAACATAGTTTGGGTAGTAGGCTTTGGTCGACATTGTCTGGTACTGTCTTCTTTCCAAATGTATGCCGTTTTAATTTTTTGAAGTAAACTTTCTTTTTAACTTTGACCAACTTTATATGAATATATTAAGATTTATAATGGCAACTACATGCCCTGACCTAGCTGTCAAGACATTTTATGGTGAATTAATATAAACCTAATTTTTTTATTATGTATGTAGGTGTATTTGTTTAATAAACTAGATCAAAATAAAAACCTAAATGTAACTTTAGAAAAAACTAACGACTAACATTATTTTGCAATGGAAAGAGTATCAACGAATTCTACAGGGGAGGCCTTATGCTCGGGATGTCTTGACTTTGTTATGTGTCTGGAATAATAAAGTTTAAAATCTGGGGATTTGTCCACATTAAAAGAGGTCCGATTATATTACTATATCAAGAGCTTTTGTCTCTTAGCTAGCTAGATTTAATAGAGCCAATCGAATTCATACCCAAATAGCCTTTTTATCATACTAAATATTTTTTTTAAATATTACAACAGAAAGATGCTTGACTCTCAAAAACATGATTTTGTAGAATAAATTATGAATACACATATATTTCTTATTTCTAATTTAGTGGTGTGCCCGATATTTTTATTTTCGTAATAAGAAAAAATGGCGGCACTTAGTTGAGATGATGCCTTTTTTGTTGAGCCCAAACTAGAAATGACACAAGCATTAAGCGCACCTCAAGAATTGCATAAAATATTCCAACAAATGAACGAATCGATAGAACATGTGATCATATACTTGAGCATGCAAAATAAGCTTGAACTAAAACTTGTGCGGGGAGAAACATAAAGAGAAAGCATTGAGTAAATAGTTGACATAGACAGGAAAGTACTCGGATTCATCATGCCAGTAAGGATAAACTTAGGGGATGTTTGGTTGGAGGAGTTAAAGTTTAATAAATACTGTAGTATTTTCATCTTATTTGATAAAAAGTTTCTAATCTTGAACTAATTAGACTTAATAGATTCGTCTCGAAAATTACTCATAATCTGTGCCGATATGCATGCAATTAGTCTACATTTAGTATTTCATGCATTTAAAAAACATTGATGTGATGGAAGTTAAACTTTAACACACTCAAACCAAACGGGCCTTATCATAACCATAAACGACACCGCATAGGAAGTACTCGGATTCCACGGAAAGCTAGCAGTCTCGGTACAGCTGACGAACACACACGCTAGCTGCCCGACTCCATCGAAATCACAACACACCAGAACAGCTAAATTATTATCCAACATCCAGACGATTAACCAACTGAGAAACATGAACGACGAAATAAGAAACTAATAATTATTCTTAGACGGGATGATCCTCCTGATGGCAGATCTAGGCGTCCCTCCTTGTGCTGCTGCAGCTCTTAATACTACTCGTCTTCCACTGAAGGTGGCGTTGCCGCCTGGTTCGTGCCTCCAGTCTCCTCCTCGGCCTCGTCCAGCTCCTTGAGGAATCCCTTGATGGTATCCTCCAGATCCTTGTAGCGCTCCCCTATTTCTGCCGGCGTCAAGGGTTGCAGCGGGGCGACCAGCTTCTTCTTTGTTTCAGATTTGTTCTGAGAGAAGCAATGAAGATCCAGAGACAGATTAGTAGATTATACTCAGTTGCAGCGTTGCCTACGTATATATGGTCTGCAGACACAATTTGAGCTCCCGTGCATGCCTACGTGCGCAGGCCTGCAACGTTAACCTTGCATGGGACGCGCCTTGCATTGGCAGGACCGCAGGATGCTGCAACCCAACAAAGCCACACAAGCACGGCATGCAGACCCCGGGCGTCACCGCGCGCGGCTCCGCGCGAGCGTTGCCGGTCGCTCGTCGAAACGGAAGCCTTTTGCCCAGCAAAACCAGGGAGGAGCGGACCAGAGTTAGGTGAGACAACACGAGTAAAATCTTTCGAACGCCTCGCAGAGGCAGCGCCGTCTAGATTCCCGGCTCTCCGTTCATGTCGTCCTCTTCTCTGTAATTACAGAAACAAATTATGTAATGATGTGCTAGATGAACAACTTAAGTTCATCTAATCAGGTTTTCATGAATCTTGTTGGACTGTTAGGAGATTCCTATAGGGAGCTCATCATGAGATCAAGATTAAGATTTTTCACATATATTGGAGTTTGCTATTTTTTTTTGGACAGTGCATAAACACGTTTTTCATTAAGAGGAGTTAGAAAGAGTTTACAGACCCCGTAACTAGGGTGGATCCAAGATCAAGCTATGGCCCGGGTATAAATGAAATTGCTACAGCCTAATCCTTCATCGTTCAAGTGATTTACTATTGATTTATTTGGCCAAGACCTGGGCTGCAGCACGGCGGTGTCCACCACTGCCCATAACCATTAAGCAGTTGCTTATCGAGATTGGAGTAGTAGTTGCATGATGAACATGTGGATTGTCAATTTGCGTCTTATTTGCTTTAGACAACTACTGGTTATTGATTTCCGCTACTTGTATATTGTCGGTTTGGGTCTGTTGCTTAATGCATTATTTGCAGATTCTCGGTTTAGGTCGGTTGTTATTTAACGTATTTGTAGATTGTCGCTTTCAGTGCAGACTACATAGATTTATCGTGTTTTGCATAAACTTATTAGTCATTGGTTTGTACCTATTGTGATGAATTTGTAGATATAGTCCTTTTGCCCTTACCACAAAAGGCTTAGATTTTGTCAATTTGCACTCTTTTATCTTAGGAAAACAGGTTTCTACCCATATCTTAACGAAAATGTGAGCCACAATAATGGCATGTGGACTTGGACGTCACCACATCTCTGCAAGTGTTGACCATCACCGGTTGGAAGGAAAGCTTGCCAACAAAATTATTGGAAGGTGTTTAGTGCTACTGTGCTAGGTGAGATGGCAAGACTAAATCAATCGGACCATGCTTCCATCTCTATTCTGACACCATCTAGATGTCCCCCTCACTCTTCTCATGTTGTCTTCATATTTTTGCTACAGAAAAAACAAAACATAAAGTTATATATATTGTAGATGGACTGAACAATATAACATCATCTTATCAGGTCTTCATAATCTTGTTTGACTTTTAGAGAAGGTTTCTATATACTATAATGCACACCGTGATTAAGTTTTGGTGTGCGGTATAGTGATAAGATACTTATTGAAGCAAGATTAAGTTTTGTCACTTGGAGTTTTTCATTTAGAAGTACTTTTAATATCTGCACTCTGGATTTGATGTACTTAAAATTGTAATGTAACAACATCAATTACCGTATTTGTGTATTTCTAGTGCTTTCTATGTACACCTGGATGTAATGAGATCAGCTATCTATTTTTGTAGTGGCTATAGTGGTATTGCTATAGAATGGTTTCGAACTGCGCAGAATGGTTGACGGCTGGTATGGAGCGCGATCACCATCTGCTGCTCCTCCAGCACTTAGATGAGTCATCTCGAGCGTCCGCAATCAAGATCCTTCTGGCAGGATCCAAGGAGGAGGTCGATCATCAGGTCGATGAGTACGTGTCCCTTGAGGAGTTTGCGGCCAGAGAGAAGCCCGTTGTCACCTGCGAGAAGCCCCGTGCGCTATGTCGGAGACACCACCACCAGACCTCTTCACGTCGAGGATCGGTCTGTTTTGCCACGCATCCAGGTACGACCATTTGCGTTTGATTTGATTTACACATTGCTGGCCGAACCACCATTTGCTGCCGCTTGTTGCTGTATTAATTAGCTAGGGTTTCTTACATGTTTCTCTATCTAGTATAAACAACAGAATGGTTTTGAACTGCACAGAATGGTTTGGAAGAGATGGATTTGGATTGGTTTTGGAGTAAAGATTTCAGTAGCTTGGATTGGTTTGGTTTTGAGAATCGGAGTAGTGGTGTGAATGTGTTTGGTCTGTTCCGCTTAAGTAGAATTTAGTTTAGTGTGGATTTGGTCCGATTGTTGGCCCATTATCAGCTTTATATGTGGGACAATTGAATGAGAGATACAATTAATAGATTGTGTCTTCCATGATTTTGGCCTCAAATTTACTTCAAATTTAGTTCAATGGCTAGTTGATAAACAACACAAGGTATAGCTACTAGGAAACTAATACATGGAACTAACATCTTAGTTGCAATAAATGAATCAAGCATTCAGGTTGAAAGTACTTCTGACCAAGCCAAGCCACAGCTAGACAAGATAGAGACCTGAACAGCTGCTGCACAAATATACTCAAACTAAGTACCTAAATACCTGAATCACAGTGGGGCTCGGTTATTAAAACTAAAACTAGGGAAAAGGGTAGTCTGGTTCATGGAGCAGTAGAGAGCCAGTACTACGAAGATATGTCATCGTATGCTAAAATCTTATTAAATGATTAAATTGAAGGCATCTTGTAGTCCATCTCAATAGCCAACTTCAAACGTAGTTCAAATTGTTTTGTGCAAGCAAACATAGTTCAATTTGAATAAGCTATTGACTCTTGAAGTGTGTTGGAACTTGCGGTTCTCGACGGGGTTATAGAGGAGAGAGGTGGAGAGGAGAGAGCTGGGTTTTGAACAAGTGAGAGCGAGAGAGCCCCCTGCCCTCATGCCCTTGGGCACTTATATAGGTAGTGGTCATTTACAAGTTACCCTTTGGTGGAGTTGGTTTTTACACGACACTACTCTTGCTAGTATTTGGGCCTTTTCCAGTGGGAGTTGTAACACTCGGGTGTTAAGCATGCATTAAACATTTCAAATCATGCGCAAGAGCATCATCTTGCATTCATAATCACATGTGATATACGTGTAGCATTGAATTGAAACATGTGAAACATAACCTTGAAACATGAATGTCGCAATTGTTTGTTTAAACATAATTGTACCATGAGTGTGCTTGTTAGGTCATTAAAACATGTTTGTTTGGTAGTGCAAATAAATTTGAAATGTTTAGCAAGTAATTTGGAGCAAGTTTTGTATTCAAAATTTCCTCAAATTTTGCTTTTAAAATAACCTAGAAAAATGGGATTTTGATTTAAATGAACTTTGAATCTCTAATTCAAAATCTAGTTGGAATTTTAAAATGCACCTTTAAGCAAAGTTGTAGAGTTTAAAATTCTAAACAACTTTTATTTTGGGGTCAAGTTTTGAAAATGCCATTTTCCACTTCAAAATTTGAATTCGGGACTATTTAGTTAAATTTGGATTTGAAAATATAAAAGAAAAGACAGTTTCCACGTTACTGGGCCGTCGCCTCCCTTTCGGCCCACCAGCGCAAGCGGCCCGGCCTCTCCCACGCCGCGCTCGCACCTGGCCTCCCTCTCCCGCGCGCGCCGCGCCCGACCGCAGCAAAAGCCACTCGCCCCGTGGCCGCCATGCGCCGGCGACGGCAACACCTGGCCGCCCGGGGGGCCCCGCGCCCCACGCGCTCGCTTACACCCGCAGCGCCGCATCCGTCTTCCCCTGCTCCATCTCATTTGCCTCCTCACCGAGCCGCGGCAGCAGAGCACGCGTAGGCGAGCCTCCACCACCGCCTGCATGCGCGCGCTTGCCGGAGTTGCCCGTTCCGGCCACTTTAGCTCGCCGCCAGCCTCTCCGTCTTGCTCCGAGCTCTGCCTCTCTCGCGCGCAGCCCACGCTTGCCTCAACTTCCCGTGGTAAGCGTCCTCTTCGCGGGAATCGCTCGCCGGAGCCTCGACCGAGCTCACCGGAGAACTCTGCTCCGCGGACTCCTCCCGTCCGCTCCCCCTTTTTCCTTCTCCGTGCGCGCATCTTGTTCGCCTTGCTTCCCCGGTGCTCGTACGCCTCTCCCCGTGCCCTCTCTTGGCCAGAGATTGGCCGACCGCCGTTGAGTCGTGCCACCGTTCCACCATTGGCGATGGCGAGCTTGCTCCCTTGCCTCCTGGGTCACTTTGGTAGGTCCACTCGGTTCGCCTCGCGGAGTAGAGTGCGATGGTGAAGACCTCACCACCGGTGACCTCGCCGACGGCGAGATCCCGGCCGGTCAAGCCTCCCCTGTCACGGTGTGGCTAGCATGTGGGGCCGGTTGACCCGCAGGCCCCACCAGTCTGTCTCTCTGTGCCCGCGTGGGTGCACTGCGCCAGGTGTACTTAGCATTTCAGCGCGCGTTTTTGAAAAGAATTTCAGAAATGATTTTTTAGAAAATAGTTAAATGCTTATTTATTTCATAACTCAAAAAATATGGCTCCAAAAATGATGAAACAAATTTTGGTAGACTTCTTAGGAGTAGATATATAGTATAAAAATATTGTATGTCAAATCTGTGATACTTTTATATAGGGTTTTATTTAATTCTTGAAATTATTGTTTCTTATAAAATGCATAATAAATCATAGGAAACTCAGAAAAATATGATTCCAATTTTGTTATTCTTCTTATGTGATGCACTTTGTATGAAAAATATATGTCATGCATATTCTGTAGAAAAATTATGATGTGTAGTTCAAGTGCCTTTATTGGCTGATTTTTGTTATTTTTGCTAGAGAGAGAAATTTGTATAAAACATGCCTATGATAATTTTTGTATAGTGTTTGTTTACTATGTAGATCATGGGAAAAAAATACTAAATATGTTGTTTGATACTTTTCATAGTACAAAGTATTTTCATGCTCATTTATATGTCATAGCTTGTCATTTTGTGTAGGTTGTTTTACTTATCCAAATGTCATGAAAATTTTATGGTAGGCTATTTAGAGTAGGGCTATGCTATTATAATTTTCTTAGATTTTTCTATGCACTATAAATATAGGTTGTTGTTGTAACCCTAGTTTAAATTGAATATAAAATAATATTCTTTATGTATGATTAGTTTAATAATGTAGCTTTGGTGTATCTTTGAAGCATAAGATCCTTTGCTGATGTCACTTGGGCATGTTAGTGTAGTTATGTTGATAAAGTGTAGTAGCAATTGTGTTAGGGTTATATAGTAGTTAACGGAGAAGTAGCAGGGATTAGTAATAGAAGAGAATGCAGTAGATGACATGTTTCATAGTGGCTGTCCTTGGATGATGTTGACTACCTTGTAGAAAGGTTTTACCTTTATTCTATCCAATAAAGTCTAAATGTGTTTATCTGCACCTCATATCATCATGATCATCGCATGTCATCGCATCCGACGCACCGTTTGCATATTTACTTATACACTTGCATCATACAGGATCGCAGGAGGAAGCGCTAGTAGCAGTGCAAGAGGAGCAGACCAGGTCCGATCCACAAGAAACCCAGGCACAGGAGGTGCCAGAGGTAGACGAGCAAGAAGAGGATCTACCTGAGTGTGTGGACCACCAACCCAGTTCCTTCGAACGAGGCAAGCCCTAGAGGATTCTAAGTCTCCTACTTTATAAAAGCAATTCTTTATATATATGAGTCTTATATATTATTGCATTAAGTTATAGGAGTTGCGTGAAACCGTTGATGCATTTATTACAATCCTTGCCTACCTGATGATATTCTTACCCTGATAGGTTTAGGATCGAATAACTGCTTAGCCCTGCTTAAATCGGTAGCGATCGGTGATTTCCGATCACCTGCAATTATAGGTGGTTACTGGAATACTTTAGCTATGGAATAGATGATCCTGGAAATAACCATGTGTTGATGGATAATTGGAGACCGGACGGAAAAGTTTGAGGCAACCAGACAGGGTTCTGGGGTGCAATTAGCTTTCTGTCTGTGTCGGTTAAGGACCGATCGTTGCTCGTCCTTCTTGTCATGTTGAACGCATGCCTCACATTTAGCTAGCTGAATAAAGTACCTTTCGACCGCGAAGCTCGTGACACTATTCAGGCAGGGATAGACTTGGGCTGGCAGACTGGTGCCGAAGGGGGATAGATGGGGACACAAAGAGTGAGCCCAAGGTGCGTCCTGGCAGTCAGGCGGTCCCTAGGTATTGCGGTCCATGATTGCTATCCCGCGACATTTACCTAAAAAGTGTCATTGGTGATTTGTAGCTCACTTTAGCGGGTGAGTGTGGTTTGTATGAGGAATAAATCACCAGCTGGTTAGGAATCGATTTGAATCGCCATCGCTCCTGGATAGTGAGCACTTGACTCAAGTTACGGCATCATAGTAATTATGATGAAACACTGATGGTTATATGGATGATGTTAGAATTGCTAAATCCAAGTGGTAACTGGATGTTATTGATTAATCAAGTGATTGCTATAGCACAGGTGCTTACCTAGATGGATAGGTTATAATAAACATGATGCAAAATACTTAAAATGATTTATTCATGATAGCTTATGCTTTTCCCAAACGAGTTAGCTAGTCCACTAAAAGAAAGCCCTGCATATTCCTTGGTGTCACTTTATTTTGGTTTAAGATAGGTAAGTCTAGTTGAGTACTTTCTCGTACTCAGGGCGTTGTTCCTATTGTTGTTGCAGATGGTCAGATGTACTACGGTTATTGCATCAACTGTCTGTACCCGGCGATTGGCGACAACTAGGACCAAGGGCAATGGTCGCTCCGTATTTATTATCTGATGCTTTTATTGGAAAATGACTATCTCCTGGCACCATATCTGAACTGAAAGTGTGTGTGACTTTAAAACTAATTGCTTCCGCTATTTCATTATGAACTTGGTTTGTAATAACTTTATGTTCTAAACTCTGATGTATTCAACTGTCGTTGCGAACTTTATGTAATATGTGATTGTGGCTGCTAAACTTGTACGATCTTAGTTTGTATATTGGTTTGTTTGAAATCCTTCATGATTTCACGGACTACCGGGTTATACGGGCTTAAGTTTGCTAAATTATCTGCTTCGGCGAGTGATTTTCTTACTTAATTTCGTATAATTGGTCGGTTCTGTTACAGGAGTCTTGGCCCATATACTTCATGGGCTCCCCCAATAGTAGCCCTCATCTACTAGGTTTTGGGCAGTACTAGGTGACCTAGTAGATGCTCGTACTAGAAGAGGCACAAATGTAACTCTAACCCTAGTCACGACGATTGTCCTTCACAACCTACACATGTGCGTCTTACTAAAAACTCGATCCTAAAATCCCTGTGGAAAAAAGGGCATGGAAAAACAAGCACACACACCACTCTAGTCTATAATAGAGCTAACTCCAGGAGCTACTGGCGTTGAATGCCTCAGTGATGATCTTCTCGATATCTTTGTCTTCGGGCTTTGTCTCGCTTGGCCGCTTCATGACTTGGCTTGTTGGCTTCGCGCGCTGCACAGATCTCCACCTTTGGGATGTTCTCATGCAAAATCTTCACCTTTGGAATCTTCTTGCACAAATATTGTCTCGAAGATGCTTCTTCTCCTCAGGACCGAATATCATAGTCATAGTCGATGTGGACGTAGTAGTCGTAGCCGAAGGTTTCCATGAAGCCTCCATATCTTCTCTCATGGGTGCCAGGCAAAAGATTTTGCCCTCCAGAGTGGTTGGTCCTCTAGTATGCTCCATTAGCCCCTCTTGGCAGTCGCTCATGATTGAATCTCCAACCGTTCTTAGTGTAGTCGACATAGTCACAGTAGCAGAAGTAGATGTCCGAACCGAAGTTTTTGGTGAACCTCTCAAGCCAAAGTGGTCAATGAAGGTGAAGTAGACCTCGGTGCCTAAGGAATTGAGTAGCCCCTCGAGCTCAGCGATGATGTTGAAGGTGTCGACGAGACCATCTTACTACAAAGACTATCTTGCTTGTAGATTATCGGATTCCATTTAAAGAACATATAGGTTGTCAGTTTTTCCTTTTTGCTTAACATATTTACATATTGTCGGTTTGCAACCATTTATTATCGCTAGGGTAGATTGTCGGTATGCAACCATTCATTAATTCCTTGGTAGATTATCAGTTTCTATTTTGAGAACTTGTAGATTACTAGCTAGGTCACATAGATTGGTTAATAAATTTGTACTTTGTCGTTTTAGCCTCTTACAACAATCGACAAAGAATATATTGCTTGTAGATTGTCGGTTTTTGCCTTTTGCTTAACACATTTACAAATTGTCAGTTTGCAACCATTTATTAACGCCTTGGTAGATTGTTGATTGCATCCATTCATTAAAACCTTAGTAGATTGTTTCCATTTTGGGAACTTGGACACTGCAGATTCACATATATATTGGTTAACAAATTTGCAGTTTGTTGTTTTGCCACCCTCCTACAACAAAGACTATCTTGCTTGTCCTTTTGCACGTTTTTCCTTTGCAAATTTGTTTCCTCCTTGTCAAAATGGAATTGTTGGATGTCAGTTGGTGGTTGGCGCCGGTTATGTTCCAAGTATTTTCACTTCATTTGGTAGATTTTAATGGTGGGCAAGGTATGGTGGCGGATATTATGCTTGCTGACGAGATCCTAACGTAGGGATATGTTAAGCCTTGGGATCAAAGGTTCTCGACCAAGAGACCCCCGACCGATCCTTCTAGGATCGCCTGGATTGGAGACTCGGGAGTTACACCCCTCGGGTACGCTCGCATGCATCCTTCGGCTAAGGAATTGGGTTGAGCCCGAGCACGCCTGCCACCTCTGCTCGGGACTCAGGGGCTCACCCGAGCCTCAGGCTCCCGATCGATAGGAGTCTGGACCCAATCCTTAGCCCCCTCCCGACTTTCGACACTAGCCAAGGCTCGGACCGGAGACAGGCGCCCCAAGCCCCCAAGGCTTAGGGGGCTCCCCAGCGCTGCCCGGTAGGCGCGGTGTTGTCTACCACTCCTCCGACAAGATCACACATAGGGCGTGATGTAAGAAAACAAACTCCTACGCTAGCTTTAGGGGCTTAGGGGCTTCGAAGCCCACACATGTAACAGAACCGACCAATTATACGAAATTAAGTAAGAAAATCATCCACCGAGCAGACGATTTAGCAAACTTAAGCCCGTATAACCCGGTAGTCCGTGAAATCACGACGGATTTCAAAACAACTTACATACCAACCAAGATCGTAATAAGTTTAGCAGTCACCATCACAAGTTACATAAAAGTTCGCATCGCAAATACATCGGAGTTTATACATAGTTATTACAAACCAAGTTCAAATAAAAGTAGCGGAAGCATTTAGTTCAAACCACACACACTCACACAGAGTTCGAAATAAAGTGCCAGCTAAGGATCATCTCCAACAAAAGCATCAGACGACACGTAGGGAATGACCACTGCCATGGTCCTAAACTTCACCCATCGTAGGATAAAGGCAGTTGATACAGTAGCCGTAATACATCTGCCCATCTGCAACAAGTGGGAACAAAGCCCTGAGTACGAGAAGGTACTCAGCTAGACTTACCCGACATAACCAAAAATAAAATGACATCAAGGATCATGACAGGCTTTATGGCAGGGTAGCTGACTCATTTGCAAAAAGTATTTTTAGCATTTAAAGAATCTTTTCCAGAAGCTTTGCATCAAGTTAAATATTTATTAACCTGTCAACTACATTTGCACCTGTACTAGAGTAACATGTAATTAAACAGGTAAGGATAACCAATGATTATTAACAACTTTCATCATGTCATATTCCATATAATTGTCCAAGTGTTTCGTCAATATTACTACGATGAAGTAACTCAAGTCAAATGTTCACTATCTAGTGAACGATGGCGATTCGAATCGATTATTAACCAGCTGGTAATTTATTCCTCACACAAACCTCACTCACTCGCTAAAGTGAGATATTGGTCATCGAGTCAACCATTCAGGTAAAGTCTCGAGTTTGCCAGGAACCACATGTACCCAGGGGCCACCCGACTGCTCTTTGGCCTTATCATCGTGCCCCCGTGTCCTACCACACCTGCTCCGGTACAATGCGTTGCGGGCAATCCACTCGGCCCGAATAATCTCCTAGCTTCGCGGTCGAAAGGTACATTATTTGACCAGCTAAATGTAAGGCATGCGTTCAATATGACTCGAGAACCAACAATGGTCGGTCATTAATCGACACAGACGGAAAACACTACAGTCCGAAACCCTGCAAGTCTCCGTCCGGTCTCAATTTCACATTAACACTTAGTTATTCTATGATGACATACTTTTTCAAGCAGATCCAGGTAACCACCTATAGCTCGTAGGTGACAGGAAATCATCCGACTTCTACCGGTCTAAGCAAGCTAAGCATTTCTTGACTGTGAATACCAAGGTAACAAGGATATGGTAGAACAGGGTAAACAAGGTATAATGCAACAACGGTTGCAAACAACTCCTAAACGTAATGCATCGGTTAAAGTAAAGCATTAATAAAATATTTGCAAACCAGGAGAGAAATGCTCTGGGGCTTGCCTCTTTCAAAAAATCTCGGGCGGTGGTCAGGACACTCTGGAAGATCCTCCCCGACCTCCTCGTCGGCTTCGGGCACCTCCTGCTCTTGCACCTCGGGCTGCTCTTTCGGCTCCTCGGGAACTGCTACCGGAGTTACTTCTTGTGATCCTATATGATGCAAATGTATAAGTGCTCATGCCTAGGTGCATTGCAGAGATGACATGTAATGATCATGATGAATAGGATGTAGATGAATAGGTTTACTTTATTGTATAAAGTAGAAATACAACTCTTCTACAAGGTAGTCTACATCATCCAAGAACATGTACTCATATACTACTATAAACATTCTCTACCATACCAAGACACCACAGAAATCTAAGATGCTTCAAAGATACACCAAAGCAAATCTTATTAATTAGTCATGCATTAACAAGGTTAATTAAACCCTAATTGCAACTAAGTTTAAACAGCAAAATCTATTTTTGTAGCACAGAAAAATCTGAGAAAATTACAGTAGCTTACTCTCATCTAATCTAGTATGCCACAAAAATTTCATTACATTTGGATTAATAGAACTACCTACACAAAAATAACAAGTTAGGGCCTAAATAAGAGCATGAAAATACTTTATATTATAAAAGTATCAAACAACATATTTAGCATTTTTCCTACATTCTACACAATAAACAATCGCTATAGAAAAATTATTATATGCATGTTTTATTCATATTTTTCTCTCTATCAAAAATAACAATTAACAACAATAATAAGCACTTCTACTACACATCAAAAATTTTCTACAGAACATACATGGCACATATTTTTCCTAGAAAGTACATCACAAAAGAAAATTACTGCAAGTGGAACCATATTTTTCTGAGCTTTGTATGATTTATTACATATTTATCAAGAAAACAGCAATTTCAATGATTAAATAAAAACCCTACAGAAAAGTATTTCAAACTTGACATGCAATATTTTTACATCATAGATCTAGTTCTAAGAAGTCTATCAAAATTTGTTTCACAATTTTTGGAGCCAAAATGAGCAAGTTATGAATTTCTAAACCATTTTTATCTTTTCTAAAAATTATTTTCAAATTCCTTTTTAAACATCAGCCGCTGAAAACGCTAGGTGCACCCAGTGCAGTGTACATGCGCGCGCGAGAGGAGACAGGCAGGCAGGCCCGTGGGGCAACCGGACCCCACACGTCAGCCACACAGAGGCGGGGGAGGCGCTGACCGCGCGGATCTCGCCGCCGGTGAGCTCGCCGGCGGTGAGGTCACCAGCAGCGGCTTCCCCGCGGAGAGGCGAACTCCACGCGCTAGCTTAGGGCACCGGAGGAGCTCTTGGGTGAGCTCAACAGCGCGCATGGTGGGACGGTGGCGCGGTTCACCGACGACACGCCGGCCCCGGCCATGGCGAGGGTGGGTTCGACGCGCGCGAGGTCCGCGGGGCCAAGGCGGACGCGAAATCGCTGAAAATTGGAGGGAAGGAGGGGAATAGAGCTCCAACCATAGAGGCCCGAGCTCGACGTCCATGGCACCGCCATGCAAGGGGAAAACTTGCCCTGGCCTTACCGTGGTGCAAATGAGGGCGGAAACATGCGCACGGGATGGAGGAGGTCCAGGCGAAGCTGGAGGTAGAAGCAATCGAAGAATGGTGCTGGGGGGCGGAGCTAGACGCCGGCGGACCAAGCGACGGTGTGCGGTGGCGAGCGTTCCCACTCGGCTTGCTGCTGTGGCAGAGAGCGAGCGTGCGAACGCGGAGGGAGGCAGGGGACAGAGGAGACGAAGGCGGAGGCAGTGCGCGACCGGGTGGAGGTTAAGGCGAGTCGAAGGCGCTGCGCGGCGAGTTCGTCGGCGCATGGATGCCAAGCGGCGAGCGCGGTCTGCCACGGTCGGCCAGCAACGCGCGCGAGCGAGCGGGAGAGAGAGGAGGCGCGGCGCGGGCTCGGCCGCGGGAGCGAACTCGGCCGCGGCAGCGCGCGGGCCAGTGAGCGGCTGCGGGCGCGCGCGGGAGAGCTGGGCCGCTTTGGCCAGCGGGCCGAAAGGGAGAAGATGACCCGTTAAGGCCGAGAAATTCGTTTTCTTTTATAAATAAATTTCCAGATTTTCTAAATTGATTCAAATTCAAATTTTGAAGATGAAAAAGGCATTTTTCACAAGTTGTTCCCAAAACAAAAGTTGTTCAAAATTTAATTCTCTACAACTTTCATTTAGGGCACTTTTCAAAATTCTAAACAGATTTTGAATTAATGATTTGAAGTCTAATTTTTAAATAAAAACTTATTTTTCTAGAATATTTTTAAAAGCAAAATTTAGAGAGATTTTGAATACAAAAGTTGCTCCAAAAATTATGCTAATTAATTCTAAGTCATTTAAAGTTATAGCCAAACAAGTTTTACCACTCTTAGCAAGCAAATGTAATAATTTAAGGTTCAAACAGATGTTTTTCACACTTTAATTTAATTTCAACTTATATTGCATGTGATAATGAACATGTATGTGATGCTAATGCTCATGCTTTGGGATGTTAATGCATGCTTAACACCCAGGGGTGTTACAGCCCTCCCCCTTATAAAAATCTCGTCCCAAGATTTGGGTTACGAACCATTTGTTATAAAATCTTCATAAGCTTTTTGTATATATTCACCCGTTTCCCAGGTTGCATCTCCTTCATCATGATGACTCCACTGTATCTTATATGTTGTTACCACACTATTTCGAGTAGCCCTCTCTTTAGAGTCCAAAACTCGAACTGGTTGCTCACGATATACCAAATCGGACTTGAGCTTTATGCCTCGGGGTTTGATTCTTTCCTCTGAAACACACAAACACTTTTTGAGATGTGATACATGAGAAACTGGGAATATAGCACCCATTGTCTCAGGTAACTCTAACTTATAAGCTACTGGACCCTTTCTTTCCAAGATCTTGTATGGTCCCATAAATCTGGCTGCGAGCTTTCTACGTACTCCAAACCGTTTCTTCTTCATTGGCGTGACTTTCAGATAAACATAGTCACCAACTTCGAACACAAGCGGTCTCCTTCTATCCGCATAGCTTTTCTGACGTGATTGAGCGGCTTTCATATTTTGCTAAATGATATGAACTTTCTTCTTGGCTTCTTCTATAAAGTCAATACCATAATATCTTCTTTCTCCTGGCTCGATCCAGTTTAGTGGTGTTCTACACTTCTTGCATACAAAGCTTCGAATGGAACCATTTTGATACTTTCTTGATAACTATTATTGTAAGTAAATTCTGCTAATGGTAACCATGACTCCCATGAACCCCTGGAAGACAACACACAGGCTCTCAACATATCCTCTAGAACAGCATTAACTCTTTCAGTCTGACCATCTGTCTGAGGATGATAGACAGTATTACGGATCAAACTAGTTCCCAATCCTTTGTGTAAGTGTTCCCAAAAGTGAGCAGTGAATTATGACCCTCTGTCAGACACTATAGTCTTCGGTATGCCATGCAGTCTCACAATCTCAGCAATATACTTCTTGGCATATTGAGGTGGTCTATAATCTGTCTTGACAGGTAAAAAGTGAGCTGTCTTTGTAAGACGATCCACGATTACCCAAATTGAATCATGTCCCTTCTGAGTAGTGGGAAAACCTGTAATGAAATTCATACTTATATCATCTCACTTCCAACTAGGTATGGACAAAGGTTGCAACAATCCGACAGGTCTCATATGAAGGGCTTTGACCCTATAACATGTGTCACATCTGGCCACATATGCTGCAATCTCTTTCTTCATTTTTGTCCACCAATAACGAGGTCTTAGTTCTTGGTACATCTTGCTACTTCTAGGATGGATAGATAGCTTAGAAGGTGAGCCTCATCCATAAGTTTATTCTTAAGCTCCCGATCCTTGGGAACAACAAGACGGTCGTCAAACCACAACACATCCTGTTCATCCACTCTAAAGTGCTTGGATGGTTCTTCTTTAATTTTCTCTTTGATGTGGAATATCCCTTTGTTGGTTTTCTGGCCTTCTATTATCTTACTCTCCAAAGAGCAACTAATCTGAATAATATATAACATGGCAGGGTGCATCAGATCAAAACCATCTTCGAGCAAAGGTTGCGCATTCAGGCAATGTGACTTTCTACTCAAAGCATCTGCCACTACATTGGCCTTTCCATGATGATACTGCACATTCAAGTTGTAATCCTTGATCAACTCTAACCATCTTCGCTGTCTCATGTTCAACTCTGGTTGGGTAAAGATATACTTGAGACTCTTGTGATCGGTGAAAATATTGCACACATTACAAAGTAAGTAATGTCTCCAAATTTTTAATGCATGCACTATGGCAGCAAGTTCAAGATCATGTGTCGGATAGTTGATCTCATGCTTTCTCAACTGGCGGGAGGCATAAGCAATGACTCTTCCTTCTTGTATAAGAACACAACCTAATCCTATTTTTGATGCGTCGCAAAACACATCAAACGGTTTCTCAATGTCCGGTTGTGCTAGAACTGGAGCAGTGGTCAACAGTTTCCGCAAGGTGTGGAAAGCTATCTCACACTCCTCTGTCCACACAAACTTGTGATCTTTCTGTAGCAGACTTGTCATTGGCTTGGCAATCTTCGAGAAATATGGTATAAAACGGCGATAGTAACCAGCTAATCCTAAGAAACTTCTAACTTCTAAAACTGTGGTTGGTGTCTTCCAATCCATAACCTCTTGCACTTTACTCGGATCTACTGAAACTTCATTTTCTGACAGAATGTGACCAAGGAAAGGAACTTTCTTCAACCAAAATTCACACTTACTAAATTTAGCATACAACTTATGATCTCTAAGTCTGGTCAAGACAATTCTCATATGCTCTTCATGACCTTTCTCGTCCTCGGAGTATACTAGAATATCATCAATAAACACAACCACAAACTTGTCCAATTCTGGCATGAAAACCATATTCATCAGATACATAAAGTATGCAGGAATATTTGTTAAGCTAAAAGACATAACAAGATACTCGTACAATCTGTATCTAGTGAAAAAGGCGGTTTTCGGTATATCTTATGGCCTAATCTTTATCTGATGGTAACCTGATCTTAAATCTATCTTGGAGAACACTCTGGCTTTGGCTAACTGATCAAACAAAACATTAATATGAGACAAGGGATACTTATTCTTAATTGTTACAGCATTAAGGGGCCTATAATCCACACACATTCTCAAAGTACGCTCTTTCTTTTTCTTCACAAAAAAGGCAGGACATCCCCATTCATACTTACTTGGCCGGATAAACCCCTTTTTCAACAATTCCTCTAGTTGCTTATTCAGCTCAGCTAACTCATCCGGAGGCATCCGATAAGGTCTCCTTGAAATTAGAGCTGTCCCGGGGATCAACTCAATTCCAAACTCAACACCTCTATCTGGCGGAAGACTAGGTAACTCATCTGAGAACGCATGCATGTGAAAAATATAGTGTTCCGTGGTACGTTTTGAATTATTCTGTTTTATATTTTGAATTATTCCAATTGTAAAGTATTGTTCTTTGCATATTTTGAAATGTTCTAGCAACAAAGTTATTGTTCAAAAATATATTTAATCATTGTACGAGGTATATTTTTGTATTGTTCTGGTGGTGCATTTTAAATTGTTTTGATCTTCCTGCTTTTTTCATACAAATTTTACTAGGCTGAGAGCAGCTCTAGTATTTGTAGAAATCAAACATGAGATGTGAAAATCGAACTTTCAACACTGCAGTAGTCAATCCCCTCGCTGTCAGAAGCAAAACTTGGCCTCCAGACATGTTCGACGCAAGGGAGTAAAAAATTCGTCATGAGTTCTCTGACTGTTCTTTCGTGTGGTACCATTTTCTCTCTCTCTCTTTCTCTCTCTCTTGGTTGTTCCGGAGAATTGGACTTGGTGGGTTCTGGGCTGTCCTTTCCTCCTCCTCCTTCTTCTTCTTCTTTTTTGAGAAATTGTGGGCTGCTCTTTCCTGTACTCCTTTTTTGCACTCGCCAACGTTAATCCACTCTAATAACGTTTTTGCAGGCCGAAATCCATTTGACACTGGAGCCTCCACTGAGATCGTAACTAGGCCATCATTTTTTGCTGGGCTATAGCTGGGCCGCCTAACCGTCCGCTCAGCAGCTGGCCGGCTGCTACTCTGTAGGCGCCACGTCGTCACTTCGTCAGGTTGTAGCGCGACTGCGCGAGCTACGCCGCGGGGGAACATGACACAGGTCTTCTTCGCGGAATTTTCTGGTCCGAGGCGGGGAGAGTTCTTGCGGCACACGTTTTTATTTTTGGAGAGAAAACTATGTAAGATCGAAGAAAGAAAATCTATGTTACCGCCATACCGTGTGTGTGTATATATACTACCATCAATTTGGAGAAAATGGGGTTTTGTCCGGTTTCCGGTACGCGGTTTCACACCTACGGCGGCGGCGCCGAGGCCCGAACCGACCTACCAGCCCTGATAAAAACCTCCTCCCACGGCACGGACGGCATCGCGAGACGCACGCACGCGCATCGTGTGATTCCTCATAGCGAGCCGCCGCCGAGGCACGTCTCGCGTCGTTGCGCCGTCGACAGGAGGGCGGACGGGAGAGGATTGGAGAAGAAGATGATCGAGGTGGTGCTGAACGACCGGCTGGGGAAGAAGGTGCGCGTCAAGTGCAACGAGGACGACACGATCGGCGACCTCAAGCGGCTGGTGGCGGCGCAGACGGGGACGCGCGCCGACAAGATCCGCATCCAGAAGTGGTACACCATCTACAAGGACCACATCACCCTCGCCGACTACGAGATCCATGACGGCATGGGCCTCGAGCTCTACTACAACTAGCTTGTATGGCAGCCAGGAATCTCCCAATCCGGCCCGGTCATCCGATGGGTGAGGAAGGGTCACCGGATTAACGTCCTCGGAAGATTTTATGTACGACGCGTGTTAAGTGATTTTCAGAGGAAGTTTCTTTGGAACTGAACCAGGCGTTGGTTAGATTCGGAATAATTGGTCTTTTATGAGACCCAAGTGCGATTGACATGTTAATGCAGTTGTGAACTCTAATGTAAAGGTATTCGGTAAATCTTAATTTGACACTACTCGATTGCGTGTCGAATCCCTTCGTAGTTCAAGACTTTTCTGATTTCTATACGTGGCTTTTAACCTGGCTGAAGGTTTCCAGGATCATCTGAGGATATAGATCATACAAGGATATACATGTACTCACTTTGCGAGATGGGAAAGGTGCTCCCTTTCTTAATGAAACTCTTTTCTTTTTTATTCTTTTTTTTGCGAATTATTGAAAATATTTTCTCTTTTTTTTGAGAAGAATTGAAACTTTTTTCTGAGTTGTTCTAGGCGCGGCCTAGAAATTTTCTGGCCAAGCATGAGGAGGAATATCCACATGGTAAAAGCCTTTTTCAGCGGGCCGAACTCCCCCTCATTACTATTGATCAACGTGCACCTAATAAGTCTAAAGAGGGCCTAAACATTTAGGCCTGCAAACTCAAAGAAGTCTAAAGAGGGCCTATTTAGGCCTGCAAACTCAAAGAAGTCTAAAGAAAAAGGGCCGGGCTCAATTTTAATGGGGTGTGAAAGGGCCTAAACGAGAAAGGGCCGTGCTCCATTCTAATGGGGTGTAAAAGAGCCTAACGTTAGGCCTACGTACAAACTGAAGGATTGTTGCGCGACCACACGAGTGAGCCAGGCATCGAGGTACACGTACACCAAACATATCGCCAGGTAACCTGGGATTCTTCTTGATTGACCGCCCCTTGATCCCGCGACTTCCCATGCATGAGGCCTCGCCGCGACGACAGCAGAGTACCGAAACCCAAGGGCGCTCGTGCACACACACGCACACAGCTCAACAAAGAATAGACTTCTCCATTCCACCCAACAAGCAGCCCGTGTCGCCGTCCAATCCAACCGAGGCGAGCTTTGACCGTGAGAAAGCGCAAAAACAAAGCAAGAAAAAACGCCGTCCCGGGAACACAAAACCCTTGAAAGCCGGCACGGGAGAAAGTGCCGGCGGGTTTCGCTGCCCGGCGGGGACGCGCGCGAGAGGTAGCCGGCCCGGGTCAAACTAACAGACGTGACAAAACTAGACGAGGCCAAACCCGAGCTCGCCTAAAAAAAATATTACTACTCCCGGCGGGCAGACAGGCCTTTCGTAGCGATTGATGCATTGATTATTCCGCTCAGCAGCAGCTGTGGGCGTGTCCTGTGTGTGTGCTTTGCCCCGGGCACTGAAAGCAAGGGTATTTTCTTTTGTTTTCGCGTCATTGGCTGGCGTAGCGGAAAATCGGCCTGGATCGGGTTTCTTGGTTCGGACGCGTACACATGTGAGGCGGAGTGTCTGTGTGTCCTGTGAGGACGACGGGAGGGAAGTTATATCCGTTGAAATTTCTGAACACAAGTACGTATGCTGCTCGTAACACGCCCACAAAATGTGTACAGTAGTTTGGAATGTTGCAGGGCATTTTTGGCGAACACACCGACGAATTTTAACTTTTCAGCTTAGATTAGAACAAACAAACAATAAGACAGTAGCTTAGCTCCAGGCGGCGTGGCAAGTTCTTCCTTCGTCCACCATGTTCGCTGAATAATTTTTAGCTGGCTGATGCTGATTTATTGTGAGAGAAAAAACACTGTTGAATGGGTGGCTGATAAGCACACGCAAATAGTGATCGTTTCATCTTCCTTGCGCGCCTGCCCGGGAGGGAGAAGCTGACATTTCAATCAAAAAAGGCGAAAGGTGAGCAGAGCACACTCAAGTGGCTGTCGGCGGGGCCCGGTGGTTCCCGCGCAGACGCATCGCCCGGAGGACATTCATCTCTCCCCGGCCCGACGCTCGCTGTCGTCACCGCGGGATCACCCGCACGGACGGGGCCAGCCTTTCCGTTCTCACCGTTCCTGTTCATCTCCGCACTGTCATCATACGCGCGCATAAACAAATGGCACCTGCAATAATGGAACGTGCGGTGGGGCCATGACGCTAACACAGACAGAAGACAGACAGGCGGTGGGGCAGGGCGGCATGTTGCAGTGTGCCACGCCGTGCCCACCGCAACGGGGGCTAGGGGGCGAGACGGGAAGAGAGAGTGCTCTCTGACTTTATTGACCGCGCTGACTTATGGCCCACCGTGCAGTGCTTCAGGGCGCCGCGCGCCTGTCCTGATCGCTGCTGCCAGGCCGAGTCCGCGGTATAACACGCCGGACGCCGCGCCGAGCGCTGCGTCTCCGCGCCATCGGTCCCGGTCCCGGCGGGGACACAGCG
Organism: Saccharum hybrid cultivar R570; assembly: GCA_038087645.1. NCBI lineage: Eukaryota > Viridiplantae > Streptophyta > Magnoliopsida > Poales > Poaceae > Saccharum > Saccharum hybrid cultivar. Next base: position 8,393,170 of record JAQSUU010000191.1, on the reverse strand, counting down.
CGGCACGACACCTGCCTCCCACCACACGTACGTCCGCGTTTTCACGGACTACTACGTGGCCGCCGGATTTGCATTGCATGCGTGCGCGCGTGAACCGTGGTCACATAAAGGCCCGTCGCGGAGCCCGATCGAGGTTGAGGCCGTCGAGCGATGAGAGAGGAGGCGAACGACGAGAGACGATGATGGCCGGGGGTGGGCGGTGAAGAAGAGAGTCGGGGGATTTTAGGCTGGTCAAAAGGTGCAAGAGGGGGGTCGCAGGGACAAAAATGACAAATGACATGGAGCCCTGGACTGCTGGACGAGTAGTGGGGCTGTGCCTACAGTACCTCGCATTGCCATGCATGATAGCACGGCTGAATCGTGCGCCCGGCCCAGCTAGCTGCTACGCGATCGCAGCACTGTGCGGTGGCGCAGCAGCTACGCAGGCTGCAGGCACAGCTAGCAGCTCAGACGCTGTGTGCTCGCGCTCTGGCCGTCTGGCTCTGGCGCGTCGCCATGCTGCGCTGCCGTCCATACTGAACTGTTGTTACACATGCATGCGTTGCCGCCATGTTTAAAGTGTGCTGCAGTCGTACTACTCCTACCTGTCAATGTCTACTTCTACCAGCAGCAGCAGTTGCTGAGTTACGACTTTGGTAGCACACCTAAACGAGCCTGGGTGGTGTCATCAGTTGCATGTCGGTATGATTTTTCCTTTTGAAACGGACCAGGATGAACATGGGACGTGAGTCACCACCAGATGCTCACCGCCATTCCTTTTCCGAGAAGGTGAAAAAGGCAAAAGAAGCGCTCCGGAGTTTGTGGCCATGCCGTGGCCGCCGACTATAGGCGAAAAGGCTGACGAAAAGGTAGCAGGCAGGGGCATCAGTACGTTGCCCATGCTCCGACGACTCCGATTGCCACACTCCCACACTACTCTGAAATCCAGCAAAAGGAACTCTCCCGCCACCGGTGGAGAAAATGTTTTGCTGTGTGCCAGTGCAGATGTACAATCGACAGGCAAATTTCAGACTTTTCAGTGTGAGTGTTAATGATTTTCCTGACGACCAATCTTGTGGACAACAATTGTTTGGTTTAGCAAGAGTTGCTCCCCAAAATTAAAGGTAGATTTGGTGGGATGTATTGTACTCAATCCGTTCCAAATTACAAGGCGCTTTAGTTTTTTTGGATTCATGATTTTTGCTACGCACTTAGATATACACTATGTCTAGACGCATCGTGAAAGCAATTTATCTAGAAAAACCAAAACGTCGTATAATTTGGAACGGATGACTCAACTAGTAGTATAAAGGCTGTCATAATACTAGGAACTACATGTAGTTTCCGTAACTATTAATTTCTATAGACATTATATATAGAAACCATAACCCTAATGGATAGTTTCTACAGGATAATTTTTTATCCAATCACATACATTCTCTCTCCATTCTCTACCAACCACAACCATTCATGTCTTGATTCTCGTGTAGACATGGTTTCTAACTTAGACCTGCTTTTTATGAATTTTGCTCTCTCTCTTCAATAACCATCTTGCCACATCAGCAAACGCTTAGGTGACGATATAATTAATGTCTATAGAAACTACGGTGATTTTTACGTTGACAGTGTCTAACTACCAAATTTAAAATCCTGGTATCTTAAGCTAATCTTCCCCGTACGCTTCGACAGGCAAGCTGAGACGACCCCCAACATGCAGGACAATTAAGACGGTGCTGAGAAATTCGCAGCTCCCCGCGCCGCCGGCAGACGAGCATGGCAACTTGCAGCGGCATCTCAGAGAGTTAGGCATCGTTGAGATGCTAAAAATTTTGCCAAAATTTTCAGATTCTCCGTCACATCGAATCTTTGAACACATGCATGAAGCATTAAATATAGATAAAAAAATAAAACTAATTACACAGTTTAGATGAAATGGACGAGACAAATCTTTTAAGCCTAATTAGACCATGATTAGACAATATTTACCAAATAACAACGAAACTGCTACAGTGCGTTTCGCCAAAAATTTTGCCAACTAAACAGCCCCTCAGTGGCGATGTTTAGATCTCAAAAGATAAAAAAAAAACACAGTATTTGTCACATCGAATTTTTGACGTATGTATGGAGCATTAAATGTAGGTAAAAAATAACTAATTGTACAGTTTGTTTGTAAATATCGAGACGAATCTTTTGAGTCGTTCATGATTAAATAAAATTTACCAAATAACAACGAAAGTGCTACAAGAATTTTTTTCCCAAAAATTTTGGGATCTGAACACGCCCAAAAACTTGACCCTGTTCACTGCAGCGATGTCACTGTTACTGCGTGGACGAAGCTGCCTTCTGAATTTCTGATGGTAATAACTGACCAGGCCTGGTTTAGTATCTCCTCCTAAAGTTTAGTCCCTATCATATCATATGTTTGACACATGTACAGAGTATTAAATATAGACACAAAAAACCAATTGTACAGAGTGTGACTAATTTGTGAGAGGAATTTTTTTAAGCCTAATTAGTCCATGATTTGACAATGTGGTGCTACAGTAAAGCTACCGCAACATGTGCTAATGACAGATTAATTAGGCTTAATAAATTCATCTCGTGGATTACTGATGACTTCTATAATTTGTTTTATTATTACTATCCAAACACCCTACCCCTAAACTTAACTTTAGTCTCTGTTACATCGAATGTTTAGACACATGGAGTATTAAATATAGACTATTTACGAAACTAAATACACAGATTGAGACTAATTTACGAGACGGATTTTTTAAACCTAATTAGTCCACCGGTGTGAAACGCAACGCAGGGAGCCGAGGACGGACAGCGACGCCTCCAGCGAGAACGAGACGGTGCGGTGACAGACACACCCTGGCTGTGTTTAGTTGTGTAAAAAGGTGTAAAAAGATGTAAAAAAAATATTGTAGCACGTTTTGGTTTTATTTGGTAAATAGTGTCCAACCGTTGACTAATTAGGTTCAAAACGTTCGTCTCGCAAAGTATAACCAAGCTGTACAATTAGTTTTTTATTTCATCTACATTTAGTACTCCATACATGTATCGCAAGTTTGATGTGACGGGGAATCTTTTGTTTGCACAGGACTTTTTTTTAAGGAGTAAACACAGCCCCTGCCATGCCATGCGCGGGCGCAACATTCTTTCAGTGCAACAGCAGCGCACGGGACGAACGCCCCGTGAGCACGACCCCGGCCCGCGGCGGCCGCAAATAATAATAATTCTGCCGTGCACCTGCAGCTTCCCGCCGGGCGCCGGCCTCCCTCCAGCGACAAGAGCTGACCACCCACCCGTATATACAAGCAGAAGCCGCAACTGAACAAACCATTAGGGACCGGACCGGACCGGAGTCGCCGTCGCCTTCATATAGATCCGGTAAAATGACCGGAGAGAAGACAGCCTGCGTTGACGACATTTTAGCGGTTTTCATTTTTTTCGACAGCGAGCGCGGGGTGATACAATAATGAGCTGACTGAAAGTAACAGCCGTGGTGCGAGTGGCCAATGCGCAAGGCCCCATGGCAGTAGGAACAAAAAAAGATGGGCGCAAGGCAACGACGGAGCTCGGCATCAGGGGTGTGGACCAACAGCGATGCCCGCGATGGGCATGTGAGGTAGCGCCAGAGCAGTCGCTACGCTAGCTAATCCAGGCACTGTTGTTCGGTCTTGCTTAGGAGGAGTAATAGAGGATGACCGGATGAGGCGTCCGCGTCGGCTTGCAGGGCAGGCCTAACCCCTTTTCAGCTAGGCAAACCAGACATGGCAGTTATTTCTCCGGCTGGGCGAGAGCGCAGGCACCCTGGCTGGACTGGAGGCTGGACGCCGGAGCATTTACGCCCCCAGCAAAGCGGGATACGCGACACGATGCTCCGCGATCTTTTGGGTGACCTCACTCGCCATCAGCACGCAGAGGAAGAAGGGCAGAGGCATCGCCTGGAGCATTGAGGCCCGTCTTTTTTGTTTTTTTTTTATTTTTTTGTCTTTTTCTTTGAAAGATTCTTACAATTATGTCCCTGGAAGTATGATTTTGAAATCTAGACCCAGGGTTTGGCGTCATCGTCACCGGCGCCAAGGTAACACTTCTTGACGCCAGTGGCAATGGCGCCAAAGTAACACTTCTTGACCCAGTGGCAATGGCGCCAAGGTTACTGTGCCACGGCTCCTCGGGGACAACGGGACACTGACGTGGCGAGGCTTGGTGCCACCCATCTTGGCGCCAAGGTCCCATGATAGGGCCAGAACTTTCCTTTCTTTGCACTTCACGTCTCGCATCGTCCGCGCGCCCTCACCCGCTGTTCGCCGCGCCACCGCCTCGTCGTGCCCGGCGGGCCGCCCAGCACCGGGTGGCCGCGCCGCCCCGCCTTTCTCCCTCGCACCGCCCGCACGGCTGCCCGGCCGGGGCCATTCGCCGCCCCACCGCCTCGTCGTGCCCGGCGAGCCACCCAGCCCCCGCTGGCCGCACCGATCCGGCTGGCCGCGCCGCCGCCTCGTCGTGCCCGGCGGGCCGCCCAGCCCCGGGTGGCCCCGCCGCCCGACGTCCTTGAAGGTAATTTTTTAATTTGTAAATTTAGTTGTTAGCTATTTATATAGTTAGATAATAGTTAGATAATTAGACATAGATAATTAGATAATTTAGTTAGATAATTTAGTTGTTAGTTATTTATATAGTTAGATATATAGTTAGATAATAGTTAGATTTGTATTTAGACATAGATAATTAGATAATAGTTAGATAGTTAGATAATTAGATAGTTAGATATGAGTTTATCGATACTTAATTAGTTTATGTATATAGTTATTACATAATTGGATAGGTACATAGATATAAATGTAGTACCTAGTTAGATAGTTAGATAATTACATAATTGGATAGGTACATAGATATAATTAGCTTATGTATATAGTTATTACATGTATATAGTTAGATAGTTAGATATTTAGTTAATTACATAGTCAATAATTAGATAGTTAGATATTTAGTTAATTAGTTAGTGAATAGTGTATATTTATGTATTTTAATTCTAGAGACCTTCACCTTAGTAGTTAGCGTTTAGTTTGGACTAAATGGAATGTTTTTCATTGTATGTATGCACTAGATGGACAGCCTAGTGAGCACGTATTATAGAGGAACCTTGAAAAGAGATCACCATGGATATATTGAATTCGTTGACATGTAAAGTGTGTATGTGCTATTCGATGAAAAGCCATCATTTAGTGAGTTGGTTGCAAGGGCTCGGGAGGAGGTACATTGCCACGAAGATGATGACATCGCAGTTAAGGGTGTACTTCACCTAGGTTTCCCCCCTAACCTGCTAAGGAAGATGATCCCAATTGAGTCTGCAGATCAGTGGGAGAAGTATGTGAGATCCGCTATGAAGAGTCAATTCCCACGTCTGGACGTAGCTGTGCGTCGGGTGTTAGTTGATCTCATCCCTTGTGAGTTTTAATGGATGGTACCAAGAACAAAAAAAAAAGGCAAAAAAAAAAACAAAACAAAAAAGACGGCCTTGAGGCGACGAGGCAGTGATGGATGGTATCCCGGCAGCAGCTGCTGCCTGCGGGCCTGCGGCTGCGGCAGCAGAGCGCCAGCACATTGAAACCTGCATCTGCGCGCAGAGTCGCTGCTCCGGCTACGGCTACCCCTTTGGCCGGTACTCTACGCCGTCAGATGCATTGGCCAAACGGCATTCAAGCGCCGATGAGCGAGTGGTCACAGGAGTTTTGCAAACGTACGACACGCCCACCAACGACAAAGTGCATCGGAATGAACGAGGATACATACAGAGAAGGAACACATGAGTACCAGCGTTACCCCCACGTTTTACAGTGATTTGGTTGCAGGCTGTGTTCAGTTCTTCTGTTCAATCGTTGACTAATTAGGTTCAATTCCCTCAAAAAAAAAAAAGACTAATTAGGTTCAAAATGTTCGTCTCGCAAAGTACAACCAAGTTGTATAATTAGTTTTTTGATTTCATTTACATTTAGTACTCCATGTATCGAAGTTTAAGGTGACGGGATTTTTTTTTTGCACAGTACATTTTTTTTAAGGAAAAAAACACAGCCGCAGAGAAGGAACAAGAACGAACTGCTGCCTAATCATTGTGGCATTGCCTGCCATGGGGAAATCTCTCTTCAGAGTTCAGAGTTGGAACGGACTTGAACAAAACCATACTAGCTCACGCCTCACGGCTTCACCTATACAGTAGTAGTACTGTAGTACATGCTAATAGTAATAGTACCAAGAACATCGTAATGCTCGCGGCTGGAACTCCTCGCTTAGCTTCCTAGGTTGTCGCTCCCAGCATCGGTTAATATCGTGAGCCTCCGTGCCGACCTGACGAAATCGCTGAAATGGCAGAGCAATGTGCATTAGATCCTTGTGTCAGCAGCGAACGAAAAATCGAGGCAAACGTTTGTGGACACGATTGTTACCTGAAGGGCTCGTCGCCGGCGTGCTTCACTTCACCGGTGGCGCCGCGGTACAGCACGCGGCTCCGCAGCTCCGCGCCCTCGATGCCGAACATCTCGGACAGGCGGCCGTAGAGCTCGTCGAACGAGCTCAGCGCCGAGAGGTCGATGTTGCGGCCGACCGTGTCGGACTCGACGAACGCCTTGCATTGCCCGGGCTCAAGCCCGAGCTCGGAGACCTGCTGCTGGCTGTGGCTGCCGTCCCCGAACCACGGCGGCCGCTCCGACGACGCGTTCTGCTTGGTCGGGCTGTTCTGGATGACGCCGGAGCCCGAGCCCTCCGAGACATTGGGGCCCTTCTCGGCGTTCAAGTACAGAGAGCTGTTGCCGGTCGCGGCTGGGGAGGTCGCGCTCGCGCCGCCGGAGCTGCTGAGGCTCATCTGCTGCTCGGTTAGTATGGTCCGTCCGAAGAGCACTAGCCCGGCCGGCTTGACGGCGTCGGGCCTCTGCTTGTTGGTGGCGCCGATGGACAGAGCGCACGGGACGTCGTAGTCGCGCGCCGGTGCGCCTCCGATGGTCAGGTCGGTGCTGATTCTTGCCGGGATAGGGATCGTCGGACCGACATGATCGGGACGGAGGAGCCCGGGGTACAGCAGGCTCGACTGCAGGTGGGTAAGGTGGAGATCTGATAAAGATGGAACGAATTGCGCATGCCTGGCTCCCTGTATGGCTGCAGGAGCACTGCCGTCCGGGAACGGGAAGAACGGTGGGTGGGCGTGAAGGAAATGGTGGTGGTGATGGTGCTGGCCGTGTGACAGTGGGTTGGGCGGGAACGCCGGGTTAAGGAGCTGCCCTTCGAAGGGGAACTCCGGGTACGCCGGGATCCGGGGCTTCTTGCGCGGCGGCGAGAAGGAGGCGAGGTGGATGGCCGGCATGCTGGACACCAGCTCCACCAGCCATGGGCTCACCCGCTTCACGTTCTGCAGGAGGTCCGGCTCGTCCCAGGTCACCTGCAGCGCCATCGCCAATTCAACAAGTGAGCACCAGCAGGCGCAAAGCTTTGTTAGTACTAGCTGAGAAGTAGCACCTGCTGCATACCTGAAGAAGGCGCCACGGCGACTGCGGCCAGCGGATGGGGTCGGTGACCTGGACGCCGGCGACGGTGCCCATGAACCAGCTGATCCGGGAGGAGTCCTCGGTCTCGAACGCCATCTTGAACCGCATCCCTGGAGACCACTGCACCCTCATCGCCGCGCGGACCGCGGCGGCGCGAACGCAGAACTCGGGCGTGCTCGCGCGAGGGTAGTACACCGCCTCAAACGACTGCCCGGCAGCCGCCAGCCTCGCCGCCTCGGCCACGTCCTCTGGTCGCACCTTGCCCCGTGCCTTGGCGGCCAAGCACGGCCTCACATTACCTCGCATGAGGCTCGCGTAGTGATCCCACCCAGGCGTAGGGGCGTCCTCGCCTCCGCCTCCACCGGCGCCGCAGAACCCACGCTTCGCGCGCCGGATGCCGACGTGCAGGTCCCCGCTGTCACCGCGGAGGAACACGATGGAGTCCCCGGCGACGAGCTTCTTCTGGTTGACGAACGTGCTCCACCCGGTGGTGAGCAGGTGCCGGCGCGGCGTGCCCCGGTAGATGTGGCGGAACTTCCAGGCGGCCCCGTGCACGTCCTTGGCGACGACGGTCTGCACGGGCGGGTCGGCGGCGTAGTCAAGCCGCGGGAAGATGGTCTCCGCGCAGTACCTCGGCACGGAGAACCCACCGCCGTTGTTGGCGTCGGACTGTGTCAGCGTCTTGGCGAACGAGACCGGCTTGTCCTGCTCGTCCGCCGCGGCCGCATCGTCCTCGAGGCCACCGGCGTCCGCCTCCCCGCCACGTAGCGGGACGAGGCGGATCCTGGCGAAGACCTCGTCAGTGTCCGGGTCAGCCATGTAGCGCACTGCGGCCACGCGGCAGGGGACCAGCGCCGGGACGCGTGCAGCGGAGAGGTCGGCCGCAGCGGCGAGGCCGAGGGCGTGCTCCGCGTGGCCCTGCGGGAAGTAGTAGACGCTGGCGCCCACGGGCGGCACGGTGCACATGCCGCCCGCGCACGCTAGCCACAGCTGCCGGTCCACGCACCGCTCGGCGCCGGCCGCGGCCGGCTCCGTCAGGTCCGCGAACGTGATCATCGGGAACGCACCGAGGCGAGGGCCGGTGGAGTGAGAGGGATACGGAGGTGGAGGAGACGAAGACGAGCGGGTGTCGTGTGTAACTGAGCTACGGAGGTGCCTGTTCTCACGGTAACGAGCAGGAGTAAACCCAGCCCGCTGCGACTTATAATGCCCGTTCGGCGAGTGGGAGTGGGAGACAGGGCGCCAGGGAGCCAGGATGATGTGCGGACAGTCGTGTAGGAAACAGCGGCGACTACCAGTGGATCGACGTACGCGTGGAGCGGCGTCCTCGTGTGGAAGAGCCTGTTTAGTTCCTCCCAACCCAAAAAGCAAACCCAAAAAGTGCTACAGTACCTGTCACATCAAATCTTGCGGCACATGCATGGAGTACTAAATGTAGACGAAAGAAAAAACTAATTACACAGTTTAGTTGTAAATCACGAGACAAATCTTTTGAGCCTAATTAGTCCATGATTGGACACAAATTACCAAATAAAAACGAAAAGTGCTACCGTAGCCGAACCTAAACTTTTTCACCAACTAAACAACCCCGAAGTTTGAGGCCAGAGTTTCGGTCTCCGTCATCGTGGTAGTGGCAGTGGTTACATGGAGATCGAGGAACACCAGTGTGGAACACCGATCGATGTTGTGGACTTGTGGCCTGTGGGCTGTGGGGTTTCTGGTCCGTGCAAGTGTGGAACGGATCTCAAATAAATGCAGATATCCACTCAAAAAGAGGAAAAAATGCTTGGCATCCCAACCTCCATATGAAAAAAAAAAGTTTGATACGTATCTCAACAAACATGGTATGAAACAAGAAATGAAGTGCTCCGCTAATTCCCTAAGGTTCCCATAAGAGCTGCCACCTTTACTGGTTACCTCTAATGGGTGTTTGGTTGGATAAGCTCTAAATACAATGACATACGCTAATGGGTGTTTGGTTTTATGAACCATTTCAAAAAAAAAAAGTAGAATAAATCTCATCCTCATGCTTATAATTGTTGGCACAAAAGATTGGTCAAACATTAAAGCACAAGAACACTGGGACGTGATACAACACTTCACTATGGTGTTTACGAAAAATCGAATAAACCAAGATTCCTAAACTGTCGTATGAAATTCATCCCTCATCTGGTTACAATATTTAGTATTCGCCGAAGAACACGACTAGTATTTGTTATCCACTACCGTCGGTCATAGAGTCACGACCACAACTAACGATAATAAACTAGCAAATCTTCCAATCGGTTAACTCCATGGGTTCACCCACGGGACTTCCAAACTCGCAAATGGCTCTCCGTGTGGCCTTATCTGGCATCGCTCTCCGTCGTCATTAATATCAAGCTTCCCGTCAAAACAATGCAAATCTCGTTCCCTTAGTACAACCTAGGTGGCCACTTCACTTGTTGGAGGGTCTTACAAGACTACAAGCCCCTAGAGTACAATTCTTGATACAAGTAAGCAACAGTAGTTTGGAGGTGTGCAAACCTCACTAAACACTAGGCCTAAACCTAGAGCGAACGCTAAACAGTCTCTAACTAGCATAAGCACTACACATACCACTTTTGGTAATCATCTAATCTTTTTGTAGGCACTTTTGGTGGCTAGAGAACTAATGGATGAGCCTCGACTCACTAGCAACTTCCCTCAACTCCAAGACCCTTGATATGGATGGGGTATGGGAGTATATATAGCCCCAATGAATCAAACTAACCATTGCAACTCGAGAGGCTAAAACAGCACACACTGGAGAGCTCCTATGATCCCAACGGAGAGCTTTGGTTCATTTCCACGTCGACTAGTCGTTGCAACCGACTGTTGGAGATGAAAGATTCAATGGGGAGTTCCAGTGGCCCACCTAGGAGTTCTGCATAAGCTTTTGTATATAATTTCCATAATTTGCATATTCAAAACTAATATCATGGTTATTAACCTATGCAATATGGGTGTTAGTAGTTCTAGCAACATTATCATGTAGTCACCATGCAAAATTTGTGGACTCTGTAACCTAGGTATACGTGGACAATTCCATTACCACAAATAACCTAACCAACTATGTTATGCTCAGTCCGTGGTCTACCTTGTTTGTTAGTTGTTACTAGTTAGTACTAAGATTAATCTTGAAGATTTGAGAACCACAAGAAGGTTTATATTTTCTTTAATACAAGGAACCATCTACTTGGTCTGCATGAAAGTCCAAAATGATGACATATCTTACGTACCAAACAACATCTATTTCAATCAAGAGAAAATTCTTTACATGCCATTGACATAAACCTAAATCCCTTATTTGACACCTAAAAACATGATTCTTTACATGCCACTAGTGTTAAGTTGTAGTCCCTTTCATACTATGGTAATTGCCTGAGTAAGCATATGAACATCCAGATGTATTGCTCCTACTAGTCATCCCCAGATCATAGAGGTGGTTAACAATTAATGAGTGAATGGGTGGCTCTGTGAGGAAGGAGGTAGAAGGGATGGATCTCTGATAGAGGAACAAGCGGTGTGAGTTGCTTTGCTATCAGCTATGTCAGTTGCTCAATGTGTGGGCGATTTGGGTTGCATGGTTGCTGACTATTATTGTTTGGTGTGTTGGCTGGCTACACTCGTGGTATAGCTCGACTATGAGTATGGCGGTGGTATATCGAGGATAATTCTGTTGGACACTTGTCACATGTACTTACCCCCTTCATCCCATAATACTTGACCTTTTAGTCTTCTCTACTTGCTTCAAATTGGTTATCATTTTCAGTTCTCAATGCAACTTTCTCTTTTCTAGCATCTCTATTTATATCTCTACACTTTCCTTTTTTACATGCCGTATTAGGTTTATCCTAAGTCAAACATTCTTAACTTTGACTATCAATTTCAAAAAAAATTATATATTTACAACATAAGACTTATGTTCTTAGATTCACTATGAGAAATACTTTCATAACATACAGTTCACATATTGTGAAACCATATGGATTTTTTTTGAAATTGACAAAGTTAGGAATGTTTGACTTAGGACAAACTTAATACGACATGAAAAAACAGGGGAGGTATTTATATCTTTATCTCTCTCCTCATTTCTTGTGCACTATATCTTCTTCATTTCTCTTTAATTCTCGTGCCCAAATCTAAAAACTCATCTATTATGGGACGGAGGAGTTGGTTTTAAGTGAATAGATCCTTCCAAAGTTCCAAGGTTGGATACTAGTACAATGTTGTACATCATGTGCTCAGTTCGAGGGCGTAAAGGGGAGCAACTAACTAATTTTGTGTTCAACTGAGACAAAGGGCAAATTGGTTCTTTTGATGTCCATTAGCCCAGACTATCGAAATATGATCAATAATAGCATGAAAAAGTTTAAAATTCAGGATTTGAGTTTTTTAATTGGCAGATCAGGGATACAAGTTCTAGCCACTGTCATATAGAAAAATTTCCCTTCAATCAAACCAATCATTCTTTACCTGTAGCCATTCGTAAAGAATGGTTCCAACGTCATTTCAAAATGACCGCTGGCGGCCGCCGTGTGCATGGAACTGTAGACGGGGGCAGTCATGGATTTAGGAAGAGTCAGCTAAACCCCGAGACGTGTGTTAACAAGTAGCCCAAAAATATCCAGAGACATATTTATCTTCCAACAAGAGATTGTGACTGGGACATAATTGGGCGTTTTGTTGGAGTAACTTCGATTATTTTGCTTCAAGGATTTCTTGGGATAACTTAGCTTCGTTGGCAAAGAGGTTGTTGACCGGCAACTGTCCTTGAAACTCATTTCCGAATCATTGCTGGCTTGTTGCGTTTACGTTGCTTGAAAACGTGGTTTACTTTACGTTGCCGCCGGAAATTGTTAACGCGCGATCGTCGTCGACACTCTATTTCGACCTAGAAGGCTAGAATACTTGATTACGACCAGCCGAGTACGCCCTTCTCCGTCTAGATGGTGGATCACTTGTTTAAGATCAGGTACGACATTTCATTTTGTTTATTATTAGTCGTACGCCTTCCCGTCATTCCTGTGTGGCAAGCACAAGCACAAGGGCAGGGTGGTGGTGCGATGGCGACGCGATGAGATGTGCTAGATGCAGTTTAACAAGAAGCGCCAAGTTGGAGTTGGTGGCTACAGGGTAACTTTCGACCTCAAACTGAGGAGGATACCGTTCGGAATTCATGTCGCCAGCCAGCTGAACGTACGGCCAGCATATGTTCACTGCAAACATAGCGTGCACTAAGAGCTGAGAAACGACCACAACGCTAGCTCTGTGTTGCTGGGCAGCCCAGTAGGCAAATAGAGGTCATGGAAAGAGAAGAGATGCTTGTGTATGCGTTGACTTAGATCTCGCAACATGGACACATGGTCTTCATAAGTTTCAGACCAGCAGTGTCTTCCACATGGCGCACGACACATACGTTCCGAGATCGATCTGTTTTCTACTTTTCTTTGTACGAGGAGTCTTCCGAGATTTTAATATTTCGCATGGAATGGAATCCCCTAGCAAAGGCAGACGGCAATGCAAGTCAACTGGTTTCCCGTTTGGCGCAGCAACCGGGCCGGTGTGTGTGTGTGTGTTTACTCTACTACCCGCGTCGCGCGCGGCGGATCCCGTAACGGCGCCGACGGCAACGGAGAAGGCACGCCCGGCCAAGGCGTGCGCGCCAGCCCACCTCACGAGCGCGCCGGTCGATCCGTGTGGTCTGGCGGGGCCCGACCGGGGGCGTGGTCTGTGGACAGCAACCAGACAAGCCGGGCAGCTAGGCAGGAGGAGCCAGGGAGCACAGCGTGGATGTCGCTGAGACGACGCTGACGTGCGCGGGGAACGGGGTCGGGGGCCGGTATACTTGGCCATACAGCCCAAGCCCTGGTGGCCCGGCCCGAGAACGACACGGCTCGAGGGACCAGGCTATGCCTGGGCCGTCACCCAGGCACGTGGCACGACACGTGCACGGCCCGGTTCAAAAGGCGGCCCGTTAAATTGATAACCATGTGAATATTTGGCTCAACCCACTGCAATCCATACATATATATATATAATATATTCATCACTCCAAACCCTAACTTCCTCCCACTCCCAATCTCCTAGACGGCGCTGCTCTTCCCTTCCCCTCCCTATCCGCCGCGCCGCTCTTCCCTTCCCCACGCGCCGCCGCTCTCGCACCGCATTCCCCTTTCCTCGTCATCTCCCTCGCGCGCGGAGCGCCTCCAGCAGTCCAGCTCCAGGGTGCGGCGGAGCTCCTCCGGCTCCGGGGCGTGCGGCGCGGCGGAGCCCCTCCAGCTCCAGGGCGAGCGCGCGGCGGAGCAGGGATCACCTCCAGGGTGAGCCGCTGCGGCCACCGGCGCCGCCGCCACCTCCCACGCGGCCGGGGGGCGCTCCCTCGTGCTCTTGGGCCGCCCGCGGCACGCAGGGCACGCCGTGCTTTCGAGCTGGCCCGACGGCCCACGGGCCGTGCCTTGGGCCGGAGGCCAGGCACGAGGACGCCACAGGCACGACCCGTCAGGCACGACGGCCCATGGCGGCACGACGCAGACCGGGCCGTGCCCGTTGGACATCTATAGGGGCCGGGTCAAGCCAAGGCCAAGCCAAGCGTGCGCCCGTGCCTCGTCACGCGCGCGGACGGGTGCTCCTTGGTTTTTTTTTTTTTTTGTCGCCGGCGATGCGTGCCGTGGCCAGTCGGCGTCGCCTTCTGCTGCCGCCGGGGCCCCGCAGGGGCAAGCCTCCCTGGCCGTGGCCCGAGCTGTCGAGCTCCACGCCAGTATCACCACCTACCACTACGGCACTACCAGACCAGGGCGGTTTGATCTGACCTGTGGGGGCTGGGTGCGTACGGGTTTGACAAGTCGAGGAAACGAATGTGCACGTACGCCGGCCGGTGATCTTCGTGGGCTGCCGAAAACGCCGCTAGATCGCCTGCAACTGCAATCAGGTACCGAGACCCGTGTGACGCGACAAGCAGCTCAACTGTAGGTCGCACGACCGGTGCGGTGCTTCTTCCACTTCTTTGCCCGTGTGAACGTGACCCGTGTAATATAAGTTGAGCACCGCACCGCAGCCGGCGGAACACCAGTCGCTCGCTCGTGCAGTCAGTCGTGCCTCAGTTAATCCGGGCCCGGGGGCCTAAAATACTGGTAATCCAACTGCATGCCTCATGTGATGTGTGAGCGAAAAAAGAAAAGAACTGGAAAAGGAAAACGAGAAAAGAATTCATTCGTCGCCCCAACATATATCTGTGAGATTATTAACCCTGTTGGTTTCGTTAGTTGGCACCTCGCTCTCCAGAGTCCAGATCCGTCGTCGTCGTCCATACTTTCTTTCGAGCCTTTTCATAACAATACCCTGAGGTCTGACGAGAGGATGGCGCAACAGACACTCGAAAAAAAGGCGTCTTTTTCGCAGACACGGAGCATCTGCCAGATTGATCCTGTAGATTCGGACAGGCGGGTTTGCAGCGGTTTTACCCTGCGCCTGCGGAGTGGGGAGGGTCGCCGGCCGGGTGCCCCTGCCCGGGTGGGCGCGCACACGGCACATCGCGTACGCAGCAGGACACGATACGCCCCGGTTCTGTCGCCAACGCCGCTTGGCTTCCTCTGGCCGATGACCCTACTTGCCGGCCTCATCTGCCCCCCTCGCGCTTGTAGTTTTGCGCATACACGCAGCGTGCGCTGGATCAGTGCCGCTGTGCGTCAGCCACTCGATCGGCCCAGCCTGCCAGCCACCGTCCGTCCTTCCTCCTCCTGGCCTGCCCCACCGGCCACCGGCTCGCGGATGATGCGAATCCTTGTAGCTGTATCCTTGTACTACGTACTACTGCTGTAGTGCGTTCCTGATGGGGAAGGACGGAAAGAGGATAAAATGAAGTGGATGATGCACGTATAGTATACTGTATACAATGTATACTGTATAGTCAACGACGAGCACGGTGTGCGGATAAAGTTGGCCCTGTGCTCCCCCCAAACGGATAGTAAACCCTATCATCTAAAGAAGACACGGCTGAGCACCAGTACAAGCAAGAAATGTTTACCTCATTTTTCTACGACAAGTTACGCTGTACTAAGTTAATTACCATGAACCTAGTAGTAGTAGTAAACGGGAGGACCGCCGGAGAGGGCGCTCTTCGTCGCATGAACCGCGGAGCAAAGACCGCCGCATCGGGATCAGCCGCGCAAACAAATGCCAGAAACCGCTACGCTGCGCCCCCGGCGATCGAGTTCCCCAGTCCAACACCTGGTTTGACTTGCAGGTACCAAGAAGCTGCATGCAGCTGGGTGTGACCGTGTGAGGGGAGAACGAGGGGCGGCCATGACCATGAGTGATGATCCAGCTACTCCTAAACATGAACATGGATGACGAAACCAAGCCCGATTTCCGCGAGAGCGGAGGAAGCATATGCGTGCGTGGACGACGCGCGCCGCGTTAAACAACTCCGCCCAGTGGGAGTACGATCGCCGGAGCGGGTTGCGGTGGATCATGTCGGCCTCGGAACAAAGATTCCGGGGGCCAGAGCATGGAAACGTGTATTCCGCCTGTCCCACGTGACCGGCACGAGGAGCCCCCCGCGCCGGCTCGCCGGCTGCGCCCACATGCCCGTGCCGCTGAGCCTGCCACTGCCAGCCAGCCGCGGGATCCGAGCACGCACCCGGACCCGGCACCCGGCCCGGCCGGCGGCGATCCATATGGGAACCGTGCTTCATGCGTTCGATGGGCGCGGCGCCAGTGGCTGACCTTGCTGTTTTGTTAATGCAACCATGGCAGCATAGCATGTATGCATGGGGCAGGGAGCGAGGTCGTCAAGATGCGAGCTTGCTTGTGGGGGTGCTAATGCACGCGGTGCAGGGATTGATGCACATGTTGATGCTGGGGTCCGACTGGTACGGCGGGCATAAGTCAAACCTGCAAGTTAAGCAAAAACGAATACTAGGCCATGAGTCCATGATGGCCACGACATCAAACGCAATGCATGTGCTCTTTCATTGGGATCTTGAGCGCGTAGCTGCGTCTGTGCTAAGCTGTCCCTGTGCGTGCGTGTGCGAGGCGTGCAAATAGTTGTCTATTATGTTCTGTATCGGCCTTCCTCTGCACGCTTGCCATCGTGCTACGTGGAGCGTCATGGGCTGAATTTTTATCTGTTTTCAACTTTCTTACATACAGAAGATGAAATATTTGGATTGTTCTTTTTTCTTTTGGTAAGCATATATATGTTGTAAGTACGTGGCTAGGTACCATTTCTATACTAGCATTACTATGTTTGTGTCAAAGGCGTTATAAAAATAGAATCTGAGATGTGTGAATAAAGAAAGCGGATGAGAATCCACAATTTTTTTTTTTGGAGATGGATGGAGACAGGTACACTACCCTAGCCAGTTAGAGTAGTTTTTCTCTTCAGACATTGTAAGGTACAAGAAGTAATGCGAGAAGAAGAACAATAGAGTTCGGTGCTACGGCACCATGGCAAAATTTAATTGACAGAAATATTCTTCTTCTTTTCCATAGTTTTCCTCTCAACTCCCTCCTCCCTCTTATACTCTACGCAGTATCCTAGTTTTGCCACACTGGGCCAACGTAGTTTGGGTTGGGCCTTCGGTTCCTTGTCTTCCTGGGCGCGGACTGGGACTGGGCCTCGGACGCGCCCCCATCTTCAGGCTGAGTCTGGCTGCTGACAATCCCTCCCTCTTTGGAACCGGGTTGTCCCCAAACCGGTGCACGAGGGAATTGTTGTTGAAGTTGCACCAGAGGTTCCCAGGTAGCCAGCTCAATAGGCAAATGAGACCACTGAACAAGGACCTGTTCAGTGGGATTGCTGCCGGTGGACCAACGACGCTGCAAGATCTTGAAGGGAACTTGGAGACCCTGAAACTCAGAAGAAAACAATGGTGATACCTGATGGGAGCCGACAGTCGCCTTGAGCTGGGACACATGGAACACTGGATGTATCAGAGTTGCAGGTGGCAGGTCAAGCTTGTAAGCAACTGGACCGAGCTTCTGACAGACAGTGAATGGCCCAAAAAATCAGAATGCAAGCTTGTTGTTCGCCCGGCGAGCCAAAGAGGATTGGACATAAGGCTGCAACTTGAGGTAAACTTTATCGCCCACTGAGAAGGACCTTTCAGAACGCCCCTTGTCAGCTTGACGCTTCATGCATTCTTGTGCACGGGACAGGTGTTGCTTGATGAGAGAATGCATGAGTTCCCTATCTTCCAACCACTTATGCAACTCAGGAATTGGAGCAACTGAATCCAGATCAACAGACAAATGCCGAGGAGGGAAACCATAAAGCACCTCGAAAGGAGAGCGGCCCAGTGCGGCATGTGATGATGTATTATACCAGAATTCCGCCAATGGCAACCAACGGCTCCACTGAGATGGGCAAGCATGGACGAAACAACGCAAGAAAGTTTCAAGGCATTGATTTACCCGTTCGGTTTGGCCGTCCATCTGCGGATGGTAAGAGGAGCTAAAACGCAACTCCGAGCCGGCTGATTTGAACAAAGCCTGCCACAGTTGGCTGGTGAAGATGCGGTCACGATATGAGATGATGCTGTGTGGCAAACCGTGCAGGCGGTATACTTGATCCATGAAGGCACGCGCGGCAACAGCAGCCGTGAAGGGATGCTTCAATGGTATAAAGTGAGAAAACTTGGATAATTTATCCACCACAACCAATATTGCATTAAAGGAGGAAGTGGTACGAAGTCCCTCGACGAAATCCATACTGATGACTTCCCAGGAGGCCTTCGGAACAGGCAGAGGCTGCAGTAACCCCGGGTATGCTGCCCGATCCGGCTTGGCTTGGCGGCAAATGGAGCATGCTTGCACGAATGACCATATGGCAGACTTCATACCTTGCCAAAAGAACAGTGCCTTGATACGAGCATAGGTGACTGGAGCACCGGAGTGGCCACCGATGGGACTAGAGTGAAGGGGCTGAATGATTTGTAGCTGGAAAGGTCTGTTAGTGCCCAACCAAATGCGACCTTTGTAACGAAGAACTCCCTGGACCAGAGTGTATGAAGGACGAGTATCAGGCTTCAGTGCTAACTGGGACAACAGGGAAGCAGCAACCGGGTCGTTCCGGTACCCATCGACGACGGCTTGTAACCAGGCTGGATGCATGGAAGACGGTGCGACGGAGTCATGAGCTCTCCGAGAGAGAGCATCTGCAGCAGTATTCTCAGAGCCTTTTCGGTATAGTATCTTGTACTGTAAGCCCAATAGCCTAGTGAAAACCTTTTGTTGCCAAGCCGTATGAAGTCGCTGCTCATTCAAATGGACCAAGCTATGATGATCAGTATGTATAAAGAACTCACCCTGAAGGAGATAATGGCGCCAAGTGTCGACGGCCATGAGAATCGCCAGGTACTCTTTTTCATAGACTGTGAGGCCTTGGTTGCGAGGGCTCAATGATTTGCTAATGAATGCTACTGGATGGCCATTTTGCTGCAGGACGGCACCAATACCGGACCCTGATGCATCAGTCTCTATATGAAACGGCAAGGTGAAATCGGGTAACGCGAGCACAGGAGCTGAACATAAAGCATGCTTCAGAGTTTCAAAAGCCTGTTGATGTGGCGGAGTCCACAGAAACAAAGTATCCTTCTTCAGTAAGTCTGTGAGTGGCCGAGCAATGATCCCAAAATACCAGACAAATTTCCTATAGTAGCCGGCGAGGCCCAAGAATCCACGCAGCTCCTTGACATTGTGAGGGGCCGGCCAATCATGCACTGCCTAGACCTTGGTGGGGTCAGTGGCGACCGCCTGGCCGCTGATCACGTGTCCCAAGTAATGAATGGACTGCAGAGCGAAGTTGCACTTAGACATTTTCAGCTTCCATTGGTCCCGCCGCAGCCACTCGAACATGAGGCGAAGGTGACTAACATGTTCTTCCAGAGAACGGCTATACACCAAAATATCATCGAAGAACACTAGGACAAAGCGGCGAAGCCCAGGTGCCAGTGTCACATTCATCGCACCCTGAAAGGTTCCCGGTGCCCCCGTAAGACCAAAGGCCATCACTCGGAATTCGTACTGCTCGAGATGAGTTTGGAACGCGGTCTTGTACTCTTCGCCGGGCTGTAGCAGGATTTGGTGGAAACCGGCGCGCAAATCTAGAGTGGAGAACCATGTAGCCTTCGAGAGTTCATCCATCAGCTGATCAATGACCGGTACTGGAAACTTGGATTTGCAAGTCAAGGCATTCAAGTGACGAAAATCGACGCAAAACCGATATGTCCCATCTTTCTTCTTGACCAGCAGAACTGGTGAAGAGAAGGAGCTCGAACTAGGCTGGATTAAACCCTGAGTGAGCATGTCCTGGACTTGACGTTCAATTTCATCTTTCAACCTTGGAGGGTAGCGGTAAGGTATGATGAAAACCGGTTGAGCTCCAGGAATAAGAGGTATAGTATGGTTGCAGGCTCGAGACGGCGACAACGATGTTGGTGGACTGAAAAGATCAGTAAAATCGGTGAGCAAGCCTTGAACTGACTCCGAAACAGAGGTGCTGATAGGTGGGTCGTCAGAAGGCACAGGTTCTAATTGAAGCACTAACTGATCAGGCGCATCAGGAAGCAGCCCTTGCAAAATCTGCATAGAACCATGGTAGGGAATTGCTAACCATTTTTGCAGCCAATGTACCTGCATAGGGCTGTGAGACTCTAACCAATCCATGCCTAGGATGGCGTCAAAAGAAGACAACTGCAGCACACGGAAATTGGTTGTAAAAGTGCACTGATCCACCTTCCAACATACGTGCTGTATGATACCCGGGCGGTGCAGTAAGCCCCCACCAGCTACCTGTACAGAACTCGGCAATGGTAGCGAAGTAACTAGCTGAAGACGATCCACCAGAGTGACATTAATGAAGGAAGAGGAGCTTCCGGAGTCAACCAATAACTGAACAGGAACATCTTGGATAGACCCCATGAGCTGAATAGTGCGAGCAGAAGACCGGCCGACTGCGGCAGATTTGGATATGGCCAGGAATACCTGCTCAGACGGCGTCAGTTCATCAACAACATGTGACAAAGGCTCGTCAGAAGAAAATGAGTCCTAGAGGGCTTCAACTGCATGCAAGATCTCTGGGGCGCACTTGTGGTATTTGCTCCACTTGGAGTTGCACTTGTAGCACAATCCCAAAGCTCGACGGTAAGCCTTGACTACTGCTAAGGAGTTGTTCATCGCAGGAGCAGCATCAGTCACGGCAACCGGAGGTGACGCCGCAGACTTGTCAAGTCGTGGGGGAGGTGGAGGCAACGACAGTGCGGTGCGAGGAGTGAATTTGCTTGATGTAGGCCACTCAACTCGCCCCAACCGCGAAGAAGTTTGTCCACCCATTTGGCCACCAACTTCATCTTGCACAAGAGCCATACAAATAGCAGCATCCAGTGTTTGTGGCCGTGCAACAAGAATCATAGCTTTAAGATCATGGCGTAGCCCATCGACGAATCGCATTGTGTAGAATAAGGGGCCAGTGGAAGTGGAATAAGCTTTAAGGCGATCAAGGAGTTTAGAGAAACACTCGACATAGTCCGACACCGTGAAAGTTTGTTTGATGTGGAATAATTGACGGATCAACACTTCCTTCTGATCGCGATCAAAACGATCGTGCAAGGCCTGACAGAAGGTGGTCCAGTTATCACAAATGGGGGTGTTCTCAATGGACTCATACCAGACTGCTGCGGCACCCTCAACATACATGGTGGCGAACTGACCCAAAGGGAGGGATCGACCGCATACATGATGAAGTAGCGCTCACAGCGGGAACGCCAGAGGCGAGGATTTTCACCATCGAATTTGTTGAAGGAAAGTTTGGGAAGACGTCCAGTGAGGCTTGGGTGGTGAAAATCATTATGGTCAGGAGGAGATGTGATCGAAAGGCGGGGAGGAATGTGAAGTGGTGATGGACGCTGCCGTTGGTGGGAAGAGGAATAAGGATGAATATGTGGAGATGTAAGATGGAGTGGGGGTGGTGGGTGATGAGGCTGGATGGAAGGAGATGGATATGGTGGCGCCGGTGGAGGGTGAGGGGAAGCATAAGCATATTGAGTATGGGCAGGAGGGTGATTGGAAGGAGGAGGAGGGAGATGTGGACGGTGCGGTAGCGATGGTGTCGAGCGCAGAGGAGGAGGAGGGGGAGGAGGAGGAGGATGGGGAGGATCTGCGTGCTTACCCATGACCGGGACGTGAGTCCAGACCGTCCCGGTCTCGAACCCACCATCCCGGTGAGGAAGGACATCGCCGTGCCCACTGGGCGCAGAGGTTGACAAGGCGGCGACGCCGGGCCAGTGAGGCGGGGCGTCGAACACCTTGTGGTCACGTCCTTGTGCGAGCCGTTGGACCTCCATCCGCAGATCGTCGACGAGGGCCTCCACCTCAGGACGCCAGGTTCCGAGGTCCGTGGCGGCCATCTCGAGCGCGGAGACGCGAGCGTCGTTGTCGTCGTGGGGCATGCCGGTGCGGAGAACCTCTAGATCGGCGACGCGGCGGCCGATGGTGTACGCCGTGTCAGCGCCCGCCAGCTCGATGGCGTCGAGCCGCTTGTCGACGTCGGCATCCCGGGCGGTGCGAGCTAGGTCGAGATCCGTGAAACGACGCGCCCACTGGTCGTTGTGCTCGTCGAATCGGCGGCCGACATCGTCGAAGCGGCGGGCGGCGTCGTCCTTGGACTTCTGGATCTCGTCCAGAATCAACTTCAGGGTTGGGTCCATGGCGCCCAAGGATCGTTGCAGGCAGGTGTAGTGAGGATGAGGTGGCGCAGAGGCCAGGATCAAAGTGAAATCTGATACCAAATGTAAGGTACAAGAAGTAATGCGAGAAGAAGAACAATAGAGTTCGGTGCTACGGCACCATGGCAAAATTTAATTGACAGAAATATTCTTCTTCTTTTCCATAGTTTTCCTCTCAACTCCCTCCTCCCTCTTATACTCTACGCAGTATCCTAGTTTTGCCACACTGGGCCAACGTAGTTTGGGTTGGGCCTTCGGTTCCTTGTCTTCCTGGGCGCGGACTGGGACTGGGCCTCGGACGCGCCCCCATCTTCAGGCTGAGTCTGGCTGCTGACAGACATGTTAGGGCTGACTCACAAAAGGGAAAGGGCCTTGTGCCTCGGCCCAAGTAATTCTATGTCGTGCAGCAGCCCTGTCTGGCAGATTAGGCACTTTGAACTACACGCTATGCGGGCTGGGCCTGCACTGCGAAAGCTAAATCTAGCACTATCCGCCTCTCTTCTCCCTCCACGGAAAAGGGAGCTGCTCATGTTAACGCGTGTTTGGCTCGACGATCACTGAAGACACGACGCGACGCGACGGTCCTGTTTTCAGGATGGTTCCGAGGACCGAGGCTTATATTCGTCCACCAACTCGCTAAAAATATAAGTCGGAAAAAAACTCGCTAAAAATATATGGAGAGAAATTGACTGAGCGCTACCTGGCTACTGAAAGTGCATTGATATATGCACTAGATTCAGCGTAAAGGCCTCCTTTCCAGGACCAAGCTGCCTATCGCGATTCCTGATCTCCACAAGCTGCCCTGTGCTGCTGGACTGGATGCTCGAATGCTGTTGCCGTTGACGCGGTGTCGCCTACACGGCTACACCTTTGTGCTGCAGTTCTCTCTTCGGTCTGTTCGCCCGACGCCCCAACCGCACCGTCAGGCCCGGAGCGACGGCCGAGGGCCCGAGCCGGCGGAGCCCAATTCCGAATGAGCGGTCGTCCACAGGAATTAATATCAGCGAACGCTCCAAAGCGGGTGCTTCTTTTTTTTTTTAGTTCCAGGATGTCTCTAATAATTTGTTTTCCTTTTTTTTACACGTCGTCGTCCCTTCCGACCTTGCAATTCTAGTTAACGGTCATGTTTACAGTCTGACGTACGTTCATTTTTCTCACTTCTGTCCTTTTATCTTTTATTATTTCTTTTCTCTATTGCATTTTATTTCCTCACTTCTTTTTTTCTTGCCTTTTCCTTTTATGTATGCTACCAACATATCTGCTAATATATTATGATATTAATTTGTGCATCTAAGTTGTATAGAATAACTTATGTACACAAGTTGTATAGAATAGCCAGTGGTGGAGCTCGTCAATTTTGACGGCTAGGGCCACTATCAAAGCATACATACCGTCTGCATCGAATCAAGATATCACTCGCCTAATACTGATAGATAACAAAAGTAGCTTATAAATACATAGTTTGAGATGCATATCTCAGTTTTAAACTTAAATCCGTAACATAGTAGATGGAAACATGAAAGTGGATAAAAAACACTCGCACTCAGCCATCTAGGGTGCATTTGGTTGGAGAGTGTGGGAGAAATGAATCGTTCCATCCTAGTTGTAGAGATGAAATGGCTCTGTTCTTATGTTTGGTTGGAAGGATAGAATGGTTCTTTTTTTTTTTGCGTTTGACGTTTGGTTGGAAGGATATGATGGATGGATAACAAATCAGTTAACACCGTTAGAATTAGGCCCACATGTCATACATGGATCTAACGCCAATTCCTATGCATCTTCATCAGTAGTCCTTTAAAATCTAGGACCTAATTTCAGATTGCAATGTCATTCATGAAATCAATGCAGTAGCTGCATGTGCTTTTAGACCAAGCTCAATGCTTGCTTCACAGAGAAACGAGAGGAGATGAGAGGTGATAACCATGCACGCTGGGTTTCCATTGGACTAGGGAGTCATTCGAGCAACGGGCTGCAGCAGGGAGGGATGCATGAGTGCACGACAACGGAAAAGAGTCGCACGGGCACAGGTCAACAGCTGAAGAATTGTGCCTTTCCTGACCACTAGAACAACCACAAAGAAGGGCGTGCTCAGCTGGGAAACAAGAGAAGAGCGGGTCACAGTGCCTTGAAGCACACTAGGAGTACGATCGAGCTGGGATTGGGAACGTGAGGGAACCAGGAAGGAACAACACAGTACAGGCAAGCACCTGAAGTAAGAGATGAGAGAGGATGATGGAGGCAGTCCGTGGTGACGGCTATAGGCCAAAAAATTGAAGATGAGTACTTAGAGATTTTAGTCCACGAGTAGGGCCAAGGCCCCAGTGGCCCTAGTTGGAGATCCGCCCCTGAGAATAGCTTATGTATACAAGTTGTATAGAATAACTTATATACACAAGTTGTGTTTGCTGATTTTTTTTACATAAGTTGTGTTTCGTAACTTTAGTGTTTTCTGATATTTTTTTTTGTATATAAGCTGTGTTTCATAACTTTAGTGTTTTAAATTTTGGTATAAGTTATAAGTTAATTCGTTCCTTTGTGTTTAATAATTTTTGTGTTTCTAAGTTTTGGCGTAAGTTATAAGATAATTCGTTTATTTTGTGTTTAATAACTTTTGCACATAAGATGTGTTTCATCCGCGCTGTAAAAAATGTCTCGGCTCCCTTCGCCTCTTCCATCTGCGCTGCCAAAATCCTCCTCCCCCGCCACCTCCTTCATCCTCGCAAGGCAGTGGCGTCTCTCTCTCTCTCTCTCTCTCTCTCTCTCTCTCTCTCTTCATGACCTTCCTCGCTGCATCTGATGCGGCCATGGGGCTGCTGCAACCGCGACGTTGTCCAGCCCATCGGAGTACGCCATCCTCTCCACCGCCGTCGCCCCTGAGCACCGTTGTCATTTGCTTCTGCGCCACGAGCTCCTCCGCCCAGATCTAGGGTATTGACGGGGGCTCCGTCCATGGCCGGCGGCAAGCAGATGGAGCTAGGGGTCCGAGCAAGCACAACAACGACGAGTTCTTCGTTGCGGCGGGAGCACCAACAACAAGAAACAGAAGATCAGTGAAGAAATAAAAAAGTGTGATTTGTCTATTTGTTTGAATCGGGTTCCATACAAAGGAGCTGCTCCTCTGTCGAATCAAACTCGCAGTATATCGGAGTCGGTTCTATCCTTGCATTTATGGTATAGGAGCGGCTTCGGAGCGCCCACTGCGGGTGCTCTTAGGGCTATATGTGGAGAGGATAGGCTGTGTGCCCCTTTGGAACACAAGATTTTTCACAGGAACGGTGTAGGAATTTTATAGAAATCAGTTTAATACTTCAATTTTACATGGAAAACACAGGATTCAGGAAACTATTTCACATTGCAAAGGAGGCTTGAGATTGTGAGGCGTGGAGCATGGCGGAAAAAAGGAGTGACGTTAGAACCCAAGTGTTTTGATGATATAAATGCCTTTGTAACACTAACTGAATTCTGCATTATTATTGAGTAATACAATAAAACTCTATTCAGGTTTTTTTCCCAACATATGGAGTTCATATTGCTATTTTTTTTCTTTTTTTCTTGAATAGCTTTTTTTCCTTAATTTATCACATTAAGAAAAAAAAAACAAATTGCTACTTTTTTCTTAATTTATACTGTTGATTTTCTATCTATTAGTTATAGTAGGTATATACTCTTTGATTTAGTAATCCTAAACCGTTAGATCATCATAAATCTAATGGTATAGATTTTTTTTATTAATGTGAAAAGTTTTAAACCGCGTGATGCCTTCCTTTTAACATTAATGTAAAGATACATACTTAGCTATTGCTAGTACCTAGTGGCAAAAGTTTAGCAAAATCCTTGCAGAAGAGGAAGAAGCTAACTGCTTGTTTGGTACACTCCGAATCCGCTGAGTCGTGCGGAAACAGAGTAACAGTTTGAGAGCTGCTGCATCAAATTGTACACCGTACTAAACACCCCCCTGCCATAAAAAAAAAACGGTACTGCTACATACAGTATTATAAGAAACAAAAGGAATTGCTTCTTCCCCTGACCTTCTGAGATTCAGAACAGTGCGTAGTAACACTAGAGCTGGGCTAATTAAGCTATAAGCAACGGGAACATCTCAGCAATCGTGAGCTACCCCGTTGGCCTTTTTGGTGTCGCTGTTGTCCTTGGTCGCCACCAGCGGCTCCGTCTCCTTGTCAGGCATCTGCAGTAACCACGAACATGATCAGACCGGCCCATGGATGGCTGAACTCAGCTCTACCAAACCTGAGCAGTGCACCTCCAGCAAAGTATGTGATGGCCTGATAGATGGGTGTGAATTGTGATGGCTGATCGGTGACAGCCGTGCGTACCTGAGACACCGGGAGGGCGTCGCCTGCGGATTTCTTCTTGCCCTCACGCACCGAGAAGACGGAGTAGAGCGCCATGCCGAAGATGGCGACGAGGATGCCCAGGATGTTGCGCGCGGTGAAGGGATCGTGCAGCAGCGTGTAGCCGAACGACAGGACCAGGCACGTCTTGAGGTGGCCCAGCACCTGGTACGTTACCGGCGACGTCGTCCCGATCACCAGGAACGTGCTGAAGTTCACCGACACCGCGATCAGGCACGACAGGATGATGAAACCCTGCAACACAGCTCATGCAATGCATCCTTGTGACGATTCGGTATGTTGTCACTTGTCAACCGCCCAAAAGCTGAGCTATACTTGGGAGTGATCTTTTTTTCTGAGACTGGCAAAAATGTGTCTGTAGTCTGTGCTGCAACCGTTGCGCAGAATGTGTGACGGAGCTTACCACAACTGGGAAAGTGTATGTGTGGGCAAAGACGCTGCGGCCGGTGAGGAGGTGATCCACGAAGGGGCCAGTGGCGAACAGAATGGCTGCCTGGTAAGGCGCTGATTGGTACAGAAGCTGCGTTGATGAGACTTTCAGCTTCCTCTGTATCGTATTTGTGAGCTTCACTCAACAGGTTAAGGATACACCATAGCAAGCAGTCATAGGTTATGTTGAGAATTAGTGCATATGGCGATGACAGACATGCAGAATGTGCACCCTGAATGATGAACAGAAAATTTTCAAATGTAGGATACAATTTGGCCAACGCAAGTCGTGGCGATGGCGAGGCCAGAAAGAACAGACCCGAGGCAATTTAACTTGAGGTCTGTAACTGAAGCGATGCCGACTCCAAGTAGCAAGACCAGCAGAGAAAACTTGATTGTCTCACTGCATATTGCAAGTCATATTATCATAAACGTTAAATGAAAGGAACCGGCCTAATTTGCTGAAACAAAATGATGTTGTCTAGGACCAGTAAAAAATAAACGAAGGTAAGCATACTTTCAATTTATCCACTATTCTAGTTTGGATAGACATTTCCTATCTCATTTATCTTGTGGGTTTTATTTTTGTCAGAATAGTTTTTTTTTTAAAATCTATTCATCCTAATGCAAAAAAAAGGCGGCAAGAATTCCTTGTTGTACAATAATGTAGAATATTGTATTGCCCAGTGCCTAAGTTTATCACTGTTTTGGTCTGAACAATCAGAACATCTAGAAGACAGGCAACATCACTTATGGTTTTTCTAACTAACCTGAATCTTTTCTTCAGAAATATAGTCTCCAATAGCACTGTGAAGGGTATTATGGCCAACTTTGTCATCTGCAGAACGTACTGAATTTGGGCATGTGCTGCCTTCATTTTCAATCAAGGAAAAAAAACCCGAATCAGAAGAGGACTGACCTGGTAGAATCCAATGGAATTGAATCCTAAGCTAAGGTTCAGAAGGCCAATCGAGGTTCCATTCAGCAACCCAAACAAAACTACCGTCTGTCCATCAATCGCCTTGGGCTCGAAAAAGCGCAAACGCTGCGCGACGTGAAGGGTGCAGAAGGTCACCATCAGGTGCCAGCTTGTCAAAGTTGTAGCTGCATTGATCATAAATACATTACATATGGTTATTTTCCGGCAAGTACTGAACTGAACGAATGTAACTCTGCAGTGTGCGCTGTGGTTCGTTAATAGGCTGAAAGCCCTTGATTTGTTCATCAGGGTCCACTCATACTTGTGGGCTACAGAGTGCTGATGAGTCCTTACCAAATGGAAAGCCTAGAGTGCTGATGAGGGCTTTGTTGCAGATGACAATGGCAACCGATGAGGCGACGGAGAGCGTAAGAGACCCAATCACACCGAGCTGGAAACCGGCAGTCATCTTGGCCAGCTGCTGTATATGCTGCCCTTCGGCTACGCACTTCTGAATCTGCTACCTGAACTGCATATATATACCCAGCGAAAGGTATCAGTATTCAAAGCAAGAAACCGACTAATAAAGAATATAATTGTACTATGGCCAACTTGTAAATGCTACGCACAGTCGTAACTTGTGGATTCAATCTAGTAGGTGATTTCCGGTGCACGGTAGAGTACACTGAAAACCTGAAACTGGGGCAGAGGACAAAAACGAGCTCCTGCTGGCACTGGAATGCCTGAATCGGCCGGCCTTATCCCTTATGGATCAGGGTCAGTAACAGTGTTCCGGTTCCAGGACCAGGAATAAGAAAAGGGTGGCGTTGAACAGGTAAGACAAAGATGTCGTCGGCCGTGACATCCCAAACAAGCTACTGCCAAATGTTTGGCCAGCTACTAGCGCGTGTGATGAGACCATGGCCCAATGTCCGCCGAATGATTCCACTCGACCGCTGCCGTGGGATGCTTCCACGACTGGACTACAACCACCCCCCCCCCCCCCCCCCCCCCCCCCTGACGAAGCTCATGAGCAGATAATATGCCTGCAGCTGCAGGCAAGCTCATGACAGCGACTCACTCCCCGGATCGTGCTTGCAGAGCTGCAGTTGACGACACCGTGCTCGCATGGAGTTGGAGACGAAGCAGCGCAGCGCGAGCGCAGGGCAGAGACATGGCGTGCACGAGCACGCCAAGTCCAAATGGACATCCGGGGGTGCCTGCTATTCCGCGTCCGGCACGGCCGCACGCGATCGATAACGCGTATGCACCGAAGCCTCTGCGATAAATGGTGGTGTCCAGCTAAAATAACAGGACGTCAGGACAAGGACCTAGCTGGACGAATGACTCGGACCTTTCGACAGATCACAGATGGACTAGGTCCAGCGAGCTTGTACGAGCGTGCGCAAGTGTTTCTACGAGCATACGACTTGGAAACCATGGCATTGGCATCCAAGCGCACAACTGCACATCTCTACTTTGAATAAATATCGTACGGCGCTGTTATGAAGCAGCACGATGGGTATCAGCAGCATGAAACGAAGTAGCACGCGAGGACCGAGGACGTACAGATCGGTGGTTCGCTCTGGCCCGAGGTGGTACAATGATCGAAATGGGATCCTAGTTGTTACGAAATGATTGATCACGTTCGCACGGATACTATTTATTTAATAACAAAATGGTTAAATACTGAATGGAGTTTTTGGTTTAAATTCACATAGCGGAAACAGATTGTTTCAGCATGATAGCGTAAACAGGTGAACAGAAGAGGAGAAAAAAAAAGTTAGAGCAGCTAGCGTTCCTCCGGAATTCATCAAACAAGTTAGAGCAGTGTAGAGGAATTCAATCTCTGCCGCCCCCCTTAAGTTTAGTATCTCGTAGGGAGTACTCTATTCAAACGATTGGCCTACTTATCTCGGAGATTGTTGTGTAAGCACAGGAAATTAAACCATGAGATGAGAATGTTGAGAACTCAAGAACAAGCTGAGAGACACAGGAATTCTTAAAGGAAACAAGTAAGAGTAGTACTCACTTCAAATTGAGATCTTTTAAATCAACGAGTCCCGGCCTCTCCTTTGCAGCGGTCCTCCTGCTAGTGCTAGTAGCTCCTCATACATACATGCGTCGCGCGAGAAGGGAGGGGCGTTGGTGTGGTGTGGTGTGGTGTGGCCTCTAATGGCGCTGGTTCGGTGCCGCAGCGCCTCGGGGGAGAGGAAGAAGAGGCATTTTTATGTCCGGCACCTGTGGGCCGGGGCCGGGGGAGGGAGGGGAGGTGTTGGTGGCGCGCAGAGGCGCATCTGTAATGTGTTGGTGGGCAGTCTGCTCCGTGCTTTGACGCCGGTGCCTGACACTGACGTTTGCTTCCTGCTGTTGCTGGGCTGCCGCTGGCTAGACAGAAAGCAGCGGGCGTTAGAGGAACGATGGCAACAGCTCCGTCCCGGCCCCGGACATGGTCGCCTGATCGAGTCCACATCACCGACATGGAAAGAGATGGTAACCGAACCAGGTATATAAGTAAAAATTCTGGAGACTGGTGTTGCCGGTGTATGACTGCTGCCTGAATCAACATCACCGATCGATCGAGGCCTGTTGCTGACCTGTAGCATGTAATTTATTAATTTCAATGCTTATAAACGCATCTAATAATCTAAAAATTAATAACGGTGCATCGATGCCAAACACTGTGGATCTGTAGTCTACACTGAAGATCTAGTTTAGAGCATCCATTCCCTCACATATTTCATTTCATTTTAGGAAAAGAATAGGAATAGGGCCGAGCCAGAAAGATCTTCGCTGAGGTCCATTATTGTACAGCGTAGCACTAGCACTTGTAACTAATTTGTGTACTAGCAGTACTAATCAATGTCTTGCTATTACGACTAAGTAAGCGTTCGGTGTCGCCACCAGTCACCCTACAATAATATTCCAGCTTTTTGATCTTCATTGACGCGGCAACAGAACTTTGCAGTACTACATACACTAATCAATGTCTTTCAAGTGTTTAATCATATTTCATATAGCGTGAAGCCCTGAACAATAAATGGATAAAGAACTTGTCCTTAAAAAAGATGATCAGTTAACCTTGTGATGATTAATTGACTATAGTTAGTAGTAGTAGTAACAAAAAAGCCTGAGTTTTCTCAATTCGGATATTCTCTTAGGCTACCTTCCAGCAGTAGGTAAGATGAAAATTACAGGTCATTTCTCTTTTTCTCTTTTTCTTTTTTTTTTAAACTTTGAACAGGTGAAATGCAGCCTGCTGTTGCAGTGTATCAGAAGATAATCGCCTACAGGCTACAGATGCACTTCTGTATTATGCTGGCTTCTCTTTGTTAAGAACATACATTACGTTTGTTACCTCAGATTTCTTGGACTGACAAAACTGATGACCAATGCAAATTCGGCTGCAGTGGCATCAGGCACCGCTGAAAGCATGAAAGAATTCATGCATAGACCCCTGCACCGACTAAAATACAAATAACCAGCTCAAGTGCGGCATCGATCTCCAAAGCAGATTCTCCGACCTAACAAAGGCACTAATCGAATAGAATTAAGCCAAATGGGGAGCATCACATCAAAGCTGCTAGCATTCACCAATCCAATAATTGGCAAGCTAGAAAGGAAAACAACAGACCTTCCCCTTGTCACTTGGGGCGCAAGGTTGGAGGGAGGGAGTCAGGTGGTTGCAGCAGTAAAGCAAGCGTCGGCCTTCCCGTGAATGCAAGCAAAGGCAACAACCCATGCGCAGCCGTGGAGCGGAGCGGAGCAGCTCCATTATTCTGGTGGCCGTTGGGTGAGACCTCACACCAGTCAGTTCAGTTCAGACTGTCGTGCCTCTGAATCTCTGGCCTGGCCTCGGATGGCCGGATGGAGGGGAAAAGAGGGCCTCTTATCATAGCCGCTAGCCGGGTGCTGAATCAAATCAGGACTTCAAATCACGAGTTCAGTATGGCGAATTATCGCTCTCATGATATTCTATTTGACGAAACATGCGTGCGTGGAATAATTGTATCCCAATCTCAGTGAGGAAAAGGTGCAAATGCTACTAGTGGTGAGTAGTTACTAGTTAGGATGATGGTGTTTGTTAATACTGTCTAAGGGTAGGGTTAGGTGAAGAATGGCAAGGATTGGTAGATTAGTGCTCCAGCCTCCAACCTGCACCGCCACCTTGCGCAGATGAAAATGTTTCGCAGCCAAACACTCGATGTGGATCGCGGTGGTTTCAGAGTTTCAGTTCTCCTTTGGTTTCAGAAAGAAAGAGTTTCAGACCTTCAGGCTTCAGCTCGGCGCCGGAGGTGTCCGGAATCCGGATCGAAGCGGAAGCGGTAGTGGGCTAGTGGCCGCGGCCTCTTTATATTGGGCCCACGAAGTAGACCAGGATCAAGTTTTCCACGACCTTGGTCAAGCCCACACTCCCCGGTGGGGATCCAGGCCCATGGGTCCGAGGGCTTTACAGATTCTTGAAGGCTTTGAATTCCATCGCTTCCCAGCGGCAAACGGGCAAGCGGTGTCGTTACGGCGGCGACGGCCGACGGGGGACGGCGGCGGCGTCGTGAGGTCTTTCGACTTCGAAGGTAAGGACGAAAGCGACTTGGTGCTTTGGATGGCGAGGCCCAAACTGGCATCCTAATTCGTCTTTTTCAGCTTGTTTTTTTTTTTCAGTCGAAACAATATTTTTCTCTCACACCAAATCAGCCAACAGTGTTTTTCAGCCGACTTATCAGCCCAACCGAACGAGGCCAGAAAGCGCAATTCTTGAGAGAAGTGGGCAGCCAGCCGCCAGCGAGCGAGCAATCTCCGGCTTCAAACCGAGCTCCGTCGCCTCAGCATTCCAGTGGTAAGTGTATTCATGCAGTACCAATATAGATCTACTAATTCTGCAGTATACAGGTAAACATAGCTAATCTTACACGAATGAGCAACCAATAGGTTTCAGGAGGGTACATGCATCCAGCACTGTGAGGTGGGTCACTAGATGTTCTGGACTTCTACTATTGCCAAATATGCAAGCCTATCTTACATGAATAGGGCTAGTGGCTTGGCATTACATCCACAGCCTGCTTCCCAGTTCTGCTTCCATGACCATCTTCCCCTTCTTTGGCCTGGGGATCTTGTAGTTCTGAGGGTAGTTCACCTGTTCCACCTCCCATTTCATCTTCGGCACGATTTCATCGTGCTGCGGTGAATACTCCTAAAAACAAGGGAAAAAATTGTCCCAAGTTTTAGTCCTTCCTGACGTTGCAGTTTAGCATTGTATCAAGTGCATTGCTTACACGCAGCAATGCTTTAGAACTACAACTACACCTGAATTTGTACTACCAGTTCTTGCAGCATCGATGAAGATATTGACACTAGACCAAGACATATATGGGATCACGATATAGTACTTCTTGTTGGTCTCATTAAAGATGCATTCTGTATGATTGCTAAGTTTTATGCTGTTAGTACGGTGCTTCATGCTTTAAGGCTAAACTGGACAGTGGTTGATGGAGAAGGCAACAACAACAACAACAACATAGCCTTTTGTCCCAAGCAAGTTGGGGTAGGCTAGAGATGAAACCCAAAAGAGACGAGAAACAGGGAGACACATAAAAGGACATAAAGGGCACAAGACAAAAAAGGTCACGGTTCAGGCACGTTGATTGCTAATCTCCAAGCGCTCCTGTCCATAGCTAAATCCTTGGGGATATTCCACTCCTTAAGATCTCTCTTAATGGACTCGTCCCAAGTTAGTTTAGGTCGACCTCTACCGCTCTTTACATTATCGGCCCGCTTTAGAACTCCACTACGCACCGGCGCCTCAGGAGGGCCTCCGTTGGACATGTCCAAACCATCTCAACCGATGTTGAATCAATTTCTCCTCAATTGATGGAGAAGGCAAAGCAGACAATTTAAGCTTTGCTTAGAAGCAAAGATTATGCGTAGTACATAACGAATTGTGTTTGGATGTATGCTTCTGAATGTTGTGACCACATTTCATGTTTTGCGGGACACGGATCTTGCCAACATACTACCTCTGTCCTAAATTAAATCAACTTTTTGAGTTGTCCTATGTCAAACTATTTTAGCTTTGACCAAATTTATAGAAGAGAATACCATTATTTATGACACCAAATTAGTAACCCTAGATGCACTATAAGATATATTTTCATATAGTGTACTTATTTGGTGTCTAGATGTTATTACTCTTTCCTCTAAAGCTGATCAAACTTAAGATAGTTTAAGGGGTCGTCGGTAGAGTTTCTTGAAGCGAATTCTCCCTAAGAATCACTCTTCCTCAGCCAAACAGCAAAATTGTGCACAGATTTTGGTGGGGAGTAGACAAGAATCACTTCTCCGTTTACACTGTAAGCTGGGCGTCACTGCTCCCTATTCACTCCCCACCAAAATCACTCTAGAATCAATTCTTACTAGCTCCGGACCCTGCCCCCACCAGAATCAAATATAATCACTCCACCAAAGAATCAAAGAGCTAGAGATAAGAGTCATGGAGTAGAGCTCTACCAAAACAAACCCTAACTTAGGGTGATTCTAGGAATTAATTTATTTGGAAAAGAGGGAGTAAGTCTGCAGAAGAAAGAAAAAAGGCAGGGGATCCACCTCTAACTTCTGGATCAGTTCCTTGGGAGTTGGAGCCAAGACGATGATATTGCGAGCAGTTGGTTTGATAAACCCTTCTTCCACTGCTTTGTCGATGAAAGATAGCAGTGGGTCGTAGTAGCCATCCACATTAAGCAGTCCAACCTGCAGAATAGCAGATACGTTGTAGCTCGTCCCAGCAAAGAGTTTATGAATTGCCGCAAAAAGGATGAACGGTGTGGTACCGGTTTGTCATGAATGCCAAGTTGAGCCCATGCAATTGCTTCCAGCAGCTCTTCAAGTGTCCCATACCCCCCTACAAGGAAAAGCTCCGCAATCGAAGATCTCCTTGAGTATACGGTGGTAAATACTAAAACAAGTAGGACATGAGCAAATTTTGTATAGTTAACTTGATCCTAAATGTTGAATTTACTTTATGTTTTCAAGATCACAGATTCCTAATTCTGAATCGCATGGCTTGGTCTTGGAACTTCATTTCTTCTAATTTCAATTCTCACTTAGTCATTGTGCTTGTGCAGGGAAACAAAGTTTCAATTTTTGGAGCAGATAGCCTCGTCAGAGACAAAGCATGCACTCTGAACTTTCACTCACACTTCCACTACCAGTCGATCATTGCAAAAGCTGAAGAAAGTGACAACCAAATTTACCAGTCACAACTACCGATTCATCACTTTCCTTTTCTCAGGTGACACGCACACTCACCAGGTAATGCTATAAAAGCATCGGACTGCCTGGCCATCTCAGCTTTCCTCTGGTGCATATCAGCCACTGCTTTCACCTCCCCCACCGTCTCACCTGATATCTGTAACCATCACACGCGCAAAAACAAGCATCATATTTTACTAGCTGGCACAGGCTTTTTTGCTTGAGCTAAAGGGGACCAACTTTCTGGAGATGGAGAAAGAAATGGAGGATGACTTGACTGTTTTACATTACCAGTTTTTTTTAATCAGAGGACACATGTTCAGGGGAGGCAATTATGGTGCTGGTGTTGGGATAGGAGGAAATGTGATGGGCTTTTTCATTGTTTAACTGAGCCAGCATTTGTTGGAGAGATTGCGGTCAAGATCAGCAAGATTTGATCGATCATGTGGGGAACACAATTTCAGTGAGCATTTCTCCTGATCTTTCGTCATATGCCTGCCTTTTCCTTTCCCACTAGCAAGAAAGACAAGCGAGAAGGATCTAAAAGCAGTATCATGTATTTTTCCTTCTTTACTCTTCTTATTAAATGCACACCCTAATAAAATATTTCTGAAGATAAACATGAACCCATGGTGATTCACTTCTGTACTTAAAGATGAGCATCGGGTTTATTATGATACTCATATTTATATCAAGTAAATAGGAATAAGGAATTGCATCTTCATCCCCCTTTATGAAAAATTCCATGTGCGTACCATGACAATTTGAAACTTTGATTGCTAAATTTTGAAGCAATATTGCTGTGTCCGAGGTAATCATGGCATGCGACAAGAAACAATTAGAGACTAATGCTAAGTAGGAAAGTTATGGGTACCTCTCTAGGCATAAGAGTCTTGGGAATCACCCTGCATAGAGGGACAACAAGATGACAAAATGTAAATTTTATGATCTTAGGCAAACATGATCAATCCAACACTTTCTGACACGAGCCTGTTTCATCAATTTCTAAGCTGTTCTTTTCACGCACTATCAATTTGATAGTGCAAATGTGCTAAAGAACTATTGTTATGTTACATACCCAATGACATGCCTTCCTCCATTGTACACTGCTTGAGAGACCGAACCCATCAATCCTACACTCCCTCCTCCATACACTAGATCAATGTTTCTTGCCACCTAAATAGACCAGGAAAAAAAATCAAATACACAAAATTATGGTTGCTGGAAAACCTCTAAGGTCTAGAGGTTGCCATGTTATACATCTTAAGAGATGGGAAACCAAAAGTGATGACAAATATAGGCCATAATTTGTCAAATGTATGCAGTGTTTAGTTGTTTCACTGTGGAACTAAGGAAGTTGAAGATTTTGTAAGTACAGTAACATGCATCCATGCAAAGATATACTACTGTGAAGCCTATTAAACTCCTTCACTGAAAATAATTCTCATGGAAAAGCATCACTGCATCACCATGGTGTAGTTGATGCTTTGGTGGTCAAAACAAGAGGGTAAACTTCAAGTAAGATTAAAGGCATGTTATGATTAAAATGACAGTAATGTCTAGCTATCTAGTTGACCAAACAAATAAAAGGTTAAAGCACCAAAAAAAATCAAGGAATTAAAGAAAGAAGAAGCAGCACAGAATTTACCAGCTCCTTGCCAAGCTCAATGGCAGCATCCTGGTAGCTCCTCTTCTTACCATGGCTGCTGCCACAGAAGACACATATCCTCCTGAACCGTGATGGCGCCGGTGCCACTGCCTCTGCCGCCTCTTCGTCGACCTTGATCTCCATTGCTCCCCTCTTCACCACACTAGTTTGCTGCGAATGTCTGCAGGCTTTTAAGGGTGGTGACACAGCATGGAGATGGGATATCCCACTATAGCAAGGCTTGGCTAGCTGCACTTGAGTGCACACCACTACCTGTGGAGTGTGGAGTCGCTATATATATAACCGTTTGATTTGGTTTTTCTCAACTCTGTCTAGTCATGGATTATTCTAAGGATCATCTGGCATGCTTGAACTAATTAAACTATGAGGTCTATTTGAACAGTTAACAATGTCCTGACTGGGTGATTCCTGAATGTAATTTCGAAAATTAAACCTTTATGGCTAAATTCGTGGGGATGTCCCATTCCATATTCACATTTATTTCCACTAGGTGTACTGTACATATGTGTTTGCAGTTTGCAGCAAATAATGAAACATGCATCACAGCTCACTAGGTGTACTGTACGTATGTGTTTGCAGTTTGCACGACAGCAGTAAATTGCAGTGGCCTGCCCACTGGTAACAGCTGATCTCACACGAAAGAAACATATCGAGCCCTCTGCACTCAGCCGACAACACAGGACATGTAAACGTCATGTCAGTGCTCAACATCTACTCCCTCTGTCCCCAATTAAGGCCCCGTTTGGTTACATTTTGTTAAAGTTTAACTCCCATCACATCAATGTTCCCTTAAATACATGGAGTACTAAATGTAGACTAATTGCATGCATGTCGGTACAGATTAGGAGTAATGTACGAGACGAATCTATTCAGCCTAATTAGTCCAATATTGAAAACTTTTTGTCAAATAAGACGAAAGTGCTACAAGGTGTTTCTCGGAAAACGTAAAGCGACAGATATTTAGGGACTGAGGGAGTATGAATTACTGGCTCTGCTTCTAACAAAGAACTAGTGGGCATTTTTTTTGAACTAATAAAGGACTAGACAATTTAAGAGATAACTTGAGTGCTTGATTGAGTGCGTGCTGCAAAACTATTTGTTACAGAGTAGCTAGTTCATTCATACATGCATTTGGGAATGCAACCATTTCTGTCCATACAAAGTTACAGGCCCACCCTATTCTGCAACACTGCTTCAGCAGTATTTTCAGCAAACGAACATTATTTTTCTTTCACAACAAATTAGCATAAGGATCAGCAGCAGCCAAATTTCAGCGAAACGAACAGGGCTACCCCGGTCCAGCACATCACCAAATATATAATCACAGGAAGGATGCAATGCCGATGCCATGCCAGGTTTATTTGTGCAGGGACGTAGTTATAGTGATAGTGCAGCTACTTCTGCTTCTGCGTATGCAACTATGCATCGATCCGTTTCCACAGGCTGACAGGCATATGTTTGGTTGGAAGTACAGCTCCATCAAGGAATGGGATCATCAGAACAAACATCCTGTCGCATTCCGGTCCGGGTCAGTCATGGCTCCGAGCAAGAACACAGCACACGCGCGCGATTGAACACGATGGAGTACAAAGGAGACGTAGTCCTCGTTCCCGGCATCCCGCTCACCCCTGCCCTGATTCTACCACTCCACCCCATGGCCACGAGATGTGAGCGTCGATGAGGCTGATATACACACGCGACGCATTCCAAACGACGCCAGCCGTGCTCTGTTAGATTCTAGGATCATCTAGCAGTGTAGATCAGTGGGTGTTGACTTTCATTCGGGATAAGGCACATGGATATGAACTAGTACATGAACCAGAGAAGAGAGAGGATAAGAGATGGGTGGTAATACCGACCCTTCATAGGCAGTGTCGGAGTGGTGCTTCCCTTCATGAGATCGGTGAAGTCCGGCGGGGTCGATGGAGTTGCAGTAGTGCAGCGGGGCGCGATCCAGTGGCGGTGGTGAAGACCGGTGGCGCTTCCCGCCGCTTCAGCGCCTCCCTCTAGATCAGTGTAGGGACTAGGTGGGGTGTCCAGTTGCGGCAGTCAACCTCGTAACCCTAGCCACTGGCCCCCACCTTCTATTTATGACACTGCACGACGGGGGCCCATGTGGCAGAATCGCCTGAATTCACACACTTTTAGAGGCGTTGTCTCCCACTAGACACTAAGTACCCCAAAAGCGAGCCAAGTCAACCAGTTCAACGGGAGAACTCGAAGCGTTCCACAATTTTACACCCGGGATCCAATAATGAGTACAAGTTTACAATACTTAATCCATTTCATACAACAAAGAGTCTCAGAAATTCTTTATTACAGCACCAAAGTTCAGAGTGCGATAAATTAAACAGCGGAATAAAATAACATCTAGCGGAGCGGTATAAGAATCCGTCTATGCCCACCAGAAGAATCCTCCACACAACAGCTAGCTTCTCAAGCAGCACCTGCAACAAGGGTAAATAAACCCTGAGTACACAATGTACTCGCAAGACTTATCCGACTGGGAATATAATTCCCGACTCTCAAAGATTATGATAGGCTTTATGGCTTGTGGTTCTTGTTTACGAAAAGCAATACTAAGAGTGAGTCCTTATTTCATTAGATTATTACCAGCCATGTTAAATTTGTTTTCCCACCTGCTATGTAAGCACATGTTCTATCATCAAACAAGGGTGGAGCAATCAGAAGTATTTTTTCATCTTTCATATGTCAGTTCTTACTACGGTGCCAGATCGTAGTCAAGCCGTACCGTCACGTAGAAACGGCGATTCGCGAATCAATATGTCCAGGTGGGTACCCAAAAAACACACGCCTCGCTTGCACCCCAGGCATAAGCGAGACCAACCTGTTCCACTCCTGTCATGGGTTTCTAGGTCCCCGTCCAAACTTAGACTCTAAGCTCCCACACTTGAGGCCCGGCCTCAAAGTGGTGCTTAGACCTCCACCTATCCCCACCTCCAATCAGTCGGTCCGGAAAGAGCCGGAGCCCATGACAAGAGAGTAACAAGTCTTTCCGCTCCCATAAGCAAGTATGTGCTCGGGATAATAAATCTGTGACTTGACCAGGGTCCATGCAACGGACGGTACTTAATCGACACGGACAGGAAAATAGTGCAACCAAGCTATGCCCCGTGACCGCGGAACACAACCTGTTACACCCACCAATACCCAAACCATATCCCTGTCCGGTCACCATTTCCTTTTCCATCATTTCATCATGAATGTAATAATAATAATAACTATCTATTGTGAGTAACGACAGGTTACTCACGCTACCGATAAACCTAAGCAAAGCGGCTACACGATCCTGTACTAGTAAGACTCATGGGTATATATATATATATATATATATATATATATATATATATATATATATATATATATATATATATATATATATATATATATATATATATATATATATATATTCATGTGGGTATCATAAAATTCCTGCAACTTAAATGCACAACATTTATATATATAACGATTTGCAAAATAAGGGTTATACACCGGGGCTTGTCTTGGGCAGGCGGGGTGTCAGTGAAGTCAGTCAGTGATGGCTCCGGGATCTCCTCCGGTATGAGAATCTCCTCCTCGTACTCCTCGACGATCTCCTCGTACTCCTGATTGCCGACAGTCACGGTCTCCGCCAGTTCGTTCACTATATGCATGCAATGATGATGCAACAATTCAGAAATCAGGCAACAACAACTCTTAAAATAAGAACACGCTTATCATGCTAACAAACTAGCTCTACTGATCGCATAGCCACCGAATATCATTTCATTAACAAGAACAATTTCGCAACTAAATTCTTAAATAATTTAATATGCTTTCCATCAGGGTATGTTAGCTACCTTAATAAATTAGCTATTCAGAGGCTACAAAAATTACAGAGAGCATCGAATATTACCATGAGCCTACTGTATAATTTTTAGGGCTAGCACTTCTACCAATGCATCACAAAAAGTTATTCTCTAAATAACCATAACAATAATAAGCATTTCAATATAATAAATTAACCCTAAAGGTATCACTGAACTGCATGTACTAAATACACTGACAGATAGATCATGAATTTAGGAACCTAACAAAATTTATTTCATGATAAATACATAAATTCAAATGAGCTCTAGAGATGAAGAAAATGGTATGGATGGGTACAGCGCGATTCAAGATGAATTAGGAAGGAGGATCAATGGAATTGGAGTTCGTATGTGAGAGATATGGATTTTCTAAAGTGGACTGTTAATAATTAGCGAATGACAATAATTTGTCATTTGACTTTATGGCTATGGAGCTCTCATGTGATGATACATGACGTGCTTGAAGGGCTACTTGGACTTCATGAAATTTTGTTTGATGTGATGACTGAGTGGATCCTAGTAAATACTATGTGGTACATTAGCATGGGTCTGGAAATAATGGATGAGACCACAGGTCAAGGAAATAATGCAGAAGAGAATTAAGGAATTCTTGCAAGCTAGTTACTGGAGCTCAGAGCAAGTGTGATACAGACAGGGAGAAAGGATGGCGCTGCTAGGGAGAGATAGAGAAAATGCTTAGAGGGAATCACGGGATACTCACCGCAGTCGACTTGTGCTTCGGAGAGGGAGATTGGCTGCACAGCCAGGTTCTATAGGAGAACGGAGAAAGCTTGCTTAACTCTGAGAGAAAGAAGGTGTGCAACGAAGTGGTGGCATAGCGAGCTTGCAACTGCGATGGAGGTTGCATAGCATGTCCTTTAAAGGTAGGAGACGCGGGATGGAGGTGGAGCTCGCACTGAAAAAGACGACCGCGTGCACGACACACTTCAGTGGAGGCAGCGCGACATGCGCTAATCAACCTTGCACCGTGCAGAAGGCAGACTTTCTTCGGGTGAACAGTGCTCCGCTACAGTGTTACTACGTGCTATAGTATTTTCTTCGCGCTACAGTGCTCAGACATCCATTAAACGCTATGACATTTCAGCCGACCTTGACTTGGGAGGCACATACTTGACGCACCTCGCTCAGACACTCGCATGGCTAGCAAGGGAGAAAACAGTGGTGCAGTAATAAACTTTCCTCACGACTAAGACCCAGAGAAGTTGTCGATGTGTTTCTTGTGAAAGCATCTAGGCCCCGAGGTTTGGTTTCGGCAATTGATGACAACGCTTTATTACCATGACTAACGTGTGTTTTGCAGAAACTTTGGTAAGTTAGGTCATGGAGGTTTTAACTGCTTTGGGCACCATGGTATTCATGCCCCTTGATGGAAATCGTTTCGGTTTTCAAAAGAGTGACGTCAAGATTAAGGACGGTTAGTTCCAGATGTCGAGGTGTTGAGAGACATTTGGAATAGTCGTTAGGATCTTTGTTTTTCTCTTTTGGCCGTACTATAAAGGGGGGCATGAGCGGGTAGCTTGACCTAGGCGAGTCCTATGTTTAGGTGTGGTGCACACTTGTTAAACTTGGCGCTGGGCAGCTCTAGAATAGCTCAAAGTTCAGTTGGAAGCAACTTGGTTCAAGTTGTGACGCGTTTCAGAGAGTTTCGGGTTGTTTTCCCATGACCGGACGCGGTCCTCGGCATGACCGGACGCGTCCGGTCAGTACAGTTCCGCGGCTAGAGTTTCAGCTCTGAACACCGGACGCGGTCCTCGCGAGGACCGGACGCGGTGGTCAGAAGTCAACACGTGTCACTTGAGGGAAACACCCGATCGGACGCGACCTGGGTGTGATCGGCGCGTCCGGTCACAGTCCAGTAAGGTCCAGAGACGACCGGACGCATCCGGTCATCACCGATCGGACGCGGTCGCGCGTCCAGTGCGAGTACAGTATGCTCCCTGCACGATCGGACGCGTCCGGTCACCCCTGACCGGTGCGTCCGGTCACTCAGTTGTTTTTCGGATTTCGACTGTTACGAGCGACCGGCGCGTCCGGTCATTTCAACCGGCGCGTCCGGTCAGCTCGTGTTTTGCTGAGTCAGCGGGTAACGGTTCGTTTTGTTTGTGGGGTGTATAAATACATCCCCATCACCTCTTTTAGAGGTCTCTTGCTCATTTGATCAGCTGATAAACACCTTTGGAGTGCAAGGGAGTGCAAGAGCACTAGTGAGGATAGAGATTTGAGAATCAAAGCTTGAGAGTTCCTCACTAGCGATTAGAGAGTAGCAAGTGTGCATCCACTTTCTCATTTGGGCTCGTAGTGGTCAAGTGAGAGTTCTAGCTTGTTACTCTTGGTGATCGCCATCACCTAGACGGCTTTGTGGTGATTGGGAGTTCGGTGATCATCCGGCGGAGCTTGTGGATGACCCAACTCATCTTGTGAGCGGTTGTGGGTGATTCACCACGACGGAGTGTCAAAGAATCAACCCGTAGAGAGCACTTGATCCTTGCGCGGATCAAGGGGGAGCTACACCCTTGCGCGGGTGCTCCAACGAGGACTAGTGGGGAGTGGCGACTCTCCGATACCTCAGAAAAACATCGCCGTGTTCCTTGCCCCTTTACATTCAAGCATTTACATTCTCGTATTTACTTTCATTGCTTGTTTACATTCCTAGACTTGCCATGCTAGACTAGGATTGGAAACTAGGGTGCAAAACTTTGTATCGGTAGATTCTCTAGGAACACAAGTAGACACTAGGGGTGAATTCCGGCTTGTAGGATTTATTTCTTGCATTTAATTTTTAGAAAAGCCCAATTCACCCCCCCTCTTGGGCATCTTGATCCTTTCAATTGGTATCAGAGCCGTGTTGCTCTACTTTTAGGCTTTACCGCCTAGAGCAAGATGTCTAATGGGGAAGGACCACCTCCCACTTTTGAGGGAGACGATTTTCCATATTGGAAAATTCGTATGGAGGCGTACCTCGAAGCCATAGATGTTGGGTGCCTTAGAGCCGCAACCGAAGGGCTTCCCCCCATAAGGGATCCCGATAACCCAAGTGGTGACGAGGAGAAGTACGACCGGTGGAATGCAAAGGCCAAAAATGCACTCTACTGAGGCTTAGGCAAAGATATCTTCAATCGCGTGCGTAATG
Source organism: Saccharum hybrid cultivar R570 (assembly GCA_038087645.1). Classification (NCBI taxonomy): domain Eukaryota; kingdom Viridiplantae; phylum Streptophyta; class Magnoliopsida; order Poales; family Poaceae; genus Saccharum; species Saccharum hybrid cultivar. The sequence goes on along the minus strand of JAQSUU010000191.1, from coordinate 8,349,248 downwards.
CAAAGAACGCTCATGAATTGTGGGAAAATCTTTGTGCTCTCCATGAGGGAACTAAGAGTGAGCGTGAGGAACACTATCACATAGCTTTAAAGAAAATTAATTCTTTTGAGATGCTTCCCAAAGAAAGTGCTAATGACATGTACACTCGCTTGAATGTTCTTGTAGAGGACCTCAATGCTCTTGGGCTCACCAAAATGAGCCAATCGGATGTTGCAAGGAAGATCTTGAGTGTGCTTCCCGTTGAGAAGTATGGACACATTGTCACCGTGCTTCACCAAAGTGATCTTTCCACCGCAACACCGACTCAAGTTTTAGGGAAAATTAATGCTCATGAGATGTACATGCATATCACTCCGGAAGAGGGCTCATCATCTTCCAAGAAGAAAGACTTGGCCTTCAAAGCTAGTCATGACAAGAAGAAGAAGGGCCAAGCCATGATGGTGCAAGAAAGCTCAAGTGAAAGTGATGTTGATGATGAATCACTTGCACTCATGGTGAGAAAGACCACCAAGATGCTAAAGAAGCTCAACAAGAGTGGCATCAAGTTCGATGGCAAGAAGAAGAAATTCTTCACAAGTAGCAAGAGAAAGCCAATCTCGGAGATGGATTGCTACAATTGTGGTGAACTTGGCCACCTAGCTCATCAATGCCCTAGACCACCAAAAGACAAGTACAAGAACAAGAACAAGGGCAAGAAAAATGATTCAAGTGATGAAGAAGAAGAGAAGAAGAAGAACAAGCCATACAAGAAGAAGGATGGCAAGAAGAAGGAGTTCCACAAGAAGAAGAAGGGAGGAAAGGCATACATTGTTGGTGATTGGCTCACCGACATTAAATCATCTTGTGAGTCCTCCGAAGATGAGAGCGATGATGAGAAAGAGAAGGTTGCTGTATTTGTGATGGGGCCATCATCTTCACCAATATCTTCATCACCATCTTCACCGCCTCCTTCACCATCATCGTCCACTACTCACCTATGCCTTATGGCCAAGGGTGAACGAAAGGTACAAAACCATGATAGTGATGATGATGATGATAGTGATAGTGATGATGAATATGACTCACCTTCTTATGATGAATTTGTAAAATTGCTAAACAAATACACTAAAATCATAAGAAAAACTAGAAGTGAAAATGATGATCTTCAAAATGAAAATGAATCACTCTCATCCAAGCTTGAAAATATTCAAAAGACTAGTGGTGAGCTTAGAGTTCAAAATGAAGTGATGTCTTCCACTCTCAAGGAGCTCAAAACCTCTTATAAAGAGCTTAAAGATCAACATGATAAACTTGAGAAGAAGCATGATGAGCTCATCACTAGACATAATTCTCTAAAGGACAAATACACCACATTAAAAATTGACTATGATAGTCTTGTGGTTGCAAATGAACTTGCTCTTGAGACACATGATGCTACTAACTATGTTGTTAAGTGTGATATAGCTACATCATGTGATGACTTGATCATTGAAAGCATTAAGCAAGGTTCTAGTAGCAAAGGCAAGAGTGTGGTTGAGTCAAGCAACCATGATGATTATGCCAAGATTAAGAGTGAGAATGAGAAGCTTGCAAATGAGAACAAGAAGCTAAAAGGTTTGATGGCTCTTGAGAAGCAACCAACAAATGAGTCACTCATTGAAGAAAACAAAAATCTCAAGCAAGAAAAAGAGCATCTCAAGACCGGCCTAAGCAAGTTCACAAGAGGCCAACATTTGCAAAGTGAGCTCCTCATGAACACCGTAATGAAGATGGATAGAAGTGGTATTGGGTACTTGGCAAATCAAGAGAAGAAAGTAAAAGCTCAACAACAACAAAGCAAGTCAAAGCCCAAGCCAAAGAGATGTGTTGAGTGTGGTCAAGAAGGTCACTTTACTCATGAATGCAAAACTCCACCACCACAACCCTTGCCCAAGCATGCTAGACCCTTCGCCTTCAATGCTCATTATATGCTAAGAAAAGATTCAAATGGAAAGATGAAAGTCATGTTTTTGGGTCCCCCAAACAAGAATAGGCCAAAGAAAATATGGGTTGCCAAGTCACTAGTTGAGAAAGTCAAGGGCCCCTCTCAAGTTTGGGTCCCTAAACAAAAAGCTTGATCTCTTGTGTGTAGGTGAACTACAAGACTAGTGGATCTCATTGGGTTATTGATAGTGGTTGCACTCAACATATGACCGGTGATCCTCGTATGTTCACCATCATTGAAGAGAATGGAATATGTCAAGAGAAGATCACATTTGGGGATAATTCAAAGAGCAAAGTCAAGGGTATAGGCAAGATTGCAATATCACATGATCACTCACTCTCAAATGTGCTCTATGTTGCTTCATTGAGTTTCAACTTGTTATCCGTTGGGCAACTTTGTGACCTTGGCTTCCAATGCTTGTTCACACCAAATGAAGTGGAAGTTTCAAAGATAGATGACAAGCAAGTGATATTCAAAGGCTTTAGATACAACAATCTTTATCTTGTTGACTTCACCTCCGAAGATGCAAATTTGATGACATGTTTGTTCACCAAGACCTCACTTGGTTGGCTTTGGCATAGGAGGCTTGCTCATGTTGGAATGAACACTCTCAACAAGCTATTGAAGAAAGAACTAGTGAGAGGATTGAAGGATGTGAAGTTTGAAAAGGACAAACCTTGTAGTGCATGTCAAGCGGGCAAACAAGTTGCAAACACTCATCCAACCAAAGCTTTCATGTCAACTTCAAGAGTGCTAGAACTTCTACACATGGATTTGTTTGGGCCTACAACATACAAGAGCTTGGGTGGTAATCTCTATTGTCTTGTGATAGTGGATGACTACTCAAGGTATACATGGACTTTCTTCCTTCATGACAAATCCGAAGTGGCAAATTGCTTCAAAAAGTTTGCAAAGAGAGCTCAAAATGAATTTGAAGTCAAGATAAAGAAGATTAGAAGTGACAATGGCAAAGAGTTTGACAACACCAACATTGAAGCTTATTGTGATGAAATTGGAATCAAGCATGAGGTCTCTTCAACCTACACTCCTCAACAAAATGGTGTAGTTGAGAGAAAGAACCGAACATTGATCACCCTTGCAAGAACAATGCTAGATGAGTACAACACTCCAGAGAAGTTGTGGGCCGAGGCAATCAACACCGCATGCTATGCTTCAAATCGCCTCTTCCTACAAAAGTTTCTTGGCAAGACCCCCTATGAGTTGCTTAATGGGAAGAAGCCGGACGTCTCCTTCTTCCGGGTGTTTGGTTGCAAATGTTACATCTACAAGAAGCGTCAACACCTAGGGAAGTTTCAAAGACGTTGTGATATTGGTTTTCTTGTTGGTTACTCATCAAAGTCCAAAGCATATAGAGTATTTAACCATGCCACCGGTTTGGTTGAAGAAACATATGATGTGGAATTTGATGAATCTAACGGCTCCCAAGGAGCAATTGAGAATTGTGATGATGTAGGTGATGAACCCTTGAGGGAGGCCATGAAGAACATGCCGGTGGGAGACATCAAGCCAAAAGATGATGATGACGATGTACAAATTATTGATCCACCATCTTCATCACGTGTGCCTCAAGATGATGACAAGAATGAGAGAGTTGAAAATGAAGACACTTATGTCTCTCATGAACAAGCCGAGGCACAAGCTCAAGATGTTGATGCTCCCCATCCACCTCCTCAAGTGGTTGATAGAAGAAACTCACCACTACTTCAAGCACATCCACAAGATCTCATCATAGGGAGTCCTACAAAGGGAGTAATGACTCGATCCCAAAAGCTAGCTTCTTTTGTTGAACATCACTCTTTTGTCTCTTGCGTTGAACCTAAGAATGTAGAACAAGCTCTTCAAGATCCGGATTGGGTGAATGCAATGCATGAAGAATTGAACAACTTCACCCGCAATCAAGTATGGACACTTGAAGAGCATCCTAAAGGTGCAAGAGTCATTGGAACCAAGTGGGTGTTCCGAAACAAGCAAGATGACCAAGGCATAGTGGTGAGGAACAAGGCAAGACTAGTTGCAAAGGGGTTCTCTCAAGTTGAAGGTCTTGATTTTGGAGAGACCTTTGCACCCGTTGCAAGACTTGAAGCCATTCGTATCCTCCTTGCATATGCATCACATCATGATATGAAACTATATCAAATGGATGTGAAAAGTGCATTCTTAAATGGCTTTATAAATGAACTAGTCTATGTTAATCAACCTCCCGGGTTTGAAGACCCTAGATATCCTAATCATGTTTATAGGTTGTCCAAGGCGTTATATGGGCTCAAGCAAGCCCCTAGAGCGTGGTATGAGCGCCTTCAGGACTTCCTCATTGAGAAGGGCTTCACCATTGGGAAGGTCGACACCACACTATTCACCAAGAAGTTTAATGGGGAGATCTTTATTTGTCAAGTATATGTTGATGATATCATCTTCGGATCAACAAATGAAGATTATTGCAAGGAATTTGGTGAATTGATGTCGAAGGAGTTTGAGATGTCAATGATTGGTGAGCTCACATTCTTTCTTGGATTTCAAGTAAAGCAAATGAGAGAAGGGATTTTCATCTCTCAAGAAAAGTATACCAAGGATCTTCTCAAAAGATTCAAGATGGAAGAATGCAAACCAATCAAGACCCCAATGCCATCAAATGGACATCTCGACCTAGATGAGGGAGGTAAACCGGTTGATCAAACTCTCTACCGTTCTATGATTGGTAGCTTGTTGTACCTTACCGCATCTAGGCCCGATATCATGTTTAGTGTGTGCATGTGTGCCTGCTTTCAAGCGTGCCCTAAAGAACCTCACCTAAGTGCCGTAAAAAGAATCCTAAGATATCTTAAGCTCACCCCAAGCATTGGTCTTTGGTATCCCAAAGGAGCTAGATTCCAACTAGTTGGCTATTCCGATTCGGACTATGCCGGTTGCAAAATTGATAGAAAAAGCACATCCGGAGGGTGCCATTTGCTTGGAAGATCTTTAGTATCTTGGTCATCTAAAAAGCAAAATAGTGTGGCTTTGTCCACCGCCGAGGCGGAATACATTGTCGCGGGGGCTTGTTGTGCACAAATCTTATATATGAAACAAACCCTCCTAGACTATGGAATTGTTCTTGAAAAGGTGCCACTTTTATGTGATAATGAAAGTGCCGTTAAAATTGCTAACAATCCGGTACAACACTCTCGCACCAAGCACATTGATATCCGCCATCACTTTCTAAGAGATCACGTTGCTAAAAATGACATATCACTAGAAGGTGTAAGAAGTGAAAATCAATTAGCGGATATCTTCACTAAACCTTTGGATGAGGCAACTTTTTGTAGGTTAAGAAGTGAACTCAATGTGCTTGATTCTAGTAACTTTAAAAAAATGAGCGTGTGTTGTCTCTTGCATTGCATTGTATAATATGCCATGTTTATTTTGTCGCAATGTTTTTAGGGCTTGGCTAACACGGTTACGATAACCCCTCTTTGGAGGAGTGAAAAAGCCTAACCGTGGATCAAACTTGACAAGCATTCTAGTTTTACCTTCTTGTATTGCATTGCATATGCATGGTTGTTGTTCTTGTCGTTTCTCTTCGGTTAAGTTTTGAGCAACCTCTGTGTTCGTCCATGGATAGAGAGAGCATTTTGACGCTCCTAAAGGTTCAAAAACTCTATTGCATGGCCATACGTTGCTCCTTGGGTGTTTATTGCCTATTTTCTTAAAAATAATACTAGCCTAAGGCAATCTATATTAAAAAATTTTGAGGGTTTGAGTGAGGTCACTCATATCATGTTCCAATTGGTGTTTATTTGTGTCTTTTTGAATTTGAACCTGATTGGGAGAAGTCGCGTCGTAGTTCAGAACTAAGAAGGGCGAAGAACTGTGACCGGACGCTGGACCGGACGCTGCACCGGACGCAGTGATGCTTCACCACCGCGTCCGGTCCCGGCGTCCACCAGCGCGTTCGGTCATCCAGAAGACCAACTCCAGATCTAGTGATCGGACGCTGCACCGGACGCGCCTCTGTTGACCACCGCGTCCGGTCCCGGTTATCACCACCGCGTCCGGTCATTCGCGATGATTTCCCGAGCTCCCCTCGACCGGACTCTGACCGCGTCCGGTCAGTCCTCACCGGACGCGTCCGGTCACTCCAGGAACTTACTGGAGTGTGACCGGACGCTGCACCACCGCGTCCCGTCATAACGACCACCGCGTCCGGTCATCACGCGTCGAGCGGATCTGACCCTTCATATACCGTTTCGTCCTCGGCCGTTTTTCTTCCTCAGCCCGACCTTTTTTTTCGCCGCCGCCTCGCCAAATCCGCCGGAGCCGCCGCGCCATCGCCGTCGTCCTTGCCAAGCTCGCCTCCGTCCTGCCCCGCGCAGGCCCTCGCTCGCGCACGCGCCAGCACTGCCCGTGCCTGCCCGCGCCACCGCCGCCCGCGTGCCACCGCCGCCCGCGCGCCACCGCGCCACCACCGCCCGCTCGCCTCTCGCCGCCGGTGAGCCATGCCTTTGTCGCCGGTAAGCCGTGCCCTAGCCCACCAGCTTCACCTCTGGCCGTGGACTGCCTCGCGCTCGCCTCCAATCGGTCTTCGTCGTGTTGCCCTAACCCTAACCCTAGGGTTCGCGTAACGTCGTTCGGCCGTTCGTCGTCGAGGTTTCGTCACACGCCGTCTTCTTCGTGAGGTTGTTTCGCGTCCCTTGATTTCCTTGTTAGGTTTTGCCGTAACTCATTCCTTAATTCTGATTATCTCGTGTTTCGACAAATCAGAGCCCGTCCGGTGGATTCGAGGAATCACGCGATCTAGGTCACCTCATCTTGTCACCGTCGTCTCGTCGATCTGAGGTAGCTTCACGTCTCGATTCTCATCGTATCACATATGCTTGCTATCTCTAGGGCTTCGTACCTTTTAGTTATATATGTGCTTATAGTAGATCTCTCTATTCCGTCGTTGCAGCGAGTCTGTCCGTGAGTCGGGTGAGATCAGGTTGCTGAATCCGAGGCCAAGCCTGCGGATACGGACTGAGGCCAAGCCTCTCGAGTGACAGTTCACCATCTTTCAGAGGTTTTCGATCAGTGTGTCAGCATGGTGCGTTGCAAGAACGCCGGTGGTGCTCCTGGTGACGGGGACGACAGTCCTCCTCGTTGGTCTGAGATTGCACGTGGGAAGCGTGTCAAGATCTTGGTCAGAAAGAAGAAGAAGACACTTACAGAGGCAGAGATTGCTTAGGCCGTGGCAGATGCAGCAGAGCAGGTAGAGAGAGGTGGCAGGAGCAGTGGCATATGCATAGGCGAGCGTCGCTTTCATCTTGAAGGTCGACAGCTCGGCACAGAGGCCACTGAGGGTACTGAGGATACTGGAGCTACAGAGAGTATGTCAGTTGATCCACCTCCAGAGGCTCCAGAGGCTCCAGAGGCTACAGAGGATACAGAGGAGCAGCCAGCTCAGTCTCCACCACGTCGCCGCTCCACACGCGCACGTACTCAGGTGACTCCTAGGCCAGAGGGCCAGCGTCGTGGAGCACGTCCTCCTCCTAGAGCTAGAGGTTCACCCCCGATCGAGCACTTTGACTTGAGGGGTGCTACAACACGTCAGGTGCAGGGGTTGAGGTTCGTGGAGGTCAGTCGGTGGTTTCCGCCTGTGAGGGATCCCAGAGCTTCAGAAGGATTCTATACCCCACTTCAGGAGGATTTCTACAGGGCTCTAGTTGACAGCGGTATTGCTTTCCAACCACAGAGGGTCTATCGACTTGAGTCACTCGTTGAGGTTGTGGGAGAGCAGCTACGTCCGCACCTGTCCTTTCTGCCAGGCTTGTCAGATCTTCTTGGACGGACAGGTGCATACTGCGGCACATGGGTCAGAGAGTTTTATGCTTCACTATGGATTGATCCTGCCCATGATTTCATTCACTTTGCATTCCGAGGCCGCGATCACCGCCTATACAGCACCAGAGTGCGGGAGATTCTCAGACTCCCAGCTTCCAACACGAAGATACATCAGCTGTGCTTTGGTCAGACTCCTCCACCGAGACGCCCTCATGGCGGTGCAGTGCCACCTACAGACCTGGTTCGACCCTGCTTCCGTGAGCCTTTTGGCGAAGGGTCTCGACGCACGCCTGCCAGTTTGACACCACTTGCCAGAGTTCTGGATGCTATAGTTAGACGCACTCTACTTCCCAGACTTGGCTACAGAGAGGGACTGACTCGGATGCAGCTATGGGTTGTTCACCACCTCCTCTCACAGACACAGTTTGACATTTGGGATCTCATACTTAGTGAGATGGAGGACACCATAGCTGAGGGCTTCAAGGGTAATCGTCAGCTGCCCTATGCACACTGGATCTGCTTCATTATTAGATCATCCATTCAGCTACCAGCAGAGATCCGAGCTGAGATATCAGATACTACTACTGCTTTCCCTGAATATGATATCCGTCAGCTTTGGGCTTCAGTCACTAGAGATCAGGCCCCAGTGCCAGGACAGCGTGTGCGACCTGAGGTTCCTGAGACAGCAGTTGAGCAGGACGCCATAGTTGATGAGCTTGCAGAGGCAGAGCTTGCAGATCTTGACGCTCAGCCTGCTGATCTTCCTAAGGATGTGACATCTGACAGCACTGATGAGGACTACCAGCCCATCCCCAGGTACCGGTCTCCTCGGTCTCACGACCACGAGGCCGGTGGCTCTGGTTCAGCCTCCCACACAGACCCAGCCATGGTGGCAATACTTGAGAGGTTGACCCAGGCACAGGAGCAGCAGCAACAGCAAATACAGCGACAGGCTCAGGACACAGCTACAGCACTTGCACAGATTCAGGCTCGTCAGGACGAGTTTCAGCGTCAGCATCTTGAGATCCAGAGGCAGCAGGTTGAAATACAGCGACAGCAGTACGAGATTCAGCGACAGACTGCGGCTAGTCAGCAGCAGTACTTGGACCTCGTGCGCCACCTAGTCACTATTGGGGTTCCTCCGCCTGCTTCCGTCCTGACTTCTGCTTTACAATCCAGTGATCCATCGAGTCAGGGACAGCCGGGTTTCCAGTTCACATCTCCACAGCAGCAGGTTCCCCAGTCTTTCCAGTCCCCGAGTTTCACGCCTATTCATACGGGGTTTACACCATCAGACCAGCCTCGCCCTCACCTCCTGACAGGCACATCCTTCGGTGATTTCAGTGCTACCTACAGCGAGTTGACTGGTCAGCCGACACCCTCGCACACTACCTTTGCTACTTCTTCAGGGTTGTCAGCTTTAGAGGCAGCTATTCCTCCAGTGACAGGGACTGGTACTATAGAGACTCTACCTTCGTCAGTTGCCTCGACAGATCCTCCTGCTATTGGCACGCTACAGGCTCAGGTCACTCAGACGGATCCTATTATTGCTACTACGACAGTACCTGTTCCTGCCGTTCAGACCCAGACAGTTACACAGCCACATGCTTCCTCAGAGGGTCAGCCATATAGCTCAGATTCCGAGGGAGATTCTCTACACTTCATGATTACTCCACGCACCTCGGCACCCGACACGACTCCGTCTGTCCCCCCATCAGATCCTTAGATTAGCTTTTTTGGCGCTTGATGCCAAAGGGGGAGAGAGAGTAGTTTCAGGGGGAGTTTTGAGAGAGGGTTTTCATTTTTTCTTGTGTGCTACATTCATGCATCATGTTTACTTTTCAGTCACTGCATTCGTGTGACATGTCGTTGTGTGATAAACCTTGAGTCTTAATGTTTTATCCAGTCACAATGTTATCTCTTGTCACCGTTGTTAATTATAGCTCTAAGGTTGTGCTTCCATGCCTTACTCTGATTTCTTATGAGCTATATCTGTTTGTGTACTAACGCTCTTTGTCTTATCTTATGAGTACACTCTTTTGGCTTGGGGCACATAAGCAATTCTAAACCCTTTTGTGCTTATTGCTTTTTGCTTATGTGAACCATGCATGCTCGAAAACCTCAACTCCAATCTTTCATATCTTAGTGTTGTCATCAATCACCAAAAAGGGGGAGATTGAAAGCATCTAGGCCCCGAGGTTTGGTTTCGGCAATTGATGACAACGCTTTATTACCATGACTAACGTGTGTTTTGTAGAAACTTTGGTAAGTTAGGTCATGGAGGTTTTAACTGCTTTGGGCACCATGGTATTCATGCCCCTTGATGGAAATCGTTTCGGTTTTCAAAAGAGTGACGTCAAGATTAAGGACGGTTAGTTCTGGATGTCGAGGTGTTGAGAGACATTTGGAATAGTCGTTAGGATCTTCGTTTTTCTCTTTTGGCCGTACTATAAAGGGGGGCATGAGCGGGTAGCTTGACCTAGGCGAGTCCTATGTTTAGGTGTGGTGCACACTTGTTAAACTTGGCGCTAGGCAGCTCTAGAATAGCTCAAAGTTCAGTTGGAAGCAACTTGGTTCAAGTTGTGACGCGTTTCGGAGAGTTTCGGGTTGTTTTCCCATGACCGGACGCGGTCCTCGGCATGACCGGACGCGTCCGGTCAGTACAGTTCCGCGGCTAGAGTTTCAGCTCTGAACACCGGACGCGGTCCTCGCGAGGACCGGACGCGGTGGTCAGAAGTCAACACGTGTCACTTGAGGGAAACACCCGATCGGACGCGACCTGGGTGTGATCGGCGCGTCCGGTCACAGTCCAGTAAGGTCCAGAGACGACCAGACGCGTCCGGTCATCACCGATCGGACGCGGTCGCGCGTCCGGTGCGAGTACAGTATGCTCCCTACACGATCGGACGCGTCCGGTCACCCCTGACCGGTGCGTCCGGTCACTCAGTTGTTTTTCGGATTTCGACTGTTACGAGCGACCGGCGCGTCCGGTCATTTCAACCGGCGCGTCCGGTCAGCTCGTGTTTTGCTGAGTCAGCGGGTAACAGTTCGTTTTGTCTGTGGGGTGTATAAATACATCCCCATCACCTCTTTTAGAGGTCTCTTGCTCATTTGATCAGCTGATAAACACCTTTGGAGTGCAAGGGAGTGCAAGAGCACTAGTGAGGATAGAGATTTGAGAATCAAAGCTTGAGAGTTCCTCACTAGCGATTAGAGAGTAGCAAGTGTGCATCCACTTTCTCATTTGGGCTCGTAGTGGTCAAGTGAGAGTTCTAGCTTGTTACTCTTGGTGATCGCCATCACCTAGACGGCTTGGTGGTGATTGGGAGTTCGGTGATCATCCGGCGGAGCTTGTGGATGACCCAACTCATCTTGTGAGCGGTTGTGGGTGATTCACCGCGACGGAGTGTCAAAGAATCAACCCGTAGAGAGCACTTGATCCTTGCGCGGATCAAGGGGGAGCTACACCCTTGCGCGGGTGCTCCAACGAGGACTAGTGGGGAGTGGCGACTCTCCGATACCTCGGAAAAACATCGCCGTGTTCCTTGCCCCTTTACATTCAAGCATTTACATTGTCGTATTTACTTTCATTGCTTGTTTACATTCCTAGACTTGCCATGCTAGACTAGGATTGGAAACTAGGGTGCAAAACTTTGTATCGGTAGACTCTCTAGGAACACAAGTAGACACTAGGGGTGAATTCCGGCTTGTAGGATTTATTTCTTGCATTTAATTTTTAGAAAAGCCCAATTCACCCCCCCTCTTGGGCATCTTGATCCTTTCATCTTGCTCCATGCATGCACTGTCCTCTCTTCTCTCGGTCAAAAATAATTGCGTGCAAGCAGCTGTGCAAGCGGGTCACCGGCGTAGCATGCGGTGCATGCAGCGGGCGCATGCGCCGAAGTGAATGCATGCATGAATGTGTAGTGTGCGTGTGTGTTGGTCTGTTGACCACTAGCTACTGGAGCTTTTCAATTCCAAGCGTACTAGTACTAATACTAAGACACTAGTATAGATTAGGCGAGAGCAAGTTTTATTTTCGTAGTCCAAATGTTGGATGGACTCACGTGTAAGCAAGCAAGGATAGGGAGAGGTTAGGAATAATTAGTTACTAGCAAATACAGACACGTATATACAACCACCTATAAGTATCGACTGACGACAATACACCATAAACTCGCCCGCACCGAACAATCAACCAAGCTAGAATTAAAAGATCAGACACCCAAATTTCTCTGAATTAATTAACAAACTTTAGATTTTATTCAATTTTTCTATTAGCATTTTCGTTCAATAAAAATTGGTTTACACCTCTATTTGCTATAAAGTGCAATATCTTAAGCTTTCATTTTAACATTTCATTGAGTGCTTTAAGTTGCGAGACCTTATTTACACCAATGATTACATGCAAAAATACATAAACATGATGCTCATGAAATTTTTAGTGACTTGTTGACGCAGTAACACCGAGGGTGTTACAGCCCACCAGCCACGTCATTGGGCTGGGCGTCCCTGATCAGAACGCGAGATCAGGGCCCAGACATGGCCGTTGGGCCAAGTCCGGTGGAGATCAACCTAACATTCTCCCCCTGGATCTTAACTTGACTTTAAACTTTAGACTTTAATTCACACTTATTTCTTTTACTATTTCATCACAGATTAGTGCATAGAGCTTGCCTCATCGTCACGGTCAATCGCCGATAGATTTAACAGCTACAATACACATATCTAATCTGAAACAGACTTTTTTACTTTGGGCCCTTTATTGTTCGAAAATCATAGGCTATACCATAAACCCATGTCGACTGTGTATTTTCTGAACACATTGGGTGGTAAGCCTTGGTAAGCGGATCCGTAAGTACTTGCTTGTTACTTTTACGTTCAATACTTTTAGTATGATTCTGGACTTTCTCCTTTACAACGTATAACTTTAATGTTAATGTGTTTGGCAGCACACTTGACTCGTTGTCTTAGGAGCAAACTACTTAAATGGTTATTGCTGTTGATAACCATTATCAATTCTGGGTACAAGTTCTTTAACCATTTTGCCTGTCCCGCAGCCTCATATCATGCTATACTATAACTTTGCATCACTGATGATACTAAAATTGTTTCTTTAGAGCTTTTCCACAATAAAACTCCAACTGCGAGTGTTAGCTACTATGTGGGTTTCACTAAATATCTCGCCAAAATTTAACATTATACCCACAACTACTTGAGAGTACTTGTTCTTTCTTTCTTAGCATGAGGCTGATATTCTTAACTCCGTTCTAGTGATCTATATCTGGACTAGACTTTTGCCAAAACAACCCGGATACGTGAACTATGTCAGGGTAAGATCTTATCTGCGTACTCATTAAGCTTCCAACAACTGAAGCATATAGGACATCCATCTATAACAATCTCACATTGCTTCTTGGAACACTAAAGTTTTCAGAACTATTACCCTTGACCATGGGAACAGACGTAGGTTTACCCGTATAGGTACTTTATTTCTTTAGAAACTTTTCTTAGCATGCCTATGCGATAGTCCTAATACCTCTTTTTCTTCTATCTCGATGAATTTCAATTCTTATAATGAGAGATATTTCACCAAGAACTTTCTTATTGAACCTTGAGAACAAGAACTTTTCCTCGTGCAGTAGATTGACATCACTACTAACAAGTAAGATGTCATCCACATATACAGGATTAGGAAATAAATTTCCTATTCTATAACTTTGTACAAACGCAATTGTCCTCTCATTCTCTTTAACCCAAAATTTCTAATTAATTCTTCAACATTAAATGCCACTGTCTAGAGATTTGCTCTAGTCCTTAAGAGATTTCTATAGGTGGCATCCCTTCTTTTCTTTCCATGACAAAATCTCTGCATTGTGTCATGTAATCATTTTTATATAAATTTCATTGGGAAATATCGTCTTTACTTTCATCTGATATAACTCAAATCATGGTGTGCCACTAGCACGGTTTGTAATCTATTCATTCTCTTCGTGTAAAATCTTTCATTTCAAGTCGCGCTTTACATCTTTACATATTCCCTTTGGAGTCACATTTATTTTGTAGATCCATTACAATCTACTGTTTTGGCTCCTTAGAAATTTATTCTAAATCCCAAAATATTATTGGTGCTCATTGATATCTTTCTATATTCCTTTGGAGTCACATTTGACTTGTAGACCCATTACAGCCTACTATTTTGGCTCTATTAGAAATTTCTACTAAGTTCCAAATAAACATCATTGGTATTATTGATTTCATTTCATCTTCCTTTGCTTCTTGCCATTTGGACGAGTGAACGCCTCTCATGGCTTCTTCAATTGAGGTGGAATCACTTTCTATTTGAATTTTACTAATATAGACTTCATAATCATCAGATATATCTAATTCTCTTATTCTTTGAGACTTCTAGGGCCTCAGCTACTAGCATTTCTTGACCTTTATTGCCAAAAGACAATTGATTCTATAAGGTCCTGTGTAACAAGATCCTTGTTTATATTATCCATCCTCCTTGCGGAATTAGGTCCTTTTGTAACATGCTCCCCCCAGATTGTCCTATCTTCAAACTTTCTCATTTTGGGTTTAATCTGCTAAAACTTATATAGTGCGTTTAGCACCGTCTTAATAACTCTGAACTGTAAAAGATCTACAAATTATTTAGCTATTTCTTTACTTTAGGGGTATCGTTATTATGACCGTCTTACTCCCCTGACGATCACATTTATCTTTTATAGATCACTTTTGCCTTCAATGCATAGTATGCATTGCATTATCTGAAGTATGGGGAAGTGTCTTTCTTAATTGTCTTTCTAAATTGATCTCACATTTCCTCCCTAGAAATGTGGTATGAACTTTTCTACCATAATTTCGAAAACCATTCAGAACTCTTGTGAATGAGGAAACTTTGATTACTTACTTCATCCATATGATTACATCATGCAAAATAAAATTATTTCTTAGTTTGTATGAGAGTACTTTTTCCTCATTTGAATTCAAGAACTCAACAGAGTCCTCTTATTATCAGTACTTTTGCAAGTCATGCTTGCATGTCATTCTTATCATGAGGTTCCTTTGAAACTTCCTTTTATTTTTAAACTCATACTAGGATAATATAAGAGCTACCCTAAACTTTTTTTCCTGTGTGGGATACACTAAAAGCACATGAGTCATCACAATTTTCTCCTGCCATGCAGGATAAGTACTATGCCAAACTTTTCCTGCCATGCAAGATTTTCTCAAACTTTCCCTGCCATGCGGGTACTACCACAAATTTTTTTTCGTTGTGCGAGATAATTCCCTTGAAGGGACATAAATGCTAGGATGAGCTCATATTCAATCATTAAATTTATGAATAAATACTAATACTCTTTAACACACATGCTTAATTCGATGTTGGTCAAATTAAATATGCATGTCACTTATTACATTTCAAATCATGATGATTAAGACTAAAAAAATATATTACTTATTACAACTCTTATCATGATGATAAAAACTGAAAACTAAAACCTTGTTCATAAAGAGTACATAAAAGGCATTTTTTAAACTAAACTCTTATTGTTCTATTTCTTTTCTTGGATTAATATCCTAGAATTCTTTGCTTTTGAAGCCATTCTTTAAAGAGAACACCGTTCCTCGTGCAATGGTCTTCTTTCTTTATCATCTTCTGAGTCACAAGTACCCAACTCATTTGCTTTTATGCCTTCAAGAATGAAAGCATTAAGTTCTTTGTCTGAAAATATTAATCAATAATCATCAATAATGTTTATTAAACTTTTAAAACTTTATGTTCTATTTTATATCACCATTGGACAGAAATAGAATAAAACAACATTCTTTTACATTAATTCCACATCACCGTTGGGCAAAAATAGAATTAACATATCAAAACCTCAATTATCTTATGACTACTCTTCAAAACTAAATTCTCTCGTTGGTTCGAATTTAATTAGAAGATAATCATTATTATTGTAGTGGAAACAGGAAAATACATTATATTTTGCTCACTCTAGAACACCTCTTGTTTCTTATCTATTCTCTGAAAATTGGTCACTTTGATGCAAAATTTATCAGATATTTAAAATTTAAACATAAAACTCATAGAATTATAATATTGTTATCATCAACATTGGTCAGAAAATAACAATATCATAATTTTCTTTAAACTTAAACTCATAAACAAACTTATAATATTGTTATCATCAACGTTGGTCAGAAAATAACAATATTATAATTTACCTTAACTATGAACTGACTATTCCTCCAATTAATTTTTTTGGTTCCAACTTTAACTGGAGGATAAACTTTTCATCATTTACTGAATAACTATAACTGCTCTTCAAATTAGAAGACAATAAACATTTTCTTTGCAGCGTAAACATGACAAAATTCTTGAAATAAGATTCATATTTTTTTTGAAATAAGATTCATCTACTTTTAAGAAGCATTTCTCTGTGCTCATTTACTCTCTGAAAATTTTATCCCGTTGGTTCAAAAATTGATAGAGATTTAAGCATCAAACTTAACATAATTTAGCAAAATCACTTCTAAAAAAATAATAAACTGAAACATCTCCTTCTTGTTCACCTGTTTGGCCCAAAGGCCTAATCGCTCATTCGGTCCGAGGCCCCTTCGTGTGTTGCAGCTTGTGACAGCCCAAGCGCGAAAGCAAGTCCGCGGCCCAGTCATGCACGGTGCCCACATCCAGCTCATGCAAGCGGCCCAACAGCCTTTGCCGCTCACTGGCGAAGAAGGCCGGCCCGCTCGCACGTTGTGCTCTTTCGCGTTCCAGGCCGCAACCTAGGCCTGGGCCGGGATTCTTTTCTCCTGCCTGGGCCAGAAGTGGCCTGAGCGCTCCTAGTCGTTCGATCGTAGGGTAGTGTCATCCAACGGCCACGCGGGCATATCGGATGGACAAAATGCCCTAGCAGCCACTCCCCAAAACCCTAACTTCATTTTGCTCCTTCGGCCTTCTCTCTTTGCCGTAGTGGAGACAGCGACGGTGGCCACGGTGGTCGTCGGCGCCGGTGGGGAAGACCGTCGCCAGAGCAGATCCGGCTGCTCCTCTTTCTTTTCTTCTTCATCCCCATCTCCTCTCTCAGTGCTGCATCCCGAGGAAGAAGCGCTAGCAGCAGCCATTCATGGCGGCCGAAAGAAATGTGACGGCGCCGCCGCAGAGCCTCTTGCCGACGTGCGCGTTCCCCTCGCGGGTGAGCGCGCCGCCGTCAAGCAGTCGTGCGACAATGCCCTAAGCCCGCGGTCAAGCAGATCCACGCGGTAGCGAGGTCATGCCCACCGGTGGTTCCTTTTCCCGCACGGTGGCGATCCTTCCCGGCGCCGTCTAGCAGACGTCGGTGGTGGTGACGACGGGGAACAAGATCCAGATAGGTCCCTTCCCCTCCGTCCTTTTTCTCTGTGTTAGGGTTAGGGTTTCAGTGTTCTTTTCTGAATCGAATTCAGTGGGTTTCTTTCTTCTTTCCCGATCTAGATCTACGGCTAGACACAACCTAGCTCCGATACCATTGTTGGATTCTAGGATCATCTAGCAGTGTAGATCAGTGGGTGTTGACTTCCATTTGAGATAAGGCACATGGATATGAACTAGTACATGAACCAGAGAAGTGAGAGGATAAGAGATGGGAGGTAATATCGACCCTTGACAGGCAGTGTCGGAGTGGTGCTTCCCTTCACGAGATCGGTGAAGTCCGGCGGGGTCAATGGAGTTGCAGCAGTGCAGCGGGGCGCGATCCAGTGGCGGTGGTGAAGACCGGTGGCGCTTCCCGCCGCTTCAGCGCCTCCCTCTAGATCAATGTAGGGACTAGGTAGGGTGTCCAGTTGCGGCAGTCAACCTCGTAACCCTAGCCACTGGCCCCACCTTCTATTTATGGCACTGCACGACGGGGGCCCACCAGCCACGTCATTGGGCTGGGCGTCCTCGATCAGGATGCGAGATCAGGGCCCAAACATGGCCGTTGGGCCAAGCCCGGTGGAGATCAACCTAACATGCTCAACTCAACAGAATAAAAAATGACTCAACTAAAATGCCTAAATATATATTATGTTTATACATATAGCAAAAGTTATGTATCTAGAAAAACTAGAACAATGTATAATTTCAAATGGAGGAAATACATATATGTCTGCTCTTCATATATTGTGTCCCGAAAGTGCAAACATGGTAACAAACGACCTGTAACCATCTATGTGATGTCATCTTTCAAAGTGACATTTTGAATTTACAAACCCAAAATCGATGCATGTTAGGTCATTGTTTTAAAAGACAAATAAGGACATTTCTGCAAACCCTGTTACTATTTTAGCTTAGATATCTTCATTTGTTTTGAACGTAAACTTAAGTATGTTCATGGACATATATGAAATGAAAAAGGTTGTTCAGCTAGTTATCTCAAGATTATAGCGCAAGGAGTATTAACAGTTTGTTTGGATCAGTGACTAAAGTTTAATCCATCATTGGATAATAGGTTAAACATGAACTAATTAAAATTTTCTTTTTTTTCTAATAAGTTACTTATCAATTAGCCTCTATTTATTTTTGCTAGACCATGATTAATTTATGTTTAGGCCTTCTATTGGCATCGAAAACATTGACTAAGGTTTAGTTTAGTCCATCCAAACACCCATAAGCTGTTACTAGCATATAACGTGGTAAAGTACAGCACAACGATGATCTTACATATAGAATCGAAATGCACAATATTGTATCGATCGGTCGTGCTGCCGTCAGGGCAGAAGACAATGCATGTCCCGTTCAAACTTTTACCCCACTCGCTTGTACAAAATCAGACAAGGCATGCTCAATGCTCATGATTATCCCGTGCCCCCAGGGCAGGCCTGCAGCTTGCTCAACCCTGGGCATGAACTGACACAGACTGCTGACCAAGGTTCTGAGACGACATGCCGTACAAAGCTTCCCCAATCCATCCTTGTGGGCTCACGGCTACATAATTGGGAACTGATTTACTCCTGCAGTAAAACCAAATGCTCAAAACGTTTTCATGTAGGAAAAAGTTCAATTTACCTTTCTAAACTATCGTGGTTGTCCGATTTTTCTCTCTGAACTGTAAAACTAGTTTTTAACCTGCTTCGACTTTTAAAACCATTTGTTTTTTACACTTTTGACGGTTTTCTTATTGATTTTGCTGATGTGACGCCACGTCAGAGGAGGTAAATCAAATCAAGTTGAAAATTCATGAGGTAAATTGGACTACATTTCTCAAAATAATATATAAAATTTAAAAAATCCAAATATTTTTAATGGAAAAATAATGAAATTAAAAATCCTAAAATCCGGTTTAATATTAGAAAATTTGTTTTAACTCGTAGAATTCTAAAACTAGTTTTAGGTTTGTTTTCTAAAATCATGCTCTATTTTATGGTGCCTAGATTGAAATTCTTTGAATATTGATGGACTCATTTTGGTGCTTATTTGCTATTAGAAGGTCACTTTATCTTTATAATTAATCACGTAGAAACGCAAATGGAGTGTCGTTAGGACCGTATGCGCGGTGGGGTGCATGCAGCCACGCAGACTAACACGCTACTTTCAAAAATTATCTAGGGCAAGAAATTAGCGCCCCCATGCACATACGTAGCCCTAATGATGCTCCACCAACGCTTCTACGTAGTTGGATGATCAGCATATACTAATTATAATAGATGACAAGAGCTTTTAGTGAAAATAAGCACAAAAATGAGTCCACTAAGATTTAAATAAATTCAAGCTAGGCACCGTAGGATGGAGCATGATTTTAGAAAAAATGTGAAACTAGTTTCATAACTTTTCAAGGTAAAGATTTTCTATGAATTTTCTGAGATTAAACCAAAATTAGGATTTTAATGGCATTCTTTTTTCCATATTAAAATATTTTGATAATTAAAAAAAGTTTTTAAGATTTTTTGATATTTTTAAAATATTTCTAGTTTAATTTAACTCTTTTACCTTTTAACCGGGTCTGATTCACCCCATGTGACATAGTGCCACATCAGCGAAACTACTATCCAAACCATCGAATGTGAAAACAAAGGGCTTTAAAAATTAAGAAAGGTTATAAAACTGATTTTATTGTTTAGGGAGGAAGTGATAGTTGGAGGAGGTCAATTGGACATTTGCCCTACACGTATTGAACTGTTCATGAGAAGCCTGGTCCTATAACCCTCCTAAGCCCAAACTAGAAAAGCGCACCGCCTGGCGCGACAACCACTTCGGCTGGGATCGAGCTTCTTTTCCTGCCCCACACTAAACAACTGATGGTCTGCTAAAAAAAACTAAACAACTGATGGGCTTGGGTACTTACCTTTTCATTCGGGCACTTAAGTCCAAAAAAGCCTGGCTGAAATGGTTAGGCTCGGGCTTCAGAATTTGGCATCATGTCATGTTGAAAGAATCGAATCGAAGAGCCTAAAGAGAGGATTTGCTTGGACTCTAAAAAAATAAAGAAATAAACCTTAATCTACTCCCCCATCCAAAAATGTTATTCTCGCTTTTTAAGAAATCAAATCAAATGCTTTTAAATTTGCTCAAAAATACAAAAAAAACACTCATGATACAAAATAAATATTATTAGATTAATTATGAAATATATTTTCGCAATAAACCGATTTGGAGACATAAACATGAATACTATTCACTCTAAACTTGGTTAAACTTAAACTATTTTAACGGATATGGATACCATAATTGTATTCTTTTGTGGACAGAGGTAGTGCTATACTACTTCATCCGTACGCTACCCTTCAAAAAATATAAAGATAAACAAAACTAAGATATGATCTTAGGGCTTTCACACCGTTGACAGCAAATCTAGGCTAAGACAAAAAAAAGCATCAAACGGTCTGTTGGTGAGGAAAATGTATGCACCTGAAAATTTCACACAACGTTAGAACACACAGATGAAATCCATTCATTGGCCAGTCCGGTGGCAAAAACTACACACGCCGAACAATCAACGGGCGACACAAGAACATGGAAGATGAAACACGTGCACCGGATGGTCTGACGGTGACCAAAATCCAAATTACAAATGTCGGACAATCATCGCACAATGTTGAGACATGTTAAGTGCAGATCGGAAAAAAAAAACATACACCAGACAGTCCGGAGACCGGAGACGATGAATTGTGACCGTCCGGTGCTTTCATAGAAAAATCAGTCCAGGTGGATTCTGAAACCAACTCAAGTTGGGTTCTATTCTGGATCCTTTTGGTGTCAGATTTTTTTATAGGAGACAAAAAAAAAGGAGAATAAAGAAGAATAATTTTGAGAAACACACAGAATGGTAATTTTATGAAGATGAATAATTTTTTTTTCTCATTTATACAAGCAGCGACGAAGCCAGCGGGGCTACCCAGGCTCCAGCCCCCTGGACGGCCATGATTTCCATGGAGCCCGGGCTAAGCCCCCCAAGAAGGAGTCCGAGGAAGAAGAAGAAAAGAAGGAGTCGGAGGAAGAAGAAGAGGAAGTCAGCCCTCTCTGATGCCATTGTTGGCTTCGTCGCTGTAATACAAGCATATTTGTAGGAAGAAAAAGAAGTTGCTACTTGCTAGATAGGTGAACATTCGTTGATCAGTCCTCTTCTTCCACCGTGAAGTCCGGTTCCATAGGCTTCTTAATCGACGCCTTGCCGTCGACGCTGTGTAGGCGGGACCGCCTCAAGCTCCCCCCGGCCCGCGCCTCGCCGCCCTCGCGCACCCTGAGCTCCACGGACGCGCGGCGCCGCTTGTGCCGGCGCCAGGCGGCCTGGATGAAGCACGCGGCCCACGTGCGCCACTGGTGCGAGTAGAAGCGGAACCTGTGGCGGATGCGCGCGCTGTGCAGGCGGCGGAACTGCGACGCCACGAAACGGAGGTCGTCGGCCACGAGCGCGAATGCCTCGACCTCGGACACGGCGCGCACGGTCCGGGTGGACAGCGGCAGCTTCGCCGAGGGCCGCGGGTCCAGCGCCCACGTCAGGAGCTCCTCCCCGCAGAACTCCCCGGCGCCGATGCGGCACGAGTTGAAGAACCCCGACCGGCCGCCCTGCGTCGTGAAGGAGTCGAGGTAGCCCCGGATGATGAAGAGCATGGAGTCGACGGGGTCCAGCTCCCGCACCAGCCGCGTGCCGCGCGTGTACAGCGCCGGCCTCAGGCGCTCGCAGATGGCCTCCAGCATCCGCTCGTCCATCTCGTCGAACAGGGGCACCCTCCGGACGAGGTCCAGGCAGAGGTGGCGCTTGATGTCGCGGCGGATGTCCATGGGGAGGTCCTGGAGCAGGGCCTCCTCGTCGACGCCGCGCGTGGCCACCCACTGGTACTGGTGGTACCTCCTCACGCACTGCTTCAGCGGCTGGGGGATCTGCCGGTGGTGCATCCACCGCTCCATGTCCGTCCGCTTCGTCCGCCACTCCTCCAGCCGCACCATAGTTGCTTGGAGGTAAGACTGTTGTTATCATCGAGCACGCAGAACAAGACATGTCAGATCATTCACAGAGATCCTTAGTCGCCGCGGATTTTGGCCTCTGCAGAGCAGAGTTACTGGCTTACTTGCATGTTGCCGATGAGCAGGCCAAACAGCACCAACCCAAGAACGCCGATGACGATGGCGAAGGTTATCTCACCGATGGACAAGCTCGTCGACAGATTCTGTCCTAAGCAGCTGTCCGTCCATTTATTGAAACGCAAGTTAGCAGTAAATTAACCTCGATCAGCTTAAGAGCTTCGTTGCTGCTTACCTGAGGTTCTTGAGTCCCCACCAGAAGCAGTAGAAGTACTTCTGGGTGAAGGACGACGACGTGAGCTTGGTTTGCAGCGCCTCCGCGTAGATGCCGAACGGGTAGAACCCGTTGCCCGGCGTGCACAGGCTTGTGATGTTGCTCAGCTCATACCAGATGGTCCTGTTGCTGCTCAACGCCTTGCAGTCGAAGAACATGGTCTGGCACGTCGGGCTCTCCAGCAGGCACGCCTCCCTCCAGCACGCCTCCTGCCGCTGCACCGAGAAGAGATACCACAGCGCTCCCAGCACCTGTCCGGTTCCGTCGTGTCCAAAAAGAAAAGAAAATTAAATCAGCATCTATCTATCGATCAACGCATGCAAAAGAATATAGAGGCGATCGAATTGAAGTACGTACGTGGCTTGCGAGCATGTAGAGGATCAGGTTGTACGCGGCGCAGGCCCACGCCGTCTCCGCCATGACGCCCGTCGCCATGACGATCTGGCTCGTGAGCGGGAAGATCTGGAACAGCCGCGGGAGGTACTGGAAGATGATGCTGAACCGGAGGATGCTCTTCCTGTTCGCCGTCAGCGACTCATTCAGCTTCGGTATAACAATCCAGATCACGAACTGCATGCATGACAAACCAAACCACACTGTTCAGTTCTTGCAACTGACAGACAGACATCAATGGCGGCTGCCTGCTGGGCTGACCAACCTGCGGCAGGGGCAGCGCGGTGACGAGGTCGAACCAGAACGTCCGGCCAAGGTACCGCCTGGCGATCTTGTAGGGCTGGATGACGAGCTCGCCCTGCCCGAACACGCGCGACGACGGCGCGATGAAGGCGGTGCGGAAGCGGAACAGGATGTGCGCGGCGTAGAAGATGTCCAGCAGCGAGCGGATCATGGAGAGCGTGAGCGCCAGCGAGTACTTGAACTCGATGCACATGTGGTTGTTCCGCTGCGTGCCCGTCAGGTACAGGAACAGCGGGTCCACGAACAGCGACAGCAGGCAGGCGGACAGGAAGATCTTGTTCCACAGGTGGATCAGGTGCCCGTGCGGGTCGAAGAAGAGGTGGCTGCTGCCGGCGGCGTGCATCAGGGACTCCAGCTCCTCCGAGAAGGCGCGCGAGAGCACCCTGTCCTTCAGCGTCGGGTTCCGGCACGCCTTCTCCAGGCAGCCGCCGCGGAAACCCAGCCGGCATTTCCTGGGATCGTGAGCTCTGCCGTGCGTTCTGCTGCTGAGGTTCTGCTGCAGAGGACTTGTTCTGAAGCTCTGGACCTCGATCTCGTTCTGAAACCTGAAATTTCGCAGAGAAGCATACATGGCTTTCGTTATAAACATTGATTGATCCTGCTGAATCCTTTGTTCAGTAACGTGGATTTGTTCAGTTATCTGATCGCGCGGGAAGGCGCTCACCTGACATTTCGTGAAGCACCGGATGCCATGGTGATCTCTCACAGCTTTTGGTCACAGACATTAATGTATTCATCGATACAACTTATAAGCAAAAACGAGTGCTACGACCGATGTGGAAACTGGCGTGCCAATAGATCTTCAGCTATGGTCTATGGGACAGAAAGTGACAACGGCATTGTGCTCAGCCATAAGAACTAAAAAGGCCATCTGCAACTACCTGAAACGGGGATCTTGTGATTACACTTAAAGGCACCAAAGCAAATTGTAATGAGGAGGTTTTCATATGGACAAGCAAACAACAGGCACACGGTACTCTTCAAATATGCTGTAATTCTGATCCCCTCTGTTTAGGCACATAAAGTAGAACATCTCAGGGTCCATGCTCCACTCATATCGAGAGATCGATTCCTAATAACTCCAAAATTTTTCAGTTGGATCGAAACTTAATTTTCTTTAATGGAGCTGGACTGCTGGAGGAATAGAGGATATTTATATATAATCATATTGCTAGGGGAATTTTGAAATGAAAAGTTAACTTCAGAGCAGAATAAGCGAGCTTGTCTTCCCATGTTTCGCTTTTCCACAGGACACTGAATCATGTGACATGCAGGTTCTAGTCGTTTCTTCGTACTGACAGCTTGGGAGCAGAAGATCATAGAATAATCTGAAGATCTCCTTCACTCATGGCTGCCATTCCGGGGGCGCAGCGTTTTGGTTGAAGTTCAGATGATGATAATAATAATAATACAAATGGGAAAAAAATAGGTGGACGATGGGAGCACCCATGCGCCCGCTGCCCAATGGTTGCCACGTGGACCCAGACGCATCGCATGGCACCTGTGAATGACACCCCGTATTTGCGCCGCATCTGGATGTGGAGCCCAGTGTCAGCGCCCCGGTTGCTGAAGAGGATGCCGCATCAGTCTCCGCTACCGCTCCGCCTGATACCGGACTGACAACAGCGCCTTTGTCTGATGGGCTACAGGAGCCAAGGCCCAGGGTGCCGAGCCCACGCTACTATAGCCCGGCCTGGCAGAGCAAGTGATGAGATCACAGGAAGTAGAGGCGTGCGTGAGTTGCCTATATGTATTGAGTAGCTTCTTGCCAAAGGGGTCATGAAACATTGTTGTAACAAACTCTCCTATAAACTAAGATTCGTCGTCTGTTCCTTGCCCCTGCTTTGCTTCTTCTCCGCCTAGCTCTGATCTTCCGATCTCCTACCCCTGCTGCTAACAAATTGGTATTGAGAGCCACCGATTCCGCGGGTTTCCTCTATCCTCCTCCCCACCGTCTTGATCCGGCACCGTGATCCCCATCAGCAAGTTGATTTCCGGCTTCACTTCAGTGACGTCCGTCGAAATCCTGTAGGTCCGAGCCGAGGTTGGTGTGATCGGCGGTGGCGCTGTGAGCATTCCACACTGCCACGAAATCTTCCACAACCACTTCACCTGATTCTGCAAAGAGCTCGGTGCGATGGATCCCAAATTCAAGCTGCTCCTCAATGAGATCAAGGTTGTGCAGACGTCTCTCACCAACATTGATTCTAGGCTTTCCAGTCGCATCGACGCCATCGAGCATGCCATCGCGGGCCGCTTCGACAAGCTCGAGGGTGCCGCCCATGTGTTCGACACTTGGAAGCCCAAGGTCGACGCGTTGATGGAGGAGATGCGCATGGAGATCGGTGCGTTCCGCAAGACCGACGAGTCGGTGGAGCGGATCCGCTCTAAGATGATTGCTCTTCGCAAGACCGTCAGACGCACCACGCTCGAGTCGACTACCACAACACCAACTGGAGTTTTGCCGCCACCACTCGCGTTCCCTGCGCCAGCAACGACCGACAGCTTCGTGATCCGCACATTAGGGCACGACGTTGAATCAAGTCACTAGGGATGAGTTTTGAACTCAAATCCCTGATCAAGGGTATGCAATTGCATCCCCACCCCCATTCCCCTACCCAAATTGCATCGTTCGATTTCTAGTTCGGCTCTGGTGACGGCGGGTTTGGGGGGTACCAGTGGTGATTATGGCGGGTGGCATGGGGAACACGGTCGCCGTGAACCACGACCACCTTGGGAGACTAACCACACAGGCAACAAAATTCCTAAAATGAATTTCCTAAAATTTGATGGTGAAAATCCTAAGTTGTGGATCACTTGGTGTGAGGATTACTTTGATTTGTATTCAGTAGAACCTGATGTGTGGATTAAGTGCGCGATGATGAATTTGTCAATTCATCTGTTGTGGCCCGCTGGTTGCAGTCCCTAGATCCATGGGTTAAAAGTCTCCCATGGAAAGATTTTTGTCAGTTGGTCCTGGATAGGTTTGGAAAGGCTCAGTATGAAGCTAGTTAGGCAGATGTTTAACATCCGTCAGTCATCGACTATTCAGGATTACATTGATCGATTTGCTAGCTTGATTGATCAGTTAGTTGCTTATGGTCGCTCCAGTTTTCTTTGCCATGCAGTTTGTTGATGGGCTTCGGGGCGACATCCGTGATGCCGTGCATATGTAGCGTCCACAAACATTCGATACTGCCTACTCTTGGCCTTGTTGCAGGAGCTACAGGATCCATCTGGCTGCATGGATGTGCACTGCCTTGAGCTCTACTCAGCGAACAAGCCTCCGCTCAAGGGACCTTTGCCTCTTCCTCCGCCACCGCCTCGCGTTGAGTGCGGCGCCCAGGAGTCGGCGCTGGTGGAGGAACATCACGGTCGCGGCGTCAAGGATAACTCAAGACGCTGAGGGACTACGCGGTGTGCACGTGGCTTGTGCATTCGCTGTGGCGAGAAGTGGTCTCGTGACCACAAATGTGCAGAGGCAGTGCAGCTCCATGCCTTACAAGAGTTCTGGGATATTTGTCACTCGGATGATTCTGAAGCCCCTGAGCCAGCAGATGATTCAGTTCAAGATTCTCAAGTGTTCCTGGCAGTTTCAGTTGCAACACTCAATGGAAAATCTTTTGTCAGTGCTATTGAGTTTTAGGGCAAGGTGCAAGTTCATTCAGCTAAGATTATGGTAGACTCAGGTAGCTCCCATACCTTTGTCAGTCATTCTTTTGCCGCCAAGCTTTTTGGACAGTCGCCATTGGTCCAACCTCTGAAGGTGAAGGTAGCAGATGGACAGCTTATTCAGTGTGACTCTCAAATTCTGCAACTCACTTGGACAGTTCAGGGGTGCACTTTTCAGTTCGATGCTAAGGTGTTATCATTGGCACACTTTGATATCATTGTCGGTATGGATTGGTTAGCTCGATTCAGTCCAATGCAAGTTGATTAGGAGCAAAAGTGGTTGCTGATTCCATACAATAGTTCTTACCAGCTGCTGCATGGGGAATTTGAGTCCTTACCTCCTGGCTTGGTGATCCAAGTCCATGTTGTGGTGCCTGATGCTCCAGTCTCTACTACTTCAGCTCATCCACCTAAAATTGCTGCCCTCATTGATGAGTTTTAGTCCGTATTTGCTCCCCTAGCTAGCTATCCACCAACCCGTGGCTGTGAGCATACCATTCCTCTACTTCCAAGGGCAGCCCTAATGAATGTTCGGCCTTATCGCTATCCCCCGGCGATCAAAGATGAAATTGAGCGGCAGATTGCGGATATGCTAGATTTGGAAGTCATTCAAGACAGCAGCAGTCCATTCTCCTCATCAGTCTTATTGGTGAAAAAGAAAGATGGCTTGTTTCGCTTTTGTATTGATTTCCGACGTCTCAACGCTATCACTGCAAAAAACCAAGTACCCTGTTCCTATCATAGAAGAGCTCCTCGACGAATTGCATGGCGCATCTAGTTCTCCTGCCTGGACCTCACTGCAGGGTATCATCAAATACGGTTGGCCTTCAGGGAAGAGCCCAAAACTGCTTTCCAAATGCATTCAGGGCAGTACAAATTCAGAGTAATGGCATTCGAGCTATCCGGTGCACCAGCAACATTCCACAAGGCCATGAATAGTACTCTTCACCCAGTGTTACGCAAGTTTGTTCTAGTTTTCTTTGAAGATATTCTCATATACAGCCGTAGTTTTGAAGAACATGTTAGGCATGTGCGGATTGTGTGGAAGCTGCTTGCACAGGATTAGTGGCAGGTTAAGCTTAGCAAATGTGTGTTTGGTCAGAGGCAGTTGCGCTATCTTGGTCATGTCATTTTCAAGCATGGGGTGGCGACTGATCCATCCAAAGCAAAGGCAGTGCTAAATTGGCCTGTTCCAGTCTCGGTGAAGGAGTTGCGAAGTTTTTTGGGGCTTGCATGCTATTATCACCACTTTGTGAAGCATTTCAGCATGATTTCTCGTTCTTTGATAGATCTATTGAAGAAAGGAGTGTTGTTTATCTGGACTGACATGCACCAGTAGTCATTTGAGGTGTTAAAGCAAGCTATCACTTCTGCCCCGGTGCTGGTTTTACCAGACTTCTCACAGGCCTTTGTTCTAGAAACCGATGCTAGCGGTTGAGGTGTTGGTGCTGTTCTGATGCAACGTGGTCACCCACTGACCTTCATGAGCACATTGTTAAGTCCACGTCTGTAGGGGTTGTCCATGTACGAGAAGGAATATCTAGCTATCTTAATGGTAGTTGATCAGCGGCGTTGCTATCTTCAGCATGCAGAGTTTCACATCATCACTGACCACAAGAGCCCAATACAACCAACGGAGCAAAGATTACACACTCCTTGGCAACAGAAAGTGTTCAACCGATTGCTTGGACTCCAATATCGCATCATCTACCGCAAAGGGGCTAACAACGGTGCTACTGATGCGCTCTCTAGAGCTCCACCTCTGCTCTACGCGTCTATTTCTTTCTGCCAACCTCAATGGCTCAATGAGGTGCTACATTCTTATCAGGACCACTCCCGGGCTCAGGAACTCTTAGCTAAGTTATCCAATCCGTTTGAAGAGGTGCCCAGATACACTCATCAGGATATTTGATCTGATATGACGATCGTGTCTGGGTGGGAGACTCACTGGCTCTGCGTACCAAGCTTATCACCACCTTGCACAACTCTGCAGTCAGCAGCCACTCGGGAGTCCTAGTCACGTATCTTTGCATGAAGCAGCACTTTGCTTAGACAGGTATGAAATCAGACGTTCATCAGTTTGTTACTTCTTGTCAGACTTGTTAGCAAGCAAAATCAGATCGATCCAAGTTACCCAGTTTATTGCAAACATTGCCTGTCCCGGACTATGCCTAGAAGATTGTATTGGATTTCATTGAGGGTTTGCCGCTATCTGAGGGCTTCAACTGCATTCCTATTGTAGTTGATCTCTTTTCTAAGTATGCCCACTTCGTGGGACTTTGACACCCATTCACCGCTACCAGCATTGCTAAGGTGTTCTTCCAATATGTGTAAAAGCTTCACGGTATGCCTTCGGCCCTGGTGCCTGATCGCAAAAAAAATTTCACAAGCAATTTATGGCGGGAATTGTTCAAACTGGCAAAGATGGAGTTGCACATGAGTATAGCGTACCACCCGCAATCAGATGAGCAGACAAAGTGTGTAAATCAATGTCTGGAAACGTTATTGCGATGCTTTGTTCATGCCTATCCACGTCAATGGCACCAATGGCTTGATCTCACAGAGTTTTGGTATAATACCAGTCTACATTCTGCCTTGGGCCGTTCTCCCTTTGAGGTACTTTATGGGTATGCTCCTACTCAATTTGGTTTGCAGCCTTCGAATGACAAACCTGACACCGACATTGCCAGTTGGCTTAATGATCGTGAGCTGATGTCTTCAGGCATTCATCAACATCTGCTCCGTTCTAAGCAACGTATGAAGAAACATGCTAATGGTAGGCGCTCTGAACACTAGTTCCAGGTCGATGATTGGGTCTTCCTCAAGCTGCAACCATACATTCAGTCACCCCTTGCTGGTTGCAGTAGTTAGAAACTGGCATTCAGGTTTTTTGGGTTGTATCATGTACTGGCTCATGTGGGCATGGTGGCTTACAGGCTTGAGCTCCCTCCTTATTCATCGGTGCATCTGGTGTTTCACGTCTCGCAACTCAAGAAGGTGGTGAGTACTCGCCACACAGTTACTCCTACATTACCACCATCGTCAGTGCTTTGGAGTGTTCTAGCTCGCATTCTTTAGTGCCGTTGTATTGCCAAAGGTAAGAGCTTTGTTCACCAGGGGCTTATCCAATAGTCCAACCTTTCGGCTTCGTTGGCTACTTGGGAGGACTTGGAATTCTTGAAACAGCAGTTTCCTCGTGCCAGTATCTAGGAACAACTAGGCGTGCAAGGGAGAGGGAATGCCAGTGCCCCGGTTGATGAAGAGGATTAAGCCACATTAGTCTCTGCTACCACTCCGCCTGATACCGGACTGACAACAACACCTTTGTCTAATGGGCTATAGGAGCCAAGGCCTAGGGTGCCGAACCCACGCTACTATGGCCCGCCCTAGAAGAGCAAGTGAAGAGATCACAGGAAGTAGAGGCGTGCGTGAGTTGCCTATATGTATTGAGTAGCTTTTTGCCAAAAGGGTCATGAACATTGCTGTAACAAACTCTCCTATGAACTAAGAATCATCGTCTGTTCCTCGCCCCTGCTTTGCTTCTTCTCCGCCTAGCTCTGATCTTCCGATCTCCTACCCTTGTTGCTAACACCTAGTCCTCGCATCGGTTTGCATGGCTGCATGCAGATTTGGAGTAACTTATGTTGTCGCACGATCGCGTCTGGGTCCACGTGGCAACCATTCGGCAGGGGGTTGCATGTGCGTGTCGGTGCTCCCATCGCCCACCCAATTTTTTTCCTAAAAATGCTAAGCTGATGGTAGGTGCAGCCTGGGAGAGTTTCCTTGCCTGAGCTTAGGCGCTTACTAATTCAGTTGAAACACTATTAGGCTTAATATGTACCATTAGCAATTGTTAGAGCATGTATCTGGACAAGTAAACTAATGTTACATTTGTTTCGTCTCGAGGACTCGCGCACATTAGTTGTTTAGCCTTTTAAATAACCTCCGTTGTACACTTTTCTCTCTGTGAAAGGCCATGGCTAGAAAAAATGTAAGGCATGTATTAATAGAGGATAACGTACACTAACGCATACCAAACAAAAACAAAACCATTCATATAGAAACAACAGCATGACAACCACTACAATAAACATAGCCCACTTTATCACCAAACCACCATCGGACATATACTACCAAGCATGATGCAGAAAACAAGTGAAGAGCTTGGGAGAGAGAGAGAGGATGTTCTCAATAGTGATACCTCCAAAGAGGGGATGACGTTCGCAAAACCATCAACGCTAAATGAAAACCAAGGCTTTTCAACCGAACCTTGGAGGCAAGGGACCTCGTGACAACACCTCCGACAAGCAGCGTGGCACCAAAGACGTCACTATTGTTGGTCGCGATAGGGAGCCAAGCAGGACATTCTTGTGAAAATCCTGTACCTCCTAAACTGTCACACCAAAGCACAATGTGGGTCACCAAAGCAACATAGAACTTGCCATCGCAATACAAGACAAGCTATCATGGGTTCAAATCCGTAGCAGTAATCGGGTTGTTCGACATGGGTTGATGTGTGTGACTTCAGCAGCTTAAGCACTCAAAACACAAGGCGCTTATCTTGGTTTGAGCGCAACGGCGTTCTTCGTGTTAAGGAATGCTCAATCGAGTTTTTACAATGGAGAAAGAGAGAGAGATGTAGGGGTAGCGCTATGCTAGTCTAGAGTTTGATCTAGGACCAATCGGCTGATTCTCGGTTCAATCAGTCTGTTCCTTTTTTGTCAGGGTCATGATACCCCGGGTATCTCAAGACACCAGTTAGTTAGCCGCTCAGGCAGCCCAAACAAGCAGAAGCCTAGCAATCGTGGCCCATTTGAGTGACATGGGTTCTGGGCCACACATCGAGACAAGTGGTCCGCCATGACCTCTCCTATCTCCTTACACTACACGCTACGCAGCCGCGCTTGACCTCTCCCTCATCTCGACCCCTAGGAGAGATAAGGAGAGGTTGGACGCGGTCAAGTACGCCTGCTCTGATGGAGACAGGCATGCTTCACTCACCCCGCTAGGACTGAAGGGACAACCATCTCGGGGTCATACACCATCCCTACGTAGACAAGATAACACTACCAGACAGTGATGACCGGTATGGCACCACACCATCCAAATCTAGCCTGACAAGATGGGCGTACGACCCCACCCGCTGTGGGATGGGGTGCACCACCCTAGCTTTGACTTTCAAGACCAGCCAAGCCACCAGGGACCTCGACCTCATTGTCTAGGGCCAAGGACACCAGCATCATGACCAACAAAGGTGACCAACGACCTAGGAGTGGCTACTTGCTCCTATACGGTCGCCATGACACCCCTAATAGAATAGGAGACGATGACGAAGGCCACGGCAAGACCACATCGTGCAGGACAGTTGGTGAACCACCACCATTCCAACAGTGCCGTCATGACTAGCACTGTAGCATCATGCCATGCCATGCCGCGACATGGGAGTGAGACCATGATGATGACCATACCACAATGTGCGATGATGCCAAGACAAGACATGCATGCTTGCAGACCAAGTTTACTAGTTTATCCCTCCCTCAGGCTCACGACCACTTGGCCGGGAGAACCCCTCTCTCCATATGTAACCTGGCCCCCGAACTCTATATAAGGGTGGCTAGGCCTCCCATCCAAGGGGACGAACTCTCGAGATTTCATTCAGGCATTCGTTCACCTCACTCCTCCTACCTCTTTTTCTTAGCTTACACACCTCATTGTAAGAACTTTAGAGCATTCAACTGAGGAACATAAACTTGAACCATCTTTGAGACTGGACGTAGGGCTCTGGCCTAAACCGGTATAATTCCTTGTGTCTTTGAATGCTACCATCGTCTTCCTAGAGCAACATGACACACATATAAATTCACTAGTTGGTTGACAAAACACCGACACTTTTAGATCCCTTCTACAGGAGCCCATGCACGACCTTATATACCGGGGGAGGAGGGCGATGGGTATACAAAACCATGTGGTCTCTGAAGTTTTCCTAGGGTTTCTCACCCTGGCTTCGGTCTTCTTCTCCATGGCGCTACCAGTCCTCCGTTGTTTGTAGTTGAGGGCAGATGACGCTACAACCACCCCCTGACGTTGCTACCGCTGCCTAGCACTGACCGGGAGCATGTATTAATAGAGGATAACGTACACTAATGCATAACAAACAAAAACAAAAATAATCACTATAGAAATGATAGCATGATAACCACTACAATAAACATAGCCCACTTTATCACCAAACCACCATCGTACATATACTACCAAGCATGACGCAGAAAAAACAAGTGAAAGCTTGGGAGAGAGATGATGTTCTCAATAGCAATACTTCCAAAGAGTGGATCACATTCACAAATACCATCAATGCTAAATGAAAACTAAGGCTTTTCAACCGAACCTTGAAGGCAAGGGACCTGGTGACAACACCTCTTTGGAGGACTAGCAGCGCAGTCTATTGCCAGCACGTCTTCACCGGGTGCGCCTTCTCGTGGCTTCCTTGATACGCTAGACTTCCATCCCCCATGGAGAGGAACTGCCATGCGGGCTCAAGGACTCTTGCTACTCAAGCACGTGAGGAACCTTGTCGTGGTCCATCATGCCCTAGGTGTGACCCTGTCGAGAGAATGGTTAACACCGCCATGCGGTAGTGGAAAGAAAATGAGCGCTTGTCATAGCATGGCACTCTCCTGCTCTGCGTGTCTGTTAGGCTCTATGCACTTGACAAATTCTAGAGCATATTCGTGGCGTTGGTCGACCAGGGCCTTCCCCGAGCTAAGGTTGGGGAAGGTATGGTGGTGCTCATTCGACAACTACTCCCCTAGGTCAGGACCTCCTTGGCCGTGCCAAGCCCCCGAGCCCCCGGGCGAAGGTGGCCATAACGGGGATTCTAGGCTTCCTCAGCTCATTCCCTTGTCACAAGGTTTTTTTGGCAGGAGTAGGCCCTCTGTGGCCTGCCGTGTTATCCCTTGTCAGTTGGAGGGTGCACCCGAGCGCACCCGATGGGTGTAGCACCCAAGCCCCTAATCCAGACTATCGAGCCATTAATCCGCATGTTTAACATACACTTATGTTTGACTGTCGTCACAAGCCGCCGAGACAATGGCTGCAGGAAGCCGCCACCAGGAGATCACTTTTACTCTAAGAAAGTTGAGATACTTTGACTCTGTACGAAACTTGGAATGATTTATAATTTGGAACTGAGGGGGCATTACCTTAGAGAAAATATTTTACCCATGAACTAATGCATTTTTTTATTTATACTTCCTTCATGTGCGCATAAGTCTTTTAACAGTCATCCCTCATTGTTGATTAACTAAATATAACCATATCTGTTTATAGAAAATATATTGATCAAGCATATGAAGCAGGCTCCATTTTTTATTTCTTTCATAGTACGTATCTCTTAATACGATTCACGCACCAAACCGCATGTAGGGAGCGTGGCCGGGTTGTGTCCGACCTCGGTAATTTTGCATAAAGGGCCTTCTATTTAACAGAAATCAACCCGCAGTCCAAGACCGTTCATATATTTTTTTTCACAAAACCCCTTGAGTTTTCTTAAATCAACCCGAAGTCCAGGGCACCTTTCATGTTCTTTTTGTGAAAACCCCTCAAGATTTGCTGAAACCAATCCACAATCCATCTTTAGTTATTTTATAAAAGAAACCTCAAAATTCTATGAAATGAACTCATAATCCGCTCTTTCTTCGTTAATTTACAAAATGGACCCTATTTACTCATGAAATAAACCCACAGTCTGTTTTTCTTCCTTGTTTCACAAAAAAGAATCGTTCTTCTACCTAAGATCATATTTTGCTAAAAAAGTATCGTTCTTATACGCCTTTTCTTGCTAGTTGTACAATAACGTGTCATATTTAATATTATTGCTACTTCATTAAAGAAAATACCATCACGTCAATGGTTTCCCAAATTTCATGATTCAAGGTCAAATTCTCCTCATTTCGCAATTAATTTAAGCTTTCAGCTACTTATGCTCCTCCCTCCTTGGTAAATAGTTTGGCCCCTTCTTTCCTCACAATAAATATAGCCAAAAAAGTGTGATAGTTCCATTTCAATACCCAAAATAATATCTTACTTCAATAGTACCTTCATAACAACTAGTTGCAAACCATGACACCTATGTGAAAATAACGAAGCCATGGATTTTTCTTACCTACATTGCTTAAAAAAAGTGTGCATCTACCTACATACAATTTATTATTACTCTATGGATAAAATTAAGTCTATATCAACTACAATACTACGAGCTCTGCGTGGCAAAGCCGCGCGTCTTTCTAGTTATGCACGATTGCACTTAGGCACCATGTTTTCTACAAGCCAAGCAATTTCACAAATATAGGTTCTAAAAGGATATAAAAAATAAATATTAACAAACAACGCATTTTTCTTACATGAGTCCAAAACTGCACAAAACATATGTACATGTTACCATCTCTTCTGCAGATCTGCTCTGATGTCTTGTTCCTTTCCCTTTCTAGGCTCTCTAATTTATCATCTACATCTTTCAGAATTAGTTTTGATTTCCTGGTGGGCACAGTGTTTAGATAACACCCAACAAGTTCAATCTCGTATCTGTTGTTTCTTATTTACCTTTTACTCAATGATAACCATGATTAGTATAACTGGGTCGCTTCATATATACACAGAAGGCAATTTTATGATTTTATCTACTGCACAAACCGAATCCTACAGTGGCCCATCCAAAGGCAGGCGCGACACACAACGTCGCCCCGTTCTAGTGGGAAATTCCAGTTACCCCCAAACCGTCCAAATCCTCTAAGGGCATGAGACTTTTACTAGGCCGTCCATGTCCTCATCCGTCCTGGCTGCTCAGCAGCCATGCCTCGTTCTCCTCCTTCCTCGCACCCCCACAATGCAGGCAGCTGCGAGACCGCACGGCACCACGCCAGCGACCCGCGTTCCGTGCGTCGCGTGACCTCGCGTTACGGTCTGGGTGTTTTTTTTTTCAAGTCGCTTCTGCCAAAACTTACATTGAGTTAACTTCGAATCTTTATGTGGTATTTTAGGTAACCGAGTTCTTCGGTGGTATTTTCTAGATCTCATGATCTTTTGGTGCTACAGCACCAATTTTCTCTTTTTTCTGGGAAGGGATGTACTGAGTAGATAAACAACTATGTAAGCAATCTGGTTCTTTGACATCAGTTCCTATAGGTATATGCTACGCAATCTTTTCTGAAAGAAATTCACCTTTGCATAGTGATCCATAGGTTTAGAGTATATTTCTTAACCACATATAGCCACGGTAGTGTTTGTTTTTCTCTGCATAAATGAGTTATCCTCATGGGTTTCTTCAGATGTTACTCTTTTAGTGCTTCCTCTCTCAAACACTCTAGCTAACTGACAAGTACTACTTGCTAGTAATTGACGTTTCCCGTTTCTTTATATGAAACAATATTCATTGGCTGTATGCGTGGCTCTTTGACATTTACAATTAACTCCAAAGGACATTACGCACAGAAGGTCTGTTATTCTGTCATTTATTTTGGAATGGATGGAAGATAGAATTACTACATAATCTTGCAAAATAGGCATGCTGACAAATGAAAGGTTCAATGTTGCATGGTGGATGCAACTTGTGAAAGGCAGTATACTGTTGTAATGTGCAATACCATGATCTGTAAATATGGAGTTTTGTTTCACACTCTGCCTGCTTAATACCTCATACATATAGTACTTTCTTAGCTACCAAATGATACTAGAGAAAAACTAACTCTTCATTTTTGTGGGGTTTTATCTTTTATTTATTTTCTTTTTGACCCGTTTGGATCTGGCAAGCTGACAACAAATACAGGTGTTTGATGGATCGATAAAACCTTTTTGGATTCGCCTTCTTGGATGTTCCGTGCCATTTTTTTTATACCTTTTTCTTCCATGTATCCTGGAACATTCTTCTTTTGGTTCTAATATCATGTAGCCGAGATTTAGAAAGTGTCTGCTGTACATCCTTGTTAAAAGAAGGAAAAAACTGCCACACCAAAAATACATCATTTAGTAATTTAAATTCTAAAACATATAGATCCAAAAGCTAAAACCTTGTTAACAAATCTAAATTTGCATCCTAATGTTCTGTGCCACTTGTTACATAGTTTTTTTTTGTTGTTGTGTAAAACTGAATATATATAGATTAGATCAAGTGTGCATTCGACTCACTTTCCCCTGATATTCATATTCAAGACGACGATGATAACAACAACAACAAAGCCTTTTGTCTCAAGCAAGCTTACGTAGGCTAAAGATGAACACTAACCGGAGCTAAAAACAAGATAATTACATATGGAAATTAAAATAGTAGAAAATAATAGTAAATGAAATATCAATATCATAGGCCATAGTTCTGGCACATGGATTGCTAATCTCCATGCGCTTTTTTGCTAACATAAATTATATTGGGATAAATTCCATTCCTTTAAGTCCCCCTTTACTTCTTCCCCAAGTGTCAGTTTTGGCTGACCTTGCCATCTAAATTTCTCGAATTCATACCATCTAAATTTTGTTTTTGATCAAATGGTATTCATATCCAGCTCTTTGTTCAGGGAAAAATTTGGATAGGTCATTGAAAGTGCAGTATCATCCATTTTGATTTATTTGCAATCATTTTGCTAAGAGCTATAAGGTATGTGGAAAATACGTTTCGAGCTCATTTTCATGTGGGATTATATATTCAAGTTTTCTAAGTGTGTATGTTACTTTTATAACATTTCCCTATATTGTTGGGCTTTTCTGCAAAAAATATGGTGCCGATGGATTTATATGGGGAAAGGTTTACTCCAAAGGAAAATTCCCCATTTATACCCACTGGCGACGGCTGTGGCATACTACCTCATATACCATCGAAGAAAAGAGGGGCGGAATCGAGGAGCTTCCAGCACTCCTTTAGCCTGATCCCAAGAAGGTTTTGGATTTGGCAGGTAAACTTCTCCCCATATTTGATTTGTACAAAGCAGGTTGAATCCCTATTGATTCCAATCGAAAACATGATCTGTTTTTCATGGCATCTTTCTAAAAAGCTACCAATTTTTTTCATGTGTTCTTGGATCTGATGTGATCTAAATTTCTTGCACATCTGTCATGGGGCTAGTTCATCAGGGGAGAATTTCGAAGGTTGTAGCCAAAGTTGGTGTGAGGGTTAGGGGTAAGATGTCGCTGGTACCCCATGTTGCCGGCGAGGACAGTGTAATTAAGAATTGGGGGCCATGGCGGTCGACACATGTGTGTGTGGGGGGGGGGGGGTAGGGGGACATGTCTTGTTCTTCAATTTGCGGTGTCAGGGGAGAATTTTGGAGGTTGTAGCCAAAGTTGGTGTGTGGGTTAGGGGCAAGATGTCGCTAGTACCCACTTTGTTGCTGGCGAGGATGTTGTCCTTCATAGTTGGGGGCCATGGCGGTCGGCACATGTGGAGGGGGGGGTAGGGGGGAGACTTGTCTTCTTCGTCAGTTTGCGGTGTTAGAGGAGAATTTCTGAGGTTGTAGCCAAAGTTGTTGTGATGGTTAGGGGCAAGATGTCGTCTGTGCCCCATGTTGTCTGCGAGGACGGTTTCCTTAAGAGTTGGGGGCCATGGCAGTTGGCGCGGGGGGGGGGGGGGAGGGGGCTAGGGAAAACATGCCTTGTTTTTCAGTTTGCGGTGTCAAGTTGAGAATTTCGAAGGTAGCCAAAGTTAGTGTGAGGGTTAGGGGCAAGATGTCGCCGGTACCCCCTTGTTGCTGGCCAGGACAGTGTCCTTAAGAATTAGGGGCCATGGCGGTCGACACATGTGTGTGGGGGGGAGGGTAGGGGGAGGCATGTCTTGTTCTTCAATTTGAGGTGTCAGTGGAGAATTTCGGAGGTTGTAGCCAAAGTTGGTGTGAGGGTTAGGGGCAAGATGTCACTAGTACCCGCTTTTTTGCCGGCGAGGATGCTTTCCTTCATAGTTGGGGGCCATGGCGGTCGGCACAAGTGGAGGGGGTAGGGGAGACATGTCTTCTTCAGTTTGCGGTGTTAGAGGAGAATTTTCGAGGTTGTAGCCAAAGCTAGTGTGATGATTAGGGGCAAGATGTCGCATGTGCCCCTTGTTGTCCGTGAGGACAATTTCCTTAAGAGTTGGGGGCCATGGCGGTCGGCACATGTGGAGGGGGTATGGGGAGACATGTCTTCTTCTACAGTTTGTGGTGTTAGAGGAGAATTTTTGAGGTTGTAGCCAAAGTTGGTGTGATGGTTAGGGGCAAGATGTTGCATGTGCCCCTTATTGTCTGCGAGGATGGTTTCCTTAAGAGTTGGGGGCCATGGTGGTCGGCGTGGGGGGTGGTAGGGGAAAACATGCCTTGTTCTTCCGTTTGCGGTGTCAAGTTGAGAATTTCGGAGGTAGCCAAAGTTGGTGTGAGGGTTAGGGGCAAGATGTCGGCGGTACCCCCTTGTTGCCGGCGAGGACAGTGTCCTTAAGAATTAGGGGTCATGGCGGTTGACACGTGTGTGGGGGGAGGGGGGGTAGGGGAGACATGTCTTGTTCTTCAATTTGAGGTGTTAGGGGAGAATTTCGGAGGTTGTAGCCAAAGTTGGTTGAGGGTTAGGGGCAAGATGTCGCTAGTACCCACTTTGTTGCCGGCGAGGATGCTTTCCTTCATAGTTGGGGGCCATGGCGGTCGACACATGTGGAGAGGGGTAGGAGGAGACATGTCTTCTTCTTCTTCTTCTTCAGTTTGTAGTGTTAGAGGAGAATTTTTGAAGTTGTAGCCAAAGTTGGTGTGATTATTAGGGGCAAGATGTCGCCCGTGCCCCTTTTTTCCGTGAGTATGATTTCCTTAAGAGTTGGGGGCCATGGCGGTCGGCGCGGGGGGTGGGGATAGGGGAAAAGATGCCTTGTTCTTCAGTTTGCGGTGTTAAGTGGAGAATTTCGGAGGTAGCCAAAGTTGGTGTGAGGGTAGGGGCAAGATGTTGCTGGTACCCCTTGTTGCCGACGAGGACAGTGTCCTTAAGAATTAGGGGCCATGGCAGTCGACACATGTGTGTGGGGGGGGGGGGTAGGGGGAGGCATGTCTTGTTCTTCAATTTGCGGTGTCAGGGGAGAATTTCGGAGGTTGTAGCCAAAGTTGGTGTGAGGGTTAGGGGCAAGATGTCGCTAGTACCCACTTTGTTGCTAGCGAGGATGCTGTCCTTCAGAGTTGAGGGCCATGGCGATGGATACATGTGGAGGGGGTGGTAGGGGGAGACATGTCTTCTTCTTCTTCAGTTTGGGGTGTCAAAAAATTCAAATGTCAAACTACCAAGTGAACTAGACGTATACATGCTTATTAAAACATCATGGGTGGCATATATGTCATAATGAATGTTCACTTGGCAACAATATTCACAGAAGGCTAGTCTATTCATATTAGTGTAGCGATAAGCTCCCCAGTTGAGGGAGAGACCGACCATGGCAACAGAAAATATCCCCTCGCTGGCAACCCAAGAAATAGTGTCTGGGCGCTGGCCTGTGGCGCTTGTGGTTGGTTTGGGGCTTTGGGCCCTCCTAACAAAGGGTATTTGCAGTGGTCACCAGCTCAGAATGTTGTGGTTGGCCAAGGTGCGGCCCTATAGGGTGAAGCCGCGGTTCAGGGTTTTTTCTTGGCCCTGTGGTTGAGGCTTATTAATCATAATGCCTTGGGAGGCTATTCTCCAGGGTTGAATTTTTAAATACCGCTACAGTCATACTGTGTTTCGAGATGCAACATGTTTGATTCCAGTGCATTTATATGAAATAACCTGTGTTTATTTGCTACTTTGCAGATATATTGACCAGTGTGGCTTTCTCCATTCTAGCCTGTCTGCAGTACTTAGGACCAGCTTTATCTTGGCCTATCGCCGAGGTAGCACCCACTGGTTCATAGTTCTGAACTTACAAAACAATTCTAGCATTGTAATTTCTGCACTGCATAAGCTCCGAGGAGATCTACACATTGCTTCTCTTCATTCATTGCCTCGTTGTAGCACGGTTGCCACCCTCATACAACTCACTTTGTGCACTATCCTCGCTGTCTCTCATGGGCACCTCGAAGTGTTTCCTGTTTATGAGGATCCTTATCTTGACTACCATGGCTATATCAGTTGCCATGAATGTTGCAATCATTGGGGCACTGGTAACTAAGAGGGACTGCAAGTTTGCTCAGCTCATGAGACTCCCTGACATATTTCTTGTGCTGTTTGTTCTGCTGTGCTTTGACTTTTCAATATATCTGGCATTCAATCTATTGTGGCCTGCAAGAACTTCAGTAGATGAGAAAATATGCTCACAGGTCTTGTTGGAAAATGGTCATGATTACAAAGTTGGCAACAAAAGGAACCCCTTAACAGATCATTTACTTGGAGAATTAGAAGATACTATCACAATGGTGGGAATTGGGCATGACCCAGTTCTGGCCTCTGAATGTGAAACTACTTTGCAAGAGCAAGTCATGGTCTTCGATCAGCAGGATGAAACATTTGACATCGGAGAGACACCCTTGTCCAAGAAATCCAAGGATCATTTGGGTCAAACTGTTGGTAAAGAAACTCCTGTTTCTGAGGCCTTACATGTTGACACTACTGATTCTGTTTCATGCCATGATTCACTTTTCCTCTCTGAGCATGAATGTAATGCAAGGAATCTCATTCTTCCTTATAGACAAGCTTCAACTTCTGAGTCCCATTCAGTCAAGAATATGCTTGCCATGATAAATTATCTTGCTGTTGAAGGTTTTGCTAATGGAGAAGTTGTAAGGGATGCTGTTTCTACTGCCTTAAGTCAACAAGTTGCTGAATTGATATCCATAAGACGTAAAGAGATAAATGACACTGTGAGATTTTGTAATGAATATGCTAGTAGGATGAAATCAAAAGTTCGAGTGTTTTTTCCTTCACACCACCAGTTTGCTGGCATTCTTGATGACTTCTGGGGGAATTTGTTTGACCTGCATGGTAAATTGACAGAAAAAGGTAATGCCATAAGGTTGGACCTTCTTATTGGGATGGATGTTGAGGAGATCAAAAGCTGCCTGTGCTATTTTGATGTACTACCTGGAGGTAATAACATGTGCCCTGAACATGGAAATTGCACATTGCCTGCTGTTGTGGCGTTCAGAAAGCGCATCATGGACTCATTCCTCACGGAGGATCCTAGTCTATTGAAGGATGAGGAAGTATCATATTTTGCTATGGAAAATGATCAAGTACAATATGAATTTCCCATTGGCATGGGAAGTCCATTGGAGGAGCTGAACACAATGGAAGTTTTGGTTCAAAAATGTCCATCACAGCAAGTAGCTCAACAGGCTTCCAAGACAAATGTTTATTTCTCCTACAATGAATTGAAAGGGCTACTCTTGACTTCTTTTCGGGCTTGTATTCTGAATGTATCACATATTAAGAAAGCTGATTGGCTGATTGATAACAGAGGCGGGTATGATGAGAAGCTAGTTGGCTTGGCTGCTGAAATGGTGATATTTGGAGATATACATCCAAGCGGGGTATTCTGTCCGAATGCAGTAGTTGATCCGGATGGTAAAATATTCAACCTGTGCACCTCAACCCTTGGTTGTGGAGATGGATGTATGTGGCTACCTACTCTCCTTATTAGCTTTGGTGTTTGGTGCATTTCTAGAATATTTGAAGTGCTTCTTTCGGCAAAGGAACCTTTGCTTTTTGGGAAGTATAGTAGGGTTCTCAATCGCCTTCAGGTAAAACTCTCATCTTTTGTTTACAAGTGTTCTTTATTTTTTTATTGAAAATGGGTTTAAAAAGGTCTCAATTATGCCTGTATGTATGCATAAGAAAATTACATCAGTGTTTTCTCCAAATTTGTCTTGCACGCAACCTCCATATTTTGAAGATAATCAATGGAGTTTAGGAATTAGTGGTGGATCAAGAAAACAAATGAAAATGAGTAGACAAGACCAACGTTTTTGGATTTCTGGTGGATTAAATATTGCACTAAGTAAATTTGCTGTTGTTTTTGGTTTCCAAAGTCAAGGTCACAGCATAACTTGCATTTGTGAAACTGTAAAGCTGGTTTGACACCAATAGCACGAAAGTTTATGATCTGAGTATTCTTTTTAATTAAAATGATTGGTATATTAAAATAATTTTTCATTCTACAAAGATGGTTCCTGTTACTAGCTTATTCAGCAGAATTACGGTGAACTTGCTCAATTATAAGGGTCACCATTATGATATGATATAAATCCTAGGTGCAATAAGTGTAGGTCCTTGACCGTGCTTAATTTTTTTTTGATGCGGGATAGTCCCCGTTTGCATTAACGAATGGAAATCGTTTACAGAAAAAAATGCATGAATGGACCAGGATCAGTAGAAAACCAAGGCCACAGTCTAGAGCAAAAGAAGATAGCACCTGACTCGGATGTTAGACTTAACCTGCCTATTACTGCCAACCATTGGAGGGACATACCCACACAACACGAATTCTTGTTAGAAAGTGAGATTCTATTGATTTGGGCTAACCCTAGAAGGGTAGCTATATAGGTAACCATACAAGGGCCACATGGGCCTAGCCTCATGGGCCTAATACACTCACATTCCAACACCCCCCGCAGTCTGAACTACCGGCGCAGCGGAGTTCGAGGCTGAACAAGAAAGAAAGAAGAAAGACCACACACACAAGTCCCCCCACAGACGCAACTAGCCACCGGTGACGGTGAGGCTGGAGCGAAACTCGGTGAAGGTCGAGGACGGGATGATATGGACGTCGTTGGGATTAGGAGGATCGAGTCGAGAGAAGCGGCGGCGGAGCTACAGTACCCGCGCGCTACAGTACCGCGCGGGTACTGTTCACGAGCTAGAGGCGGAGGGCCGGCGGCTAGGGCTGTGAGGGGCGCTGGGAACGCCGGCCGCGGGGCTTCGCCCACGGCCGGCAAGAGAGAAGGTTTTTCCTTCTAATCTCTTGCTTGATTAGATTGATACATCTCCTCTCCTTATATAGAGAAGAAGTCTTACTTGACCTCTAAGCAAGCGACTAATTAACCCTAACGTGCTAAGGTCCAATAGGCCCTTGACTCTTCTAACACTACACCCCACCTGGACATGCAGCTCGTCCTCGAGCTGCAACATAACGATGACACGAACAATGACTCCGCTAGACACAAACCTAACACCTAAAAATAAGCCTTTTACATCTCGACTTATTTTATTGACCTGAAATAGACTGCGACTCTTTATTTTTTGATTTTGTGGAGATACGGCGGACACCCTCCACGTGATGGACCTGCATGTGTGTAGTCACCTGGATCCCATGGAGCCCACCGGAACGAGAGGGGTGCACGGGTATAGCCACCTGGAATTAGTCGCGATAGCGACCAGCGGAGACGTCCTCGCGGCGGCCGGTGGCGGAATGCGGTGGCGCTAGGCAGTGCGTCCCCGCCGGAGCCAAGGAGGGGAGCGACTCCCCGACCGCCGCTGCCGCAGAGTTGGAGGTCGCTGCCCGCGGGAAAATCACCATGCTCGCGCCTGAAGACAGCAGCGGGTCGGCGCAGTTGCTG
Organism: Saccharum hybrid cultivar R570; assembly: GCA_038087645.1. NCBI lineage: Eukaryota > Viridiplantae > Streptophyta > Magnoliopsida > Poales > Poaceae > Saccharum > Saccharum hybrid cultivar. The sequence continues at coordinate 8,304,831 of JAQSUU010000191.1, read as the reverse complement.
GTGGCCGTCCCACGGGGCGAGGTCGCGCTCCGCTGAGCTGAGGTCGACCGTCGCCAAGGTCGCCTCGTGCATAGGCTGGTGCATCTCCTGCAGCAGCCGGCGCGCTAGGAGGCCGCGCGCCGCAGCCTGTAGGCGCACCGCCGCAGACACCTTGCAGGTAAGCATCTTCTCAGCCGGCTCCGTCGTGATGCCCATCACCTGCTCGATCTGCTGCAATGTTGGCTGCACTGGTGGCTGCACGTCCTGGAACGGCAGCAGCGTCGTGCCCGGCAGCAGCGTCGTGCCAGCAAGGGCTGGGTCGAGCCCCCCCTGCGGCTGGCCGCCTGAGAGAGAGGGCGCCCCGAAGAACAGCGGCCCGTCCACCCCCCCGAAAAGAGCGCTGGCGAGGGGTAGGGAGGACACCGTTGTCGCCGCCGCCGTCGTGTAGGCTGTCGGGGAGGGCGACGTGGCCATCGAGTAGATCGGAGCCGACGCCCGCACGGACGGCTGCAGCCAAGCCGGCAAGGGTGATGGCGAGGCCGGCCATCGCATGAGATGAAGCGGGACTCCAGCGCCAGTTGGAATCGGTGCCGTGGACACCGGCGGCGGAGGCGGCGATGGTGGTGCCGAGAACGCTGGTGGCACGGGCGCCCGGAGCAGGGCGGTCCACGCCTGCTGCATGGAGGTCAACGCGTTGGCGATCATATCCACCTTGGCCCCCAAGGATTCCAGCGTCAGGGGCTGAGCAGAGGCGGTGGAGGTCTCGGACAGATCGGACGACGCCGCGGGCAGCGGTGAAGTGGACGCCGGGATGAAGGAACTCGGTGGAGCAGACGTCATCGTGCCTGGCAATGCTGATACCATATTGATATGGACGTCGTTGGGATTGGGAGGATCGAGTCGAGAGAAGCGGCGGCGGAGCTACAGTACCCGCGCGCTACAGTACCGCGCGGGTACTGTTCACGAGCTAGAGGCGGAGGGCCGGCGGCTAGGGCTGTGAGGGGCGCTGGGAACGCCGGCCGCGGGGCTTTGCCCACGGCCGGCAAGAGAGAAGGTTTTTCCTTCTAATCTCTTGCTTGATTAGATTGATACATCTCCTCTCCTTATATAGAGAAGAAGTCTTACTTGACCTCTAAGCAAGCGACTAATTAACCCTAACGTGCTAAGGTCCAATAGGCCCTTGACTCTTCTAACACGGGAGGCCTTTGGTGAAGATGTCCGCAAACTGAGAGATGGTCGGGACGTGAAGGACTCGGACGTCGCCGATGGCCACACGGTCACGGACAAAGTGTAGGTCGATCTCCACATGCTTCGTCCGCTGGTGCTGTACGGGGTTGGTGGAGAGGTAGACCGCACTGACGTTGTCACAGTAGACGAGTGTGCTCCTGGTGAGAGGGCGGTGAAGCTCAGCCAGGAGCTGGCGGAGCCAGGCAGCCTCGGCCACGCCGTTGGCAACGACACGGTACTCCGCCTCGGCATTGGAGCGTGAGACCACCGGCTGTCGCTTGGACGACCAAGAGACAAGGTTGCCGCCGAGGAAGACAGCGTAGCCGGAGGTGGACCTGCGGGTGTCCGGGCAGCCCGCCCAGTCAGCGTCGGTGTAGACAACCAGCTCGGCAGTGGAGAACCGGCTGAGGAGCATCCCGTAGCCTAGGGTGCCACAGAGGTAGCGGAGAAGCCGCTTCATAGCAGCCAGGTGGGGCTCCCGCGAAGCATGCATGTAGAGGCAGAGCTGTTATACGGCATAAGTGATGTACGGTCGTGTGAAGGTGAGGTACTAGAGCGTGCCAGCAAGACTCCGGTAGGCGGTAGAGTCCGCTGGTCCAAGCGTCGGACCCCCCAGCCTCTGACAGCTTCCCCTGAGTGTCAACCGGGGTAGAGCATGACTTGCAGTCAGTCATCCCTGCTCGCTCCAAAATGTCACAAGTGAACTACCGCTGGTGGAGGAACAGGCCTGAAGGTCGGGGCTCAACAGTTACGCCGAGGAAGTGGTGGAGCACCCCAAGATCCTTCATAGCAAATTCCTTCTGGAGAGAAGCAATGATACGGTGGAGCAGAGACTCGCCAGAGGCGGTGAGAACAATGTCATCGACATAGAGGAGCAGGTAAGCAGTCTCACCCCCATAGTGGTATATGAACAGGGAGGTGTCAGACTTGGCCTCCGTGAACCCAAGAGTCTGCAGGAAGGTAGCGAATCGAGAGTACTAAGCCCGGGGTGCCTGCTTGAGCCCATAGAGAGATTTGTTGAGCCGGCAGACCAAGTTAGGACGAGAAAAATCCATGAAACCGGCCGGCTGACTACAGTAGACCGTCTCAGTCAGAGTGCCATGGAGGAAGGCATTCTTGACATCCAGCTGATGCACAGGCCAGGAGCGGTCGAGAGCCAGTGAAAGGACAGTGCGGACTGTAGTTGACTTCACCACTAGACTGAAGGTCTCATCATAGTCAATGCCGGGCCACTGGGTGAAGCCACGGAGGACTCAGCGAGCCTTGTAGCACTCCAAGGAACCATCAGCACACCTCTTGTGCGTCCAGATCCACTTGCCGGTGACAATGTTGGAGCCCGACGGTCGGGGCATAAGGTCCCATGTGTGGTTGGCGTGGAGAGCCACGTACTCCTCTTCCATCGCGCGGCGCCAGTGAGGATCCGCCAAAGCCGCGCGGACGGAAGAGGGTATAGGAGAGATCCCCGGCTCGCAGGCGGCGGCGGTGAGGGCCTGCGGGCGAGACGCCTGTCTCGTCACCATCGGGTGAATGTGACGAGGGTCTCGGTGAAGAAGAGGCGGATGGTACACAGGCGTGTTGGCGCGAGACCGCGGCGGGGCCGACGGAGAACACCCTGGTGGCGAAGACGACGATGCTAGATCCGGCTCCCGCCGCCGCTGGTAGACGATGCCGAAACGCCCTGGAGGAGGTGGTGGCATACCCGGCTCCTGGCGGCGCTGGTAGACGAGGCCGAAGCGCCCGGAAGGAGGTGGGGTCGGGGCGCTCGGTCCCACGATCGAAACATCAGCGTCGGGTACAACGGGAGGCAGCGAAGCCACAGGGAGCAATGGTGGAAGCTCCGGTGCGGTCTCGAGCATAGCAGGTACGGGAGGAAAGTCCTGGTGCGAGGCCGGCAGGGGCGAGGTGGTACAACCAGGAGGTCGTGCCGGAGTAGTACCTGCAGGGTAGAGGAAGAAGGGTGGCGGAATCACCGGGTCAGTGGGAAAAAAGGAAGCCTCCGCAGGGTCAGCAGGAGGTGTGGAGGTAGAGGCGGTGAAGTAAGTGAATGCCGACTCATCAAACATGACATGACGAGAGATGAGGACACGGCGAGAGGAAAGATCAAAGCATCGGTAACCCTTGTGATCTGGAGAGTATCCAAGGAAAACACAGAGGGTCGACCGGGGGGCCAGTTTATGAGGAGCGGTGGCAGCGGTGTTAGGGTAACACGCACACCCAAAGACTCGAAGGTGGTCGTAGCGAGGAGGGGTACCGAAAAGAGCGTGGTGAGATGTGGGAGACAGACAGACAGTAGAAGGAAGACGGTTAAGGAGATAGGTGGATGTGTGCAGACACTCAGCCCAGAAGCGAGCGGGAAGGGATGCTTGGAGCAGAAGGGTGCACATGGTGTCATTGGTTGTGCGGATCATGCGCTCTGCCTTGCCGTTCTAAGATGAGGTATACGGACAAGACATGCGCAGCTGGACACCGTGAGAAAGGAAGAAGGCACGTGAGGTTGAGTTATCGAACTCACGACCATTGTCACACTGGACAGCCTTGATAGTGAGGCCGAACTGAGTGGATACCCAAGCGAAGTGACTGAGAGTTGGGAATGCCTCAGACTTGGCACGCAGGGGGAAAGTTCAGGAGTAATGGGAGAAATCATCGACCACCACCAAGTAGTACTTATAGCCAGACATGCTGAGAACAGGGGAAGTCCACAAGTCGCAATGGATAAGAGCAAACACACAAGTGGCATGTGAGGAAGAAGACTGAAAGGGAAGATGAACGTGACGGCCCAGCTGGCACGCATGGCACAAGTGCTCATCGTGAGCCCGAGGACACCGAATGTCTGAACTACGACTGAGCTGCATGAGGGCATCCCTGCCAGGATGGCCGAGGCGGCGGTGCCAAGTGGTGGGGGAAGTAGTAGCGGCGAAAGCGGCTGAGGAGATGGGAGGCGAAGAAGGTGAAACAGACGTCGAAAACCGAAGTGTGTAGAGGGGTCCAGTGCTGTCACACCGGAGTAGAGGACACCGGGAGGCCAAATCCCGCACGGTGAGACCAGATGGGTCAAACTCGACCGAACAAGAGTTGTCAGTTGTGAAACGGCGAATAGAGAGAAGGTTGTGAACCATACCGGGAGCCACAAGAACATCATAGATATGAAAGGAGCCGTGGAAACTGGCAGTGCCCACGGAGGAGACAGGAATGCAAGTGCCATTGGCGACCATGATGGAAAAGGGACAGGAAGGGTGGGAAGGACGAAGAGAAGAAAGTAGACTCGCATCGGGCGTGGTGTGGAAAGTGGCGCCCGAGTCGGCGATCCAATCAGGACAGGCTGATCGCAGCCCTGCGGCAGGAGGAACTGCGAGCGGAGGGCTGGTGGTGGTGCTGAAGGAGTAGGCCAAGGCGGCCGACAAGCCCGGGCGATGTGGGTGAGACATTGGAGGAGCAGTGAGCATGGCCGCCGACGGGCGAGGCTCACTCCATGGAGACTGCGAGGCATGGAGGTGGAGGAGCGGCTCCGTCTTGGCGGGCGCACGGACCCAGGCCTCGGTAGCCGCGCCCGATGACAGTATGAGGGCCTTGGTGGCGCCTAGGCCTCCCACGCCAGCGGCCCCGGCGCTCGCGGCCATGGTGGTGGCGGCGCCTGGAAGATGGCCCGGCTGCGGCGGAGGGTAGGGAGCCGACGAGGTTCTGCGCACGAGGCGGCTCGACGAGGTACTGCGCACGAGGCGGCACCAGCACGTGGCACGAGAGGCAGCGGCGGTGGCGCCGGTGCTGCGCACGCCCACGTGCCAGCCAGCCGCGGCCAGGCCTACAGGGGCAGGAGCCCCAGAGCAGCAGGGGCAGTGGCGCCCACGGTGGCTCCAGCAGGGGCAGGGGCGCCAGCAGGGGCGGCCCCGCCAGGAGCGTCGGCAGCGGCTTCAGGATGGGCAGCGGCTGTGGGAAGGGCTGTGGCGGTGGTGCCGCCCGCGGCCGCTAGAGTGGAGGCGGCAGCAGAGGCGGCCACCACCGTGTCCCCCCCCGGTTCCCGCAGCGCTGGCCAGCGCGGTGCCCAGCGGCAGGGGAGGAGGAGGCGCGTGGCCCTGTGGCGGCGGTGGGGGAGCAGACGTGGCAGCGGCGCTGGCTCCAGCGGCGCGAAGCAGAGGAGGAGGCGCGTGGCCCTGTGGCGGCGGTGGGGGAGCAGACGCGGCAGCTGCGCTGGCTCGAGCGGCGCGAAGCAGGGGCGCGGCGGCCGGACCAGGAGGCACGACGGCGCCGGACCAGGAAGCAGGGGCTGGGGCTGGAGAACGAGGGACCTGCGCCCAGGAAGGAGAGGAGAGGGGAGGGAAAGAGGGAAAGGAAGAGGGTGGGAGAGGAGGGCGGCCAGCCATGGCCACCGGCGGCAGGGGAGCCGGCGGCTGCAGGTGGCGGTGGCGGGTGGAAGGGAGGAGAACTAGGCTGCTGATACCATGTTAGAAAGTGAGATTCTATTGATTTGGACTAATCCTAGAAGGGTAGCTATATAGGTAACCATACAAGGGCCACATGGGCCTAGCCTCATGGGTCTAATACACTCACATTCCAACAATTCTGCCAAACCAAACGACCAGGAAACTATTATAGAATATGGACAAACGCCATTGGAAGGAAGACATAACCATGCTAGCTGTAGCACTCCTCTAGCTGAGCACCTTTGTTGCGTTCATCTTCCTAGTCGTCCTCAGTTGCAATGATCCTCAGCGTAGGGCGTTGTCGTGGCATCCCCATCATCTGCAGCAGCTCGAAGCAGTAACACAGCACCATCAAAGACTTTCTCCTTAAGACCATTCTTGTACAAACACATAGCTAGATGCACACTAGGCCTAAACTAGCACACCCTTAATGTTGTGCTAATTGCCGTGATCTTCAATCAACCATCAAAATCCAAGTGCTTCTACATTCCGATGGTCTGAAACATGTATAGGGGTATATTATAGCCTTAACCTTCAAAAGCAGCCATTGGGAGAACATGCTGAAACTCTTTGCACCAGACTATCCATTTAGTACACTTCTCTACGAATTGAAAAAGTTTGTTGTTACAGACTTAAGAGTATTGGACCATCCGGTGATTTGGAACCTTGAAAAATATGTCTGCTGAATTTGTCCAGTGTAACAGACCATCTGCTGAACCCACTGTGCCACCTGATCACAGAAGTTGTAATAAGTAAAACAGTTGTAACCTTTTGCTCTAGACTCTGATTTCGAAGATCTTGGGGAAGTTTGAGCTTTACACTTGTGTTCAAATTTTGTTTGACCAAAGTTAAATCTATTATACAAGACCAATTGAGTCCTTTTGTCCTGGCTTTGTTTTTTCCCCTTTTTGGTCAGGATTTGTTTCTTCAATGTCTTGTGTGGTCCTTTGGTGTAACAGAGCTAGAATTGTGCTAGTAAGGTTCCTAGCTCAAGACCGAATCAGTACTACACCCAAACTACTCTTTATACTACGGCCAACTAAAAAACAAAACCAGCCAGCCCACACCCCCCTCCCCCCCCCCCCCAAAAAAAAAAACACCAACACACACACACATAGAGCTTGTAACCGGACCATGTCTATCTTTTAATACAATGGCACACGGTTCTACATGTTTGAATGAAAAATAAAAAATCTATTCCCAACTATTCGGCTCACGCCTGGTCACTAAAGCGAAACAATAGGTCTTTGTGTCTTCATGAAGTCCTCTTCATGGATTTTTGTTGCTTACTTACTTTCTGGTTCCTCCCAACTCCATCTTCTATCAATGAGACTCACCTAATATCATTCGCATCTATAATATTGTTATTGATCACCATTATCCTAAAATAGGGCTTTGACGCTTATGATTTTCCACCACCAGATGTAAAATCTTGGGATCCATCCCGAATGTAAAATGTTCCTATGGTTATCTATTAGAAACAAGTGTTGGACGGCTAATTCTAGCAAGCAGAGGTCTCCCGCATCCTGATCATTGTGTGTTGTGAGACCAAGAGGATGATACTGCCCAACATATCCTATCTACTTGTGTGTTTGCTAGACAGTTCTGTCATAACCTGTTAGCACCAGCTTGACTTGGTCGAATTGCACCAAGACAGAATGAGCAAAGCTTTGCAGAGGAGAGGAAAGTAAGCCACATAATCAACGAATCTCAAAGGAAGGGGTTTAAAAGCACTGTGATTCTGGGAGGTTGGACTTTGTGACTCCAAAGGAACAAATGTGTGTTTGATGACGCCTACTGTCCCTCCAGAATGCACAACGCTTTTTCAAGGAGGAGCTGAAGCTTTGGGAACTGGCTGGTGCCCGTAAGCTTCAAGAATTAGGCCTAGGTTGTCGTGGGGTGGTTTAGTCTGAAAGTCTACGGTCGTACCGGCAGTATCACAGACGGTCAGACCGGAGAAGAAGCCCAAGACTAACATCCCACCGCAGTTGTAGCGATGTTGCAATGCAGATGTTGTGACTGAGTAGAAACCGACAAGTAGCTCATGAGGATGATAGCCTTTTTTGTTACTGAAGTAGCCAAGGTCGAGGTGGACGTGGTCGAAGCCGTGGAGGAGGCACAAATCCAAATCATCAATAGAGGCACACGAGTACACATAATCCTGATCTTTGATCGGGAAAAATAAAGACAACAGCAGCAGTAGAGGACATCTCCGTGTAGACCTTCGGGTATCCATAGCCAGATGTGCCAGCCCCCCTTCTCTCTTCTTCTACTATGGTGAACTCGTAGTCAATGAAGGAAACAGAGAACGGGACGGAGGATGACCGGTAGCCAGCGGCGTCTCGCAGCCTAGCGCCGCCCACAGAGCGGCGTCGTCACCTCCACTGTATTGGCGTTTCTCTTTCGCAGCCGCACTCGCGTGCTAAGAGCAGCAGTGGCAGCGAGTGGGGAGGTGCCTGGTGGGCAGCAAATTCAGCAGCTGCAGCGAGTGGAGATAGGAGAGGGGCGGAGAACGGAGAAGAACACAGCGTGGGATGGCAGCCCGACGGGGTGGTGCGGTGGCCTGGCGGCACCTATATTAAGTGCTGCTCCCCTGATCTGCTGCTGCTTGACGACACCAGGCGGCAGATCAATCAAAATCTGCGGCCAAAACCTTCCTATGAGGCCATTGCCATCGCAGATATACTCTAACATAATATACCTAACTACCAAATATACTCTAACATAATCTGTTGTTTTTATCGAGTTGTTTTATTTAGTTCTCAGGTGATTGTGTTTGGTTGTGTACTGTACTGCAACCCCTCTACTTCTAGGTGAGTCGGAGTGGTTGCTTGTAAGGAACCGGTTCTTCTCTCTGCCGGTTCCTCTTCTCTCTTTATAATACAAAAAAAAAGATAAACAACTCTATGTGTGTTCGAGGAAAAAAAATCCACCACCATACTTTTTTTTTTGTTAATAACATACCTATCTTTGTTGATCTCCTCTTGCTATTACATCTGCCGTAGAATCACAGGCGTAGTGGTTCCTCAAGTCATCTCAGCCGAAAACTGTATGGGGCCTATATTGGGCTAGTGGCCGAACTGCCAGAGAACATGAATGGTAGCATCACTCATAAATAGGCATGTGTAGGATAGGTGATGATGACAATAAAGTGGTCAAACTTGCTGTGCAAAAATTTTCCAAGTTCTTATGGAAATTTCATGACTTTTTTTAGGTAGGACCTTTCTAAAACCTGCTTATTTTTGTAGAATACATAGGAGAGCTGCGTATCATTGTATTAAGAAGAAAAACCTACATATTTTTCAAACTTGCTTATGATTACTTGAAAGTTGAAACTTGTACAACCTTTGTGAAGCCAAGGTGAAACTCGCTAAAACTTGGAATCTGGGACTTAAAGTCTATACTGATCTCTAAATTTTAAAACTTTCGTTTGTGTAGAAAATCAGATTAGGGGGCAATTGGCCACACCTCAATGGGAGGGGGCGCCTTCTGTTATATAGGGCCGGCTGGCCTTGCTGTACAAGGCAAGGATAATTTCCTTGATTTACATCTGCTATCTATAGCAGCTAGGATATCCACAGACGCTATCTATAGTAACTAATCCCTGATTTACATCTGCTATCTATAGCAGCTAGGATATCCACAGACGGCATATTCTATTGCCTAACACCCGCCCGCAGTCGCAGCGGGAGGCTCCCGGACGTAAAGGCTGGATCGAAATTCTCGAAAGAGTGCTGTCGGAAGCCCTTTAGTCATGATGTCGGCGAACTGGTGAGAAGAAGGCACATGGAGAACCCGAATCTCACCAAGGGCCACCTTTTCGCGGACGAAGTGAATGTCGATCTCAATGTGCTTCGTTCGCTTGTGGTGGACGGGGTTGGTCGTCATGTAGACGGCGCTGACATTGTCGCAGAAGACAACGGTGGCGGAGGGCAGCTGGATGTGGAGCTCCTGGAGTAACTGTCGAAGCCAGCAGCACTCAGCCACAACGTGAGCCACAACCCGATACTCTGCCTCGGCGCTGGAGCGGGACACTGTGGTCTGGCGCTTGGAGGACCAGGAAACCAGAGTGTCGTCGAGATAGACGCAGAAGCCAGAGGTGGATCGTCGAGAGTCTGGGCAGCCTGCCCAGTCAGCGTCAGAGTAGGCAGTCAGTTTGTCGACAGACCCGGTGCCAATGTGAAGACCCGAGGAGAGAGTCCCCTGGACGAAGCATAGGATGCGCTTGATGAGCGCACGGTGAGGCTCGCGTGGGGCGTGCATGAAGAGGCACACCTGCTGAACAGCATATGCCAGATCAGGACGAGTCAACGTCAGGTACTGGAGAGCTCCCGCCAAGCTCCTGTACTCAGATGCGTCCTTGTCTGACAGGAGATCCCCGTCGGTCGCGGATAGCTTGGCGTGAGTGTCAACAGGTGTCGATGTCGGATGACACTCAGCCATGCCTGCGCGCTGAAGAAGCTCGACAGCGTACTGTTGCTGGGAGAGGAAGAGACCATCGGAGGAGCGCGTGACAGCGATGCCGAGGAAGTGGTGAAGAGCGCCAAGATCCGTCATGGCGAACTCAAAGCTCAGTCGAGTCATGATGCGCTGCAGGAGGGCCGAGGACGAGGCGGTGAGAACGATGTCGTCGACGTACAGTAGTAGGTAGGCGAGACTCGTCCCCTCTCGTAAAATGAAAAGGGACGTGTCGGAGGTGGAGGCGACGAAGCCGAGCTTCCGGACGAAGGTGGCAAAGCGCTGGTACCAGGCCCGCGGAGCCTGCTTCAGTCCATATAGGGACTTCTGCAGGCGGCAGACATGATCTGGGGCGCCAGGGTCGATGAATCCTAGCGGCTGCTGGCAGTAGACGGTCTCCTCGAGGTGGCCATGAAGAAAGGCGTTCTTCACGTCCAGCTGGTGAATGGGCCAGGCGCGGGACGCGGTGATGCAGAGTACGGACCGAATGGTGGCTGGTTTGACAACCGGGCTGAAGGTCTCGTCATAGTCGATGCCCTCACGCTGGGAGAAGCCGCGAACAACCCAGCGAGCCTTGTGGCGGGCGAGGGACCCATCGGCATGAAACTTGTGCCGGAAGATCCACTTCCCCGTCACGACGTTGGCTCCAGGGGGCCGCGGAATGAGCTGCCAGGTGTTGTTGTCGACGAGGGCCTGGTACTCATCCATCATCGCGGTACGCCAGTTGGCGTCGGCCAGCGCACTGCGGTAGTTCGTCGGAACCGGCGACGGTGAGGATGACGTCGTGGCCGCCAGCCCTTCATAGCTAACGCGAGGAATGGCACCCGTCATGGTGCGAGTGGCGCGCGGCGGTGGTGGAGATGCCGCCGGTGCCGGTGTGGGTACCGGAGGTGGCGTCGGGGCGTCAGGAGCCACAGGGGCTGCTAGGGCAGCTGCCGGCTCGGACGTAGACGCCATATGGGAGCGGCGGACGTAGACTCGTGGGAAGGGGACCACGCTGGGTCCAGGCGGGGGCACTGGACCACGCCCGCCCGGTGTCGAAGAAGGCGATCCGTGTGAGGCCGCAGCATCTGAGGGCGGCTGCTCAACATCCGAGTGGGATGGAGCGACCACGGGCGTCGAGGATGGAATCCCACCTGCAACAACAGTAGGACAAGGCACCGAAACCATATCGTCGTCGAGGAGGAAATCTAAGGAAGCGGAGGAGGGTGAGGCGGCTGAGGTGGCTGCAAAGGGAAAGGTAGTCTCGTCGAATGTAACATGGCGGGAGATGATGATGCGACGGGTCGATAGGTCAAGGCAGCGGTAACCTTTGTGCGAGGGGGGATATCCTAGGAAGATGCATGCCGTGGTGCGAGGGGCGAGTTTATGTTTGGAGGTTGCTTGCATGTTGGGGTAACAGAGGCACCCAAAAACACGCATATGGCTATAGGTTGGCGGCTGGTTATGCAGACGAGTGTAGGGAATGTCATGCTGAATGGAGGAGGATGGGCGCCTATTATGGAGGTAGCAGGCTGTCATGAGCCCCTCGGCCCAATATGTGGGCGGCAAGGAGGCATGGAGGAGCATGGTACGAATGGAATTGTTGAGGGTGCGGATGATGCGTTCAGCCTTGCCATTTTGGGGTGATGTGTAGGGGCAGGAGAGGCGAAGGTGAGTACCTTGAGCAGCGAGGAATTTGATGGTGGCGGTGTTTACGAATTCAGTGCCGTTATCAGCCTGAAAACATTTTACGGGGAGGCTGAATTGTGTTTTGGCAAGGGCAGCAAGCTCAACTAAGTTTGGTGGACATCAGATTTTTTTGAAGCGGAAAAACCCAACAGTAGTGAGTGAAATCATCCAAACAGACCAAGTAATATGAAAAACCAGACAGACTATTGATGGGGGAAGTCCATACATCACAGTGAACAAGTTCAAAGGGTGCATGAGTTATGGAATGCGAAGAACTGAAGGGTAGACGCGTATGCTTGCCTATCTGACATGAGTGACATAGCGAGTAGTCTACTTTATTACAGGAAACAGCATGAAGTTTGTTAAGACGCTCTAATGCAGCGGGGGCTGGATGACCGAGACGTTGATGCCACAGAGTCGACGAAGCAGCCAGGAGAGCATGAGGTGTGGCGCCAGGTGTGGAGGCAGGCATGGTGTATAGGTCCCCGTCACAGTTACAACGGAGAATCATGCGTCCCGTCCTGAGATCCTTAACAGAAAAATCATAGGCGTCAAATTCAAAGGAACAACTATTTGTTGCGAGTGAATTGGCGAACGGATAACATGTTTCGGACTATGGATGGTGCGATAAGAATATTATTAAGAGCGAAATTTGTTGTAGGTGTAGGAAGGATGAAATGACCTCTAGACGTAACAGGAATACTAGTGCCATTACCTACTGTTATTGAGGAGATGGAGGGGGGAAGGCGTTGGGTAAGCATACCATCCGAGGACGTCATGTGCGTAGAGGCGCCGGAGTCAACGACCCAGGGCGAGTTGCCCTGTAGTTGCATGTTCTGCAGGGCAGCAATGAGGTCGGCTGCATCCCAGGTGCTGGTGGAGGTGTTGGAGCCGCTGGAGGACGGCTGGAGTGGAGTGAAGGCGGTGTGGGTCTGCGGGGAAAGCCCGAGGATGCCCTGGTTGTGCCCAGCCGGACCTCCAGGAGCGCCAGAACCTCCCTGGTGGCGCTGTCCAGGAGGGGTGACGCGCTCTCCAGGGGCTACACGTTCGCCGGTCCAGGGATTGAAGCCCCAGGGAACGCGTTTGGTGGTGCTGGGGCTGCCGGAGTTGGTGGAGAACCCGCCGGAGGAGTTGGGGAAGGGCAGCTGGGCGCCCTTTTTGGTGTTAGGGCGCCGCCCACCCTGCTGCTGCCGCTGCTGGAAACCGCCATTAGAGGAGGCAGCAGCCAGGAGGGCGGTGGCAGCACGCGTTTTTTTGTCGTGTTGCAGCCGCAGCTCCTTGAGGAGGGCTGATGGCGTGCGGTGGCGAGGGTGAGGGGCTGCTGTCCGGCGATGTTGTCGGCGATGCCGGCGTAGACCTCGTTGAGTCCACGCAGGAGGTTGAGGACGAGGTTGGGCTCAGATACGGGCTGCCCGACGTCGCGCAGTTCGTCGGCCTTCTCCTTCATGCGAACGCAGCAGGCATCGATGGACAGGTCCCCCTGAGTCATCGAGTGAAACTCGTGATTCAGGAAGATGGCGCGAGGAGCTTTGTTTGCCTGGAACACCCCGCCGATGGCCGTCCAAAGAGCGCTCGCCGTCTGCGTGTTGTCGGTCATGGCGAGGTTGAGGACGGCGTCGGAGACGGTGCTGTACATCCATCCGCGGACGCAGAAGTCAGCCTGTTTCCAGGCCTCGTCGGTGGGGCGCGAGGTGGAGGCGGCGGCGAGATGATGCAGCAGCCCGAACTTCCCACACGTGGCCTGGAACGCCGTGGACCACTTGGTGAAGTTGGAGGGCTTCAACTCGAGGGTCATGGGGACGTGGAGCTTGATGTTGATGGTGGCGAAGGGGCAGATCACGGGAGCAGAATCGGTCCCAAGGGCGCCGCTAGTGGCAGAGAGGAGGTCCGATTCGGTTCCCATGGGGAGGGAAGGAGGAAGGGGGCGGCGCTGGGTAGAGGGTCACGAGATTAGATTGGGATCGGGACCCGGACTGCTGATACCATGTAGAAAATCAGATTAGGGGGCAATTGACCACACCTCAATGGGAGGGGGCGCCTTCTGTTATATAGGGCCGGCTGGCCTTGCTGTACAAGGCAAGGATAATTTCCTTGATTTACATCTGCTATCTATAGCAGCTAGGATATCCACAGACGCTATCTATAGTAACTAATCCCTGATTTACATCTGCTATCTATAGCAGCTAGGATATCCACAGACGGCATATTCTATTGCCTAACAGTTTGCTTCCTGCTGTCCTGTTGGAAGGAACGAAGATGGAAATATACTTGCCATCCCATGTGCATTGTGGTACTAGAGATGGCAATATTATCTTGATAATGCCTATCCGTAAGAGTTCCGATAACGGAAAAGTTACATTTGTAACTGTCAGATATAGAGTGCTGAGCAATGTAGTTAACTTTCCCCAATGGTAGTCATCATAAATGGGGAAAAAATAGTTCACTAACAGATATGTATGTATTCATTAATAGCATTCAGTATGAGGCTGAAATGTTGGCAAAAAATCATAAATACCATTCTTTCTTCTGCTGAGACACACATATAGGATTATTAATTTCACAAGTATTTCTTTCTTCGTATTTGAACTTTTTAGTTCTCTATGGACCCATTTTCAAAGAGCTAAACCATCTGTTAAGTTGCTGGTGGAGAATTGGTTTAAATAAATCTTTTTATTTAGTTTCAATAGCTAGGATTTTTTTTGGGGTTGCACCTATGTACATGTTACTTCTGTTTGTATATATTTCTATAAGAGAAATTGATAGGGATCTTTCCTGCTGATATCGTTAAAAATGGACCCATTTTCAGCTAAACAATGTTATCATTGTGTTAGTGACCAGCTTACTGATTTCTACCACTTGTACAGGGTATTCTGGATCCAGCATTCTTGAAGCCTGTTCAACCTGTTTCCATATGCCCGTGCACCAAAAGCGTTCCAAGTGCGAGAAGTGTGAGAATGGCCGATGGAAAACGTATCAGTGTAGAAGCTGTGTTGGAGATGCTGATGGAAGTTGAGGCCACCATATTTGGTGCGAAGCACGCTGCACTCTATGGCAGGGAGGAGAAAGACCTGAAATCTGTTCTGAACCGCTATAAACTCCTGCTCTCCAAGGTGGCATCTCAGGAGTAGGATTTCCTTCATATAAGATCAATATAATAATAAAAACTGAACTCTCCAGCTATGGTCACAGATTTCTGTAATAATAAAAGCTGATGAACTCTCCAGCTATGGTCTACAGATTTCTGTATGTCTCTGTCATCTATCTGTGTGGGTCGAACTTTGACAAAAGCTATGTAATAATGTTATGGTACATGGTATGAGCTTGTGAACTCTAATAATGACTTGACAATTCCTGAAATTCTCCTTAGTGCTCATGCTTTATGATGGATGGAATTGAAGAAATTACCTGTTGTGTTGCTGGCTAATTACTTGAAAAACAGATGCAGCACACTGGGGGCGATCTCTTTGCAGCTGAGGGTTTGTTGCTGCCATGTCGAGGAGGCGTGTCGCTTATTACTTGGGACTTGGGCGAGAAAGTCAAGCCCCATGGAATATCAGGCTCGATCTGGCACGGTTAAGTTTATCAAGCTTGATCAATTTGGGAAACTATTTGAGGATTTATACAGTACCTTATTATGCTCCAGAACAAGCCTGTGTAAATGAAACCTAGAAATTGGCGGACCCACCCATAGGGCGAGGTGGCCGGTGGGGCAGCCGCCCTACCTCCCCTCGGGCAGGACCCCAACCCCCGGAGCCGGAGGTGGCAAGCACGACCGGCAGACGGCAGACGCGGCGACTGCGAGGCTGTTCCATTTCGACTTCTTTTTTTTTTAACCTCTGTTCCGATTTCGACTTCTGAGGTTGAAGACGACGGTCGAGTGGAGTTTCTGCGGGCTGCAGCTGCCTTGGTGGAGTCATGGGCCTTTTTGGACTGGGCCGTCTGCATTGGCCCATCGAGAGGAGTCGCCGGCACACGGTAGCCACTCCCCGCAGCCTGCCTTGGTGCGGCTGTGTGCCTGTGCACTGCCCGCTGCCCGCTGCTGGCTGCTTTGCCTGGCGTGGGTGTTCTAGAGCCAGCGCCGGCCCTGGGAAGCATGGGCACAGGCAGAAGCTTCATCCCTTGCAAAGAAGCCGTAAGAACATATGTATTCCTTGCTGAAACTTTGGTTTGTTCAATACTTCAATAGTTCAACTGTTGCTGGGTTGTCGTGGAAAATGAGTAAAAAAATGGATTGCTCATTAATAAATTCCATAATTTAGTATATTTAAAGAGCTAATATAGTACCAATTCGTAGAGTGGCTCGGCCCCTAGTACATGTTAAAGTGTGACTGCTATATATGAACCTTGGTGATTAAAGGCTTATCCTTTTGTATTTTCATATCTGACAAGTAATCATTTTGAAACCTTGTTTTAATCATCCATTTATCAAATTCTTAGAATTGTTATGTGACATCCATACAAATATGATATACATATGTGGTTCAACTGAAATATCGAGTTAAGCTAGACATATATATGCCTGATGGTCTGCCCTACCTGAATTTTTCGGCGGGGTCTGCCACTGTAGAAACCTAACAGCCTAGCTAGCATCTGTAGGGGCGACTAAAGCCTAGCCGACATCTGTAGGGGCGACCGTATACTGGGTGCCTGTCAGGCTAGTGTAGGCGTACGCATCTTCCATATGGACCAAAAACACCCATGCGTCTTCTCTCACCACTCGCTGACGTGTGGGCCCCACACGTCAAGCAACTTAACACCATCCCAAGACCCTATTCCTATTGGACAACAAGAAGAGGCAAAGTGACAAGAGTGGCACTCTTGATTCAACCATGCCAAGTGCGAAGAAGAAACCAATGGGTAGGAAGGAGGCGAAGGAGAAATTGAGGGGTGGAAGAGGTTCTTCAAAACCTCATTTTGGAAAAATAAAAATTGAAGGAAGAGAGATAAAAGAGCAAGATGAGACTATAGGCCCTTTATTTAGGCTAGACATTTTTCTTATTTGTATTAAATAAATAAATAAATAAAGCATACTCCCTCCGTATCGGATTTAGAAGTTGTTTTGGACAAGGTTTAGGTCAAACATTGGGAATAAAAATCATCAATAACTTTTAAGTTGTTGAGTTTGCAAATGTAAAAATTATATGAATAGATTTGTCTTGAAAAATATTTTCATAAAAGTATACATATATCACTTTTCCATAAATATTTTTTATAAAAACAAGAGGTCAAAGTTGTGTTTTGGAGACCGTGTCGCTGTCCTAAACGATTTCTAAATCCGATACGGAGGAAGTATAGTGGTACTACTTGCAACATATAATAATTGATAAAATACAAAGTTGGATACTACAAGAAGAAACTAAAAAAATAAAACAACTATTATGATTACCTCAAATAAGATAATAATGCTTCAATGCTTTGTAAGAAAATGTCTTCGGGTCACAATAAGATATAGGGCGGCACATTATTCCACTATTATTAATTCCAAATGACCAAACCCCTAAAGAAAAAAACAAGAACATATTAGATGACTCAAATCAGATCATTGAAATGGATTAAGGAATTCAAAAAAAGGGCATACCCGACAATTTCGACAACCTAATCCAACCCATCAGTGCTTTACAATCGCACCTTGTTTACTTGAAGTTGAACTTGAGGGGGCGCTGGGCACCGATACATGTAAGTTGTCCACGGTTCACCTTCCATGACTCGTTCTGGCAAAATGTCTTAAATGAAGTAGCGATTATCAGAGGAACCACCCGAGCACGATCAGATGCAGAATTGCACAAAGAGACCGACTCCTCCACATGAGTTCATCACTTTTCGCTTCCATGAGGACTACTAGGCCTTAGCCTTTAGGTTTTCAATTATTGTCATATCGACACATACGCAAGTGGTGCATATTAGCGCATACGAACTCATGGAACCTAAATGGTCGCCCCATCCGCCTAGGGCTAGAGACGACCATGGTGGAGACGGAGCAACGAAAAGCCAACATAGTCCATGGACTTTATGTTCTGATGGACTATGTGATGTCATATACAATGTGAAAGTCATCTAAATTTGAATTGACATATTTGAATTCGTGGATTTGAATTAATCATGTGTATGAACTCACAACAGTTTTGTTTGAATTAATGTCGAGTCCAGTAGATAGAATACGGTGGTCCTAATTTAGGGGTTACTGCTGGAATTGATACCAGAATACAAGACAGGATGAGCTACCAAATCAGTGTTGAGTCCAATAGATAGAAAACATAGAGTAAATGAGAAAAAAAAGAACAGGAAGTAGTGGTCCTGATTTAGAGGTTATTGCTAGAGTTGAGACCAAAATACAAGACACAAAAAAAGTAGGAAGAGCTACCAAATCGGCTCTAATTTGGACCTATGGCATGTCTCCATCGCCACTGGGCTCTCAGCTTGGGCGCTGCGTCAGATCTAAAGGGTCGAGATAGCGGACTAGAGGGGGGTGAATAGTCCTTTCTAAAATTTAATCGTGTCGGCTACCCGAAACAAATGCGGAATTAAAACTATCAGTCTAGCCAAGACTACACCCCTCTATCTATAACTTTAGCACCTTAAAAAAGATCCTAATCAAGCAAATAAGGTTCCAGACTAGCAAGAGCCCACCTAAACAATTATAACTTGCAAGGTCACACAAACCTATGCAACTAGTACTTCAAGCACTGGGGAGCTCTTACACAATTCTAGTAAGCAAAAGCACAAAGCTCTTAGGCTCACTAGCAATGCTCAATAACAAGGCAACTAATGCCAAATTAGAGAGCGCAAATTACTTAGCTACACAAACTAAGTAATGTGACTAATAAGGTTACACAAACCAAATTAGCCACGCAAAGAGGATACTTCTAGCTACACAAGCAAGAAGGTAACTAGCTAGCTACACAAACAAACTAGTTACAAAAGCAACTACACAAGCACTTAAGTATATAAAGTAAATACAAGCTTGCGTAGAGAGGATGCAAACCACCATGAAGAAATACACAAAGTTGACACGATGATTTTTCACCGAGGTTCACTTGGTTGCCACCAAGCTAGTCCCCGTTGTGTCGACCAACACCTCATGGTTCGGCGGCTAATCGGTATCCACAACCGAGCCTCCCAAAGGCGCCGCAAGAACCGACCGCAAGTGTGGTAGCTCAATGACACGCTCTACCAGAGTTGCTCTTTGTGATCCCCGCGGGGTGAGCACAATCCCCCTCATAAATCTTCTCTGGAGCCTCGCACAATCTTCTTGCGAACTTTGACGGAGCCTCAAGCCACCAAGCCATCTAGGAGGTGGCAACCTCCAAGACTAACAAGCACCACCGGCTTGCAACACGATCACCTAGTGCCACTCGATGCAATCTCACAATGCAATCGCACTAGAATCGCTTTCTTACTCGATCCGATAAACACTATAAAACATGAGTGAGTTAGAGGGCTCCCAAGCATATCTACACAAGCCATCAAGGCTCAAGGGTGCTCAGTTGACTGCCCAAGGCTGCCCACCACTTCTATTTATAGCCCCACAAACAAATATAGTCGTTGGCCCCTTCACTGGGCAAATTTCGGGACGACCGGACGTGCTGCACCGCGTCCGGTTACTCACAGCCATCCACGTGTCGCCCTGCGTTCAACGTCGTCCGCGTGATCCCAATGGTCACTTTCACGCCAACGGTCAAGAGATCGACCGAACGCGCCACCTGCATAGACCAGACACACAGGTCACACACAGCGCCTGTGCCCGCGAAGCACCGACCGGACGTGCTGCAGAACTGACCGGACGCGTTACACCCGGCGTCCGGTTTGAGTCCAGTAAGGGTCCACTCGCGACCGGACGTGCCACCGCGTCCGATCGACCACGCGATCTGCAGACCCTCTGAGCGCCTGACCGGACGTGCCGGTCCCACGAGTGACCGGACGCGTCGGTGCAAAAACCCTAGCCCGTGCGCCTCTGCAGCAGCTGCTACTGACCGGACGCGTCCGGTTAAGCCGAGACTGCGTCCGGTTCAGCGTCTGGTCACCCCCAGTGACCTCCGTTCGCCTCTGTTTCTATCCACGATGACTTAGAGAAAATCACCGCCTTCGGCCAGGGCTGGACAAAAAGCTCGTTAAGTTGGCTCGGTGGCTCGGTACAAAAGTGCTCCGATTGGACTCATTTATCTTTTAAAATGAAAATGACTTGATTTGGAACGACTTTCAACTTCGGCTCGGCTCGTTAGGCTCATCGTGAAGTTGGATATTAAACAATGCAGGAAATAATGATGAATAAGATTATACCAATTTCTAAAAAAGCTCGAAAAAAATTACGGTTGGCTCAATATCCAGCCCTACCTCTGGCATAGTGGAAAATATGCATTTCATTTCCACGAAAGTGCCGAATCCCGCCTCGCAAGCTCGGCGGGAGAGAGAGAGGGCCCCAAACTCATCTCTATCGCTCAAACTTCACCTCCTTTGCAAATGTGCCAACACCAACAAGTGATCACCACCTTGTGCACGTGTGTTAGCATTTTCATAATCATTTTCTTCAAAAGGAGTTAGGCACTCAACTTACCACGCCACTCGATTCTAGCAACGATGCAAAGTTAGATCACTCGAGTGGCACTAGATGACCAATATGCAAACAAGATTGCTCCTCTTAATAGTACGGTCATCTATCCTAAACTCGGTTATGCACTTCTCTACACAACCTTTGACCGGTGAAATGAAATACCCTAGGTTATACCTTTGCCTTGTGCATTCCATTCCATCTCCTTCGATGTTGATGCAACACATGCACCAACCATATCACAAATGATATGATCCACTTCATATCATCATGTGACCTTGTTGGTCCATCGATCTTGACCTCACTTACTCTTCGCCGTTGTGTCGGTCCATCGGCGTCAAGTCTTGCTCAAGCTTCACCGCCCCGCGGTCCATCGCTCCAAAGCCTCCGACTTGCCCTTCACACTTGCAACCGGTCCATTAAGCCAAGCCTCATCTTGATCTTCGCCACATTGGTCACATGACTTTAAGTCATGTCTCATATGCAATGAGCTCCTTCATGACACCATCACATGTAGACTAATTCACTGTGTATCTCACATAAACACAATTAGTCCACCTAAGGTTGTCACTTAATTACTAAAATCAAACAAGGACCTTTCAAGATCGACAAGTGTCGCCGAGCATTCCTCTAGGCCGGAACGGACACTGTTGCGGGAGGCAAGTGTAGAGTCACCTGGCGGACGGTGAACGCCCCCACGTGCTACGGCGGGCTTGGCGTCCCAAACCTGAAGATCGTTGGCTTCGCCGTCCGCCTGCATTGGGAATGGCTGTGCCGCTCCCACCCTGAATTGAGCTGGTGCGGCCTCCCAAGGAAGCCTGAACGCGAGGTACAGACCATGTTTCAGACGTCAGTCACGGTGGCCATCTGTGATGGTTTGTCGGTCAAGTTTTGGACTGACTCCTGGCTACCTGATGTCCCGATTTGTCAGTTCGCCCCGCACCTATTTAACGCCATCGGCAAGCGTCAGCGCCAGAAGTCCGTGCGCGAGGCCATCACCAACAGAAGCTGGGTACGTGATATCCAGGGTGCTCTGACCGCACATGTGCTATGTGATTACGTCCTTGTCTGGGCGAAGGTCGACGGAGTGGTGTTCGACGATCTCACAAGCGACAGATTCGTTTGGCGATGGACCGCGGATGGCACGTACTCCGCCTCCTCAGCTTACAGGGCCTTCTTCATTGGCATGGCTTCCTTAAGAGGAGCAAAGGAGCTTTGGAAGGCTAGGGCTCCGCCGAAACTGCAAGTTCTTTCTTCTGGCTATTGTTGCACGATCGCCTGTGGACAGCGGAGCGGAGGATGCGGCACGGGCTGCAGGACGAGGACGTCTGCGTCCTCTGCGACCAGGAGCAGGAGACGGCTCGATACCTTGCTGGTGAATGTGTGTAGGCCCGGGAGGTGTGGTTCAGGGTGCTGGTGCCCATCGGCCTCGCCAACCTCACGCTGCCGCCCGGGGTTGCCTTCCTTGACTGGTGGCTGCAGTACCGTGCACAGCTCGCGGCAGCGATGCGCAAAGGTTTCGACTCCCTCATCATCCTTGGGGCCTGATGTCTTTGGAAGGAACGGAACCAGAGGATTTTCCATAGGGCTAGCCGTACACCCGTTGAGCTTGCTGCCGTGTTGGAGGAAGAGGTCGACCGTTGGTCGCAGGTGGGGTACAGCCACCGCGCCACGCTGGGGGCGTCCATGGAAGCCGGGTGACCTTTGTCGGCCCTCATAGTCGCAAAAGTTTTTCTCGTGTAATATCGTTCCAGAGCCTTAGTCCTTCATTGTTGCAGGGTTAACTTTGTTCAGTCGTAGTGTGCCGCTCGCATTCTAGACCGACCAGCGTTTACCTATGTAACAACCGCTCATTTTCCTTCTTAATGATATACATGCAATGCAGGGTCACGAAAAAAAAATTTGGACCTACGGCTAGAGTTGTTCTTACTCTGAAAGAGATGCAACACAGCACAGCAACAGCAAGTGTCTGTGTGCGACAACCTGAGATGGAAACCACGTTGCGATTGCGACTGAGTTTGGTATGCCACTTCTTGATACCATGTCAAATTTATAAAGGCCAGTTGCTGACTATACTTGTGCGATAAAGGCAAACTCGACGCGTACACATACCTGATCAGAGTTCTTGTCAGGCCATCCCAACATTATCCCGGTAACAATCCTAGGTACTTGCTCTTGCTGGAGATCATATCCTTACAGAACTGATACATTTTGCAATGGAAACTGAACACCTGGCGCATTCGCGACTAATCTGTGAGCAGCCGGTCGGCCAAACACTGCTCTTTTGACAAATCTTCGGTCGAAACGAAAGGCCAAGGAGCTACCTGGGCCAGTACTGTGCTGCGGGCACAATCAGTACTCGAGTGTGTACCGCAGTCACTGACGACGACGGCTATTTCGCCATGGCCCTGACGTTCACATTCACATCGAACCGACCCTCGGCGTCCCGGCGCGAATGAATACAGGGCACGCTGCCCGCATTATTGGTCTACCGGTCACAGACTCACAGTTAAGGCTGCATGGCACCACGACAAACGTGAAACGTCGCAGCGCGACCTTTAGTAGTACTAGTACGTGACAACGACAGTGACGGCAGTGGGTGGGCGACAGGATCGTCGGAACGCCACACCACGAGTGGCCATGGCGCAAGACGAGCGGAGGATCGGATCGGGGAGTTCATCTGTGTGCTGATCTGCCGACGAACGACTGAACAGGCAGGCGAGCGAAAGCGACGGGCAAAACAGCCCGGCCGCGGCGGAGCGCCTCCCACGCCGAGCGCACCAACGGACGCCTTCTCGACGCTTTTTCGCGGTGACCGGCCGTCCGAGCCGAACGAACAGAAATCCGCTGGGTTTTCACTTTTCAGTTTTCACCTCGCGGCCGGCCGATCGAGCCGGGAGGTTGCAAGGCCCCGTGTGTGTCGGGCACGGGCGCACGGCAAGGGGCTGCCAGAACATGTAGGGTAATGCCGCTACAGACCAGAGTGACAGACAGGGAGCCGTAAAAGCTGGCAGCAGCTCTTCCCAGGAAAATATAAGACTAGTTCCAAATACTAAGTGGAGGTCTAATATCTAGTACCAAAATAAGAAATTAAATAATAGTAAATATTAATGTATTACTTATATTACAAAGTATAGCAGCATAGGTCAAGAATTATACCTGTTGTATAACCATCACTTGAGAAGTATAGCAGCATAGATCAAAATTAACTAAATAAAAATATAAAATAGGGGCTAGGCACGAAATTTATCCGATGATCTGTCTGGATTGCGACGAACAACGAATAACGGCGAGGGCGAGGCCGAGGAATTGGAAGTCCGTCCAGGTGACTCCCGAAAAATTAGAATCGCCGCGGCGGCTCCATCTCTGGAAGGAAGTCGTGACTTGTGCTCCACCTCTAGCAGGCCACGTTTTTGGGCAAAGGAAGATTTTCTAATTAAAATAAAGTCCAAAAGTATTATATATACTTATCATACTTGGTAAATCTTGATGCCTATGACTTTTGGGGTCAGGTCGCACAGCGCACAGCCCGCACGGGCCAAGGACGCCCTGGCAATTGCTTTCCGGCGGTTCAGGCCGGGGCCCCTGTCATGCCTGAGACGCTGCAGGTGCAGGGGGCGTTTTCTGATAGCGCTGCGCGGCTGCAATTTGCTTGTGTTTTGTAGAACGTGTGGACGGCGGGTTTCGCGCCTCCAAGTGGGTCTCCTGCGCCCGGTGTAGGAGTACGAGCGGCGAGCGTGCCTTGGCGCCTTGGCGTGGTGACTGGTGAGCCACACAAGTTCCAGGGAGGCAGAGATCGGCCATGAATGATCAGCAAATCAGCAGTGGTAACTGGTAAGGCTGCTGCTACTGCCAAGGACATCCTGACGGCCAAGACTACCGAGACATGCTGACGGGCAGCGTGTGAGCTGACGCGAGTGGTCACTACCGTCCTCCAACAGCAAATTCTGATGCGGATCTCTAGTCCTTGCTTTGCCGTTTATTGATTATAGTAGCATAGGGGGGGAAAGGCCCAAGTCTCACACTGTACAGCAGAAAGACAAAGATCTCTAGTCTTTGGTCACGCGACCACGAGGATGCTCCTCGTGTGCAGCAGCAATTGGAAGTTGCAAGTTGAAACTAAGTGATCTGCGGACACTGTGAGACAATGTGATTATGTGAACAATGCAAACTAGAGTTGGATTTACATGTTTCCAGTGGAAAATAAACATTGGGCTGCCAAGCTTCTGCCGTCAGTTATTTTTTCTTTCTTCACCAGATATCGCGGATTCAATGTTTGGTTGGTGACGGTGAATTTGAGCGGCTACCTGCACCCATCCAGACCAGATCGCAGCCACTTGATTGGTCACTGTTGACTTGGTTGCAAGGCAGTGGCACTCGCTGGTTATGCATTCCACTCCAGGCGGCGATGACGATGACTGGCGGCGCATGCATGCATTCACCTACCGGGAAGCACTATCACGAGCAGCCCTCTAAAAGCCCTTTTCGACGCGACGGGTGTACGTATTATAAGCAAGCCACTTGACAGGCATGCTCCATGTTTTGTTGAACTTTTACTACTCTTTTTTTATGTTTGAAACACGAACGTGGACCATGTTCAAAACAAAGTTTTGAGTGCTTCAGTCGGGCTCTGAAATAAAAAGGTAGGTAGGTGAGATGACGAAGAAATTGTATCGAATGAACGCAAGAACAAGTGGATGATAAGGTATTGACCCTTGCACTCCGGCCAGCGTTTTCATATCATACTCTACGAATCCTTGGCCGGCCCTCCAAATTAAATTGGGGATAGGATAATAGCGTCACTTCTGATAAGTGCATGTCAAGCGACTAAAAAAGGCAAAGGATAACTTGATTTGGGATGAGGACCAGTTGCTAGGCACATGTAGACTTAGGCCAGTCTCAGTGCAGGCTTTATGACTCTGTTTCCTAGACTCTCTATTATACAGTATAAACAAGTTTCATCCTATGAAACTATTGTCTTCTCTCTCTTTATTTGTACTATGCCACATTAGCTTATTTAATGTCCATGAAACTTTCATTGAGAGTGACATTAGAAGAGTGGGAGGACTATGACTATGAAGAGGAATTAGCAAACCTTAGTGCAGTCATGGGCCCATCTGGCAAGTGGAAGATAGTTTAATTGTATGATGGTATTGAAATCATACTTGGGCCCTAATACCAGAGAAGACAAATTTTAAATAGTGGCCCACAAGAGAAATAAAAATTTTCGGTTCTCCAGGAGTTCCCAAAATTTTCTTCTCAAAACCATGTAGTTTTGCAGCTCGCCAAAAAGTATTGAGAGAAATAAATAAAATTCTATAACAGCTTCCAATAACTCACTCCTAAAATATAGAAGACAATTTTACATCAGGAATCTTATACTATATCTAAATTATCCTAATCACTTGTATATTTTTTCTCTTGTACTTTTGCATCAAGAACTCATTTTCTAGTCTTTATTCTTTCACACCCTTCCACCTTTAAATTGGTCGAAGTATACAGAAGTTTGAATTGCCGCGGATTGGGAGATGAGTTTGAAAGTCGTTGGAGATAGATTTTTTTCATTTTTCCCAAAAACCATGAATTGGGAAGGATTAGTAGGTACTCTCGTAGAAAACTATAATTTCTATTAGCGCCAAGAGAATTAATCGAGTGTTTTTCTATATTCTCCAGCACGTGTGGGTACTCTTGTAGAAAACTATAATTTCTATTAGCGCCAAGAGAATTAATTTCTGTCAGCCTCGTGCGTTTGTAGTCACCCTCGTGCTACGTGAGGCTATGACTCCTATCTTTGGATATGCAGGCTTCTGACTTTGCATTTATTTAAGGATAAAAACGTTATGGTTCAGAAAACCACATATGTCCTTGCATAATAAAAGAAGAAAAGTATTTATGGTTGAAAAGTTGCTCCACAGCGCTGAAAGTTGGAAGTCTCAAAACGGAGCATGGAATTCGGAATGGACCATGGTCAAAATGAGTTTGTTGGTGAGCAAAATTTGTTGACCGGCGAAGAGACAATTTTGTGGTACAGTCCATAGTGGGTTGGTGAAGCTAGCCATACTACAACGTAACACGATCATGGACTAAACTCTTGCTCTGTGTCCTCTGCTTTTCCCTCTCGCTGCGTATGACATGACAAAGCGGTCACTGCCGGGGGTATAGCATATTTGGCAATGCTAAACATGTACTTCCTCCATTTTAAATTATACAAGACATTTTGTCTTTTTTAGATATATTGTTTTTACTATATGTCTAGACATAGTGTACTTATAAATGTATAGCAAAAACTACATATAAAAAAAGTTAAAATGTTTTATAATTTATAATGGAGGGAGTACCATATGTCTTACTATATGTTTTCTCTAGAATAAGCATACAAGCTAACCGCATGTTTAGTTTGACGGTCGAACCCATCCGACATGACCCTGACACGGTTGTACAAATAGAGTAAAATCACAGTCGAAATAAGCAGGTGTGATCTAGCTTCTATACTTTTTTAGTACAAATGAGAGTGATGAGAATATGCAACCAGAATAAGCTGCAGAACAGTGTACCGTTTGGTTAGTTTTATCTAACTTTGGGCATGAACAGTTATAAGCTATGCCAAATAGGCCTCTTCTCGACAGCCCCGAATTTCTATTAAGAAAGAGGGGCACTCGACACGTAACCACCCATCCTCTCCTCCACCTGATCATGATCGATGGTCTTCATTGGTCCTGCAGATACGGCCAGGCTAGACACATCCCCTGCTCCAAAAGATGTAGTCAGTGCATGAGAAAACATGAGGAAATCTGTTGCCATGATTCCAACACATTCCCTTTTTCCACACCCTTTATTTCATCAGATGCTTAACTAAATTATTCATGTTGATCTATATCAACTTTTTTCTTTCATGTTTAACAAAGTATTTTCAAGAAAAATATTTAAATAAGTTTTTCACAGCACTTATTCGAGGAAGTTTTTAGAAAACTTGTTTCCACAAAAATTTCTTCAAACTTTTATGAAAAGTTATCCTATGTTAAAAGTCCTTGAAAAGCTTTACTCTACTACAAAGTTCTCACAAGTTCTTCCGAAAAAATCTCCTGGTAAGTTAACATAAATTGTATGTATAATTATAAAACATACAACGTTACGAAACACTTGGATTGAATTAAACTGGAAATATGATCCACATATTGAAGAACATACAAGTTACAGCTAGCAACAACAATTTTTTCAATCACCCACCAGACCTTGCTCAAAGCAGGTTATGGCGTTGCAGCTGTATAACAAGAATCCGTAGCATATCAACGAACATAAATAAATTAGGAATAAAAACCATTAGCTAAAAACACAGTCTTGTGCTCCTTGTATTTTCTCTGTTCAGCAGATGGGCAGTGGCTCGCCGTTCCACTCCTTGAGGCACTCGAGCAACGGGTCGATGTGCTTGCCCTGGTTGATGGCAAGGAGCACCTTGTTGAGCTCCTCGCCGGGAGAGCGCGTCTTCTCGCCGGTGAGGTACACGGCTCCGAGCTCCTCGCGCACGAAGCGGTAGAGCGGGTAGGAGCGGCACTCGGTGATTCTGTTTGGTATCGCTGCCGTGCCGTTCTCGACAGCCGCCCGTGCAGCCTCCACCGCCTTGGGCAGCGCCGCGCGCAGCTCCTCCTCGAACTGGGCGACCTTGGCGAACACGGATGTCTCGGCGTCGAACTCGGCAGCGCCGTTGGCGAGGGCGCGCTCCACGAGCACGTTGCGAAGCTTCTTCATCAGCGGGTAGTTCGCGCTGCAGGGGTCGTCGGCATACGCGAACACCGCCTCGCGCTCGATCTCCTGGAGCAGGTCCTTCTCGCAGAAGCGGGCGACGTGGAGACCACCGGTGGAGTTGGTGCTCAGAGTCTTCTTCGCCACCGTCATCACGCAGCCCTTGACGGCGCTCTTGACGTTCTCCTCGATGTGCCGCAGGTCGACGGCCTGGCACAGGGCGATCAGGAACGTCGAGGACATGAGCTTCAGGATCTCGATGGCCTCAGCTGTCTTCCTGGAGGAGATGAGTCCGAGCGAGTTCACGTCCTGGTTGTGCTGCTCCGCGCTCTGGACGTGGTTGGTGACCGGGTTCCCCAGGAACTGCAGCTCAGAGCAGTAGGACGCCATGGCGATCTCGGCGCCCTTGAAGCCGTAGTCCAAGCTGGGGTTGCGCCCGCCGGACAGGTTGGAGGGCAAGCCGTTGTTGTAGTAGTCGTTGACGAGCTCAGAGAACTGCGCAAACATGAGCTTGCCGATGGCTGCGATGGCGAGACGGGTGTTGTCCATGGACACCCCGATGGGCGTGCCCTGGAAGTTGCCACCGTGAAGAGCCTTGCTTCGGGCGACATCGATGAGCGGGTTGTCGTTGACGGAGTTGATCTCGCGCTCAATGGACTTGGTGGCGGCACGGATGACCTCAATCTGGGGGCCAAGCCACTGCGGCGACGTGCGAAGCGCGTACCGGTCCTGTTTCGGCTTCATCAGCGGGTCGAGCTCGCCGAGCTTCTTGGCAAGCTTCATGTAGGAGCTGCCCTCCAAGATGTGCTCCATGATGTCAGCAGCCTCGATCTGTCCCGGGTGGTGCTTCAGCTTGTGGGTCAGGTGGTCGGTGTACTCCGGCTTGCCGTTCATGACCTCGCAGAACACGGCGGACAGGACCTCGGCGAGGATGGCAAGGATGTTCGCCTCAAAGAGCACCGTGGAGGCAAGGCCAGAGCCCACGGCGGTGCCGTTCACCATCGCAAGACCCTCCTTGGGCTGCAGCTCGAAGAAGCCGCCCTGGATGCCGGCAATCTTGAACGCCTGTGCGGCGTTCACCTTGCTGCCATCCGGGGCGACTGCAACAGAGTTCTCACGCCCGGTGACGAGGCCGGCAATGTAGGAGAGCGGCACGAGGTCGCCGGACGCGGTGACCGTGCCGCGGAGCGGCAGGCACGGCGTGACGTTGGCGTTGAGCAGCTTGACGATCGCCTCGAGGATCTCGAAGCGGATGCCGGAGTAGCCCTGGAGGAGGGTGTTGATGCGGACGAGCATGGCCGCACGCGTGGCCTCGGCCGGCAGGACGTGGCCGTCGGTGCCGGTGCCGAATGCGCCAGCGTTGAGGAACCGGATGAGCTCCCTCTGGAGAGCGCCGCCCTCCTTGGTCCTCCTGTGGGACGTGGCGCCGAAGCCGGTGGTGACGCCGTAGCTGTCGGTGCCGTTCGTCATGCTGTTCATGACCCAGTCGCTGCTGGCCTTGACCCGGCCACGGGCGGACTCGTCGAGCTCGACGCGGGCCTCGCCAGCGCCGGCGGCCACGGCGGCCACCTGCGCGATGCGGAGGCTGGCGCCCTCGATCTTCACCAAGGGCTGGCGGTACTCGGCGACCATCCGCTTCACCTCGTCGAGGTGGCTGCCCATGAGCTCCTCCGCGGCCTTCCCCCAGTTAAGCGGGTCGGCGCGGGGCGTCGCCATGCACAGGGAATCGCCGTTGGTAGCAGCAACGCGGCCGTTTTCGCACTCCATTGCAGTGGGGGTGGGGTTTGAACAAGAGGCACTTGCGCCGTAAATGATTTGGGATCAGAAGTAAGGCGATGATGGCCTGTTAATCTGGGTGGAGAAGAGCTCGTGATGCACTGGATGGTGCTGCTCTTCTTGGAGTGAAACGGAGGGGGAGGCCGCGTTTAAATAGCGGAGGGCTGCGCCCGCGCGTCTTGGGGTTCGGTTCGGGGTTGGTCGACTTTCCCATGAACAGGAGTGCCGCGTTGCAAGTAAATTTTTTGGCAGGGCCGGCGGCGTGGAAAGCGTCGGGATTTCGTTTCGTGGTGGCCGAGTGGCCGCTTGGTCGCGGAGGACGGCTCGGTCGCGCGGGCAGGGGTTGGTGCGCCATGCCCATGCGCCGGCGCGGGGGTTGGTGACTGGTGTGGGCAGGGCTCCGTCCACCGTGCTCGCTTTGGGGGATACGATGGAAGCCGGCACACTGTGTCGTATTGTGGATGCAAATCAATCGCACGCATCAGGCGAGTAGATACCAGTAGTTCACAATGTTTTCAAGGACCATTGGTGTCAGCAACAATGATTTCATTTGGCACGGGAAAAGCATATATGTTGATCTTCTAACGAATGTAAAACCCATTATCTTGGGGGTAGTTAGAGGTTCACTCGGGTAATCGATTACGAAAATGATGCACCTGAGTAGGTAACGGTCAGAGTTAGGGCAGTTGGAACAAAATTTCTTTTTTTTCATTCTCGAATAGGCACGAGAGTGCATATCATTGATTAAGAAGGATAGAGTTTAAGTACAAGAACAAAGGCCGCGAGCCAAAGTAAAACGAACGAAGCGATACACAACAAATCAAATCAAATCAAAACCAATTAGGAGGGATTACATTGCGCGGTAACACGATCCTGACATGCTTGAGGATACCTCCATCACTGCGCTTGCTGCAACTCTCGTAAACCCCACGCTCCGGCCTCGATCCAACGATCAGCCTCGGTCCGTATGATCTGCAGGACGTCATCGACGGTGGCCGTGGAGTTTCTGAAGCATCGCGCGTTCCGCTCTTTCCACAGCTCCCATGAAGTGAGCGCGAACAGCGAGTCGAAGCCAGCGCGACAATCGCCGGCGAACATGGACCGAAGGCGACGCCACCCTCCGACCGTCGACTGGGCCGGCGGCGGCAGCTGCTTGCCTAGGCTCTGCATGATGTGGAACCAAGTCTCTGTTGTGAAGGGGCAGGCGACTAGAAGGTGATCGATTGTTTCTTGTCCCTGCTCACAGAGGTAGCACGTCTCTCTCGCGTCGATGCCGTGACGCCGGCGTCTGTCGCCCGTCCAATGCCGACCCTTGAACGCAAGCCATAAGAAAATTTTCACCTTCATCGGCGCCCATGTTTTCCATATAAGTGTGTGACCCCTGAGTGCCACGGAGCCGGAGTGCAGCATGGTGTAGGCTGAGCTGGCCGAATAAGCACCATCAGCGGTCCACCTCCAGACTATTTTATCGGGTTGATTAGAGAGCTGGGTCCCATCAATTGCCGCCCATAGATGCAGGTAGTCAACAAGGATCTCAACCGGCATACCGCTGGCTATGTTCCTGACCTAAGCTCTGTTGTGCAGTCCCTCCCTGACTGTTTGCATGCGCCGGACGCGCTGCGACACGGACAAGTACAGGTACGGCGCAATGGACTGGACGTCGTGCCCGTCGATCCACCGATCTTCCCAGAATAGGGTGTTTCTCCCATCGCCAAGGTGAGTATAAGTCGACGCCTTGAAGAACGCCCGCACTTCCTTTGCTGTTTTGATTGGAAGCTCGCTCCATGCACGTGCGTGGTCAGCTCGCTGCAGCCATAGCCAGCGCGTCTGGAGCGCGTAACCGGCCAGTTGAAGGTCGCTGATTCCCAGTCCTCCCAGTCATGTCGGCCGACAGCAGGTATTCCATGCCACCATGCACTTCCCTCGGACTGATTGATCGCTGCCGGCCCAAAAGAACTTCCTGCAAATGCTGTCGAGTTCCTTCCTTGCCCAAGGTGGCAGATTCTCCGCCATCATGGCGTAGATGGGCACAGCTCTGAGCACTGATTTGATCCAAACCAGCCGGCCGCTTCTCGCCATAAGCGTGCCGTGCGACGGAGGCAGTTTCCTTGCGACATTCTCCACCAAGGATTGGAAGTGTGCCTTTGGGATGGCCCTGGTGCTAAGGGGCAGCCCAAGGTATGTGATTGGAAACGCTTGCACTCTGCACCCAAGAATAGCTAAGATGTCAGGAAGTGCTTCCTCGCCACCATAGATCACTGTAACCGAACATTTTGCCAAGTTGGTTTGGAGACCAGAGGCCTGGCCAAAGATGCTCAGAATCTGCTTGACCGCGGTGGCTTCCTGGATAGTTGGCCGGATGAAAAGAATGACATCGTCGGCGTACATGCTGCATTGGTACTTGACAGCCGGTGGTGCCATTTTCCTCAGCACTCCATCAGCCGCTGCCTTCCTGAACATCCGGTGTAGTATGTCCATCGCAATAATGAAGAGCAACGGAGACAAGGAGTCCCCCTGCCTAACTCCCCGAAGATGCTTGATCGATGGACCTTGGTGGCCGTTAAGCAGTATTTTAGAGGAGGCTGTGCACAGGAGGCTTTCAATCCATCTCCGCCATTTGTCGCTGAAACCATGTGCCTGCAACACCTCCAACAGAAATGGCCACGAGAGAGTGTCGAAGGCCTTTGAGATGTCTAATTTCAGGAGTAGCATCGGTATTTTCTTTTGCCTGATCAACACCGCAGCTCGCTGAACGTATTTGTAATTGTCATGAATGGATCTTGTTTTGATGAAGGCGTTTTGATTTTTGTCGACCATGTCAGCTAGCCGTGGCGCGAGTCGCAATGCCAGAACCTTTGAGATGAGCTTGGCAACACTATGAATCATGGTGATCGGCCTGAAGTCGGCAGGACAACAGGCTCCAACCTTCTTTGGCAGGAGAGCAATCAGCGCGTTGTTCAGGCGGTACAGGTTCCTGGTAGTGCCATGCTCGAAGGCGTGCACTGCTTCCATGACGTCCTGCTGGATGATGGGCCAGGCTGACTTGTAGAACGACCCAGTAAACCCATCAGGGCCCGGTGCTCGGTCGCTTGGCATGGCCTGGATAGCATTCCAGACTTCGGCAGCAGATATCGCTGCGTCCTGCTCATTCAGGCTCAACGGCAGTAGACCAAGAGCCTCGAAGTTGAGTGTGAACCCGCCGGTATGGGCGGATCCAAACACTCCAGCGAAGTAGTTATGCAGAGCTACCTCCATTTCGCGATGATCGGTCACAACGTGGTCGGCCACAGTGAGGGCCGGGATGTAGTTCCTCCTCCGTCACCCTCGTGCGATGAGATGAAAGTAGGCAGTGTTAGCATCTCCCTCGCTGAGTTGTCGAACTCTTGACTTTTCTCTAGCCATTGTTCTCTCTAACGACGAAAGTCCCAGACAGCGCATTTTGAGGCGTTTCCTCAAGGCGTTCTCAGCTTCGGAAAGTTGTCGCTGCTCTTGCGCGCAATCCAGACGCAACACCAGCTCCCTGGCTACTAGAAGTTGGCCTCTGATATCACCGATTCTAGACGCTGCCCACCTTTGCAGGTGCCAAACAAGACCCCGCAGCATGTGATCGAGCCTTGCAAGTGGATCGGTGGTGATGGTCGGCGGTTGCCAGCCTTCCGCCACAGTGTCGAGGTAGTCGTCGAACCTAGGCCAGAAGGACTCAAAGTGAAAACGGGCTTTGTTCATCTGGCTCATGTTGGTCTGCAGCAGCAAAGCGCAGTGATCCGAGGCGTCGGACCCCAAACCGCGTAGGTGCGCGTTCGGGAACATGCCCTCCCAGTCAAGTGATACTAGGACACGATCGAGACGCACGAGCGTTGGATTGTCTCTCTCGTTGCTCCATGTGAAGCAGCGGCCATGGAGGTGGAGGTCTTGGAGCTCAAGTTCGGCCACCGTGCGCCGAAATCTGCGTAGGTTAGCGCGGTCAATCCTGTCGTTGCTATTGTCTGCCTCATTGAGAATAAGGTTGAAGTCGCCAGTGACAGCCCACGGCCCGTCGCAGGCGTCCCTAATGGCCTCGAGCTCCTCGAGGAATAAGATCTTCTCGCTGTCTTCCTGGGGCCCGTACACAGCAGTCAGCCACCATTTGTTGTTTGCGCTCTCAGCCGGCACCTGGGCCTGGATTGAAACTGTGACGGAGTAGCGGCCGATGATGACGTCCCCGAAGGTAATGTCTGGCTGGCGGCCGGCGATCAGGATGCCGCCCCGCGTATGAGCGGCTGGAAAGTAAGCGTACTCCGAAAATGCGATACGTAGTATCGATAACAGCATTGTTTGGGGGATTACACCGAGTTTGGTCTCTTGAAGACACACAATGGTTGGCCTAACATCATTGGCTAAGGTGCGGACCGCGTCATGCCGCGCCCTAGCGTTGAGGCCGCGCACATTCCAGGATAAGATGGTTATGTTATCCATTGGTCAGAACGTTCCCAGCAGTAGGAGCCCGCGTTCAGGCCGACGCGGCGATGGGTCGGCGAGCCGCTTTACCGTCTCTAGGTTTGGTAGCCAGGAGTAGCTCATCCATGGCTGCCACCTCGCCATCTGTCAGTGTTCTATGGAAGAATGAGTCGTAGGAGCGCCGGTCGGCAGAAGTCGGTTGTGCATTGGGGTGGGTGAAACCCAACTTCTTCATGGCCAGTACCTCTCCCCTCTTGGACACGGGGATGTGCCCCAACTGCTGCGAGGCGATGCGTCTGCTCCGCAGGGGGATGACTGGCTTCCTGGCTGGCGCCTTTTGCTTTGGCGGGGATGCGATCAAGGGAGTGGCGCGTTTCCTCAGCACTTCGCCGGTGAATTTGGCGAGGCATCTTGCCGCCTCACCAGGTGATGGCGTCGAATCAGCTGCAGCGCCCACTGGTGGTGGCGGCGGGCTAGTGCTCAGAGAGAAGCCCACTAGGGTCGCAGCCACGACGCTGGGCGTTGGCTGCAGCACGTCGGTATTGCCTTGGCCTGCATGATCGTCAGCATCGATGTTCTCTGTAGGGGGCGTGGCCAAGTGCCCACAAGCGCCGTGTTCCTCAATAGGAGCGGTTGAGGCGGCCGTGTTGCTGTGGACGGCCGTCTGCTCGTCCGGAGCGTCATCAGCCGAGGGTCCTGAGCCTTGTGACCCGAGGCCGTGCGCATCGCAGGGAATTCGCACGTCCGCGGTCACTGTGATTGGGTTGCACAACCCCGTCGCCTGTTCTGTGGTTTGTGCATTGATCAGGGCAGGGGAAGCCACCAGCTCTGGCATGGTAGAATGATGCGTGCCTTCGCAGATGAGTTCCCGCACTGGCCTGCTGAGTAGCTCCGCCTCAAGGAGCATGGGTTCCGAGGCCAGCTGATCTCCAGCGTTGGTAGGCTCGGCGGTGCACCTGGCGATTTCGAGTTGGCAAGCATCATCGAGCTTAGGCTTGTGTTGCTGCAGTGTTCCTGGCACGTGGGTCGCCGTTACGACCTCCACGTGGACCTGTTGCGCGTCGTTGTCAGACTGACCATCCGGCGCCGCTTTCTCTTCAGCTATGTCAGCTATGATGACGGTCCTCCTGTAACTAGTACTGGAGCCATTGTTGACGGCCGGTTGCTCGCCGTCGACGGTTCCCCGGTGGCACCGGTAGCCTTGGATGCGCGGCCCCCTTCCTCTGGAGAAATGATGTCGGTCGGGGTTGCCATCATGGCCGCAGTCGCCATCATCCGATGTCGGCGGAGACAGCGACGGCGACAGGTCCGCCGGGTCGAAATCTGCCACGCTCCGGATGTGCACCAGAACACGGTAGCTGAGAACATCCTTCTGACGCAGATACGGCGGCAGGTTGCCGAAGATGGGGTTGGCCGCGTCCCTAACGTGCACGATCTCGTCCTCGGCGACGTGCAGCCACACCACCTTGGGGAAGGCCCGGGGGTCGTTCGTCCACGCAGTGAGCTTGAACACCGAGAGATCCTGCTTGGAGAGGGTCTGCTGATCGACGGCGTGAATCCAGCATGCTGAGCCTAGAATCTTCGCTGCCGTGTCCTCGGCCCAAACATGGGGAGGGATTCCCTCCAACTCCAAAGCAACTCTGAACTTGAATGACGAAGCGTCGGCATGCGCTAGGCGCGTCCAGGGGCACGTTACAAGGCGAGTGCCTTGCACTGGCAGCGTCGTGGCACCGAGGATGAGGTCACGGGTCGCCGGTGATCTGCACTGGATGAGGAAACTTTCTGGATAGAACGGCGTGACGGTGAAGGAGGTTTCGTCGATGCCCTGAATGCCGCGCAGCGCCTGGGAGCATTGCACTGCGGAGATGTCGTAGGTTGCGTCCATGACCATCGCGGTGATAGCGAGCCGCAGGCCCGCTTCTGCGCCATCGATGGACACGTTCCGTTGTATGATGCAGGCGATTTCCCACTGCCGCCCGTCAGGATGTCCGGGCGGCAAAGGGTCGCGTTCCTCCGAGACGGGACTCCTCACGTTTGCCGGCGGTGGGCTGTTGGGTGGCGTAGGCCCAGCGGCCGCAAATCCCTCCGGCGTCCGGTCCCCGTCATTGCCGCGGCGGGCCCGGACGAAGTGGTCGCGTGCAGCCGTGGAGCTGCCGCCGTCAGCCGGTGAGCGGGGGCGTTTGCAGTCCCGCGCGAGGTGCCTGTAGCCATGACACCGGAGGCATCGCAGCGGCCGCCGGCAGGATGCAATCCGGTGGGTGGTGGACAGGCAGTTTAGACACTTGTCCCGCATCTCTTCTGGAATTCTCCGGCGACGGCGAGGCATCTTGGGGCGGCCCCCACCGGCGGCGGGGTTGCTGCGGTCCCTGGGCGACCTCGAGAGTACCTCACGCCACCCGTCCGCATCGGGCGGGGAGAGACGGCGGCGTCCGCGGGGCGGGACGCGTGGACCCAGCCAGTCGCGCACTGGTACCCGGCTTCCGTCTTGGACTCAACGGCCCAGCCGCTGCATTGCCGGGGCACGGCCGCCGTCGTCGACACGTGGCCCGGGGCGCTGCTTGGCTGTAAGTCGCTCCCGATGAGCGCCGGGGTGGTCGGCCGCCGGGGTAGTGGCGGGGCACCGTGGTCTCCTCCTGCGCTTCCCCCGCTTGCGACGAGAGGAGCGGGTCCGTCCTGCCTCGATCTCAGTCTCCGCCGGCCGCATCTCGACGGCACAGGGGTGCGGCTGGGCGCTGGGCCCTGCCTCCAAGTCCCCCTGTGCCGGAGCGCTCCGGCAGACGACGTCGCGGTAGGAGGCCGCCAGATCTGCAGGCTCAGCGCCGGATCCGGAGCAATCGGAGTAGTCGGAGCAGTCAAAGTCCTCCGACCGCCGCAGGGCTTTGGGACGCCCAGGAGTGCCGGAGGGGAAGAAGGGCTCCGCAAGGGGGGAAAGGGGGCGCGGTTCCTTACCTTTGGAGGAGGCGGATGTCGAGGGGAGGCTGGTGGCCGGCGGCGCCCGGGCGGCGACCGGCGGGGTGGCGTTGGGGGGCGGGTTAGGGGCTGGGTTGGGGAGGGGAGGCTCCATTGCCGCCGTTTCTCCTTCTCCTCCTCCTCGCGGCCACCTGCAGCTGCGGAGCATGAGCATGTTTGAAGTTTGAACAGAGAGCAACCAGCTGAAGCAAATGTGCTGATTATCAGTCAACGACGCTGCAGGATTCTCCATTTGTTTGGACAGATCAGATTAGATACTTGCACGTATTTTGCAACTACATAATCCTTCACTACCCGCTCCATATAATTTCTCGCCTGAGTCTCTTGATTTCTTGATCCGTCTTCACGCTTCAGTAACTAGGATTCAAAATTTCAGCAAAATTTCACTGAAATTTCATGAATTTCAGTAATTTTGGTGGTGGCCGAAAGAAAATTACTAAATTTTATAATATGCTAGTACGTGTGCTATATAACTCTAGATTTATATTTTTTTTATTGTTTGTGTTGTATATTGTTCTACTCAATAGATGTGTAGTCATAAATCATGCTAATATCTTTTTAGATTAATTTTTTTAAAAAACCATACTTCATGTGCAAGTTTCTAAAAAAATTTGGCGTAATTTTGGCTGAATTTTACGAATTTTGGTAATTTTGGGTGTGACCGATAATTTTTTTAAAAAAAAACGACACTGAAACCCTGTCAGTAGCTACAGAGAAGTGACTACAGATGGAGAAATTTTTTTGATTCACATAATGATGGTTAAACAAATTCGTGAGGCGGCTTCTTGATGCACTACTTTCCTGGAAGAAGCCATGGATTCAGTACTTCTGCATCACATGCTCGCCAGTCGCCTCCACGTGATGTACAAGGTGTGTGTGCGAACACCAGCAGGTACTTGGTCCAGTCGTCGTCGGTCGGTCTAGTCCTGACTTCGAGTCGTCGTCGTCCACTGGTGTTCTTCCGTTTGGTCACCAGCATCTACACTAAACACACTGATAGTAATTTTGCTGGAACTGTCACAAGCACGTTTCTTTCAAATCGTCCACATATGGCAGTTTTAGTACCGTGTAGCAGGAGCTGTCACTTGGTTCTTTCATGAAGTAGCAGCAATCAGCATGTGTAGATCTATTAGGGGGTGTTTGGTTTGGGGTGTTAAAGTTTAACAAACACTGTAGCATTTTCGTCTTATTTGACAAAAAGTTTCCAATCTTGGACTAATTAGGCTTAATAGATTCGTCTCGTAAATTACTCCTAATCTGTGTCGACATGCATGCAATTAGTCTACATTTAGTACTTCATGCATTTGAGGGAACATTGATATGATGGGAGTTAAACTTTAACAAAAACTAACCAAACACGCCCTTAGACTGACCAAACTACAGTTCAGTGCTAACATCTCCTGAACCCTCACAGCGGGCAGATGCGCACTATCACCACAACCCACAACCTGACAAGCCGGGAACTGCGTATTCTTCTCCACTCCCTTTCTCATTTGGCTGTTGCAGACGTTATTCACACAAAATGATCCGACAGTGGCCTGTGAGGCTGCGACGGCCGTACAGTGGACCTTGTTTCCAATGTGGAAATGTAGGAGCCGTTCGGCTGGAATTATAAGCCGGCTGAAAAACACTGTTGGCTGATTTTTTGTGAGAGAAAATACTGTTCCGGCTGAAAAAAACAAGCTGAATAAGACGGATTATAAGCCTGATGAACAGGGCCGTAAACCAGACCACAAAATAAATATGGGAATGGGCTGACCCGGCCCTAGCTTTGGACCTGGCCCGTAGCCTCAAGCCCTTAAGACCAATTTTAGGGGTTGTAGGTCTCTCCTAGATGCTATGGCCTCGATGACTCATTGGATAGTACGAGACTCTAATATTTTTCTACAATCATAAACAACAATGAATACTACACTTTTAGAAAAGATAAGATACAAGATTTAAAAATATCATCATAACATATTAACATTATTAGCAATGCATCAAATTAAATAAGTTTGCAAGTGAACCATGATTTTAATTTTATGAATTTTCACTTCTAAAATATGATATTCCTCGATGTATTTCAAGCACAGGCAATCTTACAAGTTATGACCAATCATACCTATTCAAAAAATAAAGAAACCAAAAAAGTAATAAAAAAAGATTATTAATATGACGAGTAGGATGACCCATTGGCCTTATTTTTATGAGTCGGGTCACTATCCAATGAGTAACCCATTTCCATCCATACCACAGAACCAGTGCGACCAATGCAATGGTCCAAAGGCAGGAGTCGTGTTCTTCACATGGACACAGCCCCGTCACAACTTGAGGCCACGATGAGGCCAGGTCTCCCTCCATCTCGTTGCTCGAGGGTTTTAGGCCATGAGAGCAACTCCAACGGTTTTGCATTTTTTGTTTGGCAAAAGATGGAGTTTGCCAACTCTCAAATCAATATGGGGAGGAGAAAAAAAGTTTATCTCCAACGGTTTGGCAAAATTGACTTGCCAAAATCCAAAAAAGGAAACCCGGCAGCGCGGGAGGGAAGAGCGCACGCGGGAGTAGTGCGTGAGACGGAATGCCAAGCCGATCGCGAGCTTGCATATATGCCAATCCATCCCAGGATTTTGCCAAGTTAACAAAAATGCAAAACTCATTTGCCAAACCGTTGGATAGGAGTTTTGTAGACTTTTTTGCAAAAACAGGAATGCAAAGCTCATTTGCAAAACCGTTGGAGTTGCTCTGAGAAGAGAAGGGGCCTCGCTATATGCATACCTGGCTATATGAATGTGCGTTTATCTTCGGTGCAGATAGATGCATGGTTACATGCACACGACAGAGTGAGCGAGGAAGTACGGGACCAGCATGCATTTATGTACGGATTGGTGGCTGATGCATGGGCACGGCTGCCCTCATTCTTTGTGTCCTAGCAAGTGATCGATGGCGGTACGCAGACTGTGAGGCAAAATGCATGCAGCGTCCATGTCAGAGCTTCCTTGCCACACCATACGTGAAGTGCTCAGGTATGCAACGTATGCTAAGGTGTTGAGGAGGCAGGCGTATGGTCAGTGCTGTCTCAACCATTTTTAGGGCCCTTGGCAAGGAAGACACTAAGGCCCGGCAATCTAATATTTTGATACGACGATTGAAAGATATAGTACTATGAATAAAAGTTAACTTGCAACATAAATTTTAGTTCATGAAAAAAAAACAACACTACATCAAAGGCTAAAAGAACGGTAAATAATTTAAATGTTTCTTAGGCAACATCTAACATGTTAAAAAAATAAATTGAATTAGAAATTTAGAAAATTAGAACTCTGTCATGGTAATATGAAATGACTTAAATTTAGAATAAATTACCTGCAGCCTGTATGGCTCGATGAATTAAATAAATAAATAAATAAATAAATAAATAAATAAATAAATAAATAATGGATCAACTATTCGCTTCAATCGCTTGATGCCTAATAGCCTGTATGGATTGGATTGCAAGGTCAAAAAGCAAATTGAAGTTATCACTTGTCAGATTCAGATCAAATAAACACAAAAATCGCAGCAACTGCAAGTGTAGGCCGCCGTGCCCTAAGCCCTATGGCCTATACGGAGTACCTGATAAACTGAAGTCTTAAAATCACTTACACTTACAGTTACAGGGACAGAGAGAGGGACGGAGGGACTGCAGCGCTTGCGCCGCTACGTTAGTTGCCGGCTGCCGCTGCTGTCCGAATTCGATCAGTCGTAGTCGATCAAGGACGAACGCCGCAGCAGCAGTGCAGCACGCCATCACGCGAGTAGAAGGGAGGCGGGAATACTACTCGTCGCCTCATCAATTGCCGCGGCCGCGCAGATTCAATTGGACTACATATGGCTGGCGCTGGTATGGGCCTAATAGGCAAATACGTATACTATACGTGCCTATACTCATGGGCCCCTCAGCGTTATGGCCCCCGGCCGTCGCACTGCCTGCACCCCCTCTAAGACGGGCCTGCGTATGCTCCTATCTCTGCCGCCACTACCCCCAGTTTTTTTAGATTGCCACTCCCTGGTGTTAGGTAGTACCCAATGAACTGGTGTAGTAATCGTAATCAAGGGGAGAAAAACTAGTATGGCCTGCTAAGTTAAATAGCCATGGTGCTGACTGCTGACAGATGAGCGAGAGGCGTAGGTTGGGCCATGTCAGCTGCCAATGCATGTTGGATTTCCTTATTAGAGCAAGTATAATAACGGGCTTTAAGTAGGTTAAATGCTGAGGTGAAGGAGAGAAAGGAGGAGAGAGAGAGAGAGGAGAAACAGGCTGTAAGCTTACAACTGGCTTGGACACAAGAACAAAGAAACTCTATGAGAGAGATAAGTGGTTCTTATATTAACAATGAAGAGTTAACTACTGTATGAGTGGGCTGAGGTAAGGCTGCAAAGAACCTTATAGCCAGCAAGTCGGTTGTATTATTAGTCTTGCTCTTAGTAGTCCTGAGCGAGAGGCCAAACCAGAAGCTTCGCCAGCGATTCAGCACGACTACGCATCATATGCTGTGTGCATATATTTTTTAAGCCATCAATGATAAGCTTCAACGTAAAATCTGTGGC
Organism: Saccharum hybrid cultivar R570; assembly: GCA_038087645.1. NCBI lineage: Eukaryota > Viridiplantae > Streptophyta > Magnoliopsida > Poales > Poaceae > Saccharum > Saccharum hybrid cultivar. Next base: position 8,263,041 of record JAQSUU010000191.1, on the reverse strand, counting down.
AGAATCGCATAATCTAATGCCCTCCCAAGGGTACTCGTCTTCCATTAGACACTAAGTACCCCGGGGAGAACACTAAACTACGCGATTCCGTCGAGCACACCGCAAGGGAGAACTCGAAGATCCACGTTCTTACATCAGGATCACAAATGAGAGAGTAAAGCTTACAACATCCTTACCATTTCTTACATCACTTTTAGTACAACATCAAAGAAATTCATTATGTAGTTATAACAACGGAATATAAAACATTATCAGAGTTCAGCGGAAATGAAATCATTTAATGACAAGTTAACAATGACATGAAGAACGTTTATATGCATGAAATGATAACAAGTTAATAGTATTTTCCTTGTAAAACTTTTGGTGAGAGTTTCATAAATAAACTCTACTCCGCATCGCAAAGGAAATCCTCGTTGAGCCCACCAGGAGGTTTCCACACACAAGGGTCAGCTTATCAACGCCTGCCACCTGCAACAGGGTAGAACAAACCCTGAGTACTCAATTATAATCCGCAAGACTTACCCGTCAGGAGGAAGTGAAAAGACTCCAAGGATTATGCAAGGCTTTTTGGCTTGTGGGTTTCTTGTTTACAAGAAGCAGCGCTAAGGGTGTGTCCTTAATTTCTTATTTTTAGAAGCTGTATTGTATTCATTAACCAATAATTTATGTAAGCACCTATGCTAGAATCAAGCAAGAGTTGAGCGACAGAAACAATTTCTTCATCTTTCAACTGTCAGTTCTTACTACGATGCCAGAGCGTAGTCAAGCCATACCATCACGCAGAAACGGCGATTCGCGAATCAATGTGCCCAGCTGGGTACCCTGAAAAACACACGCCTCGCTTGTACCCTAGGCACAAGCAAGACCAACCCGTTCCCCTCCTGTCACGGGTTTCCAGGTCCCCGTCCAAACTTGGACTCCTAGCTTCCGTGCTTAAGGCCCGGCCTCAATACGGTGCTAAGACCTCCACCTATCCCCGCCTCCAATCAGTTGGTCCGGAAAGAGCCGGAGCCCATGACAAGAGAGTAACAAGTCTTCCTAGCCCCCATTCGCTAGTATATGCTCGGGATAAGAAGATCTGTGACTTGACCAGGGTCCATGCAACGAACGGTCCTTAATTGACACAGGCGGAACAAATGCAACCAGAGCCCCGCTCTGTTGCCCAACCAGGTCCAAGTCCATCCAATCCGTTTCGTCCGGTCTCCAATTATCCATATACCTTTATATTCCATGTGATAGTGACATGATAATAGTAACAATATTATAATTCCTATCTCTCGCGAGTGACAGACAATCACTCGGCTTCTACCGGAATCATATAGCATAGCAATCTACACGATCCTGTCATACTAGTAAGACTCATGGGATCAGGATATATATATGCAAGTGGGTTTCATTCAACTCCTTTAAACTTAATGCACAAGCATAAAATAAGGTGCAGAATAATAGGGGTTATGCACCGGGGCATGCCTGGGTAAGAATTAACCAAGTTAGCATTTCTTCACGATGACACGATCATCAGGGCGCCATCTTTTCTGCTGCTCCAGATGACTCCGCAATCCATCATCGTTCCTATTATGATATGCACGAGTGCAATCGTAGAGACATAATTAATCAACGAAACTTGCAATACTTAAAATACGATCGTGCTCTCAAGCTAACGAGCTAACTCTTATGGCTAACGCACTAGCCTGGTAACCCTGTCGATGAGTATAGCGTCAATTCTCGACACGTGTTTTAGATACTCGGGCCCAAAGTGTTGCTTTATTCAATTTATTAATTTAATAGATATTTAAACTAGGCTCATTAGCTATCCTAGCAAACTAAGTATTTTGGAGCTATAAAAATTACGGAGAGCAGATAATGACATGAGGAGTTTACTGTAAAATTTTTAAAGTCAACACTTTTATCATTTTCTTACAAAAATTCTCACAAGTTTATTCTTAACAATATTAAGCATTTTAGAATAATTAGCGAACTCCTAAAAATATTATAAAACTATGCGGCACACTTACACATTTAGATAGATCATGATTTTAGAAATCTAACAAAATTGGTTTCACAATTTTTGAACTTCTACAATATTTTATAGTAATCTTACAAGTTTACTTCAGAAACTAATTAGAAAAAGCTTAAGAATGAAAAGGCCAGCGGCCACCAACGGCCCAGTGACACCCAGCGGCCCGCGCGGGAGCACATGGCGCAGCGGCCTGGCCACGGCCTACTCCTAGGCGAGCCGGCCCAGCAGCAACCGCGGCCCACGCGACGCGACCACGCCAGCAGGCCGGCCCAACCAGGTCCAAACCGGACGCGAGCTACACGTTTCGCAGAAAAGGACCCCTGATTTACCCGAAACTCACCCGCAGTCCACAAGCCACTATTCCTACGAGTCTAACGTTTTGCAGCTGGACCCAAAACAAATTTCCAATTACGTTACTTACCCCCCTCTTCTTCTCCGTTCGCCGAGGCAGAGCGGAGGCGGACAAGGCGGAGCTGATTCGGCCGGCCAGAAGTGGAGCAAGTGGCGGGGAGGTGGCGCCGATGCGCCGTGGGGCTGGGCCGCACCCGAGGGGGCACTCAGACCCGCCAGAGATGGCCCATAGCGGCCTGGCCACACGCGGCCGCAGCAGGGGAGGCGGCGCGTCGACCAACTCGGTCGGAGATGACCACGGCAGCGGCGGGTGGCCGGCTGATGAGCTGCGAGGGACCACCACGGACCAAGGAATGGCCACAACGCAGCCAGAGATGCCCAGCTGCAACCTGGCCACACAAGCCGCGGCGACGGCTCGGCGATGCCGGTGGCCCGGGCGGTGGCGGGCCTCTACACGCGGGTGCGTGGCGCGGGTGGGATGCAGCGCGGTCGCGGTCGTAAGCGCGAAGCTCGGTTCGGCCATGGTCGTGGCTATGCAAGGGAGGGAGTAGGGAGAGAGGGCGAGCTCGAGCTGGAGTGCCACGAGATAAGAACGGAGCGAGGGAGCAGCGCGGCAAAAACGCAGCAGTCGGGCGCCCGCGGAGCGGCAGAGGCACAGCGCAGCGAGGACGGCGACGCAAGGAAAAGTCAAGGACTACAGTTCCGACAGTGGCACGATCACGTCGCAATGAAGGCACGCCGGACAGCGGGAGACAGCGGCGCATGCCACAGCGACTCGACGCGAAGCAACTGGCCAAGCCTGGCACTGCGCGCACGTTGGGCGGTGGCCGGGCAGCCACGCAAACAAGCAGCGACAGAAAGCGACGTCGAGTGTGGTGTGCGTGAGCTTTCCCTTTCTAGTTTCTTTTACTTGCTTTTATCAAAACCAATCAGATAATTACAAAATCAAAAAACGTGGCATTATTTCTTTGCTACTAAAATCTACATCACACCAACAATATATCCACTATATACTCATACACCTATATTTACCCGTAGAGATACACTCGGACGAAAGTAAGTTTGTACACTACTTTAATTAATATAACAAGGTTCTTAACAAAGCAAAATACGTGAGCACACACGTACTCTTTGTTTACTAAATTAGTCAATTAGCAAACTATAGACACGTATAAATAAACACCTCTAAGATACCGACTACCGCAAAAACCGCTGCTAGCAATTAAACAAACCGACACAAAATTTTCAAAGCTCGAATTTAAATTAGATTCAAAAGCTACGTTCATCTATGTAATGATATCTATGTAGATTTATTCTTTTCTACCTTAACCTTGCTCTAGATTACCATTTAAACCTCAACACAAGCTCTACATTATTTTTGCTTATAGGGATTGCTTTTCAAACCAAACCATTACAACTACTTATTCGATTACTAGTATTCGGACCCCATTAACATGTTCTTACATACCACGAATTTACTTACCATATTCATTTCGTTTTATTTTTCTTTTCCTAACTACAGAGGTGAGCCACATAAAATTCGGTATCAATTCATGCGTGATTATAATTTTTAAAACCCGAGAACTTATTTTGTTAATTTCTTTTAAGCCTTAACCATGGCGCTAAGCGAGCTCGTAACACTAGGGTGTTACAAAATCACTGGAAGGGTCATCTCTATGGTAAGACTGTCTCCAACAAGTGACCCGTATGAGCACTCATACTCAAAATGGGTAGCTAGAGACTTAAAATCGGCCTCCAACAGACTACCTATACGGAAGATCCATTTTAGGTTGCCTGAGAGGCACAACCAAAATATGAGCATCTTCTCTCTTGAAAACCCATTTGCAGAAAGGATTATCTTTTGGGTTATGTTGTTGGAGAAGATGCCAAATGAGTACTGAACCCTTTGTCTGTAGCACTACCCAAAGATCGAATGGGTCTTGTATTTTCGGTGTCATTGTTGGAGACAGTATAAGAATGAGTAATGGTTTGCGGAGCTCATCACCAAAAAATAATACATATAATAAAGACCCCCTTTTCACTGGAAATATGACGATCTGATTCAGTCGATCTCCTAGGATAGCTTACAGACAATCCTAGTCCTAGAGGCCAGAGGCTTCCCACAAAGATGGTGCAGATGGATGCAGCAGCTTCAGACCACATCACACGATCCGCGGTTGTAATAAATGGTTGCCCTGGTCCGTGGTTTACCTATAAGAGAGGACTAAGGCAAGGAGATGCTCCCTCCCCCTATCTACTCTTGTTGATAGCTGATATTCTTCAGCGCTACATACAGTTCAATGGAGGAGTCCGTCATCCTCAACCCCGTTTTGCAATACGCCGATGCTACACTGATTTTGGTTCATGTTGAGATTCACATGAAAAAGATTCTGGACAACTTTGCAGCTACAACAGGTGTGCACATCAACTTCATTAAGAGTATTGTTCAGCCCACACATGTCTCCCCTAGAACCTTTCCTTGAGTCATCCGACTACTGTAGTGCGCCAGGAAGCATCTTTCCCACAAGTTTACCAGGGCTTGCCACTCTCAAATTTGCAAGCCTTTGCTCCACTGATTTCCAAAGTTGATAAAAGATTGGTTGGTTGGCTATCAACTCTTATCAGCAAAGCCGTCAGGTCGTTCTCATTAACTCAGAGCTTGACAACCTAGCAACGCATTTCATGTCTGCAATAGCTCTGCTGCAGGGTGTTTTTGACCAACTAGAAAGCAAACATAGAGCTTTTCTTTGGTATGGCAAATCCAAGACCACTGGAGCATGCTGCCTGATCTCCTAGGAAATGGTTCAGAAGTTGCTGCCTGAAGCAGGATTTGGTATTAAGAGCCTGGCAACTATGAACTCAAGTCTGCTTCTTATTAAGCTATTACATCGGCCTCACCAGCCTGGTGACTCTTCATGGCCTCATGGGTGGCCTAGGCAAGACGCCATGTAAATGACCTTTTGCCTCCTTAGCCAGGGATGTAGATGGAAACCACTGGGATACTATTGAGGGGCTCCTCCTAGCATATCGATGCATGATATGGTCAATGGTGGGAAATGGAGCCTCCACCTCTTTTTGAACGATATGGGTTACTAACAAGCTTCTGGCTGCCACTTTATCCTAGCCCTCTTCAGCCACTACTCAGCCCTAGAAGTGGTCGTCAGGACAGCCATCTGCCACAGGATAAGAAACTTCTTAGTCCCAAGGCTCGCCACTGTCACCATCTCCGAATTGGAGGTCCTTGACAGCCTGATGCTGCAAGTTCAGCTCATCGACTCAGAAGATGTCAGAACTAGTACATTTGAAAAGTGGAACCATAGCCTAAACAATGCCAGGATTTACCGAGCCTCCACATCTGATGGCCGGAGATTGCCAGCATTCAAATTTGTCTAGAACAGTAGCACCCCACCAAAGGTCAGGTTGCACAATCGCCTCCAGTGTAGTTCAAACCTGATCAAGAAAAACATCGTCGATGAAGACATATGTGTTGTATCATGGTGACTCTAAAACTGGAACTCACTTGTTTTCTTAATGCTCTTTTGCAAAGGAGTTTTGGGGTGCTTGATTGGAGCACTGCCGATATGCCAGATGCAGCACATCTCTGGGAAATCAAGCGGTCGGTTGACGTCCCTGACATCTATTCTCGACCCTGATCCTTCTAGGCTATTGGCATCTCTGGTAGCACACAAACATCATGGTGTTCAAGAAAGAGCAGCCAATCCTGGCTCGCCTGATGATTGCATGCAAGGAAGATTGTGAGCTCTAGTGACATCGTTTCCTCGTTAGGCTTTGGCTACTGGTAAACTGTTGGAGCAACTTATTTTCTATGTAACAGTCGCACCCTCTCCAGCTTTGTTGTTCCTTTTGGCCAATGGCCTTGTACCAAACCTAACAGAGCATGCTTTCGACCATTTCCTGGCTAGCCCGGAACCAATGGAAATCATTCAGGTGGGGCCTCTCAACCCCCATGTGCTTGAATAAAAAAATAAGTGTGATGATTCAAAAACTATCCCAAATAAAACTTTGCTAAACTCCACTTGTTAAGCCAAAGTTGAGCCTCTAACCTAACTCTTTGAGCCCTGAACCTAGGTGCAAACCGAAGCGAACCTCCTTTATCACAAAATCTTGGCTAGGTGTGCTTTGTAGTTCAGCAGTTGTCCTGTTAGGAGCCACTTTATCGACCTACCCCTGTTCTCAAAGGTTACTCTAGTGTTTCCACTCAATCATTCTGGGTCTATGCTTAAGCTCTCAACGCATGAACCCTAAACAGAACCCTAACCATTCCAGGGTGATCAACCATCCTCAAATCCTAGCCATCAAGAACAAGAGCATCCCCCAACAACTTTCACCCAAGTTGGAGCTAGGCAAGACCCATAGGTGGTGTTTGGATGGTAGATTGGAAAGGTAAACGGATATGAGGTGGGTTATGCCGTGGTGGGTATGGGTAAAGGTTACGAGGGTTATATCCCAACTCTAGCTTGTTTGGGATTTGTTTGGAATGGGTTTAGGTTCATATAGGCCCCACTTACTAAAAATAAAATATGCATCCAATTTTCGCTGCTCTAGTCACAAATCTTCTCGGTTGAAATAGGCCTGTCATGCGCAAGATGAGTGCGGCTCCGATAGCCCCCACACATCCGCGGTGAGGATATCTTCGATGAGTCCTGCACGCTTGCAAGGCAAGGCCAGTGGCCTAACGCGTGCAAGATTGTCACAGAACCTCCTAAATTATATGGCCCACATGCACCTGTCATTGTCCCTAAGACCTTTGACGGCTATGCATGTACACCAGATAACCTAAGAAGATCTATCGGGTGCCCTCACAGGACCCCGATTCAACTACATTTGACAACTCATACCAGGATCAACAAAGGAGTAACTACAACATTACAACATTTGTTACAAAACTTTACATCAGAGTGCGGAAGAATAACAACAATGAATTTATAAATCATGATTAAGTTAACTTTTTACAAACTTAACTTGTATTGCAGAAGTCGAGTAGAACTACAGAAGACAACTTAGGTAGAGCACCTAAGTTAGGAGAGGACAACCAGATCATATCGAGCCCACCGACATGACCTCGGTTAACAGTACCAGTCAGTACCTGCAACAGGGGTTAACAAACCCTGAGTACTCAATTGTACTCCGTAAGACTTACCCGATGAAAAGAAAAAAAACTCCAAGGATATGCTGGCTTAAGGGAAGTAGTGAAGCTAGAAAACATAAGTTTTGCAGAAAAACTTACTACCAGTGCATCCTTGCTTTCAAACTTTTAATTAAGTTTTGGCTCCAGTTTTAGTATAGCCTAATTATAGCTAACTTTTGCACCTGTATCTATCTCAATCATAAATATAAGCATTACACTAGTTATTCATTTCTTTTCCATTTTAAGTCCAACAGTAATCATGTTCCAGTTGTTGCTACGATGTTGGTGCAAGGTCAAGACTCCTTTCTCGTGGAGTAACGATGATTCGAACCGCTTGATCTACCTAGCTAGGGCTTCCTAACCACACGACATATGCAAGTACTTGACCTGCATATATCAACTCTTACTTGGGTCGCCCAAAACCAGAACGTGTCCATCGCCACCCGAGAGCACAGTACTCCTCGAACCCGGCCCAATTCTAGCCCCGAGGGTACACGCTACTCTCGCCATCTCTCCACTCCCAGTGCAAGGTTAGACGTTCTCGTGATGGAATAACCGAAGTAAGGCTTACCCAACATGGGTATATGGCTAGTACTATTAAAAACTCCTTGACGCAAGGGCCAACAACGAACGGTCCTTAACCGACACAGACGGGACCAACCACCAAAGACAATTCCCATGCCCTGTCCGGTCTCAAGTTCATTCTCATATACATTTCCACATGCTCTCATGACTTGTCATTAGGTCAGGAGAAGCAAGAAATAAACATGTTCTTGTGATCAAAGAAAATATTATTCGACTTCTACCAAAGTCTAAGTATTACTAAGCATAAGAGATCGACCTACATATACTTGTGGGATATCATCTGGATATAAATGTAGATCAAGGTAATCATGCAACAACGGTTTCAACCAACTCCTACTAACATAATGCACATTACACTAGACTTAAGGTGTAATAAAGCATTTATAAAATAGAAGAGTGGTTGTATGTCCGGGGCTTGCCTGCGTTGCAGCGGTGGTTAGTTCTCGTAGAAGTCAAGTTTGATGCCAACATCACGGGTGGATGACACCTTTCCGAAGATTGATCAACACCAACCTCGTCATCATTTGTTCACCACGAATCTTCTCACTCTCGTAGGCACTACACGTATATAAATTATGCGATGCTTAACATGATGGAATGCATGTCATGATGCATGATAATGAACAAAGCATAGCATAAAAGGGACATTTAGAAATGATAAACATTAGTTATCTACTTGAGTACAACTTTCCTTCGCGGTACAGTTGCAATCCAACATAACTATTTAACAACTTCAATCACATTAAGATGTTGTTACAAAAACTACTTAACTTTTATGCAAAAGGTTGCATCTAAATAACAATTGAGATTATCATAAAGCCATTAAGTATTAACATAAACAAGTCATTAAATGTTAATGACATAAGTTAATTACATCAAACATCATTATGAATTATTAAATACCAAATTAAGTATGAGCTTAAACACTTAATTAAAGTGCCAAGGATCATTAAGTATTAATGGCCCAAGGTCATCACTCAATCAAAAAGGCACACATCACTTAAAGTTATCAATTTAACCTTTTGTTAATTACTTAAATAATTAACGCATAAATTAAGAATAAATCAAATTTCCTCTAATTGAGCTCAAACTTTTTTATATAGATTAATCAGGGTCTAAGACAGTGTCAAAACAAATTTCATGATTTTTGGATTAATATTTTAATTACTAAAATTCCTAAAAGTTGCATTTAACATTTAATTGAGCTAATTAAATAACTTACAAAAGTAATCAACATTGGCATTTAACATTTTTCCTAGATAGTTTACGCCTTGAAAAGCTTACACAAAAAATTTCACTATTTTTGGAGCTCTACAAAAATTCTATTAAAAATAAACAAAAACTAATACTATTCACATTTAAAAAAACAAAACAAAAACTTTCTTTTCGGGCCGCCTTCTCCTTTCTCCCTTCGGCTCGGCCCAGCCGAACAGCCCAGCTGCAACGCGCCCACGCCCGCGCCCGCGCAGCCCATCTGTGCGGCCTGTTCGCGCGCGCGCTCTCCCTCTCTCTCTCGCTGACACGCGGCCCCCACTTGTCATCGCCTTCCTCTGTCTCTCTCTACCTCGACTCGGCCATGCCCGCATGGTGGCCGGTCGGTGATCACAGCGTCGGTCGCCCAACCGAGCTGCTCAGCGGCATCACCACTTCACGGCGACCCCATTTTACTACCTAGCGGTTACGCTACCACTTCGAGAGGACCCTCCCGACGGCCATGGCGGACCGACGGTCACGGTGACCGGCGTCCCGACGGTCTACTACGGTAACGTCTAAAGCAAAAACACGGGGAGCAACAAGAGCTCACAGCGGTTGCAGCGAAGCACACGGGAAGCTCGGAGCGGCGGTGGAGAGAGCTGGCCACGTGTGGGCGGCTCGGTCGCCGGAGTTGAGCACGGGAGATGGTGGTGTGGCGGTTCAGGCGAGGAAACGGCTAGCTCAGGTGGACCAACAGACGCGCGAGAGCGAGGCGAGCTTGCTGGTGCGATTTGCATGGCCGGTGGTGGCTTAACAGCGGCAACGGCGAACGGCGGAGCTAGCGGCGGCGGTGACAAAAACAGAGAAGGAAAAATGGTTCACAGTGAGCTCGACATATTTATAGGCACGACCACGTTGACGGTCACTGGAAGGCGTGCGTCGTCGCGCTGGCGTTCCTGGGCACGCACGAGAAGGTCCTAGACGCAGCCCGGCGGCTCGCCGGCGCCCATGCCGTGCGGTGCCCGACGGTCATTGGTCGGCTACTGTAGCTCCCCCAACTTTTGTAAATTCAAACTGTTTTTCACAAATTACTCTCAAATTCATGTAACAACTTGGAAAATTCCCAAGATATGAAATCTTCAGAATTTCAAGCTCTACAAGTTTTGTATTGAACACTTTTTCAAATTCGAAATGCATTTTGAAATTTGAGTTTAAATTCAAAAGGGGACACTTTTTGGAAATTTGGTAATTTAGAAATTACTTTGGATTTTGTATTGAAACTTCAAAAATTCCAAACACCAAAGTTGTACATCTAGCCAAGACCTACAACTTTGCTATTCAAAACATTTTCAAATTCTGCCTCCATTTTGAAATTTGAGTTTGGGGATGAAAATGGGTCAAATCTGAAATTTGCTTCTTTTCAAAATTGTTCCACATTTTACACTAAAACTTTGAAAACTCAAAACACCAAAGTTGTAGCCCTTGAAAAGTTCTACAAACTTGGTTTTAAACGTTTTCCAAAATTTTGCTTAGATTTTGAATTATTTCAAAAGGAGTAAAATTAGGGTTTTAAAAATCAGGGTTTTGAATTCAATTGATTATTCTTTTTAACTACAACATGATTAATTATTTAACACTAATAAAAAATTATTTCATGTGATAAGAAACATGGCATTATTAACATATTAAGCATGCTAGTAAAAACAACCTATCAGATTACTATTGAAACATGTGAAACATTTCAAGTACTTTATTTGAAACATAAACAACATTAGAAACTTACCATGCTATGCATGAAACATGTGCAACATTGACACGTAACAATGCAATATGTGGTGCTTGTTTGACATGATGTTTGATGCTTATGCTCTGAGGATGCTCATGATCAAGCTTTTAATTATTTTTAACATCCGGGATGTTACAAAGATGAGTGCGGCTCTTGCAGCCCCCATGCATTCATGGCGAGGACAACTCCGGGCAACAGCATGATGCATGCTTGCGAGGTAAGATCAGCTCCAGCAATGGTGACCCAGCGACGAGCACCATAGTTAGTGATGGCTATCCACTCGAACCCACCTCCACTGGTGGGATAGAATTGATGGGAAATGAGGTGTGTATTTCCCTTTCCATTTCCTTCACTATTTCCCTTACCCATGAACCAAACACTAGGTATGATTTCCATCTAGCCTCATTTCCCTATCCAAGTAACTATTTCCCACAATTCAAACACCACCATAGTGGTATCAAGACTGAGTAATCTGATAAGAGGCCTCACCAAGGACTAGTGGACTACTATGAAAGTGCCATCATGTTGAACTTTCCAAAGGAACCTCGCAAATCAGAAACTTGAGTGTTTTGGCATACTGTATGTGATCTCTCCATGGACTATTCATCAGTTAGAAGTTAAACATATTGACTGGTCAACCTATCAGAGTCCACGATGCCCTGACATATTGTCCGTTAGGACACCAGTGACTTCACAACATGAAAGTGTTATGTTGTCTTGTCCCCATCATCCTTGGCCCCACCTATCATCACAAGTGGAATAGACCAAATCGCCTGCACTAGCCCTCTCTCACCCCTCCCCAATCTCCTTCCCCACTTTCTCACTCTATCCAAGAACAGGAACAAGGAGGAAGGAGCAAGCATGAGAAAGGGATGAATGGATGGTTGGAGGAGTGCTCATGCTTCGATGGAAGAGAAGATGAAGCTCAAGATTCCATCTAGAGCTAGGCAATTTCAAGTGTAAGCTCGTGATTCCTCTCAGTCTCTTTCTGTGTTCATCCCAATCCCAAACCTTGTGTTCTTTCATGAAGTAGAAGCTCTCCTCTCTCAAATAGTCCTCTCCATCATCTTTCATCTCAAAGCCCCTTTCTCATGGTGTGAAGAATCAGTGAAGCCGAACTTGAGTTTGGTGACCCCGAAATCTAAATCCCCAATGGGTAAGTTCTTCATCTCCTCTCTCTCTCCCTCTCTCCTAATTCTTTTTCCAATATCAAAAACCTAGTGTAGAACACACTTAGTACACATGTTAAGTTGTTTTAATATATATTTTATTCAAAAAGGTTATAGGTCATAGGTCACCCTCTTGGTTATTACATTGTGGTAGTCAACATGTTGAATTATTATACTACATAATTATATATGTAGTAGCTTTGTTTTATAAAACAAAGAGTGCTTAAAAATCAAGTTATCAATGTTGATATGGCAAAATTATTTAGTCCAAATGTATAAATTTATTTGAAATATTAACTTATAAATTTATTATCATGGAGTATCAATATAAAATAAAGTGAAATGTCAGTGTCATTGTCATGTTGTTTGTTAAGGAACACTTTTCATGTTTGATAAGTTATTAAATAAATATTTATCCTAATAATGCATACATGTTTACTTGGCCTACATGGTGGAACACAACATTATGCTTACATTTAACTTAACTATAGTAGAAGTGTGTAATTTAGAAATATATATATATAGCATACTTTATGGATATTAAATTATTTTTTGTGATAGCTTATATTATTATTTATATATAAATTGAAGAGATATTTTATTTATTTTTATGATGTCCAAGGTGAAAAATTTAGATACAAATTAAAATGTGTTGATTTATGTTTCCTTTCATAATGATATTTATGGGTAACTTGAATGCAAATGTAGGGGTTATGTTACATTACCTAATAATGGCATACGTGGGTAATTTAAAAAATATTAGCATATTATTTTAAATTATCTTTCATGATGAACGGGGTGTGAATAATTTATATACAAAGTTAGGGAGTTATTTTGAATTATATTTTTTAACGGTAGAGGTAGGTAATTTATATGCAAATTTAGGAGGCTATTTTGAAATATCTTTATTAATGAAAAGTGGATAATTTATATAAAAATTTATGGGATGATTTTGAATTATCTTTTGTAATGACAGAGATGGATAGTTTTGATGGAAAATTAGGAGGTTAATTTATGTTATTTTTATAATGGCAAATGCGGTAATTTTTAGAAACAGAATAGATCCAATTGCTACTATTTACGATAATATCGAATTAAAAGGCCAGCAGTTTCTAATTATTTTAGAAATTTTTAGAATTTATTTATTTTCTAGAGCGTGATGAGAATTACTAGGGAGCCTCTAATTACTAAGAGTAATTAAAGGCTATGTGTTTCTAATTATTATGAGAATTTTTAAGATTTATTTTTTATCATATCTAGTGAGAATTAACGTAAAGACTTCATTGAAGTCTCTATTTATCAGTAATAGTAAGATCCACCAATGCACGTGAGCTACATATGCAAAGTACCAATAGAATACACGTGCTAAGTATACAAAGGCAAAGGGAAACATTGTTTATGCGACTAGTGTGCCACGATGCCTACCGCCATCATGCCCATTTCCTTTTCGGTGCCATTTTCCTTATAGACTTATCATGATCAATCTACAAATACTGGAGGAAAGGGACACACGCGGTCAGAAAAGAAGAGCAGAGAGAGTTTTAGGACTTTGCCGCGCCCATACTGAAGCTGGACGACTCAACATATATACCTTGCGATCCAAATGGATTACTAACCCAATATACTATTCTCTCTTTAATATGCAGATTTGTCACTATTTTTAATAGATGTACGTAAGCAGCAATAGTAATTCTTGATTTATTGTATTCGTCTTAACAATGTCATTACACATTTCATCTTCTGCATACTTTGTCATGCTGATTGTTTTGGGTTTGACAACGGAGAACAAGCATCATAATACTTTTCTGCTCCTTGGATGTGCTTTCTAAATGTAAAAGTTTAATAACTAATAATCCTTTATTATCTTCTAATCCATCTGCATCCTCTCTTCCTTGGATGTGTGTTCCAAATATGATAACAAAACTGAAATCTATCTAACAAGCAATGTTCCCCAATAATATTCTCTTACCTTGTCAAACTATATCTGCATGCTTTTCTTATTTGTACCTTTTAAATCTGAAAAAAAACAAAGTGAAAGGAGAAGGAAGATAATAAACGTTGGCCTAATATTGAACAATTGTGTTGTTTGAAGGTCATGGTTCATCAAATAACAACACCCAAAATGATAATACAAGATAAAGCTCTATAGTTAGGACCTTGCAATAGGGGGGAAATGTACATAACGAATTCAGAAAAGCAAGTAATATCAATCCTGAGCATGCATGAATAGGAAAGACTTTTCATGAACAAAGCTATATAACTCAGCTGTGATTCTTTGAAATCCGTACAGTTACAGTATTATAATTATTTTTTAGATCTTACAGGAGCCATTATAATCATAAATTTTACAAACACGAGACTAAAGAAAAGGAATCTTATAGCACAAAATTATGTAGCCTAATAAGAAATCTAAAGAAGTAATAGCATGTCACCAAGCAGGTCAAATAAACTTCTCTGGAAATTAGTTGACAGAATATTTAGGTGCTTTATTTATCACATGATAACTAATGAGCATGTGGAATTGACAAGCATAGGTATTGAATCAAACAGAAAAAGTTCAGATTGTAGTACGTACAATGTTTTCCTAAACACTAAACGGTAAACAGTCGGTCACCCTTCGTTTAGCGTTTAGACCGTTTAAACGGTGTTTAAACGGAGTTAAACGGCCTAAACGGTTTTGTACAATAACAATAAAATATACATATTTATGTAGATAAAAATAAAATTTGCTAGAACCCATACATATTTACACATGTAAAAATCAAATATTCTACCAAATAATCTTGTTGGAAGAAATCTAAATCCCACAACACTTCATATAATTACAATGTTAATTAGTTTCATATTGATTGTGATAGACGTAGTCCTTTAATTTACTTAATTATAGATTAAATGGTTGTTTAGCTCATTTAATCACGTTTAATCTGATTTTGTTTAGACCGTTTAGACGGGATTGAACGGTTTAAACGGGTTTAAACGGCCCAACTGTTTAATTCACCGTTTAGGGCCTAAACAACACGACTGACTTCTGTTTACCGTTTAAACGGTGTTTAAACGGACTAAACAGCCGTTTAGGCGAACAGTGAGTACGTACGATATGAAATCTAAGGAAGTAGCATGCCAGAAAGCAGGTAATAAAGAAAACTATTCAAAAAATTCTAGTGCCGAGTAGCAGAAGATTTCGAGCCTATAATAAGATAAGAAAACTTCTTGTTTGTTTATTGTTAATTTGTCTACATGTCGGTTAGACATCCTAGGGGCATCTCTTGAGCTGTTGCATTCTGCAGCAGGTGTACATAACGACGATTAGCTGAAGGGGTTCTTGGAGGGTCAATAGACGACGCTGTAGAGATCCGTACCCTGGTGGATCCGATCGCCAACCCCATGCTGGCCTTCTGTCAGCGCAACGCCGTTGCCGTGCAGCCGTGGTGCAGCCTGCTGCGACATTGCCGTCGTCAATGGCATAAGTAGTGGTACACGTACACCGGCATTCCACGCACCGGAGGGAGATGGGACCTCAGGTTCTGCTCTTGCTCGGTGCAGCCGTCGCCTTGATCTTAAGTTCTGCGAGCTGGGGACAGACAGTGGATTTGTTTTGTGCGGGAGAGGAGAGTACCCTAGTGGAGGAGGACGCGGCAGTAGCGATGGAGGAGCGAGGGCGCCCACCGCCCAGCAGGCGGCGGCTGACGCGGGGACAGAGAGACGGTCGCGCTTGGAACGAAGGCTCTGGAATAGTTTAGGTGCAGTGTTTGCCTCTTTGACGGCACGATAAAGATCAGACAGTGGAGAATAATGGGCCACGTGGCAACATAAAAGGTCAGAGGTTGGGGCAGGATTCGTATGGTAAAGGATGCTATATTATTTGTGGAATATCTGGAAGGAGCGGAATCAAGAAAAACTTCCTATCATGCTTCGTTGCAACCACTGCAACTATCAAACCTATTCAAGCTAGTTACCGAAAAAATGGTTCACAAGACAGAAAATGGTTTCTAGGAGTTTAGGGGTGGTCCAAGCTATAATTTGGTTGTTTCTTTTCTTTTTTGGGCGTGGTTGTTCTTTGATTGGAGACGTCACTATTGGGAGTTCTACCCCTATACACTTGTAGCTGTCTGCCCTTTACCGCGCCTCTCTATTTTTCCCCCTTGTTTCTTGTTTCTTCTTTTGCTCTCTAATAAATTTAAAATTTATTCAGCAATTTTCTTACAGACTTTTTTTGAAAAAGAAAAAATAGCAATGGCCTCACAATAAGCCTGTCTCCTACAAATCACACAACTCACGTCAAGGGCTCCTAACAACCCAGAAAAGGTGGACTTTTCTCCGACCTTAGAAAAGTTTGAGGTAGCTATATTTCTTGGGCAATGCTGGTAGTTTTTTTCAAAGAAAAGAACAACTTTTCCTTTATAAAAGGGCAATTATGACAAGATGATGATTTTCAACAAAAGAGCACCGAAATAAAAAAAAAACAAAGGACAAAAACACTGCATCCACTGTAAGCATGGACAAGAAAACAGTTCAGCATTAACCGCAACGCAACCATCAAAGGTCCAAAGTACTCTCTCTGTCTCATAAAAAAACCTAATTATAGGTTTTAGATAAGCCAAATTTCTTCTAAATTTAATTGAGTTTATAGAAAAAAAACGTCAACATTTATGTCTCCAATTAAATTTACCATGAAAACATATTACATAATCAATGTAAAGATACTTTTTCGATATAAATTTTTGTATAAGTTTAGTCAAATTTAAAATTATTTAAATCTTTGATAAATGAAAATTACATTCTTTTTTGACTGAGTAACATCATTCAGCGCGAAGATAAGAACACAGTCGAAATCACACACTCCGGTGAGAGAGCGACAAAGTTTTTTTTTCAACAGAAATACTTCAACATAGGTACCTGTCCGCCCGCGTCCATTCGGGCGCGGCTTCCCACTCGACCTTGTCCGCTTCTCTCAAGACAAAAAAAAATTCCCCACTCCGTCTCGTCCTCCCTGCGTCGCCACCACTGCCTCCTTCCTCCACCCAAGCCGACCACACCGCCTCCTCCCTCAGTTCGCGCAGTGCTCGCCGGCTGGCCTCTTCCCCTAACCCAGCGCCGTCGGGATGCCTCGCTGCCGCGGGCTGCCGCCGATGGCGGTTGGGCGCACGTGTCGAGGCGCCTCAGGTTGTACCCGGTCGAGCCAAGGGGCACCCACGAGCGTAGCCGGTACAGGTGGTGCTCGCGCGCCGCCGCTCACTGCCAGCTCCCACCCTGACGGCTAGAATCGAGCGGCCCTAGTCTCCCCCTATGTTGCAAACGTATGTTTCCGTTGTTTCAGAGGTATGTTGCAAATATTTTATATGGATGTTATAAAAGAAGATCGGGATGTTGAATATGTTGAAATGACTATACATGTATGTTGCAAGCATTTGTTTTAAATGTTTCATCTGTTTTTTTAGACGTATGTTGCAAGTGTTTTTATTTGGATGTTGCATATGTTTCACACATATGTTGTAAGTGTTTTTATCTGAATGTTACATATGTTTTGCAATGGCTTCTCAAGTGTTTTAAGGTGTTTTACAAGTGTTTCAGACACATGTTTCAAGTATTTCATCTGTCCTCAGACGTATGTTGCAAATGTTTCGCCTGGATGTTTTAAAAGTAGACCAGGGTATTGTACATGTTGCATGTAACTCACCAGTCACGGCCGCCTAGTGCAGCTGCTGGAACGCCGTGCATGTATCTAAGAAACGGAGGGATGGAGCTCTGCGTTGGTGTGGGCGTGGGAAGCAGAAGGGGAAGGCGCGGTGAACGGCGTGGGCGGTGATGCTGCTCTTTTTTCAACAGGTGAGAGCGAGAACGTTGAACCAAGGCAAAGCCATGCGCGTGTGGCCCCTGCTGTTGCGTCCTCACCAACTCTTGGCCTTGGGTCTTGAGTCCTGATGCGCACCAACCACAGCCCTGCGACCGAGCTTCCTGCCCCAGCGATCAACACGAAATTTCCGAACCGCTGGCCCCACAAGATTGGCACATGTTTGTGTTCTCTGCCAACTACCTGGCGCAATGCCATGGTCGTCTTGGACCAGTCACCACAGTCCACACCACCAGCTCCCTTCCCGGAAGCCTATATAAACCTCGCCGCTCCCACTGGTTCTCTCCAGGAAGAGCAGCACTACCAAATCCTAGCGCAACACTAGAGCTCTCCTGTACAGCTTCCCAACAATCCATATCTCCCTGATCGGAATTTCTCGAATCGATCCTCAGCTTCATCGGTGCTTTAGTTCTCTGTGCTTGCAATGGCGTGCGAGAACAGCAACGTTACTGCCAATGGCGACGGCCTGTGCATGGCGACGCCCCGCGCCGACCCGCTTAACTGGGGGAAGGCGGCGGAGGAGCTGATGGGCAGCCACCTCGACGAGGTGAAGCGGATGGTGGCCGAGTACCGCCAGCCCTTGGTGAAGATCGAGGGCGCCAGCCTCCGCATCGCGCAGGTGGCCGCCGTGGCCGCCGGCGCTGGCGAGGCCCGGGTCGAGCTCGACGAGTCCGCCCGTGGCCGGGTCAAGGCCAGCAGCGACTGGGTCATGAACAGCATGATGAACGGAACCGACAGCTACGGCGTCACCACCGGCTTCGGCGCCACGTCCCACAGGAGGACCAAGGAGGGCGGCGCTCTCCAGAGGGAGCTCATCCGGTTCCTCAACGCTGGCGCATTCGGCACCGGCACCGACGGCCACGTCCTGCCGGCCGAGGCCACGCGTGCGGCCATGCTCGTCCGCATCAACACCCTGCTCCAGGGCTACTCCGGCATCCGCTTCGAGATCCTCGAGGCGATCGTCAAGCTGCTCAACGCCAACGTCACGCCGTGCCTGCCGCTCCGCGGCACGGTCACCGCGTCCGGCGACCTCGTGCCGCTCTCCTACATTGCCGGCCTCGTCACCGGGCGCGAGAACTCTGTTGCAGTCGCCCCGGATGGCAGCAAGGTGAACGCCGCAGAGGCGTTCAAGATTGCCGGCATCCTGGGCGGCTTCTTCGAGCTACAGCCCAAAGAGGGTCTTGCCATGGTGAACGGCACCGCCGTGGGCTCTGGCCTTGCCTCCACGGTGCTCTTTGAGGCGAACATCCTAGCCATCCTCGCCGAGGTCCTGTCCGCCGTGTTCTGCGAGGTCATGAACGGCAAGCCGGAGTACACCGACCATCTGACCCACAAGCTGAAGCACCACCCGGGACAGATCGAGGCTGCTGCCATCATGGAACACATCTTGGAGGGCAGCTCCTACATGAAGCTTGCCAAGAAGCTCGGCGAGCTCGACCCGCTGATGAAGCCGAAGCAGGACCGGTACGCGCTCCGCACGTCGCCGCAGTGGCTTGGCCCCCAGATTGAGGTTATCCGTGCCGCCACCAAGTCCATTGAGCGCGAGATCAACTCCGTCAACGACAACCCGCTCATCGATGTCGCCCGAAGCAAGGCTCTTCACGGTGGCAACTTCCAGGGCACGCCCATCGGAGTGTCCATGGACAACACCCGTCTCGCCATCGCAGCCATCGGCAAGCTCATGTTTGCGCAATTCTCTGAGCTCGTCAACGACTACTACAACAACGGCTTGCCCTCCAACCTGTCCGGCGGCCGCAACCCCAGCTTGGACTACGGCTTCAAGGGCGCCGAGATCGCCATGGCGTCCTACTGCTCTGAGCTGCAGTTCCTGGGGAACCCGGTCACCAACCACGTCCAGAGCGCGGAGCAGCACAACCAGGACGTGAACTCGCTCGGACTCATCTCCTCCAGGAAGACAGCTGAGGCCATCGAGATCCTGAAGCTCATGTCCTCGACGTTCCTGATCGCCCTGTGCCAGGCCGTCGACCTGCGGCACATCGAGGAGAACGTCAAGAGCGCCGTCAAGGGCTGCGTGATGACGGTGGCGAAGAAGACTCTGAGCACCAACTCCACCGGTGGTCTCCACGTCGCCCGCTTCTGCGAGAAGGACCTGCTCCAGGAGATCGACCGCGAGGCGGTGTTCGCGTACGCCGACGACCCCTGCAGCGCCAACTACCCGCTGATGAAGAAGCTTCGCAACGTGCTCGTGGAGCGCGCCCTCGCCAACGGCGCTGCCGAGTTCGACGCCGAGACATCCGTGTTCGCCAAGGTCGCCCAGTTCGAGGAGGAGCTGCGCGCGGCGCTGCCCAAGGCGGTGGAGGCTGCACGGACGGCTGTCGAGAACGGCACGGCAGCGATACCAAACAGAATCACCGAGTGCCGCTCCTACCCGCTCTACCGCTTCGTGCGCGAGGAGCTCGGAGCCATGTACCTCACCGGCGAGAAGACGCGCTCTCCCGGCGAGGAGCTCAACAAGGTGCTCGTTGCCATCAACCAGGGCAAGCACATCGACCCGCTGCTCGAGTGCCTCAAGGAGTGGAACGGCGAGCCACTGCCTATCTGCTGAACAGAAGAACGCATAGGGAGAAAGAATGGAGTGTTCATTGTTCAATAGTTCGAAATCAGTTTTTTTCTTCTCTTCCTTTCTTTTTGCATGGGTAGCAAAGGCTAATGACTGTATTCCATTCTTATGAATTACGTTATTATTTCAAGAAATCTGTATTCCATTCTAGTTATTATTTTGGTTTGACAGCTAAAAATTATCCATCTAGTTTTTCTAACTGTACGATGATCACAAAAAGAGGTATAGACTTGCTAAGTGGAGTATACTTTGGAAGCCAAGATGTTCGGGGATTTGGGCATCTTGAATTTAAAAGTTAGAACTATTGTTTAATCAGTAAATGTTTGTTCAAACTTTTGGACGAGGAGGCTATTTGGCAAGATGTGTGGAACCTTTATCTAAAATAGTTTATAGTGGAAACCAAACTAGATTTTGTGAGGATCTTTGGACCGTACAGGAATCTTTTAAACTAAAATTTCCAGATCTTACAGAATAATGAGAAGAAAAGATGTTACTGTACCTAAAGGGCTAAGTTTGACCCCTCTGAACATTTCGATTAGAAGGGCAATAGTTTGTGAATTGTGATAGGTTGAAGGATTGGCTTAATTTTGTATCCTTACTTTTACCCATTTATTTAAATGAGAACAAGGATGATTTTATTTGGTTGTTAAAGAAAAATGGTGTCTTCTCAACTCAATCTTTGTATGGAGATATCATGAAGAAAGAGAGAATTTCTAGGAAAAAATGTAATGAAAAGCAAAGATACCATTGAAGATAAAGATTCTTCTGTGGTATTTAAAGAGAGGTGTGATCTTAATAAAAGATAACTCACTAAAAGAGGCCGGAAAGGGAGCACTAAGTGTAACTTATGTGTCTTAGAAGAAACAGTACAACACCTCTTTCTTGACTGTTGTATGGCTAAGTTTTTTTTATTGGAATGCATTGTTCATCATTTTAAATTTGTCATGTGATGTTGACAGTACCCCTACCTATTTCGATCAGGGCTATAAAGCCGGTGTTCTTAAAAATGACCATCACCCGCATGTGTTACATCTTTTGGAAGATCCCACAGAAGAAGACGATTGATGAAAATGAGCTTCGTGACCTACATAAATTCATGGTGGAGACTCAAAACCAACTAGAGATATGTTTACCTTCCGTTTTTTTTATATAATGCCACATCTTATGATTCATATGGTTCATCTGATATAGGTGTTGGGCCCTTGCTACTTACATGAAATGTGGTCCTACGAGCGGTTCATGTCGTTTCTTAATCGATACATGCTAAATTGAGCATACTCAAAGGGCTCCATGATAGAGGGCTATAATACCGAAGAAGTCATTGTGTGCTGTCAAGAGTACATAAAAGATAAGAGAGGGATTGGTCTACCCGATTCTCATCACAGGGGTAGGTTGGCTGAGAAATAAGAGAGGCATATGTTACGAAATACGAATCCTAATATTGTTTCTTATAGTGGCTTGAAGAGAAAGAAATTAGTAGGAAACCACTCAGCGATGATGACCTTTTGGAACTCGTCGGGGACCTTTGCAAGTTCATAATCGACGAGATTGTACACAAGAATGGCGCGTGTACCATGACCCAACGTCCGTGATAGGACGTCAACCTGAATGTCGGGCTCTTCATGATTGGGAAGAACTAAGCATAGGTCGTTGATGACAATGTGTATTTAATTAATGTGACACTAGTCTTTGTGTATGTAATGTGACATTAGTGATGTTTCCTTTGGATTTGATCGGACTTGTGGATGGTACAATACTAATGAATGTGTTATATTAGCGAATAATGTGTTATATTATTCAATGCGCTATATGCATTATGTCGATGATGTATTGGTGCAATTGTCTGGCGTTTGGTGGATCTGAATATATATATATATATATATATATATATATATATATATATATATATATATATATATATATATATATATATATATATATATATATATATATATATATATATATATATACATGGTTTGGTGACATTTCAAATTCAAAATTTGAATTTAAATTTTGGCGGGAAAATAGATTATAGTGGTGGCTGTAAACTCAAGCCGCCCCTACAAATAAATCTCTAGATGCGGTTAAAGTTAGAAGCCGCCTCTACAAAACTGATTTGTAAAGGTGGCTGGTAATCTCAGCCGCCCCTGCAAAACTATTTCTAGGTGTTATGTAGAAATCTGTGATTTGTCAATCTAATCTTTGTATTTTTTTTGTTACGTAAAGTATATACCATAGCTGTTACTTACTTGAGCCCAGGGTAGGCCGGGGACCCCACCCAGGCCCGCCCGGTGTCTGGGCGTAGTAGTGAACTGTGAACATCACTATACTTGCCCTAAAAACGTGGAAAACATGCAGCAATTGACAAGCCACTAAGAGATGGAGAGTGAAAACCTTGATCGTAAAGAGCTGGACCCAATTCTTTGGAATATCGCTGAAATGTAAAAGAAAGAACAATTTGTAGCATGGATATGGTCACCTTTTGTGTCTTCCCTTTCAAACAGCAGTCGGGCGTGCCTGCTTAGTCGCCGCCCACTACGAAATGATGATCTGGCTGGTGGCCGCCGAGTCTGTCTCTAGTGTTTACCAACCGTGTGATAGTAGTGATGCTGCCCCCCCCCCCCCCCCCCCCCCCCCCCCCCCCAAAAAAAAGAAAAATCGAAAAGAGTAGCAGGTCGTGCATTACATGGATGTTGGCATGTTGCCATGCAGCACCTGCTTTCTACCGGCCGAACAGTATAATACGCCCTCCGTCCAAAAGGTTGAAGCGTGGAATCTTCATGATACGCTTCTCTGGACTCCGGAACATCAATGAGTGTTTATCACAGCAATTTTCATGAAATTGTTTATCACAACTTGGTTCCCACAACGAAGTGCTTCATGTGGCTAGTGCTGCTGCCTGCTGGTGAAGTTTTACAGTTTGCTGCGCCAGATCTGGAGCGCCTTTCTTTCCTTGGAAGTTCTCCTGCTGGTGCAGAATCCGATGGGACAGACAACTTGACCTCCCGAATTTTGAGTCGAGTCTCCAGTTTTTCTGGAAATGCATGTTTGCTCGGTTGCTCCAATCTGCCAGTTCTCGGCAGAGTCAAGACAGAAATTGCAACCAAAAGAAGCGCGCAGTTTCTGAATATTTGGTCTCTACTTGATGCCCTGACCTACAGGCCGCAGCTGAGTGGGACTGCTCATGTACCGAAGTGGACTCGTCATTTCGTGCCATTTCTTGTGACATTTCGCACGCATCTCCAATCTCAAGTGGTTGCGTTGCGTGTGTAAGGTCTGGGCGCCGGACCGGCCCAACTGGAGACACCCGACTAAAGCTGGACTAACGAGCCAGCTCGGCTCGTTTGGCTCGGCTCGTTCTGGCGGCTCGGCTCGTTATCTTAACGAGCCAGAAGGCCGGCTCGGCTCGGCTCGTTTACGAGCTCGAGCTGGCTCATTTGGCTCGCGAGCCAGCCATATTAAAACATAAAAATGTAATATGTGTATTATCTAAAGTTTGATAATGGTAATAATATAAAACTAGTCCATTTATAAGTCTTAATAAATCATACAAAAATAATATATACTATTATATTATAATACTATACACCATACATTGTCTATGGTTCATACTCCATACCATATATGATGCATCCATTATCCATACATTCATTTAAAATAAAAAGAGTCAAATTAATCTAAAATTTATAGAATCAAAGTCCAATCATCAACAAATTATAAAGTGTAAGACATAAAGTTATATAACACTAATAAAAGTTTAAGGCCAACTACTTTGGCTCGTTAGGCTCGCGAGCTGGCTCGAGCTGACTCGTTAAGACACGAGCTAGGATGCTTGCTCAACTCGTTTGAGAAATTAAACGAGCCGAGCCGAGCCGAGCCACTATCGATCCGAGTCGAGCGAGCTATCGAGTTGCGAGCTTTTCATCCAGCTTTACACCCGACTGACCGAGACCGTAAGACTTGGCAATAGCTCGCGTCCACACACGCATCTCCAATCTCAAGTGGTTGCGTTGCGTGTGTAAGGTCTGGGCGCCGGACCGGCCCAACTGGAGACAACCGACTGACCGACACCGTAAGACTGGGCAATAGCTCGCGTCCACACACACGGGCTCCCCCACCAACCCCGTCGCACTCAGTGGCCACCCACCACCAGCAGCCCCACCTCCGTGCGCAAGTGCAAGCGCAACGCAACCGCATCTCTCTACATCTGGTGCGGCGCGCCCGTCGTCCGGCTGGCTGCAACCAGAGCCCGATCGAGCCGACGACGGGCCGGCGCCGGGTCAGTGTCCTATTCCCCGGCAGGCGGACCGCGGACGGCAGGCAGGCGGCCACGCCACGCGACGACTGGCTCCGCGCGGGCAGGCCACTCGCGTGGCGCGCATCGGCAAGATGGTTGGCCGGCCCATCCAAGGGCCAGGGCGGCGTCGCGGAGTCAGCTCGGCCCGCCAACAACCTACCCCCCATGCCAATGCCAGTCGCAGACCCCAACAACCTCCCACCCGTGGCCACGCTATTTAAGCCCCTCCTCCCCCCACCCTTCTCCTCAGGAAGAGCCTAGCTTCCCACAAAGCCAAAGCTCTTCTTCGATCTACAGCACTGTCACGCAATTAGCTAGCTGTACTAATAATCCGCTAGTAGCAGTGTATTTAGCCACTACTACTCTTGTGTAGCTTTTAATTTTCCCCAGCTAGCTAGTTTCTACTTCTGTCGATCGTCCGCGTTGTTCATCTCATCTGTGTACGCAACGCACGCACGTGTCGCAATGGAGTGCGAGACCGGCTTTGTCCGCTCCCTGAACGGCGACGGCCTGTGCATGTCGGCTTCGGCGGCGGCGCCGCGCGCCACCGACCCGCTGAACTGGGGCAAGGCCGCGGAGGACCTGTCCGGGAGCCACCTGGAGGAGGTGAAGCGGATGGTGGCGGAGTTCCGCGAACCGGTGGTGAAGATCCAGGGCGCGAGCCTGAGCATCGCGCAGGTGGCCGCCGTGGCCGCGGGCGCCGGCAGCGAGGCCCGCGTGGAGCTGGACGAGTCCGCGCGCGAGCGCGTCAAGGCCAGCAGCGACTGGGTCATGAGCAGCATGATGAACGGCACCGACAGCTACGGCGTCACCACCGGCTTCGGCGCCACCTCCCACCGCCGCACCAAGGAAGGCGGCGCGCTCCAGAGGGAGCTCATCAGGTGAGACGACTGGGACCGAGACCTCGATTTCTTTTTGTTTTTCCACAGCAGTTCAATTATGAGCCTAGTTAGTACTGAACTGTATTCAGTCCGGAGTATTAGTTTCGCAGTTAGATTGGATGATCCCAGCAGCGAACAGCTATGAGTAGTAGTGGTTTATTCACGAGTTCCTGGCTGCACTGCAGCGTCGCGTGAGCTGCGCCTGCATGTGCTCCGGCTAGTTGTTTACTGCACGGGATCCCATCAGTTACCAAAGCAAGAAATAATCCTTTTTCGCGGTGTTAGGTAGCACAACTGGTAGCTAGGTCGTTGGTGAGTTGGCAATAAACATAAAAAACTACCTCAAACTTTTTTTTATCGGTGGATGGTTTACATCATTCGTGCCTACAACCCTTACAAATTACAAGTACAATACAGCGCTATCAATCCTCTCTACTACACTATATCATGTCTCCAAAGTAGTAAAACAGTGATAAAAAAGATCATCCAGGCTGTGGCAGTTCATTTCACATGCAAAACGTAGTAGGATGCACCGAACCTGCTCTCCTGTGGACACGCGACAGTAGGAGCAGACGCCACGGATACTCCAGCCAACACGAGCCGCGATCAATCACCGATCCACGGCTTACGCGTGCTCCACCCCAACTTTTTTGGTGCCACTGCCACTGTTCGGCGGGCCACGCCCTGTCCCACCGACCATACCAGCATGGTACTGTACAAAGTTGGGCTCGACAGCTCGGCGGGTGCGGAAGCGGAAATCCCGTGCTTTCCGGGCCCGTCGGCGTCCGCGGCCGGTAGCTCGCGCGCTCACCGCCAGCGCGCCCTACCAAGTTTGGCCTCCCGGGGATTTGGGATCTCACCCTGCTGGCTGGCTACAGCCGAGGGAGTAGTTTTTTTGAGTTTTGACTCGGCTCGCCCCGACCGACGCCGAGCGACCGAGCCAGCTTTCCTTCGGCGCCGTGCGCCATCATCGCCTCGTGCTCGCGTCGCGTCGCGTCGCGGCCACGTGGAAACCCAAAGTCTTGGGCCCCGCCGCTTAGTCCCCGCACATGGCGACGACGTGGGTAGGCTAGTATTGGAGTAGTGGGTGACTAGTTCGCTGGATAGAGATGGCCGCCGAATGGGGTTCGCGACCGTCACGTCGCCCGTCGCCGCTGGAAGTTAGGTGAGCGGCGTGAGCCACTGCGATTGCGATTGTGCTTGCGCTCGCCGCCGCCCGTGCGTTGCGAGATCCGAGAGCTCACGTCGCACGAGTTGCTCGTGCACAGGGTGGAACAGCGGCCGACAGTCATCGGAACATGGGCGCCTTCGGAGCTGGAACGCGTTTTGTACCACAGCCCAGGCCCAGCAACATGAGTTGCATCTTCAGATTTTTCTCTTTCCGCCTTTTTATACCTACCTAATAAAAAAAAGGCTTAAGCGTACGTTTCAGAAAGCTGTCCTTTTATTATAGGAAGTAATAAAGAACTAGAGCATGAACGTGTCATGAAACAACCACGGAGCAACAATATAATAAAAAATGAAAATCATTAAGCAGTCAACTACTCGTAGCATGTGGAATTATTCCATGCAAAGTTTCAAACTGCCCACATCCGGGAAGCTTCTTTAGACTAAAAGCCCCCATTTTGCCCCTTACCCAACAAGCTGGCAAAATGAAGCAAACAATATTTTACTTGCACCGACAACTCTACTTATCTGTCCGTCTGTAGGAATCCACTATTTCGTTTCTTGTTACTCGGTCTATACTAGTATCTCTCTACAAAAACCGAGCGTCTGACTAGGTAGCACTCATATGACAAGGCAGCTCCTTAACACGGCAATCATCATAAACTAATAAGCATTACAAACATAAATTAAACTCTTAAGTCGGCAGATTCTTGTTTGATCCAAGTTAGTTAATGTTCAAGTTTATCGTATTACCCTGACCTAGTTTATTGTTCAATCATTCAGCTAAAATATCCCACTCGGGGCTCCGAATTGACCTCTACTTTGTCTGGTTCCATCTGACAGATTCCTCAATGCCGGCGCCTTCGGCACCGGCGCCGACGGCCACGTGCTGCCGGCCGAGGCCACCCGCGCGGCGATGCTCGTGCGCATCAACACCCTCCTCCAGGGCTACTCCGGCATCCGCTTCGAGATCCTCGAGGCCATCGCCAAGCTGCTCAACGCCAACGTCACGCCGTGCCTGCCGCTGCGGGGCACCATCACCGCGTCGGGCGACCTCGTGCCGCTCTCCTACATTGCGGGACTCATCACGGGCCGCCAGAACTCCGTCGCGGTGGCCCCCGACGGCAGGAAGGTGGACGCCGCGGAGGCGTTCAAGATCGCCGGCATCGAGCACGGCTTCTTCGAGCTGCAGCCCAAGGAAGGCCTCGCCATGGTCAACGGCACGGCCGTGGGGTCTGGCCTCGCGTCCACCGTGCTCTTTGAGGCCAACGTGCTCGCCACCATGGCCGAGGTCATCTCCGCGGTGTTCTGCGAGGTCATGACCGGCAAGCCCGAGTTCACCGACCACCTGACGCACAAGCTGAAGCACCACCCCGGACAGATCGAGGCTGCCGCCATCATGGAGCACATCTTGGAAGGCAGCTCGTACATGAAGCTGGCCAAGAAGCTCGGCGAGCTCGACCCGCTGATGAAGCCGAAGCAGGACAGATACGCGCTCCGCACCTCGCCGCAGTGGCTCGGCCCACAGATCGAAGTCATCCGCTTCGCCACCAAGTCCATTGAGCGCGAGATCAACTCCGTCAACGACAACCCGCTCATCGACGTGTCCCGTGGCAAGGCGCTCCACGGCGGCAACTTCCAGGGCACTCCCATTGGTGTGTCCATGGACAACACCCGTCTCGCCCTCGCCGCCATCGGCAAGCTCATGTTCGCGCAGTTCTCCGAGCTGGTGAACGACTACTACAACAATGGCCTTCCCTCCAACCTGTCCGGTGGGCGCAACCCGAGCTTGGACTACGGTTTCAAGGGCGCCGAGATCGCCATGGCCTCCTACTGCTCTGAGCTCCAGTTCCTGGGCAACCCGGTGACCAACCACGTCCAGAGCGCGGAGCAGCACAACCAGGACGTGAACTCCCTGGGCCTCATCTCCTCCAGGAAGACCGCCGAGGCCGTCGACATCCTGAAGCTCATGACGTCCACGTTCCTGATCGCCCTGTGCCAGGCCATCGACCTGCGCCACATCGAGGAGAACGTGAAGGCCGCCGTGAAGAACTGCGTGACGCAGGTGGCCAAGAAGTCCCTGAGCCTGAACGCCAGGGGCGGGCTCCACAACGCGCGCTTCTGCGAGAAGGACCTGCAGACGGCGATCGACCGCGAGGCGGTGTTCGCGTACGCGGACGACCCGTGCAGCCCCAACTACCCGCTGATGCAGAAGCTCCGCGCGGTGCTGATCGAGCACGCGCTGGCCAACGGCGACGCCGAGCGCGTCGTGGAGACGTCCATCTTCGCCAAGGTGGCCGAGTTCGAGCAGCAGGTCCGCGCGGCGCTGCCCAAGGAGGTGGACGCCGCGCGCGCCGCCGTGGAGAGCGGCAACCCTCTGGTCCCCAACAGGATCAAGGAGTGCCGGTCCTACCCGCTGTACCGGTTCGTGCGCGAGGAGGTCGGCACCGAGTACCTGACCGGCGAGAAGACGAGGTCGCCCGGCGAGGAGCTGAACAAGGTGCTCGTGGCCATCAACCAGCGCAAGCACATCGACCCGCTGCTCGAGTGCCTCAAGGAGTGGAACGGCGAGCCCCTGCCGCTCTGCTGAGCTGCTGCAGCAGAGAAGACAAGGTATACAGATCGAAGAAAAACCAAAGTATAGCGGCTCGATCAAGACAGAGCGTTTCAAGATCACTGTGAAGTTTTTACAATCAGACTAGCAGAAGATACTCTCTATATTTACCGTTTCCTTGTACTAGTAGCTAAAGTTCATGTGAATGTTGTTGTGTTCCCGCAGCTGCGGCGCCATGGCCTGCAATGTGCATGTTCTTGGCTGCTGCAGCTACTGAAACTTTTGATGGTTTTAACTTGTAAGTTGGGGGGATAAAGTAAATTATTCTGTTCTATACTCCACAATGATGCTGTGCATGAGAAGTTCCTTGTCAAGCCTGAGTTGAGTAGTGCCGATTGTTCGTTCGTCCTTCTTCTGTCATGTCATGTACAGTACAGTGCTCGAAATCGGACTCGCTGATGGTTGTCTGTTTCTGAAACAAGTTGCAGAGGAGTGCAAGAGACAGCCATGGCTCGTTATGCCATGTGTGAGAGTAGTTGGGCTGTGCCTGCTGGCGGGTGGTTCTCCTGCTTTTTTGCTGGTGGCCAACCACTGTTCGTTGAATCGATCAACTCCCTAGGATGATTGGATGGTTTCGTTATCCTTTACCTACCACGTCGGAAATATATGTTCTGTACCTGCCTTTGTCAAGAAATTTAAATTCCTGGCTTTGTCAAGATTCGGTAGCAGGAGAAACTCCACCACAAGGCGACTAAACATGTCCATGCTCTGCCACACACCAGATTTTTGTGAGGCTGAAGGTCGGTCCAAGGCCAACGTATCAATGAAACCTTACTGACATTCGGTAGACAAATCGAAAGTATTCAGTGGATTTTGGTTCTGCTCCTTTAGATTCCTTCCCAAATTGGTTATTTTCTCGCTGATCATCAGTTGTCATAGGTAATTTCCTAAAAGTATCATATTTGTGTCTGTTGACATGTTAATGTCACGTTACATGATAGATCAACCAGTAGCATGGTATGTCCACTCGTCCCATCCCGAGCAGAAACGCTCTGTCGGCTGCAGGTGATAATAACTGCTCACTACTCCTACTTAATTAGGCTCTAGCTGAGACGTCAACGTGCCTTTTGTGACTCCACCTCAAGCTTTACTGTACACAGTAACCCATGAGACCATATGGGCCCTGTTTAGATGCCAATTTTTTCCCTAAATTCTACTATGCAAAAAGAAGATTCTCCATCACATCAAAATGCCGTCACATGTATAGAGTACTAAATGTAGATGAAATAAAAAACTAATTGCACAGTTTAGTTGTACTTTGCGAGACGAATCTTTTGAGCCTAACTAGTCAATGTTTGGACAAAAATTCACAAATACAAACGAAATGCTACAGTGTCTGTCCCTGTACTGTGCAGATTTGGGTGCTGCCAATTTGGCCCAACTAAACACGGCCATGATAGCATCTCCCTTGTGATAGGCTGATACCTAACTTTTCGTTCAAAAAACATAGGCTTGATAGCTGACAGCTTACAGCTCAATGCATGCAGCGAATTTAATACGCCATGGCGTTCCTAGTTCGTACACTAGTGGCATTGTGACAATCACGTTCCAAGGACTTCTTGAAGCCGCCTCCAATAATAGCATATGGGCGCCATGGATGATGAACAGTACGGGCTGCTCCCTGCTCATTAGCAACAGACTGGCCATGACGGAAGTACACGCGGCCATTTTGCTGAATGCATAATTTCGCCGGACATGGCGTGATCTTGCCGCAAGCCGCGAATGAATTCCCAATTATTGCACTTACTACAGGCACAAGGAGTGAACAGTGAAGGTCCACATTCATCAAGAGCTTGCTTTGGCTACCAGCTTTACTGCATGCTGCCAGCATGGTTTGATAGATACTTTTTTTTTTCTAGATAATGCAAAGAGTTTCGGCTTCAGACTTTTTCAGAGAGAAGTACCAGACCAAACGTATTACAAAACTCGTAGGCCTCAAAGTTTATAACTTATTACAAGCAAAACACTAAAGTCCAATTCGAGAAGTAAACGACCAGCCATTAGCTGCGAAGAAGCTCATTGCTCTTGACTCCAGGGCTTTACACACCTTTAACATGTACTCCTTGTTACCATCTTAGCGTTGCAATATAGCCCACAACCTAAGCCAGTGCATCCTTGTAAAGAGTACCTACAGAAAAGATTTTGAGATGTATTTATCAAACACAAGTCATTTCTTGTGAGCGAGATTGACTAACACAGAGCTACAGCTCCTATCAATAACAATTGATAGATACTTGCTAGCACAAGAGAAAAAAAAAAGTAATCATCCTAGCTAGCAATCGATGGATTCTTGGATTCCTAGCATTGGATATTCGTGAAAGACTGAAAGTTCAACGATGACTAGATATCAGATACTAGCAAAAGCCGTGAGCCATTTTGGGGGTCATCGTCTCATTTTCTCTGAAGATGCGTGAGCCAAACCAAGACGCATGCTCACAGTTCGCCAACGTGCGCAGAATTGTTTGTCTTCTTTCAAAGAGGAATGTTCAGACTACGCATCTCCATTGGAAACGCATTGATACGTTCTACTGAGAACTGGGAGAGGCCTGGCCATAGGCCATAGGTGAGTGAGGACTGAGGGCATGTAGGCTGGTTGACCTAAACCCTGGAGTGATGTGGCTCCGCCCTCTCACCGGTCACCAGCAATGTTTGTTCCAACCACTGGAGGCAGTGTCCAACCAAACCTCTACCAACAAAAGCATGCAACGAAGTCATAACTGACAGGCTCCTTTTTTTGGCTTGCTAGGTAGTACCATCGGACTTGCATGTTTAGTTTCTTCCTCCTAAAGTTTAAATGTCCAAATCAGGACAGGTGTTCATGGATTGACCAGTACTCAGAGCAACTAATTGAGCACGTAACAACAGAGAGGAGCGTACATATGCACACTATGGATCAACAGAGACATGGAGAGGATGCTTAAAGGAGTAAGCGATTTATATGCAGATGTGCCGGGAAGGTAGTCAGAGACCCTCCTCCATGATGTGTTTCGCGGGGAAGAGAGATCCTAGGGTGCGGCCTGCAAGGTCCATGAAGACATGACCCGATAAAAGATTTGCCAATTGGGCTCAAATTTGGTTGGGCCAGATCTTAGCAGGGCCCTGGTGTCACTTTAGTGGAGCAAACTCAGCAACAGTTGGTAATAATACAAATCAACTAGCGCAAGCCCGCTAGCACATAGTTTAACCCAGCACAATTTACCATGTATCCTCCTAACATGTTTTGCTACCACATCCCAAACTAAAATTAAATAAACTATGGCTTTCTCTACAAAAATCAATGGCTTCATCCGCATTTGTTTTCTTAACCTATCACATTGAATGTATTTCTATTCTTTTTGTATTGTAGTTCTCGTTTAAAAAAATGCATGGAAGCCAGAATGTTTCTTTTCTATGCTTTCATTTGTAATATATTATTCGTCGTGGTCCAAGACCTTTTGATAAAAGTGTTTGGAAACCAAAACTTTTTTCCATTATCTAGAAACAATTGCATGAACATTATTTAAACCATATTTGAACTCTAAAATGTATAAGGTTCATGAACCTACTTCAGAAACGTAAAGCTGAATTACCACACTTTGTTGGGGTTAGGAGGACCTCTTGATGCCCTTCTTTAACCTAAAACTTTATCGAAGTGTAGATTGGGTGAAAACCTAAAGGTCAGTGCAAAGGAGAGATAAAGAGAGTAAAGTGAACCACAACAAAGAAGCATACAAGGTACAAGGATAGTCTGAGGTTTCGCCACACCACCAAGACATGCCTACGTCCTCATTGTTGAGGATACTGCAAAGATTTTGAGTTTCTTTTGAATCCAATCCTCATCTCAAGCGACCACAAATATAGAGCTTCAGGTTCCTACTAGATGAGTCATGGTAATACAGACCTCCAGAGCTCATCACACGAGTTGGGAGCTTCATGAATGATTGTGACATTCTCATGGTATCAAGTGAAAATACATGTGAAATGTGGTTGTTGGATTCATCTAGCTCATTTCATGCAACACAATAATTAAGGAGTAGTTCTCGTCACACACTAAGAAGGTTTTGCTTACTTGGGAGATGGTTCAGATTATTTTGCCATAGGTAGCGACATCAAGTTCAAGTTGTGTAATGGTAAAGAGATGCTACTTAATGGCATGGGACATATGCTAGGACTAATATGATTCCACTTGCATTTTCACATGAGGATGGTTGGTTGTATCAGATGACTACCTTGAGAGTAGTCATGCATGGAGGCAAAGACAGTCATAGTTGGTGGGAAGTCCGGTGCACACCAATAAAATATGAAGGGTGTTGTTGTTGAGGGTGGAGTTGTTGATATTTTTTATGCTCGAGTAGAATATTTTGCAAGTGCACATAATACCATTGTAGCACTTCACTAAGGAGTATTCCAAGGTATTGTTATTCATTTATAATCCATGGGGACTGTTGTGGCTAGGAATAATAATAAATGAGAGATCTTAGTGTTAACACAACTTAGCTATCAAAGTATAGCAGGGTAAACGACAAATGGAAAGGATAGTGTTGACACCAAAGATAGAGATAACTCACACAAAGACACTAGCAAGGTGTAGTCAGGTGGGAGGACAATGAGTGACCAAAGGTTCCTATAACCTATGGCTACTTCTATGGTTAACACTTAGCAAGACAGAGTTCTTAGATGTAAAGCACATGGGGACGTCTGTATGAGAAAAGGCAATAGGGAAAGTTGATGCCAAGGCTCCTAGCGAGGTGGTGGTCCTGCTATTTTAATAACTTGCCTAACAACACATGATGGAATATAGAGACTAGATAGGGATGTCACCACCTACTAGTGACCACAAACAATCCATATGACAAGAAGCAAACACAGACAAAGTATAGTATAGACACCATGTCTACACTATAACTCACTACTCTAGTTGTATAAACACAAATCACCAAGAGCACCAGTTAAGGTGGTGATCTGGTAGCAAGAGCAAGATAGACTCAACTTAGCTAGCATACAAGTTACAGCTATACTAAGATAACCACTAAAATACAACTAAGGGATACATTGCACAAAGTAAAGGCTAAGCAAAGTAGAGAAAAAATAACATATTAAATAAAGTAAAGTCTTACTAAAAAGAGAAAGGATACAAAAGCTACACAGGACCAAGAAGACTAATTTGGGAAACCTGAGACTAGCTCAGCCCACTCTAACTCCGAACACTAGTGTTGATGATATGGATCGAGGGTACCTCACCACTTGTATATCAGCCAAATACTATGAAGATGGGCCAAAGATGACAAGGATGAGGCCCAGCCAAACTAGGGTACCTCATCAGACGTGATACACAAGTAACTTGGCGTAAGGAGTCTGGATGCTAGATTCTACGTGATATGATAAAACGGTATATAAGATTTTCTTGTAACCAACAAGGAAATGTATCTGTGAACCAATTGGGATCCATGTAACCCTACCCTAGGACTATATAAGGAAGGGCAGGGAGCCCCCAATCGTACCGAAAGCAACAATCAACAACCCCTTGTAAACTCGAGCATATGAGATAAAGAGATATACTCCAAACTGGATGTAGGGTACGATGTACCTGAACTAGTATAAACTTGTGTCTCATGTGCTACCTTTCTGATTTCCCTATGCATGATATGCTCATCCGTATTGTTAGAGTAAACACTTTCGATAACTAGACTATCCTACTAGAACTAAGATACAAGTGGAGCTTCTCTTGATTTTGGAGTGGCGTTCACCTTCTATTGAATGATTTGGAGAGGAGTACCTCGCCCAGGGAATGGGCCTTATAGGTCCAAGGATTGTATAGGCGCCTAAACAAATGGGTTGTTTTATATGGATCCTATATGGACTTGCTTGAAAAGGGGTTGGATTGGATTGAGTTGTGTTCTAAAGGGCCGAATCTAGATTGGCCCATGCTAATGTGCGCGGATCATAACTGAGGGTTGAGCCCATGAATCGTGAAAAGGATCCTATCCATCTTCTCCTCCCGATGCTCCCAAAATTGTGTCGCTTACCTATCAAAAAAAAAGTGTGTTGCTTTCTCCTCCATGGATCTGCTCCTGCCATGCCTCCTCTGCCTCCTCCGCCGTTGCCCCTACTGGCCTTCAATTTCACATGTTGTGTCCTCGCCCTCCCCTCATAGCTATGGTGTTCCAAGGGAGACAACATAGTTCAGTGTGTGGTCTCAGCTTCTTTGATTTCCGGCAAGACTAACTGGGCCGTCGGTCGTGGTGGCTTGTTGTAATGCCGATTGCTTTCTTGGCGATGGTTGTTGCTAGTCCCAGTGTGCAGATTGCTTTCAGAGGTGAACACTTCCATGTGAGATGTGTTGCACATGTGCTGAATATCATAGTTCAATGAGGCTTGATGGTGATTCTGAATGCAGTTGGTAGAATTTAGGACATTATCAAAGTCATAACATTTACACCATCTCGCATGCAAACCTTCAATTCAAGTGCTCAAGCATTAGGACTGAAAAGTAATTCAGGGCTAGTGCTAGATGTTCACCGTTGGAATTCAACGTTCGGCATGTTGAACGAAGCCTTGAAGTATAAGGTAGCTCTCAATAGATATGCAATAGAGCAGTACTTAGTGCTACAACCATATGGTATTTTTCTTGTCCTATAGGTATTTGATCTATTTTTGATTGATTATGGGAGAGGCAACACATGTCTGATTGCCTTGGTCAGTGTAGCACTGCAATTAGCAGTAGAGAATTTTGGCCAATAAACTCTTCGGTATATACTACTATTGGGCAATTCCTTTGTTTGTCCTGTCCTTTTTTATTGGGTTACTCTTTCTATGATGCAGACTTCTTTTGTTGAAGCTTGATTTGAAGTCCATATATGTTTCATTAGTAAAGTAAACATGCATGTTGTTGGTTAATTCAGCGTCATTTAACCATTCAGTTTTCTATTCTTAGCAAATAAGCGTTGAACCCAAATAGGTGTGTCATGTACTACTAGAATTGTGCTCAGTTTGTGACACAACATTCACGTAGTTGTCTTCTCTGTTCTTTTCATTTTGAGTCATAGTAGAAGCTACGGGCACCGCTCGTTCGATCATGGGATGGCACAATCTTGTAGGAGGGTGTGGCGCACATAGCGTTGTGTTCTCTGTGGCTGAGAGTCTCAAAGTCCCTAGTTTGGTTTTGACTAATTGATGAAATCTAAGTACTAATCACATGTGCTTGAGTGTTGATAGCAAAAGGTGATTCGTACACTCCAAAGTGATAGCAAGATGCATGTTGATCATGAAGACTTGGTGCCATACTTGGAGAAGAAGAGATGGTGTGTAATCCTATGGGGCTCAAGGCAAAGGTATAGATAGGATTTTCTTTTGGTGATCAAGACAACATAGAGGATGTGATCATACTTAGAATCGATAGTCGTACTATTAAGAGGGGAATTTCCAGGGCTATTGATCACTTAAGTGTCACTAGATGAGGATTTATTTGCATATACATTTAGATCTAGTTGAGGGCTAACTTATTGCCTCGAAAATGATTGTGAAAATGCTAACACACATGCACATGGTGATGTACACTTGGTGATGTTAGCAGATTTGCGAAGGCGGTGGTGTTTGAGCGGTAAAGAGGGGTTTGGGTTCCTCTCTCCCTCCCGACGAGCTTGCGAGGTGGGATTCGATGCTTTTGTGAAAGTGAAACACCTATTTTCCACTGCGCCGGACGTGAAGAAACAGAGGCGAAAGGGAGTCACTGGGGTGACCGAACGCACGATCGGACGCTGGATCGGACGTGGCTGGCGCGTTCGGTCAGCTCATCCCGCGTGCAGAGGTAGCGTGCGCACCGGCGCGTACGGTCAAAAGCTTCAGAGAAGTTGCAAAACACGCGAGGTCGATCGGACACGGTGGCGCGTCCGGTAAAATCGACCGAACGCGTCCGGTCGGGTGTGGGTGCTTACTAGAATCGATCGAACGCTGGCACTGTGGCGTCCGGTCAGTTCAAGCAGTGCGTCCGGTTGCGTGGTCAGCAACACGAATCAGCGATGATCGGACGCTGTGACCACGTTCGGTCAGTTCGACTGGCGCGTCCGGTCAGTGCGCAGGCAGCAGCAACTTGTTCCTAACGGCTCTATTCTTTGGGGCTGCTTATAAATACTTGTTTGTCGGCTCCTAAAGGGATCTCTTGGATATTTTGACTCTCTAACATCCTCTTGAGCTGAGCACAAATCAAAGTGAGTTTGAGTGATCTCAAGTGCATTTGGTTGTGAGTTTGCATCTAGTTGGTACTAGGGTGAGCATTGGCTATGGGATTCTTGTTACTCTTGGTTATTGCCGCCACCTAGATGGCTTGGAGGTAGTGGAGGAGTTGTGGCAAGAGTGGTGCTTGTTCTTGGCCACCTCCCGGTGATTTGTGAGGGGTGTTGTGCCTTCCCCGGTAGAGCGTCAAAGACAACTCTAGTAAATTGCTCGTGTCATTGAGTTACCTCACTTGCGGTAGGTTCTTGCGGAGCTCTTAGGGAGCTTGGCTCTAGTAACATCCCAGGTGTTAATAAATAATTAAAAATGTGATAATAAAGCATTATCAAGCATAAACATCAAATGACATGCCATAAATGCATTAATGTTGCACATGTTACTTTAGTCATGTTGCATATGCTGCATGTGATATATGTGTTGTTTAAGCAATGTTTTCCAGGTAAGGTGTATGTTGCAAGGAAATGTTTCAAGTATAACTTTAGAATGTTTCATGTTTCATTTAAATGTTTCATAGGTTTCAATACAATAGTAATTCGATGTGTTGTTACTAGTATGTTGAACATGTTAACAATGCCATGTTTCTTATCACATGAAATAATGTTTTATTAGTGCTAAAGGATTAATCGTGTTTTAGTTAAAAAGAATAATCAATTGAATTCAAAATCCTGATTTCTAAAAAATCACGTTTTACCCCTTTTGTGTAATTCAAAATCTAAGCAAATTTTAGGGGTGGGCCAAAAAGAAAAGTTGTAGATCTGATCTTGTTGTACAACTTTGGTATTTGGAGTTTTCAAAGTTTTAGTATAAAAGTTGGAGTAATTTTGAAAAGATTTGAATCTCAAATTTGACCCCTTTTCATTTCCCTATTCCAATTTCAAAATGGAGTCAGAATTTGAAAATAGTTTAAAAAACAAAGTTTTCGGTCTTACCTAGATGTACAACTTTGGTGTTTTGAGTTTTCAAAGTTTCATTGTAAAATTTTGAATAAAATTGAAAAGATTCAAATCCTAAATTTGAATTTCAACTCAAATTCAAAAAGTAGGCATAATTGGGTGATGACCCAATTATGAAAGTTTTAGATCTTCAAGAGTTGTACATTTTCTCTTTTTACAAATTTTTAAGTTTTATTCAAAAATTTAAAGTAATTTTAAATTTTTTGAAACCCTAAAAGTGCTCCCATTTGAATTTGATTTCAAAATTTCAAAAACTATTCAAAATCTGAGTTTGGTTCAAGAACCAAAGTTGTAGAACTTAAAATTTTGAGCAACTTCTATTCTAGAAATTTTTTGAGTTTCAATATAAATTTGAAAATAATTTCACAATTTCCGAAAAAATCAGATTTTGCGGGGGAGCTACAGTACTCGGACTGGTTTCTCCTCTGCCTGCCACCGCGTCACCGCCGTGCGTCGTTTGGCCGCGCCTTCATGGCGTTTCCTGGGCGGATGCCTGCGTGGCCAGCTCGAGCTGTTGTTGGCTTGTCTAGAAGCATCACCGAGTGGTTGGGTTGGACCAAGCCGACGTCGCAGCCCTCTGCTCGCCATCATCGTTATCGATGTCTTAGTGCCTCGCCGAAGAAATTAGCCCTCACCACTTAGCCATCACTCAATTGCTCCCGCAGCTCGCTCTGCCTGCTCCTTGCGCGCATTTTCAGCCCACTCGACTCACCTCTGGTTGCCCAGTGTCCCCGCACGCCGTTTCCTTCCACGGTACCGACCATAGCGCCGCCGAGCTTCACCTCTCCGTGGTCAGCTCGCTGCAGTGAGTTTCCAGTCCGATTGTCATGCATTTCGGGATCGTGTTGATGCCGTGGTACTAATCGGCTTGACTGTTTGGTCTCTACCAGCTCAGGCACATTGGAACGCTGTCGCCACCGCGGGAGCACGCCGCTGTCAACGTCGACCGTCCGTCTCGGCTCCGCCCTTGCCTCATCCTTTGGTCCAATACAGTTAGGTGAGCAACACGAAGCAGCCTTGTTTTGTTCTAACCAAGTAGGGCCGGGGTTGGCCAGAGTACCGCATCGTCAGCGAGCCCTGCTCCGGTGAGCCGCCATGCTCGCGGGCAGGCTTGCCGCGTAGCTTACTTTGACCGGCTAGCAACTTAGTTATATTCAGATGATCGAGATGATGGTGTTAGCGGTGGTAGCATCATCGGAGTGCCTTGGGAGGGGCTCACCGGTGAGGGTCGCGCCGTCGTCCCGACGGCCGACTACGGCCAGAGCGGGAGGGAACCAGAAGACGCCCTAGGCCGTCTTGGGCCGAGGGGAAGAGAAGAGAGACTGGGGCGCGGGGGTCTCGCGCTGGGCCGGCCCGCTGCACTGCTGGGTCACACCTGCTCGCGCAGCTGGGCCGAGTCGGGCCACTGTGGCCCAGAGGAAAGTGAAACGGAGGCTGAAAAATGTATTTCATTTTCTGAAATGGAATATTAAATTGCTTTTTGTTAATTTTGTACATAATTCTAGGAGTGTGATAAATTCATGAAAATTATTGTGTAGCCTATTCATGATGTTCTCTATGTAGGAAAAATATGAAATAGTCATTTTCAATACTTTTGCTGTGGTACAAAAATAGCTCAATTAATTAAGAAATGTAGCTTCCACAATTTTTATAGATTAATGTATAAGTCCAAAAATCATGAAAATTTATGAGTATGCTAAATTTGATGTTGTGAATCCACATAAAAAGTTTGGTACTGTTTTGATAACTTTTAACTAAATACTTTATTCTATGCTTTTTTTTATTATATAATAAATGCTTATATGACTAGAATAAATTATAATTTAGGGTTGTGTGATTTTGGGATTGAGTGATGACCTTGGGTCATTAACATGTGATGATCCATGGCATCTTATTGAGTTGCTTGAGCTCACAATTAACTTGTTAACTATGATTTATTAATGATAATTAATATGTTTAACATAGATCATTAATGGTTAATGATTTCTTGTGTAAGTAATTAATGGTCATGTGATAGACTTGTTATTAGATGCAACCTCTTGGGTAAAAATAAAGTTATGGTTAGTTAACCTTTAAATTAATCTTGTTAGCTTGTAACTGTGCCGCGAAGAAAAGTTGTACTCAAATATAAAACTAAGGTTTATCCTTTCTAAATGTCTCATGTATGCTATGTCTTATTCATCATCATGCATCATGGCATGCATTCCATCATATTAAGTCCCGCATCATTTATATACGTGTAGTTTATATGAGTGTTTTGGATCGTGTCAATCAAGCTTCAGAGAAGGTGATTCACCCGTGGTGTTGGTGTCAAACTTGACTTCTACGAGAACTAACCACCGCTGCAACGCAGGCAAGCCCCGGTGCATTCAAACATTCCTTGAGTTTTACAAATTCTTATCACTGGTACTAGGGTTTATTGCATTAAGCAATTAGGAGTTGAGTGATAATCCAATTGCTGCATTATCATCCTTGATTATTGCGATATCATCCTTCGTACATGTTTTACTGAAAATGCATAGTATGTTTCGCTATGCTTAATGAGTTAGGCTTTTAAATGAAATGTTTACATGGCCACGATGGCATATGTGATGAATAATAAAATATAAGAATGAACTTGAAGATCGGGCGGGTGGTTTGGCCACTGCTAACTTGCATTGGGAAAGGAGTCCCAATGTAGTATTTTCGCATTATCAGTTAAGGACTGTACGTTGTTGGCCCTCACGTCAAGGAGTTTTTAATAGTACTAGCCATGTACTCATGTTAGGTAAGCCTTACTTCGGCTATTTTATTACAAGAACATCTAACCTCGCACTAGGAGTAGAGAGATGACGAGAGTAGCGTGTACCCTCGGGGCTAGAATTAGGCTGGGTTCGAGGAGTACTGTGCTCTCGGGTGGCGATGGACATGTTCTGGTTTTTTGGGTTACCGAATAAGAGTTGATATATGCAAGATTTGGTTCTACATATGTCATATGGTTAGGAAGCCCCAGATGGGTAAATCAAGTAGTTCGAATCATCGTTACTCCACGAGAAAGGAGTCTTGGCCTTTCACCAACATCGTAGTTAAGAACTGGAATTAAAAGAAACAATAAGAAAGGATTTTGATGAGAATTACTTTGATCTAGATTGGAATCACTTAGAATTGGTTAATGAACCATCAATGATAAAAATAAAATGTTGAAAGTAAGGACTTACTCTAGTAAGCTTTTCTACAAAATAATTTTGATTCTTGAATACCCATAACTTGATTCCCATAAGCCAGTATACCCTTAGAGTCTTTTCTTTTCGTCGGGTAAGTCTTGCGGAGTACAATTGAGTACTCAGGGTTTGTTAACCCCTGTTATAGGTGCTGACTGGTGCTGCTAGTCAGGTCATGTCGGTGGGCTCGATATGATCTGGTTATCCTCTCTTGACTTAGGTGTTCTACCTAAGTTATCTTCTGTAGTTCTACTCGACTTCCGCAATACAAGTTAAGTTTGTAAAAAGTTAACTTAATCATGATTTATAAATTCAGTGTTGTTATTTTTCCACACTCTGATATAAAGTTTTGTAGCAAATGTTGTAATGTTGTAGTTACTCCTTTGTTGATCCTGGTATGAGTTGTCAAACGTAGTTGAATCGGGGTCCTACGAGGGCACCCGATAGATCTTCTTAGGTTATCTGGTGTACATGCATAGTCGTCAGAGGTCTTAGGGATAATGACAGGTGCATGTGGGTTATATAATTTAGGAGGTTCTGCTACAGCTTTGGATTGCCAATTAGCCGCCGAACCACGAAGTGGTGGTCGACACAACGGGGATGTAGCATGCTGGCAAGCACATGAACCTCGGGAGAAAAATTATGTGTCACCTTTGTGATTGATTTCTTGGATTTCTCTCGGTGATTGGTCTTCATATTGTTGTGATTGGTTCATTCCTCGACGCGGTGGTATAAAGATCACAAACCTCTCTTTTACATTTCGCAAACTAGTTGTAACAAGCTCTTTAGTGTAATTAGTTTTGAGAGCTTGTTTTATCTTTGCTAGTGTAGCTTGTCGCCTAGTTGAGCTCTTTAGTGTAGCTAGCTTGTGAGAGCTCGTAGTAACTTAGCCTTTGTTTATTATAGTGATCATAGTTACTAGAATTATTGGATATGTGGCTTGCAACCCTTGTAAAGCTAGAGCAAATTCGCATTTCGCCATTTGTTATACTAACCTTTTGCTCTAGTGAGTTTGTAGAATTTTTAATAAGCTATTCGCCCCCCTCTAGCCATATTAGGACCTTTTAGAGTCGCTTTGTATAAATTATGATCAATAGAGTCTGAAAAAGCTACGGAGTTACAACACCAAAATTCCACTGTGTTTTGCGTGTGTTTCCAGTTCGTGTTCACTGTTCTAGTCATCTTCCTCTTCTCCGGTGACAGATTCTGTGGAGAGGGAGACTTCACATGTTGCCCTTTTTACTCAAGAATACACATATCAAGCCATTATATGTAACACATAAGTTTTTGTCCAAGGACTTAAACAAACACAATAACAAAATGCCTTTTGAAGATGTTGCTATATGCCTTCGAAGATGGAGTTGATTGAAGATCTTTTGTAGGAGATAGCTATGGGCCAGGATTGGAACATGATTTCCCTTAGCAAAGTGTAGAGCTAGATTGGATTTAGCTAGTGAATAATGGGAATTGGATAGGATAAGGGACCTCCAAATATTTAGGATTGGATTAGGGTTAGGATTGGATTGCAATTCATTATCAGGCTTAGGAGTGCCCCCTATTTATAGTAGTTGGAGGTGGGCCCATGGATCCATGTGATCTTCCTTGCATCCCTTGGATCAGATCACCTCAAATTGCTTGGTTGAGATCATCTAATGTTGTGTTTGTTTGCATGCGGGAAGCTGGAAGGCGGTGGAGTACAGAAGTGGGTTGGGTGACCACCTAGGAGGGTCGGCCGACAGCCCTATGATAGGTGTCCCCCCTCTGGTGGGGTGCTTTCTTCCTTCTTCTTGAGTGGGTACGAGGTGGTGTGACCTCTTCGATACTTCGGATATCATGCGTGGGACTATTAATCCATGTGCTTAGCTTGTGAGCCGTCCAAAGGAAACATACTATCGGATACCTAGGTTAGGGGTACCCAAAACCAATGATTAAAAGAAGCAACTCTCGAGGAATTCACGCCTTGAGACCCCTTAAAGAATCAAACCAATGCATTGCCAGCACGGTTACACTGAGCTCGTCCCGCGTA
Source organism: Saccharum hybrid cultivar R570 (assembly GCA_038087645.1). Taxonomy (NCBI): domain Eukaryota; kingdom Viridiplantae; phylum Streptophyta; class Magnoliopsida; order Poales; family Poaceae; genus Saccharum; species Saccharum hybrid cultivar. Next base: position 8,219,006 of record JAQSUU010000191.1, on the reverse strand, counting down.
CAAATGGCGATACCAGCCCACCCTCGACTGAGTTCTGACTCGCACGAGGCTCGCTTGAGGGAGGGGCTCGACCCCAGAAAATCTCTGACTCGCACGACCAAGGGTCAGGCTCGTCGATCCCTCCTCACCCACCTACTCACAGACAAAAGCATTTAATGCAACCATTTCTACCTACGTGGCTATAACACCACCAACATGGGAGCAGTACCAACATTTAATCCTACCTTTTACTGACCATCCCAGGATGAACGGCAAAAGGCTGCCACTATACACGCCACATCGGGCACTGTTCTACCTCCGATGCCCCCTCGAGGCACAAAACGATGATCATCATGCCTCGAGTTTTCTAGAGTTCGGCCTTATCCATTCCTCATCGACCCCCAACTCTATGCACCGATCGAGCCTCGAGCATCACCGGTCAACAAAGGAACAACGCCCGCACGTCAACTACAGGGGATCGCACGCCCGCCATAGGACCCATGATGTTTCACCGTCCCATCATCAACATCACCACGACACCCAGGGATGGCCGACCCTTACTGGAGCACGTCGCTATAGCAACCTCTACAGTGCCTGCCACACCTTCTCCTCCAAGGCATCGCCCTAGGATTTTTTTGTACACCTCGGCCTCCACTTAAGCCTATAAAAGAGGAGGCACAGGGCTCCCCCCTTAAGGCATCACGATCACAAGCAATACTCCACCTTTCTTTCTCTTTTTTGAGACTTGGTACCGGCTCCCTCTCTCACAACTTGTAACCCCTACACAAGCACTTCGGTGTAAAGAAATACAACACTCTCCTCTTTCCCGCTGACGTAGGGCCTTCTTTGCCCGAACTAGGATAAATCTCTGTGTATTCTCTTTGCATCACCATCCAGATAGGGAGCACGCAGCGTAAATTCACTCATCGGCTTAGGGCCCTCCCGGGTCTGAACATCGACAATTGGCGCGCTAGGTAGGGGAACGTTGCATGCCAGCATCGCTTTCCCACCATTCTTCTGGATGGCTGACCCCGAGCGTCCACTTTCGTTGGCCATGGTGATCTGGTTTAGAAGTTTGGAGTTCATGTCCCTTGGCTATGGCTATGACATGGTCCTCCTCCCGCCCAGGCACCCAACTGACCGTGACCACGAGCTCTCCCAGCTCGGGAGAGCACTGCGCTGGTACCGCCGTTCTCGCCGAGCTCATGCAGTCAGGCGACAGTGTGCCTAGCACAGCTATCACCGTCGCCTCGTCAACGGTGACGGTGCGCCCCGCTCTGGCACTCCTTAGCTAGACACCGACGCAGAGTCTCTCATCGAGGACATGCGTAGGATGGGCTTGGCTATGGACAAAATGCTAGCGAGGCATCACGACACCCCATTGTCCGGCGAGGCGCCGCGTCTAGCCGGATCAAGATCGGATCCCCAACGGTAGGGACAGGGCCACCGTGGACATTCCTGTATGGGCTGAACATGGCCGCCTAGGGGTATGCTTCCTCCTTAAGCGCCAACATGGGCGTTTATGAGGAGCTCTCAGGGCTCCATCTACATTCCGCCCTCGACCTCGTAGCCTCCATGCTAGCTTCTGAGTACCTCGACTCTACGGAGACCCCTGGTCCGGAGCTCCGCACGATCACCTCCCGCCACTATGACTCCATGCATCGATGACCCCAATGCATCTGTCGTACTATTACATTGGCGCTCCTGACCCCGACTCTGCTGATGACAGCTACGATCTGACTCAAGAGTGCTTCCATATTGATAGGACCATCGTGTCAGATTCGGAAGCAAAGGTTGCTGTTAGAGAAGGGAATGCCACACCACCTCACGTCATGCACTCTGGTGCATGGGACAAAGCCCAACTCCTCGAAGTAGACCAGGGGGGCACAACTTGTGTAGATTTGAGAGCTATAGACCAAGCTCGACGAGGAAAGAGAGCGCTTATGTCTACTTTAGCATACCCTCGAGCGAGAGCGTGCAGCGCATGCACATGGCGGAGGGGCTCGAGAGAGAGCTCACGACGTCAATCATCACATCATCGAGGACTAGGCGGGCAAACCCCCAGTCATCAATCAGGCCAGCCAGAACATCGTCGCCGCCGCCATGCTTCTCCACAACATGCCTAAGCCATCTACGCCCGAGGCCCGGTGGGCCCATGATGAGATTCGAGGTCTCCTCAAGACCGCGACCATACAGTAGGCCGAGAGTTCCACCTCGAGGCGCTGCGGGCTCGCCTCTGAGCAGCCTACGGAGCCCTCTCGACACAAGAAAGAGGCCTCGGTTCATCTTGAGCCCGCACCGCAAGGAAATAAGGCAACCCCTATCCATGAGCACGTCATTGACAACCGCGAGCCTCGAGACGCCCGTGACGACATCAACAAGCACCGCAGGTGCATAAGCGGTGATGACACCTCTCGAGGCTACCACGAGCACAGAGGCGGGCGCTACGACAGCACGGAGGACCGCAGTCCTTCACCCGAGCCACCGGGCCCTTGAGTATTTAGTAGAACCATTCGCAGGACCCAGCTTCCGATTCGGTTCCGCCCCCCACCACTCTCAACAAGTATAACAGCAAGACCAAACCTGAGCTATGGCTCGCTGGCTTCCATTTGGCTTGTCAGTTGGGTGGGGCCACCGATCACCGAGACATCATTCGATAGCTTCCCCTGTTCCTATCGGATACCGCTCGAGCATGGCTCGAGGACCTCCCACCTCGATAGATCCACAACTAGAGCGATTTGGAAAGGGTGTTCGAAGGGAACTTCAAGGGGACCTATGTATGCCCTAGCAACTCTTGGGACATCAGGAGCTGTAAGCAGAAGCTGGGCGAGTCCCTTCACAACTATATCCGGCGTTTCTCCAAACAACGCACTGAGCTTCCCAACATCACCAACTCTGACATTATCATAGCTTTCCTCTCTAGAACCACCTGCAAGGAGTTGGTTCGAGAGTTGGGCCGCAACACCCCCGCCACCGCCAATGACCTGATGGACATCGTCACCAACTATGCCACCGGCAAGAAGGCAGTTGGTGCCATCTTTGGTGGTGACTAGGACAAGGGGAAGCGCAAGGACAAAGATCATGAGAGCTCCAACTAGGGCACCAAGAAGAACAATAGGAAGAAGAATAAAAACTAGCAGGGCAAGCGTGAAGCGGCGGCAGACGATTTTGTTGTCGCTGCTGACCGCAAAAAGCCTCGAGGCCCCCCAGCGGGGGCATCTTCGATAAGATGCTCAAGGAGCCATGCCCTTACCACAAGAGACCCACCAACCACAATCTCGAGGACTGTCACATGCTCTGGAGATACTTCAAAAGCCTGGGCATCAAGAAAGATGACAAGAAGGAGGACCCTAAGGAGAAGGACGACGACAAGGATGGGGGATTTCCCGAGATCCACGACTACTTTCTAATCTACGGAGAACCCTCGATGTGCATCTCCACACGCCAGGGAAAGCGCGAGCATCAAGATATCTTCTCCGTGCAAATCGCGACACCCCTCTTCCTCGATTGGTCCGAGACCGCCATCACATTCGACTGTGATGACCATCTAGACTACGTCCCTAATCCTAGGGTCTACCTGCTCATCGTCGATCCCATCATCCCCAACATGAGCCTCACTAAGGTGCTCATGGACGGGGGTAGCAGCCTCAACATTTTCAACACCCAGACCCTTGACCTCCTGGGGATCAGGAGGACGCAGGTCCAACCCAGCGTTGGGGGCTTCCATGGAGTCGTGCTAGGGAAACGGGCAGAGCGCATCGAATGGATCGACCTGCCTGTCTGCTTCAGCACCCCCTCGAACTTCAGGAAGTTGACCATCACCTTTGAGGTGATCAGGTTCCATAGGACCTACCATGCCATCCTTGGGCGTCCTTGCTACGCCAAATTCATGGCAATCCCCAACTACACCTACCTCAAGCTCAAGATGCTGGGCCCTAAGGGTGTCATCACCGTCAGGCCCTCCTACAAGCATGCCTACGAGTGCGATGTAGAGTACGTTGAGCACGGAGAGGCCATTGTGGAGTCAGCAACCTTGGATGCAGACCTCGATAGCTTTGCCAAGGAGATACCCGACCCCAAGCGCCATGCCGGCAACTTCGAGCCCGTGGAGGACGTCAAGCTCGTAACTCTTGACCCCACCAGCTCGGATGGGAGGGTGTTGAAAGTCAGTGCCACCCTCGACCCCAAATAGGAAGTAGTTCTTGTTGACCTTATTCGGGTGGAGTCCCTCGGATATGCTGAGCATACCCAAGGAAGTCATTGAGCACGCCTTGGAAATCCGGGCTGGCTCCAAACCGGTGAAGCAACATTTGCGCCACTTCGACGAAGAGAAGCGTAGGGTCATCGACGAGGAGATTCACAAACTTTTGGAGGCTGAATTTATCAAGGAGGTTCATCATTCCGAGTGGCTAACTAATCCTGTATTAGTTAAGAAAAGAGTGGAAAATGGAGGATGTGTGTAGATTATACTAGTTTAAATAAAGCATGTCCAAAAGTTCCCTTTCCTTTGCCACGCATTGATCAAATCATTGATTCCACTGTGAGATGTGAAACTCTGACATTTCTAAATGCATATTCCAGCTACCACTAGATTAAAATGAAGGAGTCCGACCAGCTCGCGACTTTTTTCATCACCCCGTTTGGCATATATTGCTACGACTATGCCCTTCAGCCTCCGGAACGCGGGGGCTATGTACCAGCGATGCATGCAACACGTTTTCAGGAAACACATTGGGCCAACTGTCGAGGCCTACGTTGACAACATCGTGGTCAAATCCAAGAAGGTCAGCAACCTGGTTGACAACCTCGATATCGCATTCAAGTGCCTTAAAGCGAGGAATATTAAGCTTAACCCTGAGAAGTGTGTCTTCGGCGTTCCTCGAGGGATGCTCTTAGGGTTCATCGTCTCCGAGCGTGGCATCGAGGCCAACCCGGAGAAAATCTTTGGATTCACCAAAATGGGCCCCATCCGAGATCTAAAGGGTGTATAGAAGGTCACGGGCTGCCTTGCAACCCTCAGTCACTTTATCTCACGCCTCGGCAAGAAAGCACTCCCCCTATATCATCTCCTAAAGAAATCAGAGCACTTCTCGTGGACCCTCAAGGCCGAGGAAGCTCTTACCAAGCTCAAGACAACGTTGTCCAACCCTTCGATCCTCGTCCCACCGGCCACAGGGGAACCCCTCTTGCTTTACGTCGCCGCGACAACACAGGTGGTCAGCGCGGCCATAGTCATCGAAAGGGTAGAGGAAAGACACGTTCTACCTATTTAGAGGTCAATCTACTTCATCAGTGAGGTACTCTCAGAGATCAAAGTTCACTATCTACAAATCTAGAAGTTGTTATACGCCCTCGTATTGACGCGGCCCAAGCTCTGACACTACTTCAAAGGCCACCCGGTGACCGTAGTCTCTTCCTTCCCTCTAGGGGAGATAGTATAGAACAGGGAGGCCTCAGGAAGGATAGTTAAGTGGGCGGTCGAGCTCATGGGTGAGACCCTCTCTTATGCGCCCCACACCCTCTCGCGTACGAGGAGGCCCAGCGACATCATACGGTGCACAAAGGAGTTCCCTGACGCGTCCTCCTCATTGTCAGCATTAGGCTTGACCCCTAGGTTATCGCACACTGTGGTGATGGTGCCCTGGAGCAGCTGGTTCCGCCTGACCTCAGCCTCGAAGAGTGCTTGAAATGAGGTGGCATGCGCCTGGGCCTCGCGCTGCTGCTTCTCTAGCTCTGAAACACGAGATCGAGTCAGCAAAAATACAGGAGTCTAAAGTCAAGGTTAGAGTTCAGCAAAAACTTACCCTCAGCATGAGTCTGCCAGCCCATGATCTAGTCCCACAGCTCGCCATGCGCCTTCTCGGCCGCCCGAAGAGTCTCATCCTTGTCGTGGACAGTCGCCCTCAGCGTCCCGATCTCTCGGCCAGTGCTCGAGAGAGCCTCGTCCCTCTTTCGGGCAGTCTCCTTCAGCGTCTCAACCTCTTTGGTCAAGGTCCCGATGCAAGCAGACGCCAACCCAATCTACATGTTAAGGGCATCACGCTGGCCGCTGATGAGAGCGACGTCCTCCTTGAGCTCCTTCACTCGCACCAATAACGGTGCAAGGTCCTCGCGAGCTTTGGCCACCTCCTCTTGAGCCTTGGCCACATCCTCCTAGGCTTTGGCCGCAGTGTCCTGATCCTGCACCGTCTCTTCTTTGAGTGCTGTGTGGATGACACGAAGCTCATCCGCCTCGGCACTCTTCGTGGACAGCCGTTTGTTGACTTCCTTGACCAGAGCCCGTTGGTGCGGAAGCGCTGCCCACACACCGCTCTCGTGACGGATGAATAGTGACTTGCGACGCAACCACTCCTTGATCTCCTGATCACGGTCAAAATTAAGAATCAGAATCAAGGGGACAAGGGGGTTGAGCCAAATAGAATATCGAGACAAATGCAACTTACCTTGAAAGCCCTCGACATATTTCGGACAAGGGTATCCGTGACCATCCGCAGGGACTGTACGGAGTGCTTGTGGAGCCCCTCGGCGTACTCCTAGTACTTCACCTCGTCCTTATCATCCAGGACGAAGAAGGGCTTAGCGTCGGGATTGGCCGCATCCCTGAACTCGAGGGGCGAACGACCCCAGCGTGGGAGTTCCTCCTCCGTCCGCATGAGCGCCAGCTCTACGAAGTTGGGCCACCTGGCGGACGCCTCCGCCATCTCGTCCTCTATCGTCGCGGATGTTCCAGGCTGATTCGAGGTACCGACCATCTCGACGTCCATCTTCTGCTTCCCCCTATCAGATGGGGTATCGTCAGAAGTGAGGTCAACAACGGTCAGCGTCGACCCTTGAGGAGGTAGTAGCGCCCCGCCCATCGGCGCCTCCGCCTATGCATTGGGCGGCGACATGGCTACCTCCCGCTATGCCTCAGCCACTGGCTTCTCCGGCCGGCCCGCCTCATGCCGCTCCGCCTTCGGCTGTGACAGCTGCTCTTGTTGTTGTTGCAGTTGCTGCGGTTGCGGCTCTTCTCACTCTATTTGTAGCTCCTCCTCCTTCCCTGCATCCTGCAGGGTCTCCTCCACCTCCTTCGTCTCTTTGACACCCGCCTGCCCTAAATCATGGGCGGATGTCCTAGCCTCGACGATCTCTGGGGTCCCTTTAGTTGACCCATTTCAAGCCTGGCAGCGCCCGGGGCTGCCTCGACCCATTTTGACTCCCGGGCGACGTCTCCAATCCCCGCGCCCTCTTGGGTGCTCGTGCTGGCCTTGATGACGGCCTCTTTCGCCTTAAGCCGCTCCGTCACTGCCTGACACCTCGCGACCTAGGCAGTGTCGTCTGCTGGCGTCCGCATCATCAGGGCAACGTCGGCCTTGAGCGCTTTGGCAGGTGTCATAGTCGCTGGCTCTGCCTTGCGCTTGCGGCTGCAAAATGAACAAATATGTTAGAACGAAAAAAATGAAATAAGCCTATCAGAAAAATAAAGCAAAGCACTTACTTGGACATAGGGATCAGGGGCTTCGCCCCCGGCTTCCCTGAACCACTCGAGGGTTTCTGTGACGGCCCCTCCGCTGAGCCTTTTGCCGGCCTAGGGCTCCTCGGAGCCTTGGATGATGAGGCCTCTAGGGTCTTCTTCACCATCGAGGTCATCTGCCCTCGGGTCCTCATGCCCGACGATGACGTTTTGGCCTCAGGCGGCGGGGTCGCAGACTTCCCCACCGACGAAGTTCGAGGCGACTGGGCATGTGAGCGTGGCCCCACTAACGACGACAGTAGGACTGCTAGCTTGGCGGATCCCTTTCCTAAAGGCCCCTTGGGGGCCCTCCTTCCTATTTGCTCCTCCTCTCCCTCGATGGGCGCCGAGGCCACCCTCGACGTCTGGGAGGTCGACCCCCCGACGGTGGGCTCCTGCATGAATCGCATGTCAGGGAGATGGGCAAGTGAAGTCACGGTATCATACCACAACTCAGCATCATCATCCCAATCATCGTCACCATCATCTTCCCCTGAGGCCGTCTCTGATAGGGACTCCTCCTCAGGGAGACCCATGAGCCTTTGCTAGCGACGACGCTTTAACAACGTCTCGCGCTCGAGGATCTTTCTGTTGCACCGCTTCTTCGTGGCATCTTTCTTTTTTCTCTTGAGCCATGGAGAAGCATCTCACCTGTCAAGCTACGTGATCCTCTGGGACTAGTGGTGGCGAGTCCTTAACCGTTGATAGATCCTGCACAAAAAAAACTCAACGGGCTAAATCAACAAGACCAAAAAAAGGAGGCACGAGGTTAGCGAGACAATACTTACTAGAGGCTCGAATCCCTGGTTGGGTCACATCAGGACCCAGTCAATGTCCTCCTGCTTGAAGCCACCTACCACCCATTGGGCTCACCGGATGACCTCATCGAGGGGGAGCGTCTCGTGCGACATCCGGCTCCCCTCCAACGAGGCACCCGGCTCCATTTGGTCCTTTCACAGTCGATGTTGCATCAGGGGCAGGACCCTTCAGTGGTGGAACAAGGAGCGGCTGTAGCTTCGGCTGGTCTTCCTCGATGACGCCGTATGCCCAGTTCTCCTTCTAGAACATTAGCACCTGGCCGAAGAAGCGATGCAGCTGGCCGTCGTCGTTGCGCTGGTAGAACCAACCGTCGTGCCACCCGCTGTTCGACGAGATGAGTTGCGTGGGGATGTACGGCTCACCTCGACCGGGCCGCACCTAGATCGTGCAGCTCCCAGCGTGCACTGCTCGTCGCACTCCCTTCTCGCCTGCCTTCTTGGCGAAATGCTTTGCCTTGAAGAGGTGGAGCCACAACTTCCAATGGGGCTTGATCCCCAAGTATCCCTCACAGATGACCGCAAAAATGGTAGCCTGCAAGATGGAATTAGGGGCGAAGTGATGGAGCTCCACCCCATAGTAGTGGGGGATGGCCTGCATGAACCATCTCGGCGGCACCCTAAATCCCCTCTCATGGAAAGCAATGAAGCTGACCATGTACCTCTCCGGCGACGCTGGTTCTCGGTGGCTGGCCGACGGTGCCCTCCACTCTGGCGAGTCTCGGCTGGTCCTCGGGCGAAGGAGACCATCGCACACGAGCTCTAGCAGTTTCTTCTCTGTCACCAAGGAGCAAACCCACAAGTCAGCGGAGAGGACTGCTCTTTCCTACCATGGATGCAGGGTTTAGGGGACGGCGATGGCAGAGCTTGGAGGAAGGCGACTATGGGGAGTCGACGGTGGCGGCAGTAAGGAATGTGGGGGCAATCACAAAGGCTAAGAAGGGATGGACGAAACCCTGGGTTCTGTATTTATACCCCGGCGTAAGGCCAACAGACGGATTCAGCGAAGAGGCAAGTAAAATCTCCGCATTTAATGCCCTCACCTAACCGCTCCCTTGAAACCCGCACGCACAGGCATGTGTCAGCAGCTCGCCCACTAACCGCACGCCACGCCATCCACTTTCATGCCGTTTCCACTTCTCTCCAAAAAAGACGCGCCCCAACGGGTAGGAAAGGAGGCTTACGGATGGACTCTTCCAGGCGAAGGAACCATGGGCTCAGAACCCATTTTAAACCTTGATGGTTCGAAAGCTAGCCCTCAACTAGGGTTCGACAACTGCCCTCAAGTAAACAGAGTTAGGGATGGCCGAGAGTGAGCCCGTACAAGACCAAGGCTTGAGCCGCCTTCTCGAGATGCCCTCGGACATATTCAAGGCTAAAAGAGAAGTCGGCGGTGGAATCCCCTCGGAGGGAGGCATCGAGCCCTCGGATCCTACCGAACGGAGCTGAGACCCACACGATAACCCTTGGGCACTTCTAGAGAGCGCCTCTATGGCCGCCAGCCGACCCCTATCGAACGGGGCACGAGCTCCCACTTGAATTTCCCGCTAGCAACTCACCAGGGATCGACTAAACTCGCCCATCGAGGGTAGTACGGTGTTCCTGCCCTTCCTTCTTACCTAAAAGATGCATAGGGGTCGTACGGTTAAGACAGGTAGGACCCTAATCGACCTCACGAAAGTGAGGCTCGGGGGCTTGCCCGCAACAAGCTAACCTCGATGAAGAGGGGACTAATCCCTCAGCATGACATACTAAAGCCCTCGAAGGAGTCACACACTCCTCTGAGGTTTGGGGGCTACACCCGGTGGGTGCGTTCGCACGCACCCACTAGAGAACAACGATGCTACGACTCCAGTTAATAACTTGCTGAGCCTCCATGAGAGTGTCCACACTCCCGCAAAGGCTCAGGGGCTACTGTCAGATACCTGGGTTAGGGGTACCCAAAACCAACGATTAAAAGAAGCAAACTCCCGAGGAATTCGCGCCTTGAGACCCCTTAAAGAATCAAACCAATGTACCGCCAGCGCGGTTACACCGAGCTCGGCCCACGTACAAATGGCGATACCAGCCCACCCTCGATTGAGTTCCGACTTGCACGAGGCCCGCTCGAGGGAGGGGATCGACCTCGAAAAATCTCTGACTCGCACAACCCAGGGTCAGGCCCGTTGGCCCCTCCTCACCCACCTACTCATAGACAAAAGCATTTAATGCAACCATTTCCACCTGCGTGGCTACAGCACACCAACATGGGAGCAGTACCAACGTCTAATCCTACCTTTTACTGACCATCCCAGGATGAACGGCAAAAGGCTGCCACTATACACGCCACGTCGGGCACTGTTCTACCTCCGATGCCCCCTCGAGGCACAAAACGACGACCATCATGCCCCGGGTTTTTTGGGGTTCGGCCTTATCCGTTCCTCGTCGACCCCCTCCGCTATGCCTCGACCGAGCCTCGAGCTTCACCGGTCAACAAAGGAACAACGCCTGCACGTCGACTACAGGGGATCGCACGCCCACCACAGGACCTAGGATGTTTCACCATCCCGTCATCAACATCACCACGACACCCAAGGATGGCCGCACCTTACCGAAGCACGTCGCTACAGCAACCGCCTGCCGCGCCTTCTCCTCCAAGGCATCGCCCTAGGGTTTTTTGTACACCTCGGCCTCCACTTGAGCCTATAAAAGAGGAGGCACAGGGCTCCCCCCTTAAGGCATAACAATCACAAGCAATAGTTCACCTTTCTTTCTCTTTCTTGAGACTTAGGACTGGCTCCCTCTCTCACAGCTTGTAACCCCTACACAAACACTTCGGTGCAAAGAAATACAACACTCTCCTCTTTTCCGCTGGACGTAGGGTCTTCTTTGCCTGAACCAGGATAAATCCACGTGTATTATCTTTACATCACCATCCGAATTAGAGAGCACGCAGCGCAAATTCACTCGTCGGCCTAGAGCCCTCCTAGGTCCAAACACTGACACATACTCTTCATCCAATGGTTGAAACTTGCTTGGGAGCATGTTTCTTGGTAGTGGGCCTCATAGGGATGGTCCGCCGGCCCCCTATGGTGGGGCCCACTAGCTCCTTCTTCTCCAAAATCTTATGTTCTATAGAGAAATACTCTAAGTACATGTGGAACTTGTTATTCGATAATTTATGTTCATGATATACACATTTTCTTTTATTTTGAGGTATGTTGACTGTGTTTTTGAGATGTAAAACTATGTCATTTTTACTGTCGATATGAGTCATGGATGGCAATGCAACTGTGACAGTATTTTGTCCTCGTGATAGTGCGGCTATGGGATCAACCTCATTAAGTTAGTCGAAGTGAGCGGCGGCGGAAACAACTCTAGTTCAGGTACACAAATCGCGCATGGATGGATTTAAGGTAGCATGTGTATTTGCTAAGGGGACACTTTCTCTTTTTTGAAGTTAGATGCTAGCCACAGCCTTATATTCATGGGTGAGATATTGACTTTACAACGTTACCACACGTACCAAATCGTTCACTCTATCAGGCAGGCAGTAAGTCAATCCGCATATGGACCTAAAAAAAGTCATTCATTACACATGGGTGGCAGTCTAGTCTAGGGATTGAAAGTCATTAGGGTGCTTCGGTTTTATTTTTTTTCCGTTTCTTGCTTTGGGTTGTGTGCCTTTGAGGCAGAGGCCGGGAGGATTTCAAGATGTTGTATTACCTTGATGTAATATTCTTGAAATTAATAAAGCTTCCCTTTTCGAAAAAATAATCTGCCCATAACGCCATAGGCTATCACCACAAGGCTAACAACCCAATGCAAACCCCGATCCAAATCTGAAATGTTCACTTAGTGCTTACCGGAGAAGAAGAGTGGGCATGGATTTTCGGTCAAAACAAAGGTAAGAAATTTGATAGCTTTTGCTTTTCTGAAAAGTGTTGTTTTTATTTTGGGAAAGTTGTCTCATTTCAAAAAGGAACTTGGGAAAGTTGCAGTCGATGAGAATCGAGTGTTGTAGAATGCATAAAAAAGGGATGATACGTGTCTCAGTCACTAACTACAAGTTTGACGTAATACAGGCAACACTTTTAGACTAAACCTCGTGAAATATTTCAGATATATATAAACTAAAGTAGCAGATAAATGTCATATGACATTAATATAACAATTCCTGTGAGTACAAGTACAACATACATAGAATGAACAAAAAGGGATATATGTCGTATACATTTCTTAATGCCCTTTTTTCAGCCATTGCAAGTTTTTGAAATTAAAGAAAGTAAACCTCGTTACTTATATTGTAAGGTACAGAAACTAGAGTACCAATAGCTAAGTAAGGGAAAACGTCACGAGCATTTCTAAGAATCTTTCTTAAATTCCCTCTCTAAATCAACATTTAGAGAGCTATTTGAATAAAAGTCATTTTCTATATCTTTTCATCCTCTAATAGTTTTTTCTATATCTTGTGTGCACTCTATAAAACTATTCTCGCTTTTTATTTGTTTGCTAGAGAGAAATCCGAAATATATAATAGCTATATTTGGATATCCAATTAAAAAACTGGAGGGTATTCTTTTTATCAAAATCTCTACTCCTAACAATTAAGAGGGATATAGAGAGTCTATTGGAGTTAATCTTAGGTCCTATTAATTGTTAGCTAGCTAAAAATTAGCTAAAATTAACTCTAATACATCCAAACAAGAGGTCTAATTAAATTACCCAACTAGCAAGCTAATCTTAACTAATTTGAGCTAATTTTTAGTCCATCTAATAACTAGCACTAGCTCATCAAACAACACAACACCTAGGTAGCATCGGGCTAACAGCTAAGCTAAACATATAACCGCATCTGTACGGTGAGATCAAAACTGTCCCACGGTTTGGACCACAGGTTTTTTCTAACACGTGCGGCCATCCCATAGTACAAAGAAAGAATAGAAAGGAATGATGACCGGAAATTTGTCAGGACAACGTTGTTGCTTCCCAGGTTTCTGACGGTGATGATCGAGCTCTGTCCGTTCTTGCTCATGTTCTCCCACATGGGACGACCTCGGGAGCGGACGGCGCCCGTGCGGCCGTGCACGGCCTGTCTTCCTTGCTGACACGGTCAGCACTCAGCAGGCGTGGATGAGCTAACGTTAGCAAATTTAAGCCAATTTGTAGTCCAACTAACAACTAGCCTTAGTTCATTCAAATAAACCCTTAAGAGCAACTTCAAGAGAAGAGCTATTATATAGTGAAGGCAAATTTTTTAGAAAGAACAGTGCTCCAACATATATTCTATTTTGTGTTCCAAAATAACAAGTAATCTATTCCGGACTTCTTGCTTGCTAAAGAAAGCAAGCCGCAGCCGTTCGCCATTCACCTCCCCCACGTCTATTCCCGATCGTGGATGACCCTTCCCGCGCACGAGCCTTCCCCGTCCGGGCATGCACGTGCCTGCCTCGTGTGGTGATATTCACTTTGTGTCGCCCTTCCCTCGTCCGTGCAGTTGCCAAGTACGACGTCCAACACTCACACCGCATGTTCTCGCCAGGACTTGGCTTTGCCTTCCATGGATCCTCTGAAACATGTGTCATGAGTCACGACCACCATTTGCCTTTCGTAGATTAGCCTTGGGTAGCCGCCTAGAGGCTAGAGGTGACCACGGCGGGCTCTCATGCTGTGTGATGGCTTCTGTGACAGCCCCCGTGTCGTGCGAAGGAAGGCGTCAGGGTGCAGCGCTCGATCTAATATCACGGAGAAAGTGATGACATGGCTGATCTTATACTCTTATAAAGTAAAACTCTACTAGCTATTTATCTCAACATGCAAGCTGTCCAACTAGACAATATGCTATCATATACAATTAAAATCTACTAGCACATGCAATTGTGATGTCCACATCAGCAAGACACATATGCATTTTGTTGTTCACGTCATCGTACCACTCTCAATCAACTAATCCGCAATTTCCACAACAACGCGCGGGGTAAGCTTCTATTTTAAATACGAAGAAGGAATTTTAGATAGGCAATTGCAGACTGCAGTACTCTACTTTTTTAGTTTTTTATTTTACAAAATAACTAAATTATAGAATTTGGCATATATTTTTAGTTCTTCTCGGAGTTGCTCTCTCAGTAAAGGGCTAGCGACTAAGCTAAACATATAGCCGCATTTGTACGGTGTGACGAAAATTGTCCCACGGTTTGCACCCCAGGTTTTTGTAACGCCTGCAGCCGTCCCATGCAAACAAAGAATAGAAAGGAATGCTGACCGGAAATTGTTGGTGATATGCCCGAGAGCCCATCATCACAATACGGATTAAAGGCCCAAGAGGATATTGATCCAAAAAGGGATTAGGGTTACTAATGAGCCTATGAGATAGAAGCCCATTTGTACGCCCTATATATATGTGGGAGGGGCTAGGGGCGCCGATGATCAGTCGCCGCACCTCCCCTCCTAGTCGCACCCTCCCTTCTCGGCCGCCGCCCTTGCCGTGCGCACGGTGCTAGCACACCGACGCCCGGCGTTCCATCCCCGTACGTGTGGACTCCGTAGAGGCGCTGCTGCGACTGCTGCGCTGATCGGCTGCTGGGATCAAGGACGAGGAGCTCGGTTCGTGGGACGTGATCGACTACTTCATCCACACCGACGCGCGACTTCTTCCGCTGCGCTGTGCGTCTAGTGGTAACGATCTATGATCTCCTACTCGCAAGTTTCTTGGATGTACGCGGTAGATTAGCTAGCGTAGCCTACCCGTTTCCCTACAGTGGTATCGGAGCCATCTTGCGTAGTTTTTGGTCTGGATCATTAGCATATATGTGATATGTTGTTGTAGTAGATTGGATCTATTACTCTTGCACGGTTTGATTGGATCAATTGGTCATAAGGGGTTAAAATAGGAGCAAGATGATTGCGGCATGTGACCAAAAGGATTAGTTTGTGTTCATTCTCTGTTGTGCATACGACATGTCCCTACCGGCTGGAATCACCACAAGGGACTAACTGTGTGCATAGTCAGTAGATTGAACCAACAGATCGAGGTCATGTGTAGATGCAGTCTTCTCAAGTGCAAAAGTTGCACGGTCAATGTGATTGACCTAGTGAAAATTGAGGCATTATGAATGGCTCAGATTTGAGGTGATGCGATCACTCCGATGAGATTTTCATAGGGATTCCATAGATGCGATCTATGTAATTCTGTGAGGTTTTCAGGGCGCTGCCTAAGCGCTACTTTGGTAGAACACGTCGTACGCCTAACTTGTTTTTGTAGGGTGTGATGTGAATGGTATGGCCTCAATGTCATGTGATGATGTATGTGATAATTTGTGCGGCCTGCGTGTCGCAAGTTAACACAACCGGGTTGAGGTTGCACCATTATTGTATAACGACCTGCGTGTCGACTTGTGATGTTTGAATCCTCATGTAATTATTTCACTAGCTATTAGATGTAATAGTTTAAGTATCTATCCATGGAGGCTTCGAGCATGATGGCGATGTTGATCACCACAAGACAGGACGGATGACAATGGAGGTCACATTGGAGCCATGGCGATGGAGCCCATTGTGATGAAAGAGGCCATACTATTCACAATATAATATGATTATATGCCTGTGATGTTTACTTTCCTGTCATACTATTCTTTCATGCTTTACATATGGTGGATGTTTTGTCATGGTAGAATAGCTCCCCTCAGAAAAGTTGAGTTTTTTCATGCCTTTTACCAATAGCTGCACCTATAATTTTTTGATCGCTGTGTGGTAGGTTTACCAAAGTAGAGTACCCTCAGCTATCATTTTGTATAGGGTGGATGTCGGACATTTACAAGCACAGTATTGGTTAACTCAGCAAAGCTATCAAAAAAGTTTTGGGCTTTAAGGCATAGTGTTGGGGCCGGGGCATTGGATGCCACCCGACAAACAAGAGTCGTATAGAGATATGATTAGCAATCTGTTGCTTACCTATGTCACTATTTTTTTTCTAGCCGTGATGCCAAAGCTCACTAGGATTTTAGTGATTATGGATCTTGAACCACTATATGTCATTAGAGGGAAGATGACTTTGATATAGTAGGTTGTCTTTTGTTAAATTAGTTAATGAAAGTCTTTACATAAACATAGTGCTAAAATCTTGCTTTATTTTAATGTTGTAGATCATGTCTGCCAGTAACAATTCCACTTTCAATTTGCGATCTGTTCTTGAGAAAGAAAAGTTGAATGGAACAAACTTTATTGATTGGTACCGCAACCTGAGAATTGTTCTCAGGCAAGAGAAAAAGGAGTATGTTCTTGAGCAACCATATCCTGATGATCTCCCTGATGGTTCCACTGCTGCTGAACGCAGAGTTTATGAGAAACACTGCAATGACTCACTTGACGTCAGCTGTCTGATGCTCGCCACTATGTCCTCTGATCTGCAAAAGCAGTATGAGCATACGGATGCTCACACTATGATCGAGGGGCTACGTGGGATGTTTCAGAACCAAGCCAGGACTGAGAGGTTCAACATCTCGAAGTCCTTGTTTGCGTGCAAGCTGCCAGAAGGTAGTCCGGTCAGTCCTCATGTGATCAAAATGATTGGTTACATCGAGACTTTGGACAGACTTGGTTCTGAACTTCACCATGACCTGGCTACTGATGTTATTCTCCAGTCGCTCCCGGCGAGCTACGAGCCTTTTATCATGAACTTTCAGATGAATGGCTTGGAGAAAACATTGAGTGAATTGCATGGGATGCTAAAAACAGCAGAGGAGAGCATTAAGAAGAATCCCAATCATGTGATGATGGTTCAGAATGGGAACAAAAAGAGGAAGCGTTGGACGCCTCCCAAGGGTAAAGGCAAGGAAAAGGTTCCTAGCGGTGAGTCCTCGGGCTCTAAGCAAAAGCCAGCACCTAAAGCCAAACCTGGCCCCACTTCTGAGGATGAATGCTTCCACTGTCATGAAAAGGGACATTGGTCAAGGAACTGCAAGAAGTACTTAGAAGAAAAGAAGAAGAAGAAGGGAAGTGAGACTTCCACTTCAGGTATAAATGTTATAGAAATTAATATTGCATTATCTTCTAGTGAATCATGGGTATTTGATACTGGATCGATGATTCACACTTGCAAATCGTTGCAGGGTCTAAGTGAGACTAGAAGGTTTGCACGAGGCGAGTTGGACGTTCGTGTCGGCAATGGCGCAAAGGTTGCGGTGTTGGCGGTCGGCACCTACCACTTGTCTCTACCCTCCGGATTAGTTTTGGAATTAAATAATTGTTATTGCATTCCTGCTTTGAGCAAGAACATTATTTCTTCTTCATGTTTGGAAGAAGTTGATGGTTTTAAGATTGTAATAGAGAACAAACGTTGTTCTATATTTTGCAATGGTATTTTCTATGCTCATTGTCCATTGGTGAATGGATTATATGTTCTTGATCTTGAGGATAAATCTGTCTGTAACATTAATACTAAGAGGCTTAGACCAAATGATTTGAATCCCACATTTATTTGGCATTGTCGCTTAGGTCATATAAATGAGAAGCGCATTGAACAACTCCATAAAGATGGTTTGTTGAGCTCATTTGATTTTGAATCATTTGACACGTGCGAGTCTTGTTTACTTGGGAAGATGACCAAAGCGCCTTTCACTGGTCATAGTGAGAGGGCAAGTGACTTGTTGGGACTTGTACATACCGATGTATGTGGACCAATGAGCTCAATAGCCAGAGGTGGTTTTCAGTACTTCATTACTTTTACTGATGACTTTAGTAGATATGGTTATATCTACTTGATGAGGCACAAGTCTGAATCGTTTGATAAGTTCAAAGAATTTCAGAGTGAAGTACAAAATCAATTAGGCAAGACAATTAAGTTTCTGCGATCGGATCGTGGAGGTGAATATTTGAGCCTTGAATTTGGTGATCATTTGAAGCAATGTGGAATCGTTCCGCAGCTAACTCCGCCTGGAACGCCTCAATGGAATGGGGTATCCGAACGGAGGAACCGAACCTTGTTGGACATGGTTAGGTCGATGATGAGCCAAGCCGATCTTCCATTGTCATTTTGGGGTTATGCTCTTGAAACTGCTGCGTTCACACTGAATAGGGTTCCAAGTAAGTCTGTTGAGAAGACACCATATGAGATATGGACTGGGAAACGTCCCGGATTATCTTTTCTCAAAGTTTGGGGATGTGAGGCTTATGTCAAACGTTTGATGTCAGATAAGCTCACTCCAAAGTCAGACAAATGCTTCTTTGTGGGGTATCCTAAGGAAACCAAAGGATACTATTTTTTCAATAAAGCGGAAGGCAAAGTGTTTGTCGCTCGCAATGGTGTTTTCTTAGAAAAGGAGTTTCTCTCAAAAGGATTTAGTGGGAGCAAGGTGCAGCTTGAAGAAATTCAGGAAACACCCGAAACTGTTTCAGCACCCACTGAAGAGCCACGGGAAGTGCAAGATGTTGCACAACCTGTAGTTGAGGCACCAGCCCCACGAAGGTCTATAAGGGCACGTCGCGCAACTGACAAGCTCAACCTCCTTATCACGGAGGAGCGCCACGTATTATTGATGGAAAATGATGAGCCCATGACCTACACGGAAGCAATAATGGGACCCGACTCCGACAAATGGCTTGAGGCCATGGAATCCGAATAAAAATCCATGCATGACAATCAAGTTTGGAACTTGGTTGATCCAATTGACGGTGTGAGACCTATCGATTGTAAGTGGATTTTTAAGAAAAAGTTAGATATGGATGGAAATGTTCACATCTATAAGGCACGATTGGTGGCGAAAGGTTTCCGACAAATTCAAGGTGTTGACTATGAGGAAACTTTCTCGCCCGTCGCAATGCTAAAGTCTGTTCGGATTCTCCTAGCAATTGCTGCGTATTATGACTATGAAATATGGCAAATGGATGTCAAAACTGCTTTCCTTAATGGACATCTAAGCGAGGATGTGTATATGACACAGCCTGAAGGTTTTGTTGATCCTAAAAATGCTGGGAAAATATGTAAGCTTCACAGGTCTATTTATGGATTGAAGCAAGCATCTCGGAGTTGGAATATTCGTTTTGATGAAGTAGTCAAAGGGTTTGGCTTCATCAAGAATGAAGAAGAGCCTTGTATTTACAAAAAGGCTAGTGGGAGCGCACTTGTGTTTCTGGTCCTATATGTAGATGACATATTGCTGATCGGAAATGATATTCCAATGCTTGAAGCCGTTAAAACCTCATTGAAAAAGAGTTTTTCGATGAAGGATTTAGGAGAGGCGGCTTACGTTCTGGGGATAAAGATCTATAGAGATAGATCAAAAAGGCTAATTGGATTAAGCCAAGACACGTACATTGACAAGATATTGAATCGGTTCAATATGCAAGATTCCAAGAAAGGTTTCTTGCCAATGTCACATGGCGTTACTCTAAGCAAGAGTCAGTGTGCTACGACACCTGATGAGCGAAAGAGGATGAGTGCGATTCCTTATGCTTCAGCCATAGGATCCATCATGTATGCTATGCTTTGTACGCGCCCAGATGTCTCTTTTGCTCTAAGTGTTACGAGCAGGTACCAATCAAACTTCGGTGAAGATCACTGGACAGTTGTAAAGGGTATCCTTAAGAACTTGAGAAGAACTAAGGATATGTTCCTAATATTTGGAGGCGAAGATGAGCTCGTTGTAAAGGGTTACACCGATGCTAGTTTTCAAACAGATAAAGATGACTCCGCATCGCAATCCGGATTTGTTTTCTGCCTCAATGGTGGGGCAGTGAGCTGGAAGAGTTCCAAGCAAGATACGGTGGCTGATTCGACGACAGAGGCCGAGTATATTGCAGCTTCCGAAGCTGCAAAAGAAGCAGTTTGGATCAGAAAATTTGTTTCTGAGTTGGGTGTTGTTCCTAGTGCGTCCAGTCCAGTGGACCTCTATTGTGATAATAATGGTGCCATTGCGCTTGCAAAGGAGCCTAGATCACACAAGAAGTCCAAACATATACTACGGAAGTATCACCTCATCCGTCACTTTGTTGAGAGAGGTGATGTGAAGATTTGCAAGGTGCACACGGATTCAAACGTTGCTGATCCATTGACAAAGCCTCTCCCACAACCAAAGCATGAGGCGCACATGTGGTCTATGGGTATTAGATACTTACATAAGTGATTCTATTGTGCGTGGGAGAGTGTTATGTCATGAGTATGTTTATGTAATAATAAATAATTGTTATTTGTTCCATGGATGATTATCATTTATATTGATTATCAAGTACGTGACTTGATCGTGAAACTCTTTGTTTGTAATGATGTTGTTCTAAATTATCCCTAGTTTATGTCGTTATGTGGGACAATAACGACGTAGAGACTAGCACATGCATTAATTGATGATCATGTTTCACGGATCATAGATATGGAGATATCAGATTAATGATGTGGACACATGTTAGTGAACATGGTGTTGGATTGACCCACTCCAAGACAATACTGGGATTGTTATTTTGAATGTGCCATCAGTTGTTCTTGAGTGTTATACCTACTGGATCCTTAGACCTGAGATTGCCATTGTTTCTCACTGTGTGTAGTGGTGCATCTTGGGGTTGCTAAACGCTACTCCGTAAATGGGTAGTTATAAAAGTAGCTTACAGGTGTATCATGAAACATGGAATGGGATGTGTGCGGATCAAGATGGAATTTGCCCCTCCTAGATAACAGGAGAGATATCTCTGGGCCCCTCGAGATAGATGGATTAGAAAGTGCATGGCCATGCCAAAGTGATTAAAGAGTTAATCATAATGACTAAAGGTTAGTCATGAATAGAATCCACTATTAGATCGAGAGAATGGTCGAGCTATCACAAGAGTGGCACGCATCTCGCCTTGAGCTTGACTGGTATCGTGTGGCAAAAGGATCAGTGTATGAGTATATCTAAGGTTCGGCCGATATGATCTTTATGTGTATTTGTGAGTCACTATGCCCTGCTAGGTGCCGCTATTGACTAGTGATTCGGAAATGGTTTCCACTCACAACCATCTACACATGAACCTAACGGGTCACACACTTAAGGGGTTTGGAATGTTGGAAAACTTGCATAGATGATTGTCTCTAGTGCAAGTGGGAGATTGTTGGTGATATGCCCGAGAGCCCATCATCACAATACGGATTAAAGGCCCAAGAGGATATTGATCCAAAAAGGGATTAGGGTTACTAATGAGCCTATGAGATAGAAGCCCATTTGTACGCCCTATATATATGTGGGAGGGGCTAGGGGCGCCGATGATCAGTCGCCGCACCTCCCCTCCTAGTCGCACCCTCCCTTCTCGGCCGCCGCCCTTGCCGTGCGCACGGTGCTAGCACACCGACGCCCGGCGTTCCATCCCCGTACGTGTGGACTCCGTAGAGGCGCTGCTGCGACTGCTGCGCTGATCGGCTGCTGGGATCAAGGACGAGGAGCTCGGTTCGTGGGACGTGATCGACTACTTCATCCACACCGACGCGCGACTTCTTCCGCTGCGCTGTGCGTCTAGTGGTAACGATCTATGATCTCCTACTCGCAAGTTTCTTGGATGTACGCGGTAGATTAGCTAGCGTAGCCTACCCGTTTCCCTACATTGACATATATTTTTAGTTCTTCTCGGAGTTGCTCTCTCAGTAAAGGGCTAGCGACTAAGCTAAACATATAGCCGCATTTGTACGGTGTGACGAAAATTGTCCCACGGTTTGCACCCCAGGTTTTTGTAACGCCTGCAGCCGTCCCATGCAAACAAAGAATAGAAAGGAATGCTGACCGGAAATCTGTCTGGATAACGTTGTTGCTTCCCAGGTTTCTGACGGTGATGATCGAGCTGTGTCCGTTCCTGCTCGCGTTCTCCCACATGGGACGACCTCGGGAGCCGACGGCGCCCGTGCACGACGGCCTGTCTTCCTGGCTGGCTGGCTGACACGGTCAGCACTCGGCAGGCGTGGAACTGGCACCGGATCGGTGGACGATAAACAAAAACCGCAGCGCCGGTCGCCGCCACCTGTCCTTAGCGTGGTCAGGGCTCTTGAGACTTGGAGCCTCGGAGAGTCGGTCGGAGTCGGAGGAGGCCAGACAGCCCAGCTGCCGGAACGGATTAAAACATATCCCACGGCGGATGGGGTTGCCAGCCCAGCTACAGCTACAGCCTGCCTACAAGCTACAGCTACAGGCGAAGCTGGATTGGTGACTGTCTGAGGGCCTGAGAGGGCTGAGGCCGAGCCGCCCACAGAGACGGAACGGAAGAGGAAGGGGGAAGTGGTGCGGCGGAACCGGAACCGGGTGATTTTCTTACGAATGGCACACGAAATAATTGCCCCCGCCAACCACCGCGGTTTCCACTGGGTGAGTAGCCCGGTTTTCGTTTTCAGGGTTGGTGGCATTTGTTTGTCCAGGCTCCACCCTCCGCCCCGATCCGTACCTCTTCTCTTCCTCTTAGGGGCTGTTTAGTCGGCAAAATTTTTGACGAATCGTTACTGTAGCAGTTTCGTTGTTATTTGACAAATATTGTCCAATCATAGTCTAATTAGGCTTAAAAGATTTGTCTCGTCCATTTCGTCTAAACTGTGTAATTAGTTTTATTTTTTATCTATATTTAATGCTTCATGCATGCGTTCAAAGATTCGATGTGACGAAAAATCTGAAAATTTTGGCAAAATTTTTTGCATTTAAACGGTGCCTCAGTTGAAGGCTCTTGTCGAGAGAGAGATCACTAGTTGAGGAGCTGGAGTAGGTAGAATTCCAGGAGGATAGAGGGAGGCAATTAAAAATGAAAAAAAAACATATTAAAAGGGCAAGCAATTAAAAATGAAAAAAAAACATATTAAAAGGGCAATTACTAATACCATAACAAAAAATTTGAGATCCACGTCCACCCCATCGTTCACCAACCATCCCACTACAGAGCAGCGAGCGACCTGCTGGGCTCACCCTCACCTAAACCCGCCTACCCGTCGTGCCCGGCCCCGGCCACCTATTTAAGCGCGGCCTCCCCCGCCGTTTCCCTCCAAGAAGAGCACGCCAACTCCTCCGGCTCTTCTCCTCCTCCAGTCCACCGGCACCACCACCACCACCTCCCTCCTCCAGTCCTCCTGCCACCGCGCGGCCCCAACCACAGCACAGCATAATGGCGGGCAACGGCGCCATCGTGGAGAGCGACCCGCTGAACTGGGGCGCGGCGGCAGCGGAGCTGGCGGGGAGCCACCTGGACGAGGTGAAGCGCATGGTGGCGCAGGCCCGGCAGCCCGTGGTGAAGATCGAGGGCTCCACGCTCCGCGTCGGCCAGGTGGCCGCCGTCGCCGCCGCCAAGGACGCGTCGGGCGTCGCCGTCGAGCTCGACGAGGAGGCCCGCCCCCGCGTCAAGGCCAGCAGCGAGTGGATCCTCGACTGCATCGCCCACGGCGGCGACATCTACGGCGTCACCACCGGCTTCGGCGGCACCTCCCACCGCCGCACCAAGGACGGGCCCGCTCTCCAGGTCGAGCTGCTCAGGTAACCACCACCAGTCGGATCGACCGTCCGTCTCCCTCCGGCATCATCATTGCTCCTGTACACATATAGTATGGTTTTGTTGCCGTGTAATTAGCCATAGAGGTACTAGATCAGATCTGTTAATTGCTGGTGATCTGGTCCCGGCTAGCCCCGCCCTTGCGTCGGGAGCCCCACTGCCTCCCTGGGAGTAGAAGACGATTACGATGCACGAAGGGCCCCACGCTCCACTGGGGCCCACACGCCAGTTAAATAATGTAAGTACGTAGGATTCTTTGCGTCACGGGTGCATCGGTGTTGTGCTTTTGCTTGCCTCCTGAGAATCACGAGGCTGCCGGCTGCAGCAGTGCAGCTGCAGCCAGCCAGCAAACGGAAGGCAAAAACGGGAGCAGATCAGTGCACCCTTCACCCACCCACCGACAGTCCTGGCTTCAATTCTGAAGCAAACACCTCACTACTGTACCTCCGCGGAAACCGGTGGCCAAGGACGACCCAGATCCCAGAATTCCAGATCTGCATCTTTTCGCTACCTGTCCCAGAACTAGTCTAGAAGGAAAGGAAGGGAGTTACGGGGCGTATGCACGCCGCTCACATGCGTACCGGTCATGCGCCGCCGGGCACGGCTCTGCCGGATGGCATGACCATGGCACGCTGCCGGAAAAACGGCTTCCCTCCTAGCCTGCGGGCCGTCCGCCGGCGGCGTGCGACAAGTCCGCAGGGAGCCTGGAGATCCGGCCGAGGTTTGTGGTCATGTCATGTGGGACGAGTCACGGGGAAAAGTCGGAGCTGGGTTGTTTTGTTTCTTTAGCCTGTGGAAAAAACTATGGAAGGATATATAGATGTGACATGAAAAGTTAGTTTAGTATTCATCAATACAAAACTGTCTACACTTATGTTGTCACGTCACATTTGCATATATTCTGCAAAAACACGTACTACATAGTAGATCCAGACTTCATTTGTTTTTCTCAATTTTTTGGACACGAAACAAGTTGGCTTGTGGACCTTGCACAGCCTGCACCAGGCATTATGTAAACACACCTTAACGCAAATTTTAAAACTGCTGTCAGGCCGTGTTCAGCCCCGACTCTTTTTATTTTTTTTGCGATTATGACTCTTTTGTTTTCAACGTTCACAAAATTGTCAGGCTGCACCTTGTGCTGTCAGACTGTCAAGCCGTGTTCAGTAACGAATTCATCTATCGGTGCTGTCAGACTGACCCATGTGCGCTCCCCTGCAGGCATCTCAACGCCGGAATCTTCGGCACCGGCAGCGATGGCCACACGCTGCCGTCGGAGGTCGTCCGCGCGGCGATGCTGGTGCGCATCAACACCCTCCTCCAGGGCTACTCGGGCATCCGCTTCGAGATCCTGGAGGCCATCACCAAGCTGCTCAACACCGGGGTCAGCCCGTGCCTGCCGCTCCGGGGCACCATCACCGCGTCGGGCGACCTCGTCCCGCTCTCCTACATCGCCGGCCTCATCACGGGCCGCCCCAACGCGCAGGCCACCACCATCGACGGGAGGAAGGTGGACGCCGCCGAGGCGTTCAAGATCGCCGGCATCGAGGGCGGCTTCTTCAAGCTCAACCCCAAGGAAGGTCTCGCCATCGTCAACGGCACCTCCGTGGGCTCCGCGCTCGCGGCCACCGTGATGTACGACGCCAACGTCCTCGCCATCCTGTCCGAGGTCCTGTCCGCCGTCTTCTGCGAGGTGATGAACGGCAAGCCCGAGTACACCGACCACCTCACCCACAAGCTCAAGCACCACCCGGGATCCATCGAGGCCGCCGCCATCATGGAGCACATCCTGGACGGCAGCGCCTTCATGAAGCACGCCAAGAAGGTGAACGAGCTGGACCCGCTGCTGAAGCCCAAGCAGGACAGGTACGCGCTCCGCACGTCGCCGCAGTGGCTGGGCCCCCAGATCGAGGTCATCCGCGCCGCCACCAAGTCCATCGAGCGCGAGGTCAACTCCGTCAACGACAACCCGGTCATCGACGTCCACCGTGGCAAGGCGCTGCACGGCGGCAACTTCCAGGGCACGCCCATCGGTGTGTCCATGGACAACGCTCGCCTCGCCATCGCCAACATCGGCAAGCTCATGTTCGCGCAGTTCTCGGAGCTGGTCAACGAGTTCTACAACAACGGGCTGACCTCCAACCTGGCCGGCAGCCGCAACCCCAGCCTGGACTACGGCTTCAAGGGCACGGAGATCGCCATGGCCTCCTACTGCTCTGAGCTGCAGTACCTGGGCAACCCCATCACCAACCACGTCCAGAGCGCGGAGCAGCACAACCAGGACGTCAACTCCCTCGGCCTCGTCTCCGCCAGGAAGACCGCCGAGGCCATCGACATCCTGAAGCTCATGTCGTCCACCTACATCGTGGCGCTGTGCCAGGCCATCGACCTGCGCCACCTCGAGGAGAACATCAAGACGTCGGTGAAGAACACGGTGACCCAGGTGGCGAAGAAGGTGCTGACCATGAACCCGTCGGGCGACCTCTCCAGCGCGCGCTTCAGCGAGAAGGAGCTCATCACCGCCATCGACCGCGAGGGCGTGTTCACCTACGCGGAGGACCCGGCCAGCGGCAGCCTGCCGCTG
This sequence comes from Saccharum hybrid cultivar R570, assembly GCA_038087645.1. Classification (NCBI taxonomy): domain Eukaryota; kingdom Viridiplantae; phylum Streptophyta; class Magnoliopsida; order Poales; family Poaceae; genus Saccharum; species Saccharum hybrid cultivar. The sequence continues at coordinate 8,192,683 of JAQSUU010000191.1, read as the reverse complement.
ATGCAGAAGCTGTTAATTCTTAGGATCGTTTAGGTGCGGATCAGTGGGTGGATTCTTTCGTATTTGGTATAGACAATGTTGTCATGGTGCACGAATCAGAGAGAGTAGGAGATGGAGATTGAGATGAATGATGTTACCGATCAACGTAGTTGAAGCAACTCGCATGGTGTTGGTGAAGAGGACGCAGTTGCGACACCGGTGGGTCTTCCCGCCGCTGGCAGTGCACCCTCGGGATCGGATTGGGTTAGGACAGTGGGGTTGCGGCAGTGGAGTGAACCTCATGACCCTAACCACTGCAACCACACCTCCTATTTATAGCACTGTACGACGGGGGCCCACCAGCCACGTCATTGGGCTGGACGTCCCCGATCAGGACGCGAGATTAGGGCCCAGACATGGCCGTTGGGCCAAGTCCAGTGGAGATCAACTAACATTCTCCCCCTTGATCTCTCATAGCCTTCTTCGTTCTTCAATTTCTTAATCAAAATTTCAATTCGTATTTTCTTCCTTCTTTCCTATTTCATCACAGATCAGTGCATAGAACTATCCCATCGTCACAGCAATTAGTGCCGCTAGACTAACAGCCACAATACACTTCTCCATTTTGAAATGATACTTTCTTTGGGCCCTTTGTTGTCCGGGAATCATAAGCTATACCATAAACCCATGTCGACTGTGCGTTTTCTGAACACACTGGGTGGTAAGCCTTTATAAGCTGATCTGCAAGTACTTGCTTTTACTTATTCATTCAAAAGCTTTTAAAAGATTCCGGACTTTCTCCTTCACAACGTCTAACTTCATGTCAATGTGTTTGGCAGCACACTTGACCCGTTGTCATAGGAGTCAATCACTTTAAATGGTAATTTGCTGTTGTATACCATTACCAATTCCGGGTATAAGTTAACCATTTCGCCTGTCCTATAAGCCTCATAATAAGTTGTTCTATAGGTATGCATCATTGATGACACCATAATTGTTTCTTCGGAGCTTTTCCACAATAAAACTCCAACTGCGAGAGTTAGCTACTATGTGGGTTTCACTAAACATCTCGCCGAAATTCATCATTCTTATACCCACAACCATTTGTGAGTACTTGTTCTTTCTTAGTCATCATGAGGCTTATTAAATCTTTGCACAATTGCAAGACATTCTCAGTCTTCATTCCAGTGATCTATATCTGGACTGGACTTTCTGCCAAAACATCCCGGATAAATGAAATATGTTAGGGTAATATCATACTTGTGCACTCATCAACTGTAATATCATAGTTGTGCACTCATTAAGCTTCCAACAGCTGAAGCATATGGATCCATATTCATTTGATCAATCTCATTTCGGTTCTTGTAACACTAGAATTCTCAAAATTATTACCCTTGACTATATGAACAGGCGTAGGTTCACTTGCATGCATACTTTGTTTCTTTACAATCTTTTCTAAGCATGCCTTCGTGATAAATCCTAATACCCCTTTCATCTGTCTCGGTGAATTTCAATTCTTATAACGAGAGTCATTTCACCGAGAACATTCTTATCGAGTCTCGAGGACAAGAGCTTCTTCACATATAGTAGATTGACATCACTACTAGCAAGTAAGGTGTCATCCACATATACAGGATTAGGAATTGAATCTCCCATTCTACAACTTGTACGGATGCAATTGTCCTCTCATTATCTTTAACCCAAAATTTCTAGTTGATCTTTCAACTTGAAATGCCACTGTTTAGAGACTTGCTCTAGTTCATAAAATGCTTTTTACAGATGGCATCCCATTCGTTCATTCTCTCTTTCCACGACAAAACCTTTAGGTTGTGCCATGTAATTATTTTCATACAAATCCCATTGGGAAATGTTGTCTTTACTTTCATCTCAGATCATGATGTGCCACTAGCACTCATTGTAATCTATTCATTCTCTTTGTGTAAAATCTTTCGATTCAAATCGTGCTTTATATCTTATGTTCCCTTTGGAGTCACATTTCGTCTTGTAGACCCTTTACAGCCTACTGTTTTGGCTCCATTAGGAACTGCTTCTTTTCCTCAAACTTCGTTGTTGTTCATCGATTTCATTTCAATTTTCTTAGCTTCTTGCCATTAAGACGTGTTAACGTCTCTCATGGTTTCTTCAAATGAGGTGGAATCACCCTCCATTTGAATTTCTTCATTAATATATATAACTTATAGTTATCAATAATATCTGATTCTTTTGTTCTTTGAGACCTTCAGGTCTGTAGCTAATGGCATGACACTTCTTTCACATGGGGTTGTTGTTGCTCTTTCATCGTCAATCGATTCTATAGGATAACTAGATCATTGTTTTCTTTTTCATCTTCTTAAAGGGCTAACAACATGTGTTGTATGAGTCATACAACATCAACATGGTGTTGAGCATTTGTCGATCTTGAGTCATTGGAGTAGGCACTGGTCCCACTTCTCTTCAAATCATGGATCTTTTCATACCATGCTCCCCCAGATTAATCCATCTCATGTAAGGATAGTGTATCTTCAATCTTTCTTATTTTGGGTTTATTCTTTTAAAATCTATCTCATTTGGTGCTTTGAGCACCGTCTTCGTATTTCTTAGTCTCATTGCTATCTTCCTATTGAACTGTAAAAGGTTCAGGAATTTAGCCATTTCTATACTTAGGGGTATCTTTATCATGACCGTTGTACTCCCTCAACGATCATCTTCATCTTTTATAGATCACTTTTTCTCTAAATGCAAAGCATATAATGGGGAATTTCTTTCAATCATTTTTCTGAGTTTCTTATTCTTTGACTTTCTATCTTTCTCAATTCATATCACAATCCTCCCCCTCGAAATGTGGCTTAAACTTTTCTGCCACAATTTCGAAACCTTCATAACTCTTGTGAGTGAGGAAACTTTGATTACTTCATCCACATGATTACATCATGGAAGATGAAGTTGTTTCTTAATTCGTATGGAAGTATGTATTCTTTTTCCTCATTTCACTTCAAGAACTCAACAGAGTCCTTTCATCAGTACTTCTGCAAGTCATGCTTGCATGTCATTCTTATCATGAGGTTCATTTTCAACTTCCTTTTGTTCTTAAACTCATACTAGGATAGCATGAAAGCTACCCTAAACTTCTCTCCCTGTGCGGGATATACATGGTCATCTCACTTTCTCCTGCCATGCAGGACAAGTGCTATGCCAACTTTGCCCCACAACGCGGGTATTTTCTTAAATTTATGCCGCCATGCGAGACAATTCTCTTGTAGTGACATAAATGCCAGGATTGGCTCATATTCAATCATCAAATTCAGGGATAAATTCAATATTCTTTAACACACATGCTTAATCCGACGTTGGTCAAATTAAACATGCATATCATTCAATTCATATCATGATGATAAAAACTGAAAATTAAATTATTTTTCATAGAGAATACATAAAACACATTTCTTAAACTAAAATCTTATTGTTCTATTTCTTTCTTGGATCAATATCCCTGAAATCTTCGAAAATATTTCTTTTCAAACCACTCTTAAAGAGGACACAATTTCTCATGCAATGGCCTCCTTTCATATACACAATTTGTTCTCAAGCTTTTCATCATCTGAGTCACAAGTACCCAGTGCTTTTCTTTTCTCTTTCTTTTCTGCCTTCAAGAACGAAAGCATGAAGTTCTTTGTCTGAAAATTATTCAACAATAGTTATCAACATTAAACTCTGATTTCTTTATGTTCTATTCTATATCACCGTTGGGCAGATATAGAACAAAACAGCTTTCTTATACATTAATTCTATATCACCGTTGGGCAGAAATAGAATTAAATGCATAAAACTCATAGATAAAATTCATAAAATCCTCTATCAATAACTTTTGCTAAAATTAGCAACATCATGAATACAATATTCTAGCACCGCGACCCGAGCAGCAGCCATGGTGGCCCGTCGCGGTGGTCTTTCCAGCGGCGAGGCGCTGGCCGCACCGGAGCGCGCGCCGGCGGCCCCTACCCGCCTTTCTTCTTTTCTTTTTCTCCTTCCCCTCAGTTCTCCACGCCGCAGTCCAGTGAGGAGAGCAGTAGCAGCCGCCATCCATGGAGACCGGCGGAGGAAGAAGACGGCACCGTCGCGGGCCCCCTCACCGGAGCTCGCGCTCCCCCGGTGGGTAGAGCGCGGCTCCGTCGAGCGGCCGCGCGTCGGTGCCCTATGCGCCCGGTCCTTCTCTTGGTTAGGGTTAGGGTTCGTAGGTTTAGGATTTCTTTTCCTTTGGCCCGATCTTTCTTGATGTACTAACCCCGATCTAGATCCACGACCATAACCGACCGGCTCCGATACCAATGTTAATTCTTAGGATCGTTTAGGTGCGGATCAGTGGGTGGATTCTTTCGTATTTGGTATAGACAATGTTGTCATGGTGCACGAATCAGAGAGAGTAGGAGATGGAGATTGAGATGAATGATGTTACCGATCAACGTAGTTGAAGCAACTCGCATGGTGTTGGTGAAGAGGACGCAGTTGCGACACCGGTGGGTCTTCCCGCCGCTGGCAGTGCACCCTCGGGATCGGATTGGGTTAGGACAGTGGGGTTGCGGCAGTGGAGTGAACCTCATGACCCTAACCACTGCAACCACACCTCCTATTTATAGCACTGTACGACGGGGGCCCACCAGCCACGTCATTGGGCTGGACGTCCCCGATCAGGACGCGAGATTAGGGCCCAGACATGGCCGTTGGGCCAAGTCCAGTGGAGATCAACTAACAGAAGCTGCGCTCCGTGCTGGTGGACCACGCCCTCAGCAGCGGCGACGCGGAGCGGGAGCCCTCCGTGTTCTCCAAGATCACCAGGTTCGAGGAGGAGCTCCGCGCGGTGCTGCCCCGGGAGGTGGAGGCCGCCCGCGTCGCCGTGGCCGAGGGCACCGCCCCCGTGGCGAACCGGATCGCGGACAGCCGGTCGTTCCCGCTGTACCGCTTCGTCCGCGAGGAGCTCGGCTGCGTGTTCCTGACCGGCGAGAAGCTCAAGTCCCCCGGCGAGGAGTGCACCAAGGTGTTCAACGGCATCAGCCAGGGCAAGCTCGTCGACCCCATGCTCGAGTGCCTCAAGGAGTGGGACGGCAAGCCGCTGCCCATCAACGTCGTCAACTAAAGACGCTTGCCAGGCGCCGCCATCATCCGTGCATGGGCGGAGGAGGAGGAGAAGAGGAGGAAAATACATGAAAAATAAAATAAAACTACTTGTACACGTGTATGTCCAGATCGTGCCGTCGTTCTTCGTCGTTGACTTTTGGTTGTATTGATCGATGCGTATGTGTGCGTGTGTGGCGTTGTTCTTTCTTCTTTGTGTAGCTGTCCTGCCACCGCCTGCGAGGTTCATGCCATGGCGGGCAGCGTTTTCTAAGATTCTATATACTGTTGTATTTTGGGGTGAAGTAAATCTTACGTACTCAATTCCTTCTTCTAAAGTATCCTATCCTATACAATGCTCTGCTCCTGTCTCATCTTGCGGATATTGCGCTAGCTCCGGTTGATCATCAGTTCATCACTACCAATCCCAGAGGACAGCCCCATTTTGCTAATTCAGGGGAAGTAGGATGTCATTTTTCCCAAAAATAAAAAAAAACATTAAGATAAATTTTTAGTCGTGAAATATTATTTTTCTCTTACAACATTTCGGTATAAGCATCAGCCAACTAGGTGAAAAGGCCCTTGCTTAAATGATATTGTTGTTAACTTGCTGTAGGGGCAAAAGGCCCTTTTTTTTTTTTTTTTTTTGGTTGCCTCACCCTTCGATTACAAGCTATAGCATCTGAACTCACGCACTAACTCACACCACACGCACACACTCACACCCCTAGTGTGTAAGCTAGACCTACAACTTATATCTAAGGCTAGAAGTACACGGCTGATAGATATGACAGTGGTGCCACATCCGTGCGAGGCAACGAAATTTATTTGGGAACTACTGTTCCCGGTGGGAAATCACGCGGCCGAGCGAGCTCGAACCCGTGACCGGTGGCCTCCGCTCCGGGAGCGCTCACCATCCGAGCTACGCTCGGTTCCCGGGGCAAAAGGCCCTTGCTTAAATAAGCCGCCTACCTCATGGTGGGGGAGCAGAACGCACGGCAGATTGCTTTGCCCCTCGCCACGCCACTCCTACCTACCAAGTACCAACTGGAACAAAAGTGATTAAAGAAAGGATTGCAGTTGGCCAGCAGCACTACTGTACTGTACTTGGGCAACTTGACCGGGAAAATGATGCCCTCCCCTGTTCTTCCGATCATTGCTGCTGTTGTATGCTGGTGCTGTGGAGTTGTCAGGTGCGTGCGACATGAGGCCATGAGGGGCAACGTCCAAATCTCTGATGTGGTTGCTGTTTTGTTTACGTCTGAGATGTTTACTAGCGGTGTGGTACTGATATTGCAATCCGTTTATTTGGCGTCGCAGAATAATTATTATAGCTTTCTCAAGCATAAACTAGCCCAGAAATGGCACAGTGTCTGATATGGAGTGTACTACTGCACTAAAGTACTTACTAATACTAATCTTCAACGGTCCCGGTCTATTTGCTGTTGCAGTGGGGCTCCGCTGCTGGAACAAGTACCTTTCTGAAGCCAAAAGGCCACGAAATTAGAGCAGATGAGAAGGCTACCTAACACGGATCGAAACCTTTCCTCCTACCTACCACGGCCCCGATCGTTGCATTGCATCACGAGCAAATTTGATGAGCATGGGAGTGAAAGTGAACCGTTCCGTGTTCGTTTGTCTTCTGCATGCGTCCATTGATCAACTCAGGCCACGAACTTGATTCTACTCTGCACGAAACACTCTGGGAAAGCAACACAGCTGTAAACCACGGAGCCTACGCCTACCAACCCCAGCCGGCTTCGTCACCTTGCGGGTGGATGTGGATTAAGGGGCTGTTTAGTTGGCAAAATTTTTGGCGAAACGCTACTGTAGCAGTTTCGTTGTTATTTGGTAAATATTGTCCAATCATAGTCTAATTAGGCTTAAAAGATTTGTTTCGTCCATTTCGTCTAAACTGTGTAATTAGTTTTATTTTTTATCTATATTTAATGCTTTATGCATGCGTTCAAAGATTCGATGTGACGGAGAATCTGAAAATTTTGGCAAAATTTTTAGCATCTAAACGGTGCCTAAAAGAAGTGGTCTGGTCAGTGAGCTAACTCAGGCATGCATGCCACCAACAGCATCCTGCCTGACGGTCAATGTTGCCGAACCAACTTGGCCCTTTCTTTCTGACCAGGCTTCGAGGCAGACACTTCCATTCTTTCCAGCTAAGCTTCAGTAACATATAATACAATGATAATACTCAGACTAGCTACAAACTGATTCGTTTGGACGCTTCAGCAAGTAACACAAATAGTAGTGTATTAGTTAATCAGGTATGGTTAAAGAGGTTTGGACCGAGGTGCATGAAGGTCAAACTCCCTTAGACCATTGGCAGGCTAAGATTAGACGTCTTCGCCAATACTTAGGGTTGGGCCAAAAATATTCGTGGTGCTTACAAGAAAGAGAAAAAAACAACTGCTTGATAAACTAGATGTGCTGAGTTATCATAGCTCAATGATGACGAGTTAAATCTAAAGCATACTTTAAATGAAAAATTGGCCCAACTTCTAAGGGAGGAAGAAGTAAAATGTTACCAATGGGCAAAGGTGAAAAATCTATTGGAAGGAGATACAAATACTAAATATTTCTAATTAGTGGTGTCGGGTATCAAAATACCAGGGTACCCAACAGACGGTAAAATACGGCACCCTGTACGATCGCTAAAGCCCCATCGTAGGGCCCCAGTAAGCCCGATCCACCGAAAGCGCGGACAGCATGTCAGTCGCTTGCGGCACGAACGACAAACTCCATCCTACCTGAGCCTTGCGGAGAGGTCTCGGGCGAGATGGACGTCTCGGGCGACATCTTTCTGTCTCACGCCGAGCCCCCGTGACGTCATAAAGCGTCCGACCCCCTTAGCTTACTTCTGCCCCGCCCGAGGGACACGTGGAACCCTCTGGCAAGACGGTGAGCCACGGGGACCCCCCAACCACGGCACTCGCCCCTGCCGATGAGACGGACGTGACCGTGCACAGTCAACAGGAGCACGGGAACCACGCCCTGACCCAACATGACCCCGGTCATTCCACCACGATGACATCCATACCTCTACAGCGACGGGGGTAACGACCACTATACCACCTAACTCCCTCTCTACGCAAATCCGGGCGCCCATGTCACCCGTCCTCAATGGCAAAGAGGCACACAGGACAAAGCATGACCACAGCACGCAGCACCAGCAGACGAAGAGGCCAAAAGATCAACGCCTGTTGCATCTCTGCGCTACAGGAAAACTATTCCCACCGAATAAGGAGGAAGACGGCCACGCCCGAGGCCACCTTTTTGTTTCTCTCTTTCATTTTCACCTCTTCACCACGAATGTAACCCGAGCCCTCTCCTTAGAAGCTATAAAAGGGGAGGCAGGTACCACATCTAGAGGAGAGCAAGAGAGCGATCAAGCAACCACACAACCACACATCCATGCACCACCCCTCAGAAGAGACTTGGGATCCGCTCCCTCTCTCGAAAGCTTGTAACCCCCTACTACGAGCACTCCGGTGCAAGGTAACACGAGCAACAGTAAAACCCATTGGACGTAGGATCGTTCATGCCAGAACTAGTATACATCCTTGTGTCCGCTTTGCACACCATCCAGGCCTAGACGCGCAGATACAAATTTACTCGTCGCTCTGTTTAGACACTCGGTCCTCTAGACACCGACAAGTGGCTAACAGGAAGCATAGGAGTGTATTTTCCAATTGGAACAAGAGGAGGGTATTATCATTGGTGATGCTTGTCTCAAAAAGTTTATCACCAAATATTAGAAGAATTTGTTTAGTTCTCCTGAACCCTCTTTTGTAACAAAGGACGAGGCTTGCGTAGATGACAACCCCCAAGTCACAGAAGTTGAAAATGAAATCTTGACACAGAGCTTCTCAGAAGCCAAGGTAAAGGATGCCATTTTTCAAATTAAAACATGATTAAATTTATCAGGCTTTCTGGAATACCATAAAAGGGGATTTGATGGCGCTATTCGAGGAATTCCATAAAGGTGACCTTCCACTTCAAAGATTAAATTTTGGGACAATAATCTTACTACCTAAAAGTATTGATGCTAAACAAATCCAATAATACAGATGAAAGGTCCTTATTTGGTTTTGGTAATTGAGTGACAACCTTAGGTGGACTAATTGTGTTTAATGAGAAATACACAGGAGATTAGTCCACAGGTGATGGTGTCATGGAGGAGCTCATTGCATATGAGACATGACATGGAGTCATGTGGCCAAGGTGGCAAAGATCATGATGAGGCTTGGCTCGACGGACCTGTTGCAAGTGTGAAGGGCAAGTTAGAGGCTTTGGAGCGATGGACCGTGAGGCGGTGAAGCTTAAGCAAGACTTGGCGCCGATGGACCGACGCAACAGTGAAGAGCAAGTGAGGTCAAGATCGATGGACCAAGGTCACATGATGATATAAAGTGGATCATATCATTTGTGATATGGTTGGTGCATGTGTTGCATCAACGTCGGAGGAGATGGAGTGGAATGCGCAAGGCAAAGGTATAACCTAGGGCATTTCTATTTCACCGGTCATAGGTGTGTAGAGAAGTTGATGGCCGGGTTTAGGATAGATGGCCGTACTATCAAGAGGGGCAAACTTGTTTGCATATCGGTCATCTAGTGCCACTTGAGCGATCTAACTTTGCATCGTTGCTAGGATCGAGTGGCGTGGCAAGTTGAGTGGTTAACTCCTTCGATAAAATGATTATGAAAATGCTAACACACGTGCACAAGGTGATGATCACTTGTTGGTGTTGGCACATTTACGAAGGCGATGTAGTTTGAGCGGCAGAGAGGGTTTTGGGTCCTCTCTCCCTCCCGCCGAGCTTGCGAGCGCGGGATTCAGGCGTTTTCGAGGAGTTGAAATGCCTATTTTCCACTACGCCGGAAGTCGAAAAAGAAACGGAGGCGAACGGAGGCCACAGAGGTGACCGGACGCTGCACCGGACGCGGTCATGGTATGACCGGACACGTCCGGTCAGTACAGCGCAGACGCGGGTGTTAGGGTTTGTAACCGGCGCGTCCGGTCACTCGCGGGACCGGCGCGTCCGGTCAGGTGTCCAGAGGAAACTGCGTTTCGCAAGGACGATCGGACGCGAGGCGCATCCGGTCACACATGATCGGACGCGTCCGATCGTTGAGGGAGCTTACTGGACTCTAACCGGACGTGGGCACTGTCGCGTCCGGTCGTTGCGAGGGGCGCGTCCGGTCGTTGCTTCGCGGGCGCGCGAGTCAGTGCGATCGGCGCGTCCGGTCGTTGCCTGGGGCACGTCCGGTCGTTGTTTTGACCGTTGGGTCAGTGACCGTTGGAGAATCAGACGCGGCTGAGCGCGTCTGGTCAGTTACGACTGGCGCGTCCGGTCGTCCCGAAATCTACCCAGTGAAGGGGTAACGGCTCTATTTGATCGTGGGGTTATAAATAGATGCCTTGGCCGACCTTGGCCGGTAGCTGAGCACACTTTGGCCTTGGTGGTTTATGTGGTAGTGCTTGGAAGCCCTCTAACTCACTCATGCTTGATAATGTTCATCAGATTGAGTGGGAGAGCGATTCTAGTGCGTTGTATCGAGAGGATTGCATCGAGTGGCACTAGGTGATCGTGTTGCAAGCCGGTGGTGCTTGTTACTCTTAGAGGTTGCCACCTCCTAGACGGCTTGGTGGCTTGCGACTCCGTTGAAGCACGCATGGAGATTGTGCGTGGCTCCGGAGGAGGATTTGTGAGGGGGATTGTGCTCACCCCGCGGGGATAGCGAAGAGCAACTCTAGTAAAGCTCGTGGCTTGGAGGATCCCCATCTTGAGAGTGGATGTGCGGCACCCGCTGAGGGTTTGACTCTTGATAGTCAATTAGCTCGTGATCCATCAAGTGGGTGTATCGCCACAACGGGGACTGGCTTGGTGGCAACCAAGTGAACCTCGGTGAAAAACCGCCGTGTCAACATTATGTACATCTTCTCGGTGGTTTGCTTTCGATTCACAAGCTTGTATTTACATTCATATACTTGTGCTTGTGTAGTTGCTCTTGTAACTAGTTTGCTTGTGTAGTTAGCTAGTTACCTTCTTGCTTGTGTAGCATAGAAGTAGCTCCCGTTGCGTGGCTAATTTGGTTTGTGTATCCTTGTTAGTCATATTACTTAGTTTGTGTAGCTAAGTAATTTGCACTCTCTAGTTTGACATTAGTTGCCTTGCTATTGAGCATTGCTAGTGAGCATAGGTGGCTTCGTGCTTTTGCTTACTAGAATTGTGTAGGAGCTCTCCGGCTTTGCTAAAGTACTAGTGCATAGGTTTGTGTGACCTTGCTCTAGAATTGTTTAGGAGAGCTCTTGCTAAGGAAAGCACCTTAGTTACATAATTAGGATTTTTGTGAGGTACTTGTGAACTTAGATAGAGGGGTGTAGTCTTGGCTAGACCGATAGTTTTAATTCCGCATTTGTTTCGGTTTGCCGACACGATTAATTTTAGAAAGGACTATTCACCCCCCATCTAGTCCGTCATCTCGACCCTTCAACAGACCGATCTGTTTATTGATTGTTAGTTTAAAAAATTTCACTAAAATGGCCACTAATAGGATTGCTTTAGTAGCCTAAAAAGTTATTCATCCTTCACAAACTGCTTTCCTCCTAGGGAGAAATATAATAGAAGGTGTTGTAGTTCTACATGAAACTTTACATGAGTCTCATAGGAAAAATATGAGCGGAGTTATTTTTAAGATTGATTTCGAAAAGGCTCATGACAAGGTCAATTGGACTTTTCTACATCAGACCCTTCGAACGAAAAGGTTTTCTCCAAAAAAATGGTGTAGTTGGATCTTTTTTTGTAAATATGGGAATTAAGGTTAATGACTAAATGGGGCCTTACTTCCAAACACAAAAAGATCGATCCACTGTCCCCAATACTATTTAATATGGTGGTAGACATATTGGCAATTATTATTGCCAGAACCAAAGAGGATGGACAAATAAAAGGGGTAGTGCCACATTTGGTTGATGGTGGGTTGTCTATCTTGCAGAATGTAGATGACACGGTGCTATTCTTAGATCATGATATTGAACAAGCAAAGAACATGAAGTTACTTCTTTCGGCTTTTGAACAATCATAGGTCTTAAAATTAATTTCCACAAGAGTGAAATTTTTTGTTTTGGTGAGGCAAAAAATAGCGAAGCAGCTTATTCACATCTTTTTGGCTGCAAGCTCCCAATGATTTACCGAAAGCTAAATAACAAAGACCGGAAGAAAGTAGAAGAACGAATACAAAAAAGACCTCAGTTGAAAAGACAAGCATTTATCAATTGGAGGTAGAGTGGTACTAATTAATTCAGTGTTGTCAAGCATTCCGATGTTTACGCTTTCTTTATTTGAAATTCCTAGAGGTGTCTTGAAGAAGATAGAGTATTACATATCAAGATTTTTTTTGCAAAATGACAATCACAAAAAAAATACTAGTTCGATGGTCTCTTTTATTTCAATCCTTGAGCAAATGGTCTTTTAAATTAAGCAATGAACATGGTATTTGGCAGGACTTATTGAGGAACAAATATATCAAAGATAAGACTTTGTCACAGGTACAGAAAAAAATCCGAAGACTCTCATTTTTGGATAAGTCTCATGAGTGTAAAAGAAACTTTCTTGAGTTTGAGAACTTTCAGGTTAAAGGATGGTAACCAAATCAGGTTCTGAGAAGATACCTAGTTAGGAACCAACCACTAAAATCCCAATACTCATCTATTTAACATTGTTTGTAGGAAACAAGCAAATTAAAGGTTGCAGAGTTCCACTTAATGTTGAGTTTAGAAGGGCATTAGTGGGAAACAAGCTACTAGAACGGAACCACCTAGTAGCAAGGATGGTCAATATTAACCTGCAACAGGGTACTGATAGTTTTGTTTAGAGTTTGCATAAAACAGGTTTGTTCACATTTAACTTGATGTACAGTTTCCTAATCAGTAATGGCTTAAAAGTATCATAACTTCACAAGTAATTTGGCGACTTAAAATCCCTTTGAAGATTATTATTTTTTGGTTCTTTAAAAGAGGGGTTATTCTCACTAAGGATAACATGGCAAAGAGAAATTGGAATGGAGATAGCTCCTGTTGTTTTTGTAGCAAACCTGAAACCATCCAACATCCACTGCTACACAAATGATTTTGTGAGGCACTACCCTTCTATTAACACAGGTGGGCACAGTGGGCGGCCGCATCTGTTACTCTGTGGCAGGCCTATGGCCGAGCGCCCGCCTGCGTTAATTATTAACAAAGGTGGTCGACGTATGGCGTCCACCTCCGTTAATGCTCCATTAACGCAAGGTGACCGCCTCCGTTAACCCATTAACTAAGGTGGGCGGGTTAAATTGCAAAAACATAATTCAAAATTCAAATAAAATGGCGAGCTATTTTTAAAAATGGAAAATAAATAACGGAGGCGGGCATACTAAAAAGGGCTGCATCCGTTAATCCGTTTGCGGAGGCGGGCGCCTTAGTGCTGCCGCCTCTATTAATGGTTATTAATGCATGCGTTCAGCGACTGCCTACGTTAATGGTGTTAACGCTCGCCTCCGTAAAGCCGTATTAATGCAGACTTTTTGGCAGAGGCAGACGCTTTGCCTGCCTCCATTAACCCAAAATATCCACCAGCAATAAGATGTATGTAGTAGTGATCTCTCCTTTGATTGCTCACATGCCATGTTTTTATGGAGAGCAGTCCATATGGTGTTAGAAATTAATAAGCCACCACAAAATTTCCGAAACTTGTTTAATGGATGATTGTCGGTTACCAATATTAGGGTACCCGGATGGAAGGCCCCGATAATTCATTAGGGCCGCCCCAGCAATTGGGGGGACGGACCGGACTCGGCCATAGGCCTTTACCAAGGAGGCCTGGAGTCGTACAAAGAGGCCCAGGCATCCATCTCGGCCCGCCCAGCGACTAGGACGTAAATCCACTACACCACAGCCCAAAATTAACGTCATTTGGGGGTCGTTAAAAATACCAAATTAACGTCAGAAGGTTAGACGTTAAAGATTTCTAACGGAGTGTTGGTCGCTATATCTCGTTTTGGCTACAGACTGTCGGTCGCTAATTCTATTTCACTTCAACGTTGACGGTCAGTCGTTATATCCTACTTTTAACGACCCACTAGGCGTCGCCACAAATCGACTGCACTTCCGCGCTATAATTGGGCCTCTTTCCCGCTTAACTTTCACGTGAACCCACCTGTCAGAATTTTTTTCTGCAGCCCGCCGTTCCAGCCCGCCAACACAGGGCCTATCTCTTAATAATTAAAAAAAAACAGTGCCTATGTCTATACCCGCCTGCACTCTCAGCCCAATTCCCCACCCTTAGCCTCACGCACGCCACCCCACCGCTGCACGCTCTTTCATCGAATCGAAGAAATACGCGCCGCCACCGCCGCCGGTCGGCCTCCGGTCGCCCTCGACGGTAGCCTCCTCCGCGCGCTCAGCATTTGCTGGCGACCTCAGCTTGGATCCTCCCGGCGGCGACCGCAGCTCGGCCGGCGACCCCAGCTCGCCTATCCGCGCCGGCGACCTCAAATCTTCCCAAGACGCCATCTCCAGGTCAGCACAGTCGGTAAACTCAGGTCGCCCCTCCCTCCGCCCCCGTCACTGACCTTAGCCCCCTCCCCCATCCCCACGGACGGCGCCCCCACCCCCTCTGGGTTGCTCTGCACCCACACCTCCACCCCCTCCGGGTTCCTCCGTTCCTCTGCACTACCGTCATAGCCAGCTCCCCCTGTCTCCCTCCGCACGGCCAGATCCAAAGCAGGAAGGGAGCCACAATCATCCTCTAGACTTGTGTTTGCTGCTGTTGACTGCTCTTCATTCAATTCTTTTTGGTGGATTTGTAGCAGCTCGATCTGGTAAGTGGTGAAGCTGCTGTTAAGCATCACTAATAGCAGAAAATTTGACAAGTGCACAGGCCGACCATCCATGCTTTCAGGATTGTGGCTTCAGGTCAGCGTGGTCTAATTTCCTGTGTGTTTTTTTGTGCTATAGAGATGAAATGTCAAACTAGCAGTATCAGTATGTGACTATGTGTGCTACTATATGAACATGGGCTGCTGTACAAGATTTGATGCAGATAAGTAGATCAGCAGTAGTATTTTCTTTGATGCAGAACTGCCTGCCATGCATTTTAATGAGACTCGATTATGTGATAATCAATGTTTTTAAGGCGGTAAAGCGAGGCGAGGCGACCAACTACCACCTTATGCTAAAGCGAGTAAGGCGTAAGGCGAGGCGACGCCTTACTGTCATCCTACAGTAGTAGGGACTAGAGAACGGGAAGCATGCCATCCTACAGTAGTAGAGCACTTGTTTGTTGTTTTGTTTCCCCATGCTGCTGTCCTGCTCGAGATAAGAGACAAGAGGCTAGAGGGCAGAGGCAATAGAAAAATACATAGCAGAGTGGAGGGCAGAGGCAAGTAGAAAAATACCTGGCGAGCGAAGACTGGAGGAGGGCGGCTCGGTCCTGCTCGACGAAGACTGGAAGCGGGGCGGCGGCTCGTGTCCCGCTCGATGCAGGACCAGAGGAGGCGGCAAGGACACAGCAGCCTGCCTGCGGCTGCTCTGCGCGGATGGGGAAGAGGGGAAGAGGGCGGCTCGGGTCCTGCTCGAGGAAGACTGGAGGCGGGGCGGCGGCTCGTGTCCTGCTCGATGGAGGACCAGAGGAGGCGGCGGGGAAACAGCAGCCCACCGGCGGCTCCTCCTCGCACGGATGGGGAACAGGGGAGGGCTCGGCGCAGCAGCTTCTACCGGCGGCGCGGGCGAACGCGTTCGCGAGGGCGAGCAGGTAGGTCTCCCTGCGAGCGCTCCTCTCTCTTCTCTGATTTCTCCCGTACTCCTGCTATTTCCCGTCCTTTCTCCCGCGCTCGCGTTTTCCTGCCGCAGCCATCCCGCTATGGCGCCCGCCTTCCGCGATCTGCGACGAATCGGACGCCAAATCGACGACTTCCGGACGCCATGGCCGTAAGGCGGACGCCATATCAATCTGAGGCGAGTCGTCTCGCAAATCGTCCCGCCTGTAGCGCCTTGCCGATTAGGCGACGCCAAAGCGACGCCTTAAAAACATTGGTGATAATTAACTGTAAATTTAAGAGCATTATATATGTATGTTCGTTCAGTCATTCATTCAGTCATATACAAAAATAAAAACAGCACTATAGTACCAGTCAGCTAAGCTATCAGTGGATATTGTAAATGGGGTATTGCATCACAAGCAATTCAAGTATACTATGTTCCTGAAGCAATTGATAATGAGTGGGTTGCTGCTGTTCAGTCAAAACCAAGAGATGTGTATGACTTAGATAATTTAGAGAATGAGCACATGGATAATGATAATGGATTAGCATGGCCATTGCATGATCTAAGTGTGAATGTGACAGTGGATATTGTAAATGGGGTAGTCCCTTCTGTTAGAACTGATATAGATGGAACACTTGTTGTTCCCCAAAAGACTAAAAAAAGTCTAGAAAGTAAGTGTTGTTTAAATGATGCTGCTACTGATATTTGTTATTGATTGTTTTATTGATCCCTTCCATAGGCTGCTGATATTTGGGTCCTTTTTTCAGGAAAACAAATAGCAAGCGCAAGAGGAAACAGTAACAATGGCCACCTAACCGTGCATGAGCAGGAGAGGAATGAACAGATAGCAGTCAACAACGAGAAGCTGGCATCGCTTGGTCTCCCTGTTATGAATATGTGCAATGAACCTAGGAAAAGAACAAAGGTCATCTCTTATATAGATTGTTCTACCATAATGACTTTGCTCATTTAATTATGCTGATATTTACACGAATTGTTGTACTACTTCCTTTTAGAGAACTCATAACATAAGTGTTGAAGCAACCCGAGTTCATAATCTGCGGCCAAGGACACAAACAAGCCATGCAATGAATGCGAATGAACAAGTTGAAGAAGA
Source organism: Saccharum hybrid cultivar R570 (assembly GCA_038087645.1). Classification (NCBI taxonomy): domain Eukaryota; kingdom Viridiplantae; phylum Streptophyta; class Magnoliopsida; order Poales; family Poaceae; genus Saccharum; species Saccharum hybrid cultivar. The sequence continues at coordinate 8,175,659 of JAQSUU010000191.1, read as the reverse complement.
TTTAGCTGAACAAGATTTAGCTGAAGAAGATTTATCTGAAGATAATTGGGAATGTGAAGATTTATCTGCAATGAATGGAAGGATTTTAAAGCAAACCTGAAGGTCTAGTTTTTTAAAGGCAAAATAACAGAAGAAAAAATAAGGAAAAAACAAGGTGAAAGACTGAATGATGATGATTGGAAGTTTCTCAAAAACCATTGGACCTCCCCAGAATCTGAAGTACAACTACTCCTAGTTACTGCTTTGTTCGAGAAAAAAAAACTCCTAGTTGCTACTTGCTACCATAGTTCGGCTAGGCGCCGACTAGGCGGCGCCTAGGCGCGCCTAATCGGTAGTCGATGGGCTGCCGCGTAGCCTAGGGGGTTGGGCGGAGTCTAGGCGGGCGTGTCGCCTAGGCGGCACTTAGCGGCGCCTCGGCGGCGATTCTGCGGCGCGCAGGTGCCCAAGGCGGGCGCGTAGACGCTCGCAGACGCTGCTCGGACCGCGCTCCCGCTCGTCCTCCTCCGCGGCTCCGCCTGCGACGCGCGCCGGAGGGGAAGTTCAGCTGCCGGCCTCGCTCCTCCCCGCCGGCCCTGCTCCCCGCCGAACCTGCTCCCCGACGGCGCACCCCTCCCCGCCGGACCTGCTCCCCGATGGCGCACCCCTCCCCGCCGGCCCTGCTCCCGACGGCCTCGCTCCTCCCCGCCGGCACTGCTCCCTGACGGCGCACCCCTCCCCGCCGGCCACCCCACTCCCCAAGGTGAGTTCCCTCCACCGCCAGCTGCTCCCCTCCCTGCTCATCCCCCTCCACCGCCAGCAGCTCCCCTCGGGCCTCCCCTGTTGATGTTCCGCCCTGGTTGCTGCTCTCCCCTCCCTGCTCTCCCTCTCTGCTCATCTATTTTCCCCTGCTCTTAATTTACCTATATTGGCAAAACGCCTAGAAAAACGCCTAGGACCGCCTAGGCGCGATTACTCCCGCCTAGGCGCTAGGCAGTGGGTCACCGCCTAGAATCCGACTAGCGCCTAGCCGAACTTTGCTTGCTACTTACTGGTTATAGCCATCTTTGCTACTTCCTGGGTTGCTGCTTGCTGGTTACAGCTTGCTAGTTGCTGACATAGCCATGTCTATCATAGGCTCGCTCAGAAATTGCCAAAGCCAACCGTTCAAAGTTGTCCATACATCATACAACTGGTAGCAAGAGCTTTGATTGTAATAGACATGAATTGGTATGTCAAACTATAATTGATTTTTTCAATACTTAACGTGCTACATTTCTTGAGTACTAAAAGTGAAACACTTGTAAGCTAATGAACTAGGGCGCGCTCCTCGAAAACACATACAAGAAAAAATGGAATCCCATCGATGAATGCAGAACCAGTTATTGTAAGTTTTTCCTTGAACAAGTATCACTATCTGAAATGTTGGTTTTGGCATATTAACAATGATATTCTATTTGTGCAGAATAAACTTAAATCCATTATTGAAGCTCAGCCTGAATTGACAGAAAGAACCATCCAAGAAGGCGATGCATTTGCCGCTGCTTGTGGAAAAAAGGAACCAAAAGGACGTGTTCGGGTTTTGGGTTTAGGATCAACTCCCCAAACTGTTGGTACACTAGGAGTGAAGGGTTACACACCAACAAGGGTTCAAATGCAAGTTCTTGGGTATAAAAGGAAAGAAAGTCACCAAGCAGCTCTAGAGCAACGCATAGCAGAATTAGAAGCTGAATTGGCGCGTGAAAGATCAAGTATGGAAAATGTCTCCCAGAATGGCTCTAACTCACGACACCATGAGGTAAATTATTTGTCCATCCTCTGATTTCAATTATCAGTCCATCAATAGCTAGTGCTATATCTATACTTTAGCTGTTTGCTTTATCCGGTGCTATATCTATACTTTAGGCTAACTAAAAATCGACACTGGTCTTTTTAATTAATTTTAGTAACCATAATTTAGCCAGATAATTACTCATATATGTTGTATTACATTATTGAGATGTCAAGTAGAAAATGCATTACTGTGAGGTCATTAACATGTTACTAAGTCACTTGGACTTCTTTTATCCAGCAACCTAGCATGCAAATGTGTGCTTGACTCCCTTACACTATGTGCAGATCAGTCTGCAATCTTTATAACAGAAACTTTTCTAATAGAAATTTCCTAGGTACTTACTGTACTACTTTGCTTTGGTATGAGCATGGCAGTTATTGATTGTAATTAACCACCTGCACTCTTTTGTTACTGGGAGAGTTTATATGATTAAGATAAATTGACTTGCTTAATTTTTCACAAAAGTTTTTTTTCTAAGTTCTTGTTGTGTTGTCCCAGTATGGCTCTAACTCTCCACTTTTATGTTTATAGAGCCCAAGATCCGAAGAAAATTATGTTGAGACAAATCATGGTAAAAAGGGATACAAAGCTACCTCGTCCATATCCTGGTGTGCAAGAGATGGCCGATGCTAAGGACCTCTCAATTGCATGGCCATATAACAGGGTAACAAGCAACATTTGTCATTGTTTGTTGTTTTCATATGTAATGAGTGCCCAGATTTTCTAATCATTGATATTTCTAACAGCTCAAGGTTAGCAAGACTAAAAAATCATCCCATGGAACAGGTAAGCAAGTGTGCAGTCTGATTTAAGTCCCTTGGAATCTTGAAAATCCTGAAGCTTGTATGCTCATTACATTTGTGTAGCTGCAATAGCTGGTAGGTTTACATGGAACGGGTTTACTGGGATGTGTTCATTCCTGTACGCCTGAGTAGATGTGATCCCTGCTGTGGTTGCGTGCATAGTGCCTGTTGGGTTGAAACCATAGTAGATCAATGTATTACCTGGTGGCTGTCAAATGAAATTTGAAATTAATATGCATCATAAATGAATTTGATTCAATGAATACCAATTGTGCTGCTTGCTGCCTTGTGCTAGGTGCTAGTGTTGGTGCCTCCTGCTGATTGGTGCCTTTTATGAAGTTTTTGGCTGTGTCTTTTTGATGAATTTCAACTTTTATTTACAGGTGGTGGGAGAAAATAGTTGGAAGTAGAGTGCAGCCACTGATTGGATCAAAGTGCTCATGACGACATGTTTTGGACATCCTAGCTATAAATAAAAACTTTTGTTTGTACTTACTAGAGGTGGATCATTTTGTAAAGAGTGGAAGCAAACTATGAGATATGGGTTGTGGAACCGAATATCTCTAGTACATCTAGCATTTTGGCCAAACTTATTTCATCTTAGCTCTTGTTTGCCATGAATTGTGTGTAAAATGGCATGACATATTATGATGGCTTTAATATAACTTGTGAGTTTTGGTCCAGTTTATATGTGTGTTCCATGACTGTGTATTGTTTGAATGTATGACATGGTTAGTGTTGATTGTGTGGTTAACATATAAACAATATATGATATTATATGTTAATTTTTTGTATCCATAGCGTTGGGCAGTTGGTCGCTATAAATATATATCATCAGACAGTCTGTCGTTATAAGTTTATAAAAGGCGTCAGAACATCTGTCGTTATATCTTTTACATAATGTTAGACGGTCGGTCGTTAAAAGTCGGTCGGACGTTAAAAGTTTTTAACGACGCCAGTATCAACGTCAGATATAAGTGTCGCTATAGGTTTATAACGACCGACCGTAGGTCGCTGAAACGGCTTATAACGACCCACCGGACGACGCTAAATCTAGGCTGTGGTATAGTGATCCCATCTCACCTGACCCCTCGAGGGGCAGGACTCATGACGGCCGAGGGTCGGGGCACAAGTTCCGCCCCGCCCGACCGGCCTTGTCCCACCCGGCCTCAAGGGTGTCGGCTCCGTTTCACCCGACGACTAGGGCACAGGTTCCACCTCGCTCGACCCCTCCAAGGGATCCAGCCTCGCCCGACAGTTTGAGGCAGGATCCAAGAGTCGAGCAATAAACGTTCGGGCCCGGGGTAGATACCGGCTGTCCGCCACTGTCCCACGCGTGGAAAGCCCGTATTGAGGCATCGTCCTGCCATGCGGGAGTTGGTACGCCCCACGCCAACTCGAGGCTGCGACAGGTCGCACTTAAGGGCGCACGCATGCGACAATGCAGGGCGGACTGGCACTATGTCGTCGAGACTGTGTGCGACATTAATCGAAGACGGCGTACGCTGTGCCGCAAGCCATGACCGGGCATGCGGCAGGCCACTGATGCCACAGCGGCAGCGGAGTGACGACGTGGGGGGCTGCCCCCGTCCTCGACGATCGGGCAAGCAGGTCCCTGCCGGCAGAGAGACCGGCACCGGCTCGAGAGCCCCTTCCTCTCTTTTTTTCTCTTTCTTCTTTTCCCCTTCTTCTCTCCTCCTTTCGTCGTGTACCCCAAGGCTCCTCTCTTGATCTATAAAAGGGAGGCCTTGGGACCCTTCTAGAGGAGGCTCTTGGAACTGCTCAGTTCACCAGCACACAACAGCAAACACACCACAGAGACTTGGGAGCCCTCTCTCTCTTTTGTTCGTTTATAACCCATACTGCAAATTCAACAAAGAGCGGGTAGCACGAACACCGTGATTGGACTAGGGACGTTCTGCCCGAACCGGTATAAATCTCTTGTGTCCACCTTAGCTCAGCCATCCGAGCCTAAACGCGCAATCACACAAATTACCAGTCGGTGGTTTCGTGACGCCGACAATGGTACTCTTAGAAAGATAAGAATTTTCGATCACTCTTACTAATTGGTGCGGCAACCGTTTTATGGTCAATCTGGATAATAAGGAACAAAGTTGTTTTTTACAATTGTCGACTCAATTCTCTTTTGCAGGTGTTATTGAGGTGGGGGCATTGGCTTCGGTTTGGAGCCCAATTACAACAGTGTGAGGTTCAACAAGTGTTTATGGTAAAGGCTTATCAAACTTTGGAGACCACGGCAATAAGTCTCTTTGCGTCCTATGGATGACCTTCTTTGTTTAGAATTGGGTTTTAAGTTGTTTTTCTTATAAGAACTTTGTTTACAAAGTTGTTAAGCTGTAATAAGTTTGTCTGACTCCTCGAGGATGAGGCCGAATACTCTTTCCATTATCTAAAAAGTCAATCATGTGCAACAGACAAAGTAATCGGCTTGTCAAAGTCTAGGCATGTGATTATGTTTCTCTCTCCGGATTCATCATATACGTGAGAGTCGCTGGTTGATGGAACGTGCAGCACTTCCGGGGGAGCTAATGGTCTGGTGCTCGGCGGTAAGGCGACACCCGGTTTGTGCTCTTGAAACTGAAGAACAAAAGGTGCAGGCTGAAGAGAAGCATGTGCATGTTCTTTACGACTTTTCTCTGAGACGAGAAGCATGTGCAGTGCAGTTGTGCCGTGCATCCATATGCAGGATTTTCTGACCATGTGGCGCCAAAGTCAATAAATTCCCATTTAATTGAAGACAATTTTGAATAATCTTTTCCTTATGGCAAAGATGGTTGACAAAAGAATTATGGATTGTATAAAAAATGTACGTGTGCTTATGTTTATGTTTTGACTAGCAAACTGCCAGTTCAGTATTGCTTGTTGTGAGACGGCAAACAAGTGGGATAGCACTACCAACCTTGTGTGTATAATGTACTCTCATTTCTTTTCATGAGAGGAAGAAAGGATGTCGACATGTCGATGAAATTAAGTTCAGTGGCGCAAAAATTATTTTATTGGTAGGTGCAGAAAGAAATATTAATATGTTCAACTGTTAGGTACACCATGCATGTGTGATGTGTCCTTAATTAGCTGCCATATGCAACTAACCACGGATCGTGTGTTGGTAACATGCATCATTATGTCTTAATCTCGCCGCAAGGCAGTATGATAATCCCCAATACAGTACAATGGAGGCCATTAAGCAGAGAATGGGCAACTGAATTCTTGCTTCTGGCTACATATGGTCAATACGAACCACATAGTGTATCCCATCTCTGTAAATCACGCAGCTAACAGTTGCTTGGCTGATGAGCAGAGCCGATAAACTGATAAAGTCAGGCATGTGTTCCTTTCATCTACCAAACAAGAACGTACTAACGCTAGCGGCTAGTCCGTTGGCCGTTGCGCAGGACCCAGTACTAACGCTAGCGGCTAGTCCGTTGGCCGTTGCGCAGGACCCACTAAGAGATGAGGTGCAGTCCTATATGTTATATATAATAATTAATATATACTAGTATCTACTATCTCTCTGGTAAGGCTGGTGAGAAGGGGATGTCTTCTGGTTGACCTAAAGTTGGATTTGGTTCCAACTACTAGTCCCTGCGACAGAGAGCAGTACCATGTTTGCTTCAGATTATCAGTTAAATCAGTCAGCCAATTAATAGTATTTTTCTCTAAAAAAAACCAGCCAGCAGTACTTTCAGCCAGCTAGATCAGTCCAAACAAACATTTAATTTCCAGTACTTTCAGCCAGTCAGCCAGTCAGATCAGTCCCAACCATGAATTCAGATAAGGTCACAAGAACATTTAATTTCCACAGCAAGTGTTGACCCAATCTGCCCTATAAAAAATTCAGCTCGCTTCAACTTTGTCGTTTAGAGTTTTGAGCAAGGCAGTTTGACCAAGAACGTACCCTTAACTCTAGCCTTTTGAACCCCTACTACTAAACTACTATTTATTGGCTCCTATCTTTTTTTTTTGTATACATGGTCGGATCTCAATTTTCTTCACTTTATTTTATTTCTTGGCTGTTATATATCTGGTGCAAAGGAATTGACATCTATTGGTTGAATAAAAGGGGAAAATGGAGTAGCTGGAGTACGGTTGGTGTAAGACTGTGTTTAGTTGTGAAAAGTGGGTGGTGTCACATCGGATGTTCTGTGCGATGTTGAAAGGAGTTTTCGGATACTAATAAAAAAACTAATTACATGGCTTGTCTGGAAACTGCGAGACGAATTTATTAAGCCTAATTAATTCGTCATTAGCATATTTGTTACTGTAGCACTTTAGTGTCAAATCCTGGACTAATTAGGCTCAAAACATTCGTCTCGCAATTTACACGCAAACTATGCAGTTAGTTTTTTATTTCGTCTATATTTAATACTCCATGCTTGTACCACAAGATTCGTTACGGTAGTTTTTTGTAAAAAGTTTTTAGATCTAAACATGACCTAAAGCAATTGACAGCTATGATAAGTCGAGTAGCCGGTTTGCTCAAAAAAGTCTATTAAGTAGCCTGCGCGTCGCTCTCTGATATAGCTGAGCCGAGCGCCCGTTAGACTCATGAAGGCCGGCACAGCAAGGCAATTGACGGCGATGAACAGACCGAGCAACAGAATTCAGGGACCTCGCTCGTCGACGGCTCGGCCTCGACCCCTTGGCCCTTGCGGTGCGATGGCTCTGACAGTGATCTGCAAACAGTGAGAAATGATTGTAAGTAGAAAGTAATGATGATCCGGAAAGAAAAAACGCATGCAGTAATTGGGCTACATACAGAGGAGCTAGCTACAAAGATACTGGACTTGTACGACTTTGCCGTCGGAAAGTTTCTACACGCGTTTGGAGGAACTCGAGAAACGCTGGCCCGGGAGATTAACACGTGTACGTTACGTTCGTGATGCCATGGCAAAGGAAAGTTGCCAGGTCGCCTAGCTAGCCTCCTGATTAAGCAATGGATCTGATCGGTCGTATTCGTAAACACGTGAGCTCTTCATCAGCACAGCACCTAAAGATGACTGCTGGTGCTTTGAATTGAACAAGTGTCACAGTGGACGCCGTATATAGCCTGTAGGCATAATAACGAGTGTTGTCGCCCTGTGGAGCCTCTGCCGCTCGCTGCTGCTGATGATACAGTGTCCAGGCCGTCCCCGGTGTTTCATTGCGTCGATCGACGGCCACCAAACCCAATCGCCATCGGCTGCCTGCTGCGATGCGAGTGGCGTATGTATGCAAACATAAGCAAACAGCAAAGAATTACGTAACAATCGTCCGCAGGCCCAGTGACCGACCGGCCGATGCATACAGCACAGATTCTTCCACGCGCGGGTCCACATCACCATCCATCACCTCTCGAAAGCTACCTTGAATTCCTGGGGTTGGTTGAGGTCTGGGGAGGGGAGGGGAGGGGAGGGGAGGAGACCCTGCTCGTGCTCGGCGCACAGCTAGCTCAGGCGACCCTTACCTACCCACTGAGCTGCTAGCTGCACGTTGCAGCGGTGGAGTGGAGCACTGGAGTGGCTGCTCGGGTAGTGGCGATGCATTGCACATTGCACGTGCGCGTGCTGGAGCGCTTTGTGAGTTCGGTTACCTTGGACGACGACGACGACGACGTATCGCGTACGCCTTGTCGCCATCCGCTCCTGTCGTGTGACACTGTGACTCGTGGACCCGTTGCCGCGCCGGCAGCATCAATGCATACCCGATCGGAAGGCATTATTGGCAGCCCAGGCGCTGCTGCTTCTTTACATATGACACTGGTTACTGTTTAAACAGTACAAATGCAGCAGCAGCCGCTGGCAAGAATACCAGCCGAAGTGCCGAACGGATATAAGTGCAAAGGCCACGGCGACGAGGAACGGATATTTCTGTAAAGGCCACGGCCAAGGCCCAAGGGCCAACCAAGCCAAACCGCTGCAACGGCCACGGCCACGGCCAACCAAACCACCAAACCGCGGAAATCTGCTAAAAAAAAAACGGGCAAAGGTTATACGGTGACGAGGATATTTCTGCAGAGGCCACGGCCCAAGGGCCAACCAAGCCACCAAACCGCGGAAAGGATATTTCTGCAACGGCCACGGCCAAACGGAATCCACGGATTTTGCCATTTCATGCTTTCGAAATGCAGATTTTAACCAGCAACAGACGACGCGGCGACTGATCAGGCACTCGGGCAGTAACTAGCTAGTGAGAAACAAAGAACTGAACCAACATCATCAGCCCTCACTAAACAAGGTTCAAAAGTACAGTTGGCTTCTCAGTACAACTGAACTCCCACAAGGCAGATAGACACTAGTTCAGAATGCATGTTTGAGTTTTAACCTACAGATGTCAATCTGGTGAACAGCGCACAAAGCGAACAACAGTCAGTTCGACTGCCCTCCTGGAGGAGACATGACTGATGACTTCTAAGTCAGCTGAAGTCAGGTTGCATGGACGATGTATGTGCTCATAAGAGCAATCATAGCTGCAGCTGCCTATTGTATCTTGCAGCAGCACCACGGGAAGGTGGCATCTGATTTACAAAGGCATGGAGATCCGGTGGAAGCGGAAGTGCATGGTATGGAATTCCAGTGCCCATGACACCACTTGGAGCATGCGTGAAGTTAGTGGCAGAGCCGCCCAAAGTGTTGCCTACAGCCAGTGGTGTGGTCATAAAAGGCAATCCAAGGAAGTTGTTTGTGGATGGTTGCGCAGCAGGTTGTGGTGACTGGTACATGGTTGCTGATGCAGGAAACCGCAAACCATGCTGCCACGATGGTTGATTCGCCTCTGCCGTAGTTCTCCTGGGAGCACCTGATACAAAATGAGAACACATCAATAGGTATGAACTTCTTTTTTTATATATATAACACAGGTATGAACAACAATGATCTGTTATTCAAACCAAACAAAAATGACTGGTGAGAACACAGCACTTCCAGGCTAGGACAAGGTACATGATATTATCATAAGAAGCAAGTGAATCGGTGAAAAGGAGATGTGATTTGACGATGTTTTTGCTATGCAAGGAGTCTCTAATTCATTATCAAAACTATTTCAATCAGGAGTCAAAACATTATGCAATAATAACTCCAAAGGAAGTTTCTAACTACATAAAAAAATATTATATACAAAAAACAAACAGAATGCCAACTACACCCTTTGGCTTGATATGGGATTCCAATGTTGCACTTTGCAATAAGGAGTGACTATAAAGTGAGACTTCTTTGCCGCAACAAGATGAAATGTCAAACAGTGAAGAATCACATATGTCAAAAGGAAAAGGTGCAAAATTTTCCCACCTATTCTTTTGATTTGATAAAAAAATCATTGTATGGAGGGTCGTAAGGGCGTACAGAGAGGCTAGAGTAGTTAGGCAACAAATTCAAGCAACTGGAGATGTTGAAGATTGGCTCTGTATTTAGGTAAACTAAGTTCCATTCCTCCAATAAGCCAGCTAAGCACAAGACGTGGTTTATGGAAATTTTTATATGCCACTGAATAAATTCAGATATTTTATCTTCAGCTTCACCCAAGTGTCATACTGCAGAACAAAAATTTAATTGGCACAAATTGTGGATTTCCTCTAGTTCATAAGCAAGAACAGTTTTTTTTTCGCGATCTATGCAGGAGAGCTGCGTGTCATTTCATTATGAAGAATAAAAGATTACAAAAGGAAGGGAAGTAAGAAACCCCCTCCCAGGCACCCCCACGAGGTTTAGTCAATACGACATTCTAGAAAATAAACTAGGGAAACATGACCAGCAGCCTCAAACAACCTAGGACCTAAGGATCCAGAACCAACGACCTAGCAGTAAGGGCGAGGTTCCTGCCATACACCTTAGATTACTCTCATTGGCCACAGATTGAAGCAGCACCTCTATGCTAGGCCTAGCACCTTCAAAAACACATGCATTTTGGTGCTTCCATAATTCCCAAGCAACTAAGATGATCAGACTATTGAGGTCTTGCGAGAACCCCTTGGAACGCCTTTGATGGTGCCGCAGCACCAACCAGAGAAGCGAATATTGGATCCCTGAAGAAAAGCTTCAAATCCTCTCATGTGTCATTTTTTAATACTAACATTATAAGTTTATTTTTAAATGGCGACCTATAATCATTAGCAAAACCAAAAACAAACAGCACAGCATCCTTAATAAGTTAATATGCATAAGCTCAAGTTACAGAGTAACAGTTCCTCAAAGGCTTACTACTTGTTTTAGTTTTTCCGTAAAACATTTCCTAGAAATCTTCTGGAGATATTTTAGGCTAATCATGTGTTGTGAACACATGCGTTACTCTGCAAAAAGGTGTTTGATTCTCCAACTCCACCAAAACATGTTAGCAATGCCCAACTTTGATTATTCCACCAAATGCAGGGTTACCACCAAACCAATTGTATGCCCTAGCAACATGTACGCTTCCTCTAATTTGCAAGCATTCATCATTATTGACTATCAATAGATCTTAGTGAACAATACACTTGATCTTATTCCTCAATAAAATCAGGTGACTACAAGACTTGTAGTTAAGAAAAAGATGGGGCTGATTAATCATAATTATTTTTTTTCTCGAAAACGCAGGAGAGCTGCGCCTCATTATATTAAGAGGAGAAAAGGGCGAGAGCCCAAACAACCCCACCAACACAATTAATCATAATTATATATGTTAATTGGGTGGATGCGGCAAATGACAAGCTTATGCCAATCTCTGAAGGATGGCACTTTGACAGAAGATTAAAGCCACAATTCATGTAAAATAGTAGTGTGCAAGATATTTTTATTACATTAAGAAAGAGCTATGATCGCAAGTAATGTCTACCTCTCTGACTGCCTGAAGCAACTCCAGCAGAGGCCTTGTGTAGAACCTGGAATGTCTCCCCTAACATCTGTTGCTTACATATTTTGTCCTCGAGGATCGCAATATCCTTCTTTTTCTGCAGTGTTTCCATCTCTAAATTATGGAACTTCTCGTCAAACTTCTTTTTGCATTCAGCCACCTCCTTTTCACAGTCCAAGATAATTTTTTGCCTCTGACCAAATCCAAGTAGAGATGTTGATTAGATAATAGCACCACAAGGCTTCCAATGTAACTGTGCCATTTAGGATTTGAAGAGCATAGGGAAATCAGACAACAGTAGAGGGGTTTAAGAAAGTAACCTTAGATATATGTTTCTTGGTCATCAGATCATGCATCAGAAGCAGCCGACTCATTTCAATTGTTAATGGATCTGATTGAGGACCACTTTCAAGCATATATTGTCCAGAAGTGGAGCCTGTTGTCTGGTTGTTTGACTGCTGCTGAACATTTGATGATCTAGGGCTGTCTAACCAAGCTTGTGCTGGAAAACTATTCCTGTCAACTGGTTGATCCTGATGAGCAACAGTTTGACAAGTCTGGGGACCATATTGTTGTCTTACATGTGGAGTTAATAAGGATGAATTAGAGGCATTTTGCTGCTCGGTAACTTTGACAGGTGGAGAGGTGGCAATTTGCTGCTTGGTAACTCGAACAGGTGGAGAGGTGCGATTACTAGACATAAGCAATTGTCTACACCCATTGGTAACTGGATCTGACTGGAGTCCATTTTCAGGCATATGCTCAACCATGGAGCTTGTCTGGTTGGCTGATTGCTGCTGAATATTTAATGTCCCATGGTTGTCTAATCCAGTGCTTATTGAACAAGTATTCACACCAGATTCTTGACACGGATGAGCAACATTTTGACAAGTTAGATCATTAAGTTGTAGTTGTGTTGACGGTTGGACTAATGTTGCTGAAGTTGCAGTGATGTTATGCTGTTCAGTGACTTGGCCAAAGGAAGAGATTGCACCACTAGATACTTCCTTATTAGCTGCAACATCAGCCTGTTCCATTTGATTCACATTAGCTGAAGGCAGCCTTTCAGCTTGAGGTTCCTCCTGTAAAGAAATTATGTCAAAGGATGTTAGATTATGATCTTCCATTGGTATTAAGCTGGAATAAGTTCAGTTCCAAGAATGACTGTCACAGTCAGATCCTACTGTTAATTTGTGCCTTCACTGAAGTAACATTGAAAACCAAAAAAACATGATAACATTGAGATCTTGTCTGATGGTTCAGCTTCAATTCATCAGAATGATTTGTCACCTGCAAATCACGCTATGATCGAAACATGACTTCTCAATCAATCAAGCTATATAACGAAAACAGTGTTTTGCAAAAAATAAAAGGTAAAGTTCTTGCCACCCATTGTCCACGTTAATGATAATTTCTTCCAGACCACAATAAATTTAATTATTATACAGTAATGAAAAAAAATGAGTATGAGCTAAATACCTCATCGTGCAATGCTGTTTCATGAATATTAGAGTCAGACTCATGTGGCAAACTTCTCTGGGACCCAGAACAAGAGCCTTCTAATGCATCATCGTCAGGATTCATGCACATTTGCTTCTTTCTAACTGGAGGCTCATTTCCTAAGTCAGCTGCCACTGCCTTAGAAAGTACCAATGTTTTATCAGTGACAAACTGAGAACAGGATCTCTCCTCATTTCCCCCCTCATTTTGTGGTGGTGAGGAGACAGCAACTTGCATCCCAACTTTTTCACTGAGCTCAGTGGGTGCATTATTGGAATGTGAAGACATACTATCTACTAAGCCTTCGGTTGCATCAACAGATAACCCATCCTCTGCACCTCCATTTGTCTCTATTGGTGATTGTAAGTTTTCTATAATTGGCTCTGGCTGACAAATATCACTGTCCTTGTCTGTAACGGTTTCTTCCAGTTCTTTACTAGAAGCAATTGCTTCAATTTCAGTAGTTAGAGATTGCATGTCCAAAAATTTGAGCTCTTGTTCGCCTTCAGAATAAGCATGCGCATGACACTCTGATTTCTCCATCTCGAATCCTGAACATGTCAAGGAAGTTCCATCAAACGTTTTCTTAAGGTAGCCAGCTGTAGCCTCAAATATCCAGCGTTCTCTTATTCTCTTCTCTTTGTTCCTATCATTTATTTGTCTTCTCACAAAATTTATAAGCTGAGACCGCATATATTTACGGAAAACCTTAAGCAAAATGCTGCAAAATAGCTTTGGTAGCTTCATCCTGTGATAGCTTGCTGTTGGTATGACACGCTCATAGTGAACTCTATAAGAGCAAGCATGTTTTTTGAAGAATTTCCACTCCTCTTCCTTTATTAAAGTATTGAATTCTTTGCGGTCTTTACTCTGATGTAACAATTGGTTACCAAGCCTTTCTGAACAAACTTTCTCGATCTTTTTCAGTACTTGATGATAATCATGGTAACTAAAGCAGTTGCGCATCCATTTCTCATGCCTTTCTTTTGACCTAATAGGGGAAGATGGAGAATAGCTCTGGCTGTGTTTCTCAGAATATATTCTATGACAAGTTGATTGAATCACATTAGCAAGTTGACTCTTCATTGAAGTGTCTCCTTGATGGGAACCTCTTTCAGGTGAAGTTGATTGCCATGTACTGACCCTCCCCTTGGTGGATGAACCCAACTTTTGAACACTTACAACCATACCCTTGTGGATAAGGTTTTCTAATCCAAATGGCTCATCCTTCCTAAACTCACCTTCTTCTAGTTCAGGGCTGTATGATGCTTTAACTTTTTCTTCTCTCCTGCCTATATCAAGTTTCTCACGTTCATGTGATTTCTTGCAGGTTTCATTGTTACCCATATAAATTCTCAGCCAAACTAGAAGGTAGCGGAATAGGGAAGCTATGCTGTTGCCATGAACAAGATTTCCCCGCCAATTTGGTTCACCCTGTTTTGGTATGCACCTCACTTCAAAGTATAAGCACTGGTAAACTGGCCAATATTTCTCCTAAACAGAAAGAAATGCAAAGAGCACAGATGTCAATGGTAGGAAGGTACATTATAAACCAATCATTTAAAATATCATATTTCTTTTTATTAGCTAAGAAAAATCTGCTAACAGCATTCTTTAACATGAGTGTAAAAGAATTCAATACACATATAATTACGAAACTTCTATATTCAAGACAACAACAAGAACAAGCATTTAAGTCCCAAGCAAGTTGGGGTAGGCTAGAGCTCAGACCCACATGAGCCTCCCCCAAAAAGGTAAAAGAAAGAGAGAAAAAGTCTATATGTATAATATATACATGAGGGGATCTAAAGCTATTCAAGTATTCATGCTTCAAGTACATGGATAGCTGATTTCCACGCACTCCTACCTAAGGACAGATCTATGGGTATATTCTGTTGGAAATCACTTCTCTCTTGAGTGTTTATCACAAACACACACTTGCTTTGTCACCAGAGAGAAAAGCTAGTGTTTGTGATAAACACTTAAGAGAGAGGAAGTAATTTCCATCATTTTCCACTCTTTCAAGTCCCATTTTACTGCCACCTCCCATGTCTATTCAGCCAAATCCTCCCTACCAAATTATCAACGCAGCTTAGAATTCCGATATGCACCGGTACCTCTAGAGGTCTCCGTCGGACAACGGGCATGACCAGACCAGCTCAACTGGTGTTGAACAAGCTTTTCTCAATTGCTGCTACCCCTAGCCTATCATGTGTATTGTTATTTTGAACTCAGTCCTTTCAACTTTTATGTTTATAAGACACTAAAAAATATTGAAGGACCTCGATTCCTCGACTGACTCCCATGAGAAAAGTAGAAAAGTATTATTAGTGTTTATACTAAACAAACAAAGTCATAAGAAACTACTTCAATCAATTCCAATCCACATTCAAGGCAATGCTAATATAATATTGTCTAGTCAGTTTAGATTGCTTTGAATGGATAAATGCCTAGAGATGTCATGTCGAGGTGGTGTCATTATGGATCCACTGCTCCAGGTAAAGAAGAAAAATATTGTGTGCTGTTTCACAATTCCCTGTCCGGGGAGAGTAAATTCAGTGAGACAAATTAATAAAAACATAAAATTGGCATCCCTTCTAAGTTCTAACAAGGCCAAACAAAGGTGGAATAACAAGATGACAAATAACAGATACATTTCTGTACTTCAAACACCAAAAACATAACTATGGCACCTTAATCAACAATTGTAATACTATCAGAATTTTTAGCAATAAGTTTTCACCAGAACCTCCCTCTGCCCCTGAATAAATCAATTCCTAGAGATGTCTTAAGTCAAACTTTTTTAAGTTTGACCATAGAAAAGAGCGCTAAGATTTATGGCACCAAATTAGTATCATTAGACACAACATAAACTATATTTTCATAATGTGATCATTTGGCGTCACAAGTATTTATGATTTTTCTATAAATTCGGTCAAACATAGAAAAGTTTGACTTAAGACAACTCTGGAAATTGATTTATCATGAAAAGAATATGAGATGCAGAAAATGAGATACTTGGAAACCGAAATGGGAAAAAATGCCGATCCGGTAGCAAGAATAAATGTATCTGGTTCTAAAGTATGATCGTAGTGTGCTTAATTGCTTATTGCCATGGAGTTAACAGTACATAACTAAAATTCATATATCTATGAAAGTGTGGCATGAAATGGTTGATATCTACCATGTAATTTAGTTATTTTGTTAACATGGAGAGTGTGCCAGCATGGATGAATGAAAGAGGATCTGATGCACAGGAAAGGCATGGATGTGCAAAAAACAACATTTGCCGCACAAGGACCACATAAGAAAACATAAAACAGAAGCCATTTTTAGACTATAAAATGAGCCCATTGACTGTAAGACCATTCTGAAACTTTGGAACATGAGGATGCCAAGTACTACATCAAAGTCGATACAGGGAATCTAAGCACCTGACAAGATCAAGCAAGTCATGTGAACTTGTGGTGTACAGGGTCAAAATTGTTGAATAGAATTTAATGTGAGAAGAAGTGAACGCGATCGGCACCTTCATGCCTTCTAATGCAGTTGGGTCCTGGTCAACAATGCACATAGCATCTATTACATGATAAATATTTTAAATAGGACTAGTGCCAAGGTAGAGGGAAGTTGAAAGAAGAGATAGATTGAAGCAATGCATAAATCCAATCAAGAAGCAATGAAAATTTTGCATTGTGCTCTGTATATAGAATAGTGTCAGTGGCATTAAGCAATTTCTTGTGTGAGAAGATAATTTATTGCTATGGTCCAGCTGTAGCAGTGGTGTTATAGTGTGATGTGTAGTGTCTACATGACCAGATCATAGATACTCCATCCGTCCACAAATATAAGAGATTCTGGTGCTCAAATTTTGTCCACAAATATAATAATTGATAAGTAGCCAATCAAGAGTTGGACAGTAAGGAGTTGGCCTCACGTGGCATGAGATTTTTCCCTCCTTGCATAGTTTGTCCTAAAAATCACATAAGTCCTTAGATTTGTGGATTGAGGAAGTACTCCTGTCCTGTCCCCCTGTTAGAAAATATAAGGCGTAATTTGTTTTGCAAAAGTGAAAAAGTACTGCTACTATACAACCATTTGAATACAAGTCAAGGTCCAAGTTTTAAAATCACACGGATGGAAAGCTCATAAATGCATTGGATGGTCTAGATGCATGGCTGTACTTGATTTTTACTCAAAACATTTCCTTGGGTGTGTTTAGTTGTGTAAAAAGGTGTAAAAAGGTGTAAAAAAAGTACTGTAGCACGTTTTGGCTTTATTTGACAAATAGTGTCCAACCGTTGACTAATTAGGTTCAAAACGTTCGTCTCGCAAAGTATAACCAAGCTGTACAATTAGTTTTTTATTTCATCTACATTTAGTACTCCATGCATGTATCGCAAGTTTGATGTGACGGGAATCTTTTGTTTGCACAGTACTTTTTTTTTTGAGGAAGTAAACACAGCCCTTGACTAAAAGGTTGTAAAAAATGCAAAAGGTTGTATATTTTTGGCCATCCGTTTGTGAAAATATAAGTATACGTTTATTGTAGAAAAAACTACATATTCCAAAAATGTTTTCAAACTGTATTTGTTTGCTACATATAAACGATGTATGTCATTATGTTGTGAGAAGGTAATGATCAAAGACTAACTTTGAAGGCCAGGTCGAAGATAAAATACCCCCTTGTATACCTGAACGAAGGGAGTATAAGACATATTTGGTCAGCATCTTCCATTTGGAATGCTTTATCAAGAAGACCGATCACTCGATAAACCGAGGTCAGCCTTTGATAGTTCACTACTTAAAAGTAATCCGACAAAAATTGAAACTCCCACTAAAATCAAGGAGCTCGCGATCACAATAATTGAACTGAAAATTGAAAGCGCGGTCCAGTAAATTCTCCGGATTTCAAAAATCGAGTATCTTTTCATTTACACCCAACTAACTAAAGAACCTTACCAAATAAAACCCACGCACCAAAACTCCGCCTGCAGGTACCATATAAAACTCATCCAACCCGCTTGCTAGGCAAAAAAAAAAAAAAAAAACACCGCTAAAAACCATGGCTGCGGCACCGATGGTTCAAAACTTCAGTACCTCAAACGCTAGTCCCCTAAGCCGCTCCTCCACTACTAGAACGAGAAGCAACTTAATTTATAGTAACATATAAAAAGAAATAACCGCATTCATGCAGGGGAGATTAGAAGCTCGCCAGCTCACCTACAAGTGGAGCGTCGCCGCACCCGTGCCGTGCCCAGAGAACGGGGATCGAACGAGGGTTTTGGACGGAGACGACGCGGAGCGAGCGGCGGCTGCTTTAGCAGGAGGAACCGAAGCAGGGGTGGTGAGTAGGGGAGGAGGACTTGGGGCGGCGGGTTTGGAACCGGAAACGCGAGCGTCGTGTCGTACGCAGTGCGCTTCGGACCCTGGCACTGGAATCGCTCCGAAATAGTAGTCGGGTTTTTATTAGTTATATGATGAATACATAAAATCTCATCTCATCAACAACTAAAAAGAACCGGATGTTATCGTCTGATCGCTTCACCCTAATTGCTTCGCTAATCCCCGGTGCACGGCCTTGGCAAAACCGTGTCGCCGCTCCACGCGCGGCCTCCGCAAAAACGCAACTGCTGCATCCTCCCACACCTCCCCACTCCCCAGCAGCTAACTCCCGCACCTCTTCTGCCGCATCCGCATGCGACTCCATGGGCCTCCCGCCCCGCACCGTCCGCTGCAGCGCCCTGCCCCGTTAGACCGCCGCATGGAGCCGGAGCGTCGACACGGAATCACCATTGCGACCTGTTGCCTCGACAAGTGGGTGACTGAAGGGATGGGTGACGCCGCCACGCCCCAACACCGGCGCCGCCATCATCGTTCTCCCCCCTCCCTCCCTCCCTAGGCCAGCGGCAGCGCATGCGGCACCCTCCCTCCAGGGTGGTGGTGCTGGGGCCGCTCTCTCTGGCCAGCAGCGGCGCGCTCGGTCCCCTCCGGCCGTCGATGGCACGCACACCATCTCTGTCCCGGTCGGCGGCGTTCAAATCTTGGGGGTGGTTCCCCAATCTGCCGGTGAGCGGCGGTTCCAACGTGGCTGCAGGGCCGCGACGACACCAAGGCCGCATTGAGCTGTCAGCCAATCACTCTCTCCCTTTCTTCAGAGGTCTGGGGCTCCCACACAGAGGATCTCCATTCGAGCAGGAGCACCAACTCGTGGAGGAGAAAGGGGGTGCAGGACGAGGAGCACCACCGCCCTTGTCCCTTGTCCAGGTACTGCTTGCAATTTTGTTTGTTTTATTTACAGACCATACCTATGTCAGCACTGATAAAAACTTTAGAAATAATGTTGTTCCACTAATGTTGTCACCACCTACAGATGTTAGATTATACACTAATGACTGGTGGAGATGTTGCATCATTGGGACCACAAGCAGTCACGAAGACCCATCAGTTGTTTGACTGTGCGAAGAAATCGGATAGGGGTTTGCTCCTCTTCATAGTAAGTGAAAACAAAATCTCCAGATGCTTTTCTGGTACCCACCTCTGAATCATAGTATTTGCCCTGAGGATGGTTCGATATTAAATGTTTATGGAATGGTTGCAATTTTCAACATGTCAAAAAAACACGCTGTTTTGAGGCATCTTTGCTAATCAATGAGATTTAGCAAGGAAAGCTCGGCTTTTATTTCTAGAGTTTGTGGCTTAGGCTTCCAGGTTTCCAGGAAGAAGCTGTTCAACAAAATTGGATTCCTCCCTTGTCATCTAATAGCACGTCTAAGCGTCTTTTTTCTGAAATTGTAGTGCCTCAACAAAGGCCCCACTAAGTGGAGTCAATGCAAGGTCGATAATGTTAAATCCCAACTTGCAATAGCCAAAGAGATTATGCATAGACTTGAGATTGCAACTCTTGGGACCGAGTGGATGGCGAGGAGCGGCTTAGAAAAAAAGCTCAGACACCATTGCCTCGAATTAGCTTCCCTTGAGCGAACCATTGCACGTTTCCACTCTCGCATACTCTTCGATAAGGTGATGCGAACACTTCCTTTTATATGCATACACTGAACAAACTCTGAATATTCAAAATGCCAAATGTGTCTGTGCAGTTGTGCATTGCAGAGAGATTTTGTTTTAAAACTGTTCAAGACAGCTATCCAAAACAACTACGCCGTGATGTCATTGCAATGTAAGTTTTTTTTTAGTTTGCAACGGACATCAACGGGTTATGTTTGGGAGTTATTAGAACCTGATGTTATTGATTAAACCTATCATGGTTATCACGAGATGAGGGGGTCAAAGTTTGGGGAAAACCTTCACTTCCCATATCAGGCCATGGCCAATGATCGAGGTGCTGTAGCATCCCACATCTAGCGTCAATAGAAGGGGTTAGTCAGTTCCGATCTCAACTTAGAACTCAATTTTTTTTTTGTAGCTCTGGAAAACTGATATATGCATGCATGTGTTCTTCATCCAAATTCAGAAAGCACATGCCTAGCCTTTAATCTTGTGGTTTGCTTATTTATGCCTTGCAGAAAGCCGAAGGCAATGCCTGTTTGTCATTGGAATATGCATCACAAACCTCCTGTATGATGATCCCTCACCTTAGCCACCAGCTAGAGTTGAGGCATGAGAAATAGGAACTTAGCAAACAGTGCCGTTGTGCTTGTCAATGTGGACTATGAGGGAGATACTGAGTGGTTTGGCGACATCCATGCACCGTACCGATAGATCGCTAGGTGAGCCGTTTTCTCCTTTGGTTCCTAATGAAAATTACTGTAGCATGAAAACCAAGTGACTGCACATTTGTGGATGGCAGCGAGAAGGTTGAAGATAGTGAGGACACCTCAACCTGGTTATTGGCTGAAAGGATGATGGCAGCATATTGCATATATTTAGGTAAGTTGTAATGCTTTGTGCTTTAACTTAGATGAGCATGGGATCAGTTGGCTGAAATTAAGTTACAAGACTTTTTTTTTGGTTCATTTATATTTGCTAATACTTTTTTTTGTCAATTTGATAACGAGTCCTCGAAAACATCTTGGTTGTTTGGGGCTTTATAGTTTACATTGGTCTTTACTAAAGTGACCTACTCCTGATTTGGACTAACCAATTTGGTCCATATGGTAATATGAATATGTGAACCATTTGTGTTACAGGAGTATCAGAGCTCAACTTTAGTGTCACTTTTTTCATCCTCCTATATTTAGTTATTTTTAGAAAAGGAAATGTGCGATTAGCAGTGGATGCTAAAAATGAATCGCTAGATATGAGGATGTAAAACTTTCAGGTAGATTTCAGATTTATTGACTGCCTGATACAAGCAAGCATATGTGGCGCCGCATGTGTCTTGTGGCCTCCAACAGACTGCCTCCTGATGGCTTTGCCCGGTTGCCCGATGTCTATCCTTCCATTGTTTACTGCTCGAAGGTAATGGGATCAAATAAATCAAAGATTTTTGTGTACTGGGTATTGCAGATCGTCCACTCCTTTTGCATGTCATTAGTTTTTGCTATGTAAAACATATATGCTATCTAATGTGCATTACTGCCCCCAATTCTAATTTGGGGATATATATGTATTTTTACTGTTTGTGTAGCCAAGGGGTCCATACTGAAAACACCTCATGGAGGAGGGCTACTGCAAAGAAAAGGAGGATGCCGAGAAACAAACCCAGATCCAGATGTTAGGATGCAAATTGGATTGCATGCAATTCTAACAAGGGTTCATATTTAGCTTCATGCTGGAGTCTTAACTATAAACAGCTATGAGGATGTCCTGGAGAACAGTGAGATCAGCCAGCTGAAAGCTCTAGCCGATTAGCCTGTCGGTTTGAAAAGTGGCAATTGTTATTGTATTTTCAATAAGAAAACATGCTTATAACTACGGCAAGATGATATAATGTCTGCATTTAAATTTGTCAAAGCTAGCGGTACTATGACGTGAGCATGTACTCCATAGAAAATGACTTTAGCTCACTATATGTTCAAACGACTACCTCACATGCAAGGTTGAAGTACCACGATCTTGATTTTGGATTGCCTACTAGACATTTTCTGATATTATTTTTTCCCGTTGCAACGCACGGACACTCAACTAGTATATATATATATATATATATATATATATATATATATATATATATATATATATATATATATATATATATATATATATATATATATATATATATATATAGGAAAAAGTCTAATTGACCCCCAACTATTGGGGGTGGTCTAGTTTACCCCCTCAACTATGAAACGGTTTAATTTACTCCCTGAACTTTGTAAAACAGGCCAAATCACCCCCTCGAACGGTTTTAGACTGTGGTTTGCTACAGTAACAACGGTTTTGCAACAGTAACAGTGGTTTTGTTATTTTCTTTTTATTTATTTCGTCTGAATCTTTGAAAAATCATAGTAAATCACAAAATAAAAAATTCAATTTTGTTGGACTCCACATGAGTAGATCTACACAGTGAACATATAATATATTATGCTTTAGTACAAAGTTTTTGCTGTAAATTTTGATCTATTTTTTTCTATAATTAATTTGAATAATTCATACAACAAAAACTTTGTACTAAAACATACTATATTATATATTTACTGTGTAGATATACTAATGTGGAGTCCAACAAAATTGTATTTTCCATTTTAAGATTTTTTTGTGATTTATTATGATTTTTCAAAGATTCAGACGAAATAAATAAAAAAGAAAAGTACAAAACCACTGTTACTGTATCAAAGCGTTGTTATTGTAGCAAAATCACCGTCCAAAACCGCTCGAGGGGTGATTTGACCGGTTTTACAAAGTTTAGGGGGTAAATTATACTGTTTCATAGTTGAGGGGGTAAACTAGACGACCCCCAATAGTTGGGGTCAATTAGACTTTTTCCTATATATATAATATAATATTGATGATCGGTCACGTCAATCGAGAGTTTTGGGGCCTGTTTAAAGTTTCTAAAATTTTTCAAAAAATTTTAAGATTTTTCGTCACATCGAATCTTTGAACGTATACATGAAGCATTAAATATAGATAAAAAATAAAACTAATTACACAGTTTAGATGAAATTTACGAGACGAATCTTTTAAGCCTAATTAGACCAT
This sequence comes from Saccharum hybrid cultivar R570, assembly GCA_038087645.1. Classification (NCBI taxonomy): domain Eukaryota; kingdom Viridiplantae; phylum Streptophyta; class Magnoliopsida; order Poales; family Poaceae; genus Saccharum; species Saccharum hybrid cultivar. Next base: position 8,152,622 of record JAQSUU010000191.1, on the reverse strand, counting down.
AATTAAACACCAGTTGCTAAATAACAATGAAAGGGCTACAGTATCATTTGCTAAAAGATTTCGCGAACTAAATAAGGCCTTGGTTGGGCTCTCGTGCTGGTTCACTGGCCGTTGGGCCCATGGACCTTTTAGTCTATGCCCTGTTTAGTTTCTAATTCCTGCCCTAGATTTCACTATAAAAAAGAAGATTTTTCATCACATTGAAATGTCGGCACATGTATGAAGTACTAAATATAGATGAAATAAAAAAACTAATTACATAGTTTTGTTGTACTTTGCGAGACGAACACTTTAAGCCTAATTAATCAACGTTTGGACATTTTTTTATCAAATAAAAATAAACGTTGCTACAGTACGACGTGACGCGCACTGTTCTAAGTTGGGTGCCCCAACTTTGAAACTAAACACGGGCTATAAATTTTGCCATTGTCAGCTACTCCTGGCGTCGACGCTTGTGTCGTGTGCACTGCCGCACTACGTGCCTACGTAACCGGAGGTCTAGCAGCCCAAAAAAGAAAAAAAAAATGCTTCTTTTTCAAGCTCGCCTTGACCGGTTGACCCAGCCCGACCATCGGCTCAGCTGTGGCCCAAAATAATAATTTATTTTATTATTACTATCCGAACACTCTCATATAACACTATGATGTAACAGCCGATGGAACACCTAAAAACTTTATACCTTGGCAGCGAGGACAGAAAGAGAGAAGGTCCCAGGTGGGCTGCTCACAAAGAGGTGAAATCAGCGGCGGTGTAAAGTGAAGTGACGTCGATGGCAAGGGCCCGGTTCGGTTGCACCCAAAATGCTAAATTTTTTAAGATTCCTCGTCACATCGAATCTTTAGACGCATGCATGAAGCATTAAATATAGATAAAAAATAAATGTAATTACACAGTTTAGACGAAATAGACGAGACGAATCTTTTAAGCCTAATTAGACCATGATTGGACAATATTTATCAGATAACAACGAAAACGCTACAGTAACGTTTTGCCAAAAATTTCGACATCCAAACGGTGCCAAGGTTGGCGTTCCTGGCACCTCGGCGAAGCTCCCACAAAAACTGTACATAGGGGAGGTGTGCAACATCGAAGTGAGGCCTAAACTAGAGGAGACACAAGAAGAAAAGAAGCAAAGAGAACGTAGTCGCTCCTGAGCTTGGCAGCGGCAACAATGGCGGCCGCGACGCTGAATGCGACTTGCAGGTGCTTTTCCGGTGGATGTTTTTCAACGATATCACGTCCGGCGGGTGGCGGCTTGCTTATGACCTCAGCAAGCCATGGTTGCAGGGCATTTGACAGCGGTGGCTTGCGTCCAAGTTCCGATGAATTTCGAAGGGGAGCAAAGGGCGGCGATGGTGTCCACTGTGGTTTAGCAGGTTTGGCGAGGGGTGAGACCGAAGGCTATGAGCTCGGTTGGCTTCGTGGAGAAGGCAGCGAGGCAGCGTTAATGCCATGGCCTCGGGAAGCAGCAGGGGACAGGCACACTAGCAAGACCGTGCCACTGCGGCGGGTAGGACCGGCAGTTGGCGAGCGCCCTATGCGCGTGCAGGCGAACCGCGACCGGACGGGGGACAGCAAAAGGCGACGGGACGCAAGCGAGACGTCAGGCACTTGCAGGGCGCTGCCCAGTCCGACGAAAACTATGGCCCCGTTTACTTGGCATGCAAACCCAAAATACTTCCTCTTTCACCCATCACATCGAATCTTTAAATACATGTATGGAGCATTAAATGTAGGTAAAAAAACTAACTAATTGCATAGTTTGTCTGTAAAGTTTGAGACGAATCTTTTGAGTCTAATTAATCCATGGTTGGACAAATTTTACCAAATAACAACGAAAAGTGCTACAGTAACTTTTCACCTCATTTTTCTCAACTAAACACAGCCTATGAAACTTGATCAGGCCTGGTAAGGGTCTGTTTGTTTGGGTGTTAAAGTTTAACAAACACTGTAGCACTTTCGTCTTATTTGATAAAAAGTTTTTAATTTCGGACTAATTAGATTTAATAGATTCGTCTCGTAAATTACTCCTAATATGTGCAGACATGCATGCAATTAGTCTATATTTAGTACTCCATACATTTACCGCAATATTGATGTGATAAGAGTTAAACTTTAACATGTGCAAACCAAACAGGCCCTAAATCTAGGATCTAAAGTTCTAGGGTGTCACATCGGTTGTTACATCGATATTTCACATGGGAATGTTTAGATAGTAATAATAAAACAAATTACAGAAGTCCTTAGTAATCCGCGAGATGAAATTATTAAGCAAAATTAATCCGTCATCATCACATGTTACTGCAGCTTTACTATAGTACCATATTGTCAAATCATGGACTAATTAGTCTTAAAAGATTCGTCTCGCAAATTAGACGTAATTTGTGCAGTTAGTTATTTTTTTAGTCTATATTTCATACTTTGTGTATGTGTCCAAACATTTGATGAGATAGAGCAAGTTTAGAGGATGAACTACCCGAGGCCTGATTATGTGTATGGGTGCCACTGTCAGTATGTGTGCAGCACCAGCAGCGGAGCAATCCTCGCCTCCAACCCCGCGCGCATGCTGCATGCATGCACCACTGCAACGCGTGTCTGTGCGGTTGTGACCAGGAAACAAATTGGGTGGACGAGGGGCGCACCGAATATAAAAAATATATTTTTTTGCTTAAAAATATAAAAATAATGATTTTATGCTTGAAAAAATAGTATTATATCTTATTTTGGAAAAATTATTGATAGCAGGCAATCACAAAGACCTGTACAGCGCAACATAGACTGCTAAACTGTTACTTTCCGTGTCAGGGGTAAAACAGTAATCTCACATGCAACTTAAAACCGTTAGCCCATGAAACTGATGGAAAGGGCTCAGAAACAAAAGAAAATTCCGAGACAAAAAAAGGCCAAAAAACTAAGCAACATTTTCTTTAGAGCCAAGAAATTAATTTCCTTATAAAACAATCCATAACAGCTTGCGCACTGATCAAGTGATCAAAATTAGATCATGCTAGTTTCAAAAAATAAAAAGATCATGCTACTATTTTGTTGGGCCATTGGGGCTAGTTCGGCGGTCCACGATGTGGGTAGGATCATGTTAACTCCTGCCGATTAGGCCCAAAGAAACTGTTCTCGTATGGCCCAACTTTTGTGATTAGGCCGCAAAGTTGTGAGCCTTTACACCTTTTTTTTTTGGTGTACTACATATATGCGGCGGAAAAAGTCTACTTAACCCCCTGAACTATCAGTCAGTGTCTAACTTACACCCTCAACTATAAAACCGTCTGTTTTACACCCTGAACTTTTTAAAACCGTTCAAATTACACCCTGGAGAGGTTTTGGACGGCGGTTTTGCGACAATAACCATGGTTTTGCTATAGTAACATCGGTTTTGACTTTTTCTATTTATTTCCGCTGAATCTTTGAAAAATCATAGTAAATCACAGAAAAATTATAAAATAGAAAATATAATTTTGTTGGACTCCACATGAGTAGATCTACACAATGAACATATAATATAATACGCTTTAGTACAAATTTTTTTTTTCTGTAGCTTTAAATTAGTTAGAAAATCAAATTTTGTCTGTAATTAATTGGAATAATTCATAGCTACGGCTTCTATGGTCCAATTATGGTGAAATTTTATGATGGGGTTATTGTTATATGCTTGAACTATAGTAAAAATTTTATACTCATTGGATCATATATAACTTAGTTATAGATTTATTTAGGTTTATGTTTAGGTTTATGCTTGTTAAATATAAATAAATCTATAACTAAATTATACATGATCCAAACAGTATGAAATTTTTACTATAGTTCAAACATACAATAATTAGTTTACTATAAAAATTTAACCACAATTGGACCATAAAAGCTGTAGCTATGAATTATTCTAATTAATTACAGACAAAATTTGATTTTCTAACTAATTTAAAGTTACATAAAAAATTTTGTACTAAAGCATACTATATTATATGTCATTGTATAGATCTACTCATGTGGAGTCCAACAAAATTAGATTTTCTATTTTATGATTTTTCTGTGATTTACTATGATTTTTCAAAGATTCAGCGGAAATAAATAGAAAAATAAAAAGTCAAAACCGTCATTACTGTAATAAAACCATGGTTACTGTATCAAACCGCCGTCCAAAACCGCTCCAATGTGTAATTTGAACGGTTTTCAAAAGTTCAGGGTGTAAAACAGACAATTTTATAGTTGTGGGTGTAAGTTAGACACTGACTGATAGTTTAGGGGGTTAAGTAGACTTTTTCCTATATGCAGCCTTTACACCCTTTTTGTGTACTACATATATGTCCGTGCAGCATGGGGATATTTTATGTACAAGTATATCGACACACGTGAGTTATGGCTTAGGTAAACATATTAAGAAATCTATGAGTTATGGCTTAGGTAAACATATTAAGAAATCTATAAATCTAGTTATATAAAAAATATGAAGTTGTCTCCACCTTCCTCCAACCATACATAATAGTTTCGCTTCACACTAATAACGACAAGGCGCAATTGTCAGCTAAGTACTACACGGGTTCCTTCAGTTCTGTAGGGCTGTATTTTTTTTGTCGGCCACGGGTATCTGGTTGGGACTGGATCTGGTCATGTGCAAGAGTGGGTTTTAGTGCAAGCCAAAAACTTGTCTATATAAGGCAAGCCAAGTAATCAATGGACAAGTTTAGAGCTTATTACAATAGTTAGTCCCTTTCTATAGTCTAAATATTTTTTATTTAATATGCAAGGATAGGAAGGGAAGAGTTAAAATATGCACAGAGAAAGCGTCGTGGCATGCGTGATGAGCTGATCGACGAAACCAGCGCAAGGATTGCTTTCTCTCTTCTCTTTGGCCTTGTTCACTTGCTCATCCCAACCTAAAATATTTCCTTTTCCACCCATCACATCAAATCTTTCAACGCATGCATGGAGCATTAAATGTAGGTAAAAAAGATAACTAATTGCATAGTTTGTCTGTAAATGTCGGGACGAATCTTTTGAGCCTAGTTAATACATGATTGAACAAATTTTGTCAAATAACAACGAAAGATGTTACCGTAACTTTTCACGTGAACACACCCAAAGGACTATTATTGTACGTGCTCTTATTATTTTTACGGTGGCGCTGGACCCGAGCCTAGCGATCCACGAGCCCTCACGCGGGCGGCGCGAGGTCCAGCCCTTGTTTAGTTCCCAATTTCTCCCCAAAATTTCACTATGCAAAAAGAAGATTCCCCGTCACATCAAAATGTCGGCACATGTATGAAGTACTAAATGTAGATGAAATTAAAAACTAATTATACAGTTTTGTTGTACTTTGCGAGACGAACATTTTGAGCCTAATTAGTCAAAGTTTGGACAATTTTTACCAAATAAAAACAAAAGTTGCTACAGTGCGATTTGATGTGCACTGTACCGAGTTGGGCCTCCCAACTCGGGATCTAAACACGGGCCCAGTTCAAGTTCAACTGCAACAACAAGCCGTTGTCCGTATCCAGCGGAGATCTCAACCTCCTCGGCACCGCCACCGACTTGTATTTTTTCGATTTCATTTTATTTAGTTTGATATTTTTCTTTTTTTCGATTCAGATTTGGAACGATTTGATTTGATATCCAATTTTGATTTGGAGGAGCGAGGCAAAAAAAAATCCGGGCCGAGCTAAGCAGGGCGGAGCGGTATGATGATACCCTCCGTATTTGACTTGTATTTTTTTCAATTCATTTGATTTGGTTTGATATTTTTGTTTCTAATTCGGATTTGAACGATTTGATTTGATTTAATATCCGATTCTGATTTAGAGGAGCGACTAAAAAAATCCTGAGACTGGCCGCAGTGGATATTCTAAAACGATACTCTAAAGCTTTAGAGTATGAATATAGAGTAAAAACTGTTGCACTGGGTACTCTAAAACGATACTCTATCCTTTCTCTCACTCTATATTTAGAGTGGCACAGTACTTACTCTATAATCTATAGTGGCAGGTCCCACTAGCTAAACAAAGGGGAAAAATGCTATAACTCACAAACCAAAAATCCAAATTAAATTTCGGGTGCGGGTAGTCCGAGTAGGGCGGGGCGGTAGGGTTGATCTCAAGTTCTGTCAATGCGGTTGGTGGGCGATAAGGACCCACGCATCGTCCACCAACTCTGTGCTGTACACCCAACGCAGAACGCACCCACCCAGGCCTTTAGTTTCTCAAATTCATCCCTAAATTTCACTATGTAAAAAGAAGATTCCCCATCACATCAAAATACCGGCACATATATAGAGTACTAAATATAGATAAAATCAAAAACTAATTGCACAGTTTGATTGTACTTTGCAAGACGAACGTTTTAAGCCTAATTAATCAATGTTTGGACAATTATTACCAAATAAAAATAAAATTACTATAGGGCTACACCGTAATTCGGAGAGGCCCAAATCCAACATCTAAACACGGCCCAAACCAACCAAATAGAGGCGGGCATGCCCGCATGTCATAGAAATCATGTAGCATCACCCTGCGTACGAGTAGCAGGCAAGAGGTCTCTACTGTTCCACACGCCCGCACAGCGCAACGTCCACCAACCCCCGCCGAACACGAGGAGGGTGACGGGTGGGCCATTCCGGGGTTTGGTCGAGCCCAACTAATCCCCCCCCCCCCCCCCCCCCCCCCCCCCCCCCCCCCCCCCCCGCCCCGGCACCGCACCAATCACCCCTTCATCTCGCCCACCACACGAACTCGAGCCCTCGCCCGCCCAAACACAAGCCTCAGATCTCAGCCACCTGCGCCGCCGCTTCGTTTGTGTGCAGCGGAGAAGAGAGGAAATGGCGGCGACCGAGGGCGTGCTCCTGGGGATGGGCAACCCCCTCCTCGACATCTCCGCCGTCGTCGACGACGCCTTCCTGGCAAAGTAAGCGGTCGTCTTCCCCTCTCTCCGTCTGATCTGTTTATAGGAATTTATTTAGTTACTCCTAGCCGTAGTGGTCTGGTTGCTTTCGGTGGTTTTGCGGCGTAGTCTCATCAGATCCGCGACGGAAACGATACCGTTTTGCCTGTAGCTTAACCTTAGATGCATGCACGTGCGGCGAAAGGCAGACATCTGCATGCCGGACACTGATCCGAAATTGTTTATAACTGATGAAACATCACAGCGATCCGCGGGCGTTGTCGCCGCGCTGCAATTCATTGATGCATAGCTATCGCTGTTTCCCGTCCAATTTATGCTTTATCAATCTAGATCTCCTATTTTTGAGGAGTCTACAGTTGGTGGCCTCGATGCCATGGTGCTTGATTACCATTACTCGCTTAGTAGTTGGTGTTGTAATTGTGACGTGATGCTGACATACTTCTCTCACCCCTGTTTTAGGTATGACATCAAGCTGAACAATGCCATTCTTGCTGAGGAGAAGCACTTGCCTATGTAAGTATATGTATCACTGATACTTTATATGTCATTAATTTTGGATGTACTTTTGTTGCTGAACTTGGACTTGTCTCTGTTTAAACTGCAAGCTGCATACTTCAACTTTAATGAGAAGACATGTTTGTGTTCTAATACTGCGTCTTGTTGTATGTTGTTTATCTAATGATAGGATGGGTTTTTGACAGGTATGGTGAGTTGGCTAGCAAGAGCAATGTTGAATATATTGCTGGAGGTAATGTTTCTTATAACATGTTATATGTAGTATTGCTGTCCATAAATTGTACAACTTGGTGACTCCTCTGATGGTTTGTATCTTCATTCTTTTCATTCTTATCACAGGAGCCACCCAAAACTCTATCAGGGTTGCGCAAGTAAGCTCTTAATCCTCGTTTGAAGACAAAGTGTTTTTGGAGTATCGGATAAATACTACAGTTTTGCAAAATACTTTGGCTTTCAAAAGCTTCTGGGTGTTTGGATAATGGATACAAGCCTTGTAGTTTCTAAAACCATGGTTTTGTCAAAACCATAGTCTTTTTGGAGTTTCAGAAACTCCTCTCTTAGAGCTCTTTTTTTTTCTAAACCATGGTTTTTTATGTCTTGGGATTATAAAACCACAGTTTCATGATGCCACAGTTTTGGAGAACTACATCATCCAAACAGGCCTCTATAATCTACTAAAATCTGAACAACCAAAAGTGTAGCTACATCTGTTTTGTTGATGGCATGTCATTGTTTTCAGTGGATGCTTCAAACTCCTGGTGCAACAAGTTACATGGGATGCATCGGAAAGGACAAGTTTGGTGAGGAGATGAAGAAAAATGCTCAAGCTGCAGGAGTTACTGTTAGTTTTTAATCTCATCTTCTTCATGCTAGTTTAGACAGTAATGTTCTGTTTTACTGGTTAATTGACTAATGTGGCCTTGATGTTGTCGCATACTCACTCAGGCTCATTACTACGAGGATGAGACTACTCCTACTGGCACATGTGCTGTATGTGTTGTTGGTGGTGAAAGGTTTGTTGTCTAAATACCACTTTTGTTATGCTAAAAAAAAACTTTTGTTGCATAACTTCTGCCGTTGTTGTTTTTGCATTGCGTTCACTGTTTAGTGACTATTAAATAGGACTATTGCATGATTATGATAATGTATTTTCATGTCATTTTATATGCTCTTTTACCCTCTGTAAGCTCAGTGCTCAAGTTTCTAAGGATAGTCTTTGATGGCATCATCACTAGAGTGTGTAGTTTGAGGTTTATAATTCTGTCTGTGGAACAACTTTGGCACATTAATTGCATTCTCTATCTTTGAAGATCATGCTAAACAAGTTGATATAGGTTGATGTAAAAATATTTGACTACTTCCTGTGTTGTTGTCCCTTGTTCATCCTATCGCTACTTACTGCATCAAAATTAGTACTTTTTTTTTTTGTTGCCTTTTTGCTGTTCCTTGCCATGACATACACAAATGCATAAGTTCATGAAAGTGTTGGATTCTGTTCCATACTTTTTCCCAAAAGCATTTCCCAACACTATAATATTAAATGCTTGTTGTTAGATCAAATTCTATCCTAGTATCATCTGTTGTGTCAATGAATTCGACCTTTTTTTTGTATCATTCCATTTCACGAAAATTTTGATGCCAGAAATTTCTTCTGCAATAATCAGTTATTTCCTTCTGTAATCAGGTCATTGATAGCAAATCTGTCGGCGGCAAACTGTTACAAATCTGAGCATCTAAAGAAACCAGAGAACTGGGCACTAGGTATAATATATATTTTTAGCATTTGTTTTTTTTTGGTAAAACCATTTCTTTAGTTTGTTGGGAGGATTATGTATGTTTAGTTTGAAGCTCTAAAGTTGCTCAATACTGAGCGAACTTTCAGAAGAACACACACTGCTTTAATGATCACAAAATATCAGTTGAGCAACAGCAAGTTTCACATGTTTTGGAGTACTCTAGCAAATGGCATAGCTAGTTTACTTTTATCTGTTTACGTGGAGAAGATGGTAGATGGTTTGTACTCTATTTTTGTTAAGTTGCATCACAGAAATGAATCGTTACATTTTTTGTTTGGTGAAAATAATCTGCATGAACAGAGTTGATTTGTGGTTAGCAAAAATTTTAGCACTGAATTTGTTGTTGTCCTTGACTGATTGATCACCTTTATTTGGTCCGTATTTATCTTAAGATGTACTAGTTTTCTTTACCTGACAAATATAATATTCTTGATGACAGTTGAGAAGGCAAAATACATCTACATTGCTGGATTTTTCCTTACGGTGTCACCTGATTCTATCCAGCTAGTTGCTGAGCATGCTGCAGCAAATAACAAGGTAAATTCATATTAATATGAAAGTGCCCTTTGAAGTTGTTGTTTTGGTTTGATTGACCATGCTATTTTTAGGTGTTCCTGATGAACCTCTCTGCACCCTTCATCTGTGAGTTTTTCCGTGATGCCCAAGAGAAGGTCCTCCCGTAAGTCTTATATTCTGTAACACGATGCTCAGTGTTTTGAACTTCATTCAAGGCTGCATATAGCAACACAGTGAAAAACCAGAAAGCAGTGCCTATCCTAGTCAAGACATTTTCCTATGTATTCAACATGCTAATCTTCCAGACTTAATTAAACTTCTGTTGTAAACATGAAGGGCCTACTGATGTGCTTTGCTGTCCATGCATTTTATGGATTCTAAATCTTTTTTTGAATATATGGTTGCTACTTATTACCAATATAGGTATGCTGACTACATCTTCGGCAATGAAACTGAGGCAAAGATCTTCGCCAAAGTCCGAGGATGGGAGGTGATTACGGATTAAGTCTTCTATACTCCTGTAATATTTGCCTTTGATGATTGTGTTGCTGATTAATTACCTGTGATAAATTGTAGACTGAGAATATTGAGGAGATTGCTTTGAAGATCTCTCAACTTCCTTTGGCTTCAGGCAAGCAAAAGAGGGTTGCTGTGATTACTCAAGGTGCTGATCCAGTGGTTGTTGCTGAGGACGGGAAGGTATATGCTTTTATCAGTTTGATTTGATGCTAAACTTTTATAACATGACATATGTGCTATTTTAGTCGTGAAGTGACAACTTGACATAGGCTGAGAAGCTAGTTTCAATCAAATATTTTTTTTTGCACCATTTTTTTTTGGGTCAAATATACACACTTTTGCGTGTTGGACATGCAACAAAACAGGATAGATTCCTTCTGTACATGTTTGCTCACAATCTTTTTCCACTCCCTTTCTGTAACAAACATGTCTTTGCTCTTATGGTTCTGCTTGGGATCTTTGATGCCCTTTTGGAAACTAAGTTGATTGCACAATGGTTGTTTGCTTCTCCATGGATTTTGCATCTGTAGTTTTTTTCTTTTCTGTTTGAATGAAGAATTGATATCTGCCATCTTAAGTGTTTTTGTACAAGCTGTGGAGTATGATGTACTAATTATTATGTTGATAATAGGTGAAAACGTTCCCTGTGATCCTATTGCCCAAGGAGAAGCTTGTTGACACCAACGGTGCAGGTACATATTTCATTAGTGTTAAGAGTTAATTTATGTTCTTGGCTCAACAGAATTTCTTTATTTCCGACTTTTTTCTCATATGCTAGTTGGTTTGTTCTCTAAGAAATCTTCCAAACTGTTAGAGCATTATATGAAAACTGAATGGTTGCAATAGTAATGAAATTTGCCTTTGGCCTTTCTGGAAAAATATGAAAACTTAATGTAGGCCGTACCCTGTTCCCCCACTACCCCACCCCCACCCCCCACCCCCCACCACCATACACACACTTGCAATCAACTCATCTCTTTTGTATTATCTGTGACTAATTAATTTCAAATACTCCATAGTTCATATACTCAATTGTCATGTTGTGACTCGGTAACCTGCAATAAATGGGGAAAATATGTGTGGTACAAGACTTCTACAACGCTAGTACTGCAACTTAAAATTGAAACTGGCCAGCAAATGGATTTGAACTAAGGCCTTTTTTTCTCTCTTTTCTGTTCCTGATAAATCAATCCTCCTTGCTCCCTAGGTGATGCTTTCGTTGGAGGCTTCCTCTCACAGTTGGTTCAGGGCAAGAGCATTGAAGACAGCGTGAGGGCTGGTTGCTATGCCGCGAATGTTATCATCCAGCGCCCGGGCTGTACTTACCCGGAGAAGCCTGACTTCAACTAGTGCAAAAACTGAGGCACGTTTGTGTGGTTCGGTGTGTACACCCTGTATTCTTCCGAGGCTTTTCTTCCGATCCGGCCAATATTTTTGCTGTGATATTTGTTCTGCAACTCTGAACGTCACCGTTGACGCTGTATAAGGCATGATTTGCCACCATAGTCTGTTGCTTCGCTGATGCTTGCAATGCTCTTGATCACATTTTGCTTTGTTTCTATCAGGCTAGCACCAGCCATGGCCTAAGTAGAAGATCGTTTCTAGCAGGCTAGCAGGGTAACACCAGCCTTGCATAAGTAGAAGGCCCATCTTTGAAAACGACTTGGCTGTTTCCCTCTTGAGAATTTTTTTTAGAACAGCCAGAGCTTCACTAATCAAGATCAGGGTTACAATCAGAGTTTATGATATCCCTTAATCTAGTTGGGGCTACATGCCAGATGCCACTCCACCTGAGAATTAGTGGATACCAAACGAGCACATTCATGGGCTACATGAGAATTGTGTTGCAGTCATCGAACAATCCAATTACCAAACTCGGTGTTTCTTTTTCATAAATGAGAGTTCTGTGTGCCATTGAATATTATTGGCCTTGTGCTTATAAAAAATGACATACATTATTGGGCCTGTAGTTTGTTTGCAATCGTGCAAAGGGGTTGTTTAGTTGGTGAAAAAGTTTGGGTTCGGCTACTGTAGCACTTTTCGTTTTATTTGGTAATTTATGTCCAATCATGGACTAATTAGGTTCAAAAGATTTGTCTCGTGATTTACAACTAAACTGCATAATTAGTTTTTTCTTTCATCTACATTTAGTACTCCATACATGTGTCGTAAGATTTGATGTGATAGGTACTGTAGCACTTTTTGGGTTCCCTTTTTGGGTACCCATGCCAACTAAACAGGCTCAAGATGAAACTGTCTGCCATTGAGTAGCGCAGAGTCACGAGCCATGCACCATTTCTGGGCCTGTAGCGTGGCAGAGTTCCGATCAAGAGTGCCAGTCTTTTTATTGCCGAGTTTTCTCGGTTTCCTGTCGTTAGCAGCTGCCTTTGCTGCAAGTTCATTATCATGTATTTGATTTGACCGTCGTCCCTAGTTAGTGTTAGTACGGTACAAATCTCGTGTATAAAAAGCACCACCGCCCGTCCGTCGTTGATCACAAGGAACGACGATCGTGTTTGCCAATGCCAAAGTGACAGCGACGTGGAACGAACACTGCTTCATCATCACCGATGACAACCTGGGGAATGCTACTTCAACCAAGCGACGTGGAACGAACACTGCTTCATCATCACCGATGACAACCTGGGGAATGCTACTTCAACCTGATGAATAGTACCACTTTCGTCTTATTTAATAAATATTATCTAATCGTAGATCAACTAGGCTCAAAAGATTCATCTCGTGATTTTGAACTAAACTGTGTAATTAGATATTTTTTTTACCTACATTTAGTACTCCATGCAAGCGGCTAAAAATTGATGTGATGGAGAGAGAGTGAAAAAACTTGGAATTTTGAGGTGATCTAAACATGGGCCAAACTTACTTTCTGTTTTGTAAAAAAAAACCTAACTTACTTTCCGTTGTACTAGGCTGGACGAACAGGCTGGTCAAATTGTTGGCCGCAACGCAATAGCCATCACATTTTTTTTACAACAATTAGCCGTCACATCGATCACACATCAAAAATTGCTCGTGCTCACTTTGTCTCGTCTGCTTGGCGCTCAGGTTATTTGTTACACGAAGGGTGGGTTTAGTTGGCTCAAAAGTTTTTAGCAAAATGTCACGTCAAATGTTCCGTGCGATGTCGGAAGGGGTTTTCAGATGCTAATAAAAAACTAATTACATAGCTTGCCTGGAAACCGCGAGACGAATTTATTAAGCCTAATTAATCCACCACTAGCACATTTGTTACTGTAGCACTTTAGTGTCAAATCACGAACTAATTAGGCTCAAAAGGTTCGCCTCGCAATTTCCAATCAAACTGTGCAATTAGTTTTTTTCGTCTATATTTAATGCTCCATGCATGTGCCGTAAGATTCGTTGCTGTTGTTTTTCGTGAAAAGTTTTTGGATCTAAAAACACCTGAAATAAGTGTTTTGCAGAGGTGACCAGAAATGTGTGAATGAGAACTGATCAGGAGAAGCACTGCGCCCGATTTCCAACGAACGTGGCTGATCGTGTAAAGAGCGAACCGTAGTTACCTGAGGTGCAGGCACCGAACTTCCTTTTCTGTTCTGGTGTGACCTAGCTAGCATTATTATGTTCGCTTAGATTTGTACGCACAACTGCAATTTGAGCGAGAAGTAGTAGTGTGGTTGCATTCCACTACGGCAATGGCGAATCGAATCAAATGGTCGATATTGGTCCATCCCAAATCCCCCACACGCGTGCTTATGGGTGGATGGAAGGACGGACGGACGGACAAACAAACAGGTTGAGGACACCAGGCACCAGCAACACAAGACACTTTCGCGTTGGGCACCACACACACCAATCCACCATTGGAAGAGTTTGTCGGGACGTCTGCTCGCTTGTGTTTGTGTGTAGCGCAGCACGCCAACACGGTAGTAGTACTTCACTGGCGAGGCGGCGACTACGGAGGCGCGTGGCCACACATTTGTTACTCGTAGTAGTGAGTACTCGTAGTGATTGAGGGAACTGACACGTGCACGGAACGCCCACAGTCCGTACTAACGTGTGATCGAGTTTCGTCGACCAACAACAGTGATACGGTCTGATACTCCCGCCGCCGCCCGCAGGCCACAACTGCTCGTTATTCGATCGCCATGGCGAATTCGCGAAGCAGTTTGAGTTTCACTTCCTCACTTCAACCAGCCAACTACGTGTACGTGTACGTGTACTTCAATTTGGATCTTCCTCTTTTTTCAAGTTCACACGTCATGCGCTGCGCCCATGCTCAGGACAGCGGATAGTGCTGGTCCACCTGGCCTGTGGCCTGTGCCCCTATGTACCGTACCGCGCCCAACACCACCACCGACGGCGACGCTACTCCAGACTTTTTTTACATGACATAAAAAAGCGCCATTGTTCGTGTTAGGGATGGCCGGATGGATAAGCTGATAGGAGCCACTGAACGCCAAGCATCGGAAGACAGTCGACAACCTACCGGAAAGCGCCGAATAGAAAGCGACCGGCAACGGCACCGTACAGGTCGCTCGTCCGGCGCGCACTCGACCCTTGCCGTGCACACAGATTCGATCGTATCCACACCTCGCCACCTCGGCGACAAGCCGACAGCACCACGTGCCGGCCGCCGTGGGCCCCGCGGGGCTGCACGTTGCGACGCATGCGCACGCAACGTGGCGTGTCTGGTGGACCTCCCGTACGTTCCTGCTCGCTCTTTCTGTCGTCCGTGACAGCGCCTCTGCGGGACTCCGGGCCGCCCGCATGCCTCCGCTTGAATCTTTCGAAATCTGGAATTACCATAGCTCTCTTATCAGCTCACTCCCTCCGTCCCTTTGGCTCTCTCGTAGAAATCATCATATTTTCTATCGACATCAATTATACTACGTCTAAACATTTTGTTGATGTAGCAAGGTAGTTATAGAAAAGAGAGAGCAAAAAAAACATAGAAATCGGGTCTAAGTTAGAAACCATGTCTATACGAGAACCAAGATACGAAGAGATATAATTGGCAGAGAATAGAGAGAATGTATGTGATTGGATAAAAAATTATTCTGTAAAAACTATCCATTGGGAGTTTGAGATCATGGTTTTTATATGTAGTGCCTATGAAAATTAATAGGTATAGAAACTGCATATAGTTTCTAGCATTGAGACTGCCCCTTATATCTGTCACCGTCGGTGTACGTGCCACAAGTTTGAGTCGATTTATAGAAAATACGTGCAACATTTATATATCCAAATAAATTTATTAAAGAACTAGATTCAAAGATCTTTCCAATGATACTAATTATGTACTATAAATATTAATATTTTTAATATATATTTAATCAAAGTTGTTTCTCGGGAAGCACAAATGACATATATTTAGGGCCTGTTTGGTTTGAAGTTGTTAAAGTTTAACTCCCATCACATCAATGTTTCTCAAATGCATGGAGTATTAAATATAGACTAATTGTATACATGTCGGCACAGATTAGGAGTAATTTACGAGACGAATCTATTAAGCCTAATTAGTCCCAAATTAGAAACTTTTTTGTCAAAAAAGACGAAAGTGCTACAGTGTTTGTTAAACTTTAACTGCTCGAACCAAACACCCTCTTAGAGATAGAGGGAGTATCTTGTCAGGAATAGTAGTAGTTACATGCGTGATCCGAAGCAGTTCGCAGTAATGTTCGTAGAGCAACACCACCTTCCCTATCGTCGCGGCGCACGTACTTTCTAATAATTGCTTAGCTGGTTCGTTTCGCTGGTTTATTGTGGCTGAAAGTACTATTTACTGATTTATTGTGACTGAAAGTACTATTTATAAGAGAAAAATACTTTTGGATGACTGCTGATTTGATTGAATAACCCAAGTGAACAGGGTGTCAATGGTCTCCATCTCGCTCCACCCTACGATAGCGTCCAGCCGAGAACGAAACTCCCAATCCCAACGTTCAAGCTTAATCATGTCGATCACAGGCTTCGCCGTGAAGCTGCCGTCCTGCCGAGCCGTTACTGGATCGATGATCGAGGATGATGACCCCCAATTATGCATGCCCACAGAAGCACAACTGATAGATGCTGCCTTCACCCGATTGATAGTGGTACAGCGTCTCTCAACACCTGACGCCCGCCCTAGCGAACAATAAGTGCTGCTAGCGAATGTAACAACATTTTGTGGAATTATTGGGGTTTTTTCTGCCGATCGACAGGGATTGGTAACCTGCTCACCTGTTCTTTACGAAATTAGGGTGCGTTTAGTTCGTGTTTTTTTGTTTTGGCTACTGTAGCACTTTTCGTTTGTATTTATCAATTAGTGTCTAACCATGGACTAATTAGGCTCAAAAGATTCGTCTGGTGGCTTTCTACCAAACTGTGTAATTGGTTTTTTCGTCTACGTTTAATGCTCCATATATATATTAAACATTCGATGTGACGAAAAATCTTAAAAAAATTTGGAACTAAACGAGACCTTATTGGCTGGCCCGGCCAGAGTCTGCATGCGCAGAGGTTGCTGCTAGGCCGAGTACACACACCGTGCGTTGTGGTAACCTGCAATCTGACGCTAAGCGCGTGGTGGCTTCAGCTGAATAAAGGCTCGCACTCGCCAGCACTGATCTTGGAATCTCTTGACCCTGTTGACACGATGTCCGGTCCATGATGGCACGATGCAATAATTTTTTTTGGAAAAAAAACTTATCGGACGAGCGTATCTGAGATTCAAAGATTCCTAAACATCCCAAAAATAATAGCACAGTACTTGAGTTTTATCGAAGCCAATAAAGTATCAGGGGCTTGTTTAGTTTGCGAAATCTTTTTGAAAAAGCACGGTAGCACTTTTCGTGTGTATTTGACAAACTTTGTCCAATCATAGATTAAGTAGGCTCAAAAAATTTGTCTCGACATTTACAGACAAACTGTACAATTAGTTATTTTTTTACCTATATTTAATGCTCCATACATATGCCGACATATGCGATGTGATGAGAAATCTTGAAAACTTTAAACGTGGCCTGCTGCTTCGGAGTACGGCTCATGGCCTGCATCATATTCAGTCGACATGATTCACTGTTCCCGGTTTGACCAAACACTCCCAAAACTGCTGCTCCATTTTTTTAATAATTATTTAATTGATTGAGGACGGGTGGACAGCAGACGGCGGTTGAGTGCTCGACGTGTTGCATCGAATCCAGCAAGCAAGCGCGGACGTGCGCGTAGCGCAGTGGTGGCGCCTCCCCGTCGTGGAGCGCATCCGCCCGCGTTCGATTGCCGGAATCGAACCGCGTGCCGGTTGCTACACCGGGGTTTTTTCCCAACAGTCTCTACTTGACCAGTTTCAAGCCTGTGAAGCCATAATTGAATGGTGACATGTCCGTCGTCTATAAAATCAGTGGATTTCGATGATCTTGAGAAGGATGTGGTCTTCAAATCCAAGTGCGGTTGTAGGTTTATTTATACACGGGTGATATGAGCAGTGTGTGTTGTCCCATATTAAAGGACGTTCTAGCTTCTAAGCAGGTTCATCGCCCTTTCAAGTACGTGTGTATAAAAAGAGGCGTAAAAAAACAAAAAAAGAATCCAGCAATTAAGCCTGGAAGGAAGTGGAAGCCGATCGCGGACGCTAGGGCACAGCTGCAGAGTGGGTGCTATACGTACTCTCTCCGTCCCTTTTCCTTTGTCGCTCGGTAACCGTGTTTGAGAGGAGGGCACACTTTCAAACGACAAACACTAAGGGACAGATGAGTACTAGACAAATATGGTGACGGACCTATCAGGACGGCCAACTGCTTATAATAGCGCCAAAGCGAAACGGCGACGCGGACGAGAGGCGCGCCCCCTGAGTCGACCCCACGGACGCGTGGCGCAACGAGATTCATCCCGCCGAGCCCCGCGGCCTTGGGCTTCGGGCTCGGGCGCTCGGCATCGATTTTTTTTCCTTGCGAACCAAGCAAAACGAGCACGGGAAAGCGATGGATTCGTTCGGACGGGGCCGTGCGATGCGAGGGGCAAGCGCGGGCTACGACGCGACGGGACAGCTGTTCGAGGAGAGCGAAGAGAGGTTGAGGAATACTAAGGCCCTGTCTGGTTACCGGAGGGATACCAGATAGTAGATAAAAAATATCTCCAACGACGCCAGACGGGGAGGATTCTAGAAGGGTTAGGATTTATCCCGTCGCCAGATTCTGGAAATCTCGTTATCCTGCGAGACCCTGATATTCCAGGATAGTTTCCTCTCTTATGCACTGAAGGACCAAACTACCCCTGCCTTATCTGAACAGATATCGATCTCGCACGCGGCCTCGCTTCCCTCGCCCGCCCGCTCCACCTCGCCCCCATCTCGCGCCGCCGTCTCACCCGCCCGCCGTCTCGCGCCGCCCGCTCCACCTCGCCTCCGTCTCGCACCGCTCGCTCCACCTCGGATCCTGCCGTCATAGCGCACTAATGGACTCTTCTCAGCCGATCTACAATACTGGGAGCAATTTCTCTTTCCCAAGCCCTGGAGACGACGACCCTCCGCCGATTTACAACGCTGAGAGGAATTTCTTCTCCGACGAGGCCCCTTTACGTTGTGGGTTAAGCCCTCCTCCCCCTCAAGTTCCCGGCGGCTTCGACGGCATCGACCTCAATTCGCAGGCATCTAGCTTCCCCAACCTCGAGGCCCCTTTTGTGGATTTGGAATTTGTAAAATAATGTCTGTATGTATGTGAATCTGGAATTTGGACGGTATGGCATGTGTCTGTGTGTGTCTATGTAAATCTGGACGCTATGTATGTGAATCTGAACACTATGTATTATATATGTATATGTATGTCTGTGTGTGTGTGTGCGCGCGCGCATTAGCACATGGGATGTAAAGGTTGAGGGCATTTTAGAGAAAGATGATTTGAGGGCCTATAATCCGTAGGTAGAATCCCAAGATCCAAACAGATAAAGATTTTTAGTATCCAGAATCTGGATTTTAGGAATCTGGTTTCTAGAATCTGGATAATAGAATCCCATAAGATTCAAACGGGGCCTAAACCGCCGAATATGCCAGCGGGCCCGCGGGGAGGCTCCGTGTAGCCGGTCGTTTTTCGTATGGCCGGACCGGACGGTACGAGTCCGCGTGCACGCAAAACGTGAAACGCTGACAGGTCGCACGCGCTCGATCCGCCGAACGTACTGTACTCCTCGTTGAAGCAAACGGAGAAAAAACGTGGGCCTGGTTTAGATTCCCAAATTCAAAAGATTCTCCGTCACATCAAAATGCTGGCACATATATTAAGTAATAAATGTAGATGAAATAAAAAACTAATTATACAGTTTTATTGTACTTTGCGAGATGAACATTTTGAGCCTAATTAATCAATGTTTGAACAATTATTAATAAATAAAAATAAAATTGCTACGGTGCTGCACGTTGCAGCAATGAATCCGGGATGGCGAGCCAGGGATGGGAGGGTCCGGGCAACGGTGAAAAGGTACTCCGTAGGTCGCGGAGCCGGAACGAACTGGAAAAAGGCCAATGATGAAATTGCCTGTTTATGGGATCTTTCCATCAGTCATGGGAGAAAAACAGGAACATGGACACTTACGCTGTCTAAAAAAACTGAGCCAGTCCCCGTTATAGAGGTAGCATGGCGAGTTGGCTCTGTTCATCCGGCTTATAATCCGTTTTATTCAGCTTGTTTTTTCAACCGGAACAGTATTTTTCTCTCGCAAAAAATCAGCCAACAGTGTTTTTCAGTCGGCTTATAATTCCAGCCGAACGGCTCCTGTGGCTGATTGGAGATGGAACACCAGTCACCGCCGGCTTAGACAAAGCAAATGGTTGTACTCCATATGTCAAATCAAAAAGAAAAAAAATACAATTCTTATTTTTTGAGGAATCTAATCGAATTTTTAGAGTACTAATATTTATAATGTTAAATAAATATAGTTAAAGATATAAATATTAATATTAATGTTATTCTCTATAAATTTAATCAAGTTTAAACTACTTTGACCTGTGTACACATCCTATGGGTGCATTCTTCGTTGGGAGTAGTACGTAAAAGCACACCTCATACACTGTAGTGATGTGCTGTCCGCTTCTAGAACATTTCTAATTACTGTACACCCTCCAGCTCGAAAGTGGACCGGGGGTGTTCCCTGATGAACTGAAATGTTTTTCCACACCCTGTAGTATCATCAACGCATGAACGTAATAAAAAGATGTAAAAGAAGTAGTACAAACCCAGTATTTTATTTATTTATTCAACTCCACTCCATTTGTACAAGACGGTCAGTGTATATACATCCAGCTACCAAGCACATCCAAAAAGGGTGCTCTGCTAGGTAAAGAGCATCCCAAAAACCCGGGGGGCAAGGAAAACCAGAAGCCTACATGCAAAAGCTTCTTTGCCGATCGATCTGCTCTGCTGCGAGCCTGCGACTACACCGCGGGGATGGTACTCTGCCGCCGGCAGCAGCTACCGTACACTACTACGTTCTACTACGTACGTACAGCCTCTCCATCTCTCCTTCTCTGGTCCGTACGTACATACAAAACCTTATACATAACGTCGGGATTCCTTGCCGTGTCTCTCTGGCAACGGCAATACACGTCCGCCCGCCATGGTCTGTTCTGCTGTATGGTCTGTTCAGGTTGGCCGCTCCATTGCCCGGGCTCCTCCGCCGCTCACGATCCACGGGTGAGCTGCATTATTACGAACACCAGATTTGTTAGAAACCTGTACTATCAAACTAAAACAAGCGAAAAAATCTACAGAGGAGAGGAGAGGTTGTGGTTGTGGGGAAGACTCTGACTCACCGAGGACTTGCTCGGCGGTGAACCTCCTCCACTCGTCGCGGCAGATCATGCGCCTCATCAGGTCCTTGGCCGCGGGCGACACCCCGCTGAACAGGCTGGACGGGAACCGCACGCTGCCCCGCAGCACGGCTGCCAGCACCTCCGCGGCGCTCTCGCCGCCGAAGGGGAGCGCGCCGCCGGAGAGCAGCGCGTACATCACCACGCCGGCGCTCCACACGTCCGCCTTCGCGCCGTACTCGCCGCCGCCCACCACCTCGGGCGCCACGTAGTGGGGCGTCCCCACCAGGCCCTCCGCGCGGCCGAGCCCACCGGCGCCCACCCACGCCGCCGACCCGAAGTCCGCCAGCCGCACGCGCGGTGGCGCCGTCGCCGTCTCGGCCTCGGCATCATCGGCCTCGCCGCCATCCTCCTCGTCCTCGCCGTCGTTCCCGGCGACTAGGATGTTGTCGGGCTTCACGTCGCGGTGGGCGACCCCGCGGCGGTGGCAGAGGGCGAGCGCCTGCGCGACCTGCGCCACGATGGCGGCCGCCAGGGGCTCCGGCACGGGCGCGCCGCGGCGGCGGCCCACCCACTCGAGCAGGTCCGGGCCCGTGCACAGGTCCATCACCGTGTGGGTCCACGCCTCGTCCTCGTACACCGCGTGCGTCTGCACCACGCCGGGGTTCCCCGCGCCGGCGAGCTGCGCCAGCTTCGGCTCGAGCTCCGCGAGCTCGCGGTCCAGGTCGTCGGCCAGCTGCGACCGGTCCACGGACTTGACGGCGAAGGCCTCGCCGGTGGCGCGGGACGTGCAGCGGTGGACCACCCCGAAGCGGCCGCGACCGATCTCCGCGCCTATCTCGTAGTCCCTCTTCAGCTCCGCACTCATACTTCGGTAATTTGTCTCTGGTGTTTGGGTTACCTCGATGGCAGGAGGGCCGGTGGCCTATTTAAAGACACGAGTGGGAGCTACGACCTGGCGGAATATTCGGATCCGGCCGGACCGGGACCGCGAGCCAACAGTGTGCGTTTCTCTCATTCCAGTTATGCCCTCGTGATGAGTCGCTTGCTCCTAGTATTTGGGATTTACTTCAAAGTTAAACAGTCCGCACTAGCGGCACTCAGAACACTGTTCTTAAGAGCTCCTCTTCTTTCTCGGTGTCTCGCCTCAAACAAATTTGAAGTTGATGAAGCTAATATTTCTTGCTTTATCAGGTTCAACTTCATGTGACATTATAGCATGAGTTAAAACAGTTTAAAGCTCTATCAGAGAGGGTTTTAATTAGCTCCTCGTTATGCTTGATATGTCAATAGACCGGTTTGATATGCAGAATAAATTAATGAAAGAAAACATACAAGTCTTGAATAGGGTGAGTAAAAATATACCACATATCTACCGGAAAAGCAATGAGATGAACTGTACAATTAACTAATAAAAACTTATTTAGAACATCAATTTTACTTAGCATAGACGAAGTTGGCCAAAAAGAAGGATTGTAGGGGAAAAAATGTTATCGTTCCTCCACCTCTGCACTATATTATGGGAGGAGCCGGAACCCAATAAACCACAAACTATGGCTTCTCTCGATTCCACTTTTATTTTGCAAAGAGAGAGAAAAATGATGCTTATAAACAGTGCTACTAGAGTTGCCAGCGGAGACGGATCTGGGGCTTGTTTAGTTCTAAAATATTTTATGAAAAACAGTAGATTCTCGTCACATCGAATCTTTAGACACATGTATAGAGCATTAAATATAGATAAAAAATAAAATTAATTACACAGTTTAGACGAAATTTATGAGACGAATCTTTTAAGCCTAATTAAACCATGTTTGGACACTAATTATCAAATAACAATGAAAATTACTACAGTAGCATTTCACAGAAAATTTCAGGCCCCTGGTCTCGTAAAAGAAAAATGGAAGTGCAAGAGAAGAGCATATTCTAAAACGGGGGTATAATCGGGATTATGCTCAATAGCGTTTGCTTTGCGCTGCGTGCTCTAGGGTGGGGGGAAATGGCAGTTGATTTGATTATCGCAGGGCTGCTTTCACGAATTAATGGAGAGGTTGTGCAGCCCATGAGTTATGATAACGCAAAAGTAATCGGGGGCTGCCAAAATAAAAGGTGCCGTCCGATTCACCAAAAGATGGTTCCGTGAAGCAAAACCAAACATCATTGTGCTGCGTGGAAAATGCATTCACGTCCCGTCAAAAGCTCATTGATCCCCTCCTTTTACTGCAGTTTTTGTTCGGTAAAGCAGCAATATGAAAACGCTATTACAGTCACCTTGCAAGTATGTCTAACGAAATAATTATTTATAATATAAAATAAATATCATTAAAGTAATTACGAAATGTATTTTTATAATAAATTAATTTGAAGCCATAATTGTGAATATTATTTACTAGAAATATGATCAAACGTAAATCACTTTAAATGACATGTAACCTATAGTTATATCTTTTGGGGACAGAAGTAGTACTGTACCTTTAGGATAGTTTTGGTTTTTTCTTAAAAAAAAGGAGTAGCAACCCTTTCGGAGCGCTGAAATTTCTCTACAACAATCATGTGCGTTTATAAAAACTTCCTTGTTCCCGTCTTCCAAACGGGCTCTAGATAGATAGGTTGCACAGTCTTCTGATTTCCTTGGATAAAGCATATGCTGATGGATGGACTGGAGGAGCCCCCAGGCTGGAAAGAACCTGATTACGTAGCTAAGGGTGTGTTTAGATGAAAAAGTTGGGGTGAAAAGTTACTGTAGCACTTTTCGTTGTTATTTGGTAAAATTTGTCCAACCATGGATTAATTAGACTCAAAAGATTCGTCTCGAACTTTACAGACAAACTATGCAATTAGTTTTTTTTTTACCTACATTTAATGTTTCATGCATGCGTTTAAAGATTTGATGTGATGGGTGGAAGAGGAAATATTTTGGGTTCCTGTAGGAAGTGAACGCGGCCTAAAGACATTGTTGTCTGCTAACAAACGCAAACTTGTTTATCAGCCCACTTGTTGGTGCCTGATCTGTAGCCACCTCAATCAGGGTGCAGTACATGATGGGCGCATGGATGCCACCTCGACGCAGACGGCTTTCAATTCTGTGGGTCCCACGATCCCCCACCTCCGCCACCACCACTCTTCCGTGGGGCCCACGGCCGGGAGCAAGGAGCCAAGGACTGACAGGTGATCGTCGATAACGATAAGCAGCCTGCTGCCGCACCAGAGACCCGCCAACCGTAACGTCCCTTTAACGCCTCCTCGATAACGTTTCGTCCGCTGCCGGGGGGGGGGGGGCTTTTCCGGACGGCCAAAGTACGTTCGCCCCGCGTCCACCAATCGCGGGCCTGCGCGTCGCTGTCCGCGCGGCTCCGGCCAATCGCGCGGTGGCAGGCTGGCAGCGATTTCGCCGCGCGGCCACAGAAATGACCGGCTCGCCCCTGTGGCTGTGGCCGGGACGTCCACTTCTTCCCCTCGCTTTTCACGTCAGAATCAGACGGTGACGTGACGGAAGGGGACACGGGGAGCCGGGCTGCTTGATATGTAGACCTGGCTATATAGGCCGCACCGTACGTGCGTGGATGATCCGGCTATCGCGCCGTGCCCCGGTTTTTGTTTGTGGTTTTGGTTTTGGTTTTGGTTTTGTGGCCCGTACGGCGGGATATAGCTTTATTATTAAGCAAATGGAGTGGGTGCCCACTCGACTCATCATAGTTAACAAAGAAAGGTTGTGCTGGTTAGTAGGGGTACTAATTTCGTATCTCTCAACTGGGCCTATAATCATGATATTTCCATAATACTGATATCTTTACCGTGGGTCATGCGCTATGCCTTTCTTTTGCTCAAATCAAGATTCTTTAGGACCTTGCAAGGATTATAAAAAGGTCTACCTGAGCTGTTCTGCTTTTGAAGTGCTGTTCTTTTAGCTTGAGCCTGCAAGGTTTTGCGAAACAAGGGGGTTCTGTCGTAAAATTCCTCGACAATGACTTATAATAAATGAGAGTAGCTGCTAGTCATTTAAAAATGCACATATCACTGTTTAGAATCCGAGCAATGTTACAAATACAACTGTCGTCTTCTTGTTGTGAATTTTGTATTTATCGATGGAGCTTGATTTAGTTAATAAGCTATTGTTTGGCAATTGTAGCTGGTTATAAAATATATAGAACGGAGTTATTTATCTTTCACAACTGTTGTTCCCATGGTTTCATATGCGAGGTTTTGTAAAAGCATAGTGGTTTCTGCTACAAGATTCCTAGCT
This sequence comes from Saccharum hybrid cultivar R570, assembly GCA_038087645.1. Taxonomy (NCBI): domain Eukaryota; kingdom Viridiplantae; phylum Streptophyta; class Magnoliopsida; order Poales; family Poaceae; genus Saccharum; species Saccharum hybrid cultivar. The sequence continues at coordinate 8,127,373 of JAQSUU010000191.1, read as the reverse complement.
AAGACATGACTCATAGTAAATGAGAGTACCTTTGGTTCTTTCGAACATAGACAAATCATTCTATGGAAGTTGAGTAAACACGCAGATATAGTTGTCATCTTTTTGTTACTTCCTTGGTTCTTTTTTACATATCACATTAGTTTTGTCCTAAATCAAACATTATTATCTCTAACCATCTATTTTAAAAGATTCTTAAAAGATTTTTATAGTTTCACAACATATAAATTATAGATTATGAAAGTATTTGTCATAGTGAATCTAAAAACATAAACTTTATGTCATGAATCTATATATATAATTTTATTTTTAAAAATGATGGTCAAAGATATAAATGTTTGACTTAGGATAAACCTAATACGGTATGTAAATAAAAATAGATGGAGTATAAGTTGTATATTTATAGTCGAAGCTTTCATTTAATTATCGTGCTATTGTTTTGGCGCGAAACTCTACATCTATAGACAGGGGTGGAGACCCCATTGACAGTGCCTTGATATGTGTACATCTCTGATATCATCCATGATACACTCTACCTTGCAATGAAGTAACTAGACATTTCTGGTTAATGCTACGTGGGCAAGAAGAAATCCGACTGTTCGAGTTTTTTTTTTAGTTTCATGGTGCCTGAATGGTCAGCTCACGTGCAAAGAAAGCTCCACCCAACAAGCACGGAGCACCCAAAAACGTCGGAGGGAAAAAAAACCGCCATGACCCCCCCCCCCCCCCCCCCCAAAAAAAAGTTCGCATATGCGCATTGGGTATTGCTGAAGTCAATATGGAGAATTCCACCGTCCCATGCATTCATCCGGTCAGTTGTACAAATTTGAAAGAAACGACGACCAGGTAAAGCTAGATAAGCGATAAACAATCATATTATACTAGACGTAGCATGTGCCGTGCCCGTGCCTGACGGCTTATTATTCCGGGAGTTTCAACGTATCACTACGACTCGCCGCTCCAGATGATGTCAGACGTGACGCCGCCAAGCCAGTCGTGCTATTATCACGGGTGCCGGATTGCCGGTTCCTGTCGCGTGAGAACGACGCACGATGATGCGTCGGTGTCTCGGTGAGGTCCCATGCAACGCCATTGGCTGGCCGATGGGCTTTGGGTGTTCGAGCTAGCTGTACCGATTGACTTGGGAGCCGCGCACGGAGAAAAAAAACGGAACCAGACGAGCCGGTTTCTGGGACGAGCCGGCCGAGCAGCTAGCGAAGATGCCAATGATTATTCCATTTTTTTCCTTCTTCCTGATGAGAGACAAGACAATTAATTGGTTCGGGAATTCAAATCCCCCACACGAACACACGCACATGGCTGCTACGTTTTCGGACTTTGGGGCAGTTTGACTGAAGCATCTTCGAGTATCTCAAAGCATCTTCGTGTTTTGTGGTCATTGCTGCCATGCTCGTCGTCCTCCCGTGATCGATGAACGCTCGCAGGCGCAGCCTGCAGCCTTTGACAAAAGCACGCGTACGTAGCGGCTTACGATGAGTACGTGCTAGAATTATCGATCAAAGCATGCAGCAAAACAAGGAACAAGTTGTCGGATCCTTTGACGAAGTGGTGTTCATTATCTTTGCAGACGGTCACATTCCGGTCTTAATCAGTATTGGGAGACTGATAAGCAAGATGCTACTAGTTGCTACTAGGTCGCGAGATGCCGTCTCGTACGTCTATGTCGTCGAGTCAATAAAGGCTGATGGAATGTACTAAGAAAATCTGTGCGTGTCAAATTCAATCCGTTGAAATTTAGCATCGTCACAAAAGTGATGAATGAAATGATGAGATTTTCTCCGGCTGAATATATAAAGTCCAGGAGGGTTTCTAGAACGCGATCGCCACGGAACTGATGGTTAATTAAACGCCTGTCCCTCTTTTTCAGACTTGCAGGAGATGAGCGTACGTACGCTCGGGGGAAAAGCTGCGTGTCTTCGTATCACATAAGCAAATCTGCCTCTTAACATTAGTATATGTACCAACAGCTTTGAATCGGTCTACTCTTCATTTCTTAACGATGGATTAGAAGAACATTTGATCGGTATAACCTTGGCTGCGTCGCTAAGCCAGATTTTCTACGCTTGGCCGCACGCAGCACGACTTTAGCCATCAGGCAGGCAGAAGAGATCGCGCAGGGCCCAAATCCTCTCGGGCCGGATGCGGCATCTCGCTTTGGCCGCCGCTGCAAGTGGTTATTACTACGCCATTTCGACGAATTTTACACGAGCAGGCCACTGCCAGTTCGCCACGTCCCCGCGACCGGCCAAGATTTTCGGCGCGTGTTGACGCCCGGTCGTTGCGCTGACACCGGGCCCGGACGCTGACCCGCACCTGCGAGCTGCGCCCTTCCAGGAAACGCCCGCCGGCCGCCGCGCGCCGGCCACAGGGCAGCATAACCACAGCCACGCTATCCACACCGGCGGGGCGTGAACTTGCTCGCATTTGTGGGCGTGGCCAGTCCGCCGCTCCGCGCTCGATTTGAGAACCTCATCTTGGGTGTGTTCACTTCGCGAAAAGTAGGTGAAAAGTTACTGTAGCATTTTTTGTTGTTATTTGGTAAAATTTGTCCAATCATAGACTAACTAGGCTCAAAAGATTCGTCCCGATATTTACAGACAAACTATGCAATTAGTTATCTTTTTTACTTACATTTAATACTCAATGCATACGTCGAAAGATTTGATGTGATGGGTGAAAGAGGAAATTTTTTGGGTTGGGATGGAAAGTGAACGCAGCCCTTGACTCGAGCACCTGGCTCACACATTGAATTTTCAAGAACAGTACCAGGATTTAGCAGAGAATGGGACCACAAGATAGGAGTGCTGGAGAGCCCACCCCTCGATGAGGAGCCCTGGACCTGGAGGAGGCAACCTCGTCGATAGATTTTTTTTTCTCTCTCTCCTTCTGGAATCTGGATCTGTATCTGAAGGCAACCTTGGTGTTGTCAATGGAGATTTAGCGGAGAGCCCTTGAGGCGGCGACGTTTTTAGTCCTGAGCCCATTGGATCAATATTTTTCATTAACCCAATAACCGCAGGCCTGCCATTCGCGGCTTCTATCGACGACTCGCCATGAGTCCATAGCCAGCCCAGCGGAATCACGGACGACGCTATGCATCGCTTCTATGGAACGACTCCCGGCGATTCCCTCGCTTGAGGATTCTAGTCATCCGTTCATTCTCACATGGGCCTACTTTCGTGTGAGGCCATATCAATTTTCGGCTCCGATCCACTCCATGTGGAATGAGCTAGCCAGCGGCACAAAAATATTTGGATGAGGTGGAAAGCCCACAAAAAATGCGGCCCAGTTTCCATTTCTTCTTCCTTCTTTCTTTTTTGAACACATAAAGCCTTATTTGCCTCACTTGCTCACTCACTCACATACACACAAGGCTTTTAGGAGAAATAGATCTAGATGAAAAAAACTAAACGTTTTAGACAAAAAGGACACTATGGATCCTCAATAAAAGGTGTATAACTTTGTGATAAATCAAACAAAAAATGACTCCTGGTAGGCATGTGTATATAAGTACGAGGAATCCATAAATATTTTTCAAAAAGTAAACAATGGATCCTCAAAAAAAGGGTGCAAGATGGTCCAAAAAATCTAATTTTACCAAAGGGTCAAGGAACAAAATAGTCGATGAAATGCTTGAACAATGATTTTTATTAAGAAATAGAACTCACTAGAGAAAATTAAATGTTAGGTTGATTTAGTGTCGACAAATATTGCACATCCAAGGGATAAGAGTGGGAAAATGAATGACAGGGAGATTTAAGCCAGCTATAATAAGATAACTTCGATTGATGTATGTAGCAAGAACACATGTAGAGAAACCAGTTATCCTAAAAATCAAGTAAGAAACATATATACCACACTAAAAAAGCAGGCATCCGCGCTATTTGCGCGGACGAGCCCGCTAGTTTAGATTTACTTAAAGTAAGAGGGTCATTCTTTGAGCTTTTAGACAGTGTTGGATCCAGAAATAATATAAGAGGGAGGCAGAATAATATAAGACTAGAAATTTTGCTAGTCATACACTAATAGATATAACAAAAAACATAAATAATGATATCAATTCATAGTACTCAAGCAATAAGCAGGATATTATAAAAAAATACCAAATAAAAAGTATCCGATAACCAAAATATTATATATCCTTCATAATTTCACATCACTTTCACTGCCATTCAATTCTACATAAACTTTAAAAATATCATAGTTCTTTAAAAAGAAGATGTCATAGTTCTCCTTTGCCCTAATAAGATATTTTAATATTGTAAAATGCAATGCAATTACTAGAATCTAGACATTGGCATTCATCAAACAAAATACGATTAAAATGAAAAATCATAAGTGATACTCTGGTACTCACAATGGCTCGCTGTGGATCTTAGTGACCACAAGCTCTCTCCTATGGGCTCTTCGTAGGCTAAATTGAAGACCTGTTCCTGAACTTGTTTTTGGGCCCTCCCCAGGCTGCTGTCCCCCATCCCATATCTGCGCCTGCTTTTTAGAAGTCTCTTCGTTTGTCTGTCTGTCTGTCTGTCCGTCCGTCCGTCGATCGTCGTCGTCCCAAAGTGGGGCCTAAAAGCTAATTCTCTGTGGCGCAACTGGGCTCGTGCTCCCTCTGGGCCTCCTCGATAGTGGACTCGAACTGGACGTGCTCTCTCTGGGCCTCCTCCGTACTGGACTTACTGGACGCTATTAAGCTAACGGAGGAACGCACCGTACGATGCATATGCACCTGCACGGCTGCACGTCTGAGGGCCGGGGCTTGAACCGCTTAAGCAGTACTTTTAAGTGAACGAACATTGTTTTTCTCTTACAGTAAATTAGTATAAATATTAAATTTCAGCGAAACGAACAGAGCTAGGTCATCGCCTCCTCGGCCATCCAGAGGGCCCGCGCGTCGCATATCGCCATCGCCACTGGAGCTAGCCTGCATAAGGGCACGAGTTTTGTGACGCGCGGGCGACCTCAGTGCAGGCCAGTGCCGGTCAGATTTTCGGGTCTAGAGCGAAACTAAATCTTAGGTGCCTTTATGCAAGCCCAAATACGAGTATGCCAGCTGATATCCTCCCCGATGGTGCTCACACACAAAACAATCATGCTGGTAAAGACTTAGCCCACTCCTGAAGCCAAAGTTGAAGCCCCTGGCGGATGAAATGATTCAAATGGTTTCAGCAAGAGCTACTTCAATGTAATTGTTCCTTGCGTGTTCAGCCCTTAGTTTTTGGGTTTAAAACTTCTTTTAGAGGTCTTAGTTTCTGGGTTTAAAACTTCTGTCAGAGGTCTTGTCGAGTTGGTTCTAGCTAAGTCACGTTGTGATTTGTCTGAACTCTTTTGTAAGCTGGTGCTCCCAGCAGCGGATCGTTGGCTTGATAAGCTTTCAATAAAGCCGGGCAACACCTTTGATTAAAAAAAATACGGATATGCCAGAATGATAGGTTTTGACATTGGGTTAGGTACTTTCGTTCGGCCCATAGTAGAGATAAACGAATTAACGTTTCCAGTGGAGTTTCACTTGGTCTTCAATGTGTTAGGAACAAAGCATCAGCAGTTTATTGTCCAAATTTCTATACCATGTCACTGCTTTTGCTGATATAAATAAGAATGGAACTCCTACTACTTTTTTTTAATGGTGCTGCGTACCTGAAGGCATGCACTATGGACTCGTCTGTCTCAATCTCAAAGAACGTAACTACACGCTGGAAATAAAAGAAGCCGTGCACTACGAAACGATGGAGCTTGTGGAAGATTGGCGGCGCGATTTTTTCTACTATCCATTTGCTAGCTAGTGGAGGTGGTGTCCATTTCCTAATCGTTTTGTATCCGTCCATGCAATTAAAAGCTAGGGCCTCCCATTTCGTTACTCCAAACTCCTTTTCTTTTTGACAGCAAGGTCACCCGAGATCCTAAGTGTCGGAAAGTTGGATACATTTTTGGCACTCACCCACCTGCTTTTCACTTGGAAACGCAAAAAATCAGGAACGTAATGGCGCCATGATACACTTGACTCCAGTCTCCATGGCGACAAATGCGACGAGATGACGAACAATTGACGGCAACACATAGCACTAATAAAGGTTCTTACGTACATACGTATGCATGATTTGGAAATGGAAAAAAATTCTAAAAGAAATTGAGAACACATAATACTCCCTCGGGTTCCATAGTTCTCTGGCGTTTTGGACACCGGCACAGTGTTTTAAACGTAGCTTTGATATGATTTTAAAATATAATTATAATATATATAAAGATCAATAAATATTTTTTTTTTCTAAAATAGTATTAAGGCTAATCTATTGTAGTCTTATTGTCTTTATAAACTGAATATTTTAAAGTTATTAGGTTTGGTTGGTTTGCGATCAAAATCTGCCATGTTAAAGATTTGGCAAGCCAAAGATAGGTAAAAAAATTGCCATAGATTTGGCAAGCCAAATGTGAGAGGTTGACAAGTTTTCGTAGCCAACCAAATAATAGCTAAAATCATGACTTGTCAAATCTTTGATTTGGCAAATTTTGAAAACCAACCAATCATGCACATTATCTAAATTATTCGCTAGTGCAGCTTAAAAAAATTACTATATATATGGAACTGGAAGAAGGTATTCGCTAGTGCAGCTTAAAAAATTATCACTGGCGTTACCAAACAAAGCTACCCCGTCCATACGGAATTATAGGTCACTTTAACTTTGTACTAAGTTAAAACAAAGAAATTTAAGTCTGGTGAAGTTTATAAAAAATACACCAACATCCATACATCAGATAAGTTTGATTAAATCCACCATGAAATATCCCTTGGTAGTGCAATTATTTAGTATTTTGGGTCTTAAAGTATTTTTACAAAAATACTTGATTCAAAGTTTGACTTAGAGTAAAGTTGGAGCGGTCTCTAATTTCAAATGGAAGAAGTTTTTTTTTCTTCTGGAAAATCGGAAATACTCCATTTATTAGTGTTTTCGGACACATGCACCCTCAAGCCCACCTCATTTCCACCTTAAGCATCGTCCCCGCTTCAGATATGTCAGCTCTTATCCAAAAAAAAAAGTCAGATCTTATCCAAAAAAAAAAACAAAAAGAATATATGCCAGCTCCACCGTTTGAGAGCAACCGTGCCCTGGCAATTCTCTAAATCCACCTCTCTCCTTGAACCTAAAAAAAAAAAATCTTGACAACTTGAGTACTGCAGAGGCAAAAAGAAACACTCATAGTGAGGATTAGCATATCCATGAAAAAAGTTATATCGTGCAAACACAGTGGCCCAACAAACCATTGCAAAATGCCAAGTGTGAACACACGTGCTCTTTGGAGTACATAATTTCTTTCGTTTACCTGTGGACTGCGGTCCCTGTTCCTTGGACTTTCCTTCTTTTTTTTGTTTTTGAAAGGTTGATTCCTTGGACTTTCTTCCCGTACTGAACTACTGATCTGCACATGTGTACATGTGTTATTTTTTCCCCTCTCTATGGAGTACGCTTTACGCCATTTATTCCGATTACCGGTCAATATGAAATGATGCAGGGCATAGTTTACAGCAAGCTCAGTCCTAGCTCGCTCGCACTAAGCTCTTGCGACTTCGTCTGTCGTTATAAATTCAACATCTCCAGGCATGATTAGTGGCACCTCGCTTATATAAAAACAAGAGTAAAATGCATGGATAGTCCATTAACTTATCATACTGTCGTTTTAGTCCATCAACTTTGTAAGTGTATTTTTTTGTTCTAAAATCTTGACTAGTGGTGCATAAAGAGTTCATACCCCTTTATTTTAGGTTTATATTTGAAGAAATCACCATATCTTTATTTTTCTTTCATAGACTTACCCTTCACGCACAAAGGGGCTGGATCGGGGCGCCACTGTGTTCGGCAGCATCTTCGTGCTATCCCGCGGGCTGCTGCATCGTGCCCTCGTCGCGATAGCCCGCGTAGCAGGGACCCGGGCCAAGGAGCTCATGGCGTTCTCCGGGGACACACCCCGGTCGTTTCGTCCTGCCCGGCCACGACGCGTGAGGTGCTCGCGCACCCGTCCTTCGCCGACCGCCCTGTGAAGCGGTTAGCACGGGAGCTCATGTTCGCGCCCGCCATTCGGTTCGCGCCCAATGGCAAGTACTGGTGCCGCCACCGCCGCGTCGTGTCCACGCACCTCTTCTCCCGCTCCGCGTCGCCACCATAGTTTTAAATCTCCCGCTATAGCTGCCGCTATAGCCCGCTATAGCCTTTTGAGGCAGGGTGCCGCTATTTGTGTTCATGTACAATTTAGCCGCTATATCCCGCTATAGCCCGATATAGCTCCGCTATTAGCTGTTTTAGATATATACCGCTAAACACCTTAGCCCGCTATTTAAAACATTGGTCGCCACGCAAGAGCCAGGACGCTAGGGCGACTCGAAGGCCATGCTCCGCTCCGTCGTCACCGAGCAGTCCGCCTCTGGCATGCTAGCGAGGACTAGCAGCGCCTGTGCGCCAGAGCTTACGTACTTTTTGTTGACGAGGCGGCCGAGGAAGCGGTTGGCCCTGACGGCGCACGACGATATGACGTCACATCCGGCGTCGGTGCCGTGGAGGCCGAGCAGCTCAAGAGCATGGTGACCAACACGCTGTTCTGGATGGGCGTCGCCACCGTGCTGCTCTCCAACTGCGCCGCCGACCGCGCGCGGGCTAAGTACCGGCTGGTGCACCGGGGCGGTGCCAGCGACGAGACCTACGCGTGCGTCACATAGGAGGAGGACGGCGAGGGCGACGTCGGGGTCTTGCTCTCCAATGGACTCATGTCCGTGGCCGGCGACGCGCTGTGCTCCAACATCACCACGCTGGGCCCGCTCGTGGTCCCGCTCGTGAAGCCCTACGTGCCAGACTTCTGGCGCTGGAGCACTTCTACATCCATGCGGGTGGGCGCGGCATGCTGGACGAGCTGGAGCGCAACCTCGGCCTCTGCGCCTGGCACATGGAGCCGTCACGGATGACGCTCTACCGCTTCGGCAACACCTGGACACCTCCAGCAGCTCCCTTTGGTACGAGGAGGCGGGTATGTGGTCGAGATCATGAAGAACCGAGTGTGCCGCTATGCTCGTCCGCCTGCAACTGTACCACCCTAGGTGTTAAGCATGTATTAGCATTTGCAAATCATTAGCATAATCATCATTATGCATTCATAAGCATCACATGAAATATAGACTTGAAACAGGTTATCGAAACATGCATGTTGCGATGTTTTGTTTCAGTAGCTTTAATGTCATGTTGATGCTTGTCATATCTTGTATGTGCTTGTTTGAGTAAATAAACAACTTAGTAATGTTTAGCAAGTAATTTGGAGCAAGGTTGGTATTCAAAATTTTCTCAAATTTTGCTTTTAAAAATAACCTAGAAAAATGGGGTTTTGATTTAAATGGACTTTAAATCCCTATTTCAAAATTTAGTTGGAATTTCAAAATGTACCTTAAAGCAATGTTGTAGAGAATAAAATTTTGGACAACTTTTGTTTTTGGGTCAACTTGTGAAAATGAATTTTTGTTGCTAAAAAATGTAGATTTATTGTTGTTCTTTAGAAAATAAAAAGAAAAATCATTTTCTTTGGTTAACGGGCCGCGCCCCTCCTATCTCGGCCCACGGCCGAAGCCGGCCTGGCCCGCCTCCACCCCGCGCTCGCCCCCTCTCGCGCGCGGACGCCGGCCGTCCCAACCGCGCTCAGGCCATGTCCGCCTCGTGGCGCCCGTACGCCGGCGACACCGGTCGGGTGGCGCTCCCGCGGGCCCCGCTGCAGCCGCGTCGCGCCTACACCCCGCCCCGAGCCGCTGCTCCCTCCCTCAACTCTCCATTTCCTGTTCTTTCTCTTCTCGCTCGCAGCGCAACCGCAAGCTCGCCGCCGCAGCTTGTCGCAGTCGAGCACCCCCGCTGCTCCACCCGCGCCAAATACCTCGCGGCTCCAGCTCCGCCTCGACCTTCACCATCCCATGCGCACGCCCTCGCCCGCATTCTCGCCAGGGTAAGGCCGATTGGGCGTTTTCTTCTCCGCCACCGGCGCGGTGGCCGCCGTGCCCAGCCACCATGGTTGGAGCCCTCCGCTTCTTCTCTTCCTCATCTTTCGCAGGCTACGCGTCTGCCTTCACCTCGCGGAGCTCGCACGCGCCTCGTTAGCCGTCACCGCGGCTTTCTCCGGTCGGCCGCCGTGCATGGTGGCCGCCGTGCCACCATGCACGCCGGCGAGCATGCTCCCGTGCGTCCGCACCTCTGTTTTCTTGCCAGCCGCACCCACGCCGCGATGGGGAAGCCGTTGGTGCTAGCCGTTTCATCGGAGGGCTCACTGCCGGTGAGATGCGCCACCATGCCCTCCCTGTGTGGGTGACAGGTGGGCCCGGGGACCCCACTGTCAGCCGCTCTGGTGCTGAGCTGGGGAACCGAGCGGGGTGCGCGTAGCGTTTTGGTTCGAGGAATTCCAAAATAAAAGGAAAATGATTTTTCCAGAATTGTTTTAAAGCTTGAAAAATGTATAACTTGAGTTATATAGCTCCAAATTAGGTGAAACAAATTTTGCTATTATCCTTAGGACTAGATCTATCTGTTAAAATTATTACATGTCAAATTTGCAACATTTTTATATATAGCTTTATTTAATTCTTGTAAATGCTGATTTCTTGAAAAATGCATAGTAAAGGGAATATAGATCAAAAAAATATGAAACTGGTTTTGTTGATCTAGTCATGTGATGCACATTCTGTGAAAAATATATGTCATGCATGTTCTATCGAAAAATATGGCTATCTAATTTGTGTGCATTTATTTGCTATTTCTTGTAAAATTGCTAGAGCCAAAAATATGAATAAAACATGTATGTGAAACTTTTTGTACAATGTTTGTAGACTATGTAGATTATGGGAAAAATACTAAATCTGTTGTTTAATACTTTTCACAGTACAAAGTATTTTCATGCTCATTTATCCACCATAGGTTGTCATTTTTGTGTAGGTTATTTTACTTATCCAAATGTCATGAAAATTTTATGGTAGGCTATTTATAGTATGATAAAGCTATTGTAATTTTTTTAGATTTTTTTGAACACCATAAATATATGTTGATGTTGTAGCCCTAGATTAAAGTGAATTAAAAATAGGATTCTTATTTCATGATTAGTTTATTTAACATATTTTGGTGTATCTTTGAAGTATTTTGACTTGCTGGTATGACTTGACATGTTAGTATAGTTATGGTGATGAAGTGTAGTAGCATTTGTGTTATGGCTATATGGTAGTTAGCGGTACCTAACGGGGGTTAGTAGTAGAAGAGAATGCAGTAGATGACATGTACTTGCGGTACATGTTCTTGGTTGATGTTGACTACCTAGTAGAAGAATTTACATCTATCGTATCCAATAAAGCTAAGCGTGTTTATCTACATTGCATGAAATCACGATCATCATATGCCATCTCATCTGATGCACCACTTGCATAATCACATACACTTATGCATCATAATAGGATCGCAGGAGAAATCAGTAGCAGCTGAGCCGATAGCAATCGAGGAAGTCCCGCAAGAAGAGCCCACACAGGAGGTGCAGGCCGAAGAGGACGTCGTTGACGAACTGCAATAGTGTCCAGACCACCGTCCAAGTTCGTTCAAGCGAGGCAAGCTCCGGAGCATTCTAAGTCTCTTACTTTATAAGAGCAATCAATTATATATGAGTTTTATATATTGTTGCATTAAGTTATAGGAGTTGAGTAAAACTGTTGATGCATCTAATATTATCCTTGTCTACATTGTAATATCCTGATACCCTTGAAAGCATCTAGGCCCCGGGAGTTGGTTTCAGCAATTGATGACAACACATTATTACCATGACTAACGTGTGTTTTGCAGAAACTTTGATAAGTTAGGTCATGGGTGATAACTGCTTTGGGTACTATGGTATTCATGCCCCTTGATGGAAATCGTTTCGGTTTTCAAAGGATCAACGACAAGATTAAGGACGGTTAGTTTCGGATATCAAGGTGTTGAGTTACATCTGGAATAGTCGTTAGGATCTTCGCTTCTTTCCTTTGGCCGTACTATAAAGAGGGGCATGAGCGAGTAGCTTGACCTAGGTGAGTCTTTTGTTTATGTGTGGTGCACACTTATCAAACTTAGCACTAGGTAGCTCAGGTAAAGCTCAAAGTTCAGTTGGAAGCAACTCGGTTCAAGTTGCGTCACGTTTCAAAGTCATTTGAGCAGTTTACCCTTGACTGGACACAGTTTCTATCTCGACCGGACGCGTCCGGTCAGTACTAACAGTCACTGCGTTTCAACTTGGTTGACCGGACATGGTTCCTGCGAGGACCAGACGCGTTGATCGTGTTGACACGTGTCTTAGAGGGTAAAAGATCTAATCGGACGCGACTGGGAAGTGATCGGACGCGTCGGATCACGTTCCAGTAAGGTACTTTGCTGACCTGACGCATCCGGTCATCACTGATCGGACACGATCGTGCGTCAGGTAAAAGTACAATAAGGTCCTTGCACGACCGGACACGTCCGGTCACCCCTGGTCGGTGTGTCTGGTCACTCAGTGATGTCGTTCAGTTTTTCGACCGTTACGTTCGACCGGCGCGTCCGGTCACGTCGACCGGCACGTTCGGTCAGTGCGTATTTTGCTAAGTTGGCAGGTAACGGTTAGATTTGACTGTGGGGTGTATAAATACATCCCCTCCACCTTTTTTAGAGGTCTCTTGCTCATTTATTCAGCTGAGAAACACCTTTCAAGTGCAAGGAAGTGCAAGAGCTCTAGTGAGGGTAGTGATTTGAGAATCAAAGTTTGAGAATCCCTCATTAGTGACTATGGAGTAGCAAGTGTGCATCCACCTTCTCATTAGACTTGTTATGGTCAAGTGAGAGTTCTAGCTTGTTACTCTTGGTGATCGCCATCACCTAGACGGCTTGGTGGTGATTGAGAGTTTGGTGATCATCCGATAAGCTTGTGGATGACCCAACTCATCTTGTGAGCGGTTTTGGGCGATTCACCGTGATGGAGTGTCAAAGAATCAGCCCGTAGAGAGCACTTGATCCTTGCGTGGATCAAGGGGGAGCTACACCCTTGCGCGGGTGCTCCAACAAGGACTAGTGGGGAGTGGTGACTCTCTGATACCTCGAGAAAACATCACCGTGTTCCTAACCCTTACTTTCAAGCATTTACTTTCTTGTATTACTTTCATTGCTTGGTTTACTTTCCTAGAATTGTCATACTAGACTAGGATTAGAACTTAGGGTGCAAAACTTTTTACCGGTAGAATCACAAGGAATACTAGTAGGCACTAGGGATGAACTTTGGCTTGTAGGATTTAATTCTTGCAATTAATTTTTAGAAAAGCCCAATTTACCCTCCCTCTTGGGCATCTTAATCCTTTCAATTAGTATCAGAGCCGAGTTGCTCCTATTTTAGGCTTCACCGCCTAGAGCAAGATGTCTAATAGGGAAGAGATGTCTAATGGGGAAGGACCACCTCCCATCTTTGAGGGAGATGATTTTCCATATTAGAAAATTCACATGGAGGCGTACCTCGAAGCCATAGATGTTGGGTGTCTTAGTGCCACAACCGAAGGGCTTCCCGCTATCAAGGATCCCGCCAACCCAAGTGGTGACGAGGAGAAGTACGACCGGTGAAATGTAAAGGCAAAAAATGCACTCTACCGGGGCCTAGGCAAGGATATCTTCAATCGTGTGTGTAATGCAAAAAACGCTCATGAATTGTGGGAAAACCTTTGTGCTCTCCATGAGGGAACTAAGAGTGAGCGTGAGGAACGCTATCATATTGCTTTGAAGAAAATTAATTCTTTTGAGATGCTTCCCAAAAAAAAGTGCTAATGAAATGTACACTCGATTGAATGTTCTTGTAGAGGATCTCAATGCTCTCGGGCTCACTCAAATGAGTCAATCGGATGTTACAAGGAGGATCTTGAGCGTTCTTCCCGTTGAGAAGTATGGTCACATTGTCACCGTGCTTCACCAAAGTGATCTCTCCACCGTAACACCAACACAAGTATTAGGAAAGATCAATGCACATGAGATGTATATGCACATCACTCCAGAAGAGAGCTCATCATCTTCCAAGAAGAAGGACTTGGCCTTCAAAGCTAGCCATGACAAGAAAAAAAAGAAGGGCCAAGCCATGATGGTGCAAGAAAGCTCAAGTGAAAGTGATATTTATGATGCATCACTTACACTCATGGTGAGAAAGACCACAAAGATGCTAAAGAAGCTCAACAAGAGTGGCATCAAGTTCGATGGCAAGAAGAAGAAGTTCTTCACAAGTAGCAAAAGGAAGCCTATATCCGAGATGGATTGCTACAATTGTGGTGAACTTGGCCACTTAGCTCATCAATGCCTTAAGCCTTCAAAAGACAAGTACAAGAATAAGAACAAGGGCAAGAAAAATGATTCAAGGGATAAAGAAGATGAGAAGAAGAAGAACAAGCCATACAAAAAGAAGGATGGCATGAGGAAAGAGTTTCACAAGAAGAAGAAGGGAGACAAAGCTTATATTGTTGGTAATTGGCTCACCGACATTGAGTCACCATGTGAGTCCTCCGGCGATGAGAGCGACGATGAGAAAGAGAAGGTCGCCGCATTTGTGATTGGGCCATCATCATCTTCACCGACATCTTCATCACCACCTTCATCACCACCTTCACCATCATCGTCCACTTCTCACCTATGCCTTATGGCCAAGGGTGAACGAAAGGTACAAAACAATGAGAGTGATGATGATGATAGTGATAGTGATGATGAATATGATGCACCTTCTTATGATAAACTTGTAAAATTATTGAACAAATACTCTAAAGTCATAAGAAGAACTAGAAATAAAAATGATGAGCTCCAAAATGAAAATGACTCACTCTCATCTAAGCTTGAGAATGCACAAAAGACTAGTGATGAGCTCAAAGATCAAAATAAAATTATGTTTTCTACTCTCAAGGAGCTCAAAACTTCTAACAAAGAGCTTAGAGATGAACATGATAAACTTGAGAAGAAGCATGATGAGCTCAACACTAGGCACAACTTGCTAAAAGACAAATATACTATATTAAAAATCAATCATGATAGTCTTGTTGTTGCTAATGAGCTTTCTCTTAAGACACATGATGCTACTAACCAAGTTGTTAAGATTGATATAGCTACATCATGTGATGACTTGATTATTGAGAGCATTGAGCAAGGCTCTAGTGGCAAAGGCAAGAATGTGGTTGAGTCCGACAACTATGATGATTATGTCAAGCTCAAGAGTGAAAATGAGATGCTTAGAAATGAGAACAAGAAGCTAAAAGGGTTGATGGATCTTAAAAAGCAAACATCAAATGAGTCACTTATTGAAGAGAACAAAAAGCTCAAGCAAGAGAAAGAGCATATTAAGACCGGCCTAAGCAAGTTCACAAGAGACCAATATTTACAAAATGAGCTACTCATGAACACCATCATGAAGATGGATAGAAGTGGTGTTGGTTACTTGGTAAATCAAGAGAAGAAGGCTAAAACTCAACAACAATAAAGCAAGTCAAAGCCCAAGCCAAAGAGATGTGTTGAGTGTGGACAAGAGGGTCATTTTGCTCATGAGTGCAAAACTCCACCACCATAACCCTTGTCCAAGCATGCTAGACCCTTTGCTTTCAATGCTCATTATATGCTTAGAAAAGATTCAAGTGGAAAGATGAAAGTCATGTTCTTGGGTCCCCCAAACAAGAATAGGCCTAAGAAAATATGGGTTGCCAAGTCACTAGTTGAGAAAGTCAAGGGTCCCTCTCAAGTTTGGGTCCCTAAACAAAAATCTTGATCTCCTGTGTGTAGGTGAACTACAAGACCGGTGGATCTTATTGGGTTATTGATAGTGGTTGCACTCAACATATGACCGGTGACGCTCGTATGTTCACCTCGCTTGAAGAGAATGGGGTATGTCAAGAGAAGATCACATTTGGGGACAATTCAAAGAGCAAAGTCAAGGGTATAGGCAAGATTGTAATATCAAATGATCATTCTCTTTCAAATATGCTCTATGTTGCTTCATTGAGTTTCAACTTACTATCCTTTGGGCAACTTTGTGACCTTGGCTACCAATGCTTATTCACTCCTAATGAAGTGGTAGTTTCAAAGATAGATGATAAGCAAATGATTTTCAAAGGCTTTAGATACAACAATCTCTATCTTGTTGATTTCACCTCCGAAGATGCAAACTTGATGACATGCTTGTTCACCAAAACTTCACTTGGGTGGCTTTGGCATAGGAGGCTTGCTCATGTTGGAATAAACACTCTCAACAAGCTATTGAAGAAAGAATTAGTAAGAGGCTTGAAGGATGTTAAGTTTGAGAAGGACAAACCTTGTAGTGCATGTCAAGCCGCAAACAAGTTACAAATACTCATCCAACCAAAGCTTACATGTCAACATCAAGAGTGTTAGAACTTCTACACATGGATTTGTTTGGTCCTACAACTTACAAGAGCTTGGGTGGAAATCTCTATTGTATTGTGATTGTGGATGACTACTCAAGATACACTTGGACTTTCTTTCTTCATGATAAATTCGAAGTGGCCAATTTCTTCAAGAAGTTTGCAAAGAGAGCTCAAAATGAATTTGAAGTCAAGATAAAGAAGATCAGAAGTGATAATGGCAAAGAGTTTGACAACACAAATATTGAAGCTTATTGTGATGAGATTGGAATCAAGCATGAAGTTTCATCAACCTACACTCCTCAACAAAATGGTGTAGTTGAGAGAAAGAACTGGACATTGATCACCCTTGCAAGAACAATGCTAGATGAGTACAATACACCAGAAAAATTATGGGCCGAAACAATCAACACCGCATGCTATGCTTCAAATCGTCTCTTCCTACAAAAGTTTCTTGGCAAGACCCCCTATGAGTTGCTAAATGGGAAGAAGCCGGACGTCTCATTCTTCCGGGTGTTTGGTTGCAAATGCTACATCTACAAAAAGCGTCAACACCTAGGGAAGTTTCAAAGACGTTATGATATTGGCTTTCTTGTTGGTTACTCATCAAAGTCCAAAGCATATAAAGTATTTAACCATGCCACCGGTTTGGTTGATGAAACATATGATGTAAAATTTAATGAATCTAACGGCTCCCAAGGAGCAATTAAGAATTGTGATGATGTAGGTGATGAACCATTGAGGGAGGCAATGAAGAACATGCCGGTGGGAGACATCAAGCCTAAAGATGATGAAGACGATGTACAAATTGTCAATCCACCATCTTCATCACATGTGCCTCAAGATGATGATAAGAATGAGAGAGTTAAAAATGAAGACACTCATGTCTCTCATGAACAAGCCGAGGCACAAGCTCAAGATTTTGATGCTCCCCAACCCTCACCTCAAGTGGTTGAAAGAAGAAACTCACCTCTACTTCAAGCACATCCACAAGATCTCATCATAGGAAGTCCTACAAAGGGTGTAATGACTCGATCTCAAAAGCTTGCTTCTTTTATTGAACATCACTCTTTTGTCGAAGCTCTTCAAGATCTGGATTGGGTGAATGCTATGCACGAAGAATTGAACAACTTCACCCGCAATCAAGTTTGGACACTTGAAGAGCATCCAAAAGGTGCAAGAGTCATTGGAACCAAGTGGGTGTTCCACAACAAGCAAGATGACCAAGGCGTAGTAGTGAGGAACAAGGAAAGACTAGTTGCAAAGGAGTTCTCTCAAGTTGAAGGTCTTGATTTTGGAGAGACCTTTGCACCCGTTGCATCGCATCATGAAATGAAACTATATCAAATGGATGTGAAAAATATATTTTTAAATGGCTTCATAAATGAACTAGTCTATGTTAATCAACCTCCCGGGTTTGAAGACCATAGATATCCTAATCATGTTTATAGGTTGTCCAAGGCGCTATATGGGCTCAAGCAAGCCCCTAGAGCGTGGTATGAGCGCCTCCGGGACTTCCTCATTGAGAAGGGCTTCACTATTGGGAAGATCGACACCACACTATTTACCAAGAAGCTTAATAGGGAGATCTTCATTTGTCAAGTCTATGTTGATGATATTATCTTCGGATCAATAAATGAAGATTATTGCAAGGAATTTGGTGAATTGATGTCGAAGGAGTTCAAGATGTCTATGATTGGTGAGCTAACATTCTTCCTTGGTTTTCAAGTCAAGCAAATAAGAGAAGAGATTTTCATCTCTCAAGAAAAGTATACCAAGGATCTTCTCAAGAGATTCAAGATGGAAGAGTATAAGCCAATCAAGACCCCAATGTCATCTAATGGACATCTCGACCTAGATGAGGGAGGTAAACCGGTTGATCAAACTGTCTACCATTCTATGATTGGTAGCTTGTTGTACCTTACCGCATCTAGGCCTGATATCATGTTTAGTGTGTGCATATGTGCTCGCTTTCAAGCGTGCCCTAAAGAACCTCACCTAAGTGTCGTAAAAAGAATCTTAAGATATATTAAGCACACCCCAAGCATTGGTCTTTGGTACCCCAAAGAAGCTAGATTCCAACTAGTTGGCTATTCCGATTCGGATTATGCCGGTTGCAAAATTGATAGAAAAAGCACATCCGGAGGGTGCCATTTGCTTGGGAGGTCTTTAATATCTTGGTCATCTAAAAAGCAAAATAGTGTGGCTTTGTCTACCGCCGAGGCGGAATACATTGCCGCGGGGACTTGTTGTGCATAAATCTTATACATGAAATAAACCCTCCTAGACTATAGAGTTATTCTTGATAAGGTGCCACTTTTATGTGACAATGAAAGTGCCATTAAAATTGCTAATAATCTGGTACAACACTCACACACCAAGCACATTGATATCCACCACCACTTTCTAAGAGATCATGTTGCTAAAAATGATATATCACTAGAAGGTGTAAGAAGTGAAAATCAATTAGCGGATATCTCACTAAACCTTTGGATGAGGCTGATTCAAGCCTAGGAGAGGCAGGAGGTTCAGATGCAGCGACAGGCTTAGGACACAACAGTTGCATTTGCTCAGATTCAGGCTCGTCAAGACGAGTTCCAGAGGCAGCAGTTGGAGTTTTAGAGGCAGCAGTTTGAGATGCAGAGGCAGCAGACAGCCACCCAGTAGCAGTATCTTGAGCTCCTATGACACCTCATCACTGTTGGGGTTCCCACTGTCTGTCCTTACTCTAGCACTACAGTCAGTGGACCTCAGAGTCAGGGACAGCCGAGCTTTCAGTTTACCTCTCCCTAGCAGCAGGTTCCTCAGACCTTTCATTCCCCGAGCTACACTCCTATTCAGACGGGGTTCACTCCACCAGTTCAGCCCAGACCTCACCTTCTGACAGACACTCCTTTCACTGACTTGAGTGCCTCCTACAGCGAGTTGACTGGTCAGCCAACACCCTCGCATACCACTGTTGTGACCTCTTCAGGGATGTTGGCTTCTGAGACTGTGGCTCCTCCAGTGACAGGGACTAGGACTACGGAGACAGTGCCATCGTCAGTTGCCTCGATAGATCCTCCCACGGTTGGTGCTTTTCAGGCTCAGGTGACAGAGACTGCTCCTATTGTTGCTACTACTTCTTCAGTTTCTACTCCTGCTCTACAGACCCAGACTGCTTCACTACCACGTGTATCTATAGAGGGTCAGCCTAACAACTCAGAGTCTGAGGAGGATACTTCACAGTTTGTGATCACTCCACGCTCCTCGGCACCCGACACGACTGCTTCTGTTCCCCCATCGGATCTTTAGTTTTGTTTTTGGCGTTTGATGTCAAAGGAGGAGAGAGAGTAGATTCAGGGGGAGTGTTGATAGAAGGTTTCATTTTTTCTTTGTGTGCTACATTCATGCATCATGTTTACTTTCTTGCCTTGCATTTTGTGACATGTGTGCTTGTGAGCTATGTGAGTCATATGCGGTCTATCTTGTCACTATTATATATCATGTCACTTAATTGGTTCTAGCTCATAAGGTTGTGCTTCCGTGTCTTACTCTGATTTCATATGAACTATGTTTTATGTGTACTAACTCTTCATGTTTTTGTCTTGTGAGTACACCCTGTTGGCTTGGAACACATAAGAAATTCCTAACCCCTTGTGCTTATTGCTTTTTGCTTATGTGAACCAAGCATGTTCGAAAACCTCAACTCTTAAATCTTTTGAATCTAAGTGTTGTCATCAATCACCAAAAAGGGGGAGATTGAAAGCATCTAGGCCCCAGGACTTGGTTTCGGCAATTGATGACAACGCATTATTACCATGACTAACGTGTGTTTTGCAGAAACTTTGATAAGTTAGGTCATGGGGTGATAACTGCTTTGGGCACTATGGTATTCATGCCCCTAGATGGAAATTGTTTCGGTTTTCAAAGGATCAACGACAAGATTAAGGACTGTTAGTTCCGGATGTCAAGGTGTTGAGTTACATCCGGAATAGTCATTAGGATCTTCGCTTCTTTTCTTTGGCCGTACTATAAAGAGGGGCATGATCGAGTAGCTTGACCTAGGTGAGTCTTTTGTTTAGGTGTGGTGCACACTTGTCAAACTTAGCACTAGGTAGCTCAGGTAAAGCTCAAAGTTCAGTTGGAAGCAACTCAGTTCAAGTTGCGTCACGTTTCAAAGTCGTTTGAGCCGTTTACCCTTGACCGGACGCGGTCTCTGTCTCGACCGGACGCGTCCGGTCAGTACTAACAGTCACTGCGTTTCAACCTGGTTGACCAGACGTGGTTACTGCGAGGACCGGACGCGTTGATCGTGTTGACACGTGTCTCAGAGGGTAAAAGATCTAATCAGACGCGACTGGGAAGTGATCAGACGCGTCCGATCACGTTCCAGTAAGGTACTTTGCTGACCTGACGCGTCCGGTCATCACTGATCGGATGCGACCGTGCGTCAGGTCAAAGTACAATAAGGTCCTTGCACGACCAGATGCGTCCGGTCACCCCTGTTCAGTGCGTCCGGTCACTCAGCGATGTCGTTCAGTTTTTCGACCGTTACGTTCGACCGGCGCGTCCGGTCACGTCGATCGGCGCGTCCGGTCAGTGCGTATTTTGCTGAGTTGGCAGGTAATGGTTGGACTTGACTGTGGGGTGTATAAATACATCCCCTCCACCTCTTTTAGAGGTCTCTTGCTCATTTGTTCAGCTGAGAAACACCTTTCAAGTGCAATGAAGTGCAACAGCTCTAGTGAGGGTAGTGATTTGAGAATCAAAGTTTGAGAATCCCTTATTAGTGACTAGGGAGTAGCAAGTGTGCATCCACCTTCTCATTAGGCTTGTTGTGGTCAAGTGAGAGTTCTAGCTTGTTACTCTTGGTGATCGCCATCACCTAGACGGCTTGGTGGTGATTGGGAGTTTGGTAATCATCCGGCAAGCTTGTGGATGACCTAACTCATCTTGTGAGCGGTTTTGGGCGATTCACCGCGATGGAGTGTCAAAGAATCAGCCCGTAGAGAGCACTTGATCCTTGCGCGGATCAAGGGGGAGCTACACCCTTGCGCGGGTGCTCCAACGAGGACTAGTGGGGAGTGGCGACTCTCTGATACCTCAGAAAAACATCGCCGTGTTCCTAACCCTTACTTTCAAGCATTTACTTTCTTGTATTACTTTCATTGCTTGGTTTACTTTCCTAGAATTGCCATGCTAGACTAGGATTGGAACTTAGGGTGCAAAACTTTTTACCGGTAGAATCACAAGGAACACTAGTATGCACTAGGGGTAAACTTTGGCTTGTAGGATTTAATTCTTGTAATTAATTTTTAGAAAAGCTCAATTCACCCTCCCTCTTGGGCATCTTGATCCTTTCAACCCTGTTAGGTTTAGGATCGAATAACTGCTTAGCCCTGTTTAGACCGGTAGCGATCGGTGATTTCCTGTTACCTGCACTTATAGGTGGTTACTGGAATACTTTAGCTATGGAATGGATGATATCCTAGAAATGACCAAGTATTGATGGATAATTGAAGACCGAATGGAATAGTTGAAGGCAACCAGATATGGTTCTGGGATACTTGTAGTTTTCTGCCTGTGTCGATTAAGGACCGATCGTTGCCTGTCTCTTGTCATGTTGAACGTATGCCTCACATTTAGCTAGCCGAATAACGTACCTTTCGATTGCGAAGCTCGTGACACTATTTGGGCCGACATAAACTTGGGCTGATAGACTGGTGCTGAAGGGGGTATGATAGGGGCACGAAGAGTGAGCCCAAGGACAGGCTGGGTCTTGATTCCTAGCAGTCAGGAGATCCCTGGGTATTGCGGTCTATGATTGTTATCCCGCGACGTTTACCTGAATGGTGTCATTGGTGATCTGTAGCTCACTTGATTGGTGAGTGTGGTTTGTGTGAGGAATAAATCATCAACTGGTTAGGAATCGATTCGAATCGCCATCGCTCCTAGATAGTGAGCACTTGACTCGAGTTACGGTATCATAGTAATGATGATGGAACACTGATGGTTATATGGATGATGTTGAAAATACTAAATCAAAGTTGGTAACTGGATGTTATTGGTTAATCAAGTGATTGCTATAGCATAGATCACCATCACTTTATTTTAGTTTAAAATGAGTAAGTCTAGCTGAGTACTTTCTCGTACTCAGGGCGTTGTTTCGATTGTTGTTGCAGATGGTCAGATGTACTATGGTTATTGCATCAACTGCCTGTACCCTGCGATGGGCGACAACTAGGACCAAGGGCATGGTCGCTCCGTATGTCTTACCTGATGCTTTTGTTGGACATGACTATCCCCTGGCACTGTATCTAAACTAATTGTGTGTGTGGTTTTAAAACTATTTGCTTCTGCTACTTTATTATGAACTTGGTTTATAATAACTTTATGTTTTAAACTCCGGTGTGTTTCAAAATTGTTGCGAACTTTATGTAATATGTGACTGTGACTACTAAACTTATACGATCTTGGTTTGTATGTTGGTTGGT
Source organism: Saccharum hybrid cultivar R570 (assembly GCA_038087645.1). Lineage (NCBI taxonomy): Eukaryota > Viridiplantae > Streptophyta > Magnoliopsida > Poales > Poaceae > Saccharum > Saccharum hybrid cultivar. Next base: position 8,104,486 of record JAQSUU010000191.1, on the reverse strand, counting down.
TTGAAATCTATCGTGGTTTCATGGACTACCGGATTATACGGGCTTAAGTTTGTTAAATTATCTGCTTATGCAGGTGATTTTCTTACTTAATTTCGTATAATTGGTCAGTTCTGTTACGGTTCACTCGCGATCATGGCTCGCCCATGTGCCGTCACGCCACGCCTGCCCTCGTGTGCTACGCCATCACCCACTTGAGCCCACATCACGCTCGCGCCGCCGCATCCCACGTTGGAGCAAGGGGTCGGAAAAAGGAGGCGCCCAGATGCAGCCCCTTTGCACGTGAAGGGTAAGCCTATGAAAGAAAAATAAATATAGGGGGTTTCTACAAATATAAACATAAAATGAGAATGTATGGACTCTTCATGCACAACTGACCAAGATTTTGGACCCAAAATTATACTTTCAAACATGATGTACCAAATTGACACACTCTCACAAGTTAATGGACTATCAATGTATTTTACTCTGAAAATAATGATCCTACTAATCACTCACAGTACGGACGCCTAAGGAAAGATCTTAGAAGGCGGCAACGAGTATAGTTAAGTACCACTAGTAGAGTGTATATTTCGCGTGGGCCTGTGTCTTGTCTCTGTCTATGCATTAGTTTTTTCCATTGTCTTTGTCTTCGTTGTACGCTTTTGTACCATCACAAAACACAAAGTATGTAGCTATCTGAGTTGGTGTAGTAGAGTCACTGACATTTGCAACTAAACTACTTTTTTTTGAAGGAGTAACTAAACCATTTGATGTCCATAGTACAAAAACAGGGCTAGGCTATGGCCCCCTTTTAAAATAGTAAGCTAGTTTTCACATATCCCATACCCAACCAACACCGTATCTACTCCCTCCGCTTTTAATATATGACACTATTGACTTCTTCTCAAACTTTGGCCCATATATTTCTACCCAGTTATTTAGTTTAAGTGAAAAGTGTACCAAAAGGTACTTTTTAAGCATGTCTTGTATGTTTGTTGATTTGCACAAATATTTATAAAAAAGATGAACCAAAATTACATCACAACTCGATAAAGATAACAAGAATCTACATTATTGGTGCTAGTCCATCATCCCATGTTGTCAGACGGGCTAGAGGTTTAGGAGACAAGCATTAGTTATTGACTAATACATCTGACTAATAAAAATAGTTAATATTAAATTGCTTGTTTTTCTCTTTGTTCATTTTTAACCCGATAGATATAATAGATACTTTGTTTTCTTGATCCAATAGTAACTTATCGATTAGTAATGTTTTATATATTCTTTTCATCTATATCATAGTTTTTTTTCCTTTACACTACACCTGTGTGTATTTTCACTATGCATCTGGTAAAAACCTTAGCTTACTACGATGACTCTTGTTGCAACACATATATTATGACGTCCTGAATGTAAATTTTGAATTTTTTTATTTTAATCTTATTGATTGTTACTGATTTTTTATCTCTTAGTTTAGTTGAAACTCTAGTATATCTTTTTATCAAATCTCATTTTGTATGTTTTAAAGTTAAGGATTTTAGGTCGCATACTACACAAGTACTATCATGGCACAAAATAGTCATTTTAAACCTGCACCATGCCTCTTAAGATTAGTGGTAGAGTTTGAAGTGATATCTAGGATGGAAGAACAATGCTAACCTTAATATGATATTAATATTTAAGCCTTATAATGATTGTTTTCTCCAAAGATTACACTAACCTTCCCCACTTCTCAATATGTTTGAATTTTCTAATCAAGAAATTATATTTTTAGTAATGATTACACTATCTCAAACATTAGTTAAAATGTATAAATATATATAAAGTAACAACTTATATAAATAATATGTCATGGTTACTAATATAATTTTAAATAGTTTGTTAGTATTATTAGCATATGAGTTGTTAAACAAATATTTTTCATGCTTGTTTAAACAAAACATATATGTTTATCACTCATGCTTGCATGTGTACTTGATCTGTATTATAGTACAACATGTATTTTTACTTTAAAAAATTAAATATATTAATATTAATAATAGAAGGGTGTAATGTAGAAACATACATATGATTTATAGTTATTTAAACATTTTTGGAATAGAAGATGTTGATAGTTGAGATGTAAATTTGAGAAGATACTTTACTTGTTTTAATAATAACAGAAGTGGTAACTTAGGTGCAGATTTAAGGCGCTATATCTTTCATAATAATAGGTGGGTAATTACATACAAATGTAGATTTACTTTAGATCATATTTCTTAATGGCACAAGTTGATAATTTAAATATAGATTTGTGGGCTAATGTTGTTTTACACAATCATAAAGGTGGAAAATTATTTAGAAAACATAATAGATCCGGTGGTTATTATTACGACTTTACTTTATTATCAATGGTGATTAGAGTCTACCAAATTGATAGCTAGATCTTTCTATTTTTTGTGCTGTAGCAAGCGATGATTTCTTGGTGTTGCAATTAGTGATGATTTCTCATGTTGATATGAGATGTCTCATCTTCTTTATTTTAATGTTGTAGTAACTGTTGTTAGATGTTGCACTTTGTTGACTTCCATGTTGCAACAAACATATTGAGATGTTTCAATAGATTAATTCTCATGTTGCAGCAGCAAAACTGAAATGTTTCACTATGATGATGTTTGATGTTGCAGTAACCGGTGATTTTGCCTATTGATTAAGGATGCCTCATCTCCTTTATTTTGATATGCAGTAACTAAATGTTTGATGTTGCACTTTATTGATTTCCTATATTGCAGTAATGGACTGAGATGTTTTAATAGATTATTTCTCATGTTGCAGCAACAAAACTGAAATGTTCCACTACATGATGTTTGGTGTCAATAACCAATGATTTCTCATGTGATTTGAGAGGTTTCATCTCTTTTTTATTTGTTGAAGTAATTGATTATATGATGATGCATGTCATTTATTTAAAATTTGCAAAAGATTTTCATAGGTATTTATTTTGATTTTACCTCTTGGGAAAGCTATTGTCGCACCTCTGACCTGTGATGCTTCTTTGAGTGACACAGTTGACCAACAACATTGTCCTCGCAAAGGTAGGTGAAAAGGGGCATATTCGACTATATGGGTGCAGAGGATACAAGATTAAAAAGGAGGACGTTGTTAGATCAGTGGCGAGTTAAGGCATCTGACGGAAAGCTACTACTCGGACACTCTATCCAAAGCATTTTTCCATTGGCCAAAACAAGACATTGATCCGCAAGAGTACTAGAGACCTATAGGGTAGAAGCGCATTAGCGGAGTATATATATGTGAAAATGATGGGGTGAGGGGCTAGATAGAATTTGGCCTTCTCATATCCTAGTTGTCGCTACATCCTCTCTCTCTCCCTAGCGTGTGCGATGGCACACCGGCACACGCGTATTCTATCCTCCGCACATGTGGAGATGTTGCTGCTGCATTGATAGGCAAGGCGGATGCGTGGCATCTATTCAGTCGTGAGGACATCCGTTGTGCGCATACTTTCACTACACTAATGCGTAAGAGTTAGACAAGTCTGCTCTAACTATTTTTTCACTGTGCTACACGTCTAGTGGCAGCGATCCATGGTCACATGCCCCGCATGATATCTAAATTGAATATAATACCGTACATTTATTTTGTGCTAGCATAGCATATTTGTTCCCCTCTGAGGGTGAGATTACATATTTTTAGTAATCCATCAGCAGCGTTAGGTCGATAACCAGTAAAAAATGTAGTCCTATGTTTTGGGATTTTTGGTTGCTTCCTCACTTCAAGACGCCAAAGAGGCGGCTAAAAGTTCTGAAACAACGCTTGTCATGTTATGCGAATGGCAAAACGTCGTAGTACAAGAAAGGACCGTACGACCCATCTTCAAGTTTCAACACTTGTACTAGTATGAACATGGCCTCGTTTAGTTCGATGAATTGGGGAGAAAAACACTGTATCAGAATTCCTGTAGCATTTCGTTTGTATTTGGTAAAAATTATCCAAATTTTGACTAACTAGGCTTAAAATGTTCATCTCGCAAAGTACACCAAAACTGTGCAATTAGTTTTTGATTTCATCAACATTTAGTACTCCATGCATTTGCCGACATTTTGATGTGACAGAGAATCTTTTTTTTTATAGTGAAATTTGAGGGAGAATTCGGGTAAGGGCCATCTGCGACACCAGACAACAGCGGTCACGCTCGCACATCACATAGGAGTATACGTAGTAGGTTTGACTCGGTGGGCCCGCGCACGCGAGGTCCCGTTGACACTTTGACCGTTGAGATGCTTGCAGTACAGTACAGATCAGTATCACTGTAGCAGCCGGCATCCTCGGTCTGGTCAATCTTTAGATGGGCGAGCATCTATTCCGATCCATGCAAAGAAACTTCTGCTCGATCGGTTGGTTCTTCAGAGTTTCAGACGATACCTCGAAGTCCTATACTTTCACTTTCAGATTTGTCACGGCGGAAAATGGCTGCTCAGTTTCCCTCGGCTTGGCCTTTGTGCCAGTTTTCATATTTTTTGTTGAAACGAACGAATGAATACCATTAAACTGTTTGGTTGTAACATTGGTAACGTAAATGGAAACAAATTAAAGCTATGGATGTTACGGCAAAGATATACCATTTGAACTAATTTCATTTCCAATTGCGTTACAGTCGTACAAACCAAATAGCACGTAAGCTTTGTTTAGTACGTATAATACTAGTCCTACATTCAGTAAACAACTGACCAAGTGATTTCAGTAGCCACAGAGAGGCTGGCAGGGGCTTGTTGTCGCACCCCACGTCCACCTCAGCTTGGCCAAATATTGATCCAGAAGAAAAAGAAACCATCAACGCCGCTGCGCGCTCTACTACTGTTTGTGTTTGGCGACCATTCGCCGCAAGAAACTTCTCATTGGCTTTGCTGCGTGCATACCCATCCCATCGCCGACGCCGACTTCGTCTCCCCGGCTGACGGAGAGAGACATCTTTGGATCCCTCTGGACCTTGCTTAGATTGAGTTAAAAAGTTGAAATTTTTTCATTCTCTCTCCGTCACATCAATCTTTGCACGCATGCATGAAGCATTAAATATAGATAAAAAATAACTAATTACACGATTTAGTTATAAATCATAAGACGAATCTTTTGAGCCTAGTTAGTCCATAATTAGACACTAATTATTAAATACAAACGAAAGTGCTACAGTTAGAAAAATTCTAACTTCTCACAATCCTAACAAGGCCCTAGCTTATCCGTCGAGGTCGAGGTAGAGGTGCATGCACTGCACGGCCGATCGAGACGCGGTGCACTCTTCTTACTTGTAAGCTCTGACTGAAACAGTAGTAGTGCATCGAGGCTACCGCTCCGGATTGGATGATGCAGTCGGGTCGCAGGCGTCTCGTTCTCTCCATCAATGATTTGGTGTCGTATTGCAGAGCGCGAGAGCTCGTGCTGCATCGTTGTTCTCGACAGTGAGAGATACGCTGATGATGTGTTCTCGCCGCGCATCTAGCAGGAGGTTTCTTCGTATGCCTTGCAGAAACGTGTTGGTTTGACAGATTCGCAAGGACTCAAGTGTGCTAGATATATAGTAGTATATTTGACCACAAACGCTTTTTTTTGAACTTGTTTGTTCTCTGACCATAAATTTTGATGGACTCTTGTAATAAAAAAGAGGTTTGCACGATCGGCAGAGCTAGCGCCTGGACGTCCGGCCCTAGGTCCACGTCTGGAAGCAACTCCAACACATGCAACCGTTTCGCATACGCCCCCCCGCGCTCGCATTAGATCCCACGCCAGTGATCGCATCCGACCATTTGTGACTCGATCCCTATCCCTGTTGCGCCCCCGGCATCAAGCTCGCCGCGCTCCTTCTCCCGCCACGCCACGCTCCTCTCCTCGTCATAGCGCCATCCCCGCCGCGCCCCTGTCCTCCGCCGCGCTTTGTCTCGGCCACGCCCCTTCCCCTGTCCTAACGTCCCATCTCCTCTGCAACATCCGTCTGACTGTTGCAACTTGCAACACATATTGAAGCATATTTGTATAGTCATTGCAACATCTAAATGAAACACATGAACCATGCGTCTGAAACAGCCGAAACATTTGGAACATACGTCCAAAATAGATGAAACATGTGAAACATACGTGTGTAGCCATTACAACGTATGCAACATCAGATCCTTTTGCAACAACAAGATGAAACACATAAAACATACAGACGAAACGCATAAAACATGCGTATGAAACAACTGAAACACTTGAAATATATACTTGCAACATACACAACATACAGATGAAACATTTGTAAACAATTTCTGAAACACACCTGAAACAAAATGTAGTGCCACCGGCAGACATGGTCTACCTAGTGGGGAACTACGTTAGCCAGCAAGCGGCGCTCGGGCGCAGTAGAGAGGGAGGATGGCGTCAGGCAAGCGGCTGGGCGTGGTGAAGAACGCCCCGCCGGAGCAGTCGCCGTGGACCACGCCGTGTTGGCTTGAAGAACTCGGCGGCAAGTGGTGACTGGCGGTGGGAGACAGGAAAGCAGGCGGCGGCGCTCTGGCGCGTGCAGCACGCCGCTGCATTGCGGTTGCGGCGGTCGCGGTGGAGCAAGCCGCGGCGATGAGGGCACGGGGCGTTGGTTCTAGAATGGATGGGAAACAACAGCGATTCGAGAAGAAGGTGAGAACGATGATTTTTTATTTTTATTTCCATGCGGATGGGGCTGTTCGGGCGTTGAGGCCCACCAACACGCGTTCGGATGTAACAGACGTCCTGGCCACAGCATTATCGTTGCACAATTCAAGATTTGCCCTTTAAATCAGCCTGCTATACTAATACATTCCTCAAGCTACTTAATCGACTACCTGACAGCATGCAATTTCTCTTAGGCTAGCTTCTGAACTTGTAGCCAGTATATATATTTGACCAAAAATCCTCATTTAACCAAATTTAGCCATACACTTTGGTGGCTTCTCGTCGTCTACATTAATCTGACTGCTTTATTTTCCGAAAAGTTCGTATTCTGATTGACGCCGATGCATATGTCCGTGAAAATCAACTTGGCACAAGTAATTCATCGCATTCCCAACCTGAAAGTGTGCAACTTTTATACGCCTCTGAACTGGCCAAACCGTCGGTTAATTTCTTAATTGTACCGGGCAGCAACTGGGTTCTTCTTTGTGGTGCAGCTGTTAGCCACTCATGAGTTAACTAAAAAACTAAAAAAGATCTCACAAGAGCTGGCCTGGTCACAAGACAAGCCTTGCGCGGCACTTCATCGCCGGGAAGACATCATCAGCTAGCAATACAACTTGTATTTTCTTCGTTCATACCGGTTATTTCATCATAGCGTACGTATTGCGTTTCATTTTTTTTGGATAATATGTATTGCGTTTCATGATCGACGGAGTTACCTAATTTAGCTGCGCTGTAAGCCTGTAACACTGACATCGTCTATGAAGACTAACACAAGTCAATCCGACGTCAGAACTAATGGTGTATTCTATAGTACTACCATATTACACCAAGTCGTGTACGTAGCCTATAATAGTCTTTTAACCAATCAAACGTACTTGCAGAAACCGCTGGGGTTCCTCATCATCCCCTGGCCGAGAGTTGAAGTTCAAATGTTCAATGCAAGGTCCCCGGCGCTAGATCTCGTCGACGGCGGCGTGCCGTCACGGCGACGGGGCACAAGAGACGCGCACCGATTCGTCTCCGGCGCGACCTCCCGGGGACCAAATCAGCCTGAAAAACGCCTACTCCATCGAACAGTTGAACTGTTCGATGGTCCGACCCCGTCTTTCCACTTGATGGTCATACAAGTATCCCATAAGTAGGCAATAGCAATTAGGCTGATGGGAAAAGTCGTTTACGCATCAAATCACACTACTGGCGACCAAGCCGTCCCCTGTTTCAGAGCGATAAAGTGCATGCATCAATGCATGTGTGTACCAATTGTCAAAGCAGGATAACGACGGGGGTGCACTGATTGATCGAGTTCTATGCATGACATCTTCCTCTCTGAATATCCAACGGGAAAACAAAAAGGTTGTTATGACATCGTCGTCTTGTGAACTGGTTTTCCCCAAAGGAGAAAGGAGCGAAATCTGACTCCCGTTTTTCTTCCGATCCGATCGAGCGACCTTTTATTTCCAGCAGAACGTTGGAGCAAGCACTACGGGAGTACATACAGACTGTGTAAAAAGCTACGGCTCTTCCAACTGCTCCTCCACTAATCTGGATGCATGGTTATTGTCAGCGATAGAATTTGCCTTTAATTAGTCCTCCGGATAAACAACAACGTGAGGAAACGGTCTAAAGTTCTTGCAATCTGACAGTGTGAGCATAATCATAGAAATAACGGCCTGATCTTTAGCAATGTTCACCACTGAATTAACTTAGAAATTAACTGACCAAGTGATTCCTCGGCACCTTCAAGACTTCGTAGAGTTGGAAACTCTCAAGCTTTTACCTTTTGAACTGAAGCTTTCAATTTGAAACACAATTTCCTGTGCCATGTTTGCAACTTTCAACTCAGCAGAGTAGGAAACTGATCCACCAGCTATGTAAGTAGTAAGCTTCACTGCAACGGCATCATACTAGTGTTTCAGGCTTTGGAGTTTCCAACCAAATGCCAATCCTGGACTTGTAGATTTTTTTTAAAAAAAATAAACACCCAGTTCTTAATCTAGTAGACTCTAGTCATCAGTGACAATAATAACCATTGCATCTACTCTTTTGCTTACAAACTTGCCATTTTGAAAGATAGTTTAAAGTAACCACCTAAATTTATATCTGCATTATCCACCTATGTAATTACAAAAATAACATAAAGTAATCACTAAATGTTTTTTAAATTATCCGTATAAGCCATCCTAATTTTTTTTTGAAGTAATTCTCTAAATTTTGCCTTTGAGTTGCCATTATGAAAGATAACCTAAAGTGATCCCTAAATCTGCATCTCAATTACTATAGCTTATAAAAATATCTAAAGTTACTCCTGCACATTTCTTTGTGTAAATTATCCATTTATGTCATTGTTGGTAATCTCATTACACATGAAGCAATGAGTATACTAGTTTCTACATTAAACGTATAGCTCAAAGGTACTATTTCTGCTAAATATATGTCAAATACACATGAGGGTAGGACACAAAGGAGAACAAAAAGTACAAACAGACTTGCTAGCGCCTGCGTCTGGACGCTGCGGAGCGAACAAGCACCTAGCGTGCTCGTGAGGGAGCGCACCAGTGGTGGTCTCGTGCCGCCCCGGACGTCATCCGCGCTGCTGGCCGCTTCCCACTCTCATCCCATGTGCAACACTCGATCTACTTTTAAAACATCCAGATGCAACAGTTGCAACATACAAAAGAAGATAGATGAAACACGTGAAATAAGTGTCTGAAACACTTGCAAAAACACATGAAAAACATTTGAAAACCATTGCGAACATATGCAACATCCAGATGAAAGACTTGCAAACATATGTATGAAATACCTGAAAACACTTGAAACATATGCTTGCAACATGCATGTACATGCAACATCTAGATCTACTTTTTGCAACATCCAAACAAATCATTTGCAACATTCATCTTGAACAGATGAAACATTTGGAATATACACGCGAAACATACATGTATATAGCCATTAGAACATGTGCAACATCCCGATCTACTTTTGTAACATCGATATACAATACTTGCAACATACCACGAAAACACTTGAAACATACTATTGTAACATGCGCTTTCAGCATATCATCTGCTTACTGCTTGGACAAATGTAGGCTCATCGATGCGGAGCTCGACACCAGTACAGAGCTCGAATCCGCGGAGTGGTGCGGAGGTCATCGGTGTGGAGTTTGTTGGCAGCACGGACCTCGGCAGGGGCAGAGGGCAGGTGGATGGAGCACGACCGTGACGGGAGGCGCGAGTTTAGGAGCGAGCAGAGCAAGCGCGCGACGTGGGCGGAGCAGTGTGGGGCGAGTGCGAGGTCCGTTCGGATGGATGGACGCCCTATTACAAAATGGGCGGAACAAGCATATAAGCTTATGGGCAACTAAATATATTCTAATTTGATAATGACTAGAAAATACTATTGCTCCGTCTCAGAAAGGTGTCATTCTAGCTTTAATCAAAGTCAAACCATTTTAAATATAATCAAATTTATTTAAAAATATTGTTTTAAGATACTATAAACTAGTACATTCAATTCTGGTCTCATAAATGCTGATATCTATTCCCCATAGATCGTAGAGCACACGCCTCAAACAAAGTACGCGTTCCCTAAAAAAAACAAGTACGCGTGATGTTCTCATTGTTGCATCTCTCGGGCGTCACAACCAACGGAGGTTTTTGTTATGATGAAAATCATATGATATGGCATCGTATCACAGGAAACACATGCTCATCCGTTCCCATATACTTTAAGCCGACACTGGACTGGAGGCAACGTACAAAACAAACGGAGGAAGGAAACGACGCCAGAAGCAACGCCGAATCACGTACGCGATTCAAGCAAACTGATAAAAAAAAAAGAACGAATTCAAAGCGTAGCTTTAAACTATTCCCATCCCCTGTTGCTTGTGTCACGCTCGGGCCGAAAAACCTCCCCCTTCTGGGAAGCTCCCTGCTTTGACCACGTTTGGTATTGCCCTTTTCTATCCCGAGAGGCGAGAGCGGGCCCCGTTCGCCGTCGTCGCGGCCCGGTGGCATATAAATAGCCCAGCCCACCCCCCTCCCAGTCCACACAGCAACAGCAACCACCCGCACTCCGCCGAGGTAGCCAGCCCGAGCTCACACAGCAGCAAGCTCGGTCTTCTCGCCAGGACCCGGCCAGCAAGCCACGCTCTCTCCGTACGTTAATCGGCGGCAGACCGAGACATGGGGCGCGCTCCATGCTGCGAGAAGATGGGGCTGAAGAGGGGGCCGTGGACGCCGGAGGAGGACAGGGTCCTGGTGGCGCACATCGAGCGCCACGGCCACAGCAACTGGCGCGCGCTGCCCAAGCAGGCGGGCCTGCTCCGCTGCGGCAAGAGCTGCCGCCTCCGCTGGATCAACTACCTGCGCCCGGACATCAAGCGCGGCAACTTCACCCGGGAGGAGGAGGACGCCATCATCCAGCTCCACCAAATGCTCGGCAACAGGTGCTTATCTATCTTGATGCCCCGGTCAGCCACTTGTTGTCTCGTAAATTACGGCGAAATCAGAGAACATGCGCACTAAACAGCTCATTTGTGGATGATTTTCAGATGGTCGGCAATTGCTGCCAGGCTGCCGGGGAGGACGGACAACGAGATCAAGAACGTCTGGCACACTCACCTCAAGAAGCGCCTGGAGCCTACTAAGCCAGCCAGCCAGGCGCCCAAGCGCAAGCCCAAGAAGCAGCAGCAGCAGCAACAGCCGGAGGCCGTGACGACGACGCTCGAGGGCCCGACGACCGGCGCCGCGCCGGTGTCGCCGGAGCAGTCACTGTCCACGACCACGTCGACCACCAGCACCGCCACTGACTACTCGGCGGCGACCTCGTCGATGGAGAACGCCTCCGACAGCTTCACCTCGGAGGAGGAGGAGGACTACCAGATTGACGACAGCTTCTGGTCCGAGACGCTGGCGATGACGGTGGACAGCTCCGACGACTCCGGGATGCAGGCAGAGGGCAGCACCTTCGGCGCGTCGGCGGCGGCGCCGTCGAGCGACGACGACATGGACTTCTGGCTCAAGCTGTTCATGCAGGCCAGCGACATGCAGAATTTGCCCCAGATTTAGGCAGGAAATAAACCTACCTAGATGGTGGTTATCTCTCGATCGATCGGCTGATGATATTCTTGGCCTCACAATTCTTTCAATCTTTGTTCTGCTCCGTTTCGGTGGATGTATATCTGGCTGAAAACTTGTGCAGCGGAAAACAGCGGTGTTTAGTTAGGGTGTGTTTAGATTGGTGTAAAGTAGGTGTAAAATTCCTGTAGCATTTTTCGTTGTTATTTGATAAAATTTATCCAATCATGGACTAACTAGGCTTAAAAGATTCGTCTCGACATTTACAGACAAACTGTGCAATTAGTTATTTTTTTACCTACATTTAATGCTCCATGCATGCGTCCAAAGATTTGATGTGACGGGGAATCTTGTAAAATTTTTGGAATTTTAAAGAAGTTCTTCAAAATTCCAAAAATTTTACAAGATTCCCCGTCACATCGAATCTTTGGACGCATGCATGAAGTATTAAATATAGTTAAAAAAATAACTAATTGTACAGTTTGTCTGTAAATGTCGAGACGAATCTTTTGAGCCTAGTTAGTCTATGATTGGATAAATTTTACCAAATAACAACGAAAAGTGCTACAAGAATTTTATACCAACTTTTACACCATCTAAACACTACTTTCATCATGGCGGTGTTCATTTGTGTCCCTTTTCTGCTGTCACCTGTGCAGCTGTGCTTTCGCCGCTACCTTTATCCAGAGGGTCCCGGCTACATGACCACAAGTCCAGCTCCGATCCCCCTTTCCTCCCTCTGTCCCTCGTCCATTTTTGCTGTCGACTAGGGTATGTAGCAGCCGTCTCCGAGTCTCCGTTCTCCAAGTAGCCGTGCCTCGAGCATGGTCGACATGCGGCCATGCGGGGGCGGCACTGCGCGTCTCCTCAGAGCCGACGGCCGCAGCCAGAGCAACTTGAGGAACTCTCCAACCGCTGTTTCTGTACCTCTGAGACTCATGGCCCACAGGTCACGGCCTCATGTAATCAAAAGGTTTGTCTTAAAAGACAATTATTTATAACAATTGATAAATGTTTCACAATTCACAAGAAAATAAAATAAAACAAAATGTTTACTGGCTCTGAATGTCTGCGAAACCTCATGCTAATAAAACCTCGTTTGTGGAACTCTAGCTAGCTGCGGCTCAATATAATGTAAGAATATATTTTTTATCAATGGCAAACTGCTATTTTTGGTTTCCCTGGCTCTAATTTTCGTGAACTGCAGTAAGAAGTTAGGGCCGTGCTAAACGGAGTCTAAATGCGGTACATAAATTCAATCTTGTATTCTTGTGGGAGCCCAGCTTGTATTCTTGTGGGAGCCCAGCTCGCATTATTAGATGCACATACACAAAGCTTCCACTTTCTCATTTACCTATGAAAGGAGATCTTGAGGAAGAATATAATGTTATACTCTCTTCCTTTTTGTGCCTATGACTCTGTTTTCTTCCGTCCAAATTTACATATTTTGAAGTCCATAATCCGTAAATCACTAGTTTCTATTCTAATTTGGTTTAGATTTTTTTTTTGGTTTCCCTTCTAGAAATGCCAACGCATGCGACAATATATGCTCAAGACACCAATTCAGAGGTTGTTCAGCAAATCTTAATGGATGTTTGTATTGCCCCTTTTTTTTCCAAAATGCTAAGCATATCATTCAATCCAAATAACAAATGTGAGTTGCTTTATAAATATACTTTCAATTATATCATTAGAACATAGAAAATAATATTTTACTTTCCAGCTCGGCTATTTTGGCATGTATACGCAAGTAGCACTAGCAACCTACAAAGCTAAGCTTTTTTTTCGTGAACGTGTCGTTGAAACGTGTTTTGTTTAGACGGAGTAGAAGTGGTCAGCTTGCAACAACCTCTGGTAATCTATTGTTTACTAGGAACCTAACTAGAAAGCTAGAACGCTCTCAACAAGAAGAATTCAACGTGAGCTTAATTTACAATAACAGTAACAGTCTGCCATGAGGAGCCAGACGACGACGCCGATGGAAATTACTACTGTATTCACATGTGTATAACATACATGACCGTTTGGTGCAGCTCATCCACCGGCTTCAGTGTCGGAGCGAGCGGAGCTGAACCATTCTTGCCGCCAAATCACAGAGCCGGAGCTAGCCCTTTTCTCGTACCGACGTGCAGGGGCGGGCCCAAGATTTGGGACGTGGGTATTCAAAATTTTGAAAGGATAAAGAAAATTGTTTTGTTCTATAGATTAAAACCCAAATTGGCATGTATATTGGATTATATAGCATGATAGAACTAATTGTATAATAAATAGAAGATATATAGCATAGAATTGAGCATTGTATCTTAGATCATAAGCTTTACCATAACTTGTGTGTAGCTATAGAAATACTATGTTTGTCAAAAATAATTGGTATTCAATTGAATACCCTTGACTCTAAGTAGGCCCGCCCCTGCCGACGTGGAGCCGCGAAAAGTGCTCCGCGCGGAGGAGCCTTCTAAACGTGCCCATAGTTATATAATTGCTTCAACCATTTAGACCTAAGCAAAAAAAAAAAATGATAGTAAGATCACGCTGGTTCACTTCAGTTTATAGCTCCAGATTCAGGGTTCTTACAGTGCCTCAGCTTGACTCGTATGCACCGCCCGGCTGGGCCTCAGTTACCGTGCTGAATGAGAGAGGGGTAGTCCTGAGGGCCCGCGGGCTTGCCGGCTGTGCCTCGGACTTTTGGCCCAGTAGCCCACTACTGTCTTCGCACCGAGTGGAACTGGGCCTTACTAAGCCCTTTCGTCGCAAGCACAAGAGTGCCGTTGTCCGTCCTTTCAGCCCGCCGCCCCCCGCCCTATGGCATGGCCATGACAGGCTGATGGCCCAGTTTCTTTTTCCTCCCCTCCGAGCCTTTCCCAATCGGTAGAAAAAGGCTAGGCGGCTGGGCCAGTCTTGGTCTTTGCTACATTCCTTGTCGTCGTCGTCGTCGTCGTTTTTCTTTTTCCTTCTTCTTTTCAATTCTTACAGCGACCTGGACGTGGAGGCTAGGCGGCTGGGCCATTCTTGGTCTTGTTTTCTTTATCTTCTTGGCTGCGTTCAGTTCCCTAAAAAGGGGTAAAAAAAGTATTGTAACACGTTTTGGTTTTATTTGGTAAATAGTGTCCAACCGTTGACTAATTAGGTTCAAATCGTTCGTCTCGTAAAGTACAACCAAGCTGTACAATTAGTTTTTGATTTTATCTACATTTAGTACTCCATGCATGTATCACAAGTTTGATTTGACGGGGAATCTTTTTTTGTATAGTGCTTTTTTTTTGAGGAACTAAACACAACCCTTGTCCAAAGTTGCTGTAGCTCAAGACACTGACACGTCAGACACCAGGGACGTCACGGCGTCTGACGGAGCACCGAGCGCCCACGTGTGCCTTAAAGAAACCGTCACCGCCTGATAATCCGATCCACTATAATTTGGAATTTTGATTCAAACGGTTGTTTGTCTTATCTTTTTCTTGAAAAAGGCAAATGGTTGCTTTCTTGATCGATGGTAAAGCGGGCTTTACTAGTTTATGATGGGCATGGTTTCAGGATAAGTGCTGTTTTGTTTGCCTAGAGTCCAGACGGCGACAATGACACGGGTGACGTGCCAGTGAAGCTTCCTTTGGCATGCCGGTAAAACTAGTCTAGTGCTGCACAAGTTCTCGGGCACCTGTATTTTACAGGTCCAATTCACCGCTGGTTTGCACGTCCGATTCAGACTCGGTGAATTTCTGATTAAAAACCTGAAGGGGTCATAGTCAAAACGTTTTCGAAGAAGCAGCCGGGGCGCAGTAGAGCGCAGACATGCGGGTGGAATAAAGTGGTGGATCAAGTCTCATAGCATCATGGTTGTTCAGACAGTAACTGAGACTACCTGCACTCATGGAACTCTATATTCATCCTCTATACGTCCTAGTCAGCAAGATTCTCTCCTCTATGCTTAATTCTTTCGCACCCATTCATCCTCTATCCACTCTATCCACTGTGAGACCCACTTGTCACTTTATCTAAATATATCCATGTGTGATCTAGTTTTGAAGGATTTATTGAGACGAATTTAATGGTACAATCGAAATTTAATTTAAATTTTTGGTTTGTGAGTTATAGTATTTTTTTCCCTTTGTTTAGCCAGTAGGGCCGCCACTGTAGAGTATAGAGTAAGCACTGTACTACTCTAAATATAGAGTGAGAGAAAGGATAGAGTATCGTTTTAGAGTACCTAGTGCAGCAGTTTTTACTCTATATTCATACTCTAAAGCTTTAGAGTATCATTTTAGAGTACCACTGCAGTTTGAGAGTTCCGTACTTGTCCCTCAACCTACTCCGAAGTTGACTAGGCGCTAGGATAAATAAGCTTAATGCCATCTCGTATAACTGTTGACTTTTGCTATTTATCTCTTGATAGATTTTTTTATTAAGGCATTGTTTAGTTCGTGGGTGAAATATTTTTACGTCACATCGAATGTTTTATAGGATGTTGTAAGGGGTGTTCACATAGTTATAAAAAAAACTAATTACATAACTCGCCTAGAAACCGCGAGATAAATTTATTAAGCCTAATTAATCCGTCATTAGCACATGTGTGTACTGTAGCAATTATGGCTAAATATGGACTAATGAGGCTTAAAAGATTCGTCTCACAAAATCCATGCAAACTATGTAATTAGTTATTTTTTTAATCTATATTTAATGCTCCATGCATGTGTGTAAACATTCGATGAGACGGGGTGAAAAGTTTTTGGGTGGGAACTAAACAGGACTTAAATCTGTCATATTTCTATATGTTTGACTGTACTTTAGGATTTATGCTACAACTGTCTACTAGGCCATACTTATAAAAAAAATTGACAAATTTGACCACATAAAATCTGTTGACAGATAAGTAGACACTCGCATAATTATTGGTGGAACAACGAACTGCTACGGTACCTATGGCGGCTAATTTTTTTTTTTCTGTTTCATACAAGGCAGCACTACTATTTTTTCCTAGTATTCAGATATCTGTAAGAGCAACTACAAAAGACACTTTGTATCCTTCGTATTGATGGAAATAGAGATTTTGATGAAAAATAGTCTTCCAACAGTTCTTTAATTAGATCTTCAGATATTGTCATTCTTCATTCTTGTTTCTCGCTGGCCAAAACTAGAGAGCGGAGCTAACTCTTTGAAATACGTACAAAATATATAGAACCTGTTGGGGGTGGAAATATATATATATTGAAGATGCTCTAAGTTCAGCTTTCCCAAAATTTCTCTAAATTAAGTCATCACAGAACTACTAGGAGTATGCATCTTTTACTGGTGGCCCAGTGAATCATCTTTTTCAATGTATTACTATGAACAAAAGACACTAATGTCAGTTGATCTAGTTTGTTAATGCTTGTGCACTAGTAGTATATAAATAAAATGGTATACATTTGGAATAGGAGGGAGTAAGAGTTGTGTAAATTCAGGAGTCACCAAGTGCAACTACAGACTCCCCCACACCCCTCCCCCCCCCCCCCCCCCCCCCCCCCCCCAAAGGTACTACTAGGAGTCTGCATCTTTTACTGGTAGCCCATGAATCATCTTTTTCATTGTAGTACTATGAAGAAAAGGCACTAATTTCAGTTGATCTAGTTTATTAATGATTGTGCACTTGTAGTATACAATTTTTTTCTCGAATACGCAAGAGCGTTGTGTATCATTTGTATTAATCAGAAGGATTTTATAGTGCAAGTGGGCTTGTAGTATATAAATAAAATGATATACAGGAATAGGAGGGAGTAAGAGTTGTATACTTCCATTCAAGAATTAACAAGTGCAACTATATGTTGTCAAAAAAAAAACAAGTGCAACTATAGGCTCCAAAGTATTTCCCCCCCAAAGTGAAAAACGAAAGCAACTGGGTGAAGACGATGGTACTACTATTGCTTTCGTCTTAGAATGTTTCAAAAATAAATACATAGTACCTCCATGATTCTGTTCATACGTCAAACGGAGCTAAAGGATCGATGAACCAGTACCTCATCTTTAGAGTAGGAGATGAGTGATCAATCAATCGCTGTCGATGCCCACTCATGTACTCTGACTGTATCTTGAGCCTGAAGATCAACGTGCATCAACTACCGCAACGCCACGTCAGAAAAAGAGGCGTCTCCTTTGAAATTTCCCACATACCTGTCGGCTTCGTGTAGTGAAGTCAATTCGTCCTGCGTACGAGCGAAAACACCTGCATTTTGATCTCTTCAAAATAACCACAGCATGTGGCCAGATTAAAGCCTCTCGATTAGTTCATAGAGCAACCCAATCACCATAGGTTAACAGCGCTCCTGCCAGCCAGGCCATGCCACCTAATTACGCCGCCGCGAGAGGCCGGGAGAGCGCAAGAACCATGATCCTTGCCCTGCTCGCCGCGTCGGTCCTTTGGGCGCTGCCGCCGCCGGCGGCGGCCACGGCGATGCAGCCGAAGGCGACGTGCCTGCGGCGGTGCGGCGACATCGACATCCCCTACCCATTCGGCGTCGGCCCCGGGTGCCACCTCGAGACGGGGGACTGGACGTTCGTGCTCAGCTGCAACCGTACGGACGACGGGCGGTTCCGGCTGTACAACTACCAGATCGAGGTGATGAACATGTCGGTGCACCTGGGGCAGCTACGCATCTACAACATCATCAACCCATGGTGCTACAACGCGACGACGCGGGCGATGAACGAGCAGAACAACTGGTGGTACAACATGTCCATCACCAACTTCCGCATCAACGACGCGCAGAACAGGTTCACGGTCATCGGCTGCAACTCGCTGGCCTACATCCGGTCGCTCAACGACAGCGCCGACACGTACATGACCGGGTGCATGGCCATGTGCCCCGGCGTGAACCGCCTGGAGAACGGCTCCTGCGCAGGCGTCGGGTGCTGCCAGACCGCCATCCCCGGCGACCTCAACGCGTACTGGGTCTCCTACGAGGACAAGTTCAACACCTCCGGGATCGCCAACTTCAGCCCCTGCAGCTACGCCGTGCTCCTGGAGGCCGCTGCCTTCGACTTCCGCACCACGTACGTCACCACCGACGCGTTCATGGCGGACAACGACGGCAAGGTGCCGCTCGTGCTTGACTGGGCCATCGGGAACAAGACCTGCGAGGAGGCCAAGCGGAACGCGTCGGCGTACGCGTGCGTCAGTAGCAACAGCGAGTGCATCGACTCCAAGTACGGCAAGGGCCGGGGCTATCTCTGCAACTGCTCCGCCGGATACGACGGCAACCCCTACCTGCTCAACGGCTGCCAAGGTGCTCTTCCTCCTAGTCCTACTGTGTTTTCGTGGCTGGCGCGTCACATAAAGAAATTGAATTCGCCACGGCGGCCAAGTTAACGTTTTGCTTTTGCAGATATTAACGAGTGCGAAGATGCAAGATTCAGGTACCCGTGCTCTGTTCCTGGTACCTGCGTCAACACGATTGGGTCATTCTACTGCGCATGCCCTGACAAGACGACGGGCAACGCCTACAATGGAACGTGTGAGGACAAGAAAACCCAAATTGGGTGGCAGATCGCCATTGGTAGACACACACGCGTCTCCATTTTCTTGTTCCTTGCAAACGCTAATTAAGTTGAATAGATGATCCAACCACCGCAGATAACGTAATGACCTAGTCTCTCTTCCTGAAGGTGTTACCAGTGGCGTTGTCGCACTGATCGTCACGGCGACCTGCCTCTACATGATCCACGAGAAGAGGCGGCTCGCCAAGATCAAAAGCGAGTACTTCAAGCAGCACGGCGGCTTCCTGCTGTTCGAGGAGATGAAGTCAAGGCAGGGCCTGTCGTTCACGCTCTTCACCCAGGAGGAGCTCGAGGTGGCGACCAACAAGTTCGACGAGCGCAACGTGATCGGCAAGGGCGGCAACGGCACCGTGTACCGCGGCACCACCAAGGACGGCACGGCCGTGGCGATCAAGAAGTGCCGGCTGTCCAACGAGCGGCAGAAGAAGGAGTTCGGCAAGGAGATGCTCATCCTGTCCCAGATCAACCACCGGAACATCGTCAAGCTCTACGGCTGCTGCCTCGAGGTGGAGGTCCCCATGCTGGTGTACAAGTACATCCCCAACGGCACCCTGTACCGGCTCATCCACGGCGGGCGTGACCGTGACCGCGGCGTGCCACGCATCCCGTTGGCGCTCCGCCTCAGGATTGCTCACCAGGCCGCCGAGGCGCTCGCGTACCTGCACTCCTGGGCGTCGCCTCCCATCATCCATGGCGACGTGAAGACGTCCAACATACTCCTCGACGAGGACTACACCGCCAAGGTCTCCGACTTCGGGGCCTCGGCGATGGCGCCGACGGACGAGGCCCAGCTCGTGACGTTCGTGCAGGGAACCTGCGGGTACCTGGACCCCGAGTACATGAGGACGTGCAGGCTGACGGACAAGAGCGACGTGTACAGCTTCGGCGTCGTCCTGCTGGAGCTCCTGACGTGCCGGAAGGCGCTCAACCTGGAGGAGCTCGAGGAGGAGAAGTACCTCTCGGCGCAGTTCCTCCTGGTTCTCGGCGAGGACCGCCTTGAGGAGATACTGGACGAGCAGGTGAAGGGCGAGCACAGCTTCGAGCTGCTCGAGCAGGTCGCGGAGCTGGCGAAGCAATGCCTGGAGATGACCGGCGACAAGAGGCCGTCGATGAGGCAGGTCGCGGAAGAGCTAGACAGGCTGAGTAGGTGGTCCCAGCATCCCTGGGGTCGGCAGAACTCCGAGGAGATTCTGGCATTGCTTGGTGGATCGCCGAGCACGGCCTCAGAAATAGAACTTAGTACCAGTCGGAATATCAGTTTTACTGATACGGCGTACATTGGAATTAGGTCTCCACGTTAAGGCCCGTTTAAAGGCAGGTATCCATTGTTGTCAAAAAGAAAAAAGAAAAAAAAAGGCAGGTATCCACCTGATTCACTAACCTCTTTACTATGCGTACCTAGAGGTACCAAATAAGTAGGGATAGTCCCAAGTTAGGTGGGACCGGTACCAAAATATGTGGGGCAAGATCTATTTTTTATTTTTTATTTTATTTTCGAATATGGGTAAATTAATCATTTTACTACTTTCATTCAAGGGCAAAAAAGAGATTTTCCATGTCATCTATGTCTGAATCTGAACGAATGCCATGGCCGCTAGATCGACGTTGTCGTACGCCAGCACCCACTTGATTTGCAACAGTTGCGCAAGCCATAGGTGAACGGTGGTGAGGGCTAGCGTCTTGCTGGAAGGTCCAAATGGCTAGAGGGGGGTGAATAGCCTATTTAAAATCTACAAGCTTCACTAAACAACCACGTTAGTATAAAAGATGGCTAAGCTAATTCTAGCACTAGCTCAACTATACTATGCAAGCCACATATCCAATTCTAGTAAAGCAAGGCTATGATTTCTAATACACACCAACAAGACTAAGTCACTAAGCTACTTACTCCTATGTGATAAAAGCTACACTAAGATTAGTACAAGAAAGTAAAGAGCAAGTGACTTGATTCTTATACCAACGATGTAGAGAAGTAATGCACTCGAAGAATCAATCACAATGATCAACCACAAGACAAATCCTCGGCAAAGAGAAGACATAAGATTTTTACCAAGGTTCACTTGCTTCCCGGCAAGCTACTCCTCGTTGTGGCGATACACCTACTTGTCGGTTCGCGAGCTAATCGACTATCAAGAGTCAAGCCCTCGGCGGGCGCCGCATAACTGCACATAAGATGGGGATCCTCCAAGCCACGAGCTCCACTAGAGTATCCAATTTGCGAACTCCCGTGGGGAAGGATTAAGAACCCCTTACAACACTTGGTGAGGGCTCCAACAATCTCCAATTGTGAGCTCAATCACCTCCGCTGCTCCAAGCCGTCTACCGTGTCGGGAAACACGGAAGAGTAACAAGAAATCCGCAGTAACTCGAAGATCAAGTGCCTCTAGAATGCAATTATCAAGCAATGCACTTGAATCTCACTCAATCTCACTCAAGATGTGCAACTAAGTAAAGAGATGAGTGGAGGAGTTGTTCTCTAGCTCAAAGGATGTCTCTAGTTCTCAAAATGTGCAAGAGTTACCCTCAAACCCCGGACATCTTCTATTTATAGTGAAGGGGTACGCAGCTAGCCGTTACCGGACGACGCAGTTAAAAACGAGCTGACTAGACGCTTCGGTCAGGGTGTCCGGTCACTACAGGACAAGCGTGAACAGTGCGCGTTAGAAGTTACCGTTGTCGTGACCGGACGCGCTCTAGCGTTTGACCGGACGCGCTGCACCTAGTGTCCGGTCGGAGTCCAGTAAGCTCCCAACGCGACCGGACACGTCCGATCGCACGTGACCGGACGCGTCGCGCGTCCGGTCGGCTCTACGACCAGTTCTGTCCCTCTGGGTGCCTGACCAGACGCTCTAGTTCCGTGAGGGACCGGACGCGCCGGTTGGAAACCCTAACACTCGCGCGGCTGACAACTGCTGAGAACTGACCGGACGCGTCCGGTCAAACCGCGTCCACGTCCGGTGCATCGTCCGGTCACCACAGTGACCGCCGTTCTCCTCCATTTCTTTTTCGACTTCCAGCGCAGTAGAAAATAGGCATTTCACTTCCCCAAAAAGCGCCGAATCCCGCCTCGCAAGCTCGGCGGGAGGGAGAGAGGAACCCAAACCCCTTTCTACCGCTCAAACTCCATCGTCTTTGCAAATATGCTAACACCACCAAGTGTACACCACCATGTGCATGTGTGTTAGCATTTTCACAATCATTTTCAAGGCAATAAGTTAGCTCTCTACTAGATCCTAATGCATATGCTCAAGACATTGATCTAGTGGCACTTGATTCCCGAGCTAACCGTGATTGCCCCTCTTGATAGTCGGCTATGTATCCTAAACCCGGTCAATCACTTATATACTCATCTTAGACCGGCAAAAGGAAAATCCTATGGTTATACCTTTGCCTTGCGCTCTTAGAACCTTCTCCTCCACTTGAACATCATGTCCATCATTTGATGTGTATCTCCACCATGATCATCATTTCATGTCCATGCACCATCTCTTTGTGATCTTGTGGCCACCACTCCTTGCCACATACACCTTCATCACATGTGTTTATGCCTAACTCAAAACACTTAACACATGGCATTAGCAACTTGGTGTCATTAATTACCAAAACTAAACTTGGGCTTTCACTTGCTAGGGCACAAGCGTCGCCCGAAGCCTCGGACCAAGAAGGGTGCGAGCTGCACGTCCCCGCCTAGAATGCTCACATCCTCCTTGAACCGCTGTCACACCCGATTTTAAGGACAAAATCGAATGCAAATCATATGCATGCCAAGATCAATTTATTCATACATATGACAACTTCATTACAGTAGCATTGCAATGTTGCTTACATCATCAATAACATTATTACAAAGTGACCCGTGGGTCTGAAAGAAAATTACATAAACTTTATTAAACACTAGTGGAAGAGGACTCCATCTTCACAGGAAAGTCGACCGGGGCAGCACTAGCCTAGAACAGTTGTCGGGGTCGAACGCACCATCTTCAATGTACTCCTTATTGTCGTCTCCAGTGTCTGGGTGGGGTAGCAGGGGGACAAAGAGGAAGGGTGAGTACATCGAAATGTACTCCGCAAGTGTAGAAAAGTATGACATGAGGGCCAACACAAGGAAAGGTTTACCAGGTTTGACACAAGCACTTAAGCAACACATCCTAATATACCTTAAATCCTTAGCACCTAATTACTATATGAAATCCATCATCTCCTCAAAGAACCACCTAAACCAACACTTGGATCCCATCCGAGCAACTAACACTTGGATTCCATCCAAAACACTTAGATTCCATCCAAGCAAACCACCCAAACCAGCCATTCCCTTTCGAAGGGAACCACCAAACTGAACCAGATCCATCTAATAATGAAGAAGTCCAAGCCCGCTCTTGACCGTGAGCACGGCTGATATATCAGTTTTACACTTTGTAGAGGTTGCACACTTTCACCATGAGTCGTGTTTCCCATTTATGAGGTGATCAGCCTCTTGACCCACTTCCAAGGTAGATCAATAGTGTTTCACTACAAGGCATTTACAAAGAGTCCTTATAACACCTCGGGTGTTAAGAATGCATTAAACATTGCAAAGCATGAGCATGAGCATCATCCTACATTCATAATCACATGAAATATAAAGGAAACGTCGGTTTGAAACATGTGAAACATGACTTCGAAACATGGATATTGCAATTTGCTTGTTTAAATAAAACTAAGCCATGAGTGTGATTGATTAGGTCAATAAACAAGTTTGTTTGGTAGTACAAATAATTTAGAATTGGTTAGCATGAAATTTGGAGCAAGTTTTGTATTCAAAAGTTTCTCAAAATTTGCTTTTAAAAATAAGTTAGAAAAGTGAGTTTTTGAATTAAAATAAACTTTGAATCTTTATTTCAAAATCTAGTGAGAATTTTAAAATGTACCTTTAAGAAAAGTTGTAGAGAATCAAATTTTAAACAACTTTTGTTTTTGGGTCAAGTTTTGAAAATGCCATTTTCTAGTTCAAAATTGAAGTTTAGGGCTGTCTGGGTAATTTTAGAATTTAAAAAGAAAAAGAAAAGCTCGTTTTCTCTGGAGCAGGCCGCCATCCACCCTTTTGGCCCAGCTACCAAAGCCGGCCCGGCCTAGCTGCGTGCCTGTCCGCACCTGCCTCCCTCTCCCACGCGCGGATGCGGCCGTCCCGACCACGCTCAGGCCGTGGCCGCCGCGTGGCGACCGTACGCCGGTGACGCCGGCCGGGTGGCTCTCCCACGGGCCCGCTGCAGCCGCGACACGCCATCACCCTGCGCTGAGCAGTTGCCCCCTCGCTCAGCTCTCCATTTTCCCCCTTCCTCCTCTTCGCGTTCACAGCACCACCGCAAGCCACCACCGCCGCTCGCCACCATCGAGCGCCCTCATTGCTCCACCGGAGCCCAATCCCCCGCAGCTCCGGCTCCGCCTCGAGCCTCACCAACCCGTGTGCGCGCCCCCGCCCGCATTCTTGCCAGGGTAAGGCCGAGCGAGCATTTTCATCTCCGCCACCGGCGCAGTGGGCGTCGTGCCTAACCATCATGGCTAGAGCCCTCATCTCCTCCTTTCCCCCCTTCGTAGGTTGCGCGTCCGCCTAGCTCTCGTGGAGGTCACGCGTGCCTTGTTGGTCGCCACCGCAGCTTGCGCCAGCGCCGCCTTGTCGCCATGCTCGCCGGTGAGCTCAGTGCCGAGCTCGTCAGGCCATGTGTTGAGTGCCACCAGCTTCGCCTCTTTACGGGGAAGCCACTGGTGGTGACCTCACCGCCGGCGAGCTCACCGGTGGCGAGATCCCGGTCGGTCAAGCCTCCCTTGGGGTGTGCGTCTGACGGGTTGGGTCCCTGTTGACCTCAAGCCACCTGTCTGCCTCTCTGTGCCTGTGTGGGTGCATTGCACCGGGTGTACCCAACATTTTCAGCAGCGGATTTTTAAAAGGGTTTCAGAAATGAATTTTCAAAAATTATTGAAATGCTTTATAAAATCATAATTTGAAAAATATGGCTCCAAAATTTATGAAACAAATTTTGTTGTGATCCTCATAACTAGATCTATAGTTTAAAAATATTGCATGCTAATTTTGTGATAATTTTCTATAGAGCTTTATTTAATTCTTGTAATTTATGTTTTCTTAGAAAATGCATAGTAAATCACATGTTGCTCAGAAAAATATGGTTCTAGTTTTGTTAGTCTTCTTTTGTAATGTGCTTTGCATGAAAAATATATGTCATGCATGTTCTGTAGAAAAATATTGATGTCTAGTTCAAGTGCCTTGATTGGCTGATTTTTGTTATTTTTGCTAGAGAGAAAAATTAGTATAAAACATGCATGTAATAATTATTGTACAGTGTTTGTTTACTGTGTAGATCATGGAAAAAATACTAAATTTGTTGTTTGATACTTTTCATTGTATAAAGTATTTTCTTGCTTATTTATATTCCCTAGCTTGTCATTTTTGTGTAGGTAGTTTTACTTATTCAATTGACATGAGAATTTTATGATAGGCTACTTATGGGATGACTATGCTACTATAATTTTTCTAGATTTTTCTATGCACCAAAAATACATGTTGCTGTTGTAACCCTAGTTTAAAAAGTGAAATAAAATAATATCCTTTATGCATGATTTGTTTAATAGTGTAGCTTTGGTGTATCTTTGATGCATCAAGTCACTTGCTGATGTCACTTGGCTTGTTTGTTTAGTTGTGTTGATGGAGTATAGTGGCACACACGTTAGGGCTATATGTTAGTTATCAGAAACATAACGGGAGTGAGTGGCAGGAGAGAATGCAGTAGATAACATGTACTTGTAGTACATTTCCTTGGATGATGTTGACTACCTTGCAGGGGAGTTTTACCTTTATTCTATCCAATAAAGTCTCTATGTGTTCATCCACATATCATGTCATCATGATCATCGCATGTCATCGCATCCGATGCACCGTTTGTATATTTACTTATACAATTGTATCATACAGGATCACAGGAGGAAGTGCCAGTAGCAGTGCAAGAGGAGCAGACCGGGACCGACCCACAGGAAATCTAGGCACAGGAGGTGCCAGAGGAAGAGGAACAAGAAGAGGACCTGCCTGAGTGCGTGGATCATCAACCTAGTTCGTTTGAACGAGACAAGCCCCAGAGCATCCTAAGTCTCCTACTTTATCAAAGCAATCTTTTATATATATGAGTTTATATATTGTTACATTATGCTATAGGATTTGAGTGAAACCGCTGATGCATTTATTACTATCCTTGCCTACCTTATGATATTCTTACCCTGATAGGTTTAGGATCGAATAACTGTTTAGCCCTGCTTAGACCAGTAGGAATCGGTGATTTTCGGTCACTTGCAATTATAGGTGGTTACTGGAATACTTTAGCTATGGAATGGATGATATCCTGGAAATAACCATGTGTTGATGGATAATTATAGATCGGACGAAAAAGTTGGAGGCAACCAAACAGGGTTTTGGAGTGCTATTAGTTTTCCGTCTGTGTCGGTTAAGGACCGGTCGTTGCTCGTCCCTCTTGTCATGTTGAACGCATACCTCACATTTAGCTAGCCGAATAAAGTACCT
Source organism: Saccharum hybrid cultivar R570 (assembly GCA_038087645.1). Classification (NCBI taxonomy): domain Eukaryota; kingdom Viridiplantae; phylum Streptophyta; class Magnoliopsida; order Poales; family Poaceae; genus Saccharum; species Saccharum hybrid cultivar. The sequence goes on along the minus strand of JAQSUU010000191.1, from coordinate 8,077,654 downwards.
TTCAACCACGAAGCTAGTGGCATTATTTAGGCTGGGATCTACATGGGTGCGCGTACTGGTGCTGAAGGGGTATAACGGGGACGTAAAGAGTGAGCCCAAGGTGCGTCCGGGCTGTCGGGCGGTCCCTGGGTACTACGGCTCTAGTTTGTCCCGCGGCGTTTACCTGGATAGTGTCATTGGTGATTTGTAGCTCACTTTAGTGGGTGAGTGTGGTTTGTATGAGAAATAAATCACTAGCTGGTTAGGAATCGATTCGAATCGCCATCGCTCCTAGATAGTGAGCACTTGACTCGAGTTATGACATCGTAGTAATGATGATAGAACACTGATGGTTATATGGATGATGTTGGAATTGCTAAATCTAAGTGGTAACTGGATGTTATTGGTTAATCAAATGATTGCTATAGCATAGGTGCTTACCTAGATGGATAGGTTATAATAAACATGATGCAAAGTACTTAAAATGGTTTATTCATGATAGCTTATGCTTTTTGCAAATGAGTCAGCTTGTCCACTAAAAGAAAGCCTTGCATACTCCTTGATGTCACTTATTTTAGTTTAAGACGGGTAAGTCTAGCCGAGTACTTTCTTGTACTCAGAGCATTGTTCCCATTGTTGTTGCAGATGGTCAGATGTACTACGGTTATTGCATCAACTGCCTATACCCGGCGATGAGTGACAACTAGGACCAAGGGCAATGGTTGCACCGTATTTCTTATCTAATGCTTTTGTTGGAAATGACTATCTCCTGGCACTGTATCTGAACTAAATGTGTGTGTGTGGTTTTAAAACTATTTGCTTTCGCTATTTCAATATGAACTTGGTTTGTAATAACTTTATGTTCTAAACTCCGATGTATTCAACCGTTGTTGCGAACTTTAGGTTATATGGGCTTAAGTTTGCTAAATTATCTGCTTTGGTAGGTGATTTTCTTACTTAATTTTGTATAATTGGTCGGTTCTGTTACAATCCTCCCATATGTATTAGTTCTCACAGGGCACGCATGCAAAGCCATCTCCCGTAACCCAGGACTAGGCAAGCCAAGGAGCCAACTCCCGTACCAAGCGGTATCCTTCATAGAAGCCTTCTTCTTGTCGGGTACCACAATTAGGGGTACCTAAATCAAGATGAAAAATCACCTGGCCTCTCCATTTAAGGGGAAAGATCAACAAAAGAGGGATGAGCTAAACTCTCCCTTGCAGGGCCTCTAGCAAGACATGTGAGAAAAACCAGCCCATCTCCTCGCTTCATCCGAGGCCTCACTCAGAGGGGTCTTGAAACACCTCCGATTCGTCTGAGGCCTCAGCCCTGGAGTCTTGGACATAGGCCGACCCCCAGTGCACCACCTCCTCGCTCGAACCCCGGAACCGTCTTCGCCTCGCTCGAGACCGACCTCTAACGCCGCTCCCCTATTGGCGTGCTCGAGACCCCCCCTGTGACGTCACCCACATTCTCATGTCTACCCAACCAGACAAGTCAGGAATGACTAGGGTCAAATCACCATGCCATCGCCTGCAACAGGCATGGGGAAGAGCTAATGACCACTATGCCACCCATACGGGCACTATATGCATGATTCGTGCCTGCGCAATGTATGGAACAACTGCCCTAGGCCACTATTCCTATGATCGGGATAAGATCGCACCGCAATTCCTGCCTCCGAGGACTTAGCCCTCTACGCCAAGTCAAACTATAAGGACAAACACGCCACGCCGGCCACAAGATCAGGTATGACAGGGCATGTCGCTACAATACCAAAAGACAGAAACCACTCCCTCAGCTGTGGCACACATGTCAGAACACGTAGCAGCAGTGCTAGAAGTACCGACGCCATGCCTCCACAGTACGGACCACGTCACCACCGGATAAGGCCCTCCTGAGGCCTCTAGGCTCCTCCACCAGCAGAGTCGCACCACATGCCAATATTTTATAACCCTACACCTCCTTGAGTCTATAAAAGGAGCATGCAGGGATCATTCTAGGGACACGAAAAAGAGAACAACCACCACAACAACACAGCGCAAGATACAAGCAGATAACTCTCCTGGACCTTGCGAGGGCACCAGCAGAGCCGCACACACCCACTTTATTCACTCACACCTTGAGACTTGGGAGCTCCTCCTTCTCTCACATCCGCTTGTAACCCCTACTACAAGCACTTCGATGCAAGATAATACAAAACTCTCCTCCCTCACTGGACGTAGGGCATTTTTTGGCCCGAACCAGTATAAATCGCCTGTGTTCTTCTTGCACACCATCTGGACCTCTGACGCGCAGACACTCATTACTCGTTGGTGCTAGGACCGCCGTTTCTTACACCGATAGTTGGCGCGCCAGGTAGGGGACGTTTGCGTGTCACGACTAACCATTTCTACAGAAGTCTAGGATAGCTACATCGTCTCACCTCCACCCCTTGGCGGCCAGAGGCAACGCCAGCCTCACCCCGGGCTCCCACATCTGGTTTGGGAATCTCGAGTTCATCATAACCAAGGAAGGCGACTACCTCGACCTCGTCACACCAGCCAACAAGCCTGCCAACTTCCCCGAGCCCGTGGTCGACCTACGACGCTGTTCTGACAAGCTGAAGAACACATGGCCCAATGAGTTTAGCCTGCATGGTCCACCACGAGCTGCTCAACCCTACCATGATAGAAAGATTAACAGGTCATCGATTAATCCTCACCATCTTAGCCCCAAAGCAGGTGAGGTACCAGAGGATCTACCCCAACAGCTTGGGCACAACATTGCCGACACCCTAGCATCGATAGAGATGAGCTCTAACTCTGACTTCAACGACGACTACGACAACGATTACCAAGGCAGCACCGGCTTCGCCAAACTTTAGAAGATGCAACACTTTTTACACGTCAGCGATTATCTCCTCAACGATGAGCCGCTCGACAATGACTTCATCAATCGCTTTGACGGCTACAAGCTCTCATGACCGTAAAAGGAACAATCAGGCCTCAACACAGCATTCGGTTTGCCAAACCCGTCCCCCATTATCTTCATTGTTAAATATCACCTTTAATCGCTCTTAAAAGCCTTTATGAACTGATGTTTTTCCGTTTTAGCTCCCTTGTAATATCATATGTATAAATGCATCATGCGCGTGCCTCATACATGCCCCATACATGCATTCTGCATATGTCATACCACATCATCTGCACACAGTCTGAACCTGGGCCCAGAGTTCGTAGGCTAGCCTCACGAAGGGGTTTTGACAGACGCTCCGGCCCAACAGAGTGAGGGATGGTATGCGGGGAGTGGCATGATAGAGGCCAACCCCCAGGTGCCTCGAAGCACCATGCGGGACTCCCCGAACCATGTTGGAGCCTTAACGCACACTGATTTAAGGGTTTTTCATTGGAGAAAGGCGACGAGGCACCAGGGTTGTACCAGAACGACCTTGGTTACCCTGAATCGGTCATCGAGGGTATGAGGTTGGCCACTAGATACCTACATTGGATCCTCAGCGAACGGGATCCAGGACCTCACTCGAAATAAAATACCCGCTAGCAACTCAAACGGACACCACAAAAAATGGCCCTACTCGAGAGGGATAACGTGCCGCTATCCAACCCCTCCTTTGCGAAAAAGATGCGAGAGGGGAGTGCATTGGGCCTCCTGACTAGATCAAACCCACGGGTCTTGATTTTTGGAGGTCCAGTTTCATATGCACGGCCTACCGAGGCTCGCCGAGACCTAAAGTATGGGACGAATCACCCAGAGCCTAGAAGGTTCCCTAGGGGCAAAAGAGTCCGGCCGATGGACGTCCCATCCACGTGCTAAACCCAGGCATAGCTGACCTCACCTCGGGCCATAGAGCAACAGGGGTCATTCGACGTTAAGACCCTAACCATGCCTCGGGGCACGTACCTCCACTAGGGGACTCCGCTACGCATGCCACCGGCGGTGCTCCGGTGGCTTCCCTTACTAACGAAATGGATTTCACAGAGCGAATGACAAAGGAACTTAAGACCACCACATTAACATAGTCCATCATACGGATAAAATAAAAAGACATCATGCATTGCCAACTGATAAATCTAACAAAATAAAAAAGAAAAAGCCCTAAGGGGCAGCATCGCGGGGGAACTCCGCGAGGATCTGCTGGACGGGGATGAGGGCGGCCACCGCCTCCTTGGCTGGGCCGTAGCGCGCTACCAGGTCCTCATGGAGGCACAGCGGCTCCTCTACAGGGAACCCATCGACCTCGGTGAGGTCGGCTCCCACCGACAGCTCCGCCATAGCAAACAAAACCCCGGTGCTACGACGGACGCCGCTCTCGATAGCAGCGGTGACGCGAAGACGCGCGGTCCAGAGCCGGTCCTTCCTGGTACCCGGGGTGACCCCTAGGTAATCTAGGAAAGCGTCCACCGTGGTGCAGAGACCCTCCAGCTCCATGGTCACCTCTGACACACAAAAGATTTCACTCAGGATTAGAAAAAGGGCACCGAGATGTAGACGAAGAAGGAAGAAGACTGAAGGGAAGAAAACTCACCAATGCCATGATGGTCCGCGTCGCCCAGCTGACGGAGGAGGACGTTCGTCCTCCCCTCAACGTCTGCTGCCGCCACACGAACGAGCGCCTACTCCTCCGCCAGCTCCACCCTCGGCCCCAATAGGCCGGCCTGAGCCCTAGGGAGGGCATGGCAAGGGCGGAGGCTCCCCATCGAGTTGCTGCTAGTATGTAGCTAGCGGCCCCTGAGCCCTAGGGAGGGCATGGAAAGGGTAGAGGCTCCCCATTGAGTTGCCACCAGTACGTAGCTGGTGGCCCCTCCCCATGAAAACCCGGTCATCCGTCTGACAACGCTGCACCGCCGGGGGACCATCCACCTCTTCGGATCGCTGCGGCAAGTTGTCGCGCGCCATCGAGATTGTGTGATTGTGCTAAGAGAGGGTGAAAGAGGAAACTGGAGAGTGGAAGGCAGCAATAGATGTGGGAAGAACGGGCGGCGAGCCAGGTATAAATAGGAGCCAAACAACCATTCGACCGCGCAACTGCCTAGGATCATCAATGTGATCTCGAAGCTCGAGCTGACGTTCCCACTTCTTGCTAAAAACCGAGTAATGGAACCGCCCCCATCCACTTCCCTTGATTAAATCTCAATGCTCCCACTCACTGCAATGCACTCGCCTAACTCCTGAAACTGTGGATTCTCGAACGGACGATGGACCTCATAAGAGATAAGCATCCCCTGAATAAGGTCTTGACCAGAGGGGCCTCCCCCTAACTCAATTACAACCCACGTAAAAAACCACTTGGTAATGATCAGCTTGGCCCATTGACCTCTGGTCAAAACTAAGGGGCCCAAAGGTGGAAGCCGCAGAGCGATAGCAGGCTAAGCCATCACAAAGTAAATGAGCCTGGTGGCTAACCCCACCAGGGGGTTGGTCAAAGGGATCATCTCCTCGAGACCCCCTAGACTGTCGTGAGCTATAGGGCTTGGGGGCTAGTCCTACCACGCCAGTATAGCAAAAAACTAAAATTGCCTTCGACCCCGTGCACTCTTACTTCACTCTGAGCCCCTCTGCGGCCGAGCCCAAGCAATAGTGCCCGAGGCACCTGAAAAGCCCAAGTTTGGTTTTGGTAATTAATGACACTAAGTTGCTAATGCCATGTGTTAAGTGGTTTAAGTTAGGCATAAGCAACACATGTGATGAAGGTGCATGTGGCATAGAGTGGTGGCCACAAGATCACATAGAGATGGTGCATGGACATGAAATGATGGTCATGGTGATCAAGCATGAGGAGATAGACATGGAACAAAGTGATCAAGGCAAAGATATAATCATAGGGTTTGCTTTTGTCGGTCTAAGATGAGTAGAGAAGTGATTGACCGGGTTTAGGATTGATAGCCGACTATCAAGAGGGACAATCACGGTTAGCTCGTAGATCAAGTGCTACTATGTCATCTTATTGAGCATATGCATTAGGATCTAGTAGAGAGCTAACATATCACCTTGGAAAATGATTGTGAAAATGCTAACACACATGCACATGATGTTTTACACATGATGGTGTTGGCACATTTGTGAAGGCGGCGGTATTTGAGCGGTAGAGAGGCGTTTTTGGGGAAATGAAATGCTTATTTTCCATTGCGCTAGAGGTTGAAAAAGTGGTGAAAGCACGGAGGTGTTTCATGAGATAAAACATGTGCTTTAGTGATACACATATGAAGAGTAGCTCATAAGGAACAAGGGCGATCAAGCGGAACGAGAAAACGACGAAGTATCACCGAGATACACGCGACAGACGCGCGAGCCGGGATCAAGAGACGCTGACGTCAGCGTCTATCAGCCTACCCTATCTCGGCCTGTGCGCGCGGGCGTGATAGACGCGTTGTCGCGAAGGCGACAGACGCGGCCTCGTGCACTGTTCCAGCGTCTGACGCTGTGGAACTGTGCGAGCGCGCGCGAGTGTGAGCGACTGACGCTCGTTGCTGTGTCTGTCAGCCTAGTAGCGTACGCATCTGATGGCTCAGCGTGAAAACATGGCTTCTGGACCGCGTCTGACGGTGGCGTCTGTCGTTCGTGACAGACACGTCTATCGCGTTTGAGCGCGTCGTAGGGCGTACTGGACCGCGTCTGTCGGTGCGACAAACGTGCGCCTGCGAAGCATCGAACGTGTCTGTTGCTAAGGAAGTCGACCGTTGGATTTCGGTCGCTAGGACATGTGGCACGCGTAGGAGCGATGGACGCTACTATGCAGCGTCTGTCGCCCCTAAAAATCGTCCAATGAAGTTGATAACGGCTAGCTCTTGAATGAAATGTTATAAATAAGAGGTGGCCAACCCTTGGGGGTTCTCTCTTGCACATTTGAGATATTGAGGCACACTTTGAGCTAGAGAAAACTCCCTCCACTCATCTCCTTGCTTGGTTGCATACTCTAGAGAGATTGAGTGAGATTCAAGTGCATTGCATTGAGAGTTGCATCTAGTGGCACTTGATCTTCGTGTTTGCTGCGGATTGCTTGTTACTCTTGGGTGTTTCCCGACACCCTAGACGGCTTGGAGCAACGGTGATGTTGAGCTCGTGATTGGAGATTGTTTCAAGCCTCACCAAGCGATTGTGAGGGGTTCTTGAGCCTTCCCCGCGAGAGTTCACGAATTGGCTACTCTAGTGGAGCTCGTGGATTGGAGGATCCCCATCTTGTGAGTGGATGTGCGGCACCCGCTGAGGGTTCAACTCTTGATAGTTGATTAGCTCGTGATCCATCAAGTGGGTGCATCGCCACAATGAGGAGTAGCTTGTCGGGAAGCAAGTGAACCTCGGTAAAAAATCTTGTGTCATCTCTTTACCGAGGATTTCTCTTGTGATTGCTCATTGTGATTGATTCTTCGAGTGCATTGCTTCTCTACATCGTTGGTATAAGAACCAAGTCACTTGCTCTTTACTTTCTTGTACTAGTCCTTGTGTAGTTTTCTTAGTGTAGCCTTTATCATATAGGAGTAAGTAGCTTAGTGACTTAGCATTATTAGTGTGTATTAGAGATCGTAGCCTTGCTTCACTAGAATTGTATAGGTGGCTTGCATAGTGTAGTTGAGATAGTGCTAGAATTAGCTTAGTCATCTTTTATACTAACGTGGTTATTTAGTGAAGCTTGTAGATTTTTAAATAGGCTATTCACCCCCCTCTAGCCATTTGAACCTTACAGCACCCCAAGCCATACCTAGAACCCCGTAGGCGTCGACTAGTGGGATCCCATTGGAGCGAGGCACCGAGCCCTTAGAGCCCATCAAACGGATCTGAGGCCCACTGAACGACCCTTGGATGACCTGAAACAAGCCTTTAACCGACCTCTCACCATGAGCAGAGGCTCGGGGGTGTAAGGTCCTAGATGGCTAGATGGGGGGTGAATAACCTATAAAAATTTCTACAAGAATCACTAAGCAAACTTGTTAGAATAACAAACGGCACAAAGCGAGTTTTGCTTAGCCTACGGTTGTGTTGCAAGCCTCCTATCCATAAGTCTAGTAGATTATGATCTCTAGTTCACACAAGGGCTATGTCACTAATTTTACACTAGTGAGCAAGGTAACAACTACTAGCAAAGGCTATCACTAGAGCTACACAAGATAATCTAGTAAATGTAAATGCAAGAGATAGGATTGTGAATCTTATACCGACGGTGGAGTGAAGATGTTGCTAATCACCAAGATGATATACAACCAATCAATATTGACAACAACACAATATGAAGACCAATCACCGGGAGACAAGAGACACAATATTTTTGTTAACCCGGTGTTCACTTGTGCACCGACAAGCTACGTCACCGGTTGTGTCGACCAACACTTAGATGGTTCCTCGGTGTGACCCTCAAGTCACTTGCCCCTCAAGGTACGCCCCGCAAGGCACCGCAAGACACCACTCTCAAGTGAGGTAACTCAATGACACGCGCAATGTAATAGAGTTGCTTTTGGCGTCCCGCCGAGGAAAGCACAAGAACCTCTTACAATCAACTGGAGGTGGCTAAGAACAATCACCTTCTCTTGCCAACGCCTCCAACAATCTCCAAGCCAGCTAGGAGCAGTACTCTCCAAGAGTAACAAGAAATCCACCGGCTAAACCACCCACAAGTGCCACTAGATGCCCTCAAGCTATGCAATGCACTTTGGGATCACTCAATCTCACTTTTGATTTGCAATCAAGCAAGAGAGATGAGTGGGAGGAGATGCTCTAGCTCAAAGGATGCACAAGAATATTAGAAATCACGAGAGACCTCCCCAAGGGCCGGCCAACAAGTATTTATAAGCATCCCATCCAAATAGAGCCGTTATACCCTTTCACTGGGTCTGTTCGGGATGACCGGACGCGCCGGTCATAACTGACTGGACGCGCTCAACTGCGTCCGATTCTCCAACGGTCACTGTACCCAACGGTCAAACCAATGACCGGACGCGTCTCTCAGAACGACCGGACGCACCGGTCCCGAGTGACCGGACGCGCTCCAGTCAACGATCGGATGCGCCCCTCGCAACGACCGGACGCAACAGTGCCCGCGTCCGGTTTGAGTCCAGTAAGCTCCTTCAACGATCGGACACGTCCGATCATGTGTGATCGGACGCGCCTCGCGTCCGATCATCCTCTGCGAACCTCAGTTCCTTCTGGGCGCATGACCGGACGCGCCGGTCCCACGAGTGACTAGACGCGCCGGTTGCAAACCCTAGCACCCACGCCTGCGCTGTACTGACCGGACGCGTCCGGTCATACCATGACCGCGTCCGGTGCAGCGTCCGGTCACCTCTGTGACCTTTGTTCGCCTCCGTTTCTTTTCCGACTACAACGTCTTCGCAAATGTGCCAACACCAACAAGTGACCACCACCTTATGCACGTGTGTTAGCAATTTCATAATCATTTTCGAAGGTTTTCCAGTTAGCTCACTAGGCCCTACATGCAATGCACTTCATGAATTCACCTAGTGGCACCCGTGCATCGAATAACCGATAAGACTTCCCCTCTTAATAGTTCGGCTATCGATCCTAAACCACTCACACCCTCTATGGTGTCTTGAGTGCAAAACAAAATGGCCCTATGGTTATACCTTTGCCTTAAGCCCATTTTGTTTCTCCAAAAGATATGATCCACTTTATATCATCACATGACCGTCTCGATCCATCGACCTTGACTTCACTTGCTCTTCACCGTTGCATCGGTCTGTCAGCGCCAAGTCTTGCTCAAGCTTCACCATCGCATTGGTCCTTCGCTTCGAAGCCTCGACTTGCCCTTCACCCTCACAACCGGTCCATCGAGCCAAGCATCATCTTGGTCTTCATCATCTTGGTCACATGAGTCAATGTCATGTCTCATATTCAATGACCACCTTTATCTAAATCATCCACTTAGATACAAAGGTTAGTCCTAGGTTTCATCAATTAGCCAAAACCAAACTAGGGACTTTCAATCTCCCCCTTTTTGGTAATTGATGACAACCCTCACAAAGATGATTTTGATAATAAAAGTTTTGAACTTGTCATACTTGTCCAATCATTATGCTCATAAATAAAATTTGGACAATTATCACAAGCTCGGTTTTGGTAGCATTAGCTCTCCCTACATATGTGCATAGAGTTTGGATTGAAAGCTTTGCACATATGCATGAATAGAAGTGTTGAGAGAGTAATTCTACCAAAATGATGCTAAGGTGTAAGAAATGGACCTTTGAAGCGTGATACCAATCGGAGTTGCCTTTTACACCATCCTTAGCATCATGAAGTAACTAGACATCCATCATAACTCAAGAACCCCGTGAGATTAACTTTATATGTAAAGGTTCTTGGACCACTTGTACCACCTGTAGAGCTTTAAGCATGTCTAGATACCACATGTAAACTATTCCTATGCATGCTAGTAGATCATTTCATCATTCAAGTTCTATACTAGCATTGCACCACACAAGCACGTATATTGAATTTAAAAAACATGTGCAATGAGCAAGTCATATGAGAATGCACAAACAAATGCAACAACTTTGTTTATGAGCTTGCTCCCCCTACTTGTGTGCATCAAAATTTTATGTACCCCTTTATCATGTTGAATCATCTTTTTCTCTCCCCCTTTGTCAACAACTTACCCAAAAAAAAGGATTAAATTGTGGAGAGAAAAAAAATGTTTGATGGAGTAGGTTAGAATTTAATTCGATACCACATGTAAGGTTAAAAATTTTATCAAATTTGGTTCAACCTAGAATACTTGCCAAAGATATTTAATTCGATTTGAACCAAAAACAAGCTTCTTCACTCCTCATAATAAGGGTTATCTTGCCTATGTTGAATTAAACACTTATAGCAAATCTTCTAGATTCAACACTAGGTTTACAAGCTCACAAACATGTCATATGCACCACTAGATCAAAATAAGCATAGAAGCAATAGTGGTAACATATAACTATCAAATTCATTTGATTTATCATGAATGCTCATGTGTACCACTTATTATGTCTGCATGCTCTAGCAAGTCCTTAGCATAGGATGAATGACATGTCAATCAACTTTACCTTGCAATGTCGAAGGAGAGGCATGTCAATAAGTGGGTGGGGTGCATTCAACTCATGTTTGAGAAATCAAGAATGTTCAATTCATTCCTTAGCTTGCAAAACCTCTTTTCATCAAGTGGCTTGGTGAGAATATCGGCAAGTTGATCGTCGGTGCCAACACTTTCAATGGCAATATCTTCCTTTTGTTGATGATCTCTAATGAAATGATGCCTTATGTCAATATGTTTTGTTCTTCCATGTTGAACCGGGTTTTGTATCATCTTGATTGCACTTTCATTATCACATAGCAATGGCACATTCTTGAAGTTGAGGTCATAATCCTTCAAAGTTGATTTCATCCATAGCAATTGTGCACAACAACTCCCCGCACTCACATATTCGGCTTCGGCGGTAGAGATTGCCACACTATTTTGTTTCTTTGAGGACCATGACACAAGTGATCTTCCAAGTAATTGACATGTGCCACTTGTGCTCTTTCTATTGATCTTGCAACCCCCATAGTCGGAGTCCGAATATCCAATCAATTCAAACTTTGACCCTTTGGGATACCATAGTCCAACATCTCTTGTTTGCTTCAAGTACCTCAATATTCTCTTTGCGGTCGTGAGATGACTCTCTCTAGGTGAGGCTTGATATCTAGCACACATGCAAACACTAAACATGACATCCGGTCTTGATGCGGTGATATAGAGTAGACTTCCAATCAAAGACCGATATTCCTTTTGATTCACCATTTTTCCATCAAAATCACTATCCAAATTGCCATTTGTACTCATTAGAGTTGAAATTGGCTTTGCATCTTGCATTCTAAACTTCTTCAACATGTCCCTTATGTATTTCCCTTGACTCACAAATATTACATTCTTCAATTGTTTGACTTGGAGACCAAGGAAGTAGCTAAGTTCACCAATCATAGACATTTCAAACTCTTTGGTCATCATAGCACCAAATTCTTCACAATAAGCTTGATCGGTTGATCCAAAGATGATATCATCAACATATATTTGCACTATGAATAGATCATTCCCAATCTTCTTAGTGAATAGAGTTGTATCAACCTTGCCCATCTTGAATCCCTTAGAGATAAGGAAATCCCTTAGCCTCTCATACCATGCTCTAGGTGCTTGCTTTAAGCCATATAAAGCCTTCTTCAACTTGTACACATGGTTGGGTTTCTTGTCATCTTCAAATCCGGGAGGTTGCTCAACAAAGACTAACTCATTGATGATCCCATTGAGAAATGCACTTTTGACATCCATTTGATATAATTTGATGTTGTGTGCACAAGCATAAGCCAATAGAATCCTTATTGCCTCCAATCTTGCCACGGGAGCATATGTCTCATCATAGTCAAGACATTCTACTTGAGTGTAACCTTGAGCAACTAGTCTTGCTTTGTTTCTCACCACAATGCCATCTTGATCTTGCTTGTTTTTGAACACCCATTTGGTTCCAATCACATTGTAGTCATTTGGCCTTTCTACCAATTCCCAAACATTATTTCTTGTGAAATTGTTAAGCTCTTCTTGCATAGCCATGATCCAATCGGCATCCCTCAAAGCTTCTTCTATTTTCTTTGGTTCTAAGGTTGACACAAATGATGCATGCTCACAAAACATAGTCAATCTTGATCTTGTTTGCACACCACTTCTAATATCACCAATAACACTATCAATAGGGTGATCTCTTGCAACATGTTGTGGTTGGTGTACTTGCACTTGATTGCTTGAGCTTGGTTGATCACTTGATGTATCTTGATGAGATGAACTAGCACCATGATCTTGCACTTGAGAGTCACTAGCTAGCTTGAATGGAGAACTTAGCACTTGATCTTTATCATCATCTTGAATATCAATAACTTGCTTTGCTCTAATGTCCCCAATGTCCATGTTCTTCATTGCTTCCACCAATTGAGTTCCACCAACATCATCTAGATTCTCTTCTTCATCTTGTGACCCATTGGTTTCATCAAATTGCACATCATGGACTTCTTCTAGAATGTCACTTGAATTGTTCCAAACTCTATAAGCTTTGCTTATAGTTGAATAACCAAGTAGGAACCCTTCATCATATCTCTTGTAAAACTTTCCCAATCTAGTGCCCTTCTTCAAGATATAACATTTGCAACCAAACACTATAAAGTAAGAAATATTAGGCTTTCTTCCATGAAGTAGCTCATATGGGGTCTTCTCTAGCAATGGATGACAATATAGTCTATTGATGTAGTAGCAAGCGGTATTGATTGCTTCATCCCAAAAAGATTGACTCACATTGTACTCATGAAGCATTGATCTAGCCATATCAAGCAATGTTCTATTCTTTCTCTCAACTAGGTCATTTGATTGTGGAGTGTACTTGGCCGAGAATTGATGTCCAATGCCATAGTAATCACAAAGTTCTTCAATTCTTGTATTCTTGAACTCACTTCCATTGTCACTTCTCACTTTCTTGATTCTAATCACAAACTCATTGTGAACTCTAGTGAGAAAGGTCTTGAAGGTGTCAAACACTTCACTTTTGTCACTAAGAAAGAATACCCATGTGAATCTTATGAAGTCATCCACTATGACAAAGCCATACTTGTTGCCGCCTATGCTTGTGTATGTTGTTGGGCCAAATAGATCCATGTGCATCAAATCAAATACTTTGCATGTGCTCATTGTACTCTTCTTTGGATGTGAGCTTCCAACTTGCTTCCCAGCTTGACATGCACTACAAAGCTTATTCTTCTCAAATTCAACATCTTTCAAACCATTGACAAGATTGTGAGTTGTAAGCTTCTTCAATTGTTTCATGCCAACATGACCAAGCCTTCTATGCCAAAGCCAACCCATGCTTGATTTGGAGATTAAGCAAGTTGTCAAAGAAGTTTCTCTAGCATTGAAGTCAACTAGGTAGAGATTCTCATATCTAAAACCTTTGAATGCCACATTTGAACCATCCACACTAATAACTTCCACATCATCAACCCCAAAGATGCATTTGTAGCCTAGATCACATATTTGTGCCACGGATAGAAGATTGAAATCTAAGCTTTCAACTAGCAACACATTGGAGATACTCAAATCATTTGATATTGCAATCTTGCCCAAGCCAATAACCTTGTCTTTCTTGTTATTGCCAAATGTGATAGAATCAACACCACTATTATTGTCATTGATTGAGTCAAACATTCTTGATGTACCGGTCATGTGTTGAGTGCACCCACTATCAATAATCCAATGCCTTCCTCTGGCTTTGTAATTGACCTGCAAGCAAATCAATGAAGCTTAGGTACCCATTTTTGCTTGGGTCCTTGTAGGTTAGTAACTAAGCTCTTTGGTACCCAAATAGCCTTCTTCTTTGGGCCAACAATGGGTGTACCAATAAACTTAGCTTGCACACCCTTCACACCTTTGATAAGCACATAGCAAGAATCAAAAGGTATAGCATTAACAAATTTCTTGCTTTGGTTCTTTTCATTATAATTATGCTCTATGTGCCCAACTTGCTTGCATCTATTGCAAAACCGACCATTACTCTTCACAAAGCTAGGCTTTGGAGTTGCAAAGGCCGACTTGCCTTTCTTGGGGGTGTAGCCCAATCCCTCTTTGTTAAGAGAGAATCTTTGGCTACCCAAGCACTTAAGCAAGCGGGCCTCACCACCATAGGCCTTGCCTAGGGCGTGAGTGAGCTCATCCACCTCTCTCTTGAGAGTCTCATTCTCAACCATTAGTGAGGTATCACAAGTGAAACCATCACTAGTAGTGGAGGTAGAGTTGGTGGTGGTGGATGAAAAGCTACAAGAAGGGTTAGCATTTGTCATGATGATAGGTTTATAAAAAGATTCATCAATTATATCACATGTAACACCTATATCACATGATACAACACCCTCCTTCTTTGCTTGTTGCTCAAGTAGCAATGAGTGAGCTTTTTCAAGCTTGGAATGAGCTTTACCAAGATCCTCATGGTCTTCCACTAGACTCTCATGAGTGGTCTTAAGCTCACCTAGAACTTTCTCAAGTATTGCTACTTTCATTGAAAGCTTCTTACACTCCTTGTTCTTGGCAATAGTTATGTCTCTAGTTTGTTGCATCAAGTCATATAGTTGTTCTTTAGTTGGTTCATCATCATCATTTTCATTGTCATTATTATTATCATTATCACTATCATGAACATATTCTATTTCACTTTCATCATCACTCTCATCATATAATACCTTAGCTTCTTTGGCCATGAAGCACGAAGAGGATGAATCAAATAGTAAAGGCTTCTTGTTGATAGTAATGGAAGCAAAAGCCTTGTTGGATGATTCTTCTTCTTCATCATCATCATCACTTTCCCAAGTGACCACATAGGCTCCGTTCTTGCCCTTCTTGAAAGTCATCTTGGCTTCTCTCTTTTTCTTCTCAAACTTGCCCCTCTTGTTGTTCTTCTTCTTGTCATAGGGACATTCGACTTGAAGATGTTCGGTGCTATCAAAATTGAAGCACTTCCTTTGTCGCTCATTGCTCTTGAAATAGTCATTTCTCTTTTTGAAGCCTCTTCTCTTGATAAACATCTTGCCAATATTCTTGACAACTAGAGCAAGTGCCTCATCATCAATTTCATAATCTTCATCTTCACTATTGTCTTCTTCTTCTTCAATGATGGTAGCTTTGCCCTTGGAGGAGATGGCTTTGAACGCCACAGTCTTCTTCTTCTTTTCTTCCTCCTTCTCCTTCTCATCAACATCTTGATCATACTTATCATATGTTAATACCTCTCCAAGCAAATCATTAGGCTTCATTGTTTCAAGCCCATCTCTTTGTAACATCATGATCAACATTTTGAATTTTCTTGGTAAGCTCAACAAGAACTTGTGGCAAAAATCTTGGTCTTGTGTCTTGTGCCCTAAGCTCTTGAGATCATTGACTATCACTTGCAATCTATGAAATATTTCAATGATTATTTCATCATCCTTTTTCTTGAAGTTTTCAAACTCACTCTTGAGCCCATATAGCTTGGCACTCTTCACAACATTAGTCCCTTCATATGTCTCACTCAACCTTGTCCATACTTCACTAGCCAATTCTAAATCCTTGATGCCCTCAAATACTTTTGTGTCAATACCATTGTACAATGTATTGAGAGCCATTCTATTGCATGTTCTATTTGATCTATCTTCATCGGTGAGATGATCGGGATCAATGATAGCAAAGTCATTCTCGGTGACTTGCAAAACTCTCTCATGAATAGAACCAAGGTACATTGTCATCTTTCTCTTCCAATGAGCAAAAGAACTAACACCATCAAAGAACGGTGGCTTGCCCCCAACATGATTGAACACAATTTGAGCCATTTTTCACACCGAGGGATGTTAAGCCTTGATTAAAACGGTGACCATGGCTCCGATACCACTTGTAAGGTCCTAGATGGCTAGAGGGGGGGTGAATAGCCTATAAAAATTTCTACAAGAATCACTAAGCAAACTTGTTAGAATAACAAACGGCGCAAAGCGAGTTTTGCTTAGCCTACGGTTGTGTTGCAAGCCTCCTATCCATAAGTCTAGTAGATTATGATCTCTAGTTCACACAAGGGATATGTCACCAATTTTACACTAGTGAGCAAGCTAACAACTACTAGCAAAGGCTATCACTAGAGCTACACAAGATAATCTAGTAAATGTAAATGCAAGAGATAGGATTGTGAATCTTATACCGACGGTGGAGTGAAGATGTTGCCAATCACCAAGATGATATACAACCAATCAATATTGACAACAACACAATATGAAGACCAATCATCGGGAGATAAGAGACATAATATTTTTGTTCACCCGGTGTTCACTTGTGCACCGACAAGCTACGTCACCGGTTGTGTCGACCAACACTTAGATGGTTCCTCGGTGTGACCCTCAAGTCACTTGCCCCTCAAGGCACGCCCCGCAAGGCACCACAAGACACCACTCTCAAGTGAGGTAACTCAATGACATGCGCAATGTAATAGAGTTGCTTTTGGCGTCCCGCCGAGGAAAGCACAAGAACCTCTTACAATCAACCGGAGGCGGCCAAGAACAATCACCTTCTCTTGCCAACGCCTCCAACAATCTCCAAGCCGGCTAGGAGTGGTACTCTCCAAGAGTAACAAGAAATCCACTGGCTAAACCACCCACAAGTGCCACTAGATGCCCTCAAGCTATGCAATGCACTTTGGGATCACTCAATCTCACTTTTGATTTGCAATCAAGCAAGAGAGATGAGTGGGAGGAGATGCCCTAGATCAAAGGATGCACAAGAATATTAGAAATCACGAGAGACCTCCCCAAAGGCCGGCCAACAAGTATTTATAAGCATCCCATCCAAATAGAGTTGTTATACCCTTTCACTGGGTCTGTTCGGGATGACCGGACGCGCCGATCATAACTGACCGGACGCGCTCAACCGCGTCCGATTCTCCAACGGTCACTGACCCAACGGTCAAACCAATGACCGGACGCGTCTCTCAGAATGACCGAACGCGCTCCAGTCAACGACCGGACGCGCCCCTCGCAACGACCGGACGCGACAGTGCCCGCGTCCGGTTTGAGTCCAGTAAGCTCCTTCAACGATCGGACGCGTCCGATCATGTGTGATCGGACACGCCTCGCGTCCGATCGTCCTCTGTGAACCTCAGTTCCTTCTGGGCGCATGACCGGACGTGCCGGTCCCATGAGTGACCGGACGCGCCGGTTGCAAACCCTAGCACCCGCGCCTGCGCTGTACTGACCGGACGCGTCCGGTCATACCATGACCGCGTCCGGTGCAGCGTTCGGTCACCTCTGTGACCTCCGTTCGCCTCCGTTTCTTTTCCGACTACAACGCCTTCGCAAATGTGCCAACACCAACAAGTGATCACCACCTTGTGCACGTGTGTTAGCAATTTCATAATTATTTTCGAAGGTTTTCCAGTTAGCTCACTAGGCCCTATATGCAATGCACTTCATGAATTCACCTAGTGGCACCCGTGCATCGAATAACCGATAAAACTTCCCCTCTTAATAGTTTGGCTATCGATCCTAAATCACTCACACCCTCTATGGTGTCTTGAGTGCAAAACAAAATGGCCCTATGGTTATACCTTTGCCTTAAGCCCATTTTGTTTCTCCAAAAGATATGATCCACTTCATATCATCACATGACCGTCTCGATCCATCGACCTTGACTTCACTTGCTCTTCACCGTTGCATCGGTCCGTCGGCGCCAAGTCTTGCTCAAGCTTCACCATCGCATTGGTCCTTCGCTTCGAAGCCTCGACTTGCCCTTCACCCTCACAACCGGTCCATCGAGCCAAGCATCATCTTGGTCTTCATCATCTTGGTCACATGAGTCAATGTCATGTCTCATATTTAATGACCTCCTTTATCTAAATCATCCACTTAGATACAATGGTTAGTCCTAGGTTTTATCAATTAGCCAAAACCAAACTAGGGACTTTCAGGGGGCTACCCTTAAATTAAGGACGAGGCCTCGGATTTGCACCCCACACAAAGTCAAGACCTTGGAAGCATATCCTATCCTTCCAAGGACTCAGGGGCTACACCCGGTGGGTGCGCTTGCGTGCACCCCTTAGAAAAATGCAATACAAAGGCAAGTCGAGGCTCCGGCGATGACCTGGCTAGAAGCCCAGTGTAACACTTCAAGTGTTTAGTCCTTAATTGCATTGCATTTGCATGGCATGAGCATAAGCAAGCATCATTCATTTCATGCATAAGCTTATGATATGTTTATATTTCATGTGAAGTAAGAAGTGAGTAGTGTGCAAAACATAAGTACCTTATGTGCAATCTCCTTGTGAGACATGTCAACCACTTTAGTGTAACATAACTAGCAAGTGTTATGCAACCCACTCATGCAACATGTGCAACATGGGCTTGCAACATTTGGGTGAAAGTATTGAAATACTTGTTCCAAAGAATGTGACACTAGGAACTTTGTGCAACCAATATGTAGAGTGGTTAATTAGGTCTTATAACACCTTAATTACATTTAGGGTAAGTAGTGGAGCAATGTTCATGTTGACCAAAATTACCAAATTGCCCTTTCAAATGTTGTTGACCAAGTTTGGAACCCTAGAGTGATCTGGTTTGACCAATTAAAAAGTCCAGCTTAGAAATCTTGCTTGGAGGAGCAACCTTAAGCAAAGTTGTGGAGAATTTCATAAGGAACAAAAGTTCTAATATGGCCATCTCATGAAAATGATCAGAACAGGCTCAAAAATGGCCCACAAGTCAGTATTAGGGGCTGTTTGGGGACTTAGCAAATTTTGCTAAGTGTTGGGCTGAAAACCGTTTCACTGTACCTCACTTTGACAACTTGTAACTCACAAACCAGGCCGAACCAGTCCTTGAGCCAATTGACAAAGTTGTTGTCCACACCTAGCTCTACAACATTGTCAATATCACCATCACCTAGTTCTAAATGTTTTAGGAGGTATGGTGCCTGGAAAAACGAGTTTCAGTCGGTTAGCTAACTGAAACTCGGTTTCAGTTTCCGGGTACCTCACTTCAGGGCCCTGTATGTCACTAACTAAACCGAACCAGCTCATGAGGACTTTTACAAACTTGTAGTGCTCACATAGGTCTACAACTTTGCTAATTGGAGGTGTCACTGATTCGAGCTCGTTTATGAGTTAATCAACGCCAAACTTTCGCTGTCAGGCCACCACGCCGGGCGTCATTCAGTCGACCGTCACCGACGACGTCGCGTCGTGGCGCTCGGACAGAGCTCAATGGCCGCGTGGCACTCGCGCCCTGCCATCGCCACCACATCGCACGCATGCGCGCGGGCGTGAAGTTGGGGCCGCCACCTCAACCCCCTCCACTCGTGCTCACCCTTCCCTCTACTTCCTCCTCCGCGCGCGGGCGGTGACCAGAGAACGGGACGGCGACCGCGTTCGAGCCTTTCTCCTAAACCGCAGCTCCATTCACCAAACCAGCTAGACCACCGCACCACCGTGAGCCCCTCCACGTCCTCGTCCTCACCAAACCGTCTCCATCGCGTCAGGTGAGCTACACCGCGAGGGCGGCTCCACCGGACCGCCATGTCCGCCACCGTCAAGCTTGCATGTGGCCATGCCATTCGGGCCCCTCCCTATCCTATCTCTTCCGTGCTGTAGGTACAGTTAGGTAGGCTAAAGCTTGTAGGGTAGGCTAATTGGACCGGGTTGCCGGCGACTAGCCGGAGTTGGTCGAGCCGTGGCCGCACACCGCCATTGCCGCTGCCACCCCCCCTAGCTACGGTCATAGTGTCAATTAGTTATACCAATCGTTGCGCAAGGTTGAGGTGAACGCGCTGGTACGGTAGCTTCGCCGGAGCTGCCGCCGGCGGCGAGCTTACCGTCGACCGTTTCCTCCCCCGCCTTCGTCTCGATGACAAGTGGGGCCCGCTCGTCAGAGCGCGCGCGCGGGCGGGACGGCCGAGCAGGCCGCGCGCGCGCGAGTCGTGGGCCGCGTCTTCCGGGCCGGCCCAGTTCATCCGAAATGAAATTCGTTTTTATTATTTTGTCACTGATTTTTGTACAAGTTGGAAAAATATAGATCTAGGGTTTTAATGATCCAAAAATCATGAGATAAATTTTGTTAGGGTCTACATGATGTGTAGTATTTTAGAAAAATATGGATCCGGCATGAGATGTTTAAATTCTGTAAGAATTTAATAGATCCTTTAAATGTGTTTTGGAATGCATGCAAATTTGTTAAATTTCTAACTTGAGCTGTAGTGTTCCATAAATCATGAAATTTGGTGGGTAGGTTACTCTATGCTAGCCCTAGCTCTGGTAAAAATTTGGGCATCCGTGCTTAAGTAATTTCCAAGTTATAATGCTATCTTGTTATTCTAGGAAATACTTAAATGAATTTTTGTAATTTTTCTACATGTGCAATGTTCACATAAATTTTTGGAGAATGTCTTGGTACCCTAGAGTGTCCAAGAAAATTAAGAAATCTGTTGTTTGACACTTTTCAATAGGGTTTCCTATTTATGCAAAAATCAGCCTTATGAGCTTGTGAATTTTGTGTAGGGAGTTTCTGTGAATAAAACTTGTTCAAATTTTTACTGTGGTCTCTTTTTGGGTCAGAGAGTCCCCTGTAATTTTTATAGAATTTTAGGAGCAGTTTATATATATGTTCGAAATTTCACTTAATTACTTAAGTAAATTAAGAAATGGGTTTAAATAAATATTCTAGGTGGGCACACCTTACTTCCTGGTGTCTTTGTGATATTTGTGAACTTGTAGTAGCATTAGTTTGGTTTTAGAGAATGTTTGTCACATCAATAAATATTTAACCTTTGTAATTTTAGGTTTTCTGGACAGCTAGTAGTAATTCTAAATTTGGCTTTGATAAAATTGGTTGCTGGACAACTTGTAAATACCAAAGTTGGAGTAAACTTGATGAACTAGCTTGTGTTAAAATTTGGAAGCATTTGGCTTAGTAGTTTGAGAGTTACTATTGTTTAAAGTGGCAGTTCAAAATCTGCTACTCTCTGTGTTGGAGAATACAGATTCTGGAACTTGTGAAGTTTGACATGGAAAACTTAGGAGTTTGGAGTTGAGGTCTAAAAATGAATTGTAGTGCATTTCTTAGGCTTTCCAGATTGTCTTAGATCATATCTTTTGGAATTGTAAATCTTCAGTTGTGATAAAAACAAGTAGCTGCTGTCCAGAATGCTTTCTGTGGTGTTTCGCTGTTTGTTATGGGGTAATATCCTAAGACATGCTACTTTTGTATTTGTTAGGTGTTAGGGCCTTAACTGAGGATGAGCAGCTTTATCTTAGGTTAAGTAGATTAGGTGAGTACTTCTCTACTGGAGAAGAGATTCGCACGTACTAGTAAAATAACTTGAATAGAGTATTTTATTCTGAAATGCATTTCATTCCGAGCATGTTGCACCCATTTATGCATCCATTATATTTATTGTGCATTCATGCAATAGGTGCACCGGAGGGGGTAACACTCCTCGAATTCGAGCCTGTGATTCCGGAGGAGGACCAGGAGCAGCAGGAGCCCGAGGATCCAGCAGGCGAAGGAGTGCCCGCAGACGACCTTCCTGAGTGTCCAGACCACCGGCCCTCGACTTTTCTGAAAGGCAAGCCCCGGTGCATGCTGAACCCATCGTTTTATAAATATATCTTGAGTACTTTTAATTGTTTACTGCATTAAGTTGTAGGAGTTATATGAAAACACTTGTTGCATTATACCTGTCCTTGTCCAGATATCGTACTTAATCCTATATTAGGTTTAGGCACGTGTCAATGCTTAGCCCTGCTTAGTACGGTAGAAGTCGGGTGATTTCCGGTCATCCGCGAGATGTAGGAAGGAGTCACGAGTGGCTTTATGGCTATCGTGGATGGAACCATGCTTAAAAATGAAATTTGAGACCGGGCGGGAGTTCGATAGTACAGCCGCAAGACACTTCACGTCTTGGGTGTGGAGCTATGCCCGTCTGAGTCGTTTAAGGACCGATTCGCTGTACGTCCTTGAGTCATGTTGAACGCAGTCTAACACTTAGTTGGCCGGATAAGTCGTTCCGACCGCGAAGCCGAGTAATGTGGTTCAGGCCGGGAATCGAATGGTAGGTTGCTTCTTGGAGGAGAGAAAGGATGTGCTTGGGGACATTGGCGTGAGACCAAGGGGGGGTTAGAGTCCCTATCACCTGGCAGAGTGTCGCCCTTGGGGTCGCGACATCATTCGGACCCGCGATTCCTGAATCATATGAAACGGTGGCTTGTGCGACCCTGGCAGGGGCCTGCGCGGTGAGTGTTAGAAATACCCCTCCAGCTGGATAGGAATTCGATTCGAATCGCCGTCGCTCCCGGTTAGTGAGCACTTGACTTGAGCAGCGGCAACGTAGAACTCATTAAATGAACTGGTGGTTAAGGGAATGATACAATGTTGCCATAATGATATACCTGCTATGGATATAATAATCATGTTGTTTGATTATAATCAAGTGTATGTTTAGTACAGGTGCTAAGATAGATGACAGGTAAATGCTAAAAATAACTGCTAGTACAGGTTATAAGAGTTTCAATTACTTATGCCTTTATGCAAAATGTTATGTCAGCTAGCCTCTTGTGTAAGCCTTGCATAATCCTTGGTGTCATCTTATTTCTGGTTTCCGACGGGTAAGTCTAGCTGAGTACATTCCAGTACTCAGGGTTTATTCCCTCCTGTTGCAGATGACATGCTTTATCAGGGCTTCTGCAAGACGTGTCTCCACCCTGCGGGTGATGATGACTAGGTCACTTGGGCGTGATCATCTTTATGTACTTTTCTCATGCTTTTGCGGGTTGTCGATCATCCAGGCTGGCAGTATTTAATTAACTAGTGTGTGTTATGCTTCCGCTACTTTCAAACTTGGCTTGTAATAATTGCTACTCCGTTTGTGTAAACTTATTTCAGCACTATTTGTGAAATGTAACGTATGATGTTGTATGTTGAATGATGCGATCCTGGTTGTAAGCGAGTTGGTTTGAAATCCTTCGTGGTTTCGATTGACTACCGGGATTATATGGGCTCAAGTTCGAAAATTTGAGCGCTTCGGTGCTTGTTTTTGTACTTGTGCTCTTATAATTTGGTCGGTTCTGTTACAGCTGGTACCGGAGCATAATTCAACATTAAACACATCTTACGGGTAATTAAAAACAAAAAGTATTTGTTTGCGAAAAGGGTTGAACTCTAAAAATTATTTTATAGGTATGCCAGTGATCACAACCCTTAGCCCAAATAAGGACTCTTAGGTGGCTTATTATAAAGACTAACTTGGGGGCCTTGTTTGTTTCTGTTTCGTCGTCCATACGGCGTGAAATTGTATGGATGCCATCCACTTGGGTGGTAATGTATGGATCAATTACCTCGACGCTCTGGTAAGTGTGAGTTGTGAGAGCATGATCGTCCAACCGGCGGTCTAGGGGAGAGTAGTTTTGGTGACTTGCATACTTACGTGTTTAAACCATGTAATTATGTAAGCACTTAATTGTGGGAACATTATTATCGGGTAGCTTTGATACTGAAGTATATACATCTGGGGATGTGTATATGGAAAGTATTTAAATTACTGCTTTCTTGTGGGCATATATTGGGAATTGTTGGGCTGCAATGAAATTTTCTGCAGGTACACTAACAGCGTAACGAGTAGACCGATAGTTTCGCTTATATGAGAGAACGTATGTATGCCACCGCTTAGCGTTAGCCCTTTAGTTTTCTACTAAGGTGAGAGAACGTACGGAACGTGCATGCATCATGTTTAAATATATCATACATATCATTTACTCCCTCCTTAAAAAAAAAATTTTCTGTACTCCCGACTAAAGTAAATTTCGTATCCCCTAAATGATCCTCACTTTAAGCCGTATCTTATCGTGTTGCTACAGATGGCACGTACCAAGAGGACCGCTCGTAAGTCCACTGGGGGCAGGGCACCGCGTCACCAGCTCGCTCCACGTGAGCCCCGCCCTGAGCCTACTGAGGTGGAAAGGCTGAGGGCAGAGTTGGCTGAAGTGACTGCCGCCAGGAATGCAGCACGGCAACAACTGGAACAAGTGATTCATGATCGTGATCAAGAAACGCTTGCAGTCCAGAGGTTGACAGTGGCAAACCGCAACTGTCAACGCATGTTGGTCCGTGTGATGGAACAGAGGGATGAAGCCTGGCACGAGGAGAACGTTCTGAGAGCTCGTCAGTTTGAGCTCGAGCAACAGTTGGAGAACGCTGAAGAATACAATGATAATCTTCATGAAGAAGTGCACCGTCTGAACAACGAGCTTAATCCCCTGCTGCCTCAAAACAACAACGCCGATGAGGACGGCGGGGAGATCCTTGACACTGACTCGGAGGATGATGCTTAGAGTAGTCATCTCGTGTCTATAATGTTAGGATCGTCTTTTGTGCCCTCCCTGTGAAGGAGTGAGGCCTTGTAATAACTTGACTTTGGGATGTAAGGTTGAACCGTATGTTTCCTGAATGTAGTTTGAACCCGTTAATTTCGATCACAACTTGATGTCTTATTATGTTGCGTTCGATGATGGTGTCACGATTAGCACCCTTCGGTGCCGCGACGAAACCGAGGGCCTCCTATGGCGCGCGACATAAGGCTGTGCTGCTTGGCACGCGCAGGTATCGAGGTGGCTAGTCATGATCCACCATGGAACTCTTCATTGAGAAGTCTCTTGTGGTCAGTTCGAAGTAGCCTTTCACAGTCAACTAAAAATCTGGAGATCGAATCCAAGTACCGTGCAAAAGGTCAAAAATCACGTAGATAGCCACGCAAACGGTCCGGTAACCGTTGTGCTCCCTGTGAGTGAGCCTTTATCAAAGAGCATCTTGTTGGATTACCAAGTATGATCTCGTCAAATGATGCGCTAGAATGGATTGTGCGGTTGTGATGAATTATTGTGCCTTAATTATTATGAGAAATCTATTCATACAGTCAGATTGACTTTTCGCAATAATTCATCTACAAATTTCCCACATCGTCAGTGCTCATTGGATATGCATTTTTGCAGATGTCGTACAATCTACGTCGGGGTCGTGGAAATGAGGAGGAGGAACAGCCACCCCCTCCGCCACCACCTACTCCGGCTGAGCTGATGCAGACAGTGGTCGAAGGGCAGCACATGTTGGCAGATGCTATGCGCCAGCTGGCTAACCGGGAAGCTCGTCCTGGCCGCCAGGGCCCAGAGCCAAATCAGTACAGCGATTTCAAGGACTTCCTGGATACAAAGCCCCCGCTCTTCAAGGAAGCGGAAGAACCACTGCAGGCTGACGAGTGGTTGAATACCATTGAACAAAAGTTTCGTCTGCTACGCCTGACTAATGAGCTGAAAACTGAGTATGCTTCCCATCAGTTGCATGGTCCTGCGGGCATTTGGTGGAGCCACTATCGTTCCACACTGCCTGCCAATATCCCAATTGCTTGGGATCAGTTTAAGGCGGCATTCCGAGGAAATTATATCCCTCCCGGTCTTATGGCAATCAAGCACACAGAGTTTATGAGGCTGTCGCAAGGAAACAAAAGCCTGACTGAATACTTGCAGTCCTTCAACAACCTGGCAAGGTATGCCACTGAGTTTGTGGATACCGATGCCAAAAAGATTGCTAGCTTCAAAAGGGGCCTCGGCCCAAAACTGATGAAAACTATGGGCACTAGCAAATGTACTACTTTCAATGATTTCATCAGCGATGCTTTGACCCAGGAGAACAACAATACTATTTATTCTGCCTCTAAGAGCCGTAAAAGGGCCCTTGAGGCAAGTGCTTCTCAGTCAAGGGCCTCAGCGGCACCGAGGTCTTCCCCTCGCCCACCTGCTCAGAATACAAAGTTCCGTCTGCCGCAGAAGAAACCTGCTGCAAAAACGGGGTTCCGTAAGGCTTATACCGTCGCTCTGCCAAAGGGGACTTCTGGACAGAGCAGCTCTAGTGTTCCTCCTAGCAATATGCCTTGCTGGAACTGCAACAAGCCAGGTCATTGGTCCAGGAATTGTCCGTACCCGAAGAAAAATGTCAACCAAGGTAGTCGTCAGGGACACGCCCATTATAACAGCATTGAGGAAATTCCCTCTGGTGAGGTGGTCACCGCTGGTAAGTTTCTAGTTGACCAACACCCCGCAGTGGTACTTTTTGATTCAGGTGCTTCGCATTCCTTTATCAGTCCTAAGTTTGCATCTAAATTTGCACACAAGTTGCATACTGTTGAAGGTGTGGGTTATTGTATTAGCGCTGCAAGTGGGAATATTTCCACAAACAAAGTAGTGGGGAACCTTAAGTTTGAGATAGAAGGGCGAAGTTATTCGCTTGCCCTATTGGTTTTACCTGGTTTAGACATAGATGTTATCTTGGGCATGAATTGGATGAGTCAGAACGGGGTACTCATTGACACATCCGCTCGGGTAGTTATGCTCAGAGATCCTACAGATCAAAAAGGTTTTCTAGTACAACTTCCCAGAAAGGTTGAATTGTCGGGAGAAATTCATGCTGTGCAAGCAAAGGCGTTGGCCGAAATTCCAGTAGTAAATGAGTTTCCGGACGTTTTTCCCGATGATTTGCCGGGACTCCCTCCGGATCGGGATGTGGAGTTTCAAATTGAGTTGTTGCCTGGCACGGCACCCATCTCTAGGAGACCCTATAGGATGCCTCCTAATGAATTAGCTGAACTTAAGGTGCAATTGAATGAACTTTTGAAGAAAGGGTTGATTCGTCCTAGTTCATCGCCGTGGGGATGCCCTGCTATCTTTGTAAAGAAGAAGGATCAAACCTTGCGGATGTGCGTGGACTACAGACCTCTGAACGCGGTCACTGTTAAGAATAAGTATCCTCTACCGCGTATCGACATCTTGTTCGATCAGTTGTCCAAGGCTAAAGTCTTTTCCAAGATCGATCTAAGGTCTGGCTACCATCAAATTAAAATCCGCCCGGAAGATGTTCCAAAGACAGCCTTTTCTACCAGATACGGTCTTTATGAGTATCTTGTTATGTCTTTCGGCTTGACAAATGCCCCCACACACTTCATGTACTTGATGAATTCGGTGTTTATGCCTGAATTGGACAAGTTTGTGGTGGTATTTATTGATGACATCCTGGTATATTCTGTGAATGAGGAGGATCATGCTGAACATCTGCGTATAGTCCTCACAAGACTGCGTGAACACCAACTTTATGCAAAGTTCAGTAAGTGCGAATTCTGGCTTCAAGAAGTACCTTTCCTTGGGCATGTGTTGTCCGATGGAGGAATTATGGTGGACCCCGCCAAGGTACAGGAAGTACTGAACTGGAAGGCTCCTATCTCGGTTCACGAGGTTCGGAGTTTCCTTGGGTTGGCTGGCTATTATCGTCGCTTCATCCCGGATTTCTCCAAAATAGCCAAGCCAATGACTCGGTTGCTGCAGAAAGACACCAGGTTTGTCTGGACTCCTGAGTGTGATGCGGCTTTTCACCAACTACGAACCCTCCTAACCTCAGCTCCGGTTTTGGCACAACCGAATATCGAGAAACCATTTGATGTTTATTGTGATGCCTCAGGCATAGGTTTGGGAGGCGTTTTGATGCAGGAAGGCCGAGTAATTGCATATACCTCGCGACAACTTCGGAAGCATGAGGTGAATTATCCAACGCATGACTTAGAACTGGCTGCAGTTGTTCATGCTTTGAAAGTATGGCGGCATTATCTGCTGGGAAATGTCTGCAATATCTACACCGATCATAAAAGCCTCAAATACATCTTCACTCAACCCGAGCTAAATATGCGTCAGAGAAGATGGCTCGAGTTGATTAAAGATTATAATCTTCAAGTACACTATCACCCAGGCAAGGCAAATGTGGTTGCGGACGCTTTAAGCCGTAAGTCTCATTGCCATTCCTTAATTGAAACTGATTTTTACCAATCTCGCCTGTTACATCCGGCAGTCCTGTACAACATCACCGTCAGTGGTACTCTCAGAAATAGAATCATTGAGCTCCAAAAGACTGATCCGGGTATCTTTCACATAAAACGGAAGATGAATGAAGGAGAGACTAAGCATTTCAGGTTAGATGACGAAGGTGTGCTGTGGTTTAAGGATAGGTTAGTGGTACCTAAGGACCGAGAGCTTAGAGATCAGATCCTGTCCGAAGCACATTCGTCCAAGTTGTCCATCCATCCGGGTAGTAATAAGATGTATTATGATTTGAAACCCCTTTATTGGTGGACCAAGATGCGGAAAGAGATAGCTGCATATGTCGCTAGATGTGACACCTGTTGCAGAGTTAAAGCTGTGCACATGAAAGCTAGGCTACTTCAGCCACTCTCCATTCCAGGCTGGAAATGGGAAGAGATAAGTATGGATTTCATTGTCGGTCTTCCTCCTACTGTCAAAAATCATAACTCCATCTGGGTAATTGTGGATCGTTTGACCAAATCAGCTCACTTCATTCCAGTTAGAGTGGACTATCGTCCTACTGACTATGCTGAGTTGTACTTCAATCAGATAGTCCGGCTTCATGGGATACCTCGTACTATCATATCTGACCGTGGTCCCCAGTTCACTGCTCGCTTTTGGGAGCATTTGCATCACCTTCTGGGAACCAAGTTAGTGAGAAGCTCGGCTTATCACCCCCAGACATCGGGTCAGACAGAACGAGTTAATCAAATCTTGGAAGATCTGTTGCGAGCATGCGTCATTTCATCCAAGGGTTCTTGGGAAAAATGGTTACCTCTAGCCGAGTTTTCGTACAATAATAGTTATCAAGAGAGTATTAAGATGGCCCCATTCGAAGCTTTGTACGGTCGAAAGTGTCGAACTCCACTAAACTGGGTAGAAGCTGGGGAAAGAAGGTATTATGGCATTGATTTTGTCCAGGAAGCCGAGGAACAAGTTCGTACCATTTAGAAACACATGGCTGCAGCGCAAGCGAGACAGAAAAGCTATGCGGATCGTCGTAGAAAACCACTCGAATTTGAAGTTGGAGACTTCGTTTATTTGAAAGTTTCTCCAATGAAGAGTGTCCAACGTTTTGGTGTTAAGCGGAAACTTGCACCAAGATACGTGGGTCCTTTCCAGATCATAGGCAAGAGTGGAGCTATTGCGTACAAAATCCAGTTGCCTCCTGAGATGAGAGCCATATTCAACGTTTTCCATGTATCTCAGCTTAAAAAGTGTCTTCGAGTTCCTGAGGAACAAGTTCCTTTAGGTGATATCAGACTGGAATCCGACCTAACCTATGAAGAAAAGCCAGTCCGAGTAATCGATACTCAGGAACGAGTAACTAGAAGTAAAGTGGTTAAGTGGTACAAAGTGATGTGGAGTAATCAGGGAAGTGAGAGTGATGCTACGTGGGAACGGGAGGATTATTTGCGAGATGGTTATAAAGAATTCTATGAAAAATGGTACGCTTTCCAAATCTCGGGACGAGATTTTTTATAAGGGGGGAGGGCTGTAACACTTCAAGTGTTTAGTCCTTAATTGCATTGCATTTGCATGGCATGAGCATAAGCAAGCATCATTCATTTCATGCATAAGCTTATGATATGTTTATATTTCATGTGAAGTAAGAAGTGAGTAGTGTGCAAAACATAAGTATCTTATGTGCAATCTCCTTGTGAGACATGTCAACCACTTTAGTGTAACATAACTAGCAAGTGTTATGCAACCCACTCATGCAACATGTGCAACATGGGCTTGCAACATTTGGGTGAAAGTATTGAAATACTTGTTCCAAAGAATGTGACACTAGGAACTTTGTGCAACCAATATGTAGAGTGGTTAATTAGGTCTTATAACACCTTAATTACATTTAGGGTAAGTAGTGGAGCAATGTTCATGTTGACCAAAATTACCAAATTGCCCTTTCAAATGTTGTTGACCAAGTTTGGAACCCTAGAGTGATCTGGTTTGACCAATTAAAAAGTCCAGCTTAGAAATCTTGCTTGGAGGAGCAACCTTAAGCAAAGTTGTGGAGAATTTCATAAGGAACAAAAGTTCTAATATGGCCATCTCATGAAAATGATCAGAACAGGCTCAAAAATGGCCCACAAGTCAGTATTAGGGGCTGTTTGGGGACTTAGCAAATTTTGCTAAGTGTTGGGCTGAAAACCGTTTCACTGTACCTCACTTTGACAACTTGTAACTCACAAACCAGGCCGAACCAGTCCTTGAGCCAATTGACAAAGTTGTTGTCCACACCTAGCTCTACAACATTGTCAATATCACCATCACCTAGTTCTAAATGTTTTAGGAGGTATGGTGCCTGGAAAAACGAGTTTCAGTCGGTTAGCTAACTGAAACTCGGTTTCAGTTTCCGGGTACCTCACTTCAGGGCCCTGTATGTCACTAACTAAACCGAACCAGCTCATGAGGACTTTTACAAACTTGTAGTGCTCACATAGGTCTACAACTTTGCTAATTGGAGGTGTCACTGATTCGAGCTCGTTTATGAGTTAATCAACGCCAAACTTTCGCTGTCAGGCCACCACGCCGGGCGTCATTCAGTCGACCGTCACCGACGACGTCGCGTCGTGGCGCTCGGACAGAGCTCAATGGCCGCGTGGCACTCGCGCCCTGCCATCGCCACCACATCGCACGCATGCGCGCGGGCGTGAAGTTGGGGCCGCCACCTCAACCCCCTCCACTCGTGCTCACCCTTCCCTCTACTTCCTCCTCCGCGCGCGGGCGGTGACCAGAGAACGGGACGGCGACCGCGTTCGAGCCTTTCTCCTAAACCGCAGCTCCATTCACCAAACCAGCTAGACCACCGCACCACCGTGAGCCCCTCCACGTCCTCGTCCTCACCAAACCGTCTCCATCGCGTCAGGTGAGCTACACCGCGAGGGCGGCTCCACCGGACCGCCATGTCCGCCACCGTCAAGCTTGCATGTGGCCATGCCATTCGGGCCCCTCCCTATCCTATCTCTTCCGTGCTGTAGGTACAGTTAGGTAGGCTAAAGCTTGTAGGGTAGGCTAATTGGACCGGGTTGCCGGCGACTAGCCGGAGTTGGTCGAGCCGTGGCCGCACACCGCCATTGCCGCTGCCACCCCCCTAGCTACGGTCATAGTGTCAATTAGTTATACCAATCGTTGCGCAAGGTTGAGGTGAACGCGCTGGTACGGTAGCTTCGCCGGAGCTGCCGCCGGCGGCGAGCTTGCCGTCGACCGTTTCCTCCCCCGCCTTCGTCTCGATGACAAGTGGGGCCCGCTCGTCAGAGCGCGCGCGCGGGCAGGACGGCCGAGCAGGCCGCGCGCGCGCGAGTCGTGGGCCGCGTCTTCCGGGCCGGCCCAGTTCATCCGAAATGAAATTCGTTTTTATTATTTTGTCACTGATTTTTGTACAAGTTGGAAAAATATAGATCTAGGGTTTTAATGATCCAAAAATCATGTGATAAATTTTGTTAGGGTCTACATGATGTGTAGTATTTTAGAAAAATATGGATCCGGCATGAGATGTTTAAATTCTGTAAGAATTTAATAGATCCTTTAAATGTGTTTTGGAATGCATGCAAATTTGTTAAATTTCTAACTTGAGCTGTAGTGTTCCATAAATCATGAAATTTGGTGGGTAGGTTACTCTATGCTAGCCCTAGCTCTGGTAAAAATTTGGGCATCCGTGCTTAAGTAATTTCCAAGTTATAATGCTATCTTGTTATTCTAGGAAATACTTAAATGAATTTTTGTAATTTTTCTACATGTGCAATGTTCACATAAATTTTTGGAGAATGTCTTGGTACCCTAGAGTGTCCAAGAAAATTAAGAAATCTGTTGTTTGACACTTTTCAATAGGGTTTCCTATTTATGCAAAAATCAGCCTTATGAGCTTGTGAATTTTGTGTAGGGAGTTTCTGTGAATAAAACTTGTTCAAATTTTTACTGTGGTCTCTTTTTGGGTCAGAGAGTCCCCTGTAATTTTTATAGAATTTTAGGAGCAGTTTATATATATGTTCGAAATTTCACTTAATTACTTAAGTAAATTAAGAAATGGGTTTAAATAAATATTCTAGGTGGGCACACCTTACTTCCTGGTGTCTTTGTGATATTTGTGAACTTGTAGTAGCATTAGTTTGGTTTTAGAGAATGTTTGTCACATCAATAAATATTTAACCTTTGTAATTTTAGGTTTTCTGGACAGCTAGTAGTAATTCTAAATTTGGCTTTGATAAAATTGGTTGCTGGACAACTTGTAAATACCAAAGTTGGAGTAAACTTGATGAACTAGCTTGTGTTAAAATTTGGAAGCATTTGGCTTAGTAGTTTGAGAGTTACTATTGTTTAAAGTGGCAGTTCAAAATCTGCTACTCTTTGTGTTGGAGAATACAGATTCTGGAACTTGTGAAGTTTGACATGGAAAACTTAGGAGTTTGGAGTTGAGGTCTAAAAATGAATTGTAGTGCATTTCTTAGGCTTTCCAGATTGTCTTAGATCATATCTTTTGGAATTGTAAATCTTCAGTTGTGATAAAAACAAGTAGCTGCTGTCCAGAATGCTTTCTGTGGTGTTTCGCTGTTTGTTATGGGGTAATATCCTAAGACATGCTACTTTTGTATTTGTTAGGTGTTAGGGCCTTAACTGAGGATGAGCAGCTTTATCTTAGGTTAAGTAGATTAGGTGAGTACTTCTCTACTGGAGAAGAGATTTGCACGTACTAGTAAAATAACTTGAATAGAGTATTTTATTCTGAAATGCATTTCATTCCGAGCATGTTGCACCCATTTATGCATCCATTATATTTATTGTGCATTCATGCAATAGGTGCACCGGAGGGGGTAACACTCCTCGAATTCGAGCCTGTGATTCCGGAGGAGGACCAGGAGCAGCAGGAGCCCGAGGATCCAGCAGGCGAAGGAGTGCCCGCAGACGACCTTCCTGAGTGTCCAGACCACCGGCCCTCGACTTTTCTGAAAGGCAAGCCCCGGTGCATGCTGAACCCATCGTTTTATAAATATATCTTGAGTACTTTTAATTGTTTACTGCATTAAGTTGTAGGAGTTATATGAAAACACTTGTTGCATTATACCTGTCCTTGTCCAGATATCGTACTTAATCCTATATTAGGTTTAGGCACGTGTCAATGCTTAGCCCTGCTTAGTACGGTAGAAGTCGGGTGATTTCCGGTCATCCGCGAGATGTAGGAAGGAGTCACGAGTGGCTTTATGGCTATCGTGGATGGAACCATGCTTAAAAATGAAATTTGAGACCGGGCGGGAGTTCGATAGTACAGCCGCAAGACACTTCACGTCTTGGGTGTGGAGCTATGCCCGTCTGAGTCGTTTAAGGACCGATTCGCTGTACGTCCTTGAGTCATGTTGAACGCAGTCTAACACTTAGTTGGCCGGATAAGTCGTTCCGACCGCGAAGCCGAGTAATGTGGTTCAGGCCGGGAATCGAATGGTAGGTTGCTTCTTGGAGGAGAGAAAGGATGTGCTTGGGGACATTGGCGTGAGACCAAGGGGGGGTTAGAGTCCCTATCACCTGGCAGAGTGTCGCCCTTGGGGTCGCGACATCATTCGGACCCGCGATTCCTGAATCATATGAAACGGTGGCTTGTGCGACCCTGGCAGGGGCCTGCGCGGTGAGTGTTAGAAATACCCCTCCAGCTGGATAGGAATTCGATTCGAATCGCCGTCGCTCCCGGTTAGTGAGCACTTGACTTGAGCAGCGGCAACGTAGAACTCATTAAATGAACTGGTGGTTAAGGGAATGATACAATGTTGCCATAATGATATACCTGCTATGGATATAATAATCATGTTGTTTGATTATAATCAAGTGTATGTTTAGTACAGGTGCTAAGATAGATGACAGGTAAATGCTAAAAATAACTGCTAGTACAGGTTATAAGAGTTTCAATTACTTATGCCTTTATGCAAAATGTTATGTCAGCTAGCCTCTTGTGTAAGCCTTGCATAATCCTTGGTGTCATCTTATTTCTGGTTTCCGACGGGTAAGTCTAGCTGAGTACATTCCAGTACTCAGGGTTTATTCCCTCCTGTTGCAGATGACATGCTTTATCAGGGCTTCTGCAAGACGTGTCTCCACCCTGCGGGTGATGATGACTAGGTCACTTGGGCGTGATCATCTTTATGTACTTTCCTCATGCTTTTGCGGGTTGTCGATCATCCAGGCTGGCAGTATTTAATTAACTAGTGTGTGTTATGCTTCCGCTACTTTCAAACTTGGCTTGTAATAATTGCTACTCCGTTTGTGTAAACTTATTTCAGCACTATTTGTGAAATGTAACGTATGATGTTGTATGTTGAATGATGCGATCCTGGTTGTAAGCGAGTTGGTTTGAAATCCTTCGTGGTTTCGATTGACTACCGGGATTATATGGGCTCAAGTTCGAAAATTTGAGCGCTTCGGTGCTTGTTTTTGTACTTGTGCTCTTATAATTTGGTCGGTTCTGTTACACCCAGCAAAGAGCAAACCTGACGTACAACCTCTGAAGGAGTATCCCTACTCCTCCATAGTCTAGAGGGCTACTGTCGGGTACCACAATTAGGGGTATCCAAATTAAGATGGAAAATCACCCTGCCTCCCCATTTAAGGGGAAAGATCAACAAAAGAGGGACGGGCTAAACTCTTCCTTGTTGGGCCTCCAGCAAGACATGTGAGCAAAACTAGCACATCTCCCTACTTCATCCGAGGCCTCAGTCAGAGGGGTCTCGGAATACCTCCGATTCACCTGAGGCCTCAGCCCTGGGGTCTCGGACATAGGCCGACCCTCGGCGACACCACCGCCTCGCCCGAACCCTAGAATCGGCATTGTCCGTCTCTACCTCTCCCGAGACCGACCTCTGACGCCGCTCCCCCATTGGCGCGCTCGAGACCCCCTGTGACGTCACCCATATTCTCGCGTCTGCCTAACCAGACAAGTCAGGAATGACCGAGGTCAAATCACCATGCCATCGCCTGCAACAGGCATGAGGAAGAGCTGCTGACCACTATGCCACCCATACGGGCACTATATGCATGATTCGTGTCTGTGCAGTGTACAGAACAACTGCCCTAGGCCACTATTCCCATGATTGGAATAAGATCACACCGTAACTCCCGCCTCCGAGGCCTCGGCCCTCTACGCCAAGTCAAACTACAAGGACAAACATGCCACGTCGGCCACAGGATCAGGTATGACAGGGCACGTCGCTACAATACCAAAAGATAGAAACCACTCTCTCCGCAGTGGCACACATGCCAGAACACGTAGCAGCAGTGCTAGAAGTACCGACGCCATGCCTCCGCAGTACGGACCACGTCACCACCGGATAAGGCCCTCTCGAGGCCTCTCGGCTCCTCCACCAGCAAAGTCGCACCACATGCCAATATTTTGTAACTCTGCACCTCCTTGAGTCTATAAAAGGAGCATGCATGGATCATTCTAGGGACACGAAAAAGAGAACAACCACCACAGCAACACAGCGCAAGATATGAGCAGATAACTCTCCTGGACCTTGCGAGGGCACCAGTAGAGCCGCACACACCCACTTTCTCCACTCACACCTTGAGACTTGGGAGCTCCTCCCTCTCTCATATCCGCTTGTAACCCCTACTACAAGCACTTCGGTGAAAGATAATACAGAACTCTCCTCCCTCACAGGACGTAGGGCATTTCTCGGCCCGAACCAGTATAAATCGCTTGTGTTCTTCTTGCACACCATCCGGACCCTAACGCGCAGACACTCATTACTCGTTGGTGCTAGGACCGCCGTTTCTTACACCGACACTTCTGTACCCATGTCACTATGAGACTAATATCCACACAGGGATCCCCTAATTAATTAATCGGGTCCAGCCCATCCCGACCTCATGGTTGCGCTGTTTTGCCAGGTTACTTGTCCATGAACCCGTCCTTAGGGCTCCAGAGCAAAATCAAACACAACTAATGATCCTGCTTATAGATTTCCTATTCCCCATGTTGCTAAAAACATTATGAGTAACCATTGCATAGATCATTAATCAAGATTAAATTACAACCTTTCCCATCTCAAGACTGCAAAGCTAAGCATGACATTACCCATCCAAACCGGGTTTCAAGGGTGATGTAACAAGTTCTAGTAAACCCTAACATGGGATTCAATTTAAGACTCTGCATGCAAACTAATGGTCTATCTAAACTAACTCAAAATAAAATAAATGGAGGAACAAGTATGGTCAAGGACACTTGCCTTCAAATTGGGTTTGTTCTGCGATATCAAATTGTTGGTCCTAGAAGTTCTCGTAATCAGCACCTTCTGCTGACAAACAACAAATATGGCCCACAAAACATAATAAGAACAGTACACCAGATAGTGAAAAAACATGCTATAAAGTTTACTAACGCGTAGTACTTGACGATACGAACTCGAGTGAAAGAACCACCTAAAACGGAGCTACGGTTTGAAAGTTATAAGCTTTTGAAGTCAGTGGCAAATGTGTAAATAAACTTGAACCCGTTTTCGGATTTTAAATAAATAAAACTGAAAAAAGAAAATGGATCTGGACTGCGGGTATGAAAACTATATAAGATAGGGGCTGAAGTGGAAGAATAGCATGACTCATGAAACAGTGATTAAATTTGATATAAGTAAAGAGGCTATATTGTAAATTTGCGTGCACTGTGCTGTGCACTCGGTCAATGAACCATGCACCGGGGAGAAGCTGTGAGAGCGGTGCACCAGGAACCTCGTCCATGATGAAGACGTATTTGGAGTTATGCATGACATCGGAGTGACATCATCAAGCTAATAAGAGAAAACAGAGCACGGCCGGCTGCTTGCTCCGTGCGGTCGCCGGTCGTGGCGCTGCGCATGTGCGCGCATGAGCGATGGAAGGGGTGCAGGGGTGGCGCGGCTCACCTGTTGGGCTGGCCGTGCATGGAACCGGAGGGGTCGCCGGTACAGGAAAGGAGAGCGGCGGCGCCATGGCTGCCGATGGCGGAAGTTCACCGGCGCAACTCAAACTCAAGCTGGGAGACACTGCGGGAGAAGATACTTGGTGCGTTGGAATAGGAAGCTCGCCGCGAACTCGGTGGAGGGGACCTCATTAACCGGAGCAGGCCGGAGAGGGACGGAGCCGAGGCGAGGCGGGCGGTAGCTCCGGCGAGGTCGCGGGAAAAGTCGTTGCGGGTGCGGATTGATGCGAAGGAGCGGTGTCGCGGAATCTTCGTGCCTCTGCGGACTCGACGGAGGAGGGACGAGGCTGGAGGCGGTCGGAACGCAGGGAGCAGCGAGCTCAAGCCGAGCTCGGCAATGGCGGCGGTGGCGGCGGAATTGGGCCCTGGATGGAGAGACGAGGATGCGGGTGGAGTGGTGGAGCGGAAATTTCATGCGCGTGCGAGGCCTCAGAGCCGCTTTTATAAGGGCGCAGAGGGAGCGGAGGGGTGGATGGTGGAGCTCGGGCGGCCATTAATTGCGGGCGTTTCTGGTGGTGTAATGGGGAGAATCGGAGGGAAGAAATGTAGAGGCGTGATGGAAGAATAAGTGCGGCGAATTGCGAGCCGAGGAAGGAGAAAGGAGAGGGGCCGGCCGGCCGGCCGGGGCGCCCATGGCGACCAGCGAGCTAGGGCTCAGTTCTGCGATCAGACAGAAAGAGAGCAGCCAGAGGTGGGAGATGACGAGTGGGACCCGCCCGTCGGTGAGAGAAGTGGTGGGGCCAGCCTGAAAATGAGCCAGAGAGGCAGAGAGGGAGCTGCGGGGTGGGCTGTTGTTGGTGCGCAAATGGGCCTCGGCCCAAGTGGGAAGGAGAGGGAGGCGTGGGTGGAGGATGGGCCGGCCCGAAGAGGATTGGGCAGGCCGGGATTTCGGCCCAGAGAGGAAGGAGGGAGTTTAGAAGCTTTGTTTTTTTCTTAAATAAGCTTGTTTTCATACCACATTCTGTGTAATGGGACTAACTTTTGGAGATAAACTTTATTATTTTATAAATAGAGCAAAACCAAGTTCGCATTTAAATTGAAATTTGATAATCATTTTCCACTCAATAAAAATTTATGCAGCAGCATGAATGCAACACCCCTCAATTTAAATTATAAAAGTTTGACAAAATCACATTTTGCACTTTTAAAATTATCACAACCTATCCAAATCTTGAAAATTTTTAATAAAAATATAAAATCATTTATTTTATTTAATATTTTTTATTCACAACCCAAGATAGAATTTTTGGGATGTGACAACCGCTCAGGAGGGAATGCGAATGGCTCCTAACAGACCGCAGGGTCGTGCTTGATGCCCAAAATGTTCACAGTGGCCGTGGTGCTGGACAGGACCAGGTGGCCGCCGACCACCACGTCGTGCATGGCGAGGCCCGCACACGAGAAAGCAGCGACGCGGAAGGGTGGATGAAAGCATATGGAGGTAGGGCAGGCAGGTCGTGTCGACGTTGGACATGTGAAAGCTCTTGTTTGGTTTTAGCTAATTGATGAAACCTATTTGGACTAACCCTATGCTCTAAGTGTAGATTGGAGATAGGTTGGTCCAACCTAAGTGAAGGAGCTAGGTGACACTCATTGATGGAGATGGCCACATGAAATGAAGTCCATGCTGGTGGTGTGGACATGTGATGATGATCAAGCTCCGGGACTTGAAAACAAGAAAGAGAAAAACAAAATGAGCTCAAGGCAAAGGTGATATCCATAGGGTCATTTTGTTTTCGGTGATCAAGACACTATAAAGAGTGTGATCACATTTAGGATAGATGGTCGTACTATTAAGAGGGGAGCTCTTATCGGACAACTCGATCATCTAGTGCCATTAGGTGTCAAAAAATTTGCATATGCATTTTAGGCCTAGTGCACAATTGGTGAGAAAGTAATTAACCTTTGAAAAATGATTGTGAAAATACTAACACACTTACACATAATGGTGAAACACTTGGAGTGTTAGCACATTTGCAAAAGTGGTGAAAAAGGTGAAGAAAAGGAGGCGTTGCCGGGCTCGGGTACTACCACGGGGGCACCATCATGCTCTGTCCGGTGCACCGCCACCCTTGTGGCGGTGATCGGCTGAGGAGGCCGAGAGGAAGGTTGAAAGGTCTTGATGGCTAGAGAGGGGGTGAATAGCCTATTAAAAATCCTACAAAGTATGCTAAACAAGTTTATCAATATAACAAATAGCGTGATGCAAGTTTTGCTTAGCCTAAAGGGGGTTTGCAAGCCACCTATCCAATACACAATTCTAATGAATGTCATACAACCGCACAAGTTAAACCATGAGAAGAAAAACAACTAGAGCTAGCAAGCTACCAAAGCAAAGAGCTACTCTAGCTACACTAAAAAAACTAGCAAGATACAACTATGAAAGTAATGCAAGTGTGAGTTCGAGGAGTTTCACCGAGGGGCGATGAATTGAGCCAACCAAGAAATAATTCGAAGTGATGATATTCAATATAATCAATCCACCGAGACAAATTAATCACAATCGACGAAGTGAAGACACGATGATTTATCCCGAGGTTCATGTGCTTGCCGGCACACTAGTCCCCCTCAACCACGTGGTTCGATGGCTAATCGGTCACACATCGAGCCTCTCAAAAGGCGTCACAAGAACCTACCAAATGGCTATGAGTTGCAATGACACAAGCAATATACTAATGCTACCTTGCGGCACTCCACCGGGGAAGGTGCAAACCCCTCACAAGATCACGAGAGG
Organism: Saccharum hybrid cultivar R570; assembly: GCA_038087645.1. Lineage (NCBI taxonomy): Eukaryota > Viridiplantae > Streptophyta > Magnoliopsida > Poales > Poaceae > Saccharum > Saccharum hybrid cultivar. The sequence continues at coordinate 8,037,567 of JAQSUU010000191.1, read as the reverse complement.
TGGCCAAGAACAATCACCAACACTTGACATGCCTTTAAGCTGCTCCAAGTCGTCTAGGTGGCGGTAACCACCAAGAGTAACAAGAAAAACCACAGCAAATCAATCCCCCAAGTGCCTCTAGATGTAAATCAATGATCGATGCACTTGAATCACTCAATCTCACTCAAGAATCGTAATCAAATGCAAAGAGATGAGTGGGGATGAGAGGGAATGTTTTGGCTCAGCTCAATGTGCTCACGAGAATGTCAAAAGTCCAAGAGATAGAGCCAAGAGCCGACCACCAAGTATTTATAGATGTACCCCTTCACAAAGAGCCGTTGGGGAAATTTCATGGGCGACAAACGCGTCTGTCGCTCACCCGACAGATGCCTTGCCCGTGTCCGTCGCCCCTCCGAGTGCCATGTGTCCACGCGCGTTCAAACTTCAACAGTCACATGCCAACTCGACGGATGCGTCCTTCGCAAATGATCACGGTGTCAGTCGCGTCGACGGACGTTGTCCAGAGAGCTCCCAGAGCTCGGTTTCGCCCGACAGACACGTCTGTCGCAGCACCGATGGACGCTGCTCGGCGTCTGTCGTGAACGTGCCTGAGATGCTGATGACGCCATGACCGACGGACGCTGATGCCTGGCGTCCGTCTTTCAGACACCCCCACGTCTGTCGCCTCCGCTGCAGCAAGCTGCGCTCGGGGGTAAGCCGACAGACGCTAGGGTCATGTCTGTCGCTCCCTGAGCCGACGTCTGTCGCCATAATTTCAGTGAAAAACGATCGCGCGACGTCGCCACTTCTTCCAACTTTCGGCGTAAAGGAAAATGGTCATTTTAATTCCTCAAAAACGCCTGAATCCCGCCTCGCAAGCTTGGCGGGAGGGATAGAGGACCCCAAACCCTCTCTACCGCTTAAACTTCACCGCCTTCGCAAAGGTGCTAACACCACCAAGTGATCATCGTCATGTGCAAGTGTGTTAACATTTTCACAATCATTTTTTGAGGCGTATTACCTCTATCCAAATGCATATGCTCAATGAAATGTCACCTAGAGACACATGCGGGACATGAAATGATACGCTATTTTCCCTCTTCATAGTACGGCTACTAAATCTAAACGTGATCACACCCACTAGGTGTCTTGAACACCAAAAGCAAACCCTAGCAAAATACCTTTGCCTTGAGCTCCATAGGGTTGCATCTTGTTCCTCCTTCATCACTATGGTAAGCAGTTCATCATTCACACTTGATCATCATGCTTCACCATGCTATGTGCTAATCATCCTTTGCTACATACAATCTTAAGCACATGATTAGCACTTGAGCATTGTCACTAATTACCAACACCAAACATAGAGCTTTCAAAGGTGCTCTAGTGGGGCACTGCCACCCCAAGGGTGGTGCCCACCTAGACGTGGTCGAGAAGCAGCTGAGTGGGCGCGGGCACCGGTGCGTCCGGTGTACACCGCCACTGTGAGGGCGGTGCACCGCCCGGTCACCGCGCGCTGGTGAGGCGGTGCCACCGCCGTTTTTATCCAAAGAGTAGGGGAACTGGAGACGGGCACCGCCACCCCACGGCGGTGTACCGCCACTTTTTTCCAGAGAAAGGGGTTTTCAGGCAGCTGGCCAGGTGGTCACCGCCACATGTCCGGTGACCACGGCGTCAAACTAGTCGTTGGAATTGACCGTTGGGGGGGACACCGCCACCGCCGTGTCCGGTGCCCTCACAGAAGTTGGCTCCAAAGGGTAACGACTCTATTTGCTTGTGGGCTTATAAATAGAGGTGGTGGCCAGCCTTGGCCACTCTCTTGGCACTTCTAACTGCTACATACACCTTTTGAGAGCTGAGCATACCACTCCACTCACTTGTACACTTGATTTCATCGTCTTGAGTGAGATTGGAGAGCCTCTAGTGCATTGCTTAGTGTTGTAGCATCTTGTGGCACTAGTTGGGCGATTTGGGCTGGTGGAGATCTCGTTACTCTTGGTGTTTGCCAACACCTAGGCGGCCCGGTGATTGGTGGATCGTCGAGCGGAGGAAGGTGATTGTCTCCGGCTTCGATCATCGTGATTGTGAGTGGTTCTTGTGCCTTTCCCGACAGAGCGCCAAAGGCAACTCTGGAGGATTGCGCGTGGCTTGTGGATCCTCATCTTGTGTTGGTTGTGCGGCACCCGGTTACGGGTTAGGCGTGTGATGCCTATTAGCGCGTGAACCTTCAAGTGAGTGAATCGCCACAACGGGGACTAGTTTGTCGGCAAGCAAGTGAACCTCGGAGGAAAAATTGATTGTGTCATCATTTGTTTCTTTGGTATTCATTGATTGATCACTTACCACGGCGACATATCACTTCTACCTTTCTCCTGCATTACTTTGTGTATTTATCTTGTGTAGTGCTTGTGGTAGTTGTAGCTAGTGTAGCTCTTTAGTCGTAGTTCTCTAGCTAGCTTGTTCACCTAGGTGTAAATTAGCAACATAGCTCTGTGTGATATACTAGAGATCATAGAGATTAGAATCGAGTAGGTGGCTTGCAACACAAGTGCAGTACCAGCGCAACATTCGCTTCGTCTCATTTTTATCTAACCACTTGACTTAGTGTTATTATAGAAATTTTTAATAGACTATTCAACCTCCCTCGAGCCATTGCGACCTTTCAACATGGCACGACCGCGGGCCACGACGGTGTTAGCACCATCCCGCCGTCGTAGATTAGTACTAATAAGGTTCCCTTTCGCTTGGATGGAAGCAAGAACATGCCAACCTGAGAATGCTCTTTTCTTGCCAATCTGATCTGGTGACTCCGGATTTTTTTTATGACTCCGGACTGTAATTCGTTGCGGATGAAGCAAGCAGCGAAGCACCGTCCTAGCTCCATCTCTCTATCGCCAATGTTGCTAGTTTTTTTTTTAGAAACGCCACCATCTCTCTATCGCCAATGTTGCTAGTTTTTTTAGAAACGCCAATGTTGCTAGCTGCACTGCACGCCCAGCTCCCATCCAATCATCATCCATCCATTTCCTCAAGCCCAGTCCAATCAGGCCGTGACAGGCGTTGCCGACAGTACCACCGCAACCGCCGAGAGCCGAGCGGTGGGGGCGCCGGCCCGGTCCCGTCCACGCGACCAGGCCCCAAGGTCCCAGGGCCCAGGCGGTACCGCCGCAGCTGCGACAGTCACGCTGGGGGGCCTGCATGCTCCTGCTATGCGAGCGGACCTGAAAGCGCATGGGCTGGGGCCCGGGGGAGCAGAGGTGCAAGCGCGCCTGGTCCCAAGGGGGCGCGTGTCGCCGTATGGTGACGCCCGACGCGCGCGCGGATCTGGTGGACTGGTGGTAGCGCGGCGCCCCGCCAAGTCAGTGCAGGAGCCACAGCAACGGCCCACGGATATGCATGTGTAGTGGCGTGGGCCTCCGTCCGGTCCCGTCTTATTACTTTGGATAAGCCTGGTGTTGTCTACTTGGGAAATTATTTGGGTCATCTGGCTTGACCCTCGAATTCTCATTGCGCTGCTTAACGCAAGCGCGTTCGCGGCTTTGACCGCAAGTGTTTTCAGGAGAGCAGCGTGTTGTCTGGTGGTCCATATGTTGATGGGTCATGGGCATGGGGTTCTTGCTGGATTCACGGTGTATAGCACTATATATGTCGATGTTCTGGTCCGGAATGTCCGTTTCTTACGACTCCGAGAACAGTTGGTGGACTAGCAAGAAGCTATCCGGGTCAGATTCCACCAGACGTAAACGTAACAAGACCAGGTGCAGCGCAGGCTGCTGAGTGCTGACACGCCATGGGACCATCTATGGAAAAATTGTTTCAAGCGTGGAATGAAGCTTGTACTAGCTTGGAATTAACCCTAACATTCCAATTTTTGCGTTGTGAGGTACTCCATCTGTTCTAAATTTATAGTCATTTTGGCATTCAAATTAAGTCCTAGAAAGAGTGTCGTTGATGCTAGCTATACATGTCCCATGCCTATAGATCAATTGCACCTTCCCTCCCCTATGAATAGCTTTATCGTTTTTCGTAAGCAGCGGTGGTAACCTCTGAGCGTCCAGTAACCATTACAGACGTAGATGTATGTAGGTCATTTGCCTCTTTCCTATGTACTCTTCGAGAATGCTAGAACGACCTTTTTAATGGGAGAGAGGGAGTATAGTTGACTAGTCAATGGAAAGTTCTACTTTTGTTTATGTATTGATGACTAATAACAAATTGAAAATACAAAAAAGTCCACGGCTAAAAAGACCAAATTTTGTTGTACTATATTTTTTGACACGGAGCTGCACTTTGTTGAATGCGCATCAGAGTGGGCGTTCGGTTTAAACCGACCAATCGGTTCGGTCTGTTCGGTTTGAAAGAAAATCGGTTTCCAGACTATGCCAACCGATCGGTTTGTGGTAGAAATGCAAACCGACGAATTCGGCTTTGGGTTTTCGGCTCGGTTTTTCGGTTCAACCGAACTAACCTGCACACCATGTACGCCGGTCGCCGCCGCTCCAGGTCCTGGCCGCGCCCCGCCTTGCCCTGGCCTCGCAATCGCTCCTAGCCCGCTGCTCTTTGGGCGCCGTCGCTGCTAGCCGGACGAAGAGACGACGACGCTCGCTGCTCGCCGCCGCAACTTGGTGGATGTGCCGCTCCTCGCCAGTCGTCCCCGAGCAGATGCGCCGCTCCCCGCCCCTGCGCTGCCGTGTAGAGGAGCCGCTCCGCGCTCCCCATCGCCACAGACCACGGCGCTGCGCTGCCACCGCCACTGCTAGGGTTAGGAGCTGCCACGTGCAGGTGCTGGGGCTTCACCCGTGCGGCCGTGCGGGAGGGTGCAGGCGCGCCGCTGCCTCGTGCGTAGGGATTGGAAGGGGCCGATTAGGGATAGAGTTTAGTGGGTTGTGGGCCAAAGGTCTTGGAATGGGCTACATACATGAGGAAATGCCAGGGAGCGCTACTAATTCGGTTTATACGGTGTTTTGGTTTAACGTGGCCTACAAACCGACTACGACCCCGAACACCGATCTTCGTAGAATCGGAAACAGAAGCCGAACCGAGAAACCAAAAAACCGATATTTCGGTTCGGTTTCGGTTCGGTTCGGTCCGATTTTCGGTTTTCGGTTAGATTGTGCCCAAGCTGAAATGTGCATGACCATTTCTCACATGTTCTTTTTTCTATATTTTGCTGATCTGTATTTACACTTACAGATCAGTACCTTCTACTCCAGCAGAAGTTGGAAACGAACAAAACAAAATGTACCTGCTCATTTTAATGTGTACTACTAGAGTTTTTTTTTTCCATTTTGTTGTAAAACGCAATCACTCACATACATGATACATTCATGCACGCAAACTATGCTAAACCAACAAATATCGGGATTGACCAAGTCACCATAGACTTCTAATTAACCACCTTTTGACATTGTTAATACACATACATCTCCCACTATAAAAGATCCTAAATTACTTCTGTACATTTGAGCTTTTGGCGTAGTATATGTTTTTCTAAAGAAGAAGGGTGAAACTTATTTAGAAGCAATTTTAATTTGTTTGTTATGGGTCCAAACTTATCTACAAACTTTTATCACTTTGTGTCTTAAAATTACAGCCTATGTATTAGGAGCACGACTTGATGGATTAGATCAAAATAAATGGAGGGTGCATATTTGTTTGACTAGAATACACTCAAACTTTTGTCCTATTGTCATCTGAGCTTCCGTTATCTAAGAATTGTCATCCGATCTCTAATGAACTCTCAAATGCATATTTGAGTCCATAAACTTACTAGGCCGGTACACTTTAATCTTTAAATAAATTATGAAAAAAGAGGAATAAGTATTTCCCATACTTTTTGAGGATGTGCCTGAAGTATACATACTCCCATATGAAGATTCAAAAACTATTTTGGCATGGCACAAAAATAGTGATGGCAAATAATGGAATGTGATGGCAAATAATGCATGGTTATTACCATACCCTGTGGTTGATCGCCGGCGGGATCCTCAGAATATATTGCTTCGAGAGAGATCACATTGCATGTTCAGGAGGAGTCCCTGTCTACTATCGCTTTCGTGTCTCTTGTCTGCCTAGATCGATTGGCAGATCTATCTATCTCTCAGGCATCTCCATTCGCTTCATCAGGATTGATTGACGCATAGCTCAAACAAAAGCAACCCCCACGAAGTGTTCGTCCGAATGAGGTCCACCAGTAGTGCAGGTGCGCGCCGGAAACAGCACAGGTCCTCCTAGCATCCTCGTACTATACAGATAACAGATAACTGTGACAAATTGTTGCAAAGATTAAACGGGTTGGGTTAGAATCTCGGAGCACACAACATTTCTGTGCAGGAATTGCAAAGGTCCTGTTTGGTGTGACTCCAACTGGCTTCAGCGCTTGCTTCTCCTGTAAAATAAATGTAGCGTTGGTACAGCATGAAATTCTTCTCTCTTCCAACTCAAGAATGAACTAGCAAAGAGATGAAGCCCCCGTTTGTGAGAACACTTCTCCCAAAACATTTCCGGTTTCTCGTGAATATTCATTCTGTGCTGTAACAAGAAACTATTTTTTTTCTCTCTTTCGAAAAATAAACTAGCAAGCAGCTAGTGAAACTAGCCCTCCAAGCACGCCTGGACTGGCTTCACCAGCTCCCTAAATCCCCCAGCTGCATCGACATAAAAAATCAGCTGCAAGCTGCGACATCCGTTTCCACAGCATTTGCCACGGAGACGGACTCACGGACATGACACTATGACACCAGAAACGAGCTCCCTGTTGGCTTGCCGATAAGTTATCGCTGAAAGTACTGTTCACCGAGGTGTCGTGGGAGAAAAATACTGCTGATGTCTTGTTTAGATCCTAATTTTTTTTGGAAAAAATTCATGTAGCATTTTCGTTGTTATTTGACAAAATTTGTCCAACTATGGACTAACTAGGTTCAAAAGATTCGTCTCGACATTTACAGACAAACTGTGCAATTAGTTATTTTTTTACCTACATTTAATGATACATGCATAAGTCCAAAAGATTTGATGTGACAAATACTATGCAAAATTTGTTGGGTCTTTATACAACTAAACAAGGCTTCAACAACTGGCTGATTTGGCTGATAAACTAAGGGCCTGTTTGGTTAGAGGTGTTAAAGTTTAACAAACGTTGTAGCACATTCGTCTTATTTAACAAAAAGTTTCCAATTTTGGACTAATTAGGCTTAATAAATTTGTCTCATAAATTACTCATAATCTATGCCGACATACATATAATTAGTCTATATTTAGTACTTCATGCATTTACCACAACATTGATGTGAAGGGAGTTAAACTTTAATATTTATAAACCAAACAGGACCTAAGCAAACACAGAGCTCGATCTTTTTAAAATCTGTACGGATGTCTGTGCGTGGGCTAGGCATACATCATCGTCCCAGGCTCCCAGCAGCTCAGCTGCGTGCAGCAGCGACCATGAAGACGGCTAGCAGATAGCAGTACCTGCCATTCGTGCATGTGCACACAGAGTCTCGTGATAAACTTGGCTGACGATATATAGGCCTTGTTTAGATGACATCAAAATTCCAAGTTTTTTCACTCTCTCTCCATCACATCAATTTTTAGCCGCTTGCATGGAGTATTAAATGTAGATAAAAAAAATAACTAATTACACAGTTTAGTTGGAAATCACGAGATGAATCTTTTGAGCCTAGTTGGTCCACGATTGGACAATATTTATCAAATAAGACGAAAGTGGTACTATTCATCGGGCTGAAATTTTTTCAGCATCTAAACGAGGCCATATTTATTCGGCCTTTTTCACCCGACCTGCTTCGGGTGTTGTTCAGTTCCCAACTTTGAAGTGCAAAGTTGGTAAAAATGTATTGTAGTGCTACTGTAGTATTTTGTTTGTATTTGGTAAAAAATGTTCAAACATTGACTAATTAGGCTTAAAACGTTTGTCACAAAGTACAATAAAACTGTGCAATTAGTTTTTGATTTCATCTCCATTTAATACTCTATGCATGTGCCGATATTTTAATGTGTTAAGAATCTTCTTTTTTTTGTTGTATAATGTCAAATTATGGATTCGGGAGCTAACTTAGGATTTGTTTAGATAGCGAAAAAGTTTGGGTTCGGCTACTGTAGCACTTTTCGTTTTATTTGACAATTTATGTCCAATCATGGACTAATTAAGCTCAAAAGATTTGTCTCGTGATTTACAACTAAACTGTGTAATTAGTTTTTTCTTTCGTCTACATTTAGTACTCTATGCATATGTCGTAAGATTTGATGTGACAGATATTGTATCACTTTTTGGGTTCACTTTTCGTGAACTAAACAGGCTCTTAACAATAATAATCTCAGGTCGTCAGGATTGAGATCGTTAGCTCGAGACTATTGTCGGATCAGAGCTCAGAGCTAGCGCAGCAGCAGGAGCAAAGATCTGCTGCATGCATGCTGCTCTCGATAAAGGACTGGCTCAGTGTCCGTACGTCACCATATTTTAAAGGCTTTTCCCACTACCAGTTCTCAGTTCCAAGAAGCTCGATCGCCGACAGATGGTAAGCACTTAGGACCAGTTTAGTTACCCAAAAATTTTACAAAATTTTTCAGATTCTCCGTCACATCGAATCTTTAGATACGTGCATAAAGCATTAAATATAGATAAAAAATATAACTAATTACACAGTTTAGACGAAATTCACAAGACGAATCTTTTAAGCATAGTTATTCCATGATTGGATAATATTTGTCAAATAACAACGAATTTGCTACAATAGCGTTTTCCAAAAATTTTCAGAAACTAAACAGGCCCACGAGTACACAGGAGTATAATCAGCGATTGGCTCGGTCTTTGTAAATGTACACACAAGAATAATCCCAAATTCCAAGCCTCACATGCAGTCATGGCATTGCGTGCTTAGGTCCAGCTCATGACAGGTTTTGTTTAATTCCAGGCCCTTGTTTAGATTGAAGAAAATTTCAACCCGATGAATAGTACTACTTTCGTCTTATTTGGTAAATATTGTTCAATTATGGACCAACTAGGCTCAAAAGATTCATCTCGTGATTTCCAACTAAACTGTGTAATTAGTTATTTTTTTACCTACATTTAATACTCCATGCAAGCGGTTAAAAATTGATGTGATGGAGAGAGAGTGAAAAAACTTGGAACTTTGAGGCAAACTAAACAAGGCGCAGGAGGTAAAGTTTTGACATGTCACGTCGTGTTATGGGGGTGTTGTATAAGGTGTTTGAATACTGATAAAAAACAAATTATAGAATCCGTCAGTAAACCGCTTGACGAATTTATTAAGCCTAATCAATTCATCATTAGCACATGTGTTACTGTAGCACTTTATTATCAAATAATGGACTAATTAGACTTAAAAGATTTGTCTCGCAAAGTACTCGCAATCTGTATAATTAGTTATTTTTAGTCTATATTTAATACTTCATGCATGTGTCTAAACATCTGTGTGATAAGGTGTAAAGTTTTGCCGTGGGAACTACACTACACCACAACACCGAATCACCGTCAGACATCTGACGCTAAATTTTTTTTTATCGATAGATTATCTGACGCTAAAGATAACTTAGAGACTATCTGACGCTAAGCCCTTGTTTAGATTGAAGATTTTTTCAACCTGATGAATAATACCACTTTCGTCTTATTTGACAAATATTATCCAATCGTAGACCAACTAGGCTCAAAAGATTCATCTCGTGATTTTGAACTAAACTGTATAATTAGATATATTTTTTACCTACATTTAGTACTCCATGCAAGCGGCTAAAAATTGATGTGATGGAAAGAGAGTGAAAAAAACTTGGAATTTTGAGGTGATCTAAACATGGGCTAAATCCTTATTTAGAGACTCATTATCTGACGCCATAGATGCTTATATTTAACGTTTAACTGTCTGACACTAAAGCCAGATATGTCGTCAATCTATCTGACGCTAAAAATAAATGGGCCCCACCTAGCTTGCACGTCCGCTTACATTCAAGGGCCTGTTTAGTTTCCCAAATTCATCCCTAAATTCTACTATGCAAAAAGAAGATTCCTCATCACATCAAAATGCCGGCATATATATGGAGTACTAAATGTAGATGAAATCAAAAACTAATTGCACAATTTTGTTGTACTTTGCGAGACGAATATTTGAAGCCTAATTAATCAATGTTTGTACAATTATTAGTAAATAAAAACAAAATTGCTACAGTAGAAAACAGTGATTCGGCTGGCCCCTATTTGGCCATCTAAACACGGCCTCAGCTCCTTTTGGCCTGGCTAAACCCTAAACTTTTCTCTTCCCCGGATACCAAATCGAAGCGGCGCCCAAACTGCCCGCGCGCCGCCACTCTCCTCCATCCAAATCGAGAAAAAGTCTAAATAACCCCTGAACTATGGACCCTGAAACACATAACCCTCTGAACTATGAAACGGTCTAATTTATCCCCTGAACTATCCAAAACCGTCTATTTTACCCTCTGGGCGGTTTTTGACGCCGGTTTTGCTACAGTAACAGCAGATTTGCTACAGTGATAGCGGTTTTGTCTTTTTTATTTATTTTCGCTGAATATTTGAAAAATCATAGTAAATCACAGAAAATCATAAAATAGAAAATCTAATTTTGTTAGACTCCACATGAGTAGATCTACACAGTGAATATATAATATGATACGCTTTAGTACAAAGTTTTTGCTGTAACTTTAGTATAAATTGGATTTTCTAATTAATCTAAAGCTACAACAAAAACTTTGTACTAAAGCGTACCGTGTTATATATTCACTGTGTAGATCTACTTATGTGGAGTCCAACAAAATTAGATTTTTTATTTTATGATTTTTCTGTGATTTACTATGATTTTTCAAATATTCAGCGAAAATAAATAAAAAAGACAAAACCACTATCACTGTAGCAAACCTGCTGTTACGGTAGCAAAACCGCCGTTGAAAACCGCCCAGAGGGTAAAATAGACGGTTTTGAATAGTTCAGGAGGTAAATTAAACCATTTCAGAGTTCAGAGGGTTATGTGTTCTAGGGTCGATAGTTTAGGGGTTACGTAGACTTTTTCCATCCAAATCGCGCCCGCCCGGCCCCAAATCTCTGCCCACCGCCGCCCTTCAGTTTCCTCCCAAAATCCCAGCCGCCCCGCCCCCAAACTTCTGCCCGCCGCCGCCCTGTAGCTCGTTCCCGAATCTCAGCCCGCCCCAATCCTAAACTTCCGCTCGCTCGCGTCATCCTACCCCCAAAGCTTCCGCAGCGCAGCCGGCCCGGCACCCCCGCCGGTCGCCGCACCTCCCCCAACCCTATCCTCACTTTCCCCCGCCTCGTGACTGCACGCCACCCCGCGCCGCAATCCATTCGCACGCACCACACCGAAACGCTGCCTCGCGACGCCGCAGCTCCGCCGCCGCCGCCCCCACGCCTCCCCTCCGCGACTGGAGCACGGCCTGCGAGGACGTCGCTGCTGCCGCCGCGCGTCCATGGGGCCTGGCGAGGCAAGGTCCTCTTTCTCGCAGCTTCTCCCTTTTCTTCCCACTCAGGGCTATGGCGGCGCGTGAGGTACCGATCATGGAGGTGACTCGGTGTGATCTCGGCGAAGGACTGCCCAACGCCGGCAAGGCGGCAAGGCCACCACCACCGTCGTGTCATCCCCAGGATCCAACCAGGTGCGCCCCTCCTCCCGCTGGTGTGAGCGAGACTCTATCAGGGTGTGCAGCGCTAGACGAGTCCCTCCCCGGCCAGATCTGCGCGATGGGAGACGCGTGAGCCCCTTCTCTTCCTCCCTGTTCACGTCCACCATGGCGGCGCTGCACAAGCTACCCAGCCATGTATGAGAAAGTGGGGTCTGGTGGATCCATGCCAATGAGTCACCACGAGCCTACGAGATCTGGTTTCAGCACTGGAACACTGATTTTTGTAATGTTTTATTTAGGTAATTTATTTGCTCTTCCATGGAGGAGAAAATCTTTTTAGATTGTTTTAGGCAATTTATGTACCCATCTATAGATGTGCTAGAACACTGAATTTGAACAATAGGCACTGAATTTTCATTGGGCAGCTGCATTTTTCCCTGATTTGCTGAACAGACATGCGGGTTGCGGTGGTGCTGCATTTTTCCCTGCCATCCGTGGTGTCGCACTGCAGGATCAAACTGCTTTTGTGGGAAAGACGCTTTGCAGATAGATTAGGTAAAAATTATTCATCAACTAATATGCCTATTTTACTTTTCCTCACTTAATATTTTGTTCGAAGTAGCATTGCTGAAACCTCACATATGGACTGGTTTAGACACTTTTTACATATCTCTCATTATTTAATACAGTAACATCTTTGGTACAGAGTTCATGTGCGCACAGCACGGAGTGAAGTTTCATTTCCAAATTGTTCACGATATGTTTATCCAGAGCTGAAATCCTCATTAAGCTATACTGCTTGCCTGCCAATAATAATTTTTTCATATTTTCCACATTTCACATGAAAATAATGTGAGACATCCTTGCCTAAGTGTTTCATTTTTTATGTGAGATCTTGTGATGGAACCAGGTTTAATAAAGTACATTGGGGACAACAACTATGATCTCTACCATATCAGTGTATATTGTTAGATCAAAGTTTACAAAGCTGAATTTATTTTTAACTAGATGTCTGATCTCTGATTGAAGTCGAAGCATGGCACCCTTGTTTTTCTTTGCTCCAATTCCACAGAAGAAAAATAAGGGGGCAGTAGAAGGATATATTTTGCACTCCTAGTTAGCAAGGTGTTGCTTTTATAAGTTTCTTACAGTTTTAGATATAAGTTTCAAACAGTTCTAATGTTGTATGCACAATCATGACTTATAGCATTTTGTTGAAACTTATATATTACACATGTTCAGAACCAAGTATTTTATATTAGGGAACATTGAGAAATGTAAACAATCCGGATTTGTGAAATCATGTGCACTTATGCTACTTCTCACACATGTCTTGTCTGTACGATTGACATTGAAGCAATGAATCCTTATCCTTAATAGGAGTTCACATGAAATCAGCTTATCTTTTTTTTGCTCTTAACTTGGATCAATTTGGTCTCCATTACACAGAATCTATATATGTTAGAGGACAGGATTGATCAGCCGTCGGCTGTGCTAATGAAGGACCTGCTTGGGATGCCAGGGACATCTAGCAACCTCCCTTCTCTTGCTGAGTGTCTTGGTGTCTGGTGCATGATCCTGATTTTGGATGGCGTTGCTGCTCATGGCTGCTAGGTTTACATCAGGGATCTGTCGATCCTGGCCTTATGAGATTACTGAAACTGAAAACATGTGTTCTAGTTGAGCTGTGCATATTCTATAGATTAAATCACAATTTGCATATCATAGTTTATTAGTAGGCACTTGTAAGTCATCGTGTGCATTGCTCTCCTGTGTATTGTACCATGTTAAGTGTCTTTCCCCAGTCATTTCCTCTAAAATCTCAAGCTACAAAGGGCTAAAGGAGAAAGCTTGGCATAAGTACCTCCTGTAACTAGCCATCTAGTTTTGGGTGGTGCTGGCAGCCTAGTGCCAACCATCTGTGTGTGATAAGATTAAGATATTATCAGGTACCAAATTTTAGTAGGTCATGTACTGTATTGTGTACTCATGGACAGACCTATAAAACCAGCGCATAAAACTTGACTGAACATGTGTATCAAGTGTTGGTAATTGGTTTACTTGATAGTTTTGTATTGTCTGTCACTATGTGTGTTGATTGAGGCTCAAGTTGAGTTCTCATTTTTGATGTAGGAGCTGAGGCAGATGAAGGACAAGGCCACCATTGATCTTCTGCAAGCCGTAGCTCGTAAGGCAAGGATCTTATTCCTTCCTCTTCTCTGCAAGCCCGAGCTCTGCAATATGGCCTGTTGTTCCAACGCTGGATGCCTGTCTCTTTTGCTAGTTAAAAAATTAAGCTTTTTTTTCATGAGATGGTCTGGAGAAAATTTTTAGCTTTCCTCATAACACCTCTAGGTTAGCTTATGACACCCCCTGACTTTTATTTTAGAGCATATATGAAGCTTCACTATGAAATATTAGTGGCTCTGTGAAAATGTCTCTTGCTGGATGTGGATCTGCGTCTCAAATTTTATATTTACTCTAGAATCTCATATGAACTAATAGCTGGTGCTTCTATCTTAATAAATGGACTGCATCACTTTGTGCGTGATAGCTTTGTTTCGTTAACATTTTAGCAACAACAAGATTGCAGATGCATCTGTTCTCTACTAGCCAAGTTGTATGTTTCAAATAGTTGTGCCTCTTGACACCTACATTTATATAAACTGCATGCTTGGTGCAGGATGAGTTAATTGGCAACTGGGCAAAGTTTCTATCTAGTTAATAATGGCTGCTGCCTTGAAGTGCATTTGTTGATTCTCAAAAATAAGATTATCTGATTAATATCTATGGCAACAAGAGGCATCAGCCACTAATAAGATCATTAAAATTTTGGAAACTTGAATAACACAAAGTACTAGATTGTCGGCTTTGATATATAGTGTCAATTCAGGTCCCAGTATCTGTACTTTGTTTTGCTTGTGGGATGCTAAATTGAATTACCTTTGGTTTCTCCACTTGCCTAATTACATGGTTATTATTTTTTTCAGGAAGTGTTGGGCACAAGACCTGATGGAGTGTTGCCAACCATTCCTTTTGGTTTTTGAGTTCCTAGAAATGATTGTGTGCACAAACCTTACTATCTCAAACACAAACTACTAGTCTTGTTTGCTGGGATGTCCATTCATGTAATCTTTTGGTGCCTAACTTTGTTGGATGACTGCAAGACAAGATTGTATGTTATATAATTGACCTTCATGTGATGTATGTGTGTGTACCTTTATGTGATGGACCTTGAGCTTGAATCTGGGTATGATATGTGCTAAATCTATTCTAATTGTATTTATTTATTTATTTATTTATTTATTTATTTTGGCATATTTATATTGTCCTGTTGAACAATTTGACGCTATAAATACATGACAACAAATTGTCTGACGCTAAAGGTGTTGTCTGACGCTATAAGTTAGCAACGGATTGTCTGACGCTATACATATTCAGGGCAACAGACGGTTTGACGCTAAAAGTGTTGTATGACGTTAAAGATTTTTAGCGTCAGGACTTACAACGTATGCATAAGTCTGACGCTATAAGTTTTTAGTGTCAGATTGTCCGGGGCTGTATCTGCTTTTAGCGTCAGATCATCTGACGCTAATCTCGGTGTTGTGGTGTAGTGCTAAATAAGGCCTTATTGTAAAATATTTGTTGCCTCAAGGAAACTTAGAAGGTATCAATGCCGATTTGTTTTAGCCTCGTTTGGTAGTGTTGACGAGCTGAAGCATCTGAGGAGGAGCTATTTTTTCAGCTCCGTCTTCTAATCTCGGAACGGCTCCGGCTATGCTCTACTATTTCCAGAAAATGACTCCTCCTTTTAGGCCCCATTTGGAGGAATTTTTTCTGGCTCCGGATTTGGTAATATTCCACTGTAGCAAAGCCAAAAGAAGCATCAAATGTGCCGCTCCTATAAGCCCTTATACTGATGTTATGTAGTATGTGGTGTGCTTCCTCGTAAAAAGTTTATTTCAACATTTAAAATTCGACCCACAGTAAGTTTATATTTATATATTTGGAGAGGTTTTCCTATAAAATAAAGTGAATAGCCAGCTAGGGCCCAGCTGCATGCAGAATAAATGTGCTACGGCTAACCAAAAGACAAAACAACTGGGGGGAGTCAGAGGCCGTGTTTGAAGGGTGGCCCGTAGGTAGGGATGAAAACGGATCGGATACGGACGGATATCACTGATATCGTATTTGTTTTCATATTTATGTTCGGATTCGGATTCGAATACGGATAGTATAAAAAATACCGGATATGATATGATTGGATATCGACATCATAAATATGTGATTTAAATATTCGGATACGAATACGGTATTGGATGTTAAATATCCGGACTCGGATACGGACGAATTAAAACCTCTCTAAACGGATTCGGTCTCGAATATGGTCGGAAAATATCCGTACCGTTTCCATCCCTACAAATAGGCTCAATCTGGTGTTTGGCTCCACTTTTGCCTCCCCGGCCCAGCCTGCCAGAGCCAAAATCGCCCCCTCCGCCAGGCTCCACTCGTACGCCAGAATCTCGCGTACGAGTGGAGCTCGGCGCCACACGACGCGAAGTGGGTGATTTAGGGGCGATTTCGGCCGCCGGCGGGTGGCTCTGGCGGGCTCGCGTGGGAGCACTGAAACTTCCTCTTGCGCTTCCTCCTTCGCGAAATCCATGGCCTATATATATCTCCTCCCCCTCCTCCCGCCGTCTCCTTCTCCCCACTTCCCTCCATCTTCATCCATTCCCATGAGAGACCGGCTTGGGTTTGCGGTGGTGGCCGGCGAGGGCGAGTTGTTCGACGGCGAGCTTCCTCTCTGCTCCCCTGCCGTGGATTTGCTCGGCCACGACGACGCACCTACTTCATAGCCGGGACTCCAGGCAGCGCGCTTCTTCTTCCTTGGTGCTGACGGTGACCTAGGGTTCGGAGTGGACCGGACCTGCTTCCTCTTCTTCCTCGCCTAGTGCTTCTTCCTCGGCTTGTCTTCTTCTTCTCCGCTGGTTCCTTGTGCCTCCTCTGAGCACCCCAAAGTGATATCCACCACCAAAGACTCCACCTTTCTTTGCTGCATGATGCTAGGGTTTTGTGTTATGTGTTCTTGATATTGGCTTTGCCGGATTTGGGGTGGTGTCATGTGCTATCAGTTTGTTCTGTACATGGAAGGATGAGGCCGATGGTTTTTGTTCAGTTTGTGCTATCATTTTGTCATTGTGCTATCAGTGTTTGTTTAGTTTGTTCAGTTTGCGCTATCAGATTATGCTATCAGTTTGTTAGTTTGTGCTATCAGTTTGTGCCATCTATTTGTGCTATCAGTTTGTCAGTTTCTGCTATCAGTTTGTACATGGAAGGATGCTTTTTGTTTATGTGGTCAATGATGTAGTCCATATCAGCACTAGGAGGCTTCTTGATTGAAGCAGTCGTGCTCTGTTGAGTATTAAGCTACCTTTTCCATGTTGAGGCCAGCCAGGGCTAGAGAAATGTATATGTTAATTTATTTTACATGCATGTAGATGGATCTTACAGCTCAAAATCATGCCATGATGGTGAGGCAAGCTACTGGCATGATTGTGACCATGGTTTCTATTGTTGTTTCAACCCTAAAAAGAAAGAGGCCTAACAGTGAGGATGAGCATAAGCCTAACCCACTCCTGTACAGCCTTAGAAGTGATGGTGAGTAGCACAGACAGAGAACCCTTTTGGCCATCTACCATTCCTTAGATGTAGAATGCATAACTATGATTAGGATGAGGAGGGCACCTTTTTTTGGCTTGTGCAACCTATTTAGGACCAGGGGCCTCCTTCAGGACAATGCTGGTGTATCAATTGAGGAACAAGTTGCAATGTTCCTTCATGTAGTTGGCCACAACCAAAGGTACAGGGTAGTGCACCACTTCTTCAAAAGGTCCATTGAAACAGTCCATAGGCACTTCCACCAGGTTCTTTATGCTGTTGGTGAGCTTAGAGAGGAGATGATCAGGCCTCCATCCATCACCATAGATGCTAAAATCCTTGGTAGCCACAGATGGTACTCATACTTTAAGGTAACCACACATTATCTGTTGTTGTCTACACTGAAGCACAATTAGATGTCTCCCATTGCTCTTATTCCACTTGCCACATTTTATAGGATGATGTTGGTATGATTGATGGCACTCATGTGCTGGCAAGAGTGCCTAGAAGCATGCAACAACCTTTTAGAGGTAGGAGGACCAGCCCCACACAGAATGCTATGGCTGCTTGCAACTAAGACATGAAGTTCACCTATGTTCTAGCTAGTTGGAGGGTTCAGCCCATGATGCCTTGGTCCTACCAGATGCCATTGCAAGAGAGGATGGTTTTGTTGTGCCCCAAGGTAATTAGCCCACACTGCCTGCGCACTTGTACCCTGTCCACTACAAATACAGTGAGCTTAGAGCCTATTTGTGTCCTTGTATGTAAAATGTACCTTGTAGATGTAGGATATGGTTGCCGCACTGGCTTCCTTCCTCCATACAGAGGGGTCAAGTACCATCTTTCTGAGTATGGCCTAAGAAACTTGCCCACCAATGCAAGAGAGTTGTTCAACCTCAGGCACTCCTCAGTTAGGGTCACAATTGAGATGGCACTTGGGGCACTCAAGAACAGGTTGAAGATCCTAGACAACAAGCCTTTCCACACCTACAAAACACAGGTGAAGCTTGTGTTGGCCTGTGCATTCTGCACAATTGGATCCTAGGCTATGGGGTATATGAAGTTTTCCCTGATGAAGACTGGGTGCCACCACTGGACCATGATAGCCTGCCTGTAGAAGACCTTCTGTCCCAAGACTCCTAGGACATGTCAGCTAGGAGGGATGCAATCTGCAATGCAATGTGGGAGGGTAGGGGTACCTATAGGACCTGATGCATGTTTTGTAATTTAAGTTGATGTCTTGTTTCTTAGCTCTAGTATGGAACTCTTGAATTTGTGATGCTGTTGTAATAACCTTTGGACAAGCTGAGACCTATGTTTTTTAATTGCTGCTTCTTTTGGTTCATGATGTTCTGGATGCCTTCCTAATTACTTATTGCAGGCAATTGTTATATTATTCAGTTTTGTACTATAATTGCCATTATGTTCTATTTTGTGCAACATATAGGATGGCACCTAGTCCTGTTGAGGAGGTTTCTGGTGGGGATGGGTATGTCAATGTTGTGTGGGATGAGGCTCTTATTCAGGCACAGGCAGCTAGTCTTGTTGCTAACCACACTGAGCTGCTCCTGTTGCACATCCTCCACCACCACCAGCTGCTCCAGGACCCATGCGATGGAGCAACACCTCATCTGGGTTTTGTGCTTAGGAGGATGGTACAACTGCTCAGTGATGGTAGTAGGCCAGATAAGGTGTTCAAGGACAAGAATGTCAACATGGTTGCTAGGCACCTGAAGGAGTTCACTGGTGAGATTGTTAGCTCCACTCAAGTGTACAACCACCTGAGGAAATGGAGGCAAAAGTGATCAAAGGTCTCAAAGCTAAAAGATTTGAGTGGGGTTCTATGGGATAGTGATATCAATGCCATCATGCTAGATGGGGAGCACTATGTTGGCCACATCAAGGTCGTATGTTCAGTCCACCTAGTCTTGTTTACTTACACATTTGATACATATGGTAACTCACTAATGCTACTTTCACTTTATGCAGACCCACCCTAAGGATGCAGAGTTTCTGAACTACCCTATTAGGTTCTACACTGAGATAGAGGCCATCTTTGGAGGTGCCTTAGCCACTGGGAAGCATGCACTTGGGTCTAGGGAGTCCTTAGGGCCCAACAAAAATAACAGTGTAGCTGCCAAGGTTGAGGGGACCTCCTTCAAGTATGCTAGTGATGAGAAGATTGTCCATGAGGTTCCCAGCAACAGCAAGGCCACTAAGATCTTGACCACTTATAGTGTGGGGGTGAAGAGGAAGAGGGGCACATTCACTAAGGATGAGAAGCTCCTGCTCACTAACATGTCTGATGCAGTGACCAATGTGACCAATGCTCTTAGGGAGACAGGACCAGCCCGTGTTGATGCTAGCCTCTACCTAGCTGTGATGGAGAGCCCTAGGTTTAGTGAGGAGGCACTGATAGTGGCCTACACCTACCTGTTGGACAACAAGGCCCAAGGCAGAGGCTTTGTTGGCATGAGTGACAATCATAGGTCTCTTTGGCTTAGGACCTTCCTGGCCAATAAGAACTACTTTGTGTAGTTCTTGACTGCTACTGGGGTGCAAGGCCTCTGAGGGAGTTGACTGCTGAGATGTATAGTTCCTCCACCTCCCTCCTCCGCTATCTCCTCTTTTGACTATAGTTGACACACTGGACTATAGGTTTTTGTGCAGGCAGGTTGGCTAACTTGCTACTATCCTTTTGGGGTTTTATTTTGCTCAGAGGATGGCTAACTATTTGGTTTTCTATGTTGGATGGACAACATTTCTTCCCTGGTCTGTTAGGCACAACCTAGTGTTGTAACACAACATTTGTGGCCTCTGTTGGCTACTTTAAGACCTAATTCCACTACTATGTTTCATTTGCAGTCTTATCTTGTCATTGCACTCATGTTTCATCTTCTGTCATTTTGGTTTGCTTACTTTGCTGTCATACTGTTGGCGGATGATGTGGGATTGAAAATGGCCTATGATGCAAACAATACAATGAGATGGCTGCTTTTTTGTGTTTCTGTCATTGTTTCTTTCATGACTGCCATCAAGCCCTTGGCAGACATCCATTCAGTGCAACACCAAGCCATTGCTTGAGATGATGGCACTGAATGGTGTCCCCAGGGGTTCCATGACAACCATGAGTTTCGTTCTACTTCTTCTTGGTTGTTTCTGTTGGTTGCCACTTCTTTTGCATTGCAGCCACTAATGACTACAAATGTGATGCATAATTCCACCTTATCACTAAGTTGAGGCCAAAGGTTCAATAATTTGCCTATGATGTGTTCAATCATATGTTAAAGCTGAGGCAACATGTTTTGGTGATAGATGTGCAGGACCTTTGCTGTTACATGATGAATTTACAGGTTGCCATAACCTACAACATGATCTGGGTAAGTTTTGAGCACGTTTTGTAGGCAAATGATGTCATATGCATGTTGATGCCTTGTAAAGTGTAACATCTTCTGTTGCTAAGTATAGTTCATATAAAAATATGAGAAATTCTGTTGAGATAGATTTGTGATCCTTGCTTTTCCTCTATATGCAAACTGCTGTTATGCTTCCTTCTCCTATGGTCACCTGGCCCGACCTGCCACCAAACTCAATCTCAACATGGCAGTTGGTGGTAGTTGGGCTGCTGGTCTGGCTCCCAGTTGCTGCCCAAACATGGTCTGGGGCCAGCCTAGCACCATTGGGCTAGTGCACCAAACATGAGAGGGTGGCCCATTTTTTCCAGGCTGTGGCCACAGCCTGGACCCTGGGCCGCGTTGGTCAGGGCCACCCTTCCAAACACGCCCAGAGTGAACGGAATTGCTGCAAATAAACTTGTTTTGTATGGAAAGAATACTCGTACTCTTGTGGTTATCGGCTTCACTTCAACTATTCCATCTATATCTATTTTTATTGCCACCTCGCCGCCGTTAGTTGTTGGGTACTATCCAGCCCAAAGTATTGCACAAGAGAGTACCATTACGCTATTTTTCAATCGATGCACCTATTAAGAATGTGACTGTACAATACTGCAAGACATGTCCTGATCATATACATAAGACACGAGTTTCATTATGCACATCCTAGTGGTGCGTCCTTAATCAATCATCGTTCCACCTTTCCAGTTATAAAAGTTTGTCTCTACCTATCATGGCTCCTTGCATAGTTGCATGCTGTCTTTTTACTCACCTTATTCGATCGGATTAGCCTGTTTAGTTTGGAGATTGAATCTGTTTTGCATGAGTTGGTCAGGCACCAAATGGAACCGGCTCGTTCGACGTTTTTTTCGGAACGACCTTGTCCGAGAAATTAGCTTGTTGCCTTGTTGGTTCACGGAAACACCGCACGTGGAACAGCTCCATGACGGACGAGTTGATAATGTGCTGCAAACCAAGGGTGCGTTTAGTTCGTAAAATTTTTGGCTTTGGCTACTATAGCACTTTCGTTTGTATTTGTCAATTAGTTTTCAATCATAGACTAATTAGGCTCAAAAGATTTGTCTCGTGGTTTTCTACCAAACTGTGTAATTAGTTTTTTTTTCATCTACATTTAATATTCCATACATGTGTCCAAACATTCGATGTGATGAAGAATCTTAAATTTTTTTTTTAAAACTAAACGTGGCCCAAATGTCTCAACTAGGTTCGGGTTTTGGATCGAATGATTAATTCTGGACTGCTTCATGACTTAAACCAAACCCACTGTTAGATTCCCTGTCAACTCAAATTCAAGAGTCACACAACTATGTAATATGTCTAAACTCAAATTAAGAATACAACAGTATGAAATTTCGACAACAAATATTTAAGGATTGGGTTCCCTTTTTCAAGAAAAACGTGAATACTAATTGAATACTTTTCAAGAAAAACATAAATACTAATCGAATACATACATCATTTCTCAAATATTTACACAGTGTGTTGCAAAAAAAAAATTACACAGTGAAACCAACGGTCAAGTTAACCTTGTCCAATCTGCAACTTTAGCTAAGAATCTTTTGTTAGTGATGCCATGAACAGGGATTCGTAGATTAGATTTTCCAATATCTTCGTAAACTTTAGTCAAGTGGCACGTGGGGTGGCCCAACGAGAGTGGCCATGCTCGCGGCACCAATAATGATGTTTGTCTTGCGTGATCAAGTAGGAAACTCACAATACACAAGGAAACTATTCACTTCACATATTGCATTCTCTTTAATTTTCAACATACTCCCTCCATCTCAAAATAAAGCTCACTTTGAAACCTAAGAACTTTTTGTGTTCTTGCAATTTTTTTAAAGTTAAACTGATTTGTTTGAAATTCATATACAATTCCTACGTTCTAAAGATGTTTTAAGTGTTATTCTCACTTTCCAAGAAGCCAAAAACTTTTAACTTATCGACCAACAATATACAAGAAATCATTAATATTTATGTTACATAATAAGTATCATTCGATTAATTGTTGAATATGTTTTTATAATAAACATATTTGGAAATACAAATGTCACTTATATTTTCTATACATCTAGTCAAACTTAAGAAAATTTGACCTGCATGGAACATAAAGCGACATTTATTTTTGGGAGGGATGGAGGGGTATAGCACCTATTTATGGGAAGGAACTTTTGCTCTTTTTTAACTAAAAAGCTACTTTTCTAGCAAAATTTGGTTTATGTCTGTCAGCGTTTCATTCATAATATATAAATATATTTAGCATCTCAGCATATTGAAAACTAGAAAAAATACATCTCAGTAAATTTTTAGCTTTTTCAAATAACTAGCTCAATAGGTTTGTTTGTTCGGACCAAATGCGACCAGCGAGCTAGGGCTCAGTTCTGCGATCAGACAGAAAGAGAGGAGCCAGAGGTGGGAGATGACGAGTGGGACCCGCCCGTCGGTGAGAGAAGCGGTGGGGCCAGCCTGGAAATGAGCCAGAGAGCGAGCTGAGGGGTGGGCTGTTGTTGGTGCGCAAATGGGCCTCGGCCCAAATGGGAAGGAGAGGGAGGAGGCGTGGGTGGAGGATGGGCCGGCCCGAAGAGGATTGGGCAGGCCGGGATTTCGGCCCAGAGAGGAAGGAGGGAGTTTAGAAGTTTTTTTTCTTAAATAAACTTGTTTTCATACCACATTCTGTGTTCTGGGACTAACTTTTGGAGATAAACTTTATTATTTTATAAATAGAGCAAAACCAAGTTCACATCTAAATTGAAATTTGATAATCATTTTCCACTCAATAAAAATTTATGCAGCAGCATGAATGCAACACCCCTCAATTTAAATTATAAATGTTTGACAAAATCACATTTTGCACTTTTAAAATTACCACAACCTATCCAAATCTTGAAATTTTTTAATAAAAATATAAAATCATTTATTTTATTTAATGTTTTCTATTCACAGCCCAAGATAGAAATTTTGGGATGTGACAACCGCTCAGGAGGGAATGCGAATGGCTCCGGATAGACCGCAGGGTCGTGCTTGATGCCCAAAATGTTCACCGTGGTCGTGGTGCCGGCCAGGACCAGGTGGACGCCGACCACCGCGTCGGCATGGCGAGGCCCGCACACTAGAAAGCAGCGACGCGGAAGGGTGGATGCTAGCATATGGAGGTAGGGCAGGCAGACCGTGTCGACGTTGGACATGTGAAAGCTCTAGTTTGGTTTTAACTAATTGATGAAACTTGTTTGGACTAACCCTGTGCTCTAAGTGTGGATTGGAGATAGGTTGGTCTAACCCAAGTGAAGGAGCTAGGTGACACTCATTAATGGAGATGGCCACATGAAATGTAGTCCATGCTGGTGGTGTGGACATGTGATGATGATCAAGCTCCGGGACTTGAAAAGAAGAAAGAGAAAAACAAAATGAGCTCAAGGCAAAGATCCATATGGTCATTTTGTTTTCGGTGATCAAGACACTATAGAGAGTGTGATCACATTTATGATAGATGATCGTACTATTAAGAGGGGAGCTCTTATCGGACAACTCGATCATCTAGTGCCACTAGGTGTCGGAAAATTTGCATATGCATTTTAGGCCTAGTGCACAATTGGTGAGAAAGTAATTAACCTTTGAAAAATAATTATGAAAATGCTAACACACTTGCACATAATGGTGAAATACTTGGAGTGTTAGCACATTTGCAAAGGTGGTGAAAAAGGTGAAGAAAAGGAGGCATTGCCGGGCTCGGGTGCTGCCACAGGGGCACCATCATGCTCTGTCCGGTGCACCGCTACCCTTGTGGCGGTGACCGACTGAGGAGGCCGAGAGGAAGGTGCTCTGGTGGGGCACCGCCACCCCTAGGGTGGTGCCCACCTAGACGTGGCTAAGAAGCAGCTGAGTGGGCGCGGGCACCGGTGCGTCCGGTGTACACCGCCACTGTGAGGGCGGTGCACCGCTCGGTCACCGCGCGCTGGTGAGGCAGTGCCACCGCCGTATTTATCCAAAGAGTAGGGGAACTAGAGACGAGCACCACCACCCCACGGCGGTGCACATCCATTTTTTTCTAGAGAAGGGGGTTTTCGGGCAGCTGGCCGGGTGGTCACCGCCACATGTTCGGTGACCACGGTGTCAAACTAGTCCTTGGAATCGACTGTTGGGGGGACACCACCACCCCTAGGGTGGTGCCATCACCGCCGTGTCCACAGAAGCTGGCTCCAAAGGGTAACGACTCTATTTGCTTGTGGGCTTATAAATAGAGGTGGTGGCTAGCCTTGGCCACTCTCTTAACACTTCTAACTGCTGCATACACCCTTTGAGAGCTGAGCACACCACTCCACTCACTTGTACACTTGATTTCATCATCTTGAGTGAGATTGGAGAGCCTCTAGTGCATTGCTTAGTGTTTGTAGCATCTTGTGGCACTAGTTGGGCGATTTGGGCTGGTGGAGATCTCGTTACTCTTGGTGTTTGCCAACACCTAGGTGGTCCGGTGATTGGTGGATCATCGAGCGGAGGAAGGTGATTGTCTCCAACTCCGATCATTGTGATTGTGAGGGGTTCTTGTGCCTTTCCCGGCGGAGCGCCAAAGGCAACTCTAGGGGATTGCGCGTGGCTTATGGATACTCATCTTGTGTTGGTTGTGCGGCACCCGGTTACGGGTTAAGCGTGTGATGCCTATTAGCGCGTGAACCTCCAAGTGAGTGAATCGCCACAACGGGAACTAGTTTGTCGGCAAGCAAGTGAACCTCGGAGGAAAAATTGATTGTGTCATCATTTGTCTCCTTGGTATTCTTTGGTGTTCATTGATTGATCACTTACCATGGCGGTATATCACTTCTACCTTTCTCCTGCATTACTTTCTATATTTATCTTGTGTAGTGCTTGTGGTAGTTGTAGCTAGTGCAGCTCTTTAGTCGTAGTTCTCTAGCTAGCTTGTTCACCTAGGTGTAAATTAGCAACATAGCTCTTATGTGATATACTAGAGATCATAGAGATTAGAATCGGGTAGGTGGCTTGCAACACAAGTGCAGTACCAGCGCAACATTCGCTTCACCTCATTTTTATCTAACCACTTAACTTAGTGTTATTATAGAAATTTTTAATAGACTATTCAACCTCCCTCGAACCATTGCGACCTTTCAACATGGCACGACCGCGACCCACGACGGTGTTAGCCAGGGTTTTTTTACCGACCGGTCACCCTAAACCGCCGGCCTCCGGTTCCGGTTTACCGGTCCGGTTTACCGGTAACCGGTCGAATTTGAATTTGAATTCAAACGCGCCTTCGGTTCGGTTTGTCACCGGTTTACCGGGCAGTTTGGAGCAGTAACCGCTCGGTTTGAGCGGTTTACCGCTCGGTTTGAGTTTGGAATTTTCTTTTTTTTAAACTTCTATACATATAAATAAATACTAAATGAACTCGAATTTGAAATTTTTTTACACCATTGGCTTCTATAAATCATGAACTATTTTTAGGATTTTTTTCAGCATTTTTTGTTTTTTTTTTCAAATTTTAAATTTGAATTTGGGGGCCTTAACGGGGCAGGACCAGGATTTTTTTTTCAAACTTCTATACGTATAAATAAATACTAAATGAACTCAAATTTGAAAATTTTTTACACCATTGGCTTCTATAAATCATGAACTATTTTTAGGAATTTTTTCAGTATTTTTTTTCAAATTTTAAATTTGAATTTGGGGAATACCTAACTCGAATTTGAAATTTTTTTACACCATTGGCTTCTATAAAGCTTGTACTAGCTTGGAATTAACCCTCACATTCCAATTTTTGTGTCGTGAAGTACTCCCTCTGTTCTAAATTTATAGTTGTTTTGGCATTCAAATTAAGTCCTAGACATTCAAATTAAGTCCTAGAAAGAGTGTCGTTGAGACAAGCTATGCAGGGCCCATGCCTATAGAAATCAATTGCACCTTCCCTCCCCTACGAATAGCTTTATCGTTTCGTAAGCAGCGGTGGTAACCTCTGAGCGTGACAGACATAGAGGTATGCAGGTCATTTGCCTCTTTCCTAGGTACTCTTACAGGATGCTAGCACGACCTTTTTAATGGGAGAGAGGGAGTATAGTTGACTAGTCATTGGAAAGTTCTACTTTTGTTTATGTATTGATGACTAATAACAAATTGAAAATACAAAAAGTCCTGTGACACTGCTAAAAAGACCAAATTTGCTGTACTATATTTTTTTTTGACACGGAGCTGCACTTTGTTGAATCCACAGGCTTCAAATTAACCACTTTTTGACATTGTTAATACACATACATCTTCCACTATAAAAAGATCCAAAATTACTTCTGTACATTTGAGCTTTTGGCGTAGTATATGTTTTTCTAAAGAAGAAGGGTGAAACTTATTTAGAAGCAATTTTAATTTGTTTGTTATGGGTCCAAACATATCTACAAACTTTTATCACTTTGTGTCTTAAAATTACAGCCTATGTATTAGGAGCACGACTTGATGGATTAGATCAAAATAAATGGAGGGTGCATATTTGTTTGACTAGAATACACTCAAACTTTTGTCCTATTGTCATCCGAGCTTCCGTTATCTAAAAATTGTCATCTGATCTCTAATGAACTCTCAAATGCATATTTGAGTCCATAAACTTACTAGGCCGGTACACTTTAATCTTTAAATAAATTATGAAAAAAGAGGAATAAGTATTTCCCATACTTTTTGAGGATGTGCCTGAAGTATACATACTCCCATATGAAGATTCAAAAACTATTTTTGGCATGGCACCAAAATAGTGATGGCAAATAATGCATGGTTATTACCATACCCTGTGGTTGATCGCCGGCGGGATCCTCAGAATATATTGCTTCGAGAGAGATCACATTGCATGTTCAGGAGGAGTCCCTGTCTACTATCGCTTTCGTATCTCTTGTCTGCCTAGATCGATTGGCAGATCTATCTCTCAGGCATCTCCATTCGCTTCATCAGGATTGATTGACGCATAGCTCAAACAAAAGCAACCCCACGAAGTGTTCGTCCGAATGAGGTCCACCAGTAGTGCAGGTGCGCGCCGGAAACAGCACAGGTCCTGATAGCATCCTCGTAATATACAGATAACAGATAACTGTGACAAATGGTTGCAAAGATTAAACGGGTTGGGTTAGAATCTCGGAGCACACAACATTTCTGTGCAGGAACTGCAAAGGTCCTGTTTGGTGTGACTCAAACTGGCTTCAGCGCTTGCTTCTCCTGTAAAATCAATGTAGCGTTGGTACAGCATGAAATTCTTCTCTCTTCCAACTCAAGAATGAACTAGCAAAGAGATGAAACCCCCGTTTGAGAGAACACTTCTTCTCCCAAAACATTTCCGGTTTCTCGTGAATATTCATTCTGTGATGTAACAAGAAACTATTTTTTTCTCTCTTTCGAAAAATAAACTAGCAGCTAGTGAAACTAGCCCTCCAAGCACGCCTGGACTGGCTTCACCAGCTCCCTAAATCCCCCAGCTGCATCAACATAAAAAATCAGCTGCAAGCTGCGACATCCGTCTCCACAGCATTTGCCACGGAGACGGACATGACACAAGAAACGAGGTTCCGGTTTGTTTGGCCGATAAGTCACGACTGAAAGTACTGTTCACTGATGTGCTGTAAGAGAAAAATACTGCTGAGGTCTTATTTAGATCCTAATTTTTTTGGGAAAAAATTCCTATAGCACTTTCGTTGTTATTTGACAAAATTTATCCAACTATGGACTAACTATGCTCAAAAGATTCGTCTCGATATTTACAAATAAATTGTGCAATTAGTTATTTTTTACCTACTGTCGGGTACAAAAACAAAGGGTACCCACAATCAACGATTAAGAAAAATAAAACCACACCAAAAGCTCTGCCCACAAAAACAGGACGAGCCGAAACAACGAACGAAACGCCTCGACCACGTTTCGACTCGTACGAGGCTCTCTCGACAGGATGCCTCGACTACCGAGAAATCTCCGACTCGCACGACCCTGGGTCGGGCCGGTCGACCCACCTCACTCACCAACTCTGAGACAAAAGTCAGAGCATTTAATGCAAACTGCCAACCACTTCCTACCCTCATGGCTACAACAACAACCGGCATGGAAGCAGTATCGGTGTCAAATCTCACTTTTTACTGTCCATCCTGGGATGGGCGGTGAAAACCTGTCACTGTACGCATCATACTGAGCACTATTCCGCCACTAATCATCAGGGATGAAAACGATACGGATATTTTCTGACCGTATTCGAGACCGAATCCGTTTAGAGGGGTTTTAATCCGTCCGTATCCGAGTCCGGATATTTAACATCCGATACCGTATTCGTATCCGAATATTTAAATCATATATTTATGATGTCGATATCCAATCATATCCTATCCGACATTTTTATACTATCCGTATTCGAATCCGAATCCGGACATAAATATGAAAACAAATACGATATCAGTGATATCCGTCCATATCCGATCCGTTTTCATCCCTACTAATCACCCTCGAGGGAGAATACGACGAGTACCGTACCCCGCGATTCCGGGGACTCGGCCTTATCCGTTTACTGTCGACCCACCTCGACCTGTCCTCGACCCGGCCTCGACCAACCGCCGGTCAAAACAAGAATGCAAGGCTTGCATGATACAGGACCCAGAGTCTTTTCATCGTCTCATCCTCTACGTCACCATGATGTCCAGGGATGATCGGTCATTCTCGGGGCACGTCGCTACAGCAGCCTCCACAGCGTTCGATAAAACTTCACCTCTAAGGCACCCCCGACGTCCCTGCCTCCTCTTACCCTATAAAAAGGCAGGCAGAGGACTCTACGAGGGGGGCGAACGACGGACGACAAAAAGCCAGTCATCATCCCACCATAGAAGATCAACATCTCAAGCAATCTCCTTTGTACTCTCACCTTTTCTCTTTGAGACCTGGAATCGGTTCCCTCTCTCATAGCTTGTAACCCCTACGCAAGCACTTATGTGCAAGAAAATACAATACTCCCCCCTCCCCGCTTGACGTAGGGCCTTCTTTTGCCCAAACCAGGATAAACCTCTGTGTACTCTCCTTGCATCACCATCCAGATTAGGGACACACAACATTGATTCACTCGTTGGCTTAGGATCCTCGTAGGACCGAACGCCGACAGTTGGCGCTCCAGGTAGGGGACGCTGCATGTCAACATAATTTTTTCGCCATTTTTCTGGATGGCTGACCCTGAATGTCCACTCCCGTTGGCCACGGTGATCTGGTTTGGGAGCTTGGAGTTCATGTCTCTTGGCCACGGCTACGACATGATCCTCCTCCCGCCCAGGCAACCGACCGACAGTGACCACGAGCTCTCCCAACCTGGGGGAGTGTTGCGCTGGCATCGTCGTTCTCGTCAGGCACGCGCCGCCAGGCGACGGCGAGCCTAGCGCAACCGCCGTCATCGCCTCGTGGAGGGCGATGGTATTCCCCGATCCGACGCCTCTCAGCCAGACGCCGACACGGATTTCCTCATTGAGGATCTGTGTAGGATGAGCTTGGCTAAGGGTAAGATGCCGATAGGGAGTCCCGTCGCTCTACCGCCCGATGCAGCGCCCCCACCAGCCAGTTCGACTACTCTGGCA
Source organism: Saccharum hybrid cultivar R570 (assembly GCA_038087645.1). Lineage (NCBI taxonomy): Eukaryota > Viridiplantae > Streptophyta > Magnoliopsida > Poales > Poaceae > Saccharum > Saccharum hybrid cultivar. The sequence continues at coordinate 8,007,320 of JAQSUU010000191.1, read as the reverse complement.
CTAGGAACGACGCCTTCATCAGCATTCCCGTTTGGACTAGACTCAGTTGCCCGGGCGTATGCTTCTTCTATAAGCAGCAGCATGAGTGCTTATGAGGAACTCTCCGGACACCATCTATGTTCCACCCTTGACCTCATCGTATCCACGCCAGCTTCCGAGTACCTGGACTCCACGGAGACCCCAGATACGGAGCTCCGTACGACTACCTTTTGACATCATGACCCCAGAGACGCACGATCTCACATGCACCCGTTGTACTATTATTTTGGCGCTCCAGACTTCGACTCTACCGATGACACCTACGACCTGACTCGCGAGTGCTTCAATATCGATGGAGCCATCGCATCGGATTCGGAGGATGAGGTAGCCGTTGGAGGAAGGAACACGCCGCCTCAGGTCGAGCTCCCTACTGAATGGGACGAGGCTCAATTCCTTGCGGACCAAGGAATGTAACTCGAGCAAATCCATGAATTGCAGGACATGCTTGACGAGGAACGAGAAAATCTACGTCTACTTCAACAAACTCTCGAGCATGAGCGCGCGACACGCGCACATGGCGGAGGAGCTCGAGAGAGAGCTGACGACATCAATCATCGCATCATCGAGGATCGGGCAGTCGAGCCCCTGGTTTTCGGTCGAGCCAGCCAGAACATGGTTGCAACCGTCATGCTCCTTCGTAACATGCTCGAGCCATCGAACCCCGAGGCCTGTCGACCCCATAATAAAAATCCAAGGACTCCTCGAGACCGCTGCCATGCAGCAGGCCGAGAGTTCTGCCTCGAGGCGACGCGGGCTCGCCTCGAAGCAGCCTGCGGAGCCCTCCCGACAGGAGAGAGAGAGAGGCCTCGGTTCATCCCGAGCACGTCCAACGGAACAAGGCGGCCTCTGTCCGTGAACGCATCGTCAACAACCATGAACCTCGAGACGCCCGTGATAACATCGTCGAGCGCTGGAGGCGCAAATATGGTGACGGTGCAGCTCGAGGCTACCACGAGCACAGGGGTGGGCGCTATGATAGCTCGGAGGATCGAAGCCCTTCACCCAAGCCACCAGGCCCTCGGGTCTTTAGCAAAGCCATCCGCGAAACATTACTCCTGGCTCGGTTCCATCCCCCCATGACTCTTACCATGTATAACGGTGAAACCAAACCCGAACTTTGGCTTGCTGACTTCCGCTTGGCTTGTCAGTTGGGTGGGGCCACCGACGACTGGGTCATCATTCGACAACTCCCCCTGTTCCTGTCGGACATCGCTCGAGCTTGGCTCAAGGACCTCCCACCTCGATAAATCCATGACTGGAACGACCTTGTGAGAGTGTTCGAGGGGAACCTCAAAGGGACCTACATGCGCTCCGACAACTCATGGGATCTCTGAAGCTGCAAACAGAAGTCGGGCAAATCCCTCCGGGACTACATCTGGTGTTTCTCCAAATAGCGCACCAAACTTCCCAACATCACCGACTCCGACGTCATCATGGCCTTCCTCTCTGAAACCACTTGTAAAGAGTTGGTCCGAGAGTTGGGCCGTAGCACTCCCATCACTGCCAACGGTTTGATGGATATTATCACAAACTTTGCCGCCGGTGAGGAGGCAGTTGGTGCCATCTTTGGTAGCGACCAAGACAAAGGGAAGCGCAAGGAATAGGATCCCGCGAGCTCTAGTTGGGGCTCGAAAAGGAACAACAACAAGAAGAAGAACCAACAGGGCAAATAAGAGGCCTCGGACGATGACCTTGTTGCTGCTGCTGATCGTAAGAAACCTCGAGGACCCCCCGGCGGGGGCATTTTTGACAAAATGCTCAAAGAACCGTATCCCTACCACAAAGGGCCCACGAACCACAACCTCGAGGACTGCCACATGCACCGGAGATACTTTGAAAGCCTAGGCATCAAGAAAGACGACAAGAAGGAGGATCCCAAGGGAGACGACAAGGACGAGGGGTTTCCCGAGATTCATGACTGTTTCATGATATACAGAGGACCCTCGACGCGCCTCTCAACACGGCAGCACAAACGGGAACATAGAGAGGTCTTCTCCATACAACTCACAACCCCCCTCTTCCTCAACTGGTCTGAGGTGGCCATCACTTTCGACCGTGATGACCACCCAGACTACGTCCCCAATCCTAGGGTCTACCCGCTTGTCGTCGATCCCATCATCGCCAACACACGCCTCACCAAGGTGCTCATGGATGGCAGCAGTAGTCTTAACATCATCTCTGCCCAGACCCTCGACCTTCTGGGAATCACCAGAACACACCTCCGACCCAGCGTCGGGGGCTTCCATGGAGTTGTGCTAGGGAAGCGAGCAGAGCCCATCGGGCGGGTCGACCTGCCTATCTGTTTTGGCACTCCCACCAACTTCAGAAAGGAAACTCTCACTTTCGAGGTGGTTGGATTCCATGGGACATACCACGCCATTCTTGGGTGCCCCTGCTACGCTCGGTTCATGGCGGTTCCCAACTATACCTACCTCAAGCTTAAAATGTCGGGCCCTAATGGTGTCATCACCGTCAGGCCCTCCTATGAGCACGCCTATGAGTGCCACGTGTAATGCGTTGAGCACGGGGAAGCCATCTTGGGGTTGGCAACCTTGGCGGCGAACCTCGACGGTTTGGCCGACGAGGTCCCCAACCCTAAGCGCCACGCCGGCAACTTTGAGCCCGCAGAAGACGTCAAGCTCGTACCCCTCGACCCTACCGACCTGAAAGGAAAGGCGTTGAGCATCAACGCCACCCTTGATCCCAAATAGGAAGCAGTGCTCGTCGACTCTCTCCGCGCAAACATCGACATCTTTGCGTGGAGTCCCTCGGATATGCTGGGCATACCCTGGAAAGTCACCGAGCATACCTTGGAGATCCAAGTCGGCTCCAAACCGGTGAAGCAACGCTTGTGCCGCTTCGACGAGGAGAAGCGCAAGGTCATCGGCGAGGAGGTCCACAAGTTGTTGGAGGCCGGATTCATTAAGGAGGTTCATCATCCCGAGTGGCTAGCTAATCCTGTATTAAGAATGGGAAATTGTGGATGTGTGTAGACTATACTAGTTTAAATAAAGCATGTCCAAAAGTTCCCTTTCCTTTCCCATGCATTGATCAAATCGTTGATTCTACTCTGGGATGTGAAACTCTATCATTCCTAGATGCGTATTTCGGCTACCACCAGATCAAAATGAAGGAGTCTGACCAGCTCGCGACTTCATTCATCACCCCATTCGACATGTATTGCTACGTTACTATGCCCTTCGGTCTTCGGAACGTAGGGGCTACGTACCAGCGATACATGCAACATGTTTTTGAGGAACACATTAGACCAACCGTCGAGGCTTACGTCGATGATATCGTTGTCAAAACCAAAAAGGCCAGTAATTTGATAAACGACCTCGACGTTGCGTTCAAGTGCCTTAGGGCAAAGAACATTAAGCTTAATCCCGAAAAGCGCGTCTTCGGCGTCCCTCAAGGCATGCTCCTAGGGTTCATCATTTCCAAACGTGGCATCAAAGCCAACCCGGAAAAAATCACTGCAATAACAAAAATGGGCCCTATCTGAGATCTAATGGGCGTACAGAGGGTCACAGGCTGCCTCGTGGCACTTAGTCGCTTCATTTCATGCCTCGGTGAAAAAGCGCTCCCATTGTATCATCTCCTAAAGAAATCAGAACACTTTTCATGGACCCTCGAGGCAGAAGAAGCCCTTACAAAGCTCAAAGCCATGTTGTCCCACTCACTGATCCTTGTCCCTCTAGCCACAGGGGAACCCCTCCTGCTTTACATCACCGCAACGACACAAGTGGTCAGCGCGGTCTTGGTTGTCGAGAGGGCAGAGGAAGGACATACCTTGCTCGTCCAGAGACCGGTCTACTTCATTAGCAAGGTGCTCTCGGAAACCAAGGTTTGCTACCCGCAAATCCAGAAGCTGCTATACGCCATCGTCTTAACACGACGCAAGCTTCATCACTACTTTGAGAGCCACCCGGTGACCGTGGTGTCTTCTTTTCCCTTGGGAGAGATAGTTCGGAACCGAGAAGCCTCGGGTAGAATAGCAAAGTGGACGATCAAGCTCATGGGTGAGACCCTCTCTTATGCGCCATGCAAAGCTATCAAATCCCAGGTGCTGGCAGACTTCCTAGCGGAGTGGACCGACACTCAACTTCCTCCGATTCAGCTCCAAGCCGAGCTTTGGACCATGTACTTCGACGGGTCGCTGATGAAAACCGGAGCAGGCGCGGGCTTGCTCTTCATCTCGCCCCTCGGAGTCCACATGCGCTATATAATCTGGCTTCATTTTCCTGCCTCCAACAATGTCATCGAGTACGAGGCGCTCGTCACAGGCCTGCGCATCACCGTTGAACTAGGGGTCCGACACCTCGACGTTCGTGGTGACTCCTAGCTTGTGATTGACCAGGTCATGAAGAGCTCTAGCTGCCGTGATCCCAAGATGGAAGCCTACTGCGAGGAGGTACGGTGCCTTGAGGACAAGTTTCACGGTCTCGAGCTCAACCACGTTGCACGCAGATATAATGAAGACGCCGATGAACTCACGAAAATCGCTTCTAGTCGAACCACAGTTTCACCTGACGTCTTCGCGAGAGATCTCTATCAACCGTCCGTCAACATCAGGGCAGACGAAGGGGCCGATGGACCATCACTCGATCCCCCACATGAGGCGGAAGCCCCCTCGACCGGGGCTGAGGCCATGCAGGCAGAAGGCTCGACCCCGCTAGCCAACCTTGAGCCTGACTGGCGTGTTCTGTACCTCGACCATCTCACTCGAGGGGACCTCTCCTCGGATAAAATCGAGGCTCGACGGATCACTCGCCAGGCCAAATCCTTTGTGATATTTGGCGACAACAAGGAGCTATATCGCCGCAGCCCTACGGACATCCTCCAATGCTGTATCACAAATGAGGAAGGCAGGAGTCAGCTCAAAGATCTACACTCAGGGGCTTGCGGTCATCATGCGACACCTCGAACCCTCGTTGGAAATGCATTTCAACAAGGTTTCTATTGGCCAACCGCAGTCTCCGACGCTGTCAAGCTAGAGCGCTCCTGCAAAGGATGCCAGTACTACACAAGACAAACCCACCTCCTGGCTCATGCCCTGCAAACTATTCCCATCACATGGTCGTTTACTATTTGGGGGCTCGACTTGGTCGGGCCCCTGAAAAGGACAACTGGTGGCTTCACCCACTTGCTCGTCGCCATTGACAAATTTTCTAAGTGGATCGAGGCCCATCCTATCACTTGCATCAGGTCTGAGCAGGCTGTGCTATTTTTCACCGACTTCGTCCACCGCTTTGGGGTTCCTAACTGCATCATCACGGACAATGGCACCTAATTTACTGACAAAAAGTTTCTAGATTTCTACGACAACCATCACATCCATGTTCTCTGGTTGGCCATAGCTCATCAAAAAACAAACGACCAAGTAGAACGTGACAACGACATGGTCCTACAAGGCCTGAAGCCGAGAATTTTTGACAAGCTAAACAAACACGGCAAAAAATAGGCCACCGAGCTCCCCTTGGTCCTATGGAGCCTAAGAACGACGTTGAGTTGAGCCACGGGGTTCACGTCATTCTTCTTAGTCTATGGATCCAAGGCTACGCTCCCAACCGATGTAGAATATGGATTCCCGAGACTGAAAGCCTACAACAAGCAAAACAATGACGCCACAAGAGAGGACGCCCTCGACCAGCTTGAGGAAGCTCGTGATGTGGCTCTGTTACACTCGACAAGGTATCAGCAAAGTCTCTGATGCTACCACAACAAACACATCCGTAGATGGGACCTCAATGTCGGTGACCTGGTGCTACGGCGAAGCCAAAACAACAAGGGACAACACAAGCTTACTCCGCCATGGGAAGGGCCATACATCGTCGCGGAAGTACTGAAGCCCGACACCTACAAACTATTGAATGAGAAAGGCAAAATCTTCACCAACGCATGGAATATTGAACAACTACGTCGCTTTTTTCCTTAAAGCCTCGAGGCTCTGTAAGTTGTTTCACAATCCCATGATAGAATAAAGAATACATCGGTGTTCAAAGCATTTTTTCACAACAACCAGGGAGGATCAACCATGTTTTCTTAGAGTTGACCCTCCCTCGAGGGCTGCAAGGGGGGAACCCCCTACGTATCCCCAAAAAATTCACATTTTTTCAAAAAAAGAAGAGAACTGTTACATAAGTCGACGAGACCACAAGCGCACCCTAAGGCTCGAGGGCCGTCGAGCCACAAGATCACCTACGCCTCCAAGCTATGGTACCTCCACTCACCCCCACGCCAAGTGGTGCAACCGCGTGCTAAGTAGACCAAGTAATAGTTCATGATTTTGAAAAAGCTCATGACTAACATTCCCGTTCGCTTCGAATCAAGTTCTTACACGATCCACGAGGCCGCAAACGCGCCCTAAAGCTCGAGGGCAGTCGAGCCATGAGATCACTTACGCCTTCGAGGCTACGGTACTTCCACTCGCTCCCTCATGCCAAGGGGCGCAACCACGCGCTAAGAAAATCATGCAAGAATACGATTCAAGTGAAAAAGGGAAGAAAAAACTCAAACGAAAATGGACATTTAGTACAAAATTACATCTAAATGTTTCAAGGCCCCCAAGGCCATCACGACAAAAGTTACGAGTATTAACTTATTTACATGAGCCTTCATGCCCAGGTTTGGCTCAAGTTTTGCAAGGTGACCCCCGGGCTCCTTAGCGGCCTCGATCTTGTTCAGGCAGGCAACTTCATTCTCCTCGTTAGTCTGGTCTGGATCCGTGATGAAGCCATCAGCGATGAGGTCCATGAAATACTCAAACCCAGACCGAATGACTGCCATGGCCCTCTTCACACCGTGATGCAGCTCGCCTCATATCTTCTCACGGACGAGGCGACCCAGCGCCGCCATCCGGCGAACAAACGAGTTCCCCGGCGCGTCCTCCTCAGTATAGACATCGGGCTCGACCCCTAGGCCGTCACACACCGAGGTGATAGCACCCTAGAGCAACTGAGTCCACCCAGCCTCGGCCTCAAAGAGGTTCTAGAACGAGGTGGTCGTCGCCTGGGCCGCATGCTGCTGCTTCTCCAGCTCTGAAACACAAACACCAAGTTAGCATAAGCCTAGGAACTCGAGACCAAGGCCAAAACACAACAAAAGGTTTACCCTCAGCGTGGGTCTGCCAACCCATGACCTCATCGCGCAGCTCCTCATCGCACAGCTCCTCGTGTGGGTTTCTGACGCTCGAAGAGCCTCGTCGTTGTCACGGACCGCCGCCCTCAACATCTCAATCTCTCGACTGGTGCCTGAGAGAGCCTCATCCCTCTCTCGGACCGTACCCTCTAGTGTCACAACCTCGTCCTCCAAGGTTTCGATGAGAGTGGACGCCATCCTGATCTGGATGTTGAGGGCATCACGCTGACCGCCGACTAAGGCGACATCCTCCTCAAGCTTCTTCACACGCGCCAGCAGCGGCGCGAGGTCCTCACGAGCCTTAGCCGCCTCCTCCCGAGCCCTTGCTATGTCTTCACGCACCTTGGCCTTGGCTTCCCAGGCCTGCGCCTCCTCCTCCCTGACCGCTGCATGGACGACATGGAGGTCATCCACCTCGGCGCTCTTCTGGGATGGCCGCGTGTTGGCTTCCTCGACTAGATCCCGTTGATGAGCAAGCACCGCCCACATGCCACTCTCATGATGAATAAAGAGTGACTTGCAAAGAGAATGCTCCTTGAGCTCCTGACCACAGTTAAAACCTAAAGATCAGAACCAAGGAGAAAGGAAGGATAAAACGCAAGGAAAGACTAACGAACCCGGCTTACCTCGAAAGCCTCCGACATACCTCGCACCAAGGTATATGTGACCATCCGTAGAGACTGTAGGGAGTGCTTACAGAGTCCCTCGATGAACTCCTAGTGTTGCACCTCGTCCTTGTCGTCGAGGGCGAAGAAGGGCTCGACGCTGGGGTTAGACGCGTCCATGAACTTGAGGGTCGATTGACCCTAGCGCGGGAGCTCCTCCTCTGCCCGTACAAGCGCCAGCCCTGCGTAGTCAGGCCACCTGGCCGACTCCTCGGCCAGGTCATTCCCTAATGTCACAGAAGTACCGGGTCGATCCGGGGCATTGACCATCTTAATGTCCGCCTTCTGCTTCCCCTTGTTAGAAGGAGGGTCGTCGACGATAAGGTCAATCACGGTCGGGGTCGACCCCTGCGGCAGGGCTGGCGTCTCGACTGTTGGCGCCACCGCCTCTACGTTGGACGGTGGCACGGCCACCCCCCGTTCCGCCTTGACCGCCTGCTCTGTTGGCTGGTCCTGGTGCGGCTCCTCCCGCGCCGGTTACGACTCTGGCTGCGCCGCCTCTTCCCCCGCCTCTGGCAGGGCCTCCACCACCTCTCTTGACTTTTCGACATCCGCCCACCCTGCATCGCAGACGGATGTTTTGGCCTCAGCGGCCTCGACGGTCGCCTGGGTCATCGTGATCGACCCAGGCTCCGACACACCAGCATCGGGTGTAACACCTCAGGTGTTTAGCTCCATAATTGCATTGCATTTGCATAAGCATAAGCATGCATCATTCATGTTATTTTATGTGGTTGCAACAAATGTGATTGTTTTTAGAAAATTGTTTGGCTCACATCATGTGACACTAGGTAGTTGGTGTAACAAAAGGGGAGAGTAGCTAATTATGTCTCACAACACCTTAGTTATACTTAGGGTCACTAATGGAGCAAGGTTCATGTTGACCAAAATCACCAAAATGCCCTCCAAGGTGTAGTTGACCAGCATTTAGCTCTAGGATGCTCTAGTTGACCAATTAAAAAGTCTAGCTTAGAGACCTTGCATGGAGAAGCACCCTTAAGCAAAGTTGTAGGGAATTTTATGGGGAACAAAAGTCTCAATATGACCATCTCATGAAACTGGCCAGAACATGCTAAAAAATGGCCCACGAGTCAGCTAGAGGGGCTGTCTCAACACTTAGAATTTTTCTAAGTCTCAAAAGTGTCCCTCCAGTTTTACTGTGACCTACTTTGGAAGCTTGTAGTTTGCAAACCAAACCAAACCAGCTTCCACTCATATTGACAAACTTGTAGTCCTTGTGTAGCTCTACAACATTGTCAACATCACCATTACCTGGTTCTAAATGGTTTAGGAGATATGGTGCTTTGAAAAATTGGGTTCAATCGGCATAGTTGACTGAAACTCAATTCAGTTTTTGGGTACCCCACTTTAGAGCTCGGTAGTTTCAAATCTAGGCCGAACCAGTCCAAGCTCCAATTGACAATTTTGTTGCCCTCACATAACTCTACAAAGTTGCTGTTAACACTTATCACTAACTCTAGCTAGATTGGGAACGGTGATCGGTTGAACTTTGGCCGTCAGTCGGTTGATGGACACCGAAGTCGTCGAGTTCAGAGTCCAGACAGAGGCGGTGTCGTGGCGATCGGGCAGAACGGTGCTGTCACGTGGCACCCGCGCTCTGCCAGCGTCTCCACGTCGCCAGTCCAGGCGTGGAGGTGAAGACCGAGCCGACACCACGCCTCACACTCACTCGCGCTCGCCATCCCCATTCACCTCTCGCTCTTGCCGTGCTCACCGAGGTGCAAAACGGAGGCGCCATTGCCGCTGCACCCTTCCCCGTGGTGGCGCGAGCTCGTCGTCACGCCACAGCCACCCAAACCCCGTCCACCGCTCCGCCAGAGTCCCCTCTACCTCCTCCATCCTTTACCTGAACCAATCGTGCGGAGGTGAGAGTGAATTTCCGTTTCCGCCACCGTGAGACCTCGCTGGCGTTTTCGTCTGCGCGGCGGCTCACCGTGGCCAGCTCACTACCTTTACTCTCCATCCTTGCTAACTCTTGTTTCGGGTTCTGGGTTGCGTAGAGAAGCTTAGGGTATGGTGTTACCGGTAGTGGTGGACGGTCCACGCCGGAACACGATCGTGCGCTGCCGTGCCATGGCCGCCGATTCGGTGCTCACGCGGCCAGCCGCATTCGCCCCACCTCTATCCGTGTCCTTCGCATGAATAGATCCGCCATCTCCTCTGGAAGCCGTAGCGCGCCCAACCTAGGTCCCTGGTTCCCGGAGCTCGCCGGAGCGCCACCGTGTGCCACCTCCGAGCCACGGTCGCCATGGTCGTTGTAGCTAGGGTTGGGTAGAATCCATGATTTGAGGGTTAGGTGATGCGGGAGGTCACGGGGAACCCGTCGGTGATCTTCCCGTCACCGGAGACGTCGTCGTCGACGAGTAAGAGCTCACCGGAGCCCGCAGCCTTCCCCTCTCTGCTCCCCTCTCACTGCCAACTGTCCCCACCTGGCAGATACCGCGCGCGGGCGGGGCGGCCGAGTAGGCCGCACGCGCAGTGGGCCGCGTCGGTTCCCAGGTCGGCCCAGTAGCGAGTTGGGTTCGGTTTTTTTTGTTTTTCTTTGCATATTGTCACAGATTTTAATGATGTTTGGAAAATGTATATCTAGGGTTTTACTTGTTCAAAAATTGTGAAGTAAATTTTGTTAGACCCTGCATGGTGTGTAGTATTTTAGAAAAATATAAATGGGATATGTGATATTTAGTTTCTGGGAGATTTAAATAGGTCTTTGAAATGTGTTTTAAATTACATGCAAATTGTTTAAATCATGTCTTGAGTTTCAGTGTTCCAAAAATTATGAAATTTGGTGGGCAGGCTAATTTATACTTGCTCTAGTTCTGGTAAAAATTTGGGCAGTAGTGCTTAAGTACTTTTTAAGTTATAATGCTATCTTGTTATTTTAGGAAATACTTAAATGAATTTTTCTACATGTGCAAAGTTCTTATAAATTTTTATAGAATGTCTTGGTACCTTAAAGTGTCTAAGAAAAATAGGAAATCTGTTGTTTGACACTTTTTAATTTGATTTGTTAATTATACAAAAATCAGTCTTTTGGGCTTGTGAATTTTGTTTAGGGAGTTTCTATAAATAAATTGGTTCAAATTTTTACAGTGGTCTCTTTTTGGTTCCTAGAGTCTCCTGTAATTTTTGTAGAATTTTAGGAGAAGTTTACATATATGTTTAAAATTTCACTTAATTACTTAAGTAAATTAAGAAATGGGTTTAAATAAATATTTTAGGTGGGCCAACCTTACTTTCTGGTGTTTTTGTGACCTATGTGAACTTTTGGTAATATTAGTTTGGTCTTATGAGATGTTTGCCACATAAATAAATATTTAATCTTTGCAATTCTAGGTTTTCTGGACAGCTGGTAGTATCTTTGGGTTTGACCCTTAATAAAAGTGTTTGCTGGAAAACTTGTGAATACCAAAGTTGTAGTAAACTTGATAAACTAGCTTGTGTCAAAATTTGGGAGCATTTGGCTTAGTAGTTTAGGAGTTATTGCTGTTTTAAGTGACAGTCCAGAATTGGCTGCTCTCTGTTTGGGGAGGACAGATTCTGGAACTTTGGAATTTCGACTAGGTAAACTTTGGAATTAAGTGTTGTGGTCTGAAAATATTTTGTGGTGCATTTCATAAGCTTTCCATATTGTCTTAGATCATATCTTTTGGAGTTGGGAATCTCCAGTTATGTTAGAAACAAGTAGCTGCTGTCCAGAGTATCTTACTGTGATATTTTGGGTTGGATGTGGTAACCTAAATAATGTCACTTTTGTGTTTGTTAGGTGTTAGGGCCTTAACCAAAGATGAACAGCTATACCGTAGGTTGAGTAGATTAGGTAAGTACTTCTCCACCGGAGAAGAGATTTGCATGTAATGGTGAAGTGACTGGAATATAGTACTCTTACTGCTGAAATGCATTTCATTCTGAGCATGTTGCACCCTTTATGCATCCATGATATTTATTGTGCACTCATGCAATAGGTGTTCCGGAGGGGATAACACTCCTCGAGTTCGAGCCAGCGATACCGGAGGAGGTCCAGGACCAACCAGAGGAGCCAGCGGAACCAGTCGGCGGAGGAGACGCCGCTGAAGACTTGCCCGAGTGCCCTGACCACCGGCCCTCGACCTTTCTAAAAGGCAAGCCCCAGTGCATGCTGAACCCATCAATTTATAAATCTATCTTGAGTACTTTTAAATGTTTAATGCATTAAGTTGTAGGAGTTGTATGAAAACAATTGTTGCATTATACCTGTCCTTGTCCAGATATCGTACTTAATCCTATATTAGGTTTAGGCACGTGTCAATGCTTAGCCCTGCTTAGTTCGGAAGAAGTCGGGTGATTTCCGGTCATCCGCGAGATGTAGGAAGGAGTCACGAGTGGCTTTATGGCTATCGTGGATGGAACCATGCCTTAAAAGGAAATTGAGACCGGGCGGGAGTTCGATAGTACAGCCGCAAGACACTTCACGTCTTGTGTGTGGAGCTATGCCCGTCTGAGTCGTTTAAGGATCGCTTCGCTGTACGTCCTTGAGTCATGTTGAACGCAGTCTAACACTTAGTTGGCCGGATAAGTCGTTCCGACCGCGAAGTCGAGTAGTATGGTTCAGGCCGGGAATCGAATGGTAGGTTGCATCTTGGTGGAGAGAAAGGATATGCTTGGGGACATTGGCGTGAGACCAAGGGGGGGGGGTTAGAGTCCCTATCACCTGGCAGAGTGTCGCCCTTGGGGACGCGACATTATTCGGACCCGCGATTCCTGAACTGTACAAAAGATGACCTGAGAAGCCCTCGCCAGGCGTGACTCGGTGAGTGTTAGAAATACCCCTCCAGCTGGATAGGAATTCGATTCGAATCGCCGTCGCTCCCGGTTAGTGAGCACTTGACTTGAGCAGCGGCAACGTAGATCTCATTAAATGAACCGGTAGTTAAGGGAATGATACAATGTTGCCACAATTCATACCTGCTCTAGATATAATAATGATAATTGTTTGATTATAATCATGTGCATGCTTAGTACAGGTGCTAAGATAGATGACAGGTAAATGCTAAAAAAAAATAAATGCTAGTACAGGTTAACAGAGTTTAAATTACTTATGCTTTTTCGCAAAAAGGTAATGTCAGCCAGCTCCAATTATGAAAGCCTTGCATAATCCTTGGCGTCATCTTATTTCTGGTTTTTGACGGGTAAGCCTAGCTGAGTACATTCCAGTACTCAGAGTTTATTCTCTCCTGTTGCAAATGATATGCTCTACCAAGGCTTCTACAAAAATTGTCTCCACCCTACGGGTGACGAAGACTAGATCACTAGGGCGTGATCATCTTTTATGTACTTTCCTGATGCTTTTGCGGTTTGTTGATCAACAAGACTGGCAGTAGTTAAACAACGGGTGTGTGTATATGCTTCCGCTACTTTATAAACTTGGTTTGTAATATTTGCGACTCCGTGTGTGTAAACTTATTTCAGAACTACTTGTGTAATGTAACATATGATGTTGTATGTTGAATGATGCGATCTTGGTTGTAAGCAAGTTGGTTTGAAATCCTTCATGGTTTCGATTGACTACCGGGATTATATGGGTTCAAGTTTGAAAATTTGAGCGCTTCAGTGCTTGTTTTTGTACTTGTGCTCTTATAATTTGGTCGGTTCTGTTACAGCTGGTACCGGAGCATAATTCAACATTAAACACATCATACGAGTATTTAAAAACAAAAGTAATTGATTATGAAAAGGGTTAAAACACTAAAAATTATTTTCATAGGTATGCCAGTGATCACATCCCTTAGCCCAAATAAGGACTCTTAGGTGGCTTATTATAAAGACTAACTTGGGGGCCTTGTTTGTTTTTGTTTCGTCGTCCATACGACGTGATATTGTTTGGATGCCATCCACTTGGGTGGTAATGTATGGATCAATTGCCTCGACGCTCTGGTAAGTGTGAGTTGTGAGAGCATGATCGTCCAACCAGCGATCTAGGGGAGAGTAGTTTTGGTGACTTGCATACTTACATGTTTAAACCGTGTAATTATGTAGGCACTTAATTATGGGAACCTTTATATCGGGTAGCTTTGATACTGAAGTATATACATCAGGGGATGTGTATATGGAACGTATTTAAATTACTGCTTTCTTGTGTGCTTATATTGGGAAACTGTTGGGCTGAAATGAGATTTTCTGCAGGTACACTAACAGCGCAAACGAGTAGACCGATAGTGTCGTCTATATGAGAGAACGTATGTATGCCACCGCCTAGCGTTAGAAATTTATGATTCTACTAGGATGAGAGGGCGTACGGAACGTGCATGCATCATGTTTAATTATATCATACATATCATTACTCCCTCCTTAAAAATTTCAATAGTCCCGACTAAATTAAATTTCGTATCCCCTAAATGATCCTCACTTTCAGTCGTATCTTGTTGCTACAGATGGCACGTACCAAGAGGACCGCTCGCAAGTCCACTGGAGGCAGGGCACCTCGTCACCAGCTCGCTCCACGTGAGCCCCGCCCTGAGCCCACTGAGGTGGAAAGGCTGAGAGCTGAGTTGGCCGAAGTGACTGCTGCCCGGAATGCAGCACGCTAGCAACTGGAGCAAGTGATCCGTGATCGTGATCAGGAAACCCTTGCAGTCCAGAGATTGACAGTAGCACATCGCAACTGTCAACGCATGCTGGTCCATGTCATGAATCAGAGGGATGAAGCCTGGCACGAGGAGAACGTTCTAAGAGCTCGTCAGTTTGAGCTCGAGCAACAGTTGGAGAATGCTGAAGAATACAATGACAATCTTCATGAAGAAGTGCATCGCCTGAACAACCAGCTAAATCCTCTGCTACCTCGAAACAACAACGCAGATGAGGACATGGGTTCGGGAATCGCCATGGCTGAAGATGATGAAGAAGTGGAGGTCAATGGGCCCCAAGATGCCGCACCAGAAGAAGCACCAGAAGAAGAAGAAGATGATGAGGAGTTAGAGCCTGTTAGTGATGAGGACGGCGGGGAGATCCTTGACACTAACTCTGAGGACGATGCTTAGAGTAGCTATCACGTAGCTATGATGTAGGATTGTCTTTTGTGCCCTCCCTGTGTTGGAGTGAGGCTTTGTAATAACTTGACTTTTGGGATGTAAGGTCGAACCATATGTTTCCTAGATGTTTATTGGAACCTGTTAATTTCGATCGCAATTGGATGTCTTATTGTGTTGCGTTCGATGATGGTGTCACGATTAGCACTCTTCGGTGCCGCGACGAAACCAAGGGCCTCCTATGGCGCGCGACATAAGGTTGTGCTGCTTAGCACACACTGGTATCGAGGTGGCTAGTCATGATCCACCATGGAGCTCTACTGTTGAGAAGTCTCTTTGTGGTCAGTTTGAAGTAGCCTTTCTCAGTCAACTAAAAACTTTGAAATCAAATCCAAGTACCCGGCGAAAGATCAAAAATCACGTAGATTTTTAACGTAAACGGTTCAGTAACTGCTGTGCTCCCTGTGAGTGGGCCTTTATCAAAGTACATCTTGTTGGATTCCCTCGCATGAGTGCGCCAATTGATCTGCTTGAATGGATTGTGCGGTTGTGATGAATTATTGTGCTATGAGTATTTTGAGAAGTCTATTTCATGAAGTCAGTTTGACATATTTACAATAATTCGTCTGCAAATTTCCCACATCATCAGTGCTCATTGGCTATGCATTTTGCAGATGTCGTACAATCTCCGTCGGGGTCGTGGCAATGAGGATGAGGAACAGCCACCCCCTCTGCCACCACCTACCCCGGCTGATTTGATGCAGACCGTGGTCGAAGGGCAGCGCATGCTGGCAGATGCTATGCGCCAGCTTGCCAACCAGGAGGCTCGTCATGGCCGCTAGGGCCCAGAACCCAATCAATACAGTGATTTCAAGGACTTTCTTGATACTAAGCCCCCGCTCTTTAAGGAGGCGGAGGAACCACTGCAAGCCGATGAGTGGTTGAATACTATTGAACAAAAGTTTCGTCTGCTTCGCTTGACCGATGAGCTGAAAATTGAATATGCTTCTCACCAACTACATGGTCCAGCGGGTATTTGGTGGAGCCACTATCGTTCCACACTGCCTGCAAATGCCCTAATTGCTTGGGACCAGTTCAAGGCTGCATTCCGTGGGAACTATATTCCTCCAGGTCTTATGGCTATCAAGCACACAGAATTCATGAGGCTGTCGTAGGGAAATAAAAGCTTGACTGAATTTCTGCAATCTTTCAACAACCTGGCAAGGTATGCCACAGAGTTTGTGGATACCGATGCCAAGAAAATTGCTAGCTTTAAAAGAGGCCTCGGTCGAAAGCTGATGAAGACTATGGGCACTAGCAAGTGTACTACCTTCAATGAATTTATCAGTGATGCTCTGACTCAAGAAAACAATAACTCTATCTATGCTGCTTCTAAGAGCCACAAGAGGGCACTTGAGGCAGGTGCTTCACAGTCTCGAGCTCCAGCTGCCCCGAGGGCTCCTCCTCACCCTCCTGCTACAAGTGCTAAGTTTCGTCCTCCGCAAAAGAAGGCGCCAGTGAAGACTGGGTTTCGCAAGGCATATACAGTGGCTCTGCCAAAGGGTAATTCGGGCCAAGGCAGCTCCAGTGTTCCTCCTAGCAACATGCCTTGCTGGAACTGCAACAAGCCAGGCCATTGGTCCAGGAACTATCCTTACCCTAAGAAGAATGTCAACCAAGGTGGCCGTCAAGGGCACGCTCATTATAACAATATTGAGGAAATCCCATCTGGTGAGGTTGTCACTGCTGGTAAGTTCCTAGTTGACCAACATCCTACAGTGGTACTTTTTGATTCAGGTGCTTCACATTCCTTTATCAGTCCCAAGTTTGCATCGGAGTTTGCACATAAATTGCATACTATTGAAGGTGGGGTTTATTGTATTAGCGCAGCAAGTGGGAATATTTCCACAAATAAAGTAGTGGGGAATCTTGAGCTTGAGATAGAAGGGCGAAAGTACTCGCTTGCCTTAGTGGTTTTGTCGGGCTTAGGCATAGATGTTATTTTGGGTATGAATTGGATGAGTCAGAATGGGGTACTCATTGATACATCCACTCAGGTAGTTATGCTCAGAGATCCTACAGATCAAAAGGGTTTTCTGGTACAACTTCCTAGAAAAGTTGATTTGTCTGGGGAAGTTCATGCTCTGCAAGCAAAGGCATTGGCTGAAATTCCAGTAGTAAATGAGTTTCCGGACGTTTTTCCCGATGATTTGCCGGGGCTCCCTCCGGATTGGGATGTGAAATTTAAAATTGAGTTGTTGCCTGGCACAACTCCCATCTCTAGGAGACCTTATAGGATGCCCCGAATGAGTTAGCTAAACTTAAGGTGCAATTGAACGAACTTTTGAAGAAGGGGTTGATTCATTCCAGTTCGTCTCCGTGGGGATGTCCTGCTATCTTTGTAAAGAAGAAGGATCAGTCATTGCGAATGTGCGTAGATTATAGACCTCTCAATACAGTCACTGTTAAAAATAAGTATCCTCTACCGCGCATCGACATCTTGTTACCATCAAATCAAAATCCATCCCGAAGATATTCCAAAAATGGCTTTCTCTACCCGATACGGTCTTTACGAGTATCTTGTTATGTCTTTCGGCCTGACAAATGCCCCCGCACACTTCATGTACTTGATGAATTCGGTGTTTATGCCCGAATTAGACAAGTTTGTGGTGGTATTTATTGATGACATCCTGATATATTCTGTAAATGAGGAAGATCACGCTGAACATCTACGTATAGTCCTCGCAAGACTGCGTGAACATCAACTATATACAAAGTTCAGTAAGTGCGAATTCTGGCTTCGAGAGGTACCTTTCCTTGGGCATGTGTTATCCGATGGAGGAATTATGGTGGACCCCGCCAAGGTATAGGAAGTGTTGAACTGGAAGGCTCCTATCTCGGTTCATGAGGTCCAGAGTTTTCTTGGTTTGGATGGCTATTATCGTCGCTTCATCCTGGATTTCTCTAAAATAGCCAAGCCATTGACTCGGTTGCTACAAAAAGACACCAGGTTTGTCTGGACTCCTGAGTGTGATGCGGCTTTTCACCAACTGCGAACCCTCCTAACCTCAGCTCTGGTTTTGGCACAACCGGATATCGAGAAACCATTTGATGTTTATTGTGATGCCTCAGGCATAGGTTTGGGAGGTGTGTTGATGCAGGAAGGCCGGGTGATTGCATATACCTCTTGACAACTTCGGAAACATGAGGTGAATTATCCAACGCATGACTTAGAACTGGCCGCAGTAGTTCATGCTTTGAAAGTATGGCGGCATTATCTGCTGGGCAATGTCTGCAATATCTACACAGACCACAAAAGCCTCAAATACATCTTCACCCAACCCGAGTTAAATATGCGTCAAAGAAGATGGCTCGAGTTGATTAAGGATTATAACCTTCAAGTGCACTATCATCCTGGCAAGGCAAATGTGGTTGCGGATGCTTTACGCCGTAAGTCTCATTGCCATTCCCTAGTTGAAACTGATTTTCATCGATCTCGCCTTCTACATCCAGCAGTCTTGTACAACATCACTGTCAGTTGTACTCTCAAAAGCAGAATTATTGAGCTTCAAAAGACTGATCCTGGTATATTCCACATAAAATGCAAGATGAAAGAGCAAGAAACTACGCAGTTCAGGGTAGATGAAGAGGGTGTACTATGGTTCAAGGATAGGTTAGTTGTGCCTAAGGACCGAGAGCTTAGAAATGATATTATGTCTGAAGCACACTCTTCTATGTTGTCCATCCATCCTGGTAGCAATAAGATGTATTATGATTTGAAGCCATACTATTGGTGGACCAAGATGCGGAAAGAGATAGCTGCATATGTTGCTAGGTGTGACACCTGCTGTAGAGTTAAAGCTGTGCACATGAAAGCTGGGTTGCTTCAACCACTTTCTATCCCAGGTTGGAAATGGGAAGAGATAAGTATGGATTTCATTGTCGGTCTTCCTCCTACTGTCAAAAAGCATAACTCCATCTAGGTAATTGTGGATCGTTTGACCAAATCAGCTCACTTCATTCCAGTTAGAGTGGACTATCGTCCCACTGACTATGCTGAGTTGTACTTCAATCAGATAGTCTGACTCCATGGGGTACCTCGTACTATCATTTCTGACCGTGGTCCCCAGTTCACTGCTCGCTTTTGGGAGCACTTGCATCACCTTCTGGGAACCAAGTTAGTGAGAAGCTCTGCTTATCACCCCCAGACGTCAGGACAGACAGAACGGGTTAACCAAATCTTGGAAGATATGTTGCGGGCATGTGTAATATCATCCAAGGGTTCTTGGGAAAAATGGTTACCTCTAGCCGAATTCTCATACAATAATAGTTACCAAGAGAGTATTAAGATGCCCCCTTTCGAAGCTTTGTACGGTCGTAAGTGTAGAACTCCACTAAACTGGGTAGAAGCTGGTGAAAGGAGGTATTATGGTATTGATTTTGTTCATGAAGCTGAGGAACAAGTCTATACCATCCAAAAACATATGGCTGCAGCCCAAGCTAGACAGAAAAGTTATGCTGATCGTCGTAGAAAACCGCTCGAGTTTGAAGTTGGAGACTTCGTTTATCTGAAAGTTTCTCTAATGAAGAGTGTCCAATGTTTTGGTGTTAAGCGAAAACTTGCGCTAAGATACGTGGGTCCTTTCCAGATCATAGGCAAGAGTGGAGCTATTGCGTACAAAATCCAGTTACCTCCTGAAAGGAGTGCCATATTCAATGTCTTCCATGTATCTCAGCTCAAAAAGTGTCTTCGAGTTCCTGAGGAAAGAGTCCCATTAGGAGATATCAGGCTTGAGTCTGATTTAACTTACGAAGAAAAGCCAGTCCGGGTGATAGATACTCAGGAACGAGTAACTAGAAGCAAAGTGGTTAAGTGGTATAAAGTAATGTGGAGTAATCAGGGTAGTGAAAGTGACGCTACTTGGGAACGGGAGGACTATTTGCGGGATGGCTATAAGGAATTCTATGAAAAATGGTACACTTTCCAAATCTCGGGACGAGATTTTCATAAGGGGGGAGGGCTGTAACACCTCAGGTGTTTAGCTCCATAATTGCATTGCATTTGCATAAGCATAAGCATGCATCATTCATGTTATTTTATGTGGTTGCAACAAATGTGATTGTTTTTAGAAAATTGTTTGGCTCACATCATGTGACACTAGGTAGTTGGTGTAACAAAAGGGGAGAGTAGCTAATTATGTCTCACAACACCTTAGTTATACTTAGGGTCACTAATGGAGCAAGGTTCATGTTGACCAAAATCACCAAAATGCCCTCCAAGGTGTAGTTGACCAGCATTTAGCTCTAGGATGCTCTAGTTGACCAATTAAAAAGTCTAGCTTAGAGACCTTGCATGGAGAAGCACCCTTAAGCAAAGTTATAGGGAATTTTATGGGGAACAAAAGTCTCAATATGACCATCTCATAAAACTGGCCAGAACATGCTCAAAAATGGCTCACGAGTCAGCTAGAGGGGCTGTCTCAACACTTAGAATTTTTCTAAGTCTCAAAAGTGTCCCTCCAGTTTTACTGTGACCTACTTTGGAAGCTTGTAGTTTGCAAACCAAACCAAACCAGCTTCCACTCATATTGACAAACTTGTAGTCCTTGTGTAGCTCTACAACATTGTCAACATCACCATCACCTGGTTCTAAATGGTTTAGGAGATATGGTGCTTTGAAAAATGGGGTTCAGTCGGCATAGTTGACTGAAACTCAGTTCAGTTTTCGGGTACCCCACATTAGAACTCGGTAGTTTCAAATCTAGGCCGAACCAGTCCAAGCTCCAACTGACAATTTTGTTGCCCTCACATAGCTCTACAAAGTTGCTGTAAACACTTATCACTAACTCTGGCTAGATTGGGAACGGTGATCGGTTGAACTTTGGCCGTCAGTCGGTTGATGGACACCGAAGCCGTCGAGTTCAGAGTCCAGACAGAGGCGGTGTCGAGGCGACCGGGCAGAACGGTGCTGCCGCGTGGCGCCCATGCTCTGCCAGCGTCTCCACGTCACGAGTCTAGGCACGGAGGTGAAGACCGAGCCGACACCACGCCTCACACTCACTCGCGATCGCCATCCCCATTCACCTCTCGCTTTGTCGTGCTCACCGAGGCACAAAACGGAGGCGCCATTACCGCCGCACCCTTCCCCGTGGTCGCGCGAGCTCACCGTCATGCCACAGCCACCCAAACCCTGTCCACCGCTCCGCCAGAGTCCCCTCTACCTCCTCCATCCTTTACCCGAACCAATCGTGCAGAGGTGAGAGTGAATTTCCATTTCCGCCACCGTGAGACCTCGCTGGCGTTTTCGTCTGCGCGGCGGCTCACCGTGGCCAGCTCACTACCATTACTCTCCATCCTTGCTAACTCTTGTTTCGGGTTCTGGGTTGCGTAGAGAAGCTTAGGGTATGGTGTTACCGGTAGTGGTGGACGGTCCACGCCGGAAAACGATCGTGCGCTGCCGTGCCATGGCCGCCGATTCGGTGCTCACGCGGCCAGCCACATTCGCCCCACCTCTATCCGTGTCCTTCGCATGAATAGATCCGCCATCTCCTCTGGAAGCCGTAGCGCGCCCAACCTAGGTCCCTGGTTCCCGGAGCTCGCCGGAGCACCACCGTGTGCCACCTCCGAGCCGCGGTCGCCATGGTCGTTGTATCTAGGGTTGGGTAGAATCCATGATTTGAGGGTTAGGTGATGCAGGAGATCACGGGGAACCCGTCGGTGATCTTCCCGTCACAGGAGACGTCGTCGTCGGCGAGTAAGAGCTCACCGGAGCCTACGGCCTTCCCCTCTCTGCTCCCCTCTCACTGCCAACTGTCGCTACCTGGCAGATGCCGCGCGCGGGCGGGGCCGCCGAGCAGGCCGCGCGCGCAGTGAGCCGCGTCGGTTCCCAGGTCGGCCCAGTAGCGAGTTGGGTTCGGTTTTTTATTTTTCTTTGCATATTGTCACAGATTTTAATGATGTTTGGAAAATGTATATCTAGGGTTTTACTTGTTCAAAAATTGTGAAGTAAATTTTGTTAGACCCTGCATGGTGTGTAGTATTTTAGAAAAATATAAATTGGATATGTGATGTTTAGTTTCTGCGAGATTTAAATAGGTCTTTGAAATGTGTTTTAAATTACATGCAAATTGTTTAAATCATGTCTTGAGTTTCAGTGTTCCAAAAATTATGAAATTTGGTGGGCAGGCTAATTTATACTTTCTCTAGTTCTGATAAAAATTTGGGCAGTAGTGCTTAAGTACTTTTCAAGTTATAATGCTATCTTGTTATTTTAGGAAATACTTAAATGAATTTTTGTAATTTTTCTACATGTGCAATGTTCTTATAAATTTTTGGAGAATGTATTGGTACCTTAAAGTGTCTAAGAAAAATAGGAAATCTGTTGTTTGACACTTTTTAATATGATTTGTTAATTATACAAAAATCAGCCTTTTGGGCTTGTGAATTTTGTTTAGGGAGTTTCTTTAAATAAATTTAGTTCAAATTTTTACAGTGGTCTCTTTTTCGTTCCTAGAGTCTCCTGTAATTTTTGTAGAATTTTAGGAGCAGTTTACATATATGTTTAAAATTTCACTTAATTACTTAAGTAAATTAAGAAATGGGTTTAAATAAATATTTTAGGTGGGCCAACCTTACTTTCTGGTGTTTTTGTGACCTATGTGAACTTTTGGTAATATTAGTTTGGTCTTATGGGATGTTTGTCACATAAATAAATATTTAATCTTTGCAATTCTAGGTTTTCTGGACAGCTGGTAGTATCTTTGGGTTTGACCCTTAATAAAAGTGTTTGCTGGAAAACTTGTGAATACCAAAGTTGTAGTAAACTTGATAAACTAGCTTGTGTCAAAATTTGGGAGCATTTGGCTTAGTAGTTTAGGAGTTATTGCTGTTTTAAGTGACAGTCCAGAATTGGCTGCTCTCTGTTTGGGGAGGACAGATTCTGGAACTTTGAAATTTCGACTAGGTAAACTTTAGAATTAAGTGTTGTGGTCTGAAAATATTTTGTGGTGCATTTCATAAGCTTTCCAGATTGTCTTAGATCATATCTTTTGGAGTTGGGAATCTCCAGTTATGTTAGAAACAAGTAGCTGCTGTCCAGAGTGTCTTACTGTGATATTTTGGGTTGGATGTGGTAACCTAAATAATGTCACTTTTGTGTTTGTTAGGTGTTAGGGCCTTAACCAAAGATGAACAGCTATACCATAGGTTGAGTAGATTAGGTAAGTACTTCTCCACCGGAGAAGAGATTTGCACGTAATGGTGAAGTGACTGGAATAGAGTACTCTTACTGCTGAAATGCATTTCATTCCGAGCATGTTGCACCCATTATGCATCCATGATATTTATTGTGCACTCATGCAATAGGTGTTCTAGAGGGGGTAACACTCCTCGAGTTTGAGCCAGCGATACCGGAGGAGGTCCAGGACCAGCCATAGGAGCCAGCGGAACCAGTCGGCGGAGGAGACGCCGCTGAAGACTTGCCTGAGTGCCCTGACCACCGGCCCTCGACCTTTCTAAAAGGCAAGCCCCGGTGCATGCTGAACCCATAAATTTATAAATCTATCTTGAGTACTTTTAAATGTTTAATGCATTAAGTTGTAGGAGTTATATGAAAACAATTGTTGCATTATACCTGTCCTTGTCCAGATATCGTACTTAATCCTATATTAGGTTTAGGCGCGTGTCAATGCTTAGCCCTGCTTAGTTCGGTAGAAGTCGGGTGATTTTCGGTCATCCGCGAGATGTAGGAAGGAGTCACGAGTGGCTTTATGGATTTCGTGGATGGAACCATGCCTTAAAAGGAAATGGAGACTGGGCGGGAGTTCGATAGTACAGCCGTAAGACACTTCACGTCTTGGGTGTGGAGCTATACCCGTCTGAGTTGTTTAAGGACCGCTTCGATGTACGTCCTTGAGTCATGTTGAACGCAGTCTAACACTTAGTTGGCCGGATAAGTCGTTCCGACCGCGAAGTCGAGTAGTATGGTTCAGACCGGGAATCGAATGGTAGGTTGCATCTTGGAGGAGAGAAAGGATGTGCTTGGGGACATTGGCGTGAGACCAAGGGGGGGTTAGAGTCCCTATCACCTGGCAGAGTGTCGCCCTTGGGGACGCGACATTATTCGGACCCGCGATTCCTGAACTATACAAAAGATGACCTGAGCAACCCTCGCCAGGCGTGACTCGGTGAGTGTTAGAAATACCCCTCCAGCTGGATAGGAATTCGATTCGAATCGCCGTCGCTCCCGGTTAGTGAGCACTTGACTTGAGCAGCGACAACGTAGATCTCATTAAATGAACCGATGGTTAAGGAAATGATACAATGTTGCCACAATTCATACCTGCTCTGGATATAATAATGATAATTGTTTGATTATAATCAAGTGCATGCTTAGTACAGGTGCTAAGATAGATGACATGTAAATGCTAAAAAAAATGATAGTACAGGTTAACAGAGTTTAAATTACTTATGCTTTTCCGCAAAAAGGTAATGTCAGCCAGCTCCAATTATGAAAGCCTTGCATAATCCTTGGTGTCATCTTATTTCTGGTTTTTGACGAGTAAGTCTAGCTGAGTACATTCCAGTACTCAGGGTTTATTCCCTCCTGTTGTAGATGATATGCTCTACCAAGGCTTCTGCAAAAGTTGTCTCCACCCTGCGGGTGACGAAGGCTAGATCACTAGGGCGTGATCATCTTTTATGTACTTTCCTGATGCTTTTGCGGGTTGTTGATCAACAAGACTGGCAGTAGTTAAACAACGGGTGTGTGTGTATGCTTCCGCTACTTTATAAACTTGGTTTGTAATATTTGCGACTCCGTGTGTGTAAATTTATTTTGGAACTACTTGTGTAATGTAACGTATGATGTTGTATGTTGAATGATGTGATCTTGGTTGTAAGCAAGTTGGTTTGAAATCCTTCATGGTTTTGATTGACTACCGGGATTATATGGGCTCAAGTTCGAAAATTTGAGCGCTTCGGTGCTTGTTTTTGTACTTGTGCTCTTATAATTTGGTCGGTTCTATTACATCGGGCACCTCGAGCCTAGCACCACCTGGGATCACCTCAACTGGCTCTGGCTCCCGCGCAGCATCACCAGGACCAGCGACCTCCTGGGCGCTTGCTCCCGCCTTGGCGGTGGCCTCCCTCGTCCTGAGTCGCTCCGTTGCAGCCTAGTACCTCGCGACCTAGGCGACGTCATCGGCCGGTGTCCGCATCATCAAGGCGGTGCCCAACCTGAGCACCTTGATGAGAGTTGGAGCTGTGAGCTCCGCCTTGCGCTTGTGGTTGAGCAGCAAACAGACGCATCAAAATAAAGAGCGAGATCACCGTTGACGGAAAGACAAGGCGAGGTACTTACCCAGATATAGGCATCAGGGGCCTAGACTCTGGCCTCCCCGAGCCACCCGACGGCATCTGTGAGGGCCCCTCCGTTGAGCCTCCTGTTGGCTGGGTGCTCCTCAAAGCCCAGGCTAACGGGGCGCCTAAGGACCTCTGCGCTGACGAGGCTATCTGGCCTCGAGTCCTTACGCCTGTTGACGGCGCCATGGCCTCAGATGTCAACGACGTTGCTCTGCCCGCTGGCAGAGTCTGAGGCGATCGGGCTCACGGGCGTGGCACCACCGACCTCCCCTGCGGGACCCCAGGCGAGGTAGATCCCCTCTCTAAAGGACCCACTCAGGCCCTTCCCTCTGCTGGCTCTTCTTCCCCCTCGACGGACGCCGAGACTTCTCTCGACGCCTAGGAGGTCGACCCCCAGCGGGCTCCAGCAGGGGCCGCACGTCGGGGAGGTGCGCCAGAAAAGTCACGGTATCATACTGTGACCCGGTGTCGTCATCGCTGTTGTCTTCATCCTCCCCCGAGACCATCTCGGAGGGAGATTCCTCGATCGAGAGACCCTCGAGGCTCTGTTGGCGGCGATGCTTTTTCAACGCCTCGCGCTCGAGGGCCTTCTTGACTTGATGCTTCTTAGCGGCATCCTTCTCTTCCTTCTTCTGGGCCACCAAGAGGCGTCTAGCCTCTCGAGCAGCCCGATCCTCCAGAACCGGTGACCGCAACTCCTTGACCGCCGACAAATCCTGCACAGAGGCCTCGACCAACTTAGTCGAGGGAATCAGAAAGCAAAAGGACCCAATGCTATCAAAAAAACAACACTTACCAGAGGCTCAAAGCCTTGAGTGGGGCGCATCAGGACCCTGTCGATGTCCTCCTCCTTGAAGCTCCCCACCATCCACCGTGCACGCCGGGTGACTTCATCGAGGGGGAGAGACTCATGAGACATCTGACTCCCCTCTAGTGAAGCCTCTGGCGTCATCTCATCGATCCGGAGCCGGCGCTGCATCAGTGGCAGCACCCTCCGGCGGTGGAACGCAGCGGCCACCATTCCTGCCATCAACCCGCGCTGCCGAAGCCTCCTCAACGCGTCGAGGAGCGGCTGCAGTTTCGGCTTGTCCTACTCGATGACGCCGTACGTCCAATTCTTCTCACACGACATCAGGACCCAGCCGGAGAACCTTAGCAGCCGGTCATTGTTGTTGTGCAGGTAGAACCACCTATCATGCCAGCCGCTGTTCGACGAGATGAGCTGCACCGGGATGTACTGCTCACCTCGACCCGCCCGGACTTAGAGAGTGCAGCTCCCTGCATGCACCGCGTGCCACACTCCTTGCTCGCCGCCTTCTTGGCTAAATGCTCTGCCTTGAAGAGGTGGAGCCATAGATTCCAGTGTGGCTCCATCCCCAGGTACCCCTCATAGACCGCCCCAAAAATAGCAGCCTGCGAGATGGAGTTGGGGGCGAGATGATGCAGCTCCACCTTGTAGTAGTGGAGGAGCACCCGCATGAAGTGGCTTGGTGGCATCCCGAGCTCCCTCTCATGGAAAGCCACAAAGCTTACCACGTATCCCTCTAAGGGCGCCGGCTCCCGGTGGTCGGACGGTGGCACCCTCCATTTCGGCTGGGTCCGACTCGCCCTTGGTCGCAGAAGACCGTCGCGGACCAAATCCTCCAGTTTCCTCTCCATCACCGAGGAACGAGCCCACGCATCCACAGGAAGGATCTGGCTCTTGCCCGCCATGGACGTTGGGAACAGCGTGCGGCGGCAGCAGAGGAAGAACTGATGACGACGGTGGAAGGCGGCTGAAGGGCGCATAAAGAGCAAGAGGGCAGAGATGCGAATGGCCTATAGGGGGTATATGAAACCCCGAGCCTCACACTTATACCCCAATGGAAGGCCAACGAGCGGGCGAAAAGGTAGGAACAGTTTCCACATTCAATGACCTTACCTAACCGCTCCCTCAAAACCCGCAGATAAGGGCACATGTCCACCGTTCATTCCGTAACCGTCACACCATGCCGCCCACTACTGCGCTGATCTCGCTTCCCCTCCTAAAAAGACACGCCCTAAATGGGCCGGATGGGGATCCGCGGACGGATATTCCCAGACGATTAGGTAACGGGCTCCGAGCCCGATACAAACCTCGAGGGATCGAAAGCTGGCCCTCGACCAGGGTTCGACAGCTGCCCTCGAGTAACGGAGTCAGGGACAACTAGGGACGCGCTCGTACAAGGCCAGGGCTCGAGCCACTCTCTCAAGGCACCCCCAGACGTATTCGAGGCTAAAAGAGAGGTCGATGGAGGAATCCCCTCGAAGGGAGGCATCGAGACCTCGGATCCTATCGTAAGGAACCAAGATCCACACGACTACTCTTTGGCATTTTTGAGAGCGCCTTCGTGGCCGCTAGCCGACTCCTACCGAATGGAGCACAGGCTCCCACTCAAATTATCCGCTAACAGTTCTCCGGAGACCGTCGGAACTCGCCCGACGAGGGTAGTACGATGTTCCCTACCCCTCCTCCTTTTTTCTAAAAAAGGAGCGTGAGGGTCGAACGATAAAAGACAACCAAGACTCTGATCGACCTCGTGCGCACGAGGCTCGGGGGCTCGATCGCAAAAAGCTAGACCTCAAACGAAAGAGGACGAGACACGTCACGATGCGAGAGCATTCCTCGATAAAACGTACAAAAGACCTCAGAGGAGTCAAAACACTCCACCGAGGCCTCGGGGGCTACACCCGGCGGGTGCACTCGCGCGCACCCACCGGAAAAAGCTATGACGCTACGACTCCAGTTCATGACTCGTTGAGCGTCTGCGAGAGTGACCCACACTCACCCAAAGGCTTGGGGGCTACTGTCGGGTACCAAAAACAAGGGGTACCCACAATCAACGATTAAGAAAAACAAAACCACACTAAAAGCTCTACCCACAAAAACAGGACGAGCCGAAACAACGAACGAAACGCCTCGACCACGTTCAGACTCGCATGAGGCTCTCTCAACAGGACGCCTCGACTACCGAGAAATCTCCGACTCGCACGACCCTGGGTCAGGCCGGTCGACCCACCTCACTCACCAACTCTGAGACAAAAGTCAGAGCATTTAATGCAAACTGCTAACCACTTCCTACCCTCATAGCTGCAACAACAACCGGCATGGAAGCAGTACCGGTGTCAAATCTCACTTTTTACTGCCTATCCCGGGATGGACGGTGAAAACCTATCACTGTACGCACCATACTAGGCACTATTCCACCACTAATCACCCTCGAGGGAGAATACGACGAGTACCGTACCCCACGATTCCGGAGACTCGGCCTTATCCGTTCACTGTCGACCCACCTCGACCCGTCTTCGACCCGGCCTCGACCAACCGCCGATCAAAATAAGAATGCAAGGCTTGCATGATACAGGACCTAGAGTCTTTTCGCCGTCTCATCCTCTACGTCACCATGGTGTCCAGGGATGGCCGACCATTCTCGGGGCACGCATGTCGCTACAGCAGCCTCCACAGCATTCGACAAAACTTCATCTCTAAGGCACCCCCGGCGTCCCTGCCTCCTCTTACCCTATAAAAAGGCAGGCAGGGGACTCTACGAGGGGGGCGAATGACGCATGACAAAAAGTCAGTCATCATCTCACCGTAGTAGATTAACATCTCAAGCAATCTCCTTTATACTCTCACTTTTTCTCTCTGAGAACTGAGATCGGTTCCCTCTCTCACAGCTTGTAACCTCTACGCAAGCACTTAGGTGCAAGAAAATACAATACCCCCTCCCCGCTGGACGTAGGATATTCTTTTGCCCGAACTAGGATAAACCTCCGTATACTCTCCTGGTATCACCATCCAGATTAGGGACACGCAACATTGATTCACTCGTTGGCTTAGGATCCTCACAGGACCGAACGTCGACACCTACATTTAATGCTACATGCGTACATCTAAAAGATTTGATGTGACGGATATTATGCAAATTTTATTGGGTCTTTTTTTAGAACTAAACAAAACCAAAACAACTAACTGATTTGACTGATAAGCTACAGCGAACAGGATGTCAGTAAACAAACAGAGCTCGATCTTTTTAAAATCTGTACGGATGTCTGTGCGTCGGCTAGGCATACATCATCGTCCCAGGCTCCCAGCAGCTCAGCTGCGTGCAGGTGCAGCAGCGACCATGAAGACGGCTAGCAGATAGCAGTACCTGCCATTCGTGCATGTGCACACAGAGTCTCGTGATAAACTAGTGGCCCTTTTCACCCAGGGCTTGTTTGATTGAAGAAGTTAAAAAAATTTAGAACTATAGTATTTCGTTTGTATTTAATAATTATTGTTTAATTATAGACTTTCTAGGCTTAAAAATTTATCTCGTGATTTACAATCAAACTGTACAATTAATTATTTTTTATCTACATTTACTGCTCCATGCATACGTTTAAAGATTGATGTGACGGAAAAAGAGAAAAAAAATTCTAACTTTTAGGGTAACCTAAACAAGGCCCCAGTCTGCCTCGATCGTAATCTCAGGTCGTCAGGATTGAGATCGTTGCCATGTTTAGTTCCGTATTCGGGGCATCCGAATTGGAACGGTGCGCAATAAATATGTACTGTAGCATTTTGTTTGTATTTGGTAAAATTATCTAAACTTTGACTAATTAGGCTCAAAATATTCGTCTCGCAAAGTATAACAAAACTGTATAATTAGTTTTTAATTTTATCTACGTTTAGTACTCCATATATGTGCTGGTATTTTGATGTGATGAGAATCGACTTTTTGCAGAGTGGAATTTAGAGTAGAAATTGGGAAGGCCCGTGAGCTCGAGACTATTGTCGGATCAGAGCTCAGAGCTAGCGCAGCAGCCGGAGCAAAGATCTGCTGCATGCATGCTGCCCTCGATAAAGGACTGGCTCAATGTCCGTACGTCACCATATTTTAAAGGCTTTTCCCACTACCAGTTCTCAGTTCCAAGAAGCTCGGTCGCCGACAGATGGTAAGTACTTGGGAGTACACAGGAGTATAATCAGCGATTGGCTCGGTCTTTGTAAATGTACACACAAGAATAATCCCAAATTCCAAGCCTCACATGCAGTCATGGCATTGCGTGCTTGGGTCCAGCTCACATCGGCTTACGGGGGTGTTGTACAGGGTGTTTTGATACTGATAAAAAATAAATTACAGAATCCGTCAGTAAACCGCTTGACGAATTTATTAAGCCCAATTAATCTATCATTAACACATATGTTACTGTAGCACTTTGTTATCAAATAATGGACTAATTAGGCTTCAAAGATTCGTCTCGCAGAGTACTCGCAATCTGTGTAATTAGTTATTTTTTAGTCTATATTTAATACTACATGCATGTGTCCAAACATCTGATGTGACAGAGTGTAAAATTTTAGCGTGGGAACTAAACAAAGGCCTTATTCTAAAATCTTTGTTGCCTCAAGGAAACTTAGTAGGTATCAGTGCTGATTTGTTTTAGCCTCGTTTGGTAGTGATGACGAGCTGAAGCATCTGAGGAGGAGCTATTTTTTCAGCTCCGTCTTCTAATCTCAGAACGGCTCGGCTATGCTCTACTATTTCCTAGAAAATGACTCCTCCTCTTAGGCCCCATTTGGAGGAATTTTTTCTGGCTCCGGATTTGGTAATAATCCACTGTAGCAAAGCCAAAAGAAGCATCAAATGTGCAGCTACAGTAAGTTTATATTTATATATTTGGAGAGGTTGTCCTATAAAATAAAATGAACAGCCAGCTAGGGCCCAGCTGCATGCAGAATCAATGTGCTACGGCTAACCAAAAGACAAAACAACTGGGGGAGTCAGAGGGCGTGTTTGAAGGGTGGCTCGTGGGCTCGGCTTTTGCCTCCCCGGCCCAGCCTGCCAGGGCCAAAATCGCCCCCTCCGCCAGGTCGCGTACGAGTGGAGCTCGGCGCCGCGCGGCGCGAAGTGGGTGATTTGGGGGCGATTTCGGCCGCCGGCGGGTGGCTCTGGCGGGCTCACGCAGGAGCACTGAAACTTCCTCGCGCGCTTCCTCCACCGCAAAATCCATGGCCTATATATATCTCCTCCCCCTCCTCCCGCCGTCTCCTTCTCCCTACTTCCCTCCATCTTCATCCATTCCCGTGAGAGACCGGCTAGGGTTTACGGTGGTGGCCGGCGAGGGCGAGTTGTTCGACGGCGAGCTTCCTCTCTGCTCCCCCACCGCAGATTTGCTCGGCCACTAATGCACCTGCTTCATAGCTAGGACTCCAGGCGACGCGCTTCTTCTTCCTCGGTGTTGGCGGTGACCTAGGGTTTGGAGCGGACCAGATCTGCTTCCTCTTCTTCCTCGCCTGGTGCTTCTTCCTTGGCTTGTATTCTTCTTCTCCGCTAGTTCCTCGTGCCTCCTCCGAGCACCCCAAGGTGATATCCACACACCCAAGACTCCTCCTTTCTTTGCTGCATGATGCTAGGGTTTTGTGTTCTATGTTCTTGATACTGGCTTTGCCGGATTTGGGGTGGTGTCATGTGCTATCAGTTTGTTCTATACATGGAAGGATGAGGTTGATGGTTTTTGTTCAGTTTGTGCTATCATTTTGTCATTGTGCTATTAGTTTTTGTTCAGTTTTGCTATCAGTTTGTCAGTTTCTGCTATCAGTTTGTACATGGAAGGATGCTTTTTGTTTATGTGGTCGATGATGTAGTCCATATCAGCACTGGGAGGCTTCTTGACTGAAGCAGCCGTGCTCTGTTGAGTATTAAGCCACCTTTTCCATCTTGAAGCTAGCCAGGGCTATAGAAATATATATGTTAATTTATTTTACATGCATGTAGATGGATCTTGCAGCTGAAAATCATGCCATGATGGTGAGGCAAGCTACTGGCATGATTATGACCATGGTTTCTATTGTTGTTTCAACCCTAAAAAGAAAGAGACCTGATAGTGAGGATGAACATGAGGCTAACCCACTCCTGTATAGCCTTAAAAGTGATGGTGAGCAGCATACGCAAAGAACCCTTTTGGCCATCTACCATTCCTCATATGTAGAATGCATAGCAATGATTAGGATGAGGAGGGCACCTTTTTTTTGCTTGTGCAACCTATTTAGGACTAGGTGCCTTCTTTAGGACAGTGCTGGTGTGTCAATTGAGGAACAAGTTGCAATGTTCCTTCATGTAGTTGGCCACAACCAAAGGTACAGGGTAGTGCACCACTTCTTCAGAAGGTCCATTGAAATAGTCCATAGGCACTTCCACCAGGTTCTATATGCTGTTGGTGAGCTTAGAGAGGAAATGATCAGGCCTCCATCAACCACCATAGATGCTAAAATCCTTGGTAGCCACAAATGGTACTCATACTTTAAGGTAACCACACATTATCTGTTGTTGTCTACACTGAAGCACAATTAGATGTCTCCCATTGCTCTTATTCCACTTGCCACATTTTATAGGATGTTGTTGGTATGATTGATGGCACTCATGTGCTGGCAAGGGTGCCTAGAAGCATGCAACAACCTTTCAGAGGTAAGAGAGTTGTTCAACCTCAGGCACTCCTTACTTAGGGTCACAATTGAGAGGGCACTTGGGGCACTCAAGAACAGGTTCAAGATCCTAGACAATAAGCCCTTCCACACCTACAAAACACATGTGAAGCTTGTGTTGGCCTGTTGCATTCTGCACAATTGGATCCTAGGCTGTGGGGTAGATGAAGTTTTCCCTGATGAAGACTGGGTGCCACCACTAGACCATGACAACCTGCCTATAGAAGACCTTCTGTCCCAAGACTCCTAGGCCATGTCAGCTAGGAGGGATGCAATCTGTAATGCAATGTGGGAGGGTAGGGGTACCCATAGGACCTGATCCATGTTTTGTAATTTAAGTTGATGTCTTGTTTCTTAGCCCTGGTATGGAACTCTTGGATTTGTGATGCTGTTGTAATAACCTTTGGACAAGATGAGACCTATTTTTTCTAACTTAGATGGCTGCTTCTTTTGGTTCATGATGTTTTGGAAGCCTTCCTAATTACTTGTTGCAGGCAGTTGTTATGTTATTCAGTTTTGTACTATAATTGTCATTCTGTTCTATTTTGTGCAACATATAGGATGACACCTAGTCCTGTTGAGGAGGTTTCTGGTGGGGATAGGTATGTCAATGTTGTGTGGGATGAGGCTCTTATTCAGGCACAGGCAGCTATAGTCTTGTTGCTAACCACACTGGTGCAGCAGCACCTGTTGCTCCACTAGTTGCTGCTCCTGTTGCACCTCCTCCACCACCAGCAGCTGCTCCAGGACCCATGAGGTGGGGCAACACCTCATCTGGGTTTGTGCTTAGGAGGATGACACAGTTGCTCAGTGATGGTAGTTGGCCAGACAAGGTGTTTAAGGACAATGATATCAACATGGTTGCTAGGCACCTAAAGGAGTTCACTAGTGAGATTGTTAGCTCCACTCAGGTGTACAACCACCTGAGGAAATGGAGGCAAAAGTGATCAAAGGTCTCAAAGCTAAAAGATTTAAGTGGGGCTCTATTGGATATTGATATCAATGCCATCATGCTAGATGGGTACCACTATGTTGGCCACATCAAGGTATGTTCAGTCCACCTAGCCTTGTTTACTTACACATTTGATCCATATGGCAACTCACTAATGTTACTTTCACTTTGTGCAGACCCACCCTAAGGATGCAGAGTTCTTGAACTGCCCTATTAGGTTCTACACTAAGATGGAGGCCATCTTTGGAGGTGCCTTGGCCACTGGGAAGCATGCACTTGGGTCTAGGGAGTCCTTAGGGCCCAACAAAAATGACAATGTAGCTGCCAAGGTTGAGGGGACCTCCTTCAAGTATGCTAGTGATGAGAAAACTGTCCATGAGGTTCCCAGCAGCAGTAAGGCCATTGAGATCTTGACCACTTCTAGTGTGGGGGTGAAGAGGAAGAGGGGCACCTTCACTGAGGATAAGAAGCTCCTGCTCACTAACATGTCTGATACAGTGAATAATGTGGCCAATGCTCTTAGGGAGATAGGACCAGCCCGTGTTGATGCTAGCCTCTACCTAGCTGTGATGGAGAGCCTTGTGTTTAGTGAGGAGGCACTGATAGTAGTCTACACCTACCTGCTGGACAACCAGGCCCAAGGCAGGGGCTTTGCTAGCATGAGTGACAGCCATAGGTCCCTTTGGCTTAGGACCTTCCTAGCCAATAAGAACTACTTTGTGTAGTTCTTGACTGCTACTGGGGTGCAAGGCCTCTGAGGGAGTTGACTGTTGAGATGTATAGTTCCTCCACCTTCCTCCTCCGCTCTCTCCTCTTTTGACTACAGTTGACACACTAGATTGTAGGTTCTTGTGCAGGTAGGTTGGCTAACTTGTTGCTGTCCTTTTGGGGTTTTATTTTGCTAAGAGGGTGGCTAACTATTTGGTTTTCTATGTTGGATGGACAACATTTCTGCCCTGGTCTGTTGGGCACAGCCTGGTATTGTAACACAATATTTGTGGCCTCTATTGGCTACTTTAAGACCTAATTTCACTACTATGTTTCATTTGCAGTCTTATCTTGTCATTGCACTCATGTTTCATCTTCTGTCATTTTGGTTTGCTTACTTTGCTGTCATATTGTTGGTGGATGATGTGGGATTGGAAATGGCCTCTGATGCAAACAATACAATGAGGTGGCTGCTTTTTTGTGTTTCTATCATTGTTTCTTTCATGACTGCCATCAAGCCCTTGGCAGACATCCATTCAGTGCAACACCAAGCCATTGCTTGAGATGATGGCACTAAATGGTGTCCTGTGGCAGAACCTCCTAAATTATATGGCCCGCATGTACTTATTATTATCTTAAAGACCTCTAACAACATACATGTATACCACAGAACTTAAGAAGTCTATCAGGTGTCCTCGGGAAACCCAAATCATCCATGATTTCCGAGCAGGATCACATTTTAGAGGCATCACAGTATTACAATATTTTATATAATAAATTACATCAGAGTAAAAGTGCGGAAGTCTTACATAATATAAGTTTACAAACCCTTTGTTCTAAACTTACAAACCTTAAGTTTAGTTACTACAACCATAGCAGTGGAGTAGCATTAGTAACTTTATTACAACCACCAAAGCGTGGCGCTCTGCCCAAGAGCCAAACAAACTACTTGTCATCGCTTACTGCAAAGACGGTCATGTAGCAGGGTCCAAAACAAACCTGCTCATGAGACGCACCTGCAACAGGGGTTTAACAAACCCTGAGTACAAAAGTACTCCACAAGACTTAACCGACAAAAGGGGTAGAGTAGACTCAGGAATGCAGGCTCAGGGAAAATCAAGGTAAGGTTCCAGCGAGATTCAAAGTTCTTTTGCATAAAAGTTACTAATAGTGAATCCTTAAGATCAATGTTTTATTTCAGCATTAATCATCAACAGAATGTAAGTGATTCTAATCTAGATCAGATAATTCATACCACTTGTTCTTATTCTCCGACCGATGTTCCACTTATTAACTACGATGTAGGTCAGGCGATCGAGTCTCCTTAACCGAGGAGCAACGACGATTTGAATTGATTATACCCAGCTGCGGATCTCTAACCACACGACATATGTAGGACTTGTAACACCCCTGGGTGTTAAGCATGCATTAGCATCCAAGGCACTAGTCATATTCATCTCATACATGGTTATCATCGCATGCAATATAGACCCTTTTAAATTTAAAGTTGAAAAATAATTACTTAAAATCCAAATTCTGCATTTAAGTGCTAAAGAATGGTGAAACTTTGTGTAGCTACAATTTTAGATAATCTAGAATAAATAAACATGATTTTTGGAGCAACTCTTGAATTCAAATTCCTTCAAATTTTGCTTTTAAAAATATTCTAGAAAAATGAATTTTTACTTAAAAATTTAGCTTTGAATCCCAAATTCAAAATCTATTTAGAATTTTGAAAAGTGCCCTACATGAAAGTTGTAGAGAATTAAATTTTGAACAACTTTTATTTTGGGCAAAAGTTTTGAAAACCTCTTTTCATCTTCAAATTCAAATTTGAAACAATTAGAGAAAACTGAAAATATTATTCATAAAAGAAAAATCGATTTTTCCCTTAACTGGACCGCCGCATCGCTTCTCGGCCCATGGCCGAAGCCGGCCTGGCCCGCTCGCCCCCGCCTTCTCCCGCGTGCCCGCGTCCGCGCCTGCCGCCCGCGCGCGCACGCGACGTTGCGGCAGAGCTCGGCCGCCGCGTGGCCGGACGCCGACGACGCCGCGCGACACGCGCCCCTGTGGCCCCCGCAGCTCTGCGCTCGCTTACCCCCTCCGCGCGCTCGCCCGCCACGGCTGCTCCCTCCATTTCCTCCTCTCGCTCCGCAGCAGCTCGCTAGCAGCAGCCGCGCCATTGCCGGCTCCCGGAGCTCCACCACCGCCGTTGGCCGCTACTGCCGCGCCCGCGTCCAATTCCTTGCGACCATTGCTCCGCCTCCCTTCGCTCTACCTCGTGCTCCCTCCAGCGGTCGCCTTTGTCAAGGTGAGGAGGTCAATTTTGGCCGGCCGCTCTTCACCGCCGCTCGCCGGAGTTCGTGGCTACGACAATCTTTCTGTTCCACCCCTCCTTCTTCCTCCCTCTCGCGGTCAGCAGTTTCGCCTCCCTCCCGCGAAGCCGTAGCGCCTCCCTGCCCGCCTTGCCATGGCCGGAGTCGAGCTCCCGCCGACGAGCCGCACCGTCATGCTGCCATGCGCGTCGGCGAGCTCGCTCCGGTAGGCCACCCAGCCAAGACCAAGCATCGGTCGGTGCGGCTCGTTGTGCTGAGCACACTAGTGCCACCAGCGCCGCACGTGGGCTCGCCGCCGGTGAGCTCCGGCCGGCGATGCCCCTACTGGCCTCCCCTCCGGCTGACCTGTGGGTCCCGCTTGACCCCTGGGCTCGCCTGTCTGTCTCGGTGTTTTGGTTCGGTGTGTAGCAGCGGGGTGCACGTAGCGTTAAAGGCCGGATAGACTTTTAGTTTTAAAGAAAATGATTTTCAGAAATGTTGAAAAGGCTTTCAAAAATCATATCTCCAGATTTATAGCTCCAAAAATTGTGAAAGAAATTTTGTAATGTTACTCTTGAATAGATCTACAGTTTAAAAATATTTCATGATAAATTGTTGACACTTTTCTGTGTAGGTTTATTTAATTGCTATAAATGCTGATATCTTAGAAAATGTGTAGTAAATAAAATAATGAAGGGAAAAATGTTATTCTTGTTGCTTTAATCTTTATTAGTCATGTACTTTCTAGGAAAAATATTAGTAAAGCATGTTCTGTGAGAAAATTTTGAAGTGTAGTTCAAATGCTTTTATTTGATAATCTTTGTTATTTTTAGTAGAGAGCTAAATTTGTATAGAACATACATGTGATAATTTTTGTAACATGTTAGTTTACTATTAGTAACATAGGAAAAATATTAAATCTGTTGTTTGATACTTTTTCTAGTACAAAATAATTTCATGCTCATATTTAGTCTATAACTTGTTTATTTTGTACAGGCAGTTTTACATATGCAATTCTCATGAAAATTTAGTAGTAGGTTAGTTAGGGTAAGAGTAATCTACTGTAATTTTTGTAGATTTTTATCTACAACAGAAGTAGGTGTTGCTGTGTAACCCTAGTTAAATAGGGAATAAAAGATTATTCTTTATGAGAAATTAAGAGAAATAAAATATGTTTGGTGTATCTTTGAAGCATCATTATGCCTTGCTGATGTTATGGATGAGTTAGGTTGGTAAGCTTTGGTAGCTTAGGTTCACTTGTATGTGTAGATGATAGGCTAACTAATAGAAGGATAAGGTGCATATTTTAGGGTACATGTTCTTGGATGACGTTGACTACCTTGTAGAAGCAATAATTATATTCGAACTGCTCATTCCATGTGCTCATCTGCATCTCATGCCATCAAAGCACTCCACCACAATTCGATGCATTCTTTGCATGTTTGCTTATGCACTTGCATCATACAGGATCGCAGGAGGAGTCGCAGGTAGCAGTACCGGAGGAGCAAGTTTGGACGGATCAACAGGAACCCCAGGCACAGGAGGTGCCCTAGGAAGAAGAGTCAGGCGAGGAACTGCTAGAGTGCGTTGACCACCATCCTAGCTCGTTCGAAAAAGGCAAGCCCCGGAGCATTTTAAGTCTCCTATTTTATAAAAGTTGTTCCTTACTACATGAACTATAGTTATATATATTGTTGCATTAAGTTATAGGAGTTGAGTAAAAACCGTTGTTGCATTATTACCTTGGCCTCGGATTATCTTTCACCATGTTAGGTCAGGATCGAGTAAATTGCTTAGCCATGCTTAGACCGGTAGAAGCCGGGTGATTTCCTGTCACCTGCGAGTTATAGGTGGATACCGGGTTATGGTTAGCTGTAATTGTGATCATAAAAAGTAACCAAGTGTTGATAGATAAACGGAGACCGGGCGGAGTCTTATAGGATTTTGGACTATAGTGATTCTGTCTGTGTCGATTAAGGACCGATCGTTGCTCGTCCCTCTTATCATGTTGAACGCAAGCCTCACATTTAGCTAGCCGAATAAAGTACCTTTCGACCGCGAAGCTAGTGACACTTTTCGAGCCAGGATAAACTCGGGTTGGTAGACTGGTATTGAAGTGGGTGTAATGGGGATGCGAAGAGTGAGCCCAAGGTGCGTCCTGGCAGTCGGGCGGTCCCTGGGTAGTGCGATCCATGATTGTTATCCCGCGACTTCTTGGAAAGTGTCATTGGTAATCTATGCGACCCTGACGGGGGAAACAGGGTTTGTGTGAGGAATAAATCTCCAGCTGGATAGGAATTCGATTCGAATCGCCGTCGCTCCCGGTTAGTGAGCACTTGACTCGAGCTATGGCATCGTAGTAACATTAAAGGAACACTGATGGTTAAGTGAATGATGTTGGAAATGCTAAACCTGATATGATAGTCTAGATTGATAATGATAAATCAAGTGATTGTTCTAGCAATAGCTGCTTACCTAGTTTGAATAGGTTATACTAAAAGTGATGCAAAAAGTACTGGTATAGTTTTTCATAACAACTCATGCTTTTCGCAAATGAGTCAAGCTAGTCCAATCTATAAAGTCTTGCATGATCCTTGGTGTCCTTTATTTCTGGTTTTTGACGGGTAAGTCTAGCTGAGTACATTCTCGTACTCAGGCCGTTGTTCCCATTGTTGTTGCAGATGGTCAGATGTACTATGGGTACTGTTCCAACTGTCTGTATCCGGCGATGGGCGACAACTAGGACCTTGGGCAAGGGTCACTCTGTTCGTCTTATCTACTGCTTTTGTGGACCATGACTACCTACTGGCACTGTATTTGAACCAAGTGTGTGTGTAAAACTACTTGATTCCGCTATGTTATTCTGAACTATGTTGTAATAACTTTTATTCCAAACTCCGATGTACTCCACTTTTATTGAGAACTCTATGTATCATGTGAACTGTGGCTGCTAAATCAGTACGATCTTGGTTGTATGTTGGTTGGTTTAAAATCTCGCGTGATTTCACGGAATCTCGGGTTATACGGGTTTAAGTTCGGTAAATTAACCGCCTCGGTGGAAGATTTTTCTGACTTAATCTCGTATAATTACGTTGATCCGTTACAGCTGGCATCGGAGCATGGTTTAGCATGTTACTGTTCACATGAGTATTTAAAAACAAAACTGTGTTTTCAACGAAGCTTTTAAATTTAAGAGTGTGCCAGTGGTCATATCCTTTATGCCCAGTAAGGACTCTAGGTGGCTTAGTTAAGTACTAACTTGGGGGTTTGCATCATATTTGAAATTTCGTCGCTCATACGGCGTGCTATTGTATGAGTGCCATTCAATTGAGTGGTAATGTATGGATCAATTCCCTCTATGCCTTGGTAAGTGAGAGTTGTGAGAGCATGGTCGGATACACTGCCGATCTAGGGGAGTGCTTATGTGATACCGAAATACTTACGTGCCATGCGCATGTTCGTATAAGGGTATTCAATTGGTGGGGACTTCCGTCATGCGGTGACGATGCCGTCAATAGGAATAGGATTCGGGTAGTTGTTACCATTATACTCGTATCTGGGGATGCGTGTAGAACGAGTAACTTACTTTACTGCTTTCTTGCATAATTTCATACTGTGAGGTTTGGGCTGAAGTGACTTTCTGCAGGTACATAACAACGCTTTCGAGTAGTACGTATTAGTTACGTTACAAGGGATCGTTGTATGCCACCGTTTATTCCTTTAGTAGTTATTATTTTTCTAAGTTTGTGAGGACGTATGGAACGTGCATGTATCATGTTGTGCATTTCATTCATGGCATTGTTCCTCCCCTTATAAGCTGATTATCTCATTTCGATAAAAATGCCAACTTAAAAATCTGTTCTCACCGCGGTAATAAAATTTTGCTACAGATGGCACGCACCAAGCAGACAGCTCGCAAGTCCACCGGCAGAGCTCCCGTCATCAGCTAGCTCCACGCACTCGTCAGCGCCACACTTTTCTTGGAGAGTTTGGGATGCCTACGCTCTTGTGGAGAGTACTCAGCGATGTAGGCTATCCTGATGGAATGGAGCCCCGCTACTTTTGGGCGAATGAGCGGTTGGGGGAAGGACTTTTGGTGACTGTGGAAGCAGTAGTTCGTCCTCGAGGTGATGGTTCTGAGTGGACCGGTTGGCATTTTGAGTCAACTAGCAGGACCCCTGAAGAAGCCGCTGAGAGAGCAGCCTTTGGGATCCTGAGGGATATCATGGATCGCTTTCCTCAGGAGTTGGCAGCAGCTTTAGTTGGAGTCTTTCCGAGGGGCAACCCCTCCACTGACTCATGGCAGCAGGCAAGAGGAAGATCTCTGGAGATTAGCGCTACGGAAGCACAAAATAGTGACAACCCTGCTATGAGTGCTATGTTCGCAGTGATGAGGGCTTTTGATGGAGTGGAAGGTAGCCTGAGACGTGTGTCTAGTGCTCTTGGTCAGGCTCGTGATGACCGCCGTCAGCTTCAGAGAGATCACGACGCCGAGATTGAGAGGCTCAACACAGAGATGGCTCAGTTGACTCGTCAGAGAGATCAGGCTACCCAGAGGACTATGGTTTTCGAAGGAGATGTGCATGCCCTGAGAGAGCAGGTTGAGCGACTGACCACCGCCAACGGAAACGCTGAGCGTATGTTGACTCATGTGCTCCATCAGAGGAATGAAGCCTGATCTGCAGAGAATGTGCTGAGGGCTAGACAGTTTGAGCTAGAGCAATAGTTGGCTTATGCAGAGGAATATAATGACAATCTGCATGAGGAGGTTCATCGGCTGAACAATCAACTCAACCCCTATGTTCCTCCTGGTGCGGCAGAGATGGATTTGAATGAAGACGAAGATCCTGAAGAGCCCGAAGCACCAGTTGGGGAGCACCACGACGCTGCTAATGGCGACGAAGCCAACGTCTCGGACTTAGACAGCGACCACGATGAGTAGGCTAGTAGTTGTTGCGCTAGCTACTAGGTTCCATCTACACGATCTTTTGCTTTGTTGGCACGTTGGGCATGTAATAATGAGTAGAAAGACTAAGGCTTTGATGTAATGTTGGAAAGCTTGGATGTGTTTGTGGCGGTATCCAAACGTCAAAAGTCCAGTGTATGTATGCTGGCAACTTGGTTGTAATGGACGCGATGTGTGCGCTTTAAGTAATCTAATTAGTGGTGTTGTGTTAATTGGAATGACTTATTATGCCCCTGTTTTATTGTATGGATTTATTCTCTCCAGTAATTTCAGTACGGCATGATCTTTCATTCAGTCACAATTCCTACAACATCACCTAATAATTACTGTTGCTGAAACATGCAGATGCCGAACACTCGTCGTACCGTGTATGGTGCCGCTGAGGCTGGTGGCAGTGTAGCTGCTAGTGATGATCGGGATCCACCACCGCCTCCTCCACCCTACACTGCAGAACAGTTTTTCACACAATTTCTTGGAAGCCAACGTAATATGGAGAGCATGCAACAGAATATGGAAGCTGCGTTGCGCAGTATCGTAGACAACACCCGTCGAGGAATAAACCCGGGTGGTCGCGAAGCAAACCAGTACAACAGTTTCAAGGACTTCATGGACACTCGTCCACCGATCTTTAAGGAAGCCGTCGAACCCTTGGATGCAGAAGAGTGGATTAATACTATGGAAGACAAGTTCCGTGTCTTGAGAATGACTGAAGTGTTGAAGACTGAGTATGCAGCTCATCAACTTCAAGGTTCGGCAGGAATGTGGTGGAAACATCACCGCACCACTTTTCCTCCCCACACTCACATCACTTGGAATGAGTTCACCGAAGCTTTCCGTGGAACGTACATTCCACCTGGGCTGACCGAGATGAAGCTTGGGGAATTCCTGGCACTGAATCAAGGCTCGAAGACTGTAACTCAATATCTACATGCATTCAATAACCTGAGCCGTTATGCCCCTGATATGGTGAATACAGAGGCCAAGAAGATCGCTAGCTTCAAGAGAGGCCTAAATCCCAAGATGATGAAACATGTGGGTACAAATATGAGGACTGGTTTTAATAATTTTGTTAGCGACTGTCTGAAGCAAGAGAAGAACAACAATGTTTATGCTGCTTCCAAGATCCGTAAGAGAGCTTTCGAGTCGGGTTCATCCCAGTCCAGAGCCTTAGTGGCCAACCGTCCGGCTTATCGATCGCCTGCCCCAGGTGCAAGGTTTAGGCCACCGCAAAGGAAGAATCAGAATGCTCAGCAACCCCAGAGGAATCAGAAACCATTCAAGATGGCTTTGCCTCAGGCGAAGACAGGACAAGGTAGTTCATCTGGAACTGTGGCTCAAGTGAAGGGACCGTGCTTCAACTGCAACCAACCCGGACACTTTGCGAAGTTTTGTCCCTACCCTAAGAAACAACAGACGCAATATCAAGCTCGTGTGCATCACACCACCGTGGATGACATCCCTGAAGGAGAACCAGTAACAGCTGGTATGTTTTCTATCAACAATCATCCTGCAGTAGTCTTGTTTGATTCTGGGTCATCTCATTCCTTTGTAAGTCAAGCTTTTATTAAGAGGCATGAGCAAAAGATAATTGAACTAGAATGTGCTTATAAAATCAGTTCAGCTGGGGCTGATCTGTTGACTAATCAGATAGTTCAGGGAGTGACCCTAAACATATCAAACCGGTAATATAAGCTTAATCTGATAGTCATGCCAGGGTTAGTTTTGGATGTGATCATGGGTATGAACTGGATGAATAAGATGGGGGTAGTAATCGATGTTGGAGGAAGGAGTATCTCTCTCAAGGAACCAAGTGGAGAGGGCACCTTTCGAGTGGTCCTACCTCGGAAAGTAGACCTAGCTAGCACGACTTGTGCGGTCCAAACTACTCTGCTAGCCCAGATTCCAGTGGTTGGTGAGTTTCCAGATGTGTTTCCGGATGAGTTACCTAGACTTCCACCAGACTGAGATGTTGAGTTTGCCATTGAGTTAATTCCGGAAACAGCACCGATCTCGAGAAGGCCCTATCGGATGCCTCCCAATGAGTTAGCCGAATTGAAGAAGCAACTCCAGGACTTGCTAAAGAAAGGTTTGATTCGTCCCAGCTCGTCTGAATGGGGATGCCCCGCTCTATTTGTGAAAAAGAAGAAGGATAACTCCTTACGCATGTGCGTGGATTATCGACCACTGAATGCAGTGATAATTAAAAACAAGTATCCTCTTCCTCGGATTGATATATTGTTTGACCAGTTGTCTAAAGCCAAAGTGTTCTCTAAGATAGATTTGAGATCAGGATACCATCAGATAAAG
The DNA here is from genome assembly GCA_038087645.1 of Saccharum hybrid cultivar R570. NCBI lineage: Eukaryota > Viridiplantae > Streptophyta > Magnoliopsida > Poales > Poaceae > Saccharum > Saccharum hybrid cultivar. Next base: position 7,963,352 of record JAQSUU010000191.1, on the reverse strand, counting down.
ATTAGACCGCAAGATGTGCCTAAGACTGCGTTCTCTACCAGATATGGCTTGTACGAGTATCTTGTCATGTCCTTCGGATTGACAAACGCTCCTGCATACTTTATGTATCTGATGAATTCTATTTTCATGCCAGAGTTGGACAAGTTTGTGATTGTGTTCATTGATGACATTCTAATATATTCAGAGAATGAAGAAGATCACGCAGAGCACGTCAGGATTGTCTTGACTAGACTCAGGGAACATCAACTATATGCGAAGTTCAGCAAGTGTGAGTTCTGGCTTAAGACAGTGCCTTTTCTCGGCCACGTGTTGTCTGAAAATGGCATTTCCGTAGATCCTAGTAAGGTACAAGAGGTTATGGACTGGAAGTCACCAACCTCAGTGCATGAAGTTCGTAGTTTTCTTGGTTTAGCCGGTTACTATCGTCGCTTCATACCGGATTTCTTGAAGATTGCCAAACCAATGACAAGCCTGTTACAGAAGGATCATAAGTTTGTATGGACAGAGGAGTGCGAGGCAGCTTTCTGCACCTTGCGAAAGTTGTTGACCACTGCTCCTGTTCTGGCCCAACCGGATATAGAAAAGTCTTTTGATGTGTTCTGTGACGCATCTAAGAATGGGTTAGGATGTGTGCTAATGCAAAATGGAAGGGTTATTGCCTATGCCTCACGTCAACTGAGGAAGCATGAAGTTAATTATCCTACACACGATTTGGAGCTTGCAGCAGTAGTGCATGCTCTAAAGATTTGGAGACACTACCTAATGGGTAATGTGTGTAACCTCTTTATAGATCATAAGAGTCTCAAATACATTTTTACCCAATCTGAGTTGAACATGCGACAGAGAAGATGGTTAGAGCTGATAAAGGACTATAATCTAAACGTGCATTATCATCACGGGAAGGCTAATGTAGTAGCAGATGCACTGAGCAGAAAATCACATGCTATTGATGTGCAACCGTTGTTTGAAGAAGGGTTCAAGTTGCTACATCCTGCTGTGTTGCATAATCTTCAAATCAGTTGTATTTTGGAAGACCAGATCATTGAAAGTCAGAGGACAGATAAGGGAATCTTTCATATCAAGGAGAAGATGAAGAGGGAACCCACCAAACACTTTCGATTGGATGACCAAGGAGTGTTATGGTTTAAGGATCGCCTGGTGGTACCAAAGGATAGAGAGCTTAAGAACAAGTTGATAAATAAGACCCATCATTCTAAGCTATCTATTCACCCCGGAAGTAGTAAGATGTACCAAGAATTGTGACCCCATTATTGGTGGACTAAGATGAAAAAGGAAATTGCAGCATACGTTGCTCGTTGCGACATGTGTTGTAGAGTTAAAGCTCTTCACATGAGACCTACAGGACTTCTGCAACCATTGTCTGTACCTGATTGGAAATGGGATGATATAAGTATGGATTTCATCACTGGTCTTCCCACCACACAGAAGGGACATGATTCTATTTGGGTCATAGTAGATCGTCTCACCAAGACAGCTCACTTTCTGCCAGTTAAGACAACATTCCGACCACCTCAATATGCAGAAAAGTATATTGCCGAGATTGTCCGATTACATGGTATACCAAAAACGACCGTGTCTGATCGTGGTTCACAGTTTACCTCTTATTTTTGGGAACATCTTCATAAAGGTTTGGGTACTAGTTTGATTCGTAGTATGGCTTACCATCCACAGACAGATGGGCAGACAGAACGAGTTAATGCTGTACTTGAAGATATGCTTAGAGCTTGTGTACTGTCATCCAGAGGCTCATGGGAATCCTGGTTACCATTGGCAGAATTCGCTTACAACAACAGTTACCAAGAGAGTATCAAGATGGCATCTTTCGAAGCTTTATATGGCAGGAAGTGCAGAACACCGTTAAATTGGGTAGAGCCTGGAGAAAGAAGGTTTTATAGAATTGATTTTGTAAATGAGGCAGAGAAGAAGGTCCGTATTATCCGGCAAAACATGCAAGCTGCATAGTCCCGTCAGAAGAGTTATGCAGACAAGAGAAGGAGACCATTGGAATTCCAAGTGGGTGACTATGTCTATTTGAAAGTTACCCCCATGAAGAAGAAACGGTTTGGAATCAAGCAGAAACTGTCTGCTAGATATATCGGACCATACCAGATTATAGAGAAAAAGGGTCCTGTGGCGTACAAGTTGCAGTTGCCAGAAGAGATGAGTTCGATCTTTCCTGTTTTTCACGTATCCCAGTTGAAGAAATGTCTGCGTATTTCGGAAGAGAGAATAGAACCGCAGGGTATTCGGATCAAGGCGGACTTGGAATATCGTGAACAACCGGTTCGAGTTCTGGATACAAAGGACCGAGTCACTCGGAATAAAGTGGTAACAACCTACAAGGTTCAGTGGAGCCATCATGATGAGAGTGATGCTTCATGGGAAACAGGAGAATATCTTCAAACCGCGTATAAAGATTTTTACGATAAATGGTTCATAACTCAAAATCTCGGGACGAGATTCTTATAAGGGGGGAGGGCTGTAACACCCCTGGGTGTTAAGCATGCATTAGCATCCAAGGCACTAGTCATATTCATCTCATACATGGTTATCATCGCATGCAATATAGACCCTTTTAAATTTAAAGTTGAAAAACAATTACTTAAAACCCAAATTCTGCATTTAAGTGCTAAAGAGTGGTGAAACTTTGTGTAGCTACAATTTTAGATAATCTAGAATAAATAAACATGATTTTTGGAGCAACTCTTGAATTCAAATTCCTTCAAATTTTGCTTTTAAAAATATTCTAGAAAAATGAATTTTTACTTAAAAATTTAGCTTTGAATCCCAAATTCAAAATCTATTTAGAATTTTAAAAAGTGCCCTACATGAAAGTTGTAGAGAATTAAATTTTGAACAACTTTTATTTTGGGCAAAAGTTTTGAAAACCTCTTTTTCATCTTCAAATTCAAATTTGAAACAATTAGAGAAAACTGAAAATATTATTCATAAAAGAAAAATTGATTTTTCCCTTAACTGGGCCGCCGCCTCGCTTCTCGGCCCATGGCCAAAGCCGGCCTAGCCCGCTCGCGCCCGCGTCCACACCTGCCGCCCGCGCGCGCACGCGACGCCGTGGCGCCACGGCAGAGCTCGGCCGCCGCGTGGCCGGACGCCGACGACGCCGCGCGACACGCGCCCCTGTGGCCCCCGCAGCACCGCGCTCGCTTACCCCCTCCGCGCGCTCGCCCGCCTCGGCTGCTCCCTCCATTTCCTCCACTCGCTCCGCAGCAGCTCGCCAACACCAGTCGCGCCATTGCCGGCTCCCGGAGCTCCGCCACCGCCGTTGGCCGCTACTGCCGCGCCCGCGTCCAATTCCTTGCGACCATTGCTCCGCCTCCCTTCGCTCTACCTCGTGCTCCCTCCAGCGGTCGCCTTTGTCAAGGTGAGGAGGTCAATTTTGGCCGGCCGCTCTTCACCGCCGCTCGCCGGAGTTCGTGGCTATGGCAATCTTTCTGTTCCACCCCTCCTTCTTCCTCCCTCTCGCGGTCAGCAGTTTCGCCTCCCTCCCGCGAAGACGTAGCGCCTCCCTGCCCGCCTTACCATGGCTGGAGTCGAGCTCCCGCCGACGAGCCGCACCGTCATGCCGCCATGCGCGTCGGCGAGCTCGCTCCGGTAGGCCACCCGGCCAAGACCAAGCACCGGTCGGTGCGGCTCGTTGTGCTGAGCACACTAGTGCCGCCAGCGCCGCACGCGGGCTCGCCGCCGGTGAGCTCCGGCCGGCGATGCCCCTGCTGGCCTCCCCTCCGGCTGACCTGTGGGTCCCGCTTGACCCCTGGGCCTGCCTGTCTGTCTCGGTGTTTTGGTTCGGTGTGTAGCAGCGGGGTGCACGTAGCGTTAAAGGCCGGATAGACTTTTAGTTTTAAAGAAAATGATTTTCAGAAATGTTGAAAAGGCTTTCAAAAATCATATCTCCAGATTTATAGCTCCAAAAATTGTGAAATAAATTTTGTAATATTACTCTTGAATAGATCTACAGTTTAAAAATATTTCATGATAAATTGTTGACACTTTTCTATGTAGGTTTATTTAATTGCTATAAATGCTGATATCTTAGAAAATGTGTAGTAAATAAAATAATAAAGGGAAAAATGTGATTCTTGTTGCTTTAATCTTTATTAGTAATGTACTTTCTAGGAAAAATATTAGTAAAGCATGTTCTGTGAGAAAATTTTGAAGTGTAGTTCAAATGCTTTTATTTGATAATCTTTGTTATTTTTAGTAGAGAGCTAAATTTGTATAGAACATACATGTGATAATTTTTGTAACATGTTAGTTTACTATTAGTAACATAGGAAAATATTAAATCTGTTGTTTGATACTTTTTCTAGTACAAAATAATTTCATGCTCATATTTAGTCTATAACTTGTTTATTTTGTACAGGCAGTTTTACATATGCAATTCTCATGAAAATTTAGTAGTAGGTTAGTTAGGGTAAGAGTAATCTACTGTAATTTTTGTAGATTTTTATCTACACCAGAAGTAGGTGTTGCTGTGTAACCCTAGTTAAATAGGGAATAAAAGATTATTCTTTATGAGAAATTAAGAGAAATAAAATATGTTTGGTGTATCTTTGAAGCATCATTATGCCTTGCTGATGTTATGGATGAGTTAGGTTGGTAAGCTTTGGTAGCTTAGGTTCACTTGTATGTGTAGATGATAGGCTAACTAATAGAAGGATAAGGTGCATGTTTTAGGGTACATGTTCTTGGATGACGTTGACTACCTTGTAGAAGCAATAATTATATTCGAACTGCTCATTCCATGTGCTCATCTACATCTCATGCCATCAAAGCACTCCACCACAATTCGATGCATTCTTCGCATGTTTGCTTATGCACTTGCATCATACAGGATCGCAGGAGGAGTCGCAGGTAGCAGTACCGGAGGAGCAAGTTTGGACGGATCAGCAGGAACCCCAGGCACAGGAGGTGCCCGAGGAAGAAGAGTCAGGCGAGGAACTGCCAGAGTGTGTTGACCACCATCCTAGCTTGTTCGAAAAAGGCAAGCCCCGGAGCATTTTAAGTCTCCTATTTTATAAAAGTTGTTCCTTACTACATGAACTATAGTTATATATATTGTTGCATTAAGTTATAGGAGTTGAGTGAAAACCGTTGTTGCATTATTACCTTGGCCCCGGATTATCTTTCACCATGTTAGGTCAGGATCGAGTAAATTGCTTAGCCATGCTTAGACCGGTAGAAGCCGGGTGATTTCCTGTCACCTGCGAGTTATAGGTGGATACCGGGTTATGGTTAGCTGTAATTGTGATCATAAAAAGTAACCAAGTGTTGATGGATAAACGGAGACCGGGCGGAGTCTTATTGGGTTTTGGACTATAGTGATTCCATCTGTGTCGATTAAGGACCGATCGTTGCTCGTCCCTCTTGTCATGTTGAACGCAAGCCTCACATTTAGCTGGCCGAATAACCTTTCGACCGCGAAGCTAGTGACACTTTTCGAGCCGGGATAAACTCGGGTTGGCAGACTGGTGTTGAAGTGGGTGTAACGGGGACGCGAAGAGTGAGCCCAAGGTGCGTCCTGGCAGTCGGGCGGTCCCTGGGTAGTGCGATCCATGATTGTTATCCCGCGGCTTCTTGGAAAGTGTCATTGGTAATCTATGCGACCCTGACGGGGGAAACAAGGTTTGTGTGAGGAATAAATCTCCAGCTGGATAGGAATTCGATTCAAATCGCCGTCGCTCCCGGTTAGTGAGCACTTGACTCGAGCTATGGCATCGTAGTAACATTAAAGGAACACTGATGGTTAAGTCAATGATGTTGGAAATGCTAAACCTGATATGATAGTCTAGATTGCTAATGATAAATCAAGTGATTGTTCTAGCAATAGCTGCTTACCTAGTTTGAATAGGTTATACTAAAAGTGATGCAAAAAGTACTGGTATAGTTTTTCATAACAACTCATGCTTTTCGCAAATGAGTCAAGCTAGTCCAATCTATAAAGCCTTGCATGATCCTTGGTGTCCTTTATTTCTAGTTTTTGACGGGTAAGTCTAGCTGAGTACATTCTCGTACTCAGGACGTTGTTCCCATTGTTGTTGCAGATGGTCAGATGTACTATGGGTACTGTTCCAATTGTCTATATCCGGCGATGGGCGACAACTAGGACCTTGGGCATGGGTCACTCTGTTCGTCTTATCTACTGCTTTTGTGGACCATGACTACCTACTGGCACTGTATTTGAACTAAGTGTGTGTGTGTAAAACTACTTGCTTTCGCTATGTTATTCTAAACTATGTTGTAATAACTTTTATTCTGAACTCCGATGTACTCCACTTTTATTGAGAACTCTATGTATCATGTGAACTGTGCCTGCTAAATCAGTACGATCTTGGTTGTATGTTGGTTGGTTTAAAATCCCGCATGATTTCACGGAATCTCGGGTTATATGAGTTTAAGTTCGGTAAATTAACCGCCTCGGTGGAAGATTTTTCTAACTTAATCTCGTATAATTACGTTGATCCATTACAGGACTCTAACCGATATATATCAACCTTTACTCGGATCCTCCAACACATGAACGGGTCCAGCGTCACCCGAGAGTACAGTACACCTCCAATCCAGCCCTTGGCCACGAGAGTACACACTACTCTCGCCATCTCTCCACTCCCAGTGCGCGGTTCACCATTCACATGATAGAATTATCGAGGTCTTAGGCTTACCGAAGCATATGATCAGTTACAAAGTCTCAAAACACACGCGGGCCTACAACGATACGATCCTTAACCGACACAATCGGAGACACTACATTAGGACTCCTTTCCTGATGCAAGTCCACTGATCGATCTCATATTAACATCATCATTCATTCATTTATTTCACAACAACCCTTCAAACTTTGCTAAATGTTTTCAAAGTTTTCTCATTAAGCAAGGATAAGCATACTAAGCATTTTCAAATAAAACCGTAACAAGGATAATATTGAAGTATCAAGAATGGTAATGCAGTAATTAGGTTATCACTCAACTCCTATCACCGAATGCAACAAAATATTAACAAAGTGAGGTTTGAATGCATCCAGGGCTTGCCTTGGTCGATGGGAAGATCAGGTTCTAGGTCAGTACCACAAATGTCAAATCCCACCTCCACGGATATTGGCTCTTCCTCAGGGACGGATTCAACTTCAGAAATCACCTCGTTCACGAGGACTACACGCGAAGAAAACATATGCTCAATATGATGAAGTACGAAACATGATGCTCGGTGGATGTAGAACACGATTACAAAGTTGAGTACAACTTTCCTTCACAGTACTGTTGTAAACAACAACACTAACCTAACCCGAAAGTAGAGTTTCATTAGTTTAACTATCTCGTTAATGACTTTTGTTAATCACATGAAATAATACCACTTAAGCCCTAATAAAAAGATTACGAGAGCTCAAACAATCAATTAAAGGTGCTAAAGGTCATTAAGTATTAATGACCCAAAGTCAACACTCGATCACAAAGTTAAACAACCCTAAGTCATTAAGTTCTAATTACAAGATTAACTAATTACTTAATAAAGCCTAAATTAAGAATAAAATCAAAGTCATCCAATTAAGCTCAAAATTTTAATTTAGGAAGCTTATATCATAACTAAATGGCAAAACAATTTTTAGAATTTTTGGACAATTAATTTAGCCTAGAAAAATTAAGGAAAACCCATTTATTAATTAATTGAGCTAATTAAATAACTTAAAAAAGTAATCAAAATTGACATTTAATATTTTTCCTAAATAGTATACAGTATAGATAGGTTTAAAAAACAATAATTTTGGAGCTCTAGAAATTTCATAATGAAATAAACAAAAACTGTTACTATTTCACATTTTTGAAAAAGAAAAACAAAACTTTAACGCGGGCCGGCTATCCCTTCTCCTCCCTCGCTCGGCCCAGCTGGACGTGCGGCCCACCTGCGCGCACGCTCGCGCTCGCTCGCGGCCCACCCGCGCGCTTGCCCTCTCTCTCTCTCTCTCGGCCCAGTAAAGCCAGGCCGACCCAGCTCCCTTCTCCTCCCGTCCTTCTCTTCTTCCCCGCGTCCCGCGGCCCGACCATGGCGGCACGACGGCCGGTCGATGACCACGACGCCGGTGACCCGACGCTACCCAAATAATCTGACCATTGTGACCAACACGACACCGTGAACTCCCTTAGACACTCCACTCGGTCACAGACACCCCGGAGGGAGCACCTCACCGGCCATGGCGGCTCGAGGGTCACGGTTCCCATCGCTCCGGCAAGACAAGCTAGCAACACTTCAATTAAGAGCACTGGGAGCATCAGTAGCTCACCACGAAGGTAGCGGAGTAGGCATGGAGAGGCAGTGGAGACGGCTGGCCACGACGAGGTGGGATGCGGCGGCGCTCTACCGGACCTGAGGAGGATGGTGGCGGACATGGCTTTGTGGGCTATACGAGCGGCTGTGAGCTGGCTCAGGAGAAGCGCAAGAACATGGCGGTGCTTTGGGAGATATGGAGAGGGTTGTGATGGCTGGATGGCGGAGAATTTCACCGGCGGGGTGGAGCTTGGCGGTGGCGGTGAAAAATAAAAAAACAACGACAACACCGGGACTTTCTTAAGTAGATGGCCAGGGAGCTTCACCGAGACTCAAGCTGGCCAGATGGGGTGCGCGAGAAGGCCGTGGAAGGCCACGGTGGCTCGCCAGCGCCCATGCCGTCTGCTGCCCTGCTATGATTCGCTTTCTACTGTAGCAACCCCCCAAGCTTTTGACTTCAAAACTGTTTTTCAAAATTACTTCCAAAACCATGTAGCAACTTGAAAAATGCCCAAGATATGAAATCTTTAGAATTTCAAGATCTACAAGTTTCATGTTGAAAACTTTTTCAAATTCTACCTCCATTTTGAAATTTGGGTTTGGGGATGAAAATGGGTCAAATTTAAAATTTGCTTCTTTTCAAAAATTACAAAAAAAAATTCAAACTGAAACTTTGAAAACTCAAAACACCAAACTTGTAGCCCTTGAAAAGATCTACAAACTTTGTTTTAAACTTTTTCCCAAATTTTGCTTAGATTTTGAATTATTCAAAAAGGGGTAAAACCAGGATTTTGAATTTTAGGGTTTTCGGAAGAATTTCAAATTGAAACTTGTTGCTACCTTAATTGGTGAGTATTTTGTGATCACACCATCATCCAAGGACATCATTGAGTCAAGCATCACATGTTTGACCAAATGCTACTCTTGGTTGACCAGTTTGACTTTGAAAAACCTTTTAATAATTCCTCATATTTGAATTCAAATTTGAATCGAAAAACTTAAAACAAGTTTTGAATTTCAAATTCAAACTCAAACTTGAAACTTCATTTTATGGGTTGGACTTGAGTTCATACCCTACAATTGACACTAGTGTATAACACAGTCATGCACCTCAAATTACATAGGGCGCAAACTAAGTATTTGTGATGACATTCGAAATTAGGGTTTTTGGATTCGAGTCACACATCACAGAAACACATTCAACCTAGGAAATGTAAACTTAGTTGAGTTGATGCCCATCATGGTTAACTTAATCATGAATACTTTGCAGTGCATATGATGACATGACAAACTTTTAGTTACTATAACACCAAGGGTGTTACATGTCCCTAGGGGTTCCATGACAACCATGAGTTTGGTTCTGCTTCTTCTTGGTTGTTTCTGTTGGTTGCCTCTTCTTTTGCATTGCAACCACCAATGACTACAAATGTGATGCATAATTACACCTTATCACTAAGCTGAGGCCAAAGGTTCAACAATTTGCCTATGATGTGTTTAATCATATGTTAAAGCTGAGGCAACATGTTTTGGTGATAGATGTGCAGGACCTTTGTTGTTACATGATAAATTTACAGGTTGCCATAACCTACAACATGATCTGGGTAAGTTTTGAGCACGTTTTGTAGGCAAATGATGTAATATGCATGCAGATGCCTTGTAAAGTGTAACATCTTCTGTTGCTAAGTATAGTTCATGTAAAAATATGAGAAATTCTGTTGAGATGGATTTGTGATCCTTGCTTTTCCTCTATATGCAAACTGCTGTTGTGCTTGCTTCTCCTGTGGTTGCCTGGCTCGGCCCGCCACCGAACTCAATCTCAACATGGCAGTTCGTGGTAGTTGGGCTACTGGCTTGGCTCCTAGCTGCTGCCCAAACATGGTCTGGGGCCAGCCTGGCACCATTGGGCTAGTGCACCAAACATGAGAGGGTGACCCGTTTTTTCCAGGCTGTGGCCACAGCCTGGACCCTGGGCCGCGTTGGTCAGGGCCACCCTTCCAAACACGCCCAGCGTGAACGGAATTGCTACAAATGAACTTGTTTTGTATGGAAAGAATACTCATACTCTTGTGGTTACCGGCTTCACTTCAACTATTCCATCTATATCTATTTCTATTGCCACCTCACCGCCGTTAGTTGTTGGGTACCATCCGGCCCAAAGTATTGCACAAGAGAGTACCATTACGCTATTTTTCAATCGATGCACCTTTTAAGAATGTGACTGTACAAGACTGCAAGACATGTCCTGATCATATACATAAGACACGAGTTTCATTATGCACATCCTAGTGGTGCGTCCTTAATCAATCATCGTTCCACCTTTCCAGTTATAAAAGTTTGTCTCTACCTATCATGGCTCCTTGCATAGTTGCATGCTGTCTTTTTACTCACCTTATTCGATCGGATTAGCCTGTTTAGTTTGGAGATTGAATCTGTTTTGCATGAGTTGGTCAGGCACCAAATGGAACCGGCTCGTTCGATGTTTTTTTCGGAACGACCTTGTTCGAGAAATTAGCTTGTTGCCTTGTTGGTTCACGGAAACACCGCACGTGGAACAGCTCCATGATGGACGAGTTGATAATGTGCTGCAAACCAAGGATGCGTTTAGTTCGTTGAATTTTTGGCTTTGGTTACTGTAGCACTTTCGTTTGTATTTTTGTCAATTAGTTTCCAATCATAGACTAATTAGGCTCAAAAGATTTGTCTCGTGGTTTTCTACCAAACTGTGTAATTAGTTTTTTTCATCTATATTTAATGTTCTATGCATGTGTCTAAATATTCGATGTGACGGAGAATCTTAAAAAATTTTAAAAACTAAACGTGACCCAAATGTCTCAACTAGGTTCGGGTTTTGGACCGAATGATTAATTCTGGACTGCTTCATGACTTAAACCAAACCCGCTGTTAGATTCCCTGTCAACTCAAATTCAAGAGTCACACAACTATGTAATATGTCTAAACTCAAATTAAGAATACAACAGTATGAAATTTCGACAACAAATATTTAAGGATTGGGTTCCCTTTTTCAAGAAAAACGTGAATACTAATTGAATACTTTTCAAGAAAAACATAAATACTAATCGAATACATACATCATTTCTCAAATATTTACACAGTGTGTTGCAAAAAAAATTTACACAGTGAAACCAACGGTCAAGTTAATCTTGTCCAATCTGCAACTTTAGCTAAGAATCTTTTGTTAGTGATGCCATGAACAGGGATTCGTAGATTAGATTTTCCAATATCTTCGTAAACTTTAGTCAAGTGGCACGTGGGGTGGCCCAACGAGAGTGGCCATGCTCGCGGCACCAATAATGATGTTTGTCTTGCGTGATGAAGTAGGAAACTCACAATACACAAGGAAACTATTCACTTCACATATTGCATTCTCTTTAATTTTCAACATACTCCCTCCATCTCAAAATAAAGCTCACTTTGAAACCTAAGAACTTTTTGTGTTCTTGCATTTTTTAAAAAAAAGTTAAACTGATTTGTTTGAAATTCATATACAATTCCTACGTTCTAAAGATGTTTTAAGTGTTATTCTCACTTTTCAAGAAGCCAAAAACTTCTAACTTATCGACCAACAATATACAAGAAATCATTAATATTTATGTTACATAATAAGTATCATTCGATTAATTGTTGAATATGTTTTCATAATAATGTCGGGTACCTACATCTAGGGGTACCCACAATCAACGATTAATAAAAACAAAACCGCTACCCATAAACGAGACGAGCCAAAATAGCAAACGAGACACCTCGACTACGTTCCGACTCGTACGAGACACGCTCGACGGGACGCTGAAAGTCCTATATTTGGTGTTGGTAATTAGTGACAATGCCTAAGTACTAATCCTATGCCTAAGTTGTATGTAGCATATGAGGATTAGTACATTCCAAGGTTGGTGGCAAGATGGACATGGTGATCATGATGGCCACACTTGGATTTGGACGCAACCCTATGTGATCAAGGCAAAGGTATATGCTTAAGGGTTGTGTTTTAGTAACCAAGACATCTAGTGGGTGTGGTTACATTATAGGATAGATAGCCGTACTATAAAGAGGGGAATGACATGGCTATTGAACTCCTAAGTGCCTCTAGATGTGCATTTCATGATCATATGCATTTGGATAGAACTAATATCGCCTCAAAAAATGATTTGTGAAAATGCTAACACACTCACACATGACGAGATCACTTGGTGATGTTAGCACGTTTGCGACGGCGGTGGAGTTTGAGCGGTAGAGAGGGTTTGGGTTCCTCTCTCCCTCCCGCCGAGCTTGCGAGGTGGGATTCAGGCGTTTTCGAGAAGTTGAAACGATTATTTTTCCACTACGCCGGAAGTCTGGAAAAGAAACGGAGGCGAACGGAGGTCACAGAGGTGACCGGACGCTGAACCGGACACGGTCCTTGCATGACCGGACGCATCCGGTCAGTGTTCAGTGTCTGCGCGTTTTTCAGTTTGATGATCGGACGCGAGGCGCGTCCGGTCACTGATGATCGGACGCGTCCGGTCGTTAAGGGAGCTTACTGGACTCTAACCGGACGCTGTCACTATCGCGTCCGGTCATTTTCTTCAGCGCGTCCGGTCACTGCTTCGTTGAGCGCTGCTCAGGCGACCAGCGCGTCCGGTCCTTCACGGGACCAGCGCGTCCGGTCGTTCCCGGCGTGTCCGGTCAGTTGGACCAGCGCGTCCGGTCGTTGCTTCGCAGTTAGCCGTTGGGCGACCAGCGCGTCCGGTCGTTTGGACCAGCGCGTCCGGTCAGTACTTCACGAGTTAGCCGTTGGGCGACCGACGCGTCCGGTCAGTTGGACCAGCGCGTCCGGTTAGCCCGATTTCGGCTGTTTAAGTTTCTAACGGCTATATTCGAAGGGGTACGTCTATAAATACTCGTTGGCTGGCTCAAGGCTCTCCCTCTCGAACTTTTGACATACTTGTGAGCACTTTGAGCTAAGCAACTCCCCTCCCACTCATCTCTCTTGCTTCTTTGCATATTCGAAGTGAGATTGAGTGATCCAAGTGCATTTGCATTGTGAGATTGCATCTAGTTGGCACTTGGTGGTTGATTTGCTGCGATATTCTTGTTTCTCTTGGTGGTTGCCGCCACCTAGACGGCTTGGAGCAGCTTGGAGGCGTTGGCAAGAGTTGGTGTTTATTCTTGGCCACCTCCGGTGATTGTGAGGGGTTTGTGCCTACCTCGGCGAAGCGCCAAAGGCAACATTAGTATATTGCTCGTGTCATTGCAACCTTTTGCCATTTGGTAGGTTCTTGTGGTGCCTTTTGAGAGGCTCGGTGTGAGACCGATTAGCCACCGAACCACGTGGTGAAGAGGGACACAACGGGGACTAGCGTGCCGGCAAGCACGTGAACCTCGGGATAAATCTTCGTGTCATCACTTTCATATTGTGATTGATTGATCCCGGTGTTTGGTTATCTTGGTATTCATTGTTGATCATATTGGTTGGCTCAATACTTCGCCCCTCGGCGATACCCTCCTATCTCTCTTGTATTAATTTCTTAGTTATCTTTGCTAGCTAGTTAGCTTAGCTAGAGTAGTTCTTTTGTGTAGCTTGCTAGTTGTAGTTGTACTTACCTTCTCGGTTTGACTTGTGCGGTTGAGTGCAAATACTAGAATTGTGAATTGGATAGGTGGCTTGCAAACACCCATAGGCTAAGCAAAACTCGCATCTCGCTATTTGTTTTATTGATAAACTTGTTTACCTTGTCTTTGTAGAAAATTTTAATAGGCTATTCACCCCCCCTCTAGCCATCAAGATCTTTTAGACGCCTCGACTACGTTTCGACTCATACGAGGCATGCTCTACGGAACACCTCGACTACGTTCTGACTCGTACGAGGCTCGCTCGACAAGGCACCTCGACTATCGGGAAATCTCTGACTCACACGACCCCAGGTCGGGCCGCTCGACCCACCTTATTCACCAACTCTAAGATAAAAGTCAGAGCATTTAATGCGACTACCCACTACTTCCTACCATCATGGCTATAGTAGTAAATGGCGTGGAAGCAGTGCCGGTGTCAAATCTCACTTTTTACCACCCATTCCGGGATGGGAGGTGAAAACCTGTAACTATACGCACCATACCGCGTACTATTTCGCCACTGATCACCCTCGAGGGAGGATACGACAAGGCCCGTACCCCACGATCTCGGGGACTCGGCCTTATCCACCCGTCCTCGACCTGGCCTTGACCCAACCTCGACCCACCGCCAGTAAACAAGGAAGAAAGGCCTACGTGGCATAGGACTCGGAGTCTTTTTACCATCTCGTCCTCTACGTCACCTGGTGTCCAGGGATGGCCGACCATTCCAGAGGCACGTCGCTACAGCCACCTCCACAGGGATCGACAAAACTTCACCTCAAAAGCACCCCGGCGTCCCTGCCTCCTCTTTCCCTATAAAAGGGCAGGCCGGGGCTCTACGAGAAGGGGGACAACGAACAACAGATAACAAAAAACCAGTCTCCATCCCATCGAAGAAGATCAACATCTCAAGCAATCTCCTTTGTACTCTTATTTTTCCTTTGAGACCTGGGCTCGGTTCCCTCTCTTAGAGCTTATAACCCCTACGCAAGCACTTAGGTGCAAGGAAATACAATACTCCCTCCTCCCCGCTGGACGTAGGGCCTTCTTTTGCCCGAACCAGGATAAAACCCCGTGTATCCTCCTTGCATCACCATCCAGATTAGGGACACACATCATTTGATTCACTCATTGGCTTAGGACCCCCACGGTACCGAACGCTGACAAATAAACATATTTGGAAATACAAATGTCACTTATATTTTCTATACATCTAGTCAAACTTAAGAAAATTTGACCTGTATGGAACTTAAAGCGACATTTATTTTTGGGAGGGATGGAGGGGGTATATCACCTATTTGTGGGAAGGAACTTTTGCTCTTTTTTAACTAAAAAGCTACTTTTCTAGCAAAATTTGGTTTATGTGTGTCAGCGTTTCATTCATAATATATAAATATATTTAGCATCTCAACATATCAAAAACTAGAAAAACATACATCTCAGTAAATTTTTAGCTTTTTCAAATAACTAGCTTAATATGTTTGTTTGTTCAGACCAAATGCCAGCAAAAGCTGAAAAAACCAGGCCTATACAACACTTAGGGCTTGTTTAGATTCCCTCCTCTAAACTTTAGAGCTCTAGAAACTTTAGAGCACTTTAGCTCACTTTTGAGGTATAAAGCTCTAATGTGAGGTGGACTAAAGTTTAGAGCTAACTTTATACCACCTGTTTGGAGCTTTAGCTCTAAAGTTTAAATGGAAGGATCCTAACATGCTCACGCCCTGCAAACTATTCCCATCACATGGCCATTCGCTGTTTGGGGGCTCCACTTGGTTGGACCCCTAAAAAGGACAACTGGTGGTTTCACCCACTTGCTCGTCACCATTGACAAATTTCCAAGTGGATCAAGGCTCGTCCTATTACCAGCATCAGGTCTGAGTAAGTTGTGTTATTTTTTACCGACATCGTCCACTGCTTTGGGGTTCCTAACTGCATCATCACCGACAACGACACCCAATTCACTGGTAAAAAGTTTCTGGATTTCTACGACAACCATCACATCCGTGTGCTCTGGTCGACTGTAGCCCATCCAAAAACAAATGGCCAAGTAGAACGTGCCAACGGCATGGTCCTGCAAGGCATGAAACCAATAATTTTTGACAAGTTAAACAAACATGACAAAAAATGGGTCGCCGAGCTTCCCTCGGTCCTATGGAGCCTAAGAACAACATCGAGTTGAGCCACGAGATTCACTCCATTCTTCTTAGTCTATGGGTCCGAGGCCATACTCCCAACTGATGTAGAATATAGATCCCCAAGGTTGAAGGCCTACAACGAGAGAAACAATGACTCCACAAGAGAGGACGCCCTCGACCAGCTCGAGGAAGCCCACGATGTGGCTCTGTTACACTCTGCCAGGTATCAGCAAAGTCTCCGATGCTACCACGACAAACACGTCCACAGACGGGACCTCAGTGTTGGTGACCTGGTGCTACGGCGAAGCCAGAACAACAAGGGACGACATAAGCTTATGCCACCGTGGGAAGGGCCATACATCATCGCGGAAGTGTTGAAGCCCGGCACGTACAAACTATCGAACAAGAAAGGCAAAATCTTCACCAACGCTTGGAACATTGAACAGTTACGTCACTTTTTTCCCTAAAGCCTCGAGGCTCTGTAAATTGTTTCGTAATCCCATGATCGAATAAAGAATACAGCGGTTTTCAAAGCATTGTTTTCATAACAACTAGGAAGGATCGACCCTATTTTCTTAGAGTTGACCCTTCCTCGAGGGCTGCACGGGGGGAACCCCCTGTGTCCCTAAAAAACTCGCATTTTTTCAAAAACAAGGGAACTCTTACATAAGTCGACGAGGCCACAAGTGCACCATAAGGCTCGAGGGATGCCAAGCTTCGAGATCGGCTATGCCTCTAGGCTATGGTACCTCCACTTACTCCCCCACGCCAAGGGGTGCAACCACGCGCTAAGTAGACCTAATAAAAGTTCATGATTTTGAAAAACTCACGTCTAACATTCACATACGCTTCGAATCGAGTTCTTACATAGTCAACAAGGCCACAAGCGCACCCTAAGGTCCAAGGGCTGTCGAGCCACGAGATCACCTACGCTTCTAGGCTATGGTACCTCTACTCGCTCCCTCACGCCAAGGGGTGCAACCGCGTGCTAAGAAAAACATGCAAGAATACGATTGAAGCAAGAAAGAGAACAAAATACTCAAACAAAAACGAACATTTAGTATACATTTACATATAAATGTTTCAAGGCCCCTGAGGCCATCACAACCAAAGTTACGAATACTATCTTATTACATGGGCCTTCATGCCTAGGTTTGGCTCACAGGCCCTCGTCATCAGCAGGCGGAATCACCTCGACCTCGAAAAGCTTGGCAAGACGACTCCTAGGCTCCTCAGCGGCCTTGATCAGGGTCAGACAGGCGACTTCATTCTCCTCGTCCGTTCGGTTCGGATCCGTGATGAAGCCGTCAGCAATGAGGTCCATGTCGTACACAAACCCAGACCGAACGACCGCCATAGCCCTCTTCATGTCGTGATGTAGCCATATCCTCTCGCGGACGAGGCGGCCCAGCGCCACCATCCGATGAACAAAGGAGTTCCCTGGTGCGTCCTCCTCGGTATCGGCATCGGTCTCGACCCCCAGGCCATCACACACCGAGGTGATAGCGCCCTGGAGCAACTGAGTCCACCCGGCCTCGGCCTTGAAGAGGTTCTAGAACGAGGTGGCCGTAACATAAGCCAGGGACCATGACGCCAAGGCCAGAACATAACAAGAGGATTACCCTCAGAGTGGGTCTGCAAACCCACGACCTCATCGCGCAACTCCCCACATGTCTTCTCAGACGCTCGAAGAGCCTCGTCCTTGTCACGAACCGCCGCCCTCAGCACCTCAATTTCCTGACTGATGCCTGAGAGAGCCTCGTCCCTCTCTCGGACCGTCCCCTTCAACGTCACAACCTCGTCCCCTAAGGTTCTGACGCGAGTGGATGCCATCCTGACATGGATGTTGAGGGCATCGCGCTGACCACCGACTAAGGCGACATCCTCCTCGAGCTCCTTCACACGCGCCAGCAGCGGCGCGAGGTCCTCGCGAGCTTTAGCCGCCTCCTTCCGAGCCCTTGCCGTGTCTTCACACACCTTGGCCTCAGCTTCCCTGGACTGCGCCACCTCCTCCCTAACCGCTGCGTGGGCAACGCGGAGCTCGTCCATCTCGGCGCTCTTCTAGGACAACCGCTTGTTGGCTTCCTCGACCAGGGCCCGTTGACGGGCAAGCGCTGCCCACACGCCACTCTCATGATGAATGAAGAGTGACTTGTGGCGGGAACACTCCTTGAGCTCCTGACCACAGTTAAAACCCAAAATCAGAACCAAGGAAAAGGGAAGGATAAAACGCAGGGAAAGATTAACGAACCTAGCTTACCTCGAAAGCCTCCGATGTACCCCGGACCAAGATATCCGAGACCACACATAGGGACTACAACGAGTGCTTTCAGAGTCCCTCGAGGTACTCCTAGTGTTGCACCTCGTCCTTGTCGTCGAGCGCAAAGAAGGGCTCAGCGCTAGGGTTGGACGCGTCCCTAAACTCAAGGGTCGACCGGCCCCAGCGCGGAAGCTCCTCCTCCGCTCGCACGAGTGCCAACCCGGCGAAATCAGGCCACCTGGTCGACGCCTCAGCCAGGTCATCCCCCAACGCCGTAGAGGTACCAGGCCGATCCGGGGCCTCGGCCGTCTCGACGTCCGCCTTCTACTTCCCTTTCTCAGAAGAAGAGCCGTCGACGGTGAGGTCGATCAGGGCCGGGGTCGACCCTTGTGGCAGGATTGGCGTCTCGACTGCCGGCACCACCGCCTGTACGACGGCCGTCTAGACCCACCGCCAGTCAACAAGGAAGAAATGCCGACTTGGCATAGGACTTGGAGTCTTTTCACCGTCTCGTCCTCTACGTCACCATGGTGTCCAGGGATGGCCGGCCATTCCCAGGGCACGTCGCTACAGCCACCTCCATAGGGATCGACAAAACTTCACCTCAAAAGCACCCCCGGCGTCCCTGCCTCCTCTTACCCTATAAAAGGGCAGGCCAGGGCTCTACGAGAAGGGGGACAACAAACAACAGATAACGAAAAACCAGTCTCCATCCCACCGAAGAAGATCAACATCTCAAGCAATCTGCTTTGTACTCTTATTTTTCCTTTGAGACCTAGGCTCAGTTCCCTCTCTCACAGCTTGTAACCCCTACGCAAGCACTTAGGTGCAAGGAAATACAATACTCCCTCCTCCCCGCTGGACGTAGGGCCTTCTTTTGTCCGAACCAGGATAAAACCCCGTGTATCCTCCTTGCATCACCATCCAGATTAGGGACACGTAGCATTTGATTCACTCGTTGGCTTAGGACCCCCACGGGACCGAACGCCGACAAATAAACATATTTGGAAATACAAATGTCACTTATATTTTCTATACATCTAGTCAAACTTAAGAAAATTTGACCTGCATGGAACCTAAAGCGACATTTATTTTTGGGAGGGATGGAGGGGGTATAACACCTATTTATGGGAAGGAACTTTTGCTCTTTTTTAACTAAAAAACTACTTTTCTAGCAAAATTTGGTTTATGTGTGTCAGCGTTTCATTCATAATATATAAATATATTTAGCATCTCAGCATATCGAAAACTAGAAAAAAATACATCCCAGTAAATTTTTAGCTTTTTCAAATAACTAGCTCAATAGGTTTGTTTGTTCAGACCAAATGCCAGCAAAAGCTGAAGAAACCAGGCCTATACAACACTTAGGGCTTGTTTAGATTCCCTCCTCTAAACTTTAGAGCTCTAGAAACTTTAGAGCACTTTAGCTCACTTTTGAGGTATAAAGCTCTAATGTGAGGTGAACTAAAGTTTAGAGCTAACTTTATACCACCTGTTTGGAGCTTTATCTCTAAAGTTTAAATGGAGGGATCCTAACATGCTCTTAGCTAGACCTAGCAAATTCCTTGATGTACTTGAAGTATTTGGATACATAGGTCCAAAAAGTAGTTCTGATTTTTGGATGCCATATATAAGAACTAAATATAATTTAATTATGGGCTGATAAGAGATAGTAGACTCTAACCATCGCCACTAAAGAACAGATAATTCCTATTGGTCTATAAGTACCAGATAGTTATATGGTATCACTACTGGTTCATAAGCAAAAAGTCTATCACCTCTGAATTTTAAAACCAACCGGAAATGATAGATAATTATCACAGCTAGTTGATATATAACTCCGATAGTGATATATATCACTACCAAGTTGTAGAGTTCAAACTTTGTTGTTGACAATATTTTAACTTAGGATGGACTTGTGATGGTTGTCAATGTCGAAGGGAGACAAAGTCAACACAAAAATTAGAGTGCTCGAAGAGATCTACAACTTCGTAGTTAACAATTTTTCATTTGAGATCGCAAAGGGTGTCGAGTATACACTATAAGATTCATAAATGCGTAGTTAAAAAGTAGCACATTTATATAGTCATAAGTGTTGCGTAAGTTAGATGGTATGAACGCTTAAGAGAATGCAGTGAAGAAGATATTTTGCTTTGCCCCACTTGCGTAACTTATAACTTGATGGGTAATGCTAAAGCACTTAGAGAAAAGAGAAACTACACCGGCTGCCAGTAGCGACACATGATGGGCGCGAGAGGAATCCATTGGCAGAAACATGAAGCTTAGTTATTGGCTACCTGGCCAGTGGCCACGCAATTTACATATCATGGTGGTCCACACCCGTGCTTAGCCGAAAATTAACAAGAAAACAACAAGAGTGCCCGATTATAATGACGATCGGGACAGAGGAGAAAAGGCAATAATCAGATCATCTGATGACTGCTGTTTCAGTCTGATTTTGTGCGGAGCGTTGTTAGACCCGCAGTGGGTACTCTAAAACGATACTATAAATCTTTAGAGTACGAATATAGAGTAAAAACTGCTGCACTGGGTACTGTAAAACGATACTCTATCCTTTCTCTCACTCTATATTTAGAGTAGTACTGTGCTTACTCTATACTCTAAGTGGCGGGCCCCACTAGCTAAACAAAGGAAAAAAATGCTATAACTCACAAACCAAAAATCCAAATTAAATTTCGATTTCACCATTAAATTCGTCTCAATAAATCCTTCAAAACTAGATCACACATAGATATATTTATATAAAGTAACAAGTGAGTCCCACAGTGAATAGAGTGGATAGAGGATGATATAGAGGATGGATGTGTGTGGGAGAATTGAGTATAGAGGAGAGAATCTTACTGACTAGGACGTATAAAGGATGAATATAGAGGTCCATGAGGGCGGGAGTCTTAGGCCTTAGCTGTACCAAGACTGCATGCACTATTGCAGTACTGGCATATATAGTAGCATTTCTGGACATATCTTGCAAAAACCTTACAGTTGAGCAAGAAAAAAAAAAACCCGAAGTAGCATCAAATATCTTTCATATAGAAGAATCTTTTGGTACGACTGCTCACAGTGAAGAGTACCTGAGTGCATACCCATGCTTGTGTACTGCATATGGACGTGAGAAAAGATTAAAAAAAACAACGAGCGGATCGAACCAAGGGAGAATTTATATATAATAAAAAAGGAATAGAAAAAAATATTCTTTTTATTTTAAATTATAAGTCACTTTAATTTTTTTATACATTCATTTTGTTATATATCTCACGACTTATAATTTAGAACGGAGACAGGTAACCTTATGAGCAAACATGTCTGGCCTTATTTTCAGTACATTTCAGAGAACCACAGTATTGCAGTCGAGTACCAAGCACAGGACATGGACTGATCAAGACAGACAGACCCGGCTGGTCGGTGCTCTTTTTACCATGCACAGTATCCAGAGGCGCATAGTCCCGGCTCTGAAAAACGGAATCTGCACTGTGACATGAAAACCTCCAGTAGATTATTGTCCTAGCTAGCCTTTACAAATGGAAAACTCCCCCATTAGTTGACGATAGAGTTACGACAAAACTTTTGAAGTGAGAAGTTCGAGTGGTTTTGTACTATATGTATACATATGGTCCTGATTTTAGGTCACCGATAGTACGTGCTGCACATTATATATACTGGCATATATATGCATGCTGGAGCCTTTTGTTTTGTTGTTTCATCGTTTTTCCTCAGATCCTATTTCGACATGAAATAATGTCAAGTATGCACCGATTCTCCAATATATTAGACATTGGATCCTAACTAGTAGTGAAGAAGCATCATGCATTATTATTGCAAGGTTCAATCTGCAATTTCGCAGATGCATGCATATGTTGGTAGCCAGTGTACTGGTTGCTGCTACTCCCCAACAAGCAATAACAGTGACACCACTCCCCGGACCCCACATGCTGGGTGTTTACTTTGAGCCTGTTTAGTTGCCAAAAGGGCCTAAAAAAAAGTTTGTACAGTAACTATCACATCGAATCTTTGAACGCATGTATGGAGCATTAAATGTAAGTAAAAAATAACTAATTGCACAGTTTGTCTGTAAATGTCGAGATGAATCTTTTAAGCCTAGTTAGTCTATGATTGGATAAATTTTACCAAATAACAACGAAAAGTGCTACACGAACTTTATCCAAACTTTTTCACCATCTAAACAGACCCTTTCTCCCTAAAATTTTTCATCATCCCATCACGTCGGAGGACACATGTACGGAGTATTAAATATAGACGGAAAAATAACTAATTACACAGATTCCGATAAATTTGCGAGACAAATTTTTTAAGCCTAATTAGTCCATGATTTGACAATGTGGTGTTACAGTAACATGTGCTAACGATGGATTAATTAGGCTTAATAAATTCGTCTCGCGGTTTTCAGGCGAGTTATGTAATTATTTTTTTTATTAGTATCCGAACACCCCTTCTAATATCTCATGAAACATGCAATGTGATCCCCTAAATTTTTCACCATAGAAATTGAACACCCCTAAAAGGTAAAATATAATTCATCAAAAACGAAAGGACGACGACCTTTCAAAGAAATTAGCAACTAAATCCACTGATCCACCCAATCGTTGTACCCTAAACTCTCACGAGGTGTCTTCTGTGTCAGCCAATGGCAGGGTTTATTTGCAACCACAAAAGTATCATGGTACCAAAAATAGAAATTCAAGGTAATCCTTTTACTGCTAAGATAGGTGTGGTAGGCCTTGATATATATGGACCCTACAACATATAAGACATCGGATCAATGGTCAAATCAACATGACATAGGAAACTAAATAGTACAAAATAGTAACATCTTTTTTTTGGCTTTATGTTTATAGTATTCGTAAAAGATGAAATATGTCTACATCAAAACCGCGAGTTGCTAATATTTTATTTTGGCAAAGTTGAAAATTGTTTTGACCCATAACTTTGTAAGATACCAAACCATGCTCTAGGTGCTAGAAATTTATTTGATAATAATTAGTATTATTGTTGTTCACTTTATAAATGTCTTTATTGTTTATACAAAAGGTGATGCTAGATTTAATGATTTTTCAATCCAAATACGCACCAAGTACCATATCTTTTATTCTCTGGTGGACACTATTTTTTTCATTTCATCCATTACAAAGTCAGCCTCACCAAATCGCTTGCAAATCTTATAGTCTCTTGCTTCTTTATTGCCATTCATATGCAAAAGTAAAAAATCACTCCTAATGAAAAGCATCATTACTATTTATTATTGATTTATAGTTTTCCCCATGTTCGTAGGATCTAAAAAACATGATAGTTGTAAAACGAATAAACATTGAATATTCATTGAGAAGCCAATACAAAATCCATGTGGACCAAGGGATGGCACGACTAGGATGCGACCTTTTGCTCCCAAAGTACATAATTATATAGCACGTATTTAATTAAGCTTGGTAAAGGTGCCAAGGTATGCATTATAATGTACCACCATTATAGTAGGAATTTCAGTTATTATGCTGGTGATTTAAGATGGCACAACTAGAGGGTGTGTATTAGTGTACCCCATCAATGCATCAAACATTTTTATTTTCTAAAGACAAGGAACATATGTTTGGACTTTAGACAGCCACCATTGTATTTTATTTTAATACATCTAGCTATATATACTGTGTATTTTTCAAAAAAAAAATGCAAATGGCACATGCTACTTCAGACTCTTTACCCTAAAAGAGCTAGCTTTACTATCAATTTCCCCCTAGTTGCACTTGAGAAATTTTCAGATAAAAGCCAAACTTGTAGGCATTGCCCTATATATATAATCATGATCATTGCTTGGCGTCAATTAAACTGCTCATATATATTAATTTTGCAGAATTACACATATTCTTAGCAGGTAGAGAGAGCAGGAAGAGGAATCTAATCTAGTCAAGCGTCAAGAGAGCGGGGAGATTTCTTTGAGCAAATGATGGCTTGTAGCTGGATCCCGCCCGTCGGTTTTATTCCGGAGGCTGGAGGAGCACATTTCACACCTGGGTACGCTCCCGGGCAGAGTTTTCTATTGGAAAAAGTCTACTTTTCCTCCCCCAACTTTCACGAAAGTCCGCTTTTCCTCCCTCAACTTTAAAACCAGGCAAATCACCTCCCTCAACTTTTCAAACCGTGCATTTTACCTCCCTGGAGCTGTTTCGAAGGCGGTTTTGCTACAGTGAGATGGTTTTGTCTTTTTCTTTTTTATTTATTTCGGCTGAATCTTTGAAAAATCATAGTAAATCATAGAAAAATCATAAAATGAAAAATCCAATTTTGTTGCACTCCACATGAGTAGATCTATACAGTGAACATATAATATGGTATGCTTTAGTACAAAGTTTTTGCTATGAAGGTTTTGCCTTTTTCTTTTTTATTTATTTTGGCTAAATCTTTGAAAAATCATAGTAAATTACAGAAAAATCATAAAATGGAAAATCCAATTTTGTTGCACTTCACATGAGTAGATCTACACAGTGAACATATAATATGGTATGCTTTAGTACAAAGTTTTTGCTATGAAGGTTTTGCCTTTTTCTTTTTTATTTATTTTGGCTAAATCTTTGAAAAATCATAGTAAATTACAGAAAAATCATAAAATGGAAAATCTAATTTTGTTGGACTCCACATGAGCATATCTACACCGTGAACATATAATATGATATGCTTTAGTACAAAATTTTTGCTACCAAGGTTTTGTCTTTTTCTTTTTTATTTATTTGGCTGAATCTTTGAAAAATCATAGTAAATCACAGAAAAATCATAAAATACAAAGTCTAATTTTTTTGGACTCCACATGAGTAGATCTACACAGTGATCATATAATACGGTATGCTTTAGTCCAACAAAATAATTATAGAAGTTGCAGCTATGAATTATTTCAATTAATTACAGAAAAGTATAGATCTAAAGCTATAATAAAAATTTTGTACTAAAGCATACCATATTATATGTTCACTGTATAGATATGCTCATGTGGATTCCAACAAAATTAGATTTTCCATTTTATGATTTTTCTGTGATTTACTATGATTTTTCAAAGATTCAGCCGAAATAAATAAAAAAAGACAAAACCGCCTCACTGTAGCAAAACCACCGTTTACTGTAGCAAAACCGCCTTCGAAACCGCTCCAGGGAGGTAAAATGCACGGTTTGAAAAGTTGAGGGAGGTGGTTTGCCCGGTTTTGAAGTTGAAGGAGGAAAAGCGGACTTTCGCGAAAGTTGGGGAGGAAAAATAGACTTTTTCCTTTTCTATTTGTCGTTTCACAAGGAGCCGCTTTCATTTACGGGCTCCGAGGGGCTGCCCCCGCGGGTGGGCCCGTACCGTCACCATTCGTACGGGCACGTGCGGCCCCCACCTCTTTACGGGTCGTCCATTGGATGCTGGACGCCCATCATGGAGCCAAGGGCCGCCGCCCCCCTGCCCTGCCCCTCCCTGCCTTGGACTCTTCTCCGGCGGGACCCGGGCCGTCCACAGCGCATCGGACGACGGCCGTCCGTCGACGGGGGCAGCGGGGGCCTGTGATTCTGTGAAGCTTGCCGCCATTGCTGCCGCTCGCTCTCACCCACCCCCGACCCCGAACCACCGCTACCGCTCGATCGAGAGAGAAGGGAAGGGAGATGACAGTATACGGAAAAAATAGTATTTTTCACCTTTAGTCATGTCGCCTCTCACCTCACAGTGTCCTTGTCATCCCTTTCACCTAAAAGCCCTAACAGTGCCGCCTCTGCGGCGCGGCTTTTTTCCTCTACGGCTGTTGCTAACTAGTAGTACTGTATTCCTCCCCTCTGTTCCATCTCCCAGTTGCTCCGCGGATCTCCCCTTTTTAGGCCAAACAATCCATCCACCACCTCCTAATAATAGTAGCCGGCGGCATGCAGATGCGATTCCCCACACCTTCTCCCCGTTCCTGATGAAGCTCCACCTCCTCAGATCAATGGGCCTATGAGACGACGAGCAACGCCAGTCAGCAACCAGCCACCACTACAAACCACTCCAGTCTCTCCAGGTGAGCTGAGCAAGAAGCAAGGGTATGCACCACTCTCCAAGTCCAAGCTAAGCTCCTTTTTATCTTTTTCCTCATCTCTTCTCTTTGCGGAATCTCGAGCCAGCTTCTGCTCCAACTAGAGATCCTGCTGGAAGCTTCTCCATCCACCACTCCGACGCGCGCCGCCGCCGCCGAGATCAGCCGCCATCGCCACCAAAGGTATACTTGCTTGGGAACGCGCCAATGACTTCATGCTGCGTCTCCAAGAAAATACTGTAGAATCCATTCCCCTTGACTACACTAGCTTGCTCTGAAAAATAATGTTTCTTGTAAGTATATCCTTTTGCTTTGATGCATAAATATGAAAGATGCATCGCTTTCACACGCACATGAACAGGCGAAGAAGAGATCGAGCAGGGCTCCCAGATATATAGATCCCCAAAAGGCGCATGTAATCATCGGCTGCATCATATCAATCGTTCATGTGTTTGTATGTGATTCGTGGATGCCAGATTAATCGATGGACCTGTCCCCGAACCCCGAGAGCCCGGGAGGCGGTGGTGATGGCGGCGGAGGAGGTGTCGGAGCCGGTGGATCGAGCAGCGGGCCGTCGTCTTCGTCGGCGCCGGGCGGCGGCACGCCGCAGACGCCGAGCCGGTACGAGGCGCAGAAGCGGCGGGACTGGAACACGTTCGGGCAGTACCTGCGGAACCACCGGCCGCCGCTGAGCCTGGCGCAGTGCAGCGGCGCGCACGTGCTGGAGTTCCTGCGCTACCTGGACCAGTTCGGCAAGACCAAGGTCCACACGGCGCCGTGCCCCTTCTTCGGCCACCCGAACCCGCCGGCGCCGTGCCCCTGCCCGCTGCGCCAGGCGTGGGGCAGCCTCGACGCGCTGGTGGGCCGCCTCCGCGCCGCCTTCGAGGAGAACGGTGGCCGCCCGGAGTCCAACCCCTTCGCGGCGCGCGCCGTCCGCCTCTACCTCCGCGAGGTCCGCGAGCACCAGGCCCGCGCGCGCGGCGTCAGCTACGAGAAGAAGAAGCGCAAGAAGCCGCAGCCGCCTGATCACGCCAGCGGCAGCGGCAGCGGAGGCCAAGGCCCTCACCACCCGCCGCCTCCGGCCCCGCCGTCCGCCGGCGCGGCGTGCTGAGGAACAGTGCTACGATCGACGTACGCACCCATTTGGTATGCCGGCCGGACTGATGAGCATATTTTATGTAGGTTTCGATCGATTTGCTGGTGCATGCATGCATGATTTATTTGCTACTCCTACCATTTTGCTCGCGATGCTTCTTCATCGGTTAGACTGTCTGCCGATCGTGTGCCGTGCTACATTGTTATTTTGCTTCTGCTGCTCTCTCTACTGCTACGACTAGCTTCAGTTCCTAGCTACCGCTTATTTTTCGTGTCAAGCAGTTTAATTTGCTGGTGGAAGAAATCTTATCATTGGATCAATGAATTGAAGCCTATTATATATGCTTTTTCTTATAACTTTTCATTCAGTACTGCTCATTGTAGATGAAGATGGACTTGCATACTTGTGTGTACCGATTCATTGTACACACGTACATCATGTCCTCAATTCAAAGTACAGAGAGAGGACGACGAGAGAGCTAGCAGCCTCCCATGACCATGCATCTCTCTGCTCCTTCTTCGCGCATGCCAAGTCCCATCGAGGACGTACAAATTTGACGCACCTCATCTCTGGCTTTCTTTCTAGGCCCTTGTTCAGTTCCCAAATCCAACCCCAAATTTCACTATGCAAAAAGAAGATTCCCCGTCACATCAAAATGTCGGCACATGCATGGAGTACTAAATGTAGATGAAATTAAAAACTAATTGCACAGTTTTGTTGTACTTTGCGAGACGAACATTTTGAGCCTAATTAGTCAAAGTTTGGACAATTTTTACCAAATAAAAACAAAAGTTGCTACAGTACGACGTGACCTACACTATTCCAACTTCTCCTCCCAATTCCAACATCTAAACAAGGCCTAGTTCTGATTCCTGTGCGGCTTCCTTCTTCTGGTGCGCTCTCGCGCTCGATCGGCGCCGCGCTAGCCAGCGAACTGCTCCGCACTGCACCAATGAGCAGTGTGACAACGGGCATGGCCGGACCGATCGATCGAGCCGGATCGTCGCTCGTACTGGCGCGGCTAGCTCACTGTTGCATGCCATCCGCCGTCCCATTGGCTCGGTGCATATCTTGCTAGATCTTGGCTGACGGTTGAACAGGATGCCACTGTTGTTCTTCTCTAGCGCGCTCGTGCGGCTGCCGGCTGGCCGGCCGGGTTCGCCACCTCCAGCTGCTGCAGTGACGCCCATAGGAGTCAAATGGATGAATAGTAGTAACATGTGTGCTGTGTGTGCCCCTAGCTACCTCTCCGGCTGCTACCTTCTAGTCTGTAGCACTGAATTCGTTTACAAGGGTGTGCGGCCAAATAAGGAGATGTTCATTGATTCACTGTAGTTAGCAGCTGCATATCTACTCGGGGCTGTTTAGGTGGCAAAATTTTTGTCGAAACGCTACTGTAGCAGTTTCGTTGTTATTTAGTAAATATTATCTAATCATGGTCTAATTAGGTTTAAAAGATTTGTCTCGTCCATTTCGTCTAAACTGTGTAATTAGTTTTATTTTTTATCTATATTTAATGTTTCATGCATGTGTTCAAAGATTCGATGTGACGGGAAATCTGAAAATTTTGGCAAAATTTTTGGCATCTAAACGGTGCCTACGGCTCTCTTGTCGAGCTGCATGCATGCACTGATTGCATTATTGCTATTGGTAGATTAGTTCGTACTGCCATTTTGACATACACCAGATTCCTGATTTCATGCATGCAACAAGCTACTGCTGCTTCATATATGCATGCAGTCTCTATCTGTATGTTAACATGATAAAAGTTCTTTTATTTGCAATCCCCAAGCAATCAATTGGTGATCTGATAATAATGTGATTTTATATATGACCAAAACTGGATTAGTAAAATGTTGGGTTAGAAACAGCTCTTGATCTGAACTTACTAATAACTTGTCATAAGGTAAGTAAGCTACAATATATATAGTTGCTGGCTTTCCGCGATCAGCATCATCCATTTAAGTTTGCACATATAAATTGAACATAGGTGGTTTGTTTTCCCTCTTACTCTTCATTTTATGTGCTCATGTGTGTTGCTACTAGCCAATTAAAATGATTTAGTTACTTAAATGCATGTGCCTTGTTTGATATGATTTTACGGGTTCTCTAGTTTTCTGAATGTTTTGAAGGATCAATACTAAGCCATACTAGTAGTAATAGGATTTGTAGAATTAGATACTGAGCACATGTATTTGTAACATACTCCCACACACATACTTTAATTACAACTTCATAGAATATTTGGAATTTTGACTCGTGCTAACACAAGTCAACACCTACTGTGCATGTTCATAATTAAGTTATGTTATTGGGTTCTTCAAAACAATCCATTACAACCACAAGACAAAAATCGTGTTGTTTTCAATAATGTAGTCCCTGCTTTCTAAATTGTTGGTCGCTTTAATATTATCTTAAGTCAAACAAATAAAACTTTGGCCAAGTTTATAGGAGAATGGGTCAACATCTAGCACATCAAAATACTTTTGTTAGTTATTTGGTTTTGTAAACCGAACATATTTGTCTATAAACTAGGTCAAAGTTAGAGAAGTTTGACTTAGGATAAAACTAAAACAACTCTCAATTTCGGATGAAGGGAGTAAACATAAAAGCATGAAAGGTGATTACATTGCATGAAAATGGGGTATTTGTCTTATTGAAATCGTATAGCACCAATAAAAATACAAAAAAAATCAATATATTGAGCAAAGTAGAGTGTATTTCAAATAGTTTGTAAATTATTATAGGTTGTTATATGATTTTTTTAAAAAAGTACAATAACTAATTGCAAAGGTCATGTGCAAATTAGAGTAATGCCAGCCTAACAATGTATCTCTCTGGATGCTTTATTAAGTGAATCATTTCTCTAAAAATTGACAATAATGAACTTCTATTTATCTTTCTACAACTATGAACAAATTCATTACTTGGGCTATAATCAGAAATGTGGTAGTACAACTTACTATGATCTAATAGTATTCAAATGGGATAGAGATATTATCTATCAAATGGTACTATTTTCTTTGACTAAGAAAAACTTAAACAATGCATTGATTCTTGTACTCATGGTAATTAACCTCTCAAATCCAATTTTTAGATTGTTAGAAGTGAGTTTTGCCCTTAAAAAAGATATTTTTCAACTTTATAAGGTTATGATATGGTTGTATTATATACTTTCTTCTTTTTTCCTTATTAATTCATGCTATGTGCTGATTTTGACTGACAAGCTTTAGCTTCTTATATAAACATATTTAATTGTCAAATAAGAAGTGATGACCTCTAATATAATATTCAAAAACTATCTCTGTGCACAGTAAACTTAGACTATCTAAGTGAAGTAATATTTTAGTGTTTACTTTGCTAAACTGTTATCAATAATTGATCTGTAATAGAAAAAACTACAAAGTTCAAAGTTGTCCCAAAAATATTATAGGATTATTTCCGTATGTGATAATTCAAAGATGATATGTTTCCTGTCCATACCAACACCATTTGTAGTTGTGCCAGTAATTATATTACTCCTTCATATCACAAATAAATGAAGTACCAACTAAAGATGTATACTCTTCCAAATTATAAGTCACTTTGACAAAATGGATGTACCAAAAAAATCAAAACGACTTATAATTTGGAACGGAGAGAGTAAATTCTAAATTTTGACTACAAAGTGCCTTTTACATGTTGAGTTTTTTTTCGCGAATACGCACGAGTGTGCATATCTTTGTATTAGAAGAAATAAAGTTTATCTTACAAGAAGCTGTTTCCGGCACGAGACACGATTAAACACTACATCTTGACGGAGCAACCAGCAGCGAGACTTAACATTGTTCGGCGAATGCGCTAGGCTTGGAAGCCGGTCGCTCCCGCCTCTATCCATCGTTCTGCCTCGGCCTTGATTAGCGGTAGCCTTTTACATGTTGAGTTTGAATGATGTAATATATATTATATTAGCAGATTTGTTTCTTGAACTTTCGTAGTGTTCCTTTTAGAAAATTTGGCTTCAGACAAACTCAAAAAAATCAATTACTTGTGACCGGCGGGGGAGTGTATGTGGTGAAAGCAACGCTATTTAATAATAATTTCATTCACACAAAAACAACTGGAATATGATGCAAATATAGCCTCAATTGGGAAAGAACGGTAGAAGTATAGTACTTGTAGGAAAATAATTGTATTTTAAATCAATAAACGTATAGTAGCCTGCTGAGTGCTGACCAAGCATGAAGCATCCAAAAAATTAAATCAGAGATGGTTCCTATAGCTCATATCTTAAACTAAATATTTGCTGGTCGTGTATATTCAGAGGATACAGTGAATTGCATTTTCTATTATTGTATAGAGGGAATATTGTAGTGACGTAATATATATAAAGTAGCTCTCACGTGCAATTCAACATGATTCAGAAAAAGCTCTCGGGCGGATTCACATATTATATGAAAAAGAGTTGACGAAACCGGTACATATCGAAACTAAATTGGCAAATGGTTCTGAACCAAAACACCCCCAGACGCCACAGAAAAAAATTATTATTCAATCTGTTTGAACCATCTCACTGGCAGGCCAAAGAATGTTAGAGTATATATATATATATATATATATATATATATATATATATATATATATATATATATATATATATATATATATATATATATATATATATATATATATATATATATATATATATATATATATATATATATATATATATATATATATATAGTTCCTATTAGGAATTTCAATTTTTGTATCCACAGATATATATAATGTTTGTACTAATTTATAATAAAGTGAATACATATTTACGATACATGTGTTACTACCATAATGTTGTAGTTAATCACTTAAGAGATAGGAGTTGCAATAATCTCGTAATAGTACATCCGTTACGCTCAAAGTTATCTATGGCCGGTCGTTGAGTATACCATACATACACACACACACATTATCTAATTAATTATGTGTTTCCTTTTTATCAAAGTAATAGTTGTCCTTAAGTATTTGTTTAAACATTGTTTTTATTTTCACAAATATAGCCAATAAGAGTTCAATTAGTTACATGTATATACTAGAAAAGAAAATTAGTTTGGACATAGAAATTATATAGTATCTCCAATTCATATAGGAAACCACTATTTCTGTCCCACAAATTAAATTGTCATTTTAATTTTGTTAAAATAAACCAAACTATATTAGTTCGACTAAGTAAAGAGTATCAGCATTTGACATCAATATATAATTTGCATGATGAATCTAATCATACTTTTTTTGGTTTTGCGAATTATACACAAGTATAGACACAATTTCAAAAATATTAGTATTTTACAAACTTAGTTAAACTTCATATGGTTTGACTTAAAATAAAGATAAAAACATCACTCTTTGCAAGGTGTGGAGGTAGTTTGAAGCCATCGGCAAAAAGTTCTCCTTTGGTTTATGCTGCTCGCTCCTAAGTTATCTAAGAGGTACCACGAATTGCACCTGTAATTATACACTTCGAAACATTGGCCCTATGCGTCCGTGTGCGTGGTGTGGTTTGGCGGGGCAGGGGGCAATAATATAAATTCATGGATGTTTCATTTAAATTAAATACCATATGTTACATAGGTAAAACTAATGACATGGTATGAGCACTCAATATTTTTCATATCCGAATGGTTTTGTATAGTCTGTGATGACTTCGTCAATGTTGAGATTTTTTCACTGCTGCACAATGGGGCTGTAGTCCCGGTCCAAAAGGATCTCTAGTCCCAGGCTGCGAGCCAGGACTAAGGTTTCGGGACTAAATGTCCCACCTTTAGTCCCTGCGAGGCATCGACGTGGCGCAACACCTTTTAGTCTTGGTTGGTATTACCAATCGGGACTAAAGGTTTTTTTTCTTTTCAATTCATTATTGATTTTGGTTTTCAGTTATATTGTTTTCCAATTTATTCTTCGTTGCTACTATCCGTATACGTTGCACCTATACGAGAGCGTTATTATTGCACACAAATAAAGTATGAAACTATATATATATATATATATATATATATATATATATATATATATATATATATATATATATATATATATATATATATATATATATATTACATTTACATTAATATATATAATAATATACAAGTAATTAAGTGTTCGGCCACCGGTTAATGAGTTACACAAATGTTTGTCCGCCACTTAAAGCTCATACAAGTGTTCGTTCTTGTTTGGACTCTTCAAATTCAACCTAGGGTTGTGGTGGAACTCGCCGTCTTCCGGGATGACATGATCGTTGATGAAACTTGCGATCGTCTCCTGGATTGCGACGAGTATTGTGTGCTTGAACACTTGTTATTTCAATTCTCACTCCTTCCATTTGCATTAATTAAAGAAAAAGATATTAATATACATAAGATTTATTTAGTTTCAACAAATAAATAAGATATGAATTTACTGTATACACATGTTACTTACTTTTAGCATCTCTTTAGCAGGTGTAAATTTGCTACACCGCATGTACTCGCAAACGTAGTATCCACATAAATTGGTTCCGTATGGTTGTCTGGACACCCACTTATGTAGAATAGGAGGGGGGTGGCACTTTTAGATCCGTACGATATCTTTGTTGTAGCCAAACTCAAGCCCTGCCCAATAAGTCGATCGTTGATTAGGTATAGCATAGTAAATTAAAGGAGCAGGCAACGATAATTAACGAATGATAGAACTTACCTCTGGATCATGTCTATCATGTCTTGGTACATTGCCATCTCTTTTCTTATTGAGTCCCACACATTTATAGTTTGTTCCTTAATCTTAATCTCATTGAGTATCTAGTGATCCCTGCATTTGTTTATAGAGTCAACTTATATATATATATATATATATATATATATATATATATATATATATATATATATATATATATATTAATGTTGGATTGACTAAGACATGATATAACACAACACTTTACCCCATATTGTAAGGGAAGAGTATCAACTCCATATGCCTTCGGTTATAAAAGAACCTCTGGAGGTTTTTCTCTATTTCCTTGATCTTCAGATTGAATGGATCTTTAGTCTTTGTGTCCTTGTACATGACATACGGATCGATAAAACCAATTCGATCGTCTTGTTTTAATCTGAGTTCTCTCATCATGTGTCTGCACATCGTGAGCATAGTTATTACGAATACGTACATATGCTAGAGTGAGATTATTGATTAAAAGGAAGAATCACTTACAGACAGTAGCAGCTTATGAGAGATTTGTCAAGAGCATCCATATAGAGAAGTTGGTGTATTTCACTAAACTCTACCCAGATGACTTCATCTCCACGGAAGTAGTGACGATCTCTGACTTGGACGCCTAGATATTGTTCACTTTGATGTTGTGCACAGAATCTCAAGTAGTACTCATGCAACTTGTACATTTGTGTACCAAGATTTTTTTTACCTTTGCAGGGTCGCATAGACTCCTGCCATATACGTACTTCCTCCGCCATTCATCAACAACTTCAGCCTCTTTATCAGTTGTCAGTTCCTCCCGACCGAGAAGTTGCTCTAATGAAAGCCCAGTCACATTCATCCACTTGGCGAGTTCATCTAAGTCCACATCATCAGGTACCGACATTTGCATCAAGTTTGTGTTGGAACCATATTGATTCTCAACCACTAGTGATGGCACTGATTGTTGCGCTGGTTGGTCGAGCTGTGCAACATCTTTCCCGGCCGCCTTCTGTTTCCTTTTGTCCTCCTTGATTTTCTTTGTAATAGTACGCTCATAGTCTAATAGTGGCGGCGCTGGTTTTTTACTAGCGGCACGCTTCTCATCTTGCATAGCCTACACCACTTGACGTAGCTTTACACGATGATACATTAGGTATGGCTTCTCTTGCTTTGCTCGTGCGTCAGCTTTGGTCTTTTTGAAGAACGCTTTCACTTCTGCCTTGACTGAAGCATTAAGTTCTTCATCAGTCTTCTCGTATGGAAGCTTGGTCATCTTTGGGATCTTCATGACCACAACTTGTTTCTTCAGCGGAGGTGGTGGGACCGATCTCTGTGAGCCAGCGGGCCTCTTGTTCCTCGATGGACCAGCCGGTGCCGATGAGGCGACCGTTATCGGCATTGGCGGAGGCACGGTTGGAGCTTGCTGTTGTGGAGGAGATTGGGCCGTTGGCGATGTTGGAGTATGTCGTGGAGGAGATACGACCAGCGGTGGGGATGCAGCCTTGTCTGCTTGTATGAAATCATCGTCGTCGTCGTGTCCCACGGCACTGTGGTCATGTGGTGAATGGATAGACGGACTTGGGGAGGTCCTGAATTTGAAAAAAAACGAACAAGGTATATACATGAGTGAACCGTAATTAGATACAGTACATAATTATTGAAAAGCAATTGCGTTCACAATCATCCACACCTAGAGTTCGGTTGTGGTGGCGACACCCTAGGAATAATGATGTATCGTTTCTTCCAACATATGAATGTCTTCTCCGCTTCACCTAGGGTCTTCTCCCCATCACCACCTTCGATATCCAGAGCCACATTTTCATGGCCTTTGACCACTCTATCCACTGAGACACTAGCATATCCGGGTGGTATTGCGACCGAGTGGATCCTTGGTGTCTTGGTGGGGTCGATAGGAGATATAACACCAGTAGCCACCTTGACTGTGGCATTCCCCTCCGGAATATGCAGCTCACAGGACGTCAACGGAGCGGTGATGTCATCCACTGGGAAGCGCATCCCTGCGTCATCATCTTGCCTCACAGGCACCTCCGTAGAAGCACAACTGCTTTTCAACTAAGCTGAGCCGGGGCTGATGTTGGCGGCCGGCTGTGACAAGCTCTGGAGGCGGGAACTTACAACTTCCTCCATGGCCTTTCTGATTTGCTCATTCATAGTGGCCTTAAGCGCTTCCTCCTGCTCTAGTGCCTTACGAGCCACTTCACTGGTCTTCATAACAGCCTCCTCCAACTGGCGTAGCCATTCCCTGTCCTCTTCCTTCTTTCTCTAGCGCCTTCTATAAGTTTCTCTGTCCTGAGGGAAGGCATGCTCCCACGACACGGAGCCATAGCCTCTCGTCCATCCACCGTGCTCAGGGTTCCTCAGGGTATATGTTAGCTCATCTTTATCTCTATTCGGCTGCCACTCTCCACTTTGAGCGACGGAGCGGTCTTGATGAAATCTTTCTGCTACAGCTTGGATGCGTTCCCCATACACGACCTTTCTGGTCTCTAGGTCCAGGCGGCCTCTATGAGCAAAAAACCAGTGCTTGGTGTGCTCAGGCCAGTCGAGGGATTCTGGCACCAACCCCCCGTCAATTAGCTCTTGCTCGGCTTTTTCCCACTTAGGAATGGCAGTAGGGTAGCCACCTGATCCCATCCTATGGTGGAAGGTTTTGTGTCAGGCATTCTCTTGGTTCCTTCTCGCCCGTTGTTGACCCTCTTCCGACGTCTTGAACTGCACAAACTCGTCCCAAAATAGTCGCAGCTTGACAAAGTGCTTACAATTGAAATTCGGAGTCTTGTTCTTCTTGATATAGTCGTTATATAGATTCTTCTTATAGCACTGGAATTGTGTGGACATCTTCTTCATAGACCAATCTCGAACTCTTTCCTTCAACTGTTCATCGTTTGTGTCTAGCGTGAAATGTTACAACACGTCACCCCAAACTAGTTCCTTGTCACGGTCGGAGACATAACTAATTTCTGGGCGTTGCTTATTTTTCTTCCATTCATGGACATTGATTAGGATCCTATCCCGGACAAGGTACCCTAAGTGGTTGACAAATGCCCTTGCATGGGGTCCACGTGGCTGGCCTGTTCTCTCGTCGAAATCCATGATAACCAACCGGCCCTTCATCGGCTTCTTCGGGCCTCGTACTTTTCTGCTGGTCCCCGTGTTGTTGTTGAGATAGAGGGCTATGTAGGCAGAAATAAGACAATTAATAAAGATTTTTTTGAATTTCATGTATATAAACATAGGAGGCTGCATATATTACAGACCTCGTCAACATTGTCTTGGTCATTCGGGTCGACCAAGTACTGAGAACCGTCATCGATGCCCTCAGGGTTCTCATTGCCTTCACGATCGTCATAACAACCTTCTTCAGCGCTACCGCGGATCATGTTCAACAATATTTCTTCGTCTTCTCTCGGGTCGGCCATTTCTGCAAAAATATTTAGGGTTTAGGGTTTACAGTTCAGGGTTTAGGGTTTAGGGTTTAGAATTTATAGTTTAGGGTTTAGGCATTACTAAGCATAAGAGATCGACTTACACATATTAGTGAGATATCATCTGGATATAAGTGTAGATCATGGTAATCATGCAGCAACGGTATCGATCAACTCCTACTAACTTAATACATCTAATAACAAGTAAGTCTATCACAAGTTGTATTTCTTAATTAAAATAGGTAATTTTAACTATATATATATATACACGCCATAGGCGGGCGCCGGCGCCGGAAGCAGTAGCGCGGCGGCGCCAGAAGCAGCAGCTCGGCTCCGGAAGCAACAGCAATGGGGCGGCGCGCGGAGACGAACCTGGCGACGCGCGGCGGTTCTTGGGGCGGCGCTCGGGGCGGCGCGCGGCGGTGCTCGGGCGGCGGGTGCTCAGGAGATGGAGATCGAGGCGGCGGCGGTTCATGTGTCTGCGCGCGGGTGGGGAGGAGGAGGAAGAAGGATGGGCTTTATAGGCCAGGGACCTTTAGTCCCAGGTCTGTCCACCGCCCGGGACTAAAGGGGCTTTAGTCCCAGTTTCAGCCACGAACCGGGACTAAAGGTCAGTCCCGGTTCGTGGCTGGAACCAGGACTAAAGCCCCTTTAGTCCCGGGCGATGGCTAGGCCCGGGACTAAAGGTCCATCCACCAAATTCTGGCGCCTATTTAGGCACCAGAATTTGGTGGATTTTATTTTTCACTTTTTTTCTTTCATCTTTCTAAATGCATAGTAAATTAAATATTTATCATAATTTTTTTAAAAAAATACACATTAGTTTAGTTTGACTCTATTGTGCATTACATAAATTGTAAACACTATTTTTTTTCAAATATTTCATATTATTCAAAATAAATGTTATTTATAATGAATATTGTGTTAATGCAAAAATATAATGGGCAATTAAAATATATAAAATTGTTGGCTTTCGACAGAAAATTTGTTTTTGGGTCATTTGGACGTTAAACTTTTGTTTCTTCAATAATAATTATCCAAATGCGCGACATTAATTGTCTAAATTTGAAAATTTAAAATTTTCAGAGATACACGTCGTTTTCGGAACCCTGGATGGTCTCGACTGGGAAAGTCATGAATACCAAGTTTGTTCCACTCATCAAGATCTACATTTCATACATAGATCATTTTTGCATTTGACAAAGTGTTGGCAAAGTGTAGTTGAAAATCCACAATTCTCACCTATAGTTTCAAATAGTTTGTGTGAGATTCAAGATTTGGTGAGTATTGTTTATTTAAACATTTTCAAATAGGAAAAATAGTCTATATAAAAAGTTTGGATCTTGATGAGCTCTAACAACTTGGTATTCTAAAGTTTTTCATTTCAAGTCATTTAGTTTGTCATTTGACCAAGTCTGACCAAAAACCGTCTTTGATTTTAAAAACATGTGCCTGGGACTTGCTAAAATTTATCCAGATGAAAATATGGTCCATATATGAAATGTAGATCTTGATGAGCTCTAACAACTTGGTATTCAAAAGTTTTTCATTTGAAGTCATCAAATAGGTCATTTGACCAAGTTTGAGCAAAGTCAAAACATTGGTTTTTAGAAACACACACTTTGACCGAACCCTGGATGGTCTCGAATGGAAAACTCAAGAATACAAAGTTTGTTCCAATCATCAAGACCTACATTTGGTCTAATGGTCAACTTTTCATTTGTAAAAGTTTGACCACTCAATTTTGAATTTTGAAAGAATTCATAGCCAAACGCCGGTTTTTGGAACCCTGGATGGTCTCGACTGGAAAAGTCATGAATATCAATATTGTTCCACTCATCAAGATCTACATTTCATACATAGACCATTTTTACATTTGACAAAGTGTTGACAAAGTGTAGTTGAAAATCCATAATTCCCACATATAGTTTCATATAGTTTGTGTGAGATTCAAGATTTGGTGAGTATTATATATTTAAAATTTTTCAACTAAGAAAAATGGTATATATAAAAAGTTTGGATCTTAATGAGCTCTAACAACTTGGTATTCCAAAGTTTTTCATTTCAAGTCATTTAGTCTATCATTTGACCAAGTCTCACCAAAACCCGTCTTCGATTTTGAAAATATGTGCCTGGGACTTGCTAAAATTTATCCAGATGAAAATATGGTCCATGTATGAAATGTAGATATTGATGAGCTATAATAACTTGGTATTCAAAAGTTTTTCATTTGAAGTCATCAAATAGGTCATTTGACCAAGTTTGACCAAAGTCAAAACATTGGTTTTTAGAAACACACACTTTGACCGAACCCTGGATGGTCTCGAATGAAAAACTCATGAATACAAAGTTTGTTCCACTCATCAAGACCTACATTTGGTCTAATGGTCAACTTTTCATTTATAAAAGTTTGAACCACTCAATTTTAAATTTTGAAAGAATTCATAGCCAAAACTGGTTTTCGGAACCCTGGATGGTCTCGACTGGAAAAGTCATGAATACCAATATTGTTCCACTTATCAAGATCTACATTTCATACATAGACCATTTTTGCATTTGATAAAGTGTTGGCAAAGTGTAGTTGAAAATCCACAATTCCCACATATAGCAAAGTTTGAACCACTCAAATTTGAATTTTCAACACATATTGTTACAATTATATTACACAAGATGTCAAATACACATTATTAATTTGAGTTCACTACCTATATCAAGCGGGCACAGTGGTAAACTTTTTCTTGACGTATTGCCCATGGTTATGATCATTCCGTAACCATGGAGTGTCCTCAGCAGCGAGCAGGATGGTTGGGTCTTTGGCCACACAGAAGGGTGGGATTCGTTCATCCTTTTCATAATCCTCTGACACGTCTGACTTGTCTTCA
The DNA here is from genome assembly GCA_038087645.1 of Saccharum hybrid cultivar R570. NCBI lineage: Eukaryota > Viridiplantae > Streptophyta > Magnoliopsida > Poales > Poaceae > Saccharum > Saccharum hybrid cultivar. Next base: position 7,922,866 of record JAQSUU010000191.1, on the reverse strand, counting down.
ATTCCCACAATGTTTCTTTTCCCTGTAAGAACTATGTGGCGCTTTGGCTCGTTGGTTTTTTTCTCATCGTGTTTCCCTCTCTTAGGTTTTGTAGACATGTCTTTCACATAGAACACCTGATTCACATCAGCAGCAAGGACGAATAGATCATTTCTATACCCAATATTGTTGAGGTCCACTATTGTCATTCCGTACTCCTTATCGACTGATACCCCTCCGTTCATCTTCACCCATTAGCATCGGAATAGAGGGACTTTAAAATTATGTGCATAGTCTAGTTCCCAAATCTCCTCTATGCGACCATAATATGTGTTTATGTTCCCATTCGGTTCTGTAGCATCCACGCGGACACCACTGTTTTGGTTGGTACTCTTTTTTATCTTGGGATACGGTGTAAAATATATTTTCATTTATCTCATACCCTTTGTACGTGAGGACGTGCCACTGAAAGGTCCTTGTTTGGTTTTGGTAATTGAGTGACAACTTAGGTGGACTAATATGTGGTTATGTGAGATACACAGGAGATTAGTCCACATGTGATGGTGTCATGAAGGAGCTCATTGCATATGAGACATGACATGGAGTCATGTGACCAAGGTGGAGAAGATCAAGATGAGGCTTGGCTTGATGGACCGGTTGCTAGGGTGAAGGGCAAGTTGTGTGATGACTTGGCGCCGAAGGACCGAGGCAACGGTGAAGAGCAAGTGAGGTCAAGATCGATAAACCAATACGGTCATGTGATGATATGAAGTGGATCATATCATTTGGTGATTGGTTGGTGCATGTGTTGCATCAACATCGGAGGAGATGAAGTGGAATGCGCAAGGCAAAGGTATAACCTAGGGCATTTCCATTTCACCGGTCATAGGTGTGTAGAGAAGTTGATGACCGGATTTAGGATAGATGGCCGTACTATCAAGAGGGGCAAACTTGTTTGCATATCGGTCATCTAGTGCCACTTGAGCGATCTAACTTTGCATACGTGTTAGGATCGAGTGGCGAGGCAAGTTGAGTGGTTAACTCCTTCGATAAAATGATTATGAAAATGCTAACACACGTGCACAAGGTGGTGGTCACTTGTTGGTGTTAGCACATTTACGACGGCGTTGGAGTTTGAGCGGTAGAGAGGGTTTGGGGTCCTCTCTCCCTCCCGCCGAGCGTGCGAGCGCGGGATTCAGGCGATTTCGGGGAAATGAAATGCCTATTTTCCACTACGCCGGAAGTCGGAAAAAGAAACGGAGGCGAACGGAGGTCACAGAGGTGACCGGACGCTGCACCGGACGCGGTCATAGAATGACCGGACGCGTCCGGTCAGCTGTCAGGCGCGCGGGTGCTAGGGTTTGCAACCGGCGCGTCCGGTCTCTTACGGGACCGGCGCGTCCGGTCATGTGCCCAGAGAAGAACTGCGGTTCGCAAGGAGGATCGGACGCTGGGCGCGTCCGGTCACACACGATCGGACGCGTCCGATCGTTGAAGGAGCTTACTGGACTCACACCGGACGCGGGCACTGTCGCGTCCGGTCATCGCAAGGAGCGCGTCCGGTCGTTGCGTCGCGGGCGCGTGGGTCAGTACGATCGGCGCGTCCGGTCGTTCGACAGGCGCGTCCGGTCATCGGGACCGGCGCGTCCGGTCGTTGCCTGGGGCGCGTCCGGTCGTTGTTTTGACCGTTGGGGTCAGTAACCGTTGGAGGATCTAACGGTCGCGTTTGAATTCGAGGGACACGTGGACGTCGCAGGGCGACCGGACGCGGTGAAGCGCGTCCGGTCAGTTACGACCGGCGCGTCCGGTCGTCCCGAGTTTTTGCCCAGTGAAGGGGTAACGGCTCTATTTGACCGTGGGGTTATAAATAGATGCCTTGGCCGGTTGTGGCCGCAAGCTGAGCACACTATAGTCTTTGTGACTTGTGTGGTAGTGCTTGGGAGCCCTCTAACTCACTCATGCTTGATAGTGTTCATCGGATCGAGTGAGAGAGCGATTCTAGTGCGTTGCTTTGAGAGATTGCATCGTGTGGCACTAGGTGATCGTGTTGCAAGCCGGTGGTGCTTGTTACTCTTGGAGGTTGCCACCTCCTAGACGGCTTGGTGGCTTGTGGCTCCGTCGAAGCTCGCAAGAAGATTGTGCGAGGCTCCGGAGAAGCTTTGTGAGGGGGATTGTGCTCACCCCGCGGGGATCGCGAAGAGCAACTCTAGTTGAGCGTGTCATTGAGCTACCACACTTTATGGTGGGTTCTTGCGGTGCCTTTTGAGAGGCTCGGTGTGTGACCGATTAGCCGCCGAACCACGAAGTGTTGGTCGACACAACGGGGACGTAGCTTGGTGGCAACCAAGTGAACCTCGGGAGAAAATCACCGTGTCAACATTGTCTACTCTTCTCGGTGGTTTGCCTTCGTGTAACACAAGCTTGTATTTACTTTCATATATACTTGTGCTTGTGTAGTTGCTCTCGAAACTAGTTTGCTTGTGTAGCTTGCTAGTTGTCTTCTTGCTTGTGTAGCTAGAAGCTTCCCCTTGCGTGACTAATTTGGTTTGTGTAACCTTGTTAGTCACATTGCTTAGTTTGTGTAGCTAAGTGGTTTGCGCCCTCTAATTTGGCATTAGTTGCCTTGTTATTGAGCATTGCTAGTGAGCTTAGGAGCTTTGTGCTTTTGCTTCACTAGTTGTGTAGGAGCTCCCTCTTGCTTGCAAAGTACTAGTGCATAGGTTTGTGTGACCTTGCTCTAGAATTGATTAAGTGAGCTCTTGGTAAGCTTAGCACCTTAGTTGCTTAATTAGGATCTTTGCAAGGTGCTAGAGAACTTAGATAGAGGGGCGTAGTCTTGGCTAGACCGATAAGTTTAATTCCGCATTTGTTTTGGTTAGCCTACGCGTTTAAGTTTTAGAAAGGACTATTCACCCCCCCTCTAGTCCGCCATCTCGACCCTACAAGTGGTATCGGAGCCGGGTCTCTCATTTGCGGTCTTTACCGACCCGAGAGGATGGCGACTTATGGGCTAGATGATTGTGTGGAACACATTTTTGATGGCACTCACTATGCACGGTGGAAAAATCACATGCTTGATCATTTTCGTGCTCTTGGCCCTAAGTTTTGGTGGATCATAGTTGTTGGCTTTTCTCATGACTTGGATGGGTGTGGTAACCTTACCCAAGCTCAAAAGGATTGCCGAACACTTGATGCACAAGCTAAGTTTTATCTAATCAAAGCTTTGAATGATGAGATTTTTGACAAGGTGAGGGGTCTCTCAAGTGCACATAGCATGTGGACGGCGCTCAAGCATCACTATTGTGGCTCCTCAATTTGGGATGATGGAAAATTTAAGAAGGATGATCACATAGTGATGGAGGTACATGAGGATGTCGAGCATGACCACAACAAGGTGGTTGTGGAGGATTGCTCCACCTCACGGTCAAGTGATGACAAAGATGATCATATCACAAGATCACTTGACAAGAAGAATGATAATGCCACAAGTGATGCACGCATTGATTCTACCTCATGCACACTTGATGGTGAAGATGATGGCTATGAGAGTGATGCTTCAACAAGCTCTTCAACATCACCACATTGCTCCATGTCACATGGTGACACTAAGGTATCTATTGGTGGTTTTATTGTTGATTGTGATGGTCCAAATTTTGAGCTTCTATATAAACTCTCAAAGGCCCTAAGAAATGAGATGGCAAAAACAAGTAAATTGAAAAATGAAAACTCATTTCTAAAAACCACATGTGAACAACAAAAGCATCTACTTTATGTTACTACTTGTTCACATGAGGAGCTAAAATTGGCTCATGAGGAACTTAGTGTTGCTCATGATAACTTGGTACAAGAACATGCTTTACTCACTAAGAAGCTTTCTAATGAAGAAACCAATTCTAGTGAGAGCTCATCATTTGGGTCAAATGATCAATCACATATTACTAACCCTTGTGATGTAGGCAAGAAGCATGTATCCACCTCTTGTGATGATTTATTAGATATGCCATGTTCTTCACAATTAGATGCTTGTTCTACTTCTATGTCTTGTGAGACTAACCTTTTGAAGGAGAACAATGAGCTCAAAAGTGAAGTGAAGAATTTGAACAACAAGTTGGAGAGGTGCTACAACTCTAAAATCGCCATTGAGCATATCATGACCAATCAAAGAAGATATGGTGATAAGAGTGGTATTGGCTACAACAAGAGCAAGGGCAAGATTATGAAGAAGCAAGATGTAAAGAAGCTATCCCAACTCATGTGCTACCAATGCCATGAAGTGGGACATATTGCCAAGTGTTGCCCTACCAAGAAGTCTCAAGTTGAGCCAAAAGCAAAACCCCAAGATCAAGTCAAGATTAACCATAAAGATGATGATGACTTGATGAAGAAGAAGAAAACAAGAAGGGGTGGTAGAGCAAGGCATCCAATGCAAATCCAAGATGCCAAGATGATGAGCAAGAATCAAATCGAGAAGAAAATACATGCTCACATCAAGTGCTTCAAATGTGGAGATAAGGGACACTTCGCCTCGGGGTGTCCTACCAAGCTTGAGAAGAAGGCTCAAGCAACTCGTGAGAGGCAAGGTAATGAGAAGCAACATATGAGCAAGGAAGAAAAGGCTCACTCTAAAAGAAGTTGCTACTTATGCCGGAAAAGGGGACACATGGCACATTCATGTCCCCTAGGTGAGAATTCTAAGCCTATTTCAATTGATAATACTAATATGCTTAGAAAGGATGGCAATGGTACCTCATTGGTTGGAATTGCAAAACATCCCGCTACTCATACTAAGGCTATGCCTAAGTATGTTGCACCTAATTTGAGAGGACCCAAACTTATTTGGGTACCATCAAAAAGTGGATGAATGTGTGTAGGTACCATGGCATTGGAGGCTTGACTCAAATTGATTTCATTTTGTTCATCATATATTGAGTCAAGTTATAAAGCTCAATGCATATCCTATCCCAATGCCAAGTCAAAATAAGTGAAGTCCAAGTGCTACAACATACAAGTGCAATGTCAAAGTTGTGGTGATTTGGAATCATATTTGATGGCTTGCAAATATTCAAGTTGAAAGCTTGCTATGAATAATCATGAGCTAACCAAGGTATATCTCTTGTTGATTATTTCATTTGGGTACATATGAGTTGATTGAATTGGATATATATGCAATGTTGCTTGCTATGAGATGTTTGAATGGATTAAAAGCTTAGTAATCAAGTTTGGATTGGTTTGTGTTGAATAAATTCATGAGATGATATTTAGTAAGTGGATTGAATGGATATATGTCTTGTGAAAGTATTCAAACAAGTTAGTTTCAAGTTTGATTCATATTTGATGAAGAATAGCTCATGTATTGAAATCTGTCCTACATTAAAAATCTGAGCTAGCAGTGATCTTAGCCATGTTTGAGTGATCAAATCTATTTGGATTGGCTTGAAATTTGGTATACATGCTCTACACTTATGAAAGAAGATGCTGTAGAAATTTCATGAGAAGTGGATAAGAGATGTTTCGGTTTTGGAATGCATCTTGTCAGCTATAGTGCAGCAGTTTTCAGCATGTAGCAGTGGTGGAAGATTTGAAATCTAGTAGCAATCTAGAAGTCAAAAGAAGTTTAAATTTTTACAAGTGCTATATGACTTAGTGAATCACATCTCCACCAAATTTTATGGCATTTGGATCTGTACATTGGGAGATATGAATTATTCTTTGAAGGGTACAGAATCTGCCAGAAAAGTGAAAATCATTGGATTAATCTAGAGTCACTTTTAATTGAAAGGTCCTCAAGTTGGAAACTTGTTTATAAGTGGTTGAGGTACCTAAGTTTGGTTTTGGATTGATCTAGAAGCATGAAAAGCAATGAGTACAAGAACATTTGATTGTGAAATATACTTGGTGTACTTATTTGGTACTCAATTTGAAGATCAAGATCAAACTTAAGATGAAGATAAAGTTTAAGTTCTAGTGATGATTAGAGATCATTTGATAGAAAGAAAAGGACTTAAACAAGTAGAAAGAGTTGGACTCAAATGTAGATTCAAGGATTATTCATCAAGATTGAGTTCATCATTTGGATCAATCAAATTATATCATTTCAAGTAAGTATCAAGAGTGGTTCTTTGGAGAAAGGTCACTTCTCCCTAGTGAGGGGCTTGACCACCGTGTGTAGGTGAAACCAAGTTTGGGACTTGGAAGGCTAACATGGAAGTGGTGATCCGAGGAACTTGTGATGCTTAGTTGAAGCAATCAAAAAAATTGATCTAAAGAGCAAGCAACACCCAAAAGAGAGCTAGTCATATATTTCAAGTGGTATTCTAAGTAGTTCTCTCATGCAAGAATTGATCAAAAAGATGAAGCAAGCCAACCACAACTCAAGCGATAGTGCACTTGATCATAAGTGGTTTTCATTTCATATGGGTGAAGAATGGATTTATCTATGATAATTGGTCTTCACCAATCTTATAAATTGGACTTCACATTGCTATTGGAGTAATGAATTAGAATCTATGTGACTATCCTCTACTCCAACATAGCAAAGGTATCATTGAAATGTGCATGATCATTTCATTCCTTACTAGTATGCGGTTAGTGCATATAGTACATGCTTATTAGGATCATGCATGACAAATAAAAATTTTAGATTCATAGCCTACCACTATTGCTTGATTGTCTAAATGTTCTAGTGGTATATATATGAGTTTGTTCATGAGCTAGTAAACCCAAGTACTTGATCTAGTTTGGATTGTTAACAAGTGACAAGTACAACATTGGCAAGATAACCCTTAGCATGAGGTGTGAAGAAGCTTGTCATTGGATCAAACCGGACTTGTAAGCTTATGCAAGGAAAATTAGTTCAAGTCATACAAGAAGCTCATGACAATGATAAGAGTACAAGCACAAGACAACAATGAAAATAGATATCTAGTTTGTTTCAAGTGGTATCTAGACTCAAATTGATCTTCCAAGTGGTATATACAAATGGTGTCTAGATAATGATCTACAAGTGATATCTTACAAGTGGTACTCATGAAGAGATAAAATGTTCAAGAAGTGAATGTTATTGCCAAATCCTTCAAAGTGAATCCATACAAGAAAATTCTTTCAAATGGTATCACATTTCTCTTCACGTGGTATCATTCATGCAAGACGATGGTTTCACAAATGATCCTCAACCTTAAGTGATCAAATCAAGAAATGCTACCCTCATCTCCAAGTGGTATCTCAAGTGAATGACACATGCTATGACATAGGGGGAGGAGCCCCACCAATTGGTATCAAGGTCAAAGATCCTATGTGGAATCTCAAGAGCAACCATAAAGTTTGTCATTCCAACATATGTGGTAATGTCCATCAAAAATGCAATATTCAAGTCTCAACCATCTACCCCAATACAAGCCTTTGTATCAATTGAGAAGAACACCTTTTATGGAAATTGATGACAAAGGGGGAGAAGTTGTACAAAGATATGAAAAGAAGCCTTTTGAGCTTTGGGGAGAAATTGGAAAGATTGGACATGTACATGGACAAAGAGGGAGCAACATTGAAGAATGTAAGGGGATCAAACATTCTTGGACAAAGAAAGCACACAAGTAGGGGGAGCAAGCTCATGAACTTTGATTGATTACATTTGATATGTGCATAATTCATGTGTTTGCTTGCATTGCATAAAGTTCTTAAATTCAATATGCATGCTTGTGTGGTGTATGCTAGTTATAGAACTTAAATGATGATTTGATAACTAGCATGCATAGGATGTTAGCTAGACTTATGATTATCATGCAAAAACTAGAACCTTGCTTATAATGTTGATCTCACGAGGTTTCTAGTGTTTTTGATGTCTAGCTACTCATGATGCTAAGGATGGTGGCAAACTTATGATTTTCAAATGGTATCAAGCTACTAATTGGTATCAAGCTACAAAGGTTTATTCTATACACCTTAGCATCACTTAGTAGTGCTAACCCTCCCACAAATTTCATATTTATGCATATGTGCAAGCTTGAAACCAAACCATTTGAGCACATATGTAGGGGGAGTTATCACTACCAAGTCAGATTTTATGGTGCTTATCCAAATTCCAACATAGAGCTTAAATGTTGGATAAGTGGCATAAAGTCCAAAAGAACTTATTTTCCATATCTTTGTAGAGTTGTCATCAATTACCAAAAAGGGGGAGATTGAAAGGTCCTTGTTTGGTTTTGGTAATTGAGTGACAACTTAGGTGGACTAATATGTGGTTATGTGAGATACACAGGAGATTAGTCCACATGTGATGGTGTCATGAAGGAGCTCATTGCATATGAGACATGACATGGAGTCATGTGACCAAGGTGGAGAAGATCAAGATGAGGCTTGGCTTGATGGACCGGTTGCTAGGGTGAAGGGCAAGTTGTGTGATGACTTGGCGCCGAAGGACCGAGGCAACGGTGAAGAGCAAGTGAGGTCAAGATCGATAAACCAATACGGTCATGTGATGATATGAAGTGGATCATATCATTTGGTGATTGGTTGGTGCATGTGTTGCATCAACATCGGAGGAGATGAAGTGGAATGCGCAAGGCAAAGGTATAACCTAGGGCATTTCCATTTCACCGGTCATAGGTGTGTAGAGAAGTTGATGACCGGATTTAGGATAGATGGCCGTACTATCAAGAGGGGCAAACTTGTTTGCATATCGGTCATCTAGTGCCACTTGAGCGATCTAACTTTGCATACGTGTTAGGATCGAGTGGCGAGGCAAGTTGAGTGGTTAACTCCTTCGATAAAATGATTATGAAAATGCTAACACACGTGCACAAGGTGGTGGTCACTTGTTGGTGTTAGCACATTTACGACGGCGTTGGAGTTTGAGCGGTAGAGAGGGTTTGGGGTCCTCTCTCCCTCCCGCCGAGCGTGCGAGCGCGGGATTCAGGCGATTTCGGGGAAATGAAATGCCTATTTTCCACTACGCCGGAAGTCGGAAAAAGAAACGGAGGCGAACGGAGGTCACAGAGGTGACCGGACGCTGCACCGGACGCGGTCATAGAATGACCGGACGCGTCCGGTCAGCTGTCAGGCGCGCGGGTGCTAGGGTTTGCAACCGGCGCGTCCGGTCTCTTACGGGACCGGCGCGTCCGGTCATGTGCCCAGAGAAGAACTGCGGTTCGCAAGGAGGATCGGACGCTGGGCGCGTCCGGTCACACACGATCGGACGCGTCCGATCGTTGAAGGAGCTTACTGGACTCACACCGGACGCGGGCACTGTCGCGTCCGGTCATCGCAAGGAGCGCGTCCGGTCGTTGCGTCGCGGGCGCGTGGGTCAGTACGATCGGCGCGTCCGGTCGTTCGACAGGCGCGTCCGGTCATCGGGACCGGCGCGTCCGGTCGTTGCCTGGGGCGCGTCCGGTCGTTGTTTTGACCGTTGGGGTCAGTAACCGTTGGAGGATCTAACGGTCGCGTTTGAATTCGAGGGACACGTGGACGTCGCAGGGCGACCGGACGCGGTGAAGCGCGTCCGGTCAGTTACGACCGGCGCGTCCGGTCGTCCCGAGTTTTTGCCCAGTGAAGGGGTAACGGCTCTATTTGACCGTGGGGTTATAAATAGATGCCTTGGCCGGTTGTGGCCGCAAGCTGAGCACACTATAGTCTTTGTGACTTGTGTGGTAGTGCTTGGGAGCCCTCTAACTCACTCATGCTTGATAGTGTTCATCGGATCGAGTGAGAGAGCGATTCTAGTGCGTTGCTTTGAGAGATTGCATCGTGTGGCACTAGGTGATCGTGTTGCAAGCCGGTGGTGCTTGTTACTCTTGGAGGTTGCCACCTCCTAGACGGCTTGGTGGCTTGTGGCTCCGTCGAAGCTCGCAAGAAGATTGTGCGAGGCTCCGGAGAAGCTTTGTGAGGGGGATTGTGCTCACCCCGCGGGGATCGCGAAGAGCAACTCTAGTTGAGCGTGTCATTGAGCTACCACACTTTATGGTGGGTTCTTGCGGTGCCTTTTGAGAGGCTCGGTGTGTGACCGATTAGCCGCCGAACCACGAAGTGTTGGTCGACACAACGGGGACGTAGCTTGGTGGCAACCAAGTGAACCTCGGGAGAAAATCACCGTGTCAACATTGTCTACTCTTCTCGGTGGTTTGCCTTCGTGTAACACAAGCTTGTATTTACTTTCATATATACTTGTGCTTGTGTAGTTGCTCTCGAAACTAGTTTGCTTGTGTAGCTTGCTAGTTGTCTTCTTGCTTGTGTAGCTAGAAGCTTCCCCTTGCGTGACTAATTTGGTTTGTGTAACCTTGTTAGTCACATTGCTTAGTTTGTGTAGCTAAGTGGTTTGCGCCCTCTAATTTGGCATTAGTTGCCTTGTTATTGAGCATTGCTAGTGAGCTTAGGAGCTTTGTGCTTTTGCTTCACTAGTTGTGTAGGAGCTCCCTCTTGCTTGCAAAGTACTAGTGCATAGGTTTGTGTGACCTTGCTCTAGAATTGATTAAGTGAGCTCTTGGTAAGCTTAGCACCTTAGTTGCTTAATTAGGATCTTTGCAAGGTGCTAGAGAACTTAGATAGAGGGGTGTAGTCTTGGCTAGACCGATAAGTTTAATTCCGCATTTGTTTTGGTTAGCCTACGCGTTTAAGTTTTAGAAAGGACTATTCACCCCCCTCTAGTCCGCCATCTCGACCCTACAGCCACGCTGGTTGCCTAGCCAACAAATACAGTTCATCTCCAATAGTTTTATCACCCTGATATTTTTTGTGCAACCAATCACCGAATGTCTCCATGTGATGACGTGTAATCCAAGCCTTATTCTTCCTAGGATTCTCAGATCATACAAAATTCATGTGTTTCTCAATATACGGTTCCACCACAGTGGAGTTTCGAAGAACTGTGTAGTGCGCTTTATTGAAAGAATCATCACCCTAGCTGATATATGTTTTCTTTCCTAGTGTACCCTTTCCACCAAGTCTCCCCTCATACTGTGATTCAGGAAGACCAATCGGGTCAATGTCAGGAATGAAGTCCACACATAACTCAATGACCTCCTCTGTCCCGTATCCCTTGGCAATGCTTTCTTCTGGCCGACCCCGCTGGTGAACATATTTTTTCAGTACACCCATAAATCTCTCTAAGGAAAACATATTGTGTAGGAACACAGGACCCAGGATATTAATCTCTTTGACCAGATGAACTAGGAGATGTGTCATGATATCAAAGAAGGATGGAGGGAACACCAACTCAAAGCTGATAAGACATTGAACCACATCATTCTATAGAGTAGCTAGATCAAAAGGATTGATTGCCTTATGAGAAATTGCATTGAGGAATGCACACAACTTCACGGTGGCCAGACGTACATGTGGAGGTAGAATTGCTCTTAAGGCAACCGAAAGCAGTTGCGTCATAATCACGTGGCAGTCGTGCGATTTTAAGTTGACAAATTTCTTCTCCGGCACATTTATTATACGCTTTATATTGGAGGAGAACCCAGATGGGACTTTGATGCTGCTTAGGCACTCAAACATGCTTTCCTTCTCCTCATTGCTAAGAGTGTAGCTAGCAGGTCTTAAGTAATGACGTTCATCATCTGTCTTCTCTGGATGCAGGTTGTCTCGTTCTTTCATGCGCTTCAAGTCCTCTCGTGCCTCAAGGGTATCCTTAGGCTTTCCAAACACACCCATGAACCCTAGGAGATTGACACAAAGATTCTTTGTCAGGTGCATCACGTCGATCGAGTGACGGACCTCAAGGTCTTTCCAATATGGTAGGTCCCAAAATATTGACTTCTTTTTTCACATTGGGGCGCGCCTCGAAGCGTCTTTTGGAATAGGTTCACTGCCTTGTTCCTTTCCAAACACTACTTTCAAATCCTTGACCATCTTGAATACCTCTGCCCCATCTTGGTTGCCTGGCTTGGACCGGTGTTCTGCTGTACCTTTAAAATGTTTGCCTTTCTTTCTCAACTGGTGGATGTTAGCAAGAAATCGACGATAGCCAAGGTACACGACCTTTCGAATTTTTTTTAAATAGATAGCCTCAAGGTCACTAAAATAATGGGTGCATGCATTATATCCCTTATTTGTTTGTCCTGAAAGATTACTTAGAGCTGACCAATCATTGATTGTCACGAACAACAATGCTCGCAGGTCGAATTCTTCCTGTTTGTACTCATCCCACACACGCACACCTGGTTTGCTCCATAGCAGCTGGAGTTCCTCAACTAATGGCCTCAGGTAGACATCGATGTCATTGCCAGGTTGCTTCGAGCCTTGGATGAGCATTGGCATCATAATGAACTTCCGCTTCATGCATAACCATAAAGGAAGGTTGTAGATACATAGAGTAACGGGCCAAGTGCTATGACTAGAGCTCTGGTCCCCAAAAGGATTAAATCCATTCATACTCAATGCGAACCTTAGGTTTCTTACGTCATCTGTAAAGTCTGGGAATTCTCTATCTATTTCTCTACACTAGGACCCATCTGTAGGGTGTCTCAACATGTTGTCCACCTTACGGTCTTCTTTGTGCCATCGCAACAACTTTGCGTGCTCCTTATTTCTGAACAGTCATTTTAGGCGTGGAATTATTGGAGCATACCACATAACCTTGGCAGGGATTTTCTTCTTCGGACGTTCTTCATCCTCAACATCGCCAGGATCATCTCGCAAGATCTTGTACCGTGACGCATGGCAAATAGGGCATTCATCTAAATTCTCGTGAACGCCACGGTACAGGATGCAGTCATTAGGACATGCATGTATCTTCTTGATTTGTAATCCTAAAGGGCAGACGATCTTTTTTGCTTCGTATGTAGTGGTGGGCAATTCATTAGGCTTCGGAAGCATCTTTTTTGGATCTTCAGTAATTTCCCAAATGCCTTGTCACATATACCATTCTCTACCTTCCACTGTAACAACTCCAGTGTCGTGCCTAGCTTTTTCTGCCCATCTTCGGCCGACGGGTAGAGTAACTTTTTGTGATCCTGTAGCATTTGGTCAAACTTAGCCTTCTCCTTTTCACTTTCACAATCTCTCTGTGCGTCACGAATGACATCACGAAGAGCATCGTCATATTCAGCGATATTGTTTTCTACATCCGCCTCTTCTTCAACTTCCTCCATCGCGAAGTCACAGTATTGAGCAAAAATATCATCAGGGTCCGCTTGTTTTTCTTAATCTTCTTCCATCATAACCCCAGTCTCTCCGTGCTTGGTCCAACAAATGTAGTTTGGCATGAAACCCGACTTGAGCAAGTGAAAGTGAATACTTCTTGAGCTACAAAATTCTTTCAAATTCATACACATGGCACATGGGCAGCACATAAAACCATCCCGCTTGTTTTCCTCTGCCACTCTACAGAATTCTCGCACGCCCTCAATGAACTCGTTGGAGTGGCGATCGGCATTGTACATCCAATGGCGTGTCATTATCTGCATTATATGGCATCACATAATTAAAAACCCAGCGTGAGAAAAAAAGTCTATAATAGAACTAAACATTATATGTGTATACTACTTTCTAGGTACTATAATTAGCATCGTTCATAAAAATTCAAACATAAAAGTGATTGGAGCTAGCAATATGAAATAAAATAGCCATATATAACATGGATTTACATATGGTGCTGCTAAAACATAGGAGGATGAAGCTAGCAACCTTTCAAACAAATCGACGATGGCGTAGAAGCGTTTGAAGTGGATTGATCGCCGGAGATGAGACAAGCAAGAACAATGAAAGAACAAGCAACAAGAACATAAACAAGGAAGGGCTCGGGCAGGGAGAAAGAAGAGGGAGGTTCAATTTATAGGGGGAGGTTTTAATCCTGGTTGGTAACACCAACCGGGACTAAACCCAGTCCTATAGTCCCGGTCGGTGCCACAGACCGGGACTAAGGCAGGGCTTTAGTCCCGGTTGGTGTAACCGGGACTAAAGGTCCCTTCCGACAGCACCTGACAATAGAGCCATTGGCGAGGGACCTTTAGTCCCGATTGGTAACACCAACCGGAACTAAAAGTCTATTTAGTCTCGGTCGCCGAAATCGCCGAGACTAAAGGCATTTTGGGCGATCGACAAAAGGTCAGTTGTGTAGTAGTGTTTTAATCCAGGTTTTGCCTTCTGGAGGTGCTCACAAGGGTAAGATTTGTGTGCTGACTTTGTCAATCTCAAGATTTGTCAGGCTAGTCTTAATCTTTTAGAGGTGCTCATAGAAGTATGTGTGTGTTCATAGAAGTGAGTGTGCATGCATGTATAAGTGTTTCTATCTATATTGTAATTCACAAGAAAAAGATATTGTAATACATGGATACATATCGAATTTCATCATACTATAAAAATGATTTTAGAAGATATCTTGTTTTATTTATAAAGGTGGGCCAAAAGTACTTGTCTTTGAAAGTGTCCAATAATTTTTAAAGGAGGTCGGTACATTTACTGAGACAACCCAATAATAGCTATCTTTAAAAATTAATTACAGAGAGGCATGCCTCTTAACAAGGAAACATTTGAAAATTAGGGCCATTTTCAAAGATGGCTGCGGGAAGAGGTCAGCCTTTGGAAATCCCAAGGCCCAATAAATTTCCCTCGTCAATTGGTATCAGAGGGAAATTACAGTCTGATATTCCGATAGGTAATGATAAGTCAATTTGTAGAGATCTCGATGTTGATGATGCAAGGCTTCTAATCAAGAATGATCTGGCCCCTCGCAATCACTACACGGCAACTCCAATAGTTATCAACCGCACGTGTCACGATTGACTTCACCATGGGGCTTACCCTGCATGTGCATGCGAATCATGAACATAAGCAAGAACATAAAAAGATTCAACCTCAAATATTGCTAATCTGAATAAGCTCATAAGTTCAAATTCGACAAACTAAACAACAATAAGCTGCTCAAATACGGACTCTTCTAAGCAAAATCCAAATATAAAAGTGAATGCAACAAGGTATATAAGAGAATGAGCATCAGCAACCAAGGAGAGGAAGGTGGACAAGGGGAAGGACATCCTAGGGCACCCTTGGGGCGTGCTCCACTTTGTGGAGTACTCCAACATAGGTCAAGGTCCTATGGGTGATTAATGCTTACAAAACCTAAGGCCTGATTAAAGGTAATGCAGTGCCCAACAAAACACAACATAAACATGTATTAACGATTTGGAGGCCTTGCCGATGTGATACTGAAGTGGGACCTTATTCATTTGAAAAATTCTCATGGGCCTAAATTGGATATTACATGAAATAGTTATGGCATTTTCGATACAAATGTACACTACTGTCGAGCTATCTGCGAACTGAATGTTATCTGCGAACTGAATATTTGGTTTCGATGGGCTTGCACTCTGAGATGGAGGTCATGGAAGATATCTCTCCAAAGTTCATAGAATACTCAAATTGTTCCTTAAATATAAAATGTACGACCAACATTAGGTAGCTACACATTCTCAATTACATCATTATGCAAACCTAGGAACAAAATCACCTATGTTTAACTTGAATGCTCATGTCCAAAGGTTTCATGTCCTAATGAGCTACTATGTACATCCATCTAGGGAAATTATTCATCCAGATCTCTAGGGCATTATCTGGTTAGTCGTCAAGTATAAGTTGAGAAGACCTCTATGTATATCTTGTTACTAGTACTTTGATCTAACCTTTGTGGTTTAATTTATCATCTAGATCTCCAACCATGGTGTTGACCAAACCACCACACATGCTCTCACCAACCAAGGCAAGTGCCACAAGACACTTAGGCTCATTGCTACCTCCCAACTCTCCAACTTACCTTGGCACCATCCCCCCACACACAGTTCCTACCGCTGTACACAAAGTTCAGCGGGTCGACGTTGCCGGAGTGGCACCATGATACCAAGTGTCTCAACAATCCAAGATTACAAGGGCACACAGCTTGGCTCTGTCTACTCTCAAGCCAAGGCCTAATCCCTATCTAATGATTGCACTAAGCACAATCCTAGCCTCGGATTTTATCACTGAGCTCTCATATGGTTGATGGAGTGTTCTAACACTTGCTATAACTTCATGTACTTTCAATGTACTCAAACAAACCTTCAAATCAGTGACGAAGGGCATATTTATAACCCCAAACATCAAATAGCCTTTGCATTGTGCACCAGGTCTCCATTCATAGACATCACCAAATGATCCGGTGGCCATAAAAGCTAATCACTAGATCATCCCGTGGGGTATATATATGACCAACTGTCACAAAGTCGCTACAACTGAATCATGTAAACCCTGCTTCAGGAGGAGTGACCATGAAAGGAACCAATGGATAATTTGTACAAACAACCTGCAAAGGAGAAGAAGATTTTTATTTTCAAACACATAACCACATCATTGTTGTTTAAACATATTGATCAACAAGCTGCGGAACCTCCTAGCAGCACTAGCGGTTTTAGTTTTTTGGGCACACTCATGAGCCATTTTTTTTTTGAAAGAGACTGGAGGGGTTCGCACCCCTACAGATAATTTTATTGAAATGAAAGAGTACAGGAAACAAACAGCTTACAGGGGGTACACTATGATATTTAGATAGCTAGGTTCTGAGCCAAACTTACCAGCAAAATGAGATTAAAAAACAAGTGCCTAATATTATTGTTCTATCGTTGTGACAAAAGCAGCATCTTTGTTTATTTGTCAATTGGATTTAGTTAGGCTATTCTTCACTTAAAACTGTGCACTTGTATACTCCCTCCGTCTATAAAAACATGCAATTCTAGCACAGTGTCATAGTTTAGTATCTCATGTTTGATTAATTATAGATAAAAAAACATTAATATTTATGATATCAAATAAATACCATTAAATTCATTATGAAATGTATTTTCTTAATAAATTAATTTAAAGTCATAAATGTGACTAGTATTTACTAGAAATTTGATCAAACGTCGACACATAACTCGTAGTTGCATGTTTTGTTGGAGAGAAGGAGCAGGTACTATTTAAAATCTTAATTTTTAGCAGAGCCTTCAGATTCTATGCCGTATGAATTTGTCAAATTAAAGAACAATAAGCCAAGAGACTGGACATGCCCACGTTTCGAGCAGGATCAGGGATCATGATGCAAAGCTCAGGCGACACTTCCCCTCCCAACCTAAAATATTTTCTCTTACACACATCACATCAAATCTTTCGACGCATGCATGGAGCATTAAACGTAGGTAAAAAAGATAACTAATTGCATAGTTTGTCTGTAAATGTCGGGACGAATCTTTTAAGCCTAGTTAGTCCATAATTAGACAAATTTTACCAAATAACAACGAAAGATGCTACAGTAACTTTTCAGATACTTTTCGCTAAGTGAACACACCCTCACTGTGCCGGCCACTTCTCGGCGCTCACAGAGCACGTTTGACCGTCTGCGTGCTTGACCCAGGGCGGGCCTGTGCCGGCGGCAGGAACGCGTGGGTCGCCGTCCTTCATGTCGAGCCTCGGAGGCGAGGAGTGAGCGCGTTCCCGAGGCCCCACGTGCAGCCAGCAGCGGGGTGCGGTCTCAGGCAGGCTCCTCGTACGGTACGGACCACGCTGCCAAGGAGATGGGCCGATGGCCGGCCCGACGCCCGCGTGCGTGAGACTTGCCCGGCGGCGACGAGCGGACGAGAGGCCGCGCGGCACCGGCACGTGCACCTGTGACGCCCCAGGGCCAGGGCCAAACTGGACTGGTCCGCCCTTTTCGGCTTTTGCGATGCATGCTCATCATAGCAATCAATGGTCATGCTACGTCATTCGTGAACTCTGAAGCCTGAAGGAGTGTGGTCGTTTCAGCTGCGAGGTAGCCGTGAGTACGTAGCAGGCTCTCTATGCGTGCATCAGCACTGCACACCTCGTGCGCGACTGTGAACTGCGACGCAGGGTACGAGGCCCAAGAAATCCTGGGCTGTCCGGGCCGACGGGTGCCGTATTTTCTGGGCTTTCTTCTCTGTCTTGCAGCTTACTCCCTCCGTCCCGAAATAAACGTCGTTCTAGCATCCGAAAGCTGTCCCAGAAAGAGTGTCGTCGGGGGCATCGGTCCCACACTGCTCCCTATAACCGCACCTAGGCTGCATCGCCCTGAGCCATCCGCTCGTCCCCTCCAATCTCGGCGTCTCTCTCTCCTGCACTGGCGCCCCCCTCCCCTTCTCCTCCGCCAGTAGAAGGCCAGCGCCCGCCCTGCTCATCTCCTCCACCGGCGACGGTAGGTGGCTGAGATCCAGCCCCTCCCTCATCTGCTCCACCGTGCGAGGCGACGGGTAGACGAGATCCAGCCGGCCGAGATCCAAGCAGCCGAGATCCATCCGGCCCCCAACCTCCGCTGGCTTCTCTTCTCCTTCGTCGGTGCCACCTTCCCCTTCTGCTCCATTGACGGCGGGGAGACGCCGCTGCTTGGCTTGGAGGCCGAGATCCGCCCCGTCCCCCATCCACAACGCCCCGACGCGGAGCGGTCGCGGATGGCGCTGCCTTTGCCCATGGTGCCCGACGCGGAGGAGCCAGAGATGGGGTCTCGGAGGAACCAGAGATGGGGGCTGACGCAGCAGCATGGGGAGGGCAACAACGACTGGACATCCATGGCGAGGAAGGCAGAGATGACCATGTGCGCAACAGAGAAGAGTAGGGGCACGTATGTCTTTTTTCTTTGGCCTTGGTCCACGTGAGAACTCCTAAAACGACAGTTTTTGTGGGACGGAGGGAGTACTTGATAGCCAAAATAGAGTGATCAAGCTCCTTGAGAGCAACTCTACTTGAGCACAATCTCTTTTTCTATATAACTAATAATAAAGAGATTACTAGCCTGTTTGGATTGTAGGATTTCCAAAGGAATTGTAAAGGAATCAGCAGTCTTATAGTTTTGACTCCTGTAGTAGTGTTTGGAACAAAAGATTGCTTCATTTCTTTCCATAGGAAAGGTTCTTGCACCTGTACTTTTTGGAGGAAACAAAAACTCCACTACAATCTCTTGTTTGTTTTTCCTTCACGAAGTCCAAGACTAATCTCTGGCTGGCCGCAGGCTCATCACGTTCTTGCCATAGTGGATGCCCAAACTATAGTATATTTAAGAGGGATCAATGTTGATCTATCGGGTAGTTATTGAATGGACCCACAATTCATATATCCTGTGTTCCTAACACCCACTCCAATGAAATTCCTATGTTCTTATATTCCTCTGTTTTGTCATTGTATTCCTATCTCTTTCCTGTATTTTCTTTCATTCCTCTTTTTTTATTCCTTCGTTCCAAACAGGCCAGATTCAGCAAATCTCCTTTTCCCTTGACAGACCTCACTTCTACTGATTTGTTGCTTCTCTTCACACCAACGAACTAGCATAGCTAGGAATGACAATAGGTACCTAAAACCCAAGAGGTGAGTATGGGAAGATTTCAGTATCTGCAGTATGCTAATGGGTAAAAATCTTTAGCCATCAGGTAAGTGGGTATGAGTACACAGACATAATACCCATACCCATGTACTCGTGCGTAATTTATACCCGTCTTAGCAACACATATATCTTCATTAATTCCTATAAAATACACATATATCCAACATATCTATGACTATTATACTATTAACTAGTGAAATTTTGTTAATGCTACAATTAATTGTTGATCTCTATTCATAAATAATTGATGATATATGATTTTAGTAATATATATAATATATTTATACCTTTTTGTTTGTAGCGGAACCCGTCGGGTATTTTACCTGCATGGGTATGGGAATGGAAAAATTCATTTACCCATGTGCGGATATGCGTATTTTTAGCAGGTAAAGTTTTGTCTAACGGGTACAGATATGGGATAGCACTACCCGATGGGTACATACCCATTCCCGTCTCCAAGCACAGCATCTCCAGGAGTCCCTCAATCCCACCCTCCATCCCCATTAAACTGTTGTATTGAGAGAGATGGATCACTTTTCTTTCTTCGGTAGTCCTTTTTTCGGTAGCCACAAAAATACTCCTCTTTTCCCCTCAAATGAAGTGGAAGTTGCATCTCCCCAGTAGAGTGGGGCTCAATTTAATTATCACTCATTATTCCTTTGCTCACCATCGGCCTTGCTCGTTGTACCAGCCGCCATGGTTGCTTCCCTCCAGTGGTTCGAAGTTGTACTTCCACACCACGCCTTGCTGCCCATGCCCTGCGCCAAGATGTTGAGGTCGTCTGCCGCACACGCAAGAGCTTGTCTACTGCCCATGCCAAAGCTCCTCCACCCCCCTCGAGATCCTACAAGGGCACAAGAGGTGGAGAAAGAGGCGGTCACCCTCGTGCCTCGGCGTCCCCAAGCTTGTCGGGCGTGGGTGCACTTGAGATACTCTGGTGGTGCAAGGGGTCAGGAAGGGGTCACCCTCGGGCCTCGACGTCACCGAGCTTGCTGGGCATGGTCATGCTCTGCCGCCTCAAGATCTTGGCGGAGGAAGGAGGAAAGGGAATATGGTGTGGGGACGGCTGGGCTCATCTGCGGTGTTCACGGGATATTGGGGCATCGCTGGAGATCCTCTAAGGTCATTTTTTTTTGGAGGCAGTTGGATCTATCTGTACATCTCTAGAAATTAGCAATTTTTAATCTGACCTTCACCGATTAGTTGCTCCTCTCCGCTCCACCCGACTAGCACTACTAAAAAGACAATATTTTAGAGGCAGTTGGATGTACCCTATACATCCCTAAAAATTAGCAATTTTTTAATCTGGTCTTCACTGATTCGTTGCTCCTCTCTGCATCGACCGACTAGCACTACTAAATGCAGTCTTTCTTAGAGACGGTTGGATCTATCTATGCATATCTAGAAATCATCAATTTTTTAATCTTGGGAAAGATTTTTTTAATATGAAAGAAGCCCACTAGCCATGTTTTCGAACCCACGGCCTTAGTCTCGTGATTTTCACGTGCGCGCGGTTGTGAGGATCAAACTCAAGACCTCAAGCCTAGCGAGTTGCTGCTGTATCATTGTGCCTCAAAGTCACTTTGTGACTAAGTGGGTGATATATTCATTTTATATGTAGTTTAGTAAATATTATAATGAATATTTGAGACTCTAAATGAAATGAAACAAAAGTTGACCTCAAAAGTTTTAGATCTCTTCAAGTACTACAACTTTGGTTTAGACCATTTTCTATCCGATGTCATTTGAGAAATAAAAAGATAATTTTAAAATCATTAATCTTACAATAGATTTTTTGGGTCCTAAATTATATCAAAGAAAAAGTCGTCAACCACAAAGTTGCATATCTGTATGAGTACTAAACCTTTGCTCCACCCGAGGTGCTTTGAAAAGTTCAAAAAAATGTTCAAAATCTAAAAATTTAAAATAAAATTTCAAGATACTAAATAATTTCAAATAAAAAGTTAGTCTACTGAAACTTTGCACATCCCTTCGAGTACTACAACTTTGGTTTATGTCATTGCTCCATCCAAGGTAATTTGAAAATTTTGAATTTTTGAATTTTAAATTATTGGAAACCTAAAATAAATTTTTGGGTCTTAATTGATTTCAAATAGAAATATTATCAACTACAAAGTTGTCGATTTATACAAGTGCTACAACTTTAATATAAAGTTTGTCTTCAATCAACTACAAAGTTATAGATTTATACGAGTACTACAACTTTAATATAAATTTTGTCTTCATCTAATTGGATTTGAAAAAGTTATGAATTTTACTATGTTGTACCTATTTTTAGAGGCATGCCAACTGCCTCCAGAAATGCCTCCATTTCTATGGAGGGCTTGACCAGCCACATCTAAAAATGACATTTTAGAGCAAACCAAGCTTTCCAACCGTCCCTAAAGATAGAGGGCATTTCTAGAGGCCGGAGGTGCCTCTAAAAATGGTTTATGTGGTAGTTTGGAGCCAACTGAGATGCTATTTGACATGCCACTAAAGCGCCAACCACTGCACCTCTCGAAGCGCTAGTTGTTGGTAGCCACTCTACCCGTCGGCCCACCCTCGCGTCGCCTTGCCATGCACTACATAGGCTCTGTCTCGCCTCGTCAAGCGCCAGCCACTGCGCCTAGCCGAGCCTTGTTGAACGCCGGACATTACGCAAGCTATGGGCATGTAGCTTCTTGAGCTAGCTGTAACACCCCTGGTGTTGCGAACTCGCTTAGCATCGGTTTAGGATCTAAGAAATAATTGTAACAAGTTTTGGGGTTTTTAGACTTGAACTGCACATGAGATAACAAAGCAGAACGTATATGCCTCATTTTTTTTTGATTAAAAGGAATCAAATAAATAAGCAAGTCCTTCTACCTCGGTGCTTAAAAACGCTTGATTGAAATTCTAACAAACCAAAAAAAGGTAAGTAGTTTTACTTGTTCGGACACGAAACACAATTTTTGTAACCAAAAATAAAATACCACTTGTATGTAGCACATAATGAAAATTTGTAGTGCAGGTCTAGTGGATGAAAATGCGACTTTTGTTTCGGTAAGCAAATGTTATTCAATAGCATATGGGTAGCTCAAGGACTGAAACTGGAAGTTGTTTCCGGCTTCTTGAATGAAAGTGATCAAGTCCGAAAAAGTGTTTGCCGATGCGGTTTTGGCATTTAATTTGTGAATAAATTTCTAAACACTAGATTTGGGTGTTTGCACCGTTAATTGCACCTTTGCGAGTACTTTGGCACAGTGTAGTTCGTAGGTCGGGTTGTCATGGCTTCGCCACTCTAAAAATTGCCCAACCTTCTTAGAACGCGTTGTGTACCGCGTTCCTGGCTCGGTGCGTGAACTGACATTCCGGTGGCGAGCTTGCGTTGGCGTTCTTGTATCTTCTTCCCTAGTAGACCTCTGGCCATGTGGGTGACCTAGCTAGGCAGCTGGATTATCGTTCCAGGTAAGTGAGTTCTAGTGGCCCTCAATCAGGATCGTAGTGGCGGTTTGACTCGCTTTAAGATTCGTGCATGCCTCTGTTTCGGGCGCGTGGCCCAGTGGGCGCGGTCACCGCATGCACGCGTACGCTGCTGGTACCGGCTCTGGTCACGACAGCTCTGGGGACGCCGTGCTGCGCTTAAGGCCAAACCGACCGCGGGGCGTGCTGACGCCGCAGCTGCCTGCCTCGTCGTATCGTCCTGTTGCCGCCTCTGCCGCTTTGACTCGGCCACAGTCGATGGAGACGTCTTCTGCCTCGTCTGTCCCCGCTAGCGGGCACCGAACGATCTGGGCAGCGGCTATCGTGTGCGACGCGCCTCAATTTCTCTGACTCGTCCTTTGCGCCTTGTGCTCGCGTGTCCACCGACCGGAGCCCCCCCTTTTGAACTCGCTCGGCTCGCCAGGCGCTTGACCACCGCACCTTCTGCCCTTCGTTCGCCAGCTCGGAGTTACTTAGTCCTTTTGCTCTTGCCAGTGGGTAGACTAGGAAGTTATCTGGACGCCCCGTTTGCGTCAGGCGCAGCCTGTGTCCATGGGTGGCCAATTTCAGGAGTTTTGGGCCGCCGGTCACCTTGTCGCCGTAGCAGAGCAAATTTTTGGGGTAGGTCTCTACGCTTGAGTTTGGTTCGATTGATTTTGACCTCGAGCTCATCTTGACTTCGTCTTTGCGGTGCTCACCTTAGCGTCGCCTGGGACGCAGCCAGTGGCGAGATGACGCGTCGGTGCCAGCCATGGAGCGTCGCCGCACCGCTCGCTCGCACATGGCCGGATCGCCTCGACCGTCCCTCGCTCCAACCGTCTCTGTAGCAAGAACCGCGATGAGTTCCCGATGCTATCTCGCCACCTCTCACCTTCCGGGAGCGTGTAGGTCCACCAGAACGGCCGCGCCATCACCGAATACCACCGCCTGCCACGGTAGTTAACCCTAGGGCGTCTCCCCGTGCTCCACCGCTTCCAATCGCCGTCGTCTGGCTCGTAGACGGTGGTCGGCCCCTTAGCTAGGCCAGCGTGGATCCCTGGTGCTCGGCGTAGCAGCCGAGCGCCGGCCGGAGCCGCGCCATCGCGCACCGGCACGTCGGGGACCCGCCCGTTGTGAAGACAGGTTAGTTGGGGGTGCTCGGTGCAAAGTCATCCTCTGTTGGAACAGTAAGCATGGGTGCGGTGTAATAACTTAATGAACCGGGTACTCTTCTGCATAAGAGCGGGCGCTAGCGCGGGCTCTCCGCTGTTGGGCCGGCCTGCTGGGCGCGCGGCTTTGCCCGCACGGGCCGTGGGGTGCTGCTGGGCTAGATCGCCGCCGACAGCCCGTTTCATTTTCTAAAGCAATTTCTTCATTTAGTTTCTAAACTAAACTTGTAAATTCAAGATCTAAATGTGTAGTAATACAAAAAATGTGAAACCAATTTTTTTAGGTTCCTTAAATCATGCTCTAACCGTTGGTATGCTTTTGCCCACATAGTTGTACAATATTTTTAGGAGTTCACTAATTATTCTAAAATGCTTAATATTGTTAAGAATAAACTTGTGAGAATTTTTGTAAGCAAATGATAAAAGGTTGACTCTAAAATTTTTACGGTAGACTCCTAATGTCATTATCTGCTCTCCGTAATTTTCATAGCTTCAAAATAATTAGTTTGCTAGGATAGCTTATAAGCCTAGTTTAAATATCTATTAAATCGATAAAATGGATAAAGCAATGTATTGGGTCCGAGTAACAAAAATATTTGTCAGGACATGACGCGTAGCTGGTAACGAGGATACATGGGTAGTATGCTAGTCTTACGCTAGTCCGTTAGCCCGAGAGACATACTCGTATCTTAAGTATTTCAGTCATCGTCAATTATTTACGTTTTCGTTGCATCCACGTATATCATAATAGGAACGATGATGGATTGAGAAGTCATCTTGAGTAGCCGAAAGGATGGTGTCCGGAGGATCGTGCCGCCTTGACGAAATGCTAACTCGGTTAATTTTTACCCAGGCAAGCTCCGGTTCATAACCCCTATTATTCTGCACTTTATTTTATGCTTGTGCATTAAGTTTAAAGGAGTTGAATGAAACCCACTTGCATATATATATATATATATATATATATATATATATCTTATCCTATGAGTCTCACTAGTATGATAGGGACGTGTAGCATGCTATGATATAGGATTCCGGTAGAAGCCGAGTGATTGTCTGTCACTCGCGAGAGATAGGAATACCTTATTGTTACTATTATCATGTTGCTATTTCATGGAACATAAATGTATATGGATAATTGGAGACCGGGCGGAACGGGTTGGATGGACTTGGACCTGGTTGGGCAACAGGGCGGGGCTCTGGTTGCATTTGTTCCGCCTGTGTCAATTAAGGAGCGTTCGTTGCATAGACCCTGGTCAAGTCACAGATTTATTGTCCCGAGGATATACTTGCTTATGGGAGCGGGAAGACTTGTTCCTCTCTCGTCATGGGTTCCGGCTCTTTCCGGACCGGCTTTTTATGGTGGTTATATATATTGGGTTGAGGAGGTCTAAGCACCATACTGAGGTCAGGCCTGCAGTGTTTGGGGGCTTAGAGTCCGAGCTTGGACGGGGACCTGGACCCCTTGACAGGAGTGGAACGGGTTGGTCTTGCTTGTGCCCGGGGTACAAGCAAGACGTGTGTTTTCGGGGCACCTAGCTAGGCCTATTGATTCACGAATCGCCGTTTCTGCGTGACGGTACGACTTGACTACGCTCTGGCATCGTAGTAAGAACTGGCAGTTGAAAGATGAAAAAATGGTTCCTTTTGCTCAACCCTTGCTTGATTATAGCCTAGGTGCTTACATAGAAGGTTGAATAAGAAATGAAATACGGCTATTAAAAGTAAGAAATTAAGGACACACTCTTAGCGCTGCTTCTCGTAAATAAGAACCCACAAGCCAGAAATCCTTGCATAATCCTTAGAGTCTTTTTACTTCCTCCTGACGGGTAAGTCTTGCGGAGTACAATTGAGTACTTAGGGTTTGTTCTACCCTGTTGCAGGTGGCAGGTGCTGATGAGCTGACACTTGTGTGTGGAAACCTCCTGGTGGGCTCAGCGAGGATTTCCTTTACGATGCGGAGTAGAGTTTATTTATTAAAACTCTCACTAAAAGTTTTACAAGGAAAATACTATTAATCTGTTGTCATTTCATGCATTTAAATGTTCTTCATGTTAATGTTTAACTTGTCTTTAAATGGTTTTATTTCCGCTAAACTCTGATAACATTTTATATTCTGCTGTTATAACTACATAATGAATCACTCTGATGTTGTTCTAAAAGTGATGTAATAAATGGTAAGAATGTCGTAAGCTTTACTCTCTCATTTGTGATCCTGATGTAAAAATGTGGATCTTCAAGTTCTCCCTTGCGGTGTGCTCGACGGAATCCCTTAGTTTAGTGTTCCCCCTTAGGTACTTAGTGTCTAATAGGAGATAAGTACTCTTGAGAGGGCATTAGATTAGAAGATTCTGCCACACTAGCCGCCATGTCTACATGTTTTGGTAGAGAGAGAGAAGAGGAGAGGGGGAGAATAGAAGAGAGACAGGTGAGGAAAAAAAGAAGAAAAAACAGATCCACTCAGTGAGAGAAGGGAGAACAAAAGAGAGACAAGTGAGGAAAAAAGAAGAAAAAATGAACCACTCAGTGACATGTGGGTCCATTATTAGGGAAATTAAGAGGATGTATTTCTCTCTTGCTGGAGCAATCGTCGCCAAGACTAGAAAATATGTTTCTTCAATCTCCTATAGTAAATTTTAAGGGAAATGAGAAAAGGGATGTGGTGGAGTTGCTCTCAATATGCAACTACTTATTGATATTCGTAGTGTCTATAAAAAACCATCTTTTTCTTTCCATTTGAACTAATCTTTGGGTCAGGGATGATTATTTTGATTGACCATGCACGCCTATAGGTTATCCCATTGACAAGCGAACATAAGCTTAGGGATTGGCTGTGGAGGCATCATGTCAAGGAGGTATGCGCTGCGAAGAACCTAAAAGAAGGTGGAGGCATAATTGTCTAGCTAGAATGTTGGCGTGGAGCAAGACTTAGGAGCAGGTGGTTATGTTGTCATCTAGGGGGTGGGAGGTCTATGTTGGGAAGAGTCCAAGAGGAGATGCCTAAGCTACATGAGGAGAAAGTGCTTGGATGAGCTAATGCAATGGTCTCTTTCTCTCTATGTGCATTTTGACTCGATGCTAATATAATCTTCGTCCAAGAAGCATTAGCTTGTGGAGGCCTAAGCTTCATTATATTGATGGTTCATTCAAGTACACTACTACAATGGTATTGTTTTGAGTGTCACTTTGTGTCAACCAATTGATACCATATCTCACCATGAACAGTGTATTATTTTGGTCCAAGAAACAACTATAGAATTGAATTTCATAGGTGCACACTATGAATAGAGTAGGATGCAACCTGAAAACACATCAGTGAAGGGTCGAGATGGCGGACTAGAGGGGGGGTGAATAGTCCTTTCTAAAACTTAAGCGTGTTGGCTAACCAAAACAAATGCGAAATTAAACTTATCGGTCTAGCCAAGACTTCACCCCTCTAACTAAGTTCACAAGCACCTCACAAAGATCCTAATTAAGCAACTAAGGTGTTTTCCTTAGCAAGAGCTCTCCTATTTAATTCTAGAGCAAGGTCACACAAACCTATGCACTAGTACTTTGCAAGCAAGAGGGAGCTCCTACACAACTAGTGAAGCAAAAGCACAAAGCTCCTAAGCTCACTAGCAATGCTCAATAACAAGGCAACTAATGCCAAATTAAAGAGCGCAAAACACTTAGCTACACAAACTAAGCAATGTGACTAACAAGGTTACACAAACCGAATTAGCCACGCAAAGGGGATACTTCTAGCTACACAAGCAAGAAGATAACTAGCAAGCTACCCAAGCAAACTAGTTACGAGAGCAACTACACAAGCACAAGTATATATGAAAGTAAATACAAGCTTGTGTTGCACGAAAGCAAACCACCGAGAAGAGTAGACAATGTTGACACGATGATTTTTCTCCCGAGGTTCACTTGGTTGCCACCAAGCTACGTCCCCGTTGTGTCGACCAACACTTCGTAGTTCGGCGGCTAATCGGTCACACACCGAGCCTCTCAAAAGGCACCACAAGAACCCACCATCAAGTGTGGTAGCTCAATGACACGCTCAACTAGAGTTGCTCTTCGCGATCCCCGTGGGGTGAGCACAATCCCCCTCACAAGGCTTCTCCGGAGCCTCGCACAATCTTCTTGCGAGCTTCGACAGAGCCACAAGCCACCAAGCCGTCTAGGAGGTGGCAACCTCCAAGAGTAACAAGCACCACCGGCTTGCAACACGATCACCTAGTGCCACTCGATGCAACCTCACGATGCAATCGCACTAGAATCGCTCTCTCACTCGATCCGATGAACACTATCAAGCATGAGTGAGTTAGAGGGCTCTCTAGCACTACCACATAAGCCACCAAGGCTAAAGTGTGCTCTGCTAACGGCCATGGCCGGCCAAGGCATCTATTTATAACCCCACGGTCAAATAGAGCCGTTACCCCTTCACTGGGTCATTATCGGGATGACCGGACGCGCAGGTCGTAACTGACCGGACGCGCTCAGCCGCGTCCGATTCTCCAACGGTCACTGACCCCCAACGGTCAAACCAACGACCGGACGCGCCCCTGGCAACGACCAGACACGCCCGTCAAACGACCGGACGCGCCGTTCAAACTGACCGGACGTGCTGGTCGCACAACGGCTAAGTCGTGAAGCACTGACCGGACGCGCTGGTCCAACTGACCGGACGCGCCGGTCGCCCAACGGCTAACTGCGAAGCAACGACCGGACGCGCTGGTCCCGTGAATGATCGAACGCGCTGGTCGCCTGAGCAGCGCTCAACGGAACAACGACCGGATGTGCTGAAGAAAATGACCGGACGCCACAGTGCCCGCGTCCGGTTAGAGTCCAGTAAGCTCCCTGAACGACCGGACGCGTCCGATCGTCAGTGACCGGACGCGCTGCGCGTCCGATCATCCAACTGAAAAATGCGCAAACACTAAACACTGATCAGACGCGTCCAGTCATGCAAGGACCGCGTCTGGTTCAGCGTCCGGTCACCTCTGTGACCTCCGTTCGCCTCTGTTTCTTTTCCGACTTCCGGCATAGTGGAAAATAGGCATTTCAACTCCTCAAAAACGCCTGAATCCCGCGCTCGCTAGCTCGGCGGGAGGGAGAAAGGAACCCAAACCCTCTCTACCGCTCAAACTTCATCGCCTTCGTAAATGTGCCAACACCAACAAGTGAACACCACCTTGTGCACGTGTGTTAGCATTTTCATAATCATTTTACCGAAGGAGTTAACCACTCAACTTGCCACGCCACTCGATCCTAACACGTATGCAAAGTTAGATCGCTCAAGTGACACTAGATGACCGATATGCAAACAAGTTTGCCCCTCTTGATAGTATGGCCATCTGTCCTAAACTCGGTCATAAACTTCTTTACACACCTATGACCGGTGAAATGGAAATGCCCTAGGTTATACCTTTGCCTTGCGCATTCTACTTCATCTCCTCCGACATTGATGCAACACATGCACCAACCAATCACCAAATGATGTGATTCACTTCATATCATCACGTGACCATATTGGTTCATCGATCTTGACCTCACTTGCTCTTCACCATTGCCTCGGTCCTTCGGCGCCAAGCCATCACACAACTTGCCCTTCACCCTAGCAACCGGTCCATCAAGCCAAGCCTCATCTTGATCTTCTCCATCTTGGTCACATGACTCCATGTCATGTCTCATATGCAATGAGCTCCTTCATGACACCATCACATGTGGACTAATCTCCTGTGTATCTCACATAACCACATATTAGTCCACCTAAGTTATCACTCAATTACTAAAACCAAACAAGGACCTTTCAATCTCCCCCTTTTTGGTAATTGATGACAACTTTACAAAGATATGAAAATTATGCTTTTTCAAGCTAGCACTTCACACAAGTGTAAATTGCTAACTTGTTTTGGATTTAATGTTACTTATCCAACATTTAAGCTCTATGTCAAGATTTGGATAAGTACCATAAAATCCGACTTGGTAGTGATAACTCCCCCTACATATGTGCTCAAATGGTTTGGTTTCAAGCTTGCACATATGTATAAATATGAAATTTGTGGGAGGGTTAGCACTACTAAGTGATGCTAAGGTGTATAGAATAAACCTTTGTAGCTTGATACTAATTAGTAGCTTGATACCATTTGAAAATCACAAGTTTGCCACCATCCTTAGCATCATGAGTAGCTAGACATCAAAAACACTAGAAACCTCGTGAGATCAACATTATTAGCAAGGTTCTAGTTTTTGCATGATAATCATAAGTCTAGCTAACATCCTATGCATGCTAGTTATCAAATCATCATTTAAGTTCTATAACTAGCATACACCACACAAGCATGCATATTGAATTTAAGAACTTATGCAATGTAAGCAAGCACATGAATTATGTACATATCAAATGTAATCAATCAAAGTTCATGAGCTTGCTCCCCCTACTTGTGTGCTTTCTTTGTCCAAGAATGTTTGATCCCCTTACATTCTTTAATGTTACTCCCTCTTTGTCCATGTCCATGTCCAATCTTTCCAATCTCTCCCTAAAGCTTAAAAAGCTTTCATATCTTTGTCCAACTTCTCCCCCTTTGTCATCAATTTCCATAAAAGGTGTTCTTCTCAATTGATACAAAGGCTTGTATTGGGGTAGATGGTTGAGACTTGAATATTGCATTTTTTATGGACATTACCACATATGTTGGAATGACAAACTTTATGGTTGCTCTTGAGATACCACATAGGATCTTTGACCTTGATACCAATCGGTGGGGCTCCTCCCCCTATGTCATAGCATGTGTTATTCACTTGAGATACCACTTGAAGATGAGGGTAGCATTTCTTGATTTGATCACTTAAGGTTGAGGATCACTTGTGAAACCATCGTCTTGCATGAATGATACCACGTGAAGATATCATGAGTAGAAATGTGATACCATTTGAAAGAATTTTCTAGTATGGATTCACTTTGAAGGATTTGGTAATAATATTCACTTCTTGAACATTTGCTATCTTCATGAGTACCACTTGTAAGATATCACTTGTAGATCATGATCTAGACACCACTAGTGAATATCACTTGGAAGATCAATTTGAGTCTAGATATAATTTGAAACAAACTAGATATCCATTTTCATTGTTGTCTTATGCTTGTACTCTTATCATCATCATGAGCTTCTAGTATGACTTAAACTAAGTTAATTTGCCTAAGATCCCAAGTCCGGTTTGATCCAAGGACAAGCTTCTTCACACCTCATGCTAAGGGTTATCTTGCCAATGTTGTACTTGTCACTTGTTAGCAATCCAAACTAGATCAAGTACTTGGGTTTACTAGCTCATGAACAAACTCATATGCATACCACTAGAACATTTTAATCATTCAAGCAATAGTGGTAGGCAATGAATCTAATATTTTCATGCATGATCCTAATAAGCATGTACTATATGCACTAACCGCATACTAGTAAGGGATGAAATGATCATGCACATTACAATGATACCCTTGCTATGTTGGAGTAGAGGATAGTTACATAGATTCCCATTCATTACTCCAATAGCAATGTGAAGTCCAATTTATAAGCTTGGTGAAGACCAATCATCATAGATAAATCCATTATTCACCCATATGAAATGAAAACCACTTATGATCAAGTGCACTATCTCTTGAGTTGTGGTTGGCTTGCTTCATCTTTTTTTTATCAATGCTTGCATGAGAGAACTACTTAAAATACCACTGGAAATATATGACTATCTCTCTTTTAGGTGTTGCTTGCTTTTCTTGATCAACCCTTTTGATTGCTTCAACTAAGCATCACAAGTTCCTCGGATCACCACTTCCATGTTAGCCTTCCAAGTCCCAAACTTGGTTTCATCTACACACGGCGGCAAGCCCCTCACTAGGGAGAAGTGACCTTTCTCTAAAGAACACTCTTGATACTCACTTGAAATGATATAGTTTGATTGATCCAAATGATGAACTCAATCTTGATGAATAATCCTTGAATCTACATTTGAGTCCAACTCTTCCTACATGTTTAAGTTCTTTTCTTTCTACCAAATGATCTCCAATCATCACTAGAACTTAAACTTCATCTTCATCTTAAGTTTGATCTTGATCTTCAAATTGAGTACCAAATAAGTACACCAAGTATATTTCACAATACAAAAGTCTTGTACTCATTGCTCGTCATGCTTCTAGATCAATCCAAAACCAAACTTAGGTACTTCAACCACTTGTAAACATGTTTCCAACTTGAGGACCATTCAATTAAAATGACTCTAGATTAATCCAATGATTGTCACTTTTCTAGCAGATTCTGTACCCTTCAAAGAATAATTCATATCTCCTAATGTACAGATCCAAATGCCATACAATTTGGTGGAGATGTGATTCACTAAGTCATCTAGCAGCTGTAAAAAATTGAGATTCATTTGACATCTAGATTGCTACCAGATTTCAAATCTTCCACCACTGCTACATGCTGAAAACTGCTGCACTATAGCTGACAAGATGTACTCCAAAGCCGAAGCATCTCTTATCCAATTCTCATGAAATTTGTACAGCATCTTATAACATAAGTCTAGAGCATGCATACCAAAATTCATGCCAATCCAAATAGATTTGATCATCCAAACTCAGACTTGATCACTGCTAGCTCAGATTTTTTAACTTTGGACAGATTTCAATATATTGAGCAATACTTCATCAAATATGAATCAAACTTGAAACTAACTTGTTTGAACACTTTCACAAGACATATATCCATCCAATCCACTTACTAAATGTCATCTCATGAATTTATCCAACACAAATCAATTCAAACTTGATTACTTAAGCAATTAATACATTCAAACATCTCATAGCAAGCAACATTGCATATATATCCAATTCAATCAACTCATATGCACCCAAGTGAAATGATCAACAAGAGATATACCTTGGTTAGCTCATGATCATCCAATAGAAAGCTTTCAAGTTGAATATTTGCAAGCCATAAAATATATCCAATAAATCACCACAATCTTTAACATTGCACTTGTATGTTGTAGCACTTGAACTTTACTTATTTTGACTTGGCATTGGGATTGGATATGCATTGAGCTTCATAACTTGACTCAATATATGATGAACAAAATGAAACCAATTAAATCAAGCCTCCAATGCCGATGGTACCTATAAACAATAATCCACTCTTTGACGGTACCCAAACAAGTTTGGGTTCTCTCAAGTTAGGTGCAACATACTTAGGCATTGCCTTAGTATGAATAGCGGGATATTTTGCAATTCCAACCAATGAGGTACCATTGCCATCCTTTCTAAGCATATTAGTATCATCAATTGAAATAGGCTTAGAATTGTTACCTAGGGGACATGAATGAGCATTGTGTCCCCTTTCCCGACATGAGTAGCAACTTCTCTTAGATTGAGCCTTTTCTTCCTTGCTCATATGTTGCTTCTCATTACCTTGCCTCTCACGAGTTGCTTGAGCCTTCTTCTCAAGCTTGGTAGGACACCCCGAGGCGAAGTGTCCCTTATCTCCACATTTGAAGCACTTGATGTGAGCATGTACTTTCTTCTCGATTTGATTCTTGCTCATCATCTTGACATCTTGAATTTGCATTGGATGTCTTTCTCTTCCACCCCTTCTTGTTTTCTTCTTCTTTATCATCAAGTCACTAACATCTTCATGATTGATCTTGACTTTAGCTTGGGGCTTTGCTTTTGGCTCAACTTGAGACTTCTTGGTAGGGAAACACTTGGCAATATGTCCCACTTCATGGCATTGGTAGCACATGAGTTGGGATAACTTCTTTGCATCTTGCTTCTTCATAATCTTGCCCTTGCTCTTGTTGTAGCCAATACCACTCTTATCACCATATCTTCTTTGATTGATCATGATATGCTCAATGGCGATTTTAGAGTTGTAGCACCTCTCCAACTTGTTGCTCAAATCCTTCACTTCACTTTTAAGCTCATTGTTCTCCTTCAAAAGGTTAGTCTCACATGACATAGAAGTAGAACAAGCATCTAATTGTGAAGAGCATGGCATATCTAATAAATCATCACAAGAGGTGGATACATGCTTCTTGCCTACATCACAAGGGTTAGTAATATGTGATTGATCATTTGACCCAAATGATGAGCTCTCACTAAATTTGGTTTCTTCATTAGAAAGCTTCTTAGTGAGTAAAGCATGTTCTTGTACCAAGTTATCATGAGCAACACTAAGTTTCTCATGAGCCAATTTTAGCTCCTCATGTGAACAAGTAGTAACATAAAGTAGATGCTTTTGTTGTTCACATGTGGTCTTTAGAAAAGAGTTTTCTTTTTCCAATTTACTTGCTTTTTCCATCTCTCTTTTTAAGGCTCTTGAGAGTTTATATAGAATCTCTAAATTTGGATCATCACAATCCACAACAAAACCACCAACATGTATCTTAGTGTTACGATGTGATGATGTTGAAGAGCTTGTTGAAGCATCACTCTCATAGTCATCATCTTCACCATCAAGTGTGCATGAGATAGAATCAATGCGTGCATCACTTGTGGTATTATCATTCTTCTTGTCAAGTGATCTTATGATATGATCATCTTTGTCATCACTTGACCGTGAGGTGGAGCAATCCTCCACAACCACCTTGTTGTGGTCATGCTCAACATCCTCATGCGCCTCCTCCTTGGGCTCATCATCATTGGAGATCGCCCCGTATTTCTCATTTAGAAACACTCAAATCTCATGGGCGGACTTGAGGTCCATGATCTCACAAAGTATGCTACTATCCATAGATCGATAGAAAACATTAGTAGCTTGGCTATCGAGATATAGGCATTTATTTTGCGCTTGAGTTGCATTCTTTTTATCAATTGCAAAGGAAAAGCCCACATCTACGATCCACCACAATTGAGGAGAAATAAACTTAAAATTGCATGTCATCCAATTTCTCCACCGTGCAAAGTGTGTGCCATCAAAAATGTGTGGACACTCAATATCTAGCCCATAAGCCGCCATCCTCTTGGGTCGGTGAAGACCACAAATGAGAGACCCGGCTCCGATACCACTTGAAGGGTCGAGATGGCGGACTAGAGTGGGTGAATAGTCCTTTCTAAAACTTAAGCGTGTTGGCTAACCAAAACAAATGCGGAATTAAACTTATCGGTCTAGCCAAGACTTCACCCCTCTAACTAAGTTCACAAGCACCTCACAAAGATCCTAATTAAGCAACTAAGGTGCTTTCCTTAGGAAGAGCTCTCCTATTTAATTCTAGAGCAAGGTCACACAAACCTATGCACTAGTACTTTGCAAGCAAGAGGGAGCTCTTACACAACTAGTGAAGCAAAAGCACAAAGCTCCTAAGCTCACTAGCAATGCTCAATAACAAGGCAACTAATGCCAAATTAAAGAGCGCAAAACACTTAGCTACACAAACTAAGCAATGTGACTAACAAGGTTACACAAACCGAATTAGCCACGCAAAGGGGATACTTCTAGCTACACAAGCAAGAAGATAACTAGCAAGCTACCCAAGCAAACTAGTTACGAGAGCAACTACACAAGCACAAGTATATATGAAAGTAAATACAAGCTTGTGTAGCTCAAACTTCATTGCCTTCGTAAATGTGCCAACACCAACAAGTAAACACCACCTTGTGCACGTGTGTTAGCATTTTCATAATCATTTTACCGAAGGAGTTAACCACTCAACTTGCCACGCCACTCGATCCTAACACGTATGCAAAGTTAGATCGCTCAAGTGGCACTAGATGACCGATATGCAAACAAGTTTGCCCCTCTTGATAGTACGGCCATCTATCCTAAACCCGGTCATAAACTTCTCTACACACCTATGACCGGTGAAATGGAAATACCCTAGGTTATACCTTTGCCTTGCGCATTCCACTTCATCTCCTCCGACATTGATGCAACACATGCACCAACCAATCACCAAATGATATGATTCACTTCATATCATTACGTGACCATATTGGTTCATCGATCTTGACCTCACTTGCTCTTCACCATTGCCTCGGTCCTTCGGCGCCAAGCCATCACATAACTTGCCCTTCACCCTAGCAACCGGTCCATCAAGACAAGCCTTATCTTGATCTTCTCCATCTTGGTCACATGACTCTATGTCATGTCTCATATGCAATGAGCTCCTTCATGACACCATCACATGTGGACTAATCTCATGTGTATCTCACATAACCACATATTAGTCCACCTAAGTTGTCACTCAATTACCAAAACCAAACAAGGACCTTTCAATCGGTAACCATAACTCATAAGTAGATCAATGGAGGGATGAGAAATATAATTTCATATATGATTAGTATGTTTAATTTCTCCTAATTATGGGACTGCCTAGTATACCAATATTAATATGCAAGAAATGACTTAGTGAGTCAGTAAAATTTGACATTGTTTTGATTTTTACAATTATAAATATGAATATTTGTTGGAAGGAACTGCATAAATACATGATGTTGTTGGTTGTGTATGTAGTGTCGGTGAATGAATACACACAGTGTGGATTAATTGATGGATCATGGTCTAATTTTTATTTACTTTTAGTTTATTTAGAAATGTGCTCTTCTCCTAAACAAAAGTTGATGATAAAACATGGATTGATGATAATGCTAGGGAAAAATAACTTCACAAATACTTGCAGTGCTATATCTATTTGTGAAGTAACATGTTATTTAACATGGACGGATGATAATGGTAGGTAAAAAACAATAAAACATGTGATTTAACACAAAAAATTTCATGTAGGCACACCAAGAGATATTTGTCAGCGCATCTCCATAAGAGCATCCATCTGGTCCCAGTAAAAATGGTAAGAATGAGTCAATCGGTAAAAGTTTATATCGACACCACTTATAATGACTGAACCAATGCAAGGAGTCGTATTGTAGCAACACAAAAGAAGATCACTACATTGGGGATGTGGTATAGTGTTTATCACTTGTTTTTCTTGAACTAAATATATATGGTTAGAAACTAATATTTGCTAGGCTATACCTTTGGTTTTGATTTTGATTTTTTTTCTTGTTAACCATCCTTTCTGTCCATGAAAACAACAAGGAAAATCAGTCCAAAGAGGACGATGGTTTCTCGTTCAGTCTACCAACTCAGCCCAGGTCGAGGGAACACACATTTGTAAAAAGGCGATCGTCCCAAAAAATCATTATTTTTAGGGGCGGTTGTCTTAAAAGAACCGCCCATGAAAATGGACACATTTGTAGAGGCGGTTTTTTCAATGGAACCGTTCTTGAAAACTGATTTCTAGCGACGGCCTTAAAGCTACAGTGGCTTCCCCGAATATTAGAGATGGTATGCTAACAAAACTGCCTCCTTTAGAAAAGGAAGGTGTTTATAAAAATCATTGAAGCTACCGTGCCTCCCGCAAATGTTAGAGATGGTATGCTAACAAAATCGCCTATGTTAGAAAAGGAATGTGTTTATAAAAATTATTTCTGTACCAGTGGCCGCACAACTAAACACAACCCACCAGATAGATGAAAAGAGAGACACGTGGTGAGCAACGTCTCTTGACTAGAGGACACCAAACGAACGCGACTCGTGTGTGAACTAAGCCTATTGAAAATATAGCTAAAAACAATACGTGACGCAATACCTTCATCTCATGTAGCAAGTGATAACACTGTCCTATTGCCAGACATTTCGGTAAGCTTTTGCCAGTGGATACTGCTGTGTATAACTTGCTGGGCCTTTATTTTAACCTCCCAACTGCCGGACCATAAAGCTGTTTTGGTCCCCCAAAATTGATTCAGGCGCATGCAGATTTAGGAAGTGTTTGGTTGGAGGAGTTAAAGTTTAACAAACACTGTAGCACTTTCGTCTTATTTGACAAAAAGTTTCCAATCTTGGACTAATTAGGCTTAATAGATTCGTCTCGTAAATTACTCCTAATCTGTGCCGACATGCATGCAATTAGTCTACATTTAGTACTCCATGCATTTGAAGGAACATTGATATGATGAGAGTTAAACTTTAACAAGTTACAACCAAACAGGCCCTTATGATTGTGAGGACACAACATGCCCCCCCCCCCCCACACTCCTCCCCCAGGAAAAAAAACGAATGATACGTACTGTACGTATTTTACATCCACAATAATCAATTAGTATATACTTAATAATTTAGAAAACAAAGGATTTCCCAATTAATTTACATTTGATTTTTCACGTTCACAATGAACCTTGTCATCAAGCACCTCACAGCATTTCAAACCCAATCTAATCTACCTGCCAAACCCCATGTGTATTAAACAATTAATAAATTTAATTGATCCAGTAATAACAATGTACGGATTCTCCTTCAAGAGGAGAGGACGGTGTCCGGGCGATGGTGCACAATCAGCTAGCTCCACACTTGAGGAAACTCCATGTCCCCAGCACCAAGGCTGGCCATGTCGTCAAAGCCGCCCATGTCAAAGTATCCAAACCCGTACTCACCCCCGGCGACTCCTCTCATCGCGCCAAACCCTGCAGGCAACGCGGCGCCCGCGTCGTCTCGCGTGATGAAGCCGTGGTGGTGGTGGTCGTCGACGACCGTGCCGCCGTAATACTGTGGAAGCACGGCCGCCACCTCCGGATGCTGCTGCGGCGCAAATGCGAGGCCGTAGTAGCCGCCTGATGACGCCGCGGAATAATGGTCGGGCTCCGGCATGGAGTGCGACGTGCCGGCGAAGGCGGGCGAGGAGGAGGAGTCGCCGTCTTGGCCGTCGCCGCTACCGTCGCTTTTCGTCTTCTGGAACACCCTGCACAGCACCCAGTCCTCCTGCACGCACACACGGGCAGCAATTGCCAATTTGCCACTGTTCAGACTTGGGAGAATTGAGAAATGCTGGCACTTTATAATTGGCCGATATATTAAACTGTTTTATTAGCGCATGCAATTATGGATTCCATGCCGGTTAGAGTGTTTCACATTTGATCAAGTTTATAGTAAATAATATTCACATTTATAACTCTAAATAATTTTATTATAAAAAATATATTTCATAATTAATTTAATAATATTCATTTGATATTATAAATGTTTATATTTTTTATTTATAATTAGTGAAACTTGATATACTAAAACAGGGTAGTGCTCTAGAATTATATTTTTTTGGGACGGAGCAGTACTGCTGGCGCTCCTAGTTACAAGGTGAATCCATCCGTTTCGTCAAAGCTCGGTCGGTCTGCTCTCCCGGCGCGGAAGCAGACGGTCACGCGTTCCAGCGCCGCTCGGCGCGTGACTCCTACCGGGGTTTTTTTCCCCAAATAAATTTTAGTTGCCTCCTCACGTGATGCTACAATGGTTAGAACGATGTGCCCGTTGTCAACGGAGCCATCGATGACTCTGTCGATCTCACTGAGAACGTGATCTTCAAGCTACGTACAGTTGTTGGTCTTAATATGTGCGGAGAGGTGTGAGTGTGTGCGTGTGTGGATGGTTTGTGTGTTTGCACATGTATAAATACTGTAGCTGTACCCATTTAAGAAGCGTAAAAAAAATGAATCCATCTGCCAATTATTGTACTCGCCCGTAGCTAGGGACCGCTAGTGCTCGGCGAGGACAAATGATAGGTCAAGAATGTACGACTATTGTGCAGCTAGCGCAGGGAGCAGGCGGTCAAATATGGCTGGTCCACTCTCTGCCCTGCTTTATCACTCCTCGTACGTCTACAACGTGTCTGCGCCGCCTGTGCGTGACATGCCAATATATCTGCACGTCTGTGCTGATCGAGGACGTCCGTCCTTGCCCTCATCATGCTTTGCAGTCGCACAAGGACCAAATTATGCAGGGGGGCACAGGATCACCCACCCGTGCCACCTTGTCCTTGTGCATGCTGGTTGCTCGTCGACTAGTACTGTTACTGCAGTGCAGAGAGAGTCCCCAGAGACTACCGAGTGGACCGAGCTCGGCTGGTTAGGTTGGAAGGAAGAAACGACAACTGCACCCAGGCCCAGGCCCGCTTGAATCTGGTGCTGTTGAGAGAGTTAACCCTATACTGTATTATACTAGTACTGGATAGGCCGAATTCTTGGCCCATCAAGATATAATAAGTGGGTCGGGAACATAGCACATCGCAGCAGGACGTTTATAAGATGGAGACAAGAGAGTTTCTAAAAAAAAAAAGATAGAGACAAGAGCAGACGTTTCTTCACGTATTGGTGTTTTGCATGCTAATTAAGGGTCTGTTTGTTTCAATGTGTTAAAGTTTAACTCTCATCACATCAATGTTCTCTCAAATGCATGGAGTACTAAATGTAGACTAATTACATGCATGTCGGCACAGATTAGGAGTAATTTACGAGACGAATCTATTAAGCCTAATTAGTGCAACATTGGAAACTTTTTGTCAAATAAGACAAAAGTACTACAGTGTTTGTTAAACTTTAACTCTTCGAACCAAACACCCCTTAAGTCGACGACGCACGCAATTCACGAATGATTGTGAATTACATAAGCTGGTGTCACTGACTTCCCCGTGTAGTGTGAGGTCCTTGTACTGGCCACCTAGCTCTACGTTCACCACCCGTGGTTCACGGGGCCCATCCGCTTGCTTGCTCAGCTAATCAATTGATTGTTCAGTGAAACAAGTTTTTCTTTCTTTTGATAGATACTCCGTACTACACGGTAGCATCCTTCACCTCTGAAACTCAGTCTGCCTCCTACTAGGAGTTACTAGTACTACTAGACAATTTCTAGATTTTTTTAGAAAGAGTTTCTTGTGGATAAAGCAGTCAATAATTGAGCAATTGATTATATTAGAACGCTGCTGGACTACCGGGAGTAATTAACTCATTAACCTGTGACAGTTACGTGTAGCAATATTGTGTGTGTTACGTAAAATGCACGACGTACACGTACCCTGGGTGGCGAGTGCGGGGCGTCGAGGCGGAACTCGTGCATGACCCAGCCGGACTTGACGCCGTTGGGGGCCCTGCCCCGGTAGAAGACGAGCGTCTTGCGCATGCCGACGACGGCGCCGCCGCTGCGCACCTCGCGGTCCTTGCCCGTGGCCTTCCAGTAGCCCGTCTGGGTGGCGCGGTTGGTGCGCGACCCCGTCGCGTACTTGCGGTCACGGAAGCTGAAGAAGTACCACTCGGTGGCCGTCAGCTTCGCCACCTCTGTATCGACGCGGCAGCAGATCAGATAACATCCCAGTTAAACGACGACGTCAGATCGGTTGGAATCTGATATGCAGCAGCAGCAGCAAATTCTTGGACGGATCGGATCGAGCTAATTAATAACACTGACTGACCTGGGAGCTCCCACGGCTCGCGCGCGTGCAGGTCGACCTCCACGAGCGTCCCCTGCGCGATGCGCTCGTTGGCCACCTTCTTGTGGAGGTAGTGGCACACCAGTTCCTCGTCGCTGGGGTAGAACCTGAACCCCGGTGGCAACGTCGACTCGATCTCCCTCAATGCCATGGATCGGTCGATCCCTGCTAGCTGCAAGCCTGGAGATCGATCGATCGACTGCTGGATCGGAGCAGCTGCTAGCAATCACCTATGTATCGATCGATCAAGACCGCA
Source organism: Saccharum hybrid cultivar R570 (assembly GCA_038087645.1). Classification (NCBI taxonomy): domain Eukaryota; kingdom Viridiplantae; phylum Streptophyta; class Magnoliopsida; order Poales; family Poaceae; genus Saccharum; species Saccharum hybrid cultivar. Next base: position 7,881,402 of record JAQSUU010000191.1, on the reverse strand, counting down.
TTCAGTACACAGTCTGACCTGTCTCTGATGATTCTATTCTCCGAATTAAGGAGGTACCAAGTGTGTGTGTGTGTGTGACCGGAGTTGGTTGCGAGAACTCCATTATATAGAGGAGGCTACCTAGAGGCAAAGCTAGCTAAAACCGACTACACCTCCGGCCCGGCGGCGACGTCGCTATCTGCTGAGGCAACAACTGAAACGAACCGATCTACTAGTACTAGCTACCTGTGCTAGCCCCTAGCTAGGCACAGGTGGAAAGATTCCAACCAGCATCCTGTTCCTGTCATGCCGCCCGTGCTCCGCAAGAGGGTTCCCATCGGATCCGATCCACCTGCTACGGCGCATGCGCGAGATCATCATGAGATTGCTCGCCCAAGTGCCGGCAGCATTCTTATTTCTTAGCACAGCGTGACACGCGCGTAGGCGACTATACACGCGGGCGACATCGATGTACACCTACTACTACTCTGTAAAAGTCATGGGTTTTTCAGCGCTCCGATCGGCCGGCCGGCCGGCCGTGGCGTGCGGTCGTTTTACGTGCGTGCATGCTTCCGGGGGGAGGCAAAGCAGGCTGCTAGCTGCAAATTAATGGCGTGGGAACAGGGGATCATCGCCATTTATCAGCTTGATGATTGAGGTCGTTAATTAGCTATGGCTAGCTAGCTAGGTCGCGTACGCGGAGAATGTGACGTGCGCGAGGTCGTACACGCCGGATGGAGACGTCCATATCAGCTAGCTCGCGTAGCTTCATATGTTCCGTTCGTGTATGTATGCATCGTGGACGACGGGCGCAACGGGGTTCAAAAGCGGCTTCAGTCATCAACATCATGCAGGAATTTCAAGTACTGTATGAGATGGTCCGATAGATCCGGGGAAAACGAATCATAAGCGTCGTCGGCCGATGCGTGTGCCAGTGTGTTAGATGCTGCGCCTTAGCTTAGCTAGCCTTGTGTGTAACATGTGGTTATGAGAGGGTTTAGGTACCGTGTACTCATCTATATACCCTCACTGAAGAGGGGTATAGTTTTCATGGTAAACAGTGCAATTTTCATCATAACTAGCATCCATCAATTCGTGAGACATGTATATAATAAAGTTTGTCCATAAGTTTACTACCTACCACTAATCAAAATTATTTATCTTTGCTCTTTCTCTCTATACTCATTTTATATGATTTCTCTCACAAGAAATCAGCATCAGCATCAGCATCAGCTAAATTTAAGCGAAACGAAAAGGGTCATTGCTCCTACTAGCCACTCCAAACATAGAGGTGGTCAACACTCAACAATGAGTAGATGGGCAGCTCGACATGGAAGGAGGTGGTAGAGATGGACATCTGCTCGAGGACTGGATGGTGTGGGCTGCTAGGCTATCTGCTATATGGGTTGCTTTAGGGTTTGTTTGGCTCTCTCCTAGGTGGAGCTTGGCCCTGGCAGGCTGGCAGCGCTCCCAGGCCCGATTTTGGTCGCCTGGGGCCAGGATCGCATGCCTGGCAGGCAACTACCTGGGAGGCCGCGAACCAAACAGGCCCAGTGTGTGTGGCCGATGTAGGCCACGTTGTGGTTGGCTACTATTGCTTGGTGCCCTGCTTGACTACTGCTTGGTTGCGATTGTGGCAGCGACCGTCAAGGGTAAGCCTGCTAGACAATCCTCACATAACCTAGGTCTCAAGTGAATGGATCGTTCTAAAGTTCCAGTGTTTGCATGCTAGTACAATATATAATTTACATGTGCTAGGAATGGAAATGGGCCAGGTCAACCCATTGGGTAGTTGACTTGACCCACAAGAGAAAGGCCACAGGGTCATAGGGACTGACCACAAAGTCTAAAATGGACCGATAGGGCCAAAACAATTCACTCAATGTGTAACATGTATTGACCTAATTGTCATATAACAACATTTTTAAAATTTACATCAACTAAGAGGTCAGGCAAGTTGGTCCTTTTGATGTCTGTAGAGATTACATAAAGGGAAATTTTCCTATATGCCATCGGCTAAAACTTGTATCCTTGATCTACCACCTAAAAACTCAAATCCTATCAATGCTATATATAAATTGTAATATCTTTCATGACATATTAATCCCAAAGATAAGTTATTTGGGTTGTTTTGACACAAGAAGATGAAGGAAAAGAACATGTTATCACATACACTGGTTGTAATCTTCATGATCCCGAGACAAGGTATACCCATGTTGAGAAATTGTGCTTATCGTTATATTACACTTGTACTAAATTGAGACATTACTTGCTATCTAGTACTTGTGTGGTTACTTGCCAGGCCAATGTTATTAAATACATGTTGCATCGGCCAATCCTTAGTGAAAGGGTTGGCAAATGGGCATACACACTCATTGAGTATATATGATTTGACATATCAAACTTTGAAAACTTATAAGGTCAAATTGTAGTTGATTTCATTGTTGAGCATAGAATTGATATGGAAGATGAGGTTAGCCATGTTATATTTTACTCCATGAAAAATGTACTTCGATGGATGGGCTTGTAAATAAGGTCACGACATTGGTGTGGTGATTATCTCACCCCCAATGGTGTTGTCTTTCAAAGATCAAGCAGATTGGAATATTTCTGCACTAACAATCAAGCTGAATATGAGATTCTCTTGCTCGGTTTGGAAATTTTGCAATCCATGAAAGTAAAACATGTTGAGGATTTCCTTACTAGGTGTGTAGCAAGTTTCTTGTGTTGTTCTATGAGGGATCAATAGATGCATATTTGGACAAGTGCTTTGATATTATTGCATATTTTGATGAAATTCACATTTGTCACATGTGCCGAAGTATGAGAACGGTAAGGCTAATATGTTAGGCCTAATTGCTTTCATAAATGTCTCGACACACATGTAAGAGAGAAAATCAGAAACCTAATTAAACAAGTAATCTACCACAAAACCTTCAAAAGATGTTAGAAATAACATTCTTACCTTGAAGAGTCTCCTCCAAAGAAATCAAAAGTAGAACCTTCCTCCTTAGATTTGTATTTTTTTGGAAAATTGTCCAAGCTCCCTATTTCTTCCCCCTTGGGCTATATTATCTATCTGAGGAGGAAGAAGGGAGCTGGAATTTATACTACATAAATTAGTATAGGCAACTCTTTTTACAGCTGCCTCTAGAAATAAAATGAATTTCTAGAGGCATCTGATTCAGTGGGCCCCAACGGAGGCTTCTACAAAGGCGGATGTAGCCGCCTCTACCCAAAAAACCCATGTTGCAACAAATCTCAAAGCAATTATTAGGGGTAGAGAGCGAAAGTAAACTACAGTCTTTAATATCCTTCATGAACAAATATTAGAGGGCGCATTATCCTAAGGGGAGTACAATATGTCGCTCAAGCGATTTTTTTTATTTATGTCGCTGAAGCGACTTTTTTTACTTATGTCGCTCAAGCTCGCAAGCACCACACCACTAGAGTCATCGCCAGACTAATTTAGCGACGTGAGGCACCTCTCTAGTTTATCCTTGCCCTACCCTCCTCCATCTCCACTAGATTTACACCGTCAATCCATCACAACCATGCTAACCTAGCTCCACCAGGATCAACATCATGACTCCTTTGCCCAGTGGTTGTCTCCCACCACCCACACTCGGCGATGCCCCATGCCCCTACCCACAAACTGTTTTGATTGTTGGATACAGGGCGCCCAAGGGCCCTTCCCTAAGCGTGATGACTAACTAGAGGAGTCCAAACCCCGGCAGCCCCCAATCCCAAATCATGAAGGGGACGACGACGATGCTGTGGGAGGACAAAGAAGTTGGATGAGTTTGGCCCCAAATATCATCCACATGCAATAGAGATCAATATTTTTTCATATAAGAAATATGTCCGTGCATTATAAAGGAACATACAGTATAGCTTGTTGCCTGGTCACCTAGAAGACCTACGGTTCAGAGATTTATTTAATGGTCATGTTGTTTTGTTCAATTTCATCATGAAATAGGGCTTCATACCATGTTGGACGCACACTTCTCTAACTCATATGGGCACAGGAGACTTTGATATTTATCCAATATCACGTCATGCATCCAATACATCCTAGGATCAGACTATGTACTGTGTCTAGACATGCTACTCTAACTTATATGGGCATGGAGGGAGTGATGGACCACAAAAATGCTTCATATTCCAATTTTTCTTGAAATCGAACTCCACATCATGTATGGAGTCTTGGACACGATGCTTTAACTTTTATGGATATGAGAGAATAAAGTACCATGAAAACACTATGTATACTTTAGTATTAAAAAACTCAGACTACGGGGGATAGCATGCGCCTCCGAGCATTCACATTAAGGTAGATGACTCCTCACCTAGTCCGAAAAAAACCCTGAACCTCGTACCCCGGCCTGCCAGCACTTATGGGCATGTTACCCTATGAGTGGGCCGGTACCGCAAACCTATGCTTTGGGTCACACGGGGCAAATGGGTTTTTTACCTCTGGCACTGTAATTCACCTTGTGAGGGTTCGAACCCAGGCCACGAGGGTGCAACCCAGAGTGCTTGACCAACCGTTCAGTATTAGATATATACAGATACAAATATAGATATAGATACGATGTATTTTTCCTTCACCTCGATCCTAGACAAACACTTCGTAACTATAGACGTATTTAGAAATTCATTTGTTTTGCTGCACATGACGATGCATATACACATAGAAGACCTAAATTCTACTCCATTTCAAATTCTAAAACTTTTGACTTTTCTAGATACATTGTTTTTATTACGTATTTGTACGTAGTGTATATCTAAATACATAAAAAGCTACAAAAACCAAAACGCCTCATAATTTAGGATGGAGAAGTATTTTTGTTAAAAAAATGTATAGGAAAACCTAATCGTATATTCTCATTTCTTCGTTGACATTGTGTGACACGTATGGCATGCGACTCCTAATTAACCAGCCATCATTCTTAGCAGACGTACTCCTGTCAGTTTCCTTAAAAGAAACATATTCTTCCACTCATTAGCTCCCTCCCCTCCCAGGACCCTAAATACACAGTGTACGCACGCACACACCACCATGATTGACGCTCATAGCTCAAGGACCTTGAGGCTAGTGTTCGCTTGAATTTATCGGTCTGACTTATAAGTCATGGTATATTGTTTTCTCTCATAATAAATCAGCTTCAGCCAGCTTATCAGCCGAGCAGCTCGATATAGCCTATCTTATATCCTCTAGGGTTTCTTTAAGTTCAGCTCTTTATCAGAATTAGCTACCACCATTCGAACTAGCATGAGAAGAGCTAAGGTCTCACTCTCACTATGTTCAAACCCTTTTTAAGAAACACTCATAAACCATTTCTAGGGCGGCAAAGATAGAACCTCAGCAAGCAACCCACAGTGACCTCAGGCACTACCACTCCATCCTAGGCTCACTTATCACCAATGAATTCACTTTAGCCAATATTTTAATGAATATTTGAGCCGATAAACGACTTCAAATAAAAAAATGAACTAAAAAGTTTTAGATCTCTGGTAATAACAATTTAGTTTAGGTCGTCTCTCCATACAAGGTCATTTAAAATATTAAAATTTGAATTTCAGAATTTAATAACTTAAAACATAATGTTTGAACCCTAGATGTTTTAAGCCAAAAGTCATCAATTAAAAATTTGTAGATCTCTTCAAGCTTTTTCACTACTTTGATACAAAGTTGTCCTTGTCTGACTTTTATAAAGTTAAAAATGGTTTGCACCTATTTTTCGAGACGGGCCACACTGCCAGCCAGTTGTAAAAATTGATTTTTTTTAACATTGATGGAGTTTCTAGAGGTGGCTGGAAATATCAACCACCTATGGATATGAATTTCTAGAGGTGGACCGTCTTTGAAAGCATTTTTAGATATAGTTTTTTATTGAGCCGACTTTGAAAGAAAAAAGATGTCTTTGAAAATCATTTTTGTAGTAGTGTTTTTTTGCACGCCTCGATAGATGAAGGGCACACCTCCAATACTATCTTTCTTGCACATGTATAAAACTAGTGGCTGGTGGGTTCCATGGATGATATATAGGAGAGAAAATACATGGAATAAGAAAAGCCATATGAGATCTATATGATAAAGTGGTATGTAAGAAATATTACTAGTTGATTCTGCCATTGGAGATGGCCACCTTATGTGTGGTATTGCTCTTGAGGTTAGGAGATATGACATATATTATAAAGATTACATGCTTTTCATTTGGCCATGCATAAACCGTCCTCATTTTTCTAGTACATTAACCAAGCTGGACTAGCTAACCAAGACGAATTGACCCATCACGTCTAACCGGCCTATTATTAAAAAGACTGGACGCTTCCACCAGGAACAGAACCGCCTCGTGCCGCACGCCTCACGCCTCATGCCGGACCCGCCTCGTGTCGTGCACCAAGAGCATGGTATGAGAGGTTGAGAGATTTCCTACTCTCTAAGGGGTTCAAGATGGGCAAGGTTGACACCACTCTCTTCACTAAAAAGATTGGTAAAGACTTGTTTGTGTTACAAATATATATTGATGACATCATCTTTGGTTCAGCCAATCAAGATTTTTGTGAGGAGTTTGAAAACATGATGGCTAATGAGTTTGAGATGTCTATGATTGGAGAGCTTAATTACTTCATTGGTCTTCAAATCAAGCAAATGAAGAATAGCATATTTGTGAGTCAAGGCAAGTACATCAAGGTTCAAGGACATGCTTAAGAAGTTTGGAATGGATGAAACCAAACATATTAGTACACCTATAGGGACAAATGGTAACTTGGATAGTGATGCTAGTGACAACATGATGGATCAAAAGTTGTATCGATCAATGATTGGAAACCTACTCTATGTAGAGATGGCAACGGGTACCCGAAACCCGAGTACCCGACGGGTATTACCCGATAAAGAGGCGGGTATGGAATGAATTTTCTACCCGTGGGTATGTTATTAGACAAAATCCTATACCCATCGGGTATGCGGGTACGGGTGCGGGTGTATACTACCCATACCCACATACCCGCGGGTAAGACATACCCGCAAAAATAACTAGCAAACCTCAGTTATTTTAGCGCATATAAGTCATGAATTTGGCCCATTGAGACATCCACTATATTTCTAGTAGATTGTCTTTGTTGTAATGATGCTAATAATATTTGTTAGCATGTTTGTAACTTGTTGGAAGCTTATAATGATTTATTTTTGCACGTGACTATTTGATATTTTTAGGTAATTTTCGGGTATGCTATCGGGTACGGGTTACCTGTCGGGTGAGAATTACCCGGCGGGTACGGGTATGGAACTATTTTTTTACCCGCATGCGGGTACGGGTAACCCGATGGGTAAAATTTTGCGGGTGCGGGTACGGGTACGGGTGAGCACTACCCGTCGGGTATGTACCCGCTGCCATCTTGAGCTCTATGTGACCGCATCAATGCTGAATGTCAAGTTTAGTGTATGATGTGTGCAAGATTTCAAGTCTCACCATAGAAAGTCATTTGAAGGCTACAAAGAAAATATTGAAGTATTTAAAACATACACAAAATGTTGGTTTGTGGTATCCCAAGGGGTCAAGATTTGAGTTAGTTGGATATTCGAACTCCGATTATGCGGGTTGCAAGGTGGATAGAAAGAGCACATCGGGCATGTGCCAACTATTTGGAAAGATAACTTGTGTCTTGGTCATCAAAGAAGTAAAATATTGTTGCACTTTTAACCACCGAAGCGAAGTACATTTTGACCGATAGTTGTTGTGCATAATTACTTTAGATGAAGGCTACTTTGGATGATTTTGAAATCAAGTTTAAACAAGTCCCATTGCTATATGACAATGAGAGTGCCTTGAAGCTCACCAATAACCCGGTTATACATGTGAAATCATCTAGGCCCCGAGAGTTGGTTTCGGCAATTGATGACAACGCATTATTACCATGACTAACGTGTGTTTTGCAGAAACTTTGGTAAGTTAGGTCGTGGGATTGGTAACTCCTTTGGGCACTATGGTGTCCGTGCCCCTTGATGGAAATAGTTTTAGTTTTCAAAGGATTAACGACAAGATTAAGGACGGTTAGTTCCGGATGTCAAGGTGTTGAGTTACATTCAGAATAGTCGTTAGGATCTTCATTTTTTTCCTTTGACCATACTATAAAGGGGGGCTTGAGTGAGAAGCTTGACCTAGGTGAGTCTTTTGTTTAGGTGTGGTGTACATTTGTCAAACTTAGCACTAGGTAGCTCAGGTGAAGCACAAAGTTCAGTTGGAAGCAACTCGGTTCAAGTTGCGTCGCATTTCGAAGTCGTTTGAGCCGTTTACCCTTGACCGGACGCGGTCTTTGTCTTGACCGGACGCGTCTGGTCAGTGCTGATAGTCACTGTATTTCAACTTGGTTGACCGAACGCAGTCCTTGCGAGGACCGGACGCATTGATTGTGTTGACACGTGTCACAAAGGGTAAGTAAACTAATCGGACGTGACTGGAAAACGATCGGACGCATCCACAGTGCGTCCGGTCTCGTTCCAGTAAGGTACTTTGCTGACCGGACGTGTCCGTTCATCACTGATCGGACTCGACCGAGCTCCAATCATAGTACAATAAGGTCCTTGCACGATCGGACGCGTCCGGTCACCCCTGATCGGTGCGTCCGGTCACTCAGCGCCGTCGGTTCCAAATTCGACCGTTGCCATCGACCGGACGTGTCCGGTCACATCGACCGGCGTGTCCGGTCAGCACGTATTTTGCTGAGTTGGCAGGTAATAGTTGGAATTGACTATGGGGTGTATAAATACATCCCCTATACCTCTTTTAGAGGTCTCTTGCTCATTTGATCAGCTGAGAAACACCTTTTAAGTGCAAGGAAATGCAAGAGCTCTAGTGAGGGTTGTGATTTGAGAATCAAAGTTTGAGATCCCTCATTAGTGACTAGGGAGTAGCAAGTGTGCATCCACCTTCTCATTAGGCTTATTGTGGTTAAGTGAGAGTTCTTGCTTGTTACTCTTGGTGATCGCCATCACCTAGACGACTTGGTGGTGATTGGGAGTTTGGTGATCATCCGATGGAGCTTATGGATGACCCAACTCATCTTGTGAGCGGTTTTGGGTGATTCACCGCGATGGAGTGTCAAAGAATCAGCCCGTAGAGAGCACTTGATCCTTGCGCGGATCAAGGGGAGCTACACCCTTGCGCGGGTGCTCCAACGAGGACTAGTGGGGAGTGGCGACTCTCCGATAGCTCAGGAAAACATCACTGTGTTCATAACCCTTACTTTCAAGCAATTACTTTCTCGTATTACTTTTGTTACTTGGTTTACTTTCCTAGAATTGCCATGCTAGACTAGGATTGGAACTTAGGGTGCAAAACTTTTTCCGGTGGAATCACAAGGAACACTAGTAGGCACTAGGGGTGAATTTTGGCTTGTAGGATTTAATTCTTGCAATTAATTTTTAGAAAAACCCAATTCACCCCTCCTCTTGGGCATCTTGATCCTTTCAATTGGTATCAGAGCCAAGTTGCTCCTAAATTAGGCTTCATCGCCTAGAGCAAGATGTCTAATGGGGAAGAACCACCTCCCACCTTTGAGGGAGATGATTTTCCATATTGGAAAATCCGCATGGAGGCGTACCTCAAAGCCATAGATGTTGGGTGTCTTAGAGCCACCACCGAAGGGCTTCCTGAAATCAAGGATCCCGCTAACCTAAGTGGTGACGAGGAGAAGTACAGCTGGTGGAATGCAAAGGCAAAAAAATGCACTATACCAGGGCCTAGGCAAGGATATCTTCAATCGTGTGCGTAATGCAAAAAACGCTCATGAATTATGAGAAAACCTTTATGCTCTCTATGAGGGAACTAAGAGTGAGCGTGAGGAATGCTATCACATTGCTTTGAAGAAAATTAATTCTTTTGAGATGCTTCCTAAAGAAAGTGCTAATGACATGTACACTCGATTGAATGTTCTTGTAGATGATCTCAATGCTCTCGGGCTCACTCAAATGAGTCCATTGGATGTTGCAAGGAGAATTTTGAGTGTTCTTCCCATTGAGAAGTATGGTCACATTATCACCGTGCTTCACCAAAGTGATCTCTCCATCGCAACACCGACACAAGTATTGGGAAAGATCAATGCACATGAGATGTACATGCACATCACTCCGGAAGAGGGCTCATCATCTTCCAAGAAGAAGGACTTGGCCTTCAAAGCTAGCCATGACAAGAAAAAGAAGAAGGGCTAAGCCATGATCGTACAAGAAAGCTCAAGTGAAAGTGATATTGATGATGCATCACTTGTACTCATGGTGAGAAAGACCACCAAGATGCTAAAGAAGCTCAATAAGAGTGGCATCAAGTTCGATGGCAAGAAGAAGAAGTTCTTCACAAGTAGCAAAAGAAAGCCTATATCCAAGATGGATTGCTACAATTATGGTGAACTTGGTCACTTAGCTCATCAATGCCCTAAGTCTCCAAAAGACAAGTATAAGAACAAGAACAAGGGCAAGAAAAATAATTCTAGTGATGAAGAAGATGAGAAGAAGAAGAACAAGCCATACAAGAAGAAGGATGGCAAGAATAAAGAGTTTCACAAGAAGAAAAAGGGAGGCAAAGCTTACATTGTGGGTGATTGGCTCACCGATATTGAGTCATCATGTGAGTCCTCCGATGATGAAAGCGACGACGAGAAAGAGAAGGTCACCGTATTTATGATTGGGCCATCATCATCTTCACCGACATCTTCATCACCACCTTCACCACCATCTTCACCGTCATCATCCACTACTCACCTATGCCTTATGGCCAAGGGTGAACGAAAGGTACAAAACAATGAGAGTGATGATGATGATAGTGATAGTGATAGTGATGATGAATATGATGCACCTTCTTATGATGAACTTGTAAAATTGCTAAACAAATACTCAAAAGTCATAAGAAGAACTAGAAATGAAAATGATGAGCTTCAAAATGAAAATGAATCACTTTCATGAAAGCTTAAAATTGCACAAAAGTCTAGTGATGAGCTTAAAGATCAAAATGAAATTATGTCTTCTACTCTCAAGGAGCTTAAAACTTTTAACAAAGAGCTTAGAGACGAACATGATAAACTTGAGAAGCATGATGAACTCAACACTAGGCACAACTTGCTAAAAGACAAATATACTACATTGAAAATCAATTATGATAGTCTTGTTGTTGCTAATGAGCTTTCTCTTGAGACACATGATGCTACTAACCAAGTTGTTAAGATTGATATAGCCACATCATGTGATGGCTTGATCATAGAGAGCATTGAGCAAGGCTCTAGTGGCAAAGGCAAGAAAGTGGTTGAGTCTGACAATCATGATGATTATGTCAAGCTCAAGAGTGAAAATGAGATGCTTAGAAATGAGAACAAGAAGCTAAAAGGGTTGATGGCTCTTGAAAAGAAAACATCAAATGAATCACTTATTGAGAAGAACAAAAAGCTCAAGCAAGAGAAAGAGCATCTCAAGACCGGTCTAAGCAAGTTCACAAGAGGCCAATATTTGCAAAGTGAGTTACTCATAAACACCGTCATGAAGATGGATAGAAGTGGCATTGGTTACTTAGCAAATCAAGAGAAGAAGGCTAAAGCACAACAATAACAAAGCAAGTCAAAGCCCAAGCCAAATAGATGTGTTGAGTGTGGACAAGAGGGTCATTTTGCTCATGAGTGTAAAACTCCACCACCACAACCCTTGCCCAAGCATGCTAGACCCTTTGCTTTCAATGCTCATTACATGCTTAGAAAAGATTCTAGTGGAAAGAAGAAAGTTATATTCTTGGGTCCCCCAAATAAGAATAGGCCTAAGAAAATTTAGGTTGCTAAGTCACTAGTTGAGAAAGTCAAGGGTCCCTCTCAAGTTTGGGTCCCTAAACAAAAAGCTTGATCTCTTGTGTGTAGGTGAACTACAAGACCGGTGGATCTCATTGGGTTATTGATAGTGGTTGCACTCAACATATGACCGGTGACCCTCGTATGTTCACCTCACTTGAAGAGAATGGGGAATGTCAAAAGAAGATCACATTTGGGGATGATTCATAGAGCAAAGTCAAGGGTATAGGCAAGATTGCAATATCAAATGATCATTCTCTCTCAAATATGCTCTATGTTGCTTCCTTGAGTTTTAATCTATTATCCGTTAGGCAACTTTGTGACCTTGGCTACCAATGCTTATTCACACCAAATGAAGTGGTAGTTTCAAAGATAGATGACAAGCAAATGATTTTCAAAGGCTTTAGATACAACAACCTTTATCTTGTTGATTTCACCTCCGAAGATGCAAACTTGATGACATGCTTGTTCACCAAGACTTCACTTGGGTGGCTTTGGCATAGGTGGCTTGCTCATGTTAGAATGAATACTCTCAATAAGTTATTGAAGAAAGAATTAGTGAGAGGCTTGAAGGATGTCAAGTTTGAGAAGGACAAACCTTGTAGTGCATGTCAAGCCAACAAACAAGTTGCAAATACTCATCCAACAAAAGCTTACATGTCAACATCAAGAGTGTTAGAGCTTCTACACATGAATTTGTTTGATCCTATAACTTACAAGAGCTTGGGTGAAAATCTTTATTGTCCTGTGATTATGGATGACTACTCAAGATACACTTAGAATTTCTTTCTTCATGACAAATCTGAAGTGGCCAATTGCTTCAAGAAGTTTGCAAAGAGAGCTCAAAATAAATTTGAAGTCAAGATAAAGAAGATTAGAAGTGACAATGGCAAAGAGTTTGATAAAACAAACATTGAAGCCTATTGTGATGAGATTAGAATCAATCATGAAGTTTCATCAACCTACACTCCTCAACAAAATGGTGTAGTTGAGAGAAAGAACCAGACATTGATTACCCTTGCAAGAACAATGCTAGATGAGTACAACACATCAGAAAAATTATGGGCTGAGGCAATCAACACCGCATGCTATGCTTCAAATCGCCTCATCCTACAAAAGTTTCTTGGCAAGACCCCCTATGAGTTGCTAAATGGGAAGAAGTCGGACGTCTCATTCTTCTAGATGTTTGGTTGCAAATGCTACATCTACAAGAAGCAGCAACACCTAGGGAAGTTTTAAAGATGTTGTGATATTGGTTTTCTTATTGGTTACTCATCAAAATCCAAAGCATATAGAGTATTTAACCATGCCACGGTTTGGTTGAAGAAACATATGATGTGGAATTTGATGAATCTAACGGCTCCCAAGGAGCAATTGAGAATTGTGATGATATAGGTGATGAACCATTGAGGGAGGCAATGAAGAACATGCCGGTGGGAGACATCAAGCCTAAAGATGATGAAGACGATGTACAAATTGTCAAACCACCATCTTCATCATATGTGCCTCAAGATGATGACAAGAATGAGAGAGTTGAAAATGAAGATACTCATGTCTCTCATGAACAAGCCGAGGGGCAATCTCAAGATGTTGATGCTCCCCAACCCCCTCCTCAAGTGGTTGAAAGAAGACACTCACCTCTACTTCAAGCACATCCACAAGATCTCATCATAGGGAGTCCTACAAAGGGTGTAATGACTCGATCTCAAAAGCTTGCTTCTTTTGTTGAATATCACTCTTTTGTCTCTTGTCTTGAATCTAAGAATGTAGAAGAAGCTTTCCAAGATCCAGATTGGGTGAATGCAATGCACAAAGAATTGAACAACTTCACCCGCAATCAAGTTTGGACACTTGAGGAGCACCCAAAAGGTGCAAGAGTCATTAGAACCAAGTGGGTGTTCCACAACAAGCAAGATGACCAAGGCGTAGTTGTGAGGAACAAGGCAAGACTAGTTGCAAAGGGTTTCTCTCAAGTTGAAGGTCTTGAATTTGGAGAGACCTTTGCACCCGTTGCAAGACTTGAAGCCATTCGTATCCTTCTTGCATATGCATCGCATCATGAAATAAAACTATATCAAATGGATGTGAAAAGTGCATTTTTAAATGGCTTCATAAATGAACTAGTCTATGTTGATCAACCTCTCGGGTTTGAAGACCCTAGATATTCTAATCATGTTTATAGGTTATCCAAGATGCTATATGGGCTCAAGCAAGCCCCTATAGCGTGGTATGAGCGCCTCCAGGACTTCCTCATTGAGAAGGGCTTTACTATTAGGAAGGTCGATACCACACTATTCACCAAGAAGTTCAATGGGGAGATCTTCATTTGTCAAGTCTATGTTGATGATATTATCTTCGGATCAACAAATGAAGATTATTGCAAGAAATTTGGTGAATTGATTTCGAAGGAGTTTGAGATGTCTATGATTGGTGAACTTACATTCTTCCTTTGTTTTCAAGTCAAGCAAATGAGAGAAGGGATTTTCATCTCTCAAGAAAAGTATACCAAGGATCTTCTCAAGTGATTCAAGATGGAGGATTGTAAACCAATCAAGACCCCAATGCCATCTAATGGACATCTCGACCTAGATGAGGGAGGTAAACCGGTTGATCAAACTCTCTATCGTTCTATGATTGGTAGCTTGTTGTATCTTACCGCATCTAGGCCTGATATCATGTTTAGTGTGTGCATGTGTGCTTGCTTTCAAGCGTGTCCTAAAGAACCTCACCTAAGTGTTGTAAAAAGAATCTTAAGATATCTTAAGCACACCCCAAGCATTGGTCTTTGGTATCCCAAAGGAGCTAGATTCCAACTAGTTGGCTATTCCGACTCGGATTATGTCGATTGCAAAATTGATAGAAAAAGCACATCCGGAGGGTGCCACTTGCTTGGGAGGTATTTAGTATCTTGGTCATCTAAAAAGCAAAATAGTGTGGCTTTGTCCACCACCGAGGTGGAATACATTGCCGCGGGGGCTTGTTGTGCACAAATCTTATACATGAATCAAACCCTTCTAGACTATGGTGTTGTTCTTGATAAGGTGCCACTTTTATGTGATAATGAAAGTGCCATTAAAATTGCTAATAATCCAGTACAACACTCACGCACCAAGCACATCGATATCCACCACCACTTTCTAAGAGATCATGTTGCTAAAAATGATATATCACTAGAAGGTTTAAGAAGTGAAAATCAATTAGCGGATATCTTCACTAAACCTTTGAATGAGGCCACCTTTTGTAGGTTGAGAAGTGAACTAAATATGCTTGATTCTAGTAACTTTAAAAAATGAGCTTGTGTTGTCCCTTGCATTGCATTGTATTATATGTCATATTTAAATCTCTGCAATGCATCTAGGACTTGTCCAACACGGTTACGATAACCCTTCTTTGGAGGAGTGAAGAAGCCTAACCGTGGATCAAACTTGACAAGCAACCTAGCTTTACCTTCTCGCTTTGCATTGCATATGCATGGTTGTTGCTTTGTCGTTTCTTTTCGGTTTGGCTATGAGCAACCTCTGTGTTCATCCATGGATAGAGAGAGCATTTGATGCTCCCAAGGGTTCATAAACTCTATTGCATGGTCATACGTTGCTCCTCAGGTGTTTGTCGCATATTTTCTTAAAAATAATACTAGCCTAAGGCAAAATATTTTGAAAACTTGAGGGTTTGAGAGAGGTCACTTATATCAGGTTCCAATTGGTGTTTATTTGGGTCTCTTTGAATTGGAACTTGATTGGGAGAAGTCACATCGAAGATCGGATTGAAGAAAGGCGAAAATCAGCGACCGGACACTAGACCGGACGCTGGACCGGACGTGATGCTGCTTCACCACTACGTCTGGTCCCGACTACCACCAGCGTGTCTGGTCATACCAAAGACAAGTCTCAAGGACCTCTGACCGGACGCAGGACCGGAAGTGACCCTGTGACCACTGCGTCCGGTCCCGGACTCTACCACCACGTCCAGTTATGCGAGTTGGGTTCCCGAGTGAACTCTGACTGGACTCTGTCTGCTTCCGGTCAGCTCTAACCAGACACGTCCGGTCACGCCAGGAGCTTACTGGACTCTAACCGGACGCCTCTGCAGCGTGTTCGGTCAGGCGAACAGCGCGTCCGGTCACCCCGTGAAAAGCGGATCTGAGCCTCTTTTAACCGTTCATCCTTTCTGATTCTTCCTTTTCTTCTTCCGTACGCCACCGCCACCGTAACCCTAGCCCTTGACGTGCCTTCTCCATTGCTGCCATGCTGCTAGCCGCTCTCCTGCCGTGTTGTGCCGCGCCGCTCGCCGTCGCAGCCTCCCTCCTCCGTGTCGTGCAGCTGAGTCGCCGCCCGCATCCACCCGTGCGCCACCTGTGCTTGCCGCGCCGCCGCTGAGCCTCTGCATGTCGTAGCCGCCGCTAGTTCTCCTCCACGTGCCGCGCCGCAGCCGCCCACTTCCTGCTGTTCCAACCGCGCCACCGCTCACTCCTCGCTGGTGCTGTCCGCACGCCGCCGTCCACTGCCCGGGATTCACTGTTGTGCCCTAACCCTAGATTTCACGTGACATCTCTCCGGCCGTCCTCCGGCGAAGGTCCTTCACGCGACTTCATCTCCACGAGGTTGTTTCGCATTACCTTGACCTACTTTGGATTGCCGATGAAATCTTGTCGTATTCTAATTCATCTTTTGATTGTCTCGGCACTCCAGCGCTCGTCCATCGTTTCCGTGGAACCCTCACACTTCAAGGTCACTTACCTTTTCACTAGAGTTTTGCTCATCTAAGGTAGCATATTATGATCTATTATTTTCTTATCTTGTATGCTTGCTCTCATAAGGACCTCACTCATCTATTAGTTAAAATATATTGCTTAAAGGTAGCTCTATCTATTCTATCTTTGCAGAGAGTTCTGTTGGTGCTCTGTGTGTGGCAGTTGATTCTCTTGGTTAGTTTTGAATCCGAGGTCAAGCCTACGGATACGAATTGAGGCCAAGCCTCACGAGAGTCAGCTCATCATCTTTTCAGTGTCAGGGTTTCTCAGTCACACAGAGGTTAGTCAGCATGGTTCGTTGCAAGAATGCTGGTGGTGCACCGAGTGACGGGGACGAGAGTCCTCCTAGGTTGATAGAGGTTGCCCATGGCAAGCGTAAGAAGATTGCCGCCAAGAAGAGAGAGAGGACAATCACTGAGGCGGAGATAGCATAGGCAGTAGCAGATGCAGCAGATCTTGCAGAGAGAGGTGGTAGAGGTAGTGGCATTCACATTGGCAAGCGTCGTTTTGATCTTGAAGGTCGATAGCTCAGTACAGAGGCTACTAAAGAGACTGAGGACTAGCCTATAGAGTAGCCCACAGAGGAGACAGAGGAGACAGAGGAGCAGACCGTACAGACTCCACCACGTCATCGCTCAGGACGTATGTGTGCTCATG
Source organism: Saccharum hybrid cultivar R570 (assembly GCA_038087645.1). Taxonomy (NCBI): domain Eukaryota; kingdom Viridiplantae; phylum Streptophyta; class Magnoliopsida; order Poales; family Poaceae; genus Saccharum; species Saccharum hybrid cultivar. Next base: position 7,864,184 of record JAQSUU010000191.1, on the reverse strand, counting down.
TGACACCTAGGCCAGAGGGCCAGCGATGTGGAGGTCGTCCACCTCCCAGAGCTCGAGGTCACCCTCCAGTCGAGCACTTTGACCTGAGGGGAGCTACAGCACAACAGGTCTAGGCTCTCAGGTTTGTCGAGGTTGGTCAGTGGTTCCCACCTCAGCGAGACCCCCGAGCCTTAGAGGGTTTCTACACACCTCTTCACGAGGATTTCTACAGAGCCTATGTTGACAGTGGGATTGCTTTCAGACCTTAGAGAGTTTATCGACTTGAGACTTTAGTTGCAATTGTTGGTGAGTAGCTCTGTCCACACCTTTCTTTCTTACCTAGATTGATAGATTTTCTAGGACGGACTGGAGCTTACTGCGATACTTGGGTCAGAGAGTTCTATTCCTCACTTTGGATTGATCTAGCTCACGAATTCAAACACTTTGCATTCCGAGGCCGTGACCGCAGGTTGTACAGCACCAGGGTACGGGAGATTCTCAAACTCCCTGCTTCAGAGACGAAGATCCACCAGTTGTGCTTTGGTCAGACTTCACCACCAAGGCATCCTCATGGAGGTTCTGTGCCACCTACAGATTTGATCAGACCTTGCTTTTGTGAGCCATTTGGTGAGGGGTCCAGACGTACACCTGCCAGCTTAACACCCCTTGCTCGAGTGTTGGATGCCATTATAAGACAGACTCTACTTCCAAGGCTGGGATACAGAGAGGGTCTGACATGTATGCAGATATGGGTAGTCCATCACCTCATCTCTCAGACACCGTTTGACATTTAGGATCTGATGCTATGTGATATGGAGGACACTTTGGCAGAGGGCTTCAAGGGTCACCATTAGTTACCCTATGCACACTGGATTTGCTTCATTATTCGATCTGCGTGTGACCTACCTGCTGAGATTAGGGCTGAGATTTTAGACACCACTACTGCATTCCCTGAGTATGACATTCGACAGTTGTGGGCTTCTGTTACTAGAGAGCAAGCACCTAGACCGGGACAGCATCAGAGGGCAGAGGTTCTAGAGACCACAGCTAAGCAGGACGAGACAGTTAAGGGTCTTGCAGAGGCTGAGCTTGCAGATCTAGATGCTTAGCCAGCTGATCTAGTCGAGGATGACGCCACTGACAGCACAGATGAGGACTATCAGCCTATTCCTCGGCACCACTCTCCTCGATCTCACGACCATGAGGCTGGTGGTTCAGGTTCAGCCTCCCACTCAGACCCAGCCATGGTGGCTATCCTTGAGAGGCTGACCCAGGCCCAGGAGAGGCAGGAGGTTCAGCTGCAGTGACAGGCTCAGGATACTACAGCTGCATTCGCTTAGATTCAGGCTCATCAGGACGAGTTTCAGAGGCAGCAGCTTGAGTTTCAGAGGCAACAGTTTGAGATGCAGAGGCAGCAGACAGCCACTCAGTAGCAGTATCTTGAGCTCCTGTGACATCTTGTCACTGTTGGGGTTCCTCCACCACTGTCTGTCCTTACTCCAGCGTTACAGTCTAGTGGACCTCAGAGTTAGGGATAGTCGAGCTCTTAGTTTACCTCCCCCTAGCAGCAGGTCCCTCAGACTTTTTAGTCTCTGAGCTACACTCCCATTCAGACAGGGTTCACTCCACCAGTTCAGCTCAGGCCTCATCTTCTGACAGACACTCCTTTCTCCACTGACTTGAGTGCTTCTTACAGCGAGTTGACTGGTCAGCCGACACCCTCGCATACCACAGTTGTGACTACTTCAGGGATGTTAGCTTCAGAGACAGTAGCTCCGCCATTGATAGGGACCAGGACTACTGAGATAGTGCCTTCGTCAGTTGCCTCGATAGATCCTCCCACAGTTGGTGCTCTTCAGGCTCAGGTGACAGAGACTACGGCTCTTGTTGCTACCACATCATCAGTTCCTGCTCCTGCATTACAGACCCAGACTGCTTCACTACCACGTGTATCTACAGAGGGTTAGCCTGACAGCTCAGAGTCAGAGGAGGACACTTCTCAGTTCGTGATCACTCCACGCTCCTCGGCACCCGACACGACTGCTTCTGTTCCTCCCTCGGATCCTTAGCTTTTTGGCTCTTGATGCCAAAGGGGGGGAGAGAGTAGATTTAGAGAGAGTTTTTGAGAGAGGGTTTTGTTTTCTTTGTGTGCTACTTTCATGCATCATGTTTATTTTCCCGCACTTGCATCTTGTGACATGTGTGCTTGTGAGATATTTGAGCTTTGTGTGGATTATCTTGTTGCTATTATATATCATGTCACTTGATTGGTTCTAGCTCATAAGGTTGTGCTTTCGTGCCTTACTCCATTTTCATATGAGCTAAGTTTTTTTGTGTACTAACTTTTCATGTTTTATCTTATGAGTACACCCTGTTGGCTTGGAGCACATAAGTTTTTTCTAACCCCTTGTGCTTATTGTCTTTTGCTTATGTGAACCAAGCATGTTCGAAAACCTCAACTCTTATATCTACTGAATTAAAGTGTTGTCATCAATCACCAAAAAGGGGGAGATTGAAAGCATCTAGGCCTCAAGAGTTGGTTTCGGCAATTGATGACAACGCATTATTACCATGACTAACGTGTGTTTTGCAGAAACTTTGGTAAGTTAGGTCATGGGATTGGTAACTGCTTTGGGCACTATGGTGTTCATGCCCCTTGATGGAAATCGTTTTGGTTTTCAAAGAATTAATGACAAGATTAAGGACGGTTAGTTCTGGATGTCAAGGTGTTGAGTTACATTCGGAATAGTCATTAGGATCTTCGTTTTTTTTCCTTTGGTCGTACTATAAAGGGGGGCTTGAGTGAGTAGCTTGACCTAGGTGAGTCTTTTGTTTAGGTATGGTGCACACTTGTCAAACTTAGCACTACGTAGCTCAGGTGAAGCCCAAAGTTCAGTTGGAAGCAACTCGATTCAAGTTGCGTCGTGTTTCGAAGTCGTTTGAGTCGTTTACCCTTGACCAGACGCGTCCGGTCAGTGCTGACAGTCACAGCGTTTCAACTTGGTTGACTAGACGCGGGCCTTGTGAGGATCGGACACGTTGATCGTGTTGACATGTGTCATAGAGGGTAAGTAAACTAATCGGACGCGACTAGAAAACGATCGGACGCGTCCACAGTGCTTCCGGTTTCGTTCCAGTAAGGTACTTCGCTGACCAGACATGTCTGGCCATCACTGATCAGACTCGACCGAGCGTTCGGTCATAGTACAGTAAGGTCCTTGCATGATCAAACGCGTCCGGTCACCCCTGATCGATGCGTCCGGTCACTCAGCGCTGTCGGTTCCAAATTCGACCATTGCCATTGACCGGACGCGTCCGGTCATGTCGACTGGCGCGTCCGGTCAGCACGTATTTTACTGAGTTGGCAGGTAACGGTTCGAATTGACTGTGGGGTGTATAAATACATTCCCTACACCTCTTTTAGAGGTCTCTTGCTCATTTGATCAGCTGAGAAACATCTTTCAAGTGCAAGGAAATGCAAGAGCTCTAGTGAGGGTTGTGATTTGAGAATCAAAGTTTGAGATCCCTCATTAGTGACTAGGGAGTAGCAAGTGTGCATCCACCTTCTCATTAGGCTTGTTGTGATCAAGTGAGAGTTATTGCTTGTTACTCTTGGTGATCGCCATCACCTAGACGGCTTGGTGGTGATTAGGAGTTTGGGGATCATCCGGCGGAGCTTGTGGATGACCCAACTCATCTTGTGAGCGGTTTTGGGCGATTCACCACGATGGAGTGTCAAAGAATCCGCCCGTAGAGAGCACTTGATCCTTGCACGAATCAAGGGGGAGCTACACCCTTGCGCGGGTGCTCTAATGAGGACTAGTGGGGAGTGGCGACTCTCTGATACCTCGAGAAAACATCGCCGTGTTCCTAACCCTTACTTTCAAGCAATTACTTTCTCGTATTACTTTTGTTGCTTGGTTTACTTTCCTAGAATTGCCATGCTAGACTAGGATTGGAACTTAGGGTGCAAAACTTTTTTCGGTAGAATCACAAGGAACACTAGTAGGCACTAGAGGTGAATTTTGGCTTGTAGGATTTAATTCTTACAATTAATTTTTAGAAAAGCCCAATTCACCCCCCTCTTGGGCATCTTGATCCTTTCAACATGCAAGAACAAAGCACATTGATGTCCGCCATCATTTCATAAGAGACTATCAATAAAAAGGAGACATTTCAATTGAGAGTGTGGGCATCAAAGAGGTTTTGAAAGCTAAAGAATGAATTGAACATACTTTACTTTTCAAATATGAGTTTCAAGTGGTACTAGAGCCTTGTTTCTAATGTTGATCTCATGAGGTATCTCGTTTTTTTGTTTCAATTGGTATCTAGCTTAACGATGGCGCTAAGTATGGTGATAAACTTACACTCCGATTGGTATCATGCTTCAAAGGTCCATTCTTTATAACTTAGCATCATTTGGTAGACATTACTCTCCCACATTTCCTATCTATGCATATGTGCAAGTTTTTCAAATCCAAAATTTGAGCACATATGTAGGGGGAGCTAATGCTACCAATTTGGGCTTATGAAACTTGTCCAAATCCTTTATACATAGTAAAAATGCTTAGGCAAGCAACATGAATCCAAAATTATTTTAATTATATCTTTGTGAAAGGTTCAATTACCAAAAAGGGGGAGATTGAAAGCCCTAGTTTGGTTTTGACTAGTTGATGACAACTGACGAGATCCTAACGTAGGGGTATGTTAAGCTTCAGGATCAAAGGTTCCCGATCGACCCCTTTAGGATCGCTAGGGGGCTATACCCATCAGGTACGCTCGCGTGTACCCATAGGCCAGGGAATCAGGCCGAGCCAGAGCACGCCCGCCACCTCTGCTCAGGGCTTAGGGCCTCGCCCGAGCTATAGGCTCCCGATTGATGGAAGCCTAGACCTGATCCTTGGCTCCCTCCCGGCCTTCGGCGCCAGCCAAGGCCTCGGCATGAGAAGGTGCGCCCCGAGCCACCAATGTTCGGGGGGCTCCCCGATGCTGCCCCGCGAGGCGCGGATCTGTCAATCGCTCCTCTGACAGGGTCACGCACAAGGCATGATGCAAGAAGACAAACTCCTTCACTGGCCTCAGGGGATCGGGGGCTTTTGGGCTCATGTGTCTGCCCCTCAAGCCAGCCTTCTTCGCCACCAAGAAGCCTCTAGAAGGTGCACCTAGTGGAGGACGGTCCAAGCCGACATAGCCTGACACTCGGCGAGGTGAGCAGCAATGTAGTGATTGGACTCAGTCTGGTTGGGAACCGGACCATGAATGGAGTCCGAAGAAATATTTTCATCAAATAGAGAGCACCGGTTTTGGACCGGATGCTACTGTTCCCTAGTTCGATGCTGGGACTAGACTCGGTCTGGACTCATTTGAGCGTTGTGGAACGTCTCTAGAACTCTCCGGATGCACGCGCGTGTTGGGCCGGACGCTGGGCAGCGAGTCCGTCTAATCGATCGCAGTAGACGTTGGCTTGGCCAACGGTCATTTGGACACATGGCGGCACATAATTTATAGTTGGGAGCGTCCAGACCCTACTATTCATGGTCTAGACCATGGTCCGAAGCTCGGTTCGGACGCCCCTGTGGGCATAATAGTTGCATGAGCCCTTAGGGCTCTATAAATTCATTATGACCGCTCTAGCTCACTCTCTTGGATATTTTGATCATCCATACATCCTTGTGAGCTAACCCAAAGCCTTCCCACTCATTCCCTTGATTGATTCATCATCCAAGTGAGTTGGGAGTGATTCAAAGTGCATTTGCTTGAGTGATTATATCTAGTGACACTTATTGATCGTTCTATCTATGGTTTTCTTGTTACTCTTGATGGTTGTCACCATCTAGATGGTTTGGAGCAACTTGAGGAGCTAGGCACGAGTTGGTGATTGTTCTTTACCACTCTCGATGATCATTGTGAGGGGTTCTTGATCTTTTTCCCGCGGAAGATCGCAAAAGATACTCTAATGGATTGCTCATGTCGTTGAGTACCATCATTTGTGTAGGGTGCCCAAGTATTGGGCTAGGTGTGGTGCCTATAAGCTCGTGAACCACCAAGTGAATAGTTGACACAACAGGGACTAGCGTGCGGGCAAGCACGTGAACCTCGGGAGAAAAAATGTGTGTCAATTGTCTCCTTGAATTTCACTTGGTATTCGTTGATATTGATTGATTGTCACTTTCCATGTCGGTATACCTTCTCTACCTCTCTTGCATTACTTTCATTCTTATCTTGTTGTAGAGGTAGTTAGTTGAGTAGTTAAGTTATTTGCTTAGTTAGCTTAGTTTCTAGCTAGCTCAACTAGTGTAGAATTAGTGACTTAGACTTGTGTGTGCCATAGTTATCATAATATACTAGAATTATGGTTTAGGTGGCTTGCATTTGAAGTAGAGCTAGAGCAAAAAGCTTCGCCATTTAGTTGACAAACAAAGTTGCTCCAGTGCTTTGTAGAAAAAAAATTATTAGGCTATTCACTCCCTCTAGCCACAAGGACCTTTCACTTATGCCACGCGTTGTCCGCGCCTCATGCCTTGCACCACGCGCCGCCCACGCCTCGCTCTGTGCCCCCCACACCCGCGTCAACGAGCCTTCATTGGGCGGCAGCAAGTAGAGGATCACATGTTGCAACCATATGTTTTATGTGTTTCAGGTGTATGTTGTATATGTTTTATCTGGATGTTACAAAAGAAGATCTGGTGTTACATATGTTTCAATGTTATACATGTGTGTTGCAAGTGTATGTTTCAAATGTTTTAGCTGTTTTAAATGTATGTTGCAAGTGTTTCAGCTGGATGTTGCAAATGTTGTAGTGGTTATGCACGTATATTGCAAATGTGTGTAACATCCCAAAAATTCACATTCAAAAATCACTCGCGTTAAAAATTATTTTTAAATGCATTTTTAAAAACTATAAGTCATCTAAGCTCTATATCCTTCTAAATCTTATCCATCTTATATCCATCCCAACTACCTCTCTTCAATTTATCATGCCCCGTGGTATCGACATCACCCGCCCATTCCCCATCCCTCTCTCTCTTGCTCGCTCGCTTCGTCAGATGCTCCGACAGCGGTGCATGCACCGACCCCACCACCATCGCCGCAGCACGCACCCGCGTTCGGACCCCCCTCGCCGACTACGGCAGCTCACACGCCGCCACGATAGCGGGTCCCACCTCTAAAAGGTCTTGATGGCTAGAGGGGGGTGAATAGCCTATTAAAATTTTCTACAAAGATAAGCTAAACAAGTTTATCAATAAAACAAATAGCGAGATGCGAGTTTTGCTTAGCCTACGGGGTGTTTGCAAGCCACCTAACCAATTCACAATTCTAGTAATTGCACTCAACCGCACAAGTCAAACCGAGAAGGAAACTACAACTAGCAAGCTACACAAAGAAGCTACTCTAGCAAAGCTAACTCGCTAGCAAAGATAACTAAGAAATTAATACATGAGAGAGTTAGGAGGGTATCACCGAGGGGCGAAGTATTGAGCCAACCAATCAATATGATCAAGAGATGAATACCACAATATACAACCACCGGGATTGATCAAACACAATAAGAATGATGGCACGAAGATTTATCCCGAGGTTCACGTGCTTGCCGGCACGCTAGTCCCCGTTGTGTCCCTCTTCACCACGTGGTTCGGTGGCTAATCGGTCACACACCGAGCCTCTCAAAAGGCGCCACAAGAACCTACCAAATGGCAAAAGGTTGCAATGACACGAAGCAATTTACTAATGTTGCCTTTGGCGCTTCGCCGAGGTAGGCACAAACCCCTCACAATCACCGGAGGTGGCTAAGAACAATCACCAACTCTTGCCAACGCCTCCAAGCTGCTCCAAGCCATCTAGGTGGCGGCAACCACCAAGAGAAACAAGAATCCCGCAGCAAATCAACCACCAAGTGCCAACTAGATGCAATCTCACAATGCAAATGCACTTGGATCACTCAATCTCACTTCGAATATGCAAAGAAGCAAGAGAGATGAGTGGGAGGGGAGTTGCTTAGCTCAAAGTGCTCACAAGTATGTCAAATGTTCGAGAGAGAGAGCCTTGAGCCGGCCAACGAGTATTTATAGACGTACCCCTTCGAATATAGCCGTTAGAAACTTAAACAGCCGAAATCGGGCTGACCGGACGCGCTGGTCCAACTGACCGGACGCGCCGGTCGCCCAACGGCTAACTCGTGAAGTACTGACCGGACACGCTGGTCCAAACGACCAGACGCGCTGGTCGCCCAACGGCTAACTGCGAAGCAACGACCGGACGCGCTGGTCCAACTGACCGGACGCGCCGGGAACGACCGGACGCGCTGGTCCCGTGAAGGACCGGACGCGCTGGTCGCCTCAGCAGCGCTCAACGAGATAGTGACCGGATGCGCTGAAGAAAATGACCGGACGCGACAGTGCCAGCGTCCGGTTACAGTCCAGTAAGCTCCCTGAACGACCGGACGCGTCCGATCATCAGTGACCGGACGCGCCTCGCGTCCGATCATCGAACTGAAAAAAGCGCAGACACTGAACACTGACCGGACGCGTCCGGTCATGCAAGGACCGCGTCCGGTCACCTCTGTGACCTCCGTTCACCTCCGTTTCTTTTCCGGACTTCCGACGTAGTGGAAAATAATCGTTTCAACTTCTCGAAAACGCCTGAATCCCGCCTTGCAAGCCCGGCGGGAGGGAGAGAGGAACACAAACCCTCTCTACCGCTCAAACTCCACCGCCGTCGCAAACGTGCTAACATCACCAAGTGATCTCGTCAGTGTGAGTGTGTTAGCATTTTCACAATCATTTTTCGAGGCGATATTAGTTCTATCCAAATGCATATGATCATGAAATGCACATCTAGAGGCACTTAGGAGTTCAATAGCCGCGTCATTCCCCTCTTTATAGTACGGCTATCTATCCTATAATGTAACCACACCCACTAGGTGTCTTGGTTACTAAAACACAACCCTTAAGCATATACCTTTGCCTTGATCACATAGGGTTGCGTCCAAATCCAAGTGTGGCCATCATGATCACCATGTCCATCTTGCCACCAACCTTGGAATGTACTAATCCTCATATGCTACATACAACTTAGGCATAGGATTAGTACTTAGGCATTGTCACTAATTACCAACACCAAACATAGGACTTTCAATCTCCCCCTTGTTGGTAATTGGTGACAAACCTTTCACAAAGATATTATGATAAAATTTTGATTGAACCCATGTCACATTGTCCAAGTATATTACCATGTGTAAGAATTATGGACATGTGATCATGAATTCAAATTGATAGCAATGGCTCCCCCTACATGTATGCTATATGTTTGGATTTTGGAAGCATACATGTTAGATAGGAAAGATTAGGAGCATTGTCTACCAATAGGTGCTAAGTGTTTTAGATTATAGACCTTTGAAGCGTGATACCATCGGAGTAGCGATAAACACCATCTTAGCACCTCGTGTAGTTAGATTCCACTTGGAAAAGCACAAACATAACTAGAAACCTCGTGAGATCAACATTATAAGCAAGGCTCTAGTACCACTTTGAAAAACATGAAGCAAGAAAAATCTAACTACTTCCTATTCATACTAGTACCTTAATGCAACATTCAAATTATACTAGCAAGTCACCACACAAGCAAAGTATCGGAGAAAACGGAATGCATAACTATGCATCATACAAATGACGTGCACATGTAAATGCAACATTCATGCTTAAGAGCTTGCTCTCCCTACTTATGTGCTCAAAATTTTAGTTGATCCCCTTCTTTTATCAATTCTCCCCCACAACATTTTCTTCCCCTTTGAGTTCTATCTTTGTGAACAATATTTTCTCCCCCTTTGGCACCAATTGACCACAAGGAGCAAACTTTAGATAGATTATCATATTGAAATATGGGGTGAGGATCAAGTTTATGATTCAACCTAGATTGCTTGCATAAATAAAATACTTCGGTTTGATCCAAGGGCAAGCTTCTTCACACCTCACTAGAAGGGTTATCATGCACCATGTTGAAGTAAATATTTAGACAAGTTTTCTAGATTAAAACACTTAGGATCACAAGCTACTTAAACAAGTTATATGCTACCACTAGATCATACAAGTCATGGAAACAATAGTGGCACCATATAAACTTCAAATTCATTTAATTTTCATGAATGATCCTAGAACATAAGAAATCATGACTAGATGCACTAAAACATGTCCTTAGTATAGAATGTATGACATGTCAACCAATTGTACCTTGGGGCTCGAAGGAGAGGCATGTCATATCATGGGAGTGCATCAACTCATGTTGGAGAAATCAAGTATGTTCAACTCATTTTTTAGCTTGTGAAATCTCTTCTCATCAAGTGGCTTGGTGAATAGATCGGCTAATTGATCTTCGGTGCCAACACTCTTAATAGCAATGTCACCCTTTTGTTGATGATCTCTAATAAAGTGATGGCGAACATCAATATGCTTTGTTCTTTGATGTTGAATCGGATTGTTAGTTAGCTTCACGGCACTTTCATTATCACATAGCAATGGTACATTCTTGAAATTGATTCCAAAATCCTTCAATGTTGCCTTCATCCACAAGATTTGTGCACAACAACTACCCGCGGCGATGTATTCGGCTTCGGCGGTAGATAGTGCAATACTATTTTGCTTCTTGGATGACCATGAGACAAGTGATCTTCCCAACAATTGACATGTCTCGGAAGTGCTCTTTCTCTCCACTTTATCACCGGCATAGTCGGAATCCGAATATCCAACTAGCTCAAAACTTGCACCTTTGGGATACCACAATCCAACATCTTATGTATGCTTTAAGTACCTCAATATTCTCTTTGTTGCCTTCAAATGACTTTCTCTTGGTGAGGCTTGAAATCTTGCACACATACATACACTAAACATCACATCGGGCCTTGATGCCGTCACATAGAGTAGGCTACCAATCATTGATCTATATAGCTTTTGATCCACCATGTTGCCACTCTTGTCACTATCCAAACTTCCACTAGTGCCCATTGGAGTTGTAATACTCTTTGCATCTTCCATGCCAAACTTCTTGAGCATATCTTTGATGTACTTAGTTTGGCTCACAAATGTACCTTCTTTCATTTGTTTGATTTGAAGTCCAAGAAAGAAACTAAGTTCACCAATCATTGACATTTCAAATTCCTTTGCCATCATTTTCTCAAACTCATCACAATAATCTTGATTGGTTGAACCGAATACGATATCATCAACATATATTTGCAACACAAACAAGTCTTTCTCAATCTTCTTGGTGAATAGTGTTGTATCAACTTTGCCCATGACAAATCCTTTGGATAGCAAGAAGTCCCTCAATCTTTCATACCATGCTCTAGGTGCTTGCTTTAATCCATACAAAGCCTTCCTTAACTTGTATACATGATTGGGTTTCTTGTCATCTTCAAAACCGGGAGGTTGCTTCACATACACCTCCTCTTGAATGTACCCATTGAGAAATGCACTCTTTACATCCATTTGATATAGCTTGATATTGTGAGCACAAGCATAGGCAAGTAAGATCCTAATTGCTTCCAATCTTGCAACCGGGGCATATGTTTCACCAAAGTCAAGACCCTCAATTTGTGTGTAACCTTGAGCTACTAGTCTTGCTTTGTTCTTTACTACTATCCCATCTTGATCTTGCTTGTTGCGAAAGACCCATCTTGTTCCAATGACATTGTGATCCTTAGGCCTTTCAACTAGTTCCCATACTTCATTTCTCTTGAAGTTGTTGAGCTCTTCATGCATTGCATTTACCCAATCCGGATCTCTCAATGCTTTATCAATGTCCTTGGGTTCTTCCATTGACACAAAAGAAGAGTGAGCACAAAATGATGTATCTTGATCTAGTTTGAACTCCTCTTTGTATGTCACCAATGATGGAATCCAATGGATGGTCTCTTGCAATGTTAGTTGGTTGAAGCACTTTGACTTGATTGCTTGGATGTTGATGTTGATCATGAGTTGGAGATGATGAACTAGCCACTTGTTGATCTTGTTGCACTTGAGATGATGTACTAGCTTGATTTTGCATTAGAGAACCACTAGCTTGTGTAATTGGACTTTGGAGCACTTGATCTTTGTCATCCACATCAATCACTTGCTTTGGCCTAATATCACCAATGTCCATTTCTTTCATAGCATTGGTCAATTGAGTTCCCCTCACATCATCCAAGTTATCTTCCTCATCTTGAGAGCCATTTGTTTCATCAAATTCAACATCATGCACTTCTTCAAGTTGACCACTAGCCAAATTCCAAACTCTATAAGCTTTGCTAGTAGTTGAGTAACCAAGTAGGAAGCCTTCATCACATTTCTTCTCAAACTTGCTCAATCTAGTGCCCTTCTTCAAGATATAGCATTTGCAACCAAATACCCGAAAGTATGCAATATTGGGCTTTCTTCCATTTAAGATCTCATATGGTGTCTTCTCTAGAAACTTGTGGCAATAGAGGCGGTTGCTATAGAAGCAAGCCGTGTTGATTGCTTCGGCCCAAAATGAATGACTCACATTATACTCATTCAACATTGATCTTGACATATCAATTAAGGTTCTATTTTTCCTCTCAACTAAGCCATTTGATTGAGGTGTATACTTGGCCGAGAATTGATGCTTGATTCCAAGCTCCTCACATAGCTCATCAACTCTTGTGTTTCTAAACTCACTTCCATTGTCACTTCTTACTTTCTTGATTGTGGTTTCAAACTCATTTTGCATTCTCTTGATGAACTTCTTGAATATGTCAAATACATCACTTTTGTCCCCAAGAAAGAATACCCATGTGTATCTAGTGAAATCATCCACAATCACAAAGCCATACTTGTTGCCACCAATGCTTATGTATGTAGTTGGCCCAAATAGATCCATGTGCAACAACTCAAATGCCTTGGAAGTACTCATAATGCTCTTCAATGGATGAGTGTTGCCTACTTGCTTTCCGGCTTGACATGCACTACATAGCTTATCTTTCTCAAATGTGACATCCTTTAAGCCTCTAACTAAGTCATGCTTCACTAACTTGTTCAATTGCTTCATGCCAATATGACCAAGTCTTCTGTGCCATAACCAACCCATACTTGATTTGGTGAGCAAGCATGTTGAAAGTTGAGTGTCACTAGCATTAAAATCAACCAAGTATAGATTCTCATATCTAAAACCTTTGAAGATCAAATTTGAGCCATCAACATTAACTATCTCCACATCATCAACACCAAATATGCACTTAAAACCGAGATCACACAATTGAGCAACCGAGAGAAGATTGAAGTTCAACTTTTCAACTAAGAGCACATTGGAAATGCTATGATCATTAGAGATTGCAATCCTTCCAAGAGCCTTTACATCACCATTGCTATTGTCACCAAATGTGATACTATCAATGCCACTATCATTTGATTTGAGAGAGTTGAACATTCTTGAATCACCGGTCATATGTTGAGAGCACCCACTATCAAGCACCCAATGCCTTCCTCCGGCCTTGTAATTTACCTACAAAACAATTTAATGTCTTTTAGGTACCCATACTTGCTTGGGTCCTTGGAGGTTAGTCACTAAGCTCTTTGGTACCCCAATGGCCTTCTTCTTTGGGCCCATAATTGGTGTACCAATAAACCTAGCATGCACACCTTTCTCACCCTTGGTAAGCACATAACAAGAATCAAAAGGAATATAAGGTACATTAGCATTTTTCTTGTTCTTGTTCATTTTATTGCAATTAATCTCTAGATGCCCAACTTGCTTGCATCTATTGCAATAACGACCATTGCCCTTCACAAAGCGAGACTTTGGAGTAGCAAAGGCCGCCTTGTCCTTCTTGGGAGTATAGCCCAATCCCTCTTTGTTAAGAGAGAACCTTTGGCTACCCAAGCATTTTAGCAAGCGGGCATCCCCACCATAGGCGTTGCCTAATGCGCGGGTGAGATCATCCACCTCTCTCTTGAGAGTCTCAACCACAAGTGATGAATCACTAGTAGTAGAGGTAGAGTTGGTTGTGGTGGATGATGATGAGCTACATGAAGCATTAGTAGGACTAACAAATAAAGAATCATCAATAATATCACATGTTAGTCCAATATCACAAGTGACAATCACTTGCTCCTCCTTAGCTTCCTTCATGAACTTCTCTAACTTAAGGTCCTTTTCCTTGATGAGCTCAAGTAGAGTGGAGTGGGCTTCCTTAAGCCTAGTGTGAGCAATTTCAAGATCCTCGTGGTCTTCCTTTAGACACTCACGAGAAACCTCTAGCTCATCAAAGGATTTCCTAAGAGCTTTGAGCTCTTGTTCAATTCCTTTGCACTCCTTACTCTTTTTGAGAGCAACAAGCTCCTCCATCAAGGCATCATTTTCATTGCTCTTGGCAATGAGCTCTTGTTTCAAGATTTTGTATTTCTTGGTTGTCCTCTTGTAGCCCTTGCTCATTTGATCTATTATGCCTAATAGATCATCCTTGGAGTAGTCCTCATCCTCCTCATCATCACTCCTACAATCATCACTAGCACAAGAATCATCATCACTATCATCATGTTTTACCTTGGTAGGCTTGGCCATAAGGCATGTTGATGTAGTGTCGAAGATGGATGGCTTGTTGGAGAGGGCGATGTTTGCAATGGCTCACCGAGTGATCCTCTCATCATCACTAGAGCTTTCATCATCATCACTATCGGAGTTGTCACTATCCCAAGTGACTACATAACCACCACCCTTCTTCTTCTTGTTGAAAGTGAAGCTCTTCTTTGCTTTCTTCTCATTCTCTTTCTTATCCTTCTTATTCTTCTTGAGCTTCAAGTCCCCATTATGAAATCTCTTATCTTCATAGGGGCAATCCGCCACTATGTGATCAGGGCTATTGCAATTGTAGCAAATGGTCTTTGCCTTTATAGTGTCTCTCCTCTTCCTTGCCCCATATCCTTTCTTCTTCATGAACCTTCCCATCTTGTGCACAAGGAGGGCCATGGTCTCATCATCGAATGGATCATCATCATCACTTTCTACCTTGCTCTTGCCCTTAGAGGATGAAGCCTTGAATGCAATGGGCTTCTCTTGCTTGACCTTGGTCTCCTTCTTCTCTTCTACCTCATCTTCATCATCATTGTATTGGGCATCGGTCATTATATCTCCAAGTACATTGGTTGGTTTGACCTTGTCCAATCCCTCTCTAAAGATCATTCTTCTCAAGGTGGCAAACTTCTTGGGTAAGCACATCAAGAACTTGTGTGAGAAGTCCTTGTCCTCAACCTTCTCCCCAAGCCCCTTGAGATCATTGACAATGACTTGGAGCCTATAGAACATCTCCGGGATGGATTCATCATCCTTCATCTTGAATGTGGAGAACTTGTCCTTGAGCATATATAGTTTGGCACTTTTTACCGTTGAAGTGCCTTCATATGTTTCTTCAAGCCTTATCCAAAGCTTATTTGCCTTTTCAAGATCTTTGATTTGCTCAAATACTTTATCATCAATGGCACGATAGATTCTGTCAAGTGCCGCCGTATTGCATTGTTTGTTGATGCGGTCATTGGGAGTGAGGTTTTTCTCATCAAGAATGACGTATCCTTCTTTGGTCACATCCCAAACCTTCTCATGTATATTGCCTAGATATTGCTTCATCTTCCTTTTCCAATGATCAAAGGAAGAGACGCCATCAAAGAATGGAGGCTTGCCACTAACATGATTGAACATAACTTGAGCCATCTTACACCGAGGTTGTTAAGCCTTACAAATGGTGACCACGGCTCCGATACCACTTGAAAGGTCTTGATGGCTAGAGGGGGGGTGAATAGCCTATTAAAATTTTCTACAAAGATAAGCTAAACAAGTTTATCAATAAAACAAATAGCGAGATGCGAGTTTTGCTTAGCCTACGGGGTGTTTGCAAGCCACCTAACCAATTCACAATTCTAGTAATTGCACTCAACCGCACAAGTCAAACCGAGAA
The DNA here is from genome assembly GCA_038087645.1 of Saccharum hybrid cultivar R570. Lineage (NCBI taxonomy): Eukaryota > Viridiplantae > Streptophyta > Magnoliopsida > Poales > Poaceae > Saccharum > Saccharum hybrid cultivar. Next base: position 7,848,265 of record JAQSUU010000191.1, on the reverse strand, counting down.
GGAAACTACAACTAGCAAGCTACACAAAGAAGCTACTCTAGCAAAGCTAACTCGCTAGCAAAGATAACTAAGAAATTAATACATGAGAGAGTTAGGAGGGTATCACCGAGGGGCGAAGTATTGAGCCAACCAATCAATATGATCAAGAGATGAATTCTACAATATACAACCACCGGGATTGATCAAACACAATAAGAATGATGGCACGAAGATTTATCCCGAGGTTCACGTGCTTGCCGGCACGCTAGTCCCCGTTGTGTCCCTCTTCACCACGTGGTTCGGTGGCTAATCGGTCACACACCGAGCCTCTCAAAAGGCGCCACAAGAACCTACCAAATGGCAAAAGGTTGCAATGACACGAAGCAATTTACTAATGTTGCCTTTGGCGCTTCGCCGAGGTAGGCACAAACCCCTCACAATCACCGGAGGTGGCTAAGAACAATCACCAACTCTTGCCAACGCCTCCAAGCTGCTCCAAGCCGTCTAGGTGGCGGCAACCACCAAGAGAAACAATAATCCCGCAGCAAATCAACCACCAAGTGCCAACTAGATGCAATCTCACAATGCAAATGCACTTGGATCACTCAATCTCACTTCGAATATGCAAAGAAGCAAGAGAGATGAGTGGGAGGGGAGTTGCTTAGCTCAAAGTGCTCACAAGTATGTCAAATGTTCGAGAGAGAGAGCCTTGAGCCGGCCAACGAGTATTTATAGACGTACCCCTTCGAATATAGCCGTTAGAAACTTAAACAGCCGAAATCGGGCTGACCGGACGCGCTGGTCCAACTGACCGGACGCGCCGGTCGCCCAACGGCTAACTCGTGAAGTACTGACCGGACGCGCTGGTCCAAACGGCCGGACGCGCTGGTCGCCCAACGGCTAACTGCGAAGCAACGACCGGACACGCTGGTCCAACTGACCGGGCGCGCCGGGAACGACCGGACGCGCTGGTCCCGTGAAGGACCAGACGCGCTGGTCGCCTGAGGAGCGCTCAACGAGATAGTGACCGGGCGCGCTGAAGAAAATGACCGGACGCAACAGTGCCAGCGTCCGGTTACAGTCCAGTAAGCTCCCTGAACGACCGGACGCGTCCGATCATCAGTGACCGGACGTGCCTCGCGTCCGATCATCGAACTGAAAAAAGCGCAGACACTGAACACTGACCGGACACGTTCGGTCATGCAAGGACCGCGTCCGGTTCAGCGTCCGGTCACCTCTGTGACCTCCGTTCGCCTCCGTTTCTTTTCCGGACTTCCGGCGTAGTGGAAAATAATCGTTTCAACTTCTCGAAAACGCCTGAATCCCGCCTTGCAAGCTCGGCGGGAGGGAGAGAGGAACCCAAACCCTCTCTACCGCTCAAACTCCACCGCCGTCGCAAACGTGCTAACATCACCAAGTGATCTCGTCAGTGTGAGTGTGTTAGCATTTTCACAATCATTTTTCGAGGCGATATTAGTTCTATCCAAATGCATATGATCATGAAATGCACATCTAGAGGCACTTAGGAGTTCAATAGCCGCGTCATTCCCCTCTTTATAGTACGGCTATCTATCCTATAATGTAACCACACCCACTAGGTGTCTTGGTTACTAAAACACAACCCTTAAGCATATACCTTTGCCTTGATCACATAGGGTTGCGTCCAAATCCAAGTGTGGCCATCATGATCACCATGTCCATCTTGCCACCAACCTTGGAATGTACTAATCCTCATATGTTACATACAACTTAGGCATAGGATTAGTACTTAGGCATTGTCACTAATTACCAACACCAAACATAGGACTTTCAACCTCCTACCTTTCCCTCTATCTTTCTTCTCCATGTATGGCCACAACATATTTGTATATACACGAAAAATGAAGCAAGACAAAGCACCCACCGAGACAATATTCACTTTTACCATTTACCACGCAAATAAGCAAGGCACACAGACAACATGCATATACCACCAGCATGCAAAGCACAAGCAAACAAGTGTCAGCAGTGCACCCACACATGCACACATACAGATAGCTCATGCATGCATGCAAATTAGACATCAACCACCATGCAAAATTAGGCACCGACCACCATGCAAGGTTAGGCACCGTCCTTTTGCATGCTAAGAATCTACTCGCTATGCGCGGCACCGCCCAAGCATCCGACCACAGCGATACCATTGGAAGCAAGCAAGCAAGTCAGTGGCACATCCTTGCTTCCTGGCCTATAAAAGGCACGTCTGGTTGCTCTCCCACAGCAACACTCAGCTCACCACTCACTTGCCTGCTCTCGCTTCACTTGCCTCGCATATACCGTATAAGGCCGTACGCACGAGCCGGCCTCGACCGTCATCGCACGCCGAGGTGAGCAGCCCATGAGCATCCCCTTGCTCTTCCCACTCTCCCTGTGGTCTTCTCTTTACTTCCCTCCTTGCCCTTGCCTGTGTCGAGCCGCTCCCGAGCTCCACGAGCTCAACCATGGCATCGTCCACGCAAGAAGCAAGAAGAAGACCCTTGCTAGCTTTTCTCTCTCCCTTTCCATGCATGTGTGTATAACGTGTGGGTCCTAAGCTACAACTCTATCCAAATAGCACACGTATAGTATACACCATGCACTACCAGCCAAGCCAAATGCCCATGTGATCACCCATTTCTTAATCACGCATTATTCTTTTCCGCGTGATTAAAATTCGGCCATCTTGCATAGCCACATGCCAACTCCGATTTCAAATATTATTCTTTCTAAATTCATCTTAAATCATGATCTATCTCTCATATAAATTTTATGATTTTTAGAGCTTATTTAAATTTATGTGATTATTTATCTGTACTTGTTTGTCTGTTACGCTCGTTGGGTACTTCTAGCTGACAGAGTGAACGAACCAGAGAACGAGGACGTCGGAGGCGAGTACCGCGAGTTCGACGCCGAGGAACCGGACTGCCAGCAGGAGTTTGCTGAGGACGCCGACGGAGGCAAGTTCAGCCTATTCCCCTTTGATGCATATTGATTCTATTTTTAAACACGAACCATAGAAGCCATTTTAAATATTGCATGTACGTTATACGTACGAAGTATTTTCGTTGCTTAGCTAAAACCCGTTTGAATAGCCATCCTTGAATTGATATTACCTTATAATTGTTTTGTTCAAACTTAGGAACAAATAATATGCTATGATAAAATATTATTATTTAGTATACTTAGGACTTGGTATTCATCATGGATACTTATCATATGTTTTTCTTAAAATGCAATGATTTTAAATGTAAAATTGTGTGAGTCATGATAATAAATTGTGGGTATTATGAAAGGGTTAATGAACAAGTTATAGATGATGATTACCCTAGAGATGGGGTGGATCGGTGTTCCTTTTGTGGGATGCCGTGGTGTTGGGACTTGTACCTTTTGTGGTTAAGCATGAAGATATCTGTCTTGTCTCAATTAAGGACTGAGTTGATGATTCATCTTGCCTAACTCATTTTCGTACAACCACTCGCCTTGTATGGGAATGGCTTAGTCTAAATCCCTCTAGTCGGTATGGCAATCACCTGGAGGCAGGTGTGCAATGTGACACTAAGAGATGTATGTGAAAATTGATGGATATTGTATGAAATGTAAAGAGCTCTGTAAATTATTGTATTATGAGATGTGGCCTTAGTGTTCCCGTGGTGAGCGTCATTACTTAGCTATGGAGGATAATGACTTTGATGGATCTGTGCTTGCACGACGGTGTTAAGCTACGGTATCCTACTTGTGGGGAAAGTGTACAACCTTTGCAGAGTGTAAAATTTATCCGGATAGACGTGTCCGAGGTATCAGACGAGTTATGGTTTGGTTTCAACAACTAGATGGGTTGGGATGAGTGAAAACATGAGAGTGAGTGTGATTTTGGAAATGAATGGTTGTCTGCCATATGTTGCGGGAATAGAGGGTTCAACAACACCTAAAATTATGAACAACCCCTTTTTCAGAAATACTATTATATATGAAAATATGTCTTTTGCAAATGTATTTATAAAATGAAACCCTGCATGTGTAAAAAGATAGTTTTATGCAAATAAATCAAGCCTTATCCTTGATTTACACATATGCATATACTGATATCTCATTCCGTAGGGTAAGGTTGGATTTGCTGAGTACTTTGTACTCACCCTTGCTTTGTTGAACAGAGGAAGATCCGGACTTCAATCCTGACGTGGCGTACAAATAAGGTTGTGTCTGCACCCAACTAAGCCTGTGGCATTAGGATCCGTCAGATGATTTGTATCAGCGAGACCTTTTTCTGGGTCTATTGGACCTGTATTATATTGTGGTTACTTTTAATCGTGACATGTCTTCATTGTCGACGCTTGTCGAGACTACTGCAATAAGACTTATCTGATATAATAAATATGTTACTAGCCTCCTGAGACTAGTATTGTATCACATTTGAGTTCCTGGTTAACCAGGGGTGCTTTAATATGTTTTCTAAATGTTTCAACTGTTTCATCTGGATGTTGCATATTTTCGTCTGGATGTTGCATATGTTGCAGTAGCTATACACGTATGTTGTAAGTGTATGTTCCAAATGTTTAACCTATTTTAGACGTATGTTGCAAGTGTTTTATCTGGATATTGCATATGTTGCAGTGGTTGTACACATATATTGCAAATGTATGTTTCAATTGTTTTCACCTGGTTTCAGTATGTTGTAGCAGGTGCTACTCATGTTGCATATGTTGCAGTGGTTATACACATATATTGCAAATTTATATTTCAATTGTTTCACCTGGTTTTAGTATGCTGCAGTAGGTGCTGCTCCCCACGTCCTCTGACTCACGGACACGCACGTGCTGCACGCACCCATCCAATGCCTCCTATCTCTATCATGTGGGCCAACTCCAATAGTTGGACATGCACACAACGGGTGGTCAGTGCCCAAATGGCCGAGCAATCTCTGATCAAAGTACATACACGCATGTAAAGCTCCAAAGCGAGTGAGCACCCAACGGACATAGAACCAACCGCCCCTGCACCATCAGGCTTGGTCCCACATGGTGGAGCATGGACCCCCATGGTGGAGCATGCAGCTGGGGTTTAGCACGGGTACTCACGTTGTGCTCCCACCCTCTGGCATGCATCTGGGTGGGTCCCACGGACATGCTCTTCCGTGTAGGCGCGGCAGTAACAGCAGGTGTGTGGCGCGAAGCACGCGGGCAGGTGCAGTAGCAGCAACACACTCAGAGCGCAACAGGCGCATGCTGCTACACTCGGGGCACAGCAAGCCAGCAAGCGCATGCACAGTAGCAGCATGTGCGAACCCAGCAGCAGCAGGCACGGGGCATGAAGCACACGGGTAGGCGCAACAAGCCAGCAGGCGTAGCAGCACGCGGGTGCGCAGGCGTCCGTACGCTAGCACGGCCCTTTGTCCTTTTGGGCTCAAAAGCTAACTTTCTGGCTTTGTATTTTTACTATTCACCATGTTCGCTTGAACTATTTCTCAGCCAACGAACAGTATTTTTCTCTCACAATAAATTAGCATAAGCGAACAGGGTGATTATTTTTGTAATCCTCAAAACATATTTTTCAACTTTTAGTTAACTTTCTCGTAAGCTAGTTTTGCAGGTTTTTCAAAAGCCAGCTTGACAGTTAGGCTGTTTGTTCAGTTTCTAACTTCAAACAGCTACAGGAGTCAGCAAAAAGAAAGAAAGATAGAAAAAAAAGCTGAAACAAACGTGCCGTCATCAGCGACTCGGCAATGCAAGACCGGCGCAGTGACGCTGCGTCGCTGCCGGTTCAACGGTTTCATCATCGTCACGGTGCTCGATCGCAGATGCAGCAGCGACGTAACGCGGCGGTCCCTCCTGCGGCCGATGGTGCCCTCCCATCTCAGCCAAATATTCTCTAATAGTGTGCATGTATGGCTATCGATCAACAGCTTCCATGTCACGACATGCTGCCCGATCTGCTCTCCTGGAAACGGTCTGCTACAGCCCACGAGCCACGATTTGCGCATCAGAGTGCCGTCGGCCTGGTCCTGACTCCTTGCGCCCTGTTTGTTTGGCTCCGCTCCTCGGCGCTGTTTGTGGATCTGGAAACGGCATGGATTTTCTTTCCGTTAAAGGTCTTGTTTAGATCCCAAATTTCCCCCTAAATTCTAATATGCAAAAAGAAGATTTCTCATCACATCAAAATGCCGGTACATGCATGGAGTACTAAATGTAGATAAAATCAAAAACTAATTGCACAGTTTAGTTGTACTTTGCGAGACGAATCTTTTGAGCCTAATTAGTCAATGTTTGGACAAAAATTCACAAATACAAACAAAATGCTACAGTACAGACTCTGGCACTGTGCAAATTTTGGCCGTGCCAAATCAGCCCAACTAAACACGCCCAAAATTTCAACACGACGGCCTGATGAATTAATCAGCAGCACCGGTAGGCAGTGATGTCGCTTCTCATGTTATGCTGAACAGTGTATATACTTGATCATCAGGAGCATGATTAAAGTATAAGCATAAGCCTAGCCAAACAGGGCATTAAATATGTACACCAGCAGCTCACTGTCACTGAAAAGGGTGTGGCCTAGCTAGCTAGCTAGCTACAAGCACGCGCCAGGCTGCCGACTGCTGCTGGGTAGTAGGCTACCAATCGGCCGGCGACGACGTGTGAGTTGTGACAGACAGGGGACTGGTGACAGATGGACATGGATTTGTTGTTGCGGCAACAAGACATTAATATCGTACGTCGTCTCTCCTGTAATCATGAAACCCAATTGAATCTCAGGCTGTGTTTAGATCCAAAATTTGGATAGCCAAAATACACTGTAGCATTTCGTTTGTATTTGGTAATAATTGTCCAATCATTGACTAATTAGGCTCAAAATGTTCGTCTCGTAAAGTACAACCAAACTGTGCAATTAGTTTTTGATTTTATCCACATTTAGTACTCCATATATGTATCGCAAGTTTGATGTGACGGGGAATCTTATTTTGCATAGTGCACTTTTCAGTGCATCTAAACACTGCCTCACTCTCTCAACTAATTAACCGCCTGTTATATCAACGATTCCTTATCGAGGAAGTTCGTTCGTCTTCTCCGCCGTGTCCATGGCCATGCGTGCATCCTCCGATCCTTCTCGCAGCCGCAACGGGATAGATGCGCGCGTGACCCAGCCGGGCCCGGTGCAGTCGAGCTAGCTAGGCGTCACCGGTGCCAATATGCCATCATCAGCCAGCTGATGGAGCAAACACGCTTGGCCGAGAAGATGAGATGGTGAGCACGCGCGAGGAGCTAAGCTAGCGAGGTGCCACCACGCGTGCGTGCGTACGTTGTGTCGCGACCGATTAGGACAGAGCGGTTAGACTGGCCGCGCTCATAGACCTTTATATTCATCCTCTATATGTTCTAGTCAGCAAAATTCTCTTCTCTATACTCAATTCTCCCGCACCCATCCATTCTCTATATCATCCTCTATTCACTCTATCCATTGTGGGGACCCACTTGTCACTTTATCTAAATATATCCATTTGTGATCTAGTTTTGAAGGATTTATTGAGACGAATTTAATGGTGCAATCGAAATTTAATTTGTATTTTTGGTTTGTGAGTTATATGATTTTTTCCTTTGTTTAGTTAGTGGGCCCACCACTATAGAGTAAACACTGTACCCCTTTAAATATATAGTGAGAGAAATAATAGAGTATCGTTTTAGAGTAACCAGTGCAACAGTTTTTACTCTATATTCATACTCTAAAACTTTAGAGTATCATTTTAGAGTACCCACTGCGGACAGTCTTACTATGCCGAGGTCTCATCAGATGCAAATGCAAGTAGATTTCTTTTTTTTTAAAGCAAGTTGATGAGGACGAGAAGCGCGGGAAATTTTACTAGCTAGCTACTAGAATCCGAGCCGGCTTTGCGCGACAAAGTAGGCGATCTTGTGACAGCGCAAGACGGATTCGATCGCGCTAATTGCGTCTAGCTAGCGTCGTGCCAATAAACAAGATCCACGTACGTCGATCTTCGATCAATTTGTAAATATATCTATATATGTAGGAGCATTATTTATATATGAATATATCTATCCCCGCAGGAGGAAACAACGTTGGTGTATACTCAAGTGCCAATGTCTGAATATTTGTCTCCATTATATCGTTATTTCCGAGTTTGACAGCCTTCGGAAATTGTGTTTAAGAAGAAGAATTTCTCACGCAAGTCGAGAAAACCTTCAAACCTCTGCCCTACTCATACACAGCGGCACCGCAGCTCCCGTGAGACTGTGCTAGTCTTAGGCTTGTGCTTTTGTGTGGGGCAGACAAGGGGATTTTTTTTCGATGCGCAGATAAATTGCACCTCCTTCGGCTAACGAATCCGCCCCAAAGGGGTTCCAACTCTGACCGACAGGGTGCAAAGTGCACGACCAGACCCACTGGCTTTAATTGTCAATAGATCTCATGCCCTCGAGGGTAAGTGCATGTATCTTGGGACGAAACTGCATGCGTTTGTTTTTAGACAGGCAAGTACTTTCTCTGTGACCAAGTTGCTGGATCGATATACACGTATATCTTGAGAAATGTACTACCCATGATGTGCATATGTCGATCGTCGTCACTGTGGGTGGGGGATTGTGTTCACGGGACGAAGGATCTTCTGCGGTACGGTGCCCCAGCCCCACTGTGGCGTCTGGGAATTATTGCTATCTTCCCACAACTTGATCCTAGCGAAGCAATAATATTTAATTAACGGATATCCTTAATTAACTTGTTGAAAGTACGTCCAGATGCAAAGCATATATAGCTGCACGTAATCAACTACGATCGAGCAGTTATCTTGTGACACCGTACCACTACTTCCCCTATGTCTTGGCAAGTTGGCCACTTGGGACCTGTTTTTTTTTTTTTTGAAAGCGGATGTTTGGCCCATTGCAAATGAGCTGGTGCATACACATACACATATGCTTTTGGATCGGTGATCAGACATCGCATTCGAGTTCGCGTGTGGCGCAATCGCAAGCCGTAACGGCAACATTTCCCGTGCTGCATGCGGTATAATTACAGTAGACACAGTATGCAACGAGTGCGTGCGCGCGGGTACATGTACATCTCAGTTCAGTTTAATTACTTATTACGCGGGCCATGGCTGATGAGTTGCGAATGCACAATCCACATAATAATCACATAATAAGATCATTTGTCTAGGAAAATACATGCGTACTGTCCAAGGAACATCTTTAGCTATACTGCTATAGTACAACACGTAGTTTATTATGGTCCTTGTTTAGATACCAAATTCACCCCCAAATTCCACTATGCAAAAAGAAGATTCCCCATCACATCAAAATATCGGCACATATATGGAGTACTAAACGTAGATGAAATGAAAAACTAATTGCACAGTTTTGTTGTACTTTGCGAGACGAATGTTTTAAGCCTAATTAATCAATATTTGGATAATTATTACCAAATAAAAACAAAATTGCTACAGTGTGACGGGACATTTACTATGCAAAGTTTGGATCCCAAATTTGGGATCTAAACAAGGCCATGGTTGGAAAACGGCCGCAGATCGATCATGAGACGGCCGAACAGCTGCTGCATGGATATCAAGCTTCAGGACGTAATACGCTCGTCTTGTTTCTTCCTTTTAACGCCAAAAGTTAAACCTGGCAGAAACACGCATGATATATATACACTGCACTCAACTACTCAAGCACTTTACCTGGTCTTTAATTTCAATACGAAGGATTGATCGGTTAAGGAGGAGCTTTCTATGGCGAGGAGAGACGCCAGACAAGGTATATGGGGGCCACTCCTTGATTAATTGGCCGACTTCATGTCTCCCAAAGAGCAAGGGTGGGCTAGGTATACTGGAACTTGAAAGGTTCACGAGGGCGCTAAGACTAAGATGGCTTTGGTTCCAGTGGAAGCACAAAGACCGAGCTTGGAACGCGCTGGACCTTCCCTGTGACAGCCGTGACCATGAACTTTTTGCAGCTTCAACATTTGTCACCGTTGGTAATGGCAAGACGACCAAGTTCTGGACGTCGTCATGGGCTAATGGGAAAACTCCGAAAAGCATGGCACCGAATCTCTTCCACAAATCAAAAAGAAAAAGACTAACAGTGCAGATGACAGTGAAAGAAAACAGGTGGATTAACCATATACTCCCACTACAGACAGAGCAGGAGTTGAGAGAATATATGGAATTGCGGGAACTAACAAGTAGTATTCAACTACAAGAGGGCACGGAAGACTCCATAAGATGGCGATGGACACAAGATGGGGAATATACTACCAAAAGCGCCTACCAAATTCAATTTGAAGACACCTACAGCAACCTCAAACTCATGCCAATTTGGAAAGCACAAGCTAAACCTAAATGTCGCTTCTTTGCCTGGACCCTTCTACACAAGAAGATACTTACTGCTAACAATCTATTGAAAAGGAACTGGCCCAATGATCCGACTTGTAAACTTCGTGGAACCGATCCAGAGACGCCGACCCATCTTTGCAAAGACTGTACATACACTAAACAAGTCTAGGAACAACTGAAAACCTGGCTACACCTATCAGTTGTGGACTCAGTACCTTCGTTAGGATCAATCCACGGCTTTTGGATAAAGTGTAGGAACAAATTCAACAAAAGCACAAAGGAAGTCATTTGATGGAATCATGATTTACTTTTGGTGGAACATTTGGAAGGAACGCAATAGAAGAACATTCCAACAATGTAGCATACAAGCGATCCAGGTAGCAAGCCTATGCAAGGATGACATTCAACGTTACCAGTTTGCTACTAGGCCAGGACAACAACAGGATCGGCAGGAGTAGTTTTTCAGTTGCGCTTTGTTCTCTCGTTCTCTCCCCTTTGTGTGGCTCTGCCCCTGCTCTTCTTTGCTGTAGGAGTAGTGGTAGCAGTAGTTTCTCTAGCAGTAGCCGAGTTGAGTTTTTTTGTACTCTCTCTGTTTTTGTTTTCTTGTTCTTCTTTTTTAATCGTCTAATAAAAATCGGCAAAGCTTTTGCCGCCCTTCTAAAAAAAGTATCATTCTCAATAACTTGAAGCAAAAAAACTTATTAGGCAATGTGTTTGTCGGGATACAAATATATGAGCCGCGGAGGTTAAGCACCACTCTAACCAGAAAAGACTAATGATGCATCACATGAGAAACTGTTTGCAGGGATCACGCAGGACGCCTTCGCCAGTGCCCCCTAGACAGGCGAAGGTCCAAGGGTAATGGCGAAGGTCCCGGGAGGCGCCGGTTCTGGTGCGGCACCTGGGGCGAAGACACAAGGGTGGTGGTGAAGGCCTCGAGTGGCGCAGGCTCGGCGCAAGGCAAAGAGGATATGGTCGCCCTGGCGAAGGCGGATGGGAAGACTCACAAGGCGGCGGACGCGATAGGCCTCCACCGATCGAAGAGGGGTCTTCCATGACGCAGATATCCTGAACAGTAGATGGACCTCCAGTGGACGGGGAATAAGGCCCATAGAGCAAGGCGGTTGGCAAGAGAGAAGACTCAAGATGACCCTGGAGGAATACACTTGTACGGGGCATATTCTGGGGGATATGTCTTAGCTGGCATAGGGCAAAGATGTAAAATGGTATTCCTGTGAATAATGCCATATAAAAGGGGAATCAAACCCTATGTAAAGGAGAGATAGTTGAACGTTACTTATAAAACTCTAATTATGCTTGGGCCCACCTATGTCGAGCCTTCGCCCCAAGCGGCGGCTCCGCTTCTAACTTACTCTGCTGGGACCAATTTTCCTAACAGTGTTCATGTGAGCTGTAGATGCATGCAGTGACACCCCCGCTCACCACGAGTAACGAACATGATTTTATACAAACAGTGGCAGGCCCGGCCCTGGGAGGGTGCGAGCTGTGCCTCTGCACAGGGCCCACGAGGCCAAGGGGCCCAACCCCAAATATGTAAGTAGGCATAGGCCCTACCTCCCCTGCTGTCAGAACCCCCTCCCTCGCGTGCTACAGAGTTGCAGACGAGAGCCGAGAGGCTGCACTCCGAGCTGAACTTCAGTACCGCATGCGCTATGTTGTGTCTATACGTGAACTAAGACGAAAAGGAGCAGCTAGCAACAATAGATAAGAAGGGAGGATTCCAGTTGAAAAAGTACTAGAGATAAAGAAAAAAATAGAAAAGAACTAGATTGATTTAGAAGTAGTTCAAGGTTCCTAATGCAAAGTGTCTGTTAGCTTTTCTTCTTCCCCTGTAAAATGATCAAAACGGTTGAAATTTCAAAATTGCGTAATAAATTCTAGAAAACCCAAAAATGGTGAAATAAATTTTAGTAGCATTGAATTAACTATAACTACACAGTAGAAGTGGTAAATCACATGTTGCATACTTTATGTTTTCTAGATAAATACATTTAGCAAAACCATAGTCTATTTTTGTACGGAGTTCCTGTTCACAATAAATCCCAAAAAACAATCTCAAGTTAATTGTGTCAATTCCACACTAGGGTAAAAGTTTTACACCTATCAAGGCTTATATGAAAATGTAAAAAAATAAAACAATGTTTCTGTTGATTTGTTTTTATAGAGAGTATAACTAAATAAAAAATGATGAAGCTGATATAGTAGTATTCCTGATTATTCAATTCAATTCAATGATCATGCAGATTAAAAAAGCTTCTTTCGTCCTTTATGATTAAAAAAGCTTCTTTCGCCCTGGAAAACATGCATATGTGCGCCGATTTGCGTTCGAGGTCCATCGTGTCGAAGCTTTCCAGCAATCTTCGGTCGTCTGCGTTCGCGACCCCGCTGTATTAGAGGGCCTATCTTTGGAGCTTCGCTCCAGGCCCATAAATTGACAGGACCGGGCCTGAACAGTGGTTAGTGGATGTCGTCAGCAGTAGCCTGCGGACAATTAGTCACAGGGGGTTGTGCGCAGGGAAGCCTCCAAAACCGGCACACAACTTACAAGATTCCTACTTGTCAAATTGTTCATCCAATCCAACTGAGAACATGCTATGATCTGCGCACAGGCGGCTGCTACTATGCAACAACTATGCATAACCTTGGACTGGATCGGATGACACGGCGAGCCTGGGCTGGGCCCCTGGACCTAGAGCTAGCCAACACGCCTGGATTTGCACGGATCTTGCGTCCAAAAATGGTCGCGCTGAACGCGCGGCGAACGGCACTGCCGTACGGTGGGCATTCGGGTTACCCGAAAAATTCGGGTCGGGTAATTCGGGTAGTTGGAAATTTGGGTATTAAAAATTGTTACCCGATTTTTGCCCCGAAAAAGTATTACCCGAAATTTCGGGTACCCGATAATTCGGGTTCGGGTTCGGGTTTTACCCGATATACCCGAAATTGACAAAACCAACCATTTTGAAAGAATTTAAGTACCATTTTAAAGCAATAAACAATAGTCATATAAATCACATCATGTCTTCATATCAATTACCAACAAATAAATTATCAAGTTAGCATAAATCTACATTAATTCATACCAAATAATATATTTATATGACATTGAAATACTTCATGTCTTCATATTAGGAATAGAAGAGCAAATATTTGAGATATTTCGGGTAATTTGGGTAGTTCGGGTACCGGAAAACATTACCCGAATTACCCGAACTAATTTCGGGTTTTTACAATCACTATCCGAAATTGTGATCGGGTATTTCGGGTTCGGGTACTTCGGGTCTGGATTCGGGTAATTCGGGTACGGGAATTGGGTATCGGGTATTTTGCCCACCCTTAGCCGTACCCGTACTGCCACATGCCCACAGGCCACATCTGCCTTGGAACGGCCATTTCCGCACAGAAACGGCCTGCGACACTGCGCGGCTTCTCACAGGCCCAACGGGTCGCAACTCATTTCTGCTTCGGCCCACAGCCGCAACAAATGGGTCAGCCTAGATGCCCGGTCCTCGGCCCGCGAGTCTCAGCCTTCTCCCAAGCACGACGCGCACGCGCCAGACGCTTCCAGAGCATTCCACACCATTCGGTCTCACACGGTTCATCAACGCAAGCCTCTCCCGGAACACTCCCAACCGCAACCTCACACCACACGGCCGACCGACGAGCACCTCAACCCCACGCCACCGTCCAGCGCCGTAGCCAGCCCAGTGCTCCGCCAGCGATCCGGTCTCTCCAGAGTCCAGACGCGTCTCCGTCCCCCTCGGCCGACCCCGACGCCGCCACATGTCGACGCAGTCCATTTCACCGGCCTCCGCGGCCGCGCAGTTCACCTACCTCGCTGCGGCGGCGGCCGCGGTCACGGCCCCGTCCTACTTCCCCGTGCCCTTCCACCTCCAGAACGCGCAGTACGCCGCATGGCCAGCGGGGACCGCAGCCGCGCCGGCGGTGGCGCCGGTGCCTGCGTACAACGTCATCTACCCCATGCCCCAAATCCAGCAGGTATATAGCCATATGCGAGCTGCACCTTACGAGCTATGTTTTTGGTAATTTATTTGGGTATATGCGGAAGTAAATGTGATTGTGGATTTGCCGATGGGGGACAATCTAGCTAGACGGGTTCTGTCTCCGCGGGTTGGGGAGAAGAAAGCACTCTCTGCACTTTTGTGTTTTCTTGATGTGGCCATTCTATTAATACTCCTATCTTCTATCTTGTCTGCTTGGTTAGACACCTAGGACATAATAAAATCATGTGATTAGTGATGGTTATGCCACTATATATGTAGGTCCTACCTTTGATAGCGATGATTCTGACAAAGATCCATCCTAATTCAGACATCTCTCTAATTCATTGTAGACTTTCAGAGGAAACTTTTTATTGTCTTGCAAGATCTAGATGCAAAATGTTCGATGGAAACTGAACAATTGATTCGTGATGCAATTCTTAACGATGCGGTCCCTGTGTTATGTAGCTCTTAGGCCAATGAGGTCTTTATAAAACTATTTGTGCTAGATAACTTGGGTATGCAAAACAAGCAATCTGTGTCTTAGTGCTGATTCTTTTTCAAGAACCATTCACATCACATCGGAATGAAATGAGAGTTGCAGTTTTGGTTTCACTTTCACATACTGTCTTTGCTCCAAGAGAAATAGCTATTGTCATGTGATATCCTTTCCCTGTTGACACTACAAGTTAAAGCTGCAAGTTTTGGTTCAGTAGAAGTGCATTATATCATTGCTTCATAAGATCTTACATCTACAAGTATCATTGTATCCTTTATATTCCTTTGTTTATGTTTATGCTGTAAGTCTATTTGAAATATGGTTTATGCTGAAAATTTTGAGTGATTTGCCTTTTTTTTGTCTTCCAGGCCCAACAGTTGTTCCAAAAGGACTCGAACATTATTACTCCTGAAGCTCTAGCTACTGTTAAGGCTGCTATTGCAAATAGTGAGAAAGACAAGAAGGTTGAAGCCACAAAAAAAGGAGTGCCTCGAAAGGCAGCTGGGCAAAGTTGGGAGGACCCTACCTTGGCTGATTGGCCTGAAAGTAAGATATCTAATTCTCTATTGTCTTTTTTTCACAATGTTTCTCAAATGCTCCAATTCTGTGGTTATGGGATCCTTAACCTGGCAATGTGGCGGTTTTTTAGCTCTTATTGTCCATTATCTTGCAGACAACAACCATGAGAAAATGTCAGTCTCACAGGCAAGAGCTAATGCTCTATCTATTATGCTTTGATCTGAAACAAATTGCTCTTTTTCCTTTCTCTAAAGGTGCTCAAGGATGTGATGTGTAGCCCAACAGATTGCCACACGGGATTTAGGTGGGCTTGCGATGATTACTAAACATTTTTCAATTTACCTAATTCCTATGCTTACCAGATTTGTCACATGTTATTCAATATTGTTTCATGCGCCTTTATTAATCTTAGACATGCTTATGCTGTTATATGAAATACCATATTCTGCTAGAGGAATGATTTTCCATCCAATTAGGGCTAACCCTAGAAGGGTAGCTATATAGGTCATATACATGGGCCACATGGGCCTTAGCCTCATGGGCCTAAACACATACTCCAACACCCCCCCGCAGTCTGAACTACCGGCGCAGCGGAGTTCGAGGCTGAACAAGAAAGAACACACACAACCCCCCCACAGACGCAACTAGCCACCAGTGATGTTGAGGCTGGAGCGAAACTCGGCGAAGGTCGAGGACGGGAGGCCTTTGGTGAAGATGTCCGCGAACTGGGAGGTCGTCGGAACATGAAGAACCCGCACCTCGCCCATGGCCACCCGATCACGGACAAAATGGAGGTCGATCTCCACATGCTTCGTCCGCTGGTGCTGGATGGGGTTGGTGGAGAGGTAGACCGCACTGACGTTGTCGCAGTAGATCAGTGTGCTTCGGGAGGGCGGAGTGTGCAACTCCGCAAGCAGCTGCCTGAGCCAGGCGGCCTCCGCCACGCCGTTAGCAACGGCGCGGTACTCCGCCTCGGCGCTGGACCGGGAGACCACCGGCTGGCGCTTGGACGACCAAGACACCAGGTTGCCGCCCAGGAAGACGGCGTAGCCGGAGGTGGAGCGGCGAGTATCCGGGCACCCGGCCCAGTCAGCGTCGGTGTAAACGGTGAGGTCGGTGGAGGAGGCTCGGTGGAGGAGGAGGCCGTAGTCGAGCGTGCCCCGGAGGTAGCGGAGGAGGCGCTTGAGAGCCGTGAGGTGAGGCTCCCGGGGGTCATGCATATGGAGGCAGACCTGCTGAACTGCATAGGTGATGTCCGGCCGGGTGAAGGTGAGGTACTGAAGGGCCCCGGCGAGACTCTTGTACGCAGTGGGATCGGCCACCGGTGGTCCCTCAGCCTCAGACAGCTTGCCCTGAGTGTCGACCGGAGTGGAGCAGGGGTTGCAGTCGGTCATCCCAGCCCGCTCCAGGATGTCCCGAGTGTACTGTCGCTGGTGAAGTAGGAGCCCGGTAGGACGGTGCTCAACAGTGACACCGAGGAAGTGGTGGAGCTCACCCAGATCCTTCATCGCGAACTCCTGCTGGAGAGCGGTGATGATCCGGCGGAGAAGTGACTCACTGGAGGCGGTGAGGACAATGTCATCAACATAGAGCAGCAAGTATGCAGTGTCGGCTCCATGGTGGTAGACGAACAGAGACGTATCGGACTTGGCCTCCATGAACCCCAGGGTCAGCAAGAAAGCGGCGAACCGGTGGTTCCACGCCCGAGGTGCCTGCTTGAGGCCGTAGAGGGACCTGTTGAGCCGGCAGACCATGTCAGGACGGGTGGTGTCGACGAACCCCGCCGGCTGACTGCAGTACACCGTCTCGGTGAGAAGGCCGTGGAGGAAGGCGTTCTTGACGTCTAGCTGATGGACGGGCCAAGACCGGGCAAGTGCCAGCGATAGCACGGTACGGACGGTGGCCGGCTTGACCACCGGGCTGAAGGTCTCATCGTAGTCGACGCCAGGGCGCTGAGTGAAACCCCGGAGGACCCAGCGAGCCTTGTAGCGCTCGAGAGAGCCGTCGGCCCGGCGCTTGTGGGTCCAAATCCACTTGCCGGTGACGACGTTGGAGCCCGGCGGCCGGGGCACCAACTCCCACGTCTGGTTGGCGAGTAGCGCGGCGTACTCCTCTTCCATCGCGCGGCGCCAGTGAGGGTCCAACAGGGCGTCACGGACGGAGGAGGGTACCGGAGAGACCACCGCATCGCCGGTCGAAGCCTCGAGGGCACGAGGCGGCAGGGTGCCAGCCGCGTGTCGTGTCACCATCGGGTGAACATGCCGCGGGTGTCGGTGCAGCAGCGGCGGGTGGTAGACCGGCGGGGCACCACGAGCCGGCGGAGACAGCGGCGGTGGTGTCGGTGTCCCCGGTGGAGAAGGGAGCGCGAGCGGCGGCGGCCGCGGCCTGCGCTGGTACACTCGTACCGGCGCGGCGAACCTCGACGGAGGTGCCGGGGCAGGTGCCGGGATGGGATCCGGCGTCGTCGACCGACACGACCCCCCCGGGGCAGCAGCGGGGGATGAAGGCCCCGGGTCTGCACCAACCGGAGAGGACGGGGCCGCGCCCGAGGACGACGGGCACGGACCTGCTGGGAATCCGGGACAGGAGGCCGGCCCGGCACGCGGCGAAGCGGTACCTGCAGGAGACCACGAAAAAGGTGGCTGGACCACCGGGTCAGTGGGAAACAGGGAGGGTGGGTCAGGTACCGGAGGGGTGGTGGTGCTAGAAAAGGGAAAGACGGACTCATCGAACACCACATGGCGAGAGATGAGAACCCGTCGGGAGGTAAGGTCAAAGCACCGGTACCCCTTGTGATCCGGAGAGTACCCGAGGAAGACACAGAGCGTGGAGCGAGGGTCCAGCTTGTGAGAAGAAGTGGCAGCGGTGTTGGGGTAACACGCACACCCAAACACGCGGAGGTGATCGTACCGAGGCGGGGTACCGAAGAGGGCGTGGTGAGGAGTGGGAGCGGGGCAGGCCGCGGAAGGAAGACGGTTAAGAAGGTAGGTGGAGGTGTGCAGGCCCTCAGCCCAAAAGCGAGCGGGAAGAGAGGCCTGAAAAAGAAGGGTACGCACGGTGTCATTGGTGGTGCGAATCATCCGCTCAGCCTTGCCATTTTGCGAAGAGGTGTATGGACAAGACATGCGGAGTTGAACGCCGTGAGAGAGGAAGAAATCGCGGGAGGTGAAGTTATCAAACTCGCGACCATTGTCACACTGGACGGCCTTGATGGGGAGGCCGAACTGTGTAGACACCCACGAAAAGAAGTGAAGGAGCGTGGTAAATGTATCTGACTTCGCACGGAGAGGAAAAGTCCATGAATAATGCGAAAAATCATCAACAACCACAAGATAGTACTTATAACCGGAAATACTCAGAATAGGAGATGTCCATAGGTCGCAATGTACAAGATCAAAAATACGGGCCGCATGGGAAGTAGAACTAGAAAACGGAAGACGAACATGTCGGCCCAATTGGCACGCATGACACAGTTGCTCATCATGAGCTCGAGTACATGGAAGACCGGAGCTACGACTGAGCTGTATCAGGGCATCACGTCCAGGATGGCCGAGGCGCCGGTGCCAGGTAGTAGAGGAAGTAGAAGCGACGAAGGCAGCTGACAAAACGGGCGGCGAAGAAGACGAAGGAGCCGCCGGGAAGCGAAGAGTGTAAAGGGGCCCGGTGCTGTCACATCGGAGCAGAGGACGCCGGGAAGCCAAATCCTTTACAGTAAGACCAGAAGAGTCAAATTCGACAGAACACGAATTGTCAGCTGTAAAACGTCGAATAGAAAGAAGATTATGAACCATAGAAGGAGCAACAAGAACATCAGGAAGACGAAAGGAGCCATGAGCACCGGCGGTACCCACAGACGAGACCGGAATACAAGAGCCATTTGCGACCATAATGGACGAAGGAATAGAGGAAGAGGGAGAGTGAATCGACGAAAGTATACCGGGGTCCGGAGTAGTGTGGTAGGTGGCCCCCGAATCAGCGATCCACTCGGGTCCGACCGGAGGTGTCAGGCCCATGGTGCTGAACGAGCGAGCCAGAGCCGCCTGGTCCCAGCCGGTGACCCCCGGTGAAGTCCCGGAGGGTGGAACCCACGGCGTAGCAGGGAAGGCGCCAGGTGGAAGACCGGCAGGAAGAGCTCCGGTGAGCATGGCCACTGGTGGTCGAGTGTCGGCTCCGGGGGCGTGGTAGGGCCACATGGAGATGCGACCGGACCACGGGTTCTGGAACGTAGGCCATGGTGCCCCCCCGTGTATCCCGGCCGGTGCCGGAGCCTGGGGGTGACCACCCCGGCCACCCCCGCGGCCCCCTCCACGGCGACGACGAGAGCCACGACCCCCCCGCCTCCGCTCGGCCCGGAGGGAGGAGGGCCCAGGAGAGACGACGGTGGCGGTGGAGCGGTGGACCGCGGTGGAGCAGACGGGCGCGGCGAAGAGGCAGCCAGGGCCGTCGAGGAGGACGAGGACCCCGCGGAAGTGGTGGATCCCGGCTGGAGACCCTGCGTGAGCTCCTCCATGACAAGATCGTCACGGACCTCCAGGAAGGTGGGGAAGGGCCTCTGGCGGGTGATCCACGTCCGGAGGTGGGCGTAGCGGTCGCTGAGCCCCCGGAGGACGTTGAGGACCAAGATGCGATCCTCCACGGGCCACCCGAGGTCCCCCAGCGAGTCAGCCATGGCCTTCATCCGACGGCAGAACTCACCGACGGAGAGGTCACCCTGGACGAAGGTGCGGAAGCTCGCGTCGAGGCGGAGAGCCCGGGCCTCAGCGTTGCCCAGGAACTGACCCTCAAGGGCCAGCCACGCCCGGCGCGCGTCAGGGGAGGTGCGGACGAGGTCGTGGAGGTCCAGGGAGATCGTCCCCAGGATCCAGGAGAGGACGATGTTGTCGAGTCGGAGCCACGATGACGTCTGGGCAGTGACCGGGGCGTCGAGGAGGACGTGGTCGTCGAGGGCGTAGCGGCGAAGGGTGAGAACCACCAGATCCCGCCAACGGGCGTAGGAAGGAGACTCCGGCTCGAGGACGACCGGGACAAGAAGTCGAATGTTCTGGACCCCCCCGGCCTGGTAGTGGAGCTGGGCCACGAGTGGATCAGCCGGGTCATGCCAGATGACGGTGGTGTGTGAGATGGGACGCCCGGGCGAGGCAGAGGAGGTGGCACCAATGTCCCGGGAGGCGGGCGGAACGAGAAGCTGCTCCGCCTCGGCGATCCGCCGGCCAAGATCTGGGCCCAGGATGGAGAGGAAGAAGAGGGGAAGTAGGAATAGAGGGAAGGGGGAGGGGGAGGGCCGCCGGCCATGGTGGCTGGACCGGCGGCGGCACCTCCAGGAGAGGGGCGGCGGCTGGGAGGCAGGGGAAGAGAAAAAAAACTAACCCTATGCTCTGATTACCATGCTAGAGGAATGATTTTCCATCCAATTAGGGCTAACCCTAGAAGGGTAGCTATATAGGTCATATACATGGGCCACATGGGCCTTAGCCTCATGGGCCTAAACACATACTCCAACATATTCTTCTAGTGATGTTTGATGCGAACATACATGTAGGGTTTCAGTGTCTTCGTGCATTAACAAGCGCACACCCCTACTGCTATGTTCCCTCCATTACTTAGTTTGCCATATTCTGTCAATTGTTGGTTTGTTGGCTGTAGGAACTTTGTCTTGGCTGCTTTCTTCATTGCTCCTTCCCTCTTCATATGGTTGATTTAAGTTTCAATGATGTCCATCCACCTACAAATATTTATGTATGTCCACAATTTCTAAGATGTGCCGTAGATGTCTTTTTCAAAAAAAAAAAAGTCAGCATTGTTAAATTTGCACCATTTTGGTCAATGCAGCTCTTTAAGTATTTAATAGTTAAATATTCTATAATTGTTTTGCTAGCAATCACCTGCCCAGTGGCCACAACAAGTTTTGAGTGTGCATTGATAATGTGATTCTACCTTGTAGTTTTCCTGATGACAATTCAGTTAGTTTCTTTAGGGATACTTCAAGTACCCTCATTGACAATTGCTTGATCTCTCATCTACAGATGATTTTCGTTTGTTCTGTGGCGATCTTGGAAATGAAGTGAATGATGATGTTCTTGCAAAGGCATTCTCAAAATTTCCATCCTTCAATATGGCCAGGGTGAGTTTGAACTTTTCCATACAGTTACATTGTTCTTATTTTCTACTCTTCCTAGCAGTTTTAATCTTCTATTTTTTATTAAGCGAATGTTGATCTCTTCTGTACCAGGTTATACGGGACAAGTGGACTGGTAAAACTAAAGGATATGGTTTTGTTAGTTTTGCTAATGCATCTGATCTTACTTCTGCCTTGAAGGAGATGAATGGTATGAATACTCACTCCTTTGATGCATCTTTTGGCTACCAGAGGTACAGCAACTTACAGAACTAAGAATCATGCAGGTAAATATGTGGGAAACCGGCCAATCAAACTACGGAAGAGCACATGGAAGAACAGGATAGACTTCGAAGCTTTGGAGAAGGGAAAGGTTAGTTCTTATAGTCATATCACGTGTTCCTTTCATATATATGTGAGTGCTCAGCTTACTCATGTGCATTTTGCTAATTTTCTGCAGACTCAACCGCAGAAGAAAATCAAACCGCAGAAAAGAAGTGTTCTTCACAAGTGAAACTGAAAAATTCTGCTTGTTCATCGTCTGTCAGAATCACATTTGGAAAAGTTGTCTGAAGTTTTAACAGTTTTACTTAACATCAGATGTACGACCAATAGTCACAAAGTTCCCGATGACACTGTGTACAATAGCAGACGATGCTATGTTGGTGATTGAACGGGTGTAGCCGAATAGTTGGATCCAATAACTTGCACCTGTAGTGCAACAGTCCAATATTATTATGGGAAATGTAGTTGTAAATACTCCAGTGACCAGTGCTATTGTGGTGAATTATTCTGTGATCTTTATTCAGAAAAAAATCATGTATAACCTTCATGGGTGTTGGTCTGTTTGAATCCTAGTGCTAATCGTAGCTAGCTTGACTCGTGCTCATATTCTGTGATTTTGTTCAGAAATTATGTATATACCCCCCGTGGTTGTTCCACCTAATAGCTAATTGTTACTGGCTATTAGTTGGCTAGTTATTAACAGCGGCTAAATGGATGAACATATCATTATGGCTTGTTTGGATGTCCATGTATACACCTCAATCCATATGTGTTAGATTGGTTTGGTGTGGAATTCACCTATTCATCCAAATAGACACTGACTGTTTGTTTCTCTACATAAATGATTATGTTATCTAAATTGTCATTGTTGACTCAGTTTCTCTATAGTTTCTCTCTTAGAGGTACAAATATACTTGTCTGTCTGTGATTTCTGGACGCTCTCGTTCAACTGTGTTGAAAGTGGGCAGCTGGCTGCGCTACAGGTCTATAACTGGGTAGCCTACGATGATCCTGCAGCAACAGAACACCAAACTATGATAAAAGTTCCAGCTGCATACTGGGTAGCATACAAGAGAATTACAGCACAAGAGTTCCACATCATATTGTGTAGATTTTCTGTAACAAGGGACTGAGTTTGGAAACTAAATTTGTTGAGTACTGTCAATTCTTTGTGTAAGTAGCCATAGTCAACCACGCTGACAAATTATTACCACCTCGTATAGTTTTTCAAGGGGAAGATGGCTACGGAAAACAGGTATATCCTCGGCAGCAGTGCAGCACTTGAGTTTCATGAGGCATGCTTATTTTGTTGTAATCAGCATGGAGATTGATCTATGAAGCCTTCATATCATCAAGACCGACACTCGCCTGCAAGAATAGCAGCTTCTTGAGCTATTTCACTAGAGATCGAAGTAGCAAAACAACTGAATCTTAAATTGTGAAAGACCATACCAGAAACTCGTGATTATCTTTGAGGAAAGGAGAGAAGGTTGTGCAAAATTTCTCAATATCTGCATTGATGTCACCAGTTCCACTAATGACCTCCATAAATTTATCTCTATTAGGAGCAAGCTTCATGGCCACCTGTGATCACTCATATAAGTAAATCAACAAAATGAAAGCTTAAATAAAAGAGATATACTGACTAAAAGTATGCAAACTATCTTGAACGATGAGCACGTTGACCTATTTCCACACAGGAATGAAGCAACAATTATTAAAAGATCAGGATTTCATTAGACATTTGCATTGGCAAAGCTCAAATTAAGTAAATGACAATCTGTTGTTTGTCGTATGTAGCTGGAAATTGTCAAAACACCTGTTTTAACATTTTGTGGTGTGTTTGGTTTGAGGAATGAGGTGGTCCATCTTCTTCTCACTCCTCACTTTTTGTATTTGGTTTATGGAATGGAATGAGTTGATCCATCATCACCCCATTTCTCACAAACTAATAATTAGTATATGCATGAGGAATGGGTTGATTCCACCAAAATTCATGAGATGAACTCACGATGCATCACCTCATGAAGCATGTGGTGACTCCACAAACCAAACACACCCTTAGTTTCTCTTCTAGTCTTATTTGATTTTTTTTTTCTTCACAAGACTTTTGGCTTTTATCAATCTAAATAAAAAGGATGCTGCTCACCTGCCTCGGGGAGACATAGAGAGAGAAGACTGGATTTGAAGAATTTGGATTGGTGACACAAAATTAGATGTGACAAGAAAATATTTTTGAAAAGAACTCTTCAGATTTAAAAATAAGTCAAACCTGTTCTTCAATCTATCATGCGCTGATGTCTTGCTATTCAGGTTGGCAATCCATGTGAAAACTAAACCTCACATTTCCAGAATTCATATGTTGATTATATTTTTGAAAACAGATTGCTGTAAGGCTTGCTTGGCTGTCCTCATATTCACCTCAATGCACGTGTGTTAGAGTTGATAGTGTGAAAATTACTTATTTTTCGACTCCAATCCACCTCAATACATGTGGATTGAGGTGAATACGGGTGCAGCCAAACAGAGTCTTTATGTGGATAGAATTCCACCACTTGTATGGATCATTATAGAGTGAAAGATTCTACCGTAAAACTAGAACTGGCAAGCCAGCCATGAAATTTCTTCAGAGTCCTGGTGTATGAATCAGTGCAAGCTTGACTCATGGTCCAGTCTGGATGCTCAAGCAGGTTACGAAACAACTCAACAAGGAAATCCATGGCCCTGACATGTGGAATTTTTGAGTAAATAAAAGTCACATACTTGGCATGCTGATCAAGTAGCACGAAACTTCGAGTAAATAAAAGTTACATACTTGGCATGCTGATCAAGTTGCAATGAGAAGTGACAAAACAAAAAGAAACTAAGTACCTCGTGAGCCACAGAAGCCCATTTGTGCAGCTTGAGGAACCTTTTGCGGTCTTGTTTTGAACTTCTTCCTGAGCCATGCTGTACAAGTGTTCGTACTTTGATGGATCTGAAGAATACTTGCTTTCCAGTCTCTGACAGAAGAGGATCAAGTCAAGTGGATTTTTTTTTAAAAAAAAGAGAGAACTTGGAACTCCGAAGGCTCCAGAAGTGACAAACGAACTAAGCAAGAGGCAGATCAGTCTAAAGTAGCTATCGATATAAATTATCACAACATAGATAACTGAAAGACAACATTAACACCATTGCCATTTATTTACCAGCATAAAAGAATGGAAGATAACCTTTGAATGTTACTAGTATAATAGAAATTATGCAGAAAGATTTGCTTACTGTGATATTGCCACCGATATCACTCTTTACAATTGCCATAGCAGCTCCAAATTTATCTGGTTCATAAAAGCAGGTGCTGAAGGGACAATTATTGAAAACTTGTTTATTGTTTAAGCAACACAGTGTAGCTCAACATAAAGGAACACAGAACCACAGTTTTAAGACTCAATGATTTGCTCTTCCGCGGTTTAAAATAACACCGAAGCTTGATTTAAGGATCAATACAAATATCGCACAGATGTGTGCACAAATCATGGTGATTTCACAGAGAATGTAAAAAAACTTGTGCATCTCCAATGTGGCATAACCATCAATGATAATTTGTCTTAGCTATAAGAAAACTTGTTTAGACAGTCAATCTATCATGTGTCTTGTGAGAATAACTCAAGCCCGTCCATTGCTCCCGCACCACCACTGAACTTCTGAACTAAGCATGGTACCAAATCTGATTAAATAATGCAGCTACTGCTACTTAAATTTCAAAACCTCATGCAGCAGACAGCGAAGCAAATGAGTTACCGAGGACAGGCAAGATTTGCTTGCAGACATCAAGGAAGGGCTTGGTGAGAATGACTCCGTTCTCTGCCTTGACGTGCTTCATCGCTTCCAAAGAGGGGGTGAACACCGTCTCTGCCATCTCTCAACCTGCAAGAATCAGCAAGTATATCAACCCATCATCACAACAAAAAGAAAATGCTCACGGATACACGTCTAAATCTCAATCACCCAGACGGTCTGCGCCAACACACACCAGATTCAAACTAAACATACAACCTCTGATCTCCCATTGAATGTACCCACGAAATCCGTGGATCAGACCTCCACGGACTAAACACAGAACCAGTCTGCCCGGATTCTGAACTCCACTAAGCCCACAAGATATGTACGCGCTAAGCTCGCGTCGTGATCTGAAATCATACATAGAGTCAAGAGTGATTGCAAACTAACCGTTCACGGATCTCGCAATGGAATTCCCCTTCTTGCAACACGGCTTTCCCTGGCTGTCGGCGAGGAGACTGCAGGAGGGAGGACTGATTCGGAGGACACGAATATATCCCCTGCTTCCACTAGCGGCGAGAGAACGAATACCAACGCCATCGTGATTTTTTTTTTTTTTTGCAAGACGGAATCTCTGTGCTCCCGATCATACGGAATCTCTCTATGCCCCGATCCGTGTGGCTTTCAAACCGAGGCGAAGACAAAAGCCACACATATTACCAGGGCGGGCCAAATTTGTATGGGCCTCTACTATCTGGAGATGGCATCTACCCCATCCATCCCGAATTATAAGTTATTCCAAGAATACTGAAAGGTTAAAGCATCTCAAGTTTGATCAAATTTATATAATAAGATAATATCATTTATGATGCCAATTAAGTATCATTAGATTCTTCATTAGTTGTATTTTCATAGTATTCCTATTTGATGTCACAAATCTTTGTAGTGTTCTTTATAATTTTAGTCAAACTTAAGATGCTTTGACTCTCTAAAATTTTTGGAATAACTTATAATTTAGAATGGAGGGAGTACTATAGAAATACTGTCCAAATTTTACCATTCGTATCTCTATTTAACTATCCACTCCATAAAATTCCTTCTTTGTATCCCAGCACTCTATGACAGACTAGCCAAATTCCATTCTCTATATTCTATTTTATTTGATATTCATACATTTATATATTTCTTGCCGATTTTTTATAATTAAATTGATACCTTAAAGTTCAAATGATTTTAAAAGAAAGTCAACTTTGAGAATTTTTAATTTTAAATTTGTAAGAGATTTTAAGTTAAATATAGTTAAAATGGGTTATCTGTTATTTACTCTACCACAATAAAATAGGCACAATTTTAGGAGCTTATCTTAATCACCTTCTGAACTTATGAAACAATATGAGAAGCACGGGCGGAGCCCAGTAGAGGCGAAACTGGGTTACCCCGCCCCGAAACAATTTCTTAAGGCCGAATGTCCACCAGCCCAATTAGACACTCACGTAGTAGGCAGGAAGAAGGATGGAGCCGCGACTCCGCGTTACGGCCGCACGGCGTACTCCGCTCGGCGCTCGCATCTCCCGATCTCTGGCCCTCAACTCCACTCGACCTCCTGGACTGGACGCGGTGCTCGAGCGGCGAGATTTCGACCGGTGACAGCCGACAGCGCCACAGCGGCCTTCCGCGGTTCCGCCGGCCTGCCGCTTCCTCCTTGCATAATGTAGGAGCCTTCGGCGCTGCAACTTGCTGGCTTGCTAGTTGCTACAGCAGGTTAGTTCGATCCCAAATCTCTTTCTTTTCCTAATTTTTACTAGGAAGTTTGGTATGATTTTGCTAGATGCCTAGATCCAATCAAATTAATTAGAAATCATTTCTTAATTAGGTAGAAATGGTGCGTCTAAAAAATCTCCATTCCTTTTACAAAAGAAAAAGAGATGAATCTTCTATTGGGGAAGGGGAAGGGGAAGACGGAACATGATTTCCTTGCCAACAGCTAGCTGGTTCAGATCAAAGGTGAAATTGTAGGACACTATACCTATGATGATATAATCACAGATTTCAAAAATCTGAAGAAAAGAAGAGCAGACCTCTAGGCTGTAGTCGTATGTCTGATTTTTATTTTGGTGTGTCCTGTCTTTTTGTCTAACAGCTCCTATGGTCAATTGTATTTAGCTGATGATCAGGCTAACAATCTCTACAGCCGTGTGGTACTGTGGTATGAGTATGTGAATACTGAATAGTCATAAATATAAATATAAATATAAATATAAATATAAATATAAATATAAATATAAATATAAATATAAATATAAATATAAATATAAAATATAAATATAAATATAAATATAAATATAAATATAAATATAAATATAAATATAAATATAAATATAAATATAAATATAAATATAAATATAAATGATATTATTGCATTATCATTTCATTTCTGGTGTCAATTTCTATTCACTTGTTCTATATTTTTTTAAAAATTCGCCCCCCCCCCCCCCCCCCCCCCCCCACTAGCTGATGAGAAGGAATGATTTTTTTGACACGAGATAAGGTAAAGCAACACTAGCTGTGTTGTCGGCCACGGGTAGAGGAGGATGGCGAGGCATTACTGCATGCCACATTTGTGAGTGGAGAGGATAGTATGGCGGGCAGTACAAGGATAGCGAGACGTTTGACGATGCTGCTAGAGCATAATTTTTGCCAATGTTGTATTGCATAATAAGCAGATTTTGGTATATTCTTACCGAGATAGAGATGTGTATCTTTGTTTTAATGTTACAACAGTTTATAACTAGATATATCAACAATATTCTGATTTTGTTAAAATTGTTTTCCTCCAAATGTTACTAATTTGTTTTGATCGAGATGTGTTTTTCGATGTTGCAACAAGGTTGTTCAAACATTTCCTACCATGTTGCAACAATGGTCCTCTTAATGTTTTACAAGATAATTTAAAATGTTACAACAACCGTGTTTTTATGTTATATACTATAAGGCTGCGCGACTCAATATAGATACGTACAATATTGACCACACGGGGAAAGAACATCGAATGCAACATTTAACATTCATCACTCAAGAAGGCCTTGTTTAGATTGAAAGTTTTTTCAACCCGATGAATAGTACCACTTTCGTCTTATTTGACAAATATTGTCCAATCGTGGACCAACTAGGCTCAAAAGATTCATCTCGTGATTTCCAACTAAACTGTGTAATTAGTTATTTTTTTTTACCTACATTTAATACTCCATGCAAGCGGCTAAAAATTGATGTGATGGAGAGAGAGTGAAAAAACTTGGAATTTTGAGGGTAACTAAACATGGCCGAAGACAAGAAACCACTACAACAGCTCTGTATCTTGATGGGCCCACCTAGTAGAAACCAGTTCTCGGTAGAGAGAACACCACTTCTCCCGTCCCGATCCAAAAACCTCTTCACTATCGGGTGAGCCGCCGGCGGCGTCGGCTCGGCTCCGGCTGTGGCGGGTGCGGCGGTAGCGGCGTCGGCCTTCGCGGGAGACGCGGCGGCGGCCGGGCGGGCTTCGGCCGTGAACCTCGTGCCCGCGCCTGGGCGGGCTCGCCGTGGCAGCAACGCCCCAGGGCATCGCATCGGCCTTTGCGGGAGACGCGGCGGTGGCCGGGCGGATTTCGGCCGTGGGCCTAGCGCCCGCGCCTGGGTGGCCTCACCGCGGCAGCAACGCGCCAGGGCGTCGGCCTTCGCGGGAGAGGCGGCAGCGGTCGGGCGGGCTTCGGCCGAGGGCGTCATGCCCGCGCCAGGCGTCGGCATCCGCGGGAGAGGCGGCAGCGGCCGACGGGCCGAGCGGACTTACAGGCTGTCGTTTCTACCATGCTAGGTAAAAACAATGGATCTTTTGGACTTCATGTTCCTGAAATCAATTCGAGCTCCTGCTCTTAGTTTCAGTTCGAAATATCAATGAGATTTTCTGCAGAGTGATTCTTTCATAAGTTCATAGGCGTTCCTTCCATGCTGTTTAATCCTTGGTGCCTATGTCTTCATAGGCGTTCCTTCCATGCTGTTACATGTTCTTTGTTTGCCAAAACAATCCCCTTTCTTGGAAACGTAGTTTATCCGTGTTCCTTTCTCTTGTTGAAAATCCTGCCTTATACCATGGTCCAAGTTGAATCTCCTTTATGGTTCCATCATAGATAATTTGATTGTTTTGACATTCTAAAGGTGTCAAATTTGGTAGTTCCTGCGTTGAAATTTCCACTATTCTGAATCTGTGTTATTAGCTTTGAAACTGAACATGGATCATTTTCTCTAGATGTGTGTGTATATATCTTATACTGCAAAGCATGTAAGTAAAAATGGGCAAAAGTGCTGTGCAATGGCATGTAAGGAAATAAGGCAAAAATTTAGCATGACTATAGAGGGGCAAAATCTTCATTTCATTGTGAACATAACAGCAACTTGATTGTCACTCGATGGGAGACGGGAATGGCAGTGAGGGAATCGAAATGAACAATTCAAATGGCTTTGAGGGAAGCCATGAAATTTCCAGTGGCATTGAGGGAATTTACTCATAGTAAATTAAATCCATCTAATTTTGATTGTTGATTGTTAGTTTTTATAATAATTGATTATAGTTGCACTGCATTCCGTAGGAGGCAAGGATAGGATGGTGGAGTTGTTTAGTGAGAAAGATGTGCCGAAGAATAGTTCTGAAACTAAAGAGAGCTGGGTTGAGCAAAAAGGACTACAGATTGAGCTTAATATGGATGACCTTTTGGTTAACAAATCTTCTTTTTTTTGTTATTTTTCTACCCGCAAAGTTGTTTTGGATGTTGCTTGAGCATTTTGAATTGATATTGTTTTTTTGTGCTCCTTTTTACATCGGTTACATCATTTGGTTTACTGTTAGCAAGGTTTGTAGCCTTCTCTCCTTGGTGAAGAAGCCCTAGCTTTATTTAGATGGTTTGATTGCTGAGAGTTAATTTGTGCTGTTCCTTCCTTTCTTTGCTGTGAATGAGCTATCAAAGAAAATGTAATGTTGAAGCAGTTTTTTAAAAAAAAAAGAAACAAAGAAATTGTTAATAGTCAACTGAAACCCAATGCCTCAATTTGTTGGATGTACTTTATCCATGCCTGATAATATGTGACTGTTTCTGAGTGTGGTGCCTTTGATACTTGACTAAGAAATTTCCTTCTCTGTTGGAAAATTGGAGTGAATAAGTGTGCGTTTTTTTTAGCAGTGGAGAATTGATGCTGGAGAAATGCAAGTTTGAGGATAGAAGACCTCTTCAGGACTAGCAGTTCTTGACATCTACACGGCTCAGCGCCTGTTTCTTCTGGAGAAGAAAGCACAGCAATTCATTATGAAGAGCAGCGATGGAAACCGAATCAGGTTACAACCAATGTGGAGAAAAGTTGCCTATGGGGGAAGGCAGTCAGGATATGATGATAACTACACCGACGAGTCCTTCCTTGAGGAGATGGTTATGAATGCCAATGTCGTCAAGAGGGACCTTCTGAAAGTGATGATCGACTCTGTCTCCATATCACAGTATCTCTGCATCGTCGCTCTTGTGGTTTCTACATGGATCCTAACGCTGAACTTGGACATTGATGAATCTACTCTTCTCAAACTAGATGTTGGTCTTCTCCTTGTTGGGTTCTCGGTCCTCTTGCTCACAACTTGTCCATTCTCACTGAAGCTTCTGACAAAGTACGTCCTCAATATATCGTTCTTCATAAGTGGTCTTTATGTTCTTGCGCCAATTTATCATACCCTCACCAGGTCCATCAGTTCAGATTCAATATGGGCCCTTGCTGTATCTCTTCTACTGGTTCATCTTTTCTTGCATGATTATTCTGGTTCAACGATAAGGCCTCCAGGCGCATTGAACAATCCAAAGTTAACTAGCAACATCTCCTTGAACGCATCGATAGTAGCCTCTGTCCTTGTGGCTTCGCGGCTTCCATCAAGGCTGCATGTCTTTGCAATCATGTTGTTCTCCTTGCAAGTCTTCCTCTTTGCACCCCTCATTACTTTCTGTGTGAAGAAATACCACTTTAGGCTTCATCTGCTATTCTCCTTTGCGCTGATGGCTGTGGCCCTGAGTGTCACATACCAGTTGCATCGAATGTTCTTCACTGTGTTATTGGCACTTCTTGTTTTTGTCTCCATCGTTTGCCCTTACTGGCTTATAAGGATTCAGGAATACAAGTTTGAGATCAATGGCCCCTGGGATGAAGCAAAACTATGCTTTGATATAACTGAATAGCAATGCTAAGTTTTCTTAAGGAATGAAAGATTGGTTTGGTGGTATACTGGCATATATGGCTTGCTGCTAGCCTCCTTAGGTGTTTTCATGTGAATGTATATACTCTTTAATGGATTTATTGTGTAACCCAGACTAATTCTTGGCATGCTTTGACATGCCTAATGATTACTAATTCTGGTGTCACTGATAGTTTGGGACGTTAAAACAACTTTGTAAGCAAGATCTCCGTTATGTCTAGACATCAAAAAGATCTCCATTATGTCTTTTGCTGATTGGCATATTTGTGAGGATTGCATTTGTGAATTGTGACTCTGGTTTTGTTTTCTTTGTTTGTGTATGTGAACATGGTGATCTTAATGACGAAATCATATGCTACCGACAACTAATGAACAGTAAAGAATTGTCTTATGGTAACTTTTTCTCACGGCCAAGAAATTATTGCTGAATCCAATGTGGCACAATGATCCGTGGACAGTGAACAACTCTGCAGCACACTGAAAAATGCGTTTGAGAGTTGCGATGCTGGAAAGTGCATTCTAGTGACTGATCACTGATCAGACAGGTAGAAAGACACGACGGAGGTGAGCACGGCGAGAAGAATTCTGGAAATGAAGCGGATCAAATGGAGTGGGGAGGATGAGGCTGGGGCAAGCCCAGAGGAGGAACTCCCCTTCCGAGTTCGAGAGGAAGAAATATCTCAAAAGACGAGTGCTGGTCCAAATTTACTATTAGTTTTCCCAATATTTAGCTGGTGACAAAAAAAAAATAAAAAACGCTCTATAAGTTTTTCTAGATCAAAGCTCGGAGCATCTTCGAAACCTCCTTAAAAATCCAAGTTAATAAAATATATATAGAGGTGGATTTTTCTTCTTTCTACAATAGTTTTCAATAGTTAGTTTTCCATAAAACTTGAAAGAGAAAAAAGGGTACCACACGTTAACTAAACGGCAGGGGACACCCGGGAAGACAACTTGAATACCCAGTGAAAACACGCATATCTTGGTTGGTGTTGACTGGGAGATGTTTTACAAAACTGTCAGATTTTTTTTCCCTTTTTTTGACAAAAAAGAGTTGTTTTAACAAGTTTTTCTTTTTTAAAAAAATGAATAAATTTGGGAGTTGTTTTAAGAATCTTTTGGAGATGCTCTTATGAAAGGTGATCTTTCACAACCCACAACTTACTAGTCTCTATGGCCCTGTTTGAAGCTTACTGGTCTATGTCTCTGTTTGGATCTATAGAACTAATAGTTAGCTACTAATATCCTTTATATTCAAATAGTTCTAGCCAATTATTTGCTAATACCCAACTACTCCTCTATCTAAAAAAGAATACAATTCTCACTTCTCGATGAGTTAACCAACTTTAAATTTGATCAAATATTTATAAAAATAATATTTCTAATGCTTAATAAGTATCGTTAGATTCATTATGGAATATATGTTATAGTAAATCTATTTGGCAACATAAATATTGGTGATATTTCTATAAAACACACAAACTTAGAAAAGATTGACTTTGCTCTAAATCTAGAATTGCATTCTTGTTTTTTTTTTAAACTATTGCATTCTTGTTAGCATGAAGGGAATTGTACTATTATTTCACTACTTAGACTAAACCACCTAAAGGCCTGATTGAACGCCTAGTTACTTGTAGAAGTTAAAATTTAGCTCAAATTAGCTATAATTAGCTACCTAGTTGGCTAACAACGGGTTGAAAACTTAGCTAAAAAATTAACCAACTAATTTTTAGTTACTCCATTCGTTCTAAATTATAAGACATTTTGGCTTTTTTAATACATTACTTTTTACTATACATCTAGACAGTGTATATCTAAGTGCATAGTAAAAGCCATAAATCTAGAAAAGCCAAAACGTCTTATAATTTAAAACGTAGGGAGTAACCAGCAATTAGTCCTGGTATCCAAACAGACCATAGTAGATAGAAGCTAATAATTAGCTAACTAAGGCTTCTTTAGATCCATTAGCTACTAATAGTTAGCTAGCTAATAGGTCATAATTATTATTAGCTACTATTAGATACTTTGGTTCAACTAGTGAAATAGTTGGTTGAGTATTCAACTAATAATTAGCTAAAGTATTAGCTAGACCTATTTGGATCCAAGGAACTAATTATTAGCTAGACCTATTTGGATCAAGGAACTAATTATTACCACCTCACTACTATCTTCTTGGGCAACGTATCTGATGCAAACCAACATCTCCATGCAACCATGCAAACTTCTAATCTGGGCCACATGATGTTGATCCAAGGGGCGCATGAGGATTAGGTAATTTTACGCTTAACCGTCCACTCATAATCACGCTTTTACAAATCCCCCTCTCACTCCCCCTTGGATCAACATCATATGACCTAGATTAGAAGTTACCACGGTTGCACAGAGATGTTGGTTTACACCAGATACATTGCCATCTTCTTGGATCTAAACAATGTCCTATATTAGCTATGAGCTATTAACTAGCTAACTATTAGTAGCTAACGGATCAAACAGCACCTTATGTCTAATATATTCCATCGCAAAGATGAAAATCCAGCTTTCACAAATACATCAAAGGTAATGCTAGCCTAGCGAACTTTTTTTTTATTTCGTTGTAATTATATAAGTATTAGAGTCAACATCATTTTGAACCACCACGGCTTAAACATTGCAGCCGATCCCCGGTCCCTCATAACGGGGTGTAAAATGCTTCGCTAACCGTTTGGAAGAGTTAAACGAATGTACAGAACTCAAATCATCTGTGCCAAGATTCGACGAGCACCACTATGTGCAGAGCTCAGCATCATGCACAGCAGAGAATCATTTAACTTGCTCATCAGTAAGCATCATCTGGAACCAAATGGATATTCCGTGAATCAGTATACTCGCCAGTGGGAGCAGCTCAGATCTTTTGCTCTTCCAAAGAATTCGCCAAAGATTCATTTCCTCCTCTCTGCGCTAATAGTAAGGCGTTCAAAACTCCTCATAGTAGGATCATCATGGCCGATTCTTCCAGGTTTTGGAAATGATGAGGTCCTGCCCTCAAGTCCAGTTGACTGGTGAAGCCTTTGATTAGTTGATGGACGGCTGCTGCTGGTGGTAGTCGGGACTAGGTGGCTACTGCGATTTGGGTCACTGGGATCTCCAGAACCTCGGCTGCTTGACAGAAGAGCCTTCCTTGATGTGCTTCCATTCCGAGACGATGAATGCCTTCTTTTATCTGAATCAACAGCCTGGAATACATGGTGAAAAATGTTGTGCAATGAGCTCTTTCGTCATCACCATGGGATTGTAAATAAATTCATGGCCCTGAACATGACTAAAGACAGAAGACCAAAGAATTTCAATTACTTCAATCACTCACATTATCTGATGACTAGAGCTACATCAATATTTTTATGGCACCAAAATAAAATATATTAGGTATTATTTTCCCAACCCCAAAAAAAACATATTGGCCCTCGCCTGCCTACATTCATTAGTACAAACCACCAGACTCTTCCAACAAACATAAGAAATATACGGTCTCATTTATCGCCTAAACATGAGGTTTGCATGACAAGTACATGCATGATCACCAATTCACCAAGTATCCAGAATAAATATCAATAGAATTTGATTGAAAGTTCTCACCATCTTGGATGACATAAGGGAATCCAACAGAGGTCTGTGCTTTGTGTGTTCTCCATAATGACCAGAACCAGAGCCGGTTCTTCTAGCAAATGCATCAGCAGGACCACTGAATCTTTCCGGAACATCATGTCTTGCTGTTAAAAGAGAGAATCCGAAAATTTGAGCCTCCAGGATTCCACCTTGCTTATTTCCTAAATGTAAGATTTTCAAAGTAAGCGCAACTGACAAACCTGCAGCTCGTTCAGCCCGATCCACAGATGGTCCCACCAACCCACCTGTCTTCCCGCTCAGCTAGCAGTGGGTGAAAAATGGTACAAATTCAGCACAGCGAAACTAGAAAGTAGCAATACTGGTAATTTTCAGAAAAGGAACAGACATACTCGCAATCTGTTATTCTCCGCAGCTTGCCTTGATACAGTCCAATCAAATACATAATCAGGCTCATAACCTGCAAGTATCCAAAACAAACCATGTGAGCAATATGAAGATGAGCAATGAAGTTAAGAATTACCTGTCAATAACGTTAGTATGTAATGAATTCCCAGATACCTTCACGGATGAATAAATCCCGGAAGATTTTCTTCAAATAGCTATAGTCTGGCTTATCTTCAAATCGCAAAGAGCGGCAATAATGGAAGTATGTAATGAATTCTGATGGATAAGATTTACAAAGGGCCTGCACAAATAATGAAAACATGGTCAACAAGATTATATTACAATCCAACCAAACGATAAATGAAGCTTGCCACAAGAATTGTATCTGTGGGAACAATTCAATTACCTCAATTGAGGTTAGCATTTTCTTCTCACTAATTTTGTCATACTTTTGTTTTTTCGTTCCAGCTTTCAGGCCTTGCCAGGGAAGGCTAAAAAGAAAAAAGGTAATTGCCAGCATTCAGGAATATATATTGTTACAAGAAAAAAGGTAATTTGAACACTAGAAAGCAAGTGATTCTCACCTTCCTCTTAAGAAATACATC
This sequence comes from Saccharum hybrid cultivar R570, assembly GCA_038087645.1. Lineage (NCBI taxonomy): Eukaryota > Viridiplantae > Streptophyta > Magnoliopsida > Poales > Poaceae > Saccharum > Saccharum hybrid cultivar. The sequence goes on along the minus strand of JAQSUU010000191.1, from coordinate 7,811,882 downwards.
AGCACGTAACCAAGAGACTCTAAGTCGTCTCTCCTGCTTTGTTCTGTAGAAAAAAGCAGCAATAACACACACCAACAGTCAAAATAACACACAGCAGGATATAGTTAACCAAAGCTTATGAAACAAATGCATATTGGACTGCTGGTGAGAATATTTTGGGCGAGTGACATTTTCTGTTGATTGGCATGGCAAGGCACAAATTTTAGGTTTCAGAAGTGTAGGCAGTGGGCTGGCACAATGGTAGAATCTCCCTGGTTGTGGCCTGGTTTTGGAATCGAATCAGCCTCCTTGCAGATCACCTTGTGTGGGAGCTAGCACTGGGTACACCTGTATTACTACCACCGTCCATAATATAAGGCATTTTTTTCTTTGTTAGAACAAGACTTTGACCATCAATTACTCTATTAATATGTCATTATGTAATAAAAAATCATAACCACAAGTAACCTTTTGAGTATAAGGATCTAATAACATCACTTTAAAAATTTATTGTACAAATATAATAATTGTTGGTCAAAGGTTCGTCCCATCAAACATATGCCTTATATTATGTGACCGGGAGTGTTAATGCATTTTTATGAGTTTTCCTTTTCGTTGGGTCTCATCTCTAGCCTACCCCAACTTTGGTTGGAACTAAAAGGCTCTGTTGTTGTACTAGATTGTACCCACAAAAACCTAAAACTTGCTGTTTTGTATTATTAAACTTTATTTTAAACTCTTAGTACCACCTCTTAATAACAGGTAGTGATACTCACCTACTCCAAGATGGGTGTTTACACTAGCATATCGTGCTGTTCCTGTGAGGTTTTTGTTCTCCCTACAGTAACAACAAAGAAAAACATATAAGCTTCGAACCTGTATCCCAAGCTGTAACAGAAAAAAAAAACTCTTTTCCAATAACTGTTTTTTTTAAATAATGAAATAAGTAATCACCTATGATAATTAGTCCTTTTCTTACAATAGTAGTATGGTACTAATAATATGTAACTCATGTCCCAGTTCTTTCTTAAAATTGCAACGACGATCTTTAAAAATGGTTGTACACATTCCTTTTTTCAGGTGGGCGTTGCGAGCGAGAGAGAGAGAGAGACAGAGAGAGAGAGAGACAGAGAGAGAGGGGGGGGGGGGGGTTCACATTGCATGGAGTTTTAAATCTAGAAAAGAAAAGTCTGTTTAAAACCGTTCAGATTTTAGTGAACAGCGACCCAGTTAAGATTTCAGGTAGATTGCATGGAATGGCAGTAGAAATATAGCTTTTGGAACCAATACATTCAGTAGCAGATATCAACCAATGTCATGTTCCAAGCACAGTAACACAAATTCTTAAGCAAGGTTCAATTAATTATTAAACAGCGTGCACAACCAAGCTGTTAACCAAAATTGGCAAAACAATACATCCGTCAAACAGAATATAATAAGTGAAGATTATCCCAAAGGTTGCTTCTACAGGGTTCGGAAACTAGTGTTTGATACTAAGCAAATAGCATTCATAGTGAATGACAAGTACCATGCTAGAAACATTCCCGGTATAAAGAGAAATTGCTTCATAGCAATCATAAGAACCGTTTCTGATTACCTGTATGGTATGTGTCTATGAGTTTGGAGGTCTCGATACTTCTTCGCAAGGCCATAGTCAATGACATAAACCTGTAAAGAGTGCACTCAATTTTTAAGCAGTTATACCATTGCTGGCAGTAAACACATGTTATATCAATCACTTAAAAACACAGTTTCTTGGTAGTAGTTGCACGAAATATACATGGCAGCAGTTTGGATGCAGATATTATCTCATAAAAGTTAGCATAGCTAGAGTAACCTTCAATGCACAATAAGAACTTTTAGTCCTTCCAAAGACTAGACTTGATATGTTATAAATATCATATATTAAATAAAACATATTCAAGCCGCAGCCATTCAAATCCATAGACATCAATTGAAGTAGCTTCTCAGTTGCAGTAAATATTGTAACAAAAAAATAAAGGAGTCTGGGTTAATTCAGTCATCATGATCCAGAAGTGTCCTGAGTGTTATAAATAGCAGGCCCTGGCATTTAGCGATCTGTCTCAAACAGCTAATCACCAGCTAAATCGGGCTATAGCGGCTAAATTGTACATGGGAGCAAATAACTAGACCCTCCTCAAACAGCTATATCCTGAGATAGCTTGAGCTATAGCGGGAGATATAAAAGTTAAAACCCTGCCTGCGACGGCAACTATGCAGAGAACAGTCTATGGCCATTGTGCTTGAATTTTAGCCTGACTTGTGAGCTATGATTGGAAGACTCAAACCAGCCACAACAAAAAAAAATTATCAGTAACATGCTCATGAGTGGCACCAACCTGACTTGCTTTACGGCCTAAGCCCATGAGAAAATTGTCTGGCTTGATATCACGATGAAGAAACCCCCTCGTGTGCATATACTCTACCCTGGCTATCTGTATGAAAACAATAGGAAGAGAATCACTTGGCAAGCATCCACCAAATAAAAATTCAAGAATTGAGAAATAGGGCCATCAATTTTGCAGGTATGTTGCCATACAGGTAACAAAAGCTAAAAAATGAAATGATATGACCCGCAGAAGAACTAACCATCTGATCAGCTAGCATAAGTACTGTTTTAAGAGAGAACTTTCTGTTGCAGTAGTTGAACAAGTCTTCGAGACTTGGACCAAGAAGATCAATGACCATGACATTGTACTCCCCCTCCACTCCAAACCATTTCAAATGAGGAATTCCAGCTGAAGTTTGGAAAAGAAATATATTAAATCAGTGAAAGCATGTGAAGCAAGCGACCTATGGGCCTGATCGGCTGCGCTTAATACAGCACTGCTGCTGCTGCTGCAGGCTAGCCTTTAGAAGCTACAGTACTAGAAAGAAGAAAATCTGCAACCACAACCCAAAACAGACAGCCGAGCAGAACCATGTCCTTGTATTAGTACTTACTTCCCCCTTGGAGAAGCATGTATAGTTTCGACTCATAATGAAGCTGAGGATGCCTTGATTTTACAGATTCCTGGTGAACATGAGATGAAGGAAAACGGTCAGGTAGCATGTCTTGAGGCTGAAAGGGGCACTACCAAGACTACTACTGACAGATCATATTGCTTGAAAATGGATAACCTCATACTGTCTCAATATGTTCAGGCTAGAAAGACATTACATATAGAACAATAAAACCTAAATCAACACCCCCCACCCCCCACCCCTTTTTTTTTTGCTTCAGTCAAATCCATAATCCATGTCATATATATACAGGATAATAAAAAGTAAAAATTAAAATTCTCTTATCATAGACCACCAGAAATCAACTTTCTGCAAGTGCTTTTTTCATATGCTCAAAATGGCACTATGAAAATATGACTTGTTACTTTCTTTATAAAAAAAAGGTGCTGTTATACAGCCAGAGTAATGAAAGGTAACAGAACCATGATTGGAACTGGATCCCAGGTCAATTCGCATGGGCAACCAGGAAAAGGTTTGAAAGTCTTGTTATTAGTCATGTAAAAATATAACTCGGAACCATAACAATCTTTTTTAAAGCAATTACATGCAGCACCATTCATTTTCATAATTATGCCATGCTGCAATCTACACAAGAATTCTTCACGAAACCGTTTCTAGCAATGGTTTGACCAAAGATATGTATGCATATGGAACAAACTAATGCCGAATGTCAGGCATATACTTCCACGAGAAAGAAAAATGGTCCACGAACAGTATCAGATTATCTCATACCAACTTGACAGCCACCTCCTCGCCGCTCTGTACGTTGACGCCTGCAGCCAAAAATAAAAAAAATCAGCGCATCAGCAACAAACGCGGAACGACGAGCAACACAAAACAGCGGCGCGTAGGAACCCGCAGAGACGCGTAAGATATTCAATCAACAACCCGGCAAGGCGCGTACCGAGATAGAGCTCCCCGAAAGATCCGCTCCCGATCTTCTTCCCAAGCTTAAACTTCCCTCCGATCACGTGCTCCATTCCCGCAACCCCGCCGCACGATTCACCCGACCAACAACCGCCCCGCAGATCGTCCCCCTCCGATGGGGAGCGCTCACATTGCCCGTCCGCAGCAAGATTCGAGCCCGGAACGCCCGGGAACGAGGGTTTCCCCGGATCTCCCAACCCAAGGTAGATTCCGCGCCGCGAACCGCCGCGTGCGACGGAGCAGTCAAGGCCGGCTGGCGGACGTGCGGGCGGCGGCGGTGAGGCGGGTCGAATTGGCGAGCGAACTCGGAGGTTTCCGGTAGGATTCGGGGCCTGGGGCGAGGGATTCGCGTCTCTGATTTCCGGGGGATTTTAATTTCGGGTGGTGGGATGGAGGGGCTCGTTAATAGAGAAAGCGTGGAGGGGATGATGGGTGGGACGCGGAAATCGTGGGAAACGGACGGGGGCTGGACAACGGATAGGAGGGATAGGGGAGCACGGCGATGCGTTCCGGTTTCTTTGTGCCTGCGGTCTCCATTTTCCTGATCCTTGTCTGCTTTGCGTGTGTTGCCTTTTGCCCCCGTCTTTTGTTGCGTCTGGTTTTGGTGCTTTCGCATGGTTCTTTCTTTACATAGATACTACTAGTTTTTGTGAGATGCTGAAATCGTGAATATCCTTTAAAAGGTGTATATGTACGTTCTCGTTGCAGGAAAAAGAATATCTAGGTATTCATTGAGGGCATGTTTGGAATGTACAATTTTCGTAAAATTTATGTAAGAATTTTGTAAAAGTCAGTTCATTTTTTATAGAAAAATAAAGGAATAGGAAAATTTTCCGCATTTCAAATAGATAATAATCTAAGAGCATCCCCAACGCGAGCTGGGAGTCTCATCCTCCGTGTCATTAACGAGCATCCAAAATAGCATAGAGCCTGTTTAGTTTGCAAAAAGCAAACTCAAAAAGTGCTACAGTACCTGTCACATCGAATCTTACGGCATATGCATGTAGTACTAAATATATGCGAAAGAAAAAAACTAATTACACAGTTTTGTTGTAAATCACGAGACAAATCTTTTGAGCCTAATTAGTTCATGATTAGACATAAATTGCCAAATAAAACAAAAAGTGCTACAGTAGCCGAACCCAAACTTTTTCACCAACTAAACAACCCCATAGATGTCCTACAGAATATATCAATGCCTCATTTGACATAAAAGCTCAAACTCATACCAACACATGTGTTGTCGTAGAGAGAACAAGATGCACTTATATAGGCCTTATTTAGTTTCTCCTAAAAACTTTATATCCTATCACATCAAATGTTTGACACATGTATAGAGTATTAAATATAGACTAAAAAATAATTAATTGCATAAATTGCGTGTATTTTGCGAGACAAATTTTTTGAGCCTAATTACTCCGTGATTAGACAATGTCGTGCTACAGTAAACATATACTAATGACAGATTAATTAGTCATAATAAATTCGACTCACAGTTTACAGGCGAGTTTTGTAATTAGTTTTTTTATTAATATCCCAACACTACTTCCGACATCTTATGAAACATCCAATGTGACATCTCAAAACTTTAGACCCCTGAAACTAAACAAGGCAATAGTTTCGAAGTTGGATGAATTAACGTTTCAAAAGAGAAGGACAGTGATGGGACCGAAAGTTATTGCCTGCCATCCTATTGGGGGTGTTTGTTACGCACACTAAAGTTTAATCTCTATCATATCGAATGTTTGGACACATGTATGAAGTATTAAATATAAACTATTTACGAAACAAAAAATATAGATTGAAACTAATTTGCGAGATGATTTTTAAGCCTAATTAGTCGATGATTAGACACTAATTGCTACAGTAAAAAATATGCTAATGATGGATTAATTAGTCTTAATAAATTCATCTCGCAAATTACTGGCGGTATCTGTAATTTGTTTTTTTATTAGTATCCGAGCACTCCATGATCCACCTCATGTAACATTCGATGTGACACCTGTTAAACTTTAGTTCCTACAACCAAACACCCCCTGAGTGTTGCGTTTTTTTGAGACCATCACTCTTGGGTTCATGCATAAGCTCTAAGGCGGCGTGTTATTTCTGAAAAGAAATGACTTTTGTACGAGTTAATATGTCATTGTTCTCATATTTATGTAAATCTATGTTCATTGAAATAGAGTGAATGTGTCTTATTTATTTATTTATTTATTTATTTATTTATTTATTTATTTATTTATTTATTTATTTATAATTCATATGTAAGATTTCACTAGTAAATATTGAAGAGCTTGAACTAATTTCTTATAAATTAGTTAACAAGGTTGCCATATTTTATAATAGGTTCTTTTTACTATATAGCTGATTGATCATGTATGCACAACGATTTGTGAATAATAGTATTTGCTATTTATCTGAAAAAAACAAAAGGTATTGTTGGTCATCTACCACTAAGAGCAACATTTGTACCTGTTAGATCAAATTTGGGACAAAAAATTTTCCTTAAACTAGATTTCTTGGTTGGAACCGATGGAACATGGTTATATGATTTGAGTCTCTACTCAGTGTATATTTGTTGTACTTTATCTACTCATTCTTTAATGATAAACGACAGTTTGTTCATAAATAGTTATGTGTCTGTAGGGACTTCATCAATATTATATCATCATCCAATACCCTAGTCTATTATAGACATCTGCAATTGCCTGATCTCATAAAAAGTGTACATATAACAATGTAAGATTATCGAGTTCTAAATTGGAAATAGAAGGAAATACTCGGGAGAACCCACTTTTCAATAAAAGCATGCAATGGTGCAATTGAGTTGCACCAACTTACATGCGTGAATGAGCCATGCCAAGCACCATGGTGTGACTCAGTTCTATATATCCACCGCAACGGCGCTCGTCCTTCTTCTTCCTCTCCCACTTCTCTAATTCGTTCGAGCCACCCCCTTGCGGTTCCACTCATAGATCTGCCCATTCCTTCATGATTCGAGCAAAGACATGGAAAACGTTGCTAGAAGGTATATCCTCTATATCATTGGATTGATTTGATTCACTTGCATAAATGTGCTAGGATTTGGGATGGTTAGGGTTATGTGCTATGGGTGTTAGTATGTATGTGATTGGATCAGATAGATTGGAGGTGCCATATCTTTTAGCTGATGTATAGTTCTTTTTTCTTAATGTTGCCGGTCATCAACCATCAATTTCAAACCGTCAATAAAACATGAAAAAGGGCAAATAATAAATAAAAATATAGAATAGGGGTTTAACTAATAAAATTCTACAGGTTTTGGTGAATCTGTGTTTCTACAGAAAGTTATCAGGAAGAAAATAGAGAAATGAATAAACGCAGACTAAAAAGCATATTCTACGGCGGCATAAAGTGAAGAAGGATCTAGAAGATACGAGAAGACAGACTCTCGAAGGTGGGACCCACCTGGAAGTGACCCAGGTCGGCCGACCTAGAGGTTCACCTGTCAGCCTCGGCCTTCACACACTATGCTCCACCGCCTTAGGGTTTCAATCTCCTCCGTTGTTTCAAGTCGGTTTGATCAAAGGGTTGTGGTTCATTCCACCGGCCTATATAAACAGAGCCCATCCCCCTCCTGAAGAGAGAAGCCAAAGAGAAAATTAGTTGAAGCCAAGGAGAAGCTCTTCACCAGAGATTAGATTAGCTACTCAAAGTTCTAGTATAGGCTAGCTAGCAAGGTTTAAGTAGAGTTCGGGTTCTTGCTCGAGGATTCCGGATCTGCAGTCATCTGGAGTCTGGTATAATCTTTTGTATCTCTCCTTTGTTATGACTTTGTTCTATTTCACTATTATATTCCTATTTATTATGTTCCTAGTTTGCTCTAGTAGTATATTTGATATAGTCATGATTGATTATGAGTTCATGCATAAGTTCGCAAAGCGCTTAATCTAGTACTCGAGTGGGTTAAGTGGTGCCAGTATGTAAGCATGGTGCTTAGATATTGTATGCCTGCGGATGCACTCTATATGCTGGAAAGTGTGGTAGATCGCGGGTGTGACACGAATCCCATCGAGTTCTTTGTAACCCACACCTCGTATATAGAGCTAGTAGAACCCGATTGCAGAGGAATAGTCTAGCTATGTTCTGGTTTTCTTAGCAATGTTCCTTATGTGTAGATGAAGAGTCCTTTGTGTTATATATGATTGTATATTTGCTAGAGTACGCAAAAGACTTAATGAATTAGTAATTACTTAGGGATTCAACCTCTTAACTAATCTCTTGTTGAGTCTTACTAAACTTGTGTAGTATCTATTTCTATCTCTGGGGTTATCAATATTTAGGCTTACATTTATTCATTATCCTTATTTATCTACCATTGGCTTACCCCTGTTTGGGCATGTCCTATGTAATTGATTTTCATCATAAGTAATCCACAATGATTTGTTATTTCATGCTGCTCAATTTTAATCGCTTTTCTTTGTGGTAAAATATAAATAACGATACCTGGAATACTCTCGGTGAAGTGCTACAATGGTAGGATTAATCTGTGTGCTTGCGGATTTATTGTTATTTAATATATTTCATATATTCAATATTACTAGTCATATGAAATGATAGCCAATTTGATAATACATATCTAGCTTCATTTGCTGAGGATGACAACCTTGTTCCATAGTTAGATGTGTAGTGATTACTAAGTGGCTACTACTAAAACAAGTGATGCATTAATAAATACCAACACTTATGTACACATTTAGGCCCTATTTGGAGGGGCTCCGATGGCTCCGGCTCTAGGTACTATAGCAGTACTATGGAGGAGCTGTTGAAGCCCTAAATCCCTGGCTCCTCCGGCTCCTTCGGTTTGCATGTTGTGTTTTGCTGCAGCTCCTCCCGTCCGGCTCCTTGCTACAGGGAAGATGAAAGTGCATCTAGCCCTTTAGTGGGTTTTGGATGATTGAATGACAACATAATTAAAGGTCTAACCCATTTGCTAAGTGTGGACAGGTAATAGGTTATCTCACCTGTATTTTAGTGAAAGCCAAAATAATGTATTATTGGAAACAATCTAGTTCAAACACAAGACAACAATGCAAAAATTATTTATGCAAGGCTTATTCATTGTGGATTTCGATGACTCATATGAAAGCAAGCACGTTGAAAAATAATTAATGAGACATGAGGGATTGCATATGAAATAGTCTCACCTTTCGAAGCTTGCTAAGATGAAAGACAAGTATATAAATGAATTTAATGAATGATTCGACACCAAATGTGACTAGATGTTTTGAGATGGTGAAGAAGGAAGTACTTGCATTTAGTCAAGGCACCAATCAAACCATATTAAAATGAAGGATCAAATCCTAGATGACTTGATAAAGGGATGACTTGATATCTTTGAAGACAGCTCTCACTTGATGAATGGAATTAAGTCAAATGCTCAAGATGGCTATGCTCAACGAAAAAATCAAAGTCGACATGTTGACACCCTCACTTGATAAAGATTGAAAGCTATGGCATTTCGATTCAAGGAATTTCAGCTCAAGTGCTTCAAAATTCTGCTTTCATTCAAACTTGAGTTAATAGGTATGCCATACTATTAAGAGAGATGCATCATGTTGATAGATAATCAATCATAAGTGCTCAAGCCAACCCATGTGAGTTTGAGTGTTTGAGAGACAAAAATGCTAACTCATGTCTAGTATTTGATACCGGACGTGTCCGGTATTTGTCCAGCCTCAATAAAAATCCTGGTGTTCTCGAGTTGGCTCGTCGGGAGTTCCGACGGTCGGTGAAAGCCCAAGTTTGGTTTTGGTAATTAATGACACCAAGTTGCTAATGCCATGTGTTAAGTGTTTTGAGTTAGGCATAAGCAACACATGTGATGAAGGTGTATGTGGCAAGGTGTGGTGGCCACAAGATCACAAAGAGATGGTGCATGGACATGAAATGATGATCATGGTGAAGATGCACATAAAAGGAAGGACACGATGATCAAGTGGAGAAGGATCTAAGAGCTCAAGGCAAAGGTATAACCATAGGGTTTTCCTTTTGCCGGTCTAAGATGAGTAGAGAAGTGATTGACCGGGTTTAGGATACATGGCCGACTATCAAGAGGGGCAATCACGGTTAGCTCGGAAATCAAGTGCCACTAGATCAATGTCTTGAGCATATGCATTAGGATCTAGTAAAAAGCTAACATAACGCCTTGAGAAATGATTTATGAAATGCTAACACACATGCACATGGTGGTGTACACTTAGTGGTGTTAGCACAGTTTGTGAAGGCGGTGGAGTTTAAGCGGTAGAGAGGGGTTTGGGTTCCTCTCTCCCTCCCGCCGAGCTTGCTCGGCGGGATTCGGCGCTTTTTGGAGAAGTGAAATGCCTATTTTCTATTGCGCCGGAAGTCAGAAAAGAAACGGAGGCGAACGGATGTCACAGAGATGACCGGACGCTGGACCGGACGCGGTCTCTGTATGACCGGACGCGTCCGGTCAGTGTTCAGCGTCTGTGTGGTTTTCAGTTTGATGATCGGACGCGCAGCGCGTCCGATCACTGATGACCGGACGCGTCCGGTCATCCAGGAAGCTTACTAGACTCTAATCGGACGCTGGCACTGTGGCGTCCGGTCAGTTCAACAGCGCGTCCGGTCAGTTCTCCAGAGCGAATTAGAGCGCGCGACCGGCGCGTCCGGTCCCTCACGTAACCGGAGCGTCCGGTCAGGCGTCCAGAAGGGTAGAACGAAGCGGAGTAACGATCGGACGCGCGGCGCGTCCGGTCACGTGCGATCGGACGTGTCCGGTCTCAACGGGAGCATACTGGAATACGATCGGACGCGGGCACTGTCGCGTTCGGTCAATCGGTTCAGCGTGTCCGGTCACGGCAACGGCTAGTTCTGACTCGCACTGTTTCTTGCTGTCGTGTAGTGACCGAACGCGTCCGGTCACCCTGACCGGAGCGTCCGGTCAGTGCGTTTTTCGCTGCGTCGTCTGTAACGGCTAGCTGCGTACCCCTTCGCTATAAATAGAGGTTGGCCGGGGTTTGAGGGTAACTCTTGCACACTTTGAGAACTAGAGACATACTTTGAGCTAGAGAACAACCCCTCCACTCATCTCTTTGCATAGTTGCACATCTTGAGTGAGATTGAGTGAGATTCAAGTGCATTGCTTGAGAGTTGCATTCTAGAGGCACTTGATCTTCGAGTTGCTGCGGATTTCTTGTTACTCTTCTGTGTTTCCCGACACGGTAGACGGCTTGGAGCAGCTGAGGTGATTGAGCTCGCAATTGGAGATTGTTGGATCCTTCACCAAGTGTTGTAAGGGGTTCTTGATCCTTCCCCGCGGGAGTTCGCAAATTGGATACTCTAGTGGAGCTCGTGGCTTGGAGGATCCCCATCTTGTGTGCGGTTGTGCGGCGCCCGCCGAGGGCTCGACTCTTGATAGTCGATTAGCTCGCGAACCGACAAGTGGGTGTATCGCCACAACGGGGAGTAGCTTGCCGGGAAGCAAGTGAACCTCGGGATAAATTCTTGTGTCATTCTCTTCCCGAGGATTTCTCTTGTATGATTGATTGATTGGTATTTCTCTTCTCTTCACGGCGGTATAATCACTCGAAGCTCTTCTCTCGTATTACTTCTCGTTTCTAGCTTATAGTTGTTGTTGTGTTTAGTGAATAGCCTTGTACTAGACTTGTGTAGGTGGCTTGCTTAATTAGTTAGAGCTAGTGCTTTTGCTTCGCCACCTTTCGTACTAACTCGTGGTTAAGTAATTCTTGTAGAAGTTTTAATTAGGCTATTCACCCCCCCTCTAGCCTATTTGGACCTTACAAGTGGTATCGAAGCCGGGACACCGTTTATTTGAGGCTTAACAACCTACGGTGAAAAAGAAATGGCTCAATTAAGCTTGCACATCAACAACACCAAGAAGGCACCTCACTTTGATGGCACAAATTATGCATATTGGAAGGTTAAGATGACCGCACACCTAAAGTCAATCAATAGAGAAGTGTGGAAGGTCACCGAAACAAAATTTGAGGTTGCTAATCCGGAAGCACCTACACCGGTGGAAGAGAAGAAGCTCCAATACAATGACATTGCCATTAGTGCTCTTCATGAGGCATTAGATGACAAGACATTTGAGCAAGTAAAGAACATAGAGATTGCTCATGATGCTTGGGCCAAGCTAGAAGAAACATTTGAGGGCACCGAAGGCACAAAGACCGCTAAAGCATATATCTTGCAAGAAAAATTTTCAAGCTTCAAGATGCAAGATGATGAAAGTGTACCGGAGATGTTTCATAGGTTGTAAGTCATTGTCAATGAGCTCAAGGCACTTGGTGAGGAGGTCAAGGATAATCAATTCTCTATGAAGTTCTTGAGAAGTCTACCCAAGAGATTCGATACATTGATCACCGTGCTAGTGAGGACTATATTGAAGGATTCAACCCCTCAACAAATATTCCAAAAAGTGATGACCGATGATTCATATAGAGAAGATGATGAGAAGGATGAGTTGATCAAGAAGAAGAAGAAAGAAAATGAGAAGAAAGATGATGAGAAGAAGAAGAGTGTGGCATTCAAAGCCACCACATCCAAGGGCAAATCCAAGATTGAATCATCAAGTGATGAAGACTTAAGCTCTTGTGATAGTGATGACATTGATGAGAAGATGACTCTCTTTGTCAAACAATTTGGCAAATTCATGAAGAAGAAGGGCTTTCGTGCAAGAAGGAGGAAGAACTCTTACAAGAAGAATGAGCATACCATGAGATGCTTTAGATGCCATAGCAAAGACCATCTCATTGCAAAGTGTCCTTATGATAGTGATGATGAAGATGCTATCAAGGAGAGAAAGAAGCAAAAGAAGAAGCAAAAGAAGAAGGAGAGCTCTTATAAGAAGAAGAATAATTCTCATGTTGCTACATGGGATAGTGATGACTCCTCAAGTGATGATGAGGATGAAAACAAGAGTAAGAAGAAGGGACATGCTAGCATTGCCATCCAAGAGAAGGTCTCCCTCTTTGACACTCCATCGTGCTTCATGGCTAAAGCCGCTAAGGTATCATCCGATGATGAGAGTGATCATGATAATGCTAGTGATAGTGATAGTGATAGTGATGAAGAAGAATTCACTAAAGATGAACTAATCACTATGCTAGAAGATTGCACTCAATATCATAAAGAATCTAGGAAGGAGTGCAAGGGCTTGCTTAAGGAAAAGAAAAACCTTATGCAAGAACTTGATGAGCTTAGAGTGTCTTATGAGAGTCTAAAGGTAGACCATAAGAAGCTTCAAAAGTCTCACACTAAGCTAGAAGAAGCTCATTCCTCTCTAGTTGAAAAATATGAAAACATACCAACTAATGTTGAGAAAGCTAAAACTTGCAACATAGGCATATCATGTGATATAATTGATAAAACTTTTCATAAGCCTATTATTGTTGCTTCTACTAACCCTTCATGTAGCTCATCTACATCATCCTCATCTAGTAGTGATGGTTTCACTTGTGACTCCACACTTATAGTAGAGAATGAAAATCTCAAGAAGGAGGTAAAAGAGCTCAATCACACATTAGCTAAGGCTTATGGTGGTGAGGACCGCTTGCTTATGTGCTTGGGTAGCCAAAGAGCTTCTCTCTACAAAGAGGGATTGGGCTATAACCCCAAGAAAGGCAAGGCCGCTTTTGCTCCTCACAAGACTCGTTTTGTGAAGAACAATGGTAGCTATTGCAAAAGTTGCAAGCAAGTTGGTCACATAGAGCAACATTGCATGAACAAGAAATCCAATGCAAATGTATCCTCAATCAAGTTTAATTCTTTCTATATGCTTACCAAGGGTACAAATGGTGTTCATGCTAAGTTTATTGGTACACCATGGATGGGCTCAAAGAAGAAAACCATTTGGGTACCAAAGAGCTTAGTCTCTAACCTTGGAGGACCCAAACAAGTTTGGGTACCTAAAAAGAATTGATCTTGTCTTGTAGGTCAATTACAAAGCCGGAGGAAGGCATTGGGTGCTTGATAGTGGGTGCACTCAACATATGACCGGAGACTCTTGTATGTTCAATTCAATTGATACAAGTCAAAATGGTGGTTTTGATGCTATCACTTTTGGCAACAACAAGAAAGGCAAGGTCAAGGGGCTTGGTAAAATTGCTATCTCAAATGACATGAGCATATCGAATGTGTTGCTAGTTGAGAGCTTAGATTTCAATCTTTTATCGGTGGCACAACTTTGTGATCTTGGCTTCAAGTGCATATTTGGTAGTGATGATGTTGAAGTCATAAGTGTTGATGGATCAAACTTGATATTCAAAGGATTTAGACATGGTAGCTTATACTTGGTTGACTTCAATGATAGTGAGACACAATTGACATCATGCTTGCTTAGTAAATCTAGTATAGGTTGGTTGTGGCATAGAAGGCTTGGTCATGTTGGAATGAAACAATTGAACAAACTTTTGAGGCATGACTTAGTTAGAGGATTGAAAGATGTCACTTTTGAAAAGGATAAACTATGTAGTGCTTGTCAAGCCGGCAAACAAGTTGGAAAATTCACATCCTAGTAAAAGTGAAATGAGCACATCAAAAGCATTTGAGCTATTGCACATGGACTTGTTTGGGCCAACAACATACACTAGCATTGGTGGCAACAAGTATGGTTTTGTGATTGTGGATGACTACACTAGATACACTTGGGTGCTCTTTCTCTATGACAAGAGTGATGTTTATGATCTATTCAAGTCTTTTGTCAAGAGGGTGCAAAATGAGTTTGAGACTACCATCAAGAAGATTAGAAGTGACAATGGTAGTGAGTTCAAGAACACAAGAATTGAAGATTTGTGTGATGATTATGGTATTGGGCATCAATTCTCACCAACATACACTCCTCAATCCAATGGTGTAGTTGAAAGGAAAAATAGAACCTTGATTGATATGGCTAGATCAATGCTTAGTGAATACAATGTTAGTCATTCATTTTGGAGTGAAGCTATCAACACGGCTTGCTATTGTAGTAACCGTCTCTATTGCCATAGGAAGCTTGGAAAGACACCATATGAACTATTGAATGAAAGAAAGCCCAACATTGCATACTTTAGAGTGTTTGGTTGCAAATGCTATATTCTCAAGAAAGGCACTAGGTTGAGCAAGTTTGAAAAGAAATGTGATGAAGGGTTCTTACTTGGTTATTCTACCACAAGCAAATCATATAGAGTTTGGAATCTCACAAATGGCACCTTGGAAGAAGTTCATGATGTTGAGTTTGATGAAACCCAAGGGTCTCAAAATGAAGCTCAAAACCTTGATGATGTGAGAGGAGATCAATTGTCAAATGCAATGAAGAACATGGACATTGGTGATATAAGGCCGATGCAAGTTGATGATGATGATATTCATGTGATCAACCAAAGTGTGCAAATTGATACAAATCAAGCAAGCTCTAGTGGTTCTCATGATGAAGCTCAAGTTCAAGGTCAAACAAGTGGAAGCAATCAACTCCCAATACTCCAACCTACTAGTATTGCAAGAGATCATCCATTGGACCAAATCATTGGTGGAATTCAAAGTGGTGTTCAAACTAGATCAAGATTAGCATCATTTTATGAGCATTACTCATTTATCTCATTAGAAGAACCAAATAAGATAGAAGATGCATTGAAAGATTCCGATTGGGTGAATGCCATGCATGAAGAACTAAACAACTTTGCTAGAAATCAAGTTTGGAAACTTGTTGAGAGGCCAAATAACTACAATGTGATTGGTACTAAGTGGGTCTTTAGAAACAAGCAAGATCAAGATGGCATGGTTGTAAGGAACAAAGCAAGATTAGTAGCATAAGGATACACTCAAGTTGAGGGTCTTGACTTTGGAGAGACATATGCACCGGTTGTAAGATTGGAGGCAATTAGAATCTTATTAGCATATGCTTGTGCACACAACATCAAGCTCTATCAAATGGATGTCAAGAGTGCATTTCTAAATGGCTACATCAATGAAGAAGTTTATGTTGAGCAACCTCCCGGTTTTGAAGATGACAAGAAGTCTGACCATGTTTATAAGCTAAAGAAGGCATTGTATGGTTTGAAGCAAGCACCTAGAGCATGGTATGAGAGGTTGAGGGACTTTCTCCTCTCTAAAGGGTTCAAGATGGGAAAGGTTGACACCACTCTCTTCACCAAGAAGCTTGGAAATGACTTATTTGTGTTGCAAATCTATGTGAATGACATTATCTTTGGATCAACTAACCAAGACTTTTGTGAAGAGTTTGGAAATATGATGGCTAATGAGTTTGAGATGTCTATGATTGGAGAGCTTAGTTACTTCCTTGGACTTCAAATCAAGCAAATGAAGGATGGCACTTTTGTAAGTCAAGGCAAGTACATCAAGGACATGATCAAGAAGTTTGGATTGCAAGATGCTAAGCCAATGAGCACACCAATAGGCTCTAATGATCAATTGGGTATTGATAATAGTGGAAATATGGTAGATCAAAAGCAATACCGGTCCATGATTGGAAGTTTGCTCTATGTCACCGCTTCTAGGCCGGATGTGATGTTTAGTGTATGCAAGTGTGCAAGATATCAAGCTTCACCTAGAGAAAGTCACTTGAAAGCAACCAAGAGGATATTGAGATATCTAAAGGGCACTCATGATGTTGGATTATGGTATCCCAAGGGGTCTAATTTTGAGTTGATTGGATATTCGGACTCCGACTATGGTGGATGCAAGATTGATAGAATGAGCACAAGTGACACTTGTCAATTGCTTGGAAGGTCTCTTGTTTCATGGTCATCAAAGAAACAAAATAGTGTTGCACTATCTACCGCCGAGGCCGAATACATTAGTGCCGGTAGTTGTTGTGCACAATTGCTTTGGATGAAGGCCACTTTGAATGACTTTGGAATTAAATTCAAGAATGTGCCTTTGTTTTGTGATAATGAAAGTGCTATCAAGATGACACAAAATCCGGTTTAACATTCAAGAACCAAGAACATTGACATAAGGCATCACTTCATAAGAGACCATCAACAAAAGGGTGATATTAGCATTGAGAGCATTGGCACCGAAGATCAACTAGCCGACATCTTTACAAAGCCACTTGATGAAAAGAGATTTTACAAGTTGAAGAATGAATTGAACATACTTGACTTCTCCAACTTGAAATGAGTGCACCCCCTACATTCTTATATGACATGTCTCTCCTCCAACATAGCAAGGTAAAGTTGTTTGGCATATCATTCATACTTTGCTAAGGACATGGTTAGAACATATAGACATATTTGCATGACAAATGAGCTCATTCATGAAAATCAAATGATTTTGATGTATATATGGTACCACTATAGCTTCTATGTTTGATTGGTCTAGTGGTAGCATATGACATGTTTGTGGGCTTGCAAACCTAGTGTTGAATCTAGAAAATAAGCTCATGATGTGTAATTCAACATGGTCAAGATAACCCTTATACTTTATGAGGAGTGAAAAAGCTTGTCCTTGGATCAAACCGAATTACATATTCTAGGCAAGTGATCTAGATTGAACCATAATTTGGACTCCCTCATATTGATTGACTTATCTCTCACTAAATTGGCACCTTTTTGGTGATTGTTGACAAAGGGGGAGAGAAAAGTCACAAAGATATTGCAAAGAGGAAATAAGATAATAAGGGGGAGAGAAAAATCATAGGGGGAGAGAAAAGTCACAGGGGAGACAAAGATAAAAAGTTAAGTTACAAAGGGGAAGAAAGGGATCAATTAAAATTGAGCAAGCTCATGGATTATTTGTTGCATTTGTATGTGCATTAACATGATGAAATGTTGCATTGCTAAGTTTAATTTCGATATTCATGATTGTTTGGTGTTTGCTAGAAATAGAACTTGTATGATGATTTGTTGAAAGTAGCTTTACAAGCGGTATCTAGACACCTTGGCTTATAATGTTGATCTCATGGGGTACTTTAGTGTTTGTGATCTTTACAAGTGATGTATTACAAATGGTGTCTAGCTACGTCGATGCTAAGGATGGTATATAAAGGCAACCCCGATTGGTATCACGCTTCAAAGGTCCATTCTATATACCTTAGCATCAATTTGATAGTAGTAACTCTCTCAAATTTCAAATCCATACATATGTGCATAATTGAACCAAACTCATGGAAGCACATATGTAGGGGGAGCTAATACTATCGAAATCGAAAATTGATTTCATTTCATATCTTTGTGATGGTTGTCATCAATTACCAAAAAGGGGGAGATTGAAAGCCCAAGTTTGGTTTTGGTAATTAATGACACCAAGTTGCTAATGCCATGTGTTAAGTGTTTTGAGTTAGGCATAAGAACCACATGTGATGAAGGTGTATGTGGCAAGGTGTGGTGGCCACAAGATCACAAAGAGATGGTGCATGGACATGAAATGATGATCATGGTGAAGATGCACATAAAAGGAAGGACACGATGATCAAGTGGAGAAGGATCTAAGAGCTCAAGGCAAAGGTATAACCATAGGGTTTTCCTTTTGCCGGTCTAAGATGAGTAGAGAAGTGATTGACCGGGTTTAGGATACATGGCCGACTATCAAGAGGGGCAATCACGGTTAGCTCGGAAATCAAGTGCCACTAGATCAATGTCTTGAGCATATGCATTAGGATCTAGTAAAAAGCTAACATAACGCCTTGAGAAATGATTTATGAAATGCTAACACACATGCACATGGTGGTGTACACTTGGTGGTGTTAGCACAGTTTGTGAAGGCGGTGGAGTTTAAGCGGTAGAGAGGGGTTTGGGTTCCTCTCTCCCTCCCGCCGAGCTTGCGAGGCGGGATTCGGCGCTTTTTGGAGAAGCGAAATGTCTATTTTCTATTGCGCCGGAAGTCGGAAAAGAAACAGAGGCGAACGGAGGTCACAGAGATGACCGGACGCTGGACCGGACGCGGTCTCTGTATGACCGGACGCGTCCGGTCAGTGTTCAGCGTCTGTGTGGTTTTCAGTTTGATGATCGGACGCGCAGTGCGTCCGGTCACTGATGACCGGACGCGTCCGGTCATCCAGGGAGCTTACTGGACTCTAATCGGACGTTGGCACTGTGGCGTCCGGTCAGTTCAACAGCGCGTCCGGTCAGTTCTCCTGAGCGAATCAGAGCGCGCGACCAGCGCGTCCGGTCCCTCACGTAACCGGAGCGTCCGGTCAGGCGTCCAGAAGGGTAGAACGAAGCGGAGTAACGATCGGACGCGCGGCGCGTCCGGTCACGTGCGATCGGACACGTCCGGTCTCAACGGGAGCATACTGGAATGCGACCGGACGCGGGCATTGTCGCGTCCGGTCAATCGGTTCAGCGCGTCCGGTCACGGCAACGGCTAGTTCTGACTCACACTGTTTCTTGTTGTCGTGTAGTGACCGGACGTGTCCGGTCACCCTGACCGGAGCGTCCGGTCAGTGCGTTTTTCGCTGCGTCGTCTGTAACGGCTAGCTGCGTACCCCTTCGCTATAAATAGAGGTTGGCCGGGGTTTGAGGGTAACTCTTGCACACTTTGAGAACTAGAGACATACTTTGAGCTAGAGAACAACCCCTCCACTCATCTCTTTGCATAGTTGCACATCTTGAGTGAGATTGAGTGAGATTCAAGTGCATTGCTTGAGAGTTGCATTCTAGAGGCACTTGATCTTCGAGTTGCTGCGGATTTCTTGTTACTCTTTCGTGTTTCCCGACACGGTAGACGGCTTGGAGCAGCGGAGGTGATTGAGCTCGCAATTGGAGATTGTTGGAGCCTTCACCAAGTGTTGTAAGGGGTTCTTGATCCTTCCCCGCGGGAGTTCGCAAATTGGATACTCTAGTGGAGCTCGTGGCTTGGAGGATCTCCATCTTGTGTGCGGTTGTGCGGCGCCCGCCGAGGGCTCGACTCTTGATAGTCGATTAGCTCGCGAACCGACAAGTGGGTGTATCGCCACAACGGGGAGTAGCTTGCCGGGAAGCAAGTGAACCTCAGGATAAATTCTTGTGTCATTCTCTTCCCGAGGATTTCTCTTGTATGATTGATTGATTGGTATTTCTCTTCTCTTCACGGCGGTATAATCACTCGAAGCTCTTCTCTCGTATTACTTCTCGTTTCTAGCTTATAGTTGTTGTTGTGTTTAGTGAATAGCCTTGTACTAGACTTGTGTAGGTGGCTTGCTTAATTAGTTAGAGCTAGTGCTTTTGCTTCGCCACCTTTCGTACTAACTCGTGGTTAAGTAATTCTTGTAGAAGTTTTAATTAGGCTATTCACGCCCCCTCTAGCCTATTTGGACCTTACAGTCGGGAGTTCTGACAATCGTCGGGAGTTCTGACGTCTCGCGCGTCACTGACAAAGTGACCGTTGGGGGCTGTACGGCCATAAATACCCCTTAGCCTCCACTTTGGAGGCTACTGATTCTGCTAACTCTCTCCCATGTTTTTGAGCCTTGAGAACACTCTCCAACCCTCTCTTACCGAGTGATTGATTCAAACTTGTAAAATCCATCTAGTGGGTTGAGTGAGATTTAAATTTGAGAGCAAGCCATCCTTGAGCACTTGTGCATATTGTCGATCTCGTGATTTGTATTTGTCACTCTTGGACTCTTCGGTCCTAGACGGCTAGGCGTCGCCGAAGAGCACCTAAGACATTATGGTGTGCCTCAGAAAGTTTGTAACGGTTCGATTCCACCGCCGCAAGGGAAGGAATCATTTAGTGGAAGGAGGAAAAGGAGTTGAAAAATACTCTAGCTAGAGTGGCCCTCGTGGTCCTCTAGAGTTGACCTTCGCTGGGTCGCTCGCAGCCCCCTCAACGGAGAGGACTCGACGGAGTTTGAACTTCGGTATTAAAACAAGTACTGTGTCTTGATCTCTCTTTACACTTGATATTTATGATCTTTGTGTGTTGTTTGAGCTTGTCTTCAGGTTACAAATAGTGGTCTGGAACTTACTTTGAAAAGAGAAATCAATTGGAGCAAGTTGAGAGCCGGTCGGGCAAACCCGTGAATACAGGACGTGTCCGGTATTTGGTCCCTGGGCTGAATTTGTATACTTGCTGCTCTAACTTGTTTGCTGCAGTGTTGTACCTTCTAGACTTATTCTATATATCTTGTATTCTTTGTTGGCTAACTCATGAGGGGTTTATTTTTCTGATTCGGAGTTTCCAAGTATTTGGAATCTCCAACACTAATCGTTTCCGCATTTTAAAGGGTTGAATTTTAGAAACGCATATTCACCCCCCTCTAGGTAGCATCCTTGGTCCTTTCAGAAGAACAGGGATGCACAGTGCAGGGTCGCAGGGGGCTAGAGCCGCAAGAGCCGGGCCAAACACACTGCCTTAATTGCAGGCTTTAGATCCACTAGAGGAGCCAAAGTCAATGCCCTTTTAGGAGGAGGGAGAGTCCTACCAAACTATCCCTAAGTACCTAGTGAAGGGATCTCAAATGAATTATGCGGAGGTTGTAGTTGATGGTGAGCCAAGGGTTTGAAAGCTCTAGTTTGGTTTTGGTAATTAAGGGACAACTAATGGACTAACACATACTTAAGTGTTGTACAAGCTAGGTTATGTCCACACTCAAGAGTTGAGCAAGTAGGCTACCATGGAGATGACGATGATGTCCAAGTTGATCAAGTGATCAACATTAGAAAGAAGAGAAGAGAAAGGAAATGGAAGCAAGCCCCAAGGAAAAAGGTATAAGGTAGGGGGTGCCATTTTACCGGTCGAGATGCAATACAGCGGTTTTAGGATAGATATCGTACCAATAAGAGATAAACTCTAATGTGATTGTGGTTATCTAGTGCCATTAGGTGTTGTCTAACTTAGCATATGCATGAGACCTATAACAGAACCGACCAAATTATAAGAGCACAAGTACAAAAACAAGCACCAAAGCGCTCAAATTTTCGAACTTGAGCCCATATAATCCCGGTAGTCAATCGAAACCACGAAGGATTTCAAACCAACTCGCTTACAACCAGGATCGCATCATTCAACATACAACATCATACGTTACATTTCACAAGTAGTGCTGAAATAAGTTTACACAAACGGAGTAGCAATTATTACAAACCAAGTTTGAAAGTAGCGGAAGCATAACACACACTAGTTAATTAAATACTGCCAGTCTGGATGATCGACAACCCGCAAAAGCATGAGGAAAGTACATAAAAGACGATCACGCCCTTGTGATCTAGTCATCATCACCCGCAGGGTGGAGACACGTCTTGCAGAATCCCTGATAAAGCATGTCATCTGCAACAGGAGGGAATAAACCCTGAGTACTGGAATGTACTCAGCTAGACTTACCCGTCGAAAACCAGAAATAAGATAACACCAAGGATTATGCAAGGCTTACACAAGAGGCTAGCTGACATAACATTTTGCATAAAGGCATAAGTAATTAAAACTCTTATAACCTGTACTAGCAGTTATTTTTAGCATTTACCTGTCATCTATCTTAGCACCTGTACTAAACATGCACTTGATTATAATCAAACAACATTATTATTATATCCATAGCAGGTATATCATTATGGCAACATTGTATCATTCCCTTAACCACCAGTTCATTTAATGAGTTCTACGTTGCCGCTGCTCAAGTCAAGTGCTCACTAACCGGGAGCGACGGCGATTCGAATCGAATTCCTATCCAGCTGGAGGGGTATTTCTAACACTCACCGCGTAGGCCCCTGCCAGGGTCGCACAAGCCACCGTTTCATATGTTTCAGGAATCGCGGGTCCGAATGATGTCGCGACCCCAAGGGCGACACTCTGCCAGGTGATAGGGACTCTAACCCCCCCTTGGTCTCACGCCAATGTCCCCAAGCACATCCTTTCTCTCCTCCAAGAAGCAACCTACCATTCGATTCCCGGCCTGAACCACATTACTCGGCTTCGCGGTCGGAACGACTTATCCGGCCAACTAAGTGTTAGACTGCGTTCAACATGACTCAAGGACGTACAGCGAATCGGTCCTTAAACGACTCAGACGGGCATAGCTCCACACCCAAGACGTGAAGTGTCTTGCGGCTGTACTATCGAATTCCCGCCCGGTCTCAATTTCATTTTTAAGCATGGTTCCATCCACGATAGCCATAAAGCCACTCGTGACTCCTTCCTACATCTCGCGGATGACCGGAAATCACCCGACTTCTACCGTACTAAGCAGGGCTAAGCATTGACACGTGCCTAAACCTAATATAGGATTAAGTACGATATCTGGATAAGGACAGGTATAATGCAACAAGTGTTTCCATATAACTCCTACAACTTAATACATTAAACAATTAAAAGTACTCAAGATTAATTTATAAAACAGTAGGTTCAGCATGCACCGGGGCTTGCCTTTCAGAAAAGTTGAAGGCCGGTGGTCCGGGCACTCAGGAAGGTCGTCTGCGGGCACTCCTTCGCCTGCTGGATCCTCGGGCTCCTGCTGCTCCTGGTCCTCCTCCGGAATCGCTTGTTCGAATTCGAGGAGTGTCACCCCCTCCGGTACACCTATTGCATGAGTGCATAATAAATATAATGGATGCATAAATGGGTGCAACATGCTCGGAATGAAATGCATTTCAGAATAAAATACTCTATTCAAGTTATTTTATTAGTACGTGCAAATCTCTTCTCCAGTAGAGAAGTACTCACCTAATATACTTAACCTAAGATAAAGCTGCTCATCCTCAGTTAAGGCCCTAACACCTAACAATTACAAAAATAGCATGTCTTAGGATATTACACCATATCAATCAGCAAAACACCACAGTAAGCATTCTGGACAGCAGCTACTTGTTTTTATCACAACTGAAGATTTACAATTCCAAAAGATATGATCTAAGACAATCTGGAAAGCCTAAGAAATGCACTACAATTAATTTTCAGACCTCAACTCCAAACTCCTAAGTTTTCCATGTTAAACATCACAAGTTCCAGAATCTGTCCTCTCAAAACAGAGAGTAGCAGATTTTGAACTGCCACTTTAAACAACAGTAACTCTCAAACTACTAAGCCAAATGCTCCCAAATTTTGACACAAGCTCATTTACAAGTTTTACTACAATTTTGGTATTTACAAGTTTTTCAGCAACCACCTTTACCCAAGGTCAAACCTAGAATTACTATCAGCTGTCCAGAAAACCTAAAATTGTAAAGGTTAAATATTTATTGATGTGACAAACATTCTCTAAGACCAAACTAATACTACTACAAGTTCACAAATGTCACAAAAACACCAGAAAGTAAGGTGTGCCCACCTAGAATATTTATTTAAACTCATTTCTTAATTTACTTAAGTAATTAAGTGGAATTTCAAACATATATGTAAACTGCTCCTAAAATTCTACAAAAATTACAGGGGACTCTCTGACCCAAAAAGAGACCATAGTAAAAATTTGAACAAGTTTTATTCACAGAAACTCTCTGAACAAAATTCACAAGCCCAAAAGGCTGATTTTTGTATAAATAACAAAGCATAGTAAAAAGTGTCAAACAACAGATTTCTTAATTTTCTTGGACACTCTAGGGTACCAAGACATTCTCCAAAAATTTATATGAACATTGCACATGTATAAAAATTACAAAAATTCATTCAAGCATTTCCTAAAATAACAAGATAGCATTATAACTTAAAAAATACTTAAGCACTTCTGCCCAAATTTTTACCAGAGCTAGGGCAAGCATAAATTAGCCTAACCACCAAATTTCATAATTTTTGGAATACTACAGCTCAAGTTATACATTTAACAAATTTGCATACCTTTCAAAACATATTTGAAAGATCTATTAAATTCTTCAGAAAACTAAACATCACATACCAGATTTATATTTTTCTAAAATACTACACATCATGTAGATCCTAACAAAATTTATCTCATAATTTTTGGGCAAGTAAAACCCTAGATCTTCATTTTTCCAAATCTTACTTAAAACTATGACAAAATAAAGAAATGAAATAAATCCCATTTGAAACTGGGCCGGCCCGGCGTGCTAGCGCGGCCCAGCCAGCGCGCGGCCTGCCTCGGCGCCCGCCCGCGCGCGCGGCACTGACAGTGCGGGCCCGCAGGCCAGAGAGAGAGAGCGAAAGGGGGAAGACGGCCGCGACTCCGGCGAGCTCAAGCTCGCCGACGACGGCGCCTCCGGCGACGAAAGGAGCACCAACGGCTTCCCCGTGACTTCCCGCATCGACCAAACCTAGATTTGCTGAACCTATCCCACCCTAGCTACGACGGCCATGGCGACCGTGGCTCGGAGGCAGCACCCGGTGGTGGTCCGGCGAGCTCCGGGGGTCAGGGACCTAAGTGAGGTGTGCTAAGGCTTCCTGAGGACAGGGCGGACCTCTCCATGCCACGGAAAAGGACGGAGGTGGAGCGAGTGCCGCTGGCCGCGTGAGCACCGCACCGGCGGCCATGGCGCGGCGACGCACGATGGTGTTCCGACGTGTACCGGCCATCCCATCCGGTAACGTCATCACCTAGGCTTCTCTACCTGACCCAGAACCCAAAACATGTACTAGTGAGAATGGAGGATGACCGTAGGGAGCTGGCCAGGTGAGCCGCCGCGCGGACAGTGCGCCGGCGAGGACTCACGGTGGCGGAAACCGAAATTCGCCCTCACCTCTACACAATCCGGTCAAGCAACGGTTGGAGGAGGTGGAGGGGATGCTGGTGGAGCGGTGGACGGGATTTGGAGGACGGTGGTGCGACGGTGAGCTTGCACAAGCACGGGGCGGGCTGCGGCGGCAATGGCGCCTCCGTTTTCCGCCTCGGTGAACCCGGCCAGAGCGAGAGTGAAGGAGAGAAGAGTGAGCGCGAGTGTGGGGGTGGAGGTGTCGGCCCCGACTTCACGACCGCGCGGGTGCTTGCGACGTGGAGGCGATGGCAGGGCGCGAGCGCCACGCGGCCACCGGGCTCTGCCCGAGCGCCACGGCGTGGTCAGCTGTCCGACTGAATGGCGATGTCGACTGACCGATGAGGCCGAACGGTGACTGTCAGTGCAAGTTTGACGCTGATTATCTTCCAACACAGCGCGATTTGGTCCAAGATGACAACATCAAATTCGTAGAGCTATGTGAGGACAACAAGTTTGTCAATTGGAGTTTGGGCTGGTTCAGCCTGGATTTGAAACTACAGAGCTCCAAAGTGGTGCACTTAGAAACTGAAACCTAGTTTCAGTCACTAAGCCGACTGAAACCCTATTTTCACGACACAAAATCTCCTAAACTATTGAGAACCAGGTGATGGTGATATTGACAATGTTGTAGAGCTATGTGTGGACAACAACTTTGTCAATTGGCTCCAGGACTGGTTTGGCCTAGTTTGTGAGTTACAAGTTACTAAAGTGAGGTACAGTGAAACTGAAAAGTCCAATTTCCAGACTTAGAATTTTTCTAAGTGTTGATCACCACTCAAGCTGACTTGTGGGCCATTTTTGAGCATGCTCTGGTCATTTTCATGAGATGGCCACATTAGAACTTTTGTTCCTCATGAAATTCTCTACAACTTTACTTAAGGGTGCTCTTCCATGCAAGGTCTCTAAATTAGACTTTTTAATTGGTCAAACTAGAGCCTTCTAGGGTCAAATGGTGGTCAAACTTCTCTTGGAGGGCAAATTTGTAATTTTGGTCAACATGAACTTTGTTGCAAATGTTACCCTAAGTATAACTAAGGTGTTGTAGGTCATGATTGGCTACCTTACCTTTTTGTTACACCAACTATCAAATACTTCATGAAATAAATCAAACAACCCTAGAATAATCACATGTGTTGCATCACATAAAATAACAAACATGAATGATGCATGCTTATGCTTATGCCATGCAAATGCAATGCAATTAAGGACTAAACACTTGAAGTGTTACAGCCCTCCCCCCTTATAAAAATCTCGTCCCGAGATTTGGAAAGCGTACCATTTTTCATAGAATTCTTTATAACCATCCCGCAAATAATCCTCCCGTTCCCACGTAGCATCACTCTCACTTCCCTGATTACTCCACATCACTTTGTACCACTTAACCACTTTACTTCTAGTTACTCGTTCCTGAGTATCGATCACTCGGACTGGCTTTTCTTCATAGGTTAGGTCGGATTCCAGCCTGATATCACCTAAAGGAACTTGTTCCTCAGGAACTCGAAGACACTTTTTAAGCTGAGATACATGGAAAACGTTGAATATGGCTCTCATCTCAGGAGGCAACTGGATTTTGTACGCAATAGCTCCACTCTTGCCTATGATCTGGAAAGGACCCACGTATCTTGGTGCAAGTTTCCGCTTAACACCAAAACGTTGGACACTCTTCATTGGAGAAACTTTCAAATAAACGAAGTCTCCAACTTCAAATTCGAGTGGTTTTCTACGACGATCCGCATAGCTTTTCTGTCTCGCTTGTGCTGCAGCCATGTGTTTCTGGATGGTACGGACTTGTTCCTCGGCTTCCTGGACAAAATCAATGCCATAATACCTTCTCTCCCCAGCTTCTACCCAGTTTAGCGGAGTTCGACACTTTCGACCGTACAAAGCTTCGAATGGGGCCATCCTAATACTCTCTTGATAACTGTTATTGTACGAGAATTCGGCTAAAGGTAACCATTTTTCCCAAGAACCCTTGGATGAAATGACGCATGCTCGCAACAGATCTTCCAAGATTTGGTTAACTCGTTCTGTCTGACCCGATGTCTGGGGGTGATAAGCAGAGCTTCTCACTAACTTGGTTCCCAGAAGGTGATGCAAATGCTCCCAAAAGCGAGCAGTGAACTGGGGACCATGGTCAGAAACGATAGTACGAGGTATCCCATGAAGCCGAACTATCTGATTGAAGTACAACTCAGCATAGTCAGTGGGACTATAGTCCACTCTCACTGGGATGAAGTGAGCTGATTTAGTCAAACGATCAACAATTACCCAAATAGAGTTATGATTTTTGACAGTAGGAGGAAGTCCGACAATGAAATCCATACTTATCTCTTCCCATTTCCAGCCTGGAATGGAAAGTGGCTGAAGTAGCCCAGCTTTCATGTGCACAGCTTTAACTCTGCAACAGGTGTCACATCTAGCAATATATGCTGCTATCTCTTTCCGCATCTTGGTCCACCAATAAAGGGGTTTCAAATCATAATACATCTTATTACTACCCGGATGGATGGACAACTTGGACGAATGTGCTTCGGACAGGATCTGATCTCTAAGCTCTCGGTCCTTAGGTACCACTAACCTATCCTTAAACCACAACACAACTTCGTCATCTAACCTGAAATGCTTAGTCTCTCCTTCATTCATCTTCTGTTTTATGTGAAAGATACCCGGATCAGTCTTTTGGAGCTCAATGATTCTATTTCTGAGAGTACCACTGACAGTGATGTTGTACAGGACTGCCGGATGTAACAGGCGAGATTGGTAAAAATCAGTTTCAATTAAGGAATGGCAATGAGACTTACGGCTTAAAGCGTCCGCAACCACATTTGCCTTGCCTGGGTGATAGTGTACTTGAAGATTATAATCTTTAATCAACTCGAGCCATCTTCTCTGACGCATATTTAGCTCGGGTTGAGTGAAGATGTATTTGAGGCTTTTATGATCGGTGTAGATATTGTAGACATTTCCCAGCAGATAATGCCGCCATACTTTCAAAGCATGAACAACTGCAGCCAGTTCTAAGTCATGCGTTGGATAATTCACCTCATGCTTCCGAAGTTGCCGCGAGGTATATGCAATTACTCGGCCTTCTTGCATCAAAACGCCTCCCAAACCTATGCCTGAGGCATCACAATAAACATCAAATGGTTTCTCGATATTCAGTTATGCCAAAACCGGAGCCGAGGTTAGGAGGGTTCGCAGTTGGTAAAAAGCCGCATCACACTCAGGAGTCCAGACAAACCTGGTGTCTTTTTGCAGCAACCGAGTCATGGGTTTGGCTATTTTGGAGAAATCCGGGATGAAGCGACGATAATAGCCAGCCAACCCAAGGAAACTCCGGACCTCGTGAACCGAGATAGGAGCCTTCCAGTTCAGTACTTCCTGTACCTTGGCGGGGTCCACCATAATTCCTCCATCGGACAACACATGCCCAAGGAAAGGTACTTCTCGAAGCCAGAATTCGCACTTACTGAACTTTGCATATAGTTGATGTTCACGCAGTCTTGTGAGGACTATACGCAAATGTTCAGCGTGATCCTCCTCATTCACAGAATATACCAGGATGTCATCAATAAATACCGCCACAAACTTGTCCAATTCAGGCATAAACACCGAATTCATCAAGTACATGAAGTGTGCGGGGGCATTTGTCAAGCCGAAAGACATAACAAGATACTCATAAAGACCGTATCTGGTAGAAAAGACTGTCTTTGGAACATCTTCCGGGCGAATTTTAATTTGATGGTAGCCCGATCTTAGATCGATCTTGGAGAAAACTTTAGCTTTAGACAACTGATCGAACAAGATGTCGATTCGCGGTAGAGGGTACTTATTTTTGACAGTGACTGCATTGAGAGGTCTATAATCTACGCACATCCGCAATGACTGATCCTTCTTCTTTACAAAGATAGCAGGACATCCCCACAGCGATGAACTAGGACGAATCAACCCCTTCTTCAAAAGTTCATTCAATTGCACCTTAAGTTCAGCTAACTCATTTGGAGGCATCCTATAGGGTCTCCTAGAGATGGGTGCGGTGCCAGGCAACAACTCGATTTTAAACTCCACATCCTGATCCGGAGGGAGTCCCGGCAATTCATCGGGAAAAACGTCCGGAAATTCATTTACTACGAAAATTTCAGCCAACGCCTTTGCTTGCACAGCATGAATTTCCCCCGACAATTCAACCTTTCTGGGAAGTTGTACTAGAAAACCTTTTTGATCTGTAGGATCTCTGAGCATAACTACCCGAGCGGATGTGTCAATGAGTACCCCATTCTGACTCATCCAATTCATGCCCAAGATAACATCTATGTCTAAACCAGGTAAAACCAATAGGGCAAGCGAATAACTTCGCCCCTTCTATCTCAAACTCAAGGTTCCCCACTACTTTGTTTGTGGAAATATTCCCACTTGCAGCACTAATACAATAACCCACACCTTCAACAGTATGCAACTTGTGTGCAAATTTGGATGCAAACTTAGGACTGATAAAGGAATGCGAAGCACCTGAATCAAAAAGTACCACTGCGGGGTGTTGGTCAACTAGAAACTTACCAGCGGCGACCACCTCACCAGATGAAATTTCCTCAATGCTGTTATAATGGGCGTGTCCCTGACGACTACCTTGGTTGACATTTTTCTTAGGGTACGGACAGTTCCGGGCCCAATGACCTGGCTTGTTGCAATTCTAGCAAGGCATATTGCTAGGAGGAACACTAGAGCTGCTCTGTCCAGAAGTCCCCTTTGGCAGAGCGACGGTATAAGCCTTACGGAACCCCGTTTTTGCAGCAGGCTTCTTCTGCGGCGGACGGAACTTTGTATTCTGAGCAGGTGGGCGAGGGGAAGACCTCGGTGCCGCTGAGGCCCTTGACTGAGAAGCACTTGCCTCAAGGGCCCTTTTACGGCTCCTAGAGGCAGAATAAATAGTATTGTTGTTCTCCTGGGTCAAAGCATCGCTGATGAAATCATTGAAAGTAGTACATTTGCTAGTGCCCATAGTTTTCATCAGTTTTGGGCCGAGGCCCCTTTTGAAGCTAGCAATCTTTTTGGCATCGGTATCCACAAACTCTATGGCATACCTTGCCAGGTTGTTGAAGGACTGCAAGTATTCAGTCAGGCTTTTGTTTCCTTGCGACAGCCTCATAAACTCTGTGTGCTTGATTGCCATAAGACCGGGAGGGATATAATTTCCCCGGAATTGCGCCTTAAACTGATCCCAAGCAATTGGAACATTGGCAGGCAGTGTGGAACGATAGTGGCTCCACCAAATGCCCGCCGGACCATGCAACTGATGGGAAGCATACTCAGTTTTCAGCTCATCAGTCAGGCGTAGCAGACGAAACTTTTGTTCAATGGTATTCAACCACTCGTCAGCCTGCAGTGGTTCTTCCGCTTCCTTGAAGAGCGGGGGCTTTGTATCCAGAAAGTCCTTGAAATCGCTGTACTGATTTGGCTCTGGGCCCTGGCGATCAGGACGAGCTTCCCGGTTAGCCAGCTGGCGCATAGCATCTGCCAACATGCGCTGCCCTTCGACCACTGTCTGCATCAGCTCAGCCGGAGTAGGTGGTGGCGGAGGGGGCGGTTGTTCCTCCTCCTCATTTCCACGACCCCGGCGTAGATTGTACGACATCTGCAAAATGCATAGCCAATGAGCACTGACGATGTGGGAAATTTGTAGATGAATTATTGCGAAATGTCAATGTGACTGTATGAATAGATTTCTCATAATAATTAAGGCACAATAATTCATCACAACCGCACAATCCATTCTAGCGCATCATTTGACGAGATCATACTTGGTAATCCAACAAGATGCTCTTTGATAAAGGCTCACTCACAGGGAGCACAACGGTTACCGGACCGTTTACGTTGCTATCTACGTGATTTTTGATCTTTTGCATGGTACTTGGATTCGATCTCAAGATTTTTAGTTGACTGTGAAAGGCTACTTCAAACTGACCACAAAGAGACTTCTCAATGAAGAGTTCCATGGTGGATCATGACTAGCCACCTCGATACCTGCGCGTGCCAAGCAGCACAGCCTTATGTCGCGCGCCATAGGAGGCCCTCGGTTTCGTCGCGGCACCGAAGGGTGCTAATCGTGACACCATCATCGAACGCAACATAATAAGACATCAAGTTGTGATCGAAATTAACAGGTTCAAACTACATTCAGGAAACATACGGTTCAACCTTACATCCCAAAGTCAAGTTATTACAAGGCCTCACTCCTTCACAGGGAGGGCACAAAAGACGATCCTAACATTATAGGCACGTGATGACTACTCTAAGCATCATCCTCCGAGTCAGTGTCAAGGATCTCCCCGCCGTCCTCATCACTGATAGGCTCTAACTCCTCGTCTTCTTCTTCTTCTGGCTCTTCCTCTGGTGCTTCTGCAGGTGGGGCATCCTGTGGTCCATCAACCTCCACTTCATCATCATCCTCAGCCATGAAGATTCCCGAACCCATGTCCTCATCGACGTTGTTGTTTCGAGGCAGCAGGGGATTAAGCTCGTTGTTCAGACGGTGCACTTCTTCATGAAGGTTGTCATTGTATTCTTCAGCATTTTCTAACTGTTGCTCGAGCTCAAACTGGCGAGCTCTCAGAACATTCTCTTCGTGCCAGGCTTCATCCCTCTGTTCCATCACACGGACCAACATGCGTTGACAGTTGCGATTTGCTACTGTCAATCTCTGGACTGCAAGGGTTTCCTGGTCACGATCACGAATCACTTGCTCCAGTTGCTGACGCGCTGCATTCCTGGCAGCCGTCACTTCAGCCAACTCTGCCCTCAGCCTTTCCACCTCAGTAGGCTCAGGGTGGGGCTCACGTGGAGCGAGCTGGTGTCGCGGTGCCCTGCCTCCAGTGGACTTACGAGCGGTCCTCTTGGTACGTGCCATCTGTAGCAACATATAAGATACGACTTAAAGTGAGGATCATTTAGGGGATACGAAATTTACTTTAGTCGGGAGTACTGAAATTTTTAAGGAGGGAGTAAATGATATGTATGATATAATTAAACATGATGCATGCACGTTTCGTACGTCCTCTCACCTTAGTAGAAACCTAAAGTTCTAACGCTAGGCGGTGGCATACATACGTTCTCTCATATAAGCGAAACTATCGGTCTGCTCGTTACGCTGTTAGTGTACCTGCAGAAAATTTCATTGCAGCCCAACAATTCCCAATATATGCACACAAGAAAGCAGTAAATTAAATACTTTCCATATACACATCCCCAGATGTATATACTTCAGTATCAAAGCTACCCGATAATAAGGTTCCCACAATTAAGTGCTTACATAATTACATGGTTTAAACACGTAAGTATGCAAGTCACCAAAACTACTCTCCCCTAGATCGCCGGTTGGACGATCATGCTCTCACAACTCACACTTACCAGAGCGTCGAGGCACTTGATCCATACATTACCACCCAAGTGGATGGCATCCATACAATATCACGCCGTATGGACGACGAAATACAAACAAACAAGGCCCCCAAGTTAGTCTTTATAATAAGCCACCTAAGAGTCCTTATTTGGGCTAAGGGATGTGATCACTGGCATACCTAAAAATAATTTTTAGTGTTTAACCCTTTTCGCAAACAAATACTTTTGTTTTTAATTACTCGTAAGATGTGTTTAATGTTGAATTATGCTCCGGTACCAGCTGTAACAGAACCAACCAAATTATAAGAGCACAAGTACAAAAACAAGCACCGA
The DNA here is from genome assembly GCA_038087645.1 of Saccharum hybrid cultivar R570. Classification (NCBI taxonomy): domain Eukaryota; kingdom Viridiplantae; phylum Streptophyta; class Magnoliopsida; order Poales; family Poaceae; genus Saccharum; species Saccharum hybrid cultivar. The sequence goes on along the minus strand of JAQSUU010000191.1, from coordinate 7,778,643 downwards.
AGCGCTCAAATTTTCGAACTTGAGCCCATATAATCCCGGTAGTCAATCGAAACCACGAAGGATTTCAAACCAACTCGCTTACAACCAGGATCGCATCATTCAACATACAACATCATACGTTACATTTCACAAGTAGTGCTGAAATAAGTTTACACAAACGGAGTAGCAATTATTACAAACCAAGTTTGAAAGTAGCGGAAGCATAACACACACTAGTTAATTAAATACTGCCAGTCTGGATGATCGACAACCCGCAAAAGCATGAGGAAAGTACATAAAAGACGATCACGCCCTTGTGATCTAGTCATCATCAACCGCAGGGTGGAGACACGTCTTGCAGAATCCCTGATAAAGCATGTCATCTGCAACAGGAGGGAATAAACCCTGAGTACTGGAATGTACTCAGCTAGACTTACCCGTCGAAAACCAGAAATAAGATGACACCAAGGATTATGCAAGGCTTACACAAGAGGCTAGCTGACATAACATTTTGCATAAAGGCATAAGTAATTGAAACTCTTATAACCTGTACTAGCAGTTATTTTTAGCATTTACCTGTCATCTATCTTAGCACCTGTACTAAACATGCACTTGATTATAATCAAACAACATTATTATTATATCCATAGCAGGTATATCATTATGGCAACATTGTATCATTCCCTTAACCACCAGTTCATTTAATGAGTTCTACGTTGCCGCTGCTCAAGTCAAGTGCTCACTAACCGGGAGCGACGGCGATTCGAATCGAATTCCTATCCAGCTGGAAGGGTATTTCTAACACTCACCGCGCAGGCCCCTGCCAGGGTCGCACAAGCCACCGTTTCATATGATTTAGGAATCACGGGTCCGAATGATGTCGTGACCCCAAGGGCGACACTCTGCCAGGTGATAGGGACTCTAACCCCCCCTTGGTCTCACGCCAATGTCCCCAAGCACATCCTTTCTCTCCTCCAAGAAGCAACCTACCATTCGATTCCCGGCCTGAACCATATTACTCGGCTTCGCGGTCGGAACGACTTATCCGGCCAACTAAGTGTTAGACTGCGTTCAACATGACTCAAGGACGTACAGCGAATCGGTCCTTAAACGACTCAGACGGGCATAGCTCCACACCCAAGACATGAAGTGTCTTGCGGCTGTACTATCGAATTCCCGCCCGGTCTCAATTTCATTTTTAAGCATGGTTCCATCCACGATAGCCATAAAGCCACTCGTGACTCCTTCCTACATCTCGCGGATGACCGGAAATCACCCGACTTCTACCGTACTAAGCAGGGCTAAGCATTGACACGTGCCTAAACCTAATATAGGATTAAGTACGATATCTGGACAAGGACAGGTATAATGCAACAAGTGTTTCTATATAACTCCTACAACTTAATGCATTAAACAATTAAAAGTACTCAAGATTAATTTATAAAACAGTAGGTTCAGCATGCACCGGGGCTTGCCTTTCAGAAAAGTTGAAGGCCGGTGGTCCGGGCACTCAGGAAGGTCGTCTGCGGGCACTCCTTCGCCTGCTGGATCCTTGGGCTCCTGCTGCTCCTGGTCCTCCTCCGGAATCGCTTGTTCGAATTCGAGGAGTGTCACCCCCTCCGGTACACCTATTGCATGAGTGCATAATAAATATAATGGATGCATAAATGGGTGCAACATGCTCGGAATGAAATGCATTTCAGAATAAAAATACTCTATTCAAGTTATTTTATTAGTACGTGCAAATCTCTTCTCCAGTAGAGAAGTACTCACCTAATCTACTTAACCTAAGATAAAGCTGCTCATCCTCAGTTAAGGCCCTAACACCTAACAATTACAAAAGTAGCATGTCTTAGGATATTACACCATATCAATCAGCAAAACACCACAGTAAGCATTCTGGACAGCAGCTACTTGTTTTTATCACAACTGAAGATTTACAATTCGAAAAGATATGATCTAAGACAATCTGGAAAGCCTAAGAAATGCACTACAATTAATTTTCAGACCTCAACTCCAAACTCCTAAGTTTTCCATGTTAAACTTCACAAGTTCCAGAATCTGTCCTCTCAAAACAGAGAGTAGCAGATTTTGAACTGCCACTTTAAACAACAGTAACTCTCAAACTACTAAGCCAAATGCTCCCAAATTTTGACACAAGCTCATTTACAAGTTTTACTACAACTTTGGTATTTACAAGTTTTTCAGCAACCACCTTTACCCAAGGTCAAACCTAGAATTACTATCAGCTGTCCAGAAAACCTAAAATTGTAAAGGTTAAATATTTATTGATGTGACAAACATTCTCTAAGACCAAACTAATACTACTAAAAGTTCACAAAAGTCACAAAAACACCAGAAAGTAAGGTGTGCCCACCTAGAATATTTATTTAAACTCATTTCTTAATTTACTTAAGTAATTAAGTGGAATTTCAAACATATATGTAAACTGCTCCTAAAATTCTACAAAAATTACAGGGGACTCTCTGACCCAAAAAGAGACCACAGTAAAAATTTGAACAAGTTTTATTCACAGAAACTCTCTGAACAAAATTTGCAATCCCAAAAGGCTGATTATTGTATAAATAACAAAGCATAGTAAAAAGTGTCAAACAACAGATTTCTTAATTTTATTGGACACTCTAGGGTACCAAGACATTCTCCAAAAATTTATATGAACATTGCACATGTAGAAAAATTACAAAAATTCATTCAAGCATTTCCTAAAATAACAAGATAGCATTATAACTTAAAAAATACTTAAGCACTTCTGCCCAAATTTTTACCAAAGCTAGGGCAAGCATAAATTAGCCTAACCACCAAATTTCATAATTTTTGGAATACTACAGCTCAAGTTATACATTTAACAAATTTGCATACCTTTCAAAACACATTTGAAAGATCTATTAAATTCTTCAGAAAACTAAACATCACATACCAGATTTATATTTTTTTAAAATACTACACATCATGTAGATCCTAACAAAATTTATCTCATAATTTTTGGGCAAGTAAAACCCTAGATCTTCATTTTTCCAAATCTTACTTAAAACTGTGACAAAATAAAGAAATGAAATAAATCCCATTTGAAACTGGGCCGGCCCGGCGTGCTAGCGCGGCCCAGCCAGCGCGCGGCCTGCCTCGGCGCCCGCCCGCGCGCGCGGCGCTGACAGTGCGGGCCCGCAGGCCAGAGAGAGAGAGCGAAAGGGGGAAGACGGCCGCGACTCCGGCGAGCTCAAGCTCGCCGACGACGGCGCCTCCGGCGACGAAAGGAGCACCAACGGCTTCCCCGTGACTTCCCGCATCGACCAAACCTAGATTTGCTGAACCTATCCCACCCTAGCTACGACGGCCATGGCGACCGCGGCTCGGAGGCAGCACCCGGTGGTGGTCCGGCGAGCTCCGGGGGTCAGGGACCTAAGTGAGGTGTGCTAAGGCTTCCTGAGGATAGGGCGGACCTCTCCATGCCACGAAAAAGGACGAAGGTGGAGCGAGTGCCGCTGGCCGCGTGAGCACCGCACCGGCGGCCATGGCGCGGCGACGCACGACGGTGTTCCGACGTGTACCGGCCATCCCATCCGGTAACGTCATCACCTAGGCTTCTCTACCCGACCCGGAACCCAAAACATGTACTAGTGAGAATGGAGGATGACCGTAGGGAGCTGGCCACGGTGAGCCGCCGCGCGGACAGTGCGCCGGTGAGGACTCACGGTGGCGGAAACCGAAATTCGCCCTCACCTCTACACAATCCGGTCAAGCAACGGTTGGAGGAGGTGGAGGGGATGCTGGTGGAGCGGTGGACGGGATTTGGAGGACGGTGGTGCGACGGTGAGCTTGCACAAGAACGGGGCGGGCTGCGGCGGCAATGGCGCCTCCATTTTCCGCCTCGGTGAACCCGGCCAGAGCGAGAGTGAAGGAGAGAAGAGTGAGCGCGAGTGTGGGGGTGGAGGTGTCGGCCCCGACTTCACGACCGCGCGGGTGCTTGCGACGTGGAGGCGATGGCAGGGCGCGAGCGCCACGCGGCCACCGGGCTCTGCCCGAGCGCCACGGCGTGGTCAGCTGTCCGACTGAATGGCGATGTCGACTGACCGATGAGGCCGAACGGTGACTGTCAGTGCAAGTTTGACGCTGATTATCTTCCAACACAGCGCGATTTGGTCCAAGATGACAACATCAAATTCATAGAGCTATGTGAGGACAACAAGTTTGTCAATTGGAGTTTGGGCTGGTTCAGCCTGGATTTGAAACTATAGAGCTCCAAAGTGGTGCACTTAGAAACTGAAACCTAGTTTCAGTCACTAAGCCGACTGAAACCCTATTTTCACGACACAAAATCTCCTAAACTATTGAGAACCAGGTGATGGTGATATTGACAATGTTGTAGAGCTATGTGTGGACAACAACTTTGTCAATTGGCTCCAGGACTGGTTTGGCCTAGTTTGTGAGTTACAAGTTGCTAAAGTGAGGTACAGTGAAACTGAAAAGTCCAATTTCCAGACTTAGAATTTTTCTAAGTGTTGATCACCACTCAAGCTGACTTGTGGGCCATTTTTGAGCATGCTCTGGTCATTTTCATGAGATGGCCATATTAGAACTTTTGTTCCTCATGAAATTCTCTACAACTTTACTTAAGGGTGCTCTTCCATGCAAGGTCTCTAAATTAGACTTTTTAATTGGTCAAACTAGAGCCTTCTAGGGTCAAATGGTGGTCAAACTTCTCTTGGAGGGCAAATTTGTAATTTTGGTCAACATGAACCTTGTTGCAAATGTTACCCTAAGTATAACTAAGGTGTTGTAGGTCATGATTGGCTACCTTACCTTTTTGTTACACCAACTATCAAATACTTCATGAAATAAATCAAACAACCCTAGAATAATCACATGTGTTGCATCACATAAAATAACAAACATGAATGATGCATGCTTATGCTTATGCCATGCAAATGCAATGCAATTAAGGACTAAACACTTGAAGTGTTACAAGACCTACTGACATGATGAGGATGCAAGTGAAAATGCTTAGAAAGATGTTTTTGAAAAGCTAACGTGGTGTCTAAGGTGATGGTGTTCTAGTTACGATTTGGGGGTCATTGAAGAATAGGTAAGCCCTAACCCTACGAGTAAACTGACTTAGTATGTCCCCACTGGTGGACATGACACATGGAGTGTGGGGGAGATTTTGAATGCAAACTGCTTTCTCCGGTGCTAGGTCATTGGACTTTCATGTGACCCCCTAGAGCTCTCAAGTGGATGAACAATAAGGTTCTGGCCCCACCGTATTTATCCGCACGGTCCCCACCGAGGAGTGACTAGAAAAAGGGGGTTTGACCTTTGAACTTCCAACAATCGACTGCATCATTGTCAAAGGCACCAGGGAGCCACTGGGATCTCCGATTGTGATCCCTCTTCAAGCACCGAGAAAGGGTTGGCATAGTTTGGTGAAGATCAAATCCGGACCGTTGATCTTCACTAATGCTTTGTCCAATTGCTTTGAGAGCCCAATGACTAGTTTCTAGAGAGGACTTATAAATTGAGGGGAGTTCGACCATTTTACCTCTCTTGGCACACTTGGTTGATACTCTTGTATGCATAGAGCTCAAGAAACTCACTCCACTCACTTGCACACCTTGGCATTGATGTAGAGTGAGATTTGGAGAGTTCTAATGCATTTGCTTAGTTGGGTTGCATTTGTGGCACTAGAGAAGCATGGTGGCAATGAATTTCTTGTTACTCTTGGTGGTTTCTGCCGCCTTGATGGTTTGGAGCTATTGGTGATTGTTGAGCACCTTGTGGTGATTGTTTGGTGGCTCGCCTAGTTTAGTTCAACTAGAGTAGTGCTCGTCTCTTTGCTTGTTTGAGTGCCTAGTAGTTGTGCTAGACTTGCTACTAGACTTGTGTAGGAGGCTTGCTTTGGGTGAAATAGAGCTAGAAAAGTAGTTACTATTAGGACTTCATATTGGTCTAACCACCTTGTTCTATTGCTATGTTATTTGTAGAGAAAACTTTTATAGGCTATTCACCCTCCCTCATCTCTCCATCTAGATCCTCTCACATGTGCTAGACATCCTTGGTCCATCCTCCATCCTCTTGGTCTCTCAGTTCAAGCCTCTGTGTTTGGTCTTTATCACACGTAGTCCATCGGCTTGAACTCCTTGCTTAACCTTCTCCGTTGTTATTGGCCACCTTGATGCACTCAACATGTGTACGTTCACAAGCCAAAAAATATGTTGCATAACACACACATGAACTTGACACCTAGATTAGTCCAAATCACCCTAAACCAAAGCTCGACCATCGTCCATCACACCACTAGATCCACACTTCCATGTGTACAAAAATTAGGAGGTTAACAATAACAATAGGCTTGGACCTATCCACCATACCGATACCACTAGATCCACCCTTGTTCAATAGATTGGAAGCGGTCAATAGTGGTTGACTTAGTCGGTCTAGTTCACACATATATACGTACCTACGGAAGGAGGCAAGTATCCGGTTGGTACTGACCTCTTCAGGTACAGTACCGACGTGCGTGTCATCAGTGGCAAAGCAACACTATACTGCAGTAACCGGTAACTAGTAACCGAAATAACAGAGGATCAGCTCGGCAGGAACCAGGATCAGGACTGTCAGTTTGTACTATTCCCTCACTCCCATTGAAAATGTTGTTGGAAAACCGTGCTCCCCTCACAGACACGTTTTCCGGACGACACTTTTAATATGACGGAGGGAGCACGTTGCAACCCCACCGTCCACATGGCCGTCCATCAGCTCCAGACTTTTCTAACAAGGCCTCGTTTAGATGCTGAAAAAATTTCAAACCGATGAATAGTACCACTTTCGTCTTATTTGATAAATATTGTCTAATCGTGGACCAACTAGGCTCAAAAGATTCATCTCGTGATTTCCAACTAAACTGTGTAATTAGTTATTATTTTTACCTACATTTACTATTTCATGCATGAGTCCAAAGATTAATGTGATAGAGAGAGTGAAAAAAATTCTAACTTTTCATGTGCATCGAAACAAGGCGCAAGCTCCCGACACACACGGTCCCGAAGCCGGCGGGCGGGGGCCAGCCGTGCGCCCGTGCCAGATGAGGTCGCATCAGGGTGGCAAGGCAGGTTCCAGTATTCTAGAACTACGGCCGTGCCAGATGCCGCCAGACGAGAAGTGTTTCTATTAGGCACCGTTTGGATGCCAAATTTTTTGGCAAAACACTACTATAGCGTTTTCGTTGTTATTTGGCAAATATTGTCCGAACATGGTCTAATTAGGCTTAAAAGATTCGTCTCGTCCATTTCGTCTAAACTGTGTAATTAGTTTTATTTTTTTATCTATATTTAATATTTTATATATATATCCAAAGATTCGATGTGACGGAGAATCTGAAAAATTTTGTAAAATTTCTTGGAACTAAACAGCCCCTTAGAGAAAGTACTCTGTACGTCTGTATCACCCCCATTCAGTTAATGAAGTTGCTATTGTTTAATCAATGCTAACAAACTAACATATCCAGAGATAAGATAACAACAGATCACCAAAGAGTGAGAAAGTCCATTGAAAATTACTGTACACAGATCCGCTCCGGACCTCCGGTACACGTCGTTGTCGCTGTGCCGTAGAACCGTGTAGCAGCGGCAACTGCACGAGGTGACCTGAACATGCTGTGCTGTTATAAAGTCCAATGTCCGCTTCCCTCAAGCTCAGCCGCAGCCCACTCTCCGCCCGCACGGCCGCACCACGCGAACCGGTAGTCCAGTACAACGCCACACAGTCGTCACCAGGAGGCCGCCATGCGCGCAGGCAACAAGCGCGGACACCCTCTCCTGAGTGGAGGCGCGAAGAGGGAGCTGTACTCCCACGGCTTCTCGGCGTCCCAGATGGCCGCGCTCACCGCGCTCTGCGGCGCGCTGGTGCCGTCCCTGCCGCCGGACCGCCGGAACGGTCACCACCACCACCACCACCCGCAGGAGGACGGCGGCCGCGGCGGGGGCGACGGAGACGGCAACAACAAGGTCGTGGAGGAGTTCCTCCTCGCCTCGGCCGCCGACCCGCCCGTGCCCGGCGAGGTGGCCGAGCTCATGTCGCGCAAGTGCCTCCCCGAGGCGCTGGCGCTGGTGCGCACGGTGCTGTGGCTGCTGGGCACGCGGCTCGGCTCGCTGGCGCTGTGCGGGGCCCGGTCGTGCCTGTCGTGGCGGTTCCCGTTCGTGCGCCGGTTCGACGAGCTGCCCCTGGAGCAGCGGGAGGCCGCGCTCCGGCGGTGGAGCCGGCAGACCCTGCTCCCGCCGCTGCGCATGTTCTTCCTCATCACCAAGGTCTTCTGCCTCTACGTCTTCTACTCCTGGGTAAGCCTGCAGCTTCCAATCATTCTAGTGGTCCGCCAGCGCCGCGGTAGAAACACAGTGGCTTTCGCGTCGGTTAGCCTCTGCCGCTGCCTGTGATGCGGTCCGTCCGCTAGCTAGCTGTACTGTAGTAGTAGCATCGAGCACGGGATGAGCCGGCCCGGCCCACCGATCGATGAGGCTAACGCATGTGCGTGCGTGCATGAGCGGCGACGCCAGTGGCTGCACGTCTTCCTTCCACCTACTAGACCCTGTGACGCTGGCCGCGCTGCCACGAACAAGGACCACAGGCAGGTCTGTGGTCTGCGCCTCTGTCGCTGGGGCCATGTTTATTTCTAAAAAATATTTCAAAATTTTTCGTTACGTCGAAGGTTTGATATACGTAGAGCATTAAATATAGATAAAAAAATAATTACACAGTTCGGTAGAAAACCACGAGACGAATATTTTGATCCTAATTAGTCTACGATGGAACAGTGATGGACAAATACAAACCGAAATGCTACAGTAACCAGAGAAAAAAATTCCGCGATCGTGGTGGATCGTCGATCGACATTCGACCACGTCCTTATAAAACGTACGTTGACGATGAGGCATCGAGGCGGATTCCGCCGCGCGTTCTACGGCGGGTTGCTCTGTAGACTGTAGCTGTCCTTCAACTGTCTGTACTGTGCAGCAGCAGCCCTTAACACCGTAGAATTGTAAATAAGGGCATGTTTGGTTTGAACTTGTTAAAGTTTAACTCCCATCATATCAATGTTTTCTCAAATGCATGGAGTACTAAATGTAGACTAATTACATGTATGTCGGCACAGATTATGAGTAATTTACGAGACGAATCTATTAAGCCTAATTAGTCCCAAATTGGAAACTTTTTGTGAAATAAGACAAAAGTGCTACAGTGTTCATTAAACTTTAACTCCTCAAACCAAACACCCCAAACATAGATGAAGACACTGCTCAGTACTTCACTTCATCGCTATGGAGCAGTAGTACAATTGCTGTCGATTAGTTGCCGTCGAGGAGAAAAATGGAAGAAAAAGATAGAGTCGTCTAGAGTCGAAGCAGAGAGGAAGGGGATTAGTTAGTGATTTTTTCCAAGATGGTTGGTGTTTAATGTGCCTCAGCTTTACTAGTATCTTCTTTTACCCTGGAAATCTTGATAATGACAACTTTTTTTTGAATCGTCTTGATAATGACAACTTGGAAAGGAACATGCTATAACTTCGTCTGAAGATCGCTTTTAGTGAACGCAAGCAAGAATTGTAAGAGCAATGATGATATCACCTGATCAACGAACCCTGACAAGGACGCATCACGCATAGGTTCATGTTCAAATGTTTTTTTTTTTTTGAATTTGAATCCTTATTATCCATGTTGTGTGTGTGTCCTTGCACTGCAGACCGATGAGAACTCAAAGAATCCGCACTGGCGCGCGATTGGGTACAGCCCGCCCCTGGCCGACGAAGAGCCGGCGCCGGCGGAATCAGAGCGTCCCGAGAAGCGTCCCCTCGACGATGGCATCGTGGAGACCACCAAGGAGAACGACGCGTCCCTGTCAGCGTTGCTAGCCGCGAAGGGCCTCACGGTGACCGATGACGCTGCGCGGAACGTGTGCAGGGTCGAGTGCGACGTCGTCATCGTCGGTTCCGGCTGCGGCGGGGGCGTGGCGGCAGCGGTGCTCGCGGGGGCGGGGCACAAGGTGGTCGTCATCGAGAAAGGAAACTACTTCACGGCGCGGGATTACACGGCCGTCGAGGCGCCGTCGATGGAGCATCTCTACGAGGGCGGAGGGTTCGTCAGCACGCTCAGCGGCAGCGCGCTACTCCTGGCAGGCTCGACGGTCGGCGGCGGCACGGCGGTGAACTGGTCAGCTTGCATCAAGACCCCCGACGACGTTCGTGGGGAGTGGGCGCGCGAGCAGGGGCTCCCGTTGTTCGCCACCGACGAGTACGCCGCCGCCATGGACAAGGTGTTCGAGCGGCTCGGCGTGACGGACGGGTGCGCGGAGGAGGGGCTCCAGAACAAGGTCCTCCGCAAGGGGTGCGAGAAGCTCGGGTACAAGGTGGAGTCGGTGTCGAGGAACTCGTCGGAGGGGCACTACTGCGGCAGCTGCGGTTACGGCTGCTGCACCGGCGACAAGCGCGGCACGGACAGAACTTGGCTGGTCGACGCGGTGAGCCGCGGCGCGGTGATCCTGACGGGGTGCAAGGCCGAGAAGCTGCTGCTGGAGCGTACCGGCACTGGCGGCGCGGGCGGCAGGGCGAAGCGATGCGTCGGCGTGGTGGCGAGGAGCACCAACCCGGCGATCACGAGGACGCTGGAGGTGCGCGCCAGGGCGACCGTCTCGGCTTGCGGGTCGCTCCTGACGCCGGTGCTGCTGCGCGGGAGCGGGCTCAGCAACCGGCACATCGGCAAGAACCTCCATCTCCACCCGACGGCCCTGGTGTGGGGCTACTTCCCGGACACCATGCCGGACCTCAAGGGCAAGATGTACGAGGGCGGCATCATCACGTCCCTGCACAAGGTGGAAGGCGCTCCGGGCGCGCCGGCCCGTGCCATCCTCGAGACGCCTGCGATGGGCCTGGCCGGCGCGGGGACGCTGTTCCCCTGGGTGTCCGGGAGCGACATGAAGGAGCGGATGCTCAGGTACGGCCGCACGGTGCACCTCTTCTCCCTGGTGAGGGACCGCGGTTCCGGCACCGTGCACGGCGAGCGGCGGGTGGAGTACCACCTGGACGCCACGGATGGGGAGAACATGCGCGAGGGCCTGCGCCGCGCGCTGCGCATCCTGGCCGCGGCGGGCGCGGCGGAGATCGGCACCCACCGCAGCGACGGGCAGCGGTTCGCGTGCAGGGGCGCCACGGAGGCCGCGCTGGAGGAGTTCCTGGACGGCGTGGACGTGGTGCGCGGGCCCCAGTCGAAGGCCGAGGCGTGGAGCCTGTGCTGCACGGCGCACCAGATGGGCAGCTGCCGGATGGGCGCCACGGCCCGGGACGGCGCCGTGGACGCTCGCGGCGAGAGCTGGGAGGCCGAGAGCCTGTACGTGTGCGACGCCAGCGTCCTGCCCAGCGCCGTCGGCGTCAACCCCATGGTCACCATCCAGTCCGTGGCCTACTGCCTCGCCACGGGCATCGTCGAGTCGCTCAGGCGCGGCCCGGTTCCTGAAAAGATCTAGTGATACCGCCCTCGTGTCACGCACGATTTCCGTATTGTTCTCGTGGAATTGCTGCAGAATAGCTCAACAGTGATTCACTATTCGTGTGGTGGATAATAAGAAGAAATGGAAACGAAACAGATTTATCTCTTTGAGTTTTGCTCCGGTGGTCCTCTCCACTTGTTATATTTTCACAGTATACTTATATGATGTCATAGATCTATGTAAATCTCTCTATAATTTTAATTAAATTTGAGATGTTTTGACTCTTCAAGAAAGTTGGAATGACTTAGACCATGTATGGGTAAATTTCGGATTCTTAAAAACTAGATTTTGCCTTTAGTTTCTAAAATCTGAATTATGTGCAAACACTGGTGGGGTGTTTAGACCCCCAAGTTTTTAAAATTTGACTTCACTTATTGCTCTGTGGGTCACAAGAAACTGGTAAAAGCTGAGTATCAATAGCCTCCTGGTTTTTAAGAATCTGACAAAAATTGGTAGCAAATACTGGTCTGTTTGGTTCCAACCTAGTTTCCAAAAGCCAAATTCTTAAAAACCGGCAAAATCTGGAGGGATCCAAACACGGACTTATAATTTGGAACGAATGGAGTAACTAGTTTTAATGTTCATAATTTTCCACGATTTTTTTTGGAAACGGAAGCTTTTATTAAACCAAAGAGCAGTACATCGAGTTGATACATAAACTTTGAAACACTCCGAGCCTCTGCCTGACTAAGAGGCACACAACATAAATTGAAATGAAAAAGCAACAACTAATGACAGTCAATCCGTAGACTAGACCGCCATCCAAACGTCTGGGAAAAGAAGACCTTCGCCAACTGCTCCAACTACTACGAGACCACTACAACTATACCCTGCATATCCGACCGCTAGAGGATATCCCAAGAACGAAGTCGATGGGTAGCTGCATAAATAACCTGCAAAGGAGAAATTTGTCTAGAATATACTGCTAGTAGTTATTTACGGGCTAAGAATGCTAAGAGGGTTGTAACATGTTTACTGAGACACTCCATTCCGAAATAGAAGATGTTATTTATATGATTCAACCTTTGTCCCAAAATACTCGACACTTTCACCTTTCAATGCACTTTTCTCTTCTTCTAATACACCTTTTTATTTTTCCAATACTATCTCTATTCCTCTCTATCTCTCCATCTTTGTCTGGGGACGGAAGGAGTATATATTAACACAAGCTTGTGTGTTAGTTACTGCATCGCAACTGCATGCATTTGCCGGCACGAGATCAGGAAAGCACAAGCAGATCAGGAACGCGCATGCAACTTGCATTTGCAGTTGCAGTCGTCTCACATGATTGTAACAATAAATTTTAGTCGCAAGTCAAATGGCGCCAGGCACGCTATCAGTTTATTTATTAGTGCCACGATACTGTTGCCAGACAGGCAGATCCTCATCGGTCGGCCACGCGCCAATAGCAGGATGAGGACGTCCTCGCCGCTTGCAAGCGGATACATTTACTGGTGCTCCCTCCTATCGAATTTAGAAGTCGTTTTGACAAGGTTTGGGTCAAACATTGGGAATATAAATCATCGATAACTTTTAAGTTGTTGAGTTTGCAAATGTAAAAATTATATGAATAAATTTGTCTTAAAAAATACTTTCATAAAGTATACATATATCACTTTTTCATAAATATTTTTTATAAAAACAAGATGTCAAAGTTGTGTTTTGGAGACCGTGTCGCTGTCCTAAACGACTTCTAAATCCGATACGGAGGGAGTACGCACGAAGGGACAAACCAACAAACTGCGGCTTGCAAGCTACGTACTCGTCCAATCGTCCTTGAATGAATTGCAGGCTCTGTTCGCCATGACTGAAAGTACTGTTCGCTGATTTATTGTGAGAGAAAAATACTGTTCACTTATTGAAAAGTACGGCTTATAAGACAAGCGAACTCTAGAATGCAGGTCCCAGGTAGCTTTCGACGATATGAACTGGTCGCTGGCCCCTCGAGCCCAGGGTATCCATGGCACCTATCACGCGATCTCCTTCAACCAGCGTGCAGTGGAAGGGACCCTCTCCAACGGCGTGCGAGGTCAATTTTAATCATGGCCTGTTTAGATATCCAAAATGAGCCAAAAAATTTTGCATAGTAACTGTCACATCGAATCTTTGTACATATGCATGGAGCATTAAATGTAGGTAAAAAAATAACTAATTGCATAGTTTGTCTGTAAATGTCGAGATGAATCTTTTGAGCCTAGTTAGTCCATGGTTAGAAAAATTTTGCCACATAACAACGAAAAGTGCTACATGAATTTTTCCCCAAAAATTTTCGCATCTAAACACGCCCCATGTATATTGATATTCGTATCGAGCAGCAGGAGTATGAAGCAATCAGAAGGAATTTTTTATTTTTAGAATCCATTTTTTATTCAATATTTATATTGATTTTAACAAAAAGCTACACCTTTCATATAACAAATATATTTGTTCCACATCATATGGAAATATATGGTTTTTTTTTTCTAAAAAGACAAGCTCTGATGCGTGATTAATATGCCCCTTAAGGGCCAAACGAACCACCCACCGCGCCATTGCCTCCTTACCCCCTTGCGTTCCAATTCCCAATCTTGATTGCTCCTCCACTATCCCATACGATCTCCTCATCGTCCACGCTGTAACGGAGAGCGTGGATAGCTTGCCATTGCCTCGTTAGATCTCCTCATCGCCCACGTCCCCCTTGCATTCCAATTCCCAATCCCGATTGCTCATTCACTCTCCCCTACAATCTCCTCATCGCCCGCGTTGTAACACAGAGCTGGATAGCTTACGCATATCTTACTTTCTGATGTAGCCAAAGGCATTCAAGAAAGCCTCTGGACTACATGGTCTGATAGAAGGGCGCCAGTTTAAGTATCCATAAATAACAAATTAAGCCAAGACATATATCTGAAAGACAATTCAGCATATTGATTTTTTATGATTCAAGGCGCGAAATCATTATTAACACAGATCTCAACGTTCCTGCACTGGCAACGTAACACAATAAACTGGCACTGGCCATGCAGCAGAATAAACTGGCAACATAGGCCCTGGCAGCAAATTTTTACCCACCAGGGTAGCAGCCTCTGCCCTCTGGACCAAAAGGTAAGGCCCCGTTTGGTTTGGGTGGGTTAAAGTTTAACTCCCATCACAATAATGTTCCCTCAAATACATGAAGTACTAAATAGACTAATTACATACATGTCGGCACATATTAGGAGTAATTTACGAGACGAATCTATTAAGCCTAATTAGTCTAAGATTGGAAACTTTTTGTCAAATAAAACGAAAGTGCTACAGTATTTGTTAAACTTTATCACTCAAACCAAACAGGGCCTAAATTGATTTGCAATTGACAAAACAGCAGCTGCCCAATGGCACCGATAAATGTTTATTAACATGTGACCACAAAGTTTCGGCACTGGCAACGTTTAACAGGAAAACTAGGCCAAAATAACCCCACTTCAAAAAAAGTTGCAGTTCACGACTTCTGCCCCAATCCAAAATCCGTAGAAGAGCACTGCCCATCTTGTACCAGTGAAAAAAAAGAAACTTCGGATTGACACACTATAGTTATTTGACGGATGCTTTTACAGCTTTCTCTGCCGCATCATCAAGATCTTCTGCAGTGATCAAAGTCATTCCACTTTCCTGCAAAGATAAATATAAATATCACCAATAAACATGTATGTTTTCATACAACAAAGCAGAGTCAGAACATGTAAACTAAGAAGCATGCACCACTATCATCAACAGCTCTAACCTTAAGAATCCTCTTTCCTTGGTCTACATTGGTGCCTTCCAACCGAACAACAACAGGAACCTTCAGGTCAACCTGACAACAGGTGGGAAAATTAACAATAATGTTCTGTACAGGAAAAACATGAGATAAACATAGCACATATCATAAAAAAAACATGATACATATGAGGTGTTTAGTTTGACAAATGATGTGATCCATCAAGGTACCAACTTCTCAGTTCTCACTCAAATTTCTGGTTTGGGGAATGGAATGGATTGATCCATCACCACCTTATCCGTCACAAACACATGGCCAGCTTAATACTCCATCCATTCCAAATTATAAGACGTTTTGGTTTTTCTAGATACATGGCTTTAACTATGTATCTATAAGGGCAGACCCAGTGCCAGAGGCTCCCACACGAGTGGGGTCTGGGGAAGGGAATAACCGAAGCAAAGTTTTACCCCTGCAGAAATTCTGCAGAGAGACGGCTTCGAACCCAGGACCTGGCTTTAACTATGTATCTATACATAGTGTATATCTAAGTGCATAGCAAAAGCTATGTATGTATCTAGAAAAGCCAAAACGTATTATAATTTGGGATGGAGGGAATAAGAATGGTTTCATCCACCAAAATTCATGGGATGACACCATGATGGCCCATTCCATTCTAGGCGAGGTAATTCCTCAAACCAAATACCCCATTAATAAACATGCTGAAAATGCTAAGAAAATGAATAAGAAAACAAGGGCCATGATGGTGAAGTACCTCCAAATCTAATTAAAAACAGACAAGAAAAACATTACAATATTATCAACACATTTTTATTTAACAACAACCACTAGCCGAACGTAGACAAGATGATAAAAAAATAGAACCAAACTAATCAAGCATCCATGGCAAGGAATACAAACTGCTCCAAAACAGACTTCATTTGGGGTATGTATATTTCTATGTAGTGACCAAATTATATTTGCAAGAAAACCATCCACAATTGATTAGTGACAATATTACTGTGCAATATCAAGAGGCAGAGAAACAATGTTGAGATAAGTATCTCCTTGTACTATAAAAGGTAAATTTCTGAAAACTGAGACATCCAATTTCAGGGAAATAAAGAAGTCCCTAGCGGCGAGGACAACTATTGCATGAACACACTGATTATGTGGGGACAAAAATATGCCAAAATTGTCAGGAACCGATGTTACAAATAAAGCTACAAAAGGCTAAAAATGTACCTGTTTAGCAGCATTAACAATTCCACTTGCTATCACGTCACACTTCATAATGCCCCCAAAAATGTTCACTAGAATTGCCTTCACTCTATCGTCTGAAGTCAGTATCTTAAAAGCTTCCACAACCTGGATAGAATAGAAATTTTATAAGATATGCAGTGTCAAAGCAAAGCTACAATGCCAAAACTGCATCAGGGTTTAATATGGATCTCAAGGAATTCTATATCATTCAGGTGATAACAAATATTTGCAATGTACTAAGGATAGAAGAGAAGGTCAAACGTTCAAGTAACGCTAAAATGCCATCCAATTTATACCTGCCCCTCTGATGCACTTCCACCAACATCAAGGAAATTGGCAGGCGTACCACCATGCAACTTTATAATATCCATGGTCGCCATGGCCAATCCTGCTCCATTCACCATGCAACCAATCTCTCCATCAAGACCAATATAGTTCAAATCTGCTTTGGCAGCAGCGACCTGTAAAGGTTTTGATTCCAGTGCTGAGATTATATAACCAAAAAAAAAAGTACTGGCTAAGAGACAAGTTCTCATCACAAATAAGGTCTAGAAGGAAGAAAAATGTGCAAAAACACATTAGAAGAAAACTTGACACAAGGAGAGAATGAACAATGGGAAAGAAGAGCAATTCTATACCTCCCTGGGGTCTTCCTGAGTTGTATCACGCAGTGCAAATATTTCTTTCTGTCTAAATGCAGCATTATCATCAAAGTTCAACTTTGCATCAGCAGCAACAAGCTTGTTGTCAGCTGTCTCCGCCAGAGGATTTATCTACCCACATCAAGCATCCAAATTATAGCGTAATAAGATAAAAGCATCAAAATGAGGACCATTTTTCACTGCATACCTCCAGCAATGTGCAATCGCACTTGCAGAAAAGTTCATACAGCTTCTTAATCTGTTCTATAGAAGACTGCCTATCCGCTGCCTTCAGGGCTAGACCATCAACAACTTTAGCTGCATCCTCATCTGTGATTCCTTTAAATACATCAATAGGAACCTGACATTCCAATAAATTAAATTTCAACATAGGTAACACAATTTGGAGAAGTATCATGTAAATATGAAACACAACAGAGCCATACAAATACAATGAGCCCAAAATAAAATTAGGGAACTTAACCTTAATAATCATATCAGGATACTTCTCTGCAAGATCTTCAATACTGGTTCCTCCCTTGCTGCAAGCAATAATGAGCTGAAATGGACAATCGGAAATGAGGATAAGGGAAAAAGAAAAAAAAACTTGACAAAATATATCATCCATTTCAGAAAGGAGACCATGACAGAAATAAGTCTATGTGTGGTTGGTCTTTGTGGGGCTGCAACACATGGTCCTTGTGTCCTTGTAACAGCATCCTTGACTGCTTTTAGGACAGCAGTTAGCATCTTAGGACAGCATCTTAGGACAGACATCTTAGGACAGCATCGGCATCTTAGGACAGCATCTTAGACTAGCATCTTAGCATATGCTTGGCTGGCTAGCAGCCCTATAAATATGTATCCCCAACCCCTCAGGTTGGCATGGCATTTGTATGAGTTTGTGTGAGAAATAAACCAGAAAATTGCCCCAACTCCTAGTGTCATCCTCTCTCGATGAGAGTAAGGATTCTGCTACTACCAAGAGTGAGAATCCAGCGACTAACAAGTGGTATCAGAGCCGTACTATCCTGTAGCCTGAGCATCTCCTACTCTTCTCCTTCCTCGGCCTCGCAGCAGCCCCAGCCGGTAGCAGCAGCAGCTCCGGCTGCCCCTGCTCTCCACACAGCAGCCCCCTCGATAGCGCGCCATGTCCGCAGGACAGTCTCAGGGCTCGGTCGCCTCGAGCACGCGCCGTCGGCAGGCGGCCGACCTCGCCGCGGCAGAGAAGCGCGAGAGAGCGGCAGCAGACGCCGCAGCAGCAAGGGCATCGAGGCTTGCAGCAGCGGAGCTGGCAGCAGCTAGAGCAGAGGTGGAAGTAGCAGCGGCGGCGGATGCAGCGCGTGCAGCAGCAGCGGAGGTCGAGGTTCTACGCGGCAGCAACAGCAGCTCCATCGCTGCTGATGACAGCGCCGACGCGGACCTCAAGCTGCTGGAGAGGGAGGCATCGCGAGGGCGAGCGGCGCAGTGGGCAGCCGCGCACGTCCACGAGCGCGGTGGTAGCCCAGACACGCCGTCGGCGCTCCTGAAGGAGGCGCGCACGGCGGTGGCGCTCCTGGAGGAGGCGCGCATGGCGGCGGCGGACGGGTCGACGGAGAGCGCGGCCTTCACAGGCAGCGCAGCTCTCTCTCCCCGGTTCGGTACCGTGGTCACCACGAGTACCAGGCTGTCGTCGGCCCCGGTGGCGGGTGGCCTACCCTCACCAAGACCAACTATGTTGAGTGGGCTGCGGTGATGAGGGTGAGGCTCCAGGTGCGGCATATGTGGGATGCAGTCCGGTACGGCGACGTCGACTACGACCAAGATCGACGGGCGCTGGATGCTCTCATTGCTGCAGTCCCGCCCGAGATGCAGTTTTCGCTTACCAGCAAGCGGACTGCCAAGGAGGCCTAGGACGCCATCGCTGCAGCACGCATCGGCAGCGACCGCGCCCGCAAGTCCACACTGCAGGCACTTCGCAAGGAGTGGGAGAACCTGGCCTTCAAGCCAGGTGAGGACGTTGATGACTTTGCTCTCCGTCTCAACACTCGGTTGCAGAAGTTGGTGCAATTCGGCGACGACACCTACGGCGAGGAGAGAGCTGTTGAGAAGCTCTTCCGTTGCGTCCCCGAGTAGTACAAGCAGATGGCTCGCTCAATCGAGTCTCTGCTGGACCTCTCCACAATGACGATCGAGGAGGCGTTGGGCCACCTTAAGGTCATTGACAGCGATGAGCCACATCGCCTCTCAGGACCCGTCACCATTGGCGGGAAGCTCCTCCTCACTCGGGAGCAGTGGGTTGCCGGCCAAGGTGACAAGAAGAAGGGGGAGCCTTCTTCCACGACAGGCGGCCGCAAGCGTGGCAAGCCACGCAAAGACGCCCAGGCAGGGGCGCGAAGACGTGCCGAGGGTGATGATCGTGGAGGCGCCCAGGGCGGCGCCGCTGGCAAGCAAAAGCCAGCACGAGACGAACCTTGCTACAACTGCAGCAAGCTTAGTCATTGGGCCAAGGATTGTCAACAGCCACGACGCGGCCAGGCCCACGTCGCGCAGGCGGAGGAGGAGCAGTCGGCTCTGTTCATTGTTCATGCGAGCATCGAACTACCTCCAGCGGCACCGGCCGCAACAGCTCTCCTCCACCTTGACGAGCCAAAAGCACACGCCCTCCTCGACGACAGCTCCGGCAACGACAAGACCGACGGGTGGTGCCTTGACACCGGCGCCACCCACCACATGACCGGGCAGCGGGAGTTCTTCTCCGAGCTCGACTCAGGCATTCGAGGCACCGTCAAGTTCGGCGACGCCTTCGCTGTGGAGATCAAGGGCGTCGGCTCTGTCGTCTTCGTCACCAAGACTGGCGAGCACAGGCTGCTCACCGGTGTCTACTACATCCCCGCGTTGAGGAACTCCATCATCAGCTTGGGACAGCTGGATGAGAGCGGATCGCGCGTGGAGATCGAGCACGGGGTGCTGCGCATCTGGGATCATCGACACCGGCTCCTGGTCAAGGTCAACAGGAGCAACCACCTCTACGTCCTTCACGCACAGGTGGCGCAACCTCTTTGTCTTGCAGCCCGCCGCGACGACGACGCTCGTGCCACCTCCAAGCGTCGTCGTCGCGGCGGGCTGCAAGACAAAGAGGTTGCGCCACCTGTGCGTGAAGGACGTAGAGGCGGTTGCTCCTGTTGACCTTGACTAGGAGCCGGTGTCGATGATCCCAGATGCGCAGCACCCCGTGCTCGATCTCCACGCGCGATCCGCTCTCACGCACGAGCGTCGTCGTCGCGGCGGGCTGCAAGACAAAGAGGTTGCGCCACCTGTGCGTGAAGGACGTAGAGGCGGTTGCTCCTGTTGACCTTGACCAGGAGCCGGTGTCGATGATCCCAGATGCGCAGCACCCCGTGCTCGATCTCCACGCGCGATCCGCTCTCATCCAGCTGTCCCAAGCTGATGATGGTGTTCCTCAACGCGGGGATGTAGTAGACACCGGTGAGCAGCCTGTGCTCGCCAGTCTTGGTGACGAAGACGACAGAGCCGACGCCCTTGATCTCCACAGCGGAGGCGTCGCCGAACTTGACGGTGCCTCGAATGCCTGAGTCGAGCTCGGACAAGAACTCCCGCCGCCCGGTCATGTGGTGGGTGGCGCCGGTGTCAAGGCACCACCCGTCGGTCTTGTCGTTACCGGAGCTGTCGTCGAGGAGGGCGTGTGCTTTTGGCTCGTCAAGGTGGAGGAGAGCCGTTGCGGCCGGCGCCGCTGGAGGTAGTTCAATGCTCGCATGAGCAATGAACAGAGCCGGCTGCTCCTCCTCCGCCTGCGCGACGTGGGCCTGGCCGCGTCGTGGCTGTCGACAATCCTTGGCCCAATGACCAAGCTTGCTGCAGTTGTAGCAAGGTTCGTCTCGTGCTGACTTTTGCTTGCCAGCGGCGCCGCCCTGGGCGCCTCCACGATCATCACCCTCGGCACGTCTTCGCGCCCCTGCCTGGGCGTCTTTGCGTGGCTTGCCACGCTTGCCACGCTTGCGGCCGCCTGTCGTGGAAGAAGGCTCCCCCTTCTTCCTGTCACCTTGGCCGGCAGCCCACTGCTCCCGAGTGAGGAGGAGCTTCCCGCCAATGGTGACGGGTCACGAGAGGCGCTGTGACTCATCGCTGTCAACGACCTTGAGGCGGCCCAACGCCTCCTCGATCGTCATCGTGGAGAGGTCTAGCAGAGACTCGATTGAGCGAGTCATCTGCTTGTACTTCTCGGGGACGCAGCGGAAGAGCTTCTCAACAGCTCTCTCCTCGCCGTAGGTTTCGTCGCCGAACTGCACCAACTTCTGCAACAGAGTGTTGAGACGGAGAGCAAAGTCATCAACGTCCTCACCTGGCTTGAAGGCCAGGTTCTCCCACTCCTTGCGAAGTGCCTGCAGTGTGGACTTGCGGGCGCGGTCGCTGCCGATGCGTGCCGCAGCGATGGCGTCCCAGGCCTCCTTGGCAGTCCGCTTGCTGGTAAGCGAAAACTGCATCTCGGGCGGGACTGCAGCAATGAGAGCATCCAGCGCCCGTCGATCTTGGTCGTAGTCGACGTCGCCGTACCGGACTGCATCCCATATATGCCGCACCTGGAGCCTCACCCTCATCACCGCAGCCCACTCAACGTAGTTGGTCTTGGTGAGGGTAGGCCACCCGCCACCGGGGCCGACGTCCCTGACGACAGCCTGGTACTCGTGGTGACCACGGTACCGAACCGGGGATAGAGAGCCGCGTTGCCTGTGAAGGCCGCGCTCTCCGTCGACCCGTCCGCCGACAGCCTGGTACTCGTGGTGACCACGGTACCGAACCGGGGAGAGAGAGCCGCGCTGCCTGTGAAGGCCGCGCTCTCCGTCGACCCGTCCGCCGCCGCCATGCGCGCCTCCTTCGGGAGCGCTGCCGGCGTGTCTGCGCCTGTCTGGGCTGCCGCCGCGCTCGTGGGCGTGCGCGGCTGCCCACTGCGCTGCTCGCCCTCGCGATGCCTCCCTCTCCAGCAGCTCGAGGTCCGCGTCGGCGCTGTCATCAGCAGCGATGGAGCTGCTGTTGCTGCCGCGTAGAACCTCGACCTCCGCTGCTGCTGCACGCGCTGCATCCGCCGCCGCCGCTGCTTCCACCTCCGCTCTAGCTGCTGCTAGCTCCGCTGCTGCCAGCCTCGATGCCCTTGCCGCCGCTGCTGCGGCGTCTGCCGCCGCTCGCTCGCGCTTCTCTGCCGCGGCGAGGTCGGCCTCCTGCCGACGCCGCGTGCTCGAGGCGACCGAGCCCTGAGACTGTCCTGCGGACATGGCGCGCTATCGAGGGGGCTGCTGTGTGGAGAGCAGGGGCAGCCGGAGCTGCTGCTGCTACCGGCTGCGGCTGCTGCGAGGCCGGAGAAGGAGAAGAACAGGAGATGCTCAGGCTACAGGATAGTACGGCTCCGATATCACTTGTTAGTCGCTGGATTCTCACTCTTGGTAGCAGTAGAATCCTTACTCTCATCGAGAGAGGATGACACTAGGAGTTGGGGCAATTTTCTGGTTTATTTCTCACACAAACTCACACAATGCCATACCAACCTGAGGGGTTGGAGTTACATATTTATAGGCTGCTAACCAGCCAAGCATATGCCAATATGCTAGTCTAAGATGCTAAAGTGTTGTCCTAGCTAAAATGATGTCCTCTAGTCTAAGATGTTGTCCTAAAAATAGAAAAACAGCCACAAGGACCATGTGAGCAGCACAGCCCCACAAAGACCAACCACACATGAGACTTATCCATCACGCTCCCCCACCAAGGCCCTCGACGGCAAGACGCCATACGAGGCCTGGCACGGGCGCAAGCCCGCGGTGAGCCACCTTCGCGTCTTCGGCTGCATGACCTTCGTCAAGGAGCTCAACCACGTCGGCAAGCTCGACGACCGGAGCACGCCAGGGGTCTTCATCGGCTACGCGGAGGGCGCCAAGGCCTACCGCGTCCTCGACCCTGCGACACGGCGCGTGCGCATCACGCGTGTCGTCGTGTTCGACGAGGGGCGAAGCTGGACGTGGGGCAAGATGGTGGATGACGGCTCGACTCCGACGACCAGCGATTTCGTCGTCGACTACGTCCACTTCAAGGACGCGGGGGGAGCTAGCAGCTCGTCCTCACCGAGCTCGCCTACCCCACCACCTCGTTCGCCACCACCTCTGGCGAGTCCTTCACCACCGCCACCACCAGCTCCGACAAGTTCACATGCTCCGGCGAGTCCACCACCAGCACCGCCGGCCACGCCTCGCTCTCCTACACCGGACCCTACCCCTTCAGGCTCGGCACCGGCAACTTTGGCCCACGACGAGCAGCGCACAGTGGAGTTCGCCACTCCGCTGTCCAACGACGAGGATCGCATCGACGCCTACCACGGCGGCGAGCCTCTGCGCTACCGTACCGTGGACAACCTCCTCGGCGAGCAGCCGGCCCCTGGACTGGCTCAGCACGACTTTGAGGCGGAGTTGCACCTCGCACAGGACGATGGCGAGCCTCGTTCCTTCGCCGAGGCGGAGAGGGACACGACATGGCGTGCCGCGATGCAGATGGAGATGGACGCCGTCGAGCGGAACAAGACGTGGGAGCTGGCCGATCTTCCAGCCGGCCATCACGCCATCTCTCTCAAGTGGGTCTTCAAGCTCAACAAGGACGAGACCGGAGAGGTGATCAAGCACAAGGCGCGTCTGGTGGCGCGCAGCTTCGTCCAGCAAGAAGGAATCGACTTTGACGATGCCTTCGCGCCCGTTGCACGGATGGAGTCCGTGCGACTCCTTGCGCTAGCTGCCCAGGAGGGTTGGCGTGTCCATCACATGGATGTCAAGTCGGCGTTCCTTAACGGCGACTTGAAGGAGGAGGTCTACGTGCATCAGCCGCCGGGATTTGCGATTCCCGGCAAGGAGGGCAAGGTGCTTCGCCTGCGCAAGGCCCTCTATGGCTTGCGGCAGGCACCGAGGGCGTGGAATGCCAAGCTGGATTCCACGCTGAAGGGGATGGGCTTCGAGCAAAGCCCACACGAGGCGGCAATCTACCGGCGGGGCAGCGGAGGAAAGACCCTGCTGGTAGGCGTCTACGTCGACGACTTGGTGATCACCGGCACCAAGGATGCGGAGGTGGCGGCATTCAAGGAAGAGATGAAGGCCACCTTCCAGATAAGTGATCTGGGGTCTCTCTCCTTCTACCTGGGAATCGAGGTGCACCAGGATGACTCCGGGATCACGCTTCGACAAACCGCCTACGCCAAGCGCATCGTTGAGCTAGCTGGGCTCACCGACTGCAACCCAGCCCTCACTCCGATGGAGGAGAGGCTGAAGCTGAGCCGCGACAGCACGACGGAGGAGGTGGATGCTACGCAGTACCCGCGTCTTGTGGGGAGCCTTCGCTACCTCGCCCACACACGGCCGGACTTGGCATTCTCCGTCGGCTACGTTAGTCGGTTCATGCAACGACCAACGACGGAGCACTAGCAGGCTGTGAAGAGGATCATCCGCTATGTTGCGGGGACTCTCGACCACGGTCTCTACTACCCGAGGTGTCCTGGCGCGACACACTTCGTCGGGTACAGCGACAGTGACCACGCAGGCGACATCGACACCAACAAGAGCACAAGCGGGGTCCTCTTCTTCCTCGGCAAGTGCCTCGTTAGCTGGCAGTCGGTCAAGCAGCAGGTGGTGGCCCTGTCCAGCTGTGAGGCCGGGTACATAGCGGCTTCCACCGCTTCGACTCAGGCGCTCTGGCTCGCTCGACTGCTTGGTGATCTCCTCGGCAGAGACATTGAAGCGGTGGAGCTCAGGGTGGAGAGCAAGTCCGCCTTGGCCTTAGCAAAGAACCCCGTCTCCCATGAGCGCAGCAAGCACATCCGCATCAAGTACCACTTCATTCGGAGCTGCTTGGACGAGGGGAGCATCAAGGCCGGCTACATCAACACCCAGGACCAGCTGGCAGACCTTCTCACCAAGTCCCTTGGGCGAGTGAAGTTCCAGGAGCTTTGCGCCAGGATTGGGATGGTCCGAGTTCCCTAGACGGCGCCACACAAGACTTAGGGGGAGAATGACATAAATAAGTCTGTGTGGCTGGTCTTTGTGGGGCTGCAACACATGGTCCTTGTGTCCTTGTAACAGCATCCTTGACTGCTTTTAGGACAGCAGTTAGCATCTTAGGACAGGCATCTTAGGACAGCATCGGCATCTTAGGACAGCATCTTGACTAGCATCTAGGATAGCATCTTAGACTAGCATCTTAGCAGCATCTTAGCATATGCTTGGCTGGCTAGCAGCCCTATAAATATGTATCCCCAACCCCTCAGATTAGCATGGCATTGTATGAGTTTGTGTGAGAAATAAACCAGAAAATTGTCCCAACTCCTAGTGTCATCCTCTCTCGATGAGAGTAAGGATTCTGCTACTACCAAGAGTGAGAATCCAGCGACTAACAGACCAATGGTGTGCATTACTTCTTTGATTCAGTCACCACAATACACTGGCTTATTTGAAGAACATAAGAAAAGCCCACTAATAGAAATTATAAAATGAACAGCAAAGTAAAGTAATATCTGAGATAAATGGCATACCGGACCAGCAGTTTTCCTATCAAGGGTGATGGCAAAGTACATCTCATTAGTAAGAGATAGTTTCTCACACAAGTAGACCTGCCGAAGAGAATGGAGAGTGTCAATCTCTAGAAATCTTTCACATGCAAGGAAATATTGCAAACTAAAAGTATGAGGTGATGACTTTCTACAGCATAGTCATAAGAACAAAATTATGTAGAACTATTTTGAAATGCATTGAGATCTTGTCTTGCATATTAAAAATAGTAAAAATAAATCCATCCACAAGGTTAAGGAGAAAGCCATAGAATGACAGAAACAATCAGATATCATGTACACAGTATGGCCTTAAAGGTACCATTCCCTTTCCCTACAACAAATATGCATTCTTGGACATTTACGCTGTCGAAAAGGTAGAAATTTTACTTCATTTTTTTTACAATGTTAAAATAATAAGGATTACATATTATAAAATTACTTTACATGAAAAATCTCGTAACATGAGAGTTACGTTGTCAATCTACCTACTTCTTTATGTATTGCTGGTCGTAGTTAAACTTTGATGGGAACGGATCTTACAACGGGTAATATTTACTCTTAGAGGGAATACTTTTTATGACAGTATGGTGCAATCCTGCTGTTAGTATTTCACATGAACATAAGAATGGAGAATGAAGAGAAAATGGATACATATGGTACTTTATGTTTCATAGAAGAGTCTGAATTTCCTATTATTGACATACTAACTCAGGTGCAGAAGGGTCAAAATGGAGAACATTTGTAATGTTCTTAGCAGCTCGGCATAGAGTAAAAGAAAGTAATGGGTACAGACACAAACAGACCAAGAATGAAGAAATAGTATAGCAAGTTTTACAGAGAGTAAATGAACTAACAGGAAAACACACCAACAGACCAAGAGCAAACAAGTCATGATGCCAATCACGGTTCAAACAGAAACATATAAAAGCAAAGATGGCCTCAGTAAGTTCTAACCTTGCTCACAATCTTTCCCTCTGGACCAGTTTGTTTCGTTACCAGAATCTGGCCTAACATTTTACCTGCAGTACCAGTACGACTCATTCAGCGATTAATTAAAATACATACACGAAACATGACTGACTTGCACAACCTAATAGCAGAACCTAACGTGTGAGGAATAACCCACATTAAACCAATAAACCAAACACAATGAATAAACAATCTTAAATTCTGCAATAAATGTGTGAACACAGTGATCTATCCACGCAGCAATATTCCTGATACAGATCCACTTAGTTAAACAAGAAAGTAGTCATGCGCGCTTCATCATACAAGTAGAGTTCATGGTAGCAAAATTCTGCACTGGACAATTCAAAATAAAATTAGTGTATGAGAACAGAAATTAATTATGTGCTTGTCCTTCACGTGCGTAGAAAGTAAAATTGGCCTTCTATGTTTTTTTATTTTTTATTTTTTTTGGCTTTAATCATAAACAAGGGAATGCAAATTGTAATGACAAATATGTGTCATTATCACGAATAGCAACAGCTGATGGGCAAGAAATCTAAGAAATTCTAGGAAGAACTGCTATAGTTTTTTCCCCTTCGTCAGCATGGCAGCAATACATAATGAATTCAAGTACTTGCTATAGTGCACACTTACTTGCAATTGATTCAGCTTCGTCAGCCTTAACAATATGGACACCACCTTGCAGCCCACTTTTGAAAGTTCCCAGCCCACGACCACCAGCAAGGATTTGACTTTTAACAACTATCTGCAATGAGAACACCTCGAGTATAAAACTGTGACTAAATTGCAATGTGCAAACTATAAAATGTCTAATTTTACCTTAGATTACAAGCAAGATACATGCTGCTTAGTTATATACGGAACTTTTTTTCATAAGCATGCATACATTAAAAAGGTCAGAAATATAGCACATAGCATTTTCATAATAAAAAAAACATGCATACATCAGAAAAGTCAGAAATATTGCACATAGCATTGAGCAGAAGCAGTATGATAATGTTACATGTGGCATGGAAGGTTGTGTCATAACTCCATTTGCATCTAAGATAAATGTGATTGTTTTATGCCAAATATAAAATACTGTTTATACCCACCAACTATGAAAATTGTCTTGCAAACCAATAGCCCCTTGACCACATAAAACCAACTTAATTCCAGCACCCGTAAAAGGAAAATTCAATCATAAATTGATAGCAATGCAACCACAACTCAGCATAAATTCTAAGTAAACTACATTCTTCTGGGTCTAGAATCACCATGACTGTTACACCCAAGCCATGGACGACATGGACGACTGGCATTTTGGATCACGGGGTGATAAGATGAACATAATGATGGGTCGAATAACAGAAGATGAGGAAGCTGTGGCGTCATCACCTCTTTCTCGCTGGGGAACATGTTCTTCAAGGCGTCCTTGACCTCCTGTACGGACCCAGCCGCCACGCCCCTGGGCACGTTGATACCGTACTTCCCCATCAACTCCGCGCCCTGCAGACCCAACAATCCGCAAACCCTAATCCATCAGCCCCAGCTTCCAAAACAGAACCAATAAACCACGCACAATACGAGAAAATGGGAGGGCAAAGTGTGGGATCTGGAAGCGCTGGGCACCTGGTACTCGTGGATGTTGAGGCGGCGGAGCTGCTGGTGCTGCCATCTCCCGGCGACGGAGAGGGCGCGCGACGCAAGCTTGCCGAGCGATCCGCGAACCATGGCTGTGGCGACCTAGGCGGGATGCTCCTCCGATCCAGAAACCCTAAAGGCGTGGAAGAAGCCTCTTTCGATTTGGCTTTTTCCCCTTCCTTTTCACTCGATTTTCTCTCTCGTTTCCTTTCTTGCGGAAGGGACGAAGGGGGTGCGGCGGCGGGCTGCGGGATTGCGGGCCAGGGCCCGGTGTAGACTAGTACACGTGGTAGGGAGAATGGTTTTCACTGGCTGATACGTGGGTTCGGTCAATGTGGGGTACATGTGTCAGTGTCATTGGTTAAGCGAGAACGAGCTGTTCAGGTTTGACTGGATTAGAGTAAAAAAATTCTTTCCAAAACCATCGAGGTTTCCAAGTAAAAACTTTTTTTGGAAGCACCAAACAGTTTTAAAAAACAATTCCTAAAAAAATATCAAAGAATCGATCGATCAGAAGTTAAGAGCAGCACGATTCGAAGTCCAGAGTCTATTCATCTATCTGCTCTTGGTTCACCATTGCGCGAATTGGAGCGAGATGGGAAGGCCATGGCTGTGCCGGGATGCTTCTGCTGCTATGCGCAACGTGCAGACTGACGCTCGGAATTACTGATGGTACCGTGTTTGATTTTGATTCACAGTCACTGTTCCGGTGCGATCCTTGGTGAAGTTTCTTGCCGCGATCTGTGATTGCTTTTCTGCCATGGAATGGAATCCAGGTCTACACCCGAACGGCAACTTCGAGCGTCGCCCCATGTAGTCGCAGCTGCGTGGGACACGGGTGTTGGGCGCAGCGGTGACCGTGGTAGACGTGTGGGTTTTTTAGGGTGTGTTTGGAAGGGTGGCCCTGGCCAGCGCGGCCCAGGGTTGTGGCTTCACAGCCTGGAAAAAACGGGTCACCCTCTCATGTTTGATGCACTGGTCCAAGGGTGTTAGGCCGGCCTCAGATCATGTTTGGGTAGCAACTGGGAGCCAGGTCAGCAGCCCAACTACCACTAACTGCCATGTTGAGATTGAGTTTGGTGGCGGGCCAGGCCAGACGACCACAGGAGAAGGAAGCACAAGAACAGTTTGCATATAGAAGAAAAGCAAGGATCACACATCCATCTCAACAGAATTTCTCATATTTTTACATGAACTATACTTAGCAACAGAAGATGTTACACTTTACAAGGCATCAGTATGCATATTACATCATTTGCCTACAAAACGTGCTCAAAACTTACCCAGATCATGTTGTAGGTTATGGCAACCTGTAAATTCATCATGTAACAGCAAAGGTCCTGCACATCTATCACCAAAACATGTTGCCTCAGCTTATGAGGCCTTGCACCCCAGTAGCAGTCAAGAAATATACAAAGTAGTTCTTGGCCAGGAAGGTCCTAAGCCAAAGGGACATATGGCTATCACTCATGCCAATAAAGCTCCTGCCTTGGGCCTTGTTGTCCAGCAGGTAGGTGTAGGCCACTATCAGTGCCTCCTCACTAAACCCAGGGCTCTCCATCACAACTAGGTAGAGGCTAGCATCAACATGGGTTGGTCCTGTCTCCCTAAGAGCATTGGTCACATTGTTCACTGCATTAGACATGTTAGTGAGCAGGAGCTTCTCATCCTCGGTGAATGTGCCCCTCTTCCTCTTCACCCCCACACTAGAAGTGGTCAAGATCTCAGTGGTCTTGCTGCTGCTGGGAACCTCATGGACAGTCTTCTCATCACTAGCATACTTGAAGGAGGTCTCCTCAACCTTGGCAGCTACACTGTAATTTTTGTAGGGCCCTAGGGACTCCCCAGACCCAAGTGCATGCTTCCCAGTGGCCAAGGCACCTCCAAAGATAGCCTTCATCTCAGTGTAGAACCTAATAAGGCAGTTTAGGAACTCTGCATCCTTAGGGTGGGTCTGCACAAAGTGAAAGTAGCATTAGTGAGTTGCCATATGGATCAAATGTGTAAGTAAACAAGGCTAGGTAGACTGCACATACCTTGATGTGGCCAGCATAGTGCTCCCCATCTAGCATGATGGCATTAATATCACTATCCCATAGAGCCCCACTCAAATCTTTCAGCTTTGAGACCTTTGACCACTTCTGCCTCCATTTCCTCAGGTGGTTGTACACCTGAGTGAAGCTAACAATCTCACCAGTGAACTCCTTCAGGTGCCTGGCAACCATGTTGACATCCTTGTCCTTGAACACCTTGTCTGGCCTACTACCATCACTGAGCAGTTGTGCCATCCTCCTAAGCACAAACCCAGATGAGGTGTTGCTCCACCTCATGGGTCCTAGAGCAGCTGGTGGTGGTGGAGGAGGTGCAATAGGAGTAGCAACCGGTGGAGCAACAGGTGCTGCTGCACCAGTGTGGTTAGCAACAAGACTAGCTGCGTGTGCCTGAATAAGAGCCTCATCTCACACAACATTGACATACCTATCCCCACCAGAAACCTCCTCAACAGGACTAGGTGCCATCCTATATGTTGCACAAAATAGAACAAAATAGCAATTATAGTACAAAACTGAATAACATAACAACTGCCTGCAACAAGTAATTAGGAAGGCATCACAAACATAGGTCTCAGCTTGTCCAAAGGTTATTACAACAACATCACAAATCCAAGAGTTCCATACCAGGGCTAAGAAACAAGACATCAACTTAAATTACAAAACATGCATCAGGTCCTATGGGTACCCCTACCCTCCCACATTGCATTGCAGATTACATCTCTCCTAGCTGACATGGCCTAGGAGTCTTGGGATAGAAGGTCTTCTATAGGCAGGTTGTCATGGTCCAGTGGTGGCACCTAGTCTTCATCAGGGAAAACTTCATCTACCCTATAGCCTAGGATCCAATTGTGCAGAATGCAACAGGCCAACACAAGCTTCACCTGTGTTTTGTAGGTGTGGAAGGGCTTGTTGTCTAGGATCTTGAATTTGTTCTTGAGTGCCCCAAATGCCCTCTCAATTGTGACCCTAAGTGAGGAGTGCCTAAGGTTGAACAACTCTCTTGCATTGGTGGGTAGGTTTCTTGGGCCATACTCTGACAGATGGTACCTAACCCCTCTGTATGGAGGAAGGAAGCCAGTGCGGCAACCATATCCTGCATCTACAAGGTACATTTTACCTACAAGGACACAAATAGGCTCTAAGCTCACTGTATTTGTAGTGGACAGGGTACAAGTGCATAGGCAGTGTGGGCTAATTACCTTGGGGCACAACAAAACCATCCTCTCTTACAATGGCATCTGCTAGGACCAAGGCATCATGGGCTGAACCCTCCCGACCAGCTAGAACATAGGTGAACTTCATGTCACAGTTGCAAGTAGCCATGACATTTTGTGTGGGGCTAGTCCTCCTACCTTTGAAAGGTTGTTGCATGCTTCTAGGCACCCTTGCCAGCACATGAGTGCCATCAATCATACCAACAACATCCTATAAAATATGGCAAGTGGAATAAGAGCAATGGGAGACATCTAATTGTGCTTTAGTGTAGACAACAACAGATAATGTGTGGTTACCTTAAAGTATGGGTACCATCTGTGGCTGCCAAGGATTTTAGCATCTGTGGTGGTGGATGGAGGCTTGATCATCTCCTCTCTAAGCTCTCAACAACATACACAACCTAGTGGAAGTGTCAATGGATTGTTTCAATGGACCTTCTGAAGAAGTGGTGCACTACCCTGTACCTTTGGTTGTGGCCAACTACATGAAGGAACATTGCAACTTGTTCCTCAATTGACACACCAGCATTGTCCTGAAGGAGGCCCCTGGTCCTAAATAGGTTGCACAAGCCAAAAAAGGTGCCCTCCTCATCCTAATCATAGCTATGCATTCTACATCTGAGGAATGGTAGATGGCCAAAAGGGTTCTCTGCCTATGCTGCTCACCATCACTTCTAAGGCTGTACAGGAGTGGGTTAGGCTCATGTTCATCCTCACCGTCAGGCCTCTTTCTTTTCAAGGTTGAAACAACAACAGAAACCATGGTCACAATCATGCCAGTAGCTTGCCTCACCATCATGGCACGATTTTGAGCTGCAAGATCCATCTACATGCATGTAAAATAAATTAACATCGACATTTCTATAGCCCTAGCTGGCCTCAACATGGAAAAGGTAGCTTAATACTCAACAGAGCACGACTGCTTCAATCAAGAAGCCTCCTAGTGCTGATATGGACTACATCATCGACCACATAAATAAAAAGCATCCTTTCATGTATAAACTGATAGTAGAAACTAACAAACTGATAGCACAAACTGACAAACTGATAGCTAAATTTGATAGCACAAACTAAACAAACTAAACAAAAATTGATAGCACAAGGACAAAATGATAGCACAAATTGAACAAAAACCATCGACCTCATCCTTCCATGTACAGAACAAACTGATAGCACATGACACCACCCCAAATCTGGCAGAGCCAGTCTCAAGAACACATAACACAAAACCCTAACATCATGCAGTAAAAAAGGAGGAGTCTTGGGTATGTGGATATCACCTTGGGGTGCTCGGAGGAGGCACGAGGAACCAGCGGAGAAGAAGAAGACGAGCCGAGGAAGAAGCACCAGGCGAGGAAGAAGAGGAAGCAGATCCGGTCTGCTCCAAACCCTAGGTCATCGCCGACACCGAGGAAGAAGAAACGCGCCGCCCAGAGTCCCAGCTACAAAGCAGGTGCGTCACCGTGGCCGAGCAAATCCGCGGCGGGGGAACGGAGAGGAAGCCCGCCGTCAAACAACTTGCCCTCGCCGGCCACCACCGCAAACCCTAGCCGGTCTCATGGAAATGGATGAAGATGGAGAGAAGTGGGGAGAAGGAGATGGCGGGAGGAGGGGGAGGAGATATATAGGCCATGGATTTTACGAAGGAGGAAGCACGCGAGGAAGTTTTAGCGCTCCCGTGTGAGCCCGCCAGAGCCACCCGCCGGCGGCCGAAATCTCCCCCAAATCGCCCACTTCGAGCCACGCGACGCCGAGCTCCACTCGTACGTGAGATTTTGGCGTACGAGTGGAGCCTAGCGGAGGGGGCGATTTTGGCCTTGGCAGGCCAGGCCGGGGAAGGCAAAAGTGGAGCCAAACACCAGATTGAGCCCATTTGGGCGCAGCCGAGCCCACGAGCCACCCCTTCAAACACGCCCTTAGAGTACGCGTTTGGTTTCTGCCTAAGTGTAAGGTCCAAATGGCTAGAGGGGGTGAATAGCCTATTTAAAAATCTACAAGCTTCACTAAACAACCACGTTAGTATAAAAGATGGCTAAGCTAATTCTAGCGCTAGCTCAACTACACTATGCAAGCCACCTATACAATTCTAGTGAAGCAAGGCTATGATCTCTAATACACACCAACAAGACTAAGTCACTAAGCTACTTACTCCTATGTGATAAAAGCTACACTAAGATTAGTACAAGAAAGTAAAGAGCAAGTGACTAGATTCTTATACCAACGATGTGAAGAAGTAATGCACTCGAAGAATCAATCATAATGATCAACCACAATAGAAATCCTCGGCAAAGAGATGACACAAGATTTTTACCGAGGTTCACTTGCTTCCTGGCAAGCTACTCCTCGTTGTGGCGATGCACCCACTTGTCGGTTCGTGAGCTAATCGACTATCAAGAGTCGAGCCCTCAGCGGGCGCCACACAACCGCACACAAGATGGGGATCCTCCAAGCCACGAGCTCCACTAGAGTATCCAATTTGCGAACTCCCGCGGGGAAGGATCAAGAACCCCTTACAACACTTGGTGAGGGCTCCAACAATCTCCAATTGCGAGCTCAATCACCTACGCTGCTCCAAGCCATCTACCATGTCGGGAAACATGGAAGAGTAATAAGAAATCCATAGCAACTCGAAGATCAAGTGCCTCTAGAATGCAACTCTCAAGCAATGCACTTGAATCTCACTTAATCTCACTCAAGATGTACAACTAAGCAAAGAGATGAGTGGAGGGGTTATTCTCTAGCTCAAAGGATGTCTCTAGGTCTCAAAATGTGTAAGAGTTACCCTCAAACCCTGGATAACTTCTATTTATAGCGAAGGGGTACGCAGCTAGCTGTTACCGGACGACGCAGTTCAAATCGTGCTGACCGGACGCTCCGGTCAGGGTGACCGGACACGTCCGGTCACTACAAGACAAGCGAAAACAGTGCGTGTCAGAACTAGCCGTTGCCGTGACCGGACGCGCTCAAACGTTTGATCGGACGCGACAGTGCCAGCGTCCGGTCACGTTCTAGTAAGCTCCCATCGAGACCGGACGCGTTCGATCGCACGTGACCGGACGCGCCGCACGTCCGATCGTCACTCCACTGCTCTCTGCCCCTCTGGACGCCTGACTGGACGCTCCGGTTCCATGAGGGACCGGACGCGCCGGTCGCGCGCTCTCCTTCTGTGCACAAGTGAGCTGACCGGATGCGCTGGTCAGGCCAGACCAACATCCGGTCACAAACCCTAGTCCCCGCGCCGCGTTGAACTGACAGGACGTGTCTGGTCAAACCGTGACCGCGTCCGGTGCAGCGTCCGGTCACCACAGTGACCGCCGTTCGCCTCCGTTCCTTTTCCAACTTTCGGCGCAATAGAAAGTAGGCGTTTCACTTCCCTAAAAAGCGCTGAATCCCGCCGAGCAAGCTCGGCGGGAGGGAGAGAGGAACCCAAACCCCTCTCTACCGCTTAAACTCCACCGCCTTCGCAAATGTGCTAACACCACCAAGTGTACACCACCATGTGCATGTGTGTTAGCATTTCACAAAAATTTTCCAAGGCATTATGTTAGCTCTCTACTAGATCCTAATGCATATGCTCAAGACATTGATCTAGTGGCACTTGATTCCCGAGCTAACCGTGATTGCCCCTCTTGATAGTCGGCAATGTATCCTAAACCCGGTCAATCACTTCTCTGCTCAACTTAGACCGGCAAAAGGAAAACCCTATAGTTATACCTTTGCCTTGCGCTCTTAGATCCTTCTATTCCACTTGATCATCATGTCCATCATATTGTGTGCATCTATACCATGATCGTCATTTTATGTCCATGCACCATTTCTTTGTGATCTTGTGGCCATCACTCCTTGCCACGTACACCTTCATCACATGTGTTGCTTATGCCTAGCTTAATCACACTTGATACAATAGCATTAGCAACTTGGTGTCATTAATTACCAAAACTAAACTTGGGCTTTCAATCTCCCCCTTTTTGGTAATTGATGACAACCATCACAAAGATATGAAATGAAATTAATTTTCAATTTTGATAGTATTAGCCCCCCTACATATGTGCTTCCATGAGTTTGGTTCAATTGTGCACATATGTATGGATTAGAATTTTGGGAGAGTTACTACTATCAAATTGATGCTAAGGTATATAGAATGGACCTTTGAAGCGTGATACCAATCGGAGTTGCCTTTATATACCATCCTTAACATCGATGTAGCTAGACACCACTTGTAATACATCACTTGTAAAGATCACAAACACTAAAGTACCCTGTGAGATCAACATTATAAGCAAAGGTGTCTAGATACCACTTATAAAGCTACTTTCAACAAATCATCATTCAAGTTCTATTTCTAGCAAACACCATATAATCATAAATATGAATTTAAGTTTTGCAATGCAACACTTCATCATGTTAATGCACATACAAATGCAACAAACAATTCATGAGCTTGCTCCCCCTACTTGTGTGCCCAATTTTAATTTCTCTCCCCTTACTATATCTTTCTCCCCCTTTGCAACTTAGCTTTTGTGACTTTTCTATCTTTGTGACTTTTCTCTCCCCCTTTGTCAACAATCACAAAAAAGGTACTAATTTTAGTGAGAGATAAGTCAATCAATATGAGGGAGTCCAAATTATGGTTCAATCTAAATCACTTGTCTTGAATATGTAATTCGGTTTGATCCAAGGACAAGCTTCTTCACACCTCATAAAGTATATGGGTTATCTTGACCATGTTGAATTACACATCATGAGCTCATTTTCTAGATTCAACACTAGGTTTGTAAGCCCACAAACATGTCATATGCTACCATTAGATCAATCAAACATAGAAGCAATAGTGATACCATATATACATTAAACTCATTTGATTTTCATGAATGAGCCTATTTATCATGCAAATATGTCTATATGTTCTAAACATGTCCTTAGCAAAGTATGGATGATATGCCAAACAACTTTACCTTGCTATGTCGGAGGAGAGGCATGTCATGTAAGAATGTGGGGGGTGCACTCATTTCAAGTTGGAGAAGTCAAGTATGTTCAATTCATTCTTCAACTTGTAAAATCTCTTCTCATCAAGTGGCTTTGTAAAGATATCGGCTAGTTGATCTTCGGTGCCAATGCTTTCAATGCTAATATCACCCTTTTATTGATGGTCTCTTATGAAGTGATGTCTTATGTCAATGTGCTTTGTTCTTGAATGTTGAACCGGATTTTGAGTCATCTTGATAGCACTTTCATTGTCACAAAACAATGGCACGTTCTTGAATTTGATTCCAAAGTCATTCAAAGTGGCCTTCATCCAAAGCAATTGTGCACAACAACTACTGCCACTAATATATTCGGCCTCAGCGGTAGATAGTGCAACACTATTTTGTTTCTTTGATGACCATGAAACAAGAGACCTTCTAAGCAATTGACAAGTGCCACTTGTGCTCATTCTATCAATCTTGCATCCACCATAGTCGGAGTCCGAATATCCAATCAACTCAAAATTAGACCCCTTTGGAAACCATAATCCAACATCATGAGTGCCCTTAAGATATCTCAATATCCTCTTGGTTGCTTTCAAGTGACTTTCTCTAGGTGAAGCTTGATATCTTGCACACTTTTTTTTTGAACATGCAGGAGGGCTGTGTATCAGTATATTAAGAAGAAAGAACCCAGTCACTAATACAAAGGGTTTTAAACCCCCTCACACACAAACACACACACTGGATCACCTGTTACCAAGAAAAAAACCCAAGATCAGGGAGACCTATCGGTCTAATTGGAGGGCTGCTGGGCGAGAAGATGAGAAATTTCTCGAGCCCCAGCCAACTCCCACGAAAACAGATCATCCCTAATGGAGGAGAGAAGCCCATTTAGATCAGGCTGCCGTCCATCACATCCGGCCTAGAAGCGGTGACATAGAGCAAACTTCCAATCATAGACCGATATTGTTTTTTATCTACCATGTTGCCACTAGCATCAATACTCAATTGATCATTAGTGCCCATTGGTGTACTCATTGGCTTAGCATCTTGCAATCCAAACTTCTTGATCATGTCCTTGATGTACTTGCCTTGACTTACAAAAGTGCCATTCTTCAATTGCTTGATTTGAAGTCTAAGGAAGTAACTAAGCTCTCCAATCATAGACATTTCAAACTCATTTGCCATCATATTTCCAAATTCTTCACAAAAATCTTGGTTAGTTGATCCAAAGATAATGTCATCCACATAGATTTGCAACACAAACAAGTCATTTCCAAGCTTCTTGGTGAAGAGAGTGGTGTCAACCTTTCCCATCTTGAACCCTTTAGAGAGAAGAAAGTCCCTCAACCTCTCATACCATGCTCTAGGTGCTTGCTTCAAACCATACAATGCCTTCTTGAGCTTGTAAACATGGTTGGGCTCCTTGTCATCTTCAAAACCGGGAGGTTGCTCAACATAAACTTCTTCATTGATGTAGCCATTGAGAAATGCACTTTTAACATCCATTTGATAGAGCTTGATGTTGTGTGCACAAGCATATTCTAATAAGATTCTAATTGACTCCAATCTTGCAACCGGTGCATATATCTCACCAAAGTCAAGACCTTCAACTTGTGTGTAACCTTGTGCTACCAATCTTGCTTTGTTCCTCACAACCATGCCATCTTGATCTTGCTTGTTTCTAAAGACCCACTTAGTACAATCACATTGTAGTTCTTCGGCCTTTCAACAAGTTTCCAAACTTGATTTCTAGTGAAGTTGTTTAGTTCTTCATGCATGGCATTTACCCAATCGGAATCCTTCAAAACATCTTTTATTTTCTTAGGTTCTTCAAGTGACACAAATGAGTAGTGCTCACAAAAGGATGCTAGCCTTGATCTAGTTTGAACACCACTTTGAATTCCACCAATGATTTGATCTAATGGATGATCTCTTGCAATACTAGTAGGTTGGACTATTGGGAGTTGATTGCTTCCACTTGCTTGACCTTGATTTTGCACTTCATCATGAGAACCACTAGAGCTTGCTTGATTTGTATCAATTTACACACTTTGGTTGATCACATGAGTATCATCATCATCATCGACTTGCCTCGGCCTTATGTCACCAATGTCTATGTTCTTCATTGCATTTGATAATTGATCTCCTCTCACATAATCAAGGTTTTGAGCTTCATTTTGAGATCCTTAGGTTTCATCAAACTCAACATCATGAACTTCTTCCAAGGTGCCATTAGTGAGATTCCAAACTCTATATGCCTTGCTTGTGGTAGAATAACCAAGTAAGAACCCTTCATCACATTTCTTTTCAAACTTGCTCAATCTAGTGCCTTTCTTGAGAATATAGCATTTACAACCAAACACTCTAAAGTACATAATGTTGGGCTTTCTTCCATTCAATAGCTCATATGGTGTCTTTCCAAGCTTCCCATGGCAATAGAGACGGTTGCTACAATAGCAAGCCGTGTTGATGGCTTCACTCCAAAATAAATGACTCACATTGTATTCACTAAGCATTGATCTAGCCATGTCAATCAAAGTTCTATTCTTTCTTTCAACTACACCATTGGATTGAGGAGTGTATGTAGGTGAGAATTGATGTCCAATACCAAGATCATCACACAATTCCTTAATTCTTGTGTTCTTAAACTCACTACCATTGTCACTTCTAATCTTCTTGATGGTGGTCTCAAACTCATTTTGCACTCTCTTGACAAAAGATTTAAATAGATCATGTACATCACTCTTGTCATAAATAAAGAACACCCAAGTATATCTAGTGTAGTCATCAACAATCACAAAACCATACTTGTTGCCACCAATGCTAGTGTATGTTATTGGCCCAAATAAGTCCATGTGCAATAGCTCAAATACCTTTGATGTGCTCATTTCACTCTTACTAGGATGTGTATTTCCAACTTGTTTGCCGGCTTGACAAGCACTACAAGGTTTATCCTTCTCAAAGGTGACATCCTTCAAGCCTCTAACTAAGTCATGCCTCAAAAGTTTGTTCAATTATTTTATTCTAACATGACCAAGCCTTCTATGCCACAACCATCACATACTAGATTTGCTATGCAAGCATGATGTCAATTGTGTCTCACTATCATTAAAGTTAACCAAGTACAAGCTACCATGTCTAAATCCTTTGAATATCAAATTTGATCCATCAACACTTATGACTTCAACATCATCACTACCAAATATGCACTTGAAGCCAAGATCACAAAGTTGTGCCATCGACAAAAGATTGAAATCCAAGCTCTCAACTAGCAACATATTAGATATGCTCATGCCATTTGAGATAGCAATTTTACTAAGCCCCTTGACCTTGCCTTTCTTGTTGTTGCCGAAAGTGATAGCATCAAAACCACCATTTTGACTTATATCAATTGATTTGAATATACAAGAATCCCCGGTCATATGTTGAGTGCACCCACTATCAAGCACCCAATGCCTTCCTCCGGCTTTGTAATTGACCTACAAGACAAGATCAATTCTTTTTAGGTACCCAAACTTGTTTGGGTCCTCCAAGGTTAGTGACCAAGCTCTTTAGTACCCAAATGGCTTTCTTCTTTGAGACCATCCATGGTGTACCAATGAACTTAGCATGAACACCATTTGTACCCTTGGTAAGTATATAGAAAGAATCAAACTTAATTGAGGATACATTAGCATTGGATTTCTTATTCATGCAATGTTGCTCTATGTGACCAACTTGCTTGTAACTTTTGCAATAGCTACCATTGTTCTTCACAAAACGAGTCTTGTGAGGAGCAAAAGCGGCCTTGCCTTTCTTAGGGTTATAGCCCAATCCCTCTTTATAGAGAGAAGCTCTTTGGCTACCTAAGCATATAAGCAAGCGGTCCTCACCACCATAAGCCTTGGCTAAGGTGTGATTGAGCTCTTTTACCTCCTTCTTGAGATTTTCATTCTCAACTATTAGTGTGGAGTCATAAGTGAAATCGTCACTACTAGATGAGGATGATGTAGATGAGCTATATGAAGGGTTAGTGGGAGCAACAACAATAGGCTTATGACAATATTCATCAATTATATCACAAGATATGCCTATGTTGCAAGTTTTAGCTTTCTCAACATTAGTTGGCATGTTTTCACATTTTTCAACTAGAGAGGAATGAGCTTCTTCAAGCTTAGTGTGAGACTTTTAAAGCTTCTTATGGTCTACCTTTAGACTCTCATAAGATGCCCTAAGCTCATCAAGTTCTTGCATAAGGTTTTTCTTATCCTTAAGCAAGCCCTTGCACTCCTTTCTAGATTCTTTAAAATGTTGAGTGCAATCTTCTAGCATAGTGATTAGTTCATCTTTAGTGAATTCTTCTTCGTCACTATCACTATCACTAGCATTATCATGATCACTCTCATCGTCGGATGATACCTTAGTGGCCTTAGCCATGAAGCACGATGGAGTGTCGAAGATGGAGACCTTCTCTTGGACGGCAATGCTAGCATGTCCCTTCTTCTTGCTCTTGTTGTCATCCTCATCATCACTTAAGGAATCATCACTATCCCATGTAGCAACATGAGAATCATTCTTCTTCCTATGAGAGCTCTCCTTCTTTTCTTGCTTCTTCTTTTGCTTCTTCTTCTCTTTCTTGATAGCATCTTCATCATCACTATCATAAGGACACTTTGCAATGAGATGGTCCTTGCTATGGCATCTAAAGCATCTCATGGTATGCTCATTCTTCTTAGATGAGTTCTTCCTTCTTCTTGCACGAAAGTCTTTCTTCTTCATGAACTTGCCAAATTGCTTGACAAAGAGAGCTATCTTCTCATCAATGTCATCACTATCACAAGAGCCTGAGTCTTTATCACTTAATGATTCAATCTTGGATTTGCCCTTGGATGTGGTGGATTTGAAAGCCACACTCTTCTTCTTCTTCTCATCATCCTTCTTCTCACTTTCCTTCTTCTTCTTTTTGACCAACTCCTCTTTCTCATCATCTTCTCTATATGAATCATCAGTCATTACTTCTTGGAATACTTGTTGAGGAGTTGAATCCTTCAATGTAGTCCTCACTAGCACGGTGATCAATGTATCAAACCTCTTGGGCAAGCTTCTCAAGAACTTCATATAGAATTGGTTGTCCTTGACTTCCTCACTAAGTGCCTTGAGCTCATTGACAATGACTTGCAATCTATGAAACATCTCTGGTACACTTTCATCATCTTGCATCTTAAAGCTTGAAAATTTTTCTTGCAAGATATATGCTTTAGCGGTCTTTGTGCCTTCGGTTCCCTCAAATGTTTCTTTTAGCTTGGTCCAAGCATCATGAGCAATTTCAATATTCTTTACTTGCTCAAAAGTCTTGTCATCTAATGCCTCATGAAGGGCACTAATGGCAATGTCATTGCATTGAAGCTTCTTCTCTTCCACCGGTGTAGGTGCTTCCGGATTAGCAACCTCAGATTTTGTTTCGGTGACCTTCCACACTTCTCTATTGATTGACTTGAGGTGTGCGGTCATCTTAACCTTCCAATATGCATAATTTGTCCCATCAAAGTGAGGTGCCTTCTTGGTGTTGTTGATGTGCAAGCTTAATTAAGCCATTTCTTTTTCACCGTAGGTTGTTAAGCCTCAAATAAATGGTGCCTCAGCTCCGATACCACTTGTAAGGTCTAAATGGCTAGCGGGGGGTGAATAGCCTATTTAAAAATCTACAAGCTTCACTAAACAACCACGTTAGTATAAAGATGGCTAAGCTAATTCTAGCGCTAGCTCAACTACACTATGCAAGCTACCTATACAATTCTAGTGAAGCAAGGTTATGATCTCTAATACACACCAACAAGACTAAGTCACTAAGCTACTTACTCCTATGTGATAAAAGCTACACTAAGATTAGTACAAGAAAGTAAAGAGCAAGTGACTAGATTCTTATACCAACGATGTAGAGAAGTAATGCACTCGAAGAATCAATCACAATGATCAACCACAATAGAAATCCTCGGTAAAGAGATGACATAAGATTTTTATCGAGGTTCACTTGCTTCCCGGTAAGCTACACCTCATTGTGGTGATGCACCCACTTGTCGGTTCGTGAGCTAATCGACTATCAAGAGTCGAGCCCTCGGCGGGAGCCGCACAACCGCACACAAGATGGGGATCCTCCAAACCACAAGCTCCACTAGAGTATCCAATTTGCGAACTCCCGCGGGGAAGGATCAAGAACCTCTTACAACACTTGGTGAGGGCTCCAACAATCTCCAATTGCGAGCTCAATCACCTCCGCTGCTCCAAGTCATCTACCGTGTCGGGAAACACGGAAGAGTGATAAGAAATCCACAGCAACTCGAAGATCAAGTGCCTCTAGAATGCAACTCTCAAGCAATGCACTTGAATCTCACTCAATCTCACTTAAGATGTGCAACTAAGCAAAGAGATGAGTGGAAGGGTTGTTCTGTAGCTCAAAGGATGTCTCTAGGTCTCAAAATGTGCAAGAGTTACCCTCAAACCCCGGACAACTTCTATTTATAGCGAAGGGGTACGCAGCTAGCTGTTACCAGACGACGCAATTCAAATCGTGCTGACCGGACGCTCCGGTCAGGGTGACCGGACGCGTCCGGTCACTATAGGACAAGCAAAAACAGTGCGCGTCAGAACTAGCCGTTGCCGTGACCGGACGCGCTCAAACGTTTGACCGGACGTGACAGTGCCAGCGTCCGGTCGCGTTCTAGTAAGCTCCCATCGAGACCGGACGCGTCCGATTGCATGTGACCGGACGCGCCGTGCGTTCGATCGTCACTCCACTGCTCCCTGCCCCTCTGGACGCCTGACCGAACGCTCCGGTTCCGTGAGGGACCGGACGCGCTAGTCGCGCGCTCTCCTTCTGTGCACAAGTGAGCTGACCGGACGCGCTGGTCAGGCTAGACCAGCGTCCGGTCACAAACCCTAGTGCCCACGCCGCGTTGAACTGACAGGACGCGTCCGGTCAAACCGTGACCGCGTTCGGTGCAGCGTTCGATCACCACAGTGACCGCCGTTCGCCTCCGTTCCTTTTCCAACTTTCGACGCAATAGAAAGTAGGCATTTCACTTCCCTAAAAAGCGTCGAATACCCGAACACCTCTCTACCGCTTAAACTCCACCGCCTTCGCAAATGTGCTAACACCACCAAGTGTACACCACCATGTGCATGTGTGTTAGCATTTCACAAATATTTTCCAAGGCATTATGTTAGCTTTCTACTAGATCCTAATGCATATGCTCAAGACATTGATCTAGTGGCACTTGATTCCCGAGCTAACTGTGATTGCCCCTCTTGATAGTCGGCTATGTATCCTAAACCCGGTCAATCACTTCTCTACTAAACTTAGACCGACAAAAGGAAAACCCTATGGTTATACCTTTGCCTTACGCTCTTAGATCCTTCTCTTCCACTTGATCATCATGTCCATCATATTGTGTGCATCTATACCATGATCGTCATTTCATGTCCATGCACCATTTCTTTGTAATCTTGTGGCCACCACTCCTTGCCACGTACACCTTCATCACATGTGTTGCTTATGCCTAGCTTAATCACACTTGATACAAATAGCATTAGCAACTTGGTGTCATTAATTACCAAAACCAAACTTGGGCTTTCACTGAGCCGCTGCCGCCACGATGTGGTGGACAAAATGGCTGCCCAACTATTAGCGAGCCAGGACGTGTGTTTTGAACGGCAGGCTCTGGTTCGTGCCCAACATGTGACAAAGTGCAGCGGTAGCATTTGGCTCCTGATGCGTGCCATATTTACGGTGCGACCATATGCGGCATGGTTTGGAAGCCATCCAAACACGTTCTATGTCCTGTCGGGGCATAAGCAGGGTGACATGGTGCTGGTGGTGCCTCAGGGCACCTACATTACTCGCTCATGTTCAGTGCGGCATGGACATGCACGTAGGCGAAGAAGCTGAACGTG
Organism: Saccharum hybrid cultivar R570; assembly: GCA_038087645.1. NCBI lineage: Eukaryota > Viridiplantae > Streptophyta > Magnoliopsida > Poales > Poaceae > Saccharum > Saccharum hybrid cultivar. The sequence continues at coordinate 7,734,167 of JAQSUU010000191.1, read as the reverse complement.
TCTGCCCTGATCTATAGCCAACGGAGCGCCGAGAAGGCCCTCGTTGCACATGCGCAGTTGACCTCACCGTTAGCGCCTGCGTCGCCGTCCTTGCCCCGTGATCGCCCACGCCACCTCTACCTCTCTGCCGCGAAGCCGAGTTAAAAATTTTTAGCGTTTCTTTTGATCTTCTGATCCTGTTTGGTTTGAGCAAATGTTTCTTTTAATCTTCTAATCTTTTTTGGTTTTAGTAGATGACTCAATGAAGCACATAAGACATGTGTACAAAAAATATACACATGAGATATCTGTTATACATTAACATGAACATTGATGTCTTGATTTTGGTTTGGCGATTGTCTTTAATTAGACGTCATATTGCTCACCATGGAGAAGGAAGAAATTACAAATACAAAAAAAATGTTAAGAAATTACAAACATGTACGTCAATAATTAAGAAATTAGAAAGGTACCAGACTATTTTAAGCGTATCATAGACAATACTGTACGTGATAGATGTATGTAATGAATGAAGGTTGTTACGGTATAAACAAGATTGTTTCGATTTCACATCAAAACTTAAATTATGTTCTAATTGTTCATGCTTCGTGAAAACTCATGTAATATTAATGATTGACTACAAACCGAATGTTATGAGCATCACGTTAAAAAAATTAACAGTACAACATTCATTCAAACTCAAATTATTGTGGCATTATTTTTTTAATGTTGTGGTGCAGAGACATGATTCTAGTATATGTAGAGATATATTATTTTTTCATGGCCAGGAGGCAACACACCCTGCCTTTTTAAAAGTGGCGTCCAGCATTGCAAGTCCCTCGATTTCCTGCAACTTGCGCGCGCACTCGCCATTTTGCCATCCCGAACGCAATCCCTCCCAATGCTCTATTCGCTCATCAGCCCGACCGTAGGCGGCCACGAGATGAGCAGCCCTCCTTCACCCACCTGGAGCCAAACCTAGGCGACGCCGGCCCCTCCGTAGCAACGTCAGTGAAGGGTACCGCATTGCAGCCCTTGATTTCCAGCAGCCTACCTGTGTGCTCGCCATTCTATCATCCTTGACGCACTCCTTACCAACGCTCCATCCGTTGCTCAGCCCGACTACACATGGTGACGAGGCTAGAAGCCTCCTCTGCCCACTTCGAGCCAAACCTAGGCGACACAAGACCCTTTGTAGCGACGCTAGCGAAGAGCACCGAGGAGAGGCAACAATGACTATTGTCGAGTACCAATATTAAGGTACTCGGATAAAGGGCTCTAAGCTGGCCGTTGAGGCCCACGGAGCACGGCCCAGGCAGGGTTATGGGCCTCTACAAGGAAGGCCCAGACCCGCGCGGGAGTGGCCTTACTATTCTCCAAGATGAGCAAGGCGCAAGCTCCACCTCGCCCGACCCCTAGAGGAGTGGGGTGAGAGAGAGAGAGAGAGCTAGTTCTACCCCGCTCGATGGCTAAGGCACAGGCCCTGGTCCTGCCGGCCCGATAAATGCCGATCTCGCCTCGCCCGACCCTTCAAGGGGAGTCTCCGCCTCGTCTGATGGCTCGGGGGAACCTAGGGGTCAAGCAGGACATTATCCGAGCCCGCAGAGGGCCCAAGTTGTCTCCCCACGTCTCAATGAGCAAACAATTAATGCCGCGGCGCCACGTCGTGGCATTGAAATCGTCGCGCCCCACAAGACCATCGTAGCCACGTCACGTTACTCTTGGGGCGCCCCCAGCGCTACATTGACCAACGGACCAGCACTGCACCGTCTGCACTCAGTAGGGCCCTAGACACGAGGGCCGTGGAGGGCGCCGCAAGCCACTTGAAAGGTCTAGATGGCTAGAGGGGGGTGAATAGCCTTTTTAAAAATTTCTACAAAGATAAGCTAGACAAGTTTACCAATATAACAAATAGCGAGATGCGAGTTTTGCTTAACCTACGGGGTGTTTGCAAGCCACCTATCCAATACACAATTCTAGTATAATCGCACTCAACCGCACAAGTCAAACCGAGAAGGTAACTACAACTACAACTAGCAAGCTACACAAAAGAGCTACTCTAGCAAAGCTAACTAGCTAGCAAAGATAACTAAGAAGGTAATGCGGAGTTGAGTTAGGAGAGTTTTACCGAGGGGTGAAGAATCGAGCCAACCAATCAATATGATCAAGAGATGATAATCAAGATAGCCAATCCACCGAGATAAATCAATCACAATCAAAGAAGTGAAGACACAAAGATTTATCCCGAGGTTCACGTGCTTGTCGGCATGCTAGTCCCCGTTGTGTCCCTCTTTACCACGTGGTTCGGTGGCTAATCGGTCACACAGCGAGCCTCTCAAAAGGCGCCACAAGAACCTACCAAATGGCAAAAGGTTGCAAATGACACGAGCAATCCACTAAGGTTGCCTTTGGCGCTTCGCCGAGGTAGGCACAAACCCCTCACAATCACCGGAGGTGGCCAAGAACAATCACCAACTCTTGCCAACGTCTCCAAGCTGCTCCAAGAAGTCTAGGTGGCGGCAACCACCAAGAGAAACAAGAATCCCGCAGCAAATCAACCACCAAGTGCCAACTAGATGCAATCTCACAATGCAAATGCACTTGGATCACTCAATCTCACTTCGAATAAGCAAAGAAGCAAGAGAGATGAGTGGGAGGGGAGTTGCTTAGCTCAAAGTGCACACAAGTATGTCAAATGTCCAAGAGAGAGAGCTTTGAGTCAGCCAATAAGTATTTATAGACGTACCCCTTCGAATATAGCCGTTAGGAACTTGAAACAGCTACAGTCGTGTTGACCGGACACGCTGGTCCAATTGACTGGACGCACTGGTCCCGTAACGGACCGGACGCGCTGGTCAAGCCTGAGCAGCGCACTAACGAAGCAGTGACCAAACGCGCTGTAGAACTAATCGGATGCTATAGTACCAGCGTCCGGTTGGAGTCTAGTAAGCTCACTCAACGACCGGACGCGTCCGGTCAACTGTGACCGGACGCGCTGCACGTCCGATCAAAAAGCTGAAACACGCGCAGACGCTAAACACAGACCGGACGCGTCCGGTCAAACAGAGACCACGTCCGATCACCTCTGTGACCTCCGTTCACCTCCGTTTCTTCTCCGACTTCTGGCGTAGTGGAAAATAGTCATTTCAACTCCTCAAAAACGCCTAAATCCCGCCTCGCAAGCTTGGCGGGAGGTAGAGAGGACCCCAAACGCTCTCTACCGCTCAAACTCCAATGCTATCGCAAATGTGCTAACACCACCAAGTGATCACGTCATGTGCGAGTGTGTTAGCATTTTCACAATCATTTTTCGAGGCGTTATTAGTTCTATCCACATGCATATGATTATGAAATGCACACCTAGAGGCACTTAGGAGTTCAATAGCCGCGTCATTCCCCCTCTTTGTAGTACGACTATCTATCCTATAATGTAATCACACCCACTAGGTGTCTTGGTTACTAAAACACAACCCTTAAGCATATACCTTTGCCTTGATCACGAAGGGTTGCGTCCAAATCCAAGTGTGGCCATCATGATCACCATGTCCATCTTGCCACCAACCTTGGAATGTACTAATCCTCATATGTTATATACAACTTAGGCATAGGATTAGTACTTAGGCATTGTCACTAATTACCAACACCAAACATAGAGCTTTCAGCCACGCAACGTGCTGTGGCAAAACAAGATGTGACGGTCGGGCGGACGGCGTGCCGTCATTGCCAGCTACGACAATGGAGAGACGACGTGAAGGGCCACCCTGACCTCGACAACCGGGCTAGAGGGGCCCGCCCATGGGGAAAGAAGCAGCACCGCCACAGAAGTCTCTTCCCTGACACTTCTTCTTTTCCCTTTCTTCCTTCTTTCTTTTACTGTGTACCCCAAGACTCCTCCCTTGATCTATAAAAGGGAGGCCTTGGGACCCTTCTGGAGGGGCTCGGAACCTCTCAGTTCACCAGCACACAACAACAAAACGTACCACAGAGACTTGGGAGCCCTCTCCCTCTCTCGCCTGTTTGTAACCCCTACTGCAAACTCAACAAAGAGCGGGTAGCACGAGCACCATGACTAGACTAGGGATGTTCTACCCGAACCAGTATAAACCTCTTGTGCCCACCTTAGCTCAGCCATCCGAGCCTAATTGTGCAATCACAAAAATTACTAGTCGGTGGTTTCATGACACCGACAACTACTGATCTCGAAGGCATTGATGGCAAGTCGTGCCTCTGCGTCCATCCTTTCACTTCGGTCACATCGACCTGCACACTGTTTTAGGGTAAACTGCTCTTTTCCTTATGCATCGTGCTTCTGATTTGCAAACTTGAATTGTTGTTTGTGGAAGCATCTAGTTAGGAGTTATTTTTCCCACATTTTAGTGTCAAGTCCTGTGAAATTGGGAGTCGTTTCATTTTAGTTCAGAGTCATGATTTGGTTCAGTGGCAATTTTTTTTTGTTAATGTATCATATGCGATATGATTAGATGGGAAAGCCAACAAAGTACAACGCAAAGTGGGATCTCTTGTTGTGATAGTTTTAAATGAAATGTGTGTAGAAGGAAAACCAGATCATTTCAGTGTAGTCACTAAGGCTAATGGACAGCTATTGATAATGCAACCATAGAGTAGATCCACTTTAAAAACTAAACTGTAGAACCTTTATTGCTTAACATCTATCATATATTAGCATTAACTAGCAAAATATGTTCGTACATTGCAACGGGAGTAAACAAATGTCTGTAGAAAATGAGAACTTTGTTATATATTTTTGTGTTTTATTATTTGTATTAAATTTAAAAGCTATAATTAATTTATGTACGTACACAAACGCGCACGCACGCCGGCGTACCGAAAGAAGCATACTGGCATGGTGATCACGTTGGCGAGCGAGATGAACATCATGCTCACCAACACACACGTCAGCTAGTTCACCGCCATGCCTAGGCTTATAGCCTGCTCGCCATGAAGGCTAGAGCCAACTAGACGCTGGCCGCCATGCTCGCGGCTGATACCACGTCAACACAGGGCGTCGCGCCCAGTGAAACCATGGACGCAGCCACGCCAGTCGTGTTAGCGTGGAGGAGCGGCTGCCGGCTGAGGCGGTCCGTGAAGAGGGTGGCCACCAGGACAAAGCACATCTTGACGATGCCGACGCCCGATGGTGTCACCGAGGATGGCCATGTTGGATGACATGCCGGCCTTGCGGAACACCAGCGGGATGTAGAGCATGACAACATCGATGTCGGATGCTTGCTGGAAGAAGTGCATGCCGACCACACAGATGTGGATCCAGCGCACGCTCGCACGTTGCCTCCGTCACTATCACTAACCTGTGGTTCCTTGATGGCCTAGTTGAGCTCCTCGAGGCGCAGGTCGGCCTTGATCGGGGTCTCCGAGGTGTGCATGAGCACTGCGCGCGCATCGGCATGGCGCTCGCACATCGCGAGCCACCGTGGTGACTCTGGCATGTCGAGTAGCACCGGCGGAAGCACGCCATGGTGTACATGATATGCAAGCCAAGGTACACCGGCAAGCCGGCAAAGACGTGTAGTTGAGCATGTAGCTATAAGAAGTAAATATAACACGAACTCAGTTTGATCTGTGTTGAGTATTCCCAAATGAATCATTGTCCTATTAAGACACCTTTCCTAGTATGATAGTGTTTTTTTATTTTTTTTAATATTTAAATATCTTTGTTTAGTAGAACACGTAATTGAGTTATATCTAATTTATTCTAGGGAGTTAAAATTTTAAATATCCTTTGTTTAATAGAACACGTATCCGATTGATATTCATGTTAGGGAGTTAGAAATTCAAATATCCTTTGTTTAATAAAACACGTATTCGAGTTGTATTCATGCCAGAGATTCATTGCTGGGCTCTATTTCCTTAGCAAGACTGTGAACCGTGTCCGTGTGTGCATCAACATATGAGCATGACTTATGAGTTCGGATAAAATACACAGCATAATACGTTTTTGAATCGTACTCCGTACCACGCTAGAGAGAGCTATTCTAACTCATATGAGCACATGTTATATATTATTTGGCAGTTACAGGGAGACGGACCAAACAAATGGATGGACGAAAAAAAAGCCTAAAATTTTGCCTCTTTATTATTAGGTATAGAAGTATTCATTTTTTATTGGTAAATTTATCACAAATAACTAGGTGGAGTTAGGCTCAAGGTACGATAGAAATGGCATTAAATGTATGGAATTTTTTGGTACATTGGATCTAATAAAACCACATTGTTGTACAGAAATCACTAGCATGTTGCATATAGTATTATGTGATGAATAAGCTTGTAATATTGAAATGTGAATTATTAACATAACAATGTTATGAGAATTGATTGTTTGTACCAAGATGTATATGGCATCTAGATGCATACTTTTCTTTAATGTGTCCTTTTAATGAATTGTTGGTTCATTTTTTACTCTTCTATCTTTGCACTCTGATAGTTGTTAGATCTCCTTGTATTCGCCGGGCCTGTTGCCTTATGTGACATGCAAACTAGCTACTGGCATCATCATGCATTGTTATTTTGTTAGACATGGGAAACCTTCAAGTGACTATTTCATCTATGAACTATAGTCTCACCAAGTAGCTGACTGATTTTCTTTGTTCCTAAAAGCATGTATGCTTGTGGATTTGATTGGCTACTTATTTCCTTAGATTGAGTGCTATTTCTCTTTTATGGGTGATGTGATTGTACCTTACCAATTTCACATGATGTTGATGACATGTGTTATGCCTATGGTCTAGTTGTCTGTGTTCGCTAATCAGATGTTGTTTTGTAAATTTTTCAGATGTTCATGTGAAATAGCAAAGTTCCCACCCACTGAGCAATCTAAGGTCACCCAAAAACCAAAACCTTTATTCCTTAGTTGTTTTCTTGACTTATTTTTAACTGTGATTAACAGACTGTCTCATTAGTGATTCTATGTATAAAGTTTTTACAGTCTCACCAGTTGTTGTTCCATTTTAAGAAGGACCATCATCCTAAAAATGATGTGTTTACTAGATATCATATAGGAATTAGGAAGTGATTGAACTTTATCCCTAGTCTATCCTATGTGGGAGACGCTGGACTTTCACCATAATCCCATGATACATATTACTATGCTTGCTTGTTGATTTAATTAGACTTTGAAAGCTAGGTTTTTCTTGCACTTAAGTTGATTTATTACTTCATAATACCTTTTTGTGGACTTTGTTAACCACTTGAGGTGAGGTGACACATTATTTTGTGTAATTATGTGTCATATAGATTACTTGCATGTTTCTTATTTTATTTTGCATTTTGTTAAAATATATGTGGGACTTTTCACCTATGTCTACTAACTAATTGCTCAATGCATTGTCTTACTATGAAAGTGTTTTCCCTGTGCAGTTCTTTTAATACGAAAGATCAGTGTACAAGGGATTCTGCTAGTTACCATGGCTACTAGGTCAACAGGTATTGTCTCATACTCAAGTATAATAATAGATTTTTGAGTAAAATTGCAAATACCATTCCTTGTTAGTTAAAGTCAAAGAAGTGAACTACTAGTGAGTAGGGAATGTAGAAGTGTATTATTTTTACTGACATTAAAAAATTGCCCCTGAGATATGCAATGTATATCTATGTTTTGCATAGAGCTATGTAGACAAAGTTGAGTCGTGACCACAATAGTTAATTTTGTATATTTTGAAAATTGTTGTTTTGCAGAAGGCGTGTTATTTAAAATGAAAAAAGCCTGTAATTGGTACAAAGATGGGGTGCACGAAAATGAATTGTATAGATTTTGATAGTAATTTCTTAAGGTTTCACGAAGTCATTTATGAAATGGGTAAAGAGGAATTACAGTGCAAACCAAACTGTCTGATTAAAAATGGTTTGCTGTGAACCCAATTCAAATCTCTAGATTTCCCCCACTTAAGAATATAAGAAATCCTTCTATTATCACTCTTAAGAACTGCTATGAAGAGTCTGCACAACCGAAGGTATTATCTTAGGTTGGGTAGATGGTAGTCTAACTGCATAGAGGAGGAATGGAGGTTAGAGCAGCTACATTAGAGTGTCCCAACGAAAGCATTTCGACGCATCATAATGGTGACTCAGTTCACCTTTGGCCTTTAAGTTTCATCTTTGGTTTACTTTGATTTGTATGCCATATTTGCAGTTATTATCCACTGATTGCACGTACTGAAAAAAATATTTTATTTTTCTTTCCTTTTTTAGTGATACATGTAAAGTGTTAGAGTGTCTTTTTGGTGAAGTTGTACCCTAGTGCTATTAAGGAATCAGATTTATTCTTGTTCAATTAGAAAGAGAGGTGGAGAAAACTTATTAAAAATATTGAGGTATACCTAATTTTTTGTCTTCACACTAATTTCACATTGAATATGTCAATTTTACAATTTCTAACTTCCTTAAAAAAATGCAGTTGAATGGCTCTTCGATTTTGTTTATCAATAAAGAAGAAAGATTAAGTTATGGATTGGTGTGAAGAATTTTTTCAGGAAATATCTAAACAAGTTGATCAAATACACACGCGGGAGGATAGATCCAGCTAAAACGGAAAGGGGTGAGAATGGTGCCAAAATCATTCCTATGTAGAACTCTAAGATTTAAGAACTTATCCGAACGTGGTATACTACAAAGGTCAGATAGGGTTGTCACCACCTGCTGACTACCATAATCGTCTGTGGAGTGAGCTTCTCCTTGATACTAAAGGCTAGCTCACACTCACTCTAACTCCCAACTACACTGCTACTAAAAAGAGAGTGGAAGTGGACTCGTGTGTTGTGTTGTGTGTTACGAGTGGGAGGGGCACTCCTATATAGCCTAGAGAGAGTGAGTGAGGTGGGACCTTCAATCCATGTGATGGATCCCACACACCTTTAGATCAATCCGACCTTCAATCCATGGGTAGAGATGTTCACAGTTGTGTTTTCTTGCATGTCCAAATAAATGAGGTGGTATAGAGCCCGAGAGGGCTTCGAGCGATTATGGGCCCACTATGGACCATATTCTATGGGTGGGTTTCTGCAAGTGTGGTTTTTTGAGAAATACATAGTGGACTTTATTTGAAAGATATGTGTATGGAAATGTTATAGCCCTTCTTTATTTCTGAGATATTGACAGTTGGATATGATCGTATAGTGACCGTCGACAAGCTCCCCAAGCTTAGACCTTTGCTCATCCCCCAAGCAAAGATTAAGACTTGTTGGCACTCTATATGAAACTCACTCATATTACCTTGCCATCTTGGGGCTTATTGAAAGGATCTAGATGGCTAGAGGGGATGAATAGCCTATAAAAAATTGAGCAAAATGCACCGTAGGTCCATTAACTTTTAGGCGTGTGTCATTTAGGTCCATCAACTCTCAAACTATATTTCTAGGTCCATTAACTTTTGGTCGTGTGTCACTTAGGTCCATCAACTCTCAAACTACATTTCTGGATCCATTAACTTTTGAGTAGAGTGCACCGGAGGTCCATTAACTTTTGAGCAGGTGTCATCTAGGTCCATCAACTCTCAGATTGCATTTTTGGGTCCCTAAACTTTTTAAGTGGTTCACTGGAGGTCCATTAACTTTTGATGAGGTGCCATGCCCATGCGCTTGATCAGGGGAAGTCAGATTTTTTTGTTGAATTTGGTACACAGATCATGTATCCCGACATGCAGCTTGTCTAGATTTTTTTGACCGAAATGGAATTATTATTGACCGAAATGGAATTATTTATTAACCAAAATAAAACTCTTAGTAATAAAAAAAAGTTTGACTAGATACTGAACGCGCCACTACTAGCGACTATTACTGCAAATTTTACTATACATAGGCCCGGACAGAGTTATTTATAGGCCCAAATAATACTATTAGTAATAAAAATTACTTGGTCTGAATTTTACAGTAAATTTTACTACGCACAGGCCTAGACCTACTTATTTATAGGCCTTAATGATAATAATAATAATAAAAAAACCTGACCAGAGACGGGACATGCCGGTGATTATTACAACAAATTTTACTATACATAGGTCTAGACGAAATTATTTATAGGCCAAATGATATTATTAGTAATAAAAATTACCTTGTCCGCGTCATTGGTAAATATGGAGACTAAGAAACAAATTAAATTAGCCAAAAAATCCAGGCAAGCTGCATGCCAGGATACACAACGTGTGTATCCAAATTTAACCAAAAAATCTAATTTCCTCTGATCAAGCGCATGGGCATGACACCTCATCAAAAGTTAATGGACCTCCGGTGAACCACTTAAAAAGTTTAAGGACTCAAAAATACAGTCTGATAGTTGATGGATCTAGATGACACCTCCTCAAAAGTTAATGGACATCCGGTGCACTCTACTCAAAAGTTAATGGACCCAAAATAGTTTAAGAGTTGATGGACCTAAGTGACACACGACCAAAAGTTAATGGATCTAGAAATACAGTTTGAGAGTTGATGGAACTAAGTGACACACGCCCAAAAGTTAATGGACCTAACGTGCACTTTGCTCTAAAAAATTCTCTACAAAAGGCACAAGACTAGAGCAAAGTTGATTAGTACAAAATATGATCCTAATAGCCACTACTTATTCTAGCTCTAGTTCACCCAAACAAGCCCATACACAATTCTTGTAGCAATTGAATTCTAAACTAATTGACTCCGCGCAAAGCTACTAGCTAAACTAGGCTACTCTAGCTAAACAAGGGAGTAACTAACAACTACTCTACAACTAAAGCTACCACTAACTAGAGAGCTACTACTAGCAAGCAACTACCACACGAAACAAGATATGAATGTAAATACAACTGTGGAGACTATATATCGAACTAGGCAAGAGAGAGAGATAATCAATTTATCCCCAAGGTTCGGTTGCTTATCGACAACCTATGTCCTTGTTGTGGTGAGTCTTCAAGTGATGATTCACACGCTAACTAGCCTCTCAAGCTAGACCCACAACTTTGGTGCCGCAAGAGTCAAGCACAAGGTGCACTCTAACTAGACATGAGCATTTCACTAGAGTTGCTCTTTGTGATCTTCCACAAGGACGAGCACAAAGACCCTTACAATAGCTTGATCATAGACGCAACAATCACCAACAACCCCTCAACGATCTCTACTCTACCGAGCCATCTAGGTGGTGGTAACCACCAATAGTAATAAGAAAAACCAAGGCTCAATCGATGAACTAGTGCAATAGATGCAAATCAACTAAGCAAATGAACTAGATCACTCCTAATCTCACTCTGCATCAATCACAAGCAAGGAGTGGTAGGTGTTCTTGGAGGCTTGCGCAAGTGTTGGAATGCTTAGAATGCCAAGTGAGGCTCAAAAGAGCCTGCTAACACATATAAATAGCCTCACCAAGAAACTAGCCGTTGGGGCTGGTGACTAGGCAGCCTACACAGGCACCAAATTAGTCTAATGCTTGCAAAACCCCACCCCCGGAGTAAGCGCTATGGCAAAATTGCTCGTACCTTATAGTCTAGTGCCACTATTAATCATAGTGGATCATCCTATGCATGCTCATTGAAAACCCTAGTTTGGTTTTCATAATTGAGTGACAACTAGTTTACTAACCTTTTGGCTAAGTGTTGATTAAGCTAGGTGAAGTCCACACCAAGGTGGTGATCAAGGCAAGGAGTTAGATGAAGGATGATCAATCTAAATGGTGCAAGATCACTCTTGGAAAGATGATGAGGTGGAAATAAGCCTGAAGGCAGGTAAAGGATAGGGTTTTGTTTTTTGTTGGTCAAGACGCAATAGATTGTGTGGTCGGGTTAGGATATACAGTCGTACTATTCAGAGAGGGAATTCAAAAGTTAAAAAAGTTATCTAGTGCCACTAGGTGTGAGTTTCAATGCATATTCATTACACTTAGTGATGTGGTGTGGTGCAAGAGAGAAGTCTAGAAAAATGCCAACTCACATGGACGAAGTGGTGGAACACTTGGAGGGGTTTAGCACATTGAAAAAGGATTTTAAAACAAAGTTTGGTGGTGCCCACCGGATTGATTCGGTGACCCCTAGGGTTTGGCACCAAACTATAAGTTATTCTCAAAAGCATGTGAAGAAGAAGAGGCTAACCGTGTCTCTGGTGACCTAGTGGTCTAGCCGTTGGTCCCACTAGTCAGACTGCCAGGGGGTAACGCACGTGGAAAAGCTAAAGATTCAAATCTTAGCATGGCCCTATGAACTCTGCATTAGTCTATATTTGACCTAGGGGCCACTTGTTTGGCATTGGCAGTTGGACTGACTGCCATTGCTTAGTCCTTTAGAGGCGCTCAAAGTACCCAAGCAAGTGTTCAAAATGCATTAGAGTATAGTCTGATGCTTAGCACCAAACTAATTTGGTGAAGATTTTTTAGGTTTGGAATCTTACTCGATGACACTGGATTGATCCAGTGTTTAGGTTACTAGACTATTAACAAAAACACCTGACTAAGGATGGGGGTTTCAAATGACCATTGGGGGCTGTGAGAGATCTGTTGGCTCATAGTGGCCTAACCACCTGAAAGCCCTAGTTTGGTTTTAGATAATTGATGAAACCTATTTGGACTAACCCTATGCTCTAAGTGTGAATTTGAGATAGGTTGGTCTAACCCAAGTGATGGAGCTAAGTGGCATTCGTGGATGGAGATGGCCACATGAAATAAAGATCATAGTGATGGTATGGACATGTGATGATGAGCAAGCTCTGAATTTTGGAAAAGAAGAAAGAGAAAAACAAAATAGGCTTAAGGCAAAGGTGATATCCATAGGCTATTTTGTTTTGGTGATCAAGACACTATAGAGAGTGTGATCACATTTAGGATAGATGGTTATACTATTAAGAGGGGAGCTCTTATATATCGGATAACTCGATCATCTAGTGCCACTAGGTGTTGGATTACTTGCATTTGCATTTAAGGCCTAGTGCACAATCGGTGAGAAGTGATTAACCTTTGAAAAATGATTATGAAAATGCTAACACACTTGCACGTGATGGTGAAAAACTTATGGTGTTGGCACATTTGCAAAGGAATCAAAGGAGGTGAAGAAGTGGATGAGATGCTGCCTCTGGGGGGCACTACCACCCCCTGTCCAGTGCACCGCCAGCCCTAGGGCGGTGACCAGCTAGATAAGGCAAAGAGGGAGGTGTTGGGTTGGCACCGCCACTACTTGTCCGGTGGCACCGCCACCCAGTGGCGGAGGGAGGGGGCTGGGGGGCCTGGCACCCTCCAATAGCCTACTAACCCCTCGTTAGGTACTTAAGTATATGTGTTTATTAGTTAAACTGTTAAGGGCTGGCCCTCCTCAATTGGAGCCTGAAAGCATCTAGGCCCCGAGGTTTGGTTTCGGCAATTGATGACAACGCTTTATTACCATGACTAACGTGTGTTTTGCAGAAACTTTGGTAAGTTAGGTCATGGAGGTTTTAACTGCTTTGGACACCATGGTATTCATGCCCCTTAATGGAAATCGTTTCGGTTTTCAAAAGAGTGACGTCAAGATTAAGGACGGTTAGTTCCGGACGTCGAGGTGTTGAGAGACATTTGGAATAGTCGTTAGGATCTTCGTTTTTCTCTTTTGGCCGTACTATAAAGGGGGGCATGAGCGGGTAGCTTGACCTAGGCAAGTCCTATGTTTAGGTGTGGTGCACACTTGTTAAACTTGGCGCTAGGCAGCTCTAGAATAGCTCAAAGTTCAGTTGGGAGCAACTTGGTTGAAGTTGTAACGCTTTTCGGAGAGTTTCGGGTCGTTTTCCCGTGACCGGACGCGGTCCTCGGCATGACCGGACGCGTCCGGTCAGTTCAGTTCCGTGGCTGGGGTTTCAGCTCTGAGCACCGGACGCGGTCCTCGCGAGGACCGGACGCGGTGGTCAGAAGTCAACACGTGTCACTTAAGGGAAACACCCGATCGGACGCGACCTGGGTGTGATCGGCGCGTCCGGTCATAGTCCAGTAAGGTCCTGAGACGACCGGACGCGTCCGGTCATCACCGATCGGACGCGGTCGCGCGTCCGGTGCGAGTACAGTAAGCTCCACGCACGATCGGACGCGTCCGGTCACCCCTGACCGGTGCGTCCGGTCATTTAGGTGTTTTTCGGTTTTTGACCGTTACGAGCGACCGGCGCGTCCGGTCAGTACGACCGGCGCGTCCGGTCAGCTCGAGTTTTGCTGAGTCAGCAGGTAACGGTTCGTTTCGTCTGTGGGGTGTATAAATACATCCCCACCACCTCTTTTAGAGGTCTCTTGCTCATTTGATCAGCTGATAAACACCTTTGGAGTGCAAGGTAGTGCAAGAGCACTAGTGAGGATAGAGATTTGAGAATCAAAGCTTGAGAGTTCCTCACTAGCGATTAGAGAGTAACAAGTGTGCATCCACTTTCTCATTTAGGCTCGTAGTGGTCAAGTGAGAGTTCTAGCTTGTTACTCTTGGTGATCGCCATCACCTAGACGGCTTGGTGGTGATTGGGAGTTTGGTGTTCATCCGGCGGAGCTTGTGGATGACCCAACTCATCTTGTGAGCGGTTGTGGGTGATTCACCGCGACGGAGTGTCAAAGAATCAACCCGTAGAGAGCACTTGATCCTTGCGCGGATCAAGGGGAGCGACACCCTTGCGCGGGTGCTCCAACGAGGACTAGTGGGGAGTGGCGACTCTCCGATACCTCGGAAAAACATCGCCGTGTTCCTTGCCCCTTTACATTCAAGCATTTACTTTCTCGTATTTACTTACATTGCTTGTTTACATTCCTAGACTTGTCATGCTAGACTAGGATTGGAAACTAGGGTGCAAAACTTTGTATCGGTAGACTCTCTAGGAACACAAGTAGACACTAGGGTTGAATTCCAGCTTGTAGGATTTATTCCTTGCATTTATTTTTTAGAAAAGCCCAATTCACCCCCCCTCTTGGGCATCTTGATCCTTTCAATTGGTATCAGAGCCGTGTTGCTCTACTTTTAGGCTTTACCGCCTAGAGCAAGATGTCTAATGGGGAAGGACCACCTCCCACTTTTGAGGGAGACGATTTTCCATATTGGAAAATTCGTATGGAGGCATACCTCGAAGCCATAGATGTTGGGTGCCTTAGAGCCGCAACCGAAGGGCTTCCCCCCATAAGGGATCCCGCTAACCCAAGTGGTGACGAGGAGAAGTACAACCGGTGGAATGCAAAGGCCAAAAATGCACTCTACCGGGGCTTAGGCAAAGATATCTTCAATCGCGTGCGTAATGCAAAGAACGCTCATGAATTGTGGGAAAATCTTTGTGCTCTCCATGAGGGAACTAAGAGTGAGCGTGAGGAACGCTATCACATAGCCTTAAAGAAAATTAATTCTTTTGAGATGCTTCCCAAAGAAAGTGCTAATGACATGTACACTCGCTTGAATGTTCTTGTAGAGGACCTCAATGCTCTTGGGCTCACCAAAATGAGCCAATCGGATGTTGCAAGGAAGATCTTGAGTGTGCTTCCCGTTGAGAAGTATGGACATATTGTCACCGTGCTTCACCAAAGTGATCTTTCCACCGCAACACCAACTCAAGTTTTGGGGAAAATCAATGCTCATGAGATGTACATGCATATCACTCCGGAAGAGGGCTCATCATCTTCCAAGAAGAAAGACTTGGCCTTCAAAGCTAGTCATGACAAGAAGAAGATGAAAGGCCAAGCCATGATGGTGCAAGAAAGTTCAAGTGATAGTGATGTTGATGATGAATCACTTGCACTCATGGTGAGAAAGACCACCAAGATGTTAAAGAAGCTTAACAAGAGCGGCATCAAGTTCGATGGCAAGAAGAAGAAATTCTTCACAAGTAGCAAGAGAAAGCCAATCTCGGAGATGGATTGCTACAATTGTGGTGAACTTGGTCATCTAGCTCATCAATGCCCTAGACCACCAAAAGACAAGTACAAGAATAAGAACAAGGGCAAGAAAAATGATTCAAGTGATGAAGAAGAAGAGAAGAAGAGGAACAAGCCATACAAGAAGAAGGATGGCAAAAAGAAGGAGTTCCACAAGAAAAAGAAGGGAGGAAAGGCATACATTGTTGGTGATTGGCTCACCGACATTGAATCATCATGTGAGTCCTCCGAAGATGAGAGCAATAATAAGAAAGAGAAGATTGCCGCATTTGTGATGGGGCCATCATCTTCACCAACATCTTCATCACCACCTTCACCGCCTCCTTCACCATCATCGTCCACTACTCACCTATGCCTTATGGCCAAGGGTGAACGAAAGGTACAAAACCATGATAGTGATGATGATGACGATAGTGATAGTGATGATGAATATGACTCACCTTCTTATGATGAACTTGTAAAATTGTTAAACAAATACACTAAAATCATAAGAAGAACTAGAAGTGAAAATGATGATCTTCAAAATGAAAATGAATCACTCTCATCAAAGCTTGAAAATATTCAAAAGACTAGTGGTGAGCTTAGAGTTCAAAATGAAGTGATGTCTTCCACTCTCAAGGAACTCAAAACCTCCTATAAAGAGCTTAAAGATCAACATGATAAACTTGAGAAGAAGCAT
Organism: Saccharum hybrid cultivar R570; assembly: GCA_038087645.1. Lineage (NCBI taxonomy): Eukaryota > Viridiplantae > Streptophyta > Magnoliopsida > Poales > Poaceae > Saccharum > Saccharum hybrid cultivar. The sequence goes on along the minus strand of JAQSUU010000191.1, from coordinate 7,717,669 downwards.
GATGAGCTCATCACTAGACACAATTCTCTAAAGGACAAATACACCACATTAAAAATTGATTATGATAGTCTTGTGGTTGCTAATGAACTTGCTCTTGAGACACATGATGCTACTAACCATGTGGTTAAGTGTGATATAGCTACATCATGTGATGACTTGATCATTGAAAGCATTGAGCGAGGTTCTAGTAGCAAAGGCAAGAGTGTGGTTGAGTCAAGCAACCATGATGATTATGCCAAGATTAAGAGTGAAAATGAGAAGCTTGCAAGTGAGAACAAGAAGCTAAAAGGTTTGATGGCTCTTGAGAAGCAACCAACAAATGAGTCACTCATTGAAGAAAACAAAAAGCTCAAGCAAGAAAAAGAGCATCTCAAGACCGGCCTAAGCAAGTTCACAAGAGGCCAACATTTGCAAAGTGAGCTCCTCATGAACACCGTAATGAAGATGGATAGAAGTGGTATTGGGTACTTGGCAAATCAAGAGAAGAAAGCAAAAGCTCAACAACAACAAAGCAAGTCAAAGCCCAAGTCAAAGAGATGTGTTGAGTGTGGTCAAGAAGGTCACTTTGCTCATGAATGCAAAACTCCACCACCACAACCCTTGCCCAAGCATGCTAGACCTTTCGCTTTCAATGCTCATTATATGCTAAGAAAAGATTCAAATGGAAAGATGAAAGTCATGTTTTTGGGTCCCCCAAACAAGAATAGGCCAAAGAAAATATGGGTTGCCAAGTCACTAGTGGATAAAGTCAAGGGCCCCTCTCAAGTTTGGGTCCCTAAACAAAAAGCTTGATCTCTTGTGTGTAGGTGAACTACAAGACCGGTGGAACTCATTGGGTTATTGATAGTGGTTGCACTCAACATATGACCGGTGATCCTCGTATGTTCACCACCATTGAAGAGAATGGAATATGTCAAGAGAAGATCACATTTGGGGATAATTCAAAAAGCAAAGTCAAGGGTATAGGCAAGATTGCAATATCACATGATCACTCACTCTCAAATGTGCTCTATGTTGCTTCATTGAGTTTCAACTTATTGTCCGTTGGGCAACTTTGTGACCTTGGCTTCCAATGCTTGTTCACACCAAATGAAGTGGAAGTTTCAAAGATAGATGACAAGCAAGTGATATTCAAAGGCTTTAGATACAATAATCTTTATCTTGTTGACTTCACCTCCGAAGATGTAAATTTGATGACATGTTTGTTCACCAAGACCTCACTTGGTTGGCTTTGGCATAGGAGGCTTGCTCATGTTGGAATGAACACTCTCAACAAGCTATTGAAGAAAGAACTAGTGAGAGGATTGAAGGATGTGAAGTTTGAAAAGGACAAACCTTGTAGTGCATGTCAAGCGGGCAAACAAGTTGCAAACACTCATCCAACCAAAGCTTTCATGTCAACTTCAAGAGTGCTAGAACTTCTACACATGGATTTGTTTGGGCCTACAACATACAAGAGCTTGGGTGGTAATCTCTATTGTCTTGTGATAGTGGATGACTACTCAAGGTATACATGGACTTTCTTCCTTCATGACAAATCCGAAGTGGCAAATTGCTTCAAGAAGTTTGCAAAGAGAGCTCAAAATGAATTTGAAGTCAAGATAAAGAAGATTAGAAGTGACAATGGGAAAGAATTTGACAACACCAACATTGAAGCTTATTGTGATGAAATTGGAATCAAGCATGAGGTGTCTTCAACCTACACTCCTCAACAAAATGGTGTAGTTGAGAGAAAGAACCGAACTTTGATCACTCTTGCAAGAACAATGCTAGATGAGTACAACACTCCGGAGAAGTTGTGGGCCGAGGCAATCAACACCGCATGCTATGCTTCAAATCGCCTCTTCCTACAAAAGTTTCTTGGCAAGACCCCCTATGAGTTGCTTAATGGCAAGAAGCCGGACGTCTCTTTCTTCCGGGTGTTTGGTTGCAAATGTTACATCTACAAGAAGCGTCAACACCTAGGGAAGTTTCAAAGACGTTGTGATATTGGTTTTCTTATTGGTTACTCATCAAAGTCCAAAGCATATAGAGTATTTAACCATGCCACCGGTTTGGTTGAAGAAACATATGATGTGGAATTTGATGAATCTAACGGCTCCCAAGGAGCAATTGAGAATTGTGATGATGTAGGTGATGAACCCTTGAGGGAGGCCATGAAGAACATGCCGGTGGGAGACATCAAGCCAAAAGATGATGATGACGATGTACAAATTGTTGATCCACCATCTTCATCACGTGTGCCTCAAGATGATGACAAGAATGAGAGAGTTGAAAATGAAGACACTTATGTCTCTCATGAACAATCCGAGGCACAAGCTCAAGATGTTGATGCTCCTCATCCACCTCCTCAAGTGGTTGATAAAAGAAATTCACCACTACTTCAAGCACATCCACAAGATCTCATCATAGGGAGTCCTACAAAGGGAGTAATGACTCGATCCCAAAAGCTAACTTCTTTTGTTGAACATCATTCTTTTGTCTCTTGCGTTGAACCTAAGAATGTAGAAGAAGCTCTTCAAGATCCGGATTGGGTGATTGCAATGCATGAAGAATTGAACAACTTCACCCGCAATCAAGTATGGACACTTGAAGAGCATCCCAAAGGTGCAAGAGTCATTGGAACCAAGTGGGTGTTCCGAAACAAGCAAGATGACCAAGGCATAGTGGTGAGGAACAAGGCAAGACTAGTTGCAAAGGGGTTCTCTCAAGTTGAAGGTCTTGATTTTGGAGAAACCTTTGCACCCGTTGCAAGACTTGAAGCCATTCGTATCCTCCTTGCTTATGCATCACATCATGATATGAAACTATATCAAATGGATGTGAAAAGTGCATTTTTAAATGGCTTTATAAATGAACTAGTCTATGTTAATCAACCTCCCGGGTTTGAAGACCCTAGATATCCTAATCATGTTTATAGGTTGTCCAAGGCGTTATATGGGCTCAAGCAAGCCCCTAGAGCGTGGTATGAACGCCTCCGGGACTTCCTCATTGAGAAGGGCTTCACCATTGGGAAGGTCGACACCACACTATTCACCAAGAAGCTTAATGGGGAGATCTTCATTTGTCAAGTATATGTTGATGATATCATCTTCGGATCAACAAATGAAGATTATTGCAAGGAATTTGGTGAATTGATGTCAAAGGAATTCGAGATGTCAATGATTGGTGAGCTCACATTCTTCCTTGGTTTTCAAGTAAAGCAAATGAGAGAAGGGATTTTCATCTCTCAAGAAAAGTATACCAAGGATCTCCTCAAAAGATTCAAGATGGAAGAATGCAAACCAATCAAGACCCCAATGCCATCAAACGGACATCTCGACCTAGATGAGGGAGGTAAACCGGTTGATCAAACTCTCTACCGTTCTATGATTGGTAGCTTGTTATACCTTACCGCATCTAGGCCCGATATCATGTTTAGTGTGTGCATGTGTGCTCGCTTTCAAGCGTGCCCTAAAGAACCTCACCTAAGTGCCGTAAAAAGAATCCTAAGATATCTTAAGCTCACCCCAAGCATTGGTCTTTGGTATCCCAAAGGAGCTAGATTCCAACTAGTTGGCTATTCCGATTCGGACTATGCCGGTTGCAAGATTGATAGAAAAAGCACATCTGGAGGGTGCCATTTGCTTGGAAGATCTTTAGTATCTTGGTCATCTAAAAAGCAAAATAGTGTGGCTTTGTCCACCGCCGAGGCGGAATACATTGCCGCGGGGGCTTGTTGTGCTCAAATCCTATATATGAAACAAACCCTCCTAGACTATGGAATTGTTCTTGAAAAGGTGCCACTTTTATGTGACAACGAAAGTGCCGTTAAAATTGCTAACAATCCGGTACAACACTCTCGCACCAAGCACATTGATATCCGCCATCACTTTCTAAGAGATCACGTTGCTAAAAATGATATATCACTAGAAGGTGTAAGAAGTGAAAATCAATTAGCGGATATCTTCACCAAACCTTTGGATGAGGCAACCTTTTGTAGGTTAAGAAGTGAACTCAATGTGCTTGATTCTAGTAACTTTAAAAAATGAGCGTGTGTTGTCCTTTGCATTGCATATGCATGGTTGTTGTTCTTGTCGTTTCTCTTCGGTTAAGTTTTGAGCAACCTCTGTGTTCGTCCATGGATAGAGAGAGCATTTTGACGCTCCTAAAGGTTCAAAAACTCTATTGCGTGGCCATACGTTGCTCCTTGGGTGTTTATTGCCTATTTTCTTAAAAATAATACTAGCCTAAGGCAATCTATTTTTAAATTTTTTTTTGAGGGTTTGAGTGAGGTCTCTCATATCGTGTTCCAATTGGTGTTTATTTGTGTCTCCTTGAATTGGAACCTGATTGGGAGAAGTCGCGTCGTAGTTGGAACAAAGTAGGGCGAAGAACAGTCACCGGACGCTGCACCGGACGCTGCACCGGACGCAGTGATGCTTCACCACCGCGTCCGGTCCCGGCGTCCAGCAGCGCGTCCGGTCATCCAGAAGACCAACTCCAGATCTAGTGATCGGACACTGCACCGGACGCGCCTCTGTTGACCACCGCGTCCGGTCCCGGTTACCACCACCGCGTCCGGTCATTCGCGATTTTTTCCCGAACTTCCAACGACCGGACTCTGACCGCGTCCGGTCAGTCCGCACCGGACGCGTCAGGTCACTCCAGGAGCTTACTGGAGTATGACCGGACGCTGCACCACCGTGTCCGGTCATATCGACCACCGCGTCCGGTCATCACGTGTCGCGCGGATCTAACCCCTTTATAAAACCGTTCGTCCTCGGCCGGTTTTCTTTCACCCGCACGCGTTTCCGCCGCCGCCTTGCCCTAGTCGTCGTCTCGCCGTTTCCGCCGCCCCCTCACCGTCTTCCCTACCGCCGGCGACCTCCTGTCGTGCACGCGCCGCACCTTCCTCGCCTGCACGCGCTCGCCGCTCGCGCGCTGCTCGCTGCCGCACCGGCCGCTCCCGCGCCACCCGCAGCCGCACCCTCGCCCGACGCTGCTGCGCCGTGCGCCACCGCCGCCGGCAAGCCGTCCAGCCTCGCCGTGCACCTCGCCAGCAGTAGCCGCAGCTCCCCCGTGCCAACCCTAGCTCGTCTCTCATCCTTCGGCCGCTTTCCTCCTCTAGGTTTTGCCCTCTCCCCTGCCTAGGGTTTTGCCCTAATCCTAGGGTTAGTCGGACGATCGTTCGTCGACGAGTTTTGTCGCGCGTCGTCTTCTTCGCGAGGTTGGTTCGCGTCACCCTGATCTCCTTGCTAGGGTTTGCCGTAACTGTTTCTTTTTCAATCCTAATTATACCTTGTTTCGGCAAATCAGAGCTCGTTCGGCGATTTCGGGAATCTCGCAATCTAGGTCACCTTACCCTGTCAGTCATCTCGACGATCCGAGGTAGCTTCACGTTTCGATTCATATCGTATCTCATATGCTTGCTATCTCTAGGATTCGTACCTTTTAGCTATATATGTGTTTATAGTAGATCTCTCTATTCCGTCTTTGCAGCGAGTCTGTTGTGTGTCAGGGTGAGATCAGTTTGCTAAATCCGAGGCCAAGCCTGCGGATACGGATTGAGGCCAAGCCTCTTGAGTGACAGTTCATCATCTTACAGAGGTTCTCAGTCACTGTGTCAGCATGGTGCGTTGCAAGAACGCCGGTGGTGCTCCTGGTGACGGGAACGACAGTCCTCCTCGTCGGTCTGAGATTGCACGTGGGAAGCGTGTCAAGGTCTTGGCCAGAAAGAAGAAGAAGACACTCACAGAGGCAGAGATTGCTCAGGCCGTAGCAGATGCAGCAGAGCAGGCAGAGAGAGGTGGCAGGAGCAGTGGCATACGCATAGGCGAGCGTCGCTTTCATCTTGAAGGTCGACAGCTCGGCACAGAGGCCACTGAGGGCACTAAGGATACTAGAGCTGCAGAGGATATGTCAGTTGATCCACCCACAGAGACCACAGAGGCTCCAGAGGCTACAGCAGATACAGAGGAGCAGCCAGCTCAGTCTCCAGTACGTCGCCGCTCCACACGCGCCCGTACTCAGGTGTCTCCTAGGCCAGAGGGTCAGCGACGTGGACCACGTCCTCCTCCCAGAGCTAGAGGTTCACCCCCGGTCGAGCACTTTGACTTGAGGGGTGCTACAGCACGTCAGGTGCAGGGGTTGAGGTTCGTGGAGGTCAGTCGGTGGTTTCCACCTATGAGGGATCCCAGAGCTTCAGAAGGATTCTATACCCCTCTTCAGGAGGACTTCTACAGAGCTCTAGTTGACAGCGGTATTGCTTTCCGACCACAGAGGGTCTGTCGACTTGAGTCACTAGTTGAGGTTGTGGGAGAGCAACTACGTCCGCACCTGTCCTTTCTGCCAGGCTTGTCAGATCTCCTTGGACGGACAGGTGCATACTGCGGCACATGGGTCAGAGAGTTTTATGCTTCACTATGGATTGATCCTGCCCATGATTTCATTCACTTTGCATTCCGAGGCCGCGATCACCGCCTATACAGCAGCAGAGTGCGGGAGATTCTCAGACTCCCAGCTTTTGACACAAAGATACATCAGCTATGTTATGGTCAGACTCCTCCTCCGAGACGCCCTCACGGCGGGACAGTGCCACCTACAGACTTGGTTCGACCCTGCTTCCGTGAGCCTTTTGGCGAAGGGTCTCGACGCACGCCCGCCAGTTTGACACCACTGGCCAGAGTTTTGGATGCTATAGTCAGACGCACTCTACTTCCCAGACTTGGCTACAGAGAGGGACTGACTCGGATGCAGCTATGGGTTGTTCACCACCTCCTCTCACAGACACAGTTTGATATATGGGATCTCATACTTAGTGAGATGGAGGACACCATAGCTGAGGGCTTCAAGGGTAATCGTCAGCTGCCCTATGCACACTGGATCTGCTTCATTATCAGATCATCTATTCAGCTGCCAGCAGAGATCCGAGCTGAGATATCAGATACTACCACTGCTTTTCCTGAGTATGATATCCGTCAGCTTTGGACATCAGTCACCAGAGATCAGGCCCCAGTGCCAGGACAGCGTGTGCGACCTGAGGTTCCTGAGACAGCAGCTGAGCAGGACGCCACAGTTGATGAGCTTGCAGAGGCAGAGCTTGCAGATCTTGACGCTCAGCCTGCTGATCTTCCTGAGGATGGGACATCTGACAGCACTGATGAGGACTACCAGCCCATCCCTAGGTACCGGTCTCCTCGGTCCCACGACCACGAGGCCGGTGGCTCTGGTTCAGCCTCCCGCACAGACCCAGCCATGGTGGCAATTCTTGAGAGGTTGACCCAGGCACAGGAGCAACAGCAACAGCAAATACAGCGACAGGCTCAGGACACAGCTGCAGCACTTGCACAGATTCAGGCTCGTCAGGACGAGTTTCAGCGTCAGCAGCTTGAGATCCAGAGGCAGCAAGTCGAAATGCAGCGACAGCAATAAGAGATTCAGCGACAGACTGCAGCTAGTCAGCAGCAATACTTGGACCTCCTGCGCCACCTAGTCACGGTTGGGGTTCCTCCGCCTACTTCCGTCCTGACTTCTACTTTACCATCTTCTAATCCATCGAGTCAGGGACAGCCGGGTTTCCAGTTCACATCTCCACAGCAGCAGGTTCCCCAGTCTTTCCAGTCCCCGAGCTTCACTCCTATTCACACGGGGTTTACACCATCAGACCAGCCTCGCCCTCACCTCCTGACAGACACATCTTTCGGTGATTTCAGTGCTACCTACAGCGAGTTGACTGGTCAGCCGACGCCCTCGCATACTACAGTTGCTACTTCTTCAGGGTTGTCAGCTTCAGAGGCAGCTATTCCTCCAGTAACAGGGACTGGTACTACAGAGACTCTACCTTCGTCAGTTGTCTCCACAGATCCTCCTGCTACTGGCTCGCTACAGGCTCAGGTCACTCAGACGGATCCTATCATTACTACTACGACAGTACCTGTTCCTGCCATTCAGACCCAGACAGTTACACAGCCACATGCTTCATCAGAGGGTCAGCCAGATAGCTCAGATTCCGAGGGCGATTCTCTACACTTCATGATTACTCCGCGCACCTCGGCACCCGACACGACTCCGTCTGTCCCCCCATCAGATCCTTAGATTAGTTTTTTCTTTGGCGCTTGATGCCAAAGGGGGAGAGAGAGTAGTTTCAGGGGGAGATTTGAGAGTTGTTTTTTTGTTTTTTCCTGTGTGCTACATTCATGCATCATGTTTACTTTTCAGTCATTGCATTCGTGTGACATGTCGTTGTGAGATAAACCTTGAGTCTTAATGTTTTATCCTGTTAGTGTTATCTCTTGTCACCGTTGTTAATTATAGCTCTAAGGTTGTGCTTCCGTGCCTTACTCCGATAAATTATGAGCTATATCCGTTTGTGTACTAATGTTTTTGTCTTATCTTATGAGTACACTCTTTTGGCTTGGGACACATAAGCAATTCCTATCACTTCTCTGCTTATTGCTTGTTGCTTATGTGAACCATGCATGCTCAAAAACCTCAACTCCAATCTTTCATATCTGAGTGTTGTCATCAATCACCAAAAAGGGGGAGATTGAAAGCATCTAGGCCCCGAGGTTTGGTTTCGGCAATTGATGACAACGCTTTATTACCATGACTAACGTGTGTTTTGCAGAAACTTTGGTAAGTTAGGTCATGGAGGTTTTAACTGCTTTGGGCACCATGGTATTCATGCCCCTTAATGGAAATCGTTTCGGTTTTCAAAAGAGTGACGTCAAGATTAAGGACGGTTAGTTCCGGATGTCGAGGTGTTGAGAGACATTTGGAATAGTCGTTAGGATCTTCGTTTTTCTCTTTTGGCCGTACTATAAAGGGGGGCATGAGCGGGTAGCTTGACCTAGGCAAGTCCTATGTTTAGGTGTGGTGCACACTTGTTAAACTTGGCGCTAGGCAGCTCTAGAATAGCTCAAAGTTCAGTTGGGAGCAACTTGGTTGAAGTTGTAACGCTTTTCGGAGAGTTTCGGGTCATTTTCCCGTGACCGGACGCGGTCCTTGGCATGACCGGACGCGTCCGGTCAGTTCAGTTCCGCGGCTGGGGTTTCAGCTCTGAGCACCGGACGCGGTCCTCGCGAGGACCGGACGCGGTGGTCAGAAGTCAACACGTGTCACTTAAGGGAAACACCCGATCGAACGCGACCTGGGTGTGATCGGCGCGTCCGGTCATAGTCCAGTAAGGTCCTGAGACGACCGGACGCGTCCGGTCATCACCGATCGGACGCGGTCGCGCGTCCGGTGCGAGTACAGTAAGCTCCACGCACGATCGGACGCGTCCGGTCACCCCTGACCGGTGCGTCCGGTCATTTAGGTGTTTTTCGGTTTTTGACCGTTACGAGCGACCGGCGCGTCCGGTCAGTACGACCGGCGCGTCCGGTCAGCTCGAGTTTTGCTGAGTCAGCAGGTAACGGTTCGTTTCGTCTGTGGGGTGTATAAATACATCCCCACCACCTCTTTTAGAGGTCTCTTGCTCATTTGATCTGCTGATAAACACCTTTGGAGTGCAAGGTAGTGCAAGAGCACTAGTGAGGATAGAGATTTGAGAATCAAAGCTTGAGAGTTCCTCACTAGCGATTAGAGAGTAACAAGTGTGCATCCACTTTCTCATTTAGGCTCGTAGTGGTCAAGTGAGAGTTCTAGCTTGTTACTCTTGGTGATCGTCATCACCTAGACGGCTTGGTGGTGATTGGGAGTTTGGTGTTCATCCGGCGGAGCTTGTGGATGACCCAACTCATCTTGTGAGCGGTTGTGGGTGATTCACCGCGACGGAGTGTCAAAGAATCAACCTGTAGAGAGCACTTGATCCTTGCGCGGATCAAGGGGGAGCGACACCCTTGCGCGGGTGCTCCAACGAGGACTAGTGGGGAGTGGCGACTCTCCGATACCTCGGAAAAACATCGCCGTGTTCCTTGCCCCTTTACATTCAAGCATTTACTTTCTCGTATTTACTTACATTGCTTGTTTACATTCCTAGACTTGTCATGCTAGACTAGGATTGGAAACTAGGGTGCAAAACTTTGTATCGGTAGACTCTCTAGGAACACAAGTAGACACTAGGGTTGAATTCCAGCTTGTAGGATTTATTCCTTGCATTTATTTTTTAGAAAAGCCCAATTCACCCCCCCTCTTGGGCATCTTGATCCTTTTAGAGCCCAACAAGTACTTCAACGAGTGCTTGTAGCCCAATTAGCCTACAAGTGCCTGCACGGCGCCGTGACTCTTCGTACTCCATCTGGCATCCGCTGTCCGCATTGATCTCCTTGACTCCTCCTCTAGCATCTGTAATCTATTTGCCTTCCACAAGCAGCAGCCAGCAGCCAGTAGGATGACCAAGAGCAGAGGTCGAGCCACCGAGATGATGAGACTCCACCTCCGAGTTATCATGACGTTGACATCACCGCCGACGTGCCCAGACAGCCATACGTCTAGGCATGCTGCCTTTCGCCTCCGATGTTCCTTTCTTCTTTACAGTACACAACGTCACAACCTCTTTTTGAATAGTATATATACATGTTTATAGTTTATTTAATCTAATTACTTGATTTGTATCTCAAATTGTTAAGTCCTCTTTTGATTAGATGATATGAAGAGGAAAAAGACAATTCATACTTTCTTTAAGCGTGTTGGTTCAAGTGCTAAGTTTAAACTAATAGAGATGTAATCTTAATTGCATTTTTGCATAGTAGTATATTGTCCTAATATATGACTATCAGACAATAAGATAGGTGAATCCATGACAACTTGGTTATATTTTACTTTTGTTTTATGCTGCTCCTTATCTCCCATTCCTGGCTCCGCTCTTGTTGCCACCCCTAGGGTGGTGCCCACCTAGACTCGCCCGAGAAGAAAAGTGTGGAGGTGGTCACCACCACGACCGGTGTACACAACCATGGGGAGGGCGGTGGCACCATCATGGGTTGTCCGGTGCACCGCTAGGGCACCGCCACTTTTTACCTGAGAGCAGATGAAGCGGGGTTGGTCACCGCCTAGGCATCGTCGTGCCTAGGGCAGTGCATTGCCCTATTTTTTCCAGAGAGGAGGGTTTTCTATGGGTTGGCCTAGGTGTTCACCACCACCCCAAGGGCAGTGCCACCGCCACCCCTATCTGGTGACCAACGGCTAGTTCCATTGGAATTGGACCGTTGGGAAGGGCACCAAAGTGTCCGGTGCCCTCGTAGAAAGCTGCTGCAAAGGGTAACAGCTCTATTTCAAGGTGGGGTTTATATATATCCCCCTTGGCTGGCCATGAACATTCTCTTAGAACCCCAAAAGTGTTGTGATTTCATATTGTGAGCAAGCTAACACACTCCACTCACTTCTACACTTGATTTCATCATCTTGAGTGAGATTGGAGAGCCTCTAGTGCATTACTTAGTGTTCTAGCATCTTGTGGCACTAGTTGGGTGATTTGGGCTGGTGGAGAACTTGTTACTCTTGATGTTTGCCGACACCTTGACGTGAAAGGTCCTAATGTCTAGAGGGGAGTGAATAGGCTATTAAAAAATCTACAACAACACTTAAGACCAAATGTTAGTAAATAAGATGGTGAAGCGAATTTTACTCTAGCACTACACTTGTGTTGCAAGCCACCTACCCAATTCTAATTAGTATGATATCTAGTATATCACACAAGGGCTAAGTCACTAAGTTACACCTAGGTGAAGAAGCTAGCAAGAGAGCTACAACTAAAGAGCTACACTAGCTACACTAACCAGCTACAACTACCACAAGCACTACACAAGGTATATACATAAAGTAATGCAAGAGAGTGGTAGAAGTGATATACCATTGTGGCAAGTGATCAATTAATGAATACCAAAGAATACCAAGGAGATAATGATGACACAATCAATATTTCCTCTGAGGTTCACTTGCTTGTCGGTAAACTAGTCCCCATTGTGGCGATTCACTCACTTGGAGGTTCACGTGCTAATAGGCATCACACACCTAACCTGCAACGGGTGCCGTACAACCAACACAAGATGAGGATCCACAAGCTATGCGCAATCCACTAGAGTTTCCTTTGATGATCCGTTGAGGAAGGCACAAGAACCCCTCACAATCACAATGATCGGAACCGGAGACAATCACCTTCCTCCGCTCAACGATCCACCAATCACCAGGCCATATAGGTGTCGGCAAACAATAAGAGTAACAAGATCTCCACCAGCCCAAATTGACCAACTAGTGCCACAAGATGCTAGAACACTAAGCAATACACTAGGTTCTCCTATCTCACTCAAGATGATCAAATCAAGTGTGCAAGTGAGTGGAGTGGTGTGCTTAGCTCCCAAACGGTGTACGGAGTTGTTAGAAGTGCCAAGAGAGTGGCCAAGGCCAGCCAACACCTCTATTTATAAGCCCACAAGCAAGTCGTTACCCCTTGGAGCCAGCCTCTGCGAGGTCACCAGACACGACGGTGGTGTCACCGCCCTAGGGATGGCGGTGCCCCCCAACGGTCAATTCTAACAACTAGTTTGACTAGTCATGGTCACCGGACAGGGTGGCGATGGCACCGCCCTAGGGGTGGCGGTGACCACCTGGCCAGCTGCTCGTTTCCCCTTCTCTTTGGAAAAAAGTGGCGGTGCACCGCCATGGGGTGGCGGTGACCGTGGTGGTGCTCATCTCCAGTTCCCCTGCTCTCTAGATAGAAACGATGGTGGCACCACTCCACAAGTCGCGGTGACCAGGCGGTGTACACCGGACGCACCGGCGCCCGCCCTCACTCTATTGCTTCTCGGCTGAGTCCAGGTGGGCACCGCCCTAGGGGTAGCGGTGCCACCGAACAGGGTGGCGGTGCCCCATCAAAACACTTCCCTCTCGCCTCCTCAGCTAGTCATCACCATAGGGGTGGCGGTGCACCGGGTAGGGCATGACGGTGCCCTCGGGGCAGCACCCCAAGCCTAGCTACGCCTCCTTTTCTTCACCTTTTTTACCACCTTTACAAATGTGCTAACACTCCAAGTGTTTTACCATCATGTGTAAGTGTGTTAGCATTTTCACAATCATTTTTCAAAGGTGAATCACTTTCTCACTGATTGTGCACTAGGCCTAAAATGCATATAGAAGTTTTCCAACACCTAGTGCCACTAGATTATCGAGTTGTCCAATAAGAGCTCCCCTCTTAATAGTACGACCATCTATCCTAAATGTGATCACACTCTCTATAGTGTCTCGATCACCAAAAACAAAAAGGCCCTATTAATATCACATTTGCCTTGAGCCCTTTTTATTTTTCTCTTTCTTCTTTTTCAAGTCCTGGAGCTTGATCATCATCACATGTCCACACCACAACCATGGACTTCATTTCACATGGCCATCTCCATCCATGAGTGCCACCTAGCTCCTTCACTTGGACTGGACCATCCTATCTAGTCACATACTTAGATACAAGGATTAGTCCAAATAGGTTTCATCAATTAACCAAAACCAAACTAGGGATTTCAAGATGGCTCAGTGATTGGTGGATCGTTGAGCAGCTATTGGTGATTGTTGCCGGCTCCGATTATTGAGCTTGTGAGGGGTTCTTGTGCCTTTCCCGACGGAGCGCTAAAGGCAACTCTAGTGTATTGCACGTGGCTTGTAGATCCTCATCTTGTGTTGGTTATGCGGCACCCGGTTGCGGGTTAGGCGTGTGATGCCTATTAGCGCGTGAACCTCCAAGTGAGTGAATCACCACAACGGAGACTAGTTTGCCGGCAAGCAAGTGAACCTCAAAGGAAAAATTATTATGTCTTCATTGTCTCCTTGGTATTCTTGGTGTTCTTTGATTGATCACTTGCCACGGTGGTATATCTTCTCTACCACTCTCTTGCATTATTTTGCGTATTTACCTTTATGTAGTGCTTATGGTAGTTGTAGCTAGTGTAGCTCTTTAGTTGTAGTTCTCTTGCTAGCTTGATCACCTAGGTGTAACTTAGTGACATAGCCCTTGTGTGACTTACTAGAGAACATAAAGATTAGAATTGGGTAGGTGGCTTGCAACACAAGTGTAGTGCTAGCGCAAAATTCACTTCGCCATCTTATTTACTAATCACCTATTTTAGTGTTGTTGTAGAATTTTTTTAGTAGGCTATTCACCCCCTGTATCCATTAGGACCTTCACTACTAGACAAAACATTTTGCATAGCATTTTCAAAATGGACTCTGAGGTGGGCAGCTCGGTTGCCCGCCTTGGTTAGTCGAGGCAGGGCAACCAGGCCAGCGACTGCCTCGGTTAATGCTTAACCGAGGTGGGCATTGTAATGTAGGCATTAACCGAGGCGGGCATTCTAACACAACCATCTCGGTTAATAGATATTAACTGAGGCAGACATTTAAGATAACCGCCTTTATTAATCGATTAACCGAGGCGGGCGTCTTAAGATGTCCAACTCAGTTAATGATTGCACCAAAAAATAATCCATAACTTTTTATATGAACTTGGATGAAGACAAACTTTATATCAAAATTGTAGCTCTCGGTGAGATCTATAACTTTGTAGTTGAATTTTTTTTGAATTGAAACTGTTTAGGATCCCAAAATATTGTTGTAAGTGCATAGATTTTGAAATTTGAAATTTAAAATCATCAAACAATCTCAGATGTTGACATGGTCTATACAAAAGTTATAGTTCTCACTAGAATCTACAACTTTGTAGTTGAAAAGTTTTTAATTTGAAGATGTTTAGTATCCCAAATATGTGTTCGAAGGCTATAGATTTTAAAATTTAAAATTTAGAATTCCTAAAAGATCTCAAATGTTCACATAGTTAATACCAAAGTTCTAGCGGCCGACCTGATCTACATGTTTGATATTGACAAGTTTTTTATTTAAAGTCATCTTGAGTCTCAAATATGTATTTGAAATTTAAATCTTTTAAGACTCAATTTTTTGAAATTTTCAAACTATCTCTGATAGAGATACATTCTATACCAAAGTTATAGTACTTGAGAAGATTTAAAACTTTGTAGTCAAATGTTTCTCATTTCAGTTCAATTAGTAGCCAAAACATCCAATATAAGATTACGAAATTTTGATATAAAAAGATAGCATATTATATATAGACATGAATGAGTGTGTGCTGTAGTGGTAGAGGTGCAGTAGTGTTGAGGGGCAGGTTGTGGGTTTTACTCTCTAAATTCGCAAGGTTTTTGGTTTTTTGGGTTTTCTAGAGAATATTAACCGAGTCGAGCATTTTAGGCAACCACCTCGGTTAATCCGAGGCGGGCACCTTAACGTGACCACCTTAGTTAATCGATTAACCAAGGTTGTTCCGTTAAGACTAGATTAACCGTGATCTTTTGTCGGAGGCGGTTGGCTTGCCCATCTTGGTTAATTGATTTTGCCCGCCTCGGTTAAGTTTTTGTGTAGTAGTGCTTTCACCGTCCCCGTTCTCCTGTCGGAGTGCTGAGTGAGGGGGGTAACAACTTTATTTTTTCCCTCCTCTATGTATAGTTGTTTGCTCGGTTTTGAGGGCCCTCTTAGCCATTTGTTGAACTCCACACATCCCTCTAGAGCTGAGTAAACCACCCTACTCTCTCTCTCTCTTGACTTGCAAACACATTTGTGAGAGATTGGATAGCCTCTAGTGCATTACATTTGAAAGTTGCATCTTGTGGCACTAGTTGATTGTTGATGTTTAGGCATTCTTGTTACTTTTGGTGTTGCTGCCACCTAGCCAGCTTGGTGCTTCGGTGATTGTTGAGGGGAATTGGTGATTGTCTCTGCCTCTAATTGATTGATTTGTGAGAGGTTTTTCTCCCACCTCGAGGAGTGCAAAGGGATACTCTAGTGGAATGCGCGTGGCTAGTTAGAGTGCTTCTTATGTTTGATTCTTGTGGCACCCGAGTTGTGGGTCTAGCTTAAGAGGCTAGTTAATTAGCTCGTGAATCACCACATTAAGACTCACCATAGCATGTGATAGGATCTCGATGGCTAGAGGAGGGGCTGAATCGCCTATAAAAAATTTCTTTACAAAACACAAGACTAGAGCAAAGGTTCATTAGTGCAATATGAGGCCCTAATAGCAACTAATTTGCACTAGCTCTAATTCCATCCAATGCAAGCCCAACACAATTCTATTAGCTTTGAATCCTATTCTAGAGCACAACACCACACAACCTACAAAGAGAACTACCTACACTAAAGAGCTACTAACAATAGCAACTAACAACTAGAAACAAAACAAACTAGGTTACTCTACTCTAAAGAGCTAAACAAGCAACAACTACACAACCAAGCACAAGATATGAGTCTAAAGAGCAAGGGTGTAGTTTGCAAACCAACAAGAGCAAGTGATTGACACAAGATTTATCCTCGAGGTTTGGTTGCTTGATGACAACCTACGTCCACATTGTGGCTAGGCCCAAATGATGATTCACATGCTAACTAAAACGATCCACGATTTCCTCAAAGGAAAATCCATAGATTACAACATAATATGATAATCCCAGAAAGACCAAGTTATCACATTATCTTTATTCAGTTGATATCACAGTCATACATCATGGAAGTACAAGTTACAAGTCATTACAACACTGGTTAACACACCTAATTACATCATTGATCTAGCAGAAACGCACACAGATCTTCATCAGAGTCGACGTAGCGCATCAGCGGGTGAAGGCTCCTCCTTCACGGGCAATCATCAGAGTTGGCGTAGAAAGTCAGCGGGCATAGACTTCATCTTCCCAACCAAACTTGAGCGTAGGAATGAGACCATCTAATCTGAATCCATCAAGTCTTCATTGTTGTCATCGTAGATGACATCCAATCCCGCTGAACAAATATCAGTACGATTTATATTGACCACTGGCTCCCACCCTATGCTTTTGCGTATGCTTTGTGGTAAGTGGAATGCAAGGGTAGAGCAAAAAGCCTATATATGGCTGTAGTTTTCCTATGCAAGTTCATTAATATTTTATAATAATAGTTCATCAAGTTTTAATCCATCTCAGCCACACATCTCCCATCCCATCACACACATTTCACCACACTCTCGCACTCTCTAGGCGACAAGAACGACTCCCGCTCGTACCTTGCCTCAATGGCCAAAGTCAGAAACCAACTCCAAACCCGAGGGAAACATAGAAGGGACTCCTGTCACTAGTCAAGTGAAGCTATCCTTAGGAAAGGTCCATAGCCGACAAGTCAGCATATGTATAGATCAACCAGAACTTTGCAGAGGTTTACACTACCCACAAGATCACCATCATCAATGATCCGGCTCGTCTAGGCTGATTTTGGGCTGCCTTCCAACTAGACACGATGCCACCCTACCACTTAGAACTGGAGCCACGCCAGAGTACCACTGGCGTGCTGAGACTGTGAGATGTAGTACTGGGCCCCCAAGGTCACTACACTGTCTTAGGAGGGTGTGGGTCCTCATGCTCATACCTCCCTACACTATCCGCTAACAACCTAGTAGTAGTGGCACCACCCTAGCTAGTCAAACATCCATCCCATTTCCATGGTAAGTGTGACTAGGGCTAAGGCTTCCTAAGACCCGATCGATAGAACATATCAGTTGATGAGGACATCACTTTTTCACATACACACAATGATCCACTACTGGACATTCAAGGTCCAATCACTAGAGCTCGCGCGCGTCAATTAAATTTAGAGGTGAGCTCGTTCCTAAGTAACTCCTTATATGATTTTAAGAATAGATTGCTACCTAATGATTATATTGTGCTTATGAATGAAGGATAGATCCAGGAGACACATGGAGGAGGGCTTGGAGGCGTGGAGGACCAGCGAGGGCGCCCGGATAAAGATAAAGATGGAGGATCAAACCAAGTTGAGTTCGAGTCTGCCTCGCAGTTCAGGACCAGTCTGCCTTGAACTGGTCACCCAGGATGCGTACGGACTCCGTTTTCGATGATCCATATATGGATGGAAAGCTTATTTAATAAGGAAGCCAACCCAAGTGGTCCCATGTCAAAATCTGTTCGGAATCAACGGGAATCGTCGAAACAAGTCACCATCCAGAATCTGTCAGGGTGCTATGTCGCCGTCTATTGGGCCGTTTGGGCCTTGTAACGTGTCGGCGCTCCCCATGGACGCGAATAGGGGTCCTTTGACGTTCCTTAGCCTATATAATTAGTAGTCACCGCCTACATTAGGGTTGGGTTTTGCTTAGATTATTCTGTTGATAACAGTTTCGCCGCCGCCGTCGGTTTGTGAGACCCCAACTTTGTGAGATTAATCATTCATCTGCAATTTGGTTGCATTCCTTTGTGTTCTTGTGTGTGTTCTCGATTCGCAGGCAAGGACTTAGCCTTCTTGGCGAGGTCGACCGTGCAATGCCGGTCGATAACTAGAGGGGTCGTGGTGCTGCGATTGCGGGGTTTAGAACCGAGTTGTTCGGAAGCCGGATCGAATTGTGTCGTGACTCCACCAAATCGAGAGTTATCAGAACCTTTCGTGGCATGATGTACCACATGTCAAAAAGCTAAGTCTCGTTTGAATCCACATGGTTTGTATATGCCTCTTCCTGTTCCTTCTATTCCTTGGGCAGATATTTCTATGGACTTTGTTTTGGGATTGCCTAAGACTAAGAGGGGGAGGGATAGCATTTTTGTTGTGGTGGATCGATTTTCTAAGATGGCACACTTTATACCATGTCATAAAAGTGATGATGCTATTCATATTGCTGACCTCTTTTTCAAAGAGATTGTTCGTTTGCATGGTATGCCTTCTACTATTGTTTCAGATCGCGACGCTAAATTTCTGAGTCACTTTTGGCGCACTCTATGGAATAAGTTGGGTACAAAACTGTTGTTTTCTACAACTTGTCACCCACAAACCGATGGGCAAACAGAGGTCGTTAACCGCACTTTGGGTGCCATGTTGAGAGCTATTCTGAAGAAAAATTTGAAGATGTGGGAAGAATGTTTGCCTCATGTGGAGTTTGCTTACAATCGGGCAACACATTCTACCACCAAGGTAAGTCCTTTTCAGGTAGTGTATGGATTCAATCCCCATGCTCCAATTGATATTTTGCCTCTGCCTATTAGTGAGAGAATTCATGTTGATGCTAAGGAACGTGCTGATTTTATTTTGCAAATGCATAAAACAACTAAGCACAACATTGAAAAAATGAATGAAAAATATAGAATTGCTGGTAGTAAAGGTAGACAAGAAGTTAAGCTTGAACCGGGTGATTTGGTTTGGTTGCACTTGAGAAAGGATAGATTTCCATATTTGAGAAAGTCTAAGTTGATGCCTAGAGCTGATGGTCCATTTAAAATTGTTGAGAAGATTAATGATAATGCATATAAGCTTGAGTTACCCCTCGAATTTGGGGTTAGTCCCACCTTTAACATTTCAGATTTAAAGCCATACTTGGGAGACGAAGATGAGTTGGTGTCGAGGACGACTCCAATTCAAGAGGGGGAGGATGATGAGGACATCACTTTTTCACATACACACAATGATCCACTACTGGACATTCAAGGTCCAATCACTAGAGCTCGCGCGCGTCAATTAAATTTAGAGGTGAGCTCGTTCCTAAGTAACTCCTTATATGATTTTAAGAATAGATTGCTACCTAATGATTATATTGTGCTTATGAATGAAGGAGAGGTCTAGGAGACACATGGAGGAGGGCTTGGAGGCGTGGACGACCAGCGAGGGCGCCCGGATAAAGATAAAGATGGAGGATCAAACCAAGTTGAGTTCGAGTCTGCCTCGCAGTTCAGGACCAGTCTGCCTTGAACTGGTCACCCAGGACGCGTACGGACTCTGTTTTTGATGATCCATA
Source organism: Saccharum hybrid cultivar R570 (assembly GCA_038087645.1). Lineage (NCBI taxonomy): Eukaryota > Viridiplantae > Streptophyta > Magnoliopsida > Poales > Poaceae > Saccharum > Saccharum hybrid cultivar. Next base: position 7,697,937 of record JAQSUU010000191.1, on the reverse strand, counting down.
TATGGATGGAAAGCTTATTTGATAAGGAAACCAACCCAAGTGGTCCCATGTCAAAATCTGTTCGGAATCAATGGGAATCGTCGAAACAAGTCACCATCCAGAATCTGTCAGGGTGCTATGTCGCCGTCTATTGGGCCGTTTGGGCCTTGTAACGTGTCGGCGCTCCCTAGGGACGCGAATAGGGGTCCTTTGACGTTCCTTAGACTATATAATCAGTAGTCACCGTCTACATTAGGGTTGGGTTTTGCTTAGATTATTCTGTTGATAATAGTTTCGCCACCGCCGTCGGTTTGTGAGACCCCAACTTTGTGAGATTAATCATTCATCTGCAATTTGGTTGCATTCCTTTGTGTTCTTGCGTGTGTTCTCGATTCGCAGGCAAGGACTTAGCCTTCTTGGCGAGGTCGACCGTGCAACGCTGGTCGATAACCAGAGGGGTCGTGGTGCTACGATTGCAGGGTTTAGAACCGAGTTGTTCGGAAGCCAGATCGAATTGTGTCGTGACTCCACCAAATCGAGAGTTATCAGAACCTTTCGGAAGATCGGGAACCCTAGTTCACATCATCAGTCCTTAGGGTGACCGAACAGGATGTCTTCACAAGGGGTGAACCGATGCCCTGCTCGATGGGACATCCGGTGCCCCGTGCTAAAACAGCACCTCCATCCTAGGGCTTCATCCTACAAAGACACTCCACCCCGGGATCTCTCCCTGTCACATACACCCGCCACATGTACTCTCATGAGGAATGCCGAGGTAGCATCTCCCAACAAGACTCATCCCAAGACTCGTCATATGTCCTGCTCGATCGACTCGACCCTCACCACACACCCAAGACACACACCAAGATCTCCTGAGTTCATTACCAAGTTATTACCATGTTCTCGGCACCACGTGCCTTATCCACTCACAAACAGTCATCCACCATGCATCACATCACAAATATAATGTGTAGTAGAAACAGCAGTAGGTAGTAAGCGAGCACCTAGCCTAACAGTGGGTGTGCAGGGGAATAGGTTGCGACAAGGTAAAGGCTTACAAGCATTTCTACCATGCAACCTATCTCAGTTCATTTGCATAAAAGTAAAGCACTAGCATCTACATTGTAGCATGCCTAATAGGATTCTACGAGGTTGGGTGGACGTGGCATCTGTTGAATGTCATTTCAAGATCCTTATTGCACTTGCAGTCGTTCTCCTCCAAGGTCCTTCTTCCATCTGCATGTCCCTCCTCCATCGGGTTCCAGCTCGTTCAACTCTAACCTCGATGCAACTACCTCAATACAATGACAAGCAAAAGAGCAATCAAACCACTAAACCTAGAAAGATTGCAAAAAGAGGCAATAGCACACATAAGAACAACTACACCGAAAGAACACAAAGAGGGAGAACGACTTAGCCCTCTCGGTGGATGTCCAATCCCTGGGCCAAAAGAACAGGAGTGGTGGTTTGCTAAGCACAAGCTTAAGCCTTGGCCTAGTCAATACTTCCTGGATCGATTGTGTCGACCTGTACGACTTAAATAGAAATGGCATAGGCTCTAGCTCATCCTAGACAAACACCACGGCTCATAGCTTTCGATCCGAGCGTCATGGAGACTAACGAGAATCGAAAAGACTACAAGCAAGAGAAGTTCCATTCTCTCTCAATCCGTACGCCATTATAATTGATGAGAACCAAGAGAGGGTGGAATGAGGGAGAGGAGAGAAGGGAGGTCATCTACTTCTTCCAATACATCCACCATGGCAAGAGACGAGGCATCGAAAGAAGCGACACACAAGAGAGCACGAGTGCCTAAATAACTTATAGGGTACCACGACTTAGGTGCACTAAATGCACTAAGACATCCCTAGTGTTCTTAGCGGTGCGGTTGTCACTGCAAGAACCAAAGAAATGCTACGGTCTGAACAGGTATAAGCATACAAGAGTTTAGGCACGATAGAACCAAAAGAGGGACACAGGATCACCTTCTTTCGATCCTCTCGCCAAAGCAAACGGCGGGAATCAAAGGAATGGAATCAAGAGAGCAACAAACACCAAACAAGTGAAGGGCTCAATCCACATCTTACTGGATTGATGGGGATTGAGAACAAAAGAGGAGAGAAGAATGGAATCTGCACTCCTTCGACCAACTCGTCATGGAAGAGACAAGGGTTGGAAGAAAAGAGCCACGGTCCCATGATCCAAACCCACTCGTAGGGCACCATGACCTATGCACTACTAGATCAGCACTCTGCAATTCCTAGGGTTCATAGTGATGCGGTTGTCACCGCTAGATTCAAAGGAATGCAATGGTCAAAGTGGTACAAGTATATGAGGCGGCTAGGATAAACCAGCGAACAAAAGAGGTAAAGACTGATGGTCATGGTGAGGCAACTCATGGCCATGAGCTTCACCTACGAGTTGCCATCCAACAGTTCCACGAAGGTCATCCCCTAATTTGTATCCCACTAGACTAGATCACATAGGCCTCAAATTGTTTGGGTAAGATCTGCGTCGATAATGACATCGAGTCCACGGTGACCGCATCTCTGACAGGTTGCGGCTCGTTGTTGGCTAGCTACAGCTTGCTATAGCCACCCTCGGCTGGCTGCTACTTGCTGCTAGCTAGCTAGAGGTGTCTAGGTGCTGGCTGGTGGTGGCCGCGGACGTCCGAGAGGCAGTCACTGCTGCTGGACATGGCTCCGGCTACGAGAGAGAGGTCCAGTGAGGTGACGTCGATGTCTAGCTCCCAAGGATGGCATCGTAGGGCCATTGGCTCTCCTACGACGGTGGAGCAGTGGCACAAGGGCCGGTTTTAGGCAAGGATAATGGCAAGATGAAAGAAAAAGATGGTGCTTTAGGCCATGATGGCTCACCGGGGGTGGCGGTTGCTGCTGTTGGGGAGGGATGAGGACAAGCAGGGTGCTGCTGGAGTGGCACTGCTCCCGTTTGTAGCCATGCTCCACTGCTCGGTGTGGAAGAGGAAGGCGAGGCACAACCAAGTGGGTGACATCACAATGTCGAGTCACGTTCTCAGGGTCACAGCACGGTGACGAGGAAGAGGTGGACACGGAGGAGGTCGTAGTGTAGGGGCATGGTGAGGCTTGGCTCATGACGTGGCATGATGTGGAGGAAACTGGTGGTGGGCTTGAGGTGAAGACACAACGTCATGGCACGAAGTCATGGAGAAGGCCGTGGTGATGCTGACGAGGCGAAACACGCGCTTGCGGTGGCTTGACGAGGAGGATGGGGTCACCGAGAGGAAGCACGATGGCAAGGAGCTCATGGTGGCGGTTAGGCCACGATGTCACAACGACGTGGCACGTTAGGGCGAGCTGCTACGGTGGGGCTATGCAGGGATGGTGAGGTCGCGCTCGGCCAACCGCTCAGCGAGCGGAGCAGGGGGATGGCTTGGTCACGGCATCATCGAGGTGGAGCAGAAGCGGGCTCCTGGTGGCTCGACAGAGGGGGACGACACGAGGCTGTAGCAGGATACCTTAGTGGTGGCACGACAGGGTCGTGGCGCGACCGGCTGGGTGCGGTAGTAGGGCGGCATGGCGGGCTGGAGAAGGGTAGTGGCGGTGCATCGAGGGAGAAACAAAGGGGCGGTGGCAAGGGTATTTGTAGGCGTCGTGGGCTAGGGTTGGTGGCTATCTCGACGTCTGCACCATCGATGTGATAGTCAGAACACGTGGCGCGCATCAAGCGGGTGGTAGTATGGATGATGAGGAGCTAGGGAGGGGACAGCGCGTGACGGCGGTAGTGTCTAGGCATGGACGCGATGCGCTGATGCGCGTTTAGGTTTCTAGGCGGGGTACGGGCCTGCGGGGCCGACTGTAGCGCAGGCAGGCCCACGAGGGCCTGGGCTATTAGGTCGCGCATGTGAACGTGTCCACGGGGGCTGGGTGATGCGGCTGGGCTATGCAAGGAGAAAGGCGAGCTAGGCCAGCGGCTGCTGCTAGGCCTGCGTGCGAAGAAGGGTGAGCTAGGCCAAGGGGGAAGGGAGGCAAGCTAGGCCGCTCAGAGCAATGAGGCCTAGGCCTAGGTGGAGAGCTATGATGGCCGGGTGAAGGAGGGGAGGGGGAAGGTGCTGGGCCAAATTGGGGAAGGGAAAGGAAAATGTATTTTCCTTTTTATTTCAAGGAATTCCAAGAGATCGAAAAGGGATTTGGGATGAATTTCAAAGGAGACTTGAGATGGAAATTTGAAGGAGGAGGTTGGGGAAATACTTGAATGGAATTTGAGTTGGTTTCAAAAGGGATTCAAGAGGAGACCGGGAAAGAATTCAAAAGAGTTTTGAGAAGGTCTCAAAGGGGAATTTGATAAGGGAAATCCAAAAATAGTTTGGGAAGATTTCAAAACAGAAGAGAGAGATCACAAAGGTTTGGGAGGAAATTGCTATGGATTTGTGCACTCCAACACTGACAAGACTCAAACACAGAAACTAGCCAGGAACACAAGCACTCTCCTACAAATAATTCTACATGGGTGCAATGTTTTGTTAGAGGGTTAGACTTGAGTTCGACCTAGAACTACATGCTTCACACAATTGCAGGAATTTTTTTAAAGCTCGTATTTTTTGTTGCTCGAAAACTTGGGATGTCACACTTACTAGCATGGCAAGCTAGAACCACAACTTGGGTGCCACAATAATCAATCAAGTGGTCCACTCCAACTATCCATGAGCTTTCCACTAGAGTTACTCTTCATGACCTCCCACGGGGACGAGGAGAAGAGCCCCTTACAATTGCTCCATCAGAGGTAGAAACAATCACCAATAGTCCCTCAATGATGCCTCTAACTCCAAGCTAGCTAGGTGACGGTAGTCACCAAGAGTAATAAGCAACAAACCAACCACCACACTCAACTAGTGCCACCAGATGCAAATCTACGATGCAAATGCACTAGAGGCTCTCCAATCTCACCCAAATGTGAAATCAAGGATGCAAGTGAGCGGAGTGTGTTTCTCAACTCTTAAAGGGTGTGCACAAGTCTTAGGGGTGCCAAGAGAGTGGCCAAGGCCAGCCATGAGGTCTATTTATAGACCCACCAAAGAATCCAACTGCTACCTACTTGTGCCAGCCACTGTGGTGCACCGGAGCTCTCCGGTGAGCACGGACGTCCTCATGAGACACCCCTAATGGTTGGAAAACTAGTCATTCATGTTGTTAGAGCTTCGATGCCCTAGCCGATGCACACCAAGTAGGTCTGGTGAGTGTCAGTGCAAAACGTCCTCATGAGGCTCTAACAACATGCTCTCTATTCGAATGGTGTGGTGTGCCACACCAGACTCCTCCGGTGACCTGGTTTGAACTTCAGACACTCAGCCAGAGGTCACCGGACCTCTCCAATGAGTACACATCTGGTGTACACTGGAGAGCAATGTTGAAAGGTCCTTGTTTGGATTTGGTAATTGAGTGGCAACTTTAGGTGAACTAATTGTGTTTATGTGAGATACACATGTGATTAGTCCACAGGTACATGTGTATGAGCAACATATGCCATGGAGGTGAAGATGGCTCGGAAATGTTGCAAAGCTCACACATGTGATGAAGGAGCTCATTACATATGAGACATGACATGGAGTCATGTGACCAAGGTGGAGAAGATCAAGATGAGGCTTGGCTCGACAGACCGGTTGCAAGTGTGAAGGGCAAGTTGAGTGATGACTTGGCGCCGATGAACCAAAGCTTGTGTGAAGAGCAAGTGAGGTCAAGATCGATGAACCAATACGGTCAGGTGATGATATGAACTGGATCATATCATTTGTGATTGGTTGGTGTATATGTTGCATAAACATGGGAGGAGATGGAATGGAATACACAAGGCAAAGGTATAACCTAGGGCATTTCATTTTACCGATCATAGGTGTGTAGAGAAGTTGATGACAGTTTAGGATAGATGGTCGTACTATCAAAAGGGGCAAACTTGTTTGCATATCGGTCATCTAGTGCCACTTGAGTGATCTAACTTTGCATCGTTGCTAGGAATGAGTGGCATGGGAAGTTGAGTGGCTAACTCCTTAAAATTGATTGTGAAAATGATAACACACATTCACATGGTGTATACTTGGTGGTGTTGGCACATTTTGCAAAGGAGAAGTTGGAGTTGAAATGAATCAACTCGGCGAAGAAACAGAGGCGAAAAGAGGTCACTGGAAGTGACCGGATGCTAGCCTCGGAGGGACCTGCATGTCCGGTCATGTATTCCAATGTAGGCGCTACTCTCAGTCTTTGACTGGACTCTGGTGCCTGTTGGTGACCTGACATGTCGCTCCTACATCCGATCAATGGTGACGTATGCTGACATGGTGGCGCAAGGAGCAACAGTGACGCGTGGCAGTTGGTGGAGGATCAGATTCAAGTGTTGCGTCTGGTCATGGCCGACCTAATGCATCTGGTCTTCGTTTGGCCCTCTCGGGACCTCTCTGGGTCGACCTGACTCAGTGGCTCGGGATTCAGGTCTTCGCGTGGTGACACGTTCGGTCCTTCGCTTAGTGGTTCGCAGGGGTGTGTGATCGGACATGGGTTGGAGCATCAGGTCAGGCCAGCTGTGCGTCCGGTCATCTTGTGACCATTGGTGCACGGTTGCTGACCATTCAGATTGGGTGGCCAAGGTTGAATGGGACGACACGTGGACGGCGCAGAGCGAGCAAACACTGGTCAGGTGCAAATAATCATCATGACCGGCGCTTCCGGTTAGCCTGAAAAATGCCCAATGAAGGGGTAACAACTAGTTTAGCCTGTGAAGCTATAAATAGAAGTGTTGGCTGACCTTTGGCTGGTTGATGAGCACACTAGAGCCTTGGCGGCTTGTGTGGTGGTGCTTGGGAGCCCTCTAACTCACTTGAGTTTGATAGTGTTCATCCGATCGAGTGAGTGAGCGATTCTAGTGCGATTGCATCGTGAGGTTGCATCGAATGACACTAGGTGGTTGTCTTGCAAGTCAGTGGGCTTGTTACTCTTGGAGGTTGCCACCTCCTAGATGGCTTGGTGGTGGTCTCCGTTGAAGCCCACAAGAAGCTTGTGCGGTGCTCCGGAGAAGAGCTTTGTGAGGGGTATTGTGCTCGCCCCGTAGGAGCTGCGAAGAGCAACTCTAGTTGAGTGTGTCATTGAGCTACCCTCACTTTTGGGGTAGGTTCTTGTGGTGCCCGATGTGCGAGCTTGGTGGGTGATGCCAATTAGCCACCGAGCCACCAAGTAAGCGGTCGACACAACAGGGACGTAGCTTGGTGGCAACCAAGTGAACCTCAAAAGAAAAATCATTATGTCAACATTGTCCTCATCATCTTCTCGGTGGTTTGCACTCCGCAAAACACAAGCTTGTATTGCTCTCATTTACACTGTGCTTGTGTAGTTGCTCTTGTGACTAGTTTAGCTTTAGTAGCTTGCTAGTTACCTTCTTGCTTGTGTAGCCAGAAGTAGCTCCCTTGCATGGCTAATTTGGCTTTAGGAACCTTGTTAGTCACATTGCTTAGTTTGTGTAGCTAAGTATTTTATGCTCTATAATTTGGCTTGTGTAGCCTTGTTATTGAGCATTGCTAGTGAGCTTAGGTGGCTTTGTGCTTTTGCTTACTAGAATTGTGTAGGAGCTTCCCCAGTGTGCAAAGTACTAGTGGCATAGGTTTATGTGACCTTGCTCCTAGAATTTGTTAGGTGAACTCTTGCTAGGCCAGCACCTTTGTTGCCTAATTAGGATCTTTATAAGGTACTTGTGAATTTAGATAGAGGGGTGTAGTCTTGGCTATACCGTTAGTTTTAATTCTACACTTGTTTCGGTTAGCCTATGCGATTAAGTCTTAGAAAGGACTATTCACCCTCTCTAGTCCGCCATCTCGACCCTACAAACGTGCGGAGCTAAAAACTGGTTAAGTGTTCGGTGCAGCCATCTGGTGCCACACTGGACACATCTGGTGCATGTAAAACAATAGCACCAGCAGCACTCTCATCTCTTCACAAGTGTCCTAACTCTCAAATGTTTGATAAACATCTAAGCCCTGAGTTAGTATTTTTCAAAGTGTTTTTCAAAACCATTTTTGCTTGCTACTCACCACGCCACTAGGCCTAAATGCAAATGCATGTAGATCAAGACCTAGTGGCACTAGATGACCATGTTTGCTAATTAGAGCTCCCCTTAATAGTATAGCCATCTACCTTAAACCTGATCATGCTCTCTATTACATCTTGACTGACAAAACAAAATCCCTATTTATACCTTTGCCTTGATCCATAGGGTTTTATTTTTCTTTGTCTTCTTTTTGAAGTGGGAGCTTGATCCAATTGGATTGATTACCCTTCATCCATCTCCAAGCCTTGCTCTTCATCTTGGTGTGGATCTAACCTAGCTTAATGACACACTTTGCAAAAGGTTAGTCATCCACTGGTTGTCTCAATTACCAAAACCAAACATGGGGCTTTCAACATGTATTAGGTTGCGACAAGCAAACGAACCACTAGGATAAATCAATTGTGTTGATCTCTTACCCTCGTTGGTTTGCTATCTCACACTTGCATTTACTTCAATATTCATTGCTTGTGTGGTAGTTGCTGGCAGTAGTAGCTCACCAGAGTAGTTAGTTATTCTTGTAGAAATAACTAGTTGTTAGTTGCTTTCTAGTGTAGTTAGCTTAGCTAGTAGCTCTTGAGTGGTGAAGTGATATAGGATAAAAATCATTTGCTACTAGAATCGTGTAGGGGCTTGCTTGATTGAACTAGAGCTAGTGCTGTAGTGGCTAGTATGATCATATTGTATTCTATAACCACTTGCTCTAGTATTTGTGATTTCTAGAGAAAATTTTTATAGGCTATTCACCCCCTATAGCCATCTAGGTCCTTTCACTTGTGCTATGGCCCACATTTGAACTAGCTATTGGTGCCCAATGGCCAGTGTACAACATACTCAGGTGTCACAGCTAGGTACACCACTAGACTAATATTATGGTGTCCACTAGAGAGGTTTTAGAACTAGTTTTGGGCCAGTGGATTAGTCCAATGCTCAACACTGGGTTATCCGATGAACACGTCTGAAAACCCTGCGCTTGGGATAGTTACCACTATTGTTTCGATGCATGTTAGTGGCTAAGCACTGGACTAATCTGGTACTTAACCCTAGCTTAGTTAAGATCAAACACTACATCGGATTACTCTAGTGACCTACTCCCAAGGGCATAGCATTAATCAGGTGAGTGCATAAACCGTACACTATGTCACAAAACTTGCAAGCATCTCAAATTCGTTAACTCCAATAGTTCCAACATGAACATCTTCACCTTAGGTAGTAAGATAGCTTTTCAAAAACATTTTTCACTTGCATCTCACCACGAAACTAGGTCCAAGGGATATGTGTCGGATTGTTTAGCTCTGGCAATGGCTAGCAACGTGATCGCGTAGATAGATCCAGATGGTAGCACATGGGACACAAGGGTTTATAATGGTTCGGGGCACGGTAGTGCGCTAAACCCTACTCCAATGGTGTGGCTCCTCATGTATTCATATGCTTGGTTACAGGGGCTGTTGCTCCTACTTATGAGGTAAATTGGATCTGCGGATGGTGTCATGGTGGACGTGACGATCGCGGAGTCTTTACCCCTCCTTATATAGACAGAGGGGTAGGGTTACAGCGAGGGTGATCGACGCAACAGATTGGATTCCTAGTTTGTTACAATAGATTAATTATATCCTACCATAGCTACGATGGTGGCAGATATCTTTGATATGTCGTGATCTCCAAGTTGATGGTCGCACCGAGTCCTTGCGGGCTTCATCCTTGGTCATCAATGGGCCAGATATATGGCCGGTGAGGGTACCTCGGGCCCATATCTCTGACAATATGCAAAGTTAGTTCACACCTAGTCGCACTTTGATAATTGCTTAAGCATTAGATTTCCCTCTTAATAGTACGCCTACCTATCCTAAACCTGGCCATACACTCTATTGTGTCTCACCCGGTGAAAACAAAACCCCTAACATATAACTTTTCCTTTGGGCTTGTTTCCACCTCTTCCTCTTCTTCACGTGTGAAAGCCCAAGTTTGGTTTTGGTAATTAATGACACCAAGTTGCTAAATGCCATGTGTTAAGTGTTTTGAGTTAGGCATAAGCAACACATGTGCTGAAGGTGTACGTGGCAAGGAGTGGTGGCCACAAGATCACAAAGAAATGGTGCATGGACATGAAATGTCGATCATGGTGGAGATGCACATAATATGATAGACATGATGATCAAGTGAAAGAGAAGGATCTAAGAGCGCAAGGCAAAGGTATAACCATAGGGTTTTCTTTTTGTCGGTCTAAGATGAGTAGAGAAGTGATTGACCGGGTTTAGGATACATAGCCGACTATCAAGAGGGGCAATCACGATTAGCTCGGGAATCAAGTGCCACTAGATCAATGTCTTGAGCATATGCATTAGGATCTAGTTGAGAGCTAACATAACGCCTTGGAAAATGTTTGTGAAATGCTAACACACATGCACATGGTGGTGTACACTTGGTAGTGTTAGCACTTTTGCAAAGGCGGTGGAGTTTAAGTGGTAGAGAGGGGGTTTGGGTTCCTCTCTCCCTCCCACCGAGCTTGCGAGGTGGGATTCGGCGCTTTTTGGAGAAGTGAAACGCCTATTCTCTATGAAGTCATTGTCAACGAGCTCAAAGACCGCTAAAGCATATATCTTGCAAGAAAAATTTTCAAGCTTCAAGATGCATGATGATGAGAGTGTACCGGAGATGTTTCATAGATTGCAAGTCATTGTCAACGAGCTCAAAGCTCTTGGTGAGGAAGTCAAGGACAACCAATTCTCTATGAAGTTCTTGAGAAGCTTGCCCAAGAGGTTTGATACATTGATCACCGTGCTAGTAAGGACTACATTGAAGGATTCAACTCCTCAACAAATATTTCAAGAAGTGATGATCGATGATTCATATAGAGAAGATGATGAGAAGAATGAGTTGGTCAAGAAGAAGAAGAAGGAGAATGAGAAGAAAGATGATGAAAAGAAGAAGAGTGTGACATTCAAAGCCACCACATCCAAGGGCAAATCCAAGATTGAATCATCAAGTGAAGAAGACTCAAGCTCTTGTGATAGTGATGACATTGATAAGAAGATGGCTCTCTTTGTCAAGCAATTTAGCAAATTCATGAAGAAGAAGGGCTATCGTGCAAGGAGGAAGAACTCATCTAAGAAGAATGAGCATACCATGAGATGCTTTAGATGCCATAGCAAAGATCATCTCATTGCAAAGTGTCCTTATGATAGTGATGATAAAGATGCTATCAAGAAGGAGAGGAAGAAGCAAAAGAAGAAGCAAGAAAAGAAGGAGAGCTCTCATAAAAAGAAGAATGATTCTCATATTGCTACATGGGATAGTGATGATTCCTCATGTGATGATGATGATGACTACAAGAGCAAGAAGAAAGGACATGCTAGCATTGCCATCCAAGAGAAGGTCTTCCTCTTTGACACTCCATCATGCTTCATGGCTAAGGCCGCTAAGGTATCATCCGATGATGAGAGTGATCATGATAATGCTAGTGATAGTGATAGTGATGAAGAAGAATTCACTAAAGATGAACTAATCACTATGCTAGAAGATTACACTCAACATTTTAAAGAATCTAGAAAGGAGTGCAAGGGCTTGCTTAAGGAAAAGAAAAACCTTATGCAAGAACTTGATGAGCTTAGGGCATCTTATGAGAGTGTAAAGGAAGACCATAAGAAGCTTCAAAAGTCTCACACTAAGCTTGAAGAAGCTCATTTCTCTCTAGTTAAAAAATGTAAAAACATGTCAACTAATATTGAGAAAGCAAAAACTTGCAACATAGGCATATCTTGTGATATAATTGATGAATCTTGTCATAAGCCTATTGTTGTTGCTCCCACTAACCCTTCATGTAGCGCATCTACATCATCCTCATCTAGTAGTGATGGTTTAACTTGTGACTCCACACTTATAGTTAAGAATAAAAATCTCAAGAAGGAGATAAAAGAGCTCAATCACACCTTAGCTAAGGCTTATGGTGGTGAGGACCGCTTGCTTATGTGCTTGGGTAGCCAAAGAGCTTCTCTCTACAAAGAGGGATTGGGCTATAACCCCAAGAAAGGCAAGGCCGCTTTTGCTCCTCACAAGACTCGTTTTGTGAAGAACAATGGTATCTATTGCAAAAGTTGCAAGCAAGTTGGTCACATAGAGCAACATTACATGAACAAGAAATCCAATGCTAAAGTATCCTCAATTAAGTTTGATTCTTTATATATACTTACCAAGGGTACAAATGGTGTTCATGCTAAGTTCATTGGTACACCATGGATGGGCTCAAAGAAGAAAGCTATTTGGGTACCAAAGAGCTTGGTCACTAACCTTGGAGGACCCAAACAAGTTTGGGTACCTAAAAGGAATTGATCTTGTCTTGTAGGTCAATTATAAAGCCAGAGGAAGGCATTGGGTGCTTGATAGTGGGTGCACTCAACATATGACCGGAGATTCTTGTATGTTCAAATCAATTAATACAAGTCAAAATAGTGGTTTTGATGCTATCACCTTCGGCAACAACAAGAAAGGCAAAGTCAAGGGGCTTGGTAAAATTGCTATCTCAAATGACATGAGCATATCTAATGTATTGCTAGTTGAGAGCTTGGATTTCAATCTTTTGTCGGTGGCACAACTTTGTGATCTTGGCTTCAAGTGCATATTTGGTAGTGATGATGTTGAAGTCATAAGTATTGATGGATCAAATTTGATATTCAAAGGATTTAGACATGGTAGCTTATACTTGGTTGACTTCAATGATAGTGAGACACAATTGACATCATGCTTGCTTAGCAAATCTAGTATGGGATGGTTGTGGCATAGAAGGCTTGGTCATGTTGGAATGAAACAATTGAACAAACTTTTGAGGCATGACTTAGTTAGAGGCTTGAAAGATGTGACTTTTGAAAAGTATAAACCATGTAGTGCTTGTCAAGCCGGCAAACAAGTTGGAAATACACATCCTAGTAAGAGTGAAATGAGCACATCAAATGCATTTGAGCTATTGCACATGGACTTGTTTGGGCCAACAACATACACTAGTATTGGTGGAAATAAGTATGGTTTTGTGATTGTTGATGACTACACTAGATACACTTGAGTGTTCTTTCTCTATGACAAGAGTGATGTTTATGATCTATTCAAGTCTTTTGTCAAGAGAGTGCAAAATGAGTTTGAGACTACCATCAAGAAGATTAGAAATGACAATGGTAGTGAGTTCAAGAACACAAGAATTGAAGATTTATGTGATGATCTTGGTATTGGACATCAATTCTCACCAACGTACACTTCTCAATCCAATGGTGTAGTTGAAAGAAAGAATAGAACTTTGATTGACATGGCTAGATCAATGCTTAGTGAATACAATGTGAGTCATTCATTTTGGAGTGAAGCTATCAACACGGCTTGCTATTGTAGCAACCATCTCTATTGCCATGGGAAGCTTGGGAAGACACCATATGAGCTATTGAATGGAAGAAAGCCGAACATTACATACTTTAGAGTGTTTGGTTGCAAATGCTATATTCTCAAGAAAGGCACTAGATTGAGCAAGTTTGAAAAGAAATGTGATGAAGGGTTCTTACTTGGTTATTCTACCACAAGCAAAGCATATAGAGTTTGGAATCTTACAAATGGCACCTTGGAAGAAGTTCATGATGTTGAGTTTGATGAAACCCAAGGGTCACAAAATGAAGCTCAAAACCTTGATGATGTGAAAGGAGATCAATTGTCAAATACAATGAAGAACATGGACATTGGTGACATAAGGCCAAGGCAAGTTGATGATGATGATACTCATGTGATCAACCAAAGTGTGCAAATTGATACAAATCAAGCAAGCTCAAGTGGTACTCATGATGAAGCTCAAGATCAAAGTCAAACAAGTGGAAGTAATCAACTCCCAATACTCCAACCTACTAGCATTATAAGAGATCATCCATGGAACCAAATCATTGGTGGAATTCAAAGTGGTGTTCAAACTAGATCAAGATTAGCATCTTTTTGTGAGCACTACTCATTTGTGTCACTTGAAGAACCTAAGAAAATAGAAGATGTTTTGAAAGATTCCGATTGGGTAAATGCCATGCATGAAGAGCTAAACAACTTCACTAGAAATCAAGTTTGAGAACTTGTTGAAAGGCTAAGGAACTACAATGTGATTGGTACTAAGTGGGTCTTTAGAAACAAGCAAGATCAAGATGGTGTAGTTGTAAGAAATAAAGCAAGATTGGTAGCACAAGGTTACACACAAGTTGAAGATCTTGACTTTGGAGAGACATATGCACCGGTTGCAAGATTGGAGGCTATTAGAATCTTATTAGCATATGCTTGTGCACACAACATCAAGCTCTATCAAATGGATGTCAAAGGTGCATTTCTCAATGGCTACATCAATGAAGAAGTTTATGTTGAGTAACCTCCCGGTTTTGAAAATGACAACAAGCCCAACCATGTTTACAAGCTCAAGAAGGCATTGTATGGTTTGAAGCAAGCACCTAGAGCATGGTATGAGAGGTTGAGGGACTTTCTCCTCTCTAAAGGGTTCAAGATGGGAAAGGTTGACACCACTCTCTTCACCAAGAAGCTTGGAAATGACTTGTTTGTGTTGCAAATCTATGTGGATGACATTATCTTTGGATCAACTAACTAAGACTTTTGTGAAGAGTTTGGAAATATGATGGCTAATGAGTTTGAGATGTCTATGATTAGAGAGCTTAGTTACTTCCTTGGACTTCAAATCAAGCAAATGAAGAATGACACTTTTGTAAGTCAAGGCAAGTACATCAAGGACATGATCAAGAAGTTTGGATTGCAAGATGCTAAACCAATGAGTACACCAATGGGCACAAATGATCAATTGGGTGTTGATGCTAGTGGCAACATGGTAGATCAAAAGCTATACCGATCTATGATTGGAAGTTTGCTCTATGTCACCGCTTCTAGGCCGGATGTGATGTTTAGTGTATGCAAGTGTGCAAGATATCAAGCTTCACCTAGAGAGAGTCACTTGAAAGCAACCAAGAGAATATTGAGATATCTTAAGGGCACTCATGATGTTGGATTATGGTTTCCAAAGGGGTCTAATTTTGAGCTGATTGGATATTCGGACTCCGACTATGGTGGATGCAAGATTGATAGAATGAGCACAAGTGGCACTTGTCAATTGCTTGGAAGGTCCCTTGTTTCATGGTCATAAAAGAAACAAAATAGTGTTGCACTATCTACCGTTGAGGCCGAATACATTAGTGCCGGTAGTTGTTGTGCACAATTGCTTTGGATGAAAGCTACCTTGAATGACTTTGGAGTAAAATTCAAGAATGTGCCTTTGTTTTATGACAATGAAAGTGCTATCAAGATGACTCAAAATCCGGTTCAACATTCAAGAACCAAGCACATTGATATAAGGCATCATTTCATAAGAGACCATCAACACAAGGATGATATTAGCATTGAAAGCATTGGCACCGAAGATCAACTAGCCGATATCTTTACAAAGCCACTTGATGAGAAGAGATTTTACAAGTTGAAGAATGAATTGAACATACTTGACTTCTCCAACTTGAAATGAGTGCACCCCCACATTCTTATATGACATGCCTCTCCTCCAACATATATAGCAAGGTAAAGTTGTTTGGCATATCATTCATACTTTGCTAAGGACATGTTTAGAACATATAGACATATTTGCATGACAAATAGGCTCATTTATGAAAATCAAATGAGTTTAATGTATATATGGTACCACTATTGCTTTTATGTTTTGATTGATCTAGTGGTAGCATATGACATGTTTGTGGGCTTGCAAACCTAGTATTGAATCTAGAAAATGAGCTCATGATGTGTAATTCAACATGGTCAAGATAACCCTTATACTTTATGAGGTGTGAAGAAGCTTGTCCTTGGATCAAACCGAATTACATATTCTAGGCAAGTGATCTAGATTGAACCATAATTTGGACTTCCTCATGTTGATTGACTTATCTCTCACTAAAATTGGCACCTTTTTGGTGATTGTTGACAAAGGGGGAGAGAAAAGTGACAAATATAGAAAAGTCACAAAGATAAAAAGTTAAGTTGCAAAGGGGGAGAGAGATATAGTAAGGGGAGAGAAATTAAAATTGAGCACACAAGTAGGGGGAGCAATCTCATGAATTATTTGTTGCATTTGTATGTGCTTTAACATGGTGAAGTGTTGCATTGCAAAACTTAAATTCATATTCATGATTGTATGGTGTATGCTAGAAATAGAACTTGAATGATGTTTTGTTGAAAGTAGCTTTACAAGTGGTATCTAGACACCTTTGCTTATAATGTTGATCTCACGGGGTACTTTAGTGTTTGTGATCTTTACAAGTGATGTATTACAAGTGGTGTCTAGCTACATTGATGCTAAGGATGGTATATAAAGGCAACTCCGATTGGTATCACGCTTCAAAGGTCCATTCTATATACCTTAGCATCAATTTGATAGTAGTAACGCTCCCAAAATTCAAATCCATACATATGTGCACAATTGAACCAAACTCATGGAAGCACATATGTAGGGGGAGCTAATACTATCAAAATTGAAAATTAATTTCATTTCATATCTTTGTGATGGTTGTCATCAATTACCAAAAAGGGGGAGATTGAAAGCCCAAGTTTGGTTTTGGTAATTAATGACACCAAGTTGCTAAATGCCATGTGTTAAGTGTTTTGAGTTAGGCATAAGCAACACATGTGATGAAGGTGTACGTGGCAAGGAGTGGTGGCCATAAGATCACAAAAGAAATGATGCATGGACATGAAATGTCGATCATGGTGGAGATGCACATAATATGATAGACATGATGATCAAGTGAAAGAGAAGGATCTAAGAGCGCAAGGCAAAGGTATAACCATAGGGTTTTCCTTTTGCCGATCTAAGATGAGTAGAGAAGTGATTGACCGGGTTTAGGATACATAGCCGACTATCAAGAGGGGCAATCACGGTTAGCTCGGGAATCAAGTGCCACTAGATCAATGTCTTGAGCATATGCATTAGGATCTAGTTGAGAGCTAACATAACGCCTTAGAAAATGTTTGTGAAATGCTAACACACATGCACATGGTGGTGTACACTTGGTAGTGTTAGCACTTTTGCGAAGGCGGTGGAGTTTAAGCGGTAGAGAGGGGTTTGGAGAAGTGAGACGCCTATTTTCTATTGCGTCGGAAGTCGGAAAAGAAACGGAGGCGAACGGAGGTCACTGCATTGACCGGACGTTGCACCGGACACGGTCCCGGTTTGACCGGAGCGTCCGGTCAGCTCAACGCAGCGCGCTTAGGGTTTGTGACCGGACGCTGGTCTGGTCTGACCAGCGCGTTCAGTCAGTTCACCTGTGCATAGAAGTAGAGCGCGTGACCGGCGCGTCCGGTCCCTCATGGAACCAGAGCGTCCGGTCAGGCGTCCAGAGGGGCAGAGCGAAGCGGAGTGACGATCGGACGCGTGGCGCGTCTGGTCACGTGCGATCGGACGCGTCCGGTCTCGACGGGAGCTTACTAGAACGCGACCGGACGCGGGCACTGTCGTGTCCGGTCAAACGGTTGAGCGCGTCCGGTCACGGCAACGGCTAGTTCTGACGCGCACTGTTTCTTGCTGTTGTGTAGTGACCGGACGCGTCCGGTCACCCTGACCGGAGCGTCCGGTCAGCGTGATTTTCACTGCGTCGTCCGTAACGGCTAGCTACGTACCCCTTCGTTATAAATAGAGGATGTCCGGGGTTTGAGGAAAACTCTTGCATATTTTGAGACCTAGAGACATCCTTTGAGCAAGAGAACAACTTCTCCACTCATCTCTTTGCTTGATTACACATCTTGAGTGAGATTGAGTGAGATTCAAGTGCATTGCTTGAGAGTTACATTCTAGAGGCACTTGATCTTCGAGTTGCTGTGGATTTCTTGTTACTCTTCCGTGTTTCCCGACACGGTAGACGGCTTGGAGCAGCGGAGGCGAATGAGCTCGCAATTGGAGATTGTTGGAGCCCTCACCTAGTGTTGTAAGGGGTTCTTGATCCTTCCCCATGGGAGTTCGCAAATTGGATACTCTAGTGGAGCTCGTGGCTTGGAGGATCCCCATCTTGTGTGCGGTTGTGCGGCGCCTGCCGAGGGCTCGACTCTTGATAGTCGATTAGCTCGCGAACCGACAAGTGGGTGCATCGCCACAACGAGGAGTAGCTTACCGGAAAGCAAGTGAACCTCGATAAAAAATCTTGTGTCATCTCTTTACCAAGGATTTCTCTTGTGGTTGATCATTGTGGTTGATTCTTCGAGTGCATTGCTTCTCTACATCGTTGGTATAAGAATCAAATCACTTGCTCTTTACTTTCTTGTACTAGTTCTAGTGTAGTTTGCTTAGTGTAGCTTTTATCACATAGGAGTAAGTAGCTTAGTGACTTAGCCTTGTTGGTGTGTATTAGAGATCATAGCCTTGTCTCACTAGAATTGTATAGGTGGCTTGCATAGTGTAGTTGAGCTAGTGCTGGGTTATACTAACGTGGTTGTCTAGTGAAGCTTGTAGAATTTTAAATAGGCTATTCACTCCCCCTCTAGCCATTTGGACCTTACAACGTGTGAGCTTACTCCATTTGGATTTATCACCTCTTATCCAACTCCTAGCCTTGGTCATTATCTTGGTCTAGACTTTACCTAGCTTAACCAATACTTAGCAAAAGGTTAGTCCACTACTTGTCTCAATTACCAAAACCAAACATGAGGCTTTCACTTGTGGCCTTCTCCTTGTCATGGGTGGTTGAAAGACAAAACAACTTGATAGAGCACTACTTCTCCCATTATTTGTGTAGCCATCATTATGGAGGTTCTATATTTTTTGCAAATAAATTTATGTTTCTTGAATGATACTATCAAATCACTCCATGTGTATGAATCCTCACCAAGGCTAGATCTTTGCCTTCTTCCTGCTTCTAATGGACTTATGTAGCGCTTTGGGTAGGATACGTGTGATGATGGAGACGTGGTCCGATCTTTCGATATGTATGATAGATTCGATTGGTGGAGAACTCAATGTTCACAATTTAGGCTTCAAATCAAGTATGATTTGGACCCCTACAACTGTTACACCATTGCTCTATTGGTTATCAATCATGCACAACATGATTGATCTTGCCTAGAAGGTTTTACATGCAAGTGAGTCGAACACAAGCAAGAACGTGAAAAACACAATCTGGTATTGTAAATATAGATGAAGTATATCAATCAGATAGGAGGTTCAAGTCTTCAAATGGAAGGATTAATTGACACAATTGAAGAAGAACAAGAATGGGAGTCATGATTCACAACAATCAAACTCGGTGTTACAAGTGCTATGAAGAATGTCTATTTCACAATAAAAATTAGAACTCAACAAAAACCCAAACAACTAACGTATGGCGGCTACTGATTATATAGTCTTGGGCCTGCATACCCCTGGACAAGCCCCCTAATGGGCTCTAAGAAGACACATGGCCTAACGGACCAAAAAAGGTGGCACAACACCCTCGTAGATTCTAGACGTAGACTTGTTTCGATGATTTCTGTTGACTCCAGTGGAATCGAGGTGACAGGTGAGACCAGTTCCATTGAAAAGCTTATAAAATATTTTCCAAGCATAGGTAGAACATAAAAAACGGAGTTCGCATGCACCCTAGACGTCGTTTTAGCCGTCCTAGAATCCGAGGTGGACTCGAGGTCGAGTTGGACTGTGCCTCTATTATGACTTGGACGTCCAAGCTGGTCCTCTCCGTCTACATGCCTTGTATCAAAAGGTGTGTTGTCCTCATCACAACTCATCTTTCATTGAAGTCAGGCGCCATCTACTGTTTCAGCCCTTCTTCGCTAATGATGTCAACAACATCATCGTTCCTCCACCACCTTTCACGATGTCCTCATCTGCAAACGAGAAGTGTACATCCTGATTTGATATGTTATCTCAGTATGTTTGTTGTTTGTGTCATGCTATTGTTCATGTTGATGATGTTTGGTTCAACTAGTGTGCTAGAGATTTGCATGGTAGTACCTATGTTTGTCATGATTTATGCCTTGAATTAATCATGAATTTGGCTGCTATTGTTCATGTTGATGATGTTTGGTTCAACTAGTGTCCTAGAGAGTTGCATGCTAGTATCTATGTTTGTCATGATTTATGCCTTGAATTAATCATGAATTTGGCTGATAATCCAACAATTTCTATAGTAAAAAAACAGTATATGACGCCGCTTGACATATATTTCATTTTATAATGACTTATTCCCCGGCATTACAAGCATTTGTCTCTTCAGACTGCGACGCCTCGCTCACGGACATACCACGTCGGCAACGCCACTACACTGTGACACTGAGGCACGCGTGCTTGTCGTCCGTGGGGCAGCAGCGCACCTGGCTGCTGGTGGCCGCTCTCGGCAGGGCGAAGTCTGAACCCGCTGGCCTGGCACACGTCCCTGCAGAGGTGCCTGCTCCACACGTTGTTGCTGTGGCAGGGCCTCGTCTCCTCCACGTCGGGGTCTTGTTGTCCGCTAGCTCCGTCCGCGAGGCACCTGCCCATCCGGGAGGACACGACGCATGCACAATTGGTCAGTTTCCTGCGCATACAAAATTCGCAAACCTGATGGCGCTTCTAAGCGGGGCGCCGGGAGAAATAAGATGAAATCAGTCAAGATCTGCGGCGACGACGAGGGCCAGCAGGCAGGCAATGACGAAGGGGTTGAGAGCTGATGCTGCCATGTCGATCAGTTGGGTTCTCTACTCCGTGACTCTACAACGACCTTTTATGATTGTGGTTTGTGAAGGATTGAATGTTGGTGCTGGCGCTGGGAGCTGTGAAGGATGTTGTTCTTTACGTGCATATAAAGAACAGCATCCTTAAAGGCTCCCAACACCAGGGGATATGCAAGGGTATCTAAGCAGCCACGGGAGAGTATCCGAAATACTAGTATGGTTTGTATATCCTAGCCTGAGGTGCTTTGCTGGACAGTGATGAATGATCAATGCTGCCACTACATGGGATGGATTCATTTTTACTTGGTTCATTCGACTAATAAATGGTTGCATACTTGCATGCTTTCATTCTGGCAACCGTGTATGAGGCGCGAACAAATGGACCCGTACCTGCCGCGGGTGAAATTATATACCCACACCCGTTAGATATAATATCCACAAGCAGAATTGCTGGTCCTAGGCAGCAACGGTAGCAACGCACCAGGTTACCTGTGGTGGGTTCGGTCGTAGCCGATGGTTGTACGAATAATCTTAAGTCGGTTTCATATTTTTTTAAGTTAAAACAAACTACATAAGATTAAACCAAATTTCAGATTTTTTTAATTGCATAACTTTTTTCTAAAACATATTTAGATATAATTGAAAAAAATCTGTTTTGGGCCTAAGCTCAATAAAGTCGCTTGGCGTGTTTGGTTTTTGAGCCCGTTCGTTTTGCTGAAAAGTCAGGACTGAAAGTACTATTCGCTGATTTGTTACGAGAGAAAAAAATATTATTTCAACTGAAAAAACAACCGAAAAATATCAGCCAAGCCAACAGGACCGCTTCTCCGCTCAGCCTGCACCGCATCCGAGATCCAGGCTGCTGGCGGCCAGGCTCCGACCATGCAGCACGCGCCTGTTTGCTTGCCTGTGCTCGTAGCGCCTACACTCACGGAGACACTGATTGGTTGCGGTATCTCCGAGTTCACGCAAGACTGAGGCGAGCAGCGGCAGCCGCCGAACGCGCACCGCACGAGCCAGGCCGCGGGGAAACGGAACTCATTTGCGCCTTTGCGTTTCCCCAGAGCCAGGCCGGCCGGGTACGGTCGCATGAGCTGGGCCTGGCCCAAGGCGCCATGCAGCCATCCAAACGTCCCTGGCTTGCATCTCGGGAGCCTGGACCGGCAGATGCAGCCATCCAAACAGTGAAACAGGCTATTATTGACCCTTAGTGGCCACTGGTTCGTCCAGGCCCTCTATCACTCGCACGAGCCCAACCCAACAACTGCCGAGATATAATGACGATTCTACCCTGACTCCTCGGCCAGGAGCCCACAGCTATCAAACCACCTCTGCACAGCTGCCGTACAGGTCCAGACTCCATACAGAACGAGATGGCAGATTTGTTATTTATAGGAAATCCAATGGGCGGAGATCACCCGACTGCGTATATATACGACCCCCCGCTCCCCTCTCCCAGCCCCTGCAACCGCCGCGCCCCATTCATTCCCCGCTCCCCTTCCCCAGCGGGCACCGGGCAGAGGCCGCACCCGCCCTCGTCCCCCCTCCCGTGAGATATCATTTCGTTTGAATTTCGTGCGTGAAATTACGCAAGTGCCCCCGTGCACTGGCGGGACCCACGCCCCCACGCCTTCCTTCCTCTCTTTCTCCGGCTCAACCGCTTCCTTTTATCTCTTCTACTATTTTCGTGTCCCACCACCACCACCACCGGTCGCCGTCGGGCGATTCCGTCTCTGGCTTGGCGAGCAGGGGCATCCGGGCCGTCGAGCTGTCGATCCACGCGGCGATGCAGGCGCCACGTGGCGGTGGCTTCCTCGGGAAGCGCAAGGAGCGCGACTACTACTACCCTTACCCCTCGGTGTCGTCGCCGTCGGAGCAGGCGGTGCTGCTCCAGCGGCAACCACCGCCGCCGCTCGCTAGGCCCGACCCGCGTGGCGTGAAGCCGGACCGCCCGGCGGTGAGGCTTGGCGCCAAGCCGCCGCTCCCTCAGCCAGGGGCCCAGGTCGGCGGCAACAAGCTGCTGGCCGGGTACCTGGCACACGAGTTCCTGCGGTGCGGCACGCTCCTCGGCGAGCGGAGGCTGGAGCCGCCCCGCCTGAAGGAGAAGGATCCCGCCCCCGCCCCCGCGCCCGAGCCGAGCAGGCGCTACGCGGAGGTTTCGCGGCTGCTTATGGCGGGCGGGGCCCGCATCCCCGGCGTCGTCAACCCGTCGCAGCTCGGACACTGGCTCCGGATCAAGGAGTGACCGGGTGGCCCCATGCCGCTGGAGGTCGGGTGCACGCGGCATGGCCGCATTGCCTACTGCTTCGCCTCGGCGGCGACCGACGATCAGAGGAACCGTTGCTTTTGAACATAGGCCTTGTTTAGATGCACTCCAAAAGTTGAAATTTTTTCACACTCTCTCCATCACATCAATCTTTGGACCCATGCATGAAGTAGTAAATGTAGATAAAAAAATAACTAATTATATAGTTTAGTTGAAAATCACGAGATGAATCTTTTGAGCCTAGTTGGTTAATGATTGGACAATATTTGTTAAATAAGACGAAAGTGACACTATTCATCGGGCTGAAATTTTTTCAGCATCTAAACGTGGCCATAGCAAGCGGGTTTGTTATTTCTCTGTCTTTCATCCCCTTCAGAATTTTCGCGTGGTAATTAGTAAATCAACTCCGCTTGTCAGAAAATTAGCGTAGTTGTTGGATGAGAAACTGCAGGCACTACTACTACTGCTAGCTTTTGCTGCGTCGGTTCACATTTTCTCCCCCGCTGAAATCCTCTGCATCGGCAAAACCTGTGATGCATGGCGTGGATGAATCCACCGTCGTTGTAAATACATGATAATGCTTTGGTAGTAGCTTAAGAAGTGTCTGTTACTGTTACCAGTAAGTATTAATTTGGCACCATCAATGCTTTCTGTGACTAGAATCCAAATCCAAATGCATGGTTCCTGTATGCGGGCAATTGACCCCTCGTCCGCGAATGGCCGGCCTTTTGCTTGCACACATCCCTTATCTCGATCGGTGTTCGTTGAGCAATAAATACGGCTGGTTTCTTTCCATCTTGAGTTCTTTGGCTGTGTTTTTTTACCTGAAAAAAGCACTATATAAAAAAAATCGTCACATCAAACTTGTGATACATGCATAGAGTATTAAATGTAGATGAAATCAAAAACTAATTGTACAGCTTGGTGGTACTTTATGAGACGAACGTTTTAAATCTAATTAGTTAACAGTTGGACACTATTTGTCAAATAAAACCAAAACGTACTATAGTATACTGTTTACCTTTTCAGGATATTTCTCTGCAGACGTTACTGTGTCTGTGGTTTCGGAAGGTCGATCCATCATTCCATATTTCCATCCAAAGGTTCACATCACACATACGTAGGTGATTATGGCCTTGTTTAGTTACTCCAATTCTCCCCAAATTTCACAATGTAAAAATAAGATTCCCCGTCACATCAAAATATCGGCAAATGCATGGAGTACTAAATATTGATGAAATCAAAAACTAATTGCACAGTTTTGTTGTACTTTGCGAGACGAACATTTTAAGCCTAGTTAGACAAAATTTGAATAATTTTTACCAAATACAAACGAAATGCTACATGAATTCTGATACGGTATTTTTCTCCCCAATTCACTCATCTAAACGAGGCCTATCTCCAGCAGATACGAAGTCCTCTGGGGTCAACTAAACTTTTTTTATAAGCGGTAATAGATGGAGGAAGCCAGCTGATAGTTTTGCATGACTTGGGCCCTGTTTAGTTACAAAAAATTTTGCAAAATTTTTCAACATTTCCCGTCACATCGAATCTTTGGATGCATGCATGAAGCATTAAATATAGATAAAAAATAAAACCAATTACACAGTTTAGACGAAATGGACGAGACGAATCTTTTAAACCTAATTAGACCATGATTGGACACTAATTGCCAAATAACAACGAAATTTGCTACAGTGTCATTTTACAAATTTTTTTGCAACTAAACCAGCCCTTGGGTGTTTGAATATTTCAATTCAAAGCAGGCTATAGGCTAGGGCTGTTCTTAGGCCCTCTTTGGTTATCTGAGGTTAAAGTTTAACTTCCATCACATCAATGTTTCCTCAAATGCATGGAGTATTAAATGTAGACTAATTGCATGCATGTCGGCACAGATTAGGAGTAATTTACGAAACGAATCTATTAAGCCTAATTAGTCCAAAATTGAAAACTTTTTATCAAATAAAACGAAAGTGCTACAGTGTTGGTTAAACTTTAACGCCCCAACCAAACACCCCCTTAGTAGCTTGCCAATTCAAACAGAGTCTTAGGCCCTGTTTGGTTACAACGTGTTAAAGTTTAACTCCCATCATATCAATGTTGCGGCAAATGCATGGAGTACTAAATGTAGACTAATTGCATGTATGTCGACACAGATTAGGAGTAATTTACGAGACGAATCTATTATGCCTAATTAGTCCAAAATTGGAAACTTTTTATCAAATAAGACGAAAGTGCTACAGTGTTGGTTAAACTTTAACACCCAAACTAAACAGGCGCTTAGTATTTCATCTATTACTAGTACCGTTTCTGGTAGTTTACTCTTTAATGGTGACTTTTGTCCCAAAAAATAAAAACTGTAGCAGTTGATGGTCCAGTCTTGAGTCTTCTCTGTTCGCCTTCTTATAAACTGCAAATAAGTCAGTTCAATGGTCCGCTCTGCGCTTTGACAATGCCGCGGCAGCCACGAAGCTAAACTATGCGTAGTCAACCCAAGGAAACTTCCGTGTTTCAATTTATATTTATACAACTACATCAGGTCTAGAAAGTGAAAGTCTCTATGCATGGTTTCAAATTACCGCTTTATTATACAATTATAAGCAAAGCTCTTCAGCGGTTCAGAACAGAACAGATGAAGCTAGCTAGCGTCGCCCGAGTAGCACCATCTCTTTTACCAAAAGCTCTTCACCTCGAGCGCAAGCAAAGCAATGCATCTACTCGGCTTTTGGCCGGTGTCATTGCCACCCTAGTGACTCAAAGTCTTCTTTTGCTGAGACGATTTGATCAACACCGTCTCATACTCTCATTCTTTTCCGTTTGCTTCGAGGCAGCTTACGCGGCAAGGTCACCAGGCCGCACAGAGGAGGCCCGTTGCTTGCACAGGACTAAGGAGTGGTTGGGTTGGCCTTGCCGCTCGGCTCTTGTCCGACAGCGACGTTAGAGGCCGATAGAGCAGCAGGAGGACGCGTAGCTACGAGAAAGCAAGCGCAAAGCGATGTGGTATGGGCGGAGCAAGCCAAGGCGGTGCGAAATAACCATGCCTGTTCTTTTCTGCTTTTTATACAAGTGGGAAGCCAGGCCTACAAAGGATGGTAAACGCGGCAGAACAATGGCCTGTACTACTACCAGCCCACTGGGGTCTTGCTCTTGCGAGACGACGTGCAGGTGCAACAGTGTTTCAACTGTTCATGCACACGGACACCCAGGTCCGTTTGGTTGGGTGTGTTAAAGTTTAACTCTCATTATATTAATGTTCCCTCAAATATATGGAGTACTAAATATAGACTAATTACATGTATATCGTCATAGATTAGGAGTAATTTACGAGACGAATCTATTAAGTCTAATTAGTCTAAAATTAAAAACTTTTTGTCAAATAAGACGAAAGTGTTACAGTGTTGATTAAACTTTAACACCCAAACGAAAGGCCTAACTTTTCTGCGTGGATAAATTCGTAGCACTCGTCGAGGAGAAAATGTGCTCGACTCGACATCAAATGCATGGGTTCCCATGTGTTCCTCGCCTGCCACCTGCGCTGATGGAACCTGCGCTGATGGAAGGGTTGGTTCACATTTAAATACGGTTGGACTTGTCACGCTGCTAGCGGGGTCTATCAGCGGTTTCATGCTTCCCTTTCCACGAAACAACTTCAATTCTATGAACATACAAAAATAGGACTAGTACTTGCGGGGGGAAAAAACTGACCAGGCCGTCGACACCAGTCGTGATGGCCGGCCGAGTGGCTGGCCCGCCGACCGACCGCTCGATCACTCGATCGATTTTTTAGCAGCTGTCAGGTGGGTCTTTACTAGTACTAGTTTCGACTCTGCACAATATTTCCGAAAGATATATTCTTTTAATTTTTTTATGAAAGCTTTGCCGGCTTTACATCCGTACAAGACTACAACGCGTAGGACAGTGTTAGGCAGCTGCATATGCTGGTACAAACGCACGGTGAAGTGTGGACAATCATGGACGAAAGCAATAAAGACACGCGACCCAACATTTGTTTCGAGTAAGAGCAAGTATTATAAGTCCCAGTGAGCAGGATGTAAGGCAGTCCACGTCATCAAAATCCCAGGTGACAGAGAGAGAAAGAGAATGGAGCCGGCGCTTGCTTTACCGCTCGGCGCATCACATGTAAGGAGACGAGTAGCTCGCATGCAGCCAACATGGGTGAAGAAATGACTATAGCCTACTAGCATTAAATGCCTAGATTCCCTTTATAGCCCGCTCCTTGCAGCCTACTCACTATACGTGCCGGCTCATACGCTTGCTTCTAGCCTGCTTGCAGCCTACAGTGGGCGTTTCTATTAAACTTGCTCTAATGCTAAGCACTTGGAGCCACCGGATCACTTCGCTCACGAGTTATGGCTGAAAGTACTGTTTATCGATTTGGTGTGAGAGAAAAACATTGTTCCGACTGAAAAAATAAGTTAAGAAGTACGGATTATAAGGACAAGCGAACAGGGTCAATAACGGGACGTAAGCTATCTAAATGCTGAGGTGAAAGAGAAAGGGGAGAAAAGAGAAGAGAAACGGGTTGTAACCTTACCGTCGGCTTGGACACAAGAAATAAAAAAAACTCTGTGAGAGAGACAAGTGGGTCATGTATTAACCGTGAAGAGCTAACTATTATATAGATTGGCTGAGAGAAGGCTGCACAAAACCTTACGGCCAGAAAACCGGCTGTATTATTAAAGTTTCTCTTAGTGCAGTCTCAGTCATCTGATCAAGTTATATAGACATTATATTTCTTCAGAATCTATTTTTCAATAAAGTAATAACATACCTTCTCTCTCCTATTATTCACTTATCACAATTTTTCTATCTTTGTCCTTGTGTAGATATAGGTTTTTTTAATAAAAAACACATGTCTCTTCCTTATTTCTAGTACCATATTAGGCACTCCCTACCTAAGAAGTAGAAAGTTTCTATGTTCATTAGTTAAGTGCCAACTAAGATAAAGACGTGGCACCATAATTAAAGAAGAGAATGAGAGGAGGAAAATGGTTTCTTAGACCCTGGTTGATATGGCTCAGCTTCACTAGTGAAACAAAATTTTTTTAGATTTAGCTTCACGAGCAACTATACGCCTCTACCGGTGAAGCTCAAGCTATTTTAATGATCTATTTGGCAAAATAATTTTTCATGGTAGACAAAGATGATGAAATACCATAATGCCTTTTGGTTTTCTTTTTCTTCTCTATTTTTTATTCATTTCCTTCTCACATTCGCTCTTTCTTCTGAAGTCGTTTTTCTTCTTTCTTCCAGGCGCCCCCTCATGCTCGCAAGCCCCAACCTCCATACCGCCCAAAGCCTGGCGGCTCGCACCCAATGACGACGCCCGCACCTGCGCCTCCTGATCGTGCTTGAGCTCCACGGTGGCGCCTCTCGGCCATTTCCGCACCCCACGACCTCACCCCACGCCTCCCAGCTGCGCGGGAGATAATCTGACCTCCGTTCACGAGGGGCCCACTGATGCGAGTGTGAGCTGGGAGAATCCATTACTTTCAGCTTCATCTCCCATCTAACCTCTTTGAGAGCGTGTTTTCAGGAGCTTCACCTGTGAAGTTATTTGCAAAAGACCTGTTTTGCACAAAACAATTTCAAACAGCTCATGAAACGGGTGAAGCTGGCATAAACACGGCCTTAGATCAGAAATCATGTTTACACAAGAACTCAGAGACATAAAGAGATGTAATGAGTAGATGCATGATGAAGAGAGAATACACGTGAATGCACAAAAAAAAACTTTTCATTGAAAACATAGTTTGTATGTGTATTGTCTATATAAACTAATAGACATAGAAATTATCTATAACTTTTAGCATTAGAACTGCTTTTAACATTTTTGCTTAGTGAACATCCTAATTAATACGGTCAAATGATCTCCTTGAAGCGCTTACTAGAATTCATGTGGAAACGGTCAAATGATTTTCCTTGAATCGCAACGGCAGAAAACTAGTACTACTGGGCCTGGTTTAGATTGGGGTAAAAAAATTTCATCGTACTGTAGCATCTTCGTTTGTATTTAGCAATTATTGTCCAATCATGGTCTAACTAGGCTCAAAAGATTTATCTCCTAAATTACAGACAAACTGTATAATTAGTTATTTATTTTATATATATTTAATGCTCCATACATATATGTAAATATTCGATGTGATGAAGAGAAAGCGAAAAAATCTGGAATCTAAACAAGACCCTGCAAGTACGCAACTGAAAATATGTGAGTAGTAGCTGTGCCAGCAACGTGTGGTGCACGCTGCGGAGAGTACAGCGGCATGGCGGCCGCATCCAGCAAGCCTCGTACAATGGGGCATCATGGCGTGGCCGCGTGAGACCTTCCACTTATAATGGGGAGTTTCTTTCAAAAAAAAATTTAAACCGTCACATCGAATATTTGAGGTGGAGTATTAAATATAGACGAAAAAATTAACTAATTACACAGGTTGTGATAAATTTGCGAGATAAATTTTTTAAGCCTAATTAATACATGATTTGATAATATCGTGCTATAGTAAACATGTGCTAATGACAGATTAGTTAAGCTTAATAAATTCGTCTCGCGGTTTCCAGACGAGTTATGTAATTAGTTTTTTAATTAGTATCCAAACACCTCTTTCGACATCATATAAAACATCTAATGTGACACTCTAAAATTTTTCGCTCAGGAGCTAAACAACCCTTAACACTTTGCAGGCTTCAGGCGGCAGGCAGCAGATGGCCGGCGCCGGCCACCATCAACCAAACCAAGACGTTCGTTCAGTGCGGGTCGGGGATGGGGCCGGGCATGACCAAGACGTGCAGTGATCGTCGCGGCTGCATGGCACTGGATGGATTCATCAGCAGGTCGGGTCGGGTCGCTATCCGGCCAGCGACGCATCTTTACAGACGAGTCGTCTCTTGTACTGTTGTACTGTACATCACTTGGCTAGGATAGGATAGTATATACTCCTGTAATAGTGTAAAACAACAGCCCCGGCCGGTAGCGCTATGCAGAATTACCGAGTCGAGCCACGAGCCCACGACCCGAGCGTGAGTCTGTTTGTGGGTGGTCAAGCAAAAGGTTCTTGCCAAGTTAATCTTAGGCTGTGTTTAGTTACATTAAAAAGAGCACTATGCAAAAAAAAAAGATGTTTCGTCACATCAAACTTGCGATACATGTATAGAGTACTAAATGTGGATAAAATAAAAAAAACTAATTGCACAGTTTGATTATACATTGCGAGACGAACGTTTTGAGCCTAATTAGTCAACGGTTGG
Source organism: Saccharum hybrid cultivar R570 (assembly GCA_038087645.1). Lineage (NCBI taxonomy): Eukaryota > Viridiplantae > Streptophyta > Magnoliopsida > Poales > Poaceae > Saccharum > Saccharum hybrid cultivar. Next base: position 7,667,675 of record JAQSUU010000191.1, on the reverse strand, counting down.
ACAATTATTACTAAATACAAATGAAATACTACAGTGTCGTTACAGTGAATTTTGACACTCCAAATTTGGGAACTAAACACAGCCTTAGACTTCAGTTGTTGGGATTTAGCAAATGCGCGAATCAATTTAACTTTGCTGACAGAGCAACCTGCTAATCGTGATGTTATATTCTCTATGGTGCGTGTCTTCCTCGTATCTAGGTTTTGAGAATTTTTTTTGGCAACTGAGGGTGGTCATGGATGGTCAGCGACGAAAGGGAATATGTGAAGTGGGAAGCAAGGAGGTGTCTCGTAGGACAAGGGAGGTGCGTGGGTTGTGTAGCCCGGGATGGTTAGTGAAGGTGGTTGTATTTTCCATCGGTTATGGATTAAGGCCCTGATTGATCCGTTAGCTGCTAATAGTTACTTAACTAATAGCTCATAACTAATATTACCTACCTAACTATTGACTGTTATTAGCTAGCATGATCTAATTAGTGAGATAGTTGTCAATTGAGTATTCAGCTAATAATTAACTAGTCTATGAGCTGGATTCATATGATCCAAAAGAACTAATTATTTACAGTTAACTATTAGTTCCATAGATCAAACGGGGTCCAAGACTTCGGTGTGGCGTTACGTGCCTATCAATAGCAAAAGGTCTATGGTGGCTTTGTTAAAAATATTGAGATATGTCATCCAGTCTATGGGAGGAGGCGTTTGTAGGATAGAGTACAGTGTCAACACGTACGTATGTAAGTGTAGGGGCACATTATTCATGTGTCTATGTGTGTGTGCCTTTTGGGGTTTAAAAAGACAAAAAAGAATCCCAAGTCTTACAATATATTAGATCTGAGCAAAAGAGGCTTGGGCCACACATGCTACTGGACAGGGCCGGCCTGTATGACGAGAAGCAAACCCATGAAAAAATTTCTTGGCCCAAACTTTTTTATTTTAATTATTTTTCAACTAAAAAGAGTGCTGACAACTATTTAGGGTCGTCTGCCCTGGTGGTGGAAGGGCACACCGACCCGGAGGTGATGGAGGCCGTGGCTTGCCGCGAAGGTCTCGCATTGGCCAGCGATCTTGGCTTGCAATCTTTCAGGATAGCAAGCGACTGTGCCAATGTGGTGAGGAGTCTACTGGGCGAGGGGTTTGGCAGATACGAACCAATTGTCCGGGAGATCAATGTCAGAAAGAGGAGCTTTATGAGAGCGGAGTTCGTCCATGAAGGACGAAAATCAAATGTCGATGCTCACTTATTAGCTAGAAGCTCTGTAAATTTATCGATAGGTAGACATGTTTGGTTTATGGAGCCTCCCGATGGAGTATGTAATTCTTATGTTATTGAATAAATAAAGTCAGAGCTCCCCTAAAAGAAAAACTAAAAAGAGCGGGCGGACATCTAGACCTTAGTTGAGCCTGAAATTGATGCCCAACTTTGGCTGTTAGATGTTATTGGGCATTGAAGTTCGGCTTGAAAAATCCTTGTCTGAATTTCTGGCACGATATGGCCTGCAAAATACTTAGCTACTATATATACCGTGCTCAGCTCAGCCACAATTGGTTTCTATCTTTTGGAAGAGGTCTCTTTCATCCCTGAACTATTGCCATGATATGTTTTTCTATCTTGAACTCCAAAACCTACCTCAAACTCCAAAAAAACATTTTACCCTCTCAACTCTCGGAATATTTAATACCTTTGTATTGGGTTAGAAGTGGTTGTCAATGCAATCTCATCATTTTTTAATAGTTATAAAATATCCAATTAATATCCGATAAGATTCTTAAACCACGAAAAAAATCTCTAAACTTCTAAAAATATTGAGTAAAAAATCTAAATAACATATTTTAGAGCTCATGAAAATATCTCTAAATCTAGAAGGTTCCAAAATTAGATTTAATTTTCGTATAATGGAAAAAATATATCTAGAAAAAATTAGAAGATTTCATAACGTTCTAATTGATGTCTAAATGTGTTTTGAAAACTTTCCACAACAAAATATGAGATGCATCTAGCAGAAAGAAAGCATACATTTAATGTTGAATGCATCAATGCTGGTTTCATCTAATTTTTTTGTTGTGGAAGATTTTTTAAAAAAAAATATGCTTAGACATCGATTATCATGTTTTGCATATTTTCCATCTTTTTATATTTTTGTCACTTTCAAGAGCTAAATCTAACTTTGAACACTTTTAGATAAATTTTATTTAGATTTATCGAGTCCTTGTCTATCTCTAGGTTTTTTACTGAATTTTTTCAAAAGTTAAAAAAACTTTTCATGATTTAATTAAAATCGTATTAGGTATTTGCTATTTTTTTAATTAAAAGAATACAATCATTTTGATTTTTTAGGGATATACAACCATTGAAAACCACTTCTAATCAAAGCAGGAACGTAATTTACTACTTCATCCGTTCCAAATTATAAAATATTTTATTTTTGAGATATATTGATTTTATTATGTATCTAGACATGGTAGATAGCAAAAATTATGTATTTAGAAAATGAAAACGTCTTATTACAGTTTAGAATTGAGTGAGTAGATAGAAGATATAAGAGGTCCGAATTTGAAGTTTGAAGATAAAAACAAAATACTAGACCAAACGATAATTGAGCAGCGGTCACCAAACACGACCGAACTTGCATCTATCAAACGCCTGCCCTCTTCAGCCCGCAGCTTCGCTATTCTCCACAAGGCGGTGTGGGCTGGGCTGCTTCCGTCCCAAGTCGCCGAGTCGCCGAGTCCCCCGTCCCTCCCCGACGAGAAAATGGGGATTTTGCTCTCATGGCGAGTGGGTTTTGCTGGAATGCCCTTAAGTTCGTGGGCTTCGTCAGTTTACCCTTGTGAAACGAGTGACACCCGGTAGAATGGCCCGAGTATGAAGTATTGGATAAATTTTTTTTGGGGGGGGGGGGGGGGGGGGCGTCATATTTTTTTCCCCGTTTTGCCCCTGCCTTATCCCTTCCTTCTCTTCATTCAGTCACGGTCACGGTGAAGAGAAGACGACTCACGGGAGGACCGGAGACACGGGCGAACAGGAGAGGAGAACCCTGGACGCCGGCGGTGCCGCCCCAGCGCGCCAGCGCCGCCGCCCGCCCGCGCCCAGCCGTCGGCCCCGCCCCTCCACGCCAGCCCGCTCGTGCAGCTGCCCCGACGAGGAGATCTTCCCCGACACGGACCAGGCCGCGGCTTCCCCGAGCGTCCGCATCAGGCCGCCGGCGAGAGCGGCCCCACCGTTCGCACCGTCCGCAGCAGGTCACCGGCGCCTCCTGGAGATCTGCACCGACGAGGGCTTCCCCGAGCATCCGTATCGTCCGCTCGCAGGAAGCAGGCTGCGGTCGACGCTTCAGGTCGCCTCGTCCGCGCCAGGCCGCGTCACCTCGTCCGCGCCAGCCGCCGCGTGGCCAGGGCGCCTCACCGTGTCCGCGTCCGCGCCCGCCGCCGCATGGCTAGGCCGCCTCCACTGCCCTGATGCAGCAGAGTCAAGGACGGAACTGGACTGGAAGTCCGATGAAGGTAAGGTCAGCGGGCTCGAGCGCGAAAGGTGAGTGCCCCTTTTGCCATGTTCCATTGGTCCGGATCCAGAGCCAGCAAGACCATAGTTTTGGCGAGTGGTTTCTTAAGTGCCCATACAACATCTGGGTAAGGGTTCTTCACATTGGTGACCACTGTTTAGTTTGAATGGAGCTCTGATTGATAATTTTTGGAGAAGTGCAGGGTGATCCAATTACTTGTGGTTACATTCAAGAACAGCGACTCAAGGCTAAGAAGGAGGCATCAGGTGAATGTTGCTCTGAAATGAAAGAAGAATTACAAGAGTTGAAGCAAACAGTTGATAGTGTTGTAGCTGAATTGTGGCAACTAAAGATGAAGTTTGCAGAACCGATTCATGAGCCAAAGCCTGCGGCGAAATAAATTGTGATCGATTATTCGGTTTTTGTGGGCATTATCGGTGTCGTGATTGGTGTTGTAGTTGCGTGTCTGTGGAAGTGAACAACTAATGTGTTAGTCAGCCCATGCGTGTCTGTGTGGTTATGTGTAGCCTTTAAGCATGTGTTGTAATGACAACTAAGTCCTATGTGATGAATAAGATTTTTTTAGGAATCATGAGTCATTTTGCACTTGTTTTATGCAGTTCATGTGGTGTGATTTTGACTGATTGTAGAATGCAGTCTCAGGTGCAAAATATTGACTGAATTGAGAATGCAGTCCTATGTTGAGATTCCGAACAAAATTGGTTGAAAACAGGGAATGACTTCGGTACTATATTTATCAGGTAGACTCCAATAATTTGAACCTTGTATGTTGCCATCCAATTGTGTCTTTGATGAACATTAACCACCTTATTAGACATGTCAAAAATTTCTATTGTTGTTTCAGGTTTACTCCCAGTCAAGGTACTAAATAGCGTATTGCGGGTTGGTAGCGGATTGACGTCGAGGTAACGGATTGCGGATAGCGGGCGATATTGCGGACGATAAGTTCCAATAGCGGCACCCCAATAGTCTCATATAATTTTAAGCACATATATCATGAATAATGAGTATAAATAATTTTAAGTGCATATATCATGAATAATTTTAAGTTCCACAGCCGATGCGTGAATTTTGAATTTGGGGTGTGAGTCATAGTGGGCTGGACTAATTAGGGATATTTGCTTCCATGCTATTGCGGCCTGCTACGCGCAATTGCGACCGCAATATCGGCCTGCTATTTAAAATTGCGGCCGCAAAGTTCCAGGATGCAAAGTTCAAAACGCTACCTTATAGCGGTAGCGGCAATGGACCGCTACCGCTATTGCGGGTGCAATTGTGGCCGCTACCACCGCTATTTATTACCTTGCTCCCAGTCCCAGGTTCCTCTAAATATTCCAAAGTCAGTGTTATATGGTTCAGATTTTATGGTCATTGAGTTTTCTCAATGCACAAATGCCTATTATCTTCTGATACAACTTGATAATGACCTTATGCCTGTCTTTCATTTGCTTGAGACACAGACTGATGAAAGTAACAAGTCTAGTACTGATTCTACGACTGATTCTAATCAGGCTGTGAGGTATAATAGGATTTACATTAGCCATATGCAAATAGGTGAAGACAAATATAGTCTCAACCTATTTGATTCTAGGAAGGCGCTACAAAATATGGTTAACTACAACCAATGTACTGAAGGTAGATCACTCGGAAAAAGCGGAAATGTTAAGCTTCTACCCTCAACGCCTTCATCGTCGCCTCCTTTTTCTTCTCTTGTTGATGAAATATTTTAACATAATCTAAGTTCTTCAACCACAGAGAATCAGCTTCTGCCACCTCATAGTTTGGCCTCTAATCATTTAAATTCTTACCAAGTTGGTGCCGAGGGGGTCAGTGGCACAGTTTGCCCAGCTGAGCTGGATGGAAACTTTATGCATTCTGACATTAATTTTTTAGAAGATAAACCTGGTGTAAGTATAAACCTTGCAAAATAAGAATCTCTTCTATCAAGTTTGCTCCCAACACCCTCTGAGGAACCTCCATCATGAACTTCCTTATCAACAACCCTGTCCACCAATGCGCAAGAGCCCCTCAAATGTCTTTCACCAGGACGATCAATAGACATCAGCATGCAGTGCAATTAACAAGACAATCAGCTCAAGAATCAACTTGAGAAACACACAGGTAACCATCCTAAAAAGTGGCCATTACAGTAACAAAGGTCCAGGAAACATGTCCAGACACATAGGCATTACAGTAGAGTTTTTAAAATTCACACATAGACAATACAATTGAGTTTTCACAGTGTCAGCTCAGTTCGGCTTCAGCTTCCTTGGAATCAATTTCTTCGCTATTCCCTTCTTTGGTGATTTTGTAGCCTTCGTCCTTGGCTTTGGTGACGATGGCGCCTTCTTGTTTGGCGATACATGATTTAGCAACGTACTTGGCCCTTCTCCAAGTAGCACAGCTAGTCGGCTGCAACAAGAACGAATTGTAATGGACAGCTAGAACCAAAGAATTATAATGGACAACAATGAAAGAATTGTAGTACCTTCTAGTCAACCTTTCTGGAGTTGTCGCCAAAATATTGGCCCGAGCTGTAGCAACATTTTGAGCATGTACATGAGAACTTTCAGCATCATTTGCTGCCTGCACAGTAAAGTCATTTGTTGGCTGCACAAGAAGGTCATTTGTTGGCTGCACAGGAAGGTCATTTGTTGGCTGCACAGTAGCATCATTTGTTGGCTGCGTAGTAGCATTTTCAGCAGTTTTTCCAGACTGTACATGAGTATTTTCAGCAGTTTTTTTAGATTTCTTGTTACCATTCTTCCCATACTTGGTAGTATTGGTCCTAGACTTCCTTTTTCTGTAAGTTGGAACAATTTAGACACTTGTAGCTTGTTTGTCCCATTTAGTAAATGTAAGTAAATAAATAATAAAGAAATCAGTACCTTTTCTTTGTCCCATTTAGGTGGCACTTGTAGCTTGTTTCTCCATGACCCAATTCTCCACACCTTTTGCACGTTCTTTTCCCTCTTACCAATTGCCTCTTAGGTTTAGCCGCTTGCATAGCCTCCTCCTCAGTAGCGGCTTGATCAGCCTCATTGGCAGCCTCCTTTGCAGCCTTTTTTCCCTTTGCCACCACTTTCTCCCTCAAGACATCCTTTTATCTGCAGCTTCCTATACCTACCAGCACCCTTTTTGTCCAATGGTGCCCAACTTTAAATGGAAGTGGCACATGTGGCCACTGAGTTTTATCTGGGAGTGGCTCTATTAATCTCTTATATGCATTTCTGAATTTTTCCATTGAATAGTACTCATGTACAAATCCCTCAAGATCCACATCCACAGTTTATTGGGCTGTAATCAAAGCCAAAGCATGCTGACATGGCTTACCAGTGTGTTGCCACTCAAGACATGAGCACTCATGGAGATAAGTCTTCACTACATGCCTGTTATGGATTGTATTAAGCTCCCATATCTCTGCAGCAAAACTATCAGAGGAGATAACTGTCCAGTGACCCAGGCCTCTGGTTCTCATTTTCAGTTGACGAATGACTGTAGGTAAAATTCTCCCATTAAGCTTTTCTCCAATCTGCCTTCTCTTCCTCCATAGTACCATTAGCATCTCCCTAATTTTATCAGCAAGCTCAACAACAGGAAGTTCTTTCCAGTCCTTAATCCAATTATTAAAACATTCAGCAAGGTTGTTGGTTATATAATCACACTTGATTTCAGGGTTAAATGCACTTCTCATCCACAACAATTTATGATGCTTGTGAAGCCATTCCATCACTTGATCGCTGGCCTCTTTAACAAAATTGAAGAAATATTAGAATACTTCAACTCTATATGCTCTAGCTGCAGGATACATCTTTGAAAAAACATCACCCCAAACTTCTTAATGAAATTCTGCATAAGATGCCTAAAACACTCTCTATGTTCAGCATGAGGAAACACATTCTTAACAGCTGTCTCTAGGCCTTTGCATGCGTCAGTGCAAATAGCAAGAAGAGGTAGGTCTCCTATGGCCTTATGCAACTGAGTCATAAATCATTCCCAATTATCTGTTGTCTCACCATCTATGAAACCAAATGCAACAGGTTACATCCAATTGTGACCATCTAGAGCAGTGGCTGCTGCTAAATGTCTACACCATCTACCATTCAATGCAGTGGAGTCTATACTAAGGTAAGGCATGCACCCCTCTAAAAATCCCTCAATACATAGACTGAAAGCACAAAAGAATCTGTGAAAGTATACCTCGCCATCAACCATCTTGACGTCAATCTCGATGACACTGTTTGGTGAGTGCTTCAGAACCTCTGTCCTCCAATTGTAGAGCATTTGGAAGCTTTCATCCCAGCTGCCAAACAACTCTTTCAGTGCAATCTTTCTCCCACTACAAACGGTGTCATAGTGAATTTCACATTTATGCTCATCTTGCAGCTCCTTCCGTAGAGCTTTTGGGCCCATACTTGGGTCCTTCCTGAGGTACTTGATACCCCTTGAAGCAACCCAAGCAGCAGTGGGTGTAGTAGTAAGTCTCCTCGCACTGGATGAACAATTGTGTTGATCAATCAAAGCTGTAACCTGCATTATTACATATATTAGAAAACATTGCCATAACTCACAAAAGGAAGTCATACAACAACAAAAAATTGTGTTTGTACCATAACAGTTTTGGAATGACGTTGTTTTTGACCATTAATATGCCATGGGCAATCTGGTGCCATGCACTTCCCAATAAACCTCTCTGTGTCTGTTTTCACAGTGTGCAGTGCAAACTCTTTATTAATGGCAAACTGCCTAACAGCCAATCTAAACTCAACCATATTGGGGTACACACTGCCAATATCCATGCACGGGTTGTTAGGGTCATACACCATCACCCTCTCCTTTGGTATTGCATCATCAACAGGGATAGCTGCACCTCTAGTGTCAACATCAGGAACTGTACTATCATTCTTTGTGGTAGCATAGTCAACATTTGAAGTACCATCAGCAACACCCTGGCCATGATCATCCTCGGTTCTCAGGCCCAGTAAACGATACAGCTGATACTTATCGAAAATTTCCATCCTTCCTTCCCCTTCATCATCTTGCCTTTCCTCGATCTGTAATTCCTCCCAATTAACGACATGTCCCTGCTGCTCTGGAACGCCACCATCTATAGCCACTAAACTAAGCTCAGGCTCTGCATCGAGCCTAAAAAAACACCCATTACACAGTAAGAACACTACATTGGTGCCATACAACTAGTCCTAGTAGTTAGAGATGCTGGAACAACAAAGAGTAAATGACGATGCATACCCCGTAACTAGATCATTCCAATTGCAATCCATAGCCGAAGCACATCACATAATCACTCTTTCTTACTCCTGTCAAACCCTAAACCCTAAATCAGAAAATCACCCACTAAATCCACGAATCAATCTAGAATATATGGGCGCCTTGAAGCTCACCTAAGTTCGGGGGAGGATGCCACCGCCGATGAGGGCTCGGAGGTCGGCGCCGGTGGCCTGCCGTGGACGGCCGACCGTCGTCCTCGCTGTCGTGGACGGGCGGGGCAGCGCCGGTCGTCGAAGGTCGAGGCAGCTGCGCCGGCGGGCTGGCGCGAAGGGGCGGGGCTGACGGCCGGGCGCAAGCGGGCGGCGGCGCTGGCGCGTTGAGGGCGGCGCCAGCGTCCAGGCCTTTGCGGCCTTCTCTGTAACACGTCAGTCTCTCCCGTCCTCCCGTGAGCGAGGAGAAAACCGAGCCGTGACCGTGACTAAATGAAGAGAAGGAAGCGATAAGGCAGGGGCAAAACGGAAAAAAAATATATGACGCCCCAAAAAAAATTTATCCAATAATTCATACTCAGGGCATTATACCGGGTGTCACTCGTTTCAGGCGAAGCCCACGAACTTAAGGGCATTCCAGTGAAACCCACTCGGCACGAGGGCAAAATCGCCATTTTCTCCTCCCCGACGCTTCCGCCTTTCCGTGCCCTTTTCCTCCTCTCGCAGCTCGCAGGCGCAACAGATTCCACCCGTTCCTTCGGGTGGCCAGACGAATCGAGGAGGGAGGCAGGATGGCCTCCGACGGCCACCCGCCGGAGCCGGGGAAGAAGGAGGAGGTCGCCTCCACGGCCGCCGGGCCTGGAGCCAACGATCTGGATGACCCGCAGTTCATGTGCTGCGTCTGTCTGTGAGTTTGTTGCCGATGCGGCGTCCCCTTTCCCCTCTCTGATTCCTCTCCTCTCGTCGGGAGACTGTAGATCGTTTTGTGATTATGGACGACGTCTTTGATCCTACGTACGTCGGCAAATTGTTCGTGCTCGTAGCTTGCCCCTAAATTTGTTTACCGGCGATATGCTAGATTGCGTTATTCTTATTCGTAAGCTTTTTGTGTCGATAAGACTCCAGAGCCCATTGTTCCACAAAAATTATAACTCTTAGGGGCAGAGCACGCTGCATTGTTATGTTAAATTAAATCATTTTGAGATTGATCGTGCCAGGGCCCAGGGCACATTTACCTCCCATATTCTAAGGTGCCAGCAAAATCTGTGGAATGACTCATTTGCATGTGTACATCTATGCAAAACATATGTATTGCAAAATTATGTACCGAGGAATAGCGTTGACAGAACCTAGCTGTCTAGTATGCTGTACGCCCTGGCACTTTGGGGGACGCTGGCACCTGAATTTATAGCCACAGATGTGTACCACAATTCGCACTCTCCAGCACGGTTATTGTTCAAGTTGGGGCTTCACTGAAGTCTGGTGGGCCTAGAAAGGAGCCATTGGTGGTAGGCTAGTCCGATTGTGGTAGCGGGTGGTGCATGGAGTGGCAAGGTTGTGGGAGTGCTGCCGACAGTGGGGTGGAGGACCAGCAGCAGGCTGGGTCAGGGAAGGGTTGTTATTGGATCTGGCTGCAGGAGACGCCGGCAATTAGTAAGGAGGGGTTTCGGAGGCTTGGAGCAATAACTTGCCTGAGGTGCTCACAGGCATTGTGGTGGTGCGGCCGGGAGGGAACGACCTATGCAGAAAATTTTGGGTGTGAGACAGCTTGAAAAACAGCCGAGGGAGTGGGCAAGTGGCAAACTGAATGCATAGGTACAACATAATTCAGTTAGCATGCTTGCGGAACTCCAATGTAACAAAAAAAAAAAACAAACAGCTGAGAACACTATTGAACAGAATGTGGCAAAGCGTTTTCAAAATGATGACTGAGCATGAATAGGAGGTGAAGCGATTCAGCAACCTCACTGAGTCCAGTGTCTTGTGGAACAACATAATTTTTCCGCAACCAATAATATCACAAATGGATCTAATCAAATGGTGGCCTATGCAAACTTAAATAGAATATCTGATGAGTGATTACTCAGCTTGCTATGAGTTGAGTTCATGTGGTGCATAAATGGACATTTGTTATTTTTGTATCTGTAAACATGGTAACAGCGAATTCTCTGTATGCATAAAAACACAATCTTGTACCCTTTTTTTGTTTGTTTGGGATATTTGATTATTCTGCGGGGCTATAATTTTGCACAAATGCACCAATGATCTCATCTGTTTAACCAATCTGTTTTGCAGGGATCTTCTGTACAAACCAGTTGTTTTATGTAAGAGTTCATTTTTCATGTTTACAGAAAACAGCTTGACTATGTCATACTCTTCAAACCTCATTTATCATCTACTGGTGCAGCATGTGGTCATATGTCATGTTTCTGGTGTGTCCAGAAAGCTATGCAAATTTTCCGGGAATCCCATTGCGCTGTGTGTAGGCAGCCCTATATACACTTTCCGAGTATCTGTCAGCTCTTGCATCATTTGCTTCTAAAGCTTGAAACTACTGATTACAAAAGAAGGGAAAAAGAAGTACTAGGTGAGTATTCTACACCCTAAAACCAATATGCAAGCATTGCATTTATTTATTGATATAGGTCAAAACAAAGATAATTATGCTGGGTAGGAGCATTGCAAGAGCAATATTAACTTTTTGTGGTTATGGTGTTCATGTTGGCTTAGGTTGTCTCATTGCTTTACAGCGATAGGTTTGGAGTCTTTCTGCTTCATCCAGCACATCTCTCTCACCTCCCTATTCTACTAGTTACTCCCTCCGTCCCAAATTATAGATTGTTTTGGCTTTTTTAGGTACATAATTTATGCTATGCGCTTAGGTATACATTATGTATGCACACTAAAAACTATGTATCTAAAAAAGGCAAAATGACCTATAATGTGGAACAGTGGGAGTAGTAATGTGTGCACTTTCATTTTTAGGAATTAACTCTATGTTCACTTCCGGCTTACATTTCAGAGGAAGAGAAGCGCATAGGAACATACTCTCCCCAAATCATTGAGTTTTTGAACTCCAAGAATAATGGTAAGAATTTTGCCATGTAACTACGGTTGTAGTTATCTCCACTTCCATAGTATGTCACAAATCTCAAATAATATCTCCATTTCCATTACATCTCGACCCACTTTCTTTTTCTTTTTTGTAAGTTGGAAGCGATGGGGAGAACAGAAATGAAGACAGTAAAGCTAGACCCCCACAAGAAGTTTCAATGAATGGCAGCATTTTGGATGAGCATTCGAAGAAAATTAAGTTGGAGGATGTTTCATGCCCTCTCTGTACGGAGATGCTGTATCAACCTGCTGTTCTTAATTGTGGTCATGGTAAATTCTAGTTTCAGAATAAAAACTACTACCTAACTTGTTTTGGAGATATTAACTTATGTTGGTTTTGTGTAGTGTATTGTGTATCCTGTTTGTCGTCCTTGAATGAAGAAACACTGAAATGCCATGTTTGTGGAAGTCTTCACCCTGGAGATTTCCCTAACGTTTGCCTGGACCTTGATCATTTCCTGGAAGAATATTTTCCAGCAGAATATGAATCGAGAGGGCAGAAAGTTCAGTTTAAGAAGGATCAGTGCAATCGTGAAGCATCATCTTCAGGTAAGCTTTTGTTACTAAGTTCTATTTCACTTAGCGTATTATCTCCTATATAACAGGGTAAGATCCCTTATTAGAAGGGGGAGGGGGAGTCATCTTGATCTGACAAAATGCTGCCAAAAAAAAAATAAAGACAAAAAATTAAACTTCAGATTGTAGTTTGTGTAGGAACTAATTGTAATCTTGGGGAATCACTGAACAATACATGTGGTTGTAGTTATGGTGTAATTTCACTTAGTGCTCCAAAAAAATGTTTATTGCTTAAGTTTTTGTTGGCTTCTAGCAATAGTGTGATATAAATACCTGAATGGAAATTGTATAGAATATCTTTGATATGTTTTTTGTGTACTGTTCTCTTCTATAAAATATGCATTTCTAATGAACTACTTTACTAACTGTAATACTGTTTTAGTCATTAGACCTTTCCATTTATGGACGAGTACTAGCATATCAGATCGGATGATGTTAGTTTGTGGATCAAGAGGGATGTAATGTTATTGCTAATTTGCTACGGTATATATTGGTTTGAAGTCTTCTAATATTTAACATTGTGTAGAGCTACTGCAATAGGTTGTAGAAATACTAATTTACCAACACAAGTCACTAGTTATTTACGGGCCACAGCCGCAGTTGAAACTGGGCAGTTGCAGGTTCCACTACCACAGGAGGATGCCGAACCACCTGTTCTGATTAGTACTGCTGTAGTCATTGTCTAGGATAACTCTTTTAGGGGATCGGTATTTAGGGTCGATGCTACAAAAGGATGGAGACATTGATGAAGATGTTAGGCATAGAATTTCAGCCGGCTGGTTGAAATGGCGTCAAGTTTCTGGCGTTCTCTGTGACAAAAGGGTGCCTCAGAAGCTGAAAGGTAAGTTCTATAGGACGGCGATTCGTCCGGCGATGTTATATGGTGCTGAGTGTTGGCCTACAAAAAGGCGACATGTCCAGCAATTGAGTGTAGCGGAGATGCGTATGTTGCGTTGGTGTTGTGGGCACACAAGGAGGGATAGAGTACGGAACGACGATATTCGGGATAGGGTTGGGGTGGCACCAATTGAGGAGAAATTGATTCAACATCGGTTGAGATGGTTTGGACATGTCCAACGGAGGCCTCCTGAGGCGCCGGTGCGTAGTGGAGTTCTAAAGCGGGCCGATAATGTAAAGAGCGGTAGAGGTCGACCTAAATTAACTTGGGACGAGTCCGTTAAGAGAGATCTTAAGGAGTGGAATATCCCCAAGGATTTAGCTATGGACAGGAGTGCTTGGAGATTAGCAATCAACGTGCCTGAACCGTGACATCTTTTGTCTTGTGCCCTTTATGTCCCTTTATGTGTCTCCCTGTTTCTCGTCTCTTTTTGGGTTTCATCTCTAGCCTACCCCAACTTGCTTGGGACAAAAGGCTATGTTGTTGTTGTTGTTGTTGTTGTTTGTTTAGATATATGCATACAAGGTTAGCTGTTCAACTTTTTTTTTCCGTCTTTGGCGTAGATATGTTTGTGGTCCATTACAGCATGCAATTTGAGATCTTAATTAGGCCTTAAAACTAAGGCATAGGCACATATTAGGTACCCCCTCCCCTTTTTTTGGGTACTAACTCAAGTGTTTTTTGTGCTGTTAAGGTACTTCAGGCAGAAAAGGAAGCACTAGGGCACTGCATGATGAGGACCTGTTAAATGTTCACATTGGAGTAGGATGCGACTCATGTGGGGTACGTACAAGTTGTAAACGTTTTATCAGTTTTGAGCTTTAAAACATACACACAAAGGAAAAGTTACTGTTAGAGTAGATAGAATGATTTCTTTGACTTCACAATCGTTCACCTTGAATTGGTCTATAGAAATACAGTCTTTCTTTTTCTGTAAGTGTATAGCATTCATGCTAGCTGTATTGATGTTAGTATGTTACTCTACAATTTTAAGACCTTGAGTAGATCATTTATTTCTGTGGAAAGGGTTGATTCAAATCCTCCAGTTCTTTGAGACCAACATACATCATTCAAAGCTACTATAATAACTTATATATGAACAGTCATAAATCAGTAACGTGCTGAATGTCTATACCAACATGTGGTCTACTGTAGTTATCCTTCAATTTTAGTACCTAAATCCTAAAAGGTTACAGCTATTTATCCGAGTAGCATCAAAACGCGTGTTGTTTTAATGCAGAGACTACTAGTCTTTGTTCTTTGCTTTTTTAGAGTTCACCGATTATTCCTTTTTCTTGGATGCAAAAGACATCTGCCTTCAATTCCGTAGGCTTCTTAGAGTACCCAAATCGTAACACATTAAGTTTTTGCTAATTGTCTTCTAGCTTGTAACCTTTTTCTTTGGCAGAATACAGTTTTTAGCTTTTACTGATGGTAGTTTTTATTTTAGTGCTTGTTCTGTGATAAACCTTATTGTCCTCTACTTCCAATCCTCACAACAACCTTAATATCAAATCAGACATGCATAACAATGATAAAACATTTTCACATCATGTATTAAATTATGTTCAGTTTGCTAAGATGAAACTGGTGAACACCATGCAGGTATATCCGATACGTGGTAAGAGATACAAATGCCAGGACTGCACTGAATTAATTGGGTTTGACCTTTGCGAAGCCTGCTACAACTCCAGTTCAAAGCTCCCAGGACGCTTTAATCAGAGGCACACCCCTGATCACAGAATGGAAGTTGACAATTCAGCACTCTTACAAGGGATACTGAGACACCATGGCATACCCGAGGAAGGCCCTGAGGGACTGATGATGGAAGAAGCGGTGGTTGCCCCTGGTGCATTGTTGCAGATACTCATTGATGTTCAAGGAATGGAGGAGGGTAATGATGAGGGCCCTGGAGAGGCGGCCATTGAAGAACCAGTTGGTGCTCCTGGCGCGATGTTGGATATAGTCATCCATGATCAAGAAATGGAGGGCAACGAGGAGGATCAGGCACTCTAGATGCAAATTGCACAGCTGCAGCGAAACCTTTGTTTTATGTTGCTGGGGCAGGCTACACGTGTGTGATGTGAAATGGAGGGATTGCACAAGCTTAGGTATGGCTGGATCGGCCTTGCTCATTTTCCTGGTTCTCTAGTTACTGCCATCTAAGGGCCATATGATTTTATTTTTCCTGCTTCTGTAAATCCGTGCAGTTGTTTGTTTCAAAGGAAATTGCAATAAGGATATGCAGAACTATATTGGTAAATCTGTTCCAGCTTATTTTTTTGGGGATGAACTGCGTGAACGAAAATGAACTGCCAATTTGTCCCGGCGGTAACGCTTTTAAAAACGTGTGAACTGTGTGACCTCTTTCTGCAGTGTGGCCTGGCTTCGGTAGGGCTTTCGAAGTTTGAGCCAGTTGATTAGCGGGACTGGGTGGGAGTGGCAATCAATGTTTTCTAGTCGTCCGATTAATCGCGATTAATCGTCCTGGTCGCCCCTGGAGGTCGATCAGGAGCCTCGATTCGATCAGCTTGACCAGCTTTCTGGTTGTCCGATTAATCGTCGATTAATCGCGATTAATCGGACGACCAGGGCATATGGACGACCAGTGTGTACACTCTGCTTTTGGGCCTGGTTTTACTTGGTGGACATGTGGGCTACTGGGCTTTAGTTTTGGCCTGTTAGGGTTACAATAAGAGGGCAGGGCAGGCACATAGCACCCCGAGTCCCCCCGTCGGGCGTCAGCAGCCGCAATTCCCCTCCCCCCGTGCGCGATTCAGCCGCAAAATCTCACCCGCGCGCGGCTTCCCTTCCTCCCCCGCGCGCGACTGAACTCTCCCGCGCGCGCGGCTTCCCTTCCCGCGGCTTCCCTTCCTCCCCCGCGCTTCTCCCTGTCTCCTTCCTCTCTAGTGGTACTCTGATGTCTGCTCTGTGGGTGAGCAGCAAGGAGCCGTCGACGCCCTCTGTCAAGTCTCAAGTCAAGTAATTGCCGCCGGTCTTCGTCATGAGCTCCTCCTACAATGGTTATGGTATGTGCCTTTCCCCTCTACATCTTCTTGCTCCCCCCAATCCCTCGCTCTCTGATAGGTTGTTTGGTGCTTGTTGTGAACTTGTGGTGTTCCTCTGGCCTCTGTGCTTCTGCAGATGTGGACTTTGTGTTGAATTGAACATTTTAGCTTATCTGTACTAGTGAACTAGTTTGGTTATGTAATATGCTGTGCTGGCTGCTATGGTCTACTACTCTACTAAATGTTTGTTATTTGCTATTGCAGCAGTGCTGCTGTGTCAAGTTCAAGACTGCAGTAGTGTTGCTACTTGCTAATTATGGTCTTCTTTGATATTCCAGGCTTCCAGCAGCAAGTCAGCAAAGAAATGGAGTCTGGGACAGGAATATGGACCTCTAGACAGTGCAGAAAAGAGAAGAAAACAACTCCCACGAGTAAGTCACCAGCTAAACACTAATGCAGTCTTGATGTTTGCTTTATTGTGTATAATATAGTGTATATATAGAGGTATATATATAGGTCGACCACCTGATACACCTGGACGACCAGATGGACGACCAGGGTCGACCAGGTTCGATTAATCGACCTGGTCGACGACTAATCGCGATTAGTCGTCTGGTCGGTCCCAGGTCGACCAGGTTCGACCAGGCGACCTGAAAACATTGGTGGCAATGCGGGGACGGGCGCGGTCGGCTTGGGGCAGCCCACGAGAGTTCGCGGGACTCTCGGTATAGATAGCCAAATAGACTGGACCCTAAAGAATGGTAGGAAGCATAACCCATTTAAGCAAGGTATTAGACTGTCTCCAACAACCGCGACGATACAAGACCCGTTCGTCCTTTGAGTATCTACAGGTAAAGGGTTCAATACCTATTTTTGTCTTCTCCAACAACAAGATCTAAAAGACAATTCTTTCTGCAAATGGATCTCCAAGAGAGGATATTCAGATTTGGGTTATGCCTCTCCTGGCATTTAAAATAGGTCTTCCATATAGGTACTCTGTTAGAGACTATATGTATTGTGTTGGAGACCCATTTTGGCTTTGGGTTCCGCAATGGGTCTCCTGTTGGAGACAGCCTTAGCGCGGCACGAGTCAGGTCCCACAAATTTCGGACTTTCAAGCGTACGGACGGTGCCCACAAGGGGAGGGAGCGAGTGCCTACTGCCTAGTGCGTTGGGCTCGCGAGCGCATCAGCAGTGGGCCCGTACCGCCCCGGACGTTGTCCGCGTGTATCGAGGCGTCGCCCACGCCGCCCCGAATATTGCCCACACCGCCAGCCGCTTCCCATATGTATCCCATGTGTAACAGCCGATCTACTTTTAAAAATCCAGATGCAACATTGCAACATACAAAAAAAAGATAGATGAAACACTTGAAGCAAGTATCTGAAACACTTGCGAAAACGCATCAAAAACATTTGAAAACCGTTGCAAACATATGCAATGTCCAGATGAAATACTTGCAAACATACGTGTGGAACACCTAAAAACACTTGAAAACATATGCTTGCAACATGCATGTATATGCAACATCCAGATCTACTTTTGCAACATCTAGATAAAACACTTGCAACATACGTCTAGAACAGGTGAAACATTTGGAACATACACTTAAAACATACGTAATAGCCATTACAACATGTGCAACATCCCAATCTACTTTTGCAACATCGATATACACTTACAACATACCTCTGAAACATCTGAAACACTTGAAACATAATCTTGCAACATGTGCTAGTTAGGGGGACGTCAACGACCCAGCTTACACCTAGGCGCATGCCTCCCTTTCTCACTTACGTGCGAGGTTGATGGGGGCGCAAGCGCATGTGGCATGCCTCCCCCTTCCGCAATGGGCGAGGTCAATGGAGGCGCAACACGGGATAGTGGGTGCAGACCGGGGAGCAGCCAGGTATGAGCGCGGGCGCGGCACCGCCGCGCTGGAGAAGGCCGCAAGAGGCAGGTACGCTGCTTGCGGCGAGTGGCCCTGCGCAACTACGCTGGAGAAGATGAGCGACACTGTCTTATTTTTTGAGATACGGAGGCGGAGTGCGGGCGCACTCTAAAGTAGCGAGCAGAGTGCGGGCGCAAGGCGCCCAGAGGGTCAGACGTCCGCATCCTATCATTACCGCACAAATTTTGGGTCCTGGGACAATTCTGAGTTCGAGGGCCCAAAACTTATCATGTGTAGTGCGAGTTTGTATTTCACCCGCGAATGTCCAACGAAGACCCAAAGTAAATCAGTTCACTAGCCCATTTAAGTAACGATACGTATAAAACTACCTCTGTCTAGCCACCCACTAACCATCACGGGTTCGGTGGCATTATCACTCGATGAGGTGTTGGGGTGGATTCAGGCTTTAAGTTTAGATTTTAGAGGCGAGCATGGAGGTTTCACTCGAACCGAATCCGTCTCGGTTGTCATTCTAATCATGTTCGAGACGTAGGCCCCGTTCGGCTGAAATTATAAGCCGGCTGAAAAACACCGTTGACTGATTTTTTGTGAGAGAAAAATACTGTTCCGGCTGAAAAAACAAGCTGAATAAGACGGATTATAAGACAGATGAACAGGGCCGTAGTAAGAATCGAATGGCCAAAAAGGAGGTTGAGTTGGGCTCTAAAAATTTAAAGCAACAACCTTGACCACGCAAAATGCAAATCCAAGCTCTGTGATACCTAAGTTTTTCTAACAAAGACATTAAATACTAAAATTACTTAAATATCTTATATTTCAGGATGGTGGAGTATTGATTAATGGTTTTTAAAAAAAAAAAACTGA
Source organism: Saccharum hybrid cultivar R570 (assembly GCA_038087645.1). Classification (NCBI taxonomy): domain Eukaryota; kingdom Viridiplantae; phylum Streptophyta; class Magnoliopsida; order Poales; family Poaceae; genus Saccharum; species Saccharum hybrid cultivar. Next base: position 7,648,564 of record JAQSUU010000191.1, on the reverse strand, counting down.
TCTGAACGGGTGCAACATGCCAACATTCCTTATAGCACGGGTGGAGATCAACTCGTGATCTTTGGGCGAACCGCTTCACCACAGGTGGATCACGAAACCAAGAATCACTTGCTTACAAGAAAAAAAATAGAAATCACGCCACTTTCAATCAAAAAGGGGAAAAAAATCATGTAGCTACTCGCGCTCGTGAATCCTAAGGGGGTGTTTGGTTTGAGGTGTTAAAGTTTAACAAACACTGTAGCACTTTCGTCTTATTTAACAAAAAGTTTCCAATCTTGGACTAATTAGGCTTAATAGATTCGTCTCGTAAATTACTCCTAATCTGTATCGACATGCATGCAATTAGTCTACATTTAGTACTCCATGCATTTGAGGGAACATTGATGTGATGAGAGTTAAACTTTAACAAAACGTAACCAAACAGGCCCTAAGCAACGACGTGCGACGGCCTAAAGCAGTGGGCGATGTGAACGTGAGGCAGGCGAAAGTGGTGGTGGTGTCCGTGGCGGTGCCCGTGCCCGTGCCTGTTCCCCGCCGACGCCGACGCCTCCTCCACCGCCCCCATGAACCGCTCGACGGCGCACGGGACGATGACGGCGCCCTGGTGCGCGAAGCCGTACTCCTCCCTGGCCTCCCCGAGCAGCTCCAGCATCCGCGGGTGGCCCAGGCGCGCCACGGGCACCGCCACCCGCCGCGGGGCCTCCCCTTCCTCCCCGACCCAGAACGTCGCGCACCCCTTGGTGGCCGTCGTCCGCGCCGCGTCGTCGTCGTCCGGTGCGTCGTGCCGCGATGGGGGTCCCCGCGAGGAGGCGGGCGCGGGCGCCTTCTTGCACCTGCACCTGCTGTTGGTGACCCAGCGGCTTCATCGGTCGGTCCTCACCGTACGCCGCGGGCGCCTTCCTCAGTTCCTCGTCGCTCGTCTGGATCAGCTCGCGCGACGCGATCCCTGTCGTACGTCTCCGTGTCGGTGTGCGATTGGCTAGACGTGTGAATGATGGGGCGGAGGGGGACCCGCCGGATTTATGCGTCGGGGACGAGGAGTTGAAGGCGGAGGTGTCTGCGTGCCGCGTGCGTAGGTGCGTACGGCGTGCGTTCGTGCGTGCGCGCTCTCCGCTCGCGTCGTGTTCGTGCGTGCGCACTCTCCGCTCGCGTCGTGTCCGCTAGTGTTCGGTGCCGACTCCTCGCGGATTCTTGGAGACGGTGTGGAGTGGCCGATCCGTCGGTCTCGGATTCCATCTCACTGTCTGACACGTTTTTCGTTCTAGGCTGTGTTTACTTCCTAAAAAAAAGTACTATGCAAACAAAAGATTTCCGTCACATCAAATTTGCGATACATGTATGGAGTACTAAATGTAGATGAAATAAAAAATTAATTGTACAGCTTGGTTATACTTTGCGAGACGAATGTTTTGAACCTAATTAGTCAACGGTTGGACACTATTTGCCAAATAAAGCCAAAACGTGCTACAGTACTTTTTTTACACATTTTTACACATTTTGCACAACTAAACACAGCCCTAATAAAAACCCTGGATCGTTGGTGAAGCGACCCGTTGCCGTTTGCCACCCGGCGCGCGCCAAGACGTCTCTCAGACCCATTCTACTCGTACCTGACAAAAGCCCAACGCAACAGTCTCAACACCCGCCAGGCCGATATAAAATATTTAAGACTACCCGCAGTGGGTACTCTAAAACGATACTCTAAAGCTTTAGAGTATAAATATAGAGTAAAAACTGTTGCACTGGGTACTCTAAAACGATACTCTATCCTTTCTCTCACTCTATATTTAGAGTGGTACTGTGCTTACTCTATACTCTATAGTGGCGGGCCCTACTAGCTAAACAAAGAAAAATGCTATAACTCACAAACCAAAAATCCAAATTAAATTTCGATTTCACCATTAAATTCGTCTCAATAAATCCTTCAAAACAACTAGATCACACCTGGATATATTTAGATAAAGTGACAAGTGGGTTCCACAGTGGATAGAGTAGATAGAGGATGATATAGAGGATGGATGAGTGCGGGAGAATTGAGTATAAAGGAGATAATCTTGCTGACCAGGACGTATAGAGGATGAATATAGAGGTCAAGAGTGCGGGTAGTCTAAGTGACATGGACACTGGAAGAGGATGTGGAAGATGGGGCAGCACGGCACGCTATAGCGATGGTGAAGCCCTTAGACTACCCGCACTCATGGACCTCTATATTCATCCTCTATACGTTCTAGTTAGCAAGATTCTCTCCTCTATACTCAATTCTCCCGCACCCATCCATCCTCTATATCATCATCTATCCACTCTATCCACTGTAGGACCCACTTGTCACTTTATCTAAATATATTCATGTGTGATCTAGTTTTGAAGGATTTATTGAAACGAATTTAATGGTGAAATCGAAATTTAATTTGGATTTTTGGTTTGTGAGTTATAGCATTTTTTTTCTTTGTTTAGCTAGTGGGCCCCGCCAATATAGAGTATAGAGTAAGCACAGTATCACTCTAAATATAGAATGAGAGAAAGGATAGAATATCGTTTTAGAGTACCCAGTGCAACAGTTTTTACTCTATATTCATACTCTAAAGCTTTAGAGTATCGTTTTAGAGTACCCGCTGCGGGTAGTCTTATGGCCCATCAACCCACCTAACGCCTACTAAGACCTATTGCTCCTGCCTAGTCGACTGGTGGCAGGAAAAAAAACTAGCGACGTCTCCCTGTTGGCCTCTCTGGCCCTGTTTAGATGCCTAAAATCACCCAAAATTTTTTTTGCATAGCACCCGTCACATCGAATCTTTGGACGCATGTATGGAGCATTAAATGTAGGTAAAAAAACTAATTGCACAGTTTATCTGTAAATGTCGAGACGAATCTTTTAAGCCTAGTTAATCATGGTTAGACAATTTTTGCCAAATAACAACGAAAAGTGCTACAAGAACTTTCCCCAAAAATGTTTAGGATCTAAACACGCCCTCTGTCTCGGACTGATGAATTGAGCGCCGCCGCCACACTTTATTCGCCTCGCACTGCTGCCACACTCGCTCGCCACTTGCTGTGGCCACACTTGCCTGCCGCACGCTGCCGCCCTCACCCCTCACTGCACCTGCAACCTATAATCCTTCCTCAGTCCATAAAAACATGCGGCTATGACTTACGTGCCAGAAAAAATAGTTCACGTTTGACCAAGTTTATAGTGAATAATATTTATATTTATGACTCCAAACCAATTTATTATAAAAAATATATTTCATAATTAATCTAATGATGTTTATTTGATATCATAAACATTGATATATATTTTTTTATCTATAATTAGTCAAAGTTAAGATACTAAAACGTGATACTATGCTAAAATTGTACATTTTCCTGGACGGAGGGAGTACCTGGCTTCGACATCTCCTACCTCTCTGTACCTGGCGCCATATCATCATGCCCATGTGGTAGGAGTTGGCAAAAACCCGATACCCAATACCTAAGGCGGTGTTTGATGTGCCCTGCTAAAGTTTAACACGGACGGTAGCATTTTCGTCTTATTTAGCAATTAATGTCTAATTATGGATTAATTAGGCTTAATAGATTCGTCTCGTAAATTACTCTTAATTTATGCCGACATGCATGTAATTAGTCTATATTTAATACTCCATGCATGTACTGCAACATTCAATGTGATGTGTGTTAAAAAAACAGAGACAACCAAATGGGGCCTAAAACCATACTCGAAATATCCGAACCCTAAATACCGATCATAACTTCGGATAATGACTCTAAATACCTAAAATTAGTTCAGATAGTTCGGGTAATAATCACCGATACCTGAACAACACACTGTACCCGTTATTTAGGGGCTATTTGGTTGTCCGTCGCCGTCCGCCACGCCACATCTGTGGGCAGCCACGGAGAGCTAGACTAGTGTTTGGTTCCGTGCCGAGTGCGTCACGCCACAGACTGCGGCTGCCACCAATTTTGCGGATGGTGTTTGGTTCCGGTCGAAGGTGTGGGCTACCACCGCTGCTCCCAGCACAAAAACACACCACAGCTGTGGCGCCGGAATTCGTGGCCTCACCGTCGGCGCTATTGTTGTGGCGAGCGTGGCGAGCCACGGGCAGACGGGAAAAGCTTCGGTGACGCCACACCTAGCGAGGCATGCTACATCGGCAAACCATACAGCCCGTTAGACAAAAGCCTCAACCCCACCAGGCCCACCTAATGCCTAAGTCGACAGGTCATAGGAAAAAAATCAAGCGGCGTCTCCCTCTTGGCCTTCCTGTTAGTTCTGCTCCGTCCTGTGTCTGGACTGACGAATCGAGCGTCACCACCGCACTCACCCGCCTCGCTCTGCTTCCGCACTCGCTCGCCACGTGCTGCCGTCACACTTGCCCGCCGGCACGCTGTCGCCCTCACCCCTCGCTGCTACCTAGGAGTACTCCTACGTGGCTGTGCCATCTCTCTGCCTCTTTGTACCTGACGCCATATCTCCGTCATGCCCACGTAGTCAGCAGTCACGCTAGCTCTTGGCAAGTCGGCACCCGCAGCGACATGCACTAGAAGCCACACGACTGAAGGCCGACGCCCAACTCTGAACAATCGTGTGAAATAATGCCTACTCTTGAGGCTCTTTGGGCCGGTGACGGCGGCCTCTCCGCAACCTCCAACGCCTCCCCAATCCCCAGTTCCCCACACGCGAATCTCACTCGCTCACGCAGTGACGCCCCCCGGGCACGCCGGGACGCGTGAGCGCCACTGGGACCGAAACGTGTTTGTTGCTGCCTGCAAGTCCCGTCCGCCGCAGCTGCCCGCTCTGCCGTAACCGTACGCCGTAGTGCTAGCAGTTGCGGCATTATTGCGCCTGTGTACGTACTACTGTGTAACCGCACCGGCGCCGCGCTCCACGCCCTCGTACACACATGGGAGCCACCGAGCCAGGCTGCCGAGTGCCGAGGCCCGAGGGCCTGGCCGCTACGCCTGCTCAGTCAAGCATCAATGCGGCGCCAGCCGATGCATGCCGTCTGCAGTCCGTAGATGGCCAGTCCGGAGCCCACACATGCAGAGGTGGTGAGCCGAGGGCTCTCTCGGTCTCGGGTCTCGCAACCTCTGACTCCGTGGGGCCGGCTGGGCAGTTCACGGCGACCGTAGCGAAAACGCACAGCCCCAACCTGTTGCCCCGCCTGACATTATCTCCAGCCGTCCATTTCATTCCCCAACTTGATCTCCACACGACATGTGCCTCCTCTTCTATTGACTGATTTCGCAGACACCTTCCATTATATCACGCTCAATTTATCGCTCTATATCTCGTCCTTTCGTTCTCTCGTCTCTCCTCCTCCCCCCCTCTCTCTTTCATCGCCGCAGTCCGCCCGCCACCCATCTCTGCCCATCTCCCTCCGCCGTCCGCCCGTCGGCTGTCCGCCCTTCTCCCAAATGTTGGAACCCTAGCTGACATTTTCCCCCATCAGCTCTCTCTCTCCGACAATCTTCTTCCACAATCTAGCTGACAAGTTAGATTTATCAGTTCTCTGATCCTTGATTTGTTTTATCTTTGTTAGATAGATTAAATGATAGATCCAGTCTACATGATTGGACTTATTTATGAAACTTGAAGATCTCATATAACATAGCACCTGAACTCTGAGAAGTAAGATTTCAGAAACTTGAAGATCTCAGATCTCAGATTGGTAGCAGCAAGGAGATTGAACCATTCGACCAGATCTGAGAGTCCAACAATGTCTGCTAGGGTAGCTGGTAAAAAAAACGGAAAATAGTAAGATGGAGCGCTGGCGGGAACAGAGAAGAACTAGATGAGAGAGGGGGGCAGAGAGGTGAGACTGTGAGAGAGGGGGGAGAGAATGATGAGCGGCGGCGGTAGAAATAAGAACGACGAGCGGCGGCGGCGGCGGGTGAGAAAGAGGGAGCAGAGAAGGAAAAAAGTTTGGCCGGAGGGGAGAGAGATGAACCTGGCGATTGGTGAAGAATGGCCGGAGGAGAGAGACTAGCCAGTTGAAAAAGTTTGGTGAGAAAGAGAGGGAAATGGAGGAAGAAAGAGTGAGTCAAGGAGAAGAATTCCCGTCGTTTTCTCATCGCGATATATCGTATACGGCCGAAGAGAACTCGGATAAAAAACGTGGTTGACTCGCACGAATCTTGGAGAAAAAACTGCCGTAGGATAAAGTCTGGCCGGCCAGACGGTTGGGGAAAAATGCGGTTGGCTAGTGAAAACGAGAGGAAGAGACGTGCGCCAGCGGCCGAGCCTGCCCGGCCTGCGCGGCTATAAGACGCTAGGGAGAGGGGGGGTCGACTGTAGAGCAAGACGAGAGAGCGCTTGGCGAGGAGCGGACGCGAGGTGCTCTGGCCTCTGGGAGTCCTGGGTGTCTAACCACACTAGCGCGCACAGGAGCAAAGGGAGGGGGGCATCTCGCCATGGCCACCAGGCCGGGCCCTTTGACTGAATGGCCATGGCAGAGGCTTGGCAACTTCAAGGTGCGTACGGCATGCGTGCGTGCATGATGCTTTCTACTCTCATCGTTCATCTCCGTATTCTTCATCTTCTTCCTTGGTTTTCGCCGGCGTGTGAGATCTATCATCTATGCGATGCGTCGGAAGCAACACACGGCCGCCATGGCTGTGTGCATGCGCCGGCGCGGTTTCGTTGCTAGCTGTAGGACTGCCGTCGTCTGTACTGCTTGCTTGCGTGATGGTGAGCAGATAGGAGGTTACTGTGTGTGTTCGTCGTCGGGCGTACGCGAGTAAATTAAAACGAGATTATTCTAGCACTAATTCATGCATATGTAACTGCCTTTTTAATTGCAAGGAGGCGCGATGACAGTGTGCTGCCCTCTTTTTATTTTCACTTCAAAGATCGTGACGACGGCGTTGTTGCTATTTAGGACGCTGTTACATTGTGTGTGTGTGTGTGTGTGTGTATATATGTGTGTGTGTGTGTGTATATATATATATATATATATATATATATATATATATATATATATATATATATATATATATATATATATATATATATATATATATATATATATATATATATATATATATATATATATATATATATATATATATATATATATATATATATATAGGCTTGCTTAAGTCCATCACATTTATCGAGCCATCAACACGTTTCTGTACAGTAGTAGATAATAACGTCCCACAAAAAAGAAAGAACTGTTCATACTTTTCCGTATTTATTATTATTGGCTAGTAAATTAAAGAAGGGGGCCGCAAGGGGCAATTTGTTATATAAGAAAGTAAAATAAAATAAAAAGCTCATCATCATTTCGTGTTCTTATGTCGGAGACAAATAGTTCAAGCATTTTTTTTCATCTTCTTCTGAAATATAATAAGCATATAAATGTAGCCACGCGCATAACAAAGCCAACAATCCTGGGTACAAATAAATGTGTGTGCTCTCCTTGCTCTTTTGGGATAGACATACATATGGCATGGTTACATTACCAGATCGGCAGATCCGATCATGTGGTCGAGACCGACAGGGGATGGGATTTATGCCACCGATCATATTTCGCTCTCAGTCCAAGGGAGCGTGCAGTGGTCCTCCTCATGGAGGGACGACGATCCTCGCCATCAAAGGCAACCTCAAAATGAAGCGCGCAGTGCCACGCCATGCATGCTCTCTTCATCAATTACGTACATTCTGAGTGTAATCTGACTGACAGTGACAATAATATCGTCAGCTAGCTAGCTGTTGGTTTGTGGTTTCATTCATGAGTGGAGTGATTCATGCATGCAGTACTTGGTGATGGGCCCCGTGGTGGTCCACGGCGCGCGGCGGGTGCTCGCGCGGGGCTGGGGCGACATCGACCTGGCCTTCGCGCTCATCCTGCCGTCGCTGCTGCTGCGGATGGTGCACAACCAGATCTGGATCAGCGCCGCCCGCTACCAGACGGCGCGCAGCAAGCACCGCATCGTCGACCGCGGCATCGAGTTCGAACAGGTCGACCGGGAGCGAGGCTGGTGAGTGTTGCCGTGCTCGACTGCTAGCTGCTGGTTGATAGCTAGCTAGTTGTTGGGTCGATCGCTGACGAAGAAAATGGACATGGACATGCATGCTCGCAGGGACGACCAGATCATCCTCAACGGGCTGCTCTTCTACGTGGGCTACCTGACGATCCCGAGCGCGAGGCACTTGCCGGCGTGGAGGACGGACGGCGCCGCCGTGATGGCGCTGCTCCACGCCGGGCCCGTGGAGTTCCTCTACTACTGGTTCCACCGGGCGCTGCACCACCACTTCCTATACTCGCGCTACCACTCGCACCACCACTCCTCCATCGTCACCGAGCCCATCACCTGTAAGTAATGCTAATTGCTAATGCATCGCTTCTACTACTACTGGTTACTATGTGTTCTGACTGAAGCAAGTAACAAAACACATCCATCCGTATCCTGTTTTGTTCGTTGTAGCTTTACTGAAGAAATCTCGACGTTGTGTACCTTCTTGATGTCCAATGTTAATGTAATAACATTTGAGCCAATCAGAGCCAACAACATGCACATCTCACACAAGTACAGAAAAAATGGCCACACACGAAGTGAATGGGGCCGTTTACCCATTTACTCCCCTCCATCCAACCAGAAATGTCCTGGGCCTGGGCCTGTCTGTCTGTCCACCGTCATTCAAGCCCCCTGATCCATCAACAGTGCGACCCCAGCCCCCCGCCCTAGGCCCTACCAATCACCACACTACAGGCTACAGCTACAGTGTAGTACGTACAGGTACAGTACAGGACCACGTGATACTACCACGTGTAGTCTCAACGACTCTGATGCGTCTACTGCACGCACTGGGTCGGGCTGGGCCCGTCCGGCCCTTTCCACTGTCCTATCTTCTGTGTGAAATAAAAACGGCGCATGTGATTGCTCTGAGAAAGCTGCCGTGGCATGTTTTTTGTTCGGCTAAGAGTTAAGACAACCTTTCCAATATGGACCCAATAATTGGGCCGGGAAAACACAGGCGGAACTGCTGAGGCCTGGTTTAGTTCAAAAACTTTTGGATCAACCCATCACATCCAATGTTTCAGTGATGCATCGAATGTTTCACTAATGCAAGGAGTACTAAATATAGACGAAAAAACTAATTGCACAGTTTGGTTGAAAATCGTGAGACGAATCTTTTAAACCTAATTAGTCCATGATTAGCCTGAAGTGCTACAGTGACCCACATGTGCTAATAATGAATTAATTAGGTTTAATAAATTCGTCTTGTAGTTTCTAGGCGAACTATGTAATTAGTTTTTTTATGAGTATCTGAAAACTCCTTCTGACACCCCATAAAACATCCGATGTGACATCTAAAAATTTTCTTTTCACGAACTAAACACAGCCTGAGTGAAAGAGACTATTCATGCAACCACGCAGTGTTTCAGGATGTTAGCGATGAGACTAGCTTGCCCCAAGGATCATTGAAAACCAGCCTTAGATTTAATGGGTTTTACCATGCATCGGTAAATTAAATTTTACTGGGTTTTATTACTGGGGTTTACCATGTATCTTGGAGTCTGCATAAGGTTTGTGTTGTTCATGTTTCATTGCTGCAGCTGTAGTAGCACTGTGGCAGTCATGTACTCCTAGTAGACTACCGATCCTGTTACTGGAAAACTGCTCTCGATTTGTACTGATGCACTTACCTAATGCAGCGGTGATCCATCCCTTTGCGGAACACATGGCCTACTACTTCCTGTTCGCGATCCCCATGCTGTCGACTATTTACATTGGGAATGCCTCTGTTCTGGGCATTGTGGTCTACATCGCCTATATCGACTTCATGAACAACATGGGGCACTGCAATTTCGAGCTGGTGCCCAAGTGGATGTTCCAAGTCTTCCCTCCTCTCAAGTACCTCATGTACACGCCATCGTAAGTGTGATCCAATCTTGCTACACGAAACATGTACACAAAACTAGCAAAACAAAAAAGGGGCTCAGTGACTCCTAACATCCCGCAAAACACAATGTAACATTTTGTTGTTGTTGTTGATTTCCTACAGGTTTCATTCTCTGCACCACACGCAGTTCCGCACAAACTACTCGCTGTTCATGCCATTCTACGACTACATATACAACACCATGGACAAGTCATCTGATCAGCTGTATGAGAACTCACTCAAGGGAACAGAGGAAACACCTGACCTTGTTTACCTCACGCACATGACTGATCTGCAATCGGCCTACCATCTACGGATTGGGTTCGCCTCCATAGCGTCCAGACCGTCTGACAGCTCCATGTGGTATATGTGGGTGCTGTGGCCTGTGGCGTGGTTGTCAATGGTGCTTGCATGGGTTTATGGGTTCTCTACGTTTGTGGTTGAGAGAATCAAGCTAAGGAAGCTGAAGATGCAGACATGGGCAGTACCAAGATACAACTTCCAAGTAATCAACTTCTCTACTTATGGCTTTCTTTCTATCTGATGGTGTGCAAGCTACTGACAGTTTTTTTTTCTCCCCTGCAGTATGGCCTGAGCTGGGAGAGAGAATCGATCAACGACTTAATTGAAAAGGCGATACTAGATGCTGATGCAAGAGGTGTTAAAGTGCTCAGTCTAGGACTATTAAACCAGGCAAGAAATTATTACTTTACAAATTACAACTCTTGTTGAAACTATAAGGCTAGGTGCTTACCGTAGTGGCCTTTTCCTAATTTGTACCTTCTGGGCGCAGGCGAAACAACTAAACGGTGGTGGTGAACTATTTAGGCAGAAGTATCCAAAATTAGGAGTTCGCCTTGTCGATGGAAGTGGCTTAACGACTGCTGTGGTGCTCAAAAGCATTCCTCATGACACAAAGCAAGTTTTCCTTCATGCAGGCCCTTCTAAGATAGCTTGTGCCATGGCTTTTGCATTATGTGAGAGGGGCGTCCAGGTATATGTTTATGTCATCCTGCATATCTTTGTTGCATTGTCCTGTATTTACTTTGTTACAGTTTTTCACTGAAAATGGCACTACACTTGTTTGGTGGATCAGGTGATCATGAATCCAAAGAAGGAATATGATATGCTTAAGTCACAGATTGCAGATAGCAAAGCAAGCTATTTGAAACACTCCAGCAACCACACGCCCCAGGTAAACGTTTTGTTTTAAAATGGGATTTAGCATTGTTTTTCTATACATTAAAGAAAAGGTCTGAAAAAACAGAGAACCGATCCTGTTAAGTTTTGTATGCTCCTTCTTAAGGATGTTAACGAGCAGGTCTGAAACATTATAGTTATAAAGCATGTCCAATCAACAAACCTAATAGATTCTAAACGATGCTGGAAGTAAAGATAGGAAGTCAAAAGAAAAGCATTTAACTTAGCCTTTGACATGAAATGTGAGTAAAGACTTGATCATGGTGAAAAAAGCTGTTGGAGCCTATCAAGTAGTACAGGAGCACAATGCCTTAGTGGATTAGCTTATACTGATGGTGATTACTTAAACGTTTTGTTTTAAAATGGGAATTTACTAATAAACAAATTAGCGTACTAAAGGAAAGGTGCTAATTGCCAAGCAGAACCGAGCCAGTTAAGTTTGATATATACTCCATATGTGCTCCTTCATATGGATGTTTGTATTGGGCAGACCTGAAACACTACAGATAATCGATGTTGGAAATAAAAGAAGGGAAAACATTTAATTTATCCTTTTTCATGAAATGTGAATACAGGCTCAAAAAAAGTTACTTGGAAACTAAGTAGGACTGGGGCAGAGTGCCTTGATAGCAGTAACCAAGGATATCCTTTTAAAAAAACTTTTTTCAGAAAAAAAAAATTGTCATGAAGTTCAGCTTATACTGATGGTGTTTGCTTAAACTGCTGCAGATTTGGCTAGTAGACAGCATTGACGATAAAGAACAGAAGATGGCACCGCAAGGAGCTATATTCGTTCCTATCTCACAGTTCCCCATCAAGAAAATTCGCAAGGATTGCGCTTACTTGAGCACTCCAGCAATGAAGATCCCTGAAACAATGCAGAATATCCATGCCTGCGAGGTAACAAAGATAATGAGTATAGTAAATCCGCTTCATCAAATTTCAGGAGAAAAAAAGGAAATATAGGGATGTATTTTTACCGAGCCTTTTCTGAGCATTATATTCTTTGTTTCTTTGACAGAACTGGCTTCCAAGAAGGGTGATGAGCGCTTGGCGCATCGGCGGAATACTTCACGCCCTGGAAGGATGGACCATGCACGAGTGTGGTGATGCCATGATGCATACTGAGAAAGCATGGTCAGCTGCTATTAGGCACGGATTCATTCCTTTGACTAAAGCTTGAGACAGAGAGCTTTCGAACCCGGATTCTGGAGCTGGAAGATGTATGCAACTCTAGATGGCAGCATTCCACGATGCTGGGAAACTATGTTTCAGCATCCAGTAGGACAAATTCTGCCCGGTATAAAAGCCGACTATGGTGTTGACGAGTCGTCGGGGGAGGCACAGCATGAATGCTGACCTTGATTCCAATAGCTTATTAACGATATATATGTTGTATCATTGTATGATGCAAGTGCGAGAAACTGCTTTATAGCTGTGTGGGTGACGCATACAGTTATAATAATAAAATGCCGATTTGGGTTGTCCGTTTGAATCTGCCGAAGAATTCTCCTGCTGAAAAACGGCCAAGAAAATGTCGATTTGAGTTGTCCTTTTGAATCTGCCGAAGAATTCTCTTGCTGGAAAACGGCTACGGTGTTTTTGATATGCAATCTTAAACCTCGGTGGTAAGAGGCGGCTGCTATTTCAGCATTTCAGGGATTCAGGAAATGGTACACACGCAGTCATCCATATCCATAGTCCGAGAGAGGATAGTATTCACGCTTCAGAACCTGTAGATCTAGACACGACACGATAAACTGCCGTTGCTGCGACGAAAGAGATGCGATGCGAGGGGTGCAGTTGAGTGACGAAACCTGCAAGGCTGCAACGGATCTGGTACATGGACACAGACCGTCGCTCGCGGAAGATAATCCACCACTCTCTAGAGTGTAGACTTTCCTTCGCTGCGGAGATCGCGCTGCCTGGAACCAGGTAGGAAGAACAAGGAGGAATGCGGTTTCCAGCTTCAAGAAGATCTATAAAATGTGTTGATGCTCTCAGTAAGATGAGCACCAGTGGTCTAGTGGTAGAATAGTACCCTGCCACGGTACAGACCCGGGTTCGATTCCCGGCTGGTGCAAATCATTTCCCTTTTTGCTTCTGTTGTTGAGAACAAGCAACATCCCGATGCTGTTTGCCGATCTCGCATCAATTCAGAACAAGCAACGTCCCGATCTCGCATCAATCAACACAGAACAAGCAACGGCCTTGTTTAGATGTTGGAATTGGGAGGAGAAGTTGGAATAGTGTAGGTCACGTCGCACTGTAGCAACTTTTGTTTTTATTTGGTAAAAATTGTCCAAACTTTGACTAATTAGGCTCAAAATGTTCGTCTCGCAAAGTACAACAAAACTGTGCAATTAGTTTTTAATTTCATCTACATTTAGTACTCCATGCATGTGCCGACATTTTGATGTGACGGGGAATCTTCTTTTTGCATAGTGAAATTTGGGGTTGGATTTGGGAACTGAACAAGGGCAACGTCCCATTTCTGTTGCTGTTCAGATGCCTTTTGTCGATCTCGCATCATCAATTCATAACAAGCGACTCCCTGGAATCCTTTGATAACAAAACTATCTCGCATCAATTCAGAATAATCAACATCAATTCAGAACGAGCGACGTCCCTCGAATCCATTGATAACGAAACTATCTCGAATCAATTTTAGAATAATCAACGTTCTTTTTTCTTTGTTAGGTGTGTTTTTAGAACAAGCAACCTCCTTCGAATCCATTGATAACAAAACTACCTCACATCAGTTCGCACGAATCCATCGATAACAAAACTATCTCGCATCAATTCAGAACAAGCAACGTCCCTTGAATCCATTGACAACAAAACACAATTCAAAGCTACAATGACAAATTTTGTTGCTGTTCAGATGCTTTTGCCAATCAACGTCCCTCGATTCCATTGATAACAAAACACAATCCAAACTGCATGATTCAGCGGCCCTGCACACACAATGACAATCCAAACTGCTTTGCTTCCCTCTTCGATATTGAGCTATGACTACTGTTAAACTGGATGATGGTGTAAACGTTTTGTCTTGGTTAATGCTAAGGCTGGGGCTTGGCCCTTAAACTCTAAAAAAATGACATTTTTTTTTTCTCTCAAGGCCTTTACAAAAATGTGCGCTTTCTGTGTGACTGCACCCCAACTCCCCGAGACGACAATATTTCTACCATGCCAAAAAAAAAATCCCCCGTACAGACAGGGTTTCCAAACAGGCAAGGAGCTCATGAGCCACAGAGCAAGGTAGTTTTTTTTTTTTTTTGCACAAAAGAGCCAAGGTAGTTCGTATGGTATAATAAGCACGCAAAGCATTGCAATAAGTAGGGATGGTCCAAACGACCACAGGATCATCATGCTAATTGCTAAAAACCATAAGTTAACCTAGTCAGATCTGTCGCGGTGCTCACAATCACATTCCAGAATTGCTTACATCTCTTGCTGGTAGGTCAACGTTTCTTGAACTACCCCTGAATCAGTAACCTAGATGGCCATTTGTCCATGCCCGAACTAATAATAGACCCAAAGTCTCATTGAGGAGGGAAGCAAAGCGTCATCTGTTTTTACTGCCTTGAGTCTCGGGTAATAATAGACCCCAAGTCTCACTGAAGAGGAAAGCAAGGCATCATCTGTCTTCACGATACCACGAAGAGGACCCAGCATAACTCTTTACCGCTTGAGTCTTGAATATCCTCAGGATAACACCAGAGCTCTAGATTTAGATCCTCCTGTGGCAGCATGTCAACCTTTACAGTCAGCTGATATAGCCTAAACGACAAAATATCACCAGCAAAACAACAGATTTAAACAAATAAAACAATGTTACACGACTACAAACTCGGTTTTTTTTTTGACATGAACGTTTGATTGAGTATGGTATTTATGTTATCCAGTTGGTGCCAAATCTAATCGGAGCACATACAATACTATGATGTGTGAGACCATATTAGTTCTCTAATTCTTCGTCAGACAATTGTTTACACATTATAGCTGGAGAGCATAATTGCCTAAAATAAGCATTAAATCTATTTTGGACTAACATTAATCACACTGAAGGTTAAAAATTATATTCTTTTCTCCTGAGAAAAAGCCAGTCAAGGCAAAATGTATAATACCAGGACAGTGATCAGATATATTGAGGGGACTACAGAAATTCTCTAATTCTTGTGCAGAAGTTGTTTATACACACATAGACAGACAATGCATTTGCCTAAAAGTAGGAATTCAGCATCATTAACATTTTATTGAAATTCTTGTACAGTTTGTAGTAATTAACTTTCTTTGTTTAGGACTGCAGTAACCGATTGTTTAATGCACTACAAAACCAACCTTCAGACACTTACCTGATATACGTCTTTTGTCCCGACAAAATTTGCTTTCACAATGGCATTTGAATGCCTTTATAGGATGGTTGACATCATCAAAATCAATTCCATAGTCCTGCAGTTGTAATGTGCTCAAGATTATTGCATGCTCTGGTAGATAACTGAAAGTAGAGCATAATCTAGGTGTTACGTGGGTTCGCCACACACCACTAGTCCACTACACCAGGAGGGGCAAGATGGGTAATGCAACCACGGGTGGCATGAGTAGCACAGGAATGTGCCAGAGAGCATGGGGTGGGCGACATCTATGCAGTTTGTTGGTTAGTTTGTTCCAGTTGATTAGGATATTAGTATCCATACTCCACAACCTTAAGAAAAGAATTAATTGTCCTCTCCCTCTCCCCCTCCCCCTCCCTCTCTCCAGGGTCACGAGGTGAACAACCTTAGCCAGTTATCGACGTTATCATCTAGGCAGCTTAGGGCAGTAGGACCACCACCCCCAGACCATAACACTAGGGAACAAGGGCAGGCCTAGTGCCAGAGGCTCCCACACGAGTGGGGTCTGGGGAAGGGAATAACCGAAACAAAGTCTTACCCCCACAGAAATTCTGCAGAGATACGGCTTCGAACCCAGGACCTGGTGACTCGGCGAGCTAGCACTCACCAACTGCACCAGGCCTGCCCTTCATAACACTAGGGAACAAGATTCTACCAAATATTTCATTACAAAATAAAAACATAATCATATCTCTAAATCCATAAATTGGCCACCACAGTCCACAAGGCCCCTGATAAAACAAGATGAAACCAAATTTAGCTAGGTGGAAAGTTGTTTTTATGGTTCGTATGTAGTAGTTTTGGCTCTTTTTGGTGCGGAGTGCATGTGCCTTCTGGGCACATGTTTTCTGTAAGTTTGTTTGGAGTAACCCTGGTTCCGCTTCTTAATATAATGATACACAGCTCTCAAGCGTGTTCCAGAAAAAAATAGGTGGAAGGAATTGGTCATTTCACAGTTTTCCCTATAAAAAAGATGGCTACTCTACAACCCATGTTTGTTAATTCACTAGTTAAAAAGCAACTAAAGTGTAATGGAGGATGAGTAAACATAATTGCAGGAAACACCACCTACCCATGTCAGTTCTTCAAAAGGCTCTACTTCCCTCGTTGTGAAGAATGCCAGCTGATAAACAAGGAGAAAGAAAAACAAGGTTACCAGGACTCAATTTAAATTTTAAGTTACAGCATCAGTAACAAGGTAGCATTGCACATACATGATAGTAGTGGTGGTTAGGCGTCTCAATCTCAACAGGAACATCAATGACGTTACCATCAAAGCATCTGCAGAATACAATAACATGCCGAGTTAGCATGTAGATAGTAGTGATTCGACAGCAGCAGATCTTTTCTTTTTGAAGATGAAGAAAGGACAGCAGATCTTTTTGATTTGTTCATGAAATGCTGGCATCAGGAAATAATAAAAGCACCAAATAATCATTCATCTATTAGATAAGTTACATGCATGTGTAAAAAGAATGATAGACAAAAGCAGCACAAGCACAAACAAAGATGAAAAACACAAGCAAAGAGTCTCACCAGCACATGGAACCATTCAATTCACATATCATAGAGCTTCACAAAAATCATAATGAATTTCTGATAAAAAGAATGCTTCCCTAGTTACGAACCAAAAAGAAATATTACCTATGGTTTATAAACCTCGCCACGTTCCCATAAAAGGTACCATCTAGGCAGAGGGCTTCCTCGTCCTTCAGAATACCTTCAGTGCCCCAGTCAGCATCCAGATACACAGGATATGTATGCCTTGTTTTACCAGTTTTTTTGTTATTTTTTCCACGTAGCTCAGTGTTTCGCTTATCTAGCTCAGTGTTTGTTAATATTTCACCAACATACTCGCAGACAAAAGCACCACGAGGAAGACTTTCAGCAGAACGCAAGCCCCATCCCTTTTTCCCAGGAGTTAAGAACACCTGAAATGATGATATAGGACGTAAAAGATTATGAAGAAATAGATATAAGGTGTAGTAAGTTGTTTAGCAAAAGAGTAAACACAGAATGCGTTAGCATTCCAAGGAAAAAAGCATTAGCACAATCTCTTGATATTTCTCAATTTAATTTAAACCTAGTTCCACTGTAGTATATTTGTTACTAAAAGGCTTTTTGATGATGATCAGGTATCAAAAGGATGCTACAGATTGGCAGCCTGCAAGCGCCATCATAAATCCATTATGTTCGTCTGTTGCACTGATTAGTGTTAATTTTATATCTAGCAGGAAATGGTAATACCATGCTCTTATAAACGGTAATAGGTTACTTCACTTGCCTGCAGCTTGCGAGTAATGCCTCGCTGAACCACACGGTTTCCACAATTTCTGGTGCACCAACATTTTCTCCAGCATTCCTTGATAAATTTCTTAATAGGGTGCCCTTTACAAGCATCAGGTTTCGCTGAGTTTACTCGCTTCTTCATTTGTTCAATAGGACAAACACCCTCGCAGTAGAAGTAAGGTTGTTCAAGTGGTTGCCGGAGCATTGAGACACAAGCATCTAGAAACCCTTCTTTAAGCAGGCCATCTATTGTGTATGCAAACTCTCCTCCGGTTTCTCTTGCGCAAGCGCAAGGAAGTGGCTCTGCTAGACAATCTCCAAAACAACCAGAACAACAATTTTCATCTCCAATTCTAGCAAGTGAGAGGTTGATATAGGCATCTTGGAAGGTGATATTTTGCGATATATAGTGAAATAACGGAGGAAGAACACCATCCTCTCCACAGACTATTGGAATGCTCACACATTCTTCGCCTCTTGTTATATCATTGACATCATGATACTGTCTCTTGATGCCTGTTTTGGGGGAAAGATTGTTTAGAGAAAACACAAAACAACATCTGTTTAAGAACAAAGGCAACTTTATAAAATAACTACAAAAGATGAAGTATGTTGTAGTAGTAGTCGAATCCAAAATAATTTTTCTGCACCCAAAGCAACCTATATTTAAGAAATAAAAACACCAATATCCATACTTCCAGATAGACATGACGATCTATATTTTTCTAGTGCAATAGAAATGTGAATAATTGTAGGAGCCCCAAAACAAAAGCACTAAAGTCTGAAAATCGGATACTCTGGTGCACTGTTCATAAAACAGATATGAGAGTAATCTTATAGAGACACATTACCATTGTGACGGCTAACTTTAGGACACATGACTGTGAGTGAGGCTGGGGTCTCAGAGGTGCAAGGGTCTTGACTTCCAAGTAAAATAGAACTGTTTTCACCAATTCTTGTAGTCTCTGCACGACCCATTTGCAATTGGTCACCAGTGGTTCTCCCCTCAAGGGAATCTGCCTCTTGCTGATGTGGCACTTCAGCCAACTCTGTTTTGACACTGCCATGCATACTAGATTTAGGCTTCTGACCATGCTCCTTAGTCTTAAGCTTCTTATAGTGGTCTGAATCCACATTGAGATTCTTTTCAGCTCGCTTTTTCTGCCCTGCCTGCTACAGTGATGAGTTTGGCTTAAACATGGTAAACTAATGAACTAATAAGAGGAAGAATGGTCCCCATATGGATTAAATTCAGTGCCATATATCAGTTCCTTATTTGCCACAAATCATTACATATCATCAGAATTAATTTATACCAAAAATATTTTTTAACACCAATTTATACCAAATATATGATTGCTTAAAAAAACATTACATGTGACAGATCTGAGCAAAACCTCTACAAAAAACAGAATTGAAGGCCAGAACATACTTTGGGATCTGAAAGACCAACTAAAGCTTCAACCAAAAGCGAATAGTTATCAGCTTCTATATGTTCCCAGTTTTCATCATATACTATTATCAGTTTTTTCAGTGCTTTCTCAACAGTTTCCTTCAAGAAACCAGCATCAGTCATGGATTTAACAGCATCATCAATTTTTTCCATGGAAATCCTTGATAGTTCCATCCTGCTAGCAATGAAACAAGTAAGCTTCAAACATGATATGAAAAATGACTCCTCAAAAGAGCAGATATTAATTTAAAAAACTATGAGAAAGATACACTTCGCATCATGAAATCATTAAGAATGTTTCCAATGCAAGATAGGTTGCAAGGGTTAACAAGCAGAGAAGATATAGGCTATAAGCAACTTATATTACCTTGGACTAAGGATGATTCAGTTTCTACATTGAACCATAGTTTGTGAGATTGGATCTCTATAGAAGGGTTAGAACAAGACCTAAAAGACAAGTTATTCTTGCTGAATCTGATACTTCACCCGTGTATAACTCATGAAGTGGGATTTAGGGTGGACTTATAGGAAACAAACCATATCTATGAAAGCTAATTGATACATCCCAAATAAATTCTTATTCTAGGAAAGTAACCAAGTGTTCAAGAATGGAGCAAAATAAGTTGATTGACAAGATGAACTTCCCTAAATCTGGCTATGTGGACGTTTTAGATCTGCAACAGCTCAAGTGCCAACAACGTCCCAAAATGCCATAGGCAGTAAAACTCACATGATTTTTTTAACATCTTTTTACTATCTATGGTAACTTTTAAGTTGTAATCTCACTGCAGTTCTTGTTCCTGCTAAATACTAAACTCCAAAAAGTATGTATCACCATCTTACACTTCATCTCTCAGTAATCATCCACACTAGATATAAGAAAATATCCTATCATATATTTCAGCCAGTTTGATGGAACTAGAAACAAGGATGAAGAAACACCTTTTCTTTTTTCCGAAGAACCCTTCGGAAAAAAAATTAAAAGAAAAGGTATTTCTCCATCCTTGTTGCTATTTAAGGGTTGCAGAACATGTCAACGGGCCTGCAACCTGACTGATTAGCAAGGCTCAAGTAGCATCCAAAGTCCTGGGTTCGACTCTCCGTGAGAGCGAATTATTTAAACAGGTATTGGTTAGAAAAACATCCCTCATCGGCTCTGGTCTGAGTTTATGTGTCCCGAGTCACTTGAGAGATGCACATGGGCACTCGGCGGCACGTCCAGGGCAGCTGGCCTTTGGGGCGTTTCTTGGCCTGCGCGCAAGAATTTTGTGCAGGTCGAGTTTTGAAGGGTTGCAGTATGTAATTTGCACAACAAATTTCTGTGCGGTAGATTATTTTCAAGGGATGTGAGGGATTATTTTAAATGCAGCATTTGAAAACTTGTCTTATGTGTGTTGTATAATTTATCCTAAGATGCCAACGTGCTTATGTTATTTATCCTGTACTTCATTTGTACCGGTTTCTTTTATTCTCTTGGAAGCAAGGAGTGTCATCACAACAAACAGCTGGTGAAGGAGCAGGTGTTTTTGGTCAATTTAGATCCTTTTCTTTTAATTCATGAACACATGATATGATAAACAGAATTGTTGTCATGAACACATGACAAGAAACAGTACTAGGCACCAACTCAAAGTGATTACACACCAAAGCAAGGCAACCCAGTAAAATGGACAAAAGAAAAACCTTGGTGTAATCTCTCAAATGCCATGTTGCAGCGCAGCACACAATAAAATGGACGTCATATGAGGTGCAATAATTCTGAGCTTTTGCACAAGCCATTCTTGTAAGACTAGGGATACAATCGAATACAGGACTTCCTAAATTGTTTGCCTATTCAATGCAAGATGGTAAGGATTTGGTTCATATACATGCAGAATAATTGATCTTACATAAGGAAGGAAAATTTTAAGATCAAAATCAACTACAATGAATAATACGCGTCAAACATCTCACTATTTATGAAGTCTTTGTCAACTTTATATCTTTCAAATTCAAATTGAGTTGAGTTTGACCTTGAAAATTTGCAACTTTGTGTAAGATCAATTGTTGTGCATGTTAACTTATTTTAGAGAGTTTTCCAGAACATAGATTGCTGTTGGGGGAGTTTTCTCACAATTCCATACTGACTGCGCCAAGCAAGACCAACCAAATAACCAACATAATTGTAATATCATAACAATGCAAAGGGGCAATTGAAAAATGTGAAACAGGCAAGAACAACCCCAAAAGAGAAACAGACAAACAACCCCAAAAGAGGTACTCTCTGTTTGCTTGAGCTTATCAGCCAAATCAGCCAGCCATGGAACAATGTTTTTCTCTCACAACAAATCAGCATCAGCATCGGCCAAAAATACAGCCAGCCAAACACAGCCTCATCCCCAAAAAATTGCATATCTCGCTTTTCCAAAAGTCAACTAATTTCAGTTTGATCAAATCTATGTAGGAAATTACGTCAAAAAATCTATATAGGAAATTTACTAATATTTATGACATCGAGTGAGTATCATTACATTAAGCATACAATATATTTTATAATAAACCTATTTGGAAACATAAATGTTGATAGTTTTCTATAATTAGGCCATGTTTAGATCCCTTGTACTAACAACTAGTTGGCTTTAGCTCTTGAGGATCCAAACAAGAGAATTAATGGGTGGGCTAAAGTTTAGCCAAAGCCCCAACTAGTTGTTAGTTCACTAGTCCACAGAACCTAACTATTAGGGGGCTAACAACTAGTTCTAGTCTATAGAACCCAACAATTAGTTCAGGATCCAAACAGGTATGGACTAACAACTAGTTGACTAATTTTTAGCTGGATATTTTTTAGCCATGGCTAACAATTAGTCCTAGTCCATCTAAATAGTGCCTTAGTCAAACGTAAAATAGATTTGCTTCCTAGAAATCGAGATGTTTTTTAACAGAGAGAGTATTACTCTCAGAGAAGTAAGATCAACCTCAGAGCAACTCCTACTCTCTCCATTCCAAGTTACAAGATTTTTGTCTTTTCTAAATATATTGTTTTCGCTATGCGCTTAGATATACACTATATCTAGGTACATAGTAAAAGCAATGTATTAAACGTCTTATAATTTGGAATGGAGGGAGTAACCCATGACAATAAAGATTTGGGTGAAAAAAATATCATCCAACATTATTTAGCGAGACATCCAAATTAGAGGATGACAATATTTGAAGATCTAAGAGCATCTCCAAGAGTCTTTAACTCACCCTCTAAATCATCATTTGAAGAGTCATTTGCATAAAAAACGCTTTCTATATCTTTCCAATCACCAACAACTTTTCTATATCTTTCCACTTACCAACAACTTTTCGGATTTCTCACTAGTCAAAAAATAAAAAGCCATGATGGTTCTCTACAATACGCAAAATATAAAAAAAGATGTTGAAAAGTACAGAGGTGTAGAAAACGATTTTTACTCAAATGACTCTCTAAATGATGATTTAGAGTACTTGGAGATGCTCATAATGGATAGCAGAATTGACTCTCTCGAGTGCGCATTCTAATTTCTAACATATATACAAGATAGCGATCTTTATTCAAATTACTTGAAACGTTGATTTACTCAAAACCACGAACCCACGCTACACTCGGAGAAACAAACAGGACACAAAATCAACAATAAACCCAGTCACCCGCATTACTAGAAACAAGTGAGGCAAGATACGCATGTCCCTGACCACCAAACGGGACGAAGAGCAGCAAACTGAACCACTGCGCCGCCTTTCCCACGCTTCCGCCGATGGTGGAGCGGATAGAAAAGCCCAGCCTAGTCGCAGCCAAAGCAACAAAGCGCGTCAGAATTCTCGGAGACGGGTCCGAAAAACCCCACCGTGAAAACCCCCATTCCGCAGTCCGCACCACAAACAACACGCAACAAAATGCAAACGCACGCACCCACTGCACGAACGCGTACCTTCCTAAGTGAGCCGCCGGAGGCGACGAAACCGAGGCAGGCAGGGACGATCGGCGTCCCTCCAGCGGCGTGATCACGCCGGCGGTGCCGCGCCTCCTGCGCGAGCCGCCCGAAACGGACGGCCCCCGCTCACTCCCCGCGACGGACGACGCCCGGCGGCGCGCGATCGCCGCCACCGAGCTAGGGTTTGGAGGCCACGCAATTCCGAAGAGGAAGAGGCGTCGTTGAGGCGAGAGAGTGGGGTTTTTGGCACGAGGCGTGGCGTTGGCGTGGGAGAGCTTTGCCTTCCGAAACAGGGGAGAAAAAGGAAGGGGTTGGCTGTACGACTGGCCAGATGGCAAAAGCGAGCCAGAGACGAGGAACAGAGCAGGGGCCAAAAGAGGCAGCACGGTGTTTATATGATCCCCCTGTGACCGGTAGGCTCGGCAGCCTCTCGGCTGTTTATCTTCCCCTGGTCCGGGCCCCGGACCCCTGCGTGAGGGAGAGGTTTTGCGAACAGGTCCCCGAAATCGCGTTTAGCACCGAAATGGTGCATGCATGATGCATTGGAGTCGTGTGATCATAATCGGAAAATCTAGTACTCCGTCTCCATACGATGCAAATTTCGTCTGAGAATGGTAGATATGATGCCTATTTATACCGTTCAAGGTTTCATTTTTTCCCCGACGTTCCCTGAGATTAAAAAAAATCGCATCATGTTTGTGTTTCTTTTCTCCTCACCTTGTACCAAAATAGTGATTATAGAAGAAAAGTTCTTTTGCTTTCTCTTTAGCGGCTTTTGTTTCGGTTTTATGATATATACTTTGTCTATCTCATATTAAATGTCATTTTAGATCTAGGCACCGGGATTACGGAGAGGTGAAAAAAAAGGTGTGGCCAACAGGAAACGAGGAGAGAGATAGAGATTTGTGTTGGGAGAAGAGAAAGGTGCATTGGAAATTGATGATATTATTGTGGAACAAACTTTGATGGGCAATCTTAATGGGGTTTTATAAAAGTTTTATGTGCATTAAATATGCTGACATGGCACAATATTAATAAAGAGAGATGATGAAAGTTTCATGAGGACTATACGGTTTCTAAAATATGAGTGTGTTGGAAACTGGGTCATAAAATCACCACTGTAACCGGCCTCTCCTTGAAAGTTTTATGGGACAAATGGAGTATAGTGTCAACGCAGGTCCATCCTTGTATGTTAAAAAGCCATAACTTAGGCCCTGTTTAGTTGCCATGAAAACCCAAAATATTTCCTCTTCCACCCATCACATCGAATCTTTCGACGCATGCATGAAGCATTAAATATAGGTAAAAAAGATAACTAATTGCATAGTTTGTCTATAAATGTCGGGACAAATATTTTGAGCCTAGTTAGTCCATGATTGGACAAATTTTGCCAAATAACAACGAAAAATGCTACAGTAACTTTTCACCTACTTTTCGCGAAGTGAACACACCCTTATACTGCCTCTCCTTTTTTAAATGTTTTCTATGTATCACATTAACTTTGTCCTGAGTCAAATATTTATATTTTTGACTATCCTTCTTTTAAAAAATATTTAGGTCCAGCTTTAGATCCCAGCTGGATTGTAGTCCAAGTCCAAATAAAATAAGGCTGATTATAGGATCTACATAATAATCCAACAACCATATTGTAATAATACTTTGATCTCTCATTAGCCTGCGCATTTTTCAAATCATACGTTATTGTACTCCAACTAAGAACAATCCACTTCTATAATCTACGGATCCAAATAGTAGAGATTATTATTATTGTAATTTGAATTATTATAACCTCATTCATAATCTAGATTACTATAATCTAATTAGGATCCAAACAACACTAAGATTGCATGTCACTCTATTCTAAAAGGTGCCATCCTGCAATAAATAGTGCACATGCTATCAATATGAAAAGGTACCGATATTATGTTTTTATAAACAGTTTTTAAGTATAATAACAAATTTATAGAAAAACATGAATATTTGCAACACAAAATCAATATCAGTAGACACACCATACAATTTCATTTACTTTTTTCTTTATAAAGTTGATCAAATTTTAAATAGTTTGACTTAGAATTACTCTATAAATTTATTTATTTTTGGAAGCAAGGAGTATATATGTATTGTATAAAAGCAAAGCCCACATGAAGAATCCTTACTGATTGTACAAACCTTTTTCAAACTACCAGTACTTCTAATTTGTAACGGAGCATAGCTTTCGTGAGTATGTACCTCTGTGGAAATTGCCGATCCTTGACGTGCTAAAACGCAAAAATGTTTGAGCGCAACGGCCATCTGGTGCAAGAACCGTGCAAACTGCAAGTCTGCAATGTACCGCCAGCCGCCACGAGGAGACGGCTAAACGAAAGTCACGAAGGCATATTTTCTCTGAGAAATAAATTGAAGGCATCTTCCTCCTTTTGATCACGTTCAGCAAACGCTGCAGTGCGGGAGTTTGCATGGAAACGCGAGCCATGAAGTTTTGGAATTTGGAACAGTTTGGAAAGAGTTTCACTACGAGATTTGCGTGGATAAACTTTCTTAAGAGCATGTACAGTATAGATGCATTTGGAATGACAAAAACTTTTGGCTCTAATCTTTTGCTGCAAATCTTTAGGCATTCAAACTTTACGTCTTGGTGTTTAGAACTTTAGATGCATGTTAAAACTTTAGCACTGTACCAAACAAAGACTGTTTGGCCCTCATTTAGTGACTGATTTGCTTCATTAATTGGCAGCCATGCGGGGTAATGGGCATCCAGCTCGGGCCCCAGACGTTTTTACCTAATTTTGGGTCTCTTAGGTCCCAAATAACAAAAGTTTTGCAGCCTAGGTTTTGCTCTTTTTTGTCTGTACTGTTTAGATCTATTTTGCCAAAAAAAAAGGGCTAAAAGTGCTAAAGTTTTGGCAAAAACTGAGAAATAAACAAGGCCTAAATTTGATTAAGGGTATGTTTGATCACGTGACAAAACTTTGGTCGTACACTTTTAGCCTATTTTTTTTTGCCATGGGATCAAACAAGTACTCCGTCCATAATATTGGACGTTATAGCATTCAAAATATGTAAAAAAGAACGACAATGTAGTAGTTTCACCCTAAGCTAGCTGTCCTATCGGTCCATCCATCCCCTGCGCAGCTACTCCTTTCGGTCACAGGAGGTGAATAAAAAACGATGCTGGGTGTGTTTAGTTCCGCGAAAAGGTGTAAAAAAAGTACTGTAACATGTTTTGGCTTTATTTGGTAAATAGTGTTTAACCGTTGACTAATTAGGTTCAAAACGTTCGTCTCGCAAAGTACAACCAAGCTGTACAATTAGTTTTTGATTTCATCTACATTTAGTACTACATGCATGTATCGCAAGTTTGATATGACGGAGAATCTTTTTTTCGTATAGTGCTTTTTTTTTTTTAGAACTGAACACAGCCGCTGTGAGGGGTGCTATGTGGTGTCAAATCAGAAGTATAGAGATACGTCAGATCTTTTAACCTCAACCTTGTTCTGCGTGATCAATTCTCCAACATCAAGCTTTGTGAGACAAAGGGAGTAGGTTAAAAATGAGCAAATGGAGAACTAAAGTTGAGTCTATTTGCTCCTAACAAGCCCTAAACTAGGCTAAAAGTGACTTAGGGGCGCACTACCCCTACCCCCACCCACCCGCAACCATCGCATCATAAGCTCGCCCGTGCGCCGCTCCGTGCCTCCTGCACACCCGCACACCGCCCCGTGCCTCCAGAGCCGCGAGCGGAGCAACGCTCGTCCGTGCGGTGGCAGCGGAGATCCCTGAGGCGCTAAAGGTCGGAGTCCGCGAAGACCGGTGCGAGCACTAAGAGCTTACTCAGCGTCAAGATCTTCGTTGGGATCAGCCCGGTAAGGCAGTTCCGACTCAAGTTCAGTGCGATGTCTAGCCCGTCGATGCTGCAGATCGAGCTCGTCGGGGATGTTTCCGGCGAGATCGTTGTAACTTAGATCCAGGAGCTCGAGGTTGCAGCACTACCCAAGCACCGTGCAGGGACGCCGAGGCCTGGCACCGTGGGAGCGGGAGTGGCATTGGCGGTGGTGGCAGGTGGTGGTGATGGTGCCTTTGGTGCTGCTGTTGCTCCGCAGGTGCTATGTTGGGAGAAGGGATCGAGAGGCAAATCAGTCATTTTAGGGTGGACTCACGTTTAGCCCATGGATCCAAACCTCCCGACAGGACTTTAGCCCCTGACAAATGGATTCAGACAACACTTAAGTTTATAAAAATATTAGTAGCAAGTGTATTTTCAAATAAATTTATTATAGAAATATACTCGGTGATTCATTTAATGATACTAATCTCTACACCTAAAAAGACTTTAAAGTCATAATCTACCCGGTGATACCAAATCTAGATCTCTCACACATCCGTGTCCGATACAAATCATACTCTACTCGGAGCTCACACATCCGTGTCCTACCCGATTAAGATACGTTGATCGGATCCACGGTCTGCGTCCGATACGAAGTTGTTGTAGCTTACGCGTCCATGTCTGATTACTAAGGTTTAATTTTAAAAAGCATGACCCCGGTGCAACGCACGGGTATATATCTAGTTATATACTATAAATATTAATGTTTGTATATATATTCAGTTAAAATTAAAAGTATTTAATTTCTCATAAAGTGAAAATAACACTCTTTCTTAGACAAAGAGACTATTAGCATAGTGCATGATGCCCCCATCGTATGTGATGAGTCTATTTCATGCATATTCCTTCCGTCCCAACAATATTGATCTTATATGGATCAAATTTTGTTCCAAAATACTTGGCACCCTCACTTTCTGATGCATATTTTCTTCTACCAATACACAATTTTCTTTTTTCAATATATCTCTATCTCTATTTTCTCTATTTTTCTCCTCCTTGTTTTCTTTGCACAATACCTTTTCACATCTCCTTAGGCCTTGTTCACTTCCCCATCCCAACCCAAAATATTTCCTCTTTCACCCATCACATCAAATCTTTCGACGCATGCATAGAGCATTAAATGTAGGTAAAAAAGATAACTAATTGCATAGTTTGTCTGTAAATGTCGGGATGAATCTTTTAAGCCTAGTTAGTCCATGATTGGACAAATTTTGCCAAATAACAACGAAAGATGCTACAGTAACTTTTCACATACTTTTCGCGAAGTGAACACACCCTTAATTCCTGTGTTCAAATCTAAGAGACAGTTCAATGGTGAGCCAAGTGTTTGGCTGTTAGCCAAACTGTAAGAATCAAGCTATACAATAGTGGTCTCTTCATTTTCTATAAAAAGTTTTTTATTGATATTTTTACTCATGTATCACCTTCTCTTTTCTGATCCTCCTTACATTTACTTGATGTCTGGGTCCACCACTACATAGGCTCCCGTGTCCAGCTTGTTGCTTGCATGAGAGCCAAGCTCTCTCTCTACACTTCTCTTCTCCATATCAGCATTTGTTTGGCTATAAACCCATTACTATACTTGCTCTAAAACATCATGTATTTTGGGACGGAGGAAGTACTTCCTCTGTCCCTTTTTAACTCTCATTCTCACTCCTCAAAAAGTTAAACATACTCAATTTTAACCAAATATATATAGAAAAATATTAATGTTTATGGTACATAATTAGAATTAGTATTATTATATAGATCGTTCAATCTATTTTTATAATAAACTTATTTAGAGATATAAATGCTACTACTCCCTCTGTCCCTGAAAGGATGGATTCCTAGAATCCGTGCCAGTCAAACTTTTTTAAGTTTGACTAACTTTACAGAAAAAAGCATCAATATCTATGACATAAAATAAGCATTTTATGAAAAATATATTCTATGATAAATCGAATGATATTAATTTGGTACCATAAATCTTAGCGTTTTTTTTCTAGAAATTTGATCAAAATTTAAAAAGTTTGACTTAAGACAACTCTAGGAATCCATCCTTTCAGAGACAGAGGGAGTAATATTTTGTGTACGAATACGATAGTCACATTTAAAAAGCAACACATAGAGCGTAGGTTGTGGTGTACTATAGGAGTTGCAAGGACATCAGCTTCTAGGCTTATTTGATGGGGTATCAAGCATTAATCTCCGTAGAGACTTCGAGGTAGGGTGGGGTGGGGTTGGGGGCTGTTTAAATACTCAACCGTCCATCAAAGAATGCAATTCTTATTTATCAAGAGTTAACCAATTTGTACTTTGACTGAAGTTATATTAAAAAGTACTAATATTTTTTATACAAATAAGTCTTATTAGATTAATTATAGAATATTATTTTCGAGCAAAGTTGACTAACACGGATCTCATAATTACATTCTTCTGTAGACGGAGTGAGTACCTTCTATAAGTAGTACTAGTTCCTTAGTCCTATACTACAAATTGTTCGGTCAATTTATATAGTTTATATGTATAGCAAAAATTATGTATCTTAAAAAATTAAATAACTTAACTTTAGAATAGGATAGTAATATTTATTTCTAGATATTATTATTATTATTATTATTATTATTATTTTGCTATGGATGCTCTTTAATAGTTGTTAGAATTTATATGTGCTAGCTTTCTTAAGTCTATACGGAGGAATCTACTGTATCTAAATAGGAGAACATCACTACCTATTTTCTCGCGATTTTGTAAAACCATGTCATCTAGGTCCCACCACTACCAGTCCCTTACGGAGCAGCCGAACCATCCCCATTCACAGCTCTGCACCTGTATGCTTTCCTTCCTCCGCCAATTGAAACCACATCATGTCTCTTTGCTTCTCCCCACATTAATTCTTCTATACAAGTTCACATCTTGTGGTAACCACGTCAGCTCAGTAAAACCACATCAGCTCCACTTGCCAGTAATGGCTCCACTTCTTCGGTAGCCACTAAGGCCAGCAATCAATATAGAAAACCAGGAGTCTTCAACAAGGCCTAGGACAGTTTTAATGGGATTTCATCAAAGTTTCATGGATATTAAATACGCTAATGTAGCACCATATTAATAAAGAGATGATAAGAGTTTTATTAGAACAGAGAGAGTTTTATGGTCAGCATTGTTTTTAAAATATAGATATGTGAAAAACTAGGACATAAAACCCCACTGACATGTCTAAATCACCTCTATGCAGGGACGTCAAGCTGCCGCTACTTGATCCTCAGGCCGCTGCCCGCTGCCCGCCATTGATCTTCATTCCGGCGCGACACTGACAGCCAAAACAATTTGCATTCAAGCCACCAATTCCTCACACCTGATTGCCGGCAACAATTCCATCAAAGGTATGGCATGGTTACCTCCATAAAATCGATTACTGGTCTATTGGATTGTACTCCCAATTGCATGTAATTTTGCAGTGAGCTGGATTGGGGCATTAGCTCCCTGTCCCCGACGCCGCACACACACTAGACCACCTGTGCGTCCTCCTCTATGCGACCGTGGATTGGCGGCACATATACTGGACACCTACGCATCCTCTCCGCGGGGCGTGTTTGCCAAGGTCGCCGCTGTGCAGGGCGCGGGCATAGTGGTGGCGAGTGGCGACGGTGTGAGAAAGGCAGAGCCGATGCGTGCGCGTTCTGATGATGGGATACATCGGGAGAATAAGAGCCGTGGCTGCATGGTCCTTTCATAAGAGTTACGGAGTACTCGATCCGTGTTGGATTTAAAAGTCGTTTACAACGACACGATCTCTAAAATATAACTTTGATCTCTTATTTTTATAAAAATATTTTATAAAAAAGTGATATATATATACTTACTTTTATCAAAGTATTTTTTAAGATAAATCTATTCATATAACTTTTACATTTGCAAACTCAACCACTTAAAAGTTATTGATGATTTATATTCCCAATGTTTAACATAAACCTTATCCAAAACGACTTCGAAATCCGATACGGAGGGAGTACATGCCAGAGAATAATAGAGAGTGGATGAGATACAAACTGCTTCAAGTACGTAGGACTCGCTGGTGGCACATTCGACGGCAAGGTTCCTTCATGTGTAATTCAGGTCTAGTATCTCATGGTCCAAAGAAGCTAGATGTACATGCGTTCTTGGTCGCATGAAAAGACAATATTAGGTGCCAGGAAAGTTTTATTTTTTATGATTTCATCATTTCACACTGCAACGTCTCCGCAGCAATGCGCGGAGTATTGTCTAGTTTTAATAAATCTCAAAGGACCATGTATGTATTCTCTAATGGAATGTTTAAACTAAGGCTGGACGAAAAACTCGAAGCTCGTTAGCTCGCTCGGCTCGTGGCTGGCTTGGCTCAGCTCGACTCGGCTCGTTATGATAACGAGCCGAGCCGAGCCAGAATTTTAGCTCGTTAGCTATAACGAGCCAACTCGAGCTGGCTCGTGAGCCGCTCGCGAGCCAAACGAGCCGTAGTTTTAGAGAAAAAGTCATCATAACTTATATTAGTTTTGTATTACTTCATGTTTTGCACTTCACAAATAGATGATATGTTAGCTCATATGAATATTTTGTTCGATTTAAAACTATTGAATATATTATTTTTATATTATTAATATTTTTATGCTTTAGATAAATACAAATATTATATTTTGTATTTTTTTTCCTGGCTCGCGAGCCTAACGAGCCAGCTCGAGCTCGTAACGAGCCGAGCCGAGCTGGCTTTCTGGCTCGTTAAGATAACGAGCCGAGCCGAGCTGGCTCGTTATCCTAACGAGCCAGAACGAGCCGAGCCGAACCGAGCCGAGCTGGCTCGTTAGCCAGCCTTAGTTTAAACCCACGAGTAGACGTGGAAGATGCAGCATCAATTAGTTAGTATGATAGTTGATATCGAGGTAGGGGTTCTCTTTCCTGTATATGTATCAACCCTTCATGGAAAAGTCACACTAGAATTAATACTTCATTTGTCGTGAAATATGAAGAATCAAGTTTTATCTAAGTCAAACTGTAGTAACTTTGACCAAGTTTGTAGAAAAAAGAAAAATATGTAGGACTTGAAATTAACATATTTATATATCTTAAAAAGTTAAAATAACTTATATATTTAGAATGGGTGAGTAATATTTATTTATAGATACAATTAACCTTTTGCTATGGACACTGTTTAATTGTCGTTAGAATTTATATGTGCTAGTTTTCCAAAGCCTATATAGAGGAATTCTAATAAATCTCAAAGGCCCGTACATGTATTCTCTAATGGGCTTTAATATTTAAACTCACGATTAGAGATGGAAAGTGCAACATCAATTTGTTAGTATTGTATCGCTAGTTGATATGGAGGTAGAGGTTCTCTTCGTTGTATATGTATCATCCTTTCCTAGGAAAGTCACACTAGAACTGCTACTTCCTTTGTCCTGAATTATAAGGAATATAGTTTTGTCCTAAGTTAAACTATAGTAACTTTGACCAAGTTTATAGAAAAAAAAAGAAACATGTAGGACTTGAAACTAACTTAATTAGATACTTTATAGTTTATATTTTTATAATATACCTCTTTGATGTGGTAGATGTTAATATTCTTTTCTATAAACTCACGCGCACCCTTGGGCTGACAAAGGATAGCCCGATGGGCCGTAGAGGGTTCACTCCTGAAGAAATCTCCAATGTCAAGGAAATGAGCCAAGAGAGGCTAAGTCACTGACCTAGGGAGCCGACTACCGAGCAAGCATCACCGTAGATGTTAATATTCTTTTCTATAAACTCGCGCGCACCCTTGGACTAACAAAGGATAGCCCGATGGGCCGTAGAGGGTTCACTCCTGAAGAAATCCCCAATGTCAAGGAAACGAGCCAAGAGAGGCTAAGTCACTGACCTAGGGAGCTGACTACCGAGCAAGCATCACCATGGCTGCCCCGGTCTCGGCTCGAGGAGGGCTCGACGTACTCGACCGACGCTAGGAATATGCTCCAGGATCTGTTAGGCACCCAGAGCCTAACAAGCGGGCAGAGCAGCTGAAAGGTCTTGATGGCTAGAGGGGGGTGAATAGCCTTTTTAAAAAATTCTACAAAGATAAGCTAAACAAGTTTATCAATATAATAAATAGCGAGATGCGAGTTTTGCTTAGCCTACGGGGTGTTTGCAAGCCACCTAACCAATTCACAATTCTAGTATTTTTGCACTCAATCGCACAAGCCAAACCGCAAGAGGAAAACTAGAACAACAACTAATAAGCTACACAAAAGAGCTAATCTAGCAAAGCTAACTAGCTAGCAAAGGCAACTAAGAAGGTAATGCGGAGTTGAGTTAGGAGAGTTTCACCGAGGGGCGAAGTATTGAGCCAACCAATATAATCAACAATGAATACCAAGACAACCGAACACCGGGATCAATCAATCACAATATGAAAGTGATGACACAAGATTTATCCTGAGGTTCACGTGCTTGCCAGCACGCTAGTCTCCGTTATGTCCCTCTTCACCACGTGGTTCGGTGGCTAATCGGTCTCACACCGAGCCTCTCAAAAAGCGCCACAAGAACCTAACAAATGGCAAAAGGTTGCAATGACACGAGCAATTTACTAATGTTGCCTTTGGTGCTTCGCCGAGGTAGGCACAAACCCCTCACAATCACCGAAGGTGTCCAAGAACAATCACCAACTCTTGCCAACGCCTCCAAGCTGCTCCAAGCCGTCTAGGTGGCGGCAACCACCAAGAGAAACAAGAATCCCGCAGCAAATCAACCACCAAGTGCCAACTAGATGCAATCTCACAATGCAAATGCACTTGGATCACTCAATCTCACTTCGAATATGCAAAGAAGCAAGAGAGATGAGTGAGAGAGGAGTTGCTTAGCTCAAAGTGCTCACAAGTATATCAAATGTCCAAGAGAGAGAGCCTTAAGCCGGCCAACGAGTATTTATAGATGTACCCCTTCGAATATAGCCGTTAGGCACTTGAAATAGCCGAAGTTGCGCTGACCGGACGCGCTGGTCAAACTGATCGGACGCGCCGATCGCACAGCGACTACGCCACGAAGCACTGATCGGACGCGCTCCACGCAACGATCGGACGCGCGAAGCTCGACCGGACGTGTTGGTCAAGCCTGAGCAGCGCAAAACGAAACAGCGACCAGACGCGCTGCAGAACTGACCGGACGCCATAGTGTCAGCGTCCGGTTGGAGTACAGTAAGCTCCCTGAACGACCGGACACGTCCGGTCGACTGTGACCGGACACGCCACCGTGTCCGATCAAAAAAACCGAAACACGCGCAAATGCTGAACACTGACCGGACGCGTCCGGTCAAACAGAGACCGCGTCCGGTCCAGCGTCCGATCACTTCTGTGACCTCCGTTCGCCTCCGTTTCTTTTCTGACTTCTGGCGTAGTGGAAAATAGTCGTTTCAACTCCTTAAAAATGCCTGAATCCCGCCTCGCAAGCTCGGCGGGAGGGAGGGACCCAAACCCTCTCTACCGCTCAAACTCCAACGCCATCGCAAAAGTACTAACACCACTAAGTGATCACGTCATGTGCGAGTGTGTTAGCATTTTCACAATTATTTTTCGAGGCGTTATTAGTTCTATCCAAATGCATATGATTATAAAATGCACACTTAGAGGCACTTAGGAGTTCAATAGTCGCGTCATTCCCTCTTTATAGTACGGCTAACTATCCTATAATGTAACCACACCCACTAGGTGTCTTGGTTACTAAAACACAACCCTTAAGCATATACTTTTTGCCTTGATCACGTAGGGTTGCGTCCAAATCCAAGTGTGGCCATCATGATCACCATGTCCATCTTGCCACCAACCTTGGAATGTACTAATCCTCATATGCTATATATAACTTAGGCATAGAATTAGTACTTAGACATTGTCACTAATTACCAACACCAAACATAGAGCTTTCAGCAGCATAGTGTCGGGCCTCTCTAGGATTCTATTCTCTCTACTACCACGAGGTTGTGTCAGCCACTTCTAGTGCAGAGGCACGCCCGAGACATGATATGTCACGAGGAGGACGCACATGAAGTATGGAGGATTCTGGGCCCACATGGTAGCTTTCCTCCTCATAGGGGAGAAAACCTAACATACTAAGGGAGCCATGAGAAGGTGCACCTCAGAAAGGCACAACAGTAGTAGACAACGCCTGATAGTCAGCTCTAGGCAACAACAGAAGTTGTTAGGGGGTAGTTGTGACGTTGTTGGCCCCCTGCTACAAGACGAAGGAGCACACACACTGTCGTCAGAGGAGAGTCGGAGCCTAGTGTAAGGTCCAAATGGCTAGAGAGGGGTGAATAGCCTAATTAAAACTTCTACAAGAATTACTTGATCACAAGTTAGTACGAAAGATGGCGAAGCAAAAGCACTAGCTCTAACTAATTAAGCAAGCCACCTACACAAGTCTAGTACAAGGCTATCCACTAAACACAACAACAACTACAAGCTAGAAACAAGAAGTAATACGAGAGAAGAGCTTCGAGTGATTATACCGCCATGTAGAGATGAAAAGTACCAATCAATCAATCACACAAGAGAAATCCTCAGGAAGAGAATGACACAAGAATTTATCCCGAGGTTCACTTGCTTCCCGGCAAGCTACTCCCCGTTGTGGCGATACACCCACTTGTCGGTTCGTGAGCTAATCGACTATCAAGAGTCGAGCCCTCGGCGGACACCGTACAACCGCACATAAGATGGGGATCCTCCAAGCCACGAGCTTCACTAGAGTATCCAATTTGCGAACTCCCGCGGAGAAGGATCAAGAATCCCTTACAACACTTGGTGAGGGCTCCAACAATCTCTAATTGCGAGCTCAATCACCTTCACTGCTCCAAGCCGTCTATCGTGTCGAGAAACACAGAAGAGTAACAAGAAATCTACAGCAACTCGAAGATCAAGTGCCTCTAGAATGCAACTCTTAAGCAATGCACTTGAATCTCACTCAATCTCACTCAAGATGTGCAACTAATCAAAGAGATGAGTGGAGGGATTGTTCTCTAGCTCAAAGGATGTCTCTAAGTCTCAAAATGTGCAAGAGTTACCCTCAAACCCCGGACATCCTCTATTTATAGCGAAGGGGTACGCAGCTAACCGTTACCGGATGACGTAGTTCAAAACGTGTTGACCGGACGCACCGGTCAGGGTGACCGGACGCGTCCGGTCACTACAGGACAAGCGTGAACAGTGCGCGTTAGAAGTTACCGTTGTTGTGACCGGACGTGCTCTAGCGTTTGACCGGACGCGCTGCACCTGGCGTCCGGTCGGAGTCTAGTAAGCTCCCACCGCGACCGGACGCGTCCGATCGCACATGACCGGACGCGCCGTGCGTCCGATCATCACTCCGCTGCGCTCTGCCCCTCTGGACGCCTGACCGGACGCTCTAGTTCCGTGAGGGACCGGACGCACCGGTCACGCGCTCTACTTCTGCACACAGGTGAACTGACCGGACACGCTAGTCAGGCCAGACCAGCGTCCGGTCAGAAACCCTAACACCCGCGCGCCTGACAAATGCTGAGAAGTGACCGGACGCGTCTGGTGCAGCGTCCGGTCACCACAGTGACCGCCGTTCGCCTCCGTTTCTTTTCCGACTTCTGGGGCAGTAGAAAATAGGCATTTCACTTCCTCAAAAAGCGCCGAATCCTGCCTCGCAAGCTCGGAGGGAGGGAGAGAGGAACCCAAACCCCTCTCTACCGCTTAAACTCCATCGCCTTCGTAAAAAGTGATAACACCACCAAGTGTACACCACCATGTGCATGTGTGTTAGCATTTCATAAACATTTTTCAAGGTGTTATGTTAGCTCTTTACTAGATCCTAATGCATATGCTCAAGACAATGATCTAGTGGCACTTGATTCCTGAGCTAACCGTGATTGCCCCTCTTGATACTCGGCTATGTATCCTAAACCCGGTCAATCACTTCTCTACTCATCTTAGACCGGCAAAAGGAAAAACCTATGGTTATACCTTTGCCTTGCGCTCTTAGATCCTTCTTCTTCCACTTGATCATCATATCCATCATATTATGTGCATCTCCACCATGATCATCATTTCATGTCCATGCACCATCTCTTTGTGATCTTGTGGCCACCACTCCTTGCCACATACACCTTCATCACATGTGTTGCTTATGCCTAACTGAAAGTCCCTAGTTTGGTTTTGGCTAATTGATGAAACCTAGGACTAACCTTTGTATCTAAGTGGATGATTTAGATAAAGGTGGTCATTGAATATGATACATGACATTGATTCATATGACCAAGATGATGAAGACCAAGATGGGGCTTGGCTCGATGGACCGGTTGTGAAGGTGAAGGGCAAGTCGAGGCTTCGAAGCGAAGGACCATGCGATGGTGAAGCTTGAGCAAGACTTAGCGCCGACGAACCGATGCAACGGTGAAGAGCAAGTGAAGTCAAGGTCGATGGATCGAGACGGTCATGTGATGATATGAAGTGGATCATATCATTTGGAGAAACAAAATGGGCTCAAGGCAAAGGTATAACCATAGGGCCATTTTGTTTTACACTCAAGACACCATAGAGGGTGTGAGTGGTTTAGGGTCGATAGCCGAACTATTAAGAGGGGAAGTCTTATCGGTTATTCGACGCACGGGTGCCACTAGGTGATTTCATGAAGTGCATTGCATGTAGGGCCTAGTGAGCTAATTGGAAAACCTTTAAAAATGATTGAGAAAAAGCTAACACACAAGCACATGGAGATGTACACTTGATGGTGTTGGCACATTTGCAAAGGTGGCGTTGGTCGCGCTGTGGTTTGCGGGTAGAGAGGGGTTTGGGTTCCTCTCTCCCTCCCGCCGAGCGTGCGAGCGCGGGATTCAGGCGATTTCGGGGAAATGAAATGCCTATTTTGGGATGAAGCAATCAATACCGCTTTGTAACACCCCGGGTGTTATAGTGCTAATTAATCTGCCATGTCATCATAATGCATTGCAAAGCATCCCTGTTAGGTTAAACTTGTTATGCATCAACTAAAACAAGTTTACTTATTTAGGTTGAATGTGTTTCTCAGTGGTGTGCTCCGAACCCGAAAACCCTAATTTCGAATGCCACCGCAAATACTTAGTCCATGCCCTGCGTAATTTGAGGTGTGCGACTGTGTTGCACACTAGTGTCAAGTGTAGGGTATGAGCTCAAGTGCAACATCTAAAATGAAGCTTCAAATTTGAGTTTGAATTGGAGTCCCAAAACTTGTCACGAGTTTTCCGATTCAAATTTAAATTCAAATTTGGGGAGAAATGTAAAAGAATTTCAAAAGCTAATTGGTCAACCAAGAGTGGCATTTGGTCAACCATGTCATGTTGGTCCAAATGATGCCCTTGGGTGAGGTTTTGATCACTAAGTAATCACCAATTAAAGTAGCAACAAATTCCAATTTAAAATTCCTCCGAAAACCCTAAATTTCAAAACCCTGTTTTACCCCTTTTGAAATAATTCAAAATCTAAGCAAAATTTGGGAAAAAGTTCAAAACCAAGTTTGTAGAACTTTTCAAGGGCTACAACTTTGGTGTTTTGAGTTTTCAAAGTTTTAGTGTAAAATGTGGAGCAATTTTGAAAATAAACAAATTTCAAATTTAATTCATTTTTGTCCCCAAACTAAGATTTCAAAATGGAGGCAGAACTTGAAAAAGTTTTGAACAGCAAAGTTGTAGGTCTGGTCAAGATATACAACTTTGATGTTTGGAGATTTTGAAGTTTCAATACAAAATCAAAAGTAATTTCTAAATTACCAAATCTGAAAAATGTGTCCCCTTTTGAGTTTATATTCAAATTTCAAAATCCAGTTATAATTTGAAAAAGTGTTCAATACAAAACTTGTAGAGCTTGAAATTCTGAAGATTTCATAGATTGGAAGTTTTTCAAGTTGTTACATGAATTTGAAAGTAATTTGAAAAACCAGTTTGAATTTCAAAAGTTGGGGGGGGACAGCTACAGTACCGCGACCAATCGCCGCCGGGCACCGCGCGGCATGGGCGCCGGCGAGCCGCCGGGCGACGTCCAGGGGCTTCTCGCGCGCGCTAGGACCGCCAGCGCGACGTCGCGCGTCTTCCAGCACAGTCACCACCACCGTTCCCTATATATACGTCGAGCTCACAGTGGCGATTTCCATTTTTCCCTGTTTTCGCCACCGCCGCCACCGCAGCTCCGCCGCTCGTCGCTGCCGCCGTCGAGCCACCTCCAGCCACGCCAACCGCACCATTAACTCCGCCTCATCCTCGCGCACCTCGTGAACCACCCGAGCGAGCTTAACTCCGCCTAGATCACCACAGCCGCCGCTCCCGTGCCCAACTCCGGTCGGAGCACCGCCATCGTCGCCTTCCCGTGGCCAGGCCACTCCAGCTCGTCGCCGTCGTCACCAAGAGCACCACCATAACCGCTGTGAGCCCCTGAATGTTTTCCTCACGTTAATTTAGTCGCTACTCCGTTGGGGACGCGTTTTCGCGGCTCACCGTCGACTGTGGTCCGCCATCGTCGTCGGTAAGGGGTCGCCGGAGCTCGAGCTTAGCTGTAGAAGGGCGTAGTGGAGTCGTAGGGTGGTGTAGATCGTTTTGGTCTTGGTGGTTGAGTCGTTAGCGGTGTGATCACCGGCCGGCCGCCGTGCGGGCATGGCCGAGCGCGCGGGAGAGAACGAGAGAGCGGAGGTAGGCGATGACGGGTGGGGCAGAGCTGTCAGAGAGAGAGAGAGAGAGCGAGCGCGCGGGCGCGAGGCAGGCCGCGCTGCTGGGCCGCGTCGCTGGGCCGGTCGCGAGCGCGAGCGCGGGCGCGCGCGAGCGGGCCGCTCGGCTGGGCCGGACCGGAGGAAAGAGGAGATCGGCCCGGTTCGGATTTTCGTTTTTTGTTTTCTTTTTCAAATAATTGAATAGTGTTGTTATTTGTTTATTTCATTAAAAATTGTGTAGAGTTCCAAAATTTATGAAAATTTTTGTGTAAGCTTTTCAATGTATAAACTATCTAGGAAAAATGTTAAATCATGAATTTGAATACTTTGAGCAGTAGAATTAATTAGTTTCATTAAAGATTAAATGCAACTTCCAGTAATTTTAATAATTAGTTTATTTATCCAAAAATTATGAAATTTATTATAACACTGTTGTAATTCATTCTTAACCCATAGAAAAAGTTTGAGCTTGATTAGGTAAAATTTGATCAACTCCTAATTATGCCCTAATTAGTTAAATAGAAAATAAATGTTAATTTGAGAACTTTAAGTGTTGTGTGCCTTTTGATTGAGTGATGTCCTTAGATCACTACCCTTTGGTGATCTTTGGCACCTTAATTTCATGATTGAGCTCGTTAGTAACTTGTTAGGTTAAAAGCTGGTATCGCTGGAATCGCCGCTTCTAGTTAGTAGGTTTTCTGTTTGCGACCGTACCGTAGAAGTAAGTTGTACTCAAGTCGTAACTCGTAGCATGTTATCATCAAGCATCATGTTTATCATCGAACATCATGTTAAAGCATGTTATGTATTCGTGTAGTCTCCGCTTTCGAAGAAGCCGAAGTCGTCGATCAAGCTTCCGGAGAAGAGCGATCGTCGGTGGGTTTCGGACCAGACAGTGGAGTCCTCGAGTCCGAGTCAGTCGTCGTGTGCGAACAAGGCAAGCCCCGGTGCATTTAAACCCTACCTTGAATATTACAAATGTTTTATTATTTATAATATGGCTTATTGCATTAAGTAATTAGGAGTTGAGTGATAACCTAATTGCTGCATTATCATCCTTGATTATTGTGATATCAACCTTGATACCTGATTTACAGAAAATGCGTAGTATGCTTCGCTATGCTTAGAAGTTAAGCTTTTAAATGAAATGTTTATATAGCCA
The DNA here is from genome assembly GCA_038087645.1 of Saccharum hybrid cultivar R570. Lineage (NCBI taxonomy): Eukaryota > Viridiplantae > Streptophyta > Magnoliopsida > Poales > Poaceae > Saccharum > Saccharum hybrid cultivar. The sequence continues at coordinate 7,607,672 of JAQSUU010000191.1, read as the reverse complement.
TGACGGCATATCGAATGAATATTGAAATATGAGAATGAACTTGAAAGATCGGGCGGGTGGTTTGGCCACTGCTAACATGCATTGGGAAAGGAGTCTCAATGTATTGTTTCCGCCTTGTCAGTTAAGGCCCGTTCGTTGTAAGCCTGTTGTGTTCGAGACTTTGCAACTAACCTCATGCCTTGGGTAAGCCCAAAATGTTGGTGATTCCATTACGAGAACGTCTAACCTCGCACTGGGAGTGGAGAGATGGCGAGAGTAGCGTGTACCCTCGGGGCTAGAATTTGGTCGGGTTCGAGGAGTACTGTACTCTCGGGTGGCGATGGACACGTTCTGGTTTTGGGAGATCTAAATGAGGGTTGATATATGCAAGATTCAGTTCTACATATGTCGTGATGTTAGGGATCCCCAGCTGGGTATAATCGGTTCGAATCGTCGTTGCTCCTCGGTTATGGAGACTTGATCACCTGACTTGCATCGTAGTTAAGAACTGGAATTGAAAGAAAGAATGAGAAAGGTTTTGATGATAATTACTTTGATCTAGATTAGGATCACCTAGAATTGGTTAATGAACCATCAATGGTAAAAGTAAAATATTGAAGATAAGGACTTACCTTAGTAAGCTTTTCTGCAAAAGAAAATTTGATTCTTGATTACCCGTACCTTGATTCCCTAAAGCTAGCATGCCCTTGGAGTCTTTGTCTTAGTCGGGTAAGTCTTGTTGAGTACTCTCGTACTCAGGGTTTGTTAACCCCTTGTTGCAGGTGCGGTTCATGAACAAGTCTGCTTCGAGCCTTGTTACATGACCGTCGTGGTTGAAGACAGTGACGACGAGTAGATTGTGTGGCCTTTGGGCAAGGCATCTCGCTTGTGTGATGTAATAAAGTTACTACCGATACTTCTCTACTAATGGTTTGTAATAATGTTACATAAGGTTTGAAGTTTGAAAAACTGGTTTGTAATCTATGTTATTGTAAGACTTCCGCTACTTTACTCTGTTGAATATTTTGAATAAACTGTTGTAATATTGCAATACTCCTGTGATTGGATCCTGTTCGGAGGAAAGCAGGCCTTTTAAGTTATGGTGAACATAAGTACGACTGTCAGAGGTCATTATGACAATGAAGTGTACTTGTGGGCCATCGTAATTAGGAGGTTCTGTGACAGCTGGTACCAGAGCATAATCACTCGGGTTATTGTAGTATTACCTTGTAAAGCTTCAAAATGATTTGGGTCAACAAATTTAATACTGATATTTTGGGTCCAAACTGCTTTTGCTTCTCTTAATCCATTCTATAGTTTCCTTAGCTCATATTTGAAAGCTTTGTAGGGAAGTATCATGTATAGTGCCCTATGTTATAAGGATTGCTTGTGTTACTTAAATCTTTCTGTTAGATCGTAAGTACGAATGCATGCATCATGTTTAATTAACCTGCTTAAGTTACCTTCCCTTTTAAAGTGGTTTGGGTTAAGTAAGGTTCAATCCTATTCATGCTAACCTTCAGATCCCTCCTATCTGTCCTTATCGTCCTAATTCTGTCTTGTTTTAGGATGGCACGTGTGAAGACGACTCCTCGCAAGAAAACGGGTCCGCAAGGAGTGCCGCGTCATCAGTTGGCCGCCAGAGTTGATGGAGCAAGCAGTAGCCGTAATCCGAACCCGGATTCGGAGTCAGAGGTTGCAAGGCTTACATCAGAAGTAGAGCGACTGGAGCGCAACATGCGTTTTTGGAAACAGTTCCAGAAGGAGTCTTTGGAAAAGGAGACAGAAGCCAGGGCTCGTGTTCGTGAGTTGGAGCTTTATGTGACACACCTGGAGCAGTACAACACAGTCCTGCATGAGGAAGTTCATAGGCTAAATGATCTGATGAATCCCAATCATCAGCCCCAGGCAGTAGAAGATGATGTCGGTGCCGTGGTTGTTCCTGATGGAGAGGACAATGAAGAAGATCCGGAAGAAGATGAACCCATGATGGAAAGTGGGGATGATGCAAGTCATGTCACTGGTGCAAGTGCTCCAGAGAATGAGGATGAAGTGATCGTGATCAGCGATGATGATGAGGAGTGAAGGGTCACATGGATGGATGTGTAATATAGTAGTCTTTCCTGCTTTCTAAGAACCTTAGTGGGTGGTTTCTTGCTTGTGAGCAAGTTTGTAATGAAATAATGTAAGATAAGTTTGTGTTTGTATACAAGTTCTGTCCTAACTGCTTTTTAATTCAATAAAGCAATGTAAATAAACATGGTTTGTGTACAACAGATGGACGGTACTGGAACTTCCCAGGAAGGGGACCATAATCCGAATCCCCCACCGTTTCCACCTACCTTGGCAGAAGCTATTGCCGCACTAGTTAATGCTACTACCCTGTTGGCTCAGAATCAGAATCAGAATGGGAATCAGGGTCGTCGAGGCCGTAACAATGGAGGGGAAACCACTTATGTGGATTTCACCGATACCCGTCCACCAGTGTTCTCAAAGGCAGATGAGCCGCTAGAGGCGGATGACTGGCTCCGTACTATGGAGCAGAAGTTTAACTTTTACAGTGCACAGAGCACCAGAAGCCTGTGTTTGCAGCACAACAACTCAGAGGTGCCGCAGGGGCGTGGTGGGCGAATCTAGTCGCCGCACAGCCTGCTGGCCACCGTGTCACTTGGCAGGAGTTTCGTGAAGCCTTTAGAGCACATTATATCCCAGATGGTGTCATGGCCATGAAGCTAGAGGAGTTTCTCTCACTGAAGCAAGGAAACCAGACAGTTCTACAATATGTGGGCAAATTCAATCATCTGTCCCAGTATGCAGCTGAATATGTGAATACCGATGCAAAGAAGAAGAGTTGTTTCATGAGAGGTTTGAGTACCAGAATCCAGGAAGCATTAGTCACCTGCTATAATGCTACTTACCATGAGATAGTCAATGTGGCTATTGCGTCAGAAGAGAAGTCCCGACTGCACAAGGAGTCGAAGAAAAAGAAGCCAGTGTTTTCAAGTCCGTCTGGCGGCATTAAGAAACGCCAGAAGTTTGTTTATCACCCTCAGAACCATTTCCGTCCAACTTATCGTCCACCGCAGTATCAAGTTCAGCCGCAGACGTTTTTCCGTCCTGCCGCAACCCCGCAATTTTTACAGCAGCCGAATGCCCCTGGTATTCGAAACCAGACTCCAGTAACCCATAACTTTCCCTGCTACAACTGTGGAAAGCCAGGCCACTTTTCCAAGGATTGCCCGTATCCAAGGCAGTACAATCCTAATTATCCCAGAGCTCCCGTACCACAACAGCAACAACCTCAGAGTAAGAACAATAATCTGAATGTTCAGAAGGGTAAGGGTGAGAAGAAGAAGACCGGACGTGTATTCTACACTCAAGCAAGTGCAATCCCAGAGGGAGAACCTGTTATGATGGGTATGTTCCCTGTTGCTAATCATCCAGCAGTACTGTTATTTGATTCAGGTGCATCGCATACATTCATAAATCGCACCTTTGTTGTTAAGTATGACATTCCAATTATGGGAACACAAGAGGATTTCCTTATCCAGTCGCCCGGGGGACGACTGTGTACTAAGGAGATGGTACGTGACGTACCTATAGAGTTAGGTGGGCATATATTCCCTACCTCAATGATAATATTACAGAAACAGGATATAGATGTAATCCTGGGTATGAATTGGATGTACCAAAGAGGAGCCCTTATAGATGCACTGCACAGAACTATAAGGTTGAACCTGCCAGATAATAAATCTCATCTTCTTATCCAACTTCCTATCCCGAAGAGAACAGTTGAAAGTATATGTGCAACTTCAGTACATGAGATTTGTGATATACCAGTAGTCTGTGAATTTCCAGACGTGTTTCCAGATGATCTACCAGGTCTGCCACCAGACAGAGATGTAGAGTTTGTGATTGAGTTAAAACCGGGTACTGCCCCAATATCCCGGAGAGCTTACAGAATGCCACCCAATGAATTGGCAGAACCTAAGGATCAATTGCAAGAGTTACGTGACAAAGGTTTTATCAGACCCAGTTCCTCACCATGGGGATGTCCAGCTCTTTTTGTCAAGAAGAAAGATCAGACTTTAAGGATGTGTGTTGACTATCGACCGCTGAATGAAGTAACCATTAAGAATAAATATCCGTTGCCTCGCATTGATCTGCTCTTTGATCAGCTTGCGGGGGCAAAGGTATTTTCCAAGATTGATCTTCGATCAGGGTACCATCAAATCAAGATTCGACCTGAAGATATTCCAAAGACTGCATTCACCACCAGATATGGACTGTATGAGTACCTAGTTATGTCTTTTGGTCTCACTAATGCACCGGCACATTTCATGTATCTAATGAATTCAGTTTTCATGCCAGAACTCGACAAGTTTGTGGTTGTTTTTATTGATGATATTCTGGTATACTCCAAAAGTGAAGAAGAGCATGTTGAGCATCTCAGAATTGTTCTGACTCGTCTGAGAGATCACCAACTGTATGCCAAGTTCAGTAAATGTGAGTTTTGGTTAAAAGAAGTGCAATTCTTAGGACATGTGTTGTCAGCCGAAGGAGTAGCAGTAGATCCTGGCAAGGTGAAAGATATTCTGAATTGGAAGCCACCAATCTCAGTTCATGAAGTCCGAAGTTTTCTGGGAATGGCGGGTTATTACCGTCGATTCATACCTGACTTTTCAAAGGTAGCCAAGCCAATCACAGAGTTGTTGAAGAATCAAACTAAGTTCATATGGTCTACCGAATGTGAGAAAGCTTTTAGAATTTTAAAGAAGTCATTGACAACTGCTCCAGTTTTGGCACAGCCAGATATAGAAAAGCCATTTGATGTTTACTGTGATGCCTCGGGTATTGGCCTTGGTTGCGTATTGATGCAGGAAGGCAGAGTCATTGCTTATGCCTCGAGACAGTTGAAGCGCCATGAAGAACATTATCCGACACATGATCTTGAATTAGCAGCTGTGGTTCATGCATTAAAAATATGGCGTCATTACTTGTTAGGTAATACTTGCCACATGTATACAGATCACAAGAGCTTAAAGTATATCTTTACTCAGTCAGAATTGAATATGAGACAAAGAAGGTGGCTTGAGTTAATAAAGGACTATGATTTAGAAGTACACTATCACCCTGGAAAAGCGAATGTAGTTGCTGATGCACTCAGTAGAAAGAATCATTGCAATTGTACGACTGTGAAGCCAATGGATTACAGTTTGTGTTGCGAATTGGAAAGGTTGAATATTGAAATAGTTCCACAAGGTCAGTTGACTAATGTCACAGTGGAATCAACAATCAAAGATCAGATTGTGTCTGCTCAGAGAAAGAATTCCGGAATAACTCACATCAAAGAAAAAGTTAGAACTGGTCAACCGACAGATTTCAGTATTGATGATGCAGATGTATTGTGGTTTAAGAACCGGCTAGTGGTCCCAAAGGTTCCAGAGTTACGTCGGCTCATTCTTGATGAAGCACATAGGACAAGGTTTTCTATTCATCCAGGGAGTAATAAGATGTATCAAGATTTGAAACAGAGATTCTGGTGGACCAAAATGAAAATTGAGATTGCTAAGTATGTTGCTAGATGTGATACTTGTTGTAAAGTGAAGGCAGTACACCTGAAGTCGGCAGGAATGTTACAACCCTTGCCCATTCCATCCTGGAAGTGGGAAGATATCAGTATGGATTTTATTACTGGGTTACCTAAGACCTCAAGAGGCTTTGATTCAATTTGGGTCATTGTGGACCGACTGACAAAGTCATCTCATTTTATTCCAGTTAAGGTGGACTATTCTGCTATAACTTATGCAAGAATTTATATTGCACGAATCCTGAGCCTTCATGGGGTACCAAAGACCATTGTATCAGATAGAGGTACGCAGTTTGTTAACAAATTTTGGAGACACCTACATGAGTCCCTAGGTACAGAACTTTTGCACAGTACCGCTTATCATCCACAGACAAGTGGTCAGACTGAAAGGGTCAATCAAATTCTAGAAGATATGTTAAGGTCATGTGCACTTAATTATTCAGACACCTGGGATGAGTGGTTACCATTAGCGGAATTCTCTTACAATAATAGTTATCAAGAGAGTATCAAAATGGCACCGTTTGAGGCATTGTATGGCCGCAGGTGCAGAACTCCATTGAATTGGTCAGAACCGGGAGAAAGATGGTTTTTCGGTGTTGATCTTGTGAAACAAACAGAAGAAAAAGTTCGACAGATCCAGAATAATTTAAAAGTTGCTCAGTCCAGACAAAAGAGTTATGCTGATAAAAGGCGTAGACCTTTGGTATTCCGAGTAGGGGATTATGTTTATTTAAAAGTATCACCCATGAAAGGAGTTAGCAGATTTGGAGTCAGAGGCAAACTCGCACCACGTTATATTGGTCCTTTTCAAATCATTCAACAATGTGGACAGGTGGCATATAAGTTAAAGTTGCCTGAACAACTGTCAGCAGTGCACAATGTATTTCATGTATCACAAATGAAGAAGTGTCTACAAGTACATGATCAAGTGGTTGATGTTGAGGGAGTTGAACTTGAACCGGATTTGACATATTCTGAATATCCTGTCCGAGTTTTGGATCAAAAAGATCGTGTTACCCGCAGTAGAACAACAAAATGGTACAGAATACAGTGGAATCAACATTCAGAAGAGGAAGCCACCTGGGAATCGGAGGATTACCTGTTGGAGAATTTCCCGGAGTTCTTTGCTTCTATCTAGGTTGCAATTTCTTCTTTAAACTGTAACCTATCCTTTTAAAATCGTTGTAATGCAGAAAACCCCTACCTGTTTTGTAGACAAGTCTTGGACGTGTTTGCTTGACACGTTTCCTTTTCCATTACTTAACTCAAGGCTTTAAATCTCGGGACGAGATTTCTTTAAGGGGGAAGGGCTGTAACACCCCGGGTGTTATAGTGCTAATTAATCTGCCATGTCATCATAATGCATTGCAAAGCATCCCTGTTAGGTTAAACTTGTTATGCATCAACTAAAACAAGTTTACTTATTTAGGTTGAATGTGTTTCTCAGTGGTGTGCTCCGAACCCGAAAACCCTAATTTCGAATGCCACCGCAAATACTTAGTCCATGCCCTGCGTAATTTGAGGTGTGCGACTGTGTTGCACACTAGTGTCAAGTGTAGGGTATGAGCTCAAGTGCAACATCTAAAATGAAGCTTCAAATTTGAGTTTGAATTGGAGTCCCAAAACTTGTCACGAGTTTTCCGATTCAAATTTAAATTCAAATTTGGGGAGAAATGTAAAAGAATTTCAAAAGCTAATTGGTCAACCAAGAGTGGCATTTGGTCAACCATGTCATGTTGGTCCAAATGATGCCCTTGGGTGAGGTTTTGATCACTAAGTAATCACCAATTAAAGTAGCAACAAATTCCAATTTAAAATTCCTCCGAAAACCCTAAATTTCAAAACCCTGTTTTACCCCTTTTGAAATAATTCAAAATCTAAGCAAAATTTGGGAAAAAGTTCAAAACCAAGTTTGTAGAACTTTTCAAGGGCTACAACTTTGGTGTTTTGAGTTTTCAAAGTTTTAGTGTAAAATGTGGAGCAATTTTGAAAATAAACAAATTTCAAATTTAATTCATTTTTGTCCCCAAACTAAGATTTCAAAATGGAGGCAGAACTTGAAAAAGTTTTGAACAGCAAAGTTGTAGGTCTGGTCAAGATATACAACTTTGATGTTTGGAGATTTTGAAGTTTCAATACAAAATCAAAAGTAATTTCTAAATTACCAAATCTGAAAAATGTGTCCCCTTTTGAGTTTATATTCAAATTTCAAAATCCAGTTATAATTTGAAAAAGTGTTCAATACAAAACTTGTAGAGCTTGAAATTCTGAAGATTTCATAGATTGGAAGTTTTTCAAGTTGTTACATGAATTTGAAAGTAATTTGAAAAACCAGTTTGAATTTCAAAAGTTGGGGGGGGACAGCTACAGTACCGCGACCAATCGCAGCCGGGCACCGCGCGGCATGGGCGCCGGCGAGCCGCCGGGCGACGTCCAGGGGCTTCTCGCGCGCGCTAGGACCGCCAGCGCGACGTCGCGCGTCTTCCAGCACAGTCACCACCACCGTTCCCTATATATACGTCGAGCTCACAGTGGCGATTTCCATTTTTCCCTGTTTTCGCCACCGCCGCCACCGCAGCTCCGCCGCTCGTCGCTGCCGCCGTCGAGCCACCTCCAGCCACGCCAACCGCACCATTAACTCCGCCTCATCCTCGCGCACCTCGTGAACCACCCGAGCGAGCTTAACTCCGCCTAGATCACCACAGCCGCCGCTCCCGTGCCCAACTCCGGTCGGAGCACCGCCATCGTCGCCTTCCCGTGGCCAGGCCACTCCAGCTCGTCGCCGTCGTCACCAAGAGCACCACCATAACCGCTGTGAGCCCCTGAATGTTTTCCTCGCGTTAATTTAGTCGCTACTCCGTTGGGGACGCGTTTTCGCGGCTCACCGTCGACTGTGGTCCGCCATCGTCGTCGGTAAGGGGTCGCCGGAGCTCGAGCTTAGCTGTAGAAGGGCGTAGTGGAGTCGTAGGGTGGTGTAGATCGTTTTGGTCTTGGTGGTTGAGTCGTTAGCGGTGTGATCACCGGCCGGCCGCCGTGCGGGCATGGCCGAGCGCGCGGGAGAGAACGAGAGAGCGGAGGTAGGCGATGACGGGTGGGGCAGAGCTGTCAGAGAGAGAGAGAGAGAGAGAGAGCGAGCGCGCGGGCGCGAGGCAGGCCGCGCTGCTGGGCCGCGTCGCTGGGCCGGTCGCGAGCGCGAGCGCGGGCGCGCGCGAGCGGGCCGCTCGGCTGGGCCGGACCGGAGGAAAGAGGAGATCGGCCCGGTTCGGATTTTCGTTTTTTGTTTTCTTTTTCAAATAATTGAATAGTGTTGTTATTTGTTTATTTCATTAAAAATTGTGTAGAGTTCCAAAATTTATGAAAATTTTTGTGTAAGCTTTTCAATGTATAAACTATCTAGGAAAAATGTTAAATCATGAATTTGAATACTTTGAGCAGTAGAATTAATTAGTTTCATTAAAGATTAAATGCAACTTCCAGTAATTTTAATAATTAATTTATTTATCCAAAAATTATGAAATTTATTATAACACTGTTGTAATTCATTCTTAACCCATAGAAAAAGTTTGAGCTTGATTAGGTAAAATTTGATCAACTCCTAATTATGCCCTAATTAGTTAAATAGAAAATAAATGTTAATTTGAGAACTTTAAGTGTTGTGTGCCTTTTGATTGAGTGATGTCCTTAGATCACTACCCTTTGGTGATCTTTGGCACCTTAATTTCATGATTGAGCTCGTTAGTAACTTGTTAGGTTAAAAGCTGGTATCGCTGGAATCGCCGCTTCTAGTTAGTAGGTTTTCTGTTTGCGACCGTACCGTAGAAGTAAGTTGTACTCAAGTCGTAACTCGTAGCATGTTATCATCAAGCATCATGTTTATCATCGAACATCATGTTAAAGCATGTTATGTATTCGTGTAGTCTCCGCTTTCGAAGAAGCCGAAGTCGTCGATCAAGCTTCCGGAGAAGAGCGATCGTCGGTGGGTTTCGGACCAGACAGTGGAGTCCTCGAGTCCGAGTCAGTCGTCGTGTGCGAACAAGGCAAGCCCCGGTGCATTTAAACCCTACCTTGAATTTTACAAATGTTTTATTATTTATAATATGGCTTATTGCATTAAGTAATTAGGAGTTGAGTGATAACCTAATTGCTGCATTATCATCCTTGATTATTGTGATATCAACCTTGATACCTGATTTACAGAAAATGCGTAGTATGCTTCGCTATGCTTAGAAGTTAAGCTTTTAAATGAAATGTTTATATAGCCATGACGGCATATCGAATGAATATTGAAATATGAGAATGAACTTGAAAGATCGGGCGGGTGGTTTGGCCACTGCTAACATGCATTGGGAAAGGAGTCTCAATGTATTGTTTCCGCCTTGTCAGTTAAGGCCCGTTCGTTGTAAGCCTGTTGTGTTCGAGACTTTGCAACTAACCTCATGCCTTGGGTAAGCCCAAAATGTTGGTGATTCCATTACGAGAACGTCTAACCTCGCACTGGGAGTGGAGAGATGGCGAGAGTAGCGTGTACCCTCGGGGCTAGAATTTGGTCGGGTTCGAGGAGTACTGTACTCTCGGGTGGCGATGGACACGTTCTGGTTTTGGGAGATCTAAATGAGGGTTGATATATGCAAGATTCAGTTCTACATATGTCGTGATGTTAGGGATCCCCAGCTGGGTATAATCGGTTCGAATCGTCGTTGCTCCTCAGTTATGGAGACTTGATCACCTGACTTGCATCGTAGTTAAGAACTGGAATTGAAAGAAAGAATGAGAAAGGTTTTGATGATAATTACTTTGATCTAGATTAGGATCACCTAGAATTGGTTAATGAACCATCAATGGTAAAAGTAAAATATTGAAGATAAGGACTTACCTTAGTAAGCTTTTCTGCAAAAGAAAATTTGATTCTTGATTACCCGTACCTTGATTCCCTAAAGCTAGCATGCCCTTGGAGTCTTTGTCTTAGTCGGGTAAGTCTTGTTGAGTACTCTCGTACTCAGGGTTTGTTAACCCCTTGTTGCAGGTGCGGTTCATGAACAAGTCTGCTTCGAGCCTTGTTGCATGACCGTCGTGGTTGAAGACAGTGACGACGAGTAGATTGTGTGGCCTTTGGGCAAGGCATCTCGCTTGTGTGATGTAATAAAGTTACTACCGATACTTCTCTACTAATGGTTTGTAATAATGTTACATAAGGTTTGAAGTTTGAAAAACTGGTTTGTAATCTATGTTATTGTAAGACTTCCGCTACTTTACTCTGTTGAATATTTTGAATAAACTGTTGTAATATTGCAATACTCCTGTGATTGGATCCTGTTCGGAGGAAAGCAGGCCTTTTAAGTTATGGTGAACATAAGTACGACTGTCAGAGGTCATTATGACAATGAAGTGTACTTGTGGGCCATCGTAATTAGGAGGTTCTGTGACACGCTTGCTACTACATCAATAGACTATATTGTCATCCATTGCTAGAGAAGACCCCATATGAGCTACTTCATGGAAGAAAGCCTAATATTTCTTACTTTAGGGTGTTTGGTTGCAAATGCTATATCTTGAAGAAGGGCACTAGATTGGGAAAGTTTGACAAGAGATGTGATGAGGGGTTCCTACTTGGTTATTCAACTACAAGCAAAGCTTATAGAGTTTGGAACAACTCAAGTGGCATTCTAGAAGAAGTCCATGATGTGCAATTTGATGAAACCAATGGGTCACAAGATGAAGAAGAGAATCTAGATGATGTTGGTGGAACTCAATTGGTGGAAGCAATGAAGAACATGGACATTGGGGACATTAGAGCAAAGCAAGTAATTGATATTCAAGATGATGATAAAGATCAAGTGCTCAATTCACCAAACAAGCTAGTTAGTGACTCTCAAGTGCAAGTACATGGTGCTAGTTCTTCTCATCGAGATACATCAAGTGATCAACCAAGCTCAAGCAATCAAGTACAAGTACTCCAACCACAACATGTCGCAAGAGATCACCCCATTGATAGTGTTATTGGTGATATTAGAAGTGGTGTGCAAACAAGATCAAGATTGACAATGTTTTGTGAGCATGCATCATTTGTGTCAACCATAGAACCAAAGAAGATAGAAGAAGCTTTGAGGGATGCCGATTGGATCATGGCTATGCAAGAAGAGCTTAACAATTTTACAAGAAATGATGTTTGGGAGTTGGTAGAAAGGCCAAATGACTACAATGTGATTGGAACCAAGTGGGTGTTTAAAAACAAGCAAGATCAAGATGGCATTGTAGTGAGAAACAAAGCAAGACTAGTTGCTCAAGGTTACACTCAAGTTGAAGGTCTTGACTATGATGAGACATATGCTCCCGTGGCAAGATTAGAGGCAATAAGGATACTATTGGCTTATGCTTGTGCACACAACATCAAACTATATCAAATGGATGTCAAAAGTGCATTTCTTAATGGGATTATCAATGAGTTAGTATTTGTAGAGCAACCGCCCGGATTTGAAGATGACAAGAAACCCAACCATGTATACAAGTTGAAGAAGGCTTTATATGGCTTAAAGCAAGCACCTAGAGCATGGTATGAGAGGCTAAGGGATTTTCTTCTATCTAAGGGATTCAAAATGGGTAAGGTTGATACTACTCTATTCACCAAGAAGATTGGAAATAATCTATTCATAGTGCAAATATATGTTGATGACATCATCTTTGGATCAACCAATCAAGCTTATTGTGAAGAATTTGGTGCTATGATGGCCAAAGAGTTTGAAATGTCCATGATTGGTGAACTTAGCTACTTCCTTGGTCTCCAAGTCAAGCAATTGAAGAATGAAACATTTGTGAGTCAAGGGAAATACATAAGGGACATGTTGAAGAAGTTTGGAATGCAAGATGCAAAGCCAATTTCAACTTCAATGGGCACAAATGGCAATTTGGATAGTGATCTTGATGGCAAAATGGTGAATCAAAAGGAATATCGGTCCTTGATTGGAAGTCTACTCTATGTCACCGCATCAAGGCCGGATGTCATGTTTAGTGTTTGCATGTGTGCTAGATATCAAGCCTCACCTAGAGAAAGTCATCTCACGGCCGCAAAGAGAATATTGAGGTACTTGAAGCAAACAAGAGATGTTGGACTATGGTATCCCAAGGGGTCAAAGTTTGAATTGATTGGATATTCGGACTCCGACTATGGGGGTTGCAAGATCAATAGAAAGAGCACAAGTGGCACATGTCAATTACTTGGAAGATCACTTGTGTCATGGTCCTCAAAGAAACAAAATAGTGTGGCAATCTCTACCGCCGAAGCCGAATATGTGAGTGCGGGGAGTTGTTGTGCACAATTGCTATGGATGAAATCAACTTTGAAGGATTATGGCCTCAATTTCAAGAATGTGCCGTTGCTATGTGATAATGAGAGTGCAATCAAGATGATACAAAACCCGGTTCAACATGGAAGAACAAAGCATATTGACATAAGACATCATTTCATTAGAGATCATCAACAAAAGGGAGATATTGCCATTGAAAGTGTTGGCACCGATGATCAACTTGCCGATATTCTCACTAAGCCACTTGATGAAAAGAGGTTTTGCAAGCTAAGGAATGAATTGAACATTCTTGATTTCTCAAACATGAGTTGAATGCACCCCACCCACTTATTGACATGCCTCTCCTTCGACATTGCAAGGTAAAATTGATTGACATGTCTTTCATCCTATGCTAAGGACTTGATAGAGCATGTAGACATAATAAGTGGTACGCATAAGCATTCATGATAAATCAAATGAATTTTATGGATATATGTTACCACTATTGCTTCTATGCTTATTTTGATCTAGTGGTGGCATATGACATGTTTGTGAGCTTGTAAACCTAGTGTTGAATCTAGAAGATTTGCTATAAGTGTTTAATTCAACATAGGCAAGATAACCCTTATTTTGAGGAGTGAAGAAGCTTGTCTTTGGTTCAAATCGAATTAAATATCTTTGGCAAGTATTCTAGGTTACACCAAATTTGATATTTTTTTAACCTTACATGTGGTATCGAATTAATTTCAATATACTCCATCAAACACTTTTCTTTCTCTCCACAATCTGATCCTTTTTTTTGGGTAAGTTGTTGACAAAGGGGGAGAGAGAAAGATGATTCAACTTAATAAAGGGGTAAATAAAATTTATGATGAGAAAAAGATGATTCAACTTGATAAAGGGGTAAATAACATTTGTTGATGCACACAAGTAGGGGGAGCAAGCTCATAAACAAAGTTGTTGCATTTGTGTGTGCATTCTCATATGACTTGCTCATTGCACATGTATTTAAATTCAATATACATGCTTGTGTGGTGCAATGCTAGTATAGAAATTGGATGATGAAATAATCTACTAGCATGCATAGGAATAGTTTACATATGGTATCTAGACTTGCCTAAAGCTTTACAAGTGGTTAGCTTTACAAGTGGTCCAAGAACCTTTTCATATAATGTTGATCTCACGGGGTTCTTGAGTTTTGATGGATGTCTAGTTACTTCATGATGCTAAGGATGGTGTAAAAGGCAACTCCGATTGGTATCACGCTTCAAAGGTCCATTTCTTACACCTTAGCATCATTTTGGTAGAATTACTCTCCTAACTCTTCTATCCATGCATATGTGCAAAGCTTTCAATCCAAACTCTATGCACATATGTAGGGGGAGCTAATGCTACCAAAACCGAGCTTGTGATAATTGTCCAAACTTTACTTATGAGCAAAATGATTGGACAAGTATGACAAGTTCAAAACTTTTATTATCAAAATCATCTTTGTAAGGGTTGTCATCAATTACCAAAAAGGGGGAGATTGAAAGTCCCTAGTTTGGTTTTGGCTAATTGATGAAACCTAGGACTAACCTTTGTATCTAAGTGGATGATTTAGATAAAGGTGGTCATTGAATATGATACATGACATTGATTCATATGACCAAGATGATGAAGACCAAGATGGGGCTTGGCTCGATGGACCGGTTGTGAAGGTGAAGGGCAAGTCGAGGCTTCGAAGCGAAGGACCATGCGATGGTGAAGCTTGAGCAAGACTTAGCGCCGACGAACCGATGCAACGGTGAAGAGCAAGTGAAGTCAAGGTCGATGGATCGAGACGGTCATGTGATGATATGAAGTGGATCATATCATTTGGAGAAACAAAATGGGCTCAAGGCAAAGGTATAACCATAGGGCCATTTTGTTTTACACTCAAGACACCATAGAGGGTGTGAGTGGTTTAGGGTCGATAGCCGAACTATTAAGAGGGGAAGTCTTATCGGTTATTCGACGCACGGGTGCCACTAGGTGATTTCATGAAGTGCATTGCATGTAGGGCCTAGTGAGCTAATTGGAAAACCTTTAAAAATGATTGAGAAAAAGCTAACACACAAGCACATGGAGATGTACACTTGATGGTGTTGGCACATTTGCAAAGGTGGCGTTGGTCGCGCTGTGGTTTGCGGGTAGAGAGGGGTTTGGGTTCCTCTCTCCCTCCCGCCGAGCGTGCGAGCGCGGGATTCAGGCGATTTCGGGGAAATGAAATGCCTATTTTAGGATGAAGCAATCAATACCGCTTGCTACTACATTAATAGACTATATTGTCATCCATTGCTAGAGAAGACCCCATATGAGCTACTTCATGGAAGAAAGCCTAATATTTCTTACTTTAGGGTGTTTGGTTGCAAATGCTATATCTTGAAGAAGGGCACTAGATTGGGAAAGTTTGACAAGAGATGTGATGAGGGGTTCCTACTTGGTTATTCAACTACAAGCAAAGCTTATAGAGTTTGGAACAACTCAAGTGGCATTCTAGAAGAAGTCCATGATGTGCAATTTGATGAAACCAATGGGTCACAAGATGAAGAAGAGAATCTAGATGATGTTGGTGGAACTCAATTGGTGGAAGCAATGAAGAACATGGACATTGGGGACATTAGAGCAAAGCAAGTAATTGATATTCAAGATGATGATAAAGATCAAGTGCTCAATTCACCAAACAAGCTAGTTAGTGACTCTCAAGTGCAAGTACATGGTGCTAGTTCTTCTCATCGAGATACATCAAGTGATCAACCAAGCTCAAGCAATCAAGTACAAGTACTCCAACCACAACATGTCGCAAGAGATCACCCCATTGATAGTGTTATTGGTGATATTAGAAGTGGTGTGCAAACAAGATCAAGATTGACAATGTTTTGTGAGCATGCATCATTTGTGTCAACCATAGAACCAAAGAAGATAGAAGAAGCTTTGAGGGATGCCGATTGGATCATGGCTATGCAAGAAGAGCTTAACAATTTTACAAGAAATGATGTTTGGGAGTTGGTAGAAAGGCCAAATGACTACAATGTGATTGGAACCAAGTGGGTGTTTAAAAACAAGCAAGATCAAGATGGCATTGTAGTGAGAAACAAAGCAAGACTAGTTGCTCAAGGTTACACTCAAGTTGAAGGTCTTGACTATGATGAGACATATGCTCCCGTGGCAAGATTAGAGGCAATAAGGATACTATTGGCTTATGCTTGTGCACACAACATCAAACTATATCAAATGGATGTCAAAAGTGCATTTCTTAATGGGATTATCAATGAGTTAGTATTTGTAGAGCAACCGCCCGGATTTGAAGATGACAAGAAACCCAACCATGTATACAAGTTGAAGAAGGCTTTATATGGCTTAAAGCAAGCACCTAGAGCATGGTATGAGAGGCTAAGGGATTTTCTTCTATCTAAGGGATTCAAAATGGGTAAGGTTGATACTACTCTATTCACCAAGAAGATTGGAAATGATCTATTCATAGTGCAAATATATGTTGATGACATCATCTTTGGATCAACCAATCAAGCTTATTGTGAAGAATTTGGTGCTATGATGGCCAAAGAGTTTGAAATGTCCATGATTGGTGAACTTAGCTACTTCCTTGGTCTCCAAGTCAAGCAATTGAAGAATGGAACATTTGTGAGTCAAGGGAAATACATAAGGGACATGTTGAAGAAGTTTGGAATGCAAGATGCAAAGCCAATTTCAACTCCAATGGGCACAAATGGCAATTTGGATAGTGATCTTGATGGCAAAATGGTGAATCAAAAGGAATATCGGTCCTTGATTTGAAGTCTACTCTATGTCACCGCATCAAGGCCGGATGTCATGTTTAGTGTTTGCATGTGTGCTAGATATCAAGCCTCACCTAGAGAAAGTCATCTCACGGCCGCAAAGAGAATATTGAGGTACTTGAAGCAAACAAGAGATGTTGGACTATGGTATCCCAAGGGGTCAAAGTTTGAATTGATTGGATATTCGGACTCCGACTATGGGGGTTGCAAGATCAATAGAAAGAGCACAAGTGGCACATGTCAATTACTTGGAAGATCACTTGTGTCATGGTCCTCAAAGAAACAAAATAGTGTGGCAATCTCTACCGCCGAAGCCGAATATGTGAGTGCGGGGAGTTGTTGTGCACAATTGCTATGGATGAAATCAACTTTGAAGGATTATGGCCTCAATTTCAAGAATGTGCCGTTGCTATGTGATAATGAGAGTGCAATCAAGATGATACAAAACCCGGTTCAACATGGAAGAACAAAGCATATTGACATAAGACATCATTTCATTAGAGATCATCAACAAAAGGGAGATATTGCCATTGAAAGTGTTGGCACCGATGATCAACTTGCCGATATTCTCACTAAGCCACTTGATGAAAAGAGGTTTTGCAAGCTAAGGAATGAATTGAACATTCTTGATTTCTCAAACATGAGTTGAATGCACCCCACCCACTTATTGACATGCCTCTCCTTCGACATTGCAAGGTAAAATTGATTGACATGTCTTTCATCCTATGCTAAGGACTTGATAGAGCATGTAGACATAATAAGTGGTACGCATAAGCATTCATGATAAATCAAATGAATTTTATGGATATATGTTACCACTATTGCTTCTATGCTTATTTTGATCTAGTGGTGGCATATGACATGTTTGTGAGCTTGTAAACCTAGTGTTGAATCTAGAAGATTTGCTATAAGTGTTTAATTCAACATAGGCAAGATAACCCTTATTTTGAGGAGTGAAGAAGCTTGTCTTTGGTTCAAATCGAATTAAATATCTTTGGCAAGTATTCTAGGTTACACCAAATTTGATATTTTTTTAACCTTACATGTGGTATCGAATTAATTTCAATATACTCCATCAAACACTTTTCTTTCTCTCCACAATCTGATCCTTTTTTTTGGGTAAGTTGTTGACAAAGGGGGAGAGAGAAAGATGATTCAACTTAATAAAGGGGTAAATAAAATTTATGATGAGAAAAAGATGATTCAACTTGATAAAGGGGTAAATAACATTTGTTGATGCACACAAGTAGGGGGAGCAAGCTCATAAACAAAGTTGTTGCATTTGTGTGTGCATTCTCATATGACTTGCTCATTGCACATGTATTTAAATTCAATATACATGCTTGTGTGGTGCAATGCTAGTATAGAAATTGGATGATGAAATAATCTACTAGCATGCATAGGAATAGTTTACATATGGTATCTAGACTTGCCTAAAGCTTTACAAGTGGTTAGCTTTACAAGTGGTCCAAGAACCTTTTCATATAATGTTGATCTCACGGGGTTCTTGAGTTTTGATGGATGTCTAGTTACTTCATGATGCTAAGGATGGTGTAAAAGGCAACTCCGATTGGTATCACGCTTCAAAGGTCCATTTCTTACACCTTAGCATCATTTTGGTAGAATTACTCTCCTAACTCTTCTATCCATGCATATGTGCAAAGCTTTCAATCCAAACTCTATGCACATATGTAGGGGGAGCTAATGCTACCAAAACCGAGCTTGTGATAATTGTCCAAACTTTACTTATGAGCAAAATGATTGGACAAGTATGACAAGTTCAAAACTTTTATTATCAAAATCATCTTTGTAAGGGTTGTCATCAATTACCAAAAAGGGGGAGATTGAAAGTCCCTAGTTTGGTTTTGGCTAATTGATGAAACCTAGGACTAACCTTTGTATCTAAGTGGATGATTTAGATAAAGGTGGTCATTGAATATGATACATGACATTGATTCATATGACCAAGATGATGAAGACCAAGATGGGGCTTGGCTCGATGGACCGGTTGTGAAGGTGAAGGGCAAGTCGAGGCTTCGAAGCGAAGGACCATGCGATGGTGAAGCTTGAGCAAGACTTAGCGCCGACGAACCGATGCAACGGTGAAGAGCAAGTGAAGTCAAGGTCGATGGATCGAGACGGTCATGTGATGATATGAAGTGGATCATATCATTTGGAGAAACAAAATGGGCTCAAGGCAAAGGTATAACCATAGGGCCATTTTGTTTTACACTCAAGACACCATAGAGGGTGTGAGTGGTTTAGGGTCGATAGCCGAACTATTAAGAGGGGAAGTCTTATCGGTTATTCGACGCACGGGTGCCACTAGGTGATTTCATGAAGTGCATTGCATGTAGGGCCTAGTGAGCTAATTGGAAAACCTTTAAAAATGATTGAGAAAAAGCTAACACACAAGCACATGGAGATGTACACTTGATGGTGTTGGCACATTTGCAAAGGTGGCGTTGGTCGCGCTGTGGTTTGCGGGTAGAGAGGGGTTTGGGTTCCTCTCTCCCTCCCGCCGAGCGTGCGAGCGCGGGATTCAGGCGATTTCGGGGAAATGAAATGCCTATTTTAGGATGAAGCAATCAATACCGCTTGCTACTACATTAATAGACTATATTGTCATCCATTGCTAGAGAAGACCCCATATGAGCTACTTCATGGAAGAAAGCCTAATATTTCTTACTTTAGGGTGTTTGGTTGCAAATGCTATATCTTGAAGAAGGGCACTAGATTGGGAAAGTTTGACAAGAGATGTGATGAGGGGTTCCTACTTGGTTATTCAACTACAAGCAAAGCTTATAGAGTTTGGAACAACTCAAGTGGCATTCTAGAAGAAGTCCATGATGTGCAATTTGATGAAACCAATGGGTCACAAGATGAAGAAGAGAATCTAGATGATGTTGGTGGAACTCAATTGGTGGAAGCAATGAAGAACATGGACATTGGGGACATTAGAGCAAAGCAAGTAATTGATATTCAAGATGATGATAAAGATCAAGTGCTCAATTCACCAAACAAGCTAGTTAGTGACTCTCAAGTGCAAGTACATGGTGCTAGTTCTTCTCATCGAGATACATCAAGTGATCAACCAAGCTCAAGCAATCAAGTACAAGTACTCCAACCACAACATGTCGCAAGAGATCACCCCATTGATAGTGTTATTGGTGATATTAGAAGTGGTGTGCAAACAAGATCAAGATTGACAATGTTTTGTGAGCATGCATCATTTGTGTCAACCATAGAACCAAAGAAGATAGAAGAAGCTTTGAGGGATGCCGATTGGATCATGGCTATGCAAGAAGAGCTTAACAATTTTACAAGAAATGATGTTTGGGAGTTGGTAGAAAGGCCAAATGACTACAATGTGATTGGAACCAAGTGGGTGTTTAAAAACAAGCAAGATCAAGATGGCATTGTAGTGAGAAACAAAGCAAGACTAGTTGCTCAAGGTTACACTCAAGTTGAAGGTCTTGACTATGATGAGACATATGCTCCCGTGGCAAGATTAGAGGCAATAAGGATACTATTGGCTTATGCTTGTGCACACAACATCAAACTATATCAAATGGATGTCAAAAGTGCATTTCTTAATGGGATTATCAATGAGTTAGTATTTGTAGAGCAACCGCCCGGATTTGAAGATGACAAGAAACCCAACCATGTATACAAGTTGAAGAAGGCTTTATATGGCTTAAAGCAAGCACCTAGAGCATGGTATGAGAGGCTAAGGGATTTTCTTCTATCTAAGGGATTCAAAATGGGTAAGGTTGATACTACTCTATTCACCAAGAAGATTGGAAATGATCTATTCATAGTGCAAATATATGTTGATGACATCATCTTTGGATCAACCAATCAAGCTTATTGTGAAGAATTTGGTGCTATGATGGCCAAAGAGTTTGAAATGTCCATGATTGGTGAACTTAGCTACTTCCTTGGTCTCCAAGTCAAGCAATTGAAGAATGGAACATTTGTGAGTCAAGGGAAATACATAAGGGACATGTTGAAGAAGTTTGGAATGCAAGATGCAAAGCCAATTTCAACTCCAATGGGCACAAATGGCAATTTGGATAGTGATCTTGATGGCAAAATGGTGAATCAAAAGGAATATCGGTCCTTGATTTGAAGTCTACTCTATGTCACCGCATCAAGGCCGGATGTCATGTTTAGTGTTTGCATGTGTGCTAGATATCAAGCCTCACCTAGAGAAAGTCATCTCACGGCCGCAAAGAGAATATTGAGGTACTTGAAGCAAACAAGAGATGTTGGACTATGGTATCCCAAGGGGTCAAAGTTTGAATTGATTGGATATTCGGACTCCGACTATGGGGGTTGCAAGATCAATAGAAAGAGCACAAGTGGCACATGTCAATTACTTGGAAGATCACTTGTGTCATGGTCCTCAAAGAAACAAAATAGTGTGGCAATCTCTACCGCCGAAGCCGAATATGTGAGTGCGGGGAGTTGTTGTGCACAATTGCTATGGATGAAATCAACTTTGAAGGATTATGGCCTCAATTTCAAGAATGTGCCGTTGCTATGTGATAATGAGAGTGCAATCAAGATGATACAAAACCCGGTTCAACATGGAAGAACAAAGCATATTGACATAAGACATCATTTCATTAGAGATCATCAACAAAAGGGAGATATTGCCATTGAAAGTGTTGGCACCGATGATCAACTTGCCGATATTCTCACTAAGCCACTTGATGAAAAGAGGTTTTGCAAGCTAAGGAATGAATTGAACATTCTTGATTTCTCAAACATGAGTTGAATGCACCCCACCCACTTATTGACATGCCTCTCCTTCGACATTGCAAGGTAAAATTGATTGACATGTCTTTCATCCTATGCTAAGGACTTGATAGAGCATGTAGACATAATAAGTGGTACGCATAAGCATTCATGATAAATCAAATGAATTTTATGGATATATGTTACCACTATTGCTTCTATGCTTATTTTGATCTAGTGGTGGCATATGACATGTTTGTGAGCTTGTAAACCTAGTGTTGAATCTAGAAGATTTGCTATAAGTGTTTAATTCAACATAGGCAAGATAACCCTTATTTTGAGGAGTGAAGAAGCTTGTCTTTGGTTCAAATCGAATTAAATATCTTTGGCAAGTATTCTAGGTTACACCAAATTTGATATTTTTTTAACCTTACATGTGGTATCGAATTAATTTCAATATACTCCATCAAACACTTTTCTTTCTCTCCACAATCTGATCCTTTTTTTTGGGTAAGTTGTTGACAAAGGGGGAGAGAGAAAGATGATTCAACTTAATAAAGGGGTAAATAAAATTTATGATGAGAAAAAGATGATTCAACTTGATAAAGGGGTAAATAACATTTGTTGATGCACACAAGTAGGGGGAGCAAGCTCATAAACAAAGTTGTTGCATTTGTGTGTGCATTCTCATATGACTTGCTCATTGCACATGTATTTAAATTCAATATACATGCTTGTGTGGTGCAATGCTAGTATAGAAATTGGATGATGAAATAATCTACTAGCATGCATAGGAATAGTTTACATATGGTATCTAGACTTGCCTAAAGCTTTACAAGTGGTTAGCTTTACAAGTGGTCCAAGAACCTTTTCATATAATGTTGATCTCACGGGGTTCTTGAGTTTTGATGGATGTCTAGTTACTTCATGATGCTAAGGATGGTGTAAAAGGCAACTCCGATTGGTATCACGCTTCAAAGGTCCATTTCTTACACCTTAGCATCATTTTGGTAGAATTACTCTCCTAACTCTTCTATCCATGCATATGTGCAAAGCTTTCAATCCAAACTCTATGCACATATGTAGGGGGAGCTAATGCTACCAAAACCGAGCTTGTGATAATTGTCCAAACTTTACTTATGAGCAAAATGATTGGACAAGTATGACAAGTTCAAAACTTTTATTATCAAAATCATCTTTGTAAGGGTTGTCATCAATTACCAAAAAGGGGGAGATTGAAAGTCCCTAGTTTGGTTTTGGCTAATTGATGAAACCTAGGACTAACCTTTGTATCTAAGTGGATGATTTAGATAAAGGTGGTCATTGAATATGATACATGACATTGATTCATATGACCAAGATGATGAAGACCAAGATGGGGCTTGGCTCGATGGACCGGTTGTGAAGGTGAAGGGCAAGTCGAGGCTTCGAAGCGAAGGACCATGCGATGGTGAAGCTTGAGCAAGACTTAGCGCCGACGAACCGATGCAACGGTGAAGAGCAAGTGAAGTCAAGGTCGATGGATCGAGACGGTCATGTGATGATATGAAGTGGATCATATCATTTGGAGAAACAAAATGGGCTCAAGGCAAAGGTATAACCATAGGGCCATTTTGTTTTACACTCAAGACACCATAGAGGGTGTGAGTGATTTAGGGTCGATAGCCGAACTATTAAGAGGGGAAGTCTTATCGGTTATTCGACGCACGGGTGCCACTAGGTGATTTCATGAAGTGCATTGCATGTAGGGCCTAGTGAGCTAATTGGAAAACCTTTGAAAATGATTGAGAAAAAGCTAACACACAAGCACATGGAGATGTACACTTGATGGTGTTGGCACATTTGCAAAGGTGGCGTTGGTCGCGCTGTGGTTTGCGGGTAGAGAGGGGTTTGGGTTCCTCTCTCCCTCCCGCCGAGCGTGCGAGCGCGGGATTCAGGCGATTTCGGAGAAATGAAATGCCTATTTTCCACTACGCCGGAAGTTGGAAAAGAAACGGAGGCGAACGGGGTCACTGAGGTGACCGGACGCTGCACCGGACGCGGTCACGGTGTGACCGGACGCGTCCGGTCAGTACAGCGCGGTATCGGGCGCGCGGGCTAGGGTTTGCAACCGGCGCGTCCGGTCACTCGCGGGACCGGCGCGTCCGGTCAGGTGCCCAGAAGGAACTGCGGTTCGCAAGGACGATCGGACGCGGGGCGCGTCCGGTCACACGCGATCGGACGCGTCCGGTCGTCAAAGGAGCTTACTGGACTTCGACCGGACGCTGGCACTGTCGCGTCCGGTCGTTCTCTGGAGCGCGTCCGGTCGTTGCTTCGCGCACGCGGTGCTGTGCGACCGGCGCGTCCGGTCGGTTGAGCGGCGCGTCCGGTCATAGCGTTTGACCGTTGGCGCACAGTGACCGCTGGAGGTTCTAACGGTCGGTTTTGAATTTTGGAGGACACGTGGACGTCGCAGGACGACCGGACGCGGTTGAGCGCGTCCGGTCAGTTTCGACCGGCGCGTCCGGTCGTCCCGAAAAAACGGTCAGTGGAGTTGCAACGGCTCTATTTGTTTGGGGTGCTTATAAATACTCGTTGGCCGGCCCTTGGGGAGGTAGCTTGGCATTTCTAACACTCTTGTGCATCCTTTGAGCTAGAGCTACTCCTCCCACTCATCTCTCTTGCTTGATTGCAAATCAAAAGTGAGATTGAGTGATCCCAAAGTGCATTGCATAGCTTGAGGGCATCTAGTGGCACTTGTGGGTGGTTTAGCCGGTGGATTTCTTGTTACTCTTGGAGAGTACCGCTCCTAGCCGGCTTGGAGATTGTTGGAGGCGTTGGCAAGAGAAGGTGATTATTCTTGGCCACCTCCGGTTGTTTGTAAGAGGTTCTTGTGCTTTCCTCGGCGGGACACCAAAAGCAACTCTATTGGATTGCGCGTGTCATTGAGTTACCTCACTTGAGAGTGGAGTCTTGCGGTGCCTTGCGGGGCGTGCCTTGAGGGGCGAGTGACTTGAGGGTCACACCGAGGAACCATCTAAGTGTTGGTCGACACAACCGGTGACGTAGCTTGTCGGTGCACAAGTGAACACCGGGTGAACAAAAATATTGTGTCTCTTGTCTCCCGGTGATTGGTCTACATATTGTGTTGTTGTCAATATTAATTGATTGTATATCATCTTGGTGATTGGCAACATCTTCACTCCACCGTCAGTATAAGATTCACAATCCTATCTCTTGCACTTATCTTTACTAGATTATCTTGTGTTGTTCTAGTAGTAGCTTGGCTAGTAGTGTTGTTAGCTTGTTCTCTAGTGTAAAATTAGTGACATAGCTCTTGTGTGAACTAGAGATCATAATCTACTAGACTTGTGGATAGGAGGCTTGCATCACAACCTTTGGCTAAGCAAAACTCGCTTTACGCCGTTTGTTATTCTAACAAGTTTGCTTAGTGGTGCTTGTAGAATTTTTATAGGCTATTCACCCCCCCTCTAGCCATCTAGGACCTTACACTAACTCAAAACACTTAACACATGAAATTAGCAACTTGGTGTCATTAATTACCAAAACCAAACTTGGGCTTTCACCTAGGACGAGAAACCCTAGGAAAACTCCTTGAAACCATGTAACTTGTACTCTCATTGCCCTCCAGTATATAAGGCAGGGCATGGACTCCTGTAAAAAGGATAGAACCCTAGAATAGCTGAGAAGCACCCCCACGATAGAGGGAATCGGCTCATCGTCCGAGCCACCAAAATCCTAGAACAGGGGTGTAGCATACCCTACATCCCTCTCTCTTCCTCAATCTATCCATTGTAAGAACTTGATTGAGCATTTCTAACACGAATAACGCCACTACTGGATGTAGGGCTTAGACGCCCGAATGAGGATGAATCCCTTGTGTTCCGAGTTCTTAATCCCACCAGAGAATCACGCATCGACCCATATCGAACAACCAGATTATTGTCGCAAAAATGAACTCACGACAGTTGACGCACTAGCTAGGGGCGACGTCATGCGCAATTGTTGCTCTTTGATGGTCCAACCCACCAGAGCTCGAGGCGTCGCCCCTGAGGGCGGCGTGCGCTTCTCCGATGAGATCATCTCCGCTGGCAGCGCCTTCTCTCCCGACCAGGTTCTCTGCTTCGGGAGTCTAGACTACGTCGCTAATCACAACGATGAACTCTGCCTTTGCGACGAGGCGCCGTTAGAGGACGCAAGCCTTTGGCAATGTTCCCTCTAGTCGGACTCCTGCGCGCCAACTTGGAAGTACTTTCTCAGCAGATCCGCCTTGGTCTAGGCTTGAACCCACCGTGGGGGAGCGCTACTGGATGTTCTACACACTAGCCAATGTCCACCACTAGATCATCACTGGAGAGGGGTTGTCGCCAGCCCCACGTTTCCTATGCACCCTTCCTGATCTCACATACAGGATCCAAAATGTAGTGGCCATGTTCTAGCTCAAACTGGAGTAGCTCACCAGTAGGGAGACGTCTTGTGGTGTTTTCCTCTTGGGCGCCTCCGGGCCCGACACCCCCACGTTGCATACCTTCCTCGAGATACTCTTGAGGGCTGACTCGGAGTACGACTCTGATGAGGTAGGAAGTTTCCACCCAGGACGAGAGTGCTACTGCATCCACGTAGAGCCTCCACCCACCGACGAGTCCGGAGACACGCCGTCGGGCCTGACTCTGACACGTCAAGCCGTCTACCTTTGAGAAAAGACAGAGCGGCTTAGGGCTTGGCAGGACGACCTCGAGGCTGAATGCATCAAGCTCGAGCTGAAGTTGGAGGAGATGGAGCGCCGGCAAATGAGCAACATGCCGGATTTCATGGGTTTCCTAATATATTGATCTATACTATGGTGCCTAGCTCAGAAAATTATAGAGCATGCTTTTAGGAAAAAGTAAGAAATTGTTTGCATATTTCTCTAAGTTAAAATTAATTTTCTATTATTAAATCATATTTTAATATTTTAAATGCGTATTTATTTTAGATAAAACATTAGATACCTTTCAGAAAAATATTTCTACAATTTTTTACAAAGTCAATTGGCCTCCTTGAACTATTGTGAAAGTATTTACTTTTCTTATGGCTGATTTGACGTCATGTAGGATGTTTAACGTGACGCTACATTAGCCAAAATTGTTTAGAGAGGTAAATCAAACGATTTCGAGAGTTGAAGAAGTCTAAGGGCCCTTTTGATCCCTTAGCACTAAAAATTAGCTAACTAATTACTAATAGCTGCTATTTTTTAGCTAGCTAATTTTTAGTAGGAAGACGTTTTGATCAACCTGCTAATAGTTGGTTAGACAGTGAGTTGATTAGCAACTATAAACCTGCTAATGAAACTAATAGTTAGCAGCTCTCTAGCTAATAATTAGCAGGTTTATTAACAAGTACATTTTGATTCACTAGTAATAATTTTAGCTACTAATTTTTAGTGCTAATAATGAATCTAAACAGGCCCTAAAACTTGTTTTTTCTTTTTTGTATGGAGAGAGGCAAAACGAACTCGCAAAGTTAAAGGGCCGGATGGTTTTTTTAGAGAAGAAGCCTCGCAGCGGCCCAGCCCACAGAAACACCCTCTCCAAAGTCCAAAGTCCAACCTCATGTCCCGGCCACTAGAACCAAATCCCCCCCGCCGGGCGCCACCACACGGGACGTGACGATGCGCTGCTCGCCTCAGCTATCCCACCGCGACTTCGTCGCCGTGCTCTCCCGCTGCTCCACCCGCGCGCACCTCCAGCAGCTCCACGCCCACGCCTTCGTCACGGGGCGCGCCGCCGCGCAGACCACCACCTTTCACCTCCTCCGCTTCGCCGCCCTCCGCCTTTCCTGCCTCACCTATGCCCGCCACCTCTTCGACACCACGCCCCACCCCAACGTCTTCCTCTACTCCGCTATTCTCTCTGCATATGTCTCCGCCGCAGCCGCGGCCTCACCTTCATCCTACGCCCACGCCCGCGACGCGCTCGCCCTCTTCTTTCGCATGCTTCGTCACGGCCGCCCAGCGCCTAACCAGTTCGTGTACCCGCTCGTGCTCCGCGCTGCCTGCGGCGTCGGCGTCGGCATTGTCAGGTCGATCCACTCCCACGCCTGCAAGAGCGGCTTCAGTGGATACGATGTCATAAGGACCTCACTCCTCGATGGTTATTCAAGGCACGGTATGATGGCCGACGCGCGCAAGCTGTTTGACGGTTTGACCGAGAGGAACGTGGTCTCCTGGACTGCGCTGGTGTCCGGGTATGCAAGGGCAGGGAAGGTTGGGGATGCGATCGTGCTCTTCGAGCGGATGCCCGAAAGGGACGTGGCTGCATGGAACGCAATCATCGCAGGCTGCTCTCAGAACGGGCTGTTTGTGGAGGCGGTTGGAATTTTTGGGAGGATGGTGGGCGCGGGGTTCCAGCCAAATGCAACTACCGTTTCTTGTGTACTATCTGCGTGTGGGCATCTTGGGATGCTGAAGATTGGGAAGTTGATCCACTGCTACGCGTGGAGGACCTGTGTTGGTTTTGGCTCATCCGTTCTGAATGGGTTGATTGATATGTACGGTAAATGTGGGAATCTGGAGGGGGCAAGGTGGATCTTTGATGAGGTTTCTGATAGAAGCCTAACAACTTGGAATTCTCTGATCAATTGTCTGGCACTGCATGGGCACAGCAAGTGTGCGATATCTGTGTTTAATGAGATGAGGGGTGAAGGGGTTGAACCTGATGTGGTCACCTTCGTTGGATTGTTGAATGCATGCACTCATGGAGGGTTCGTTGATGAAGGCATTAAGTACTTTGAATTGATGCAGCATGAGCACGGAATTGAACCAGAGATTGAGCATTATGGGTGTATCATCGACCTTCTTGGCCGGGCAGGCCGGTTTCAGGATGCATTGAATGTTATCAGCGATATGAGAATTGAAGCAGATGAAGTCATATGGGGGTCATTGCTCAATGCATGTAGAGTACACAGACAAGTAGAACTTGCTGAGTTAGCAATTCGAAAGTTACTAGAGTTGGATCCAAATAACGCAAACTATGTGCTGATGCTGGCAAATGTATACAGTGAAGGTGGCTTGTGGGAAGAGGTGAGGAAAGTTAGAAAGTTCGTGAAGGAGGACAATATAGGCAAGAAGCTGCCTGGTTGTAGCTGGATCGAGGTGGACCGCAAGACACACCGGTTTTACTCTGGTGATGATGCCCATCCTGAGTCAGAGAATATATATGACACTCTTGAGGATTTAGCTGCCTCAATGGAATTCTGAAAAAAATATACAGCCAGCTGACCATGTTTCCAGAAACTTGCATAGCTGCATAACTTCCATAAATTGTCTTCATTATTGGAAAGTCATGAGCTTAACTTCTGAGTGGTAAACAAAGTGGGCTTAGCTCACACATTTATTGGAGTTACACAAGAATGTGTTCCATCAAAGCCATCTATCAAGCTACTTCATGGCAAGAGGTACAGCAAAAGTTAGTTCTAATGCCTGAACTGGACTGTACTTATGTTATGTACAGGATCTGTGCTTTTCAGTTTCAAAATGCCATTATGCAGACATGAAAGTATGCATATATTTTCATTTGATCATATTGCATTTGATGCTAGAGTAGAAGCGCTTCTATCAGCCATATATTCAACCCACATGAAGAGCTTTCTATATCCCATTTACACTTTCTTTTTTGGTTATGTTGCCAATCATGCTGTCAGTTTGGGGTTCTCTTGCACAACATGTGCTTTCTTTTTCCTTATGACCGTTTAATTGCTAAATTCTCCACCTTTTTAAGATGGGGGTGGCAGCTAGTCTCTTATCTTCTACTTAGGGATTGCCACATTTTACATGCCAACTAGAAATGGATAGGTGCCCACTTTCATATCCCCTGTTTCCTGCAAAATAAACCCAAACACGTGGAAACGAACATATGCTAATGAGGACAAGGGGCCACAAATGATTGATGCTAACTCTGTAATATGTGCAATAATCATATTTGAAGAAAAAGAACCGATTTTGGTTATTCCATATTTGTTCCAACATGTGCCAGTGTGCTCTCAGTTTGCGGTGCCAAACTGGTGGGATAATCACCCAATTTAGTGTGATATTGATACATTTTATGTGAAATAATTGAAGCAAACTAAAAAGGTACTGTGAAATTGCCAGTAGTATATTTGTCTTATTCTTTGTACTGCCAGTATAACAAATTACCATGCTTGGAACTATCTTGTTGCTGATAGTTAATGTCTCCACACAGTTATGTAGATGCTGATGATAATGGAACATGGGAAGGGTGTATAGGAAAAATGAAAAGAAAAATCAGAATCTGGAGTCTGGAGAAAAGCCTTGCGATTGCTGATAGAATGATAGTCAAACTACGTATTTTGCCATTTGTGGTGTCCATTAGTTATTACTGGTTTGATCTTGACATTTCACAACCAGTGTATATAGTGGAAATGACTGAAGCAAAGTAGCAAACTAGAAAGGTGTTGTCCAGTTACGTGAACCAGCAGTATATTTTTCACATTCATTGTACTGTTGATATAACAAATTGCCATTCTTGGAGCTGTCTTTTTGTTGGTACTCAATGTCTGTCCACAGTTCTTCAAATCAGATGAGAATGGAACATGGGAAGGGTTGATCAAGAAAAATAAAATTCAAAATCTGAAAACTGGAGAAGAACCTTCCAATCGTTGATGGTTAAGACATCTTTGCCCACACACCAGTTAGTGATTACTTTTTTGAGCTTGTCATTTCACAACATACGTTGCTCCACAACTATGTTTAGGGCTTGTTTGATTGCATACTAATCCACCCCAACCCCAAGCCACGTGAGTTGGGAGGGCACCTCAACCCTCCCAACCCTTAGGTGGATGCTCCTGAGTCCTGACCTAAAAACCCTGTTTCATTTAAGGGTATTTGGTTTGAGTACTGAGAGGATGATGGGTTGATCCACTACCAATTCAGCACCTCCTTTGTCACAAGCATATTGTTAGTATGATTTGAGGAATTGTGTTATTTCACCTAAATTCGTGCATTGATTACAAAACACCTTATTAAAAACAGCATGTTTTCCCTAGGGATGCTACATCTTTGGAAGGATCATGTCTTATTGTATTTCATGATATGATCATGAGGCCAGAAACTGGCAAACTGTGCAACCCCCAGTTGAGCACACAAGTTTACCTTCATCTCTTCC
This sequence comes from Saccharum hybrid cultivar R570, assembly GCA_038087645.1. Classification (NCBI taxonomy): domain Eukaryota; kingdom Viridiplantae; phylum Streptophyta; class Magnoliopsida; order Poales; family Poaceae; genus Saccharum; species Saccharum hybrid cultivar. The sequence goes on along the minus strand of JAQSUU010000191.1, from coordinate 7,577,101 downwards.
TGGTACTTTCTCAACTTGATATTATCTTACACTTGGTAATACCATAATTATGCTCAGTGGTAATTAACAATCACTGCTATTTAGAATGACTATTTGATTACTTATGCCTTCTTTTCATGTACTACAGTACAAAGGTGTAAAAAAGAAAATGATGGAAGAAGCTGAATGTGAACCGAAGAAAACAGCCATCTATTGCCATTTACTGTTTCAGATTTACAGAAGGCAATTCCAGATTTTTAACCTACTCAGTTTGTGGAATTCCATTGCAGATGCTAGTATCAACCATGATGTACCCAACAAGAAACTTTGAATTTGCAGACGCGAGAGCTGTTTGGACGACCAATAACCCTCCTAATTCAGTTGAATGTGTGATGGAAGTCAGAATCAGTTATACAGCTTCTGGTATTACTAGCATTGGAAGTGCCAAAGCGTTTCCTTGGATGAACTGTGGTGCCATTGTCCTAATAATATTTTGTGTCCGTGTTGTACCATTCCATAGCTGTTTCCTTTTTTTTAGCTAAGCTGCCTAGCTGGGTTCTTATTGGATTTATCCCAGTCGTACCCAACATATTCTTCCAACTCAGAACTTTCCCTCTTTTTAACTTGTTTACCAATTCATTGTTTTCTTGGTATCGATCCATTGCTGCTTCATGCCATCCTTTGATTGTATCACTTGGTGAAAAGGAGATTCTTTGATCGAAGAGATCAAGATTCAAGGCTCTGGATGGTGTTACGTGATGGTCGTCATTTCTATATCGTATCATCCTGCTCGTATCGTATAGGGTAACATGGCAGGATCATGTTGGAACATGGGTAAATGACCGCCATACGTTGCCACTGCAATCCTGGCACAGATGATGTTGGTAGAAAAGGATGGTGCAGGTTATGGAACTAGTATGCAAGGTACAATGACATGGACCAACAATTTGAAAAGTAGAATAGAAGAATAAAAGCACTGTATCGTCTTGGTCTGGAATGATTCGAATGCAGTGCAATAGGTTGCCATGTAAATTGCCAACGGTATATGCCACTCTGACCATCCAAAACCAGCCAAATTATTTGGTCAATTGCACCATTTTAGCCCGTCCAAATTAAGGTAGGATAAGTGACTGGAGTGAATGGAGCCATGTCCTATCCCAGCAACTTTATCAGGGCGGAAGCAAAGACTTTATTCTTGGTCTTTCTTTTTCGATGAATGCTCTCAGTCTTGGAACGAAAAAGAGAATTAGCATATGCTAATTTGTATCGTGTCAATATCTTTTTTGTTTGAAGCTCCAAGGGAAAAAAAAGTAATCTTAGACAAAAGTAGTATATCTCATAGTTGTTATTGTACAATCATCATGTAGGAGTAACATACTATGAGATTTGAGATCCAACACAACACAAGAACCACCTGCGTGCATTCTGCACGGTGCATATGTATGTGTGATAATATGTTGGCACTAGAACTCGCCGCTGGACGCGGCCGCGATCTGCGTGCTCCCCTTGGGCCTGCTGCTCAAGCTTATGTCCTCGTCGTGGTAAGCGTACGCGAACCCGCCGTGCCGCGTCTGGTCCATGCCGGCCAGCTCGTCCTCGGCCGAGACGCGGAGCAGCCCCAGCTTGTTGAGCGCCAGGAACAGCGGGGCCATGGTGACGCTCACCCACGCGGCGATCACCAGGATCATCACCACGTTCGCGGCCAGCAGCCTGCCGCCGCCGCCCATGAACAGGCCGTACGGCCGCCCCGGCGTGCCGTAGATCTGCTCCACGTACTCCCTGCGCGCGAACAGCCCCGTGAAGAGGACCCCCCACGCGCCGCACCCGCCGTGCAGCTGCGCGGCCTCCAGCGGGTCGTCGAACCGGAGCCTGGCGGCCAGCGCGTTGAGCCCGATGAGCACCCACGCCGACACGAACCCGCAGATGACGGCCGCCCAGGGGTCGACCACGGAGCAGCCCGCGGTGATGGCCGCGAAGCCGCCCAGGAGGCCGTTACATACATCGACCACGTTCCAGTGCCCCGTCTGGAGCCTCTTCCCGAAGAGCGTGGTGAGCGCCGCCGTGCTGCCGGCGAGGGTGGTGGTGACAGCCGTGCGGCCCACGGCCGACCACTGCCCGTGGATGCTTCCGGCCGGTCCGTAGCTCTTGAGGATGGTGAGGAACGACCCGGGGTTGAAGCCGAACCAGCCGAACCACAGCAGGAAGGTGCCGAGCACGACGAGCGACGCGCTGTGGCCGCGCAGCGCCACGGAGCGGCCGGCGTGGTCGAACCGGCCAATGCGTGGGCCCTCGATGAGGGCGCCCCAGAGGCCGGCGATGCCGCCCACCATGTGGACGACGCTGGACCCGGCGAAGTCTATGATGCCGGAGCCGAAGAGCAGCTTTCCCGACGTCCGGGACGCCGAGGCCCAGCCGTCGGCGGACCAGACCCAGTGGGACACCACCGGGTACACGAAGCCGGTGAGGAAGGCGGAGTAGATGAGGTAGGCCACGAACTGCGTGCGCTCGGCGATGGAGCCCGACGTGATCCCGGCGGCGGCGATGGCGAAGGCCCACTGGAAGAGGAAGAAGTCGTAGTCGAAGCCGACCTGGGGAAGCCGCTTGAGGCCGAAGAAGTGCTTGCCGATGAAGCCGTTGGACGGGGTCCCGTACGCGAAGGCGAAGCCGAAGAGGTAGTAGAAGAGCGCGCCGGCGGCGGCGTCGAGCACGTTGGTGAGCATGATGTTCATGGTGTTCTTGGCGCGGACGGAGCCCGCGCAGAGCATGGCGAACCCGAGCTGCATCGCGAAGACGAGGTACGCCGAGAAGAGCAGGTACGTCGAGTCCACCGCCGACGTGGTGTCCGCGAACTGGTTGCACAGGTACTCCGTCGCGTTCGCCGCCGGGCCCAGAAGCGGTGCGAGGGTCGTGGCGCACGTCGCCATCTCGACCGGCTTTGCTCCCTTCCCCTTTCTTCTTCTCCCCTGCAGTGTGCACGAGCAGCAATGGAGAATGAAGACGTGCGGCTGCGGCGCGAGAGGGAATGGCCAACGGTGGCCCACGGATTTATAGGACGGAGGAGCCGTGGGATCATCAGGATTCAGGAAGGGCGTACTGGTTGTCGTTGTCGTTCCCTCGTTCTTAGTTTGCAGGGGCCCATTTGGCAGTGAATCTTCTGCGGAGGCTGGCATGTGCCCCCCCCCCCCCCCCCCCCCCCCCCCCCCCCCCCCAACTGACACTGATGGCGTTTTTGTTGAATCCGGGGGATCTGAACAAGTACCAGAAAATTGTGGTGGGATAATGGCCAGCACATTGTACAAGATGTTGTGTACAGATACTCCATTACTATCTTGCACTGTACAAAGATCGACTAGAGTTTGTGTATCGTGGCTTCCTATCACGTGAAAGCAGCTTTTAATCATATCTACACTACATCAGATTATAACAATCCCATAAGCTATCTTTACCAAGCTGTTTGTACTATATATCTTCGTTCTAAAATAAATCAAATTCTAGAGTCACGTAAAGTCAAAATATCTCAAGTTTAACTAGAAAGAGTGACATCATTTATGACACAAAATAAATGTATAATATATTAATATATTTTATAATATATCTAGTGATATAAATTTAGTGTCATAAATATTGGTATTTTTATATAAATTTAGTTAAATTCAAAATAGTTTGATTTAATAAAACACTCTAAAAGTGTATTTATGTTGGGACGGATGCAGTAGCTTTTAAGAACCCACAATCTACAAGCCGCTCTTCCCTATCTCCAACAGCCTTTCACCATGAATCAATGGCTCAGTGTAACGTCTGTCTGTCCAATCTATACGCACGTCAAATTTGACTCTGAGGCTCTTAAATTGCATATCGTTTCCAACTTAAAAAGATATATATGAATGTGAGCGTCGACCGACCATTTAATATTGTGTATGTATTTCGATCTACAGTATCTTCATACCATCTATCTATCTATCCCTACTTCATCTGCATGTACTGTTTTCAATGTAAAATCCCTTGGGGAAAAAAAACCCTGATCTGTCACTGAAGTCAGGACTGCAAAATCCGGCTGAGCAAGCTTGGGGAACCTGCGCATCCCTACTCTCTCAAACAAATAAGTCGCCATGGCTATCAAGCGTTTGCTTCGAATTTGGCCACCACTGGTCCACTTATCTAATTCGCTCAGACGTTCACTGTCGAGTGCGGATCAGCAGCTCAGCCTCAAACACCGTGATGCAACACAACAATATCGTGTTCGCCTGGATCACGGAACAATCAGAAAAACAAAGGATCCCGAGATGAGAAACGACACAAGCGACGTGGACCTGCGGGCGGGATCCGACCCAGCCGGCGAGGTCGTCGCCAATCGGCGTCGGCATGGCCGCGCAAAGTCCACGGCCTTCCCCTTTCGTTAAAAAAAAACGGACGCCGACGCCAGCCGGGAAGACTAAATTAAGGGCGCCAGGAATGAAAGGGTCCGATTTACTCCCTCTGGTCCATTTTAGCTGGCGAAAGTCAGAATAACACGATCTTCTATTGTCGGGTACCTATACAAGGGGTACCTACACTCAACGACTAAAAAAGACAAACCCCTGAGAAAACCACGCCAAAGCTCCGCCCACGTAGGTACACCGAGCCAAAACCACGCACGGAACGCCTCGACCACGTTTCAACTCGCACGAGGCTTGCTCGACGGGATGTCTCGACCACAGGGAAATCTCCGACTCGTACGACCCTGGGTCGAGCCGTTCGACCCGCCTCACCCACCAACTTTCAGACAAAAGTCAAAGCATTTAATGCAACCGCCAACCACTTCGTACCTCCATGGCTACAGCGCCGCCAGCATGGAAGCAGTACCAGGGTCAAATCCCACTTTTTACCGCCCATCCCAGGACGAGCGGTGACAACCTGTCACTGCACATGCCATGCTGGGTACTGTTCCGCCACCGATCCTCCTCGAGGCATAACACGACGACTGTCGTACCCCGAAATTCCTGGGGCTCAGCCTTATCCATTTCCCGTCGACCCACCTCGACCCCGCCTCGACCAACCGCCGGTCAACAAAGGAGCAATGCCTGCACGCCACAGGACCCGGGGTCTTTTCACCATCCCATCCTTTACGTCACCATGGTGTCCAGGGATGGCCGGCCATTCCCAGAGCACGTCGCTACAGCAGCTTCCACAGCGCCCGATAAAACTTTACTTCTAAGGCACCACCCGGCGTCTCTGCCTTCTCTTAACCCTATAAAAGGGAAGGCAGGGGACTCTACAAAGGAAGGGGGACACAAGGCGAAACAAGTCATCACCCCACCACAGAAGATCAACATCTCAAGCAATCTTCTTTGTACTCTCTCTTTGAGACTTGGGATCGGCTCACTCTCTCACAGCTTGTAACCCCTACGCAAGCACTTAGGTGCAAGGAAATACAGTACCCCCCGCTGGACGTAGGGTCTTCTTTCGCCTGAACCAGGATAAACCCCCGTGTATTCTCTGCGCATCACCATCCAGATTAGGGGACACGCAACACAAATTCACTCGCTGGCTTAGGACCCTCACGAGCCCGAACACCGACAGTTGGCGCGCCAGGTAGGGGACGCTGCGTGCCAAACATCGTTTTCCCCGCCATTTTTTGGATGGCTGACCCTGAACGTCCACTTTCGTTGGCCACGGTGATCTGGTTTGAGAGCTTGGAGTTCATGTCTCTTGGCTATGGCTATGACATGGTCCTCCTCCCACCCAGACACCCAATCGACGGCGACCATAAGCTCTCTCAGCCTGGGGGAGCACTGCGCCGGTACCGTCGCTCTCGTCAGGCACGTGCTGCTAGGCGACGACGTGCCCAGCGCAACCGCCATCATCGCCTTGCGGGGGGTGACGGTATTCCCCGATCTGGCGCCCCTCAGCCGAACGCCGACACAGATTTCCTCATCGAGGACCTATGTAGGATGAGCTTGGCTGAGGGTAAGATGCCGACGGGGTGTCCCATCACTCCGTCGCCCGGCACGGCGCCACCACCAGCCGATTCAGGATCGATTGCTCCGGTACCAGGAACCATGTCCTCCTCGGCATTCCCGTATGGCTGGACACGGGTGCCTGGGCGTATGCTTCTTCTATAAGCACCAACATGAGCGCTTATGAGGAGCTCCTCAGACACCATCTACGTTCCACCCTCGACCTCATCGCATCCACGCCAGCTTCCGAGTACCTAGACTCTATGGAGACCTCGGATACGGAGCTCCGTGCGACTGCCTTTCGTCGTTACAACCCCAGAGACACATGACCTCACATGCATCCGTCATACTACTATTTCGGCACTCCAGACTCCAACTCTGCCGATGACAGCTACGACCCGACTCACGAATGCTTCTATATCGATGGAGCTATCGCGTCGGATTCGGAGGATGAGGTAGCCATTGGAGGAAGGAACACCACGACACCTCATGTTGAGCCCCCTGGTGCACGAGATGATGCTCAATTCCTTACGAACCAAGGAGTGCAACTCGAACAAATCCATGAACTGCAAGACAGGCTCGACGAGGAACAAGAAAATCTACGCCTACTTCAGCAAACCCTCGAGCAAGAGCGCGCGGCACATGCACACGGTAGAGAAGCTCGAGAAAGAGCTCGCAACATCAATCATCGCATCATCGAGGGTTGGGCGGGCGAACCCCCGATCTTCGACCGAGCCAGCTAGAATGTTGTCGCAGCCACCATGCTTCTTTGTAATATGCCCGATCCATCCAACCCTGAGGCCCGTCGGGCCCGCGATGAGATCCAAGGACTCCTCGAGACTGCTGCCATGCAGCAAGCCAAGAGTTCCGCCTCGAGGCGACGCGGGCTTGCCTCGAAGCAGCCTGTGGAGCCCTCCCGACAGGAGCAAGAGGCCTCAGTTCATCCCGAGCCCGCCCCCCGGCGAAAAAGGCGACCTATGTCCGTGAACGCATCGTCGACAACTACGAACCTCGAGATGCCCGTGACAACATCAACGAGCATCGTAAGCACAAGAGTGGTGACGGTGCAGCTCGAGGCTACCACGAGCACAAAGGCGGGCGCTACGACAGCTCAGAGGATCGAAGCCCGTCACCCGAGCCACCAGGCCCTCGGGTCTTCAGCAAGGTCATTCGCGAAACACTACTTCCGGCTCGGTTCCACCCCCCATGACTCTTACCAAGTATAACGGCGAAACCAAACCCGAACTTTGGCTCGCTGACTTCTGTTTAGCTTGCCAGTTGGGTGGGGCTACCGATCACCGGGTCATCATTTGACAACTTCCCCTGTTCCTATCGGACACCGCTCAAGCCTGGCTCGAGGACCTTCCACCTTGACAGATCCACGACTAGAGCGACCTGGTGAGAGTGTTTGAGGGAAACTTCAAGGGGACCTACATGTGTCCTGGTAACTCATGGGACCTCCAAAGCTGTAAACAAAAGCCTTGCGAATCCCTTCGGGACTACATCCGGTGTTTCTCCAAACTGCGCACCGAGCTTCCTAACATCACCGACCCCGACGACATCATGGCCTTCCTCTCTGGTACCACCTGCAAAGAGTTGGTCCGAGAGTTGGGCTGTAGCACCCCCATCACTGCCAACGGCTTGATGGACATCATCACCAACTTTGTCGCCGGCGAGGAGGCGGTTGGTGCCATCTTTGGCAGTGACCAGGACAAGGGAAAGTGCAAGTATGAGGATCCTATGAGCTCCAACCAGGGCTCGAAGAGGAACAACAACAAGAAAAAGAAGAATCAGTAGGGCAAACAAGAAGCCCCGGCGGACGACCTTGCCGCCGCTGCGGATCGCAAGAAACCTCGAGGACCCCCCGGCGAGGGCATTTTTGACAAAATACTTAAAGAACTATGTCCCTACCACAAAGGGCTCACGAACCACAACCTCGAGGTCTGCCACATGCTCCGGAGATACTTTGAAAGCTTAAGCATCAAGAAAGATGACAAGAGGGAGGATCCCAAGGGTGACGACAAGGACGAGGTGTTTCCCGAGATTCATGACTGTTTCATGATATATGGAGGACCCTTGACGCGTCTCTCAACACGGAAGCGCAAACGAGAATGTCGAGAGGTCTTCTCCGTGCAACTCGTGACCCCCCTCTTCCTTGACTGGTCCGAGGTGGCCATCACTTTCAACCGTGATGACCACCTAGACTACGTCCCCAATCCTAGAATCTACCCACTCGTCGTCGATCTCGTCATCGCCAACACACGCCTCACCAAGGTGCTCATGGACGATGGCAGCAGTCTCAACATCATTTACGCCCAGACCCTCGACTTCTAGGAATCGCAAGGACACACCTCCGACCCAGTGTCAGGGGCTTCCATGGAGTTGTGCCAGGAAAATGAGCAGAGCCCATCGGGCGAGTCGACCTTCGTGTCTGTTTCGGTACTCCCGCCAACTTCAAAAAGGAAACTCGCACTTTCGAGGTGGTTGGGTTCCATAGGACATACCACGCTATTCTTGGGCGCCCCTGCTACGCCCGGTTCATGGCGGTTTCCAACTACACCTACCTCAAGCTCAAAATGCTGGGCCCTAACGGTGTCATCACTGTCGAGCCATCCTACAAGCACGCCTACGAGTGCAACGTGGAATGCGTCGAGCACGGGGAAGCCGTCTTGGAGTCAGCAACCTTGGCGGCAAACCTCGATAGTTTGGCCAAAGAGATCCCCGACCCCAAACGCCATGCCGACAACTTCGAGCCCGCGGAAGACGTCAAGCTCGTACCCCTTGACCCGACCGACCCGAACGGAAAGGTGTTGAGCATCAGCGCCGCCCTCGATCCTAAATAGGAAGCAGTGCTCATCGACTTTCTCCGCGCAAACGTCAACATTTTTGCGTGGAGTCCCTTGGATATGCTAGGCATACCCAGGGAAGTCACCGAGCACGCCTTGGAGATCCGAGCCGGCTCCAAACCGGTGAAACAACGCTTGCGCCGCTTCGACGAGGAGAAGCGCAAGGTCATCAGCGAGGAGATCCACAAGCTTTTAAAGGCCGAATTCATCAAGGAGGTTAATCATCCCGAGTGGTTGGCTAATCCTGTATTAGTTAAGAAAAAGAATAGGAAATGGAGGATGTGTGTAGACTATACTAGTTTGAATAAAGCATGTCCGAAAGTTCCTTTTCCTTTACCACGCATTGATCAAATCATTGATTCTACTGCGGGATGTGAAACTCTGTCGTTCCTAGATGCGTATTCAGGCTACCACCAGATCAAAATGAAGGAGTCCGACCAACTCATGACTTCATTCTTCACCCCCTTCGGCATGTATTGCTATGTTACTATGCCCTTCGGTCTACAGAACGTAGGTGCTACGTACCAGTGATGCATGCAACACGTTTTCAGGGAGCGCATCGGACCCACCGTCGAGGCTTACATTGACGACATCGTTGTCAAAACCAAGAGGGTCAGCAAGTTGGTTGACGACCTTGACGTTGCGTTCAAGTGCCTTAAGGCAGAAAACATTAAGCTCGACCCCGAGAAGTGCGTCTTCGGTGTTCCTCAAGGCATGCTCTTAGGGTTCATCGTTTCCGAACGTGGCATCGAAGCCAACCTAGAGAAAATCGCTGCAATAACCAAAATGAGCCCCATCCATGATCTAAAGGGCGTATAGAGGGTCATGGTCTGCCTCGTGGCCCTTAGTCGCTTCATTTCGCGCCTCGACGAAAAGGTGCTCCCATTGTATCGTCTCTTGAAGAAATCGAAACACTTTTCATGGACCCTCGAGGCAGAAGAAGCCCTTACAAAGCTCAAAGCTACGTTGTCTAACTCTCTGATCCTCGTCCCTCCGGCCACAGGGAACCCCTCCTGGTTTACGTCGCTGCAACGACACAAGTGGTTAGCGCGGTCTTAGTTGTCGAGAGGGCGGAGGAAGGACACGCCTTGCTTGTTTAGAGGCCAGTCTACTTCATCGGTGAGGTACTCTCGGAGACCAAGGTTCGCTACCCATAAATCCAGAAGCTGCTATACGACATCATCTTGACACGATGCAAGCTTCGTCACTACTTCGAAGGCCACCCGGTGACCGTGGTTTCTTCTTTCCCCTGGGAGAGATAGCCTAGAACGGGGAAGCCTTGGTTAGGATAGCAAAGTGGACGGTCGAGCTCATGAGTGAGACCCTCTCTTATGTGCCACGCAAAGCCATCAAATCCCAGGTGCTGGTAGATTTTCTAGCGGAGTGGACCGATACTCAACTTCCTCCGGTTCAGCTCCAAGCCGAACTTTGGACCATGTACTTTGACGGGTCACTGATGAAAATAGGAGCAGGCGCGGGCTTGCTCTTCATCTTGCCCCTCAGAGTTCACATGCACTATGTAATCCGGCTTCATTTTGCTGCCTCCAACAACATCACCGAGTACGAGGCTCACATCGCGGGCCTGCGCATCACCGTCGAACTCGGGGTCCGACACCTCAACGTTCGTGGTGACTCCCAGCTCGTGATCGACCAGGTCATGAAGAGCTCAAGCTGTCGTGATCCTAAGATGGAAGCCTACTGCAAGGAGGTACGGCGCCTTGAGGACAAATTCCATGGTCTCGAGCTCAACCACGTTGCACGTAGATATAATGAAGCTGCCGATGAACTTGCAAAAATCACGTCTAGTCGAGCCACGGTTCCACCTGACATTTTTGCAAGGGATCTCCATCAACCTTCCGTCAACACCAGGGCAAGCGAGGAGGCCGACGATCCATCACTTGATCCCCCACCTGAGGCAGATGCTCCCTTGACCGGGACTGAAGTCATGCAGACGGAAGGCTCGACCCTACCAGCCGACCTCGAGCCCGACTGGCGTGTTCCATACCTCGACCGTCTCACTCGAGGGGATCTCCTATTGGATAAGACTGAGGCTCGACGGATCGCTCGCCGGGCCAAGACCTTTGTGATATATGGTGACAACAAAGAACTTTATCGACGTAGCCCTACGAGCATCCTACAACGCTGTATCACAAACGAGGAAGACAAGAACCTGCTCAAGGATCTACACTCGGGGGCCTGCGATCATCACGCAGCGCCTCGAACCCTCGTCGGAAACGCGTTCGGACAAGGTTTTTACTGGCCAACCGCAGTCTCTGATGCTATTAAGCTAGTACGCTCCTACAAAGGACGCCAGTACTACGCAAGGCAAACCCATCTCCCTGCTCACGCCTTGCAAACGATTCTCATCACATGGCCATTTGCCGTTTGGGGACTCGACTTGGTCGGACCCCTGAAGAAGACAACTGGTGGCTTCACCCACTTGCTCGTCGCCATTGATAAGTTTCTCAAATGGACTGAGGCCCGTCCTATCACCAGCATCAGGTCTGAGCAAGCCGTGCTATTCTTCACCGACATCGTCCACCGCTTTGGGGTTCCCAACTGCATCATCACGGACAACGGCACCCAATTTACCGGCAAAAAGTTTCTGGATTTCTGCGACAACCATCACATCCATGTGCTCTGGTTGGCCATAGCTCATCCAAAAACAAATGACCAAGTAGAGTGTGCCAACGACATGGTTCTACAAGGCCTAAACCCGAGAATTTTTGACAAACGAAACAAACACGACAAAAAATGGGCTGCCGAGCTCCCCTCGGTCCTATGGAGCCTAAGAACGACACCGAGTCAGGCCACGGGGTTCACTCCGTTCTTCTTAGTCTACGGGTCCGAGTCTATGCTCCCAACCGATGTAGAGTATGGATCCCCGAGACTGAAGGCCTACAACGAGCGAAACAATGACGCCGCAAGAGAGAACGCCCTCGACCAACTCGAGGAAGCTCACGATGTGGCTCTGTTACACTCTGCAAGGTATCAGCAAAGTCTCCGATGCTACCACGACAAACACGTCCGTAGATGAGACCTCAATGTCGGTGACCTAGTGCTCCGGCGAAGCCAGAATAACAAGGGACGACACAAGCTTACTCCGCCATGGGAAGGGCCGTACATCATCACGGAAGTATTGAAGCCCGACACCTACAAGCTATCAAACGAAAAGGGTGAAATCTTCACCAACGCATGGAACATCAAACAGCTACGTCGCTTTTCCCCCTAAAGCCTCGAGGCTTTGTAAATTTTTTCGCAATCCCATGATAGAATAAAGAATACATCGGTGTTCAAAGCATTCTTTCATAAAAACCAGGGATGATCGACCCTGTTTTCTCAGAGTCGAACCTCCCTCAGGGGTTGCAAGGGGGAACCCCCTGTGTCCCCAAAAAAACTCACACTTTTTCAAAAAAAAAGAACTTTTACATAGTCGACGAGGCCGCAAGCGCACCCTAAGGTTCAAGGACTGCCGAGCAACAGGATCGCCTACGCCTTCGGGCTATGGTACCTCCACTCACTCCCCCACGCCAAGGGGTGCGACCGCGCGCTAAGTAGACCTAATAAAAGTTCACGATTTTGAAAAAAACTCACGTCTAACGTTCCCATACGCTTCAGATCGAGTTCTTACATAATCAACGAGGCCACAAGTGCACCCTAAGGTCCAAGGGCTGCTGAGCCACGAGATCGCCTACGCCTCTGGGCTACAATACCTCCACTCACTCCCTCACACTAAGAGGTGCAACCGCGTGCTAAGAAAAGCATGCAAGAATACGATTCAAGCAAGAAAGGGAACAAAAGCCTCAAACAAAAATGGACATTTAGTGTACATTTACATATAAATGTTTCAAGGCCCCTGAGACCATCACGGTGCAAGTCACGAATATTAACTAACTTATTACATGGGCCTTCATGCCCAGGCTTGGCTCACAGGCCCTCATAATCAGCAGGTGGGACCACCTCGACTTCAAACAGCTTCACGAGATGACCCCCGGGCTCTTCCGCAGCCTCGATCAATTCCAGGCAGGTTGTCTCGTTCTCCTCATTAGTCCTGTCTAGATCCAAGATGAAGCCATCAGCAATGAGGCCCATATCATACTCGAACCCAGACCGGATGACCACCATGGCCCTCTTCACGCCATGATGCAGCTGAAAGGTCTTGATGGCTAGAGGGGGGTGAATAGCCTTTTAAAATTTTCTACAAAGATAAGCTAAATAAGTTTATCAATAAAACAAATAGCGAGATGCGAGTTTTGCTTAGCCTACGGGGTGTTTGCAAGCCACCTATCCAATTCATAATTCTAGTATATTTGCACTCAACCGTACAAGTCAAACCGAGAAGGTAACTACAACTACAACTAGCAAGCTACACAAAGGAGTTACTCTAGCAAAGCTAACTAGCTAGCACAGATAACTAAGAAGGTAATGCGGAGTTGAGTTAGGAGAGTTTCATCGAGGGGCGAAGTATTGAGCCAACCAATATGATCAACAATGAATACCAAGACAACCGAACACTGGGATTGATCAATCACAATACGAAAGTGATAACACGAAGATTTATCCCGAGGTTCACGTGCTTGCTGGCACGCTAGTTCCAGTTGTGTCCCTCTTCACCACGTGGTTTGGTGGCTAATCGATCATATACCGAGCCTCTCAAAAGACGCCACAAGAACCTACCAAATGGCAAAAGGTAGGCACAAACCCCTCACAATCACTAACGTTGCCTTTGGTGCTTCGCCGACGTAGGCACAAACCTCTCACAATCACCGAAGGTGGCCAAGAACAATCACCAACTCTTGCCAACGCCTCCAAGCTGCTCCAAGCCATCTAGGTGGCGGTAACCACCAAGAGAAACAAGAATCCCGTAGCAAATCAACCACCAAGTGCCAACTAGATGCAATCTCACAATGCAATTGCACTTGGATCACTTAATCTCACTTTGAATATGCAAAGAAGCAAGAGAGATGAGTGGGAGGGGAGTTGCTTAGCTCAAAGTGCTCACAAGTATGTCAAAAGTTCAAGAGAGAGAGCTTTGAGTCGGCCAATGAGTATTTATAGATGTACCCCTTCGAATATATCTGTTAGAAACTTAAACAACCGAAGTCGCGCTGACCGGACGCGCTGGTCAAACTTACCGGACACGCCGATCGCACAATGGCTATGCTGTTAAGCACCGACCGGACGCGCTCCACGCAACGACCGAACACGCGAAGCTCCACCGAATGCACTGGTCCTGTAACTGACCGGACACACTGGTCAAGCCTGAGCAGCGCACAACGAAACAGCGACCAGACACGCTGCAGAACTGATCGGACGCCACAGTGCCAACGTCCGGTTGGAGTCCAGTAAGCTCCCTAAATGACCGGACACGTTCGGTCGACAGTGACCGGACGCGCCACCGCGTCCGATCAAAAACAGAAACACGCGCAGACGCTGAATACTGATCGAACGCGTCCGGTCAAACAGCGACCGCGTCTGGTCCAGCATCCGATCACTTCTGTGACCTCCGTTTGCCTCTGTTTCTTTTCTGACTTCCGGCGTAGTGAAAAAAAGTCATTTCAACTCCTTGAAAACGCCTGAATCCCGCCTCGCAAGCTTGGCCGAAAGAAGAGAGGACCCCAAACCCTCTCTACCGCTCAAACTCCACCACCTTCGCAAATGTGCTAACACCACCAAGTGAACTCATCATGTGTGAGTGTGTTAGCATTTTCACAATCATTTTTCGAGGCGATATTAGTTCTATCCAAATGCATATGATTATGAAATGCACACCTAGAGGCACTTAGGAATTCAATTGTCATGTCATTCCCCTCTTTATAGTACGGCTATCTATCCTATAATGTAACCACACCCACTAGGTATCTTGGTTACTAAAACACAACCCTTAAGCATATACCTTTGCCTTGATCATGTAGGATTGCATCTGTAACAGAACCGACCAAATTATAAGAGCACAAGTACAAAAACAAGCACCGAAGCGCTCAAATTTTCGAACTTGAGCTCATATAATCCTGGTAGTCAATCGAAACCATGAAGGATTTCAAACCAACTTGCTTACAACCAAGATCGCATCATTCAACATACAACATCATACGTTACATTTCATAAGTAGTCCGAAATAAGTTTACACACACGGAGTCGCAATTATTACAAACCAAGTTTATAAAGTAGCGGAAGCATAACACACGCATTAGTTCACATACTACTGCCAGTCTTAATGATCAACCACCCGCAAAAGCATCAGGAAAGTACATAAAAGATGATCACGCCCTAGTGATCTAGTCTTCGTCACCCGCAGGGTGGAGATAATTTTTGCAGAAGCCTTGGTAGAGCATATCATCTGCAACAGGAGGGAATAAACCCTGAGTACTGGAATGTACTCAGCTAGACTTACCCGTCAAAAACCAGAAATAAGATGACACCAAGGATTATGCAAGGCTTACACAAGAGGCTAGCTGACATCACATTTTGCATAAAGGCATAAGTAATTGAAACTCTTATAACTTGTACTAGCAGTTCTTTTTAGCATTTAACTGTCATCTATCTTAGCACCTGTACTAAACATTCACTTGAGTATAATCAAACAACATTATTATTATATCCATAGCAGGTATATCATTGTGGCAACAATATATCATTCACTTAACCATCAGTTCATTTAATGAGATCTACGTTGCCGCTGCTCAAGTCAAGTGCTCACTAACCGGGAGTGACGGCGATTCGAATCGAATTCCTATCCAGCTGGAGGGGTATTTCTAACACTCACCGCGCAGGCCCCTGCCAGGGTCGCACAAGCCACCTTTTCATATGATTCAGGAATCGCGGGTCCGAATGATGTCGCGACCCCAAGGGCGACACTCTGCCAGGTGATAGGGACTCTAACCCCCTTGGTCTCACACCAATGTCCCCAAGCACATCCTTTCTCTCCTCCAAGAAGCAACCTACCATTCGATTCCCGGTCTGAATCAAATTACTCGGCTTCGCGGTCGGAACGACTTATCCGGCCAACTAAGTGTTAGACTGCGTTCAACATGACTCAAGGACGTACAGCGAATCGGTCCTTAAACGACTCAGACGGGCATAGCTCCACACCCAAGACGTGAAGTGTCTTGCGGCTGTACTATCGAACTCCCGCCCGGTCTCAATTTCATTTTTAAGCATGGTTCCATCCACGATAGCCATAAAGCCACTCGTGCTTCCTACATCTCGCGGATGACCGGAAATCACCCGACTTTTACCGTACTAAGCAGGGCTAAGCATTGATACGTGCCTAAACCTAAATTAGGATTCAAGTACGATATCTGGGCAAGGACAGGTATAATGCAACAATTGTTTTCATACAACTCCTACAACTTAATGCATTAAACAATTAAAAGTACTCAAGATAGATTTATAAATTGATGGGTTCAGCATGCACCGGGGCTTGCCTTTCAGAAAGGTCGAGGGCCGGTGGTCAGGACACTCAGGTAGGTCTTCTGCGGGAACTTCTCCGCCGGTTGGTTCCTCTAGCTGCTCCGGCTGGTCCTGGACTTCCTCCAGTAACTCTTGCTCGAATTCGAGGAGCGTTACCCCCTCCGGTACACCTATTGCATGAATGCACAATAAATATCATGGATGCATAAAGGTGCAACATGCTCGGAATGAAATGCATTTTAAAAATAAAAATACTCTAATCAAGTCACTTTATCAGTACGTGCAAATCTCTTCTCCGGTGGAGAAGTACTCACCTAAGCTACTCAACCTAAGATACAACTGTTCTTCTTCGGTTAAGGCCCTAACACCTAACAACACAAGAGTAATATTACTTAGGTTACCACAGTAAGACATTCTGGACAGCAGCTCAAAGATTCTAACATAACTGAAGATTCCTAACTCCAAAAGATATGATCTAAGACAATCTGAAAAGCTTAAGAAATGCACTACAATTCATTTTCAGACCTCAATCCATAATTCCTAAGTTTTCCATGTCGGATTTCCCAAGTTTTTCAGCAAACACCTTTATCAAAGGTCAAACCCAAAAATACTACCAGCTGTCCAGAAAACCTAGAATTGCAAAGATTAAATATTTATTTATGTGGCAAACGTCCCATAAGACCAAACTAATGTTACCAAAAGTTCACATAGGTCACAAAAACACCAGAAAGTAAGGTTTGCGTACCTAAAATATTTATTTATACTCATTTCTTAATTTACTTAAGTAATTAAGTGGAATTTTAAACATATATGTAAACTGCTCCTAAAATTATACAAAAATTACAGGAGACTCTATGAACCAAAAATAGATCACTGTAAAAATTTGAACAAAAATTATTTACAGAAACTCCCTAAACAAAATTCACAAGCCCAAAAGGCTGATTTTTGTATAATTAACAAATCATATTGAAAAGTATCAAACAACAGATTTTATATTTTTCTTAGACACTTTATGGTACCAAGACATTCTCCAAAAATTTCTAAGAACATTGCACATGTAGAAAAATTACAAAATTTTATTCAAGTATTCCCTAAAATGACAAGATAGCATTATAACTTGAAAATTACTTAAGCACTACTGCCCAAATTTTTACCAAAGCTAGAGCAAGTATAAATTAGCCTACCCACCAAATTTCATAATTTTTGGAATACTGAAACTCAAGATATGATTTAAACAAGTTTGCATGCAATCTAAAACACATTTCAAAAACCTATTTAAATCTCCCAGAAACTAAACATCACATAACCAATTCATATTTTTCTAAAATACTACACACCCTGTAGATCCTAACAAAATTTATCTCATAATTTTTTGAGCAAGTAAAACCCTAGATCTACATTTCCTAAATCTTACCCAAAATCTGTGGTAAAATATAAAAAGGAAAACAAAAACTAAATCCAAAACCCTACTACCGGGCCGGCCTGCAAAGCCGACGCGGCCCAAAACGCGCGCGCGGCACAGACAGGTGGCCGCCGCGTGTCGGTGAAAGGGAATAGGGACGCGGCGGCAGTGAGCTCCGACGAGCAATTCCTCGCCGCCGGTGGCTCCTCCGACCGATCCAAGTGCACCAGCGTCTTGCCCAAACCCAACCGCACCGAGGCTACCACTTTTCCCCAAAGTTGATGCACCACCGCACCCAGATCGATGGCAATGGCGGACGGCCGCAGTGCCTGGCGGTACGCCGGCGAGTCCCGGCCGTCGCATGACCTACCGAAGGGCGCATCACCTTCCTAGACTCCTAGCGGACCTAACGAGATCACTCCCACAGACGGGGGTGGAGCGGAACCGCTTGACCGCGTGAGCACCTGGCCGGCGGCCATGGCATGGTCGTGCACGGTCTCGTTCTGTCATGGATGTCCCGATACTGGCGATAACATCTTCATCCTAACATCTACACGTGACAGGGAGGGGGAAACGTGGGTGAAGGCAGATAGAGAACTACTATGTGGTTCTGGCCACGGTGACCCGCACATGGCGGAGCTCCGGTGAGCTTCGGTGAGCGGGCGGAAACAGCAATGCGGCTCACCTTGGGCTCAAACCAACCTACTGACGGGTCAAGGAGGTGTAGGACGGGGAGGCAGAGGGATGGACGTGGTTCGGCGAGCGGTGGTGAGTGCGCGAGCTCGGAGATGGCTACGGCGGCAATGGCGTCCCGGTTTCCACCTCGGTGAGCCCGACCAGAGCGAGAGGAAGAGAGAAGAGAATGAGCGCGCGTGAGGGGGGGTGGAGGTGGCCGCTCGGTGTTCAACTCACGCCCGGGCTCGCGACGTGGAGGGAACGGCAGCGCTCGGTCACCACGCATCGCCGTTCTTCTGCCCGCGCGCCACGACATGCCGGTGTTCGAGCTCGTTGACTAAAACCGAGCCTCCGAAGACCAACTGATAGGGCAGTTTTGGCGCTAATTATCTCTCAAACCGGTTCGAGTTAGGAGCAGGTGATAATACAAAAATTGTAGGGCTTTGTGAGGTCAACAACTTTGCTAATTGGCTCCTGAACCAATTCGGCTCAGATTTGAAACTATAAAACTCCAAAGTGGTGCCCCTTGAAACTGAAATGCAGTTTCAGAGATAAACGTCGACTGAAACCCTAACTTCTTGACACTATATCTCCTAAACTATTGAGAACCAGGCATGGGTGATGTTGGCAATGTTGTAGAGCTACATAAGGACTACAAGTTTGTCAATATGAGTGGAAGCTGGTTTGGCCTGGTTCGCAAACTACAAGCTCCTAAAGTAGGCCACAGTAAAACTGGAGGGACACTTTTGAGACTTAGAAAAATTCTAAGTGTTGAGACAGTCCCTCTAGCTGACTTGTGGGCTATTTTGAGCATGTTCTGGCCAGTTTCATGAGATGGTCATATTGAGACTTTTGTTCCCCATAAAATTCCCTACAACTTTGCTTAAGGGTGCTCCTCCATGCAAGGTCTCTAAGCTAGACTTTTTAATTAGTCAAACTAGAGCATCCTAGGGCTAAATGCTGGTCAACTACACCTTGGAGGGCATTTTGGTGATTTTGGTCAACATGAACCTTGCTCCATTAGTGACCCTAAGTATAACTAAAGTGTTGTGAGATATAATTGGCTACTCTACCCTTTAGTTATACCAACTCCCTAGTGTCACATGATGTGAGCCAAACAAAATTCTAAGAACAGCCACATTTGTTGCAACCACATAAAATAACTTGAATGATGCATGCTTATGCTTATGCAATTGCAATGCAATTAAGGAGCTAAACACCTGAGGTGTTACATTGTCCAAATCCAAGTGTGGCCATCATGATCACCATGTCCATCTTGCCACCAACCTTGAAATGTACTAATCCTCATATGCTACATACAACTTAGGCATAGGATTAGTACTTAGGCATTATCACTAGTTACCAACACCAAACATAGGACTTTCAATCTCCCCCTTGTTGGTAATTGATGACAAGCCTTTCACAAAGATATTATGATAAAATTTTGATTGAACCCATGTCACATTGTCCAAGTATATTACCATGTGTAAGAATTATGGACATATGATCATGAATTGAAATTGATAGCGATGGCTCCCCCTACATGTATGCTATATGTTTGGATTTTGGAAGCATACATGTTAGATAGGAAAGATTAGGAGCATTGACTACCATTAGGTGCTAAGTGTTTAAGATTATAGACCTTTGAAGCGTGATACTATCGGAGTAGCGATAAACACCATCTTAGCACCTTGTGTAGTTAGATTCCACTTGGAAAAGCACAAACATAACTAGAAACCTTGTGAGATCAATATTATAAGCAAGGCTCTAGTACCAATTTGAAAAACATGAAGCAAGAAAAAAAATCTAACTACTTCCTATTCATGCTAGTACCTCAATATACCATTCAAGTTATACTAACAAGTCACCACACAAGCAAAGTATCGGGGAAAAAGAAATGCAAAACTATGCATCATACATATGAAGTGCACATGAAAATGCAACAATCATGCTTAAGAGCTCGCTCCCCCTACTTATGTGCTCAAAATTTTAGTTGATCCCCTTCTTTTATCAATTCTCCCCCTTTAAGATTTTCTCCCCCTTTAAAATCTATCTTTGTGAACAACATTTTCTCCCCCTTGGCACCAATGACCACAAGGAACCAATTTTAGATAGATTATCATGTTTAATTATGGGGTGAGGATCAAGTTTGTGATTCAATCTAGATTGCTTGCATAAATAAAATGTTTTGGTTTGATCCAAGGGCAAGCTTCTTCACACCTCACTAGAAGGGTTATCATGCACCATGTTGAAGCAAATATTTAAACAAGTGATCTAGATTAAACACTTAGGATCACAAGCTACTTAAACAAGTTATATGCTACCACTAGATCATACATAGCAAAGAAACAATAGTGGCACCATATAACCTTCAAATTCATTTGATTTTCATGAATGAGCCTAGAACATTAAGAAATCATGACTAGATGCACTAAACATGTCCTTAGCATAGAATATATGATATATCAACCAATTGTACCTTGGGGTTCGAAGAAGAGGCATGTCATATCATGGGGGTGCATCAACTCATGTTGGAGAAGTTAAGTATGTTCAACTCATTCTTTAGCTTATGAAATCTCTTCTCATCAAGTGGCTTGGTGAATAGATCGGCTAATTGATCTTCGGTGCCTATACTCTCAATAGCAATGTCACCCTTTTGTTGATGATCTCTAATGAAATGATGACAGACATCAATATGCTTTGTTCTTTGATGTTGAATCGGATTGTTGGTTAGCTTCACAGCACTTTCATTGTCACATAGCAATGGCACATTCTTGAAGTTGATTCTAAAATCTTTCAATGTTGCCTTCATCCACAAGATTTGTGCACAACAACTACCCGCGGCGATGTATTCGGCCTCGGTGGTAGATAGTGCAATACTATTTTGCTTCTTAGATGACCATGAGACAAGTGATCTTCCCAACAATTGACAAGTCCCAGAGGTGCTCTTTCTCTCCACTTTGTCACCGGCATAGTCGGAATCTGAATATCCAACTAGCTCAAAGCTTGCACCTTTAGGATACCATAATCCAACATCTTGTGTATACTTTAAGTACCTCAATATTCTCTTTGTTGCCTTCAAATGACTTTCTCTTGGTGAGACTTGAAATCTTGCACACATGGATACACTAAACATCACAACGGGCCTTGATGCCGTCACATAGAGTAGGCTACCAATCATTGATCTATATAGCTTTTGATCCACCATGTTGTCATTCTTGTCACTATCCAAGCTTTCACTAGTGCTCATTGGAGTAGTGATTCCTTTTGCATCTTTCATACCAAACTTCTTTAGCATATCCTTTATGTATTTGGTTTGGCTTACAAATGTTCCTTCCTTCATTTGTTTGATTTGAAGTCTAAGAAAGAAACTAAGTTAACCAATCATTGACATTTCAAATTCCTTTGCCATCATTTTCCCAAACTCATCACAATACTCTTGATTGGTTGAACCGAATATGATATCATCAACATATATTTGTAACACAAACAAGTCTTTTCCAATCTTCTTGGTGAAAAGAGTAGTATCTACTTTGCCCATGACAAATCCTTTGGATAACAAGAAGTCCCTCAATCTTTCATACCATGCTCTAGGTGCTTGCTTCAATCCATACAAAGCTTTTCTCAATTTGTAGACATGATTAGGTTTTTTATTATCTTCAAAACCGGGAGGTTGCTCCACATACACCTCTTCTTGAATGTACCCATTGAGAAATGCACTCTTCATATCTATTTGATATAGCTTAATATTGTGAGCACAAGCATAGGCAAGTAAGATCCTAATTGCTTCCAATCTTGTAACCGGGGCATATGTTTCACCAAAGTCAAGACCCTCTATTTGTGTGTAACCTTGAGCCACTAGTCTTGCTTTGTTCCTTACTACTATCCCATCTTGATCTTGCTTGTTGCGAAAGACCCATCTTGTTCCAATGACATTGTGATCCTTAGGTCTCTCAACTAGTTTTCATACTTCATTTCTCTTGAAGTTGTTGAGCTCTTCATGCATTGCATTTACCCAATCCAGATCTCTCAATGCTTTATCAATATCCTTGGGTTCTTCCATTGACACAAAAGAAGAGTGAGCATAAAATGATGTCAATCTTGATCTAGTTTGAACTCCCCTTTGTATGTCACCAATGATAGAATCCAATGAATGGTCTCTTGCAATGTTAGCTGGTTGAAGCACTTGGACTTGATTGCTTGGATGTTGATGTTGATCATGAGTTGGAGATGATGAACTAGCCACTTGTTGATCTTGTTGCACTTGAGATGATGTACTAGCTTGATTTTGCATTAGAGAACCACAAACTTGTGTAATTGGACTTTGGAGCACTTGATCTTTGTTGTCATCTACATCAATCACTTGCTTTGGCCTAATATCACCAATGTCCATTTCTTTCATAGCATTGGTCAATTGAGTTCCTCTCACATCATCCAACTTATCTTCTTCATCTTGAGAATCATTGGTTTCATCAAACTCAACATCATGCACTTCTTCAAGTTGACCACTAGCCAAATTCCAAACTCTATAAGCTTTGCTAGTAGTTGAGTAACCAAGTAGGAAGCCTTCATCACATTTCTTCTCAAACTTGCTCAATCTAGTGCTCTTCTTCAAGATGTAGCATTTGCAACCAAATACCCGAAAGTATGCAATGTTGGGCTTTCTTCCATTTAAGATCTCATATGGTGTCTTCTCTAGAAACTTGTGGCAATAGAGACGGTTGCTATAGAAGCAAGCCGTGTTGATTGCTTCGGCCCAAAATGAATGACTCATATTATACTCATTCAACATTGATCTTGCCATATCAATTAAGGTTCTATTCTTCCTCTCAACTAAGCCATTTGATTGAGGTGTATACTTGGCCGAGAATTGATGTTTGATTCCAAGCTTATCACACAGCTCATCAACTCTTGTGTTTCTAAACTCACTTCCATTGTCACTTCTTACTTTCTTGATTGTGGTCTCAAACTCATTTTGCACTCTCTTGATGAACTTTTTGAATATGTCAAATACATCACTCTTGTCCATAAGAAAGAATACCCATGTGTATCTAGTGAAATCATCCACAATCACAAAGCCATACTTGTTGCCACCAATGCTTGTGTATGTAGTTGGCCCAAATAGATCCATGTGCAACAACTCAAATGCCTTGGAAGTACTTATAATGCTCTTTAATGGATGAGTGTTGCCCACTTGCTTTCCGGCTTGACATGCACTACATAGCTTATCTTTCTCAAATGTGACATCCTTCAAGCCTCTAACTAAGTCATGCTTCACTAACTTGTTCAATTGCTTCATACCAACATGACCAAGTCTTCTATGCCATAACCAACCTATACTTGATTTGGTGAGCAAGCATGTTGAAAGTTGAGTGTCACTAGCATTGAAATCAACCAAGTATAGATTCTCATATCTAAAGCCCTTGAAGATCAAATTAGAGCCATCAACACTAACTATCTCCACATCATCAACACCAAATATACACTTGAAACCAAGATCACACAATTGAGCAACTGAGAGAAGATTGAAGTTCAATTTTTCAACTAAGAGCACATTAGAAATGCTATGATCATTTGAGATTGCAATCCTTTCAAGAGCCTTCACATCACCCTTGCTATTGTCACCAAATGTGATACTATCAATGCTACTATCATTTGATTTGAGAGAGTTGAACATTCTTGAATCACCGGTCATATATTGAGAGCACCCACTATCAAGCACCCAATGCCTTCCTTTGGCCTTGTAATTGACCTACAAAATAAATTAATGTTTCTTAGGTACCCATACCTTTCTCACCCTTGGTAAGCACATAACAAGAATCAAAAGGAATATAAGGTACATTAGCATTTTTCTTGTTCTTGTTTATTTTGTTGCAATTAATCTCTAGATGCCCAATTTGCTTGCATCTATTGCAATAACGACCATAGCTCTTCACAAAACGAGGCTTTGGAGTAGCAAAGGCCGCCTTGCCCTTCTTGGGAGTATAGCCTAAACCCTCTTTGTTAAGAGAGAACATTTGGCTACCCAAGCATTTTAGCAAGCGGGCATCCCCACCATAGGCATTGCCTAATGCGCGGGTGAGATCATCCACCTCTATCTTGAGAGTCTCATTCTCAACCACAAGTGATGAATCACTAGTAGTGGAGATAGAGTTGGTTATGGTGGATGATGATGAGCTACATGAAGCATTAGTAGGACCAACAAATAAAGAATCATCAATAATATCACATGTTAGTCCAATATCACAAGTGATAATCACTTGCTCCTCCTTAGCTTCCTTCATGAACTTCTCCAACTTGAGGTCATTTTCCTTGATGAGCTCAAGTAGAGTGGAGTGGGCTTTCTTAAGCCTAGTGTGAGCAATTTCAAGATCCTCATGGTCTTCCTTTAGACACTCACAAGAGGCCTCTAGCTCATCAAAGGATTTCCTAAGAGCTTTGAGCTCTTGTTCAATTCATTTGCACTCCTTACTATTTTTGAGAGCAACAAGCTCCTCCGTCAAGACATCATTTTCATTGCTCTTGGCAATGAGCTCTTGCTCTAAGATTTTGTATTTCTTGGTGGTCCTCTTGTAGCCTTTGCTCATTTGATCTATTATGCCTAATAGATCATCCTTGGAGTAGTCCTCATCCTCCTCATCATCACTCCTACAACCATCACTAGCACAAGAATCATCATCACTATCATCATATTTTACCTTGGTAGGCTTAGCCATAAGGCATGTCGATGTAGTGTCGAAGATGGATGGCTTGTTGGAGAGGACGATGCTTGCAATGGCTCGCCGTGTGGTCCTTTCATCATCACTAGCGCTTGCATCATCATCACTATCGGAGTTGTCACTATCCCAAGTGACTACATAACCACCATCCTTCTTCTTCTTGTTGAATGTGAAGCTCTTCTTTGCTTTCTTCTCCTTCTCTTTCTTATCCTTCTTGTTCTTCTTGAGCTTCAAGTCCCCATTATAAAATCCCTTATCTTCATAGGGGCAATCCGATACTATATGATCGGGGCTATTGCAATTATAGCAAATGATCTTTGCCTTCATAGTGTCTCTCCTCTTTCTTGCTCCATATCCTTTCTTCTTCATGAACCTTCCCATCTTGTGCACTAGGAGGGCCATGGTCTCATCATCGAATAGATCATCATCATCGCTCTCCACCTTGCTCTTGCCCTTAGAGGATGAAGCCTTGAATGCAATAGGCTTCTCTTGCTTGACTTTGGTCTCCTTCTTCTCTTCTACCTCATCTTCATCATCATTGTATTAGGCATCGGTCATAATATCTCCAAGCACATCGGTTGGTTTGACTTTGTCCAATCCCTCTCTAAAGATCATTCTTCTCAAGGTAGCAAACTTCTTGGGTAAACACATCAAGAACTTATGTGAGAAGTCCTTGTCCTCAACCTTCTCCCCAAGCCCCTTGAGATCATTGACAATGACTTAGAGCCTATAGAACATCTCCGGGATGGATTCATCATCCTTTATCTTGAAAGTGGAGAACTTGTCCTTGAGCATATATAGTTTGGCACTTTTTACCGTTGAAGTGTCTTCATATGTTTCTTCAAGCCTTATCCAAAGCTTATTTGTTTTTCAAGATCTTTGATTTGCTCAAAAACTTTGTCATCAATGGCACGGTAGATTGTGTCAAGTGCCACCGTGTTGCATTGCTTGTTGATGCGGTCATTTAGAGTGAGATTTTCCTCATCAAGAATGATGTATCCTTCTTTGGTCACATCCCAAACCTTCTCATGTATATTGCCTAGATATTGCTTCATCTTTCTTTTCCAATGATCAAAGGAAGAGATGCCATCAAAGAATGGAGGCTTACCATTAACATGATTGAACATAACTTGATCCATCTTGCACCGAGGTTGTTAAGCCTTGCAAATGGTGACCACGGCTCTGATACCACTTGAAAGGTCTTGATGGCTAGAGGAGGGGTGAATAACCTTTTAAAATTTTCTACAAAGACAAGCTAAACAAGTTTATCAATAAAACAAATAGAGAGGTGCGAGTTTTGCTTAGCCTATGGGGTGTTTGCAAGCCACCTATCCAATTCACAATTATAGTATATTTGCACTCAACCGCACAAGTCAAACTGAGAAGGTAACTACAACTACAACTAGCAAGCTACACAAAGGAGTTACTCTAGCAAAGCTAACTAGCTAGCAAAGATAACTAAGAAGGTAATGCGGAGTTGAGTTAGGAGAGTTTCACCGAGAGGCAAAGTATTGAGCCAACCAATATGATCAACAATGAATACCAAGAGAACCGAACACTGGGATCAATCAATCACAATATGAAAGTGATAACATGAAGATTTATCCCGAGGTTCACGTGCTTGCTGGCACGCTAGTCCCCGTTGTGTCCCTCTTCACCACGTGGTTCGGTGGCTAATCGGTCACACACCGAGCCTCTCAAAATGTGCCACAAGAACCTACCAAATGGCAAAAGGTTGCAAATGACACGAGCAATTCACTAACGTTGCCTTTGGTGCTTCACCGAGGTAGGCACAAACCCCTCACAATCACCGGAGGTGGCCAAGAACAATCACCAACTCTTGCCAACACCTCCAAGCTGCTCTAAGCCATCTAGGCGCGGCAACCACCAAGAGAAATAAGAATCCCGCAGCAAATCAACCACCAAGTGCCAACTAGATGCAATCTCATAATGCAAATACACTTGGATCACTCAATCTCACTTCGAATATGCAAAGAAGCAAGAGAGATGAGTGGGAGGGGAGTTGCTTAGCTCAAAGTGCTGACAAGTATGTCAAAAGTTCAAGAGAGAGAGCTTTGAGCTGGCCAATGAGTATTTATAGACGTACCCCTTCGAATATAGTCGTTAGAAACTTAAACAGCCGAAATCATGCTAACCGGACGCGCTGGTCAAACTGACCGGATGCGCCGATCGCATAACGGCTATGCTGCGAAGCACCGACCGGACGCGCTCCATGCAACGATGGGATGCGCTGGTCCCTCAACATGGGTCTGCCAACCCATGATCTCATCGCGCAACTCCTCGTGCGCTTAATCCACCGCCTGAAGAGCCTCGTCCTTGTCGCGGATAGTTGCCCTCAACATCTTGATCTCTCGACCGGTGCCCGAGAGAGCCTCGTCCCTCTCGGACGGTCCCCTTGAACATCGTGACCTCGTTCTCTAGGGTCCCGACGCGAGCGAACGCCATCCCGATCTAGACGTTAAGGGCGTCGTGTTGGCCGCTGACTAGAGCGACATCCTCCTCGAGCTCCTTCACGCGCGCTAATAGTGGCGCGAGGTCCTCACGGGCCTTGGCCGCCTCTTCCCGAGCCTTGGCCGCATCTTCACGTGCCTTGACCTCGGCCTCCCGAGCCTGCATCGCCTCCTCCCTAACTGCTGCATGGACGATGCGAAGTTCGTCTACTTCGGCGCTCTTCTTGGATAGCCGCTTATTGACTTCCTCGGCCAGAGCCCATTGACGAGTAAGCGCCGCCTAGATGCCACTTTCATGACGAATGAAGAGCGACTTGCGGCGAGATCGCTCCTTTAGTTCCTGACCACAGTTAAGCTTAAGATCAGAACCAAGGATAAAAGGGGGATATATGCTAGAAAAAACAAACAGACACGGCTCACCTCAAAGGCCTCCGACATCTGTCGTACCAGGGTGTTCGCAACCATCCGCAGGGACTGCATAGAGTGCTTACAGAGTCCCTCGATGTACTCCCAGTGCTGCACTTCATCCTTGTCATCAAGGGCGAAGAAGGGCTCGGCGTTGGGGTTAGCCGCGTCCCTGAACTCGAGGGTCGACCGACCCCAGCGCGGGAGCTCCTCCTCCGCCCGTGCAAGCACCAGCCCCACGAAATCAGGCCACTTGGTGGACGCCTCGGCCATGTCGTCCTTTGACGTTACGGAAGTCCCAGGCCGATCCAGGGCATCGACCATCTCGACGTCCGCCTTCTGCTTCCCCTTGTCGGAAGGAGGATCATCAACGATGAGATCGATCATAGCCGGAGTCGACCCTTGGGGCGGGACTGGCCTCCCGTCTGTCGGCGCCACCGCCTACATGTTGGGTGGTGGCATGGCCACTCCCCGTTCTGCCTCGGTCGCCTGCTCCTCTAGCTGGTATTACTGCGGCTGCGACCGTGGCTCATCCTGCTCTGGTTGCAGCTCCAGCTGCTCCTCCTCTTTCCCCGCATCCGACGGGGCCTCTACCATGTCTTTTATCTTCTCAACATCCGCCCCCCCCCGCATCGCGGACAGATGTTTCGGCCTTACCGGCCTCGACGGTCGCCAGAATCCTCGTGGTCGACCCTAGCTCGGGCCCACCAACACCAGGCACATTGAGCCTAGCACAGCCCAGGGCTGCCTCGACCGGCTCTGGCTCCCGCGCGGCGTCACCGACTCTGGCGACCTCCTGAGCACTTGCACCCGTCTTGGCGGCGACCTCTTTCGTCTTGAGCTACTCCGTGGCAGCTTGGTACTTTGCGACCCAGGCGGCATCATCGGTAGGCGTTCGCATCATCAGGGCGGCGCCAGACTTGAGCGCCTTGATGGGAGTCATGGCCGCGAGCTCCACCTTGCGCTTATGGCCGAGTAGTAAACAACCACGTCAGAACAAAAAGCAAGATAACTTTTTTGGAAAGGCGAGGCGAGACACTTACCTAGACAGGGGAATGAAGGGCTTTGTCTCTGGCTTCCCCGAGCCACTCGACGGCTTCTGCGATGGCCCCTCCGTTGAGCCTCCGGTCGGCCTGGTGCTCCTTAGAGCCTGGGCTGACGAGGAACCTGGGGTCCTTGGCACCAATGAGGCTATCTAGCCTCGGGTCCTCACACCTGATGATGGCGCCCTGGCCTCAGACATCGATGTTGCTGTTCCGCCCGACAACGAAGTTCGGGGCGAGCGGACTCACGGGTGTGGCGCCACCGACATTCCCTAAGGGACCCCAGGCATGGCAGATCCCCTCTCTGATGGTCCCTCTCGGACTCTTCCTTCTGCTGGCTCTTCCTCCCCCTCGACGGGCGCCGAGACTACCCTCGACGCCTGGGAGGTCGACCCTCCGCTAATAGGCTCCAGCAGGGGCCGCACGTCGGGGAGGTGTGCCAGAAAAGTTGTGGTGTCATACCACAACCCGACGTCATCGTCATCGCCATCCTCGACCTCCTCCTCCTCCGAGGCCATCTCAGAAGGGGATTCCTCGACGGGGAGACCGTCGAGCCTCTGCTGGCGGCGGCATTTATTCAACGCCTCACGCTCGAGGGCCTTTCTGATCTGACACTTCTTTGCGGCGTCTTTCTCTCCCTTCTTCTAAGCCGCTGAAATGTGTCTCGCCTCTCGAGCAGCGCGATCCTCTAGAACCGGCGGCCGCGAGTCCTTGACCGCTGACAGATCCTGCATGGAAGCCTCGACGGACTAAATCAAGAGAACCAGGAAACAAAAGAACACAAGGCTAGCGGAACAACACTTACCAGAGGCTCAAAACCCTAGTTGGGTCGCATCGGGACCTTGTCGATGTCCTGCTTGAAGCTACCCACCATCCACCACGCGCGCCGGGCAACCTCGTCGAGGGGGAGGGTCTCGTGCGACATCTGACTCCCCTCCAACGAGATGCTCGGCATCATCTCGTCGATCCAGAGTCGGCGCTGCATCAGCGGTAGCACTCTCCGACGGTGGAACATGGCGGCCACCATCCCCACGGTCAGTCCGCACTGTCGGAGTCTCCTTAGCACGTTGAGGAGCGGCTGCAACTTCGGCTTCTCTTCCTCGACGACGCCATACGACCAATTGTCCTCGCGCGACACTAGGACCCAGCCAGAGAACTTTGGCAAGTGGTCGTCGTCGTTGCGCAGGTAGAACCACCCGTCGTGCCATCCGCTGTTCGACGAGATGAGTTGCGCCGGGATGTAGAGCTCGCCTCGACCCGCCCGGACTTGAAGGGTGCAGCACCCTGCATGCACCGCACGCCGTACTCCCCGCTCACCCACCTTCTTGGCGAAATGCTCCGCCTTGAAAAGGTAGAGCCACAGATTCCAGTGGGGCTCCATCCCCAAGTACCCCTCGTAGACCGCCGCAAAAATGGCGACCTGCGAGATGGAGTTGGGGGCGAGATGATGGAGCTCCACCTTGTAGTAGTGAAGAAGCGCCCGCATAAACCGGCTCGGTGGCATGTCGACCCCCCTCTCGTGGAAAGCAACGAAGCTCACCACATACCCCTCCGGGGGCGCCGACTCCCGATGGTCAGACGGCGGCACCCTCCACTCCGGCTGGCTCCGACTCGTCCTCGGTAGCCGAATACCGTCGCGAACTAACTCCTCCAGCTTCCTCTCCGTCACTAAAGAACGGACCCACGCGTCCGCGGGAAGAGCCTTGATCTTTCCCGCCATAAGTACCGAGATCAGCTTGCGGTGGCGACGGGGGAAGAGATGACGGCGGCGGCGGAGAACGGCTGATGAACGCGAAGAGAGAAAGGGGCAATCGCAAAAGGCCCGTGGGGGGCATGCGGAACCCTGGGCTCTGTACTTATACCTCGGCAGAAGACCAACGGGTGGATCCAACGAAAAGGTAGGAACAGTTCCCGCATTCAAATGTCCTTACCTAACCGCTCCCTCGAAACCCGCGGGTAAGGGCACGTGTCCACCGTTCACTCCGCAACCGTCGCGCCACGCCGCCCACTACCACGCCGCTCTCACTTCTGCTCCTGAAAAGACGCGCCCCAACGGGCTTGAAGGGGATCCGTAGACGGACATTTCCAGACGAATGGATAACGGGCTCCGAGCCCACTATAAATCTCGAGGGATCGAAAGCTGGCCCTCGACCAGGGTTCGATGGCTGCCCTCGAGTAACAGAGTCAGGACAACTGGGGACGTGCCCATACAAGGCCAGGGCTTGAGCCACTCTCTCGAGATGCCTCCAGACGTATTCGAGGCTAAAAGAGAGGTCGACGGTGGAATCCCCTCGGAGGGAGGCATCAAGCCCTCGGATCCTACCGCATGGAACTGAGATCCACATGACTACTCTTTGACATCTTTGGAGAGTGCCTCCGCGGCCGCTAGCCGACCCCTATCGAATGGGGGCACGGGCTCCCACTCAAATTCCCCGCTAACATCTCACCGGAGATCGTCAGAACTCGCCCATCGAGGGTAGTACGACATTCCCCACCCCTCCTCCTTTCCTAAAAGGTGCGTGAGGGTCATACGATAAAGACGGGCAAGACCCTGATTGACCTCGTGCGCACGAGGCTCGGGGGCTCGACCGCAAAAAGTTAACCCCAAACGAACGGGACCAAGCACGCCACGGGGGCTCAAATGCAGGAGCACCCCTCGATATAACGCACTAAAGACCTTAGAGGAGTCAAACACTCCACTGAGGCCTCGGGGGCTACACCCCGTGGGTACGCTCGGACGCACCCACCGGAAGAGCTACGACGCTACGACTCCAGTTCATGACTCACTGAGCCTCTGCAAGAGTGACCACACTCACACAAAGGCTCGGGGGCTACTGTCGGGTACCTAAACAAGGGGTACCCACACTCAACGACTAAAAAAGACAAACCCCTGAGAAAACCACGCCAAGGCTCCGCCCATGTAGGTACAACGAGCAAAAACCATGCACGGAATGTCTCGACCACGTTCCGACTCGCACGAGGCTCACTCGACGGGACGCCTCGACCACAGGGAAATCTCCGACTCGTATGACCCTGGGTCGAGCCGGTCGACCCGCCTCACCCACCAACTTTCAGACAAAAGTTAAAGCATTTAATGCAACCGCCAACCACTTCCTACCCCTATGGCTATAGCGCCGCCAGCATGGAAGCAGTACCAGGGTCAAATCCCACTTTTTACCGCCAATCCCAGGACGGGCGGTGAAAACCTATCACTGCACACGCCATGCGGGATACTGTTCTGCTATTGATCCCCCTCGAGGCATAACACGACGACTGTCGTACCCCGAAATTCTTGGGGCTCAGCCTTATCCATTCCCCGTCGACCCACCTCGATCCGGCCTCGACCAACCGCCGGTCAACAAAGGAGCAAGACCTGCACGCCACAGGACCCGAGGTCTTTTCACCATCCCATCCTTTACGCCACCATGATGCCCAGAGATGGTCGGTCATTCCCGAAGCACGTCGCTACAGCAGCTTTCACAGCGTCCGATAAAACTTCACTTCTAAAGCACCACCCCGGCGTCTCTGCCTTCTCTTGACCCTATAAAAGGGAAGGCAGGGGACTCTACGAAGGGAGGAGAACACAAGGCGAAACAAGTCATCACCCCACCACAGAAGATAACATCTCAAGCAATCTCCTTTGTACTCTCTCTTTGAGACTTGGGATCGGCTCCCTCTCTCACAGCTTGTAACCCCTACGCAAGCACTTAGGTGTAAGGAAATACAGTACCCCCGCTGGACGTAGGGCCTTCTTTCGCCCGAACCAAGATAAACCCCCCGTGTATTCTCTTTGCATCACCATCCAGATTAGGGGACACGCAGCACAAATTCACTCGTTGGCTTAGGACCCTCACGGGCCCGAACACCGACATCTATATTACACTTTAATCATTCATTTGCTTTATGTTATATTATTTATGCTTATAAACTTATAATCATTGGATAGTATAATTTTTTTACAAATCTAATCATATAAAGTTTGTATTATAATAGTTAAAATTTATTAGCCTAATTATTGATCAAAG
The DNA here is from genome assembly GCA_038087645.1 of Saccharum hybrid cultivar R570. Classification (NCBI taxonomy): domain Eukaryota; kingdom Viridiplantae; phylum Streptophyta; class Magnoliopsida; order Poales; family Poaceae; genus Saccharum; species Saccharum hybrid cultivar. The sequence goes on along the minus strand of JAQSUU010000191.1, from coordinate 7,544,187 downwards.
TTTTTAATGTTTAAATTTTAATATACATGTGCGCTAGATAAAATGAAGTGGAGGCAGTATTTGACAGTCTGCGCGCGCGCAGCAAGAGGATGGCAAATAATTTCCACTTGTGGCACCATCTCCGTCTCCACTAGCTAGCAGCAAAGTTCCCTTTTGCAAGCGCGATGATTCGTCCACCGGCACCGCGCGTCGCTCTCGGCGGCCCTGACGCCCTGTCTGCCTCTGCCCTGGAGTAGTTTATGGTGTGTCCAGACTCCGGAGACATGATGTTCTTGGATTATTCATGTTTGACTTTGGATTAAGACAACTGTTGTTATGTTTTTTAAAAGGAAAAATGATCTGACACCAGTACAACGACCACAACGGATGCTGATTGCGTTGTTAGACTATTGAGTTTTTCAGGCAATTGGCCTCTGCTGCCATTTGCTGAATATTGAACCTTGCTATAAGTTATCAAAAAGAAAAAAAAAAACTGCTATAAAGATTCCCATATTTTATTTGCCACGACAGCCGAGCTATTTATTGATCGAGTTTTCAGTCATTGTTAGACTGCTAATTTTTTTACTCGCAAAAGTCCAGCCGTACGAACAGCAATAAACAGGAAAGGAAACCAAGACTGCATCGCGCGCCGTAACCCGTAGCTGCACGGTTCCTAATAACCAATCAGTCGATGCGGAACACGACGGTCTGGAGGCACTGCAACCCACCGAACGACGCGTCGACGGGCTTCTCCTTGTCGGGTCCCCTTGCCTCCGTCACTGGCGGCGCCGCCGACCTGACCCTGACCACGTCCTCCTCCCCGCGCTTCTTGTTGGCGCCGCACCCGGCGCCCTTCGTGGCCGCAGGACCCGAAGTGCGGATGCCAACGGCGGCGGCGTCCAGGGGCGCCTCGCAGAAGACCATTGCCTCGAGGAATGCCTCCATAGATGATGGATACGATCTCGGCGCACGCTCGCGCGAGGGTCGCTGGTCGGGCTGCGCGGCGTCAGCGAGAACAAGTCCGGGCACGGGGCGGTGTCGGCGTCTGCTTGCTCGTTCGATTGGGACGTCGGCAGTCGGCACGCTGGCGGCACGGAATTGGGTACGGTTCCGTTCTGAACGCGGAGCGGAAGCGAGGAGTCGAGGACATGTTCTCACGGTCAATTGGTTGTGTTGGGTTGGGTTGGCAGGGCAGGGCCGGGCCCGACCGTTCCTTTTGGGAGCCAGGGGGCGAGGTGGGTTGGAAACAGCCCACGATTTGAATTGGACCTTGCCGCTTGGGCTAATTCAGTTCGCTAACTGAGCAGTGAACCTTCGCTTCGAGTTCTTGTTTCCTCTAAAATGGCCCCCACTACGTTGTCACAGTGTTTGCCTCCATTCTACGGGTACGGGGTATATCCAAGTCCACCGTTGAGCACAGACCATGAAAACTCAACAGTCCATAGAATGCAAAGCAATAAGTCATCCATCAGTCAAATCAATCTCTCTCTAAACATTGCAAGGAAACGCCCGGAAGGAAGGCCGTCTCCTCCCCATTGTTGCTCCTTTTGGGGACGAGGGCGAAAGAAACAAAGTAGCACCACCGCCACTAGCCACTAGCCCCTCCTCTCTCTAGGAACTACATAGAGGAGAGTGAATAGACGGTGACCATTAAATCAAAGACACGGACAAATCTGATTTCATGAGCTTGTGCGGAGGATATACTGAGATATATTTGGCATACTCTCTAGACATGCCCCTTGCCACGAGCAACTCACATTAATAGTGACCACCTATGACTTAGCAACTTAGCATTGTTTCTTCTGTGAATAAATTTAGAAAAATGTTAGCATCGGTGTTAAGTCTAAGAAACTTAACCAACTCAATAAACCAAAACATTTATGGCAAGAAAAAGGACGCATCATACTTGTGACAAATATCAGGTCCACGTCCACCAAAACTTGTCCTGCGAGGAAAGGTCAACCACAAGTGAGGTGATGTTTGGTTACCTTGCAAATTAGTACACTGTTCATCAGCAAGTGTGTACGCACCAGCAACTCAAATTTGAATACATAGATAACTATAATTTTATTAAAGCTTTGAACATTCTTTCTTTCATTTTCCTTCCAAAACAATGTATCACCATTTTCACTATTTTCTCTAACAGATTCCGTGACAAGAACTCGAAGTTTGCCAACTTCAAGGATTTCTGCTTTGGGTATCCCCTTGCTTCCTTCCTTGCATGAATGCCACTACGTCATCATGCCCGGATATCCTTTGAATTGTAATACGGTAATGTTAGGAAGCGAGCATCCGTCCGCCCCCTAACGTACCGTTGGTGGGGCCGTGACGCTAGCCCAACTACCCACTTCCTATCCGCTCGGGAGTTTCTCCAAAAAAAAAAGAATCAGTCCTCCTGCCTTGCGGCCCTCTTCCTTCCCTACCGCGTCGCACCAGGCGCAACTTGCAGCGCCGCTCTGTCGCTTGCAGCCCTGCTGGCCACTAGCGCAACCGCGCGTCTCCACCGCCTCCTCGCTGCTCCGACCCGGCATCACACCTCCTTCCCCGCACACCTACCGTGTCGCCCACGCTTGCTCCCCCGCGCTTCGGACCGCCGGCTCCTTGAACTCAGGTGGGAGCCAAGGACCGCCGATTGCCCTTCTTCCGAGATCTGTCCGTCGCCTCCTTGAACTCAATGTGGGCATCATCTTCTCCGCTCCTCGCCCACGCCGCTACCTCTAGTGAACTCCACATGCTGACAAGCCTCCATTCTCCCAAGTAGCAAGGAGATGTTGCACTGAAAGCCCATGTTGCAAGCGTATGTTTTAAGTGTTTCAGAGGTATGTTGCAAGTGTTTCATATGGATGTTGCAAAAAGGGATTTGGATGTTGCATATGTTGCAATGGTTGTACATGTATATTACAAGCTTCTGTTCCCAATATTTCATATGTTTTCCCAGACGTATGTTGCAAGTGTGTTTATTTGGATGTTGCATATGTTTCGCACATATGTTACAAGTGTTTTATTTGGATGTTGCGTATGTTTTACAATGGTTTTCAAGTGTTTTCCATGTGTATTTGCAAGTGTTTCAGATGCATGTTTCAAGTGTTTCATATGCTTTCAGATGTATGTTGCATCTGAATGTTTCGAATATAGATCTGATGTTGTATATCTCCCTCGTTTTTTTTACTGCTCGTCTTGGTGTCTCCTCCTCCCAGCGCGGGCTAGCCTCTGTCGTCCCTTCTTCCTCTTCTCGATGCTGGTGACATTTGAGGGTGGCGCACGGGCCCCGCGTGGGCGTCCGGACGACCTCAGCGTAGCAAAGCCCGATTGTTATAAGCCCCTGCAAATCCACGGCGAGTGGAATTATGGTAGATGGGAGTACCTGTCAGAGCACATACTCTTTACATTCAGAACGCACCTGGTTGGTTTGCATCTTTGCGTGCTTGGTTGACAAACCACAAATTCAGCGACTAATGCCTATAAGCATTTCGTAGCTAAAAAAAAGGATCAATTCTGCCTGAAATTATCTAGGCTGAATGAAAGCACACGCCATTGCTGTTGCCCACGGGCCACGGGCCGCAACCTGTTGGCTCACCAGTCACCAGCAGTTTCTTCTGCAGCCAGTGATCGTAGTTTCTGAAGTCTGATGTCTCTGAACCCGCTCCATTGCGTACCAAGACATCTGACATGTGAGATCTGACATCCTAAGAATGTACGGGTCCTTTCCAAAATGACATTACTGGACGCACGCAAATTGTGACCATGATCTCGTGAAAACAAAGCTGCTGTCAAACAGTTCTCTCTCTCTCTCTCTGGTCTGAAACACTGTCAGTTACCCAGCTACGATGCCATAATCCCTAAAATCAATTACCTTCGTCAGTGCAATATATTCTTCTGCTATTCAGTGTTCATTCTTATCAACCGCTATCTGTTAGGGCTAGAGCTGCGCCATTTGCACACCCCAGGAAGCCCTTCTAAACTATTTCTTCAGAATTCGGAAGATACTCCAAAAACTACCAGTGCCGGTTCGAATTCTTGCAATTGCAAGAGGGAGCCAAAGTAGCACTACCGGACGTTGGCAGGAATCCACGTCGATTCTTGCAACCGCGACTTGGGCCTCGTTTAGTTCAAAGAATTGGGGAGAAAAACACTGTATCAGAATTCCTGTAGCATTTCGTTTGTATTTGGTAAAAATTATCTAAATTTTGACTAACTATGCTTAAAATGTTCATCTCGCAAAGTACAACAAAACGTTGCAATTAGTTTTTGATTTCATCAACATTTAGTACTCCATGCATTTGCCGATATTTTGATGTGACGATGAATCTTCTTTTTGTATAGTGGAATTTGGGGGAGAATTGAGGGAACTAGACAAGAGGTCGTTGATACTCGCAGCGAATTCTGACAGCATAACCCGGAGTAAAGTTACCGCATTTTTTTTAATCGGGTCACACGCACATCTGCATGTTGGCCTAATGGCGTGTAGTAAGCTCCTGCAATTCAAGCGGTTGACCTTGGGCAGAAGCAGAAACGCGAAGGATGTCCCAGCAGACTAATAGTCGACACTGGCCATTGGTGGATCGGAGAATAATGTTTTTTTTCTGCAACTTGTAGATGTTTACCAATTTACCATGTTTTTTTTACAATAAACAATTTACCATGTTTTAGTAGTAGAGTCCTTGTCGGTTGTCAGGCACGAGAACTCAGCGTCTATAGCTAATAAATTGGATGAAAGCTACCGTATCACTTCCTCCCCGCTGCATGTACTACGAAAGAAAAGAACGGCAGTAATTTCTTCATCTGGGGTCTGTTTAGATCCCAAATTTCATCCCCAAATTCTACTATGCAAAAAGAAGATTCCCATCACATCAAAATGCCGGCACATGCATGGAGTACTAAATGTAGATGAAATCAAAAACTAATTGCACAGTTTAGTTGTACTTTGCGAGACGAATCTTTTGAGCCTAATTAGTCAATGTTTGGATAAAAATTCACAAATACAAACGAAATGCTACAGCGCACGGGTCTGCACTGTGCAGATTTTGTTGCCGCCAAATTGGCGTAACTAAACACGGCCCTGACTGAGAACGCTCAGCCGAGGCGAGGGACGCCTGCTTGCGTGAACAAGAAACTAGCCGTGAGCTACTAGCTCGGAAAGGCGGCAAGTCGCTCGACATGCAGTTATCGCTGCAGCAGAGTGCGGTTGCTGGTTGGCCGTTGGCTTGCCCCCCTAATCGGCGACGCAGGTGGAGCTCTGCTCAGCACAGGCACAGCGGCTGCTTGCTTGCCCGACTGCATAGCATAGGAGCTCAGCGGTGTAGTTGGTGGGCTGTAAATGCAGGAGAATTTTGGTCGGCCACTGGTCTAGGCCTAACGGAATTGTACAGTGGGACTTTGAATTTGAATTGTTTTGCACTGAAGCTTGGCGGATCCGTTTGGATTTTGGAAATTGGAATACACGAAGGAACTCCACATACTAGAATAGAACGCTTGTTTGGTTTCTGAGTCTTAACAGTTAAAGTAGCGAGAACATACAGAAGCTAAAGCTGGCATCATGGAGAAATCTTGCAAAAGCTATCTCTTGAATCTGCTATATAGATAGCCCTGTCTGTCCCTGGTAGCCGGTAGGCATCCTCTGTCGATGTGCTCATGTGCAATTCGTTCAGTCAAAGGACACACGGCGACAAAAGACATAAACAGCCGGAGTAGCCGTCAACCCAAAGCACCTTCACCCACATGCTGCGCCACCACTTTCGGTGGCCGAGCTGTGTCACTGTGTGAGTGCACAGGACCACCACCTTCCAGCAGCCATTGAGCCATGCAGTGCAATGCAAGGCGGCCGGACCGGCGGCCGGCCACCACCGGTTCGCCACTGGTCACTGCCACTCAGAACCCAAGTGCAGAGCTAGTCACTGGTCACCCAGTCGCCCCGAGGCCAGCAGAGCCATGGGCAGTGCACGGACGCATCTGGCCATTAATTCCGAGCTCAACCAACCTCAAAAGTTAGAATTTTTTCACTCTCTCCATCACATTAATCTTTAGACCTATACATGAAGTAGTAAATGTAGGTAAAAAACTAATTATACAGTTTAGTTGGAAATCACGAGATGAATCTTTTGAGCCTAGTTGGTCCACGATTGGACAATATTTGTCATATAAGACGAAAATAATACTATTCACCGGATTTATTTATTTTTTGCAATCTAAATGAGGCCAGTACTGGCTAGTAGCAGATCCAGCTAAAAACACAGCTAGCTACCAGCCAAGAATTCGGCATATGCTCTTTCGTACGGGTACGGTCTCATATCCTCGTGGATTTCATCACGGATAATGCGAACCCTACTATGTGGGAGTACCGATGAATTTAAAGTTGAGAATTTGATATCTTGTTACCAACTGTCCGTCTATAGACCTGATTTCTTGTAAGCATTTGACATGCATGGCTCCATGCGGGACAAATAAAATTAGTGAGTGTTTTTTATATTATTCTAGGAAAAATTCAGTGTCTTCTGTGGAGTTCGAGCAAAAATCCAATAGGACTGCCGCATTAGGCTACAACATATTCGAGATTTCTGAAGTTTTTTCTTAAAAAACGGTGGAAGGTTATTGTTCTCCTTCATGATTTTTTTCTCAAGTTGCTGAAGATTTGGTAGTGTAATTATTCAACAATCTTCGTGGGCACAAAGTAACAACCAAGAATCTTGCGACGATATTTTCCTAGCTAAAAAAACTATCACCACTTAGTAAATACTAACTCTTGAGAAGTGTCTCAACTAAATTAGAAAAAAAAACTAGGTTATTTGAGAAATTTTGAAATAAGTAAAATAAGTAATAACCATAGGCCAATTTAAAAAAAGCACTCAGGAAATGTTGAAAACCTAGTAGTGTTACAAATGACACGCTAATTTAGGTGTTCTTTCATTTTCAGACAACCCATATGCTAAGAATTTTAAATTAATTTAATATGCAGCGCTTTTCTAAGCCTTGCTCTTTGTACTTGAATGATGATTAATTTTCATGTTACACAGAAAGTAACATAAAATAACAATTAGCATTACAAGCCAGTTTATTTATAGTCAAGGTTTGACACCAAAAATATCTATTTTTGGATTAAAATACTCATAGTTATGCACGCCAAAAAAAGTAGTGAGCTCACCATGTTTCCAAATTTTTGGCTATATATAACCCTACCCTATTATTAGAAGAAAGCATTTGACCTCATTTGGAATGCTGGTATAATATATAAAAAATATTTAATTGTTTCTTTTAAATTCTTAGTTTAGAGTTGTCCTGATGTTAAATAATGTTGTGTTCAAAATGGTCCTAATATTTTAAGCACCATGAGAAAAAAAATGCTCACAATATGAGCTATATGTTCAAATTGAGTGTTTTCGCATCATGTCTCTTGCCTTTCTTCTACCTCTAAACATCTCACTCCATGTGACCTTTTTACCATGACATTGACAATAACGACCACTTGACAACCCCCACCCCAACACCCCTCCCCATCCTCCGTCCACTACAACTTGGCTCCGGTGGCTCCGGCTAGGGCGATTGTCATGACACTGAACCCTGCCTCGACCTCTAACCCATCCCAAATCGCAATTCCTTCGCCGTCCCATAGATGGTAGCATCCCGTGGCCACATCATCACTCTGCTCCTAGGCCCGCCACCCCTACTTAGTTGGCTTCTCTCTAGACATAGAGATTGAACATCAAAGATGACTTAATGGAGAAACTAGGCCTTCCTCCCTAAACTTCAAATTGAACCACTAATCTCTAACTAGAGGAGTAGAGGACCGCTAGAGTTCTTGTTGGAAATAACTATCTAGATATATTTTTAAAGGAAAAATGATACCAGCCTAGAAGAAAATCAGATGGTTTTTTCATTGAAAAAGGTGTGCAAAAATGTAGTTGAAAAGGGCTCAAACCTGAAGACTAGGATGCATGGCCACGTTTCTTTACTCGAATCAATTGAGTTATGGTCACACTCTTTCTGAATCTAATGGCTACCATGACCCTTGTCTCGATCCTTTGTTGCCATGTCGTCCCCACCTGGTCAAGTCATCGTCCTCTTGCCTCACTACAACACTCTTACCTCTATCGTCATCGTCAGATTGGTCTCTCTTGTGTCCTCTATTTAAACCAAGATATTGAAGGTGTCTTGACAAACAAGAGCATCTCTAGTAAACCAATGATCATGCCAAATGAACAAAATAGGAGTTCTATTTTGTCTTTCTCTAGTAATTAAGTGCCTAATAAAACTCAAAATTTGGTGGGAGGAGCCACTCGACAAATAGCAAAGCGCGGAATCTACGAGTTGAGGGGAAAATTTGTCAAGTAATTGTTTTTAAGAAGTTCAGATACAAGACTTATGGAAGGCTATGTTTTTTTTCAAAGAAACAAATTAAGAGTTGTTTTAAAGAGCTCTTGAATATATGACCCTTCTGCCTCCTACGTCTTAGCCTTAGCCACTAACCCAAGGGCCGCCGGCGTCCAGATGCAGACCGGGCACAGAGAAATCAATGGTCACAGCTGGTCAGATTTTCCAAATATATATGAAAAAGAAAAGAAATATAAAAAAAAAGACAGCGTCCCAGGGCCCTGGTCAAAGAAGCATTCAAAATGGATTGCACTGGGAGTAATAAACAAAGGATACTTTGAACAGCCCCCGCATTGACCGGGTTTTTCTTTTTTCAGTTTCCGGATGAATAAGGGCATAGCTCCCATCACATCAATGTTCCCTCAAATACATAGAGTATTAAATGTAAACTAATTGTATGTATGTCGGCACAGATTAAGAGTAATTTACGAGACGAATCTATTAAACCTAATTAGTCTAAGATTAAAAACTTTTTATCAAATAAAACGAAACTGCAACAATATTTATTAAACTTTAACTCCTCGGACAAACACCCAACTAACTACTGGCCTACGCAGGGGCTAGATGCCCCGCACTGCACCCCCTCCATTTTTTTTACACGACACAGAAGGCGATTAGAGGAGATAGATACAGGCTACGTAAGCAAATTAGCTAGAGAATTAGGCTAATCAGCACAATTAACTTAAGCTAGCAGCGGAATCAATAATCGATCGGATGAAATCAGCGTACGGAGCCGCGCGCGAGCGATCTGAGCAGGTCAGGACGAGTCGAACTTGTAGTACTTGTCGACGGCGGCGACGACGTCCCAGGTGCAGCTAAGCCCCTTGGGGAAGACGACGAGGTCGCCGGCGCCGAACTCCACGCACTCCGACGACCCCTTGATGTGCGCCCGCACCTTGCCCTTGAGCAGGTAGCACGTCTGCCGCGCGTCGAACTTCACCGGGAACTTCCCCGGCGGGCAAGCCCACCTGCACGGCACGGGCACGGCGGCAGCCATTACATACGACGTCACGGCGATCAAGACCGTAGCGTACCTGAGGCCGAGAGGCGAGAAACCAAGAAAGTAACGGACAGTGATCGGCGGCAGCGGGGTGCTCACTTGGGCCAGGACCTGACGCCGAGCTGCTGCAGGCGCGACTCCGGCGGTTTGCGCTCGACGGCGATGGAGAGGCCGACAGGAGGGTCCGTGTCCATGCTGTCCGGGTTCGACCCCGAGGCCATGGGCGGGCGTGGTACCTAGCGCGCTAGAGCTAGCCTGGAGGAGATCGACGGAGAATGGTAGCTCGGGAGCAGGCGGAGGAGCAGCAGCAGTTATGGAGAGGCTGTGTAAGTTTGGTAGGCGTTAAGGGTGAATGAAGTGAGGCCTGGATGGACTCCTCTCCTGGTATGGTAGTGGGAAGGAGGAGGCTCCGCTCCGAGACCAGTTGGGAGCGAAGGCTTTCCCGCTTCCGCCTGAGTCCTGACGCCTGTATTAAACCGGAGCCGGAGAGCAAGAATCCTTTCTGTTCTCGGTTACAATAGTAAAGAGCGTGACAAATATTTTTTATTCTTTCTTTTGTGCATGTGCCATGTGCACAAGATTTGGGGGCCCGTGGACAGATAGACTTTGAAAAGCTCGACGACATGTGTAGGTAAATCTTTGATAGAAAAAAAAAACCACCGTCTATTGTAAATATTCAGATCTCTCAGTCTGAAATATAAGGAACCGGAGTTTATTCTAGACTTTACTTTACAGAGAAGAGTGCTAATAACTAACACATCAAAGAGATAAATTATAAAACTACATTTTACAATGTATCGAATGATTCTAATTTGATGTCGTATGTATTAATATTCTTTTCTATAAATTTGATTAAACTTGTGATAGTTTGATTTAGGGCTAACTTCGTTCTCGTTCTCTTATATTTCAAGATAGAGGGAGTATAGATAAAAAAAAGTTACTCTTCTTGGTATCAGTTAATATAACAATTTAAACTTTCACAGAAAAGAAAACAATTTAAAAGCATAAGGATTTAAACCCAAAGTTGTTATTATAGTGAAAAAGACAATTGACTATAGTAACAGCACCAGGCGTTGGTGAGTTACTGGAAAGCAATAGATATATGCTCAAATAACCGGCATCCAACTAACAGTGACAAGTGATATTGGCTGTTATGGTTCCTCATTAATGGCGAAAACACCACAACATTAAGCGAAGCATAGGATCTTTAAAACATCTAAGGAGTGTTTGTTTGGTGAATCAAGCTATTTTCGATGAGGTAATATATCATGAATCCATTCCTCAAATTTAGCTGGAATAATTTTGTTCTCGGAATAGTACTAAAACTTATTAGTTTGCGAGTAATGAGATCAATCTATTTCACTATGCAAATCAAACAGAGAACTGAGAAATGAAATGATACTGGACTATCTCGTTTGGTAAACCAAATTAAACATCCCACTAAAGAAAGGATGTATATTGTGTGCCACTCTCCCAAGGAACAAATAAGTCAATCAAAAAGATAAGCAAATATCTAAATATCTTCGTTCGCAACTCAAGTTGAAAGGAAATCTGGTATTGCTGGTGTCAGCTTTGGTAAATAGGCGAGTGTTGGCAATTGGCATTGCTATTGTAGGTAGAATTACTCTGTACATTCACACTCAAGTTGATTGCATTTTGGTTAGAACAACATTATGCTAGGACAGGATTGAGCACGGAGGATGTAGCGACAAAAGAAAGAACACGATCCCTCCATCCTAAAATAAGTGTCATTCTCACTTCCTGATGAGTCAAGCGCTTTCAATTTTGACCAAATATATACAAGAAAATATTGATATTTATATTACATAATTAGTATCATTAGATAGATCATTGAATCCACTTTCATAATAAACTTGTTTAGAGATACAAATGAAAATAATATTTTCTACGTATCTAATCAAACTTAAGAAAGTTTGACCGGCACGAATAAATAGCCACATTTATTTTAGGACAGGGGGAGTATGCTATGGATCCACAATAACTTCTCTAATGTCCCTTTCATGGCTAGAACCAATGCAATCTCATGTGAAATTAGTTTTAATGCATTGCATGGCTGTCAGGCTAGCCAAAGCTTTGGTCATCACTAGGCTTTGCTAACTGGAACTGCCAACATGGAGAGCCACATCAGCATAAGGACGAAATTGAACCAAAATTGAAAGTTGAAGGAATAGTTTGGCCATTTTGAGAGTTAAAGGACTAAATTGAACATAAGACGAAAGATGAGGGATCAATTTAGCTATTCCGCCAACTTATGAAGTTGATTGTTGTAACAGACCTTATATGGTTATTGAATGGTTTTTCCCCCTGTCCCCTTTCTCCTAGTCACGTATTTAGTATCTCACAATTTTTTTTGGGTGGAGAGGGGTCGGGGTGTCTAAATAACGAAAACAAAAACAGTGTTGACATGCTTGTTCTTAGCACAAAATGCAAGTGCACTGACCCAGAAAGAATCAAAATAAAAAGACCATCTACACCCCTTAGAAATTAACTTCTGTAGAAGCAAAGGTAACCTCTACGACACTCAATGAATGAATAAACATTATAGAACGTATTTTCTCGATGGCACAGAAAAAAAACAGTAGAATTGAGCGAGCATGGAATCAACTTTCTTGCCTCCTTGTTTCACACTGCCGCAGTTATACTATACTGTAGATGATGTTTTGGGAGCGTGGAACGCATGCTTGTTTGGCAGCAGATAACAGATACTCCCTCCGTCCCAGAAAAAAACGCAATCGTAGCGTTTAAAATTTGTCCCACAAAAAAAGCAATGGTAGGCAACAGGGATAGATGTCAGTTGGTGGGACCTAGCAATAACAAACCACAGCCCTTGCCCCTTGGTTCCGTCTCGAGTCATCATCCAAATAAAATAAGCAACCGCACCTCACCTAGGGACGCGTGGACGCCTTCTCGTCCACTCGAGTTTGCCTTCCTCCTTGAATCTTCCGCAGAGGACTCACACACCGGTCCTGTTCCTCCTCATCTGAGCTCCTTCCCCATCCATGGAGAATCTAGATCAGGCATCCACCAAACTTTCTCAGCATGCTGAGCGAGCGCGCGTGCGGTGTCCCGACATGGTGAGTGAGCACCATCTGGTCTGGTCTGGGTCGCCAGCTCGGCGGCTTGCGGGGGCGCAACGTTTGGATGCGGCAACTGCATAGTCCCACGTCGCGGCGCCTGGATTTGGCCGCTGCGTAGCCCGGCGCCGTAGCTGCGATGATGGAAGCAGCGGAGAACGGCGGAGAGCCTGGCGCCGCGGCTACGACGTTTGAGGCCGGCAGCGCGTACACGGGCGCGGAGAGACGCGGGGATGCGGCGAGGTCCGGCGGCGCGAGGAGCGCGGGGGAGGAGTCTGGCGGCGGTTGGCGGCGTGGGGTACGGCAGCGTGGGGGCAGAGAAGGATCGAGAAGCAGGCGAGAGCCCGAGACCGGGAACCTTCCGGCGATGAAAGAGAACGAGAGAGTTGGATTTGGACTAAACTTTACAGGAGTATTATTGTAATTTTACATCAGTCTTGGTATTCGCGCCCGGTCCTAGAATCATCCTGTTCGTTTGGACTTATCAGCAGAATCAGCAGCCATCCAGTAGTGTTTTTCTCTCACAACAAACCAGCGAACAGTGCTTTCAGCACAATAAACCAGCGAAACGAACAGACCGACATTTTTTACGGGACGGAGGGATTATTTATGAATCAGAAAAAGCCTGAAAGCGACGATCCCACTGATCCAGAGTTCCAGACGAAGGAAATCCACCGACCACAGAAGCAAGACGCGGTCAAACACAAACAACTCGTGGGCGAGGGCGACAGTACAGGCCCACGGCCCACGGCCCACGCTAGCCACGACGAAGGCCAACCGTGTCCGTCTCTATCCGTTTCCGTCTCTCCAGTGACGTAGACACGTTGGGACCACCGGCTGACCAGGCGTTTGACTGCCCCCCGCGACAAGGATCCCATGCGGCGACAGACCGTGTGGCCCCTCCCTCGCACCGTAAGGGACACGTGCGGTGCGGCGCGTTCAGACGGCAGTAGAGATGAAAACGGATGAGATACGGACGGATATCGCTGGTATCGTATTTGTTTTTATATTTATGTCCGGATTCAGATTCGAATACGGATAGTATCAAAAATACCGGATATGATATGATTGGATATCGACATCATAAATATATGATTTAAATATTCGGATACAAATACGGTATCGGATGTTAAATATCCGGACTCAGATACGAACGGATTAAAACTCCTCTAAATAAATTCGATCTCGAATACGGTCAGAAAATATGTATACCGTTTTCATCCTACACGGCACACGCCGGCCCCCTAGCCTGGCTGGGAGCCTGGGATCGGGCACCGCCACAGAGCGACGTGACGCCGGTGGAGGGGCCCGGCAGGCATCCCCTGGTCGTATGGCGCCGTGTCCCCCCGAACATGTGGGGCGCCAGTGGCCCGTCGACGCGTGTCCCGTGCGACCAGGCAGAGGAGGCGGATCTTTCTGCAGCTCCACAGTCCGCTAGGAGGGGCCCCGGCAGTAATATTGTATCCATCCGGTCTAAAAAAAATGCAATTTAGATGCTTCAAAGTTCTAAAAATTTTACAAGATTTTCCGTCACATCGAATCTTTAGACATGCAAGGAGCATTAAATATAGGTAAAAAATAACTAATTACACAGTTTGGTTGTAAATCACGAGATGAATCTTTCGAACCAAATTAGTCCATGATTGGACACTAATTGCCAAATAAAAACGAAAGAGTTACTGTGCTTTCAAAAATTTTACACCCCATCTGAACACATCCTCTATTTCTATTTTTAATTAATTTTTCAATATTTTTAACATAACATAGATATACTATAATGAACATGCATCTGGAAGATGAACAGTAGTGAGGGTTTCTGGGCTGCTTGATCCTGGTGTGCGCTAAAACTGAAATCCAAGATGATTCTCTTATCGTTAAGGGGTTGAGTAAAATCAGTAGTATCAGCCTATCAACATGTAACCCTCGGTGATAAACTAATCGTTCATTGGCTTGGTTCACGATACCGATTTTTATTACGGCTGTGCTAGCAGCCGGACGACGTCCAGACACCGCGCGCTGTACTCCGTTTTGTGCGCTCCATACGAGACCTACGCCACCCAAACGACAAGAGGGGATGGGGGCTGTGCCTCCGATTTGGAAGGACCTGGACATGACGTCGTATGGATGTCTTGCCGACACCGGGAGTAGGACACACTGAGGTGATACAGCAGAAGGCGAGGAGAAGAGATGCAACATCCGATCTGCTTTTATAACATCCAAATACAACAGTTGTAACATACGTCTGAAGGCAGATGAAACACTCGAAACATGCTCCTAAAACACTTAAAAAACACATGAAAACACTTGAAAACCATTATAACCATATGCAACATCCAGATAAAACACATGAAACGTATGTGTGAAACATATGCAACATCTAAATAAACACACTTGCAACATGCGTCCGGAAACATAGATGAAACATTGATAACAGACCTTTGCAACATACGTGTACCGTCATTGCAACATATGCAACATCCCAATCTACTTTGCAACACCCATTTGAAACACTTGTAACATACCTCTAAAACATCTAAAACACTCGAAATACATGCTTGCAACATGCGCTTTTAGCGAAACATGATAGTTAGGCGAGCGGAGCGGAGCATAGCGGGATCCCGACTGTGCGATCGACCCTCGGCGATAGGACGCAGGCTGTGGAGGCGACAGCAGGAGCCAGGTGGCAGCGGTGCGATCACGGGGGAGGCGTGCGAGAGCTGCGGCAGAGCTGGTCGCGGATCGGATGCTTGAATTTTAGGCCCTGTTTAGTTCCCAGAAAATTTTGCAAAATTTTTCAGATTCCCCGTCACATCGAATCTTTGGACACATGCATGAAGCATTAAATATAGATAAAAAATAAAACTAATTACACAGTTTAGACGAAATGGACGAGACAAATCTTTTAAGCCTAATTAGATCATGATTAGATACTAATTACCAAATAACAACGAAACGTGCTACAGTGTCATTTTGTAAATTTTTTGCAACTAAACCGGCCCTTATTTTAATTTGCCGTGAGGGGAGGGGAGCGGAGGGACGACAACTTCTGGACATTGGCTCCACCAACAGGGTCATCCGGCGCAGACAGACGTCGGACTCCCAACATCTAACCTCTCCTTTGTGAAGTGAGCAACTATTTAGCAAAGTAAATAAAGGCTGAAATATAAATAGCTCGATCCACTGTCCTTTCACCAAAAACTGTAAGAACAACTTTCTCTCTTTTTTTTATTTGAACTAACGGACATAAGACAATGACAATGCCTATTTCATTGATAAAGAATGATAAAGAAAAGATTTTACAGGCTGGCGAGCCGGGAAAGCAACACTCTTTCAGACACTTCTCGAGTACTACTTACTAACTAGTAGTAGCTACGTTCGGGCACAACAAATTCAGGAAACATGAAAACACAGAACCACACGCAATCTTTCACATCAACTTGAGAATCATAATGTGATACAAATAACCCGAAAAGCTAAGAACCATACAATCTCACATACAACACTGCACGAATCGCTACAGAAGTAAAAGTAACAATTGACTTGCGGCCAGGGCAAAAAAAACACGCCAATCTACATATATTATGATACACTACTGCATCTTTATGGTCGTTTCCTTGACAGACCAAGAGACATTGACTTGAGACACAATCTATCGGACGGAGCTTGCCGACATTATGTTATCAAACTATAATTGTTCGCTTCGCTGAAAAGCTAGGCTAAAAAATACTGTTCGTTGATTTGTTGTGAGAGAAAAATACTGTACCTTGGCTAATAAGTCAAGCTGATAAGTTCAAGTGAAGAGGGCTAAGTTACACATATATCAATATACAGCTGAGCAGATAGCAGGTAGGCTCACCATAAAAAGTTTGCAACAGCTTGCTACACTTTGCAACTATTCTATATTGCCAGCAAATACTAGGATTTGTTTGTTGCCTACAACTTTTGACAAGTTGATGTACTACAAATCGAAAACCATGGTAGTTTACATTTTAGGGCTTGTTTGGATGCACATGTATCCTCCTCAATCCTGCCACTCCAACACACATGGATCGAGGGAGATAAATGTGCAGCCAAACAAGCCTTACGTGGAGTTCATGGATTGAGGGCATACATGTATATCAAACAAGCCCTTATGTGGAGTTTCTCTTGTGCTGTCTGCATAATGCTACTCTGAACTATGTGTAGCCCTCCTTGTCCATGTTCTGATTTCTGGACCAAACCTCTAGAAGAAAATGAACAATACAACTAAATCCAAATGAACCGCTCCTCAATGTGCAAGAATAAGTTTCAGAGTAAAATCAAAGCTGAAATATAAGTAGCTGGATCCAATGTGCCAACACCATGCCAGAGCAAAATATCGTATGTGATTCTCAAGGAAAAACTAGCAAAGCTAGCTTTCACGGGGTTTCAATTTTAAAATCCACAACTCTGACACAAGTTCTAACATGAAATATTTCACTCCTCTATATAATAATAATTGTGAAATACACAATCTCAAAGAAAAATATGCAATATTGCATATAAAAACAAGGGAACATACAATCTCACATATGAAAAGAATTATTATCTGACACAACTTCAGTTTGTCTTATAGAAACCTTTAGCAATGACTTGTGGCCAATATATGAACCATGACCCACTGACCCGGTTTTAAGAACCTAGATGACAACAATCTCAACACTTTTTTTCGATATATATATATATATATATATATATATATATATATATATATATATATATATATATATATATATATATATATATATATATATATATATTTATTGAGTAGGGGTTTGCCCTTCATGTTCCTTTTTTTTCTAAAAAAGAACCTGACTGATTTCATAGGCATTGACTATGTTATAGGCAGTTGGCTAGGCCCAGTAGTATGAGAGGCCCATTAGGGGCCATTATTCTACAAAGGAACCTGACTAATTCCATAGACATTGACTATTCCATGAGCAGTTGGCTAGGCCCGGTAGTACAAGAGGCCCATTAGGGTTATGGTTAGAGATAAGATTAATCATCTTGCTTAGGAGTCAAGTAAACCTCTCTATCTATATAAGGAGATGTATATCAATAAAACGAGGCAAAAAAAAAGATCTATTATCCCAGTCCCCTGCTCCTATCCCTGCCCTTGTGGTGGCTGCCACCTACCGGCTGGCTAATGTCGGGCTGCTTAGGTTAGGGGTATCCAAATTCCAGATAAAAGACATGGAAATGGAAGCGACTCTACCACAGAAATGCTTTTCAAAGTTTTGTATTAATATAAAGAAACATCAAAGCAGGTATTGTAGGTGTGTAAGCTCACTGTATGCCCTACAGCTTATGATCAGTGGCAATAATACATATTTAAAGCTATGGTAATTTATTTTAATTCGAACTTAGCATCCACCCAACTCTGATTTCTGGACAAAACTTCAGGAAGCAAATGAAACTGGGGTTGACTGATTCCAAGCCATTGGCTCGGAACAAAAAGTTGTGGATGGAGCTTGTTGCCAAAAGCCTATCGATACGAAGGAACAACAGCAATTGTTAAAGAACACTATGATGCCTAACAGGAGCTAGGACATACTTCCAATGTTTAATATTGGCACTGTAAGTGTTTTAAATTAATAAGCCCAAACAAAACAGTGCAGCAAGTTTTGTTGTCTCCTGAGCTAAATTCATACCCTGCGTGGTGGCATCTGCTATCAGTGACTGTGATACTTTTTGGGAACAATGGTGATGCTTATGGTAATTAGAACTCGGCATGCTCTCCCAATTTTGACTTCTGAACCAAATTTCTAGTAGACACTGTTAACTATGAAAATTCTGATTTGATGAATGATGGAATAAAGTTTCTATGAAACAGATTTAAAACTACTTCCCTGCAATACCAGATTTGCATACTGATACAACGTTTTTTTTAAAAAAAAAAGTGACTATACTGATGTGATATTTCCACTTCAACACCAAATAATCAAAGCATCTATACATTGTCTTCACTAGACGGTTAAATTGTTGACAAATTGGAACTTTCAACACAGTTTGTTAACTAAACCCAAATTCTATAAAGAAAAAACTCACAGCCTACACAATTCCAGAAACAGGTATAAGCATTTATAACGACCTATAACAAGTCAGTCGAGTAACAAGACAGAATGATAACAAAATAAACTTCAATAGATCATACTGATGGAGCCAAAATACCAACAAAGATGCGGAAGAACACATGCACAGTGATCCACGAACCATAGGGCACAAAGGCGCACAAAGGTACTTATATTGATCCCTAAACATCTTCAGATTGCTCAAACGAGTCTCAATCGATACGCTAATTAAGAGAGCCCATCACGATATCGACATAACACGAATCGCGACCCACGAACAACCTCCGTTACCGAACCGGGCGCGGGCGGTTAGTTCCCTCAGGCGAGGTCGCCGTCGTCGAAGTCGGCGCCGTCAAAGCTGTTGAAGAACCCGGAGAAGAGGAGGGGCCCGCGGGCCTCGCCACCGCCGCCGCGGCCCGCGCGGTGCGGGGCGAGGAACATCTCCCCCTCCCCGTCCTCCTCGTCGAGGAACCCGGCCCCCGCGGCGCTGAGCGGCGAGTCGTCGATGTCCATGAGCGTCGAGATGGCGTCGTCCTCCATGGGCTGGTGCGGACGGTAGACGAAGGAGGAGGCGGCGGCGGGGGAGTGGCTAGGGTTTTGGCGGTGGTGCGGGGGCGGGTGGTGGCGAGGGTGGGGCTGGTGTAGGGCCGGCAGCGGGGGTGGCCCGCGTGCGCTGCGGGACCTCTGGTGATGACGACGCGACTCCATGCCTCTGCTTTTTGCGGCTGATATTTCGCCACTTGGTGTTTGAGATTTGTGCTGCCCGGCCGCACCATTGGAGGTTTTTTATATTGGTCACATACAGAAGAGTCCTTTCGTTCCACTTTCGCGGAAGGTTTTCGTGTTCTTTTTCTTTATTTATTATCACGTAACTATATATATATATATATATATATATATATATATATATATATATATATATATATATATATATATATATATATATATATATATATATAATAAATCCTACTATAAAAGAGCGAGTTTTTTTGAGAGGATCCCCTGTGTAAGAACCGTTCGATCTGGACTTCGTGCTATATAAGTCCTCCGTCATACGTGTTCTTACATCTTAATGTAAGATGTAACTGTCCGGAACTCAATCTCACGTAAGACTCAAACTTACGTACGTCTCACGTAATAATTCATATATCTATATTTGCTTCTTACGTAATAAAATGGACTCGTTTGCTAGGCCTATGCGTCAAGGACGGACGTGTTTAAACTACCGAATAGATTCTTTGGATAACACCGGTGTGGCCTTGATTACATCTTGTACCGGCCGATTATCGTTAGAGATATTTCGTTGGAGATTAATATTTTTTAGGTTCTCACTGTGTCATCATGACTAATATATAATAGTTTATTGATTCTCATGGTCTACGGGTAAAGTTATCAGAGTCTAAAGTCCTCGATGCTCACGAGTAGCAATATATGCATCGTACGCATTTGGTTCTCGCTATGGCATCATGATCTTACTTGTAGTATATATCTAAATCTAGCCTTTCATGTTTCATCTTTTTTAATTACATTGTCAAAACAACAACACAATTCACACGTGCAGACAATCCCCTAAATCTAAATAATGTATGATAAAAAAGGCGAAAACAAAAATCTAAACATGTTTGTAAGAAATAATAGAAAAAACGATCATATACATGCGCTTTATCCTCCACTTTATGTGGCCAAAAAGAAAAAAAAACATAAAGTTATGTTTACAAAGCCAAAAAGAAAAAACATAAAGTTATATTTAGATAGATATGCTAAATAAATTAATACTATATTATTTAAGTCATAATTATTTGTATCTACAGCTGCTTGTTTATTTATATCACGCTATTTTATATCTGTTTCATTTAGGAACAATCTTATTACATCATTAATAAAGTCATAATCCCTCACATTGTTTGTACGAGCCTATACTCCAAGATGAGTGCTTTCTTCTCCAATCTTGTTGGAGACTCCGGTAGCACAACTGAGCCTACGACAGGTTCTCCATCTATAGAAGGATAGGGGTTCTCCACCCAAACAAAAATGGATCTACACAAGTATAGAAATTGGATAATATAGGACAACACGAGCCGTTTAAAAAGGTATCTAAGTCAAAGTGCAACGATATATGCAGCTGAGGCATCCTAACGAACAAACGATTTGAACCTTGTTCTACACGACCAAAACAAATCGATCAAGCACTTGTCATCTACCTTTATTGTATATCGACAATTCAATTAACATTTTCATTGCATTTGAAATAGTTTTAGAAAGACGTGCGTGTCGCACGTGCATATTTGCTAATATAATAAATCAGCAAGTTTTATATTTATATATGAGATATATATCTGTCTATATATCTCTATCTCTAACCTTAATATTCATAGGAGGGAAAAGAGGATGATGGAGGAGAGGATCCCGCGGCCAGTGGCGCCCAGCCCCAGCTGCGCGCGTCCTCAGTCGGGGCGGCATCACTCGGCAGAGCCAGGCACAGTTAAATATTTGTTAGCATTTTCTCTAAGGCCGTGTTTGGATCCCAAGTCGGGATCACGGATTCGGCTCTGGTTGCTACAGTGTTCCTGCCGGAACACTGCAGCAGCTTTTGTTTTGTAGTGTAAAAAATTATCTAAAAATTGATTAATTAGACTCAAAATGTTCGTCTCGCAAAGTACAACAAAACTGTGCAATTAGTTTTTTATTTCATCTACATTTAGTACTCCATGCATTTGCCGACATTTTGATATGACGGGGAATCTCCTTTTTACATAGTGGAATTTGGATGGTGGAATTGAGAACTAAACAAGGGCTAAATCATAAAGACCCACTGTAATTTGTCTTGTTGGTTGTCGTTTAGGTGTTGACTTTGGTGGCAAGCTAATTTCTTTATGCTATCCCTAAGTCTTCTTTACGACAACTGATTTATGTCACTAGAGTACTGCATTGAACACTTTGAGTACTTATTTTATTAAGAATTGGAATTAGATCTAAGAAGCCCTTGTTGTAGGCCATGATTAGCTTCTTAAACATTAATTTTGTACTTTCAGCAATGTCTCTTCGCCACCTACATAGGTTGCTGGAACGGCCTGATTATCACACATTTGCTTGTCGTAGGCACTTATCTTCAAAGAATGGTCTACCTCCATGGTTCGCATTCCCAAACCATATGAACGACCTCCTGATGTCATGGAGGGAATAGTGGCGGAGGCAAGTATATGGCGAGGCTTGGCAGCCGCCATACCTAAAACATATAAAAAATACCGAATATATGTAGTATATACCATATACGTATACGTGAGTACTGAGTACGTGACATGTTAATATACAGGCAACGGCAAGTTTGCTTCGGCCTGTCGCCTACGCTTCTGGCCTGGTGGGCCTAATTTTTTGCAATTTGACCATTTTTTGAAGAAAATTTACGTTTGGCCTCTCAGGAGACGTGAACTGATCTTTGGACCCTGGGGTCGGCGCCAGGACTCATGGCTCCGAGGTAACACGTCTTGGCGCCACAGATCTTAGCTCCAAGGTGCCTGGCCGCGCACAACAAGCATCCTAGGTGGCGTTGACGTGATCGGTACCTCGGAGCCACAGATCTGGGCGTTGACCTCGAAGCCGTGGATCCTGGCACCGAGCATGGATTCAAAACCCACGGCCAAGTTTCCCTAGCCGAGGCTGCTTTCATTTCTTTTTCCTCCCTCTCGGGTTCTTCCTCTCCCCAACCCGCTCAATCTCTTGAATCGACGAATTTGACCTTGAAAACTTAGATTTGATCCATACATCTTCGTGAGCAAGGTATCATCTCTTCCCTTATCATTTTTACGCATTGATTTGGTATATATTACGTCTATTTTGCAACCCTAGATACGTTATTACTTGATGTTTGAAGTGTTTTTTATTTTTTGTATTATGTAACGGTAGAATGCCAAGGCGTGGTAAAGCTAGTAAGCTAAGGTAATCTCTTATCATCGTGTTATATTATGTTTTCATTTATGTGCAACAAATGGAAAAACCCTAGGTTTACGGTTTAATGTTCATTGCTTTCGGTTCTTAGAACAAATTTGGTTCAATTGTAGTTATGGCCGGATGACCGAAAATGCTTTCGACCCATTGCCTCTGCCTAGTGGTGTTCCAGTGCTCATGTGCTGGTGCGGTGATCCTTGCAAGGTAGCCAAGTCCGATGAAGAGGACACGTATAGGCAGAGGTATTGGATGTGTTCTAATTTTGTGTTTGAGCCTATAGAGCGTCAGCGCCGCATTGGGAAGATGGTGAGAAATTGATGTTGTGTATTATTTATTTTTGTCATATGAAGTCTTTCATGATTTATTTGTTTTGTAACAATTGCATTTGTTACAGACCCCTCCACCGCTCTGTGATTTTGAGCAGTGGATCGACACTGAGATCAAGCCAGAAGACAAGGAGTAGATGCAGAAACTGTTGCGGTGGGAGGCAGAGGGCAAGGAGATGATGGAGAAGTGACGCAGAGAGAAAGCTCTAGAAAAGAAGCACAAGGAAGAGGAGGAAAGGAGATGTATTGCTGCATACAGGGAGGAGACTGAGAGGAAGCTTGAGCATGTGCACCGAGCGAAGGCAACGACGGAGGAGAATCCTGATGCCCAGAGGAAGGGAAAGTGGCCTCGTTGCACTCAGTAGTTTTCATGACTTGCTAGTTCTATGGTTTATTCATGAACAATGTTGTCTAATCTTGGACTTTGCATTGTGTTGTCATGTAATGCACTTTAAGTATAGACATACCTAGGGCATGTTCTGTGTTATTTTGTTTGTCGTCATGTACTTCAAATGTTATTATGTTGATTAATGTGCCCTATTATTAGACCTTTCGTAGTGTCGTTGGTTTCATTATTTGTTGTCATAATATTGAGTTTAATATTGCAGAGGTAGTGAAACGAGTTTTTATAGTGCAAATAAAATGTAACGATGTAGTGGATTACCTAATTCAACACACACAACACATGAAATGGCATGTGATAACATGTACCAAACTAGGGTACAAAGGTCCTGAACTAAACCTAACATGCCTTAGTTAATTAAAACAAACAACAAGCATATGAAATGGTATGTGAGAACATGTACCAAACAAGGGTACATAGTTCCTTCCACTAACCCTAACACGCCTTAGGTAATTAAACTAAAAAAACAAACACATGGATGTGGCCCGTTAATAACTGGCCACATAGCAAATTGTGTTGCACCTTCTCCACAGTATCCTCACTTTGTTGGTGGTGGTAGCGGCGGGGGTGGTGGCGGAGGCCCTTATTCTTGTGATTAGGACAGGTACAATATGGATCATTGCAGAGTGCCTCCTCCTCCTATGAACTGGCACCATTGTTGTTGTCGTCCTGTGTTATCGTCCTTGTAATCGCTGCTAATTTCCCTTTCTAGATCGGAGATACGGTCCTGCAGGTAGTAGATGTACTCCGCATGCATGTTGAGAATGACTAAGGTCGCTGAATTCATGAACCAGTGGATCATGATCAGGACACAAGCGTCTGATGAGCTCCATTTCTTATTCGCTCAAAGCTACAACTAGGCAATCATCATCAGAATCAACGGCCCTTGCTGTGCCATAAGGCTCCTCATCATCCACAATATCAACATCCACGCTGTTAGAGGCCATAAACCCTAGGTCCACATTGGTTGATAGAGGAACAGGAGCACAACCATCATTATCAGGATTGTCTCCTGCATTTAAAGCACAAATATGGATAGCATTGAGACAAAGGAATGGAATGAATAAAGAATAAGGAAAGACAAAGTGTTACTAAATCACTTACTAGGATGATTCTGGGTCAAAGGGATCTCCTAAGGGGCACCAACAACATCATCGGTCCCACATTCTGTACGGACACCAGGACATACACCAACCTCATTCAGGGCGGATTCTCCAGTTCTAAAGGGTCAAGATGGCAGACTAGAGGGGGGTGAATAGTTTTTTTTTTCTAAAACTTAATTATGTTGGCTAACTGAAATAAGTGCGGAATTAAATCTATCGGTCTAGCCAAGACTACACCCCTCTATCTATAACTCTAGCACCTTACAAAAGATCATAATCAAACAAATAAGGTGCCTTCCTAGCAAGAGCTCACCTAAATAATTCTAGTTTGCAAGGTCACACAAACCTATACAACTAGTACTTCAAGCACCGGGGAGCTCCTACACAATTCTAGTAAGCAAAAGCACACAACTCCTAGGCTCACTAGCAATGCTCAATAATAAGGCAACCAATGCCAAATTAGAGAGCGCAAATTACTTAGCTACACAAACTAAATAATGTGACTAACAAGGTTACACAAACAAAATTAGCCACGCAAAGGGGATACTTTTAGCTACACAAGCAAGAAGATATCTAGCTAGCTACACAAGCACAACTAGATACAAGAGCAACAACACAAGCAAGGTATATATGAAGGTAAATATAAGCTTGTGTTGCACGAATGCAAACCACCGAGAAGAGTAAACAATGTTGACACGGTGATTTTCTCCCGAGGTTCACTTGGTTGCCACCAAACTACGTCCCCATTGTGTCGACCAACACTTCGTGGTTCGACGGCTAATCAGTATCCACAACCGAGCTCTCCCAAAGAGTGGCGCAAGAACCCACCATCAAGTGTGGTAGCTCAATGACACACTCTACTAGAGTTGCTCCTTGCGATCCCCACGGGGTGAGCACAATCCCCCTCACAAAGCTTCTTCGGAGCCTCGCATAATCTTCTTGTGAGCTTCGACAGAGCCACAAGCCACCAAGTCGTCTAGGAGGTGGCAACCTCCAAGAGTAACAAGCACCACCAGCTTGCAACACGATCACCTAGTGCCACTCGATGCAATCTCACAATGCAACGCACTAGAATCACACTCACTCGTAATCGATTCGCACTCTTGCAAGCACAAGTAAGTTAGAGGCTCTCCTAACACTCCCAAAGCATGGACACTAAGTCCCAAGGGTGCCAAGCTACAGTCAAGGCCGGCCACCACTTCTATTTATAGTCCCACAAACGAATATAGCCGTTAGCCCTTCACTGGGTGTTTTTCAGGGGCAATAGACACGTTTGTCGCGCCTGCAATAGACGCAACCAGCGTTCGACGCTCCACTGCTAGCTGTGCTAGATCGTTGCCATGTGTCCATAGTTAAATGTGACTCGTTGATCTCCAACGGTCACTAAACCGATACTGTGCTTCAGCACCACTCGACAGATGCGTCTGACGCTGCGAGCCCATGCATCCGACGGTGCAACAGACGCACTCCAGAGAGGTCTATTTTTGTGCTCGGTCGACGGACGCATCTGACACTCCATCACTAGATGCTGATGTCAGTGTCCGATGAGCACTCAGCGCCACGCCGCCTCACAAACAACTGATGTCACCTCCACCAGACGCTGACGCTCGGCGTCTGTCACTCCAACACCACCGTGTCCGATGCTCTAGCTTCTACGTCGCCTCAGTACAGCCTTAACAGACACGACCAGCGTCCCTCGCCCAAGCAACAGACGCACCAGTGCACGCCTTGCCAGCACAGCGCCGCTAGGGTTTAGCACCAGACGCTGGGTCCAGGGTCCGACGCCTGCGAAGCCAGCGTCCAATGCCTGGTTTTTAGCAGAGAACTCTCCCACGACTTCACCACTTCTTCCAACCTTCGGCGTAAAGGAAATTAGTCATTTCAATTCCTCAAAAATGCCTGAAACTTCCGCGACTTCACCACTTCTCCCAAACCCCTCTCTACCGCTCAAACTCCATTGCCTTCGTAAATGTGCCAACAACACCAAGTGAACACAACCTTGTACAAGTGTGTTAGTATTTTCACAATTATTTTCTTCAAAGGAGTTAGCCACTCAACTTGTCACGCCACTCGATTCTAGCAACGATGCAAAGTTAGATCACTCGAGGGGCACTAGATGACCGATATGCAAATAAGTTTGCCCCTCTTGATAGTACGGTCATCTATCCTAAACCCGGTCATAAACTTCTCTACACACCTATGATCGGTGAAATAGAAATGCCCTAGGTTATACCTTTGCCTTGCGCATTCCATTCCGTCTCCTCCGATGTTGATGCAACACATGCACCAACCAATCATCAAATGATATGATCCACTTCATATCATCATGTGACCATATTGGTTCATCGATCTTGACCTCACTTGCTCTTCACCGTTGCCTCGGTCCATCAGCGCCAAGTCTTGCTCAAGCTTCACCGTCACACGTGGTTCCTCGCTTCAAAGCCTCCGACTTGCCCTTCACACTTGCAACCGGTCCGTCGAGCCAAGTCATGTCTTGATCTTCTCCACCATGATCACATGACTCCATGTCATGTCTCATATGCAATGAGCTCCCCTATAACACAATCACTTGTGGACTAATTCTCTGTGTATCTCACATTAGACACAATTAGTCCACATAAGGTTGTCACTCAATTACCAAAACCAAACAAGGACCTTTCAAGTTCTGGTGACAACCCATGAGGGGGTGAATGACCATTAGGGGGTGAATACCCATGAGGGGTGGGATCATTGGACAACTTCCACACAACCAAATCCAAACATTAAAACTCATTCTTCGTGATAGTTTTGACATATTTGTCCCATTGAGCCTAATTAGGACCAACCGCCTCAAAATTGTCCCTGACCTGCCATGGTGAAGTACCCCCTCAACTAAGACAACATCTTCATTTGAATTACATTTATGCTCATCATGAGCATAACCAAACAACTCAGAAAACAATGGCCGATCATCGAATATCACTGGCACCCTTTGCATTCCAACAAAACTGACATTCCCAAACTCATCTTCCTCCACACTTCCTCCATGATACAGGGTGACTACGTTGTCCATCTAGTTGGTATGCAACACCAAAGTTACTACGGGTATAATACACTAAAATAACTAAATAATTAACCTAACTACATAACTATCTAACTATCTTACTAACTAAATTTTATAACTACATCTCCTAATAAGTATCTAAATAAATTTGCTAACTACATTGCCTAACTACATCACCTAATAACCTAACTAAATAACTATCTAAATTTGCTAACTACCTATATAAAATAAATTTGCTAACTACATTGCCTAACTACCTATCTAATCTAATTATAGAACTAAATAACTATAACTAGATTAGCTATAGAACTAAATTAGCTAACTATATTACCTAAATTATCTAAACTAAAAAAACTATAAAATGAAATTACTTAAACAAAAAAATTACCTAGGCACCTGCTCAGGGCCGGCCGAGGGGATTGGAGGGAGGGGGCAGTGCCTCACGGGTGGACGTTGGGGGGAGGGTGCGGTGCCTCACCAGCGGGCGTTGGGGATGGGGGCGGCGCTGTTGGTATAAATTAAATGCACACAAGTTATAAGGTATATACAAGCGCACAGATAAATCTATCTCGTTGTAGCACTTCACCAAGATAATCCTGGTTTTAATATCAAATCTAAAGGAACAGTATGTGAGTGTGTTTTAACTAGTTGGTCTATAAACTTAACCCAAATTCAGAATCAATGTCAGACCATAAAAGGGGAATAAAGTAGACTACTAAGTACTGTCTAGTTCTAATCTCAATAAACTTTGTCAACTAAAGCTCAATTCGTGGGCGATGTCTCCCAAGGAATAAAATTAGAGTTCCTTCCCTACAAGCACCAATTGGCCTACCAAATCCTATCGATGGGAGATGGACTGCAAATGACTCAACGCAGCTGTCACCTACGTGATCTACCACCTTCCGATCAATTAGGGGATATTCACAAGTAACCGTACAATAAGCACCACGCTTACACTATGAATACTACTTTAAACAAGGAGCTACCAAGATCAAAGCACTCAAAAGAGAGTTGCAAACTTGAAGAACAATAGCGAAGCTGATTACCAAAGAATCTTAGAAGCAAGCTTCAGAAGAACTTGATCCCACAAAATACAACAGAAGATAGCACCAACAGGTCGGAACTCCTCTAGAATTCTAATCTTGCACTCTATCTCTCTCTATCTCTAATTAATACTAAATCCTATGGAGGACTAATCTTCTCTTGATCGCTGGTCTAGATCCTGATGGAATAGAAATTAGGGTTTCTGGCTCTAGATCTGACTTGACTTCACTAGGCTTCTACCCTTTATTTATAGCCCAAGAGGTTGAATACGAGCCCTTGGATCAAACCGACTTCATGTATGGTTGAGATGCATCCTTGGAAGCGGTGAAAGAATACTCTAGAAGCTTATGGTGGCTTCCCACCATAGTAGGTCGGGCAGCACAGGGGTGGGCCCGGCCGACCCCACTTGGTAGGCTCTCAAGCCCTGCCTCGGTGTGGAGTCCTCTGGAACCTTCCCATGTATACACCACAAAATTATCCCGTGATATCTTTTGATATTTAGGTCCTCTTTGGCGGTTTTCTGTGTAAATCCTACAAAAAATATAAATTCATCAAAACTCATGGAAACTGTCAGTAATAACCTACTACTCTATAGTATTTATCCATTTTGATCATTTATGAAAGATAGTTTGACGGTTCATGGTATACTTTAACTACCGTCAACAAGCTCCCCCACACTTAGGCTTTTACTCGTCCTCGAAAAAAGGATGGATTACTTAAGACATAACTTCAGAACAAAATATCAACATAAGACTATTCCTAATCATGCATGTAGTGCAGGATTTAAAGTGTCTACCATAAAACTTTATGCGGTTGAAGAACAGAACAATGTGAAACAGATCACTTTTATATTTTTAGTTGAGTTAATCAGAGAAACAATTAAGATTTTTGAAAAAACAAAAACATAGCTTACCTTATCCTTTTGCGGTACTCTCAAATCATTGATATATCTAGTATTTTTAGATCCTTACCAAGGCATAAATGACATTGCCTTCTTTCTTCCTACGTCTAAAAGCTTATGTGGATCTCAGGTAGGGCTGAAAATGTAAAAACATACTTGTATTGCATATATTGTAAAGTCAAAACAAGAATCCAAGGATAAAAGTGTCATACTCTTAAATCAAGATGTGCTTGTGTGTGGAATATATAGTGGCTAATCCTAATTCTATTATGCTCCTTGAAACATGTTTCTCTGATTCAATACTTAAAAACCTTTGCTAGAGAGTATGGGCTATCTATTTTCTTTTTTTAGCGAGCATCTAAGTACCCATTGTTTTAGATACTTGGACATTTGTCTATTTTTTCTATACTTTTGTTTTTGTATAGCCACATATCTCTTTCTGCAATTGGAAAATTTTAAGAAAGACATTTACAAAAACTTGGAGCATTTATTCCTAACAAATATTTTTGTGTCTTCTTCCAGTGTAGGAGTAAAACATTTTTGGTGGATGAAAAACATGTGATTGCGTACTACCAGTGTAGGAGCAACAGAAAATATGTGGAGTGTACGTAATCTTGATCTTGAAAGCATGATAAATTTCTCAACAAGGGTCACAAGGTTTGACCAAACTCAATACAAACACAAGTTGTATATGTAGAAGGTTTATCTATCCTATATATGGCTCTGGTAGGACATTGCTATTACTACAAAGAAGATTTATAGCTATTCATTTTACTTTTAAAATAAAATTCTCCAATGACAAAACTTCAAGATTCAGGTTCTCATTATTCCACTATATCATATTCCTCAACAACTTAAGCAATCATGGGTCCCCAAAATAAGTTCCCAACAGTAGCAAGACTTCTAGAAAAAAGTATTATGTGAATTTATTCCTAAGTCACGATTGAAATAATCTTTCCTATCTCCTTTAAGATGTCTTAGCATGTGAATTTCAATTTGGTTTGAAACAAAAGGCGAAACATATGAAACTGGAGCTTATTGGATTCAAACCTGAACTTAGATGAAACACGACGCGAGGTGGTGAGGTGGTGGGCTGGCCGGTCCAATAGGGTGGCCGGACAGCACCCTCTGGTGTCCCTTTGGGGCCCACTTTGGCGTACGAGGTCCCTGATTAATTATTTTTCTAATTTCATGATTTTCCTGATCAAATATCATTCTGTGGTCACGATGTGTCTCCCCCACATTTATTTTCCTGTATAAACTTTTCTGCACAATATGTGAAGACAAACACATATTAAAAAACAATAGAGAGATAAAGAACAAATAATCATATCAAACTTTAAAACGAACCTAACAATTCAAAGCGACAAACCTAACTCTTAACCTAACTGTGCCCTATTACTCAGATACATAATTTAATCCTTCTTGACTAGCCTAGCCATCTCTCTAACAAGCCTCTCATTCTCTTTATTGAGATTGCTAATTTCTAACATATTCATCTCGGTCTGCCTACTCATAGTATGAACGGTACTAGTAACAAGTGCAAGTGCTTGCTTGAGAGATTCGACCCTATCTTCGAGCATGACTATGGTCGTTCTAGGGTGCTTGGCTTCTCTCTCCAAGGAAGAAGGTGCAAATCTTTTGGGAGCTTCTCTTGGTGGAATGAATTTGACTTGACTTGGAGCAGCGCGAATTCCATCCAGAGAGACACGAGGAGTGGCATTAGTGTATTTTACACATGTTACCTCCCCCAACTTATTGGTTTTCACACCCACAATCCTCTCATTAGGTTGTGGAGACAGCAGCTTGGTGTTCTTCGGCACAACAACCATTGATCCCTTCGGTGCATCCTTCAGGAGTAGACGCTCTTGTGGCGTCGGGAGTGTATGCTAACGAGCTTAGACGTAGTAGGACTGCCCATAGGTCTTCTTGGGTGGCACGGACACTAATTCCTTGGGATGAACAACAGCAAGGGGAAGAGCTTCATCTACAGGAACGATGGCCAGCGTATCTTCCTTCGGAGGATTCTTGTTGAAGTCAACTCCGAAAACTACAATCTCTTTTCCAGCCATTGGATCTTGGAGAAGGAGAGAACTCTTGCTATGGAGAGGAGAGAAGGCTTGAATGGAGTAAGTTTGGAGGTAGGCATGGGGTTGTTTATATAGGGGGGTTGACTTGCAGCAGAGGTTAAAATCTTCCCCTGGATAGCTCTGTGTGAAAGAATATCCGAACGAATCGCAACTAGATGCCATTCTATCTTGGAAGGGTGTAGAAGAGTCGTGAGAGTTGGCGACGCACGAGAGGTGGAGATGAGGTGCCGAGCGGCGGCCCCACCCATCATCCTCCCGGGGTCATCTCTGTCTCGTGTGTTCCTAAATCTATTTCCTTCCCGAAAAACATATATTCGCATTTTATTTCACAACGGAGGATGGCAGTGGTGTAATTATCGTATAATAAAATCTAATTCATCAACTACCTCAAGTGGTTTATTAGGTTCTAAAAAGATTTTGAGACGGTGGGCCATTTACTTTGAATAACGTACCTTCATTGTTTTGAAGAGTTACCGCTCCATGTGATGAAGTACTTACCACTGTAAATGGTTCTTTCCACTTGGTTTATAGCTTTCCATGCCCAAATAGTTTAACTCTGGAATTAAAAAGTAATACCTTATCTCTAGGTGCAAATTCCTTCTTCTTGATTCTCTTGTCATGCCATCTTTTAGTTCTTTCTTTATAGATTCTTGAATTGTGATAAGCTTTTTCTCGCCATTCTTCTAATTCAGAGAGTCACATCTTCCTCTTTTCTCCTGCGGCTTCAAAGTCCATGTTCCATCGCTTGATAGCCCAATGTGCTTTGAATTCTAGCTCCACAGGTAGATAACAAGTCTTTTCATATACCAACTAATATGGTGACATACCCAATGGTGTCTTATAGGCCGTATGATAAGCCTAAAGTGCATCGGGTAGTTTATCTTTCCATGCAGTTCTCATTTCATTGACTGTCTTCTATAAAATATTCTTGATTTTCTTATTTGACATCTCTGCCTGGCCACTTGTTTGAGGGTTATATGGAGTAGCAACATTATGATGAATCCCATGTTTCAATAAATAGTGATGGAAATCCCTGTCAGTAAAATATTTTTCTCCATCACTTATCACCATTCTTGGCACTCCAAATCTTGGGAATATTATTTCATGAAACATTTTCTTGGAGTGTTTAGCATCAACAGCTATGCATGGCATGGCTTCAACCCACTTGAAAACATAATTAACTGCCACCAAAATGTACTCACAGTTCTTTGACCTTGGGAATGGTCCGATATAGTCAATTCCCAGACATCAAAGAGCTCAATTTGGAGGTTGTTAGTGAGTGGCATGGCATCGCGTGAATTTATATTCCCATGCTTCTGACATGCTCCACATCTCCGGATGAAATCTTTTATGTCTTCATACATGGTTGGCCAATAGAATCCCCTCTACCAAATCTTCGCATGAGTGCGGAATACCCCATAATGTCCTCCATATGGTGATGAGTGGCATCTTTCAATGATTTGAATGCCTTTCTCTGTCGGTACACATCTTCTGAGCAAGCCTTTAGCACAAGCTCTGAAGAGGTATGGTGGATCCTATATGTGGAGATGACTTTCATAAACAAACTTCTTCTTATCCTCCCCTGTCGGTATATAACCTGTAACCATAAAATTAACAATATTCGCATACCAAGGGTCTGGTCTGGAGACCTTAAAGAGCATGTTGTCCCTCATCGAATCATTGATAGGTAATTCCTGCGGATTTTCAAATTGTATTATAGACAAGTGATCGGCAACATAATTTTTTATTCCTTTTTATCTTTTATTTCTAAATCAAATTCTTAGAGTAGCAAACTCTATCTTATCAATCGAGGTTTAGCACCTTTCTTAGTGAGCAAATATTTTAAGATAGCGTGATCAATGTAAACAATTACTTTTACTCCTACTAAGTAAGATTTGAACTTATCAACTGCAAAAACAATAGTTAGGAGTTCTTTTATAGTTGTTGCATAATTAAGTTGAGCACCTATCAGAGTTTTGCTTGCATAAGCAATTGCATGATGCTTTCTGTCTTTTGTTTGTCCCAAAACTGCCCTCACAGCATAATCACTAGCACCACACATAATTTCAAAAGGTAATGACCAATCAGGGGTTGGATGATTGGTGCATAGCTGAGTGCTTCTTTTAAGAATGTTAAAATATTTTAAACATGCATCATCAAATTTAAAAGAAACATCTTTAGCTAACAGGTTTGTCAGTGGTCTAGCAATATATGAAAAATCTTTTATGAATCAGCGATAAAAACCGCAATGACCCAAAAAACTTCAAATTCTTTCGATATTCACAGGTGGAGGTAGTCATTTTATTACTTCAATTTTAGCTTTATCTACCTCAATTTCTCTTTCAGACACTAGGTGTCCTAGCACTATTCCTTCTCTAACCATAAAATAACATTTTCCCAATTAAGGACTAAGTGCTTTTCTTTGTATCTTTACAAAACCTTGTTTAAATTTTTAAGACAATCATCTAAAGTTTTTCCATAAATAGAAAAATCATCCATGAAAACTTTCATAATTTCTTCAATCATATCTGAAAATATAGACATCATGCATCTTTGAAAAGAAGTTGGGGTATTACATAATCCAAAAGACATTCTTCTATAAGCATAAGTTCCATATGAATATGTAAAAGTTTTTTTGCTTTGATCATCTAGGTGGATTGGAATTTGGTGATATCCTGAATACCCATCAAGAAAAAAAAAGAATGGTTCGCTAATCTCTCTAACATTTCATCAATGAAAGGTACCGAAAAATGATCTTTCTTAGTTGCCTTGGAGGATTAATTCATTTTTCTCATTTTGAACAACAGTCATTCTCCCTTTCTTAGGTACAACTTAGACCGGACTTATCCACTCACTATGCAGCACAGGATAGATGATTCCGACATGCAAAAGTTTTAAATTCCCTTTCTTCACTATCTCCCTTGTCGCGTTATTAAGCCTATATTGGGGCTCCCTAGAAGGTGTACAATCTAGAACTGTAGGGATACGATGGGTGCAAAGAACAAGACTAATCCCTTTAAGGTCTTGGAGTGAATAGCCAAAAATAGAACGGTGCTTTTCTAAAACAGTTATTAAGTGCAAAAATTCTTCTTGAGAGAGTCTATTACTTATGATCATAGGAGAATCCTGATTATTATTGAGAAAAGCATATCTCAAACCAGAAGGCAGGGGTTCAAGTTCAATAGAGAGCTTAGAGGATTCTAGCAATTCATCGAGAGGATCGGGAACAGGATCATCCTCTTCCTCATCAATGAAGAGCTGAGCATCATCTTCTATGTTGGGTTCAATAGGGTCATCAAGAGATGCTACCTTAACCTCTTCTATTAGGTCTGACTCAGGAAGTGGCTCTATCTTAGTATTAAGAGAACGAGTAATAGGCATAGAGAGCTCAAAGTTTTTCCTAAGTTTAATATTCAATTTCCCCGTTTGTCCTTCTTGAATAAGTTTTTCTATTGGTTACCCTATCAACATAACGAATTCTACCACATCAAAAATGTAGAAATTCAATAGGACTCTGGTACCACTAACAAAAATAGAAAGGGCACACAGAATTCTCAAACTTAGGACAATGCGTCCTGAAAGACTTTTCAGCAATTTTATAGTAGGGGCTAATAGCACATCCTTTAGAAAATCTTGAGCAAATAAAGTAGACATGATATTAACACCTACTATTAGATTATAAAAAGTATCATAAGAAGCTTTGTCAAGTTGGCACCGAATAACGATAGAGGGTGAATCTAAACAAATTATCTTAGGCAAAAGCTCTGATTCGTCTAACCACTCGTCGCTCAACACAAACATAAGTTCTTTTGTTGCCTTTTTAAAGAATTCTTTCTCAGAAGGGTCTATGAATGATGGATTTTTATACTCCTGAGGTTTCTTCATCATATGATATTTTGAGGTATTTCCATAATCATCAAAAAGTTCATCCTTGAATTCAAGCATCAGATCCAAAATTATAGTTTTCTCCTCCTTCGGTGGTTCAGGATCTAAAATAGCTAAAGCTAGATGTTGGGATGGGTCAGGCAAAATTTTAGGTTTAGCTATTTTGGTTTCTTCCTCTAACAACTTCTCATTGTCCTCAGGAAGGTTATCTACGATTTTCATAAGAATGTCTTTAGCGTATTCAACAGTGATATGCATGAACAAACCTCCTGCAGATGAATTAAGATGTTTTATAGTTTTCTTATTAAGGCCCACAAAGAAGTGTTGGAGAAGAATGGGTTCAGCCAAAGTAAGATTGAGATCAGAATCTACAAAAGTGTTAAATCGTTCCCAGGCCTTACCCAAAGGTTCATTTTTCTGTTGTTTAAAAGTTAAAAGTTCTGCATGAAGTTTGACAACCTTATAAATGGGAAAGAATTGTAAAAAAAGCTAGAACTTAGGGCTTCCCAATTTCCTTTACTCCTCTTAATGTGACGTCTATGCCAATGTTTAGCTTTTTTGATCGAAGAGAAAGGAAAAAGCTTCCATCGTAAAGCTTCATAAGACTTGCTCTCAATGTGAAGACATGCGCAAATCTGCTCAAACTCATGTAAATGGGAATAGGGGTTTTCATTAACTTTGCCAGAAAATGATTGATCCTTAACCATTGCAATTAACTCCGGACTAAGCTCATAACCAGATGATAGGATGAGTTTAGATGATTCGGCTGGCTTAAGGCTCTGGTCTATGGGTGCTCCGTATTGGTAAAGAAGGGTAGTATGGGCTCCATAATAAAAAGTAAATAAAAAACTAAAAAGATAAAAGATATAATACAAGATTAAGCTAGACTCAAAGTTAACTTAGCAAACCGACCCTCGGCAATGGCGCCAGAAATGCTTGTTGGTATAAATTGAAAGCACACAAGTTATAAGGTACCCGCAAGCGCACAGATAAATCTATCCCGTTGTAGAACTTCAGCAATATTATCCTGGTTTTAATATTAAACCCAAGGAACAATATGTGAGTGTGTTCTAACTAGCTGGTCTATAAACTTAACCCAAATTCACAATCAATGTCAGACAATAAAAGGAGAATAAAAAAGACTACTAAAGACTGTCTAGTTCCAATCTCGATAAACTTTATCAACTAAAGCTCAATTCATGGACAATGTCTCCTAAGGAATAAAATAAGAGTTCCTTCCCTATGAGCACCAATTGGCCTACCAAATCCTATCGACGGGAGATGGACTGCAAAGGACTCAACACAGCTGTTACCTATGTGATCTACCACCTTTCGGTCAATTAGGAGATATTCATAAGTAACCCTAGTCTAAGCACCACGCTTACACTACAAATACTACTTCAATCAAGGAGCTACCAAGATCAAAGCACTCAAAAGAGAGTTGCAAACTTGAAGAACAATAGATACAAATTGCTTACTTGAATAAGAAGTTAATTACCAAAGAATCTCAGAAGCAAGCTTTAGAAGAAGTTGATCCCGCAGAATACAGCAGAAGAGAGCACCGACATGCCAAAACTCCTCTAGAACTCTACCCTTGCACTCTATCTCTCTCTATCTCTAACTAAGACTAAATCCTATGGAGGACTAATCTTCTCTTGATTGTTGGTCTAGATCCTAATGGAATAGGAATTAGGGTTTCTGGCTCTGGATCTGACTTCACTTCAGGGGGTTCTACCCTTTACTTATAGCCCAGGAGGTTAAATATGAGCTCTTGGATCAAACTAACTTCATGTATGGCTGAGATGCATCCTTGGAAGCGGTGGAAGAATACTCTAGAAGCTTGTGGCTGCTTCCCGCCATAGGGGGCTAGGCGGCACAGGGGTGAGGCCGCCTGGCCCCACCTGGTAGGGTCTCAAGCCCTGTCTCGGTGTGGAGTCCTCTGGTGTCCTCTAGAAAATTCTCGTGTATATGCCACAAAATTATCCCACGATATCTTTTGATATTTAGGTCCTTTTTGGTGGTTTTCTGTGTAAATCCTGCAGAAAACATAAATTCACCAAAACTCGTGGAAACTGTCAGTAATAACCTCTCACTCTATAGTATTTATCCATTTTAATCATTTATGAAAGAAAGTTTGATGATTCATGGTATACTTTCACTACCGTCAACAGGCGCCACTGTTGGTATTTATTAACTTGACACTTGATTCAGTAGTCACTTTCTTCTCTCCTACACTTCTAGCTATTTTATACCAGGTTGTAATCCCCGGTTGATGGAGCTAAAAATGTTTATTGGCACTTCTCTTCATCATGTGACTAAAAATAATTATAAAGATATGAATGCAAAAATATATCCGCAAGCGCACAAACAATTATACCAATATAGCATTTTACTGGGAGTATTCCAAATAACGTTATTTATATTTTTACCATAGGAAGAAGCTAGGAGCAGGCTCAATATTTATAATGCAACTTATTGATGAGATCAATCACATAGCACATGCTCAAACAGGGGTAAGCCAATGATAGTAAATATATGATAAATGATAAGCCCAGAGATAGAAATAGACTACTCATTGTTCTAGTTAGACATTCAGGAGATTAGTCAAGAGATTGAATTCTTTTGTTATTTTTAATTTACTAAGTCTTTCATCTAAACTAGCACATATATTATCATATAGAGCATAATGACTCTTTATCTATACATAAGGAACATTACTAATAAGGAAAAATCAAAACATAACTTGATCTCCCTTGGCAACCGGGTTCTACTTGGTCTATTATGCGGGGAGTGAACTACAAAGGACTCAACGGGAGTGTCACAGCCGCGATCTACCACTAGGCCCGGCATATAGAGTGCAACCGCAGGTAAACTATATCTAAACACCTCGCTTACATAAAGTCGACCACCAAATCCACTCGAGTAATGAATTAAGCGCTTTGCGATCTTATGCATAAACTCATTATCAATCATGACTATGTCAAATATACTACTAGAGTAAACTAGAAACATATTAAACAGAAATCTAATTCTCTGGTGGAGACTTGATCTCCAGAGCTTCTAGCTTTGAATGGCTTTTCTGAATTGAATGGAATGTTTTAGTCTGGGGGCAGGGGCTCTGCTTATATAGGGCCAAAGGATGAATCGCGACCCTCGGATCAAACTGACATGAAATGACAGCATAGATCAAAACCCTAAGTCGGTAGAAGGAACATTCAAGAAGACAGAGGCTGACAAGGTGGGGCCACGGGCGGCTGCACTAGCCCACGGTCGGCCGACCGTGGTGCCTGCCAGGTGGGCCCCACCTTCTTCCACATGTCTTCTCGTGTGTTCTAGATGCTTCTTAAGTCAATGCCACAGTAAAATATCGTAATTTATTCTGACGTGTAGATCCACATTGCTCCTTTTCCTGTTTAATCCCTGAAAAACATAGTTTCACCAAAAATCATGGAATTCTGTCAGTTTAAACGCCAAAGTCTACATTGGTGATCATTTATGTCCATTTCTATGCCTTGTTGACGCTATAATTTTAGTAGTTTTCAACCATCAACAACTCCCCCAAGCCTAACATTTTCTAGTCCCTTAGCAAACTTAAACTTGATTATCAGAAAAATGTTGTAGCTGCTCTGCAAAAATTATTCAAGAATTCATCTTCAGATTAGAATAAATAACTTGACTTTCGAACTCACCCATTACCATCAATCATGAGGCTTAACTTTCACTTGGGTCTTAGGTAACTAACAAATAGAAAAGTCAAGCACTATGTCTCATGTTCTTTGTTCCACCTCCATTCTGGGTTTTTTTTTATAAATTTTTAAAATAAAACTCAGAGATTCCTTTGTATGACACTCACAAGTCTCTCATATACGTGGTATTTTTGACTTTCACCTTCCCTCGTACCCTACAACTAAAGCTTATGTAGAGCTCATGGGTATGGTAGTAGCACATACATACTTGCAAGACATATATTGTAAAGTTAACCAATGGATCCAAAGAGAGTTAAGTCATACGATCAAATCAAGATGTGCATGTATGTGGAATATATTTGGTGGCTAACCTAATTCTAATATGCTCCTTGCATCATATTTCTCTTGTTTGAAACTTGGAAACTTTAATAGAGAGTATGGGCTATGCTTTTTTCAATTTTCAATTTGGACACTTGTTTATTTTTTTATACTTTTATCCTTTCATTTTTTTTAATATAGCCATATATCGTCTTGATTTAATTACAATTCAAGAGAAACATTTATAAGAACTTGTAGCATTTATTTCTAACAAAATTTCTTTTTGTGTTTTCTCCCAATGTAGGAGTAAAATATTTTTGATGGATGGAAAGCATGAGTGTGCGTACTTCCAGTGTAGGAGCAGCAAAATATATAGGTTGAACGTACATGATCTTGATTTTAAAAGTATGACAAAGCTCTCATAAGTCATCAACAAAGTTTAAAAAAACTCAATGCAAGACAAATAGTAAACATATATGTAGTTCTTCTAGTCTAGCATGTATGGTTATGGTAGGAATTTTAAATTCTCTTGTCATTACAAGGATCTCATCATATAGTATTTTAAAAAATTTTAAAGTTAAATTATCCGGAATTTAGTGTCACTTAGAATTAGATAAACAGTACTTAAACTTCTCATATTTATCAATCACTTACACTTAGATCAAGCATGCTCCCACAGGTTTTGAGTTTAAAGTGAATTATCATGCCAAATTATTTTATCCAAACCTTAGGAGAACTCTAAAATTAAGTCTAGAGAGCAACTATGAGCATTCTCAAAGTTCTTTTCTTTTATTCAAACTTAAAGATAGAAATTTAAAGCAAACCTATTTACACACTCTTTTTATTTGGTTTTTAATTTTTTAGCAAACTATAAATCATAACCAAATAGAAAATGTTTGTTGGTTTTTTTTAAATTTTTTAGTTTTTTTAATAGTGTCAAAATTAATAACAATAACTAAAACTAACTAAAGAAATAATTATACATAAAAATAAAGTAAAAACAAGGAGGGATAGAAAACTTACCTGAAACACGGAGAACTATTCCCCCAAGCTAGCTGTTGCTGAAGGCGATCAATGAGGCGGGCGCGAACGGAACTGGGACAGTGCCCAGAACTGGTCCCACTGGTGGTGCTGCTGAATCAAATGCCGCTGCATCTCGTTCAAGGTCTATCCTGCTTGCTGCTGCCACTACTGTGTCTGATGAAGCTGGTGCTGCATGTTAGCTTGGCCTTTTCGGAGATCACGGAGCAGGGTGTTGGTCTGCTGACGCTCCATCATCTATTCGTGGTACCCCGGTGCTGAGAATGAGGCACGTCCGGGCTGCATGTGTGGCTGACCTCCGAAGGAGACTTCCTCGCATCAAAAGTAAAGCGGACACTCCCACCATGATAAGTCTTAAAATTACCTACCTGCCACTGGGCACTCGACGCCTGCTGCCAGGAACCATCAGATTGCTGGGGCTACTATTCCCAGCCAGTGTGTGGAACACGGGGTCCTCGGGAGGACTCGGCCTAGTCAAATCCCTGGTAGGCGGTGTATGTAGGGCCCTGGGGGGCAGTGTCTGTGCCATAGTAGCGTGTAGGTGAGTCACGTGCAAGTCTCGCAGAAACACTCCTGTCAACTATAGCTGAAGCAACCATGAGATGGTTGGAGTAAGCGTTGGTGTGCTCATAGATGTGGTTCTTGATTTTCTTGTACTTCTCCTTCTCCGCATCATCAAGGTTCATATCCACCTCCTTCATCATCCTGTTGAGGGTGTCCAAACTCGAGGATGATCTTGCCAACGAATCAACGTTCATGCTGGATGCCCGCGAATTACTTCGGGTTGTCCGGCGGGAACTTGAACCAGTGAGCCTCCTAATAAATCCACTCATCCTGCAAAAATCTCAACAAACAAAACAACTCGTGAAAACAAGATTAACAAAAGAAATGTTAGTGGTCAGTCATCCAAAGTTAGTCGGTATTAGGGTTCATCGTCCAGAAATTGATTTTATGATAGTTGAATTTTCGGACAGAACCTCCCCTAACATTTTTTAATTTCTTTACCTAACTTGGACAGCACCTCCACTAATATTTTCTTTCCACTAATCAAACCTTCTCTTCTCTAGAATTATAACAAATTCTCACTTCATCACTCCCTTTTCTTCTCTTCTTACTTCCTCTACTAGCTCTCAACTACACCTTTGTTGCACACTTCGAATTTTTGAGTGGCAGGCGTCAAAACTTGCTTGTGCTGGTGAGAAGAGTAGCCTGGAACCTAGGTTATATAATTGGAGGAGGAGGGCGGGCGGCCAACCATTCGTGGGGTCGACCGACCCCACCTTGGCCCCACTTGGGTGCTCTCTTCTCCTGATTGCTCTTTACTTCAGATTCACTCAAAATGTTGGTGCTTTGCAGTGTTTGGGAGACATGGCGCACAGATGCATGAATGGAGAGGAGTGGAGGAGATTATATGATGTGATGTTGATGGAAATGACAAGTGGGTCCTAGGTGTCTGTGGAACCAAATACCGGTATTCTATGTATTTGACATGTATGCTATGCAAAAAAACATTACTTTTATGAAACTACGAAAAATACAGAGATGAATGGTGAAATTTTTATCTTTTTCTACAGTAAATATTTCTTTCAAGAGTTTTTACGCTCTATAAAAATTACTTATGCAGGGTCTGATTTTTACTATGCTAGGATGAATATTTTTATTTTATTTTTCTAATGCAAATGACGAAAGTAAATATGCAATGCGAAAAATAAATGCAAATAATTACCGAATTACCTTTCGGCGAGGGTTCGGGAATTTAAAGTCCACCAAACTGGACTTCTCTGCTGTTCATGGTTCGGGTGTACTCTCCGATCCCAGAGATGGTATTCCTAATGGTTGATCTTCTTCTATCATTTTTACAGCAGTGTTGAGCTCTGGTCTTGGCTTGAATGTGAACTGTTCTTCTTTTCCATTTATGTTGAATTTGATTTCTCCTGCACCGACGTTGATGTGGGCATTGGCAGTGCTCAAAAAGGGTCTCCCAAGAATGAGTAACACTTTTAAGTCTGGTTGCATGTCTAGCACCACAAAGTCCACTGGCACAAAGAAGTCTCTTATCTTCACTGAGATGTTTTCAGCGATTCCTTCGGGGTAGCGGATTGATTGGTCTGCCAATTGAATGTACATTGATGTAGGATCCAGTGTTGAATAATTGAGGTTGTCGAAGATTGCATAGTGCATTGTTGAAGTGTTGATCTCTAATCGAGTAATCAATAGTGGGGCATCCTGGGTCCTTTTTCTTTGCAAGTGAAATGTTGAGGATGGTCGTACTACACTCTTCTGTCAGCTTGATCACCTCGGTGGTGGGCAGCGATCTCTTTTTGTTCAAAATATATCTGAGGTACTTTGCATAGGTAGGGA
Source organism: Saccharum hybrid cultivar R570 (assembly GCA_038087645.1). Classification (NCBI taxonomy): domain Eukaryota; kingdom Viridiplantae; phylum Streptophyta; class Magnoliopsida; order Poales; family Poaceae; genus Saccharum; species Saccharum hybrid cultivar. The sequence goes on along the minus strand of JAQSUU010000191.1, from coordinate 7,501,514 downwards.
CCTGTATGGCATCTAGCAGAGGTATATTGATATATAATTTCTGAATTACCTCTATAAACTTATCAAACTGCTCATCTGATTGAACTCTTCGACTTCTTCATTCGAATGGTAGGAAGTTGGTGTCATAGAAATCTTGTGTCATCTCATATGACTCTCGTGGGACAACTTCTTCCACTCCATCATCTTTCTTTTCTTCTGTTGCTACTGGTACTGCCGGTGTCCTCTCTGTCCCTTTTGGATAAGGTGGATCCCGAGTGGACTTGCCACGTCTTGTGATTACGGAATTAACCTGCTCAGGGTTAGTGGCAAAAGGCAATGCAGCAGCTAACTGTGTTATTTGTAATTCAATCTTTTTATTATAGCTAAGTTAATCTTTTATAGCAGTAGAAGGATTATCCATCTTAACATTTATGTTTTTTAGAACTTTATCATGTGTAGCAAGACTTTTGGTGATGCTATCATTAATCTTAAATTGTTCTAGAATTAATTCCCTCAAGGATGGTTGTTTAGAGTAATTACCTGGGTACTTACCTTGATAGGTGTTCCTTTGTTGACTCCATCCTTGCTTCTGTTGAGCAGCATTGTTGATGACAGTGTTTATATTTTCTTGAGAATTAGGGAATTCCACTCCCAAGTACTTTCCACTTCTGGTTTGGGCATCGAATGCATCTTGGATGTCCTGATGATTTTGTTTATAATTATCTCATTTGTTGAGCCAATCCAGGAGTACATCCATCTTGGTTGATAGTGCATATAATTCTTCTGATGTCTCCTCACTTTGATGACAGTGTTGAACATCACCTTGGGACCAGCTTTGATTTTTAGATATTCTTTCCATGAGTACTTCAGCTTTCCCAAGTATGAGTGACAAAAATGATGCTCCATCAGTGCCATCTAGTTGTTCACGAGTCTTCTGAATTAATCCATGATAAAAACCTTGCATGAGCAACCAATCTTCCATTCCATGATGGGGACAATCTGAAACATAATCTTAGAACGCTCCCATGCTTCTAGAAGGGTTTCTCCCTTCTGTTGTTAGAAATTAGAAATCTTTCCTCTTAAGGCATTGGTTTTGCCTATAAGGAAGAACTTTTCTAGGAAGGCCTTCAAACATTTTGCCCATGTATTGATGTTATCCTTGTTGGTGTAGAACCACTACTTTGCTTTTCCTAAGAGTGAGAATGGAAATAAGCAGAGTAGTATGATATCTTGAGCAACGTTCTTGATGACAATTGTGCTGCCAATCTTCAGAAAATTCTGTAGATGAACACTTGCATCTTCATGTACCTTTCCACTGAACAGTGTAGCTTGCACCATGTTGATGAGTCTTGGCTTGAGCTCGAACTCCACGTTGTGAGTGTTGGTCCAGTGCGGATGTTTGCTATGCTCGGAGCAGTGAACTCGCGCAGCGTCTTCTCAGCCATAGCTTCAGGAACTGATGTAGAGCTTCTTCTTCTTGATTGATTTGATTCTGATGAATAGAATTTGGTGAATCACAACCAACCTGCAAAACCCTGTATATGATAGGAACAAAGATGAACAAGGGTAAGCTTGTAAAAGCAGAGGTACTAGTTATGACTCAATCAATAAGTATGCATTTGTTTATTCTTTCTTTCCAAAGCCTTAATTGCACCTCCCCAGTAATGGCGCCAAAAATGCTCGTTGGTATTTATTAACTTGACACTTGATTCAGTAGTCACTTTCTTCTCTCCTACACTTCTAGCTATTTTATACTAGGTTATCATCCCCGGTTGATGGAGCTAAAAATGTTTATTAGCACTTCTCATCATCATGTGACTAAAAATAATTATAAAGATATGAATGCAAAAATATATCCGCAAGCGCATAAATAATTATACTATTGTAGCATTTTACCAGGAGTATTCCAGGTATCGTTATTTATATTTTTACCACAGGGAGGAGCTACGAGCAGGCTCAATATTTATAATGCAACTTATTGATGAGATCAATCACATAGCACATGCTCAAACAGGTGTAAGCCAATGCTAGTAAATATATGATAAATGATAAGCAAAAGCGTTGATAGCCCAGAGATAGAAATAGACTACTCATTGTTCTAGTTAGACATACAGGAGATTAGTCAAGAGATTGAATTCTTATGTTATTTCTAATTTACTAAGTCTTTCATCTACACTAGCACATATATTATCATATATAGCATAATGACTCTTTATCTATGCATAAGGAACATTACTAATAAGGAAAAATCAAGACGTAACTTGATCTCCCTTGGCAACCGGGTTCTACTTGGTCTATTATGCAGGGAGTGGACTACAAAGGACTCAACGGGAGTGTCACAGCCGTGATCTACCACTAGGCCTGGCATATAGAGTGCAACCGTAGGTAAACTATATCTAAGCACCTCGCTTACATAAAGTCGACCACCTAATCCACTCGAGTACTGAATTAAGCGCTTCGTGATCTTATGCATAAACTCATTATCAAACATGACTATGTCAAATATACTACTAGAGCAAACTAGAAAATATTAAACAGAAATATAATATTGAAATTGAACAAAGTCTTAAAAGGGATACAAATTATACTAGCCTCTAGCAGACAAGACGAATCTAGAAGTCCCGAGTCAGAACTCGAACTCTTCTTAAACCTAGCTAGTAGCCTATACTAGAACTTTGAGTAGCTAATCTAATTCTCTAGTGGAGACTTGATCTCTAGAGCTTTAGGCTTCGAATGGCTTTTCTGAATTGAATGGAATGCTTTAGCCTGGGGGCAGGGGCTCTGCTTATATAGGGCCAAAGGATGAACTGCGACCCTTGATCAAACCGACATGAAACGATGGCGTAGATCAAAACCCTAAGTTGGTAGAAGGAACATTCCAGAAGACGGAGGGTGATGGGGTGGGGCCATGGGTGGCCACCCTAGCCCACGGTCGGCCGACCGTGGTGCCTGCCAGGTGGGTCAAGCCTTCTTCCACGTGTTTTCTCGTGTCTTCTAGATGCTTCTTAAGTCGGTGCCGCAGTAAAATATCATAATTTATTCAGACGTGTAGGTCCACCTTGCCCCTTTTTCCTGTTTAATCCCTGAAAAACACAGTTTCACCAAAACTTGTGGAATTCTTTCAGTTTAAACCCCTAAGTCTACATTGGTGATCATTTATATCCATTTCTATGCCTTGTTGACGCTATAATTTTAGTAGTTTTCAACTGTCAACAGCCACCAGGCGTGGGGGCCACTGGCCCACCAGCTGGTTGGGACGCCGGGGAGAGGTGGGGGCCACCCTCGTCGTCGGTGTGCGCGGTGGATGGCGATGGGGCGATGGGGGCTGCCGAGGGAGCGGACGGGGGCGTAAGGGAGCGGGCCGACGTGTGGGCAAGGGCGGGCGGTGGCCTGTTGCGGTGGTGCAGGTGCCGACGGACGAAGGAGGCACGGCGGCTTGACGGTGACGGCGGGGACGCTAGTGGCAGGGAGAGAAGGATTGACAGGCGCACGGCTTGATATGTGGTTCCTCGGCGCCAGGATATTTGGCTCCGAGCTCAGAGCCAAGATCTATGGCTCTGAGCTCCTGGCCACGTCAACGCCACCTAGGATGCCCTATTGTGTACGGCCAGGCACCTCGGAGTCAAGATCTGTGGCATCGAGACGTGTTACCTCAGATCCATGAGTCCTGGCACCGACCCCAGGGTCCACAGATGAGTATACGTCGTCTAAGGGGTCAAACGTAAATTTTCTTCAAAAAAGGGCCAATTTGCAAAAAAAAAATTAGGACTGGTGGGCTCCGCTCCACTTGATGGGCCTCATCGCATCGGTTGCCAGGCATAAGCCTAGAACGGAGCACGAAGGGAAGCTAGTTTTCTTGAAACACGGAGGGAAGCTAGTTGGATCAACTCGTCTGCTCGTTTGCCTCTCCATGACTCCATCTCTTCCTATTCTAAATCTAAATCCAATCAGGGCATCAGGCATCAGAAGTTCAGGACGTAGACGTTGTGGCTGGTGCTCGAGCGCCTAGCGGATGGCAAATGGCAACGTGATGACTCAATGAGGTGGCCGGCGTCGGGCGAACGACGGTGCCCAGTGGCATGACTGCACGAGCTGAGCCCTAATCACCTACAACTGCAAGTGCAACGATGGCACCAAAGAAGAAGAGTAGATATGTGATGAAAAGTATTTTTTATTTTAGAAATTAGAATTCTAAGAAGTCTATCTTTGAGTGTTATTAAATTTAACTAGCATCTACTGTAGGTATGTATTTGTTCCAACAATCTTCATTTATTGAGGTATTTTAAGTGCCAATGCTTTACTTTTGGATTTCTGTTATATTTGGTCATCACAATATATTTAGATAATGTTCTGGTGGGTCCTTGCATAGTTGATAGTTACATTATACATGTTTGACCAATTGATCTTTACAAACCCGCCACACCTAGAAAATATTCCTGCCTCCGCCGTTGGGATGGATTGTTGGCTGATGCATCTCGGTTCAGGAAAGACTTTGAAAAGAAGGCTCTTAAAGACATGTTTGATAAAGATGGCAAACCCTCTCTTGTCGCCACATGCATCTGGTTGTCCAAATCCATGGAGATATCAGATGTGAAGAAACTTCACTTCATAAATAAGTGTATCGTCAGCCATTTCTCTTTGTATGTGACCTCTCTAACTTTGTTGAAGAAATAGGTCACACTGCACAAGGATGTTCAGGAAAATGTCTTGAACCCTTGTTGTTGCTAGGGTTATGGTGGATGAGGATTGGGAACATGAAGGTCCATCAATTGATGTCTTATTCTATGATCATAGACTGCAGTTTGCTCCACAGTCTAGATCTTTAGATGATATCACCTATAAAGCTGAATGTGATATTAGTTATTACAAGAAATTGAATACCGCTACAACAACTTTAGTCATATGGAAGTGTGGGATTATGATTGATGGCTAGATTTCTTAGGGTATTTTCTGGTGCAATTAGGGACATGCTGAAGTTGTTGCCCTTTGCAACGTTCTCACCCGTGGAAAGGAACTTGAGCACAAGATTGAAATACTTGATGTTGTTATTGATTATGAAGAGAACTGCAAAATCATGTCTGGTGCTCAGGAAGTGCCTAGTTGTGATTATTCCAATGTTTACATGCATGCATTTGAACTTCAAAACAGTATGAGGTCTGCAAAGCGAGATGGTAGCCAAGGGAGATGCTGGGTCTCGTCATTGAGATGGCCAAGGTGTACTACTTAGAAACAGTAAATTTGACTAAGATCTTAGAGGGAAAAGCAGGTTATGTATTGGGAGCTGCTTTTCTCTGCATACATCAATGCAAAAAGGAAGTAATAGATAAATTAGGTATGTATTGTGGTACTGAAGTGGTGCATTTTATGGTTTTTACATTCTTTGTTTGAACTATCACTTATAGGTTGATTCAAATGTAGGAGAAAACCATGTGGACACTGATAAGATATTTTATCCAGTGAGTTATTATCTGAAGGTTTAGAATGATCTGATATATGATACACTTTTAGGGATGGTTCGTGCTATTGGTTTTTGTTATTTAATCGTAATGGTAGGATGTAAGAACTTGGCATAAAAGATAGCTATTAATTTGAGTTGTAAGTACTTCTATGTTATGAAAGGAGGCAACTCCCTGCTGATATTTGTGTAACCAAGGCCAGCAGCTTATGTTATTCTGCTAAGAAACATGCTTTTGTAGTAATCAATGAAGAGATACTATATTTGTTAACTTCATTAGTGATGAAAATGATATCCACCGAAAATGGAAAGAAGTTGACCCTTACCTATTTGGGTTTCTCCATTCACTAGGTATGTAGCATTGTTCTTACTACAATTAGAAAATAGTAGACTTCAGAAGTGAAAACCCATGGAGTCGGGAAATAGAACTACCTAACTTAAGCTTGTGTTACTACTTATACAGAACTTGAGGAGGACCAAGAGAAGTTCAGAATTATGACTTACAATTTGTGTGACGAAGAGGGAAAACATCTATGCCAAAGAATTTTGCTCCGAAGGACCTTGTTGAGCACCATAGGCCTGACATCATTTCTTTTTAGGTATATTTTTGAACTATGACTTTTCTTTTGTTTTCTTTGATGGCTTAATTTTGATGATGGATTGTGTTGGTGTAGGGACCGAACATGAGAGAGCGAAGAGAGAGGAAGGAAGGAAGCTAAGTGAGTCATCAGCCAAGCGCCCCCCTCCACTTCCCCTCCCCCATTTTATAGAGGAGATGAGAGGGGAGGTTTTCATTATTTTCCCCCGGAGCCCAGAGGGGCTTGTTAAAAGCCAGTCTAGATAAATTTAAAAGCTTCCCAAAGGAGCTAAGGATCAGACCAGTGAAGTTGTTAGACTGTAGAAATATGTGTTGTAGCATTGAAGCATTATCTAAGGAATCTGGTATGTGACCTTCCAGCTTGTTCTGGCTCAAGTATAGTAATTCTAAGATTAGAGAGGTAATCACCCATATTCTTTGGTAGGCTCATGCGTACTTAGCTTATTTTATTACGCAATTCTTGGACTTGAAGAGGGTAAATTTAAAAGGCTTACTGAAATACCACATGATATCAATCTGTAGTAGTGAGTGAAAGTTTCAACTGTCGGTTTTCTTCCTTAGGAGGTCTCGCTATCGGCCCAACCGACGATGGAAGTATCACACCATCGCTTCTTTCGCTACGGTAGTAAAAGTGGCGACATTGGTATATCAATCTGTAGCAGTGAGTGGCCGCCAGCAGGTGTGTTGGTGGACGCCGGGGCCGGGGTGGCCACCGGCGAGGAGGGGGCTTAGCGGGGGAGTGTCTAATGTATGAGATGTTGGCTTTAAGTTTTTTTAACATGGAAGAGCTCTCCACTACTCATAGACTGATGCCAAATCTTTGGCAACCAAAGAATGAATACAATTTGGAATGCTGTCCAGAATCGGATCAGCACCCGGACTCAAACACGCCCCTAGGGCAGCAAGACTGTGAGGGGCTAAGTTACAAGAACGGGATTATGAGCTATCGACCATGACGTAAAATTGCTAACCAAAAGATCCTTCAGTTCCCAAATGAGACCACCCGGCGAAGAGCGATCGAACTCAGATGAATTCACTGCTTGGACCACCATGGAAGCATCAGTCTCTAGGATCACCTTCTGGACACCCAGATCAGCTGCCCTCTACACAGCTTGTAAGCAGGCGATAGTTTCTGCATGAAAAGCCTCCCCTACATTCTCCAGTTTACCATAACCAGAGCTGATCACTCCACCATCCTAGCCCCGCAGCAGAAAACCCCATCCACCTGATCTGGAATTCAGGTTAAAAGCCCCATCACAATTGAGCTTCACAAACTCCTCCAGAGGTGGCTTCCAAAACTGACGAGGCTGGCTTGTGCTCCCCACCTTCTTTGTAGTCTTGACTGAGGACCATTCCTCCGCATATGTATGAATTAATCGTGCCAGGTTACAACAATTCCGTTGTTGTTCTCCTTCTCTGACTCCACAACGCTCAGTCCGCCACAAATAAAGTAGGGTGATCACTTGTCGTTGTACGTCCTATTTCAGGTTCAGAATCGCCTCGAAAGCTTCTCTAATTGAAAAAATGTTCGCCAAACTATCTCTCACCACTTCAAGTTGCAACTCTGCCCAAATCGGTGTAACACATTAGCATTTAAAAAACATCCTCATCAAAACGGCCACACATTACACATATTGTATCCAGTTTCATCTGTTAGATTATTTATATGGCCGATGAATTAGAGCAAATTGTTCTTATTATTAAATGTCTTAGAGCACCTCCAGTGTATGTCCAAACCGAACCATGGGAGGAGTATGATTCGATTGGCACGCTGGAGCAGTCGAACCATAGCGAATCTTTCTTCGGTTCGGAGGTTGCAGACGGTTTGAACGATATCGAATAGAAAAATGAAGAGCGAGTGGTAGCCATGCATGGGGTCTGAAGCCGCGGTACTTTGCTCTGCTAACAGACGAGAGAAAGCTGACGCCTTTTCATTTTTTCTAATCTAAAACGGAGGCCACCTCCCGAACCAAACGCTGCAGCTATCAAACCATATCTCACCCTGACAATTTTCTCAGTTCGGTTCGATCTCCACACTGGAGGTGCCCTTAGTGTGATGGTTGCTAGACTTAAAGAATAAGAATTATGGGTTGAAATATACCCTCTCCTCTCTCTTCAAATAAAATTAGTATGTGCATTAAGACCCAAAGGTCAATTGCTAGCACATATACCAAATAATGTGTGTTTAACTCAAAAGGATGAATTATATTTTATTGTATAAACGTTACATGCATGAGCTATGGCTGTAGTGCGTCCATGAATGGAATTAATCCATTCTTGACTAATGGCCACGCATGCATGTAGTGAAAGTGGGTTTAGTGGAGGCATAAGGCCAAGTACAACGCAGGTGCTTAGGGAGGCGCTAAACAGCCGTTCTAGCATTTTTTTGCCACCCTGTACGTCTCGGCCGGCGCTTGTGCCAAGCATCGCTGCTCATGCAAGCGGCCGGCGCTAGGAGATTTTGTAGTTAAAAAAAGTTACGGTTTGAAGGATGGATAAATAGATTAGCACTTAAGATTAGTGTTTGCCATTGTAGATTAAGGCTCTTATATAATTCTTTGATTATTTTCTTTCCTTAAGAGCCCATCGGGTTGCACATACCCTAAACGTACTTCTGTTACTACGGCCAATGATCATGCGTCCATTAGCTGAAGCAAATGGCTTCAAATGAAAGGTTGTGCTCACACTCTACATGTGTCTATAAATAGATGATACTTGTGGACTGTGGGAGTATGAACACACCATAGTAAAGATAACACACATGAAAGTAGACTAGTTCTTTCATCATCAAGAGAACGTTGAAGGTAAGAAGGAAGAGGGGAGAGAAATATTTCCAAGATGCAAGGAGCAAACATGGCGCAAGGTGGGTTTGCGTTGTTTAGCACATGAATGGTCTATTTGTGCTATGCACATATGTAAAGGTGTTTTATTTTGGTTAAATCAATTTGTGCTAATACGATTCATTAAGCTTCCGCAAAATGTTGAAATGTTTTAGTTTTCATCATCCCCTCCGTTTCAGGTTAATACGAAGTGCTAGGCTGTTATGTCCCATTCTCCACAAGAAATGTATCATCTTTTTTGGACAATCAAGATTCCACACTCTTTTCCAGAGCTGATCACCTGCCCGGCGTAGTTGATCCCTGTGTAGCTACTGAATGGACGGCGTAGTTGATCCCTGTGTAGCTACTGAATGGGCCTTATTTTTCTATAGTGGGCTGAATCGTTCGTAGAAGTGAGTGCGGTGGCTAAACCACGATTTTGCTAATGGGCCGTAGTCACGGATTTCTTACTCAGTTTATTTACGAGTCTTGGGCAGAAAAGGAAAAAAATGAACCAATCTTCCTCGATGCAATTTTGTTAAGTCTAGAGGACCGGTTCATCACACATCAATAGACAATCCAAGCAAACCTTGCATGCTCTGCTCATGTTCTGCTGCGAGAAATTTCTACGAGTCCAGAAGCAATCAAATCTTACTCATTCAATTTCAAACAAAGACTTGCATTTCCCCCTTTATTTACACGCGCGCACGAGAGATGGCTGTCTGTACAAGACAGTAGAAATATGCGCCCGTTCCAAACAGCGACTAGCTAGCGTTTACAATGAATTACAATCGCTGAATGCGACAAAGCTTGGACGATCGGAAGTGACGTGCAAAAGTGGCCTCCATCGGATTGGATTAGTGGAGTTTTTTTACTCTATGGACTTGTTTAGTTTGCGAAAAATTTTAGGTATGGCTATTGTAGCACTTTCGTTTTTATTTGACAATTAATGTCAGTCATGAACTAATTAGGCTTAAAAGATTCGTCTCGTGATTTTCAACCAAACTGTACAATTAATTATTTTTTTATCTATATTTAATACTCCATACATGCGTTCAAAGATTAAATGTACTAAACAGGGCCTATGGTGTCCTACTCTATGATAAAGTCAGCTCCCTCCCCGGCCCGGCCCGGCCTTTATCGGAAAGGCGAACGACAAGTCCTTTTCCGGGAGCGTGCGGGCGTGGCCGCATGGACCAAGCCACCACCGCCACTATGCTCATCACCTCCCGTGTCTTTATCCTGCTCTGATCAGTACCAACACAAACCTCTCGAGCTGTGCCCTCGCAATCCCATACTAATCCCCTATTAGTACAAATGTTACCCGTAGATGTGTTTACGTGCTACGTCAACGGTCGACATCTGGATCCTGCCGAGAGTAGTTGCATGCAATGCAATGAGATGCATTGGGTCACGACGAAAAAGCAGCGGCGCCTGCCGAGTGCTGACGACGACGACAACGCCGTGGACCACGCATGCGTGCATGATGCATCGTACGCGTTGAAGTGGGCAAAGCCACCCACGGACGTACGTGCGCGCGCCCTGTACCCTGTGCGTGCACGTTGGCACGTGAACATGCACATCCACCCGGCACATGCACATGCATGTCAGCGCTCAGGGCAACCAACGACACGACGACTGCACATGGGTTTGCGAGCGACCGCTGCTATGACTGAGCGCTACTAGCTGCCAGCGCCCAGCAGAGATCAATCAGCAGGGTTCTCATCTCAAGGCCCAGTTTAGGGCGCCCACGAAATTTTACAAAAATTTTCAGATTCTTCGTCACATCGAACCTTTGGACAGATGCATGAAGCATTAAATATAGATAAAAAATAAAACTAATTACACAGTTTAGACGAAAATGGACGAGACGAATCTTTTAAGTCTAATTAGACCATGATTGGATAATATTTGTCAAATAACAACGAAAAGAGCTACAGTGCCGTTTTGCAAAAATTTTTGCATCTAAACCGGCCCTAGATGCAAAAAATTTTGCAAAAGAACAGTAGATTCTCCGTCACATCGAATCTTTGGACGCATTCATGAAGCATTAAATATAGATAAAAAAATAAAACTAATTACACAGTTTAGACGAAATGGACGAGACGAATCTTTTAAGCCTAATTAGACTATGATTGAACACTAATTGCTAAATAACAACGAAAATGCTACAGTTATATTTTGTCAAAAATTTTGCCATCTAAACCAGGCCCAAGTCTCCGCGGTTTTGTTAGAGCAAGGTTAATGATATCGCCGGTTGAAGGCTAAATGGCTTTGCCATGTCATACACAGGCGATAATATAGCTGGTTCATATAATGGCTTGGCTGCAAGTTGGAAGATGCCAATATTTAATGCTTGCATGAGCATATCATCAGTTGTGGATGTATATCTCTGTGGCCATTATATTGCACAGACAGCACCACGGTATTGTCACAGTTGAAATAAAAGAAAGGCTGCTAATAGACACACAGGATCAAGAACGTCGGCTCCTTACGCTTGAAGAAGGCTGAAAGCGGGCGTTTTGTCCTCGAGGTGTGTGATGCAGCCTGGCGAAGAACGAGACGCCGGCTCTCTTCTCTCTCTCCCTTTCTCACCCCTCTACCTAGGATTTTGCTGACATGGCAAAGTATACAGCTAGTCAGCCTTATTATACTTGCTCTTAGCGGCAGCGCCCTGCGCCTGCGCGAGAGAGAGATGCACGGCACGGGATGGGCAGATGCCCCAGTGCGACGCGTAAAGGCGGGCGGGCGCGGCCGTTTTTGAGGTGATCCCACCAGGCTTTTTCGACGGGGGGAAAAAAATAGTCAGCGACGACAGCGGGCCTGGGGCCTTTTCGCCTGCGCCGCATGGCTTTGTGTGTGGTGGGGTGCCGGTGCCGCGGACGACGGCCGGACGCTGCTCGCTCGCCCTCGCCGCGCCGTCCCACCCATCCATCCATCATCGCTCTTCCCTTTCCCCGTGCCGACGAACAGCGTCAAACCATCATCAGCCCGCACGCTTGCTTCGATCGATCCGGCAGCATGGGCCATGGGGGGCGCGGCGCGGCAGCGGCCAGGCGGCCTGCGCTGCAGCAGGCACTGGCGGTCATCGTGTCCGTGCACTGCGCACTGCTGTTCCATACAGTAGCAAGCAGCAGCGTCTTCAATTCGTGCGTCGCAGACTCGTACTCGATCGGTACTCCTGCTGTTCCATACAGTGGCGTACACAATCTGCGCGTAGCTTTTCGTGGCCTATGATTATTTTCATGCCATACTATGATCTTGCTTGCTGCTGTGGAGCGGCATCGAGATTGTGCGACTTGCCTTGGCCTCGAGCGACCATGGCATTATTGGTATGATACGTACGTGCTGTTGGAATGCTCAATGCATGCGTGCTCCTACCTGGACTTGCGGTCTGCGGTGAAGAATATATACTGGAGGATGAATATCTCGGAAAAGGTAAGAGGTGAAGAAATTACGCTACATAAATATGAAACCATTTCTATTCTTCACCACAGAAATATATTGGATTCGGTCGTGCCGGGACTACAAAATGAAGGTGCGCGTGGAATGCGCAGCATTAGACAACATGCTAATGAGATGAAATAAACATAAAAACAAGAGAAGAGGATCACCTATTGATCGAATTAAAAAGATCACCTTGTTACTTGTTTGTTTATATTATACTATATGGGAAATTATTTCCTACTCCCAGGGAGTAAGTACTCCCATGTGTATATCTCTTGATTTAGGGCGTATATGGCTCGACAAAGTGTACGTAAATGGAGTATATCATCGTACTAGACCATATAAGGTACTATGTATGTCAAGTATGCAAGTATATTTAGAGTATATGGCTATACTTATTTTATATGCTACTGTCATAGTATTAAATAATATATTAAAAATATGGGTTTTTTTTGAAAAAAAATTCACATAGTAAAGATCTGGACTATCTTAATGTGAGTATATCAACATACTCAAACTGATAAATGAGTATGTACACATATGCAACATGATTTATTAATAACTACTCCCAGGAGTATATAAAATGCACCTATATTATATTATATATATAAATATAAATGCAGAATCCTTGTTGCCAACTTAAGCCACGTCGTTCTTTTGAATGGTCATTATTTTAGCCTTATATAACCAGAAAATTAATCGTTCCTACTAGTACTACGTAAACAGATACTGTATACGTATACCTGGTTCCACGACTAAATAAAAAGCTGAGTAGGTCAAACCAAATATACTAATCATCCATACGCATAGTTGTGCTCTTACTTTGACGTCGACTCATTCGACCCAACGACAAGTCGATAACCAAAGATTAGACCCCATCCAACAAGAGCCCTGCCAAAATAAAGCAACCTGATCGATGCAACTTTTCAGTCTTTTGTAAAACTTTCCTCCCTTCCTTCCAAAATATCTGTCATTTTCGTTTTTCGAGAAACAACTTTGACAAAAAGATATTAAAAAATATTAATATTTATGGTACATAATTAGTATTATTAAAAAGATCTTTAAATCTAGTTTTTAATAAATTTATTTAGAGATACAAATGTTACACGTATTTTCTACAAATCGAGTCAAACTTATGGCACGGAAACAAAAAAAACGACATATATTATGGGACGGAGGGAGTACAACCTATCACATCGGATATTTAGACACATGCATGGAGTATTAAATATAGACTAAAAATAACTAATTACACAAATTACGTGTAATTTACGAGACGAAATTTTTAAGCCTAATTAGTTCATGATTTGACAAGAAAGTGTTACAGTAATACATGTGCTAATGATAGTGTCGGTGTTCGGACCCGAGGGGGTCCTAAACCAACGAGTAAATGCTGCGTGTCTCTTTCCTGGATGGTGATGCAAGGAGAACACACGGGGGTTTATCCTGGTTCGGGCAAAAGAAGGCCCTACGTCCAGCGGGGGGGAGAAGTTTGTATTTCCTTGCACCGAGGTGCTCGTGTAGGGGTTACAAGCATGCGAGAGAGGGCGTCGAGCCCAAGTCTCAAAGAGAGGAAAAAGAGGACAAGGGTGAATGCTTGAGATATCGATCTCTATCTTGCGTCTTGCCCGTTGTCTCTTGTGTTTCTTCGTTGTCTGTCTGTTCGTCCTTCCCGTAGAACCCTGGCCTGCCCTTTTATAGGGCGAGAGGAGGCCAAGACGACGGGGAGCTTTGAGGTGATGTTTTGTCGATTCCTGTTGAGCTGACCGTAGCGACGTGCTCTGGGAGTGGTCGGCCATCCCTGGACACCATGGCGTCGTGGGAGACGAGACGGCGAAATGACCCGGAGCGCCGCGCCACACCGTCCTTCCCTTGCGGTTGAACTGTGCCGAGCGTCGAGGTTGGGTCGAGGCCGGGTCGAGACCGGATGGATAAGGCCGAATCCCCGAGATTGCGGAGAACGGGCCTTGTCTTATCCTCCCTCGATGGTGATCGATGGTAAACAGTGCGCGGTAAGGTGGGTACAGTGACGGTTTTCACCTCCCATCACGGGATGGGCGGTAAAACAGTGAGATCTGACACGGGCATTGTTCCCACGTCGATCCTGGTCGCGGCCATGCCGGTAGGTGATAGTAGGTAACCGCATTAAATGCTATGGCTTTTGTCCTGAGGTAGGTAAAGAGAAGGAGTCGAGGCGCTCGACCCGGGCTCACGCGAGTCGGAGTTCTTCCCAGTGGGCGGACGAGCCTCGCGCGGGTCGGAGCGCCGTCGAGGTCCCTTGCTGTACGGGATGGGGCGCGGTCGAGGCGCCCCGTCGATCGGGCCTCGTACGAGTCGGAGCCGGAGCGCGGTCGAGGCGCCCCGTCGAGCGAGCCTCGTACGAGGCGGACTGGATACGCGGTCGAGGCGGGCTGCCTTCTATTGCGGTTTCAGTCGTTTTAGTTTTTTATTAGCGATGGATGTGGGTACCCCCGTACTGTTGGTACCGACAGATAGATTAATTAGGTTTAATAAATTTGTCTCATGGTTTACTGACACATTCTATAATTTATTTTCTTATTAGTATCAAACACTTACATAGGTTATCTCTATGCAACATTCGATGTGGCAACCCTGAAACTTTGCCCCATTGGCCTTACGCGAGAGAAAGGCTGTGTTTAGACTACCCACAGCGGGTACTCTAAAACGATACTCTAAAGCTTTAGAGTATGAATATAGAGTAAAAATTATTGCACTGGGTACTCTAAAACGATACTCTATCCTTTCTCTCACTCTATATTTAGAGTGGTACAGTGCTTACTCTATACTCTATAGTGGCAGGCCCCACTAGCTAAACAAAGAAAAAAAAATGCTATAACTCACAAACCAAAAATCAAAATTAAATTTCGATTGCACCATTAAATTCGTCTCAATAAATCCTTCAAAACTAGATCACACATGGATATATTTAGATAAAGTGACAAGTGAGTCCCACAGTGGATAGAGTGGATAGAGGATGATATAGAGGATGGATGGGTGCGGGAGAATTGAATATAGAGAAGAGAATCTTACTGACTAGGATGAATATAAAGGTCTATGAGTGCGGGTAATCTTAGTTGTTGCTGTAAAATTTTTGGAAGCACAGTAACTCTTTCGTTTGTATTTGGCAATTAGTGTCCAATCATGGGCTAATTAGGTTCGAAAGATTCGTCTCGTGATTTACAACCAAATTGTGTAATTAGTTTTTTTACCTATATTTAATGTTCTATACATGCGTCCAAATCTTGTAAAAAAAATTAGAAGTTCAAAGGATCCCAACCCCCGCCCCCTGCCTGACATAAAGCTCTTGTCACTTTTTGGGCAGACACCAGAAAGCAACAGCACTACTACACCTGAGCCCTAGCTAGCTAGCTCCAGCTTAGCTGCCCACTAATCTGTACTCCCCTATCCTAATTTATTTGTTATTTTTTATTTTCATGCCATAAGTTTAACTCGATTGGTAGAAAATACGTGTAATATTTGTATCTTCAAATAAATTTATTAAAAACTAGATTTAAAGATATTTTCAATAATATCAATTATGTATCATAAGTATTAATTTTTTAATATATATTTTGTTAAAAAATATTTTTTAAGAAGCGAAAGCAACAAATATTTAGAGACGGAGGAGTGCAGTACAGTGTTATGCTTAATGCTACTTGATTCGATGCAGCGTTAGCAAACTCCGCTGCACTGTCAGGTCAGGTGCCCTTTGCAGTTTGCACCCGTCGCGTCCGCGTCTGCATCGGTCCCTCTCCTCCTCCAGCTCCAGCGAAGCGATATGGCCCAGATGCCCGCCCCAAAAGCACTCTGCGTCGATCAGATACACGCAGCCATGGTTGTGAGGTTGCTGTGTGGCGTGGCATCGGGTGACGGCCGAAAGGTTAGAGAACAAATGGCCATTTGGGCGCCGGGGCCCGGGGGTCATTAGTGGTCTCCCGGGGCTCGTGCGCGGGCGCCGGGCGGCTCATGGGAATCTCGGGCGCGAGATTGTCTTCACGTGCCGGATCGCGTTCGGTCCACGCCCGCCCATCATGCGCCGCATGGGCAGCGGATCCGTATCGCTCGGTGATTGTTGCCGGAACATTTGAAAGATCAATGCTGATATATACTACACATGTATATGGAGCAGAGCAAGCCAGTATTTTCATACTCTCTTCATTTTTTTTCTAAATTTTTAAATTAATATTTTTTCTTAGCTTACTCCCTATATCCCCATTTAACTATCATCATTAGTTTCTATGTCGGAGATTTGACTCGACTTGTAGAATATAGTGCAACATTTGTATCTTTAAATAAATTTATTAAAAAAATAAGATTTAAATATCTATCTAATAATATTAATTATTATATTATAAATACAACAACAACAATATAGTCTTTTGTCTCAAGCAAGTTGGGGTATGCTAGAGATGAAATCCAAAAGAGACGAGAAACAGGGAGACACATAAAGGGACATAAAGGACACAAGACAAAAAGAGATCACGGTTCAGGCACGTTGACTGCCAATCTCCAAGCGCTCCTGTCCATAGCTAAACCCTTGGAGAGATTCCACTCCTTAAGATCTCTCTTAACGGACTCGTCTCAAGTTAGCTTAGGCCGACCTCTACGGCTCTTTACATTATCGACCCGCTTTAGAACTCCACTACGCACCGGCGCCTCAGGAGGCATCCGTTGGACATGTCCAAACCATCTCAACCGATGTTGAATCAATTTCTCCTCAATTGGTGCCACCCAACCCTATCCCGAATATCGTCGTTTCGGACTCTATCCCTCCTTGTGTGCCCACAACACCAACGCAACATACGCATCTCTGCTACACTCAATTGCTGGACATGTCGCCTTTTTGTAGGCCAACACTCAGCACAGTATAACATCGCCGGACGAATCGTCATCCTATAGAACTTACCTTTCAGCTTCTGAGGCACCTTTTTGTCACAGAGAACGCCAGAAGCTTGACGCCATTTCAACCAGCCGGCTGAAATTCTATGCCTAACATCTTCATCAATGTCTCCATCCTTTTGTAGCATCGACCATAAATACTGAAAAATATCCTTCTTGGCCACCACTTGCCCATCGAGGCTAACGTCTCCCTCCTCGTGCCTAGTCACGCTGAAATCGCACCCCCATGTACTCGGTCTTAGTCCTACTAAGTCTGAACCCTTTCGACTCTAACGTGTGCCTCTATAGTTCTAACTTCCTATTAACCTCCCGTCCTACTGTCGTCAACTAGCACCACATCATCAGCAAAGAGCATACACCAAGAAATATCACATTGTATGTCTCTTGTGACCTCATCCATTACCAAAACAAATAAATAAGAGCTCAAAGCTGACCCCTGATACAGTCCTATTTTAATTGAAAAGTCACTGAGATATTAATATTTTTTATATTTATTTAAAAAAATTGTTTCTTCGAAAACGAAAACCACACGTATCTACTTACGGAGGGTGTACATCCATTTTGATTCCCTCGTAGTGAATCGGGCTGTCTATTATTAGCACCATGCCTGTGTTTAGTTTCAAAGTTGGGGCATCTAATTTAGAACAGTGCGCTTCACGTCGTACTATAGTAACTTTTGTTTTTATTTGGTAAAAATTGTTCAAATATTGATTAATTTGGTTTAAAATGTTCGTCTCACAAAGTACAACAAAATCGTGTAATTAGTTTTTTATTTCATATATATTTAGTACTACATGCATGTCCCGGTATTTCGATGTGATAGAAAATCTTCTTTTTACATAGTGAAATTTGGGGTAAGAATTGGGGCCTTGTCTAGTTCCCAACTTCTCCCCAAAATTTTACTGTGCAAAAAGAAAATTCTCCGTCACATCGAAATGTCGGCACATGCATGGAGTACTAAATATAGATGAAATAAAAAACTAATTGCACAGTTTTGTTGTACTTTACGAGACGAACATTTTAAACCTAATTAATTAATGTTTGGATAATTATTACCAAATAAAAATAAAAATACTATAGTGTCAAACAGTGTCAACGTGGTTGGTACTCGTACTTACTGTACATCTGAACCGTGCAGATCCCTGATTGAGTGATTGCGACGCTTACCTGCGTCCACGCGTACTTTGATACGATTTGATGTGCACGAACCACGAACTGGCCAATAGTTTTGCTGCTTAGGCCGGGCTCATTAGAATTTTATCGGGGTTCTATGAATATTAAATAGGTTGATGTAACATTATATTAATGAAAAGAAATGATAAGGATTTTATAGAAGCACCGAGAGTTTCTACGTACTGTTTTCAAAATAGGATACGTTATCCATGCTCGCCGTAAAGGACCGCCCGACCTGGTTTTTTTTTCCTCAGGTGTGTTTAGTTGGTGAAAAGTTTCTGTAGTATTTTTTGTTGTTATTTGACAAATATTATCCAACTATGAAGTAACTAGCCTCAAAAGATTTATCTCAACATTTATAGAGAAACTGTGCAATTAGTTATTTTTTTATCTATATTTAATACTCTATGTATATATCTAAATATTTGATGTAATAAGTGGAAGAGAAAATATTTTGGGTTTGAATGAGAAGTAAACACACCCTCAGATGTCAAAGCTACTGGTTGGTGCGGTACAATGGCGCTAGTACCTTGCTCGCGTCTTGTTCCTGAGTACGGCTTCTTTCTTCCCTGCCTGCACGTCCAGATGTGACTGCCTATCTCCGCACTGAACTAGGGCCGTGTTTAGATGTCCGATTTGGTCTATTCGAATTACCGTGCAGCACGTTAGTAATTTTGTTTTTATTTGGTAATAATTGTCCAAACATTGATTAATTAGGCTCAAAACGTTCGTCTCGTAAAGTACAACCAAACTGTGCAATTAATTTTTGATTTTATCTACATTTAGTACTTCATATATATGCCGGTATTTTGATATGATGGGGAATCTTCTTTTGCATAGTGGAATTTGGGGATGAATTTGGAAAACTAAAGGCCTAGGCCTCGTATAGATGCCTGATTCGGGGCACCGAAATGCTACCGTGCGCAATAAATGCGTATTGTAGCAATTTTGTTTTTATGTGGTAAAATTGTTTAATTTTTTACTAATTAGGCTCGAAATGTTTGTCTCGCAAAGTACAATAAAACTGTGCAATTAGTTTTTGATTTCATCTACATTTAATACTCCATACATATACCAGCATTTCGATGTGATGGATAATCTTCTTTTTGCATAGTGAAATTTGGGGATGAATTTGGATATGTAATCAAGACCCTAGTCACGGGAGAACAATTTTTTTTTAACTTAGCCATGCCCAGTCACACCCAGCTGTGAGCCTGTGACGAGTTACGATGGCGGCGGCAAAAACTAGCGCCACAGTACGTGGCGAAAAAACAAGACTGCATGTGCTATGGCTGTCAAAGGGCGTGTTCGGCTGGTCCAGTGCTGGACTGAAATCGGCAGAAAGCTGGTGGGAGACCAGCCCAAATCGGTCCAGCTCTAGACCAGCCGAACTAGGCCAAACGCTCTGCATGAACCAAACATCAGCCTAGGCCTTGTTCACTTCCCCTCCCAATCCAAAATATTTCCTCTTCCACCCATCACATCAAATCTTTCGACGCATGCATGAAGCATTAAATGTAGGTAAAAAAGATAACTAATTGCATAGTTTGTCTGTAAATGTCGGGACGAATCTTTTGAGCCTAGTTAGTCCATAATTAGACAAATTTTGCCAAATAACAACGAAAGATGCTACAGTAACTTTTCAGCTACTTTTCGCGAAGTGAACACACCCCTATTAAAATGGTGGCAGGCCACAGGTATGGTGAGACAGAGTGTGGCGTCAAACCACGATTGCTCAGCCAAATCGTGAGCAACAAGAATATTTAAAAACTCTAGGAGGGGTCCAACCAAACAATGGATTGTCCCGGGCCCCGACTCATATCAAGCCTAGCAATCTCATGAGCTACTAAGTTACAAGAGCGTGGAATATTTCGAACACAATCACATCTAAATTGATCAGCAAGAAGCTCCCATATACCTTTGAACAAAACACCTTCTAGAGCTAAATCTCGAGTATTTGTGGCCAGCGCTTCCCTCGACAGAGCACATTCAGTCTCCAACTCCACTCTGAAAATTTCATGTACATCCGCTGCCTCCGAAGCAAATCTGCAAGCCAATGTTTCAGCCATCATCGCATCACGTACAGGACTAACATTTGCCGTTCCCGCCACACTGCCTCACCACTGCTATTTCTTATGATGAATCCGCAAGATCCTGATAACATCTCAGCTTTGAAGGCTCCGTCAAAAATTATTTTTAGCCGATCCTCAGCTGGCATATCTGAAATGACCTAATGGCTAGAAGGGATGAATAGCCTATAAAAATTTCTACAACAACACTAAGCAATATCGTTAGACAATTATGAGGCGAAGCAATTCTTGCACTAGCCTACTAAAAATGTAAGTCACCTACCACAATTCTAGTATCTATAGTCTCTATGCACACAAAGCTAGGTCACTACCACTAAGTTAGTGAGCTCTCAAAGACTAACTAAAGAACCTCACTAACCACTAGACAAGACACAAGCTAGATCTCAAAACTAATTACACTAAAGAACTTAGCAATACTAGAAATGTAAATACAAGAGAGGTAGGAGGGTTATACCACTGTGGCAAGGGATGATCAATCAACCAATCACAATGAATACCAAGAAATCCTCGAAGACAAGATGACATAATCATCATGTTCGCTTATGCTGATGTTTATGTTGATTTGTTGTGAGAGGAAAATACTGTTCATTGGCTGAAAAGTAGTTCAAGCGAACAGGGTGAATGATTTTTTACTGCTTGCCGGCAAGCTAATCCCCGTTGTGGCGATTCACTCACTTGGAGGTTCACACGTTAATAGGCATCACATGTCTATCCCTTAACTGGGTGCCGCACAACCAACACAAGATGAGGATCACACAAGCCACAAACAATCCACTAGAGTACCTTTTGGATCTCTGCCGGGGAAAGGTCAAGAACCCCTCACAATCACCACGATCGGAGCCAGAGACAAACACCTTCCTCCGCTTGACGATCTTCGCTACATCAAGTCATCTAGGTTACGGTAACCACCAAAAGAAACAAGCGAATCCCGCAGCGAAACACAATCACCAAGTGCCTCTAATGCAATCACTCAAGCAATACACTTGGATTCACTTTCAATCTCACAAAGATGATGAATCAATGATGGAGATGAGTGGGAGAGCTTTGGCTAAGCTCACAAAGTTGCTATATCAATGCAAATGGCCAAGAAATTGAATTAGAGCCGGCCACATGCCTTTATAGAGCCCCTAAACGAATAGAGCCGTTGGCTCTCTGTCAGTGCTAAAATCAGGGCGACCGGACGCGCCGATCGAATCGACTGGACTCACAGGCTCAGCGTCCGGTCAACAGATTCAAGCCATGTGTCCTCGAGCGTTCAACCTCAGCCGTTGATCTCCAACGGCTACTAGCCTTCCCATCGCGATTAAGTAACGACCAGACGCAGCGATCAACAAACCGGAAGCGTCGGTGCACATTTAGCCCGCGCCCGCGCTAAGTCACCAGATGCAGACTGGACGCGCCGCTCCACTCCAGCCACCACGCGTCAGGTCACTTCCAGAGAGGTTCCAGAGCGCCGAAACCGCGATCCGTTCTTCTCCTCTGCGCACCAAGTTTCGTGCCCGACGTCAGCGTACGTCATCCCCTGACCGGACGCAGGTCCAGCGTGTCCGGTCACTTTTACTGTGTTGAGTCCGGTCGCTGGCTAGACCGAGCCCGAGCGTGCCAACTCCTCTAAAATTGACCGGACACACCACCACCGAGTCCGGTCAATTTGTGACCAGCATCTGGTCGATCAAAAACACCTCCTTTTGATCTCCAACTTCACCACCCTTGCTCAAATGTGCCAACCACCAAGTGTTTCACCTTGTGCACATGTGTTAGCATATTTTCACAAACATCTTCAAGGGTGTTAGCACTCACTAGAATCTAAATGCATATGCAGTGAGTTAGAACATCTAGTGGTACTTTGATAACCGCATTTTACGACGAGTTTCACCCCTCTTAATAGTACGACTATCTATCCTAAATGTGATCACACTTGCTAAGTATCTTGATCACCAAAACAAAAAAAACTCCTATCAAGTTTTATCTTTGCCTTGAGCCTTTTGTTTTTCTCTTTATTCTTTTCCAAGCCGAGCACTTGATCACCATGGCCAATCACCACCATCAACATGATCTTCATTTGCTCCACCACTTGGAATAGTGCTACCTACCTCATGATCACTAAAGCAAATACGTTAGCACATAGGGTTTCATCAATTCATCAAAACCACACTAGAGCCTTCAATCTCCCACCTCAGCTGTTGTCGGATGCCTGCATGAGTCTGTTGCTGCACTTCCTTTACATTTCCGTCCTGTATCTCCATCACCATGCATAGGACTGCTCCACACATCTCCTGACTTGAGACCAGTCTCTCTCCAGCATTCATTTTATTCCTAACATCCCACATTTCCCACAGGAGTGTTGCCACCTTAAGACATATATCCGTCTCTAGGTCTAGCATAGACTTCACAAACTCAATAGTAGATTGGGCCTCAAGCAATTGCTGCCGCACATCTTCTAGCTGCAAACCCCTCCAGCATGCACATACGTACTTGCATTCGAGAAAACAGTGACCTCCATCTTCATCAAGGCGCCAGCATACCGGACACCTTGTATCAAGCTTAATCCCTCGTCTTCTAATATTTAACTTCATCGCTAGACTGTTGTGTCCCACTCTCCACATACACTGCTTAAGTTTTGGTGGCCATGGTAGTTTCTAGATTTTCCTCCACACCTTGTCATCATGATTTCCGTCATTAGCGCCAGAGCTCTCACCTCTTTGGAATATACTACTGAGCTCTTGACTATCTTCCAGCACATGGTACGCAGATTTGACACTAAATACTCCTTTTGGATCAAAATGCCATGCCACCGTATCTTCACAGCCCGATCGAATAGGGATAGAGAGTATATTTGCCACATCTTCTTCCCACAATATATCTTGGACCAGCTGAGAATCCCATGTGCCCGTCACCGGGACGATGAGTTCAGAGACCTTGGTTAAGAGTATTGAGCCCTTCGGCGTCCGATGCCTTTTGGTTATACCTGCTGGTACCCATGGATCCTCCCATATGCGAATTTGCTCCCCATCTCCTACTCTCCATATCATTCCCTTCTCCATTGCTCTCAGGCCACGGATGAGACTACACCAAGTGTATGAAATACCTGGCCCCTCCTTTGCTCCCATTATATCACCATTCGACCAATACCTTGCCTTCAAGAGTTGTGCACATAAGGATTCTGGATTCTGTACTAACCTCCACACTTGCCTTGCTAACATAGCCAAGTTGAAAAGGTGTAGGTCTCTGTAGCCGAGCCCACCTTTATCTTTCCTGCTAGCTAATGTTTGCCAAGATATCCAGTGCATCTTCTTTTCATTGTCTTGCTACGCCCACTAGTATCTACAAATCATGGTACTTATATCATCACATAGGGTCTTTGTTAAATCAAAACACGACGTGGCAAAACATGGGATGGCTTGGGCTACTGCTTTAATCAAAGTTTCCTTTCTCGCTCTGGACAGCAGTTTTTCTTTCCACCCTTGGATCCGCTTTCACACCCTATCCTTGAGATATGTGAACATTTTTGCCTTTGATCGACCCGTGTACACTGGGAGGCCGAGATATTTGTCGTTCTTTGCTTCGTGTGACAAATCCAGAGCCGCCAAAAACTCTTCTTTTGTTGCTTCACCACAATTCTTACTAAAAAGGACTAAATATTTCTCTTTGTTTATGATCTGACCAGAACATTCCTCATATAGTTGCAGCACATATTTGAGATGATATGCATTTCCTTGGTTAACCTTGAGAAGAAGCAGTGCATCATCCGCAAATAACAAATGATTAATGCTTGGTGCACTATCAGATATATAGAAACCCCCTGTATCCTTGCTCTTCTGCAACATTTAGTAAAGAAGAAAATCCTTCAGCACATATTAGGAGCAAATATGGGGAGAGAGGATCCCCCTGACTCAGACCACGTGTAGGTATAATCTCATTTGTCAACTCACCATTCACCCACACCTGATAAGAAACAGTGGACACACACTTCATGATCAATGAGACCCATCTCTCATGAAATCCCAGCTTTGTCATCGTTCTTGCTAGAAAATCCCACTCAACACGGTCGTATGCCTTGCCCATGTCCAACTTAAGTCCCGCAAAACCCTCTTTCCCACATCTTTTATTCTGTAGATAGTGCGTCAACTCATAGGCAATTAGAATGTTATCTGGGGAGAACAATTTTGATGCCATCAGGCCGGGACACCGGACACCAGGGTTTCCAAGCATGCACGTACGCAATTAATGGCTAACTTGAACCGAGCTTTTGGTACAACTACTAGCTAGCACAGCGGATGTACAACGATGTATGCAGAACTAACAGTCCATGGATTGTGATGCACCAGCCATGCAGGTACTCCGATATGTTGGGTACACGGTTGGCAGTTGCAGGGGTGCCTATCGGCCGGAGAACTGAGAATAAGCCCTCGTTTAGATTGAAGAAAATTTCAACCCGACGAATAGTACCACTTTCGTCTTATTTGGCAAATATTGTCCAATCATGGACCAACTAGGCTCAAAAGATTCATCTCGTGATTTCCAACTAAACTGTGTAATTAGTTATTTTTTTTACCTACATTTAATACTCCATGCAAGCGGTTAAAAATTGATGTGATGGAGAGAGAGTGAAAAAACTTGGAACTTTGAGGCAAACTAAACAAGGCGTAAATGTTGGCCGAAAAGTTCGGGACTTGGACCGAATAATGATGGCACGAGGCATGCTGCGTCTGCATGCATACGCTTTGAAATCGATTTGGTCAGCGCTGATAAGAACAACCATGACAACTTTAAATCGATTGGGTCAGCGCTGATATGAACAACCATGGCAACAGTGACACTTTTTTTTTTTGGTTTAGAACTGTTCGCCGGGAATTCATGCATGAGTGATCATAATTCGTTGAACTACTCCATTTTGCTTTGAAACCAATCTGGTGTATCTCTTGTGTAACCATCTAGAATGGATCTTTTGAGTTTTCAATTGTTGGTGGATTATAATAGAGACACTGCTAGGTCAAACCATGCACGAAAGTGTGAGTGCGTGACCAACCCAATTACTACTGATATTCGCCACCCCCCCCCCCCCCCCCCCCCCCCCCCATTACTACTGCTTCCGTTCAAGAATTAAAAAAAACATCTTGTTTTGTTCTGGATTTGCTCACACTTTGACCATTACTTGATCACAAATATATCACTTATATAGCCATGACTATAGTATGAAAAATATTTTAAAATATGAATGCACTTGTTTGATATTTATACACTACATGAACATATACAATTTAGCATCAATCGCCAATACATGAACATGTCAAAGTCGTTGCATAAATATTGGCGAAAATGCCAGGCGAAGATAGAAAGAAATCAGAAACGGTCTTTTGATGCAACCA
This sequence comes from Saccharum hybrid cultivar R570, assembly GCA_038087645.1. Classification (NCBI taxonomy): domain Eukaryota; kingdom Viridiplantae; phylum Streptophyta; class Magnoliopsida; order Poales; family Poaceae; genus Saccharum; species Saccharum hybrid cultivar. Next base: position 7,475,664 of record JAQSUU010000191.1, on the reverse strand, counting down.
TGATCTATTTTTGGCGGAACATTTGGAAAGGAGCGGAATAGAAAGATTATTCAACAAAGAATTTACAAACTACACAAGTGGCAGTGTTATGGAAGGATGACATACAACAATTTCAGATGGCTTCTAAAATTGATGTCAACATCCCTTAGTCTGCAGAGAATCGTAAAATAGAGAATCATATAAAATGTTTCGTCGAACCACACTAGTGTGCAGAGCTCGCAAAGCTATTTGTAAGCTAAAGCCGGGCCTGTTTGGTACCGCACCAAACGAGTTAGACTGACAAAGCGCTTCTGGCTCATATTGGGTGCGGAGGAGTCGTTTTAACGTACGGTAGGCGGAGCTACAATTTCGAGCTTCGGCAAAAGGGCTCCAGCTCTGACGCGGAAGCACGCAGAGCGAAGCCCTGCTAAACAACCTCGCAAAGAAGAGAAACATAGCCACCGGTAATACGACAGATTAACTACTTGTTACATAAACCTATAAAAGTCACTATCACAATACGTGTCCATGGTCAAAATCATACCGCGCAACACACGACAAAGGACGAAAAACTAATGACCTCGATTAGAGGCTTCGGTTCCTTGGCCTTGGCAAACCTTTTGTGTGGGTGAGGAACCGTGGGATGGACCAGTTGGCACTTGCCAATTCGTTGCATTGATGAGTTATGACCGGAACAAGTAGGCTTGCCACCAACCGGTGACCAAATCATTTCCCCCTCCCGCGTAAAACCAAAAAAACCAGCACCGGCACCCAAAGCGCTATCATTTATAATTTCGGCTGTGTTTAGTTCCAAACTTGGGCCCTGTTTAGTTTCCAGAAAATTTTGCAAAATTTTTCAGATTCCCCATCACATCGAATCTTTAGACACATGCATAAAGCATTAAATATAGATAAAAAATAAACTAATTACACAGTTTAGACGAAATGGGCGAGACGAATCTTTTAAGCCTAATTAGACCATGATTGGACAATATTTGCCAAATAACAACGAAAAGCGCTACAATGTCATTTTGCCAAAAATTTCGGATCTAAACCAGCCCTTGGAGTGCCAAAATTTACTATAGTGACACTATAATATTTCGTTTGTATTTGGTAATAATTGTTCAACCATTGATTAATTAGGCTCAAAACGTTCGTCTCCCAAAGTACCTATATAATTAGTTTTTGATTTTATCCACATTTAACGCTTCATGCATGTATCACAAATTTAATGTGACGTGATTTTTTTTTTTTTGCCTAGTGCACTTCAAACACAGCCTTCGTTTTTTTTTTTTGTCACTCTCTCTCTCTGGGCACGTACTCGTACTAGTCAAAACCCCCTCCGCCTCCGCTGCTCCCTCCACTTATTTACTCTGCTGCCCCCCTGCCTGTCTCCCTCGCAGCACAGAGGTCAAACCAAAAGGCGCACCCCGCCGCAATCCAGCCCAACCCACCGCCGCCACCACCGCTCTGCAATGGCGGCTCCGCTTCCCCTTCAAAACCGGCTTTTCCTTCTCCTCCTCATCCCCATCTCCCCCGCAATCTTCCTCTAGTAGCGCTGTGCTGCTCTCATTCTTCCAGCAATCGAAGCTTCGAGTTCATTACACGAATCTGCGGCCGCGAGAGTGCCGGAGAACGAGCAATGGAGGGGGTGTGGAGGAAGGCCAAGAGGGCGCTGGGCGCCAGCCTCTGCGTGCACCTCCCCGCCGTCGCCGGCGACCGCGAGGACGGCGGCGCCAGCGAGCGCCGCGCCTCGGATGCGCTCTCCCTCGACTCTACAGCGGCGGCGCACGCATCGGCGCCCAACACGCCGGCCGCGACAGCCGCGCCGGAGGCCGCCGCGCTACTGCGGAGGTCCAAGTCCGGAGGCAAGTCCTCCAAGGTGAGGCTCCATTTCCACCCTTTCCCGCGCTACTCTATTCCGTCATCTCCGAGTTAAGATTTGCGCTTGGTTCGCCGGCAACTTAGCGCGCGAGGGGGCCGCCGGGGGATCCTTGTTCCTAGATGTGGAATGTCGGAGGGGTGGAGGCCGGCTTGCCGACCGCCTGTGTTTTTTTGGTTGGAGCTGGGTACGGATTGGAGCAATGTGGCTTCGCCTCATCGCCTGTGAACGATTTGTCTCCAGATGCGGTGTTCTCCTGGTCGGCAAATTTTGGATGATTTGATGGGCGGCTTGGTTTGGATGCTCGTGCTCGGCGCCCAGCATTCTTGTATGCATCTGATTTTTTAATGCCGTGTGTTTGTCTTAAGCTGCGCCTGCTAGTCGGGATTATTTGTCATTTGTTACCTTGTCCTTGAGTCGAAATTATCTCGTACTGTTCCTGCGGATTTGCTTGCAGGAGCATCTAATATGTTCATGACAATAACCCGGTTTAACTTTTCCCAAAAATTTTCACGAGAACACATCCAAAATAGAGGCATCTTTGCAAGATGATGTCACTTTCTATTGTGAATATTCCGATCCATACTACTTTCTCATATAACCTTATGCTCTCTTCAGATGCAGAGAATCTACTATTTCTTTCTCATATCACCTTATGCTCTCTTCCGATGCAGAGAATCTCCTGTTTCTTTCTCTTTCAGATCTCAGTTTCAGAGATTTTTTTTGGGATTTTGCAGTCAGTTTTGCTAGTTTTGCCTCGTTGATATCCTTCCGAGGTGGCTTTGAGACGGGTCAATTAACGTAAGCTTCTTTTTTCTACTGCCTCAACTTGCTCCACCCCGAAAGGGAAAGTTGGCTCCTTTGCTGACCACCAACCTGCCAACTTCCCATTATGTTCACGTGTATCATCTTCACCCCCTTTACTAGTCTCTTATAATTATTTTACAGTTTTAAATGTCAACAAAAATTTCCAGCTTGGGTAGCTGTCCATTAACTGGAATACCGATTACTAGTATCTTTGCATTCATCTGTTTTCTTAAAGTACGTACCTGTACACAGTTGTCATGGCAAGTGCGTGAGTTCTTTAATGGAAATCTGAAATTTTCGTGATATGATCTTTGTGTGGTTGATCTGAAATTTTCGTGATATGATCTTTGTGTGGTTGAGACGAGGCATGGGTGCCTTTATTGATAGCGTCGCGCTTTTTTGTTTAATGGGGTGTGTCGGACTTGGTTATAATTGTGTTCGGATGTGACCCTATTTGACCAGCAACCTCACAAGTAGTGTTTTTTTCATAGAGTTGACATTTATGCACTGGACAGTTCAAAATTTGCTTGTCCTGGTCAAAGGTGAAGGCTACAATGCTTGAAAACTAAACTCTAAATTATTTCCTTATGTTGAGGCCTGCATAATTTTCTTTGGAAAGACTAGCTTGTTTTCATGTTTAATGGGATACGTGGTTGGGTCAAATTTCAGGATGCAAGTTTGACAATTTTTTGTCTGTTTGTCTGGGCACGCTTTGATTTTTCTGCAAAGCGATTTTGATGCATGAATGTTTGCGCGTTTCTTATACATCTATGGGTTGGAAATTTGTACCATGTGTTAGTATCAAAAGTCAATAGAAAGTGCTGGGTTTAGTTGTTGTGTGATGGTGGTTAATTTGATCTTTTGCTTACTCAGACTCCTTCAATAAACGATATTGTGGTGGGTTTTCTTATACAGGCTGTGGTAGGAATTACTTTTCGACACATTTCATTATGATTGAATCTATATACACAATTAAGTACATTTACTGTTACTTGTGATCTCTTTGTCCTTTCCATCCTGCTTTCTAAGGATAAGGTAAATAGGGAAATTGACACATCTTTTGTTTTGTCAACAGAGAATGTGTGCAATATGTTTTGATTCCATGAAGCCAGGTCATGGACAAGCCCTATTCACTGCTGAATGTTCTCATATGTTTCACTTCCACTGCATCTCCTCTAGCGTGAAACATGGAAATCATGTATGCCCAGTTTGCCGGGCAAAATGGAAAGAGATCCCCTTCAATCGCTCATTATCTTCTATAGTTCCTCGTGGAAGAGGTGGGCTGAATGTAAACCATGCTCGATTACCCCAGCAAGATGCCTACATGGCTCTTCTCCGCCAGGTTCCAAACCGTCAGCGAGAAGGTCCAGTTTTGGTTACTTCTGAGCCATCAGACTTCAATGATGATGAACCTTTGCAGAAGATGGAGGCTGCTAATATTGGATCTAGTAGAACTGTGGAAATTAAGACATATTCAGAGTTTTCAGCCATTCAACAGTCATCTCAAGATGACTTTGCTGTTCTGATCCATCTGAAAGCCCCATATGCTAACCCAGAGCAGGTCACAGGCAGATCGGTCAATGCAACCTCAGTTGGTGGTTATCCTACATCCCGTGCCCCTGTTGATCTTGTTACCGTGCTTGATGTTAGTGGAAGTATGGCAGGCACTAAACTGGCACTTTTGAAGCGAGCCATGGGTTTTGTTATACAGCATCTTGGTCCATCGGATCGCCTTTCAGTCATTGCTTTCTCGTCTACTGCCAGAAGATTGTTCCATCTCCGACGGATGTCACACTCTGGCCGGCAGCAGGCCCTGCAGGCTGTCAACTCACTTGGTGCTAGTGGTGGCACAAACATTGCTGATGCACTCAAGAAAGCTGCTAAGGTTATTGAGGACCGAAGCCATCAAAATCCAGTATGCAGCATCATTCTCTTGTCAGATGGCCAAGATACATACAATATTCCCTCAAATATTAGGGGTGCCCGGCCAGATTATAGTTCACTAGTTCCATCCTCCATTCTAAGTCACACATTTCGCTTAGTGCCAGTGCATGGGTTTGGTTTTGGAGTAGACCATGATTCAGATGCTTTGCATTCGATTGCTGAGGCCTCTGGTGGTACATTCTCCTTTATTGAGGACGAAGGTGTGATTCAGGATGCATTTGCTCAGTGTATAGGTGGGCTTCTCAGCGTTGTTGTTCAAAATATGCAAGTAAGTGTGGAGTGTGTGCATCCTGGTGTCCATCTTCGCTGCATCAAATCTGGCAGTTACCTGAGTAAGGTGGCTGCACATGGCCGAAATGGTTCAATTGATGTTGGTCATCTCTATGCCGATGAGGAAAGGGACTTTCTACTGTCGGTGAGCTTACCACATTGTCGTGAACAGACCACTCTTTTGAAAGTTGCTTGTGCCTACAGAGATTCATTGACCAACGAAGACATCAAAATTCAAGGTGATGAGGTAACAATCTTGAGGCCTAAATCACCCATATCTGAGCCAGTTTGCATGGAGGTTGACCGTGAGAGGAACCGTGTCCGTGCCGCTGATGCTATCGAGGCTGCAAGGGCTGCTGCCGAGAGAGGTGCTCTTTCTGATGCCGTGTCAATTCTTGAGGGTTGCCGGAGGATACTTTCAGAATCTTTTTCAAGCCGGAGTGGGGACCGCCTTTGCATGGCCCTTGATGCCGAGCTGAGGGAAATGCAAGAGAGGATGGCTAACCGGCAACGCTATGAGGCTTCAGGGCGGGCCTATCTGCTGTCTGGCCTTAGCTCACATTCTTGGCAGAGAGCCACTGCACGAGGCGACTCCACTGACAGTGATACACTTGTTTACTCCTACCAGACACCATCCATGGTTCACATGCTACAGCGCTCACAGAACCACTGCCCTTCTCCTCAGGGCCCATCACTGGTCCAACAACCTAGGATCATGGTGAAACCCCAGCCAAGGTAGAAGGTAACTGAGCAATTCAGCATTATCTTGCGAAGCAAGGGCGCAGATGTTGGTGAAGAAATTCAATTCGTATGGCTGCTTAGTAGGTCGTAGTGTAGTTCTCTAGCACCTTTATTTTGCTTCTCTTATTGGAGTCATGGTGGTGGTATACCAGAGGCGGGCTTGGAGGTAAATATAATCTGGAGGGGGTATACTGGGGAAGGTAAGGTGGGGCTTTGGTGGTAAATACATTGTGGGGGGTATACTCCTGTGGTGTTAAGAAATAAGTAGACTACTAGTAGAGCGGCTGGAGAAATTGTGTAACAGCTTCAACGGGTTGGAGCTAGGTAGTTTAGTGGAGGTCAGTTCATTGTCAATGTCTGTTTTTCCATTTAGTCTTTGGTGATGTAGATAAGATGGATTGATCTCGGGTCGGTATATCATGGAATCTCTGGAATTTTTGATTTTTTTGTGGGTGTCAATGCTATTCCATGGATTCAAACTTTCAATTTATTAGCTGGTGTCGACCCAGCAGCACATGCCCGTGAGGTGTGTTTCAACTTGCAACAATTGTTCACTTATTTTTCGTGCTTGTAGCATTGGTTGAAGTTTGGCTCGAATTTGGTCAGGTTTCTGCCGTGGATATTATTCTGCGCGTCGACTGAATCAATGACTTTTTGCCATGCCATTGATTCTTATCCCTATAATTGATTGAGCAGATCTGTATATAACCCATGGTTATCCTAGTGCCCGGACATCTGGCGCGTGAGATGTGTCCAGACGCCGCTCCCCTTCCCATACTCGCCTGCCCCCGCAGCGCGAATAGAAATATAATCGGAATAAAACGGAATGGAATTGCATCTACCGTGCTTCTGTCTGTTCCCCACCGCGTCCCTGTCCCTGTCTCCAATGCACCCCGTTTCCTCATAGCGCTCCTGTCCTAAGAGCACGAAACACTTAAGTATAGTATTGCAAACATATGAAAAAACTATGTAGTGCAATATCGAAATATAAATACTGCAATATCACAAAATTATGTAGTGCAACATCGAAAAAACATGTACTGCAACATCGAAAAAATATATACTGCAACATCGAAAATTATATACTGTAACATCATAAAAATATGTACTGCAACATCAAAAATTATGTACTGCAACATCTTAAATAGTAATACTGCAACATCACAAAAATCAACCATGAAACATGAAAATAAAAACATTCAAAATGAAGTTTGCAACATTCGAAAATCATTCGTTGCAATATCCAAAAACCCCTTGTAACACGAAGAGATAGCAAGGATGTACAAACAGCAAGGGGATGGGTTAGAGGTGCAGGTTGCTCCAAACCTAGCCCATCACCTTCGAGCTTGTCGGAGGGTGGAGGGAATAGAACCTTAGAGCTCGCCGGAACCCTAGTCACCGTCACGTCCCTCGGATCCAGAGGAGGAGAAGGACGAGGGCTCAGATCTAAATGAGGAGGAGAAGGATGACTCAGATCCAGAGAAGGACCGACCTACCTCGTCGAAGCCGCCGCCGTCGTCCTCATCTCCGGTGGGGGAGCGGGAGCCGGGTCTAGAGATGGCAACGGGTACCCGAAACCCGAGTACCCGACGGGTATTACCCGATAAAGAGGCGGGTATGGAATGAATTTTCTACCCGTGGGTATGTTATTGGGCAAAATCCTATACCCATCGGGTATGCGGGTGCGGGTGCGGGTGTATACTACCCATACCCGCATACCCGCGGGTAAGACATACCCGCAAAAATAACTAGCCAACCTCAGTTATTTTAGCGCATATAAGTCATGAATTTGGCCCATTGAGACATTCACTATATTTCTAGTAGATTGTCTTTGTTGTAATGATGCTAATAATATTTGTTAGCATGTTTATAACTTGTTGGAAGCTTAGAATTATTTATTTTTGCATGTGACTATTTGATATTTTTAGGTAATTTTCGGGTATGTTATCGGGTACGGGTTACCCGTCGGGTGAGAATTACCCGGCGGGTACGGGTATGGAACTATTTTTTTACCCGCATGCGGGTACGGGTAACCCGACGGGTAAAATTTTGCGGGTACGGGTACGGATGAGCACTACCCGTCGGGTACGTACCCGTTGCCATCTCTAGCCGGGTCGCTGGGGAGCGCGGGGTCGCCTGGAGGTCGCGGAGGGGGGAGGGAGGGAGCACGTGTAGGCGGGGTGGCAGCGAGCTAGCGCGCGGGAACAGCGTCCGTCCCGGGGCGGCCCCGGAGAGTGGGCGGGCGCAACGGCAGCGAGTGGGCGCGGGGGAGCGAAGGGGTCACGTGATGCGATAAGGAGTGGACACGCAGGATTGGTGCGTCCAGCCACCAGGATGCCCGATTCATATCATTATCGTATAACCCAACCATTGGTTGAACATTAATAAACAACAGTAGTAGACAAGGTAAATGATTTATAAGATTAATGCGAAATCTCATAAATTGAGAAACTATTTTATAATAAAGTAACATCAATTGTAAACTGCATCTATGCATCATCTACCACTGTTAAACCTGGAGTCCAGAGACCACAATGTTTTTTTGATCATTAGAGACTACAATGTTTCCTCCCTGTATAATGTAAACAAGAAGATAATTTGATAGTGCTAATAACTTCTACGCCGAGGAGTCCTGCGGCGTCCTGAGCTGCTTCCTTGCCTGCTGCTGCCGCCCCCTGGCCGGGTGCCCGGGTCGTCAGGCAAGGTAGGGGTATCATACCTCACCGTGCACGGCGGCGATGCCTCGCCACGGCCCAGGCGGGCCTTGCACTCGATTACCAACTGGTAGCAGGTGGCGCAGTACCTCGCGGGGCCCATCAGCTTCACGTCCATGTCCGCCTCCCCGCGGCCGAGCTCATCGGCGAGGCTGTCGCGCGCGAACCGCGGCACGGGCACCGCGGTGCCCCACGCCATGACGTTGCCGACCTCGGTGGCGTTCTCGTTCTGGCCGCAGAACCCCAGGACGGGTCCGCTGGCCAGCCGCACGCGGCGGTAGGACACGACCGCCGTGGTGCCGCGCGGGACGCACGCCGTGCTCCACCTGCGCGGCTCCTTGATGCGGACGGTGAGGTTGAACGTCGGGTCTAGCAGCGCGGGCGTGGCCGGGCCTCGGCCCGCCGCCGCCGTGGCGTCGGCGATGTCGAGGCCCGAGAAGCCGGCCACGGCGACGCTGTACTCCGGGTACTTGCCGTTGTCGAAGGACATCTGGTAGGGCCAGTAGAGAAGGGGCACCGCGAACACGAGCGCGGCCAGCGCGCCGAGGACGGCAGGGAGGATGTCCCAGAAGAGTTCCCTCGCGTTGCTGCAGCATCCGCCGTCGCCGTCGATGAGCGGCTCGGTTCCCGGCGCATGTGCTCCCATGGCGATGCGAGGCGATGCCCTTGTTGATCTCTTTCTTGTCTCTCGTCGGGTGATCTCGTTACGTGCGTGCAGGTTTAGGGGTTGGAACCGGAAGGCGTTGGCTTGGCACTTGGCCCTGTCGTGATTCGCGGGCTATTTATGTATGGCAGATGAAGGCTCCACGAGTTCGGCAATGACACGGCCACGTGGACGAGACGAGACGATCCTGTACGTACAGGCCTGCTATGCTGTGGCCGTGCACGTTTGTGAACTGCAGAAAACTGTCTCCTGCACGGATTATTTATCCCTGACAAACTCGGGTACCGTCGTACGTAACAGCAAGAGTCATTGCGCGCCGCGGTAGGACCGTAGGAGTAGGACACGACCGCCGCGTGGTGCTGCAATTGCGTCGGCGTCAAGGAGCGGCGGCTCCGTTCCTGGCTCCTGCTCTCCCATGGAGGTTGTGCTGAAGACCTGAAGTTAGTTCCATGAGACTGAGTTGCGCAATCACACGGGAGCCGAACGCACAACCACCTTGTACAGGCCTGCAAATCTGCAATGCCGCTGTGCCCGTGCACTCGTGTCCTGCACGGGCTCTTCCTTGCAAACAAACAAACTCTGGTACGCACGTGAACGTGACAGCAAGCGAGTCCTCTAGCAATACACGCGCGCATGCGTTCCACGGACGATATATAACAAGCCCACACGCGGCCAGGTCCATCATCCCCTTCGAATCGAAGAAGAAGCCATAGAGACAAATCGTCTACCGAAACCCAAAACCCAAGACAAAACAGAGCTAACCATGGGCGCCTCCAGCGAATCCGGCGGCAGCAAGAGCAAGAGATGTCAGCACTTCTTCGTCTGCGTCGGCATCGCCGCCGCGGTGGCCGGTATCGTGGTGGGATTTACCATCATGTTCGACTCCGTCAAGACGCCGATCTACTCCGCCACGATCACCGTCGTCTCGGGCCTCGACCCGGAGACAAGTGGCGGAGCCAGAAATTATGGAGAGGGGGGCCGGTTCAAAGAAATTATGGACAGGGGTGGTCCAAAGAGTTTCAACTATAAAATAACTGAGTGTAGCTTATTTGTTTGGATTTTTACACTATAGATCGGCTCATCCAAAGATAAAATGTAAATTTATGTGATTTTATTGTCCAGACGTTATCAAAAAATATATAACAAAGCTTTTATTATATCCTTCTAATATAGATCATTAAATTATCTATTACATAAAAAAAAAGTTTGCACTTATGTTTGGGGGGTCATGGCCCCTGCCAGCCCCCCTGGCTCCGCCAGTGCCGGAGACGGACCTGCGGCAGCAGAGCCGGCCGGGCACGGGCACGCTCAGCCCGGTGTTCAACCTCACCGTCGGCGTCGCCTCGCACAGCCAGAGGGAGGGCGCGCGCATCGGCCCCGGCACCTCCGTCAAGGTGTCCTACTCGCACCTCCGGCTCCCCATGGCCAGCGGCCACGTGCCGGACGCGCGCGTGGGGCCCCGGGAGTCGAGGGAGCTGCCGTCCGTCGTCGCGCGCGAGCGCGACGTCGCCGTGCCGGGGTTCCTGATGGACAGCCTCGCCGAGGAGATGAGGACCGGGCAGGCCATGTTCGAGGTCGAGCTCATCAAGAGCGATCAGTACGGGTGGCGGGACGTGGCCAAGGGCTGGGGGATGGTGGGGGACACCATTACCTTGACATGAGGAGGAACTCAGTTTTATCTTTCATTTTTTCCCCAGTAATTTAGGAGGAGGAACTCAGTTTCATGTCAGTCTCATCTTCTTCTTTTTTCCCCAGTAATTTAGGACTGCTTTGAGATAGAGAAGTTAAGAGTAAAGCGCCCGGATATGAACCTCTCATGCATCTTAATGAGTGCTGCTTGCATTGACCAGTGCTTTTAAAGTTTTGTTGCTCAGGTTTTTATTTAGAAGGCATTTCGTATTTTCGTGCATACATTATATATAGTTTGACTTATTCACGTACAAGTACAATCATAAACATGCCGCATTGCTAGCAGATTCTTTCGAAAATAAAATAGATACTACTTGATATGCTGAACAACTACTTCCTACCACACATAGGATTTCTCAATAGTTTTCGCATATTTTCATAACAAATTCAACAAAAGATCTTCTTTATATTTTTTCGTACCTTAGTGGAAAAAACTCTCTCTTCAATCAGATCTTCAAATATTGCTATCTTTTATTACTGGTTTCTCCTCACTAGTCAAAGATGAAAACGGAACTGACTCTCCAAAATTCGCACAACATATAGAGAAAGGGTTGGAGAGTGAAAAATATATAAAAATTAATTTTTATTTAGTTGGCTCCACAATTGAGAATTCAGGGAGTGTGTTTAAAAAACAGTTGGACATGCTCTAAAGAAAAAGTTATGGCCGTTTTATGTTCTCAAGGCCTCCTTATGTATAGAGGGTCGTGCTAAAGCTGTGAATGGCAGTTTCTTCGTGCTGACAAAGGCCGTATTTGGAATAAAAAAAACGTCCCGTCAAACGTCTCGCTTTTCATGCGCAAGACACACACCGCAAGAATGAACAAAGAGTCCAATTTCTCGTACTTTTTTTTTTCTCGAATACGCATAAGGTCTGTGCGTCTTTGTATTAAGGTAGAGAAAATATTTAATATAACATGTCTTAGCTTTCTCGTGCCTTTTCTGTTTTGACTGTGCAAGACTCGTACCGCGGCTCTCCAACCATGGCTCCGCTGCCATACTGCGTCGTCGCAAAAAAGCATATCCAAACAGTGCCAAGATCAACTTGATTATATCTGTCGTTTTGTTGGTTCTCAAAACATTCTCGTCGTTTAGTTATTATTCAGGACTTTTTTTAGGCAAATGACGGGGATCAAAAGGGCTCCCACCTGATTTCATTCCACAGATTCGGACAATGCCGGTGGGTGGAAGGGGCGAAGCCCCTCAAGTACAAATGGAACTACATCATGTAAGAGAATATTAGGCAAGATTACATGTCAAAGGAGTGTCTCCATTTGTTAGCTAGGGAAGTATTCCGTCGCGGTATCCTGCAGGCCCAAGAGCATGTTGACTCTTTGCAAGCGGCGACTAGGCGATCAACATTTGGCTGCAGGCCTCGGAAGACAACATCGTTCCTATGGCCGCGTTCACTTCCTCCTCCCAACCCAAAATATTTCCTCTTACACACATCACATCAAATCTTTCGACGCATGCATGGAGCATTAAACGTAGGTAAAAAAGATAACTAATTGCATAGTTTGTCTGTAAAGTTCGAAACGAATCTTTTGAGTCTAATTAATCCATAGTTGGACAAATTTTACCAAATAACAACGAAAAGTACTACAGTAACTTTTCAGCTACTTTTCGCGAAGTGAACACACCCTATGTTTCCAGATCTCCCAGCAGCATAGAAGGATGGTTGGATGAGCTATGTCAGCATGGACTCTTGGCGGTGTTTGAGTTAGTCAAAGTTCTGCAATCGGTGCAATGTTATCAGGGTTCCAACACCCTATTAGTTAATTCACTTAATTGTAATCTTTATTTGCATAAAGTATTCGATAAGTCATAATTAGTGGATCAACATAACCGAATGCGACACGTCTAAATTAAAGAGTCCATGCTCTGGATATTCAAACAGCTTTGCCTTCTAGCTCCATGTAACAGAATGTTGCTCCAATCATCCATGGAGTTTGAAGTCCAGGATAATAACACCACCTTTACGCTTTACCCGAATCGTAATAAAAACCTATAAATCTGCATCCACGCTAGCCAGTCTTCCATGGAATTTGAAGTCCAGAATATTAACAGCAGCTTACCCGGATCCTATAAAGAAGTAGTAAAAACCTACAGATCTTCATCCACTAGCAAATCATAAAGCCGCCAGCGCACCCGGCCCACCTTCCGCGCCGACCACGCACGATGACTGCGATTCCGCTGCCGGAGCTTCCTACTCACGGTGGTGCCTCCGGCCAACAACGGCAACGAGGATGTAAACCCGCTGACGTCGCTCGCCTCGTAGTGCTCTCGTCCTTAGGCATCCTCGGGGGGTGCTTCGTCCTCGCTGGATTGGGCGGTTTAGCGTATCTTACCTGGAGCGTCGCGGACAAGGCGAAGCAGCCGCGCTACCACGTCGCGGTCGGCGGCGTCGCCGGCCTCGACCCGCCGGCAGTGCTGATGAGCCAGCGGCGGCCCACGCTCGACCCGGAGTTCAACCTCACGGTCGGCCTCGCCTCGCGGAGCTTCACCAGGGGCCGGCTGCTGCTTCGACGACGGGTCGGCGGTGCGGGTGTACTACGACGGCGTCCAGCTCGCCGGCGAGGCGTTGCCCAGCCTCTGCGTGGGCCCGCGGCGGTCCGCGGAGCGCGAGCGTCCGTGGTCGCCTGGGGCAGCGGCGTGCGCGTGCCGCGGCTCGTGAGCAGGGCCGTCCCACAAATTTCATGGGCCCGTGGGCCGGTAAGACACTAAGCACCTGACAATCTAATATTCTGATACGACGATTAAAATATATAATACTATTGATAAGAGATAACTTGTAGCATATATTTAATTTTTCTTAAAAAAATAACAGTACATCAAAGAAGATAAAAAATGGCAAAATAACTATGATGGTTACCTCAAATAAAACTAGAGTGCTTCGGTGTTTTTTTAAAAAACCAGCATTGACATTAGCTTGTGCAATTATAGGTTGATCATGTTCCTGCCCTGATCTTGACTGACTTCAGCATTCCTTGAAGATGAAAAAAACTTATGTATAGCACCCTTTTGTGATTCTCTCAATTCATCTTCTAATTTTCTTTTTCTTCTTTTCTGAGCACCAGACTTATGTTTCTTTGAAAACATCTAACATGTCAAAAAAAAATTATTGAATTAGAAGTCAAATCCCTAAGGGCCCTAATCCCTGTACGGCTGTACTGAAGTTTGGATTGCAGTCAAATGATCAAATCAGAAATCACTTACATCTACTTTTGTCTTTGAACGCCGACGTAGCTGCCTCTGCGCCTAGTCTGCGGCTCTGCCTGCCTGCCTCCAGTGCCTCAATCAATCGCTGGACTGCTGAACAGGGCCCTGCTGCTGGAGTAGTGGAGATGTGAAGTGCTAGACGCGCCCTAGAGCGATCGGCACTTGGCCGCTCGGCGCTCGCGTGTGCAGCGTCGGTAGCGACGCTTCCTTTCCTCGAATACGAAGCGATCGACTTGGCCTGCTGTATACATCTACTAGTACTAAAGACCTGTATACTCATGCCCCCCCATTTCATGGGCCCATGGGCGTCGCACACGCTGCACCCCCCTTGGGACGGGCCTGCTCGTGAGGGCCGCGCTCTCCCGGGACCTGATGCGGCGCGGCGCGGCCGAGTTCGACGTCGCACTCACGGTCATGAAGCAGCCAGTGAGGTCGGGTGGGAAGTGGTGACATGGTCAAGGTGGGCCAACCCGCCGCCGCGTCGCGGGCTCCCTGCGCCGTGTCTGTAGTGGATGCGCAGCCGCCGCTGACGCACAAGGATGCGGACCTTGTGAGCTACGGCTTTTCTCCGGCGCCGGAGAATGGCGGAGCGGATTGATCATAACTTTTATTTGACTGGAACAAGGACACAAGGTGATCATGGTCGCTCCGGCCGGCGTGTGCATATACGTCTATGAGACATCGATGGAGAAATTTATTTGTTTGATTTGATGAACTTCTGCTCGTGTGTTTTGTTTTGCATAAACTTGATGTCTCTTTTTTGAAAATCACGGTATTGAAAGAGGACTTTACAAGGTTGTTATGTTTCAAAAATTAACAAAACAACCTGACAATCTCAAGCTGAGAGGAAGCATTGCAAGACATCCAGCCGCACACCAAAATTTGACTCCCTCTTTGATCTTTAAATCAACTGATGTGAAGCATGGAGTGTTTGCGCTCAAAGATGCACACATTTCTTTTTTCTTTTCCATGGCACTTCAAGTGTAAGTGATCATCATTTGAGTTTTTCTATTGCGTAATCATATATCTTACGTATTTGATTAAGTTTTAGCTGCATTATTGCATGATTTCATATCACTTGTGCAACTTATGTTCATCGAATTAACAAAGATACGATCTGCTTTGTTTGCAAGTGTTCTCGTGCTGGCACCCCACCATAAAACAAAGTATTGCCTCCGTTTCAAATTATATTTTCCTTTACTTTTGTTGTAAACCAAAATTCTCCAAATTTAATCAAGTTATAGAAAAAACATGATCTCAAATTAGTTTTATTATTTTTTCCATAAAATATATCCTGATAGTACATTTATTTGAACTTGTAGATGTTAGTAGATTTTTATATAAAAAAACTTGCTTGAAGTTCATGAGATTTGACTTAGGACAAGACTAGATTGATATCTTGTACACGTTAGTATCATCTTTTGCAAGCACGGTCATCTAAGTTCTAAAGAATAATATGTACCTTATGCATGCACACTCAGCTAATTAAGTTCTAAAAAATAATTTTAGTTGTTGTTAGTTGTTCTTGTTTTGACTTTTGAGTAATAAGGTGAATAGTAAAAAAACAGGGTCTACTTGTTGAACTAGAGAAAAATCTAAATTTGATTCGACAAGTTTACCCAATATGAACCAACAAGGCACAGAATCACTAAGGGCTGTGGAGGGGAATCGAACTTTGGTCTACTATAGTTTGGACATTGGAGTTGCGTCTAGTGATCATCTCACTTGATTTGTTGCTTTTATCGACAATGGCAATTTGTTAACCCAGTTCAACAGATTGAACCACGTAGGGATGAAAACGAAAATGATAATCTCCGATTTTTCGAAATCGTTTTCGAGTTTTTTCCGATTTTTATGCCTAAACGAAAATGATAGCGGTAACCGAAAAAACAAAAATGATAACGGTAAAAATAATCGGAAACGAAAGCGAAAATGATTTTGCCCTCTTCCGATCGTTTTCGAAGATTCCCGTATTTAACCGGTAATTTACCGTCTATAATTATCGATTCAAAGGCCTTTAACTAATGAATCCTTATTTATTTAGAGATATACAACGCATTACACATGCAAGCACACAAGGTAATTTTTTTTGGAAAGGATCACATCTGTACACGCAAGCTGCAAGCACACAAGACAATTTTTTTTTTGGAAAGGATCACATCTGCACACAAGGCAAATAATTTTTGGAAAGGAACTATCTAACGGAAGTATTTCATGTGTATAACAAGAATGCAATCAACACTCGAGGTTCTTTTTTCTAGCCTTTACCTTGTATATGATGTGTTGGTTGCTACCTGCGACACCTACATATATTGTGTTTGCTTCTTATTAGCTATATGTTTCTCAGATTTTTATTTCTTATTAGCACTATTGCGCTAATACATCTATTGCTACGAGCCTTACATATCTCCGTACATTAATATGATGCTTGTAACTAACTCATCTACAGTTGCCTTGTATGAGAACTAACATATGTATGTATCCATCACAAATTATGTAGGATGAATACTCAGAATATGGACGGGAAGATGTGGCCGGGGACGACGATGACATGCCTGACGTTCAGGCTATAGCCTCCACTGAAAAAAGAACTCTAATAATTCATGTTTTGATCACTATTTATATCGAGTCAACTTAGAACATGGTCGTTTATTTGTATCTTTGTCAAGAATTGTCATACTGTTGCGTGGTTTGCCACTATTTGAGACATAAGATTGTGTGAATTATGTGGTTTCAGCTTGTGATCTTGTCAATTGTGGCTTTATTTACTATTGTCATGTGAGATATGTCGAGTTATATGGATCTTCTCATGTTCTACAGTTTGGCGTGTTTATCGTTTTTTAGATACCGTTCTCATGGATTCCAATCGTTATCGATGTATTTTTCGATCGACTACTATCGTTTTCGAAATTACCGGAATATCGGCGCCGTATTCGTTTCCGACAATATCGTATCGATTTCGTTTTCGAGAAAAAGATGTGAAAACGAAAGTGATTTGGCCTCCTATCGATCGTTTCCGATCGTTTTCATCCCTAGAACCACGTGACGAACCACCAAATAGTGAACCAAAAGCATGCGATCGATTCAATAACCGGTCTAGCCTTTTGTTCATTGTAAGGATGTGAAATTAGGCCTTTCACAACATCGAGTGAAGCCAGAAAAAATTAGGGCCCATATGTGAGAATCCAACATAACTCGTGCTATGCCACAACTTAGGTTTTCATTGTGGGTCCCACATAAGACATTAGAAAAAAATAAAAAAAAAAGAAAGCAAGCGAAGCAAGTGCGGTCGCCGTATCTAATCCGTTTTGAGAGAGAATGGCTTGTTGAAATTGTTAATACTATAACCGGGGCAGAGCCGCAGAGCTCACAGCAAATATTAGCGTATCAAATGCAGTCTGGTGAACCAAAGAAAGAGGGTCCCCTTCTTGAGCAGTTTTTTCTAAGGGAACAGCAAGGGAGGCCCCTACTTAAATTTTTGATCATATATATTAATGTACAAGTTACAAGGCTTCCAAAGCCCAAAAGAAAAAGAGATTACAATTAAAACATACTCTCTCTCCAAAGTTGAAGGTGCTTTTACGTTTTGCATCTTGCCCACGCGGCCAACTCCACCGGCATCCGGTCGCCGCGACCGCTCCATCACGCCGCCCGCCTTCCCCACTCTACCTCCACCGCATGGCCCACCTGCACCACGACATCTGGCCACCATGGCTGGTCCATCGCACCGTCCGGCCTACTCCAACCCTAGCGGCCGGTTGCCTGCTAGGTTTCGCCTATTTCCGGTGGCAGCTCGCGCCTCTCCACGGCTGCCGCACCGCGTGCTCCCTCAGCGACGGTTTCCACCAGAGCGGCGAGCTCTACACTAGTGAACTCCATGCACGACAAGCCTCCATTCCCAAGCAACAAGGAGATATTGCACTGAAAGCGCATGTTGCAAACGTATGTTTCACGTGTTTCAGATGTTTCAGAGGTATGTTTCAAGCGCTTTATATCAATGTTGCAAAAGTAGATCGGGATGTTGCACATGTTGCAATGGGCCATACACGTATCTTTCAAGTGTATGTTCCAATTGTTTCATCTGTTTCAGACGTATGTTGCAAGTGTTTCATCTGAATAAAACTAGATCTGAATGCTGCATATAAGTGCATTTTGCAAGCGTACGTTTCAAGTGTTTTCATTTGCTTCAAACGTATCTTTCAAGTGTTTCATCTGGATGTGGCATATATTTTGCAATGATTACACACGTGTTTTTTCTGGTGTTTCAGACGTATGTTGCAAGAGTTTCAGCTGTTTTGAACGTATGTTGTAAGTGTTTCATCTGAATGTTGCAAAAGTAGATCGGTTGTTGCACGTGTTGCAATGGGACCCGCCTGCTGCAGCGGCTGGGGTGCCGTGCATGCGCGTGGGAAGCGGACAGATGGAGCGTGGCGCAACGCCGGGCACGGGAAGTGGAGCGGATGGCGGCAGGGGCGCGAGCAGTCCCCGGTTGTGCGTGGAGCAGGGCGCGGGCGCCGGTGTGGGCGGCCCCCCTGTGCGTGTAGTAGTCGTTTTCTATTGACGGGTGGAATCAGATAACGTTTTCCGTTGATGAGTGGAATCAGATAACATTATACGCTGGGTGGGAGCTACTCCGGACGCCTCCTGGTGCCGGTCATTCGGGCGCTAGCGTCTCCCTTATTACAATCTCTCTGAAGATGGGGTTACCAAAGACATTTCAGGCTTCAATGACCATGTTCAAAGGTTGAATCAACAGGTTCCAGCTGATGGAAATAGACTGCCAGCAGTCTTGAGCAGTTTCTTTTTATAAGACTTGTGAGCAGGTTGGTGACGAGCTTTGCAATAATGAGAAAAGTGTTCCCCAAACTTGCTAAAAAAAAACCAGCAAGACCCAAGAAGCTGTGGAGTGCTTTCACAGTGGAATTGTTCAACATTTTCACTATTTCCTTCTTTGGGAAAAATGAACGAATTTTCTTATGGACACAAAATAACCGTATCTAATCTATTTTTATACTTTGAGACCTTACGCGAATTCAATACTAGCTAAGTAAGAGCATATTCAAGAGTGTCTCATATCTTTTCCCCATCAATGTCTTTTATTTAGAAATAAAGAGAAAAACTCATCTCCAAGAGTTTCCTATATCCCTTCCCCATCTTTCCGTACTAGCCAAACTGGCCTCCTCCGTGCTAAATAACTTTTTGGCAGGAGATGGCTCCGCATCCCATGAATCAGAGCTCAGAAAGCCCCGTCGTCCGTCGTCTCGAGGTGCCCACCGGCAACCTCCTCCTCCTCCTCGTCGCCGATGTACAAGTACTGGTTCTTCTCCTCCGGCTTGAAGTTGTAGAAGACGAACAGGTAGAAGGCGAAGCTGGCGCCCTCGACTGCGACATCGACTCCCCACCGGTACCTGTAGTTGAGCAGCGCGAGGAACGCTGACACGATGATCCGGGTGAAGTAGAGGTAGCCGACGACGACCAGGTAGAAGCGCTTGAAGAGCCTGAGCTTCTTGAGGTTGCGCGCCGCCTTGCCGTCGGTCCTGGCGGCCTCGCGCAGGCCCCGGATGGACCAGATGATGGGGAAGATGACGGCGCAGCAGCAGATGATGTCGACGAGCAGGAAGACCCGGGTCCACGCGATCCAGCCCCGCCGCGTCGGGCCCGTCTCGCCGATCACCACCAGCAACAGGTTCTCTATCACTTGCAGCGGGATCACGATCATCAGCACGCTCTTCTCGCGCTCCTGCAGGTACGGCTTGAGGAAGGACCAGCCGGTGCCGATGAGGACGATGACGGTGAAGAGCAGGACGCCCTTGAAGAAGCCGAAGACGTAGAACGCGACGTCCCAGCCGTGCGACGTGCCGGTGCGCTCGATGAACCACGTGTCCTCGGCGGCGCACGCCGACTTGAGCGCCTTGAACAGCAGCAGCGCGCCCATCACGGCGTGGATCCGCTCCGCCGTGGCGTGCTGCCGGACGCACGTCCACACCCACCCGGCCAGGAACGCCAGGTACACCGCCGCCACGCCCGCGTAGATGCCCGGCAGCGGCTGCAGCCCGACGGGGAGGTAGTCCCTGATGACCCCGCCGCCGGAGGCGTCGCGGCGCACGTTGTACATCTCGGTGCGCACGTCCATGGTGACCTCCACGCCGCCCTGGCAGTTGCTGAACACGACGGCGTACGCGTCGGGGACGTCGATGGTCACGGTGGTGGTGACCCCGCCCGGCGGGACGTCGCTGAGCCGGAGCAACGGGAGCGCGTAGTCGCTCGTCAGCAGGCAGAACCCGCCGCCTCCTTCCGGATCGGCTGCGTAGTACTGTGTCTGGTTGTTGATCCATGGGAACTGGGCACCGGCGATGAGGACGAACCCCATGAGGCTGGAGTCGACGCTGGTGGTGAGGCGTGACCCCAGCCGGAGCTGCCACGTCGCGCGGCGTATGGAGACCGCGGCCCTGCCGCCGCTCGCGAAGCCAAACTCCTCGAAGAAGATGATCGGCCTGGCGTCGGACACGATGGGCGTGGTCTTGATGTCGGCGTGGGCAACCCGCACGAGGAGGGCGGCGGTGGCGACGCCGACAGCCACCGCGACGGCGACGGCGGTGTCCATGGAGTTTGCCCGCGAGTGTAGGGGCATATCGTCATGCAACGCTAGCTGTAGATCGATCACCGTGCATGCATCGATATCTCAGACTGTTGGTTCGAGAACAGGAACCATTGTGGCACGTGCATGGCGCTCGCTCGGGGAACAACGGCAATGGCCAATGGAGATGAACAAGCGGCTCATCGACGAGCATGGCGCGTTTTAGGGAGGGCCACGGAGGAAAGGCATACTTGCCGTAGGCGAATGTCGTTCAAAAATTAATTAGTGACTATAAGGAGAATGTCGTATCCTCCGGCCACAAAATGAAAAGGAGGCAAAATACATTACATGCCGTATAGTAGTACGGTAGAGTGTAGGCTATGACTACATGATTTTGGACTTTTTAGGATATTTTCAATAAAAAAATGAAGTCTTTTTATTCCAGCCTTCATATGAGCTGCGCAATTTGCTGGTCCTTCCATTCTAAATTATAAGATATTCTAAGAATCTTGGAGAGTCAAAGCGTCTTAAATTTGGCCAAAATTATAGAGAAAATTACAAAAATTTATAACATCAAATAGGTATACTATGAAAATATAATTAATGAAGAATTTAATGATACTTAATTGGTGTTATAAATATTATTATCTTATCATATAAATTTGGTCAAACTTGAGATCATTTGACTCTTCAAGATTCTTGGAATGCCTTATAATTTAGGATGGAGGGAGTAACAAATAGAAAAACAAGTTTAAGAGCGCACAAACAAATAAGGCAAAGCTAAGCACTTAGTAAATCAGAAGTCATATAGCAATTAAAATCTAATTTTGAAACTATAAGGATTTGCCAAAAAATAAAGGAAGACAGATGCAAATGGCTGCTCCTACTGTCGTACACTTCGAGGACTCAAAAACAATAATAGACCATGAACCGGGTCCTTTTTTCGCGATCGGGTCTTTTACCCGTATTTCATTAAGAGGAAAGGTCAAAAGAAAGGCCGGAGCACCAATACAAAAGGACTCGCGAGTAATCCTAGGATTACCGACGGAATCCTAAAAACACAAAAAACAGCAAGAAAACACGAGGGGGAACCCCACCTCAACACACCAACCGACTATGCCTGCCTAAGAGAAAAACATCTGCACAATGGTCGCCAACCAAGTGTGAGTCAAGCCGCGGTGGCAAGCGACCAGGTAGTCGTTGCGAAGTAGAGACGACGGAAACCGCCGGCGACCAGGTAGCCGCTACGGGGTAGAGCGCCAATGACTAGGTAGCCGCTGCGCAGTAGGAACATCCGGCAGCGACCAGGTAGTCGCTGCGGAGTAGAACGACCGTATCCGCCAGCGACCAGGTAGCCACTGCGGAGGAACGACGGCGGCGACACCAAGCAGGCTGGACAAACCATTGCGAAGATGAGCATGAGGCACCCACAGGCACAGGCAGGAAGGAGCGGCTCCGACGGGTGGCAGGAGATGGGCTGCGGTAGTGCTCCAACGAAGCCTTTAGGAAGGACCTTGACATCCGCAGACGCCAACAATGCCGGAAGAAGCACACGAGTAGGTCTCTCGACCTCAGCCTGCCCCCAGCGAACAGGAGCTTCGACGACGCCTCCAAGAAGGAACATGGCGCAGGTTGCGCCATCGTCGCCGGCCCGGGCAATCCGGGCAAGGTTTTCACCCAGCTGCTTTACGTCCTCCGGAGCAGGCCACCCTTAAGACCTCAGCAACCTCCCGAACTGCGCGCTAGACCACCCGCAAGAAGCCCGGCTGAAAGCATCTAGGCCCCAAGGTTTGGTTTCGGTAATTAATGACAACACTTTATTACCATGACTAACGTGTGTTTTGCAGAAACATTGGTAAGTTAGGTCATGGAGGTGATAACTGCTTTGAGCACTGTGGTTTCGTGTCCCTTGATGGAAATCGTTTCGGTTCTCAAAAGAGTGACGTCAAGATTAAGGACGGTTAGTTCCGGATGACGAAGTGTTGAGACACATTCGGAATAGTCGTTAGGATCTTCGTTTTTCTCTTTTGGCCGTACTATAAAGGGGGGCATGAATGGGTAGCTTGACCTAGGCGAGTCCTATGTTTAGGTGTGGTGCACACTTGTTAAACTTGGCGCTAGGCAACCCTAGATTGGCTCAAGGTTCAGTTAGAAGCAACTTGGTTGAAGTTGCGACGCGTTTCGGGCTGTTTTCTAGGCACCGGACGCGGTCTTCGGGAACACCGGACGCGTCCGGTGTATACGTTACCGCGACTAGGTTTCGGCCTCGACCACCGGACGCGGTCCTCGCGAGGACCGGACGCGGTGGTCAGCGACCGACACATGTCACCGAGAGAGAACGCCCGTCGGACGCGACCTGGACTTGATCGGCGCGTCCGGTGCGAGTCCAGTAAGGTCCAGAGAGGACCGGACGCGTCCGGTCTTCAGGCATCGGACGCGGCCTCGCGTCCGGTGTAAGTCCAGTAAGCACCCTTGCACGTCGGACGCGTCCGGTGCTACCTGACCGGTGCGTCCGGTGTTTCGATTTCGAAATCGCGTTTTGACCGTTACGGGGGACCGGCGCGTCCGGTGCGTTGCACCGGCGCGTCCGGTGACCCCGTGTCAGAAAGTAACGGTTCGTTTTCTTTGAGGGGTGTATAAATACAACCCCTCCACCTCTTTTAGAGGTCTCTTGCTCATTCAAACATCTGAGAAAACCCTTTAGAGTGCAAGGGAGTGAAAGAGCTCTAGTGAGGATAGAGATTTGAGAATCGAAGCTTGAGAGCACCTCACTAGCGATTAGAGAGAGTAGCAAGTGTGCATCCACCTTCTCATTTGGGCTCGTAGTGGTCAAGTGAGAGTTCTAGCTTGTTACTCTTGGTGATCGCCATCACCTAGACGGCGTGGTGGTGATTGGGAGTTCGGTGATCATCCGGTGGAACTTGTGGATGACCCAACTCATCTTGTGAGCGGTTTTGGGTGATTCGCCGCGACGGAGTGTCGAAGAATCAACCCGTAGAGAGCACTTGATCCTTGCGCGGATCAAGGGGGAGCGACACCCTTGCGCGGGTGCTCCAACGAGGACTAGTGGGGAGTGGCGACTCTCCGATACCTCGGAAAAACATCGCCGTGTTCCTTGCCCCTTTACATTCAAGCATTTACTTTCTCGTATTTACTTACATTGCTTGTTTACATTCCTAGACTTGCCATGCTAGACTAGGATTGGAAACTAGGGTGCAAAACTTTGTATCGGTAGACTCACTAGGAACACAAGTAGACACTAGGGGTGAATTCCGGCTTATAGGATTTAATTCTTGCAATCAATTTTTAGAAAAGCCCAATTCACCCCCCCTCTTGGGCATCTTGATCCTTTCAATTGGTATCGGAGCCGTGTTGCTCTACTTTTAGGCTTTACCGCCTAGAGCAAGATGTCTAATGGGGAAGGACCACCTCCCACTTTTGAGGGAGACGATTTTCCATATTGGAAAATTCGTATGGAGGCGTACCTCGAAGCCATAGATGTTGGGTGTCTTAGAGCCGCAACCGAAGGGCTTCCCCCCATAAGGGATCCCGCTAACCCAAGTGGTGACGAGGAGAAGTACGACCGGTGGAATGCAAAAGCCAAAAATGCACTCTACCGGGGATTAGGCAAAGATATCTTCAATCGTGTGCGTAATGCAAAGAACGCCCATGAATTGTGGGAGAATCTTTGTGCTCTCCATGAGGGAACTAAGAGTGAGCGTGAGGAACGCTATCATATAGCTCTAAAGAAAATTAATTCTTTTGATATGCTTCCCAAAGAAAGTGCTAATGACATGTACACTCGCTTGAATGTTCTTGTAGAAGACCTCAATGCTCTTGGGCTCACTAAAATGAGCCAATCGGATGTTGCAAGGAAGATCTTGAGTGTGCTTCCCGTTGAGAAGTATGGACATATTGTCACCGTACTTCACCAAAGTGATCTCTCCGCCGCAACACCGACTCAAGTATTGGGAAAGATCAATGCACATGAGATGTACATGCACATCACCCCGGAAGAAGGTTCGTCATCTTCCAAGAAGAAGGACTTGGCCTTCAAAGCTAGTCATGACAATAAGAAGAAGAAGGGCCAAGCCATGATTGTGCAAGAAAGCTCAAGTGAAAGTGATGTTAATGATGAATCACTTGCACTCATGGTGAGAAAGACCACCAAGATGCTAAAGAAGCTCAACAAGAGTGGTATCAAGTTCGATAGCGAGAAGAAGAAATTCTTCACAAGTAGCAAGAGGAAGCCAATCTCGGAGATGGATTGCTACAATTGTGGTGAACTTGGCCACCTAGCTCATCGATGCCCTAGACCACCAAAAGACAAGTACAAGAACAAGAACAAGGGCAAGAAAAATGATTCAAGTGATGAAGAAGAAGAGAAGAAGAAAAATAAACCATACAAGAAGAAAGATGGCAAGAAAAAAGGATTCTACAAGAAGAAGAAGGGAGGCAAAGCTTATATTGTTGGTGATTGGCTCACCGACATTGAATCATCTTGTGAGTCCTCCGAAGATGAGAGCGATGATGAGAGAGAGAAGGTTGCCGCATTTGTGATGGGGCCATCATCTTCACCGATATCTTCGTCACCACCTTCACCGCCTTCTTCACCATCATCGTCCACTACTCACCTATGCCTTATGGCCAAGGGTGAACGAAAGGTACAAAACCATGATAGTAGTAGTGATGATGATGATGATAGTGATAGTGATGATGATACACCTTCTTATGATGAATTAGTAAAATTGTTAAACAAATATTCTAGAATCATAAGAAGGACTAGAAATGAAAATGATGAGCTTCAACATGAAAATGAAACACTCACATCCAAACTAAAAGGTGCACATAATGATAGGGATAAGCTTAGAGATCAAAATGAAGTTATGTCTTTCACTCTCAAAGAGCTCAAAACCTCTAATAAAGAGCTTAAAGATCAACATGATAAACTTGAGAGGAAGCATGATGAGCTCATCACTAGACATAGCTCTCTAAAAGACAAGTACACCACATTAAAAATTGACTATGATAGTCTTGTGGTTGCTAATGAACTTGCTCTTGAGACACATGATGCTACTAACAATGTTGTTAAGTGTGATATAGCTACATCATGTGATGATTTGATCATTGAAAGCATTGAGCAAGGTTCTAGTAGCAAAGGCAAGAGTGTGGTTGAGTCATGCAACCATGATGATTATGCCAAGCTCAAGTGTGAGAATGAGAAGCTTGCAAATGAGAACAAGAAGCTTAAAGGTTTGATGGCTCTTGAGAAGCAACCAACAAATGAGTCACTTATTGAAGAAAACAAGAAGCTCAAGCAAGAAAAAGAGCATCTCAAGACCGGCCTAAGCAAGTTCACAAGAGGCCAATATTTGCAAAGTGAGCTCCTCATGAACACCGTAATGAAGATGGATAGAAGTGGTATTGGTTACTTGGCAAATCAAGAGAAGAAAGCAAAAGCTCAACAACAACAAAGCAAGTCAAAGCCCAAGCCAAAGAGATGTGTTGAGTGTGGTCAAGAAGGTCACTTTGCTCATGAATGCAAAACTCCACCACCACAACCCTTGCCCAAGCATGCTAGACCTTTCGCTTTCAATGCTCACTATATGCTAAGAAAAGATTCAAATGGAAAGATGAAAGTCATGTTTTTGGGTCCCCCAAACAAGAATAGGCCAAAGAAAATATGGGTTGCCAAGTCACTAGTTGAGAAAGTCAAGGGCCCCTCTCAAGTTTGGGTCCCTAAACGAAAAGCTTGATCTCTTGTGTGTAGGTGAACTACAAGACCGGTGGATCTCATTGGGTTATTGATAGTGGTTGCACTCAACATATGACCGGTAATCCTCGTATGTTCACCTCCATTGAAGAGAATGGGATATGTCAAGAGAAGATCACATTTGGAGATAATTCAAAGAGCAAAGTCAAGGGTATAGGCAAGATTGCAATATCAAATGATCACTCACTCTCAAATGTGCTCTATGTTGCTTCATTGAGTTTCAACTTGTTATCCGTTGGGCAACTTTGTGACCTTGGCTTCCAATGCTTGTTCACACCAAATGAAGTTGAAGTTTCAAAGATAGATGACAAGCAAGTGATATTCAAAGGCTTTAGATACAACAATCTTTATCTTGTTGACTTCACCTCCGAAGATGCAAATTTGATGACATGTTTGTTCACCAAGACCTCACTTGGTTGGCTTTGGCATAGGAGGCTTGCACATGTTGGAATGAGTACTCTCAACAAGCTATTGAAGAAAGAACTAGTAAGAGGATTGAAGGATGTGAAGTTTGAAAAGGACAAACCTTGTAGTGCATGTCAAGCGGGCAAACAAGTTGC
Source organism: Saccharum hybrid cultivar R570 (assembly GCA_038087645.1). Taxonomy (NCBI): domain Eukaryota; kingdom Viridiplantae; phylum Streptophyta; class Magnoliopsida; order Poales; family Poaceae; genus Saccharum; species Saccharum hybrid cultivar. The sequence goes on along the minus strand of JAQSUU010000191.1, from coordinate 7,448,848 downwards.
AAACACTCATCCAACCAAGGCTTTCATGTCAACCTCAAGAGTGCTAGAACTTCTTCATATGGATTTGTTTGGGCCTACAACATACAAGAGCTTGGGTGGTAATCTCTATTGTCTTGTGATAGTGGATGACTACTCAAGGTATACATGGACCTTCTTCCTTCATGACAAATCCGAAGTAGCAAGTTGCTTCAAGAAGTTCGCAAAGAGAGCTCAAAATGAATTCGAAGTCAAGATAAAGAAGATTAGAAGTGACAATGGGAAAGAGTTTGACAACACCAACATTGAAGCTTATTGTGATGAAATTGGAATCAAGCATGAAGTTTCTTCAACCTACACTCCTCAACAAAATGGTGTAGTTGAGAGAAAGAACCGGACTTTGATCACCCTTGCAAGAACAATGCTAGATGAGTACAACACTCCGGAGAAGTTTTGGGCCGAGGCAATCAACACCGCATGCTATGCTTCAAATCGCCTCTTCCTCCAAAAGTTTCTTGGCAAGACCCCCTATGAGTTGCTTAATGGGAAGAAGCCGGACGTCTCATTCTTCCGGGTGTTTGGTTGCAAATGCTACATCTACAAGAAGCGTCAACACCTAGGGAAGTTTCAAAGACGTTGTGATATTGGCTTTCTTGTTGGTTACTCATCAAAGTCCAAAGCATATAGAGTATTTAACCATGCCACCGGTTTGGTTGAAGAAACATATGATGTGGAATTTGATGAATCTAACGGCTCCCAAGGAGCAATTGAGAATTGTGATGATGTAGGTGATGAACCCTTGAGGGAGGCCATGAAGAACATGCCGGTGGGAGACATCAAGCCAAAAGATGATGAAGACGATGTGCAAATCATTGATCCACCATCTTCATCACGTGTGCCTCAAGATGATGACAAGAATGAGAGAGTTGAAAATGAAGATACTTATGTCTCTCATGAACAAGCCGAGGCACAAGCACAAGATGTTGATGCTCCCCATCCACCTCCTCAAGTGATTGATAAAAGAAATTCATCACTACTTCAAGCACATCCACAAGATCTCATCATAGGGAGTCCTACAAAGGGAGTAATGACTCGATCTCAAAAGCTAGCTTCTTTCGTTGAACATCACTCTTTTGTCTCTTGTGTTGAACCTAAGAATGTAGAAGAAGCTCTTCAAGATCCGGATTGGGTGAATGCCATGCATGAAGAATTGAACAACTTCACCCGCAACCAAGTTTGGACACTTGAAGAGCATCCTAAAGGTGCAAGAGTCATTGGAACCAAGTGGGTGTTTCGAAACAAGCAAGATGACCAAGGCATAGTGGTGAGGAACAAGGCAAGACTAGTTGCAAAGGGGTTCTCTCAAGTTGAAGGTCTTGATTTTGGAGAAACCTTTGCACCCGTTGCAAGACTTGAAGCCATTCGTATCCTCCTTGCTTATGCATCACATCATGATATGAAACTATATCAAATGGACGTGAAAAGTGCATTTTTAAATGGCTTTATAAACGAACTAGTCTATGTTAATCAACCTCCCGGGTTTGAAGACCCTAGATATCCTAATCATGTTTATAGGTTGTCCAAGGCGTTATATGGGCTCAAGCAAGCCCCTAGAGCGTGGTATGAACGCCTTCGGGACTTCCTCATTGAGAAGGGCTTCACCATTGGGAAGGTCGACACCACACTATTCACCAAGAAGCTTAATGGGGAGATCTTCATTTGTCAAGTATATGTTGATGATATCATCTTCGGGTCAACAAATGAAGATTATTGCAAGGAATTTGGTGAATTGATGTCGAAGGAGTTCGAGATGTCAATGATTGGTGAGCTCACATTCTTCCTTGGTTTTCAAGTCAAGCAAATGAGAGAAGGGATTTTCATCTCCCAAGAAAAGTATACCAAGGATCTTCTCAAAAGATTCAAGATGGAAGAATGCAAGCCAATCAAGACCCCAATGCCATCAAATGGACATCTCGACCTAGATGAGGGAGGTAAACCGGTCGATCAAACTCTCTACCGTTCTATGATTGGTAGCTTGTTGTACCTTACCGCATCTAGGCCCGATATCATGTTTAGTGTGTGCATGTGTGCTCGCTTTCAAGCGTGCCCTAAAGAACCTCACCTAAGTGCCGTAAAAAGAATCCTAAGATATCTTAAGCACACCCCAAGTATTGGTTTATGGTATCCCAAAGGAGCTAGATTCCAACTAGTTGGCTATTCCGATTCGGATTATGCCGGTTGCAAAATTGATAGAAAAAACACATCCGGAGGGTGCCATTTTCTTGGGAGATCACTAGTATCTTGGTCATCTAAAAAGCAAAATAGTGTGGCTTTGTCCACCGCCGAGGCGGAATACATTGCCGCGGGGGCTTGTTGTGCACAAATCTTATATATGAAACAAACCCTCCTAGACTATGGAGTTGTTCTTGAAAAGGTGCCACTTTTATGTGACAATGAAAGTGCCGTTAAAATTGCTAATAATCCGGTACAACACTCTCGCACCAAGCACATTGATATCCGCCATCACTTTCTAAGAGATCACGTTGCTAAAAATGATATATCACTAGAAGGTGTACGAAGTGAAAATCAATTAGCGGATATCTTCACTAAACCTTTGGACGAGGCTACCTTTTGTAGGCTAAGAAGTGAACTTAATGTGCTTGATTCAAGTAACTTTAAAAAATGAGCGCGTGTTGTCCCTTGCATTGCATTGTATCATATGTCATGTTTACCTTATCGCAATGCATTTAGGGCTTGGCTAACACGGTTACGATAACCCTCCTTTGGAGGAGTGAAGAAGCCTAACCGTGGATCAAACTTGACAAGCAACCTAGCTTTACTTTCTTGTATTGCATTGCATATGCATGGTTGTTTGTTTGTCGTTTCTTTTCGGTTTAGCTTTGAGCAACCTCTGTGTTCGTCCATGAATAGAGAGAGCATTTGACGCTCCTAAAGGTCCAAAAAGTCTATTGCATGGCCATACGTTGCTCCTTGAGTGTTTATTGCCTATTTTCGTAAAAATAATACTAGCCTAAGGCAAAATATTTTAAAAATTTGAGGGTTTGAGTGAGGTCACTCATATCGGGTTCCAATTGGTGTTTATTTGTGTCTCTTTGAGTTGGAACTTGATTGGGAGAAGTCGCGTCGAAGTTCGGAACGAAGAATGGCGAAAAACAGCGACCGGACGCTGCACCGGACGCAGTGTTGCTGCACCACCGCGTCCGGTCCCGCGTCCACCAGCGCGTCCGGTTTTCCAGAAGACAAAGTCCAGATCTAGGCACCGGACGCTGCACCGGACGCGCCTCTGTCCACCACCGCGTCCGGTCCCGGCTACCACCACCGCGTCCGGTGCTCCGCGATGAATTCCCGAGCACTCAGCCATCGGACTCTGATCGCGTCCGGTCTGTCCACACCGGACGCGCCCGGTGACTCCAGGCGCTTACTGGAGTGTCACCGGACGCTGCACCACCGCGTCCGGTGAATTTCACCACCGCGTCCGGTGCTACCAAATCGAGCGGATCTCGCCCTCATATAACCGAATCGTTTTTCTTTTCTTTTCTTCAACCGCTCGAATCCGCCGCCGCCGTGCCCTAGTCGCCGTTCCGCCGCTCCCGCGCTTCTTCCTCGCCGCCGGCGAGCCTCCACGCGCCGCGCCCTTGCTCTCCGGCGAACCTCGCCGCGCCCTCCAGCTCTCCCGCGCTGCCCAGCCGCGCTGCGCCCGCAACCGTGCCCGCTGCTCGCCACGCCGCGCCGCTGCCGTAACCGCCGGCTATTCCTCACCGTCGGCGAAGCCCAATCCTGCCAAGAGCCTCTCCAGCACCACATCTACTCCCTCGTGCGCTCGGGCACCTTGATTCTATCCTTCGGCCGAGTTTTGAACCTAGGGTTTACCCCTAAACCCTAGCTTAGGGTTTCTTTCAACCCTAGGGCTTGTCGAGGTAACGGCTCGTCTCGATTCCGTTTTCGATTCAAGTCCTTTCAATTCTCTCGTTAGGGCTTGCCGTTGACCATAACCTTTCATTGCTATCTAGTTTGGTCGTTTCAGTGCTCGATCGCCGATCTCGGGGGTTCTCGCGAACTAGGTCACCTCGTCCCTTCACCGTCGTCTCGTCGATCCGAGGTAGCTTAGAGTCGTTTCTCTTCGTATCTCATGTGCTTGCTATCTAGGGTTTCGTATCTTTAGATATATATATGCTTATTGTATATCTCTCTATTCCATACGTGCAGCGAGTCAGTCGGTGTGCCGGGTCAGATCTGTTTGCTTAATCCGAGGCCAAGCCTGCGGATACGGATTGAGGCCAAGCCTCTCGAGTGTCAGTTCATCATCTCACAGAGGTTCTCAGGCAGTCAGTCAGCATGGTGCGTTGCAAGAACGCCGGAGGAGCTCCTGGCGACGGGGACAACAGTCCTCCCCGTCGTGATGAGATTGCGCGCGGTAAGCGCATCAAGATTGCAGCCAGGAAGAAGAGGAGGACACTTTCAGATGCAGAGGTTGCTCAGGCCATGGCAGACGCCGCAGAGCAGGTGGAGAGAGGTGGCAGACGCAGTGGGTTACACATAGGCGAGCGTCGCTTTCATCTTGAAGGTCGACAGCTCGGCACTGAGGCCACTGAGGACACCGAGGCTACAGCACCTTCAGAGCAGATGTCAGTGGATCCACCCACAGAGCAGACAGAGGCTACCCAGGCTACTGAGGCTACCCAGGCTACTGAGGCTCCACAGGCCACTGAGGATACAGAGGAGCAGGCAGCTCAGTCTCCACCACGTCGTCGCTCCACACGTGCTCGTACTCAGGTGACACCTAGGCCAGAGGGCCCGCGTCGTGGTGCACGACCTCCTCCCAGAGTTAGAGGGTCACCCCCGGTTGTGCACTTAGACCTGAGGGGTGCTTCTTCACGTCAGGTGAAGAGCTTGAGGTTTGTGGAGGTCAGCCGATGGTTTCCACCTGTCAGAGATGCCAGTGCTTCAGAGGGTTTCTATACCCCACTTCAGGAGGACTTCTACAGGGCCCTAGTTGACAGTGGCATTGCTTTCAGACCTCAGAGGGTATGTCGACTAGAGGCATTGGTTGATGTTGTGGGAGAGCAGCTCCGTCCGCACCTGTTCTATCTGCCTGGCTTATCAGATCTTCTTGGACGGACAGGTGCTTACTGCGGCACATGGGTCAGGGAGTTCTATGCTTCTCTTTGGATTGATCCTGCCCATGAGTTCATACACTTTGCTTTCAGAGGCCGCGATCACAGATTGTACAGCTCCAGAGCTCGAGAGATCCTCAGACTACCAGCTTCTGACACGAGGATCCATCAGTTGTGCTATGGTCAGACTCCACCTCCCAGACGCCCTCACGGCGGTTCAGTGCCACCCACCGACCTGGTTCGACCCTGCTTTCGCGAGCCTTTTGGCGAAGGGTCACGTCGTACTCCTGCCAGCCTGACGCCTCTTGCCCGAGTCTTGGATGCCATTCTCAGACGCACTTTACTTCCTAGACTTGGCTACAGAGAGGGACTGACGAGGATGCAGCTTTGGGTTGTTCACCACCTCATGACACAGCGACAGTTTGATATCTGGGATCTTATCCTGAGTGAGATGGAGGACACCATTGCTGAGGGCTTCAAGGGCAACCGTCAGCTTCCCTATGCCCACTGGATTTGTTTCATCATCAGATCAGCTATCCAGATGCCACCAGAGATCAGGGCAGAGATTGCCAACACCACTACATCATTCCCTGATTATGATATTCGACAGCTTTGGGCTTCTATCACTAGAGAGCAGGCTCCAGCACCAGGACAGCGTGAGCGCCCAGAGGTTCCTGAGACAGCAGCTGAGCAGGACGCTACAGTGGACGAGCTTGCCGAGGCAGAGCTCGCAGACCTTGACACTCAGCCTGCTGGGATACCTGAGGATGTCACTTCAGACAGCACTGATGAGGACTATCAGCCCATCCCCAGGTACCGGTCTCCTCGGTCTCACGACCACGAGGCCGGTGGATCTGGCTCAGCCTCCCGCTCAGACCCAGCCATGGTGGCTATCCTTGAGAGGTTGACCCAGGCTCAGGAGCAGCAGCAGCAGCAGATACAGCGCCAGGCACAGGATACAGCTGCAGCACTAGCACAGATTCAGGCTCGTCAGGACGAGTTTCAGAGACAGCAGCTTGAGATCCAGAGGCAGCAGGTTGAGATGCAGCGACAGAGTCAGCAGCAGTACATGGATCTCCTGCGCCATCTTATCACAGTTGGGGTTCCTCCGCCAGCTTCTGTCATGACTCAGGCTTTGCATTCCAGTGGTCCGTCGAGTCAGGGACAGCCGAGCTTACAGTTTACATCTCCACAGCAGCAGGTTCCCCAGTCCTTTCAGTCCCCGAGCTTCACTCCTATACATACGGGGTTTACACCGTCAGACCAGCCTCGCCCGCATCTTCTGACAGGCACACCTCTTGGTGATTACAGTGCCACCTACAGCGAGTTGACTGGTCAGCCGACACCCTCGCACACTACTACGTTTCACACTTCGTCAGGGTTGTCAGCTTCCGAGGCAGTCGTTCCACCAGTGACAGGGACCGGGACTACAGAGACCCTCCCCTCTTCAGTTGCCTCGACAGATCCCCCAGCTACTGGCGCACTTCAGGCTCAGGTTACTCAGACAGATCCACTTGTTGCTACACAGTCAGTGCCTGTTCCTGCTCAGACCCCGACCGCTTCGCAGCCACGTGCTTCTTCAGAGGGTCAGCCAGATAGCTCAGACTCCGAGGGCGATTCACTTCACTTCGTGATTACTCCGCGCACCTCGGCACCCGACACGACTCCGTCTGTCCCCCCGTCAGATTAGATTAGTTTTTTTTTTGGCGCTTGATGCCAAAGGGGGAGAGAGAGTAGTTTCAGGGGGAGTCTGTGAGTGGGTTTTCGTTTCTCGTGTGCTCATTCATGCATATCATGTTTATTTTCAGCATTGCAGTTGTGTGACATTGTCGTCGAGACGTAAATCTTAAATCTTAATGTGTTATCCGTCTCCGTGATTAATTTTTGTCACCGTTTTAGCTATAGCTCTAAGGTTGTGCTTCCGTGCCTTACTCCGATTACTTATGAGCTATATCCTTATGTGTACTAACGCTTTTTTGTCTTATCTTATGAAGTACACTCTTTTGGCTTGGGGCACATAAGCAATTCCTAACCCCTTGTGCTTATTGTATTTTGCTTATGTGAACCAAGCATGCTTGAAAACCTTCACTCTAATCCATTGAAACTTAGTGTTGCCATCAATCACCAAAAAGGGGGAGATTGAAAGCATCTAGGCCCCAAGGTTTGGTTTCGGTAATTAATGACAACACTTTATTACCATGACTAACGTGTGTTTTGCAGAAACATTGGTAAGTTAGGTCATGGAGGTGATAACTGCTTTGAGCACTGTGGTTTCGTGTCCCTTGATGGAAATCGTTTCGGTTCTCAAAAGAGTGACGTCAAGATTAAGGACGGTTAGTTCCGGATGACGAAGTGTTGAGACACATTCGGAATAGTCGTTAGGATCTTCGTTTTTCTCTTTTGGCCGTACTATAAAGGGGGGCATGAATGGGTAGCTTGACCTAGGCGAGTCCTATGTTTAGGTGTGGTGCACACTTGTTAAACTTGGCGCTAGGCAACCCTAGATTGGCTCAAGGTTCAGTTAGAAGCAACTTGGTTGAAGTTGCGACGCGTTTCGGGCTGTTTTCTAGGCACCGGACGCGGTCTTCGGGAACACCGGACGCGTCCGGTGTATACGTTACCGCGACTAGGTTTCGGCCTCGACCACCGGACGCGGTCCTCGCGAGGACCGGACGCGGTGGTCAGCGACCGACACATGTCACCGAGAGAGAACGCCCGTCGGACGCGACCTGGACTTGATCGGCGCGTCCGGTGCGAGTCCAGTAAGGTCCAGAGAGGACCGGACGCGTCCGGTCTTCAGGCATCGGACGCGGCCTCGCGTCCGGTGTAAGTCCAGTAAGCACCCTTGCACGTCGGACGCGTCCGGTGCTACCTGACCGGTGCGTCCGGTGTTTCGATTTCGAAATCGCGTTTTGACCGTTACGGGGGACCGGCGCGTCCGGTGCGTTGCACCGGCGCGTCCGGTGACCCCGTGTCAGAAAGTAACGGTTCGTTTTCTTTGAGGGGTGTATAAATACAACCCCTCCACCTCTTTTAGAGGTCTCTTGCTCATTCAAACATCTGAGAAAACCCTTTAGAGTGCAAGGGAGTGAAAGAGCTCTAGTGATGATAGAGATTTGAGAATCGAAGCTTGAGAGCACCTCACTAGCGATTAGAGAGAGTAGCAAGTGTGCATCCACCTTCTCATTTGGGCTCGTAGTGGTCAAGTGAGAGTTCTAGCTTGTTACTCTTGGTGATCGCCATCACCTAGACGGCGTGGTGGTGATTGGGAGTTCGGTGATCATCCGGTGGAACTTGTGGATGACCCAACTCATCTTGTGAGCGGTTTTGGGTGATTCGCCGCGACGGAGTGTCGAAGAATCAACCCGTAGAGAGCACTTGATCCTTGCGCGGATCAAGGGGGAGCGACACCCTTGCGCGGGTGCTCCAACGAGGACTAGTGGGGAGTGGCGACTCTCCGATACCTCGGAAAAACATCGCCGTGTTCCTTGCCCCTTTATATTCAAGCATTTACTTTCTCGTATTTACTTACATTGCTTGTTTACATTCCTAGACTTGCCATGCTAGACTAGGATTGGAAACTAGGGTGCAAAACTTTGTATCGGTAGACTCACTAGGAACACAAGTAGACACTAGGGGTGAATTCCGGCTTATAGGATTTAATTCTTGCAATCAATTTTTAGAAAAGCCCAATTCACCCCCCCTCTTGGGCATCTTGATCCTTTCACCGGCCACGGCCAGCCACCAGCATGATGGAGCTGGCACTGGCCGACGTTGAGGTGGGGGACCGAGCACCCCTAGAGCCAGATCCGGCCCTAGGGACCGGGGCCAGACCCGCCGTCGGCCCGGACCCGGCCAGGTTCGACGGTCCGTGCACGCAGGGGAGCAGATCTGGCCGGCGGAGCCCAGGCCTGGCCAGATCCAGAGACGCCAGGCCAGCCGCACATAGGCGCGCACACAGGCCGGCCAGAACCTCGTCGTCCGCACACAGGCGCACTCGCAGGGGAGAGATCCGGCCGTCGGAGCCTGGCACGGCTAGACCAGCCGGCCGGGACCTCGCCGTCCGTGCACGAGCGCACGCGCAGGGCATGGTGTGCCAGCCGGGCGAGCAGCGGCCGCAGGTCGGCCATGGCCCGGCCACCCAGAGCGCGACGCACCCTGGGCGTAGGGAGGGGGTCTGGGTGGGCACCAACCACGAGCCGTCCATGGCCCGGCCAAGCGGAGCATCAGCCGGCCACGGCAGCCGCGTGCCGTGCCCGGGGCGCGGTAGGGGGGGCGGATCCAGGGCGGGGGGCGCCGGATCCGCGCCGAGGCTACCCGGCCGCCGCTGGCATGCGCGCCTGGGCCAGCCGCCGCCGCCCGCCGGCCACCGCACTAGATCCGGGGCAGGGCTTGCCGGATCCGAGCCTAGGGTACCCGGATCTGAAGCCCCGGCCCACCGCCGGCCGTCCTTGCTCCATGGCCGAGGTCGGAGGAAGAGGAGGGGAGGGGAGGGAGAGAGAGGAAGGGGAGGGGGAGGAAGGTGCTGTGGGCAGCCGTTTTTGGGCGCCACAGCTGGCCGCCGCCGCCGCAAGCCGAGGAGCAGCAACGGCGGCCAGGGGGAGCACGCCGGCAGCTGTGGTTACGGAGGAGGGAGAGTCGCCCCCCGTGTCGCCCTGTACGGAGAGCGACGCGGGGGGAGGTGTTGACTAACTGAGTGTGGTAGTTTAGAACTTTAGAGAGCTGACCATGTTTCTATTTGATGCAAAGAACTGCAGATTTTGGCGGTTTCAACCATGGTAGTGTTATGTTGTAATGAACCATGTGCAATTTGGTAATCGGTATCCATCCATATGTACGAAATTAATGGAATTCCCTGATACTAAAGGTGTGTTTAGTTTTCCATTTCACCAAAAAAAATTTAGGTTTTAATCCATTATTTTGCAGAATGGAACTAAACACCATGCAAAATTTTTGGCAAAAAGGTATCCATTTTTGGATAGAACTAAACACACCCATGAAAATTTTAGCATTTTACATTTCATCATTCCAAATTAATTAGTATTTTGCATTTTGCATTCCATGAAGAACTAAACACAGCCTAAAAAGAGGTCAGCAATTCAGCATCTTTCAGAACTACAAAAAGAGCAGAAGACAACGAACCACACTACATATATAGGTTCTATAAACAGCACATGGTTAATCAGTAAAACAAATTGTCTGACACGACATTACCAGTACCAATACTTCTTGAGTCATGAACCTAAAATAATATGGAAACCGAAAACTAGGCAAGGGATATAGCACTATTATGTACGTAGTAGCATGTGAGTTTGCACCCACATCAAGCAAACTGATCACTGGAGCATCAAGACGAGGCCAACAACCGTAGACATCGCCGCCGCGATGGCAACGCCGGCGGCGGCGACGATCGCTGCGCCAGTACCGGAGGAGGCGTCGGAGCACGAGCACCCCGACGACGGCCTGGGGCGCCCGCCGCCGCCGCCGCCGTGGCCCGGCTGTGTCGTCGGAGCTCCAGGCGCGGAGGCCGCCGGGCCGGGAGCCGCGGCCAGGGCCGGGTGCACCATGACGCGCACGATGAGCCTCTGGCCTTCCTCGCAGTGCCCCGCCTCGCCGCTGATGAAGCAGAAGAAGCCCGGGCGGTCGAGGCGGAACTTGGTGGCGCCGTCCGCGAACGCGGCGAGCGGCTCGCTGGCGTTGCAGGCGTCGAAGGCCAGGCGGTCCACCACCAGCACCGAGTCGTTGGCGTACTTGAAATCTGCGAGAGGATCGGATCAACCATATACGCAGTTACCATACTTGCATCGCATCAATGCGTCATGAATCACGAATGGTGAAAGTGAAATGGTTCTGAGGCTACTAGTGCTACTCACAGAGGTGGTCGCCGACGTGGAAGCGGTTGTTCATGGCCCACCAGTCGTAGCTGGTGTTGGCGTCCGGGACGCGCCACCCGCGCGGCCCGCCCACGCGGAACTCCAGCCCCGCGGGCGGCGCGGCTGCTGCCTCCGCGGCGACGCCGCCGGGAGCAACGAGGAGGAGGAAGAAAACGCCGGTGAGGATCATCAGCGCGGGGAGGACGCGGGAGCTTCCGGCGGCGGCCGCCATGGATCTAGCTTGCACTAGCAGCAGCGGTGTGCTCTCACACGGTGGGAGCGGGGTCGAGAGGGATTGAGCCTCTGGTTCGGGGGAGTGGCTTGGTGCTCTCGCGCGCTTGGTGTTGCGTGGGATGGAATGGATTGGAACTGCAGGTGCGGCCGCGTTTTAGAGGGGCTTGCAGGCTCGCACGGTTGTACTATGACCTGCTGCTGGGTCGCGTCGCGTCGCGTCGCGTCGCCGGTTGTAGTTTGACTGCGCGCGCGCGCGCTCTGTGGATTGGTGGGGAGTGGGAGCGTGCGCGTGGCCTTCCCGTGGCGAGGGCGGGCGAGGACGTGGGCAACGAGCCAGGGGCGGCGGCAGTTTCCCAGTTAACGCTCTTCATGGCACAACCTCGATGAATGATCCACGCGCGCACTGCAATCGTGCAATGCATGGCGCCATGGCGGTGAGTTGTGTCCTTATGTTCAATTTTATATGGGCTTGGCCCGATAACCAATTATAAAATTTTTAATAAATCTCAAAAGCTCATTCATGTGAGCAAGAGGAGATGTGGAAACTCTTTAGTACCACCCTGCTGGTTAAAGTGGAGGTAGTCATACTAAAATATGGAAGTCCTCTCCACTTCCTCAAGTTAAGAGAAGCTCACGCGCGCGTGCTCGCTCGCCTCACCTCGCCGGGCGATGCGAAGAGCGCGCGGGTGCGCGGCACTTGCGTGAATGGTCCGCCAAAATCCGGCTCGTCACCTTGCGGTAGCACGATCTCCTTTTGTTGTTTTCGTTTTTGGTTTCTTGACCTTCAAGTTGTATGAGTCCTAATCGGTTACAAATTAAGAGTCATAAATCAATTTAGATTGTGATCGCGACACGAGATTGGTTGGACAGGACTATATAAGCAACCTGCCGGCCACACCAAAATGTATCCAGTTGAGCTAGGGTTTTTGCCTCTACTCGCTATTGCGCCGCCGCTGTAGCTACTCCAGTCCGATCGCTTGCGTGCACCAGTGACCGGGTGAGCAGGTCTCCGGAACCCTCGTCTTTGCGATCCTGCACCAGGAGAAGGCGAATAAGGTTTTTAGGAAGCGTTCTTCGCGCGACTGCTCCCAAAGCTTCCACAACGGCTCGTCTTCCAAATGGTGCATCGACGCATCGGCTTCGTCGTGCTAGAGCTTGCGGGATCGTCATCAAGAATACTCCTTCGCCTCTCATCAACGTCTTCGATGACGACTTCAACATCGACGACATCGACATCAGTGATCTCGCTCCATCACCACCGCCAGCCACATCTTCAACACCACCTACTGCTACTACAACCGAAAGGTATAATTCTCTTGATCTAATCTTGACGTTCGTACAATCTAATCTATCTACTGGACTATCAATGTTTGTCATGTTGATGCTGTGGAATATGCTGATCTGCTATACTAGTATGCCATACATGTTTAATCTGGTTCATATATTTGCCATGATTTATGTTCTAGATTTAATCATGCTTTTAATCTGGAAATTGCCTAATTCTTTAACAATCTAAAAACCTTATAATAGGTCGTTTCTAGAATTATCTATGGCTAGTTTTGTTGACGCGCTGAGGCCGAAAAAGTTTTCTGGTACGTATTTTAAAAGGTGGTCTGTCAAGGTCACTGATTGGCTTACTGCCATGAAAGTTTTCTGGGTCAAAGATGGCATGCTTGAGAGAAACATCTCTGATGAAGATCACAGAAAATTGCAGGAAGCTAATGATATCTTTATGGAAGCTGTGCGTAATGTGCTTTAAGATTATCTATTTGATTCTATGATGCACTTAAGAGACGCAAAGGCCCTATGGGATCATCTGAATGCTACTTATAGTGCTTTAGATGCAGACAAAGAGCTGTATACCATGGAGAGCTCTAATGACTACAAGATGGTTGCTAACAAATCAGTAGTCAAGCAAGCTGATCAGATTTAGCGCCTGGCTAAGAAACTTGAACTCCTTAAATGTGTCTTACCCGATGAGTTTATGGATGGGTGCATTATTGCTAAATTGTCTTCTTCATGGAGGAATTTCGCCACAAGTCTCAAACACAAGAGACAGAAAATATCAGTTGAAAACCTGATAGCATCTCTTGATGTCGAGAAAAAAAGCTCGGGCTAAAGATAACATTGAGAAGGGGAACGAGGAAAAAATCTAGCGCCCACTTTATCCAGAGAAACCATGGAAAGAACAAGAGAATGCCTAAGCAACCTGCTTTCAATGCCAAAAAAATACTGCCTTCAAGAAGAAGAAGAAAGACAAAGCAGAGCTACCTTGCTTCGCGTGTGGAAAGCTTGGTCATTTTGCTAAAGATTGTCCGGAGCGAGCGGACAAGAAAGAGAAAAAAAAAAGTTCACCTCGTGACTGCTAGCAGTGCTGATGACGAGTATGGTAATTTTTCTACTGTACTTTCAGTGTTTCAATCTCCAAGTTGGTGGGTTGATACAGGTGCTAATATTTACGTGTGTGCTGATATCTCTTTGTTTTCTTCTTACCAGGGGCTCCAAGGTTCCTCCGTCCTGATGGGGAATGGGTCACATGCTTCTGTTCGTGGTGTTGGCACGGTAGATCTGAAGTTTACTTCGGGAAAGATCGTGCAGCTGAAGAACGTACAACATGTCCCGACTATTTGCAAGAACCTTGTTAGCGTCTCCCTTCTATTGAGAGATGAGTTTAAGATAGTGTTAGAGTCTAATAAAGTTGTCATATCTAAGCATGGACAATTTATTGGTAAAGGCTATGATTGCGGAGGCTTGTTCCGCCTATCTTTGACAGATTTTTGTAATAAGTCAGTGAATCATATTTGTGGCACGATTAATGATAATTCGAGTGTTTGGCATTCTCGTTTATATCATGTTAACTTTGGATTGATGTCACGTTTGTCTAGCCTGAATTTAATTCTAGATCTCACTATTGCCAAAGGTTCTAAGTGTCATAGCTGTGTGCAATCTAAGCAACCTCGAAAGCCTCATAGGGCAGCAGAGGAGAGAAACTTGGCATCTCTAAAACTCATACATTCTGATCTTTGCGAGATGAATGGTGTGTTGATAAAAGGTGGAAAGAGATATTTCATGACTTTAATTGATGATGCAACTAGATTTTGCTATGTTTACTTGCTTAAAACTAAAGATGAAACGCTAGACTACTTTAAAATCTATAAGACTGAAGTTGAAAATCAACTAGAGAGAAAAATTAAACATCTAAGGTTAGATCGTGGTGGTGAATATTTTTCTATATTATTTGATGAGTTCTATGCGGAACATGGTATTATTCATGAGAGGACAGCTCCCTATTCGCCCGAATCAAACGAGATTGCCGAGAGGAAAAAACCGCACGCTGACTGACTTGGTGAACGCCATGTTAGACACTGCTAGTCTATCTAAGGTATGGTGGGGGAAGCTCTATTGACTGCAAGTCATGTCCTGAATAGAATTCTAGACAGAAATAAAGAGACAACTCCATATTACAATTAGATTGGAAGGAAACCATCACTTTCATACTTGCACACGTGGGGATGTTTGGCGAAAGTCAATGTCACAATTTCTAAGAAGCGTAAACTTGTACCGAAGACTGTGGATTGTGTCTTTCTAGAATATGCTCACCATAGCATTGCCTATAGATTTTTAGTAGTAAAATTTAAAGTTCCTGATATGTATGTGGATACAATTTTTGAATCTCGTGATGCTATATTTTTAAAAATATATTCTCTATGAAAAATATGTGTAGCAATGCTAGATTTTCCTCTGAGATAGCTCCTGATTTTACTGTACCTATTGAGTCTTCTATTGACTCACCTGAAGAAGTCATTGAGGAGAATGACAATGAAGTTCCTGCGAGGAACAAGAGACGAAGGATTGCAAAATCCATTGTTGATGATTTCATTGTGGATGATACTCCTACCTCTATTACAGAGGCAAATGCATCTCCAGATGCAGATGATTGGAAAGAAGCTGTTCGTAGTGAGATGGACTCGATTCTTTCTAATGGAACTTGGGAGTTATCTGAGCTACCTTTTGGTTGTAAACTAATTGTATGTAAGTGGGTGTTCAAGAAGAAGCTTAGTCCTGATGGTACTATTGACAAGTACAAAGCTCGGCTTGTGGCTAAGGGTTATACCCAGAAGGAAGGCGAGAATTTCTTTGATACTTATTCACTTGTTGCTAGAATGACCACTATTCGAGTGCTACTTTCTCTGGCTGCCTCGTATGGTCTTCTCGTTCATCAAATGGATGTGAAGACAGGTTTCCTTAATGAAGAGTTGGATGAGGAGATTTATATGGATCAGCCAGATGGATTTGTAGTAAAAGATGAAGAGCAGAAGGTGTGTAAATTATTGAAGTCTTTGTATGGCTTGAAACAAGCACCTAAACAATGGCATAAGAAGTTTGACACTACTTTAACTGGTACGGGCCTTGCTGTTAATGAAGCTGATAGGTGTGTATTATCGACATGGTGGGGGCCAATCTGTTATATTATGTTTATATGTTGATGATATTCTAATCTTTGGAACAAACATTGATATTATTAATGAGGTCAAGTCTTTTTTGTCAAAGAGTTTTGACATGAAAGATCTAGGAGAAGCTGATGTAATTCTGAATATTAAGCTGATTAAGGAAGATAGTGGGATTATCTTGTCACAATCTCACTATGTTGAGAAGGTCTTGAGCCGTTTTGACTTTATGGATAGCAAGCCTACTCCAACACCTTATGATCCTAGTGTGACATTGAGAAAGAATAAGAAGATTGCTAGAGATCAATTGAGATATTCTTAGATAATTGGTTCACTCATGTATCTAGCTACTGCAACCAGACCAGATATCTCTTTTGACATGTGCAAGTTGAGTAGGTACATGTCCAATCCGGGTGATAATCATTGGCATGCACTTGAGAGGGTCTTGTGTTATCTCAAAGGTATAATGAGTTTTGGGATTCACTATTCTAAGCACCCAGCTGTACTCGAGGGATATAGTGATGCGAACTGGATTTCTGATATTGATCAAATCTATGCCACTAGTGGGTATGTGTTTACTCTTAGAGGTCAAGTAAACAAACTATTTTGACTAAATCTACCATGGAAGGAGAACTTACTGCTTTGGATACAGCTTCTACAGAGGCAGAGTGGCTGCGTGAGCTCTTGTCAGACTTGCCAGTGGTTGAAAAACCAACATCGGCTATCCTTATGAACTGTGATAACCAAACAGTGATCACTAAAGTAAATAGTGCTAAGGATAATGTGAAGTCAACAAGACATGTTAAAAGACGTTTGAAGTCTGTCAGGAAGTTGAGAAACTCCGGAGTAATCACTGTGGCTTATGTGCAAACAGACAAGAACCTGACAGATCCCTTTACCAAAGGGCTATCACGGAATGTGATAGAAATAGCATCAAGGGAGATGGGTTTGAGACCCATATGAGTTTACAGTAGTAGTAACCCAACCTTTTTGATCGGAGATCCCATGACTTAGGATCTGGGAAGAATAAACTATTGGTAAACTGAGGAGAGTATAATTATAACCCTCTCTATGTGAAGATGCAATACTCTCAAAGCATTGAGGCACTGTATGGTAGGTTGGCTAATGCCTTAACGTGTTCTATTGCCTTTAACAAGCGAAGATGTTGTCCTACAGAACATTCTTGAAAGAACATACCTATACGAGTTCGACTGTATAACGTCGCAGTCTATGAGACTTGGGTGGTCTCTAGTAAGCTCATGAAGAGACCAGGGAGTAAGACGTATATGCTCCATCTACGGAGTAAGGCTATTGGTAGCCAGGTACTAGTTTGACTTTGAGCAAAGCTTATTCGCACAAAACTTACAATTCAAGGCATAGTAAGTTATGGATGAGTGTAGCTTGAGGTTCTAGGCGGAAGTTTAACTTCACAGTCTCTACCGAAACACTGGTATATCAAACAGTAGTGAGAACAGGCAAATCTCTAAATGGGTATTTGAGATCTGGTGGGGGATTGTTGGAATTTATATGGGCTTGACACAATAACCAATTGTGAAATTCCTAATAAATTTTAAAAGCCCATTCATGTGAGCAAGAGGGGATGTGGGAACTCTTTAGTACCACTTTGCTTGTTGAAGTGGAGGTAGTCATACTTAAATATGGAAGTCCTCTCCACTTCCTCAAGTCTAGTGTGAGGAGGAGTAAGAGAAGCTCACACGCGCGCGCTCGCCTCACCTCGCCGGGCTGGGCGGGGCGAAGGGCGCGGGTGCGCGGCGTCTGCGTGAATGGTCCGCCGAAATCCGTCTCCTCGCCTTGCGGGAGCGCGATCTCCTTTTGCTGTTTTCATTTTTGGTTTCTTGGCCTTCAAATTGCATGAGTCCTAATCGGTTACAAATTAAGAGTCCTAAATCAATTTAGATCGTGATCGCGACATGAGATTGGTTGGACAGAACTATATAAGCAACCTGCCGGCCACACCAAAACATATCCAGTTGAGCTAGGGTTTTTGCCTCTACTTGCTATTGCGCCGCCGTTGTAGCTACTCCAGTCCGATCGCTTGCGTGCACCAGCGACCGGGTGAGCAGGTCTCCGGAACCCTCGTCTTTGCGATCCTGCACCGGGAGAAGACGAATAAGGTTTTTAGGAAGTGTTCTTCGCGCGACTGCTCTCAAAGCTTCCACAACGGCTCGTCTTCCAAAGGGTGCATCGGCACGTCGGCTTCGTCGTGCTAGAGCTCGTGGGATCGTCATCGAGAATACTCCTCTGCCTCTTATCGACGACTTCGACGACGACTTCAACATCGACGACATCGACATCAGCGATCTCGCTCCATCACCACCGCCAGCCACATCTTCAACACCATCTACTACTACTACAACCGAAAGGTATAATTCTCTTGATCTAATCTTGACGTTCGTACAATCTAATCTATCTGCTGGACTATCAATGCTTGTCAAGTTGATACTGTAAAATATGCTGATCTGCTATACTAGTATGTCATACATGTTTAATCTAGTTCATATATTTGTCATGATTTATGTTCTAGATTTAATCGTGCTTTTAATCCAGAAATTACCTAATTCTTTAACACCTTCAAGCTGTAAAGGACCGGAACGTACAAGGCGCGGATCGCGAGCAAGCGCATATTCACGGAGAAAAATAGTGTCTGTCCATGGGCAGCCGTAGGGCATTAGCACTAAGCAAGTCCTGTGTTCATACGAATTATCACGTATACGAGATAACATAACATAACTTCTAAATTTATACAGTAGTCTCATATATTACATGATTGTACATATACACATGTCGATGTCGTGAATCAATAATAGGTGTGTACAGCTGCCCTATGGCTAGAAATAAGGATTGTTCCCACTAAATTTCTTTTCGACGTCTCACAACTTTGAGCGTGTCACAGTGCTTAGCATCAAATCTGGATGCATAGGGTCCTCCCAGGACTACAAGTGCAGTGACAAGTGACCAGTATTTTGATAGATAGTTTTTTTTTACAAATTAGATAGTACAAACACAGAAGTTCACACGCACGTATACTCACTTCAAAGACACACAAACACAAACCTTACCTCAATGACTGTGAGCACATCTGAAAGTCTAAGATGATACTATACATCTCAAGGTTGACGAAGTGGTTATAACCGCCTTGCTGTCGACAGACACTGTCTCTATGATTATCTAGAAGAAATAGTGCTGCTATTAGCAAGAGGAAACATTGTTGGGTGAAAAAAATGGATTCTAATATAGATTAAATGTTCTTTTTTTATTAATGTTTGAACGAGAAATTAAAAAAATTGAATTTTTAAGTCGGCGCTTACATAATTGAGACTATAGATGTGTAGAATTTGTTGAATGTATTCTATTTAATTACTTAAGTTTTTTTTAGAAACATTTAAATACTTAGGTTTGGATAAAGAAAAGTTACGCTTGCCGCGATGGCTCTGCACTAACTCGGGCTACTGTAGTACAAAACCTGGTTGCTCATGATTTGATCGAGCATGCTGTTAATTGAAAGGCCGCTGAGCCGAGGTTAAAAAAAAACTCGGGATACTGTAGCCGACTAACCTCTGACGCTAACTTTTCCCCGATGGGCCTAATTAGATACAGTATGTGTGTTTCGTGGGCCCAAATTACGTTTCCTAGGGCAACCAATTTAGCGAAGCAAGGTTTCATGTCACTTTAAGGAAATCAGATCTGTATGGTTCGTGGGGCCAAAGTTACGTTTCCACTCAAAGTCATGGCCCCATGGATCTAATAGACTGGGCTAGGAAGATTTGGGCTTCATCAGAACATAAAAACATGTAGCTTGTATATACCAATATATATGCGTGATAATAATTGTGTAGATAACCATGCGTGGTAGATGCTCTTGGCGGCCCTACACAATTTTGTTTCGAGCAATTAGTACGTAATATAAACATTTAATCACGAAATTGTTCATGACTTAGACTTACAGGGTCCCTTTCTAAGTCGCTATCGTTAATTGGCACCTAGAGCATTATCATTGTTATTCTTTGTTAACAAAAAACTTCTCTGTACCCATGACGGGGCACACGATCTGTGTCTGCTTCTGGATTCTAGCTTCTATTTTTAAGCAAAACAAGATCTAGGGATTCTTGGATGGCGACTACTCTACGAAATTCCATTTTTTAATGCTTTCATACGCTCCTAGTTGGAATCCCTTGTTTGTGCTGTTTCCCACTGCATTCCAACGTGAGTTGATCGGAATATTTGTTAGTTGTATTGTATAGGTCGCTTATATGGCTGCCAACAGTTTGCTATAGGTGTCAAGATTCGTTCATCCAGAAGGCTCTCGGAGATGTGTATATAGACCGTTTTCCAAATTGGCATGAGCTCTGTTGACGAGAATTTTGTGTCTCTTCACTTCAGCAACCAGAATGTCAACCCTCGGAGCTCTACTCAGCTTCAGATTCCTTGAAAACGTCTTGTCCGCCGATTATGTTCTCGCGACGGCAAATAACCGTATCTCGGATGCCATCAAAATTCAAAAGGTAAGTTTACAGTTTCCGCTCCATGGGGCCTGCCAATTGTTCAGGCCATGCATGTTTCAGACCTCACTTTGCACCTGCCCCTGATTTGCTAAAGAAAAGGTAGTACTGTTTCTAATGATTCACTGATACAGTTTCATAATGGTGCGTGTATCCGGTGTTGGATTTGGATGTTGCAGAGATGCGAGCCTGCGTCGTCTCTTTCGCCGTCTCCTGCATGGAGCTAGCTTCGCTCGCAGCACGGACGACAAATCATCATTCGTAAACGCTTTCTCAGTGATAAGTAAGATTAGATGCTTGTAGCCTAGTACTCCTAGATAGCAAAGCTTGCACGAATGCCTGCTGGAGTAGCAGCAGATTTATCAATACCCCGGCAATTATATGCCGCATTCGAGCTTCCCTTTCCGGTGCGGATCAGATCTATCGGAGGCTGGCCGGCTCTTGTGCGCCTCGCCATTTAACAATCCCCCGTGCCGGACACCTGTCGCCGGCTGGCCGGCCGCGCCCACGCGCGCTCCTATCACGAACGCCGCGCTAGTTTATACTCCTCTCTCCCACGAAAGCGTCCGGCGAACGGGCGAAGCTTTGCTTTACACTTTACTAGAGCGCACCGAGCGGCCGGTGAGAGATCATCCCAAGTGAGCAATCGACTACAAGCGACGGCAGCGGCGTGGTGGGATGGATAGATATGCTCCTCCGGCCTCCGGCGCCGTCGTACAGCCGTGTGGCGGGGGGACCGCCGGCAGGTGGGCGCGCGGGGGAGCAGAGCATCGCCGCGCCGGTCGCCGGGACATAACAATTCGACGTAGTACGTACGTTGCTCGGAATAATGTACGTGACACTGAGACTGAGTGCGCTTTCGCCGGCCGCGCGGTTTCGCTATAGCAGCAACATGTGGTCGCTATAGCAGGAAGCGATCTAGCAACGTCATGGAGGGATCGATCCGTCGGCACGGCATGCATGACCGTGCCGTGTGACGAAGTCACCCTCCGATAATACGGAGTAATTATTATTAAGTGAAGTCTAGCCTCTGGTAGTAAAAAAGAATAATAACCAACACTATCGAGTCGATCTGCACTGGACTACTGTTCTCCTTCTCCCACGGCGATCTAGTGGTCCTGGTCCACCAACAGTGCTGCGATGACCTGCCACCACAAGATCTCATCGGACATTCCAGTCCACCTTATACTTTAGCAAATTAATGATCCTATGTACTGCAGCAATCAGATTTCAGAGAACACATGTGTGCAGTGACGTCTGCCAATGTCTTGAAAAATATCCTGTCCCCCGACCAATGCGCGCAACGACACACGTGTTATATTAAAAACTGGGGTACTATAGTTGGTCCTTCCATTCCAAGTCGACGGCGGCGGTCCAAAAAGCTTCAGTGCTTCACGATTCACGTACCGTTTCCACAAAAGCAATGTGTACCCCCAGCGAGTTGGCCATTAACGCAACATCATATACGCTCCGATCCCTCTAATCACTGTTCAAACCGTGTGAGGAAGATCAGATCAGATTACTCCATTTGACTATATGACCGTACTAGACGGCTTACTGCCACCAACATCAAACTCATGCGTCGTTCCGGCACGCAGGCGTCAAATGTTAATTGTATAGGCTAACCCTGGTTTGGCAGCCTACAAATTAAAAGGATTTATGTTGCCGATAACCGCGTACGATTTCCGCCGGCCCAACGTAACTTTATATACGGAAGCACGTTGATCCAGGGCATCGACACGTCTTTAACCGCGACTACGCTACGTGCATTGGCAGAATAATGGCAGTCTTCCCATGTGTGCTTGTTGCTCTGAAATCACTGTCTTCCATGGAGACATTAACGAACTTTTTATTGGTCTATCTCTTTATCTCTGATGAGAAAGTCTGCTTGTCGGTCCTCAGACGTCAACTGCTGGATTGCATGCCCCTAACATGCTTGCAATCTATAGTAGTCTGGTGTGTGGAGTCTACCACAAAGTCTTTTTAGCTATTCCTTCCAACAACAGTGTTACAACTCACACGTGTGACACAATCACACAGCACACAAGTTAATTACTGCAGGCAGCTTTCGTTCCTTCCTAGTATTCCCCTTGAGAAAAGCTTACTTTAATTTCCTTTTTCAAATCATTACAGAAAGGCAACGCACGTTTGCCATCAATGTTTGGTTATGTGAGCCACTTGCTTCTTTAATTACCCTTCTTTCCATAGTTTTAATAATTTTGGCACGTTTCAAAGTGATAAGTTGTCATCCCAGTTTTGTTGAAAACGACTTTTTAGTTACTTGTCTATCGTACTTCAGTATGTTCGCAACTAAAACATGGAGCACAAGACTAACCTCATCCCGGCAGGAACCGGAGAGCACATCGCAGCGGAATCCGATGCTCAAGAGGTGGTCTCGCTGTGGAAGAACAGGACCAAGCAACTATCTAAAATTTCAACAATTTTGAACGAGATAGAGGAGTTAGCTTCGGGAGGCAAATTTCGCAGCACACTCTTGTGTCCATTTTGCATCTTCTCTAGATACTCATGTTTGCCTCTGCCCCCTAGCTTCCTGCAGCGCTGCTTGCAGTCTGATTGTAATGATTTCTCTTGAGTAATGAAGCTTATGTTCCCTCCAAAAAAATAGAAACTTTGGTCAAGAACATCGGAGAAACACGATATACGCTGATGGACACCATCAACTCTTAAATTTGTCCAACCATTATGAAAGTGTGTTTTGCCGTAACACACCGCACCGATTATTTTATTTATTTCTCATATTTCAAGAGAGATATAAGATGCGAGAAATATATTTTTTTCTACCCTTGTCAACCTCTGGCCCTCAGAACATAGTTTTTCGAACCGGACCGGACCGGCGGTTGGACCGCTAAAAGACCGAACCAGGGCCTACACCGGTCCGGTTCACTTAAAAGATCATTTGTGCAATCGAACCGCTAAAAACCGGTTAAACCGGCCGGTTTTTTGTCGAACCGGTGAACCGGGCGGTTCCATGTGAACCGGGACGGTTTTTTAACTTATCCAAAAATACCCTCTGTGAGCTCAGGAGAAGGTTATCTGTTCAGGGGTATTATTGGAACAATGTCTCAATGTGCCCTTTAGGGCTACTGGGCACGTGAGGGAGGGAAAATTTCCCCATTTTCATTCCTAGCCAGCCACTTTCGTTACTGGCGGCGGCGGCGGCGCGGCACATCGAGCTCGAGCTGCGACGGCCGGCGGCGCATCGAGCTGCGGCGGCACTACTACGGGGCGCGCGACCGAGCGGGCGGTCGTGCGGCGGGGTGGCTACTGCGATTGCGAGCGGGCCAGGCTAGGGCAGTGGCGGCTGCTGCAGCGAGCGGGCGTCGGCCGAGGGCAGCTGTTGTGGCGAGCGCGCGAGCGAGCCAGGCCTGGGCGGCAGCGGCGAGCGGTGCTGCTGCAGTGCTGCGGCCAGGGCCCTGAGCCCCGGACGGCTGCTGGCTGCTGCTCTGCTCTCTGCTGTGCTAGCCTGCTAGGCCTAGACGGCCGCATCTCTACTCCACGAGGACGGCGAACAAGTTGCTCTGCTCCACCTCCACGCTGCACGAGAAGCGAGAACATGGCTACTGGTGAGTTCAAGTTTTAACTTTTAGGTTTTGTATATTATACTGGTGTTATTTGATGATTGGTCATTGGTGAAGCTCTCTATTAGTATGTTTAGTGCTAGAGTATATTAGCAATGTCCAGATCTGGTTAATTTGTGACTGTGACTAAGTTCAACATTTTCATTCATGTGAAAATTGATAACTTTTTTACTGTTTTTTGTTTTATGGGTTTTCACACACAGTGGCTTCTTCAGACACTCCTACTCCAGTTGGCACTGAAAATTCTAACCAGAATTCAACCCCATCCCAAGAGGCTGCCACACAAGGAAGGACAAGAAGGAAAACTGATCCAGCATGGGAATATTGTACACAGATTATGGAAGGAGGAAGAAAGAAGATCAAATGCATGTACTGTAACGCGACTTTTTTAGGAGGAGGAATCCATCGTTTAAAGGAACATTTGGCCAAATACCCTGGTAATGTAGTTGCATGTAAGAAGGTAGATCCTGAGGTTAAGCATACAATGTATCAAAATATTGAAGATTGGAATGAGAAGAAAAAGAAGATGCAACAGGACTATGTGAGAGGGCACCCATATGGGCCAGAACCTGGAGAGGAAGATGTTGTTGAAGTCTCCAATACTAATGCAACCCCATCTGTGGGTGTTGTTGCTGCAGCCGCATCAACCAAAGGAAAAAAAAAGACCTGCTGCTACTCCTGGTGTTGGCAAGTACTTCAAGCCTAGAACTGGACCAGGGGATCAACCAACAATTAAGAGTGTTCTTCAAGGAGAAGCAGTGAAAGAGAAGACAGATATGTGTGTGACAAGATGGTTTCTTGATGCATCTATTCCATTCAATGCAACTAATTCTGTCTTTTATCAGCCAATGTTTGATGATGTATGTGCATTTGGAGGTGGACACAAGGCGCCGCTTTGTAATCAGATGTGTGGTCCATATCTTGCAAAATGTGTTCAAGAGACTAGGCAGTTTGTTGATGGATTCCGCAAAATTTGGAGGGAAACTGGATGCACTATTATGGCTGATGGATGGACTGACAGAAAGAGAAGGACCCTCATCAACTTCTTAGTCTATTGTCCCAAAGGTATTGTCTTTCTCAAGTCAGTTGATGCCACTAATAGCTCCAAAACTGGAGATTTTTTGTTCAGATTGTTCAAAGACATAGTTAATCATGTTGGGCCTGAAAATATGGTTCATTTTGTTACCGATAATGCCTCAAACATGGTTGCTGCTGGTAGAAAGTTAGAAGATGAGTTCCCATCCATTTATTGGTCCCCTTGTGCTGCCCATTGTGTTAATTTGATATTGTCAGACTTTGGTAAGGAGGATTTAGTGAAGAATACCGTAGCTCATGCATCAATCATTACAAAATATGTCTACAACCATTGCTTCCCATTGTATCTAATGAGAAAGTTCACTAAAGGTCATGAGATTCTCCGTCCAGCCCAAACTCGTTTTGCTACTAATTTCATTGCATTGCAAAGCATATATAAGCAAAAGGCTGCACTGCAAGCAATGGTTGTGTCACAGAACCTCCTAATTACGATGGCCCACAAGTACACTTCATTGTCATAATGACCTCTGACAGTCGTACTTATGTTCACCATAACTTAAAAGGCCTGCTTTCCTCCGAACAGGATCCAATCACAGGAGTATTGCAATATTACAACAGTTTATTCAAAATATTCAACAGAGTAAAGTAGCGGAAGTCTTACAATAACATAGATTACAAACCAGTTTTTCAAACTTCAAACCTTATGTAATATTATTACAAACCATTAGTAGAGAAGTATCGGTAGTAACTTTATTACATCACACAAGCGAGATGCCTTGCCCAAAGGCCACACAATCTACTCGTCGTCACTGTCTTCAACCACGACGGTCATGCAACAAGGCTCGAAGCAGACTTGTTCATGAACCGCACCTGCAACAAGGGGTTAACAAACCCTGAGTACGAGAGTACTCAACAAGACTTACCCGACTAAGACAAAGACTCCAAGGGCATGCTAGCTTTAGGGAATCAAGGTACGGGTAATCAAGAATCAAATTTTCTTTTGCAGAAAAGCTTACTAAGGTAAGTCCTTATCTTCAATATTTTACTTTTACCATTGATGGTTCATTAACCAATTCTAGGTGATCCTAATCTAGATCAAAGTAATTATCATCCAAACCTTTCTCATTCTTTCTTTCAATTCCAGTTCTTAACTACGATGTAAGTCAGGCGATCGAGTCTCCATAACCGAGGAGCAACGACGATTCAAACCGATTATACCCAGCTGGGGATCCCTAACATCACGACATATGTAGAACCGAATCTGCATATATCAACCCTCATTTAGATCTCCCAAAACCAGAACGTGTCCATCGCCACCCGAGAGTACAGTACTCCTCGAACCCGACCAAATTCTAGCCCCGAGGGTACACGCTACTCTCGCCATCTCTCCACTCCCAGTGCGAGGTTAGACGTTCTCGTAATGGAATCACCAACATTTTGGGCTTACCCAAGGCATGATGCTAGTTGCAAAGTCTCGAACACAACAGGCTTACAACGAACGGACCTTAACTGACAAGGCGGAAACAATACATTGAGACTCCTTTCCCAATGCATGTTAGCAGTGGCCAAACCACCCGCCCGATCTTTCAAATTTATTCTTATATTTCAATATTCATTCGATATGCCGTCATGGCTATGTAAACATTTCATTTAAAAGCTTAACTTCTAAGCATAGCGAAGCATACTACGCATTTTCAGTAAAAACAGGTATCAAGGTTGATATTCCAATAATCAAGGATGATAATGCAGCAATTAGGTTATCACTCAACTCCTAATTACTTAATGCAGTAAACCATAATATAAATAATAAAACATTTGTAAAACTCAAGGTAGGGTTTAAATGCACCGGGGCTTGCCTTGTTCGCACACGACGACTGACTCAGACTCGAGGACTCCACTGTCTGGTCCGAAACCCACCGACGATCGCTCTTCTCCGGAAGCTTGATCGACGACTTCGGCTTCTTCGAAAGCGGAGACTACACGAATACATAACATGCTTTAACATGATGTTCGATGATAAACATGATGCTTGATGATAACATGCTACGAGTTACGACTGGAGTACAACTTACTTCTACGGTACAGTCGCAAACAGAAAACCTACTAACTAGAAGCGGCGATTCCAGCGATACCAGCTTTTAACCTAACAAGTTACTAACGAGCTCAATCATGAAATTAAGGTGCCAAAGATCACAAAAGGGTAGTGATCTAAGGACATCACTCAATCAAAAGGCACACAACACTTAAAGTTCTCAAATTAACATTTATTTTCTATTTAACTAATTAGGGCATAATTAGGAGTTGATCAAATTTTACCTAATCAAGCTCAAACTTTTTCTATGGGTTAAGAATGACTTATAACAGTGCTATAATAAATTTCATAATTTTTGGATTAATAAATTAATTATTAAAATTCCAGAAAGTTGCATTTAATCTTTAATGAAACTAATTAATTCTACTGCACAAAGTATTCAAATTCGTGATTTAACATTTTTCCTAGATAGTTTATACATTGAGAAGCTTACACAAAAAATTTTCATAAATTTTGGAACTCTACACAATTTTTAATAAAATAAACAAATAGCAACACTATTCATTTATTTGAAAAAGAAAACAAAAACGAAAAACCGAACCGGGCCGATCTCCTCTTCCCTCCGGTCCGGCCCAGCCGAGTGGCCCGCTCGCGCGCGCCCGCGCTCGCGCTCGCGACCGGCCCAGCAGCGGCCTGCCCCGCGCGCTGGCTCTCTCTCTCTCGCTGACACCGCGTCCCCACCTGTCATCTTCCTCCTCCCGCTCGCCCGCTTGCTCCCGCGTGCCCGCGCGCTCGCCCGCGGTGACCGGCCGATGACCGAAGCCTCGGTCGACCAACCGAGCGATCCGACAGCCTCTACGCGACCTAGCGAACCCGTTTTGCTAACTTGCAGCTCGTCTCGAGCTCCGGCGACAGCTCACCGACGACGGTGGCGGCTCGACAACCACGGTGACCGGCGACTCGGTGGTACAACACGGTAGCGGTTAAATTAGTGCGAGGAAAACGATCAGGAGCTCACAGCGGTGACGATGGCGGTCTCGGGGAGGACGGAGAGAAGCCGGAGTGGCCTGGCCACGGGAAGGCGACGATGGCGGTGCTCTGACCGGAGTTGGGCACGGGAGCGGGCGGCTGTGGTGATCTAGGCGGAGTTAAGCTCGCTCGGGTGGTTCACAAGGTGCGCGAGGATGAGGCGGAGCTAATGATGCGGTTGGCGTGGCTGGAGGTGGCTCGACGGCGGCAGCGACGAGCGGCGGAGCTGCGGTGGCGGCGGTGGCGAAAACAGGAAAAATGAAAATCGCCCCTGTGAGCTCGACGTATATATAGGGAACGGTGGTGGTGACTGTGCTGGAAGACGCGCGACGTCGCGCTGGCGATCGAGGACTCGCCTGGAAGCCGGCCGAAGCCGCCCGGCGTCTCGCCGGCGCCCATACCGTGCGGTGGTCGGCGGTGATTGGCCGGTCACTGTAGCTTCACCCCCCAAACTTTGAATTTTCAAATTGTTTTCTCAAATTACTCTCAAATTCATGTAACAACTTGAAAAACTTCCAATCCATGAAATCTTCAGAATTTCAAGCTCTACAAGTTTTGTATTGAACACTTTTTCAAATTATAACTGGATTTTGAAATTTGAATTTAAACTCAAAAGGGGACACATTTTTCAGATTTGGTAATTTAGAAATTACTTTTGATTTTGTATTGAAACTTCAAAATCTCCAAACATCAAAGTTGTATATCTTGACCAGACCTACAACTTTGCTGTTCAAAACTTTTTCAAATTCTGCCTCCATTTTGAAATCTTAGTTTGGGGACAAAAATGAATTAAATCTGAAATTTGTTTATT
This sequence comes from Saccharum hybrid cultivar R570, assembly GCA_038087645.1. NCBI lineage: Eukaryota > Viridiplantae > Streptophyta > Magnoliopsida > Poales > Poaceae > Saccharum > Saccharum hybrid cultivar. The sequence continues at coordinate 7,420,156 of JAQSUU010000191.1, read as the reverse complement.
TTCAAAATTGCTCCACATTTTACACTAAAACTTTGAAAACTCAAAACACCAAAGTTGTAGCCCTTGAAAAGTTCTACAAACTTGGTTTTGAATTTTTTTCCCAAATTTTGCTTAGATTTTGAATTATTTCAAAAGGGGTAAAACAGGGTTTTGAAATTTAGGGTTTTCGGAGGAATTTTAAATTGAAATTTGTTGCTACTTTGATTGGTGATTACTTAGTGATCAAAACCTCACCCAAGGGCATAATTTGGACCAACATGACATGGTTGACCAAATGCCACTCTTGGTTGACCAATTAGCTTTTGAAATTCTTTTACATTTCTTCCTAGATTTGAATTTAAATTTGAATCAGAAAACTCGTGACAAGTTTTGGGACTCCAATTCAAACTCAAATTTGGAGCTTCATTTTAGATGTTGCACTTGAGCTCATACCCTACACTTGACACTAGTGTGCAACACAGTCGCACACCTCAAATTACGCAGGGCATGGACTAAGTATTTGCGGTGGCATTCGAAATTAGGGTTTTCGGGTTCGGAGCACACCACTGAGAAACACATTCAACCTAGATAAGTAAACTCGTTTTAGTTGATGCATAACAAGTTTAACCTAACAGGGATGCTTTGCAATGCATTATGATGACATGGCAGATTAATTAACACTATAACACCCGGGGTGTTACAGCCCTTCCCCCTTAAAGAAATCTCGTCCCGAGATTTAAAGCCTTGAGTTAAGTAATAGAAAAGGAAACGTGTCAAGCAAACACGTCCAAGACTTGTCTACAAAACAGGTAGGGGTTTTCTGCATTACAACGATTTTAAAAGGATAGGTTACAGTTTAAAGAGGAAATTGCAACCTAGATAGAAGCAAAGAACTCCGGGAAATTCTCCAACAGGTAATCCTCCGATTCCCAGGTGGCTTCCTCTTCTGAATGTTGATTCCACTGTATTCTGTACCATTTTGTTGTTCTACTACGGGTAACACGATCTTTTTGATCCAAAACTCGGACAGGATATTCAGAATATATCAAATCCGGTTCAAGTTCAACTCCCTCAACATCAACCACTTGATCATGTACTTGTAGACACTTCTTCATTTGTGATACATGAAATACATTGTGCACTGTTGACAGTTGTTCAGGCAACTTTAACTTATATGCCACCTTTCCACATTGTTGAATGATTTGAAAAGGACCAATATAACGTGGTGCGAGTTTGCCTCTGACTCCAAATCTGCTAACTCCTTTCATGGGTGATACTTTTAGATAAACATAATCCCCTACTCGGAATACCAAAGGTCTACGCCTTTTATCAGCATAACTCTTTTGTCTGGACTGAGCAACTTTTAAATTATTCTGGATCTGTCGAACTTTTTCTTCTGTTTGTTTCACAAGATCAACACCGAAAAACCATCTTTCTCCCGGTTCTGACCAATTCAATGGAGTTCTGCACCTGCGGCCATACAATGCCTCAAACGGTGCCATTTTGATACTCTCTTGATAACTATTATTGTAAGAGAATTCTGCTAACGGTAACCACTCATCCCAAGTGTCTGAATAATTAAGTGCACATGACCTTAACATATCTTCTAGAATTTGATTGACCCTTTCAGTCTGACCACTTGTCTGTGGATGATAAGCGATACTGTGCAAAAGTTCTGTACCTAGGGACTCATGTAGGTGTCTCCAAAATTTGTTAACAAACTGCGTACCTCTATCTGATACAATGGTCTTTGGTACCCCATGAAGGCTCAGGATTCGTGCAATATAAATTCTTGCATAAGTTATAGCAGAATAGTCCACCTTAACTGGAATAAAATGAGATGACTTTGTCAGTCGGTCCACAATGACCCAAATTGAATCAAAGCCTCTTGAGGTCTTAGGTAACCCAGTAATGAAATCCATACTGATATCTTCCCATTTCCAGGATGGAATGGGCAAGGGTTGTAACATTCCTGCCGACTTCAGGTGTACTGCCTTCACTTTACAACAAGTGTCACATCTGGCAACATATTTGGCGATCTCAATTTTCATTTTGGTCCACCAGAATTGTTGTTTCAAATCTTGATACATCTTATTACTCCCTGGATGAATAGAAAACCTTGTCCTATGTGCTTCATCAAGAATGAGTCGACGTAACTCTGGAACCTTTGGGACCACTAGCCGGTTCTTAAACCACAATACATCTGCATCATCAATACTGAAATCTGTCGGTTGACCAGTTCTAACTTTTTCTTTGATGTGAGTTATTCCGGAATTCTTTCTCTGAGCAGACACAATCTGATCTTTGATTGTTGATTCCACTGTGACATTAGTCAACTGACCTTGTGGAACTATTTCAATATTCAACCTTTCCAACTCATAACACAAACTGTAATCCATTGGCTGCACAGTCGTACAATGGCAACGATTCTTTCTACTGAGTGCATCAGCAACTACATTCGCTTTTCCAGGGTGATAGTGTACTTCTAAATCATAGTCCTTTATTAACTCAAGCCACCTTCTTTGTCTCATATTCAATTCTGACTGAGTAAAGATATACTTTAAGCTCTTGTGATCTGTATACATGTGGCAAGTATTACCTAACAAGTAATGACGCCAGATTTTTAATGCATGAACCACAGCTGCTAGTTCAAGATCATGTGTCGGATAATGTTCTTCATGGCGCTTCAACTGTCTCGAGGCATAAGCAATGACTCTGCCTTCTTGCATCAATACGCAACCAAGGCCAATACCTGAGGCATCACAGTAAACATCAAATGGCTTTTCTATATCTGGTTGTGCCAAAACTGGAGCAGTTGTCAATGATTTTTTTTTAATTCTAAAAGCTTTTTCACATTCTGGAGACCATATGAACTTAGTTTGATTCTTCAACAACTCTGTGATTGGCTTGGCTACCTTTGAAAAGTCAGGTATGAATCGACGGTAATAACCCGCCATTCCCAGAAAACTTCGGACTTCATGAACTGAGATTGGTGGTTTCCAATTCAGAATATCTTCTACTTTGCCAGGATCTACTGCTACTCCTTCGGCTGACAACACATGTCCTAAGAATTGCACTTCTCTTAACCAAAACTCACATTTACTGAACTTGGCATACAGTTGGTGATCTCTCAGACGAGTCAGAACAACTCTGAGATGCTCAACATGCTCTTCTTCACTTTTGGAGTATACCAGAATATCATCAATAAAAACAACCACAAACTTGTCAAGTTCCAGCATGAAAACTGAATTCATCAGATACATGAAATGTGCCGGTGCATTAGTGAGACCAAAAGACATAACTAGGTACTCATACAGTCCATATCTGGTGGTGAATGCAGTCTTTGGAATATCTTCAGGTCGAATCTTGATTTGATGGTACCCTGATCGAAGATCAATCTTGGAAAATACCTTTGCCCCCGCAAGCTGATCAAAGAGTAGATCAATGCGAGGCAACGGATATTTATTCTTAATGGTTACTTCATTCAGCGGTCGATAGTCAACACACATCCTTAAAGTCTGATCCTTCTTCTTGACAAAAAGAGCTGGACATCCCCATGGTGAGGAACTGGGTCTGATAAAACCTTTGTCACGTAACTCTTGCAATTGATCCTTAAGTTCTGCCAATTCATTGGGTGGCATTCTGTAAGCTCTCCGGGATATTGGGGCAGTACCCGGTTTTAACTCAATCACAAACTCTACATCTCTGTCCGGTGGCAGACCTGGTAGGTCATCTGGAAACACATCCGGAAATTCACAGACTACCGGTATATCACAAATCTCATGTACTGCAGTTGCACATATACTTTCAACTGTTCTCTTCGGGATAGGAAGTTGGATAAGAAGATGAGATTTATTATCTGGCAGGTTCAACCTTATAGTTCTGTGCAGTGCATCTATAAGGGCTCCTCTTTGGTACATCCAATTCATACCCAGGATTACATCTATATCCTGTTTCTGTAATATTATCATTGAGGTAGGGAATATATGCCCACCTAACTCTATAGGTACGTCACGTACCATCTCCTTAGTACACAGTCGTCCCCCGGGCGACTGGATAAAGAAATCCTCTTGTGTTCCCATAATTGGAATGTCATACTTAACAACAAAGGTGCGATTTATGAATGTATGCGATGCACCTAAATCAAATAACAGTACTGCTGGATGATTAGCAACAGGGAACATACCCATCATAACAGGTTCTCCCTCTGGGATTGCACTTGCTTGAGTGTAGAATACACGTCCGGTCTTCTTCTTCTCACCCTTACCCTTCTGAACATTCAGATTATTGTTCTTACTCTGAGGTTGTTGCTGTTGTGGTACGGGAGCTCTGGGATAATTAGGATTGTACTGCCTTGGATACGGGCAATCCTTGGAAAAGTGGCCTGGCTTTCCACAGTTGTAGCAGGGAAAGTTATGGGTTACTGGAGTCTGGTTTCGAATACCAGGGGCATTCGGCTGCTGTGGATATTGCGGAATTGCGGCAGGGCGGAAAAACGTTTGCGGCTGAGCTTGGTACTGCGGTGGACGATAAGTTGGACGGAAATGGTTCTGAGGGTGATAAACAAACTTCTGGCGTTTCTTAATGCCGCCAGACGGACTTGAAAACACTGGCTTCTTTTTCTTCGACTCCTTGTGCAGTCGGGACTTCTCTTCTAACGCAATAGCCACATTGACTATCTCATGGTAAGTAGCATTATAGCAGGTGACTAATGCTTCCTGGATTCTGGTACTCAAACCTCTCATGAAACAACTCTTCTTCTTTGCATCGGTATTCACATATTCAGCTGCATACTGGGACAGATGATTAAATTTGCCCACATATTGTAGAACTGTCTGGTTTCCTTGCTTCAGTGAGAGAAACTCCTCTAGCTTCATGGCCATGACACCATCTGGGATATAATGTGCTCTAAAGGCTTCACGAAACTCCTGCCAAGTAACACGGTGGCCAGCAGGCTGTGCGGCGACTAGATTCGCCCACCACGCCCCTGCGGCACCTCTGAGTTGTTGTGCTGCAAACACAGGCTTCTGGTGCTCTGTGCACTGTAAAAGTTCAAACTTCTGCTCCATGGTACGGAGCCAGTCATCCACCTCTAGCGGCTCATCTGCCTTTGAAAACACTGGTGGACGGGTATCGGTGAAATCCACATAAGTGGTTTCCCCTCCATTGTTACGGCCTCGACGACCCTGATTCCCATTCTGATTCTGATTCTGAGCCAACAGGGTAGTAGCATTAACTAGTGCGGCAATAGCTTCTGCCAAGGTAGGTGGAAACGGTGGGGGATTCGGATTATGGTTCCCTTCCTGGGAAGTTCCAGTACCGTCCATCTGTTGTACACAAACCATGTTTATTTACATTGCTTTATTGAATTAAAAAGCAGTTAGGACAGAACTTGTATACAAACACAACTTATCTTACATTATTTCATTACAAACTTGCTCACAAGCAAGAAACTACCCACTAAGGTTCTTAGAAAGCTGGAAAGACTACTATATTACACAACCATCCATGTCGACCCTTCACTCCTCATCATCATCGCTGATCACGATCACTTCCTCCTCATTCTCTGGAGCACTTGCACCAGTGACATGACTTGCATCATCCCCACTTTCCATCACGGGTTCATCTTCTTCTGGATCTTCTTCATTGTCCTCTCCATTAGGAACAACCACGGCACCAACATCATCTTCCACTGCCTGGGGCTGATGATTGGGATTCATCAGATCATTTAGCCTATGTACTTCCTCATGCAGAACTGTGTTGTACTGCTCCAGGTGTGTCACGTAAAGCTCCAACTCACGAACACGAGCCCTGGCTTCTGTCTCCTTTTCCAAAGACTCCTTCTGGAACTGTTTCCAAAAACGCATGTTGCGCTTCAGTCGCTCCACTTCTGATGTAAGCCTTGCAACCTCTGATTCCGAATCCGGGTTCGGATTACGGCTACTGCTTGCTCCATCAACTCTGGCGGCCAACTGATGACGCGGCACTCCTTGCGGACCCGTTTTCTTGCAAGGAGTCGTCTTCACACGTGCCATCCTAAAGCAAGACAGAATTAGGACGATGAGAACAGATAGGGGAATCTGAAGGTTAGCATGAATAGGATTGAACCTTACTTAACCCAAACCACTTTAAAAGGGAAGGTAACTTAAGCAGGTTAATTAAACATGATGCATGCATCGTACTTATGATCTAACAGAAAGATTTAAGTAACACAAGCAATCTTTATAACATAGGGCACTATACATGATACTTCCCTACAAAGCTTTCAAATATGAGCTAAGGAAACTATAGAATTGATTAAGATAAGCAAAAGCAATTTGGACCAAAATATCAATATTAAGTTTGTTGACCCAAATCATTTTGAAGTTTTACAAGGTAATACTACAATAACCCGAGTGATTAGCTCTGGTACCAGCTGTCACAGAACCTCCTAATTACGATGGCCCACAAGTACACTTCATTGTCATAATGACCTCTGACAGTCGTACTTATGTTCACCATAACTTAAAAGGCCTGCTTTCCTCCGAACAGGATCCAATCACAGGAGTATTGCAATATTACAACAGTTTATTCAAAATATTCAACAGAGTAAAGTAGCGGAAGTCTTACAATAACATAGATTACAAACCAGTTTTTCAAACTTCAAACCTTATGTAATATTATTACAAACCATTAGTAGAGAAGTATCGGTAGTAACTTTATTACATCACACAAGCGAGATGCCTTGCCCAAAGGCCACACAATCTACTCGTCGTCACTGTCTTCAACCACGACGGTCATGCAACAAGGCTCGAAGCAGACTTGTTCATGAACCGCACCTGCAACAAGGGGTTAACAAACCCTGAGTACGAGAGTACTCAACAAGACTTACCCGACTAAGACAAAGACTCCAAGGGCATGCTAGCTTTAGGGAATCAAGGTACGGGTAATCAAGAATCAAATTTTCTTTTGCAGAAAAGCTTACTAAGGTAAGTCCTTATCTTCAATATTTTACTTTTACCATTGATGGTTCATTAACCAATTCTAGGTGATCCTAATCTAGATCAAAGTAATTATCATCCAAACCTTTCTCATTCTTTCTTTCAATTCCAGTTCTTAACTACGATGTAAGTCAGGCGATCGAGTCTCCATAACCGAGGAGCAACGACGATTCAAACCGATTATACCCAGCTGGGGATCCCTAACATCACGACATATGTAGAACCGAATCTGCATATATCAACCCTCATTTAGATCTCCCAAAACCAGAACGTGTCCATCGCCACCCGAGAGTACAGTACTCCTCGAACCCGACCAAATTCTAGCCCCGAGGGTACACGCTACTCTCGCCATCTCTCCACTCCCAGTGCGAGGTTAGACGTTCTCGTAATGGAATCACCAACATTTTGGGCTTACCCAAGGCATGATGCTAGTTGCAAAGTCTCGAACACAACAGGCTTACAACGAACGGACCTTAACTGACAAGGCGGAAACAATACATTGAGACTCCTTTCCCAATGCATGTTAGCAGTGGCCAAACCACCCGCCCGATCTTTCAAATTTATTCTTATATTTCAATATTCATTCGATATGCCGTCATGGCTATGTAAACATTTCATTTAAAAGCTTAACTTCTAAGCATAGCGAAGCATACTACGCATTTTCAGTAAAAACAGGTATCAAGGTTGATATTCCAATAATCAAGGATGATAATGCAGCAATTAGGTTATCACTCAACTCCTAATTACTTAATGCAGTAAACCATAATATAAATAATAAAACATTTGTAAAACTCAAGGTAGGGTTTAAATGCACCGGGGCTTGCCTTGTTCGCACACGACGACTGACTCAGACTCGAGGACTCCACTGTCTGGTCCGAAACCCACCGACGATCGCTCTTCTCCGGAAGCTTGATCGACGACTTCGGCTTCTTCGAAAGCGGAGACTACACGAATACATAACATGCTTTAACATGATGTTCGATGATAAACATGATGCTTGATGATAACATGCTACGAGTTACGACTGGAGTACAACTTACTTCTACGGTACAGTCACAAACAGAAAACCTACTAACTAGAAGCGGCGATTCCAGCGATACCAGCTTTTAACCTAACAAGTTACTAACGAGCTCAATCATGAAATTAAGGTGCCAAAGATCACAAAAGGGTAGTGATCTAAGGACATTACTCAATCAAAAGGCACACAACACTTAAAGTTCTCAAATTAACATTTATTTTCTATTTAACTAATTAGGGCATAATTAGGAGTTGATCAAATTTTACCTAATCAAGCTCAAACTTTTTCTATGGGTTAAGAATGACTTATAACAGTGCTATAATAAATTTCATAATTTTTGGATTAATAAATTAATTATTAAAATTCCAGAAAGTTGCATTTAATCTTTAATGAAACTAATTAATTCTACTGCACAAAGTATTCAAATTCGTGATTTAACATTTTTCCTAGATAGTTTATACATTGAGAAGCTTACACAAAAATTTTCATAAATTTTGGAACTCTACACAATTTTTAATAAAATAAACAAATAGCAACACTATTCATTTATTTGAAAAAGAAAACAAAAACGAAAAACCGAACCGGGCCGATCTCCTCTTCCCTCCGGTCCGGCCCAGCCGAGTGGCCCGCTCGCGCGCGCCCGCGCTCGCGCTCGCGACCGGCCCAGCAGCGCGGCCCAGCAGCGGCCTGCCCCGCGCGCTGGCTCTCTCTCTCTCGCTGACACCGCGTCCCCACCTGTCATCTTCCTCCTCCCGCTCGCCCGCTTGCTCCCGCGTGCCCGCGCGCTCGCCCGCGGTGACCGACCGATGACCGAAGCCTCGGTCGACCAACCGAGCGATCCGACAGCCTCTACGCGACCTAGCGAACCCGTTTTGCTAACTTGCAGTTCGTCTCGAGCTCCGGCGACAGCTCACCGACGACGGTGGCGGCTCGACAACCACGGTGACCGGCGACTCGGTGGTACAACACGGTAGCGGTTAAATTAGTGCGAGGAAAACGATCAGGAGCTCACAGCGGTGACGATGGCGGTCTCGGGGAGGACGGAGAGAAGCCGGAGTGGCCTGGCCACGGGAAGGCGACGATGGCGGTGCTCCGACCGGAGTTGGGCACGGGAGCGGGCGGCTGTGGTGATCTAGGCGGAGTTAAGCTCGCTCGGGTGGTTCACGAGGTGCGCGAGGATGAGGCGGAGCTAATGACGCGGCTGGCGTGGCTGGAGGTGGCTCGACGGCGGCAGCGACGAGCGGCGGAGCTGCGGTGGCGGCGGTGGCGAAAACAGGGAAAATGAAAATCGCCCCTGTGAGCTCGACGTATATATAGGGAACGGTGGTGGTGACTGTGCTGGAAGACGCGCGACGTCGCGCTGGCGATCGAGGACTCGCCTGGAAGCCGGCCGAAGCCGCCCGGCGTCTCGCCGGCGCCCATACCGTGCGGTGGTCGGCGGTGATTGGCCGGTCACTGTAGCTTCACCCCCCAAACTTTGAATTTTCAAATTGTTTTCTCAAATTACTCTCAAATTCATGTAACAACTTGAAAAACTTCCAATCCATGAAATCTTCAGAATTTCAAGCTCTACAAGTTTTGTATTGAACACTTTTTCAAATTATAACTGGATTTTGAAATTTGAATTTAAACTCAAAAGGGGACACATTTTTCAGATTTGGTAATTTAGAAATTACTTTTGATTTTGTATTGAAACTTCAAAATCTCCAAACATCAAAGTTGTATATCTTGACCAGACCTACAACTTTGCTGTTCAAAACTTTTTCAAATTCTGCCTCCATTTTGAAATCTTAGTTTGGGGACAAAAATGAATTAAATCTGAAATTTGTTTATTTTCAAAATTGCTCCACATTTTACACTAAAACTTTGAAAACTCAAAACACCAAAGTTGTAGCCCTTGAAAAGTTCTACAAACTTGGTTTTGAATTTTTTTCCCAAATTTTGCTTAGATTTTGAATTATTTCAAAAGGGGTAAAACAGGGTTTTGAAATTTAGGGTTTTCGGAGGAATTTTAAATTGAAATTTGTTGCTACTTTGATTGGTGATTACTTAGTGATCAAAACCTCACCCAAGGGCATAATTTGGACCAACATGACATGGTTGACCAAATGCCACTCTTGGTTGACCAATTAGCTTTTGAAATTCTTTTACATTTCTTCCTAGATTTGAATTTAAATTTGAATCAGAAAACTCGTGACAAGTTTTGGGACTCCAATTCAAACTCAAATTTGGAGCTTCATTTTAGATGTTGCACTTGAGCTCATACCCTACACTTGACACTAGTGTGCAACACAGTCGCACACCTCAAATTACGCAGGGCATGGACTAAGTATTTGCGGTGGCATTCGAAATTAGGGTTTTCGGGTTCGGAGCACACCACTGAGAAACACATTCAACCTAGATAAGTAAACTCGTTTTAGTTGATGCATAACAAGTTTAACCTAACAGGGATGCTTTGCAATGCATTATGATGACATGGCAGATTAATTAACACTATAACACCCGGGGTGTTACAGGTTGTCTCCAATGAGTGGACAAACTGTGCATATTATAAGGAACCATGAGCCAAAAAGTTTACCAAAGTTGTGCTAGATCAAAAGTTTTGGAAAGATTGTGCTGTTGTTTGTCAATTATCAGAACCAATAGTTCGAGTGCTGAGAATAGTGGACAACGATGAGCGACCTGCAATGGGCTACCTATTTGGAGTATTCCATGCTGCAAGAGAGGAAATTGTGAAGAGATTTCAGAGAAAGAAAGACTTAGCAAAGCCTTTCTTGGAATACATGGATGCACGGTGGGATAAACACTTTGATAAGAATCTTCATGCTGCTGGCTTTTGGTTCAATCCTAATAACCAATACGACCCTGAACTTAGGGAGAAGTACAACTTCACCACTTCTGGAGTTCTTGATGTCATAGAGAAATATGCTGGCAAAGATTATGCTCTTAGAAGTGCTTTGACAAAATAAATGAAGATTTTTAGAAATGGAGAAGGTGATTTTGGGCGTCCAACTGCTAAAAATGATCGCCATCAGATGCTTGCTGGTAACTCAGCTGTTCTTCTAGTTCATTTCAGCATCACTTAATTCTGTTTTCTTCACATATTTCAGCAACACTAAATTCTATAACATTTTAGCAGCACTAAATTTTATTTTTTCACACAGATGAGTGGTGGCAAACATATGGCTGCAGTGCACCAAATTTACAGAAGCTTGCTCTGCGTGTGTTGAGCCAAACTTGTAGTGCGTCTGGATGTGAGAGGAGCTGGAGCTACTTTGAGCATGTGCACTCCAAAAAAAGAAATAGATTAGAGCATCAAAGGCTAAATGATATTGTGTATGTGCATTGTAATCTGAGACTGCGACAAAGGTACCACTTCTCTTGTTCCTTACATTCATTGTCTTTTTTTGACTGTTTGCATGAATAATACATATCCGTGATTTCAAATATTAGGTCCAAGTTATTTACTAGAAATTATGACCCAATAATGTTGGAAGAAATTAGAAATGGAAATGAAGCTTGGATTTTCGAAGACAATTCACCTCGCCTTAACTCTGAAGAACTAGAAGCGTTCCGCACTAAACTGTCCGAAATGAGTATACAATGCAGTGATGGTAATGTCTCTTGTGAAATCAGTTTAATTAACATATATACAAGTTTTTGCCTATATACCATCACATCTAAATTGATAAATAAAACTTCAGATTTGGAGCTTGACTTGGATTTGGTGGAGGCTGATGCCATGGATGATAGTGATGAGATTATGGATGACCAGAACTTCAGGCAGGAAGATGCACATGATTATGGTGGAATTGGAATTGATGTTGGAGGAGCAGAACCTCAAGACGAATGGGATCCAATAAATTTTTATTGAGTACCATGCTTCATGTGTTTCTATCTTATTATCATGCACTTGATATTTGAATTTATGAACCTGTGACTGTGAGTCTGTGACTGTGAGACGCACAGACTATGTTCCTGTGATTCTGTGAACCTTATCGTTGTGCTGTGTCAAGATGAACCTTATGTTATATTGTTATCACGCACTTTGTATTGTGAACCTTATATTTTCATGATGTGTGAACCTTATATTTCCATCTGTCAATTATTTAATTATATATACACGGCATCAATGTCGATTATTAATTAAATCATATATATATATATATATATATATATATATATATATATATATATATATATATATATATATATATATATATATATATATACACACACACACACCGGTTCAAAGTATTTGTGGCCGGTTCGATTCACCGGTCCAAAACTAATGAACCGACGGTTCAACCGGTTCTGAACGGTTAGACCATTGAACCATTGAACCGATGGCCTCGCCGGTTCGATCCCGGTCCGGTTCGAAAAACACTGCTTCAGAATGGTTGTCTCGAGCTCTGGTCGCCATGAACCCGCCACTAGAGTACGCTCCTGGCACCTCACGCTGTACAAGGGGACGCACCTTCATGTGTGACAGTGGCCAGCTCTAGCTAGCGTGTGAAATGGCTCATCGGAGAGAGCAACTGCTATGCTAGCTAGCGAGAAAGATGGAGAAGAGGAGTCATAGAGATGTAGTTTAATTTTTTTCTTTTGTTTCTTCTTGTTGCTTCTATAATCGTGATTTGTGAGTAATCTCTTAGATTTCTCATCTTGATCGGTAATCCTTTCCGAGGAAGGCTTGAGTCGTACTGTGCCTCTTGTGTATGTATCTGCCCTCTTCTTTATTAAGATAAGTAAGTCTTACCAGATCTTTCCATTTTTGTATTTTCTTCAAATGCTCTTGGTGGAAATATCAGAGTAGCTGTTAAACGTTCGATTGAAGTACCACCCGTCCACCGCTATGATCTTACTTCGTTTGATTTGATGAGGTCGAATTAGCCTCCTCGCTGAACAGTGGCAGAGTTCCGCCGCGTGTAGGTCATAGTGGGTCATGCTCAATCGATCAAATTATGATACTAATTATATACTACAAATATTAATTTTGTTAATATATATTTGGTTAAAGTTGAAAATGTTTGACTCATAAAAAAAATGAGAACAACACTTATTTAGGACGGGGAGTATATATGAATGTGGCTAAGAATCTTTTTTAATGGAGGGGTACTAGTTCATATCCAGTCCACAACTAGTAGGGGCCTCATGCCTCAGCTATGCCATACGGCCATGCCTGCGAGCTTTCACAGAACCTAGGACAAGACCACTGAAGCCACACAGCCTAGGACAAGACCATTGGGCTCAGTTGAGACTACTAATTCCAGCAAATGACATTTCTTAAGGATGGCACTTAGCAAGTAATGGAGATTTCCACATTAGCCCCCTCTTGAATTCCCTTCACGCTCCGCCACGGTTTGTAAAGTTTGGTCAATCCTAGGAACATTAGGATGATGCATGGGTTGGCGGGCTTGAAGTTGGAGCACCTATTTGCCGTAGAAAAAGATTAAAAAAGAAACAGGTACTGTAGAGCGCCACGTCCAACGTGCTACACGTTGCTCCATGGCCATGGTGCTAGCTGGGTGTGTTCAGATGTCACTAGCCCATCATGTCCAACTAGCAAACGCCAATGCAAACGCACAGATCGATCGCTCTCATGCCCCGGCGAGCGCTAGCTAATTTCTCCTCTCGCATCATGCCCCCCCACGACCCCAGAAACCGAACGAGCACATACGGCCGGCCGTGTGTGCCTCGAGGGCCGAGGGAACCCCTCCGATTCGTCCGCCGTATGTCCCCTCGTGTGCTCTTTTCCTCCCGTGCTAAGGTCAGTCTCAATGGAGGTTTCATGACCCAGTTTCCAACACATCCGTATTTTGAAAACAGTGCAGAAGAGTTTCATGGGGATGAAACTCTCTCTACTCCCATGAAACTCTTATCATCTCTCACTTCATTAATACGGTGCCACATCAGCACATTTAATGCCCATAAAACTCTGATGAAACTCCATTGAGACTGGCCTAATCCTCAGCCCCTCCGATCGATGATGGATCCTGAGAAAAGCGCAGATCGTGACATCAGCGGCCACTCACGGTCACGGTCTCCACCACACGCACACGCGCTCTCGCTTTCTTCCCCTCCTCCCGCCTGGCTGTGGGCACGAACCGAGTGAGCGCGCGCCGCACTGATCGGTCAGAGCTCGTCTTGCGCTAGCGCGTCGAGCTCGTGCCGTAGTGCGTGCCCGCAGCGGCGTGGCGGAGCGCGGACTCGCTGGCTGACCCCGGGTCATTTTGCGCTGTTGCGGCGCGGGGTGGTGTTAGGCCGATCGGGCCCCAGCCGTGTTGACGGCGAGGCGAGACCCGCCCGACCCGCCGAGTCGCCGTACAGGTACAGGAGAGGCCGGGGCGCTGGGGGGTGGGGGGGGGACCAGCGCGGCCGGGCGCGTGGAGGACCGGACGTGGCGACCGCCGAGCGGCCGGGCGCGCGGGGGACGACGACGTGGCGCGGTCAAAAGGGTGGTCGTGCACCGCCCGGAGCTATAGCCGGGCGGGCCTGTGTGTGGCCTTTTTCTTGATGGCGACGGCGGCGCTAGCGGATTAGCGAGGCGAGGGCGAGGCGCGCTTTTTCCTCCCGCGAACCGCGTCCCGGCCGCCGCCCCGGATAATTATATCGCTCTGGCTTGAAGCCACCGGGACGGGACGCGCGCAGCGGCGGCCAGGTGTTTAACGAGTTAGGCAGGCGCTCCGGCTAAACCTCGCGAATCGCGATTGCGGGGCAGATTTTGGATTATTTTACCTCATCTTGATCGATCTGTCGGTCGACCTGCTGCTTGGTGAGCTTTAACTTTCTACTCTATGTACCATTTAAATTTAGCAGTGGAATTTACGATCGACTCCTGGATTTGCCGGCCGGCGCCTCCAGCCTGGATCGGAGGGGATTTATTACAGTGGAAGAAACTTTCGGTTTTAAGATTCACCTTCACTGGTTTATTTGGACAAGTTGCTTATATATATTAACTCAGCAGTCCGGTTTGCATTATTACTCATGACCGCAAGGAGGACGTGATTTCGAATTCAGATGTGGACTATCAAATTCTGAAGAAGGGCTTACACGTGAAAACGGACATGGCTGAGGTCTACTAGACTCGAGCGGTCGAGCCGGCCACGTGCATGAAACCTTGACCAGCACGGACTGGTATGTAGTCCGTATATGGGTATGGTAGGCCGTAACGCAAGTTGGGAGCCCAAGTCAACTGCCAAACTACGAGAGCGATACCGTGCACATCGAAACGAGCTAATTAAGCATGCAGGTCAACTGTGTGCTGGGTCCAGAGTCCAGCACAATGAGCACCTGGGCTGGGACCAAGCTAGTAGCAAGTGCTTGCTTGCTCGGCCTTATTTGTCTGCTCGTCCATGCACCATTGCAGTAGTTGTGTTGCATACATGGGTGAGGGTGCCAAAGGTTCTCTACCCTAACTGGTTAGATAGTTCCAACGGCACCTCTCAGGTCCTGAGTTCAATTCCCTACGGGGACAAATGCTTGAGGGTAAAAAAATTCTCCGTTTGTCTCACACCAAAGTACATGTTTGTGGTCGTCCCGTCTCATGGGGATGCAGATGCCACTGTATATATGGATGCCACTGTATATATGGGTGGAGCCGGGTTCGGCGTTTTTCTAGAGTTACGTGAGAAGTTCATCTTCTTAATGAAGCACCGTGGGGACGTCTCTCCCCCTTGGCTCTGGTTTTACATGGGTTAGGGTGACTTTGCCTGCTCGCCCAACTCCGTTAGGGCTCTCCGGTACGGACCTATGCTGATTCCTTTAAGGTCATTACGTGAGATTGCCTCATAAGAATGGACCGGTACTGTTGACATGCACTATACTATTTCTGTTCTCCTGTCCAGCTTCTAGATCAGCAGTATGATTATTTGATTTGACACGGACCGATCGATTCACAGAGATCACTTCACACGATCCATATTACTCCATCAATCGCGAGCAAAAAAAAAAAAGGTTGTGATCTAGCTAGGATTTGCCGGTTGCTGCCGCACCAGATCAAGATTAGATGGCGTTGGCCGCTGGCCTGGCTACGAGCTAGGAAACACGGGTTGTCTTTGTCCCTGTCGTGGCTACTCCACGCAGCACCGAAAAAACACACACAGCAACGCAGGTGCTAAGCTAGCTTAGCTATAGGCGGCGAGGCTGCGCTTTCGGCAGGAAAATGCTACGGTAAGTCGGTAATCCGTCATCATTTCCATCGAGAAAAAAAGAAGCGTATACAATACAAGCTTACCAAAATTACCAGCGACACCGATCGCCGGAGGGCATTTCAGGCATCCTCCGGCACCCTCCCGAGGTAGTGGCAGTGGGATGCCCCTGACAGCGACGTGGCCTCTCGGGCGAAGCGAAGGCCGTGCTGGATATATATGTGGCTCACTCCGTTGCCGCATCGATCACCTTAGCTTCTCACTCACTACGACCTAGCTCGCTGGGGAGACAACTCGGGAGGATTAAAAATTGATTAGCTCGCTAAGATCATTGAGGTTGAAAGACTAACGAGCTCGATCGCTCTTGACTTGAGGTAGACAGAGAGGAGAGGGGACGAGACGGAGACAGGAATGGAAGGGCAGTTTGGTTGGGGGAGAGAGGAGGGAGGGTGGAGGAAAGGGCCATGGACGGCTCAGGAAGATAAGCTGCTGGTCGAGTACGTCAGGCAGCAAGGAGAAGGGAGGTGGAGTTCTGTCGCCAAGCTTACTGGTAATGAACACTGTTACTGATTATTCTCGTTTCTTCTGACAGTCACTTGCCTCTTCAGTTTTTTTTTCCCTTTCTTTACCAACTCACCATCGCCAGCCTACCTGAAGCTGCAAGTTGCATTTGCTTATTCAGCTAGTTGATGCAGTCAAACCTCCAATTACATGGGAATTTAGTAGATTCTCTTGATACTCCTGCACACGATTGCCAACTTGCTAGAGGTTCATGATTCTATTTTATACTCTTAGTCTTACCCTGGTCGATCGGGCATGATGCAGGTCTGAAGCGAAGCGGCAAGAGCTGCCGGCTTCGGTGGGTGAACTACCTGAGGCCCGACCTGAAGAGAGGCAAGATCACGCCGCAGGAGGAGAGCGTCATACTCGAGCTCCACGCCCTGTGGGGAAACAGGTACGTAATAATCCCTTCTCACCGATCAGCTGGTAGCTGGTCATCATCAGCTTAATTTCTTTGTATAACCGCAAGGTTGTTTAGCTGATAACGTTCTGGTCTGATCATATAAAACACAGATGGTCGACGATCGCGCGCAGCCTGCCGGGTCGAACGGACAACGAGGTCAAGAACTACTGGCGGACGCACTTCAAGAAGGGCAAGCCGTCCAAGAACATCGAGCGCGCCAGGGCGAGGTTCCTCAAGCAGCGGCGCGAGATGCAGAGCCAGCTGCTGCTGCTGCAGGGACAAGACCATCAGCAGCAGGAGAAACAGCCCGATCACGACGACGACGACGACGCCAGCAGGGAGGCAGCGCCGGCGGCCGTTTCGCTGGCGCAGCAGCACGAGGAGGACCTGCAGATGCTGCAGCAGGACATGGACGACCTGCTGTTCCAGTTCTGCCCAATGGCCTCCGCCTGCACCTCCTCCTCCTGCCTCCTCCCCGGCGGCAGCTGCACCTCCGCCGTCAGCGCGTCGGCGAGCGAGGACGGGTCCAGCGGGGATCACCAGCTCGACGGCGGCGCCACGTGGGGGTGGGGCAGCCTGTGGAACCTTGACGACGTGGTGGATGACGTCGATGGCGGCGCCTGCGGCTGGGACAGCAGCTTCCCTTTGCTGCAGGATCAAGGGCTCGCTTTCTACTAGCAGCTGCTAGCTGTATCCTACAACTTTTATATACCCCTGCTACAATTAGATGTTCTTTTCGTCTTCGACTGCTTGCAGCTGCGGCTGCGGTCTATGTGTGGAGGGTGAGAGCGAGAGGTCACTCTGATTGTTGCGTTGGATAAGGATGCAACACCAACCAAAGCCCACTTCGAGCGAGTAGCATGTCTTCATGACTTGTTTAGCTCGTCTTTAACCACTTTTTTCCCAGAGGAATGAGAGAGTTTTTTTCTCCTTTTTTTTAAAAAAAAGGAGATATAAGATCATGGTGTGCTGAAAGTGCAACTTAGCTCATGTACTCCCATTTTAAACGCCCAAACTCAACATGTATTTAGGTGCATGGTTCTGTTTCTGTTGCCTTGAGTTATCTTAGAGCATCTAAAGAGTTTATTAGCGCAGCTAAAACAAATCCTAATAGTGGAACTATAGTGGTGATGTGGACAAGGGACTAACGAAAGAGCCAGGGAGCAAGGTCCCAAATAGCCAGCTATAACACAACTATAATTCCACTAGACTTATTCATGTTTTCCAATAAAACCGCTAAATAAAATAGCTTATGTTATGCCCGGTATAGTTTTTTTTATAGTTTTTAAAGGAAACCATAGCTAAATATCTTAGTCCCTTTGGTTTCTACACCAAGCCGGAGGGAGGAGTCACAAATTATAACAGATCTCTAATTATTTGACATTCTTAGGGTGGTCTCATCTCTGTTTGTCAGCTTTATTGTGCCAACTATAAAATTGCTCTAGAAAACAGTAACTTACATCCAATTTTGCCACTTTTACTAACGTGACGTGCAGTGGCGGACCCAGGATTTGGCCAAGACTAGGGCCAAATCTTGTGTCCAAATCCTAGCGGTCAAAATTTAAAGGCTACAGCCCATAATATAGCCTATAGAACCATATATATATATATATATATATACACACACGTATGTCATAGAAATCAAATATTCTCGAGAAAAGTTTGCAAATCTAGAGAAATTCTTGAACTATATAATTAATAGTACGATACAGCAGCTATGAAATATCAATGAACACGGAAAATAAATACCTATTGTCTATTGATGATTTGTTGCATTCGTCTCTTCCACTTCCATGTCCTCAATAACAACTCCTAGTTTGGACAAGATGTAAGACTTAATAAGAACAGGGATATCAAAAAAATAATCTCATTGGTACTTCATCATGTATCCAAAATGGCTGAATGAGTGAATGTAACATACCAGAACTACTAGATAGATTAGGTAACTTCATCTTCCTGGTCTTCAATTCTTGAAAATGATGTAAGATGTCATCATCTTTAATGGCTGCAAATATCTCTCGCTCAACATAGCATACCATCCTATGATTCAACCAGTCATCCCCCATTTTATTCCGAGACTCAGTCTTGACAAACTTCATACATGAGAAAATCCTTTCTACTGTTGCTGTTGCAACCGGTAGTGTCAAGGCCAACACAATGAGGCGATAAACTAATGGAAAGGTTGTGTGCCTATCAGTTTGAACCATCTTTGTAGCAAGAATACCAAGGTCAATACAAGATGTGAGTGAAGGATCAGCTCTGACATCACTAATAAAATTATCAAGTTGGCCTGGAAGCTGATC
Source organism: Saccharum hybrid cultivar R570 (assembly GCA_038087645.1). NCBI lineage: Eukaryota > Viridiplantae > Streptophyta > Magnoliopsida > Poales > Poaceae > Saccharum > Saccharum hybrid cultivar. The sequence continues at coordinate 7,400,762 of JAQSUU010000191.1, read as the reverse complement.
ACGCTCATATTGGGAGAAATCAACATCATAAATCTCAGCAAGTTCAATTAGTTTCTCACAATCATAATTTGCAAAGGAATTCTTTGGATCTAAACAAGCAATGCATCTCAATAAGCGGGTAGACCTTTCAGCAAAGCGATTATTTAATTCAACAATAACTTGATCATGCACCACATTAAAGATCCCATTTTTGAAATGATGGTAGTAGGTTACCTGCTGCCCTCCACGACCCCTTGAACGGCCTCGAACAGTTCTTGTATCCTCCATATTTGGGATAATGATGTGATGGATCCCACAGAACTCCTTTACCTCCTCAAATAGCTCATCCCAGGCATGTTGCCTTACATCATTGATTTTCTCCAATGTGATCCCAATCAATGCAACAGCCCTAACAATATTCTGATCCTTTCTTTGCAAACATTGAGATAAATCATTTGTGATGCCCAATAGTCTGATCATAAGATGCATTATAAACACAAACTCAAATTTTTCCATTTGTAACAGCAAGCCTGAAGCTGTTGATCTCTTATCTCCAACACCATCATCAATAATATTTTCTAATACCTCTAAGACTGAGTCCCACATATGGAAAAGACGACATAAGGTTTTGTGATGTGAACCCCATCTTGTATCCCCTGCCCTTGCAAGGCTAGTTTCTTGATTTTTCCCTCTTCCACTAAAAATTTGACCATTTTCCAATTGATTTACAATTCTATCATGGTGGCTTTGGGCCAACTGATCTTTTCTCTTACAAGAAACATTGACAGTGTTGACGATTGATGAGATGATGTTAAAGAAATCATATATTGAACCACAACATTGAGCAACTGAGACAACAACTAATTGCAATTGATGTGCAAAGCAATGTATATAAAAAGCATATGGATTCTCATCCAATATCTTTCTTTGCAGCCCATGAAATTCTCCCCTCATATTAGATGCCCCATCATATCCTTGCCCACGAACTCTAGACATAGACAAACCATGGCGAGCAATTGGAGAGAAATATGATGCAAGGGACCTTGTCCTCTTCATCTAATTGGAATCAAAAGTTCAAATTTGCAGTTAAAAATTGAAATCAAGAGAAGAGAATTAGAGAAAATTACTGGAGTACTGAAGTACTAATGAACTACTGAAAATTTTGAAGAATACCTTCACTTCAATGCCGCAGTGCCCCTGCTTATGAAATCCAAACTCGGAAGGGGCAGCCGAGGGAAGACGGCAGCGCCGCGACGGCCGACGGCCAACAGACGCTCCTGCTACCACTACCACTCTACCAGGACTGCCTGCTGCCTTGCAGATCGACGATGATGGCTTGGCGATGGTGTTCTGGCCGCTGGCGCCGGGCACCGCCGCACAGGAGCCGAGGCCGCCCGCCCGCACGGCCGCAAGGCGCACAGCTGGTGGAGGCGTCGGCCGCCGGGCGTGGTCGTGTCGTGTGGACTGGCGAGGACGAAGCAGGAGGCGGCGCTAGGAGAAGCGGCGGCGCCGCGGTCGATCTAGGGCGTCGCGAGCGCGCAGCGAAACGGAGAGGAGCCAGCGCGTGACGGCGTGCGTAGTCCTGGGCGTGCATCTCCTGGCTGGCTGGCTGCCCTAGTCTCTGCTGTTGGTGGGCTTTGCTCTTGGGCCAAATTTCTGAAGACTTGTTCCAAAATTTTTTGGCCCACGACTAGGGCCATGGCCTGTGTGGCCTTAGTCCTAGGCCCGCCCCTGGTGACGTGCCAGTTCAACTAGCCAGCATGTAACTTAACGGCTGCGTCTGCCTCCGCTTGCCCGGCACCAACGGCGCTAGCAGAACTAGCAGCTGCCGTCTCAACCCTAGTGGGACCTGGGTGTCAGGTTGTTTTTTTCTTCCTCACTCCTCTTTCTTCTTTCTTCTTTCTTCCTCCTGTTTTCTTCTTTCTTGCAAGTTTCAATTTCCAACACCGTCGCTAGTTGGAGCCACTCATCTGTGTTGCCACTTGCCAAGCCACGCTCGCCCATAGCTCCAGCACTGCCGCTCGCCCCATGTCGCCACTTGTCGAGCCGAGTCGCGCCGGCCGACTGGCCGAGGACGCACGCGAGCAGCAGACCGAGGAGCACGAAGTGTTGGACGCCGACGCCGCGGTGTCCACCCCAGGAGCAGCAGCGAGCAGCAGAGCAGGAAGAGGATGGAGCGGTAGAGGGTGAGGCCAAGCAGGCGCCATGGACGACTCTGTACTTGAGTTGTCGGCCGCCATGGACGGCCGCGTCGCCTTGACTCCGACCAGCGCCACAGGATCCAACCACAGCGGCGCCGCTCAACCTGTCCGAGGAGCGCACCAGCTGCTGCCTGCGTAGGCCATGCTTGCCAGGCTGCGCCCGCATACCAGCGGCGCGCCTCCGCCCTCCTGTGCCTTGCCGACTAGAACTCCATCGCCGGGATGAACGCCGAAACCGGACTTGGATGTTTTGCTGAACGGCACATAGCTGTGGCCGCAGCGGATGACGAGCAGCTACGGCGGCCTCGTCCTTGGCCATGGCGGCCGCGATGGCGCAGCGCAAAGCGCCGTCGTCCAAGGCCCGCGCCCAGGCTCCTCCCGCGGTGCGCCTGAGCCTCGCCCTCGCCACTCGTCGTCGTCCCCGGCGCTCGCCCCGGCCCCAACCTCGCCCACCGCGCGCTCTTTCAGCCGCGCGTTACGGGGTACGCGGCCGCGCTGCTAGTCGCCAAGGGCAGGCCCGGGATGCTCGCCGAGGCGCGGCACGCGACCGGACGCTCGCTGTCCAGGCCGGAGCACCGCCGCGAGGGGTGGGAGTGCGTGCGCGGCAACATGTCGGTTCGAGGCGGGGGTGGGATGCGCTCGTCCATGGAGCGGGGCGGACTAGGGAGCGGAGCTAACGTAGCTGGCCTGCCCCTGCATCGCGATTCGCGAGCACCGATGGCGGCGCAGAACCTCGGGCGGTGAGAGCGCAGGGACAGGGAGCTGGTTCATGGCGCCTTTCGCCATGGCGTAGACGCAGCCCAGCCTGCGCGTCTGCCTGTAGCTGAAGCTTGCCTTACAAATCTCCCTCGCCATCTTCTTCTCCGCCTGTGCTTCCTCTGTCGAGCAAGTTGCACACGCCCGGACGCTCGCTGTCCATAGATAGAAGGTGGAGGCCGAGGAGGACGAAGGTACCGACAAGCGGGACCCACTACCAGTTAGTGTTTTCTACGATAATTTTGTAGTTGGCACACTAAAGCTGCTAAACGGAGAGGGCACCATAATGGCAAATAATTAGAAATTCCAAATTATAGCTTTGATTTCTCTTGAATGTAGTTTCTTCTTTAGGTGTTTGGTACGACTCCTCTCGCCTTGTGATGCTGTTGTTGGAGGCATAGACGCGTGCGAGACCATGGCGGTGGGCTGTGTTTAGTTCCAAAATTTGGAGCGCCAAAATTCACTGTAGCGACACTGTATCGTTTCGTTTGTATTTGGTAACAATTGTCTAACTGTTGACTAATTAGGCTCAAAACGTTCGTCTCGCAAAGTACAACCAAACTGTATAATTAGTTTTTGATTTTATCCACATTTAGCACTCCATGTATGTATCGCAAGTTTGATGTGACGCGAAATCTGTTTTGTATAGTGCACTTTTCAATGGATCTAAACACAGCCCTAATGTAAGTTGCATGTGATTGAGAAAGCTTTTTGCCTGCTCAGGCACATGCAAAACAACAATATTTGGTTGGTGACTGGCCATTGTAGACAGAAAACCATCATTACATAAGTTGTCTAGAGCCCAGGCTATCGATTTCTTAAGCCTAGTAAGTACAGTGCCCGTGCTAACGCTATGGTGATATTTAGGACAACATAAATTAAACAATCAAAATGGTGTACATACTTTAGTGATTTTGAAAAATCATCGGTCACATATTATAATATTATAATAAAAAACATGATTCTGATGACAACCTGATATATACGAAATAAAGATTACTTGCATGACAGCAATGATATCAGAATATAGTGAATACATACACAACCTTTCAGTTTTTTACATACACCTAAAATAGTTTGGCAAACACCGAGAATTTACACGTTGCAGCCTCACTGACAGGCAACCTCAGTGGTGCTTTAGATTTTGCTATTAAGCACGTGACAATCAAAATTGCACTTTCTGACATAACTAAACCTCGACAAGTGACACCGGTGACCAGAGTGATAGTTTCCTATCATGTTTTACCAACGTCAAAGATAAAGAACTAACATTAGCCAAAAATAAACTGAAATTGTCTATCAAACTATAGCATGCAAAAAAAAGACATAAGGAAAAAAAACCATCAGGCAACATCTTAAAATGAAAAAATAAAAAGGATTAAACACAGATAACGCCAATAGGAAGACTGAACCTTGACATGGCAAATCAGTACCTATGACCCGGGATCAGATGAATATTAAGCACTGTTTGTTCCAGGAATCTTATATGACAAAGTGAGTGGACAGGCAATCCATGGGGCACAAACAAATGCATATATATATTTGCAAGCGGATGAACTCACCAGAGAATGATCCTCGACAACGATTATGGTCGTGGTCCTGGCCAATGCTCCTCGCGTTCACCAACACCGGTGTCCTGGCTGGGTTCTCGCAGTCGTATCCCATTCCACCGACTGAAACTGTTTCCATAGAAATTAGGCACCTGGGGCAATGGATGCATGTGATTGTTTGAAGTTGCAATTGATGGCAAATTGTCCCCCTAACTCCAGCCTCCAGGTGTGGACCGCAAGTTTGAAATTCTCATTAATAGTATGTTCGCTTGGGCTAATCTAGCTGGCTGAAAATACTGCTGACTGGTATTTTGTGAGAGAAAAACACTGCTGTCTGGCTGACTAATTTGGCTGATAATCTCAAGCGTACATACTGTCACAGAATGGTTCGCAATCAGCAAAAGATTAACATCGGACTAAATATCTATCATTTATTATGGATAAAATGCCCAACATTTTCAGCATCCAAACAATTTTATGTTGTACCAAGACAAACAGACTATAAACAAATGCTGCTCTTTTATATGAACAAATGAATGAAAAGTCTGCTCTTTTATCAGACGAGACAGAGCTCGTATAGGAACAGAGCGTATGAACTAATAAATCTGAAGACTGCTACAAATAAAGCTGAATTATCTCCCACCTTTATTCGACGGCCTGGCGTAGACTGGGAGCACCTGACCCGAGCTTCTCTGTCGCTCCTACAACAACTCCTGCAGATACTGACTACACTACCACAATCCAATCCAACCCAATGAACACAGAAAAGTTTTTTTTACACAATTCAGACGACGATTCAAGAACACCAATAACAGGGGGACAGCAAAAAAGAAAAAGAGAGTATATAATTAAAAAATAGAATCTAGGTGCCGTCTTACCTGGCAGGGTCCGATTATGAAGAGCGTCGCGCGCCGCCGAGGAGGGGTCCTGTCACGCTGGAGGTGACAGGGCCGCACCACACTTGGCCGGTAGCGGCGGGGTCGCACGCATCTGCCGGAGGAGGGCCGTTCCACGCCGGAGGGGGCGAGGCTGCAGCACGCCAGGGCGGAAGTGCCGGGGCTACGTCAGGCCGATGGGAAGGTAGGGCGACCCATCCATGTGCGCCTGCCAGGGCAGGGGCCGTGCTCGCCTGAGGACTGGGGCTGCTCACCCGCCTCGCTGCGTCCTCGCCCTGCGACGCCTCTGCCGCTCTGCGCCGGCGGAGGAACTCTAGCCACGCGCCTCTGCGTTTTCTCGTGACTCCAGACGGGAAGAAAAGGCACGGATGCGACACAGTGAAAAAAATTGAATCGTTTTCTTTCACGACCGGTGGTAATTCTTTGAAGTTGCGGGATGAGGAGGATGATACACACGATCTCGTCTGTTCGATTTGAGTAAGGAGAGAAAAGACATTCAAGCAATTTGGATAGTTTGTTTGTACAACGTTATTTTTCTGGGTATATTTTTTTAGTGAGTAAAGGGAGGCTATCTCAGTGGGAGAGTTTTTATAGGGTGGATTTAGCAATGAATATGTTGGTTGCATTAGTAGGATTAGTAAATATGCCCGTGTGTTGCAACGTGAGAAAAAAGTTATTAAACATTTGATCTCTTTGCTTCAGTTGTGGCACAACTGCAGTAGCTTATTTTGTATATGTGCTACTTTTGATGTTGTGAGTGGTCGACAATGTTTACTTATCTATTATTTTTTATTTTTTCTATAAAATTTAAAAACTATACTTCATTTTGTCATGACCGAACATCTATTATAGGTTAATATTGGCAATATATGGCAATGTCCTATTGATTTGTATTGAATTAAAATACACCTTGATAGACTTCTTTTTCTTTCATTGTAAAGCACAACAATATTTACTCATAATATCATAGCTTTAGTTTTCGTACTATCCATGTGTTGGTAGAGTTAGAGATCAAGTTTCGTGAAAAATATGTAATTTTCGTACCTTGTTAAAGTCGGCAAGAGGTTAGTCATCGTCGTGTCAAGAATTAGTCTATCAGTTAATAAGTACTGAGTATGACTCGTACCTTTCTCGATTTCCACATATGAGCCTCCTTGAGGGTTGCATTTGGCATCTGCGGACTGCTTTGATATTTGCACGAGTATATACTTAGCTAGGAGAAATATTTATTTTGATTAGATTGGATGCAAACTGATCGATTGAAATTTCAATTTATGTTTTGATTAGTTAGATCATTGGCTGATTTAGATTATAATAATAATTTATTTCTAACAAAAACTATATCAACAACTTAACAATAGAAATATTTGTTTGTTAGTTAAGAGCCAAAGTTTTAAAGTTTTAAAGACACGTACTGATTTATTATTTATACCTAAAAGTTACCGACACACGCCACGCAGCATCCACGAGCAGGGCAGCACTTAAGACCCCGACGTACGATTGTACGAAATGCCACCTCCACGTTGGTTCTGTGTGTATGTCCATGGCAAACGTGGACCATCGTAGTCTCTCTATGGTGATCGAGCCGGTATACGGTGTCATGGCAGATGACCACGTCTTTTGGCTCAATGTTAGTGTATGTGGCTAGGTCTCCGTTCAATTTCGCCGAGCATTTCAATGAGCTCCACACGTTGGACCTGGAGGAGAAGACCCTAGCCAGGTCGTGCCACCCTAGAGGTCGTGTGCTGTCTCCATGGTGAGCATCCACACTCCCGCCAACTCGCCGCTGCGGCCGCCATCGGACGAGAATTATCGTAGTATGTGGTCAGAACATACCCGATGCACAATGACTCACTAGACACCGCACCTGATTTGCAGCGGGGAGGAATCTGCAGCTTTTGGTTAGTGGATTGCACTGGCAGAGATCGACATATCGTTCACTGTGCTCCGACCTAGGAGCAGGAACCCGTCGCACAGAGGAGAAAACGACGTACAGGCTGACGTCGACGCCGCACGCGGTGGCCGCCGGTGTGAAAAAACAGTTGTCGTGTCGGCGGCGGCCGAGGTAATTACATGACCTTCACACTTATTGTGCAGCCCTGTGTATTGACACTTCGGTGCAAGCGTCGGCGCATCGGACGACGGTGGTTTGTCCTAAGCAGTGGAAGATCTTGACACGTTGATCGAACCTCATCCACGCCCCCAACTCCATCGCGTTTCTTTTTTGGGAACAAAAAAGTCATTGTTTTGGTGCATGGATATTGCTTATTTTATTTAATCGGAAAGGTGTATAACTCCATATATAACTCAAGATTTAATTAATTGTCATCCAAAAGAGTTATGTGCCGGAACAGTATACATGTTGTCTCTGTTATTTCTTTTGTTTCCTATACAAAGCTTCCCATCTTCCAAAGTCCTAACCAACCACGGATAATAAGAAAAGTATTGATAATGATAGACTAAGTAAAGAATGTGGAGCAAAATAAAGAACGTAATAAGAAAAGTATTGATAATGATAGACTAAATAAAGAAAGTGGAGCAAAATAAAGAACGTAACTCTTATAATTTTCTATTTGATTATTAAGAATTTGATTTAGAGTACTTATATCTGATAAAATCTATTTAGATTTGAATTCCTACCTATGTTCGTCCAAACGCGAGCTATTCTTACTCGTACGTAAATAAAGAAAACGGTGCAAAATAAAGAACGTAACTCTTATCATTTTCTATTTATTATTAAGAGTTATATTTAGTATACTCAGGATTTGAGGAATCTATTTAGATTAGGATTCTTACTTCATATTGGTCTAGATGCGAGAGCATGAGTTATATATATAAGTCCCGACAAAAGAAACTCTCCATTGTTTGGTAGTTAGAAGAAGACGAACTAAAAAAATGGATGGATGAAAAAAAAGAGCATGAAATTTTGCCTCTTTATTATTAGGTAGAAATATGTTCGTCTAGACGCGAGCTATTCTAACTCGTACGTAAATAAAGAAAACGGTGCAAAATAAAGAACGTAACTCTTATCCTTTTCTATTTATTATTAAGAGTTCTATTTAGTGTACTCAGGATTTGAGAATTTTGTTTAGATTAGGATTCCTATTCCATATTGGTCTAGACGCGAAAGCATGGGTTATATATATAAGTACCGACAAAAGAAATTCTCCATTGTTCGGTAGTTAGAGGAAGACATACTAAAAAAATGGATGGACTAAAAAAGAGCCTAAAATTTTGGCTCTTTATTATTAACTAGCAAATGTGCCCGTGCGTTGCAATGAGTATCATAAACAACTTGTTTTTTTGCGAATGATTTGAGATTCATCATGTTTTTTAAAATGCTTCAAACTCTAAATTTACACTTATAGTTGTAGTTGTAGAGATTTATATTTCAATGAAACATTTTTGTGAGTATAAATTTCACACAACACATGCATAGAAAAAGTTGAGTTGTTCTCCTTTTCTTTAGAATTCAAAAGTAGAGTGCAATTAATTCGTGTGATCTATTTCAACCGGATGGTTGTCATAAAAGATGGAGTTGCAAGAGTGAGAGAACTCGCTGATGCAATCGTGGTTTGTTATTGATGAGTTGCTTTTCCATGCAAACATGAAAAATTTGAATGAAATCATTACGTGTGACTTAATCAAACCATTGTGATTGTAAGGTGATATATATACAAGTACAAAAACTCTAGAAACCCTACGCCCTCAAATACAAAACCTTGGCAAACTCTGTGTTAAACTCTAAATACAAACCTTTATTAAGTCCATGGATCCTTTGGCTCAAGTTTAGCCCTGGGAGGACTAAACATTAGCTAATTATATAAAACTAATTGCAGAAACCGTGACTAATTCACGAGACAAATCTATTAAGCCTAATTAATCCATCATAAGCACATGTTTACTGTAGCACCACATTGTCAAATGATAGATTAATAAGCCTTAATATATTTGTCTCGCGAATTAGCCCTCAATAATTAGTTTATAATTAATCTATATTTAATACTTTTAATTAGTATCAAACATCCGATATGACGGGGCTAAACTTTAGCCCTTTAGAATCTAAACGGGCTCTAACATTATTTACAGGCTCTAACATTATTTTTTAGGGTATATATATACTATCTTTTTATAAATCTTGTAAGTTACAAAAAAAAAAACAGAAACATCTAATGCCCTAAAAGCTTATACATCACTAAACACATATAAAACTCTTATACAAACCTAAAACCAAACCCAAAACCAAAATACAAAACCTCAATAAAAGTCATTTTTATATAAATCCTACTATGAATTGCCTGGCCCAGAGCCGATGAAATTGCATCCGAATCTTGGGCTATAAAAAAGGGTCGTTAACTTACTTGGGTCGTTCGTGCTCGGACTCCTGCTCCGTGTCTGTAAGGTCCAAATAGGCTAGAGGGGGGTGAATAGCCTAATTAAAACTTCTACAAGAATTACTTAACCACACGTTAGTACGAAAGGTGACGAAGCAAATGCACTAGCTCTAACTAATTAAGTAAGCTACCTACACAAGTCTAGAACAAGGCTATTCAATAAACACAACAACAACTATAAGCTAGATAGAAGAAGTAATGCGAGAGAAGAGTTTCGAGAGATTATACCGCCGTGTAGAGATGAGAAATACCAATCAATCAATCATACAATAGAAAACTTCGGGAAGAGAATGACACAAGAATTTATTCTGAGGTTCACTTGTTTTCCGGCAAGCTACTCCCCGTTGTGGTGATACATCCACTTGTCGGTTCGCAAGCTAATCGACTATCAAGAGTCGAGCCTTCGGCGGGCGCCGCACAACCACACACAAGATGGGGATCCTCCAAGCCACGAGCTCCACTAGAGTATCCAATTTACGAACTCCCGCGGGGAAGGATCAAGAACCCCTTACAACACTTGGTGAGGGCTCCAACAATCTCCAATTACGAGCTCAATCACCTCCGCTGCTCCAAGCCGTCTACCGTGTCGGGAAACACGGAAGAGTAACAAGGAATCCACAGCAACTCGAAGATCAAGTGCCTCTGGAATGCAACTCTCAAGCAATGCACTTGAATCTCACTCAATATCACTCAAGATGTGTAACTATGCAAATAGATGAGTGGAGGGGTTGTTCTCTAACTCAAAGGATGTCTCTAGGTCTCAAAATGTGTAAGAGTTACCCTCAAACCCCGGACATCTACTATTTATAGCGAAGGGGTACGCAGCTAGCCGTTACCGGACGACATAGTTCAAAACGTGGTGACCGGACACACCGGTCAGGGTGACCGGACACGTCCGGTCACTATAGAACAAGCGTGAACAATACTCGTCAGAAGTTACCGTTGCTATGACCGGACGCGCTCTAGCGTTTGACCAGACGCGCTGCACCTGGCGTCCGGTCGGAGTCCAGTAAGCTCCCACCGCGACCGGACGCGTCTGATCGCACGTGACCGGACGCGCCGCGCATCTGATCAGCACTCCGCTGCTCTCTGCCCTTCTGGACGCCTGACCGGACGCTCCGGTTCCGTGAGGGACCGGACGCGCCGGTCGCGCGCTCTTCTTCTGCGTGCAGGTGAACTGACCGGACGCGCTGGTCAGGCTAGACCAGCGTCCGGTCAGAAACCCTAATGCACGCGTGCCTGACAACTGTTGAGAATTGACCGGACGCGTCCGGTCAAATCGTGACCGCGTCTGGTGCAGCGTCCGGTCATCACAGTGACCGCCGTTCGCCTTCGTTTCTTTTCTGACTTCCGGCGCGGTAGAAAATAGGCATTTCACTTCCCCAAAAAGCGTCAAATCTCGCCTCGCAAGCTCGGCGGGAGGGAGAGAGGAACTCAAACCCCTCTCTACCGCTTAAACTTCACCGCCTTCGCAAAAAGGCTAACGCCACCATGTGTACACCACCATATGCATGTGTGTTAGTATTTCACAAACATTTTCCAAGGTGTTATGTTAGCTCTCAACTAGATCCTAATGCATATGTTCAAGACATTGATCTAATGACACTTGATTTTCGAGCTAACCGTGATTGCCCCTCTTGATAGTCGGCTATGTATCCTAAACCCGGTCAATCACTTCTCTACTCATCTTAGACTGGCAAAAGGAAAACCCTATGATTATACCTTTGCTTTGCGCTCTTAGATCTTTCTCTTTCACTTGATCATCATGCCGCTCATATTATGTGCATCTCCACCATGATCATCATTTCATGTACATGCACCATCTCTTTGTGATCTTGTGGTCACCACTCCTTGCCACATACACCTTCATCACATGTGTTACTTATGCCTAACTCAAAACACTTAACACATGGCATTAGCAACTTGGTGTCATTAATTACCAAAACCAAACTTGGGCTTTCAGTGTCGAACACGCCATCGCCGGTCGCTTCCTTCCAAAACAACTTCGGTCGGGCGCCACCGTCGACGGACAGGAAAGGTTGCGCAGTCTTGACTCGCGCGCTGCGCTTCTGTTCGCTTCATCGCCAGACGTACTTTGGCGTAAGTAATGGCGGTGCAGCAGCGCTCGGTGGTCCTCCCCGTGCGCGCGCTCAACGGTGGCGCCACGTCCGTGCGCCTCCCCGCCGTGACCTCCGTGCGGGACCTCAAGGCAGCGCTGCGTGTCTGCTTCCCGCCCGCGCAGTCCGCCTCGGCCTTCCATCTCTTCCTCCGTGGCGGCAAACTTCTCCTGGACGCCAAGTTCGCGAGCCTCTCCTTGGCCCGGGGCGAGTTCGTCTCCCTCATCCCCTTCACTTCCGAGCCCGCCGCACCGCCGACGACGAGCGCCAATCCAAAGTTTCAAACCGATGTGCCAGCCCTGATGTTTTCCCCGCGGCCAGAAGGAGTAAGTTTTCTTCATCTTCAATGTGGCGCGGGGATGATGTGTACGCCAAGATCACTAGGGTGCCCGTCCACGACCCGGCCTCGCCGTCCTTCTACTACCATGGCGTGGAGCCGCTAGACCCTGCTCGGATGGTGGAGCAGCTCAAGCAGGGGCTTGGGAAGCACGAGCAGATCAGGCGTGTCCAGGAGATCCCCGGCCGCGAGGCGTCCTTCTGCCCGCTCCTGGACCACCTCTCGCAAGCCACCAGGGACGCGCTCAGACCATCGAAGTGACGAGGCTATACAACCATCAGGCCTAGGCCCAGGCCATCAACTCCGCTGCCTCTACCGCCGGCAAGAACAAGCACATGGTGGTGTCCACATCCACGTCCGGCGGAAGTCCCTGTGCTACAACGTGATCGTGTCGGAGTCCATCTCACATTTCGCCGTAGCGTCGTGCGCGCTCTACATCTTCCCGACCAAGGCGCTGGTGCATAACCAGCTTAAGATGCTGCTGGGGATGATGAAGGCCGCCGGCGATCTCGGCGACGTCGTCAGCATCTATGACAGAGACACGAGGCTGCTCCTCTCGATCCTGCTGTGCTACGTGTAGTTTCGGCGGATTCTGTTGAATCTCGAGTACGTCATCATTGACGAAGGCGCACTCCTACAGGGGCGCCTTCGGCTGGACGGTAGCCACCCGACCTTTATATCCTGCACGGCGACATTGACGACCCCCGGAAGCACGTGATGGAGCTGGTCTCCTATTTATTCTTTGTTTTATTATTACACTTATTATATTCATTATTTATTAGCGTATTATGAATCTGGATCACATATACGAATTAGACTCTGTATCGCGCTAGACAAGAGTTATTCTAACTTGTATTAGCACGAGTTAAGTTCAGATGGAAAGGTGGAAGAAAAGAATGAATGGACGAAAAAAAAGCCTGAAATTTTGTCTCTTTATTATTAGGTAAAATAGAACAGATGCCTTGGACATGGTGCTTCTCTGGGGTTGCAAGCAAACATGGTTCACGCTACTCTTCGGTTGCTCCACGTATACGCAAATTTCACCGGGGCTTGAATAGCCTTGCAATGAGGGCAGCTGCGGGTAGCACAGGCCTGCCCACTCTAATCCACTGGGCCTCGCAGGCGCTCCTGCTTTTAAGACCACGATACCAAATGAACCTGCATGTGCCACTAGCGTTTTTTTTTTTGCGGGCCGGCGCTGGTGGGCTTGTGGACAGGTCCGCGCCGCTTCCGTATGTGCGCGGACCGACGCACGCCCCTTGCTCGCGAGGGGTGACGACGGTAGAGGATTTCCGTGGCCTCTTATACCCTCTCCGGGTCTCCTCCGTAAACCCTAGCCGCCAGTATCTTGCTCAAGGTGAACAGCCGATCCGTCTTCCAAGCTCTGGTAAGTCTCTCAATTATCCTTTGTCCCTGGCACAGTTGATATGGGCGTTGTGAGGCGGAGACATCATAGGCGTGGGCATGTGAGGTGGGGTTCGATGGGGTTTGCGCCTCTGTCCATGGATCGGTGGATCCTGTTGGGGAGTTTCGTGTTGTCCCGTTGCTTTGGTCTTGGCCTCTTGCCGGCGTTGCACGGCCGGCTGCAGCTGGTCTCTGGGGCTCGTGGTGGCCCCGTTGCTGCGTATTCTTTCGCGTCTGCTTATATTGAAAGCAAGTATTGTTCGCAACTGGAGTCCTTGTTTAAGCAAGGATGATTTTGTCAGTGAGATTTGAGGGGCTATGCTAATGATTGGAAAATTGATGGAAGTTTCTGTGCTGAGATTTAGGGTTAGGGTGTTCATGGACTAAACAATAAGAGAGTAGCAATTTGGGCAATTTGGGGATACTAGAGAAATTTCTTTGTAGATATAGGATGAATAAACACAAAGCCTTCATGCAAAGTTGCCTGCTGTGATCTGGTTTGGTGGTTGCTGCTTCTTTCTTTCTCAGAGCTCTCGTTGTTCATCGACAGTGTCCAGCGATAGGATTCATCTTTGTTTTGCATCCTTGTGTTAGCATAAGCATTATGCGTTTGTTCTGTTCTTTGTACGTCCTTGCATCTTAATACTAGTACCAGACTGGATAAAAAATAAAAAAAAACATCAGTACCCCCTCCGCAGGCTCTCCTGCTTTTGTTTGCTGCGATTCTTGCTATTATTGGGACTTTGCGAGTAATTCCTCTTTATTCTCGTTGGATTTGTCAGGTATCATCCCTGCACCCCGATTCAAGATGTATCTCCAGTACTACATCAACGAGAAGGGAGACAAGGTCTACACCACCAAGGTTTGTGTATGAGCTTGCACTTAAGTTTCTCTGAGTGGCTGATGATTTTGGGTGTTACTCCCTCTGTTCCAAATTATAAGTCGCTTTGAGCTATGTATCTGCAAAATCGATGTACTAAAAAAGTCAAAGCAACTTATAATTTGGAACAGACGGAGTGCTTGTTAGCCTCTGCTAATTTGGGTATCTTTGTTCTTGCTTTGCAGAAGGAGTCGCCTCTTGGGGTGCCGACGCAGTCTGCTCACCCAGGTACACCGCCTTTGTTCACTGGAGTTACTTTTGTTTCTGCTGTTATAACTTGCCTGTCAAAATATAATAGTTGGATAGTTTTCTTTTGTTGGGTATATGGATGCAGAGTCATGGTTGTCTAATTATGAGCAGTTGGCATGTTTGTAGACTTGGACCCCTGACCGATTTGTGTCATTCATCCAATAGTATGTTGTATCCTCAATTTCTTCTGAGTTTAGATTCTGGATATTTTGAGCACACAAATAGAAAATTGCTTGCGCAACTTTGAAGAATGGCGTTAAGAGTACTGGTACCTATCAAAGCTGCAGATCATTCTTTCTTTTCCTGTGACAATTCCCTGTGCTATCAATATGAACTCGCTAGGCATTCACGTAATCTAGAGTTCTGGTCAATCATGATTGGCTTTTCCATGAGCACTCTCTGCCAGGTTAAAGCTTCATTCTGTTGTATCATTGTACTGGATGTAAATAGACTGTAGAGAGATAGAACCTATCTTAGTTTACCTGAGGTGAACACTTGTATTGTGGATGTGTAGGACCAAACAAAGATGAACCTGCAGAACTGAAACATGTGTAATTCGTTCTTTTTTATGGTTGCATTTGTGGTTTTGATTGTTAATGATTCGGGTGCCCATGGACCTCGCATAATGATTTACTGAAATATTTTCTTGTGGTGCAGCTCGCTTCTCACCAGATGACAAGTACTCTCGTCAGCGGTTCCTATTGAAGAAGAGATTTGGACTTCTGCCAACTCAGCAGCCAGCACCGAAGTACTGAAGCTTCAACTGCCCAACCATGCATGTTCAGTTTGTGTCACGGCTTGTAGGTCAGAATGTTGAATAGGTATTGAGAACAGAAATCAAACACTGCTAGGCACTATGGCATCTCTCCAGCATATTCAGGCTCTATATGTAATGCTATGTGATTGACAGGTCGTGACCTTAATATGTACTTGGTGCGTGGGCCAAAACATCGTCTTGCCGTCCTCTTTTGGTCTTGACTGTTGACATGCTTAGTTATTGGTCATTCACCATGTTCTTGTTTCCTGTGACAAAATAGGGCAACGGAAATGAGTAAGGTTTCCGCCTGTTTTCATCTCTACCAGCAGGCCCACTGGTGTGTAACATAAGAGCCTTAACGTTACCCAGTTGGCCAGTTCACGTGTGCTAGCTGGTTGATGAAAACCGGATTTTGGCCGATGTTGGAAAAGATGAAACCTCAGGCATTTTTGTATTACATGTATCAAACTTTGAAATTCAACTTCTAATTTCTGAAACAAACTGGAGCATGAACAAAACGATGTGAAAAATGAAAACTCGCATCTCAGAGGTCACGACCAATCTTGTTTACCAATTTTGCACAAGACTGATGGTATATAAAAAAAAAATGCACAAATTACACGTGCGTGGCATTGATAAATTTGGAAGAGCATTGCGCGTACATGGCTACGCTGACTGGCAGGACTGGGTGATGACTCCAAGCCATAGGCAAGCAGCGAGGTCTGAATCTGATGACTCCAAGCCATGGTCTCGAACTCGTTGACATTTTGCTCTTCAACGCCTTCACCACAATCAATATTGGAAACGGGAAAAGACACTCTTTTGGCACTGCAATTGGCTGCATTTGGCTTGATGGGGAGACACCTAGAAATCTCGCGTCGCATAAATGATCGAGCAAGACCGATGAACAATGCTTGGATGAGAACCATTCGTGGAAACATAATAAGCACAGTGTAAATTGAGTTCATGTCCCTCTGAATCCGGATGCATGCTAAACACTACGGTCAGTCACCCTTCATTAGTTCATTTAGCGTTTAGTCAGTGTAGACGGTAAATTAGACGGTTTAAATGGTTTGCCCTGTAGCTAAATGTGCATACAAACACTATAATTCCATCTAAATTTTTAATATATGACTTGAGACATGCACAGTTCGTACAATAACACATATAAATTAGACAGACATAATGACATAGATAGTAGACATGTACAGTAGTTCTCACATAGTTAAATGATTAGATATCGTTACACAGTACATTAGACGTTAAATTCTAACAAGTGCACAAATATCAAAGAGCCTTAAGTTGGTTCTCTATTGCTGTCGTTTAGATGCCTCAAATAGTGTTTAAACACGTTTAAATATCATTTAAACGCACTGTTTTTTTTACTGCTTTGACCGTTAAACAATTTTTTAGAACATTTGAAAGGATCGCAACCGTAGGGTCACAATCGGCACAAGTGGCATTGCAAGTGAAGAAAGACATGGAGCAATGTAGAAGAACGTAGGTTGCTTGTTTTGGTTAGGGGCATGTTTGGTTCCCAAAATTTTTGCAAAAAACACTGTAGCATTTTCGTTGTTATTTGATAATTAATGTCTAATCATAGACTAACTAGGCTTAAAAGATTTCTCGTGATTTACAGCTAAACTGTGTAATTAGTTTTATTTTTTATCTATATTTAATGCTTCATGCACGTGTCTAAAGATTTGTTACTGAAGTTTTTTAGGAAAATTTTTGGACTAAACAGGCCCTAGGTTTCAGCCGTGGCTGTGCTCTCGCCCAAACTTGTGTACCGTTACGGCCTAAATTGTATATTGTGTTGTCTTAAAACTCTTCTATTTTAATTAAAAGGCAAAGCTCTTAACAAATTGAATTTCGCTGAATTTTTAGGTGATACATACCATCATCTGTTCTAAATTATAGGTCATTTTGTTTTTTCTAGATACGTAGCTTTTGCTATGACCTAGATATACAATGTATAGATATACATAGTAAAAGTTGTGTATCTAGAAACGGGAAAAAGACACTCTTTTGGCACTGCAATTGGCTGCAATTGGCTTGATGGGGAGACACCTAGAAATCTCGCGTCGCATAAATGATGGAGCAAGACCGATGAACAATGCTTGGATGAGAACCATTCGTGGAAACAAAACAAGCACAGTGTAAATTGAGTTCATGTCCCTCTGAATCCGGATGCATGCTAAACACTACGGTCAGTCACCCTTCATTAGTTCATTTAGCGTTTAGTCGGTGTAGACGGTAAATTAGACGGTTTAAATGGTTTGCCCTGTAGCTATAAATTAGAACAGAGTGAGTATAAACTACCTAGTGAGCACATTACATAAACAGATGAGTATTAATCAACTTAGTTTCCCCTTCATCTCAGACCCAGAAATGGATCATTGTGATCTCATCTAAAACACACATGGAATAGGAAACCAAAATGTAGAATCAACTTATAACAATAGGCGGAATGTACAATAATAGCCATGTTTACCTCAAAAAAGCAAAGATTATCCTGCAATAAGACCATATTGATTAGACTGGTCTGTGCATCAATAACTCGCAAAACTACAACTACACTTAATAAAAAGATGATTTCTCCATTAAAGTAACCAGAGTAACAGCCACACGTTTTGGAGACAAAAAAGGTTATGTGTGTGAGCAAAAAGGGTGTATTGCCTTGTTGCCAGTAGAAGAATGTATTGCCTAGGTCTACTGAGTTGTAACAAAGTGAGCAGTAATCATCTGCAGTCTATTTTTTTCACATAGAGGACCTCTCCACTACTCTGGAGAGGAAACCATATCTACCTCCCTGGACGATGGATCGTCGTCTTCGTCTTCAGAGATATCATCTCCAGTGCTGATGATATCCGTATTGCTTGCCTGTCTAACAAACTGACCTCGCACTCTAGGCCTTGTTTCAGCAAGTTTCTTCCGATTCACATACCTCACCTTCTTGTCAAAGCAGCGCTCTTTCCTTTTCTGCCTGAATTTGGCAAGTGCTGCAGCCCTCCTTTCAGAGGGCTTGCATGTTTCCTCAGGCATTGGTGTGCTTGATGCCGATGACCACACATTTTGCGTTGGTAAATGACTTGAGTGCATATTCATGCCAGCAGGATTAAACTGATATGATGATATCATAGGTAAACCATGGCATTGGGGATAAACATTGTACTGAGGAAGCATCGTTGGTGGTGTATGTGCTTGAGCATTGTTTATGTTTGCTTGAAAATTTTGCACTGATGAAACAGCCATGTTGTGCTCTACCATCCCTGGATAATAAAATGGGAAATGGTATACAGGTGGAGTTCCTGAAGTATCATTATGGCCTTCATTGCTTCGCTCCATATGTATGTTAGAGGAAGAAAAGCATACCATAGGGTACTGCACAGGCATCTCAAAAGCTTCTTTATTCCGAATATTTACATCAGTACCGGTGTCACTTCTATCGGTTGCACTAGAGCAATTACCCTGGTTATCCAAAGAATCTAACCGACTGCCACCTCTTTGTAATTCGCTATCAAATGAGCTGGTGGTTGGGGTGCTTGTCTTAACATATGCTAGAAATGCAGACGACTCAGCAATCCTCAGGTTAGTTTTTATTGGGCGTGAAAACATTCTTCCCGGAGAGGCTAGCAATTAAAATAATTAATCAGAAAACAGATGGAGAAAAAGGAAGACCAGTAATTACAGGCAGAATAAAGGTACGACTCAAACATCTTACATGCTTGACTGGCATCTAGGACAGAGCCTGGTAGACCCTCCATCTTGTCTCTCTGGTCGGGCTCCGCAACAGAAGGATTAGACTGAAACACGCCAAGAAATGGTAGGGCATTTAAACAAGTATATTGTTAGCATCGCATCAACATACAACATATATAGAGCCAAAAGGGCAGATCTTTGTGGCAACATCAAAGATCAGAAATGGAACTATACTAAAACAGCAAAAAGAATATCTGGACTGCAACAAGCTTCCAAATGAATGCTGGGTTCGTTACCTCGTACTCAAGTTGATTTGAGGTGCCTGTTTCTTGATTCATATTTTCTTTAGGCCTATCGTCTGTCTCGTCTGAGAGGAGGGTGGTGCTATTGGTATTGGCATCACTAGGTTCTGAGAGCACCAACTCGAAGTTGTCATTGAAGAAGTTTTTCTCGGGCAAACCAAGCTGCCAACACCAGTACTCAATTTAAGAATAATTCATGCAGGTACAGCAGCGCCTACAAGCATCTCAGCTTAGAGCATGCTTCTAACGCAGAGGCTAAGGTGAATCAGCATAGTGCCCTTTACCATCCGTCTCCGCCGCCACACATGGGTCCAAAGGTTCAGCAGCTCATTCGTGCGCAACGGCTTCACCAGGTACTCAGCCGCGCCAAGCCGCAAGCACTTGACAACAACAGACACCTCATCTCTGTTGGACATCACTGCATAGTTCCATCAAACAGGAGGATGGTCAAAGCAAGCACATCACAGTAATCGGCACAAGACACAGGATAGGAAGGCAGCCTACTGATGATGGGGATGTGGCGCAGGTCCTTGTTCCTGGCAATGTACTTGAGCATCTTGAAGCACTTGGAGACCGGCAGATCAACCTCAGCCAGGATGATGTCGATCTCGCCGCCCTCGTAGTTGAGAATATTGATCACCTGCCGCGGAGACTTGGCGCAGGTTACTGAAAAAAAAAAGGTTCACCATCCCAACAGCACAACAGTAACCACACATGACGCGCAACAGATTCCTATCATTAGAAGCGAACGTCTTGGTACTACTAATGATTAAGCCCACAGTGAGAAGGAAACACAATCCTAAATCGGGAAATCCCGACGATTAGAGAAACCAAGTGCGAGGGCTACAAAGGTTGACTAAGACTAACCATGGTATGAGCAGTTGCAGAGGAGCCGCAGCACCTCCCGGGAGCTGGTGGCGTCGCCGTCGCAGAGAAGAATCCTCACCTTGCTCCGGTCCACAAACTGCTGGCCTCCCCCAACCCCCAAACCGCCTCCGCCGGCGCTGCCCACACGATCCCCCTCGCCGCCGCCAACCATATCCAAACCCCCAGACACACCAACCACGCCTCCGGCCTCCGGCAAGGGGACACGAACCGAAGCGTCGGATTCAGGAGCGGCCGGAACCAGAGACACAGACGCAGGACGACGAAATGGTCGGTGGATCTGCAGACGCCTCCTCCATCCCCGCGCCCGCCGGTATCGCCCAATCAATCCGGCCGGGGCCCCTCGCGGGCTACCACGGTGCCTGCAGATGGCTGGTTAGCAGGTATACTACTATCAGCTGCGGCCGCCGGGGGCCGCGGCGCCCTCCGCCGCCCGTCGCGGTCCGGCCCGCACCATTGTCCACGCCTAATCTATTGAGGGGCGGCGGTGGCGTCCGCTCTTCTCTGCTGCGGTGCTTCGCTGGAGCAGGATATTTTCCTCGCTTTTTCCGCTTTCCTCAGCGAGTAGTGGGGTTGGGGCACGCAGCAGCCACCCGCTCGCTCAGCGGGGCGATCCCACAGAAGAGGAGGACGGGGAGAAGCCAGAGCCAGCAGCACGGCGCCGCGGCCGCGGAGTAAAATAAAAGCAAAGCGACGGCTGGGCGCGCTCGGGCGAGCCGGCCGCGCGATCTCGGCCGCCCGTCCCGACGTCAGCAGCTGAACATGAGCGGATCGGATCGGATCGGATCGGATCGGATCGGATCGGGGGCCCAGCAAAGCAGTGGCGAAAATATCTAGCTCGCCTCCGTTAAACGCTTCGCTTTTGGCTACGTGTCCGCTAACCAGCCGTCGCTGAAATATCTAATCCTCGTCGGCCATCGGTAGTGCGTGTGCGACTAGTAAAAAGTCATGGTGGAGCCATGCCCACGCTTCGGGTTGCTGGACCGTGTTACACTATTTACGGAGACGGACAGACCGGCTAGGTGGGCCAGACGTGGGCCTCGTAGATTTCGGCTTTCGTTTCGGGTGACGATGGAACGAAACGAGAGGGGACGATGCGGGCCACGTCCTCGCGCTAATCTCCTTCCGGTGCCCCGCCCCACGCGCGCCCCTCGTTTCCGATCACTACACGCGGCCGGCGCTGGCTAGAGGCAGGCTTCCCCGCGCGGCCAAAAAAGAAGAAAAAAAAAGCTGAAGAAACGTGCGTGTACGCTAGGTTCCCGTCGCGACGAGCAAAAGATTTCGCCCGCGCGGAGGCGTTGGGGACGACGGACGAGTGGCCCCAGTGGAATCGGGCAGATGTATGGCGATCTCTTTCGTTCTGCGGATTGGCCGTCTTTTTTTTAAGTCCTTTTTTCAAAATATTCTCTCAAATATGCCTCTTGCGAAAAGATTTTAAAAAATAGACCCTTATCTTGGCGTCATAGTCGTCGGCGCCAAGATATAACGGCATGGCGCCAGGGTCACTGGCGCCAAGACCCTGCCGTCGTGGCGCTGACGTAGCAACCTGGCAAGGGTGCATGCCGCCATGGATCTTGGCGCCATGCCCCCTGTAAAACCGTTTCCTTTCTTCTTTCTTCTTCCTCTCTTTCTTCTTCTCTTTCTTCCATCTCTGGCGCCCGCCCGCCCACACGCCGCCGTTGGCCCGCCCGCTTGGCGCCGCCTCGGCCGCCCGGCCGGCCGCCGCACCCACCCGCACGCCTGGCCGGCCGGCCGCCGCCGGTGAGGCCGCGCGCTGCTGCCCGTCCCTCCATTGCCAAGCGCCGGCATCTCCACTTCTCCTACAAGATAAAATACTGTGTTGTTCTTACTTAACAATAGTTAGTTAGTTAGGTAGGTAGGTAGCTAACTAGTTAGTTAGTTAGTGTATTATAGATTAAGATTTGAAGAAAGATGTTTAGATAGATACATAGATTGATGGATACTTTATATAGGTACTTAGTTATTTAGTTAGTTAAATAGTTATATAGTTAGTTACATAGATAGTTACTTGACATAGTTAGTTAGTAGTACTGTGCAGTTAGTAGTAATTATTAGTTATGAATACTTGGTAGTTAGTAGTACTTAGTATTTACTTTTTATGTATTAGAGACCTAGTACTTAGTATGTTTCATTTATATTGGAGTAAAGCAATTGTGCTTCATTATGTTTTGGAACTAGATGGACAACCCAGTGAGCATATATCATGGAGGAACTGTGGAACGAGATCGCTATGGATATGTTGAGTTTGTTGACATGCAAAGTGTGCATGTGCTATTCAATGAGAAACCATCATTTAGTGAGTTGACTGCAAGGGCTCGTGAGGAGGTACATTGCCATGGAGATGATGGCATCATAGTTGAGGGTGTACTTCACCTAGGTTTCTCTCCCAATATGCTAAGGAAGATGATCCCAATAGGGTGTGCAGATCAATGGGACAACTATGTGAGATTGGCTATGAAAAGTCAGTTCCAAAGTTTAGACGTGGTTGTGCATCGGGTGCTCGTTGATCCCATCCCTCTTGGGTTGTCCCCACCAATGGGTGAGCAGGCATACTTTGAACCTCTCGTCCCGGAACATGATGTGGATGCGGAGGTTCCGCCTACCGTTCCCGATACGCAATTTGCCCCCAATGATGTGGCACATCCTCCTCAGGAGATTCCTTTGACACAGAATCATCCGAGTGTCAATTAGGTATTGCTTTTATCTTTGTAACTTAAGTCTCTTCTTTTCATCCACTCTTCTTATCATCTCCTCTTATTTGTGGCTATGTTGCAGGAGACGTTCCCGATAATGAGGGCGCTCCTCCTGCTGATGCTCAAGTCCAGATTGGAGATGGAATCTGTGCCTCCAATAGTATTGAAATTATGAATAATTCAGAGCCATATGAGATCGCAAGGGCTGTTGATTCTGACGATGATCGTCCCGTTGGAGAGCTCACGGAGAGTGACGTTGAGATGTTGAGGCATATTTTTCCTGGCCACCGTGATCCTATGGTTTATGAGTTCAGTGATCTTACTCATTCAGATCAGGCGTTTGCCGAAGGACGTGATGATGAGCTGCAGGAAGCTCCAGAGGCTGGTCCTAGTATGGAGATAGAGAAGGGGAGGGTTTTCAATGACCTCCTTGCATTGAAGAGGTGGTTGCAGGCATTTGCAGTGATACGCAAGAGACCGTACAAGGTCCTGCATTCCTATGTGGAGCGGCGTTACACGGTTGTGTGTGACAAGGAATGCTGTCTATGGAGGGTTTGTGCAAGGAAGCAAAAGATCTCCAGAAAGTGGAAGATCACAAGAGTTATCGGGCCACATACTTGTTCTTCACATGACCTCAGCACGAAGCATCGGTAGTTGACATCTACCCTCATTGCCAAGCGATTGATGAAAGTATTACAGGGAGAGCCGAACATGAAGGTCAGGACAATTATCAAAATAGTTAATGAGGTGTATGGAGGATATGACATAACTTATGGCAAAACCTGGAGGGCTAAGCAGCGGGCGTGGAAGATGATATATGGGGACTGGGAGGATGGCTACGAGCAGCTTCCAGTACTTCTCAATGCAATCAAAGCAGTGAATCCAGACATGCATTATGAGTACATCCCTAGGCCAGACGCATGGAAGGATGGGAGACATATATTCTTCCGTGCTTTCTGGTGCTTCCCTTAGTGTGTCGAGGCCTTTAGACATTGTCGTCCAGTCTTCTCCATTGATGGTACATTTTTGATTGGCAAGTACCGTGGCACACTTCTCATAGCCATATCGTGTGACGCAAACAACAAGCTTGTTCCTTTGGCATTTGCTTTGGTTGAGAGGGAGAATAATGATAGCTAGGGATAGTTCTTGAGGCTAGTTCGGATACATGTGGTTGGGCCTGGTAGGGAGGTGGGCGTCATATCTGATAGACACCAGAGCATACTTAATGTTGTGCGAGAGGAGATAGAGGGGTATGCACCTTTGTACCATCGTTGGTGTACTCAGCACCTTGCTGAGAATCTACTCCGGAAGGATGGTGTGAAGGATAATTTTGATCTTTTTCAGGAGGCTGCTCGATAGCTTGAGGATAGGTATTTTCGGAGGAAGTTAGAGGAGGTCAGAACCGCATCTAATGCAGAAGGTAGACAATGACTGATAGATTTGATGAGAGATGTGGAGAAATGGACAAGAGCTCATGACACAGGTGGTTGGAGGTACGAGTTTCAGTGCAGCAACATGACCGAGTCTTTTAATAAGCTACTGCTATGGATTCGTGGTATGCCCGTGAACGCTATCATTCAATTCACATTCTACAAGCTTGTTGCCTGGTTCAACGATTGGCACGCCCATGCATTGCAGTTGCAGAGTGAAGGTAAGATTTGGACTCCAACACCACAGGCACATCTAGACAAGGCGAAGGAAAGGGCTGACACACATGAGGTCACATGTTTTGACCATGCCACAGGAAGATATGAGGTGAAGCATACCTGTCACAGAACCTCCTAATTACGATGGCCCACAAGTACACTTCATTGTCATAATGACCTCTGACAGTCGTACTTATGTTCACCATAACTTAAAAGGCCTGCTTTCCTCCGAACAGGATCTAATCACAGGAGTATTGTAATATTACCACAGTTTATTCAAAATATTCAACAGAGTAAAGTAGCGGAAGTCTTACAATAACATAGATTACAAACTAGTTTTTCAAACTTCAAACCTTATGTAACATTATTACAAACCATTTAGTAGAGAAGTATCGGTAGTAACTTTATTACATCACACAAGCGAGATGCCTTACCCAAAGGCCACACAATCTACTCGTCGTCACTGTCTTCAACCACGACGGTCATGCAACAAGGCTCGAAGCAGACTTGTTCATGAACCGCACCTGCAACAAGGGGTTAACAAACCCTGAGTACGAGAGTACTCAACAAGACTTACCCGACTAAGA
This sequence comes from Saccharum hybrid cultivar R570, assembly GCA_038087645.1. NCBI lineage: Eukaryota > Viridiplantae > Streptophyta > Magnoliopsida > Poales > Poaceae > Saccharum > Saccharum hybrid cultivar. The sequence continues at coordinate 7,375,406 of JAQSUU010000191.1, read as the reverse complement.
CAAAGACTCCAAGGGCATGCTAGCTTTAGGGAATCAAGGTACGGGTAATCAAGAATCAAATTTTCTTTTGCAGAAAAGCTTACTAAGGTAAGTCCTTATCTTCAATATTTTACTTTTACCATTGATGGTTCATTAACCAATTCTAGGTGATCCTAATCTAGATCAAAGTAATTATCATCAAAACCTTTCTCATTCTTTCTTTCAATTCCAGTTCTTAACTACGATGTAAGTCAGGCGATCAAGTCTCCATAACCGAGGAGCAACGACGATTCGAACCGATTATACCCAGCTGGGGATCCCTAACATCACGACATATGTAGAACCGAATCTGCATATATCAACCCTCATTTAGATCTTCCAAAACCAGAACGTGTCCATCGCCACCCGAGAGTACAGTACTCCTCGAACCCGACCAAATTCTAGCCCCGAGGGTACACGCTACTCTCGCCATCTCTCCACTCCCAGTGCGAGGTTAGACGTTCTCGTAATGGAATCACCAACATTTTGGGCTTACCCAAGGCATGATGCTAGTTGCAAAGTCTCGAACACAACAGGCTTACAACGAACGGACCTTAACTGACAAGGCGGAAACAATACATTGAGACACCTTTCCCAATGCATGTTAGCAGTGGCCAAACCACCCGCCCGATCTTTCAAATTTATTCTTATATTTCAATATTCATTCGATATGCCGTCATGGCTATGTAAACATTTCATTTAAAAGCTTAACTTCTAAGCATAGCGAAGCATACTACGCATTTTCAGTAAAAACAGGTATCAAGGTTGATATTCCAATAATCAAGGATGATAATGCAGCAATTAGGTTATCACTCAACTCCTAATTACTTAATGCAGTAAACCATAATATAAATAATAAAACATTTGTAAAACTCAAGGTAGGGTTTAAATGCACCGGGGCTTGCCTTGTTCGCACACGACGACTGACTCAGACTCGAGGACTCCACTGTCTGGTCCGAAACCCACCGACGATCGCTCTTCTCCGGAAGCTTGATCGACGACTTCGGCTTCTTCGAAAGCGGAGACTACACGAATACATAACATGCTTTAACATGATGTTCGATGATAAACATGATGCTTGATGATAACATGCTACGAGTTACGACTGGAGTACAACTTACTTTTACGGTACAGTCGCAAACAGAAAACCTACTAACTAGAAGCGGCGATTCCAGCGATACCAGCTTTTAACCTAACAAGTTACTAACGAGCTCAATCATGAAATTAAGGTGCCAAAGATCACAAAAGGGTAGTGATCTAAGGACATCACTCAATCAAAAGGCACACAACACTTAAAGTTCTCAAATTAACATTTATTTTCTATTTAACTAATTAGGGCATAATTAGGAGTTGATCAAATTTTACCTAATCAAGCTCAAACTTTTTCTATGGGTTAAGAATGACTTATAACAGTGCTATAATAAATTTCATAATTTTTGGATTAATAAATTAATTATTAAAATTCCAGAAAGTTGCATTTAATCTTTAATGAAACTAATTAATTCTACTGCACAAAGTATTCAAATTCGTGATTTAACATTTTTCCTAGATAGTTTATACATTGAGAAGCTTACACAAAAATTTTCATAAATTTTGGAACTCTACACAATTTTTAATAAAATAAACAAATAGCAACACTATTCATTTATTTGAAAAAGAAAACAAAAACGAAAATCCGAACCGGGCCGATCTCCTCTTCCCTCCGGTCCGGCCCAGCCGAGCGGCCCGCTCGCGCGCGCCCGCGCTCGCGCTCGCGCTCGGCCCAGCGACGCGGCCCAGCAGCGGCCTGCCCCGCGCGCTGGCTCTCTCTCTCGCTGACACCGCGTCCCCACCTGTCATCTTCCTCCTCCCGCTCGCCCGCTCGCTCCCGCGTGCCCGCGCGCTCGCCCGCGGTGACCGGCCGATGACCGAAGCCTCGGTCGACCAACCGAGCGATCCGACAGCCTCTACGCGACCTAGCGAACCCGTTTTGCTAACTTGCAGCTCGTCTCGAGCTCCGGCGACAGCTCACCGACGACGGTGGCGGCTCGACAACCACGGTGACCGGCGACTCGGTGGTACAACACGGTAGCGGTTAAATTAGTGCGAGGAAAACGATCAGGAGCTCACAGCGGTGACGATGGCGGTCTCGGGGAGGACGGAGAGAAGCCGGAGTGGCCTGGCCACGGGAAGGCGACGATGGCGGTGCTCCGACCGGAGTTGGGCACGGGAGCGGGCGGCTGTGGTGATCTAGGCGGAGTTAAGCTCGCTCGGGTGGTTCACGAGGTGCGCGAGGATGAGGCGGAGCTAATAGTGCGGTTGGCGTGGCTGGAGGTGGCTCGACGGCGGCAGCGACGAGCGGCGGAGCTGCGGTGGCGGCGGTGGCGAAAACAGGGAAAATGAAAATCGCCACTGTGAGCTCGACGTATATATAGGGAACGGTGGTGGTGACTGTGCTGGAAGACGCGCGACGTCGCGCTGGCGATCGAGGACTCGCCTGGAAGCCGGCCGAAGCCGCCCGGCGTCTCGCCGGCGCCCATACCGTGCGGTGGTCGGCGGTGATTGGCCGGTCACTGTAGCTTCACCCCCCAAACTTTGAATTTTCAAATTGTTTTCTCAAATTACCCTCAAATTCATGTAACAACTTGAAAAACTTCCAATCTATGAAATCTTTAGAATTTCAAGCTCTACAAGTTTTGTATTGAACACTTTTTCAAATTATAACTGGATTTTGAAATTTGAATTTAAACTCAAAAGGGGACACATTTTTCAGATTTGGTAAATTAGAAATTACTTTTGATTTTGTATTGAAACTTCAAAATCTCCAAACATCAAAGTTGTATATCTTGACCAGACCTACAACTTTGCTGTTCAAAACTTTTTCAAATTCTGCCTCCATTTTGAAATCTTAGTTTGGGGACAAAAATGAATTAAATCTGAAATTTGTTTATTTTCAAAATTGCTCCACATTTTACACTAAAACTTTGAAAACTCAAAACACCAAAGTTGTAGCCCTTGAAAAGTTCTACAAACTTGGTTTTGAACTTTTTCCCAAATTTTGCTTAGATTTTGAATTATTTCAAAAGGGGTAAAACAGGGTTTTGAAATTTAGGGTTTTCGGAGGAATTTTAAATTGAAATTTGTTGCTACTTTGATTGGTGATTACTTAGTGATCAAAACCTCACCCAAGGGCATAATTTGGACCAACATGACATGGTTGACCAAATGCCACTCTTGGTTGACCAATTAGCTTTTGAAATTCTTTTACATTTCTTCCTAGATTTGAATTTAAATTTGAATCAGAAAACTCGTGACAAGTTTTGGGACTCCAATTCAAACTCAAATTTGGAGCTTCATTTTAGATGTTGCACTTGAGCTCATACCCTACACTTGACACTAGTGTGCAACACAGTCGCACACCTCAAATTACGCAGGGCATGGACTAAGTATTTGCGGTGGCATTCGAAATTAGGGTTTTCGGGTTCGGAGCACACCACTGAGAAACACATTCAACCTAGATAAGTAAACTCGTTTTAGTTGATGCATAACAAGTTTAACCTAACAGGGATGCTTTGCAATGCATTATGATGACATGGCAGATTAATTAACACTATAACACCCGGGGTGTTACAGCCCTTCCCCCTTAAAGAAATCTCATCCCGAGATTTAAAGCCTTGAGTTAAGTAATAGAAAAGGAAACGTGTCAAGCAAACACGTCCAAGACTTGTCTACAAAACAGGTAGGGGTTTTCTGCATTACAACGATTTTAAAAGGATAGGTTACAGTTTAAAGAGAAAATTGCAACCTAGATAGAAGCAAAGAACTCCGGGAAATTCTCCAACAGGTAATCCTCCGATTCCCAGGTGGCTTCCTCTTCTGAATGTTGATTCCACTGTATTCTGTACCATTTTGTTGTTCTACTACGGGTAACACGATCTTTTTGATCCAAAACTCGGACAGGATATTCAGAATATGTCAAATCCGGTTCAAGTTCAACTCCCTCAACATCAACCACTTGATCATGTACTTGTAGACACTTCTTCATTTGTGATACATGAAATACATTGTGCACTGCTGACAGTTGTTCAGGCAACTTTAACTTATATGCCACCTTTCCACATTGTTGAATGATTTGAAAAGGACCAATATAACGTGGTGCGAGTTTGCCTCTGACTCCAAATCTGCTAACTCCTTTCATGGGTGATACTTTTAGATAAACATAATCCCCTACTCAGAATACCAAAGGTCTACGCCTTTTATCAGCATAACTCTTTTGTCTGGACTGAGCAACTTTTAAATTATTCTGGATCTGTCGAACTTTTTCTTCTGTTTGTTTCACAAGATCAACACCGAAAAACCATCTTTCTCCCGGTTCTGACCAATTCAATGGAGTTCTGCACCTGCGGCCATACAATGCCTCAAACGGTGCCATTTTGATACTTTCTTGATAACTATTATTGTAAGAGAATTCTGCTAACGGTAACCACTCATCCCAAGTGTCTGAATAATTAAGTGCACATGACCTTAACATATCTTCTAGAATTTGATTGACCCTTTCAGTCTGACCACTTGTCTGTGGATGATAAGCGGTACTGTGCAAAAGTTCTGTACCTAGGGACTCATGTAGGTGTCTCCAAAATTTGTTAACAAACTGCGTACCTCTATCTGATACAATGGTCTTTGGTACCCCATGAAGGCTCAGGATTCGTGCAATATAAATTCTTGCATAAGTTATAGCAGAATAGTCCACCTTAACTGGAATAAAATGAGATGACTTTGTCAGTCGGTCCACAATGACCCAAATTGAATCAAAGCCTCTTGAGGTCTTAGGTAACCCAGTAATGAAATCCATACTGATATCTTCCCATTTCCAGGATGGAATGGGCAAGGGTTGTAACATTCCTGCCGACTTCAGGTGTACTGCCTTCACTTTACAACAAGTGTCACATCTGGCAACATATTTGGCGATCTCAATTTTCATTTTGGTCCACCAGAATTGTTGTTTCAAATCTTGATACATCTTATTACTCCCTGGATGAATAGAAAACCTTGTCCTATGTGCTTCATCAAGAATGAGTCGACGTAACTCTGGAACCTTTGGGACCACTAGCCGGTTCTTAAACCACAATACATCTGCATCATCAATACTGAAATCTGTCGGTTGACCAGTTCTAACTTTTTCTTTGATGTGAGTTATTCCGGAATTCTTTCTCTGAGCAGACACAATCTGATCTTTGATTGTTGATTCCACTGTGACATTAGTCAACTGACCTTGTGGAACTATTTCAATATTCAACCTTTCCAACTCATAACACAAACTGTAATCCATTGGCTGCACAGTCGTACAATGGCAACGATTCTTTCTACTGAGTGCATCAGCAACTACATTCGCTTTTCCAGGGTGATAGTGTACTTCTAAATCATAGTCCTTTATTAACTCAAGCCACCTTCTTTGTCTCATATTCAATTCTGACTGAGTAAAGATATACTTTAAGCTCTTGTGATCTGTATACATGTGGCAAGTATTACCTAACAAGTAATGACGCCAGATTTTTAATGCATGAACCACAGCTGCTAGTTCAAGATCATGTGTCGGATAATGTTCTTCATGGCGCTTCAACTGTCTCGAGGCATAAGCAATGACTCTGCCTTCTTGCATCAATACGCAACCAAGGCCAATACCTGAGGCATCACAGTAAACATCAAATGGCTTTTCTATATCTGGTTGTGCCAAAACTGGAGCAGTTGTCAATGACTTCTTTAAAATTCTAAAAGCTTTTTCACATTCTGGAGACCATATGAACTTAGTTTGATTCTTCAACAACTCTGTGATTGGCTTGGCTACCTTTGAAAAGTCAGGTATGAATCGACGGTAATAACCCGCCATTCCCAGAAAACTTCGGACTTCATGAACTGAGATTGGTGGTTTCCAATTCAGAATATCTTCTACTTTGCCAGGATCTACTGCTACTCCTTCGGCTGACAACACATGTCCTAAGAATTGCACTTCTCTTAACCAAAACTCACATTTACTGAACTTGGCATACAGTTGGTGATCTCTCAGACGAGTCAGAACAACTCTGAGATGCTCAACATGCTCTTCTTCACTTTTGGAGTATACTAGAATATCATTAATAAAAACAACCACAAACTTGTCAAGTTCTGGCATGAAAACTGAATTCATCAGATACATGAAATGTGCCGGTGCATTAGTGAGACCAAAAGACATAACTAGGTACTCATACAGTCCATATCTGGTGGTGAATGCAGTCTTTGGAATATCTTCAGGTCGAATCTTAATTTGATGGTATCCTGATCGAAGATCAATCTTGGAAAATACCTTTGCCCCCGCAAGCTGATCAAAGAGTAGATCAATGCGAGGCAACGGATATTTATTCTTAATGGTTACTTCATTCAGCGGTCGATAGTCAACACACATCCTTAAAGTCTGATCCTTCTTCTTGACAAAAAGAGCTGGACATCCCCATGGTGAGGAACTGGGTCTGATAAAACCTTTGTCACGTAACTCTTGCAATTGATCCTTAAGTTCTGCCAATTCATTGGGTGGCATTCTGTAAGCTCTCCGGGATATTGGGGCAGTACCCGGTTTTAACTCAATCACAAACTCTACATCTCTGTCCGGTGGCAGACCTGGTAGGTCATCTGGAAACACATCCGGAAATTCACAGACTACCGGTATATCACAAATCTCATGTACTGCAGTTGCACATATACTTTCAACTGTTCTCTTTGGGATAGGAAGTTGGATAAGAAGATGAGATTTATTATCTGGCAGGTTCAACCTTATAGTTCTGTGCAGTGCATCTATAAGGGCTCCTCTTTGGTACATCCAATTCATACCCAGGATTACATCTATATCCTGTTTCTGTAATATTATCATTGAGGTAGGGAATATATGCCCACCTAACTCTATAGGTACGTCACGTACCATCTCCTTAGTACACAGTCGTCCCCCGGGCGACTGGATAAAGAAATCCTCTTGTGTTCCCATAATTGGAATGTCATACTTAACAACAAAGGTGCGATTTATGAATGTATGCGATGCACCTGAATCAAATAACAGTACTGCTGGATGATTAGCAACAGGGAACATACCCATCATAACAGGTTCTCCCTCTGGGATTGCACTTGCTTGAGTGTAGAATACACGTCCGGTCTTCTTCTTCTCACCCTTACCCTTCTGAACATTCAGATTATTGTTCTTACTCTGAGGTTGTTGCTGTTGTGGTACGGGAGCTCTGGGATAATTAGGATTGTACTGCCTTGGATACGGGCAATCCTTGGAAAAGTGGCCTGGCTTTCCACAGTTGTAGCAGGGAAAGTTATGGGTTACTGGAGTCTGGTTCCGAATACCAGGGGCATTCGGCTGCTGTGGATATTGCGGAATTGCGGCAGGACGGAAAAACGTCTGCGGCTGAGCTTGGTACTGCGGTGGACGATAAGTTGGACGGAAATGGTTCTGAGGGTGATAAACAAACTTCTGGCGTTTCTTAATGCCGCCAGACGGACTTGAAAACACTGGCTTCTTTTTCTTCGACTCCTTGTGCAGTCGGGACTTCTCTTCTGACGCAATAGCCACATTGACTATCTCATGGTAAGTAGCATTATAGCAGGTGACTAATGCTTCCTGGATTCTGGTACTCAAACCTCTCATGAAACAACTCTTCTTCTTTGCATCGGTATTCACATATTCAGCTGCATACTGGGACAGATGATTAAATTTGCCCACATATTGTAGAACTGTCTGGTTTCCTTGCTTCAGTGAGAGAAACTCCTCTAGCTTCATGGCCATGACACCATCTGGGATATAATGTGCTCTAAAGGCTTCACGAAACTCCTGCCAAGTGACACGGTGGCCAGCAGGCTGTGCGGCGACTAGATTCGCCCACCACGCCCCTGCGGCACCTCTGAGTTGTTGTGCTGCAAACACAGGCTTCTGGTGCTCTGTGCACTGTAAAAGTTCAAACTTCTGCTCCATGGTACGGAGCCAGTCATCCGCCTCTAGCGGCTCATCTGCCTTTGAAAACACTGGTGGACGGGTATCGGTGAAATCCACATAAGTGGTTTCCCCTCCATTGTTACGGCCTCGACGACCCTGATTCCCATTCTGATTCTGATTCTGAGCCAACAGGGTAGTAGCATTAACTAGTGCGGCAATAGCTTCTGCCAAGGTAGGTGGAAACGGTGGGGGATTCGGATTATGGTCCCCTTCCTGGGAAGTTCCAGTACCGTCCATCTGTTGTACACAAACCATGTTTATTTACATTGCTTTATTGAATTAAAAAGCAGTTAGGACAGAACTTGTATACAAACACAAACTTATCTTACATTATTTCATTACAAACTTGCTCACAAGCAAGAAACCACCCACTAAGGTTTTTAGAAAGCAGGAAAGACTACTATATTACACAACCATCCATGTCGACCCTTCACTCCTCATCATCATCGCTGATCACGATCACTTCCTCCTCATTCTCTGGAGCACTTGCACCAGTGACATGACTTGCATCATCCCCACTTTCCATCACGGTTTCATCTTCTTCTGGATCTTCTTCATTGTCCTCTCCATCAGGAACAACCACGGCACCAACATCATCTTCCACTGCCTGGGGCTGATGATTGGGATTCATCAGATCATTTAGCCTATGTACTTCCTCATGCAGAACTGTGTTGTACTGCTCCAGGTGTGTCACGTAAAGCTCCAACTCACGAACACGAGCCCTGGCTTCTGTCTCCTTTTCCAAAGACTCCTTCTGGAACTGTTTCCAAAAACGCATGTTGCGCTTCAGTCGCTCCACTTCTGATGTAAGCCTTGCAACCTCTGATTCCGAATCCGGGTTCGGATTACGGCTACTGCTTGCTCCATCAACTCTGGCTGCCAACTGATGACGCGGCACTCCTTGCGGACCCGTTTTCTTGCGAGGAGTCGTCTTCACACGTGCCATCCTAAAGCAAGACAGAATTAGGACAATGAGAACAGATAGGGGGATCTGAAGGTTAGCATGAATAGGATTGAACCTTACTTAACCCAAACCACTTTAAAAGGGAAGGTAACTTAAGCAGGTTAATTAAACATGATGCATGCATCGTACTTACGATCTAACAGAAAGATTTAAGTAACACAAGCAATCTTTATAACATAGGGCACTATACATGATACTTCCCTACAAAGCTTTCAAATATGAGCTAAGGAAACTATAGAATTGATTAAGATAAGCAAAAGCAATTTGGACCAAAATATCAATATTAAGTTTGTTGACCCAAATCATTTTGAAGTTTTACAAGGTAATTCTACAATAACCCGAGTGATTATGCTCTGGTACCAGCTGTCACAGAACCTCCTAATTACGATGGCCCACAAGTACACTTCATTGTCATAATGACCTCTGACAGTCGTACTTATGTTCACCATAACTTAAAAGGCCTGCTTTCCTCCGAACAGGATCTAATCACAGGAGTATTGTAATATTACCACAGTTTATTCAAAATATTCAACAGAGTAAAGTAGCGGAAGTCTTACAATAACATAGATTACAAACTAGTTTTTCAAACTTCAAACCTTATGTAACATTATTACAAACCATTTAGTAGAGAAGTATCGGTAGTAACTTTATTACATCACACAAGCGAGATGCCTTGCCCAAAGGCCACACAATCTACTCGTCGTCACTGTCTTCAACCACGACGGTCATGCAACAAGGCTCGAAGCAGACTTGTTCATGAACCGCACCTGCAACAAGGGGTTAACAAACCCTGAGTACGAGAGTACTCAACAAGACTTACCCGACTAAGACAAAGACTCCAAGGGCATGCTAGCTTTAGGGAATCAAGGTACGGGTAATCAAGAATCAAATTTTCTTTTGCAGAAAAGCTTACTAAGGTAAGTCCTTATCTTCAATATTTTACTTTTACCATTGATGGTTCATTAACCAATTCTAGGTGATCCTAATCTAGATCAAAGTAATTATCATCAAAACCTTTCTCATTCTTTCTTTCAATTCCAGTTCTTAACTACGATGTAAGTCAGGCGATCAAGTCTCCATAACCGAGGAGCAACGACGATTCGAACTGATTATACCCAGCTGGGGATCCCTAACATCACGACATATGTAGAACCGAATCTGCATATATCAACCCTCATTTAGATCTCCCAAAACCAGAACGTGTCCATCGCCACCCGAGAGTACAGTACTCCTCGAACCCGACCAAATTCTAGCCCCGAGGGTACACGCTACTCTCGCCATCTCTCCACTCCCAGTGCGAGGTTAGACGTTCTCGTAATGGAATCACCAACATTTTGGGCTTACCCAAGGCATGATGCTAGTTGCAAAGTCTCGAACACAACAGGCTTACAACGAACGGACCTTAACTGACAAGGCGGAAACAATACATTGAGACTCCTTTCCCAATGCATGTTAGCAGTGGCCAAACCACCCGCCCGATCTTTCAAATTTATTCTTATATTTCAATATTCATTCGATATGCCGTCATGGCTATGTAAACATTTCATTTAAAAGCTTAACTTCTAAGCATAGCGAAGCATACTACGCATTTTCAGTAAAAACAGGTATCAAGGTTGATATTCCAATAATCAAGGATGATAATGCAGCAATTAGGTTATCACTCAACTCCTAATTACTTAATGCAGTAAACCATAATATAAATAATAAAACATTTGTAAAACTCAAGGTAGGGTTTAAATGCACCGGGGCTTGCCTTGTTCGCACACGACGACTGACTCAGACTCGAGGACTCCACTGTCTGGTCCGAAACCCACCGACGATCACTCTTCTCCGGAAGCTTGATCGACGACTTCGGCTTCTTCGAAAGCGGAGACTACACGAATACATAACATGCTTTAACATGATGTTCGATGATAAACATGATGCTTGATGATAACATGCTACGAGTTACGACTGGAGTACAACTTACTTTTACGGTACAGTCGCAAACAGAAAACCTACTAACTAGAAGCGGCGATTCCAGCGATACCAGCTTTTAACCTAACAAGTTACTAACGAGCTCAATCATGAAATTAAGGTGCCAAAGATCACAAAAGGGTAGTGATCTAAGGACATCACTCAATCAAAAGGCACACAACACTTAAAGTTCTCAAATTAACATTTATTTTCTATTTAACTAATTAGGGCATAATTAGGAGTTGATCAAATTTTACCTAATCAAGCTCAAACTTTTTCTATGGGTTAAGAATGACTTATAACAGTGCTATAATAAATTTCATAATTTTTGGATTAATAAATTAATTATTAAAATTCCAGAAAGTTGCATTTAATCTTTAATGAAACTAATTAATTCTACTGCACAAAGTATTCAAATTCGTGATTTAACATTTTTCCTAGATAGTTTATACATTGAGAAGCTTACACAAAAATTTTCATAAATTTTGGAACTCTACACAATTTTTAATAAAATAAACAAATAGCAACACTATTCATTTATTTGAAAAAGAAAACAAAAACGAAAATCCGAACCGGGCCGATCTCCTCTTCCCTCCGGTCCGGCCCAGCCGAGCGGCCCGCTCGCGCGCGCCCGCGCTCGCGCTCGCGCTCGGCCCAGCGACGCGGCCCAGCAGCGGCCTGCCCCGCGCGCTGGCTCTCTCTCTCTCGCTGACACCGCGTCCCCACCTGTCATCTTCCTCCTCCCGCTCGCCCGCTCGCTCCCGCGTGCCCGCGCGCTCGCCCGCGGTGACCGGCCGATGACCGAAGCCTCGGTCGACCAACCGAGCGATCCGACAGCCTCTACGCGACCTAGCGAACCCGTTTTGCTAACTTGCAGCTCGTCTCGAGCTCCGGCGACAGCTCACCGACGACGGTGGCGGCTCGACAACCACGGTGACCGGCGACTCGGTGGTACAACACGGTAGCGGTTAAATTAGTGCGAGGAAAACGATCAGGAGCTCACAGCGGTGACGATGGCGGTCTCGGGGAGGACGGAGAGAAGCCGGAGTGGCCTGGCCACGGGAAGGCGACGATGGCGGTGCTCCGACCAGAGTTGGGCACGGGAGCGGGCGGCTGTGGTGATCTAGGCGGAGTTAAGCTCGCTCGGGTGGTTCACGAGGTGCGCGAGGATGAGGCGGAGCTAATAGTGCGGTTGGCGTGGCTGGAGGTGGCTCGACGGCGGCAGCGACGAGCGGCGGAGCTGCGGTGGCGGCGGTGGCGAAAACAGGGAAAATGAAAATCGCCACTGTGAGCTCGACGTATATATAGGGAACGGTGGTGGTGACTGTGCTGGAAGACGCGCGACGTCGCGCTGGCGATCGAGGACTCGCCTGGAAGCCGGCCGAAGCCGCCCGGCGTCTCGCCGGCGCCCATACCGTGCGGTGGTCGGCGGTGATTGGCCGGTCACTGTAGCTTCACCCCCCAAACTTTGAATTTTCAAATTGTTTTCTCAAATTACCCTCAAATTCATGTAACAACTTGAAAAACTTCCAATCTATGAAATCTTCAGAATTTCAAGCTCTACAAGTTTTGTATTGAACACTTTTTCAAATTATAACTGGATTTTGAAATTTGAATTTAAACTCAAAAGGGGACACATTTTTCAGATTTGGTAAATTAGAAATTACTTTTGATTTTGTATTGAAACTTCAAAATCTCCAAACATCAAAGTTGTATATCTTGACCAGACCTACAACTTTGCTGTTCAAAACTTTTTCAAATTCTGCCTCCATTTTGAAATCTTAGTTTGGGGACAAAAATGAATTAAATCTGAAATTTGTTTATTTTCAAAATTGCTCCACATTTTACACTAAAACTTTGAAAACTCAAAACACCAAAGTTGTAGCCCTTGAAAAGTTCTACAAACTTGGTTTTGAACTTTTTCCCAAATTTTGCTTAGATTTTGAATTATTTCAAAAGGGGTAAAACAGGGTTTTGAAATTTAGGGTTTTCGGAGGAATTTTAAATTGAAATTTGTTGCTACTTTGATTGGTGATTACTTAGTGATCAAAACCTCACCCAAGGGCATAATTTGGACCAACATGACATGGTTGACCAAATGCCACTCTTGGTTGACCAATTAGCTTTTGAAATTCTTTTACATTTCTTCCTAGATTTGAATTTAAATTTGAATCAGAAAACTCGTGACAAGTTTTGGGACTCCAATTCAAACTCAAATTTGGAGCTTCATTTTAGATGTTGCACTTGAGCTCATACCCTACACTTGACACTAGTGTGCAACACAGTCGCACACCTCAAATTACGCAGGGCATGGACTAAGTATTTGCGGTGGCATTCGAAATTAGGGTTTTCGGGTTCGGAGCACACCACTGAGAAACACATTCAACCTAGATAAGTAAACTCGTTTTAGTTGATGCATAACAAGTTTAACCTAACAGGGATGCTTTGCAATGCATTATGATGACATGGCAGATTAATTAACACTATAACACCCGGGGTGTTACAATACCGGTGGTACTACATCTAATGGTGAGATCCGAGAGTCGAGGATTCATGTGGTAGTCCTCCAAGATTTCTCATGCACTTGTGGGAAACCAAGGCAGTATCACTTTGTATGTTCTCACCTTGTAGCAGCTGCTAGGCATCGCAACTATGATATTGAGGCTAGGATACCTCGTGAGTTCAGTGTCGACACGCTTGTCCAAACATGGAGGCCCCGCTTTGTGCCTTTTTGGGACCCTGGAGAGTGGTCTCCATACGACGGTCCAACGTATGTTACAGATCCAGCTTACCGTTGGGACAAGCGGAGCTCTAGAAAGAGGACGAGGCACAGGATGGTTATGGATCAGATACCCGGTAGAATGCGACGTGGGAGAGCGACGTCATTACTTAATGACCCAGAGTAGTACGAGTGTGGCAAGTGCGGTAGACTTGGCCACAATTCCCGCACTTGCCATTGGCAAATTAGTGAGGTGCGACTTGTAGTTGTTTCTATTATTTAATACCTATCATATTGAATGTACAATTCTTGCTTTATGTTTAAATGCATATTTATTTTATAACTTACTGACTATATTCTTTTTGTAGGATGGCGCAATTCCACCTTCTGGACCCGGTGTACGACGAGACCCACCGAGGACGTCTCGTAGCGTCAGAGCAGGTAAGATTTTACACTCCCATATCACATACTTCGAATTATAAGTGCATGTGTGTGTCAAGTAACATTTGTATTTCGTTTAAATGCAGGACCTTCCACTTCTTCGTTCTAGAGTACATGGAGAGTTCTTGAAAATGCAGTACGATGACAGGTACACACCTTACCTATCGAGAGCTGGCCTAGACGTCATATCTTTTCAGGTTCGTCGTGGCCTGCCTTTGTTCAACTCAGCGGGCTTGACTTCATTGGTTGACAGGTATTTTATAAACACATAGGTTGTATTAATAATCATTTGTTCACGCAGTTATGTTTCTGAGGAGCATTATTGTTTTGCTAAAATTATAGGTGGTGACCTGATACTCATAGCTTTCACATGGCGTTTGGGGAGATGACAGTCACGCTACAGGACTGTCAGAAGATGCTAGGTCTGAGGATTTGTGGGAGGGCAGTGACAGGGCAGTGTAGGTCAGAGGGTTAGAGACCTCGGGTGGAGGCCTTCCTTGGATGTGAGGTGGGTGAGCAAGGAGAGCGCACTTTTGGTGTTCTTCTCTCCTAGCTTCGGGCTGAGTTCGCACAGTGTCCTCCAGGGGCAGACGAGCAGACAGTTCAGTACTACTGTAGGGCGTGGATTCTACACTTGTTTGGCTCTGTTCTCTTCCCCGACGGAATGGAGGACACTGCGTTGTGGATGTGGAGCCACTGCCTCACAGACTAGGACTAGGCGGGTCACTACAGTTGGGGCTCTGCAGTGTTGGCTTTCCTTTATCGTCAGCTTTGCGAGGCGTGTCGGCGGTCTTTACAGTCAGCCTCACTTGGTGGGTGTGTGTACCTACTCTAGCTGTGGATGTGGTCACGGCTTCCAGTTGCTCGTCCCGTGGTGCTGGCTCCTCGCGACTAGTTCCCAGTGTAGAACGCACATCTACAGCCGACGTGGGCATACCTGTGGGACCAGGTGACAGTTCCTCACACGAGGATGGAGCGGGCATACAAAGAGTACACAGACGAGCTAGACAGGCTAATGGCCTCTAGTGTAAGTACAAATTATTATACATGTTGGTTCGAAAGAAATTATTTATTAAGCTATCTAACTTCTTGTTTGGACACGTTGTAGGTGACTTGGGAGCCGTACGTGGACGAGACCGCACTTCCTTTTGTGGTGAGCAACGTGTGTGACAGCGACAGCGAGCTCTATAGGGTGAGGTGCCCTCTTATCTGCTTCTATGCTGTCGAGTACTACCTTCCACATCGAGTTGCACGCTAGTTTGGAGCAAGGCAGCGTTGTCCACCATCTCCAGTGTCGACCGGTGTTGACTTGCACAAGTAAGTGTGCTATTCTTTGTAATTGGACCTTTTTCCTAAAGTTGCACTTATATTATTACCACATGATATATGTCGAATAAGATGGATGAAATAATTGTTGGTATGTTTGTATGTCTATGGAATGCATATAGGTGTGGTTTGCTTCAACAAACAAAGGAAACTCTGCCGAAATTTTTAACTTTAGCATACATGCATGTTATAGTCACACGATGTTGACAAACTTGTGTACGTGTTTTGCAGGCTCGATCGTAAGAAAAACAGGAAAATCTTTGATTGGGCCCATCACCACCGAGACTACATCGAAGAGTGGGAGATGTTCGATGAGAACGTGGACGACAACAACGAGCTGCACACGAACAGAGACTACAGGTGGTACCAGGCTTGGTACCACCAAGCGACTCATCCGAGGCTTAAGCTACAGTGGACACCGATGACTACGCTAACATTGAGTCGTCCGAGGATGAGGACATGGCGTACGACCACTCTACTCATGTAGGTCGCCAGGTGGGAGCAGGACCGATCTTGGACAGAGTGGTATGTCATTTGCTCTACTTTTATATATTGATTTGCGTAACAATGAATTACAACTTAAAACTTTGTTGTAGGGCAACTCCCTTAGGATGTCGGTCCAAGAAATAGAACGCTTTCGTCCGAGGGTGAGGGACGACGACACACGTAGCTTCCTTGACGTAAGTATCTATAAATATGCAAATATTAGATTACTGACACGTTCAATACATTCAGTTGACATGATTTTGTGCACCAGAGACTGACACGCCGGCTACGCCGTACCGCTACATGCTATGGTTGTAGGACAGGCACAACGCAGGACGTGCATGTGCCTTCTGCACCTAGAGGTGGCGTAGGTTCGTCTAGCCACCCACCTACAGGGTTGCGAGGCATTTGCACCGAGGACGACGACGACGACCACGAGGACGAGGACTAGGGGCACGAGGAGATTGGACCGTCTCAGCTAGACGATGCTCCCTAGACTCAGCCTACGTAGCAGGTTGGTACCAGGCGATGTTGACCACCTGACCCTTACACTCTGGGCACCCACGCTCTTGGACACAAGGGCAAGGGTAGGTCTAGGAGACAGTGAGGGACTGTAGACGACTTGTGGACTGTATGGATTGTATGGACTATTATTATGGACTGTTATATCCTATTATTATGTATTGTATGAACTACTATGGAGTTTATGGCATATGCACTGTAAATGCTTTGAGGATACTCATATATATTGTTTAAGGTGAATGTCATATATAATTGTTGATGACATATGTTAATGTGATATTTGTGTTTGGATTGAATCAAAAATAGGGAAAACTCTACCAAACTTTTCTGCAACATGTCAAGTCGTGCAGTACATCGATAGCATGTAGCCTTTTCAGTGATTTATCATGTCACTATCCTATCATACATCCTCTTTTACAGATGAATTGATTGATCAAGGAATCTAGCCTTTACAGATGAGTTTTCAAATAGGCTTTTTATTAATTCAAATAGGCTTTTCAGGGATGACATCTAGGCTTTTCAGGAGCATTAAAGCCACAATACAATGGCTCTCCACTCCACTGCTGGCTATATATACACCTTCCTCCATACAATGCTAGTCACTTAAAACCAGAAGTTGGTTATCTACGAGTAGTAATGTCTGGAGGGTCATCTAGAGGGAAGGGAGCGGGGGGGGGGGGGGACTAAGGGTACTCCCATTGTGTGGGAGCGGTCTCTGGGTCCATAAGACTTTGATGAACCAGTGTATCATTTTTCTGTCGAGACCAATAGAGATTTCACCAAAGAGTGTCCACTCCGAGGATATGATAACCGGAAAGAAGATTGGCAAAAATATAGGCATGGTGAGATCAGCTTAGTGCAGATGTTCATGGAGGGTTTGGATGGAGGTCGCCGATTCTTCAAATGTTCGCGAGCAGAGGTAATTGGTTTTAAAATTTATTACTTAGATTTTTTTTTTCTCCATTATTTTGCATCTCATAGGTGAAACTAACTACGTGTTCACTAAAATATTTGAAATGCAGTGTTCAGAGTCCAAAGAAAATTGTTGCTTCACTAGGTGGGTCAATCCTAGACCAATCTATCTGCACGCACAGTACATCTACTACTTGCAAGACCGTATTTTCGAACTAGAAAGGGAAGTTAGCAACGGTTACAAGGACGACGAAGCAGACAATACCAGTAGTGGTGCCGTTTCACAGGACGAACCATGCCATAATCCATATTGCACCTACCCTAACCACAAGAACAACGGGCCTCCGCCACCACCCCCGCCACCTCCACCATCAACAATGGGAGGGTACTGTGGAGAAGGGGCTACACAGTTTGCTATGTGGCCGCACTACTAGATAGAACAAATCTATCGTGTACACATGCCATGTAATGTGCTTGTTGTTCGCTCTAATTACCTAAAGCATGTTAGGTTTAGTCTAGGACATATGTGCCCTAGTTTGGTACAAGTTCTGACATGCCATGTTCTATATTATGCGTGTTGAATTGTGAAATCCAGTACTTTCTTATGTTTTATGTGCACCTCGAGAACTAGTTTCAGTAACTCAGTAACATTAAACCTGATATATGACAACACTATGCAAGGTCCAAAAACTTAAAGTGCATATGAAGTACATGACGACGAAATAAATAACACAAAACATGCCCTAGGTACATGATTTACCTAAAGTACATTAGATTAAACACATTGCATATTACATCGACCACATTGTTTATAATTAAACCATACAACTAGCATACTATTGAGTACAACGAGGCCACTTTCCCTTTTTCTAGGTATCGGGATTCTCCTCCATCGCTGCCTTCGCTCGGCGCACGCGCTCAAGCTTCTTCTCCCTCTCCTCCCTACACGCAACAACACGCCTCCTTTCCTCCTCTTCCTTGTGCTCCTTTGCTGCTACTAAAAGGTCTTGATGACTAGAGGGGGGTGAATAGCCTTTTTAAAAATTTCTACAAAGACAAGCTAAACAAGTTTATCAATATAACAAATAGCGAGATGCGAGTTTTGCTTAGCCTACGGGGTGTTTGCAAGCCACCTATCCAAAACATAATTCTAGTAGTTGCACTCAACCGCACAAGTCAAACCGAGAAGGTAACTACAACTACAACTAGCAAGCTACACAAAAGAGCTACTCTAGCAAAGCTAACTAGCTAGCAAAGATAACTAAGAAAGTAATGCGGAGTTGAGTTAGGAGAGTTTCATCGAGGGGCAAAGTATTGAGCCAATCAATATGATCAACAATGAATACCAAGATAACCGAACACCGGGATCAATCAATCACAATATAAAAGTGATGACACGAAGATTTATCCCGAGGTTCACGTGCTTGCCGGCACGCTAGTCCCCGTTGTGTCCCTCTTCACCACGTGGTTCGGTGGCTAATCGGTCTCACACCGAGCCTCTCAAAAGGTGCCACAAGAACCTACCAAATGGCAAAAGGTTGCAATGACACAAGCAATTCACTAACGTTGCCTTTGGCGCTTCGCCGAGGTAGGCACAAACCCCTCACAGTCACCGGAGGTGGCCAAGAACAATCACCAACTCTTGCCAACGCCTCCAAGCTGCTCCAAGCCGTCTAGGTGGCGGCAACCACCAAGAGAAACAAGAATCCCGCAGCAAATCAACCACTAAGTGCCAACTAGATGCAATCTCACAATGCAAATGCACTTGGATCACTCAATCTCACTTCGAATATGCAAAGAAGCAAGAGAGATGAGTGGGAGGGGAGTTGCTTAGCTCAAAGTGCTCACAAGTATGTCAAAATGTCCAAGAGATAGAGCCTTGAGCCGGCCAATGAGTATATATAGACGTACCCCTTCGAATAGAGCTGTTAGAAACTTAAACAGCCGAAATCGCACTGACCGGACGCGCTGGTCCAACTGACCAGACGCGCTGGTCGCACAACGGCTAAAACGCGAAGCACTGACCGGACACGCTGGTCCAACTAACCGGACGCGCTGGTCGCACAACGGCTAAGTCGCGAAGCACTGACCGGACGCGCTTGACACGCTAACCGGACGCGCTGCGA
Source organism: Saccharum hybrid cultivar R570 (assembly GCA_038087645.1). Classification (NCBI taxonomy): domain Eukaryota; kingdom Viridiplantae; phylum Streptophyta; class Magnoliopsida; order Poales; family Poaceae; genus Saccharum; species Saccharum hybrid cultivar. The sequence continues at coordinate 7,355,937 of JAQSUU010000191.1, read as the reverse complement.
ACGACCGGACGCGCTGGTCCCGTGACTGACCGGACGCACTGGTCATGCCTGAGCAGCGCACAACAACACAATGACCGGACACGCTGGAGAAATGACCGGACGCCATAGTGCCAGCGTCCGGTTAGAGTCCAGTAAGCTCCCTGAACGACTGGACGTGTCCGATCGACTATGACCGGACGCGCTTCGCGTCCGATCATCAAACTGAAATACGCGCAGACGCTGAACACTGACCGGACATGTCCGGTCATGCAAAGACCGTGTCCGGTTCAGCGTCTGGTCACCTCTGTGACCTCCGTTCACCTCCGTTTCTTTTTCGGACTTCCAGCGTAGTGGAAAATAGTCATTTCAACTCCTCGAAAACGCCTGAATCCCGCCTCGCAAGCTCGGCGGGAGGGAGAGAGGACCCCAAACCCTCTCTACCGCTCAAACTCCACCGCCTTCGCAAACGTGCTAACACCACCAAGTGATCTCGTCAAGTGTGAGTGTGTTAGCATTTTCACAATCATTTTTCGAGGCGATATTAGTTCTATCCAAATGCATATAATTATGAAATGCACACCTAGAGGCACTTAGGAGTTCAATAGCCGCGTCATTCCCCTCTTTATAGTACGGCTATCTATCCTATAATGTAACCACACCCACTAGGTGTCTTGGTTACTAAAACACAACCCTTAAGCATATACATTTGCCTTGATCACGTAGGGTTGCGTCCAAATCCAAGTGTGGCCATCATGATCACCATGTCCATCTTGCCACCAATCTTGGAATGTACTAATCCTCATATGCTACATACAACTTAGGCATAGGATTAGTACTTAGGCATTGTCACTAATTACCAACACTAAACATAGGACTTTCAGCTACCTCCTCTCTGCGTCTCTTCTCTAATATCTCCAGGCGCTCCACATTCCACTCCTTCAGGCCTTGTAGAAGCCGCATGTCAGCCTCCTTGATCTCAGTGTCGATCCACTCAAAATCACATAGCGGTGGAGGGGTCTGCAGCAAATGCAATTATTTCAAATCCAATTAATATGTAAAACTTCATATGACACAAATTAATTAATAAACAAAGGCAATTTCTCACAATAAATGTACTGCGGTGCTGACGCTCTGTAGGCTCCCATGCAAAATTGGAACACATCCAATACCTCAGCTTATATGTTGCCTCATCTTCAGAAATATCTACCTTGCAAGGATCGCCATAGAAGCACATGAGTATTGGCACACCGCTAGGGAGCGGCTTTGGGACGTACGGACTTTCGATCATCCGTCCATAGCTACAATTCAACAAATTATGTTCTAATATAACAAAACAAATAACAATAAACCTTAAAACTAAGGGTTTAATATATGATGAAAAAGATCTACGCATACCTTTATTTTCTAGCTTTTCCACGCCTAGGCATCCTACGGTTGTACAATACATACGAATTTTAAAAAGTACATAAATAAATAATATGTGAAGTTCATAGGTTAAGAATATGACTTCATTTTACCAAATCGATTCGAAATAAATAAGAAAGGGTGAGAGGATACCTAGCTCTCGAAGATCGACGAATAAAATCCAACTTTTCACGGTCCAATAGGTCGATTGAAGAGGTTGGCCGAAGTGTACAAAGGAAAAACCCGAAGAGAAGGAGAAAGAAAATGAGAATGACTCGGGAAGGAAGAGGGGGCTGGCTAAAACATGGGCTCTTGGCGCCAAGATCTATGGTGCCAAGGCATGGCGCCAATGACGATGGCGCCAAGCTCCCTGCCATGTCAGCGCCACGACGGCAGGGTCTTGGCGCCAATGACCCTGGCGCCATACCATTATATCTTGGCGCCGACGACTATGGCGCTAAGATAAGGGTTCATTTTTTGAAATCTTTCCGCAAGGGGCATATTTGAGAGAATCTTTCGAAAAAAGGGCTAAAAACAAAAAAGATGGGTGGATTGGAGACTGAGGGCGCGTTTGATTTTAGGGCCGTGGAAGGCCAAGCCCTTGAGCCAGGCTCAGTCTAGCCACGGTCAGGCCTAGATTGGACAAGTGCCCCTGTTTAATTTTCTTGTAGCAGTGGAGACAGGCCTAGCCTAGACTGTGTTTGATTCTCTCACCTGAGCCTGGCCCATCATCAACTACCTCCGATTGCCAGTTGTAGATGTTGTTTGATTTTGGCCCGGCTGGGCACATCCCACGTAACAGAAATAGCAAGGAAGAAAGAAAGAACATATCAAATAAGATTGTAAACTATAAATGCAGGCGGTGCGGGTTGTTAACATAACCCGCCCGCTCGCCCCGCAAAACTTGGCTTCGTGGTTATTTTGGCGTAGCTGCAATATTTTTGTGGCCCAATGTCTTTCAACCCGCAAAGGCCATTGGGCAAGAGAGAAACCTCACGAGAACCCACAAAGCCCGCAACAATCGCATTCGTCAACCTCCTCCGCCCCTACGGCTGTACCTCCACGACCGCGTAGATGAGAGCGCCACCCTGGGGCTGAGCAGCTTCTCCACGACACCCAACGCGAACTCCATGGCCGTCCCGAGGCTCCTGCTGGTGGTCAGGTCTCCGTCCAACACCACCCTGCTCCGGCACTCGCTAGGGTCCGCCAGCATGCCCACCATGGATGCGCACGTTCACGTCATCACCTACCTGCCTGCGACAAGGACGTGTGAAAGGTCCTAATATGGCTAGAGGGGGGTGAATAGCCTATTAAAATTCTACAAACTCACTAGAGCAAAAGGTTAGTATAATAAATAGCGAAATGCAATTTTGCTCTAGCTCTATAAGGGTTGCAAGCCACCTATCCAACAATTCTAGTCACTATGATAACTATAACAACCAATGACTAAGTCACTACAAGCTCTCAAAAGCTAGCTACACTAAAGAGCTCAACTAGGTGAGGAGCTACACTAGCAAAGATAAAACAAGCTCTCAAAACTAATTACACTAAAGAGCTTGTTACAACTAGTTTACCAAAAAGTAAATGAGAGGTATGTGATCTTTATACCGCCACGTAGAGGATGAACCAATCACAATATATGATGACCAATCACCGGGAGAAATCCAATCATACACAAGATGAACACACGATTTTTCTCCCGAGGTTCACGTGCTTGCCGACACGCTAGTCCCCGTTGTGTCTCCCTACACCACGTGGTTCGGTGGCTAATCGGTATCACACACCGAGCCTCTCAATAGGCACCACAAGAATCTACCAATGATGAGAAGTTGAATGACACGAGCAATCCACTAGAGTTGGAATTTGGCACTCCGTCGGGGAACCACAATAACCCCTCACAAATCACCTCTTGATTGGGGGTGGACACAATCACCAAATCCCCTCACCAATCAACAATCCACCAACCGTCTAGTTGACGGCAATCACCAAGAGTAATAAGAAATCCACAATTGCAACAAACACCTAGTGCCACAAAGAATGCAATCACAAAAGCACAACACTAGGGTTTCCCCCAAATCCTCTCACTAAAGAGCACCAAGCTATGGAGATGGAGAGGAGATGGAGGAGATGCTCTTGAAGCTCTCGAATCAATCACTAGAGCTCAATCTCTCACTTGAATGGGAGCACAAAGCTTGGGAGTGAGAGAGAAAGGAGATGAGAGCTTTTCTTCTCTTAGGGTTCTTGGCAAGATGGGGAAAGGAAGAGCTTTACTGTTCTGTTCTTTCTGTGAGGTGGGAACCGAAGGGAAGAGGGGGCGCTGCCTTTACTCCAGACGCTAGCCAGCCAGGGTGTGGCCTGGCCCAACGGCTACAGAGCCAACGGGTAGAACTATGCAGCAGTAGCCAATCAACTGACGCGCGGGCCCAGCCCCTCCAACGGCAGGAATGGCAACAACCAGAGCGCACCCATGAAGCTTCCTATGAAGCTACCTCCTCCTGTGGACAAACAACGCATGGTTCCCTTTCTCCTTCTGAGCCAGTGGCCCCACGGAGTCGACGTGCGAGATAAAGCAGTGCACCAGGCGCTCTTCCTTGATTAAAATAGCCACGGCCCCACGAGCACTCTTATATTTTGTATGCCAAAAATAGAGCAACGATAGACATGCAGCGATTGATATTATTCTCTCCCACTCAAAAACGAAATTACCAGGAAGCTTTCTTTCTCTCTCACAGTAAAACGAGTGGACAGCAGGTAACATGCAAGAGCACAAGCAGGCCATGCCGCTCACTTTCTCCCAGCATGCAACGGAACAGTGCCTCCTCTCTTCGGTCAACTCAAGCAACAGCAGGTCAGGCTCCACACGATTTGCTCGCTCAAAGAACGGTCAACAACGCACATGTACAGGGCCCGTACGTGCGTCCTCACTCAGCGGTCGACAACGCGCAAGGCAGCAGCGGGGTCAGCCAATCAAGCGCGCGAGCGGCCGCGAGTCCTCTCTCTCTTGCATTGCATGCACCGAACGAAGCTTCCACGAAACTGCCTGGCCTCCCAGCGCCTCCTCCGATCTCAAACGGTCAAAAAAAGCAGCAGCACGGTGCTTCCCTGAAGCTCCCCTTTTAATTAAAAAAATGCCCACTCACTCTCTCATTACTGGAATGAGTGGCTCAGGTTCACATGCACATGCAAAGTAGCAGGCACCTTCTTTCCTCCATTACGTGGTCAACATGCAAACTCCCAGTAGCACTTTGACATCCTTTTGCTCTGTATATCAGCCGAGCAAGAATAGAAAAAAATGCAAAGACTCCTCTCCTTTTTTATATATAAATAGCCTTATAAAATTCTATCTTTTCCAAAGAAATGCTTAACCAAAAAAAACACTAGAGATAGAATTTTTGCAAATAAATTTTCAGGCTATCTCATAAACTGATGGCGTCACTAAGCGTATGCATATGCAAATGAGACTCACACTTAGTGGCACTAGATAACCATTGCAATTAAAGATCTCCCCTCTTTATAGTACGGTTATCCATCCTAAATCCACTCACACCATCTAGGTGTCTTGAGTGGCAAAACAAAATGGCCCTTAGGATTTATACCTTTGCCTTGAGCCTATTTTATTTTTCTTTTTCTTCTTTTCAATGTTGGAGCACATATCATCATCTTTTGGTCACCTCCATCACCTTGACCATCTCTAGCTCCATCACTTGGTGTGTACCAACCTATCTTTACATTTCACTCATGACAAAGGTTAGTACACTTAGGTTTCATCAATTATCCAAAACCAAACTAGAGATTTCAATCTCCCCATTTTTGGTAAGTGATGACAACCTTTTCACAAAGATATTTAATAAAAACATTTTGGATTTATGTTGCTTCTCCAAGCATTTTACTATGTGTAATGTATATGGACAAGTTTCATAAACCCGAATTGGTAGCATTAGCTCCCCCTACATATGTGCTAAGAGTTTGGATTTGAAAGCTTGCACATATGTATAGATAGAAAGTGTTGGAGAGTAATGACTACCAAATGATGCTAAGGTGTAAAGAATGGATCTTTGAAGTGTTATACCAATCGGAGTGCACCAATATACCACCCTTAGCACCATGGTTAGTTAGATAGCACTTGCAAAACATAAACACTAGATACCTCATGAGATCAACATTAAAAGTAAGGCTCTAGTTCCACTTGTCAAACAAGCAAGGCACATCTAACTATCATCCTATGCATGCTAGTTTTTTTTATCAGACAATCCTACAACTAGCATGCACCACAGAAGCATAAAAAAAAATTAAAAACTTATGCCATGCAAGTAGACATATGTAATGCACATACAAATGCAATAAACAAGTTTATGAGCTTGCTCCCCTTACTTGTGTGTTTTAAAAAAAAATTGATGATCCCTTTCCTTTCATTGTCATGTTCCACACATCTTTGTGAATTACTTCTCCCCCTTTGTCATCAAAGACCATAAAAGGTGAGCTCAAATTTTAGTTCTCATAAGTTGTGTGAAACCATTAAGTGAGGATCATTTTTCCAAATTTGGTTCAATCTAGATTACTTGCTATAGTAATTTAACTCAGTTTGATCCAAGGATAAGCTTCTTCACACCTCAAAATAAGGGTTATCTTGTAACATGTTGAGTTAAACACTTTTAGCTCATTCTCTAGATTAAACACTAGGTTTGCAAGCTTATAAACATGTCATATGCTACCACTAGATCATTTCAAACATAAAAGCAATCGTGGTACCATACAAGCATCAAACTCATTTTATTTCCATGAATGAGCCTATTTATGCAAGGAATGACTAGATGCACTAAACAAGTCCTTAGAAAAGGATGAGTGACATGTCAACCAATTTTACCGTGCTTTGCTTGAAGGAGAGGCATGTCATATAAGTGGGGGTGCATCAACACATATTTGAGAAGTCTAATATGTTCAACTCATTTCTTAGCTTGCAAAACCTTTTCTCATCTAGTGGCTTGGTGAAGATATCGGCTAATTGATCTTCGGTGCCAACATTCTCTACGCAAATGTCCCCTTTTTGTTGATGATCTCTTATGAAATGATGACGGACATCTATATGCTTTGTTCTTTGATGTTGAACCGGATTGTTAGTGAGCTTCATGGCACTTTCATTGTCACATAGCAATGGCACTTGCTCAAACTTGATTCCAAAATCCCTTAATGTTGCCTTCATCCATAGGATTTGTGCACAACAACTACCGGCGGCAATGTATTCGGCTTCGGCGGTTGAAAGTGCAACACTATTTTGCTTCTTGGATGACCATGAGACAAGTGATCTTCCCAATAGTTGACATGTGCCCGATGTGCTTCTTCTTTCCACTTTGTCTCCGGCATAGTCCGAATCAGAATATCCAACAAGTTCATACCTTGCACCCTTGGGATACCACAAACCAACATCTTGTGTATGCTTTAAGTACCTCAATATTCTCTTTGTTGCCTTCAAATGACTTTCTCTTGGTGAGGCTTGGAATCTTGCACACATGCATACACTAAACATGACATCCGGTCTTGATGCGGTTACATAGAGTAGACTTCCAATCATAGACCGATACATCCTTTGATCCACCATATTGCCACTTTTGTCACTATCCAAGCTTCCATTTGTCCCCATTGGTGTACTAATGCCCTTTGCATCTTCCATGCCAAACTTCTTGAGCATGTCCTTTATGTACTTGCCTTGACTCACAAATGTTCCATTCTTCAATTGATTGATTTGAAGTCCAAGGAAGTAACTAAGTTTTCCAATCATAGACATTTCGAACTCTTTAGCCATCATCTTACCAAACTCATCACAAAAATCTTGATTGGTTGAACCAAATATGATGTCATCAACATAGATTTGTAACACAAATAAGTCTTTACCAATATTTTTGGTGAAGAGAGTGGTGTCAACCTTTCCCATGATGAACCCTTTAGAGAGCAAGAAATCTCTCAATCTCTCATACCATGCTCTAGGTGCTTGCTTCAAGCCATATAATGCCTTCTTCAACTTGTATACATGGTTGAGCTTCTTGTAATCTTCAAAACCGGGAGGTTGCTCAACATAAACTTCTTCATTGATATAGCCATTGAGAAATGCACTCTTCACATCCATTTGATAGAGCTTGATGTTGTGGGCACAAGCATAGGCTAACAAGATTCTAATTGCTTCCAATCTTGCAACCGGGGCATATGTTTCACCAAAGTCAAGACCCTCTACTTGAGTGTATCCTTGAGCTACTAGTCTTGCTTTGTTCCTTACTACCATCCCATCTTGATCTTGCTTGTTGCGAAAGACCCATTTGGTTTCAATCACATTATGATCCTTTGGCCTCTCAATTAACTCCCATACTTGATTTCTCTTAAAATTGTTAAGCTCTTCATGCATGGCATTTACCCAATCGGGATCTTTTAATGCATCCTCAATCTTCTTTGGTTCTTCTAAAGATACAAATGAGAAATGCTCATAAAATGATGCCAATCTTGATCTTATTTGTACACCTCTTTGAATATCACCAATTATTGAGTCTAGGGGATGATCTCTTGCTATATTGGTTGGTTGAAGAATTTGCACTTGATTGCTTGCACTTGGTTGAACACTTGGTTGAGATGATGTACTAGCCACTTGTTGATCTTGCACTTGAGATGATGAACTAGCTTGATATTGATCATGAGAACCACTAGCTTGCATATTTGAGTTAGAGAGCACTTGATCTTTGTCATTTTCAACTTCAATCACTTCTCTAGGCTTTATGTCACCAATATCCATCTTCTTCATTGCATCGACCAATTTAGTGTCTCTTACATCATCTAGATTCTCATTTTCCTCTTGAGATCCATTGGTTTCATCAAATTCAACATCATGCACCTCTTCAAGAGTACCACTAGCCAAGTTCCAAACTCTATAAGCTTTGCTAGTAGTTGAGTAACCAAGCAAGAAACCTTCATCACATTTCTTCTCAAACTTGCTCAATCTAATGCCTTTCTTCAATATGTAACATTTGCAACCAAATACCTGAAAATATGCAATGTTGGGCTTTCTACCATTCAAGATCTCATATGGTGTCTTCTCTAGAAATGTATGGCAATAGAGGCGGTTGCTATAGAAACATGCTGTATTGATAGCTTCGGCCCAAAAGGAATGACTAACATTATATTCACTCAACATTGATCTTGCCATATCAATTAAGGTTCTATTCTTTCTTTCAACTAGCCTATTGGATTGTGGTGTGTACTTGGCCGAGAATTGATTCCTAATGCCATATTCATCACAAAGCTCATTAACTCTTGTATTCTTAAATTCACTACCATTGTCACTTCTTACTCTCTTGATGGTGGTCTCAAATTCATTTTGCACTCTCTTGATGAACTTCTTGAATGTATCAAACACATCACTCTTGTCAATAAGAAATGTCACCCAAGTGTATCTAGTGAAATCATCCACAATTACAAAGCTATACTTATTGCCACCAATGCTTGTATATGTTGTTGGCCCAAACAAATCCATATGTAATAACTCAAATGCCTTTGATGTGCTTATTGTACTTTTCTTTGGATGTGTGTTGCCTACTTGCTTGCCGGCTTGACATGCACTACATAGCTTATCCTTCTCAAAAGTGACATCTTTCAAGCCTCTAACTAAGTCATGCTTTACTAACTTGTTCAATTGCTTCATACCAACATGACCAAGTCTTCTATGCCATAACCAACCCATGCTAGATTTGGTGAGCAAACATGTTGACAATCTAGCCTCACTAGCATCAAAATCAACCAAGTATAGATTCTCATATCTAAAGCCTTTGAAGATCAAATTAGAGCCATCTACACTTATGATCTCTACATCATCAACACTAAAGATGCACTTGAAACCAAGATCATATAATTGAGCTACCGACAATAGGTTGAAGTTTAAGCTCTCTACTAGTAGCACATTGGAAATGCTCAAATCATTGGATATAGCAATTTTACCAAGCCCCTTGACCTTGCCTTTGCTATTATCACCAAATGTGATGCTTTGAACACCATCGCCATCATTTAACTTGAATGAATTGAACATTCTTGAATCACCGGTCATATGTTGTGTGCACCCACTATCAAGCACCCAATGTCTTCCTCCGACTTTGTAATTGATCTACAAAATAAATTAATGTTTCTTAGGTACTCATACTTGTTTGGGTCCTTGGAGGTTAGTCACTAAGCTCTTTGGTACCCAAATAGCCTTCTTCATTGGGCCCACAATCGGTGTACCAACAAACTTAGCATGCACACCTTTCTCACCCTTAGTAAGCACATAACAAGAATCAAAATGAATGTAAGGTACATTTGCATTTTTCTTGTTCTTGTTCATTTTATTGCAATTATGCTCTAGGTGCCCAACTTGCTTGCATCTATTGCAAAACCGACCATTGCTCTTCACAAAGCTAGGCTTGTGAGTTGCAAAGTCCGTCTTGCCTTTCTTGGGGGTATAGCCTAATCTCTCTTTGTTGAGAGAAAATCTTTGGCTACCCAAGCACTTTAGCAAGCGGGCCTCACCACCATAGGCTTTGCCTAAGGCATGAGTGAGCTCATCCACCTCTCTCTTGAGAGTCTCATTTTCAACCAATAGTGAAGTATCACAAGTGACACCATCACTAGTAGTGGAGGTAGAGTTGGTGGCGGTGGATGAAGAGCTACAAGAATGGTTAGTGGAGGCAACAATTATAGGACTATGAAAAGATTTATCAATAAGATCACATGTTAGTCCTACATCACAAGTCACGATCACTTGCTCCATCTTGGCCTCCTCCTTAGCACAATCAAGTAGAGAAGAGTGAGCTTTTTCAAGCTTTGTGTGAGCAAGACCAAGCTCCTCATGGTCTTCCTTTAGACACTCATGAGATGCTTGAAGCTCCCCAAAGGATTTCTCAAGAGCTTTGAGCTTCTTGAGTAATTCTTTGCACTCATTTCTCTTCTTTTCATAGCCGGTGCTAAGTTGCTCACATATGTCAATGAGCTCCTCCTTAGAATAGTCTTCCTCATCATCACTCCTACAATCATCACTATCACATTCATCATCACTTTCATTATATTTTACCTTAGTGGGCTTTGCCATAAGGCATGTCGAAGGAGTGTCGAAGAGAGAAGGCTTGTTGTAGATGGCTATGCTTGCTAATGCCTTCTTGATGGATCTCTTATCATCATCACTTGAGTCATCATCATCATTATCATTTGAGCCATCACTATCCCAAGTGACCACATAGCCACTTCCCTTCTTCTTCTTCCTAAAGGTCATCTTCTTTTCCTTCTTCTCACTCTTATCCTTCTTGTCCTTCTTCTTCTTCTTCTTATCGTTCTCATCATTGTCTCTCTTGTAAGGACAATTGGCCACCACATGATCCGGACTCTTGCACTCAAAGCATAGCCTCACATTGTCCTTCATATGATCTCTTCTCTTTCTTGCACCATAGCCTCTCTTCTTCATGAACTTGCCCATCTTGCGCACTAGAAGAGCCATAGCTTCATCATCAATGTCATCATCATCATCACTTGATGCTTCTTTCTTGAACTTGCCCTTGTATGATGAAGAAGAAGCCTCGAATGCCGCATTTTTTTCTTTCTTGTCTTTCTTCTCCTTTTTCTCTTCATCCTCATTGTCATTATCATTGTATTGAGCATCAGTCATGACATCACCAAGTATCTCATTAGGAGAGGCACCGGTCAATCCTCCTCTAAAAATGATAGTTCTCAATGTCTTGAATTTCTTTGGCAAGCACATCAAGAACTTATGAGAGAAGTCTTCATCCTTCACCTTCTCACCCAAACTCTTGAGATCATTGACAATAACTTGTAGCCTATAGAACATCTCGGGAATTGACTCATCATCTTTCATCTTAAAGTTGGAAAGCTTGTCCTTAAGCATGTATAGCTTGGCACTTTTTACCATTGTAGTGCCCTCATATGTTTTCTCCAATCTTGTCCACACTTCACTAGCCCTCTCAAGATCTTTGATTTGCTCAAACACCTTTGAATCAATGCCATTGCAAATTGTATTGAGAGCCATTGTATTGCATTGCTTGTTTGCTCTCTCATTGTCGGTGAGGTTGGTGGGATCAAGAATCACAAAATCATGCTCGGTCACATCCCACACTCTATCATTGATTGAACTAAGGTACATCTTTATTTTTCTCTTCCAATAGTCAAATGAACTAGTGCCATCAAAGAAAGGTGGTTTGCCCCCAACATGGTTGAACACAACTTGAGCCATAATTTGAGCACCGAGGTTGTTAAGCCTTCAATAAACGGTGATCACGGCTCCTATACCACTTGAAAGGTCCTAATATGGCTAGAGGGGGGGTGAATAGCCTATTAAAATTCTACAAACTCACTAGAGCAAAAGGTTAGTATAATAAATAGTGAAATGCAATTTTGCTCTAGCTCTATAAGGGTTGCAAGCCACCTATCCAACAATTCTAGTCACTATGATCACTATAACAACCAATGACTAAGTCACTACGAGCTCTCAAAAGCTAGCTACACTAAAGAGCTCAACTAGGTGAGGAGCTACACTAGCAAAGATAAAACAAGCTCTCAAAACTAATTACACTAAAGAGCTTGTTGCAACTAGTTTACCGAAAAGTAAATGAGAGGTATGTGATCTTTATACCGCCACGTAGAGGATGAACCAATAACAATATATGATGACCAATCACCGGGAGAAATCCAATCATACACAAGATGAACACACGATTTTTCTCCCGAGGTTCACGTGCTTGTCGGCACGCTAGTCCCCGTTGTGTCCCCCTACACCACGTGGATCGGTGGCTAATCGGTATCACACACCGAGCCTCTCAATAGGCACCACAAGAACCTACCAATGATGAGAAGTTGAATGACACGAGCAATCCACTAGAGTTGGAATTTGGCACTCCGCCGGAGAACCACAATAACCCCTCACAAATCACCTCTTGATTGGGGGTGGACACAATCACCAAATCCCCTCACCAATCAACAATCCACCAACCGTCTAGGTGACGGCAATCACCAAAAGTAATAAGAAATCCACAATTGCAACAAACACCTAGTGCCACAAAGAATGCAATCACAAAAGCACAACACTAGGGTTTCCCCCAAATCCTCTCACCAAAGAGCACCAAGCTATGGAGATGGAGAGGAGATGGAGGAGATGCTCTTGAAGCTCTCGAATCAATCACTAGAGCTCAATCTCTCACTTGAATGGGAGCACAAAGCTTGGGAGTGAGAGAGAAAGGAGATGAGAGCTTTTCTTCTCTTAGGGTTCTTGGCAAGATGGGGAAAGGAAGAGCTTTACTGTTCTGTTCTTTCTGTGAGGTGGGAACCGAAGGGAAGAGGGGGCGCTGCCTTTACTCCAGACGCTAGCCAGCCACGGCGTGGCCTGGCCCAACGGCTACAGAGCCAACGGGTGGAACTGGGCAGCAGTAGCCAATCAACTGACACGCGGGCCCAGCCCCTCCAACGGCAGGAACGGCAACAACCAGAGCGCACCCATGAAGCTTCCTACAAAGCTGCCTCCTTATGTGGACAAACAACGCATGGTTCCCTTTCTCCTTCTGAGCCAGTGGCCCCACGGAGTCGACGTGCGAGACAAAGCAGTGCACCAGGCGCTCTTCCTTGATTAAAATAGCCACGGCCCCACGAGCACTCTTATATTTTGTATGCCAAAAATAGAGCAACGATAGACATGCAGCGGCTGATATTATTCTCTCCCACTCAAAAACGAAATTACCAGGAAGCTTTCTTTCTCTCTCATAGTAAAACGAGCGGACAGCAGGTAACATGCAAGAGCACAAGCAGGCCATGCCGCTCACTTTCTCCCAGCATGCAACGGAACAGTGCCTCCTCTCTTCGGTCAACTCAAGCAACAGCAGGTCAGGCTCCACATGATTTGCTCGCTCAAAGAACGGTCAACAACGCACATGTATAGGGCCCGTACGTGCGTCCTCACTCAGCGGTCGACAACGCACAAGGCAGCAGCGGGGTCAGCCAATCAAGCGCGCGAGCGGCCGCGAGTCCTCTCTCTCTTGCATTGCATGCACCGAACGTAGCTTCCATGAAACTGCCTGGCCTCCCAGCGCCTCCTCCGATCTCAAACGGTCAAAAAAAGCAGCAGCACGGTGCTTCCCTGAAGCTCCCCTTTTAATTAAAAAAAATGCCCACTCACTCTCTCATTACTGGAATGAGTGGCTCAGGTTCACATGCACATGCAAAGTAGCAGGCACCTTCTTTCCTCCATTACGTGGTCAACATGCAAACTCCCAGTAGCACTTTGACATCCTTTTGCTCTGTATATCAGCCGAGCAAGAATAGAAAAAAAATGCAAAGACTCCTCTCCCTTTTTTATATATAAATAGCCTTATAAAATTCTATCTTTTCCAAAGAAATGCTTAACCAAAAAAAACACTAGAGATAGAATTTTTGCAAATAAATTTTCAGGCTATCTCATAAACTGATCGCGTCACTAAGCGTATGCATATGCAAATGAGACTCACACTTAGTGGCACTAGATAACCATTGCAATTAAAGATCTCCCCTCTTTATAGTACGGTTATCCATCCTAAATCCACTCACACCCTCTAGGTGTCTTGAGTGGCAAAACAAAATGGCCCTTAGGATTTATACCTTTGCCTTGAGCCTATTTTATTTTTCTTTTTCTTCTTTTCAATGTTGGAGCACATATCATCATCTTTTGGTCACCTCCATCACCTTGACCATCTCTAGCTCCATCACTTGGTGTGTACCAACCTATCTTTACATTTCACTCATGATAAAGGTTAGTACACTTAGGTTTCATCAATTATCCAAAACCAAACTAGAGCTTTCACCGTGCAGCTCCAGCACCTGTGCCGTGGTGACGCTGAAGGCGTCGTATGCCCTGCCTGCCACGACCTGTGCCTTTAGCAGTGCCACGAGCGCCTCCATGCCGGCCAGTGTCCTCGCGCAGGGCATGCCACCCTGGTCCACGTGAGCAAGACAGTGAGGGATGTGTGACCATACCATCAGTGGCAACCATACTGAGAAGGGTAGCAACGCAGAGAGCGACGAGGTCGAACTGCTGGCCGGTGGCATTTGAGAGCGTATTTGCATAGAGGTATTGCGGGCCATGCGGGTTTTGCAGACAAGTTTGTTATGTCCGCGGAACGCTTGTCCACAAGGTTTGTAGCTTAGTGGCTGGCTGCAAGCCCGCTAATAAACTTTGTGGCAAGCGATGCGGGTTAGTGGCTGGCCGCTAACGAGCCCGCCTGCAAGTTGATTGTAAACCCACACTGGCCTCAAACTAATGGCATTGATTGATGCATGATTAATCATAGTTTCAACCAAATAAACAAAGAAGAATCTGACAGCATAAACATCATCATAGTCCGATGCCACATACATTGTCTTAAATCATAGAGGTGGACCAGCCAAACAAGAAAAAACATGAAGCTACTTAATCATGCCTAGGTTATATCATCACCGACTTCAGACAAATTAGGTAATTAACCATGAAGTCATAGCTACTCAAAGTTTACAAAGTACCAATGAAGCAAGGCAAAATACCAACATCAATAGCCTCATCACAGCAGCAGCTCATCCATCCTCTAGTTCTAGTCATAACAGGTCTAAGTGGGGCAGTCGTAGCTGCCAGTATTGCCCCCTTCAACCATATTCCAAACATCAAGATAACAAATGAGGTGATTAACACATTCTTCCATCAACCAGCCTTACCATTACCATCAGAAGAAAGAATGATCAGAGCAAAAGCATCATCAGGAACAAGATCATAGGGGAGGGGAGCTACTGCTCCTTGAGATGGATGGACATCTCTCATTGCTGCCTGAAAATCTCTAACAGCCTGATCATAGTTGTTGTACTTCTTGTATATAGCATTTCTCACCCTAAGAACATGCTTGTTGCACTTGTGTCAACTCTGATAAATCCTAGGAGACTTCCCATTGAAAACAACATAGTACACTGCCATTTCTGTGAAATGAAACAATGGTTTAGCCTCAGTCAAATGTAAAGCATGAAACTAGCCATGAGTGTGGAACTTGAAGATCTACGGTTTGCGGTGAAACAAATCGTTGATCTTAAATCCCCCACTGATGACCAGCATCATCAAGTTCATATGTAAGAGAATTGACATCACAGGCATTGTAATAAAAGGTTGGCCTCAGCTTTATAATGTGGTGGTGTTCTTTCAGTTCAAATCATTGGTGGTTGTCATAGAAAAAAACCAGTAGTGCAGCAAATCCAAGCTCATGGATGTCATGGAATCCATGTGTACATCCATACACTGCCATCAGCACAAGAAAGAAGGGGCTGTTGCTAGGGTATGCATGTGTCACATGGATTTGATGACATACATGATAAATCAGAATAATTAAGTAAACATGGTAGGCACCAAACAAGTGCAAATCTAGGGGTATGACTGTCATTGAACCCTATTGTACACATCCATTCACTGTCATCAGCATAAGATACAAGTTGCTATTGATAAGTGAATGGATGGACACACATAGGGTTCCATGGCAGTGATGAAAAACATGAAGAACCAATTAAACAAGATAGTCACCTCATGAATATGTTATTTTTGCATCATAGACCTTATAAATTTTCCACAGTTACCACCAATCAAAAGAAACAAAACCAACAGGTCATAAGTAACAGACATAAGCTTTCGCCATGGGACACAACCATGGAACAACAGCATCATCATTCATCTATGCTGCTACCACTTTATGGCTGAGTTTCATGGCCAAAGACAAGGTAACAGTGACAGATGATGTAGTAAATAGAGCCAAAAGAACAGGATCCAACAGAAATAAAAGAAGCCATGAGCAGTACCAAATAGAGCAGCCAATAGAGGCCACAATAGTGCATTACAGATACCAGAACAGCCTCACACATGTAGGCTCAAATAAGGTCAATCTTGCTTAATGTTACCTATAGTCAGCCACCCTCCAACTACACTAACCCAAAAGACAGGTGTGAATCAACCAACTAATCCAACAGAAATATTTGAAACCATCAACAGTTCATGCCCCAGCAACAACTGCTACAGCAGGCCCAACTCCTGTCGGCCCTCCAGCAACCCCAGCAAGCAAGTCAGCAACAGATGCAAACCCAGCAGCACCAACAGACCCAGTAGCATCTAGTGAAGCCATCCTAAATAGGTGACCAGCCAAATATGAAGTACACCATGTGAAAACATACAATTTCAACATCCGATAAAAGAAAGGAAATTATTAAAAAGCAGGTCTTAGACATGTCCGTTAAATTTTACATGAGTAGTACCCATACATGAGTTCATACCAGGGTGTCCAAATGTAGTTATACAACAAATGAATGATAAACTAAATTCTAGATGTCCCCCTACTAGCCCACATGGCATTACAAATGACATCAGTCCTAGAGGTACCCTTGCCAACACATGTGTGCCATCAATGGCGTCAATGCAGTCCTAAAAGTGGGATAACAACTGCTAAGTACCACTACATGTTTACATTGGCACATTAACATGAATTATATCTACCTGCAAGAATGGGTACCATCTATGGCTTCCCATTATTTTTGGATGGATGGAGGTCCTGTGAGGATTGATCATTTCGGCCCTAAGCTCACCAACAACAAACAAAACTTGGTGGAATATCGTACTAACAGTCTCAATGGATCTCCTAAGGACTGATGCACAACCCTAAACCTCTGTTTGTGTCCAACAACATGGAGGAACATTGCAACCCTAAGCCTCCTAAGCCTAGTCATAGGATCCATCTACAAAGCAATGAACATTCACATATATAACTAAGATGTAAACACCCTAGCTGGCCTCAACATGCATGAGTGAGCATTCAACAACAAAAAATAGCATGTCTGCATAGGGAAAAATGCCTCCAGTGCATGGACATATTCATCATCGACCGTAACAGTATATCAAACGAATCAAAAACATGAGCAAAAGCTTTACCACAAATTGCAACATGATTGACCTCAATGTACTGAAAATAGGCAACAATAGAGCAAGAATAACCAAACCATGCATGATTTCCATACTCGCATCCAAACCCTAGGCACGAACAAAACCCTGACATCGCAAGAATGGGGAAATGGGGTCAATTTCACCTAGGGGTGGTCGTTGGAGCTTTGGAGGCGCTCGAAACAGAGAAGAACAAGACCAGCCAGTGGAGATGTAGCAGATCTAGAAGGAGAGGAGGCAGATCCGCAGCCACCAACACTAGCCGCACCAACGGACTCGAGGAAGACGAAGGAGGAAGAATACCGCCTCCATGGAGCCCGGGAGGAGACGGAGCGACCATGCGGTGAACCAGATCCAATGGCGACGAACGGAGGCAAGCACCAGGACGTATGCCACCTCCGCGATGACCACCAAACTCACCAAATCCTCCAGTCGCTCAACGGGATTGCGGTGGGGATGGAAGGGAACGAGGTCAGGAAATGGAGGAGAGGAAGACAAAGATGGGAGGGAGCAACTTATAAAGATGGCACGGCGGGGGAGAGAGGGAGGCGCACGGACATTTCTGCCTTCCCACGCGAGCACGCGTGAGGCAGCCGCCGCCGCCGAAAATCGCTCAGGAGGAGACGAAGAGAGCTGAGCCCTGAAGGAACGAGACCTAATCTCGTTTCCCGTTGTGCAGGAGAGAGAAGGAAAAATGCACCGCGACGGCCTAGCTCCTAGGGGGCCAACAATATCAAACACGAGCAATTGCGGCTGGGGGCGCAGGGCTGGCCTTTTGGCCTATCAAACACGCCCTCGCCCGTGATGGTGGCGGCTCATGGCGCGAGGGCCCCTCCACTATACTCTTTTGTGCGTTGAATCTTGACGATTCAGAAAGTTTGTTGCGGTGTGGAGGAGATGCAAAAGCCCGGCAGCCAAATCGGCAATGGGCCAGAAGCGGAGCTGATGTTGCGGATGCGGATGGGTCAACTTAGGTGTCAAGCTCACGAGTACTACGTGTCGACCATTGCAGTTTCAGGCTTTCAGTCTAGGAGGAACTTTGGTTTACAATATATACGGGGACTAGCGCCCGATTGTTTCAGAAAGCAACGTTCGTCCGGACACAGCTCACCAGCGCCCGACGCACGCAACTCGCTTCGTCCCACACCAAATCTTGCTTCAAAGACAGCGCCCGTCCAGACGGAGCTCCGTGCCTGCACCCAACGTCTGCCCGCATCGCATCCTGCGCCCCACGCCCCCTCACATCGCACACCAGTGTCCAGAACCGCGCACCGGTGTCCGCACATGAACCACGTCAGGCCTGCCGCGCCTGCACGTGAACCACGACAGTGCCCCCGCAGCAGCACTAAGCGGCTGCGGTAAGCCGCTGTCCGCCAGTCACCTGCGCGCATTGCAACATGTGCAACACCCGATCTACTTTTGAAATATAAAGATAAAACATTTGCAACATACAATGAAACATTGAAACATGCGTGTATAGCCATAGCAATATATGCCACTTCCAGATCCACTTTTGCAACATATGTCTGAAACATCTGGAACACATTAAAACAAACACTTGAAACATGCGTGTGTAGCCATAGTAATATATGCAACATCTAGATGAAAACAACTAGAACACTTTGAACATAGACTTCAAACATGAGTATATTGTTATTGCAACATATAAAACATCACAGTTCTACTTTTTGCAACATCCAGACGAAACACTTAAACACATAAAGTCTGAAACGCCTGAAATACTTGAAACACGGCGTCACTAGCGGGCATGGGCTACCTGGTGTGGGACTACGGTAGCCAGCAAATTTGGGTTTAAGGGGACGTTGAGAGCACCAGGCGACCTCCTAGTGGCGTCAGGGTGGTGGTGGCGTTTTGCACGCCGTGGCCGCGCCCAGCGAGATGGATGGGTCGCGGCGGTGGATGCCTCGCGCAGCGCGAGATGGGGCGCAACGCAAGATTGGGGCGGGTGTGGCGCATGATGGGGCGCAGCGGCGAGGCAGAGCAGGCGGGCGGACGGCGAATCGCTACTGTTGCGGGCGGATGCGTAGTTGACGTGACGTTGCGGGCGGACGACATGATGAAAGTGGTAGCGGTCACGAGTAAGGAAAATATTCAGAAGTGGAAGAATGGACATTAATTGTTGGTCCCAATCGATACGCAGAGCCACGAACGGGGTGTCCGGACCGACATGCCCAAAGGAACGTCCTCGTCGAAGCATTATCGGTCCTCAGGACATTCTCACGAGTTTAATTAAACCTGATGGTGTCAACTTTCAGCTTAGTCGAGTGAGACATGAATTGGTATCGACTTTTTTTGCACAACAGGTCTACAACGTCTCATACAGTCACCATTTCAGATGACAAGTTTAGGTGACACAAATCACACGGCACACTTTACTGACACGAAAATTGAGAGGCATACACATTGAGCTCGCAGTCCAGAGGATGAGGTAGCGTATACAGCAGAGTTGCAGAGAGGCTCAACAGCAAAAAAAAAAAAAAAAATCAACGTGAAGAAATGTTTAAGTCTTTATTCATCTTTATTACTACGTACAGTATATGAGTTTAGTACTACGTACAGTATAGCCACGAAGCGAGCGGATGTCTCTGTAAAACATGTCTACAAAGACGGGGTGACAGTTGCAGTGGCACTGACAGTGACAATTGCTCCAGCCTCGGTCAGCAGAGGCACCAGCTTCCCACCGTCATGCATTGCCATGGTTGCTGCTCAGCAGGCAGTAAATACATCGTTAAAACACAATTCAGATGCAAATGAGAAACAAAGTGAACGCAGCTTTGGTTTCTTGGAGTTCGAGATCACTATGAGAATGACGACATTGACAGAACTACAGAAGGTAAACTCACCGTCACAGCCACCAATGCGCTCCCCTTTCACAAAGACATTGGGAACAGTTTTCTGACCAGTCCATTCAGCGAGAGCTGATTGCAGCTCAGCGCCATCACCTTCACACAGTGATTAAAATGATAATTCAGCAAACAGTTCTCATAGAATGCATGTGTTTGTTATCTCTTCAGTGCTCGAGACATATGTTAAAATGGTTCATGTAATGTTCACTGTGTTCGGTCACGTTTACAGATTCACACAAATCTTCATTGGTGTAATTGTGTTAAGATGGTCTAATCAATCGAGGAGCAATCATTTCGCAACGTGTTAACAATATTAAAGAGATTACTCCAAACATGGTTTGCAAGTACTGAACTAATCTCCAATTTGATTGAATTGTAGTATGTTCATCAGTTCATGGACACTTGCAGCATTGCAGTTTGATCAGAACTAAATTTTGCAATATCTTTCAATTGATAGATGAGCTCATAAGTCTACCAGTGGCTTCTACAACCATCATCATTTGATATCGTAAACCTTACCCTTCATTTGTTGGTTTATTTTATGACAAATATTGAGATTTGGGAATCAGACTATTTGTGAGGTACATAAGTGGATCAAAAATAAAGAAGTATGCTAAAATCAAGAAAATCACTCACTTTCCACATCCAACTCAATAGCCTTGTAACTTGCCCCCAGCTGTGCTAACAATTGCTTCACTCGGGTGCAGAAAGGACAGTAAGTTTTGCTGTGGTCATAAGATTAAAACACAAGGAATTTATATACAAAGAATAAAGGATAATTATCATATAAGGTATATAAGATTAAAACGTAAGGAACTTTTTATACAAAGAATAAAGGATAATTATCATTTGAATTAGTATAACTATACCGACAAAATTGTTCATTCATTTTACACTCATGGAGCAATTCTAACACTTCAGATAATACAAAGAGTGTGTTCTATGGCAATTGGCACAGCAATATTCATTCTTTTTCTTTCTTATTATGGCACTTCGTCATAATGAATGGGTAGAGTGATCCTATATAAATAAATCACTTGTTATCATCACAAATAAGTAAAGAATTCCCTCATAAAAACAAAGAACAAACCAACTGAAGAAATATGTATATATTTTCGTTTTATAAGGGCGGAAGCATGAATGGGTAGAGTAATACCAAAAATTCTGCAAAAAGGTGAAAGATGAAAGGTAGTACCTTACTCATTCGGTCATTCCAAAAATTTCTAATGGCTTACAAGGATAGTGAGGATTTCAATCAAAATATACTAAATACCCAATATATAATTTCTGCAAAACTACAAGTATATTCAGTCTACGGTGCCAAGTTGAGGAAAAGTTCAAGCTACAAGGAGAAATGACAACTAATTTTAGACCAAAGACCGATTGGTCCCGCTTTTTATAGAAAGCAAGAGTCTACTACTGGGGATACCAGTTTTACAGGTAGCGAGTAATAAAGTGCCCTCGGCACAAACCCCTCAACTCACCCAGTTTTTGAGAAGAAACAAAAGCTTGAACGTCTAGGCTTATTACAGACTTGTGCACAACGAGCACAGTAATGACAACTAATTTCCTTATCCACCCACCCCAATTCATCATGTCTATACCACGCGAAACTATTTGTTCTAGCCCAGTCAATTGCAAATTTGAAAACGAGAAAACAAACCTGCTACCGGATAACTGAACTATCATCTATGTAGCGATGGTCCAACTCGAAGCCTGCACTAATTTTGCAAGTGCGGTAATCGAAACAAAGACTCGATGAGCAAAAAAGACCTGAAGACGACGACGGGGGAGGACGAGACGATCTCCTTGGCCTTGTCGAGAGCCATGTGCGTGCGGCTTGCAGAGTTGTCCGAGCGCGGAGCTTAGATGGGGAAAGGAAAGAAGACGGATTTGTTGTTTCCAGAAAAAACTAGACGGCTGTGTGCTTTCGGTGCCGAACCCGGCCCGTCCAATTTATACCGGAGCGGGAGGTGCCGATTTGCCGTGGGAACGGGACGGCAACTGGAGAATTTCTTTTGCCCGGCAGCCGGCAGCCGCGTTGACGCACCGTGCACGCTAGGGCTAAAGCCATGCCCCGAAGCACACGCACGACTTGAAGAGAAGTTGTGGCTCGTCTTTTCCTCTCGTCCCAGTCGCAACTGGATGGACCATTCTAGATCCACGATTGAGCAGCATGCTTTCGCCGGTCGCAGCTGCGATTACGTTTTACGTCATGCGTGACCCCAAGAGCATTCGTTTCCACAATTCATCAGTCGTACGGCGAGGGGCAAGCATAGTTTTCAGAATTCAGTCGTACGACGAGGGGTCTCTGACAAAGACAACGCCGTCGGTGCAGCGCGCAGCCTGCCTCTGAAGGACCGTACGGCCTGGCCTTGAGACGATTGAGCCCATAGATACAGAGAATATGAATGGATCATTGAACAATCGTGTTTCTGCTCCGTTGTCCAATTCGTGAACTTCGAAGGATAGCTATGCGGGCATGCGGCCGTCGAGACTTTCAGCTCCGTTGTCCAATATTTAAACAGAAAAAATGTCTTTAATCAGAAAGGATCTTCGCGTCTGGTTTTAAGATTCTCTGTTCAGTTTCAAGTATAATACATTTGCTGTGTTCAGTAGAATATTACTATTTGCCCTATTCATTCAATATGTTAGCTATTCATTCAAAATGTTTGCTCTGTTCAATTAGTAAAAATATTACGCAATTTGCTGATTTGCTAGCGTCATTTCTCTTGGGGAAAGACCAGGGCATCAGCAAATTTTTGGTCCGAAGATAAGCATTCAAGAAAGTGTAGTTCCTCGACGTCCAATCGCATCAAAAGAATTCCGCGCTGGATAGCGAGAGGAACAATCATTTTTGCTTCACATTCTTACGCTGCCCACAAACCATAAAGGCTCACAGGCACAATGAAATCAAGAGAAGCCATAAAAAAGACAAGAGATCTGTAACGAAGTCACTGACAACAATAGCAAACTATGAAGAAAACCTAGCATCAAGAAAACCTAGTGATGGATTACCACAAAGACAACTCAGTCCCTTAGATGTTCTTAGACCATGCGATCATCTCCGCAGGAGTCATTACAGGTCTGTAGGACTCATCACCGTTGCCAGCACGAACCCCAAAATATTTACCCTTTTCACACAAGAAATCGAGTCGGGAGTTAAAATTAGAACAAGATCGATGATGCGGTTTTTCGATTAGTAATGTATGTAAGAGTCGCCTCGTGCCCTGCGGCGCCGGAAAAATCCGAGGGCACAAGGTGAAAGCGAACTCAGGATACAACAGGGTGATGTTGCTTCAAGGGAACGAGTCTACTGGGAACCAATCGGTCGTAGACCGAAAATCCCAGCGACCAGATGACGAAGCCAACCGCAATATCGGCAAAATCGAAGGCAAAGCTTCAAGATATGAAATCGAAATCGAAAGAAACTAGAAGCGCAGCGATCAAAATCGAAAGAAACGAGCAGAAATCCAATCTGACAAGAAAGGGAAGAACCTAACCTAACGGAGACAGCGGCGGCGGTGCTGACCTGAACCGGAGGGGGAGCAATTTATAGCCGCCGTGGGTGTCTGCCTAGCGGTTTGTTAGGTTACCTTCTCAAACCCTAATGGGCTGAAAGATACGTTAATGGGCTCTGGGATTCGGCCCCACGTTAACAGGCTCTGGGATTCAGCCTTTGGGCCTGCTAAGCAAATTTGGTACTCGACCGCCCCCAAGCAACAAACAAAATTTTCCTCTCTCCTGCAGCTTCTCACCGCTAGACCTTTCTTCCTCCCTCGTTTTGTATTGTAGCAGAGAAAAGGGGAACTGTGCGAACTGATCATAGGTCAGTGTTCTAAGTCCTCGACTTGGCACGGGTGCTCGCGTTTTTCTGAATTTATTCCAGGATTTAACGGCGCTATGCTTTCAGTGGTAAACGATGTCCCCGTCGACAGCGAGGCACCAGTGGTGACTTCGTGAATCTCGAGATCTGTCGGCTCAGTCCTTCGGAGGTGCTCATAGGGGTAAGGTTTACGTACGTGTATTCATAGGGATGAGTGTGCATGCATGTTGTGGACGTCTGCGTTGTACTGTAATTCTAAAAAAAAGGAAACTCTAAATTCAGCTCATCCTTGTCGGTTCTGTGCCACCGGTGTCCTTCTAGGCTCCAGTGATGCGGGGAAACAGAATCTGAAGTCCCATATGAGCTGAATCTAGAGTTCTCTTTTTTTAGAATTATAGTACAACGCAAACGCCCACGACACGATGAGGATGCGGCATCTATGGTCTTCTCCAACGAAGCAGCAGTGAAATATGGTTTGCTTCCTCAAATAATGGAGGGGATGGTGTTCGATTTGCTCCCCTGGTTGAGGTTCTTCTTTGGCCTGTCGGTTCGGCCTGGTTGGTATTGCTCATACTTCCTCGCAAGGGAAGGTTTCTTCTACCCATCTGACGAGGTTGCCTTGTTCATTCAGTGGTCTCAATGCTTCTTGACTTTTGGGCACCGCATGTTGTGGCTTTAAAAACTGTATTGGCCTTTAAGGCCAGTCTCAGTGTAAGGTTTCATCTCCCAGTTTCCAAGACATGAAACTTAACATGAAACAGATAGCTCTCAGTGCATAGTTTCATTATACAGATTCATATGTTTATTTTAGTCTTTTCATGGGTCCCACCGGTGTCTCTCCCTTCCCTCTCTTCCCTGCCGTCAGCCAGGCTCTGCTCACCTGTGAACATGACGAATCCCATGGCCGTGTTGGCCATGGACGCCCATGGAACCACCAGCAGGCTGCCGTGCATCCGCGACGAGTCATAGGTCACGTAGGAGTTCAAAGCCGCGGCCGGCAGAGCCGTGCCCGGCGGAGTCACGTCCTCCATGCGGGGAAGAGAGGGACCAGTGCGGCGACGTAGGACCAGTGCAGCGACGCGCCAAGGTCCACGAGCTCGCCCAGCCGGTGGCGTCGTCATCCTGGACAGTCGCGCCGTGCCCCCTCACCGCTCCCAGCCGGCGGCGCCGCCCCCCGCGGGCGCCATGACCGCGGCCCCGCGAGCTCACCCAACCGGCGGCATCGGCATCCCGGACAGCCGCGCCGCGCCCCCACACCGTTCCCAGCCGGCGGCGCCGCCCCCCACGGCCACCATGAGAGAGAGAGCAGCAGGGGCCATGGAGCGGAGCCTGCCCGACGCCCGTGGAGGAGCTGCTCGGCCTGCGGCGGAGCATGGAGCGGAGCCTGCCCGACGCCCGTGGAGGAGCTGCTCGGCCTGCGGCGGAGCTGTGACCGCGGAGGAGGTGCTCGGCTCGCGGCGGACTCGCCCGCGGCGGAGTTGCTCGCCCGCGACGGAGGAGGAGCCCATGAAACGAATCAGCCGTCTCAACGCAGGTTTCGTCCGGTTTCCCAGACGTTGGAAACACCGCTCACTCGTGTCGTGGGATGAAACCTTTCCTTTCTCTCTCCTGCTTGTTTCATACAAAAACTTCTCATCGGCTGATGTGGTATCTCATTTAATGTATATGGAACCCTTCATGAAACTCCATTGAGACTGACCAACGGCCATACCTTGTCAGCTGAGGATGTCTTGGCTTCGGTTCCTTCGATCTAGCTTGGCGTTGGCGATCGGAGAGGAACTCTATGAATAGGACCTATAATAGTTTCAATGTAATTTTCCTTTTTTATCAGGTTCCTTTATGTAACTTGTACTCACCACCCCTTCTTAAAAAAACAAAATTTTCCTCAGAAAAAAACAACAAACAAAATGTCATTCTCAAAAAAGGCAACGAGCACGATGGATCCATGCCGTTGCAACGCATGAGGGGACAAATGATGGTGCTACTCAATATCCCACTATCACTACAAATTCGGAGGTCAATGTCATCATAAGTTAGATACTGCTCCCTCTGTCCCAAATTATCTGTCGTTTTTTTTTGTTTCCGTGCTGTAAGTTTGACTTAATTTGTAGAAAATACGTGCAACATTTGTGTCTCCAAATAAATTTATTAAAAAACTAGATTCAGAGATCTTTCAATGATACCAATTATGTACCATAAATATTAATATTTTTTAATATATATTTTGTCAAAGTTATTTCTCGGAAAACAAAAACGACAGATATTGAGACGGAGGGAGCACGTGTTGGTGTATGTAGCTCATTGCCTCAGGATCCATCACATCCAGACACGTCGTGAACACGTGGATGCCACGGCTGCTATCGATGGCTGCGCGACCCAACATATTTGCTAGTTTATTTACTCCCTCCGTTCTAAATTATAAAACACCTTATTAGCATCCAGACGTTCGGATCCACGTCCAGACGCCGGTGCCTGTTGCTCCATTTATGCGTGTCCGCGCGCTCGTAGGAGCCTGCACTCCCCCTCCGCACCTCCCCGTCCAAACACCCGAGCCCCTCCGCTTTCGGCACGCGCATGCCGCACGAGGACCGCCTGCGCCCTTCGCATCCGCTTCCGGTGTAAGTTTCCCGCTCCACCCTGAACGTCACCAGCATCGGGAAGAGGAGTAGGGGCGACAGATGCCCTGCCGGTGCCCGGAGGAGGAGAAGACACCGAGGAAGGCAACAGAAATGCGACGAGGGAGATGCCACACCTGATTTGCTTTTGAAACATCGAGATGCAACACTTGCAACATACGTCTGCAGGCAGATGAAACACTTAAAACATACTTCTGAAACACTTGCAAAAAAGCACCTGAAAAATACTTGAAAATCATTGCAAAACATACGCAATATCTAGATAAAACACCTGCAACATATATTCGATAACACATATGAAACATTGAAAATAAACATTTGCAACATAATTGTACAACCATTGCAACATATGCAACATCTCGATCTACTTTTGCAACATCCGCATGAAACAATTGCAACATACATATGAAACACATAAAACATATGCTTGCAACATGTGTTTTCAGCACATTCCACACATGCTGCTTGGGAGGATAGAGGCTCGTCGCGTGTGGAGTTCGCCGAAGACAGTGGCCCCGCAGTAGGAAGGCATCCGCCATGCGACGCGGCAGGGAGGCAGAGGGCCGCCGCGGCTCAGAGGGGTCGCACACCGCGCTTAGCAGGGCCGGCAGTCTGGTGGGTGAGCATCGCGCCTGGCAGGCAGGGCCGGCAGCTGAGTGCCGTGGCTCGGAGGCGGCCGTGTGCGGTGCCTAGCAGGCAGGGCCGGCAGTCCGATGGCCGATTGTTGCTCCTCGAAGGCAGTAGGGAGCGGATATGAGCGACGAGCAGATAGGAGTAACGAGCAGATAAGAGCGATGGGTGTATTTTTTGGTTAGAAACGAATGAGAAGATTTGAGGGGGTCGTTGGGCCGGTCTACTGCACATCTGGGAGACACGTTCGAACGAGCGGGGATGGACATCCTAACCCCAACATTACCATTTGATTTTTGTAGATACAAATACATAGCAAAAGTCCTGTATCTAATCAGTGTATATGTAGCCGTGTAAACATAGTGTATATGTAGCCGCGTAAAAGCTATGTACAAAAAAATCATAAGGACTTATAATTTGAAATGGAGAGAATATTTAATATATAACGGTTCTAGCTTGTCGTCTCTAGTCTTTATGCACTCCGAAAATTATAACTACTAGTAGACAGCGGCACACGTGTCTAAAAAGACCATTCATATTGTGTGAATATAGCAAATCAAATGTTGGATAAGTTATCGATTCTTATTTCATAAAAACAAATGTTCTTAATCTGGATCAACAACATATTACCACAAATCATTTCTTATAACGATTCAAACTCATTCATAACTTTAACCAATGATTATTTATATATGATATGATAGAATGTGCTCTCTCTATTCCAATTTATACGACGTTTTAGCTTTTCTACTTTCTAGATACATTACTTTTACTATGTATCTAATAGACATAGTGTATATCTAAAATGTATAGAAAAAACTATGGATCTCGAAAAGCCAAAACGTCTTTTATAATTTGAAATGTAAGGAGTAGTTCTGAGTCCAACTCAGATACATACATTACAGAAAGAAGCATAAGGTCTTGATGACGAGACACATCGATGCACATAGAAATCAGACCCCATAATGTAATATAGACATTTTTCTCACCAATGGATCCACCATACTTGTCAGGTAGTTTGAATACCATTTACCTTTTGCTATTCGTTCGACCATAGGTACCTTAACCTGCCAAAACCACTTTATTTCAGTTACCACGTATGTCTTTGCTATAAATCACTCAATAATCTAGTCAGATCTAGCTGCATAGCGTCAAGCGGTGTATAGACAGTTCATACATACAGAGCATGCAGTGAGGCAACTGAAAACAGACACTCAATAGTAATGGGCCTAGAACAGAACAAATCAAGATCAAGTTGGTAACTGAATCTCTACTACAAGCATGGTATTCATTAGTGTGGTTATTGTATTATTATATGCTACTGACAGAAGATGGCGTACAAGCAACCAAATTGGGTCATAAAAGAGCACGATCTGCGATTTTTTTTTGGAGTGTCTCACTCCCTTATTTTGCCTTCAAAGATACAATAGTGTCAGTGTGGACATTGTATAATCTGATTGTGAATAATTACTATGGAGTAAACCCCATGATTCAAACATGATGATTCTTCATTTCACTCATGTATCTCAAAGTAAAATTGTGGTACTACAGCTTGTAATATCAAATGGAACATAAGTGAAAAATGTGACGATGTACGAACCTAAACATAATATTCTAGAAATAAAATGTCTATATCGATATCAGTTAATGCTACATGAGGGCTGAGGCATGATGTACAAGAATAGCTTCAGGCATTTGAGAAAGAGAACTTGGACCTTGAGGCCAAGCTTCATGGGTTCGAGAAAGAGAATATGGGTTTCAAGGCCAAACTTCTTGTGCATCTAAAGATCTGAACATACCAATGTTGGAACTTGGAAAGTGTTAAAAGATTGCAAGGATTAAGGCAGAATGCCACAGGTCATAACATGTATCTCAGAAAAGAATATAACATCTAATTCAGTTCTAAAGGTACTCAGTACTGACATTTTAGTGTAAACTTCTACTTCTACATATACCTTGTCCATAATTAATGAAAATTCCATTACCCTGTTAACTGAATGTGGTGCACTATCTCAGATGATTTATGAACACCTCTGGATTCTAATAATAGCATAACTACCTGCTGAAACCCCAATGCCTACACAAGCTTGAAGCCTCAACCGAAACTAGAACATACTTACTTGGAATTGTCTAAATGATGATGTAAGTAGAACTATGTTGTTACTACTACAAAATGCACTTTCAGAGGCACATATTTTCCATTAGCAGAGGCAGGTGTTTTCCATTAACAGAGGCAGGTGACCTGACTGACTCTATGAAATGGTAGTATTTTTATTTCCAGAGGCGGTCGGGCAGGCCGCTTCGTTAATAGAGCCGGACGATTTAAGGCAACCGCCAGCCGAAGGTTGCCGCCTCTATTAATAATTTTTAAATTAAAAAATTGCCCATTCTTTTTTATTTTGTTTTTGTGCTTGTATTTGTAAGATCGATTGGATTTCTTCCGCATCTATCAGATGCTCTCCTGGAGCTGGCAGAAAGATATTTGATTGCGAGGAAGAACATGCCTGTACAGATGTGCCTGCTCCATCCTTTACAGTGAGATGTCTCATGACGGGGTTGCTGCTTCTCCCTCGACTGTCACGTTTCCAGACGCCGACGCCTGACCTTGGAGAGGATCGTTGTCGCTCTCCAGCTGCACGGGAGGCAGTGGCGGCGATGCAGTAGTAAGGATGATGTCGTACCTATTCCAAAGTATTAAGTTGTCTTTGGCATCTCCCAAGTACCGGATGCCTTCCTTGGTGGGCAAGTCGATCTCAAGCCTCTGATGATTAGGATGGACATCGACCACCAGGACCTTGGCGTAGTCGATCGGGATGGGTTGGCACTGAAACGTGCGGCCTGGGATTGCCATGCCTGTGGCCACCTCCATCATCCGCTTTTTCCTGCCGACCGGGATATGCAATGAGCACGACGTACATGAGACGATATCATCAGCTGGTTGGTTCACAGTTGACGCCGAGCTGCTAGGAACTGACAGGCCTTGGTCCAGTTGTGTTCGTTGCATTAGTTCCATCGAGCTAGCCTTGCCCAAAAACTGTGACCTCAGTTGCACCATCTTAGGGTCACCACTCGTCAGGACGTTACGGATCTCTTCCATCACAATTTCCCTCATTGTTTCCTCACTGGTTTCCTGAATCAACTTTTCCTTGTAACCCTGTTGCGTCCTACAGGAGCCCACATCGATGGCCCAGGCGTCTTTCCAGCTCATTCTCGAGGACATGCCTCGAACGCGGCCACGATGCTCGGGGTTGCCCAACGCAGCCGACAGCTGATCCTTTTCCCTATGTGGAGTAAATGTTCCAGCTTGCTCGGCCGTAACAAATGCTAGAATCTTTTTCTCCGCTTCCTCAGTCTGTGGCTCATTGAATTTACTCTTCCCCTGCGCGAGTTGCTTTGGCCTACGGGCTTTGAGGAAGTCCCTTGTCCTCTCGTTCAGTCCCTCATACTCTATAGGCTTGCCGGCCACAACTGCCTCCCTTTCTTCCCTCCGCCATTTCTTTTTCTTCACCACATACCCTGTACTGCCGAGGTGGTGGGGGTAGAGATTCCTCTTTGCTAGCAAGGAGAACTTCTCACTCTTGTCCATAGCATCTTCACTTGTGTGATATCGGACAAACTGGTCCCACCTTTCCTGTGTGATAAACCCGTATTCTTTAAAAGGCATCTCCCCCTTCTTAACGTACTTCTGGTTAAGCTTCCACCTGAACTGGCGCAGGGCTTTTGCACAGGTACTCAGCGCATAGCTCCTGTTGAGCTCTTCATTGGTGCCCAGTGGGTATGTGAATCTCCTCTTAATCTCTTCCCATAGGGAATTCTTAAGTAAAACATCAACCTTCTTCCATTCGTCTATGTTGAAGTCCACCCTTTCCCTGACCAACACTCCGCAAGCATTACTAAACTTGGAAATCACCGAGACTGGCTCGAGGGGCTCCCCTTTTTTGCCGACCTCATGTATTGCAAACACCTTGGTAGGTAGCTGGTGTCTGCCGTGCTGGCCTCGTTTCCTCTTAGACTTTTCTGAGGATGTTGTAAGCATCAGCTTAGGTGCAGAGGTTCCCTCTTCCTCGTTGAATTCCAATAGACAGGGTCTTAATGGGATCTAGCGAGCATAAGAACATTAATTAGAAGGTGACAAATCAAATAACTTGACCTAATAAGAACATTAAATCTTATTGGCTAAGCCCATGAGGATTGAATCAGACCTAAACCTGCACTACCATACCTCGTTACTTTGGTGTTCTTCATCATCCTTAGGATTGAAATCTGCTCCCTCTCCGTGAGGTTTCTTCTTCAGTCTCGAGGTAAGTTCCTCCTCACCACTCTCATACTCGGTTTCCCAACCCTCACTTGCACTAGAGCTCGGTGTAATAAATTTGTCGAACAGGGGTGAAGGTTGTTCTTCCCCACCTTGAGTGTTCAGTTGCTTCTCCATCTGATGCTGCAATAACAGAAATAGAGTCCTAATTTTGTCAAAGATTTCTCACAAATGTTTCATGCCACATACATCCAGAGTATAACAAGAATTCTTTCAAAATTATAGTTAGACGTTGCATATACATAGAATTCTCATACATGGTGTGGCTCAATTTTTCTCAACTAATCTCACAAATATGTGATGTTTCTCAATTTTTCTATACAACTAATCCCATAACTACAATAGAGAAGCAAAACAATCTATGTATATGGAACTCTCACCTCGATCTGGTTTCCAGAGACAACACCTTGACTTGTTGACCTACAATAGAGATATCACAAGGCATTTGCATAAGAAAAAATATCTCAAAAGTTGCCATTTGCATAATTTAATACATATATGGTTTGCATAATGTGTGAAGCAGGGATAAACAAGAAGAAACAATACGAGTTGGAAGCACAAAAGTTGAAAAAAAAGACAGCAAAAATGTATATTTGAACAAGAGGAGACCCATTCTGCAGCCTATAAAGAATCCAAAAAGGTATTCTCTACATGATAAAAAGAAATGAGCTGCTGTGTACAAAGAATGGGCACAGAATTGTTGTTATACACGTCAAGTAGATAGATGACCAATTGTTTCACCAAATCAAGAAGCTTACAATAAAATTGAAGAGATTGAATTATCCTGTAGAAATCAAGGGATGGACAAAAGAAGGGAAGAAAGCACTACTACTGCAGTATTTGCAGCACAAACAAGTTTTGATTACTTCATTTACAATCAAACATATCATGACAATTCTAGATATTAAAAGGGATCGGCCATCTATGACAAACAGCTCTCGTTTTTTCCCCAAAAAGAATGCCCTGGTTTGTGCTCCATCATTAAAGGCTTACAAGTTTGTGCACCCACATTAACAGCGGAGTTTCACAGGAATGCGACGATAAGGAGTTAAGGACTTGTCATCAACGAGCTGCGACGAACCACAACACATACATGTCATTCTATCATTTGAGTCACCCATCAACTGCCCATGGCTGAAAATTCAGTGTTGCCTCACGCCACTACAGCAGCAATGTGAGCAAAAGTCCACTTGGAGATAAACTCTAGCAAAACCGTGAGACGACAGCCAGTATTTCTAGTCGAGAGAATTATGAAAATGGCCTCAAAACCAATTGCGTTTAGGAAACTGGCCCTTTTTTTTTGAACTTAGCAATTTGGCCTCAAAACCAAAGTTCCTTTGGAAAATGGCCTTCCGTTAGTTTTCACCCCTAACGGTGTTAACTTTTCAGCAAAAAGACCATTTTACCCTTGAGAAAATAAAAATAAAAAACAGAGCTTTATGTATTTATTGTATATTTTGACAGCATGTAGCACTTTCATGTTGTGATTTGTGAACATGTTGTGTGACCTTGTTTATGTGAGAACTGAAACTATGGCTTATGCGTGAATATATGTGGCTGAATGTGATTATCTATGTTACATGGATACGCCAAGGCACAGGCGTATCGCGTATCGGATACGTATCCGATACGGATACGCGTTCGATACGGCACGGATACGTATCGGCGGAGTATCGGATTTTTATTAATTTTGTGAAAATACGATACGCGGGCCTGATACGTATCAATGTGGGGGATACGCGTATCAGCCTTACTGGATACGGCCCGGCCCAATTACACCGCATATCCCGTCGCCCTAAGCCAGTCGCTGCGTCGCACTTCTCCCGCATCGCGCCGCATCCCGCGATTCCTCCCCCCGCGCGCCGCGATTCCTCCCCCGCGAGCGCTGCTTGCCGTCCGCCGGCCACCGGCGACGACCCTCCGATCGCCGGCGACAAGCATCCGTCCCTGCCCGCCGGCGACGAACTCCGCCCCTGCTCGCCACTTCGCCCAGCGTCCAGTGCTCCGCCCCTGCTCGCCACTTCGCCTAGGCTGCGACGGTGACGGTGAGTTCCTGGTTGATTTGTTCGATCTCCTCTTCTTTAGTTCATACTTCGTAGCTGCTTGATTTGTTCGATCCCTACCTCATCTTCCTCTCCCCATTCTCGATCTATGCAGTAGATGGCGTGAGTTCACTGCACTAGCTTTTTCTGTGCTGTATCAGAAAGATTGTTCAAAACATCTGATAATAGATCTAATTGTATTCAGGTTTAAGAGACTTTTAACTCACAACATTTTATTTTTCAAACCCCAGATCAGGCCATTGTGGAGGACTGGAGGCACTATTTCCAGAACACCCAAGGCCTTATCTTTGTTGTTGATAGCAATGACAGAGATCGTGTTGTTGAGGCAAGGGATGAGCTCCACAGGATGCTGAATGAGGTATATTAACCATGTTCATGTTTCTTGTTATATATTTGTTGCATGATCAATCATGTGCTGCCATTTTTAATTTACTTGGACTTTTGAATTTGGGAGCGTTCTCTTGCAGCTATGTTCAAATGATGCTTTGATCTATTAACTGCTTCTAGAGCAACTATATGCATCACTGGTGACTTTGAACATGCCACATGTTGTGTATAATGAATTAAATTAAAGTTTGTGATGTGAGAATTCCTAAGTACCACAGCATGGAATCAAATTTTCTCAGTCTGACTTATGGGAAACAATAATAAGTTTTGCTGCCAGAATTACCTCTGAAGATTTTTTTTAAAAAAAAGATTGTCATAGTCAGCTTGTTAATATCTAAGTTTGCAAGAACATATAACTGATGTAACAGATGAGTATACATATGAACATGTCGGTACATATGAAATATTTAGGTGTCTGGATTATCATTAAGCTGGAGTTATGGTCATGGGCCATGGCTAGCTGTAATGGCTAGTTGTACAGGAAGTATGTATGAAGGCAGCAAATACATGTCTAAGATTTGTTTTCCTGGAACCACTGTATTAGTAAAACCTGTAGACAGATCTCCATATGATTAATGAGTTTGACTGTATTCAGGCACTCATTGTTTTGGTTCCAGTGACATTTGGATTAAGCTGCATACATAAAACTCTTAGAATAATAGTCTTTTTTGGGATATAAGTTTTGAGCATTCATCCACATGACACTGGCAGGATGAGTTGAGGGATGCTGTCTTGCTCGTTTTTGCTAACAAGCAAGATCTGCCAAATGCAATGAATGCTGCTGAGATCACCGATAAGCTTGGTCTCCATTCCCTGCGCCAACTCCATTGGTAAGATATTGTTGATTTGTTTTACTTGTCAGACTCTTACACGATCCATTTGTCCTGGCAACCATCATACTAAACTGGTTTTATGGTTGCATTGTCCATCTTAATTGGCATCTCCCTCTCCCAATTTGAGTGCTGCTAGTGGAAGTGCAAGTGCATTTAAGTAGTTATTTAAGACCTTCAGACCTATTGCATGATTTGCATTATTATTATTATTATTTTATTTTTTTAAAATATTAAACGTATCCGCGTATCGGGTTTTTTGGGAAATTGGCGTATCCGTATCCGTATCCGTATCCGTATCCGTATCCGATACCGATACACGTATCCGTATCCGTGTAACTTAGGTGATTATATATATATATATATATATATATATATATATATATATATATATATATATATATATATATACACACACAAAATATACAATAAATACATAAAGCTCTGTTTTTTATTTTTTTCTCAAAGGTAAAATGGTCTTTTTGCTGAAAAGTTAACACCGTTAGGGGTGAAAACTAACGGAAGGCCATTTTCCAAAGGAACTTTGGTTTTGAGGCCAAATTGCTAAGTTCAAAAAAAAAGGGCCAGTTTCCTAAACGCAATTGGTTTTGACGCCATTTTCATAATTCTCTCTTTCTAGTCTAGTCTGCTACAATGTGGGATAAGAATAACTGAATAAGAGCGGCAGAGAAAGAAGCACCAACTGCATCAGTTAGATATGACAAAAAAATTCTCCCCTGACATTTCCTTTTCGTATCTGATAACTGTCCAAAGTGTTTAGTGTAATAAACGTGGTCGATAACCATAAGCACCAACTGCACTCAAGCATGTTCCTTCACCCTTGTAAAGTTGTATTCTAACTCATTTCCGTCCATTTATTTGCGCTGATTACTTTTCTCGAGACATGATACTGGCACCTGACAGTATGCACTCCAATGTACTCCAACTCATTTCTCGCAACATTTATGACATATTTTAAGAATTTTGACTTTAATGTTATGATTTCATATTAAAAAATATAAATAGTTTCTTTCAAGTTATAATACTTTCTTTCTTCAAGACTCCAACAGAGAAACTAGTCTGTAACTTGGCTTTTAATGTGGTGCTATCATGTACGAGGATTCTTGAAACCCTGGATACTCATACAGTTGTGGATACTATGATACAAAAAAAAAGTCTTATTAATGTTGCATGAACTAGTATAAAGATTATAAAATACTTATTACATCAATACTCCAACAGAGATACTACTCCTGGGTACAGTTGGAGTACTATAAAAAAAATGAAATGATTGTTATCAATATTGTATAAGCTGTGACTTTGGCTTTTCACTTGGCACTATCTGTATTCTCCATTTGCCAGCAAGCATTGGGCAATACAAGTTCGTAAGATCAACACAATACTATTACAGTTACAGTGGGAACATTGAGCTCCTCGTGTGTGTTTTTAGTCTTTACCATCCAAAGAGCATTTACTCTAATGTGAGCACCATTCAGGTTAATTATGTCCATATACTTGTTTCCTCACAGAACAGGTCTTTCGAAAATGAAAACAAGTAAAGCACAGATATGAAGTAAGATGTGCTAGAGCTTTTTTAATGTTTGTGAATAAATGTACAGTCACAACAAATAATCAGCCGAACATAGGCAATCATGATTGTAACCAATTCTAAAGAGGTGATGGCCAGCCATTAGGCTTATAATTGGTTGCAAGCTCAGAAGTAAACAGACGCGAGTAGCTATGATATTAATTTCTTCCCTCAGAGTATGAAATCTAGCGCTAATACTATAGACATTCACAGAGTTGACGAGCATCCTAATTTATTGTCTCGATGGGATTCGGAGATTACCTCGTCTTGACGAGGGCGGTCCACAACCGCCGCCGCACCTGGCCGCAGTCGGTTAAGGGGCTTCGCGGCGAGGAAGATCCAGGTGATGCTGCTTGACTGAGAGGCGGGAGCACGTCTGGGCGGCGAGGAAGATCCAGGGGATGGTCCTCAGTGGATTAGGGGGAGCTCGGCGTCGGGCAGGTCGCGGCCACCGGCGGGCGGCGCTCGTCGATGCGGTGCTGGTTCGGAGGGTAAGGCACGGACGGCGTGGGCGGCAGGCGTGCTGGCCCCGGCTTGCGGATGCGGAGAGGGCGCAGCGGTGGAGGACGACGACCTCGGAGCGGCGGAGGTCTGAATTTGGGCAGCCCTTCGGGTGGGTTTCGCTGCCGAGGACGTATACGTTCATCCTAGGCCAGTTTCGTATGCATAAATAAATTTTAGAAATACCAAATGTGGTGAATATCCTT
This sequence comes from Saccharum hybrid cultivar R570, assembly GCA_038087645.1. Classification (NCBI taxonomy): domain Eukaryota; kingdom Viridiplantae; phylum Streptophyta; class Magnoliopsida; order Poales; family Poaceae; genus Saccharum; species Saccharum hybrid cultivar. The sequence goes on along the minus strand of JAQSUU010000191.1, from coordinate 7,318,732 downwards.
GTGGTGACCTACAAATACGTTGTTTCATAAGCATTAATGCTTGTTCGATGTTCATAGCTCATCATACAAACTAACCTAAGAGTATTAGTTCCAACTTCAAATCAACGCAAAATAAACATGGACACTCGTGGAAAATACTTTTTCACTTGGATTTGTAGATTACTTTAGCTTTATCCTAAATTAAACTTCTCTAACATCTATACATAGTTAAACTGATTTCATTAAATCCTATCAATAGTGTATTTGTTTAGTATTATAGATGTTAATATATTTTTAACAAAATATGGTAAAAGTCATTAACTAAATTAAAAACAACACATAAATTCCAGGTGCTGCCACAGGGGTGCCTTCGAAGGTGCTGGCCACGGACATTGCTGGGGACTGGCATATGCATTTGAAAACAATGTATATCGCGATGAGGATCCAGGACATATTATCCGCGACGCCACCATGCAGAAGTAGAATGTCCGTTCATTACTTTGTTTTCAGCTCGTGGAGTTTTCACTTAAAAATTGTCCAACAATATGACAATAGTCATCGCGTCCATTACAAGTAGATCATACAGTACATGATTGCAGATTCGACAACACAAATAAAGGTCACAGGCTATCTTTAGCGAGGGTAAACACGAGCAAATCACAGTAGCATATTCCAAAACCAACATTGAAACTGTCTCCAGAAAGCAGCTGATGATGGCTGTCCGCACAGTGATTTTTTTTTTTATTTTGAGAAACTGCACAGTGATTTTATGAGAGGCAAAGCAACTGCCGCGGCTGAAAAAATCAGCTACCGAACAGGCAAAAGACTTCTAGTCTCCAGCAACCTCAACCTAAAACGAGACGCATTCAATCGTTTAGGTCACGGACAGCACAAGGGTGCGTGACCCAAAACTTCCCTTTTCCAACAGCGGACGCATCCTCCATCGCGAGCCCTGACTTCTGACTCTCATATGCCCGGGCGCCACTCCCATGGAGCTCGCCCCCATCCCAATCTCCAGCGAGTCCGCCGCCCTGGGCACCTCGGCCTCGGTCGCTCCCATCCTCGCGCCAGCCTCCACCCTCGTGCCCGCCTCTGCCCTTGCGCCGGCGACCCCGCGTCCTCGGCAAAGCGCCCCCCTGGCCCGTCGCCTCCAGCTCCGACGGATCGATAGCCCGCGGTCCTCCGCCCCCATGCTGGCTTGAGCTCCGCGCGACCCCATGGCAGCGACGGCGGTCGCCCCTCCACCTCCCCTCGCGGATCCAATGCAAGGCCCGTCCCCTTCGTCACCAAGGGCGGCGGCCTCTGGGGGCAGATCTGATGGTGGCGCCCATCCTCCTTCAACCACGATGGCACCACCGCCATGGCTGTGCCTCCTCTCTCAGCGACGATGGGAGCCTCCAGATTTGGGTCGAGGAGAGACGATGGGAAGAGGACGCTAATTTGTGTTCCCTCTCTCCTACGCAAAATAGGTGCTTCTTTTGCCTACTGTGTTGGACGGCATTTTTTCACTGTGCACGACACATTTTGGGTTTAGGTAGTGGTATGCCTAGGCTGTTGGAGACGGTAGAAGAAACAAAGGAAAACGAGGAACAGGAAGAGTGAAACCTTAAACTGGTAAATAAGGAGTTGGCTCCTGTAGGAGCTCACCATTGCCATATCTGTCCACGCCGCACCAGGCCTTCTGGAACTGGAAGCCAGGGAAGACGGCCATAAGAGGCATGGAAAAAATACAAACTGATGATTGATGAGGAGCAGCAGCTCAGCTGACCATTGTTCTCCAACCATCCATGAACTGCTTTGTTGCTTACGCAACTCTCAAGAACCATGCAGACACCCCTGCCAGTGCCATGCTTCCTCCATGATCTGCATGGGGCAGAAGATTGCAGGGCAGGGGAGGAGAGGAATCCTTTTACCCGCCATGACGGCCGGCGCCACCGGGTGCCTTCAAAGGTGCTAGCCACGGACAACGGACATTGCTGGGGATTGACATATGCATTTGAAACAACAGATTCGTTCAAGGCTCTGAAGAAACAAACAATAGAGTCGAGCAGGAAGCTTCTGGACCTACCAGGCTCTGAAGAAACAATGATTCGAGGAACAGCGGATTGACATATTCGAGCCGTAGCACATGGCTTCATAAAATGTGTGTATGATTTTTCCCGATCTAAAATCTATGTATAATGCAATTGAAAATAACGAGTATGGGTCTACAACTCCACAAAACAAGATGCAGAAATGATGCAGGAAGCCGTCCATATCGTGAAGTGAGAGGTCCAGGTGGTGACATCCTCCGGCGCTCACTGTCACCAATGAGGCATCGGCGGCAGCTAACGTTTCCCTTGGTCAAATTCAGGTAACTGGTGGAATCTGTGATTAAAGTGAACATAGTACAGACTTAGCAAATGAATTTACTGACGGAAGCAGGGTCACAGAGACAACCTATAGTAGGTCAATTACTAGTGCGCAGTCACCCAAAAATAATTGTTGGGAAAGTAGGTAGCATCTATAAATCAGAGTATTTATAACGGAATAATGTCATGAACATAACATAATGAATAAACAGTTATAATCTATAATCAGAAATGAGATCACACAAGATAATTGGTTTTACATAACAAAAACTGATTAGGAACCACGGTAGTCAAGACTCTGCTACTAGCTTACATCTTACTACCAACTTGCATTAGATGAACAAAAATACAAAGCAAACCAGATGTCATGTGAAAAACTGCGTGGATACAAGCAGGGTGTGTGTTTTCTAATGCTCCTGAACTAACATTTTTACATGAACTTGGAAGCATAAATTGTTGCACTAACATTTTTACTGGAAGTATATATTGTGACACACGGTCCATGATTAAATCCACAGATCAGGGCCTGTGAAAGAGATTTAAAAGGTTACCATGTGGGAACAACACATAGATCCTTTGAAAAGTGATGTATTTAACTGGCTATATCAATGAAACAAGAGGTTTATGTACCAATGAACGGCCAGAACATCCTTTCTACCGGTGATGCAAAAGGCCACAGACAATGTAAGTCACCCCCTCAACACCCCCCCAACACACACACACATTTTTTTTCTCTCCGAAGAGTTCATCAAGATGCAACAAAGCAACAACATTTAGGACTATGATATGCGCATGTAACCATACACTTGATGCAGATTCAAACTAAACAAAGTCAAGCAAAAGCAACATTATCAACCAACAAGCATGGACTATATGTGATCACAGATGAACCTAGAAATATTTTCAACATCAGCACAGCTAATGTTTCCCTTGGTCCAATTCAGGTAACTGGTGGAATCTGTGATTAGAGTGAACATAGTACAGACCTAGCAAGTGGATTTACTGATCAAACCAGGGTCACTAAAACAACCTATAGTTGTAGGTCAACTACAAGTGCGCAGTCATCCAAAAAGACTTGTTGGAAAAATAGGTAGCATCTATAGATCAGACCATTTATAATGGAGCAATGTCCTGAACATAGCAAAAAAAATAAGAGCAGTTCTAATCTATATCAGGTTGCACAAGATAATGGGTTTTGCATAACAAAAACTAACTAAGGAACCAAGGATCAAGAACACTTATACCTTAATACCAACTTGGTCAATCATCCTGCTCGACCTTCACACTCCGAAGCTTCGAATCCAGCTCGTCCTCATTGTCCTCAGCATCCTCTTCCTCTTCCTCATCATCAGGCTCCCCGTCAGGTTCATTCTCATCTAGTGAGCCCAGAACATCTAGGGATTTCTTACCAGCCTTCAGAATTTCCTTCACCTCATCAATCCCTTCATCGGAGATGAAATTTCCATTGATGTTCAGTTGCATAAAAGCTGGTTTATTTGCGACTGCCCGCGCAAAGCACCGAGCTCCAACCCTCTGCAGCATGTTCGTGCTCACATCAAGTTCCTTGAGATCTGCGTGGCCATCTTCCAATGATTTTGCAATAATCACAGCACCGTCATCCTTCAGTTCATTTTCAGCCAAGGTCAGCTTCTTCAGTGACTGCATTGCCGTTAGGCATTCTGCCAAATCTGGGGCTGCTCTGGCATTGATTTCATTTCCTGCCATTTCAAGAACCTCCAACTGTGGTGCTGACTGTTTGAGGGCATTGGCAATTGCTTTTGTACCCTCGTTCTCAAGATTGAGATCACTGAGATAAAGCTCGACAAGATCAGGAAGCTTTGGAAGGGTTTCGCTAAGAGCTAACCCCGCATCAACACCAAACAAGTTGTCCTTGAGATCAAGTTTCTTCAGACGAGTGCATGTCCCTAATGCCTCAGACAATGCGACTCCACCATCAGATCCGATCCTTGTTGCTGAGCACCTGAAACTCTCTACATTTGGGGAACGCTTAACCATCTCAGCGATATACATAGCACCTTCATCTCCAGTCATATTGTTGTGGAAGTGAAGAACCTTGAGCTTGTCAGTTGCAGGAATAAGCTTAGATAGAGCTTTTGCAGCTTCCTCTGATATGCCATCATTCATCACATAGAGTTCTTCCAGGGATTCCTGTGATTTCAGGAGCTCACTGAATGCCCTGACACCCTTCTCACCCAAAGCATTGTCAGATATATTCAGATATCTCAGGACAGAACCCTCTAGTGCTTTGGAGAATATGCGCATCACATCAAGTGCTTCATCCTCAGGCCTTCCTGCCACAAAATCTGAGATATCAACCTCTGTGAGCTGATTCTTAACTGCCTCAAGAATTGACCCTGCAACATTAGCAGCACCAATACCAAAGCTCCTGTTGCTAAAGCAAATTCTTTTATACGAATTTCCTGGTTTGGTGAGTGGACTCAGCAGTTCCTTTGCTTCATCTGCCTCAATAAAAGCACGCTTGCCGCCAGATATATCCAGTACAGTATCAGCAGGCACAAGAGGTGCATCAGCAGGCACAGGAGGTGTATTAGCTACAGGTGCCTCCAGTTCTGCAGTAGTCCTTGGGCCTTTTTTTAGAACTTCCAACATCATCTTGCTCGTTTCCTTTGCATATAGCTGGACAGCAGAACTCCCATCACCATCTGGCTCCCTTTTGAAATGCTCATCAGCCGAGGCAAAGCAAAGTTCTTCAATCCTTTTGGCATTCTCATGAGCCTCTTGCTTGCCCAAAAGGCCATACTTGCGAGAGAAAATTGTCTCTGTGGACAGATTCTTTGTCATCCTCTCAACAAGCATGAACCGTGTGCTTTCACTTGGCGGCCACAACTTTATAGAGAATGTCCTGGGTTGGAAATCTTGTGCTGAATCCATGTGACAAGCTTGGACTTAACACAACAACCTGTAATAGCAGAACATGATTTACTAGCCTTGCTTTGATAACATAAGATATCGCAGTAGCAAAAAAACGAAGTTAGCAGATAGAATACATGTATACACTTCTATTTGATCAGATCCGGAGACAAATGGCTCAAGTTAGGGTTTGGGTGCTCCAGCTTCGCCTAGCAGGAACGGAAGAGAAAGGGTGGGCGTACCTGGCGGAGCTTGACGGCGGCGAACGGCCGGAGAAGACCTGGCGAGGGACCGATGAAGACCTGGGCACCTGGACAGCGGCAGCGGCCGCCCACTCGTCGTCGCCACGAGATGGAGGGAGAGAGCGTGCACAGGGCGAGTGCTGTTTGGAATTAGGGCCATGTTTAGTTCCCCAATTCTCCCCAAAATTTTACTATGCAAAAAGAAGATTCTCCGTCACATCAAAATGTCGGCAAATGCATGGAGTACTAAATGTTGATGAAATCAAAAACTAATTGCACAGTTTTGTTGTACTCAGTGAGACGAACATTTTAAGCCTAGTTAGTCAAAATTTGGATAATTTTTATCAAATACAAACGAAATGCTACAGGAATTCTGATACTGTGTTTTTCTCCCCCAATTCACCCATCTAAACAAGGCCTAGATCCCGCGCGAGACCACCCGTGTGGCTGTGGCCGCCGCCGCTGTGGGGTGTATAGGTTTAGGTTTGGAGTATGTAGACGTGGGCTAGTTGGGCCGGACACTCGGGGCCATACGGGATGGGTTGCAGCTCAATTGCTCTTACCGGGCATATAGGAAAGATAAAGGGTCCATTCTACCTCACCTCGCTAACATAATTTTTCTTTTCAAACTTTCAAAACCACGAATCATATTTCTGAACTGTTGACCATTTGGATTATATATAATAACTAGCGGGCCCCACGCGCGTCGCCGCGTGTACTGGGAAAAAATCAAAAAGCAAAGGGGTAAAAACAAAAAGGGAAAAAAAACTCAGAAAGGACAAAAGTGATACAATGTAACAGTAACTGAGGTGCCGTGCTCCTCTTGATCTCTATAGTTTTTTTTTTGGAAAGGGGATATCAGCTTCCATTAGATGAGGACAACAACAGTACACGGGAGTACAGAACTCGACACCACAACACTCTTAACGAAAAGGAAAAGTACTACTAAGCTCAGCAGAGTCATCTTCGGGTGTGTTTAGTTCCGCGAAAAGGTGTAAAAAAAGTACTGTAGCATGTTTTGGCTTTATTTGGTAAATATTGTCCAATCGTTGACTAATTAGGTTCAAAACGTTCGTCTCGTAAAGTACAACCAAGCTGTACAATTAGTTTTTGATTTCATCTACATTTAATACTTCATGCATGTATCGCAAGTTTGATGTGACGGGAAATCTTTTGTTTGCACAGTGATTTTTTTTTTTAGGAACTGAACACAGCCTTCCTCGCATCCGGCAACGCATCACGGGAAAGCTGGCCATTGGCTTCTCCCAAGCAACAGCAAAAGGAAGGGGACTGCCACCATGAGCATCTCCGAGTTCGCATCAACACAAATCGCCACAACGGGCTACAGAAGCCGCAATAGAAGCTTGTCCCGAGAGACAGGGCAAAAACATCGATGAAAGACCTTCGGCCGAAGCAACGCCCCAAAACAAGCTTCATGCAGATCCAGTGCCATCGCTGGAGAAAAACACACAAGGAGCACTCCGATGTTGCGTTGCAGATGGAAAGGAATGAGTAGAACTCCCCATCCCCTTCTCCGATTCCGCTCCCGACAGTACCAACCAGCCGCCGTAAGAGAAACCAGAGCTTATCTGCACGTCCTTGACGAAGCGTGCCGCCGGCACCTCCGCCTCTCCGAGACGACGGAACGGCAGTCCACGCTGACTCCTGTACAGGAACCGGCGAAGCCGGACTCCTCCTCCACGCGCTCGTCGCCGGAACTGGAGTAGAGCGCCGCTGAGACGGGGAAGAGCACGAGAGGACTTTATTCATTGACGCCGTCGCCACCGCCGGACACCAAACCCTACACCGAGAATTTTTTTTTATTTTTAGCCCAAATTTAAAACATATTTTAAATTTGATCCGCATTTGAAATTTTTTTAAATCTAACCTGTTTGGCCCCGCCACCATACATGACGGGGCAAATGCACTGAACCCCGCCATGCATGGTGGCGGGGTGCATGTCCCACGTGGCACCCTGTAGGCCAGCGTGGAAAGGTGTAACCCGCCATGATGCATGGCGGGGTACCTCTAACCCGCCATGAATCATGGCGGGGTACAACCCCGCCCATTTAAAAGCCCGGGCACTTCTTATTTTTGGCTATTGTGTAACTTCTCGCCACCGCGCAAACCCTAGATAGGTTGTCAGCCGCTCTTATTTTGCGTGCATCGCAACCCTCCTTACATCATCAGGCGAATACCTACTGCTGTTAGTCACAGGAACCATCTTGTGATCGGTGCGAATACATATTGCTGTTAGTCACAGGAACCATCTTGTGATCGGTGTTGGAGTTTAGGGACGTTTTGCCCTAACTGTCGTATTGTGTCTTCCGGAAAATATAACTTGAGATACCTTCGGTAAAACAGGCACAACTTTTCGCTCGTTTATCAGAAAAATCTGAAATTTTTTGAGCAGCTTCTTGACACCATTTGAGGCCGACCCAAACTGGCTCCGCCCTGTTTGGTTTCATCAAAATTGCCAAAAAAAATCAGGAAAATAAAGAAAAAAATTGTCAACGTTTTTGCACGCTTTTCAGAGAACTTGCTGTATTTCTGTAGACCACATCCCACCTCAGTTGTAGGTGCCAATTTTTGTGGTGGCATCTTTTGTGATCTTTGTTCAGATAAAAATATAAAAAAAATAGCAAAAAATAAAAAAGTTTGATTCTTACTAGTGCCTTTTGGGAAATTCCGGGAAAAATTCAGAAAAAGGAAAAATTCGGGTTATTTGCTTGTTCTGTGAGTTCTTTCCATCGTCCTTTGCTTTCACCTTGTTGCGCTACGTCTCGACACGTCTTAGCCAGCAACTCTGATTTGTACTTTGCATCCGGATTGCAACTGTACCCACGCTCAACAACAGATTACTTTGCCACTTTGGTTTTGGTTCCTGTTTAGCGTTGGTAAGAATACAGGCAAGACGGTGGTAAGCCGTTTGTGATTTTGCATTCCACTTTCACTACCACCACCGCCACTTGTTTCCTTTTAGTTGATAGGATAATACTTTGGTGTTGTCTTTTTCTATCTTCTAACCATGGCAAGATCTCTGACGGACTTCAATGAGTGCGTGTCCAAGGGCGAGCTTACAACGTTCCAACAACTTTTATTTAGGCCGTGCCCCGGCATGCCAGTGCCTCGAGGGCTTTGAGCCTATCGCCGTCGGGATGAACTCTTCGAGAGGATGTCGGAGAATGGAGCCTCTGCAGTGCAGCAAGGGAAGTCACTTCATGGCCTTGCCCGGGATGAGAGTTCCTGACAAGTTCGTGCTCCTCCGGAACAGAAGCTTTGAGCAGTGCGCGGCCAACTGCAGTAGTAACTGCTCCTGCACCGCCTATGCTTATGCCAACTTGAGCAGCAGCAGTGCCATGGCCGACCAGTCCGCTTGGTTTGGAGGAAAGGTTGTACCCCGCCATGATTGGTGGCGGGTTAGGGGTACCCCACCACCATGCATGGCGAGGTACACCTTTCTACGCTGGCCTACAGAGTGCCACGTGGGACCTGCACCCCGCCACCATGCATGGCGGGGTTCAGTGCATTTGCCCCACCATGCATGGTGGCGGGGCCAAACGGGTTAGATTTAAAAAAAATTCAAATGCGGGTCAAATTTAAAATATGTTTCAAATTTAGGCTAAAAATAAAAAAATTCCACCTAGAGGGACCTAAACTACACCGCCAGACAAAAATCCACACGTTCCCCTCAAAACCGAGGCCAGGAGACCATCGGAAGTGAGGAAGAACGGTGGTCTTGCCGGCAGGAGCACCTGTATCTCCCGACGCCTCCTCAGTCACCTGGAGAAAGAGAGAGAGGCTTCGAGAGAGTTGGAGAGAAGTTGGAGATGACGATGCTTTGGCGTGTTCTTGATCTCTATAGCTGGGGAAAAAACTCGACAAAAGTGGATTTTTTTTTATTTTTAGCCCAAATTTGAAACAAATTTTAAATTTAACCCGCATTTGAATTTTTTTTAAATCTAACCCGTTTGGCCCCGCCACCATGCATGGTGGGGCAAATGCACTGAACCCCGCCATGCATGGTGGCGGGGTACAGGTCCCACGTGGCACGCTGTAGGCCAGCGTGGAAAGGAGTACCCCGCCATGCATCACGGCGGGGTACCCCTAACCCGCCATGAATCATGGCGGGGTACAAGTCCGCCCATTTAAAAGCCCTTCGCAAGATGAGAGGATATCCTGCAAACTACGTTGAAAGCATCTAGGCCCCGGTGTTGGTTTCGGCAATTAATGACAACACATAATTACCATGACTAACGTGTGTTTTGCAGAAACATCGGTAAGTTAGGTCATGGAGATGATAACTGTTTTGAGCAATATGGCAGTCATGTCCCTTGATGGAAATCGTTTCAGTTTTCAAAGGATCAATGATAAGATTAAGGACGGTTAGTTCCGGATGTCAAGGTGTTGAGATACATCTGGAATAGTCGTTAGGATCTTTATTTCTTCCTTTGACCGTACTATGAAGAGGGGCATGAGCGAGTAGCTTGACCTAGGTGAGTCTTATGTTTAGGTGTGGTGCACACTTGTCAAACTTAGCACTAGGTAGCTCGAGAAAAGCTCAGAGTACAGTTAGAAGCAACTTGGTTCAAGTTGCATTGCGTTTAGAAGACGTTTGAGCCGTTTTACCTATGACCGGACGCGGTCCTGGTCATGACCGGACGCGTCCGGTCAGTACAAAGACTTAACTGCGTTTTCGGCTGACTGACCGGACGCGGTCCTTGAGAGGACCGGACGCGGTGGTCAGGCTGACACGTGTTCCAGAGGGTAAACAGCAAAGATCGGACGCGACTGTGAAAAAGACCAGTGCGTCCGGTCATGTTCCAGTAAGGTCCAGCGGAGACCTGACGCGTCCGGTCACCTATGATCGGACGCAGTGTTACGTCAGGTCACATTTCCAGAGAGCTCTTGCATGATCGGACGCGTCCGATCATCCCTGATCGGCGCGTCCGGTCATCTCAGACCAGCGCGTCCGGTCAGCACAGATCGGCGCGTCCGGTCTCTCAGTACAGATTTCCGTTTTCGACCGTTACAACTGACCGGCGCGTCCGATCATATCGACAGGCGCGTCCGGTCAATGCACGCCTGGCTGTTTCGAAAGGTAACGGTTGGATTTGTCTGAGGGGTCTATAAATACAACCCCTCCACCTTTTTAGAGGTCTCTTGCTCATTTGTTTAGCTGAGAAACATCTTTGAAGTGCAAGGGAGTGCAAGAGCCATAGTGAGGATTGAGATTTGCGAATCAAAGTTTGAGAATCCTCTCTAGTGACAAGAGTCTAGCAAGTGTGCATCCATCTTCTCATTAGACTTGTTGTGGTCAAGTGAGAGTTCTAGCTTGTTACTCTTGGTGATCGCCATCACCTAGACGACTTGGTGGTGATTGGGAGTTCGGTGATCATCCGACGAGATTATGGGTGACCCAACTCAAGTTGTGAGTGGTTTTGGGTGATTCGCCGCGACAGAGTGTCGAAGAATCAACCCGTAGAGAGCACTTGATCCTTGCGCGGATCAAGGAGGAGCTACACCCTTGCGCGGGTGCTCCAACGAGGACTAGTGGGGAGTGGCGACTCTTCGATACCTCGGTAAAACATCGCCGTGTTCCTATCCCTTACTTTCAAGCATTTACTTTCTTGCATTACTTTCATTGCTTGATTACTTTCCTAGAATTGCCTTGCTAGTCTAGGATTGGAACTTAGGGTGCTTAACTTTTATCGGTAGAAACACAAGGAACACAAGTAGGCACTAGGGGTGAAGTTTGGCTTGTAGGATTTAATTCTTGCAATTATTTTTTAGAAAAGCCCAATTCACCCCCCTCTTGGGTATCTTGATCCTTTCAATTGGTATCAGAGCCGTGTTGCTCTAAATTTAGGCTTTACCGCCTAGAGCAAGATGTCTAATGGGGAAGGACCACCTCCCACCTTTGAGGGAGACGATTTTCCATATTAGAAAATTCGTATGGAGGCGTATCTCGAAGCCATAGATGTTGGATGCCTTAGAGCCACAACCGAAGGGCTTCCCCCCATAAGAGATCCCGCTAACCCAAGTGGTGACGAGGAGAAATACGACCGGTGGAATGTAAAAGCAAAAAATGCAATCTACCGGGCACTAGCAAAGATATCTTCAATCGTGTGCGTAATGCCAAAAACGCTCATGAATTGTGGGAGAATCTTTGTGCTCTCCATGAGAGAACTAAGAGTGAGCATGAGGAACACTATCATATTGCTTTAAAGAAAATTAATTCTTTTTGAGATGCTTCCTAAAGAAAGTGCTAATAAAATGTACACTCGCTTGAATGTTCTTGTAGAAGATCTCAATGCTCTTAGACTCACCAAAATGAGTCAATCGGATGTTGCAAGGAGGATCTTGAGTGTTCTCCCCGTTGAGAAGTATGGACATATTGTCACCGTACTTCACCAAAGTGATCTCTCTGCCGCAACACCGACGCAAGTATTGGGAAAGATCAATGCACATGAGATGTACATGCACATCACTCCGGAAGAGGGTTCATCATCTTCCAAGAAGAAGGACTTGGCCTTCAAAGCTAGCTATGAAAAGAAAAAGAAGAAGGGCCAAGCCATGATAGTGCAAGAGAGCACAAGTGAGAGTGATATTGATGATGAATCACTTGCACTCATGGTGAGAAGAACCACCAAGATGCTAAAGAAGCTCAACAAGAGTGGCATCAAGTTCGATGGCAAGAAGAAGAAATTCTTCACTAGTACCAAAAGGAAGCCAATCTCCGAAATGGATTGCTTCAATTGTGGATAACTTGGCCATCTAGCTCATCAATGCCCAAAGCCTCCAAAAGACAAGAACAAGAATAAGTACAAGGGCAAGAAAGATGATTCAAGTGAAGAAGAAGATGATAAAAGAAAGAACAAACCATACAAGAAGGAAGATGGCAAGAAAATAGAGTTCTACAAGAAGAAGAAGGGAGGCAAGACTTATATTGTTGGTGATTGGCTCACCAACATTGAATCATTATGTGAGTCCTCCGGCGATGAAAGTGATGATGGAAAAGAGAAGATCGCCGCACTTGTGGTTGGGCCATCATCATCGTCATCAACGTCTTCATCACCATCTTCACCGCCATCCTCACCGTCATCATCCACTTCCCACCTATGCCTCATGGCTAAAGGTGATCGAAAGGTACAAAATAGTGATAGTGATGATAGTGATAGTGATGATGAATATGATGCACCTTCTTATGATGAATTAGTAAAATTGTTAAACAAATATTCTAAAATCATAAGGAGAACTAGAAATGAAAATGAAGAGCTTCAACATGAAAATGAAACACTCTCATCTAAGCTTGAAAGTGCACATGAGACTAGGGTCGAGCTCATAGATCAAAATGAAACTATGTCTTCTTCTCTCAAAGAGCTCAAAACCTCTAACAAGGAGCTTAGAGATAAACATGATAAAATTGAGAAGAAGCATGGTGAACTCATGACTAGACTTAACTCTCTAAAAGAAGAATATACTACATTGAAAATCAACTATGATACTCTTATTGTTGCAAATGAGCTTGCTCTTGAGACACATGATGTTACTAACCAAATTGTTAAGATTGATATAGCTACATCATGTGGTGATTTGATTGTTGAGAACTTTGAGCAAGGTTCTAGCGGCAAAGGCAAGAGTGTGGTTGAGGCAAATGACTATGATGAGTATGTCAAGCTCAAGAGTGAAAATGAGATGCTTAAAGTTAAGAACAAGATGTTGTTGGCTCTTGAAAAGCAAGCTTCAAATGAGTCACTTATTGAAGAAAACAAGAAACTCAAGCAAGAGAAAGAGCATCTCAAGACCGGCCTAAGCAAGTTCACAAGAGGCCAACATTTGCAAAGTGAGTTACTCATGAACACCGTCATGAAGTTGGATAGGAGTGGCATTGGGTATTTGGCAAATCAAGAGAAGAAGGTCAAGGCCAAACAACAACAAAGCAAGACTAAGCCCAAGCCAAAGAGATGTGTTGAGTGTGGACAAGAAGGCCATTTTGCTCATGAGTGCAAAACCCCATCACCACAACCCTTGCCCAAGCATGCTAGACCCTTTGCTTTCAATGCTCACTACATGCTTAGAAAGAACTCTAGTGGAAAGATGAAAGTTATGTTCTTGGGTCCTTCTAACAAGAATAGGCCAAAGAAAATTTGGGTTGCCAAGTCACTAGTTGAAAAAGTTAAGGGTCCCTCTCAAGTTTGGGTCCCTAAATAAAAGGCTTGATCTCTTATGTGTAGGTGAACTACAAGACCGGTGGATCTCATTGGGTGATTGATAGTGGTTGCACACAACACATGACCGGTGATCCTCGTATGTTCACCTCACTTGAAGAGGATGGGGTATGTCAAGACAAGATCACATTTGGGGATAATTCAAAGAGCAAAGCCAAGGGTATAGGCAAGGTTGCAATATCAAATGATCATTCTCTCTCCAATGTGCTCTATGTTGCTTCATTGAGTTTTAATTTACTATCAGTTGGGCAACTTTGTGATCTTGGCTATCAATGCTTGTTTGGTCCAAATGAAGTGGTTGTTACTAAGATAGATGACAAGCAAGTGATTTTCAAGGGTTTTAGATACAATAATCTTTATCTTGTTGACTTCACCTCCGAAGATACAAACTTGATGACATGTTTGTTCACCAAGACCACACTTGGATGGCTTTGGCATAGGAGGCTTGCTCATGTTGGAATGAACACTCTCAACAAACTATTGAAGAAAGAACTAGTAAGAGGCTTAAAAGATGTAAAGTTTGAAAAGGACAAACCTTGTAGTGCATGTCAAGCTGGCAAACAAGTTGCAAACACTCATCCAACCAAAGCCTACATGTCAACATCAAGAGTACTAGAACTCCTCCACATGGATTTGTTTGGTCCTACAACTTACAAGAGTTTGGGTGGAAATCTTTATTGTCTTGTGATTGTGGATGACTTCTCAAGATACACTTGGACTTTCTTTCTTCATGACAAATCTGAAGTGGCAAGTTGCTTCAAGAAGTTTGCAAAGAGAGCTCAAAATGAATTTGAAGTCAAGATAAAGAAGATTAGAAGTGACAATGGAAAAGAGTTTGACAACACCAACATTGAAGCCTATTGTGATGAAATTGGAATCAAGTATGAAGTGTCATCAACCTACACTCCTCAACAAAATGGTGTAGTTGAAAGGAAGAACCGGACCTTGATCACTCTTGCAAGAACAATGCTAGATGAGTACAATACACCAGAAAAATTGTGGGCCGAGGCAATCAACACCGCATGCTATGCTTCAAATCGCCTCTTCCTACAAAAGTTCCTTTGCAAGACCCCTTATGAGTTGCTAAATGGGAAGAAGTCGGACGTCTCATTCTTCCGGGTGTTTGGTTGCAAATGCTACATCTACAAGAAGCGTCAACACCTAGGGAAGTTCCAAAGACGTTGTGATATTGGTTTTCTTGTTGGCTACTCATCAAAGTCCAAAGCGTATAGAGTATTTAACCACGCCACCGGTTTGGTTGAAGAAACATATGATGTGGAATTTGATGAGTCTAACGGCTCCCAAGGGGCAATTGAGAATTGTGATGATGTAGGTGATGAACCATTGAGGGAGGCCATGAAGAACATGCCGGTAGGTGACATCAAGCCTAAAGATGATGAAGACGATGTACAAATTGTCAATCCACCATCATCATCATATGTGCCTCAAGATGATGACAAGAATGAGAGAGTTGAAAATGAAGACACCCATGTCTCTCATCATCAAGCCAAGGCACAAGCACAAGACGTTGATGCTCCTCATCCTACCCCTCAAATGGTTGATCGAAGAAACTCACCTCTACTTCAAGCACATCCACAAGATCTCATCATAGGGAGTCCTACAAAGGGTGTAATGACTCGATCTCAAAAATTTAATTCTTTTGTTGAACATCACTCTTTTGTCTCTTGTCTTGAACCTAAGAATGTAGAAGAAGCTCTTCAAGATCCGGATTGGGTGAATGCCATGCATGAAGAATTGAACAACTTCACCCGAAATCAAGTATGGACACTTGAAGAGCATCCAAAAGGTGCAAGAGTCATTGGAACCAAGTGGGTGTTCCACAATAAGCAAGATGATCAAGGGGTAGTGGTAAGAAACAAGGCAAGACTAGTGGCAAAAGGGTTCTCTCAAGTTGAAGGTCTTGATTTTGGAAAGACTTTTGCACCCGTTGCAAGACTTGAAGCCATCCGTATCCTACTTGCATATGCATCACATCATGATATGAAACTATATCAAATGGATGTGAAAAGTGCATTCTTAAATGGCTTTATAAATGAACTAGTCTTTGTTGAACAACCTCCCGGGTTTGAAGACCCTAGATATCCTAATCATGTTTATAGGTTGACCAAGGCGCTATATGGGCTCAAGCAAGCCCCTAGAGCGTGGTACGAGCGCCTTCGGGACTTCCTCATAGAGAAGGGCTTCACCATTGGGAAGGTTGACACCACACTATTCACCAAGAAATTCAAAGAAGAGATCTTCATTTGTCAAGTATATGTTGATGATATCATCTTCGGGTCAAAAAATGAAGACTATTGCAAAGAATTTGGTGAATTGATGTCAAAAGAGTTCGAGATGTCAATGATTGGTGAGCTAACATTCTTCCTTGGGTTTCAAGTCAAGCAAATGAGAGAAGGGATCTTTATCTCTCAAGAGAAGTATACCAAGGATCTTCTCAAAAGATTCAAGATGGAAGAATGCAAGCCAATCAAGACCCCAATGCCAACAAATGGACATCTCGACCTAGATGAGGGAGGTAAACCAATCGATCAAACTCTTTACCGTTCTATGATTGGTAGCTTATTATACCTTACCGCATCTAGGCCCGACATCATGTTTAGTGTGTGCATGTGTGCCCGCTTTCAAGCGTGCCCTAAAGAACCTCACTTAAGTGCCGTAAAAAGAATCCTAAGATATCTTAAGTATACTCCAAGCATCGGACTATGGTACCCCAAAGGAGCTAGATTCCAACTAGTTGGCTACTCCGATTCGGATTATGCCGGTTGCAAAATTGATAGAAAGAGCACATCCGGAGGGTGCCATTTGCTTGGGAGATCCTTAGTATCATGGTCATCTAAAAAGCAAAATAGTGTGGCTTTGTCCACCGCCGAGGCGGAATACATTGCCGCGGGGGCTTGTTGTGCACAAATCCTATACATGAAACAAACCCTCCTAGACTATAGAGTTGTTCTTAAAAAGGTGCCGCTTTTGTGCGACAATGAAAGTGCGGTTAAAATTGCTAATAATTCGGTACAACACTCTCGCACCAAGCACATTGATATCCGCCACCACTTTCTAAGAGATCACGTGGCTAAAAATGACATATCACTAGAAGGTGTAAGAAGTGAGAATCAATTAGCGGATATCTTCACTAAACCTTTGGATGAAGCTACTTTTTGTAGATTGAGAAGTGAACTAAATGTGCTTGATTCTAGTAACTTTAAAAGATGAGCTTGTGTTGTCCCTTGCATTGCATTGTATTATATGTCATGTTTAATTACCCGCAATGCATCTAGGGCTTGACTGACATGGTTACGATAACCCTCCTTTGGAGGAGTGAAGAAGCCTAACCGTGGATCAAACTTGACAAGCAACCTAGCTTTACTTACTTGTTTTGCATTGCATATGCATGGTTGTTGTTTTGTCGTTCCTTTTCGGTTAAGTTTTGAGCAACCTCTGTGTTCGTCCATGAGTAGAGAGAGCATTTTGACGCTCCCAAGGGATCAAAAGCTCTATTGCATGGCCATACGTTGCTCCTCGGGTGTTTGTTGCCTATTTTCCTAAAAATAATATTAGCCTAAGGCAAACTATTTTGAAAAACTTGAGGGTTTGAGTGAGGTCACTCATATCTTGTTCCAATTGGTGTTTATTTGTGTCTCTTTGATTTGGAACTTGATTGGGAGAAGTCGCGTCTTAGTTCGGAATGAAAAAGGGTGAAAAACAGTGACCGAACGCTGGACCGGACGCTGCACTGGACGCAATGTTGCTTAACCACCGCGTCCGGTCCCGGCGACCACCAGCGCGTCCGGTCATCCTGGAGACCGTCTCCTGATCTAGTGATTAGACGCTGCACCGGACGTGCCCCTGTTGACCACCGCGTCCGGTCCCGGTATCCACCACCGCGTCCGGTCATCCATCTCAGTTTTCCGGGCAAATCAAAACCGGACGCTGTCAGCGTCCGATCGTGGATAATCGGACGCGTCCGGTCATTCCAGGAGCTTACTGGAATGTGACCGGACGCTGCCTCCACCGCGTCCGGTCACATCGACCACCGCATCCGGTCATCTCGCATAAAGCGGATCTCGCCCCTTCAACCGTACGATTGGATCTCTTTTCTTTTTCATCTCACCTCGCCTCTGCCGCCGCGACCTCGCCTTTCTTCGCCGCCGCGCCCTCACCTCCGCCGCAGCTGCGCCCTGCATCCTGCGCCCACGCCACCGCCGCCACCGCTGCTCCCTGCGCACGTGCCACCGCCGCCACCGCTGCTCCCTGCGCACGCGCCACCGCCGCCACCGCTGCTCCCTGCGCACGCGCCACCGCCACCGCAGTCGAGCCTAGCGCCCGGAGTCGCGCCCTGCGCTCGCCACTGCACCCCCACTCGCGCGCCGCCGTTGATTCATCGCCGGCGACCTCCCCTGCGCCCTAGCCTCTCGTCGGGATCTTCTTTGCCGTGCTTGATCTTCAAAGACCTTGCAAAGACCCCAAAACCCTAACCCTAGGTTGCTAGGTTTTCATCTTCGAATCCTCGCCATTGTCTCTGTCTCCGCAAGGTGACATCTTCTCCTTGGATTAGGGTTTACCGTTGATTTTTCCGGTAATTTCTAATTCAATTGTCGTTCGATCGTCAATTGTATTCCAGGGTTTCGGTCGCCGTCTTCGGGTAACCCTAATACGTCGAGATCGTCTTCCGGTCGTCGGATCATCGCTCTTCAAGGTAGCTATCGCGGTCATCTCATATCTTACCTCATATGCTTGCTACCTCTAGGGTTTCGTACCTTTTAGATCATATATGTTGCTTATAGTAGATCCATCTATTCCGTTCTTTCAGCGAAGTTTGTCGGTGTGTCAGGGTGTCTGCTGTTCTGCTGGTTAAATCCGAGGCCAAGCCTACGGATACGGTTTGAGGCCAAGCCTCTTGAGTGTCAGTACATCATCTTTCAGAGGCTTTCCAACAGTGTGACAGCATGGTTCGTTGCAAGAATGCCGGTGGTGCTCCTAGTGACGGGGACGACAGTCCTCCTCGTCTGTCTGAGGTTGCGCGTGGAAAGCGCATAAAGATCATGGCCAGAAAGAAGAAGAAGACTCTCACTGATGCAGAGATAGCTCAGGCAGTGGCAGATGCAGCAGATGCAGTAGAGGGGGGTAGCAGAAGCAGTGGTATACGCATTGGAGACAGTCGTTTTCATCTTGAAGGACGACAGCTTGGTACAGAGACCACTGAGACCACTGAGGGCACAGAAGTGCCAATGGATGAAGACACTATGTCAGTTGATCCACCTACTGCACCTTCAGAGGGGACAACGGAACAGGCAGCTCAGACTCCATCACATCGCCGCTCCACACGCACACGGACTCAAGTGACTCCTAGGCCAGAGGGCCAGCGTCGTGGAGGACGTCCACCTCCGAGAGTTAGAGGTACACCCCCAGTTGAGCACTTTGACCTGAGAGGTGCTACTGCACGTCAGGTGCAAAGTTTGCGATTCGTTGAGGTCAGTCGGTGGTTCCCACCTCAGAGAGACTCCAGAGCTTCAGAGGGATTCTATACTCCTCTCCAGGAGGACTTTTACAGAGCTCTTGTTGACAGTGGCATTGCTTTCCGACCACAGAGGGTCTGTCGCATTGAGTCACTTATTGAGGTAGTGGGTGAGCAGCTATGTCCGCACCTGTCCTATCTACCAGGCCTGACAGATTTTCTTGGACGGACAGGTGCATACTGCGGCACTTGGGTTAGGGAGTTCTATGCTTCATTATGGATTGATCCAGCCCATGAGTTCATACACTTTGCATTCAGAGGCCGCGACCGCAGACTGTTGAAGGGTCGAGATGGCGGACTAGAGGGGGGGTGAATAGTCCTTTCTAAAACTTAAACGCGTTGGCTAACCAAAACAAATGCGGAATTAAACTTATCGGTCTAGCCAAGACTATACCCCTCTATCTAAGTTTTCTAGCACCTTGCAAAGATCCTAATTAAGCAACTAAGGTGCTAAGCTTATCAAGAGCTCACCTACTCAATTCTAGAGCAAGGTCACACAAACCTATGCACTAATACTTTGTCAACCGAGGGAGCTCCTACACAACTAGTGAAGCAAAAGCACAAAGCTCCTAAGCTCACTAGCAAAGCTCAATAACAAGGCAACTAATGCCAAATTAGAGAACACAAGTCACTTAGCTACACAAACTAAGCAATGTGACTAACAAGGTTACACAAACCAAATTAGTCACGCACAGGGAAGCTTCTAGCTACACAAGCAAGAAGACAACTAGCAAGCTACACAAGCACAACTAGAACAAGAGCAACTACACAAGCACAAGTATATATGAAAGTAAATACAAGCTTGTGTTGTACGAAAGCAAACCACCGAGAAGAGTAGACAATGTTGACACGGTGATTTTCTCCCGAGGTTCACTTGGTTGCCACCAAGCTACGTCCCCGTTGTGTCGACCAACACTTCGTGGTTCGGCGGCTAATCGGTCACACACCGAGCCTCTCAAAAGGCACCGCAAGAACCCACCATAAAGTGTGGTAGCTCAATGACACGCTCAACTAGAGTTGCTCTTCGCGATCCCCGCGGGGTGAGCACAATCCCCCTCACAAAGCTTCTCCGGAGCCTCGCACAATCTTCTTGCGAGCTTCGACGGAGCCACAAGCCACCAAGCCGTCTAGGAGGTGGCAACCTCCAAGAGTAACAAGCACCACCGGCTTGCAACACGATCACCTAGTGCCACACGATGCAATCTCTCAAAGCAACGCACTAGAATCGCTCTCTCACTCGATCCGATGAACACTATCAAGCATGAGTGAGTTAGAGGGCTCCCAAGCACTACCACACAAGTCACAAAGACTATGGTGTGCTCAGCTAGCGGCCACAACCGGCCAAGGCATCTATTTATAACCCCACGGTCAAATAGAGCCGTTACCCCTTCACTGGGTCATTTTCGGGATGACCGGACGCGCCGGTCGTAACTGACCGGACGCGCTCACCGCGTCCGATGCTCCAACGGTTACTGCGCCAACGGTCAAACCCTATGACCGGACGCGCCTCTCAAAACGACCGGACGCGCTCCACCGCGTCCGATCCTCCAACGGTCACTGACCCTCAACGGTCAAACCAACGACCGGACGCGCTCCTCGCAACGACCGAACGCGACAGTGCCCGCGTCCGGTGTGAGTCCAGTAAGCTCCTTCAACGATCGGACGCGTCCGATCGTGTGTGACCGGACGCGCCCAGCGTCCGATCCTCCTTGCGAACCGCAGTTCTTTTCTGGGCACATGACCGGACGCGCCGGTCCCGTGAGAGACCGGACACGCCGGTTGCAAACCCTAGCACCCGCGCGCCTGACAGCTGACCGGACGCGTCCGGTCATTCTATGACCGCGTCCGGTGCAGCGTTCGGTCACCTCTGTGACCTCCGTTCGCCTCCGTTTCTTTTTCTGACTTCCGGCGTAGTGGAAAATAGGCATTTCATATCCCCGAAATCGCCTGAATCCCGCGCTCGCACGCTCGGCGGGAGGGAGAGAAGACCCCAAACCCTCTCTACCGCTCAAACTCCAACGCCGTTGTAAATGTGCTAACAACACCAAGTGATTATCACCATGTGCATGTGTGTTAGCATTTTCACACTCATTTTTCGAGGCGTTAACCACTCAACTTGCCACGCCACTCGATCCTAGCAACGATGCAGTGTTATATCACTCGAGTGGCACTAGATGACCGATATGCAAACAAGTTTGCCCCTCTTAATAGTACGGCCATCTATCCTAAACCCGGTCATCAACTTCTCTACACACCTATGACCGGTGAAATGGAAATGCCCTAGGTTATACCTTTGCCTTGCGCATTCCACTCCATCTCCTCCGACGTTGATGCAACACATGCACCAACCATATCACAAATGATATGATCCACTTCATATCATCATGTGACCTTGGTCCATCGATCTTGACCTCACTTGCTCTTCACCTTTGCATCGGTCCATCGGCGCCAAGTCATGCTCAAGCTTCACCGTCACACGCGGTCCCTCACTCCAAAGCCTCTGACTTGCCCTTCACACATGCAACCGGTCCGTCGAGCCAAGCCTCATCTTGATCTTCGCCACCTTGGTCACATGACTCCATGTCATGTCTCATATGCAATGAGCTCCTTCATGACACCATCACATGTGAACTAATCTCCTGTGTATCTCACATAACCACATATTAGTCCACCTAAGTTGTTACTCAATTACCAAAACCAAACAAGGACCTTTCAACTGTACAGCTCCAGAGTACGGGAGATTCTCAGACTCCCAGCTTCAGACACGAAGATCCACCAGCTCTGCTTCGATCAGACAGCTCCACCTAGACGCCCTCATGGCGGTTCTGTGCCACCTACAGACCTGATCCGACCCTGCTTTTGTGAGCCTTTTGGCAAAGGGTCTCGTCGTACACCTGCCAGTCTGACACCGCTTGCCCGAGTCTTGGATGCTATTGTCAGACGCACTCTTCTTCCCAGATTTGGTTACAGAGAGGGACTGACCAGGATGCAGCTTTGGGTTGTTCACCACCTTCTTTCACAGACACCTTTTGACATTTGGGATCTTATGGTCAGTGAGATGGAGGACACCCTGGCAGAAGGCTTCAAGGGACACCGTCAGCTGCTCTATGCTCATTGGATCTGTTTCATCATCAGATCTGCACTGGAGCTGCCTTCAGAAATAAGTGCTGAGTTAACTGAAACCACTACTGCTTTCCTGAGTATGATATTTGTCAGCTGTGGGCTTCAGTTACTAGAGAGCAGACCCCTGCACCAGGACAGAGAGAGAGACCTAAGGTGCCTGAGACAGTGGCTGAGCAGGATGTGACCATACAGGGTCTTGCTGAGGCAGAACTTGCAGATCTAGATTGTAACAGAACCGACCAAATTATAAGAGCACAAGTACAAAAACAAGCACCGAAGCGCTCAAATTTTCGAACTTGAGCCCATATAATCCCGGTAGTCAATCGAAACCACGAAGGATTTCAAACCAACTTGCTTACAACCAAGATCGCATCATTCAACATACAACATCATACGTTACATTTCGCAAGTAGTTCCAAAATAAGTTTACACACACGGAGTTGCAAATATTACAAACCAAGTTTATAAAGTAGCGGAAGCAAACACACACCAGTTGTTTAACTACTGCCAGTCTTGTTGATCAACAACCCGCAAAAGCATCAGGAAAGTACATAAAGGATAATCACACCCTAGTGATCTAGTCTTCGTCACCCGCAGGGTGGAGACAATTTTTGCAGAAGCCTTGGTAGAGCATATCATCTGCAACAGGAGGGAATAAACCTTGAGTACTGGAATGTACTCAGCTAGACTTACCCGTCGAAAACCAGAAATAAGATGACACCAAGGATTATGCAAGGCTTTCACAAGAGGCTAGCTGACATCACATTTTTGCATAAAGGCATAAGTAATTGAGACTCTTATAACCTGTACTAGCAGTTATTTTTAGCATTTACCGGTCATCTATCTTAGCACCTGTACTAAACATGCACTTGATTATAATCAAACAATTATCATCATTATATCCAGAGCAGGTATGAATTGTGGCAACATTGTATCATTCCCTTAACCACCGGTTCATTTAATGAGATCTACATTGCCGCTGCTCAAGTCAAGTGCTCACTAACCGGGAGCGACGACGATTCGAATCGAATTCCTATCCAGCTGGAGGGGTATTTCTAACACTCACCGAGTCACGCCTGGCGAGGGCTGCTCAGGTCATCTTTTGTAAAGTTCAGGAATCACGGGCCCGAATAATGTCGTGTCCCCAAGGGCGACACTCTGCCAGGTGCTAGGGACTCTAACCCCTCTTGGTCTCACGCCAATGTCCTCAAGCACATCCTTTCTCTCCTCCAAGATGCAACCTACCATTCGATTCCCGGCCTGAACCATACTACTCGACTTCGCGGTCGGAACGGCTTATCCGGCCAACTAAGTGTTAGACTGCGTTCAACATGACTCAAGGACATACAGCGAATCGGTCCATAAACGACTCAGATGGGCAGAGCTCTACACCCAAGACGTGTAGTGTCTTGCGGCTGTACTATCGAACTCCCGCCCGGTCTCAATTTCATTTTTAAAGCATGGTTCCATCCACGATAGCCATAAAGCCACTCGTGACTCCTTCCTACATCTCGCGGATGACCGGAAATCACCCGACTTCTACCGTACTAAGCAGGGCTAAGCATTGACACGTGCCTAAACCTAATATAGGAGTAAGTACGATATCTGGACAAGGACAGGTATAATGCAACAAGTGTTTTCATATAACTCCTACAACTTAATGCAGTAAACAATTAAAAGTACTCAAGATTAATTTATAAATCAGTAGGTTCAGCATGCACCGGGGCTTGCCTTTCAGAAAGGTTGAAGGTCGGTGGTCAGGACACTCAGGCAAATCTTCAGCGGCGTCTCCTCCGCCGACTGGTTCCGCTGGCTCCTCTGGCTGGTCCTGGACTTCCTTCGGAATCACTGGCTCGAACTCGAGGAGTGTTATCCCCTCCGGAACACCTATTGCATGAGTGCACAATAAATATCATGGGTGCATAATGGTGCAACATGCTCGGAATGAAATGCATTTCAGCAATAAAAGTACTCTACTCCAGTCACTTTATCAGTACGTGCAAATCTCTTCTCCGGTGGAGAAGTACTTACCTAAGCTACTCAACCTAAGATACAGCTGTTCCTCTTCGGTTAAGGCCCTAACACCTAACAACACAAGAGTAATATTACTTAGGTTATCACAGTAAGTTATTCTGGACAGCAGCTCAAAGATTCTGACATAACTGAAGATTCCTAACTCCAAAAGATATGATCTAAGACAATCTGGAAAGCTTAAGAAATGCACTATAAAATATTTTCAGACCTCAATACTTAATTCCAAAGTTTACCTAGTCGAAATTCCAAAGTTCTAGAATCTGTCCTCCCCAAACGGAGAGCAGCCAATTCTGGACTGTCACTTAAAACAGCAATAACTCCTAAACTACTAAGCCAAATGCTCCCAAATTTTGACACAAGCTAGTTTATCAAGTTTACTACAATTTTGGTATTCACAAGTTTTCCAGCAAACACTTTTATTAAGGGTCAAACCTAAAGATACTACCAACTGTCCAGAAAACCTAGAATTGCAAGGATTAAATATTTATTTATGTGGCAAACATTCTCTAAGACCAAACTAATGTTACTATAAGTTCACAAAGGTAACAAAAACACCAGAAAGTAAGGTGTGCCCACCTAGCATATTTATTTACACCCCTTTCTTAATTTACTTAATTAATTAAGTGGAATTTCAAACATATAAGTAAACTACTCCAAAAATTCTACAAAAATTACAGGAGACTCTCTGACCCAAAAATAGGATACTGTAAAAATTTTATCTAAATTTATTCACAGGAACTTCCTACACAAAATTCACAAGCCCAAAAGGCTGATTTTTATATAAATAACAAAGCATAGTAAAAAGTGTCAAACAACAGATTTCCTAATTTTCTTGGACACTCTAGGGTACCAAGACATTCTCCAAAAAGTTATATGAACATTGCACATGTAGAAAAATTACAAAAATTCATTTAAGTATTTCCTAAAATAACAAGATAGCATTATAACTTGAAAAGTACTTAAGCATTACTGCCCAAATTTTTACCAGAGCTAGAGCAAGTATAAATTAGTCTACCCACCAAATTTCATAATTTTTGGAACACTGAAACTCAAGATATGATTTAAACAAGTTTGCATGTGATTTAAAACACATTTCAAAGACCTATTTAAATATCCCGGGAACTAAACATCACATAACCAATTCATATTTTTCTAAGATACTACACACCCTGTAGATCCCAACAAAATTTATGTCATAATTTTTTGGGTAAGTAAAACCCTAGATCTACAATTTCCAAACAACCACTAAAATCTGTGACAAAAAGAAAAAAGAAAACAAAACTGAACCCTAACAGCTACAGTGCCGGGCCGGCTCAGTTCACCAGCGCGGCCCAGCCAGCACGCGGCCCGATCTGGCTCCCGCCCGTGCGCGGCAACCGACAGGTGGGTCCCCGCGGTCAGTGACGGAGGGCAGGGGAGCGGCGAACCGCGAGCTCCGGCGAGCTCAAGCTCGTCGGAGGGGAGCTCGCTTGGGAAAACAAACACACCCAAGTGTTCCCCGTCATACGGTGTTTCGATTCATGCAAGCAGGAAGGCTTGGGTTGGAGTGGAAGGGGCTTGCCACCGGGAACGGTGGCTGGTGAGGGTCGGTGGCGGTGCGCCGCCGCCGGTGAGGCCGCACGGTCACAACTAAACTCGGTACGAGCTTTACTGCAGCTAGGCGGAGCGGTTGAGGTAGGAAGGGAAGACGGAGAGAGAGGCCCGAACTACCCCGGCCACGGTGAACCTACATGGCGGAGCTCCGGTGACCTCTCGGGAACGGGCGGAGACGACAATGTGGCTCACCCCGGGCTCAATCAAAGCCACCGGTTGGTCACAGAGGTGTAGGGCGGTAATGCGGAGGGACGGGCGTGATCTGGTGAGCGGTGGTGCGGTGGGGACCACGCGCGAGCTCGCCGGAGTGGGGGCGACAATGGCGGCTCGGTTCCTCCGCTTTGAAGCCGAACGAGGGAGGGAGAGGGAATGGAGGCAGCCTCGACGCGTCGTGGCGGTCTTGAAGGCGTCGTGGACTGGCCGGTGGGGCCAGGGCCGGCGTACCGTCACCACCGCGTGTCCACGCGTCGGCGAGGCCCTGTGGCCGGTCAGCCACTCCCCCTTCTCTGACGAAACTGAAACGAGTCGAATGGTGCCGTTGGTGATCGACTGACAGGGCAACTTCGTCGACGATTTACTCTCAAACCAGCTCGTGTTAGTGAAACCTCCAATTAGAAAAGTTGTAGACCTACGTGAGCACTACAAGTTTGTAAAAGGCATCATGAGCTGGTTCGGTTTAGTTGGTGAGATATAACGCCCCAAAGTGAGGCACATGAAAGCTGAACCGACTTTCAGTTATTTCCCCCGACTGAAACCCGATTTTCGAAGCACTCTAACTCATAAACCATTGGGAACCAGGCTTGGGTGATGTTGACAATGTTGTAGAGCTACATGAGGACTACAAGTTTGTCAATATGAGTGGAAACTGGTTTGGCCTGGTTTGTAAACTACAAGCTTCTAAAGTAGGCCTCAGTAAAACTAGAGGGTCAATTGAAGACTTAGAAAAATTCTAAGTGTTGAGGCAGCCCCTCTAGCTGACTTGTGGGCCATTTTTGAGCATGTTCTGGCTAGTTTCATGAAATGGTCATATTGGGACTTTTGTTCCCCATAAAATTCCCTACAACTTTGCTTAAGGGTGCTCCTCCATGCAAGATATCTAAGCTGGACTTTTTAATTGGTCAAACTAGAGCATCCTAGGGCTAAGTGGTGGTCAACTACACCTTGGAGGGCATTTTGGTGATTTTGGTCAACATGAACCTTGCTCCATTAGTGACCCTAAGTATAACTAAGGTGTTGTGGGATATAATTGGCTACTCTACCCTTTAGTTACACCAACTCCCTAGTGTCACATGATGTGAGTCAAACAAAACTTCAAAACAAATCACATTTGTTGCAACCACATGAATTAACATGAAATGATGCATGCTTATGCACATGCAATGCAATGCAATGCAATTATGGAGCTAAACACCTGAGGTGTTACATAGATGCTCAGCCCGCTGATGTAGCTGAGGATGAGGTCTCTAACAGCACTGACGAGGACTATCAGCCCATCCCCAGGTATCGGTCTCCTCGGCCTCACGACCACGAGGCCGGTGGTTCTGGTTCAGCCTCCCACTCAGACCCAGCCATGGTGGCTATACTTGAGAGGCTGACCCAGGCACAGGAGCGATAGGAGCTTCAGCTACAGAGACAGGCTCAGGACACAGCTGCTGCGTTTGCATAGATATAGGCTCGACAGGATGAGTTTCAAAGGCTGCAGCTTGAGATACAGTGCCAACAGGTCGAGATGCAGCGTCAGCAGTATGAGATGCAGCGACAGAGTGCAGCCAGCCAGCAGCAGTACTTGGAGCTTCTGCGTCACCTTGTCACAGTTGGGGCTTCTCCACCTGCATCTATCCTGACTTCAGCTTTACCATTCAGTGGACCTTCAAGTCAGGATCAGCCGAGCTTTCAGTTCACATCTCCACAGCTGCAGGTTCCTCAGTCATTCCAGTCCCTGAGCTACACGCCCATTCAGACGGGGTTTACTCCTTCAGACCAGCCTCGCCCTCACATGTTGACCGGCACACCGTTCTTTGATCTGAGTGCCACATATAGCGAGTTGACTGGTCAGCCGACACCCTCGCACACCACAGTTGCTACTTCATCAGGGTTGTCAGTTTCAGAGGCAGTTCTGCTTCCAGTGATAGGGACAAGTACTATAGAGACTGTTCCGTCGTCAGTTGCCTGTACAGATCCCCCAGCTTTTGGCTCACTTCAGGCTCAGGTCGCAGAGACTGCTCCACTTATCACTACTTCGGCAGCTCCTGTTCCTGTTGATCAGACCCAGACCGCTTCACAGCCGCGTGCTCCTTCAGAGGGTCAGCCAGATAGCTCCGAGTCCGAGGGAGACATCTCACAGTTTGTGATCACTCCGCGCTCCTCGGCACCCGACTTGACTCCGTCTGTTCCTCCGTCAGATCCTTAGATTAGTTTTTGGCGGTTGATGCCAAAGGGGGAGAGAGAGAGTAGATTCAGGGGGAGCTTAGGGGGAGCTTTTGTTAGAGGGTTTTCGTTCTTTTCTTGTGTGCTACTCTCATGCATCATGTTTACTTTACAGCAATTGCATTCGTGTGACATGTGATCTTATGAGATATCTTAAGTCTATGGTTTAACTAATCACAGCTTTAAATCATGTCACTTGTTTGTTTATAGCTTATAAGGTTGTGCTACCGTGCCTTTCTCCGATTTCATATGAGCTATTTTCTATGTGTACTAACCTTTCATGTCTTATCTTATAAGTACACTCAGTTGGCTTGGAACACATAAGCATTGTCTAACCCCTTGTGCTTACAGCTGTTGCTTATGTGAACCAAGCATGATCGAAAACCTCAACTCATATCTTCTGAATCTAAGTGTTGTCATCAATCACCAAAAAGGGGGAGATTGAAAGCATCTAGGCCCCGGTGTTGGTTTCGGCAATTAATGACAACACATAATTACCATGACTAACATGTGTTTTGCAGAAACATCGGTAAGTTAGGTCATGGAGATGATAACTGTTTTGAGCAATATGGCAGTCATGTCCCTTGATGGAAATCGTTTCGGTTTTCAAAGGATCAACGATAAGATTAAGGACGGTTAGTTCCGGATATCAAGGTGTTGAGATACATCTGGAATAGTCGTTAGGATCTTTGTTTCTTCCTTTGACCGTACTATGAACAGGGGCATGAGCGAGTAGCTTGACCTAGGTGAGTCTTATGTTTAGGTGTGGTGCACACTTGTCAAACTTAGTACTAGGTAGCTCGAGAAAAGCTCAGAGTACAGTTAGAAGCAACTTGGTTCAAGTTGCATTGCGTTTAGAAGACATTTGAGCCGTTTTACCTATGACCGAACGCGGTCCTGGTCATGACCGGACGCGTCCGGTCAGTACAAAGACTTAACTGCGTTTTCGGCTGACTGACCGGACGCGGTCCTTGAGAGGACCGGACGCGGTGGTCAGGCTGACACGTGTTCCAGAGGGTAAACAACAAAGATCGGACGCGACTGTGAAAAAGACCGGTGCGTCCGGTCATGTTCTAGTAAGGTCCAGCGGAGACCTGACGCGTCCGGTCACCTATGATCGGACGCGGTGTTGCGTCAGGTCACATTTCCGGAGAGCTCTTGCATGTCCCTGATCGGCGCGTCCGGTCATCTCAGACCGGCGCGTCCGGTCAGCACAGATCGGCGCATCCGGTCTCTCAGTACAGATTTCCGTTTTCGACCGTTACAACTGACCGGCGCGTCCGATCATATTGACAGGCGCGTCCGGTCAATGCGCGTCTAGCTGTTTCGAAAGGTAACGGTTGGATTTGTCTGAGGGGTCTATAAATACAACCCCTCCACCTCTTTTAGAGGTCTCTTGCTCATTTGTTTAGCTAAAAAAACATCTTTGAAGTGCAAGGGAGTGCAAGAGCCATAGTGAGGATTGAGATTTGCGAATCAAAGTTTGAGAATCCTCTCTAGTGACAAGAGTCTAGCAAGTGTGCATCCATCTTCTCATTAGACTTGTTGTGGTCAAGTGAGAGTTCTAGCTTGTTACTCTTGGTGATCGTCATCACCTAGACGGCTTGGTGGTGATTAGGAGTTCGGTGATCATCCGACGAGATTGTGGGTGACCCAACTCAAGTTATGAGAGGTTTTGGGTGATTCGCCGCGACGGAGTGTCGAAGAATCAACCCGTAGAGAGCACTTGATCCTTGCGCGGATCAAGGGAGAGCTACACCCTTGCGCGGGTGCTCCAACGAGGACTAGTGGGGAGTGACGACTCTTCGATACCTCGGCAAAACATCGCCGTGTTCCTATCCCTTACTTTCAAGCATTTACTTTCTTGCATTACTTTCATTGCTTGATTACTTTCCTAGAATTGCCTTGCTAGTCTAGGATTGGAACTTAGGGTGCTTAACTTTTATCGGTAGAAACACAAGGAACACAAGTAGGCACTAGGGGTGAAGTTTGGCTTGTAGGATTTAATTCTTGCAATTATTTTTTAGAAAAGCCCAATTCACCCCCCTCTTGGGCATCTTGATCCTTTCATACATCACTGATTTCGTTAAGAACCATAAGAAGAAAATGCTACGACGGGCCCAAGACCTGCGTGTTCGTAACCCGGAGAGTATTGCGTGGAAGAAGTGGTATGAGCAAAAGAAGAAGGATGTAGAGGAGTACCAGACACGAAAGGCTGAAGAGGATGCAAGGAAGGCTGCAGAGGAGGCTGCGAGAGCAGAGATGCAAGGCTTGAACGATACTATTGACTCATTATGTGCGAGTGAGTCATTGCGTTTTTTAAAACTCAATCTTCTTTGTTTGACTGTCAATAAAGTTATTGCAAAGATCGTGTTAATTGTTTGCATTTTGTACTTGCAGAGATTGGATGCACCGGCAACTGCAAGCAGATGTGGCTCGTGCTAGATACACGGAGAATAGGACACTAAAGCGGGACGCAGGAGTTGCTGGCACCGTAAGCCGTCCGATTGTGGTTGAAGAGGAGGCCGAGCCGGAGGAAGACGACGACACCGGGAGGATAGGCGAGCTCATTCGTCTAGCCGAAGAATTGGGCTACCCTCAGGACGAGGATGCCTACGACATGGGAAGGATAGCCGAGCTACTTCGTCTTGCAGAGGAGTTAGGACCGATGCCCGAGGAGGATGTTGAATTAGAGGGTCAGACAGCGTACCACAGCCATAAGACATCGCTGTTCGACGCATGGGGGCCAATAGACATGACCGAAGAAGAGGCCGAGTTGTACTCTCAGGCCGCGAACGAGGCAGAGGCGGCTTACTACCGGCGTCAGGCCACTCAGGCCAAGGCAGTCGAGGCCAGCAAGGGTAAGGAGGTTGTAGTGGAGGATTCAGAGTTCGAAGACGAGTTGCTTACGCAGTGGTGCACGCAATTTGATTGACGTACAATTATCATTGTAATAATTTGCATTGTCACGTCTTCACGTCGTCGTTGTTAGTGTTTGTCATTTGTAGTGGCTTAGTAACTTTGTGTGGTATAGTTTGTCAGTGTTATACTTTGAAACATGTCATTGTAATAATTTTTATTATCACATCTTGATTCGTTTCATTTGTTGGTCCACTCACTAAGATTAAACGAGTGTTACCAACTACATGAGTCCAATCGAAATTACTATGATAACTATGATAACATGTGTCCGGCGCCTGCTAAATATGACTAATGTACTAATCGTCAGGGGTGTAGGGGTCTCGCGGTCTCCGTTGCCTCCTCGGATTCGTAGGGACCACATTGCTTCTCCAGCCAACGTCTGTGCGGTCCCGTTGCTGCCTCTCGCGCTGCCGCCTATGTCCACGATCAAACTACTGCGTCGAGGACGCCCCCTGCAAGCAAGCAACCTGATGAGCTACTCTAAATGTTGAGCTACGAACGGTAGAATTAAAGAAAAAGCAAAGCATAGGGACCTGTTGCTCGGCTGGTGTGTAGTTCTCCTGCTGTGTGTAGTCTACCCCCTGTTGTTTGGCCAATTCCTCAGCCTCCTTCAAATATTCGTGTGCAGCCTTCCCCCATCTTCCAAGCTCCTCTTCATTCCTCAGGGCTAGGCCATATCGCTTAACAAAATACTCATTGCACTTCCTAAAAGAGAACTCAACAATACCAGACACTGGGAGAGATCGAACGCCTTTGAACACACGATTGAAAGACTCAGAGGAGTTTGTTGTCATGATGCCGTACTGGAAGCCGCCCTCATCATATGCTAATGCCCACTTGGCTTTATTTTCCATCTGCTAGTCTAACCATGCCTTGCCAGCTTGGTTGAGCATCTTCTCTAGTTCTGCCATAGTCTCGTTGAACTCGCGTTCCGTACGTTTATTACAAAGCTCCTTTAACTTGTCAGTCACATCCTTCTTGCGTTGACGCCGCCAGAAATTGGCGGCAAAATGCCGCATGCACCAATGGTGCACTAGGGGCGGGTGACCATCAATGTGTTCAACGACTGCATTAAGAATTCCAATATGACGGTCCGAAATCAGACAAATGGTGCGAGAAGGGCCAAGCACATGAACACGGAGCAGACACATAAACCATGACCATGAATCATTATTTTCCCCCTCCGCCAAAGCAAAAGCCATTGGCACTATCTGGTTCTCTGGGTCTACAGCAGCAGCCATCATCAATGTGCCCCTGTATTTGCCGGTGAGGAACGTGCCATCAACAAGAACAACTGGCCGACAATACTGAAATGCATGTTTGCACTGATCGAAATACCAGAACACACGGTACAGAATATGTCTCAACGGGTTCTGAAGATACAACCCTCCTGTGTATATGAACGATCTCATGCCAGGGTTGAAGTGTTCCATCGCACACAAAATACGTGGAACCCTGTTATAGGCTTCGTCCCAGCTACCCCAGCGAATTGTCAGGGCAATTTGCTTTGCCCGCCAAGCCTTTCCATATGTGACCTCATACCCAACAAATGTGACTATGGTCTCCTACAAGAAAGACACCGAAACATCGTTGTCCTTATCTACAAGACCCAATATACGACGGGCTAGGTACCGAGCCGTCAACTGCGGATGGTACCTTTTACCCTCATTAGTCTGGCATCTGTGCGGCTGTTCCACTGAAGTTACCTTCCACTTACCATCACTCTGCCTCTTTCGTGCATTCAACTTCCACGAGCACGGGAATCCAGCCTTACATAATATGTGGAATTTTACCTCCTTGTCAGAATGTCGAACCGTGTAAGGCCTATGATGATACACAACATAGTCCTGAAGGAACAACTTTATCTCTGACATCGTATTAAAAAGCATTCCCTTCCTCAATATTAAATTTTTATGGCTGTACAATGATTCCTTACACATCTGTAAACTCGTGTCACAAACTGTCATATGCGATATACTTACATCGTTATAATTTGGCACACCGGTAAAGGGCAAGCCAGCCTCCCTCAGCTGTGTAAGCTCTGCCGATGTATAAGAGGGTGGTGCAACGTATTCTTGTGGCTCCCTAACCCTGCTCCATCCTTCATATTCCACTCCATCATCTGGATAACCGGTGGCTAATGTGCCCTGACTCTGCATGCCATGAAGTACCTCAAGCGGTACTCCTGAGGGCATGCCACGAACTGGTGTACACATGGCAGGTGCACCTCGAGAGGGCATGGCTTCAACCGGTGCTCGCATGGCATGTGGACCTCCTTCCTCATTTCCTGAATCGTCAGAATCAGTGCTAACATCATCACCAATCATTTCCTCCTCTGCCTCCTCCTCCTCCTGTTCAAACTCGTCTACATCAAAATCATTGCTTATATGACCAACTGGAGGAGAATGAACCCGCTCCTGCGTCAAAGTACCATCCAAGTCCATACTCTCCATAGTTTGTTGCATCTGCACACCACAATCTCCTAGAGTACCACTGTCGAAGGACGGCTCCTCATTCTCAACATTCTCCAGCACCAACTCAGCCATGCCGACATTCGAACCTTGGATGACCCTATTGTATCGGGACCACTCTGCTTGGTTGCACAAGTCCATCATCACATAGTGTGCCCTATTCTTTCCAACATCGAACCTACCCTTTAGTGTGAAAGCCTCGCCAAACTTCAAACTCAAACGGTCACATAGATCGCGGAAACTAGGGGTGCCATCAAACCATTCCAATTCTTCATACATATCCTCAAACTGGCAATCCTCTCTCCTAACACTTCCTCCGTAAAAAACTCTTACACCGTAATCCATCTACAAAACGATTTGACATCCGATTATCAACTGACCAATATGGTAGCACTAATTACTACATAACTAACTAACTAACTAACTAACTTTACTTACCTACCACGTAACTAACTTACTTAATATCTAAATAACTAATATTAACTAATAACATCCGAATAACTAATAATCATTAACTAATTAACT
This sequence comes from Saccharum hybrid cultivar R570, assembly GCA_038087645.1. NCBI lineage: Eukaryota > Viridiplantae > Streptophyta > Magnoliopsida > Poales > Poaceae > Saccharum > Saccharum hybrid cultivar. Next base: position 7,284,409 of record JAQSUU010000191.1, on the reverse strand, counting down.
AATAACTGCATAACTAATAACAACCGCTTAACTAAAACCTAATATTAGCTAACTATCAAAAAATTGTTAACTACAAATGATCGTTAACTAACTAAATAACTAATATTAATCGTTATCTAACTAAATAACTAACTAACTACAAATAATATTAACTCACCAACTAACTAACTATAAATAATATTAACTAACTAAATAACTAAATAACTAACTAAATAATTCAATAACTAACTAAATAAGTAATGTTAAATAACAACTAAAGAATATTAAATAACTAATTAAATAAATATATAACTAATTCAATAACTAACTAAATAACTACAAAGAATATTAAATAACTAACTAAATAAATAATATTAACTAAATAATACTTACTACACATAAATAATAGTAACGACAAAATAAAAAATTACCGTAAAACAGGTTGCGGCGGCGCGACGAGGTTGGCCGGACGGGGGCGTGCCGGGGTGCGACGGTCGGCGGCCGGGGTGGCGGCGAGGGAACGGCGGCCGGGGACGCGGCGGGGGCGCGGTGGCAGGGGACGTGTGGCGGCGGGGCCGCGGCGGCCGGGACGCAGGGGACGGCGCGGCGGCGCGGACGGCGGCAGCGGCGGCACGAAGGCCTCGGCAGCGACGGCGGGGAGCGGCACCGGCGGCGACGGCGGCGCGGCAGGGCGGCAGCGGCGGCGGCGCGGCGGGGCGGCAGCGACGCGGCGGGGCGCGGGGGAGGAGCTCTGGGCGACGGTGGCGGCGCTCGGGGCGTCGGTGGGGGAGATGGCGACGGCGGCGGCGGTGAGGCGGTGGTGCGGACAACGGGCGCGGCCGAGCGGGCGTGGCGGGGCGCGACTTTTATTTAGGCCGTGCCCCGCCATGATGGGCGGCGTGGCGTACCCCGCCATGATGAGTGGCGGGTTTGGAGTACCCCGCCATGCATCATGGCGGGGTACGCCCGGGTGGCTTTGCCACGTCCCCCGCCACGTGGATCCTGTACCCCGCCACCATGCATGGCGGGGTTCAGTGCATTTGCCCCGCCATGCATGGTGGCGGGGCCAAACAGGTTAGATTTAAAAAAATTCAAATGCGGGCTAAAAATAAAAAATTCACAAAAGTGATACGGTGTAACAGTACTGAGGTGCTGTGCTCCTCTTGATCTCTATAGCTGTTTATGTATATAGATAGGTAAGATAAAAAAGACCATTTGGGTTATCTCGTATCCTAGGTTCAGGTGGTTTTGAAGGCAATTTCATCACTTTTTATTTAATATAAAAATCCAGTTTATATATATTATAAGTTTTTTAAATCACGAAAATATTTCTAAGCTTCTAGAAAGTCTAGGAAAAATCCTGGAGATAAGTTGGGGCACGGCAACCTTAAATCAAATATTTAGAATCATGAAAATATCTCTTGAAGCTTCAAAAAAAATATATGTATAGCTATAAAATAAGAAAATACCTAAAATATCTTGAAAATCCCCCAAAACATTATAATCGATGTTTATACGTGTTTCAAAAAAACTTTGCATGGCAAAAATATGAGATACAGCTAGCATGAATGCACATTGATGTCAGATGCATTTGTGCTAGCTGTGTCTTACGTTTTTGTTGTGAAACATTTTCAAAACACGTTTACACAACAATTATAATGTTTTAAGAATTTAAAAAAGCTAGATATTTTCTCATTTTTCTAGAGATAGATCTAATTTTTGGAAGCTTCTAGAGATACTATGACGATCTTTAAATATTATATTTGATTTTTTTTGTGTCCTAATCCATCTCTAGGATTTTTATTGAAACTTTTCGAATCTTAGACATTTTTATGGTTTAAAAATTTATCAGATATTTATCTGATTTTCAACTAGACAAAGGAAGAAATCGCCTTCAAAAACCACTTCAAACCCATACAAAGGATATAATTTAAATAATTTTGAGAGTTTTGGAAGTGAGATGTTTGGTTTTGAAATTCTAGGAGAAAAATCAGACCACGTTGATAGTTGGAGGAGATAAAAGCGACTTTTTCTAAGTTCTTTTATCCTCTCAATTATCCACGGAGCACAACTTTATTTCTTAGTGTATAAAATCAGATTTTGATCTGCATGACTTTTAAACATTGTTCTTTTTAACCTGGGTGGTTTAGATGGGAGTTTTGTTTGATATGGCACCAAGTCTGGGAGGACTAAATCGGACTATGTATGGTTTGTGGTTATGTAGGTGTTGGTGATGCTTATGGTATTTTAGTTTTGGATGGCTAGTGTTGGGCATGCCTAAGTCTCTCTTAAAGTTAAAGATCGGTTTGTGGAGTGACTACCTAGAAAAATAGTACAACCAGATTTACATGGGTTATGAAATTGGCTTCTAAATTAGAGGAGTCTAGTGGAGTGATACAAGATGGATCCGGTGAGAGATTTCCCATATCAAGTACGACTCAGTGGTGGCCGCTAGATGTTTTATGTAGGCTAGGTGGAGCTCTAGAGTGGTAGCACACACTAGATCAACCTTGCAAAGATTTTGTAGTAAAACTAAGGCATATCTTGGAAGTGTGACATATGAGTAATTAACCATGGCATACAAGAATCATGAGCTATGGGTAAAGACATTTTGTATAATGTCTAAAATTGATATCACCATGCTCATGCCCGAGAGTGGCTAAAATCTGCTTAAAAGATGGAGATGATGTGGTGTGTCTAAAAGACTTCCGGAAGCGCTTAGCCTATATGTTTCTAGGCAACCTTCCCATGAATTGTTGTATGATCTGCTGCTATTTGTGGTTAATCGCATACTATTTACATGTCACTTGTTCAATATATTGTATCTATTATTTATTTATGACATCACTGTACATATGGAAATTCATTTTAGCACACATACGATGTACGCTTGATTTTATTCTCGAGGACGGATGTGACAGTTTAAAATCTGACGCATGAAGAGCTGTCCTCTCTTTCATCTATTTAAAATCTGACGCATGAAGAGCTGTCCTCTCTTTCATCTATGCCTGTATTTAGTTGCACTAAAAATGGTGAAAAATATACTATAGCATGTTTTGACTTTATTTGGTAAATAGTATCCAACCGTTGACTAATTAGGTTTAAAACGTTCGTCTCGCAAAGTACAACCAAGCTGTATAATTAGTTTTTGATTTCATCTACATTTAGTACTTCATACATGTATCGCAAGTTAATGTGACGGGGAATCTTTTTTTCATAGTGCTTTTTTCACTAAACACAGCCTATATTCCTTCCGTCTACTTCTCCCCAAACTGGAGTTCATGATAAACTGAAAATGCATCCATAAATTTATTTGCTAGCTTATTTAGACTGAATTCGGAAACAAAGTTCATGGACAAATTTATTTGCTAGCTTATTTGTTAACTTATTTATGCCCCCTCCGGAATGTAGAAAATTATTATGTAAATCCTGCACAAATTCATGTGTTTCAAAGGGCCCTCAGACTGATTTAGAAGGCACACAAGTTTTACTGTTAATACCACATGGCGTGCAGCCTTTTGTAGTTCAGAGTTGCTTGGCCGACAGGGCTTGATATAGTATACGGAGTATCTGTGATACTACTCACCCAGAGCTGTCGTTTCAGGTTATTTATATCTCTCTGTGTGTACGAATTTTTCACTCGTCCAGCCGCTGGTCGGTTCTCCAGCTTCGGAATAATGCGGGGTCACGTCTCACGGGGAGATAATAATTCACCATCAGCCCAAAGATGTATGGCTAGACTTTTTTTTTTCTGAATACATCAATATTCCAAGCAATATGACAATAGTCATCGCGTCCTTGGAAGTAGATCAAACATGATTGCGGATTCGACAACACGGTCACAAGCTATCTTTAGTGATGGTAAACACGAGCAAATCATTCTCTAAAAGACAAGTTAAAAAGTACGGTTCACTGATGTGTCGTGTGAGAAAAAACACTGTTCCTTCAAAAAAAAAAAAGTACGAAAAGACCAGCGAACAGGGCCGCATATTCCAAAACCAACATTGAAACTGTCTCCAGAAAGCAAGACTTCTACTGAAATCTTCTACTCTCACCGGTACAGCTCTAACTCTAGGGCAAGAGGGGACAGATCAGAAGAAACGAAGGAAGACGAGCAACAACAGGTAGAGGGAAACCTTAACTGGTAAATAAAGGAGTAGTAGGCTCCTGGAGGAGCTCACCATTGCCGATCTCTGACTTGCCGGTCTCTGTCCACGCCTCACCGGGCCTTCCAGAACTGGAAGCCAGGCTTAAGAGGCATGGACAAATACAAACTGATGATGGATGAGCAGCAGTAGTAGCTCAGCTGGTCATTGTCCTCCAACCATCCATGAACTGCTTTGCTGCTTACGCAACTCTCAGGAACCATGCAGACACTCCTGCCATGCTTCCTCCATGATCTGCAGGGGGCAGAGGATTGCAGTAGAGGGGAGGAGAGGAATGCTTTTACCTGCCTGCAGGCTGCAGCCGGCAGGTGTTGAGGCTCTTGTGAGAACCAAGAAGAACTTGCACGGTGGCATTTTAAAGAGGCTGCTGGTGGTGTGCTTTAATGGGGGAAAAAAAGAACAACGAAGAAAGCTTACTGTATGGGGCGCGTGGCAGTGTCTGGAAATCCCTATCCATGCTATTCTTGTCTCACCAGACATCAATTCTGCAGCTATTCCTTCTGCTGACAATTCTCCATTCCTATCCTTGTTTGGGGGCTGTCCAAGAGTAATTTGTACTGAAGGTAAATGTACTACATCCAGCGACCCACCCAAGGCATTCATGCTGCTAAAAGCTAAGACAACCTCTATACTAATCTCATTAATCTTTTTTACAAGTAATAATTTGGTGTCAGCTTTTGACCATTTGCCATGCTTGCTGCCAAAATTTGGAAGCCAAATGTCCTTTCTTGCTACCCAATTGCTTAGCAATTAAGTTTCTGCCAATCAACCTAAGGCCAAAACCCCAACTAACCAATATTTACCAACAAACTGAGGTTACTCAGATTTTACCAAAGAGACCAAACCTACAGATCCACGGTGCAGAAAATAAAGGTACCTTTTACAAAAAGTTGAAGAGGCAATCTCCTCTTTTGAGATGCAATTTTTGGAACAGGGAGATTGAGGAGTGTGGCCTTCCTGTTTTGCCACTACTTCGTGCTTATCAACCTCTGCATATCTCAATTCTTCAGTGCAAGTGAAAAAAATAACTTCCATGAATCTAGTTGAATTAGTTCTTCATGATATTGTCACAGGGCCTGTTTTTCAGTCTGCAACAGATAATGATTCAGAGTTAAGAGGGAATATACCAGGCATTTTTGGTGGAAACTGCACCACAATAAAGGAGAGAATCAATACGACCAAAGAATGGCATTCCACAAAAGTCGGATTTAATGGTTGAAGGCCCAGCGCAGTGGACCCCTCCAATGGAATTTCTGAATACCTTTTTCCTCCTTCAGACGGGTGGAAGTGGAATGGTGGAGGAGCCATGGAGGTGGTGAGTGAGCCTGCCTGTTGCAAGTGTACCTAATCATCGCCATCATGGACACTAGCCAGAGAAGCACCAATAATAGGTCCTTTTCGACCTGACGTGTCCCATGACCAAGCATCAACATGCAGAGGCATCAAGAATTTTCGAATTGATGGCCTCCACTTCTGAATGTGTGTCCTGAATGATTCTTGTCTTTAGCATCCAAACACAGCAACAAAAATGAAAACAAAAGGCTTCCTAGAATAGAAACCCTAATAGCTTATTTTGCTCTCCCTACCGAGTACCGGCCCAAAGATCACTCAAGTTGGAAAATAGCCTCTTTGTCAGCTCCACAAGCATCAGTATTTTCCAATTTGTTCATCTCTTGATGGACCAAGCCAATTTTCTTTTGATACATGATTGCCCTGATTTTCTGTTAACAAAGCAACTCAATGATCCATGAAGCAATTGCGAGCTTCCATTCCCATTCAAAAAATTTATGTTGCTATCAGTCTTCCGACTAATATAAAGTAAACAACACTAAAAAAGGGTACATGATCGCCCCACCAGAAATAAATGGTTTGTTCTTTCTAGCATGTGCAGGGTGCACGATTGAGCAGTACAGATGTCACTCACCTGACACATTAGTGGCTTTTAGTCACGAAACGAAATTGTACCTTTCATCCCCAACAGTAACCAGTGGTCGGGCTAACGATTACATATAGTTGGTATACAGAGGACGTGATTAGTGTAAGGAGATACTATGCACAAGAGCTTGGTGAAGCATAATAAAGTGATATAACACACAAATTTTGGGGCAACTCTTTACACACTTCCGCAAAAATCACATGTATTTACTTTTCACTCAGACTAACGTTGGCAGAAGATGGTTCAGCAATTGACAAGAGAAAGATTATTGGTAGTTTGGGGCAACCCAGCTGTTCTTTGCACAGAAAATGTCCTTATCATATTTGAGTGCCATAATGTTAATCCCCTTGAATTAGCTCTAGACCGAACCCAATTGATCACTTGAGTTAGTTCTGGACCCAATTGATCACTGACACTAGCGATATCCAACAAGCAAACAATCTGAACATATTTATCTGAACAAAAAAAATGAACAAAGATCCGAGAATCAGTGTTGTTTCAGATTTTAAATCTCACTTAATCTTAGAGTTACCTTTTTGTGTACTTTTTACTCAAACACAACAATACAACTGTCTGCCATTAGAATAAAGAAGATGAACGCTTGCCCATGCAAACCCATGTGGAACACACTGCACACAGCACACCCCAATACAGACACACCACCAAATAGAACACTAAAACACATCCAGCAAGGCCCGGTTCATGAGCTGATTCCTCGTGGCATTCCATGTGTCTGCGCACTCCCCTCGAATTGGGGAGAGTGGAGGATTCAGCCGGTGGTGGTGCTACCCTCCGTAGACACATCCAGCAAGGCCCGGGTTCATGAGCTGATTCCTCGTGGCATTCCATGTGTCTGCGCACTCCTCTTGAATTGGGGAGAGTGGAGGACAGCCGGTGGTGGTTCTACCCTCTGTACACACCAGAAGGGTCAGCGTTCTGGGCGATCCACGGGTGCTCAAGAACCTTGTGGAGAGGCAGCTGCTGCGCCGAGTTCTTGACCAGCATCTGTGTACAAAAATTGATGAGGTTCAGGGATATGACTATCTGAATCTGAATAACCATTTTCTTTACGAGACAAGGGAAAAACTGAAGACTTCTTACCTGAGAAATTAAATCCTTCGCGGCAGGTGAAACAAATGGTTTCAGTGGGAACTTCAAGTCGACTTTCACTATCCTGTATCCAAGTAAAAACGACGACAGATTCAGAAACAACAGTTGCTCTATGAGTTTCATGACCACGAGGACAGATATTCACTATGCTATACATATATACTACGCGAAACAAATGGTTTCAGTGGGAACTTCAAGTCGACTTTCACTATCCTGTATCCAAGTAAAAACGATGACAGATTCAGAAACAACAGTTGCTCTCTGAGTTTCATGACCACGAGGATAGATATTCACTATGCTATACATATATACTATTGATAGATAGAAAGAATTCATGGATCGAAAACATGTGAAGCTGTACTGATCAATATAGTACTTCCTCTTTGCTACACTAGCTGCAACTTCAAAAGTTTCCTCACCAATTATCAGAGCACAGCTCAAAAATCGCAAGAAATAATCTAGAACTCATATGGGCAAGTTAGGGACTAATGACAGATTCAGAGACAACAGTTGCTCTCGAGTTTCACGACCACGAGGATAGATATTCACTACGGCACTATGATATACATATATACTAATGATAGACAGAAAGAATTCATGGATCTAAAACATGTGGAGCTATTGTGATCAATATGCTTCCCTCTTTGCTACACTAGCACTATATGCAAGTTCAAAAGTTATCTCACCAATTATCAGAGCATAGCTCAAAAGTCGCAAGAAATAATCTAGAACTCACATGGGCAAGTTAGGGACAAAATCGCTGCATACTAAGATCCCATAGTTGCTTTTAGAAACAGCAGTTGTTTTCAAAGCCGCAAACAAGCAAGTCAAAGACTCGAGTTTCACAACCACAAGGATAGATATTCACTATGCTATTACGTATATACTAATGATAGGTACAAAAAATCATAGATCTAAAAACATGTGGAGCTATGGTGATCAATATAGTGCATTCTCTTTGCTACACTAGCACTATATGCAAGTTCTAAAGTCTCCTCACAATTATCAGAGCATAGCTCAAAATCACAAGAAATAATCTAGAACTCACATGGGCAAATTAGGGACAAAATTGCCACATACTAAGATCCCAGAGTTGTGGAGTTACCTTCTGTATGTTTCTGAGTGCTCCTTAGCTTCGAAAGGTGGGACCCCGTAAAGGAATTCATAGCACAGAATACCCAAGCTCCATATGTCTACATGGTAATCATGTTCTGTCTTCTCCACTGGACAAATCACAACAGGATTTAGAGCCAAGGAAAGCAGATAGGCCAATAGAGAACTGGAACAGCTGTGGGAATTTTCAAGAACTAGTTGATAACTAGAGGAAAATGGTTAGCAAAATACCCATTTCAGGTGGCAGGTAATCCAGAGTTCCGCACATAGTCCGTCTTCTGTTGAAGGTGTGCACGGACCAGCCAAAGTCGGCGATTTTGATCTCGCCCTGTTCCAAGGAAACATACAAAAATGTAAGTAAGCATAGAGTTCCAGTCTTCCAGATCAGGGATACCAGAAAAACACAATGCAAGTACCTGGGCTCCAACCAAAAGATTTTCTGGTTTAATGTCCCGGTGGATGACATGCTTCCCATGAAGGTAGATCAGAGCTCTAGCCAATGATGCAATATACTAAAAATAAAAGGAAACTCCATTACTACTTTGGTGAAAAATGAGCTGCAGATAAATTCACCAAGTACATGTATAGAGCATCAACTCACAGTTGCTGAACGTCTCTCAGAAAAATGTTTGCACCTTGTCAGTTCCTTGTACAGTTCACCCTTGGCAGCATATTCCAGGATTAGGTAAACCCGGCTCTGAGAATTCCACATGACAGAGAAATGATGACCTCTCTTGCCATATAAATGAAGCAATGGTAACTCTATATTAGAAATGTGGATATGTTTTTACCTGATCATAGAAGTACCCATACAGGCGAAGAATATTAGGATGGCGAAGATGACTCTGAATCTCCACTTCACGTCGCAGCTGATGCTCGACCTGTGATTGCTTGAGTTGGCTCTTGAAAAGCACTTTCAGAGCCACAATTTGACTGCTCTGTTTCCACAAAAAGACGTACTGTAAGCCCTAGCTGCTCACTAGGATGATTAACTAAAGCATAAACAGAAAACACTATGTAAGATGTTTTCAGCGTTGTCATTTAACATGTTTATAGTATATTTGCTGACTATAGCATCAGTTACAGTAATATAGTTGCTGACTGTACAATAATATAAAAAAGTTCAGTTAGTAGATACGAAACAGGGTACAATACTGAATTAGTCAAATCCCAGCAATCTCGGTGCAGTAACCATTCAGCTAAGCTAGAGACTAAAAATAATCAGTGCAATATTTCCTGACAATTAACATTAGTTACAGTAGTATATTTGCTGAGTATACCATAATCTCAAAAGTTAATTTAGTAAGTACAGACATTGTACAATACTGAAGTAGTCTATTCCCAGCAATCACAGTACAGTAAATCATTCAGTGAAGTTATAGACTAAAAATAAGCAGTCCAACTAACCAAAAGAAAGCTTAAACATGTTATTTACCCTCTTTTCTCAGGCCAAATAAACAATGCCAAACTTGCGCTGCTCACTAGGATGATTAACTAAAGCATAAACGGAAAAACACTCTATAAGACATTTCCAGCGTTGTCATTCAACATGTTTATTGTTAGTTACAGTAGTATATTTGCTGACTATAGCATTAGTTACAGTAGTATTGTTGCTGACTGTATAATAATATAAAAAAAATCAGCTAGTAGATACGAAATAGGGTACAATACTGAATTAGTCAAATCACACAATCTCGGTACAGTACCCATTCAGCTAAGCTAGAGACTAAAAATAACCAGTGCAATATTTCCTGACAATTAACATTAGTTACAGTAGTATATTTGCTGACATTGTACAATACTTAAGTAGTCAACTCCAAGCAATCACGGTTCAGTACATCATTCAGTAAAGTTAGAGACTCACAATAATCAGTGCAAGTAAGCTTAAACATGTTATTTACCCTCTTTTCTCTGGCCAGATAAACATGGCCAAACTTGCCCCTCCCAAGAGGTTTTCCAACCTCGAAATCAGACAGCACCCACCGCTTCTCCTCGTTTGCGTGGGCTGAAGCCTGCAAAGTGAAAACAAAATGCATCATTATATTTCCATTACACTGCAGCCAGCTACCAAGCTTGCAAGCACTACCACAGTACCCTGAAGGCGCAAACCATCACTAGAAGCTTAATCAGCCATGAATCCTCATTTACTAACCCTCTAAACTCAGGAAAACCTCTCAAATGGAGCGAAGTTCAGGGATAACCAGACCAGGAACAGAATGGAGAGTTAAAATCCTAAGGGACGCCCATGCTTTTGCACACAAAGAGGTCAAACCTAATCATCTACTCCCTCCATCCCAAATTATAAGGCATTCCAAGAATCTTGGAGAGTCAAAGGATCTCAAGTTTGACCAAATTTATATGATAAGATAATAATATTTATGACACCAATTAAGTATCATTAGATTCTTCATTAATTATATTTTTATAGTATACCTATTTGATATTATAAATTTTTGTAATTTTCTCTATAATTTTGGTCAAACTTAAGATGCTTTGACTCTCCAAGATTCTTGTAATGCCTTATAATTTGGAATGGAGGGAGTACTCTGCAAAGGATATTGAGAAAATGGACTGCAGCCAGGGTACCAAGCTTGCAAGCACTACCACAGTACCCTGAAGCTGGAAACCATGATTAGAAGCTTAATCAGTCATGAACCCTCGTTTGCTAAGCCTCTAAACACAGGAAAAATCACTCAAATGGAGTGAAGTTCATGGATAACCAGACCAGTAACAAAATGAAGAGTTAAAATCCTAAGCGAAGGATCTGGTAAACCCCCAAAATGGACTGCGCACAGCTAATAAAGCAACCGATATTAACGTCATACTCAGGAAAATAAGAAACGTCTGTTTGACCCTGTTGCGTTCTGAAGGCCCACCTCAATCCACACGTGTTGAAGTGGATTGGAGTGACTTCAACCCATCTGGATTGGGATGAATACGTACGCATCCCAACAAGGCCGAAAGGGGGCAAAAGAGACGGAGGAAAATTCCCCAGATTCGACGGTAAACCGGCACCAATTTGACTACGGAAACGACTATAATCAAGCACACCAATTGCTCGCCGAACCCCATGAATCAACCGCTACGCACGGAGCCCCCCAAAATCATCCGCGGGCGGATCCGACCAGGGGGAGGGGAGAGGGGAGAGGGAGCAGTAGTATACCCTGTCCTCGCTGCCGCGCGACTCAGTGGCGATCGCCATGTCTGGAGCCTGGAGGAGCGGCGCGGAGGGGGAGGAAGCGTGGGTAGGGGGGGTAGGGACGGGGAGCGGCGAGGCGAGGAAAAGTTTTAATTGAGGCTCGATCTGGGCGGAGAACGCAACGGTCGAATCCTTGGCTTCTCGCCTCGCCCAGTTGCCCGCTGGATTGCTGGTACTGGATGCCCGTGCCGCTCACGTGCAGGGCCGCGAGCCGTTTGGAGTCAGCGGCCTCGCCGGCGTTGATAATCCTGAGCCGTCGATTGCTCTGTTTAGGGTCTGTTTAGTTCGATTTTTTTTTTTTGCAAAAAATCACTGTGGCAGAGGATAGTATTTTTGTTGTTATTTGATAATTAGTATCAATTATAGACTAACTAAGTTTAAAAGATTCGTCTCGTGATTTATAGCTAAACTGTATAATTAATTTTATTTTTTATCTACATTTAATGTTTTATACATGTGTCCAAAAATTAATGTGACAGAAAATCTGAAAAATTTTAGAAAAATTTTAGGAACTAAACATGCCCTTAATGTCTGACTGTCTGGATCACGGGAAAGACAGAAACCTGGAGAAAGCTGCGGCGGTTTCACCAACTGACTTGTGGGTCATGTTTCACAGCGACACAAACAATTCCGCCGCAACAGGGGCCAACACGGCGAGGCCAAACCAAACCAAACCAAACCAAACCATTTCTTTCCTTTAAACTCTAGCCAAAACCCTTCCTGCTCCCCGCTCGCCGCCCGCCACCATGTCGATGGCGGTGGCCTCCTCCCTCCGCTCCCTGGCGCGCCGCCGACCCCGCCTGCGCTTGGTCGCTGCGCCGCTCGTCGTCCCCGGCGGCCGCGCGGCATTACTCTCCGGCGCGGCCGAGGAGGCGGCCCCGCTGGCTGCCGCGGAAGCGGCGGCGGCGGCGCCGCCTGTCCCGGGTCGGAAGGTGCTGGAGAGCTTCCGGGAGGAGTTCGAGATCGGGGGGCGCTCCATCGCCTTCGCGACGGGAAAGATGGCGCGCTTCGCCAACGGCTCCGTGGTGATCTCCATGGAAGACACCCACGTCCTCTCAACCGTCGCCGCCGCCAAGTCCTCTGAGCCTGTTCGGGACTTCCTCCCACTAACTGTACGGATAAGCCCCTGTATTTTTAAAATGTGATCGTGATGTGAGTTTGTAGAGAGCGTTGAGTTCTACAACAACAAGGAATGCCCAAGTCATGTACCGCAACTTATTGAATCTTGAAATTTGATATGGTTCTATACTGCCGTAATTGACCCTCATTCCATGCTTACAAGCCTGTTTTATATTGCAGATTAATAACTGCTCTTAACTGTGCAAATAGTGGCCCAACTGTTTTTTCTATATTATAATTAAACTAAAAACTGATGCCAGTTGTCAGTTCGATGCATATTGAGTTTGAAATTATTGCAAAAGCCCCATCTGGTCATGTGGTCAACTAGCTGTGTCCTGTATGGTGTTTTATTTAATTTGTTGTTTATTATGATTCTAAATCTAAATTATAAAAATACTGAATTTTAGGATGCCATTTTCCAAAAAGAAAATGATCTTTTGTGTTACATTCAAAATGGAAAATTGAAGTTTTGTTTGTCCTTGCATTTTTTAATTGAACATTCGTTCTGTATCTTGTGAGTACTATTTTCATGTTTCTTTGCTTCAGCAAAGTTTTTTCGTTTTTGGGTGCTGTAGGTTGACTATCAAGAGAAACAATATGCTCAAGGTGTTATCCCCACAACATATATGCGCAGGGAAGGTGCTCCTAAGGAAAGAGAACTCCTGTGTGGGCGTATAATTGATCGACCAATAAGACCATTGTTTCCTCCTGGCTTTTACCATGAAGTTCAGGTATTCTTCTCATGATGCGCCAAATTCTCAAAGTTGGCTAAACCATCAGAACTCATCACTAACATTATATCCTGCTTTTTTAGATCATGGTAAATGTTCTTTCATTAGATGGAAAGCAAGATCCAGATGTAATGGCTGCAAATGCCTCTTCAGCTGCACTAATGCTATCTGATATACCTTGGAATGGGCCGATTGGAGTAATACGTGTAGGGAGAATTGATGGGACTTTCGTCTTAAATCCTACAGTGGATGAGGTAAATTGGATTGGTTTACTGACATAGGAATCATTGTGTTCTACCCTGAGTTGTGCACGTATTGTTTGCACGATATTGTACATTTATACTGCTTGTGGACTTGATATTTCTCTACCATTTCATAGCATATCTGAACGTCTCAATCAATTTTTTTGACCATGTATATATATTCGACACTGCTAGAATTTGTCTGGTTGACTCATATTTTGTGTATGTTGTATGGTGATTTGCAGCTAGCTTTGAGTGATCTCAATCTTGTTTATGCATGTTCACGGGATAAAACTTTAATGATAGATGTACAAGCTCGTGAAATAACTGAGAGGGATCTTCAGGCAGGAATGAAGCTTGCACACTCCGAGGTATTTTCTTTTTTCTCTGCTTCTTGATATATTGGAAAGTGTATTCTCATGTGTTCATTATTATGCTCAGGCAATTAAATGTATCGACCCTCAAATAAGATTGGCTAAGCGAGCTGGCAAAGAGAAGAAAGAATACAAGATATCACTGATTTCAGATGCATCCTATGAGAAAATTAGAACATTCTCAGAAGCTCCCATTGAGGAAGTCTTCACTGATTCATCATATGGCAAGGTCAAGAGAAGCCAAAATATTCAGTGTTGATCATTTCTTTACACACACATTTGTTTTAGGGCCACCAGCAAATGCTTTGAAGTCTTCAGGGCGTGAACTTATTGGGTGTTTTCATTTCAGTTTGAACGGGGGGAAGCTTTAGAAAAGATCACACAATCTGTGAAGGCAAAGCTTGAAGAAGAAAATGATGAGGACAGCTTGAAGTTTCTTCATAAGGCAGTTGACACAGTGAGAAAACAGGTAGCCCACATTAATTTCTTCGGCCAAATTTGGCTAGGAAAACAAATAGCTTTGAGCGTAAAATAAATGCATGGATATAATGTTAGTCTAAATTATTCCGCCATGATTTCTGAAGATACTGCTATCCATTAGTTTATGGGAATTTCTGAATGTCTGTGCAATTTGTTTATGGTTCTTAATAGACTGAGATCTGCATCTCCCAGCTATACTTGACACAATGACACCACTTGATGCTACTTCAGTCATTGCTATAATCTCATTAAATCATCTATGCTACTCTAATTGACGCTGGCTTGGTGTCCGATTGTGCAGGTTATACGTAAAAGAATAATTGAAGAGGGACTTAGAGTAGATGGTAGACAACTTGATGAAGTGAGACCATTGTATTGTGAATCCAACACATATCCAGTATTACATGGCTCTGCCCTGTTTTCACGTGGAGACACGCAGGTGCGCTCTATCCCTTGCTCTCTCTCTCTACAGTGCACAGTACCAAATGCTACAAGTATACAACCACACATTCACAGTATTATTTGTCTGAATTTGGATGGACTTAACCATATTTTCAATGAAGTTATTGTATATATATACCCATGCAAATAACCAGTACTATGGTTGTAGGTTCTTTGTACAGTTACCCTTGGTGCTCCTGGCGATGCTCAGCGGCTGGATTCAATTGTTGGCCCTCCAACAAAGCGTTTCATGCTTCACTATAGCTTTCCACCATTTTCAATAAATGAAGTTGCCAAACGTGGAGGCCTGAATCGACGAGAAGTTGGACATGGTAGCACTTTTTTTTCCCATATGCTAAATGAATTGTCCTGAAATCTAGTTAAATGGATTTCTTGTATCCTCACCTAGTTTAGTTCGTATAGAGGCTTACCAACGTGATGGAATTAGTCTTACAATGGTACCTGTGATGGTCTACTAGTATTATCCAAGCATATAAAAGCCTGGGAACTATCAAATAGTGGATGAAAGCTTGACAATTTGCTGTTGTTTGGGCATGCATGGAGTACTATGATACGCTGAATGTCATTTTCCCCTTCAGTTCTAGATTTAATCCTGTCCCGATTTAGATTTGGATGAAGCAAAATGAAAACCAATATTGCAGCCATTTATTTTATACCTTTGTGCAGGCACTCTTGCGGAGAAAGCATTGCTTGCTGTGCTTCCTCCAGAAAGTGATTTTCCATACACCGTTCGGGTAAATTCAGAAGTCATGGCATCTGATGGTTCAACATCAATGGCATCAGTATGTGGAGGTATACCACAAACCATTTTTCTCTTATAATGGTGCTGTTCTTATAAAACTCCATCTTTCAGTTGTGGCTTGGAGATGTGTTTTGTGAGAACTATGCTATTTATTGATATTTCTGTTCTCTATGGTCTACAATTTTTTGTTTTGTGGAACTTAACTCTAGGTTGGCAACATGGTGTTGTGATTCATTTGCAAGACTACATACTTCACTGTGATAAGAAATAGATTGACTGCCTACTTTTCTCCTTTTAGCATGACGAAACTTGTTTTTTGCACCACCTTTGTCATTTCTGACATACACGCAGCGATAATATGCTTTATGTAAGATAATAATTTATATAGTTTTTATTCATTTCGTATAGGTTCTTGAGTTGATGCGTGAATTTTAATGTAAATTACCTTCTGTGGTATCCTTGAACAGCTAGTGAATGATTATTTTATGTTCTTTAATGTTCTGCTATTGTAAATGTTGACTCACAGGAAGTATGGCCTTAATGGATGCTGGGATACCTGTAAGAGAACATGTTGCTGGTGTTTCAGTGGGTCTTGTAAGTCAAGTGGACCCAGCTACTGGAGATATTTCTAATTATCGCATATTAACGGATATTCTGGTGAGTGTTTTGCTGCACTTCATTCAAAGATTTTTCAGTCAACTGTATTTGTTGTTTCCACAAATGGAAAAATATTGATCCTTTAAGTGAACATGATAATCAATATTTTTCAGGGCCTTGAGGATCACTTGGGTGACATGGACTTCAAAATTGCAGGAACAAGGAAAGGTATTACTGCTATTCAGCTGGATATAAAACCTGCTGGAATACCATTGGACATAATATGTGAAAGTTTAAAGCCTGCACGTAAGGCTCGAAATCAAATCCTTGACCGCATGGACCAGGAAATAAGTACTGCACGTGCTATTAACGATGGAAGTTCCCCTCGATTAGGTTTGTTGATGTACTTGCTTTGTTGTTTTTGTTTCTAGCATGATATGATTAAGGTCTGAACTGACCCCCTCCATTTGCAGCTACACTGAGCTTCAGCAGCGATTCTCTTAGGAAACTGCTTTTCCACAGGAAAAAAATTGAGCAAGAAACAGGTATCAAGCTATCTACATACCTGCCTTTTGTTCATGGTCTTTCTTTGTCCTCTGGTTTAGGAGCAACTAATTTCATTTGACAAGATATTTATTGATAGTTTGGTCATTACTTGTTGTACCAGAAATCATGCTAATGTGTGATGAACTAGAGGTGTTTCAGTTTAGAGTTTTCATGAATCTAAAAGCAAATTTGTGAGTAAAATATAAACATGTATTTCAATAGTTCAGACAGATGAAGGGAGAAAGCCAGTGGGTATCTGTGATGACAATAACATTAGTTCATCTTCTAGCATTAGGTGATTACATGGTTATGTACTTTAATAGGACTTAATATGCACTGGAAAACATCTTGGTTGAGATGGTTTCATTTTGTTTTTAAGCTGTGGCCTTTTGTTTTTTGTGCATTGGCTATCTACTCATGTGGGTTATGGGTATGCATTTCTGTGAAAATCACTGAGAATATTAACATGGTTCATCACTAGTTTCCTTTTAGTTTTTTTTGAGGGGTTGTACAGTAGGGGAAAGCCCTAATATGGTAAAATATATGAATATATAAAAGAGTATGCAAAGTTGTACAAAAAAAACCATCAAGGGTATAGTAGGAAACTCTACAACAGGCTGTTTAGCCAAAGGAAGAGGCTGAGTCTAAGAGCGGTCTTCAATCTGTGAAAATGTAGTTTCCTTTTAGTTGACTTGTATATTTAAATGGTTGAGCATTTTTCATATAATTATGCTGGGTTATATTTTGTTCAGCTACTGGGTGTTGTAGTTAATCTCTCTCTTCCATTTCCTTAGGTGCACGAGTATCAGTCAGTGATGGTACAGTCACTATTGTTGCTAAAACTCAAGAAATTATGGATAAAGCTATTGAGAAGGTACAAGTGCCTATGACACCTATTCATGAGAGCCTCAGTAGTAATTGCTTAATGTACACATGATGTCAGTTTGTGCTGGTTAGAATGTTAAAAGTGCAAGTGCTTCGGAGGAAAAGAATAATCTTCATTTAACGAATTCTGAACTTTTCTTCGCTGTAGGTTGAGTTCCTCGTGGGACGTGAAATTGAAGTTGGTCGTAGATACAAAGGAATTGTTTCCTCAATTAAGGAGTATGGCGCTTTTGTGGAGTTCAATGGTGGACAGCAAGGCTTACTTCACATTTCAGAGTTGTCACATGAACCGGTATTTCTCTTGAAATTCTGTAATAGAGGGATTGAGGTTGAATAGGGTTCATGTTCTATTTACTAAGATTGTTCTGAATGATATCTGGAAATAGATTCAGTACTATCTCCCAGTACATTTAAGTCTACATTTGTTGGTTTCTTGTTAAAGGCAGTTGAATATTTGCTCACAAATAGTTTAAAGTTTCCTTTGTAGAGCTACAGGCCAAATTTTTGTTGTCTTGCATTATATTGAGTGAGAGTCCGTTTTATCAACCCCATTATAACTTATTAGAATGAATACTAAAATACCATCTTTTCACCAGTTTTTAATTATTGTTTCTATATATTTTTTCTATTTTCTTTGTGCAGGTAGCGAAAGTCTCAGATGTTGTAACTGTTGGCCAATCTCTCTCTCTGAGATGTATTGGACAGGATGTGCGGGGCAACATTAAACTTTCGCTTAAAGCAACCTTACCCCAACCACGTAGCAAGAAGGATTTGAAAAGTAAGGATCCTTTGCCAAGTCAAGTTAGCGGTTGGGCTGCTGTAGAGCACATGATTAGTGTGGATGCTGATGCTGAGCCATCCAGTATCGAACATGAAAATGGCACAACTGAGGAGGCACCTGCGTTTTCGACTCCTTCAGTTATAATTCGAAGTGCTGCGGACTGTGATGCTCAAGATGATGCAAATGGTCCTAAGAAGCGGGCGAAGGCTGCAAAGTCAGCTGCTAGACCATATAAACCAGCCAGCGAATGTCATGAGGTTATTAAAGCTACTGCTAAGAAAGCCACAGGTGCTACTACCAAGAAAACTAAGAAAGTAAAGATTTTGGAATCTGGGAGTAATGGACTGGAAACCAGTGGTTCTGAGGTTCCAGAACCGACTGCTGACACCACTTTGGACCTGAATCAGAGTCCCACAAACTTCCAATCTGGGGCTATGAAGTTGGGTGATGTAGTTACAGCAAAGGTCTACCAGATTCGAGCCTTTGGACTAGTACTTGAGTTGAGTGATGGTGCGCGTGGAATGCATAAATTTGAGGTAACTTCGTACAAACTCTTGAGAAAAGAAGCGGTCTTTTTTTTTTTGTTCATATACTGCTATTAGCAACACAATTTTTCATCCCTGTATTCCACCCTTTCAATGGCCACACTGTATTCGTAGATTCTTAACCCTTCATCCCTGTATTCCACCCTTTCAATGGCCACACTATATTCGTAGATTCTTAACCCTTGCATCCTTTCCACCAATACTCCCAATGAACATTGGTAACTGAAATTCTGGAGCATCTGTTGCAGGCAAATGGCCAAAAGGAATTTGAAGTTGGACAGGAACTACTAGTGAAATGTTCTAGTTTCAACGCTAAGGGGATTCCGGTATTCTCATTGCTGGACTAGTAGTGCCACCATTTGGGAAGCGGATAAGGGCCTTTCGCTGGAGGATTTACGGTGTTAGAGACACCTGTAAATGTGTAACAGGCTAGCAGCTAATCAATCAACTTGAGGAACACAGGTTTAGCAAAGTTTTGTTCTTTCGCCGTGGTTGAGCATTGTTCCGAAACATGCAACCATGAATAGAATGGAGGTAAAATTAGGTCCATGACATGTAGTGTAGAGCGCACGGGACTGAGCACGAACCATCCGAACCTGCTGCAGCAATTGTATATTATTAGGATTACGTTACTTATCTATTCTATTGGAAATAATAGACGATGAATATCATTCTTTCTAGGACGCACTAAGCAGTGCCCCCTACCGAGTCACAGCCTCACAGGAATCCAGATCCGGTTCCATTTTGTGGTTTCTTTACCTGAGAATGTTCAGCTGGTGCCTCCTTTATTTTTCTTTTGTTGTCATGAACTCATGATCATATGATTCCATCACAGGTACGCGTTAAAAACCTTGACACAACTGCAGGCTTTTAGCAGGGCTGTTCACAAAATTTGATTGTGATTTTTTTTAGTTTTGAAAAGTTAGCAGGAGCACTGCTATATTTTAAGAAGTGTAGAATGCGGGCTCAGATTACATTGCAGTATTGCATAGGGGAACTTTGAAAACTCAAATGAAACTGACCTCGGCTAGATTATCCATGGCTTGCCCACACGCCGCTCTTTGACTTCTGATTGCTAGTTTGCTACCCAACAGGTCCACACCCAGCACATTTGCATATTATGTCAATTATGTGAGACATTCGTTGGATGGTCCATTGCGACGGCGATATGTGCGGCTGTGGGCATAATAGAAGAAAAAAAAAGTGCGAGAACGAACAGAAGATGACGATAACAACAGGCGAGTGGACACGGATGCTTCAGAACCCGGACTGGCACCGTATCACTGCACGGCCGCGCAAAAGTGTGCAGCGCCACAAATGCATTCCCCGCGCCCCTGCGTAATTGTAGCAGAGGATGGCTAGCTAGCCTATAGGACACAGCGATGCCGATGAGCAACACCGGCCGGAGGCGGAGGAGCACGAAGTCCGTAGCCCCTTCGCGGACCACCTCTCCGTCGCCTTCCGGTCGCCGAGAACCGCAGCCGTCCCGGCTTCTTCCCCAGTGGAAGTTCTCCCAGGTCCTCGGCGAACTGCCGCCCGCCGCCGAAGCCTACCGCGACGGCGCTCCCTGTCCCCAGGATGACGACGGTATCTATCAGTCAATGTCTGCAGACTCAAACATCAGAGCTTGCCGCCGCATGTTTGTTGGTTGCTGGACTGATCGGTGCTTTCGCACGCGTACGTGCTTCAGCGGACGAAATCTCGGCCATCGAGTTCGACGGCCGCGGCGAGTACCTGGCCGCCGGTGACAACGCCGGGCGCGTCATCCTCTTCCGGAGTACCGACGACGACGACGGCGACGACGATGTAAGCGTCACAGCTTTCCCGGTGCTAATTCGTACGTGCTTGTTGCGGCCACAGGGTGACTGACGCGGGGTTTCTGTACTACGTACGTCTGCAGGCGCGGCCTCGTACCGAGCTTGAGCGCGCCGATCGTGCCGGAGCCGGAGCTCCGCCGCCGAGGTACAGCTACGCGACGGAGTTCCAGAGCCACGAGCCGGAGGTGAGCCACCGATCGGGTTGTTGTTTTAGTTTCAGAAGCCGAGCAGGGTGAAGTGTATATCCTAGTGCACGCATTCATTCTCTGTTGCTGTTGACCTTGATCCATGCTGGAGTGCTGGTGCAGTTTGACGCGATGCACAGCTTGGAGATCAACGAGAAGATCAAGAGGGTGAGGTGGTGCGCGCGGCCCAACAGCTCCCTGCTCATGCTCGCCGCCAATGACCGTACGGTCAAGCTCTGGAAGGTACTCCTACCGAACGACTGTAATAGATGGCCCGTGTCCATGCGAAATGGATTGAGCAAGGTCTCCGAACACAAGGCGGCGAAGAAAAGGAACGATCGGCCGCCGCGTTGGGGCACCACGGCGGCGCTGTCTCTGAAAGAACCACCGTATTATTCTGAATGGGCAGCCACGAAGCCGAGGGGGGGTTCGTCTGGAGATCCTGACGAACGTCCTGAAAAGGTTTACTCTCCGCAGCTAGCATTGCTGGTCGCAATGTTCGATCTGCCGATCAAGCTGAGTTAATTTGATCGATGTGCTAGCACTATGTCAACGACTTTGTTGATTGTTGCTGTAGTGTGTGATTTTATGGCCAGGTGGGTGATGTTGGAGATGGGTACTCTGCAAAATGCCGGAGAGTCTTCGGCCGCGCTCACGAGTTCAACATCCACTCCGTCTCGAATAACTGGTTGGCTAGCTTTGTTTAATCGATGGTTCATTCTGCCTGAACCCCGATTCTGTTCTTGGCGAAGCGAGGTCGTCAGTGTGCTTGTTAACGTGCAGCGACGGGGAGACGTTCGTGTCCGCGGACGATGTGAGGATCAACCTGTGGCACCTGGAGGTGACGAGCCAGTGCTTCAACATCGTGGACATGAGGCCCGCGGACATGGAGGATCTCGTAGGTGATTTCGTCATTTTTTTTTCTTACCCACCAAAGTATTGTCTGTCTATAGTTCGTGAACGGCAACCGTAGCAAGCACTGGCACTTACATCTGGGTGTTGGTGGGGTGATGAAGCAGAGGTGATCACCACGGCCGAGTTCCACCCGTCGTCCTGCAGCCTGTTGGCCTACGGCAGCTCCAGCGGCCTCGTCCGGCTGGTCGACCTGCGGCGATCGGCGCTGTGCGACCAGAGCGTGAGAATGTGAGTTACTTCTGCACTCCTCTTCTTGCAAAGCCTGAAAATATCAGTTCACTTATGCTTTTGTGCTCTATTTTTTTTTTTTGGAATTGTCGCTTACTGAACAGATTCCAGGACCGCGAGAACCGCCCTCAGCCCAGCACATTTTTCACTGAGATCATATCTTGCATCACCGATCTGAAGTTCACAGGCGACGGAAAATGCCTTCTAACTCGCGACTACATGAACCTCAAGGTGCTATATATATATTACTCCATTTGTGCCGAGCGCCAACTACTCCCTCCATCCTAAATTATAAGACATTCCAAGAATCTTGGAGAGTCAAAAGATCTCAAGTTTGACCAAATTTATATGATAAGATAATAATATTTATAACACCAATTAAGTATCATTAGATTCTTCATTAATTATATTTTCGTAGTATACCTATTTGATGTTATAAATTTTTGTAATTTTCTCTATAATTTTGATCAAACTTAAGATGATTCTTGGAATGCCTTGTAATTTGGAATGAAGGGAGTATGCAGCTACCTGTTGTCCGCAAGCAGCAATGAAGCCTCACTGTTTTGCAGCTCTGGGACCTGCGTGTGGAAACCTCACCCGTCGAAACATACAAAGTGCACGAGTTCCTTCGCCCAAAGGTACGTTCACATCTTATCCTAGCAGCATATTCCTATCCGTCATCGAAATTTGTGGATCAAATCTATCCAAATTTCAGAACCACCTTTTGGTAGCATCAAAGGAAAGATGACAATTTTTCAAAAAAAATGTTGCTTGTCTGCTGGTGCTGCAGCTGT
Source organism: Saccharum hybrid cultivar R570 (assembly GCA_038087645.1). NCBI lineage: Eukaryota > Viridiplantae > Streptophyta > Magnoliopsida > Poales > Poaceae > Saccharum > Saccharum hybrid cultivar. The sequence goes on along the minus strand of JAQSUU010000191.1, from coordinate 7,261,463 downwards.
CGGAGCTGTACACCGAGGACTACGTTTTCGACAGGTTCAGCTGCTGCGCCAGCAAGGACGGGGCCTACTTCGCTACTGGATCTTACAGGTTTCTCCTCACTGTCCATGAATAAATGGATTCTTAGAGTTGTCTAAGTCTAATTTTTTAAACTTCGACCGAATTTCTAGAAAAAAGCACATCAAAATTTATAACATCAAATTAGTATCATTAGATATACCACAAAATATATTTTTATAATGTACTCATTTTATGTCATAGATGTTACTCTTTCCTATAAAGTTAGTCAAACAAGTTTAACATGTACGGATTTTAGGAATTAATTTATTTGGAGACGGAGGAAGTACTACTGAAACGCATGAACACAGTCTATAGTGAATTAGTGATCTCGACGTCTTGGACACTTGGCCATCTTTTTCTTATGGTTCTTATGATAAGCAGCAATACCTTCAAAGTTTTCTCCCGTGCTGCTGCACAGACAAGCGGCACTACATTGGAAGCTAGCACCAACCCTTACAGGTACATTGCGTCAAAGATTACTGCTTCTTTCTCCTCATTTGGAAAGAACAATCTAGCGTGCTGTTTATCTGAATAAGATCAAACTAGCATGACATACCAAGTTTTTTATGGCTGTGGTTTGCTGCCAAATAGCATCAAACTCTAAAAGTGCAAAGTTCATGACTAATACATGAATACAGTTTTAGCGTCTACTGAACCTTGCACTTTGGCCGCAGGATACAATTACAAGCTCCTACAAAGATTCCAGCGCTGCTCAGCAATTTCTCTCTTGGAGTTAATAGAAAAGGTTAGGGAAGATCTATTTGCCAAGTTTTTCATGTGTGCTTTGAGGCTTTGAGCTATGTCTCAGCCAAGAGGTTATCACTGAAGCTCATCATAACATGCTCTGTAAAATCTCGTCGCGCAGGTCAGGATGGTCCGAGGTCAGACAGCAAGGAGGAAGTTTCATGCAACATGGCATCAAAGGTGAAGCATCTAGCATGGCACCCGGCAGAAAACTTCATAGTTTGTGCAGCCAATAACAGCTTGTACATGTACCATACATAAGCACACTCCAGTCATGTAAGTGTACAGAGTGCAAACCACTGAATAGCATTCGTAACTAAACTGATGTCAGAAAAGAAGATGTTTTTCCATGTTACAGTGCATGTCATGAGCAGGATATTGAACTGACTGTACATTGTTCAGGATCTTCAGCAGATCATAGAAAGGAAAATATACTCTTGTAACCAACAAAAGGGTCACCTCCTTGACTGTCCTTTCTGCTCCTCAATATATCCTTGCAATATTCCTGAATATCGAAGGGTTGACCTGCAACTCCGACTGTGCATTGAACAGCCTGGAAGCATGGAAGGGGAATGCTGATGCAGGATTTCCTCTTCTTAGATGGGCTGTCACGTTGAGCTGCAAATTTGGGGAGTTTTCAACTGGAGTTCCTGTTTTGAAAGGATTTTCACCTGGATTTCCTTTCTTGAAAGGATACTCAACTGGAAGACTAATAAGGATCTTGCTTTTCTCCAGTAGGCTATCCTTTCCGCCCTCAAACCGTGGAGAGCTTTCATCTGGAGTTGTCAGCATCTTGCTCTTCTCAGACGAGCTGACACACCTAGCTGCAAATTGCAGAGAGTTTCAGCTGGAGTTCTGATCACGATCTTGTTCTTCTCCAGTGGGCTATCTTTTTCACCCACGAGCCGCAGAGAGCTTTTGGCTGGTGTCGTGCTCAGCATCTTGCTCTCCTCAGATGGGCTATCCATTTTTCCAAACAGCATGCAGCTCTTTTCTGAACTTCTACCCAGGATTCTGCGAACCTAGGCTCAACAGGATCAGAATCTATTGTGGTGGCCCCACCCACATGCAGAGAACCATGCTCTACTCCAAACTGGTCCCTTGATATCTTCATCTTCTTCAGTATACAAGGTTCATAAGAGCTATACATGGATTTTGATAGCATCAGAGTGGGAAAGTCATTGGATTTCTTGTGTACGTGATCGAAAATTGTGTTGTCTGTGGCACCTTTGCATTCTGCCTCTGCTGGTCCAGGAGCTGAAGCAGCTTGCACATGTACGAAAGATAATGCAAATTTCAGCTAGCTAATAATAAATTTCCAGATTTCAATTGAAGGAGCACAAATGAAGCATAAAGTGCATATAACTGTATACTGTTTGCAGCATTGCCTTACCTCCATACTCTTCTTCAGGCAGTAGATCAAAGCTTGGGACCTCCCTATAATCATGAAAATAGCATGTTACAAAAATACTGACAAAGGTTCAGAAAACATGACTTGAGTACAAAGTTTTTTTCTGGAACAAAAATGGCAGGAGCTCTGCCATTCAATTATAAGAGAAAAGAGTGTTCAAAACACATATTACAGGTTGATCCCATAGACCAAAGGATCTAGTAACAAATCCCCCAAGAAAATAATCTGGGGACCAAAATCATCCAGTACAAAGTTGTGCTGTATGCTGATCTGACACATGCTAAAGGTTGGATAATCCCTAGTCTGATCAGTATTTCAGGTTATGCTGGTGGATGGCAATCAATTCATATATTATTGTCCAACCAAAAAAAAAGATTAAGCACTCATAGTGAAGCCAAGTTGTTAAATTTTCTGGTTCTCAGTGCATTATCAGCTTTCTCGAGAGCACATGCAGCAGCAGCATCTTCTATGACATAAACCTCTTTGGAAAGAGGGCTCTGTTCAGTGTGAGATTGAGATCGGCTTGTTCGAGTTGTCCTGGAGCTAACCAAACAATTCTCGAAGGGAGATTGTACACAGTTTCAAGCTTATCTATTGCATGCTCTTTGGTCACATACTTAACCACAACCTCTACTGAGTACATTTAACCACAAGCTTATCTATTGAGTACATTGGTTTAAAAGGTTACAGACTAGCCGATGGTAAAAGAAAAACAATCTTAACCACAACCTCTACTGAGACTCAACATTGTTGGAAAGTATTCTCGGATGGTGATATTATATTACCATATTCTTCAAATATCAGATCAACCTTCAGAGTGACCCGTGCATTCTTGGGGCATGGCACAAAAACTTTTACAGAATATGGGCTGCATTTTAAAAAATTCGCCAGTGAGCAATTCTGGAATAAGATATGCTGGTGAAGAAGAATGGATTAACATATCCTAGAATAACAAAGGTTGAAAAGTGTTACCTGTCGAATTCTCGAGTCCTGGAAGAAAGAACCAAAAGAACAACAAACAACCATCCACATCAGCAGATGAAAAATAGATTGTCAAAGGTATTAGATCGGTTTGAGAGGAGCGGCACTGACCTTATATTCTCATGAAAGAGGAGGCCACAACCTGAAAAATAATGTTATAACATTTAGTTGGTTTTTAAAAGCACTCAATGACCTGAAGCAAATTTAAATAAGGTACCATGTCAGCGCAACTGCATTTACTGGATCGAACTGCCTGTGATAGACGAGTTAATGTTACAGTGATGGTCGTTTTCCCAAGTATGTTTCCAGTTTCTTCTATGTCTATGTCAATTTTGGGTGGTAATGATGACATTGAATCTTCGATATGATTCCCAAATGGATAATTGCGTCCTGTGGCTGATTCTATCTTTCTCGCATCAGCAGTTGCCAAGGTCTCAAAGCTATAAATTCCAGCAGTCTTCAGAGCCTGAGGTGGCAAGTGATCAACTCAAGAATTAATTATGCTGGCTGCAGATACAGCAGTGGCTACATAACAATCACAAAATTAATAACCTTTGCTGTTACAATTCCAATCCCAGGCAGTTGTTTCAGCAGAAATGGGCTGCTCTCCCAAAGCTTTTGATGTAAACTATTTGCAAGGATCATAGAATTTATGGCAGACAAGGAAACAACCTGGTTGAGGGATAAATCTTCCCAACTGCAACCGGCAGAAGCTTTGGCGATAAGCTTCATTGTATCAAACTTCAGCTAGAATTTTACCATCAGCCTCCCAGGTTCTGAGAATGAACAATTAGATCTTAAAGGAGTCCTTTTTGACGAACAAATGCAAAACAGAAACATGAGAATGAAGCAACTGATTGGAATACTACCATCTCTTATAGTAGTAGGAAAATGGAATATATGAGAGCACATGGATTGAAAATAGTAGAATAATATTCTCAGTTATCAAGTAATGCCAGGCTCCAAGTACCATACCTGCATGCCCAACCCTCAGAGTTGGGAGGAAAAAGAGATAATGTGTATTCGTGTCATTACCGAAATGATCTGAAGGAATCGACACAGTAATATTTCCTATGATGAATGTTCACTGTAATATCTTAGCAGTCGACCCTATGCAACGTCATTTCTCTAGTATTGCTTTTTTTGCTATATTATCGGGCTAATCCCATGATACAAACCTGACATATTTTTAGACTTACTTGCTTGGACTGTTAGGCTGATGTTTGTTTTGGTGAAACCGTAGAGGAATCCTGTACTGCAGCAGTGCGTCTGTTAGGATGAATGCTAATATGCTATAGCTGTTGTTTGAATAATGCTTACTGTAAGTCTGCCAAGGTATTAGAACCTCAAGAATCATGGCAGTCATTGCAGAAAATATAGTGAGCTTAGCACAGAGTCACAAATACTCCCTCCATCCCAAATTATAAGTTATTCCAAGAATCTTGAAGAGTCAAAGCATCTCAAGTTTGACCAAAATTATAGAAAAAATTACAAAGATTTATAACATCAAATAAATATACTATGAAAATATAATTAGTGAAAAACCTAATGATACTTACTTGGTACCATAAATGTTATTATCTCATCTCCAAGATTCTTGAAATGACTTATAATTTGGGATGGAGGGAGTACAATGCATGATGTCGATGTGAAATTGATCCATGCACTGTTTAAAGCTAGATGATATATACAGTAACGCAATGCAAATTGACTCTAAGGACTTAAACATACAAATCCAACAAAACCCAGCTCACAGAATACTATTCATTGTTCCACAATCCTAAAATGTTGAAAGGGGGTAGGGAGAGCGTATCCAGATTCCAGACCAATACAATTAGTTAATCTTCATGGATCTCAGGATCTGGCTGGCTGATATTTATAACATACAATTTGAGGATACAGTCTAGTTGGGTTGGGTACATCCAACGCATAAGTTCTACAGTACATTGCAACAAAAAACAGTGAGCGCTATTTAACCTAAGAATGGTCAATCATCCTGCTCAACCTTCACACTCTGCAGCTTCGAATCCAGCTCATCCTCATTGTCCTCAGCGTCCTCGTCCTCTTCCTCATCATCAGGCTCCCCGTCAGGTTCATTCTCATCTAGTGAGCCAAGAACATCCAGGGATTTCTTACCAGCCTTCAGAATGTCCTTCACCTCATCAATCCCTTCATCGGAGATGAAATTTCCATTCATGTTCAGTTGCACAAAAGCTGGTTTATATGCGACTGCCCGCACAAAGCACCGAGCTCCAACCCTCTGCAGCATATTTGTGCTCACATCAAGTTCCTTGAGATCAGTGTGGCCATCTTCCAATGATTTTGCAATTATCACAGCACCATCATCCTTAAGTTCATTTTCAGCCAAGGTCAGCTTCTTGAGTGACTGCATTGCTGCTAGGCATTCAGCCAAAACAGGGGCTGCTTTGGCATTTATTTCATTTCCAGCAATTTCAAGGACCTCCAACTGTGGTGCTGACTGTTTGAGGGCTTTGGCAATTGCTATTGTACCCTCGTTCTCAAGATTGAGATCACTGAGATAAAGCTCGACAAGATCAGGAAGCTTTGGAAGGGTTTTGCTGAGAGCTAACCCTGCATCAACACCAAACAAGTTGTCCCTGAGATCAAGTTTCTTCAGACGGGTGCATGTCCCTAATGCCTCAGACAATGCAACTCCACCATCAGATCCTATCCTTGTTGCTGAGCACCTGAAACTCTCTACATTTGGAGAACGCTTAACCATCTCAGCAACATACATAGCACCTTCATCTCCAGTCATATTGTTATGGAAGTGAAGAACCTTGAGCTTCTCAGTTGCAGGAATAAGCTCAGATAGAGCTTTTGCAGCTTCCTCTGATATGCCATCATTCATCACATAGAGTTCTTCTAGGGATTCTTGTGATTTCAGGAGCTCACTGAATGCCCTGACACCCTTCTCACCCAAAGCATTGTCAGATATATTCAGATATCTCAGGACAGAACCCTCTAATGCTTTGGAGAATATGCGCATCACATCAAGGGCTTCATCCTCAGGCCTTCCTGCCACAAAATCTGAGATATCAACCTCTGTAAGCTGATTCTTAACCGCCTCAAGAATTGGCCCTGCAACATTAGCAGCACCAATACCAAAGCTCCTGTTGCTAAAGCAAATTCTTTTATACGAATTTCCTGGTTTGGTGAGTGGACTCAGCAGTTCCTTTGCTTCATCTGCCTCAATAAAAGCACGCTTGCCACCAGATATATCCAGTACAGTATCAGCAGGCACAAGAGGTGTGTTAGCAGGCACAGGAGGTGTATCAGCTACAGGTGCCTCCAGTTCTGCAGTAGTCCTTGGGCCTTTTTTCAGAACTTCCAACATCAGCTTGCTCGTTTCCTTTGCATATAGCTGGACAGCAGAACTCCCATCACCATCTGGCTCCCTTTTGAAATGCTCATCAGCCAAGGCAAAGCAAAGTTCTTCAATCCTTTTTGCATTCTCATGAGCCTCTTGCTTGCCCAAAAGACCATACTTGCGAGAGAAAATGGACTCTGTGGACAGATTCTTTGTCATCCTCTCAACAAGAATGAGCCGTGTGCTTTCACTTGGTGGCCACAACTTTATTGAGAATGTCCTGGGTTGGAAATCTTGTGTTGAGTCCATGTGACAAGCTTGGACTTAACACAGCAACCTGTAATAGCAGAACATGATTTACTAGCCTTGCTTGGATAACATAAGATATCGCAGTAGCAAACAAACACAATAATAAACCAACAATATGAACCAATTAAACTGAACCAAACAGACTAGCAGGGCCGCAGGGGTGAAAGCAGTAAAGGACATAGGTGTGCAGCCGATAATTTTTGAAAAAAAAACGAAGTTAGCAGACAGAATACAGTATACACTTCTAATTTGATCAGATCCGGAGACAAATAGCTCAAGTTAGGGTTTGGGTTCTCAGCTTCGCACAGCACGAACGGAAGAGAAGGGTGGGAGTACCTGGCGGAGCTTGTCGGCGGCGAAGAGCCCGAAGAAGACCTGGCGAACGGACCGATGGGCACCTGGGCAGCGGCAGCTGTCGCCCAGTCGTCGCCGCCAGGGAGAGAGAGAGGGGGGAACGGTAGAAGAAAGGGCAGAGCTGTTTCGAATTATTAGATCCCGCGCGAGACTCTGGCTTGGGCCGCCCGCCGCCGCCGCTGAGGAGCGAAATGTATTGCTAGGGTTAGGTTTTTGGAGTATATACGTGGGCTAGTTGGGCCACTCGGGGTGTACGGGATGGCCGGGTCACAGCTCACGGGACATACTGTAATTTTGCGTTTCAAATCTTGTGTTAAAAAAATGTAATTGCAGACGAGAGGTAAACTTTTCTAATGGGATCCGTCTATTAAAATATCACTACTTTATTTATCTATGAGAAGAACATTTTAAAATGCAATGATTATTTTTTTAGTTTCTACTTGTGGGGAGAATGACGGAGGAGGGTTAAATACGTAATTTCACACATACACTAATCTTACCTTGAAAAACGAGATTTACAATTTTTCTAGGACGGAGGTAGTAGAATATTAGAATTAGAATATAGAAAAGATAAAAAGTTCAAACTTCAAAACCACGAATCATTGTTTCTAAACTCGCGACACCATCTCCTTAGCCTGATTTAAGTGGTTCTGGAGCCGATTTCATCACCTTTTTAGTTAATATAATATGAAAATCTAGTAAATATATTATAAGCTTTTTAAATCACAAAAAATGTCTCTAAACTTCTGAAAGGCTCGAGAAAAATCCTAGAGATAAGTTGGGGCACGACAAACCCAAATAAAATAGTTCAAGCTCATAAAAATATCTCTGGAAGTTTCAAAATATATATTCATATCTAGAAAATGAGAAAATGCCCAAAATATATTGAACAATCCTCAAAACATTCGCCCTGTTCGCTTGAACTTATTAGCCCGGTTTATCAGTTATAGTACAGTGTTTTCTCTCACAACAAAACAGCATCAGCCGGTTTATCAGCCGCAGAAACCATCAACCGCACAGGGTGATTATAATCAATGTCTATTCGTGTTTTAAAATACTCTGCATGGCAAAAATACGAGATGCAACTAGCACGAATGCACATCGACGTTGAATGCACTTGTGCTAGTTGTGTCTTATGTTCTTGTTGTGTAACGTTTTTAAAAACGCGTTTAGACGACAGCTAGCACCAACCCTTACAGGTTCATTGCATCAAAGAATACTGTTTTTCTCTTCATTTTGGGAGAACAATCTAACGTGCTGTTTATCTGAATTAAGATAAAACTCCAAAGTTTTCACGCCGTGCCAAGTTTTTATATGGCTGTGGTTTGCTGCCAAATAACATCAAAGTCCAAAGTTCATGACTAATACATGAATAGAGTTTTGGCGCCTACTGAATCTTGCACTTTGGCCGCACCGCAGGATACAATTACAAGCTCCTACATCCAGCGCTGCTTAAAAATCTCTCTTGGAGGAGCTAATAGAAAAGGTTAGGGAGGATCTATTTGCCAAGTTTTTCATGTGTGCTTTGAGCTTGTCAGCCTGACTTATCGGCTATGGTACAGTGTAGCCTGGCTTTTCAGCGAAGCGAACAGGGCTCTAGAAAATCTCTTGTCGCGCAGATCAGGATGGTCTGAGGTCAGACGGCAAGCAGGAAGTTTCATGCAACATGGCATCAAAGGTGAAGCATCTAGCATGGCACCCGGCAGAAAACTTCATAGTTTGGGCTGCCAATAACAACTTGCACATGTATCATACATAAGCACACTCCAGTCATGTGTACAGAGTGCAAAACCACAGAATAGCATTCGTAACTAAAAACTAGAGCCAGAAAAGAAGATGCTTTTCCATGTTACAGTGCATGTTATGAGCAGGATATTGAACTCACTGTACATTGTTCAGGATCTATAGCAGATCTAGTATAGGAAGGAAAAGATACTCTTGTAACCAGCAAAAGGATCGCCTCCTTGACTGTTCCTTCTGCTTCTCGATATCTCCTTGACATATTCCTGAATATCGAAGGGTTGACCTGTAACTCTGACTTGCTCTGTGCATTGAACAGCCTGGAAGCACGGAAGGGGACTGCTGATGCAGGATTTCCTCTTCTTAGATGGGCTATCACGTTGAGCTGCAAATTGGGGGAAGTTTTCAACTGGAGTTCCTGTTTTGAAAGGATTTTCACCTGGATTTCCTTTCTTTAAAGGATACTCAACTGGAGTACTAATAAGGATCTTGCTTTTCTCCAGCGGGCTATCCTTTCCTCCCACAGACCCTGGAGAGCTTTCATCTGGAGTTGTCAGCATCTTGCCCTTCTCAGATGAGCTGACACGCCTAGCTGCAAATTGGAGAGAGTTTTCAGCTGAAGTGCTCAGTACCTCGCTCTTCTCCAATGGGCTCTCCTTTCCACCCGCAAACACAAGAGAGCTTTTATCTGGAGTTGTCAGCATCTTGCTCTTCTCAGATGAGCTGACACGCCTAGCTGCAAATTGGAGAGAGTTTTCAGCTGAAGTGCTCAGTACCTCGCTCTTCTCCAATGGGCTCTCCTTTCCACCCGCAAACACAAGAGAGCTTTTATCTGGAGTTGTCAGCATCTTGCTCTTCTCAGATGAGATGACACGCCTAGCTGCAAATTGGAGAGAGTTTTCAGCTGAAGTGCTCAGTACCTCGCTCTTCTCCAATGGGCTCTCCTTTCCACCCGCATTCTGAAGAGAGCTTTTGTCTGGTGTCGTGCTCAGCATCTTGCTCTTCTCAGATGGGCTATCCATTATTCCAAACAGCATGCGGCTCTTTTCTGAGCTTCTACCCAGGATCCCGTGACACTTCTCAGCAGTCTTGGTTGGAGAGACCCTAGGCTCAACAGGTTCAAAATCCATTGTGGTGGCCTCATCCGCATGCAGACAGCCATGCTCTACTTCAAACTGGTCCCTTGATATCTTCATCTTCTTCAGTATAAGAGGTTCATAAGAGCTATCCATGGATTTCGATACCATCAGAGTGGGGAACTCTTTGGATTTCTTGCGTATGTGATCGAAAATTGTGTTGTCTGTGGCACTTTTGCATTCTTCCTGTTCTGGTCCAGGAGCTGATGCAGCTTGCATATGTAAACAAGATAATGCACATTTCAGCTAGCTAATAATAAATTTCCAGATTTCAATTGAAGGAGCACAAATGAAGCATAAAGTGCATATAACTGTATACTGTTTGCAGGATTGTCTTACGGTCTTACCTCCATACTCTTCTTCAGGCAGTAGATCAAAGCTTGGGACCTCTCTATAATCATGAAAATAGCACATTACAAAAATACTGACCAAGGTTCAGAAAACATGACTTGAGTCAATAGATTAAGTACAAAGTTTTTTTTGGAACAAAAATGGCAGGAGCTCTGCCATTCAATTATGAGAGAAAAGAGTGTTCAAAACAGGTTGATCCCAAAGACCAAAGGATCCAGTAACAAATCCCCCAAGAATACCATCTAGGGACCAAAACCATTCAGTATAAAGTTGTGGTGTATGCTGATCTACCACATGCTGAAGGTTGGATAATCCCTAGTCTGATCAGTATTTAAGGTTATGCTGGTGGATGGCGATCAATTCATATATTATTAGCCAACCAAAAAAAAGATTGAACTACTTTAGCAGTACTTTTCAGCGAACGAACAGTGTTTTCCTCTCACAACAAATCAGCATAAGCATCAACATAAGCCAAATTTCAGCGAAACGAACAGGGCCTAAGAACTTACAGTGAAGCCAAGTTGTTAAATTTTCTGGTTCCCAGTACATTATCAGCTTTCTTGAGAGCACTGACAGCAATGTCATTATCTTCTATGACATAAACCTCTTTGGAAAGAGGGCTCTGTTCAGTGTGAGATTGAGATCGGCTTCTTCGAGTTGTCCTGGAGCTAACCAAACAAATCTCTGAAGGGAGATTGTATGCAGGTTCAAGCTTATCTATCACATGCTCTTTGGTCACGTACAAACCATCTTCCCTGCTTACTACATGCTTCTTGTGCACATCAAGACCAACTTCACCATAGCATTGAAAACATAAACTATGTGAGCATAGAAGTGATATGTGCATAATATTTTTGAAGGAAAGTATTCTCTCTTTTTTTTTGTAAAACATGCAGGAGGACTGTGTATCATTATATTATAGAAGAAGAAATGAGGGGGAAAAACCCCGAGTACACTGGTTTAAAAGATAAAGACTTGCCAATGCTAAAAGAAAAACAACCTTAACCACAACCTCTATTGAGACCCAACATCGAAAGAAAGTATTCTCAGATGGTGATATTACCATATTCTTCAAATATTAGATCAACCTTCAGAGTGACCCGTGCATTATGCGGGCATGGAACAAAAACTTTTACAGAATATGGGCTGCATTTTAAAAAAATTGGACAGTGAGCAATTCTGGAATAAGACATGCTGGTGAAGAAGAATGGATTAACTTATCCTAAAATAACAAAAGTTGAAAAGTGTTACCTGTGGAATTCTTGAGTCCTGGAAGAAAGAACCAAAACAACAACAAACAACCATCCACATCAGCAGATGAAAAATAGATTGTCAAAGGTATTAGATCGGTTTGAGAGGAGAGGCACTGACCTTATATTCTCATGAAAGAGGATCACATTGTCTTCCTCTGAGGCCACAACCTGAAAAATAATGTTATAACATTTAGTTGGTTTTAAAAGCACTCAATGACCTGAAGCAAAGTTAAATAAGGTACCATGTCAGCGCAACTGCGTTTACTGGATAGAACTGCCTGTGATAGACGAGTTAATGTTACAGTGATTGTCGTTTTCCCAAGTCTGTTTCCAGTTTCTTCTATGTCTATGTCAATTTTGGGTGGTAATGATGACATTGAATCTTTGACATGATTCCCAAATGGATAATTGCGTCCTGTGGCCGATTCTATCTTTCTCGCATCAGCAGTTGCCAAGGTCTCAAAGCTATAGATTCCAGCAGTCTTCAGAGCCTGAGGTGGCAAGTGATCAACTCAAGAATTAATTATGCTGGCTGCAGATACAGCAGTGGCTACATAACAATCACAAAATTAATAACCTTTGCTGTTACAATTCCAATCCCAGGCAGTTGTTTCAGCAGAAATGGGCTGCTCTCCCAAAGCTTTTGATGTAGACTATTTGCAAGGATCATAGAATTTATGGCGGATCTGTAGTTCTTTTTGTATATAAAATATTCTCGCATGCATTTGGCAATCCTACATCCATTTGAGCATATTGAATTTGTTTCCTGCATGGGAGTCCACTTAAGTCAACATAGTAGGGGAGAAAATCAAGGGGTGTTTGCAACTAGACAAGCAAGCAACCTGGTTGAGGGATAAATCATGAATTAGGGGGTCTCCAGTTAAGCAGTCATTTGCTAGCAAGAATATTTTTTCTTCTCTTGTCTGAACACGCTTCTTCCTTTTTCCATTCTCCATGACAATATGAAAAAGGAGTCTACCATCTTTGTCGGCGTTTATGTCATTTAGAATCTTCTTGTCCTTTCGGCGTAGTTGGATCCCTTGATACACCAAAAAATAAAAATAAAATAAAATGCTTGACACTTAATAATCAATTGAAAATATGTACATCTACCTACAAGTTATTTCTGCAGAGTGACAGATGACATGCAATAAATCTTCCAAACTGCAACAGGCAGAAGCTTTCACGATAAGCTTCATTGTATCAAACTTCAGGTAGAATTTTGCCATCAGCCTCCCAGGTTCTGAGAATGAACAATTAGATCTTAAAGGAGTCCTTTTGACAAACAATTGCAAAATAATTAGATCTTAAAGAAGTCCTTTTGACAAACCATCAGACCTGGAGCTTACTGTAAGTCTGCCTCAAGAAACATGGAGTCATTGCAGAAAATATAGTGAGCTTGGCACAGATTCACAAATACAATGCATGATGCCTAAATTGATCCATGCACTGTTTAAAGCTAGATGATACATACAATAACACAACGCAAATCCTGAAATAGGGGGGCAACATTTGCAGATCAGAACCCTAGGGACTTAGACATACAAATCCAACAAACCCAGCTCACGGAATACTATTTATTGTTCGACAATCCTATAATGTTGAACAGAGGGTAGGGAGAACGTATCTAGACCAATATAATGAGTTAATCTTCATGGATCTCAGGATCTGGCTGGTTGATATTTGTAACATATGATTTTAGGCTACACTATGTCTAGATACATAATAAAAGCAATGTATCAAGAAAAGCCAAAACATCTTATAATTTGGAATGGATTGGAGTACATTGCAACCAAAAAAACAGTGTTTTATCCCTGCAGATTGAGAGCTGGACCATATGACATCTTGTAATTGTGATTTCTGCATTTTCATTTTGGTAGAGAGAAGAAAACTTTACCTAGTGGTTGTAGAACGAAAGCTCCTTCATCTGTCCAAATCAGTCCATAGTCCACCAACTCATGAATCTTCTGGACACATATATCTGTATATTCGGTTGCTTAGGATCAAAGCATAAGGCATCATAACAGAACCATCATGCCAAAAGAAGGTACCTTGAATTTGCTTTTCAAGGAGATCTTGAGGAGTCCCCCTCTTAACTCCATAGTTCTCAGGATTCTAGCAATTTATTTCATTAAAGTTATTCCATGGATTAAATTTAAATGTTAAACAAGAGTATGCATACATACCTTCCTTATTCTGGTGTACAAATACGAGCACTTGATCCACTCAACTGCCAGAATGATGTCAGATACTGTCAGCTGAACGATTTCTGCATTTAGATGCTCCACTGCACATGGCAGCAACCTGGTGGTAGTTATGTAGTATATATACTTGGTCAGAAGTACAAAATTATATGCAGTGCATATCACGGTCTTCTTTTAGGTGAAATATCACATGAGACACTAGTTTCTAATTAGACATCAAGCACTTACTGAGACTCCACCATTTCACAACCATTTAGAAGGTTCTCATATAGATGAACCTAAAAGGAAAACTTAAACATGTTAGTTCAATACCCTGTCAAATTATTGCACAACTGACAAAATTAATAAGAGTGGAAACATATGATGCTTACTGTCTCTTTTCTTGTCATGATTATAATTGTTCCAGTATCATCGAATGGTGGACGTCCAGCCCTCCCACACATCTGCGGATCACCCCAAACAGAAGCTTTCTCAAAAACAAGAGGATAGTCATATAATACATTTTATATTTAAAATTGAAATCACTAAATGTGTTAAGTTGAACTGTTAAATTTGGTATACATTTGAATATAAATTTCTATATATTTTAGGGAAATGCCGTAGGAGAGGACCCTACTATTGGTGATATGTGTAATCTATAACAACAGAGTACAAAGAAGATAACTACAGTACAACATAGGCAGAGCCACTAGCAAACTAAACTACTGAGTCCAGTCAATTAAATAGAAATCTAAAAGCCTTGTTGAACCCTGTACAAATGTAGGATTACTTCATAAGTGAAACCCTTTATTCACAGGAAGAAGAGATATAAATATTGAAGTATTTCAGTATAAGTAAAATTCAACCTATATATATAAGATAAGGTAGCCAAAGGGTGCTAGTCCAGTTGGTCTAGCTCTCCTGAGGCACCCTCGAGGTCTGGGGTTCGAACCCTGAGTAAGGCGAATTTCCGCCTCGAGGTAAAAAAATCCCCTCGCTGGTCCCGTGTGCCAAAGCACTAGCGGTGGCGGCCCGTTCCGGCCTGCGGCAACGGTAACCAAGGCAACGGAGGCCCGGCCCATTGGGCAACGGTGCCCCGGCCTTGGACCGGCCCAGGTGACGGTCCCCGCGGTGTCCGTCCCTAGTGTCGGGACGGGGCCAGGGTTCGGGGGTTTTCTCGGCCAGGGGAATTGAGATCTTCTATCTTAGTAAATGCCGTGGGGGCGGTCTTACCCCCACCTGGCCGAGTTTTTTTTTTATAAGATAAGGTAAGATATCCAGCACTCCTGCTTCCTTAAACAAAAGTGCCAATGATATATTCCAGAACCATCTTTTGCTAAAGGTTTAGCACACGTCTGTGTAAGTTATAATTTTAAACAAATTCAGTAGTCTGTATGCCTCAAGTTATCAAATCTGACCTATTAGTTCAGAAAGAAGTAAAAGAAATTAAGCAATGAACAAACAACAATGAAGCTACATGTTAACCATACAAAATCACAGTAAGATGTGAAGCAAGATGGAGTATCTACTCCTGCATATCAAAGATAATAGTTTTATAGAATTTTTTTAGGAGAATAGTTTTCTAGGACATATAGACTTAGTAGTACACCTGAAGCACCATGGACCTCTCATATTCAACATATAGGCCCTTGTCCTTGTTGCTGCATATAGAATCTATGTCAAAAACTAGAAGTTCAATTTAATTGATGCCATATCTAAAAATTCATTCTTACAAAAACTGTGTTGACTTTATCACAACTGTATGTGCAGGTAAGTTGATGCCATGTGCCAAAGTATTCGTTGTGCATAGGACTTGAAGATCACCCTTGAGGAAAAGCCCCTCAACAAGACCTCGGTCTTTTAAGCAAAGACCACCATTATGAAAACCAACTGAAAATGGAACAGGATTGCATCAGTTAAGCAATCAATTAAAGTTTTTAGGCTAAGTGTATCAACTAACATGGGCACCTAAAAAGACATTACTAAAAAAATGGAGGTTGCAAAGTTAAGGAAGGTATTATGGGTGCCCAGGGAACAAGATTCCATATAACCTCCATGTACAATGCAAGCCTGCAGTTGCTTGTCACTACAGGTTAGGGAAGCCTCCTTTAGATGTTCATACTGCTGCATCGATTTCATAAATGGATTTGAATAGCCAAGTGATGCTCCAGTTTGTGAAAGGCACTGCGCTGCTTCTTGTGCACCTTTTCTTGTAGAACAGAAAATAAGTGCAGACTTCCCTCTTGAATGTTGCATCAGTATATCTGTAATCAATATTTTCATTTATATTTCTAGTACTGATTTTTAAAACTGTAATTTACATGATGTGCAATGCTATTGAGTGATGTGGGGATTTTACTTACCATAAATAAAACTTTGCAGCCTCTACAAGTTGAAACAAACAAAAAGAATTAAGTAGTTAGCATTATATAAGTACAACTATTTGAAACAATATGATACAACTCAGGGAGATGCAGTTCTGACTTAAAACCTCCCTGCTAATTTTTATTCTATCTGTGAAGAAGGAAGATTTTGGATAGTAAAGATGCATACCCTCTCAAAAAGGAAGTCGTTTTTAGCTGGAGCATAACCTAAATAGCACACAAAGAAAAAGGAAAGAATTAGCGGCACACAAATGGCTGACGAAGTGGAAGCTGAAAGATCATTGGGAGGATGCTAGCAATTTGTACCATGTGTATATATGTTCATAAATTTTACCTAGTAGCACGAAAAACACAGGTTTATCTAGAGAAAGGAAAATTGTGGTTATTTTGTACAAGAGGTGTTTTTACATAAGTAAACCAAATGTAACTTAAATGGCATAGGAAAACAGTCAAATCATTATTGATAAAAACTGAAACACTTTAATGACTTGGTGTTGATCCTTCAAGCAACATATGATAGGAGAGCATTTACTGCCAGATTAGCACAAAAGTTTGCTGCAGCATAACTAAGTTAGAGCAGCTTCTTGATAAGCTAATCTTAAGGGTTGGCAATGTATTGCATCAGTGTTTGTTACAGACATGAGCCCTTGACATGTGGTCAGTTTGATTCTAATATATAAGAAGTCTCAATCATACCAAAAACCTTGGTTGTCAACTTCACCGGCCTCATTTCTTCTCCAAATCTGCAAGAGGAGGATACCACAGATAAGGTAAATTCACAAAATCCTCAAAATAAATTGTGTTGGTCACCTTTTGATTCCTTCTGGGGGTGCTAGGAGCCACTGTGCTGAAATTTTGTAATATTAATGAGAAACATAACTTTTTTTCTTGGAGCGTGATATGGCAATGTAAATGGTATGTTGAGAATTTACTGTGTAGAGTTACAAACCTATGTCCTCAATATTAGGGATAGTAGCAGAAACGGCTATGAATCGAACATTAGCCAGAGGAAAAGATTTCATGTTGTCATGTCGCGAAAGCATTTTTATCCTACTGACAACTGCTTCTAATGCAGCTCCACGTGGATCATTGAGAAGGTGAACTTCATCAATAAGGACAAGAGCAATGTCACAGAAGAAACCCAATCTACCACCTTTTATACCATGTCGACTCATAGAATCAAACTTCTGCATGTATTACAATTCCAGTGAGAAAGCAAGATATTGGTTAGCAGGCTATCATCTTAACTTCTGCAGATGAAAGTAAGTAGTGACATGGACCTCAGGAGTGGTGAGGATTAAATCACCATCATGTATGGCTTTATTGTCGTAAAATTCACTGTCACCAGTCATCTCCAAGCAATTGATCCCCAATGGGCCCAACTTCATGTTCCATTCCCGCAGCTTTTCCTGCACCAATGCCTTGGAGGGTGCAATGTAGATCTGCCATATAAATCCAGTGAACCACCCGATAACAATAAAATACCCGAATCCTAAACTCCCAGTTTTTTGAGGAATGGCATCCAGAATCGGCACATACTGTTTTCAGAGTTCCTTTATTCAAATTGAACCTCCAATCTGGTGAAAGGAACCTTGAGAGGAGCCTCAGAATGCAGAGTTCAAAGAGTACGGTCTTCCCACTCCCCGTGGGTGCCGAGATAACCATGTTCACATCCGAGAAAAAGCACACATGAAAGCACTCGCTCTGCAAGGAATTGAAGTATCTGCAGAGAAACCGAAACATTACTTTACTAAATCCCACCTCTACACCACAGCATCTCAATATTACTTTATACTCCCCATAATTCCAAATTCCATTAACCTAGCATTATAATCTCATGCAATACGCGAGGTTACCACTCAATTCGAACCCTCTACATGTGGGTGCTGCAGTCACGCAACTGAACAAAGACAATAGTGCAGAAACACGGCGTATGAACAGCAAAATTCGAACGTGTAGCTTGATAATCAGCGCACGGGTCGCACCTGAACCTGAACACGGAGCGGAATGGCGGGGGCAGGTCGGAGACACAGCGTAGGGCGTACGGATCGGCGAGAGAACCCATCCTCGGTCGGGCGACCTGACCGCAAGCGGGTGTCACTTGAGATCGATGCCGCACAGAGTCCGCCTCCTGCAGAATCCGAACGATCGCGGTGAGCAATCAACTAGAGGTGACCGGTGAGCAATCGACTAGCGGAGTGAATAGTGATCAGTGGTGAAATAAAAAGCCCGAGCGATCGAGGGTAAAAAAAATCCAAGCGATCGGTAGCGAGGAGTATCGTCGAACACCTTGCGCGCGGCGTCGCTTCGAGCCGAGTCGGCGGGATGATCTCTCTGCCGAACTGAATTGCGGAGCGAGGTTGGAGTGTAGTGTAGGAGACGAGTGGGGGAGCGGGAACTTACTCGCTAGTGGAATCGGACCGGAGGAGACTGCAGCGAGAGGCGGGAGAGGCTGTTGACGAGACGGCGGAGAGAAGAGAGGGAGAGAGAGAGAGAGGATCAGAGGAGCGTCTGCTAGCTTCGAGAGGGGCTTGAGCGCAGCGGGAGGAGCGTAGCGCGCGGGTGTTTGTGGTGTTGCGGTGTTCTGGTGGAGTTGTGGGGTGGAAGAGAAGGAGCCGAGTCGTTGTGCCGAGGAAGAAGAGATTCAAATTTGTGCCGTGGATTTTGCAGGCGGGGCAGGGACTCGTTGTATGGCACGGCTTCCTGGTCTGTCCATGCCAAGGTCAGGTCTGGCCGTCCGGCCATCCAGGGAGGCAGGATCGCAGGGGGAACAGAGGAGAGCACGCCGACACAGTGACAACTGAGGCCAAGATTGCAAATGGTCATTTAGTAAGAATTACCAATTCTGTTTATAACATAACACATCACACTGAAACACTGCCACTTGGATTAAGGCACGAATCTTGGCAAACTGAGCTGCCATCATCCAACACATAGGGCTAGCGTGCTAGGTACGTGGCACACATCACACACATGTACGTACAACTCGTGTCCGGCTGTGATCAAAGCTAGAGTCTACAGGCCCTCCTGGTCCATGGCGAGGATGGTGCTGAGGTTCATGGGGTGCATGTAGTCCGTGTCGCCGTGCATGAACTGGGAGACGATGATGCGGTTGGGCCTCTCCGTGGGGTGGAACGCGTCCCAGAACGCGAACACGTCCCGGTTGGCGCACACGTTCGACGCCGCCGTGCACAGCCCGATCCCGTTGTACGGGCCCTGCCCGCAGCACGCCACCTGCACGTTCGTGAACCCTGCAAAAGAAAGCAGCACGAGAAATCCAATTGTCACCGATCGACCCGCTTGATTGGTTTCCCATGGAAAGACCACCGTCGGCACCGTGTCTGATCTAGCTCACCGAAGGCCTGCGGGTTTGCGAGGTAGTCGAAGTTCATGCGATAAGTGTTGGCGGTGACGAAGACGTCGGCGCCGATGGCGCGGTTGAGGCCGCGCACCATGTCCACCATCTGCGGGTTGAAGAGGTTCACGGCGCGCGTCAGCTCCGCCGCGCACTCGCCGTTCTGGCTGTGCAGCGCCAGCTCGGCCGGGACGCAGCCCAGCGGCCCCGTCCCCGTCACGATCACGCGCCGCGCGCCCAGCTCGTACAGCCTCTGCACAATGCATATGCATGCGTTGGTCACACATGTTGCGCGGCGACCCAGGAGCGAATCCTACGACGACGACCATGTGCTCGTTGTCGGCGGGCATTCAAGCGAGTCGATCACCGGCTGAGCTGAGTGTGCGGCGCAGCGGCGGCGGTGGTGCACGGTAGGGTCGCTTGTGGATTGGTAGCTGGTGGTGGTTGCTAGAGCGTAGAGAGTCGTTCAGTACACTTTAATTACCGAGAGGATCTTCCTGTACTCGGAGATGATGAAGCGGACGTAGTCCGGGAGCGCGTACTGGCGCGACCGCACGGACATGGGCACCAGGTAGTAGTTGTTGACGAAGTCGTTGCCGCCCAGCGTGATGAGCACCAGGGCCTGGTTCACGAGGCGCGTCGCCTGCGGCTCGCCGATGAGGGCTCTCAGCTTCTGCTGGTACTGCCGGAAGTACTGCAGCTGGTCGCCGATCCTGATGATGTTCACCTGCTCGCGCACGATGCATGGCAGGACGACGTCAGAATTCGGAGCTACAGTTTGCGTACGTGAGTGTGTGACAGAGAGGTCACGCAGTGCAATGAGTAGCTAGCTAGCATCTATCCTCCCGTACAAACTGTATTCCTGTGTCGTTGAGGATCCCGACGCCGGCCGACGCGAAGTTGGCGCCGACGAGCAGCTTCTCCCCCCGGAGCTCGGGGCTCAGGTACGGCAGCAAAGGTTCGGCCCCGAGGTGCTCGCCTGAAAGCAAGTGTCAGTAGTGCAGTAACACAGCAGCACGTCTGCGCGTACGCTGACACATCATCATTTCTCTGAAGGATGGACGATCGATCAATGGCGCGCGTTTATATATATTACTGATGATGTCGGGGATGTTGAGGCCGTTGGAGAAGCGGCCCGTCGCGCGGTGCGTGGGGAAGTCGATGCCGTAGGGCGGCGCGTCGGCGCGCGCCGTGGTCAGCAGGTAGTTGTTGTTGCCGTTGTCGACGAGGGAGTCGCCGAAGACGAAGAAGGCCCGCGCCGCGGACGCCGCCGGGGCAGCCGCCGCCAGCAGGCAGAGGAGGAGGGAGACGACGAACGGAGGCATAAGAGCAGCAGCCATCGTGGAAGTCTCGTCCGAGTAGAGGTGGTGACTGACTGGTGAGCGTGTGCAGTGTGCTTTATAGAGGCCGGTCGGCCGGCCGGCCTTGATCATCGCCATCTTGCATGCATTGCACCAAGC
Organism: Saccharum hybrid cultivar R570; assembly: GCA_038087645.1. NCBI lineage: Eukaryota > Viridiplantae > Streptophyta > Magnoliopsida > Poales > Poaceae > Saccharum > Saccharum hybrid cultivar. The sequence continues at coordinate 7,240,413 of JAQSUU010000191.1, read as the reverse complement.
TGACAAAGGAAGGCCACTATGCCAGTGGCCACCCCTAGCAAATGCACACATGCGAGGTGGTTGTGTGGTTGTCACTTTTAGTGCTCCCGGCAGCCTTGGATCATGTGCCCCAACAGCTAGCCCAGCAGGGCTGTGTCAGCCTGTAGTTGCAGCATACTGTAGGTCGCAGATGTTAAAGATTCTAGATGGACTAGGTGTAGATCAGCGGGTATATACTCTTCTAATAAGAATAAACCGCATGGAACATGTATGGAAATCAGAGATAGGGAAAAAGGAGAGAGGTAGGGGTGCAAACCGTGAGGTTCAGTGGAGGAGCTCGACCTTGCGACGGTGTTGATGAAACAGTGGAATCCGGTAATGCAGTGATGGTGCAGTGACGCCGACGGTGGACTTCCCGTCGCTGGCAGCGCCACCCTCGGGATCGGGCTAGGGTTAGGACGGTGGGGTGGCGGCAGTGGCTATGAACCTCGTGTCTTGTGCCCTGGCCCCCACCTTCTATTTATGGCGCTGTGCGACGGGGGCCCACCAGCCATCTATGGGCTGGGCACCCCCGATCAAGGCGCGGGTCAAGGGCCCAACTGGTGGAGATCAATTCTAACATTCTCCCCCTTGATCTCAACTTATCATTTAACTTTAAACTTTGACTTTAATTACTTTTGCTTTTATTTGTTCCATCACAAATCAGTGTATAGAGCATGCCTCATCGTCACGGTCAGTCGCCGATAGATTTAACAGCTACAATACACATCTCTGATCTGAAACAGATTCTTTAACTTTGGGCCCTTTATTGTCCGGAAATCATAGGCTATACCATAAACCCATGTCGACTGTGTGTTCTCTGAACACACTGGGTGGTAAGCCTTTGGTAAGCGGATCCGCAAGCACTTGCTTGTTACTTTTACGTTCAATACCTTTAGTATGATTCCAGACTTTCTCCTTTACAACGTATAACTTTAATGTCAATGTGTTTGGCAGCACACTTGACTCGTTGTCATATGAGCAAAACTACTTAAATGGTTATTGCTGTTGACAACCATTATCAATTCCGGGTACAAGTTCCTTAACCATTTTGCCTGTCCCTTAGCCTCATATCATACTATATTATAACTTTACATCACTGATGATACTAGAACGGTTTCTTTGGAGCTTTTCCACAATAAAACTCCAACTGCGAGTGTTAGCTACTATGTGGGTTTCACTAAACATCTCGCCAAAATTTAACATTTGTACCCACAACTACTTGAGAGTACTTGTTCTTTCCTTTTTAGCATGAGACTGACATTTTTAACTCCATTCCAGTGATCTATATCTGGACTGGACTTTTACCAAAACAACCCGGATACGTAAACTGTGTCAGGGCAAGGTCTTATCTTTGTACTCATTAAGCTTCCAACAGCTGAAACATATAGGACGTCCATCTATAACAATCTTATATTGCTTTTGGAACATTAAAGTTTTCAAAACTATTACCCTGACCATGAGAACAGGCTTAGGTTTACCCGCATAGGTACTTTATTTCTTTAGAAACTTTTCTTAGCATGCCTATGCGATAGTCATAATACTATTTTTTCTATCTCGGTGAATTTCAATTCTTTTAACGAGATATATTTCACCGAGAATTTTCTTATTCAACCTTGAGGACAAGAGCTTCTTCTCATGCAGTAGATTGACATCACTATTAACAATTAGGGTGTCATCCACACAGGATTAGGAAATGAATTTCCCCTTCTATAACTTTATACAAACGCAATTGTCCTCTCATTCTCTTTAACCCAAAATTTCTAATTGACTCTTCAACTTTAAATGCCACTGTCTAGAGATTTGCTCCAGTCCATAAGAGATTTCTACAGGTGGCATCCCTTACATTCTTTTCTTTTTATGACAAAACCTCTGAGTTGTGCCACGTAATCATTTTCATACAATTCCTATTGAAAAATATTGTCTTTACTTTCATCTGATGTAACTCAGATCATGATGTGCCACTAGCACTCATTGTAATCTATTCATTCGCTTCGCGCAAAAACTTTTGATTCAAGTCATGCTCCACATCTTTACATATTTCCCTTTGAGTCACATTTTGTCTTGTAGACCCATTACAACCTACTGTTTTCGCTCCTTAGAAATTTATTCTAGATCCCAAAGTATTATTGGTATTTCTCGATTCCATTTCATCTTTCTTTGCTTTTTGCCACTTGGACGAGCGAACGTCTCTTATGGCTTCTTCAAATTAGGTAGGATTACCCTCCATTTGAATTTCGCTAATATAGACTTTATAATCATCAGAAATATCTGATTTTCTTATTCTTTGAGACTTTCTGGGGCCTCAGCTACTTGCATTTCTTGACCTTTATTGCCAAAAGACAATTGTTTCTACAAGGTCCTGTGTAACAAGATCCTTGTTTACATTATTCATCCTCCTTGCGGAGTCAGGTTTCTTTATACCATGCTCCCCCAGATTGTCCCATCTTTAATTTTCTTATTTTGGATTCAATCTGTTAAAACTCTTATGGTGCATTTAGCACCTATGGTGCATTTAGCACTGCATTTAAAACTCTGAACACGTCCAGTATGAATACTGGCTGACTATGCTATCTTTCTATTGGAACTATAAAAAGTCCATAAATTTAGCTATTTCTTTACTATAGGGGTATCATTATTATGACCGTCTTACTCCCCCGACGATCACATTCATCTTTTATAGATCACTTTAGTATGCATTGCATTGTCTGAATTATGGGGAAGTATCTTTCTTAATTGTCTTTCTTAATTGATCTTAGCTTTCTCCCCCTCGAAATGTGGTACTAACTTTTCTATCACAATTTCGAAAACTATTCATAACTCTTGTGAATGAGAAAACTTTGATTACTTTCTTCATCCACATGATTACATCATGCAAATGAAATTATTTCTTAATTCGTTGGGAGTACTTTTTTCTCATTTCACTTCAAAAACTCAACAGAGTATTTTATCATTAATACTTTCGCAAGTCACGCTTGCATGCCATTCTTATCTTGAGGTTCGTCTGTAACTCTCTGTTCTCCTTAAACTTATACTAGGATAGCATAAGAGCTACCCTAATCTTTCTCCCTGTACGGGATACACTCAAAGCACATGAGTCATCACAACTTTCTCCCGCCATGCAGGATAAATACTATGTCAAATTTCTCCCGGCATGCAGGATTGATCAACATAAGTACTATGCCAACTTTACCCCGTCATGCGGGTATTTTCTCAAACTTTTCCCGTCATGCGGGTACTATCACAAAACTTTTCCCGCCATGCGAGATAATTTTCTTGAAGGGACATAAAAGTCAAGATTGACTCATATTCAATCAAATTTAGAAATAAATCCAAATACTCTTTAACACACATGTTTAATCCGACGTTGGTCAAATTAAACATGCATGTCACTTATTACATTTCAAATCATGATGATTAAGTCTAAAATTATATTACTTATTACATCTTTTAACACGAGGATAAAACTAAAACTAAATTCTTCTTCATAAGGAGTACATAAAAGGCATCTCTTAAACTAAGCTCTTATTGCTCTATTTCTTTCTTGGATCAATATCCTGGAATTCTTTCTTTTAAAGTCATTCTTTAAAGAGACCGTAGTCCCTTACACAATGGTCTTCTTTCTGCAAAAAAATTGCACTTTTATCTTCTAAGTCACAAGTACCCAACTCATTTCCTTTTCACCCTTCAAGAATAAAGGCATGAAGTTCTTTGTCTGAAAACATTAATCAATAATCAACAATAATGCTCATTAAACTTTTAAAAACTTTATGTTCTATTCTATATCACCGTTGGGCAGAAATAGAATAAAACAACCTTCTTCTACATTAATTCCACATCACCGTTGGGCAGAAATGAAATTAACATATGAAAACTCAATTATCTTATAACCCTCTTCAAAATTAAATTCTCCCGTTGGTTCGAATTTAATTAGAAGATCATCATCATCATTGCAGCGGAAACATGAAAATACAATACATTCTGCTCGCTCTGGAGCATCTATCGTCTCTTATCTATTCTCTGAAAATTGATCACTTTGATGCAAAATTCATCAGAGATTTAAACTTTAAACATAAAACTCATAGAATTATAATATTGTTATCATCAACGTTGGTCAGAAAATAATAATATCATAATTTTCTTTAAATATAAACTCTTAAATAAACTTATAATATTGTTATCATCAACGTTGGTCAGAAAATAACAATATTATAATTTATCTTAACTACAAATCAAATATTCCTCCAATTTAAAAAATTCCTGTTGGTTCCAACTTTAACTGGAGGATCAACTTTTCATTATCATTTACTGAATAACTATAACTGCTCTTCAAATTAAATCCTCCCATTGGTTCGGATTTAATGAGAAGACAAAACTTTTTCTTTGCAGCGGAAACATGAACAATTCTTTAAACAAGATTCATCTACATTTCAGAAGCATTTCACTGTACTTATTTTACTCTCTAGACAAATCATCCTATAGATTCAAATTTGAATAGAGATCAAACATGTCAAAAGTCATCAAAATTAGCTTCTGAAAATAATTAAAACTGAACTAAAACATCATCTTTCATTTTAGCCCGGCTGGCAACCGTGGCCCGAGACTCAGGCGCAAAGACGGCCTGGCCCAGCCACGCGAGCTGCCGTCCCGTGGCCCAGCACGCACGCTCACTTAGCATGGCCCAGCGCAGCCTCACGCGGCCCATTTGCGCTCGTCGTGTTTCTTTGCCCACCCAGGCCGCAACCTGGGCCTGGGCTGGGAATCACTCCACCCGCCTGGGCCTTATCTGTTGGCCCATGCATTCTTGACCGCCGGATCTGATCGGACGGCTGTCCGCATTTCTCCGAGGAACAAAAAACGCCCGGCTGGCTGCCCCTCTCCAAAACCCTAGAACATTTTCACCATTTCTTTCTCTCCCTTTCGCCTTTCTCTCTCTGTGCCGCGAACCGGGCGCGTGAGCTGCGACGGCGGCAGCCGGCGACGGCGGCAAGGCGTTGGAGCCCCGGAGAAGGTCCTGCGGCGGCTCCCCTTCCTGCTCTTCTTTCCCTTTCTCTTCCCCTTCTTTACTGCCTCAGCCGGACAGCAGCGGCGGCAGTGGGAAGCTGTGGGGTCGCCGGAGCAAGCACCCGACGGCCTCCCCTTTCTGCCTTTTCCTTTCTGTAATCCCTCCCTCAGCCTCTTTAGCCACATCCAAGTGAGAAGAGCAGCAGCGCTGCCGCCCATGGTGGCCGGAGAAGGGTTGTTGGTGTCGCCGCGGGCCCTCTCGCCGGCGTGCGCGCTCCCCGGAGGGAGAGCGCGCCGCCATCGAGCGGCTCCGTGTCGGCACCCTTTACCCACGCCCACGTGCTGGCGTATCGGCGACGAGCGGCGGCTCAGGCCTCAACCTTCCCGCGCAATGGCGGTTGGGGAATACCGGTGAGGTTCACTTTCGGCTCGGGCCGCAGCCTTCCCGCGCGATGGCGGTTGGGGAACACAGGTGAGATTCACTTTCCCCTCCATCCTTTCTTCTCTATTCTTTAGGGTTAGGGTTAGGGATTGCTTGACCGATTCAAAATCGGTTGCCTTTTCCCTTCTAGGGTTTCTGTGAATCTTTCTTGATCTGATCGAATCGAATTAACTTCTTTTGATTTCTTATTTCTTTCCCCGAGATCTAGATCTACACACTAGGTAGGCTCTTGATACCAATGTTAAAGATTCTAGATGGACTAGGTGTAGATCAGCGGGTATATACTCTTCTAATAGGAATAAACCGCATGGAACATGTATGGAAATCAGAGATAGGGGAAAAGGAGAGAGGTAGGGGTGCAAACCGTGAGGTTCAGTGGAGGAGCTCGACCTTGCGACGGTGTTGATGAAACAGTTGAATCCGGTAATGCAGTGATGGTGCAGTGACGCCGACGGTGGACTTCCCGTCGCTGGCAGCGCCACCCTCGGGATCGGGCTAGGGTTAGGACGGTGGGGTGGCGGCAGTGGCAGTGAACCTCGTGTCTTGTGCCCTGGCCCCCACCTCCTGTTTATGGCGCTGTGCGACGGGAGCCCACCAGCCATCTATGGGCTGGGCACCCCCGATCAAGGCACGGGTCAAGGGCTCAGTTGGCCGTTGGGCCAACTGGTGGAGATCAATTCTAACAGCAGAAGCCTTTTGTCCACCACCAATGAGAATGGGCTGCACGGACGGAGTGGGCTTCGAATTTGGATGATGAGTTGTTAATTGCCGATCCTAACACTGTACCACCGAAAATCTGCTTGCTCGTCGTTAGCGTGTTGTGGGCATCGGGGAAGATACAAATTTTCAGTTATTTAAGAAGGATCTATAATGCTAAAACAATCTAGTACAGCACAGCTGAATTGTTTCATAAAAAAAAACAGTACAGCTGAACTTATTTATTCAGTTTGTAGTACCGGAAAATAGGGAATTGCTGTAAAGAAAAGTTTATGAAATACTAGGAGAAGAGCAATTGCTAGATACTCCATGCCCTTGTAGTTGCATAACGCTATGAAAACATTTCACTATTTACAAGTGTTCTTTTCAGTAATCACCGAACCGAATGAACTGATCATAAAGGTTCAGCATGAGACAATGAGTTTCTCCTCTGTAATTTTTTTTATCACTTAGCAATTCGTCGTCTATCCGACGATCCCGTAAACCTGTTGGGAAGATGGAAAACGAAATGGATTCACAGACAGGCAAAATTAAAGATGCGAGACTGCATCTGTCAGAGACGTTCCTACCATCTCACCGTCTCGCTGAAATCAATATCAATGTACTGCTCATACAAGTAGACTGAGTTTGGTCGCTTATTCAATTTTGGAAGAAGAAGGGTGATTCAGCCGACACCTAACACCAAGAACTTACCAGAAAGATACACATTCCAGTCTACTCCGTATTTACAGTACTTATACCCCGCTTTTCATTCATTACGCTGTCATAGGGCCAGCCAGGAGCAAAGTACAGTAACTAACACGCCATGTGAAATCCATAAATCGGTGGGGTAGAATGTTAAAGATGAATTAACCACCACCACGCCACGCCACTCCACCCCACTCCACCCCCATGACGTTTTGAAAATCCACTGTGGTGGCACAGTTGCCTGTACTACTCGATCCACTTCACAATTCAACAGTGCCGATTCATCCTCCTTATTGAACATTCTCTGAACTGTCTGATGAATCATACGATGTATGTAGAGTGTTAGTTAGTACTGCTGTAGTTTCTGAAAAGCGATTGTCGGCTGGTGAAATTGAGCTGGGAATTAGATTGAGAGTAACTAGTAGTGAAGGACGCCACGCACGACTGTTGGTTGTTCCACGCAACAACGATTGGCATTTGGCATTCATTGGAATAGTACAGTACAGTCCTTTGGCCCCGTTCGCTTCGCTAAAAAAACAAGCTGAAACACTGTTCTGACTGATTTTTTTATGAGAGAAAAACACTGTTCCGGCTGAAAAGACGATCCAAAAAAACGGCTTATAAGCCAGCTGAACAGGTAAAAACAGACTGGCCGACCACCGGCGCATGGCAGTTGACAGATTGTACCACCACCGGTCGGTCCACTGCCTTGTGCTCTTGCCGCTGGAATTCTGATTTGGTTTTTTTTTCTTTTGACAATAGGAATTCTGATTTGGTTGTGGACGTACCACGCCTTCACGCTGTGGGGTGGGGATCCAGTTTTTTTTTTGAAGAAAGGGTGGGGATCCAGTTTTTCACCTTCGGGTGGCTGTGACTTGTGAAACCGAGGACTGATCAGATCAGATCTCACCCGGATCGAATTGTGTGCTACAGTCTTTACAGGCACTATGACAGTGCAGGAAACTCGGAATGTACTCTGGCGGTTTTACCTGTGTATCTGTTCGCCCACAGTGACATTCCTTGTTCATTTCTTCCTTGCATCAGATCGGCGGATCGCCATTGGTCAGTCACTGTAGTAAATGACTGTTTTTTTTCCGAGAACGTGCTATAACACGTATTTCATTAAGCAGAATAAAGGAGTTTTTGTTACAGACAGGGTGAACTTACGATAATCCGAAGATTACCGAAAATCATACCCCACACTCTTACGACGCTCGCACGAGGTGATAATTACATAAAACTATAACGACAAAGGTGCTGGTGTCGATGGGCTAGTTGTCCCCGTCGTCCAACCCGATCATGTTCAGCTCCAGGGCCACTGGGTCGAACTCCCAACCAAGAAGAAGTTATAGCGCATCATGGATGGCGTCTGAAAGCGGCTCCCGGAAGGCCGCCTTGTATTTGCGCACCGTGTCGGAGGCAACGTTGGGGGACGGAGCCTCCAATCCTAGTTTGTTCATGAGAACACGCTGAGCCTGTTTGGTGATGTCTGCCTCGCGCGGTTGGGCGGCAATACGCTCACTGCGTCGCAACGACGTAACCGGAGCCGGCGTTCGAGATCTGCGCAACCTTGGCGGCCCATAGATGAGAGGCATCTGCAAAGGAAGACAGAGCCGGTCCTCCAAACTCTCCTCAAACGATAATGCAACCGCAGCGAAAGCCGGCATGGCTAGAGGGGATCTCCCAGCCAATACCGTCGCCGAGGATGTTTCGCCCGAGCCGCATACGTCCGGGCCTGAAGGGCAGAGATCCACAGCCAAGGCTGCCTCTGACACGACAAGAGCCGCGTCGCCTGCCTCGACGTCCAATCGACCCATGTCGTTGACGTGCGACGAGGGGGCCTCAGCCTCCGCTCCCGACGCCTCAGCATCCGCAAAGTTGAGGTGAACCATCGGTGGTGGTGAACGGGCGTCCACCAACCTAGCCTGAGCCCCCAGAGGGGCCATAGGCGGAGTAGGCGTGCCCCCAAGCGCCGAAGCACCCACCGAACGCCTGGCGACAAGCGAGGCAGCGAGCTCATCAAGCATCGGGTCAACCCAAGCGGGAGGCCCATTGCCCTCGCACGACGCCGCTGCGATCGGGACCACGACAGGGGCCTCTGAGGGAGGAGACGACAAGCGCTCGGACGAGTCCCTCCCGGTGGGCCGACCGTTGGCGAAGGAGGTTGCAAACTCCTCCAACATCGGATCCTCCTCGGTGTCGCGAGCATACGTAACATCTGGGCGAATTGTCCGCACCAACAGGTCAGGTTGGGCGGAGCTCCTCCCATTGTGCGTCTCGACGGTCCCTGGCGGCGCATTGCGGACCGGCGGTGCCTGCGATGTCTCCATCGACCGTCCGCAGCACCGCCTCCTCCTCCGGTGTTGACGTCGACGCCGCCGACGCCGGCCAATGCCGACATCCGCCTCCGCCCTCGGCTTGGCCCCCCCTGCCGCGATCGACGAGCCAGGGGAAGCCAGCTGGTTGGTGCCTACGGCGGCAGCCCGGTGGACAACCAGACCTGGGGTGCCCTGGACTGGGCGCCGCTGGCGGCCCATCGATGCGCCACCCGAGCCGGGGGAGTGAGGTGCGCTTCCCGAGCCCCGAGAGCCCGTGGGCCTCAGCCGCTTACAATTGCGCGCAGTGTGCCGAAACTCCCTGCAACGCAGACACCGTTGGGGGAGCTTGCAGGTGGCCACCCGGTGTGCGGATGAGAGATAGTTAAGGCACTTCCCGTGGAGATCAGCTGGGATGCGATGTGGAGGACGACGAGGAGGTCGCCCCCCCCCCCCCCCGAGCTGGTCCCCGGAGCACAGCCGAGGTAGCCTCTGGTCGCGCCTCCGGTCGGAGGATCTCCCGCCATCCCTCGGTGTCGGGGGCGGAGACCCGACCTCAGCGACCGAGGCGCTGACGCGCCGGAATGCGGCCCTCCACCGGCCGAGGCAGCAGGCCATGCACAAGCTGTGGACGTGGTCGGCGATGTTTCCCCTTATGCCCCGGGCGGGGGGAGGGGGGGCAGGGGCCTCGTAGGCCGCATCGGCTGGCACGGCGGCTGCAGCTGCAGCCCCCGCCGAACCGCGTCCAGGTAGGGCGCCATGGAGGTTGGCGTCACGTCTGCGTCGGAGCCTTCGCTGAAGGCACCATCGGCCCAACGACGAGCCTTGGGTCGTCCCCCGTGCCTCCTCGGGAGGAAAGGGGCGGCGACGGTACCCCTGGGTGGAAAGGGGCAGCGTTGGGAGATAAGGTGGACGACGGGCTCGGAGCTTGGGCAGACGGGTGGATGAGGAAGGCGTCGAGGCCGGCGCTCGCCACAGTCGGAGGGGAAGCGGGCGCCCTTGCAGCCCCACCGGCATCATCGCCGTCATCCACGTCGACATCGTCTTCCTCGTCCTCGCTCTCCGTGACGTCTCCGATGAGGACCGGCGGCTCCGACAGCTCAGCCCCCGCCGAGGGGGCCGAACCGTGGCCACCGCACCGCGGCGAGCAGGGCCCTGGGGACGGTGCGACGACAGTCGGCCCCGCTGGAGCCCCAGCGGCCAGAGGGGAGGAGGTGGGCAGTGCCACCCCGGGCAGGACCGACGCAAAGGAGTCGTAGCCAACGGGGCCCGTCCCCGACGGGGGGCCGGAGCAAGGTTGCGTCAGCGGCCGTACCGCGCTTGTGCGCGCTCCCAGGCGCAGAGGGGAGGCGCTGTAGGAGGCCGGCGCCCCCACGGTGCCCGACGCGAGCGGCACCGCACCGGTGCGCCCGAGCTCGCGGGAAGGAGGGGAAACCGCGAATCCATGTGTGGAAGAGGCGGATCCGGTCGAGGTGAGTGCAGGGGAGAGCTCCGTCGTCGGATCGGAGACCGGCGCCGCCGCCGGCGGTTGCGGGGAAGGGGCCAGGGAGGGGGATGCAGGGGAGGCGGGAGGAGACGGGGTGCTTGGGGAGGTTGGGGCGGCGGCCACCGTTGCCGGAGAGGCATCCGGCGACGCCGGCGGCGGCGGCGCACGGCCGGGCAGGGTCGGGGTTGGGGAGGGTTCTCGGGCCTGAGGGTCGGGGTTGATACTGATCTGGTTGTAGTAAATGACTGTGATCCCTTGTTTGTTTCAGATTCAGATCTGGTCTCGTGTATTGTACAGCCGTTCCCAGCCTACAGCGTGTTGTACTACTCCGGATGCTTCCATGGTGATTTTACTGGAGTGGACAGTGGGCACGAGAGAAACCACCAGCACTGGGTTATACTTATACCTCCACTGAGTTCCTCCCCAGGCCTGAAGTTACTGCCAATTCAGCGTCTCCGTCCAAAGCGGTCCTGATCCTGCTTCCGGAAGCCTGACGAGCGAACAGCGAAGCGTCGAAGGCCTCGTAAAGCTTTCCAATCCAAGCAACGAGTTATGCCGGAGTAACTGGCGTCGTCCTATGATTCATTGCTGCTGACATCTTCGACTGGCAGATGGTGCACTGGAGGAAACGGCCGAGGTACAGAGATCCGCAGCTGGCACGACATCGGAGGATGGCCTTGTTTAGATGTTGAATTGGGAGGAGAAGTTGGAATAGTGTAGGTCACGTCGTACTGTAGCAACTTTTGTTTTTATTTGGTAAAAATTGTCCAAACTTTGACTAATTAGGCTCAAAATGTTCGTCTCGCAAAGTACAACAAAACTGTGCAATTAGTTTTTAATTTCATCTACATTTAGTACTCCATGCATGTGCCGACATTTTGATGTGACGGGGAATCTTCTTTTTGCATAGTAAAATTTGGGGTTGGATTTGGGAACTGAACAAGGGCGATGATTGCTGCAAGCTGGTGCTAGTGGGAGTTTACTCGTACCAAGTGCGAGTGTACTGTGCATCGGTACGTTAGCGCCTAGCTGAGCCTCTGCGTAGCCGGTGCCAGTCCCAGCATAACCAGGGCGAGGCGGGGGCAGACAGACGGTGCCACATAGAGATGAGCATGTTAAACTGTACGGATCGTCTAGGTGCAGATTAAGTGGGTATGTTCTTCTATTTGGGATAAACACATTGATACATCTCCAACATATCCAACAGAGAGATCCGGAGAGGGAGAGTGAGAAAAGGGGGCGAGACGCACCATCGGCTTGGCGGTGAAGGAGAGGCGATGGTGGCGCGGATGTCGGGGTCGATGCAGTCGCCGGTGGGTTCTTCCCGCCGCTGGCAGCTCCCGCTCGATCGGTCTAGCGGTTAGGAGTGGGTGGCAACTGTGGCGTCGAACCTCGTATTCAGTGCCCCTGGCCCCCACCTCCTCTTTATAGGGCTGCGCGACAGGGGCCCACCGACTAGGAGTCGGTTAAGCATCCCCGATCAGGACGTGGTCAAAGGGTCCGACTTGATCGTTGGATCAAGTCAGGTGAGATCAATCCTAACATTCTCCCCCTTGATCTCATCTTATACTTTAACTTTAAACTTTGGCTTTAATTGCTTTCACTTTTATTTGTTCCATCACAAATTAGTGTATAGAGCATGCTTCATCGTCACGGTCAATTGCCGATAGATTTAACAGCTACAATACACGTCTCTGTTCTGAAACAGATTTTTTAACTTTCGGACCCTTTATTGTCCGGAAATCATAGGCGATACCATAAACCCATGTCGACTGTGTGTTCTCTGAACACACTAGGTGGTAAGCCTTGGTAAGCGGATCCGCAAGCACTTGCTTGTTACTTTTGCGTTCAATACTTTTAGTATGATTCCGGACTTTCTCCTTTACAACGTATAATTTTAATGTCAATGTGTTTGGCAGCACACTTGACTCGTTGTCATAGGAGCAAACTACTTAAATAGTTATTGCTGTTGACAACCATTATCAATTCCGGGTACAAGTTCCTTAACCATTTTGCCTGTCCCTCAGCCTCATATCATGCTATATTATAACTTTACATCACTGATGATACTAGAACTGTTTCTTTTGGAGCTTTTCCACAATAAAACTCTAACTGTGAGTGTTAGCTACTATGTGGGTTTCACTAAACATCTCGCCAAACATATAACATTTGTACCCACAACTACTTGAGAGTACTTGTTCTTTCTTTCTTAGCATGAGGCCGATATTTTTAACTCCATTCCAGTGATCTATATCTGGACTGGACTTTTGCCAAAACAACCCGGATACGTAAACCGTGTCAGGGCAAGGTCTTATCTTTGTACTCATTAAGCTCTTAACAGCTGAAGCATATAGGACGTCCATCTATAACAATCTTACATTGCTTTTGGAACATTAAAGTTCTCAAAACTATTACCCTGACCATGAAAACAGGCGTATGTTTACCCGCATAGGTACTTTATTTCTTTAGAAACTTTTCTTAGCATGCCTATGCGATAGTCCTAATACCCCTTTTTTCTTTTATCTTGATGAATTTCAATTCTCATAACGAGATACATTTCACCGAGAATTTTCTTATTAAACCTTGAGGACAAGAACTTCTTCTCGTGCAGTAGATTGACATCACTATTAACAATTAAGGTGTCATCCACACAAGATTAGGAAATGAATTTCCCATTCTATAACTTTATACAAAAATAATTGTCCTCTCATTCTCTTTAACCCAAAATTTCTAATTGACTCTTCAACTTTAAATGTCACTGTCTAGAGATTTGCTCTAGTTCATAAGAGATTTCTACAGGTGGCATCCCATATGTTCTTTTCTTTCCATGACAAAACCTCTGGGTTGTGCCATGTAATCATTTTCATATAAATCCTATTGGGAAATGTTGTCTTTACTTTCATCTGATGTAACTCAGATCATGATGTGCCACTAACACTCATTGTAATCTATTCATTCGCTTCGCGTAAAATCTTTTGATTCAAGTCGCGCTCCACATCTTTACATATTCCCTTTGGAGTCACATTTTGTCTTGTAGACCCATTACAGCCTACTGTCTTGGCTCCTTAGGAATTTATTCTAGATTCCAAAATATTATTGATATTATCGATTTCATTTCATCTTTCTTTGCTTCTTGCCACTTGGACGAGTGAACGCCTCTCATGGCTTCTTCAAATTAGGTGGGATTACCCTCCATTTGAATTTTACTAATATAGATTTTATAATCATCAGAAATATCTGATTTTCTTATTCTTTGAGACTTTCTGGGGCCTTAGCTACTAGCATTTCTTGACCTTTATTGCCAAAAGACAATTGATTCTATAAGGTCCTGTGTAACAAGATCCTTATTTACATTATTCATCCTCCTTGCGGAGTCAGGTTTCTTTGTACCATGCTCCCCCAGATTGTCCCATCTTTAATTTTTTTTATTTTTGGTTCAATCTGCTAAAACTCATATGGTGCATTTAGCACCTATGGTGCATTTAGCACCGTCTTTAAAACTCTGAATGCGTCCAGTATGAATACTGACCGACTATGCTATCTTTATATTAGAACTGTAAAAGCTATTTCTTTACTTTAGGGGTATCGATATTATGACCGTCTTACTCCCCCGACGATCACATTCATCTTTTATAGATCACTTTAGTATGCATCGCATTGTCTGAATTATGAGGAAGTATCTTTCTTAATTGTCTTTCTTAATTGATCTCACCTTTCTTCCCCTCGAAATATGGTACTAACTTTTCTACCATAATTTTGAAAACTATTCAGAACTCTTGTGAATGAGGAAACTTTGATTACTTTCTTCATCCACGTGATTACATCATGCAAATGAAATTATTTCTTAATTCGTTAGAAGTACTTTTTCCTCATTTCACTTCAAAAACTTAACAAAGTCTTTTTATCATTAATACTTTCGCAAGTCACGCTTGCATGTTATTCTTATCTTGAGGTCCGTCTGTAACTTTCTGTTCTCCTTAAACTTATACTAGGATAGCATAAGAGCTACCCTAATCTTTCTCCCTGTGCGAGATACACTCAAAGCACATGAGTCATCACAACTTTCTCCCACCATGCAGGATAAATACTGTGTCAAATTTCTCCCGCCATGCAGGATTGATTAACATAAGTACTATATCAACTTTACCCCGCCATGCGGGTATTTTCTCAAACTTTTCCCGTCATGCGGGTACTATCACAAACTTTTCCCGCCATACGAGATAATTTTCTTGAAGGGACATAAATGTCAATATTGACTCATATTCAATCAAATTTAGAAATAAATCCAAATACTCTTTAACACACATGCTTAATCCGACGTTGGTCAAATTAAACATGTATGTCACTTATTACATTTCAAATCATGATGATTAAGACTAAAAATTATTTTACTTATTACATCTTTTATCATGATGATAACTAAAAACTTCTTCATAAGGAGTACATAAAAAGCATCTTTTAAATTAAACTCTTATTGTTCTATTTTCTTGGATCAATATCCTAGAATTTTTTTTCTTTTGAAGCCATTCTTTAAAGAGACCGAAGTCCCTTGCACAATGGTCTTCTTTCTGTAAAAAAAATTGCACTTTTCATCTTCTGAGTCACAAGTATCCAGCTCATTTTCTTTTCACCCTTCAAGAATAAAGGTATGAAGTTCTTTATCTGAAAAACATCATCAATAATGAGCATGAAAATAACCCTACATTGGTCTGGTTAAAGACATGCACATTAAACTTTTAAACTTTAAGTTCTATTCTATATCACCGTTGAGCAGAAATAGAACAAAATCATCAATCTTATACATCAATTCCACATCACCGTTGGGCAGAAATGGAATTAACATATGAAAACTCAATTATCTTATAACCCTTTTCAAAACTAAATTCTCCCGTTTGTTCGAATTTAATTTTGAAGATCATCATCATCATTGCAGCGGAAACATAAAAATATATTACATTCTGCTCGCTCTGGAGCATCTATTGTCTCTTATCTATTCTCTGAAAATTGGTCACTTTGATGCAAAATTCATCAGAGATTTAAACTTTAAACATAAAACTCATAGAATTATAATATTGTTATCATCAACGTTGGTCAAAAAATAACAATATCATAATTTTCTTTAAACATAAACTCTTAAATAAACTTATAATATTGTTATCATCAACGTTGGTCAGAAAATAACAATATTATAATTTATCTTAACTATAAACCAATCATTCCTCCAATTAAAAATTTTCCGTTGGTTCCAATTTTAACTGGAGGATAAACTTTTCATCATTCATTAAATAACTTAACTGCTCTTTAATTTAAATCCTTCCGTTAGTTTGGATCTAATGAGAAGACAATAACCTTTAACTTCGCAGCGGAAAACATTTAATAAATCACATAATTCTATTTTCCAGAGCACTTTATAATGCTTTACTGAACAGAATTATCGTTGGATAAAATTGCACAGAAAGCTTGCATCAAAATTCGATTCAAATTGCATCAAAATTTGCTTCTGAAAATTAGAAAAAAAAAAGTAAAACCGTTTCTGTGCATTCGGCCCGAAGGCAGCCCAGCGGAGGAACTCTCCTCACTGCGGCCTAGCGCGCATGCGCTTTCTTTGTCTGCGGCCCAGTGGCCAAATCGGCCCGCTAGCACTCCGGCCCAGAGCGCAGCAGTATCTGCGAGGCCCAGCCTCGTTCGTCGGCCCGGTCGCATGGTCTGCTCCCTCTGCCGCCCAGGCCGCAACCTGGGCCTAGGCCAGCAAATCAGAGCCCCGCTTGGGCCATATTCAGCCCGAAATCGCGTCCTTTGATCCTGGCCGTCGCTGGCGATCCAACGGACGAGCATAGAGAACGGACGAACAAAACTGAACGCCCGCCTCCTTCCCCTGAACCCTAGCTCACTCTCGTTCCTTTCCAGCCGCACGCCGCCTCTTACTGGAGACGGCGTCGGTGAAGGCGCCGCCGGTCCGACCGGCTCCCCTTCTCTGTCGTTTCTCTTCCCTCCTCCCCTTCTCACTCGCCGGCCATGCCCGAAGATGACCAAGCGGCGGCCGCTCACAGCAGCCCGAGGAGAGGCCGGCGCCGCCGCGAGCCCCCTCGCCGGAGCGCGCGCTCCCCGATTGGGTGAACGCGCCACCGTCGAGTGGCTTCGCGTCGGTGCCCGGAGCCTGCGCGCTCGTGTGCGACAGTGGCTCAGCTACTCTTCCCCACGCCGGCGAGGCGGCGGTGGCGGATGTACTTCCCGCGAGCCGGCGGAGCGGCGACGCAGTCGTCTTCCCGCGCCACGGCGGTGTGGACTACGGCGGAGGAGCCTGGGTAGGACCCTCTCCCTTGTCCTTTCTTTCTTTAGGGTTAGGGTTCGGTTGAGAGATTGATCCGAATCGAATCACCTCGGTAGGCCTCTATTCTGTTCATCCTTCAATCCTTTTCCAGTCATGCTAGGGTTAGGGTTTGCGATCCTATGATCTTCCCACGTCCCATCAAAACGGCGGCGCGGTATACTGTTGCCCCACACCCGATCTAGGGTTAGGGTTGCTGTCTTCCGGATCGTAACCGATCCGTTCATCATTTTTTTTTTCTGATTTTCTGTTCTTCTCTTCCCCAGTCATCGGGCTAGGGCTAGGATTTCGGTTAAAACCGATTTTTCTTTTCATTTATCTTTCAAATCGATTCCTACCCGATCTACACGCTAGTAACCAGCTCTGGTACCATTGTTAAACTGTACGGATCGTCTAGGTGCAGATCAAGTGGGTATGTTCTTCTATTTGGGATAAACACATTGATACATCTCCAACATATCCAACAGAGAGATCCGGAGAGGGAGAGTGAGAAAAGGGGGCGAGACGCACCATCGGCTTGGCGGTGAAGGAGAGGCGATGGTGGCGCGGATGTCGGGGTCGATGCAGTCGCCGGTGGGTTCTTCCCGCCGTTGGCAGCTCCCGCTCGATCGGTCTAGCGGTTAGGAGTGGGTGGCAACTGTGCCGTCGAACCTCACATTCAGTGCCCCTGGCCCCCACCTCTTCTTTATAGGGCTGCGCGACAGGGGCCCACCGACTAGGAGTCGGTTAAGCATCCCCGATCAGGACGCGGTCAAAGGGTCCGACTTGATCGTTGGATCAAGTCGGGTGAGATCAATCCTAACAGAGCATAACCAGTCAGAGCATCACTCGCATGAAGAAGAGGAAATTGAATCTGGGGAGGAACTTCTCGCAATCTCTTTATAAGCCATGAAGGGAACAGAACAGAAGGGAACTAATCTGTCAGACTGAGGGAATTTTGGGCTAATCAAGAGGTTTATATGCTGATGGATTCTGGCAGTACACACTGCTTCATCAGTGAGCACCTAGCCGCTGCTGTCCAGGGAAGGAAGGCATTGCAATTGCAACACCCTGTCCAAGTCAGAGTAACCAATGGGGATATCCTTCAGTACACCCATGAACTACCTGATCAACTATGGGTCATACAAGGAATT
Source organism: Saccharum hybrid cultivar R570 (assembly GCA_038087645.1). Classification (NCBI taxonomy): domain Eukaryota; kingdom Viridiplantae; phylum Streptophyta; class Magnoliopsida; order Poales; family Poaceae; genus Saccharum; species Saccharum hybrid cultivar. The sequence continues at coordinate 7,222,283 of JAQSUU010000191.1, read as the reverse complement.
ACTTTCAGGAATTCTTCCAAGATCATTCCTTTCGGTTGCTATGACATTATATTGGGTATGGACTGGTTAGCAGCGCACAGTCCTATGGAGATTAATTGGGCTGAGAAATGGTTCCAGTATAATTACAAGGGAAAAACAGTAAAGATCCAAGGATTGCAATCTGAAGCTATTCTGGGCCTCATGTTACACCCCACCAGTTGAATGCGATGGAAAGACAAGACTCTAACTGAATGCTATCTCTGAAGATACACCGTGCCCTTGCCCACGGACCGTAATTACAAAACGTAGTCACTATTCGCTAACAAAAACGTAGAACATAGCACGACATATAAAATTCCAAACACAAAAGTAATTACAAAACGAAGTCACTATTCCCTAACAACGGCGACATACGGTAGTTCTACCGAGCCCATGTACAGCTTGCCGCCTTCCCTCTCCACCACCTCGGTCGGCCTCACGCTCTTGGGCCCTCTCATCACCTGGACCACCTGCCCGTCGGCTCCGACCCTGACGGCGAGCAGGTGGCTGTCCGGGCCAAAGGGCAGCTCCATCTTCTCCCGGTGCAGCGCCACCCAAAACCCTCCTCTGCCATCGGCCCTCACATTGTCAGGGTAGCCCGGCAAGTCAGCGAGGTGCTCAGACGTGCCCGCCTTGGGACCCTCGATCCAGTACCTAAGCAGCTTGCACGGCCCAGTGAGCGCGACCACGAGGTGTGTCCTGTCGGCGCTAATGGCGAGGCCATTGGGGTACGTGATGCCCGCCTGCAGCACGGTAACTTGGCCCGTCTTGGGGTCGTACTTCATGAGGCGGCCGGACGAGTCCCCGGTGGCGGTCACCCTCTCGTGCTGCGACCGCGGGTAGTTCATGCTGCTGTCCGTGAAGAAGACGTCCCCGGTGACCTGGTCGACGTCGACCCCGTTGGTGAAGCGGAGCGGCACGCCGTCGGCCTCCGCGGCCAGCACCGTGGCCTCGCCGCCGCGCGGGCCGACGCGCATCAGCCCCTTGTACGCGTCCGCGATGTAAAGGTTGCCCGACCGGTGGTGGAACCGCAGGCCCAGCGGGCGGCCGCACTTACTCTCGGTAAGCTCCGCCGGGCGAGCCCTGGACGCTGTGCAGGCCTCGGCGTCGTAGCCCGGGCTGTACGCGTACGTCGACCACCCACGCGCGAAGCCGTTCCACTTGAGGACGCGGCCGTCGGAGACGCCGCTGTAAGGACCGGCGCCCGCGCCGTCGAAGGCCACGCTCTCCGGGCCGCGCAGCAGCGATCCCCGAAGTGGCAGGTGCTTGCTCCGGCTCCCGTCGATGGTGCTCGTCTCGGAGATGGGGCGAGCCGCGCACGGCAGGAGTAGCAGCAGGACGGCGAGGCACCAGATCGCCAATGCCCGAGCAAGCTTGTTCCCCGTGCGGATCGCCATGGTTTCTGCGGTTTTCGAGGGCGCAGCCGCAGACAGTGTTCGTGTCGTGGGCTTGGTGGCTTCGACCTTGCGTTCGTTTGCTGAAGGCTTGGCGAACGGTGCCTTCGGTTTGGTGGAGATAAGCCATGGGCGCCGCCTCCTTTTATTAGCCTGGCTGGAGTAGCTTCTTTACGAATCGGGCAATGGACTCGGACTCGGAGGTCTCGGACGTTCGGATCATCGGACTCGGTGGTCTCGGACGTTCGGATTATCGGACTCGGTTTGAGGCCGGAGTGCTCTGTTCCGTAATTCTCCGTTTGCCTTTGGGCTGTGTACATGTTCGGAAGGTGACCTCCGATTATCGGACTCGGTTTATAGACCAGGCCAGTATTCAGCAAGAAATTCATGTGCTCTTGCGGTAATTGTTTCAGTAATACTCTGGTGCGGCCGTCCGTTCAGACAACCTATTCCCGTTCTCAAGCCAGCACAACAACCGGGCACATCTACGTTCTCTCCTCTGTCTACTTTATCTACATTACGATAGCCGACAGAAATCCTCAACTCCTTGCTTCGCTCGTCGCAGCTCACCGCGCCATCCGTCCACCCCAAGCCGCCTCGTGGCGGCGCCCCCATCCTGTGTCGAGCCGCGCCGTGCTCCATCCCCGCCGCGCCCGCTCCGCCTTGTCGTGCCGTGCGAGGTCCCCGCCCCTGTGCACGGTGCCCCATCCCTCATCGGGTCGAGGTGCGGCTGCCGCTGCCGTTCCCCACCAAGAGGTCATGGCCCCTGCGACATCGGCGTTGCCGCGACGCATGACCTTAGCTCGCGACATCACGAGATCCGGAGTGGCCAGACCCGAATCGAGCTTCTTTGGCTGCACCTCGCGCTCCCTTCATCAAATGTTGCAAGCGCATGTTGCAAACGTATGTTTCAAGTATTTCAGATGATTTAGAGGTACGTTGTAAGTGTTTCGTATGGATGTTGCAAAGTAGATCGGGATGTTGCATATGTTGCAATGTGTGTACACCTATGTTGCAAACGTCTGTTTTCAATGTTTCATCTGTTTTTTCGACGCATGTTGCAAGTATGTTAATCTGTATGTTGCATGTGTTTTATCTGAATTTTGTGTATGTTTTGCAATGGTTTTGAAGTGTCTTCCAGGTGTTTTTGCGAGTGTTTCAGACACATGCTTCAAGTGTTTCATCTGTCTTAAGAGGTATATTTCAAATGTTGCATCTGGCTGTTTCAAAAGTAGATCGAATATTTTGCACATGCATGTTGCAACCTGCTACAGCTGCTAGAGGGCGCAAGGGGTCGTGCGGGGTGCAGACGACGCGTGGGGTCACGTGGGTTTGCAGATGCCGCGTGGGGTCAGGCTGTACGTGAAGTACATGCATGGCAGACGGAGCAATCACGGGTGTCCAGACTTCCGGGCAGTAACCACACCCTAATTATTTTGTCGTTGTACCAAGTCAGAACGTTGGAAGTTTTGAATACATCAGTGCCTCCAAATTGATCCAGCTGGAAACCAAACATTCATGAAGAAAGTTTCATCTCGATCCGTATGCATGCGTTGTGATCAGCACAATTTTCTCGCGAAATGCGTTGTGAACTACTCAGAGGCGCAAGCAGGATGAGCAGCAGATCGATTCAATTTTGGCATAATAAGGGTGATTCAGCCGACACCTAACATCAAGAACTTAGAGCATCTCCAGCAATGTTATCCAAATCAGACTACCTAAATGTCTATTTGGGTAGCTATCAATTTTAATACTACTCATTTTTTGCCTTCAACTCTAGCAACAGTACCTAAAAGAGACTACCTAAATGCACTCTAGCCGTGAATGACATGTGGGGCCATGTTGTCATCCTCTATCTCTCTACAGCGGCGAGGAGATGGCCGTCAACCGTGACAGGGAAGGCCACGTGCCTCCCATGCCGGGGATGCCGTGGCCGTGGCTGTGCCGGAGAAGGCCGCGCCCGCTGCTGGGGATGGCGTGGCCACGTTGCGTCGGGGAAGTTGCGCCGCTGAAAGTCCCTAGTTTGGTTTTGGCTAATTGATGAAATCTAGGACTAACCTTTGTATCTAAGTGGATGATTTAGATAAAGGTGATCATTGAATATGAGACATGGCATTGACTCATATGACTCAAGATGGCAACGGGTACATACCCGACGGGTAGTACCCACCCGTACCCGTACCCGCACCCGCAAAATTTTACCCGTCGGGTTACCCGTACCCGCATGCGGGTAAAAAAATAGTTCCATACCCGTACCCGCCGGGTAATTCTCACCCGACGGGTAACCCGTACCCGATAGCATACCCGAAAATTATCTAAAAATATCAAATAGTCACATACAAAAATAAATCATTCTAAGCTTCCAACAAGTTACAAACATGCTAACAAATATTATTAGCATCATTACAACAAAGACAATCTACTAGAAATATAGTGGATGTCTCAATGGACCAAATTCATGACTTATATGCGCTAAAATAACTGAGGTTGACTAGTTATTTTTGCGGGTATGTCTTACCCGTGGGTATGCGGGTATGGGTAGTATACACCCGCACCCGTACCCGCATACCCGATGGGTATAGGATTTTGTCCAATAACGTACCCACGGGTAGAAAATTCATTCCATACCCGCCTCTTTATCGGGTAATACCCGTCGGGTACTCGGGTTTCGGGTACCCGTTGCCATCTCTACATATGACCAAAATAGTGAAGACCAAGATGAGGCTTAGCTCGATGGACCGGTTGTGAAGGTGAAGGGCAAGTCGAGGCTTCGAAGCGAAGGACCATGCGATGGTGAAGCTTGAGCAAGACTTGGCGGCGACGGACCGATGCAACGGTGAAGAGCAAGTGAAGTCAAGGTCGATGGATCGAAACGGTCATGTGATGATATGAAGTGGATCATATTATTTGGAGAAACCAAAATGGGCTCAAGGCAAAGGTATAACCATAGGGCCATTTTTTTTACACTCAAGACACCATAGAGGGTGTGAGTGGTTTAGGATTGATAGCCGAACTATTAAGAGGGGAAGTCTTATCGGTTATTCGACGCACGGGTGCCACTAGGTGAATTCATGAAGTGCATTGCATGTAGGGTCTAGTGAGCTAACTGGAAAACCTTTGAAAATGATTGAGAAAAAGTTAACACACAAGCACATGGAGATGTACACTTGATGGTGTTGGCACATTTGCAAAGGTGGCGTTGGTCGCGCTGTGGTTTATGGGTAGAGAGGAGTTTGGGTTCCTCTCTCCCTCCCGCCGAGCGTGCGAGCGCGGGATTCAGGCGATTTCGGAGAAATGAAATGCCTATTTTCCACTACGTCAGAAGTCGAAAAAGAAACAGAGACGAACATGGTCACAGAGGTGACCGGACGCTGCACCGGACGTGGTCTCGGTTTGACCGGACGCGTCCGGTCAATACAGCGCAACAGTCAGGCGCGCGGGCTAGGGTTTGCAACTGGCGCGTCCGGTCACTCGCGGGACCGGAGCGTCTGGTCGGGCACCCAGAGGAACAGTGTGTGGCGAAGGGCTGAGCGGACGCGCGACGCGTCCGGTCGCGAAGGGAGCTTACTGGACTCCGATCGGACGCTGGCACTGTCGCGTCCGGTCACTGCGTGGAGTGCGTCCGGTCAATGCGGCCCGGGCGTGCGGTGCTGTGCGATCGGCGCGTCTGGTCAGTTGAGCAGCGCGTCCGGTCGTGCGATGACCGTTAGAACACCGTGTTGACCGTTGAAATCAGACGGCCGCGTTTGAATTCGATGGACACGTGGACAGCGTAGGGCGACCGGACGCGGTGCAGCGCGTCCGGTCAGTTCGACCGGCGCGTCCAATCGTCCCGAAAAACGCCCAGTAAAGTGGCAACGGCTAGTTTCGAGGATGGGAGTTATAAATACGTGTTGGCGGGCCCTTGGGGAGGCGACTTGGCATTTCTAATACTCTTGTGCATTCTTTGAGCTAAAGCTTCTCCTCCCACTCATCTCTCTTGATTGATTGCAAATCAAAAGTGAGATTGAGTGATCCCAAATTGCTTTTGCATAGCTTGAGGGCATCTAGTGGCACTTGTGAGTGGTTTAGCCGGTGGATTTCTTGTTACTCTTGGAGAGTACTGCTCCTAGCCGGCTTGAAGATTGTTGGAGGCGTTGACAAGAGAAGGTGATTGTTCTTGGCCATCTCCGGTTGATTGTGAGAGGTTCTTGTGCTTTCCTCGGTGGGACGCCAAAAGCAACTCTAGTGGAATGCGCGTGTCATTGAGTTACCTCACTTAAGAGTGGTGTCTTGCGGTGCCTTGCGGGACGTGCCTTGAGGGGCAAGTGACTTGAGGGTCGCACTGGGAAACCATCTGAGTGTTGGTCGACACAACCGGTGACGTAGCTTGTCGGTGCATAAGTGAACACCGGGTGAACAAAAATATTGTGTCTCTTGTCTCCCGGTGATTGGTCTTCATATTGTATTGTTATCAATATTGATTGATTGTATATCATCTTGGTGATTGGCAACATCTTCACTCCACCGTCGGTATAAGAATCGCAATCTTCTCTCTTACATTTACTTTTACTAGATTATCTTGTGTAGCTTTAGTGGTAGCTTTGCTAGTAGCGTTGTTAGCTTGCTCTCTAGTGTTTATTAGTGACATAACACTTGTGTGAACTAGAGATCATAATCTACTAGACTTGTGGATAGGAGGCTTGCATCACAACCTTTGGCTAAGCAAAACTCGCTTTACGCCGTTTGTTATTCTAACAAGTTTGTCTAGTGGTATTTGTAGAATTTTTTTATAGGCTATTCACCCCCCTCTAGCTATCTAGGACCTTACAGCCGCGCCACTGCCGGAGATGCTGCGCCTGTCGCCAGGGAAGCTGCGCCCGCCATCGAGGATGTCGTGGCCGCGCGCAGGGAAGCCGTGCCCACCGGGGAAGAAGCCCCTCGCCGCCGGGGAAGCTGCACCCGCAGCTGAGGATGCCGTGGCCACACGTGGGGAAGCCACGCCCGCCGCCGGGGAGGGCGCTGCCGTTGGGGAGGGCTTCTCCGCGGGGAGCCACCACCGTTGGGGAGGGCCGCTGTCGTCGTGAAGCCGCGGCGGAGGAGGGCCACCCTGAAAGCCCAAGTTTGGTTTTGGTAATTAATGACACCAAGTTGCTAATGCTATTGTATCAAGTGTGATTAAGCTAGGCATAAGCAACATGTGATGGAGGTGGAAATGGCATGGAGAGATGGCCACAAGACCACATGATTTGGTGCATGAAATGATGAGCAAGATCATGGTGGAGATGGACATGAAATGATGGACATGATGATCAAGTGGAAGAGAAGGATCTAAGAGCGCAAGGCAAAGGTATAACCATAGGGTTTTCCTTTTGCCGGTCTAAGATGAGTAGAGAAGTGATTGACCGGGTTTAGGATACATAGCCGACTATCAAGAGGGGCAATCACGGTTAGCTCGGAAATCAAGTGCCACTAGATCAATGTCTTGAGCATATGCATTTAGGATCTAGTAAAGAGCTAACATAACGCCTTGGAAAAATGTTTGTGAAATGCTAACACACATGCACATGGTGGTGTACACTCGGTGGTGTTAGCACATTTGCGAAGGCGGTGGAGTTGAAGCGGTAGAGAGGGGTTTGGGTTCCTCTCTCCCTCCCGCCGAGCTTGCGAGGCGGGATTCGGCGTTTTTTGGAGAAGTGAAACGCCTATTTTCTATTGCGCCGAAAGTTGGAAAAGAAACGGAGGCGAACGGAGGTCACTGCGTGCACCGGACGCAGCACCGGACGCTGCACCGGACGCGGGGCGCGTCCGGTCAGTTCATCGCGGCGCGGGTGCTGCTAGGGTTCGTGCACCGGACGCGGGGCGCGTCCGGTCACGTACCACCGGACGCGTCCGGTCGCGTCGGGAGCTTACTGGACTCCCACCGGACGCGGGCACTGTGGCGTCCGGTGGGTCCTTCGGCGCGTCCGGTGGATGTTTCGCGGTGCGCGGCTCGGTGCTGACCGGCGCGTCCGGTGGGTCACGGGACCGGCGCGTCCGGTCATCACCAGCGCGTCCGGTGGCTCGGTCAAGCGCGTCCGGTGGTTGCAACGGCTAGTTCTGACCCGCGCGATTTTGTTTGTCGCGTAGTGACCGGACGCGTCCGGTCACCCTGACCGGCGCGTCCAGTGAGTACGATTTGAACTGGTTCGCGCGGTAACGGCTAGCTGCGTACCCCTTCGTTATAAATAGATGGTGGACGGGTTTTGAGGGTATCTCTTGCACATTTTGAGACCTAGAGACATACTTTGAGCTAGAGAACAACCCCTCCACTCATCTCTTTGATTGTTTGCACATCTTGAGTGAGATTGAGTGAGATTCAAGTGCATTGCTTGAGAGTTGCATTCTAGAGGCACTTGATCTTCGAGTTGCTGCGGATTTCTTGTTACTCTTCCGTGTTTTCCGACACGGTAGACGGCTTGGAGCAGCGGAGGTGATTGAGCTCGCAATTGGAGATTGTTGGAGCCTTCACCAAGTGTTGTAAGGGGTTCTTGATCCTTCCCCGCGGGAGTTCGCGAATTGGATACTCTAGTGGAGCTCGTGGCTTGGAGGATCCCCATCTTGTGTGCGGTTGTGCGGCGCCCGCCGAGGGCTCAACTCTTGATAGTTGATTAGCTCGCGAACCGACAAGTGGGTGCATCGCCACAACGAGGAGTAGCTTGCCGGGAAGCAAGTGAACCTCGGTAAAAATTCGTGTGTCATCTCTTTGCCGAGGACTTCTCTTGTGTGATTGATTGATTGGTATTTCTCATCTCTAAACGGCGGTATATTCACTCGAAGCTCTTCTCTCGTTTTACATCTCGTATCTAGCTTGTTGTTGTTGTGTTTAGTGGATAGCCTTGTACTAGAATTGTGTAGGTGGCTTGCTTAATTAAGTTAGAGCTAGTGCTTTGTGCTTCGCCACCTTTCGTACTAACTTGTGGTTAAGTAATTTGTGTAGAAGTTTTTATTAGGCTATTCACCCCCCCCTCTAGCCTATTTGGACCTTTCAAGTGGTATCGGAGCCGAGGCACCGTTTATTTGAGGCTTAACAACCTACGGTGAAAAAGAAATGGCTCAATTAAGTTTGCACATCAACAACACCAAGAAGGCACCCCACTTTGATGGCACAAATTATGCATATTGGAAGGTTAAGATGACCGCACACCTCAAGTCAATCAATAGAGAAGTGTGGAAGGTCACCGAAACAAAATTTGAGGTTGCTAATCCGGAAGCACCTACACCGGTGGAAGAGAAGAAGCTCCAATGCAATGATATTGCCATTAGTGCTCTTCATGAGGCACTAGATGACAAGACCTTTGAGCAAGTGAAGAACATTGAGATCGCTCATGATGCTTGGGCCAAGCTAGAAGAAACTTTTGAGGGCACCGAAGGCACAAAGACCGCCAAAGCATATATCTTGCAAGAAAAGTTCTCTAGTTTCAAGATGCAAGAAGATGAGAGTGTGCCGGAGATGTTCCATAGATTGCAAGTCATTGTAAATGAGCTCAAGGCACTTGGTGAGGAGGTCAAGGACAATCAATTCTCTATGAAGTTTTTGAGAAGCTTACCCAAGAGGTTTGATACATTGATCACCGTGCTAGTGAGGACTACATTGAAGGATTCAACTCCTCAACAAATATTCCAAGAAGTGATGACCGATGATTCATATAGAGAAGATGATGAGAAAGAGGAGTTGGTCAAAAAGAAGAAGAAGGAAAGTGAGAAGAAGGATGATGAGAAGAAGAAGAGTGTGGCATTCAAAGCCACCACATCCAAGGGCAAATCCAAGATTGAATCATCAAGTGAAGAAGACTCAAGCTCTTGTGATAGTGATGACATTGATGACAAGATGGCTCTCTTTGTCAAGCAATTTGGCAAATTCATGAAGAAGAAGGGCTATCGTGCAAGGAGGAAGAAGAACACATCTAAGAAGAATGAGCATGCCATGAGATGCTTTAGATGCCATAGCAAGGACCATCTCATTGCAAAGTGTCCTTATGATAGTGATGATGAAGATGCTATCAAGAAGGAGAGGAAGAAGCAAAAGAAGAAGCAAGAAAAGAAGGAGAGCTCTCATAAAAAGAAGAATGATTCTCATATTGCTACATGGGATAGTGATGATTCCTCAAGTGATGATGAGGATGACTACAAGAGCAAGAAGAAGGGACATGCTAGCATTGCCATCCAAGAGAAGGTCTCCCTCTTCGACACTCCATCATGCTTCATGGCTAAGGCCGCTAAGGTATCATCCGATGATGAGAGTGATCATGCTAATGCTAGTGATAGTGATAGTGATAGTGATGAAGAAGAATTCACTAAAGATAAACTAATCACTATGCTAGAAGATTGCACTCAACATTATAAAGAATCTAGAAAGGAATGCAAGGGCTTGCTTAAGGAAAAGAAAAACCTTATGCAAGAACTTGATGAGCTTAGAGCATCTTATGAGAGTCTAAAGGTAGACCATAAGAAACTTCAAAAGTCTCACACTAAGCTTGAAGAAGCTCATTCCTCTCTAGTTGAAAAATGTGAAAACATGCCAACTAATGTTGAGAAAGCTAAAACTTGCAACATAGGCATATCTTGTGATATAATTGATGAATCTTGTTATAAGCCTATTGTTGTTGCTCCTACTAACCCTTCATGTAGCGCATCTACATCATCCTCATCTAGTAGTGATGGTTTCACTTGTGACTCCACACTCATAGTTGAGAATGAAAATCTCAAGAAGGAAGTGAAAGAGCTCAATCACACCTTAGCTAAGGCTTATGGTGGTGAGGACTGCTTGCGTATGTGCTTGGGTAGCCAAAGGGCTTCTCTCTATAAAGAGGGATTGGGCTATAACCCCAAGAAAGGCAAGGCCGCTTTTGCTCCTCACAAGACTCGTTTTGTGAAGAACAATGGTAGCTTTTGCAAAAGTTGCAAGCAAGTTGGTCACATAGAGCAACATTGCATAAACAAGAAATCTAATGCTAAAGTATCCTCAATTAAGTTTGATTCTTTCTATATACTTACCAAGGGTACAAATGGTGTTCATGCTAAGTTCATTGGTGCACCATGGATGGGCTCAAAGAAGAAAGCCATTTGGGTACCAAAGAGCTTGGTCACTAACCTTGGAGGACCCAAACAAGTTTGGGTACCTAAAAAGAATTGATCTTATCTTGTAGGTCAATTACAAAGCCGGAGGAAGGCATTGGGTGCTTGATAGTGGGTGCACTCAACATATGACCGGAGATTCTTGTATGTTCAAATCAATTGATACAAGTCAAAATGGTGGTTTTGATGCTATCACTTTTGGAAACAACAAGAAAGGCAAGGTCAAGGGGGTTGGTAAAATTGCTATCTCAAATGACATGAGCATATCTAATGTGTTGCTAGTTGAGAGCTTGGACTTCAATCTTTTGTCGGTGGCACAACTTTGTGATCTTGGTTTCAAGTGCATATTTGGTAGTGATGATGTTGAAGTCATAAGTGTTGATGGATCAAATTTGATATTCAAAGGATTTAGACATGGTAGTTTATACTTGGTTGACTTCAATGATAGTGAGACCCAATTGACATCATGCTTGCTTAGCAAATCTAGTATGGGTTGGTTATGGCATAGAAGGCTTGGTCATGTTGGAATGAAGCAATTGAACAAACTTTTGAGGCATGACTTAGTTAGAGGTTTGAAGGATGTCACTTTTGAAAAGGATAAACCATGTAGTGCTTGTCAAGCCGGCAAACAAGTTGGAAATAAACATCCTAGTAAGAGTGAAATGAGCACATCAAAGGCATTTGAGCTATTGCACATGGACTTGTTTGGGCCAACAACATATACTAGCATTGGTGGCAACAAGTATGGCTTTGTGATAGTGGATGACTACACTAGATACACTTGGGTGTTCTTTCTCTATGACAAGAGTGATGTTTATGATCTATTCAAGTCTTTTGTCAAGAGAGTGCAAAATGAGTTTGAGACTACCATCAAGAAGATTAGAAGTGACAATGGTAGTGAGTTCAAGAACACAAGAATTGAGGAATTGTGTGATGATCTTGGTATTGGACATCAATTCTCTCCAACCTACACTCTACAATCCAATGGTGTAGTTGAAAGGAAGAATAGAACTTTGATTGACATGGCTAGATCAATGCTTAGTGAATACAATGTGAGTCATTCATTTTGGAGTGAAGCTATCAACACGGCTTGCTATTGTAGCAACCGTCTCTATTGCCATGGGAAGCTTGGAAAGACACCATATGAGCTTTTGAATGGAAGAAAGCCCAACATTGCATACTTTAGAGTGTTTGGTTGCAAATGCTATATTCTCAAGAAAGGCACTAGATTGAGCAAGTTTGAAAAGAAATGTGATGAAGGGTTCTTACTTGGTTATTCCACCACAAGCAAAGCATATAGAGTTTGGAATCTCACAAATGGAACCTTGGAAGAAGTTCATGATGTTGAGTTTGATGAAACCCAAGGATCTCAAAATGAAGCTCAAAACCTTGATGATGTGAGAGGAGATCAATTGGCAAATGCAATGAGAAACATGGACATTGGTGATGTTAGGCCAAGGCAAGTTGATGATGATGATACTCATGTGATCAACCAAAGTGTGCAAATTGATACAAATCAAGCAAGCTCTAGTGGTTCTCATGACGAAGTGCAAGATCAAGGTCAAGCTAGTGGAAACAATCAACTCCCAATACTCCAACCTACTAGCATTGCAAGAGATCATCCATTGGACCAAATCATTGGTGGAATTCAAAGTGGTGTTCAAACTAGATCAAGATTAGCATCCTTTTGTGAGCACTACTCATTTGTGTCACTTGAAGAACCTAAGAAAATAGAAGATGCATTGAAGGATTCCGATTGGGTAAATGCCATGCATGAAGAGCTAAACAACTTCACTAGAAATCAAGTTTGGGAACTTGTTGAAAGGCCGAAGAACTACAATGTGATTGGTACTAAGTGGGTCTTTAGAAACAAGCAAGATCAAGATGGTGTGGTTGTGAGGAACAAAGCAAGATTAGTAGCACAAGGATACACTCAAGTTGAGGGTCTTGACTTTGGAGAAACATATGCACCGGTTGCAAGATTGGAGGCAATTAGAATCTTGTTAGCATATGCTTGTGCACACAACATCAAGCTCTATCAAATGGATGTCAAGAGTGCATTTCTCAATGGTTACATCAATGAAGAAGTTTATGTTGAGCAACCTCCCGGTTTTGAAAATGACAAGAAGCCCAACCATGTTTACAAGCTCAAGAAGGCATTGTATGGTTTGAAGCAAGCACCTAGAGCATGGTATGAGAGGTTGAGAGACTTTCTTCTCTCTAAAGGGTTCAAGATGGGAAAGGTTGACACCACTCTCTTCACCAAGAAAATTGGAAATGACTTGTTTGTGTTGCAAATTTATGTGGATGACATTATCTTTGGATCAACCAATCAAGACTTTTGTGAAGAGTTTGGAAATATGATGGCTAAAGAGTTTGAGATGTCTATGATTGGAGAGCTTAGTTACTTTCTTGGACTTCAAATCAAGCAAATGAAGAATGGCACTTTTGTAAGTCAAGGGAAGTACATCAAGGACATGATCAAGAAGTTTGGATTGCAAGATGCTAAGCCAATGAGTACACCAATGGGCACAAATGATCAATTGGGTGTTGATGCTAGTGGCAACATGGTAGATCAAAAGCTATACCGGTCTATGATTGGAAGTTTGCTCTATGTTACCGCTTCTAGGCCGGATGTGATGTTTAGTGTGTGCAAGTGTGCAAGATATCAAGCTTCACCTGGAGAAAGTCACTTGAAAACAACCAAGAGGATATTGAGATATCTTAAGGGCACTCATGATGTTGGATTATGGTTTTCAAAGGGGTCTAATTTTGAGTTGATTGGATATTCGGATTCCGATTATGGTGGATGCAAGATTGATAGAATGAGCACAAGTGGCACTTGTCAATTGCTTGGAAGGTCTCTTGTTTCATGGTCATCAAAGAAACAAAATAGTGTTGCACTATCTACCGCCGAGGCCGAATACATTAGTGCCGGTAGTTGTTGTGCACAATTGCTTTGGATGAAAGCCACCTTGAATGACTTTGGAATAAAATTCAAGAATGTGCCATTGTTTTATGACAATGAGAGTGCTATCAAGATGACACAAAATCCGGTTCAACATTCAAGAACCAAGCACATTGACATAAGGCACCACTTCATAAGAGACCATCAACAAAAGGGTGATATTAGCATTGAAAGCATTGGCACCGAAGATCAACTAGCCGATATCTTTACAAAGCCACTTGATGAGAAGAGATTTTACAAGTTGAAGAATGAATTGAACATACTTGACTTCTCCAACTTGAAATGAGTGCACCCCCACATTCTTATATGACATGCCTCTCCTCCGACATAGCAAGGTAAAGTTGTTTGGCATATCATTCATACTTTGCTAAGGACATGTTTAGAACATATAGACATATTTGCATGACAAATAGGCTCATTCATGAAAATCAAATGAGTTTAATGTATATATGGTACCACTATTGCTTCTATGTTTGATTGATCTAGTGGTAGCATATGACATGTTTGTGGGCTTGCAAACCTAGCGTTGAATCTAGAAAATGAGCTCATGATGTGTAATTCAACATGGTCAAGATAACCCTTATACTTTATGAGGTGTGAAGAAGCTTGTCCTTGGATCAAACCGAATTACATATTCTAGGCAAGTGATCTAGATTGAACCATAATTTGGACTCCCTCATATTGATTGACTTAACTCTCACTAAAATTGGCACCTTTTTGGTGATTGTTGACAAAGGGGGAGAGAAAAGTCACAAAGATAGAAAAGTCACAAAGGGGAGAAAGATATAATAAGAGGGGAGAGAAAAGTCACAAAAAGAAAAAGTTAATAAGAGGGGAGAGAAAAGTCACAAAAAGAAAAAGTTACTAAGGGGGAGAGAAAGCATAAGATAAGACTTTGGAAAGGAATCAATTAAATTTTGAGCACACAAGTAGGGGGAGCAAGCTCATGAACTATTTGTTGCATTTGTATGAGCATTAACATGATGAATTGTTGCATTGCAAAGCTTAAATTCTTATTCATGTTTGTTTGGTGATTGCTAGAATTAGAACTTGAATGATGATTTGTTGAAAGTAGCTTTATAAGTGGTATCTAGACACCCTTTGCTTATATTGTTGATCTCACGGGGTACTTTAGTGTTTGTGATCTTTACAAGTGATGAATTACAAGTGGTGTCTAGCTACATCGATGCTAAGGATGGTATATAAAGGCAACTCCGATTGGTATCACGCTTCAAAGGTCCATTCTATATACCTTAGCATCAATTTGATAGTAGTAACTCTCCTAAAATTCAAATCCATACATATGTGCAAAATTGAACCAAACTCATGAAAGCACATATGTAGGGGGAGCTAATACTATCGAAATTGAAAATTGATTTCATTTCATATCTTTGTGATGGTTGTCATCAATTACCAAAAAGGGGGAGATTGAAAGCCCAAGTTTGGTTTTGGTAATTAATGACACCAAGTTGCTAATGCTATTGTATCAAGTGTGATTAAGCTAGGCATAAGCAACATGTGATGGAGGTGGAAATGGCATGGAGAGATGGCCACAAGACCACATGATTTGGTGCATGAAATGATGAGCAAGATCATGGTGGAGATGGACATGAAATGATGGACATGATGATCAAGTGGAAGAGAAGGATCTAAGAGCGCAAGGCAAAGGTATAACCATAGGGTTTTCCTTTTGCCGGTCTAAGATGAGTAGAGAAGTGATTGACCGGGTTTAGGATACATAGCCGACTATCAAGAGGGGCAATCACGGTTAGCTCGGAAATCAAGTGCCACTAGATCAATGTCTTGAGCATATGCATTTAGGATCTAGTAAAGAGCTAACATAACGCCTTGGAAAAATGTTTGTGAAATGCTAACACACATGCACATGGTGGTGTACACTCGGTGGTGTTAGCACATTTGCGAAGGCGGTGGAGTTGAAGCGGTAGAGAGGGGTTTGGGTTCCTCTCTCCCTCCCGCCGAGCTTGCGAGGCGGGATTCGGCGTTTTTTGGAGAAGTGAAACGCCTATTTTCTATTGCGCCGAAAGTTGGAAAAGAAACGGAGGCGAACGGAGGTCACTGCGTGCACCGGACGCAGCACCGGACGCTGCACCGGACGCGGGGCGCGTCCGGTCAGTTCATCGCGGCGCGGGTGCTGCTAGGGTTCGTGCACCGGACGCGGGGCGCGTCCGGTCACGTACCACCGGACGCGTCCGGTCGCGTCGGGAGCTTACTGGACTCCCACCGGACGCGGGCACTGTGGCGTCCGGTGGGTCCTTCGGCGCGTCCGGTGGATGTTTCGCGGTGCGCGGCTCGGTGCTGACCGGCGCGTCCGGTGGGTCACGGGACCGGCGCGTCTGGTCATCACCAGCGCGTCCGGTGGCTCGGTCAAGCGCGTCCGGTGGTTGCAACGGCTAGTTCTGACCCGCGCGATTTTGTTTGTCGCGTAGTGACCGGACGCGTCCGGTCACCCTGACCGGCGCGTCCGGTGAGTACGATTTGAACTGGTTCGCGCGGTAACGGCTAGCTGCGTACCCCTTCGTTATAAATAGATGGTGGACGGGTTTTGAGGGTATCTCTTGCACATTTTGAGACCTAGAGACATACTTTGAGCTAGAGAACAACCCCTCCACTCATCTCTTTGATTGTTTGCACATCTTGAGTGAGATTGAGTGAGATTCAAGTGCATTGCTTGAGAGTTGCATTCTAGAGGCACTTGATCTTCGAGTTGCTGCGGATTTCTTGTTACTCTTCCGTGTTTCCCGACACGGTAGACGGCTTGGAGCAGCGGAGGTGATTGAGCTCGCAATTGGAGATTGTTGGAGCCTTCACCAAGTGTTATAAGGGGTTCTTGATCCTTCCCCGCGGGAGTTCGCGAATTGGATACTCTAGTGGAGCTCGTGGCTTGGAGGATCCCCATCTTGTGTGCGGTTGTGCGGCGCCCGCCGAGGGCTCAACTCTTGATAGTTGATTAGCTCGCGAACCGACAAGTGGGTGCATCGCCACAACGAGGAGTAGCTTGCCGGGAAGCAAGTGAACCTCGGTAGAAATTCGTGTGTCATCTCTTTGCCGAGGACTTCTCTTGTGTGATTGATTGATTGGTATTTCTCATCTCTAAACGGCGGTATATTCACTCGAAGCTCTTCTCTCGTTTTACATCTCGTATCTAGCTTGTTGTTGTTGTGTTTAGTGGATAGCCTTGTACTAGAATTGTGTAGGTGGCTTGCTTAATTAAGTTAGAGCTAGTGCTTTGTGCTTCGCCACCTTTCGTACTAACTTGTGGTTAAGTAATTTGTGTAGAAGTTTTTATTAGGCTATTCACCCCCCCCTCTAGCCTATTTGGACCTTTCACACCCGCGGACGAAGACCGTGCGGTAGAGAAGAAACACGCGCGTGGGGTGGGAGAGAGAAGATTTGAGTAGTCTGCTTGGCCCAACAGGAATAGGTAGTGGGAGGAGGAATTTAGGTAGCCAACAAATTTGTTGGGTCAACTAGGCAGTCTGCTGGAGTTGATTTTCTCGCCCTCACTGCCTAAATTGGAGATAGACAGTGTATTGAAGATGCTCTTAGCAGAAAGATACACTGTGTCCAGTCTACAGTACTTATACCCCGTTTTTCATTCATTACGCTGCCATAGGGCCAGCCAGCCATGAGCAAAGCATCTAACACGCCATGTGAAATCATAAATCGGTGGGGGTAGAATGTTAAAGATGAATTAACCATCACCACGCCACGCCACTCCACCCTCATGAAGCCATGAGCCCATGACGTTCTGAAAACTCACTCTGGTGCCACAGTTACATGTACTACTCGATCTACTTCACAATTATTCTTTCCATCTCAAATTACAAGTCATTTCAACTTTGTTGGAGAGTCAAATGATCACAAGTTTGACTAAATTTATATAATAGAATAATAACATTTATGATATCATATAAGTATCATTAGATTATCATTAATTATATTTGTATAGTATACCTATTTAATGTCATAAATCTTTGTAATTTTTATAATTTGGAACGGAGGGTACTAAACAGCTGCCAATTCATCTTCCTTATTGAACATTCTCCGAACCGTCTGAATCATACAATGTACGTACAGTGACCGCTGTAGTTTTTGAAAAGCGATTCATGCTGTTTGGCGGATGCTTTTTGCGGCTGATATGTTAACTGATGTTGTTTTGTTGTGTTATACAATGGCTGATAAGTTCAAGCGATTGTCGGCCGGTGAAATTGAGCTGGGAATTGGAGTGGGAGTAACGAGTAGAAGGGTGCACGCACGACTGTTGTTCCACGCAAGAACAACGATTTGCATTCATTGGAATAGTACAGTACTGTCCCGTAAAGCTTTCCAATCCAAGCAACAAGTTATGGCCCTGTTCATCTGGCTTATAATGCCGGAGTAACTGGCGTCGTCCAGCGATTCGTTGCTGCTGACACCTTCGACTGGGCAGACGATGCACTGGAGGAAACGGCCGCGGTACAAACCCGCAGCCGGCACGGCATTGGAGGATGATTCGCTGCAAGCTGGTGCGAGCAGGAGCTTTTACTCGTACCAAGTGCGTGTGTACTGTGCGGCAGTGTTTAGCGCCTAGCCGAGGCTCTGCTTAGCCGGCGCCACCCAAAGACCGGATGCCAGGGTAAGGGGATATTGCAGTCTAAATAATAGGTTAACAGGTAAATTCGGGGCAATTTCACAGAGAGATATGGTCACACGCATATGCAAATTCGTTGGATGACGACATCACGATGTAAAAAGTCGGCGTTGGCTTCAGGCGAGCGAAGACTTACCAACTGAACATCTGAATTCTTTGTTCGATTGAACTTCTGAAATTTTTGTTCGACTGAATATCCTGCGCTATTCTGAACTGCTCCTGCATTCCTATATCCTATCGGATTAAGAGCATCTCCAAAAGTTTCTAATAAAATCTCAGAATCTAGGACTTCTAGCGAGAATGGAAAAAACCCATCTCCAGTTCCCAAACCCACATTTTAATTTTTCTGCGCTTGGAAAAATAGACCGATCGCACGGATATATCCGCACATCTACCACTCGCATGTCGATCGCCCAATCTAAACGTGAAAAGTTGTGAGAAAGAATAAAGAGAGGACAGGTTCCTGATGCAAATATACAAGAGAGAAAGAATATATAAAAGTGGTTAGGATAATTTAGAAATAATATAAGATTTCTTATGTACAATTATCTTCTGTATTTTAGAAGTGAATTATTGAAAACTGTTGAAGATGGTCTTATTTATTCTTCCTAATAATTTTGACGAGTTACAAAACTTCAGGTTTTGAGAAAAAAATGTTGGAAACTCTCGGAGATGCTCTTAACATTAGGGAAGATTGGCAAGATGTGTGTTGGCTTCAGGATTGCTGTACTGGGCCTTACTACAGTTGGACCAGGGTACGTGGCAGGTTAGCCAAAGTCTACAACATGCCAGCATGGTTTGAGCACCTGACCAAGGTTCTCTTCAGAATCAATTAATCATAGCGTGAGGGAGATTTTCACAATCTTTGTTTTGCTTCAAAATTCGAGATTTTGGACGGAAGGGCTGTATAGGTAACTGAATAAAATTTTCGGGCCTCACAGATAAGTTAAAAAATAAAAGGGCCAAGAAAATAAGTCAAACGGGGGGCAAGGAGGTCAGTTTCTCATAGAAATATAGAATGAAAATGTATGCACAAGGAATGTGTACAAAATTTTTCAAACCAAATAAATCTTAATAAACTAACTTTTTTTATCGATCGTGTATTTCATTAAGAGGAAGAGAATTACACAACAGAGCTATGAGTAAACCCTCGCAGCCTAGATTACAAGCCACCAAGTTGTTGGTAGAAGACCTAGGACTGTGAACTCATGGTTGATATGTGCCCTATGCTTATGTGTGTCGAGTTGCGATGAGTGGTTGTCAGGAGATGATCGGCTTTGGTTGAGTTTGGAGACTAACCATGGTGTGAGTATGTGTGCAACATGTCTCATGACTGTGTTGATGTGCATGTGTGGAGCACAGAGACGATCAACGACCATAGAGAAGGTCAAGTAGAGATGGGCCGTGCCGATGGATTGGGAGCAGTGAAAGATGGATCTGAGGCTTGGACTGAGGGGCCAAGATGGCCGGAAGTCTGACCATGGATCGCTGAGACTTGGGGGCATCGACGAGCAAGAGTACATGTGGAGGAGTAGACCGTGCCGACCAAGTCAAGACAGTGATTGACCAAGTCAAGCGGGGGGCGTTGGAGGACTTGGTGATCGTGCGGTTGAGGACAATAGTGACACGTTCAAGATCGTAGAGGAAGCATAACGGATACACTTCTCTAGGGGTTTGGTGGTTTGGACTTCGGAACCATTGGTGGACGGTTTTCGGGTTTGTGCCTCAAAACCCGGTTGGAGTTTCGGTGAGAACGAGAGGAGTCACGTGGCATCATTGTGAAGTTTGCGTCGAGGCAAAGCAAAGTTGTGAAGAGATCGTGGCCATCAGATACACAGATCTTGAGTTAGACCATTTTGTCCCTGGGTTAAGTGGTTCAGCTAAAATATCTAAGGACGTGTTGAATATGTGTAATAGCTCTATAAATAAGATAGGGGGCTGCCCCAACCAACCTTCTCTTCCAATAGCTTTTGTCTAAGTCACAAGGTTGTTCCCAGGAATATAATCTTAGTTTTCGCAGTGTTTGAGATCTATAGTATAGAGAGTAATTCCTCTGTTGTGTTGTACAAGGAGATTTACCTAGATTAAGAGATCTATCATAAACTTTGATCATATAGCCTCTTGCTCAATCTATGACATAGTACTACTTCTTTGCTACCAGCTTCGATCTCTTGTAATCTATGAATGTATGTATGAGCACCTAAATGAGGTTTTAATGTATGGCCACACTGATAGGAGTGTCATTTTACTCCATGATGGACATGCATATAAAGTTGATATAGAAAATAGCTTAGTAATTAGGCATGTTGCTTTTGCTCTTTAAGAAATAGACATGGTTATCTATTTTTTCTTTTATTCCAAGTTTCATGGAGAGAAATTAATATATGAGACCGCAGAAAAAGATCTGGGCCATTGAGCTCCTTAGCCAATTGCTTCTTAACAACCTTCACTTTCTTTCTCTGATACTGTAGCTTATTGTCTTTCCTAATTTTAGCAGGCAACCAGAACATTCACACACCACCATGTGAGCATGTAGAAGGCCATCTCCTTGAGGCAAACCTCACACATGTAGAAAGGTGGAGGGTGAGGGTACCCATACCTGCTTCCGCATCCTAGAGTAGTGATGTAAGTTTCGCCCTGCCATGTTGAAACAAATGTTAGTTCTTGCTCGAGTCATCCAACAGTTAGAAATATGTCATCTTTTTTAAAAAATGAAAACCAACAAGGTGGAAATCTTATTAGTGAATGATGCGAGGGCGTCCGGATGGATCGGACGCGGCTTCCCCCGCTGCGGCGCGGCTTCCGTATCGGCGCGGCTTTCCAGTGGCTTGCACGGGTGAAAGTCCGCAGCGCGTGTCTCCCCAATGAAACAACGGCGCGGGAAGCGCTACGTGCCCCCACGCAGTCTCTCGGGCCCCACGCTAACCCGTATGCTCGACCTCGACCCTACCATCGTACACGCCACCATGATGCGAATCAAACACTGCTGCAGACTGCATGCTTTTGGCGCTGTGCGACCCACGCTGTGTGACTCATGGTCCCGAAGATCAGCCGTGTGAAAAGACTTGGCGTGCTATGCGAAAGCTGTGTGAAAAGACTCTGCCTAGGTCTGTTGCAGTTGTCCTCATCTCAATCATTCGAACGCACACAGGAGCCCTCTGACACTCAATGTGGCCTCCATGCATGGGCATGGCCTTGGCCAGGCGGTCACATGGACTCTCAAAAGGGAAAAACAGGAAGCCAGAGAAATTTTTACACTGGTAAAGTGGTAACCAACTAAACCATGCACGACAGGGTGGTTGCCGGTGCTAATCGATCGCATTTTAACCAACAAAAATTGGCCTCCGTCAGGCGAGTTCTGGGTCAAATCTCGTCATGTTGTAATTATTATTTTTTGATGTTGTAACAACTAATTTTGAATGTTGTAGTGTATTTTCTAGGTGCTTGTAATAGATGTTTTTTTGGTGTTGCACTATATATTTTTTAATATTGCGGTACATGTTTTTTAATGTTGCAGTACACATTTTTTCGTTGTTGTAGTAGATATTTTTCGTTGTTGCAGCAGATTTTTTTCGATGTTGAAGTGCATGTTTTTCGTTTGTTTGAAGTAGATATTTTTTCCATGTTGCAGTATATATTTTTCGTTTGTTCGTTGTTGCAATAGATATTTTTCGATGTTGCAGTGCACGTTTAATAATGTTGCACTATATATTTTCGTTTGTTGCAGTAGATTTTTTTCAATGTTGCAGTATATTGTTCTTTCGATGTTGGAGTAGGTTTTTTTCGTTGTTGCAGTAGATTTTTTCGATATTGTAATGGATGTTTTTCAATGTTATAGTACATATTTTTTCGACGTTTGCAGTACATATTTTTCGTTTGTTGTAGTAGATATTTTTTGATTGTTGCAGTAGATATTTTTTCGATGTTGTAGTATATGTTCTTTCGATGTTGCAGTAGATTTTTGTCGTTGTTGCAACAGATTTTTTTCGATGTTGTAATGGATGTTTTTCCATGTTGCAGTAGATATTCTTTTGACGTTGCAGTATATATTTTTTATTTGTTGCAGTATATTTTTTCGTTGTTGTCGTAGATTTTTTTTATGTTCCAGTGTATGTTTATCTGTGTTGCACTGCATATTGTTTCGACGTTGTAGTTGGGCAAAGCCAGACGCGGAGTACAAAGCCGGGCGCGAAGCAGGATGCCGGTGTGAGCGTGGAGCACGGAGGTGCATGCTGTTCTCTCGGCCGGTCAGCAGCAGCGCGCAGGCAGCATGAGTATGGGACCAGGCGTGAGGTTGCTACTGCCTGCTGATAAGCCCTCCTTTGTCTTCGATCTACAGTACTCTTCTGGGGTCACGAGCGCTGCACTGCGTCAAATCGGTTGCCAGTGCTATGTGAGAAAACAGCAGGTGCGGCCGCGCGGGGCGTCCGGACGCACCACTGGCGCCGGACGTCCGGGCGCCAGATGTCCCGATATTGAAAAAGTAAAAATCTGCTAAAAGGAGAAGTCAACATCAACAAATATATTCACAGATCGATGATAGGGTTATATTATCAAAGCCATTATGAACATAATAATTGCCCCTCTAATATGTGGACTAGAATTACAAAATATAAAGAACGTGATTAGCTTACAAAATCATAGCACAAGATTAGATGTTCTAACAAAAGCATAGCTGATAGGTAGACATTCTTATTAACGCCAAAGGCCAAGAAAGTAGACTTAGGATTGGTAGAACTTAATGAAACATAGTCGCCAATACTATTAACAAAACTAGAGCATGACCAATAGTGTTCCCTCCGTTCCAAACTACTTCTCTAACTTTAAGAAAGTTTTGAGAAAAAATATATAAAAATCTACGGTTTAAACAAATGCTCTAATAAAATTTATTTCATGAAGAATTGACTAGAACTAATTTAATGTTCTAGATGTTTATGCATTTTTATATAAACTTAGGCAAAGTTAAAAAAGTTTGACATACCTCAAATTAAAAGTGAACTATAAATTGGAACGAACGGAGTAGTGGAAAGAAAAAGGATATACATTACATACATACATACATATAAATATCAGTACACTTACAGGAAAGAATAGACATTACATACATACATACTAAAAGTGAACTATAAATTTGATGGCTTCATGAATTGTGCACTATGATTTCCACCCTCAAAGGTACCATCAAGCTCAAGTTTCAAATCACAAACTACAATATACACGATTCTCCCAATTTCATATTTTACTGAAGATATATGATGAATTCCATGAGATCTAGTCTAAACCTGAGGATGTACGAGACAACATGGTAGTCTGACAGTCATGTTCATCAAGCTTATCCTCCTCTTTGCTGACTTTGGGAAATCCCCAGTCATTGATAGCATCTATTTCACTCACATGTTGATGGCAATTTTGTGAGGACCGAGTTTGGTCCTTCAGTACAACTGATGCAGCCTTGTGGATGGATCTTCGAGGCTCTTGATTTGCCTCCTCAACTGCATATTTGAAATTGGTTAACATGCATTCCAATAAAATGTGATGTTGTTCCCTGACCTGGGGAGACAATAAGAGCTACCTCCCCTATCCAGCAAAGAAGGGTGCCTGGTTGTCTACAGTCTGATGTTTCGTGTCATGGCTGAAGTTTTCACGAACACTGGACT
The DNA here is from genome assembly GCA_038087645.1 of Saccharum hybrid cultivar R570. Lineage (NCBI taxonomy): Eukaryota > Viridiplantae > Streptophyta > Magnoliopsida > Poales > Poaceae > Saccharum > Saccharum hybrid cultivar. The sequence goes on along the minus strand of JAQSUU010000191.1, from coordinate 7,198,499 downwards.
CTGACTGCTACCCTCAAAGGCATCTTCAGACTCATATTTCCAATCAAAAGCTGCAACAGATATACCATTATCCTAAATTTTAGATTACGGTGATGAACAGAGGAAACTTCATGAGAAGCAACATATATTGTCCTAAGTTTCATGTCATGCTGAATCACTGATGAATTTGAAGAGGTTCAGACTAGACCCGAGGAACCTCAATCTATTTTTTTCCCTAACCTTAGCATATCTCTGGTCACTGATAGCACCTATTGCACACATATGTTGACGACAGTTATGGACGATAGAGCTCGACACATCAATCTAGGTGGAGTTGCGAGGAACTTATCTATGAGTGGAGGAGACAAGCGCAAGGAGTTACCTTTGTTGTCCAGTAGAGAAGATTGCCTAGGCGCCTAGTTGTCTACATTATGACGTTTTGAGTGTTGAAGAAGGCTTCAGTAAATCTCCTTTGGTTGGCAACTTTACTTCTCACATGGATGACCATGTTGGCTCCTTGGCGTCCCTATATCTAGTTTAGTTGGACTTTTAGATTGCATATGCGGAGTCATAATCTTGAATCCTATTTTAGAGTTTATTGGACTTGATATATTATCCTTGAAACTAGGGTTGTTCTAGGTATATTCATGCTTAGCTTTGCTATCTTGGGTGGAAAGGTTTTATATTAAATTTTGACTAATGTTCTATGCAAATGTGGGTTGGTAATTTTTTAGAAGCATTATGAATAGGAATATGAGCTGGATGGGCATTTTAGTATGATGGTTATGTTGGTTTTGTTATATGTTGGGTGTTTCATGGGTTTGTGCTAGTACATGCTATAGATTCTAAGGACCACCATTTGATATGTTTTCTTGTGGTTCATGTAACGTTCTCGAGTTGTCCTAGACCATGGACGTACTATATATATATATATATATATATATATATATATATATATATATATATATATATATATATATATATATATATATATATATATATATATATAATGTAAGATAGCGGTACATGTTCGTCAGCAAGTTTCATGACAATATATAACGAATTACTGTTGTCTAAAAGCAAAGTCGGGTTTCCTTTTCTTTTCTTTTCTTTTCTTTTCATTCAAGGGGTGAGATTGATTATGATCATATCGTGTGGCGTGGACGCGTGCCACGTTACTCCACTTGTAAGCTACACACATTACACTAGACGCCCTACCACATCTAATTAACGATCCTTTTTTTTCTCTTTTCTTTTCAAGGGGTGAAATTGATTGTGATCATATCGTGTGGCGTGGACTCGTGCCATGCCGCTCCACTTGTAAGCTACACACACTACACTAGACGGCCTACCACATCTGATTAACGATTGTATGCTCGTGATGGTTGGAAAACAAAGATAGCTAGACGTCGTACCTTGCAACACTACAGTAGCTAGACGGCCTACACGTGTGACAATGCAGAAGTAGAATTCCTTGTGTCCGTGCGTGCACTTGTGGTAACGGCAGTATGAAGCTATAAGTAGTAATCTTGCACAATGCAAAACTTCAAATGGTACTGTGTCGCTTTCCCATTTTGGATGTTATTACGACCATTTTCCATTTCTGCCTCGGCAAAAAGAAAACATTGCACATCATTTCTGATCGATAGGGTGTTATGTTTTGTTCGTTGTGCATCCATCTTTTTTGTTAATATAAGGATTGAGCTCGATAAGGTGGAGGATAACTCAGCCGTCAACACGAGACGACGAACCATTTCCTCTCTCCGATGCTGATTTATCAACTCCCATAAAACTACACCATGGAGTTCTCCGACAGTTTTACAACTTTTTTTTTTCATTTCTTCTACTCCTTGTTTACCCAATTATCAATCCATCGTCGATTCCTATAGTCTCTTCCTCCCCGTACGTCTAGTCCGGAATGAACACTACTAAGCTACGAGCCTAGGACTGCAAATATCCCAGTAAATCTGCCACTCATACTCTCGCAAGACGCGGAAAACTTTTTTGGGAGCCATATAACCTTGTTCGTTTGAGCTGCTTTTCAGTCAGGAAACATTATTTTTCTCTCACAACATTTTAGCATAAACATCAGCGTAAGCTAAATTTCAGCATAAGCGAACAGAGTGCATGGATTTGAGCTGAAGCAGGCAAGCAGCGGCCCAAACCGTTAGGCGGTCGCCGTCACCGACATCCTCCACTCCCAGAGGCCAGATCGCGACACCTCCATGGATAACGCGAGGACAAATCTTTCAGTGGTTTGAGAATAATTTATCCAAGGGACCAGATTGAGTCGAATCAATGTCTGGGTACGTCGTACGCTAGCTCGCGTATCGTTCTCGTGGGTTGCCTGCTCTGCTCTCAAGCTGATTGTTATTGTTTCTGTGTTTCCAATTGGGACGATCCCCTATCATCACGTCAATCATCATACGGTAGTGCACCTGCACCAACTATATGACGACGCTACACCCCAACTAATCCTCTAGTACGTTCTACCCTACACGTCTTCCTATGACCACCCCTCTGTTTTCTCCATATTTCAGATACCACGTCCCGCACTGGCTCAGGGCCTGAGGTGCAGACTGCAATTTACACTGTCTCAGTTGCTTGCAAACTCTGCAGCACGGAAGCAGTTCAGAGTGGCCACATCCACATATAGGAGCAAGCTGTTTCAACAAAGAACACTAAACTCTGGTAACCATATAGCGCGCACTCAAATGACAGACAACTGTGAACATATAATTTTGGGTTTTTTTTTTCAATGGATGCTAAGATGGCCAAACTACCATGAAACGTACTGCATATTGGAGTATAGGTAGGCAGCAGGCTTTCACTATACTATTGCTATATTGAAAAAAAACGTTGTAAGGTTATCCAGCCAAGGTATACAAAGGCCCAATAAGGACATTAGTTCATCTACATAATTTGGGAAGCTCCTTATTTAGGATATAAGTGGCGCATATTTCTTCGAAAAGTGAGAGACAAGCATTTATATGAAAAGTGGGTTTTTATCATTTATTGTTCTCAAGTTACCTTTTCATTTACTAATAATCAATTTTCTATCCTTGGATTTGTTTTATATTTTCTCAACAAAAAAATACCCGCGTTGTAAACTTTCACCGTACGCCATGTATGTATGCTTCTCTATTTATTAGTACCAGTAGTAGCTAGAGAGTTTTTATAACCGAACATTGCAAAAGCATTAGTAGCATGGTGGTTGGTCACTGCATAGCGGTGCTAAGAGCATCTCCATCAGCTCACCAATATTTTATCCCTAAATAGAATGATATTGATGATCACCAATACTGTTTTTTTATACTATTAGAGAGATGCTTTAATAGATCACCAATAATCTCCCCCAATATATGGAGCCCACCTCTCTCCACCTCGGGTCCACGATGATCATGGCCGCCGGAGCAAAGTTTTTCCTGAATGCGTCTTCCACCGGCCACCGAGCTATCTTCGACAAGCGTCGCAGGAGAGAGAAGTGACAGTTGGAGGTGGGTCCTGACTATTAGGGGAGGGGGAGATACAACTCCGCCTTTATTTGAGGGGAGATGAGGGAGATATTAATGATCACCATAAAAAGGATGGAAAAGGGGAGCTGTTGGAGCATCAAATTTGACTTATCTTCTCCAATATGATAAGTTTATGAGGATAGGGGATGAGAAAGGGGAGCTGTTGGAGATGCTCTACACTGTCAGAGCACGAATCCTGATCTCGCAACCAAAAAAAAGGCCTATTGTTGCGTAGGCAGCCTTCAAGATTTTTTCTCAACCCAATCTTTGACAATAATATATAGGGGCAGTCTTCCCTAGATTTGAACAAACAAAAATGACAATACGATACACAATGTCATATTTATGAAAAATCCAAGATTAGTACATTTTCTTCTTTCCGCTACTCCTAATATTTGTTTTCTATATTTCTAAAAAAAAATGGTGACACTCTAGACTATGTGGTATCCTTTCTTCTTTCCGCTACTCCTAATATTTGTTTTCTATATTTCTAAAAAAATGGGTGACACTCTAGACTATGTGGTATCCTTCCTAACTTTCGGGAAAAAAAATTCTATGCTACGTGCTACATGACTCTCTAGAGTGAGTATGTGTATGCAATCTAAGCCATGTCGCACAACATGTCTATATGCGACAACGTTGCATATTCTTTTTCCTCAACTTCCAAGGTACATAGAGCGGAGGATAGGTAAGACCAATCTGAATCATAAAGTTTCACCACACTGATCATACTTGAGTCAGGCTTGCTAGCACCCGGAAATCCGGACGGATAGGGCGTCCGGACGCCCGTGACTGCAACGGTTTCTCGTGCCCACGCGGGGCTCGCGTCGCCTCGAATGTCAGCAGCATCGAGAAAGAGGGGGAGGGGCGGCGGATGCCCAGTCGGCGCCGGGAGGAGACACCAAGGCGAGGTAGCAGAAAAGCGAGAAGGGAGATGCAACACCCGATCTACTTTTGAAACATCAAAATGTAAAACTTGCAACATTTGTCTGGAGACAGATGAAACACTTGAAATATGCATCTAAAACACTTGCAAAACACGCATAAAGAACACTTGAAAAACTATTGTAAAACATACGCAACATGGGTTGGTCAAGAAGTGAAAGAAGGGCGAAGCTCTCAATCCAATCGTTTCCAGATAAAACACTTGCAACATATGCGTGAAACGTATGCAACATCCAGATAAACACACTTGCAACATGCGTTTGAAAACACAGATAAAACATTGAGAATAAAAGTTTGCAACATACGTGTACAACAATTTCAACATATATGCAATATCTTGATCTACTTTTGTAACATTCATACGAAACACTTGCAACATAGCTCAACACTTGTAACATGCCTTTCAAGCGCAACATCTGCTTGCTGCTTGGATGAAATGGAGGCTCGTCGACGCGAAGCTCTACGCCGACGTGGAGCTCAATGCCACGGAGTGAAGCGGAGGTCGGTGATGTGGAGCTTGGTGGTGGCACAGACCTCGGCAAGGGCCGCGACAGGCGGATGGAGCGCGGTCGTGACCAGAGGCGCGAGTTCGAGCGGGGGCACGAGGCCCGGGCGAGCAGCAAGGGTGGCGCAGGCGAGGACGGGGTCCATCCCGCGAGCAGGGGCGCGCAGCGCGTAGATCGAGCGGGCAACCCGGGCGGGATCTGTTCGGACGGATGGACACCCTATATGGAGTATTACCTTACTTGAGTATCGTTAAGAACTTGAGCAAGGATCAATTTCTTAACCGTATACCTAACCTTGGCTTGAATACGGTTAAGAATTACCTGTAGTTGCTCAAGAATTTGATCCAGAACTTGAGCAAGGATCAATTTTTTTTTGAATGTCACCGGGGGGAGAGTTCCCCACCTGAGCTTTGGATTGATCTGGACCGTTTAGGTCATCAGTTATAAAAGTACATTACATGGCTAAAAATTTTGGGGCAGCTACATTGCTGAATTAAAAAGATTACACCAAGAGTCTGCAATTTGCCTATCTTTCTTTGGGAGCCTGTATTTCCAAAGTTTCGCTTCACCGATGCACGAGGATAGGAACTGATTCATGGAAGTCGTTTCATTCCTGAAAACCACCCCATTCCGCTTCCACAGCATCCAGCAACAAAGAGCAATGAACGTGGAGAAGTGCTTGGCTGGAGCATGTGGAGGTGCAGTGATCAGACGCATCTCTGAAGCTAGTCCGACGCCATTTACCAATAACTGGATCCCCAGCTTCATCCAGAATTGAGTTGCAAAATCGCATTCCCCAACAAGATGGCTCGGAGTCTCGTCTACAAGATTGCACACCTCACAAGAAGGATTGACCACCACTTTTTTCCGGAAAAGGTTTGATTTGCACTGAATCCTGCCATGGACAAGCAACCACATGAAAAACTGCACTCTAGGCGGCGCCTTGCTGGACCATACGAACTTTGCAGCCGGGTGCGGCATCCCATCCTTGGATTTTAGCAATCTGTAGAGGTTCCCGGAATCGAACTTGCCATTGGGCATACAGAATGGCCCTCTTCGAGAATCGGGCACCGGGGTTAGTGATCTGCTTTGGACAATGAGTTTCAGTTCTGCTAGGTCCTGCATAGCTTGTGGAGTGAGACGGGGAACCCAGAAGTGCTCATTGTCAACACCCTCAGTGAACACTTGCTTGACCGAGATTTTCTTGTTTGTGCAGTGAGTGAAGAGAGCCGGGGATTTTTCTGCCATAGAGTCATCTTGATGCCAAGCGTCCAACCAAAAGGAGGTGCCCTCTCCATTTCCAAGCGACACTGAAGTCACTGCCTGGTACAGTGGCAGCAACGAGCGAAGCACTCCAATGCTCACCGCAAAGATCTCCTTCCAGGGAGGCTAAACTACCATGCTTACGTACCCAAACTGTCCAAGCTGCTAAAGGATTGCGTACAGTGTAGGCGATGAATGAGCTTGAGCAGCAGACAAACATTTTGGAGTCCGAGATCCCTGATGCCAAGGCCACCTTGATCTCCGGAAAGGCAAACCTTTTCCCAAGCGATGAGGCACTGAGCCGGCGATACTGAGCAATCACCACTCCAAAGGAAAGCACGGCGTCTGTGATCCATCTGTTGCAGCACTCCGGGCGGTATTGATAAGGCGCACATAGCATACGTAGCATACGTCAACTGAGAAAGCAAGGATCAAACTTAACCGTATTCTTAGCCTTGGCTTCTTAAAATTTCTTAATGCTATACTAAGCTATGGCAAATTTGATCCTTTCATCGTTAGCGGTCCGCTAATTCATCGAAAGGATAGGGACCTAAACACACAACTACACGAACTCTCTTAAAATCTGAACTGCCTGTCTCGATACTCTCGCACTGTTGCACAGTTCCCTTCCATTCTCTGAACTTTCTGATCCCACCGCCACTCCTCCCTTTCGCCTTTCCCTACCATTCCCCCGAAGCCCGAAGGTCCGAACTCACCGTACCGGGGGAGCCCTCAAGTCCTCAACCCAGCCACCGGCATTGCCCCTCGTCGTCGGGTAAAGCGGAGATGGAGGCCGCGCTGGAGGCGGCGCGCGCCAAGGACACGAAGGAGCGGCTGGCTGGCGTGGAGCGTCTGCATGAGGCGCTGGAGGCCGCGGCGCGGCGCGGCCAGCTGAGTGCCGGGGAGGTGGCGTCCGTGGTGGACACCTGCATAGGTCTCGCCAGGGACGGCAACTTCCGCATTGCCCAGGGAGGGCTGCAGGCGCTCTCCGCCGCCGCGGTGCTCGCCGGCGGCCACTTTAAGATCCACCTCAACGCGCTCGTGCCCGCCGCCGTCGAGCGCCTCGGCGACGGCAAGCAGCCCGTCCGTGAAGCCGCGCGGCAGCTCCTCGTCACCCTCATGGAGGTCGGTCGCTTCTCCGCTGTTGCCTTTTCCGAAGAGAGATCGTTTGCTTTGCTCGCTCCAGGTCGGCGTTTCGTGGAAAACATCAGTAAGATGTTGGCTGAAGGTCTGAAATTTCGCGTGCTTTGATATTGTGAATTGTAGTCTTGAATGCTCCCGATGGAACGGGGCGGTCTTTTGTTGCCTGGGGTGCTGCTGGCTGCTGCTATGCATTTCGAGCTAGAACAGAAGTTGTATGGGAAAGTTGTATTGGTAGCGTTCTGGTGACAGTGGAATGTGGATTGAATTTTGCTGCGGCCTGCATTATGGGCTTGAATACAGTTAAGAATCTGAGTTCCGAGGACGATTAGAGCTTTCCCTTGGGTCCAAAATGGTCAATTCTGCTTACTTGCTTGGGTCCAAAATGGTCAATTTTGCTTACTTGAGTGTAAGATGGAGATTTGGAAAATAGGTGTACCTGAATGGTTACTGCATTTTGCATTTCAGTGGTACTTTATTATCCATCTTGTCCTGTAGGGTAATCCTAATTCATGAAATTTATTTTAGGGGCAAGAATCAAATTTCAGCATGCTGAGTTTTTGAAACGGACAAGTATTTCCCTTTTTTGAGCACCATCTCCATTTTTGTCATAGTTGGATGCAACTTTTTGATAAGTGAACATCTCAAAGTTTGAAACCAACTTTTACTATCCATTTTACTTGAGAAGCAGAGGGCAAAACCCCTGGTCCTATTTTTATAAATGAAGTCAAAAATAGTCCCAGACTAAGGGACCAAGATGTCGTGCATAGCTTTTTAATTAATTTGAACTCTTCTAATAAATGAAGTTCCTCGGTGTTCTGGTTTCGTTTTGTTTCCTCTATGGTGCATATCCCTGATATGGTGTTCTGGTATGGTATTCCCTATTGATTGTACCATGTGTCCATGTTAAAAATCAGTACGTGACACCTTTTTTGTGTGTACCATATGGCTATCACTCAGAACAAATTGAACTGATTTCCTTTTCCACGTTGCAATTAGAGAACGATATTCCAACCTTGTCTGTATCTCAGGTTTCTTCACCAACAATCATTGTTGAAAGAGCTGGAAGTTATGCATGGACTCATAAGAACTGGAGGGTGCGGGAAGAGTTTGTACACACAGTTGCAGCTGGAGTAGGGCTTTTTGCTTCTACAGAGCTCCCACTACAGCGAGTGTTGCTTTCACCTGTATGCAAGGATGATTTCATTTTTGTTATCGAATGTTTTTCCCTTCAGTTTGTTCCATAGTTGTTAAAGGTAAACTTCTTTGGCTTCACAGGTTCTACAATTGATGAGTGATTTGAACCAAAGTGTTAGAGACGCTGCAATCTCATGTATTGAGGTGTGTCACTACAGATATGCCATATAGTTCCTTTCCAATTCATAATAAATATGTTGTACAAATCACACTTCTTGTTTTGTTTATTAATTTCATGTGTTTTTCCACTTGTGTCTAAACTCTCGCTATAGTTCCATTGTTCTTACGCTTAGTGTCTTGTATGTTAGGTTTATTTCCATCTCACATAAGTCTAATATACCAAAAAGGTGAAAAATCTGTACTTCTGTAGCTTGCACCCTTTTTTCTGGTTGCTTTCTATTGCTCAGAACATCATTCACTCATACTTAGTGCCTGTTCTCTGAATTCTGATATTTCATAACCACATTATTTAATAATTTAGTATTAATTCCTTGTTGTGTGTTGCTTGTTTCATACTAGCATTTACTTCTGCTGTATATGTTGTTGCTATATTGCTTTCAAAAATGCATCAATGGCAACTGTTGATGTCCTGCACTTCACCCACACCCAAATATGCAATCTATTTGGCTTTTCTCAAAAGCCTTAGAGTGGAAAAGGATTCCTTTGGTCTACATATAGGTTTTGTTTTTTGCTGGTGGTAGTGGTGTGTGCGTTTCAGTGTGTTTGGAGTGGAGGGTGGAGTCATTTGTGGGATGAATGACTGAACATATATTTTTTCCAGCATGTGATTCTCCCTAAAGACCTGCATTTAATATTTCTTTGGTTAAAGCACATTGTATGTAACTTGACTGCTTGCATTATCAATATTCACCGTAGGAGATGTACAGAAACATGGGATCCCAGTTCCATGAAGAGTTGCAGCGCCATAATCTACCTGCCTACATGGTAACCCATGTGGACTCCTTTTGTCATGTTTTTACATCTAAAGTTCACCATGCTAGCATATTGCGAATATCCTTTCTTTGCCTTGCTCGACATTTGCAGCTAAAGGAAATAAATTCAAGATTGGATAAAATAGAGCCAAATGCTCCCTCATCCGATGGAGCTAGAATGCAGTGTAATGCCAAGAAATCTGTTAGTGCTCCAAAAAGAGGCAGCCCAAAGAAAAAAGGCATGCCAAGGGAACACACATTATTTGGAGGCAAGTTTCTTTCTGGATCATTTCATTCAGTTTGTTTAGCACCATATAAATAATACACAAGGGATATTAGTCTGTGACTACAAAGATTTCAAGTAACGGTTGGGACCAACAACATCTTCTTTTTGGATACATAAGCTAGAAGCTTATAGCCCCCCCCCCCCCCCCCCCCCCCCCCCCCCCCCCCCCCCCCCCCCATGGTGATGTTCATTTGGATTTTTAGCAAAACTACCATTTCTGATGTTTGGTTTTTCTGTCATGTGTCACTGGATTTTGTGCTATTTATAGGTGATGCAAATATTAATGAGAAACCGGCGGAGCCCATACGAGTTCACTCAGAGAAAGAACTAATTAGAGATTTCGAAAAGATTGCATCTGCCCTTAATCCAGAGGAGGACTGGTCTATACGTATTGCTGCTATGCAAAGGATCGAAGCATTGGTATTTGGAGGTCGGTATTTATCAGTTATCACTTATCGCCTCTGTCCTATATTAGTACAATCTAGTATCTACATTTGGTTTGTCAATGAGTAGCTTTGGTTAGAACATATACATGCCATGGAGGACTTGAAGTTCTTGAAAAATGTACCAAGGCACTAACTAACAAGTTGTTAGCACCTAAGTTCAGTAATGTTTTAAAATTTAAATTTTTTAAGTCAACAATCATGAGCAGGATTCAATTTTTTTATTTGTATACTATAAAAATACAAGGTTTGACATTTGAAATGAGATGATATGAAGCATGGTAAAATTGTTTGATATTAGAAATGGCCGTGGCCGTCTTCTGTGCAGTGCGGTAGGTATGATGCAGACACCTTATATGGAGAGTAAATTTTTTCAAGAAATCCAAGAACCCCACCATCAATATCGACAAATTGACTTGAGTCATCATATGTATGAATGCAATATCAGCACTTTACAGTTGCAGTTATGAAATAGAGATTCATGTGAGCCAGATACGCTAACACCATGAAACTGAATTGGACATTAAATGGAACTGCCTCACATTTACTAACATAATTTTAGAAGATATAGTTTCTAATGTTGACTGTTTGAATGTAGCATTACGTACATACTAATTCTTACTAAACCCTTGTTAACATGATTTGCTTACCCTGTTTGAAACACTCCTCTGTTTATCAGGTGCTGTTGATTATCCATCATTTCTTATGCTCTTAAAACATTTGGTTCCTCCATTGTCCTCTCAGCTATCTGACCAAAGATCCAGCATAGTTAAACAGGTAATCTTTTCTTGCCTTCTTGCTATTGAAGTATGAGCCCATGTAAGGAAAAAGGTAACAACTCCAAACATGGAAGCTCCACAGTATAAGTCTAATGGAGCCTAGACATTAGGGAAACTTGATGTGTGAGTAAGTTGTCCACCATTCCTTGACATGTTTGAGTAGATTTTATGGTTCATGATGGCACAACACTTGCAACATAAACAGGTATTTAATTACAATATCAAAGATTCACGGAGTGACTGCCTTAGAAAGGGCCGGGGGTAAAATCGACTTTTCGCGTGCCTTTCTGTTCCAAACAGACCAAATCCACGGTGGGTGGGTGGGGGCGACAAGTGGATTTCTTGTGAAGTACTGAAATCTGGAAATGGAAATGTAAGATTTTGTTTCTACTAATGTCTGTTTGATGTGTGTTCAGAGTTCAGACACAATAGGTACTCATTCAGTAATACACTGAGTACATGTTTAGCCCCAAATTTTCACTGATGAACAAAATACATCAGACTTGCACTCAAATAAAGCCATTTTGAAAAGCACATATTTAAAATCATTCAAAGCACCTTCAGTTTTGTGTGCCCCAGTAAGTTGTGCTATTACTGAACCAGCAACATGTGCTTCTACTGAAATTCTATAGGCCATTGCATATATACAGTTAGGCCACAAAAAGACTATAGTTAGGCCTCAAAAGACTATAGTTAGCCCTGTCCAAAATGCTATCTAACCAGCCTATACATACTAGAACTGAAGGTTATCTTCGGCACAAGTTGGAGCTGTAATCTTCAGACTCCAGAGTTGCATCTCTGTTGCTGCCATCATTCTCCAGCTCAACTTGGGGTTGTACAGCATCATTTTTCTTTTGCCGCTGCCAATAAAAATTCAACTTGTCATGAAAACACTTTAGCATGCTACCAGCTTGTCCAAATGCTAACTCCCTCTGCCTCTTGCTTTGCAAATAATTTTTGCGATCATGACAAGTGAAGCTAAGGTTAAATGTTTCGCCAACTTGACGGCTAGCCATCTCATGTGCAGCTTTTTGCAATAAAATTTGCTTAAATTTGTGTATCTTTTTCTCACATCAAAGCCTGACCCCCATATGTCACCCAAAACTGCCAAGCCTCATTTGGATTTCGAAACATCAAACCAACTTGAGGCCCTGTCAAGTTCTGCCATTGCCTTTCAAATATCTAAACAAATTTTCCTTGTCAAATTCTGTCACAAAGAACAAAGTTTACAGCAAACAATTACTAGCACATGATTGCAGATTTGCAATTTTTATCAAGCTAAACATAGATACTAGCTGGACTGGTACAAACTTTAGTAAAGAATAAATACAAATAGATTTAGAGTAACTGGACTACTACAGATTACTCAAGTTTCATAACACAATACTAGCTTTATCACCGTTCAAAAAAGTGTTATAGCAGAGAGAGTAAACTACACTTGCATCCTTGAAACCAATCAAAATCTTGTCAATAGCATCACGACATCATAGCAGCATTAGTTCCATCACAATCTGACAGGAAGCTAAGAAGAGGGTTTGTTCTGAACCTGACGAGAGGCGGACAGGCGGTGAAGGAACTCACGAGTGTGGTGCCCCTTGATGATGTCCCTGCAGCTGCAGAGCTCCTGGAAGGCGTGCCTACGAGAACGCTGGTTTGCACGGTGCTCCTCGACGGTGTCTCGGGGACAGCGCTGCCGGACGGCGTCTTGCCGTCGGACTGTCGGTGCTGAGCTGCTGGGCTACCGGCGTAGCACCGCTTGGCTCTTCCAGTCGGAGGTTGCAGATCAGATCCGCGCGCGCAGATGGGCAGCCCCTCCCGCCTTTTTTTTCCCATAGAAAAAGCTAGAGGATGTGCTGCAAATTCGTGGGAGCCATCAGATTCGATTTGAACGGTAGACAGAGGCCAGAAAGGTACACGGTGACCGAATCCGAATCCCCGAGGCTGGTGTGGACCCCTATAAATCTCGGGTGTACTAGATCCGCCTCTTGCCCGTCGTAGAAGCAAATCCCATCCATGTCGGCGGCGGCGGCGCAGATCCCATCCCCACCTACCTACATCCCATCCATGTCGTCGTCGTCGTCGGCGGCGGAGCAGATCCCATCCCCACCCACCTACAGGTTCCGGCCTAAGAAGCGCGAGCTCGTCGAGTTCTACCTCCTCCCGCGCGCCCGTGGCCAGGACCCATTCCCCGGCGTCATCTTCGAGGACGATGCGGCGGGGAGCTCGCTGCCCTGGGATCTCTTCGAGCGCCACGGCGTGGGGAGCGAGGACGAGGCCTACTTCATCGTGCGCTCCAGCGAAGCCAAGAAACCCGGCGCCCGCCAGGACCGCGCCTGCGATGGCGGCGTCGGGACGTGGAAGACGCAGAGCAGCGTCGAGAAGTCCCTGCGCGTCCGCGGCGAGAGGATCAGGGTCCACGTCAGCAACCTCAACCTGCACATGGGCAAAGGCAAGAACAGCGGCAGCGTGGGGTGGGTGATGCACGAGTACACCATCGCCGCGCCGCCCTGCTCGTCGCTCGTCAAGATCTGCCACATCGCCTTCAGCGGCCACGGCCGGATGCGCATGCGCGTGCCGGATGGCCAACAAGTTCGTCAGAGTAGTGGTCATGCACGCGTCGGCGCCACCGTGGCCAGCGGTTCATCAGCGCTTCCTTGTTCTGGGGCGATGCCCGATCACGGCTCCTCAGGCGTGGCATATGCTTCATCAGCGCTTCCTTGTTCTGGGGCGATGCTCAATCACGGCTCCTCGGGCGTGGCGTATGCTTCTGGAGACGAAGAACCCTCACACCTCGTTCTGATCGACGATGACAACTTCCGGCAGAGCCCTCTTCTTGGCAGCAGCGACTCTCAGGGCTTCTCGTCCGCAGCGTCAGAGCAGTACACGGAGTTGGAGGCGCAGGTGCCGACTACAGAGCAGCAGGATATTGTGGTGCCGCAGTTGATGGGCCAACAATCTACCATGCCGGTGGCACGGCAGTTGTCTGCGGGAGAACTGGAGTTCTGGAGCTCGATAGGGGTTGATGTGCAGAGCAATAACAGTTTTGATCAGGAGCAGTCCACAGGGGTCCAGAGCAGCTGGGTGGTGCCCAACAACAGCGCCATGGCAACAGGGGCCCAGAGCAGCTGGGTGGCACCCAACACCGGCGCCATGGCAACAGGGGTCCAGAGCAGCTGGGTGGTGCCCAACAATGGTGCCATGGCAACAGGGGCCCAGAGCAGCTGGGTGGTACCCAACACCGGTGCCATGGCAACAGGGGTCCAGAGTAGCTGGGTGGCAGTAGACCTCGATGACTTCTGCAGGTCAATACTGACTAATGTGCAGACCAACTGCGCGGCACCGGACTTCGGCAACATGGCCACCGGAACGCTGGGCGGTGGCTGCTCGTTGCTATGCAAGTAGAAGAGTACTTTCTGGTCAAGAACTAACTCTGGAATCATTCGGAGCCAAGGAGCATGGAGCAACAGTTTCTAGTCTCTGGTCAAGAAGCTGTTCAGAGATATGCTAGGGGGCTGTAGTTTGTAGCGAGGAGAGGCTGTGCCAGGAGACTGCACCACCAATTTTTTGTAGCTAGGACTAGGATGTAAGCAGAGTGCACTCTGCAGTGACTTAGGAAGTTTATTATTCAGTGGTGGAAAGCCACCCACTAATGTAACCATTACTCACTTTGTAGCCTATCCTTCTATCATTTTGTAGCCAAGGAGCATAGGCCAACAGTTTCTATCATTTTGTAGCCACACATTAATGTAACCATTACAGTACCTAAATCTATGGGTCTATATATGTAATGTTAAGTTCTTCCCTATAATATTTAGTTCAGACTGTCTTGAATTACAAATGGAACCGTAGGATTTTCGACAATATCCACTCCACACCGCTTCAAGTAGCTAGACAAATCACGTTTCACTTAATTGTTTCTGGTGCGGGGCGTTGGACCCAGGTGGGCTTTTCTAGGGGTGGCTTATGGTTTTACTAGCACCCTGCTTTGTATATAAAACTCTTCTACCTTAATTACAGAAATTCTGTCAGAAAAGTTTTTCTGATAAGATGACCTTTGCTGACTTGATCTTCTCTACAGGCATGCCATCTACTTAATGTACTATCAAAGGAACTTCTTGGTGATTTTGAACCATGTGCTGAAATATTTATTCCGGTAATCCTTGAAACCAGTTCAGTACTCCACAAATGTGGCTTGATACTTCGTTAAGGTTAATATACAATGAAATTGTCAGGTACTTTTTAAGCTTGTTATCATAACTGTGCTTGTGATTGCCGAATCTGCGGACAACTGCATAAAATCTGTAATACATCTACATTCTTTCATTGAATTGTGCTCCCCCCACATTAAATATTTCCCTTTTTTTTACATGTATTATCTTGCAGATCATGTGCAACTGCAAGGTTTCACGTATTCTTCCACTTATAGCTGATACAGCGAAGAATGACCGCAGTGCAGGGCAGCGGCCTGGCTGCGGCGGCGCCGGGAAGAGGGAGGGAGGAGGCTGGTCTGCTCGACGATGGGGCACTGCGCCTTGCGGAACCGCTTCTTGGAGTAGCGGCCCGCGGTGTGGGGCAGGAACGTCGCGTGCTTCGTCGCCGACACCGCCAGGTAGTCGTTCAGCGAGATGTCGTTCACCTGGACATCCTCGAAGGTCCAGCGGTTGAAGAGCTTCACCAAGTCCTGCTGCTGCTCCACCTCCGCCATGGCTGAGATCGAGAGAGAGATGTGCTGCGGCAGCGGCTGCGCGTGGCGAGGCGGAAGCGGCGGCGGCTGGGAGCGACGAGGCCTCCGGCTGGCGGCGCACGTGGGCGGGGCCGACGGCGAGAGCTGGCTGCTGGCCTTCAGATCCACCCGATGAGGGAGAGGGAGAGGGGGAGGGATGGCGCCGGAGAGGATGGGGAGGGGAAGGGGGAGGCTGGCTGGGCATGGCAGCCGGCGGTGGCCTGCCGGGCGGCGGCAGCGCCCAGGCGGCTGGTGGCAGGGGAGGGGAGGAGGAAAGAAAACCCTAGCTTGATACCATGTTGGAATTGTGATTAACTCTCACACAGGGCCTACCCATAGGGTGGCTGAATATTGTATCATACATGGGCCTCTAATGGGCCTATACTCCAACATAGTATAATTCAAATGTTGACTTATTAAAAAAATTGATACTGGTTTCTCTGAAAGATGATGATTCACTGTTTCATAACAACAGAATCTTTTTATCTCCATTAATTATTGCGTGCTTTTCAAAGAGTACTTTACAGCATACTCGTGCTATCAAATATTACTATTATTCTGTTTGTGAAAATTCATGTCTAATATCAACTTTTCTGTGTTTCAATAGTATTTCAATCAGATTTTAACGACGGTCCTCGAAGTGTTGGACAATTTTGATTCCTCTGTGAGGGAGATTTGTCTGTTGTTAGTTGCTGAGATGCTCCACAATCAGGTTTTCTGCTCACTAGTCATTCATATATACTTAGGCCCTGTTTGGATCCTGTGGTTTTAAGAAACTGTAGTATAAAGAAACTTTAGTTTTAGAACAAGAGAGGTGCAAAAACATGGTTTAGAAAAAGAGATCTAGGGTGGAGTTTCTAAAACTTCAAAAAAAATTATAGTTTTAGCAATACTATGGTTTTCAAAACTACATAGATCTTTACATCCAAACACCTTATTGTTTTTAAAATAAAATTATTTCATAAAACCATGGTGTTTTACTAAAAAAATACTTTGCATCCAAACAGGGGCCCTAGTAATCTAATTGGTAACCTGTTGGATTAATAATGGCAAATTAATTTTTCTCAGAAAGATTCTATGGAAGAATCCATTGAGATTGTTCTTGAAAAGCTCCTTCACGTGACCAAAGATGATTTTGTGAAGGTATATTTTCTTTCACTTCAGAAGTTCTCACCTTTTTTCCATGCTAATATTTTCTTAATGCTAATACAGGTTGCAAATGAAGCACATCGATGCTTAAATGTCATGTTGGCAAAATATGACCCTCACAGATGCCTTTCTGTATGTCCAGTACTTATTAATGAAAAGTATGTTCCCACATCACTACCTGTTACAACAAACAACTTACACTTTCCTGGATTTTCTTTGCTTGCGCTGCAGATTATTGTGCCTTTGCTGGCTAGTGATGATGAAAAGACACTTGTCATGATTATCAACTGTTTGACAAAGGTATCTAGGTTTCGCACTGTAATTATGAATGCTAAAATTTAAACTCCATTTGCCATTGTAATTTTGTATGAGCAGTCAGATAACAAAAATAATGAACTTTCACTTAGTTTGGCACATTTTTATGTGGCATATTTCCCTATTATTGAGCAATAAACAAGCATCCTACATTTAATACATGTAACTTGTCTCCTTCAGAAGTCCTGATCTTGTTGATCATTGTTAGGGGCCGTAGCTGTAGTGAGGCAGTTTGGCATTATATTATATCAACAGAAACCTACAATGGTTTGGATTATTGTCCTGTGTAGCATTGCAATGCAATTCAACTATTTATTTGAGTGTATACTGCTCGTAGAATCACACTCATTCAGATTCATTGCGGAGTATGTTCTGAGCAACGATGGTTTACTGTTTTGATTTTCTGGTAATCTTGCAGCTTGTGGGGCGCCTCTCACAGGTGGAATTGATTACTCAATTGCCTTCATTTTAACCAGCACTGTTTGATGCTTTCAGTAATCAGAGTCCAGATGTTCGCAAGGTGCTTACCTATTCTTCTAAAACGTCTTTCTTACAGATATGTTACTATGTTAGTTCTTCAGTCAGGGAACTTTGAAGATTATGCAAAAATAAAAAAGGAATCTTTTTCTTGTACTTAAACACAGAGAGATAAGGGTGCTAAGCTTATTTACAGCATTGAGACCTGACATTCATTTATATGCCAACAGTGATCTCTCTTTCTGGTTGTGAGCTGAATAGAGAACGGGAATGTGTATGGTTCTATAACCAGATGAGCAGGATTGTTCTAGGATTTTTCCTTTAAAGTTAAGATTTGTTACCAAATTCTAAGAACCACTCCCTCCGTTCCAAATTATTGGTCGTTTTGGCTTTTTTCTAGATACATAGTTAGACATAGCGTATATTTAGGTGCATAGCAAAGCTGTGGATCTAGAAAAGCCAAAATGACCTATAATTTGAGGGAGTAGAACGCTTGGTAGTTATGTTGCTGTATAATCTGATCTCACAAAAGTAGCCTTGTGAGGGCCTTTCAGCAATCGTGTTGTGGAATTTTTATTTCTCCTCCTTAATGCAAAGTGTGCGGTCCTCTTGTGTATTATTGAAAAAAAGGAATATGTATCCCAACCCCACCTATCCAAACAGGTTCTATATAAGAAAAGTATAACTAAACCTATTTATTTTTTTTTTTATGGAAAGGAGGGGTTTGCACCCCTACTGAGATTTTATTGCATAAAAAAAGGTTCACCAGTACAATCATGAAACAAAAAAAAGTTGAATCATTAACACCACTGAATAGTTATGTTGCAATAACTAAACCTATTTATTGTCAATCATTAACTCAATAGTTACGTTGCAACTAGCATAGCTTTCAGATATGCTGCAGATCCGATATAACACCACTGAAGTGCTCTTGTTCACTTAAGCTTCATTGCACTGTCCTGACTAAAATAGATCATCTGTCCATATTTGGTCATTATTAGCTCACACTATTCACCCTTTAGCATGTACTTAGTGACTGCCGATGTTATCTGGGTTATGTAAGACATATCTACTGTTATAATTTTGTTGCATGTTTCCGGTGTATATCTGATATCATTTACGCTTTCCTTCAGGCTGTTGTATTCTGTTTAGTGGATATCTACACCATGCTTGGGAAAGCATTTGTACCATATCTGGAGGGTCTTAGTAGCACACAGCTGCGCCTAGTAACTATCTATGCAAATCGGATATCACAGGCAAGGTCCGGTGCGCCAGTGCATGCCAACCAATGAGTCATGTTTCGTGTATCATAGTAGGGGGTGTTTGGTTCACACCTCCTAAATTTAGTCCCTTAGTCACTTTTAGCAACTCCAGAGTTGCTAGAGAGGACTAAAACCTTTTTAGTCATAGTATTTGGCAGCAAAGTGACTAAAAGTGACTAGATTTAGGAGCTACTATGTGAACCAAACACCCCCTAACATTTGTCTGTATTATCTGGGTTATGGGTTTCATTCATTTGTACATAGAGCAGATGAGATGCCATCATGTGTGATTTGCGTTGGGATCGTGTTTTGTGTTACTATGCACCATCCACATTGTACAAAGAACAAAAGTGTAGCATCATGGAGCTCGCTTCCCTTCACTTTTCTATGGGGGTTGCTGTACAGATCGATTGCTGAAAAACACAATTTGTGAATATTTAGCAGTTCTACTTTGTGCAAACAGTTGCTGGCTCAATACTTGAATGATTTATTTTTCTTGATGTGATGTTGGTTATTAGATTCATTATCTCTCCTCTTTCTACCTATTTTACACTTTTACTTATATCATTTGATACGCCATACGATATATTTTCATAATATGCTCATTTAGTGTTATATATTTGTGTTTTTTCTATAAATTCAGTCAAACATAAAAATATTTGACTTAAAACAAATCTAGAAATTAATTTATTCAGAGATAGAGAGATTCCATAAATCATGTTATGCAACTAGATATAAGTTATGGATCTGATTGGTTGCTTGTTAGCCTGCATTAGACCTTATGCAGCATAACCTAAGCTAACATAAATATATGCATAAATAAGCCGTACAGTATTTTATAAAATTATGTTGTGTTGTTTATATTTTGTTACATATAGTTATCTCTATATTCTAGTTGAGATCTTATATTTCTAGTAGAGGTATGGGATGAGAAATATTTACATTATTTAATAAAATGGTAATGATACACTGCAGACGTCCGAACGGGACGGACGCGCCGCGCGACCCGAACCCGCTCACGCGCGACTCCACCCGCTCGACCGCGCGCGGCTCCCTTATCCATTCGTCCGTCGCTCGCTCAGCTATTCCCCCTCCCCACTCGCTCGCTCCGCTCTCTTCGTCTCGTCTCATTCTCTCCTCCGCGTGCCGCGAGCTCTTCCCCTGCACGCCGCGCCGGCGGCTCGTCGCCACTCCCTCTCTTCCTCTCTCCCGGTGACGCCCTCCTGCTGTGTCCCTCTCCTTCCTCCGTCGCTTCCTCGAAGTTGACGGCGGCCGCGGGCTCCTGGCGTTCCTCTGGTGGATCCATGGAGCGCCGACCTCCCCGTGGTGGATCCATAGGAGTTGTTGCAGATCCAGCGGCGTGGGGTCTCCTCCACCCTGGAGCATCCTCTTCCACCTCGATGGTGGCATGGGGTTCTCCCCTCGTGGTGGATCCACGGGAGCACCGGGCTCCCCATGGTGGATCCATGGGGGGCGGTGCAGATCCAGCTGCGTGGGTGACGTTCTTCATCCCGACTCGCCTCCTCCACCTCGATGGCGGCATGGGGCCTCCCCCGGTGGTGGATCCATGGGGGGCGATGCGGATCTAGCGGCTTTTTCCCCCCTTTCTCTCTCCTGTTTCAGTAGCTTCTATACGTTTGTTTCAGTTTCTCGAAAGGTATGTTTCAGTAGGTGTTTTTGTTGTTGTTGTTGCAGTAGTTTTTATGTTTTGGTGCAGTAGGTGTTCCTTGCATGTTGAAGCTTTGTTTTTTTTCTGCATGTTGCAGTAGGTGTTTGGCCGTTGTTTCAGTAGGTGTTTGGTTGTTGTTGCAGTAGTTTCTATGGTTTGGTGTAGTAGATCAGTTTTCTGCATGTTGCAGTAGGTGTTTGTTTGTTGTTTCAGTAGGTGTTTGGTCGTTGTTGTGGTATTTTTCATGCTTTGGTGCAGCAGACGTTTCTTTGTTTGTGTGCATAGCTGTTTTTCATGATGATTTTGCAGCAACTCGCGTGTGTTGTTTCAGTTGTTTGCCGAGCTGCGGGGGCGGGGTGTTGCACGGCGGGAAGGGAGGCGAAGGTTGCTTCGGGGGGCAGACGGAGTTTGGAGAGGTGGGATCGGATCCCGCGTGCGGGCCCGGGATGCGTTCGATCCGCTCCCCGCGCGCGCATGGGGACAGTGCGGGTGGCTGTTTTTTTTTGAATCACGGGTTGTCGGTTTTCATTAGCGTGGTGCGAGGTGGAAGCGGGGGGTCGGGATCCTTTCTCCTGTGATGCGTTCGGACACTAGCGCCCGGATCCGGACGTCCGGGCGCTGGCAGCGCCCTTAATAAAATCAATTCTGTCGTACTAAGCACTATGCAAACCTATTGCATAATAGTCTTAGATATAAGCTTTTTTTAATCAGATAACCTTAGATATATATAAGCTAATACAGGGTGTGTTTAGTTTCCTGAAAAATGGTGAAAAATATATTGTAGCACGTTTTGGTTTTATTTGGCAAATAGTGTCCAACCATGGACTAATTAGGTTCAAAACGTTCGTCTCGCAAAGTACAACCAAGTTGTACAATTAGTTTTTAATTTCATCTATATTTAGTACTCCATGCATGTATCACAAGTTTGATGTGATGAGAAATCTTTTTTCTGTATAGTGCTTTTTTTTTAAGGAACTAAACACAGCCACAAGCAACCAAGAATTGGTCTTATTTCCGCGTATCCGTCGTCAGCGTGCTGGCCATCTATAGCCGCAACCGCAACTGGCGACCCGCAACGCGTGAAGGTGAAGCCCCCGCCTCCCCCGAGTTTTGGCGCGCGCCGACCCAAACGACGGCGAGGCGGCGTCGATGGACCGACTCCAGCGCCGGAACCCTAACAGCCGGACCCATTCCACTTCACTGAAGCCCCCGCGGCCTCCGCGAGGGCCAACCTTCCAGCCCCCGCCGGCGTCGAGGCCCCTACGGGACCCGGAGCCCTCCTCCCCAGGTCTTGCCTAACTCCCTCCGTTTCTTGTTTCTTGTTTCGTCTTCAGGAATCTCCCTAGTTTTCTTTTGACGTATGTAATCGGAGATGTGTTCTTGGATCGGAGCCGAAATCGCTGGCTTGTGGTTGAGCTGGGATTAGTGAGGGTTGGATTAGAGATAACTCAGAAGTTTGATTGCAACTGAATTGGAACGCTTTTTTTTTTTCGCGATCGGGGAATATAGCCCGTTTTTCATTAAGAGGAGTGAATTACAAGTCAGCTATGAGAGAACCCTCATAGCGCAGATTACAAACCACTAAGATAGTAGTGAGTAACCTGGAATAAACATAACAACAAGAAAGATACATTAGAAGGAGTGACTGCCCTGAACCCCAAGACCTACAACTGTGTCTGCAATAAAAACCACACAATGGTTCCGTACGCAAAAGACCAAGCCGCGGTGGCAAAGCATCCACCCAGAGAACGAGCATTCGGCAGCAACGGCGGCAAAGCATCCGCCAACGAACCAAGCGACCACGGCAGCAAAGCATCTGCCAAGAAACGGGCCAACACACTCTCGGCAGCAAAGCATCTACCGGAGAGGGGGCCAAAGAGCTGTTGGCGACAAAGCATCCGCCAGGATTCCACGGACGGCCAAGCATCCGGCGGGAGAGAAGACACCCCCCTACAACAAAGCATCCGCAGAGGGGGAGGGGCCTTGACACTCTTAGCAGCAAAGCGTCTGCTGAAGAGGAGGCCAACGACAGTGACGGCAAAGTATCCGCCAAAGGAGAAAGTGATAGCGGCAGAGCATCCACTAGCAACGACGCCGGCGAGGTCATATGCAACAGGAGAAACCATTGGAGTGGGACACTTAAGGCACAACAGGCACAGTTAGGAACTTCCCCAGCAACCGGTGGCAAGACGGGAACCGCGGGCGTCGACGAGAACACGGGGCAGAGAGCTCCAGCGAAGGCAGTGGGCGACGTGCTGCAGCAGTGCTCCAACAAAGCCTTCAAGAAGGGAATTGACATCCGCAGACGCCAACAATGTTGGTAGATGCACACGAGTAGGACTTTCGTTCCCAGCCTGCTCCAGACGAAGAAGCTTCGGCGACGCCTCCAAGGAGGTAGATGACGCACGTTGCGCCACCGCCGCCGGCCCGGAGAAACCAGGCAGGGTTTTCACCCCGATTCTTGCCGCGGACGCAGGCCACCCGTGGCGCCCGAAGCAGCGACGACGAGGAAGGTTGAAGCCGCGGCGCAGGCGCAAGGCTGCAGTATCCACCACACCACCAGGCACTAGCCAGCAGCGCCCGACAGCAGGCGCGGGCCCCACCAAACCTGCTACTCCAGCCCCGAGCGAAAGCAAGGCGGCCGTCCCTGGCCGGCCGCGGACCGGATGGAGCGGCCCCCAGGCCGCGCGCTGGCCACCGGGAGAGGAGCAGCAGGCTGTAGCAGCTGCCGTGTCCTCGCCAAGGCCGGAGGGAGTGGCAGGCCGCGCCTGCCACATCGAGCACCGACGAAGCTGGGTCGCCGCACCACCACAGCATCCGCATCCACCGGTGCCGGTGCCGCCGGATCCGGTGCTAGGCACGCCGGATCTGAGTCCAGAGGAGGCGCTGGCCATGGGGGCGGCTTGGCCCGCGCCCGCACGCTGAAGACGCGGACAGGAGGGGACGCCGCGCGGCAGGCCCCCGTGCTGCCAGGTGGGGGGCTAGGTTCGTCGGATCCAGGCCCAGGCAGCACGGATCTGCCACGACGCCAGTCACCCTGCTCGCCGCCGGCCGTCCAAGGTAGAGCTAGTGTTGGGCATGGGAGAAGGAAGAGGGAAGATGGGAGAGCAGGTGGCTGCGTGAACGCTGCCTAGTTTCGGCACCGTCACGGGCCGCCGCCACCGCTCGCCGGAGCAGCGGCAGCGGCGGCCGGAGATGGCCTTGGGCGGGGGGGCTTCCGGCGGCGGTGGGCTTGTCGCCCCCGAGTCGCCCTGGGGACGACGCGGGGGACCTGTGGTGTGTCTAGCTAGCGTGAACTGGGGTCTGAATTGGAACGCAAGGCATGAGTTCTTGCGGTTTGCTCATGACTCATGAGGGGAAAGAAGACCGGTTGTAGAGTGGTGTTGTTTAAGGCCGTATGCTTCTCATCCCTACATCCATGGACATCCCTCCCTCGTAGCAATCGTTCTGATTTTTTTGGTCTGATGCAATGATTGCCTGATAGCAGATGGAAGGCAAAGGAAAAGGGTTCGATTTGCAAATGAAGCTGGTAGTCATTGCATAGGCGGGAAACACGTTGCGAACATACGCGAAGATGCAAAAAACAAACCTCAAGGTGCACCACCCCCAGTGTCAGCGTAACTCATCTCTTTTCTACAATGCTGCATGCAAATATCCCTCCCTTTTGGAATTTCTTATTAGATCAATGTCGTTTTAATTAGCAATTTGTTTCTTCATCTTCACTTCTTGACATTTCGGTACTTCCAGGAGTGTTACTGTAGTAACATAAATTATACATTGTTCTTATATAGGATTATATGATCTACACAGTCAACATTTTCAGTTGTAAATTGTAATAATCAGAAGTATTTTTCTGCCTGTAGCTGTTAGATGCTTGATCATTTTAACATTTTCGTTTTATATGCTAAACCCATCATTTTCTATGCAGTTTGTGATGCGAAAACTGCAGAATATAAATTCTTTAAGAAATTGTGTGAACTGTCAGGCCATAGCTCTCGTTCATACAAACATTCTCATCAAAGCTTTGAATCAAAGGTTTCCAAGCAAAATCAAGGTATGAGATTGGGTTTATACACTCTTCCATTGCTGTTCTGTTCTGTTCTGTTGTTCCTTCTTACTGTAAACATTATAATGATCTGCAGTGGGTGAGTAGAATGAACTCCTGTGTTATTGCTGTGTCTGTAGGATCGTGCAATGTGACTGCCCCGAAAAAGTTCTATGTCCATGAAAATACTGTGTACTGTGATGACCCCCCTGCTACACCAGCTAAGAATGAGGAAATTCCTGGCGAGAAAATTAGTGTGCAATCCACCCATTCTGGTCTGATATCTCTATCAGGCCCCTCTGTTTATTAATATTGCATATCTAGACTCTTATAACTGTGGATCCTCTTCTACGCAGAATATGGCGATAAAGATACACCTCAAGTCAGCCCACATGATCGCCTGCTGGGTATTCATGTTCTCACACCTATAGCTCAGGCATCATTTGATGTTACAGGGATTTCAGGAAATGTTGGTGAGCACGTGTTAATCTCTCAGATCTCAGCATACATGCATAATCTAGTTGCTGCTGCTGAAGTTTTACCATATCCAGTATTTACATTTCTGGAAACTTTTCAGTCATATCGCTTGCATGAAAAAAGTTACGAGACAAGACAATCATAAAGATCACCCTGATTCTTTATTTAGAAGTTTATAGGAGAGAATAAAAATATATATCTTGATAAATGAGAATAAAATTAAGAGTTAAATGCATCGGAGGTCCATTAACTTATGCAGGGGTTTTGGTTAGGTCCATCAACTCTGAAAGTTGATTTCTGGGTCCATAAACTTTCTAAGTCGTTCACCACAGGTCCAAACTAATCCATGTGTGCATCTAGCAGTGACAGGACACGCTGACTGGACTACTCCCAAATGAGGCATTTCGTCGAGCAAGTCATGGATGTGAGAGAAGTAGCATGGTCACCAGCGCTGCACGCCGACTGCGCACGCCCCTGCCCCCATGCCGTCACCCACGTGCCGGCGTGCGTCCATGCCCCCGTGCATGCCGGCTGCCGCTCACGAGAGCGATAGCGACGCGCAGGCACTTGGCCTCAATCCTTGGCTCTCTTGATGCTCGGCTTCACATCGTCGAGCTCCTTCTTGGTTTTCTCCAGCATGGACTGGTTGTTCACCATTGGCTTCCTTCGACGACGCAAGTGAACAGCTCGGCCCAGTGTTCCTTCAACTGCGCAAGTAGAACAACTCTGGGGAAGAAGGGTTGGGACTCGGGACACATGACACACCATGGAGCGCGTGCTGTGAGAGGGCGATGGCGCAATCACTGCCGTCACGGTGTTCGTGGAGGCCCGCATGGTGTACGTCAGCTCCTCCGACAGCGTCGTCACGCACTGGCAGTGGCGCCGGGGCTCCTCCGACGGATGCCGAGCACTCGTGCCTCACTGTGCTGACGGTGACGGACCACAGGTGACCCATCAAGTGTGTCGCCATGGACAAGCAGGACGATCCGACAATGCCGACGGCGGCCCCCGCCGGTGGGTCGTGTAACGCGTGTCTGACTCAGATGGCGGCATGGCACCTGACCTGACAATGACCCCTGCACGCTACTGGAAGCGTTCCTCGCCGCCGCACTCGTGGGTGCCCTACACGGTGACGCCGAAGCCGAATCACATGGGTGTGGCACGAGTGAATGGGCACAGCGGGTTCTAGCCTCTTGCGACCTCGCGGTGGCCTTCCGCGTTCGCATCATCGCCGTGACCGCGTTGTCCGCGGCGGCCGCATGAAGGCAAGGGCATGCGATGGTGCTGAGCCAGAGCAGGCGGATGGGGGGGTACGAGGTAGATGTGGGTGCTTGTCGGGGGTGGTGTGCAGCAAGTGTTGCACAGCTCGTGGGGGTGGCGGCCGGCATGCGCCGGAGCAGCAGGGATGAGCGCGGGCGATGGCGCGGGTGCAAGGGCGCACGCTGTCGTGTCAGTGATGCTTTCTCTTGCGTCCATGTCACAGCTAGATGCACGCTGTTGGGGGCATGCGCTCGATGAAATGGTTCAGCTGAGAGTTGCCAAGTCAGCATGCCATGTCACAGCTAGATGCACACATGGACCAGTATGGACCTATGGTGAACGACTTTAAAAGTTGATGGACCCGAAAATCAATTTTTGGAGTTGACGGACCTAACTGAAACCTCTCCATAAGTTAATGGACCTCCAGTGTATTTAACTCTAAAATTAAATTATGCCCACAATCATGGTTGTTTCTTAAAAAGTATTTTTTTGCCTTGCTGATGCACGAATTAGTATTTCTGCAATGCTCATATGCTACTTGCAACTATGGGCTGATATCAGCACCGGTTGCTGACAAGTCTCGTCATCGGACATGACGATTCCTTATGTATTGATTCAGGAACATTTCTTAATTTGCAATAGGTCTTTTGAAATTGGTACTTACTTTTGACTACTTATGTTTTGTTGCATATCTCGGAATATGTGCGTGCATTATTATTCTCTACAAACTAACATTTCCTGCACTAAACTGGAATGTTAAGCACATGACACTTACACTTGTTTTTATAGACAGAGAGCCTGTCAGTGGACAGATCTTTTCAGAAAAGAGAAGCAATTTATTGAAGATAGCAGCAAAAACAGTGTCAATGGGAAGTGCTGAGTTGTTTCAAAGAAGGTTGTGGTTCTATATTGCAGAAATCCATTGGCTTATATTTTTTTTTTCTTATATGGTTGCATAATTATAGCAAATTTCTCAGGTCAGAATTTGTAGGTAACATCCTGCAGAGACTAGGCACCAACAACATCATGAGAAAGGTATGCTTTGTGCTTTGTAATTCAACACTTGGTGCAACATACTGCTACATTTGTTGTTATAGTTACACCATTGATTATTATTATTAATGTAATGCTGCAGCAAGAAGGGTCCATGAGGCACAGGAAAATGGACTGCAGACAAGCTCTTGCTATTCCCAAAGGCCATTTTGAGAACTTGCTAGATTACAAGCGAAGTGACTTTAATTCAGCTAAGCTGAGAAGAACTGGTAAAATGTCATCCTCTTATGCAAGCGATGAAGAATGTGAGTTCATGGCTTTACCATGGGGATACAATCAGGGCCCTGTTGATCAGAAAAATGACTTATCTCATGGGGGTAGTGAAGCACGTGAGTGCATGGCATTGCCATGGGTGTGGGTTAATGATATTCTGAGTTCTGATTGGAAGGGAGACATTGATCACAACCCGGTTTCAAACTCATTACTAGAGGATGTCAATCCATACGTCCATGGAATATGCGCTTCTGCTAATGAATTGAGTTTGAATGTTCAAACTGATTCACATGATCAACATAGATGGGACCCTATGTTGTCATTAACACTCTCCAAGTCATTTCGTGACAGATTGTACTTCCCCTGTCAGAATGAGGAGCAGCATGCAGTACCATTTGGAATTTCAAATACTTCTGGGCAACCTGACCTATGCAGCTCCATAGAACAATATACTTCTAGTTCAGTTGGATTGTGTGGTAATTCTGATGCTGGGTTTTCAACCAGGCTTGCTCAGTTAGTTGTGAAACCAACTATTTCAAGCATTTTGGACAGTGGGAGTGAAATTCTGGATCACAATGATTTCAGATGTATCTCCAACTTCCATGTAAGTCAAAGCAATAACATGTTCAGTTCAAACTCAATTTGTCTGAATTCCATGTCAACTCCAGAGCAGTCATACAGGGTTGGCACAAAGAGCCTGCTTGATTCTTCATTTGGTCTATCTTGTTTGGCTGGACTGGAGCAGTACTCCACGGAGGTAGAACTGCCTGATAATTCTGATAGGCTTCTTCAGGTGTTGGATCAGTTACCTGTGAAATTCATCCCTTCAAGTTTTTCAAACAACGATTCCAGAATTTGGGACCATCAGTCTTCATATGCAGAGCCTGCTTGTAAGCAAGATTGGGGTAGCTTACATGATTCTTGTGCAGAATTGTGGTCATCCGGGCATCAACTCCAATCTCATGCTGATTCGGGAGCTGTGCTCGGTTTCATGCCAAATGGAAGTGCTTACAGTAATTTGGTGGAACGTCATCACAGCCTCATGCTAGCCCAAGGAAACCTGAAGAATGACATTCTTGGTACTACTGATGTATCATTCTTTGGTTCTTGCTTAGCTTTGGATAACATCACAGAGGCTCCTATGTTATCTTCCGATGGCATAACGTGGTAGTTGTGTTGGTCCACTCTGAAATTTCTATCCAGATGAACCTTTTCAATTTAATAGTATTACTGGAGACCAGTTTTGCCGTATGAAATTTTATTAAATTTGAAGTTGCACGTATAGGTTCAGTTATTAGCTTCAGTTGGAAACAATGACCAGAAAGATGTGTGATATTTGCATCATTACTAGACAAAGGACACTTTAACATGAAGAGATACCATGAGGTCCAAAATTATGACTTGAATTTTGGTACTTAATTACTGAAGAATAACAGCTCTAATCGGCACCTCTTGGGCGCGTTTGGTAAGTTTGGCAATCCAGCTTTGCCTTGTCTCGCTTGGCAAGGTCAGCCTTGCGGGGGCCGAGAGTATTTTTTGGCTCTCTCTTGTCGAGAGGAATCCAAGAAAGTGTGAAAAACGAAGTAGCAAGCAAGACAACCAAACATGGATTTTCTTATCCAGTCTGACAAAGCAAACCACGGCAAGGATTCCAAACATGTTAAGGAAATAAATTGGTTAGCATAAAATAATATCTAATAAATAGAAAATTAAATATGGATAATCCGTTATGAAATAAACGGAATACATTCTTCGTAGAATCAAGATTCGTAATCAATTCTTGTCTTGTTTGTTGGATTGGGCCTAACTTTATTAACCAAACTGCAAACATGGAACTTTACGAGAAGAACTTAAAAGAAAAAGATAATTGAGGTAACTTTGAATCAACTTTCGTCAGGGTTCCAAAAACAAATAAAAATAAATAGAAAAGGTAAATTCATGGAAGATTTCCCTTTTTTGCGCGTGTGTGTGGGGGGTGGGGGGGGGGTGTTGTCA
This sequence comes from Saccharum hybrid cultivar R570, assembly GCA_038087645.1. Taxonomy (NCBI): domain Eukaryota; kingdom Viridiplantae; phylum Streptophyta; class Magnoliopsida; order Poales; family Poaceae; genus Saccharum; species Saccharum hybrid cultivar. The sequence goes on along the minus strand of JAQSUU010000191.1, from coordinate 7,168,876 downwards.
TGGAATGCGGTGAGGTTAAAATAAAAAAAGAATAGAAGAATATTCGACCGTCTGCTCAAAAAGAGAAGGAAGTCCATCCTACTGAAGAAAGAAATAATCTAAAATAGATTGAACTTTTTTCAAATTATATTCTTTATTTAGCTTTTATTATCAAAGTCTCCCGAAAATCCATTTTATTTTTCAACGGGGCTTGATGGACATAATGGAAAGAGGAGCTAAAGGAGTGACTTCTTCCATTTCAATTTTGAACTGACACGCTCTTTTTAAATAATACCTTCCTTTTGGGTTTCTCTTTGTTTTTGACATTAGCTACTTCCTTTGCTGTCATATCGATACCGTAACTGGCTATGTTTAAAGTACATCGAGAACCTCCAAGATCGAGGTAAATCTCGAGCTTTGTCCGTGTAAAGGGAGTTGCTTCCGTAGCTTTTTGACTGAAGATTTTTACCCTAAACACGTGAGACTTTGTTCTAAGGAATTTATTTACAGTGATAGAGCTCGACAGTACTATCTCCACAGTAAAAAGCTACATATTCTCTGCACAGTTGAACGCTTTGCTTTCCTTGGCAGTTTCTGGCGACCAAAACCACTTTTTACTAGACCCAAAGGCGTGACTTGTTGGTCTCCTGAATCCTCAATTCCTCATCCAGCTCTGGTATGGGCGTATGGCAGAGATATTCCAAAATCCACGCCAGCGTGACTGACACTGAGCTGGTGAATGGTGATCATCTGCATGCATATGCGACTATGCGAGATGCCATCATAACAAGTGAAAAGCGCAAGTCGTAAAATATGAGAGAGATCTGTCGTTCGGGGCGGAACAACCTTGATGCTTTCTTGTTGTCTAGAAACATGTCATGGGAGAAACACGTAATAAAATCCACTTGTATTCTCCCAAGAAGATACCACGCGGCGCTCGCGTATCACTTGAATTTCCGTGCTTGGGATATTATTCTTGGTGGCAGACCGGACCGGCCGTGCTTCAAGAACCCTAAACAAAATATTCTCCACAACTTCCATGCTCTTGAACTCCGTGATGGTTCCACCAGATTTGCTGCTTGTAGTAGCATGTAATGTACGTACCGCTCTCCAAACGACAGTGGAGTATGAACCAGCCACGCGAATCCCTCGCTCACGGCTGCACGCATCTTGGCTGCATCTCACGCCAGCATAGGACAACGGCTACTACGCGGCCAAAAAATCGCGATTTGACCGCTCGTCATTTAATCCCAAAAGACACCGATCGTGCCGGAAAGCGCCTGCCATCGCTGCTGTTGCTGCTCAGCGAGCAACACAGGGACGATTACGATGCAATAGCGCATCAGCATGTGACTGGCCTGACCGGTCGGGCCGGCAAAGCGGCGTGCACCGGGGGGCCGGCGGGCGGGGGAGCAGCAGCACGTCGCCCTGCTTGTGCTTCCGTCCCGTCCGTCCTCGCGCCCCGGGCGCGTCGCGTAGCGCGGGCGTAAAACTGTGGCACTCGCGTGCCGGCTGCCGGACCTGGGCAACTGGGTGCGGATGGGTGGGTGTGCTGTGTGCATGCTGCGCGCTTGGTGACTGGTGAGGGCGGGCCGGTGGGTCGCAGGCGTTGCTGTGCGCTACTGCACTTGCTTGTGCCTGTCGAATTGCCGAGCGATCGGGGTGTGGGGTGCCCGTGGATCCGTGCCGTGGCTGCCTGCCGCGCGCCACCGTCGTTGCTGATCACTGCGCGGCGGTGCGGCTGGTCTGCTGGGACGGCGGGCGGGGCCGCGGTCCCGCGCGCGGATCGGAGGCGTCTGCGCACGGAACAGTGGCGTCTCTCGGGCAGAACTGGACTGCCAGCGAACGGGTACATGGATCCGGTGACCGGTGGTGGAGCGAGCTGGGCAGATGGAGATGGGGGGTACCACCACTCCACTCCGCCGTGCAGTTCGTACTGCTGCTCAACGAGTGGATCGGTTCGTCTCGTCTTTCTTTCATCCTTTCTATACAAGAGGAAGTAAATCCTAGTTGTGTGAGGTGGAAATTTGCTTCGAGTTCTCTCCAGTCTGGTGGATTTCCCAGCTTGTGTTCGGCAATAATATACTGATTGACACAGTCTGTTTTTACAGCCCGGTATGCTGAAATTTAGTTTACGTTGATGTTTATGTTGAAATATTACGAGAGAAAAACGTTGTTTCATGACTGAAAGGTAGCTCAAATAGGGCGTAAAATGCGAATCCAATGCCGTTGCATCCCATCACTTTTTGCAGGTTGGATGCTAGCTCTACCGCATCTCACCTCCGTCTCACCTCCACATTCCATTTCAGCCTATCCAGGTTAAAAGGCGACCCCCAAAAAGGGTTCCGATCGTACCATGCCCAAATTAAAACGCTATTAATTATTTCGCAGTTAGTTAAACAGGCAATGATGCAGTCTGAATTTGACACCCGAGACTTGAAATATTCATTTCCTACTTCATGCCCGATCGTACTTGCACTTTTGTGCATTTGAAATCAAATTCACGTCCAAAACTTTATAAAGGAAAGCGCTAGAACTCTACCCCGGGCCAGAGCGATAGGTACTGGGTGGGGGGCTGTACGGCAAAGGGCTAGGCATTCCTTAACGAGGAAGGAGAATATGCCTATGTTCATGATTTGGTTGATGACTATTAATCAATAATAACTCCCTCTAGTTAAAAGTAAGTGATAATATGATGTTTTATGATATCACTAATGTACTAACTTCGACTATTATTTTATAGTATTATAGTATAAAGACAAACCCACTCATATCACTTCAAAAATTAAAATTAACACGTTTTTAGTCAAAGTTACAAGAATTGACTCAACGGAAGACCGTCAATTATTTATTAATATGGAAGAGGTACAACCGAGGACTAAAAGTTTAGGTGGAGTAAAGTTTAAGTGGCTGCAATTTAATTCAATGTTGTTTGAATATATATATGGACTAAAAGCAAGAAGCTTTCCTAAACAAGGACTCATATGCACCTTTAAATCCACGTCACTTCACATTTGCCAATTAATGAACTAGTTGCTACCTAGGTTAAAAACTAAAAATTAGTTTATATTTTAATCCACAATGTTTGGATACATAGGAATAAAATTTAGTTCAAGGTATCAAACATGACCTTGGAAGAGGAAACGAACCCTCGCTTAGTTCATGACTAAGGCCCTGTTGGGGACTGCTTTTTTCATGGTAGCGGTCGACATAAGCAAACAATCCCACCAAACAGCCTGCGGTGCGCTCGATTTTCACCACCGCACCAGACTCATCACCGCAGGATTTGAACTACATGAGTGATTTTACATATTGCAGGTCTTCCATTGCATCTCGGCCACCGCATCGTGCGGTTCAATTACACGGTCCCTCTTAAATGTGAGAAATATTTTTTTTTTCTATTTTCTATGTTTTTTCTGTTAAAATGAATTCAGTACTCTAAAATTCTTGTGTGTTCTAAGGTCAGTCTCAGTGGGGATTTCATGTCACTGTTTTCAACACATCCAGATTTTGAAAATGAAACTCTTCTCTACTCTCATGAAACTCTTATTATATCTCTCTTCATTAATATGGTGCCACATCAGTATAATTAATGCTCATAAAACTCTGATGAAACCCCATTGAAACTGGCCTAAGTCAAATTTGTAAATCTTTTCTAGGGAACTAACGCCTCTCGCGCTAGCTTGATTAATAAACTCAACTTTTCTTTGACCGGCAACTCTCCATCGGTCTTACACTACCCGCAGTGGGTACTCTAAAACGATACTCTAAAGCTTTAGAGTATGAATATAGAGTAAAAACTGCTACACTGGGTACTCTGAAACGATACTCTATCCTTTCTCTCACTTTATTTAGAGTGGTACAATGCTTACTCTATACTCTATAGTGGCGGGTCCCACCAGCTAAACAAAGGAAAAAATGTTATAACTCACAAACCAAAAATCCAAATTAAATTTCGATTGCACCATTAAATTCGTCTCAATAAATTCTTCAAAACTAGATCACACATGGATATATTTAGATAAAGTGACAAGTGGGTCCCATAGTAGATAGAATGGATAGAAAATGATATAGAGGATGGATGAGTGCGGGAGAATTGAGTATAGAAGAGAGAATTTTGGATAGAGGATGATATAGAGGATGGATGTGTACGGGAGAATTGAGTATAGAAGAAAGAATCTTACTGACTAGGACGTATAGAGGATGAATATAGAGGTGCATGAGTGCGGATAGTGTCAGTGAGTCGTCACTAACGGTCCCCTACCTGGCCTTCGCGCCCGCAGCCGCGCACGCATGCAGCCCTCGCTCGACGCGTTGCGGGCAAACGGCAAAAGCAAACGAAACGCACGCACCCCGCTGTCCCGCACCCGCGGCCGCGGAGGAAACGAGAGGAAACGTTTGGTTAAAATTTGGCAAAAGAACAGTACATTTTCTGTCACATCGAATCTTTAAATGCATACATGAAGCATTAAATATAGATAAAAAATAAAACTAATTACACAGTTTAGACGAAATAGACGAGACGAATCTTTTAAGCCTAGTTAGTCCATGATTAGATAATATTTGTCAAATAACAACAAAATTGCTACAGTAGCGTTTTCTAAAATTTTTCGCGAACTAAACAGCCCCCGGCTCCGCTCGCAAAGGACTCGCCACCAGACCAGCACTCTCCCACTCCCTCTCGGTCCCTCCCACTAAACCTGCCGCCGCCGCTCGCTCCCTCTCCCGGCCGCCACTGGGCTGCGAAATGCGAATGCTCGGCGTCCGCGTCTCGTGAGGTTAGCATCCGGCTCTTATCCTCCATAGACTCTCTCTCCCTCCCCCGCTGCCCCGCCATCTCTCGCTCTCTCGCCACGACGTGCCGACGGTGCTTGGTTGCTTGGGGGTGGTTGTGCCGCTCTCTTGTTGTGACTTTCCGCGTGGTACGACAATCGAGTTTGATGTCGAAATGCCACCTCCCGATTTAATTCGAGTCGTCTCTTAGAGTCCGAGCATTTTCTTTTGCTGCGAATTCGTGGTAGGGATACATGTAGTAATTTCAGGCGAAGTTATGAGTCGGTGCTTGGTTCTGGGAAGTTAAATTAGAAAAAAAAAACATTTCTATGATTCAGTGCTTCGATGGAAAGAAATTTTAAAGTTCTATGATTCAGTACTTGGTCGGAGAAATAAGAAAAACCGAGTTAGGATTCAGTGAGTGAAATGCAGTACCCATCGATTTGCATGTGGCATTGGCACCTGTTGTGTCATTATTGTGTCACCTCTCTGTGCACTCCTTAATTTTCCAAAAAGGGATAAATAAAAATTCAGACCTGCATATGCTGTTTTTGACACATCTATGGTTATAATTTCGCATATGGCTATAATTTCGTGCTCTGTAGACTGTAGTTCTTCAGTTTCCTGTATGCTTAAGTACGTGTCTTTGAACATCTTCTCCGATAGAGTTGAATTCGTTTGGAAAAAAACGTTTGGCAGAACCGCTCCTGCAAACGGGGGATAGGGGAGGAGGCGGTAGAAGCTATTTTTTTTCCCTTCTGAAGTCTACTACAAAAACGGCTTCAGCTTCGTGCCGGAGGTAATAAAGCTGGTTTTGAAGCCCTACCAAAGGGCCTAATGTGGTACTATAATATACTAAGGCCTGTTTAGCACAGATTCAATCATACCACAGTGCACGGAGGAGGTAGAGCCGGTGAAGCAAAAAATAGTGGCTTCACTATCACTAGCCTAGTTTATTTTGACTAGCCTAGTTTATCTTGAGAGAGAGAAAAACGGTTTCTTGCTACAGTGCACGAAGGAGCTGGAGCTGGCTAGAGCCCCACCAAACTGGGCCTAAGAGTCAGGAATGAGCAAACCAAGATAAAGTTTATGGTTCATGGTGTATTTTAATCTGTAGACACTGCAGCATTGCTGCATGGGGGAATTGTCTCGGTTTCAGGGCACATGTGGAGACGTACATATACCTAAACATCTCGTTATTCTCATTCTTGATTGCATATTTTATTCAACGTAGAGTGCATGCCCTCTACTTTATCACAACATCATTTCCCTTTTCTTTTCCTGGATTACACTGTCAAGATTCAAGGTGCTGACGAGATTTCCAGAGAAAATCTGGAGCATTTAAGGATGGTGTTGGTGCAGACTGCAGAGATTCCTCTGTCACCTGTAAATCTTGGCATTATTTTGGTTGTCCATGGCTTCATAGTTATTCTGTGCCAATTCATTTTTGAGTTTTCACACTTGTCTGATCTGAGTAAGTGTAAAAAATTCGAAATCTGTGCTCTTGATTGGTATTTTTCAGGTCACTCTTATTGCCAGTCTGCCTTCTATTACCTGACAAAAATGCAATTTTTCAGAGATTGTTGTCTTTTCTGCAAGATTCCTTTTGGGAGTACGTACGAACTCGTTAATGTCATGTCCTTATGCGTCCATATCGTTGTTACTTATGTTCATTGGCTCTGGGGAGTTGCTTTCATTTTGTCCTTTTATCTGCCACTCTGCTAGACTGTCACTATTCCATACTACCAAGTGCTGCTCTGTCCACCTCGAATATTTTAGTTCTCTGTGCTGATTTTCTTTTCATGTAAGTAAAGTTGGACAAGAAGAGGCCATAAACTGTGCTTCTCTTCTGCACCAATCTGGCCTACAAGTGCCTGCAAAATGTTCATGTGTCTCTTGAAGTTTTCCCAACGAGCATCTTCCTACAGTAATGGCAACAGACCTTTTGTATCTAGTATCCCTTATTACATTTAAATCCTAAGGGCTTTTGACGCTAAAAGCCTCCTGAAATATCTGTTGCAGTTATCCATTCCTCTCGATTGCTACTATGTTAGTGCTAGTTGGCCACTATTCTACTGAAACTTTCCTGCTCTTAGAGTTTACCTAGCCACCTGACAAGGGTTGTGGCCTGATTGGATGGTTAATTTACCTGGTTTCAGTCATACAACTCACATAAGGTTTTTGACGGAATAACTCACATAAGGTTCATGGAGTTTCACATCTTTTTGTTTGCTTTTCAGGATTCTATGTTCCAAATGGATTGTTTTGAGCTGGGTGAACTACCTCTTATCAGGAGAAATTGATCAATTGGTTTGAAGTTTGAACAATGTACTAGAATGTCTGAAGTAAAGCCAGTAATTGATCACGCTCGTGGAGATGGTATGTATCACTTATAATCTCTGTTGGGCGCTTCTTGAGTAGGTCCTATATTTATTGTGTTACTTTTGTATTTTTGTGACATTTGGATGTAATGGTGGGGGGTTACTTTTACGAAATAATCATGGGATTAATTGGGAATAACACCTGGCAGGACTGCTGTATAAAAAATGTCATCATTCTGCTTTATGTTGGGATAAATCGTACTTCCTCCATTCCAAATTATAAGACGCTTTGGCTTTTCTAGATTCATAACTTTTGCTACGCATCTAGATACATATTATGTCTACATACATAATAAAAGATATGAATCTAAAAATGCCAAAACGTCTTATAATTTGGGATGGAGGAAGTAGATGATATTGTATTGTATTGTATTCAACAAGTAGTGGATTGTAGTATATACCTTCTTGTGTTTTCAGATAACGACAAAACAATTATTTGTTCTGCCATTCCTGTTTTTTTATTGCTTGGTTTATTTTTAAAGTCAAGTTTATCCAGGCACTAACCTTTTAATTTGTATCATTTACATCAAAATACCTTATTCAATGTTTCTCCTCTCAGGATTATCGGTTCAAAGAATCATCTCAGAATTGAAGAAAATTACCAATCCTGTCGAGGAAAAACTTGTGAGTGTCATATACAAAATTTATTTTAGAAATTTGTTCCCTCACACTTATATTGGTGAATGTTATTGGACTGTAGGACCTTTCGATACGATACAATTTGAAAATAAAAAGGAAGGGAAATATATATCCCTACATGTAAAGATGAGCTATCAGTTAGTGCTAATAGAAAATTTTTGGTATTATATTCTCCTGAAGGGCCTGAGGAAAAATAATATATGCAATTGATGTTTGTCTTGATTATTGTGTTTGATATTGTGGACTTATCTACAGGGTGCTGATGACAATTCTTCAAGCAGAAAATCTAATGCAACATCATTAAAAATGTTATTAGAGGAGATGTCTAAAGAAGCGGAGTCAAAGAGAAGACCTCCCAGTGTCATTGCCAGATTAATGGGTCTTGAGGAGGATTTACCTACTAAAGAACCAATTGTACACCATACCGTAAGTGACTCGAGTACAGATTTAAATGCCACAAACAACACCTTACAGGGAAAAGAACGCCATCAGTTCACAATGTTGAAGACACAAAATGACCAATCCTGTCATGAAAAAATTGAATACAATGATGTTTATGAAGTATCTGAAGGACAATCAGGAACAGGCTATTTTCATGATCGAACTTCACAGAAAGGACGGTGTTTGGAGAACAAGAGTAAGCAATTCGATATTGCACAAGACAAGATCATGGAACCAGAACACTTTGCCATTGAAGAGAAGCTCCTTTGTACAAAGGAGTTACCTGAAGCTCTTGTTTTTCCATGTTCAAATAGAGATTTATTTCTTGAATTTCCTGAAGAACATAACCCCACTTTCTCAAGACAGTCAAGTGGGCTTCATGCAAACCGAGCACCGCCTCAGACAAAACACATTACAGTGCTGAAACCAATTAGATCTGTTGATATTAATGGCATAAGACGATCCAAGGCAGAAATTGGTAAGCAAAATGTATTGAAGATGAGAAGGTTCCATCAGATTCCTAGTTCAAAGGAAGAGATACCTTCCCAGCCAAGTAGAATAGTACTTTTGAGGCCTACCCCAGGGAAGCCTGGTATATCAAAGGCAAAGCTGACCTCCAGGGCAACTTCATTTCAGTTAACTAACCGTAACAGTCTCAGTGGATCATTAGATGATAACCAGGCATCCATAGGATCTGCAGGACTAGCACATGGTATCATGCAGCGCCAGCAAGATGGATGTCACCAAAGAGATGATTCTTTATTATCTTCTGCATACTCAAATGGATATGGGGGAGATGAAAGCTCATTCAGTGATTCAGAAGTTGATTATACCAGTGGTTCTGAAATCAACTATATTGAAGATGGTGATACCCTCAGTGACTCCGAGGGAGGTAGCCCTCTGTCAAAACATTCATGGAATTACATAAGAAGATATGAAGGTCAATGCTCAAGCTCATCCTTTAGCAAAATCTCCTACTTTTCTGAGTCATCAGTAATCGTGGAGGCCAAAAAACAGCTTTCAGAGCGATGGTCAATGGTTACCTGCAATGAGACGAGTCAAGTGCAACTGTCGAGGAGAAACTGCACGTTAGGTGAGATGCTCTCCATTAAGGAAGCAAAGAAAGATGAGGCCACCACTGGGATGTTTTCTGTTTCCAGTAACCAGTCATGTGGCCTGGAAAATGAACTGACTACACATTCTACAAATGTAACTTCTATGAAATTACCAAGATCAAAATCTGTTCCAGTGATTTCATCCACGTCTGATAACATGGTGGTGAATGTGCAAGCTTCAAATCCTGAGAGCTGCAAACTGAAAGTGGCTGTTGTGTCAAATAAAGGAAAATCAGCTTTCAAGGGAAGAGTTTCAGATTTTTTCTTGTCTAAAAGTAAAAAGCCAAGAAGGCAGATGTCCACTTATCACCCATCTGATTACTTTGCTGAGAGGCTTGAAGGTTGTATTATTCATAGTCATGAAATGGATGCCATTGAGAAAGCGATGCATTGTGAGGACAGATTTGATAGTTTTCCTACACGAATATCAACTAGCACATCAGATGTAAGCATTTCTCGAATATCATGAAAATTTAATACTCCCTCCATTCCAAATTATAAGGCGTTTTGACTTTTATAGATACATTGCTTTTACTATGTATCTAAACAATGTATATTTAAGTGTATAGCAAAAACTACATATCTAGAAAAGCCAAAATGTCTTATTATTTTGAACGGAGGGAGTACAATGTTATATTCTTCTGTTCTTGCATAAGAAATATACCACATTGTTGGAGTGCCTTTTCTGTTGAGTTTCTTGACTTATCGCTACCTGTTTATTCCTGCATAGAACTATATCACTGCATTCCAAACTTCTTGGCCTCAAAACAACTGATAAGAAATTGCATTACAGAGAACAACTTCTGGTGCTTCTGTATCATTGGACAGTTCAACCAGAAACCTGGATAAACTAGGAGTAAATAAATGCCTAAATAGTAACCGTGATCAACCAAGCCCTACCTCAGTTCTTGATGCACCCTCTGAAGATAGCAGTTGTAATGAACCTGAAACACCTGGAATAACTACTTCCAAGAATGCGAGTAAGTCTTGTTTTTCTGTATCAAATCTCTCCATTACTCATTCTTGTTTTGTATGTTGATTGCTTCTGACTTATTCTCTGAAGCAGTATCAAGATCTTCAGCAATTGAAACTGTTGCCCGTTTCTTATCGTGGGATGACACTGCCTCAGAGTCACAGTCACTTTGTAACCCAAGGCCGAGTTCTCGTTTCCCTGATGTAGATGATGATGAGTCAGAATGCCATGTCCTTGTGCAAAATATAATGTCATCAGCTGGATTAGGCACTTCACAATCACGTATGGTTTTCACTGGTTGGCATTTACCTGACCACCCTCTTGACCCGGTACTGTGCAACAAAGTATCGGAGCTGCAGGAGAAAAGTTCATACAGAAGGCTTCTTTTTGACTGCGTGAATGTTGCTCTAATCGAGATCGGTGAGAACACCTTACTGAGTGCATTCCCATGGAGTAAAAGACACTCCAGGACATGGAGGGGCACCTCATCTCCTGATCTGGGTGTAGAAGTCTGGAGCATCCTGAAGGACTGGATATACAGGGCACGGATGTTTGTGGTGAGCAAGAGCGATAATGCTGGGATCATATTGGACAGAATTGTGAAGCAGGAGGTGGAGGCAAGAGGGTGGGTGAAACTGATGATGGCGCAGGTAGTTGACATCACTGAGGAGCTCGGGGGGGAAGTAATGGAGGAGCTGGTTGAAGAAGCGGTGCTGGATTTTTACAGTTTGTTTTCAATGATGAGATATCGATTGTAACTGGTAAAACTTTCCCTGGAGCAGCTGGTTTGTGTATGCTCTTGTTTTGCAGCTACTCCTTCGGTCGTTCGTCGCCGTAGCCCCCCGATTTTCTATGTAGCTGGTTCTGCTTGTTGTATTACTACGAGATTCTATAAACTTCTGGTAGATGAGAACATGGTAATTGTGCAGTTCATGGGAAGTTTTGTAGGCAAAATGAAGTGAGCCAAACTTTCCATGGTGGGATCTGATGTTTGTGCATTTCACATTGTTCGTTCGTTGTTAATGAGCAACAACAGCAAAAGCTTTGCCAGCTTAAGTGCTGTGGAGCATATATTATCTCATTGAGCATATATTTAGGCGCATAGTAAAAAGTAAAAACTACCTATCTAAAAAGACAAAACGACTTACAATTTAGAACGAAGAGAGTACGCATGACCAAGAATATCTGAAGACAATTATTATCAATAATTAGCCAATATCACGTATTTACAAATCTTTTAGCAATATTTACGAATTATGTATGCATTTTTATTTTGCTATATATAATATATTGCATATCCTTGTATCACTGTTTTTGAGGGGAAAAAATGGCGTATCAGTACTGGTATACATCGCGTATCCGTACGAGTATCTGGGTTTTGATGAGTTCTGGAAGTAGTAAAGCTGAACTAGAATATTCCTCTGGCTACTATGATAATGTAGGCTAGGCAAGGTAATAAATAGCGGCGGTAGCGGCCGCAATTGCGGCCGCAATAGCGGTAGTGGCCTGTTGCCGCAACCGCTACAAGGTAGCGCTATGAACTTTGCAGCCTGAAACTTTACGGCCACTATTCTGAATAGCGGGGCGATATTGTGGCCGCAATTGCACGTAGCAAGCCGCAATAGCGTGGAAGCAAATAACCCCTATGCAGACAGAGATGGTTCAAGTGACCATGAGGCCGATGATGTTGTTGCTTCTAATAATGACAACGAGTGAGTCTTATGTACTATTTTATGGCTCATAAATCATAATATGTTTCTTTGCAAACTCTTAATGTGATGATTTAGAGCGTGGAAAAACCATGTTTGTTTTCTTAATTTAAGTATATGAGACATAAGTTCTTCAAGTGCGATTAAATGTCTATTTATACTCATTTTTTATGATATATGTACTTAAAATTATGTGAGATTATTAGATGCCGCTGTTAAAACTTATCGTCCGCAATATCGTCCGCTACCCGCAATCTGCTACCTCGACACCAATCCGCTACCAACTCGCTATACGCTATTTATTACCTTGAGGCTAGGACATATCAACAAATGCAGCCCATATTCAATTTGCAAGGCCACTGAACTCGTAATTCATCAATAATGGGTGCACAAACAGGCTTCCAGTTCCCACTTGGAATATGTATGTATAACCTGGACATTTGAAGAAATGCAGTCCCTTTCCGATTTGCAAAGATGTAGAGCCCCATAATCGTCCAACGAAGAGTCAAATTAGTGCCACTTTTCCATGCTTCAATTACATGCAGCCTGCCGATGGAAGTCAGAGGTTTCCATGCCGATGAAAGAAACCTCGGTCCAGATGACTCCGGTGCAGAAAGGGCGGGGAGGCTGCAGAAGAGGAAATAAAGATGGCAAGGGGCCGATCTCCGATTCCCCGCGGGAATTCCGCCATTAGAGGAGGGGGACAGGGATAGGGCCAAATTACTCTCCACGAGGATTGATACGGTAGAAAAGCTATCCCCGTCGGGGATCACGGGCCCGATCCCCGCCAACCCGCCCCGCTTGGCGACCTCCCTGTGCAGATGAACGAGTTGTGCGGCCCATAAAGGCCCAATCTCGTAGCCTAGTATATATATACGCGCTCCTAACCCTAAATCCCTCCCCAAGCCGACCCTATCCATTCCTCAGCCGCTCAGACTGTCTCCAACAGAGAGACCTAAACGCAAAATGGGTGTTGTACAGTGGTTTGGGTATCCAAATTCACGCTCCAACAGAAGACCAAGACCGGAGACTCATTTTGCGTAGGAGGCCATCTGCAACCCAAATATACGTCTTCCCTCCGGAAGACGCAAATCTCTGGCGCGAAGGCATAGTGGGCCCGTAGTGGCGTCAGGGCGGAGCGCGGCCGGCGGGGCGAGTCGGCGGCGGAGCACGGCCGCCGCAGTTCCCGCCGCTCCGGGGCTGCTCACGTCGTCGCCGGTGCCCGCGAGCTCCGTCCCTGCGAGCACCGCCGCCGCGAGGACGAGCCGTGCCACGAGCCGCCTGGGCATCACCGCTCCGCCCCTGCGAGGACCAGCAGGAGCCGTTGGCCGCCGGAGGGAGGAGGGAGGAGAGATGGGGGCTAGGACCCACCGGTGGAGGAGGAGCTCTGGCCCGTCGGCGAAGGCCGCATGCCACCTGCTCCGCTGATGCCGCCGCCACGACGGGAGAACGAGGTGGAAAGAGAAGATTGGGAGTTCTATTTTTGCGTAGGCCATTGGAGAGGGGAAGTTTTGGGTGCCCAACTCCTTTACTGTACGTGACCCAGACCATGGAATAGGTCTCTGGTTTAGGTCTCTCCGGTTGGAGATAGCCTCACTTCAGCATTGAGCGATTCAGGAGCCGCTCACTTCTGGTGCTCGTGGCTTGCCTGCTCCAGTGGCATAGCACACCAGCCGCCAGCCCGCCGCCAACCGGCGGCACCTCTGCTACTCCGCGTCCACTTGCCTGCAGTCCGTGCTCCAGACGGCGTGAGCTACAGGGCCTGTTGCTTGCTCTTGTCGTCCTGCGCGAGACGGAGCCGGTTGCCGGAGATTTAGATTGGAACGATGTGTTGCTGCTTGGAGCCAAAAAGAGCAGCGTCGCTTGGAACCGGGAGGACTCCATGGTAGCAGTTCGCTAATGCATTTAATTTGGTTGTCTTTTCCCTTCTCCCATCCAAGAATCTGTATTTTTTTTTTGCTATCGATTGGAGCTTTGAAGCGTGGCCATGAGGGTGCCATGGCTGGAATGGATCTGGGTAGTGGTGCACATATGTTGTGATTTATGGATCCATGATGTGTTTGTACTATTGGTTCGTTTGTATGCTACTAATGTGAATTTCTGAAACATATGAATGGGTGCTGTTGTGATGAACTAACGCAGGGACGGGGATCTCCATGGGGATTTTTTCCCACACGGGGACGGGGATGGGGAGAACATCTCCCCTGTGAGCTCTCACGGGAACAGGGATGGGGACAGGATGGGGAGAACATCTCCCCTGTGAGCTCTCACGGGAACAGGGATGGGGAATTTGTTGCCTCGGCGGGGACGGGGACTCATTCCTCAACGGGGAATTCCCCGTTGCCATCCTTTAAGAGGAAACTAGTATGTTGCTCGCGCCCTTGCGAGCGTCTGCAGATAATCGGGGCGCGCGTCTGCAGATAATCGGAAATATAAACATAGGGCTGAACGTGGATGTAATCGGCCAAAAAAATAAGAGTGTTGGCGCGCTTTGACATCAGAAATAGGTAGCCTCGTACCATGAGGGCAGTCTATATGTATATATTACATAGATAGGGATGATAAGGCCCGCTGAGATTTCATTAGAGTTTCATGGACATTAAATAGACTAATGTAGCACCATATTGATGAAAAGAGATATAATAAGAATTTCATGGAGTAAAGAGAGTTTCACAGGGATAAAACTATTCCGCATGGTTTAAATATGGATGCATGGGTAACAGAGCCTCCGCTAAAACTGGCCTAAGTGCGGTAATGTTCAGATCTAGCTGCGCAGGTTCCGTCTACAGATTCAATATAAGAAGGTACTATAGTTGGTACGTTTATACACTAGGCTGCATGGTGAGTAGCAACGGCAGCGCTAATATGTGTTCAGATAGTTATACACGCAAGCGAAACATGGACACAGCTATATATTGTAGGTGGGTGCTTGGCGATGACCCTATCAGTATTTTGGCTCCCCGGTCCGAAAGGCCACTGTTCTAGGAGACGGATGCTTCCCTGCTGGATGAATCTGTTTGGAAATCTGCTTCTGTCAGGTCTGTGTGGAATGTTAGTTTATAAGGAGCTTCGTTCTAAGTATCCGGCCAACTTACCAGATCGCTCATAGCGGCACATGCCCTCAGTGTGGTGGCTGCATCCAGATATGTAACCTGTAAAGTAATAGAGAGCAGACAGGTTGGAAACTGGCATTTCGTTTGCTGAACAGGAGATGGGCGGGAACTCTATTTTTTGGCGCAGCAGAAGGGAAGCGCTATGCTCTGTATAAAGGGTCGCTTGATTCAAGGACATGAAGTGAGAAGGAATTAGCGTGTCGTACCTGCTGAGGTGTCCTCCCCAGTCCTGGCGTAGTCTGCCGGGACTGTTTCTTTGCCTGGGTTTCAATGTTTGGGAAAAAACGAAGGAGGTTTGTTATAATGTAGCATCTGGTGTTAAGATGAGGTGTTGTAGAGGTTGAAAAGGTACCTAGCCGGTGACACTCCTGGTGTACCATGTCCAGTTGATTCAGGTCATGTTCTGCGGTTTGATCAATTGGGTCATACCAGACGGGCCAAATATATACGAAGGTCTGGCCACCTTCTCTTTTTTTTTAAAGTCCTAGATGAGCTACGGGTGGGATTGCCTGAAGGCAGCATGTCCTTGCATCGATGGAGTAGCTGCAGGTGGCGTGATCAAACGTGATGTCCTTGATATCACATAGTTTGTTTAGAAGTGTCTCTACAGTTCTGTCAGTGCACAGGTGTGGTGGAATGCCTGATACTTGAATTAGCACTGGTTTGGATGGGTTACAGCCTCGGCGTCCTACGTCGTTGTAGATGAAATCAAATAGGTGTGTGGGTTGGGTGCATGCTGGGACTTTAGTGGAGCCGTGTTCTGCATTCCACGGCATGAGGCTGAGGCTGAGGCTGAGTGGAGCTATGTTTAGGTATCCAGTGGCTAGCATGCGGGTGTAGCCGTTGAATGAGTGTATCTGTAGCACGAAATTTGGGCCGCATGATAGTATGTCCTGCGGGTCGATAGGAACCTGGTACTGGGATTGAGCTGCTGCCTGAATGTTCTCTCTTGTGATGTAAGCTGCTTCGTGTGTTAGAAATGTTGCGATGATAGCTTGTTGTAGTTGCTGGATCTTCATCCTGACTGCATCATCTTCCTCGATGATGATCAGGTTGGGGTACTGGTACGTGGCCACGCTGGTTGTCGGTAGGTGGGCTGTAAGTAACCTGCGGTAAACACAAATACAACTGAATGAGATTATGTTGCTCAGACCATAAAGGAGTAATGTGCCAATGGAAGTCAGTATGGAAAATTGATTTTTTTTTAATGCGGTTATGGTGGAAACCATGGATGCTGGACACTGAGTTCTGCTCTAGGTATCTGTAAACAGCGGAGGTTTCCGATTGCTGATGTCCACATAAACGAGCAGGGATGGTTGAATGAGTGTACAGCCTAATCTGCAGATTAATCGGTGTAGCTAAAATGTCTTGCGGAAATTAGATGCAAAGGAGTACGCACAATAATATGTTCCTACCAATCATGCATCAATCCTATGGAAAGAGCAGGCTGTATGACAGCATATAAATAATCGACAAAGGATATAACAATTTGTAATAAGATGAATATTCATAGTGCAGTGGTACTACAAACTGCAGATGTGATGCCATAATTATAACATGAGTTAATTTGTTCAATTGTGTGCATAGTGATTTTTAGGAGTATTGTGCAAGGCACAAAAAAAAAAGAATACAATAGTATGGAATGGAAATGTTATATGGCAGCATGATATCGTGGACAGGCATGTATAGTTCCCAACAACATTTGGCGTTAGATGGAAGAGGTATATGTTATCTGTATTTCATAGGCGAAACAGCAGAGTAGATTTTTGCAATATATGATCTGCCACACGCCAGTCAAATCGCTTGTGTATTGTAAGGTGTACGCGCGGCGCGGTGTGTATGGCCGGGGTGGCATATCGTTCAGAAATAATGGATGGATACTCGAGATTGTGTCCATAGTCTAGATCTGGGCACTTAGGGTTTGGAGGATTAGGGTTTCGTACACTAAACGGATGTGAAAGAGAAGAGCAGGGTGTGCACTTACCAGGAACGCAGTGGCAATGGAGGTGCCGGACGGGTTTGGAGGGACTGTTGGAGCGGTGGAACGAAGTTGGTCGTGGTAGCGCGACGTCGTCTGTTTCCTCTGTGACCAAAAGAAGCCTAGGCTTGACACTATGGAGGAGTATCTGGCGGTGGGAGCTCAGAGAGCGGTCGCAGATTCGGCGGATGCGGAGGTCGTGGCTGGCGGGCCATGGCGCGCGGCGTCCGCCGGCTGAGAAGGCGGAGTGCGGCGGGTGGGACTGCGAGCGTCGAGCTGGTCTCGGTTTATATAGGTAGGGCAACAGTGTATCTGGGCTGGTTCCTGTGCAGCCAATTTAGGTTTGGTGGGCAAGCTGTGCGGCATCTGGTATGTAAAGGCCTGCTGGCCCATCAAGTAGGCACGAAGTTCTCGCTGTGGGTTGCAAACGTTTTTTTTTTGGCCATTTGCGTCAATCCTTTATTTGTTTCTTTTTTTTTGGGTGGACAAAGCCCAGTATGGAGTTACAGAAGGTTGCAAACCTACTTGAACCTGCAGGACCGCGTCTATGGAGGCGAGCAGCATGTTCCACGGTCGCAACGGCCAGTATTCTGTTACCATCATCACAGTGTGTGCAGAGGAAATATTTAACAGGCTGCTATCAGCCTAGGCAAACAGATTAGATGGAGCTTTCTGTTATGTCGATTGAGTCTCTGATCTTGTCGCATAGTCCTATAGTTCATGGACTGAGTGCCATAAAAAAAGGTTCGTAATTGCACACAAGTCATTAAAAAGAGGCTTTTACATGAATATCATTATAAAAGTTGGTAATTATACATGAGCCATTAAAAAAGTTGAGTTCTCCCAGGTGCCACTGCTCTGAACTTTTTTGTCCTTCATGCCACTTCCGTCAGATTTGGTTCCGACGGTGTCAAATTGCGGGTGTGAAAAGTCGAAAATACCCTCAGGTGTAAATATGCAATTAATTTTTTTGAGCATCTTAACGATCTCAAATGAAAAAACTCAAAACTAGAAAGTTGTAGATCTCGTCGAGATCTACAATATTTATATAAAAATTATTTTTATTTTATTTCGTATAAAAATTATGATTTGATATTATTAATATGTCTTAGAAAAATCACATTTTTATACGAAATAAAATAAAAATAATTTTTATATAAATATTGTAGATCTCGACGAGATCTACAACTTTTTAGTTTTGAGTTTTTTCATTTGAGATTGTTAAGATGATCAAAAAAATTAATTACATATTTACACCTGAGGGTATTTTCGACTTTTCACACCCGTAGTTTGACACCGTCGGAGCCAAATCTGACGAAAGTGGCGTGGAGGGCAAAAAAGTTCAGAGCAGTGGCACCTGGGAGAACTCAACTTTTTTAATGGCTCATGTGTAATTACCAACTTTTATAATGACATTCATGTAAAAGCCTCTATTAAAAAAGTTGGCCACACACATGTACTGCTGCTCTCAACTTCTTTGTCTGAGAAGTCATTCCGTCCGTGTGCCTTTGGTTTTTAGCCGTTTGGGAGCTCTTATAGGTGGGATCAGACACTTAAATAGACCATCTTGCCCCTGACTTTTAGAGAAGAGGTGGAGACGGTGTTGGTGCAAAACTGATGAGTCTTTGGCGCCAAAACTAGCCTTGGTTGCCTCCTATAAATAGATAACATCTTGACCTTCTCTCCACTCATTTCTCTCAGTTCTCTCTCCACTCAGTTCCCTCTCCATCGCTCTCTGTCTTCTTCGAGGTCCTACTGCATGTCCCAAGCTTCAAGCGCCTTTTGTGAATAGAGGTGGGGTAAGGCGGGTCCATTGCCCGTGCTTTTAAACCGGTTCACATCGATGACCACTGGCAACATGCGCCGTGTCTTCCACAACTATCCCTACTTTTCAGTTTGTGTTGCTAACTTTCTCCTCTTTATCTGGATCTGGAATCTTGGTTTCCACTGTTTGGTTCATAATCTAGGATTGATTTCGTTTTTAAGTTGGAGGTTGTCAGTACTATCAATGGGAGGATGAAATGGAGGAGAGTAGTGTACAGACAGTGGCTCCTATGGCACCACTCTCTTGTTCCTCTTCAGGCAGTGCCAGCACCAACTGCTTTCCCTGCTCCAACTCCTATGGCTCTTATCCAAGAAGGTGGTCAGGCTGGTGGAGGAGAAGTGCAAGATAGGGTTATGCAACAGCTCAGATGGATTGAGAAGCTGGTCTTTGTTGCCATCTTCCTTGCCTTGTATGCAATTATGAAGAAGTAGGGTGATATGTATGTGTATGTGTGTCACTGTGTTTGTATGGTGGATTTATGGTTGAATCAATGAATGAATGAGTCAATGACTAATGCATGAATGAGGTCCAAAAATCAATAGTATACCAAAAATGTCCACAAATATTATACCAGAAATCAAGTAGTGCTCATTGGTCCAGATTGTTCACCAACATGCAAACATAACTACATATCCAAATTGTTCACCAACGTGCAAACATAACTACATGTACAGATTGTTCACCAACATGTAAATTATTACAGGTCCATTACATCATCATTTCACAACACAAAGGTCAGGTGTTCTCCAGGATTACAACAACAATGCATCATCAAAATAACACTGTGGACTCATCTTTGTTCATTCTAGCTGAAGTTGCTTCTTGCTCCTGGTATTTGTAGTTGGGCTGGAAGGATCAGCTGGAGCCTTGCTAGTTGTTCCCCTAGCTGGAGTGGTAGACCCATCTTTCCTTGGTGTTAGCTTCTTCTTCAAACCAATCTTCCTCCTTGGTGTATGAACTAGAGCAGTAGAAGCTTCCCTTGGCTCATCTTCATGGAAAGGGACAAGGTGCATAACTTGGATATGAACTTATTCTTGAGCTGGTTCTTAAACTGCTTCTTTAACTGATTCTTGAACTGATTTTTGATCTGGTTCTTGAACTGGTTCATTGGATCCAGTTGCAGATCTTGTGGTACATGAGAAGGGGCAATGTTTAGTGGAAATGACATGTTGGCATTGAAAAAGACTAGGAATGGAGAAGTGTCATACCTGCTTGAGAAAGGAGTAGTAGTAGAGAGTGAATTACTTGAAGAAGAGGATTTCCTCTTTCTTTTTTTACAGCCTTCTCCACTGCCTCATTAGGAGGGAACACCATCCCAGTGGCCACCACAATGCTTTTCTCAGTGGTAGCTTGAGCTGCTTTTTTCTGCCTCTTCTTTGGTAGACCCCTGTAAGTGAAAACTTAGATGTGTTAGATTATTTCATCCAGATCATAGAATATATGAACAAATGTAACTCAGACAAGCTCATCTATCAGCCTCTATTGCAGCTATGTCTGCTGGGCTCCCATTTTTGTAGGTGTACTAGTGGTGCCCTAGCTGATGGCATATTGGATACTCATGCCTCTTTGATTTCTTCTTGCTACCCCCATCAACTGCACTTTTGTATTTGTTCTTCCTTCTTCCAGCAGTGGACTTAAGCAAGGAAGGATGCATGAAGAACCCATGTGTGGCATCAGGCCACATAGACTTGTCAGGAATGGATGGGATGGCACCTTTATAGGCAGCTTTGAATTTGGCCACATAATAGCATTCATCAACATGGTCTACTAGTTTTTCACCAAGTATTGATGTTATGTAGGCAATGCCATGCTTGCAAGGTATTCCTGAGCCTTGCCAAACTCTGCATGAACATGTCCTATTCCTCTCAAGTCCACAACAAACCTGAATCCAGTCCCACCCTTAGCACATACTCCAACAACTCCATCATGTTCTGTGATGACCTTAATGTCGAGGTTGAAGCTGTTTTCCCTCAACTGCTGCATAACATGAGGTAGAATCTTGCCACCAAACTTCTTGGCCACCTTTTTCCTATTATTCCACTTAATCAACAGCATCTGCCTTATGGTATCCATCAAATCATCAATATGCTTGGCCTTCTCTGCCTTAATCCACTTGTTGAAGGACTCAACCAAATTGTCGGTGACATAGTCCACCTTGGAAGTTGTGCCATACTGATTTCTTGTCCACAGCTTCTTGTGATTCTGCTACAAGTACTTCATTGCTTTTGGCTTGACTTTAGCCATGGTCTGGTAATGTTTCTCAAACATGTACTTGCTCCAAGAGTAGAAAGATTCCCACAAGTGGTCATTAAAAATTTTACCACTATACCTTTTCTTGAAATTCTGTACTAAATGCCACATGCACTCTCTATGTTCAACATATGGGAAAACCTCACTAACACCATGCATTACTGCCTAACCACAGTCTGTGCAGAAGGTCAGACCAGGTGGTGTACCAATGGCTTCCTTCAATCTCTCCATAAACCAAACCTAGTTTTCATTTGTTTCAGAATCAATGACACCTATTGCTACTGGGTACATCTAGTTGTGAGCATCAACTGCACAAAGCTATGCACAACTGGCCCCTAAACTTTCCACAGAAGAATGTGCTATCAACTGCCAAATTGTAACACCCCAGGTGTTTATCATTCACTAAGTAGTGGATTTGAGCTTAAACATGACAGATTAAGTGGAGATGACAATGCCAAGTCAAACCTATGGAAGTAAACCCTAATCGAAACTTGGATGTTGCACCCTTGCTTACATATAGGCTCAATTAAAAGATATATGCTTGGGTTTGCTATCAAAGTATCTTCACATGTCTCACCTCAATAACTATCTATATTCATCCCTGGAAAAGTTTCTTGAAGTTTGGAATCAAGAAGTCAAATGAAATGATAAGTCATAGTAGAGTTGGAAATTTTGAAGGAATGAGTCATATCTTGCTTGGATTGTTTTGTTTAGAGAATGAGAACATATGTCATCAACCAAGTCTTGCAACCTTGACCAAACAACTCCAATTGAACCCTACAACAACACTTATGAAAGGCTCATGTGGAACAAGTGACAAGAAGATGCCGCAAATCGGTCCCGAACCTCAAAACTAGGGTTTCTTCCGACGCGGTGTTGACCGAAGTGAAACTACTATTTTTGTTCGAGATATGAAGTTTGACCTTTAATGAAAATTGGAGTTTAGTTTGTATGCAACAAACTTTATTTTTGGACCGCGTCCCGATCCCACCCCGAAGTGCTGTCAAGCTGATCACAGTGCAATTTTGACTCCTCCTGTGCAACCCTATGGTGGGAATTAATATCTCGCAAACCAGTGGAATTTGACTGAGCTCCTATAAGCAATGTTGTAGTACTCTCATAGCCCTACGCAGCGGTATAATTTGTTGGTCGAATTGTCATCTGGTTTAAGAGATAGAGGTGAGATTAGAAGAGTGGCAGACTCGTAAATACGTCGCTTTTGGATGGCAGTTTTAGAGGCGCTGAAACTTGGTGGCCGACATCGGAAAGGACCGAGCGCCGTGTGGCCTCCGTGCCCGTGCATGAGCGCCACCTCCCCGGGCTGCTCTGTGTCGAGGGGGAGAAAAAGGGGATCGAGCCCGACCCTTCACTCGCTCACTTCTCCTCTTTTCCTCGGTCTATTTCTCCCTCGCTCTCTCGTGCCCGAAGCCATGGCCGAGTCGGGCTGGAGCTCGCTGTTGCCGTCGCCCCTCCTTTGCCCCTCCTCTTCCAACACCAGCCACCCCTCTCCTCCTCCCTCCTGCCGCTGCTGTTGGCTGCCATCTGCTCCTTCGTCGTCCTGGGCCGCTATCTCACCGGAATCAAGCCGGCCTCCTCCATCCCCTTCGCTGTTTTCCGTCGCTGTGAGGAAGAAGGACCATCTAGCGAGGCAGAAACTCTTTGTTGTGTTCACTTTGCAAAAGTGCTAGAGACAAAGGATTTACATATAGGGGCTTACATGATTTGTGGAAAGTTTTGTGTTCACTCTGCATAATGTTTTCTTTTTTTTCTTTTTCGGAATTAGTATTGCATTCAAATGGCTGAACTTTGAAAATACATAGTAAATGATAGAAAAATCGTAAAATAGCAAATGAGGACTTTTTGGAATCCTTGTGAAATTTTCTATGCATTGGATCTATAATATGGCATGTTTTAGTTTAAAGTTTTAGCTGTAAAAATAGATTTATGCAACTAGGTTTTGAATGCTAGTTGAATCTGTTATTTTTAATAACTGTAAATATATAACTCCAAATGAAGTGAAATTTTTGTGACGTGTTATTCTTGTGATGTATGATGTCTAGTAAAAATTTCAAGATTTTAGGCTTGATAGTTTAGGAGCTATAAAAATAACAAATGCTATATGCTGCTTTGCTTCTATTCTGGACAGTTCTGCATATATGCATTGTTTGGCTT
This sequence comes from Saccharum hybrid cultivar R570, assembly GCA_038087645.1. NCBI lineage: Eukaryota > Viridiplantae > Streptophyta > Magnoliopsida > Poales > Poaceae > Saccharum > Saccharum hybrid cultivar. The sequence goes on along the minus strand of JAQSUU010000191.1, from coordinate 7,145,528 downwards.
AGTTAAGTTATGAATTATGCCTTGATGACAATAAATGATTTGTAGTAATTGTCTTAAGCTTTTCAAAAAGCTAAAGAGCATAATTTTTGGTTAAGTATATGTTTAACTATAGTAGTCTAAAGTGCTGTAGCTGTTTCTGTCCAAACCCAGACAGGGTTGCCTTGTTTATAATGTGTGGCCTAGTTAGTAGCACAATTAGCTCTAGATGTTTATAACAAAATTGTTCGCAACTTGTTAATCTTTCTAAAAAGTCCAGAACTATAATTATTGGATTTGTGAAACTCAAGTTATAACGGTTTAAAGTGGCATATCAGATTCTGTCCATATTTTGGACAGAGATGCAATTATTTAATTAATTGACCATGTTAACTGTAGAATCATCTTAAGATGATTACAAGAAAGTTGTAGGTAACTTTATAAGCTTTCCATAAAGTTGAGAATCATGTTTGTTGGAGGTCTAGAACTCCATTTATGCTTCTCTGAAGTTTCTATCAGTTTTCTGTCTATAATTTTACCACTGCTGTTGGGCTGCATGTGTGGTGTTACTCGTGCAACTAGTTTCATGGTATAAATGATGTTTACTGTGATTTTGGTAAATACAAAAGTTGTAGATAATTATCTTATCTTTCTTGTGTTAAATTTTCATGATCCCAGGTCTGATAGTTTAAGAGTTGCATGCTTAATAAGTCTACTGTCAGATTTTAATCACCTTCTGTGCAGACTTTAAAGATTAGCATGTTTGGTCATGATAACTTGGGAATCAGGTTGAGATGATTAAAGATTAAATGTAGATAATTTCATAAGCTTTCCAAAATGTCTTCTTGCAAGTCATTTGGATTTGTGTAACTACAGTTATGCTTCTCTGAAGTTGCAATCAGTTTTATGTCCATGTCTGGATAGGTCTGAAACATCTACATGTTTGACCTGTTTAACTTTGTAATTAGCTTTTTATGTAAACATCAATCTTGTAGACAATTTCTATGGATTTTCATAAAGTCTTAGATCATCCTTGTGGGATGTTTGTAGCTTAAGTTATGTTTGAAACAAGTGACTGTTTGCTGCTATCCAAATCTACTTGTATCTAGAATTGTTTGCTTCTACTTGCTCTTGTTTGTATGATTGCAAATGGTTATCTTGGACACCTAGAGTTAAGGTAGCATGCCTAAAATGTTTTGCTAAATTATGAAGTACTTGATCATGTATAGCTAGCTGGTTGTATGACATGCTTATGTGGGTATAGTGTAACATATGCTTGTTTAGTATGCTTGTTGCATTCCTTCATGTGTATTCTTTATGTTCATGCATCTGCATCTATGCATCTCATCCTAGGTACGCTAGGTACAGACGTGGAGCGCATGATATGGAGACAGATGATGGTGTAACGGTGGGCTGTCCAGAAGATGGAAGAACCCCTGAATGCAAGTGCTAGGACCGGAGATGTCACCATGACGGTGCAAGCTAACTAAACTGACTTGTGTCGGATCTCAGGCAAGCCCCGGAGCATTATAAGTCTCCTATCTTCAAAGCAATTAATTCTATATATGTTATAAGTATTGTTGCATTAAGTGGTAGGAGTTGGTTGAAAACCTTGCTGCATTATATCATTCCTTGTCCAGATATCTGAATCACTGAATCCTACATAGACTAGGATCGAGTAGATGCTTAGCCCTGCTTTAAGCGGTAGAAGTCAGGTGATTTCCTGTCACCTGCGAGATATAGGGATATTCATATATGGCACGGTTGGCTATATTGGCTATCGTGGAATGGAACCATGTGTTAATAAAATGAAATGAGACCGGGCGGGATGACGATAGTGAAGCAACAAGGCATGGAGGTCTTGGGTGTGAATCTATCCCCGTCTGAGTCGTTTAAGGACCGATTCGCTGTACGTCCTTGAGTCATGTTGAACGCAGTCTAACACTTAGTTGGCCGGATAAGTCGTTCCGACCGCGAAGCCGAGTAATGTGATTCAGGCCGGGAATCGAATGGTAGGTTGCTTCTTGGAGGAGAGAAAGGATGTGCTTGGGGACATTGGCGTGAGACCAAGGGGGGGTTAGAGTCCCTATCACCTGGCAGAGTGTCGCCCTTGGGGTCGCGACATCATTCGGACCCGCGATTCCTGAATCATATGACAAGGTGGCCTGTGCGACCCTGGCAGGGGTCTGCACGGTGAGTGTTAGAAATACCCCTCCAGCTGGATAGGAATTCGATTCGAATCGCCGTCGCTCCCGGTTAGTGAGCACTTGACTTGAGCAGCGGCAACGTAGATTCCATTAAATTGAACGGATGGTTAATTGGATAACGATGGAAAGTTTGCCTTACTTTATACCTGCTATGGTTAATATTGTTTGCTCCTAATAAAGTGAGTGCTCTAGTACAGGTTCTAATATAGATGACAGGTTAATGATAATTAACTTGATGCTTAAGCATTAATGATTACTTATTCATAATAAGCTTTTATGCAAAATGTTGTCAAGCTAGCCCACTTCATATCAGCCTTGCATGATCCTTGGTGTCACCTTATTTTTGGTTTCTGACGGGTAAGTCTAGCTGAGTACTTTGTCGTACTCAGGGTTTTATCCCCACTTGTTGCAGGTTATGATGTATCATGGCGGCTGCAAGAGTTGGGTGGCTCCTGCCATAGAGGCGGAGTGTGATCACGGGCATGATCCTTCTGAGTTATCTTCTCTCTAATGCTTTTGTTGGAAGTCGACCTTCGTACTGGCATGTATTTGAAATAAGAATAATGTTAGTTTCAAATTACTTTGCTTCCGCTACTTTTGAACTTAAGTTGTAATAACTTTGTTGAACTCCGATGTATATTGAATTACTTGTGAAATGATTGTAACATGTGACTTGTTATGTTGAATCACTACGATCTTGGCTTGTATGTTGGTTGATTTGAAATCCCTCGCGATTTCATTGGACTACCGGAGTTATATGGGCTCAAGTGCGAGAATTTGATCATTTCGGTGATTGTTTTTGTACTTGTGCTCTTATAATTTGGACGGTTCTGTTACAGCTGGTATCGGAGCAAGATTCAACATTAAACTTGTCATATGTGTATTTAAAACAATGGTTTTGTTTTATAAAATCAGTGTTATCAACTTATAGTTATATATAGGTTTGTCAAATCTAAATTTTAAACCTAAGTATGCCAGTGGTCAATTTCCTTATGCCCATATAAGGATTATTAGGTGGCTTATATAAGTACTAACTTGGGGGTTTTTCATTTATGCATCTACGCCCAGGCCAAGGTATGTATGTGTGATGACTCTCCCACACTATGCTACCCGGTGTGTCAGATTAGAGGTAGCCTTCATATATGAAATAGTCATATATGTTGCTAGTTTACTTTTATGTAACGTCGCATCTACGCTCAGGTAAGTGTGAGTTGTGAGAGCATGACTGTACAAACTACGGTCTAGGGGAGAGTTAGTTTTGGTTACTGGATTATCTACATGTTACACACATGTATATATGAAGGTACTTAATTGTGGGTGATCGAATGATTCGGGTAGTTTTGGTGCTACATGTACGTATACAGGGGTATATGTATATGGGAGTGCTTAGAATTTTATCTTCCTATTTCATTGTGTGCTATATTTGGGGAATGTTGGGCTGCAATGAAACTTTTCTGCAGGTACGCTAACCACGAATGCGTAAGTTAAATGTAGCTGACGACTAGCTATATATTGAGAGAGTACGTGTTATGCCACCGACATATAACGTGATCGCCACCTTAGGTTGGCAGTCTTGTGAGGACGAATAGGACGAAGCATGCATTATCATGATTGTTGCTTTATGCATGGCTATACTCTTCTCACCCTTGTTCTATAGTGTGTAACTTGTGATCAATGTGTTACACTATCTTTCTTGAGTGAAGTAAAACAAAAATGTCTTGTTCCATGTTGCTTGAGAAAAAGATGTGCTTAGCCTTACTAGAAATAAGTGTGGCTACATGCTTGAACTTAGAGATATCCTCTAGCTTAGCCAAGTGGTGGATATGTTGTTCACCCAAGCGTTTGCCAATGCTTTAGACCTCACTTAAATAATTATGGATTCTCATAAATGAATTAAATTGGTGTTGGTCTAAGATAATAATGTTTAGAGCTGCTAGAATAATATGTTTGTGTGCTCTCTTGTTAAGTAGAACAAAGGCAAGCTTTGTTTTGCTTATTAAACGTTGGCTGCTAGAACTATTTCTGTTGTAGTGATGCTTTTATGATCATAATGGTGTTTTCTGTAGTTATAGAGAATACCAAAGTTGTAGCTAACTTACTTATCTAGCTTGTTCAAAAATTTTATGACCCTAGGTCTTATGGTTTGAGAGTTATAAATTTTAGAAGTTTGTTGTCAGAATCTGCTCATGTTCAGAACAAATCTGAATGTTGGCTTTATTTGACCTATGTGATTATAGAATCATGCCTTGGAAATATTAGAGGAAGTGTAGTACTTTTTCTAAGCTTTCCAAAATGTCCTATAACACTAATTTTGGTGGTCTAAATCTCTACTTATGAGCTTGTAAAGTGGAATGACAGAATCTGTCCAAATCTGGGCAGAGATGTCTTCTTTGTCTTGTCTGGCCTTGTTAGCTATAGAATCATCTTAATATGATAATAAGAAAGTTATAGACAACTTAATAAGCTTTACATAAAGTTAAGGCTCAGCCTTGTTGTGTCTCTAGAACTCCAGTTATGCATTTTCAAAGTTCTTGTCGGTTTTCTGTCCATATTGGTACAGATCTGAAACATTAGCAATTTTGGTCAGGTTAATCTAGGAATTAGCTGTTGGTATGAATAACTAAAGTGTAGTCATCTTCCTAAGCTTTCTAGAAAGTCTAGGATCACCTTTAGGGGATGTCTACAACCTCAGTCATGGTTGAGACAAGTAACTACTGTGTTGCTGTCTAGATTCTATGCATATGTTAAGTTAGTCACCTTAGCTAGCGTTTGTTTTGAGCTAAACTTGTAGTTAGTTCATGCTTATTTTGGGTGAGCCTTGTGCTTTGTATTGATTGTTTAAGCTCATTCATTTGAAATTTTTCAATTGTCTGTTTGACGGTGATGTTGTATGTATGATTGTTATCTAGGTAGTGCCATAATTGTCACCTCGTTTGTCCTCGGTAAGCATGCGAGTGTCGAATAGCTTTATCTTAGGGCAACACTCGAGTTACGCGAAACAATCTCTTGGCTATCATCTCCAATTAGGTTCTTTCCCTTATGAACCTAAGCATTTAGCCGTGGTTGCTTGCCTTGAATGTTTGTATCTATACCCTTGCTTGACCAAAAGCCCAAAGTTTAGTTCTCCTATGTGTTTGCATAAGCCATGGGTGTTTTGCAACTATTTTTGTGAAGACCCTTGTCGACTGACCAACTAAGTTAACTCTCATCAACGCTAGCCTTTGACCATGGTTCGTACATTGCCAGTTGTGGAGAATGTACCCAAATCCATGTTGAACCTTCCGGTTACCTCTCCTAAAGGTTAGCTAGTATGACGCAATGTATCTCTGCTATGGCCTCTAAATCGTGTGCTTGCAAATTCATGCATCTACCTTATCAACTCAATCTATGACTACGTGTCGGTTTTTGCCCTTAAAATTTTCTTAATCCGTCCCCAACCTTCTCAAGTCTTGAGATGTTTATCAGTCTTGATCTCATGTTGTTGCCCAACATGAATGAATCTCCTGTTAATCTTTTATCTGGTACTCCCCTCGGTGGACGCAAGTCGTACGTAGAATTTAAGCAAGAGTCTCTTGCTCAGTTATCCTTGGCATTTGTGTGATGTTCTCTTGTGCTATATTTTGATCTTCGGATCATTTTCGTGTTGATTCTAAACCTTGTGACTACCTTTGCTTGCTGTCCCTCCTTGTATGGCGCTTGCTCTTACAGCCCATTGGTGCCACTTGAAATTTCACTTTCGTTGTGCGTTTAGTAATGGTGTTATGAGTAGTCGCTGATGGTGCCGCGACGAAACCAAGGGCCTCTTGTGGCTGCAGACACATGGCTGGCTGCTTGGCACGTGCTGGTATCACTGTTTCTAGTCATGATCCATTATGAAACGACAGACGATGTGCTATTTTCTTGTGTTCCTTCTGGGTTATCTCTCCATATCATATCGTAAGATCCATATCTTAGACCGAAAGTAGTGGAGCTTCCTCCTGAAGTTGCTAAGAGGATAACCTTTAAAGAACAGGTCACCGACATAAACTTTAACAGACTGTAATATGTGGTAGTCAAGTGACTCTACATAGTTGCCCAAGTATTGACAACCAGCATCTAGGGAGCCACGTATCTCAGCTCTGTTGGATAAAAAGGACACACAACACTTACTTTTGGATAAGTTATCTGTGGGATGAGAATCGATTGTCGCATTGTGCATATGACCAGAGCTATCCAAGTCGCAATCTTGGGTGCATAATGACCATACAATCGAAATCAACCATCTCTAGAATAACTTCGTATTTGCCAACTTCGATGGCAACCATCTATTCTGCATCAACCACAGTTGTTGTGGTCAAGAGTGAAGATTTGGAACTTTTTAGTGTTGAGAGACAACTGATTAGTTACCAATAGGAAGGTTAATCTCCAGCTAGGTAACGACTCTTTGGTAGCTATGAAGGCTAGCTATGAAGGCTATGTCTTACAGAGCAATAACCAACAAGAAGTTAATCAACTAGTCACAACTTGAGTGATACTCTATCTTTCAGAGCCATGGAGATCAAGTAAATTCCATCTTGGACAATCACACAGATAGTGCAAGGTGTTCTATCCGCTAAAGTAAAGAATTAGAGAAAGTATGCCCTAGTCCAATCTGTATCCCTGTGCCCATAGGTGTCACAAATGGTTTGTCCATAACTTGATTGGACGAAGTGTCGAGGAATATTCGAAAGCGGTTCCTTACCCTTGTAGGAATGTTCTCCAGGCAGAGTATGTGTTTTGCCCTACCAAAGTAACCCGCAAGTTCAAAGCGTGTGCATCCTCGGATTGGTATGAAAATTTATAGTCGAGATCTGCTGTTGGATGGCCCTTTTGAGGTCCCACAGATACTTGTTTACACTCTTTCACTTGTTTTTGCTTTCTCGTATCCCCAATGTACGAGCAGCCTTGGTTTCTACCAATCAATTTATACCATCGTGAATCAAAAGCAATTTGAAAAGTGTCAAACAACAGATTTCCCATCTTAGAGTTACTATTTGATCCAAAAAGGAGAAAGCCTAAGGTGAAAGTTGGCCTGACAAAGTTGTTATGCTGCAAGTCAACTCAACTTACAGTATAACTAAGTCACTAAGGAAAATTTTTACTCAATCGCTTGGTGGTAGACTACTCCCCGCGGTTAAGTGAATAATTACAACTTTTGTTGTCTTTAAGGCCTCGTTACATCTTTCTTTAGGAATTATTTTCCAATGATGACATACTTTGGTACCTTATACATGTTTTTACCAAGAGCTTGCATCTGAATCCACCCGGATAACTGTTGCAATTCGATAAGAGAATCTTCTTAGGTAACATTTGGTAGAAATACGGAGCCAACTGAGTCAGTTATCATATGTACTAATCCCTTGACAGACTTAGATAATACAGTGTTGTCATCAGAGAAAGAGAACTGCACGCATGGAACCTTAAGTAGTTTTTCTTTAGTTGATATCAGAAGGATTGAACATTTACGACCAACATAGACCCTGTCTATTGGTTAATCAGTATCCTATAACCTCAGAGGATGTTTGTCATCTATGATCTCACCCCATTTGGAAGGTTGCGCTCAAGCCATTCTGGTAGAGGGCTACTTTTCAAACCTTGTGAACATAGAGTCATTTCGACGAGTATACTTCTGAAGAGTTCGGTCTAGTGTAAAGTTCATACGGACCATGTTATGTTCAATAAAGAATCAAATGCTTGTGAGTGGTCACTCATGGACCAAATGATCTCCGTACATTGAGAATGCAATAATGTGGTATCTGGGATTCCTCCCAAAGTAACAATGCTTCATGGAAGTCAATGAAGGGAATTCTTCAGACAAAATTTACCATGAAGATTAAGTATCAGAAAGTTCCTTGGCCAAATTGTTCGCTGATGTTTGAAGCTAGGTAGCATAACGCTATCGCTACTTTTGGAAACTAGATAACGTGCCTCTCTTCCTTAAAAGGTCTTCCATTCCGAATCTCGGGACGCGATTCTTTTAAGGGGGGAGGGCTGTAACACCCCAGGTGTTTATCATTCACTAAGTAGTGGATTTGAGCTTAAACATAACAGATTAAGTGGAGATGACAATGCCAAGTCAAACCTATGGAAGTAAACCCTAATCGAAACTTGGATGTTGCACCCTTGCTTACATATAGGCTCAATTAAAAGATATATGCTTGGGTTTGCTATCAAAGTATCTTCACATGTCTCACCTCAATAACTATCTATATTCATCCCTGGAAAAGTTTCTTGAAGTTTGGAATCAAGAAGTCAAATGAAATGATAAGTCATAGTAGAGTTGGAAATTTTGAAGGAATGAGTCATATCTTGCTTGGATTGTTTTGTTTAGAGAATGAGAACATATGTCATCAACCAAGTCTTGCAACCTTGACCAAACAACTCCAATTGAACCCTACAACAACACTTATGAAAGGCTCATGTGGAACAAGTGACAAGAAGATGCCGCAAATCGGTCCCGAACCTCAAAACTAGGGTTTCTTCCGACGCGGTGTTGACCGAAGTGAAACTACTATTTTTGTTCGAGATATGAAGTTTGACCTTTAATGAAAATTGGAGTTTAGTTTGTATGCAACAAACTTTATTTTTGGACCGCGTCCCGATCCCACCCCGAAGTGCTGTCAAGCTGATCACAGTGCAATTTTGACTCCTCCTGTGCAACCCTATGGTGGGAATTAATATCTCGCAAACCAGTGGAATTTGACTGAGCTCCTATAAGCAATGTTGTAGTACTCTCATAGCCCTACGCAGCGGTATAATTTGTTGGTCGAATTGTCATCTGGTTTAAGAGATAGAGGTGAGATTAGAAGAGTGGCAGACTCGTAAATACGTCGCTTTTGGATGGCAGTTTTAGAGGCGCTGAAACTTGGTGGCCGACATCGGAAAGGACCGAGCGCCGTGTGGCCTCCGTGCCCGTGCATGAGCGCCACCTCCCCGGGCTGCTCTGTGTCGAGGGGGAGAAAAAGGGGATCGAGCCCGACCCTTCACTCGCTCACTTCTCCTCTTTTCCTCGGTCTATTTCTCCCTCGCTCTCTCGTGCCCGAAGCCATGGCCGAGTCGGGCTGGAGCTCGCTGTTGCCGTCGCCCCTCCTTTGCCCCTCCTCTTCCAACACCAGCCACCCCTCTCCTCCTCCCTCCTGCCGCTGCTGTTGGCTGCCATCTGCTCCTTCGTCGTCCTGGGCCGCTATCTCACCGGAATCAAGCCGGCCTCCTCCATCCCCTTCGCTGTTTTCCGTCGCTGTGAGGAAGAAGGACCATCTAGCGAGGCAGAAACTCTTTGTTGTGTTCACTTTGCAAAAGTGCTAGAGACAAAGGATTTACATATAGGGGCTTACATGATTTGTGGAAAGTTTTGTGTTCACTCTGCATAATGTTTTCTTTTTTTTCTTTTTCGGAATTAGTATTGCATTCAAATGGCTGAACTTTGAAAATACATAGTAAATGATAGAAAAATCGTAAAATAGCAAATGAGGACTTTTTGGAATCCTTGTGAAATTTTCTATGCATTGGATCTATAATATGGCATGTTTTAGTTTAAAGTTTTAGCTGTAAAAATAGATTTATGCAACTAGGTTTTGAATGCTAGTTGAATCTGTTATTTTTAATAACTGTAAATATATAACTCCAAATGAAGTGAAATTTTTGTGACGTGTTATTCTTGTGATGTATGATGTCTAGTAAAAATTTCAAGATTTTAGGCTTGATAGTTTAGGAGCTATAAAAATAACAAATGCTATATGCTGCTTTGCTTCTATTCTGGACAGTTCTGCATATATGCATTGTTTGGCTTAGTTAAGTTATGAATTATGCCTTGATGACAATAAATGATTTGTAGTAATTGTCTTAAGCTTTTCAAAAAGCTAAAGAGCATAATTTTTGGTTAAGTATATGTTTAACTATAGTAGTCTAAAGTGCTGTAGCTGTTTCTGTCCAAACCCAGACAGGGTTGCCTTGTTTATAATGTGTGGCCTAGTTAGTAGCACAATTAGCTCTAGATGTTTATAACAAAATTGTTCGCAACTTGTTAATCTTTCTAAAAAGTCCAGAACTATAATTATTGGATTTGTGAAACTCAAGTTATAACGGTTTAAAGTGGCATATCAGATTCTGTCCATATTTTGGACAGAGATGCAATTATTTAATTAATTGACCATGTTAACTATAGAATCATCTTAAGATGATTACAAGAAAGTTGTAGGTAACTTTATAAGCTTTCCATAAAGTTGAGAATCATGTTTGTTGGAGGTCTAGAACTCCATTTATGCTTCTCTGAAGTTTCTATCAGTTTTCTGTCTATAATTTTACCACTGCTGTTGGGCTGCATGTGTGGTGTTACTCGTGCAACTAGTTTCATGGTATAAATGATGTTTACTGTGATTTTGGTAAATACAAAAGTTGTAGATAATTATCTTATCTTTCTTGTGTTAAATTTTCATGATCCCAGGTCTGATAGTTTAAGAGTTGCATGCTTAATAAGTCTACTGTCAGATTTTAATCACCTTCTGTGCAGACTTTAAAGATTGGCATGTTTGGTCATGATAACTTGGGAATCAGGTTGAGATGATTAAAGATTAAATGTAGATAATTTCATAAGCTTTCCAAAATGTCTTCTTGCAAGTCATTTGGATTTGTGTAACTACAGTTATGCTTCTCTGAAGTTGCAATCAGTTTTATGTCCATGTCTGGATAGGTCTGAAACATCTACATGTTTGACCTGTTTAACTTTGTAATTAGCTTTTTATGTAAACATCAATCTTGTAGACAATTTCTATGGATTTTCATAAAGTCTTAGATCATCCTTGTGGGATGTTTGTAGCTTAAGTTATGTTTGAAACAAGTGACTGTTTGCTGCTATCCAAATCTACTTGTATCTAGAATTGTTTGCTTCTACTTGCTCTTGTTTGTATGATTGCAAATGGTTATCTTGGACACCTAGAGTTAAGGTAGCATGCCTAAAATGTTTTGCTAAATTATGAAGTACTTGATCATGTATAGCTAGCTGGTTGTATGACATGCTTATGTGGGTATAGTGTAACATATGCTTGTTTAGTATGCTTGTTGCATTCCTTCATGTGTATTCTTTATGTTCATGCATCTGCATCTATGCATCTCATCCTAGGTACGCTAGGTACAGACGTGGAGCGCATGATATGGAGACAGATGATGGTGTAACGGTGGGCTGTCCAGAAGATGGAAGAACCCCTGAATGCAAGTGCTAGGACCGGAGATGTCACCATGACGGTGCAAGCTAACTAAACTGACTTGTGTCGGATCTCAGGCAAGCCCCGGAGCATTATAAGTCTCCTATCTTCAAAGCAATTAATTCTATATATGTTATAAGTATTGTTGCATTAAGTGGTAGGAGTTGGTTGAAAACCTTGCTGCATTATATCATTCCTTGTCCAGATATCTGAATCACTGAATCCTACATAGACTAGGATCGAGTAGATGCTTAGCCCTGCTTTAAGCGGTAGAAGTCAGGTGATTTCCTGTCACCTGCGAGATATAGGGATATTCATATATGGCACGGTTGGCTATATTGGCTATCGTGGAATGGAACCATGTGTTAATAAAATGAAATGAGACCGGGCGGGATGACGATAGTGAAGCAACAAGGCATGGAGGTCTTGGGTGTGAATCTATCCCCGTCTGAGTCGTTTAAGGACCGATTCGCTGTACGTCCTTGAGTCATGTTGAACGCAGTCTAACACTTAGTTGGCCGGATAAGTCGTTCCGACCGCGAAGCCGAGTAATGTGATTCAGGCCGGGAATCGAATGGTAGGTTGCTTCTTGGAGGAGAGAAAGGATGTGCTTGGGGACATTGGCGTGAGACCAAGGGGGGGTTAGAGTCCCTATCACCTGGCAGAGTGTCGCCCTTGGGGTCGCGACATCATTCGGACCCGCGATTCCTGAATCATATGACAAGGTGGCCTGTGCGACCCTGGCAGGGGTCTGCACGGTGAGTGTTAGAAATACCCCTCCAGCTGGATAGGAATTCGATTCGAATCGCCGTCGCTCCCGGTTAGTGAGCACTTGACTTGAGCAGCGGCAACGTAGATTCCATTAAATTGAACGGATGGTTAATTGGATAACGATGGAAAGTTTGCCTTACTTTATACCTGCTATGGTTAATATTGTTTGCTCCTAATAAAGTGAGTGCTCTAGTACAGGTTCTAATATAGATGACAGGTTAATGATAATTAACTTGATGCTTAAGCATTAATGATTACTTATTCATAATAAGCTTTTATGCAAAATGTTGTCAAGCTAGCCCACTTCATATCAGCCTTGCATGATCCTTGGTGTCACCTTATTTTTGGTTTCTGACGGGTAAGTCTAGCCGAGTACTTTGTCGTACTCAGGGTTTTATCCCCACTTGTTGCAGGTTATGATGTATCATGGCGGCTGCAAGAGTTGGGTGGCTCCTGCCATAGAGGCGGAGTGTGATCACGGGCATGATCCTTCTGAGTTATCTTCTCTCTAATGCTTTTGTTGGAAGTCGACCTTCGTACTGGCATGTATTTGAAATAAGAATAATGTTAGTTTCAAATTACTTTGCTTCCGCTACTTTTGAACTTAAGTTGTAATAACTTTGTTGAACTCCGATGTATATTGAATTACTTGTGAAATGATTGTAACATGTGACTTGTTATGTTGAATCACTACGATCTTGGCTTGTATGTTGGTTGATTTGAAATCCCTCGCGATTTCATTGGACTACCGGAGTTATATGGGCTCAAGTGCGAGAATTTGATCATTTCGGTGATTGTTTTTGTACTTGTGCTCTTATAATTTGGACGGTTCTGTTACACAAATATGGCCTACAACCTCTAAGGAAGCCATCAACACATGGTTTTAGGGCAAAAAAGAACCTATTAAACCTAATCTTGTTGTTGATGGTGTGGTGATCAATCACAACAAATGAACCAGGACATGTTTCATCTATCTGAGCCTTGAATCTGTACAGGGTATCAAAGCTTTTATACCATGGCCCATACAGTTTATCCAAGGCAAGATTCTTACCATGCCAGACTCTCCTGTAGGGTATCAGGATTTTGAACTCATCTTTCAGCCTCCTCTGGAGTTCTGTAGCACCAATAGTTGCATCTTCTTTTAACCAGTCAACCACTTGTTCACATACCCAATACTGTGTCACCCCTTTACATACACCAACCCTCCTTTTGCTTTAACAGGTATGAAGATGTGGGTTCCTCTTCACCTATAAATGGCATGATACTCAAATGCTTATATCTAAAAACAATTGACAGATAACAAAAGCATCAGAATTTGAAACTAACATATTACCTTAATTGAGTCATCACCCTTCATGGTTGAGGCATGGAGTCTCCACTTGCAGCCATCAGTACTCCTAGAGCAATAAACTATGTACCTTCCTGTGTCACTCTTTTCAATATCATAATGAAACTCATGTTTCACAGCATGTGAAGCTAAAGCCATCTTAAATGCATGTATGTCTCTATACACAGTGCCTACTGTCATGGAAGGATCCTTCTTGTCACAGTCAACATCAGGCATATGATTAGGCTCACTATCTTTAACATTGTCATCTTCATCCTCCATTTCATAATCACCATCATCATCAGACACAGATTCATCATCACTGTCTGTTTCACAGTATGTATCTGCATCAGATCCTTCACCGTCCCTTTGTTTGCTACCACCTTGACTCTGTGGTTGTGGAGGTGGTGGATGCTGAGGGCCAAGGTCTAGATACAACCCTTCCTCATCAACACCCACATGCTCAAAGGATGGATTAGGGTTAGCCAGGTATTCATCATCTGCAGCTTGACTCTAGGTTTGGCTTGATTGTGCAAAGCTAGGACAAGGCAGTGAAGGGGTCAAGGGCTGGGTCAAGGTGTTGTCAATAGACTGCCAAGAACTACTAAAATCCTAAGGAGGAATTTCAGGAGGCTCAGTTGTAGGGTTGTGGTAAGCAAAAGTCAGGTAGCAGCACTTGGAGTCCTTATGTTTTGCAAACATGTCAAGCAAATCTTGGTCGGTGAAAAGTTTGATGTTCTTCTGTCTCTTAATGCAGAAGTAAACAATGTCACAACATCCCCATAAGTAGCAGGATAGTTATTCTCCACATCAAAAATCAAATCTACGAAGTTGGTACAATCAGCATTGGCAACTTTGTTCAAGCTAAACCACTGAGCACGAGTTTGATGAGCAATTATCCAGATTTCTAGGTTGTAGCTACTACCACCGTCCATCCTACAGATGAACAACAATGAGTTCACATCCATCTATCTAAAATCACACTATATGAACCACGTGACTACACAAAATTGACCACAATCACAATGACCATGCAATCGAAGCAGGAAAGAAACCCTACTCACCAGTCAGGAAGCCAGGGAGGTCGCTCGCCCGTGGCGGCCCCCTTGTTCGTGGCCATGCGCCGCCAAACAAGGGGATTCAGGGGTTCTTCTCTCCGTGCCGTAGCCGCAACCAGTGCCCTTGTCTTCTTCTCTCCCCGTTGACGCCGCAAACACAGGGTATTGGCTTCTCTCCTTCCGTCGCCACCGCCGCTGGTACAATCACCGCTAGGGTTTAGGGGTATAGGACTCAGGAGAGATAGGGAGAGTGAGGGACGAGGGAGAGACTGAGGTGGTGGTCAATCGTAGTCAACACCGTCTCCACCTCTTCTCTGAAAGCCAGGGGCAAGATGGTCCATTTAAGTGCCCGGTCCCACCTGTAAGAGCTCCCAAACAGCTGAAAACCAACGGCACACGGACGGAATGGCTTCTCAGGCAAAGAAGTTGAGAGCAGTGGCACATGTGTGCGGCCAACTTTTTTAATGGCCTGTGTGCAATTACAAACTTTTTTAATGGCACTCATGTAAAAGACTCAACATATAAGGGTGTAGTCTAGTTGCAGCCGGAGTGCAAGTAAGAGAGGATGTATATAAGGGATGCGTACTATGTGAAGTATGGTTACCTTTGATGGTTCAGTTTGGATTATCCAAACAGGAAGTGTTGGTGATAATGGTTGGACCTTGGGTGATGGAGATGTGTGTAACAGAACCGACCAAATTATAAGAGCACAAGTACAAAAACAAGCACCGAAGCGCTCAAATTTTCGAACTTGAGCCCATATAATCCCGGTAGTCAATCGAAACCACGAAGGATTTCAAACCAACTCGCTTACAACCAGGATCGCATCATTCAACATACAACATCATACGATACATTTCGCAAGTAGTCCAGAAATAAGTTTACACCACGGAGTAGCAAATATTACAAACCAAGTTTGAAAGTAGCGGAAGCATAACACACACTAGTTAATTAAATACTGCCAGTCTGGATGATCGACAACCCGCAAAAGCATGAGGAAAGTACATAAAGATGATCACGCCCTTGTGATCTAGTCATCGTCACCCGCAGGGTGGAGACACGTCTTGCAGAATCCCTGATAAAGCATGTCATCTGCAACAGGAGGGAATAAACCCTGAGTACTGGAATGTACTCAGCTAGACTTACCCGTCGAAAACCAGAAATAAAGTGACACCAAGGATTATGCAAGGCTTACACAAGAGGCTAGCTGACATAACATTTTGCATAAAGACATAAGTAATTTAAACTCTTGTAACCTGTACTAGCAGTTATTTTTAGCATTTACCTGTCATCTATCTTAGCACCTGTACTAAACATACACTTGATTATAATCAAACAACATGATTATTATATCCATAGCAGGTATATCATTATGGCAACATTGTATCATTCCCTTAACCACCAGTTCATTTAATGAGGTCTACGTTGCCGCTGCTCAAGTCAAGTGCTCACTAACCGGGAGCGACGGCGATTCGAATCGAATTCCTATCCAGCTGGAGGGGTATTTCTAACACTCACCGAGTCACGCCTGGCGAGGGCTGCTCAGGTCATCTTTTGTACAGTTCAGGAATCGCGGGCCCGAATAATGTCGCGTCCCCAAGGGCGACACTCTGCCAGGTGATAGGGACTCTAACCCCCCCTTGGTCTCACGCCAATGTCCCCAAGCACATCCTTTCTCTCCTCCAAGATGCAACCTACCATTCGATTCCCGGCCTGAACCATACTACTCGACTTCGCGGTCGGAACGACTTATCCGGCCAACTAAGTGTTAGACTGCGTTCAACATGACTCAAGGACGTACAGCGAATCGGTCCTTAAACGACTCAGACGGGCATAGCTCCACACCCAAGACGTGAAGTGTCTTGCGGCCGTACTATCGAACTCCCGCCCGGTCTCAATTTCATTTTTAAGCATGGTTCCATCCACGATAGCCATAAAGCCACTCGTGACTCCTTCCTACATCTCGCGGATGACCGGAAATCACCCGACTTCTACCGTACTAAGCAGGGCTAAGCATTGACACGTGCCTACACCTAATATAGGATTCAGTACGATATCTGGACAAGGACAGGTATAATGCAACAAGTGTTTTCATATAACTCCTACAACTTAATGCAGTAAACAATTAACAGTACTCAAGATTAATTTATAAAACAGTAGGTTCAGCATGCACCGGGGCTTGCCTTTCAGAAAAGTTGAAGGCCGGTGGTCAGGGCACTCCGGCAAGTCTTCAACGGCGTCTCCTTCGCCTGCTGGATCCTCGGGCTCCCGCTGCTCCTGGTTCTCCTCCGGAATCACAGGCTCGAATTCGAGGAGTGTCACCCCCCTCCGGTGCACCTATTGCATGAATGCACAATAAATACCATGGATGCCTAAATGGGTGCAACATGCTCGGAATGAAATGCATTTCAGAATAAAATACCCTATTCAAGTTATTTTATTAGTACGTGCAAATCTCTTCTCCAGTAGAGAAGTACTCACCTAATCTACTTAACCTAAGATAAAGCTGCTCATCCTCAGTTAAGGCCCTAACACCTAACAAATACAAAAGTAGCATGTCTTAGGATATTACACCATATCAAACAGCAAAACACCACAGAAAGCATTCTGGACAGCAGCTACTTGTTTTTATCACAACTGAAGATTTACAATTCCAAAAGATATGATTTAAGACAATCTGGAAAGCCTAAGAAATGCACTACAATTCATTTTCAGACCTCAACTCCAAACTCCTAAGTTTTCCATGTCAAACTTCACAAGTTCCAGAATCTGTATTCTCCAACACAGAGAGTAGCAGATTTTGAACTGCCACTTTAAACAATAGTAACTCTCAAACTACTAAGCCAAATGCTTCCAAATTTTAACACAAGCTAGTTCATCAAGTTTACTCCAACTTTGGTATTTACAAGTTGTCCAGCAACCAATTTTATCAAAGCCAAATTTAGAATTACTACTAGCTGTCCAGAAAACCTAAAATTACAAAGGTTAAATATTTATTGATGTGACAAACATTCTCTAAAACCAAACTAATGCTACTACAAGTTCACAAATATCACAAAGACACCAGGAAGTAAGGTGTGCCCACCTAGAACATTTATTTAAACCCATTTCTTAATTTACTTAAGTAATTAAGTGAAATTTCAAACATATATATAAACTGCTCCTAAAATTCTACAAAAATTACAGGGGACTCTCTGACCCAAAAAGAGACCACAGTAAAAATTTGAACAAGTTTTATTCACAGAAACTCCCTTCACAAAATTCACAAGCTAATAAGGCTGATTTTTGCATAAATAGGAAACCCTATTGAAAAGTGTCAAACAACAGATTTCATATTTTTCTTAGCCACTTTAAGATACCAAGACATTCTCCAAAAAGTTATATGAACATTGCACATGTAGAAAAATTACAAAAATTCATTTAAATATTTCCTAGAATAACAAGATAGCATAATAACTTGAAAAGTAATTAAGCACTGATGCCCAAATTTTTACCAGAGCTAGGGATAGCATAGAGTAACCTACCTACCAAATTTCATGATTTATGGAACACTACAGCTCAAGTTATAAATTTAACAAATTTGCATGCATTCCAAAACACATTTAAAGGATCTATTAAATTCTTACAGAATTTAAACATCTCATTCCAGATTTATATTTTTCTAAAATACTACACATCATGTAGACCCTAACAAAATTTATCTCATGATTTTTGGATCATTAAAACCCTAGATCTATATTTTTCCAACTTGTACAAAAATCAGTGACAAAATAATAAAAACGAATTTCATTTCGGGTGAACTGGGCCGGCCCGGAAGAACGCGGCCCACACTCGCGCGCGCGCGGCCTGCTCAGCGCTCCCGCCCGCGCTTGGCAACTGACAGGCGGGCCCCCGCAGTCAGGGACAGAGGAACAGGGGAGGCGGAGACCCGCGAGCTCCGACGAGCTCGAGCTCGCCGGAGAAGAGCTCGCTCGGCCAAGTGAGCACCACCTCGTGTTCTCCGTCACCTGGTGCGTCGATTGGTGCTCGTGGAATGGATGGGGAGGGGGTGGAAGGGGCTGGTCACCGCGAGCGGCGGCCGGTGGTGTCCGGTGGCGGCGCGCCGTCGCCGGTGAAGATGCACGGTGCGGTCTAGGCTCGGTGCGAGCTTCACCGCAGCTAGGCGGATCCATTTTGCTAAGAAGGGAGGACGGAGAGAGACCCGAAGCACCCCGACCACGGTGAGGTCCCATGGCGGGCTCCGGCGACCTCTCGGAGATGGGGAAGAAGGAAATGCGGCTCACCTCGAGTCAAATCACGGGCTTCGGTGGGTCAAGGAGATGGAGGGTGGTGAGGCGGAGGGAGTGGCGAGGTCTGGTGGACTGCGATGCGGTGGTGAGCGGGCACGAGCTTCGCCGGAGAGGAGCGGCAATGGCGGCCCGGTTTTCTCCGCTCTGGAAATGAGAGAGAACAGGAGGGCGATGGAATGGAGGGGGAAGCGGGTCGTCCTGGTCTTCATGCTGAGCTCGCAGGCGACGTGGGGCGTCGGCAGAACACGCGCGCCACGCGGCCACCGGGCTCTGCCCGAGCGCCACGACGCGGTCGGCCACGGCCGTCGGTGTCTGAACGTTTCGTTTCAGAGCTCAAAGGTACCGACTGACAGGGCAAGTTCAACACCGATTATCTCCCAAACCAGTTCGAATTAGAAGAAGATGATAGTACCAAAATTGTAGAGCTACATGAGGACTACAAGTTTGTCAATTGGAGTTTGGGCTGGTTCGGCCTAGATTTGAAACTACAGAACTCCAAAGTGGGTCACCCGAAAACTGAAACTTAGTTTCAGTCACAATGCCGACTGAAACCCGATTTTCTAGGCACCAAATCTCCTAAACCATTTAGAACTAGGTGATGGTGATATTGACAATGTTGTAGAGCTATGTGTGGACAACAACTTTGTCAATTGGCTCACAGTCTAGTTTGGCCTAGTTTGTGAGTTACAAGTTGCTAAAGTGAGGTACAGTGAAACTGAAAAGTCCAATTTCCAGACTTAGAATTTTTCTAAGTGTTGATCACCACTCAAGCTGACTTGTGGGCCATTTTTGAGCATGCTCTGGTCATTTTCATGAGATGGCCATATTAGAACTTTTGTTCCTTATGAAATTCTCTACAACTTTGCTTAAGGTTGCTCCTCCATGCAAGGTCTCTAAATTAGACTTTTTAACTGGTCAAACTAGAGCCTTCTAGGGTCAAATGGTGGTCAAACTTCTCTTGGAGGGCAAATTTGTAATTTTGGTCAACATGAACTTTGTTCCAAATGTTACCCTAAGTATAACTAAGGTGTTGTAGGTCATGATTGGCTATCTTACCTTTTTGTTACACCAACTATCAAGTACTTCATGAAATAAATCAAACAAACCCTAATATAATCACATGTGTTGCATCACATAAAATAACAAACATGAATGATGCATGCTTATGCTTATGCCATGCAAATGCAATGCAATTAAGGACTAAACACTTGAAGTGTTACAGCCCTCCCCCCTTATAAAAATCTCGTCCCGAGATTTGAAAAGCGTACCATTTTTCATAGAATTCTTTATAACCATCCCGCAAATAATCCTCCCGTTCCCACGTAGCATCACTCTCACTTCCCTGATTACTCCACATCACTTTGTACCACTTAACCACTTTACTTCTAGTTACTCGTTCCTGAGTATCGATCACTCGGACTGGCTTTTCTTCATAGGTTAGGTCGGATTCCAGTCTGATATCACCTAAAGGAACTTGTTCCTCAGGAACCCGAAGACACTTTTTAAGCTGAGATACATGGAAAACGTTGAATATGGCTCTCATCTCAGGAGGCAACTGGATTTTGTACGCAACAGCTCCACTCTTGCCTATGATCTGGAAAGGACCCACATATCTTGGTGCAAGTTTCCGTTTAACACCAAAACGTTGGACACTCTTCATTGGAGAAACTTTCAAATAAACGAAGTCTCCAACTTCAAATTCGAGTGGTTTTCGGCGACGATCAGCATAGCTTTTCTGTCTCGCTTGTGCTGCAGCCATGTGTTTATGGATGGTACGGACTTGTTCCTCGGCTTCCTGGACAAAATCGATGCCATAATACCTTCTTTCCCCAGCTTCTATCCAGTTTAGTGGAGTTCGACACTTTCGACCGTACAAAGCTTCGAATGGAGCCATCTTAATACTCTCTTGATAACTGTTATTGTACGAGAATTCGGCTAAAGGTAACCATTTTTCCCAAGAACCCTTGGATGAAATGACGCATGCTCGCAACAGATCTTCCAAGATTTGGTTAACTCGTTCTGTCTGACCCGACGTTTGGGGGTGATAAGCAGAGCTTCTCACTAACTTGGTTCCCAGAAGGTGATGCAAATGCTCCCAAAAGCGAGCAGTGAACTGGGGACCACGGTCAGATATGATAGTACGAGGTATCCCATGAAGCCGGACTATCTGATTGAAGTACAACTCAGCATAGTCAGTGGGACGATAGTCCACTCTCACTGGAATGAAGTGAGCTGATTTGGTCAAACGATCCACAATTACCCAGATGGAATTATGATTTTTGACAGTAGGAGGAAGACCGACAATAAAATCCATACTTATCTCTTCCCATTTCCAGCCTGGAATGGAGAGTGGCTGAAGTAGCCCAGCTTTCATGTGCACAGCTTTAACTCTGCAACAGGTGTCACATCTAGCGACATATGCAGCTATCTCTTTCCGCATCTTGGTCCACCAATAAAGGGGTTTCAAATCATAATACATCTTATTACTACCCGGATGGATGGACAACTTAGACGAATGTGCTTCGGACAGGATCTGATCTCTAAGCTCTCGGTCCTTAGGTACCACTAACCTATCCTTAAACCACAGCACACCTTCGTCATCTAACCTGAAATGCTTAGTCTCTCCTTCATTCATCTTCCGTTTTATGTGAAAGATACCCGGATCAGTCTTTTGGAGCTCAATGATTCTATTCCTGAGAGTACCACTGACGGTGATGTTGTACAGGACTGCCGGATGTAACAGGCGAGATTGGTAAAAATCAGTTTCAATTAAGGAATGGCAATGAGACTTACGGCTTAAAGCGTCCGCAACCACATTTGCCTTGCCTGGGTGATAGTGTACTTGAAGATTATAATCTTTAATCAACTCGAGCCATCTTCTCTGACGCATATTTAGCTCGGGTTGAGTGAAGATGTATTTGAGGCTTTTATGATCGGTGTAGATATTGCAGACATTTCCCAGCAGATAATGCCGCCATACTTTCAAAGCATGAACAACTGCAGCCAGTTCTAAGTCATGCGTTGGATAATTCACCTCATGCTTCCGAAGTTGTCGGGAAGTATATGCAATCACTCGGCCTTCCTGCATCAAAACGCCTCCCAAACCTATGCCTGAGGCATCACAATAAACATCAAATGGTTTCTCGATATTCGGTTGTGCCAAAACCGGAGCTGAGGTTAGGAGGGTTCGTAGTTGGTGAAAAGCCGCATCACACTCAGGAGTCCAGACAAACCTGGTGTCTTTCTGCAGCAACCGAGTCATTGGCTTGGCTATTTTGGAGAAATCCGGGATGAAGCGACGATAATAGCCAGCCAACCCAAGGAAACTCCGAACCTCGTGAACCGAGATAGGAGCCTTCCAGTTTAGTACTTCCTGTACCTTGGCGGGATCCACCATAATTCCTCCATCGGACAACACATGCCCAAGGAAAGGTACTTCACGAAGCCAGAATTCGCACTTACTGAACTTTGCATATAGTTGATGTTCACGCAGTCTTGTGAGGACTATACGCAGATGTTCAGCGTGATCCTCCTCATTCACAGAATATACCAAGATGTCATCAATAAATACCACCACAAACTTGTCCAATTCAGGCATAAACACCGAATTCATCAAGTACATGAAGTGTGCGGGGGCATTTGTCAAGCCGAAAGACATAACAAGATACTCATAAAGACCGTATCTGGTAGAAAAGGCTGTCTTTGGAACATCTTCCGGGCGAATTTTAATTTGATGGTAGCCCGATCTTAGATCGATCTTGGAGAAAACTTTAGCTTTAGACAACTGATCGAACAAGATGTCGATTCGCGGTAGAGGGTACTTATTTTTGACAGTGACTGCATTGAGAGGTCTATAATCTACGCACATCCGCAACGACTGATCCTTCTTCTTTACAAAGATAGCAGGACATCCCCACGGCGATGAGCTAGGACGAATCAACCCTTTCTTCAAAAGTTCATTCAATTGCACCTTAAGTTCAGCTAGTTCATTTGGAGGCATCCTATAGGGTCTCCTAGAGATGGGTGCGGTGCCAGGCAACAACTCGATTTTAAACTCCACATCCCGATCCGGAGGGAGTCCCGACAAATCATCGGGAAAAACGTCCGGAAATTCATTTACTACGGAAATTTCAGCCAACGCCTTTGCTTGCACAGCATGAATTTCCCCCGACAATTCAACCTTTCTGGGAAGTTGTACTAGAAAACCTTTTTGATCTGTAGGATCTCTGAGCATAACTACCCGAGCGGATGTGTCAATGAGTACCCCGTTCTGACTCATCCAATTCATGCCCAAGATAACATCTATGTCTAAACCAGGTAAAACCAATAGGGCAAGCGAATAACTTCGCCCTTCTATCTCAAACTTAAGGTTCCCCACTACTTTGTTTGTGGAAATATTCCCACTTGCAGCGCTAATACAATAACCCACACCTTCAACAGTATGCAACTTGTGTGCAAATTTAGATGCAAACTTAGGACTGATAAAGGAATGCGAAGCACCTGAATCAAAAAGTACCACTGCGGGGTGTTGGTCAACTAGAAACTTACCAGCGGTGACCACCTCACCAGATGGAATTTCCTCAATGCTGTTATAATGGGCGTGTCCTTGGCGACTACCTTGGTTGACATTTTTCTTCGGGTACGGACAATTTCTGGACCAATGACCTGGCTTGTTGCAGTTCCAGCAAGGCATATTGCTAGGAGGAACACTAGAGCTGCTCTGTCCAGAAGTCCCCTTTGGCAGAGCTACGGTATAAGCCTTACGGAACCCTGTTTTTGCAGCAGGCTTCTTCTGCGGCGGACGAAACTTTGTATTCTGAGCAGGTGGGCGAGGGGAAGACCTCGGTGCCGCTGAGGCCTTTGACTGAGAAGCACTTGCCTCAAGGGCCCTTTTACGGCTCTTAGAGGCAGAATAAATAGTATTGTTGTTCTCCTGGGTCAAAGCATCGCTGATGAAATCATTGAAAGTAGTACATTTGCTAGTGCCCATAGTTTTCATCAGTTTTGGGCCGAGGCCCCTTTTGAAGCTAGCAATCTTTTTGGCATCGGTATCCACAAACTCAGTGGCATACCTTGCCAGGTTGTTGAAGGACTGCAAGTATTCAGTCAGGCTTTTGTTTCCTTGCGACAGCCTCATAAACTCTGTGTGCTTGATTGCCATAAGACCGGGAGGGATATAATTTCCTCGGAATGCCGCCTTAAACTAATCCCAAGCAATTGGGACATTGGCAGGCAGTGTGGAACGATAGTGGCTCCACCAAATGCCCGCCGGACCATGCAACTGATGGGAAGCATACTCAGTTTTCAGCTCATCAGTTAGGCGTAGCAGACGAAACTTTTGTTCAATGGTATTCAACCATTCGTCAGCCTGCAGTGGTTCTTCCGCTTCCTTAAAGAGCGGAGGCTTTGTATCCAGAAAGTCCTTGAAATCGCTGTACTGATTTGGCTCTGGGCCCTGGCGGCCAGGACGAGCCTCCCGGTTAGCCAGCTGGCGCATAGCATCCGCCAACATGCGCTGCCCTTCGACCACTGTCTGCATCAACTCGGCCGGAGTGGGTGGTGGCGGAGGGGGTGGCTGTTCCTCCTCCTCATTTCCACGACCCCGACGTAGATTGTACGACATCTGCAAAATGCATAGCCAATGAGCACTGACGATGTGGGAAACTTGTAGATGAATTATTGTAAATAGGTCAAACTGACTTCATGAAATAGACTTCTCATAATAATTAAGGCACAATAATTCACCACAACCGCACAATCCATTCAAGCGCATCATTTGACGAGATCATACTTGGTAATCCAACAAGATGCTCTTTGATGAAGGCTTACTCACAGGGAGCACACGGTTACCGGACCGTTTACGTTGCTATCTACGTGATTTTTGACCTTTTGCACGGTACTTGGATTCGATCTCAAGATTTTTAGTTGACTGTGAAAGGCTACTTCAAACTGACCACAAAGAGACTTCTCAATGAAGAGTTCCATGGTGGATCATGACTAGCCACCTCGATACCTGCGCGTGCCAAGCAGCACAGCCTTATGTCGCGCGCCATAGGAGGCCCTCGGTTTCGTCGCGGCACCGAAGGGTGCTAATCGTGACACCATCATCGAACGCAACATAATAAGACATCAAGTTGTGATCGAAATTAACGGGTTCAAACTACATTCAGGAAACATACGGTTCAACCTTACATCCCAAAGTCAAGTTATTACAAGGCCTCACTCCTTCACAGGGAGGGCACAAAAGACGATCCTAACATTATAGGCACGTGATGACTACTCTAAGCATCATCCTCCGAGTCGGTGTCAAGGATCTCCCCGCCGTCCTCATCACTGACAGGCTCTAACTCCTCGTCTTCTTCTTCTTCTGGCTCTTCCTCTGGTGCTTCTGCCGGTGGGGCATCCTGTGGTCCATCAACCTCCACTTCATCATCATCCTCAGCCATGATGATTCCCGAACCCATGTCCTCATCGACGTTGTTGTTTCGAGGCAGCAGGGGATTAAGCTCGTTGTTCAGGCGGTGCACTTCTTCATGAAGGTTGTCATTGTATTCTTCAGCATTTTCTAACTGTTGCTCGAGCTCAAACTGACGAGTTCTCAGAACGTTCTCCTCGTGCCAGGCTTCATCCCTCTGTTCCATCACACGGACTAACATGCGTTGACAGTTGCGGTTTGCCACTGTCAACCTCTGGACTGCAAGCGTTTCTTGATCACGATCATGAATCACTTGTTCCAGTTGTTGCCGTGCTGCATCCCTAGCAGCAGTCACCTCTGCCAGCTCTGCCCTCAGCCTTTCCACCTCAGTAGGCTCAGGGCGGGGCTCACGTGGAGCGAGCTGGTGACGCGGTGCCCTGCCCCCAGTGGACTTACGAGCGGTCCTCTTGGTACGTGCCATCTGTAGCAACAAGATAAGATACGGCTTAGAGTGAGGATCATTTAGGGGATACGAAATTTACTGTAGTCGGGAGTACAGAAATTTTTAAGGAGGGAGTAAATGATATGTATGATATATTTAAACATGATGCATGCACGTTCCGTACGCCCTCTCACCTTAGTAGAAAACTAAAGGGCTAACGCTAAGCGGTGGCATACATACGTTCTCTCATATAAGCGAAACTAGCGGTCTACTCGTTACGCTGTTAGTGTACCTGCAGAAAATTTCATTGCAGCCCAACAATTCCCAATATATGCACACAAGAAAGCAGTAAATTAAATACTTTCCATATACACATCCCCAGATGTATATACTTCAGTATCAAAGCTACCCGATAATAATGTTCCCACAATTAAGTGCTTACATAATTACATGGTTTAAACACGCAAGTATGCAAGTCACCAAAACTACTCTCCCCTAGACCGCCGGTTGGACGATCATGCTCTCACAACTCACACTTACCAGAGCGTCGAGGTAATTGATCCATACATTACCACCCAAGGGGATGGCATCCATACAATTTCACGCCGTATGGACGACGAAACAGAAACAAACAAGGCCCCCAAGTTAGTCTTTATAATAAGCCACCTAAGAGTCCTTATTTGGGCTAAGGTTTGTGATCACTGGCATACCTATAAAATAATTTTTAGAGTTTAACCCTTTTCGCAAACAAATTCTTTTTGTTTTTAATTACCCGTAAGATGTGTTTAATGTTGAATTATGCTCCGGTACCAGCTGTAACAGAACCGACCAAATTATAAGAGCACAAGTACAAAAACAAGCACCGAAGCGCTCAAATTTTCGAACTTGAGCCCATATAATCCCGGTAGTCAATCGAAACCACGAAGGATTTCAAACCAACTCGCTTACAACTAGGATCGCATCATTCAACATACAACATCATACGATACATTTCGTAAGTAGTCCAGAAATAAGTTTACACCACGGAGTAGCAAATATTACAAACCAAGTTTGAAAGTAGCGGAAGCATAACACACACTAGTTAATTAAATACTGCCAGTCTGGATGATCGACAACCCGCAAAAGCATGAGGAAAGTACATAAAGATGATCACGCCCTTGTGATCTAGTCATCGTCACCCGCAGGGTGGAGACACGTCTTGCAGAATCCCTGATAAAGCATGTCATCTGCAACAGGAGGGAATAAACCCTGAGTACTGGAATGTACTCAGCTAGACTTACCCGTCGAAAACCAGAAATAAAGTGACACCAAGGATTATGCAAGGCTTACACAAGAGGCTAGCTGACATAACATTTTGCATAAAGGCATAAGTAATTTAAACTCTTGTAACCTGTACTAGCAGTTATTTTTAGCATTTACCTGTCATCTATCTTAGCACCTGTACTAAACATACACTTGATTATAATCAAACAACATGATTATTATATCCATAGCAGGTATATCATTATGGCAACATTGTATCATTCCCTTAACCACCAGTTCATTTAATGAGGTCTACGTTGCCGCTGCTCAAGTCAAGTGCTCACTAACCGGGAGCGACGGCGATTCGAATCGAATTCCTATCCAGCTGGAGGGGTATTTCTAACACTCACCGAGTCACGCCTGGCGAGGGCTGCTCAGGTCATCTTTTGTACAGTTCAGGAATCGCGGGCCCGAATAATGTCGCGTCCCCAAGGGCGACACTCTGCCAGGTGATAGGGACTCTAACCCCCCCTTGGTCTCACGCCAATGTCCCCAAGCACATCCTTTCTCTCCTCCAAGATGCAACCTACCATTCGATTCCCGGCCTGAACCATACTACTCGACTTCGCGGTCGGAACGACTTATCCGGCCAACTAAGTGTTAGACTGCGTTCAACATGACTCAAGGACGTACAGCGAATCGGTCCTTAAACGACTCAGACGGGCATAGCTCCACACCCAAGACGTGAAGTGTCTTGCGGCCGTACTATCGAACTCCCGCCCGGTCTCAATTTCATTTTTAAGCATGGTTCCATCCACGATAGCCATAAAGCCACTCGTGACTCCTTCCTACATCTCGCGGATGACCGGAAATCACCCGACTTCTACCGTACTAAGCAGGGCTAAGCATTGACACGTGCCTACACCTAATATAGGATTCAGTACGATATCTGGACAAGGACAGGTATAATGCAACAAGTGTTTTCATATAACTCCTACAACTTAATGCAGTAAACAATTAACAGTACTCAAGATTAATTTATAAAACAGTAGGTTCAGCATGCACCGGGGCTTGCCTTTCAGAAAAGTTGAAGGCCGGTGGTCAGGGCACTCCGGCAAGTCTTCAACGGCGTCTCCTTCGCCTGCTGGATCCTCGGGCTCCCGCTGCTCCTGGTTCTCCTCCGGAATCACAGGCTCGAATTCGAGGAGTGTCACCCCCCTCCGGTGCACCTATTGCATGAATGCACAATAAATACCATGGATGCCTAAATGGGTGCAACATGCTCGGAATGAAATGCATTTCAGAATAAAATACCCTATTCAAGTTATTTTATTAGTACGTGCAAATCTCTTCTCCAGTAGAGAAGTACTCACCTAATCTACTTAACCTAAGATAAAGCTGCTCATCCTCAGTTAAGGCCCTAACACCTAACAAATACAAAAGTAGCATGTCTTAGGATATTACACCATATCAAACAGCAAAACACCACAGAAAGCATTCTGGACAGCAGCTACTTGTTTTTATCACAACTGAAGATTTACAATTCCAAAAGATATGATTTAAGACAATCTGGAAAGCCTAAGAAATGCACTACAATTCATTTTCAGACCTCAACTCCAAACTCCTAAGTTTTCCATGTCAAACTTCACAAGTTCCAGAATCTGTATTCTCCAACACAGAGAGTAGCAGATTTTGAACTGCCACTTTAAACAATAGTAACTCTCAAACTACTAAGCCAAATGCTTCCAAATTTTAACACAAGCTAGTTCATCAAGTTTACTCCAACTTTGGTATTTACAAGTTGTCCAGCAACCAATTTTATCAAAGCCAAATTTAGAATTACTACTAGCTGTCCAGAAAACCTAAAATTACAAAGGTTAAATATTTATTGATGTGACAAACATTCTCTAAAACCAAACTAATGCTACTACAAGTTCACAAATATCACAAAGACACCAGGAAGTAAGGTGTGCCCACCTAGAACATTTATTTAAACCCATTTCTTAATTTACTTAAGCAATTAAGTGAAATTTCAAACATATATATAAACTGCTCCTAAAATTCTACAAAAATTACAGGGGACTCTCTGACCCAAAAAGAGACCACAGTAAAAATTTGAACAAGTTTTATTCACAGAAACTCCCTTCACAAAATTCACAAGCTAATAAGGCTGATTTTTGCATAAATAGGAAACCCTATTGAAAAGTGTCAAACAACAGATTTCATATTTTTCTTAGCCACTTTAAGATACCAAGACATTCTCCAAAAAGTTATATGAACATTGCACATGTAGAAAAATTACAAAAATTCATTTAAATATTTCCTAGAATAACAAGATAGCATAATAACTTGAAAAGTAATTAAGCACTGATGCCCAAATTTTTACCAGAGCTAGGGATAGCATAGAGTAACCTACCTACCAAATTTCATGATTTATGGAACACTACAGCTCAAGTTATAAATTTAACAAATTTGCATGCATTCCAAAACACATTTAAAGGATCTATTAAATTCTTACAGAATTTAAACATCTCATTCCAGATTTATATTTTTCTAAAATACTACACATCATGTAGACCCTAACAAAATTTATCTCATGATTTTTGGATCATTAAAACCCTAGATCTATATTTTTCCAACTTGTACAAAAATCAGTGACAAAATAATAAAAACGAATTTCATTTCGGGTGAACTGGGCCGGCCCGGAAGAACGCGGCCCACACTCGCGCGCGCGCGGCCTGCTCAGCGCTCCCGCCCGCGCTTGGCAACTGACAGGCGGGCCCCCGCAGTCAGGGACAGAGGAACAGGGGAGGCGGAGACCCGCGAGCTCCGACGAGCTCGAGCTCGCCGGAGAAGAGCTCGCTCGGCCAAGTGAGCACCACCTCGTGTTCTCCGTCACCTGGTGCGTCGATTGGTGCTCGTGGAATGGATGGGGAGGGGGTGGAAGGGGCTGGTCACCGCGAGCGGCGGCCGGTGGTGTCCGGTGGCGGCGCGCCGTCGCCGGTGAAGATGCACGGTGCGGTCTAGGCTCGGTGCGAGCTTCACCGCAGCTAGGCGGATCCATTTTGCTAAGAAGGGAGGACGGAGAGAGACCCGAAGCACCCCGACCACGGTGAGGTCCCATGGCGGGCTCCGGCGACCTCTCGGAGATGGGGAAGAAGGAAATGCGGCTCACCTCGAGTCAAATCACGGGCTTCGGTGGGTCAAGGAGATGGAGGGTGGTGAGGCGGAGGGAGTGGCGAGGTCTGGTGGACTGCGATGCGGTGGTGAGCGGGCACGAGCTTCGCCGGAGAGGAGCGGCAATGGCGGCCCGGTTTTCTCCGCTCTGGAAATGAGAGAGAACAGGAGGGCGATGGAATGGAGGGGGAAGCGGGTCGTCCTGGTCTTCATGCTGAGCTCGCAGGCGACGTGGGGCGTCGGCAGAACACGCGCGCCACGCGGCCACCGGGCTCTGCCCGAGCGCCACGACGCGGTCGGCCACGGCCGTCGGTGTCTGAACGTTTCGTTTCAGAGCTCAAAGGTACCGACTGACAGGGCAAGTTCAACACCGATTATCTCCCAAACCAGTTCGAATTAGAAGAAGATGATAATACCAAAATTGTAGAGCTACATGAGGACTACAAGTTTGTCAATTGGAGTTTGGGCTGGTTCGGCCTAGATTTGAAACTACAGAACTCCAAAGTGGGTCACCCGAAAACTGAAACTTAGTTTCAGTCACAATGCCGACTGAAACCCGATTTTCTAGGCACCAAATCTCCTAAACCATTTAGAACTAGGTGATGGTGATATTGACAATGTTGTAGAGCTATGTGTGGACAACAACTTTGTCAATTGGCTCACAGTCTAGTTTGGCCTAGTTTGTGAGTTACAAGTTGCTAAAGTGAGGTACAGTGAAACTGAAAAGTCCAATTTCCAGACTTAGAATTTTTCTAAGTGTTGATCACCACTCAAGCTGACTTGTGGGCCATTTTTGAGCATGCTCTGGTCATTTTCATGAGATGGACATATTAGAACTTTTGTTCCTTATGAAATTCTCTACAACTTTGCTTAAGGTTGCTCCTCCATGCAAGGTCTCTAAATTAGACTTTTTAACTGGTCAAACTAGAGCCTTCTAGGGTCAAATGGTGGTCAAACTTCTCTTGGAGGGCAAATTTGTAATTTTGGTCAACATGAACTTTGTTCCAAATGTTACCCTAAGTATAACTAAGGTGTTGTAGGTCATGATTGGCTACCTTACCTTTTTGTTACACCAACTATCAAGTACTTCATGAAATAAATCAAACAAACCCTAATATAATCACATGTGTTGCATCACATAAAATAACAAACATGAATGATGCATGCTTATGCTTATGCCATGCAAATGCAATGCAATTAAGGACTAAACACTTGAAGTGTTACAATGTGTGAGGCTATGGGTTTGGTATCCAGGTCTAGGGACTCTCTGATGCAGTTGGCAAGCGTGTTCCAATGTAGGTAGAATGGTACTTTGTCTGTAAATTAGAGTAAATTGTGTAACATTAGAATCTATTGTTGGGCTATATATATGTCTGTGAGGTTACCTTGTAATCGTCGAAGGTGCTGATGGCATCGCAGAATTGTTTGGATGTTTTGTCAAGCTGTGTGACTACATCGTTGAGCTACTATAGGACTTTAGCATGGACCGGCTGCATGTCAAATCCATCAGTGCATAGTAGATATTTTCATATACTTGACTTATCTAGACCATGGCATACATATTGCATAATTGGAGTGCGTTGATCTGCGCATTCCAGGTATCTATGTCGGTCACTAAAGCCGATAGAGTTGCATAATTGAGATCAACTATCTTGTAGCCTAGGACATTGGTCATATGCCTTAGAGAGCAATACATGGCATCTGCTTCCATTGTGGATGCATTTTTCTTCGGAGGGTTGTCGTATCTACGGGTGAAATTTCCTATTGTAACATATGTTTCAAATTGACCTTGCTGTGTTGTCACAGTGCTCATGACAGGTGTTGGTCCATGTATTTTCTCCATGACATTAGTGTAAATGATTCTGAGGCGGTTAGCATATGATGGCGGCATCGGTATTTGTAACCAGGATATAAATAAGAGGTGTCATATGCGTTAGTATAAGTATATGATCTGTAAAGGAGTGAACAGGCTGGCAAGGAAGTGAAAATGACATGATAATACGGAAGGGAGCTGTTATGGTGGGCGACATGTATCAGCGACGTGGCAAAGCAAGTGGCTGAGCAGAGACCGCGCCAACCAGGCCACAGCATGGTCACCAGCCGAGCCGCGCGCTGTCATGTCGTCCAGTTAGTTCAGTTAGTTGCTTGATCCAAGTATTTAGGAGAATTACTTTGTTATTTCCTTAAAACTAGCATTGAGGTTTGTTAAGATTGAGTATAAGTATGGAACATTCAGTTAATAGAGAATCTAGCCTAGGATTGAGATTTATCTCCTCTTGGGCCCCTAGGCTCTACTGTTCACGTCATCCCCTTACCACCGTCCCCATCTACTCTAGGGCGTCGAGCACGGCGCCCCCTCCACGCCGCCACCGCGGATTCAAGCCATGGCCTCCCATCCTCCATTCCTACGCTCTACGATCCTTGAGTTCCAACAACCTGGTATCAATGTCAGGCCCTGGATCCTCCTCCGCCGTTGACACCGCCTCCGTCGAGGCGTCTGCTTTGGCTCCACTGACCACCTCTGCCGCCTTGATCCCCTCCTCGCCCCCACTACCGATGGCCACCACGGTGTCCACCAATGCGCTGGACGCGCTCACCACGGCCATCCTGGGCATGCAGCCCCAGATGGGTGACCTGGCTCTACATGTCGCGGTGATCGAGGGCACGCCATCGGGATCGTCACCACCACAACCATCCCTTGGCTTGCCCGGGTTCGGTGCCATCCCTCTGCTGCAGAACCGGTCGTGTCCGAGGTCACCACCACCCAAGCGCCAGCGGCCACGCTGCCGGCGTCCTACACTACCACGTTGGTTTCCACCGTTCCGCCGCCGGCGCCCCCATCAGCCCCGGTGCCTATCACCTAGATCAACTTCCCACACTCGCCTTTGCAGGTGCCCTCGCTGTCGTCCATCATGAACGGCGGCCACGTCGATGTGATGTCGCCACCGCGCGTCCATGTGCCACCAAAAACTGAAGTAGCCGGCGTGCCGCGGTATCACAAGCTGTCCTTCCCGGCCTATGAAGGCAAGGAGGACCCTCTCGGTTGGCTCAATCGTTGTGAGCGGTTCTTCAATGCCCAGCGCACCCGGGAGGCTGACAAGGTGTGGCTGGCCTCTTTCCATCTGCTCGGATCAGCACAACAGTGGTACTTTGTCATCGAGCGCGACGCCGGCACACCATCCTAGGAGGAATTCAAGTAGCTTTGTCATCAGCGCTTTGGTCCACCGCTCACTACCAATCATCTGGCGGAATTGGTGCGTCTGCCTTTCACCGCGGATGTAGCCACGTATCTGGACGCGTTCTTGGCATGCCTGGCGCATGCTAGACGCCTCACACCATACCAGCAAGCACAACTGTTCACGGGTGGATTGCCGGAGCACATCCAGATCGATGTCGAGCTCCATGACCCTCAGGACCTGCAGCGGGCTATGCGCTTGGCGCGCGCTTATGAACGTCGCAGCTCCACCTCATAGCTCGCTCTTCCAGCGCCTCCACCCCGCCCACCTCGCCGCGCCGCATTAGGCTCGGTGCCGGCACTGCCAAGCACAGGATCATCACCATCGACCCCTGCGTCGTCCACACCGAGACCCTTTAAGACACTCTCACCGGAAGAGATGGCCGAGCGCCGCAAACAGGGTCTCTGTTACAATTGCGACGAGCCCTACGTCCAAGGCCATAGGTGTGCCCGCCTCTTTTATCTTGAGGCCTTGGACTACATTGTTGAAGAGCCTAATGACGGTGATGAGGAAGCAGAGGTGCCAACCGCCCTAGCGCAGTTTGATCAGAACCTGGCAGTCATCTCGCTGGGCGCCATCACTGGTATACGGACTCAAGATACTATGCAGATTTATGTTACCATCGGCAATGAGCAATTCATCGCTCTCCTAGACTCTGGATCGACTCACAATTTCATTCGCAAAGACGTCGCTCGTAGCGTGGGCCTCCAGTTCGCCCCATGTCCGGGTGCCAGCGTGATAGTCGCCAATGGTGATCGGGTGGTCTGCCGTGGTTTGGCACACGATGTGGGCATTCGCATTGCAGATGAGTTCTTCATGGTGGACTGCTACTCGATTTCACTCGACAAATGGGACATGATCCTCGGCGTCACCTTCCTGCGCACCCTAGGGCCGATCCTCTGGGATTTCGATGACTTATGCATGGCCTTCACACGTGACGGTCGACGTGTGTTCTGGCGGGGCATTGGCTCCACCCGCCATGACGTACAGTCGACATGTCGCCTCAACGTCATCCACAACGAGCCGGAGCTGCTGGACACCTTGCTGCACTCTTTTGAGGATGTGTTTGCTGAGCCACAGGGACTACCACCGGCGAGGGCTTGCGACCATCGCATTTATCTACTGCCCAACACACCTCCGGTAGTTGTTCGTCCCTATCGCTACCCTCAGCTTCAAAAAGATGAACTAGAAAAGCAATGTGACACCATGCTGCAGCAGGGTATTATTCGGACAAGTACATCGGTGTTCTCGGCATCGGTGCTCCTAGTGAAGAAGCATGACGGTTCATGGAGGTTTTGCGTGGATTATCGCGCACTGAATCAGCAGACAGTTAAGGACAAGTTCCCTATTCTCGTGGTTGAAGAACTGCTCGATGAATTGAAAGGCGCCAAATTCTTTACTAAGCTGGATTTGCGCTCTGGGTACCACCAAGTGCGCATGAACGCCGCTGACATTGAGAAAACGGCGTTCAGAACACATAAGGGCCACTTTGAGTTTTTGGTGATGCCATTCGGCTTGACGAATGCGCCGGCCATGTTCCAGAGTTTGATGAACGCTGTGCTCCGGCCATTCCTTCGAAAGTTTGTGCTTGTATTCTTTGATGACATCCTCATCTATAGCCCGTCGTGGTCCTCCCATTTGCAGCACGTGAACGCGGTTATGACTGCTCTCCGCGCTCACCAGCTTCGTCTCAAACGCAGCAAGTGCTCCTTTGCTCAGCCGACTGTACAGTACCTTGGCCATGTGATTTCAGCGGACGGTGTTGCCATGGATCAGGACAAGGTGGCAGCGATAACTACTTGGCCACAACCACGGTTAGTGCGTGGCCTCCGCGGATTTTTGGGGCTGGCCGGCTACTATCGCCGGTTCATCAAGGACTACGGCGCGATAGCAGCTCCACTGACCCAGCTACTCAAGAAGGATGGGTTCCTGTGGTCTCCGGAAGCGGCAGCGGCATTCAAATCACTAAAAAGGGCATTGTTCGCTGCACCAGTTTTGCAGCTACCAAACTTCACCAAACCCTTCATCGTTGACTGTGATGCCTCCGGCTCTGGATTTGGTGCAGTCCTACATCAAGGCGACGGGGCGCTCGCTTTCTTCAGCCGCCCGTTCGCAGCCCGACACATGAAGCTTGCGGCTTATGAGCGCGAGCTCATTGGATTGGTGCAGGCAGTGCGCCATTGGTGCCCCTATCTTTGGGGCCATTCATTTGTCGTCAGAACCGACCACTACGCTCTTAAATTTATGCTCGATCAGCGGCTCTCTACCGTGCCCCAACATCAGTGGGTAAGCAAGTTATTTGGCTATGATTTCAGTGTGGAGTATTGCCCGGGTCGGCTCAATACGGTTGCCGATGCTCTATCTCGCCGGGGGGATGATGATGCGTCCCTCGCTGCGACCAGCGTGCCCTCCTTCCAGCTGTACGACGAACTGCACCGTGAACTCCAGGAGGACCCTGCGCTGCGTGCTTACCGTGATGGCGTGGTGGCTGCGTGTGGCGACCCGTGGCGCGTCATCGACGGTTTGGTGCTCCACGGCAACTGTGTCGTGGTGCCAGAGTCTTCTGCAGTACTACCAGTAGTCCTACAGCTAGCCCATGCCGGTCATGAAGGAATCCAGAAGACGCTACAACGCCTGCGCCGTGACTTCATCGTCGACCACGATCGCCGGCTGGTACAGGACCTTGTCAGCGCGTGCGCCGTGTGTTAGTGGAACAAGACTGAGGCGCTGCACCCGGCCGGCCTTCTTCAGCCCCTCGAGGTGCCCTCCCAGGTCTGGGCAGACATCTTGCTCGACTTCATTGAGGGGCTACCGCGCGTCAATGGCAAGAGCGTCATATTGACGGTGGTGGATCGTTTCTCGAAGCATGCTCACTTTATTCCGCTAAGCCATCCTTACACGACAGCTACGGTGTGAAACGACCTCAATTTCCATGAAGGGAAATCCACAGAGTCGAAGTGTATTAAGACCGCGATGGATCTTATTACCCAAATTCCAGTCGAATACCATATCCATACAACGATAATATCAGAGTACAATTAGTGCGGAATTACATAATTTATTACATCGCTGCATTGGCGGTAACAAAAGTAGCAGACAAGCATAACAGCTTGAAGATAAGATCGCCAAACTTGAGCGTAGGCACGAACCCCTCAACCATCAAACTCCTCGGAACTAAACTCCTCAGCAGAACCTGTGCCAAAAATTTATCAGTACGATTTGTACTGGCCACTCCCATCCCTATGAGCATTGCTTTGTGGATTTGGATGCATCATGGTTATATTCAAAAGAAAAACCTATAGGGCTGGGGTTTCCTATGCAGTAGCATATCAAGTGTATAATATAAATAATCAAGTTTTAACATCATTCCCACACTCATTCCACTCCATTCCCTTTTCCGAGCCAGGTTACGATCTTGGGATCAATATACCACCATCTCCACATTATTACCATACCATCGCTCAATCGACAGGCCAACTCCCTCTCGGCACTATCTCAAGGCCGGTAGCCCCTGGCTATGAGTGACACTCTCTCACGGGGGAAGAAGAGAAGGACTCATCTCTCTATATAGTTTAAGCGAAACCCAGGAAAGGTCCATAGCCGACGAGTCAGCGCATGTATCGATCGATCAACCATACACTCTGCAGAGGTTTTACATAACCACAAGATCTGCCTTCCTTGCTGACCGTCGTCAACTGGGCTGATTCTGGCTGCTTGCTAGCCTAGGATAATGCCACTCTACCATTCAGCCCTGGTTCACCCCAAGTCGAGTCTAGGGTGGCTGAAACTGTGAGTCATGAGCCGGGTCCACAAGGTCTCCATGAAGTCTCGGTAGGGTGTGGGGGAAAATCCTTTGTGCCCCGTACCTCCTTACACTGTCCGCTATCAACCTAGCAGTAGTGGCAAAATCCTACCAAGTAGTCCAGCCGTCCCGCACCATATAGGGCGAGTGGTACGTAAGGCTTCCCGGTGAATCTGAGTACTAGTAAGTCCTTAGGGATGACCAAGCCAGAATGTCTCCATCAGGGTTTCCTTTACCGTGCCACCACAGCACCTCCAACCCGGGCTCCACCCATCACAGGTTCACAATCGGGTCCACCTCATATATCTTTTACCCACCACAGGTATACATTTCCAGGGGTGCCCAGGTAGCATCCCATGGTAAGACTTGCCCTAGGCTCGTCGTATACTCCAACTTGGTCGACTCAACCCTCACCCTCCACACACCCAAGTCACACACGCAAGCACTCTCCCCAAAATCCAGATAACACCAGTTTCCACCACGCACATAGTATAAGCGTAGTAGAAGTATAAATAAGGAATTAGAGCAATAAGCGTGTGTCTAGCCTATAGCAGGGTATGCAGGGGTAAGGTTGCGTCAAGGTAAAGGCTTTCAAACAAGCATTCTACTATGCAAATCCTACTATAAAATAGAGTAAAGCGATAGCAGTTCTATATTAGCCATGCGTAATAGGTGCTACGAGATTTAGGTGGGATGTGGCACCTTCAGTGTAGTCGTCTCCGTTCTCCTCACGGTACTCACGGTCCTCGTCCGTCAGGTCCTCCTTCGAGTCTGCATCGTTTGCATTATAGTCGCGTTAGCGACGTCTATAGAATAGCACAAAGAAGCAATGAAAATTCAAAAGAGACAAATTCACTCAAACATGGGTTCATTGCGTAGAGCTTGATTTTAGATGAATTTTGGTCCTGGTTTCGTATTTTTCTGAGATCGTATGAATTAGTTATGAATTTCCGAAGTTTAAATCATTTCTGAAATTAGATAAAGGCTGAATTAATCCTGGGCTGACACGTGTCGTGCTGTGGTTGGTCCACGTGGCTAGCTGACATCAGCATGACGTCAGCATGACGTTATTATAACGGTTCCGAACTGACAGGTGGGGCCCAGCTGACGTTAGCATGACGTCAGCATGACGTCATCAACGTCGTCAGCTTCGACAAGTGGGTCCAGGGACTCTTGGGTCACTGACATGTGGGTCCAGGCAAAGTCAACGTTGGTCAACGTCAAGTCAACGGTCAGCGGTCAGCGGTCAACAGGCAGGGTCACTGACGTGTGGGGCCAAGGCTGCTGACGTCAGCAGCTGATGTCATCGTGACGTCAGCATGACGTCACCCTGGTTGTATTATCACTGACAGGTGGGTCCCGCATGACGTCAGGATGACGTCACCCACTGTCAGGTGGGTCCCAGGGCTCGGTGTCACTGACATGTGGGGCCAGGTCAACGGTCAACATTTGACCGGTCAACGGTCAATTCGGGTCGGGTCCAAACTGGGCCGGTTGGGCTCGGGTTGGGCCGGTCTGGGCCGGGCCGGGCCAAACACGTGGCGTGCTGTGGCGCAGCCACGTCACGGCCATGGGCTCTTATTGGGCTTCGCCCACAGCACGGCTCACACCGTGTGGCTCACGGTGGACCAAAAGGCGCCGGTCCATGGACCGCTGATAGGTCTACGGTGGACCAGGTCCACCCTTCCTTCCTTCTCTCTATGGTCCATGTGCACCGGTTGCACGCACGGTTTGTCGACGAGGGGAGTTTTCCCCTGCTTCTCCCGCGGCTGTGCTTTTGCCGGCGACGAGCTTGCTGGTGAACCCCGTGGCGGCGCTGGTGTCCAATTGGGCAGGGGAAAAGCTTCCCCGGGTCATGGCGACTACGTTGGTGGGGTCGAAGTGGCGGCCAGGGCTTCCCAAGATGCTGGCCACGGCGAGCGGCGGCTCGAGCTCGACGATGTACGGGAATGGCATGGTAAGTGGCGATAAAAGCCGGCCATGTGGTACATATGAGCATCACGGTGCTCCAGCAAGCTCGTTGAGCAAGTCGAGGGAACTTCTAGAGCCTCTGGTGGTCTTGGCTACGGTGGCGGCTAGTTTCGGCCAAAGCGGCGGTCCGGTGGTGAACGGCGCAGGCGTGCAGGAGCACCACTAGGCATCAGTGGGGTGATCACGGCGTGTTCGCGGTTATGTGCATGGGTGCATGTGTATCCAGAGGCCAGAGACGGCCTTGGCCTACGCGCTCACGGTGTGGAGCGCCATGGCCGGAGTAGAAGGTCCGGCGGTGAGCAGAGGAAGAACCGGGGGCTCACCGTTGGTGTTGAAGGCGAGAGGATAGCGGTGCAGTGAAGAGGTGTGGCCGTGTAGCTCCGGAAGCAGTGCCGTGCAGTGCCGATCCGCGATCGTGATGACGGCGATGGCGTCGCCCTCGTCTCCGGCGACTTCGGCAGCGTGCGGGGGCTCCGATCCTCCTCTCACGATTTCCTTCTCAGCCCTCTACTCTTTGGTGCGAAGTGGTTGGCCACCAGTGGCGGCGGGTGGTGAGACAAGCGCAAGGGCAACCGAGGTCGAGCTTTTATAACCGAGCTCTAAGGGCTCCAATGGCGGACGACGATCGGGCGGTGGTGATTCGTGCGATGCATCCGACGGCTCACGTGCGATGGCGTAGGCGCGGCGCAAGGGTTGCGTGGGTGCGGCGCCAAGGAGACAAGGCCATGTCCCGGGCGTGACCCCCTGGCCCGCCTCTGCCACCGCTGTCGGGCGTTGGTCGCGCAGGCGGTCAAGGCGTGGGTGAGGGAGACGACACTGTGGACGGGGTGGCTGACTTGCGGGGCCCGCGTGGCAGTGGCTAAGAGTGAAAACGGAAAACGCGCGGGCGTGGGCGGCGTGCGGCTGACGCGTGGGGCCAAGCGGCAGCGGCAGTTGGCGGGGCTGGGCGCGCGGGCGTTGCTGGGCCGCGAGCTGGGCCCCGCGCGCGCTGGGGCTGGCTGGGCCGAGCGGCTGGGCTGCAAGGCCTTCTTCTCTTTTTCCTCTTTTTCTTTTCTGTTTTTCATTTCTTTTCCATTATTTGAATTCAAATTTGATTTGAAATTTGAATTCCAAACTGATGTAACTTATTCATTGGTGTTTAGGGAATTTTGTTTAGCTATTTTGTATACCAACATAGGTGTAGTTTGTTATATATATAGAATTAGTTTTTCTTTTATACAAATATCCTTGGATTTGAATAGTGATTATTTTATGGTGTGTTTCTTAGAAAAAGTTGTTAAGCATAACATAAAGCAAAAGAAAATCCAAATCACAATTGAGTTAACTAAGTATGCAACATTTCATTTGTTAGAATTTAGTTAAACATAATTAGTCAAAGGCATGCCATGCTTATATGCTAACTTGGGTTGGGTAAGACCTAATGCATCTCTTAGGTTGGGTTACCATACATGACACTCATCATCACATAGAAGTTTTGAGAAAAATTTTGTAGTAGTGTTTTTGGTGTGTGGATTTTTGGGTTGTTACACGGTGGCCAAGGCGTTCTTCGACGCCATCGTTCATCTTCATGGCTTTCCAGTGTCCATCATCAGCGATCGTGACCTCGTGTTCACGGGTCATGTGTGGCGGGACCTCTTTAAGATGGCCGGCGTGCAGCTGCGGATGAGCATGGCGTTTCACCCGCAAACCGACGGTCAGTCGGAAATTGTTAACAAGATTATTGCTATGTATCTCA
The DNA here is from genome assembly GCA_038087645.1 of Saccharum hybrid cultivar R570. NCBI lineage: Eukaryota > Viridiplantae > Streptophyta > Magnoliopsida > Poales > Poaceae > Saccharum > Saccharum hybrid cultivar. The sequence continues at coordinate 7,104,662 of JAQSUU010000191.1, read as the reverse complement.
GGTGCCTTACTGGTGATCGGCCGCGCAAATGGCTGGAATGGCTGTCATGGGCGGAATACTGCTATAATACGTCCTAGCACTCGGCGCTGCAAGCGACGCCATTTGAGGTTGTCTTTGGGCGGCCTCCCCCTGCTCTCCTGCCATATGCAACTGGGTCTGCGACCACGAAGACAGTGGATGCTCTTCTCCGGGACCGCGATAACTTCCTTGCCGAGGTGCGGGATCGTCTTCTTCAAGCCCAAGCTTACACCAAGAAGTATTACGACGCCAAGCATCGTCCGCTGGAGTTCAGCATTGGTGATTGGGTGCTCCTACGCCTCCTTCATCGCCTGGCGCAGTCACTGGTGCCTGGTTTCCGCGGGAAGCTAAGCCCGCGGTACGCCGGGCCGTTCCAAGTCACCGAGCGCATTGGACCAGTCGCATACAGGCTTCAGCTTCCTGAGGGCGCCCACATTCATGATGTGTTCCATGTGGGCGTTCTAAAGCCGTTCCGGGGACAACCGCCGTCTACATCGCCGGGTCTGCCTCCTCTTCACAATGGGCGTCTGCTGCATCAACCAGCTTGTGCATTGCGCGCCCAGCTTCGTCGGGGTGCGTGGCACGTGCTCATTCAGTGGACCGACATGGCAGAGTCCGACGCGACGTGGGAGCGCGTCGACGAATTCAAGGTTCGCTTCCCTGATTTCCAGCTCGAGGACGAGCTGTTTCTCGAGGGAGGGAGAGATGTTATGGTGGGCAACGTGTATCAGCGACACAACAAAGCAAGTGGCTGAGCAGAGACCGCGCCAACCAGGCCAGAGAACGGTCACCAGCCGAGCCACGAGCTGTCATGTCGTCCAGTTAGTTCAGTTAGTTGCTTGATCCAAGTATTTAGGAGAATTACTTTGTTATTTCCTTAAAACTAGCAGTGAGGTTTGTTAAGATTGAGTATAAGTATGGAACATTCAGTTAATAGAGAATCTAGCCTCGGATTGAGATTTATCTCCCCTTGGGCCCCTGGGCTCTACTATTCACGTCATCCCCTTGCCACCGTCCCCATCTACTCCAGGGCGCCGAGCACGGCGCCCCCTCCACGCCGCCACTGTGGATTCAAGCCGCGGCCTCCCATCCTCCATCCCTACGCTCTACGATCCCTGAGTTCCAACAGGAGCAGCGTGACCTCAGAAGATGGTGGACCGTCTTTGAAGCCCTGAAGGTCTAAGGGTATCTTAGACCGGTTTTGAATCGGCCTGATGATCTCGTCGACATCCGATAAAGTTTTTGGTGTACAAAAAGTATTGTTTCTCAAGTCATTGGCGAAATCATTGAGGTGTGCCAATATATCGGCAGCAGTGTCACCGGTGAGTGAGGCAATGTGGTTATAGATAGTGGAGATGTGTGCTTTTATGGTAGGATAGAGATCGTGCAGTGTATGGTAGGATAGAGATCGTGCAGTGTATGGTAGATCATGCCGGCAAGTTCCATGCATTTGGTGAAAAGCTCGAATTTGCTGTAGTAGAAATCTCGTAGTTCGGCGATCATCAGGTAGCGATAATCTGGTGCTCTGAGATCGTAGCTGCTTGGAATCATGGAGGCAAAATCGTCCTTGAGGCCAGGCTTGCCTGCATTGGAATTGGTCGTCACTGCGTGTGTTCATGCATGATGCAGGGGAAAAAAGGAACCATAAGTGAGCAAGGTATGCAATTTACCTGCGTGTTTGCTGGTGCTTGATAGAACCGGTAAAATTGTGAGTGGATCAACAATAACCTCGGAACCGTCCGATGTGTCATCTGTATACACAGGTTGAGGCTCTGTATTAGGCCGAGCAACACTTTACGGATAGGCTCAATCAGCGTATAACAACTGTAGGGCCGATAGGTACCTGTAATCCACGGTAGTTGTGCCAACTCGTGTTCTTTGCACCATGACAGCATTTCCAATTCGAAGTTTGTGGTATGGAGTGTTGGTTCGGAAAGGACATCGGCCTGTAAGTCAGGGCTGTCTAGATCGATGACAAAGTTTGGTGGCACATATGTTATGTCTGAAATGTTGACATACAGGTTCAGCTGTGCTGCAATCTGCCGGATAATCTAGTTTGGTGAAAGACTATATGGATTGTGTCTCTTCTTGAGTCAGACGATAACTGCGTAGCGTCGTCTTCTTTCTGAAATGCAATAAGATGGGACCTGATGTTAGGGGTTTAGATTTAAAACGGAATGGAGGTAACAGGGCTGCCTAACTGACATGTTGTGCATTGTCACTGATCTGTCAATGAGTGAGTGACGAGGTAGACGGTGGCCTGCAATGTGAAGCATTAGGCTGCGTGGAAGCGATGTTGATGTGCAGACAATTATGTAGGAGGACTGAAAGCATATTGCAATCTAGATATATATTTTAAATGTAATTGTTGAGGAAGGCCCATGGACTATCGTGATGTACCATGTATGCGACGATGAACATAGGAGCTAAGGATGAGGGCACGGGAGACAACAACGTACCTGTGTGTTAGGCGCGCGTATAGCGAACGGAAGGCACCATGGCTGCAGGAGCAGTGGAATGATCGAAAACGGCACGGGACGGAGGCAAAGTTACTGCGGTGCTAGACCGGCAAGCGGCGACTGTGTTTCTGCGGCGGAGGATGGACGCTGGGCTGCAAATGGGAGAGGGAAAGGGTGTGTTGGCAGCAAGTTCCGACAGAGGAGAACAAGGGCAGAATAGCAAGGTGAGGTGCGGAATTAGTGGACGCGTTTACTATTGCGTTTTGGGATGACGAAGGTAAGGCATGGTGGATGGAGGAGCTATCGCATGGCACGCAAGGGAGCAGATGGAACTCGCTGTCTCGTGGACCAGATCGACCGTCGCTGCCGTCTGGATGCCGGATGGGGTAATAGAGGGTTCAGCATAGGCCGCGGCGGCGGGATGACGGTAGTGAATGCTGCAGAGAGGACGAACAGGCCGCTAGCGCTTAGGATAGGACCCCTATTGGGCCGGCTTTCTCCATGGTTGGGCCGTTCGGAGTTGGGAGCTTATAAAGAAAATGGTTGGTCTAGAGTTTGGAGCCCATAAAGAAAATCGGGTGCCTTTGCAGGATCGTCTTGCCTTTTTTTAGTCATAGGTAACGCAATATGTACCTCAAGCATGAAGGGAATGACACGAAAGTCTACGTGCAGTATCGAATGGAAGGGAATTCATGTATTCAGCGGGAGTACACATCGACATAGACACAGACCTTTAAGAGGATGAACCGGATTTGTACACTTGAAATATAGGTTGGGATTGTTCCCAGATACATCAGGCGGAAGTACTCTTTACAGAGGGGATTGATTGCTACACCAGAGGATCCACAGGGTTCAGATAATCTACATATAGGTTTGGGTTGGCCTGAACTATATCAGGGTGCACTACTTTTTACACAGAAATCTGGTCGCTACAGCATGCTAAGAACTGATTCCCTTACTATTCAGCTACGTCATTGAGTATAAGTTCCCAAGAAGTTTTTTGGAGAAGGTCGTGCTTTTTTTCTCTGCAGTAGAGCATAATTGTAGTCATCAATGATGAGGAGGCCTTCATCAACGAGGTACTGAAGACAAGCTTCGTATGCGTCTTCGAAGTATGCTTGCTCTGTTGGGAAGAATGCACCATATAATCATTTGGTAATCTTGACTCCCAATGTTTTGGTCGGGATGCTTGCAACAGTTATACCAACTGTATGATTGTTCTCATCGAGTTTACTGGTGTATTCCTCTGTAACTACCATGCCTAGCTTGCCGCAAGCTTCCTGGAACATGGATTTCCTGCTGATACGAAGCACCACCGGTGTCTAACAAAGATGAAGACATAAACTTACTGGCTGTTAGCAAGCAGTGCAGAACCGAAAAGTAGGCAAGATGTGTGCGTATTGGATGATGAGATGATGTAGGCCCAGAATTAACTTAGGCTTCTACCGTGGGACAGGACGGCCTATGCAGCCGGGCAGAAGGCAAAGCCGAAGGTGGGCAAGAATAATGGATGAAATTAGAGATACGCAACAGGAAAAGATCGAGCAGGAGGTATACCTGATTATTCTGTTGTGTGGTACCTTCCATAGATGTCGCTTGCTAGATATGCGAGCAGTGCCTAGGCGGTCTGGCCACGGACGACCGTTGCCTCTGACTAATGAATAGTAGTTCCTAGCAGATGTAACAAGCTATAAATCAGCTGCCATGGTTGTACTGGGTGGGATGAATCCTGTAAGCGGGGGAAGGGCCTGGCATCGATTACCTTTCTTGCTGCTGCCGTCAATGTCACCAGAGGGACGAAAGAGGAACGAATCTAGATTAGGGTTTGCTGAGAGGCTGGAGGTAGCGACGGCGACGCCATGGACTGTGCGTCTGTGGTTCGACTGAGTGGAGATTGTAGGAGCAACGTCACTCGAGGCCGTAGATAAGGAAGGTGAGCTGGTCGCTCTTCTGGGCCAAGCAATCAGACCGCAGCTGGGCCGACAGGGGGTCATTGTTGGGCTGCTGTCTGGGACGCTGTGGGCAATACATTTTTTTGTAGGAACCCCTGCAACAGGCCGACATTTTTTGTTCAGTCGCTTCTGCTGTAGACGACACAATCACCATGTGGTTAGGAACCGCGGGTATCGAAGGCGGCACAGCTCGGTCTAGAAGGAGCATTAGGGTCTAGTAAGAAAGACGAATTTAGCGAATAGTTCATTCGTGTGACCATCTGAGGACGTAGGATAACCGAATTGATTGTAGGATTAAAGAGCAATTACTGGTAGCAGTATAGACAAACGTCAAGAACGATAGGTCGCCTTCAGGAAGTTTTGCCAGTATGATGGCACAAAAGCTAGTGGGATTTTGTAGCAGGGGGCTAGGATCGGTTTGCAAGCACGGTGGTGCTCGCTACAGAGGAGCCAATGTTTCTGCACACAAACATTGGAGGCAGTTTAAGTAGTCTATACAGTGCTGGATCTGCACGTAAAGAGATCCGGTGGAAGCTACAGGCCTAGGTGAGCCGCCGATGCTATTACTTCAAAAGCAACCGATCATATACCCTGGAAAGCCTGTAAGACAGTATATGCAGGATGAGAAGCGGTTTTGTTTTGTTACACAAGACCGGCAGAGAATCGAAGAGAGGATGGGTAATTCTGGTGTAAGCACCTTGCCTAGTTGGCGCGCTAGCTGGAAGAGCCCTTCTGGCTTGATGACTTGCTGGTAGGTTTGGTTTCCTGAACTCTAGATCTGCAAGTTTGTAATTGGTATAAGTATACATGTCAAGGGAAGACATGCTGCAGCTTGTATGGGAACACCAGACGAGGCTAGAGGTACCTCTTTGGGCGTGAGTCCAGGATCTCCTCAGGCTGGATGTCCTGCCCATTCTTTGCTTTGCCTTTGTTAGTGATGGTTTCAGATCCTTGGGGTTCCTGCTGTGAGGGATGAGCATACTGGTCACCTTCCTCCTGGCAAAAAATAGCACATAGTTCTGTAAGCAACATGGCGAACACCTAAGTGCATAACGGCACTTATATAAGTAAAGCATCACCGGCAATATTTTAGACTTTTCAAGGAAGGGAAGTAAGACATATGATTATAGGCGAAGGAGTCCAGAGAGATGGTACTGAAGAAAAGAGTGTGCATGTATAAGCAGATGGGGAAAATCCTAAGGAATGTTGCAGCAGATAACAGCTGGACTAATTTTGCAAACCGAGGGAGAAATGAAGTAAATGCTAGAGTAGTAGCGGTGCTAGCTGATAGGACGCTTTTTTTGATGCACTGAGGGCACTCAGTAGGTATACAGAGGCGTTGAAACGATGAACCATGTACTTGCGGAAATGTGGAGGGTTAATGTGAGTATAAATGACCTTTTCATCGGTGCTGGGGTGATCAAATAACTTCCTTTTGACATCTTTGTCCTTACTGTGCATTGGGGACTTGTCTATACTGGAGAGAAAGCAGGAGGAAAACAAATAGACGACAATGAGATGCCCGAAGTGGTTGACGGTACATGACATTGTATATATGGCACCAAGGTATAAGTTTCTTACTCAGCAGAGCCCTGGGTAGAAGAGATATCAGCAGTGCCAGCCTATGCGAGCACCTGCATAGATGTACGGAAAGAGTCAGTGTTTAGCGTTCGCTGAGACATAAAGCGTATGCTATGCGGTGTTAATGGGTAAGGAGGGAGATTAAATGTTCAACTAAAAGCACGAAGTATTTGTAGACCTCGTACCTGTCCGGGCACAGTGGTAACTGGCAGCTGTTCAACAGTGGGTGGCGTGGTTAGTGGGTCAGGCACACCTGTCATTGGCTATGCAGGAGCAGGGGATGCTGTTGACGACGGCAGTGCTGTATAGCTTGAAGTCGATGGTGTCGGGGGCGTGTTCTGTCCAACAGGTGACATAAGTGCTAGAGTTGGTGAAGCAAGAGGCTGGCTGGAGGCTTGCAAGGTCACCAAGTCTGTAGTAGCTACCTGCCCTGGAAGTCCTTGACAATACCATTGACTAAGTATGTTCTTGTAGTAGTTGAATGGTATGACTCGCTTGTGAGCCCAATGGCAAATGTGAACCTATTGGACACACTGCTAAGGCGGGATGTGCTCTAGGTCCCTTGTGAGTAGAATGGATTAAGGCCTGGCAATTTTTTTTACGATCTGGCGAGCAAGGACATCGAAGGCAAAAAAGAGAGCCTCTGTGGTTGTATCTGCAGCCATGAAACTGAGCTTGTATCTGCGTAACAGGAAACACAACACATGTAGTAAGGAAGTGATAGCTCTGAAACATATGAAAAGTAATGTTAGGTTTCGCCAACGCTGTGTAAGACACGACCTTGGCCTGAAATCTGCAGTTTCACAGGTTTTGCACCAAGGTCCACCGCCAACCTGTTCGGACGATGATTTCTTGCAGAGGGCGCACCCCAGATACCACCACGAATTATCCTCCAACACACTTGTTATTTGGACTATGCAGTGGAATCCCGAGGCCTGGGGGTACAAGAAGAAAAGGTAAAGAACATCAGCCGAGCTGCTGAAACATTTCTTCGTAATACGAAGCAAGCACGGTAAACTGGGAAGGGAGCTAATTACCGGAAATGCATACGGACCAAGCTGGTTGAGCTCCTCAAGCGATTTGTGTTCTATGATGATGGGTTGCTCTACTTCCTCTGACTCTGGGGGGACTGCAGCAGATAAGTCTATTGGGTAGTGCCGGTCCTTGAATCTAGCATTGCATGCAGGAGCAGAGTTAAGCATACTGAGTTTGTGTAACGGAGAATGGGCAGGTTGGTGAAGAGAACATGAAGAGTAATACAACAGCAGGGAGCATGGGATGTACCTAGCATAGAACGGCTGCGCCTCTGCGATTGGAGGGTTGAAATACCAGTGGCAAGCATTATTTCCAGTGACATAAATGACCTCTATTTTTTTAGTCGGAGAACGTGTGTCAGCGCCCAAAAAAGCATAACGAAGCAGTAGTTGCATGCAGAGTGTGCTTACTCTGGAATTCTTTAGGGACACACCCAACGAATAGAACGACAATTGCTCTTGGATTGGTGTCGGTGTCTAGAGAACCGGAGGTCTAAACAGAGCAACGAGTAAATTTGTATCTGCGCGTCTAGGTCCGGATGGTGTGCAAAGCGGACACAAGGGTGTATACTGGTTCGGGCATGAATGACCCTACGTCCAGTGGGTTTTGCTGCTACTCGTGTTGTCTTGCACCGGAGTGCTCGTAGTAGGGGTTACAAGCTTTCGAGAGAGGGAGCAGATCCCAGGTCTCTTTTGAGGAGGGGTGCGTGTGTATTGATGTCTTAGCGAGGAGTGTGTGTTGTTTCCATTTTCCTTAGATGCGACCCCTACCTCCCCTTTTATAGCTTCTAAGGAGAGAGCTCGAGTTACATTCGTGGTAAAGAGATGAAAAACGGGAAAGGATGAAAGAGAAAAACAAAAAAGGTGGTCTCGGGTGTGGCCGTCTTCCTCCTTATCCGGTGGGAACAGTTTCCTTTGTAGCGCAGAGATGCAACAGGCGTTGATCTTTTAGCCTCTCCGTCTGCTGGTGCTGCACGCTGTGGCCATGTTTCATTCTATGCGCCTCTGTGCCGTCGAGGACGGGCGGTACGGGCGCTCGGATTTGCGTTGAGAGGGGGTTAGGTGGTATAGTGGTCATTACCACCATCACTGTAGAGGTATGAATGTCATCGTGGTGGAATGACCGGGGTCATATTGGGTCAGGACGTGGTTCCCGTGCTCCTGTTGACTGTGCACGGTCACGTCCGTCCCATCGGCGGGTGCGGGTGCCGCGTTTGGGGCCCCGTGTCCCCCGTCTTGCCAAAGGGCTCCACGTGTCCCTCGGGCGAGGCGGGAGTAGGCTGAGGGGGTTGGGTGCTTTTGATGACGTCATAGAGGCTCGGGTGAGGCAGAAAAATGCCGCCCGAGGCGCCTATCTCGCCTGAGACCTTTCTGTAAGGCTCGGGTGGGATGGAGTTTGTCGTTCGTGCCTCGAGCGACTAACATGCTGTCAGCGCCTTTGGCGGGTCAGTTTTACTGGGGCCCCTACGATGGGGCTTTAGCGATCGTACATGGTGCCGTATTTTGCCGTCTGTTGGGTACCCTGGTATTTTGATACCCGACAATTGGCTTCATCATATAGTTCCTGTACATTCAAACCTTTACCTCTCTAGCACAACTCTGAGCTCCCTGTCACTGAAGATTCAAAGAGAAGGAAACGGTCAGCACAGGGAGAAGAAGCCTATGAGTAACTAAACTAGGCAAGTGGCGAATGCAGCTGGGAGACTAATGAATGCTAAGATGGAAGGCTTACTGGAGGTCTTTTATGATCACATCTGTTATGATGGTCACATCCGGTCTGCTCGGCAGGCGCATTGCAGCTGACAGGTGTATCTTAGCAACAACACCGATCACATCTGCGTGGATTTCATACAGCATGAGGAAATTGAACAGGTATAATAGAAACAGCAGTCTATGAAGAGCGCACCGATGAAGTCTGGGTCTTCCTTAACGTGGCGTCGAATCTGATCAGAAGGAACAACAGTCTGCACATATACTAGGAATGTATCTTGGGGGTTGTCTGCTAGCTGAACTCTTGTATAACAGATAAATTCAATCATGCTTTGACCAGCAACTGGCATGTAAGAAGACTTAGCAGCTTTAACCTTGAATCTATCGATTGTGTACATCTTTCTAGGTTCCAGAAGAGGGCTTTTGGTCTCCACCTCATTTCTTGGGATCTCAGCATACATAAGGTTCCCCTGGCAGATTTTGGAGAGAACACATTAATGTAAAGTATGGACACAACACAATCGATTTTGAAATGCATGCACAGTTGTTGATCGCACACAATCAGGAATATGCAGGAAGCACGTGTTTGAAGAGGCATGTGCAGAAGCACGCACCTCTGCATCACCCAGAACCAGATCAACATGCAAAATAGGGCCGTTCTCGTATTTTCCAGTGAAATTCCATTTTCTTATGATACGAACATAGATCACAGCTTGGAAGTCCCTTGGTTTGAGCTTTGATAACGAAGTCGGAGGATTAGGCGGTGCCATACGACACAACTGCAAAAAAAGAGACCAAGCAGCAGTTAGCAGTCAAGCAGAATATCATCTAGGTAAAACAAGAGAAATCAAGTGGAATGAATAACACAGAACATATGGAAAGCGCGCTGTGCATGTGTGGAGCATACCATATATAACATGTATATCATATATGGACACCATACAGCTATGTGTCTTACAAACTAAACTGGACAGGATGATATAAGTAGTTTGTACAGCATGACATGGCCATGTTAGAAGCTGCCGTCTATAATTGGATGCGTAGATGTGTCAGAATGCGATAGAGAAGAAAGCACTTGTTTGAAAACAATATTCCTGGTTTCATCCGTGCAATCTCTCCGTTTTCATGTTCTATGAGGATCTTCAGTCTTGTCTTTGAAGTAACGTGGGATAAAGCCACATACAACTGTCCATGTGTGAAGACAGGTCTTTTTAAGTAAACACCCACGTACGATAATGTCTGCCCCTGACTCTTGTTTATAGTCATGGCATAAAAAATTTAAATGGGGAACTGGCGTCTATGCAAGACAAATGGCCATCTTGTGTTCTTCAGAGTAAGTGAAATGTGAGGGATAAGAACACTTTGACCAGCATGGTTGCCCCGTCATAATCTTTGCTTGAATAACCATGTCTCCAAGCGCAGTAATGATGAGTCGCGTGCCATTACAGAGCCCATCAGACTGGCTTAGATTTTGCACAAGCATTATAGGCACACCCAGCTTGAGAACAAGCTTGTGCCGAGGAAAGTTATTTCCATTTAGAGAATTCAGGAACTCAACTGGGTATAAGAGGTCATATGCATCATGAGTACTCGGTGGTTTGCCTGTTTTATCGCAGCTTAGATACTCTCTTTCTTCATGAGAAAGCAAAGAGGCAATATGTTCATTGATTGTCTCAGCTAGATCATTTGTAGGGGGTCAAGATAGCTCGTTCCCTAAGATATGCTATCTCAGAGTACATGGATTGCAAATCTGGATAAACTGCATCTACTATGCAAGACAACTTGTCCTCTGTAGGCATTAGAAGCAGATCATGCGGTGTTTTGATCCAAGAAGGCTCCGTCTCTCCTTCCTTTGCAACAGACTCTACTACGCCCTCACCAACATCAAGAATCCAATGGCTAAAAGCCTGTAGTTCTTGTTGGGCCGCTGGATCTAGACCCGAAGAAGAGAGCCTCATGTTTATAGTTAGGTTAAGAACAGCCACATGGCGCCAAAGCGGAGAGTTCACAATAGCAGAGTTGATAACCTGAGCTGGAGTCCCACCCTCAATAACAGGCAGTATCTGCCTTAAGTAACCGCCTAGAACGACCACCTTTGCACCAAAGGGGATAGTAGCAGCCTCAGGACACGCCTGAGCCTGAATATCCCTAAAAGTTCTATCAAGAGCCTCAAAAGCTCCTCTATGAGTCATAAGAGCCTCATCCCAGATTACTAATGAGGTGGACTGAATTAATTCAGCCAACATGCTACCTCTCCTGACATCACAGACTGAGGCCTCATCTAAATCACAAGGTATATTTTGAAGCGCGAATGGGCTGTACGCCCACCAGGTAATAGCAAAGAAGCAACCCCGATGATGCAACAGTGAGAACAATCCTTTTTTGTGCTCTAAGATGTGTCACTATGCAATTCCACAGGTAGGTTTTGCCAGTGCCACCGTACCCAGAAACAAAGAAGAATCCAGGCTGCTGATTTGTTACTTTATCTACTATATAGTTGAAAGCAACTAACTGGTCACTGTTTAAGCTAGATAGGAAGATGGATTGGTCTGATAAGCCAGGAATCTCATATGATAGTTCTTCTTCAATCAAGCGGTTTGCTGAATAAGATGTCGAACCACTTGTTTTCCGTGGAAGGTTGAAATCCCGTATATTGCTACCATTCCTAGCAAATAGGTCGGATAGCTCAGCCAGAAGGCAGTCTCTGACATCGCCATCTGGCATCTGGTAGTTTTGGTTGCCAATCATGTCCCTGAACTGATACTGTATGTCATCGGCCAGAAGTGTCCATACTTTCTCAAAGAATGTGTATTCGTCCCCTACCTCACAAAAAGGAGCATTGTAACAAAAAGCTTTCTTAATTGCCTAGATGTTGCCCAAGCAGCAGCCTCATCAAACGCAGTATGCCACTCCTGGTCATCATCAAGGAGCCCACGAGCTCTACATGCATCTTTGAAGGAAGGATGGCAGAAACCCTCAAAAGTCCTTAGATCTTCGAAGCCTGTGGCTCCTTTCACGAGCAGCAACAGCATTCTAAGAAATTACAGTTCATCAGCAGAAGGGTGAACATAGTGAATACGTCCTATTTTACCGTGTCTGTGACAGCGTGGCTCCCATGTTCTAGACATTTCTTCCTGTCTCCATTTGGAGGGGAACTGACAATATGTTAGATCTCTAGCGCCGGAATTGTTCTGGTTGGTAACAAACCATAGAGTCAGCATTGTCCTGCGCAAGAATTCTTGGGAGAGAACACGAGACATATTGGTCTTCGGTCTAAATGTAACAAATTTTCATTCAGCTGGTGAACAGGCAATCTCTCTACAAATGGATAGTGTCTATGGATATCATAACCAGATATTCTCCAACAAGCATCTTGCTCGCAAATATAACGACAATCTAAGTATTCTTTCACCTCATTAACAGTTTGGGTTTCGTGGTCATAAGGAGCATCTACACCATCCCTAACTCTCTGGACATATATCTTGCTACAGTCTGGTCCCTTGGTGACATTTTTTTTTTCGAGAACGTGCTATAGCACATATTTCATTAAGCAGAAAAAAGGAGTTTTGTTACAGGAAGGGTGAACTTACGGTAATCCGTAGATTACCGAAAATCATACCCCACACTCTTACGACACTCGCACGAGGTTGTAATTACATAAAACTATAACGACGAAGGTGCTGGTGCCTATGAACTAATTGTCCTCGTCGTCCAACCCGATCATGTTCAGCTCCATGGCCACTGGGTCGAACTCCCCACCTTGGTGACATATTTGAAGAGATATTTGATAAACATGCTCTTGTTGCGCCACTAAACAATAATATGGGCCTGGTACTTTTTGAGTGGCCCCATATTATAAGGAACAATCCAAGAATTATCCAACCTATGGCCACCTTTCTCCACAAAGAGATCATTCTTGCGTCTTCTGTACACTGAGAAACCATTTTCATTTACCAATGTTTCATCCTGATAAGGTTTTGGGAATTTCTTGGAACAGCTGCCATTTTTCTTGCAAGGCGAGGCAGTGTTGTGCCTGCCACAAGGGCCATGGACCATGTGCTCGGCTACAAGAGCATAACCCAATGGATCTTCTTTTGGATCAGGTATCTCAGCGCTCACAAAAGAATTTATGAATGGCCTTGTTTAGATGCCGAACTTGTGGCCCGAATCGGCGCCTGCTGCTACAGTGTTCCTGTCGGAACACTGTAGAAGCTTTTGTTTTTTAGTGCAAAAAATTGTCCAAAAATTGATTAATTAGACTTAAAATGTTCGTCTCGCAAAGTACAACAAAACTGTGCAATTAGTTTATGATTTCATCTACATTTAATATTCCATGCATTTGCCGGCATTTTGATGTGATGGGGAATCTTCTTTTTGCATAGTAGAATTTGGGGGTGAATTTGAGTATCTAAACAAGGCGGAGTTGGGTTCGAAGTGTTAGTGGAGACCCAAAGGATGATGTGGGCATGTGGGAGACCCCATTTTTGGAACTCAACCGTGTGCAGTACTGCACACATATGAACAATGCATCAGTAAAATGCAAGTCAGGTAAACAAATAGAAAGAAGGCACATTGGAAAGAAGAGAAACAACGAATTGAAGACATTAGAATGCATGAGAGCACTGCTGTTGATACCTGTAGTGCATGGACCAAACACAGCAGCATTTTTGATGTCATGAAGCAGCTCCTCAAGTTTCATATTGAAGACTCTAACAATGAAATCAGCCCTATCACTAGGTTTTTGGCCAGTTCAAGACTACCCTCAGCTATTTTAGGCCATTTAGAATTGCAAGTGAAAGTGACAAAGAAATTAGGACCATGGACCCTGCATATTGCAATGGCATCATGGTAGTTTTGGATCATGTAGCGTCTGACACCCGTAAATGAGGAAGGTAAAATAGTCTTCTTACCCATCTCGCTACCCTCGGTGCAGCCCCTATCGATAGCATCGAATATACCCTGGATATTTTCAACGCGGAGGTCGCGCTGATTATCAAGGATGTACCATAATCTGCTTTCATCTACAGAAGCTCGAGCATCTACCTTGGCCTGGCTGGATAGAAGACCATAGGAAAGATATGGATTGGGTTGATTCTTTCTGTAGTGAAACATGTAACAAAAATAGTCCTGCATAGTGACCTTGGTACGGGCATTATTGTTTGATGGTATGACACCGTTGTACAACACGCCAACCTGGTACCCACGTTCACCATACGAAAATAGCAGAGGGTACTGAAGAGCCATGTAAGCAGGATGCAGAGAAGAAATCTACTGCAGCTCTCCCGACTGTGTTTGGATAACTATGTCACGCTGGAAAGTATCTAGAGAGAAGTCCCCTACAACAAGCATAGCAAGCTGGTTAGTAGTAGGAAGACTATACTGAACTGGATCACCCTCCCTAGCACCCACAATTCTAATGATGAAGTCCTCGCTGTCTTCCTGTGCCAATCTTTCCCGAGCCATTCTGGAATTCTTGGCAAAAGGATTGTGCTGATCAAGCATATCTATGAGACTTTGGATGATAGAAGGATCCAGAGGGCCATTATCAATTTCAAAAGGACGAAGCGACTGCATCCTATTCCTGACCTCATTAGCGGTGTCATAGATGTAGAGCTATATAAATTTAGGAGGGCTCCCATCAGGTGGAAGCAAGGACCCAATCCTGTGATGTACCTAGCCATTAATCTTGAAAACCGGAGGACCACGGCCATCATTAACAGAACGGTCTATATTTGCCCCCATAGATGTGAAAGCAAAAGGGCAATTGTATTGTCTTATGTTCTTCATGAATCTGTTTGACCGGGCACCTCCATTAAATGTGGCGAGTGTGGCCAAAGGATCAGGACGGATCTCAAAGGGTGGGATCGAGACCTTGCCACCTTTGCAGCAGTTGTTGTAAACAATCTTGTCATCATGGTGGGAAGATTCAGATCTGACCCTCTCGCCATACCAAAGGACAGCATGGCAATGAGGACACTCATAATCAGGAGAGCCATAGTACGATCTATCTCGATATGAAGCTGTTAGGCAGGAGCGTGTGAAAGGGCTGTGGGTATAAAGGCATTATCATAAGGTAGTTATGCAACATCGTGTGTACGGGTTGTGAGGATGGATGTAACAGCGTAAAAAAAAGAACGTAAAAAAGGTTGTACATAGGCAGGAAATGGAGACCAGGAATAGGAGCAAGCAGTTAGCACAGCGGAACAGAAAAATGAACGATGGAATGATGGGCATGCGTACACGAGGCACAGGAAAAGCATGTCTCATATAAAAGCGCGATGAATACCTTTCAAAGCATCTATGTAGTCTTCGTCGAAATGAGCACACTCAAAAGGAATTCTATCTACGCTTGAAGGACCTAAACAAGAATGGTGATCCATGAGAAGGAACCTACGTGTTTCCATGATATAGAGAAGAAAGGATAAATATAGGCAAAGAAATGGATTGGAATAGAATGGCCATAAAGATCTATACAAAAGAAGGCATATACCTACCCAGGCCACGCGGTGCTGATTCAGCAACCTCTTACGCCTACGGCGAGACTTCGCAGGATCAGTGACAGCTGGTATATGATGAGCGGCAGTGGCTAACAGGGAAGTATAAGCATGTAAGAAACGAACGGGCACAAGAACGGTGCACCGTGCATGGTGAGCATAAAAAACCAGGACACAGAGGAAGGCCATACTGGGTCTTCTACGTCATGGTGCAGAACGTCCTGGGGCTCCCGAAGACGATGAGGCTGAACGATGGCGAGGCGACAAGAACTAGGATTGCAGGAGGGCAGCAGGGCACGGAGTAACACAGAAGAAGAGGCGAGCAGTAGTAAACCATGAGGCAGAGGCACCGAGAAGGGCAGAACAATAAAGTAGGTAAACAATAGTATAAAGGGAAGGTGGAACGCACATGTTTGAGCGCCGCCGATGCTGGAAACCACGCGGCCAGCCATGTGCATATATGAATGCTGAGTCTACGAATGCTTAGGTAGAGTCAGGCATGTGCTGGCCAGGCGCTACGAAGCACAAACAGAAACCAAACATAACAACGAGGGAAAATCTAAACAAGTAAAAACAAAATGGGCAAGGCATTCCACAGGATAAGCCTGAAGGCAAACCTGAAGATAACAGAACCATAACACTAAACAGATACGAAGCATTGAAGCGGGGACACAGTTTATGTGACTACAAAACTTAGAACTGGAGCAGTGCATAGACTGACCAAATACATATTACATAGAGTAATGTACAAATCCCAGGCCGCATAGAATGCGGTGTGCCTCAGCAACTAACTGTGGACTAACTATGCCAACATAGTCTCTAGCTTGAAGAATTGCGCTAGCCAATCTAATAGCATCAGATGTGGCACAGAGGGCATTCTGAGCAACCGATGCATATGAAAGCAGCTGGTGTACACTGTAATCTAAGACAACAAATCCATATATAGATTGCAAGTAGGACACAGCCTGTAGAGCAGCCTGGTCATAAGGATCCATGGATTCTGCCTCCGTACTGGACTAGAAGAAGAGCTGTCTTGGAACATTGCCCGCAAACAGCGCCGACAGCTCAACCTCGACGCCATATAGGAAGACGCCATCGCCACTGACCTCATGAAGCAAGGAAACAAACGGAAGGTGGCATCGAACCGCAACAGCTTGCAAAAGAGACATAGCTGAAGCCCGCACGTAGAACATGACGAATGGTAAGGAGGAAAATAGAAAGCGAGTAGCAAAAGAAAAAGGAACTAGGGAAAATCCGTGGAGGGAAAAAAGGAGGGAAAAAACAGAATAGCTAAACCACTATGTGGAACCCAAAGATTGGAAAGGAAAAATAGCAAACAAGAAGAAGGCGTCAGCCACATTGCCCAACAAAATATGCAGGGATGCATATTATGTGTGCACGGAGGCACAATATATAAGCAACTATACATAGCTGAACCTAAAAAACCAACCTACCATGCCATCCAGATGAGTAAAGTAAAGCATGGTTGCATTGCTAGCACGTTAAATCATAGCAATTACATGGAAGAAGCAGGAACAGATGTGCGAGGAACGGATACGTACCAGGACATGGTGAGGCACAGCAAGAGTTTACAGACGGGCAGAGGACCGTTCACGTAGAACTGGTAGGAAGCACACCTGATGACGACAGCAGAACAACAACAACCAATTTGACCAGCACGCAACAGACAAGAGGCAGGGAAAAAAAGAAAGGAAAACAGACAACAAAAGGCTTACCCAAGCGAGCAGTTCCAGTGCACACGGGAAAGATGGACGGAGCAAGCACAGATGAGACAACGAAAGGACGAAGAGCTGCAGGGGAACACACAACCCACTGGTAAGTAAACCAGGACAGCAACAGTAGGAGCCGAGGGAACATAGAAATGGTGTAAACCAAGGCGGCTCCCAAACAGCAACAACCATGCAGAATATGGGAACATAACATAGAGCAGGACAGCATCCTCAGTCGGTTGAAAACAGCGGAACCACGCAAGAGAACAAGAATCAGAAAACCACACGCGAAAGGAAACAAAACCAGGATCGCAAGCGTAGCGCAACCAAGCAGAGCCAAACCGTTAGGCAGCAGCCGACAAGCATCCATGCACAACCAGAATGGTCAATATAAGGACAACAACAGGAGGACAAGAAATACGGAAAGCAGAGAAGAAAGCGTAGCCCCTCATATCACAGGCAGAGAACAGACACCTTGGAACTGATGAACAAGAGGATGCCCAAAACAAAACAGGCCTGACATCAGCACACGCAGCGATAGGCACCCGTACTGGACTTCGCGGTGGATAATGTTAACAAGCAAGGACGAAAACGCAGAGGCTAATACAGCGTCCACCGGGTCATCTGAATTCGAACCAACGCTATGGTTATGTCAACCAAGGCAACAAGAGGCACATAAGTACACCTAATGCGATGAACATAGGAAGCAAGACAAGCGCGACCTCTAGATTTAACGGACCACAGCAGGCACATAGTTACAGCTGATAATCTCATCAGAATAGCAAGCCATTAACTGAACAAAGCGCAACCTATGGATTTAACGGACCACAGCAGCCACATAGTTACACTTGATAATCTCATCAGAATAGCAACCCATTAACTGAACAAAGCACAGAAAGTGCAGATAAAATAGACAGGACACAGGAGCAGGCTAGCAAAGGAGACGGCCCCTGTGGCACAGTACACCAACCGATGGAACCCATCTGCCAACACGGCTGAACTGAAGCTCAAAGAACAGGCATTACCTACAGACGGTGCATAAACAAAAGGAGGCCCTCCGCTGCTAACCACAGGAGCACAGAGGACCGCACACCTAGGAAGACGCAGATTGCAAACAAATAAATAAAGGAAAAAGTCTACTTAACCCCCTGAACTATTAGCTAGTGTCTAACCTACACCCCCAACTATAAAACCGTCTATTTTACACCCTGAACTTTTTAAAACTGTTCAAATTACACCCTGGAGCGGTTTTGGACGGCGGTTTTGCTACAGTAACTATGGTTTTGCTACCGTGACGGCGTTTTGACTTTCCTTTTTTCTATTTATTTTCGCTAAATTTTTAAAAAATCATATTAAATCACAGAAAAATCATAAAAAATAGAAAATGTAATTTTGTTTGACTCCACATGAGTAGATTTACACAATGAACATATAATATAATATGTTTTAGTACCAATTTTTTCTGTAGCTTTAAATTAGTTAGAAAATCAAATTTTGTCTGTAATTAATTGGAATAATTCATTGCTACAGCTTCTATGGTTCAATTGTGGTGAAATTTTTATGATGGAGTTATTATTATATGCTTGAACTATAGTAAAAATTTCATACTCATTGGATTATATATAACTTAGTTATAGATTTATTTAGGTTTATGTTTAGGTTTATGCTCGTTAAATATAAATAAATCTATAACTAAATTATACATGATCCAATCAGTATGAAAATTTTACTACAGTTCAAGCATACAATAATTAGTTCACTATACAAATTTAACCACAATTGGACCATAAAAGCTGTAGCTATGAATTATTCCAATTAATTACAGACAAAATTTGATTTTCTAACTAATTTAAAGCTACAGAAAAAATTTGTACTAAAGCATAATATATTATATGTTCATTGTGTAGATCTACTCACGTGGAGTCCAACAAAATTAGATTTTCTATTTTATGATTTTTCTGTGATTTACTATGATTTTTCAAAGATTCAGCGGAAATAAATAGAAAAATAAAAAGTCAAAACCGCCGTCACTGTAGCAAAATCACAGTGACTGTAGCAAAACCACCGTCAAAAACCGCTCCAGAATGTAATTTGAACGGTTTTGAAAAGTTCAGGGTGTAAAATAGACGGTTTTATAGTTGGGGGTGTAGGTTAGACGCTGGCTTCATGGGTTAATAAATAAATACGGAGGAAGGGAACAGTCTGCGAGGCTGAAGAAGCACGGGTAATAGCTCCGGAACAGCAGCAAATTACCTACATACTGGCTCCACGATGCTGCACCGGGTGGTCGCAACCTGCAAACTGAAGGCAACATGAACAGAACAGTCAATATGAAAGCACATGAGAACCGCCGAAGGCAAAAACGCAGAGGTAAAATGAAGAACCAAAGTGACATCAGAAGCACGGAAGGCAAGAACGCAGGGGAAAAAGAAGCACGCAAAGAAGCAAGAAACCAAACGTGCAAGAACAGATACCCAGGTCCACCAAGAGCGCAGAGGAAACTGGGTGGGCGGCGGCGGCAAGGCGGGCTGGGGTTACTATAGCATGAAACCCTAAGGAGAAGGGAGAGACGTGTCAACGCAGGCCAACGGCGACGAGGATGTGGAAACACATGAAGACGCGAACACGGAGAGGGAAACGGCGGGCACGAAGAAGGAGACGGCGGATGGAGAAGCAGGGAAGCACGAGGCGCAGACAAGACGGCAGGCCAAGCAAGAACCAAAATCGGAAAGGGGAAAGGAAGGAAGAGAGGAATGCACTTGACGACGCAAGCTGAAGGGAAGAAGCAGGGCCCCGCGACGAGGTCAACGATGGCGACGGCGACGAGGACGGACCGCACGAGAGGCGCACGAGGAAGAAAAGCGAGACGGAGAAAGGGGAGACCGCAAGGTGGAGGCCCAATCGGATACAGAAGGGAGCGGAGGGCAAGAAGGACGCCGCCGCCCAATGGCAGCGCAGCACGCATGAACGACGCTACAGTTTGGAGACGGAGGCACGGTAAAAAATCAGTGGACACGCGGTAACAGATGAACGACGGAAAAGGAAATCAGACGGTCTAAACTAAATTTGCTAACGTGGATATGCTGGGAGGCCGCCGAGCTCCGCGCTCTTAATAAGAACTAGTGTCGGGGCGCGCGCCTTGGCGCGCGTGGGAGGTAACCGCGGTTGGTATAGAAGGGACCTTGCTACTATAGTATAGGCAATATGATTGGTCATAGTATCTGTTAAAGTTGTATACATAGTCTGCACAGTTTAAGTTGAGCAACATGTTTGAAGGAGAATTTGTGGGCAATCTGTCACTCTCGCATTTCAACTGGAATCTACATAGATAGAATAAGTTCTTCATAGGTAGCAGCCATGCTAGATCATAGGTTTTCATAAACTGAGCTGCATCTACAGGTACAGATAGGAGCTGTGTTTCCGGTAGGGTATATGGTACATATAAGGAACCTGAGATTGGTGTCTACAATACGATGGAGGGCGCAGGGTATCTAACAATTATACAGGAAGTAGATACCCAGCGCAGTTTCTTGGCACCATAGAGTGCAGAAGCGTGGCCTGGCACTATATACATATCACTAAGCACAGCAAGCACCGGGTGGAGCCTGGAACCTTGGCGTACTCCTTCAAAAGAACCAAAAGGCTGGTGTAGTTGGCAGGGACGGCAACATTTTCTGTCATAAGAAAACTTTGAAATCAGTGTATAGAAGAAGGCTGGTATGCTTCAGTATAAGTTACGTATGCGGTAGTCGAGTTAAAGCTATAGGGACAGGTTTATGTTGGTGTAAGAAACTGTGGACTAAGGCTATAGAGGTGGCCTGCTATGTGGTAGCATAGAGTGTACATGAACCGTTTAACGTTAGAATACAGGGACAACCCTATGTTAGCGTTAGGAAGTATAAAGGTAAGCTGCAGGCACATACTTACCTGCGCGGCAAAAGCAGCAGCATTTGAGGCCTAGGAACCATTTTTGGTGGTGGTGTCTCCGGGGGTAGACTTCCCTCTGTAATAAGTATTGAGCAGATGAAAGGGAATGGCTATGTGTTGCATTGTCGACATAGAGTATAAGAGTGCATGCAACAGACCTTTTGCTCTTAGGTTTGGATGCTGAAGTCTGGTGCGGAGGGCTCCTTTTGAGCTTAGGATCAATCTGTGCATCTTCGTCTGCATCTTCGTCGGTCCCATGCTACAATTTAAATTGTTAGCATATTTAGTCGCAGCTGTATGATGCTAGATGATATGGTGAACAGTTTCCCAGGCAATGGAAGTAACCTTGTCAGGTGTGTCAGCAGAGAAATTCAATTGGCGCCGAGCGTCGGTTGTAGGTTGTGGTGATCTTGGGAAAATAAAGTGTAAGCCGTCTATAGGTGTTTGTGTACAATGGGTATGCAAAATATTTGATTTCAGTATTTCATACCTCTCGCCATCATCTTTGGGGGTTTCCTGGTCACCTTCAAGTGCTGGTGCTGGAGTCTGTGGGAGATTTAAAAAGTTTATGCTGTTATATTGGTTAGCATTGAGCATCAAGACAGGGATGGGATAGGTAGTTCATATACCTGATGACCTGCGGCCTCAATCTGAAGCACGTCAGTTTGGTGAGCAAGAGGTTCAGTGGATGTGCCTGCTCCTCCTTGTTCCATTGTGCCGTGCTCAATTAATAGAGGGTTTTGGGCGACATCGCGCACTGATGGCTTCTCTAGAACTGCCTTAACCAGGTACTCTCTGTACTTTGTAGTCTTGCACGCTTCGTTGGTGAGATCAACAGAGAGAACATATTTTTTGTTAATGATCTTTTGCAACGGCACAGGTAGCACATCTCTTGGATTCAGTGGATTAAATATGGCCTCACACTCTTTCTGGACCATCTGCTGAGCCTCGTCATCATAAGCGAAGAAGCGGCCTTCTGCTGTTTCGTCTTTGGCTTTAAATGAGAGCAGATATCTGTGTATGTTTGATATAGGCTTAGATTGTATAATTTGCTGAGATAATAAGCCTATAGTGTTAAGCTGCTTTGTTTGAAGCAATGGAATAGATACCTAGGAGCTGTTCCTGCCGTGCGGCATGTGGGAACTGGACATCTGTAGGTGCCGTGCAGGTCTTGTTCGGCGCTTTTCTTGCACGTTTTGCAAGCCATGTACCACCACTTGGAAGTAGTGACAATAGAGGTAACTGTCACGGTACATTTGTAGGGACCCGGTTCCTGTCACAGAGCAGAAAGGGCTTAGAGGATGAAAAGTACTGAGGCAAAGGTGTAGGTTCCGGTATTCAAAGTGTGTACCTTTTCACTGAATGGATTCAGGTGGTCCAGTTGCATGATGGTTTTCCTGGGCAGCTGGATATCCAGAGCTGGAGTATCGACCTCTTCATCAAGTGGGCGCTGGATATAAACTGGGATATTTTTGAACCTGGTCATTAAAAGCAGATTAATATTGCACACGGTGTATAGAAGAAGGTGTGGTTGCAGATCTATGTACGTGCTACCTAGAATGGAACGGTCGTGCCTCTGCAATATTGGGGTTGAAGTAGTACGAACAAGCTGAGCTTCCTGTCAGAGCAACCTTATCTGAAACAGTATGCAAGCGTCACTCAGGTAAGGTAATTTGCAAAATGATAAATGTGAACCAAGCTATGGGTAGGGTGCTACCATTGTCAGCGAAATCTTGTCGTGGCAGGCAGCCAACAATGAGACAGACTATAAGGTTACCAGCTTCAGGGTCGTAGATGTCATTAATATTGAAACTCAGAGCGTGGTCACCCCAGAGCGTGATCTTGAGCATGTTGTCCCTGTTCAATGACACATGTAAGCTGATGATAACCTGCTGTGGATGTGTACAGCAGCAAATGTATATACAGATGAATGCCTGTACCTCAAATCTTTGATATAGATCTCTCTGAGTGTTTTTGCCTTCTCACGGTTTTTTGGAACAAAAGTCTTGGCAGGTTCATACTTTACCAGGTAGCCGATGATATCTGAAACGTTAAATCAGCATGTTATGCCCTGTATATATACGGGCGCAATAATGATAGGACAAAGTAAGGATGCAACTCATGAGCCGTGCACTTTCCTGGGTGGTTAGTGTATATGTTGGTGGTTCTAAGGACAAGAGGGAGGCAAGCTCGAAAATTAGAGGCTTAGTATGTACCTGTATAGCTGAAAACCATCTTGGTGACTTTGATTGCTGGGAACTGGGTGATTTTGTAGATGTATTCCGGAATTGACTGGGGAGGATTCTGCACCACCTCAGCAGTTGTGTACTGCGTGATCTCAATCATGAGGCTCCTATCTACTGCTCTAAAGAATTTTTTTGCATTTTCGACGACGAAGTATTTGATGGCATAAACCTTTCCAACATCGAAAAGCTCTGCTTTTTGTTCAATGAGATCGTCACAGACCTCTGCATACATGGCATGTCCCTGCTTGCATGAAAAGTTTGTCAGTCAGTTATTAGAATTAGGTTGGCGAGATGAGCAGGTATGATTGAAGAAACAACGTTTGGTGCCAGCAGTACCTTTGCATCAGCTAGGACCATGCCAACAAACAGCGGTGCTCCTTGTCCTTGGTTTTCATAGTGTGTCCACTTTCTAATGACACGGACTATGATAGCATCCGAAACTCGACCTTTTTGCAAAACGTTGATGAACTTTGATTGACTCATGGTGAACCTGCACTTTAAGAAAACAGCGTATTATACGTGTACATGTACCTGTGTGGTCAAGAAACTATGGAAACAGTGTTAGTATGTAGGCTGTAAGAAGAAGAGGTGGAAATGTGATCAGACTATATTATCTGACATTAAATAAACAAAAGCAGCGATGTAGTTGTACGTGGAGTAGGCAGTGGTCAAACAAACAGAATCTGCGTTGCATAGGTTTCGAACCAAATAAACAGTGGAACCTCATAGTGCAGTGTTATACAAAAAGTTGTATACATGGCAAAGCCTGCCTAGAAAAGACACGCAGGTCTTATAATGTATAGGACCTATACGTCCTTATGAACGTATCAGTCTGCCTGTGGTGTTATAGCTAATAGAGAGAAAGAAAAGGCAGCAGAAGGCACAACAGTTTGCAGTGTGCAGATGCATTTTCATGATCCTAAACAACTATGTGCAATATAGAGAAGCTAACAAAATCTCTTTTTTTTTGCTAACAGACATCTGATGCATGGCTAGGCTAAATACTGAAGAACTTCTTGGTACACAACGTTTTTGGTGCTGTCAGTAGGATCAGCTTTGTCATCTTCGATATAAATCTTGAGCCCTTTCTTTGATGTTACTCGAGAGATTGCCACATAAAGCTGACCATGCGAGAAAACCGGTGTTTTCAGGTATACACCAACAGCTGAGAGTGTTTGGCCTTGGCTTTTATTGATTGTCATAGCATAACAGATCCTAACTGGATATTGCCGTCGCTGTAGCACGAATGGCCACCTGTTGCTTTTCATAGATAGAGTGATACGTGGTATAGCGAAGGTCTGGTTTGCATGGTGGCCATTCATAATCTTGGCCTCGATGGTCCACTCTCCAACTGAGGTAACAATCAGTCTTGTGCCATTGCAGAGGCCAGCTCTTTGGTTGAGGTTACGGAGCAGCATTATGGGGACCCCTGGCTTCAGCATGAGCCTATGTTGCGGGAAATTGTTGGCACTAATTGAATTCAAAAATTCAACCGGATATAGCAGGTCGTATGCTTCATGTTGAGCAGTGGACCTGTCAATAGTATCTGAGCTTAAACATTCCCTTTCTCTGCCTGGCACTAGAGGGACCATGTATTCGTTGATTGTATCTGTTAGTTCATTTGTCGGAGCTAATATGGCCCTTTCACCTAGATAGACAGGATCTTTATATCTAGCACTAAAATTAGGATAAACAGCCTCCATAATGGCTGCTAGTTTGTCATCACCAGGGACTATAAGTAAATCTTGTGGTATTGTGATCCAAGTGGCCTCCTGTTCTCCCTCCTTTGCAGTGGCTGGAATGTTTCCTTCTCCGATGTCCAATATCCATCTACTGAACGCTGCCACTTCCTTCTGCCTCGAAGGATCTGCCGCCTCTGAAACCAGGCGCATATTTTGAGCAAGGTTTAATATCTCCACATGTGTCCATAAACGGGATTTGACGATAGCAGCATCTATGATATCTTGTTTGCTTCCAGCTTCAACCACAGGGAGGATTTGTCTAAGATCCCCTCCAAGAACAACGACCTTGCCACCAAACGGTATATGGGCAGCATCGGGATTTCTACCCTTCTGGATGTCACGGAAGGTGCGATCCAAAGCTTCGAAGCATTTTCTATTAGCCATCAAAGCCTCATCCCAAATTACAAGGCTTGTAAGCTCAATCAGTTCAGAAAGCATTGTCCCCCTACTGACATCGCAAATCATATCATCTTCGACCTCACATGGTATTTTGAACCGTGAATGCGCTGTGCGACCTCCTGGCAATAGCAGCGATGCAACACCAGACGACGCTACAGTTAAGACGATCTTGTTCAGACCTCTCAGGTAGCCAACTATCCGATTCCACAGATAAGTTTTACCAGTTCCTCCATAGCCAGACACAAAAAAGAAACCAGGTTCATTTCGCTGCACTCTCTCTACAATTGTATTGAAGGCATTTGTTTGGTCCTCATTGAGTGTCCGGGTTGGATTATCCATGTCAATGGATGGATCTAAAGGATGTGATAACTCTTCTTGAAGAAGGCGGTTTTGTAGAACAGGGTACTGAGCATGCGTTTTCGGAGGGAGATTGAAGTCAACTATGTTTCGGCCACTCTGCGAAAATAGAGCAGAAAGCTCATCAAGAAGAATATCTCTTGTTCTTGAATCAGGAAGTGCATAGTTTGGGTCACCGATCATATCTCTGTACTGGTAGATA
Source organism: Saccharum hybrid cultivar R570 (assembly GCA_038087645.1). NCBI lineage: Eukaryota > Viridiplantae > Streptophyta > Magnoliopsida > Poales > Poaceae > Saccharum > Saccharum hybrid cultivar. The sequence goes on along the minus strand of JAQSUU010000191.1, from coordinate 7,078,811 downwards.
ATGTCATCAGATAAATGGCGCCAGACTTTTTCAAAGAAAGCATTCTCGTCCCCCACCTCACAGAACAGGATCATAGTGACAAAGAAGCTACGTAGCTGTGCTGAAGTAGCCCATGCTGCGGCCTCATCGAAAGCATCATACCATTCCTGGTCATCTCCGAGGAGCCCACGCGACTTGCAGGCCTCTTTAAATGTGTGGTGATAGGTTCGATTATGAAATCTAAGGTGCTCGTAGCTCGTAGCACCCCTAACAGTGAGAAGCAGCATCCTAAGATAGTAGCGTTCGCCTGCAGATGGGTGGACATAGTGGAGGCGGCCTATTTTACCGTGCCGCTGCCTACGCGGACACCACTTCCTATCTTTCTGATCCCATAGCCACTTAGAAGGAAATTGTGGATAGGTTAGTGTTCTGGCCTCAGCGAAGATCTGATTGCAGACAAACCACTGAGTCAACATTGTTCTTCTGAGGAATTCTGCATCAACTAATCTGTCAACCCTGGTTCTAGCACTGAATGTGACAAAGTTCTCGTTCGGAAGATGTACGGGCATCCGTTCCACTGGAGGATAATGACGGTGAATGTCGTACCCAAACATTCTCCAGCATGCGTCCTGCTCACATATATATCTGCAATTAAGATACTCCTTAACCTCATCTACACGATCAGTTTCGTTATCATATGGTGCTGCCTGAGCTCTCTTTACTCTTTGTAGATAAGCCTTACTGCAATCAGCTCCTTTGGTAACATATTTGAAGAGATATTTTATGAATGTTGTCTTGTTACACCACTCAACATTTATATGGGCTTGGTACTTCTTTAACAATGCCATATTATAGGGGACAACCCATCGATTATCTAGTCTTTGGCTTCCTTTTTGGACAAACAATGGACCCTGGCCTCTTTTGTAGACAGCAAAGCCAGTTTTATCAAATGTAGTTTGTTCTTGGTATGGTTTTGGAAAATGTTTTGAACATCTATTATTTTTCATGCATGGACATCTTGGATTGTGTTGACCGCAAGGGCCGTGCACCATATGCTCGGAGACAAGAGCGTAACCTAGCGGATCTATCTTTGGATCAGGTATTTCTGCCGATATATATTTGTCCATCATTGCTGCAGTTGGATTGGAAGTATCTGCTGTGGTCCAAATAATAATATGTGCATGTGGAAGGCCTCTCTTCTGGAACTCAACAGTGTGGAGGACTGCATTTGGATAAAGAGACGTGTGTTAGATTGTAAGTCTCCAAATTTGTAAGCAGGGAAAATGTATGAGCCGGCACACGTTTGGAGGAATGTCTGTTCTTTGTGGCCGAAAACCTGTACCTGCATTGCAGTGGCCAAAAGGTGTTCCGTCTTTGATATCGTGCAGCAGCTCTTCTAACTTCATGTTGAACACCCTAACTATTAAATCGTTTCTATCGCTTGGTTTATATCCAGGTTCAAAAATGGCCTCAGAGATCTCCAACCACTTGGGATTGCATGTAAATGTTACAAAAAAATCAGGAGGGCCATATTCTCGGCAAATAGCTATGCCATCATGATAGTTTTGTATCATGTACCGCCTTCCTCCAGTGTATGATGCCGGCAATATAGTCATTTTCCCAACCTCACTGCCCTCTGTGGATCCTCTGCTAACAGCATCACATAAACCCTGAATGCTCTCCATTCTAATGTCAGCCTGATTGTCTGCTATGAACCGGAGCCTGCTCTCATCTACACAGGCCCGAGCATCGACTTTGGCCTGACTTGATAGTGCACCATAACATAGGTATGGATTTGGTTCACCTCTCCTGTAGTGGAACATATAACAGTAATAGTCCTGCATTGTAACCTTGACATGAGCATTAACTGATGTCTGTGTGACACCAGCGTACATGACTCCAGGCTGCCACCCTCGTTCAGCAAATGGAAACAATAAAGGGTACTGCAGCGCCATGAAAGCAGGATGCAGAGAAGAAATCTGCTCGAGACCTCCTGACTGTCTTTGTATGATAATATCTCGCTCAAAAGCCTCAGGACTTAGGTCACCTACTACAAGCATTGCTAGCTGATCAGTTGTCGGTAGACTGTACTGAGCTGATTCTCCTTCCTTTGGTGCCACAATCCGAATTACAAAGTCTTCACTATCACCATCTGCTAACCTGTCCCTGGCTGTCCTAAATAGCTGAGTAAACTGATTATACTGATCAAGCATAGATGCTAGAGACTGTATAATATCAGGATCCAAATCTGAGGCTCTGCTATCATCATGGGGCAGAGAAGCAATCCTGTTTTGGATCTCATTGGCTGTATCATACACATACAGCTGAATAAACCTTGGAGACTGACCATCAGGGGGTAGCAAAGCACCGATGCGGTGATGGATTTCACCGGAGATTTTGAAAACCGGTGGGCCTCTACCATCGTTCATAGAACGATCTATGTTAGCTCCCATAGAAGTAAATGCAAAAAGGCAATTGTATTGCCTAATGCTTTTCATGAACTTGTTCGAGGCAGGTCCCCCGTTGAATCTTGCAAGGCTTGCTAAGGGCTCAGGCCTGGGATCGAGGCGAGGTATAACCACCTTTCCTCCCTTGCAGCATTTGTTATAGACGACTGAGTAGGGAGGACCGTGCCTATCCTTGCCCACATTCTCAGCATACCAAAAAAGAGCTCTACAGTGAGGGCATTGCTGATCAGGGGCACCATAGTATGATCTTCCGGGATAAGACACTGCATCATAGATACAAAACATGGAGGTGGACATAGATGAGTTGGTAGCTATCCTATGCGAACATCCACGCTATGGAAAGAGAATCCGAGGCCAGGTTCCAGGTCATATACCTTTGAGAGCTTGCACAAAAGCTTCATCGAACTGGCCACACTCTAAATCAGCACTATGAGCCGTTGCAGCACCTGATTATAAGCTGGTATTATAAGCTGTTCAATTGGGCAGGGATGTGGTTGTTGCACTAACTATGCCAATCTGTAATACCTCCCCACACGGAACGGTGCTGGGCTAATAGCTTCGTCCTTTTAGCTCTAGCAGTCGAAGGATCATAACCCTGTAGAGTGCAGGGAGTACTGCTGCCTATTTGGAAGATATAGGGTATGAAAGATAAGGCCGACATTTATATGGGATTATATGTACATTTAGAAGCCTAAGCGGCTAGAGGGTACATACTTCCCCTGGTGCGGCGCCGCGTAGAGCCGGCTGTAATGGAAGCGCCTAGACGTAGAGAGGCGTCCGCTGTTAATTGTAGCCATGTATAGTCAGGCTTAGTATAGCAGTAACAATTGGAAACATTTGTCAATAAACACTGGTTGACTATATACGTACATGGTTGGCGCGTGGACATATGCACCGCTAAACCCGCAGGTTGCGAAAGCTATGCAGCTCATAACAGAAAGAAACCAATGAAAATAATCCTTTCAAATAGACTTGCAAATGTACTGACAGGCCACTTGAGGACCGGTGGACGTCCATGTATATTGTTTGATAGGTATGTAGCGCGACATAGAAAGTAAATAAATGAAGCAGCTACCCAACAGAAACATCGACATCTAATTGTTCCTATACCACACACATATAAAACACCAAACAAGAAGACCTGTAGCCTAGCATACAAATTAAAGGAACGAACCAATCACCGCTCACAAATATTTGACATCTAACTGGACGTATAGTGCATGTGCATGGAACCTCAAACACGAACCATCTAAGGTTCCTGAGAAGGAACGTAGCAGGCTATGGAGCCTAGGCCAGTTTCTGTAACTGGTAGGCACCCTGATGGATGCATGGAAACCATGAAACAACAGTTATCTTACACACAGAGCATAGGAAGGCACGGAGGGAACCATGCCTTTTGACCATATGATACCTCGCTGGAACAACAATAAGAGCTGGCACATTTGGGCACAAAGGTGATGCAACGCTCTTTTATTTATTAGCAACGAATGGTTACAATGATAGTGGGCACCGTTTTACACGACAGGACACCTGACCTGAAAAAACATAGGTGCTACAAATTGGTACCCTGTGAATCTGAGACTACCTCAGCCAGCAACTGTTGAGCACATAGGGTCAAAGTAGACCAAGTTATACATTGTTGCTGCGAAGCTGCTATGACCAGCCTAGCTAGGTGCGCACCTCTATTCGCAACAGGCAAAAGCCTCTGCGCTACAGACCTATATAGCTGCAAGGCACGGAATCCACTGTCAACGGCAACAAAACCATAAAACCTTTCTAATGCAGCTAAACCGTCCATGGCAGCTGATTCGTACGCCACAGCCGGATCTGACCGAGGATCACCCCAGAAAAAGAAGGTCCGAGGACCACTGTGGGTGGCACTGGTCAGAACCTCATACTCTATACCATAGATATGTGTGCCATCCTCTAGCACCTCATGCACAGACGATATATAAGGCAAACCACACTGGTATGCCACATCACGCAGAACAGCTACATATGATGCATTTGGAGAAAACATTGAATGAATCACTGATGAATAAAGCTGAGGTAGCCTATCTGTGTGTAGAGCTGGCCTTCTCTGAGCTGAATTTGTGTGCAAAAGCTGAAAACGTATATTTCTGTGGCTGTGTGGAATATATTTTTGTTTTCGCAAATAGTTTTTGTCGCTGCAGAAAACAGGCGGCCCGCTCTCGGCGTACTTCCAATTCCCAAGCAAGGAGGAAAAAAATTTGTAAGCATATCAGCCTAGTCTGTTATTATCATTGATAGTATGTAAACCGAGCATATGCACACATGGGGAAGTCATAGTCACCTGAACAAGAAGACTGATCTAAAGCGAAGACCGAAGCAGCCCCGAGCTTAATCAGCACAGAACAACAACCAGAAGAAGTAGGCCTGAGGTAAATACATGAGGGCTGGCGATTGACTATCCAAGACACAGAGGCAGTAACCAGAGAATCCAACTCCTGCAACCACAGAGCAAAAGAACCACTAAGCAACACAGGAACTATTAACGGTATAATTAAAAAAGGCGGTAACGCGGAGACAAAACAGGCACTATGGGGACTATAAGCAGGAATCAATGTAACGTGGCAACGTGACAGACAACCTAATTTGTCCAACAGACCGCTGAAGACTGCAGGCAGCGCCACGGCGTGGTGCAACGGGGCTGTGTGTCAGATAACCCCCAAACCAATGGACCGGAGACGCAGCCCACATTATATAACCCAGATTTGTAAAGGAAACCTATAAAAGTAGAACAATCCAAGATATGCCTGGCTGCACGAACCGGAAACGAAAACGGGCCTCTAAATCAAAAGAGACACACCATATGCTGTGACCCAAATTTAGCGACGAAACCTACAACGACATAAGGATCCCAGCAGCACATGGTCGAACTGTAAAGGGAACAGGAGGCCTCTAACATGAGAGCAATCGTAGATAGGAATGAGTCCATCAAATTGACAGGGAAATGATGGCCTCTGAGCTACATCTAGGTCTGTGCAGGTCAACCAAACGCTGTAACTCAGTTCTTGACAGCAAACCTATGACAATACAGCAAGCGTACTGGGAGCCGAGTGCATGTAACTAACAGCAAAATAAGAACTTCTGAGCCGCGCATAAAGCATCATCTAACTCTACATGCCCCCCCTCCCCGCATTGCAGAAGGCAACAACAGGGGGCACAGCAGCTGCGAATCAACTGCATCAGAATGTAAAATAGAGGACACGTATAAGCAGCACAGGCATGGGATGGGGGATCGACTCACAACGACGGTTGGAAGGGCCGATTCGTTTCGGGCGACGTGTATGGCCGGCAAGAAGTAGAACGGACGGGGTCCGCGTAGACGGCCTGGAGACGGAAGAAGAATCAGCAAAAAGCAAAACCGAATAGGAATGGAGAAGAACATGAGTAAAGCACTGCGCCCGCCGTGGCGCAACATCGCGTACTGCAAACGGCGCCATACCTGCCCTCCGCTGCCTCCTCCGCCGAGCCGAAACGGCGGCGTGGCCCACCGGCACAGCCTCCTCTGACGGCGCCGAGGGCACTACGGCCGCACCAGGCCGGCCAACAACGCCGCACGGATCTCGGGGGACAGAGCACAGCCGCTGCCTCGTCGGCCGAGCGAAAACGCCGGCGCCGCCCAGCGGTGCCGGCTCCTGTGGCGGCTCCGAAGGAACTACGGCCGCACGAGGTCCGCCAAGAACGGCGCACGGATCCGAGGGGACAGACCAGAGGCACGAAACGAGGAACCGCAGGGCCACATCACGGAGGGGAACCGAGATGGCGCAGCATGGAGGAGGCAGGAGCAGCAAGGACAAGGAGCGAGTGCAGCGGCGGAGAGGGCAGGAGCGGGCCGGCGACGGCGAAGGCGGCGTGGAGCGAAGGAAAAGGAGGAGCAACGAACGGAGAGGACGCAAAGACACCAAAGAAGCGCCGGTTTGCATCGGAGAGAAGGGGAGGCGGTGAAAAGCCAGATCGGGCAGAAGCCTAGGCACTCCGACGCCGAACAGGAGGAAGAGAAACGGAACACAGAATCAGCTTCTAGCGCGAATCGAACAAGGTCAAAGCTGCAGCACGAAACCAGCGCCGTCCATCGCAGGATCGAACGGCCGGAGGCATTTGGGGCGGCGTGGACGGTGCTCCTGGCCGAGAAGCAACTCGCCCTTGTCTGGGTTAAAGAGATGAGAACAATGGCCGCTGGAGAAGAGAAGGAAACGAGGACTAGAGGAGACATTACCCTTTTCTAGAGACCTGTGATATTTGTTTGGGCTGGGCTGAACTGGACAGGTGTACTAGTGTATATATTATCTATATGTTTGACAAATATTGGTATCCCTGATCATAGATCAGTTCGTTGGGTTCTTTGTGGTGGAACTTACACACAGGTACTTATATTTTTCTGGATTTATTCTAAAATTTAACGGCGCTATGCTTTCAATGGTAGGCGATGTTCCGTCGACAGCAAGACGCTTCGTGAATCTCGAGATCTATCGGCTTAGTCCTTCGGAGGTGCTCATAGGGTAGGGTTTGTGTACATGTGTTCATAGGGATGAGTGCGTGTTGTTTATGGTCAGAGAAAATAAAACTAAAGTGTTCCTAAACCATTATAAATTGCCCATCGCCACGGTTATGCAAAAAGTTAGCTGAAATACAATTATACCTATTCCGTTTTTACCCACTCATGCCATTATTAGTAAGAAAAATATGGATTCGACCAAAGAAAGGAAAAATTATAAAGCCAACCACATATGTACATCATGCTTACTGCATTTACAACTTTGAAACTAAAATGAAATGATATATGATAAAATACAAATAGAGATAAAAATCCAATCCAAGAGGACTATCTATACTGTGAACAATGCAAGCGTGTGCATTTGTGGCTCTATCTATTATCCCCTCACAATCACTACTAAAATGGTGGATTTCTCCTAGTATTTCTAAGTAGTAATAAAACACTACCACTAGTCATAACACAGGAGAATCTCAATGGGAGGCATTTAGTAGGGAAAATGTTAAAACACTAGAAAAAGCCCACCACACTAGGAGAAGTGTAAAATTCTGGTCGTGAATAGAGGAAGGGGATAACTCAATGTAAGGTCAAAATAAATGTGTACTTAGGATACTGCACATGGTGGTGTTAAGTGGTAATTGACATCATCAGATCGTGTATCCTAGCAGATGATACGATGAATACAACAAAACAAAGGCATCTCCATTTGCATTTATTACAAGTGATATTGGCAAAACCACAATCGAACCGAAGGAGACATGCATTTTATTGTTTCCGTTCTAGGCTTGAGCCTATAGCCTAAGGTAAAAAGAAAAAGAAATAATCCACGCAGTGAGAAGTAGCACACAATCTCTAGCGTGATAAGAAATGACAATGAAGGCATCAAGCAGTGAGCATAAGATAAGATTGAATGGTAAAAGAAGATATAGGTTGCGGCTCCATATATCGAGTTGGCATATGCTTATGGTGTGTTTGGTACAACTTCTCTCAGCTTCACAAAGCTGTTTTCAGTTTCTCCTACTAAATGCGTCCGGATGAAACAACTTCTTCCTAGAAGATATTTTTTAGCTCCTCTCACATGCACAATTCTCTAGGTGAAGCTAAAAATACTAGCTTCTCCTAGCTTTCTATCTGTTGTCTTCTCTGAGAAGCTATTTCACCAAACATTTATGAAAAATAGATTGAACTATACCGGTAAAGTTGCTTTTCGAGCCAAAGCCAACGAAGTTGATTCACTAGTGAAGCTTGCCCTAAATATAGGATCAAGGGATATCTTGCAAAACACTGATGATGGAGCACCTATACTTCAATAAAAACATTGATGAAGTCATATATTTGATAATGAGTATATGTTAAGTTGTACTAGGATTGAACAACATGATAATTGCACAATTTGCATGGGCCACTTTGCTAAGTTTAACTAAAGACAATCTTATAAAGCATAATTGGAGAGACGAGAGTTGTTGTTTTTGCACAAAAAAAAGAATGAGAAACTACTCAGCATTTTTTTTCGTTTGCCACATAGCAGACTTTGTTTGAAGGGTATAAATCTGCTTTTGGTTTACATCATCCGCCAAGGAACCCTGCTGTTTGTGTTTTTTTTGTCCTTGGCTTCAATAAGTAATTCACAATTTGCATTCTCAAGTTTGTGCAAGAGCAAGAATAATCATTAGGTCTACGTCTATGTGGTTGATCCTGACTTGTTTTTTGACAAAAAAGATACTATATTCTCATATATTCTCATTTATGGGTTTTTAGGGTCACTCATTCAACAAGTTTATATATATGGTCCATCCTATTCCTATGGAAGGAACATGACGGACCCAGGTTAAACTGAGTAAGTTGTACCCTGGAGACAGTAACAATGGAATCTTTACCAACCATGAGTGGGTCGTCTTCTCTAATAAACTTATGTTTGGATTGATGTGTCCTTTTTTTGTATCTTGGAATCTTTTTGAGAACTTGCTATTATTACTGAAGGCTGAATTTGTAATAAACATTAGTTGAATCCATGACACATGTAGAAACCGGAATATAACTTTCATTTTCTAATAAATAAAAGCTAACAAAGGTTTTGAGATCACGTTGAGCACTTTTATATTAGGGTGAAATGACCATGAGTTATTAAACTTTTTTCGAAATCTTATCTAAATCTATGAACTCTAAAAAATGATCATCCAGGCCTTTTAACTTTTCAAGTAGTTCATTTTAAATTAACTTGAGGTCCAATCGAACGAACCACTTGAAAAATAAAAAAACAGATGATCAATTTTTAGAGTTCGTGGATCATATAAGAATACAAGAAAAGTTTACGATAATGACGTCCGGAAGGCCAGACGCCTCGCTTCACTCACTGTCGCATGCGCCGCTCGCCTAAAAAACAAAATCAACTCCCGCATGCCTCGCTCCTCTCCACTCCCACCCTTACCCCTTCCGCGCTCCTCATCCCCTGCTGCAACGCACCAACGCCCGGCGTCCTCCCCTATCGGGAGCCCCCAACGCCCACAGATCCGATGGTCCTCTCCCCCATCCTGGCGAGATCCATGGAGCAGGAGCGAGATCCATGGAGGTGGCGCGACAGTGTTGCAGGGGAGTGGGCGGGTCTCCTCCACCCCGGTGTGGTGCCTTCCCCACCTCGACGATGCCCTCCCCCACCCCAGCGGCCATGGCGCTCCTCGCCCCCTATCCCCACCGTCGCCACCGAGCCAAGCCTGGTACTGGTGGCACTAGTGGCGGCGTTGCTCGTGCGCCGCCACTCGCCCGCCGGCTCCAACCCCGACGGCTAGAATCGACCGGCCCAGGCTTCCCCTCCCCTATGTTACAAATGTATGTTTCTGGTGTTTTAGTCGTTTCAAAGTATGTTGCAGTTGTTTGTTATGGATGTTGCAAAAGTAGATCGGGGGTTGTTGCACATGTTGCATATGTTGCTAGTGTCTCAGAAGCATGTTGCAAACGTTTGTTCAAAATGTTTTATCTGTTTTCCATATGTATGTTGCAATAATTTGTTATCTAGATGTTGCATATGTTTTCACACATATGTTGCAACAGAATGTTCCAAATGTTTTATCTATTTTAGTCTTATGTTGCAGTTAGTGTTTTTTCATGTTGCAATTGTTTTATCTGAATGTTGCATATGTTTCACACACATGTTGCAAGCATATGTCCGATATGTTTCATCTATTTCAAATGTATGTTGCATTCGAGTGTTTCATGTTGCAAGTGCAGACCACCGGCGTTGGTGTCCATGAGGGTGGTCAGGGCCAAGCCGCGGCCACCGACGCATGGAGGAGGCGCAGGCCGCCGCCGACAGTGTGGGAAGGAGGCACAGGCTGCGCGGTGCTATTGTGGAAGAGACGGGGCGAGTCTTTAGTGTGGCCTGGAAGAGACGGGCGCCGCGTCGGTGTGGAAGAGGCGGGGGCAAGTCATCCGAGCAGCTTGTGCAGCGGATCTGAGGCGGGCGGTTTGGATTCGCCTGGCACAGGTGGCAGGCGAATCCGAGCGAACAGGGTAGAGCAGCCAGCCGCGGATTTCTGGACGGACGCGTCCGGACGTCCGGGTGCTGGTGCTGCCAAAAAGTTTAACAACCGAAGATGCATTATTTTAACAAGCATAAAAGCATCCAAACGCACCTTATTTGGACCACTACGACGTACCGCCACCGGTGAGCCTCGGCACTCGGCAGAACGTCACAAAATCCAACGCAGAGTGATGGGCACCCTGGCCGGAACACACGTACTAGATCTACCAAAGCAAGGTAAAGAGGCACACCACCATTGCCATGCATGGTTCTTTGCCGGCGGGATCAACCGCACAACGAACAAAACAGCCAGGACATGCAACGGACACACGAGCGCACATGTCTGCACCTACTTTACCTAACGACACAGATCTACACCCGCATGAACACAAGCAAATTATTGCAAATACGACCGACGCAACCGACCCAATCTCCAGCTTTTGTGTGTGGCGTCTCATGCGAAGTGGCATATATATGTCACGTACGTAGTAGCTAGAATGCGGCCGAGACCTATACCTACCTTTGCATGCAACACCACGTCCGTGACACATGCGACGACGATGCTTGCATGCATGCATGTTCGTCTCGGAGCCGGTGCTCGCAGGGCACGTCCGTCTCCAGCGAGCGTGTAGTGGCACGGGATATTGGCATATTTCTATTTGTTGGACACGTCCAAACGACAGCGCCTCCAGCTTACAATGGCCCAGTCGTGAGTCCATACTCCGTATATAGCAGAGCGCGCGGCGTGACAGCGACAGGCTGACTGACAAGTCGCGCGTCGTACCGTACGTCTGGCCCCGGCGGGAGCCCGTAGCACAGCGCGTCAGCTGGCAACACGTCGTATAGAGGCACAAGAATGCCCTGATGCTGTGAAGGCACAAGAATGAACATTGAGATGGGGTATTTGGGGTCTGATCTCGTTCAATCGTTCACTCGATCTGGCGTTGATCATAGACATAAAAAATACATTATTCTGAGCCTAGCAAAGGATCAGTAAGATATCGAATAATGTGCCAGATATGTGGTGTAGTCCTTTCTCATCGGAAATTTTGGAATATGGCTGCGTGCCATTTGCTAAGGTCAGCTGGAACTCTAAACCGTCGGGATCTCTATATCGACACTCATCATTCTTAATGGAGAGTTTCATATGTTGTTTATCTAAGAACAGCAATAATTTATCGTTATTTTTACTAGAAAAAAAAAGAAATGTTGACTCAGTTTTTTGAGTGAAAACAGGACCCAAAAACCACATGACCAGAGAAGATGCGCCTCCACCATACTGAACATTAATACAGCAACCAACCAACTAGCCACTCAACTTCACTAACGACTCTACTACACGATCAACTGAGCCCAACTAGTTTGAGCACAATCCAACTATGAACTAACAACTCTACTAACAGCTCGATTGACACAACTATCATGAGTCACGAGCACTGGCACACCTACACAACTAAACGACTGGACAACACCCTACTGGTGAAGCTACCATAAAAACTCGAATATTGACTCAATACAAATTGATTTGAAACTAACGCCTAACGAACTCTTAACATTACTGGTGAAGCTGACAAAATAATTAACTTCAGAGGACGTACAACAAAAGCTAACAGTTGTAAACTAGGAGTGTATTCTTTCCCTGGGAGCTCCCAACATATATAGGAGCTGGCTTCCTGGATGTGGCTTGGCATTCAAATAGCCAAGGTGGAAGCTGTTGTAGTGACCCTGGCCTATCCATTTCTTCTTCGAGCATCCCTTCTCAATCAAGATTGTGATTGCCTCCAACTTTTCTTTAGATAAATGACGAGCAAAGTGTTGTGTATAAAATAAAAAAGATCTGCTTTATCCTGCGGTAGGAGTCACTTCATCTATTTCTTTTTGCCAAAAGATCTTTGCCTAACTGAGTAGTACTTCTGTCAGGTGTTTTTTTTCCAGCAAGTCTGAAACTCTTTCTTTTGGTGTCAATAGGTTGTGTCTGCGAGGCTAAAACATAGCAGAGTCCCCCCTGAGTATGATTGGTAGGTGTGGCTGTGTTGTTTCCAAGAATGTATAATGCAATAAAACATAGATGAAAAACAAGAACTCTCAATATATAGTTTCATTCTTTTATTTCATAGACATTTGATTTTATGACTCGTCTAAAATTGGTAATCGAGACAAGAGAGTATCATCTACATGAAACTCATAATATCATCTCTCTTCTAAGAAACGTTGCTACATCATCAAAAATGCTTATGTGTCAACCTATTAAATACATATAAAACTCAGATGAAACTCATACTGAGATTGACCTTACAAAACAGAGGTGGCATGCAATTATTCTAATGTAACCCAGTAATGATGTCCAAAGTCACTGGCATATCCTAAATTTACACGCTTTAAGCAACATGGAAGTATGGAACATATCCAAGATATATAGATACAAACATCAACAACATTTTTCACAAAATGGACGTGGCAGTACAAATATGATGGGATGATCTAGATGTGACAGCAACACACGTGCAATGCAAATAGACAACAATGACAACCACACCAACACACGCTAATAGTGTACACGAATCATGAATACAATAACAAATAGCCAAAATGCCACCAAGGCATTCTGTCTCCTACTGCATGCCGATGTGGCTCAGTCATGCAGAGTAGCGTACGTCACGTAACTGGAGTAGTCCCTGACCTTCCTCTCCCCTGGCGCCGCCGCATCCATGGCAGCTGCGGCGGGGCATGTCACCTGGGTGCTCGCCGCCGGGCACGTCTTTGGCTGGCTCTGGAACGCCGCGCACTCCGCCGGGCGCCTCTGGTTGGCGAGCCCCGGAATGCAGTTGTTCTTCACGTCCAGCACTCCGTTTTTGATCAGCGCCGTGCATGCCGGCCCGACGGAGGTGAAGTAGTTGCCGGACAGAGTGAGGTTGTTGAGGCGGCCGGCAGGACCGGCAAGCTTGCACACCGCGTCGGGCACCTGACCGTAGAGATGGTTCTCGGCAAGGTTGAGCTGCTCGACGCTGCTGAGGCACGAGAAGGATGCAGGGATCGGGCCGGTGAGCTGGTTCATGCCGGCATCGATAACGGCAGCCTTGTGGAGCATGCCGAGCTCGTGGGGCAGGCAGCCGGATAGCTGGTTGTTGAGGAGGAGTACCTCGAGGAGGGAGTCTTGCAGGTGCCCGATTGATGGTGGGATTCTCCCGGTGAGCTTGTTATTGGCAAGGGCGAGATAACTCAGCTTGGAGAGGCTGATGCTCGCGGGAAGGGGCCCAGATATGCTGTTATTGTTGAGGAGAAGGGCCTGGGCACTCGTCGCACCGGGCAGTGGACCTACCCTCTTCCGTGAGCCACTCCTGGAGACCATCAACTGTACTTTGATGATATTTCCAAGGTTGACCATCGCAGTAACCAGGGCGTATTTGGCTTCGTCATGGGGAAGGTGAGCTTGGACATCCTTATTAAGGACATCAAGCTTGTACTGGTATTGGAGGCCACTGAGGCGAGGGATCTCGCCGTCGAAGTTGTTGGAAGAGGCCTGAAAAAGAGCAACATCAGGGAGCTGGTCAAGGAAGCCTTGCAGCTTTGGCGCACATAGGCCAAATCCTTTGAAAACAACCGCAGCAACTGTGAGATCCTTAGCTTGCCCGTGCATGGCTGCTGTGCAATAGAAGCCAAGATAGTTCGTATCACCGCAGATGTCATGGCCTGTCCATGTAGCGGTGATGTTCTTGGGGTCACAAGTGATGGTGTTCCTGAAGCGCTGGATGGCAAAGTAGGCTCTATACAGTCTACCATTTGGGAAATCCTGAAGTTGAGGCTGGTATGGCACGATCTTGTTGCTGTGCTCCAGATGATCGGGGCCTGCTGCAATAGCAGAAGCGTAGGAGAGAAACAAAATGAGGCATCGGATTAAGGAACGTTTAAGATGGCTGGCCATAGTCTGTCGAAGTCCTGTTATCTATGCCTTGATATTGTAGAACGCACAGCCGCTGCATATATATATATATAGAGGAAGAGGACCCTGATCTTACGCCTGGTGACCCCTGTCCAGTGCTACCACCCCTTCTACTTCCAGCCCACTAGTCATGGAGCGGGCGAGTCCGTCGGCCCAGCGTCCGATCCAGCGAAGCCATGTGGGCCTGAGCTAGTGCCTGCGTGCACGAAAGGGGGCAATGCCCGTGTAATCGAGTACATGTGCTGCCGAGAGTGCGGAGAGGAGACACCACGAAATCACCATCAACATGTTAATGAAATGGACATATAATCAACACTAGAACAAAGTTTTTCGTTCCAAATTTATATGGTTCCATTTGTACTTGGAGATAGTTGTGTATGCAAGGGCAATAATGTAAAATCATCAAATGGAGGCTTCCAAAAGGTGATCCAGTGGGCAGGGGAGTTGGGGCCCACTTGGTGGGGTTGGCCGACCCCACCAAGATCGCTCAAACCCCCTCTGGTGGCTCCACGTCACCCATCCATGACACAACCAAGAAACACACTAGTGAGAACCTTGGCACGTTGATCAAATATCACCTAGGGAGCATCCAAGGCCGTTGGATGGAAAGGCGGTGGAATCCTAGGGTCGGCCGACCCCACCTGGTCAGCTCCACCACCTCTGCTGCTCCAGCAAGTCCCTCCTCCTCTTGCACACTATAAAATCCAAGGTGGATCAAGCAAAGAAGCAAGTAGAGAGCTTAGGCGAAGCCATATCATTTAGAAATATTCCCCACATTCCAAATTATAAGATGTTTTGGCTTTTTCTAGCTTTTGTTGTGCATATAGACAGTTTATATCTAAGTACATATCAAAATCCATAAATCTAGAAATGCTAAAACGTGTTATAATTTGAAATAGAGGGAGTAGAAGATAGGAAGAGAATGAGGAGAAGCTAAAAGAGAAGCTAGGCCTGTCAGCGACCTCTTCCACTTGTACCTCGATGGATGCAACTCTTGTTCAAGTGAAGTCCAGGATCATATGTGGTAACTTTAATATTTTGCATTAATTAAGTAGTTATATTACTATTGTTTATGAGTTTCACACCTTCTGCTCGATTAGAGTGCGATAGTCTTACTTCATCGGGATGTGGATTAGAGTAGTGAGTCTTCAAACCGATGCTTGGGATGCATGGAATTTGTCTTTCTTTGCCTATCACAGGTATTGGTGACGTGAAAGATGAAGTGGCAGGCTGGGCGACAACCGGTGGGTTCAGGTGACCACACCAGGTGGGTCCTAGTGCTCCTATTTTCTCCCACATGTTTCTGATGATTAATCCTTGAAGATTTTACCGGTTTGCCACTACATACAAATAATTCTATGTTCAAGTGGAACCATATTATTTGATTAAACTCTCACTTTATTGTCATGTTGATGGTTGGAATTAACATTTAGAGGCCGTTTGGCAGGGCTCCGCGAGTGGCTCCGGCTCCGGCCGAAGCCCTGCCAAACGGGTGACCGGAGGAACGGCTCTGCCAGCAAAGCCAAAATGAGCCGGAGCCCTTTTTCTATTGCGCAGACGGAGCCACGAAAACAAGCTCCTCTCGGCTCCTTCTCCGTCAGGGCGTGAAAGGACGCGGTGGCCCTCCTGCTTCGAGCGCCTAATAGCAAGGCCAGCCAATTTCCCTGTGTATGCGTGCTTTGCCTGTACGTAAAGAAGAGGAGGGCTTCTGGCAAGAATATGAGAAAAGATAGGGTTCCCGACGCAAAAGTATAAGAGAAAAAGGAAATAGAAAGTGGCTCTAATAATTTAGAAATAGGCCGGGGTTCCCAATGCAAAAATGACTATTAGCATCTTCCTTCCCTGCTGAAATTGGATCAAATCATCTAGTACTTGTAAAATACATAATAAATCAAGTATCAAAAAATAGTGAAAGCAAATTTTTAAGATTGGGTTTAACTAGATGAGTACCATAGTAAAATAATAAGTGATGGTATCATAGACATTTGCCATCTTTCATCCAATCAAGAAAAACAGGAGGAGCCGTTTTGCCAAACGTTTCTCAAAATGGCTTCGGCTCCTTCGGAGAAGCCACTTTTTTAGAGGAGCCAGAGCCGGAGCCGTTTTTGGAGGAGCCAGAGCCCTGCCAAACAGGCCCTTAGTGACCATCAACAATGCACTCTCCAAAAAGTTTATCGCCTGCCTATGCATGTATAGGTACACAAGCAGATGGATTTTTTTGACCGAATCAGCAGGGGAGCCCCCTACCTAATTTTTTTTTGCTTTTCAATTGAATGAAAGAAAAGTTTGTATGTACAAAACTCAAAAAAGAGAAAGAAGAACATACAAGGCATCAAGGCCCAAAGATCTGAAAAAAGGAAACAACATTACAAATGGGTATCTCTCCACAAATTTAAAGCAGCTTGTCTAGCAGGTTTGGCCTTTGTACAAACAAAGCCAATCTCCTTCTTGAATCTTCTTCTCCACTCATTCACACTAGCTTGTTCATTGTCAAAGATGACACCATTTCTGACTAACCATATTGCCCAACAAGCAGTGATGATTATTTCTCTGAAGATGTTACTTCCAAAGTCTTCCCTGGCTGATATGATCATATCTAATGGTTGCAGGTTCAGGTTCCAGTGAATGGAAATGAAGTGCCAGCATGATGTACTGAAAGGGCATTCAAAGAAGAGGTGAAAGAAGGTTTCTTCCTGACCTGAATTACAAAGAACACAACTGTAATCTTCAAGAAACATGTTCTTCCTCCTCAGAAGGTTCCTTGTGCTGAGTCTGTCTCTGAGTAGAAGCCAGAAAAAGAATTTGTGTTTACCAAGGTTGTTGGATCCCCAAAGCCAGGAGAACAGTGGAGAGGCTTCACTGTACCCTTGTAACTTAGTATAAGCCTTTTTGCTGCTGTAATTCATGGATCCCCAGCAATAGGTCCAAATGTCATTCTGAAACTCATCAATGTTGAGGCTTTGTATATGATTTTCTAAGTGGAGGATTTGATCAGCAGCTTGCTGTGAGAGAGGCAGACTAAAAATGTGGCTAATGTCTTGTTCCAAGTAGAATTGCAGAGAACATTTTTTGTTTTCTGGTGAAAGAAAATAACTGTGGATACCTTTCTTTAAGAATCTGATCTTGTGTTGCCCATGATTGTGTCCAGAAGGAGATAGTATCTCCTTTGTTTGGCTTGCAGCTTGTGATTGTCCAAAAATTGTCAAACAAATTGATGATATCCTTCCACCAGAATGACCCAACCGGGCTTTTGTCTTGAGGGGCTGTTCTATTGTTTGCATACATTTTGGACCAAGTGAGCTAGACCCATGGGATTTCAGCTTTATTATAGAATTTGTCCAGAAATTTTAGCAGTAGAGCATTATTCTGACTTTTAATATCAATGATACCCAGTCCCCCCTGGTCTTTAGGTTTGCAGGCTGTTTCCTAGGCCACTAGACAGGTTCCTTTCCTTGTAATGTCCCCTTTGATCCATAAACAATGTTTTCTATAGACATCAATTTGCTTGATAATCTGGGGGGGGATTTTGAGACTACACATGTAGAATGTAGGCAAGGCAGATAGGACTGAGTTGACTAAAATTAGTCTCCCATGATAGGATAGAAATTTGCTTATCCCAGTAATCCTTCTTTCAATTCTGGTAAGTAGTGGTGAGTATTCCTCCAAGATTGGCTTTGTGGTTCCTAGTGGAAGGCCCAAATAAGTGAATGGCAAGCTTCCAATCTTGCAGCCAAACAACCCTGCAAGATGATATGCTCTGGCATCTGTCATATTGATGGGGACCAATGAAGATTTCTCAAAATTCACCTTTAAACCAGTTGAGTTTGAAAAGGGTGCCAAAAGACCCTTTAGATTGAGGAGTGTCCTATCATCACCTGGTAGAATGAGCAAAGTATCATCAGCATACTATACAATAGGATAATCAGGCCTTCTCTTTCAATAACCTACGCGTGTAGGAGTGTAGAGCAGAAATGACGGAGAGCAGCACAACAACAGAGTGGTGGTGTTTTTGGTTGTGTTTCTTTATTGCGCACCATAGGAGTGCCCCTTTTATGCAGCAGTGAAGAAGGACAAAGATGAAGAGCCACACACATGAAGAGATAATTGTCATCATGCATTATCCGTTATCGTAACTTACAAAACTAACAAATTAATTGTTTGTTACAAGTAACGGAAACCACTAAGATATAGTGGTCATCATGGTTACTAAGATGTAGTTGTCATCATGGCCTCATCAAACTGTCAGCTGCAAAATGGAAAGTGCACATTGCACGATCGTGCTTGCCACGCCACGCATCTCTTGTCTGTCTTTTTGGTACGAGACTAACAATTACCCCTAGCATTAACAATGGTCTTGGAACTTCATTTGATTTAATTGTGAAATAAGAATGGGCTACATCCAATTAAATCCATTATTTCTTCACTCGCGGTCGTGGCCTCTCTTGCTAGCTGCTACACTGTGTCAGCTAGTACACGTGTCCCTAAGGGCACTCTCAATGCAAGAAACTATAGTTGTTTCTATAGTATAGGATATCGTATCAAGATACTATTCTTTCCAATGTAAGATTTTGTATGGTACAGGATATAAGTGGAGATAAAAACCATGTTTGCTCTTCCAATGGGCTCCAAGTAGTTTCTTGTCCATCGATAACTGTGAAGACCCATTATCTTAGTTAGACCTGGTTTATTGGATTTTTCCTCTCTCTTCTCATTAAATCACTTGCCACATCAACAAATTGCCTACGTGGCAGTGCGATTAATACCTATAGAAACTACCATAGTTTCTGCACTGTGAGTGCCTAAGCCACACAGGGGCATTGAGGCGACAGGCATAGAGCTGTGGATGGATCCCAACAAGGCTATCATCTAGGAACCATTGCTGAGCCGCCGAGGGCATTAAGGGAAACTTGTTGCACTACAGTAGCATGGGAATAGATAAGGCATGTTTGATTAGGCGTATATGGGTCAGCCTCTCGTGGGATGCAATGAAGGGATGTTTGGATGCTTATATGTATACATGGCCAACCGGGCCGCATGGCACGGCTCAGGCACGGGCACGATTGGGCACGACATGACTAGGCACGACACTATGAGGCACGGTGGCTTAGTTGTGCCGTGCCTGATAGTGTCACCGTGCCGAAGTTATGGTCCAGGCATGGCCCTAAAGCTTGTTAGCCATGCCGTGCCGTGCCAGTGGGCATGGCAGCCCGACGTGCTCATGCCGGCCCAGCTTCGCCCAAGGAGCACCACCTCAGTCGATGTCATCGTTGCAGTGCGCCAGGCTGTCGAGCGTCGGTGTTGCGTGCCTACAGCCGTCGCTGCTCTGCAGCTCCGCGTGGCCGCTCCGCCGCTTCTGCCACCCTGCATCCGAGTGCTGCCGCTCCCCACGCGTCATCCTTGCGTGAGGATGCCCTCCCAGCCACGCGTCGCCGCCACCGCGAGGACACAGCCCCGAATGCACGGCCATGAAGGGGAATCGAGTGACGGAGTGAGAGAAAAGAGAAGAATGAGTGAATGACGGCCGTGAGGTAGGAGAATGGGAGAGAAAGCAAGGAGAAAGTTGTTTATATACCTAGGTTTTTAAAGATCCAACGGTGAGGGAAGCTGTAAATTAATCCGATGGATAGGAATAATCAGGTCGCTATCGTGTCAACCCATTAGTCGTGCTGTGCCCGTGCCAGCACTGTGGGCCGAAGCCGTGGCCCAGGCACGGCACTACGTCGTACCCGTGCCGGCACTGGCACTATAGCCTTCGTGTCATGCGGTGCTCGGACCATACTTTTTTGGGCCGTGCTCGTGCCGACCCAACGGACCTGGCCCATTTGGCCATCTATACTTATATGTTGACTTGGCTGTCAGCCTGACTCCACGAAAACGAGATTAAAATCCGTTTCATGCGAGCCTGGCTGGCATGAAGCAACTAAGTTGTTTATAGATCGACTCAGAAGTACAAGGAACCAATGAACAATCTGAGCATGGCCAGAGCAATACAAGCAACTAAAAAAGAGGTTTTGTCAGATTAGCCTAACCACTCAAAGCCTGCATCCAAGATAGTTTGGTTAGTGAAAAACCACCGAGTCCTCCAGAAGTCTCCCCTCCTTTTCCTTTGCTACAACAGCCCAGGGCAAAAAGGAGGCGACGAGCGCTTCCGGCGGCGATTCCGCCGGCCCCTCTCCTCTTCGGCGGTTGTTTAGGCGCTGGAGAGGGAGGAGGGTTAGGGAATCGTTGTGCGGATGTATATAGGGTAGGTAGATGTCTTCCTAGATCTAGGTTGTGCTTGCCGTCGGTAGTCAACGGTGAAGCTAGGGTTTGCCGGGGGGGAAGCTTCTCCTCTATGGCTGAGTCTTCTTGGCGACGTCGGCAAGGCGGTGGCAGTGGCATCGCAGGGGAATAACTTCCCCAGGTCTCTTCCTCGCTCCTTTGGCATCTTTCTTGGGTGTCAATGGCGGGGCCAGGGAGTTCAGGAGTCTAGGGCTGGCGGCGCGTCTTCTTGGTCAGGAGATGTTGCTGTTGGTCCTCTTTCTCAAGGGTGCGGTGCAACTTTTGGGCGATGTGGACGGTGGCTGGCTGGATCTGCCTCGATTTCCCCTCGGCGGTGCTGTCCGTCGTTGGGGAGGTCTGATCCAGGAGCTGGATGGGGTGGGGCGTGGCCCTGGTCGATGGGCGACTGCCGTTGGCTTCATCCTGTCTTCCGAGATGGGTATCTACTTCAACTCCTCCAAAAGCCAGTGGGCGATGGGCCTTCTCCAGCTCAAGGTGATGCCAGACGTCTTCTTCGTTGGTGGTGGCCAGCGACGATGACTCCGTGCTTCTTCAGCTTGCAAAGGATCTGGGGACTGGGTTGCAATTTTTATCTTTTTCTGGGTCCTTGGTGTAGTATGGCTGTTACAGCTGCATCTGTATCCTTCTAATACGTCTCTGTATTTGTACACGTATTTATACACTTTTCTTATCTAGAAATACAGATATGTATTATAAAAAAAGATAGTTTGGTCAGTGAAGTACCTCTTTGCCGGAACAGCCTCTCCCTTTGCTGCTCTCTCTCCATTGCTGCAGATGGCAATAAGTCAATAACAAATAAATGCCCTGCATATTTATTTATTGATTCATCACAGTTTAATTGACGATTGTTTACTCTCTAAATTCTACTCTATCGTTCCAAATTATAGAACGTTTTGGCTTTTCTAAATATATTATTTTTTACAATATATAATGTATCCAGAAATAGTATATATCCAAATGCATAGCAAAATATACGTATCTAGGAAAGTTAAAACATCCTATAATTTAGAATGGATGAGTAATAACTAATCCTAGTTGCATTGCACACAGTAGGAGGCTAGGATAGAAACGTTTATTCGAAATCTTGTTTATGTGAATTACTATAACACTTCTAATTTTAAATATAAATTTGAAGATGATGGTTGAAATGATTTGAAAATATGCAAACGTTTATGATCTTTTGGCCAAAACTTCACTTCTGGCATTTTCAACTCACAAATTTGTTCTAGATGTTGCTTGAGTATTTTGAACTAAATAGTGTAATTGTGTTCGTTATTAAGGCGAATAAGATTTTCAATTATTGTTTATTCAGTCCCTCCTGTCCCCTATTTGACTGTTTCTGCAAACGCTATCATAATAAATAAGAGAACCGAATCAGATTTAGACCCTGTTTGTTTCCACGATGCTTCATCGCGCGCCGCGATCAAGCGAACGCGGTTTTTTTTGAATCGTCCACCGTAGTTTATTTTCTCGTATTCCGGGCGACTACCAGACACGCTCGCGGTGCATTCTGCAGGATTATTCCCCTGTTCTCTCTCGAACCTTAGGCCTTGTTTACTTTCCTTCTAAATTTTAAATTTTTACACACTCTCTCGATCATATTAATTTTTAGACACATGCACGGAGCACTTAATATAGGTAAAAGAAATAACTAATTATACAGTTTGGTTGTAAATCACGAGACGAATCTTTTAAGCCTAATTAATTTATAATTGGACACTAATTACTAAATACAAACAAAAATGCTACCGTCACGAAATTACAAAAATTTACAATCTAAACGAGGCCTTAGGGAAGATCTAGCAGCGGAAGACCGTAGACCATTCCAAGTTTTTGTTCTGTCAGCATCGAAAGCGCACAAAAGACAGGTCGCACATCTGTCCAGCACGAGATATCTCGGTCCAGTTCGTGCTGAAAAGTACTCTGCCATTGCACGCTGAACACGTAAACCGTTGGTAAAAAGTTCAAGTCAAGTGACACAATTTATACAATTATCAATATGTTTCAGATGCAGGTCAAAGTTATATTTATTTGATGGTCGTACTATACATGTCAGATGAGATATTTATAGGGTCATAGTCTTCGTATTTTACATAAAATGACTATTTTACTCCTGACCAAAATATTTATAACCTTTCTTTATTGCAACGGCGAAGTGGTCATTTCTTTCTGATTCGGCCTCCTTTTTCACGTTTAATCTTCTCTTCTTCAGTGAACTTGCTCTTTTAGACTTAGTCATTTCTTGCTTCTTATCTACTTCACTGTCCAGCGAAGTTGATTTCTTAACGACGAAGCCAAAACTTTGTCTTCATCTTTGCTCTCGATCTTTTCTTTCACCTTTATTCATTCTTTTGGTGAAGTCAAATCTTGTGTGACGAAGTCAAAATACATCATTCACTATACTTTTACCTGCAAGTAGATTTTGTTAGGATATTTTAATATTTTTCGTACTCCAAAGCTTGGGCCTGAGTTTTTTTAGGCAGAGTTAATATTACCAATAGTAGTCCCTCATGGATGAAGGTCTACTCCAAAGGTCTGAAATTCGTGAAATTTGAATTTTAAAACAAAGTCACAAAAAACGCCGTCCCGAACTTTGGAGTTGGCCGTTTATGACCGTTAGGTTGTGAACAGTGTTTTTAACGGTTAGATTCCGAAGCCGCCTATATATACTGCGCCGCGTCCTCTTCTTTTGGGTACTTGATCGAAGACGGGGATGTGCTGCTCAAAATTTTTGTTGTCGCAAAGTCGATTTTCCTTGAAGCCCACTTTGTTTTTTTCAAAGTTTTTTAGAAGTGTTCTGCCGAAGGTAATTTTTCTATTTTTTTTTTGCATTTTTAGGCTTGATGATTTTAGTTTTGTTGTATCTGACACTTTTGTATGTATATTTTTGTTGTTTTTGTATTTTGTATTTAGATGTCAGACATAGAGAAGAATGTTTCTGAGGATTCACCGGTTGAATCCGATCAGTCTATTTCTGATGAGGATTTATCTAATATTTTTGCATCCGAGTCGGAACTTGTTAGTGATGATACGAAATCTCTGAACTTTGACAAGTCTTTATTTGATGAATCTGAATTGTAGTGGATGAAAATAGGATGCTGAAAAAGGCGGATGTTAGTTTGCCTCCTCAGAATGAGACAATTCTCTGGCCAGAACTTGATGAATGTGTTATTTTTCGTGATCATTTTACGGCTGGTCTTCGTATGCCATGCCAAGATTTTATTGAAGAAATTCTAAAGGCTTACAATATTGAAATGTATCATTTGACTCCAAATGGGATAGCAAAAATTGCTCTTTTTATTTGGGCAGTGAAGTCTCAGAGAGAAAATTTGGATATTGGAGCTTTTTGTTCTATTTATGAGATGCATACTCAATTTCGGAGCTAGATGGTTGATGATAAAAGTATTATCAAATATTTTGGATGTTGCAGTTTTAAGCAAGCTCGTGGTGCTAAACAGATAGCTCCTGCTTCAAAGAATAAGTGGGTTGAAAATTGGTACCGCTATTGGTTTTATCATAAAGTTCCTCTTGTTGAGTAGAAGAATCAGGCTAACAGAATGGTAAAAAGATATCCTTTGGCTACGAAGATGCATAAGAACAGTTTTGACTGCAAGCCTAAATTTCAGAGTTTGAAAAGTTCTAAATCTTATGAAAAGTTTTATAAGCTTGCTGCTAGTATGCAAAGTGCTCGAGATTTTTGCGAAGAGTATATTGCTGCTCGGATTTGGCCTTTGAAAAGAGGTTGGGGCTTTGTTCAATTTCATGAGAAGTCAGTCAAAGGAAAAACTTATATCTTTCCAGATAATGAGGTTTTTCATCCAAAGAAATATTCTGAAGACAGATTTTGTTGCTGCTGTTGAGATTAAAGCTGTTGAGATTCTTGGTAAGTTTTTGAAGAAAGAGAAAGATCTTATAGATAAAATCCTTGGTTCAGATTACAAGAGGTTGAATGAAACTTTTGATGTTACTCAGATAGAATATGGTGAAAGGCTAGCCCCGGCCTATACCAGAGGTGCGAAGCCTAGTATTGAGAATGTTTCTTGGAAAAAGAGAGGTGGGGCTCTGCTTACTAAAAAAGCTTCAAAGAAGAAAGCGAAGACTGCTGGGCTTTCTGACTCTGATGTGTCAGAAAATTTTGTTGATGAAGCCTTTAAGAAAATGTCTTATGATGATGAAGTGAGAATGTTTAGTTTAGTTTTTGATTCTAGTGGGTTGACTCCTCCTATGTTGACTCCATTTGGTGACTATTTTCAGAATTTGATGGCTAATATTTTCCATGGTGGTGCTACTGAAGCTATTTTTGTCTTCGTCACAACAAAATATTGGTGAAGATGTTTTTCTATTCCAGTTAATCCGGTTTCTTCTCCGGTGACTGTGGTTACCACAACTATTGGGTCACAAGAAGAATGTCTGGCTTCGCAGGAAACTGCTGGGCCATCTTCTCAAAGATTTTTTGTTAAAACTCCTCGAGACGCTTGAAAGCTCTATGTTTGGTGTTGATAATTAGTGATAATATCCAAGTACTAATCATGTCCTTAAGATTGTATGTAGAAAAGGATGATTAGCACATAGCATAGTGAAGCATGATGATCAAGTGTGGATGATGAAGTGCTTACCATGGTGATGAAGGAGGAACAAGGTGCAACCCTATGGAGCTTAAGGCAAAGGTATTTTGCTAGGGTTTGCTTTTGATGATCAAGACACCTAGTGGGTATGATCACATTTAGGTTTAGTAGCCGTACTATGAAGAGGAGAAATGACGTATCAATTCATGTCCCGCATGTGCCTCTAGGTGACATTTCATTGAGCATATGCATTTGGATAGAGCGCAAACTCTTCGCCCTATGTTCTTAACTTGAAAATGAGCTAAAACATGTGGTAAAGTGATACACATACTTAAAATAGCTCATATGTGAAGAGGGCAAACAAGTGGAGCAAGCAAAACTTGAGAAACGCATGAAATATCGGTGATAGACGCCGGCTCCAGGAGCAACAAACACCATGGCCACGTCTGTCGGTCTGCCCCGGCTTGTCCAGTTGAAAGGTCTTGATGGCTAGAGGGGGGTGAATAGCCTTATAAAATTTTCTACAAAGACAAGCTAAACAAGTTTATCAATATAACAAATAGCGAGATGCGAGTTTTGCTTAGCCTACGGGGTGTTTGCAAGCCACCTAACCAATTCATAATTCTAGTATATTTACACTCAACCGCACAAGTCAAACCGCACAACTAAAGCTAGCTAGCTACACAAGCTAAGAGTTACACTAACAAGCTAGCAAGGTAACTAAGAAATAAATACAAGAGAGAGTTAGGAGGGTATCACCGAGGGGCGAAGTATTGAGCCAACCAATCAATATGATCAATAGATGAATACCAATATAACCGAACACCGGGATCAATCAATCACAATATGAAAGTAATGACACGAAGATTTATCCCGAGGTTCACGTGCTTGCCGGCACGCAAGTCCCCGTTGTGTCCCTCTTCACCACGTGGTTCGGTGGCTAATCGGTCACACACCGAGCCTCTCAAAAGGCACCACAAGAACCTACCAAATGGCAAAAGGTTGCAATGACACGAGCAATTCACTAATGTTGCCTTTGGCGCTTCGCCGAGGTAGGCACAAACCCCTCACAATCACCGGAGGTGGCCAAGAACAATCACCAACACTTGCCAATGCCTCCAAGCTGCTCTAAGCCGTCTAGGTGGAGGCAACCACCAAGAGAAACAAGAATCCCGCAGCAAATCAACCACCAAGTGCCAACTAGATGCAATCTCATAATGCAAATGCACTTGGATCACTCAATCTCACTTCGAATATGCAAAAAAGCAAGAGAGATGAGTGGGAAGGGAGTTGCTTAGCTCAAAGTGCTCACAAGTATGTCAAATGTTCGAGAGATGTCCAAGAGAATGAGCCTTGAGCCGGCCAATGAGTATTTATAGACGTACCCCTTCGAATATAGCCGTTAGAAACTTAAACAGCCGAAATCGGGCTGACCGGACGCGCTGGTCCAACTGACCGGACGCGCCGGTCGCCCAACGGCTAACTCGTGAAGTACTGACCGGACGCGCTAGTCCAAACGACCGGACGCGCTGGTCGCCCAACGGCTAACTGCGAAGCAATGACCGAACGCGCTGGTCCAACTGACCGGACGCGCCGGGAATGACCGGACGCGCTGGTTCCATGAAGGACCAGACGCGCTAGTCGTCTGAGCAGCGCTCAACGAAACAGTGACCGGACGCGCTGAAGAAAAAGACCGAACGCGACAGTGATAGCATCCGGTTAGAGTCCAGTAAGCTCCCTGAACGACCGGACGCGTCCGATCATCAGTGACCGGACGCGCCTCGCGTCCGATCATCGAACTGAAAAACGCGCAGACACTGAACACTGACCGGACGTGTCCGGTCATGCAAGGACCGCGTCCGGTCACCTCTGTGACCTCCGTTCACCTTCGTTTCTTTTCCGGACTTCCAGCGTAGTGGAAAATAGTCGTTTCAACTTCTCGAAAACGCCTGAATCCCGCCGAGCAAGCTCGGCAGGAGGGAGAGAGGAACCCAAACCCTCTCTACCACTCAAACTCCACCGCCGTCGCAAACGTGCTAACACCACCAAGTGATCTCATCATGTGTGAGTGTGTTAGCATTTAAACAATTATTTTTTCGAGGCGATATTAGTTCTATCCAAATGCATATGATCATGAAATGCACATCTAGAGGCACCTAGGAGTTCAATAGCCGCGTCATTCCCCTCTTTATAGTACGGCTATCTATCCTATAATGTAACCACACCCACTAGGTGTCTTGGTTACTAAAACACAACCCTTAAGCATATACCTTTGCCTTGATCACGTAGGGTTGCATCCAAATCCAAGTGTGGCCATCATGATCACCATGTCCATCTTGCCACCAACCTTGGAGTGTACTAATCCTCATATGCTACATACAACTTAGGCATGGGATTAGTACTTAGGCATTGTCACTAATTACCAACACCAAACATAGGACTTTCAATCTCCCCCTTGTTGGTAATTGGTGACAACCCTTTCACAAAGATGTTATAATAAAATTTTGATTGAACCCATGTCATATTGTCCAAGTATATTACCATGTGTAAGAATTATGGACATGTGATCATGAATTCAAAATTGATAGCAATGGCTCCCCCTACATGTATGCTATATGTTTGGATTTTGGAAGCATACATGTTAGATAGGAAAGATTGGGAGCATTGACTACCAATAGGTGCTAAGTGTTTAAGATTATAGACCTTTGAAGCGTGATACCATCGGAGTAGCGATAAACACCATCTTAGCACCTTGTGTAGTTAGATTCTACTTGGAAAAACACAAACATAACTAGAAACCTCGTGAGATCAACATTATAAGCAAGGCTCTAGTACCACTTTGAAAAACATGAAGCAAGAAAAATCTAACTACTTCCTATTCATGCTAGTACCTTAATGCAACATTCAAATTATACTAGCAAGTCACCACACAAGCAATGTATCAGAGAAAACGGAATGCATAACTATGCATCAAACAAATGACGTGCACATGTAAATGCAACATTCATGCTTAAGAGCTTGCTCCCCCTACTTATGTGCTCAAAATTTTAGTTGATCCCCTTCTTTTATCAATTCTCCCCCTTTAGGATCTATCTTTGTGAACAACATTTTCTCCCCCACAACATGTTCTTCCTCTTTGAGTTCTATCTTTGTGAACAACTCTTTGAGTTCTATCTTTGTGAACAATATTTTCTCCCCCTTTGGCACCAATTGACCACAAGGAGCAAACTTTAGATAGATTATCATGTTGAAATATGGGGTAAGGATCAAGTTTATGAATCAACCTAGATTGCTTGCATAAATAAAATACTTCGGTTTGAACCAAGGGCAAGCTTCTTCACACCTCCCTAGAAGAGTTATCATGCACCATGTCGAAGCAAATATTTAGACAAGTTTTCTAGATTAAACACTTAGGATCACAAGCTACTTAAACAAGTTATATGCTACCACTAGATCATACAAGTCATGGAAACAATAGTGGTACCATATAAACTTCAAATTCATTTGATTTTCATGAATGATCCTAGAACATATAAATTATGACTAGATGCACTGAACAAGTCCTTAGCATAGAATGTATGACATGTCAACCAATTGTACCTTGGGGCTCGAAGGAGAGGCATGTCATATATGGGGTGCATCAACTCATGTTGGAGAAGTCAAGTATGTTCAACTCATTCTTTAGCTTGTGAAATCTCTTCTCATCAAGTGGCTTGGTGAATAGATCGGCTAATTGATCTTCGGTGCCCACACTCTCAATAGCAATGTCACCCTTTTGTTGATGATCTCTAATAAAGTGATGGCGAACATCAATATGCTTTGTTCTTTGATGTTGAACCGGATTGTTGGTTAGCTTCACGGTACTTTCATTGTCACATAGCAATGGCACATTCTTGAAATTGATTCCAAAATCCTTCAATGTTGCCTTCATCCACAAGATTTGTGCACAACAACTACCCGCGGCGATGTATTCGGCCTCGGCGGTAGATAGTGCAATACTATTTTGCTTCTTGGATGACCATGAGACAAGTGATCTTCCCAACAATTGACAAGTCCCTGAGGTGCTCTTTCTCTCAACTTTGTCACCGGCATAGTCGGAATCCGAATAACCAACTAGCTCAAAACTAGCACCCTTGGGATACCATAATCCAACATCTTGTGTATGCTTCAAGTACCTCAATATTCTCTTTGTTGCCTTCAAATGACTTTCTCTTGATGAGGCTTGAAATCTTGCACACATGCATACACTAAACATCACATCGGGCCTTGATGCCGTCACATAGAGCAGGCTACCAATCATTGATTTATATAGCTTTTGATCCACCATGTTGCCACTCTTGTCACTATCCAAGCTTCCACTAGTGCCCATTGGAGTTTTAATACTCTTTGCATCTTCCATGCCAAACTTCTTGAGCATATCTTTGATGTACTTAGTTTGGCTCACAAATGTACCTTCTTTAATTTGTTTGATTTGAAGTCCAAGAAAGAAACTAAGTTCACCAATCATTGACATTTCAAATTCCTTGGCCATCATTTTTCCAAACTCATCACAATAATCTTGATTGGTTGAACCGAATATGATATCATCAACATATATTTGCAACACAAACAAGTCTTTCTCAATCTTCTTGGTGAATAGTGTTGTATCAACTTTGCCCATGACAAATCCTTTGGATAGCAAGAAGTCCCTCAATCTTTCATACCATGCTCTAGGTGCTTGCTTCAATCCATATAAAGCTTTTCTCAACTTGTATACATGATTGAGTTTCTTGTCATCTTCAAAACCGGGAGGTTGCTCCACATACACCTTCTCTTGAATGTACCCGTTGAGAAATGCACTCTTTACATCCATTTGATATAGCTTGATATTGTGAGCACAAGCATAGGCAAGTAAAATCCTAATTGCTTCCAATCTTGCAACCGGGGCATAAGTTTCACCAAATTCAAGACCCTCTATTAGTGTGTAACCTTGAGCCACTAGTCTTGCTTTGTTCCTTATTACTATCCCATCTTGATCTTGCTTGTTGCGAAAGACCCATCTTGTTCCAATGACATTATGATCCTTAGGCCTTTCAACTAGTTCCCATACTTCATTTCTCTTGAAGTTGTTGAGTTCTTCATGCATTGCATTTACCCAATCCGGATCTCTCAATGCTTTATCAATGTCCTTGGGTTCTTCCATTGACACAAAAGATGAGTGAGCACAAAATGATGCCAATCTTGATCTAGTTTGAACTCCTCTTTGTATGTCACCAATGATGCAATCCAATGGATGGTCTCTTGCAATGTTAGTTGGTTGAAGCACTTGGACTTGATTGTTTGGCTGTTGATGTTGATCATGAGTTGGAGATGATGAACTAGCCACTTATTGATCTTGTTGCACTTGAGATGATGTACTAGCTTGATTTTGCATTAGAGAACCACTAGCTTGTGTAATTGGACTTTGGAGCACTTGATCTTTGTTGTCATCCACATCAATCACTTGCTTTGGCCTAATATCACCAATATCCATTTCTTTCATAGCATTGGTCAATTGAGTTCCTCTCACATCATCCAAGTTATCTTCTTCATCTTGAGAGCCATTTGTTTCATCAAATTCAACATCATGAACTTCTTCAAGTTGACCACTAGCCAAATTCCAAACTCTATAAGCTTTGCTAGTAGTTGAGTAACCAAGTAGGAATCCTTCATCACATTTCTTCTCAAACTTGCTCAATCTAGTGCCCTTCTTCAAGATGTAGCATTTGCAACCAAATACCCGAAAGTATGCAATGTTGGGCTTTCTTCCATTTAAGATCTCATATGGTGTCTTCTCTAGGAACTTGTGGCAATAGAGGCGGTTGCTATAGAAGCAAGCCGTGTTGATTGCTTCGGCCCAAAATGAATGACTCACATTATACTCATTCAACATTGATCTTGCCATGTCAATTAAGGTTCTATTTTTCCTCTCAACTAAGCCATTAGATTGAGGTGTATACTTGGCCGAGAATTGATGTTTGATTCCAAGCTCATCACATAGCTCATCAACTCTTGTGTTTCTAAACTCACTTCCATTATCACTTCTTACTTTCTTGATTGTGGTCTCAAACTCATTTTGTACCCTCTTGATGAACTTCTTGAATATGTCAAATACATCACTCTTGTCCACAAGAAAGAATACCCATGTGTATCTAGTGAAATCATCCACAATCACAAAACCATACTTGTTGCCACCAATGCTTGTGTATGTAGTTGGTCCAAATAGATCCATGTGCAACAACTCAAATGCCTTGGAAGTACTCATGATGCTTTTCAATGGATGAGTGTTGCCTACTTGCTTTCCGGCTTGACATGCACTACATAGCTTATCTTTCTCAAAAATGACATCCTTCAAGCCTCTAACTAAGTCATGCTTCACTAACTTGTTCAATTGCTTCATGCCAACATGACCAAGTCTTCTATGTCATAACCAACCCATACTTGATTTTGTGAGCAAGCATGTTGAAAGTTGGGTGTCACTAGCATTGAAATCAACCAAGTATAGATTCTTATATCTAAAGCCTTTGAAGATCAAGTTAGAGCCATCAACACTAACTATCTCCACATCATCAACACCAAATATGCACTTGAAACCGAGATCACACAATTGAGCAACTGAGAGAAGATTGAAGTTCAACTTTTCAACTAAGAGCACATTGGAAATGCTATGATCATTGGAGATTGCAATCCTTCCAAGAGCCTTTACATCACCCTTGCTATTGTCACCAAATATGATGCTATCAATGCCACTAACATTTGATTTGAGAGAGTTGAACATTCTTGAATCACCGGTCATGTGTTGAGAGCACCCACTATCAAGCACCCAATGCCTTCCTCCGGCCTTGTAATTTACCTACAAAACAATTTAATGTCTTTTAGGTACTCATACTTGCTTGGGTCCTTGGAGGTTAGTCACTAAGCTCTTTGGTACCCAAATGGCCTTCTTCTTTGGGCCCACAATTGGTGTACCAACAAACCTAGCATGCACACCTTTCTCACCCTTGGTAAGTATATAACAAGAATCAAAAGGAATGTAAGGTACATTAGCATTTTTCTTGTTCTTGTTCATTTTATTGCAATTAATCTCTAGATGCCCAACTTGCTTGCATTTATTGCAATAACGACCATTGCCCTTCACAAAGCGAGACTTTGGAGTAGCAAAGGCCGCCTTGCCCTTCTTGGGAGTATAGCCCAATCCCTCTTTGTTAAGAGAGAACCTTTGGCTACTCAAGCATTTTAGCAAGCGGGCATCCCCACCATAGGCGTTGCCTAATGCGCGGGTGAGATCATCCACCTCTCTCTTGAGAGTCTCAACCACAAGTGATGAATCACTAGTAGTAGAGGTAGAGTTGGTTGTGGTGGATGATGATGAGCTACATGAAGCATTAGTAGGACTAACAAATAAAGAATCATCAATAATATCACATGTTAGTCCAATATCACAAGTGACAATCACTTGCTCCTTCTTAGCTTCCTTCATGAACTTCTCCAACTTAAGGTCCTTTTCCTTGATGAGCTCAAGTAGAGTGGAGTGGGCTTCCTTAAGCCTAGTGTGAGCAATTTCAAGATCCTCGTGGTCTTCCTTTAGACACTTACGAGAAGCCTCTAGCTCATCAAAGGATTTCCTAAGAGCTTTGAGCTCTTGTTCAATTCCTTTGCACTCCTTACTCTTTTTGAGAGCAACAAGCTCCTCCATCAAGGCATCATTTTCATTGCTCTTGGTAATGAGCTCTTGTTCCAAGATTTTATATTTCTTGGTTGTCCTCTTGTAGCCCTTGCTCATTTGATCTATTATGCCCAATAGATCATCCTTGGAGTAGTCATCATCCTCCTCATTATCACTCCTACAATCATTACTAGCACAAGAATCATCATCACTATCATCATATTTTACCTTTGTAGGCTTGGCCATAAGGCATGTTGATGAAGTGTCAAAGATGGATGGCTTGTTGGAGAGGGTGATGTTTGCAATGGCTCGCCGAGTGGTCCTCTCATCATCACTAGAGCTTGCATCATCATCACTATCGGAGTTGTCACTATCCCAAGTGACTACATAACCACCATCCTTCTTCTTCTTGTTGAAAGTGAAGCTCTTCTTTGCTTTCTTCTCATTCTCTTTCTTATCCTTCTTGTTCTTCTTGAGCTTCAAGTCCCCATTATGAAATCTCTTATCTTCATAGGGGCAATCCGCCACTATGTGATCGGGGCTATTGCAATTGTAGCAAAGGGTCTTTGCCTTTATAGTGTCTCTCCTCTTCCTTGCCCCATATCCTCTCTTCTTCATGAACCTTCCCATCTTGTGCACAAGGAGGGCCATGGTCTCATCATCGAATGGATCATCATCATCACTCTCCACCTTGCTCTTGCCCTTAGAGGATGAAGCCTTGAATGCAATGGGCTTCTCTTGCTTGACCTTGGTCTCCTTCTTCTCTTCTACCTCATCTTCATCATCATTGTATTGGGCATCGGTCATTATATCTCCAAGCACATCGGTTGGTTTGACCTTGTCCAAACCCTCTCTAAAGATCATTCTTCTCAAGGTAGCAAACTTCTTGGGTAAACACATCAAGAACTTATGTGAGAAGTCCTTGTCCTCAACCTTCTCCCCAAGCCCCTTGAGATCATTGACAATGACTTGGAGCCTATAGAACATCTCCGGGATGGATTCATCATCCTTCATCTTGAAAGTGGAGAACTTATCCTTGAGCATATATAGTTTGACACACTTTACCGTTGAAGTGCCCTCATATGTTTCCTCTAATCTTGTCCATACTTCACTTGCTATTTTAAGATCCTTGATTTGCTCAAAGACCTTTGCATCAATCCCATTGTAGAGAGTATTGAGAGCCATAGTGTTGCATTGGTTGTTGATGCGGTCATTGTTGGTGAGGTTGTTGGGATCAATAATAGCATAATCATGGTGTGTCACCTCCCAAATGTTCTCATAAAGAGAGCCAAGATATTGCTTCATTTTTCTTTTCCATTGATCAAAAGATGTAACACCATCAAAGAATGGAGGCTTGCCCCCGACATGGTTGAACATAACTTGAGTCATCTTACACCGAGGTTGTTAAGCCTTACAAACGGTGACCACGGCTCTGATACCAGTTGAAAGGTCTTGATGGCTAGAGGGGGGTGAATAGCCTTATAAAATTTTCTACAAAGACAAGCTAAACAAGTTTATCAATATAACAAATAGCGAGATGCGAGTTTTGCTTAGCCTACGGTGTTTGCAAGCCACCTAACCAATTCACAATTCTAGTATATTTGCACTCAACCGCACAAGTCAAATCGCACAACTAAAGCTAGCTAGCTACACAAGCTAAGAGTTACACTAACAAGCTAGCAAGGTAACTAAGAAATAAATACAAGAGAGAGTTAGGAGGGTATCACCGAGGGGCGAAGTATTGAGCCAACCAATCAATATGATCAATAGATGAATACCAATATAACCGAACACCGGGATCAATCAATCACAATATGAAAGTGATGACTCAAAGATTTATCCCGAGGTTCATGTGCTTGCCGGCACGCAAGTCCCCGTTGTGTCCCTCTTCACCACGTGGTTCGGTGGCTAATCGGTCACACACCGAGCCTCTCAAAAGGCACCACAAGAACCTACCAAATGGCAAAAGGTTGCAATGACACGAGCAATTCACTAATGTTGCCTTTGGCGCTTCGCCGAGGTAGGCACAAACCCCTCACAATCACCGGAGGTGGCCAAGAACAATCACCAACTCTTGCCAATGCCTCCAAGCTGCTCTAAGCCATCTAGGTGGCGGCAACCACCAAGAGAAACAAGAATCCCGCAGCAAATCAACCACCAAGTGCCAACTAGATGCAATCTCACAATGCAAATGCACTTGGATCACTCAATCTCACTTCAAATATGCAAAGAAGCAAGAGAGATGAGTGGGAAGGGAGTTGCTTAGATCAAAGTGCTCACAAGTATGTCAAATATTCGAGAGATGTCCAAGAGAATGAGCCTTGAGCCGGCCAACGAGTATTTATAGACGTACCCCTTCGAATATAGCCGTTAGAAACTTAAACAGCCGAAATCGGTCTGACCGGACGCGCTGGTCCAACTGACCGGACGCGCCGGTCGCCCAACGGCTAACTCGTGAAGTACTGACCGGACGCGCTGGTCCAAACGACCGGACGCGCTGGTCGCCCAATGGCTAACTACGAAGCAACGACCGGACGCGCTGGTCCAACTGACCGGACGCGCCGGGAACGACCGAACGCGCTGGTCCCGTGAAGGACCAGACGCGCTAGTCGCCTGAG
The DNA here is from genome assembly GCA_038087645.1 of Saccharum hybrid cultivar R570. NCBI lineage: Eukaryota > Viridiplantae > Streptophyta > Magnoliopsida > Poales > Poaceae > Saccharum > Saccharum hybrid cultivar. Next base: position 7,043,239 of record JAQSUU010000191.1, on the reverse strand, counting down.
CAGTGCTCAACGAAACAGTGACCGGACGCGCTGAAGAAGAAGACCGGACGCGACAGTGACAGCATCCGGTTAGAGTCCAGTAAGCTCCCTGAATGACCGGACGCGTCTGATCATCAGTGACCGGACGCGCCTCGCGTACGATCTTCGAACTGAAAAACGCGCAGACACTGAACACTGACCGGACGTGTCCGGTCATGCAAGGACCGCGTTCGGTTCAGCGTCCGGTCACCTCTGTGACCTCCGTTCGCCTCCGTTTCTTTTCCGGACTTCCGGCGTAGTGGAACCCAAACCCTCTCTACCACTCAAACTCCACCGCCGTCGCAAACGTGCTAACACCACCAAGTGATCTCGTCATGTCTGAGTGTGTTAGCATTTTCACAATTATTTTTTCGAGGCGATATTAGTTCTATCCAAATGCATATGATCATGAAATGCACATCTAGAGGCACTTAGGAGTTCAATAGTCGCGTCATTCCCCTCTTTATAGTACGGCTATCTATCATATAATGTAACCACACCCACTAGGTGTCTTGGTTACTAAAACGCAACCCTTAAGCATATACCTTTGCCTTGATCACGTAGGGTTGCGTCCAAATCCAAGTGTGGCCATCATGATCACCATGTCCATCTTGCCACCAACCTTGGAGTGTACTAATCCTCATATGCTACATACAACTTAGGCATGGGATTAGTACTTAGGCATTGTCACTAATTACCAACACCAAACATAGGACTTTCACCAGTGTTCGGCCATAGCGTCAGACGCACGGACGCCTGAGCGAGAGACGCGCTACGTCAGCGTCTGTCGCCTAGGGTTTCACGGTCGAGCAAATGCGCGAGCGACAGACACTCGGGCGTGTCTATCGAGCATTCACCAGACACGTCTGTCGGGGCAAAACATGATTTTTGCGCTCTCCGTGTTGCGTCTGTCGGTCCGACAGACACTAAGGAAAATCACGATGTACACGTCTGTCGAATTGGGCGCGAGACCGTTGGATTTCAAACGTTCGGGACACGTGGCACTCGGACATGCGTTAGACGTAGAGGCTGGCTCCTAGCTCTTACTCTTGGACATTTGACATACTTGTGAGCATATTGAGCTAAGCCAAAGCATTTCCTCTCATCCCAACTCATCTCCTTTGCATTCGATTACGATCTTTGAGTGAGATTGAGTGATTCAAGTGCATCGATCATTGATTTGCATCTAGAGGCACTTGAGGGATTGATTTGCTGCGGTTTTTCTTGTTACTCTTGGTGGTTGCCACCACGTAGATGGCTTGGAGCAGCTTGGAGGCGTGGCAAGTGTTGGTGATTGTTCTTGGCCACCACCCGTGATCTTGTGAAGGGTTTGCACCTTCCCGACGGAGTGCCACAAGGTTGCTATAGTATATTGCTCGTGTTATTGCAACTCCTAACCATTTGGTAGGTTCTTATGGCGCCTTTTGAGAGGCTCAGTGTGTGACCGATTAGCCACCGAACCACGTGATTGAGGGGGACACAACGGGTACTAGCGTGCCGGCAAGCACATGAACCTCAGGATAAATCATCGTGTCTTCACTTCGTTGATTGTGATTGATTTATCTCGGTGTATTGATTATCTTGAATATCATCACTTGGAATTATTGATTGGTTGGCTCAATTCATTGCCCCTCGGTGAAATATTTCTTATCCTACTCTTGCATTACATTTCAAGTACTTAGTTGTTTTCTCTAGTGCTTAGTAGCTAGAGTAGAGTAGCTTATTTAGTTTACCTCTTGCGGTTTAACTTGTGCGGTTGTGTGACATTCATTAGAATTATGTATTGGATAGGTGGCTTGCAAACTCCCTTTAGGCTAAGCAAAACTTGCATCACGCTATTTGTTATATTGATAAACTTGTTTAGCATATTTTGTAGGAATTTTTAATAGGCTATTCGCCCCCCTCTAGCCATCAAGACCTTTCAACGCTGCAGGGAATTTCGGTGATGAGATGGGCGCTGTGATTTCGCCCGAAGGAGATGCTGACTTGGGTGGTGAAGATACGGAAAATGTAACCCAAGTCGTGATAGAGAATGTTGTGCGAGTAGAGCAAGATGCTAAAGTTGGGACTCAGAAGGATGCTTCTGAAGATATTGTACCTGGTGCGAGGATATAAAAAATTAAGGGCACTACAACTTTTGCCCTTAATTTCGATGAATCTGATGATGAAGTTCATGATGAGGAGGCCGAACATGATCGTGCCTCTTGTATTTCTGAGTCTACTATAAATGTGAATACTGGTGAGAGGGTGTCTTATCAGCTTGAAAATGGTGTTTCTACGGGTGATTTTACTTTACTACTTCATGTAATTTTGTCTTCTTTTGATTTATGTTTTGTCTTCATCCATGAATTTTTTTCCTGATACCTTGTCTCATAAGGAAACAACTGTTGATGTTGGGAAAATGAAAGATGTTGCTCAAGAACCTGCTACTCTAGCCGAGGTTTTGGAGGCTGCTCCGGCTGAGTTTGATCTTGAAGCCTATAAGAGGTGCCTTGAGTACTGTCAAGTTCAAGGTGTGAATTTAGATACTTTCAAATTTGTGGGCATTGGTTTGGATAAGCTTCGTATCATGCCAAAGAAGCCAGAGCTTAAATTATCAAGATTTATTGACGATGCCTTCACAGTTCCTGATGCTGAAGCTAAGCTTGCTGGCAAATCCTCGCTTGAATTGGCAGATGCTAGCATTTCCTTGATGTACAAGGTTACTTATTTTAATGGTTATATGTTTTGTCTATTATTTTTTATTTTTATTTTTATTTATTTAATTATATATATATTTTTTGGCTTATGTCAGTAGTTGTTGTTTTGATTTATTTTTGCAGGGTTGTCTTTTGTAGAGAGGATTGAGGAAATCTATGGAAGAGGATGCGAAGAATACTGCTCTTCGTAAGAAGAAGTTGATGGATGAAATTGAGTCTTTGAAATCTCAACTTGCAACAAAAGAGAGAGAAAGAGTTGAAACAATTGAGACTTTACACGCTATGGAACAAATTGTATTTCTATTGGAGCGAAGCTTGAGACGAAAATTGAAGAATATGAGAAGCTTAAAAAGGATTTTGCCGTCCTTGAAAGAGAGAAGGAATATGTTGAAAAGAAGTCTGCTGAAAAAGATCAAGTTTTTTTTATGAAAGGTGCAATCATTTGTGGAAACTTTGCAAGAATTGTTATGACAAATTTGGGGTGAAGCCAGAGGATCCATGCTAGGAGTTAGGCGAATATGATCCATTTTTTGCCTGACTTTGTCGCTAATATGAAGATTTGCCCATAGTTTTACAGACCTCTGCTGATTTGAGTTGCATGTATTCTACCTGTGCACTTTTTCATTTGATGAAGGAAGCTAATGATCCTTTTTATGAGAAACTATATGACCAAAGTTATAGGTTTTCGTCAGTAATCAGGTCTCCACTCGTACTCAAATGCTTTGCAAGAAGTATTTTCATGTGTATTGGAATTAGGGTAGAAGGGAGCATGCCTTTATGAAAGCTAAGCAAAAGATGGAGAAAGTAGGTTATCTATGTGCGATTTTGGTTCATTATCTTTTCATTATATTATTTTTTTGTTTTCTTATCTATTTTGTTTTTTTGTTTTGTTGTAGCAACTTGAAAGAAGACTTGCTTCTGATGTAGAAGCTGAGAGGAGGTAGGAAAGACTTGAACAAGAGAGGACGAGGGATGATGATGCTCGTGATGATGTACTTTAGTTTGTTATGGTTTAGTATTTAGGTTTGAGGGGTGAGGATCTAAAAAACTCTTAACGTTTTGTAAATGTTGAACTTGGGCAGGATGAAGTTGAGGTTATGCCCTTGTTAATGTGTAAGGGTAACTTTGTCGTTGAACCTACCATGTGGTTGGAGTATGCTACTGAAAAGGCAAAACCTACTTTTGATGCATTTGTTAAACGTAAGCAAACATAATTATTGTTGTGTTGTTTTTACTTTGTTTATTTGTTCTGATGGGATGAGCTTGTTTCTAGAATTTGAAGCTGAATTTTCTATTGCTGAAAATAAGAGGTCATGTTTGCCTCGTATTGTTGATTGCAGCAAATTTTCTTAGGTATCTTTGCTTTTGTTGTGATAGAGAGACACATGTAAAGCAAAATGTTAATGGTCTCTTTTTGTGTGTTTTCAGTCTTCGTATTCAAGTGCTTCGCCAAGCTATGTTTCCGAAGATTACCTTAGTTCAGAGGTGGATCATGTTTTAGATAGAGTTGTTGAAGATTTGATTGGTGAAGAAGTAGCTGTTGTTGCTTCAGAAAATGTTTGATATGTAAATTTGTTGTGACATAATAAAGTGTGATTTGTATGTATTTGTGCAAACTTTGGTTTGGGAGACATGTTTTGTCTTTCTGTAATATGGTTTATTATGCGAAGGCAACACGTAGACTTCATTTTTGAAGTCGTAATTCACCTTAGTGAATTTTGAAAATGCCGCCCTCACTTTTTTTAGCGAAGGCAACGCGTAGAAATTCACCTTAGTGAATTTTAAAAACGCCGTCCCCTCACTTTTTAGCGAAGGCAATGCGTAGACTTCGTTTTTGAAATCATAATTCACCTTATTGAATTTTGAAAACGCCGTCCCCTCACTTTTTTAGCGAAGACAACGCGTAGACTTCGTTTTTAAAGTCTAGATGTTGGGTGAAAAATTCAAGTCAAGTGACACAATTCACACAATCATCAATATGTTTCAGATGCAAGTCAAAGTTGTATTTATTCGATGATCGTACTATACATGTCAGAGGGGGTATTTATAGGGCCCTAGTCTTCGTATTTTACATAAAATGACTATTTTACCCCTGACCAAAATATTTACAACCCTGCAAGGGTGAAGTGGTCATTTCTTCCTGATTTGGGCTCTTTTTTCACATTCAATCTTCTCTTCTTCAGTGAACTTGCTCTTTTAGACTTATCATTTCTTGCTTCTTATCTACTTCGCTATACAGCAAAGTTGATTTCTTGACGACGAAGCCAAAAGCGAAGTTGATTTCTTGACGACGAAGCCAAAACTTTGTCTTCGCCTTTGCTCTCGATCTTTTCTTTCACCTTTATTCATTCTTTTGGCGAAGTCGAATCTTGTGTGGCGTAGTCGAATCTCAAAATACATTCTTCGCTATACTTTTACCTGCAAGTAGATTTTGCTAGGATATTTTAATATTTTTCGTACTCCAAAGTTCGGACCTGAGTTTTTTTAGGCAGAGTTAATATTCCCAACATAAACCGCGACATTCTTGTCTAGATCAGATAGTGACGGTACCGTGGCACCGGCTGAGGGTATTTATGCGCTTTGGCCTATGGGCAGCTCTAGTCATAATTATTAACGGTCTGTTTAGATTGCCCTACCAAAGTTTTTAGTTCGTCATTAAATAATAGGCTATAAATATGACACTATATCATAATAGACTATCGCTGCGGGATCTAACCCCAACACTACCGGAAATTGAACCGACATAAGAAAATTGGTAGTGATGGGGCTTTCATATCACTACCATCATCGGCAGTGGTAACAAACATCACTACCGGTTCTTCTCCTAAACCGGCAATGATACCCTCAAGGTCACTGCCAGTTTAGGACTAGAACCGGCAATGTTGATTCGAGAAACACTGCTGGCATGAGTTACAACCAGCAGCGAAATACCTATGATCATTGCCGACTTGTGTAGGGACCTGACAATAATATGATTTTTCTTATATTCCTATTTATTATTTTATTTTATTATTTTTGTGTGGTACTTTTAATTTCCTATGGTTATAGAACTGACATACATCACTAATCCATCAAGACTTATAATACAAATGTTATGGTAATATATATGTTACAATGAAAAATGCATATATTACAATAGATTTTTCATCATGTCTTGATCAAAAACTTTTCTTATCCTTGGCCCGAGCAATGCCGAATGATCCTTCTTTACTCAACACATCGTCCATGATGAAGGCTGTTAGCTCGTCTTGGAATCCTCTAATCTCGAAGTCTAACAACTTTTGGGTTTTAAGTTCATTACGCCGTCGAGGATGCAATATGATATTGAAATGCACAGGTGTTAAACAAAATAGTAATTGTTGTGGGTTCATAACTACGACAGTCATTGGGTTGTTCGATGTGGGTCGATGTGTTGACCTTCAGTGGCTTAAGCACTCAAAACACTAAGGCATGAGAGATGTATCCTAGTTCGGGCCTCTGAGCCCTACATACGTCTAGTAGTTGGTGTTCTTCGTGTTAGGAATACTCAAACAAGAGTTATTAAAATGAAGAATCAATAGAGGTGTAGAGGGCAGCGTTATGCTAATGTAGGGCTCTGTCGATTGGCTCTTCAATCCCGTTCAATAGGAGCCCATGCCTCCCCTTATAACCGAGGAGGCGATGGTGGTACAAAGTGAATGTTTTTTTGCTTAGGGCTTCCCCAGGCTTCAGTTTTCCTCTTTATGGCGGCGCTGGTCCTCTTTTGTTTGTAGTTGGGGGCCGACAAACCGCAACCACACCCTGATGCCCCTACTGCAGCTTGGTGCTGACCGATAGGTGCTATCTGCTGCAGCGGCGCCTTCCTGAGCCATCTCCTCGCTTATTTGGCATGTTAGGCTCCTTTTCTGCCCGGAGGGGTTGCCAAGCGGGTTCAAATCCCCCACTTCATGGGCTTCATGGAGGTCCTTGTCTCGATACGTCACGCGCCGGACGTGACCCTACCGAGGGAGTGGCTGACAACTCCTTGCGGCTATGGAACAGGACGGCGGCGTAGTGCTTGTGTGCTTGTCAGGCTCTGGCACCGTACCTGATAGATTCTAGAGTTGGCTTCTAACTTGGCATGGGGCGAGCGTTCACCCCAAGGCAAGGTTGCGACGACTGAGGGGTTGTAGCATGTCCGGGGCTTCTCTTGAGTCGAGAATTCCCGCGTCTTGGCTGAGCCCTCGAGCCCCAAGTGAAGGTGGCCTGAGGGGGCTTTGCCTTTTTTTGGCTCGCCCATCTGAGACCCGAGACTCCCTCGGAGATGGCCATCTACAGATTGCCGAGTCATCCCTTATTCGCCAGATAGTGCACGCGAGTGCACCCAATGGGTGTAGCCCCCCAAGCCCCCGACTGATTCAAAGAATCAATCTGGAGGAGGGGGTAGCCGGACTGCCACAACATAGGACTTAACATACCCCTATGTTAGACTCTAGTTAGTAGTGTAATTGAAATTTTCTTTTTTCTAATGAGTTCTGGTCATCAATTAGCCTATATTAGTTTTTGTTAGACCATGATTAGTTCATGCTTAGTCCTTCTATTTGGCATCCAAAATATGGACAAAATTAAAGTTTAGTTTAGTCCATCCAAACACCCCCTAAGACTGGATCAAACATCAAACCGGCTAAGCTATCGGTTCGTTGGTTTCCTGGTCCAACCAATAAGAACCGATTGAATCGTTTGTTTTTGATAGTTTTGGACCAGATAAATGAAAGTTTTGGACTAGATAAATTGAACGACCCTCAAATAATTCAAACTGGTACAATATAATGATACACAACATGTAATTAGCAACATATATAGTTGATCACATGTGTCTGGTGGTCCTTAACTCAAATAATCTGACCATAAAAAGATAATAAAATGACAACATTTCATAATACATCATAAGAATATAGGTCTTAATTTAACAAGTTCCATATAAGTTTTTGTGTTGTAGAGTTGGTTTATAGGATATGCCTAAAATACACATGAAAAGATAATGTACGAAGCACTTACGAATTAGTGCAAAAAAGAACTTAAATAGTAATTCAAATATTCACCGTTGCACAAAAGTTAAAATATAAAAAAAGAGTGTTCAATTGTGAAGAGGTCATCGAGATAATTAAAGCTCGTATTTCAAATTCAAAACATTTTTCTTATTTTAAACGCATATGAAAAGTTATGAAATTTTCAAATAAAAAACACAGCGTTGACTGGCATCATTCTGCCAAAGTCAACAAGATCAGCATGGGCAAACAAGGTACGGTGATACGTGCACACGTCAAAATCTCCCATCATCCACCACCAGCTGGCCAGCAACAGCAATCATGCAGGCCCACCCGAAGCAGGTGCACAGGCGAACACACGCCGCCCGCAGGCAGGACCGTAGTAGCACGTGCGTCATCAGCCAAACCGAGAAGGTTGATATGGAACTGGTTCATCGGTTCCATAAAACACCTGTTGGTTTAAAGTAGAGTTTCTATCTCCTCTGGTGGTGACGCCAGAGTCCACCGAAATATGTGCTAAGATCAACATGATCTCTCCGCCCAAACACTATGCTCGTGTCACGCCCACTCCGTGAGGAGCCTGGGTGCTGCCGACGAGGTTTGCATGGTGGATCAATCGAAGAAGGAGAAGAAGGGGACGGCGATGGATGAGGAGGGGAGCGTGCCGAGTTTGGAGAAACACCAGGAGGGCATGAAGCTTCAAGGGGAAGAGAAAGAAGATCTTGATTTCTCTAGAGAATTCGAGGAGCTTGTGAGGGAGGTTCGATGGCTAGCCCTTTTTAGGGTTCATATACGACGAAGCCATTTAGCCATGCGGCGTTGTTCAGTGCGTTGAGGAACACATGGGCAGCAGCGAAGGAGGTGACGTTCAAAGCTCTTGGTCCATCTCCATTGCCTTGGAGACTGGTCGAGGGTGATGGATGGAAGCCCATGGTTTTCAGAGGAGCGGCCATAGTTTTGGAAGAATATGATGGTTTCTCTAATGTGTTATCATATAGTTGGATAGAATTCCAGTTTGGGCAAGAATATAAGGAGTCCCGGAGGGGCTTATGAAAAAGCGGGAGTTGGTGGAGAAGGTAGCGAAAAAAGTTGGAGATCTCATTATGGTGGCGGTGAATGAAGTTAAGATCAACCCCACGCCATACTTGCATGCTAGGGTGTGGCTTGATTTAAAGAAACTCCTAGTGCGTGTGGTACCAATTACACTAAAGGAGAGCATGAAATATTTGGTACAATACGAGAAGCTACCAAGTTTTTGCTTTTTCTGTGGATGTTTGGGGCATGAAGTAACTGAATGTGGAGATGGAGTTCACACCAAAGAAAGTTGTGGTTGGGGAGAATGGTTGCGAGTTCCTTTCCTGCCACTAGTGTCCGGGAGGGATGACCAGGGAGGGAGGGGCAGAGGTCGAGGTAGATGGCGAGGAAGAGGTGTGGGGCGTGGCGAGTGGATGCATGACGACGTTGTCGATATGGAAACCTCTGTTGGGGATGATGAAGATCCAGATAGCAACCCGTCCAGGAAGAGGGAGGGAGCCAATGCTGCTGTAGGAAGAGTTGCTATGCAAGTAAATCTTCTGGAGCACCCCTCCCAAAAGGGGACTTCTATAAGTTCACTAAAAGAACAGGAGAAGAAGAGGCCAAGGAGGGAAGGAGATGGATAGGATGGTGAGTTGACAAACCCGAATACAAAATCGGCAAGGAGAGTAACCAGGCACAATGAAACTCTTAGCTTGGAATTGCCGGGGGTTTGTGAGCTCTCGGGCAGTTCGTGCGCTTCTAGAGATCCAGAAGCGGGAAAGACCAGATGTGCTTTTTCTGTCTGAGACACATCTGGGGAAGACAAAGGCAGAAAATTTGAAGAGATTGGGCTGCAATAATTTCATCAATCATGAGAGCGATGGTCGCAATGGGGGCTTGTTGATGCTATGGAAGAAAGAAGTAGTGATAAAGCTACTGAATATTTCACAATACTATATTGATGTAGTAATTGGAGAAGGGGAGGATTGGAGACTTACTGGGCTGTATGGTGAACCAAGTTGGGATCATAAAGATCGCACTTGGGCAGCGATGCGCTCTTTGAAGAATAATGTGAGTAATTCTTTGCCCTGGCTGGTAATAGGAAATTTCAATGAAGTTCTATACCATTATGAGAAAGAGGGTGGTAGGGCAAGATCGCAAAGACAACTGCAACATTTTCATGATGCTTTGGATGATTGCGAGCTGGTGGACCGGGATGTTGCAAATGTCCAATGGAGTAACATGTTCCCTGATGCAGTGTTGGTGAATGGAGAAACTCTAAAATCTGATCATCGGCCTCTTTGTGTTGATACAGAGAGCACCGGTGCACAACCGGCTCATTCCAATAGCAGCCTGAGGCATTTTGAAGCTAGATGGTTGAAGGAATAGACCGTTCAAGAGGTTGTCCAGATGGCATGGGTGCGGGCTTCAGCCCAAGGCTGGGGTTCTTCTCTGATTACAAGAGTGAACCAAGTGCATTCGGACATGCATATGTGGGACAAGGATGTATTGAAGAAACCTGTCCACCAAATTAAGAAGCTGAAGAGGGAGTTGGAGAGGTTGAGATGTGGGCCGATGACAGATGAGTCCATGGCAGCCCAGAAAGAGATTCTCCTACAACTAGAACTGCTATTAGAACAAGAGGAAATCTATTGGGTTCAAAGGGAACGAGCGAATTGGCTCAAACATGGTGATAGAAACACTAATTTCTTTCATCATTTTGCTTCCAGCTGAAAGAAAAGGAACATGGTGAAGGGGTTGGTGGATGATCATGGTGTGCGGCATGAAGATATGGAGACAATGGGCGCAATGGTGAAAGAACATTTTAGCAATTTATTCACAATGGAGGTTTAGGAGATTGATGATGGGGTCTTGAATGATGTGGACTGAAAAGTTGGTTCACAACTGCCATCTTGCAGTACTGGTGGGGGGATGATGAAGACCATTAGAGAATGCATTGACAAGAGTGGTGTAAGATGTGCCTAACCAAAGCTAAGGGCGGTATGGGGTTCAGAGATTTACGGTCTTTCAATCTGGCTATGCTCGCAAAGCAGGTCTGGAGGTTGCTCAGTGACCCGGACTCCCTTTGTGCTAGAGTGCTTAGAGCTCAGTACTATCCAGATGGCAATATGTGGAAGGCTAAAGTGAAAAGTGGAAGCTCATACACTTGGCAAAGCATCCTAGCTGGACGGGATTGCTTCAAACAAGGATATATTTTGAGGGTTGGCGATGGTACGCAGATAAAAATTTGGGAGGATCATTGGATACCGGCAAGTCATAATTTAAAAATTCAGATAGTCAGAGGGGAAAAATATGGTGTCTACAGTTGATGAACTAAATAATCCAATAAATGCAACACATGGGACGTGGACCTGGTGAAAGCTATCTTCTGGCCAATGGATGTTTACCGAATTCTGCAAATACCTATCACCTCCGATAGGGAAGATGTGGTGGCTTGGCACTATAATAGAAGTGGTTTGTTTTCGGATTGGTCGGCCTACCATTGTCAATGGGAAAGCAAATTTGGGCTGAGATGTAACTGGGTGCAAGCCAATACTACAACAAGGACCAAGCTATGGAAGAACTTGTGGAAGTTGAATATACCTGCAAAGATCAAGTTCTATGGGTGGCAGGCACTCAAAGGGCTAATGCTATGCTGAGCCATTCTCGCAAATAGGCATATCGAGGAAGGAGGAGGATGTCCGGTTTGCCAAAATGGAGCGGAGGACGTCAAACATATGATTTTCACGTGTGACCGAGCAAAGCAAGTCTAGTGCTCGCTTGGCATCTAGGAAAAGATCCAACGCCTCATGGGAACGGATCGATCAGGCTCGGTAATTCTGGAGGAAATTATTAGAAGAGATGAACAGATAGATGTGCTTGAGGTGAGTTTAGCAGAATTAATCCTGACTGTAGGCTGGTATATTTGCTAGGAAAGATGACAAATTGTCCATGGAGAGACCGTCCAGAGGCCTTCAAGGTCAGCCATGAAGAAAGATGAACAAAAAGATGACAAATTGCGGCATTAACCAAGAATTATAAAGCAACAATGAAGAAAGGATCAAAACTATGGCAGGGATGGAAGAAACCTCCAGAAGGAAAGGTTATGGTGAATGTTGATGCAGCTTTTAATGAAGATGTGGTATGTGGAAGCGTGGGTGCTTTCATTAGAGATTGCTCGTGAGGTGCTTTAGCAACTGCCCACAGCTTCGTGCCCCATCTGATAGACGCACCGATGGTGGAGGCTTATGCATTGAAAGAAGGTTTTGATGCTTGCACAACACATTGGGTATAATCGATTGATCATCCAATCATATTGTATATATGGAGGTGGTACAAACAATGAAGGATGGAGGTTTTTCAATGAATTCGACAGCTGCACACTGTATGATGACTGCAATATTATATGGAGCGGATTTCAGGATATATCGATTGAGCATGGTAGTAGGGAGGTAAATCAAGTAGCCCATAATCTAGCAAAAAGAGCTATGCAATATAAGCAAACTTGTACTTGCGTCGATGAATCCCCTAGCTTTATTCTTGATCTCTTGATCAATGATATAACAATCCTGAATGTATAAAGTCTGCCATATTGGTTTTAAAAAAATACTTGCTGATTTATCTGGTCATCTATTGGTATTTTTGTTTGGAGAACGTGCATAGCACGTATTTTATTTAAAAAACAGATGGAATACAAACGACGAGCCTAAGAGCGAGTTGCCCTAAAGCCGTCTTATGACTATCGAGTTTACATTAAGCTGATATTATTACATAAAGAGTTTTTTAGCGAATACGCACGAGAGTGCACATTTTTGTATTAGAAGGGAAGAATTTATGAAACAAGAGAGCGGGCGTGAGCCCCAGAAAACCAGAAAACAATTACATCAAGAGAAACAACACCTCAAAGCTACAGGCTACCGCTCTGCCAGCCTACGCAGGCCAGTCGCTCCCACCTCGATCCACATGTTGGCCTCGGCTTTGATGAGAGGGAGGAAGTCGCCGATGGCCGTCAACACGTTCCTAAAGCACCTTGTGTTTCGTTCTTTCCAAATTTGCCAAGAAACCAGCGCGAACAAGGAGTCCATCCTTGGCCGTTTACTGGTGGGCATGCCGGATCGCAGCCGCCGCCACCAGGATCTGGCGGTGGGCGCTGGTTGCGGCAGCTGAAGGCCTAGAGCTTGCAGCACGAGGAACCACACCATTGTCGTGAACGAGCAGTTAGCGACGATGTGGTCGATCGACTCCTCCACTTGATCGCACAGGTAGCAGTGCTCATCATGTTCGAGGCCGTGACGTCGTCTTTGGTCCGCCGTCCAGTGCCTACGGCGAAAAGCGAGCCATAGGAAGATCTTGATCTTCAACGGCGCCTATGTCTTCCAGATGAGACGGTGACCAGCGAATCGGCATGATCCAGCATGTAGCATGAGGTAGGCCGATTTGGCGTTGTAGCTCCCGTCAGGCGTCCACCTCCAGACGACTATGTCTTGCTGGTCGCTGAGCTCCACATCCCTGATTGTGTGCCAGAGATGTAGATAATCGATGATTGCTTGCGCTGACATGCCCCCTGAGAAGCTGCGCGCCCAGAGCCTCCCGGGCAGTGCCATGGCGACTGTCTGTGTGGTCCTGATCCTTGCTGGCACAATGCTATATAGACAGGGTGCCAGGTCTTGCGCGGATTCCCCCATGATCCAGCGGTCTTCCCAGAACCGTGTGCGCTGCCCGTTCCCGACGACGGAGAACATCGATGCCTTGTAAAAAGCTCGGACTTGTGGACAGACGCTGATCGGCAACTGCGACCAAGCGCGCTGCTCGTCGGCCTGTTGAAGCCAAAGCCATCTTGTTTGGAGAGCGTACCTGCCAGCTGAAGGTCGGAGATGCCGAGCCCTCCCAAGTCCGTCGGCCTGCAACAGCTCTTCCACGCCACCATGCACTTACCGCGCACAGACTGCTCCGCACCGGCCCAAAAGAATTTTGGGCAAATGGCGTCGATCTCCTTCCTGGCCCAAGCCGGCAAATTTTCCGCCATCATAGCGTAGACCGGTATGGACCTTAGCACGGACTTGATCCAAACCAATCGGCCGCTTCTCGCCATTATAGCCCCTTGGCACAGTGGCAGCTTCCTGGCCACTTGCTCGACGACCATCTGGTAGCTTGCTTTGGGGATTGGTCGCGTACTCAACGGCAGCCCCAAATATTTGATTGGGAAAGGTTGCACCTGACATCCAAGTATTTGGACCACCTGATCAATGACGTCCTCCCCGCCGTAGATAGGTGTAACCGAGCACTTGGACAAATTTGTTTGTAAACCAGAGGCTGCACCGAAAATTCTCAGTATCTCCTTGACTGCCCTCGCCTCCTGGACGGATGGCCGGATGAACATTATGACATCATCGGCGTAGAAGCTACATTGGTACTTCACAGCTGACGGCTTCAATTTTTTGAGCACCCCATCCTCCACTGCCTTCAGAAAGAGCCGGTGTAGTATATCGATGGCAATGATGAATAGCAGAGGTGAAAGAGAATCACCCTGACGAACGCCGCGGAGATGCATGATCGGAGGCCCCTGTAGCCCATTGAGAAGTATTCTGGAGGTTGCAGTGGAAAGCAGAGATTCGATCCAGCCGCACCACTGCTCGTCGAAGCCCCTGGCCCTGAGAACCTCCATTAGGAAAGGCCAAGACAGGGTATCGAACGCCTTCGATATATCTAATTTGAGTAGAAGCATGGGCCTCTTCTTCTTCCTGATGAGGACTGCTGCACGATGGACATACTTATAGTTATCATGGATGGAGCGCTCGCGCACAAAAGCATTCTGGTTATGATCGACGAGATCCTTCATTCTCGGTGCGAGCCTGAGAGCAAGAATCTTGGAGAGCAGCTTGGAGAAGCTGTGTATCATGGTGATGGGCCGGAAATCTGACGGGCTGTTGGCGCCGATCATCTTAGGGAGCAGCACTACAATGGCATTGTTCAGCTTCCGCAGGTGCCTGGTGTTCCCCGCACAGAAAGCTTCGATGGCCTGGCCTCCATCACTTCCCCGCTGATGAGTTTGGCGACGTGATTAGCTAATCACTCAATCGGACGTCGTAGCGGCGCCCCTTCTCCACGCGGACCTCGACGGGAAGAGTTCTCTCATCGCATCGCACTTGGCAGATGACAGCGGCTCAACAAACGCCAGGTGGAATCTGGTGGCAACGGACACGTCCGGAGTTCTAGGCGAGCTGCAGTCGGGGAAGTCTCCAGTTTTTGAGGACCACCTTTGTGGCCTGCACCTTTAGGCTTCGTTTCGCGGTGAGTGGATTTGGGCGTCAGCCTGTCGCTCCTCCTGGGCACCAAGCAGGTATCATCCCTACGCGACACGTGCAGTCTCGGTGGCGAGCACGCTAGGACATCTTCCAGTGGCAGTCTGAATGAGCTGATGAACTCCGATACCGTGGGCAAGACTGTTCGTGGTTCGACGATAGGTTCGCCTGCTCGTTGATCATTTACTGGCTGGTATGATTGTATAGATTATCTTCAAAGCAAATTGAACCATTATAGTCTTTGATTCGACTTTTTACTGATCACCCATTCGGCTGTGCTGATAAGTTGGCTGAAAAACATTGTTGGCTGATTTGTTGTGAGAGAAAAATACTGTTTCGGCTGAAAAAACAAGCTGAAAAGTACGGATTATAAGCCGGATGGCTCTAGCCTGCCTCCAAACCGAATTGTAGGTTGAAGAAGATGCTCGATCAACGAACTGAGCACACTATAGACATCAAATCATGGAATGACAGAACATATTGTATCCGGTTCGAACCATCTACAAATTCGATTTTCACCGGACCTATGTCAGCCTTGGTTTGATGTTAGAACTGGAGCTGCTCTAAGTAGATGTTTAGAGAGAGAAATTAAACAATTCTATGTAAGTCCTAACCAACAATGACAAAACCTAAATTGTAATAATTGTGTGCTTGGCTGGCTGTGTATCTTTATTGCTGCAGCAGTAAACAAGTGCAGCCGCGAGCGAACCATGAATCTCCTATTCTGTAAGCTGTAATAGATGGTTTTTTCGTTACAGCAAAAATTTCCACGTGTTGCAATGGAAAATACAGTTGTTGCATGATAGTCTGAACGAGTTGTGTCTCAAATATTTATTTAATATAATCACGTCATGCCTGTGCGATGCAATAGTGGAAGAAAGGTATCAAATGTTAATAATAAATGAGGATGGAAATGTTACATATCTATTTATATTTTATCCTTTCTATATAATTGAAAAGCTAAAATTTATTTTGTGATGACATCCATAATATAAGTTAGTATTGTTAATAATATGAGAATGTTTTATTAAAATTGTATTGAATTAAAATACAACATTCATAGATTTTTCCTCCCATTGTAAGACACATAAATATTTACTCGTAAATAACTATAATTTTCATACGATCCATGTGTTGGTAGAGTAAAATATTGAGTTCCGTGACTTGCTTTGAGGACCTATAAAAATATATAATTCTACTCTTTGATTAAAGTCAGCAAAGAGTTTGTTGTCATGTCAAGGATTGTCTATATATTTATTTATATTAGATTAGATAACAAACTTCTAGAGGTAGAAATGGATGTCTAGATATCCGAATTATCCGAATTTGTATCGGCTAAAACTTGCAATATGGATATTCGTATCTGTTTCTAATAGGATACCAAACGGATGTTTCCGAATGTGTTTTTTCAGTATTTTTCTCTATTGGATTCAGATTAGTATTCCACAAAAATATAGAATATCTAACATTTATCCATATCCGTGAAGTAAAAGAAAATAAAATAAATAAAACAAAAAAATATTTTTTTTGAAATAAAATCCATATCCGTGAAGATCAAAATCTATTTAAAAGTTTCCTCTTCAGGGCTAATGACTAATTTTTCAATTTTAATATTACTAATAATGGATTAAAACTATTTAGTAAATATTTATAAATAATCTTTAATATTGATTTGATATTATTAATGATACATAAATATTAAATTAATTTAGTATTTTACTAATTTAGTTTAAGCATAATATATTTGTTGTTGAAAATTATTTTAATACTTTGATTTATTTATTTACTGATGTAAATTATTTTATTTTGGTAAATATTATATAAATAGTGATTGATTAATTGATATATTTAATAATGAAATATTTATTGATAACTATATTATTTTTATGAATCCTTGCCTATGTCACATATACCCACATACTTTAAACTCTACCTGTGTAATAATTTTGTTATAAAAAACATTGATAAAGTAAAACAACTACTTGTTGCCTACCATTCTTATTTGAATTTCTTCAGTTCACCTATCATTTTGTTAAATATATCTATGTAATTTAGTTCACTTCGATATTGGAGATTATTAGAAATATACTTTGATTTTATTTTATGTTGATTGTCAGTGAACTTAGTAGTAAAATTCTATTGTTGTATGTTGAATCTAACAATATGCACTTTGAGCTGAATTGGGTAAATATCCGAACCCGAGACATATCATTTTGTATTCGTATTCGAACTAAAATATGGTAAAAGGTGATATTTGGATCTGATTCCAATGAATTTGATCCATTTTCATCCCTACAAACTGCTCAAGATTTTATCTAATGGTTTGATTAGTTAGACTATCAACAGTCTAGATTGTAGTAAGAATAAGTTGTATTCTTAGTCAAAAATACTAATAACCTTGTGGTTAAAATATTTGAGATATAGACGTAGATATAGAAAAGGGTTAATTCAGAAGTACCAAATTTAAAAAATGACAAACATTATATAAGCTAGCATAAACCTATTGAAACCACCAAAAGGTAGGACTAACTCCATCAGTTTATAACACATGGGTCAGACTAATAGGCTGGGGTATTATGTGGACAAAACCCAACCTAGTCGATGTGTCAAAACATTGACCTGGCTAGTTTGTCTAGGAAACCTACTCTCTTCAGCCTGAAATAAGTGCACTTCTCGCACTTTGAGGAGTCAAATGTTAAATTTGACTAGATTTATATAAAATAATATTATTACTTATATCTCTAAATTAGTTCATTTTTAAAATATATAACATGGTTAATCTAATTATTTTTATTTGATATATATATATATATATATATATATATATATATATATATATATATATATATATATATATATATATATATATATATATATATATATATATATATATGATCAATTTTGTTGTGAATATATTTGATCAAAAATTAAGATACGTGGACTCTTCGAACTATGAGATGAGCACTTATTTTGGGATGGTGGGAGTATGTCGAAGTCAGTTTTAATTGTCAACAAACCTTTGTAGAATTAATTGTATTCAGCTAGATATTTCTCAAGCATATTCAACGTTCACAAATCGTGTCAAACAACGGCACTGTACAGGCTATACTTGTCCATGTCGGATGCATACAAGTTGACTTGACCCGCAGTCCGCAGATCGTACCAAAAATATCAGTGTGAAGTGTCCACAACTTGTTTAGTTGGTGAAAAAGTTTAAGTTCGGCTACTATAGCACTTTTCGTTTTATTTGACAATTTGTGTCTAATTATGGACTAATTAGGCTCAAAAGATTTGTCTTGTGATTTACAACCAAACTATGTAATTATTTTTTTCTTTCGCCTATATTTAGTACTCCATGCATATGCCGTAAGATTCGATGTGACAGATACTGTAGCACTTTATGGGTTTACTTTTTGCAAACTAAACAGGCTCAAAGAAAGATATGAGAATCTTGTCAGGTGACAAATCCACGTCTGAATTTTGTCCGCATTGAATTACAGTAGTCGATGCCACATCAGTGTAAAAGTTTCTCTGTCCGGTTGCTGTGGAGAAGTAGAGAACTGGACAGACCGCAGAAATCTGGGATTCTACCTGCTCAAACAACGACGGCAGGCAGCCTCAAAGTCTTCGTTCCAACGCCAGTCAAGTTTTGACAAGACTCGGGAAGTGTGTGGTTGTACGCGGCTGCAAGACTGCTTTTTAAACCCACGGATCGTGAGCCAACCGAGCATCCAAGTTTAAGGTTCATCACCGCCCAAGTTACCCAACGTCCGTCGTAAACCAAGTAGAAAAGGCTGCCGATTTGTGCTTCTCCTTGAGGTGCCATATTCTTTCTTCTTATTTGTATATGCGAGAACATATTTTTGGCCTTGTTATTATATATGTACTGTCAGTCTTATATATGTTGCTCTGAGTGTCTCGGTGAGTGTCACACCCGGTTTTAGGGACAAAACCAGATATACACTATATGTGAAATAAAGAGGTCAAATCTCACATATAGCTGCAGATAAGTGTAATATCAAAAGACAAATGCTTATTAAACATAATGCAATAGTATAAGATATAATCTTAGAGAGCAACACAGCGGAAAGACAATTCCGAACACCGGGTGTAACCTTCACTCCAGGATCAAACTAACTGGTTGATCACAAGCCTATTAACTCCAGAGACTATCCTAGGGTGTGGAAATAGCAAGAATGAGTCCATGTCGAACTCAGCAAATATATCATATGGTTCATGAGGCTCAAAAGGTTTGACACATATTTACTGCGATAGCTTTTATTGGGTCATCTTTTAGCAAATTGAGTAGCAACAAGTTTACCATAAGCTCAAATAACCTCATGATCATATAAACGAGAATAATGTATAGCAAGAAACAATAATCATTAGTGAGCATCAACATCATCAGTATTAACATTATCATCAGTGTTCATCATTTATTCTGTAAGGGTCCAAGGCCACTTGTGACCGTGAGCACGGCTGTTATAACAGTTTTACACTCTGCAGAGGTTGTACACTTTCACTGTGAGTCGTGATTTACCTTTTCGCCCGAGGTAGCTAATCTCTTTACCCACTTCCAAGGAAGGTCGGCAGGGTTCACTATGAAGTCTTTCAAAGGTTCGTCTAACAAGTTAGGGCCGCTAGGTTTCAGAAGTCAGTTTGTGTGATACAACCACGCAGGGATCCACAGTCTGCTTTTCCCCATTTACGCCACAAGGGTAACCTCTAACAAGCTAGAAAAGATCCTTCTATATGACTAAAGCCAGAGCCATATAGCCCTCACAGTTGTATTGTAAGTTCCGAATGTTCACTTACAGATGAGTCCTTATGGAGAGAAACTAGAGCACCATAAGATAGCCCAATGCTCTAGCCCCCTTTAAGTACGTTACTAAAAAGTCATCTTTTAATGTTTATTGCATATTCCATTAATCAAGTTACAAGACCATGGTTATTCAAAAAGAGCACTAGCATCACTACCCATGCAACAATCCCATAGGTGTCAAGGTACAAGATACAAAAGCTAGGATATCCTTAGTGGTAACAAGGTAGACACATGCACATGAATTAAGTATATTAAAGGTGAATAGAAAATAAGGATGATCCCATGCTATACTTGCCTTAACTTGCTTTTCCCCAAAGCAATACGCTCGAAAACCTTTAGTATTCAACTTTCAATCTTTTGCTTCCAATTCTCAGCTTCTAGTCTTCAGAGAATAGTTTCTTAATCACCACGTAAACCTCACCGATTGACTGAACCATATAGCACCACACAAACATCCAAACAATCATACACGAAGCAAACAAAGTACACCAATCATACAAAAATAAGTAAAAGAGTTTGAAACACGATTCTATGCATCGCTACGAACACAAAGTCGCGAAAAGCACGCTAATCGGAGCTACGGTTGAAAAGATACAACTACCGATAGATTTACCCATAAAACTATTAGCTTCATGTATATTAATGGTATAAAAACATATATAAGATATTTTATAGAGATTATAATTTAAGTCAAATTTAGATTCGAATTATAAAACTAAAGTAAAACAAATCATATTTTATTTACAAAACCCAGTTGCATAATTGTTATTTAAGATATGATTCAAACCATGAAATTTCAATATTAGTGACATGATAAACATTGTTACAAATACGTAGATCTCGTTGTTATGAATCTAACGCAACTTGAATGGCTCAAAACAAAGTTTAAACGTAGAAGATATGAAATAAACAAGATTTCCTCTATTAAAATAATAGATTAAATCTAATCATGAATTTTAAAAGTTGAAAATCTACTTAACAGTAGTATTAACATGTAGATTATGAAATTAAGAACCTAACGCAAGTTGAACGGATCAAATCGGAGTTAAAACGGAGAAGTTATGGCTAAAACAAAATCAGTGGCAATTATGTAAATAGTTGAAAACGTAATTTATTCTTAACCGAAATAAAATACGCTTTCAAATGAAGAAAACAAAATCTGTAAACATGTTTTGGACTGTGGGTTTATTTTTCAAGAATACAGGGACGGCGGCGGACTTACTTATTACCGAGGAGAGTATGGCCGGGCTAGGCAGCGCGGCGGCGACGGCGACGGCGACGGCGAGAGAGAGAGGAGAAAAATATAATTTACTACACGAGAGATTACCCAAACTAGGGGCTTCTCTTACGGTAGTTTTGGTGTGCTTTGCCCAAGGGGTAGGTCCATACTTATTGAGAGAAAACTCCTCGTCTTCACATTAACTAGCAATATAGTATTAATTGATGTTGCACACTCCGTCTTTACTAATAGGCCTAATTAATTATGAAAGCCCATTAGTAAATAAATATATAGGTGTTTGAGATTTATTAAGATTATTGCACATGTGCTTTGAGCGTAGGGGAAAATGAGAGATTTATTATTTTCGGAATTAATTATTTTCATGGATAAAATAATTTCAGAAAAGTCCAGAATTATTATTTAAGCCGCGAAAAATACTCCGAAAGCTCCGAAAATTCGGAAAAAATTCCTAGAGACATTATGGAACATGAGGAACCCAAATAAAGTATTTGGAGCTCATGATAAGATAATTTGTAGCATCTAAAAAATAGATTATGCTCATAGACAAGTGGAAACAAGCTACAGAAAAAGTCAGAAAAATTCCCGAGAAGTTTGTAGAGGTTGATTGACGTATGAGAAATAAGGAATTTGATTGTAGAAAAATAATATATGTATATCGGAAAAGAAAAATCGACCTAAACGCATTTTAAAAGAACAACTTAAATTCATTTTGATCTTTGGTCAAAACCAAGCAATACAAAAACACAAATGCATCAGCATGAATGCATCAATAAGTTGTTAAACCTTATGATAAATTTCAATTTAGTGAAAAATATTATTTTCCTATGTTTTCATGAGCACAAAAATTCAAAATTAACTCATTTTAGCTCTATTTCCAAAGAAGTAAATTTTAGGATGTTACAATTATACCCTCCTTAAGATGAATCTTGTCCCGAGATTCGAAAGATAGTGATCCAAGATATATGGAAACTCTAACTATATATCTTCTTCACTTGATCGAGTAGCCTCGTCCTCTTAGCATCACTCCATTGTTTCTACATACCTTGATAATCTTACTCCAAGTAACTTGTCAAACTAACTCCAAGATTATGACAGGTACCTTGAACAATTCTTAAGTAACTCCAATCGCTAGGCTATCTTTCCTTTTTAGTCCGTAATATCAATTCTCTTTCTTAGTATATTCACCTTCCAACGAAGCCTGATGATTCTCTTGGTCAGAAGGAGATTCTCTTACCAATCTTCAAAACATTAATGATTCCTATCAAGTTGCTCAAACTTGGAATACGATTGTTAGCCCTTAGTGTCACCTGAACCTTCTTAGCACAATTCTCCATTGCTAAAGGCATCAGTCGTAACTTTTGCTTCTCCAGGTGATAACACTTTTCCAAGTCATAAGCAATTTCATTCCAACGAGGGTAACACAAGCTCAAGACCAATTTAGTGAAGATGTCCTGTAGATTCTTGTGTTCCTCCTAGATATCACTTTTACTTCTAAAAAGATAGTACTTCCATGCTCCACATTGGATAACTCCAGATATAATGCTAGGTAGTTTAACTCATGCTTCCTTAGCTGACTTAATGAGCAAGGTACAATATTTTTCTTCTTGCATAAGGACACATCCCACACCCTAACGAGGTGCATCATTATGGATATGAAGCTCTTGTCAGGATCTAGCAAAGCTAATACTTAGGTTTTACTTCACCCTTTTCTTGGACTCCATCAACACTTAGCTGAGGTTTCTTGATCCAAACCAACTTGAAAACTTCTCCAGTTGCTCTACCAAAATCTTGATGATCTTGGATAAACTTTCCTTGAATCCTTAGTCAAACCTCATTGAGACTCTAAACTTCTTTCATATCTTTCGGTACCACCACGCTTCCGCTGCGTAATCTAGAACGTAAGACACTTCATCTTACAAATTCTTCAAACTTGGCTACCCCCCTTAAGAAAAGATAAACTAGGGTACACCAAGCATAGCTTGCACATTCTTTTAGATGAGCTAACTAATATCTTGATGTTTTGCCATCCCAATGATACTCTTGTATATGGGCAAGAATAAGAAATGTGGAATTCCTCGCGAGCAGAAAAACAATAGCGCAGTAAAACAACTATAACTCTTATTCTGTTAATCCAATGAAGTTGCAGCTTATACCGTTGGAAAGCTTATAAAATTCTCCATAGCTTCCTTATAGAACACTTTTCCAAATTCTGTGGTTAACTTGGTCAAAATTAGTGCACAACAGAAACTTTTTCAGGTTCCAAACAGTACAGATGCATCGCCTTGTGATTTTCGTATCTCCATACCCAAAATAGCTATCTAGGTGATTATTGCACTCAGAGAAAGATACTGAAGTCTAATATTGTCCAGAATTTTCTCATGATTTATGATTGTCCAAAATCAGAAATATAAAGTGAAGAGTGCAGGCTGCTTCAAAAAGACAGGATGGAGAGAATAGAAGAAAACCATATCCCAACTATTTATTTCACTAATCCTTATACCTTAGGCCTATAAACTAAATAAAATTGTGGGAACGCCTAATAAGTTCATTGCAATTATTATAAAGATCCAAAACAAGCATAGACATAAAGACAATCCAACAAGGCAATATAGGAGCATAACTCAACATTGACTCAACTTGCGATGCTATCATTTTCTTCATATAAAGGAAAAAGATCCTAATGCTTCTCTTCCGATGTCGCAAGAAGATGGTAAGATGAGGTTCTAAAAGCATACCAAATCAAGGAATGAAGATGAGAACAAAGATTTTTAAAATAAGCAACAAGGCGGGGATAATATCAAGGGCAAGGATACAATATGGAAGAAAATACCAAGGTTTATAGAACAAGGATTGTTATAACAGTTTCAAAACCTTAACACGACTAATTTCTAACTAGGCTTGCGTCCTACAGTCAGCATTGCTCTGATACCACTCTGTCACACCCGGTTTTAAGGACAAAACCAGATATACACTATATGTGAAATAAAGAGGTCAATCTCACATATAACTGCAGATAAGTGTAATATCAAAAGACAAATGCTTATTAAACATAACACAATAGTATAAGATATAACCTTAGAGAGCAACACAGCGGAAAGACAACTCTGAACACCAGGTGTAACCTTCACTCTAGGATCAAACTAACTGGTTGATCACAAGCCTATTAACTCCAGAGACTATCCTGTGGTGTGGAAATAGCAAGAGTGACTCCATGTCGAACTCAGCAAATATATCATAGGGTTCATGAGGCTCAAAAGGTTTGACACATGTTTACTGTGATAGCTTTTATTGAGTCATCTTTTAGCAATTGAGTAGCAACAAGTTTACCATAAGCCCAAATAACCTCATGATCATGTAAACGACAATAATATATAGCAAGAAACAATAATCATTAGTGAGCATCAACATCATCAGTATTAACATTATCATCAGTGTTCATCATTTATTTTGTAAGGGTCCAAGGCCACTCGTGACCGTGAGCACGACTGTTATAACAGTTTTATACTCTGTAGAGGTTGTACACTTTCACTGTGAGTCGTGATTTACCCTTTCGCCCGAGGTAGCTAATCTCTTGACCCACTTCCAAGGAAGGTCGGCAGGGTTCACTATAAAGTCTTTCAAAGGTTCGTCTAACAAGTTAGGGTCGCTAGGTTTCAGAAGTCAGTCTGTGTGATACAACCACGCAGGGATCCACAGTCTGCTTTTCCCCATTTGCGCCACAAGGGTAACCTCTAACAAGCTAGAAAAGGTCCTTCTATATGACTAAAGCCAGAGCCATGTATCCCTCACAGTTGTACTGTAAGTCCCGAATGTTCGCTTATAGATGAGTCCTTATGAAGAGAAACTAGAGCACCATAAGATAACACAATGCTCTAGCCCCCTTTAAGTACATTACTAAAATGTCATCTTTTAATGTTTATTGCATATTCCATTAGTCAAGTTACAAGACCATGGTTATTCAAAAAGAGCACTAGCACCACTACCCAATGCAACAATCCCATAGGTGTCAAGGTACAAGATACAAAAGCTAGGATATCCTTAGTGGTAACAAGGTAGACACATGCACATGAATTAAGTATATTAAAGGTAAATAGGAAACACGGATGATCCCATGCTATACTTGCCTTAACTTGCTTTTCCCCCAAAGCAATACGCTCGAAAACCTTTAGTATTCAACTTTCAATCTTCTGCTTCCAATTCTCAGTTTCTTGTCTTCAGAGAATAGCTTCTTAATCACCACGTAAACCTCACCGATTGACTGAACCATATAGCACCACACAAGCATCCATACAATCATACACGAAGTAAACAATAGATCTATATTAGAACAGTACACCAATCATATAAAAATAAGTAAAAGAGTTTGAAACACGATTCTACGCATCGCTACGAACACAAAGTCGTGAAAAGCACGCTAATCGGAGCTACGGTTGAAAAGATACAACTACCGATAGATTTACCCATAAAACTATTAGCTTGATGTATATTAATGGTATAAAAACATATATAAGATATTTTATAGAGATTATAATTTAAGTCAAATTTAGATTCGAATTATAAAACTAAAGTAAAACAAATCATATTTTATTTACAAAACCCAGTTGCATAATTGTTATTTAAGATATGATTCAAACCATGAAATTTCAATATTAGTGACATGATAAACATTGTTACAAATGCGTAGATCTCGTTGCTACGAATCTAATACAACTTGAATGGCTCAAAACAGAGTTGAAACGTAGAAGATATGAAATAAACAAGATTTCCTCTATTAAAATAATAGATTAAATCTAATCACGAATTTTAAAAGTTGAAAACCTACTTAACAGTAGTATTAACATGTAGATTATGAAATTACGAACATAACGCAAGTTGAACGGATCAAATCGGAGTTAAAACGGAGAAATTATGGCTAAAACAAAATCAGTGGCAATTATGTAAATAGTTAAAAACGTAATTTATTCTTAACCGAAACAAAATACGCTTTCAAATGAAGAAAACAAAATTTGTAAACATGTTTTGGACTGCGGGTTTATTTTCCAAGAATACATGAACGGCGATGGACTTACTTGTTGCCGAGGAGAGTATGGCCGGGCTAGGCAGCGCGGCGGCGACGGCGACGGCGAGAGAAAGAGGAGAAAAATATAATTTACTACACGAGTGATTTCCCAAACTAGGGGCTCCTCTTACGGTAGTTTTGGTATGCTTTGTCCAAGGGGTAGGTCCATACTTATTGGGAGAAAACTTCTCGCCTTCACATCAACTAGCAATATGGTACTAATTGATGTTGCACCCTCCATCTTTACTAATAGGCCTAATTAATTATTAAAGCCCATTAGTAAATAAATGTATGGGTCTTTGAGATTTATTAAGATTATTGCACATGTGCTTTGAGCGTAGGGAAAAATGAGAGATTTATTATTTTCGGAATTAATTATTTTCATGTATAAAATAATTCCAGAAAAGTCCAGAATTATTATTTAAGCCGCGAAAAATACTCCGAAAGCTCCGAAAATTCGGGAAAAATTTCCAGAGACATTATGGAACATGAGGAACCCAAATAAAGTATTTGGAGCTCATGATAAGATAATTTGGAGCATCTAAAAATTAGATATGCTCACAGACAAGTGGAAACAAGCTACAGAAAAAGTCGGAAAAATTCCCGAGAAGTTTGTAGAGGTTGATTGACGGATGAGAAACAAGGAATTTAATTGTAGAAAAATGATATATGTATATCGGGAAAGGAAAATCGATCTAAACGCATTTTGAAAGAACAACTTGAATTTATTTTGATCTTTGGTCAAAACCAAGCAATACAAAAAACACAAATGCATCAGCATGAATGCATCAACAAGTTGCTAAACCTTATGATAAATTTTAATTTAGTGAAAAATATTATTTCCCTATGTTTTCATGAGCACAAAAATTCAAAATTAACTCATTTTAGCTCTATTTCCAAAGAAGCAAATTTTAAGGTGTTACAGTGAGGTAGCCAGTAACTTATTTGACAAAGTTCTTGTGTCTTATAAAAAATTGCAAGCATTACCCTTTAATATATAACGTATGTAACAAGCTCATCAGTTTAATCTATTATGAACTAATTACCTTATCTGAATTCTGAACATCATATATATGTAAATATGAAAGAGGCACATGTCCTGGAAATTGCATGTAATCCTGGACTCTTTAGCTCGCCACATATTTGGCAACATCGTGGAATACATTAGCCGAAAGATTGCTTGTCAACGAAGTATGTGCTAAGATGATGTGTGCGCTTCATGCGTACTTTGCAGGTTCGAAGGGCATTCGTGTTCCATGGAACTGGTCAAACGCAACATGATTTTACCATTATCAGCATTCTTGTTGTTATGTTTTGGGCCCCAAATGATCCAATGCTCAACAGTTCACGAAAACACCACCGACATGCTCACTATGTATCATTTCAAGCATACTATCACTGATCCGAGAGGAGCCTTGACATCTTGGAACAAAACAACCCCCTTCTGTAGTTGGGAGGGGCTGATATGCAGCTCGACACACTTAGGGCGTTTGGCTAGCTTGAACCTCAATGGCCTAGGTCTGGGTGGGCAACTCTCACCCATCCTCGGGAACCTTACTTTCCTCAAAATTTTGAACCTCTCCTCGAACGGCTTTTCTGGCCCCTTGCCCCGTCTCAGTTATCTTCCGGAGTTGAATATACTTGATCTGAGCCAGAACTCATTGGAGGGGGAAATTCCAACTTCACTTAGCAATCTTTCAAACCTGTTGCTACTAGACCTCCATCAGAACAAACTAGAAGGTCCGATTCCATTGGAAATAGGGTCCCTTCACAATCTCTTAGGATTGGACCTCTCAATTAACAGTTTAACTGGGGTCATCCCGTTGAGTTTCAGAAACCTTACCCAACTCGTGCAGCTAGGGCTTAACACGAATCAACTTGAAGGGAGCATTCCCGATGAGCTCGGAACATTGTCAAATTTGACTGGATTGGTCCTACGTCGAAATAGGCTATCAGGTAGAATTCCATCAGCCATATTTGAATTACCTTCACTTCAGTTTCTTGATATAGGCATGAACATGTTAGGTAATGAGTTGCCACCTAACATTGGAAACAGCCTCCCTAATCTACAACAGCTTCTGTTGGGTAATAACATGTTGGAAGGTCGTATCTCGCCTTCTCTGGGAAATGCTTCTATGCTACAGAAAATAGATTTGCGATCTAATAATTTCATTGGCCAAATTCCAACTTCATTGGGAAATATTAAAGGATTAACTGTTCTAGGTCTAGATAGCAATAGGCTTGAAGCAACGGACAGCAAAAGCTGGGAATTCTTATATGCATTGAGAAACTGTAGTCTTCAAGTGCTCTCAGTGCAATGGAACCAGTTACAAGGAGCCATACCAAATTCTATCGGTGCCTTAACTAAACTCCAACAACTATATTTTGCTGGAAACAACTTATCAGGAATAGTCCCCTCAACTATAGGAAACCTTACTAGTTTAATATTGTTGAATCTAAGTGGAAATAACCTTACTGGTGCAACTGATACATGGATTGCAAATCTTACAAAGCTACAGAAATTGTTTCTTCAGCAAAATAACTTTGTCTATCAAATCCCTGCCTCTATAGCTAATCTTACAAGCTTAGTGTCAGTCAATCTATCGCACAATGATTTTGAAGGTCTCATCCCTCCCATCTTCGGAAGCCTCACCCAACTCTCAAAGCTGGATCTTAGTCACAACAACCTCCAAGGAAACATATCTGGAGAGGTCTTTCAAGCCACCTCATTGACCAAATGCATATTGTCCTACAATAGTTTAGATGGTTCAATACCTCTTGAGGTTGGTAAGCTCACACAACTCAGTGAACTAGATCTTTCATCAAATATGTTTATCGGGAATATTCCTGAGAGTTTAGGAGGATGTGAAGAGTTGCAAATCCTCCAACTGGACAAAAACTCTCTCACTGGAAGCATTCCAGTGTCATTCGGCAATCTGAAGATCTTGAAACTGCTCAATCTGTCACACAATAATTTGACAGGAACTATTCCAGAAACTCTAGCCGATCTAGATCTTCTCACGAAGCTTGATATTTCTTACAATCATCTCCAAGGGGAGATACCAAGAAATGGAGTGTTTGAAAACCCTGCTGCTGTTTCACTCGACGGCAACTGGGGACTCTGCGGTGGAGCGATGAATTTCAATATGCCCCCTTGCCATCCACATTCTAGGAACGCAAAAAGACAATACTATTTGATCAAAATATTGATCCCAATATTTGGCTTCATGTCACTCGTATTATTGATATACTTTGTGAACCTTGAGAAGAAGAGGCCTGGCAGAACACAAATTTTGACCCCTGCTTTTCTTAAGCAATTTCATCAAGTTTCATACACGGACCTAGCTCAAGCTACAAGGGATTTCTCTGAATCAAACCTAATTGGAAGAGGAAGCTATGGCAGAGTATACAGGGGAAGGTTAAAGGAGTCAAAAGTGGAAGTGGCAGTGAAAGTTTTTGACCTTGATATGCATGGTGCAGCGAGAAGTTTCATGTCTGAATGTGCAGCACTAAGAGGTATTCAGCACAGAAATCTTCTTCCCATAGAAACTGCATGCTCGACGGTAGATAAAAGTGACAATCCTTTCAAAGCTCTAATTTATGAGTTCATGCCTAACGGGAATTTGGACACCTGGCTGCATCATAAGGGTGACAGCAAATCTCCAAAACGTCTGGGATTAATTGAAAGAATAAATATAGCTGTTAATATTGCTGATGCACTGGATTATTTACATCACGATTCCGGAAATCCCATAATTCATTGTGATTTGAAGCCCAGCAATGTCTTGTTGGATGAAGACATGAATGCTCGTCTGGGGGACTTTGGCATTGCAAGATTTTACCATAATTCTAGGTTGCCATCAGGAGGCTCCAACAGCTCTATTGGTCTTAAGGGAACTATAGGATATATTGCTCCAGGTACATTTTGCTTATTTCCAGTTTACGCAATATTTACAGCACCGTTTTTTTTTCAAAGATCACCTCTAGTTTTGTATCGAGCCCTAATCCCTATTCCACTGCAACGTACTACTAGCTCTCATCCTTCATTGTCAGGATGAGAATGATTAAAAACGGTGCATTTTAGTTAAGGTATAAAATACATTTTTTAAACTTCAAGTTGCATGTCATTCTAATTTTCAACCTGAAGTACGAAACCAGGTAAAGGACACCTTCGAATGTCGAAACGAACAAATTTGATCTTCTGACTGGTTTTCAAAGGTGCTTTTCTATTTTCTAAAAATAATACAAATCTGGTTGGATATTTAAACATGCATAATTAATTAATTTAAAAAATAATTCTAGTTTTCTTCTAACAGTGTTATCTATATGATGGTTCTATATTTAGAATTATTTGGATCTTATTTCTTTAGATAAATATTGAGCACAACTACAAGTAATAAAGCAATAGGAATAGAAATAAATTAGTTCCAAATAACTATATATATATATATATATATATATATATATATATATATATATATATATATATATATATATATATATATATATATATATATATATATATATATCATAAACAAATTGGTATCATTCCCAAAAAATGGTACTTTCATATTTTTATTTAAAATAAATTGATTATGAATTTTAGAGATCAAATCAGATTTTTATTTTTTAAAACATTAAAACCCACCAATGTTTTATAGTTTAGAGTTAAAAATTAAACCGGTGTACAACATGAAGGTTAAAAAAATACACTTTGCCCTTTTAGTTAAGAGCTCGAAAGGACCAGCACTTGAAAGTTGCACTTGATAAGTGAAGGACTTCGATGTTTATTAGCAGCAAAACAAAAGTGTAAAATATTTTTGATTACACACCAAACATAATATATTCATATAGTTCGAGTTATGTGCAGAACAAAAGTATAAAACAAAGTTGTATTGCACTAAACATAATAATTTTTATGGAATAAGAGTGGCAAATAAGCCCCTCCTGGGTATATATACACACTAAAAAAATACAAGGGTTTTTACAAGATGTAAAAACATAAGGAAAACAAAGCTACAACAAAACATCTAGCTGTTCTTGTACACGTGGCGTCAGCTCATGTGTGAGAGAATTAATTTCTTTACATGCTTGAACCGAGATGGTTTTCTAGCTGAAGATATACTCGTACCAAACGGTAGGCATAGCAGCATAGGCAGATTTATTAGTTATACTGTTAAAAATCTATCTTTTCTCCACATGCACCTAATGCAATTGCGTTACTTGTACTATTAAATTTGGATAAAGTCCGATTTACTTTATTTTTTAGATAATGGAAATAAATCTAGCTTCATCTCTTATATCCAAGAGAATCAGATCACTTGTTATAATATTGTGTAACGCCACAATGTCCCACTCTAAACTCAATTTTAACACTATAAGGCCATTCAAAGGACGTAAAAAAAAATTCATTGTCGTTGCCTCTAGCATTTGACAGACTTGGATAATGTGCTGTTTATTGGTTTCATCCCACTGTAATTGCATCTTGACATAGCCAATGAATTACTTCAAATATAATCTGCAAAAAAATGTTTTTGATCCACACTTATCAAAAACAACTTCAGTTCTTATAAGTCATATTGTCCAGCAAAATGCTGCACACATCCTATTAGCAACAAGAATTTATTTGAACCTCCCCTTGTTTGTACGACCTATAAAAAAGATCATAGACATCTTTTGGGGTGTCAATCCTAATACAAAGTGAACTGATTTACTTTGTTAATATCACGGTAGTGTGATTTTTTAACCTGAACTACAAATACCTTGCAAAATTTTGAAACCATACATGATATCCCCTCGGGTATGATCTTGGTTTTGATCTGATGTGGCACAAACATCACCAAATGTTAAGATGAGCTGGCAATATTTGATGCCCGAGGCCCCGAGCTCGTACGTCAGCCACTCAGCCTTATCTTTGCTCTCTCCTCTCTGTCTGTATCGGTTACCGTTGAATGGGCTGCCGGAGCTCATGCTGATATTCTAGCCTCGTAATGCTCTTGCGCCAAGCGAACATCTACTTGCATGAGCTCGACGAATCCGTAGTTCCGTACACCGTGATCAACGTCCCACCACTTCTCAGTACAAACAGGAGGCACGAACCTTGATGACCGTCGAATTCAGGTGGGGTAAGAACTAAGGTCACGTTTAGATTGCAAATTTTTCTAACCGGATAAATAGTACCACTTTCATCTTATTTGGCAAATATTGTCCAATCATGGACCAACTAGGCTCAAAAGATTCATCTCGTGATTTCCAACTAAACTGTGTAATTAGTTATTTTTTTTACCTACATTTAATACTCCATGCAAACGGTTAAAAATTGATGTGAGGGAGAGAGAGTGAAAAAATTCTAACTTTTGGGTGCATCTAAACCAGGCCTAAGAACCGAATTCAGGCCCAGGCGGCCCTCAATTCTACCGAGGAGTCCCATCAATCTTCCATGATTGCAATATCGCTCCGCTTCTCGTGGGAAGGGGGAATTCGAGCCCAAGTAGCTAGTTTGGAGGGAGCGAGCGCGTAGCTCGCTTAGCCAGCAGAGCAGCACGAAGTTGTGCGCTCGGCCACCTGGGTTCGTTTCCCGCGGCCCACCGTATTTTTTTTGTGCACAGTGCATAAGAATGAGGAGCAAAGCTCTCTAGTTTTTTTTTTTTAAAAAGTAGCTAGTTTGGACATGTAATGTCATTTTCAAACACAACTATTGAAAATTGAAAAATCAAGTGTTACATTATTACTCTTAACTTGATTCTTTTCCTAGAATACAAAATAGATAAGATCTAATAAGCTGCACATGTCAGATTGGATGGCTTAAAAATCAACTATTAGATTTTGTTGAAAGTTTTTTTTTTCTGAATTACACTTCTGTTGAAGTTTATGTTACGCTAACACAATTTATTCCCTATCTTTTTTCTCAGAGTACGCGGGTGGCGGCCATGTATCTACTGCTGGCGATGTATATAGTTTTGGCGTAGTCCTTCTTGAGATGCTGACAGGTAAAAGGCCAACAGACCCTATGTTCACCGATGGACTCGACATCGTCAACTTTGTTCGCAGCAACGTACAAGAGCATGTATGTCATGTTATTGACGCTGATATCAAAGAAGAATACAAGGATGAGTTCACTGAAGGCAATATCGGGTCAGAAAATCCCGTTTACCAATGCCTGGTATCTCTGATACAGGTAGCACTTTCTTGTACGAACCCGTCTCCCGTTGAACGAATGAGCACGAGAGAAATCGCCAGCAGGATGCATGTGATCCAGACAACGCATCTTGGAAGGGAATCGAAGAAGCATGCCTCAATACAGTAAACATGAATCTATGTATATATAATATGTATATGATATATTTTGCTGCTTCCCATTTGCTGCGTATTATTATTATAGAAACGAGATAAACACATGTTATGTAATAATCACTTGACATGTAAGTCTGAGTTACCACATTTCTATAGTGCGCGCGTGCGCTGGACTCTATTAGCAACACGCGCCCCTTTTCTCAACAAGCACTAGTACAACGGAGCTCACTTCTGGCGGTTCCAGACCTATTTCTACCGCCATTTAGCGCAGCCACTAGTGTGAAAGGCCAGTGGAAATCGCGATTATTACAGGCGTTTACTTGAGATGTGCCAGTGTTAATATATTTACACTGGCGTGGTTCCCCATATTGAATGTTCTGATCCCTTAGCCATGTGGTGAAACTATATGCTTGTGCTCCTTCATGACCCGCTCGGATCACATTAAGGTATACACCAACATACCATACAATAATAAAGAAGAGAAGTGCATCACTGAAGAGATGAACCATGTAAGGGTCTCTTCTCCTAGTCTAGCAACAACTTGTTTCACCACCCTACTTCACGAGATCTCCGATCACGTAGGACACATTACGTGATAGTCCCTTTGTGAGTTTATCTGCCAGATTCTTTGTTGTCTGGATGTAATC
The DNA here is from genome assembly GCA_038087645.1 of Saccharum hybrid cultivar R570. Taxonomy (NCBI): domain Eukaryota; kingdom Viridiplantae; phylum Streptophyta; class Magnoliopsida; order Poales; family Poaceae; genus Saccharum; species Saccharum hybrid cultivar. The sequence continues at coordinate 7,009,136 of JAQSUU010000191.1, read as the reverse complement.
TAGTGTTATCACTCAGGAGTTTTTTTAGTTTTCTGACAAACTTCAACCGCCTCTAAACATGCCTGGATGACTTCATGTTGTCCTTAGAACTATTCACTTTGACAATCAAAATTTGATTATCATAGTTCATCAGAATAGTTTGGTATTGGTTTTTCAACCACCGGTAGATCCATAAGGAGTTCACGAAGCCAATCGGCCAGCTCATCTGCCGCCTCGACCTTGTGGCGCTCACGTCCGGCTACCCGCTCGTCGTCTCACAACGTGAGCTCTGAGATAAATTAAATTAGCTTTGGAAATGTGGATTTAATTTTAATTTCTCTTTGGAATATTCTGAATGTTCTTGAATTATTGTCAATTTAGGATGTACAAACTTAAGTAAACGTAATTGTTCATCCGCAGAGAGAGTTCTTACACATAATGTTGTGCACTTGTCAATTGTTTTTTATTAAGACGATTTACACTCAACCTCGAGTGAAGTGTAGCAGCTTGAGGGTTGCTAGCATCATTACACTCAACCTCGACTGAAACGATGAGGATCAGGGTAATCCATGTGCATATCCGTAGGTGAGACATCTCTTTCTGGGAAGAATCTTATAGCCTAAGTATTGTGCATGTGCCTATGGTTAGTGAGCACAATGTCAGGCAACCCGTGGAGGCAATTGGTGTCATGGATAGAAGCTGTATTGACTTTACCAAAAGTTTACCCTCGCCATGCACATCGTGTTGTTGACCATGTCAGTTTCGTTACTAAATGCATTATTTTAGCACAGAAGCAAATGTGTCCAACTACACAATTAATTGTTTTCTAGGTCGGAGGTATTCACATGAAGGTTCAGATAGATTAAACATATATGCGCTTCTTAAACCCAGCCAATGATCGATGTTAGATGAATCACATAAGGCTTGTGGTTGTTTAACAAGTCAAATCCTCCATACTTGTAGCCTACAAATGGCATGTAAGTGTGTTGCAAATGCCTTATTTTCTAGTCCATTACATATTTAATGATTTAGCCTAACTAATTTTAATGGGGACATTGTGAATGCAGTAACCATTATATCCTTTTTTACATCATCCAAGAGAAATGCACTCCGACCGTTTTTGACTCTCGAAGGAGACAACTAGAGCATATCCAACAATTGTCATGCTGAACAAGTAAGACAAGCTACTTACTACTCCCACATTAGGTCAAATATTATATTATTGTTACCTTTGATCATTATATGTCACTCTCATGATGAGCTTGCCATACAAGTCTTTTGAGAAGTACAATAAAAAGAGCAAGAAATATCGGCTGCTTTGGAATTTTTTGTTCATTGTACATGAGGCCGATTCGATCGCAACACAGCCCTTGTGTTGGAATTAATGTGGTATATGTCATGCATTACATGAGCATCCTCATCCAAGATATGGCTACACCGGCCCATAGCTTGTACCCCCTTAGTCAATTGACGACGATCTATCTAGCGACCAAATTTTGAGTGTATAGCAAATATGCATGCCTTAAATGTGTTTCTTGTGTTGCAGAAACTATGATCAAGTACAGCGGTGTTGACCGATTACTTGGGTTGCAAGAATACCTTGGGAGTTTCATTATGGACCAAGTTGTGAATCTCAATAGAGACATTGCCGTATGTAATGAAGGTCCTGAAGTTCTTCACCTTGTAATGCCAGTTTCTTTGTTTGTGTTTGTCACACCCGGTTTTAAGGACAAAACCAGATATACACTATATGTGAAATAAAGAGGTTAAATCTCACATATAGCTGCAGATAAGTGTAATATCAAGAGACAAATGCTTATTAAATATAACGCAATAGTATAAGATATAACCTTAGAGAGCAACACAGCGGCAAGACAACTCCGAACACTAGATATAACCTTCACTCCAGGAACAAACTGACTGGTTGATCCTAAGCCTAACAATTCCAGAATCTAGCAATCTGGTACCCTTCTTGAGATGTGAGAAAAATAGCAAGGGTGAGTCCATGTCGAACTCAACAAGCATAACATGGGGTTCATGAGGCTCAAAAGGCATGACACAGGTTTAACTGCATGTAGCTTTTAGTTGTCAAAGTATTAGCATATGAGTAGCATCAAGTTATCTTTAATCGCAGAATCAACATATGATCAGGTAATATGAAGAATGAATGGCAACAACATAAACATATTACAGTTCAATAGTGATCATCTATTCCGTAAGGGTCTAAGGCCGCTCGTGACCGTGAGCACAGCTGATATACCAGTTTTACACTCTGCAGAGGTTGTACACTTTTACTGTGAGTCGTAATCCCCGTAAGCCCGAGGTTTGCAAGACCTCAATAGGCGGACAGGTTTCACTATGAAGTCTTTCCAAGGTTCGTCTAACAAGTTAGAGCCGCTAGGTTTTGTGGCTTGTAAATGTAAAGCTCTCCTTTCGTATGGTACAATGACGCGCAGCCTATACACATAAGGACAGAAGCCGCACTACACCTAACCCGAAACACACCCCTTTTGCGCCAATGAAGGTAACCACTAACCAGCTAGAAAAGGTTCTCTTATATGACTAAAGCCAGAGCCATGTAGCCCTCACAGCTGTACTGTAAATCCCGGATGTTCATTTACAGATAAGTCCTTATGGAGAGAAACTAGAGCACCAAAAGATAGCCCAAGGCTCTAGCCCTCTTTCATTATGTTACTAAAAAGTCATCTTTTAATGTTATTGCCTATTCCATTAGTCAAATTACAAGATCATAGTTTATGTTGAGCACTAGCAATAGCTACCCAATACAAAACCATAGGCGACAAGGTACAAGATCAATTTCTAAGGCATCCTTAACAAGGAGACACATGAATAGTGGTTTAAGTGCTTTAAAAGTGATTAGGTAACAAGGATAATCACATGCTGTAACACCCTAAAATTTTGAAGAAATGAAAAATAGGAAAAATATGATTTTTATATATTTTTGTGAGCATGTAAATTTAGAATAAGAATAATTTTTATAAACTTAAAATCAAATATAAGAGTAGAAACATGTTTGTGCACTCATGCTGTTGCATTTAAATTTTTGAGATGAGTGGTTTGATCAAATTTAAATTTGGATTTGAAAATCCTTTGAAAATTTGCTTTGAAAAAATTAGAAAAAAAAGGAATTTCTTTTCTTCTCGGGCCGCTTCTTACCGCAGCCCACAGCTCGGCCTGCCCTCCCGCGTGCGGCCCATCTTTCCCGCACCAGCGCTCGCCTTCGCCCGCGTGGGCCAAGCCCAGCCACCGCGGCCCGCCAAGCCAGCGCGCGGCCGTTCCCTCTCCGAGTCGCCGACATGTGGGACCCGCCTGTCAGCGTCTCCTTCCCCTTTCCTTTCTTCTTCCTTCGGCCGAACGCAGCCTTCCTCTCTCTCTCTCCGATTCGGTGAATCAAATCCGCCGCAAATCTTCGTTCTTTCCATGTATATCGACGCCTTCGGGCTATAAAAACGAGACCCTTGCATCGCACCGCTCCCATCCCATCCTTTTGAAGCAGCCGCAATCGCCTAGCGCCGCCACCGTCGAAGCTCTGCCTCCACCGTCCGCCACCGCGAGCTAGCCGCCGCCTTCCGGTCATCTTCCGGTCCCATCTTCGCGCGGGGTGAGCTCGCCATGCCATTCTCTCTCTCCTTGTGTTTTCCGTTCGTAAGCTCGTGTTCCGTAGCGCGAGATAGGTTATCCCGGCCATGGCGCCGCCGCGGAGAGTCGCCGTCGGGCCCTGTTCCGGCCGGAGCGCCACCGGCTCCCTCCCCGATCCAATCTGGATCGTTGATTTTGAATCCAACGGCCGTTATTTAAAGATACCGGTTCGCCTGTGAAACTTGCTAAAGAGCCCCTGAAGTTTTTAAGTTCATAACCCGCAGTCCAAAGCGTATTCCCGGTTTACGTTTTCTTTTCTGTAAAGCGTATTTTGATCGCGTAACTTCCGAAAATACGTTTTGATCTGTTGAAAGCGTATTTCGTCTTGGTAATTGAAAAATACGTTTTCTGATATTTACAGTTTTGCCACTGAGTTTATTTTAGTTATAAATTATCCGTTTTAACTCCGATTTGATCCATTCAAATTGCGTTAGATTCGTATTTGCGAGCTCTACCTGATGATAGAACTGTACAGTAGGTTTGAGATAATTTATTTTTGAGTTTATATTAAAGTAATTATTTATCTATAGGAAATCTTAGAAAATTCATAATTTGTATGTTTTAAATCCAAATTTAGTGATCTTTATGTCTATGTGATCGTAGTAACGTGTAGAAGGGTTTTACAAACTTGTTATACTGTTAGTGTTATTGTTGGTTAGGTTTTCTATCTTTAAGTTCCGATGTGAGATTTAATCTATTACTTTAATAATGTAAATTTTGTTTAAATCATATCTTCTACGTTTTAGATCCGTTTTAGCTCATTTGAGTTGCGTTAGATTCATAGCAACGAGATCTACGCATTAGTGACAGTATTTACCATATTACTAATTCTGAAATTTTATGGTTTAAATCATATCTTGATTAATAATTATGCAACTGGGTTTTGTAAATAAAATATGATTTGTTTTACTTTAGTTTCATAATTTGAATCTAAATTTGACTTAATTCCGTATATAGTATTTATAAAATATTTTATATGTTATTATATAATGAAAACACATGAAACTAATAGTTTTATATTTTCTTCTATGAGCAAATCTTTCGGTAGATGTATCTTTTCAACCGTAGCTCTGATTAGTGTGTTTTCGCGTCTGTGTGTTCGTAGCAATGCGTAGAACATCTTTAAAACCTTTTCACATATTGTTTCATATGTTTGGTGTACTGTTCTAATTTAGAACTATTGTTTGCTTCGTGTATGATTGTATGGATACGTGTGTGGTGATTTATGATTTCGTCCAGTCGGTGAGATATACGTGGTTATCAAGAAGAAGAAGAAGAACGTTGAAGATTAAAGCTTACCGAAGGATCGGTGTTTAAGGCAAGTATAGCATGGGATTATCCTTGTTTTCTATTCACCTTTAATATACTTAATTCATGTGCATGTGTCTACCTTGTTACCACTAAGGATATCCTAGTTTTTGTATCTTGTACCTTGACACCCATGGGACATTGCATTGGGTAGTATTTATGCTAGTGCTCAAGATAAATAACTATGATCTGTAACTTGACTAATGATATATGCAATAAACGTTTAAATGATGCTTTAAAGCAATATGGCTCAAGAGGGCTAGAGCATGGGGTATTTTTGGTGCTCTAGTTTCTCTCCTTAAGGACTTATCTGTAAGCGAACATCCGGGACTTACAGTACAACTGTGAGGGCTATATGGCTCTGGCTTTAGTCAAGTATGAGGACCTTTTCTAGCTTGTTAGAGGTATTCCTTCATGGCGTAAGAACGGCTTGACGAATCGGGTATAGTGCGGCCTCTATCCTCATGTGTATAGGCTGCGTGTTATTGTGCCATCAGGAAGGGGGGCTCTACATCTGTTTGCCGAGTGAATCTAATGGCCCTAACTTGTTAGACGAACCTTTGAAAGACTTCATAGTGAACCCTGCCGACCTTCCTTGGAAGTGGGTCAAGAGATTAGCTACCTCGGGTGAAAGGGTAAATCACGACTCACAGTGAAAGTGTACAACCTCTGCAGAGTGTAAAACTGGTATATCAGCCGTGCTCACGGTCACGAGTGGCCTTGGACCCTTACAGAATAAATGATGAACATTGAATAATGATAATACTGATGATATTGATGTTCACTAATGATTATTGTTTCTTGCTATACATTATTCTCGTTTACATGATCATGATGTTATTTGGGTTTATGGTAAACTTGTTGCTACTCAATTGTTAAAAGATGACTTAATAAAAGCTATCGCAGTAAACCTGTGTCAAACCTTTTGAGCTGCATGAACCCCATGTTATATTTGTTGAGTTCGACATGGACTCACTCTTGCTATTTCCCCACATCTCAGGAAGGGTATCAGACTGTTAGATTCTGGAATTGTTAGGCTTGTGATCAACCAGTTAGTTTGATCCTGGAGTGAGGTCTACACCCGGTGTTCGGAGTTGTCTTTCCGCTGTGTTACTCTTTAAGGTATACTTTATACTATTGAGTTATGTATATTAAGCATTTGTCTTTTGATATTACACTTATCTGTGGCTATATGTGATATTTGTCTTCTTTATTTCACATATGGTGTATGTCTGGTTTTGTCCTTAAAACCGGGTGTGACAGATTGGTATCAGAGCAATGCTGACTGTAGGACGCAAGCCTAGTTAGAACTGGACGTTTAGCATGTTCTCATTGTTGCCTATTTCTTGCTTCTCTTTAACTTTGTTATTTTCTCAAAGTTATGCTTAATTCTATCCCCGTTCTGTTATAAAATCCTTGTCTCTATTTTGAACCTTTTCTCCTTGTCTATTAGACGGCTCGTGACGAGAAGACTATGGATTTCAGAGGTTAAGAGGACTGAATTGTGTCGCTCTTGCTCACTTTTGACAAGAAACCATTAGCGATGCAAAACCAATTACTAGAAGAAATGGCTCAACATGGGAATTCTCAACGATGCTTATCTCAAGGTCAAGCCAACATATCCAAGGGGCCAGAGAAGGTACAAGTAGCAGAAGCTTGGAAGAATATGAAATCCAATAAAGATGTTGATAGTAAGGCATTTGGAGAGCAGGAACAATGTCACTGTTGTAAGCATTATGGTTTTCCCTGTCTTCGAAACGAGTCTAATAAGGGGAAAGTCAAGGTGGATCCAAATTTTGCGATCAACATGGACAAGAAGAGAAAGGCAATCTCATTAGAACCACTAGTGGAAAGCAATGAGCAAGCGAGTTCTACTACATTGTCACATGCAGCCCTGATCCCCTGTCAAACAAATCCAAACCCTGAAGAGTTAGAAGCCCCTCCCGCTAAAACTACTCCCCATGAAGTAGTCATAGATGGGTGGACAATTACCTATAAGGAGTATCAACCCCGAAAGGCCAAACAAGCTAGGAAACAAGCCAAAGGGACGAAGGTGAACTTTTATGGCCAGCAAGATAGCAGCATACCAAACAACAGTTCCTTGGAGTATGACATCACAAAAGATCCAGCTAAGAGAAAGTGTTATCATTGCCAGCAGGAAGGACATTATATCAAATCTTGCCCACAGAAGAATCAACAACAGCAAGACCCAGGACAGGATGTCCAAAAAGGAGCATGTGCAGGGAAATAAATTAAAGAGAAATTACATCCATGGAAAGTTGAAACATGTGGATATTTCCACCATTCCTGGAGCTAAGGAGGTCGTGTTTGGATCAATTCCAGTAAGTTCAGGAAATGCTAAGGTTTTGTTTGACCCCAGTGCCTCACATTCGTTCATATCTAGACAATATGCAAAAGATCATAACATACTTATGCTTCCAAGGGGGAAAACAGTTATGGTTGAAACTCCAAGAGGTGAAATAAAGGCAGACCGCGTATGCCCAAAAGTTAGTCTTGACATAAAGGGGGTAAATTTTAAGGTAAACCTCATTGTTTTGGAATTAATGGGCATTGATGTTATCCTTGGAATAGACTGGTTATCTACTTGTAAAGGAGTGATTGAGTATGCCCAATGTTCAGTGTTTCTAACTACACTTTTAGGAGAAAGGATTGAGTATGAGGGTATTAAATCTACACCGGAGGGATACCAGGTTGACCCATCTTAAGGTATGAGTTATAAGAATGGTAGATGCAGAGATTCAGATGTCCATATGAAGCAATAAGGAATGTAAGAGACGTTATCTACTCTGGATGCTGCTACAATCACACCATGTTTAAGGAATAGGAGTTATGTCCCGTGTAATAAAACCGTTAGTAGCCAAGTTGAGTCGTCTTAATGTGTGGCTAATGAACATTTAAGTGTTTAGTTGCTTTATGCTTATGTTTATGCTTGAGTTGGAATTTTGTAATGAGTGGAATGATCTCGTGGGTTTTGACCATGATTTCATTTAGTTTATATGTATAAGGTATAAGGATTAATGAAATAAATAGCTGGGTTTTGGTTATTTCCTGCTTTCTATATCTTGTCTTTCGGAGCAGCCTGTCTTTATCAACTCATATCTCTGTTCTTGAAATACTAAAAATCATGAGAGAATTCTGGACAAGAGTGGACTTCAACATCTATCTCTAAATGCAAGAACCACCCTCATAGTTATTTTGGATTGGGAGATACAAAAATCACAAGACGATGCAACTGTGCTGTCTGAAACCTGGAACAGAATCTGTTATGTGTTGTTTTCGGTCAAGTTAGCTACAGAATCTGGAAGTGTGTTCTATAAGTAAGTTGCAGAGAATTTTATAAGTTTTCCATCGGTGTAAACTACAGCTTCATTGGATTAACAGAATGAGAGTTACAGCTGTTTTACTGCACTGCTGATTTTCTGTTCGTGAGAAATTTCAGATTTCTTGTTCTTACCCATGCACAAGAGTATCATTGGGATGTCAGAACACTTTTATGCTAAGTAGCTCATCTAGAAAAGGGTTCAAGCTACCCTATTTGGTGTCCCTTATTTTAAGGGGGGTAGCCAATGTAAAGAAGGATTATTAAGATTGAACTCTTTAGTTGGAAGTATTGGTTAGTCTCCATGATTGAGTTGCCACTCTTGAGCAAAAATGTTCTGTGAACAAGGTTGATAATTTTGGATCCATGGAGACGAGAGTTGTCCCTTTGGATAGTTCATTATTATGATCATCTATACTTGCTCGTGTTGCTGATGTTGGTCACTTGATGACAGGAAGTGTAGTGTCTCATGACTCAGGAGCCCTATATGACGTCTCGCACTAATATGTGGAAAAAGATTGATGTTTCTGTCATTGAAGGATGTTATGGGTATGATGAAGCCGAGCACTATCAAAACAACAATGTTGAAGAGCAAGTTGGGAGTGAACTAAGTCAGAATCCACAACAACGAAAGCGAAAAAGGAAAGCCCATAAGAAGCCTGCTCAAGGAAGCAAAGCGCAGCAAAACTATGTCAATGGAAGACTGAGCAATGTGGATATGGATAAAATTCATGGAGTTACCAAAGTAGTGGGAGGTTATATTCAAGTAAGCTCAGTGCAAGTTTTTGCTTTATTGGACCCTAGTGCTTCGCATTCTTTCATTTCCGCCGACATGGAAGAGACGTGCAAGATGGTGAAGTGTCCAATGAGGAGGCCTTTGCTAGTTCAAACCCCAGTGGGAGAAATGCAGACATATCAGATATGCCCGAATATCAGTCCTGTCATAAACAAGGAAAAATTCACCGCAACACTCATTATGTTGGAGTTATTTAAAATTCACGTGGTTCTTGGTAATGGATGGCTCTGTGCACACAAAGGAGTGATTCATGGTACTCGGTGCACAATGCTCTTAATAACACCGTCAGGGAAAAGAATTGAGTATCAAGGTGGTCAACTTTTACCTGAGGGAGATGAGAATGATCAATTAGAAGATAGGTACACCAAGGATAGCAAAGTGGACCATGAGTTTACAGAAGTCATAGCAGAGGAACAAATAACTTTGGAGAAGCTTTTAAGTTCGTTTAGATCAAGAGACCTCAGGCAAATGTTTGAAGGAGTCTAAGAAAAGGTTGAAGTAAAACCCAAGTATTAGCTTTGTCAGAACCAGACAAGAGCTTCATATCTACAATAATGCACCTTATCAAGGTTTGGGATGTGTCCTTATGCAAGAAGAAAAATATAGTACCTTGTTCATTAAGTCAACTAAGGAAGTGTGGGTTGAATTACATAACGTGTTATCTGGAGTTTTCCACTATGGAGTACTGTCTTTTGGAAGAAAAGTGACATATAGGAGGGTCACAAGAATCTACAGGACATCTTCGCTAAGTTGGTCTTGAATTTGTGATATCCTCGTTGGAATGAAATGGATTAGGACTTGGAAAAGTGCTATTACTTGGAGAAGTAAAAGTCGCAGCCGATACCCTTAGCAATGGAGAATAATGCTAAGAAAGTTCGGGTGACATCAAGGATTAAGAAATCGTATTCCAAATTTGAGCAACTTGACCAGAATCATTAATGTTTTGAAGGTTGGTAGTAGAAATTCTTTCTGACTAAGAGATTCGTTAGGCTCTGTTGGAAGATAAGTATTTTAAGGAAGAAAATTCATATTATAGGAAAGGTGCCTAGTGACTGGAGATACCAGAGTATTGTTTGGAGCATTTGTCCAAAATCTTGGAATTAGTTACATGTATGCAAAGTAAGACGGAATTCTTATCAAGACGATGGAACTACACGATGAAGTAAAGAACAATCTAGAGACGAACTATCCCTATTTCTTTTGCCATCATCTTCCGAATCTCGGGACGAGATTCATCTTAAGGGGGGTAGAATTGTAACACCCTAAAATTTTGAAGAAATGAAAAATAGGAAAAATATGATTTTTATATATTTTTGTGAGCATGTAAATTTAGAATAAGAATAATTTTTATAAACTTAAAATCAAATATAAGAGTAGAAACATGTTTGTGCACTCATGCTGTTGCATTTAAATTTTTGAGATGAGTGGTTTGATCAAATTTAAATTTGGATTTGAAAATCCTTTGAAAATTTGCTTTGAAAAAATTAGAAAAAAAAAGGAATTTCTTTTCTTCTCGGGCCGCTTCTTACCGCAGCCCACAGCTCGGCCTGCCCTCCCGCGTGCGGCCCATCTTTCCCGCACCAGCGCTCGCCTTCGCCCGCGTGGGCCAAGCCCAGCCACCGCGGCCCGCCAAGCCAGCGCGCGGCCGTTCCCTCTCCGAGTCGCCGACATGTGGGACCCGCCTGTCAGCGTCTCCTTCCCCTTTCCTTTCTTCTTCCTTCGGCCGAACGCAGCCTTCCTCTCTCTCTCTCCGATTCGGTGAATCAAATCCGCCGCAAATCTTCGTTCTTTCCATGTATATCGACGCCTTCGGGCTATAAAAACGAGACCCTTGCATCGCACCGCTCCCATCCCATCCTTTTGAAGCAGCCGCAATCGCCTAGCGCCGCCACCGTCGAAGCTCTGCCTCCACCGTCCGCCACCGCGAGCTAGCCGCCGCCTTCCGGTCATCTTCCGGTCCCATCTTCGCGCGGGGTGAGCTCGCCATGCCATTCTCTCTCTCCCTGTGTTTTCCGTTCGTAAGCTCGTGTTCCGTAGCGCGAGATAGGTTATCCCGGCCATGGCGCCGCCGCGGAGAGTCGCCGTCGGGCCCTGTTCCGGCCGGAGCGCCACCGGCTCCCTCCCCGATCCAATCTGGATCGTTGATTTTGAATCCAACGGCCGTTATTTAAAGATACCGGTTCGCCTGTGAAACTTGCTAAAGAGCCCCTGAAGTTTTTAAGTTCATAACCCGCAGTCCAAAGCGTATTCCCGGTTTACGTTTTCTTTTCTGTAAAGCGTATTTTGATCGCGTAACTTCCGAAAATACGTTTTGATCTGTTGAAAGCGTATTTCGTCTTGGTAATTGAAAAATACGTTTTCTGATATTTACAGTTTTGCCACTGAGTTTATTTTAGTTATAAATTATCCGTTTTAACTCCGATTTGATCCATTCAAATTGCGTTAGATTCGTATTTGCGAGCTCTACATGATGATAGAACTGTACAGTAGGTTTGAGATAATTTATTTTTGAGTTTATATTAAAGTAATTATTTATCTATAGGAAATCTTAGAAAATTCATAATTTGTATGTTTTAAATCCAAATTTAGTGATCTTTATGTCTATGTGATCGTAGTAACGTGTAGAAGGGTTTTACAAACTTGTTATACTGTTAGTGTTATTGTTGGTTAGGTTTTCTATCTTTAAGTTCCGATGTGAGATTTAATCTATTACTTTAATAATGTAAATTTTGTTTAAATCATATCTTCTACGTTTTAGATCCGTTTTAGCTCATTTGAGTTGCGTTAGATTCATAGCAACGAGATCTACGCATTAGTGACAGTATTTACCATATTACTAATTCTGAAATTTTATGGTTTAAATCATATCTTGATTAATAATTATGCAACTGGGTTTTGTAAATAAAATATGATTTGTTTTACTTTAGTTTCATAATTTGAATCTAAATTTGACTTAATTCCGTATATAGTATTTATAAAATATTTTATATGTTATTATATAATGAAAACACATGAAACTAATAGTTTTATATTTTCTTCTATGAGCAAATCTTTCGGTAGATGTATCTTTTCAACCGTAGCTCTGATTAGTGTGTTTTCGCGTCTGTGTGTTCGTAGCAATGCGTAGAACATCTTTAAAACCTTTTCACATATTGTTTCATATGTTTGGTGTACTGTTCTAATTTAGAACTATTGTTTGCTTCGTGTATGATTGTATGGATACGTGTGTGGTGATTTATGATTTCGTCCAGTCGGTGAGATATACGTGGTTATCAAGAAGAAGAAGAAGAACGTTGAAGATTAAAGCTTACCGAAGGATCGGTGTTTAAGGCAAGTATAGAATGAGATTATCCTTGTTTCCTATTCACCTTTAATATACTTAATTCATGTGCATGTGTCTACCTTGTTACCACTAAGGATATCCTAGTTTTTGTATCTTGTACCTTGACACCCATGGGACATTGCATTGGGTAGTATTTATGCTAGTGCTCAAGATAAATAACTATGATCTGTAACTTGACTAATGATATATGCAATAAACGTTTAAATGATGCTTTAAAGCAATATGGCTCAAGAGGGCTAGAGCATGGGGTATTTTTGGTGCTCTAGTTTCTCTCCTTAAGGACTTATCTGTAAGCGAACATCCGGGACTTACAGTACAACTGTGAGGGCTATATGGCTCTGGCTTTAGTCAAGTATGAGGACCTTTTTTAGCTTGTTAGAGGTATTCCTTCATGGCGTAAGAACGGCTTGACGAATCGGGTATAGTGCGGCCTTTATCCTCATGTGTATAGGCTGCGTGTTATTGTGCCATCAGGAAGGGGGGCTCTACATCTGTTTGCCGAGTGAATCTAATGGCCCTAACTTGTTAGACGAACCTTTGAAAGACTTCATAGTGAACCCTGCCGACCTTCCTTGGAAGTGGGTCAAGAGATTAGCTACCTCGGGTGAAAGGGTAAATCACGACTCACAGTGAAAGTGTACAACCTCTGCAGAGTGTAAAACTGGTATATCAGCCGTGCTCACGGTCACGAGTGGCCTTGGACCCTTACAGAATAAATGATGAACATTGAATAATGATAATACTGATGATATTGATGTTCACTAATGATTATTGTTTCTTGCTATACATTATTCTCGTTTACATGATCATGAGGTTATTTGGGTTTATGGTAAACTTGTTGCTACTCAATTGTTAAAAGATGACTTAATAAAAGCTATCGCAGTAAACCTGTGTCAAACCTTTTGAGCTGCATGAACCCCATGTTATATTTGTTGAGTTCGACATGGACTCACTCTTGCTATTTTCCCACATCTCAGGAAGGGTATCAGACTGTTAGATTCTGGAATTGTTAGGCTTGTGATCAACCAGTTAGTTTGATCCTGGAGTGAGGTCTACACCCGGTGTTCGGAGTTGTCTTTCCGCTGTGTTACTCTTTAAGGTATACTTTATACTATTGAGTTATGTATATTAAGCATTTGTCTTTTGATATTACACTTATCTGTGGCTATATGTGATATTTGTCTTCTTTATTTCACATATGGTGTATGTCTGGTTTTGTCCTTAAAACCGGATGTGACACATGCTATACTTGCTTTAAACTCTGAGCATATCTTTTTCTGATTCTTAACCTCCAAAAGATTACTTTTTGATCACCAACGTAAAGCTCACCATCTGGACATGATCATACAGCACCACGCAACATCCATGCAATCATACACGAAGCGGATAATAGAGCAAAATTAGAACAGTACACCAAGCATAAGAAATAGCAAGTGAAAAGGTTTTAAAGAGATTCTACACGTTGCTACGAACACACAGACGCAGAAAGCACTCTAATCGGAGCTACGGTGAACAAGAAACATCTACCGTAAAATTTACTTCTTAAGAGAAAAAGAAGGTTTTAAGCTTCATTTATTTTAATTAAGAAAACCCATGCGAAAGTTATTAATTCAGATTAGTCAAACATAATTTAATTCAAAATTCAGGTTAAAACTATTCTTGTTTTATTTATAAACAATGTATTATAATTTAAGCAAGTTAAACTTTTACTTTAGAAAAAGAAACGAATATGAAAGAGCATTATACGATCGTGTTTAAGCTAAACAAATTATAATCAAAACGTATTTGAGTTGATATTATTCAATTTAATATTCATTTACAAAAGGCCGATGTGGCAACCCTATATTGCTTTCGATTAATTTATATATAAAGCTACTAGTGGCACATGAACTTTAATCAAGTTAATATTTAAATTCATAATTATGCGACATATTAAATATGGACACTAACACCCATACTCTGTTATCGCGAATCAGAGCTAAAACAGCGATATGGCGCAGGATTAAAGCTGTCACTAGTACATTGCGCACGCCATTGCGCGTGTCGCAAGTTATTAGGCGGAAATGCATCCATCATATATATTATATAGGGAAGGTGGAACATTGGTTTTTTTAGGTTAGAGCACTTGCATGAGAAATATTTGATAGTGTATTACAAGCAGGATGAGTATATATTTTACATAATGGGACTACCTAAGTCTAACGATGTTCTAACCTGATGGCATAGGCAGTACTTCATACATTGCATAATAGGGTATAGCACAGAGTGCCTTTGTACATTAGGCAGCATGATAAGTAGCAATGCTGTCTTACACATAATTATACATATTTTGTACACAATGGTTGACAGAGCGGTTATACATCTGGGTTGATGGCGCTGACGAGGTTCTTAGTATTTTGGTTCACGGTCAGAGAGGTCACCATTGGAGACTGAGAGCACACCGTTGGATGAATATGTTTATTCATTTGCTTTCGTTAGATCTACTTGGTCTATGAAGTGTAAGATAATGGCATGGAGTGTGCATGTATGAGCAATTTACCAAATGCCTGATACCACTGCAATGTGGCTACAGGCAATATATTAACCAAAACCATGTAACATCACTAATTAAAGAAAACATCTCCAATATCCAAGCATTGATATTGCTCGGAGCTGCAGCAGCAGATGGTCAATAAATTGCAAGAGGTAGATGGCAAGTCGCACCAGCCATGAACACAAAAATAACTATCAAGCAAATGAAGAGGTAGATGGCACTATGGCAGACTCACCAGGGTGTTTACCCCAAATGAAGCGATGCAGCTGGAAAAAATAAATAAAATGCATATTGATGGAACCGGTACATAGATGTACCAAATCAACCAAGCAAGTATCAGATCTTACCAATAAGATAGTCGTAGGGACCGTGGGGCAGCGACATGAGCGAGGACCTGATAAGGTAGCTGAACCTGGTTGGATATGACAAGCTCACTGTCCAATAGATGCGCAAAAATCATTGATTTTCAGTAATGAATAAAAGGTGAGCAATACAAAAAAAACACCCTACGGAAAGTAGTCGTGCTTACCAACAAAATTGCGGATCATCATTAATCACAATGTGTAGTTGCATGTTCCTCGATACCTATCCATCTATTCAAGTCAAGGGAAGAGGCTGGAAATTTTGTCCTTACCAAGTCGTGCATCAGTTTGATGGCAACAAACAGGTGCTGATCTTGAGAAAATATGAGATGAAAAAGAGATGACCGCTTGCTTCGAGAACGGCTTACAATTTGGTAAAATATCCCTAACCCTCACAAATTGGTATGGAGGGAGTAATTTGGAACCTTAGTCCACTGCCACACCATGAGAAACCAACAAATCAAAATTTTACGGGATGAAACCAAATTCATATCTTCGACCCTGACTTTTATAAGCAAATTTGATAACCCAACCAGACCTGACATCCAGTTCAAATCTGTTCTTTTACAGAACTAACACCCCAATTTAGCTTATGTAGGTTATAGAAATTAGAACCTTGTGATGGTATGCCTCCTGGTGGAGAAACATGAATTCAGTTTATTGCAAGGGCAAAAGAATATGAATATCCATATGGCAAAGCTATATACAAGGTTGCAAAGTTATACTCCAGATTCCAGTGGCAGAGTTCACATTAGCTAAAAGCAAAATCATATTTCAGATAGGAAAGTCATACCCACTGTAAGAACTATAGAATAGGAATCAAATAAGGCAGTCAACCCATAGCTTCAGTTTAGGAACGTAACGGAAAAACCGACCCTCATATTGCAGCTCACCAAATAATGAATTACCTTGCTAGCAAGGACAACTGCAAAAATAGGGTGTGTTCAGTAAAACTTTAGTTTAGAAACCTACAGGAAAATCTGACCCTGATATCGCAGTTGGAATAAATTACCTTGCTAGCAAGGACAACTGCAAATACATCATTGGCAATGGGGTGTGCTCAGTAATAGAACAATCAATAAAATGTGTGAAGCAAAGACATCATTGACAATGGACTTATGCTCATTAACAAATGGACAAAATGTAGCAACTAATATAACGACATTGCCATGACAAAGCCAACGAAAATAGCAAGATTCACACAACAGTCAAGTAATTATATAATCATCATTGCACAATTCCATTGTCTCAGTCTGCAAAAAGTCCATCATTGCACAATCCCCAAACCTCAGTAGACATCATGAAACAATTAATCACCACTGTACAAGGAAGGATATCAGTCGGCACCCGGTCTCTGAGATCAGGCAAGCTAGGTGGAGAAAAGGGGGAGAACAATAAATCTACGGTAAAATCATTGTTGCCTTACCGGATTGCCTCAATCAACAAAGATTCGCCCCCTCCAAATCGCCCATCCAATGGCCAAATCGTGCACCTGGCAGAGCAGAGGCACGACCACCGCCTGAATTCTCGCCAGGAGGGTGGGGCGGGGGGAGCGGCCACCGGCAGCCAGCCACGCGGGCAGTGGGGGGCGAAGGGAGGGGGGTCCGCCGGGCGCGCCGCCCACAGGAGGCACCGTCCCCCGTGCCCGTCGCCGCGTCGGGAGGGAAGGAGGGAGAGAGAAAAGGAGGACGCGCCGGCCGCAGGAGGCGCCATCGCGTCATGCCCGTCGCTGCTGTGGCCATGGCCTGGACCCAGTCGTGCCGGTGCACTGCCGTGTCGGAGGGTGGCCAACATATGGGCCCAGGCGCTGCGCCGCCGCAGAGGGAGAGAGAGACGGCGGTGCTGGCACAGGCGGCGCGGGGAGGGCCGGTGAGCGGAGAGGGGAGCGCACGGGATGGAGACCAAGAGACCAGATCTGGATCTGAATCTGGAAGAGAGAAGAAGGCAAGATATTTTTGTTGTCGTTAATCATTAGAAGGGTGACATGTGGAGCCACAGTAAACAAACGAGAGAGTAAATCTGGACCGTAAAGCAGAGATCAAATGGGGCAAATTTTTTTACTATCGTGGACGGCCTGAGCATCGGCCGAGCCTTGCCGTCTTAATAAGAAGAAAAGAAATCTGGAAGGTGTTGGAATTTTGTATAGAGGGGCATGACATCAGCACCATCTTTGATCAATAAAATAATAGACAAGGAGGTGAGGCTGACCTTTTATTAATCGACCAGCAGGAGTTTGCCACTGATGTAAGGAACAACAATATACGTTGTTGCTGATGGACAGGTTCCGAACAAGGATTGCTACAACTTGTAAACTCGATAGCTGTGGAAAAACACTAGCGTCCATCAAGCAACAGCAAGACGGCGCCATGCTATAGCATGTTTACTTAGCTCCTATCTGTATGACAATTGAACATGGTGATGGACAGCCCTATGCACATAAAAGATCGAAACCGCGAAACAAACAGCAGGTGCGTACAGAAGATTAGATTCATGTAAGCAAAGGACATGATAGGCAGGGTTCGTGTAGGAACAGCGACGTCGGGCGGCCGAGCCGAACATGAAGCAGAAAGTGGCGACGGTGGAGCGCATCATGTGGTCTTCTCCTCACGTGATGGAGATCAGCAGCAGTTCTCACCATGATGCATGTCGGCAGAGCGGCGACGGCAGCAAGCCAGCAATGTTTGCACTCAGATACATGTTGGTCATGTACACATGGAAACGTTGCCGGGCGAGGCAAGCTAGGGCATGCATGCTAGTTTGTAGGGTGCTCAATCAAGTAGGCGCACTGCATCGGAGAGCAGCTCGATTTGTTGGCCTGCTGTGATAGAAACAACGAGGAGAAGCAACCGAGTAGATAGATGAGAGATAAATATGGAGAGAGCCACAGAAAGTGCTGGACTATTCTCAAACAACGAAACCATAAGACAGCGATGATGGATCTTACCGGCTGATCTCGAGAAGATGACCAGCATGTCAGGGCAACGATGGGGCACGGCCGAAGACGGCGGCTTCTGAACATGACATCCTACGGCTGGATGGTGTTGCAAAGCGAGACGTTGAAGAAAGAGGATGAAAATCTAATTTACTATCTTAGAGATTCTCGAACTAGGGCTCCCCTTATGTAGTTTTGAGGTGCTTTGCCCAAGAGGTCAGTATCACTAGTTGACGTGGGGTAGGGAGTTTTCCTATATATATATATATATATATATATATATATATATATATATATATATATATATATATATATATATATATATATATATATATATATATATATATATATATATATAGAGAGAGAGAGAGAGGAAAACTCCCTACCCCACGTCAACTAGCGATACTGTACTAATTAATGTGCACCCTCCACCTCTACTAATGGACCTAATTAATCATCAAAGTCCATTAATAAATAAATGAGTGGGCATTTAGGATTATTGCACATGGGCTTTGGTGAAAAATGAGATATTTCCTATTTTCAGAATTAATTAATTTCATGGATAAAAAATTTTAGAAAAATCCAGAATTATTATTTAAGCCACGAAAAATACTCCGAAAGCTCTAAAAATTCAGAGAAAATTCTCAAAGACATTATAAAACATGAGGAACCCAAATAAAGTATTTGGAGCTCACTATAAGGTAATTTCGGAACATCTAAAAATTAGATTTTGCTCACAGATAAGTCGAAACAAGTTATAGAAAAAGCCAGAAAAATTCCTGAGAAGATTGCAGAGATTGATTGATGGACAAGGAATGAAAAAGGAGTGATTTGTATTACAAAGAAAAGATTTTAGAAAACTCCCAATGAAAACTTGAGCTTAGAAACAAGGAATTTTATTGAGAAAAAAATAAAGGCGTGTCGGAGAAGAAAGATCGACCTACTGAACGCATTTTAAAGATTTTGTTCACTCTCAACACATAAAGGAGCAACAAGCAAACATCACATCAAATCATATGCACCAGCATGCATACACACAATGTTGCTAAACCCTATGATAAATTTTATTTTAATAAAAAATATTATTTTCCTATGTTTTCATGAGCACTAGAATATAAAATTAAATCACTTTGCATCTAGTTTGAAAGGAGCAAATTTTAGGGTGTTACATTGTTCTCAAACGACATGTCATTGTGGATGGATTTGTTTTATGGAACCATGTCTTGGCAGTGATGTATATGTTCATACATTTTGTATATACGATCCGGGTCTGGTGTAATCAAAATAATATTTTTGTTATTATTATAGTTGTATTATGAAAAATGCAGTATCATTGCCGATATATCCAAATTAAACTATGATAGGGACCCCATGTTATCTAGGTAATTGGAATATGTGATATAGTAGGATGAAAATGAACCTTGCTCTCTCATGCAAAGAACTTGGGATTTATTTTACAAAATCAAAATTCAAATAGCATGCTCCTCAATGATATGCAAATTCGTACCAGAGCCATATCTAGTGCTTTGAGCTTAAAACCTCTAAAAATATGCTACTTATTCCTGCATTGAGTTTTATCAAGTCTTGTTGACCCTTGTCGAGAAAGTTATCATGCCCCCATAATCAAGACCACGTACACTCACATTCTTAAGTTATTCCTACACTGGGAATACGCTAAAATATGCCTCCATCCACCCAAAACTCTGCTCCTACACTAGGAGTAGACAAAAAATGTATATTAGGAAAATACTCCATGTTCTAAAAAGATAGTAATCTCTCTCAATATGTGGTTTAAGAGACATAGGCTATGCAAAAGTATGAAAAAGAAAAATATGGACACATGAAGGTCCAAGAAGAAAAAAAAAGAGATATATGGACACATGAAGGTCCAATTATATATATGAAAAAAATGATGAGCACATGAAGGCTCATGCAAAATGATAGCCATGTTCTCAATATAAGTTTATGAGAGAGATCACTCGTATCAAGGAGTATAGTATAGGTTTAAAATTGTTTTATCCACACACTTACACTTCTTGATCTAAGGGATTGACATCTTTCTCCTTTTAGATCTGACATTTGACTCAACAAAATATGCAAAGTAAGTATGCCTTCGTATCTTTCCCTACCCAAAGATCCATATAAGCTCTTTAGAAGTAGGAAAGAAAGAAGGCAACACTATGATATGCCTTGGTGAGGAACCAAACACAACTTTGAGCGATCCGAGGGAATCATTTGAGGAGCTAAGCTATATTTACATTTCAAAATCAAATGAAAAACCCAAGTTTCTAAACAGATTGGTGCAAGGGGATTTGAATCCATGCTGTTCCATTATTCAATCACCCAAGATAATGTGGTAGACACTTCAAAGTTCACAAGTGCAGGTGAAGCTTGGAATAACTTGTATGCAGATGTCATATCAAGGAGATGACCCATCTTAGTCCTTAACTTTACTCAATGACGAGAAAAGGGCTAAGTATGGGGGAGTTTGTTGGCGGTCCTTAACTCATATTTTTACCCACCAACTTTACATAAAATCCATACAAACAAACATCAAAACTTAGTAAATAGGGTTTCACACTAACATATTCCATAAGTTTTGGTGAGTTGATCATTTTCAGGACATATACATGGAATACATAGAAAAACACATCAAAAGGCGCAATCTAGAAAAGCGTAAAGCAGGAATGTGCAATGGAATAAAGAAAGAAGGCCTACGTACACATCAAAATTGGGCCAGCACCGACGTGGGAGCGATCCAGGCCCAGCCAGCAGCCCCCAGCACGAAGGCGGTGCCAAGGTGGGCCAAGCCTGGTGCGGCCGCACCAGGGGTGCAGCCGCACCACCCCTAGCTCTACTCGGCCCCACCTTGCATAGGTGGTGCAATTAATGCCCCTAGGGGTTGGTTCGGGAGGTTTCCATGTTTATCTCCACAAAAACTGACCTCTAGCTACTATAAAGAGAGGGCTAGTGCTCCACGTGTCATAACACACCAAGGGAAAGAGCTACACCACAAGAGCATCACTACAAAGGGTCTAGGCCCTAGCTAGCTAGTAGACTTGGTTTGGGAGAGATGTGAGGGAGAGTACGGGGAAGAGCCGGACTTGTCGGTGTCTCCCTAAACTTGTACCTCAGCGAACACCTGTACCTCACGGAATATTCTCTAAGTGTTCGGGTTTCTTATGGTATAAAGTCTTTCAATTAGTTAAGCTTTATTTATACTTGTTTGCGGGTTCATCGTCTGCTCTCGTAGTGGATGCTCTAGTAGAGGGCCCTGATAAAGATGGATAACCCTACGCAACGCTAGAGTAGTAGTCGATAGCATAGACGTGGTGTCTAGTGTCACACCCATTTTTAGAACCAAATGAAATGCATAATCTTATGTGCGCCCAGAGATCAATCACACATAAGTCGATAAATTAAAGGGAGTATCATCACAAATGTTATTACATCACGATTATTATCACATAGTCTTTACATAATTATAGCAGAAATAAAAAGACAACTCTCTCGTGGTAGCTCCATGCACAAGCACATTGACTGGTTGACCGTAAGACTAGTAATCCTTAGGGAAGTAGGAGTAGTAGTCACTATGTGCACCATCTGTTATCCATCTAGAATTTTTATCCAAACAAGAGAATCAACAAGCGTAAGTACATCTCATACTCAACAAGTGTATCATAGGGTTCATGAGGCTCAAAAGCATGACATTGGTTTAACAACATGTAGCTTTTAGTTGGCAAGGTTTTAGCATATCAATAGCATCAAGTTGTTTCATCTTACAATAACATATGATCAATGTAAAATGAATAATGAATAGCAAAAACATATTAATCATTGGTGATCAACTATTCCATAAGGGTCCAGGTTACTCGTGACCATGAGGACGACTATTATAACAGTTTTATACTCTGCAGAGGTTTTACACTTTCACTCTGAGTCGTGTAACCCATATGCCCGGGTTAATTACTCCAAAAACACTTCCAAGGTGAGCAGACGGGGAAACACTATGAAATCTTTCAAAGGTTCATCTAACATGTTAGGGCCATTAGATTCACTTGGCAAACAGATGTAGAGCCCCCTTCCATATGACACAATGACGCGCAGCCTATACATATAAGGACAGAGGCCGCACTATACCCGATTCGTCAAGCCATTCTTACGCCATGAAGGTTACCACTAACAAGCTAGAAAAGGTTCTTCTATATGACTAAATCCAGAGCCATATAGCCCTCATAGTTGTACTGTAAGTCCCGGATATTTGCTTATAGATGAGTCCTTATGGAGAGAAACGAGAGCACCATAAAACAACCCAATGCTCTAGCCCCCTTTTAAATATGTTACTAAAAAGTCATCTTTTAATGTTTGTTGCATATTCCATTAATCAATTTACAAGATCATAGTTCATGTTGAGCACTAGCAAAGCTACTCAATGCAATATCATGGGTGCCATGCTAATGGATCAAAACTAAGTCATCCTTAGCAAGGGAATACATGCATAATAATTTAATTAGTTATTATAAATAGGACAACAAGGACAATCCTATGCTATACTTGCCTTGATCAAACTAGTCCTGTTGATCCAGCTCGTAGAAGAACTCTTGGTCACCAACGAATTGCTCACTGTCCATACTTGATCAACACATCAACAACATTAATCCAAAAGCAATCATACAAAACAAACAAGGCTATAATTAGAATAGTACACCAATAGTAATAAAAAAAGATAAAAAGTTTTAAAAATGAATCTACAATTCGCTAGGATCACATAGACACGAAGATCACGAAAAATAGAGCTAGAACGGCGAAGTTATGTATTAAACAAGATTTTCCTTAGTTAAATAATGGATTTAATCTAAGAACGAAATTAAAAAGTTGAAAACATGATCAATAGTAATACTAACATGTAGATTACATAATTACGAATCTAACGCAACTTGAATGGGTCAAATCGGAGTTAAAACGAAGATTTTATGGCTAAAACAAAATTAGTGGCAAAATTGTAAATAGAGAAAACATATTTTTGAATCTATAGAGATCAAACTACGCTTTCAAAAGAAGAAAATGTATTCCCAGTTTACGATTTGGACCGTGGGTTTAGAAACATGAAAGCGCAGGGACTCTTTAGCAAAAGTCACAAGCGAAGGGGTATCGGCTATTCTCAGTCGTGGATCTAAAGATGGATGGCCCAGATTATAAATAAGAGAGAGGGAGAGAGGGCTGTCGGCCGGCTACAGGAACCCGATGGCGGCGCCATGGCCAGACTCAGCAAGAACTTGTCGGAGTTCTCTATTTTGGCAATTTCGAGCACCATTCGACTAACGGAAAACACAGGGAGGGAGTGCAGAGCACGGCGAGCTCACCTTGGGTGAAATCAGAGCCGAGGATAGTCCAAAGGTGACGCGTGGCTTGGGATGGCGGGTGGCTAGGTTGCGTTGCGTGAGCAGGCGCTACGGGGCAAGAACGGTTGCGGCAAGGGAACAAGATGGGGCAGAGAGGCTCGAGGCTCGACTTATATAGCCTTGGGACTACGCTGAGAAAGGAAAGGTGGAGATTGAGGAAAGGATTTGGCGACGGTGTGTATGGAAAGTGCTGACCCCGATGGCATGAGGAAGAAGATGATGGAGCCATCGCTAACGCGTGGGCCCAGGGAGACAGTGACTCAAGGCGCGGGTCGGGCTGTCAGCGAGAGACAGAGAGAGAGCGAACGCGGGCACGTGCGCGTGGGGTTGGGCCAGCGGCAAGCTAGGCTCGGCCCAAGACATGAAGCGGGGAGAGAAGAGGTGGGCCATGGGAAGGAGATAGGGAAAGGAGCTAGGCTCCTCTAGCAGCCAGCAGATGATGGCGGGCCGACGGCTGCTGAGTTGGAGCAGGCCAGCAGCTCGGCCACGAGCGGGAGCAAGGCCAAGCGGGCCTAAAATGAAAGAGAGAGAGGGAGGGAGTAAAGAGGATTTTCTTTTCTTTTTCTTTTCTAAATTTCCAAAGCAAATTTTCAAATGGATTTTGAATTCTTTTTTTACTTTTGACAAAAACCACACAGTACAAAAGCTCAAATGTATCAGCATGAGTGCTCATTCATGTCACTAGCCTTATAGTTGATTTTATTTCAAAAATTATTATTTCTTTAGGTTTATATGCACATATAAATATGTAAATAAATCAAATTCACCTATTCCCAATTGATGAATTTTTAGGGTGTTACATCTAGGCTAGAGGCTACCTTTGTTTGTCTCGTATCCCTTGGTTGAGGGGTAGAAGGTAGGTGGTGATAGCTCTATTCGTCCTTCGTAATCCCTCACGTTTGGATACAGCGTAGAGCTAAAGGCTGATATCGCTTGGCAGACTGAGCGTAAGCCGGTGCCTGAAGTAAGCAAGTAGGAGTAAAGTTTATCTGTCCTTAGAACCTAAGCCATAGGAATCCATCTCTACCCTCTCCAACTTTACCCTTGTGTTGTCCTTGGATGAATTAGCTAGAAGAAGTACCTCCGTTCCTTGTAGAAAATACGATACCCTGAATACTTCCGGGTGAAAGCTACAATGGTAATTCCATACGCTTGTGGAATCTTTGTGTTTGCGTTAAGAAATACCAACACCCATATGTTAGGATCTCGTCACCTGCCCACTCCGCTGCCTCCACCGTCAGTGGCCACTACAGCCCCGGCGTCCACCTTGCACATCAGCATTGACTACCTTGGTCGCGCCGCCCACTACAGTCACAGAGCGCGGCTCATGCTCCCATCATTCTTGGGTGAATGAGGTGGAAGAGGAGGAGGCTACTCTGAGCACTGGGAGATCTATGTTCCTAGAGCTGCCTCCTCTGGCCGTAGCCGCCCACGCCAAACTCGTCCTACGTTCTAGCTCACATGATGCTGAAGTGGAGCCATTCCTTGCCTCTCCAAGGGGCCTGGCGGGAGGCTCAATTTCTTAGACTCGGAGGCCTCTCTCAACGACTCTAATGCACCCCATCCACCATCAGGTCATGGCAAGGCCGTGCAGCGACCACGGCCATAGCGTCAATGTCGGCGCTGCCATCCGTATCCGGGAGGCTTCATGACCGACGCGCAGAGGGATGGTGGGCGCGTGGTACCCTAGCCTCGCCGACATGTGTCCATCATCGTTCACCCCCTCAGATGTCAGTCACACCGGACATGGAAGGTTTTCGGTAGGTGCAGCAGGAGGAATTGGCACCGAGTCACGTTGCCACATCGGCTGGTCCCATCCAACCTGGTCGGGAAGTGCTTCAACTGCCTCGCCGATGACCATGTGCACGCCGAATGCACTTTCCCAGCTAAGTGCTTCAACTGTAGGGATGTAGGGCACCAGGCGTGGGACTGCCCCCTTCCCTCGTTGCTGGTCGCTGGGAGGGCAAGCGCGGCCGCTCTCCTCCACGTGCTACTAGACTCTGGTTGGGCGCTCGCCGTCGTCGGTCCTTGCGTAGCTGGCGGACATAGCATCTGCATGTTTGGCTTCCACTAGGAGCTAGGGAGCCCTCGGTACCACCGGTGTGTCAGCCTCCCACCCTCGAGCCCTAGGTGGATGAGGCGGAGGTCGTTGAGCCAGTGCAGGAGGGTGGCCTGCATGACCAGGAGGCAGCAGAGCTGGACAACGTTGACGGGCATGACACTGTTGGTGCAAGTGCTTCGGATCACCCAGACTCCCCTATGCTGGAGCAGCCTCGCCTCGCCGCATTCCGCATTCCTTGCTAAAAGGTCATTGTTTGGTTTTGGTAATTGAGTGACAACTTAGGTGGATTAATTATGTTTGATGTGAGATACATAGGTGATTAGTCCATAGGTACATGTGTATGAGCAACATATGCCATGGAAGTGGAAATGGCTTGGAGACATTGCAAAGCTTGCAAATGTGATGATGAAGGAGCTTATTGCACATGAGACATGAGATTGAGTCATGTGATCAAGGTGGAGAAGATTAAGACATGACTTGGCTTGATGGACCAGTTGCAGGTGTGAAGGGCAAGTCAGAGGCTTTGAAGCGAGGGACCACGTGTGACGGTGAAGCTTGAGCAAGACTTGGCGTTGATGGACCGATGCAACGGTGAAGAGCAAGTAAGGTCAAGATCGATGAACCAATACGGTCACATGATGATATGAAGTGGATCATATCATTTGATAATTTGTTGATGCATGTGTTGCATCAACATTGAAGGAGATGGAATGGAATACACAAGGCAAAGGTATAACCTAGGGCATTTTTATTTCACCAGTCATAGGTGTGTAGAGAAGTTGATGACCGAGTTTAGGATAGATGGTCGTACTATTAAAAGGGGCAAACTTGTTTGCATATCGATCATCTAGTGCCACTCGAGTGATCTAACTTTGCATCGGTGCTAGGATCGAGTGGTGTGGCAAGTTGAGTGGTTAACCCCTTTAAAATGATTGTGAAAATGCTAACACACATGCACATGGTGGTGTACACTCGGTGGTGTTGGCATATTTGCAAGGATTTTGAGAGGAAGAGAAAAGTGGAGACTCTCTCTCCCTCCTGCCGAGCTTGCTCGACAGGATTCGGCGAAGAAACAGAGGCACACAGGTCACTAGAAGTGACCGAACGCTGGCCTCAGGGGCACCTATGTGTCCGGTCAGTTCAGGCAGAGGCGCGCGTGAAGGAGCTGAGCGAGCGGACGCTGGCCAAGGAGCACCTGCGCATCTGGTCAGTTTCTATGGAGGAGAGAACGCTACGGACCGGACTCTGGCTAAACACTGTTCAGTGTCCGGTCACGCTGATGTGGTGGTGCACAGTGAGGTCAGGGAGGACTGGACGCTGGCCTGCGTCCAGTCATGGTGCACCTGACGTGTCCGATGGTTGTTCCGGTGCTCTAGGAGCTCTCTGTTGCACAATGGACGCTGAGGCGTGATGCGTCCGTTGTGGCACTTTGCTACATCCGGTCATTCATTTGATCATTGGCGTGCTGGCTAGCCATTGAGATCGTGTGGTTGTCATTGAATGGCGAGTGACACGTGGATGGTGATGGTGCACCAGATGCTAGGGCCTGCGTCTAGTGGTACGCACAAGCACGTCCGGTGGTGTCGAGTTTTGCCCAGTGAAGGGGCAACGGCTCTACTTGACCGTGGGGTTATAAATAGAAGTGGTGGCTGGCCTTAGCTATTGCTGAGTACCCAAGGGACTTTGTCTCCATGCTTGAGAGTGCTTGGGAGCTCTCCAACTCACTTGTGCTTGCTAGATTGCCAATCAATAGCGAGTGAGTGATTCTAGTGTGTTGCATCATGAGGTTGCATCAAGTGGCACTAGGTGACCGTCTTGCAAGCCAATGGGCTTGTTATTCTTGGAGGTTGCCACCTCCTAGATGCATTGGTGGTGGTCTCCGTCGAAACCCGCAAGAAGATTGTGCGGTGCTCTGAAGAACAGCTTTGTGAGGGGCATTGTGCTCGCCCCGCGGGAGCCACGAAGAGCAACTCTAGTAAAATGAGACTCGAAGGGTGACAAGTGGTCTGGCTGGGTCAAGTGCTAGAGCTTGTGGTAAGCACTCCACGTGGGAGAGTGTGACTTGTGGGTCACCACTGTTGACGGTAGATAAGTGTCATTTTTAAACCGTCAATGAAACATGAGAAAAGACTTAAATATAATTATCATCTAGATATAGGGGTTGCACTAACAGAATTCTATGAGTTTTGGTGAATGTCTATTTCTATAGGGGGTTATCAGAAAATACCCAAAGGAGGTCCACATATATGGTTTACATAGAGATAAACACCAACGCATACACAAAAAGACTCTAGAAGACATGAGAAGAAGGGCCACCAGAGGGGAGGCCCACCTGTCACAGAGACAGGGCAGGCGCGCTGCCCTCTAGGGTGGCTGCCCTCCCCCCTTAACCAATCAGGTTATCTCGTGGATCTATCTTCCACTGCCTTTGAGGATCAATATTAATCATTCATTAAGGTCGGTTTGATCTGACGGCCGAGGCTCCTTAGAGGGGTCTATATAAACAGGCCTATACCCCAGAGTTTGGAGGAACCCTAATTCATTATTCATTCATCCAAGAGAGAAGCCACCTGATCAAGCCAGAGAGCCACCATCTCAATTAGAGCTCCATAGTTTAGAGCATAGCTATATAGGATTAGAACTAGAAGGAGGTGGGCACCTGCTCGGTTTCCGGATCTATCAAGAGTTTGCTTGGTAATTCCTCACGAACTCTCCTATTTTATATTCATTCTTGTATTGTTCATCTGCTACTATGAATATGACTTTGGTCTATTCTACTATATTGGATATGACTTTGCTCTATTTGTTTATATTCTCAATTATAATGTTCTTAGTTTACTTTGATTATATGCTTGGCATAGCTGGATTAGATTTATATTCAAACATAGGATCGTATAGCGCTCGCTCATTGAATTCATGGGTGAGTGGTAAATATTGTGTAGGCGTGGTGCCTATACCGTATTTTCCTGTGATTGCACCCTATATTCCGGATCGTATGGTAGTTCACGGGAGTGACAGTCCCATTGAGTCTTATATAGTCCACCTCCCAAATGTAGACCGTGTAGAACACAACTATTATAAGGAAAGGCTGGCTATGTTCATGATCTTTCTGCATAATATCTCTGTCCGTAGATATAAGCTTGTTTTGCCATGATTGCCAAGTGCAATTGCACTAATAATTGTATGTTTTGACTTATAGTTAGAATAACATATGATTTATCCTCGTAGATCGTCCTAATATTGTGGCGGAACCGCCTAAAATAACACACTAACGGAGGTACTTGCCTTCCTCTAGGCACTAAGTACTCCGCCAGCGGCTATTCCAGCCGTTTCTATTGAGCACACCCAACGGGAGAACTCGAAACCATCCACATTTTCATCCAGGATCCAATAATGAAAACGAGTACAATACTTAGTTTATTCCATACAACATAGTCTTCAGAAATAAGTTATTACAATACCAAGTTCAGAGTGCGGAATTAAAACAGTGGAAGTAAATATCTAGCGAGCGTAGCAAAGATCCATCTGAGCCCAGCAGACGATCCTCCACACAAAGCCTCAAGCAGCACCTGCAACAGGGGTAAAATAAACCCTGAGTACACAATGTACACGCAAGACTTACCCAACTAGGAATAATTTTCTGACTCCAAGGATCATGATAGGCTTTTTGGCTACTAGTTCAAGTTTGCAGAAAAGCATTACTACTAATAGATCCTTATTGCAGTTCTTTTATTTGCCATCTTTTAGTTTATCAGCTAACCATCTATGTAAGCACTTATGCTATTTTCAAATAAGAGTTGGTCAATACAAATCCATCCTTATTCACCTTTTTTTTTCTTTCAGTTACTACTACGATGCTCGGATCAAGTCATATCAGACCGCTTATGCGACGATTCACGAATCAATGTAGCCCAGCTGGGTACCCCGAAAAACACATGCCCCGCCTGTACCGAGGTACAAACGGGACCAACCCATTATCCTCCTGTTAAGAGAACCGAGTCCCCGTCCATACTGGGACTCCAAGCCCCCGCCCTCTCGCGGTGCTTAGACCTTCTAATACCCATATATAATCCACCTTCAGTTGGTCCGGATGGAGCCGAAACCCATGATAAGAGAATAACAAGTCTTTCTAGCCCCCATCTGCTAGTATATGCTCGGGATAAGGAGATCTGTGACCTGACAACCATCCAAATGCAACGATCGGTCCTTAACCGACTCGGACAGGGAAACAATGTAACCCAGTGATGCCCTGTTGGCCGCAGGACACCCCTTGTCACATCCATCACTACCAACCATATCCCTGCCCGGTCACCATTTCACCTGCCTTTATTTTCATGTTAACCATAGTGATAATAATGATCACCTATCATGAACAACACCATGTTGTTCACGCTAACGAAACCTAAGCATGGCACTACACGGCCTAAACTAGTAAGACTCTTGTGTAGTAATATTTATGCAAGTGGGTTTCAACAGAACTCCTGAAACGTAAATACACATATAACATAGATATCCTATTATCATTTCAAAACAAAGGTTATGCACCGGGGCTTGCCTTGGGCATCCTGGTGTGTAGCAAAGTTAGTGATTGATGGCTCTGGGGCTCCTTCCTGCACGGGGACCTCCTCCTGGTACACCTCCACGATCTCCTCGTACTTCGGCTCCTCCGCAGCCACGTACTCCAGTATCTCGTGATCTATATGCAAGAAATGATGACATGACTTAATGCAATGACAACAATAGCTCTTAAAATAACAACAACTATTACTAAGCTACTAAGCTAGCTCTAATGACTAACATACCAGGCTGTCTACTATTTTTACTAAGCAAGAGTAAACTGATCTAATTAATCTTTACTCATTAAATTGCATACTCTTCATTTGTTTCCGATTTAATATTTAATACGGCTAGAGAAACTTAGCTTTCACATCTAGTAAGCTATTCAAGGACTACAAAACTACAGCAAGCACCTAATAAAACCATGAAGCTACCGCAAAAGTTTCAAAGTTAAAGCTATTACCCATTTGCCATAAAAACTTCTACAAGATTTATCATATTAATATTAAGCGCTTTTGATTGATTTAATAGACTTTAGCATCACCACAGATATGTATGATCTAACTACACTAACAGACAGATAATGATTTTAGAAAGAAGAATCGAGTGATTCGGATATCGTATGGTGGAGATATCAATCACGTAAGGTGGCTGTTGATAATCTCTGGAAAATCAAAGGGGATTAATCAACTCATGACTTGATCTCTCATGACGTGCTCATGGTTGCACTGGTGGTGCCCTGGTCTTTAATCAAAGAAATAATGAAGAAGGATGGCGCTGCTAGGGAGACAGAGGAAATACTGGAGGGACTCACGGGATACTCACCGCAGTCGACTGGTGCTCGGAGAGAAATCGATAGACACAACTTACACGGGCAAGAACAGAGAAACTTGATTTGAGAGGAAGAAGAAATGAGCAACGGAGTAGGACGACTCAGTGGCTCGCAGAAGAAGGATGACTGACGCGCGCGACACACTTCAGCGGAGGCAGCACTCTAAATAACCTCGCAGCGCGTACCGGTGATAAAAGTTTTCTTCGGATGAACAGTGGTCCTGCACTGCTACAGTAATCTCTTCAGAGTCTGGTGACTTCCACGAGTGAACAGTATTCTACGTGCTAAAGTGTTTCTGCACGTGCTACAGTAGCTTTCCTGCATGCTACAGTGATTTCTGCGTGTTCTCAGGTTCGTTTTCGCGGAGGCAGGGCGACTTTGATTTTTACAAAGCATGGTGGCTAATTTAGTATTAACTAACGCGTAGGCTGTGCGTGGTGTCTGCTGCCGCGGTCGGTCGTCGCCGTGCGCGTGCTGCGCGGGCATGCCTTGCGAGTGTGAAGCGCGATCAGAGAATTAGGAACAAGATGAATTACGAGCGATGAAGTTAGATCAGGATGATAACAGTTAGTTGAGCTGTGCTGGGGAATATTTGGACATGGAAAAATAATTAGAGCTCAATTGAGAATTAGTGCAACAAAATTTAATTTCTTACTTTGCCATCTACAATAATACATACATGATGCTTAAGACATGGTTTAGTGATTTGCTAATGCGGTAACACCGAGGGTGTTACAAATATCATGCTAGTATTATAGACTTAGAGTACTCTATTGAGATGTTTATTCATTTATTATATGGCTTGTGCTTATATATATATATATATATATATATATATATATATATATATATATATATATATATATATATATATATATATATATATATATATATATATATATATATATATATATATATATATATATATATATATATATATATATATATAAGTGATAAATGATAAGCACAAGTCATATATATATCTTGTGACACTTGCCCTATATGAGAAGATAGATAAAGACATGGTTACACTCTCTATTATCACATGCAAGTGATGCTTATTGCTCATTATTCTTAGCTTTCCCTTCCCTTGGGTAAAAATATAAATAACGATACCTGAATTACTCTTGTTAAAATGCTACATCGGTATTATCTGTGCGCATGCGGATTTTATATTTATTTTAGAGGAGCATTTATATTTATTAATACCAACACTTCTGGCGCCATACTAGGGATGACAACCTGGTATGTAAAGTGATGTTAGAAGTGTCAACAACCACTAGCAAGAGGACCGGCGGTAACCTTAGAGCTTGTCTCAACAGGGACTAGCTTGGTGGCAACCAAGTGAACCTCAGAATAAAAATCATCGTGTCAACCTTATCATCTCGTTGGTTTGCAATTCTCCAACACAAGCTTATATTTACATTCATATACATAGTGTTTGTGTAGTTGCTCTTGTAATTAGTTCGCTTGTGTAGCTTGCTAAATATCTTCTTGCTTGTGTAGTTAGAAGTAGCTCCCTTGTGTGACTAATTTGGTTTGTGTAATCTTGTTATTCATATTGTTTAATTTGTGTAGCTAAGTAATTTGCGCTCTCTAATTTGACATTGGTTGCCTTGTTATTGAGCTTCGCTAGTGAGTCTAGGAGCTTTGTGCTTTCGCTTACTAGTTGTATAAGAGCTCTCCCAGTTGGTAAAGTACTAGTTGCATAGGTTTGTGTGACCTTGCTATTAAAATTGTTTAGGTGAGCTCTTGCTAATCTTGGCATCTTAGTCGCTTAATTATTATCTTTGCAAGGTGCTAGAGAACTTAGATAGAGGGGTGTAGTCTTGGATAGGCCGATAGTTTTAATTTTGCACTTGTTTCGGTTAGCCGACGCGATTAAGTTTTACAAAGAACTATTCATCCCCTCTAGTCCGCTATCTCGACCCTTCACCTTCTGCGGAGGGTGTAGGCACTGATAGCTATGCCGAGGACGAGGGCGAGGACACCATTGCTGGAGCTCGTCGTCGTTCCTTAGTCCCCAACAATTCAGGCTACGAAAGATGCTTTGTCATTGGGTCTGTTGGCCCTCGTAGTTGGCACCAGGCCGACGGTCACCCCGGCTATGGTGCTAGCTCATCTTGGGGAGCACTTCGGCGTCACGGAAGACCGGGTGACCGTGCACCCTACGAGGACGGAGGATTTCATCATCCGCTTCAGTCATCGTGAGGACCTTGAGCTCGTGCAGGGTACCCCAACGCCGGGAGGGGCTCCTTTCGCGCTTCAGTGGCAGGGGTGGAGCCGTCT
Organism: Saccharum hybrid cultivar R570; assembly: GCA_038087645.1. Lineage (NCBI taxonomy): Eukaryota > Viridiplantae > Streptophyta > Magnoliopsida > Poales > Poaceae > Saccharum > Saccharum hybrid cultivar. The sequence continues at coordinate 6,975,741 of JAQSUU010000191.1, read as the reverse complement.
GATCATGGGATCGACGGGGGCATTCCGGTTCAGGGTGCTCGTCGACCTAAAAGGCATCCCATCACACACAAGATCCAAGGAGGCTGCACAGGCCATTCTCGTATCCTCTTGCGTCAACATCGATATTGCCAACCCGGAGGCCCTTGCGGACCTAGATGACGAGCGTGAGCTCTTCGTGGCAGCATGGTGTGCGCATTCTGACCGAATCCCCGACGAGAAGATTATGGCCGTGCTGGAGCTAGAGGAGGAGCACCATGGTGGGCCACCTCTCTACCTGAGGCCGCACGAGATCATCCATGACGAGGTGCCTGCGCTCAGGTATCTCGTGCGTCTGCGGCTGATCGAGTTTCAAGATTGGCATACGCCGCTGCCATCGTCGGATGATGGTATGGACTTCAGCGGTGAGGACCGCGATAGTGGGGACAACAATTACGATGGCTATCACCCAGGTTTCAACGGCGGCGGTAACGGCAGCTCGCGGCCGAGGATGACCCTGTTCAGCGGTGCGGACGAGCCGTGGCTGGGCCGGGATTCCGGCCCTGCTTTTCACGCACGGGAATCGAGGAGAGCATCATCGTGGGCAATGTGACGTGCCCTGTCGAGGCGCCGCGTGACGCCATGCCCTAACAAGAAAGCGTCAGCGCGCTTCACACTGCGCAGGTGACCCGTGTCGAGGCAGCCATGGCTGAACGGTTTGACTTTGCTATCCCACGCTCCTGCTCACCCTCTCCTGTCAAGCTGCTAGCACGGGACCCGATGCTCTCTGAGGCAGCAGTGTGCACGCCACGGGCTTGTTAGCTCCTGTGACGCGCGTGCCCACTCCATCGACCTCTGCCCGCGCGGCGGCCAGGCGTTTCGCAGCGGGGGGTCTTATTCAGGCCGCGTTCACTTCCCCTCCCAACCCAAAATATTTCCTCTTACACACGTCACATCAAATCTTTCGACATATGTATGGAGCATTAAACGTAGGTAAAAAAGATAACTAATTGCATAGTTTGTCTGTAAATGTCGGGACGAATCTTTTGAGCCTAGTTAATCCATAATTGGATAAATTTTGTCAAATAACAACGAAAGATGCTACAGTAACTTTTCAGCTATTTTTCGCGAAGTGAACACACCCTCAGCGCATGTGCGCCAGCAGAAGTAGCAGCGCGCGCCCACCCCAATTAATAGTGACGCGTGCACCCGCAGACTGAGCAGCGCATGTACGTATTCTGACAAACTTTCTTTTTTCTTTCTCATGTCTAGTTTTTCACTGTCCACTTTCCACTTTTCACTGCCCACTTACCACTTTTCACTGTCCAATTTTTCTTCTGTCTAAATTCTACGAGCTCTTTTTTCTCTTTTGGGATAGCGGGTTCGTAGGAGATGAAAAGGGCGGGGAGATGGTTTGACATCCGTATGGAAGTGGAAGTACTATTTTTAAAATTTTATATACCTTATGTTCCATAATACTTTATACAGGATTGATAATTCAACTGATACAGAAAAAATAAAATTGGTTATCGTAAAAAAAACTAGGAAAAAAATACATCTTAAAAACTTTGTACTGCTAGATTCAAAACTTTACATTTAAAATTCATAAACTTTGAATCATCACATTATAAATCTTGTAATGCTAGATTAAAAACTTTGAACTATCACATTACAAACTTTGTGATGAGGTTCAAAAACTTTACAATTATAATTTATAAACTTTAAACTATCACATTACAAACTTTATAATGCTATGTTTAAAACTGTACATTCAAAATTTATAAACTTTTGAACTATGACATTACAAACTTTATACTGAGATGCTATGAACTTTGTACACCTAAAATGGAACTCTGTAATTTAAAACTTTGCACCCAATTTTTGAAAACTTTTTACTACCACATTCGAAACTTTGTATACCTAAGTGCAAAACTTTATGAACATGTAAGTTATCTCGAAACATATTCAACATGGGTCTAGTTTTACAGTTCTCGTTGTAATGAACGTACTGGTGCAAACGGAATTACAAAAGGATGCTTTACAAGAAAGTTATCATATTTTAAAGTTTGTATACCATTTGTAAATAAAAAAATAGCTCTGACACAGAATCCACGTGACCCTCTCCCTTCACACGCTCGTCGCTCAGTCCTGGCTTCCGCTTGCGCCACGCGTCCACACTTTTCGCTGTCAACTCTCCACGCTCGTCACTCGTCTCTGTTTTTCTTACGCCACGCGTCCACGCGCTGGTACATGTCGCAGCGCACGCGCGCCCAATAGTGATCGGGGTCTCGCAGTCGTCATCAGGCGTCGTGGGTTGTGCCCTTGATGAGGAATTTGAGTTGCTTGCGGGCTGTGTCGCTCGCATTCCACATGGGCCGGCTGACGGGCCAGACTACCTCTTTGGGTGTGGTGTGTGGATTCGGACATGAGTCAGGGGCCTGCATTGATAGGGACGTCGGCGAGGCTGTAGACATTTGCCTGTCCGGCCTAGAAGACTGCGGGTCCGGTCCATGCTCGCCAAGGCCTGCCCAGGGGCAATCTGAGCACGCACAATCTGAGCATGCGGGCCTCTGCACTCGTCGCCCCAGACTGCTGGGATGTTCGGGTCTGAGGTGGACGCAGACTCCTCACCACAGCCAGTCGACTGCACCGCCCTCACAGAGGAGGTCGCCGTGCAAGCTGCAGCGACAACGCCGGTCGACGAGTTCATCTCCACTTTCAGGTTGCTGTTGTCGCCGCCAGTGGTCTCGTCGATGCCAAGGGCGCGGGTGACCAGGTCCGAGAAGGCGCGGGAGCTGGAGGACGATGACCTGATCCCCAAGTGGAGCGCCTGCTTGGCGGCCAAGAGCAAGTACAGGGCCACGCGGCCTGAAGCGCAGGCCAGGAAAGTTATGATGAAACGCCTTGGCGTCGAGGTCGAGACAGAGCTCCGTGATGAAGCATTCTTAGGCCACGTTTAGATGCTGAAAAAATTTTAACCCGATGAATAGTATCACTTTCATTTTATTTGGCAAATATTGTCCAATCATAGACCAACTAGGCTCAAAAGATTCATCTCGTGATTTTCAACTAAACTGTATAATTAGTTATTTTTTTTACCTACATTTACTACTTTATGCATGGGTCCAAAGATTGATGTGATGGAGAGAGTGAAAAAATTTCAATTTTTGGAGTGCATCTAAACAAGGCCTTAAAGGAGTTCGACAGCATTCAAGCTGCCACTGTCGCCGTCAACGCAGGAGGCAATGCAAGTTCTATTCCCAGGCAGGAAGCAGTGGGTCTCACGGACCGTTCGCGCCGCCTAGGCTGTCTATGGTCGTGGACAAAATCTGTTACCCATGTTAGGTCAGAGTCTTTTCATTTGGAATGTTCGTGGCCTCAATTCGTGGGCCCGTCGTGATGTTGTACGCGAGTTCCTAGTGCAAGAACGCGTGTCTGTCGTGTGTCTTGTTGAGACGAAGATCGATGTACTGCTACCTCAAATGGTCTCTGATCTAATGGGAACAACGTTTGACTATGTCTTCTTGCGGTCTTGCCTACCGCTGGTGCCTCCAGGGGAATAATTGTCGCTTGGTGTCGAAATGCGTGGTCCGCAACCAGGCATGCTTGCCGCCGTTTCTCTGTATCGGTGTGCTTACAGCCGATTGCTTCATCATCACGTCCATGGTCGCTGTCAACGGTCTATGGACCGGTTGATGAACGTCTCAAGGGCGAGTTCCTGGATGAACTTAGGGAGGTGCATGCTGATTCCCCAGGCTCGTTGCTGCTCTGTGGCGACTTCAATGTGATCTATCACTATCAGGCGGTGGACAGGAATAACGATCGCCTAAACTTTAGATCGATGCGTCGCTTCTGCCGTGCTCTGGACGACATGGGCTATGGGCATCCACCAGCTCTACCTCCATGGCAGGCTCTACACGTGGAGCAACGAGCGACGTCGCCCAACCTTGGAACGTATTGATCGTGCGTCCGCGACTGTACAATTGCTGGAGGCGTTCCCGAACCACCACTTGCGGTCGCTGTCCTCTGACTGCTCCGATCACGCACCACGGCTCCTTAGGTTATGCACTGAGCCGTGGGCGAAGCCGCGATTCCACTTTGAGGCATTCTGGGTGCGCCTTGAAGGCTTCGAGGATGTCATCCGACAGGCGTGCGACTGCCCCTTGTCAAACATCGACGCATGCAGGGTGCTTGATTTCAAACTCAGGCGCACCGCCAAGGCGTTGCAAAGTTGGAGTATGCGCAAGCGCAACATTGGAAGTGTACGTCTGCAGTTGTTAATGGACAGGGAACTGATAGTCTGATAGCCCAGTTTGACGCTGCTCAGGAGTCCAGGGTGCTCTCTGAGGAGGAGCTGTCGCTGCGTGGCGAGCTGAAATGTCGTAGTCTGGGGCAATTGCGCGCCATCGCTCTCGCATCCGCTATCTTGAGAAGGGAGATGCCAACACTAAGTTCTTCCACCTGCAAGCTTGCCACAGGAATCGGAAGAGCTACATCCCTTCGGTTCACCATGATGGAAGGTGGTTCTCTCCACTGAAGAAGCCAAGGAAGAAGTTATCTAAAACTACTACAAGGGCATCTTGGGTGCCCCCTTCCAACGACTGCACTCTCTGCGCCTAGATGATCTTCCTCGGCTTGATCTTACTGGAATTAATGCGTGCTTCTTGGAGGAGGAGATTTGGACGACAATCAAAGACCTCCCTCTTCACCGCGCCCCGGGGCCAGATGGCTTCACTGGGAAAAAAACTTGGGTGGGCGATGGGCTCTCCGTTCCTTGCATGCGCCCCCCACCTCGATGCTTGCCGCGTGGACATGGTCTTCATCCTACGGCAGCAGCAAACGACGCGGCCATCTAATTCGGAGCTCAGCTTCACGATTCCTTCGTCTCGAAGTCAGCCGGCACCAAACGAACGACGGCTCGGCTTCACTTCCATCGTTACTCAAAAGTCTTCGTTTCATCTCTTACGAGTCCGCCACCGCCGCCGCCATTAGCCCTAGGCCCTCTTGCAAACTGCTGTTAGGAAGTTAAATTTTGATGGAGTGCAAAATCATGAATCTATGTAACTGTGCTCATTTGCTGTCAAGTGACCTTATGAAATGAAACATGTATAATCTGTTGGTTTTGCTCTGAATCAGATTATTACGACAACAATTCCACCATTGATTTGAAAACATTCAAATATATTTCAGATAAAATCACATTTACATATGGGATCCCTCTAGTACAAGCAAGGCCTAGAGCGGATCCGCTTTGGAACAATAAGCTAATGCACTGAAACTATAGTTCTTTTACAAACAGATCCAAGCTGGACAAGACATTTTGATTTTCTGGCGTTTTCTCCTCTTTCATCCATTTATTCCTGTGGGGGGTTCCATTTCACCATGACACCTCCAACTCACCAACCGGGGAGCAAGCATATCCAATCATCTGCCTTTCAGTTTCATTTCAGGCCATGCATCCTGCGGTTGCAGGGAGTGTTGGTTCCACGAAGACGCATTGTCAATTCAGAGCATGTTCCTTCATACTTCAGAGCCCTGACATTGCGTAGTCCATGCAGTCCACCAAGAAGTCTGTGATCTGTTGACAAAGATTATGAAGCAAAAAAAACATAAATATCAGAGCATGTAGAGATCAATAAATAATCATGGCCATGGAGGGGGAGAATGAGAACGACACCTTTCAGCTTCTCAAACAGTTCAGTGGTTTCTGCCTTGGCAGGGGTCTTTTCTTTTCTGTCTGTAACGAGTTCCACCCCAAGCATCAGTCCCCTTCCTCTAACATCACCAATGACTGGCAAGAGCGAGGCCAAGAGTAGCTGAGTTAGAAAACTTCATTCTTTTTCCAACAAATAGCTAGCAGATTATCACTAACCAAGCAAACTACAATACCAAGCAAATCAAATTTCAGGCAGGTTGCCTGCTTATCTTGTTAGGAGTCATGCGATCAAAGCATCGCCTACTACTTCTGGTTCTGGGTAGCTTGTAGACACAGGCTTCGGTTCATCAGCAGTAGACCATGGCGTTCTTATCACTGTCCTTGAGCTCTGGTTCTGCTTTTCAGTAATGCATAACTCATGGATACAGAACTCTGATTCTGCTTTTCAAACTGGTTCAGTAATGCATAACTCTGATTAACTCAACTCCCTTTCAGAAAAATCAAGACAACTTACCAATGGATACAGAACATGTGCACCTGCACCAGCAATTTGACATGTTACTAGTACACAGAACTGTGGCTTCCTGAATCATTAGTCAGTACATGAATCAGCAAGAGTGCCACTGCCAGATGAAACATACCTCCAAATCTGTGGGATCTGTGGCGGCGGACGGCGAGGGCACCCAGGCAGGTTCTCAGGTCGCCGAGATGACGGCACAGACCTCTGCAGCTCCTCCCAATCCGCCGCCGCCACCTCTAGAGCTGCTCCCAATCCGCCGACGCCACTCCCGTCTCCCTCTCCTCTCCCTGCCCGTCTGCGCAGGTGCCGCAGCAGACGCGCCTCGTCGAGCCGTGCGTTGGTTGTTCGTGACCTCCCGAACACCGCGGGTACAGGCCGCGCCGTGCTCTGGCCCTACCCGCGCCTGGCCACGGCGACGGCGGAGTCAGACGAGATTTGGGCCGCGATGTGATGGCCGAACTGTCTGCGATGCGGAGCCAAATGATGCCGAGCCGATGGGGCCGAGCTGTCTGCGGATGCGGAGCCGAGCCGTATGCGATGTGGAATCGATCCGGCCGCGCCCTTTACTGCTGCCGTCGGATGGAATGGGCTTCCACGCGGCAGCCATCGTGCTGGGGGTCGCACCAGCAGCACGGTGCTCCCATCGCCCACACAAGTTTTCTCCCTTCACTGGTCTCTTCTACAAAGTGGCATGAAGAATTATAAAGGAGGATATCATCAATACGTTCAATGCATTATGGTCGCTGGACAGCAGGGGCTTTCACCTACTGAATAATGCACCGATGATCCTTTTGCGCAAAAAGGAAGACCCAACGAGGCTGAAAGACTACAGACCGATAAATCTAATGCACAGTTTCAGTAAGCTATTCGCTAAATGCCTTGCTAAGCTTCTAGCACCGAGGCTCAAGGAGATCGTTGTGGCCAACCAAAGTGCTTTCATCAAAGACCGATCTATCCACGACAACTTCAGGGCTGTGCAGTTGGCATGTCGCTGGCTCCGCAACAAGAAATTAGCATTAGTGCTTCTGAAGGTGGAAATTGCAAAAGCCTTTGACTCCATTGCTTGGCCGTTCATGCTTGAAGTCTTGCAGCACATCGGCTTCCCCTGTCGGTGGACCAACTGGATTTCAATCCTTCTATCGACATCAAGCACCAAGGTCCTCCTGAACGGTAGGCCGGGAAGAAGAATTACCCATGCACGCAGCTTAAGACAAGGCGATCCGATTTCACCAATGTTGTTTGTGATTGCCATGCATGGAAGTCCTCAACTCACTCATCCGTGAAGCGGATCGTCGTGCGGCACTGACACCGCTACCTGGCCGTGCAATCTCGCATCACGCCTCCCTATACGCTGAAGACCTTGTCATCCTTGTCACTCCAACGACCAATGATCTTAATTGTGTGCAGCAGATCCTGCACTATTTTGCAGGGGCATCTGTCCTTGTTACCAACATTGACAAGTGTGTCGCCACTCCAATTTGATGCACGGATGGCACGATTGTCGCTGTACACGAGGTCTTCCCATGTGTCACGGCGCAAAGACCATCCAACTGACGCAAAGACCATCCTTTAGAGATTGCCACAGATAACACAAGTCTGATTGTTGCTGCTTTCACAACTGGGCTAAAAGTGTCTTCGTAGTCGAGGCCATAGCGTTGCTTGTAACCTTTTGCAATGAGTCGAGCTTTGTATCGATCAACAGAGCCATATGCTTTACGCTTCACTTTATATACCCATTTGCTTCCTATGATGTTCTTCCCTTTCGGAGCAGGAACCAAGCGCCATGTTTTGTTATTGATCAATGCAGTATATTTGTTGTCCATAGCCGCAAGCCAACGATCATCATGCAAAGCTGCTTTAATGCTGACAGGTTCCTCAGAATTAACAGAACTATGAAGTCCCCAATGTACCGTGCCATCGGTATAGGTCTTGGGCTTCACAATCCCATGCTGAAGCCGTGTACCGTGATGATGAGAAGCCGGAGGAGATGGAGCTGGCTCAGGTGACGCAGGTGGAGTGGCAGCCGCACCAGCCACAGACAATCTAGCGGATCCAGGCAGGAACTGATCTGCGGTCAGGACCGGATCCGATGCGGTGTTGTCGAGTTGCAACGAAGAGGATTGTGAGCCGTGTGGCGGTGTAGAGGATCCACCCGGTCCTGACGTAGACGCAGGCGAGCTGCATCCCCCGGCATGGAAGTGGACAGGAGCGTATCCGCCTCCGATCGCGAGGAGGATTCGCCTGCCATGTCAGTACGAGGAGGCAGCAGATCAACCTCGTGTTCCACGCCATTGTCATGACGTGCCGAGGCTGAGGAGCGCATGAAAAATGGCCCGTTCTGCCCCGTTTCGCCACTGTTTTTGTCCAGATTTTTTCCTGTTGCATCCACAGCACTAGAGGAACTTGTCACAGCATTAGCAGGGGCAAAATTAATCGAGCACTGATCAAGCAAATTTGCGTTCCCAAATTCATGCGATGGATTTTTAAGGATGTCGGGAAGAAGTTCTAGATTGGCTCGAAGGCGTGCTCCAGCATTCGGATGAAGCTGAGCAAAAGGATATACAGACTCATCAAAGACCACATCACGAGAGACATAGATTCGGCCCGTAGTAGGTTCAAGACACTTAAAGCCTTTATGCAAGTTACTATAACCAAGGAACACACAACGTGTAGACCGGTACTGGAGTTTGCTTGCATTGTATGGCCGTAAATGAGGCCACACCGCACACCCAAACATGCGAAAGAAAGAGTAGTCTGGTGGGGAACCAAGGAGACGATCATGAGGAGTGTCATTGTTGATAATTCTAGACGGGAGCCGATTTATAATGAAAACGGCTGTGAGGAAAGCTTCATCCCAGTATTTTAGTGGCATAGATGCGTGTGCAAGAAGGGAGAGGCCAACCTCGACGATGTGTCGATGTTTACGTTCAGCAGATCCATTTTGTTGATGGGCATGAGGACATGACACATGGTGAGTAATACCAAGATGTTTGAAGAAGGTATTGAGGGTTTGATATTCTCCCCCCAATCTGATTGCACTGCAAGAATCTTATGATCAAATTGGTGCTCTACCATGTTTTGGAAATCACGAAAGCATTGGAAAACTTTAGATTTAAACCGTAGCAAATAGATCCACGTGAACTTACTAAAATCATCAATAAAATTGACATAATATGAGTGCCGTCCTACAGAAGTTGGTGCCGGCCCCCATACACCAGAGAACACAAGCTCAAAAGGCTTAGATGAAACACTGTTTGACTTAGGATAGGGTAACTGATGACTCTTCCCCATCTGACACGCATCACAAATGACACCACTACTCAAATCACTAGAAGATGAAATCTTATGACGACTAAGAATCTTGTGGACGACAGGTGATGAAGCATGACCTGGACGACTATGCCATAAAGAAGTAGAGGCCTTGTGAACACCAAGGGCTTGTTTATTTGATGGAGATGGAGATTGCGGATGGGGCTTCAATGGGTACAGGCCACTCTCACATCGTCCTTCGAGGAGTGTCTTCCTTGTCACCTGTTCCTTAAGAGAAAAGTGATGTGGATGAAGCTCAAGGAATGCATTATTATCTTTGACAAGTCGATGAGCAGAAAAAAGATTTTTATGTGCACTGGGAACATGAAGAACATTATTCAAATGAACATCATGAACTGGGGATTGCAAAGTGCTATAACCAATGTGATTAATCTGCATACCTGTTCCGTTTGCCGAGAGCACCTGCTCGCTGCCGCGACACTTGTCATGGAAGGAGAGCTTCTCAAGGTTGCCGGTGATATGATCCGTGGCACCGGAGTCAACATACCAGTTGGAGTCTACCCCATAAGAGGTAGTGCTTGCAGACGAGACGCTTTTCTGCGGCGGCCCGGTGAAATTGGCGTCAAAGCGCTTGAAGCAGCGCACCACGGTGTGACCCTCCTTGCCACAGAGTTGACAGAAGACACCTTGGAGGAAGTTGCGGCCACCACCGCCATCGTTGCCGTTTTGACGGCCACCATTGCCACGACCACCACCGCCGCCACGACGGAAACCTCCACGGCCACCATCATTGCGGCCGCGAGATTGCTGGTTGGAATTGGAGGAGGACCCCCATGGCCACCCTTGGTGGCGACGTTCGCAGATGACTGGGACCCGCCGCTGTTGATCTCCTTGCGTTGCTCGAAGGCGATGAGCTGAGCATAGAGCTCGTTGACGGAGACAGGTTCGACGTGGGAAGCAATAGCAGTCACAATGGACTCAAAGTCCTCACCGAGGCCGGTAAGGATAAAGGAGACAAGCTCCTCATCCTCTAGCTTGCGACCTGCTGAAGCCATATCATCGGCAAGGCCCTTCATCTTGATGAAGAACTCCGCCACGGAGGACACCCCCTTGGACGCCGTGGTCAGAGCCATGCGCATGGACATCACACGCGCTCTGGACTACGAGGCGTGCAACCCTTGGATTGCGGCCCATAGTTCCGCCATGGTGGTCGCCTGGGCGACCTGGCCAAACACCTCCTTGGAGAGGGAGGAGAACATGTAGCTGAGGATGATCTGGTCCTCGGTGACCCACTTCTCATACGCCGGATTCGGCTGAGGATCAGGAGTCTTGCCGTCTGCTGATGGCGATGCAGACGCGTCGGTGATGAACGGTGCTGGCAGCGCGGCCAGACGAGCGCCCTTCAGCGCGGAGGACACAGTAGCGTGCCACATGTTGTAGTTCCCGCGAGTAAGTTTCTCCGAGACGACGGGGAGAAGGCCGAAGGCAAGCGGTGCATGGGTGGAGGATTCAACCATCGGAGTAGATTGGAAAGCATGAGAGAGGAAGGTGGATTGGATCTTATTCCGTGAGGAACAAAGAGGCGGCTGATACCATATAGAAAATATGCGGGAACGAGATCACCTCCCGAGGCTCTCGGTTCTTCATTATATAGGGGGTGTTACAGAGTACAACAAGATTACAACTGGATTGTCATACACAACCGACTCGCCTATACATGTGGGATCTTATCTCTACATCTCAACAACCATAGAGTATATCACATCATTTAACACTCTGTTAGTACCTCCTCAAATGGCAAATCCTATGGGCAGTTGAGCTCGATCCTCTCCAAGCCGATTGTTTTGTGTGGAAATGGTCGGAGGATGGCAAATACTCTGTGTCGTCGACTTACCGAGCTTTCTTCGCCGGATCGACATCGCTCATGGGGGCCAAGGAGCTTTGGAAGATGAAGGCACCGCCCAAAGTCAAATTCTTCTTCTGGCTAGCCCTAAATCGTAGGCTATGGACTGCAGAACGACGCAAAAGGCACGGTCTGCAGGATACTGATGACTGCGCCATGTGTGGTCAAGCATCGAATACGACAGATCACCTATTCCTCGGATGCGTCATGGCGAGGCAGCTCTGGTACAGGTTGCTAGCGCCGGTCGGCCTTGCTGTGCTTGTTCCGAAAGGGCATGACAAACTGGTGAGCTGGTGGCTTCAGCAGAGGTTTCGGGTCGACCAGGACGCCAGACCGTCATTCGACTCATTGATGCTTCTTATTTCTTGGGGAATCTGGGATGAGAGGAACAAGAACTTTTCAGCAAACCGCGGTGGGGATCGGGATCATCGTTCAGGTAGTGGTCTGTGAAGCAAACAACTGGGTCGACACCGGCTTCACTAGCCTTGCGGCGGTGTGTCCTATTTGGCCGCAAAAGTTGTCCCCAATGTAATTTTCTAACCGCTAGATCCAGTAGTTAGGGGTTTGGTTAACTGCTAACGATGGTTCCTTGCCACCGTTACAGTTTAACTGTGTATCATTTGGCATAACTCTTTTTCCTCTTAATAAAAAACGGGTCTTAAAGGTCCGATCGAGGAAAAAAAGGCTATGTGTGCACAAGTCCGAGACGGAGCAGGAGGGAGCAGGTACGGGCTGGGTCTCAGGGAATTCGCTGAGTCAGGTTTGCAAACACAAGGTTGACAAGTACCCTTGTGTGTTCGTTTTGTGATGAGTGATTGTCAATGTGATCCATGAAGTAGGTTGAGTGGTGACTAACCCTACCTTGGCGAAAGCCTTGTGTGCGACATGTCTCTTGGCTTATGTTGTGCAGGTGTGGAGCACGGAGGCGGTAGCCGACGGCGAGGTGAAGGTCAAGGAGGACGTGCCGTGCCGATGGACCGGAGGGGTGAAGGACGGACGTGAGGCTTGGACCGAGGGACCCAGAGGCCGGGTGGCTAGCCACGGTGGCTGACACTTGGGACATCGACAAGCGCAAGAAGACATGGGAGTGACCGTGTTGACTGTGGAGGTGACACGCGTCGGATGGCGGGGGACGCGTATGGAGTACGCTACTCGCGGAACGGTTTGATGGTTTGGGCCTCAAAACCATCGGAGGCGGGTTTACGGGTTTGGGCCTCAAAACCTGGGCGGAGGTTCCGAGGAGGAACGGACGACACGTGGCGGCATCGGGGAGTTCGCGTCGAGGCGAAGCTACCGGTGAGGAGGCGCGGTGGCCGTTGGATCAACATGAAGACCGGGTTGGACCTCTACGCCCTTGGGCTTGATGGTTTAGCTCTTATGTATTCAGGGGCAATTAGGGGAATGTGTAATAGCCCTGATATATAGGGGATGGCAGCCCCAAGCCATCTTCACCTCTCCACCCACCTCATTTTATTTCATCCTTCTAGGGTTTTCTTCCTCTAGTTGCTTGTGTGAGAGAGAGGTCCACTAATTCATCGATTAGTGTAAGAACCATGAATCTTTGAGGGAAGGAGGTCCCAAATCCTCTGGTGTCCTTCGGTGTTCGGTGGATGAAGCAATTTGTGTGTTCTTGATGTGTTCTTCGCGAGTTCCTCATTTCCCTCTCTAGTTCTTCCTTTGATTCATCATTTGTAGCTCGTTTTGATTCGTTTTTGTTGCATGGCCTTGATCAATGACGTGAGTTGAGACTTTGCACCGAAGGATATGCATCAATTCCTCACGAGATCATAGATTGGGGCGAATCAAGAGCTAGGGTTCGTTTTTAGGGGATTTTCGTGTTCCTTTGATTTCCCATTGATTGGCTTCAATTTGGTCAATGATTTCTTGGGAATAGCTCACCTACTCCTTTGTGATCCTCTGTGCAAAATTTGCGAACATTTCATGGAGTTTTGATAGGGTTTTCAATCGATTTTGTGGATGTCGGCTTTCCTGTTCTCCAGTTCCGGAGCGCTCTGTTCCTGTTGGTTGTTCTTCGTACAGGGAGCTAGCACGTGAGGCCGACCAGCTCATCAGCACCGTGCGCTTCCTGAAGCAGGGCTCTAGTAGGCGCTCGTCAGTAAGCCCAGGCAGCCGTGCGCCTCTGCCCAGGACTAGATTTGCATCTCCCAGGAGACAGGCAGCACCGTGTAGTGCTCGTTGTGAGTCAAGGTAATTTCTGCTTGTTTTAGATCGGTAAAAGCCTGCCTGTTCCATCCATGAAATACTGAAGAAATGATTATCTAATCCTTTGCTAATCATTGGAGTAGTATTATACTTCCTTTGGCTTGGTAAGTGTTCACGGTTTGCAAAGTTAGCTGCTATCTGTAGCTTGTAATTTCCTATCAGGTTCAGTTGGTGAGTAGACTGAAAGTGCAGAAGAGCTGCTCGTGATTACCATGAGCTTTTGAATTCTATTTGGTCAATAGTTTGTTATTTGCTTTCCTTGGTGGTGTCCAGCTCTCACCAACTCTGCTTGATTTGTCAACTGATCGTTTTAGGTGCACAACTATGGTTATTGCTTCAGTATGAATTCAGTGAGTTTTTGCAGGTGACAATACCCTGCCGTGTAGCACTGTAGTGTTTCTGCTGAAATTTTTCAGGTTATGTTTCTTGGCTATTACAGGCTTGGTTTTTCAGCTCACTGTTTTATCACTCGTTTGCACGTTCGAGCTTCGTTTTGAGTTCCACTTTTTGCGTTGTTTTTCCATCGATTTAAAGGACCTATCTAGGTACTCTCGTCACCTATTGGCTTGGGTATTTTAGATTCGGGAATTTTTATTGTGTGATGCTCTTGGTGGTGAAACTGGGACAGCGGCCAAATATTTTGAAAGAAATTTGAGGCTCCCATTCACCCCCCCTCTGGTCGCCGTTTTCGGTCCTTCAATTGGTATCGGAGCCGGTTAAAGATCATTCCACCTTAATCGGTCCGTGATCCACGAAGGCGACATGGAGCGTGGTTCCGGCAAACCACCGTTCTTCGATGGAACAAATTATCCCTATTGGAAGATCTGCATGTCCGCGCATCTCCAGGGGATTGATTGGCTTGTTTGGGAGATTTGCGAGGATGCTACTTACGTTGTGCTTGAACCCCGTGCTCGTGTCACGCAAGATCAAAGAGATCGACACAACGCTAATAGCAGAGCTCGCGCAGTTCTTTTCTCGAGTCTTTCTCTTCAGGAGTTCGAAAGAGTATCTGATTGTACTACTGCTCGGGAGATCTGGGTGAGGCTTCAGAGCTATCACGAGGGGGCCGCATAGGTCAAAACCAGACTCTACGAGACATACAAGAGGGAGTACGAGAACTTCACCCAGCTTGATGGCGAGTCCATCGATACCATGTTTTCTCGCTTTCAGACCATCGTCAACAAGATGCGAGCAAACAAGGCACAGTTACCTTATGATGATCATGAGAGGGCACTCAAGCTTCTGTATGCCCTAGATCGGAAGGTATGGGATGTGAAGGTGACCGCCATCATTGAGTCTTCGGGGTATGAGACCCTCACTGTGGATGAGCTTTTCAGCAAGCTCAAGTCCACCGAGATCGACTACCAGACCCAAGCCAAGCTGAAGAATCCCTCTGCACCGACTATGGCCTTGGTCTCAGGTAATGGCTTAAGTTCTTTGGCTAACCCTTCACAGATGTCTTTTGCCTTGTCTTCTTTGGTGTCTGTCATAGAGGAGCAGATGGAGAGTCTTGGGGATGACGAGCTGGCATTGATCATCAGCCGGTTCTCGCGGTTTCACAACAATCGCTTGAATCGCCGGCGTGGTGGTGGTCCGAAGGAAGGATGCTACGGCTGTGGAGATCCCGACCATTTCATCGCCCATTGCCCCAAGAAGAACAAGCACTCCTTCGACAAGTACGACTCCAGCAAGCGCAAGGACAAGCGCGAGTACACCTCCAAGCACAAGTCAAAGGGAGGATTCGACAAGGAGGCGCTAAAGAAGAAGTACTTCAAGAAGGCCAAGGCTCAAGAGCGCGCCTTCCTCGCCTCCCTCAGCGACCTCGACAATGACACCGACGACGACCGGTCTTCTTCTCCCTCGAGCGATGATGAGTCCGAGAAGAGACATGAGGACAAGTTGACCGGGCTTTGCTTCGTCGCCAAGTCCATCCACGGAGGCTACTGCACCATGGCCGTGGATGAAGGTGTGAAGCCCAACAAGGACGTGCTTCCCGGTGACGATGACTCTACCGAGGTAAAACCCTCCGTCGATGCTCTTATTGCCGAGCTTGATATCATGATCGATACTTTGATGAGTCAAGATAAGTTGCTGAAACGTGCTGCTCGTGAGAGAAGAGAGTTTAAGGACAATCTAGAAGTTGTGGAGAAAGAGCTTGAGGAAGCTAAGAAGCTTGTTGTTCATGTGTCTGACGAGGTTGAGTGCGATGAATGTGCTGTTCATATGACTAACTTTTCTGAGTTGCAATCTAAGTATGCTGCCTTGTTAGATGAGAACGATGAGCTGAAGGCTAGGTCTAGCTTGTTGGGTGCATGCAAGTCTTGTTCAGGCTTGCAATCTGAGCTGGCAGAGAAGAATGCCAAGATCCTTGCTCTTGAGAAGGCCAGTTCAGATAGCACGGTTGTTGAGTGTGCACGTTGTGAGAGCTTGGTGTTGGAGCTTGAGTCTTGCAGGCATGACAAGACGAGATCTGAGGAAGACAACACATACCTTCGGTCCATCTTGAATTGGGTGTCTTGTAGTGAACCGCAGTTGGGCATGATAATGAGCCAGTTCGGACGGGGAACTGGGACATCGGGAGTAGGCTTTGCTCTAGGTGGGAAGGGTGAAAATATCTATGGCAAAGTTGGTGAGTTCAGTGGTTTGAGCCCAAGTGAGAAATCTTCCACTACTCCCAAATTAATCAAGATCAATCCACCTAAGCCTACCGAACCCACTGTGAAAGACGGAGTGTTTGAAGAACCTCCAAGAGCTCCACCCCAGAAACAAGTTTGGGTTCCAAAACCGAACCATCTCAGAAACCCACTTGACACTCTACCGAACATCTCTGAGGATCCCCTTCCTAAAGCCAAAAAGCTACCAAGAGTGAACCATACCCACAAGAGAGTGACCCAACAACCACCTAAGAGAGAGGTGAGGTATCACTGTGACTATTGCCATAGGGATGGTCACCTTGTTGAGTTTTGCTTCAGGAGGAAGAGAGATGAGCAGCGGGAGTATGAGTTGAACAACCGGAACATGTACCGTCCACCCCATGGTGTACATGTGCCTCCTGTTCAGAGGCGCAATGCTAGGCCAAGAGGTGCAATGCCTCAAGGTGCTAGGCCTCAGGTTGCTAGACCACGCGGTGGTCATGGTGGTCGCGCCCGGCGTGGTTCAGATCATGATCAATATGACTTTGGACCTCGTGACAGTGGCTTTCAGTCCTACAGCTTTAGCGGACCACGTTTTCCCCCACGTGGTGCCCGCTTTCCTCAAATGGGATATGGCATGTTTGGTGTTTTTCCTAACACTTTTCCAGGGCAAATGAGCCAACACTGGTATCCTTCATAGTTTACTAACCCCAGTGTTGTGCCATTTGCTCATCCTATGTCTTTCTATTGATGTAGGACGGAGGTCTGGAGAACACATGGCTCATTGATTCCGGATGTTCGCGCCACATGACCGGAAGTTCCAAATGGTTCTCCAGCCTCGACCCCGTGCAATGTAAGGAGTACATGACATTCGGGGATAATAGCAAAGGTAAAGTGCTTTCTCATGGGACCATTCGGGTCAATGAGAGTTTTGTCTTGAAGGATGTTGCTTTGGTTTCAAACTTGCATTTTAACTTGCTTTCTGTTTCGCAACTCCTTCAAGATGGCTTTGAAGTGCGCTTTAAGACCGGCTTGTCTCGAGTTCTCGACTCTCAGGGAAATCTTGTTTGCCAGATTGTTCCTTTTGGCTGTGTCTTTCGAGCTGATTTTTCTCACTCTTTCGGTTCTTCTCGATGTTTGGTGGTCGGATCCTCCTTTGAGTTTTGGAAGTGGCATAGGAGACTTGGTCACTTGAGCTTTGACTTACTAGCTAGGTTGAGCTCACTTGATCTGATCCGAGGATTGCCCAAGTTAAAATTTGAGAAGGATTTGGTGTGTCACCCTTGTCATCACGGGAAGATGGTTGCCGCTTCTCACCCTCCTGTGACTCAGGTCATGACCAAGGGACCCGGTGAGCTACTCCATATGGACACTGTTGGTCCGGCTCATGTTCGGTCTGAGGGAGGGAAGTGGTATGTTCTAGTGATCGTGGATGATTTTTCTCGCTACTCTTGGGTGTTTTTCATGGAGGGTAAGGATGAGGCTTTTTCACATGCTCGAGATTTGATTCTTCGGTTGCAAAATGAGTTCCCTAAAAATGCCATGAGAGCGATTCGCAGTGACAATGGCACAGAATTCAAGAATACTCACTTTGAAACCTTTTGTGCTTCTTTGGGCCTTGAGCATCAGTTTTCCTCTCCCTATGTCCCTTAGCAAAATGGTGTTGTTGAGCGCAAGAATCGGACCCTTGTTGAGATGGCCAGGACGATGCTCGATGAGCATAGGACTCTTAGGAGATATTGGGCCGAAGCGATCAACACCGCGTGTCATCTTTCTAATCGCATCTTTCTTCGAGCCTTCATGAAGAAAACTTCTTATGAGCTGCGATTCGGTCGACTACCCAAGGTGAGCCACTTTCGAGTGTTTGGATGCAGGTGTTTCATTCTGAAACAAGGTAATTTAGATAAATTTGAGTCTCGATTCTCGGATGGTGTCTTTCTTGGTTATGCTTTACATTCTCATGCATATCGAGTACTTAACCTTGAAACTAACCGAGTTATAGAGACTTGTGAAGTCACTTTCGACGAGACCATGCCTTGTTCTGTTCCTGTCTTTGAAAGTGCAGGTAATCAGGAGATTGGTGAGATCATCTTCATTGAGGAGAATGAGGAAGATGCTAATTGGGGAGATGCAGAGCCGACCTCTTCGGTTGTTCCAGTCGAGTCTACGACAACTACTTCGGCTCACGGACCAGATCTATCTTCTTCCACTACATGGGGTCCGCACGAGCCACCTCCTCAGCCTACGTCGGCTGCACCTGAGGAGGCTCTAGTAGCTGTTGAGGGGGAGGCGACATCTTTGAGGGAAGCCCCTCGGCACATCCAGCGTCGCCACCCGCCTCAAACCATGATCAGCGACATCAGTCAGCGTGTTACACGCTCAAGGTCATATGAAATCTCACATTTCGCTCATTCCGCTTTTGTCGCTAATTTTGAGCCACAAAATGTTGGACACACACTTTATGATCCCGATTGGGTCAATGCTATGCACGAGGAGTTACAAAACTTTGAGAGGAATGAAGTCTGGGTCTTAGTTCCACCTCCACCTGAGTGTCACCCTATAGGTACAAAATGGGTTTTCAAGAACAAGCAAAGTGAGGATGGAGTGGTGGTGAGGAATAAGGCTAGGCTAGTGGCTCAGGGGTTTTGTCAGAAAGAGGGAGTAGACTTTGAAGAAACCTTTGCTCCTGTGGCCCGTATCGAGGCTATAAGGATGCTCTTAGCTTATGCAGCTTCGAAAGTGTTCAAGCTGTATCAAATGGATGTGAAGAGCGCCTTTTTGAACGGGTACATAGAGGAAGAGGTGTATGTGAGACAACCCCCTGGCTTTGAAAATCCTAAGTATCCCAACCATGTTTACAAACTCCACAAAGCCTTGTATGGATTGAAACAAGCCCCGAGAGCCTGGTATGAGCGTTTGAAAGCCTTCTTGCTTGCTAAGGGCTTTAAGATGGGTTCAGTAGATAAAACTTTGTTTCTCCTCAAGCAAGGCACTGACACACTTTTGGTTCAGATTTACGTGGATGATATCATTTTTGGTGGTTCCTCTCACGCTCTTGTTGCAAAGTTTTCTGAGACTATGAGCAGGGAATTCGAGATGAGCATGATGGGCGAGTTGACATTCTTCCTCGGGCTACAAATCAAGCAAACCCGTGAAGGAACATTCGTGCACCAAGGCAAGTACACCAAGGATCTCCTGAGGAAGTTTGATATGGGCGAGGCCAAGCCTCTTTTGACGCCCATGTCGACTACGATGGCCCTGGACGAGGACAAGGAAGGAGAAGCTGTGGACCAGAAGGAGTACCGAAGCATGATCGGATCTCTGCTGTACCTGACGGCGACGAGACCGGACATCCAGTTCGCGGTCTGCTTGTGCGCGCACTTTCAGTCTTCACCGCGCACATCGCATCGTCAAGCCGTCAAGCGGATCATGAGGTACCTTCGTTTCACACCCGAATTTGGTCTTTGGTTTTCTGCTTCCTCCTCTCTTTCTCTTTGCGGTTACTCTGATGCGGATTATGCTGGTTGTCGTACTGAGAGGAAGTCCACTTCTGGGACTTGCCAGTTTCTTGGGTCTTCTCTTGTGTCTTGGTCTTCTCGCAAGCAGTCCACTGTAGCTCAATCCACCATAGAAGCTGAGTATGTTGCTGCTGCTGCTTGCTGTTCCCAGTTGCTTTGGATGGTTGCTACTTTGCGAGACTATGGCTTAGAGTTTAGGCGAGTGCCTTTATTCTGTGATAGCACTAGTGCCATATGTGTAGCCAAAAACCCTGTTCTCCACTCCAAAACCAAGCACATAGAGGTCCGTTTTCACTTCTTACGAGACCACTATGAGAAAGGGGACATTGACCTTATTCATGTTGACACCCACAACCAGCTCGCATATATCTTCACCAAACCCCTTGACCAAGCTGAAAGTCCTATGTTTGGTGTTGGTAATTAGTGACAATACCTAAGTACTAATCCTATGCCTAAGTTGTATGTAGCATATGAGGATTAGTACATTCCAAGGTTGGTGGCAAGATGGACATGGTGATCATGATGGCCACACTTGGATTTGGACGCAACCCTATGTGATCAAGGCAAAGGTATATGCTTAAGGGTTGTGTTTTAGTAACCAAGACACCTAGTGGGTGTGGTTACATTATAGGATAGATAGCCGTACTATAAAGAAGGGAATGACGCGGCTATTGAACTCCTAAGTGCCTCTAGATGTGCATTTCATGATCATATGCATTTGGATGGAACTAATATCGCCTCGAAAAATGATTGTGAAAATGCTAACACACTCACACATGACGAGATCACTTGGTGATGTTAGCACGTTTGCGACGGCGGTGGAGTTTGAGCGGTAGAGAGGGTTTGGGTTCCTCTCTCCCTCCCGCTGAGCTTGCGAGGCGGGATTCAGACGTTTTCGAGAAGTTGAAACGACTATTTTCCACTACACCGGAAGTCTAGAAAAGAAACAGAGGCGAACGGAGGTCACAGAGGTGACCGGACGCTGAACCGGACGCGGTCCTTGCACGACCGGATGCGTCCGATCAGTGTTCAGTGTCTGCGCATTTTTCAGTTCGATAATCGGACGCGAGGCGCGTCCGGTCACTGATGATCGGACGCGTCCGGTCGTCCAGGGAGATTACTGGACTCTAACCGGACGCTGGCACTGTCGCGTCCGGTCATTTACTTCAGCGCGTCCGGTCACTATTTCGTTGAGCGCTACTCAGGCGACCAGCGCGTCCGGTCCTTCACGGGACCAGCGCGTCCGGTCATTCCCGGCACGTCCGGTCAGTTGGACCAGCGCGTCCGGTCGTTGCTTCGCAATTAGCCATTGGGCGACCAGCGCGTCCGGTCGTTTGGACCAGCGCGTCCGGTCAGTACTTCACGAGTTAGCCGTTGGGCGATCGGCGCGTCCGGTCAGTTGGACCAGCGCGTCCGGTCAGCCCGATCTCGGCTGTTTAAGTTTCTAACGGCTATATTCAAAGGGGTACGTCTATAAATACTCGTTGGCCGGCTCAAGGCTCTCTCTCTCGAACATTTGACATACTTGTGAGCACTTTGAGCTAAGCAACTCCCCTCCCACTCATCTCTCTTGCTTCCTTGCATATTCGAAGTGAGATTGAGTGATCCAAGTGCATTTGCATTGTGAGATTGCATCTAGTTGGCACTTGGTGGTTGATATGCTGCGGGATTCTTGTTTCTCTTGGTGGTTGCCGCCACCTAGACGGCTTGGAGCAGCTTGGAGGCGTTGGCAAGAGTTGGTGATTGTTCTTAGCCACCTCCGGTGATTGTGAGGGGTTTGTGCCTACCTCGGCGAAGCGCCAAAGGCAACATTAGTAAATTGCTTCGTGTCATTGCAACCTTTTGCCATTTGGTAGGTTCTTGTGGCGCCTTTTGAGAGGCTTGGTGTGAGACCGATTAGCCACCGAACCACGTGGTGAAGAGGGACACAACGGGGACTAGCGTGCCGGCAAGCACGTGAACCTCGGGATAAATCTTCGTGCCATCATTATTATTGTGTTTGATCAATCCCGGTGGTTCTATATTGTGGTATTCATCTCTTGATCATATTGATTGGTTGGCTCAATACTTCGCGCCTCGGTGATACCCTCCTAACTCTCTCTTGTATTAATTTCTTAGTTACCTTGCTAGCTTGTTAGTGTAACTCTTAGCTTGAGTAGCTAGCTAGCTTTAGTTGTAGTTAAATTGTGCGGTTTGACTTGTGCGGTTGAGTGCAAATATACTAGAATTGTGAATTGGTTAGGTGGCTTGCAAACACCCCGTAGGCTAAGCAAAACTCGCATCTCGCTATTTGTTTTATTGATAAACTTGTTTAGCTTGTCTTTGTAGAAATTTTTAATAGGCTATTCACCCCCCTCTAGCCATCAAGACCTTTCAAGTGGTATCAAAGCCGTGGTCACCGTTTGTAAGGCTTAACAACCTCGGTGTAAGATGGCTCAAGTTATGTTCAATCATGTTAATGGCAAGCCTCTATTCTTTGATGGCGTCTCTTCCTTTGATCATTGGAAAAGGAAGATGAAGCAATATCTAGGCAATATACATGAGAAGGTTTGGGATGTGACCAAAGAAGGATATGTCATTCTTGATGAGGAAAACCTCACTCCCAATGACCGCATCAACAAACAATGCAATACGGCGGCACTTGACACAATCTATCGTGCCATTGATGATAAAGTATTTGAGCAAATCAAAGATCTTGAAAAGGCAAATGAGCTTTGGATAAGGCTTGAAGAAACATATGAAGGCACTTCAACGGTAAGAAGTGCCAAACTATATATGCTCAAGGACAAGTTCTCCACATTCAAGATGAAGGATGATGAATCCATCCCGGAGATGTTCTATAGGCTCCAAGTCATTGTCAATGATCTCAAGGGGCTTGGGGAGAAGGTTGAGGACAAGGACTTCTCACACAAGTTCTTGATGTGCTTACCCAAGAAGTTTGCCACCTTGAGAAGAATGATCTTTAGAGAGGGATTGGACAAGGTCAAACCAACCAATGTGCTTGGAGATATAATGACCGATGCCCAATACAATGATGATGAAGATGAGGTAGAAGAGAAGAAGGAAACCAAGGTCAAGCAAGAGAAGTCCATTGCATTCAAGGCTTCATCCTCTAAGGGCAAGAGCAAGGTAGAAAGTGATGATGATGATCCTTTCGATGATGAGACCATGGCCCTCCTTGTGCACAAGATGGGAAGGTTCATGAAGAAGAAATGATATGGGGCAAGGAAGAGGAGAGACACTATAAAAGCAAAGACCCTTTGCTACAATTGCAATAGCCCCGATCACATAGTGGCAGATTGCCCCTATGAAGATAAGAGATTTCATAATGGGGACTTGAAGCTCAAGAAGAACAAGAAGGATAAGAAAGAGAATGAGAAGAAAGCAAAGAAGAGCTTCACTTTCAACAAGAAGAAGAAGGGTGGTGGTTATGTAGTCACTTGGGATAGTGACAACTCCGATAGTGATGATGATGAAAGCTCTAGTGATGATGAGAGGATCACTCGACGAGCCACTGCAAACATCGCCCTCTCCAACAAGCCATCCATCTTCGACACTATATCAACATGCCTTATGGCCAAGCCTACCTAGGTAAAACATGATGATAGTGATGATGATTCTTGTGCTAGTGATGATTGTAGGAGTGATGATGAGGAGGATGAGGACTACTCCAAGGATGATCTATTAGGCATAATAGATCAAATGAGCAAGGGCTACAAGAGGACAACCAAGAAATACAAAATCTTGGAACAAGAGCTCATTGCCAAGAGCAATGAAAATGATGCCTTGATGGAGGAGCTTGTTGCTCTCAAAAAGAGTAAGGAGTGCAAAGGAATTGAACAAGAGCTCAAAGCTCTTAGGAAATCTTTTGATGAGCTAGAGGCTTCTCGTGAGTGTCTAAAGGAAGACCACGAGGATCTTGAAATTGCTCACACTAGGCTTAAGGAAGCCCACTCCACTCTACTTGAGCTCATCAAGGAAAAGGACCTTAAGTTGGAGAAGTTCATGAAGGAAGCTAAGGAGGAGCAAGTGATTGTCACTTGTGATATTGGACTAACATGTGATATTATTGATGATTCTTTATTTGTTAGTCCTACTAATGCTTCATGTAGCTCATCATCATCCACCACAACCAACTCTACCTCTACTACTAGTGATTCATCACTTATGGTTGAGACTCTCAAGAGAGAGGTGGATGATCTCACCCGCGCATTAGGCAACGCCTATGGTGGGGATGCCCGCTTGCTAAAATGCTTGGGTAGCCAAAGGTTCTCTCTTAACAAAGAGGGATTGGGCTATACTCCCAAGAAGGGCAAGGCGGCCTTTGCTACTCCAAAGTCTCGCTTTGTGAAAGGCAATGGTCGTTATTGCAATAGATGCAAGCAAGTTGGACATCTAGAGATTAATTGCAATAAAATGAACAAGAACAAGAAAAATGCTAATGTACCTTATATTCCTTTTGATTCTTGTTATGTGCTTACCAAGGGTGAGAAAGGTGTGCATGCTAGGTTTGTTGGTACACCAATTATGAGCCCAAAGAAGAAGGCCATTTGGGTACCAAAGAGCTTAGTGACTAACCTCCAAGGACCCAAGCAAGTATGGGTACCTAAAAGATATTAAATTGTTTTGTAGGTAAATTACAAGGCCGGAGGAAGGCATTGGGTGCTTGATAGTGGGTGCTCTCAACATATGACCGGTGATTCAAGAATGTTCAACTCTCTCAAATCAAATGATAGTGGCATTGATAGCATCACATTTGGTGACAATAGCAAGGGTGATGTAAAGGCTCTTGGAAGGATTGCAATCTCAAATGATCATAGCATTTCCAATGTGCTCTTAGTTGAAAAGTTGAACTTCAATCTTCTCTCGGTTGCTCAATTGTGTGATCTCGGTTTCAAGTGCATATTTGGTGTTGATGATGTGGAGATAGTTAGTGTTGATGGCTCTAACTTGATCTTCAAAGGCTTTAGATATGAGAATCTATACTTGGTTGATTTCAATGCTAGTGACACTCAACTTTCAACATGTTTGCTCACCAAATCAAGTATGGGTTGGTTATGGCATAGAAGACTTGGTCATGTTGGCATGAAGCAATTGAACAAGTTAGTAAAGCATGACTTAGTTAGAGGCTTGAAGGATGTCACATTTGAGAAGGATAAGCTATGTAGTGCATGTCAAGCTGGAAAGCAAGTAGGCAACACTCATCCATTGAAGAGCATTATGAGTACTTCCAAGGCATTTGAGTTGTTGCACATGGATCTATTTGGGCCAACTACATACACAAGCATTGGTGGCAACAAGTATGGTTTTGTGATTGTGGATGATTTCACTAGATACACATGAGTATTCTTTCTTGTGGACAAGAGTGATGTATTTGACATATTCAAGAAGTTCATCAAGAGAGTGCAAAATGAGTTTGAGACCACAATCAAGAAAGTAAGAAGTGACAATGGAAGTGAGTTTAGAAACACAAGAGTTGATGAGCTATGTGAGGAGCTTGGAATCAAGCATCAATTCTCGGCCAAGTATACACCTCAATCAAATGGCTTAGTTGAGAGGAAAAATAGAACCTTAATTGATATGGCAAGATCAATGTTGAATGAGTATAATGTGAATCATTCATTTTGGGCCGAAGCAATCAACACGGCTTGCTTCTATAGCAACCGCCTCTATTGCCACAAGTTTCTAGAGAAGACACCATATGAGATCTTAAATGGAAGAAAGCCCAATATTGCATACTTTCAGGTATTTGGTTTCAAATGCTATATCTTGAAGAAGGGCACTAGATTGAGCAAGTTTGAGAAGAAATGTGATGAAGGCTTCCTACTTGGTTACTCAACTACTAGCAAAGCTTATAGAGTATGGAACCTAGCTAGTGGACAACTTGAAGAAGTGCATGATGTTGAATTTGATGAAACAAATGGCTCTCAAGATGAAGAAGATAACTTAGATGATGTGAGAGGAACTCAATTGACCAATGCTATGAAAGAAATGGATATTGGTGATATTAGGCCAAAGCAAGTGATTGATGTGGATGACAAAGATCAAGTGCTCCAAAGTCCAATTACACAAGCTAGTGGTTCTCTAATGCAAAATCAAGCTAGTACATCATCTCAAGTGCAACAAGATCAACAAGTGGCTAGTTCATCATCTCCAACTCATGATCAACATCAACATCCAAGCAATCAAGTCCAAGTGCTTCAACCAACTAACATTGCAAGAGACCATCCATTAGATTCCATCATTGGTGACATACAAAGAGGAGTTCAAACTAGATCAAGATTGGCATCATTTTGTGGTCACTCTTCTTTTGTGTCAATAGAAGAACCCAAGGACATTGATAGAGCATTGAGAGATCCAGATTGGGTAAATGCAATGCATGAAGAGCTCAACAACTTTAAGAGAAATGAAGTATGGGAACTAATTGAAAGGCCTAAGGATCACAATGTCATTGGAACAAGATGGGTCTTTCGCAACAAACAAGATCAAGATGGGATAGTAGTAAGGAACAAAGCAAGACTAGTGGCTCAAGGTTACACACAAATAGAGGGTCTTGACTTTGGTGAAACTTATGCCCCGGTTGCAAGATTGGAAGCAATTAGGATCTTACTTGACTATGCTTGTGCTCACAATATCAAGCTATATCAAATGGATGTAAAGAGTGCATTTCTCAATGGGTACATTCAAGAGGAGATGTATGTGGAGCAACCTCCCGGTTTTGAAGATGACAAGAAACCCAATCATGTATACAAGTTAAGGAAGGCTTTGTATGGATTAAAGCAAGCACCTAGAGCATGGTATGAAAGATTGAGGGACTTCTTGCTATCCAAAGGATTTGTCATGGGCAAAGTTGATACAACTCTTTTCACCAAGAAGATTGGGAAAGACTTGTTTGTGTTGCAAATATATGTTGATGATATCATATTCGGTTCAACCAATCAAGATTATTGTGATGAGTTTGGGAAAATGATGGCAAAGGAATTTGAAATGTCAATGATTGGTGAACTTAGTTTCTTTCTTGGACTTCAAATCAAACAAATGAAGGAAGGAACATTTGTAAGCCAAACCAAGTACATCAAAGATATGCTCAAGAAGTTTGTCATGGAAGATGCAAAGAGTATTACAACCCCAATGGGCACTAATGGAAGTTTGGATAGTGACAAGAGTGGCAACATGGTGGATCAAAAGCTATATAGATCAATGATTGGTAGCCTACTCTATGTGACGGCATCAAGGCCCGATGTGATGTTTAGTGTATGCATGTGTGCAAGATTTCAAGCCTCACCAAGAGAAAGTCATTTGAAGGCAACAAAGAGAATATTGAGGTACTTAAAGCATACACAAGATGTTGGATTGTGGTATCCCAAGGGTGCAAGCTTTGAGCTAGTTGTATATTCGGATTCTGACTATGCCGGTGACAAAGTAGAAAGAAAGAGCACTTCCGGGACTTGTCAATTGTTGGGAAGATCACTTGTCTCATGGTCATCCAAGAAGCAAAATAGTATTGCACTATCTACCGCCGAAGCCGAATACATTGCCGCGGGTAGTTGTTGTGCACAAATCTTATGGATAAAGGCAACATTGAAAGATTTTGGAATCAATTTCAAGAATGTACCATTGCTATGTGACAATGAAAGTGCCGTGAAGCTAACTAACAATCCGATTCAACATCAAAGAACAAAGCATATTGATGTTCGCCATCACTTTATTAGAGATCATCAACAAAAGGGTGACATTGCTATTGAGAGTGTGGGCACCGAAGATCAATTAGCCGATCTATTCACCAAGCCACTTGATGAGAAGAGATTTCACAAGCTAAAGAATGAGTTGAACATACTTGATTTCTCCAACATGAGTTGATGCACTCCCATGATATGACATGCCTCTCCTTCGAGCCCCAAGGTACAATTGGTTGACATGTCATACATTCTATACTAAGGACATGTTTAGTGCATCTAGTCATGATTTCTTATGTTCTAGGATCATTCATGAAAATTAAATGAATTTGAAGTTTATATGGTGCCACTATTGTTTCCATGACTTGTATGATCTAGTGGTAGCATATAACTTGTTTAAGTAGCTTGTGATCCTAAGTGTTTAATCTAGAAAACTTGTCTAAATATTTGCTTCAACATGGTGCATGATAACCCTTCTAGTGAGGTGTGAAGAAGCTTGCCCTTGGATCAAACCGAAGTATTTTATTTATGCAAGCAATCTAGGTTGAATCATAAACTTGATCCTCACCCCATATTTTAACTTGATAATCTATCTAAAGTCTGCTCCTTATGGTCAATTGGTGCCAAAGGGGGAGAAAATGTTGTTCACAAAGATAGAACTGAAAAAATGTTATGGGGGAGAAAATGTTGTTCACAAAGATAGAACTCAAAAAATGTTATGGGGGAGAAAATGTTGTTCACAAAGTTAAATCCTAAAGGGGGAGAATTGATAAAAGAGGCACACAAGTAGGGGGAGCAAGCTCTTAAACATGAATGTTGCATTTCTATGTGCACTTCATATGTATGATGCATAGTTATGCATTTCGTTTTCTCCGATACATCGCTTGTGTGGTGACTTGCTAGTATAATTTGAATGATGCATTGTGGTACTAGCATGAATAGGAAGTAGTTAGATTTTTCTTGCTTCATGTTTTTTAAAGTGGTACTAGAGCCTTGCTTATAATGTTGATCTCACGAGGTTTCTAGTTATGTTTGTGCTTTTCCAAGTGGAATCTAACCACACAAGGTGCTAAGATGGTGTTTATTGCTACTCCGATGGTATCACGCTTCAAAGGTCTATAATCTAAAACACTTAGCACCTATTGGTAGACAATGCTCCTAATCTTTCCTATCTAACATGTATGCTTCCAAAATCTAAACATATAGCATACATGTAGGGGGAGCCATTGCTATCAATTTGAATTCATGATCACATGTCCATGATGCTTACACATGGTAATATACTTGGACAATGTGACATGGGTTCAATCAAAATTTTATCATAATATCTTTGTGAAAGGTTTGTCACCAATTACCAACAAGGGGGAGATTGAAAGTCCTATGTTTGGTGTTGGTAATTAGTGACAATACCTAAGTACTAATCCTATGCCTAAGTTGTATGTAGCATATGAGGATTAGTACATTCCAAGGTTGGTGGCAAGATGGACATGGTGATCATGATGGCCACACTTGGATTTGGACGCAACCCTATGTGATCAAGGCAAAGGTATATGCTTAAGGGTTGTGTTTTAGTAACCAAGACACCTAGTGGGTGTGGTTACATTATAGGATAGATAGCCGTACTATAAAGAGGGGAATGTCGTGGCTATTGAACTCCTAAGTGCCTCTAGATGTGCATTTCATGATCATATGCATTTGGATAGAACTAATATCGCCTCAAAAAATGATTGTGAAAATGCTAACACACTCACGCATGACGAGATCACTTGGTGATGTTAGCACGTTTGCGACGGCGGTGGAGTTTGAGCGGTAGAGAGGGTTTGGATTCCTCTCTCCCTCCCGCCGAGCTTGCGAGGCGGGATTCAGGCGTTTTCGAGAAGTTGAAACGACTATTTTCCACTACGCCGGAAGTCCGGAAAAGAAACGGAGGCGAACGGAGGTCACAGAGGTGACCGGACGCTGAACCAGACGCGGTCCTTGCACGACCAGACGCGTCCGGTCAGTGTTCAGTGTCTGCGCATTTTTCAGTTCGATGATCGGACGCGAGGCGCATCCGGTCACTAATGATCGGACGCGTTCGGTCGTCTAGGGAGCTTACTGGACTCTAACCGGACGCTGGCACTGTCGCGTCCGGTCATTTACTTCAGCGCGTCCGGTCACTATTTCGTTGAGCACTGCTCAGGCGACCAGCGCGTCCGGTCCTTCACGGGACCAGCGCGTCCGGTCGTTCCCGGCGCGTCCGGTCAGTTGGACCAGCGCGTCCGGTCGTTGCTTCGCAGTTAGCCGTTGGGCGACCAGCGCGTCCGGTCAGTACTTCACGAGTTAGCCGTTGGGCGACCGGCGCGTCCGGTCAGTTGGACCAGCGCGTCCGGTCAGCCCGATCTCGGCTGTTTAAGTTTCTAACGGCTATATTCGAAGGGGTACGTCTATAAATACTCGTTGGCCGGCTCAAGGCTCTCTCTCTCGAACATTTGACATACTTGTGAGCACTTTGAGCTAAGCAACTCCCCTCCCACTCATCTCTCTTGCTTCCTTGCATATTCGAAGTGAGATTGAGTGATCCAAGTGCATTTGCATTGTGAGATTGCATCTAGTTGGCACTTGGTGGTTGATTTGCTGCGGGATTCTTGTTTCTCTTGGTGGTTGCCGCCACCTAGACGGCTTGGAGTAGCTTGGAGGTGTTGGCAAGAGTTGGTGATTGTTCTTAGCCACCTCCGGTGATTGTGAGGGGTTTGTGCCTATCTCGGCGAAGCGCCAAAGGCAACATTAGTAAATTGCTTCATGTCATTGCAACCTTTTGCCATTTGGTAGGTTCTTGTGGCGCCTTTTGAGAGGCTCGGTGTGAGACCGATTAGCCACCGAACCACGTGGTGAAGAGGGACACAACGGGGACTAGCGTGCCGGCAAGCACGTGAACCTCGGGATAAATCTTCGTGCCATCATTATTATTGTGTTTGATCGATCCCGGTGGTTGTATATTGTGGTATTCATCTCTTGATCATATTGATTGGTTGGCTCAATACTTCGCCCCTCGGTGATACCCTCCTAACTCTCTCTTGTATTAATTTCTTAGTTACCTTGCTAGCTTGTTAGTGTAACTCTTAGCTTGAGTAGCTAGCTAGCTTTAGTTGTAGTTAAATTGTGCGGTTTGACTTGTGCGGTTGAGTGCAAATATACTAGAATTGTGAATTGGTTAGGTGGCTTGCAAACACCCCGTAGGCTAAGCAAAACTCGCATCTCGCTATTTGTTTTATTGATAAACTTGTTTAGCTTGTCTTTGTAGAAATTTTTAATAGGCTATTCACCCCCCCTCTAGCCATCAAGACCTTTCACAAGCCCAGTTTGCTCGCTTGCGAGGAGAGCTTGGAGTTTGCTTTCCTTTTTAGCTTGGAAAGTTTTGGTTCTTGTACATTAGTTTTTGTTTTTTTTAGCTTTCGCTTTTGCTTTTGTATCATATTTGCATATCATATCATCATGTATCATATTACATCTTGAGCTTCATCTTTATAGTAGCTAGATTGACACTATGCTCTTGTTGGGGATGTTATGGATGTAACAGAACCGTCCAAATTATAAGAGCACAAGTACAAAAATAATCACCGAAATGATCAAATTCTCACACTTGAGCCCATATAACTCCGGTAGTCCAATGAAATCACGAGGGATTTCAAACCAACCAACATACAAGCTAAGATCGTAGGGATTCAACATAACAAGTCACATGTTACATCCATTCCACAAGTAATTCAATATACATCGGAGTTCAACATAGTTATTACAACTTAAGTTCAAAAGTAGCGGAAGCAAAGTAATTTGAAACTAATATTTTTCTTATTTCAAATACATGCCAGTACCGTGGTCGACTTCCAATAAAAGCATTAGAGATAAGGTAAATAAGAAGGATCATGCCCATGATCACACTCTGCCACAAGGCAGGAGCCAACCAACTCTTGCAGTCGCCATGATACATCACAACCTGCAATAAGTGGGGATAAAACCCTGAGTACAACAAAGTACTCACCTAGACTTACCCGTCAGAAACCAGAAATAAGTGACACCAAGGATCATGCAAGGCTGATATAAAGTGGGGCTAGCTTGACAACTTTTTGCATAAAAGCTTAATATAGATGATCAATCATTAATGCTTAAGCATCAAGTTAATTATCATTAACCTATCATCTATATTAGAACTTGTACTAGAGCACTCACTTTATTAGGAGCAAACAATATTAACCATAGCAGGTATAAATTGAGGCAACCTTTCCATCATTATCCAATTAACCATCCGTTCAATTTAATGGAATCTACGTTGCCGCTGCTCAAGTCAAGTGCTCACTAACTGGGAGCGACGACGATTCGAATCGAATTTCTATCCAGCTGGAGGGGTATTTCTAACACTCACCGCGCAGGCCCCTGTCAGGGTCGCACAAGCCACCTTTTCATATGATTCAGGAATCGCGGGTCCGAATGATGTCGCGACCCCAAGGGCGACACTCTGCCAGGTGATAGGGACTCTAACCCCCCCTTGGTCTCACGCCTATGTCCCCAAGCACATCCTTTCTCTCCTCCAAGAAGCAACCTACCATTCGATTCCCGGCCTGAATCACATTACTCGGCTTCGCGGTCGGAACGACTTATCCGACCAACTAAGTGTTAGACTGCGTTCAACATGACTCAAGGACGTACAGCGAATCGGTCCTTAAATGACTCAGACGGGGATAGATCCACACCCAAGACCTCCATGCCTTGTTGCTTCACTATCGTCATCCCGCCCGGTCTCATTTCATTTTATTAACACATGGTTCCATTCCACGATAGCAAATATAGCCAACCGTGCCATATATGAATATCCCTATATCTCGCAGGTGACAGGAAATCACCTGACTTCTACCGCTTAAAGCAGGGCTAAGCATCTACTCGATCCTAGTCTATGTAGGATTCAAGGATTCATATATCTGGACAAGGAATGATATAATGCAGTAAGGTTTTCAACCAACTCCTACCACTTAATGCAACAATACTTATAACATATATAGAATTAATTGCTTTGAAGATAGGAGGCTTATAATGCTCCGGGGCTTGCCTGGGATCCGACTCAAGTTAGAGTTTGTCAAGTGAAACCCGCTTGGCGAGCATTCTCTCATTCTAGCACTTGTCCGGTCCTTCGATCTTCGGGATGGATCCACCAACTCCATCTTCGGGTTTGGCTCCACCTTAGGTCCTTCACGTGCTTCAGCTAACGTACCTAAATAAGGTGCAACAATGCATATGCATGAATGCATAGAAGTTCAATAAACAAAGTAATCAAACAAGCATACCAAAGTTCTCCTAAACACCTAGAGCTAAATAACTTAATCCTCACTAAGGCATAACATAGAAGATTGCAAACACATCAATCAAGACACAAGTCTTATAAGATCCTAGGGTACCAAACCAAGTACCAACAATGACATGTGTCACACTTCAATACACAAGCATGACAAAGTTAATCAAAGCACTAGAACTAGAAATTGCCACATTCTGGGCATCAGAACAGCAGCTAAGTAATTTAATCATAACTGGAGATCTACAACTCCAAATGACTTGCAAGAAGACATTATGGAAATCTTATGAAATTCTCTACATTTCATTTATAATCATCACAGCATGATTCCAAAGTTTAACATATCGAATTTATACAAACACAGAACTGGTCTAACAAGACAGAGAGCAAGCAATTCTGTACATCTAACTTTAAACAGCTATAACTCCTAAACCACATGGTCAAATGCCACCAAATTTTAACAGAGGCTAGATACATAAATTATCTACAACTTTTATATAAACAAGTTTTACAACAAAGCACATTACCATGAAGAACTTTGCTAAGTTCCCAGATCTGTCCAGAAACCTCATTTGCAAGAAATAATTATTAACTTATGTTGCAAACATATAATTGGACAAAAACAACTTCACCAACATTTCATAAATGACTAATGAACACCAGAAAACATAGTGTTCAATGCTAGATAAATTATTTTAATACACTTCTTAATTTATCTTAGATAATTAAGTGGAATTATGAACACATAGTAAAGTTGTTCAATAATTTCTACCAAAATTACAGTGCCCTACATATTCTCCCAATAGCCTACTGTCCAAATTTCAAGCCATTTGGACATGTATATCAACCTCTATGAAAAAGAAAAATGGCTATTACAAGAATTCATGTGAGAGCAAGATGAATCAATAACTCATTCATACTATAACCAAAATTCATGAAATTTTTACCACACACCAAAAATCACATGAGTAGCATGCCACAAAAATTTCACTTCATTTGGAGCCCTAAATTTGCAGTTAATAAAATGACAAATACAACTAGCATTGAAAACCTAATCTGAAAAATCCATTTTTACAGCAAAAACATGAAACTAAAACATGCCATATTATAGATCTAGCACATAGACAATTTCACAAGGATTCCAAAAAGTCCTTATTTGCTATTTTACGAATTTTCTATGATTTATTATGAATTTTCAAAAATCAGCAAAAACTACCACAAATCAGTCATTGTGGCACTATTCATATGAGTCTATGACATTGTAGTTAGGCCCCTGCATTTCTTCAAATTGTTGCATGAAGTCCTTGACGCGAATCAAAGCAGAGGAGGCATCGGAGGTCGTCGGTGCTCGTGGTTCCGGCCGCCGTGGCGCTCGCCGGCGAAGACGGAGTGGCGGGGGAGCACCAGGGGGTCCGCGCGAACTCCATGGTGGCCCCAGCTCGGCCAGCGATGGCTCGTGGCCTCCTGGCCACGTGCACAGTGACCCGCACAGCGACAGCGATGGCGGCGACTGGTGCTCTGGTGGCAGAACGACCGGCAAGGGGGTGCACGAGGTACGGCAGAGGCTGGAGAAGGCGATGCCGCACTCGGTTGGGACAAAGGGAGAGCACAGCACCGGCGGCATGGAGCTTGCTCCGTCGGCCATGGCTGCCGACGCGCTCTGGCGTGTGCGTGCGGCGTAGGGGGCGAGAGAGATTTGAGCGGGGGAGAAGGGCAGGGTGCTCGGGTCTTCTACATCGTCTTGACGACGTGTGGGTGCAAGGTGGCGAGTGGAGTCAGCGCGAAGGATCCACGCGGCGCACGGGAGCAGAGCGGGTCGACCATTGCTGCTCTTTTGAATTTTCAAATTTTCAATACCACCTCAAACGTACAACTGAAACTCCATTTTTTCATCGATCACAACTCCCAAATTAGCTCGAATTGGCTCGTGATATAATTGACAAAAGTGTAGAGCTACAAGTGTAATCCAACTTTGGTTAAAGAATCAAAGTCTAATTCAGCATAGTTAGAGAGATACAAAGCTCCAAAGGAGGGTACCTCAAAACTGAATTCTGCAGCTTAGTTTCAATCGACTGAAACTTCCGTCTTCTCCACCTTATAACTCATAAACCATTTGATGATTTGATCAACCGATTTCACCAATACGTAGAGCTATAAGAGCACTCCAACTTTGACTAAAGGATTTTGGTCAGACTCCAAATGGTTTGCAAACTACAATTCTCTAAAGATAGGTACATGGAAACGGATTCCAGAAATTCAGTCATCCTAGACTTAGCCAAATTTTTCGTCCCTGAAAACAGCACAAGATTCGATTTTGCGAACCCTATTTGACCAAGCTAGACACCAAATCATCTCTTGCTCATTAAACAAAGTTTGTAGTACTCAAACCAAACTACGATTATTATTTAAGGATCAAGATTTGATTCAGCTTGTATTGCAAGATATAAGGCTCCAACTAAGGCACTTAGCACTAAAACAGCATAAGGACTTAGCCAAATTTTGCAAGTGCCAATCAGCCCCTATTTCTGGCTTGTGGGCCACCTTTGAGATTGTTCTGCTCATTTTCATGAGATGGTCATTAAACAACTTTTGTTCCATAACAAATTTGCTACAACTTTGTTTAAGGGTGCAGCTACAGTAAAGCACTTTTAGCTACCCTTTTAAAACAATCAAGCAACTATGCTCCCTAGGTCAAACAAGGTCAAATCAAGGTCAACTATCACTTAGAGACTTAATTAGTCAACATGGTCAACATGAACATTGCTCTATTAAGTGTCCTAAGCCTAGTTAAGATATTTTAGAGGCTAAACATGCACACCATGCATAGGTTGCACAAGAATATAGGCCTCACATGCATTGAAACATAGGAATTAAGTGAAATGCTATAGTTGTTTCATCCCCATGTTTCATGTGTTTGTTTCAACGTACGTGCTACACATGTTTCACTAGGTTGTTCCACATGTGTCCTAGATGTGTTGCACATGTTGCATTTGTATATTGCATAAACACTAGTTCACATGGAATGTAAGGCATGTTTCCTTGTTTTAGAAGCATGTTTCAATTATAATCCAAACAAGCATATAACTTATCATTTCATGTGACTTTTTGATTCCAAACTCCATGAAACTTTTCTAGGGGTCACTATAGATAGTTATTGAGGTGAGACATGTGAAGATACTTTGATAGCAACACCCAAGCATATATCTTTTAATTGAGCCTATATGTAAGCAAGGGTGCAATATCCAAGTTTAGGTTAGGGCTTATCTCCATAGGTTTGACTTTGACATCGTCATCTCCACTAATCTATCATGTTTGATCTTAAACCCACTACTTAATTGGTGATCAACACCTGGGGTGTTACAATGGATATACATGATGTGCTTTGCTTAGGCTCGCTTTGATCTCTTGTTATGAGCTAAAAATGCCTTTTTCAATTGTGAACTTGAATAACACTTGATGAAACTTGAAACATGTTCACCACTGCTTGTGGCAACTAGCAGGTGTAGGTGTGTCGAGAACCCTTTTTGCTTCATATATATGCTTAGTTGCTACGGCTCATACCTTGAGTTACACACTTGCTTGAGAAACTTGAATTTGTGCTAAAACAAAAAAAAGCAAGGTATGAAAAGATCGGGATGGGTCTTTGCTGTCCCATGTCAGAGTATCAAGATAGCTCCTTATTGCACTTAAGGGTGAACTTGAGCTCTGTAATGGATACCGAGATCATTGTCTTAAGCTTCTGATTGCTTTTGGCATAGGCTTGACATGATCGATAAGTCAGGTGTTGATGGCATCGATAACCTCCCGCACACATTTGTTTGACAAACTTTGGTGATAAGCTGCATAACTCCGATAAAATTCAATTGATTAAAAATTTGATCAAATCACAAGTTTGTCTCATGACATGATGTGTGAACTTTGTTTGGGGTAGTTCACTTTGCATACATGTGTAGCATAAGGTTGATCTCCTGTCTATATTTGCTATGTGCTCATTTGATGGTGAACCCTCTTTTAAATTGCTCGAACTTGATCAAACTTGCTAAAATGCCATGTTTCATCTCATTTGGTCATTTTGAGCATTTGCTAGCACTTGTATTTGTTGCTATATATACATGACAGCATCAGCTAGAGCATCTTTTCAATCTACTTGCTATAATTTTGAAGCTTCTGCATTTGTGCATTTATGCATTTATAGCATGTTTTGAGGGGGAGTTGCATTCCTTGGGCTCAAACTTGATAAGTGCATATGTCAACAAGGGGGAGAAGTTTCCACACTCACAATATCACAAGATATGCATTCTTTTGAGTGAGATTGCAAGATTGCATTTGTTCAGGGGGAGCTGCACTTGAGTTGCTTTTGCTAGATGTGTTGAGCCTTTGCCTCTTCTGGAGGGTCTAGCAGTTTTCGGCTTTTCGAGCTTTGCTAGTGGTGTTTGAGCTCGTTGCCTCTTCTTGAGGGCTAGCTTTGTTTTACTTGGTTGCGTCAAGCCATTGCCCATGTCTTTGGGGACCAAGTTTCTTGCTCATTTCAAATGACTTGTTTCGGCTTTTCTTTGGCTTTTGGTCATTTGGTTGAGCTCTTTGTTTTCTCTTATTCTTCTTTTTCTTTTGCTCAAGCTGTTCGTGTATTGGTGTTGACAATGCACTCATCAAGGGGGAGATTGCAAACACAAGGTTGACAAGTACCCTTGTGTGTTCGTTTTGTGATGAGTGATTGTCAATGTGATCCACGAAGTAGGTTGAGTGGTGACTAACCCTACCTTGGCGAAAGCCTTGTGTGCGACATGTCTCTTGGCTTATGTTGTGCAGGTGTGGAGCACGGAGGCGGTAGCCGATGATGAGGTGAAGGTCAAGGAGGACGTGCCATGCCGATGGACCGGAGGGGTGAAGGACGGACGTGAGGCTTGGACCGAGGGACCCGGAGGCCGGGTGGCTAGCCACGGTAGTTGACACTTGGGACATCGACAAGCGCGAGAAGACATGGGAGTGACCGTGTTGACTGTAGAGGTGACACACGTCGGATGGCGGGGGACGCGTATGGAGTACGCTACTCGTGGAACGGTTTGATGGTTTGGGCCTCAAAACCATCGGAGGCGGGTTTACGGGTTTGGGCCTCAAAACCCGGGCGGAGGTTCTGAGGAGGAACGGACGACACGTGGCGGCATCGGGGAGTTCGCATCGAGGCGAAGCTACAGGTGAGGAGGCGCGGTGACCGTTGGATCAACATGAAGACCGGGTTGGACCTCTACGCCCTTGGGCTTGATGGTTTAGCTCTTATGTATTCAGGGGCAATTAGGGGAATGTGTAATAGCCCTGATATATAGGGGATGGCAGCCCCAAGCCATCTTCACCTCTCCACCCACCTCATTTTATTTCATCCTTCTAGGGTTTTCTTCCTCTAGTTGCTTGTGTGAGAGAGAGGTCCACTAATTCACCGATTAGTGTAAGAACCATGAATCTTTGAGGGAAGGAGGTCCCAAATCCTCTGGTGTCCTCCGGTGTTCGGTGGATGAAGCAATTTGTGTGTTCTTGATGTGTTCTTTGCGAGTTCCTCATTTCCCTCTCTAGTTCTTCCTTTGATTCGTCATTTGTAGCTCGTTTTGATTCGTTTTTGTTGCATGGCCTTGATCAATGACGTGAGTTGAGACTTTGCACCGAAGGATTTGCATCAATTCCTCACGAGATCATAGATCGGGGCGAATCAAGAGCTAGGGTTCATTTTTAGGGGATTTTCGTGTTCCTTTGATTTCCCATTGATTGGCTTCAATTTGGTCAATGATTTCTTGAGAATAGCTCACCTACTCCTTTGTGATCCTCTGTGCAAAATTTGCGAACATTTCATGGAGTTTTGATAGGGTTTTCAATCGATTTTGTGGACTGTTCCTGTTGGTTGTTCTTCGTACAGGGAGCTAGCACGTGAGGCCGACCAGCTCATCAGCACCGTGCGCTTCCTGAAGCAGGGCTCCAGCAGGCGCTCGTCAGTAAGCCCAGGCAGCCGTGCGCCTCTGCCTAGGACCGGATTTGCATCTCCCAGGAGACAGGCAGCACCGTGCAGTGCTCGTTGTGAGTCAAGGTAATTTCTGCTTGTTTTAGATCGGTAAAAAGCCTGCCTGTTCCATCCATGAAATACTGAAGAAATGATTATCTAATCCTTTGCTAATCATTGGAGTAGTATTATACTTCCTTTGGCTTGGTAAGTGTTCACGGTTTGCAAAGTTAGCTGCTATCTGTAGCTTGTAATTTCCTATCAGGTTCAGTTGGTGAGTAGACTGAAAGTGCAGAAGAGCTGCTCGTGATTACCATGAGCTTTTGAATTCTATTTGGTCAATAGTTTGTTATTTGCTTTCCTTGGTGGTGTCCAGCTCTCACCAACTCTGCTTGATTTGTCAACTGATCGTTTTAGGTGCACAACTATGGTTATTGCTTCAGTATGAATTCAGTGAGTTTTTGCAGGTGACAATACCCTGCCGTGTAGCACTGCAGTGTTTCTGCTGAAATTTTTCAGGTTATGTTTCTTGGCTATTACAGGCTTGGTTTTTCAGCTCACTGTTTTATCACTCGTTTGCACGTTCGAGCTTCGTTTTGAGTTCCGCTTTTTGCGTTGTTTTTCCATCGATTTAAAGGACCTATCTAGGTACTCTCGTCACCTATTGGCTTGGGTATTTTAGATTCGGAGATTTTTATTGTGTGATGCTCTTGGTGGTGAAACTGGGACAGCGGCCAAATATTTTGAAAGAAATTTGAGGCTCCCATTCACCCCCTCTGGTCGCCGTTTTCGGTCCTTCAAGGTTACTGCTTAATTATTCTATTTGTTGGTTGCTTAATTAGTCACCTGTTCTTCCGTGTAAGATTTCTCCTTTTTTATGGGAGGGAATGAGTTGACGTACGGCATCACGGAGAATGGGGTGAGGTACTTGAGCATGGTGGAGCAGAGGTTGCATTAAAGATAAGAAGTGTGCAAATGAAGGGAAAGGGTATGCCAAAAAAATGTGTTATGTTTGCAGTTTGCAATTTTTCATGTCAAATTAGACAGCATTATGTAATCAACATTGATTATGTCATTATCAATTTCGCATACCTCAGTTTTATTTCGTCCTCCGCCACTTACGGTAAGAGAAGTTTGGGACCTGCTGTGATGAACTTTGTGTAGCAGTGAAAGCTAGGTAAAAAGACGCCAGCATTATTGTCGTCCATGATATCAACCCCACGGAATGAACAAAACAAAACCAGGACATGACACAAGCGCACATGTATGTACGCACCTACCTACCCACCTAACAAAACAGATCGAGTACGCGACCGATCGAGAGGCAACTGGCCCTTGCCTAGGGTGAAAATGGTACAGATAATCCTCCGATCCGATCTACTCTGAATTTGAATTTTAAAGATATAGAGAAGTGTTTTTAATATCCGTGTGGATGCGGATAATCCAAATCTGATTATATGCGGATGCGGTGTAGGATATGGAATTGACGAAATCCGGCGGATATGGATTATCCGATAATTAAACGTGGATTATCCGATGCTTGTATAGGATAATCTGAATATTTAAGGAGTCCAAGCGGCAAGAATATAAATCAGTCCAAACTAAGAACTTGTATTAATTTTGTGAGCTCTTAAATTGAAGTGCTAGATTGATGGTGATTATTTCGAGGTGTATT
Source organism: Saccharum hybrid cultivar R570 (assembly GCA_038087645.1). Taxonomy (NCBI): domain Eukaryota; kingdom Viridiplantae; phylum Streptophyta; class Magnoliopsida; order Poales; family Poaceae; genus Saccharum; species Saccharum hybrid cultivar. Next base: position 6,935,382 of record JAQSUU010000191.1, on the reverse strand, counting down.
GCCGCTTTATGGCTTTGGTTAAAGAATTGTTTCTTATCATAAAAAACAACATGTAAGCACATAGTATCCTACATAAAAAAAGTCTGATTCCGCTCCAACACCGGTCCGAATCCGTACCATTTCCGACATTTAAAAAATCCGTATTCGCAACTGAATCTGTATAATATCCGATCCCCTTTAAATCCGAGAAGAAAATATGAATTAAAATACGAGAAAGCTATTATCCACTCCGATCCTATGCGTTTTGATCCCTACCCTTGCCCGACCCCCAGAGCGGCAGAGCCTCCCATATGCCACTCCGCGCATGAGACGCCACACACACACAAAGGCTCTGTCCTCACGTAGCTAACTAGCGAGAGTGCTGCCGAGCCCCCTACCTTAGCTACCTCTTCGCATGCACCATCAAGTCCGTGACACATGCGACGATGCATGCATGCATGTTCGTCGTCGGCGCCGGTGCTCGCAGGGCACGTTTTCAGCGAGGAATTTCAATATTTAAGCCTGAATACATGCGTCTCTCAACATTTTTGACACTCAATTTGTATGCCTTTCAAAATTTAACCCTAAACGTGCGAATTCTTTCAATTTGGGGTTTCTCACATTTCCTCTCCTTTTCTACTTTCAATATTCTCTCCTCTCTACCAGGCCACTCGAAAAAGACCGAATACCCATGCGGTGTTTCTGTCCTCTCCTCCCCGCGGTAGCGCTCCCGAAGCTCGCGGCCTCGCCCGCACTCGCGGCCAACACGCCGGCCCCAGCGACCGCGGTGGCTCCCGAGCTCCAGGCCGAGCTACCCACCGAGACGGCGACCTGCTCCAGCTCCTCCCCCAACACCGCGTACCGCCGTGGGCTGGGCGTCCTCCGCCAGCAAGTCCACGCCGCCGCCGTCACAGCCAGGGACGCTCCAAAATTAAAACTTCGGTTGAGGAAAAAACAACTCATAAATCCATGCAAACTAAACAAGCAGGCTAGGATTGATCATTACCAAGCTGAGATTCTATCGTTGTCGCTGCGGCAACGGGATCAGAGAGAGGATGCAATCTAGTGCCGGATGCTCGCAAAAGAAAAATCTAGTGCCGGATGAGAGGTGGGAGGAACGCATCGATAGGAAATCTCCGACGCCGACCCGACTAGCAAGAGCTAGCCGCGTGCCCCCAGCCCCCCCAATGCCTGAACATGTCATACGGCGGCGTCTGCGGGACGGCGTACACACGGACGGCAGTCGGCAGCACGACGAGACCCCGTTGCTCTGCTGCTACTCCAGCTGCAGCGTGGTGGCGTCCTCGGACGATCCAGATAGCGGGGTGGGGCCGACGACGGGCTGGCCAGAGGCGGCCGGTTCGCCGGCACCGGAGTGGCCCAAGCGCGGATGGCGGCGTCGGGTCTCGCACGAACTCGTCGCCACCCCACGCGACTGGAGTTCGCGAGGAGACGAACAGAGAAGCCTGGGTTCATTCTTTTACCAGCAGGGGCACTATAGTCTTTTCTAGTACCCTGAATAGTGTGAAGCATATATTGAAAATAGAAAAGAAGAGGAAATGTGACAAATCCCCCGAATTGAAAGAATTCGCATGTTCAGAGTTAAATTTTTAAAAGGCATACGAATTGTATGTCACATGTTGAGAGACATACATATTAAGGTTAAATATTGAAATTTCTCATTTTCAGCGTAGCACAGGGAACGGCCGAACGGGATACTGCACTCGTTCGAAGACGACAGCGCCTCCAGCTAGCTTGCACTGGCCCGTACGCTCACAGGTCACAGCAAAGGGCGCGGGCGTGACTGACAGCGAGAGGTTGTCCCGTCTTTTTTGTTTTTTGGCCCTTTTTTTGAAAGATTCTCTCAAATAGGCCCCTGACGGAAAGATTTCAAAAAATGGACCCTCAGCTTGGCGCCATGGTCCATGGCGCCAAGCTACAACGTCATGGCGCCATGTATCCTGGCGCCAAGAGGCATCCGACGTGGCTCCACGGGAATCTACGTGGCGTAGCTTGGTGCCATGGAGCATGGCGCCAAGCCTTGGCGCCAAGATCCATGGCGCCAAGCTTTGGAGCCATGCTGCATGGCGCCAAGCACCCATAATATAGCCTGCCCCCTTCCTATCCCCGGTCATTCCCGTTTTCTTACTCATTCTCTTCGGGTTTTTCATTTAGACACTTTTCCGTTGCTCTATAATCGAGCAATTGGACCGTGAGAAGTTGGATTTTATCCGTGGATCTTCGAGAGGTAGGTATCCTGTCACCCTTCCTTAATTTATTCGAATCGATTTGGTAAAATGAAGGCATATTTTTTACCTATGAACTTCAAAATTTTGAAATACATATGTATTGTTGAACCGTAGGATGCCTAGGCGTGGGAAAGCTAGAAAACAAAGGTATGTGTACATTCGTTTCATCGTATAATAAACCTTTATTTTTAAGATTTATTGTTAATTGTTTTGTTATATTGACCGTATTTATTGAATTATAGCTATGGACGGATGACCGAAAGTCCATACGTCCTAAAGCCGCTCCCTAGCGGTGTCCCAATACCAATGTGTTTTTGTGGTGATCCTTGCAAGGTTGAAATTTCCGAAGATGAGGCAACATATAAGCAGAGATATTGGATGTGTTCTAATTTTGCATGGGAACCAACAGAGCGTCAGCGCCGCAGTACATTTATTGTGAGAAACTGCTTTTGTTTATTAATTAATTTGTGTCATATGAAGTTCTGCTTAATAATTGGATTTCAAACAATTGAATTTGCTGCAGACCCCTCCACCGCTATGTGATTTTGAACAGTGGATTGACACTGAGATCAAGGAGGCTGACATGCGGCTTCTACAAGGCTTGAAGGAGTGGGATGCGGAGCGCCTGGAGATCTTAGAGAAGAGACGTAGAGAGGAGGCAGCAGCGAAGGAGCACAAGGAAGAGGAGGAAATGAGGCGTGTTGCTGCTTGTAGGGAGGAGAGGGAGAGGAAGCTTGAGCGCGTGCGCCGAGCGAAGGCAGCGATGGAGGAGAATCCCGATGCTCAGAACAAGGGAAAGTGGCCTCGTTGTACTCAGTAGTATGCTACTTGTATGCCCAGAACATGGTCGATGTACTTTAGGTAAATCATGTGCCTAGGACATGTTCTTTGTTATTTAATTCGTCGTCATGTACGTCATGTGCACTTTAAGTTTTTAGATGCGGTTCTAACTTCCTCTAACTTCCTCCGAAAATACTTATCCTCAAGCTGTCTAGCAGCCTCCTGGAAAAGATCAAAATTATCCTTGACACCATCCTTTCGGAGTAGATTCTCAGCAAGGTGCCGAGTACACCAACGATGGTGCAAAGGCGCGTACCCCTCTATCTCCTCTCGCACAGCATGAAGTATGCCCTGGTGCCTATCCGATATGACGCCCACCTCCCTGCCAGGCCCAACCACATGTATCCGGACTAGCCTCAAGAACCATCCCCAGCTATCATTATTCTCCCTCTCAACCAAACCAAATGCCAAAGGAACAAGTTTGTTGTTTGCGTCACATGATATGGCTATGAGTAGTGTGCCACGGTACTTGCCAATCAAGAATGTACCATCAATGGAGAAGACTGGACGGCAGTGCCTAAAGGCCTCGACACACTGAGGGAAGCACCAGAAAGCACGAAAGAATATCTGCCTCCCATCTTTCCATGCGTCTGGCCTAGGGATGTACTCGTAATGCATGCCCGGATTCACTGCTTGGATTGCATTGAGAAGTACTGGAAGCTGCTCGTAGCCATCCTCCCAGTCCCCATATATCATCTTCCACGCACGCTGCTTAGCCCTCCAGGCTTTGCCATAACTTATGTCATATCCTCCATATACCTCATTAACTATTTTGATAATTGTCCTGACCTTCATATTCGGCTCTCCCTGTAATACTTTCATCAACCGCTTGGCAATGAGGGTTGATGTCAACTGCCGATGCTTTGTGTTCAGGTCATGTGAGGAACAGGTATGCGGCCCAACAACTCTTGTGATCTTCCACTTTCCTGAAACCTTTTGCTTCCTTGCACAAACTCTCCATGGACACCGTTCCTTGTCACACACAACCGTGTAACGCCGCTCCACATACGAATGCAGGACCTTAAACGGTCTCTTGCGTAGCACTGCAAACGCTTGCAACCACCTCTTCAATGCAGGGAGGTCATTGAAAACCCTACCCTTCTCTATCTCCATACTAGGACCAGCCTCTGGAGCTTCCTGCAGCTCATCATCACGTCCTTCTGCAAACGCCTGATCTGAATGAGTAAGATCACTGAACTCATGAATCAGAGGATCACGACGGCCGGGAAAAATACGCCTAAGCATCTCAACGTCACTCTCTGTGAGCTCTCCAACGGGACGATCATCGTCAGAATCAACAGCCCTTGCGATCTCATATGGCTCTGAATCATTCATAATTTCAACACTATTGGAGGCGCGGATTCCATCTCCAATCTGGACTTGAGCATCATCCGCAGGAGCGCCCTCATTATCGGGAACATCTCCTGCAATATTGCAACAACGAAGAAGAGATGATAAGAAGAGTGGATGAAAAGAAAAGACTTAAGTTTCAAAGAAAAATAGGACACCTAATTGACACTTACTAGGATGATTCTGTGTCAACGGGATCTCCTGAGGAGGATGTGCCACATCGTTAGGGGCAGATTGTGCATCGGGAACCATAGGCGGGACCTCCGCATCCACATCACGTTCCAAGACGGGAGGTTCAAAACATGCGTGCTCACCCATTGGCGGGGACAACCCAAGAGGGATTGGATCAACGAGCACCCGCTGCACAACCACATCCAAACTTTGGAACAGGCTTTTCATAGCCGATCTCACATAGTTGTCCCACTGATCTGCACAACCTATTGGGATCATCTTCCTTAGCATGTTGGGAGGGTAACCAAAGTGAAGTACACCATCAACTATGATGCCATCATCCGTCCGGCTATGTACCTCCTCACGAGCTCTTGCAGTCAACTCACTGAATGATGGCCTCTCATTGAATAGCACAGGCACACTTTGCATGTCCACAAGCTCAACATATCCATAGCGATCTCGTTCTACAGTTCCTCCATAATAAATGCTCACTAGGTTGTCCATCTAGTTCGAAAACATAACTAAGCGTACTAAGTATAATTATTTTACTCCAGTATATTTAAAACATAATAAGTAATAGGTCTCTAATAAATATGAATTAACTACTAACTACTAATTATTCACTACTAACTAACTAATTAATTAACTAAAAAAAGATATTAACTACTACTAACTACTAAAAATTACATACTATAACTAAAAATGACGAATTTAGTATACTACTACTTACTTACTAAATAACTAAATCGAAATAAAATAATAACTAAAAAAAAACTAACTAACACTAAAAAAATAATTAGCTAACTAAATAACTAACTAATGAATATATAATTAGCTAACTAAATAATTATCTAACTACTTAGCTAACTAAATAACTAACTAAATTATATAATCAATCTAAACAATATTAACATATATATTTAAACTAAATTTCACTAATCCTAACTAAATTTCATACTAAATTAAATAATAAATAATAACTTCAAAAATATATTAAATTTCAATAATCCTAACTTAATTTAAAAAAAAAAACTTACTTGTGGCCGGCGGCGGCCGCCGCCGGTGCCCGGCGGCGGGTGATGCGGCGCCGGCGGAGGGGGGCGGCGGCGGCCGGCGGGGGCCGCGCCGGGCCTAGTGGCGGCGGCGCGGGCGCTACGGCCGGCGGGGGCGGCGGTGGCCGCGCGCGGCACGGGCGGCTCCGGCGGCGGCGGGAGCCGGCAGAGGGCGCGGCGGCCGGCGTGGTACGGGCGGCGGCGGGCGGAGCGACGACCGGCGGCGGCGACGGCGAGTGGCGGCGGGGTCGGGCGCGAGGAAGAGGAAGAAGAAATGAGGAAGAAAGGAAAGAGAAGGAAGAAGAAAAGGAAGGGCCGACAGTTATTAAGGGGCTTGGCGCCAAGATCCGTGGCGCCAAGGCTTGGCGCCAGGATATTACGGATCTTGGCGCCAAGCCTACGCGCCACGTAGATCCCCGTGTAGCCACGTCGGATGCCTCTTGGCGCCAGGATACATGGCGCCATGACGTTGTAGCTTGGCGCCATGGTCCATGGCGCCAAGCTGAGGGTCCATTTTTTGAAATCTTTCCGTCAGGGGCCTATTTGAGAGAATCTTTCAAAAAAAGGGCCAAAAAACAAAAAAGACGGGAGGTTGTCTCTGGTCCAGGGACCCTTTAGTATGTACAGGGGGGCGCATCAACTAGCACCACGTACGCCATAGAGGGACGCGGATCCCGGCCAATTTGAGCTGCATTCCTGGGTGCCTGATGCTGCGCGCGAAGGCACGCGATGACGCGAATGAGCCTTGGATGGGGTCTGGTCTCATTTTTTTAGCCAAAAAAAGGTCTGATCTCGTTCAATCGATCACTTGGCGTCCACGGTCCATCATGTACAGAAAAATATACAATGAATAATACAGTGACAAAGATATCGAATTTACTCTCATCAAAAAATTTGGGAGATGGCTGTTGCTACGGATCCTTGCTATTGCTAAGCTCACTGCTGACTAGTAACACGTGTATGTATATATATTCCCTCCGTCTCAGAAAAAAATGTCACTCTCACTTTTCAAAAAGTCAAACATTTTGGCGACAAAAAAAGTTAAACATTTTTAATTTTGATAAAATATATATAAGAAAATGTCATTATTTATGGTGCATAATTAATATCTTTAGATGAATTGATGAATATATTTTTATAAAACTTATTTTGGAGATACAAATGTTGCTAATTTTTCTATAAACCTAAGTCAAACTTAAGAAACTTTCTTTTTTAGATGGAAGGAGTATGGAACATTCAAGATATAAACACCAAGAATAGTTTTCATTAAATGGACGTAGCAGTACAAATTAAATGATCAGATGATCTTGATGTGACAGCAACACACGTGAAGAGCAAATGTACAAAAATCACAAGCACACGCACCAACACAGAGTAGTGTACACATCATGCAAACAGTACGAGAACAATTAGCCAAATACCATCGAGGCACTGTGTCTCCTACTGCATGCGACGCCGCTCACTCATGCAGCGTAGCATACGTCAGATAGCTGAAGTAGTCCCTGACCTTCCTCTCCCCCGGCGGCACCGCATCCTTGGCAGCTGCGGTGGGGCACGTCATCTCAGTGCTTGCCACCGCCGGGCAAGTCTTTGGCTGGCTCTGGAATGCAGCGCACTCCGCCGGGCGCCTCTGGTTGGCGAGCTCCGGAATGCAGTTGCTCTTCACGTCCAGCACGCCATCTTTTATCAGCGCCGCGCACGCCGGCCCGACCGAGGTGAAGTAGTTGCCGGACAGCGTGAGGTTGGCGAGTCGGCCGGCAGGCCCGGCGAGCTTGCAGAGCGCGTCGGGCACCTCTCCATAGAGGCAGTTTCCGGCCAGGTTGAGCTGCTCGACGCTGCTGAGGCAGGAGAAGGATGACGGGATCGGACCGGTGAGCTGGTTCATCCCGGCGTCAATGACCGCCGCCTTGGTGAGCATGCCGAGCTCGGGGGCGAGACAACCGGAGAGCTGGTTGTTCTGGAGGAGAACCTCGAGAAGGGAGTCTTTCAAGTGAGCTATTGATGGGGGGATTGGCCCTGTTAGCCTGTTGTTGGCCAGGGCGAGGAAACTCAGTTTGGAGAAGCCAAGATCTGCAGGAAGTTTCCCGGACAGGTTATTATAGTTCAACAGGAGAGCCTTACCATCCGTAACTCCAGGAATGATGCCTCCTCCCTTATTAGAGCCAGTTCCAATACGAATTCTAAAGCTAATCGTGCCAGTAATACAGTGAATCTTGGCTGCACCACGCCCAGTAACTTCGGAATAGTCCTGAACTTGGAAATCATCGTCGTCGACACTAAGATTATACGAGTATTCAAGGCCTGTGAGTTGGGGGATGCCGTTGCCGAAGTTGTTGGAGGCTGCATGGAAGAGTGCGACATCGGGGAGCTGGTCGACGAAGCCTTGCAGCTTCGGTGCACGCAGACCAAAATCATTGAGAATTACTGCCGTGACTGTGAGCTCCTTAGCTCGGCCCATCAGTGTTGCGCAGTAGAAGCCAACGTAGCTCTTCTCACCGCAGATGTCATTGCCGGTCCACGTGCCGGTGATATTCTTGGGATCTGAAGTGATCGTGCTCTTGAAGCTTTGAATGACGTGGTAAGCGCGGTACAGCCGATCGTTTGGAAAATCGTTTGGTCGTAGGTTGTTGTATGATAGAGGATGTTGGTTCGCCTTGGGGGATACCTGATCTAGGCTGGATGGGTGTGCTATAATCGCAACAACGTAACATAGCAGCAAGAAGAGGCATTGGGGGAGCAACAATCTAAGTCGGTTGGCCATGGTCATTTCAGTTTTGTGAATTTGCTCAGCGGTGGGTGTCATGGAGTATGAACTAGCAGTCAGGACATGTATATATAGACAGTGAGTGGTATGGCAATGGATTAGGTCGGGTCCTGCCGGTTTTACACCCTGCGGTGGCCGGGTGGGTGCTGTTTTTGCCCTCACAAGTTTGTGGGTTGGACTGTTGGAGGACCCAAAACAAGGCAACACGGAGAGGTTTGGAGTCATATTTTTTCCCTCGGCGTCTAGGGCTTCCCAAGGCGACTCGGGGCGATCCGTTTCTTGCGGTTTCCTCTCACCACTCATCTCGATCCCGACCGAACCCTAGTTACAATCGATCTCGTTCCAAATGAGGACCATGTTCTGGCCTCTATACCAGCGCATATCCATTGTATTCTTGCTGAAGATTCAGAATTCAAATTTTCCCTAAAAAAACAAGACGACACGGAGCTGGGTTTTTATATTGCCCTCCTGTGTAGTCACAAGCCCGCTGTGGCCACAGTCCATAACATAATAGACCACACAACTCATTTTACTAACAATTCATAAAAAAAACACAACTACCAACCACTAGTTGAGAAACGACTTTTAATCCACTTGAAAATTTAGCTTTAGTTCCGGTATTTTTCGCGTCCGGGGCTAGAGAAACCTTTAGTCCCGGTTGGTAGCTCTAACCGGGACTAAAGGTCCCTGTGTAACACCTTAAAATTTTGGGATATTAAAAAGTAGGCAAATATGATTTTTATACAATTTTGTGAGCATAAAAATTTAGAGTAATAATAATTTTTATTAACTTAAAATCAAATATAAGGGTAGAAACATGTTTGTGCACTCATGCTGTTGCATTTGAATTTTTGGTTGGAGTGGTTTGATTCAAATTCAAAATAGGATTCAAAATCAATTGAAAATGCTTTGAAATATTTGAAAAGGAAAAAGAAAAAAAAAAAGAGATTTCATTCCTCTCTCGATTTCGGCCCGGCAGCCCAATCTTTCCCCGCGGCCCGTTTGCTCCCGCGCGCGCGGCCGCTGCTTCATCGCGCGTGGGCCGTCTCTGTGTCCGCTCCCCACTTCGTCGCTTGGGCCGAGCCCACCAAGCGCCCGCGGCCTGGCTCGCGCGAGCGCGCTGCCGCGTTTCCTCTCTCGCGTCGCTGACACCGTGGCTCCACCTGTCAGGCGACATCTTCTTCCTCCCCACGCCGGCTCCGATTTCCTTCCAACATAGCCACCGATCAAATCCGTTTCCCAAATCCCTTCCTTTCTTGGAACCGCCTTCGGGCTATAAAATCGAGTTCGCGCACTCCTCTGCTCCATCCTATCTCGCAGCGAGGCACCAAAACCGTCCTGAGGAGGCTCCGCTCGGATCACCGACGGGACCGTCCGCCAACTCGAGCACCGCGTCGACTTCGGGTCAGCTCCACCCTCGTGTTCTACCTTGGTGAGTTCGTCTTGATCTATACTTCATCCCGGTGTACTTGTTTCGCGAGGTGATGCTGTAAATCACGAGTTCGCAATCTTCGGCAATGGCGCCGCCACGGACATCGCCGTCTGGGCTGTTTTCCGGCCGGAGCGCCGCCCAGTTCTCCCCTCCGGCCGCCTAGTTCTCCCCGGATCAATCTGGACCGTCCATTTTGAATCTAACGGCCCAGACTTGAAGATACCGTTTCGATTGATAATTTTGCTAAAGAGTCCATGCGCTTTTCAATTATCTAACCCGCAGTCCAAAGCGTATTCCCGTATCGCGTATTATCCTTTTAAAAGCGTAGTTTGATCTCAGTTAAGTCAAGAATACGTTTTCAGCTATTTACAGTTTTGCCACTGAGTTTGTTTTAGTCATAATTTATCCGTTTTAACTCCGATTTGACCCGTTCAAATTGCGTTAGGTTCGTATTTGCGAGCTCTACATGTTAGTAGTACTGTATAGTAGGTTTGTGACATTTTATTTTCGAGTTTGAATTAAAGTAATTACTTTTCTATAGGAAATCTTCGTAAATTCGTAACTTCGTCGTTTTAGCTCTGTTTTTCGTGATCTTCGCGTCTGTGTGGTCCTAGCGAGTTGTAGATTCGTTTTAAAAACGTTTTATCTTATTTTATTACTGTTGGTGTACTGTTCTAATTATAGCCTTGTTTGTTTATGCATGATTGTTTTGGATGAATGATGTTGCTATTGTTGATCGAGTATAGACGGTGAGCAATTCGTTGGGGACCAAGAGTTTTTCTACGAGCAAGATCACCAAGACCAGTTTGAGCAAGGCAAGTATAGCATGGGATTATCCTTGTTGTCCTATTCACATTAAGCAAATAATATCATTATGCATATATTCCTTGTTAAGGATGACTTAGTGTTGATATTATTCCTTGATACCTATTATATTGCATGGATTAGTATTGCTAGTGCTTAACATGAACTATGATCATGTAATTTGACTAATGGAATATGCAATAAACATTAAAAGATGATTTTTATTACTGTTTAAAGGGTACTAGAGCATGGGGTTATTTTTGTGCTCTCGTTACTCTCCATAAGGACTTATCTGTAAGCAAAAATCCAGGATTTATAGTACAACTGTGAGGGCTAAAATGGCTCTGGCTTTAGTCATATAGAAGGACCTTTTCTAGCTTGTTAGTGGTATTCCTTTGTGGCGTAAGAATGGCTTGACGAATCGGATATAGTGCGGCCTCTATCCTTATGAGTATAGGTTGCGTGTTATTGTGCCATTTGGAAGGGGGGCTCTACATCTGTTTGCCGAGTGAAATCTAATGGCCCTAACTTGTTAGACAAACCTTCGAAAGACTTCATAGTGTTTCCCTGCCTGCTCACCTTGGAAGTGTTTTGGGAGTAATTAACCCGGGCATATGGGCAACACGACTCACAGTGAAAGTGTACAACCTCTGCAGAGTGTAAAATTGTTATAACAGTCGTGCTCATGGTCACGAGTGGCCTTGGACCCTTATGGAATAGTTGATCATTAATAATGAATATGTTTTTGCTATTCGTTAATCATTTCACATGGATCATATGTTTATTGTTAAATTGAGACACTTTGATATTATTGATATACTGAAATAATGCTAATTAAAAGTTACATGCTGATAAACCTATGTTATGCCTTTGAGCCTCATGAACCCCATGTTACACTTGTTGAGTACGAGATGTACTTATGCTTGTTTATTTTTCTTACTTGGATAAAAATCCTGGATAGGTAACATATGGTGCAAATAGTGACTAATTCTACTTCCCTGAAGACTACTAGACTTGCAGTCAACCAGTCAATGTGCCTGTGCATGGAGCTACCACAAGAGTTTGTATTTTACTTCCGCTACAATCTTGTAAAGACTATGTGTTATTAATTGTGATGTAATAACATTGGTGATGATACATCCTTTATAATTTTTTAACTTATGTGTGATTGATCTCTAGGCACACATAAGAGTATACACTCTATTTGGTCGTTAAATGGGTGTGACAAATTGGTATCAGAGCTATTGTTGACTGTAGGACGCAAGCCTAGCTAGAATTAGTCGATTTAGTAACTTCTTTTCACTATTTTTATGCTTATTATCTTGCTCTTGTTATTTGATAAATTTTTATGCTTCTTATGTCTCATTCTATTACGAAATTTTGCCTCTATTCTAACTATATCTAAAAAACTCTGTAGATGGTTCATGGCCGCAAGACTGTCCGCATCACCACTGGAGGACACTACCCACCTCGTGCTTTACTTGCACCCGAAGAGCCACAAGGGGAAGTACCCCAGGAGAATGAGCAGACCCCTGAAGCACCAATCCAAGCGCCAGCACCTCCTCAGGAAGAACCCGAGCCTGAAGAAGACCCTGAGATCATAGAGATTGAAGATGATGAAGAGGAGGAAGCCAATGGAGGAGAGCAACCCTCGTCTCCACCATCTGATGCAGCTGCTGAGGATGTGCCACCACCTCCAATGGGATGGACTGTGAAGATCTACCACAAGGCTGGAGGAGATGCTGTCTCTCACCATCGACTTGTGGGAATGCTCTCTGCCTACTTTGCTGATTGGCACCCAGCTGTGGAGTACGTCTGTTGGGAGTATACCCATCCGCTAGAGGATACTTACTAGAAGGCAAGAGCTAGCATTTTTCCTAAGGATGAGGAAAAAGGGGCGTACCGGCTGGACAGGATGTATGCTCACATGGGTCGTCGAGCTACCATGGAGGCTAGCATTGAAGACACCGCTTTTGAAGCATGTATGGGCCTTCGCTACCTTCGCTTTGACAGCATGAAGCATGATATTCACCGCTACTTCCCTCGTGCACACCCCGACCTTGGATGGGCCATGATGGATCCAGTGTAGTTGGAACCACTTCCTCGGGTGATGGTGAACTTTGTCTATGACATGATGGAGAGGAAGTTGTAGTTAGAGGAGATGGTGAAGGCACAGGGGAAGACCATCAAGAGGTGCCAAGCAATAATTGATGAACTCTGAGCAAATCAAGGCATGGCCAAGATTTATGAGACATTAGAGCATGAGCCACGTCAGTAGAAAATAGGAGTCCTTTATGTAATAAGAACGTTCTTAGTAACGTCAACTCTGCCTATGTTGACTGGAAGACTTTCTTAAGTCGTCTCAACATAGCCGGTCCCAAGCCCGGGTAAAGGAGGAGGGTGTGTTAAGGTCTGGCGAACCAACAGTAAAAAACAGCCACTCTCATGGATTTGAAACCCACAAGAGATTTGTTGGGGCGTAACCCTCTTAGCGACGCGCTACATCGGAACCCGGGTGTGGTGTTAAATGGGCAAGGGCCAGGTCGTCATCCCCTTAGTGGCGCGTCGTATCGTGACCCGGGTACGATGAAAAATGAGCAAGGGTCGGGCCGTCGCAACCTTAGTGGCGCGCTACATCTACGCCCGGGTGTAGTGAAAAATGAGCAAGGGTCTTCACACTTCCCTCGACGGGTGCGAAGGGTAAGGAAGCTAGCCGAGCCAACTAGGATTCATCTAGGTAGCTAGAATGTAGGGTCCCTAACAGGTAAGCTAAGAGAGCTAGTCGATGCAGCAATTAGAAGGCGTGTAAATATTCTATGCGTTCAGGAGACTAAATGGAAGGGCCAGAAGGCGAAGGAGGTGGAGGATACTGGCTTCAAACTTTGGTACACGGGGACAACATCAGGTAGGAATGGTGTAGGCATCTTGATCGATAGGAGCCTTAAGGATGGAGTCGTTGATGTTAGGAGGCAAGGCGATCGGATTATCTTGGTCAAGCTGCTAGTTGGAGATTCGGCTCTGAATGTGATCAGTGCCTATGCCCCTCAGGTAGGTCTTAGCGAGGGCACCAAGAGGCAGTTTTGGGAAGATCTTGATAGCATGGTTAGTACCGTGCCTATCAGCGAGAAACTCTTTATAGGAGGAGACCTCAACGGCCATGTTGGTGTGACTAATGTAGGTTTCGAGCGGGTGCATAGGGGGTTCGGGTATGGTAGTAGGAATCAAAAGGGGGAGGATGTTTTGAACTTCGCGCTGGCCTATGACTTGTTGATAGCGAACACCCTCTTTAGGAAGAGGGAATCTCATTTAGTAACCTTTCGTAGTGGACAACACTCGAGTCAGATCGACTTTATCCTTGCAAGGAGGGAGGATAGACATGCTTGCTTTGATTGTAAGGTGTTACCTGGGGAGTGTGTTGTCCCTCAACATAAGCTTGTGGTGGCGGACTTTCGCTTTCGGGTACGTGTCCACCGGGACAAATGGGCCAAGATTGCGAGAACAAAGTGGTGGAAGCTTAGAGGGGAAGCAGCGCAGACGTTTAAGGAGAGGATGCTAGACGAGGGGCCTTGGGAAGAAGGAGAAGATGCCGACGACATGTGGCTAAAGATGGCAACATGTGTTCGGAAGGTGGCTTCAGAAGTGTTTGGCGTGAGTAGGGGAGGCAAACGGGAAGCGAAAGACACATGGTGGTGGAATGACGAGGTGCAAAGGGCTATTAGGGAGAAGAAGGAGTGTTTCAAGCGTCTCCACCATGACAAGAGTGTAGCCAACATCGAGGGCTATAAAATAGCGAAGAGGGTTGCAAAGCAAGCTGTGAGTGTAGCAAAAGGTCAGGCGTATGATGGCCTTTATCAGCGGCTAGGCACGAAGGAAGGGGAGAAGGACATTTATAGGATGGCTAGAATCCGCGAGAGGAAGACAAGGGACATCAACCAAATAAAATGCATCAAGGATGAGACAGATCGACTTCTGGTGAAGGATGAGGAGATCAAGGACAGATGGAGAGAGTACTTCGACAAGCTGTTTAATGGGGAGAATGAGGGTCCTGCCCTTGAGTTGGACGACTCATTTGATGATACCAACAGACGCTTTGTGAGGAGAATTCAGGAGACAGAGATCGGAGAGGCTTTGAAGAGGATGAAGGGAGGTAAAGCGATGGGCCCTGATGGTATCCCCATTGAGGTGTGGAGATACCTAGGCGCCAGAGCGATAGTATAGTTAACTAAGCTTTTTAACCTTATTTTTCAGTCTAACAAGATGCCTGAAGAATGGAGGAGAAGTATATTAGTACCTATCTTCAAGAGCAAGGAAGATGTTCAAAGTTGTACTAACTACCGTAGGATTAAGTTGATGAGTCATACGATGAAGCTCTGGGAGAGGGTTATCGAGCATCGCCTAAGGAGAGTGACACATGTGACCCAAAATTAGTTTGGGTTCATGCCTGGTAGGTCGACCATGGAGGCGATTTTCTTATTACGACAATTGATGGAGAGATATAGGGAGCAGAAGAAGGACTTGCACATGGTCTTTATTGACCTCGAGAAGGCATATGACAAAGTACCGAGAAATGTCATGTGGTGGGCCTTGGAAAAGCACAAAGTCCCAACTAAGTACGTTACCCACATCAAGGATATGTATAGGGATGTGGTGACGTTTGTCCGAACATGTGATGGCGACACCAGTGACTTTCCAATTAAAATAGGACTGCATCAGGGGTCAGCTTTGAGCCCTTATTTATTTGCTTTGGTGATGGATGAGGTCACAAGGGACATACAAGGTGATATCCCTTGGTGTATGCTCTTTGCTGATGATGTGGTGCTAGTTGACGACAGAAGGGCAGGGGTTAATAGGAAGTTAGAACTATGGAGGCACGCGTTAGAGTCAAAAGGGTTCAGACTTAGTAGGACTAAGACCGAGTACATAAGGTGCGATTTCAGCGCGACTAGGCACGAGGAGGGAGACGTTAGCCTCGATGGGCAAGTGGTGGCCAAGAAGGATACTTTTCGGTATTTAGGGTCGATGCTACAAAAGGATGGAGACATTGATGAAGATGTTAGGCATAGAATTTCAGCCGGCTGGTTAAAATGGCGTCAAGCTTCTGGCGTTTGAAAGTCCCTAGTTTGGTTTTGGCTAATTGATGAAACCTAGGACTAACCTTTGTATCTAAGTGGATGATTTAGATAAAGGTGGTCATTGCATATGAGACATGACATTGACTCATGTGACCAAGATGATGAAGACCAAGATAAGGCTTGGCTCGATGGACCGGTTGTGAAGGTGAAGGGCAAGTCGAGGCTTCGAAGCGAAGGACCATGCGATGGTGAAGCTTGAGCAAGACTTGGCGCCGACGGACAAATGCAACGGTGAAGAGCAAGTGAAGTCAAGGTCGATGGATCGAGACGGTCATGTGATGATATGAAGTGGATCATATCATTTGGAGAAACAAAATGGGCTCAAGGCAAAGGTATAACCATAGGGCCATTTTGTTTTACACTCAAGACACCATAGAGGGTGTGAGTGGTTTAGGGTCGATAGCCGAACTATTAAGAGGGGAAGTCTTATCGGTTATTCGACGCACGGGTGCCACTAGGTGAATTCATGAAGTACATTGCATGTAGGGCCTAGTGAGCTAATTGGAAAACCTTTGAAAATGATTGAGAAAAAGCTAACACACAAGCACATGGAGATGTACACTTGATGGTGTTGGCACATTTGCAAAGGTGGCGTTGGTCGCGCTGTGGTTTGCGGGTAGAGAGGGGTTTGGGTTCCTCTCTCCCTCCCGCCGAGCGTGCGAGCGCGGGATTCAGGCGATTTCGGGGAAATGAAATGCCTATTTTCCACTACACCGGAAGTTGGAAAGAAACGGAAGCGAACGGAGGTCACAGAGGTGACCGGACGCTGCACCGGACGCGGTCACGGTATGACCGGACGCGTCCGGTCAGTACAGCGCGGTATCGGGCGCGCGGGCTAGGGTTTGCAACCGGCGCGTCCGGTCACTCGTGGGACCGGCGCGTCCGGTCAGGTGCCCAGAATGAACTGCGGTTCGCAAGGATGATCGGACGCGGGGCGCGTCCGGTCACACACGATCGGACGCGTCCGGTCGTCAAAGGAGCTTACTGGACTCCGACCGGACGCTGGCACTGTCGCGTCCGGTCGTTCTCTAGAGCGCGTCCGGTCGGTGTTTCGCGGCGCGGGTGTTGTGCGGATCGGCGCGTCCGGTCGTTACGAGGGGCGCGTCCGATCATTGCTTCGCGCGCGCGGTGCTGAGCGACCGGCGCGTCCGGTCTGTTGAGAGGAGCGTCCGGTCATGGGATTTGACCGTTGGCGCAGTAACCATTGGAGGACCGGACGCGGTTGAGCGCGTCCGGTCAGTTTCGACCGGCGCGTCCGGTCATCCCGAAAAACGGTCAGTGGAGTTGCAACGGCTCTATTTGTTTGGGGTGCTTATAAATACTCGTTGGCCGGCCCTTGGGGAGCTCTCTCGGCATTTCTAACACTCTTATGCATCCTTTGAGCTAGAGCTACTCCTCCCACTCATCTCCCTTGCTTGATTGCAAATCAAAAGTGAGATTGAGTGATCCCAAAGTGCATTGCATAGCTTGAGGGCATCTAGTGGCACTTGTGGGTGGTTTAGCCGGTGAATTTCTTGTTACTCTTGGAGAGTACCGCTCCTAGCCGGCTTGGAGATTGTTGGAGGCGTTGGCAAGAGAAGGTGATTGTTCTTGGCCACCTCCGGTTGTTTGTAAGAGGTTCTTGTGCTTTCCTCGGCGGGACGCCAAAAGCAACTCTATTGGATTGCGCGTGTCATTGAGTTACCTCACTTGAGAGTGGAGTCTTGCGGTGCCTTGCGGGGCGTGCCTTGAGGGGCAAGTGACTTGAGGGTCACACCGAGGAACCATCTAAGTGTTGGTCGACACAACCGGTGACGTAGCTTGTCGGTGCACAAGTGAACACCGGGTGAACAAAAATATTGTGTCTCTTGTCTCCCGGTGATTGGTCTACATATTGTGTTGTTGTCAATATTAATTGATTGTATATCATCTTGGTGATTGGCAACATCTTCACTCCACCGTCGGTATAAGATTCACAATCCTATCTCTTGCACTTATCTTTACTAGATTATCTTGTGTTGCTCTAGTAGTAGCTTGGCTAGTAGTGTTGTTAGCTTGTTCTCTAGTGTAAAATTAGTGACATAGCTCTTGTGTGAACTAGAGATCATAATCTACTAGACTTGTGGATAGGAGGCTTGCATCACAACCTTTGGCTAAGCAAAACTCGCTTTACGCCGTTTGTTATTCTAACAAGTTTGCTTAGTGGTGCTTGTAGAATTTTTATAGGCTATTCACCCCCCCCTCTAGCCATCTAGGACCTAACAAGTGGTATCGGAGCCGTGGTCACCGTTTTAATCAAGGCTTAACATCCTTCGGTGTGAAAAATGGCTCAAATTGTGTTCAATTATGTTGGGGGCAAGCCACCGTTCTTTGATGGTGTTAGTTCTTTTACTCATTGGAAGAGAAAGATGACTATGTACCTTGGTTCTATTCATGAGAGAGTATTGCAAGTCACCGAGAATGATTTTGCTATCATTGATCCCAATCATCTCACCGATGAAGATAGAGCAAATAGAACATGCAATAGAATGGCTCTCAATACACTCTATAATGGTATTGACACAAAAGTATTTGAGGGCATCAAAGATTTGGAATTGGCTAGTGAAGTATGGACAAGGTTGAGTGAGACATATGAAGGCACTAAGGTTGTGAAGAGTGCCAAGCTATATGGGCTCAAGAGTGAGTTTGAGAACTTCAAGAAAAAGGATGATGAAACAATCATTGAAATGTTTCATAGATTGCAAGTGATAGTCAATGATCTCAAGAGCTTAGGGCACAAGACTCAAGATCAAGATTTTTGTCACAAGTTCTTATTGAGCTTACCTAGAAGATTCAAGATGTTGATCATGATGTTGCAAAGAGATGGGCTTGAAGCAATGAAGCCTAATGATTTGCTTGGTGAAGTATTAACCTATGACAAATATGATCAAGATGTTGATGACAAGGAGAAGGTGGAAGATGAAAAGAAGAAGAAGACCGTGGCGTTCAAGGCCATCTCCTCCAAGGGCAAAGCTACCATTGAAGAAGAAGACAATAGTGAAGATGAAGATTATGAAATTGATGATGAGGCATTTGCTTTTGTAGTCAAGAAAATGGGTCACATGTTCATTAAGAGAAGAGGCTTCAAAAAGAGAAATGACAACTTCAAGAGCAATGAGCAACAAAGGAGGTGCTTCAATTGTGATAGCACCGAACATCTTCAAGCCGAATGTCCCTATGATAAGAAGAAGAACAACAAGAGGGGCAAGTTTGAGAAGAAAAAGAAAGAAGCCAAGATAACATTCAAGAAAGGCAAGAATGGAGTCTATGTGGCCACTTGGGAAAGTGATGATGAAGAAGAAGAAGAAGAATCATCCAACAAGGCTTTTGCTTCCATTGCTATTAACAAGAAGCCTTTACTATTTGATTCATCCTCTTCATGCTTCATGGCCAAATAAGCTAAGGTATTATATGATGAAAGTGATGATGAAAGTGAAATGGAATATGTTCATGATAGTGATAATGATAAATATGATAATGAAAATGATGATGATGATGAACCAACTAAAGAACAACTATATGACTTGTTGCAACAAACTAGAGACATAGCTATTGCCAAGAACAAGGAGTGCAAGAAGCTTTCAATGAAAGTAGCAATACTTGAGAAAGTTCTTGGTGAGCTTAAGACCACTCATGAGAGTCTAGTGGAAGACCATGAGGATCTTGGTAAGGCTCATTCCAAGCTTGAAAAGGCTCACTCATTGCTACTTGAGCAACAAGAAAAGAAGGAGGTTGTTGTATCATGTGATATAGGTGTTACATGTGATATAATTGATGAATCCTTTAATGAACCTATCATCATGTCAAATACTAACCCTTCTTGTAGCTCTTCATCCACCACCACCAACTCTACCTCTACTACTAGTGATGGTTTCACTTGTGATGCCTCACTAATGGTTGAGAATGAGACTCTCAAGAGAGAGGTGGATAAGCTCACTCACGCCCTAGGCAAGGCCTATGGTGGTGAGGCCCGCTTGCTTAAGTGCTTGGGTAGCCAAAGGTTCTCTCTTAACAAAGAGGGATTGGGCTACACCCCCAAGAAAGGCAAGTCGGCCTTTGCAACTCCAAAGCCTAGCTTTGTGAAGGGCAATGGTCGGTTTTGCAATAGATGCAAGCAAGTTGGGCACCTAGAGCATAATTGTAATAAAAAGAACCAAAGCAAGAAATTTGTTAATGCTATACCTTTTGATTCTTGCTATGTGCTTACCAAAGGTGTGAAGGGTGTGCAAGCTAAGTTTGTTGGTACACCAATTGTGGGCCCAAAGAAGAAGGCTATTTGGGTACCAAAGAGCTTAGTTACTAACCTACAAGGACCCAAGCAAAAATGGGTACCTAAGCTTCATTGATTTGCTTGTAGGTCAATTACAAAGCCGGAGGAAGGCATTGGATTATTGATAGTGGGTGCACTCAACACATGACCGGTACATCAAGAATGTTTGATTCATTCAATGACAATGATAGTGGTGTTGATTCTATCACATTTGGCAATAACAAGAAAGGCAAGGTTATTGGCTTGGGCAAGATTGCAATATCAAATGATATGAGTATCTCCAATGTGTTGCTAGTTGAAAGTTTGGATTTCAATCTTCTATCCGTGGCACAAATATGTGATCTAGGCTATAAATGCATCTTTGGGGTTGATAATGTGGAAGTTATTAGTGTGGATGGTTCAAATGTGGCATTCAAGGGCTTTAGATATGAGAATCTCTACCTAGTTGACTTCAATGCTAGAGAAACTTCTTTGACAACTTGCTTAGTCTCCAAATCAAGTATGGGTTGGCTTTGGCATAGAAGGCTTGGTCATGTTGGCATGAAACAATTGAAGAAGCTTACAACTCACAATCTTGTCAATGGTTTGAAAGATGTTGAATTTGAGAAGAATAAGCTTTGTAGTGCATGTCAAGCCGGGAAGCAAGTTGGAAGCTCACATCCAAAGAAGAGTACAATGAGCACATGCAAAGCATTTGAGTTGATGCACATGGATCTATTTGGACCAACAACTTATACAAGCATAGGCGACAACAAGTATGGCTTTGTCATAGTGGATGACTTCACAAGATTCACATGGGTATTCTTTCTTAGTGACAAAAGTGAAGTGTTTGACACCTTCAAGACATTTCTCACTAGAGTTCACAATGAGTTTGAGATTAGAATTAAGAAAGTGAGAAGTGACAATGGAAGCGAGTTCAAGAATACAAGAATTGAAGAACTTTGTGATCATTATGGTATTGGACATCAATTCTCGGCCAAGTACACTCCACAATCAAATGGCCTAGTTGAGAGGAAGAATAGAACATTGCTTGATATGGCTAGATCAATGCTTCATGAGTACAATGTGAGTCAATCATTTTGGGATGAAGCAATCAATACCGCTTGCTACTACATCAATAGACTATATTGTCATCCATTGCTAGAGAAGACCCCATATGAGTTACTTCATGGAAGAAAGCCAAATATTTCTTACTTTAGGGTGTTTGGTTGCAAATGCTATATCTTGAAGAAGGGCACTAGATTAGGAAAGTTTGACAAAAGATGTGATGAGGGGTTCCTACTTGGTTATTCAACTACAAGCAAAGCTTATAGAGTTTGGAACAACTCAAGTGGCATTCTAGAAGAAGTCCATGATGTGCAATTTGATGAAACCAATGGGTCACAAGATGAAGAAGAGAATCTAGATGATGTTAGTGGAACTCTATTGGTGGAAGCAATGAAGAACATGGACATTGGGGACATTAGAGCAAAGCAAGTTATTGATATTCATGATGATGATAAAGATCAAGTGCTCAATTCTCCATTCAAGCTAGCTAGTGACTCTCAAGTACAAGATCAAGGTGCTAGTTCATCTCATCAAGATACATCAAGTGATCAACCAAGCTCAAGCAATCAAGTGCAAGTACTCCAACCACAACATGTTGCAAGAGATCACACCATTAATAGTATTATTGGTGATATTAGAAGTGGTGTGCAAACAAGATCAAGATTGACTATGTTTTGTGAGCATGCATCATTTGTGTCAACCATAGAACCAAAGAAGATAGAAGAAGCTTTGAGGGATGCCGATTGGATCATGGCTATGCAAGAAGAGTTAAACAATTTCACAAGAAATGATATTTGGGAATTGGTAGAAAGGCCAAATGACTACAATGTGATTGGAACCAAATGGGTGTTCAAAAACAAGCAAGATCAAGATGGCATTGTAGTGAGAAACAAAGCAAGACTAGTTGCTCAAGGTTACACTCAAGTTGAAGGTCTTGACTATGATGAGACATATGCTCCCGTGGCAAGATTAGAGGCAATAAGGATACTATTGGCTTATGCTTGTGCACACAATATCAAACTATATCAAATGGATGTCAAAAGTGCATTTCTCAATGGGATCATCAATGAGTTAGTATTTGTTGAGCAACCGCCCGGATTTGAAGATGACAAGAAACCCAACCATGTCTACAAGTTGAAGAAGGCTTTATATGGCTTAAAGCAAGCACCTAGAGCATGGTATGAGAGACTAAGGGATTTCCTTCTCTCTAAGGGATTCAAAATGGGCAAGGTTGATACTACTCTATTCACCAAGAAGATTGGAAATGATCTATTCATAGTGCAAATATATGTTGATGACATCATCTTTGGATCAACCGATCAAGCTTATTGTGAAGAATTTGGTGCTATGATGGCCAAAGAGTTTGAAATGTCTATGATTGGTGAACTTAGCTACTTCCTTGGTCTCCAAGTCAAGCAATTGAAGAATGGGACATTTGTGAGTCAAGGGAAATACATAAGGGACATGTTGAAGAAGTTTGGAATGCAAGATGCAAAGCCAATTTCAACTCCAATGGGTACAAATGGAAATTTGGATAGTGATCTTGATGGCAAAATGGTGAATCAAAAGGAATATCGATCTTTGATTGGAAGTCTACTCTATGTCACCGCATCAAGGCCGGATGTCATGTTTAGTGTTTGCATGTGTGCTAGATATCAAGCCTCACCTAGAGAAAGTCATCTCACGGCCGCAAAGAGAATATTGAGGTACTTGAAGCAAACAAGAGATGTTGGACTATGGTATCCCAAGGGGTCAAAGTTTGAATTGATTGGATATTCGGACTCCGACTATGGGGGTTGCAAGATCAATAGAAAGAGCACAAGTGGCACATGTCAATTACTTGGAAGATCACTTGTGTCATGGTCCTCAAAGAAACAAAATAGTGTGGCAATCTCTACCGCCGAAGCCGAATATGTGAGTGCGGGGAGTTGTTGTGCACAATTGCTATGGATGACATCAACTTTGAAGGATTATGGCCTCAACTTTAAGAATGTGCTGTTGCTATGTGATAATGAGAGTGCAATCAAGATGATACAAAACCCGGTTCAACATGGAAGAACAAAGCATATTGACATAAGACACCATTTCATTAGAGATCATCAACAAAAGGGAGATATTGCCATTGAAAGTGTTGGCACCGATGATCAACTTGCCGATATTCTCACTAAGCCACTTGATGAAAAGAGGTTTTGCAAGCTAAGGAATGAATTGAACATTCTTGATTTCTCAAACATGAGTTGAATGCACCCCACCCACTTATTGACATGCCTCTCCTTCGACATTGCAAGGTAAAATTGATTGACATGTTTTTCATCCTATGCTAAGGACTTGATAGAGCATGTAGACATAATAAGTGGTACGCATAAGCATTCATGATAAATCAAATGAATTTGATGGATATATGTTACCACTATTGCTTCTATGCTTATTTTGATCTAGTGGTGGCATATGACATGTTTGTGAGCTTGTAAACCTAGTGTTGAATCTAGAAGATTTGCTATAAATGTTTAATTCAACATAGGCAAGATAACCCTTATTTTGAGGAGTGAAGAAGCTTGTCTTTGGTTCAAATCGAATTAAATATCTTTGGCAAGTATTCTAGGTTAAACCAAATTTGATAAATTTTTTAACCTTACATATGGTATCAAATTAATTTCAAGCTACTCCATCAAACACTTTTCCTTCTCTCCACAATTTGATCCTCTTTTTGGGTAAGTTGTTGACAAAGGGGGAGAGAAAAAGATGATTCAACTTGATAAAGGGGTAAATAAAATTTGTTGATGCACACAAGTAGGGGGAGCAAGCTCATAAACAAAGTTGTTGCATTTGTTTGTGCATTCTCATATGACTTGCTCATTGCACATGTTTTTTAAATTCAATATACATGCTTGTGTGGTGCAATGCTAGTATAGAAATTGGATGATGAAATTATCTACTAGCATGCATAGGAATAGTTTACATGTGGTATCTAGACTTGCCTAAAGCTTTACAAGTGGTTAGCTTTATAAGTAGTTCAAGAACCTTTACATATAATGTTGATCTCATGGGGTTCTTGAGTTTTGATGGATGTCTAGTTACTTCATGATGCTAAGGATGGTGTAAAAGGCAACTCCGATTGGTATCACGCTTCAAAGGTCCATTTCTTACACCTTAGCATCATTTTGGTAGAATTACTCTCCCAACACTTCTATCCATGCATATGTGCAAAACTTTCAATCCAAACTCTATGCACATATGTAGGGGGAGCTAATGCTACCAAAACCGAGCTTGTGATAATTGTCCAAACTTTACTTATGAGCAAAATGATTGGACAAGTATGACAAGTTTAAAACTTTTATTATCAAAATCATCTTTGTGAGGGTTGTCAACAATTACCAAAAAGGGGGAGATTGAAAGTCCCTAGTTTGGTTTTGGCTAATTGATGAAACCTAGGACTAACCTTTGTATCTAAGTGGATGATTTAGATAAAGGTGGTCATTGCATATGAGACATGACATTGACTCATGTGACCAAGATGATGAAGACCAAGATAAGGCTTGGCTCGATGGACCGGTTGTGAAGGTGAAGGGCAAGTCGAGGCTTCGAAGCGAAGGACCATGCGATGGTGAAGCTTGAGCAAGACTTGGCGCCGACGGACAAATGCAACGGTGAAGAGCAAGTGAAGTCAAGGTCGATGGATCGAGACGGTCATGTGATGATATGAAGTGGATCATATCATTTGGAGAAACAAAATGGGCTCAAGGCAAAGGTATAACCATAGGGCCATTTTGTTTTACACTCAAGACACCATAGAGGGTGTGAGTGGTTTAGGGTCGATAGCCGAACTATTAAGAGGGGAAGTCTTATCGGTTATTCGACGCACGGGTGCCACTAGGTGAATTCATGAAGTACATTGCATGTAGGGCCTAGTGAGCTAATTGGAAAACCTTTGAAAATGATTGAGAAAAAGCTAACACACAAGCACATGGAGATGTACACTTGATGGTGTTGGCACATTTGCAAAGGTGGCGTTGGTCGCGCTGTGGTTTGCGGGTAGAGAGGGGTTTGGGTTCCTCTCTCCCTCCCGCCGAGCGTGCGAGCGCGGGATTCAGGCGATTTCGGGGAAATGAAATGCCTATTTTCCACTACACCGGAAGTTGGAAAGAAACGGAAGCGAACGGAGGTCACAGAGGTGACCGGACGCTGCACCGGACGCGGTCACGGTATGACCGGACGCGTCCGGTCAGTACAGCGCGGTATCGGGCGCGCGGGCTAGGGTTTGCAACCGGCGCGTCCGGTCACTCGTGGGACCGGCGCGTCCGGTCAGGTGCCCAGAATGAACTGCGGTTCGCAAGGACGATCGGACGCGGGGCGCGTCCGGTCACACACGATCGGACGCGTCCGGTCGTCAAAGGAGCTTACTGGACTCCGACCGGACGCTGGCACTGTCGCGTCCGGTCGTTCTCTAGAGCGCGTCCGGTCGGTGTTTCGCGGCGCGGGTGTTGTGCGGATCGGCGCGTCCGGTCGTTACGAGGGGCGCGTCCGGTCATTGCTTCGCGCGCGCGGTGCTGAGCGACCGGCGCGTCCGGTCTGTTGAGAGGCGCGTCCGGTCATGGGATTTGACCGTTGGCGCAGTAACCGTGTTTCTCGTCTCTTTTGGGTTTCATCTCTAGCCTACCCCAACTTGCTTGGGACAAAAGGCTATGTTGTTGTTGTTGTTGTTGTAACGTTCTTAGTAACGTCAGTTGAGTCTTCGAGTCTGTCGTGTGGTTTGAACTTTGGTGTGATAGTTGCTTTATCATTATGCTTATGTGTGAGTTGAATTTTTATTATGAGTGCTGGGGCTTGTAGGCATGTCTACAAGTTCCATTTTTAAGAATAAAAAGTTTATTAGTCAAGGGAATAATAATTGGGTTTGGTATTGTCACGTTTCTGTCCTTGCTGTTTCTGGAGCAGTCTACAATATTTCTGATATGGTTCAAAAACGGTTTGTGCAACATTTATGAAATTTTTATGAGAGAAACTAGGTTTAAGCACCTTTCAAATGCCACTGGAATCACCTTTTTATCTGATCTGGTTCGAGAGATATAACTGCCACAAGTTAAAGTTTCTGCACAGTCTAGAATCTGGAACAGTTTCTGTTGTGCCTTATTTTTCATTAACTTAACGACAGAATCTGGTCTTATGGTCCAAATAGTAGTTGTGGGGAATTTCATAATCTTTCTAACCATATAAAGCACGCCTCTATTGGACTTCTGTAGCTCGAGATATGATTGATTTACTGAACTATTAACATTGATATTCGTCCAGAAAACTTTCAGATCTCATTCTTTATCTTATAAGTGGTTGATAACATGGAAATCTCAAAGTTTGCATTCTTATGGATGGCAGATGGCCGGAAGAGGAAGAGGCAGGGGTCGTGGAGGTGTTCCCCCAAATCCCCCACCACCACCGCCACCAACTATTGAGCAACTTCTGGCAGTGCAGATACAACTTATGCAACAATTGGTGCAGAACCAACATAATCATCCAGTTGCTGGGGCACCACCACGTGATAAGTGTGGTGAGTTTTTGAAGGGTCATCCCCTGGTGTTCACGCACGCCGCTGATCCATTGGAAGCAGATGACTGGCTTCGTGTCATGCAAAAGCAACTTAACATTGCACAATGTGATGACCGGCAGAAGGTGTTGTTTGCTTCTGGACAACTCTAGGGAGAAGCTCAGGATTGGTGGGAATCATATGAGTATGGTCGTACCGCCAATGCACCCACGGTCACTTGGTAGGAGTTTAGAGAGAACTTCAGGGCTTACCATATACTAGAAGGGATAATAGAATTGAAGGCAGAGGAATTCCGGAACTTGACCCAAGGGTTATTATCTGTAGCTGAGTATCGTGACAGGTTTGCCCAGTTGTCACGATATGCTCCACATGAGGTGGCTAATGACAATGATAAGCAGCGCCGCTTCTTGAAGGGATTGTATGATAGACTACAATTGCAGCTGATGTCCAATACTCATCCTAATTTTCAGACGCTTGTGAACCGTGCTATCGTGGTTGACAACAAGCACAAGGAGATGGATGCCAAGAGGAAAAGGCTTCAGGGACAGATTTCTGTTAGTAACACTCGTCCGTATACTGGTTTTCAGCAGGGTAATCAACATAGGCCTCCTTCTGGTCAATGGAATCGTGGTCAGGTCCCTTTCCACAATCAGTTCCCGCAATGTCCCCCATTCCAGCCGCAGAATGGCAACCAACGCCCTCTGCAACAGAGTGGGAATCAGCCTCAGCATCAGGGTCCTTCTAATAATACTCCAATAAAGACTAGTGCTCCAAATACCCCAAACAAGTGTTTCCGATGTGGGAAAGAGGGTCACTTGTCTTACAATTGCCCTGAGAAGATCAACCAGCAGACCCCCCAGAGGCAGGGTAGTCACCAGAAGCCTGCATCTAACACTGGAAGGGTGAATCACTTATCCCAGGAAACGACAGTGGAGGAACCAGAAGTTATGCTTGGTACGTTCGATGTCCATTCCACTCCCGCCACTATTCTTTTTGATTCTGGAGCATCACATTCTTTCATATCACAATCATTTGTTAGAATACATAGATTTTTTTTGTGTGCCATGAAGAACCCTATATTAGTAAACTCACCTGGTGGAAGCATGCCAGCATCTTATCGTTGTCTCCCGATTAGTCTCATTCTAAGGGGGGTAGAGTTTAAGGTGAGTCCTATAGTATTGAGAACAGCTGGGATTGATCTCATATTAGGAATGGATTGGATGATGCAACAACAAGCAGAGATTCAGTGCAAGGGGAAATCAGTAGTGCTGACAACACCAAAGGGAGATAGGATCAGAGTTGATGTGAAAGTGCAAAAGCAGGAGACCACTACAGTGAATCAGCTTAATGATGGTGCCAACAAGGAGGACTAGGTTGTGGAGGAGTTCTCCGATGTGTTTCCTAAGGAATTGCCAGGTATGCCACCAGACCGTGACATTAAATTTATTATTGAATTATTACCTAGAACTGCACCCATAGCTAAGCGTCCATATAGAATGGGAGTAGATGAATTAGAAGAACTTAAGAAACAAATTAAGGAATTGCAGGATAAGGGTTTCATTCATCCTAGTTCTTCATCTTGGGGAGCACCAGTGATTTTTGTGGATAAGAAAGATGGTACTCAGAGAATGTGTGTAGATTATCGGTCTCTCAATGAGGTTACCATCAAGAATAAGTACCCGTTGCCTAGGATTGATGACTTGTTTGATCAATTAAGAGGTGCTTGTGTATTCTCCAAGATTGATCTTCATTCTGGATATCATCAGTTGAAGATTCGTGCTAGTGATATACCAAAGATAGCTTTTACCACACGGTATGGGTTATATGAGTATATAGTGATATCTTTTGGTCTGACTAATACCCCTGCATACTTTATGTATTTGATGAATAAGGTGTTCATGGAATATCTGGATAAGTTTGTAGTGGTATTCATTAACGATATTCTAGTATTTTCCAAGACTAAGGAGGAACATGCTGAACATTTGAGGTTGGTCTTGCAAAAGCTCAAAGAACACCAGCTATATGCCAAGCGGAGTAAATGTGAGTTTTGGTTGAAGGAAGTTTTCTTTCTTAGTCATGTTGTCTCAAATAGAGGAATATCAGTAGATCCTAGCAAAGTGAAAGATGTATTGGACTGGAAGCCACCAACCAATGTAAGTGAGATTCATAGTTTCTTGAGATTAGCAGGCTATTACAGGAGATTTATAGAGGGATTTTCTAAGCTTGCGAAGCCAATGACTGCACTATTGGAGAAGAATACCAAGTTTGTGTGGTATGAGAAGTGTCAGACTAATTTTGATGAATTAAAGAAAAGATTGACCACCGCACCAGTATTAGTTTTGCTAGATCTGAGTAAACCATTTTCTATCTACTGTGATGCATCTCGTTTGGGTTTAGGATGTGTTCTTATGCAAGAAGGTAGAGTTGTGGCATATGCATCGAGACAGTTGAGAAAGCATGAATTAAATTATCCTACTCATGACTTAGAATTAGCTACAGTGGTTCATGCACTAAAGATATGGAGACACTATTTGATTGGACATAAGAGTGATATATACACTGATCACAAGAGTATGAAGTATATCTTCACTCAATCAGATCTGAACTTGAGACAGCATAGATGGTTGGAGTTGATAAAGAATTATGATCTGGAGGTGCATTATCATCCAGGAAAGGCTAACGTCGTTGCTGATGCTCTTAGTAGGAAAAGCTACGCTAATGAAATACAAGTAATGCCTATGTCAAGAGAGTTATGTGCTGAATGTGAGCATCTGAACTTAGGGTTTACCACCAATGCAGTAGAATTGGTACTAGAACCTACTCTGGAACATGAGATACGCAAGAGTCAGATAAAAGATGCAAAATTGAGAGAGATAGCGGAGAATATAGTGAAGGGCAAATCACCAGGATTCCATAAGGATGATAAGGGTATGTTATGGTTTGGAAGAAGACTGTGTGTGCCAGAGGATAAGACTATCAGAGAGGCAATTCTGCGTGAAGCTCATGAGTCAGCTTATTCTATACATCCTGGGAGTACTAAGATGTATCTGGATCTGAGAGAGAAATATTGGTGGTATGGTTTAAAAAGAGATGTTGCTGAGTATGTTGCTTTGTGTGACACATGTCAAAGGGTAAAGCTGAACACCAAAGACCTACAAGATTGTTACAACCTATGCAGATACCCGAATGGAAATATGAATAAGTTGGTATGGATTTTATAGTTGGATTGCCACGTACTCAGATAGGGTATGATTCAATTTGGGTAATAGTAGATCGCCTAACAAAGGTTACTTATTTTCTGCCAGTTATGACTACATATAGCAGTGCAAGGTTGGTAGAATTATATATGGAGAGAATTGTGAGTCTACATGGAGTTCCTAAGAAAATTATGTCTGATCGGGATACCCAGTTTACATCTCATTATTGGCAAAAGATACATGAATTACTAGAAACCAAGCTGAACTTTAGTACAGCCTACCATCCACAGACAGATGGACAGACGGAGAGAATTAATCAGATATTGGAAGATATGTTGAGAGCTTGTGCTTTACAATATAGTACTAGTTGGGATAAGAGTTTGCCTTATGCAGAGTTCTCATATAACAATAGTTATCAGAAGAGTCTTCAGATGGCACCGTTTGAGGCTCTGTATGGACGAAAGTGTAGAACCCCGTTGTTCTGGAATCAGACAGGAGAAAGTCAAGTGTTTGGGCCTAATGTACTCAAGGATGCTGAAAAAAAGTAAGAATGATTAGAGATAATCTGAAAATAGCCTAGTCCAGACAGAAGAGTTATACTGATACTCGGAGAAGAGAGTTGACTTTTGAAGTAGGGGATTATGTCTACTTGAAAGTATCGCCAATGAGAAGTGTGAAAAGGTTCAACATGAAAGGAAAATTGGCACTGAGGTATATTGGACCTTTCAAGATCATAGAAAGACGTGGTGAGATGGCGTATCAGTTGGAATTACCTGAGAGTTTGACAGGTGTACATGATGTGTTTCACGTGTCTCAACTTAAGAAATGTTTGCGAGTACTAGAGGAGCAGATTCCGTTAGAAGAGCTCACTGTTAAAGAGGACCTCACATATGAAGAGTTTCCAGTTAAAATTCTAGAGACTACTGAAAAAAGTCACGAGGAGTCGAACTATCAAAATGTGTAAGGTTCAGTGGAATCGGTACACTAAGAGTGAGGCCACCTGGGAAAGAGAAGAGGATCTGAGAAAAACCTATCTGCAATTGTTCGAGTAAGCATCAACCGAATCTCGGGACGAGATTCATCTTAAGAGGGTAGAATTATAACACCCTAAAATTTTGGGATATTAAAAAGTAGGCAAATATGATTTTTATACAATTTTGCGAGCATACAAATTTAGAGTAATAATAATTTTTATTAACTTAAAATCAAATATAAGGGTAGAAACATGTTTGTGCACTCATGCTGTTGCATTTGAATTTTTGGTTGGAGTGGTTTGATTCAAATTCAAAATAGGATTCAAAATCAATTGAAAATGCTTTGAAATATTTGAAAAGGAAAAAGAAAAAAAAGAGATTTCATTCCTCTCTCGATTTCGGCCCGGCAGCCCAATCTTTCCCCGCAGCCCGTTTGC
This sequence comes from Saccharum hybrid cultivar R570, assembly GCA_038087645.1. Lineage (NCBI taxonomy): Eukaryota > Viridiplantae > Streptophyta > Magnoliopsida > Poales > Poaceae > Saccharum > Saccharum hybrid cultivar. The sequence goes on along the minus strand of JAQSUU010000191.1, from coordinate 6,904,127 downwards.
TCCCGCGCGCGCGGCCGTTGCTTCATCGCGCGTGGGCCGTCTCTGTGTCCGCTCCCCACTTCGTCGCTTGGACCGAGCCCACCAAGCGCCCGCGGCATGGCTCGTGCGAGCGCGCTGCCGCGTTTCCTCTCTCGCATCGCTGACACCGTGGCTCCACCTGTCAGGCGACATCTTCTTCCTCCCCACGCCGGCTCCGATTTCCTTCTAACGTAGCCACCGATCAAATCCGTTTCCCAAATCCCTTCCTTCCTTTCTTAGAACCGCCTTCGTGCTATAAAATCGAGTTCACGCACTCCTCCGCTCCATCCTATCTCGCAGCAAGGCACCGAAACCATCCCGAGGAGGCTCCGCTCGGATCACCGACGGGACCGTCCGCCAACTCGAGCACCGCGTCGACTTCGGGTCAGCTCTGCCCTTGTGTTCTACCTTGGTGAGTTCGCCTTGATCTATACTTCATCCCAGTGTACTTGTTTCACGAGGTGATGCTGTAAATCGCGAGTTCGCAATCTCCGGCGATGGCGCCGCCGCGGACATCGCCGTCGAGGCTGTTTTCCGGCCGGAGCGCCGCCCAGTTCTCCCCGGATCAATCTGAACCGTCCATTTTGAATCTAACGGCCCAGACTTGAAGATACCGTTTCGGTTGATAATTTTGCTAAAGAGTCCCTGCGCTTTTCAATTATCTAACCCGCAGTCTAAAGCATATTCCCGTATCGTGTATTATCCTTTTGAAAGCGTAGTTTGATCTCAGTTAAGTTAAGAATACGTTTTCAGCTATTTACAGTTTTGCCACTGAGTTTATTTTAGTCATAATTTATCCATTTTAACTCCGATTTGACCCGTTCAAATTGCGTTAGGTTCATATTTGCGAGCTCTACATGTTAGTAGTACTGTACAGTAGGTTTATGACATTTTATTTTTGAGTTTGAATTAAAGTAATTACTTTTCTGTAGGAAATCTTCGTAAATTTGTAACTTCGTCGTTTTAGCTCTGTTTTTCGTGATCTTCGCGTCTGTGTGATCCTAGCGAGTTATAGATTCATTTTAAAAATGTTTTATCTTATTTTGTTACTATTGGTGTACTGTTCTAATTATAGTCTTGTTTGTTTATGCATGATTGTTCTGGATGAATGTTGTTGCTATTGTTTATCGAGTATAGACGGTGAGCAATTCATTGGGGATCAAGAGTTTTTCTACGAGCAAGATCACCAAGACCAGTTTGATCAAGGCAAGTATAGCATGGGATTATCCTTGTTGTCCTATTTACATTAAGCAAATAATATTATTATGCATATATTCCTTGTTAAGGATGACTTAGTATTGATCTTATTCCTTGATACCTATTATATTGCATGGATTAGTATTGCTAGTGCTTAACATGAACTATGATCATGTAATTTGACTAATGGAATATGCAATAAACATTAAAAGATTATTTTTATTACTATTTAAAGGGTACTAGAGCATGGGGTTATTTTGGTGCTCTCGTTACTCTCCATAAGAACTTATCTGTAAGCGAAAATCCAGAATTTACAGTACAACTGTGAGGGCTAAAATGGCTCTGGCTTTAATCATATAGAAGGACCTTTTCTAGCTTGTTAGTAGTATTCCTTTATGGTATAAGAATGGCTTGACGAATCGGATATAATGCGGCCTCTGTCCTTATGAGTATAGGCTGCGTGTTATTGTGCCATTTGAAAGGGGGGCTCTACATCTATTTGCCGAGTGAAATCTAATGGTTCTAACTTGTTAGACGAACCTTCGAAAGATTTCATAGTGTTTCCCTGCCTGCTCACCTTGGAAGTGTTTTGGGAGTAATTAACCCGGGCATATGAGCAACATGACTCACAGTGAAAGTGTACAACCTCTGCAGAGTGTAAAACTGTTATAACAGTCGTGCTCACGGTCATGAGTGGCCTTGGACCCTTATGGAATAGTTGATCATTAATAATGAATATGTTTTTGCTATTCGTTAATCATTTCACATGGATCATATGTTTATTGTTAAATTGAGACACTTTGATATTATTGATATACTGAAATAATGCTAATTAAAAGCTACATGCTGATAAACCTATGTTATGCCTTTGAGCCTCATGAACCCCATGTTACACTTGTTGAGTACGAGATGTACTTACGCTTGTTTATTTTTCTTACTTGATAAAAATCCTGGATGGGTAATAGATGGTGCAAATAGTGACTACTTCTACTTCCCTGAAGATTACTAGACTTGCAGTCAATCAGTCAATGTGTCTGTGCATGGAGCTACCACGAGAGTTTATATTTTACTTCCGCTACAATCTTGTAAAAACTATGTGTTATTAATTGTGATGTAATAACATTGGTGATGATACATCCTTTATAATTTGTTAACTTATGTATGATTGATCTCTGGGAACACATAAGAGTATGCACTCCATTTGGTCGTTAAATGGGTGTGACACCCTGCCCAACGACTACTGCGGCAGGCTTTTGCTGCAGGGGACCTTTAGTCCCGGTTGAATCTATCAACCGGGACTAAATGTTAACTTTTACTCCCGGTTGGTCCCTCCAACCGGGAGTAAAAGTCTACTCTCGGCTAGAGGCTCCGTCCGAGACTAGAAAGGAACATTTAGTCTCAGTTATTGTCTCAAATCGGGACTAAAGGTGCCTCATATATACCCTTTCTTCCTCCCCGCTTCCGATCCAACCAAGCAGCACAGTTTCTGGATCCCAGGCCGACCCGTGGGCGCTCAAGTCCTTCGCTTCGACCTCTCCAATGGGTCGACCTCGGGGACGCCGCCGCGGCCGAGGTGGGGCGGGCGAGGGGGCTCAGGAGGCTCTCGCTGGCAAGGTGGAAGCCGCTCACTGACATGGGGCTCGGATGCGTCGCCGTCGTGTGCACCGAGCTGAGAGAGCTCTCGCTCAAGTGGTGCCTTGGGGTCTCGGATCTGGGGATCCAGCTCCTCGCGCTCAAGTGCAGGAAGCTGACCAGCCTGGATCTCTCCTACACCATGGTGAGCGCTCAGGTTTTTTTGGGTGCTCTGCTTGTTTCTTGGATGATTCTATCTTTTGTTTCCTTCTAGTACGTTTGTTGATTTGATAAGACATCCAGGTTCCTCTTTAATTCACCGGAGCAAAATGGGCTTCAGTTTCCCTAAAAAAAATGGGCTTCAGTTACTCCCTTTGCTAGTTACTAGTACATATTTGTTCAATCTAATTTATTATTCAGTTAGTGCTTAGGGCATATTGTGCTGGAGTAATAATAAAATGGAAACGTATCTTGTGTTGCAGATCACAAAGGATAGTTTTCCTGCAATCATGAAGCTACCCAATCTTCAAGAGTTGACACTGGGACTTGAAAGAATGGGGCGCCCATTTTGTGCTTACAGTATGAGTTGGTTGATGAGATGATGGATTTTGGGTACTCACAATACACGGAGGCGAAGATCTTGAGTGAGTTCATCAAGACAGATGCATACAGGATGGAGGTCACGCAGCCAAAAAACCAAAACGAATCATCAATTGAAAATACCAACCGGAAAAAAAAGAAAACCATTAGTCCCGGTTGGTAATACCAACCGGGACTAAAGGGCCGGCCCACGTGGCCAGGCCGGGAGGCCTCTTTAGCCCCGGTTGGTACCTTTAGTCCCAGGCGAGAAACCGGGACTAAAGGAGGGGTCCTTTAGTCCTGGATTCGTGCTCCCGGTTGGGAAACCTCCCGGTTTCCCAACCGGGAGTACAGCTTGTTTCTGTACTAGTGAACATATTTAGGGTATGTTTGGAATTTTTCTACTTCAACTTCTTTTTTGCTCTCAACTTCGCTAACCAAACATGGTAACTATTGATGAACGAAATAAGATCGGGGAGTTGAAGATGGATTGGAAAACATGTGCAAACAAGAAGAGAGCAAAAAGGATCAAATTTGGCATATTTTGAAACATCCTGGAAAAATCAGCCCAGGCCGTTTTCCCATACATCATGTGTGTCACTGTTTATGATGATGATCACTTGGATCCCTTCTCAAGTGCGCCTTCGCATATGCTCCATTAATTAGTTTTCATTTATATTTCAGCGTAACCTATAAAATACTCAGAACCACCAAAACTTGTGGAAAGAGTTAGTTTAATGATAAATTGTTTGGGAGTTTGGTATGTTTGTCCCTCTTTTTTCCTTGAAGTTGATGGTCAAAACAGGAGTTAAGACCATAAACAACACCCACACACTTAGCTCTTAGCTCGTCCTGAGTAAAGAATATGAATTTAACACAAAGGCTGGCTCATGTAAGGACTAAGGTGGTTTGATGCACAACCTGTGAATACATGAATCTAGCATATATGTTTGTCGGTGTTCGGACCAAGGGGGTCCTAAACCAACGAGTAAATGCTGCGTGACTCTTTCCTGGATGGTGATGCAAGGAGAACACACGGGGGTTTATCCTGGTTCGGGCAAAAGAAGGCCCTACGTCCAGCGGGGAAGAGAGGTTTGTATTTCCTTGCACCGGGGTGCTCGTGTAGGGGTTACAAGCAGGCGAGAGAGGGTGTCGAGCCCAAGTCTCAAAGAGAAAAAGGAGAAAGGTGGTTGCTTGAGATGTTGATCTCTTGCTTTCGTTGCTCGGTCGGGTGGTTGGTTGTTTCGTTTTTTCCGTGATGCTTCGTGTTCGTCTTCCCTCCTCTCCTTTGGTTCGCCCTGGCCTGCCTTTTTATAGGGCGAGGGGTGGCCAAGTCGAGGGGAGGCTTGAGGCGATGTTTCGTCGATTCCTGTTGAGTTGACTGTAGCGACGTGGCTTCGGGATGGCCGGCTATCCCTGGGTATCCTGACGCGGTACGGGACAAGAGGGTGAAATGACCCAGAGTGCCAGGCCATACCGTCCTTCGAGCTAAGTCGAGCGTTGGGGCCGGGTCGAGGCTGGGTCGAGGTCGGATGGATAAGGCCGAATCCCCGGTATCGCGGGGGACGGACCTTGTCTTATCCTCCCTCGAGGGTGACTGATGGTGAATAGTGCGCGGTATGGTGGATACAGTGACGGCTTTCACCTCCCATCACGGGATGGGCGGTAAAACAGTGAGACTTGACGTGGGTATTGTTCCCGCGTTGACCCATGCCGTAGCCATGTCGGTCGGTTGTAGTAGGTAACCGCATTGAATGCTATGGCTTTTGTCCCGGGTAGGTAAAGAAAGGGCGTCGAGGGGCCGGGGCGCGGTCGAGGCGCCCCGTCGAGCGGGCCTCGTACGAGTCGGAGCCGGAGCGCGGTCGAGGCGCCCCGTCGAGCGGGCCTCGTACGAGTCGGAGCCGGGACGCGGTTGAGGCGCCCCGTCGAGCGGGCCTTGTACGAATCGGAGCCGGGGCGCGGTCGAGGCGCCCCGTCGAGCGGGCCTCGTACGAGTCGGAGCCGGGGCGCGGTCGAGGCACCCCGTCGAGCGGGCCTCGTACGAGTCGGAGCCGGGGTGCGGTCGAGGCACCCCGTCGAGCGGGCCTCGTACGAGTCGGAGCCGGGACGCGGTCGAGGCGCCCCGTCGAGCGGGCCTCGTACGAGTCGGAGCCGGGACGCGGTCGAGGCGCCCCGTCGAGCGGGCTATCTTTTCTACTGGTTTCGGTTTTTGTTAGTGTTTTGGCGATAGCTGTGGTACCCCCGTACTGTTGGTACCGACAATGTTATTCCATGACATACTGCATTTGTGAATGTTAAAGTGTCTAACATATCACCTTGGGCGGTTGAGAAACAGAATGGCCTTGAGTTGAGTCATCATCACTCTTCCTTTTGAGTTACTTGAGGTTTTCATAAATTTTCAAAACAAAACATAGCTTACTTAACTCCTCGAATGGTTGTCTCGGATTGCTCAATAGTATAGCACTCGGTTTTAAGAACAAAACCAGATACTCACCATATGTAAGCCCAAGAAGTCAACTCTCACATATAGCTACAAATAAGAGATAATATCAAAAGACAATGCTTAATAAAGCGTATTATTACAAGAGATATAACCTTAGACTACAAACAGCGGAAAGACAACTCCGATCTTCGGGTGAAGACTCTATTTCCATAGGAACAACTGACTGGTTGATCACAAGCCTAATTCCTCCGAACTCTAGCAATCTGGTACCCATCCAGGATTTTTCCAAAGATTTGAAAAGTAAAGCAAGCGTAAGTACATGTCGTACTCAACAAATATAACATGGGGTTCATGAGGCTCAAAAGGCTAAAACTAGTTTAACTGCGATTAGCTTTTAATGAGTCATGATTTTAACAATTGAGTAGCAACAAGTTTATCATAAGCCCATATAAACACATGATCAGGTAAATATAAATAATGAATAGCATAAACAGTAATCATTAGTGAGCATCTTTATCATCCGTATCATTAGTGTTCATCATCTATTCCGTAAGGGTTCCAAGGCCGCTCGTGACCATGAGCACAGCTGATATACCAGTTTTACACTCTACAGAAGTTGTACACTTTCACTATGAGTCATGATTTACCCTTTCACCCGAGTTAGCTAGCCTCTTGACCCACAACCAAGGAAGGTCGACAGGGTTCACTATGAAACCTTTTAAAGGTTCGTCTAACAAGTTAGGGCCGCTAGATTTCCCCATCAATAAGCATGAACTCCCCTCCAAGGAGTGACTAACAAAAGACCAAGAAGCCAAAATGCACTCAACTTGGCAGGCTAAGGTCATACAAGTCGAAGCCCCTCTTGTGCCATGAAGGTAACTACTAACAAGTTAGAAAAGATCCTCATACTTAACTAAAGCCAGAGTCATATAGCCCTCATAGTTATACTGTAAGTCCCGAATGATCACTTACAGATAAGTCCTTAGGGAGAGGAATCTAGAGCACCATAATAATAGCCCAATCCTCTAGCCCCCTGATTCCATGTTTTAAAAAGCATCTTTTAGTGTTTATTGTATATACCATTAGTCAAGTTACAAGATCATGGTTGCACTTGAGCACTAGCATCATACTACCCAATGCAATACCCCATAGGAATCAAGGTACACGGTAACAAAATACTAGGAAATCCTTAGTGGTAATCAAGGTAGACACATGCAGTATGAATTAAATGATTAAAGGTGTATAGATCAACAAAGAAGATCCCATGCTATACTTGTCTTAAACTCAGATCCTTCTTCAAGTTGAAACCTTCAATGGACTTCTTCTGGATCACCAACTTCTTCTATATCACCAACGCAAAGCTCACCGACTAGACAAGATCATAACGCATCACACAAGCATCCATGCAATCATACATGAAGTAAATAATAGAACTAAATTAGAACAGTACACTAGACATCTGAAACAACGAGTGAAAAGGTTTTAAAGACGTTCTACACGTTGCTATGAACACACAGACGCGAACCCTAATCAGTTATGAATTAAACAAGATTTCCTTTAATAAAATAATAGATTAAATCTAACCTCGAATTTCAAAAGTTGAAAACATGTTTAACAGTAATATAAACTTGTAGATTACGCAACTATGAATCTAATGCAACTTGAACGGGTCAAATCTGAGTTAAAACAAAGAAGTATAGCTTAAATAAAACTAGTGGCAAAACTATAAATAGATGAAAGCATATTTTGGATCTAATCGAAGCAATTACGTTTTCAAAAGAAGAAAACGTATTTTGAATCTAATAGAGGAAGTCTACGCTTTTTGAGAGACAAAACGTATTTATCAGAGAGTGCTTTGGACTGCGGGTTGATTTGCGGAAAATAGAGGGTCTTTTTAGCAAAATTGCCGGGGAAGGGGTATCTTCTATTCTTGGCCCTTGATCTTGGATTGGATAGATGGGAGGTGAGACGGGGAACTTCCCTGGCCGGAACAGTGAGACCGGCACGGCGGCTGCCATTGACAGCGATGCAGAGCTCGTCGGCATACACGGAAAAGGGCCTAAGGACCACGACTGCGTGAAGCGAGGGCACGGGTAGATAAAGGAAGTGAAGGCGAGCTCACCTAGAGTGTTCTCGATGGCAGAGAAGGCACGGAGAGGTTATGGGGCTCAACGAGGTGGATGTTTTCTTCCTACGAACCACGGCGGTAGTAAGCATACGATAAGGGAAGCAAGAAGAAAACTCATGCAGCTTCTTCACCTTGGGGCAAAACTCTGTGGTGGGTCTAGGATGGAGGGGAAGAACCAAAAAATGTCAATGGCGACGGCGGCCTTGCTCTGCTCGTTAGTGAGATCTAGGCGGCTTCGAAGCGACTAGATGGTGGCGACGGGTGCAGGGGGTCTCTATTTAGGAGGCGGGTGGCATGGCGTGCACACCAAGATTACAGGGAATACGGTGCGACGGCGAACTTCCTTATCCCGGCGGAGCAGAGTCCGACACGGGTATGGCGGAGGTAGGAGACGACTGACAGCTGGGCCCGACTTGTCAGCGAGAGAAAACGCGGGACCCGGCTGGCAGCGGGATGGAGGGAGAGGGACGCGACATCCAAAACAATCTCAAATGAAAAGGTTGTTAACTGCAAAGTTGTAGATCATGTTCAGTACTACAACTTCGACTTTGACTTTATCTCCATTCAATATTGTTAGTCATGTCAAATCTGATTCGAGAACTTATATTAAATATTTGGACTTGTAAACCATTTTAAAGTAAAAAGTTGTTAACTACAAAGTTTTAGGTATCTTTAAACTCTATACAATTTGATATAACGGTTATCTTAATCTAATTTTATATGAAAAAGTTATGAATTTGTTTGTGCAAAACAACTATCACTGCTGGTTCATGCCACGAACCAGTAGTCATACCTATCACTGCCGGTTGAAGCCACGAACCGATAGTGATAATCCACGTATCACTATCAGTTGTGCTACACGAACCAGAGTATCACTGCTGGTTCCAAAACTACCGGCCAGTGGTAGATCTAGGATTTAATAGAAGAGAGGGCTGAAGTCATCTTCGACCTCTAGATTCTCTCCTTTCTCCCTTTCACACCTACAAAAATTAGGAGGGGATCCATTGTTATGGAGGTGGTAGGAGGGGCTTGAGTCCCACCCGCCCCACCGCTAGATCTGCCCCTGCAACCGGCGGTGATGGGCCGGCAGCGAATGTCAGTTCTGTAGTAGTGTGTGCTGTGAATAAAACATATCCAAGCCAACTATGGAGAAGCATGTTATTGAAGCATCATTATTTTTTTATGAGTTTGATTTTACTGAATATTATAAATAATTTTTTTCAAACTCATGAAAACAACTTTCAAAGTCTGGAGCTATCATAAAAGATATTCCAAGATTTTCCTCATACCTACGGAATTTGGAGTGGTTAATTCTTTGTGATACTATGCCTTTGGTTGTTGAGAGATGGGACAGTTTTATGATAGTTGTTAGACCCTCAAGTTATTTTTTAATAAAGTTATTGTTTATATAATAAACACTACAATATATAACTAACAATGTCGCCACATGTATAAATAAATTAATTATGGCATGCATGTGATTTGCATCCATTTTTCTTCTTTATATAAAACCAAGCGTGCACAGTACCCAAGCCAGAGCAGGGAGAATCTGGCCAAACAGGGCTAAGAAAATTACAACCACGCTGGTCTTCGTTCTATAGCATGGTGTCACTATGGTGAAACATGCTTTATTTTTTTGCTTTCCCTCCAACATATGCCATCTGGACTCCATGCAATTTGTAGGCTACTTCTTTTATGTTGATCCGTTCACTTGGTGACGGGTGTGTGCATGAAAGTGCTACTCGTAACAGGCACAGTGAACACTGGTAAATTGCATTTTCTGATTCCATCTTATCTTGGGAAAATTCTTTGCACTCTTCGATGAGATGAGGATCGACGACGTGGGATATTTGATGCGGAAAGTTACTGCTTACAAAGTTGACTATATCCAGCCCATTTTTGAAGATAGGATCTGTTGGTCGTTTGCCTGTCATCATCTCCAAAACAACTATCCCAAAACTGTAAACATCTCCAGAGGTAGATGCCTGACGGCCACCTCCCGCGTACTCTGAAGAGATTTACATATATAATTACTATTTGTTTATCGTAGAAAATGAAGGAAAAATGTTTCCTTAACTAAAGATCGTAAACGGAAGCCATAGAAAACATACCTGGAGCGATGTATCCTATAGTCCCTCTCACACCGACTGAATTAGTTGGGTCTACCGGTGTTGACTTGGAGTCAGCATAAAACCTCGCGATGCCGAAATCTCCCAGAAGAGCATTCAAATCATCGTCTAGAAGGATGTTGCTGGGCTTCAAGTCACAATGAACAGTTGGCCTCCCGCACTCGTGATGTAAATAATCCAATACATCAGCTATGTTAACGATTATGTTTATTCTTTGAGAAAATCCTAGACGCTTCAGAGCTTTCCCACCCGCTTTAGGGTGTAACCATATGTCTAGGCTCCCATTAGGCATGAACTCATAAAGTAAAGCTTTAAAGATGCTGCCTCTGTTGTCAGCCGTCGAGCATGCAGTTTTGATGGGAAGAAGATTTCGATGTTGAATGCTTCTCAGTGCTTCACATTCTGACAAGAAGCTTCTCTCTGCACCTGGCATCTCAAGGTCAAAAACCTTCACCGCCATTTCCATTCCATGTTCCTTTAACTTGCATCTGTACACTGAAGCGTAACTTCCTCTGCCAATTAGGTTAGATTCCGAGAAGTCTTTCGTTGCTTGGACTAGATCTTGATAAGTAACTTTAGGAAATTGCTTGTCAAAAGAAGGGAACGGCGAATGTTGCCGCCTTCTTGTCGTCTTCTCAAAGAGCAAAAAGTATATCAGCAATACAAGTGACATGAAGCCAAATACTGGGATCAAGACTTTGATCAGATAGTATTCTCTTTCCACCCTCTTAGATTTAGTTGGGCATGAAGGCATATGGAGGATCGTTGCTCCTCCACATAGTCCCCAGTTGCCTTCAAGTGAAACAGCGGTGGCATTTGCGAACACTCCATTTTGTGGAACTTCTCCGTTGAAGTGATTGTAAGAAATATCTAGGTGTGCCAGGTATTGTAGGTCAGTAAGAATTAATGGGATGGTACCTGACAAGTTGTTATGGGAAAGATTGAGAGTGCTCAAGCTCTTTAGCTTGCTGAAGGATACTGGGACGTTTCCCGTGAGGAAGTTTTTGTCCATTTCGATTATCTCTAACATTTGACATTGGCCTATACTGTCAGGGATATACCCTGTAAATGCGTTAGAGGAAAGATGAAGTTCCATTAACTCCTTCAGCTTACTAAAATCAAGCGGTATTGAACCTTCTAGATTGTTATAGGATAATACACATGTCCTCATTCTTGCTGAAGTAAGGGCCTGATCAGGTATGCTACCTTGGAGTTTATTATAACTAAGATTCAACTCCGCGAGCTGTTGAAGGTTACCAAAGTTCGCTGGTATGGAACCTTCCAATTCATTTTTTGCTAGATCGAGTGATAAGAGCTGTTTAAGGTTTCCAACAGAAGGTGGGATAGGCCCAGTAAAATTGTTGTCTTCAAGATTTATGTATTGTAGGTTTTCCAGGTTTCCAAGCCATTCTCCAATTGTCCCAGTAAAAGTATTGTGGCTTAGTCCTAGCGTCATTAAGCTTCGTAGTTTGCCTATGCTTGGAGGAATTATTCCTGATATGTTGTTGAAACCCATACGTAGAACTTGAAGATTTGGGGACAGGTTACCAATTGAATCTGGTAACACTCCCTGTAGATTATTGTGATCTAGTGAAAGTGAGTTCAGAAGGCTACAATTTCTCAAGGCGTTTAAGAATTCCCAGCTTTGGTTGTTCCATGCCTCAAGGGCGTTTTGCTCGAGGTTCAGCTTTGAAAGCTTCGAAAGGTTACCCAAAGAAGTTGGAATTGGGCCAGAGAAACGATTTGATGATATCCATATAGCTTGTAGCTCTGAAGCACTGCCAATGGATGATGGTATCTGACCTTCAATCTCGTTCCCATTTAAGTAAAGAGATTGGAGACTGACGAGCCTATCCCCCATGTCAGATGGAAGGGTCTTACCCAGTGTATTTGAACCCAAGTCTAGTGCTTGAAGAGATGACAAATTAAAAAGGATCGGTGGGATTCCACCTGATAGAAAGTTATCATTTAGTTCCAATACAGACAAATTTGACAATTTCCCTATCTCATCCGGAATGCTTCCGGTCAGTTGATTTATACCAAGATTAAGTAAGTTCAATGTGCTGATGTTTCCAATTCCTGGTGGGATGATCCCGGTAAGATTGTTCCCAGAAAGGTCGAAATTTACTAGATTGGAAAGGTAACCTATATTTGGAGGAATTGTACCAGTAAGGGTGTTTGAATAAAGCCATAAAATCCTTAGGCTGGAACAATTTGTAAGTGTGTCTGGAATATTCCCCTCTAATGAGTTCGTGTTCAGATCAAGGACTTCGAGTTTGCGGATATTGTTCAAAGGAGGTATCTGGCCAGAGAACTGGTTATTGGACAGGTTAAGGATATGAAGGGCAGTAAGATTTCCAACGGAGTCGACAATTGTGCCCGATAATCCTTGGCCCGCAAGGTTGACCTCCGTTACTCGCCCTCGGTTCTTCGGGTTGCATGTGACGCCCTTCCACTGACAGAAATGGGTGCTTGTGTTCCAATTACTCAACGCTCCCTGTCGATCGTTGGCAGCACGCTTGAACTCGAGCAGCGATAGCACATCCGTACTGTTATCCGGGATTGTAGTTGAGCAGCAGATATTGCAAACACAGCAAAAGAGCAGCAGCACAAACATTTGCATAAGCATGTAGAATTGCATGGCCTGTTTAGAGAACATAAGGCCTGCGTTAGCTGCAAAACGTGAAAGCATGAACGTATTGTAGCTTCTGTGTTCACAATTCACCGGCACAACACAACAGCTTTGCGCCCCAAGCATACGGTCCTAATAAGTAACTACGTACACAACGTGCATTGCCTAGGGTACTGCAAAAGGAAGTGGTCAAACCGCTATAATTTAAAGTGCAAGAATTTACCATTTTCAAACACTTCATTGGAAACAACAAAGAGGACAAATTTGACAGTAAAACTTGGCCCAAAATAAAACGCAACCCCAAGAGAGAGAGAAGAGTAGCGGACCTCTGCTTGGCCGGAGCCTGGACAATAACGACAGCCTTTTTCTGCTTGTTTTGCTTGCTCCCTCGTGGTGCACTACTGTGTGAAGTTTGAGCTGGATGCTCAGCTGGCTGAGGCCCCAGGGGGTTTAAAAACAGTTTTGCAGTGGCGTTAGATCCGCATATTTGGCGCTATCCGCAGCCTTAGACTACCCGCACTCATGAACCTCTATATTCATCCTCTATACGTCCTAGTCAGCAAGATTCTCTTCTCTATATTTAATTCTCCCGCACCCATCCATCTTCTATATCATCTTTTATCCACTCCATCCACTGTGGGACCCACTTATCACTTTATCTAAATATATCCATGTGTGATCTAGTTTTGAAGGATTTATTGAGACGAATTTAATGGTGAAATCAAACTTTAATTTAGATTTTTGGTTTGTGAGTTATAGCATTTTTCCTTTGTTTAGCTAGCGGGGCCCACCACTATAGAGTATAGAGTAAGCACAGTATCACTCTAAATATAGAGTGAGAGAAAGGATAGAGTATCGTTTTATAGTACCCAGTGCAGCAGTTTTTACTCTATATTCATACTCAAAAGCTTTAGAGTATCGTTTTAGAATACCCACTGCGGGTATTCTTATCTTAGCTTGACCGCTATTGCAGCGAAGACCCCGAGTCCGTCAAACTGACCGGTCACGACGGCTACCTTTCAGGCCTCGTTTGGTTCCAATTTCTACCCCAAATTCCACTATGCAAAAAGAAGATTCCCATCACATCAAAATACCGGCACATGCATGAAGTACTAAATGTAGATGAAATTAAAAGTTAATTACACAGTTTTATTGTATATTGCGAGACGAATATTTTAAGACTAATTAGTCAAAATTTAGATAATTTTTACTAAATATAAACAAAATACTACAGTGCGTATTTATTACGCACTGTTCAAAGTTACTGCCCCGATTCTAGAACTAAACACGGCCTGAGCTTCCTTCCCGTGGCCCAGCGCCGTCGCTGTTGTTTGAGCTGGACAAGATTGTTGCGGCGTGTCCAGCCTCGAATCCAGTATTTTTCAGCAGGAAACCGACAGAGATATTCCAGGCTGATGTACGACCTGTCTGGTGCCGTTTCGCTGCTGACAAACATTAGCTCGTGGAAAGGGCGAATCAGCCTACTCCCTTGTCACAAATTAACTGTCGTTTTAGTTTCTATACCACAAGTTTGATTCGATTATAAAAAATACGGGTAATATTTGTATTTTTAAATAAATTTATTAAAAAACTAGATTTAAAGATTTTTCTGATGATACTAATTTGTACCATAAATATTAGTATTCTTTAAAATATATTTAGTCAAAATTATTTCTCAAAAAATAAAAACAACAGTTATTTTAGAATAGAGAGAATATATTATTGGGGTCGCGTGACCCCGGCCAATTTAAGGCAGCGTTTGGTTGCCAGGACCAAACCGTGCATGGACTGGCTCATCATGGATAGCCCTGTGGGGTCCACCTGTGTCATCTTTTGGTTGCTTGATTGAACAAGTGCATCCATGACAGAACAATCCAGATGCATCGAATATTCTTTTCAGATGCTGCACAATCTCGTGCACAGCAGAAGGCCGAACGACGCCATTCAAGAGCAAGCGTGTTGCAGTCTCGCCCATATCTCGCCTCCCACGGTCCCACCCGTCCCCGGTGACTTGGCCTCCTGCCTCCGGCCACACAGCAACACAGGTGATTCGTTACTGCTTTGTGCTTTCACATTCATCTCCCTTTCCTTTTCTTTTGCATATATATCTCCAGGTAATTAAAAAATATTTACTGGGAAATAGACAAACTAATTGCAGATATCTTGTATTCTTACTCTCTCTGTCCATTTATCTCCTTCGTCTAAGCAAAAAAAAAAATTCCAAAAATCTCCTTCGTAATGTCTGAGACCACGGGTTTGGCTTCTCGTAAGTGCTGCGTATTTGGTGCTTATTGGCTGCTCCTTGTCTGCATCTATTGCCCCTTAGCTGCTCATTGACTATGACTCCTTGGCTGCTCCTTGCCTTAAATGTAAATCGGCGTTGTTTACTGCTCCTTGGTCATTGCACCGAAAGCTAATACGATGGAGACTTATGGACGGAGGGAGTATTATCTTGTTGCATTTGTAATAGCAAATTTGTGCAAATGTGTGGTACATGTGAAACTCTTAGATGGACCATACGACCAACCAAACATGGTCTTATACCAAATCATACTATTCCATACTTCCTTCCAAACAAACAGCTTGTACCATCCTGTACAAATAACCAAACAATCAACATGCACCGTATCGCCTAGAATTATCTCAGGGTAGGCAATCGGTTTTAACCGAAACTTCGGTTTGGTTTCTTCGGTTGTCAGAAACTTCGGTTCCTAGAAAACACTAACCGATCGGTCAGTCGCAGAAGGAGAAACTGACGAGTTCGGTGTTGCCTTTCTTCGGTTCGATGTTCGGTTGAACCGAACAAACCGATGAAGACAGAATAGAGGAGAGAGGCGACGGGCAACCTCGCTCGCAGATCCGCCGTTGGCCTGCGTGGCCTCGCTCCCTCGCTGCTGCTGCCATCGCCTGGCCACGCGCCATCGCCAAAGAGCCGCCCCCACCGCCGAAGAGGAGCCTAGCTTGCTGACGAGCCCCTCCGGCCTCCGCCGTGCCCCACGCGAGCGCGCCCTTGCCGCCGCCGAGCAGCCCAGCTTCGTGCGGCCCCGACACCGGTCCGCACGGGCGTCCCCCCTCCCCCCCCCGCCGACGACGAGCGTCCCCCTCTCGCACTGGGGAGCCCCCGCCGCCGACGGACTCCGCTCCGCATTGAGGATTCGCGTGCCTTCCGACTTCCGTAGGGTCTAGAGGAGGAAGGGACCGAGTGGATAAGGCCGAGGGGGAAGTGGAGGATTCACGTGTGTGCAGGTGTGGCTACGTGGAGTCGGCTCGGTGATGGATACTTGATCGGTTTGTTCGGTGGTCGGTTCGGTTTCATCCCAGAACCGAAGCCGCACCCGAACACCGATCTTCACGGATATAGGAACCGAAACCGAAAAAACTGAATTTTCGGTTTGATTCGGCTCGGTTCGGTTCGGTTTTGGGTTTACGGTTTAAAAATGCCCAGGCTGAGAATTATCCCATCCGTCGTCCATCTATTCAGGATGATCTATACCGTTCACCTGTATGCACCTAACCAAACACTACCTAAAAAATCAGCAGAGAATTATTGTTTGTTGCTGTCCATCAACAGTGTTAGCCTGTTTTGTTAATCTGATGACCCCGAGTCCCCGATGAAGCTTCGTGGCTGGATTCGGCACCTTCCGGCGCTGGGGTTTCGTTTCCAAATCCGATTTCCTTGTGATGATCGGACTTCCAAAACGTATCGTGCGGGCACGATTCGTTCACGGGTTATCTCGGATAAATTATTTTCCTGCTGTCGAGTCAACTTGTATGTATCCGATGTGGACAAGAATTGTCTGTAGCATCTGTTCTGTAGTTATGTACTACAACGCCATGCTTCACACGATGCTGAGTATCTTTGGAACTAGACTAGAGAAATATTGGTTTTATAATTTCTTGTTTTGTATTGCTAGTCCATGAGATAAAAAACAGGACAGAAAATCCCGACCGTTCCTTTTTTTTACGGATCTATTTTTACTCAGAAATTTCTGTTCTATTTCACATAATTTTTTGGTTTATAGTTATGCCCAAAGCTTAGACAAACTGTCCACCTAGCGCTTACTTTCATATCAGCATTTACTTGACTATAAGACCGTTATTATACTTGCTCTAGTTTTGGTGCTAGACTACTGGTTATTGCTGTCGTGCTTCTTTTAGAAGGCTACCGTTGACAAGTCACGCGATTTTTCACATGAAAAACGTGTGTTGCGCGGCCACTAGCGCTCGAACCCATGACCTCAGGCTTCGCATGTTTGTACCATAACCACTCCACACATAAGATACTTGTGTCCATTTAGGATATTCATCCTCATTTTATGTTCGTCTGGTTTTGAAATGCGTATTTTGGACCATAAACGAATTCAAATGAAAAAGTTATCAATAACAAAGTTTTATGACTTTTTGAGATCTAAAACTTTAGTTTTGGTCGTTTCTCCATCTGACGTCGTTTGAAAAATTCAAATTTCAAATATGAGAAATTCATACGTAATTTTCATTGGATAGATGATTTCAAATGAAAAAGTTTTCAACTATAAAGTTTCATAACTTTTTAGGATCTACAACTTTTGTTTTGGTCGTTTCTTCATCCATATCCTTTCCTACCACTATACACTCACCTGTGACTATAGAGCATGTGGATTCTTTTGGTATTAACTCTATAAAATCTTGTGGATCAAATATTTCAGCATCAAAACGATTTCAAATACAAACATTTTGAACTACAAAGTTATAGATCTTGTCGAGTGCTACAACTTTGGTATAAAGTTCGTCTTTATCATACATCATATGAGAAAGTTATAAAGTTTTTTGTGCAACCTATCACTACCGGTTCATGTCCCAAACCGGCAGGCACTATGCCAGAAATTGCTATCAGTGACACCTCGATTAGTGACACAGAAATGAAACATGTCACAAATAGTCTATCTGTGACGCGGGTTAACGAGGCGCGTCACATAAGTTGTCAACCCATGCTCTAGGAAACAAGACGCATCAGAAATAACAGCATATTAGTGACCCTTCTAGTTTAGATGCGTCACAGATAAGTGGAGTTGTTATAAGTGACTGGTTAGGACAAAACACATCACTCCTAAAAGACCTCGGACCCGAAAATTTTATCAAATACGGTGAGAATGGACTTCGCGTCCGCTGTCCCCCTCGCCTCGTCGCCTCTCGTTCCCATCCCCCTCCCCCCTCTCTCTCTCGTCTCCTTTCCCCACTCGTTCCTGCACCCCGTTCCACCGGCCATCGGCCGCTGGCAGCCGCGATGAGCACCACCAGCTCCTCGCCAAGGCCAAAGCGTCGGCGCCCTCCGCAGATTCCGCCGCAGCCGCCACCGGTTCCGACCTCCTCAGCGGATTCAGCCAAGGCGGCGGCGAACCCTAACCCTAGCTCCTCCTCCTCCGCCGTCGCCTCGTCGGCACCCTCCGTCCTGCCCGCCCTTGTGCCTAAGAAGACAACGCAGGAGGAGGCCCGCCCTCACCCTCTCCCTCACAGATTGATCCTGTCACCTCTCTCTCTATCTCTCTCGCGTCTCCTTTCCCCATGGCCAGATCCGCGGCGGCCAGCTCTGGGGCCAGCGGAGCATAGGGAGGGGAGCATGACTACATCCTCCAAATTGCTTTTTGCTGCTATGGTATAATGCTTTCTAAGATGTGTTAAATATTTTGTTGCTAACCTGGTAAGCATGATGTCATCAAAGGTCTTGTATATTGGTAATGCTGATATTCATAATTTCAATAATTGCTTCCTTTGCTTGCAGAATTTTGTTGACCTTGCTAGAAGTGAAAGAGTTGCACAAACACATGCCATAGGTGCAAGGTTGAAAGAGGGTTGCCATATAAATCTCAGCTTGTTGACTTTGACTACTGTCATAAGAAAGCTAAGGTAGAATTCAAAACTCAAGTTCTACTTGTGCATAAGAAGACCTAGTCAGATTTTATTTAGTACCTTTTCTCTGCATTCATCTAGGAACAGTAACATTGAAGATTTTTGCTAATGAATGCATCAGATGAACTCTTCATTAACTTTATTAGTTTATTGTTACATTAGCCTTAGTTCTTGTTATTACCTGTTTGATCTGTACAAGTTAATTGGGGTAACTTAGCTCATAGTAGATTCATAGATGAGTACACAAGGATGATGTGCTAAAGAAAATGTATTAGATGAAATGCATTCTGCTGAGATGCCATATACACATTGGCCATTTGCCATTTTGAGCAAGTCAGTCAGCATGTCTGCAGCACACCAGCGTTGCATCTCATGGTAGTGCAATCCTTTACTTATTTAAGAATGTCTACCCTAATTGTTTGGCTTAAATCACTAAGTCAAAACTGGAGGATAAAGGCTTTTTAAATGTGTAGTGGAACTTGCACATTTCTGGTCCATGAATTCATCTCGTGTAACAAAAGCTTCTAAGACAACTTCTCCTCAAATTGACTGTTTTGCTGCTGTATGCAACGATCGATAACTTTAGGTTTGGTGTTAGATAAATGGTGATTAAAGATGGTTGCTACATTCAGTTTTCAAAATAGGATATCGCACACATTAAAGCATTTCTAACCCAAGGAAAATCAAGTGAACCATCCTACCTTATGTATACAGAATTCCGACGCCTTGTATTTCTTCTTATAATGGATGTTTTTATATTCTTTCAGGCAAGTGAGAGCTGCAGAGACTGGTGCTAACAAGTGAGCTGCAGAAAACAGCAGGACGCGAGCATGATAGGGAAGTGCAAAGACTGGTGCTAACCGTTGATCAGATCAGCTGCTCTAGATGGAGCCCTGCTTAATTAAGTTTTTCTTTGTCTTTGAGCTCATTAAGGACATCGCTGGTACCTTGTAAACAATGGCCCATGGTTGATAACACATTGTGTAGTATAATTTGTATGTAAAAAGCTTGTAAAAAATTGATTGTTGAAATGGTGGAGCCTGTCTGATGTGTATGTGTAAATATATATATAGGATCATGTCATGTGTGTGTGTATATATATATAGGATCATTGCATATATATAGGATCATTATTTTTTGTTTTATGAAATAGTTATCAGTGACGTATATTGGCTGGCCGTGTCGCTGATGGATGGTTATCAGTGACCCATATTGACTGGACGTGTCGCTAATAGATGGTTATCAGTGACCCATATTGGTTGGATGTGTCGCTGATAGATGGTTATCAGTGACGCGTATTGGATACACGCGTCGCTGATAGACGGTTATCAGTGACGCTTTTTGGATACACGCGTCGCTGATAGACGGTTATCAATGATGCGTATTGGATACACGCGTCGCTGATAGATGGTTATCAGTGACGCGTCTTTACGCATCATTGATGTGCCCTTATCACAGACGCAAAAACAGGGACGCATCTTTTACGCGTCACTGATGACCCTTTAGAAGTGTCACTGATAAGCTTTTCTGGCATAGTGAGGGATGACCCCAATATCATTGCCCCATGACCTATCACTGCCGGTCCATTAGAATCCAGCATACTATAGTAGAGTTGGTCCGTTTAGTTGATTTCCTGACAAATCATTTCGGCTTTGTATGAATACCTTCGTATCTACCTCAATCCATGTGTTGAGGTGTAACTTAAACTAATTTACCTCAACACACGTGGACTGAGAGCCTTAGTGATAAATTGATGAGGCTACTGAGGCCTGGTGAAATGCCCCCGTGTAGACCATTTCTTCGAAAGCTAATTTGTTCGAGGCTTCTAAGAAAACCCATACTAGGAGGAATAATGCCTGTGAGGTTGTTTTCAAACAGATCAAGGATGGTTAAGATGGAAAAGTTTGTAATTGCAATGGGAATAACACCGTCCAAAAGTTTTTTTTTCCTTTTTCTTTGACAACAACAACCGTGCAAAAGGGTGCTTGCCAGAGAAAGGTACGCACAAGGTTTCCAAGCCTATCAGATATGATTCCGCTTAGTTGATTTGTGTTAGGATCAAGTACACTTAAACTAGTGATGTTTTGGATTGATGATGATCCCAGTAAGAGTAAGGCTATTATTTTAAAGCTCCAGATCTGAAAGATTGGAGAGGTGGCCAATTTTTCAAGGAATTACACCAACAAGGGAGTTTGCAAAAAGTCATAATATCCTACGTCCGATTTGGCACAGCTCAACTTTCTTTCCCTTTTCTTTCGCAAAAAAAACTTTCTTTCCTTTTCTTTTCTCTTTTTTTTCATGCTCGTGCGTCGGCTCTTCTTCTCCACGCTGACTTCTTCTCCACGCTCGCGCCGGCCCTGCTCATGGAGTCATGGCTGCCGCGGCTGCCCGCGCCCCAGTGGCCATGCTCGTGCTAGCTCGGGCTCCCTTCTCTCCTCCCCATCTCCCATCCATCCGTAGCCCGACAGATCAAGCCCGTCCTCCCGATGGGGCCTGCGTCCAGGAGATCGAGCCGTCCTCCCGATGGGGTCTACGACCGGCACTCGGCGGATCGAGCCTGCCCTCGTGCCCAGTGGCGGCAGAGCTTGCTCACCCGGCGGGGGCTACGCTCGCGCCAGGCGGCGGTCCTCCCATGCCGCAGCCCTGTTCATCATGCGGAGCCTCGACGGCACTTACCCCGGCGGCTCTCGCGTCCGCGAGGCTCGACAACACTTGCTCCCGCGATCGGCAGCCGCACCCACACCTCACGCTTGCATGGCCGAGCTCGCGCGCTCCCTCCCTGCAAACATGCTGCCTGCATGGGGGCAAATCTGGCCGAAACACGGACAGGTTGGGCCCACATATGAGGATGAAGCTGAGATAAGCTACTTTTATTGTAGCTTTATCCCAACTCGTCTCTTCGTGAGAGGAGGAAAAAATAGCTTCACTCATGAAGCTATTTTGAAAAAGGACGATGCTAAGGTCATGAAGCTGTTGGTGAAGTTATGCCAAACAAACCCTTAAGCTGTATCCAGAATGTTAAAAGGTACGAAGGAAAGTAAGGTTTCCAACAGAGACGGCGATGGCCCCAGAAAATGAGAGAAGCCTTGTTTGGGTTGCATGTAACTCCCTGCCACTAACAGATATTAGTGCTTTTGTTCCAATTACTTAGGGCACCTGCAATTGAGTGACTCATAAGCTAGCTCTAAGTATTTTTTTATATTTTAATGAAAAAGAGAAAATCTTACACATATTTTAAAGATCATGTGAGAGTATCAAATGATGTTATGCTATGTGCTAAAGTTAGTACTATTAAAGAAGTTGACATAAAAGCAGTTTATACCCTTGCGGGTGCCTTCCTCCGCTGGATGGCTGGTGGTGGCCTGCTTGAACTCGAGCGCGACCACATCCGTGCTGTTATCCGGAACCGTGGAGCAACAGACGTTCCCAATACAGCAAAACAACAGCAGCAGTACCAACATTTGTATAAAGATGTAGAGTTTCATGGCCTGTTTAAAGAACATATACTCCCTCCGTATCGAATTTAGAAGTCGTTTTGGACAAGGTTTAGTCAAACATTGAAAATATAAATCATCAATAACTTTTAAGTTGTTGAGTTTGCAAATGTAAAAATTATATGAATAGATTTGTCTTGAAAAATACTTTCATAAAAGTATACATATATCACTTTTTCATAAATATTTTTTATAAAAATAAGAGGTCAAAGTTGTGTTTTGAAGACCGTATTACTATTCTAAACGACTTCTAAATCCGATAGAGAGAGTATAGGGCTCTCGTTACTGCAAAACGCAGAATCATAAACATTTTGGCTTCTATGTTCACAATTCACGAGCATAGCTGCTTCCACCCCCAATCATACGGGCATACGGGCGGTAACTCCCCAGGCCCTAGCCCTAACTAATTAAAGCGTGTTTCCCCTATAAGACTATCCGCACTCGTGGTACTCTAAATTTATCCTCTAAAAGGTCTGGTCATCAAGATTCTCTTCTCTAAACTCATTACTCCCGCACCCATCCATACTCTATATTCATCCTCTATACCAACTACCAGCTGGTGGGGTCCACATGTCATACTCTATTTTCCCTCCCTTCCCTTTTCTTCTCCCTCCCATCTCCCACCCGCGCCGCACACTCCCCTGCCCTCTATCATCTCTCCTGCTCGGCCATCTCGCCCGCTCGGCGCGGAGGCCTGCAGGACGGCGAGCTCCACCGACGGCCGGCCGTGCCACCCGCTTCCCGCTCCCTCCACCTCGATCCGCGGCGGTCGGCCATGGTGGAGAGGCGAGCTCGCCCTGCTCCCTCCGTCCGCGCCCGCCCCTCCCCTGCTTTCTCGCCCCCCCCCCCCATCCGTCCGCGCCCGCCGGCTCGTCCGTCTGTGCCCACCTGCCGCGGTGGCCGTCACCATGAGATGGTCGGGTGGTGGATGGATCTGCGTCGGAGGAGGAGCAGAGCAGTCCGCCGGCGTCGGAGGAGGAGCGGAGCGGCCGTCCTCGATCCGCCACTGACTGGAGCTCCGCCGCCGTGAGATTCGAGGTCCACCTCCACCGGCATGGAGCTGCTCGACCACGGCGCCTTCCTCGCGAGCATGGCGGAGCGGTGCGGGGGCAGGGACGCGACGCCGGGGCGGCTTCTCTCTCCTCCTCGGCGGTTGCGAGGTGGGGCCGGCGCGAGCAGTAGCGGACGTCCGCTATTCCCCCACATTTGGCGGACGAGAGCGCATCGCGGATGACATACAGATCCCCGCTGCAGCAAATTTCGGCCTCTAAATCGTCGTAGCGGATGGGATACAGGTCCAGTGCAGTTCGTCTAAGGATGTCCGCAACGGTCAGGCAAAATAGCCTGCTGACGTGGATACATGATAGAGTAAAGAAATAGAACTGCTGAGGGGCACGGGTTACGGAGAAGAGAGATGCAGAGAGAGGCTGTATTGGAAACCGTGTGAGCATATTTATTCAGTCGTCGCTAGCGTTTCTATTTTCTATACTCTCCTTCTTCCACGTTATATAAAAAAATATTAACTGCTAGCTATTCCCTAGCTTGATGGGGGCGCCCTAATAACGAGGGCATCTTTAGTTCTCACTTAAAAACTTTTTACATTATCACATCGAATATTTAGACATATATATAAAGCATTAAATGTAGATAAAAAATTAATTGCATAGTTTGCATGGAAACCTCGAGACGAATCTTTTAAGTCTAATTAGTCCATGATTAGTCATAATTACTACAGTAACACATGTGCTAATGATGGATTAATTAGGCTTAATAATAAATTCGTCTCGTGGTTTCCAGACGAGTTATGTAATTAATTTTTTTTATTAGTATCCGAACACTTCTTCGGACATCCCATAAAATATCCGATGTGGCACTCAAAAACTTTTCACCCACAAACTACGCAAGGCCTGAAGCCAGAAGTGTTTAGACTTTAGACCTGTAGGTTCTAGTAGTAAACTAGTATCATAGAAAGTACTGAGAATTTACCTTTATTGAACACTTCATTGGCAACGACGAATAGGATAAACTTGACAGTAAAATAAACTTGGCCCAAAATAAAATGCAACACGAAGAGAGAGAAGAACGAAGGGAGAGAGGAGTAGCTGACCTCAGCTGGTCCGGAGCGTGAACAATAACGACCCCTTTCTGCTTTTTTGCTTGCTCCCCCGTGATGCACACCAGACACTAGTGTAGTAGACTAGTTGTGTGTGAAGTTTGTGTTGGATGCTCAGCTGGCTGAGGCCCCACGGGGTTTAAATTTTAAAAACAGTTTTACGGTGGCGTTACATCCGCGTATTGGCGTCACTACGGAAACCACGACTTTGCCGAGTGTTTCAGACTTAGCCGAGTGGTTTTTATCGGAGCACTTGACAAAACAATATTTTACCGAGTGTCGCACTCGATAAAATATTGCACTCGGCAAAGGTGGCTTTGCCGAGTGCCACGACACTCGGCAAAAGGTGGCCGGCCCGTGACGGCGGCCACCCGCCGTCAGATTTTGCCGAGTGCCTAACGGCCGACACTAGGCAAAAAAAATTATTTTTTTTTAAATTACTTTGCCGAGTGCCACACATATACGCTCGGCAATTTTTTTTAAAAAAAATCTTATTTTGCCGAGTGCCACAGCTCGTCACTCGGCAAAAAAATTTTTTAAACCAGTTTTGCCAAGTGCCCACTCTAGGCACTCGGCAAAAAATATTTTTTTAAAATTAATTTGCGAGTGTCAACCTCAAGCACTCGGTAAATTTTTTTAAAAAAAACCTATTTTGCCGAGTGCCAAATCTAGGCACTCGGCAAAAAAAATATTTTTTTAAATTACTTTGCCGAGTGCCAGCCTCAGACACTCGTCAAATTTTTTTAAAAAAAACCTATTTTGTCGAGTACCAAATCCAGGCACTCGGTAAAAAAAATATTTTTTTGAAAATTACTTTACCGAGTGCCAACCTCAGGCACTCGATAAAAATATATTTTTATTTTTTTAAAATGTATTTTGCCGAGTGCCAAATATATTTTGTCGAGTGCCAGACCTAGGCAATCGGCAATTTTTTTTACTTTTTAAAAGTAATTTTGTCGAGTACCCTCTGGGCCCGGCACTTGGCAAAGGATATTTTGCCGAGTGCCCCCTGTGGCACTCAGCAAAATATTTTTTTTTGATTTTTGGCCCAAATTTTTTTGGGGGGACTTGTGACATTATTGAAAACTCTATTTCAAAATTTGGGGCAATTTTGACTTTTTTTTGGTATATTTCATTAGTTTATTTCATTTCATCAAATTTTTAAGCATAATTCAAAATTGAATTGCAGGTGCATGGAATAATTGAATTTGGTCATCCAAAAATTGATAGTCATGATATTTAGGGTATGTTGAGGCCGTATCCAGGCAGCCACATGAAATCTCGAGCATCTCGTTGACGTAACAGGTCGAGTTACTTGTGAGAAAAGTGATTCTAAATTATATAAAATACAAACGAAGTCCGAAAATCACGAAACTTGGTGAGGCATCGTGCTATCACATGTGGAGGTTGTGGTAAAAAATTGAGAAGATTTCGAGCAAGTAGCGACGTCGGATGCCAAAAACCCAACGTCGGATGCCAAAAACCCAGATTCGACGTCGCTACTTGTTTGAAACCTTCTTAATTTTTTATCACAGCCTCCACATACGATAACAGACGTCTCGCCAAGTTTCGTGATTTTTGAACTTCGTTTGTATTTTATATAATTTAAAATCACTTTTCCTGCAAGTAACTCGACATGTTACGTCAACGAGATGCTCGAGATTTCATGTGACTGCCAGGATACGGCCTCAACATACCCTAAATATCATGACTATCAATTTTTGGATGACCAAATTCCATTATTCCATGCACCTGCAGTTCAATTTTGAATTATGCCGAAAAATTCGATGAAACGAAATAAACTAATGAAATATACCAAAAAAGTCAAAATTGCCCCAAATTTTGAAATAGAGTTTTCAATAATGTCACAAGTCCCCCAAAAAAAATTTGGGCCAAAAATATTTTTTTTTGCCGAATGCCGGGCCTAGAAGGCACTCGGCAAAGAAATTCCCAAAAAAAACGTGCAAGCCTAAATGGCCCAACCGGCCAGCCCAACAAGCCCGCCCAACCCTAACTCCCCTACGCGCCCTACACCCCGCCCCCGCGAGCTGCGCCGCCGTAGCTCCGCAGCGCCGCCCCCACTGCCAGAGCCTCCCCGTGCGTGCCTCCCTCTCGTGTGTCGCGGCTGCCCGCGCTGCCCGTACTGCGCGACCACCGCCCGCGTGGTCCCCGGAGAGCCGCCCCCGGCCAGTGGTCGTGCGCCACCGTCCTCCCCCTCCCGCGCGGTCCCCGGTGAGTGGCCGCGCCACCGTCCTCCCCCGCCCGCGTGGTTCCCAGCGAGCGGCCGCGCGCTACTGTCCTCCTCGACCCGCGTAGCCCCCGCCCATCCCCACTTGGTCGGCGCGGCCGCCCCTCCCCTGTCCGTCGCCGCCCCTGCCTTGCCCGCGGCTAGCTAGGAAGGAGAAGGGCCATCCCCTGTCCATCCCTAATCGGCCGGCGTGGCCCGGCCGTCCCCTGCCCGTGGCTGCCCCTGCCTTGCCCGCGGCTGGCTTGGAAGGTGAAGGAGGAGGAGGTTCTAGGAAGAAGAAGGAAGTAGTAGAAGGAAGAAGAAGAAGGAAGAAAAAGGAGGAAGAAGGAGAAGAAAAAGGAAGAAGAAGGAGAAGGAAGAAGGAGAAGGAGAAGGAGAGAAAGGAGGAGGAGAAGGGGAGAGGGGGAGGAAGCCAAGGTGGTGGGGAGGAGGAGGTGCCTCGACCGTCTTCTCCATGTGGTCGTCCCACCGACGCCCTCACCGTCACCGAACCGGCTATGAGCACGAATAAGGTATATCAACCCCTTCTCTGCTTGTCGGCCTTCGTGCCGTTGTGCTTATCGGCCTTCGCGCCGTTGTGATGTTAGCCTTCATGCTGTTGTGCTTATCGGCCTTCGTGCCATTGTTTCTTGTAGGTTCTAGAAACCTTCCCGTGCAGGGGAGGTGCTACCCAAATTTTGAACTTATAGTCTCATGTTTCTTCTTTTGCAGAGCAGGACCTGCCGGAGGGGACTCAGAGTACCTGGGCGACCGATCATCTTCATCGGCGTCGCGGTTCTACCTGCACTGTGTCACCTCGCCACTGCGTCCGCCCTGCTAGCCTGACTTCATCGATACCCTAGGTATAACCCCTCTATTCGTATCATGGTCTTAGGTCACGTATCCTAGTTAGGCGTCTCCCGTCCGAAAGAGATACAATTAGATGTATGCAGGTCTTTGCATATTTGCGACCGTATCTATTTCGGATTGTCCACATTTTTTGGATAGCTCGTGGATACGTAGATAGGTTAGTTTCCATGGTCCACTCCTGCCCGAGATGGTGTTTCAGCATCACCCCCTGTTGTTCTCTAGGTACACACTCTCCCTTGTCAGACGTGTATCGGGAGAACAACGGGGAGGTACCGCCGAAATTCCATCTCGGATAGGAGCAAAGCATGGAAACTAACCTCATCTATGGATCCACGGGTGGGATTAGGATCTATCCTCACCTATTAGAGAGTAGGGACACCGCATAGATGCAATTAATGGTCACTCATATGTGCTGATACGTCTGTTAAAGGATGGAGGACCGTGAGTGGATGTACACGCTCCGGAGAGATGAGCACGATTATGAGTTGCTATTTATAGTCAAGGTCAAAGAATTCTTAAAGCATGCATTTGGCGAGAGTGCTGGAGGCCACTCTCTAGTGGTTTATCCCTGCAGTAGTTGTGACAACAGAAGAAGGAAAGATAGGTTAATCATGGGTAAACATATTGTGAAGTTTGGATTTACTCTGGGCTACCACCAGTGGATCCACCATGGTGAAGCAGATCGTATCAGGGAGGAGGTGGTGAGACCATGGCTCAAGGCTTTCGATGATGATGCCAGGGTAGCAGACATGATGGATGACTATCACCAAGCTCAATTCGCTGAATGTCGTGATAAGGAGGAGAAGGTGGTTTTGTGGGATGTGGTGAGCAACATATGTGGACTCATAAGTCTAGCTTGACGAGGCTCCCCCTATTTCGATGACCTCCTACTACCCCATAATATTGATGTCATGCACACTGAAAAGAATATCGTCGAGGCACTTTGGACAACACTTATGGACACTGACAAGTCTAAGGACAACCCTAAGGCTAGAGTGGACCTAGCGACGTTGTGCGATAGGCCAAACCTAGAGATGCGGCCTCCTGTAATAGGAAAGTAGTGGAGAAGGCCTAGGGCCCCCTATGTCTTGAAAAATGATCAAAGGAGGGAAGTACTTCGATGGATCAAGAATTTAATGTACCCTGATGGGTATGCAGCGAATCTAAGCAGAGGTGTGAACTTAGAGACTCTGCAAGTCAATAGGATGAAGAGTCATGACTACCACATATGGATTGAGCAGATACTTCCGTCGATGGTTTGAGGCTATGTCCCTGAGCATGTCTGGCTAGTGCTGGCAAAGTTGAGCTACTTCTTCCGCCAGCTTTGTACCAAGGAGCTATTTAAGACCGTCATTACAGAGTTGGAAAAATGGCACCTGAGTTGGTCTATGAGCTGGAGAAGATCTTTCCACCCGGCTTCTTATTACCGATGCAACATCTAATTGTGCACCTCCCGAACGAGGCACGGTTGGGGAGGCCCGTGCAGGCCTGTTGGTGCTATCTAATCGAGAGATGTTTAAAGACTATTCGCAAGAAATGTACAAATAAAGCCAGAATTGAGGCTTCCATTGCAGAGGAAAAGCATTTGAGAGGAGGTTTCAAACTTCACGACATCCTACTACAAGCCGAACCTTCCTAGCAAGCATAATCCACCCCCTCGTTACAATGCTGGTGAAGTTGAATCGACCCTTAGCCTTTTCAAAGGCCAACTAGGCAGCGCAAGTGGATCGACCCCCAAGAGATTGGATCTAGAAGAGTGGTGCAGAATCACGCTATATGTGTTCACCAACCTTGTCGAGGTTGCATCATTCATTAAGTAAATTCTCAACGAACTTGTTTCAATACGACGTCAATATTCTGTATCGAACCTCATTGATTCTTTTTGGTATAGGGAATTTGTTCATCAAGAGTGGCATCAATCAAGGGATCCTACCCCGCACGAACATGATACCCTTCTTTTAGAGAGTGCGGGAGCTAAGAGGCCTGATTTGATTTCTTGGTTCAAACAAAAGGTACTTTCCAATTTAGCTCGTACATTCATTGATATTCCTTAGTAGCTCATACATTCCAAAAGTATAACGATGTATCATGCTTGAGTTTGTAGGTGCAGACCAATGCGTCCATGAGTGACGAGTTGAGACAGGTTGCAAATGGCTTCAAGACTAGGGTGAAGTCATATACCGGTTATGACATGAACGGATATCGCTTCCACACGTCAAGACACGAGTAGACCCGGCCCGATCGGAAAACCACCAACAACCAAGTTTTCACGCCAGGCACTAATGGCGTCGAATACTATGAAATAATTGAGGAGATCTATGAACTTGAATATGAGGGCCAGGTACCTCTTACTCCTGTCATATTCAAGTGCCACTGGTTTGATTCTGGATGAACGAGACAAACCCCTCATCTTGGGCTAGTCGAGATTAGACATGATTCCATCTATAAAGGAAAAGATGTCCATATTGTGGCTCCACAGGCCGTGCAGGTGTATCATATGCCATACACGTGCCAAGACAAAGACCATCTTAAGGGTTGGTCTATTGTGCACCAGGTATCTTCGCACGGTAAACTACCTGTTCTAAATGATGAAGATTACACCTTCAACATAAACACATATGATGGAGAGTTCTATCAAGCAGATGGTCTACAAGGGAGCTTTGAGATAGTCTTACCCGGTGTGATGACCGCCATGGAAGTAGACAATGAAACGGTTGATGACGAGGACCCTAGAGATGTAGTGCTAAATGTGAAGGACATTCAAATGTTTGAGCGATTCCATTTAGGCAAAGACAATGAAGAAGACACAAAACCTTCGGATAGTGTTGCCCATTTGGACAATTTTGATAGTGATGACGAGACCTATGACCCCAATCATGAAGATTATTCCTAAACCATGTAATACTATGTTTTTTTATTAAATTTTGTTATGTTTATTTATTTTGAACTATTTGTAATGTATGTACTAACGCTTGTTGTTCATTCTTTGTACATTACAGGTGACAGAACAAAGATGGTGGACAACCATTCACCGAGGCAGGTGCTCTCGGTGTACCAGAGGCTATGCCCTCCTGATGGAGGGGAGAGGACGTCTTCGCCCCTAGCGGTGAGAGTAGGCCCAGGTCGCCCTAGCACGGGGAGGGGGAGGGGGAGGGGGAGGGGTCACCCTAGGAGGGACCCTGTAACAGAACCGTCCAAATTATAAGAGCACAAGTACAAAAACAATCACCGAAATGATCAAATTCTCGCACTTGAGCCCATATAACTTCGGTAGTCCAATGAAATCACGAGGGATTTCAAACCAACCAACATACAAGCCAAGATCGTAGTGATTCAACATAACAAGTCACATGTTACAACCATTTTACAAGTAAATCAATTTACATCGGAGTTCAACATAGTTATTACAACTTAAGTTCAAAAGTAGCGGAAGCAAAGTAATTTAAAACTAACATTAATCTTATTCAAATACATGCCAGTACCACGGTCGACTTCCAACAAAAGCATTAGAGATAAGGTAAATAAGAAGGATCATGCCCGTGATCACACTCCGCCACAAGGCAGGAGCCAACCAACTCTTGCAGCCACCAAGATACATCACAACCTGCAACAAGTGGGGATAAAACCCTGAGTACGACAAAGTACTCAGCTAGACTTACCCGTCAAAAACCAGAAATAAAGTGACACCAAGGATCATGCAAGGCTGATATAAAGTGGGGCTAGCTTGACAACATTTTGCATAAAAGCTTAATATAGATGATCAATCATTAATGCTTAAGCATCAAGTTAATTATCATTAACCTATCATCTATATTAGAACCTGTACTAGAGCACTCACTTTATTAGGAGCAAACAATATTAACCATAGCAGGTATAAATTGAGGCAACCTTTCCATCGTGATCCAATTAACCATCCGTTCAATTTAATGGAATCTACGTTGCCGCTGCTCAAGTCAAGTGCTCACTAACCGGGAGCGACGGCGATTCGAATCGAATTCCTATCCAGCTGGAGGGGTATTTCTAACACTCACCGAGTCACGCCTGGCGAGGGCTGCTCAGGTCACCTTTGGTACAGTTCAGGAGCCACGGGTCTGAATGATGTCACGACCCCAAGGGCGACACTCTGCCAGGTGATAGGGACTCTAACCCCCCCTTGATCTCATGCCAATGTCCCCAAGCACATCCTTTCTCTCCTCCAAGAAGCAACCTACCATTCGATTCCCGGCCTGAACTGTATTACTCGGATTCACGGTCGGAACGACTTATCCGGCCAACTAAGTGTTAGACTGCGTTCAACATGACTCAAGGATATACAGCGAATCGGTCCTTAAACGACTCAGACGGGGATAGATCCACACCCAAGACCTCCATGCCTTGTCGCTTCACTATCATCATCACGCCCGGTCTCATTTCATTTTATTAACACATGGTTCCTTTCCACGATAGCAAATATAGCCAACCGTGCCATATATGAATATCCCTATATCTCGCAGGTGACAGGAAATCACCTGACTTCTACCGCTTAAAGCAGGGCTAAGCATCTACTCGATCCTAGTCTACGTAGGATTCAAGGATTCATATATCTATACAAGGAATGATATAATGCAGCAAGGTTTTCAACCAACTCCTACCACTTAATGCAACAATATTTATAACATATATAGAATTAATTGCTTTGAAGATAGGAGGCTTATAATGCTCCGGGGCTTGACTGAGATCCGACACAAGTCAGTTTAGTTAGCTTGCACCGTCATGGTGACATCTCCGGTCCTAGCACTTGCATTCAGGGGTTCTTCCATCTTCTGGACAGCCCACCGTTACACCATCATCTGTCTCCACATCATGCGCTCCACGTCCACGTGCTGTACCTAGCGTACCTAGGATGAGATGCATAGATGCAGATGCATGAACATAAAGAATACACATGAAGGAATGCAACAAGCATACTAAACAAGCATATGTTACACTATACACACATAAGCATGTCATACAACCAGCTAGCTATACATGATCAAGTACTTCACAATTTAGCAAAACATTTTAGGCATGCTACCTTAACTCTAGGTGTCCAAGATAACCATTTGCAATCATACAAACAAGAGCAAGTAGAAGCAAACAATTCTAGATACAAGTAGATTTGGACAGCAGCAAACAGTCACTTGTTTCAAACATAACTTAAGCTACAAACATCCCACAAGGATGATCT
The DNA here is from genome assembly GCA_038087645.1 of Saccharum hybrid cultivar R570. Taxonomy (NCBI): domain Eukaryota; kingdom Viridiplantae; phylum Streptophyta; class Magnoliopsida; order Poales; family Poaceae; genus Saccharum; species Saccharum hybrid cultivar. The sequence continues at coordinate 6,871,633 of JAQSUU010000191.1, read as the reverse complement.
AAGACTTTATGAAAATCCATAGAAATTGTCTACAAGATTGATGTTTACATAAAAAGCTAATTACAAAGTTAAACAGGTCAAACATGTAGATGTTTCAGACCTATCCAGACATGGACATAAAACTGATTGCAACTTCAGAGAAGCATAACTGTAGTTACACAAATCCAAATGACTTGCAAGAAGACATTTTGGAAAGCTTATGAAATTATATACATTTCATCTTTAATCATCTCAACCTGATTCCCAAGTTATCATGACCAAACATGCCAATCTTTAAAGTCTGCACAGAAGGTAATTAAAATCTGACAGTAGACTTATTAAGCATGCAACTCTTAAACTATCAGACCTGTGATCATGAAAATTTAACACAAGAAAGATAAGATAATTATCTACAACTTTTGTATTTACCAAAATCACAGTAAACATCATTTACAGCATGAAACTAGTTGCACGAGTAACACCACACATGCAGCCCAACAGCAGTGGTAAAATTATAGACAGAAAACTGATAGAAACTTCAGAGAAGCATAAATGGAGTTCTAGACCTCCAACAAACATGATTCTCAACTTTATGGAAAGCTTATAAAGTTACCTACAACTTTCTTGTAATCATCTTAAGATGATTCTACAGTTAACATGGTCAATTAATTAAATAATTGCATCTCTGTCCAAAATATGGACAGAATCTGATATGCCACTTTAAACCGTTATAACTTGAGTTTCACAAATCCAATAATTATGGTTCTGGACTTTTTAGAAATATTAACAAGTTGCGAACAATTTTGTTATAAACATCTAGAGCTAATTGTGCTACTAACTAGGTCACACATTATAAACAAGGCAACCCTATCTGGGTTTGGACAGAAACAGCTACAGCACTTTAGACTACTATAGTTAAACATATACTTAACCAAAAATTGTGCTCTTTAGCTTTTTGAAAATCTTAAGAAAATTACTACAAATCATTTATTGTCATCACGGCATGATTCATAACTTAACTAAGCCAAACAATGCATATATGCAGAACTGTCCAGAATAGAAGCAAAGCAGCATATATCATTTGTTATTTTTATAGCTCCTAAACTATCAAGCCTAAAATCTTGAAATTTTTACTAGACATCATACATCACAAGAGTAACACGTCACAAAACTTTCACTTCATTTGGAGTTATATATTTACAGTTATTAAAAATAACAGATCCAACTAGCATTCAAAACCTAGTTGGATAAATCTATTTTTACAGCTAAAACTTTAAACTAAAACATACCATATTATAGATCCACTGCATAGAAAATTTCACAAGGATTCCAAAAAGTCCTCATTTGCTATTTTACGATTTTTCTATCATTTACTATGTATTTTCAAAGTTCAGCCATTTAAATGCAATACTAATTCCGAAAAAGAAAAAAAAAGAAAACATTATGCAGAGTGAACACAAAACTTTCCACAAATCATGTAAGCCCCTATATGTAAATCCTTTGTCTCTAGCACTTTTGCAAAGTGAACACAACAAAGAGTTTCTGCCTCGCTAGATGGTCCTTCTTCCTCACAGCGACGGAAAACAGAGAAGGGGACGGAGGAGGCCGGCTTGATTCCGGTGAGATAGCGGCCCAGGACGACGAAGGAGCAGATGGCAGCCAACAGCAGCGGCAGGAGGGAGGAGGAGAGGGGTGGCTGGTGTTGGAAGAGGAGGGGCAAAGGAGGGGTGACGGCAACAGCGAGCTCCAGCCCGACTCGGCCATAGCTTCGGGCACGAGAGAGCGAGAGAGAAATAGACCGAGGAAAAGAGGAGAAGGGAGCGAGTGAAGGGTCGGGCTCGATCCCCTTTTTCTCCCCCTCGACACAGAGCAGCCCGGGGAGGTGGCGCTCATGCACGGGCACGGAGGCCACACGGCGCTCGGTCCTTTCCGATGTCGGCCACCAAGTTTCAGCGCCTCCAAAACTGCCATCCAAAAGCGACGTATTTACGAGTCTGCCACTCTTCTAATCTCACCTCTATCTCTTAAACCAGATGACAATTCGACCAACAAATTATACCGCTGCGTAGGACTATGAGAGTACTACAACATTGCTTATAGGAGCTCAGTCAAATTCCACTGGTTTGCGAGATATTAATTCCCACCATAGGGTTGCACAGGAGGAGTCAAAATTGCACTGTGATCAGCTTGACAACACTTCGGGGTGGGATCGGGACGCGGTCCAAAAATAAAGTTTGTTGCATACAAACTAAACTCCAATTTTCATTAAAGGTCAAACTTCATATCTCGAACAAAAATAGTAGTTTCACTTCGGTCAACACCGCGTCGGAAGAAACCCTAGTTTTGAGGTTCGGGACCGATTTGCGGCATCTTCTTGTCACTTGTTCCACATGAGCCTTTCATAAGTGTTGTTGTAGGGTTCAATTGGAGTTGTTTGGTCAAGGTTGCAAGACTTGGTTGATGACATATGTTCTCATTCTCTAAACAAAACAATCCAAGCAAGATATGACTCATTCCTTCAAAATTTCCAACTCTACTATGACTTATCATTTCATTTGACTTCTTGATTCCAAACTTCAAGAAACTTTTCCAGGGATCAATATAGATAGTTATTGAGGTGAGACATGTGAAGATACTTTGATAGCAACACCCAAGCATATATCTTTTAATTGAGCCTATATGTAAGCGAGGGTGCAATATCCAAGTTTAGGTTAGGGCTTATTTCCATAGGTTTGACTTTGACATTGTCATCTCCATTAATCTATCATGTTTGAGCTTAAACCCACTACTTAATTGGTGATAAACACCTGGGTGGTTACAGCCCTTCCCCCTTAAAAGAATCATGTCCCGAGATTCGGAATGGAAGATCTTTTAAGGAAGAGAGACACGTTATCTAGTTCTCAACATCTGCTATAGCATTCAGCTAAAAGCTTCAACGTCGGTGAACAATTTGGTCAAAGGCACTTTTTGATACTTACTCTTTATGGTAAAATTTGTCTGAACAATTTCCTTCATTGACTTCCATGAAGCATTGTTACTTTGGGAGGAATCCCAGATAGCACAGTACTGCATTCTCAATGTATGGAGATCGTTTGGTCCATGAGCGAACCACTAACAAGTATCTGATTCTTTAGTGAACACAGCATAGTCCATATGAACTTTACATTAGACCAAAATCTTTAGAAGTATACTCATCAAAATGACTCTATGTTCACAAAGTTTGAAAAGCAGTCCTCTACCAAAATGGTTTGAACACAACCTTCCAAAAGGGTGAGATCATAGACGACAAATATACTCTGAGGCTATAGATACTGACTAAACAATAGACAGGGTCTAGGTTGGTCGTAAATGTTCAATCCTTTAGACACCAACTAATGGAAAACTACTTGAGGTTCCACGTGTGCAGTTCTCTTTCTCTGATAACAACACTGTATTATCTGAGTTTATTGAGGGATTAGTGAATGTGATAGCTGACTCTGTCGGCTTAGTATTTCTGCCAAATGTTACCTAATAAGATTCTTTTATCCAAAGACAACAGTTATCTGGGTTGAATTAGATGCAACCTCTTGGTAAAAACATGTATAAGGTACCAAAGTATGTCATCATTGAAAAATAATTCCCAAAGAAAGATGTAACGAGGCCTTAAGGACAACAAAAGTTGTAAAATATTCACTAAACCGTGGGGAGTAGTCTACCACCAAGCGATTGAGTAAAATTTTCCTTCATGATGCAGTTGCTCAGTAAGTCGAGTTGACTTGCAACGTAGTGAAACCAGCTTTGTCAGACTAACTTTTCACCGCGAGACTTCATCTTCTAGGATCAAACAGCAGCTCTAAGATGGGAAATCTGTTGTTTGACACTTTTCAAATTGCTTTTGATTTGCAAGTTTACTCGTAGAACCCTTGATTGTCCCAATACTTGTTGATGAGAGAACATAAAAGTAAAGCGAAAGGGTGTCCAACAGGGTCCTTAAGACCACTTAAGAGATTGTCCAATGGAGTGATGAACAAACCATTTGTGGCACCTAAGGGCACATGGATACTACTTTGAAATTATGTCTTGCTTTCTCTAATTCTTTGCTTTAGCTGATAGAACACCTTGCACTATCTGTGTGATTGCCCAAGATGGAATTGGCTTGATCACAATGGCTCTAGAAGATAGAATATCACTCAAGTTATTGGCTAGTTGATTAACTTCTTGTTGGTTATTGCTTTGTAAGACATAGCCTTCGTAGCTACCAATGAGTCGTTACCTAGCTGGAGATTTAACCTTCCTATTGGTAACTAATCAGTTGTCTCTCAACACTAAAAAGTTCCAAATCTCACTCTTGACCACAACAACTGTGGTTGATGCAGAACAGATGGTTGTCCTCGAAGTTAGCAATTACGAAGTTATTCTAGAGATGGTTGATTTCGATTGTATGGTCATTATGCACCCAAGATTACGACTTGGATAGCTCCGGTCAGATGTACAATGCGACAATCAATTCTCATCCCACCGATAACTTGTACAACATTAAGTGTTGTGTGTCCTTTTTATCCAAAAGAGATGAGATACTTCACTCACTAGATAACGTTCATCAATACGGGGACAACTAAGTAGAGTCACTTGTCTACCACCTATTGCAGTCTGTTAATGTTTATGTCGGTGACCAATTCTTCAAAGGTTATCCTCATAGCAACTTCAGAAGCAAACTCCACTACTTTCGATCTAAGATATGGATCTTATGATACAATATAGAGAGATAACCAAGAAAAGGGACATGAGAAAATAACACATCGACTATCATTTCATAATGGATCATGACTAGAAACCGTGATACCAGCGCGTGCCAAGCAGCCAGCCATGTGTCTGCAGCCACAGGAGGCCCTTGGTTTCGTCGCGGCACCATCAGCGGCTACTCATAACACCATTACTAAACGCACAACGAAAGTGAAATTTTAAGTGGCACCAATGGGCTGTAAGAGCAAGTGCCATACAAGGAGGGATAGCAAGCAAAGGTAGTCACAAGGTTTATAATCAACACAAAAATGATCCGAAGATCAAAATATAGCACAAGAGAACATCGCGCAATTGCCAAGGATAACTAAGCAAGAGACTCTTGCTTAACTTCTATGTACGACTCGTGTCCACCGAGATGAGTTCCAGATAAAAGATTAATAGGAGATTCATTCATGTTGGGCAACAACATGAGATCAAGACTGATAAACATCTTGAGACTGAGAAGGTTGGGGACGGATTAAGAAATTTTCAAGGCGAAAACCGATATGTAGTTCTAGATTGAGTCGATAAGGTAGATGCATGAATTTGCAAGCAAATGATTTTGAGGCCATAGCAGAGAGACGTTACGTCACACTAGCTAACCTTTGGGAAAGGTAACCGGAAGGTCCAACATGGATTTGGGTACGGTCTTCACAACTGGCAATGTACGAACCATGGTCAAAGGCTAGCGTTGATAAAAGTTAACTTGGTTGGTCAGTCGACAAGGGTCTTCACAAAAAGGGTTGCAAAACATCCATGACTTATGCAAACATATCGGAGAACTAAACTTTGTGTTTTCGATCAAGCAAAGGCATGGATACAAACATGCAAGGGCTAACCACCAAGTCTACAGGCTCAGGCTCCTAAGAGAGAAACCTAATTGAAGACAACAACCATACAATTACATAACGTGAACGTTGTTCTTAGGATAAAGCTATGTGACCCTCGTATGCTCACCAAGGATAAACGAGGTGACAACTAGGGCACTACCTAGATAACAAGCATACATACAACACCATAGTCAAGCAGACATTGGAGAAATTTCAAACAAATGAGCTTAAGAAACCAATACAAGGCACAAGGCTCACCCAAAAATAAGCATTCATCTCAAGCATGAACTAACTACAAGTTTAGCTCTAAACAAACACTAGCTAAGGGAGCCAACTTAGCATGTGCACAGAATCTGGACAGCAACACAACAGTTACTTGTTTCAACTATAACTGAGGTTATAGACATCCCACAAAGGTGATCCTAGACTTTCTAGAAAGATTAAGAAGATGACTACACTTTAGTTATTCATACCAAAAGCAAATTCATAGATTAACATGACCAAAAATGCTAATGTTTCAGATCTGTACCAATATGGACAGAAAACTAATAAGAACTTCAAAGATGCAAAACTGGAGTTCTAGAGACACAACAAGGCTGAGCCTTAACTTTATGTAAAGCTTATTAAGTTGTCTATAACTTTCTCATTATCATATTAAGATGATTCTATAGCTAACAAGGTTAATCAACACAAAGAAGACATTTCTGCCTAGATTTGGACAGATTCTGTCATTCAATTTCACAAGCTCATAACTAGAGATTTAGACCACCACAATTGGTGCTATAGGACATTTTGGAAAGTTTAGAAAAAGTACTACACTTCTTCTATTATCTCCAAGACATGATTCCCTATACACACAGGTCAAACAAACAAACATTCAGATCTATTCAGAGCATAAGCAAAACCTGACAATAAACTTCTAAATTTCATAACTCTCAAACTTTAAGACCTAGGGTCATGAATTTTTAGGACAAGCTAGATAAGTAAGTTAGCTACATCTTTGGTATTCTCTATAACTACAGAAAACACCATTATGATCATGAAAGCATCACTACAACAGAAACCGCTCTAGCAGCCAACGTTTAATAAGCAAAATAAAGTTTGCCTTTGTTCTACTTAACAAGAGAGCACACAAACCTATTATTCTAGCATCTCTAAACATTATTACCTTAGACCAACACCAATTTAATTCATTCATGAGAATCCATAATTATTTAAGTTAGGTCTAAAGCACACACTTTTATCAAGCATTTCCTATTCAAGCAACATGGAACAAGGCATTCTTGTTTGACTCCACACACGGAAGATAGTGTCACATCAATCACATGTTACTTGCTATAGAATAAGGGTGAGAGGAGCAGAGCTATGCATAAAGCAACAATTAAGATGATGCATGCGTTGCCCTATTCGTCCTCACAAGATTGCCAACCTAAGGTGGCAATCACGTTTTATGTCGGTGGCATAACACACACTCTCTCGATATATAGCTAGTCGGCAACTACATTCGACTTACGCGTTCGTGGTTAGTGTACCTACAGAAAAGTTTCATTGCAGCCCAATATTTCCCCAAATATAGCACACAATGAAATAGGAAGGTAAAATTCTAAGCACTCCCATATACATATACCCCTGTATACGTACATGTAGCACCAAAACTACCCGAATCATTCGATCACCCACAATTAAGTACCTTCATATATACATGTGTGTAACATGTAGATAATCTAGTAACCAAAACTAGCTCTCTCCTAGACCGCAGTTTGTACGGTCATGCTCTCACAACTCACACTTACCTGAGCGTAGGTGCGACGTTGCATAAAAGTAGACTAGCGACATATATGGCTATTTCATATATGAAGGCTACCTCTAATCTAACACACCGGGTAGCATAGTGTAGGAGAGTCATCACACATACATACCTTGGCCTGGGCGTAGATGCATAAATAAAAAACCCTCAAGTTAGTACTTATGTAAGCCACCTAATAATCCTTATATGGGCATAAGAAAATTGACCACTAGCATACTTAGATTTAGAATTCAGTTTTCACAAACCTATATATAGCTATAAGTTGATAAAACTAGTTTTAGAAGCAAAACCTTTGTTTTAAATACACATATGACTCGTTTAATGTTGAATCTTGCTCCGATACCAGCTGTAACAGAACCGTCCAAATTATAAGAGCACAAGTACAAAAACAATCACCGAAATGATCAAATTCTCGCACTTGAGCCCATATAACTTCGGTAGTCCAATAAAATCACGAGGGATTTCAAACCAACCAACATACAAGCCAAGATCGTAGTGATTCAACATAACAAGTCACATGTTACAACCATTTTACAAGTAAATCAATTTACATCGGAGTTCAACATAGTTATTACAACTTAAGTTCAAAAGTAGCGGAAGCAAAGTAATTTAAAACTAACATTAATCTTATTTCAAATACATGCCAGTACCACGGTCGACTTCCAACAAAAGCATTAGAGATAAGGTAAATAAGAAGGATCATGCCCATGATCACACTCTGCCACAAGGCAGGAGCCAACCAACTCTTGCAGCCGCCAAGATACATTACAACCTGTAATAAGTGGGGATAAAACCCTGAGTACGACAAAGTACTCAGCTAGACTTACCCATCAAAAACCAGAAATAAAATGACACCAAGGATCATGCAACGCTGATATAAAGTGGGGCTAGCTTGACAACATTTTGCATAAAAGCTTAATATAGATGATCAATCATTAATGCTTAAGCATCAAGTTAATTATCATTAACCTATCATCTATATTAGAACCTATACTAGAGCACTCACTTTATTAGGAGCAAACAATATTAACCATAGCAGGTATAAATTGAGGCAACCTTTCCATCGTGATCCAATTAACCATCCGTTCAATTTAATGGAATCTACGTTGCCGCTGCTCAAGTCAAGTGCTCACTAACCGGGAGCGACGGCGATTCGAATCGAATTCCTATCCAGCTGGAGGGGTATTTCTAACACTCACCGAGTCACGCCTGGCGAGGGCTGCTCAGGTCACCTTTGGTACAGTTTAGGAGCCACGGGTCTGAATGATGTCGCGACCCCAAGGGCGACACTCTGCCAGGTGATAGGGACTCTAACCCCCCCTTGATCTCACGCCAATGTCCCCAAGCACATCTTTTCTCTCCTCCAAGAAGCAACCTACCATTCGATTCTCGGCCTGAACTGTATTACTCGGATTCACGGTCGGAATGACTTATCTAGCCAACTAAGTGTTAGACTGCGTTCAACATGACTCAAGGACATACAGCGAATCGGTCCTTAAACGACTCAGACGGGGATAGATCCACACCCAAGACCTCCATGCCTTGTCGCTTCACTATCATCATCACGCCCGGTCTCATTTCATTTTATTAACACATGGTTCCTTTCCACGATAGCAAATATAGCCAACCGTACCATATATGAATATCCCTATATCTCGCAGGTGACAGGAAATCACCTGACTTCTACCGCTTAAAGCAGGGCTAAGCATCTACTCAATCCTAGTCTACGTATGATTTAAGGATTCATATATCTGGACAAGGAATGATATAATGCAGCAAGGTTTTCAACCAACTCCTACCACTTAATGCAACAATATTTATAACATATATAGAATTAATTGCTTTGAAGATAGGAGACTTATAATGCTCCGGGGCTTGCCTGAGATCCGACACAAGTCAGTTTAGTTAGCTTGCACCGTCATGGTGACATCTCCGGTCCTAGCACTTGCATTCAGGGGTTCTTCCATCTTCTGGACAGCCCACCGTTACACCATCATCTGTCTCCACATCATGCGCTCCACGTCCACGTGCTGTACCTAGCGTACCTAGGATGAGATGCATAGATGCAGATGCATGAACATAAAGAATACACATGAAGGAATGCAACAAGCATACTAAACAAGCATATGTTACACTATACACACATAAGCATGTCATACAACCAGCTAGCTATACATGATCAAGTACTTCACAATTTAGCAAAACATTTTAGGCATGCTACCTTAACTCTAGGTGTCCAAGATAACCATTTGCAATCATACAAACAAGAGCAAGTAGAAGCAAACAATTCTAGATACAAGTAGATTTGGACAGCAGCAAACAGTCACTTGTTTCAAACATAACTTAAGCTACAAACATCCCACAAGGATGATCTAAGACTTTATGAAAATCCATAGAAATTGTCTACAAGATTGATGTTTACATAAAAAGCTAATTACAAAGTTAAACAGGTCAACCATGTAGATGTTTCAGACCTATCCAGACATGGACATAAAACTGATTGCAACTTCAGAGAAGCATAACTGTAGTTACACAAATCCAAATGACTTGCAAGAACACATTTTGGAAAGCTCATGAAATTATATACATTTCATCTTTAATCATCTCAACCTGATTCCCAAGTTATCATGACCAAACATGCCAATCTTTAAAGTCTGCACAGAAGGTAATTAAAATCTGACAGTAGACTTATTAAGCATGCAACTCTTAAACTATCAGACCTGTGATCATGAAAATTTGACACAAGAAAGATAAGATAATTATCTACAACTTTTGTATTTACCAAAATCACAGTAAACATCATTTACACCATGAAACTAGTTGCACGAGTAACACCACACATGCAGCCCAACAGCAGTGGTAAAATTATAGACAGAAAACTGATAGAAACTTCAGAGAAGCATAAATGGAGTTCTAGACCTCCAACAAACATGATTCTCAACTTTATGGAAAGCTTATAAAGTTACCTACAACTTTCTTGTAATCATCTTAAGATGATTCAACAGTTAACATGGTCAATTAATTAAATAATTGCATCTCTGTCCAAAATATGGACAGAATCTGATATGCCACTTTAAACCATTATAACTTGAGTTTCACAAATCCAATAATTATGGTTCTGGACTTTTTAGAAAGATTAACAAGTTGCGAACAATTTTGTTATAAACATCTAGAGCTAATTGTGCTACTAACTAGGTCACACATTATAAACAAGGCAACCCTGTCTGGGTTTGGACAGAAACAGCTACAGCACTTTAGACTACTATAGTTAAACATATACTTAACCAAAAATTGTGATCTTTAGCTTTTTGAAAAGCTTAAGAAAATTACTACAAATCATTTATTATCATCAAGGCATGATTCATAACGTAACTAAGCCAAACAATGCATATATGCAGAACTGTCCAGAATAGAAGCAAAGCAGCATATAGCATTTGTTATTTTTATAGCTCCTAAACTATCAAGCCTAAAATCTTGAAATTTTTACTAGACATCATACATCACAAGAGTAACACGTCACAAAAATTTCACTTCATTTGGAGTTATATATTTACAGTTATTAAAAATAACAGATCCAACTAGCATTCAAAACCTAGTTGGATAAATCTATTTTTAAAGCTAAAACTTTAAACTAAAACATGCCATATTATAAATCCACTGCATAGAAAATTTCACAAGGATTCCAAAAAGTCCTCATTTGCTATTTTACGATTTTTATATCATTTACTATGTATTTTCAAAGTTCAGCCATTTAAATGCAATACTAATTCCGAAAAAGAAAAAAAAGAAAATATTATGCAGAGTGAACACAAAACTTTCCATAAATCATGTAAGCCCCTATATGTAAATCCTTTGTCTCTAGCACTTTTGCAAAGTGAACACAACAAAGAGTTTCTGCCTCGCTAGATGGTCCTTCTTCCTCACAGCGACGGAAAACAGAGAAGGGGACGGAGGAGGCCGGCTTGATTCCGGTGAGATAGCGGCCCAGGACGACGAAGGAGCAGATGGCAACCAACAACAGCGGCAGGAGGGAGGAGGAGAGGGGTGGCTGGTGTTGGAAGAGGAGGGGCAAAGGAGGGGCGACGGCAACAGCGAGCTCCAGCCTGACTCGGCCATGGCTTCGGGCACGAGAGAGCGAGAGAGAAATAGACCGAGGAAAAGAGGAGAAGGGAGCGAGTGAAGGGTCGGGCTCGATCCCCTTTTTCTCCCCCTCGACACAGAGCAGCCCGGGGAGGTGGTGCTCATGCACGGGCACGGAGGCCACACGGCGCTCGGTCCTTTCCGATGTCGGCCACCAAGTTTCAGCGCCTCCAAAACTGCCATCCAAAAGCGACGTATTTACGAGTCTGCCACTCTTCTAATCTCACCTCTATCTCTTAAACCAGATGACAATTCGACCAACAAATTATACCGCTGCGTAGGGCTATGAGAGTACTACAACATTGCTTATAGGAGCTCAGTCAAATTCCACTGGTTTGCGAGATATTAATTCCCACCATAGGGTTGCACAGGAGGAGTCAAAATTGCACTGTGATCAGCTTGACAGCACTTCGGGGTGGGATCGGGACGCGGTCCAAAAATAAAGTTTGTTGCATACAAACTAAACTCCAATTTTCATTAAAGGTCAAACTTCATATCTCGAACAAAAATAGTAGTTTCACTTCGGTCAACACCGCGTCGGAAGAAACCCTAGTTTTGAGGTTCGAGACCGATTTGCGGCATCTTCTTGTCACTTGTTCCACATGAGCCTTTCATAAGTGTTGTTGTAGGGTTCAATTGGAGTTGTTTGGTCAAGGTTGCAAGACTTGGTTGATGACATATGTTCTCATTCTCTAAACAAAACAATCCAAGCAAGATATGACTCATTCCTTCAAAATTTCCAACTCTACTATGACTTATCATTTTATTTGACTTCTTGATTCCAAACTTCAAGAAACTTTTCTAGGGATCAATATAGATAGTTATTGAGGTGAGACATGTGAAGATACTTTGATAGCAACACCCAAGCATATATCTTTTAATTGAGCCTATATGTAAGCGAGGGTGCAATATCCAAGTTTAGGTTAGGGCTTATTTCTATAGGTTTGACTTTGACATTGTCATCTCCATTAATCTATCATGTTTGAGCTTAAACCCACTACTTAATTGGTGATAAACACCTGGGGTGTTATAGACCCGCCTCCTCCCCCGGCTCTCAACCAACCGAAGGACCCGTCTCCTACCTCGGAGGACCACGTGGCGGCCACGGGCACGACCACAGACACTCCATCGGGGGATGAGGGGACTGAGCAGACAGAGGACAGTTCTGCTCAGTCGGCTCCCTACCTGTGAGGTCCCACCAGCCTTCCGCCGATTTCGCTTCCCGACCGATGCCCACTAGTTCGTCTTGTGGGAAGAAGGTAAGTAACTATAGATGTTATCACTAGTACTTCATATGATACGTTGAAAATCAAAAAGAGAAACTGATAATTTTTCTTAATCACTTATGTAGGGGCTGGCTAGTTCTGTCGGGTGCTCTTAACCCCCCACGCACCCTCGCTACTGTCCTGGGATGTCTATGTAGGAAACACTTCCCCGGCCTTGTGGACTTGAAAGAGGGGAGGTGGGAGCCGTCCTGGTCGTGGGAGAGGTTCAAGCTCGGCTCGGATGACGAGCGGGACAACAAGCAGGAGCGGGTTTTGGCGGACTTTTGGGTAAGTGTCTCACAATGAAGCTCAATACATCTTCATTGGTTAAGTCTTTTATTGAAATAATGGACGGATATATTGTGTTTGTATGCAGAGGTACTTCAAGGCCAAAGAAGGTCGAGAGACCCTAGAGGATCAGACGGCACACAGAGCCTATAAGAAGTACGTCGGCGACATGATTCATGAGGCGCGACTCTAGGCCCATGTCGACTACTACAGGTCCATCAAGAAAGAGCCCCTCAACAAGGCTGCTGCAAGAAAGGTGGCGCTGACCAAGGAGCAGTAGCTTCAGGTAGGTGAATAATATTGATTCGTTTTGAGATTTAGTAGGTCCAGAATTGATCTTCTTATATGTCAAACACTTGATGATGTGTAGGTGTCGGCCTCGTGGTGCATGTCGCATAGATCGGCATGGTCGAGGATCATGGACAGGTACCTTGACCCGGCGTACATTGCAAAGCACGAGCAAGGCAAGCAGAAGCGGGCACTGAGGATCAGTCTAACTCACCACCAAGGCAAGCCGCAACCTCCCCGCATTCAAGCGGGCACTTGTATGAGATGTCATTTATCTATTCTAACGCTCAATTTTGCCTAATTTCTAATCATATTGCTGTCTTTCTCGCAAGAGGTGGCACACCTGGACATGCCGATGTCGGAGTTTAGGGCATGGGCTGTGTCCCACATGGGCCCGGTGAAATCCGGTGTCATCTTCAACCCGGATGCCCCTGCCCAGGCTTACTCTGACCCGAGCGTCCACGCTAAGGTCAAAGACTATGCGGAGGCGGTTAGGGTGCTCTGTGGCTCAGATCACAATCTGAGCCCTGAGCCCCTTGAGACAGATGTGATCGTGAGGCTAGGGTAAGGCAGGAAGTATGGGTGGTTGTGGATTGCAGACAACACCAACTCCTCGAGCTCTGCACCCTCTCTCTCCGACGTGAGGGCATAGAGCACGGACAGAAGCCTTCCCATACGTGCACGGTCTACTCCAACACTGTCGCGGGTCGACGAACTTCAGGTAATTCCGGTTTCACTCGTCGTTCATTGAACGTTACACACATTGATCAAATTTGCAATACTGAAACATGTGATTGAAACACTGCAGGCCAAGCTAGCAGAGACAAAGGAGACGCAAGCGCACCTGACCGCAGAGCTGGAGACCACGAAGAAGCAGATGGCGGACATGTATCAGATCATCCAAAGCATCGGGCAACCATCGGGTGTCCACGTGCAGTTGCCAGCTCCAGCTCCAGTTCGACACTTCATTCCTGTGAGTATGCAAGTTGTCGGCCTTCGTGCCGTTGGGATTGTCGGCCTTTGTGCCATTGTGATTTTCGGCCTTCGTGCCGTTGGGATTGTTGCCCTTCATGCTGTTGTTTCTTGCATGTTGGAAACCTCCCCGTGCAGGGGAGGTGCTGCCGAAATTTTTAATTTTGACTCTAACACATGCAATTTCTTCTCTTTTGTGCAGCCTACGTCGGCGGATTCAAACAATCCCGCTACCGTGTCACCGGCGGCAGATCGCGTCAACCCTATGCCGGAGTCTAGTCCTTCACCGCAGTCCGGGGGGCCACACCTGCAGTCTCCGCCGCCGCAGTAGGGACGTTGAACTGTTTGATTTTGAACTTGTAATAATAAACTTGTGATGTTGAATTTCGGTGGATTTGTGATGGATTTATGAAATATGCGTGTGATTGTGATATATAATGCATGTTGGTGATATAGATGTTATCATTGATGTGTGTGTACATATATATATTTGTCTGTTACAATGGAATGCAAAAAAATTTGCATTTCTCAGGGTCTTTGCCGAGTGCCATGGGCAAGGCACTCGGCAAAGATTTATTTTAAAAAACCAAAAAAAATTCTTTGCCGAGTGCCTCTGCAAAGTTTTTTTTAAAAAACACTTTGCCGAGTGCCTGGGAAGGTGCACTCAGCAAAGTAATTTTTTTTAAAAAAAATAAAAAAATACTTTGCCGAGTGTCTGACCACGGACACTCGGCAAAGTAATTTTTATTTTTTTAAAAATTACTTTGCCGAGTGCCTGGGAAGGGGCACTCGACAAAGTAATTTTCAAAAAAAAACATTTTGCCGAGTGGCTATGCAAAAGCACTCGGCAAAGTAATTTTTTTAAAAAATAATTTTTTTATTGCCGAGTGCTGGGTCGGGCACTCGGCAAAATACCCGTTAACGGCCGGCGCGTAACGGCCGAAAATATTTTGCCGAGTGACGCCCCCAGCACTCGGCAAATTTTTTTAATATTTTTCCGAGTGTCCCGATAAAAAGCACTCGGCAAAGTCCGTTCGGCCGAGCGGACTTTACCGAGTGCTACACTCGGCAAAGCCTTTACACTCGGCAAAGCCGCGACCTCCAGTAGTGTGTTATCCGCGCCTTAGCTCAGCTTGACCGCTCTTTCGGCGGAGACCCACCCGTGGAACTGACCAGTTACCGGTTAACATGGATGAAAATGGTACCGATTTTTTTTTTTGACTGTATTCGAAATCGAATCCGTTTACAGGGGTTCTGATTTGTCCATATCTAAGTTTGGATATTCAAGATCCGATACCGTATCTATATCCGTATCCGAATACTAAAATCGTATACTTATGATGTCAACATCGAATCATATCCTATCCGGCATGGCTAACACTATCCATATTTAAATTCGAATCTGATTAGAAATATAAAAACAAGTATAATATCGGTGTATTTTCATTCCTGCCAGTTACCGCCACCTTTCAGCTTCCATCCCATCGCTCAGTGCCGTCGTTGTTGTTTTGAGGTGGACAAGATTGTTGCGGCGTGTCCAGACTGGAATCCCAGAGTATTTTTCAGCAGGAAATGGACAGAGATATTCCAGGCTGACATGCGACCTGTCTGATGCGGTTTCCCTGCTGACAAAAATTAGCTCGTGGAATGGTCTACCAACGTTGGATTTTCGTTCCCAAACATGCATACGAAATACTCGTAAAACACCTGAAAACACTTATAAACATACGTAATATCTAGATAAAACACTTACAACATATGTGTAAAATATATGCAACATCTAGATAAACACTATTACAATATACGTCTGAAAAAACAGATGAAACATTAAGAACAAATGTTTGCAACATTCGTATATAACTATTGCAACATCTAGATAAAATACTTGCAACATAACTCTAAAACATCCACCATACTTGAAATAGACGCTTACAAGTGCGCTTTCAAGCGCAACATCTACTTGCTGCTTATAAAATGGAGGTCGCCGACATGTGGAGTTCACCAAAAGTAGCCGCACTATCACCACCATCGACTATATCGACTCTGCATACTAGCGCTAGTCCTCACCACCACTAGATCTCTCGCCCCACAGTAAATTTGGTAAAAGGAGCAGCGAGGCAGAGTGAGGCAGAGACGCGCAATGTGGGTGAACAGCGCGAGTGGGTTGTTCCAGCCCGGATCTAATCATTATGGAAGCACGAGCGAGGGAAAACTCGAGAAACATTCTGTACGAGCGGGCTTCCGAGAGTTCAGTTCAAACTAACTTTGGCCCACTAGATGAGCTGCTCGCTGAATTCGGCCCCACGGCTGGACGCGACGGCCCACGAGCACACCTCGTCTCCTTCCTCCTCCCGAAACGTGCTGGCGCTGCCGTCCATGTGCCATCGTCGCGCGGCTGCCGGGTAGGAGTATGGCCTAGGGGTTAGGTTTTTTGAGGAAGGGATACACTCGCGAGGCACAGGCATAGAGGGAGGTCGTTGGGTGGCTGTGGACGCAGTTTGTGGGTGGGGCGACTAGGTGGCAGGGTGCCGCCAGGCGCGGGAGCGTCAATATGGCGTCTCCGGCGAAGCCTGGTGAGCGCGGCGACTTCTGTGGCGGTAGAAGATGCTGGAGACAAGGAATACTACGCCATCGCACATTGTGGCCTTGTGGGCTGCGAGGAAAGCGGAGCAGAGAATGGCGTAGGGGGCATAATTACTTTTGTAGCACTAGCACGGGTTGCATAACCGCCCCAGGCAATGGCGGTTTGTTGTTGAATGTTGAGTGCGCGGAAGATGCCAAGACCCAGCACGGCAGCACGCCGCCGCATCTGGATTTCCAAAGGTATGCAGTATCTTGTTTCTTTCGTACTTTGAGTGGTAGGGGTTGGGGGCAATTGAAGTTTGGTGTTTGGAGCAGTCGAAGGCTCCAAGCTGAGTCTAGTTACAGTGTAGTACTGTGGGCTGTGGCTACATATATTCAGTCTGGTCTGGCGATTATTTATGCTAATCCTTGTAAAAAATTATCACCGAGTACTCCAGTCACACAAGAGAAGCTCGTCGATGTAGTCGAAAGACACTTCGTCAAATCATTGATGCTTTACTAAAATCGGAATTCAAATGTTAGTGTTGTTCATCAATTTCCCTGCCCAGCACACAATCTACTGTCAGTGTTCATCGATTTCGATGTACAAGGCTAATTGCTATACGCATATATACCTATTGCATTCAAAAACAACCCCAGACAATTACATTAGTCCTATCAAAGCATGGCTTGCTCTTGCTTAATTGCTGCAACATATGACCTTCTGATAGAGTGCAAGTAAGCAGCTACTTCTCTCATATTCATTCGTTCTCTTGGTAATAGATGCGTGCAAGAAATAGCAACTTGCACGAGAGATAACAAGCATCGATGGACCTCAT
Source organism: Saccharum hybrid cultivar R570 (assembly GCA_038087645.1). Lineage (NCBI taxonomy): Eukaryota > Viridiplantae > Streptophyta > Magnoliopsida > Poales > Poaceae > Saccharum > Saccharum hybrid cultivar. The sequence continues at coordinate 6,853,902 of JAQSUU010000191.1, read as the reverse complement.
TTTCTCTGCCCACCGTTGCTTGAATAAAAACTTTGCATTCTTCTTGGAGACAAGCATCAATGATATGTAACATCTGATCTGGAAAGTTTCTCTCTACAAAGCGAACAATGTTGAGTTCACCCTCGAACATAGAGTCGGTTGGTCGTTTGCCTATTAGCATCTCTAAAAGTAATATTCCAAAACTGTAGACATCCCCACTGGTTGATGCATGAACACTTTGAGCATACTCTAGAAACACAGATAAAAAGTCATTGTTTAATATGGTGTAAAGTATGGATGTTCATGGGTATAAGTGTATAACAGGTCAATTGGTACTACAGATAAAGAATATGTGAATGATCTTTACCTGGGGGGATATATCCGACAGTTCCTGTCACAGCGACTGAACTGCTGGAACTAGAATATCCAAGTAGATTTGCAATGCCAAAGTCTCCTATACAGGCATTCATATCGTCATCAAGAAGGATATTAGTTGGCTTCAGATCACAGTGGACAATAGGCCTTTCACAGTCATGATGCAAATAGACCAATGCATTGGCTATGTCAATAGCTATGCTTATTCTTTGAGCTAAACCCAAAATTTTTCGAGATACCCCGCAATGTTTTTGATGCAACCAAGTATCTAAACTCCCATTGTGCATGAACTCATATATTAGAGCTTTGAAATCATTGCCTCTATTGTCTATCGTTGAGCATGAAGTTAGTATAGGAAGAAGGTTCCGATGCCGAATGATTCCCAAAGCCTCGCATTCTGATACGAAACTTCTATCTGCAAATTTCATGCCAAGGTCAAAAATCTTGATAGCCACTTGCACATTTGCTTAACTTCCCTCTGTACACTGAACCATAGCTTCCTCTGCCAATCAGGTTGGACTCGGAGAAGTTCCCTGTAGCTTGAGCTAGATCCGAAACTCTAGGAAATTTCTTTACCAAAAGAACGCAATATTAAGTATGGCTTTCTTGATTTCTTCGTCATAAGGAGTATAACATAAACTGACATGACAAATGACACGAAGCCAAATATCAGAATCAATAAGATACTGAGATACAGTTTCAGTTCTATACTCCGACAAACTGCAGGGCATGTAGGCATATGGAGATCTTTCACTCCTCCACAAATTCCCCAGTTGCCATTAAGTGAAACAGCTGTTGCGTTTGTAAATACTCCATTCATTGGTATTTCTCCTTGGAGATGATTATAAGATAGATCTAGGTGAGTGAGAAGCTCCAAACCACTTAAAGTTGTTGGGATGAAGCCTGAAAAATTGTTGTGGGAAAGATTGAGGATGTTCAAAGTCACCAAGTTTCCTAAAGACAATGGAATGCTTCCTGTGAGAATATTCTGGTCCAATTTGATGATATTCAACTCTTAACATTCATTTAAATTGGCAGGGATTTCCCCCAAAAAATTGTTGGCTGACAGACGTAGTTCAGTGATGGGAGCCTCTGAGGGCATAGGACCTGTTAAGTTATTGTATGATAGCACACATGTAACCAATGATGGGAACCTAAATACCTCTGTAGGTACGATACCATGTAAACTATTGTTGGAAAGATCCAAGGTTAAGAGTTGTTGAAGGTATTCCAAGCTGGCAGGTATGGTACCAGTGAATTCGTTATGTTCAAGATGGAGATGCAACAATTTGGTAAGATTGCCAATGGACGCTGGGATGGGGCCGTCGAAGTTGTTCTGCTGAAGTTCCAAATCTTGTAGATCCTTCAACATTCCAACCCATTCCCCAATTGGACCTGTGAGACTGTTGTTATCTAGTCCCAAGGTGGCCAAGCCAGTCAAGTTTCCTATTCTCGATGGAACTAACCCAGATAGCTCGTTTGAGCTCAAATCTAGAAATTCAAGTTCAGAGGACAGCTCACCGATATAGTTAGGAATAGATCCACTTAGCCTATTTCTACCAAGAGAGAAACTATTCAGAAGTGTACAGTTTTTCAAGGCATGTAAGAATTCCCAGCCCTGGTCGTCTGATGCTTCAAGCATGTTGTTCTCAAGGTTTAGATAAGATAGCTGAAGAAGACTACCGAAAGAAATAGGAACTTGGCCAGAAAACCTGTTAGAAGACAGATCTATCACTTCCAGACTTGAAGCATTGCCAAATGAAGCTGGGAGTTGACCTTCAAACTCGTTGACACTTAGCACAAGCACACCAAGATTTGGGAGCGCATCGCCAATAATGTTAACAATGTCCTATGCAGCATATTGCCGCCGAGGTCCAGCATTTCAAGAGAAGGAATGTTGAGTAGGGCTGCCGGGAATTCACCTGAGAGCATATTGTCAACGAGGAGCAGAACAGACATATTTGACAAATACCCAAGCTCATCGGGAATGCTTCCAGTGAGCATATTGTCTGCGATTGCGATCTTTTGTAGTTGAGTGTTATTGAGAGTTGGTGGAATGATTCCTGTCAGGCTATTCGAGGAAAGACGTAATGTTGATAATTTAGATAGGTGTCCAACTTCCAACAGAATTTCACCCTCTATAAGGTTGTAGGAGAGGACTAGTTCCCTAAGATTGGAACAGTTTGTGAGCGTATCTGGAATAATCCCTTGTAGTGAGTCGCTGCTCAGATCAAGGACCTCGAGGTTGCGGAGGTGGGAGAGATCTGGCAACTGGCCAGGTAAGTGATTCACGGACAGGTTCAGTGTCCTAAGGAAAGTTAAGTTCCTGTTGACGTTGAAGTTTGCTCTAAGCCAACACATCAGCGGGGTCCTGGACGTCAAGAGGTCTCACAAGACCTACAATGCAGCAAGAGACGGAGTGTAACTGGCCTAACCGATCTAAAGATCGATAGGGCCGATGTAGAACTCGTTCTCAGCCGAAACGGCTCCTGAACCACTCGTGGAAGGATTCGTCAGGGAGAAGCACGTGGAGGATCTCCTAGGACCAGCAAGGCCGTCTAGGATGCCGACAAATCTCGTAGAGAGGCTTGCCGAACAGCAGGGTAGGGGGTTGAGAGGAGAAAATTAGGGTAAGATAGGAGTTTTGGTTGTTGTTTTATTGATTGGATAGATGAGAACTCAATCGGCTGTGATCCTCTCATATATAGAGAGGGGTGGTCTTATCCTAGTAGGAAACATCTCCAAGATACGTTCTCCAAGCTTCTCATGTCAAAAATATACCAAAAACCGATCTGGAAACCAAATTGACTCGAAATCCAGGACGAGTTGGCTTAGCCGACAGTGGCAGTCGGCTAAGCTGACTTTTGCGGCTTCAGACACCCTCTCTAGGCGGCTGGAATAGGGAGTCATCTTAGCCGACTCTGGGTGTCGGCTAAGCCGACTGGGGGGCAAACCGGCCAAGCCGACTGGCTTGGCTCGCCGATGGCTTGCCGTCTTCTTCGCGCGTCTCGCTCGCGTTTAGTCGCGCTATTTGACCTCCACCATGCCCAAGACGTTTATAACTTGTTCATCATACTTAAAACCTCCTTGGGACATTTTTGAGTGTCAACATATGCCCCCTGTTTTCAGATGAATGATGTATGAACCTGAAAATACTCAATTGAGCCAAAACACAATAAAACAGAACAGCGATGATACCCATCTCATCGGCTGCTTAGCGACTAAGAGCGATGTATACATCGACAATTTTTGTTCTAAAGGCGATACATGTATCGACCATTGCTTGGAGAGCATTTAAGCTTCTTGCCAAACACTTGAAAAATACTTTTTCAAGTACCTCCTATTGAATGCTCTATTGAGACGTTCACCTTGTAATGTCTCTAGCAGATGGAAATTACCGTATATGACTTTGATCACTTTGTAAGGACCCTCCCAGTTGGGTGACAATTTGTCAAACTGATTGCTCTTCGATCCAATAGGTAGTATGGTTTTCCACACTAATTCTCCTACTTGGAAGGATTTGCTCTTGACTTTCTTGTTGTATGCCCTGGTAACTCGAGCTTTATATTTCTCTATCTCCTTGAGAGCTTTTAATCTCACATCAGTTACCTCATCGATGTTATCTATCATCAAATCATGATACACAACAGCTAATAGATCATTTTGTTTAGCAAGCCTGTATGCATCCAAATTCACCTCGACAAGTAACACGGCTTCTTGACCATATACCAACTTAAAAGGAGTAACTTTATAGCACCATGCCTTGAAATGCGATGTGCCCATAGAACATCAGACAAAACTTCATGCCACCTCCTTGGACTCTCCTTAATCTTCTTCTTGATGAGCTTGATCAAAGTTTTATTACTAGACTCAGCCTAGCCATTAGCTTGAGCATAGTATGGAGATGATTTGAGCAATTTGATCTTATATAATTTGGCAAATTCTCTCACTTCCTTGGATACAAATGATGTTCCTTGATCTGTAGTCAATGTTTGAGGGATACTGAATCTATGAATGATATACTCAGTAATAAACTCAATTACCTTCCTGTGTGTCATATTCTTTAAAGGAACTACATCGGTCCACTTAGTGAAGTAATCCGTAGCAACCAACACAAATTGGTGTCTCTTGGAAGATGGTGGATGAATTTGACCAATGAAGTCTAGCCCCTAACCACGAAAAGGCTATGGTTTGATAATAAGATGAAGCATAGCAGCAGACACAGACTGAATATTTCCAAACCTTTGACACTTTTCGCAACCCTTGTAGTAACGAAAACAATCGGCCATCATGGTAAGCCAATAAAACCCAGCTCTACGTAATAACCACTTTATCTTCGGAGCCGATTGATGCGTACCACAAATACCTTCATGGACTTCTCCTATAGCCACTCTTGCTTGATCGGAATCCAAGCACTTTAATAACAAGTCCTCAGCGGTTCTCCGACAGAGCTCATCATTATGCAGCACATAACACTCTTATTAACGTTAGCACTTGGATCACATAAATATACCAACAAGGGATTCCTCAAATCATATAAATCGGCTCCAACATCACTGGAAATTCCGTTGGACCGATTTAAAAGCTTCTCGGGCAGATTGGCCAGGTTGGCCACAGGTGAGTCGGCTAAGCCGACTGGGGCAGTCGACTTAACCGGCTTGGAGGAGTCAACGTGGCCGACTAGGGAAGTCGGCTGAGCCGACTGGGGCAGTTGGCTTAGCCGACTGGTCTGCACCTGCACGGGTAACTAAAATTTTTATACATCGGCTTTTCTTGAATATGAAAATTACGCCCACCGACGTCATAGCCAGATGCTTGTTGAGCTAACATGTTGGCCTTCAAATCCTCATGCCTTTGAATATGCCGAATTTAAAATTTAGCAAATGTATTGATAATATCAAGGCATATATCAAGACACATATAGAATGGTGACCCCTTTTTAATCATTGAAACTTGCTAGCCACCTGCTATACAACCAGCAAGGAATCACCGAAGGCCTTAACATGTTTCACCTCCATGGAATGCAATATTTCCAAGCTGAATAAAAGAACTTCACATTCGGCTTGAATGTTGGTGCAAATGTGTTTTTAATCGGCTTGATGTCTTAAACAACACATTGTGAGAGATAATGACTATGCCAACACCTTGGCCCTTTTTGCAAACCGATTAATCAAAATAAAGCCTCCATAGGGTAGAAAATAGGTAATTGATCTCATCTAAAGCAATTTCATGCTCAACAATCTAATTGACGAGGATTTGACCTTTCAAAATACTCAATGGCTCAAGAGCCAAATCACAGTCAATTAGTGTGTATGCCCATTCGCCTATCCTTCCATGAAGAATTGGCTGATATAACATGTGCTTTATTACATCGGCCCGACAAGCCATCACGCGTGTACTAAATCAATTAATGTTTCAATTCAGCACATGCATAGTACAATGCTAAGCATTATTTAAAGCATGGGCTTACCTTTTCTTAAGATCAAGAAGACATCAACCAACATGGATGATAGCATATCCTTTTCTTTTGTCTTCTTGAGTCAATACAACACTGATACATCCTCTTCGGCAATAATATATAATGCGAATGAAGCTTCACTCCTAGATGCACGAAGAACCGATGGTGTTGATAGAGAATTCTTGAAAAGTGCAATCAACTATTTATAATCGGCTTCTAAATTTCGTCCTGCATACGTCGGTCGTGGTCTAACGCCAAACCCAATGCCAATTTGCTCATATGGGTTGGCCGACGCAATCCCTTATCAAACAGAATTTACACTACATGACGATATGGAGCGGATCATTAATCAGCTCTAAAGAAATGGGAACAAAGCCTCCTCTATTGACTCAAAACCAGCAAGGTTTCTCCCTCACAAGCAAATCATATCATCATGCCCCCAAGCAAAGGGGCATCAGCTATGGCATAGGCCGATGAGTCTGCATGGACGATCTCAACTTCATCATCTACCCACTGAATGAGGAACCGGTGTAAGCTAGAAGGCACACATGGATTGTCATGAATCCATTCACGCCCAAGAATCAAACTGTAGCTCTCTTTCACCTCTGCAGCAACGAAGAAGACAGTGGCCAATGTTTGCTTCTAATAGTAGCTTCATCAAAGCAAGTCCCTTAACCAGAATAGGTTTTCCTCTTGCAATGCTTTTGATCGTTCTCTTGGTTTTAATTAACTCTTGATCAGATCCACCAAGCTTCTTATAAAGTGAATGTGGCATTAGATTCACACTGGCCTCGCTATCCACCAACAAGTTGTTGATCGGTCTGCCATTAATGAAGCCCTTCACATGCAGTGGCTTGAGGTGATTCACGTGATCTGCTGGCTTCTTGAAAATAGCTTGACCTCTAGAAAGTTTCTCAATACCAGCAGGGGCTAGGTCAATAACAGTGGAAACTAAATCAACTAAAGATACCCTAGAGGCACCCGGGCCTGAGAAAGTTGGCTCAGCTGACTCTAAAGTCGGCTTAGCCGATTGGGGGTTAGCCAGAGCAACAGATACAGGGGGAGTCGGCTCAGCCGACTTTGAGCAGGCAGCTGGCTCTTTCTTGCTTGATTGTGGGAAAATTGGATCCTTGTTAAAGATTTGTTTTCCCATCTTTGTTAGCCCTTTTTCCTTGAACTTCTTGCAATGAGCATGCTGGAGTTTGCGCTTTTGCGTTCTTGACAAACCCGAAGGGCACCATGTCGATTGGAAGTTCTTAAGAGCCGATGTGCTAATCCGAGCTTCATGATTATTAACATCAGCACCCTTTGATATCTTTTCCATATTAGATTGGTCCAGATTATCAATGACAATCGGTCATTCACTTTCTTTGATTGGAGCACCTGCAAGGTCGATTTTGATGACTATTTGCTCATCGGCCTTTCTCGTGGGATTAATGAGAACTTTCTTATCCCTCAACACATACACTTACTTTGCTGATGCTTTACCCTTTTGTTGGACCTGATTAGCAAGTTTATGCAAAACCGGCTTAATCGGTCCTTCCTTGTTGGAGCTCGATTGGCCGTAACTCAATCGGCTATGAGGGAAACACCGCTGCTCATTGTGAGTTATATTAGCACACATCCTCCATCGATGAGGATTTTGACGTATTAATGGGTAAGGAATCAATACTTCCTTTTTATATGTGTGCTGCAATTTTTGTTTCCAGCTAGCTTGACCGATTTGAGAAATCGGTCTTGCTGATTTTTTCTGTCCATCAAAATTAAAATCAGTTTGACTGACTTTTAAAGTCAGCCTAATTGATCCTCTTTGAACAATAGTGTTATTGGCTGATTTCTGCTTGTCCACGGGAGTTTGGGCTTGCCACCTGAGCCCAGAAGATTTGATTGTGATCTTAAGGTTCTTCCGATTATCACTGGACTTTTCTAGCACCATCTCGCGATCTAAAACTTTCTTTCCCTTCTTAGATTCTCTGGGCTCGCCGATTGTCATATTCTTCCCAATAGTGGAATCGGCTTGCTCTGGCCGAATCACGACGACTGGATTATTGATCTCCAGAGTTTCAGCCATAGAAAGTGTCTTTTTGTAAGGCAAAGGATGTGCATCTCCATCATGCGTAGCTTGCATGTCCAATTTTACCTTTTTATTTCTAAAACCGATTAATAAATTTTTGTGAATCGGTTTGGGATGCATCACATGAAGCCTCAGGAATTGGAGTCATGCACGATGACTTTGGAGAATTAGGCAACACCATAATATGAGGCAATGAAGCATGTGGTGCTGCTGTCCCGTCATTGGTTTAAGAAGTACAAACCAAATTGGGTGTATATGTAACAGTAGGAAGAATAGTGCTAACTCCTCCTAAATTAGTCCTATCAGTTTCAAGCGCCAAAGAGACCAATTCAGGTTTCTTCCTAAAAATAAGCTTGCCATCTTGATCAAAATAATAGTAAGACAACCTCTTACCATGAGGTATAGTGCTAGCCCCTCCTAAATTGGCCCTATCGGTTTCAGGCGCCGAAGAGGCCAATTTTGATTGACTCTTTAAAACCACCATGCCACGTTGATCAAAATAATACGGCCTTACAGCAGGAAGTTTAGTGCTAACCCCTTCGGAATTGGCCCTATCGGTTTCAGGCGCCAAAGAGACCAATTTGGATTGATTATCATAAACGAATATGCCATGTTGATCAAGATAGTAGTGAAATGGCCTCTCATATTGAGGTTGACTAAAAGCCATGGCTGATTCACTAGTATTTGCAACATAAGGTAAAGTAACAATAGGAGCACCAAACATCATTTCCTCTAATTCATCAAATTTAGACATATTCTTATTCATAACATGAAAACGAGGAGAATCTTCGGTAGACCCATGTGCCTTTACCTCAGCTATGATTGTAGATTGACGATGCTTGCCTGACCCATTGAACCGATGAACTCGCCGGTGTGACCATTGTTCCACATCTTGATAAAAGGAGATCCAGACCAGATGCTTTCGGCCTTTTAGGCCCGATTAACCAACACTAATGAGAACACAAAAATGATAGATTAGAACCAACGAATTAGCTAGGTTAGAAAGATCGGCTATATGAGATAGCTGAACCAATCGTTCCCAGCGGAGTTGCCAAAAAGTATGTTGACGCTGAAGTTCGCTCTAAGCCAACACACCAGCGGGGGCCTTGGACGCCCAAGAGGTCTCACAAGACCTGCAACGCAGAAGAGACGGAGTGTAACCGGCCTAACCGATCTAGAGATCGATAGGGCCGATGTAGAACTCGTTCTCGGCTGAAACGGCTCCCGAACCACTCCCGGAAGGATCCGTCGGGGAAAAGCACGTGGAGGATCTCCTAGGACCAGCAAGATCGCCTAGGATGCCGACAAATCTCGTGGAGAGGCTTGCCGAACAGCAGGATAGAGGGTTGAGAAGAGAAAATTAGGGTAATATAAGAGTTTTGGTTGTTTTGTCGATTGGATAGATGGAAACTCAATCGGCCGTGATCCTCTCGTATACATAGAGAGGGGTGGTCTTATCCTAGTAAAAAACATCTCCAACATACGTTCTCCAAGTTTCCCACGTCGAAAATATACCAAAAACCGATTTAGAAACCAAATTGACTCGTTATACAGGACGAGTTGGCTTAGCCGATAGGGGCAGTCAGCTAAGCCAGCTTTTGCGGCCTCAGACACCCTCTCTGGGTGGCTGGAATAGGGAGTCGGCTTAGCCGATGTCGGCTAAGCCGACTGGGGGGCAAACCGGCCAAGCCGACTAGGCAAGTCGGCTAAGCCGACTGGCTTGGCTCGCCGGTGGCTCGCCGTCTTCTCCACGCGTCTCGCTCGCTGTTTAGTCGCGCTATTTGACCTCCACCATGCCCAAGATGTTTATAACTTGTTCATGATACTTTAAACCTCCTTGGGACATTTTTGAGCGTCAACGGTTCCCAAGTGAGGCTGTCAACGTGCCCGTCAAACTTTGGCCGGCGAGGTTCAGCAGGACGACACGGTCTTCGTGCGTCCGCCGGCCGCATTTGACGCCCGCCTACTGGCAAAAGGGAGTACTGGTGTTCCAGTTGTTCAGAACTCCACTAGGGTCATTGGTGATAGCATGTTTGAAATCAAGCAACGAGACAATGTCCGTGTTGTTCCCAGGGGAAGTTGAGCAATGGATGTTACCGAGTGCATAAGAAAGCAGCAGCAATGCTAGTAGCGTATGCATTGTCGTTGTACTGCCAACCTCACAAAGATAGTTTTGTTACCTGCAAGTAATAAGACATAACCAATGTTCAAAGGAAAATCTATTTCTATACGTTATTAGCATAACAATACTTCTTAGAGTGGCAACAGTAATTTTTCATAACAACTGCATAGCAAAGAATTAACAGTACTACGAGAAGAAATAGAGAACCTCTGCTTGAAGCCTTGGACGCTGGAGAACACCACTACGAGTCTTCCTCTCTTTGGTACTACTTTGGTTCTGTTCTTGCACACTTTTGCTAAGGCAGCAGGAGGCAGGGCGTTTTTGCATCCACACGTTTCGTCGTCCATGTGGACATCTCGGCGTATGCCTTGCCGTAGTTTGACCGTTTAAATTATACAGGACTTTGCACGTTGAATTATTGGTTTGCTCAAATATTCATCCCGGAACAACGCATATCACCTTCAAGCGGTTGCTATCTCTACCTAATGTAAGTACAGTAATTTTTCCAGTCCGTCGTCCATCCGTCTCAGTTCTCTTCTTTTTTTAGTAGAATCGTCTCTCGCTACTATTCTTTTTGTCTTCATCGTGGCAAACGTACACTCACGATATAAGAGTTCGAGGCCTGTGACCCAGCGGAGTTGGACATTATTCTTCTTCTAGCGACCGGTTATAATTTAGAGCTTAAACTAAACCATCATCGGTACCGTCTTCTTAACGAAATACACGTGAAGTCGTGTTTTCGAAGAAAAAAAATCATCAGTACAGCATCACATATACCTCGTTAATTCGTTATCTAGCCAGCCGAACCTGAGCATGTCGTGATTCGGTACAGTTCGGTAGGTGCAGCCGGATTAGCCCGGTGGCTAGCACCGCCAATCCGGTGATCAACTTTGAAATATCCCGCATGAGGAACAGTCACTACTACGGAGGAAATCTCTAGGGGCAGCTGGAGACCTTTGTTTGGATGCTCGGCTTCGGCTGGGGTCATGTGGTGTTTAAGAACAGTTTTACAGCATTCTCACGTCCACACACTTGCACTTCATCTGCCATTGTCACCTTAGCTTAGCTTGACCGCCATTGCTGCGCGCCTGTGAAGACCTCAAGTCCGTCAAACTTGCCAGTTTGCACACGCGCAGTGCCGGTATAGCAAAGAGCCAAAGACAGACTTGGCTGAGTAATCCCTTCAACGGGCGCTACTTGGGCCTTCTAAGATACTCAACCAACACCGTTGGTTTCTTGGGCCACTTCAGTCACTACCCAAATCCAGGTCCACTTCTATAATTTTGCTGTAAGGCCATGTTAAAGGCTTAAATCCCATTTCCGGTCCTCCCCATGTCCTCGTACGACCAACGGCCAATCAGGTTAAAGTACGTACGAATATACGGACTTGAAATAGCAGAGCACTACCGACTACCGAGTTGTCTCGTCGATGTCAAGCGCCGGGGCGTTGTTGCCACAAGCGCTCGCGGCACACGATTTCTTAATGTAGATTTGGAAACGAGCAGAAGGCCTACAATGATTCAACAACTCTAGAAACGTCAAAGGGGCATGGCTAGAGCCCGGACATCCGGACGTGCGCGCGCACACGTCCACCTTCGCCCCACCCCATGAGCGTACTTCACCCGCTCTCTGTGCCCAATGGTCGCCCTGACCCCCTCTCCCTCCACGAGGACAGCACTCAAGAGCCAGGATGAGCAGCTGAGGATGAGCACGCCCCCAGCGCGCCCTGACCGCAACACCACCGTCTGCCGGCGCGCCGCGCGCCCAGTCCGCTCGCCCCGACTGTACAACATAAAACACTTGCAACGTAAAAATATTTGAATGCAACATATGTCTGAAAGTAGATAAAACATTTGGAACACACACTTGCAACATGTGTGTAAAACACACGAAACATCCAAATTTGCAACATGAAACCATTTGCTACAACATAAGAGCAACTCCAACCGATATGGTATCCTTGTTGTCTATGCTATATTTGGAATTTTATAACAAAAATTGAGCTCACATGTGTGCTATATGGTTTTCTAAAATAGCAAATGTGCTATCCCCGCAATTTCGCTCGGCATAGATAGCACTCCGCGCTCGCTAGCCATCCGCCGAAATTGCTCGCCATCTTTTTAGAAAAGGGAATATATTAATATCCCAACTTCTGCATCGACCAATGCATATGGTTGTTCCTTATTACAGACTAAGGCGAAACAGACTAAGGAATTTCAAACACAAAGTTTTGAGGCATGACGATAACAATCAAAGTTTCCAGAAATCACAAACTAGAATGCAAGCCTCTTAGTAAAACGCCAGCCATGCCTTGCAAACACCTCCATCATGATTGTCTCAATAGTATTGCATCCCATCTTCATCCAATGACGATCCTCCTCTTTCTGTAACATGAATCAGAACCTGGTCCAGTAAGTCCCCCTGAAAAAACCTACAAGTAGGATGGTACTAAGACTTTGTCAAACACAACATCATTTCAGATTAACCAAATTACCCAACAGATAACACTTGCACCCACAAGAATCTGGGATTTTAGGTTCCTATTTATTCCTTCCAACCAGTCCATAAACAAGTCGTGTACACTAGTTAGGGGTAATAAATTAAAGGAAACTTGAACAACTCTCCACATAAATTTAGCGAAATGGCGGTCAAAGAGTAAATGTTGTATAGACTCGTTTGAAGAACAGAAGCAACATTTTTTATCTCCTTGCCAATGTGTCTTGCTAAATTATCATTTGTTAAGATTACTCCTTTTACAAGTACCACGTAAAAACTTTGACTTTGAGAGGTAGTTTGAGTTTCTAGATTAGCGTATTATAAGGCATAGCTTGTGATACTAATAAGGCTCTGTACATGGATTTGACTGAAAACACACCGTTCTGATGTAGCCTCCACACAAAACGGTCTCTTTGGTTTGTTAGATGTATATTTGCAACCATGGCCACTACATTATGCCACGCTTGCAAATTAGCACCCACCAAAGATCTTCTGAAAGCTACATTAAACGGTATCGAAGATAATACTGGACTTACAGAAGCACTTCTTTTCCTCACAATATTATATAGTGCTGGAAAAAGCGATTTCAGTGGATACGGTCTGATCCACGTATCCTCTCAAAATCACGCTTGAGACCCATCACTTATATCAAACTTGCCCAACAAGAGGAACTCCTCTTTGACCTTCATGAGGCCAGCCCAAAACTGAGAGTCTCCGGGCATGTGTTGAACTTGTGTCAAAGTTTTATCCCATAGATATTAATTCCTAAGCAATTATTGCCAGATCCCATCTCTATTTAACAACTTAAACAACCATTTGCTTAGGAGACACCTATTATGAACATCTAAATTTAACACCCCTAACCTCCCTGGTTCTTTGGCGTACAAGCTACCTCCCATTCTGTTAGTCTATATTTTTTTATGTTCATCACTCTGCCAGAAAAAGCAAGATCTAAAATAATCTAATTTCTTCGGTACCCCTCTAGGTACTTCAAAAAAGGATAGCATGAACATGTGAAGGCTACTTAAAACAGAGTTAATTAGAACAAGCCTCCCTCCTACCGATAACAACTTACTCCTCCAACAGTTCAATCTCTTCTGGAACCTTTCTTCAACATGTTTTCGGTCCTTATGCATGAGCTTTCTATGGTGCATCGGAATTCCCCAAGTATCTAAACAGGAACGACCCCATGCTACAACCAAAAATTTGTGTATACTCAATTTAGTTAGCTTTGGCTGCTCCATAGCAGAAAGGTTCACTTTTATGAAAATTGATCTTGAGTCCCGATAGCTATTCAAAAGCACAAAGCAAGAGCTTCATGTTCTTTGCCCTCTCAAGATCATTGTCCATAAAAATAATAGTATCATCCGCATACTGAAGGACTGAAAGTTTCTCATCAATCAGATGCGGGACAACCCCATGAATCTGTCCAGCCTCTTTTGCTCGTGAGATAATGACAGCCAACATGTCAACCACTATATTAAATAGGATTGGAGATAACGGATCCTCTTGACGTACTCCTTTCCTTGTTTGAAAATAGTGGCCTAAGTTCTCATTAACCTTTACTACAACACTCCCTCTAGACATGACTTTAGAAATCCATTCACACCAAGTTGGTGAGAATCCTTTCATTCTGAGGACTTGTTGTATAAAGAGTCATTTTAATTTATCATAAGCCTTTTCAAAGTCTAGCTTTAAAATGACACCATTTTGTTTCTTCCTACGTAGCTCATGAATCGTTTCATGTAGTACTACTACTCCTTCCATGATATAATGTCCCAGAATAAAGGTCGTTTGAGATGGTCCTATAAGCTTATCTGCCACTTTTAAAATTCTATTATTCAGTACTTTCGTGAAGACCTTAAAGCTCATATTTAAAAGACATATAGGCCTATATTGCTATATCCGTACCGCATCAGCAATATTTGGTAATAAAGTGATTATCCCAAAGTTCAAGCTGTGAATAGGCAGTCTCCCAGCATGGAATTCATGAAAAAGACTCGTCAAATCCGTCTTCACAATGTCTCAAAAGAATTAGTAAAATTCTGCTGGAAATCCATCCGGACCAGGTGCCTTATTATGTTCCATATCGAAGACAGCCATTTTAATTTCTTCCTCACTGAATGGAGCCGTCAATGCTGCATTCTCCTCCTCCGACACTTGAGGTATGACATGCCTCAAAGTCTTGTCCATTGAGAAAGAATTCTGCATATGTGGTCCGAACAATCCTTTATAGTATTCGGTTATATAATTCTTTAAGTTCACATCCCCACAATAATCCCTTCTTCTTGTTCTAGTTGGACGATTTTTGTTTTCCTATGTCTTCTATTTGCCACCATATGAAAATATTTGATATTTTCATCTCCTTGCAATAACTTTGTTGCTTTCGATCGTTGGAGCCAGTAAATCTCATCTTCTCTTAGCAACTTAGTTAATTGCCCTTTGAGATGACGTCTTATTTCCTCCTCTTGTGGTGACAACAATCTTGTCTCCACCTTTCTATCCAAAACATCTATATGAGCCAATAGATTTGATTTTTGACTCCTCTTTTGCGAAATGAGATTCCTAGCCCAACCTCTAAGAAAACGTCTCACCCTACTAATTTTATTTTGCCACCGTTCCATCGGTGACCGACCCCTATTTTCAGATTTTCAAACCTCTTTCACCATCTCAAAGAAACCATCTCTTATCAGCCACCTTAGTTCGAATTTAAAATTCCTTGTATTGCCTCTATGCGATGGTTCTCCTCCATCTAGCAAAAGCGGTGTGTGGTCTGAGATCTCTCGTGTAAGGGCCTGAACAAAAGCTAGAGGAAATTTCTATTCCCAATCTATTGCTAGCAAAATGCGGTCCAACTTTTCGTATGTTGGTACCTCTGCATAATTAGTCTAGGTGTATTTCCTACCTGTCAGCTCAAGTTCTCTTAGGTTCAAAGTTTCAATAACCGCATTAAACAATAGTGGCCACTTATTATTATTATTATATCTAGAGTTGTTCTTCTCCGACGGATTCCTAATTATATTGAAGTCTCGCCTACTAAGAATGGTAAATCCCCATAGCTAGTACATGCTCGTACTAACTCTGATAGAAAGTGCTCTTTGTGCTCTTGTTGTGCTGCACCATAAACAGACAGAAGGGCCCATCGAAAATCATCTACTTTATTTTTAACAACAAATTTAATGTGGTAATCCTCATCGACAATACTTTCTACTTCAAAAAATTGTTGATTTATCCCCATTAGCATCCCCCGGACATACCCCGAGGACACGGCCAATGCCAGACAAAATCAGCCCCGCACAAAAATTTTCCAGACACTAAACCGAGAAACTATTTTTGTTAGTTTCTGATAGTGCTATAAAGTCGAGTTTATTATCCTCAGATACATCATGTAAGAATGTATGCTCGGCTAGGTCACGCAGACCTCTGCAGTTCCAAAAAACCCCTTTCATTAGAACAATATTTTTTTCCTTCTTGTTGTATTTTTATTGAGGAGTTTCTTTTTCTTTTTATTCTTTGCCACCTTGATATGTACATCTACGAGTACTCCATCAAGGTCCACAATATTATCGTCCATTACCTCCTCTGTTAAGTCACCACAGAGTCGACTAATAGTGGAGGTGTCAGGATCGATCTCATCCTCCTCAAACTCTGAATCAAAGTCTATGTTATTTCGGACATCAACTTTGTTGAACAAATTAGAAGGTTTCACTCTCTCTTTCTCAACAGCTTTAATTAAAAGCAACATAAGTAGCCACTAAATTTTCCGTGTAACCCGGTGCCTGCCCGCGCGCGCGCAATCCTTCCTGCACTCGTGCTAAACTTTCCCATCGCACGTGCAATCCTTCCAGCGCTCCTGCTCGATTCAGTCCCAAGCTCCATCGCCTCCTCCCCTCCCCCGCAGCCACTTTCCCATCATGGGGATCACAGGCCCAGCCTGCTCGATTCGGTTCCCAGGTCATCCATCGACTCCTCCCCTCCCCTGCCGCCGCCGCCGCCCCCATTAACCGCCGGAGCTGCTGTTTGCTTCCCCTCGGAATCGGCCTTTTCCTCTTCGTCGTGATGTCGCAGCATCCTCATGGAGAGATTCCGCCGTACGTGCGCCGAAGAGATCCCAACTGCGCCGCCCTATATTCACTCCCCAATGCTGCAGCGTCAGGCGGATGGGAAGTGGTGGACCCAGCTCGAAAATGGAGGTAGGGCGACCTTATTATAATTTTTGGCTCAAAAAATGACAACATGCATATCATGAGCAAAAGTTATAGACCAAACAAACAAGATTTGAGATGTTCCCTATTAAGCAAAGAATCTATAATAATACATGTTTCAAGTGAGAACTATAGTAAAAAAATATATCAATTTAAAAGACAAATCAATTAGCAAATGGTATTGATCATAAAAGATACGGTGAAGAATGTAAAGGACATCTGGACGTACCAATCCTAAATATACCTTCGACATCAATTGCTACACGAAGGCCTGAATCAGGAACAAGATGAACATCTGGGGTAACGACTGGGATTAGCTTTTCATTGTTTGTAACTCGAGCCGGAAGTAGCAGGAACTTAAAGTTCAGTGCATCACGTGGATCAAGAACATAGAAAAATGAATTAAATTATAGTATATCCTACTTTCCTCTGTCTCCTACATCCCTTTAGGCCGTGATTAGTTTCCAAAAAAGACCCAAAAAATTTTGCACAGTACCCATCATATCGAATCTTTGGACACATGTATAGAGCATTAAATGTAGGTAAAAAATAACTAATTGCACAGTTTGTCTGTAAATGTCGAGACGAATCTTTTGAGCCTAGTTAATCCATGGCTGGACAAATTTTACTAAATAACAACAAAAACGCTACAAGAATTTTTTCCAAAAAATTTTAGAATTTAAACAAGACCTTACTCGAAGCTTGGTGTCTGGGGCTGGGGGTTGGTGTACCGCCGTACAGGGAGTGCCGGCTGAGGTGAACTGCCCCCTGTACACTAGCGCTGGCCCATGAGGGAGACATAGGATGTGTTTAGATGCAAAAATTTTTGCAAAATACTCTTGTAGCACTTTTCGTTCTTATTTGATAATTAGTGTCCAATCATGGACTAATTAGGCTTAAAAAATTCGTCTCGTGAATTTCGCCTAAACTGTGTAATTAGTTTTATTTTTTATCTATATTTAATGCTTCATGCATGTGTCAAAAGATTCGATGTGATGGGGAATTTTAAAAAAATTTATAAAATTTTTTGCATCTAAACTGGGTCATAGACGGCCCAGGTAATAGACGAGGAATGGCGTAGCACCCAGTTCGTCCGTCGCTCTCTTTCTTTTACGCTAGAACGAAGCGCGGCGGCTCTTCTTCAACCTTCATGCCATCGGAAGGGACCGGTGTGAGCGCCGGGAACTAAGGGCCGGCCTGAGGGGAGGTAGGGCGGCCGCCCCACCTTGCCCTATGGGTCGGTCCGCCTAGCAGGACTCACCGGTGTTGCCTTGGTTGGAGAATGCGACGCAAGCAAGCCAGCAACGACGAGTCCTTCCACCCAACAGTGCTGCTGCTGCATCGAATCCATTCCTCGACGTGTGCTCTGGTGAGTCAAGTTCGCAGTCTGTTGAAATCATGAGTTCATCAGTTGAACGTTCTAAATCGTTCTGTCATCAGTAAGGAATTATCAGAGTTAAAGTGCATCTGTTCAACTGAAATATGTGTGCAATTTTCACATAGTAGTACAGCGTCTTTGTGATCACTCATCTAATTGGCAGTGCATGGGAAGAAAAAATTGCTTAGGACTGTCTTTTACACAATATATTAAGCTGCTTGTTTACAGAAGAGTCAGGCAAAGATATACGATCTGAACGCATACACAAATGTTAGGCCAGTCTTCCAGACCACATGTACAACTAATTAGGCCATGTCAATTATTTGCTGCTATTTGTTCTGTGATTCTGTCCGAACTCTTGTATGTTACAATACTGAAGCAATGCCATGCACAAAGTGTTCTGTAGCTAAGTTTTGCTGCTATCTGTTCTGTAGCTTTGGTTTCCATCCAAAAAAGTTCAGACTACTACTAATACTAGCGCTGTACCATTGCTGGTTCACAATGGCAGCTGTAGGCAGTAGCAGAGATCAATGTGAACTTCTGGCGTCCAAATTCAAAGCTGCAGTAGTACATCTGAAAATTTTGAGAAAACTCTGTGTCTTTTCAACTGAAAAATGTGTGAAATTTTCTCATAGTAGTACATCGTCTTTGAAACCTCATATATGGCTGGTTATTTCAGCACATCTAGTACCACCTTGTTTAATAGTGCAAGCACACTGGTGCCTTTCCTGCAAGAATTTGTACATCTGGGCAAGCACACCTTCTCAGACTGCAGAAAATTATTATGCTATCTCTCGTAGTTCAGTCATAGGTTCAGACTTCAGAGAAGTCATAGGTTCTACTTCTGAGTATACATGAATGCAAGATACAAGTTCATCTAATATGTGCCTTGTGTTTTGTTTTTACAGCTGAAATGGATTCAGGGACACCTTTGACCGACATGATTATAGAAGGTTTCACTCAAGGTGTAGTGTCTAACAATATCCCACCTCATAATGAAATACAAGCACGCTGTGAGGTCCCTGCTGCGGTCAAAGGAATTAAAAAAAGGTCCAAAAATTTCACTATTAAAGAGGACGAGATGTTAGTGTCAGCATGGCTAAATATGAGTTTGGACCCTGTGAGAGGAGTCCATCAATCAAAAGATACCTATTGAAAAAGAATACATGATTACTTTCATTCACACAAGGATTTTGAATCTGATCGCACACAAAGCTCTCTAATGAGTCCTGGATCTTCTTGTAATTCTGCATAAATGCATCGAACTCAGGTGTATCATCGTGTGATACAGTCACCTTGATCGCACACAAAGCTCTCTAATGAGTCCTGGATCTTCTTGTAATTCTGCATAAATGCATCGAACTCAGGTGTATCATCGTGTGATACAGTCACCTTTTCTCCCACATCATCATATCTGAAATCATTTTCGTCAACTCCCTCGACTTCAACAATCATATTGTGCATAATGATACAAGCCGTCATGACAAGTTGAATTGTATCCTCATCCCACACACGTGTCGGCGCTCGAACAATGGCAAAGCGAGCTTGTAGAACCCCAAATTCTCGTTCGACATCCTTCCTACAAGATTCTTGTGTATTTGCAAAATATTTGTTCTTATTACCATGTGGCTCGGGTATGGTCTTCACGAATGTGGCCCAAGATGGATATATACCATCTGCTAGATAGTAACCCATAGTATAATCATTCCCATTGATGCTATAATTTACCTGTGGCCCTTGACCTTCAGCAAGCCTTGTAAATATAAGAGATCTTTGAAGAACATTTATATCATTGTGCGAACCTGGCATCCCAAAGAATGCATGCCAAATCCAAAGATCTTTAGAAGCAACAACTTCTAGAATAATTGTAGGCTCTTTTTTATGTCCCCTATACATACCTTGCCATGCAACTGGACAATTCTTCCAGGTCCAGTGCATACAATCAATGGAACCAAGCATGCCAGGAAAACTTCTACTCTCACCAATCGCAAGTAATCTGGCAGTATCATCCTCATTGGGCAACCTCAAGTATTCATGCCCAAATACCTGAACAACAGCTCTGACAAACTTTCTAAGACTTTCTAGAGCAGTACTCTCCCCAATACGGATGTAGTCATCCATAGCATCAGCTGCTACTCCATAAGCTAACATCCGGAATGCCATCGCCACCTTCTCCAAACAAGATAGTCCTAGGGTTCCGGCTACATTCCTCTTCTGCCCGAAATAGTCATCATACTCCTCAACGGCATTCATTATGCGTACAAACATGTGACGCCGCATTCAAAACCTGTGCCATCTGATAAAAAAATTATTCAGATCTCAATGCATGCACTAAACATAGAGTCAATAAATATGAGAAAATTAACCTGCGCCTGAAATAGCTCGGTCCATATGTTGGATTATCTGATAAATAATCTTCATATAGTCTGTAGTGTCCTGACTGCCTATCACGATTCAAAACACGATGTCTCTCTACGGAACCACGATGGCAAGATGGATTGACAATGTCCAATACTACAGTATGCGACGCCGCAATATATAACTCATCGTCATCATCCGAAGAAGAAGGACGATGACGATGAATCCATCACCTCATTAATTACATCTTCAAACTCCATTACGGACCTTTGATTAGGAGGGTCCTAGGAATCTGCTCGAACACCTAACCAGGATTAAAGAAATAAGACGTCTGTCGATCTACTCATTTGATAACGTGACCTAAAGGAGTATAATATCAAGCAAAGCAACATACACGATGATGGGTCGGAACACCTATAGGGTAGCAGCAGCCCGTCGCCACCAAGATCAGCGTCTCGTGCTGCTGATGCACGCAACGGTGATGTCGCCGCCAGGAGCCCAGAACGCATGGGGTCTTCTATTCACGCGAAGGAGCAGAGCCGCCGCCAGGACGTTGCAACATATGTGTGAAACATATGCAATATATGACTCCGAAGGAATAGGTCCATGGAAAGTTTCGAGCGCCAGGAATAGGTCCGTGGTAGTTGGTGACATGGCAATTTTTTAATATACAATATGAGAAATAGCAAGTCTGTTAGAAAACTCTTCTTTTTTGAGGAGTTCTATATTTTACAAAAGAGCTAAACTACGAAATTTGGCTATTTATTTGTTGGAGTTGCTCTAAGACTGAAACAATTGAAACATTTGGAACATACTATTGCAACATATGTGTGAAACATATGCAACATCCAGATAAAAAAAGATTGCAATAAACGTCTGGAAACAGATGAAATATTTTGAACTGACGCTTGCAACATGTCTCTGAAATACTTAGCAACATATGCAACATCCCCCGATCTACTTTTGCAACATCAAAATGAAATAATTGCAACATACATCTGAAACGTCTGAAACACTTGAAACATACATATGCAACATAGGGAGAAGGCCGGGCCAATCGATTTCGGCCATCGGGGTGGGAGCCTGCGGCGAGCCGCGGTGCGTGAGCACTGGTCACGCTCGTGGGTGCCCTTGGCTCGGTCAGGGAAAACCTGAGGCGCCACGACACGTGTGCCCCTAGCGGCCATGGCAGGGTCAGCGACACGCCCAACGGCGATGGGTGACAAACGAACGGCGAGGGAGCGAGCGACATAGGTGACTGCCACGCAGGTGAGTGGCGCAGGGAGCGAGGGCGCGCGCCGTGCCGGCGATTGGGGGAAGGGCACGGCGCGGCAGCCCGATGAGCGCGCGCTAGGGGGAAGGGCACGGCGCGTAGCCCTGGGCATAATTAACCGAAGACCGAAGACCGAACCGAACTAACCGAGACCGAAACCGAAGTGACCGAGACCGAAAATTTCGGTCACAAGTTCGGTCTTCAGTTTGAAGTAACCGAACTAACCGGACTTAGTTCGGTCATTACCCTCGGGTAACCGAACTAACCGAATTAACCGAACATTTGAATTTTGTTGACATAATATGTAATTTAGACTATTATTAGTGATATAATATTTATTCTAGTGGGTTTATATCAACCATCACTCTTATCACTATGTTTAATCTATATTTTGTATTGTATTTTTGCCCTGAAATAGAAAAAATATTAGTAAAATTTGCTACAAATTACAATATTTAGTAGTTGTTTTGTGAAGTTCGGTTAGTTCGGTCGTGACCGAGACTGAACCGAACTAACCGAGACCGAACTTTCTCGGTCCTGAGTTTTGAAACTAACCGATCGGTCTCCGTTTTTAGATGACCGAACTTTCGAAATGACCGAAGACCGAGACCGATCGGTTCGGTCAGACCGAACGCCCAGGGCTAACGGCGCGGCAGCCCGACGAGGCGCGCTGGGGAAGGGGGCGGATGGATGAGAGTAGCCACACTGCTTTGGGGCCGGGCGGATAAGCACGAAGGAGTGGGGTGTGGGCTCGAGAGGGACGGGCAGATAAGCACAAGGGAATGATGATTGTTTGTTTGTTTGAGGTCTGCTCCTAGGGAGCCGCGTCCGGACGTAGAGTCACGAACGAACGCCCTGTAGGAAGTATTTCCGATAAAAAAGAGATACTCTGGAGATGATACTTTTTCCTAAGGAGTACGAAAGGCATGGTTGGTAGATGTTGCCTCTGACTCAGCTGTCATGAACAACCAGTGGTATCCAAATGTTTTCATAGCGACAACAAACTGTACCTTGAAAATACCGCGCTAACGATGGGACTGAATAAAAAACAAAATGGTTGAGTGTTTTTTTTCGTGAACACGTCCGTTGACGCGTTTTTTATTATGTCGAGAAATTCATTTACAACAGTCACCGTCTTGCTAACGCGAGTAGCGTAAGCATTGTGGTGGCCGCGCACGCAACATTTGACAAGTTATGGAGTTAAGGAACTAGAGCTTACAGGGCTACATTGGTAACAATTTCGCTACGGAGGGAGCCAAAAGGATCACAGCAATGAGGTTAGGGAGCCAAAATGGTTGAGTGTGAATAGAGAAACAAGCATGCTCAAACAACATACTGTCCATCAAAGCGATATGCGTCACTTCACGAAAATAACTAATTAATGCTTTACCAAATCCATTTTTTCAAATGTTCAAAAATCAAATCTTGGTATGAACTGGTGTGCCTTGTACTACACACAAGTTATCTGTCCAGCACATATAGCCTTATTTCTAGCAGGGTAGTTCATCAATGTGAGCATGCTACTCATGCCTGATTTGACATCTTTACGCTAGTTACATTCAAATATAACCTAAGCTAATTACACAAGATCCATAGAAGCATGGCTTCATCTCATTTAATTGTTGTGACATATGACTTTCTGATTGCATGCAAGTTAATGGCTACTTCTCTCATGCTCATTCTTTCTCTTGGTAATCGAAGCGTGCAAGCAAGGGCAACTTGAACAAGGGATAGCACACATCGATAGGCCTTGTTTTCTCTTGCCATTATTGCTTTATTAGAGCCCTTGCATTCTTCCTGGGGATGAGCATCAATGGTATGTAGCACCTGATCTGGAAAATCTCTCTACAAAGTTGGCAATGTTGAGATCACCTTCAAACATAGAATCAGTTGGTCTTTTGCCTGTAATCATCTCCAGGAGTACTATTCCAAAACTATAAACATCGCCACAGGTTGATGCATGAACACTTTGAGCATACTCTACAAAATATAGAGAAAAATCAGTTATTTTGTGCATAACATATTACTTAATATACATATAGGAGAAGACGACAACATTCTTGATTTATACCTGGAGCAATATACCCTATAGTTCCCGTCACAGTAAGTGAACTACTACAACCTGAGTGTCCAACTGCTATTGAGTATTGATCTGGAATCAACAACGAGATTTGCAGTGCCAAAGTCTCCCAAATAAGCATTCATGTCATCATCGAGAAGGATATTCGTGGGTTTCATATTGCAGTGGACAATAGGCATTCCACAATCATGGTGCAAATAGGCCAATGCATCAGCTATGTCAACACATATTCTTATTCTTTGAGCTAACCTTAAAAATTTTGGAGCTGCACCGCCATGTCTTTGATGCAACCATGTATCCAAATTTCCATTGGGCATGAACTCATAAATTAGCTAGGGATTTGAAATCATTACCACTGTTGTCAACTGTTGAACATGCAGTTAGTACAGGAACAAGATTCTGATGCCGAATGGTTCTCAAAGCCTCACATTCTGAAACAAAACTTTTGTCTGCAAACCTGGTCTCAAGGTCAAAAACCTTAATAGCAACTTCGATTTTATCTTGAGTTAACTTCCCTTTGTATACTGAGCCACAATTTCCTCTCCCAATTAGGTTGGACTTTGAAAAGCTCCCTGTAGCTTGCTCTAGATCCTTGTAAGAAACTCTAGGGAATTTCTTGCCAAAAGAAAGAAAAATTAAGTGTTGACTTCTTGGTGTCTTCTTCTCGTGGATTATAATGTAGATGAACAATACGAGTGAGATGGAACCAAATACTTGTAGCAATATATTGACCATATATAGTTTACGATTTCTTCTCTTCTATAAACAATATGGCATGAAGGCATATCCAATTTGTGGGTCCTCCACACAGTCCTAGGTTGCCATCAAGTGAAACAATTGTAGCATTATCGAACACACCATTTTCTGGTATTTCTCCTTGGAAATTGTTGTAAGATAGGTCTAGTTTTGTTAGAGACTTCAGATCATTTAGATAAACTGGAATGGGACCTGACAAATTGTTGTGGGAAAGATTGAGTATGCTCAGGCTCTTTAGATTACTGAAAGTAATCGGAATATTTCCTGTAAGAATATTTCCATCCAACCGAATGGTATATATCTGTTGAAATTGGCCCATTGTTTCAGGAATTTCCCCACTGAATCTATTGGATGAAAGATCTAGTTTGGTGAGTTGTCTAAAGTTACCAAACTCGACAGGTATGCTCCCTTGGAAAGTGTTATAGCTGAGGTTCAACACTAACATTTGATTGAGGTTTCCCAAGGTGGTACAGACCCGGTGAATTGATTTTCAGCAAGAGAGAAATCTATCAACTGTGTAAGATTTCCAATGGTAGGTGGAATTGTCCTGATAAAGCTGTTAGATTGGAGATTTAAATGTTGCAGTTTTGTCATATTTCCGACCCAGTCTTCAATTGTACCAGTGAAATTGTTGCCATCTAATGATAGTTTTTTTTTTTTTGCGAAACAGGCCATCTAATGATAGTTGAATCAAGGCGCTAAATTTTTCAATACTTGGGAGGACTATTCCTGATAGACTGTTTCCACCCATTAGCAGACGCGTAAGATTGGTGGATAGGTTTGCAATTGAATTTGGTATGGATCCCTGTAGCTTATTATTAGACAGCGAAAGTACTGAGAGAGACCTACAATTTTCCAGGGCTTGGAGGAATTCCCAGCTTTCATTGTGTCTTGACGATTGAAGCATGTTTCGTTCAAGGTTTAGAACTTGCAATTTTGAAAGGTTTCCAAAAGAGCTTGGGATTTGTCCAGTGAAATGATTACCTGAGAGATCTATTTTTTCTAGACCTTTAGGATTTCCTAGGGAAGCTGGAATGTGACCATCGAAATTGTTGTCTGCCAAGAATAGAATGCTGAGATTAGGCAGAGCATCGCCAATGTTAGATGGTAATGCGTTGCCTAGCATATTGGATGCCTCAAGAGAAGATAAATTAGACTGAGTTTGTTGGATTCTACCTTTTTTTAGATAATGGATAGTACCTATCCGGCTTCATCTACTAAAGGGTAGAATCAGGCCAATTATTACAGTGTCACGGTTAAAGACCACAGCACAGAAAAAAAAGAAAAAAAAAGTTTAACCGCCAGAATCCGGCTAAAAGAGGAAAAGTAAGGCAAAAGTTCCTGACACTCGCTAGCCAAGAAAATTATTTGAAAGCCACCCATTGGAACTAAAGAACTGAAGGGCGGATGTCTCCAAACGCTGCCCTGCACGTAGAAGTTGATCTCGTAACACCTCACGCCGCTGCAGCTTAGCCCATTGTCGCAGCCAATAAGTTCCCCTGAATAGTACCTGCAAATAAAGTTTTGGTCTACATTTGTCAAAAACCGCCTCGTTCCTTGTTAACCAGATTGTCCAGCATAAGGCTGATGCTGCAGTTAATAACAAAGCATTCTGAGGCTTACTGCTCTTCTTTGACCATGTAACGAAAAGATCTTCCATACTCAAAGGGGGAGAGATCCCAAACATAAGGTGAACCGCGCGCCATAAGAATTTAGCATAGTAACAATTAAAGAAGAGATGTTGGATAGTCTCTGGATAATGGCAAAATGCACAACTTTTATCACCATTCCAGTTACGCCTAGACAAGTTGTCCTTCGTCAAAATCACACCCCTCTTTAGATACCACAAGAAAATCTGAATTCTTGATGGAATTTTTACTTGCCAAATATCTTGTGACACCCTTACCCCGTTGTTAATTAGCGCAGCATACAACGACTTTACCGTAAAAGTGCCTGAAGCATTTAGTGACCAAACAAAAGTATCACTTTCCCCGTGTAAGTTCAAATCATGTAAGGAGGCTACTATTCTGTGCCAGTCCCTCAAATTTCTGTCTCCTAAATTTCTCCTGAAGGAAATATTGAGAGGAACCGTTGATAGAACATTTGCCACAGAGTCTTGTTTCCGCCTTACTATGTTAAACAACGCGGGGAATTTATCTTTCAGAGGTTTATTACCTATCCATGTGTCTAACCAAAAACGTGTTTGAGACCCATCAGACACCTTGAAAGTGCCAAAACTCAAGACAACATCTTTAACTTTCATCAGACCCTTCCAGAAATGAGAGTATGTTGGTTTTTTCATGCAACAACCCAGTGGTTTATTTTTTAGGTATTTATTTCTCAAAAGCTATTGCCAAACCCCTTCTTCATTTAACAACTTAAACAATCATTTACTCAACAGGCATTTATTTTGTATTTCCAAGTTTTGTATCCCTAAACCACCTTGGTCTTTGGGTTGGCACAAAAGCTCCCACTTAGCCAGTCTGTATTTTCTCTTATGTTGGTCACTTTTCCAGTAAAATCTAGATCTAAAGCGGTCAATCTTTTCTAAAACTCCCTTCGGTAGTTCAAAGAAGGATAGCATAAACATCGGTAGGCTAGAAAGCACTGAGTTAATGAGAACTAGACGCCCTCCTACCGAGAGCATCTTACCTTTCCAACCACTTAGTTTACTCTCAATTCTTTTCTCAATTTCCACCCAGTTTTTGTTACTTAGTTTCCTGGTGTGCATGGGCAGACCCAGATAGCGAAAGGGAAACTTTCCCATCTCGCATCTGAATAGTTGTGAATAAAATGCTTCGTGATATTTTGCCCTACCAAAGCAAAAGATTTCACTTTTGTGATAATTGATTTTCAGCCCAGATAGTTGTTCGAAGGTGCTTAAAATTAATTTTAAGTTAACCGCCTTTTCAACATCATGGCCTAAAAATATCACAGTATCATCCGCGTATTGCAAAATCGAAAGACCATCTTGAACGAGATGAGGTACCACTCCGTCTATCAGACCCACTTCCTTGGCTCTAGCAATTAAAACGGCTAGCATATCGACAACTATATTAAATAGTATCGGTGATAATGGATCGCCTTGCCTTAAGCCTTTTTTAGTTTGGAAGTAAGGGCCTAGCTGGTCATTGATCTTAATATTTACATTTCCTCGTTGTGTGAAAAGTTTGACCCAGGAACACCACTTTTCAGAGAAACCTTTCATCCTCAGTGTCTGCTGTAGGAAGTTCCAATTTACTTTATCATAAGCCTTTTCGAAATCTATTTTAAAAATAACCCCATCCATTTTCTTTGTATGTAGTTCATGAATTGTCTCGTGGAGAATTACTGCACCCTCCATTATATTTCTTCCTGGTAAAAAAGCCGTTTGTGTTGGTTTAATTAAGTTATGAGCAATAGTGGTTAACCTGTTTGTCGCCACTTTGGTAAAGATTTTGAAGGAAACATTCAACAAACAGATGGGTCTGTATTGTTGGATAGTTCTTGCCTCTCGTTTTTTGGGAAGCAAAATAATATTACCAAAGTTAAGGCGATGCAACGGTAAAACCCCCTCCTGGAATTTCTTAAACAGAGCCATCAGGTCTGGTTTAATTAAATCCCAGAACACTTGATAAAACTCTGGTGGAAAGCCATCTGGACCTGGCGCTTTATTATGTTCCATTTGGAAGATAGCTGCCCGAACCTCAGCCTCCGAGAATTCACCGGTTAGTAACTCATTTTCTTCTTCCGAGACTTGTGGGATATCTTGGACTAAATGTTCGTCCAGCATCATCCCAATGTTATCCTGTGGGCCAAATAGGTCTTTATAATAGTTGGTAATATGCTCTTTTAATTGAGCATCACCCTCTATTATAGTGTTTCCATTTTCCAGCCAGAAGATACGAGTTTTCCTGTGTCTCCCATTAGCCAGCAAGTGAAAATACTTAGTATTTGTGTCCCCCTCCAGGAGATATTTTACCTTTGCCCTCTGGTGCCACTTTAGCTCTTCCTCTCTTAACAAATTAGCTAGCCTATCATTTAGCACATGCTTTAGATTTATTTCCGCTTCACTCAACATTAGAACTTCAGCTTTTTTGTCTAACGTATCTAGTTTATTTAGGAGTTCGCTTTTTTCTTTCTTATAATGCCCACTTAAGTTTTTTGCCCAGCCTCTGAGGTACTGACGAAGCCTTCTAATCTTATTTTGCCACCTTTCCAAAGGTGTCCCGATATCCGCAATACTGTTCCACACTTCCCTCACTGTGTCACAAAACCCATCTCTAAGCAGCCAACCCAATTCAAATTTGAACTGATGTTGGTACGTTTGAGATGAGTTATTTGTATTACATAATAGAGGTGTATGATCCGAAATTTCTCTACTCAAAGCGTGGACAGTCGAAAGTGGGTATTGGGATTCGAACTCGGTGCAAACTAAGATTCTATCTAGCTTCTCAAAAGTTTGATTTTGCTGATGATTTGCCCAAGTGAAATTTCGACCAGTTAACTCAAGGTCTCTCAAGTTTAATGAGTCTATAACAGCATTGAACAGGAACGGCCACCGATCACTGTAATTGCTGTTATTCTTCTCAATTGGGCTACGAATAATGTTGAAGTCGCCACCCATAAAAACGGGTAAGGTTTCTTTCGAACATATTCGTACTAACTCTAATAAGAAAAGAGACTTTTGGTCATTCTGAGCTGGGCCATAGACCGAGAATAAGTTAAACTGAAAATCATCCTCTAAGTGACGTAGCTTGAAACGTATAAAAAATCCCCCTCCTCTATCTGACCTAAGTCAAAGGTTTGAAGATTTATACCTAAAAGCATGCCACCAGATCGACCCCTAGGGGCTTTGCAATGCCAAAGAAAATTTCTGCCAGCACAGATATTATTCAATGTCGATTGCGGGAAATCATCTCTCCCTGTCTCTGATAAAGCAATAAAGTCTAAATTCTTCTCCCTTGTTAAATCAGATAGGAACCTATATTTTTTTGTATCCGCAAAACCATTACAATTCCAAAAAATTCCTTTCATTTTTATACTAGACTTATTCAACTTTTTACACTCTTAGAAGCACTTTTCTTAGACTGTGATATGGGGGTATGTGACCATTTAGAATCACAACCCCCATCACCTAACACTTCGGATATCTCGGAACAGATAAAATTTAGGGCCTCTAAGTCTATCCTGTCATCTAATGAACAGACAGAGGATAAATCATCTGCATCTAAATAAGTAATAACAGGCAAACTATCAACAGCCAACCTTGCACTCTCTATGTCTTTAAATTTTTGTAAAGAACTAGACACTTCACGTTCATTAGATCCAAAAGACACACCTAACACACTAGCTGATTGTAAAAGCAAGGAATTATCAAAAGAATTAAAAGAAAAAGGCTGTGTGTCGTTACCTTTGGGAGGAGAGTGATCTAGATTTTTTCCTTGCTTTTGCTGCCTTTGCTTTCTCTAGCGAATCTTGCGCAGAGGTGGTCGTCGTCCTCTTGCTGGATCGGCTTGGTGACATCATCTCCTTGCCTAACCCCTTCTTTTTTAAGATAGTTCCTGAATCATTTTTGTTTTGTAGGATGCTCGCCTTCCAAAGTGCATAGCCATCAGAGTTAATCCCAGTTGGAGCTAGTAGGACCACAGGCTTAGTGGAATTTCCTGCAGTCACCACCTCAACTTGACCAATTTTAGATTGTGTAGCATTAACCCCACCAACACAACTTTTGTTGGGAGCTTCTTTCGGAGGCAGTGATTCACTACTTGAATTGTTTTCTTTGCTTTCTGTCTTATTACCCCATCTTTGTCACCATCATGATCCATATTTTCCGGATCTTCACTTTCTTCCGGATCTTTATCTTCCTCCATGGTAGAGTCCATGTCAATAACAGATGGCTCACCATCGATTTTTTTCTTTTCAACTTTGAATTGTAGCTCATAAACAAAATCCCCAATTACCACATCCACAAAGGTAGGAATAATATCGGGATTCAGCACGGCTACCTTCAATCTAGACCTGCCAAACTTTTTTGTAAAGCTAGTATCGACAGCTCTAGTAACTCCCAGGATAGAACCCACTGCCCAGATAATAGGGAAATCTCTGAGCTCAGAAGGTAGACCCCGGAATTGAACCCAAACTTTAGGGATTTCATGCTTGTACACCTCACTATCAATTGCTCTTTCAAACTGTATCTTTGCAGGCACATTTTTAGTGTCCATCGGACCCCAATTCACCATGTGATTCAGCACTTCGGCTGAAGGAAAAATGGTAGTGAAAGCATCTGTGCCCTTAAGATCGATAACCCAACTGTTTCCTGGTAGAAGCCTGTCAAGTTCCACCGCTAACTGATCAGCGGATAAGGAACCGTCCAGCACACGTACCACAGCAGAAGTATCGACCGGGGGAGCTTTTGGAGTAACCGTCACAGGTATAAAATAAAATCCCAAACCTTCCACCGCATAACCACAAGGAATAGCAGTAAGATGCAAGTTTTTAAGATTTGGGCATGCCTTTTTCACATGGTCACCGTGACAAACTTCACAAAACAGTTCTCCAATGCACTCAGTATTAACATGCCCCTTTGTGTGACAGCGATAACAAAAAGGTTTTTTATTTTTTTTTTCTTTTGTTTTTCATCTCCATTGGAAGATCCAGGAACATCTAAATCGGGGTTAGGCTGGACAAAGATCACCTTTGTGTTCTCCTGTTTCGCTGTCTGGTCTTGATTAGCCGACGGAGCCTGGCTTGCCGGCTGCCCAGCTTGCTGCTTCGGATTGCTGGCTGTGTTCTTGGCCGGCTTCTGGAGCTGCGTGTCCTGCTTGTCATCCTGCTGATGTTTGGCCACTTGCCCAACACCGCGTCCAGGCTGTCCAGCTTGCCCGGCCTGCTGCGTGTGCTGTCCAGCCGCACCCGCTGTGCCCACGGCTCGGACCAACGCTCGGCCGATCTGCTGGGTGGTCGAAGCTGCGGCAACAGCAACCTTGGTTACCCCCGACTGCACCTCCTGCTGGTCGAACCCAGCATGGCCGGTGTTGTCTGCCGGTTGGACACCCCCGGCGACAAAGTTGAAAGAGCCAGACCCGCCGGCATGTTGCCAACCGCCGAAGTGCCCGCCAGGCACGGTGTCCTGTGGCGGGTTGCCCGGCGGTCCAGACTGCCCCGGAAAGCCGCCATGATAGGTCGGCCATCCATCCTGGTGACCGAACTGCTGGCGCCCATCTCCCCAACCTCGACCGTCACCTCCTCCGTCGTTCCAGCCACCACTTCCATGGCCTTGATGGCCATCCCGGTTCCGACCATGGTAGTTGTAGCTCGCGTCGAAACCACCATGCCCGCGACCACGGCCACGGCCTCCTCTGCCACGCGGTGGAAAACCCCCGCGCCCGCGAGTCCCACCACGGCCGCCAAACCTCGGCGCGTATCCAGGGTTGAAACTGGGGAAGTATCCCGACAGAGGACCTCCACCGCGTCCCGCGTCACTGCCATTGCCCTGGTATGCCATCGGACCATGCCGAACGACGTCGGCGTACGAACGCAACGTGTGTGGAGGTTTCCGGCGACGGCGGCTGCGTAGCTTGGTCTGGGTACCAGTACGAGAAAAAAGGGCACTCAAACCCTTGGTGGGTCTAAACAAAAACCCGGGCCCAACTTCTATTTTTTCTCCAACTTTCCGTAAACATTGGATCGACGTTCCCTTGTCACAAACGCTCGCCACAGGAAGGGCGGCTGTCACGGACGGGAAAAGTGGATCGCTGCACGGGAAAAGTGGATCGCTGCACGGATGTTGCCCAGCAGACCGATTCAAACTCCAACTACTCTCTGGTTCAAAAAAATTTGAAAACGACTTCTTCCTCCCCACCGATGATCCCACCATTGATCTCGCCGGTGATCTCGCCGGTGAACTCACTGGTAACCTAGAGCTACTCGGGGAAGAGGATTTGCGTCTTTGGTAGATCGCCTTGGCAACAAAGTCTCCAAGAGTTCTTGGAGGGGAAACTCTTGGAGCCGGTAAAGGTCCTTGCCATGGACGACCGGTGAACTTATGTCGTGCAAGGTCGGACACCAAGTTCAGAGCAAATCGGCGTTCAGCCGAAGTTTTACCTAAGGCAAGGGCTTCTTCCGCCCTGAGAAGGTCGTCGACCGTGAAACCTGCCGCCTCCGCACCCTCGACGAAGTCCGGCGTCGGGATATCGATGTCGCTGTTGCCCTCGTCGACGAACCCCGGCGTCGAGACGTCGACATCACTCTCTTCTTCAACATCGCCTTCCTCCCCTGGCCTTGCCCAAAATTTTTAGTGGAGCGCATTAGCCTCCGGCGGCCGGACGTCGCAGACTCCATGTACCGGTTTTGGACGGACAGTTGCTTCGACTACTTCCTCCACCGCCGCACGGACTGCTTCCCGACCTGCCTTAGCTTTTCTCCGGTGAACTTCGTTTGTTTCCTTTGCAACGGCCTCAGCGTTTGGCTGCAGGGCTCGTCTGTCACACCCGGTTTTCTAAAGAACAAAACCAGGCTAATCATATATGTGCCCAGGAAGTCCACACATATGCCAGAATAAAAAAGTATCAGAAACAATGTTATTATATAACGTATACATAGCTATATTAACACTTACATCAGAGTATCGCGGAATGGCGACTAAACTTCGGGCTCCATTCTTCTCAGGGACGGCTGACTGGGGGTAACATATGCCTAGCACTTCTACTAGTCTTCTGGAAACTCCACTGCACCTTTGTCCTTTTTCCGAGTAGCATCTTATTACACACTGGAGTGTTGGGGAAATAGCAAGAGTGAGTCCATGTCGAACTCAACAAGTATAACACAGGGTTCATGAGGCTCAAAAAGGCTAGACACTGTTTGACTGCGTTTAGCTTTTAATCATCATATAATTAGCAATTGAGTAGCATCAAAGTAATCCAATCCCATTAATGAATCAATGATCAATTGTAATAAGGATAATGAATAGCATTAACATGAGCATAATAATAATCAACAATAATTAAGCATGATATAACAATGGTGATCAACTATTCTGTAAGAATCCCCAAGGTCGCTCGTATCCGTGAGCACGGCTAGTATACCAGTTTTTAACTCTGCGCAGAGGTGTACACTTTCACTGTGAGTCATGATTTCCAAATGCATGGGTTTGCAAGGCCCAAAACATCAGAGACCATATAAAGTCATTCAAAAGTTCGTCTAACAAGTTAGGGCCATTAGATTCACTCGGCAGGCAGATGTAGAACCCCCCTTCCCTGTGGCACAACAACCGCAGCCTATACACACTAGGCCAGGGGCTCGCACTACACCCAACGTGGCAAGCCATTCTTACGCCATTTAAGGTAACCTCTAACAAGCTAGAAAAGGTCTCTTGAATAACTAGAGCCAGAGCCATATAGCCCTCACAGCTGTACTGTATGTCCCGGTTATCACTTACAGGTAAGTCCTTACGGAGAGTAACTAGAGCATCAAAATAACCCACATGCTCTAGCCCCCTTTCAACAGAAATAACATCATCTTAATTGGTTGATTGCATAATCCATTAGTCAAATTACAAGATCATTGTTCATAATTAAGCGCTAGCAGTAGCTACCCAAATGCATAACCCATAGGTGACAAGGAAACAAGATATCAATAGCTAAGTTATAATCTCTATGGTTGTCAAGGAAGACACATGCATATGTATAATAATTTCAGTGAATAGGTAACAAGGATAGTCCCATGTTATACTTGCCTTAATCAAAGCTTTCCTGATGATACTGCTGGTCTGGCTCAAAATAATACTCCTGATCGTCAAGAAACTGCTCACCGTCTATACTCGATCATCAAGCACCAACACACAATCATCCAATCAAACATACACGAAGCAAACAAAGAAATACAATTAGAACAGTACACCAACAGTAGCAAAACAATATAAAAAGTTTGTAAAACTCTTCTACACATTACTACGATCACACAGATGTAAAGATCACGAAATTCGGATTTAAAACGTGAAAGTTATGAATTTTCTAAGATTTCCTATATATAAATAATTACTTTAATATAAACTCGAAAATAAAATTTTCCAAACCTACTGTACAGCTACACTAACATATAGAGCTCGCAAATACGAACTTAACGCAATTTGAACGGATCAAATCGGAGTTAAAACGTGAAAGATATGGCCTAAACAAAATTATGTGTATATGTATTTCTATTGTATTTCGGGATTTGTTTTCCTAAAGAAAAACGGCAATAAAGTGTGTGTGACATAATGATGACATCATCAAGCTAGTTAAGCAAAACTAGACAACTGCATGGATGGACTGGTCTGTTGTTGCTGGACAAACTAGGTGACCACAACTTGCATCTACTGAACATGAATATCGATGAGCTCTCAAAGGCATACGATGAATTGATATAAGGAGATAGAATTTTGAATATGCTTGTAGACGTATATCACAGGGAGGAAACATGGAGGTGCTCACCAACAAACAGGTACGATCAGGCAGCAGCAGCAACGAGCTCTTCTTCTCGGCGAGATCTTGGACGAGCGACTAGGGCTAGCAGGAAAGGGCGGACACCAAGTCTGTAGAAAATACTAGTATAGATATATATGTAACATACATACCAGTATATACATGGATCCGACAGCTGGGCTGGTGGGCTCCGCTTGATGGTGATGGATGATGGCCCGCAATTAGCAAACCGAACGGATGGAAGAAACTATAATTGTCTGATTGATCAACTGCTAGCTCGTCTGTTCGTATTAATGTGCAGAGTCAGCGGCGCAAGAACTCGACATGGTAATGGACAGCCAGCGACGTTGGGCGACCGGCATCCATGATAGTCAGCAGGTCATTCGGTTTGGACAGGCGAGATTGCTCCAGCTGCTAGGGCAAAGGGCGGCGCCATGGACGGGAGCTTGAATCAGACATCACCGAAAACATGCATGGGAGAGATGAAAAGCTAGCTAGCACGGAGAACTCACCTAGGCGCTTCACGAGGACAAGGAGAGACTCGACGACGACGGGTGGCAACGACGGCAGCTCTGCTCAGCGAGATCGGCAGGACGGCAGGGCACGGAGTCGCGGACGCCGCGGAACTACGGAAAGCCAATCGACTGGACGCGGTACGGCCAGGCCGGACAGCGAGTCGATTACGGCGGCAAAGCGATGGAGTGATGGACAAGTGGACGATCGGCCGCAGCAGCTCCTTCACCTTGGTGCGGGGTTCGGCAGGCACGATGGCGAAGCTTTGGACGGCATCCGCAAGAACGGTGGCTTCGTCGGTTCGTCGGCAAGATCGAAGGCGATGGCAGGAAGGCTTTAGGGCTCATGGTGGCGGCTGTGGAACATCTATATACATATAACATATGATCGACTTAAGGATTAGGAAAAAAATACAATCGGCCGGCTGCCTGCTATTTATAGACAAAAGAGATGGTCCAATGAAAAACGTGGTGATGAAAATTGACCTGGAGTCCTTGACGTGTGGGAGTTTGCATGATGCAAAACAAGGAACAAGGCGGCGACGTGGAGATATATATATATATATATATATGTGATCAGCTATCTTAGTCTCAAGGATTTGAAAAGGATACAATCCGCCAGAGTGTAGTCATATTCGTGTATGTATATACACATATACACCTTGGCCTTGCTTTTCTTCATGCACATGCACCACGAGACAAATTACGTGATGCACTTGGAGTTCAGGCTATGATCACGTGATGCAGCTGGACTCTTTCTCTTTCCTTTTTCTTCTCTTGAATCCTTGTCCTTGCCTCAGGTGCGGTTGATTCTTCCTGGCCGTGTGAAGCGTGCGGCGGCACGTTGACGAGAGCTAGGGCATGGGATGCCTTGATTTGTTGTAAAGAAAATGACCAAAGATAGCGGCGACTTGATATAAATAGGGAGGCTCATCGGATTGATCCACCGATTTGGATTCCAACTAGATCAGCCTTTGTTGGTAGCGACGGGAAAGGAGTAAACACTAGCACGTATTGCACTTGCATGCACGTATACATACATACATACATACATACATATATATATATATATATATATATATATATATATATATATATATATATATATATATATATATATATATATATATATATATATATATATGTATATTTAAGATACGATGAAAGATAGAGGGAGCTACGAGCGACGGCTCGCGATAAGAGTTGTACTTCTGAATCAGGGCGTCGAGGGCTACGCCGGCATATATATAGTCGTAGGGTTTGGAAACTTTTCAGAATTTCTTAATTTCGGGATTATTTTAATTCCACGAATAAAATAATTCCAGAAAATCTAGAATTACCTTTTTGGCCGCGAAAAATAGCCCGGAGCTCAGAAAAATCACAGGAAAAATCCTGAAGACTCTTAGGGAGATAAGGAACTCAACCAAATGAGTTTGGACTCATGAAAAGATTGATGAAGAGATCAAGGAAAAAGATTAAGCTCACGGAAATTAAAATTTTAAATCCAGAAAATGCCAAAAAGTTTTCCAGTAACAAGCAAACGTCGTCCTATGGTATTTTGAAAAATAATAGCACTCACCAACACCAAAGACAAGCATCACACAAACACCACATTATCAAATTAATATGAAAAAGTTTAAAACCAAAATTTTCTATATTTAAATTAGCAGCAACTTAACTTATCTAATAAATCTATTCAAATATTGAAATCATTTATTTTATTTAGTATTTTTCATGCACAACCCAAAATAGGAAATTTTGGGTGTGACAATTCTACCCCACTTAACAGAAATCTCGTCCCGAGATTTAGAGAGACTAGGGAGAAAGATAAAGTTGATTTGCAAATCTTCACGCTTCTCTGATCAACTCTTATCCAATGATGATGTCACAAACTCAAAACCAACTTTGTAAATGTCTCCTTTAGACCCTTACGATTCTTGTAGATGGTTCTAACAGGTTACCAACCCTAAGAAAAGATACTTGCGCTCGATAGTGACTTTACAACCATGTGGATAGCTGATGCTTCCAAGTGACGAAATAGAACATATAAACCTCCATCTTGTATCGTCTTTTAGTTCGACAAACTCTCTTAAGAAGAGATCAACTAGAGTACACCAAAGGATAGCTTGCATTTGTTTCTGAGTGATAACTACTATCGTGTCCTTCTATCATGTCAAAGAGACTCATGAGCATATGCAAGAACAAGTAACCTGCACTTCCTCGCGAGCAGAAAAATAGCAGTGCAGAAATACAGTTATATCTCGAGTTCTACGAATCCGATGATATTGTAGCTTATACCGTTGGAAAGCTTATCAAATTTACTACAACTTCCTTATAGAACACTTCTCCAAATTCTGCAGTTAAGGTAGTCGAAAACTGTGCACAACAGAAACTATTCCAGATTGCTGACAGCACAGATGCGTCGCCTTGTGATTTTCATAAATCCCAAACCATAATAGATATCAGGACGGTTCTTACGGTCAGAGAAAGATATTGAAGTCTACTATTGTCCAGAATTTATCGATGATTTTTTTTTGGCGTCCAAAAATAGAGATATAAGCTAAGAAAGACAGACTGTTCTAAAAAAACAGGATAAGACAGAAACGAGATTCAAAGACACTAGAGAGATAGATAACACTAATCTTCAAGTCTTCATGCTTCTTTGCTTTGTGTTGATGAGATATAAGACATGGATCGAGGATAGCCAAAAGATGACAAGAAAGATAAGGTTTGATCTTTAGTTCTTCATGCCTCCTCATGCCTCGTCGCTTGAGATATTCAGGACTTGCTGTTGTTGATAGCAGATGCTACCCCACTTAACAAAGATCTTGTTTCACCTGAGGATGTCATTGAAGGCAACACTTTCTCTAAAGCTTGCTGCTAATGATAAGTCCTTCATATGTTGATCATCCATTAAGATGAGATTAATAAGGTAGCATGACAACCAAGGGTAGACAGGAACGGTGTAAGAGAAAATGGCAAGAATTAGGATCGATTGAAAGATAAGTAAGATACAAGATGTCACTACCCCACTTAACATAGATCGAGCTATTTCTCAAGACTTATACCTTCCGGGCCACTTTCAAAACACGAGAACAAGAACAACACACAAGCAACACATCAAGCAAAACAAGCACACATCACATCATCGGTACTACACGTGCTTCTTCAATAATGGTGGTCATCCTATTGGCACATTGGAGATGATGAAAGGCCATCGAACTTTTGAACAAGGTAAGATCAGAAAACTTTTAGTAAAAACAACATAAAATAAAATCCAAGGGAGTAAGAAATATTAGCTCAAAAGAAAACTATCAAGGAGAGGATACAACAGGACCAGGAAGAGGAAATAGTCAAAATCAATGAGTTAAGGGATGACAAAATAGTTTTATCGTAAAATAAGTTTTAGAATACGTCCAGTGCTACTTGGCATATGTCCTACAGTCAACACCGCTCTGATACCACTCGGTCACACCCGGTTTTCTAAAGAACAAAACCAGGCTAATCATATGTGTGCCCAGGAAGTCCACACATATGCCAGAATAAAAAAGTATCAGAAACAATGTTATTATATAACGTATACATAGCTATATTAACACTTACATCAGAGTATCGCGGAACGGTGACTAAACTTCGGGCTCCATTCTTCTCAGGGACGGCTGACTGGGGGTAACATATGCCTAGCACTTCTACTAGTCTTCTGGAAACTCCACTGCACCTTTGTCCTTTTTCCGAGTAGCATCTTATTACACACTGGAGTGTTAGGGAAATAGCAAGAGTGAGTCCATGTCGAACTCAACAAGTATAACACAGGGTTCATGAGGCTCAAAAAGGCTAGACACTGTTTGACTGCGTTTAGCTTTTAATCATCATATAATTAGCAATTGAGTAGCATCAAAGTAATCCAATCCCATTAATGAATCAATGATCAATTGTAATAAGGATAATGAATAGCATTAACATGAGCATAATAATAATCAACAATAATTAAGCATGATATAACAATGGTGATCAACTATTCTGTAAGAATCCCCAAGGCCGCTCGTATCCGTGAGCACGGCTAGTATACCAGTTTTTAACTCTGCGCAGAGGTGTACACTTTCACTGTGAGTCATGATTTCCAAATGCATGGGTTTGCAAGGCCCAAAACATCAGAGACCATATAAAGTCATTCAAAAGTTCATCTAACAAGTTAGGGCCATTAGATTCACTCGGCAGGCAGATGTAGAACCCCCCTTCCCTGTGGCACAACAACCGCAGCCTATACACACTAGGCCAGGGGCTCGCACTACACCCAACGTGGCAAGCCATTCTTACGCCATTTAAGGTAACCTCTAACAAGCTAGAAAAGGTCTCTTGAATAACTAGAGTCAGAGCCATATAGCCCTCACAGCTGTACTGTATGTCCCGGTTATCACTTACAGGTAAGTCCTTACGGAGAGTAACTAGAGCATCAAAATAACCCACATGCTCTAGCCCCCTTTCAACAGAAATAACATCATCTTAATTGGTTGATTGCATAATCCATTAGTCAAATTACAAGATCATTGTTCATAATTAAGCGCTAGCAGTAGCTACCCAAATGCATAACCCATAGGTGACAAGGAAACAAGATATCAATAGCTAAGTTATAATCTCTATGGTTGTCAAGGAAGACACATGCATATGTATAATAATTTCAGTGAATAGGTAACAAGGATAGTCCCATGTTATACTTGCCTTAATCAAAGCTTTCCTGATGATACTGCTGGTCTGGCTCAAAATAATACTCCTGATCGTCAAGAAACTGCTCACCGTCTATACTCGATCATCAAGCACCAACACACAATCATCCAATCAAACATACACGAAGCAAACAAAGAAATACAATTAGAACAGTACACCAACAGTAGCAAAACAATATAAAAAGTTTGTAAAACTCTTCTACACGTTACTACGATCACACAGATGTAAAGATCACGAAATTCGGATTTAAAACGTGAAAGTTATGAATTTTCTAAGATTTCCTATATATAAATAATTACTTTAATATAAACTCGAAAATAAAATTTTCCAAACCTACTGTACAGCTACACTAACATATAGAGCTCGCAAATACGAACTTAACGCAATTTGAACGGATCAAATCGGAGTTAAAACGTGGAAGATATGGCCTAAACAAAATTATGTGTATATGTATTTCTATTGTATTTCGGGATTTGTTTTCCTAAAGAAAAATGGCAATAAAGTGTGTGTGACATAATGATGACATCATCAAGCTAGTTAAGCAAAACTAGACAACTGCATGGATGGACTGGTCTGTTGTTGCTGGACAAACTAGGTGACCACAACTTGCATCTACTGAACATGAATATCGATGAGCTCTCAAAGGCATACGATGAATTGATATAAGGAGATAGAATTTTGAATATGCTTGTAGACGTATATCACAGGGAGGAAACATGGAGGTGCTCACCAACAAACAGGTACGATCAGGCAGCAGCAGCAACGAGCTCTTCTTCTCGGCGAGATCTTGGACGAGCGACTAGGGCTAGCAGGAAAGGGCGGACACCAAGTCTGTAGAAAATACTAGTATAGATATATATGTAACATACATACCAGTATATACATGGATCCGACAGCTGGGCTGGTGGGCTCCGCTTGATGGTGATGGATGATGGCCCGCAATTAGCAAACCGAACGGATGGAAGAAACTATAATTGTCTGATTGATCAACTGCTAGCTCGTCTGTTCGTATTAATGTGCAGAGTCAGCGGCGCAAGAACTCGACATGGTAATGGACAGCCAGCGACGTTGGGCGACCGGCATCCATGATAGTCAGCAGGTCATTCGGTTTGGACAGGCGAGATTGCTCCAGCTGCTAGGGCAAAGGGCGGCGCCATGGACGGGAGCTTGAATCAGACATCACCGAAAACATGCATGGGAGAGATGAAAAGCTAGCTAGCACGGAGAACTCACCTAGGCGCTTCACGAGGACAAGGAGAGACTCGACGACGACGGGTGGCAACGACGGCAGCTCTGCTCAGCGAGATCGGCAGGACGGCAGGGCACGGAGTCGCGGACGCCGCGGAACTACGGAAAGCCAATCAACTGGACGCGGTACGGCCAGGCCGGACAGCGAGTCGATTACGGCGGCAAAGCGATGGAGTGATGGACAAGTGGACGATCGGCCGCAGCAGCTCCTTCACCTTGGTGCGGGGTTCGACAGGCACGATGGCGAAGCTTTGGACGGCATCCGCAAGAACGGTGGCTTCGTCGGTTCGTCGGCAAGATCGAAGGCGATGGCAGGAAGGCTTTAGGGCTCATGGTGGCGGCTGTGGAACATCTATATACATATAACATATGATCGACTTAAGGATTAGGAAAAAAAATACAATCGGCCGGCTGCCTGCTATTTATAGACAAAAGAGATGGTCCAATGAAAAACGTGGTGATGAAAATTGACCTGGAGTCCTTGACGTGTGGGAGTTTGCATGATGCAAAACAAGGAACAAGGCGGCGACGTGGAGATATATATATATATATATGTGATCAGTTATCTTAGTCTCAAGGATTTGAAAAGGATACAATCCGCCAGAGTGTAGTCATATTCGTGTATGTATATACACATATACACCTTGGCCTTGCTTTTCTTCATGCACATGCACCACGAGACAAATTACGTGATGCACTTGGAGTTCAGGCTATGATCACGTGATGCAGCTGGACTCTTTCTCTTTCCTTTTTCTTCTCTTGAATCCTTGTCCTTGCCTCAGGTGCGGTTGATTCTTCCTGGTCGTGTGAAGCGTGCGGCGGCACGTTGACGAGAGCTAGGGCATGGGATGCCTTGATTTGTTGTAAAGAAAATGACCAAAGACAGCGGCGACTTGATATAAATAGGGAGGCTCATCGGATTGATCCACCGATTTGGATTCCAACTAGATCAGCCTTTGTTGGTAGCGACCGGAAAGGAGTAAACACTAGCACGTATTGCACTTGCATGCACGTATATATATATATATATATATATATATATATATATATATATATATATATATATATATATATATATATATATATATATATATATATGTGTATATTTAAGATACGACGAAAGATAGAGGGAGCTACGAGCGACGGCTCGCGATAAGAGTTGTACTTCTGAAATCAGGGCGTCGAGGGCTACGCCGGCATATATATAGTCGTAGGGTTTGGAAACTTTTCGGAATTTCTTAATTTCGGGATTATTTTAATTCCACGAATAAAATAATTCCAGAAAATCTAGAATTACCTTTTTGGCCGCGAAAAATAGCCCGGAGCTCAGAAAAATCACAGGAAAAATCCTGAAGACTCTTAGGGAGATAAGGAACTCAACCAAATGAGTTTGGACTCATGAAAAGATTGATGAAGAGATCAAGGAAAAAGATTAAGCTCACGGAAATTAAAATTTTAAATCCAGAAAATGCCAAAAAGTTTTCCAGTAACAAGCAAACGTCGTCCTATGGTATTTTGAAAAATAATAGCACTCACCAACACCAAAGACAAGCATCACACAAACACCACATTATCAAATTAATATGAAAAAGTTTAAAACCAAAATTTTCTATATTTAAATTAGCAGCAACTTAACTTATCTAATAAATCTATTCAAATATTGAAATCATTTATTTTATTTAGTATTTTTCATGCACAACCCAAAATAGGAAATTTTGGGTGTGACATCGTCGGAGAGATGGTGCAAGTGTCAAACGCCTCTGCCATCTCCCTAGGCGCCCCGCACGACATATCCCAACGTCGCCCACCCGGCGGTCGGCGAGGCCACCGGGGTCCCCCGGAGACACACGAAGAGCGCC
Organism: Saccharum hybrid cultivar R570; assembly: GCA_038087645.1. NCBI lineage: Eukaryota > Viridiplantae > Streptophyta > Magnoliopsida > Poales > Poaceae > Saccharum > Saccharum hybrid cultivar. The sequence goes on along the minus strand of JAQSUU010000191.1, from coordinate 6,810,562 downwards.
GGCATCGCCCACCCGGCTGTCGACTTCCGCGGCCACGACGAGGCTGGTGACTGTAGAGGTGGACTCTCCGGCTACCCAACGGCCGGCTTGGTCGTTGGGATCACTCGACTCGCCGCTCTCCTCGCTCATCGTCTAGTGGCCTCGCATCTCCTCCGGTTCCTGGGTCGTCCCAAGAAGTTGGATGGAGTCTTCTAGTCCAATGGCGTTTCCGCTGCGAAGCCGTCCCGTTTAGGTACCTGACAGGTTATTTGAGTTTAGGTACAACTGTATGATGTTTGGCATTTTCCAAACCTCGGGAATTCCACCGGATAGGTTATTGTTGTCTAGGAACAACGCCAATACTTTTGGCATTTGCATAACCTCGTGGGGAATGCTTCCAGCGAGGGCCTGTTTAGATCCCAAATTTCATCCCTAAATTTTACTATGTAAAAAGAAGATTCCCATCACATCAAAATGCCGGCACATGCATGGAGTAGTAAATGTAGATGAAATTAAAACCTAATTGCACAGTTTTATTGTACTCTGCGAGACAAACATTTTGAGTCTAATTAGTCAAAGTTTGAACAATTTTTACCAAATACAAACGAATTGCTACAGTGTGCATTTAATGTGTACTGTGCAGATTTTGTGCCCCAAATTGGGGATCTAAACACGGCCCGAGTTGATTTTGTGAAAAAACGACTATTACTAGATTGGTGATGTTCCCGAGGGCTGCCGGGATGCTCCCAGTGAGATAATTATTGCTAAGGATGATACTTATCAAATTTGGCAATGGAAAATCAACATTCTTTTGGACATCAAGCTGGATCAGTGGTAAAGCAGCAAAAAATATAGCGCCAAGATTGTTTGCAAAGTGCAAAAGAAAAAAGATCAAAGTGGACAAGGCATTGAATAACAACAAATGGATAGAACATTTACTACCGATTATTGACGCCGATGAACTTAGTGAATATGTCGACCTTTGGGAGGCGATACATCAAATACCAATAAATAGTGAAGTCGAGGATAATATTCGATGGCGGTGGACAGCAAGTGGGGAATATACGAGTAGTAGTGCCTACAATATGCAGTTCGCAGGGCCTACAACAAACTAAGATTAACCCCAATTTGGAAAGCACAGACTGAACCTAAGTGCAAGTTTTTTGCCTGAACATTACTACATCGGAAGATTCTGACGGCGAACAACTTAATCAAAAGAAACTGACCAAATGATCCTTTATGTAAACTTTGTGGAACAGAGCTTGAAACGTCTCAACATCTGTGCAAGGATTGCAGTTTTACAAAGGAAGCTTGGGCAATTCTTCAAAGTTGGTGCAACATCACTCATCTCAGGAATATCGATCAATCTGGCTCTGTCTATAATTACTGGAGAAAGTGTCGAGCCACCTTTGACAAGGCAACAAAGAAAATGTTTGATGGAATCATTATATATTTCTGGTGGCATATTTGGAAGGAACTTAAGAGAAGAACTTTCCAACAGAAGACAAGGAGAGCAAGAGAAGTAGCTAGTTTATGCAAGGATGATATCAACCAATACAACATGGCAATGGTTCCTAGAACGTCCTCGAGTTAGTTGGCTTGGTTACCATTTTCAGTTGCTCCATAAGGGGCCTTTGTTATTGTTAGATGTTAGCGGGTTGCGCTTCAGTCAATATTTATTTTGGTCGAGAGTGGTTTCAGGCTTTTTATCTTGTTTTGCTATTTTCTTTCCATCTCGGCTGAAACGCTTAGGTGAGTAGATCTTTTTGTACTAAAACCTTTTTTTTTGGCTTTTTCCGTCTAATAAAAATTGCGGCAAAGCTTTTGCCGTCCTTTCAAAAAAAAATACTTATCAAATTGGTAAGAGAACCGATTCTAGGAGGAATAACACCGGTGAGGTCGTTTGAAGAGAGATCCAGATAGGCTAGGTTGGAACAGTTTGTGATTGTGTCAGGAATAACACCCTGCAAATGGTTGCTTCCTAGGTAAAGGGTGCTCAGGTGTTGGAGTTTGTTAAGTAGAGGTATGGGGCCATGGAAACTATTATTGGATAGATCAAGCGTTTCCAAAAAAGGTTAGGTTTCCAAGAGACGAAGAGATATGTCCAGCTAAGCTTTCGCCCGTGAGGTTGAGATTCACAACGCGATATGCTGGCACGGAACTGCAGTTCACACACACCATACCATCGACAGAAGTGGGTTTCGGGGTTCCAATTGTTCAAGGCTCCTCTTGTATCGGTGATGCCCTGCTTGAATTCCACCAGTGCCTGAAAATCTTCGCTGTTCTCGTGAACAATCGAGCAACAGACATTGCCTGCTTCATAACGCAGTAGAAGCAACGGCAGAGCTATAACTATAAGCATGGCGAGCTTCGCCGGCTGTATGGGATGCCCCATTAGGCACTTAATATAATTGATGACACCTGCAAAAAAGAAGCATAAACTACGCGGCGTGTTACTAGAGCAACAACTGCGTTGCGTTCATGCGATGATTAGAGTTATGGCCAAGCTTACAATCCTATCGAATTCTTGTACAGCGTGCAAAGTGTCCTTGAATCTAAGAAAAGGTTTGTTTGCCAGAAACGCAGGGCCGGCTCCCATGAGAGTTACAGCAATTATAGCAAGCACTAATGAGATAGAGAGAGAGGGGTATCTCTGCTCTGCCGGCAGTCCCGATGATGATCTGCTTCGTTTCGCTTGGTAGTGGGTGTTTGAACTGTGAAGTTTGGTTGGGTGCACTGTGACGCCTTATCTAGCTTTACCGCCATCACCGGGAAGACTCTTGGGTCCGTCAACCTCGACAGTTACTACTAGTACTACTTTTCACCTTCCACCTCGTTCTCGCCCGTCGCTGCAGTCGCAGTGAACGGGACAAAGATTGTTGAGGCGTTTCCTGCCTGGAATCCAAGAATACTATTTCTCTGGGAACGGACAGAGATATTCCGTGTATATGCGACCTGTCTCGTGCGGTTTCAATACTGACAAAAAAATAGCTATTGGAATGTTCTAAGGATGCTGGATTTTCGTTTCCAAACTGGATTTGGTTCCTTCTGATGATTAATCTTCCGGAATGTATTGTGTGGGCATGATTCGTTTATGGGTTATTTTTTATTGGGTACGGTCAAGTCAACTAGTTTATATCGGATCTGGACAGAACAGTGTTTATTTGTAATGCCGTTCCTAACACGGTCTTTGCAAATGGTATCGGCAGGAATGGAGAAATATCAAAGCAACCAGATCTTCTATGAGGGCTGAAATGTGCGGTTCATTTTTTGTACTAAAAAATGGCTCATTTGAGCACGAGATAAATATTAGATCTTCTCTAAAGAGTCAATATACAACTTTTTTTTATCTTACTATTACTATTAATTAGATGTCTCAACGAAACCTACGAATTAATTTTCATGAGACTCGTTAAAAAAAATAAAATCCTCACAATAATAACTTTTAGTGTTTTATTTTTAATTTGGTACACTCTAATCATCATCATCATAAATAATAGACATTAAATATATCTCATTTTATAAAAACTACCTATCGATTTGTTTAAGGAATAATATATGCATCTATACAATGTGAAGTGAATTGGATGCTCAACTGCTCAAGGGGGTTAAACACATGTTCAGGGCACAGTTACTACCCAATCTGGATGAATGTGTGTCTTATGTGTAACAGTGTGAAGTGAGTTTGGATGCCCTTGTGGCCGAGGCTCAAGGGATTTTTGAAACAGAACTAACGGGAGAGCTGCCCATTATATTAACAAGAAGGAAGTCTAGAAAGGCACTTTACAAGACTCTACAAACCATAAGGCAAAGCCAAAGGCCTCTGGAAAAAAAAACTAAAATCAAGAATGCTGCAAGAGTCTAGATAAATGTTTAACTCCCGTTGTGACCCAAAAGGTTGCCTCATCTTTAATCTTTCACGTGACTTGATGGTTCGGGGTCTCTTTGTGCTTGAAGATTCTTGCATTTCTTTCTTTCCACACCTCCTAGAGGCTCAAGGGGTTTGAAATGCGTCCACGGCATAGGTACATCCACAAACTTCCTCTGCATAATCCATTATCACGCCTTACCGATCTTAGCTTAGGACGCGTGTGCCATTGCTGCTTGAGCTTAATGTCGGCATGTCCGGCCTCAAATCCGACAGCTCTATGGCTCGTCCAATTCCGTACTTGCATTGCAGCGGGAATGGGACACTAGTTGAAGTTTGACCTGTCTCGTCCACCTAAAGCTTTATCTAGCTGCACTTGTATCCACATCAATTAACGTATGTTAGTACGTGAATTAAAGTACATACGAGTGCAGTCATACAAGCTCTAAGATTTTATTTGGCTGTGTTCTAATTCATCACAATCTACATGTATTAGACCGAATTGAGGTGAAAAACTAGTTAATTTCTCGCTTTAAAAATCCATCCCAATACATATGGATTGGGATGGATTAAGGTGTAGCAAAACAAACTCTGAAGAGACTGCAATGCTAACCAATTAACCATATTCAGCATGTGTAATGTTTTATTACTTGTTCAACACTATCGTTCAAGTTTGATTCTTTGCGGTGATTGTGCTCCTGGTTTATTGGTTCTTTTTGACAGCGTAGCGGTCTTCGGTCAAAATAAAATTCGTAAATATTTGATTCAGGTAGAAATATTGTGCACGAATGCCATGTTTCTCATGATTTTGCTGTGGTCACTAACTCACTATTGGTCAGGTTGTAGAAATATCTAGGCATATGGCTCCCAAATCCAAATTAATGAACCAACCAGCGAACGAAGACAATCCCACGACTTTTGTGCATAAAATTTTGTGGGACATAATTTACCACCATAATTTCTTATCATAAATTTTAATATATTTTCTGATAAAATTTTGTGGGACATAATTTACCACCATAATTTCTAATCACAAATTTTGATATATTTTCTGTCAAAATTTCATAGACAACTTATGTTGACAATTTTCAATACGACCTTTGGAATCCAACTTTTCTACAACAATTTAGTGATCGTGGTATGCGAATCTTTTTAATTTTTTATATTAACCTACCCATTCTTCTTCTATATATAGTAAATATTTTTTTAAGTTGACAAGCTTAGCAAGAAAAAATTATGTAAAAAAACTTGTGCCGGATAAGTTGTGTATAAAGTTTGGAAGGTGGTTTTTTTGCGACTAAAAAGTTTGGAAGATGTTGAACAATAAAAGTTTTATGTGAAAGTTACATTATTTGTAAAAAAATATCATATAAAAATATAGCTACAAAATGTATGTTGAAAAATTGTTATGATAAATTTTTCAGTGACCATAATGAACGAAAATTATGTTGCAATGGTCATGCAGAAAAGTTGTCATAATGAATTATCTATAAAATTATGAAAAAAAAAGCTATACTGAAAAGTTACGATAAAAAATTGTGAGGATAAGTTTTGTGCTGCAAAATATTATACATAAAAGTGGCGTCATGGAGGTTGTCTGATTGGTTCGCTAGTAAGCAGTCTCACCTTACCGGCATCTTGGGCCACCGTTGTTTCAGCCCACTTTCTTGCAAAACGGGCCTAGTAATTAGCTCATAGGTTGCCAGTAGATTGAGTTTAGATTCGATCATTTAGTTTTGGTGCGGTCTGTGCCTAGGCTCGTGGTTCGTTGATACTGAAAGGGGGTGATTGGTTGCCCCAACCAGACCATCCTTGTACTGTTTTGCCTGCTTCGCTTCATTCTTCTGCCGTGTTTGCTTGTCCTCCTCGCACGCTTTGCCTGCGGCATCTTGTTTCTCTGCCCTCTACCATCCCGCACAGCTCCAAGTCTTCTCAATTTCCACTTCCCTCGCGATGTAGGATGGCGCGATGCACACATGGTGCAGGGGGGCCATGTGTCAGACATCAAAAACTCTGATGTATACATGCAACCAAACAAGATTTCGTCTCATACAGGATCAACAACAAAGACAACCAAACACGACTGGGTGAACGGTATGAGCATGCATCTCACCATGCAGGACCGGCTCTCCATCTCGGCTGCCCATGACCAAAGCAACCAATCATGCCCAAAGTGAATGACCAGATATGCTAGGTAATGTACAGATGAGTGTGCAGCCCTGTGGCTAGAGCTAGATGGATGGGGCCACTGTCACTAGACTCTCTCATCAAGAATCAATACTCGAGAATAGAGATCGCTGTAAGTTGATCCTTTGGCTCTTAGTGAGACCGTTGCAAGTCGAATATTCGATGTTTCGATGCACGCTTTTCTTTCTATTTTTTCAGACAAGGTTCCTGACCCGATCAACATGAAAAAAAAACATGAACAGAGACGAGCGTGGTCAAACAAGATACTAGTCCGTATCCATCAAAGCGATTTGTGACACTTCACGAAAATGATTAATTGATGCTTAACCAAACCAATTTTTCAAATGTTCAAAAATCAAATCTTCGTATGAACTGGTAGCCTTGTAGTCCACACAACTTGTCTCTATAGCAGCACATATAATTTTGTAGCACACTACTCAAGCGTGATTTGCCATCGTTATGCTAATTACATTCAAAGACATTCTGAGCTAATTACACAAAATCCACAGAAGCATATGGATTGTCTCATTGAATCGCTGCGACATATGACTTTCTGATTGCATGCAAGTTAATGGCTACTTCTCTCATGCTCATTCTTTCTCTTGGTAATGGAAGCGTACAAACAAGGGCAACTTGCATGAGGGATAGCACACATCGATAGGCCTCATTTTCAGTTGCCACTATTGCTTTATTAGAGCCCTTGCATTCTTCATGGAGATGAGCATCAATGATACGTAGCACCTGATCTGGGAAGTTCCTCTCTGCATAGCTAACAATGCTGAGTTCATCCCCAAAGATAGAATCAGTTGGCCTTCTGCCTATAATCATCTCTAGAAGTACTATTCCAAAACTATAAACATCCCCACACGTTGATGCATAAGCAGTTTGAGCATACTCTACAAAAACATAAGGAAAAAATAATTAAGATTGCTTTTATACAAACATATATATAAGAGGGTATGGCAACATTTCTTATCTGTACCTGGAGCGATATACCCTATAGTTCCTGTCATAGCAAGTGAACTACTATAACCTGATGATGATGATTGTCCAACTGCTATTGACCTAGAACCAACAACGAGACTTGCAATCCCGAAGTCTCCCAAATGAGCATTCATGTCATCATCAAGAAGGATATTAGTTGGTTTTAAATCATAGTGGACAATAGGCCTTCCACAATCATGGTGTAAATAAGCCAATGCATCGGCTATGTCAACACATATGCTTATTCTATGAGCTAAGTCCAAAATCTTCAGAGCTACACCGCCACGTTTCTGATGCAACCATGTATCCAAATTCCCATTGGGCATGAACTCATAAATTAAGGCTTTGAAATCGTTACCGTTATTGTCTATAGTTGAACATACAGTTAGTATAGGAAGGAGGTTCCAATGCCGAATGGTTCTCAAAGCCTCACATTCAGTAACAAAACTTTTGTCCGCAAATCTTGTCCCAAGGTCCAAAACCTTAATAGCAACTTGGATTTTAGCTGGAGTTAACATCCCTCTGTATACTAAACTATAACTTCCTCTTCCAATAAGGTTGGACTCTGAGAAGTTCCCTGTAGCTTGAGCTAGATCCTTGTAAGAAACTCTAGGGAATTTCTTGCCAAAAGAAAGCAACAATAGGTATGGTCTTCTTGATGTCTTCTTCCCATGAATTATGGTGTAAATCAATATAATAAGTGACATGAAGCCAAATGTTGGGATCGATATTTTGACCATATAGTTTATGATTTTTGCTTTTCTTGGATAAATGACATGGCATGACGGCTCATGAAAATTCGTGGCGCCTCCACACAGTCCTGGATTACCATTGAGTGAAACAATTGTCGCATTATAAAATACACCATTTCTTGGTATTTCTCCTTGGAAATTGTTGGAAGATAAGTCTAGTTTAGTAAGAGACTCTAAATCTTTTAGACAAGCTGGGATGGGGCCTGACAAATTGTTATGTGAAAGGTTGAGCATGCTCAAGTTCTTTAGATTGCTAAAGGTGATCGGAATGTTTCCTTTAAGAACATTTTGGTCCAATCGAATAGTATATATCTGTTGAAACTGCCCCATACTTTCAGGAATTTCCCCATTTAATCTGTTGGATGAAAGATCTAGAGTGGTGAGTTGTCTAAAGTTACCAAACTCAACAGGGATGTTCCCTTGGAAATTATTATAGCTTAGGTTCAGCATCAACATTGGTTTAACGTTTCCCAAGCTAGGTGGTATAAAGCCTGTGAGTCTATTTTTGGCAAGAGAGAAATATATCAAGTGTGTAAGATGAGATGACCAATGGAAGGTGGAATTGTCCCGATGAAGTTGTTCGATCGGAGATTCAAATGTTCCAAATTTGTCATCTTTCCGACCCATTCCTCGATGGTACCCGTAAGGTTGTTCTCTTCTAGTGATAGTCGAATTAAGCCACTAAATTTTCCAATAGTTGGGGGAACTATTCCTGATAAGTTATTTGAACCCATCACTATATATCGAAGAGTGGTGGACAGATTAGCAATCGAATTTGGTATAGGCCCGTTTAGCAGATTATAAGACAGTGAAAGCTTATTGAGAGAACTACAGTTTGCCAGGGCATCCAAGAATTCCCAGCCTTCACTATCCCTTGCTGCTTCAAGCATGTTTACCTCAAGGTTTAGACTATACAACTGTGAAAGGTTTCCAAAAGACCTTGGGATTTCACCAGTGAAATAATTTTCTGATAGATCTATGATTTCTAGACTTGAAGGATTACCTAGAGAAGTTGGAATTTGACCCACAAAACTGTTGTTTCCTAAGTAGAGTTCATGTAGATTAGGGAGGGCATCGCCAATGTTTGATGGCAATGTGCTTCCTAGCATATTGGTGTACAAGGATAATACCGTCAGAGAAGATAACTTAGGGAGAGTCTGTGGGATTTGATCTGATATGTTATTTTTTCCTAGAAACAACTGGACTACGTTGGGCATTTTCCAAACCTCGTTGGGGATGCTTCCGCTGAGGTTGTTTATGGAAAGATCAACTATTTCTAGCGTCGAGATTTTTCCGAGGGCTGGAGGGATGACCCCAGCGAGATAATTATTGTAAAGGAGAATACCTTTAAGCTTGGTAAGAAAGCCTATTTTAGGAGGAATAGCACCCACAAGGTTGTTTTCAGAGAGATCTAGTTCGACTAAGTTGGAACAGTTTGTAATCCCATCAGGAATAACACCCTCTAAATGGTTGCCCCACAGAGCAAGTTTGTTCAGGTTTTGGAGCTTGTTAAGAAGAGGTATGGGGCCACTGAAGCTATTGTTGGCAAGATCAAGTGTATTAAGGAAGGTCAGGTTTCCAAGAGAGGAGCTGATTTGGCCAACCAAGCTTTGGCCCAGGTTGAGCCCCGTGACGCGATATGGTCGCGTGGAACTGCAATTCACACCATGCCACTGACAGAAGTGGATGCTGGAGGTCCAGTTGCTCAAGGCTCCATGCGGATCGTTGGTGATGCCGTTCTTGAACTCTAGCAGTGAGAGCAGATCCGTTCTGTTACCATGGATTGACGAGCAACAGGTGTTGCCAACTCCCAAACAAAGCAGCAGCAATGGTAACAGTATATGCATGACCGGTTTCGCCATTTGCTTGGATAACACCCTTATCATATCTGCAAGGCATATTTTATAGCATAATTGCTTTACTGATGAACATCGACAACCACGAACACGACGAATTTCAACCAGGAGAAAAGCTAAGAGAGACGACGGATCGAAGGAAGAGTGTACAAGTCACGAAGGCGTACCTGTGTTCGTCCGGAGCGCACAGCGCCTTTTTGATCTTTGGGTCAGTGAGTGCAATCTGCAATGCTGTGAGAACCGTGAAGGTTGAGTTGGATGCCCGGCTGGTTAAGGGCTTGAGCCTTATTATACGGGTTTATTTAAAGAACAGCTTTATTTTACATCGTCCTCTCTCTCACCCACCACAGACTTGCACTTCAGCTGCCACTATCACGCCTTGCCTTTGCTTGACCGCCGCCGTTGCTGCAAAGACGTTGAGTCCGTCAAACTTACCAGTCTGCACACGTGCTGGACTGCAGTGCAGATACAGGAGTGCAGCATCGTGGCTGGCTGAGTAATCTGTTGGGAAACATAACCCTAACATAATTGTGGGCTCATACCAGATATACCCCTGAAGGGTCTATATAAAGAAATCTGTACCCATCTATAATGAATAAGAGATACGAGTTCCACGATATTTGCTCTCCTGTGTGTTCATTTGGTGTGCTATTAAAAAGGGATACGGGAGATCATCTGCAACTTCCTCGCGTCTCATCTGCTGTGAGGAGGGGAGGGAACCGGATCAGGGATCCGCAACAGCGCCGTTGCTTAACACGTCATGAGCACGCTCTACGGCTACTCATCAACGACGGTATGCTGTTCGTGATACTGGTTGGATCCATCCACTAGCAGATTAGTTTTAATTTTCAATCTAGATCGGTTTTGTCTATAGAACTAGCATGCTAGATCCCTAGAGATCGTTTTTCCCTGGCTAGTTTACTTTACTCGTTCTAGATTGATCTTCCTTTTTACCTCACGTAGTTCCCCCTTGCCGCTGCTCTGATGGCAGCCGTCACCACGTGAGCTGTGTATGCTAGTTTAATAGATTTGTTTTTACTACTAGCTACTAGATTATCTGATTAAGATATCTCGAACAAGACAATCTTGTAGATTTGTTCGGCTAGCAGCCTGCGTTCTAGATTTTTTTTCAGTATAACAGATTCAATCTTTGGAACTAGTTTTTTTTTCTTAAGAACCCCAGTAGATTGGTTTTGTTTATTACTTTGAGCAATAGATTGGATCTTGTTTTACCGATGATATATATTTTTTATCCTCGGTCTGGCACCTGACATCGGGCACTACATCTGTTAGAAGAGTCAAGGGTCTATGGGGCCTTAGCCCGTTAAGGTTAATTAGTCGCTTGCTTAGGGATTAAGTAAGACCTCTTCTCTATATAAGGAGAGGAGATGTATCAATCTAATCAAGCAAGAGATTAGAAGGAAAAACCTTCTCTCTCGCCGCCCCACGGCCGGCGTTCCCAGCGCCCCTCACAGCCCTAGGCGCTGCTCCTCTGCCTCTGCCATGTGAACAGTACCCGCGGTACTGTAGAGCCGCGGTACTGTAGCTCTGCCGCCGCTCCCCTCGACTCTCCCCTCTCGATCCCAACAACGTCCATAACAATCTGGTATCAGAGCCAGGTTTCGATGAGTCGCTGTGGGATCAGCTCGCTAAAGCGCTGGCCGACATCAACGCAAGGGTGACCACCATAGAGAGCTGTCAGGCGGCGTTTGCGCGCCAGGTGTCGGCGGCGGTGCGGCTGCAGGCGACGGCGCGTGGCCTCCTGGCGCGCCGGCGAGTGCGGCGGCTGTGCGATCTATAGCTGATTCAGCCCCGCACCCCGTCGCAGTTCCTCCAAGCTGTGCTTCGCCGCGCGAAGGCAGACACCGCACACCAGAGCAAGCAGCGAAAGGACATCACAGCGCAGCCGATGCTTATTCATCAAGTGTCGACTGTGGTGCGGCTGCAGGCTGCTGCGCGCGGTCTCCGAGCACGGCAGCGGCTGCAGGAGATGCGCCAGAAGATGCGGGAGGCGGTCCTGGCGGCGGTGCGGTTACAGGCTGCAGCACGCGGACTCTTGGCGCGACGACAGGCGCGATAGATGCGTGGGTTGCAGCTGGTGCCTGTGCCCCGTGCCTCTTTGCTTCGCCACCGGGCTGCGCTTCGCCACATAGAGAGCCCTGATCTCATCCGCTGCGTCATGGAGATCGGGCGTGGCATCGCCACCTCGGGTGGCGAACTCGATGTCTACAGCGTCAGCGTTTGGGGACGCGGATGGTTGGCCACCCATAGGCGGACCTTAATTAGCGCTGTCGTGCTCTGCCACCGGCCGCTGCGAGGACGCCTCCGCTGGTCGCTATCGCGACTAATTCCTGGTGGCTATACCCGTGCACCCCTCTCGTTCCGGTGGGCTCCATGGGATCCAGGTGGCTACACACGTGTAGGTTCATCACGCGGAGGGTGTCCGCCGTATCTTCAGGAGTCAAAAATAAAGAGTCGTAGTCTATTTCAGGTCAATAAAATAAGCTGAGATGTAAAAGACTTATTTTTAGGTGTTAGGTTTGTGTCTAGCAAAGTCGAGCTAGGTTGCAGCTCGAGGACGAGCTGCATGTCCAGGTGGGGTGTAGTGTTAGAAGAGTCAAGGGCCTATTGGGCCTTAGCCCGTTAGGGTTAATTAGTCGCTTGCTTAGGGATTAAGTAAGACCTCTTCTCTGTATAAGGAGAGGAGATGTATTAATCTAATCAAGCAAGATATTAGAAGGAAAAATCTTCTCTCTTGCCGGCCGTGAGCGAAGCCCCACGGCCGGCGTTCCCAGCGCCCCTCACAGCCCTAGCCGCTGCTCCTCTGCCTCTGCCACGTGAACTGTAGCTCCGGCTCCGCTCCCCTCGACTCTCCCCTCTCGATCCCAACAGCTTTCATAACAACATCATGCTATGCATGTACGCCGATGTATCCAACCATACCATGTATGCTAGCTAGCGTATTCAATTTTTCTGGCTTGTATCTCGCACCGTCGGCCAACCAGAACGCGTTTAACGTGTACGCCGGCAAACTTCCACGTGTTGTACTGCCTGAAGTTATGCATTACGTTTGCATGTATCGTGGCCCTGCTGTCTACTAGAATTTGTGACACGATCATGGCCTTGATGGCCACCATGCGATGTCGGCGGCTGCTGACCGCTGTACGCTTTGCGTGCGTGCGTGTGTGTGTGTGTGTGTATATATATATATATATATATATATATATATATATATATACATGTTTATTTACCGGAAGTTAATTTGCATGAATTAATAGGCAATGGCTTCGATCAACAAGACGGAGTTCAAGGTTCTTGCGCTGAACGGCAACAACTATCAAACCTGGGCACTCGACTGCGAGTTCCATCTGCAAGCGATGCAACTGACTGCCACGGTCGTCAGGCCTGCTGCCGGTGTTCCTGCTCCACTACCCCATGATAAGGCAAAAGCTTGCATCTTCCTGAGGCATCACATCCACGAAGACCTGAAGATGGAGCACCTGGAGGTGAAAGATCCTCTGGTACTGTGGACAAAGCTTCAGAAACGCTTTGGCAAGCAGAAGGCAGTGCTTCTCCCACAGGCTAAGCGAGATTGGGCACAACTCCGCTTCCTCGACTTCAAGACAGTTGAGGCATATAATACTGCGATTCACCGTATCGTGGCTCAGCTTCGCTTTTGTGGCCAAGTTGTCACTGAACTCGAGATGATTGAGAAAACTCTCGAGACTTTCCACCCCACCAACATGGTACTCCAGCAGCAGTATCGCAACAACAAGTACATGAAGTACTGTGATCTCATCAATGTGTTGCTTGCCGCTGAGGCTCACAATGAACTCTTGATGAAGAATTTCCACATGCGCCCTGCTGGGACACAGGCACATCCTGAAGCACATGCCAGTTTCCGTAACAGCAATGGTAAAGGTTCTTTCAGAAACAAGGGCCAAAAGTTTTATGGTCACCAGGGGCCAAAATGGGGAGGTTTAAGAAGCAAGTGCAGGGAGGCCAGAAGTCCGATGGCAATGGCAAAGGCCAGAAGTTCAATGGCAATGGCAATGGCAAGTCCCTGAAGGGCTCAAAGGACGGGGCAAGTGGAGGGAAACACTCAAATGAGGGTTGTTTTCGCTGTGGATCCTAGCAGCATTGGTCCCGTACTTGCACCACCGACCCACACTTGATTGAGCTATATCAAGAGCGGAAGAAACCCAGAGGTACACTTTGTCCAGGCATCTGTCGATGCCATGACTGGACTACACTTTCCGGAGCCATCTGAGCCTACAGAGAAGTTTGAATTAGCAGCTATGGATGTTGATCATAATGCCACCGGCGATCATACCGCTGAAAAGGGAGACGCCTATACTGGTGATGATGATTTCGACCTTGACAACGAGGATCTCCTTGACGAGGAGTAGATCAATGTTATCAGCCATTTGTTTATTTAGCCGGTGTGATTTATTTTTAGCAAAACAATTAAAGTTCGTGTGATCGTGATGTAATAATGCTCCCGTTGAGCAACTTCATTATTTTACTTGGATAAACTCTCAGCATGAATGATTTGGTTCATAACATTATTTATTAATCAGTTTATAGTGCTCCCATTGAGCCACTTTATTATTTTATTAGCATTAACCCTCGACATGAATGTTTTGGTGCATACCATTATTTTAATCAGTTTATGCCTTGTTCTGTTTCGTGCTATTTTTTTCATCAGCTTGCTATTGATTACGCATGATGAATTAAATTAGTATTAAATATTTAATAGAAGAAGAGTCGTTTTATCCATGGAGGCTGAAGAAGAATTTTGCCTGGTTGATAGCGCTGCCACAAATACAATACTTCGAGAGACAAAATATTTTTAGACACTGCAGAAAAAGACTGAAAATATTACCACGATTGTTGGTCGCAACGGTCATATTGTAGGCTCTGGTCGAGCCGTGGTCGTACTCCCTATTAATACTAGCATCTTCATAGAAGAAGCATTTTTGTACCCGGGAGCTGTACGTACTCTCCTCACATTCAAAGATATACGCCGCAGTAGCTACCACGTTACAACTGCTAGTGAAAATGGTGCTGAATACCTTTATATCACGGCAGCAGACGAATATGGGACAAAAGTGGTTGAAAAAGCGCCGGGCATCTCCTCTGAAATTTACTACACAAAAATTAAGCCACCCCATGAATACGCTGCGATGTCTACTATATTTAAAAATCCTGAGTCTTTTACGATCTGGCATGAACGACTCGGACACCCTGGATTAAGGATGATGCGGAACATCATAAAAGGATCTGCGGGTCATGCCATTAAAACCACACAAATTCCTAAAGACTTTCTATGTGTGTCTTGTGCTAAAGGAAAATTAATAACTAAGCCTTCTTACCTGAAGTTAAATGTCGAGTCCCTAGGCTTTATGGAGAGAATCCAAGGTGATATTTGTGGTCCAATTCACCTCCTGTCGGAGCCTTTTAGATACTTTATGGTGCTTATAGATGCTTCTACTCGGTGGAGCCATGTATGCCTATTGTCTATGCGGAACCATGCTTTTGCAAAACTTATTGCCCAAATAATTCGATTGCGTGCTAGCTTCCCAGAGAACCGCATAAAAGCAATCAGGATAGATAATGCTAGAGAGTTCACCTCAAAAGCATTTAATGATTATTGTCTCGCTTTGGGCATAAATGTAGAGCATTCTGTGCCCCATGTGCATACATAAAACGGGCTTGTTTAATCTTTAATAAAAGGAATAAAATTAATTGCCAGACCGCTTCTACAAGATAGCAAACTTCCCACCAGTTGTTGGGGACACGCAGTGCTGCACGCTGCCACCTTAATCCAGTATAGGCCATCTGCATCCCACTCTGCTTCCCCCCACCGGTTAGCGCGTGGACAACAACCAATGATTTCCCATCTGCGAAAATTCGGCTGTGTTGTATATGTGCCGATATCACCACCCCAGCGTACAACTATAGGACCTCACCGGAAGTTGAGAATATACGTAGGTTATGACTCTCCGTCCATAATCAAATATTTGGAGCCTAAAACGAGAGATATGTTTACGGCTCGGTACGGTGATACCATCTTCAATGAAGAGCATTTCCCAGCATTAGGGGGAGGTTTGTACCTTAATAATAAAGAATGCCGAGAAATAGATTGAACTGCCAACATTCAATCGTTTGATCCACGCACTAAAGATATTGAACTTGAAGTTCAAAGAATAATAAACCTGCAAAAATTAACGAATAATCTACCAGACGCGTTTACTGATATAAGAGGAGTATCCAAATCATATATTCCTGCGGCTAATGCACCGGAAAGAGTGGAGATACCCCTGGAGGGCATGAACTCTGCACAAATCTCCAATCCTAGGTAAAGGGGGAGAGATCCGGATGACTCGGCACAAGCCAAGCGGGGACGCCCGCAAAGGCAAGTTGCTAGAGAGAACGCATTACACTCTCATTCAGTCGTCCCAGCAGTGACACATCCTGAAGGTGAAAGTCCTAGTGCAAATGTGCGCACAAATACAAATAGTAGCACAAGGACAACGGAACAACTAGGCTCGAGTAATTTGGGAAATCATAACGAGCTAGATGATTCAATTGAAGAAATTGTCATAAATTATGCTGAATCTGGAGAACTATATAATAGAAAGAATACAGATGTCGATATTAATTTCGTCTCTAAGATCGCAGAAGCGATTAATGAGGATCTTGAACCAAAGTCCATGGCAGGGTGCCGGAAGCGCTCAGATTGGGTCAAATGAAAAGAAGCAATAGAGACGGAATTGTGCTCGCTTTCTAAGAGGCAAGTATTCGGGCCGGTTGCCCGCACGCCCCCCCCCCCCCCCCCCCCAAAGTATTCCCTGTAGGATACAAATGGGTGTTTGTTCGAAAGAGAGATGAGAACAATGTGGTGGTAAGATACAAAGCGAGGCTCGTAGCACAAGGGTTCACGCAGAGACACGACATAGATTATGATGAAACATATTCTCCAGTTATGAGTGGCATAACGTTCCGATATTTAATATCTGTGGTAGCAGGCTTAAACTTAAAAATGCAGATGATGGATGTAGTGACCGCATATCTGTATGGGGTCGCTAGATTTAGATGGACTGAAAATTCCGGGTTCTAAAACAAATCGCAACATGTACAGTGTTAAGTTGCAGAGGGCATTGTACGGGCTTAAACAGTCTGGCCAGATGTGGTACAATCGGCTAAGTGACTTCCTCCCGAAGAAGGGATATGTTAATGATATTGATTCTCCTTGTGTATTTATTAGAAAATCCCAGAAGGGTTTTTGTATTATTTCAGTCTATGTTGATGACTTAAATATAATAGCCTGTAAAGATAACATTGAGGAGGCAAGCACCTACCTCAAGGCTGAGTTTGAAATGAAAGACTTGGGTAGAACCAAGTTTTGCTTGGGCTTGCAGATCGAGTATCTTCCTGGAGGAATTTTTGTGCACCAATCTACCTACACGAAAAAGGTTTTAGAAAGATTAATATGTCAAAGGCTCATCCCGCAAACACCCTGATGGTTGTCAAATCACTTGAGGTGGATAAAGACCCATTTAGGCCGAGAAGTGATGACGAGAAACCTTTAGGACTTGAAGTTCCTTGTTTGAGCGCTATTGGAGCACTGATGCATCTCGCGAATTGCACAAGGCCCGATATTGCATTCGCGGTGAATTTGCTAGCTCATCACAGTGCAAACCCAACCAGAAGACATTGGGTAGGCGTTAAGACAATACTTAGATACCTGAATGGCACCCAAGATCTTGGCTTGTATTTCCTGAAGAATCAGGACCTAAGATTGGTTGGCTATGCAGATGTTGGATATCTGTCTGATCCGCATAATGCAAGATCTCAAACTAGTTTCGTGTTTCTTTGTGGTGGTATGACTATATCCTGGACATCTTGCAAACAAACCTTGGTAGCAACGTCTACAAACCACTCAGAGATTATTGCACTATATGAAGCCGCACAGGAATGTGCTTGGCTACGACGAATGACTAACCATATCCAGAAGTCGTGTGGTATTAGTACAGTTGATACCCCCACTATTATCTATGAGGATAATGCAGCATGTGTTACACAAATGTAAACGGGCTATATTAAGAATAATATGATTAAGCATATTTCTCCTAAAATTTTCTATACTCACGAACTCCAGAAGCAGGGTGAGGTGAATATCTTGAAAGTCCAGTCTTGTGACAATGTAGCAGATTTGTTCACTAAGTCTTTACCAGCTACTACATTTAGAAAATGTATCCATGATATTGGTCTAAGATGACTGAGAGACCTACAGAGTTCAGGGGGAGATCGCCCCTGAATTGCCTTAATTACTGGGTCCAGAAGATCCTAAAATTTATAGTCCTAAAGATTATATAATGTCCTGAAGACAATCATTGTACTCTTTTTCCCATAAATGAGTTTTCCAGAAGTTTCTCATAATGGTTTTTAATGAGGAAACGAGTGCAAAACATCTAGTGGCACTATGTACTCTTTCTCCATATTTTTCTCACTGGTTTTTAGGAGTTTTAATGAGGCATGAGTTGGTTGCGGTATTCGCCCAAGGGGGAGTGTTGGGAAACATAACCCTAAGATAATTGTGGGCTCATACCAGATATACCCCTGAAGGGTCTATATAAAGGAATCTGTACCCATCTATAATGAATAAGAGATATGAGTTCCATGATATTTGCTCTCATGTGTGTTCATTTGGTCTACTATTGGGAAGGGATACGGTGAAAGGTCTTGATGGCTAGAAGGGGGTGAATAGCCTATTAAAATTTCCTACAAAGTGTGCTAAACAAGTTTATCAATATAACAAATGGCGAGATGCGAGTTTTGCTTAGCCTATGGGGTGTTTGCAAGCCACCTATCCAATTCACAATTCTAGTATATTTGCACTCAACCGCACAAGTCAAACCGCACAACTTAGCTACAACTAAAGCTAACTAGCTACACAAGCTAAGAGCTACACTAACAAGCTAGCAAGGTAACTAAGAAATTAATATAAAAGAGAGTTAGGAGGGTATCACCGAGGGGCAAAGTATTGAGCCAACCAATCAATATGATCAAGAGATGAATTCCACAATACACAACCACCGGGATCGATTAATCATAATAAGAATAATGACACGAAAATTTATCCCGAGGTTCACGTGCTTGCCGGCACGCTAGTCCCCGTTTTGTCCCTCTTCACCACGTGATTCAGTGGCTAATCGGTCACACACCGAGCCTCTCAAAAGGCACCACAAGAACCTACCAAATGGCAAGAGGTTGCAATGACACGAGCAATTTACTAACGTTGCCTTTGGCGCTTCGCCGAGGTAGGCACAAATCCCTCACAATCATCGGAGGTGCCCAAGAACAATCACTAACTCTTGCCAACACCTCCAAGCTGCTCCAAGCCGTCTAGATGGCGGCAACCACCAAGAGAAACAATAATCCCATAGAAAATCAACCACCAAGTGCCAACTAGATGCAATCTCACAATGCAAATGCACTTGGATCACTCAATCTCACTTCGAATATACAAAGAAGCAAGAGAGATGAGTCAGAGGAGAGTTGCTTAGCTCAAAGTGCTCACAAGTATGTCAAAGGGTGCAAGAGTGTGAGCTAAGAGCCGGCCAACAAGTATTTATACGCACCCCAAACAAATAGAGCCGTTAGGAGCTAGAAGGGGTGTAGACGCACGTGACAGACGTGTCTGTCGCTCAACCGATAGACGCGCTGTCCAGCGTCTGTTGCTCCTCACGAACGCGACAGACGCGTCTGTCGCCTTAGCGATAGACATGGCTTCGGCGTTTGACACCCTCGTCGTTCACCATGTGTCTCGACCATTGGAGTTCACCGCGCTTGCGCTCTACGCGTCAGACGCGTCTGTCGCGACCGACAGACGCCTCCTCGCCACCGTCAGACGCGGTCTAGAAGCCATGTAAACGCACCGGAGTGACAGACGCGTCCGGTGCCTGGCCGATGGACGCGTCTATCGCGTATAACCGCGACGCGCCCACGCGACAGACGCGGCAACAGTGCCATGCACGACGTCTGTTGCGGCCACGTCGGCGCGTCTGACGCCCGAGCGCCAGAAACCCTAACTATGGTATGGCGACAGACGTTGCACAGTAGCGTCTGACGCTTAGGGCAGCAGCATTTGTCGCCCATATCTCGGTGAGTTTGCGATGTTTGCTCGATTCGTTTGATTCACCCTTTCACATATGAGCTAGACTAAGTATGTGTGTCACTTTAGCATATGTTTTAGCTCGTGAAACATCGTGTGACATTGCCTCCAAATCTCGACATTGGCGTAAAGGAAAATAGGCGTTTCAACTCCTCAAAAACGCCTGAATGCACATCTAGAGGCACTTAGGAGTCCAATAGCCACGTCATTCCCCTCTTTATAGTACGGCTATCTATCCTATAATGTAACCATACCCACTAGGTGTCTTGGTTACTAAAACGCAACCCTTAAGCATATACCTTTGCCTTGATCACGTAGGGTTGCATCCAAATCCAAGTGTGGCCATCATGATCACCATGTCCATCTTGCCACCAACCTTGGAATGTACTCATCCTCATATGCTATATATAACTTAGGCATAGGATTAGTACTTAGGCATTGTCACTAATTACCTACACCAAACATAGAGCTTTCAATCTCTCCCTTGTTGGTAATTGGTGACAACCCTTTCACAAAGATATTATGATAAAATTTTGATTGAACCCATGTCACATTGTCCAAGTATATTACCATGTGTAAGAATTATGGACATGTGATCATGAATTCAAATTGATAGCAATGGCTCCCCCTACATGTATGCTATATGTTTGGATTTTGGAAGCATACATGTTAGATAGGAAAGATTAGGAGCATTGTCTACCAATAGATGGGTGTTTGAGATTATAGACATTTGAAGCGTGATACCATCGGAGTAGCGTTAAGCACCATCTTAGCACCATGTGTAGCTTGATACCACATGAAAACATACAAGTAACACTAGAAACCCCGTGAGATCAACAATAGAAGCAATGTTCTAATACCACTTGGAAAACATAAAGCACGAGTATCTAGCTACTTCCTATACATGCTAGTACTTCAATTCATCATTCAAATTATACTAGCAAGTCACCACACAAGCAAAGTATCGAAGAAAAAATAAATGCATAACTATGCATCATACATATGAAGTGCACAAAAGAAATGCAACATTCATGTTTAAGAGCTTGCTCCCCCTACTTATGTGCTCAAAATTTTAGTTGATCCCCTTCTTTTATTAATTCTCCCCTTTAGGTTTTCTTCCCTTTTAGAATCTATCTTTGTGAATAACATTTTCTCCCCTTTGGCACCAATGACCACAAGGGACCAATTTTAGATAGAATATCATGTCATGTTATGGGGTGAGGATCAAGTTTGTGATTCAACCTAGATTGCTTGCATGAATAAAATGCTTCGGTTTAATCCAAGGGCAAACTTCTTCACACCTCACTAGAAGAGTTATCATGCACCAAGTTGAAGCAAATATTTAGACAAGTGATCTAGATTAAACACTTAGGATCACAAGCTACTTAAACAAGTTATATGCTACCACTAGATCATCCATAGCAAAGAAACAATAGTGGCACCATATAACCTTCAAATTCATTTGATTTTCATGAATGAACCTAGAACATGTAAATTATGACTAGATGCACTAAACGAGTCCTTAGCATAGAATGTATGACATGTCAACCAATTGTACCTTGGGGCTCGAAGGAGAGGCATGTCATATATGAGGTGCATCAACTCATGTTAGAGAAGTCAAGTATGTTCAACTCATTCTTTAGCTTGTGAAATCTCTTCTCATCAAGT
Source organism: Saccharum hybrid cultivar R570 (assembly GCA_038087645.1). Lineage (NCBI taxonomy): Eukaryota > Viridiplantae > Streptophyta > Magnoliopsida > Poales > Poaceae > Saccharum > Saccharum hybrid cultivar. The sequence goes on along the minus strand of JAQSUU010000191.1, from coordinate 6,789,088 downwards.
GGCTTGGTGAATAGATCGGCTAATTGATCTTCGATGCCCACACTCTTAATAGCAATGTCACCCTTTTGTTGATGATCTCTAATGAAATGATGATGAACATCAATATGGTTTGTTCTTTGATGTTGAACCAGATTGTTGGTAAGCTTCACGACACTTTCATTGTCACATAGCAATGGCACATTGTAATAGAACCGACCAATTATACTAAATTAAGTAAGAAAATCATCCATCGAGCAGACGATTTAGCAAAATTAATCCCATATAACCCGGTAGTCCGTGAAATCATGATGGATTTCAAACCAACTTACATACTAGCCAAGATCATAATAAGTTTAGCGGTCACCATCACAAATTACATAAAAGTTCACATCACGGATACATCGGAGTTTAAACATAGTTATTACAACCCAAGTTCGAATAAAAGTAGTGGAAGCATTTAGTTCAAATCCACACACACTCACACGGAGTTTGAAATAAAGTGCCAGCTGATAATCATCTCCAACAAAAGCATTAGATGAGACGTAGGGAACGACCACTACCCATGGTCCTAAGCATCACCCATCGCAGGATAGAGGTAGTTGATATAGTAGCCGTAATACATCTGTCCATCTGCAACAAGTGGGAACAAAGCCCTGAGTACGAGAAGGTACTCAGCTAGACTTACCCGACATAACCGAAAATAAAGTGACACTAAGGAGGATGAAGGACTTTATAGTGGGGTAGCTGACTCATTTGCAAAAAGGCATTTTTAGCATTTAAAGAACCTTTTCTAGAAGCTTTTATATCAAGTTAATCTTTATTAACCTGCCAACTACAATTACACCTGTACTAGAGTAAACATGTGATTAAACAAGTAAGGATAACCAATGAGCATTAACAACTTCCATAATATCATATTTCATATAACTGTCCTAGTGTTCCATCAACATTACTACGATGAAGTAACTCAAGTCAAGTGTTCACTATCCAGTGAACGATGGCGATTTGAATCAATTATTAACCAGCGGGTAATTTATTCCTCACACAAACCTCACTCACCCGCTAAAGTGAGATATTGGTCACCCGAGTCAACTATCCAGGTAAAGTCTCGAGTTTGCCAGGAACCACATGTATCCGGGGGCCGCCCGACTGCTCTTTGGCCTTATCATCGTGCCCCCGTGTCCTACCACACCTACTCTAGTACAGTGCACTGTGGGCAATCCACTCGGCCCGAATAATCTCCTAGCTTCGCGGTCGAAAGGTGCATTATTCGGCCAGCTAAATGTGAGGCATACGTTCAACATGACTCGAGCCCCAACAATGGTCGGTCCTTAACCGACACAGACGGAAAACACTACAGTCCAAAACCCTGTAAGTCTTCGTTTGGTCTCAACTTCACATTAACACTTAGTTATCCTGAGATGATATACTTATTCAAGCAGATCCAGGTAACCACCTATAGCCCGACTTCTACCGGTCTAATCCAGCTAAGCATTGACTCGACTGTGAATACTAGGGTAACAAGGATATGGTAGAACAAAGGTAAACAAGGTATAATGCAGCAACGGTTGCAAATAACTCCTAAACATAATGCATCAATTAAGGTAAATCATTACTAAAGTATTTCCAAACCAGAAGAGAAATGCTCTGGGGCTTGCCTCTTTCAAAAGAGCTCGGTCGATGATCGGGGCACTTCAAAAGATCCTCACCGACCTCCTCGTCGGCTTCGGGCACCTCCTGCTCTTGTACCTCGGGCTGCTCTTCCGGCTCCTCGGGAACTGCTACCAGAATCCCTTCCTGTGATCCTGTATGATGCAGATGTATAAGTGCTCATACATAGGTGCATTGGAGGGATGACATGTGATGATCATGATGAATGTGATATAGATGAACATGTTTACTTTATTGGATAGTGTAGAAATACAATTCTTCTACAAGGTAGTCCACATCATCCAAGAACATGTACTACTAAACTGCTACTACAACCACTATACTACTTACTAAGTCACCACAACAATCCAAGATGCTTCAAAGATACACCAAAGCAATCATTATTAACTAAACATGCATTAAAAGGTTAATTAAACCCTAGTTGAAACTAAGTTTGAACAACAACACCTATTTTAGTAGCATAGAAAAATCTAGGAAAATTACAGTGACTTACTATCATCTAATCTAGCATGCCACAAAAATTTCATTGCATTTGAATCACTAGAACTGCCTACACAAAAATGACAAGATATGGCATAAATATGATCATTAAATACTTTGTATTATGAAAAGTATCAAACAACAGATTTATCATTTTTCCTAGATTCTACACAGTAAATAATCACTGTATAAAAATTATCACTTGCATGTTTTATTCATATATTTCTCTCTAACAAAAATAACAATTATTAGCAATAAAAAGCACTTGAACTACACATCAAAAATTTTACACAGAACAAGCATAGCACCTATTTTCCCCAGAAACTACATCCCAAAAGAAAACTAATGCAAGTGGAACCATATTTTTCTGAGCAACAATGGATTTACTATTCATTTCCTTAGATAAGCAATTACAAGAATTAACTAAAACTCTACAGAAAAGTATCTCAAAATCAACATGCAAAAAATTTACATCATAGATCTACTCATGAGGATCACTACAAAATTTGTTTCACCATTTTTGGAGCCAAAATGTGTACACAACATTTTTCCAATTATTTATTTTCTTAAATAATCAAAAGAAAATGGAAAACAAATCTCTTATGGTTACTGGGCCGGCCCGCGAGAACGTCCGGCCCATGGCCACTTTCGGCCGGAGCAGCGCACGCGGGGAAAAGGCGAGCCGGGCCGGCTCGGGGCTTCGGCCCACGGGCGAGTCCGGTCCAGCAGCGCCCGGGAACGGTCGTGGCTACGCCACGCCAGCGCCTGTGGCCGCGGTAGCGCGGCGGCCACCAATGGCTAACTGCCGTCTCCGGTCGCGAATGGACGAGGCGCGGCGCGCATGAGGATCGCGACGATAAGGCGAAAACGATGGTGTTTTTGGAAGGAAGAGAGGAGGAGCGGGGCATGGAGGTCGGCACGGCCACGGGCTCCGGCGAGCAATGCCGGCGCCACCGTGGCGGTTACGGCCCTTCCGGCCCTCACCTCGGTGAAAACGCGGTGCTGGAGGTGGGCTACGTCGAGGCGAGGCTCACGCGGAAGCTCGCGGAGCTTCGGGCGAAGACAAGGCGACGCAGGCGAGCTCGCGGCGGCAACAATGGCGAGCGGCCGCGCGGTGGCGAGGAGCGGGGCTGCGTTCTGAAATGAAGAGCGCGAGAGGAGGAAGGGAGCGGGCGCGGGGGTTAAGGCACGGTCGGGAGTGACCCTAGACGCGTTCCCGTCCAGGTGCGGAGGCTCCAACCAGCCGGCCAGCCACCGCCCATGGCCGCCGGTGCGGCGCGGCCACGCGGCGAGGCGCGCGCTGGTTGGCGAGCACACGGGAGCGGGGCGCGGCGTGCGGCGTACGCCCGGTCCACTGGACCGCAGCGCGCGCGGGCGCGCGTGCGCGAGTGCGAGCTGGGCCAGGCCGGCTTGCGTCTGTGGGCCGAAAGTGAGGCGCCGACCCACTTAGGCGGAGAAAAGCTTTTCTTTATTTTTTTCAATTCTCTTTTTTTCCAAATTTTCAAAATGCAACTGCTTTAAATCTATTTTTGAGCAACAAAATGGTATTTTCTGATGAGGACATCCTCCACTATTAACTGCTGGCAAGGACGCAACAAAAAAGGGTCAAGTGGCCTAGTTGTAGTCGGGTGGCAACCGTGTGAGCCTCTGAATAATCCCACCTTGCTTAGCTTGGGAGGAGGAAGCCACCCTAAAAGAGAGGCACACTTCCCCTATCGGACTAGTCTTTTAGGGATATTGGGCCTTTTTCTGAGTGGGTGTGCATAAAAACTGCTGGGGTCTGGGCAACCTTAATTTATTGGGCCTCGAGCAACCCTACCTGGGCCGGATGTATCATTTGGTATCAAAGCTAGGCCCTTGTTTAAGGGGGTGGGAATGATGAGGACATCCTCCACTATTACCCGCTGGCAAAGACACAATAAAAAAAGGGTCAAGTGGCCTAGTTGTAGTCGGGTGGTGACCGTGTGAGCCTCTAAATAATCCCACCTTGCTTAGCTTGGAAGGAGGAAGCCACCCTAAAAGAGAGTCACCCTTCCCCTATCGGACTAGTCTTTTAGGGACATTGGGTCTTTCCCCGAGTGGGTGTGTATAAAAACTGTTGGGGTCCGGGCAACCTTAATTTATTGGGCCTCGGCCAACCCCACCTGGGCCGGATGTATCATTTTCTGGAAATGGCCCAAAAATGAAAGTTGCTTAGAATTTAATCCTCTACAACTTTGCTTAAAGGACCAAGTCAAAATTCCCAACAGATTTTGAATTGGAAAGTAAAAGCTAAATAGGAAGGATTTTTTTACCTTTTTCCATAATATTTTCAAAAGCAAATTTTGTCAAAAGTTTGAATACAACTTTGCTCCAAAAATTTTGCTAAACATTTCTAAACTAATTACTCAAGCAAACAAGCATTTTTAACACCATTACAAGCACAACCATGGCATAATTCTATTTAAACAAACAATGCAACAAGCATGTTTTCATTAACATGTTTCAAGGTCATGTTTCAATCATTATTTCATGCAATGTTAATGAATGCATGACAATGCTTATGCTCATGATTTGCAGGTGCTGAATGCATGCGTAACACCGGGGTGTTACACACATTCTTGAAATTGATTCCAAAATCTTTCAATGTTGCCTTCATCCATAAGATTTGTGCATAACAACTACCCGCGGCGATGTATTCGGTCTCGGCGGTAGAGAGTGCAATACTATTTTGCTTCTTAGATGACCATGATACTAGTGACCTTCCCAATAGTTGACAAGTACCGGAGGTGCTCTTTCTTTCAACTTTTTCACCGGCATAGTCAGAATCCGAATATCCCACTAGCTCAAAACTTGCACCTTTGGGATACCACAATCCAACATCTTGTGTATGCTTTAATTATCTTAATATTCTCTTTGTTGCCTTCAAATGACTTTCTCTTGGTGAGGCTTGAAATCTTGCACACATGCATACACTAAACATCACATCAGGCCTTGATGCTGTCACATAGAGTAGGCTACCAATCATTGATCTATATAGCTTTTGATCCACCATGTTGCCACTCTTATCATTATCCAAGCTTCCACTAGTGCTCATTGGAGTAGTGATTTCTTTTGCATCTTCCATGCCAAACTTCTTTAGCATATCCTTTATGTATTTGGTTTGGCTCACAAATATTCCTTCCTTCATTTGTTTAATTTGAAGTCCAAGAAAGAAACTTAGTTCACCAATCATTGACATTTCAAATTCATTTGCCATCATTTTCCCAAACTCATCATAATACTCTTGATTGGTTGAACCGAATATGATATCATCAACATATATTTGCAACACAAACAAGTCTTTGTCAATTTTCTTGGTGAAAAGAGTAGTATCCACTTTGCCCATGACAAATCCTTTGGATAGCAAGAAATCTCTTAATCTTTCATATCATGCTCTAGGTGCTTGCTTTAACCCATACAAAGCTTTTCTCAACTTATAGACATGATTGGATTTCTTGTCATCTTCAAAACCAGGAGGTTGCTCCACATACACCTCCTCTTGAATGTACCCATTAAGAAATGCACTCTTCACATCCATTTGATATAGCTTGATATTGTGAGCACAAGCACAGGCAAGTAAGATCCTAATTGCTTTCAATCTTGCAACCGGGGCATATGTTTCACCAAAGTCAAGACCCTCTATTTGTGTGTAACCTTGAGCCACTAGTCTTGCTTTGTTCCTTACTACTATCCCATCTTAATCTTGCTTGTTGCGAAAGACCCATTTTGTTCCAATGATATTGTGATCTTTATTCCTCTTAAAGTTGTTGAGCTCTTCATGCATTGTATTTACCCAATCCGGATCTCTCAATGCTTTATCAATGTCCTTGGGTTCTTTCATTGACACAAAAAAAGAGTGAGCATAAAATGATGTCAATCTTGATCTAGTTTGAACTCCCCTTTGTATGTCACCAATGATGGAATCCAATGGATGGTCTCTAGTAATGTTGGATGGTTCAAGCACTTGCACTTGATTGCTTGGATGTTGATATTGATCATGAGTTAGAGATGATGAACTAGCCACTTGTTGATCTTGTTGCACTTGAGATGATGTACTAGCTTGATTTTGCACAAGAGAACTCCTAGCTTGAGTGATTGGACTTTGGAGCACTTAATCTTTGTTGCCATCCATATCAATCACTTGCTTTGGTCTAATGTCACCAATATCCATTCCTTTTATAGCATTACTCAATTGAGTTCCTCTCACATCATCCAAGTTTTCTTCTTCATCTTGAGAGCCATTTGTTTCATCAAACTCAACATCATGTACTTCTTCAAGTTGTCCACTAGCTAGGTTCCATACTCTATAAGCTTTGCTTGAAGTTGAGTAGCCAAGTAGGAAGCCTTCATCATATTTCTTTTCAAACTTGCTTAATCTAGTGCCTTTCTTCAAGATATAGCATTTGCAACCAAAAACCCGAAAGTATGCAATGTTGGCCTTTCTTCCATTCAATATCTCATATGGTGTCTTCTCTAGGAACTTATGGCAATAGAGGCGGTTGCTATAGAAGCAAGCCGTGTTGATTGCTTCGGCCCAAAATGAATGACTCACATTATACTCATTCAACATTGATTTTGCCATACCAATTAAGGTTCTATTCTTCCTCTCAACTAGGCCATTGGATTGAGGTGTATACTTGGGCAAAAATTGATGTTTGATTCTAAGCTCATCACATAGCTCATCAACCTTTATGTTTCTAAACTCACTTCCATTGTCACTTCTCACTTTCTTGATTATGGTTTCAAACTCATTTTGCACTCTCTTGATGAACTTCTTAAATATGTCAAATACATCATTCTTGTCCACAAGAAAGAATACCCATGTGTATCTAGTGAAATCATCCACAATCACAAAGCCATACTTGTTGCCACCAATGCTTGTGTATGTAGTTGGCCCAAATAGATCTATGTGCAACAACTCAAATGTCTTGAAAGTACTCATGATGCTTTTCAATGGATGAGTGTTGCCCACTTGCTTTTCGGCTTGACATGCACTACATAGCTTATCTTTCTCAAATGTGACATCCTTCAAGCCTCTAACTAAGTCATGCTTCACTAATTTGTTCAATTGCTTCATGCCAACATGACCAAGTCTTCTATACCATAGCCAACCTATACTTGATTTGGTGAGCAAGCATGTTGAAAGTTGAGTGTCACTAGCATTGAAATCAACCAAGTATAGATTCTCATATCTAAAACCTTTGAAGATCAAGTTGGAGCCATCAACACTAACTATCTCCACATCATCAATACCAAAGATACACTTGAAGCCTAGATCACATAATTGAGCAACCGACAACAAGTTAAAATTGAGCTTTTCAACTATTAGCATATTGGAGATGCTATGATCATTAGAGATTGCAATCCTTCCAAGTGCTTTCACATCACCCTTGCTATTGTCACCAAATGTAATGCTTTCAATACCACTATCATTTGATTTGAGAGAGTTGAACATTCTTGAATCACCGGTCATATGTTGAGAGCACCCACTATCAAGCACCCAATGCCTTCCTCCGGCCTTGTAATTTACCTACAAAATAAATTAATTTCTTTTAGGTATCCATATTTGCTTGGGTCCTTGGAGGTTAGTAATTAAGCTCTTTGGTACCCAAATGGCCTTCTTCTTTGGACCCACAATTGGTGTACCAACAAACTTAGCTTGCACACCCTTCTTACCCTTGGTAAGAACATAATAAGAATCAAAAAGAATGCAATCCATTTTAGCATGAAACTTGTTGTTGTTCTTGTTTATTTTATTATAATTAATTTCTAGATGCCCAACTTGCTTGCATCTATTGCAATAATGACCATTGCTTTTCACAAAGCGAGACTTTAGAGTAGCAAAGGTCGTCTTACCCTTCTTGGGAGTATAGCCCAAACCATCTTTGTTAAGAGAGAACCTTTGGCTACCCAAGTATTTTAGCAAGCGGGCATCCCCACTATAGGCATTGCCTAATGCGCGGGTGAGATCATCCACCTCTCTCTTGAGAGTCTCATTCTCAACCACAAGTGATGAATCACTAGTAGTAGAGGTAGAGTTGGTCGTGGTGGATGATGATGAGCTACATGAAGCATTAGTAGGACCAACAAATAAAGAATCATCAATAATATCACATGTTAGTCCAATATCACAAGTGACAACCACTTGCTCCTCCTTAGCTTCCTTCATGAACTTCTCCAACTTGAGGTCCTTTTCCTTGATGAGCTCAAGTAGAGTGGAGTGAGCTTCCTTAAGCCTAGTGTGAGCAACTTCAAGGTCCTCGTGGTCTTTCTTTAGACACTCACGAGAGGCCTCTAGCTCATCAAAGGATTTCCTAAGAGCTTTGAGCTCTTATTCAATTCCTTTGCACTCCTTACTCTTTTTTAGAGCAACAAGCTCCTCCATTAAGGTATCATTTTTATTGCTCTTGGCAATGAGCTCTTGCTCTAAGATCTTACTTCTCTTGGTGGTCCTCTTGTAGCCCTTGCTCATTTGATCTATTATGCCCAATAGATCATCCTTGGAGTAGTCCTCATCCTCCTCATCATCACTCCTACAACCATCACTAGCACAAGAATCATCATCACTATCATCATATTTTACCTTGGTAGGCTTGTCCATAAGGTATGTCAATGTAGTGTCGAAGATAGATGGCTTGTTTGAGAGGGCGAGGCTTGCAATGGCTCGCCGAGTGATCCTCTCATCATCACTAGAGCTTGCATCATCATCACTATCGGAGTTATCACTATCCCAAGTGACTACATAACCACCACCCTTCTTCTTATTGAATATGAAGCTCTTATTTGCTTTCTTCTCCTTCTCTTTCTTATCCTTCTTGTTCTTCTTGAGCTTCAAGTCCCCATTATGAAACCTCTTATCTTTATAGGGGCAATCCGCCACTATGTGATTGGGGCTATTGCAATTGTAGTAAAGGATCTTTGTCTTTATAGTGTCTCTCCTCTTCCTTGCCCCATATTCTTTCTTCTTCATGAACCTCCCCATCTTATACACTAGGAGGGCCATGGTATCATCATCGAATAGATCATCATCATCGCTCTACACCTTGCTCTTGCCCTTAAAAGATGAAGCCTTGAATACAATGGGCTTCTCTTGCTTGACCTTGGTCTCCTTCTTCTCTTCTACCTCATCTTCATCACTATTGTATTGGGCATCGGTCATTATATCTCCAAGCACATCGGTTGGTTTGACCTTGTCCAATCCCTCTCTAAAGATCATTCTTCTCAAGGTGGCAAACTTCTTGGGTAAGCACATCAAGAACTTGTGTGAGAAGTCCTTGTCCTCAACCTTCTCTCCAAGCCCCTTGAGATCATTGACAATGACTTGGAGCTTATAGAACATCTCCGGGATGGATTCATCATCCTTCATCTTGAAAATGGAGAACTTGTCCTTGAGCATATATAGTTTGGCACTTTTTACCGTTGAAGTGCCTTCATATATTTCTTCAAGCCTTATCTAAAGCTCACTTGCCTTTTCAAGATCTTTGATTTGCTCAAATACTTTGTCATCAATGGCACGGTAGATTGCGTCAAGTGCCGCCGTATTGCATTGTTTATTGATGAGGTCATTGGGAGTGAGATTTTCCTCATCAAGAATGATGTATCCTTCTTTGGTCACATCACAAACCTTATCATGTATATTGCCTAGATATTGCTTCATCTTCCTTTTCCAATGATCAAAGGAAGAGACGTCATCAAAGAATGGAGGCTTGCCATTAACATGATTGAACATAACTTGAGCCATCTTATACCGAGGTTGTTAAGCCTAGAAAATGGTGACTACGGCTTCGATACCACTTGAAAGGTCTTGATGGCTAGAGGGGGGTGAATAGCCTATTAAAATTTCCTACAAAGTGTGCTAAACAAGTTTATCAATATAACAAATAGCGAGATGTGAGTTTTGCTTAGCCTACGGGGTGTTTGCAAGCCACCTATCCAATTCACAATTCTAGTATATTTGCAATCAACCGCACAAGTCAAACCGCACAACTTAGCTACAACTAAAGCTAACTAGCTACACAAGCTAAGAGCTACACTAACAAGCTAGCAAGGTAACCAAGAAATTAATATAAAAGAGAGTTAGGAGGGTATCACCGAGGGGTGAAGTATTGAGCCAACCAATCAATATGATCAAGAGATGAATTCCACAATACACAACCACCGGGATCGATTAATCATAATAAGAATAATGACACGAAGATTTATCCCAAGGTTCACGTGCTTGCCGGTACGCTAGTCCCTATTGTGTCCCTCTTCACCACGTGATTCGATGGCTAATCGATCACACATCGAGCCTCTCAAAAGGCGCCACAAGAACCTACCAAATAGCAAGAGGTTGCAATGACACGAGCAATTTACTAACGTTTCCTTTGGCGCTTCGCCGAGGTAAACACAAACCCCTCACAAGCACCGGAGGTGGCCAAGAACAATCACCAACTCTTGCCAACACCTTCAAGCTGCTCCAAGCCGTCTAGATAGCGGCAACCACCAAGAGAAATAAGAATCCCACAAAAAATCAACAACCAAGTGTCAACTAGATGCAATCTCACAATGCAAATGCACTTGGATCACTCAATCTCACTTCGAATATGCAAAGAAGCAAGAGAGATGAGTCAGAGGGGAGTTGCTTAGCTCAAAGTGCTCACAAGTATGTCAAAGAGTGCAAGAGTGTGAGCCAAGAGCCGGCCAACAAGTATTTATAAGCACCCCAAACAAATAGAGTAGTTAGGAGCTAGAAGGGGTGCAGACGCACACGACAGACGCGTCTGTTGCTCAACCGACAGACGCGTCTGTCGCTCAACCGACAGACACGCTGTCCAGCGTCTGTTGCTCCTCACGAACGCGACAGACGCGTTTGTCGCCTTAGCGACAGACGCGGCTTCAGCGTTTGACGCCCTCGCCGTTCGCCACGTGTCTCGACCATTGGAGTTCATCGCGCTCGCGCTCTACGCATCAGACGCGTCTGTCACGACCGACAGACGCCGCCTCGCCACCGTCACACGCGGTCTAGAAGCCATGTAAACGCGCCAGAGTGACAGACGCGTCCGGTGCCTAGCCGATGGACGCGTCTGTCGCGTAGAACCGCGACGCGCCCACGCGACAGACACGGCAACAGTGCCATGCATGGCGTCTGTCGCGGTCACGTCCGTGCGTCTGACGCCCGAGCGCCAGAAACCCTAACTAGGGTATGGCGACAGACGTTGCACAGTAGCGTCTGACGCTTAGGGCAGCAGCATCTGTCGCCCATATCTCGGCGAGTTTGCGACGTTTGCTCGATCCGTTTGATTCACCCTTTCACATATGAGCTAGACTAAGTATGTGTGTCACTTTAGCACATATTTTAGCTCGTGAAACATCGTGTGACATCGCCTCCAAATCTCGACATTGGCGTAAAGGAAAATAGGCGTTTCAACTCCTCGAAAACGGCTGAATCCCGCCTCGCAAGCTCGGCGGGAGGGAGAGAGAACTCCAAATCCTCTCTACCATTCAAACTCCACCGCCTTCGCAAAGGTGCTAACACCACCAAGGTTTCATCGTCACGTGCAAGTGTGTTAGCATTTTCACAATCATTTTTTGAGGCGTTATTAGTTCTATCCAAATGCAAATTATTATGAAATGCATATCTAGAGGCACTTAGGAGTCCAATAGCTGCGTCATTCCCCTCTTTATAGTATGGCTATCTATCATATAATGTAACCATACCCACTAGGTATCTTGGTTACTAAAACACAACCCTTAAGCTATACCTTTGCCTTGATCACGTAGGGTTACATCTAAATCCAAGTGTGGCCATCATGATCACCATGTCCATCTTGCCACCAACCTTGGAATGTACTAATCCTCATATGCTATATACAATTTAGGCATAGGATTAGTACTTAGGCATTGTCACTAATTACCAACACCAAACATAGAGCTTTCATACGGGAGATCATCTGCAACTTCTTCGCGTCTCATCTGCCGTGGTAAGGGGAGGGAAGCGGATCAGGGATCGCAATCGCGCCATTACTTAACATAATCGATTCAAGGGTACTTATTGGGTCTTCGGAGGGTTTCTTGGTCCACTTCAGTCACTGCCAAAACCCAGGTCCAGTTCTAAAATTTTGCTGTAAGGCTAGGTTAAGGCCCATTTTCCGGTCTTGCCCACGTCCTAGTCCTATGATCAATGGTCAGTCAGGTTAAAACATACTACGAACTTACCTTTCAAAAAAAACACACACATATACGAACTTAAAGAGTCTTTCCCTCTGTGCTAGTCCTATCATGAATCAGGATAAACATACGAAGTTAAAGGGCTCACTGAAACACAGGGAATTTTGTAGAAATTATTCATAAATTCAAAGGAGTCCTAAAAAGAGCAGAGCACAAGCTGCCAGGCTTTGTTGATTAGTCCGTCCGTTCCAAAGAAAATCGGTAATGCTGCGGTTCATGCGTCTGATGCCTGCGCAAATCATCAAACAGCTCTACAGGAGGCCCATGCGTTCTTCTTTCTTCTACTTTCCCCATTCTCATCCGAGCTTGGAGCTCTGCACCACGATGTCCACACATTTCTCGTGCTATCCGTCATCGATTGGCTATGGCTAGTGGAGATCAACAAAATTAGCTCGCAGGAGCTTCAACAACACACGACCCCAGCCTCACCGTCACTGGACGCCCCATGAATCGGCAACCCGGCCCTCCAGTGTTGCGTCACGGGAGCCACTGTGGCTCAGCGGTCGGCACCAGGTCATGTCGTCAGCCTTCTTCTTCTCCCCTGGCGGTCAACAATGCATCTCCTGCGAAGCTGAATGCAAGGGTGACTCATGGAGACTCCCTTGTGCATCGCATCTTCAAGAAGGACATGCTTCTCACGCCCTCTCCACTGGTACATCTACAGATTTTTTTATATGTTGCAATATGAGATTTTCAATGTCAATTGGTCATTTGTGATGTTGCAATTTTGATTTTTTTAGTTTTGTACTATGATGAGTGACATTTGCTATTTCGGGAGGTTGCGGCTGTAATATTGTGATGTTGTAACTATTGATTTTTAGATGTTACATCATTTTCATCCGTGCAACATTTGTTTCATTGTGAGATGTTACCAGAGTTCTTTCTATTTGTTGCACCAATATTTTTTTATTTACTTCAGTGGTATGTTGCGCATGCTTTTCGTGAATATTGAACTTAACTTTTGACTTGAAGGTGGCTTGTTGCAGTAGGAGTTTTCCTACTGTCGCAGGAGACTAACTAGCATGTTGGAGTATTGCATCTCAAATGTTGCAAAGTCTTATATTGTTGCAGTTGAGGTTTTAATTTGTTGCACAACATAAGTCGTGTTGCAGTAAATATTTTGTTTTGTTTCAATTCCAATCAGTGGCGGGCGCAGGATTTTATGTCTGGGTATTCAAACGGTGGCGCCCCTGCCGGCCTGTCTGTGCGCTGTGCCGCCCGCCCGACGCCCGTGGTCCGTCGTCGCCCGTGCCCGTCGGCTGCTGCCGCTCGACGCCAGTCGCTCGCTAGGGTTCATCGGTTCGGGGAATTGGGGGAAAGAACGAGCGAGAGCGAGCCTGCGACCCTGCGTGCGAGAGTGAGACGGGAGGAAGGAGGTGGGAGCGTGATTTTGGGCCTCCGGAAGTGAAAATGGGCCGCTCAGCCTCATTGGGCCATCGGTGGGAGAGGAAACCGAGTGAGAATTAGACCTATTTGCCTATACAAGTATTTAGATCGCTGTATTTTTATTTTTTTTATACAGACATATATATATATATGTACTATACGTATAAATTTTTTTGTCAAAAAATTTAGGTATTCAATTGAATACCATTGAATAGAGCTGGGCCCGCCACTGATTCCAATCGTCGACTCCCCCCCCGGGCTATGCCGGTGGCCGTGCGTGCTCTCCGTGTCGTGCAGCCAGCCACCGGCCTCCTTGCTGCTTCGCTCTTCCCCTCGGTCGTGGGAGAAGCTTAGCCACTCGATTAACTATTAACAGTTCAATTAACGTGGAGTTAGAGCCAGATGAACGGTGGATGTTGCATCCGATGCTAGCTGCGTGCCTGCGTAGCAGCAGCAGGTGGGCAGCATGCGTAGCCGCAGTAGGTGGGTCAGGCACAGCAGGTGGGGGCAGGCGTAGCACATTGAGGCCGCGTTCACTTTCCCCTCCCAACCTAAAATATTTTCTCTTACACACATCACATCAAATCTTTCGACGCATGCATGGAGCATTAAACGTAGGTAAAAAAGATAACTAATTGCATAGTTTGTCTGTAAAGTTTAAAACGAATCTTTTGAGTCTAATTAATCTATAGTTGGACAAATTTTACCAAATAACAACGAAAAGTGCTACAGTAACTTTTCAGCTACTTTTCGCGAAGTGAACACACCCTGAAAGAAAATACTCCGTCTGTCTCAAAATAAATGTCATTCTCGCTTCCCGAGCAGTCAAACATTTCTAACTTAGAGCATGTTCATCTGGCTTATAATTCGTCTTTTTCAGCTTGTTTTTTTAGCCGGAACAGTATTTTTCTCTCACAACAAAACAGTCAACAGTGTTTTTCAGCCGGCTTATCAGCCCAGCCGAACGGGGCCTTAGACTAAATATATACAAGCAAATATTAATATTTATAGTATACAATTTGTATCATTAGATAAATCATCATTGAATCTATTTTCATAATAAACTTTTTTGAGATATAAATATTATTAATATTTTCTGCAAATCTAGTCAAATTTAATAAAGTTTAATCGGCACGAATACCGTAGCGATAATTATAAACGGGACATGTTAGGGGGTGTTTGGTTTGAGGAGTTAAAGTTTAACAAACAATGTAGCACTTTCGTCTTATTTGACAAAAAGTTTCCAATCTTGGACTAATTAGGCTTAATAGATTCGTCTCGTAAATTACTCATAATCTTTGTCGACATGCATACAATTAGTCTACATTTAGTACTCCATGCATTTAAGGAAACATTGATGTGATGAGAGTTAAACTTTAACCCATTGCAACCAAACAGGCCGTTAGGTTGGTGGCCTACGCAGCTTCTTGGCTAGACATCGATCTCGGCCTGACCAAAATCAGGATCTGTTGCCCGGCCGTTCAGGCCCTGTTTAGATGCCGAACTCGGCGGCCCGAATCGGCGCCTACTGCTACAGTGTTCCTGTCGGAACACTGTAGCAGCTTTTGTTTTTTTAGTGCAAAAAATTGTCCAAAATGATTAATTAGACTCAAAATGTTCGTCTCGCAAAGTACAACAAAACTATGCAATTAGTTTATGATTTCATCTACATTTAGTACTCCATGCATTTGCCAGCATTTTGATGTTATGGGAAATCTCCTTTTTTATAGTAAAATTTAGGGGTGAATTTGAGTATCTAAACAAGGCCTCAATCAAAAAACATCCACAGGCCCTAAACCATTGCAGGAGTGTAGGGCCTAGGTATTGAGTTAGTGATATTAATCCCTGCAGCCCAATCGCCATTAATGGTCCGCAACGTGACTTCTTTACCTATCTGTTTGGAGCAGCTCGGCTTCAGAATAATGTGGCGGTATTGTTTGGCGTCGTAGCCTGGAGTTTTTTTTTCCGATAATGTGTTAGGACGTCCAGTCGCGTCCGGATGCGGCCACTCCTTATCCCATCTCGTGCCCCCCCTTCCGCTCCCCGTGCCCACTCACTACCGCTCTGCCCGCCCGCTCTCCGGGCCTGCGCTAGCGCCCCTAGGACAGACGCCGCGCCCACGTGCCATCTCGCTGCCGTCCTGCTCACCCACGCTCCCTCCCTCCCTCCCCCTTCGCGATCTCCATTGCGACCCCGTGCTCCCCAGCGACCCGACTCTTGCTCCCAGCACCGGAGACGAGGACGACGGCGACAGCTCTGACAAGGTTGGTCGGTTCTTCTCTAGATTCGAGCCCTCCTCCTCATCCTCCTCCTCCTCTGGATCTGAGGGACGTGGCAGTGGCTAGGGTTTCGCCGAGCTCTAGGGTCTTGTTCCCTCCTCCCTCTAGCGAGCTCAAAGGTGATGGGCCAGGGGCTGGAGCAGCCTGCATCTCGAACCCATCCGCTTTGCTGTTTTGTACACCTAATTTTTTTTGTTGTTTCTCCATGTTGCAATGGGATTTTTAAGATGTTGCAACAGATGATTTTCGAATGTTGCAATAGGGTGATTTATGTGTTGCAGAAAGAGAGTTCTAATGTTGGGATTGTTGCAATAGGGGATTTTAATTGTTGAAATTACCTTTTTCAATGGTGCAGCACCGAAAGGTGATTATTGAGTTGTTTCCATTTCCATGTTTCATGGTTGATTTTGCGATATTACAGTACTACTGCTTGAGATGTTGCAGTACATAATTTTCAAATGTTACAGTACATAATTTTCGATGTTGCACTTCATAGTTTGCGATGTTATAGTATTTATATTCCGACGTTACATTACATAGTTTACATAATTTTGCGATGTTTCACTTGAAGTGTTTCGTGCTTTTGGGACAGAGGAGCGGTGGGAAATAGGGCGCGGTGGGGGAACGGGGACAGGGCACGGTGAACGCAATTTTATTCTGATCTGATTCTATTCGTGTTCGCAGGGGCAGCCGGGTTTGGGAACGGGAGCGGCGTCCAGCCGTTTTTTTCAGTATAAAAGGCCTCTCGCAGAGTGAGGAAGCCGAAGCCGCAGCAGCCATACAGCCCAGTAGCCCACACTAAATGGGCCTTAATACGGCTCACACCAAATAAACCCTTAAACTAACAAACGGAACATTTTTTTTACTGATAACGGAACATTTGTTTGGAAATAGGCAAAAGACCTACAGCGACTTAACAATCTCTATAAACATCGGTAAAAAAAAAGAAAAGATTAAGGAGTAAATAAAGTTGAGTGAACAATACGAAAGGCACGGATAACAACCAGTGGTTCGATCCAAATGTTTTCAAAGCGACAACAAATTGTATCTCAAAAAAAAAAAACTCGCTAACTGATGGGACTGAAAATAAACACAACAAAAAGCTTACGAGTGTTGAAGGGCCAACGATCGCTTCGGAGCCAATATAATTTTTATGTCAGTTCAAGCAAGACCCGGATACTCCCTCCACGTGACACGTGAGAACCCTCCCATACCACGTGCCATTGATTACTGCCAAAGAAAAGAGAGGTTAGTGAATGGGATTTTCGTTCGGCTGTGCTGATAAGTCGGCTGAAAAACACTGTTGACTGATTTGTTGTGAGAGAAAAATAATGTTTCGGCTGAAAAAAAAGCTGAAAAAGACGAATTATAAGCCAGATGAACAGAGTAAGGAATTCTGAACGGAACATGATCAGGCGGCCGTCAGGCCGGCACATCTGACGTGAGCTGCGGCACCGGGTCACCGCCTGGCCGACGCTGGAGAAAAAGAACCATGTTCAGTTCCTCAAAAAAAAGTACTATACGAAAAAAAAGATTCTCTGTCACATTAAACTTGCGATACATGCATGGAGTACTAAATGTAGATGAAATCAAAAATTAATTGTACAGCTTGGTTGTACTTTGCGAGACGAACGTTTTGAACCTAATTAGTCAACGGTCGGACACTATTTGCCAAATAAAGCCAAAACGTGCTACAGTACTTTTTTTACCCCTTTTCAGGGATCTAAACACAGCCCAATACTTTTCTTAGGGTCTGTTTGGTTTCAGTTTGTTAAAGTTTAACTCCCATCACATCAATGTTCCCTCAAATACATGGAGTACTAAATGTAGACTAATTACATGTATGTCGGCACAGATTAGGAGTAATTTACGAGACGAATCTACTAAGCTTAATTAGTCCAAGATTAGACACTTTTTGTCAAATAAGACGAAAGTGCTACAGTGTTTATTAAACTTTAACTCCTCAGACCAAACACCCCCTTATTGACTGGTATCTGGAAAAAAAAAAGTCTCATGTGTACTCTGCGCGCGTTTCGTCCACCCGTTGTTTGCACCTCTTGAAATCATGTCAAACAGCGTCATCACGGTGACAAAGGTGTGAAGTGTTTAATATTATAAAATGCCTGCATACCAAGGAAACTACATATACAGTAATACATTTTCAAAAATGCATTAATGGTTTATTGATGATTTTTATTTGCAAGTTCCTCGTAAAGTAAAGAGAAGTAGGTGGAAGTTTTATCTCTCGTTCTTCCGTTGGAAAACTAGATCACTTTGTTTTTGCATAGTGATTACGAAAGTGATAGTAACTGATCAACTACTGCTAATTGCCATAAATCTTATCAAGTACTGCCATTTTCTTTAAAGAAATGCTACATGTATAACAGGTATCCTAAAACTTCAATATGGACCATGTAATGTAGCCGCACTATATTATTCACTAGGTTGAGAGTTAGGGAATGATCTTTGTTTTTGTACAAAATAAAACTGTAAAAACTGTGAAGCATGTCTATGTTTTGAAATATTAATACGCACGTTCTTAAATAGGATGTTGCATTATTATTGTATCAGCAACTAATTTCATAGACTACTTTCAGAAATTTGGCAATAGTTTATTACGGCATGTTTGATCCTCTCAACTAGATGACTGGATAGTTCTAGGGGGTTGTTTGGATCCGATGACTAAAGTTTAGAATGTGTCACATGGGGTGTTCGGATACTAATAAAAAACAAATTACAGAATCTATCAGTAATGAATGAGACGAATTTATTAAGCCTAATTAATCCATCATTAGCACATATTTACTGTAGCACCACATTGTCAAATCATGGATGTAACACCCCAGGTGTTTGTTACCCGTTAAGCAGTGGGTTTGAGCTCAAACATGATAGATTAAGTGGTGATGAAGATGTCAAGGTCAAACCTATGGACAGTTGTCCAACCTAAACTTGGATGTTGCACCATTGCTTCACATATAGGCCATTTTCAAGATGTATGCTTGGGTGGTGTTATTGCAATATTTTCATGTGTCTCACCTTAATACCTATCTATATTGGTCACTCGAAAAGTTTCATGAAGTTTGAAGTCAAAAAGTCACATGAAATGATAAGTTATATCCTTGTTAGAATGGTTTTACTAAGTGCTTGAATTGCACTATTAAGTGAATGAAAATATAGGTCATCAACCAAACCTTACAACCTTGACCAAAAGACTCTAGATGGACTCTACAACAAAAGTCATGAAACGTTCGTGTTGAGCAAATGTCCAGAAAATGCTCCAATGGATCAAAAAGGATAAATTAAGCTTTATCGTGATCCTACTTTGGTCAAAGTAGAACTGTAACTTCTGCACCTGTTTTGATGTTGGACTTTAAATAAAAGTTGTAGTTCATGTTATGGAGAAGAAACTTTGTTTAAGGGTCAAGAGCTAGTTTGGTCCATAACCTAGTCAAACAGGGGTCACAAGATTGAATCTACTGTAGTTTTCAGCACTTAGAAATATTTCTAAGTCTAGGATTTCAATGGTGATAATGGTTGGCACGTCGCGTTCTCGTGTTTTTGCTAAGCAACTCAAGTTGAGCCAAATGTAAAAGTTGAAGAATACATGATGATGAAGAGCATACAAAAAGTTGAGTTCATTTTGACGAAGTTTTGACCATCGAAAGTGAGTTTCCGTGACTGCCATCAAGGTGTTGACACTGTAGTTTTGGCAACTAGTTAACTGCTAATCCATTGCTCTAATGACCTTGGCTCCTTAATGAAAAACGTAGAGCTTCATGTGGGCTCCAACTTTGGTTTTGGGCCCATGTCCAAAATCGGCCCGGATCTGGCCCAAATCACGTTCCACCTTTGCCACTCTGTCGCGCACCACATGTTCGATCAAATGCCGTCGTGGCGCCCATTCACAGAGCACGCCTCGCCATTGCTGCCACGCGTCGTCCTCCTCGCCACGCGTCCTGCCCGCGCCTCGCATCAATTTGGAGCGCCTGAGCCGCTCTCGGTCTCCCTCACTCATTCCCTGCTCTCTCCCTCCCTTGCGCTGCTGCTTGCGCGTGCCGCCATGGCCACGAGCTGAGCTTCATGGTCGTCGTGTTCCCGCCTCTCCTCTCCACCGTAGTCGTGGCCGCGTGCTCAACAGCTCCCGCTGCTTCCTCATCTCCGACCGGCACCCCTTGGTCAAGCAAGACGACCGCCGGAGCAGCCGGCCATGGGAGCCGTTCCCGTCATCGCCGCCGACGTCCGTGGCCAGCCCTCGTCGAGCCACCTCGGGGTGAGCCGAGGCCACCCACGAGTTCGCGCGGGCCTCCCGATGCTTCCCAGCCACTTCCCCGACGCCGGCATGGCCTCCCTTCGCCGGTACGGCGAGCTCCCAGCGACCCCCCTCTGTTCATTCGTGACCAGGGACCTCATGGGAGAATTCGACTAAATCCAGAGGCCTATCTGCACTGTCATAGACTCAAATGAATAGTGCTCTCGGGACTGATTCGTAATTATTTTGTAGGAACTTTGGAAATTCATAGTAAATCATAGAAAAATCGTAAAATAGCAAATAAGGACTTTTTGGAATCCTTGTGAAATTTTCTATGCACTAGATCTATAATATCACATGTTTTAGTTTAAAGTTTTCTCTGTAAAAATAGGTTTGTGAGGCTAGTTTTTTAATGCTAGTTGTATTTGTCATTTTCATAACTGCAGATCTAGAGCTCCAAATGAAGTGAAATTTTTGTGGCATGCTACTCATATGATGTTTAATATGTGGTAAAAATTTTATGAATTTTGGTTGCCATATGAGTGAGTTATTAGTGTATCTTGCTCTCACATGAATTCTTGCAATAGCAATTTGTCTTTTTCATAGAGGTTGATATACATGTCCAAATGACTTGAAATTTGTACAGTAGACTATTGGGTGTATGCAAGAGCTACTGTAATTTTTATATATTTTATTATGGACTTTTTGTATATATTTATTATTTCACCTTGCTATCTAAATAAATTAAGAAATGCATTAAAAGAATTTATTTAGTGATGATCACTATGTTTTTTTGGTGATCATTTAACATGCACTTTTATGATGGTTATATTGGTTGTGGCCAAATGTATGTTTGGAATATAAGTTAATATTTATTCTTGCAATTGATGCTTTCCTGGACAGTTTCTGGGACTTTGGTAATTGTACCATGAAAACGATGTTTGATGAGAAATATGCTTATAGCAAAGTTGCAGATAACTCATTAGTCTAGTTTATGTTAAATTTTGGTGGCATTTGGCCTTATAGTTTGTGAGTAATGACTGTTTCAAGTTGGGTTCCAGAAATAGTTGTTCTCTGGAATCTCTAGACCAGATTCTATAATTATGCATGTTTGACTTGGTTAACTTGATAATCATGCTAAGATGATTAAAGATGAATTATGAATAATTTCATAAGCTTTCTAGAATGTCTTGTTGCATGGATATTGGATTTGTATAACTCCAGTTGTGATCCAAACATGCAGCTGTTGTTTGCAGTCTAGAAATAGATAGATGATAGTTGTGGTTGTTTACTCCATATGTTGCTAAGCGTGGCTTATACCCTTGATGATGGTCAAGTTAAGATACTTGTGATCTTGTCAAACTTGTGTTATGCTTGATGTGCTTGCCCTCTTTAATTGGTTGTGTGATGTTAGTTAAATAGCTTTTGGTGTCTATGTCTTGCGTAATCTTGTGTTTACTTGAATGCTTATGTGATACATCTTGTGTTACCATTCATTATATTCATACGCATGCATCTTGCATCTCATCTAGGTATGCTAGATGCACCACTTTAAGGATGAGATGTTGAAGCCAAACCTGAAGACGGTGTATGGTGGACCTATCCTGAAGATGAAAGGACTAAGCAAGTGTTGGGATGGGAGATGCTCGCCAAGCGAGTGTCATCTGTCAACACTAACCTAAGTGTTCAATCTCAGGCAAGCCCCGGAGCATTCTAAGCCTCCTACTTTACAAAAGCAATTGAGTATATATATGTTATATATGTATTATTGCATTAAGTTATAGGAGTTGATTGAAAACACTTATTGCATATATATCCTTTCATTGTCCCGTAAATATTCCTGGAATCCTATTTTGGTTCAGAATCGAAAATATTGCTTAGCCCTGCTTAGACCAGTAGCGATCGGTGATTTTCGTTCACCTGCAATTATAGGTGGTTACTGAAATATTTTAGCTATGAAATGGATGATATCCTAGAAATAACCAAGTGTTGATGGATAATTGGAGACCGGGCGGAATAAGTATTGGGCAACCAGACAGGGTTCTGGGGTGCTTGTAGTTTCCGTCTGTGTCGATTAAAGACCGACCGTTGTTAGGCCTCGGGTCATGCTGAACGCATGCCTCACATTTAGCTGGCCGAATAATGTACCTTTCGACCGCGAAGCTGAAAGATTATTCGGGCCGAGTGGATTGCCCGCAGTGCACTGTACCAGAGCAGGTGTGGTAGGACACGGGGGCGCGATGATAAGGCCAAAGAGCATTCGGGCGGCCTCCGGGTACATGTGGTTCCTGGCAAACTCGAGACTTTACCTGCATAGTTGACTCGGTGACCAATATCTCACTTTAGCGGGTGAGTGAGGTTTGTGTGAGGAATAAATTACCAGCTGGTTAATAATCGATTCGAATCGCCATCGTTCACTGGATAGTGAACACTTGACTCGAGTTACGGCATCGTAGTAATGATGATGGAACACGGATGGTTATGTGGATGATGTTAGAAATGCTAAACCTGAAATGGTAACCTTTAATGTTAATGGTTAATCAAGTGATTGCTTTAGCATAGGTGCTTACCTAGATTAACAGGTTATAACAAAGATGATGTAAAAGTGCTTAAAATGGTTTATTCATGATCACTTATGCTTTTCGCAAATGAGTCAAGCTAGCCCACTGAAAGAAAGCCTTGCATACTCCTTGGTGTCATTATTTTTGGTTTATGACGGGTAAGTCTAGCTGAGTACCTTCTCGTACTCAGGGTTTATCCCCACTTGTTGCAGATTATGATGTATCATGGCTACTGCAAGAATTGGATGGCTCCTGCTATAGTGGCAGAGTGTGATCATGGGCATGATCATTCTGACCTATCTTGTCTCTCATGCTTTTATTGGAAATTGACCTTGGTACTGGCATGTATTTGAATTAAGTGATATTAGTTTCAAACTACTTTGCTTCCGCTACTTTTAAACTTGAGTTGTAATAACTCTACTAAACTCTGATATATGTTGAATTACTTATGAAATAGATGTAATATATGACCTGTTATGTTGGACCACTACGATCTTGGCTTGTATGTTGGTTGGTTTGAAATCCCTCGTGATTTTATTGGACTACTGGAGTTATAGGAGCTTAAGTACGGGAATTTAATCGCTCTGGCGATTGTTTTTGTACTTTTGTTCTTATAATTTGAGCGGTTCCGTGACAATGGACTAATTAGGCTTAAAAAAATCGTCTCGCAAAACAGTCTCAATTTGTGCATTTAGTTTCGTAATTAGTCTATATTTAATACTCCATATATGTGTCCAAACATCCGATGAGACAATGACTAAAGTTTATGAGGTGAATCCAAACACCCCCTAAGTAACTATAAGCTACTCCCTCCGTCCTAAAATATAAGATATTCTAGTAAGTTTAGGACAAATTATGGGATAATGCAAATGACACATGTAACCCTTCACTAACTATAGAAAGACTTTGTGCTTACCGTATTTTGATCCTGATTGTATACACTAATAGCAGGTAGACATGTGATTGGGACTTTGAGGGAGTTCATTCACCTAGAATACCTTATAATTTGGCATAGTTTTTGAATGCTTCAATATCTTATATTCCAGAACAGAGGGAGTAAGTTGGATTGTTTGGATCAATTAGAGTTTTTCTTAGAAACTTTCTATATGGCTCTAGCTGATCCAAATAGAGCTTTAATTACATAGTATGTTTAATCGTGTGAATTGGATCCTTGAATCGATAGGATCACACAAGATCTTGATCTAACATCAAAATTTCTCAAAGTAAGAAATGAGTAATATCTATGACTAAGTGGATTCAAGATTCTAAAATTTTGTCAAAATTAGCATTATTTTTTTGACTCCTAAATATAGAATATGATTAATGATGCAAATAAATACATTCATTTTCTCAAGCAACTGATAAAGTCATGATTCTACCATTCGATCATGTCATCATCGGGTATCAACAAAGTGTTATATATATATATATATATATATATATATATATATATATATATATATATATATATATATATATATATATATGCTTGATCTCATTTTAAGATCTGATCGAAAATGTCAAATGTTTAGTGAACCTTGCCTTTATGGTTGAAAATTCTCACATGATCTTTCACGAATTTTGAAAATAAATACGCCACGTTAAAAGCATTCACATGTCACGTCACCAACCTAATCCGCACCGTGCAACGTGCTGGTGTGCCCGTTGCAAATAAGGGCCAATTCGATCAGCCACTGCGATAAAAAAAAAACCCACACCTGCAGCATCACGATGATGCGTGCCGCTTCCGCTCAATCCAACCGCTCGTTGTTTGCCTGTTTTTTGTTGAGGCGGTCAGCGTTCCGTGGCCGCGCCAGCCTTCCGAGACCCTCCACCAAACCACGCTCCAAGAACGCAACAACAACAGCACGCAGAAAGAATCAACAGGCCGCAGCACCAAGAGCATCGTGATTCGAGACCATGTCCATGTCCGCCGCCGCTCCATCGACGCAGCTCCGGTCTTCTCAGTGAGCAACAGCGGCAGGAACGACGCGCGTGCAGTATGGCGGCGCTGTGGCTTAGGCTGCTGCTCGCCGTCGGGCTCCCCATCGCGGCGCTGGCCGCGGTCGTGTTTCTGTTGTACCGTCGCAGGAGCTGGCCCCGTAATGCGCCGCCGGAGCTGCCGGAAGTTTCCCCTACGGCCGGTGCGAAGCCGCCGACGGCGAGCCCGGGGCTGGCGAAGCTCAACATGCGGTACAACGCCGCCAGCGGCCGCGTGGGGCTCCGGTTCCAGCAGCTGCACCAGCACCAGCACCACGCCGTAAGGCACCGGGGCTCGGGCGGCGGTGCGCAGCAGGGCGCGTTCCAGTGGGCCGACCACCCGCGGCTGGTGACGGAGGCGGCGGAGAACGGGTGGGCGCAATTCGTGTTCGCGGTGGCGCCGCCGCGGTCCAAGTCCGCGTCGTCGTCGCCGCTGTGGGGCACGTGCCCGCTCTGCGACGCCGGGACGAGCCGCGACATGGCGGAGGCGGCCGCGTGGGAGCTCCCCGCGGGGTCGTCCGAGCGGATGCAGGCGGTGCGGCTCAACCCGGCCGCCGCCGCGTCCAGCAGGAAGTGGCTGCCCGGAAGCATCCCGAGCCCGCTCCGCGGCGATACGGACGCGGGGAACGGGAACCCCAGCGCGCTGTGCCTCGCCAGGATGAGCCTGCCGCTGCCGGGCCCGCCCCTCGCCGGCACGCCGTTCCCGCAGGACGCCTACTTCGAGATCACCATCATCTACCTGAACACGAAACGCCCGGAGTGGTCAGCGTCCAGGGCGAGCAGGCGTGGGCGGGACGGCTCCAGCGAGAGCGACCGCGTCAAGCTCATCAGTTTTGCACCGGACGCCAAGAACCCGGTCCAAGAAAACAGAGCCGCCGCCAAGGACGGTGAACAGGATAAACGGAGGCATCTGGTCATGTCGCTCGGCCTCGCCACCGCGTCCACCGCTCCACAACGGCCGTCGCTGGCCGGAACCTACGCGTCGTCCATCGGCTTCCATTCCGACGGCGCGGTCTACCTCGACGGTAATAGCAAAGCACGGTGCTTTCAATGATCCTTGGGTGCAACCGTGCAAGACATAATCTGAAAGTGTTCCGTCTCGATTGGTGATTTCAGGGATGAAGCTGGTGTACGAATCGGACAAATCCTCGTGGGCGGGCGTGGACAAGGTGGTGGGGTGCGGCTTCGAGCCGGCGAAGCGGAAGGTGTTCTTCACGGTGGACGGGCAGCTGGTCCACGCCGTGAGCTGCAACGCGGAGGCGTTCTCGAGCCCGCTGTACCCGATGCTGGCCTCCAGCTTCGACGTGATGGCGCTGGTCAACCTCGGGCAGGGCAAGTTCCGATACGCGCCGGCCAACGCGCGGCGCACGGCCAACCCGTGCTTCGTACGCGCCGCGTCCGCGGTGGACGACGCCCGCGGCGGCGGCGGCGGCAGCGGCTCCATGGGCCTCGACTTCGACGACAGCGGCGAGCTCTTCTCCATGGGGCGGGTGGACTCCGGGTGGCTGGAGACGGCGAAGGTGAGCAGGAGCAGGAAGGAGAGCATCGGCGACTCCGGCGCGGCGTCGGTCGTCGGCGACCCGGAGGCCGAGTTCGACCTGTTCGAGATCCCGCTGCGGGACTGATGATGAACGCGACGGCCGGAGACCGACGGGTGGCCCATTTGTCAAACACGAATTAGTTGTAGTAATGGCGAATGGTCACGGCGATACTGACACATGCTTAGGAGTTAGGACACGCAGGTTGATTTGGCCGTTGTTGTTGTTGCTGTTGATGTATCATCGTCTAGCTGTTGTTATCTACGAGTAGATGTGAAAAAGTATTAGGTAGGTTAAAAGGATGAAAAGTTTGTCTTATGCAATGAGCTTTTGATTCGTTGTTTTCTTCTTTTATTCCCTGGTGTGTCTTTTTATCTTTATGCTTTCATTATTCAAGATGTACAGATGGTGGAGATAGATTCTGGAACTAAATTTTCGAATAAAAAGGAGAAAAAGAAGTGCCTAGATAACACCACAATTTGAAAAGATGAATCTTCCTGTTATTCACATTTGCATAGCTAATAATGGTATATCTTTTTACTTTGATTTTGCAAAGTCCATGCACTTTATACTTTTGTTGGTGACTACTTCCATCACCTCACCTATTTTTATATTTGAGATTTTTTATAACAAAAAATTTTGCATGTAAGTGGGTTTGCTTTATAGCATCAGTTGACTCCCAAATTCCCAATGGGCGCACGCTTTGACAATAAATAAACCCTGTTAATGGAGGCACGGAGCAAGTATCCAGCCCCTCGTGATTGTGATTTTGTTACTGGTGCTTGCATCAACAAATGACATACAAAAGGTGATAATGCTTAGTTTTGTATGTTTAATAAGTTACAAATCTCATATTTTATTTTAGTGAAGCTAGATAGGATGCCTTCTCTACTTGTCAACTACTCTCTCCATCCCAAATTATAAGTCATTTCAAGATTCTTGGAGAGTCAAAATATTTTAAGTTTGACTAATGTTATAAAAAATTATAAAAAAAATTATAACATCAAATAGATATACTATGAAAATATAATTAATAAAGAACCTAATGATATATAGTTGGTATCATAAATCTTATTATCTTATCATATAAATTTGGTCAAACTTAGATGTTTTGACTCTTCTAGATTCTTAGAATGCCTTATAATTTGGTATGGAGGGAGTGCTAGTCCATGCAGTTGCATGGCTAAAGAATCCATGTGTGCATGCACCGCTATATCATGACTTTACCATAAATTTGTAGTTTACCTTACTTTCGCTCTTCATTATTGTCAATATTATACTTGGTAATAGATATGAGTTAAATATTGGTCCATCATAATCATGTCGTCACTTTGCTCTAATTTTTATGTGGATACTCTGTACGCACTTATTCTCATTTTATTTACTATTTCAATTTCAATTGCATAACTTTTGTTTAGGTTGAGAGCTCAGGTCCATTATTAATAGCAGGTTGCGGCTTTGATTGATATCTATATAAATAGAGTGAGATATCAAGTGATGCAAATGGGTCTCTGTATATTCCATTGAACATTGTTGTACAAATATATACAAGCCTCTAGCTAGCCATTATATATTGATGCAGCCTCCAATATAAATATAATGGTTATTTTTTCAAGTATGTGTTGATTTTTTAAAAAAAATATTACACCATGAAAGTGTGAGTAATGCCGTTTCTATATGAAAATTTAAATAGCTTATATGATCACTACTCATTATCTGATACTTTATTTTGCACAGGTGGAGGTGGGATAGATGGATTTTTTAATACTAGAACTTTGCCTAAAGAGAGAGAGAGAGAGACTTAGGTTTTAGTTTAGAGCAATCCCTCTCCTTCAAATGAGTTTAAAATGACTTTTTTTTGCGACGAATGAGTTTTCAATGACTGTGCACAATGGATGAGCATGCGGAGAAAAGAATCTGGAATTCGGATAAATGGCATCTCAAGCAACATGTAGCTTGAATAATGGCATCCAGACATTTGTACCCCGGGAACCTTGTAGCGATAAGAACCATATGGGAGCTGCCATCAAACCGCGCGGCAGACGCAGAGCACAACTTGCCATTTGGCCGCCCGGTTCCACAAGAACTCCACGAGAAAAACAAAAGCATACAAGATAAGAATAAGATGAGCCCATGACTTGCCTCGCTGCCGAATAACGCTATCCTATCCAGGCATCCAACAACGCAGAGCACAGAACAGAGAAATGACAAGCAATTGCCGGCTGCCGCTAGTGCCGTCCCTAACGTCACTGCGGCTGCAGCCAGAATGATAATCTATCAAATAATTGGATTAGAATATAATCTATCAAATAATTGGATTAGAACTAATCCAGGTGTCTCTTTGGCCTCAAGGTGTCGTCAATGGCGTCACGGATTTGGAGCTAGCTGCACTGCACGCGAAACCAGTGACGTTTCTGTCTGCGTCCTGCCGCGGCACCCGCGGACTTTTTCGTGTTTTTCGTGCGAGTTGTCAGCATCTGAAACTCCTTGTGCGTTCAAGGTGTTGCCGGGCTCTCCTGTCCATTCAGCCGCCTCTAGAGTCTAGAATACGGCCGTCCTTGTGTGAGCCGGTTTCGGACGGCGCTGCTTGATCTTCATCTAGAAGCTGAGGTTTGGTACAGCAATGAGCCATTCCCTTTTTCTTTCGTTGAGGTCAGCTTGTCCAGCCCATTCTGCACAGGATTAGGTTACTGCTATATTCCTTTTCCATTTGTTTATCAAAGTAATTAGTAAGTCAGAACATCACATTCCCGTTGAGAAGCCTTCTTGGGATGAGCACTTTTGCGATCAGATTAAACAATCCTGCAGTGCTCATGCATTCAGATCTCTACAGTAACCACCAACCAAATTCAAAAGGGCAAATTGGAGCTCTCAAGCTTGCTCACATGCAAGTTTCATGTGCCGATGTTTCCACAGGTATCAGGAGCAACGGAATACTGATTAGCCGTAACATACTATAAGGAGCAACGGAGTACAGATAAGCGGTAACATACTGTACTATCAGGAGCAACGCTCCGGATACGCTGTAGAGGATAATTATCGAACAAATTCCCTCTTTACCCTCTGGGTGCCTATTTAATTTAATATATACGTGTCTATTGACCCTGTGTGTGTCTATTTGCCCCACCTTCTGTTACGAGCAGGAAATGGAGATAGAATCAGAAGAACACGGCAGGAGCTCGTGGGATGTGGGAATGCCAGGACTTCTTCAGAGTTGAATCGGTAATGTTATAAACAGGATGTCCGACACCAGCAACTCCTTTGAACGAACTCGTGGCGTGACGTGCACCATAACTTTGCCTTTTTATTCTCTGCCCATTTTTTTTTCGAGAACACGCATTGTTCTCTGCTCATTTTTTATGTCTCTTATTCTCATCTGGACGTCACGCCTCATTCCGCTCGCTGCTGCGGTTGTCCCACCGCGCGCCCCGACCATGTGCCGCTGTTGCTCGCTCCTCGCTCCCGCATCATCGCGCTCCCCACCTGCGCCGCTCACTCCTCGCTCCTCTCCCCCGTCCGTCGCGTGCCCCACCGGCACCTCGCTCCTTGCTTTGGCCGTGCACCGCGTTGCCCGCTCACTCTCGTAGCGCGCGCCGCCCGCTAGGCTGAGCCAAGGCTGTTGCTGCTGGTGCTGGATGGTGGTGGTGCTCGCACACCGCTCGTCGCCGGATCCCACCCCGATGACCGGAATCGACCAGCCCCAGTCTTCCTCTCCCCTATGTTGCAAATGTATTTCAAGTGTTTCAGATGTTTTAGAGGTATGTTGCAATTTGTCACATATAAATGTTGCAAAAGTAGATCAGGATGTTGCACATGATGCATATTTTTGCAAGTGTTTTCAGTATTATGTTGCAAGCGTTTTGAAAAAAATATTTTTAGCAAGTGTTTTATCTAAATGTTGCATATGTTTTCACACACATGTCGCAAGTGTTTTATTTGGATGTTTCATATGTTGCATATAAATGTTGTAAGTGTTTTATTTGGATGTTTCATATGTTGCATATGTCCCTGCTGGCCTGGCGCGTCTTCTCGTGTGACCAGGCGTTGACTACGTGATGCTGGTTGCCGTCGCTGCCGTGCTGCATGCCTGCGTCGTCACCAAGCGCAGCCAACCCGAGCTGCACTGGATGGGGATCTGTGCCTTTCTGTAGGCCGGCCGGTGACGGCGTCGCTAGCGCCGTCATAGCCGGGCTCGCCGCCACCCTGCTGGCCTTTCTCTCCGCCTTCATCCTCTTCAGGCTAGCTATACGCAGCAAGACCTAATATTGTTTGGTCACCATGGATTATAGTAATTCATTTTAAAAAATATCGTAAATTCACCATGAATTATAGTAATTCATGACATATATTGTCGTAACATACTTTGGAAATATCAAATTCCGGTGACTCCCTAACTTTATCATCGTAATTATTTGTTGGTATTGTTGTAACTAATCTTATTTGTTACGGTAACTGGTATCAAAATGTGGTAACTCCCAGTGCTAACTACCGTATATTCAGATTATCGTAAATATTTTGTTATGGTAAATATCGTAATAAAGTACCCATCCTGATTACCATATCCAGCCATTTAAAATATCAAAATTATAGTAATCATTTACCAGCTTCGCATGCAAGTGTGTAGATAACGTAATAGCCGGCAAGCTTTTTTGTGGGCAATGAAATCCATTATAGTAAACTACGTGCATATCGGCGTTAATTACGATCTGCATGCATCTGGCGGTAGTTACACGACCTGCATGCACGTGGCGGTAATTAAAGCATCGGCCTAATGGCGCATGCAACGCCAGGCTCGGTCAGGGCCGGTTGCATCTCGCTGGTGCGCCCGGTGGCCTGGCTACAGAATAGCGTATTTTGTAGCCAGCTACAGAGTATACTCTCCCTCTATATATATATATATATATATATATATATATATATATATATATATATATATATATATATATATATATATATATATAAAACATATATTGCAACACTATGTTTCAAATGTTTCATCTATGTTTCAAATGTTTTATCTATGTCATATATTTGTTGCATCCAACTGTTTCATGTTACAAGTGTTCATGGGGGCATAATGAGTGATAGGCGCATGGCCCAGACGCCGGGGGAAGGGCACGACAAAGCTAGGCGGACGGGGGCGCAGCGAGCTGGGGGTCGGCTCCCGAGTTCTACCCACGCGGAGAGAGAGGAGGGGTCCGAGGAAAGGAGCGAGGCCTAGTGACGGGCAGGGTGTGCATGTGAGGTGAGGGCGAGGTGTACGGGGGCGGGCTGCGCGATCGTCCATCCGGACACGAGGAGTAGCGGACGTAGGTCGCCAGCGGTCCCCACGAGTGTAGGCCGTCGGGTTGGCACGTGAAAATAGGCACGGTCGGGGGACTCGGAGTGCAAACGCGCGTCAGAGAAATGAATTGGCCCGGTCCACGGTATTGTCTGACGGATTAATATTGGCCTCGTTTAGTTCAGTGAATTGGGGAGAAAAACACTGTATCAGAATTCCTATAGCATTTCGTTTGTATTTGGTAACAATTATCCAAATTTTGACTAACTAGGCTTAAAATGTTCGTCTCGCTAAGTACAACAAAACTGTGCAATTAGTTTTTAATTTCATCAACATTTAGTACTCCATGCATTTGCCGACATTTTGATGTGACGAGAAATCTTCTTTTTGCATAGTGGAATT
The DNA here is from genome assembly GCA_038087645.1 of Saccharum hybrid cultivar R570. Classification (NCBI taxonomy): domain Eukaryota; kingdom Viridiplantae; phylum Streptophyta; class Magnoliopsida; order Poales; family Poaceae; genus Saccharum; species Saccharum hybrid cultivar. The sequence goes on along the minus strand of JAQSUU010000191.1, from coordinate 6,757,052 downwards.
TGGGGGAGAATTGAGGGAACTAAACAAGGGCATTGTCGCAGAATCGCCTAATCTAATGTCCTCCCAAGAGTACTTGTCTTTCATTAGACACTAAGTACCCAAGAGAGAACACTAAACTACGCGATTCCGTCGAGCACACCACAAGGGAGAACTCGAAGATCCACATTTTTACATCAGAATCACAAATGAGAGAGTAAAGCTTACAACATCCTTACCATTTCTTACATCACTTTTAGTACAACATCAGAGTAATTCATTATGTAGTTATAACAGCGGAATATAAAACATTATCAGAGTTCAGCGGGAATGAAATCATTTAATGACAAGTTAACATTAACAAGAAGAACGTTTAAATGCATGAATGATAACAGATTAATAATATTTTCCTTGTAAAACTTTTAGTGAGAGTTTTAATAAATAACTCTACTCCGCATCGCAAAGGAAATCCTCGCTGAGCCCACCAGGAGATTTCCACACACAAGTACCAGCTTATCAGCACCTGTCACCTACAACAGGGTAGAATAAACCCTGAGTACTCAATTATACTCCGCAAGACTTACCCGTCAGGAGAAAATAAAAAAAAAACTCTAAGGATTATGCAAGGCTTTTTGGCTCGTGGGTTTCTTATTTGCGAGAAGCAGCACTAAGAGTGCGTCCTTAATTTCTTACTTTTATTAGTTGTATTTTATTCCTTATCCAACCTTCTATGTAAGCACCTAGTCTATAATCAAGCAGGGTTGAGCAAACAGAACAATTTCTTCATCTTTCAACTGCCAGTTCTTACTACGATGCCAGAGCGTAGTCAAGCCGTACCGTCACGCAAAAACGGCGATTCGTGAATCAATATGCCCAGCTAGGTGCCCCGAAAACACACGTCTTGCTTGTACCCCGGGCATAAGCAAGACCAACCCGCTTCACTCCTGTCAAGGGGTCCACGTCCCCGTCCAAGCTCGGACTCTAAGCCCCCAACACTGCAGGCCCGGCCTCAGTATGGTGCTTAGACCTACTCATCCCAATATATATAACCACCCTAAAAAGCCGGTCCAGAAAGAAACGGAACCCATGACAAGAGAGAAACAAGTCTTCCCGCTCCCATAAGCAAGTATATGCTCGGGACAATAAATATGTGACTTGACCAGGGTCCATGCAACGAACGGTCCTTAATTGACACAGGCGGAACAAATGCAACTAGAGCCCCGCTCTGTTGCCCAACCAGGTCCAAGTCCATCCAACCCGTTCCGCCCGGTCTCTAATTATCCATATACATTTATATTACATATGATAATGACATGATAATAGTAATAATATTGTAATTTCTATCTCTCGCGAGTGATAGACAATCACTCGGCTTCTACCGAAATCCTATAGCATAGCATGCTACACGACACTATCATACTAGTAAGACTCATAGGATAATGTATATATATGCAAGTGTGTTTCATTCAACTCCTTTAAACTTAATGCACCAGCATAATTTAAAGTGCAGAATAATAGGGGTTATGTACCGAGGCTTGCCTGGGTAGAATTTAACTAAGTTAGCATTCCATCACGACGACACGATCACCAAGGCACCACTTTTCTGCTGCCTCCGGATGGCTCCACGGTTACGTGAATGCAACGTGGAATGTAAATAATTAACGATAATCGCAACTCATAGATAAGATTTTCGTCTCTCACGCGAACTAGCTTAACGGCGACGTACTAAGCCGCATATCTATGCTACCAGCAACGCGCTAAACCCCGACAAGTATTTTAATTACGAAAATCCAAGATGTTGCTTTATCCATTCATTGATTTAATATATACTCGAATTAGGACCTATTAGCTACCTTAGCAATTTAATTATTCAGCGGCTACCAACTTACAGTGAGCATATAATGATACTTGGGTTCTACTGTAAAAATTTTAGAGCTAATGCTATCATCGTTTTATCACAATAATTCCTACAAGTCATACTCTGATAATATTAAACACCTTAAGCTATATAAAGCATTCCTATAAACATCAGAATGTTACGTTAACTAATTATACTAACATAATTATACTAACAGGTAGAGCATTATTTTAGGAGCCTAACGAAATTGGTTTCACAATTTTTGAACTTCTACACATTTAGATGTTGAATTTACAAGTTTAGTTTAGAAACTAAATGAAGAAATTGCTTTAGAAATTGAAATGGGCTGTCGGCGGCAATTAAGCCCAGCAGCAACCCGCGGCCCGCGTGGGCAACGACGCGCGCCCGGCAGGCCGGCCCAACAGCGGAGAGCCCGCGCTAGCGCCCGCTTTTGCAGAAGAGTACCTGGACCATTTAGTTACTACACCGCACCTATGCTTACTATTCCAACAGAGGAAGACTTTGCACCAAGCACCCCCAACTAACCCGTCTTCACCACGGCCGGGTCCCCGATGTGCCTGCGCGCATCGACGCGGCAGCCGGCGGCAAACCACGGCTAACCCAAGCAAACTGGACCCACCTAGACCGCACCAAGGGACCGACCACTACCTGCAGTTCAGGCGGTGGCGGTGAGTAGCGGTGAAACACGGGGAGACGCCCTATGTTACGCTGCAGCGGCAGCCGGCGGCCCGGGACGGTGGCGCGGCAGTTCTACCGAGCGAGGAGGACGGGGGAAGGAAGGGAGTGGTGCGTGAACACCAGAGGCATACCGCACGTACAGCCGATGGGTTGATGCCGACGAGGAGGCCCCGTGTGGTGCTAGCCACGCGCAAGCTGCGGAGGCTGCGGCCGAGCATGGCACCACCGCGTCACGCCGTCGTCGGTGAGCAGCCTGACCAAAATAACGCGAGCATCGGATAGAGATAATCAAGGCGAGCTTGGTGATACAAGCAATTGAACCCATACCAACCCCTCGAGCCATACCCCCAATGGCGGAATCCACGGCGGCGAGATGACCGACGGCCGCAGAAAACCGAAATCGTCCATGTCGGGGGCACGACAAGGCCTCGGTAAGGTTCGCTTGGTTAGCTTGCTTCCTAGGCTACGCACTGATGCAAGGGACTGGGCTGTGCAGCTCTGAGCTCTCAGCGAATTGAGGAGGGGAGGGTGCGACGCCTTGCCGTTGTCTCGACAAGGAGAATGGCTACGACCTAGGCGGCTCAGATTTAAGGTGGTAGTACAAATTCATGCGTACAGTAGACGGTACAGGAACGCTTGGCGCGACGCTCATGAAGCGGGGTGGCCAGACCCGAGCGGAGCAGCGACGCGAGCGGCATGGCAGGACGCACATGGCGCGGCATAAACTAAGGCCACGTTTATATTGCAATTTTTTTAACCCGATGAATACTATCACTTTCATCTTATTTGATAAATATTGTCCAATCATGGATCAACTAGGCTTAAAAGATTCATCTCGTGATTTCTAACTAAACTATGTAATTATTTTTTTTACTTACATTTAATACTCCATGCAAACGGCTAAAAATTGATGTGATAGAGAGATAGTAAAAAAATTCTAACTTTTGGGTGTATCTAAACAAGGCCTAAGGATGGCGAGGACGGCGGAGCAGGGCGAAGTCAACTAGACAAGGTCGTGGTTGCGGCAGCGGCGCGGTCAGACGCCATGAATGCTGGGGAAATGACTTGACTCTTGCCGTCACAACGGAATAGCGACGATGGCTGTGTTTAGTTCCGCGAAAAGGCGTGAAAAAAGTATTGTAGCACATTTTGGATTTATTTAGTAAATAGTGTCCAACCGTTGACTAATTAGGTTCAAAACGTTCGTCTCGCAAAGTACAACCAAGCTGTACAATTAGTTTTTTATTTCATCTATATTTAGTACTCCATGCATGTATCGTAAGTTTGATGTGACGGGAAATCCTTTGTTTGCACAGTACTTTTTTTTAGAAGTAAACACAGCCGATGTCGAGAGCAGGGCGAGGTAGGCTGTGTTTAGATCCCTAAAAAGGGGTAAAAAAAGTACTGTATCACGTTTTGGCTTTATTTGGCAAATAATGTCCAACCGTTGACTAATTAGGTTCAAAACGTTCGTCTCGCAAAGTACAACTAAGCTGTACAATTAGTTTTTGATTTCATCTACATTTAGTACTCCATGCATGTATCGTAAATTTGATGTGACGGGGAATCTTTTTTTCGCATAGTACTTTTTTCTTAAACCGAACACAGCCGTAGGCGGGTTGAGGGTGTGTTTAGATGAAAAAGTTGGGGTGAAAAGTTACTGTAGCACTTTTCGTTGTTATTTGGTAAAATTTGTCCAACCATGGATTAATTAGACTCAAAAGATTCGTCTCGAACTTTACAGACAAACTATGCAATTAGTTTTTTTTTTACCTACATTTAATGTTTCATGCATGCGTTTAAAGATTTGATGTGATGGGTGGAAGAGGAAATATTTTGGGTTACTGTAGGAAGTGAACGCGGCCTGAATGGGAGGGAAAACGCCACAGCGACCGAGCGACGGCGGCTGAGGCAGTGTTTACTTCCTTCAAAGTTCCAAAAATTTTACAAGATTTTCCGTCACATCAAATCTTTAGACGCATACATGGAGTATTAAATGTAGGTAAAAAATAACTAATTGCACAGTTTGTCTGTAAATGTCGAGACAAATCTTTTGAGCCTAGTTAGTCCATGATTGGATAAATTTTATCAAATAACAACGAAAAGTGCTACAGAAACTTTACACACACTTTACAACCATCTAAACACACCCTGATTATGCACGCAGCTCGGCAACTCTGCGGCACAGTCAGAAGTCACGACGGGCGGCAGGGCAGCAGTGCGGCAGCGGACGTGGGCGCAGCACGGCAGCGACAGCGCGAGCACACGCGGTGAAGGCGTTCTGCTAGGACACCCGCCAAACAGAGCACGATGCTCGGCCAGCGCAGCCATGCGAAGTATGAGTGGTGTGCGTGTGTTTTGTTTTCTAATTTCTTTTCTTTTCTTTTACCAAAATATATACGTAATTAAGTAAATTTCAACATCCCATTAATCCTTTGTCACTAATCTAATTACACACATGCATATATCTATTATATTATTATACATATATTTATCTGTAGAGATACACTCGGAAAGAAATAAGCTTCTACACTACTTTAATGAATATAGCAACACGCTTACTCAAACGAAATATGTGAGTTTATTTGTTTATTACTACATTGGCCAACTAGCAAAACATAGACACGTATGACTAACCATCTCTAAGATATTGACTAGACCAACACACCACAAAACTGCCGAGCTAGCAATTAAACAATCTAGCATATAAATTTTTCACAAGCTTGAATTTAAATTAGGTTCAAAAACTACATTGTTTGCTCTATTTAATTATATATATATATATATATATATATATATATATATATATATATATATATACACACACACACACACACTTTTCTTTTTCTACACTGATCTTGCAACAATTTATTATTAACAAGTTAATGATTACATGTTTAGCGCTAAAGGCCTCATGTAACATCGGGGGTGTTACAAATATCACGTTGGGGCGCCGGCAGTTCTGGAGCTAAATAGTTCGGTTACAATTCAGTTACCATTAAAGATGGCAGTGAGTACCCGAAACCCGACGGGTTTTTACTCTATTAGGGTAAAGGTATGGATCAATTTCTCTACCCATGAGTTTGTTATTAGGCAAAAAATCAGACACAGCGGGTTTGTGAGCGTAGGTTTGGGAGTGTAATACCAAAACCGTAAACCTTTGGATATTTTAAACCCGTATATACTTGTATGTGCGCAATCATAAACATGTGTGAAAAGTGAAAACTAAGAAAGAGGACGGCTATTCCCAAAAAAAAAAGAGGACGGCTGGTCTATGGCTAATCATAGCAGGCTGCTGCTATTCCATGAGCTTTGATTTCACTGTAGCCATGTGGGGGTATTTGGTTTGAACTGCTAAACTTTAGTCCCTCATAGATGGTTTAGTCCCATTTAGTCACTCCAAAATAACTAGAGAGGACTAAAGTCCATAAATGAGACTAAATAAGACTAGATTTAAGAGCCCCTGACTGAACCAAACAACCCCTTGGCCAAGCACAAGCAGCCAGCAGACACAATTGTTTCTAAAAAAAAAAGCAGAGCACACAATAGTGCCTGCTTTTGTCCCACCTCGTGAAGCCTAAGCAAGCACAGGGGCATCAAGCTTTATATAAAGGAAAGTCACTTCAAGCACAGGGGCATCTGGCTTCAGTCCATCATCTCCCGGCCGGTACAAAAAAAAATCCACCGAAAATCTTTGAAGTTAGTATTAGCTAGCTAATTAGTTAAATAGAAAAAAATAAAAAAAATTAAATAACATATACCAAGAATTTTAAAGAGTCAAAGCATCTTAAGTTTGACCTGACCAAAATTATAGAGAAAATTACAAAAAAAATTATAACATTAAATAGGTATACTATAAAAATATAATTAATGAAGAATCTAATAATACTTAATTGGTGTCATAAATATTATTATCTTATCATATAAATTTAGTCAAACTTAAAATTCTTTGACTCTCCAAGATTTTTAGAATGTCTTATAATTTAGGATGGAGGGAGTATATGTTAAGGGAAAAATTAAATATTTCATATACTCAGATATAGGTGTGGATACTAGTTGGATATGTCTGATCTGACCATTAAACGTGTTCAGATTAGTATATATCTATTCAAATTATTATATTATTTACGAGTGTTTGATTTGATGGTCAGTTGGTGGATATGGGTAATCCGATGGGTACCGGTAGGGATGAAAACGGATCGGATACGAACGGATATCACTGATATCGTATTTGTTTTCGTATTTATGTCCGGATTCGGATTCGAATACGGATAGTATAAAAAATGACGGATAGAATACGATTGGATATCGACATCATAAATATGTGATTTAAATATTCGGATACGGATACGGTATCGGATGTTAAATATCCGGACTCGGATACGGACGGATTAAAACCCCTCTAAACGGATTCGGTCTCGAATACGGTCGGAAAATATCCGTACCGTTTTCATCCCTGGGTACCGGGACCCAAGTGGCCATGAGTTTAGCTACAAAATTGTACCCATAATGGGTCATGGGTTTTTTAGTGGGTAAAGTTTTTGTTCATGGGCATGGATTTGGGTTAGAAAAAACCCAGCGGGTTCCGTTGCCATGTTTAGTTACCATTCTCCCTTCGCCGTCTCGGCTTGTAAGCAGTACTGTAGTAAGCACGCTGGACCGGCACAACTCAAGGCAACGACACGGCTAAACCTTGAGGCAGGCCCACTACGGCTACACCTGATGCTACTACTCCTCACTCGTTCCCCTCAAAAAAAACACTACTCCTCAGTCGTGACGATGGACCTTCCCACCGCTTCCACCGCCACGATGGATCTCCGCCAGCCGCTTCCAGCGCCCACGGCCGGCGGCGGCCTCGGTGGCCACCAAGTGCCCCCGCCACCTCCACCCCTCCCTTCGGAGACAGGCGGCGTGCCCACTCCCAGGCAGGCGGCGTGCGGACGACAGGCTTGCCCAGTCAGCGGACAGATGCAGGGCTGGTGTCCTGGTGAGGACCGAGTTTTGGTACAGTTCCCGAACTTGGTGATGATAACTCATCGTCATCTCCTGTTGTGAGTCTACATTGTCTGAAAATTGATTTAGCAGATGTATGAGCTGCCTATTTTGAACTATTATCTCCTTGTTGTGATCGTTTCCACGGTGAAATTCTAACCAGAAATCTCTTCGCCTAATTTCCTAAAGCCCATCACGCCTAACTGATCTAGCTGAGTAGTTAGCTACCAAATCCCACTCCTACGACTGGCAAGAAGCCCAGTGCCGCCACCTCCCCTTCTCTTGCTATGTAGCATACTCATATGTTCTAAACCAGCAACTTCTAAACAAAATATTAAAGTTAAGCAGTGGCATCAATCTGTAGCAGTACCTTTTGGTAGCACAAGGAGAATTATGAACAGTCTCAGGTCTTAGCTAAATTTAGGGCCCGTTCACTTCCCATGCATACCTAAAATATTTTCTCTTCTACCCATCACATCAAATCTTTGGACACGTGCATGGAGCATTAAATATAGATAAAAAAAATAACTAATTGCACAATTTATCTGTAAATGTCGAGACAAATCTTTTGAGCCTAGTTAGTCCATGGTTGGACAAATTTTGTCAAATAACAACGAAAGTGCTACAAGGATTTTTTCCCTAAAAATTTCGGATCTAAACAAGGCCTTAGTGATGTTTGTTTGGTTCAGGTACTACATTGGCCAGTTTGGTTCCTTCAGGGGGTGTTTGGTGGGAGGCCTGGAGGGTGGCCCGAGCCCAAATGCTGCACCCCCCGTATTTGGTTCCCTTGGCCCGCAATCCGGCCTGGCCCTACCCGTGCTTTTTCCCCCCTCGGAGCCAGGCTCCCGAGCGAAGCTCACCCCCTCCGATTTTCTAGGGCATGGCTCGGGGCGGCGCTCTCGCGAGCGATTTCGGCCGCTGTCCCGCCATCTTCTTGGCTCGCGCGGGCTTGCGCGGGAACCCTGAAACCTCCACGCACACTTTCCTCCGGTGACTTCCGTCGGCTTTATAAGTCGGCCTCCCCCCCTACCTGAGCTCCTCTCTTCGCTTCCTCTCCACTTCCACCCGATCCCGTGAGATACCGACGGCGTGTGGAGGTTGGTGTCCGGCGACGCGGCGTGCTTCCCCTCGGGTCCCCAGGCCCGGATCTGGTAGGACGCAGCGCCGCTCCTCCATCGCTGCTGGGACTCCGGGAAGCGACGGTCTTCTTCCTTATCTTCCTCGACTCCGGCGTTGCGCGGTGGTGCCGTGGACCGGATCTGCTTCTTCTCCGTCAGGATATCATTTGTCGCCGTTCAGATCTGGTACGACGCGGCGACGCTCCTCCATTGCTGCTGGGAGTCTAGAAGGCGGCGGTCTTCTTCCTCATCTTCCTCGACTCCGGCGGTGCGTGGTGGTGCTATGGACCGGATCTGCTTCCTCTTCACCGTTCTTTGGTTATTGCTTCCTCCGTCGACCACCCCGAGGTGAAATCCACCCCCATGACACTTACTTTGTGTTTTGCTGGTCGATGACATGGTCGATGCACATGTTTCTTGATTAGGGTTTGTACTGTTGGTTACTATGCTGCTTTACGGTCGTTTTTTGCTGAGGTGTTGTCACTGGGAGGCATATCATTTATGCCGCCGTGACTTATTATGCTGATTCATGCTATGTTTTATGGATAGCGGGCTATTCTAAGTAATTTGGTCGATGATGATGTCCGTACTGTCACATGGAGGCATTTTATTTATGCAGCTGTGGCATTTTTATGCTGCTTCATGCTATGTTTTAAGGATAGTGGACTGTTTTAAGTTATTTGGTCGATGTCCATATTGTTACATGGAGGCATTTCATTTATGCAGCCATGGCATTTTTTGATCTTGCATTGTTTTATAGTCAAGTTGATGCCTACCGGGGTCATTTTAAATATTGTTTGTCTATATTTGGTCATGCATGTAGATGGATCCTACCCAGAAAAGAGATGAGTTGGCCAAGCAAGTTGCTTCTTTGGTAGTTGTCATGGTGTCCTATGTTGCCAGTAGGATTAGGGGCCTATTCCTGAACCAGACCCACAACTTTACAGTTTGAGATGTGATGCTGACTAGCATAGACAGCGTACCCTGATGGCCATCTATAGGTCGACTGATAGAGAATGTCTATCCATGATTAGGATGACCAGAGCCCCCCTTTTTTGCATTGTGTGACCTTTTTAGAACTAGAGGGCTTGTACCAAAGAACCATGGTTGCTCTGTTGAGGAGCAGGTTGCTATGTTCCTCCTTATTGTTTGACACAACCAAAGGTTTAGAGTGGTGCACCAAGCATTTAGGAGGTCCATTGAGACAGTCCACAAGCACTTTCACCAGGTTTTGTATGTTGTTGGTGAGCTTAGAAATGAGTTGATCAAGCCCCCTCATCTGTCACTCATTCAAAGATCCTTGGCAGCCCTAGATGGAACTCTTATTTCAAGGTAAATGTGACTATGTAGTGCTTAGTGTTCTATAATATTTGTCCACACAATTGGCTTAACACATTTGCACATTTTTAGGACTGCATTGCTGCCATTGATGGCACCCATTGCTTGGCTAGGGTGCCTAGGAGAATGCAGCAGACTTTTAGGGGTAGGCAGAAAGAACCAACACAGAACATCATGGTTGTTGTTAACTGGGACCTGAAGTTCACCTATGTGTTGGTTGGCTGGGAGGGTTTTACACATGATTCTCACATACTTCATGATGCCATTGAGAGAGAGGATGGGTTCACTGTGTCTGAAGGTAACACAAACCACATGCCTATTGCACTTGAATCCATACCAGCCATTACACACTCCTCATGCCTTCCATGATCCACTTATAGGTAAAATGTACCTTGTAGATGCAGGCTATGCATGCCGCAATGGCTTTCTACCTCCCTACAGGGGGTTAGGTACCATTTGTTTGAGTACAGCAGCACCAACAGGCCAACCAATGCAAGATAATTGTTTAACCTGAGACACTCCTCACTTAGGGTCACAGTTGAGAGGGCTTTTGGGGCTTTGAAGAATATGTTTCGTATTCTAGACAACAAGCCATTTCACCCTTACAAGAGCCAGGTCAAGCTGGTCATTGCCTTCTACATCCTCCATAAATTGGATTCTAGGATTTGGTATTGACTATTGTGTGCCAGATGAGGATTGGCTTCCACCTAACCACCCAAACCCTGAGCTTGTGGAGAATTTGTTGGCCTAGGATACAGTAGCCATGACTGCTAGGAGGGATGAGATTTTGTAATGCCATGTGGCAGGGTAGGGGCAGCCATAGGACCTGAAACTTGCATGTCTTTTCATGATGAACTTTGTTTGTGGATCCTGGTTTGGAACATTTGGTTTGTGAACTGTGCTTGTTATGTAATAATTGATGGATAAGCTGAGACCAATTGTTAATGTATTATTTGTTATCTCTGAGGGTTTATTCTGGCCTATGATGTAACTTAATTAACTGAGGTGCCTGCTGAGATCTTGCTGTTTTTCATGTCAGTCATCAAGTGTTCTAGCATCATCCATAGTTTGCAACCTTTGGGTGTAACTCAATGTGATGGCAAACTGTGGATGGAATGGAACATTTCATGCCTGTCATGTGCTTGCTGTATTTGTTTATTCATTTGATAGGCAGCCACCAATGATGAAACATTTTTTGTCATAAGATGTTTTATGTGCTAAAACTGAGGCCACTATGTCCTACTACACCTAACTATTATGTCATTTAACTAAGGCCACTGTCTTCTTGTAATTCTGTAATGGTTCCCAGTTAGGATGGCATCCCCAGTTGAGTATGGGTTTGTGGCTGCTGCTAAAGTGGTTGGTGTTGATGTTGAGGTAGCCCCTACACCAGCCCCCCGCTGTACCCCCTACACCAGCCCCAGCAGCAGTAGTAGCTGGTCCCATGAGGTGGAACAACAACACCTCAGGCTTTGTGCTAAGAAGGATGGCACAGCTGTTGACTGATAGTACAAGGCCTGATAAGGTCTTCAAGGACAATGATGTTAACTATGTGGCAAAGTGCTTGAAAGACTACAGTGGTGATGTAGTAAGCCCCACTCAAGTGTACAACCACTTGAGGAAATGGAGGCAGAAGTGGTCTAGGGTCAGTAAGCTTAGGGAGCTTAGTGGTGCCCTGTGGGACAGTGAGACACAAACAATTATTCTAGACTAAGATCACTAACTAGGCCACTACAAGGTAGACCAATGGTTCATTGTCATCCTCCCCTTGTCTATCCTAACCTCACTTGTCTATCCTCATCTTTCACTGTCTACAAACCTGCAGGACCACCCTAAGGATGCTGAATTCCTAAACAACCACATAAGGTTCTATGGTGAGATGGAGGCCATATTTGGGCACTCCATGGCCACTGGTAGGTATGATGTTGGTTCTGGTGAGCCCCTTGGGGTTAACCAGGCTGACAACCAAGTTGCTAAGGTAGAGGGGGATTCCAATGCTGAGAAGAGCCCTACTAAAAGAGGGGAAGGCAGCAAGGCCACACAACATCAGTCACAAGATGCAGTTGGCAACAAGAGAAAGGGGGGACCTTTACTGAGGATGAGATGATCATGATCACCAACATGTCTGATGCTGTTAGGGATGTTGCCAGTGCACTTAGAGAGACTGGGGCTGACCATGTTGACTCTGACCTCTACCTTGTTGTCTTGGACATGTCTGGGTTCACCACTGAGGCCCTCATCTGTGCCTACACCTATTTGCTTGAGAACAAGGCCCTTGCCACATGCTTTGTGAAGATGAAGACCAACCATAGGGATATTTGGTTGGGAACTACCTTGCCAAGAACTACTTCATGTAGTTCTGTCCACCTAGGACAGTAAGGCCTAGAGGGGGTTGACTGTAGAGATGTATAGTTCCTCCACCTCCCTCACCTACTCTTTCACCTTTTGATGACACTTAGGTGTAGCTTTTGTGCAGTGCCCTTGGCTGGTTGACAACTTAACTTTTGGGTTAGTCTAGTTGGATGGTGACTAACTATAGTGGAGAGGTGGCTGTTATTTGTGCCAACGTGGTTGAGACAAACATGGTTTTGTAATGCACTATTGCTGGCTTCTGTTGGCTGCAAATATTTGGTACTAGTTATGCTTTCATATAATGTTGGTTCTTCGAATTAATCTCCATCTTACCATAGATGTTACTAGTTTTTACATGTGATGTTTCGAAGGATACTTGTGGGCATACTTGAATTGGCCAATGATGCAAACATAAAACATTAGATGTGGCTCCTTTTTTCATTTGGTTTTGTCTTGACTACTGCCAACTGTTGACATGTGTGCTATTGTACCCGTGAGACACATCCATACCCTGCTGCAACAACCCCTTTCTTTCTTGTGCTGATGGCAGAGCATGGATGTGCTCATGGATATCATGTCACCCATGACCTTGCATGTTCTTGTTCTGGTATTGCATTTCTTCATGACTGTCATCAAATCGTGTGATGATGACATGCCACCATGGAACATGTAATCAAAGCAATCCGAGGTGACATGTCATCACACACGATTACATGACAGCCATGAGCATTTTTCTATTTGGTTTTGACAAAGGAGCCACCAATGATAGTAATCTGATGATCACCAACTCATCTAAAAGCTGAGGCCACTATCTCAAAACATGATCATGCATTTCTTATTACTGAGGTTATTTTGCTTTATGCCTATAATGATAACAGTGGCATGTTATACATTAGTGATGAACTTGATCTTGTGAGGAACTGGACACATAATTTGTCATGGTTGTCATCGAACCGTGGGAGACGTCCATGCCCAAGAAACTGTAATCCACCTAGGATTACCTGATGGCTGGGCTAGACGCCTCCCACACTTTCATGACCTTCATGAACTATTTTCAAATATATGTCTGATGTTGCTTCCTTTATTAGGTCCTTATGCTCCAAGTTCAAAATGACAACCATGTTCTTACTTAGTTTGGCACTAATATCTGAGGCAAATCATTCATGTTCTTACTTAGTTTGGCACTATCTTATACCCTAATATGATTTGTAAAGGAACACATGGCTTGATATGTTGTCTACCATGGCAAGGTTCCAGGAGTGTATCAATGCTGGGAAAAATGCAATGCCCAGGTCATTGGTTTTTCAAACAACTGTTTCGAGTTCATTTCCTCTGAGAAACATCCACTGTTGGTGGAGACTCCTCCGGCTATGGTTAAGAAACCTAAATGGACATCTACTGCTTGTATTGTGTTGTCTTATCTGGTCGTCGTGCTTCTGTTGGTGCTTATTTTGGTTTGGAAGTAATGCCTGTGATGACTAACACCTTGGATGAGCTGCTGGTGTTGTGTACTGTAATCTATCCAGACTGTCTGGTAATTTGTGGACACCTGAGCACTTAATATGTTGATGTTGTTGTTAATTATGTTTCCTCCGGTGCTTTTCTGTTAATTATGTTCCCTCCGGTGCTTGTTGTTAAGTTGTCGCAGCTGTGATTCCATGATTACTTAAATTAATTAGTTTGAGGCACTTATGTTCATTCTACTTGTTGGTTCGTTCTTTACTTGTGTTCATTCTACTCTGCTGTTGGTTGAGGGCCTAACTGGAAAACAAACACAGCCTGAAACTGGTAGTTGCTGGTAATTGGCCTTTGGGCCGGGCTGCTCAAGTGAAACCAAACAGCTACACACTCAGGCCTGGTCCATTTGGTGCTACCAGCCAAACACGGCGCCCTGCACGGTTTCAGCCTGCCTCTGGCTGGCTGGGGCCTGGACACAGGGCCTGGCTGCCTAGAGGCCTCCTACCAAACACCCCAGTAGCTGAGACTAATTTGCTGAGGATTGCCCAGCCTAGCCGAGCAAGGCAAGGCAACAAAAGATATTAGTGTGTGTTTCACTTGCCCAGCCCAAACAGCTAGGCTAGCTCAGCAAGGTAACCCGGTAGTAAGTAGAAACCATTCCTATCTTGTTTAATTGTTTTCTGATTGTTGTTGATTTGTTTAATTGTTGACACCACTCATTTCAGTTGTATGAGCGACATGGATACTTGGTGACAGACAAAGACTTGACAGAGGACGGGTCAGATGATAGATACTTGACGACAGACAAAGACTCAACAAAGGACTGGTCGGACGAGTCCCCAACCGCCACGGCAGATGCTGAGGGCGGAATCGTATGTCTCTTCCGAGCATGGCTTTGTCCTCATTTTTATGTTTTCTGGCTGTGAATTCAAATGGTGATTGTTTCTTCTTGTAGGAGCCATGGGCTACATTCGGTGAAACAAGTTCCCCGGCTGAATGCCTTGACAAAAGGAAACTATCAGATGACTGGATGAAACGATCTTATCATTGTCGTAAGATCCGACGATTGCAGAGGGACACTGTGTCACTAGATTTGCATGTGATGGTATTACAGCAGGAAATGACCAGACTATATGCAGATCAGGCGGAAGTAGCAGAAATGATGAGTGATTTGAAGGTACGCTTATCCATCCTCATAGGTGACTTTTGCCTTATTCTTCTCCTATCTAAGCTTCATGTGTGTGATCCATAACATGTCTATCTAATATTGCAGAAGTTCTTTTCTGGATAAAACTCAGATATCTTTTTATGGAATTGAGATCTGTTGCGGTTGCAGTAGCTGCTGCAACTGGTCCAAACTGTCGAGGGAGCAAGGGGAGGCCTAACCCAAGCTGAGTATGGTTAAAAATACAGTTAACAAAAGCTTTGCTATACTGGTAGTATGTTATCTAAACGGGAATGCACAAACCTGAAATCGTTTTTATACTTATGTTTATGGACTCAAGAGGAAGTGCTTGATGACAAGAACTGTGATCTGTCTGCTTGCCGCCTGCTGTTTCACTATACTGAGTAGTGTGTTGCAATTTGAACTTGTTTCTCTATTGAATTATAAACCTGGTGTGACACTTGAGCATAATTATGGTGTGACACTTGAAGTCGTCGAGAGCTTCCCATGTGGCAGCATCATCCGGAAGGCCGTGCCACTTGACCAACAGCTTCCAATGGCCGCGACGCAGCTGAGCGCGCACAACCTTCTCCGGGGCAGGTAGCAGGCGCCCCTCGGAGACGGGTGGCACCACCGCCGGCGTCGCAGGAGGATCACCACGCCACTTCTTGAGCAACCCGACGTGGAAGACATCATGGAGGCGTGCAGTTGCGGGCAGCTGTAGACGATAGGCCACCGTTCCAATGTGTTCCAGCACACGGAACGGGCCGGCGTAGCGAGGACGAAGCTTGCCCTTGACCGGCGTCGTGAGCGTGTGGGTGGGGCGGTGAAGAAGTCGGAGCAGCACCCAATCGCCCACCGCGAAGTCCACAGCCCGGTGGTGCTCGTCGTAGCGCTCCTTGGCGTGTTGCTGCGCCTGGAGGAGACGCTCCCGGACCTCGACCAGGAACGCGTCGCGGTCCCGGAGCATGGCATCCGCGTCCTCCGTCTCAGCCGCCCCCTCCTGGTGGGGCAAAAGAGGAGGTGGTGGGCGGCCGTAGACAACCTCGAAAGGAGTCGCCTGAAGCGCCGTGTGGTACGACGTGTTATAGCAGTACTCCGCCCATGGTAGCCAGTCGACCCTTGAGTGCGGTCGGTCACCGGTCGCACAACGCAAGTACATGACGATCACCTTGTTGATGACCTCGGATTGGCCGTCTGTCTGAGGGTGAAAGGTCGTGTTGAGCCGCAGCTTTACACCTGCAAGGCGAAACAAATCCCTCCACAAGTGGCTGGTGAAGACCGGATCACGGTCACTGACGATGGAGGTGGGGAAGCCGTGAAGCCGCATGATCCCCTCGAAGAAGGCGCGAGCCACCGACGTGGCCGTGTAGGGATGGCTGAGGGCGATGAAGTGCGCGTACTTGGAGAAGCGATCCACCACCGTCAGAATCACCGACTTACCATGGACCTTGGGAAGGGCGTCGATGAAATCCATGGAGATGTCGGCCCACACTTGGGAAGGCACATCCAAGGGCTGTCGGAGACCAGCCGGCTGTGTCGTGGGCGTTTTGTTGCGCTGGCACACAGCACACGTGCGGACGTAGTCTTGCACAAGCTTGCGGTCGCCGGGGATGTAGAAGTCACTGCGCAGCCGCACGAGGGTCTTCTGGACGCCCTCATGCCCGGTGGTGTGCACCAGGGACATGACCTGGTGGCGCAAGTCCTGCAGGTCGGGGACGTAGACGCGTTTGCCATGGAGGAAGCCATCTACGGCGGACCAGGGTGCCTCCAGCGTCCCCGCGGCCTGCTGCTGTAGGAGGCCACGTGCTACGGAGTCCTCCCGGGTGGTCGCCCGGATGTCGTCATAGAGGGCGAAGGACGGCCTGGACAAGGTGAGCGCTGCCACCACGTCCTCGTCGCGGCGGGACAGCGCATTAGCCACCGAGTTGAGTCGGCCGGGGCGGTATTCCACCACGAAGTCGAACCCGAGCAGCTTGCTAACCCACTGATGTTGCAGAACAGTGGAAAGACGCTGGTCAAGCAGGAACTTCAAGCTGTAGTGGTCGGTGCGGACGAGGAAGCGGCGCCCCCACAAGTACGACCGCTAGTGCCAGACCGCCTGCACCAGCCCGATCAGCTCACGCTCGTAGGCCGCAAGCTTGACGTGGCGCGCGACGAAGGGCCTACTGAAGAACGCCAGGGGGCCCAACCCCTGGTGGAGGACGGCGCCGAAACCCGCGCCTGAGGCGTCGCAGTCAACGACGAACTCGCGATTGAAATCCGGCATCTGCAAAATAGAGGCGGATGATAAGGCCCTCTTGAGGGTGTCGAAGGCCTCCACCGCCTCCGGTGTCCAAGCGAACGCCTCCTTGCGCAGGAAACGAGTGAGTGGCGCTGCGATGGAACCGAAGTCGCGGATGAACTTGCGGTAGTAGCCCGCAAGCCTGAGGAAACCACAGACGCCCCGGGGTGAACGCGTCGTCGGCCACGAGGCGACCACAGCCACCTTGTCGCTGTCCATAGTGACGCCGTCGGTGGAGAAGACGTGCCCGAGGTAGTCGATGGAGAGCGCCCCAAAGGAGCACTTGGACCTCTTTAGGTAGAGGCGTGAGCCCTCAAGGCGGAGAAGATGAGACCGATGTGCTGGAGGTGCTCGGACCACGAGGAGTTGTAGATCAAGATGTCATCAAAGAAGACCAGCACGAACCTACGAAGAAAAGGCCGGAGGACGTCGTTCATCAGGGCTTGAAAAGTTGCCGGGGCATTGGACAGCCCAAATGGCATCACCAAGAACTCGAAGTGGCAGTGGTGGGTGCGGAAAGCGGTCTTCTCGATGTCTGCTGGGTGCATGCACACTTGGTGATAACCCGATCGGAGGTCGAGCTTGGTGAAGAAGCGTGCCCCGCGGAGCTCGTCGAGGAGCTCGTCGACCACCGGGATCGGGAACTTGTTCTAGGACGTCTTATCGTTGAGCGCGCGGTAGTCGATGCAGAAGCGCCACGACCCATCTGACTTCTTGACGAGGAGCACAGGGGCGGAGAATGGCGACGTGCTCGGCCGAATGATGCCTTGCTCCAACATGGCGGCGCATTGCTGCTCCAGTTCGTCCTTCTGTAGCTGCGGGTACCGGTAGGGCCGCACCGCCACTGGCGCGATCCCCGGTAGGAGGTGGATGCGGTGGTCGTAGGCGTGCACGGGCGGAAGGCCACGTGGCTCATCGAAGATGTCCACGTGCTGCTGTAGGAGCTGGTCCAGCAGCGGCCGCTGCTGGTCGGTCGCGGTCGTAGGCAGGCGTTGCTGGTGTGTCGAAGCACCCGGGGCGCCCACGCACTGCCACGTGATGCGCTGGGCACCTCGCTGGAAGGAGACGGTGAGGCCCTCGAAGTCCCACAGGAGAGGCCCCAAGGCCCCCACGAAGTCGACGCCGATGATGAAGTCGAAGCAGCCGAGGGCGAGGCCCACACATGTGACGGGGAAGGACTCGCCGCCAATGATGACGGACACATCGCGGGCGATCCCCTCGCACGGCACACGCTCTCCGTTTGCGACGGTGACACGGAGGTTGTCGCCGCCACGTGGGACAAGCCCCAGGCGGCGCATGACCGCACCCTGGAGGAAGGTGTGGGTGGAACCGGTGTCCAGCAGGGCGAGGAGACGTTCCCCGTTGATCATGACGGGCAACAGTATGGTGTGGTAGGTGCGGATCCCTGCAAGAGCGTACACGGAGACAACTAAGGCATTAGCAGTAGCGCCTTCTGGTGGTGCCGCGGAGTCCTCGGCAGCGGTGTCCGCGGCGTCCTCCGCCGCGGTGAACATGTCGTCGTCGATGTAGTCAGAGGACTCTAGGTAGAAGGCACGTGAGCAAATGTGGCCGCGCATGTACTGCTCATCGCAGTTGTAGCAGAGCCCCTGGCGGCGGCGCTCGAGCATCTCCGCCGCTGTCAAGCGACGGAAGGAGCGGGCAGGTGTAGCGGGGCCGGTCGGGGTCGGCGCAGGAGGAGTGAGCGCACCGGCTGGAGTCCCTCCCCCAGCGGCTGGGCGAGACGAAGAAACCGGCCGCTGGGGAGGGCGGGCACCACGCTGTGCTGGTGCTGCTAGGGCCGTGGCCTTGCGCTCGAAGGTGCACGCCAGGTACATGGCCGTCTGGAGGTCGCCCGGGTCATGCATCTCCACGTCCACGCGGATGTGATCAGGCAGGCCGCCCACGAAGAGTTCCGCCTTCTAGCGGGTGGAGATGTCCCGGGCGTGAGCCAGGACCGCCTGAAAACGGCCTGTGAACTCCTCCACCGTGGAGTGGAAGGGCAGCCGACCCAGCTCCGCCAGGCGAGTGCCGCGAATGGGCGGACCGAAGCGAAGGCGACACAGGTCCTTGAACCTGTCCCACGGCGGCATACCCTCGTCCTGCTCGAGGGCGTAGTACCACGTCTGGGCCGCTCCAGTGAGGTGGTAAGATGCCATCCAGGTACGCTACGACGCCGGAGTGAACTGGCCCGGAAGAATTGCTCACAATGCGTGAGCCAGTTCAGCGGATCGACGGAGCCATCGTATGTCGTGAACTCGATCTTGTGGAACTTCGGAGGCCCGTTGCCCTGTGCAGATGCAGGAGCACCGCCCTCGCGGGCGCCCTCGTTGGAGCCTGGGGCGTTGGTGGCTGTGGGCAGGACGCTGCTGCCGTGGAAGAGGGTGCCATCCATCCCGCCGTAGAGGGTACCCGACGCCACCGGAGCCCCATGATCGGGAACGTGCGTCCGGGGCGGAGTCATCGTATAGGCGGGGCTAGAGTGGCCCAGCGCCCATGCTGAAATCTGAGACGGCGATGCCGGAAAGCGGATCAGGTGGATTGGGACGCCGGTCGATGGCAGCGGCAGTGAGGTCGATGGCCCAGCGTTGGTGGGCATCCCGTAGGGGTACGAGGTCGGAGCCGTGTGCTGGGGCGCCGTGTACTGGGGTGGCGGCAGGGCCGGCTGATGCGGTGGAACGCCGTACTGCTGCGGCGTCGGGTTGAGGAAGTTGAGGACGGACTGCATCGTCAGTCGCATCTCGGCCATGCCGTGACTGAGGTCGACGATGGCCCCCGTCATCTGTTCCGGTGTGAAGACGTCGCGCGGCGCTGCCGGGGCGCCCAGCGGCAGGGAGGGGTTCGCCACCAGCGCTGATGTGGACGCAGCTGCCTGGATCGGCGCGGTGGTGCGGGCGGTTCCGTCGCAGCGAGCGGCGGCACAGTGGAGGTGGGCAGAGGAATCGACATGGCCAACTCTGATACCAGGTTGATACGGACCTGCACCTTGCCTCTGGTTGATCGGAGGTTGTATGTATGTGTGGTGGCTGGACAAGGTCTGAGGGCTGCGGCACGGCGGCGGGGCGCCGTGGTCGCGGAAGATTAGAAGATGAACAGAGGTGGCGGCTAGGGCAATCCCGGCTCCCAAAGGAAGCAGAGTAAATTGATTACTCTTGCTTAATTCTGTCCACGGGAATTACAATTACTATATATAGCTAATTGCTCTACTAATTATGGAAATAAACAATTAAAGATAAATATGTAGCGCCTAGCTCCTGCGCCTGGCTTTAGCCGCTAATGGGCCGGCGCCTTTGATACTAGACGCCGGTCATAACATAGGCAAATGCAAGAACAGCTCAGAGAACACGATTCTGGTCTAGTACTGTAAGGATAAAAGAACCTATTCTTGCACAACTATGATGTTCATAAATACACACAGAAAATTTTGTCCATGTACGTCAAGAACAAAATGCAGATATGTAGCCCACACCATGTGCCAGAACCAGTTGCCATCAGCCACAAGGCTCTGCAACAAAATGCACGGCCAAAAAGATCGCTCACTGGGAGCAGGAAACGCATAAACAGAACACGCTAACAAATCACTGATCACAACATAGCAGCAGTGGCCGGATCCATGTCACACCTGCAGGCTGCTGCAGATTGCAGAGCGCATCCACCATGTCGATGCAGTTCTGCGCAGTCGGTCTAGGAGCCGCCTTCCACCCTCTTCCTGAACATGATCCTGCCCAGCAGGCTCGTACTGCGCTTCTTCTTCCTCTTCGGGTCATCGGAAACATCGTCCTGCCGCGGTGCGGTGGCGAACACCGGATGGACGACGATCTGCATCGAGTCCTTGTCGTCAGCGCCGGCGTTCTCCTCCTGCTGTGCTACGCTCCTCCTCGGCGTAGCGCAGACCTCACCTTCGTCTTTCTTGGACAGCACTTGTTGCTTGGGTGTGGTGGGAGACATGGAGGCCTCGGAGTTGGTGAACTCCTCGGCGAGGATGCTCGCGAGCGACTGCGGCTTGTAGTCGGACCCCGCGTTGCTCGGCCTGGGGTTGCAGATGGAGGAGGTGTCTAGAGGACCTGAAGTTTTTGGCATCTTTAGAGCTTGCAGCTGCTTGCTCAGAATCGTGATCGTCTCCTGGCACTCGGCGAGCTTGTCAGCTGCTGCGAGGATCTCTGAATTCTGCAGTGAATGCTGATGTTGTGAGTTCAGTTCCTGATGGTGATATACTGAATATTGTTACTACTACTATACTATTTTCCTGTAAGAATGTATAGCAAGGACTCCATAACTTACTGTTGCTAAATGACTTTCCTCTTGAGCTGCCCTATGTTCCACATTTGCCTCAGCAGCAGAGCTGCATGATAAAGAATATACATTAAATTTTTAACGTGTTGGCAATAGTTTTTTTTATTTTAAAAACATGAGTAGTCAACGTAGCGACATATAAATTACCTTTGTATCTCACAGTATGCCGATTTTCTTCCTGGAAGGATACTATCATCCTGGGCTTGTACAACATGTATGAGTTCTGTATCAGGCTTCTGCAGATGATTGGCCATAATCTGGCTTTCAACTGACTGAACTGGTTCTTCATCTGCTTCTGTCTGAATAGCTGAAGTTGCTGCTGGTTTAGCGCTTTCAGTGTCATGTGTACCATTTGTGGTAACTGTACTCGATGACTTAACTCCAGCCAAATTCTCTGTATTACTGTTCAAACTGTCAGTCTGATCTTGATCTGAGAAGTATTGGCTCACTATATACTTTAGGATGAGGCAAACCTCATCTATGAACTTTCCAAGGTTACATTTCCCTTCTAGTAGGTCATGACAGACCTGAACCAGGTGCTCCAAGCGTCGAAATAGTTCAGATTTGTTGTCCAAGAGAACTCTTGATCTTGCAACGTTGTCTTCTGCATATGTGCAGATCACGGAAGTGATTTCCTCAACCATGTTTCTCACCGCCTTCTCTATTTCAGACCGGTCATTCAGTA
Organism: Saccharum hybrid cultivar R570; assembly: GCA_038087645.1. NCBI lineage: Eukaryota > Viridiplantae > Streptophyta > Magnoliopsida > Poales > Poaceae > Saccharum > Saccharum hybrid cultivar. The sequence goes on along the minus strand of JAQSUU010000191.1, from coordinate 6,734,837 downwards.
TATCTGAATCATCTGTCTTGGAAGAAATAGCTGCCTGATCCAATGCTTGACTTATCTGTTCAATGATAGTTTCAACACTTTCCCCACTTGCTTCATGCTTTTGCACAACTAGCTCCCAGATATTCTTAACCTTTTCAGGATGGCCATTGGAGACTCTACCATCCAGGACAAGACCATTGCCATCCTGTTCTTGCATTACCAGTCCTGTATCTGCCTTCTTCGGAGATGCACGTTGCACATTGCGCTTTTGATCACCTGACGCCATCTCCAGCTTCTCAATCTCAGCGAAATCATCGAGCAAGTTCATCTCAGATGAAGATGATGCCATGATGGGCGCACCGTTCTGGTTGCCTGACCTGAACTTGTCCAGTTCAGAAACCAGAGCAGAAGCCCAGGATTCAGACTGACTGTTGGCGTCACTCAGCTGCCTGTTCTCTTCCGTCAGCTCCTTGAGCTGCCTCCGAGCCACCGTCAGCTTGCAGGCCTCGTCGGCGTACTTCATCTGCATGAACTGCAGCTCGTTCTCCCTCTTGGCGAGCGCCTGCTTCAGCGCCCTATTCTCGTCCTCCACGGCGCGGAGCTTGAACGCGTAGCCCTCGGCGTCCGAGACGGAGGAGCGCCGCGGCGACGGGGTCCGCGGCGCGACGACCGAGACCGACCGCGGCGAGAAGGGCATCGCGGGACGCGGCCGCCTCGGGCTGGCTGATGTGGGGGTCTGGGTCGGCTGCTGATCGACCTCGTCCCTCATCTTGGCGATCGCCGCCGGCCCGGGGAGGCGCTTGCGGACCATGGCGCGCAGCCGCTGGCACTCGGCCTCCAGCTCCGCGATCCGCTTCAGGTGCTCCGCCTGCTGCCGGCGCGCGGCGTCGACGGACTTGAGGTCGTACTCCCGCTCCTGGCCCCGGACCTCCAGCTCCTTCTGGAGCATGCGCACCTCGTACTGCAACGACCCGGCTTGCTTCTGCGCCGACTCTAGCCTCGCCGTCGCGTCGGCGAGCTTGTTCCCAGTGGCCGCCGCGGACTCCCTCAGCTCCCCGATCAGCGCGTCCTTGGAGTCAGCGGCCTTGGAGAGGTGGTTGTTCTCGGCGGCGAGCTTCGCGACCTTCTTGTTCGCGTCCTCCAGCTTCTGCTTGAGCTCGCGCACTTTCTTCTTCTCGGAGGATATCTCGTTGGCCGCCTCCACGATGATATGCTCCCGCTCTTCCCTGGCAATCACCAGCCGCTCCATGCAGGATCTCAGAGCTTCTCCCATTTCAGCCATTGTTACCTTGATGCTTGCTTCTTCAGATTATCCCTTGAAAATAATCACTGAGTAGTAATTAAGCACCGTTAGCTCAACCTAAGCAACGAGGATATTCAGCTAAAAATTTATGCAGAAACAAAGAATCTGTGGGAAGTAAACAAAAAAAATTACGTTAACAACTTCTGTCAGAACTATGTGTTGTTGGCCAAGCCAATTAGGTTTGCATGATGCTCTTTGCTTATGTATGAACCCCAACAACTGCACTAGTTTGGTTCTCACGTTTTGCCAACCAGCTGCTAAAGATAACTAGTCCTAGACTCCTAGAACTGAACAGTTCTTCATTCCATCCACCAAAGCTTTTTGTAAAGGAGAAATAGAAATGTGTGGGTTCTGAAGCAACCGATACTAGTTGATGTGTCTCATTCCGAAGAAAAAAAAAACTTGCTGTTAACTGAACTCTTTGTCGTCAGGAGCGTAGAACATTAGTTCTACTCAAATTATGACCACCAAACCAAAGTTGTAACAGAATTAGAGAAAGTATGCTTTTGTACTGTTGGGTCGTACTGAGGCCTTGTTTAGTTCCCATCCAAAACTTTACACTCTATCACATCGGATGTTTGAACACTGCATGGAGTATTAAATATAGATAAAAAAATAACTAATTACACATATTGCGTGTAATTTGCGAGACGAATCTTTTAAGTATAATTAGTCCATGATTTGACAGTAAAGTGTTATAGTAACACATGTGCTAATGACGGATTAATTAGGCTTAATAAATTCGTCTCGCAGTTTACTGACGGATTCTGTAATTTATTTTTTTATTAGTATTCGAACACCCCATACGACACCCCCACGTGACACCCGATGTGACGTCCCAAAACTTTACACTCTGGAACTAAACAAGACCTGAAATGAACCTTGTCTGTCGTTTATATTCAAAAGTACAATGATCATCTAAACCCATGATCCATAATTTGATACTGACTGTCCAATTTAAGACCGATGAGATCGTCCAATCAATTTAAGACCGATGAAACTGTTGATCTTCTAACAACTGTCCATTTGTTGAGTTCATAAAAGAACTGTAAGATTATCAGCTATAAAGACTGAAGTAACGAAAATGTGACGATGAAGAAACAAACTGGAAACCTGATAAATTTGTCAACTGAATTTTACGAACACGGGATGTACTAATCTAGTTGCAAAACTGAAACTCAATATTCCAATAACTCGAAACTCGAAACAGAAAGAGCAGGGCAGCGCAGGCATTAAAACCAAAGTGAGAAATGAAAACAGATTCCAGTACCTGGTTGATCAGGCTATGCATGCAATTCGTCAGCCACCGCAACGATGCATAGCTAGCTCCTCAGTGAGGGTGGTGAGTGGAAACCTCACTCGCTCAAGGCATTCCGTCAGTAGGCAGCTTGGCTGGTAAGGTGCAGGCGGTACTGGCAGTTTGGTCGGTGTGCGTGTGCCTTGGAGGGGTTGCGGTTGCAGGGCAGCAGGAGTGGAGCCTGTTGAGGAGGAAGGCGTCAAGGTGGGCAGCGCGGGTGGCGCTTTCGCTTGGCGGGAAGCGGAGGAGTCAGGGAAGACACGGAAGCCTGGTGGTTCAGGCATGCTGTCAGAAAGACTGGAAGCTGGAGCAGTTGGGCTGTTCAGTTCTGGCCTGGGTCATCGGCACGACCACACACGTCCCACCGGAGATCAGCCGTGGCTTCTTCCTCCCCTTGACATACGGAGTAGACATGGCTGCTCGCCTGCTCTGCTGCCGGATTATCAGGATTACCAGTTTGCACGCGACGACAGGAATTTGCTATCAATTTCATTCTTTCTAGAAAATGTTAGTAGCATCGATTTCATGAATTCTACTTATTAGAATGAGATTGATATATGCAGTGTGCATGTTTTTTTCCCTCAGAAAAATATTTTGCATTTCTTGAGGTCGACAGTCTGAATTACCTATCCAGATAGGTTACTGACTAACTTTTTCTACAGAGGATCGATATGGCATAGCACCTTGTGGTTGACGAAGACAGGTCGGTAAAATGGCGCCGTCAGCTTTTGAGGTTTATAAGACCAACAAAAAAAAAAAATCACTGACCCGTCCATGCCACCAGTCTGTGGACTGGCAAGTAGGTCAGGAAACTTGTGAAATCGTCGTCCGGACACAGGAGAAATGTGGAGCACGATATCGGACATGCTCTCCAGGAGTTAGGTTTAGGTCGATCGACAGCACAGCACATGTGTGAATCTTACTCAAGTGAAAGAAAAAACTAAGGTCGTCACTTTTGGTGCTGAATCAAAGCCATCATCCAGTGCACCAATCTGTGAGACATGACTTTTTTTGAAGCAATTAATTCTTGAAGCAACTGTGACACTGTGACTTCGCAATCACATTGCGTTTTTCTGTTTGGAAGGACTGACCGGATGAACAGTAAGATTCATTCGTACAGTATCTTATTGCATACTTGGATTTGGACACTAACGTACGTACAAGATCCTGAGGGCACAAGTCAGTTACTACCTCTAAGTCAACCTCTCCAATAGTGCTAGTTTTTAGCAATGGCTCATAATATGATTAAGTCCACATGACACTCTCACGTAAATGTGTGTATATGAGCCTAGCTCTTGTGCTAAAAGCTAGCCATTGCGGGTTCCCTTATAGTGCAAGCGGCAGCTCCTCTGCACCTGTCATCAGCAAGTGCTAGATTTGCAGCGGTTGGGGAGCGCGTAGCAACGTCTCCGACGACGACGGATAGGAATGGAATACCAGGACAGGAACAGGACGCACTTGTTGTCACTAGCGCAGGCAGAGACGTCCGCGTCGCCCGGCTGCCGGTGCCGTGGGGCAGGCGCGTGAGATGAGCTCGGCACCGAACCACTAGCGGCGTTTTGCAGTGGGTTTTCAGCGAGCACTTCGTTCTCGCTCGGTCACGGTCACGGCCTCACGGGCCATTGGCCGGCCGATGAGCGGTCAACCGGTTGGTTGCACGGCGCCATCCCACTGACACTGAGATGAGGTGCGGGGTGCTCTGCAAGTGAGGTGACGAAAAGGATTGGGCCAGCACTTGTTCCCGTCGATCGGTTGGCGTTCCGTGCTTTGCTTGCACTGAAATGGAGTGACTAGCCAAGGGATGAATGAAGGCTATCAGGGATACAAGATCTGAAGATCATGTTGCGTTTCTCCACGGGAAATGATTTGTCATGGTTAGCAAATCCATCGTTCATCGGTTGAGGTCCCCGTCTCGCCTCTCAGTGGATTGTGCTTGTTTCCACCTCGTGAGTTGTGACACAAACTCTTTTGAGACCGTGAGTAGTTTGGGCATGTTTAGGACCGCGTATTCGTTGGTGACTGGAAACAATCAAACAATCGCTTCAAACGCCCCTGCGGCCACGATAATTCTTTTGTCCACACACGGCACGGGAATCGCAAAAATGAACTAACTCCCGTGTTTCTTTTGACCGCACACGGCATGGGTTATGTTTGTGCAATTAGCCCTATTGTAGATTATTTTCTCTGTTTGTGCAATGACGTTATGCAACTATTATGAACTGTTAATTGCTAATGGATGCAATTTCTTGCTGCTCACAGTTGGCTGTCATATTAATTGTGTTGCATTTTGTGTTTGCACTTTGCATAGGTAACCCGTCAAACTCCGCCTCTGCCTCATCGGTAACAAATGCACTATAATCACAAGCTGCTATCAACTCAGATGGCCCTTCATGGGCTCATTGTTTTTGCCCAAACATAACCAAGAAGGATTGGCTATGTGCAAGTATTGTGACAAGCTCTGCACCTCTGGGGTTACAAGAATACAATACCATATCTTGCTGGCATTAAAGGGTTCAATGTGACAAGGTGCAGGAAAGTTCCACCTACAGTGAAAAAAGAGATGTTTGCTTTGCTTACAAAGAAGGCCGGTGAAAGGGAACAGAAAGCCAAGGAAAAGGAAAGGGAGAGAGCCAAAGCCAAAGCCAATCAAAGGATCTAGTAGCTCTAGATCTACGACAGGTGGTGGCCCTATTGAGAAGTTCTACAAGCCTCCTACTATACAAGAGTCTGTTTAGATGACACAGAGAGGAATTAAGCTCAGCAATAAGGTTCAAACAATGTTGACAACTCAGAAAAGAGATGTGAGGAGGGATAGAGCGTGAGTATATATGCCAGTTTTTCTATGAAGCTAGAATTGTGTTACCCATATGCTTGATGTTTGAGAGGGCCCGGCCCCTATGATGAGTGGACCATTCTTGCAGAAAAGGAAGCAAAACAAACAAATTTGCCTCAGATCATTCATAAACAACAACTTGTTATTATCCTCCCGTGAGCCATATACCACGGTGATCCACCACTCACACATCGACATGGTCGATTGGATCTTTGCAGTGACGGTATTTTCTCTGAACTTGGACTACAATATTTTGTAATGATCACCATGCGCAGCTAATATTACACCTCCTCTTGTTTCCTGCGCAGGGAGGAAGGCAAATTCATCCTGAAAGACAAATGGTTAGTCATTGGAGATTTTAATATGATCACCCAAGCCCAGGATAAAAGCAATGGGAATGTCAATCAGAGATTGATGAGGATGTTCAGGAGGGTGCTGGATGATCTTGAGTTAAAGGAATTGGGGCTGAAAGGGAGACGCTTCACGTGGTCTTACAACTGAACTCACACTAGAATTGACAGAGCTTTCTGTTGGCAGCGGCTACCTATTTCTACTATCAACATGATCAGCACCTCAAGATAGTAAACACAGCTCATATTGTTCTGATCCCAAAGAAGGCTGAGACAACATCTCTATCAGACTACAGACCAATCAGTCTTACCCATAGTGTATCAAAGCTGATATCTAAATTGTTGGCAACCCGACTAGGCAGCTGTTTGAATACCTGATCTCACCATGCCAGAGTGCATTCAAAAGGAAGAGAAGAATCCATGATAATTTTCTATATACACAGAACACCATCCAAGAGCTGCATAGAGCAAAGCATCCAACAGTGTTTTTTTAATTAGATATCACAAAAGCATTTGATTCAATCAGATGGAATTATTTACTAGAGGTGCGGTAATGACTTGGTTTCGGCCATCGATGGCGCGCTTGGGTAACGGCCTTGATTTCAACAGCCTCCTCAGTAGTTTTTGTCAATGGCTCAAAAGGAAAGTGGTTCCTTTTGTCGCCTTTGTTGTTTGTCATAGGGCCGTTAAGTTGCGGGTGTAATTGTACGCAAATGATGCAGCCTTATTTCTTAATCCCAATAGACAGGAGATATAGGGGGCAATGCGGATCTTAGCTGCATATGCACTGGCTTCGGGTCTTGTCACAAAATTTGCCAAGTGTGCAATCTACCCTATGGCCTGTACAACCTGGCAGATGGAGGGGCTACTCGACGGCATTCCTTGTGAAGTCAAATATTTCCCTTGCAAATATGTAGGCTTGCCACTACACACTAGAGCTTTGAGAAAAATCGATGTGCAGCCGCTAATTGACAGGATAACCTCCAAGCTTCCGTCCTGGAAAGCCAAGTTCCTAGACCTTTCTGGACGCCTGACTTTGGTTAACTCTGTGCTCACGTCTATGCCAGTGCACTTCATGATCGTGTTCGCCTTAAAAAAAATGGGCGATCAAGAAGATTGATAATATTATAAGATTGTTTCTCTGGATGGGGGCAGCTTCGGCAAATGGAGGGTCATTGTCTAGTTAGATGGCCAAAAGCAACCAGGCCAAAAAAATTTGGCGGGCTCGACATTCTTGACCTGGAGAGATTTAGCCAAGCACTGCGGCTCAGATGGCTGTGGCAGGAGTGGGCAAGTCCAGAGAGACCCTCAGTAGGGACTACTGCACCCTGCAATTCAGTGGACAGAGCGATATTTCGGACGTCAACGGTGGTCACGGTAGGCGGCTTGATGGTCAAGCTCCCATTGATATAGCTCCAACCTATACACCTCGGCTTGGAGGAAAAATCAAACAGTGAAGGACGACCTACTCAATCACAACTGGACTAGGGGGTTGTGGAGGATAGAGACCGTGCATCAGATGGCCGAATTTGTGAAGTTATGGGACCTGATATTGGTCCAACAACTTAACGACCAAAATGATCAAATTTTATAGAGATGGACAGCAGATGGAACCTATACTACAAAGTCTGCATACTTGGCTCAGTTCAGCGGATCTTACTCAGATATAATGGCGAATTCAATTTGGAAGGCTCATGCTGAAGGCAAACTAAAATTCTTCGCGTGACTGTTGGTGCAGGCAAAAATCTTAGGATATGTCTAGCCAACAACCGGTTGTTTTAGCTCCTCCCAACAACTTTTTTTTCATACACTTATACTGTCTTCTAACTATATTTACATCGTCTTATTACTATATTTACAATGATGTATTCAATGTAATTTATTGGATAGAGTGATGTAATTTGAGGATAACACAGGATCTTAGACAAATATATGTCAAATTTTCTAAAAAAAATATAATTTTTTCTATGGATTCCAGATACCAGAGAAAAATATATCAAATTGTTCACAAATGCCATCAAATTGTTTATTAACTTACAAATTTACAAATGGAAGAACAGACAGGAGAGAAAACAGTGGCTTGTATTATAGGCAGTGCTCTGCTGATAGATGTATACTGTATATAAACTGTTCCTAGCTGCCCTGAGGTAGCTAGATATCCATTAATCCATGAGTATGTGACCACGTATGCATGTCTCTGTCTCTGTACGAGTGGTCGGCCGGAGCCGATCAGGCCGCGGCCGCCGAATTAGCTTATCCAAGCTTGGCAAATAGCCTAGCGACGGGCACGCGCTAGAAAGCACGCGCTGCGTTTTTCATGGACGTGTCGTGTCGTCGTGTCGATGTCGTAGGTAGTACAGAGATGGATTGGAGTCTGGAGAGGGCCGTATACGTGCGACGACGACGGCGTCGCGGTCGACCGATGACCCAGGCCAGGCCATCGGTGGTTGCGAGCAGCGCGTACAATGAAAAGCCGGTTAATGGGAAGGCCTAAATCAACCGGTTGATGTATAGCGTTTCTGAAATCTTAACGGCTAATAAACTTGAGCCACAATCTGCCCGCTTTGTGACTAGGAAGCGGAAACAGCAGCACATATTTGTATTCACTGTCCATTTGCAAAGGAAGTCTGGATGCTAGTCAAAAATTGGGTTGGAGATCACATTATCCTGATGGATGACGGTGTGCAAACTTTGAAAATCTGGTGGGAGAAGTCACTGCAGGGGAGATCAGCGGATCAGCAGAAAACCACAACAACCATCTTAATGTACTCGGCTTGGAATATCTGGAAAGAGCGTGTAACACCTTAGGTGTTAGAAGGCTAATTAAAAGCTTAGTCGTGATCATCATGCATAATCATGAAGTATTATGGTATAGATGCATTTCATGTTTCAAAAATAGTATTCATATGTTGCTTATGATGTGTTTCATATGTTACATGAAATGTTGATAACCACATTGATTAAGTGCTTTGTGATTTTATGGTTTGAACTTAAACAAATAAAATTTTGTCAATATAAACTTTAAAGTGCAAAGTGTGTGTTCTTTAATTTGGAATCAAAGTTCATTTGTGTTTCCAAGTCAAGCATGTTAAATTTTAAGCTTCAAAAATTGAAGTCAATAACTGTTTTCCTCACTTTGGCATTTTAGCTAAGCTCTGAAAAACAGGATTAAAGTTCAAAGTTTGGTAAATTATAAAATGATTTTTCATAAATAAAATTTGTCAAATTTTTGTTCCACGAATGAGAGGGATCTTTGAGCTATATTGCCATGTGTTTGGTTATGATGTTTGACTAGTAATTAGCTATTAATTAATTGTTCAAAGTTGCTAACTAAAACCAACTTTCAAAATACTAAATTAAATTTGTTTTCTCAGTTTTAAAGTACCCTTCTTCAAAATTCAAAATTTCTCAATCTATTGATGTTTTGATGTTGGTCCTTAAAGAAAAGTTGAAGACCTCGTGTTTCGAGGTTCTCAAGTTTCTACACAGACACCCTGTTCGTTTCGCTAGATCAGCAGAATCAGCAGCCATCCAGCAGTATTTTTCTCTCATAACAAACTAGCGGACAGTACTTTCAGCAACAATAATACAGCGAACGAGATTTGGGAGAAAAAGAGTGAAGGACTGTCAGGCATGAACAGTAACCGGCAGCAGCGTGCTTGCCCTGCTCACCGTCGTCCGCCGTGGCCTTCTCGTCGTTTCCCGCGCATGGGCACGTTGCTGGCCGCGTGGCCGTCCCGAGCAGGCGCTAGCGAACTCTAGAAGCAACGCCACGCCCATTTAAAGCCCAAGCGCCAGCCGTTTTCTTTCTTTTTCCTTTTTCGCCGCCGCCGAGTCCGTCCAGCTCGCCGATGCAGTTCGCCACCGCCGCAGCATCATCGCCCAATTCATCGCGCCTGCAGCTCCGTCCCACCCTTGCACAGCTCCTTGACTTGCCCGTGCCACCTCTTCTTGCCAGAATCGGCCACCTTGCCATGGCCGCCGTGGACAGCTTCATCGTGGCCAAGCCGCTCCAGAGCCTCTCTCACCCTCCCATCTTTTGAGTTAGGTTCACCTTGATGCCGTGAAGCTCCCGCGCTTCTCCTTCTCCGTTCTCGGCCACCGGCGCCGCCTCCGCGACATGGCCGTCGGGCTGCACCGCTCTGGGCCGCCTGTGCATGCAGCTGGGAGGCCACCGGCCACCTCTGTCCTTGCAGAAGGCGCCCTTGGGTGCACCTAGCCCCAACGATGCTCCAGCGCCTCTCCGCCGCCGCCGCCGGCCTCCCACAGGCCAGAACCGCGAGCTCCCGGCCGGCTCCTCTGCTCTATTCCGTGAAGAAAGAAGAAGGACCTCATGCCTAAATAGATGGTTTTCCAGGGTTTGCAATGTAAGTTTTGTGACTCACCTGAACAGTACTACAGGGCCGCGGGTTGGTTTGAGGAAACCCGAGGGCATTATTGCAAAACGGCCAGGCCGCGCCTGGGCAGGCCGTGTTGGGCCGGTCTGCTCGCGCTGCTGGGCCACGCCTGCTTGCGTTGTTGGGCCGAGCTAGGCCACTTTGGGACCGAACCTTCTTTTTTCTTTTTCAGTGTTTTAGTAATTTCTATAAAAGTGCTGATACTTGTTATTTTCATAACTCATTATGGAAGCATGCTAAAATCATGAAAATTTATATGTAGCCTCTTCATGCTATGGTATACCTAGGAAAAATATTAATTTATGAAAATAAATAGTTTTTGGATGTTTAAAAATTAGCTCTTTTAAATAATAAATGCTTGTTCCATGATTTTTTAGGCTAAAATAAATATCCTTTAGTCGTGAAATTTGTGGTGTAATATTTTATGATGTAACCAACCTACACAAAAAGTTTGGGACTAATTTAATGATTTTTAATTATATCCTTAATTATATGCTTTAATTATTAGTTTATAATTATCAAAAGGATTAACAAAAATCATGAATAATTTGGGTGTATTTTGGAGTTAATTGTGGACCTTGGGACCCATTTACCTTTGATGTTTCTTGGCACTTGATTGTTTGTTTGTTATGCTTATGATCAACCTTTATTTAATAGTTCCAAATGTTTTAATTAAGCACTTCATTAATGAATCCATGTATGTAGTTGTGGTTGCCTCTTGTATGCAATCTCTTGGGTAAAAAGATTAAGTTAGATATGAGCTTCCATGTCAAGTCTTGATAATCCATGATTTATATGCCTTTTGTAATAATTGGTAAGCATGTGTTGATGATTAACAAATTAAACTAATAGATAGCCTTGCATGCATGTCATTAGAAATCATGTTTGTTCCCGAAATGTTAGGACCTTGATCATGGTTGGTATAGCTAGCTTGTATGAGAGGCCTTGGTGTTGCTCTGCTATCGTAGCTTATTAGGTTGTATGATGTTTAGTTGACACTTTATTCATTCATGTGCCTAGGTCCATTCTATTGTGATCTTATACTTGTCTTGTTTGCAATTGCGTGATGTTTTTTTATTTGTTCCTCCTAATATGTATGCATTGCATCTTTGCATATATCATCTAGGTACGTTAGATGCATGACGTGAAGATGAAGGATGTGGTGATGGAACCGATCAAAAGATGGTGTAACAGTGACCAAGTCTAGGAGATAAAGATGATGGTTGATCGTGTCCTAGAGATGAGGTTAACTAACTGACATTGTGCTTTAAACCCAGGCAAGCACCGGAGCATTACAAGCATCCTACCTCTCTTTTAAAATTCACTCGAGTATACTTTTTGTAATATGCATTAAGTTATAAGAGTTGATTTGAAACCCGTTGCTGCATGACTTACCTTGTCCACAATATATGTGCCTGCAACCTTACTAGTATATGTAAGTCGCTCTATGCTTATATATGCTTAGACCAGTAGAAGTCGAGTGATTCCTATCATCCGCGAGATTTAGGTGGCTACTTGGACATGGTTGGCTATATTTGCAATCGTGAAAAAGAACCATGTGATAATGGATAACTGGAGACCGGGCGGGATTTGATGTTACTATGTTGTTGTTGAGGCCAGCTAGGCCTGTGTTTTTGACCCCGTCTGTGTCATTTAAGGACCGCTTCGTTCTCTAGCCTTGGTTGAGATTGAATGTACCATTCACATGACGGACGGATAACTCGTTCTGACCGTGAAGCCAAGTGACTCTAGTCGGACTGGGATCTGAATTGAGGTTGGCATCATTGGAGGGGAGAAGTATGTGTGGCGAGACAGGGATTGATCGTGAGCAGGCATTGCCTGAGTGACCTGGCTTCCGGCTGTCCCCTGGGTTTTGCGGTTCGGATCAGACCCACTGTACCCCGAATAGGGTGGAAGGTTACCCAATGCGAGCCTTTGGCCAGGTTTGTACGGGTGTGTGTTTTGGGTTTTACCCAGTTAGATGTAATCGATTCGAATCGCCATCTCTCTCAAACAGCGAGAAACTCAAACATTTGCATCAGCATCGTAGTAACTGATGAAACATGATGGTTATGTTGATCACGATAACTGAATATGGTTACTACGGTAATGCTTATTAATCAAGTAATTGCTATAGAATAGGTGCAAACTTAGCTCTAAATAGCCCTACTTAAGTCAATGCTAAACATTGATAAAAATATGGAAAGTAAGGACTTATGTTAGTAATGCTCTTTTGCAAAGTTATACTATCCAATCAGCTCCACTAAATAAACCTTTCATATCCTTTGAGTCATTTTATATTTTCTTCTGTCGGGTAAGTCTTGTTGAGTACAATTGGGTACTCAGGGTTTTATCCTACCCTATTGCAGGTGAAGTCCTTGGCCTGCTAAAGGTGATGACTAAGTGTCGGTGGGCTCGGCTACTCCGTATATGCTTTTTATGTCATAAAACCTCCTAATTATGATGGCCCACATGTACCTGTCATCGTCATAATAACCTATAACAGTCGTACTTATGTTCCTCATAACTTAAAAGGCCTGCTTTCCTCCGAACAGGATCCAATCACAGGAGTATTGCAATATTACAACAGTTTATTCAAAATATTCAACAGAGTAAAGTAGCGGAAGTCTTACAATAACTTAGAGTTACAAACCAGTTTTCAAACTTCAAACCTTATGTGACATTATTACAAACTAGTAGTAGAGAAGTATCGGTAGTAACTTTATTACAACACACAAGCGAGATGCCTTGCCCAAAGGCCACACAGTCTACTCATCGTCACTTTCTTCAACCACGACGGTCATACAACAAGGCTCGAAGCAGACTTGTTCATGAACCACACCTGCAACAAGGGGTTCAACAAACCCTAAGTACGAGAGTACTCAACAAGACTTACCCGACTAAGACAAAGACTCCAAGGGCATGCTAGCTTTAGGGAATCAAGGTACGGGTATTCTAGAATCAAAATTTTCTTTTGCAGAAAAGCTTACTAAAGTGAGTCCTTACCTTCAATGTTTTACTTTTACCATTGATGGTTCATTAATCAATTCTAACTGATCCTAATCTAGATCAAAGTAATTATTATCAAAACCTTTCTCATTCTTTCTTTCAATTTCAGTTCTTTTCTACGATGCAGGACAGGTGATCGAGTCTCCATAACCGAGGAGCAAACGACGATTCAAACTGATTATACCTAGCTAAGGATCCCTAATCTCACGACATATGTAGAACCAAATATTGCATATATCAATCCTCATTTAGATCTCCTAAAACCAGAATGTGTCCATCGCCACCCGAGAGTACAGTACTCCTCGAACCCGGCCCGATTCTAGCCTCGAGGGTACACGCTACTCTCGCCATCTCTCCACTCCTAGTGCGAGGTTAGACGTTCTCGAAATGGAATCACCAACATTTTGGGCTTACCAAGGCATGAGGCTAGTTGCAAAGTCTCGAAACACAACATATGACTGCAACGTACGATCCTTAACTGACAAGGCGGAAACACTACATTGAGACTCCATTCTCAATGCATGTTAGCAGTGGCCAAACCACCCGCCCGATCTTCTACTTCATTCTCGTACTTCATTATTCATTAAGTATGCCGTCATGGCTAGGTAAACATTTCATTTAAAAGTTTAACTCATAAGCATAGCGAAGCATACTACGCATTTTTTAGTAAAACATGTATCAAGGGTGATATCACAATAATCAAGGATGATATTGCAGCAATTAGGTTATCACTCAACTCCTAATTACTTAATGCAGTAAACCATAAGAATAAATAAAGATTTGTAAAACTCAAGGTAGGGTTTAAATGCACCGGGGCTTGCCTTGCTCTGACACGACGATCGACTCAGACTCGAGGACTCCAACGTCTGGTCCGGAACCCACCGACGATCGCTCTTCTCCGGAAGCTTGCTCGGTGACTTCGAATTCTTCGAAAGCGGAAACTACACGAGTACATAACATGCTTTAACATGATGCTCGATGATAAACATGATGCTTGATGATAACATGCCACGAGTTATGACTTGAGTACAACTTCCCTTCACGGTATAGTCGAAAACAGAAAACCTACTAACTAGTGGCGACAACTCTAGTTATACCAGCTTTTAACCCTAAGTAAGTTACTAACGAGTTCAAACATGGAATTAAGGTGTCAAAGATCACCAAAGAGTAGTGACCTAAGGACATCACTCAATCAAAAGGGCACACAACACTTAAAGTTCTCAAATTAACATTTATTTACTATTTAATTAATTAGGGCATAATTAATAGTTGATCATACTTTATCTAAACAAGCTCAAACTTTTTATATGGATTAAGAATGATTTAAAACAGTGTCACAATAAATTTCATAATTTTTGGATTAATAAATTAATTATTAAAATTTCTGGAAGTTGCATTTAATCTTTATTGGAACTAATTAATTCTACTGCACAAAGTACTCAAATTTAGGGTTTAACATTTTTTCTAGATAGCTTACATATTAAGAGACTCACACAAAAATTTTCATGAATTTTGGAACTCTACACAATTTTTAATGAAATAAACAAATAGCTGCACTATTCATTAATTTGAAAAACAAAAACAAAAACAAAAACCGAGCCGGGCCGATCCTTCTCTCCCGCGGTCCGGCCTAGCCGAGCGGCCCGCTCGCGCGCGCCCACGCTCGCGCTCGGCAACGCGGCCCAGCAGGCGGCCCAGCCCAGCAACGCCCGCGCTCGCGCGGCCGTTTCTCCCTCTCTCTCACCTCCGTCTCCCCCGCTCTCTCCCGCGCTCTCAGCTCCGCCCACACGGTGGCCGGCCGGCGGTCAAGACCTCGGTCGACTAACCAACACTACCACAACGTGGTACACCTTCTCACGAGTCTATGGCACTAGCCTACAGCTTGGTTCGAGCTCTGGTGACCCTTCACCGACGATGGTGGCGGACCGTGGCCGACGGTGAGCCGCGAAAACGCGTCTCCAAGCAAGTAACGATCAAACTAAAGGCGTAGAAGGCAACAGTGGCTCACACTGATCATGTTGGTGCTCTTGGTGGCGACTAGGAGGGGCTGGAGTGGCCTGGCCACGTGGGAGCGGCGGTGGGGGTGAAGTCCGACCGGGCGCGAGGAAGACGGCGGCTATCCGTGCAAAACGGGCGGTAGGGGTGGGGGTGAATGGCCAGGGAGATGCATGGGAGCAATGTGGTCTTACTGGTGCAATTAGCGTGGCCAGAGGAGGCTTGACGACGGCTACGGCGAGCGGCGGAGCTAGCGGCGACGGCGGCGGCGGAAACAGAAAAGGAAAGAAAACGATGGCGACCTCGACGTATTTATAGACCACGGTCGTGGAGTTGGCCTCTGGAAGACGCGCGACGTCGCGCTGGCGCTCCCGGTCGCACGCGAAGGGTCTGGGCGGCTCGCCGGCGCCCATACCGCACGGTGGCCGGCCGCCATTGGTGCGGCACTGTAGCACCCCCCCCCCAAATTTGAATTTTCAAACTGTTTTCTCAAATTACTCTCAAATTCATGTAGAAACTTGAAAAACTTTCAATCTATGAAATCTTCATAATTCCAAGATCTACAAGTTTTGTATTGAACACTTTTTCAAATTCTAACTGGATTTTGAAATTTGAGTTTAAATTCAAAAGGGGACACATTTTTGGGATTTGGTAATTTAGAAATTACTTTTGATTTCATATTGAAACTTCAAAATCTCCAAACACCAAAGTTGTACATCTTGACAAGACCTACAACTTTTCTGTTCAAAACATTTTCAAATTCTGCCTCCATTTTGAAATCTTAGTTTTGGGACAAACATGAGTTAAATCTGAAATTTGTTTATTTTCAAAATTGCTCCACATTTTACACTAAAACTTTGAAAACTCAAAACATTAAAGTTGTAGCCCTTGAAAAGTTCTACAAACTTGGTTTTGAACTTTTTCCCAAATTTTGCTTAGATTTTGATTTATTTAAAAAGGGGTAAAATAGTGTTTTGAAATTTAGGGTTTTCGGAGGAATTTTCAATTGGAATTTGTTGCTACTTTGATTTGTGATTACTTAGTGATCAAAACCTTACCCAAGGGCATCATTTGGACCAACATGACATGGTTGACCAAATGCCACTCTTAGTTGACCAATTTAGCTTTTGAAATTCTTTTACATTTTTCCCCAAATTTGAATTTGAATTCGAATTGGAAAACTCGTGACAAGTTTTGGGACTCCAACTCAAACTCAAACTTGGAGCTTCATTTTAGGTGTTGTACTTGAGCTCATATCCTACACTTGGCACTAGTGTGCAACACAGTCGCACACCCCAAATTACGCAGGGCATGGATTAAGTATTTGCGGTGGCATTCGAAACTAGGGTTTTCGGGTTTGAGACACACCACATAGAAGCACATCCAATCTAGATAAGTAAACTTGTTTTAGTTGATGCATAACAAGGTTGACCTAATCATAGATACTTTGCAATGCATTATGATGACATGATAGATTAATTGGCACTATAACACCCGGGGTGTTACAACCCTTCCCCCTTAAAGAAATCTCGTCCTGAGATTTAAAGCCTTGAGTTAAGTAATGGAAAAGGAAACGTGTCAAGCAAACACGTCCAAGACTTGTCTACAAAACATGTAGGGGTTTTCTACATTATAAAGATTTGAAAAGGATAGGTTACAGTTTAAAGATGAAATTGCAACCTGGATAGAAGCAAAGAACTCTAGGAAATTCTCCAACAGGTAATTTTCTGATTCCCAGGTGGCTTCCTCTTCTGAATGTTGATTCCATTGTATCATGTACCATTTAGTTGTTCTACTTCGGGTAACACGATCCTTTTGATCCAAAACGCGGATAGGATGTTCAGAATATGTCAAACCAGGCTTAAGTTCAACTCCATCAACATCAACAACTTGATCAGGCACTTCAAGACACTTTTTCATTTGTGATACATGAAATACATTATGTATGGCTGATAGTTGTTCAGGCAACTTTAACTTATATGCCACCTTTCCACATTTTTGGATGATTTGGAATGGGCTAATATAACGTGGTGCGAATTTGCCTTTGACTCTAAATCGGTTAACCCCCTTCATGGGTGATACTTTCAAATAAACATAATCTCCAACTTTGAATACCAAAGGTCTACGCCTTTTATCAGCATAACTCTTTTGTTGGGACTAAGCAACTTTCAGATTATTCTGGATCTTCCTAACTTTCTCTTCTGTTTCTTTCACAAGATCAACACCGAAAAACCATTTTTCTCCCGGTTCTGACCAATTCAATGGAGTTCTGCATCTGCGGCCATACAATGCTTCAAACGGTGCCATTTTTATACTCTCCTGATAACTATTATTGTATGAGAATTCTGCTAATGGTAAACATTCATCCCATTGATCTTGAAAAGCGAGAGCACAAGATCTCAACATATCTTCTAGAATTTGATTTACTCTTTCAGTCTGTCCTGAAGTCTAAGGATGATAGGCTGAGCTATGTATAACTTTGGTACCCAATGACTTGTGTAACTCCATCTAGAATTTGGAGACAAACTGTGGACCTCTATCCGAAATAATAGTCTTTGGTACCCCATGCAGACTCAGTATTCTATCAAGATATATTCTTGCAAGCTTCACTGTAGAATATTTTGTCTTTACTGGAAAGAAATGTGCTAACTTGGTAAATCAATCTATAATGACCCAAATTGAATCAAAATTTCTTGATGTTGTGGGTAAACTAGTAATAAAATCCATGCCGATATCATCCCACTTCCAAGACGGAATGGGCAATGGTTGCAACATCCCTGCCGGTTAGAGACATACAGCCTTCACTCTACGACAGGTATCACATATGGCAACATACTTAGCAATCTCAATTTTCATTTTGGTCCACCAGAATCTCTATTTCAAATCCTGATACATCTTATTACTCCCTGGATGAATAGAAAACCTTGTACTATGTGCTTCATCAAGAATGAGCTGACGTAAATCTAGGACCTTTAGGACCACTAGCCGGTCCTTGAACCACAACACATCTGTATCATCAATACTGAAATATGTTTGTTAACCTGTTCTAACTCTTTCTTTGATGTCAGCTATTCCGGAATTCTTTCGCTGAGCAGACACAATCTGATCTTTGATTGTTGACTCCACAGTGACATTAGTTAACTGACCTTGTTGAACTATTTCAATATTCAACTTTTCCAATTCGTAACACAAACTGTAATCCATTGGCTTCACAGTCATACAATTGCAATGATTCTTTCTACTGAGTGCATCAGCAACAACATTTGTTTTTCTAGGGTGATAGTGTACTTTCAAATCATAATCTTTTATCAACTCAAGCCACCTTCTTTGCCTCATATTCAATTCTGACTGAGTAAAGATATACTTTAAGCTTTTGTGATCTGTATACATGTGGCAAGTATTACCCAACAAGTAATGATGCCAGATTTTCAATGTATGAACCACGGCTGCTAGTTCAAGATCATGTGTCGGATAATGCTCTTCGTGACGCTTCAACTGTCTCGAGGCATAAGCAATGACTCTGCCTTCTTGCATCAATACACAACCAAGGCCAATACCCGAGGCATCACAGTAAACATCAAATGGTTTTTTTCTATATCTGGCTGTGCTAAGATTGGAGCAGTTGTTAGTGACTTCTTTAAAATTCTAAAAGCTTTCTCACATTCTGGAGACCATATGAACTTAATTTGATTCTTTAATAACTATGTGATTGGCTTGGCTACCTTTGAAAAGTCAGGTATGAATCGACAGTAATAACCCGCCATTCCCATAAAACTTCGGACTTCATGAACTGAGATTAGTGGTTTCCAATTCAGAATATCTTTCACCTTGCCAGGATCTACTGCTACTCCTTCGGCTGACAACACATGTCCTAAGAATTGCACTTCTCTTAACCAAAACTCACATTTACTGAACTTGGCATATAGTTGATGATCTCTCAGACGAGTCATGACTACTCTGAGATGCTTAGCATGCTCTTCTTCACTTTTGGAGTATACCAGAATATCATCAATAAACACAACCACAAACTTTTCAAGTTCCGGCATAAAAACTGAGTTCATCAGATACATGAAATGTGCCGGTGCATTGGTGAGACCAAAAGACATAACTAGGTACTCATATAGTCCATATCTGGTGGTGAATGCAGTCTTTGGGATATCTTCAGGTCGAATCTTGATTTGATGGTACCCTGATCGAAGATCAATCTTTGAAAATACCTTTGCCCCTGCAAGTTGATCAAAGAGTAGATCAATGCGAGGCAATGGATATTTGTTCTTAATGGTTACTTCATTCAGTGGTCGATAGTCAACACACATCCTTAAAGTCTGATCTTTCTTCTTAACAAAAAGAGCCAGACATCCCCATGGTGAGGAACTGGGTCTGATAAAACATTTGTCACGTAACTCTTGCAATTGATCCTTAAGTTCTGCCAATTCATTGGGTGCATTCTGTAAGCTCTCTGGGATATTGGGGCAGTATCCAGTTTTAACTCAATCACAAATTCTACATCTCTGTCCGGTGGCAGACCTGGTAGATCATCTGGAAACACATCTAGAAATTCACAGACTACCGGTATATCACAAATCTCCTATACTGAAGTTGCACATATCCTTTCAACTGTTCTCTTAGGAATAGGAAGTTGGATAAGAAGATGAGATTTATTATCTGACAAGTTCAACCTTATAGTTCGGTGCAGTACATCTATAATGGCTCCTCTTTGGTACATCCAATTCATACCCAGGATTACATCTATATCCTGCTTCTGTAATATTATCATTGAGATAGGGAATATATGCCCACCTAACTCTATAGGTACATCACGTACCATCTCCTTAGTACACAGTCGTCCCCCGAGCGACTGGATAAAGAAATCTTCTTGTGTTCCCATAATTGGAATGTCATGCTTAACAACAAAGGTGCGATTTATGAATGTATGCGATGCACCTGAATCAAATAACAATACTACTGGATGATTAGCAATAGGGAACATACCCATCATAACAGGTTCTCCCTCTGGAACTGCACTTGCTTGAGTGTAGAATACACGTCCGGTCTTTTTCTTCTCACCCTTACCCTTCTGAACATTCAGATTATTATTCTTGCTCTGAGGTTGTTGCTGTTGCGGTATGGGAGCTCTGGGATAGTTGGGATTGTACTGCCTTGGATACGGGCAGTCTTTGGAAAAATGGCCTGGCTTTCCACAATTGTAGCAGGGAAAGTTATGGGTTACGGGAGTCTGATTTCGAATACCAGGGGCATTCGGCTGCTGTGGATATTGCGGGGTTGCGGTAGGACGGAAAAACGTCTACGGCCGAGCTTGGTATTGCGGTGGACGATAAGTTGGGCGGAAATGGTTCTGAGGGTGGTAAACAAACTTCTGTCGCTTCTTAATGCCGCCAGATAGGCTAGACAACACTTACTTCTTTTTCTTTGACTCTTTGTGAAGGCGAGACTTTTCTTCTGACGCAATAGCCACATTGACTATCTCATGGTACGTGGCATTATAGCAGGTGACCAATGCTTCCTGGATTCTGGTACTCAAACCTCTCATAAAACAACTCTTCTTTTTTGCATCGGTGTTCACATACTCAGCTGCATACTGGGACAGGTGATTGAATTTGCCCACATACTGTAGAACTGTTTGGTTCCCTTGCTTTAGCGAGAGAAACTCTTCTAACTTCATGGCCATGACACCATCTAGAATATAATGTGCTATGAAAGCATCACGAAACTCCTGCCAAGTGACACGGTGGCCAGCAGGCCGTGCGGTGACCAGATTCGCCCACCACTCCCCTGCGGCACCTCTGAGTTGCTGTGCTGCAAACATGGGTTTCTAGTACTCCGTGCACTGTAAAAGTTCAAACTTTTGCTCCATGGTGCGGAGCCAGTCATCCGCTTCTAGCGGCTCATCTGCTTTTGAAAACACTGGTGGATGGGTATCGGTAAAATCCACATAAGTGGTTTCTCCTCCATTATTACGACCTTAACGGCCCTGATTTCCATTCTGATTCTGAGTCAACATGGTAGTGACATTAACCAGTGCGGCAATAGCTTCTGCCAAGGTAGGTGGGAATGGTGGGGGATTCGGAGTATTGTCCCCATCCTGGGAAGTTCCAGTACCATCCATCTGTTGTACACAAACCATATTTATTTACATCGCTTTATTGAATTAAAAAGCAGTTAGTACAGTACTTGTACACACACAAACTTATCTTACATTATTTTCATTACAAGCTTGCTCGTAAGCAAGAAACTACCCACTAAGGTTCTTAGAAAGCAGGAAAGACTACTATGTTACATAACCATCCCTGTCGACACTTCACTCCTCATCATCATCGCTGATCACGATCACTCCATCCTCATTCTCTAGAGCACTTGCACCAGTGACATGACTTGCATCATCCTCACTTTCCATCATGGGTTCATTTTCTTTTGGATCCTCTTCTTCATTGTCCTCTCCACCAGGAATAACCATGGCACCGACATCATCTTCTACTACCTGGGGCTGATGATTGGGATTCATCAGATCATGTAGCCTATGGACTTCCTCATGCAGAACGGTATTGTATTGCTCCAGGTGTGTCGCATAAAGCTCCAACTCTCGAACATGAGCCCTGGCTTCTGTCTCCTTTTCCAGAGACTCGTTCTAGAACTGCTTCCAAAAATGCATGTTGCGCTTTAGTCGCTCTACCTCTGATGTAAGCCTTGCAACCTCTGATTCCAAATCCGGGTTCAGATTGCGGCTACTGCTTGCTCCATCACCTCTGGCGGCCAACTGATGACGTGGCACTCCTTGCAGTCCACTTTTCTTGCGAGAAGTCGTCTTCACACGTGCCATCCTAAAGCAAGATAGATTTAGATCGATAAGAACAGATAGGAGGGATCTGAAGGTTAGCATGAATAGGATTGAACCTTACTTAACCCAAACCACTTTAAAAGGGAAGGTATCTTAAGCAGGTTAATTAAACATGATGCATGTGTCGTACTTACGATCTAACAGAAAGATTAAGTAACACATGCAATATTTATAACATAGGGCACTATAACATGATACTTCACTACAAAGCTTTCAAATATGAACTAAGGAAACTATAGAATGGATTAAGATAAGCAAAAACAATTTGGACCAAAATATCAATATTAAGTTTCTTCGACCCAAATCATTTTGAAGTTTTGTAAAGTAATACTACAATAACTCGAGTGATTATGCTCTGGCACCAGCTATCACAGAACCTCCTAATTATGATGGCCCACATGTACCTGTCATCGTCATAATGACCTCTGACAACCGTACTTATGTTCCTCATAACTTAAAAGGCCTGCTTTCCTCCGAACAGGATCCAATCACAGGAGTATTGCAATATTACAATAGTTTATTCAAAATATTCAACAGAGTAAAGTAGCGGAAGTCTTACAATAACTTAGAGTTACAAACCAGTTTTCAAACTTCAAACCTTATGTGACATTATTACAAACTAGTAGTAGAGAAGTATCGGTAGTAACTTTATTACAACACACAAGCGAGATGCCTTGCCCAAAGGCCACACAGTCTACTCGTCGTCACTTTCTTCAACCACGACGGTCATGCAACAAGGCTCGAAGCAGACTTGTTCATGAATCGCACCTACAACAAGGGGTTCAACAAACCCTGAGTATGAGAGTACTCAACAAGACTTACCCGACTAAGACAAAGACTCCAAGGGCATGCTAGCTTTAGGGAATCAAGGTACGGGTATTCTAGAATCAAAATTTTCTTTTGCAGAAAAGCTTACTAAAGTGAGTCCTTACCTTCAATGTTTTACTTTTACCATTGATGGTTCATTAACCAATTCTAAGTGATCCTAATCTAGATCAAAGTAATTATTATCAAAACCTTTCTCATTCTTTCTTTCAATTCCAGTTCTTTTCTACGATGCAGGACAGGTGATCGAGTCTCCATAACTGAGGACCAAACGACGATTCGAACCGATTATACCCAGCTGAGGATCCCTAACCTCACGACATATGTAGAACCAAATCTTGCATATATCAACCCTCATTTAGATCTCCCAAAACCAGAACGTGTCCATCACCACCCGAGAGTACAGTACTCCTCGAACCCGGCCCGATTCTAGCCCCGAGGGTACACGCTACTCTCGCCATCTCTCCACTCCCAGTGCAAGGTTAGACGTTCTCGAAATGGAATCACCAACATTTTGGGCTTACCAAGGCATGAGGCTAGTTGTAAAGTCTCGAAACACAACATAGGACTACAACGTACGGTCCTTAACTGACAAGGCGGAAACACTACATTGAGACTCCGTTCTCAATGCATGTTAGCAGTGGCCAAACCACCCGCCCGATCTTCTACTTCATTCTCGTACTTCATTATTCATTAAGTATGCCATCATGGCTAGGTAAACATTTCATTTAAAAGTTTAACTCATAAGCATAGCGAAGCATACTACGCATTTTTTAGTAAAACAGGTATCAAGGATGATATCGTAATAATCAAGGATGATAATGCAGCAATTAGGTTATCACTCAACTCCTAATTACTTAATGTAGTAAACCATAAGAATAAATAAAGATTTGTAAAACTCAAGGTAGGGTTTAAATGCATCAGGGCTTGCCTTGCTCTGACACGACGATCGACTCAGACTCGAGGACTCCAACGTCTGGTCCGGAACCCACCGACGATCGCTCTTCTCCGGAAGCTTGCTCGGTGACTTCGACTTCTTCGAAAGCGGAAACTACACGAGTACATGACATGCTTTAACATGATGCTCGATGATAAACATGATGCTCGATGATAAACATGCCACGAGTTACGACTTGAGTACAACTTCCCTTCACGGTACAGTCGCAAACAGAAAACCTACTAACTAATGGCGATAACTCGAGCGATACTAGCTTTTAACCCTAAGTAAGTTACTAACGAGTTCAAACATGGAATTAAGGTGCCAAAGATCACCAAAGACTAGTGACCTAAGGACATCACTCAATCAAAAGGGCACACAACACTTAAAGTTCTCAAATTAACATTTATTTACTATTTAATTAATTAGGGCATAATTAATAGTTGATCATACTTTATCTAAACAAGCTCAAACTTTTTCTATGGATTAAGAATGATTTAAAATAGTGTCACAATAAATTTCATAATTTTTGGATTAATAAATTAATTATTAAAATTTCTAGAAGTTGCATTTAATCTTTATTGGAACTAATTAATTCTACTGCACAAAGTACTCAAATTTAGGGTTTAACATTTTTCCTAGATATTTTACATATTAAGAGACTCACACAAAAATTTTCATGAATTTTGGAACTCTACACAATTTTTAATGAAATAAACAAATAGCTGCACTATTCATTAATTTGAAAAAGAAAAACAAAAACAAAAACCGAGTCGGGCCGATCCTTCTCTCACGCTCAGCAACGCGGCCCAGCAGGCGGCCCAGCCCAGCAACGTCTGCGCTCGCACGGTCGTTTCTCCCTCTCTCTCACTGACAGCCTGGCCCCGCCTGTCATCCCTCACCTCCGTCTCCCCCGCTCTCAGCTCCGCCCGCACGGTGGCCGGCCGGCGGTCAAGACCTCGGTCGACTAACCAACGCTACCACAACGTGCTACACCTTCTCATGAGTCTATGGCAGTAGCCTACAGCTTGGTTCGAGCTCTGGTGACCCTTCACCGACGACGGTGGCGGACCGTGGCCGACGGTGAGCCGCGAAAACGCGTCTCCAAGCAAGTAACGATCAAACTAAAGGCGTAGAAAGCAACAGTGGCTCACAGCGATCACGTTGGTGCTCTTGGTGGCGACTGGGAGGGGCTGGAGTGGCTTGGCCACGTGGGAGCGACGGTGGCGGTGAAGTCCGACCGGGCGCGAGGAAGACGGCGGCTATCCGCGCGAAACGTGCGGTAGGGGTGGGGGTGAATGGCTAGGGAGATGCACAGGAGCGATGCGGTCTTGCTGGTGCAATTAGCGTGGCCAGAGGAGGCTTGACGATGGCTGCGGCGAGCGGTGGAGCTAGCGGCGACGGCGGCGGCGGAAACAGAAAAAGAAAGAAAATAACGGCGACCTCGACGTATTTATAGACCACGGTCGCGGAGTTGGCCTCTAGAAGACGCGCGACGTCATGCTGGCGCTCTCGGTCGCGCGCGAAGGGTCTGGGCGGCCACGGTGGCTCGCCGGCGCCCATACCGCGTGGTGGCCGGCCGCCATTAGTGCGGCACTGTAGCACTCCCCCCCCAAATTTGAATTTTCAAACTGTTTTCTCAAATTACTCTCAAATTCATGTGGAAACTTGAAAAACTTCTAATCTATGAAATCTTAAGAATTCCAAGTTCTACAAGTTTTGTATTGAACACTTTTTCAAATTCTAACTGAATTTTTAAATTTAAGTTTAAATTCAAAAGGGGACATATTTTTAGGATTTGGTAATTTAGAAATTACTTTTGATTTCATATTGAAACTTCAAAATCTCCAAACACCAAAGTTGTACATCTTGACAAGACCTACAACTTTGCTGTTCAAAACATTTTCAAATTCTGCCTCAATTTGGAAATCTTAGTTTGGGGACAAACATGAGTTAAATCTGAAATTTGTTTATTTTCAAAATTGCTCCACATTTTACACTAAAACTTTGAAAACTCAAAACACCAAAGTTGTAACCCATGAAAAGTTCTACAAACTTGGTTTTGAACTTTTTCCCAAATTTTGCTTAGATTTTGAATTATTTAAAAAGGGGTAAAATAGTGTTATGAAATTTAGGGTTTTCGGAGGAATTTTCAATTGGAATTTGTTGCTACTTTGATTTGTGATTACTTAGTGATCAAAACCTCACCCAAGGTCTTCATTTGGACCAACATGACATGGTTGACCAAATGCCACTCTTGGTTGACCAATTTAGCTTTTGAAATTCTTTTACATTTTTCCCCAAATTTGAATTTGAATTTGAATCGGAAAACTCGTGACAAGTTTTGGGACTCCAACTCAAACTCAAACTTGGAGCTTCATTTTAGGTGTTGTACTTGAGCTCATACCCTACACTTGGCACTAGTGTGCAACATAGTCGCACATCCCAAATTACGCAAGGCATGGACTAAGTATTTGCGGTGGCATTTGAAACTAGTGTTTTCGGGTTCGAGACACACCACGGAGAAGCACATCCAATCTAGATAAGTAAAGTTGTTTTAGTTGATGCATAATAAGGTTGACCTAATCATGGATGCTTTGCAATGCATTATGATGACATGGCAGATTAATTGGCACTATAACACCCAGGGTGTTACATTTTATCTATGCTCTTGTTGGAGGGTGTCATCTGAGCTAGCAATATAATTTCAAACTTGTGTTATTGTAAGCATTAAAAGTTTTCTTGTTTTCCCTAATCAATTTTTGAACTCGATATTATAATATTATTTCCGCTGCAAAATCTATGTATGTGATATGTATTTGCTTAATCAAGTACGATCTTAGTTGTGAAGTTGATTTATTGAGACCCTTTGTGGTACTCAACGGACTACCAAATTTATATAAGTGAAGGTGTGCACGTGTCAACGTATTTAATGGGGACAGTCATACTTGATCTTATATAAATTGGATGGTTCTATCACAGAACGCAACCAGAGGACTTTTGAGGGGGACAACATGAACACCGACCCAAGTACTAAGGCTGATCAAGGAAGAGCTTGGTCTCTTCAGTAAAGCTTTGGGGAAATTAGAATTACCGCCATGAATATTGTAACACCTCGGGTGTTAAGCATGCATTAGCATTTCAAATCATGAGCATGAGCATCAAGTGCATTCATAATCACATGTAACGTAAGCATGATCTTGAATTGAAACATGTGAAACATTACTTTGAAACATGCATGTTGCATATGCTTATTAGTTTTACTTTTGCCCTAATTATGCTTGCTAGGATAGTAAAACATGTTTGGCTATAATTTTAAATCATCTAGAATTATTTAGCATGATTTTTGGAGCAAATTTGGTATTCAAAATTTCCCCAAATTTTGCTTTTAAAAATATTCTAGAAAAATAGGTTTTTATTTGAAAAATGGACTTTGAATCCTTAATTCAAAATCAATTTGGAATTTCAAAATGTGCCCTAAAACAATGTTGTAGATAATTAAATTTTGAACAACTTTTGTTTTGGGGTCAACTTTTGAAAATACCTTTTTCCAGCTCAAAATTTTGAATTTGTGACTGTTAGAAAAATTGGAAATTTAAAATAGAAATGAAATGCAGTTTTTGGTTAAGTGGGCCGCGCGCCCTGTTTCTCGGCTCACGGCCGAAGCCGGCCTGCTCCAACCGCGCGTTCGCCCACGCGTCTGTGCGCGCTGTGCCCGACTAGTGTCAGGCCACAGACGCCACGTGGCCGTCGGCATCCGGCGCCGGCCGACTAGTGGCGCCCTGGCGGGTCCCACCGCCTCGCCCTCGCCTTAAGCACCCGCCGTGACCGCACTCCCTCCAGCTCCATCTTCATTTCACTTTGCCCTCACTCCGCAGCAGCCGCGCACTGTAGCAGCAGCACGCTCCGCTTCCGCCGCCGTGCGCCTCGCTGGAGTTGGAGATTCCCGCCGCGAGAGCTCACCGCCAACAGCTACATCTTGCATAGGGCTCCGCCACGACTCCACGAACCCCGTGCTCGCCCTATCGCGCCGTGGTTAGGTCCCCGTCGACGGGAATGGCTCGCCGAAGTTGGTTGAGTTCATCGGCGGTGCACTGCTCTGTGAACTTCACCCCTCCATCCTCCTTCTCGCCTCCTTCTCATGTGCACGAGCACCGCACTCACGCGGTGAAGCTCGTAGGCCACCCCACACACCCCATCTTGGTCGGAGTTGGCCGGCCGACGGCGAGCCGAGCCACCACGCCGCCATGCTTTTCCGCACCGCTTGGCCCACCTCTAGGTCCGCCTTGAAGTGGGGGAGCTGCTGGTGGTGACCACACCGCCGACGAGCTCACCGGCAACGAGAGCTGGGTGGTCAGCGCCGCCCGTTGCCTGGGGTGTCTGGTCGGTGGGTCCAGTTTGACCCCCGGGCCCGCCTGTCTGTCCCTCTGTGCGGGTCCGAGGTGAAGGAGCGGGGTGTGCGTAGCGTTTAGGGCCGGGTGGATTTTCGGGTTTAAAGAAAATGATTTCCAGAAAATGAAAAGGGCTTCTAAAATTAATATCTTGAGAAATATGGCTCCAAAAATTGTGAAACAAATTTTGGTAGACTTCTTAGGGGTAGGTCTACAGTATAAAAATATTGCATGATGATTTTGTGGTACTTTTCTGTGGATATTTATTTAATCCTTGCATTTGCTGATATCTTAGAAAATGTGCAATAAATCATAGAAAGCTCAGAAAAATATAGTTATAGTTTTATTAATCTTTTTAGTGATGTACTTTGGATGAAAAATATGTTCCATGCATGTTCTATGGAAAGATATTGAGGTGTAGTTTACGTGCCTTTAATTGATGATTTTTGTTATTTTTTATAGAGAGCAGAAATTGTATAACACAAGCATATGATATTTTTTGTGCAATGATTGTGTACTGTATAGGGCATAGGAAAAATAGTAAATCTATTATTTGATACTTTTCATAGTACAAAGTATTTTCATGCTCATTTTTATGCTAGAGCTTGTCATTTTTGTGTAGACTGTTTTACTAGTCCAAATCCCCTAGAAATTTTATGGTAGGCTACCTGGAGTAAGACTATGCTACTATAATTTTTGTAGAATTTTGCATGCACCATAAATGGATGTTGTTGTGTAACTCTAGTTTCAATAGGATATAAAATGTTATTCTTTATAAGTAATTAGTTTAATAATATTAGTTTGGTGTATCTTTGAAGCACCCAATTACCTTACTGGTGTTACTTGATAAGTCAATGTACTTGTGTTGATAAAGTGTAGTAGCACTTGTGTTATGGTTATATGCAAGCTAGTGTAAAAGTAGATGACATGCATTAGTAATAATTAATCTTGGATGATGTGAACTACCTTGTAGAAAGGTTTTGTCTCTAGTCTTTACTATAAGTTTCAATGTGTTTATCTGCATATCATGCCATCATGATCATCATACCACCGCATCCGATGCACGGTTCACATGTTTACTTATGCACTTGCATCATATAGGATCGTAGGAGGAGTTGCTAGTAGCAATTCAGGAGGAGCAGACCGAATTCGAACCACAAGAAGCTCAGGCACGGGAGATGTCTAAGGTAGACGAGCAAGAAGAGGATCTACCTGAGTGTGTGGACCACCAACCTAGTTCCTTCGAACGAGGCAAGCCTCGGAGCATTTTAATTCTCCTACTTTATAAAAGCAATCATTTATATATGAGTTATATATTATTGCATTAAGTTATAGGAGTTGAGTGAAACCGTTATTGCATTTATTACTATCCTTGCCCACCTGGTTATATGTTTACCCTGTTAGGTCAGGATCGAATAACTGCTTAGCCTCGCTTAGACCGGTAGCGATCGGTGGTTTCCGGTCACCTACATTGATAGGTGGTGACTGAAATAATTTAGCTATGGAAAGCATGATATTCTAGAATTAACCATGTGTTGATGGATAAATGAAGACCAGATGAAAAAGTTTGATGCAACCAGACAGGGTTCTGGGATGCGGTTAGTTTTCCATCTGTGTCAATTAAGGACCGATCATTGCTTGTCTCTCTTGTCATGTTGAACGCATGCCTCACATTTAGCTGGCCGAATAAAGTACCTTTCGACCGCAAAGCTAGTGACACTTTTCGGGCCGGGATAAACTCGGATCGGCAGACTAGTGCCAAAGGGGGTAAGACGGGGACGCAAAGAGTGAGCCCAAGGTGCGTCCTGGCAGTCAGGCGGTCCCTAGATAGTGCGGTTCATGATTGTTACCCCGCGACGTTTACCTGGAAAGTGACATTGGTGATCTGTAGCTTACTTGATCGGTGAGTGTGGTTTATGTGAGGAATAAATCATCAGCTAGTTAGGAATCGATTCGAATCGCCATCGCTCCTGGACAGTGAGCATTTGACTTGAGTTATGACATCGTAGTAATGATGATGGAACACGGATGATTATATGGATGATGTGGGAAAGGGTAAATTCATGTGGTAACAGGATGTTATTTTTTAATCAAGTGATTGCTATAGTATAGGTGCTTACCTAGATGGATAAGTTATAATAAACCTGAGGCAAATTACTTAAAATGGTTTAGTCATGATAGCTTATACTTTTTACAAATGAGTCAGCTAGCCCACTAAAAAAAGCCTTGCATAATCCTTGGTATCACTTTATTTTGGTTTAAGACGGGTAAGTCTAGCTGAGTACCTTCTCGTACTCAGGGCATTGTTTCCATTGTTGTTGCAGATGGTCAAATGTACTACGGCTATTGCATTAACTGCATGTATCCGACAATGGGCGACAACTAGGACCAAGGGGGTGTGGTTTTAAAAACTAATTGTTTCCGCTATGTCAATTTGAACTTGGGTTGTAATAACTTTATGTTCTAAACTTCGATGTATTCAACTGTCATTGCGAACTTTCTGTAACATGTGACAGTGATTGCTAAATTTGTACGATCTTGGTTTGTATGTTGGTTGGTTTGAAATCCTTCGTGATTTCATGGACTACCGGGTTATATGGGTTTAAGTTTGCTAAATTATCTGCCTCGACGGTTGATTTTCTTAAATTCGTATAATTGGTTGGTTCTGTTACAAATATCCTCTTTATTATCTCCATGCTTATTATGAGTTTGAGTGGTCTTAATAATGTAAGAACCAAATTGTTGTAACTGGTTTGCTTTCGTCTTATATGATATAGCAGTGCTCTTGCTAGTTCTTCCAAAAAAACATGTTAGTGGTAATAATAATGTTGGATGACAAACATGCGTAGCAGAGGCAGGCCCCATGCAGTTCATGGGGAAAACTACAATACTAATATAGTATGTATGCTACGTACATATATGATAATTTCGAATCAAACTGCATATAATAACCATGAATCATGGCCTAAAATAATAACTTGCCTAGTTCAACACTAATATCTCGTGGCCCAAACATCCATCCTCATCAACACTCAATTACCACATAGTTCAACATTAAATAAAATTCCAACCAACTACTTCTATTAGGTTCTCTGTCATATTCTTCTATGATCTCTCTTCCTATTTTGTGGACCATCTAGACCAACACAAAACAACAACAATAAACATGGTCTGGAGCACATGAGGTGATGGTAGCTTCAGCCAAAGGGAAGGAGAAATTGCTCATAAGCAAGTAATGAATGACTCATGAAGTAAGACATGAGACATAGTATTGTATTTTGGAGGAGTGAGAGTCTGATGATATTGTTTGCAAAGCTCATCTAAATACAGTGATATGCAACCAATTTTCATAAATTTTATTAGGTTCAGTGTTTGAATAATCATTGTGTAAACCCTAGGTCCGCAATTACACGTAGGTGTTAAGCAATGTTTATTTGTTAGCAGTACAGATATAGGAAGTGTTTGGTGATGCTTATAAGAAAGAGTTCCAGCTCCTACTGTATGTTTGCTTTATCATTCAACTAGATGGGTGCCCATGTGCTGCTATGGGAAAAAATATTAGCAATAAAACAAAAATATTAGCCATACAACAATGATCCAACTCAGGCGTCCATCCGTGACTCCCATCTGGACACGGCTCTCCAGGAGCAGGACCCAAACAAAAAAAATCCCCCACTCCCTTGTGCTTATCTGCCCGGCCCTGAAGTTGCGTGGCCGCTCGTTGTCCATGCCCCTTCCCTCACCGCGCACTTGTCGGCTGCCACGCCATGCCCTACCGCCACGCGCCCATCCTAGACACCTGTGCCACTCGCTCCCTCGCATCTGTTCGTCCATCTCCCATTGCCATCGCGCACACCGCTGACCCCGCCATGGCCACTAGGGCGCATGTGCCGTGTGAAAGCCCAAGTTTAGTTTTGGTAATTAATGACACCAATTTGCTAATGCCATTGTGTCAAGTGGTTTGAATTAGGCATAAGCAACACACGTGATGAAGGAGCAAATGGCATAGAGAGATGGCCACAAGACCACATGTTTTGGTGCATGAAATGATGAGCAAGATCATGATGGAATGCACATAAAATGATTGACATGATGATCAAATGGAACGAAGGATCTAAGAGCGCAAGGCAAAGGTATAACCATAGGGTTTTCCTTTTACCGGTCTAAGATTAGTAGAGAAGTGATTGACCGGGCTTAGGATACATAGCCGACTATCAAGAGAGGCAATCACGGTTAGCTCAGGAATCAAGTGCTACTAGATCAATATCTTGAGCATATGCATTAGGATCTAGTTGAGAGCTAACATAACGCCTTCAAAAATGTTTGTGAAATGCTAACACACATGCACATGGTGGTGTACACTTGGTGGTGTTAGCACATTTACGAAGGCGGTGGAGTTTAAGCGGTAGAGAGAGGTTTGGGTTCCTCTCTCCCTCCCACCGAGCTTGCGAGGCGGGATTCGGCGCTTTTTGGGGAAGTGAAACACCTATTTTCTACTGCGCCGGAGGCGAACGGTGGTCATCGTGGCGACCGGACACTGCACCGGACGCGGTCATGGTTTGACCGGACGCGTCCGGTTAGTTCAACGCAGCAGTCAGGCGCGTGGGTGTTAGGGTTTGCAACCGGCGTGTCCAGTCCCTCACGGAACAAGAGCATCCGATCAAGCACCCAGAGGGGTAGAGCGTGGCGTAGAGCCGATCGGACACGCGGCGCGTCCGGTCACGTGCGATCGAACGCGTACGATCACGGTGGGAACCCTCTGGACTTCGACCGGACGCCAGGTGCAGCACGTCCGGTCAAACGCTGAAGCATGTCCAGTCAGGGCAACGGCTACTTCTAACGCGCACTGTCCTCGCTTGTCCTATAGTGACCGGACACGTCCGGTCATCCTGACCGGTGCGTCCGGTCAGCACGTTTTGCACTGCGTCATCCGGTAACGACTAGCTGCGTACCCCTTTGCTATAAATAGAAGTGGTCTAGGGTTTGGGGCATGCTCTTGCACATTTTGAGACCTAGAGACATCCTTTGAGCTAGAGAACAACCCCTCCACTCATCTCTTTGCTTGGTTGCACATCTTGAGTGAGATTGAGTGAGATTCAAGTGCATTACTTGAGAGTTGCATTCTAGAGGCACTTGATCTTCAAGTTGTTGTGGATTTCTTGTTACTCTTCCGTGTTTCCCGATGCGGTAGACGGCTTGGAGCAGCGAAGGTGATTGAGCTCGCAATTGGAGCTCGCAAGTGTTGTAAGGGGTTCTTGATCCTTCCCGCAAGAGTTCATGAATTGGATACTCTAGTGGAGCTCATGGCTTGGAGGATCCCCATCTTATGTGCAGTTGTGTGGTACCCACCGAGGGCTCGACTCTTGATAGTCGATTAGCTCATGAACCGACAAGTGGGTGTATCGCGACAACGAGGAGTAGCTTGCCGGGAAGCAAGTGAACCTTGGGATAAATTCTTGTGTCGTTCTCTTCCCGAGGATTTCTCATGTGTGACTGATTGATTGGTACTTCTCATCTCTACATGGTGGTATAATCACTCGAAGCTCTTCTCTCATATTACTTTTTGAATCTAGCTTGAAGTTGTTGTTGTTGTGTTTAGTGGATAGCCTTGTACTAGACTTGTGTAAGTGGCTTGCTTAATTAGTTAGAGCTAGTGCATTTTGCTTCACCACCTTTTGTACTAACACGTGTGGTTAAGTAATTCTTATAGAAGTTTTAATTAGGCTATTCCCCCCCCCCTCTAGCCTATTTGGACCTTACAAGTGGTATCAGAGCTGAGGCACCGTTTATTTAAGGCTTAACAACCTACTATGAAGAAGAAATGGCTCAATTAAGCTTGCACATCAACAACACCAAGAAGGCATCTCACTTTGATGGCATAAATTATTCATATTGGAAGGTTAAGATGACCGCACACCTCAAGTCAATCAATAGAGAAGTGTGGAAGGTCACCGAAACCAAATTTGAGGTTGCAAATCTAGAAGCACCAACTCCGATGGAAGAAAAAAAGCTCCAATGCAATGACATTGCCATTAGTGCTCTTCATGAGGCACTAGATGACAAGATATTTGAGCAAGTGAAGAACATTGAAATTGCTCATGATGCTTGGGCAAAGTTAGAAGAGACTTATGAGGGCACCGAAGGCACCAAGACCGCTAAGGCATACATTTTACAAGAAAAGTTCTCTAGCTTCAAGATGCAAGAAGATGAGAGTGTGCCGGAGATGTTTCATAGATTGTAAGTTATTGTGAATGAACTCAAGGCACTTGGTGAGGAGGTTAAGGACAATCAATTCTCTATGAAGTTCTTAAGAAGCCTACCCAAGAGGTTTGATACATTGATCACCGTGCTAGTGAGGACTACATTGAAGGACTCAACTCCTTAATAAATATTTCAAGAAGTGATGACCGATGATTCATATAGAGAAGATGATGAGAAGGATGAGTTGGTCAAGAAGAAGAAGAAGGAAAATGAGAAGAAAGATGATAAAAAGAAGAAGAGTATGGCATTCAAAGCCACCACATCCAAGGACAAGTCCAAGATTGAATCATCAAGTGATGAAGACTCAAGCTCTTGTGATAGTGATGACATTGATGAGAAGATTACTCTCTTTGTAAAGCAATTTGGCAAATTCATGAAGAAGAAAGGCTATCGTGCAAGAAGGAGGAAGAACTCATCCAAGAAGAATGAACATACCATGATATGTTTTAGATGCCATAGCAAGGACCATCTTATTGCAAAGTGTCCTTATGATAGTGATGATGATGATGCTATCAAGAAGGAGAGGAAGAAGCAAAAGAAGAAGCAAGAAAAGAAGGAGAGCTCTCATAAGAAGAAGAATGATTCTCATGTTGCTACATGGGATAGTGATGATTCCTCAAGTAATGATGAGGATGACAACAAGAGCAAGAAGAAGGGACATGCTAGCATTGCCATCCAAGAGAAGGTCTCCCTCTTCGACACTCCATCGTGCTTCATGGCTAAGGCCGCTAAGGTATCATCCGACGATGAGAGTGATCATGATAATGCTAGTGATAGTGATAGTGATGAAGAAGAATTCACTAAAGATGAACTAATCACTATGCTAGAAGATTGCACTCAACATTTTAAAGAATCTAGAAAGGAGTGCAAGGGCTTGCTTAAGGATAAGAAAAACCTTATGCAAGAACTTGATGAGATTAGGGCATCTTATGAGAGTCTAAAGGTAGACTATAAGAAGCTTCAAAAGTCTCACACTAAGCTTGAAGAAGCTCATTCATTGAAAAATATGAAAACATACCAACTAATGTTGAGAAAGCTAAAACTTGCAACATAGGCATATCATGTGATATAATTGATGAATCTTTTCATAAGCCTATTGTTGTTGCTCCCACTAACACGTCATGTAGCGTATCTACATCATCCTCATCTAGTTGTGACAGTCTTACTTGTGATTCCACACTAATAGTTGAGAATGAGAATCTTAAGAAGGAGGTAAAAGAGCTCAATCACACCTTAGCCAAGGCTTATGATGGTGAGGATCGCTTGCTTATGTGCTTGGGTAGCCAAAGGGCATCTCTCTATAAAGAGGGATTGGGCTATAACCTCAAGAAAGGCAAGGCTGCTTTTGCTCCTCACAAGACTCATTTTGTGAAGAACAATGGTAGCTTTTGCAAAAGTTGCAAGCAAGTTAGTCACATAGAGCAACATTGCATGAAAAAGAAATCCAATGCTAATGTATCCTCAATTAAGTTTGATTCTTGTTATATGCTTACCAAGGGAACTAATGGTGTTCATGCTAAGTTCATTGGTACCAAAGAGCTTGGTCACTAACCTTGGAGGACCCAAACAAGTTTAGGTACCTAAGAAGAATTGATCTTGTCTTGTAGGTCAATTACAAAGCCGAAGGAAGGCTGAAAGGTCTTGATGGCTAGAGGGGGGGTGAATAGCCTTTTAAAAATTTCTACAAAGACAAGCTAAACAAGTTTATCAATATAACAAATAGCGAGATGCGAGTTTTGCTTAGCCTACGGGGTGTTTGCAAGCCACCTAACCAATTCACAATTCTAGTAAATTTGCACTCAACCGCACAAGTTAAACCGCACAACTTAGCTTTCAACTAAAGCTAACTAGCTACACAAGCTAAGAGCTACACTAACAAGCTAGCAAGGTAACTAAGAAAATAATACAAGAGAGAGTTAGAAGGGTATCACCGAGGGGCGAAGTATTGAGCCAACCAATCAATATGATCAAGAGATGAATTCCACAATACATAACCACCGGGATCGATTAGTCACAATAAGAAAGTGATGATACAAGATTTATCCTGAGGTTCATGTGCTTGCCGGCACGCTAGTCCCCGTTGTGTCCCTCTTCACCACGTGGTTCGGTGGCTAATCGGTCACACACCGAGCCTCTCAAAAGGTGCCACAAGAACCTACCAAATAGCAAAAAGGTTGCAAATGACACGAGCAATTCACTAACGTTGCCTTTGGCGCTTCGCCAAGGTAGGCACAAACCCCTCACAATCACTGGAGGTGGCCAAGAACAATCACCAACTCTTGCCAATGCCTCCAAGCTGCTCCAAGCCGTCTAGGTGGCGGCAACCACCAAGAGAAACAAGAATCCCGCAGCAAATCAACCACCAAGTGCCAACTAGATGCAATCTCACAATGCAAATGCACTTGGATCACTCAATCTCACTTTGAATATGCAAAGAAGCAAGAGAGATGAGTGGAAGGGGAGTTGCTTAGCTCAAAGTGCTCACAAGTACGTTAAAGAATGCAAGAGGGTGAGCCTTGAGCTGGCCAGCGAGTATTTATAGAAGCCCCCGAAAGAATAGAGTCGTTGGCTCATGAAATAGCCAAACACGGGGTGACCGGACGCGCTGGTCCAATCTGACCAGACGCGCACTGTAACACCCCTGGGTGTTAAGAATGCATGAGCATCCAAAACATTAGTCATAAGCATCACATACATGGTTACCATTGCATGAAATATAAGCCCTTTTTAAATTTAAATTTGAAAAGCATTTAGTTAGAACCCTAACTTTGAATGTAAGTGCCAAAAAGTGGAAGGTTCTTGGGTAATGGCAATTTTAAATAATCTAGAATAAATTTACATGATTTTTGGAGCAACTATTGAATTCAAATTTACCTCAAATTTTGCTTTTAAAAATATCTTAAACAAATGAATTTCTATTTAAAAATTTAGCTTTAAATCCCAAATTCAAAATCTATTGAGAATTTTGAAAAATGCCCTACATGAAAGTTGTAGAGAATTAAATTTTGAACAACTTTTATTTTTGGCAAAAGTTCTAAAAACCTCTTTTTCATCTTCAAATTCAAATTTGAATCAAAATAGAAAATCTGCAAATTATTTAGAAAAATAAAACGGCTTTTTCTTAGCAGGCCGTGGCCACCCATTCGGCCCAGCCGCGCTGGTGGCCCGGCCCGCGCCCGCGTCGGCTTCCTCCCGCCCGCGCGTGCGCCCGCGCGCGACGCCGTGGCGCCGCGGTAGGACTCGGCCGCCGTGTGGCCGAGCGACGGCGACGCCACGCGACACGCGCCCTGGTGGCCCCCGCGTCCCACGCGCCTGCTTACCCCCCTCCACGCGCTCGCCCGCCTCGGCTGCTCCCTCCATTCCCTCCTCTCGCTCCGCAGCAGCTCGCCAGCAGCAGCCGCGCCTCGCCACGCCATTGCCGGCTCCCGAACCTCTGCCACCACCGTGCGCGCCCGTGGCCGCTTCTCCGGCCGATTCCTCTCGGCCTCGGCTCCGCCCCCCTTCCCTCCACCTCGTGCTCGCCTCCATTCCGCCGCTCGAGCTCAGGTGAGGGCCAATTGGCCGCTTCCCTCCTCCACTATCGCCATGGCCGCCGTTGGCCGGCGCACGTGGCCGGAGCCCCCTAACCCTCCATGCCTCCTCCTGTCTTGAGCACCAGCTTCCCCTTCGTCTCGCGGTGCTCGCGCTCGCCTTCTCGGCCGCTCCCGTGGCCTGCATTGGCCGGTCGACGAGCTCCAGCACCGCCGTGCCGCCATCTCCGCCGGTGAGCCTCCTCCGGAGCTCCCACGCCGCTCGGAGTTGGTGCGCTGGGTGCGCCTCGGTGCGGGGAGCACGTAGGTGCCCTCCCCGTCGCCGGAGACCTCACCGGTGGCGAGTTCGCCACCGGTCAGCGCCGCCCCGCGCTGCTCCAGCTGGCAAGCGGGCCCTGTTGACCCGAGGGTCCCGCGTGTCAGCGCGTGTGGGTGCACTGCACCGGGTGTATCCAGCGATTTCACCGGCGAATTTTTAAAGAATTATGAAAAATGATTTCTCAGAAATTATGAAATAGCTTTGAAAAATCATATCTCCAGATTTATAGCTCCAAAAATTATGAAACAAATTTTGTAATGTTTCTCTTAAGTAGATCTACAGTTTAAAAATATTTCATGAAAAATTTGTGACACTTTTCTGTGTAAATTTATTTAATTGCTATAAATGATGATATCTTAGTAATTATGTAGTAAATAAAATAATAGTGGGAAAAATGTGATTCTTGTTGCATTGACCTTCCTTAGTGATGTACTTTCTAAGAAAAATACTTGTGAAGTAAGTTCTATGAAAGATTATTGAGATGTAGTTCAAATGCCTTCAATTGATAATCTTTGTTATTTTTAGTAGAGAGCTAAATTTGTGTAAAACATACATGTGATAATTCTTGTAGTATGTTAGTTTATTGTAAGTAACATAGGAAAAATGTGAAATCTGTTGTTTGATACTTTTTCTAGTACAAAATAATTTCATGCTCATTATTATGCTATAACTTGTTTATTTTGTATAGGAAGTTTTACATGTTCAATTCTTATGTAAATTTAGTAGTAAGTTAGTTAGGGTAAGAGTAAGCTACTGTAATTTTTGTAGATTTTTATCTACACCAAAATTAGGTATTGTTGTGTAACCCTAGTTAAATAGGAAATAAAAGATTATTCTTTAGGAGAATTAAGAGTAATAAAATATGTTTGGTGTATCTTTGAAGCATCAATAGGTCTTGCTGATGTTGTTGGATGAGTTAGGTTGGTAAGATTTGGTAACTTAGGATCACTTGTATGTGTAGATGATGTGCTAACTAGTAGAATAATAAGGTGCATGTTTTAGGGTACATGTTCTTGGATGACGTGGACTACCTTGTAGAAGATGTGGTTATAATTCAAATTGCCCATTCCATGTGCTCATCTGCATATCATGTCATCAAAGCATTCCACCGTAATCCGATGTATCATTCACATGTTTACTTATGCATTTGCATCATACAGGATCACAGGAGGAGTCACAGGTAGCAGTACCGGAGGAGCAAGCTTGGACCGACCAGCAGGAGCCCTAGGCACAGGAGGTGCCCGAGGAAGAAGAGCCAAGCGAGGAGCTGCCAAAGTGCGTTGACCACCATCCTAGCTCATTCGAAAGAGGCAAGCCCCGGAGCATTTTAAGTCTCCTATTTTATAAAAGCTATTTCCTTATTACATGAGTTATAGTTATATATTATTGCATTAAGTTATAGGAGTTGAGTGAAACCATTGTTGCAATATTATCCTTGTCCACCGGATTACCTTTTACCCTGTTAGGTCAGGATCGAGTAAATTGCTTAGCCATGCTTAGACCGGTAGAAGTCGGGTGATTTCCTGTCACCTGCGAGTTATAGGTGGATACCGGGTTATGGTTAGCTATGATTATAATCATGAAAAGTAACCAAATGTTGATGGATAAACGGAGACCGGACGGAGTCTTATAGGGTTTTGGACTATAGTGATTCCGTCTGTGTCGGTTAAGGACCGATCGTTGCTCGTCCCTCTTGTCATGTTGAACGCATGCCTCACATTTAGCTGGCCGAATAAAGTACCTTTCGACCGCGAAGCTAGTGACACTATTTTGAGCCAGGATAAACTCGGGTTGGCAGACTAGTGCTGAAGGGGG
This sequence comes from Saccharum hybrid cultivar R570, assembly GCA_038087645.1. Lineage (NCBI taxonomy): Eukaryota > Viridiplantae > Streptophyta > Magnoliopsida > Poales > Poaceae > Saccharum > Saccharum hybrid cultivar. The sequence goes on along the minus strand of JAQSUU010000191.1, from coordinate 6,694,740 downwards.
TGTAACGGGGACGCGAAGAGTGAGCCCAAGGTGCGTCTTGGTAGTCCGGCGGTCCCTGGGTAGTGCGATCCATGATTGTTATCCCGTGGCTTCTTGGAAAGTGTCATTGGTGATCTACGCGACCCTGACGGGGGAAGCATGGTTTGTGTGAGGAATAAATCTCCAGCTGGATAGGAATTCGATTTGAATCGCCGTCGCTCCCGGTTAGTGAGCACTTGACTCGAGCTACGGCATCGTAGTAACAGTAATGGAACACGAATGGTTAAGTGAGTGATATTGGAAATGCTAAACCTGATATGGTAATCTAGATTGTTAATGATGAATCAAGTGATTGTTTTATCAATAGGTGCTTACCTAGCTTGAATAGGTTATACTAAAAGTGGTGCAAAAAGTACTAGTATAGTTTTTCTTAATAACTTATGCTTTTCGCAAATGAGTCAAGTCAGTCCACTGTATAAAGCCTTGCATGCTCCTTGGTGTCTTGTTATTTCTGGTTTATGACGGGTAAGTCTAGCTGAGTACATTCTCGTACTCAAGGCGTTGTTCCCATTGTTGTTGCAGATGGTCAGATGTACTATGGGTACTGCTCCAACTATCTGTATCCAGCGATGGGAGACAACTAGGACCTTGGGCAATGGTCACTCTGCTCGTCTTATCTAATGCTTTTGTGGACCGTGACTGTATCCTGGCACTGTATTTGAACTAAGTGTGTGTGTTAAAATTATTTGCTTCCGCTAAGTTATTTTGAACTATGTTGTAATAACTTTTATTCCAAACTCCGATGTATTTAACTCTTATTGCGAACTCTATGTAACATGTGAATTGTGGCTGCTAAAACAGTACGATCTTGGTTGTATGTTAGTTGGTTTGAAATCCCTCATGATTTCACGGAATCTCGGGTTATACGGGTTTAAGTTGGGTAAATTATCCGCCTCGGTGGAAGATTTTCTTACTTAATCTCGTATAATTACATTGATCCGTTACAGCTAGCATCGGAGCATGGTTTATCATGTTACTGTTCACATGGGTATTTAAAAACAAAACTATGTTTTCAACTAAGCTTTTAAACTTAAGAGTGTGCCAGTGGTCATATCCTTTATGCCCAGTAAGGACTCTAGGTGGCTTATTTAAGTACTAACTTGGGGGTTTGCATCATATTTTAAATTTTGTCACTCATACGGCGTGCTATTGTATGAGTGCCATTCATTTGAGTGGTAATGTATGGATCAACTACCTCTAAGCCTTGGTAAATGAGAGTTGTGAGAGCATGATCGGATACACTGCCGATCTAGGGAAGTGCTTATGTGATACCGAAACACTTATGTGCCATGCGCATGTTCGTATAAAGGTATCCAAATTGTGGGAATTCCGTCCTGTGGTGACGATGTCGTCAATAGGACAATGATTCGAGTAGTTGTTACCATTATACTCGTATCTGGGGATGTGTGTAGGGCGAGTAGCTTACTTTACTGCTTTCTTGCATATTTTCATACTGTGAGGTTTGGGCTGAAGTGACTTTCTGCAGGTACATAACAGCGCTTTCGAGTAGTACGTATTAATTACGTTTACAAGAGATCGTTGTATGCCACCATTTATTCCGTTAGTAGTTATTAATTTTCTAAGTTTGTGAGAACGTACGGAACGTGCATGCATCATGTTGTGCATTTCATTCATGGCATTGTTCCTCCTCTTATAAGTTGATTATCTTATTTCGATAAAAATGCCAACTTAAAAAAATCTGTTCTCACCACGGTAATAAAATTTTGCTACAGATGGCACGTACCAAGCAGACAACCTACAAGTCCACCGGCAGAGCTCCCCATCATCAACTTGCTCCACGCACTCGTCAGCGCCACACTTTTCTTGGAGAGTTTGGGATGCCTACGCTCTTGTGGAGAGTGCTCAGCTATGTAGGCTATCCTGATGGAATAGAGCCCCGCTACTTTTGGTCAAATGAGCGGTTGGGGGAAGGACTTTTGGTGACTATGGAAGCAGTGGTTCGTCCCCGAGGTGATGGGTCTGAGTGGACTGGTTGGCGTTTTGAGTCAACTGGTAGGACCGCTGAAGAAGCCGCTGAGAGGGCAGCCTTTGGGATCCTGAGGGATATCATGGATCACTTTCCTCAGGAGTTGGCAGCCGCTATAGTTGGAGTCTTTCCGAGGGGCAACCCCTCCACTGACTTGTGGCAGCAGGCAAGAGGAAGATCCCTAGAGATTAGCACAGCAGAAGCATAGAACAGTGACAACCCCGCTATGAGTGACATGTTCGCAGTGATGAAGGCCTTCGATGGAGTGGAAGGTAGTCTGAGACGTGTGTCTGGTGCTCTTGGTCAGGCTCATGACGACCGACATCAGCTTTAGAGAGATCACAATGCCGAGATTGAGAGGCTCACCGCAGAGATGGCTCAATTGACTCGTCAGAGGGATCAGGCTACCTAGAGGACTGTGGTTTTCGAGGGAGATGTGCGTGCCTTGAGAGAGCAGGTTGGGCGACTGACCACCACCAACAGGAATGCTGAGCACATGTTGACTCATGTGCTCCACCAGAGGAATGAAGCCTGGTCTGCAGAGAATGTGTTGAGGGCTAGACAGTTTGAGTTAGAGCAGCAGCTAGCTGATGCAGAGGAATATAATGACAACCTGCATGAGGAGGTTCATCGGCTGAACAATCAGCTCCACCCCTATGTTCCTCCTGGTGCGGCAGAGATGGATTTGGATGAAGACGAAGATCCCGAAGAGCCCGAGGCACCAGTTGGGGAGCACAACGACGCTGCAGATGGCGACAACGCCAACGTCTCTGACTTAGACAGCGACCACGATGAGTAGGCTAGTAGATGTTGCGCTAGCTCCTAGGTTCCGTCTGCATGATCTTTTGCTTGTTGGCACATTGGGCATGTAATAACGAGTAGAAAGACTAAGGCCTTGATGTAATGTTGGAAAACTTGGATGTGTTTGTGGCGATATCCGAACGTCAAAAGTCCAGTGTATGTATGCTGGCAACTTGGTTGTAATGGACGCGATGTGTGTGCTTTAAGTAATCTAATTAGTGATGTTGTGTTAATTGAAATGACTTATTGTGCCCCTGTTTTATTGTATGAAGTTATTCTCTCCAGTCAATTCAGTTCGGCATAATTTTTCATTCGCTCGCAATTTCTACAACATCACCTAATAATTACTGTTGCTGAAACATGCAGATGCCGAACGCTCATCGTACTGTGTATGGTGCTGCTGAGGCTGGTGGCAGTGCCGCTGGTAATGATGACCATGATCCACCACCGCCTCCTCCACCCTACACTACGAAGCAGTTTTTCGCATAATTTCTTGGAAGCCAACGCAACATGGAGAGCATGCAACAAAATATGGAAGCTGTGTTGCGCAGTATCGCAGATAACACCCATCGGGGGATAAACTTGGGTGGGCACGAAGCAAACCAGTACAGCAGTTTCAAGGATTTCATGGACACTCGTCCACCAATCTTCAAGGAAGCAGCGGAACCCTTGGATGCAGAAGAGTGGATTAACACTATGGAAGACAAGTTTCGTGTCTTGAGGATGACTGAAGTGTTGAAAACCGAGTATGCAGCTCATCAGCTTCAAGGTCCGGTAGGAATGTGGTGGAAGCACCACCGCACCACTTTTCCTCCCCACGCCCATATCACTTGGAGGGAGTTCACTAAAGCCTTCCGTGGAACCTACATTCCACCTGGTCTGACAGAGATGAAGCTTGGGGAATTCCTAGCACTGAATCAAGGCATGAAGACTGTAACTCAATATCTGCATGCATTCAATAACCTGAGCCGTTATGCTCCCAATATGGTGAATACGGATGCCAAGAAGATCACTAGCTTCAAGAGAGGCTTGAATCCCAAGATGATGAAACATGTGGGTACCAATATGAGGACTGGTTTCAACGACTTTGTTAGTGACTGCCTAAAGCAAGAGAAGAACAACAATGTTTATGCTACTTCCAAGATCCGTAAGAGAGCTTTTGAGTCGGGTCTGTCCCAGTCCAGAGCCCCAGTGGCTAACCATCCCGCTTATCGTTCTCCGGCCCTAGGTGCAAGGTTCAGACCACCGCAGAGGAAGAATCAGAATGCTCAGCAACCCCAGAGGAACCAGAAACCGTTCAAGATGGCATTACCCCAAGCGAAGACAGGGCAAGGCAGTTCATCTGGAACTATGGCTCAAGTGAAGGGACCGTGCTTCAACTACAACCAACCCGGACACTTTGCAAAGTTTTGCCCCTACCCTAAGAAACAGCAGACGCAGTATCAAGCTCGTGTGCACCACACCACCGTGGATGACATCCCGGAGGGAGAACCGGTGACAGCTGGTATGTTTTCTATCAACAATCATCCTGCAGTTGTCTTGTTTGATTCTAGATCATCCCATTCATTTGTAAGTCAAGCATTTGTTAAGAGGCATGAGCAAAAGATAGTTGAATTGGAATGTGCATATAGAATCAGTTCAGCCGGGGCTGATCTGTTGACTAATCAGATAGTTCAGGGAGTAACCCTAAACATATTAAACTAGCAATATAAGCTTAATTTGATAGTCATGCCAGGGTTAGTTTTAGATGTGATCATTGGTATGAACTGAATGAATCATATGGGAGTAGTAATTGATATTGGAGGAAGAAGTATCTCTCTTAAGGAACTAAGTGGGGAAGGCACCTTTCGGGTGGTCCTACCTCGGAAAGTAGACCTAGCTAGCACGACTTGTGCTGTCCAAACTACTCTCCTAGCCAAGATTCCAATGGTATATGAATTTCTAGATGTGTTCCTAGATGAGTTACCTGGACTTTCACCAGACCGAGATGTTGAGTTTGCCATTGAGTTAATTCCTGGAACGACACTAATCTCGAGAAGGCCTTATCGGATGCCTCCAAATGAGTTAGCAGAATTGAAGAAGCAACTCTAGGATTTGCTAAAGAAGGGTTTGATTCGTCCCAGCTCATCTGAATGGGGATGCCCCGCACTGTTTGTGAAAAAGAAAAAGGATAACTCCTTACGCATGTGCGTGGATTATCGGCCACTGAATGCGGTGACAATTAAAAACAAGTATCCTCTTCCTTGGATTGATATCTTGTTTGACCAATTGTCTAAGGTCAAAGTGTTCTCTAAGATAGATTTGAGATCAGGGTATCATCAGATAAAAATTAGGCCACAAGATGTGCCTAAGACTGCGTTCTCTACCAGATATGGTTTGTACGAGTATCTTGTCATGTCCTTCGGATTGACAAATGCTCCTGCATACTTTATGTATCTGATGAATTCCGTTTTCATGCCAGAGCTAGACAAGTTTGTGATTGTGTTCATTGATGACATCTTAATATACTCAGAGAATGAAGAAGATCACTCCGAACACCTTAGGGTTGTCTTGACTAGACTCAGAGAACATCGACTGTACGCTAAGTTCAGGAAGTGTGAGTTCTGGCTTAAGACAGTTCCTTTTCTTGGTCATGTGTTTCTGAAAAGGGAATTTCTGTAGACCCAAGTAAGGTGCAAGAGGTTATGGACTGGAAGTCACCAACCACAGTTCATGAAGTTCGAAGTTTTCTTGGTTTGGCCGGTTACTATCGTTATTTCATACCGGATTTCTTGAAGATTGTCAAACCGATGACAAGCCTGTTACAGAAGGACCATAAGTTTGTATGGACAAAGGAGTGCGAAGCAGCTTTCTGCACCTTGTGAAAGTTGTTGACCACTGCTCCTATTCTGGCCCAACCGGATATAGAAAAGTCATTTGATGTGTTCTGTGATGCATCTAAGAATGGGTTAGGATGTGTGCTAATGCAAAACAGAAGGGTCATTGCTTATGCCTCACGACAATTGAGGAAGCATGAGGGTAACTATCCTACCCATGACTTGGAGCTTGCAACAGTGGTACATGCTCTAAAGATTTGGAGACACTACCTACTTGGGAATGTGTGTAATATCTTTACAGATCATAAGAGTCTTAAATACATTTTTACCCAATCAGAATTGAACATGCCACAGAGAAGGTGGTTAGAGCTAATAAAGGATTATAATTTGAACGTTCACTATCATCCCGGGAAGGCTAATGTAGTAGCAGATGCACTAAGCAGAAAATCGCATGCTATTGGTGTGCAACCGGTGTTTGAAGAAGGGTTCAATTTGTTACATCCTGCTGTGTTGCATAATATTTAGATCAGTTGTACTCTGGAGAGCCAGATCATTGAAGGTCAGAAAACAGATAAGGGAATCTTTCATATCAAGGAGAAGATAAAAAGAGAACCCACCAAACACTTTCGATTGGATGATCAAGGAGTGCTATGGTTTAAGGATCGCCTGGTAGTACCCAAGGATAGGGAGCTTAAGAACAAGTTAATGGATGAGGCTCATTATTCTAAGCTATCCATTCACCCCGGAAGTAGTAAAATGTACCAGGAGTTGAGACCCCGTTATTGGTGGACTAAGATGAAAAAGGAGATTGCAGCTTATGTTGCTCGTTGCGACATGTGTTGTAGAGTTAAAGCTCTTCACATGAGACCCGCAGGACTGCTGCAACCCTTGTCTATACCCGATTGGAAATGGGATGATATAAGTATGGATTTCATCACTGGTCTTCCCACCACACAAAAGGGACATGATTCGATTTGGGTAATAGTCGATTGCCTTACCAAGTCAGCTCACTTTCTGTCAGTTAAGACAACTTTCTGACCACCTCAATATGCGGAACAATATATCACTGAGATTGTTCGATTATATGGTATACCAAAAATGATCGTGTCTGATCGTGGTTCACAGTTTACCTCTCATTTTTGGGAACATCTTCATAAAGGTTTGGGCACTAGTTTGATTCGTAGTACAGCGTACAACCCACAGACAGATGGGTAGACAGAATGAGTTAATGCTGTACTTGAAGATATGCTTAGAGCTTGTGTGCTATCATCCAGAGGCTCATGGGAATCCTGGTTACCATTGACAGAATTCGCTTACAACAACAGTTACCAAGAGAGTATCAAGATGGCACCTTTTGAAGCTTTGTATGGCAGGAAGTGCAGGACACTGTTAAATTGGGTGGAGCCTAGAGAAAGAAGGTTTTACGAAATTGATTTTGTAGATGAGGCAGAGAAAAAGGTCCGTATTATCCAACAAAACATGCAAGCTGCACAGTCCCGTCAGAAGAGTTATGCAGATAAGAGAAGGAGACCATTGGATTTCTAAGTGGGTGACTATGTCTATTTGAAGGTTACCCCAATGAAGAAGAAACGGTTTGGAATCAAGAAGAAACTGTCTGCTAGATATATAGGACCATACCAGATTATAGAGAAAAAGGGTCCCGTGGCGTACAAGTTGCAGTTGCCAGAAGAGATGAGTTCGATCTTTCCCATCTTTCACGTATCCCAGTTAAAGAAGTGTCTGCGTGTTCTAGAAGAGAGAATTGAACCTCAGGGTATTCGAATCAAGGCAGACTTGGAATATCGTGAACAACCGGTTCGAGTTCTGAATACTAAGGACCGTGTCACTCGAAATAAAGTGGTAACAACCTATAAGGTTCAGTGGAGCCATCATGATGAGAGTGATGCTTCATGGGAAACGGGAGAATATCTTCAAACCGCGTATAAAGATTTCTACAATAAATGGTTCGTAACTCAAAATCTCGGGATGAGATTCTTATAAGGGGGGAGGGCTGTAACACCCCTGGGTGTTAAGCATGCATGAGCATCCAAAACATTAGACATAAGCATCACATACATGGTTACCATTGCATGAAATATAAGCCCTTTTTAAATTTAAATTTGAAAAGCATTTAGTTAGAACCCTAACTTTGAATGTAAGTGCCAAAAAGTGGTAGGTTCTTGGGTAATGGCAATTTTAAATAATCTAGAATAAATTTACATGATTTTTGGAGCAACTATTGAATTCAAATTTACCTCAAATTTTGCTTTTAAAAATATCTTAAACAAATGAATTTCTATTTAAAAATTTAGCTTTAAATCCCAAATTCAAAATCTATTGAGAATTTTAAAAAATGCCCTACATGAAAGTTGTAGAGAATTAAATTTTGAATAACTTTTATTTTTGGCAAAAGTTCTGAAAACCTCTTTTTCATCTTCAAATTCAAATTTGAATCAAAAAAGAAAATCTGCAAATTATTTAGAAAAAGAAAAAGGCTTTTTCTTCCTTAGCAGGCCGCGGCCACCCATTCGGCCCAGCCGCACTGGCGGCCTGGCCCGCGCCCGCGTCGGCTTCCTCCCGCGCCCGCGCGCGACGCCGTGGCGCCGCGACAGGACTTGGCCGCCGCGTGGCCAAGCGACGGCGACGCCGCGCGACACGCGCCCTGGTGGGCCCCGCGTCCCACGCGCCCGCTTACCCCCCTCCACGCGCTCGCCCGCCTTGGCTGCTCCCTCCATTCCCTCCTCTCGCTCCGCAGCAGCTCACCAGCAGCAGCCGCGCCTCGCCGCGCCATTGCCGGCTCCCGAAGCTCCGCCACCGTCGTGCGCGCCCGTGGCCGCTTCTCCGGCCGATTCCTCCCGGCCTCGGCTCCACCCCGCTTCCCTCCACCTCGTGCTTGCCTCCATTCCGCCGCTCGAGCTCAGGTGAGGGCCAATTGGCCGCTTCCCTTCTCCACTACCACCATGGCCGCCGTTGGCCGGCGCACGTGGCCGGAGCCCCCTAACCCTCCATGCCTCCTCCTGTCTTGAGCACCAGCTTCCCCTTCACCTCGCGGTGCTCGCGCTCGCCTTCTCGGCCGCTCCCGTGGCCTGCATTGGCCGGTCGATGAGCTCCAGCATCGCCGTGCCGCCATCTCCGCCGGTGAGCCTCCTCCGGAGCTCCCACGCCGCTCGGAGTTGGTGCGCTGGGTGCGCCTCGGTGCGGGGAGCACCTAGGTGCCCTCCCCGTCGCCGGAGACCTCACCGGCGGCGAGTTCGCCACCGGTCAGCGCCGCCCCGCGCTGCTCTGGCTGGCAAGCGGGCCCTGTTGACCCAAGGGTCTCACGTGTCAGCGCATGTGGGTGCACTGCACCGGGTGTATCCAGCGATTTCACCGGCGAATTTTTAAAGAATTATGAAAAATGATTTCTCAGAAATTATGAAATAGCTTTGAAAAATCATATCTCCAGATTTATAGCTCCAAAAATTATGAAACAAATTTTGTAATGTTTCTCTTGAGTAGATCTACAGTTTAAAAATATTTCATGAAAAATTTGTGACACTTTTCTTTGTAAATTTATTTAATTGCTATAAATGCTGATATCTTAGTAATTATGTAGTAAATAAAATAATAGTGGGAAAAATGTGATTCTGGTTGCATTGACCTTCCTTAGTGATGTACTTTCTAAGAAAAATACTTGTGAAGTAAGTTCTGTGAAAGATTATTGAGGTGTAGTTCAAATGCCTTTAATTGATAATCTTTGTTATTTTTAGTAGAGAGCTAAATTTGTATAAAACATACATGTGATAATTCTTGTAGTATGTTAGTTTAATGTAAGTAACATTGGAAAAATGTGAAATCTGTTGTTTGATACTTTTTCTAGTACAAAATAATTTCATGCTCATTATTATGCTATAACTTGTTTATTTTGTATAGGAAGTTTTACATGTTCAATTCTTATGAAAATTTAGTAGTAAGTTAGTTAGGGTAAGAGTAAGCTACTGTAATTTTTGTAGATTTTTATTTACACCAGAATTAGGTATTGCTGTGTAACCCTAGTTAAATAGGGAATAAAAGATTATTCTTTAGGAGAATTAAGAGTAATAAAATATGTTTGGTGTATCTTTGAAGCATCAATAGGTCTTGCTGATGTTTTTGGATGAGTTAGGTTGGTAAGATTTGGTAACTTAGGATCACTTGTATGTGTAGATGATGTGCTAACTAGTAGAATAATAAGGTGCATGTTTTAGGGTACATGTTCTTGGATGACGTGGACTACCTTGTAGAAGATGTGGTTATAATCCAAACTGTCCATTCCATGTGCTCATCTGCATATCATGTCATCAAAGCATTCCACCGTAATCTGATGTATCATTCGCATGTTTACTTATGCACTTGCATCATATAGGATCGCAGGAGGAGTCACAGGTAGCAGTACCGGAGGAGCAAGCTTGGACCGACCAGCAGGAGCCCCAGGCACAGGAGGTGCCCGAGGAAGAAGAGCCAAGCGAGGAGCTGCCAGAGTGCGTAAACCACCATCCTAGCTCATTCAAAAGAGGCAAGCCCCGGAGCATTTTAAGTCTCCTATTTTATAAAAGCTATTTCCTTATTACATGAGTTATAGTTAAATATTGTTGCATTAAGTTATAGAAGTTGAGTGAAACCGTTGTTGCATTATTATCCTTGTCCACCAGATTACCTTTTACCCTGTTAGGTCAAGATCGAGTATATTGCTTAGCCATGCTTAGACCGGTAGAAGTCGGGTGATTTCCTGTCACCTGCGAGTTATAGGTGGATACCGGGTTATGGTTAGCTGTGATTATGATCATGAAAAGTAACTAAGTGTTGATGGATAAACAGGGACCGGACGGAGTCTTATAGGGTTTTGGACTATAGTGATTCCGTCTGTGTCGGTTAAGGACCGATCGTTGCTCGTCCCTCTTGTCATGTTGAACGCATGCCTCACATTTAGCTGGCCGAATAAAGTACCTTTCGACCGCGAAGCTAGTGACACTATTTCGAGCCGGGATAAACTCGGGTTGGCAGACTGGTGCTGAAGGGGGTGTAATGGGGACGCGAAGAGTGAGCCCAAGGTGTGTCCTAGCAGTCGGGCGGTCCCTGGATAGTGCGATCCATGATTGTTATCCCGCGGCTTCTTGGAAAGTGTCATTGGTGATTTACGCGACCCTGACGGGGGAAGCATGGTTTGTGTGAGGAATAAATCTCCAGCTGGATAGGAATTCAATTCGAATCGCCGTCGCTCCCGATTAGTGAGCACTTGACTCGAGCTACGGCATCATAGTAACAGTAATGGAACATGGATGGTTAAGTGAGTGATGTTGGAAATGCTAAACCTGATATGGTAATCTAGATTGTTAATGATGAATCAAGTGATTGTTTTATCAATAGGTGCTTACCTAGCTTGAATAGGTTATACTAAAAGTGGTGCAAAAAGTACTAGTATAGTTTTTCTTAATAACTTATGCTTTTCGCAAATGATTCAAGCCAGTCCACTGTATAAAGCATTGCATGCTCCTTGGTGTCATGTTATTTCTGGTTTATGACGGGTAAGTCTAGCTGAGTACATTCTCGTACTCAGGGCGTTGTTCCCATTGTTGTTGTAGATGGTCAGATGTACTATGGGTACTGCTCCAACTGTCTGTATCCGGCGATGGGCGACAACTAGGACCTTGGGCAATGGTCACTCTGCTCGTCTTATCTAATGCTTTTGTGGACCGTGACTGTATCCTGACACTATATTTGAACTAAGTGTGTGTGTGTTAAAACTATTTGCTTCCGCTAGGTTATTTTGAACTATATTGTAATAACTTTTATTCCAAACTCCGATGTATTCAACTCTTGTTGTGAACTCTATGTAACATGTGAATTGTGGCTGCTAAGACAGTACGATCTTGGTTGTATGTTGGTTGGTTTGAAATCCCTCGTGATTTCACAGAATCTCGGGTTATACGGGTTTAAGTTGGGTAAATTATCCACCTCGGTGGAAGATTTTCTTACTTAATCTCATATAATTACATTGATCCATTACATGCACAGCGTCCGGTCGCTCCCCCGCGACCTCCCCGATGAGCACCCCGTGTCTCACTTTGAATTTGGTTTGTTCAATCGTAACGATCACTTAAAAGTACTCGTTCACGCACTAGAGTGATTGGACGCGCAACATGACTTGACCGGATGCGTGAAGCTCGACCGGACGCGCTAGTCAAGCCGAGCAACGCTCCAGCGAGTCAGCGACCGGACGCGCTGCTAGACGAACCGGACACCACAGTGCCGGCGTCCGGTTGGAGTCCAGTAAGCTCCCAGAACGACCAGACGCGTCCGGTCGACCTTGACCGGACGCGCCACTGTGTCCGATCAGAAGACCAACACGCGCACAAACCCTGAGCACTGACCGGACGCGTCCGGTCAAACAGAGACTGCGTCTGGTCCAGCGTCCGGTCACCTCTGTGACCTCCGTTCGCCTCCGTTTGATTCACCCTTTCACATATGAGCTAGGCTAAGTATGTGTGTCACTTTAGCACATGTTTTAGCTTGTGAAACAAGATGTGACAACGCCTCCAAATCTTGACATTGGCGTAAAGGAAAATAGGCGTTTCAATTCCTCAAAAACATCTGACCCCAAACCCTCTCTACCGCTCAAACTCCAATGCCATCGCAAATGTGCTAACACCACCAAGTGATCACGTCATGTGCGAGTGTGTTAGCATTTTCACAATTATTTTTTGAGGCGTTATTAGTTCTATCCAAATGCATATGATTATGAAATGCACACCTAGAGGCACTTAGAAGTTAAATAGTCGTGTCATTCCCCTCTTTATAGTACAATTATCTATCCTATAATGTAACCACACCCACTAGGCTTCTTGGTTACTAAAACACAACTCTTAAGCATATACCTTTGTCTTGATCACATAGGGTTGCGTCCAAATCCAAGTGTGGCCGTCATGATCACCATGTCCATCTTGCCACCAACCTTGGAATATACTAATCCTCATATGCTACATACAACTTAGGCATAGGATTAGTACTTAGGCATTGTCACTAATTACCAACACCAAATATAGAGCTTTCAATCTCTCCCTTGTTGGTAATTGGTGACAACCCTTTCACAAAGATATTATGATAGAATTTTAATTGAACCCATGTCACATTGTCCAAGTATATTACCATGTATAAGAATTATGGACATGTGATCATGAATTCAAATTGATAGCAATGGCTCCCCTACATGTATGCTATATGTTTAGATTTAGGAAGCATACATGCTTAGATAGGAAAAAAATAGGAGCATTGACTATCAATAGGTGCTAAGTGTTTTAGATTATAGACCTTTGAAGCGTGATACCATCGGAGTAGCGATAAACACCATCTTAGCAACTTGTGTAGTTAGATACCACTTGGAAAAGCACAAACATAACTAGAAACCTCGTGAGATCAATATTATAAGCAAGACTCTAGTACCACTTTGAAAAACATGAAGCAAGAAAAATCTAACTACTTCCTATTCATACTAGTACCTCAATATACCATTCAAATTATACTAGCAAGTCACCATACAAGCAATGTATCGGAGAAAAAGAAATGCATAACTATGCATCATACATGTGAAGTGCACATGGAAATGCAACATTCATGTTTAAGAGCTTGCTCTCCCTACTTGTGTGCTCAAAATTTTAGTTGATCCCCTTCTTTTATCAATTCTCCCCTTTAGGTTTTCTCCCCCTTTAGAATATATCTTTATGAACAACATTTTCTCCCCCTTTGGCACCAATGACCACAAGGGATCAATTTTAGATAGATTATCATGTTGAATTATGGGGTGAGGATCAAGTTTGTAATTCAACCTAGATTGCTTGCATGAATAAAATGCTTCGGTTTGATCCAAGGGCAAGCTTCTTCACACCTCACTAGAAGGGTTATCATGCACCATGTTGAAGCAAATACTTAAACAAGTTATCCAGATCAAACACTTAGGATCACAAGCTACTTAAACAAGTTATATGCTACCACTAGATCATACATAGCAAAGAAACAATAGTGGCACCATATAACCTTCAAATTCATTTGATTTTCATGAATGAGCCTAGAACATAAGAAATCATGACTAGATGCACTAAACATGTCCTTAGTATAGAATGTATGATATGTCAATCAATTGTACCTTGGGGCTCGAAGGAGAGTGTCGCACCCGGTTTTCCGAAGAATACCAAGCGCTAACTACATGTGTGCCTAGGATGTCCACACAACACATATAGTGACAAATATGGAGAATATCAAGAGCAATGCTTTATTATATATCGAACATAGTTACATCAAAACTTACAACATTACAAAGCGTAGCGGAAACTATTCTATATCTTCTCTTCGGGAATCCATACTCCATAGGGACGGTTGACTGGGGGAGCACTCGCCTTGATACTTCAAAGGAAACTCTTCACTTGGTCCACCATATGGTACCCATCCGGGATTTTTATTGGTGACAACGACAAGCGTCAGCTCACCATGCTCAGCAAGTATACCATGAGGTTATGCAAGGCTCAAGAAGGCTTGACTCGGTTGTACCGCGGTAAGCATTTTTAGTTGGTCATATTTTATTTATTATGCCTATGTTTCTAAGTTATGCTTAAGGCTCCCATGTGAATATAATTAGTTATCACCATCAAGATTAATCATATCCCAAACCATCCATAGAACCATCTATCTCGAAAAGGATCCAGGCCGCTCGTGTTCGTGAGCACGGCTGATATATCAGTTTGATCAAACTCTGTAGAGTGTGTACACTTTCACCTTGAGTCGTGAATACCCTTATGCCCGAGGTGGCCAACCTCTTGACTCACTTCCAAGGTAAGTCGGCAGGGTTCACTACGAAGCCTTTCACTAATTACCCTAACAAGTTAGTAGCCGCGAGGTTTCAGCGTCTAGGCGAATGGAGCCCCCTTCAAGAGTGGCACACCATGACCGCGGCCCAGTACTCACCTTGACAGGCAAGAAGCCATTCTGCAACCTAGTCCCCCTCTTGCGCCGAAAACTTTCGGTAACTACTAACAAGCTAGAGAAAACTAGCTATACGACTAAGATCGTGCCCATTTTGATTCTCAAGGCTGTACGGAAGTCCTGGGTTGCCGCTTTAAGATTCAGTCCTTACGGAGGGCAGACTAGAGCACCCAACAAGGCCCAATGCTCTAGCCCCCTTGTGTCCATGTTGCCAGAAGCATCATTTTAACCATTGATTCCATAAGTCATTAACCAATATTAACATTACAATATTTGGTAATTGCAAGCTAAGCAAAGCTACCCACATGCATGAGCCCATGGTAAACAAGGAGTATAGGGTATCAAAAGTACTAGGTAAGATCCTTAGCATCATATTAGACACATGCATATGAAAGTGATTATAAGGTTATTAGGTAACAAGGGAACTCATGTTACACTTGCCTTCCAATTATCGGCTCCAACTTTCCATCTTTTCCTTCCAAACCATCCTCGCATAGTTCCTTCTATCGTTAGCAATCAACTGGCACAAGCACCTGAAAATGACCCTAAAAACAATACACCAATCATTACAAAAACAAGCTATAAAGGTTCCTAACGTATGGGTCTATCGCGGGAGCGCAAAAACAACCCCAAACAGAGCTCTAGTTGAAAAGATACAAGCTTTTGAAAGTTTGTGGGCTTAAATTATAAAAGTACCATTTAAAATAAACGAAACAATTTTATAAATAAATTTAAGTCACAAAAGTAAATTATGACAAGATTTCGAGGACTAACCACAAGGATGACAATGATGTAGAAGAAATAAAGGGGACATGGATAAGATTGCTAAAGCGGTATTTGTAGAAATTCTAGGAATATATATATACGAAGGAAAAGGATATGTATATGGCATCAAGATGATAGGCTAGCCGCTGAACGTGTTCAATATATGTGTATGTACTGGTATACGGAAAAAGCTTTGTATGAGATCAGAATCTGCATGCAAACTTAAGCACATGCATATATGAGGATAGGAACAGACGTTCTGCACGTTCCCTTGGCCCATATGAATGTCTTCGGCTAGATCATTAGTAATGCAAGATTAATCACATGACTAATAAATTAGATGAAATTAAGACAGGAACGAATGCTAGCGGTTGCTTTTCACCAGCGCTTAATTTTTGACGATCAACAGACAAGCGTACTGAATATTTTAAAGGAGATGTTCTCATATATATGCATATATGTATATAGGCATGACTTGGACATGTACTAAACTTGCACGAAAGCATGCATACTGGTCTTGGTTTTGTGTAGCAACCATGAATGGACGTCATGGTTGGCATGATGGGATTGCTGAGAACATCTTATGGACTGCGGGTGTAGTTTGCATATACAGATTTTGTGCAAGATGAACATCTGTAGCGTGGCCACTTAAAGAGTGATGGACATGCAAACAAGTGCCGAACAGATCAACGATGATGTGAGGATGCATCTCACCTTGATGATGGCTGATGCCGTGGAATGATGGAGGGTAAAACACGCCAGTTAGCATGTCGACGAACTAGGCGATCCAGCATGGTCGTGGACGTTGTGATCAAGTTGGTTGATCGATGACGACTAGGTAACCAAGCATCACCAGTACCGGCTCCAATGACGGTGGTCAGAGATGGTTCGGTGAGGATCAGCCGAGAATTGCTCCGACGGTGTAGACGCTACCGGCATGCATGGATCGGGATTAGGGAGCATCAGGACAGCTTTGCCGTGTCGGCACCATAGCCGATGCACTAGCGTTTGTGCAGCAGCTTAAGAGAAGGAATGGGGTGGCTGCCCGAATGAAGTAGAACACGACGAAGCTCATGATCCTGGGTATTTATAGATAGAGGAGGAGGGGACTGAAGAGGCACACATGCTGGCCGGATCATTACTGGCTTCAAAGCTGAGCACCGACTACACACACGATGGAATAGAAACTGATTTAGACTGAGTGGAAATTCAGTTTCAGTGGAGCGGACAATTCATTCATGTACTTTCTTTGTGTGCTAGCGGAAGTTTCCGAAGTCGAAAAGCTGGGCGGTTGCAGATGAAACGGTAGCTTGTGCGGGTAGCTGATATTTGGACCCAGACACATGCAGAGGAGAGAGATTAAGAGATATATAAAATATATAAAGTTAGTGCTGAAACGTGAAGGGCTTGGCTTGCTACCTGCTGCACTAATTAATTGGAGTCTTGGACCTTGATTCATGCATCATTGCGAGAGAGAGAGAGATAGAGATATTTGTTTCAGTTTGCATACTATCATATTTGTGGGGAGCTCTCTATCTTGTAGTGGTCATAAGAGAAAAGGTGAACCGAGTTTGGAATTGACGATGACTTCTTAAAGTAAAGTGATCACATGAACAGAATATGAAATGGATAATGAATGATCAAAGATTTGGCATGAGATCAAAATGATTTTATTCTAACAAGGATTAAATAGTTTTACTATAGTTTTAGAAATTATATTAAATTACTTTTTCAAATACTTTTAAAACTAGTCTATTTTTTTAGAACTTTATAAACATAATTTGAACTTTATTTATTTATTTATTTATTTATTTTTAGATAGAGCAAAAACCTACTCGAGGCTTAAACAAGTTTTTAAATTCATTTTTCACTCAATCAAATTTAATGTCCTCAGCATGAATGCAACAAACATGTCAAGTTTAAATTTCAAAAGTTTAAGAAAATCACATTTTCACTATTTAAATTCTAATCTATGTAATTAAATCTTGAAAAATTTTAGAAAATTCATGAAATCATTGATTTTGTTTAGTGTATTCTATTCACAACCCAAAATCAGAAATTTGGGGTGTGACAGAGAGGCATGTCATATATGAGGTCCATCAACTCATGTTGGAGAAGTCAATTATGTTCAACTCATTCTTTAGCTTGTGAAATCTCTTCTCATCAAGTGGCTTGGTGAATAGATTGGCTAATTGATCTTCGGTGCTCACATTCTCAATTGCAATGTCACCCTTTTGTTGATGATCTCTAATGAAGTGATGGCGAACATCAATATGCTTTGTTCTTTGATGTTGAACTGGATTGTTGGTTAGCTTCACGGCACTTTCATTGTCACATAGCAATGGCACATTCTTGAAATTGATTCCAAAATCCTTTAATGTTGCCTTCATCCATAAGATTTGTGCACAACAACTACCCGATGCGATGTATTCGGCCTCGGCGGTAGATAGTGCAATACTATTTTGCTTCTTGGATGACTATGAGACAAGTGATCTTCCCAACAATTGACAAGTCCCAAAAGTGCTCTTTCTCTCCACTTTGTCACCGACATAGTCAGAATCCGAATATCCAACTAGCTCAAAGCTTGCACTTTTAGGATACCATAATCCAACATCTTGTGTATGCTTTAACTACCTCAATATTCTCTTTGTTGCCTTCAAATGACTTTCTCTTGGTGAGGCTTGAAATCTTGCACACATGCATACACTAAACATTACATCGGGCCTTGATGCCGTCACATAGAGTAGGCTACCAATCATTGATCTATATAGCTTTTGATCCACCATATTGCCATTCTTGTCACTATCCTAGCTTCCATTAGTGCTCACTGGAGTAGTTATTCCTTTTGCATCTTCCATACCAAACTTCTTTAGCATATCCTTTATGTATTTGGTTTGGCTCACAAATATTCCTTCCTTCATTTATTTGATTTGAAGTCCAAGAAAGAAACTAAGTTCACCAATTATTGACATTTTAAATTCCTTTGCCATCATTTTCCCAAACTCATCACAATAATCTTGATTGGTTGAACCGAATATGATATCATCAACATACATTTGTAACACAAATAAGTCTTTCCCAATCTTCTTGGTAACGAAATAGCCAAACACGGGGTGACCGGACGCGCTGGTCCAGTCTGACCGGACACGCACAAC
Organism: Saccharum hybrid cultivar R570; assembly: GCA_038087645.1. Classification (NCBI taxonomy): domain Eukaryota; kingdom Viridiplantae; phylum Streptophyta; class Magnoliopsida; order Poales; family Poaceae; genus Saccharum; species Saccharum hybrid cultivar. Next base: position 6,676,186 of record JAQSUU010000191.1, on the reverse strand, counting down.
GTCCGGTCGCTGCACCGTGACCTCCCCGATGAACGCCATGTGTCTCACTTTGAATTTGGTTCGTTCGAACGTAACGGTCACTTAAAAGTTCTCGTTCACGCACTGGAGTGACCGGACGCACAACATGACTTGACCGGACGTGTGAAGCTTGATCGGACGTGTTGGTCCCGTAACTGACCGGACGCGCTGGTCAAGCCGAGCAGCGCTCCAACGAGTCAGCGACCAGACGCACTGCTAGATGAACCGGACACCACAGTGCCAGCGTCCGGTTGGAGTCCAGTAAGCTCCTAGAACGACCAAACGCGTCCTGTCGACCTTGACCGGACACGCCACCGCGTCCGATCAGAAGACCAACACGCGCACAAACCCTGAGCACTGACCGGACGCATCCGGTCAAACAGAGATCACGTCCGGTCCAGCGTCCGGTCACCTCTGTGACCTCCGTTCGCCTCCGTTTGATTCACCCTTTCACATATGAGCTAGGCTAATTATGTGTGTCACTTTAGGACATGTTTTAGCTCATGAAACAAGATGTGACAACGCCTCCAAATCTCGACATTGGCGTAAAGGAAAATAGGCATTTCAATTCCTCGAAAACGTCTGAATCCCGCCGAGCAAGCTCGGCGGGAGAGAGAGAGGACCCCAAACCCTCTCTATCGCTCAAACTCCAACGCCATCGCAAATATGGTAACACCACCAAGTGATCACGTCATGTGCGAGTGTGTTAGCATTTTCACAATCATTTTCTGAGGCGTTATTAGTTCTATCCAAATGCATATGATTATGAAATGCACACCTAGAGGAACTTAGGAGTTAAATAGCCGTGTCATTCCCCTCTTTATAGTACGGCTATCTATCCTACAATGTAACCACACCCACTAGGTGTCTTGGTTACTAAAACACAACCCTTAAGCATATACCTTTGTCTTGATCACGTAGGGTTGCGTCCAAATCCAAGTGTGGCCATCATGATCACCTTGTCCATCTTGCCACCAACCTTGGAATGTACTAATCCTCATATGCTACATACAACTTAGGCATAGGATTAGTACTTAGGCATTGTCATTAATTACCAACACCAAACATAGAGATTTCAAAGGCATTGGGTGCTTGATAGTGGGTGCACTCAATATATGACCAGGGATTCATGTATGTTCAAATCAATTGACACAAGTCAAAATGGTGGTTTTGATGCTATCACTTTCGGCAACAATAATAAAGGCAAGGTCAAGGGGCTTGGTAAAATTGCTATCTCAAATGACATGAGCATATCTAATGTATTGCTAGTTGAGAGCTTGTATTTCAATCTTTTGTCGGTAGCACAACTTTGTGATCTTAGCTTCAAGTGCATATTTGGTAGTGATGATGTTAAAGTCATTAGTGTTGATGGATCAAATTTGATATTCAAAGGATTTAGACATGGTAGCTTATACTTGGTTGACTTCAATGATAGTGAGACACAATTGACATCATGCTTGCTTAGCAAATCTAGTATGGGTTGGTTATTGCATAGAAGGCTTGGTCATGTTGGAATGAAACAATTGAACAAACTTTTGAGGCATGACTTAGTTAAAGGATTGAAGGATGTCACCTTTAAAAAGGATAAACCTTGTAGTGCTTGTCAAGCCGGTAAACAAGTTGGAAATGTACATCCTAGTAAGAGTGAAATAAGCACATCAAAGGCATTTGAGCTATTGCACATGGACTTGTTTGGGCCAACAACATACACTAGCATTGGTGGGAACAAGTATGGTTTTATGATTGTTGATGATTACACTAGATACACATGGGTGTTCTTTCTTTATGACAAGAGTGATGTCTATGATCTATTCAAGTCTTTTGTCAAGAGAGTGTAAAATGAGTTTGAGACTACCATCAAGAAGATTAGAAGTGACAATGGTAGTGAGTTCAAGAACACAAGAATTGAAGATTTGTGTGATGATCATGGTATAGGACATCAATTCTCACCTACATACACTCCTCAATCCAATGGTGTAGTTGAAAGGAAAAATAGAACCTTGATTGATATGGCTAGATCAATGCTTAGTGAATACAATGTGAGTCATTCATTTTGGAGTGAAGCCATCAACATGGCTTGCTATTATAGCAACCATCTCTATTGCCATGGAAAGCTTGGGAAGACACCATATGAGCTATTGAATGGAAGAAAGCCCAACATTGCATACTTTAGAGTGTTTGGTTGCAAATGCTATATTCTCAAGAAAGGCACTAGATTGAGCAAGTTTGAAAAGAAATGTGATGAAGGGTTCTTACTTGGTTATTCTACCACAAGCAAAGCATATAGAGTTTGGAATCTCACAAATGGCACCTTGGAAGAAGTTCATGATGTTGAGTTTGATGAAACCCAAGGGTCTCAAAATGAAGCTCAAAACCTTGATGATGTGAGAGAAGATCAATTATCAAATGCAATGAAGAACATGGACATTGGTGATGTTAGGCTGAGGCAAGTTGATGATGATGATGATATTCATGTGAAAACCAAAGTGTGCAAATTGATACAAATCAAGCAAGCTCAAGTGGTACTTATGATGAAGCTCAAGTTCAAGGTCAAACAAGTGGAAGCAATCAACTCCCAATACTCCAACCTACTAGTATTGCAAGAGATTATCCATTGGACCAAATCATTGGTGAAATTCAAAGTGTTGTGCAAACTAGATTGAGACTAGCATTATTTTGTGAGCATTACTCATTTGTCTCATTAGAAGAATCAAAGAAGATAGAAGATGCATTGAAGGATTCCGATTGGGTAAATATCATGCATGAAGAGATAAACAACTTCACTAGAAATCAAGTTTGGGAACTTGTTGAAAGGCCAAAGAACTACAATATGATTGGTACCAAGTGGGTCTTTAGAAACAACCAAGATCAAGATGGTGTAGTTGTAAGAAACAAAGCAAGATTAGTAGCTCAAGGTTACACTTAAGTTAAAGGTCTTGACTTTAGAGAGACATATGCACCAGTTACAAGATTGGAGGCAATTAGAATCTTATTAGCATATGCTTGTGCACAAAACATCAAGCTCTATCAAATGGATGTCAAGAGTGAATTTCTCAATGGCTACATCAATGAAGAAGTTTATGTTGAGCAACCTCCTATTTTTGAAGATGACAAGAAGCTCGGCCATGTTTTCAAGCTAAAGAAGGCATTGTATGGTTTGAAGCAAGCACCTAGAGCATGGTATGAGAGATTGAGAGACTTTCTTCTCTCTAAAGGGTTCAAGATGGGAAAGGTTGACACTACTCTCTTCACCAAGAAGCTTGGAAATGACTTGTTTGTGTTACAAATCTATATTGATGATATCATTTTTGGATCAACAAATCAAGACTTTTGTGAAGAATTTGGAAAAATGATGGCTAATGAGTTTGAGATGTCTATGATTGGAGAGCTTAGTTACTTCCTTGGACTTTAAATCAAGCAAATAAAGAATGGCACTTTTGTAAGTCAAGGCAAGTACATCAAGGACATGATCAAGAAGTTTGGATTGCAAGATGCTAAGCTAATGAGTACACCAATGGGCACTAATGATCAATTGGGTGTTGATGCTAGTGGCAACATGGTAGATCAAAAGCAATACCGGTCTATGATTGGAAGTTTGCTATATGTCACCGCTTCTAGGCCGGATGTGATGTTTAGTGTGTGCAAGTGTGCAAGATATTAAGCTTCACCTAGAGAAAGTCACTTGAAAGCAACCAAGAGGATATTGAGATATCTTAAGGGCACTCATGATGTTGGATTATGGTTTCCAAAGGGATCTAATTTTGAGTTGATTGGATATTCGGACTCTGACTATGGTGGATGCAAGATTGATAGAATGAGCACAAGTGGCACTCGTCAATTGTTTGGAAGGTCTCTTGTTTCATAGTCATCAAAGAAATAAAATAGTGTTGCACTATCTACCGCCGAGGCCGAATACATTAGTGCCGGTAGTTGTTGTGCACAATTGCTTTGGATGAAGGCAACTTTGAGTGACTTTGGAATTAAATTCAAGAATGTGCCTTTGTTTTGTGATAATGAGAGTGCTATCAAGATGACACAAAATCTGGTTCAACATTCAAGAACGAAGCACATTGACATAAGGCATCACTTCATAAGAGACCATCAACAAAAGAGTGATATTAGCATTGAGAGCATTGGCATCCAAGATCAACTAGCCGACATATTCACAAAGCCACTTGATGAAAAGAGATTCTACAAGTTAAAGAATGAATTGAACATACTTGACTTCTCCAACTTGAAATGAGTGCAACCCCACATTCTTATATGACATGTCTCTCCTTCGACAATGCAAGGTAAAGTTGTTTGGCATATCATTCATACTTTGCTAAGGACATGTTTAGAACATATAGACATATTTGCATGACAAATAATCTCATTCATGAAAATCAAATGTTTTTGATGTATATATGGTACCACTATTGCTTCTATGTTTGATTGATCTAGTGGTAGCATATGACATGTTTGTGGGCTTGCAAACCTAGTGTTGAATCTAGAAAATGAGCTCATGATGTGTAATTCAACATGGTCAAGATAACCCTTGTACTTTATGAGGTGTGAAGAAGCTTGTCCTTGGATCAAACCGAATTACATATTCTAGGCAAATGATCTAGATTGAACCATAATTTGGACTCCCTCATATTGATTGACTTAATTCTCACTAAAATTGGCACTTTTTTGGTGATTGTTGATAAAGGGGGAGAGAAAAGTCACAAAGATAAAAAGTTAAGTTGCAAAGGGGGAGAAGTAAGTCACATAGGTATAGTAAGGGGGAGAGAAAGCAAAGATATGGCATTGAAAAGGGATCAATTAAAATTGAGCACACAAGTAGGGGGAGCAAGCTCATGAATTATTTGTTGCATTTATATGTGCATTAACATGATGAATTGTTGCATTGCAAAGCTTAAATTCATATTCATGAATGTATGGTGATTGCTAGAAATAGAACTTGAATGATGATTTGTTGAGAGTAGCTTTACAAGTGGTTTCTAGACACTCTTTGCTTATAATGTTGATCTCACGGGGTACTTTAGTGTTTGTGATCTTTACAAGTGATGTATTACAAGTGGTGTCTAGCTACATCGATGCTAAGGATGGTATATAAAGGCAACTCCGATTGGTATCACGCTTCAAAGGTCCATTTTATATACCTTAGTATCAATTTGATAGTAGTAACTCTCCCAAAATTCAAATACATACATATGTGCACAATTGAACCAAACTCATGGAAGCACATATGTAGGGGGAGCTAATACTATCGAAATTGAAAATTGTTTTCATTTCATATCTTTGTGATGGTTGTCATCAATTACCAAAAAGGGGGAGATTGAAAGCCCAAGTTTGTTTTTGGTAATTAATGACACCAAGTTGCTAATGTCATTGTGTCAAGTGGTTTGAATTAGGCATAAGCAACACACGTGATGAAGGAGCAAATGGCATAGAGAGATGGCCACAAGACCACATGTTTTGGTGCATGAAATGATGAGCAAGATCATGATGGACTGCACATAAAATGATGGACATGATGATAAAATGGAACAAAGGATCTAAGAGCGCAAGGCAAAGGTATAACCATAGGGTTTTCCTTTTGCCGGTCTAAGATGAGTAGAGAAGTGATTGACCGGGCTTAGGATACATAGCCGACTATCAAGAGGGGCAATCACGGTTAGCTCGGGAATCAAGTGCCACTAGATCAATGTCTTGAGCATATGCATTAGAATCTAGTTGAGAGCTAACATAACGCCTTGAAAAATGTTTGTCAAATGCTAACACACATGCGCTTTTTGGGGAAGTGAAACACCTATTATCTACTGCGCCGGATTCGGAGAAGAAACGGAGGCGAACGGTGGTCACCGTGGTGACCGGACGCTGCACCGAACGCGGTCATGGTTTGACCGGACGCGTCCGGTCAGTTCAACGTAACAGTCAGGCGCGTGGGTGTTAGGGTTTGCAACCGACACGTTCGGTCCCTCACGGAACCGGAGTGTCTGATCAAGCACCCAGAGGGGTAGAGCGTGGCGTAGAGCCGATCGGACGCGCAGTGCGTCCGGTCACGTGCGATCGAACGCGTCCGGTCGCGGTGGGAGCTCTCTAGACTCTGATCGGACGCCAGGTGCAGCGCGTCCGATCAAACGCTGAAGCGCGTCCGGTCAGGGCAACGGCTACTTCTGACGCGCACTGTTCTCGCTTGTCCTATAGTGACCGGATACATTCGTCACCCTGACCGGTGTGTCCGGTCAGCACGTTTTGCACTGTGTCGTCTGGTAACGGCTAGCTGCGTACCCCTTCGCTATAAATAGAAGTTGGCCGGGGTTTAGGGCATGCTCTTGCACATTTTGAGACCTAGAGACATCCTTTGAGCTAGAGAACAACCCCTCCACTCATCTCTTTGCTTGGTTGCACATCTTGAGTGAGATTGAGTGAGATTCAAGTGCATTACTTGAGAGTTGCATTCTAGAGGCACTTGCTCTTCGAGTTGCTGCGGATTTCTTGTTACTCTTCCATGTTTCCTGACGCGGTAGACGGCTTGGAGCAGCAGAGGTGATTGAGCTCGTAATTGGAGATTGTTAGAGCCCTCACCAAGTGTTGTAAGGGGTTCTTGATCCTTCCCGCGGGAGTTCGCGAATTGGATACTCTAGTGGAGCTCGTAGCTTGGAGGATCCCCATCATGTGTGCGATTGTGCGGCGCCCGCCGAGGGCTCGACTCTTGATAGTCGATTAGCTCGTGAACCGACAAGTGGGTGTATCGCCACAACAGGGAGTAGCTTGCCGGGAAGCAAGTGAACCTCAGGATAAATTCTTGTGCCGTTCTCTTCCCGAGGATTTCTCTTGTGTGATTGATTGATTGGTACTTCTCATCTCTACTCGGTGGTATAATCACTCGAAACTCTTCTCTCACATTACTTCTTGAATCTAGCTTGTAGTTGTTGTGTTTAGTGGATAGCCTTGTACTAGACTTGTGTAGGTGGCTTGCTTAATTAGTTAGAGCTAGTGCATTTTGCTTCGCCACCTTTTGTACTAACACATGTGGTTAAGTAATTCTTATAGAAGTTTTAATTAGGCTATTCACTCCCCCTCTAGCCTATTTGGACCTTACACCGTGGCACCTCAGGTCTTCCTCGGTCGAGCCAAGGGCACTCATGAGCACGGGGGTGCTAGTGGTGCTTGTGCGCCGCCAACTCCGACTCCGACGGCTAGAATCAACTGGCCCAGGCTTCCCCTCCCCTATATTGCAATTATATGTTTTAGTTGTTTCAGTCGTTTTAAAGGTATGCTGCAGTTGTTTCTTATGGATGTTGCAAAAGTAGATCGAGGGATGTTGCACATGTTGCATATGTTGCAAGTGTTTTAGAAGCATGTTGCAAGCGTTTATTCAAAATGTTTCATCTGTTTCCAGACGTATGTTGCAATAGTTTTTAACTAGATGTTGCATATATTTTCACACATATGTTGCAACAGTATGTTTCAAATGTTTCAGCTGTTTCAGTCTTATGTTGCAATAAGTGTTTTTTCATGCTGCAATTTTTTTATCTAAATGTTGCATATGTTTCACACACATCTTGCAAGCGTATATCCCAAATGTTTCATCTATTTCAAATGTATGATGCATTCGAGTGTTTCATGTTGCGAGTGTAAACCGCCGGCATTGGTGTCCATGAGGGCGGCAGGGCCAAGCCGCGGCCACCGATGTGTGGAGGAGGCGTAGGCTGCCACCGATGGTGTGGGGAGGAGGCACAGGGCGTGTGGTGCTGTTGTGGAAGAGGCGAGGGCGAGTCTTCTGAATGGTCTGGAAGGGACGGGGCGCCGCGTCGATGTGGAAGAGGCAGGGGTGAGTCATTCGAGCGGCGTGGGCAGCGGATCTAAACGGCGGTTCGGATGCGAGCGCAGGAAACGGAGCTGGCGCGGGCGACGCGTGAATCCGAGGGGGTGGAGCAACCGCGGGCGTTCCGACGTTCGTGCGCTAGTGCTGCCGAATCGCATATCATACATGGCAAAACACACATTGTAGGTCTTTGCTTCATGTGTCTTGGTGATTTAAGACAGATTCAATACATCTTGTATACATAAAATTGATTCATAAACATAACCAACTCAGTATCTACCGGTTTCCATACATAAACAGACCAGAGTAATAACGTGCAAAAAAAGGATAGCAGATACATGTGCAGGAATTCGTAATTATCCTATATGGCCAGGGTCTAAAATAATGCAAACGCTGAAATTTAGCTTATGCTGATGCTTATGTTGATTTATTATGAGAGAAAAAAACTGTTCGTTCACTGGAAAATATTGCTGAAGCAATTCAAGCGAACATGGCCTAAGGAGGGGAGGAGCTGTTTTATATGATGAAAAGGTTCTTTATACACACAAAATTATAGGGGGTTATCTAACAAAGAACCTAAGCAGATGCAAACCGAGGGGACTCGTGGGGGAGGGTGGACGCAAATTACATCTCGGTGTTTTTAGTAGTAGAGATAGAGACAGAGAAGAGATAGTGATCTGCGTGACTAGTGTATTGTTTATATCTTTCCGATGTCCGTCCATGGCATGAGACCCGTCTCATGCATTCTTATGACACCGCAAATTAAAGTGCAATCCAAAATACTAGTATTACAATATTGGTTGCAATCCAAATACAATAAGGATACTAGGTACATAAATTAAAAATTATACAGATAAGGAAACAGAGCCTAGAAAAGACTCGGCAAAAGCAAATATAGATATTAGATACACTGGGCGCAGCTGGAAATCCATCCAAACTATGTACATCACTCTGAGATAGACTGACCACTCTGGCAGCGAGCATATCATGGTCACACCGAAACTTCAAGTGGCTGACGACGCCCAATGCTTCCGGGTTCCTTGAGCTGAGGAGGCACGTCCACAGCCGGCAGATGGCTCGAGCTCCTTGGTCCTCGCGTCCTGCCGAAGCACGACGTAAGCACGTGCACGAAGACGAAGGCCAGCGCGGCGACGATCATGGCGACGATGTACCCGGACGTCTCCCACCCCCTGCTTGAGCCGGCGGCGTGCGCGCCGAGGAGGCCGAAGAGATTGAGCACGATGGTCACGTTGGTCACCGTGAGCCACCAGCTGATGTCCATCAGCTGCCGGGGCAGCAGCAGGACGACGACGACGACGGACGCCACGAAGGAGGTGGAGTTGCAGTGGAAGAAGAAGAGGTACCGGAGCCTCCGGTTGGTGCGGAGTACCGGGTCGCCGGCAGCGTGCCCGTCTCCGTCGCTCTGCCACACGCCGCCCGGCGGGTCGAGCCCCGCCTGGTAGGTCACGCTCGCCATCAGGATGCCCAGCAGCATCAGGTATTTGCACTTGGCGTGTCTCTCCTTCGCCTTAACTTCGTCGACCTCTGCTCCTCCAGCCCTGGGCGCCACCGGCTCTGCGATGTCGCCGGCCACCGGGTTCCCTCCTCCGGTGCCGCCACCGCTCGCTTCAACGGCGGGCGACTCGTCAGCGACGACGTTGCTGGTGGTCTTCCCCTTGTTCTTCCCTTTCTTCCTTCGTGCTACTACGAAAAGCACGGCCATGAGCAGGATCACCAGAAACGCCAACACGAATATATATATCGACGTCTTGAGATGCTGCGTGCTCCCGGCGGCGTAGGCGCCGACGAGACCCAGCAGGCCGACCGCCGTGCAGACGGAGAGCGCGTAGCTCCGTATCGCCGGCCGGTACAGGTTCGGGTTCACGAGCAGTATGATGTGGGCGATGGCCGACATGAAGCTCAGCGAGTTGCTGTAGAAGAAGGCCTTGTAGCGGCGCGGGTAGTTGGAGAGGAGCACCGGCTCGCCGGCGCGGTGGCCCTGGTCGTCGTCCTTGGGCCAGAAGCCGCTCGGCGGGGTCAGCCCGGCCTGGTAGGTGATGGTGGCGGCCAGGATGGCGAAGAGGAGCAGCCGCTTGCGCCGCTTCTCGACCGAGACGTCGTCGTCCTGCTGCCGCCCGGCGATCCTCTCCCCGTGGTCGAGCGTGAAGAAGATGACGTGGATCACCACGTAGACCATGACGCCGCCGGCCAGGGCCACGACGTAGATGGAAGTGCTCACGTCCCGGCAGCTCCCAGCGGCGTACGCGCCCATGAGGCCGAAGAGGTCGAGGATCATGGCGGCCTCCAGCGTGTGGCGCTTGATCAGCGCGGACCTCCGCTGGACCAGGACGATGGCTGCCAGGGACGCCATGAAAGCGGTCGAGTTGCAGTAGTAGAATGTCTTGTACCGCCTAGGGTGCGTCGTTAGGAGTATCGGGTCGCCGGCCAGGTGGCCGTCGCCGTCGTCCTGCCAGACGTCGCCGGGTGGGACCATCCCTGCTTGGTAGGTCACGCTGGTTGCGAGAGTGGCGAGCAGTAGAACGAGAGAGCGAGCCTTGTCCATGGATTCATTGATAACTTGCTCCCTGATAATTGCAAGCAAAGAAACAGAATTGAAATGCTAGCTGCTTGATTAACATGAATGAAATACAGTAGTAATTAAGAGTGGATTCCAAAGCTTGGCGGTGTCGTACCTGGCAATTTCAGCAGGATGCCTTTCGGGAGCTTGTCGCCTGAAACAGTGACTTGCTGCTGCTATTGCTCGCAACCACCCTGATGCTGCAGCATAGACGCTTACTAGGCATTGCCACAAGTTGGACTTCCGTGTGGCTTCCACGACTTTTACAGCAAAATAGACCTGGAACAACATGTATCCCAGAACAACGGCGACCAGGACGACGACGTAGGCGGTGGTCTCGGCGTCCCGGCAGCTCCCCGCGGCGTACGCGGCGACGAGGCCGGCCAGCGCGACGACGATGCACCCATAGAGCTCGTGGGAGCGCAGGCCGGCGTTGGCGCGCAGCTTCTTGTCCAGGAGCAGCAGGATGATGAGCAGGGACGCGACGAACGCCGTGGTGTTGCAGAGGAAGAAGGTGACCAGGCGGGCGCGGTTGTAGTCCTGCAGGACGGCGTCACCGGCGGCGTGGCCGGCCTGGGAGCCGTCCCAAAAGCCGCCGGGCGTGCTCAGCCCGGACACGTACGTGACGCTGACCGCGAACGTCGCGAGCAGCATCAGGACCTTGCGCGGCCGCTCGCCGAGCACCTCGCGGTCGGCGTCGTCGTCGTCCTGCTGGTCGCCCCTGCGCCGCGCCGCCGACGACGACAGCGCCACCTGGACCATGAGGTAGGCGAAAACCCCAACCACCAGCAGCGTGCTGTACGTGGTGGTGACCGCGTCCCGGCAGGTGGCGGCGGCGTAGGCGCCCAAGATGCTGAGCAGGTCCAGCGCCATGACCACCCGCAGGGGCACGAGGGTGTGCCGCCACTTCCAGATGCTCGCGCCGCTCATGTCCTCGTGCTGGACGGACAGGAGGAGGATGAGGATGATGACCACCAGCGACGAGGCGAACCCGGTGGCGTTGCAGTAGAAGAACACCAAGTACCGGCGGTAGTGCGTGTCCCGGATAATGGGGTCTCCGGCGAGGTGGCCGGCATCGGTGTCCTGCCACACTCCGCCCGGCGGGCTGAACGCCGAGGAGTAAGTCAGCGTGGCCACCACGGTGGCCAGCAGCAGCACGTACTTCCGCAGGGTGTACTCCCATGGCTTGTCCGACTTGTCGACAGCCATTATTGGCTAGGTCACTGAGCTTCAGATGCACGCTTAGCTTGTGCTAATGCTCGTCCAACTGCTTAATTTATAGAGCTACTCTCTCCTGTCAAAAATGTATGACGTTTGATTTTCTTTTGAGATTGCTATTTTTACCACTATTTTACATTAGAATATATTTTTACAATCTAGTAACTGTCTATGATTACAAAAGCATTTTATTTTGAGATGCTATTTTCAAACTAAATATTGTAAAAGTCATTATATAACAGCTAAAGATTCAAAAGTTTAACCAGATTTTGATCAAAATATCGTACTTGAAAGGAATGAGTAGCTATCAGTTCACTGGTGGCAATAAATCGACTTTAATAATGTGCTTAATACTTTGAGAAATTTTATGGTGCTTGAAAATATTTAGAGCCCTCCATTCGAGTAGATCGAATGGTCAAAAAATAGAAGGAACGGAACCAAAAATTAGTGGACAGAAACTAGATCCAAAATAACAGCCGAATGGCACAAGAGTTCTTCAGGAAATCGAAATATCATTCGATTTTAAAGCAGTAACCCGTTGAAACATGAAAATACAGTGGTGGTAAGAGCATGGTCAATAATAGAGCCAAATGCTTGGCTATAAGCTAAGTTATAAGAGCAAGCTATAGTTGTTTCCTATTTGGATTTAGAAAAGTTTATTATTATTATATGGTACAATGTCTTACTTTCTCTTTTATATTGCTCCTCACATACACTTTTGTTTGGGCCTACAGATGCCTATGGTTCTGTGTCTAGTTTGTTGCTTATATGAGAGTTAAGCTCTCTTTTTTTTCTCTCATTTCTTCTCTATATCAGCAAAAATGCTGACTAGTTTAGCTATAAACCCATTATTTTACCTGTTCCAGGCAAAGGGAAAACGAAAAGGTCTCGCAAACAATTTTGACAGGTCAAAGAACTATGAAGCGCGGCGATATATGAAGCACAGATGCCAAAGAAGTGTAGGTGGGCTGCGGTCGGAGGATCGACGATGCGAGGAGGCAGGCTGACGAGCATCTGCCGGCCAAGCGGGCGAGCTGCAGGCTGCAGCCTCCAGCACCAGCAGACAGTTCGTGGAGAGCTCCTGCATGCGGCCGCCCGTGATCCCCACTCAGGCGCGTGGTGGCCCCTACATACGCGTGGTGGCGAGCTCGACGGAGGTGATCCCAAATAGGCAGCTGGCGCCGGTGAGCCCCCTACAGAGCGGCGGCGAGACCCTCCGAGCGATCCGTGCGGCATAGCCGGCATTCAATTCGCGCGAGAGGGAAAAGAAAGCAGATGAATTGATACCTGGCCTGTTTGGTTACTCTGCTAAAGTTTAGCTAACTTCAGTCACTTTAGCTACTAAACTGTCAAATAAATTGATAAAAAGGGACTAAAATAGTTTAGTCACATTAATCATTCAAGAGTAGCTAAAAGTGGGGCTAAAGTGCCTAGTGGACAAGGACCGTCTCTCATTATTACTGGTCCCCCACCTTAATTTAGGCAATTATGAAAAGTAGTTTGATCTTTGTTGAACTGTTTTAATGGCTTTTAGTCATTTTTAGTCATTCGAACCAAACAAGAGTGACTAAAGTTTAGTCATTGATCTTAGTAGCTAAATTTTAGTCATAGAAAACCTAACAGGCCCTTAGTTACCTTTAATTGTTCTTAATTTATGCTTCTAACATCAGATGGTTGAAAAAAAATCCACGGAGAGGAACTCAAGCATCATAACAAACCTCTCATCCTTTTCACCAAGACTTGACTCCGTGATTATCCAGAATATAAGAATGTACTCACGCTTCCCATGCATCTGGATATATATTTAATGTAATAACAGTGACAAGCGACCTAACGGGTTAATATATAACTTGTGCCTAATCAGTGTGTACCAAGAAGAATAAGAATGTAGTCACGCTTCTCATGTATCTGGATGTTTAGATAAATTATGTGCCAGATAATCCTAGTATCCTAGTATTTGCAGCGGTTAACACGTTTGACGATGCTATTGCGCCACCACCAACCAGTACGATTAGCAGTTGCACGATATACGGATATTTCGCTTGTGATGGCTCCAGGCTAACGACAAAAGGCCACAATCATTGTGTGGAGCTGCCAGACTTCGGGCAGATTATTGTCATAGACAGTGTCTCCAACTCTCCATCACCATAACTTTTGATTGGCAACGGCCACAATCGTAGTGTGAACTCGCTAGACTAAGGCTAGTTTAGCCGGGCCCTGTCTCGGTGAACTGTAGCGCACTGTTCACCAAACCCTGCGGGAAGCCAAAATTTTCAGCTTCACCGGGTCCACCCTCTCCCACGCTGACTGCAGCATGGAACCAGAAAACTGCTCCTGTGAACACAAAATAGAGAAAAATAAAAATCGTTGTATCTGCAATGGCAATTGCTAGCGCTGTTTTGCGTTTGATTGTTGGTGTCCCAGTTTCATCTCAGTGGAAGCCCTACTTAGCATTTTTCTCATGAAGCATACTGCCATTTTGCATTCTTTTGAAACAAAACAGAATTAGATTGTAACAAGACTGGGTTGTTGGTGCCCCCAAATAGATCTTAGTGGAATCACTCCTTAACTTCTTCCATGCATTCATTATGGGGTTATTTGGTTGCTACCCTTGTCAAGATTTGCCTCAGCCTGAGCATACCTGGTGACGAGTATACAACTTTTGGGTCTGACCTCCACCGGGTGCGAGATCTGCGCGCCATGGGGGCCCACTATGTACTCGTTGCTGATAAGGAAGGGTGGATTCCCGAACCACCACGCGGAGGATCTAACCGGATCGGAGAAGATCACCCGGCAATCTAAAGTAGGAAACCATAAACCAAATTATACTACCGGGGGTATAAGCCTATATATACCCCCATAAACCGCCCTTTAGGGCTTCTCCGGTGGGGAGAAAAAAGCGACTCATCGCGTGACGTAGAGGCTGAATGAGTCGACTCAACCACTAGAGTAGGCACTCACAGAGAAGAGAGAGCAAAGTCGATTCACGTTTCAGAGTCGACTCATCCAGAATAAACAATCAACTCGGCAGTGGGATGCAAGCGAGTTGGGCGGCGGCTTGTACGATGGAAGAAAGCTGGCTCGTGTTGTTTACATTTTTTTATTTTTTATGTGGGCCCCATGGTACTGTTGGGCTGAGAGTCGATTCATGGGCTTAGGGACGTGGCTGCCTTTGTCAGGATAAATCGACTCAACCACTGCGGCTGCCCTTAGGGGCAAGGAACTTCAATCTAGGGTTTAGCATAGCCACAAGGAGCCCTTTGAGCACCTTTGTAATCGGCTGGCCTCTAGACTCATCAATCCAATCAACAAATAGGATGTAGAGTGTTACTCCCCTCACGGGAGGCCTCAACCACTATAAAAATCTTGGTGTACTCTTGCGCGTGTCGGCAACGATCCCTAGTCATCTGTGATCTCCTATTCGGCAGAGCACCCCCTATCGGCCCTAATCCACGATCATCAACATTTTGTGCGCCAAGTAGGGGTATCTCTTTTGTAGGGTTCTCGCTTTGTCTCCGAAGCGTGCGCTGGAGTTCCCATCACTCGGACAACTCACCCAGATCAGCATAAGATCTATTCGACAAATTCACTGTTGGCTATTATGACGGCGCTGCACCAAAGGTTACACCCAAATTGGCCAGCGCCCCAAGCTCTCTTCTTAGCAGGGACTCGGGGGCTCCGAGCTCACCGGACCTCTATATTGGAAGCTTCGTCTTCCGACCAAAAAATCAAGGGGATGTGACCTTTCCCATCTGGACGATCTCCAACCAAAGGAGACACGGGACGAGGAAACCAGTGACCCCCACGTCTATAGAAAAGGCACATCAGACCGCTCCCGACCTGACTCAACCGGGGTCCTAGCGTGTTTCGAAAAGCACCACCGAATTTCTCTACGCGTGGGGTAACAAAATGCGGGCATGCTAGCGTATTAAATACATAAAATAAATAAATAAACATATGCGCACTCCATAGCCTGTCGTTGGGCAGATCTAACATGGACAATGTGGCCTTCTAGTTCCCTAGGTCTCATAAAGCTCCTGGTTAATTACATCCGAACACTTTTGATTAAGTTGTTGTGGTCGTCATCTTCGGTCTTGGCTTCGCATTCTCCATGCATGCGATGATGATGATGATGATGTAGTCGAAAACAGGGCAACGGCGTGATCATAGCCTCGTCGGTCCATAGGCCGGCCGTAGCATAGCCTAGATGTAGACTCTGCCCGCCCATGTCATTCAGCCTCGTCGATCTCGACACTATGCCAGAAAACCTTATTAGTGACGCGTCTAGAGGCTTATCAGTGACGCGTAAAAGACGCGTCACTGTTTTCGCGTCTGTGATAAGGGCAAATCAGTGACGTGTTTTTACGCGTCACTGATAACCCTCTATCAGCGACGCGTCTGGCCAATACGCGTCACTGATAACCCTCTATCAGCGACGTGTCTAGCCAATACGCGTCACTGATAACCCTCTATCAGCGACGCGTCTAGCCAATACGCGTCACTGATAACCCTCTATCAGCGACGCGTCTAGCCAATACGCGTCACTGATAACCCTCTATCAGCGACGCGTCTAGACAATACGCGTCACTGATAACAATTTCAGAAAAACAAAAAAATATAATAATCCTATATATATATAATATAATATATAATATATATATATATCAGACATATTCTACCATTTCAACAATCAATTCTTTACAAGCTTTTTAGATACAAGTTATACTACAAAATGTGTTCAGTAACAGAATAATAACCCCACAGAACATTCTAATCATCCAAAAGTCAATTCTAATCACACTAGCTACTTAATTACATATCCTTTGCTTCGAATCACCAAAAGATGAACCAAAACACAAATTGTATGACACCTTTGTTGATTTTGCAGGAACAGGAACAGATCTGTCACTGTCAACATACTGGTATTTTCCCCTAAAACAAGAAGAAACAGGTCTCAGACATTATAAACTAGGATTCATTGATCAGCGCACTAGAAATAAAAAAATAAAAACCCAAAACACAACTATAAGAACTAACCTGAGCATATAACTAGGATTCATTGAGCTTGACAACCAAACTAGCACATGACATTGGATTCACAGGTTGGTCAACTTGTGCACTAACCTGCTACAGGCCCAGATAGAGTTAAGAAATACACAACATATATCTAGAAAAATGTAATAGATAAGCAACTAGAAAATATTTGGGACATATATCAGTTGGCTCAAACCTAAGAGGTTCTGACTTATGCCTTGCTTTACAGGTGTACATGAATAGCTAATTCATTTTGTTTTACAGCATGTGGCCTGGCCTATTCATACTACTCAGATTTTTTCCATGGAAACTCATATTTAGTTGGACAGGGCCTGTATGAGGAAATGGCTAAGCTAATTGGTTTAGTTTGTTATGTCAGGCAAAATTCAGAAAGAAATCAAAGCAAATCATAAAGGAGTTTCTTATCGGAATTCAGATATTTACTTTGAAAAATCACCAGCCAATTCTTCAGGCAGTTTTCCTGACCACAAAAGTGGAGCATGATTTAATAATAGTGAAATGAAGAACTCCATAATATTAATGAATCCCAATTCTAAAAGTTTTTGCTAGATTCTGATACATGGGAAAAAACTCACATGTGCATGAAACATTACCAAAAACTCACATATTTACCAACAAGTATATTGCCCGTGCTAACGCTACGGTTCCCATTATCAGAACAAATAATGGTTATCAGAGTTTGATTAATGAAGCAAAAGGCGTATCAGTCATTTGGATATTGAGAACCATGTCAAGATAAGATTACACAGGAATGCAATTTACCACTCATAAAAACACATAACACAAGCATTATGATCTGTTCTAAAATTGGTATGGAAAAGGCTCACAGCAGTTTTGTTCGTCCAACTGCAAATGACTCTGCAGCTTAGATAGAAGGTCTGACAGAATATAAATGGCGCTTTAACTGAGTTAAGGATAGGTAAACATGGTGCCAACGAAATCATCACTATTACTTCCATGAAAATTCAATAAGGTCTGGCCTAGTGTTCAACAGCATAGGCTAATCGAAGCATGGCATTTGTTGCGCCGGGGGTTACAAACTTACAATGGTAAAGTTATCACACTAAATTGTCTGTATGTTGAATTCATCTTCTAGCAAGAAGTGGGTTGATGCAACTGAATTGCCGAAGCAAAGAAACACCTGAAAAGAAATGGGGCTTCACGTCAGTCATCAGTGAACAATGACAGTGTATATTGATTAAACACCGCATGAAAAAAGCCAACCAGATGAAAAATAACATTATAACACTAAACCCTTTGTAATATTTGGTAGTCGGTAACACCTACATAGTGTTTGGTTGGTTCAATTGTAACGTAAACGTAAATAAAATTAGTTTGTTTGCATTTCCGCCGGTAAAGTCTGCAATAAATCGTTTGCGTTACTGTCGGTAGAACCAAACAGCTCGCTATAGTCTATAGGTCTACAACTCACATATAGTAGAAGCTTTTCAGCAGCATAGAGAACACAGTAGTGATTGACTTCTCCAAGTGGTGCATATAACAGTCTTTCTGCGTTATTTTCTACTACCTCTTTCATGTCATAGATAATGTTGGACTTAGTAAAATAGCTTGCTGAAATAATTCGAAATAGAAACTGCTTGCTGCCTGCATACCTTGGTCAAGGTCCGCAGCTCCATCCCCAGACTGCAAACACTCCTTACAGAGAAGCAACCCTATTTTTCATGTTGCTCTCTGCATGTCCCTCTCCAAGAGTCCAAGGGAAAACATTTCCAGAAGCCTTGCAAATTCTTAAAGTGATATCATCCCAACCTGCACCAGATATAAATCCCATTTCAGTTAACTTGAAAGGAAAAATAATCTGAACATGCTGTAAAAATAACAGCAGTACACTTTCTTGAACTCTGAAATAATCTGTACATTGGCAGGTATATACGAATATGATACATTGGCAGTATACCACTGTTCCATATCAGTTCGGCAGTTTGTTTTCCTGTTTTACAATAACTAGGAAAGCAAAACCTATATAGCTTAATGCCAACTAAAGATAGCAGTAATAGAACCAGCACATACAGTGAATCCGTTCAGTGAAAAGAAACAGCACATACAGTGTAGTCATTTGTAGGAAACCAATCTCTACAACTAAAAAGCAGCCATAGTTAACGTGCACAGCTTCACCATGGTGCTGCCCGATATAGATTAAGTTAAGCTATCTCATGCATTGGCCTGCAAGATTCAGAACAGAGAGAATAATGAGTTTAAGTTAACAGAGAATATAACTTCTCAAATTGTTTGCATACTGCAGGAGGAGGAAGGAAGGGAGGATGAAGGCAGACCTGTGCGGAGGGAGTGGGGAGCACTCACCCTTTCGAAAGCTGACTGGGAACACGCCGCCGTTGCTGCCGGTGCCAGTCGATGGAGAAGGACGAGGTCGGAGCCCCTCGCCGCTGGATCGAGGAGGAGGCCGGGGCGACGGGGGCGGTGACCGGTGGATCTCCAGCCCTGGGCCCCAACTCTGCCCGCCGCCAGCGAAGTAGCTGCGGTTGCCCTGCGCGTCCTCCTGCGTCGTCTACACCATCCTCACCTCCTGACCTAACCAAATCAGCGTCTTACCTGCGTCGAGAGAGGCGGCGGCGCACGGGAGAGATGCGGCTGTGGGGCTGCGGGAGAGATGCGGCGCACGGGAGGAGGGACTGTGGAGACTTGGGGACTTGGGCAATTTGGACTTGGGGAATTTGGGCCTGCAGGTTTCCGGCCCAAACAAAATAGAACGACCTAGTTGCCCCTGCTCCGTGTACTTGAAACTCTGAATGTCTGAAAGAGGAGTTAAACTGTACTCCATCAGTGCAACTGAACAGATCGATCAATTCCCATTTCCTGCCATCGCAGCGCATGAATGTTCAAGCAGTTGGTGAGCGTTTCTGTGAAGACTTCACCCTTCTTTAAGGTGTCTGATGATGCAGCTGGGCAGAGCTCGATTCTCGCTGAATGACATAGCCATCCTGGAAGAACAAAAAGATGTGCATTGCTCACAAGTCATGACATGCTATAAACACTCTAGTTCTCCAATGTTTTCAAATGTATGAAAAAAAACAATAATAGTTAAACATAAATTCATCTTGAAAAGTTGAATAGAGCCAGGAAAAAAATCTGGTGACAGTAGGATACCAGAGACATATAAGCATCATACGATATTATATAACCATACTGAAGAATCTAGAGACATATAAGATGAAGCAATACACTATGCCAACTGAAGATTTGCCACATGATGGCCTCACTTAATAAGATTTGCCAACTGAAGCAATACACTGTGCTTGAAGGATGCACTTCCCAGAAGATGAAGAATAACAGGGAACAAATGAATTGTGCTTTTTGGATGAGTTCGCCCAGCTAAAGCAGTAACATGTCCATGGCTTTTGCCAGCCATAACCTGTTGTATATCGCTGGAGACTGTGTCAAGAATACCAGGGACCAAAGAAGCAACCAACTGCACTTAAAAAATACATAAAAAATCAGTAGAAAGAACAGTATAACTTACATGTTCAGCATTCCCGAATCTTTGCATCTTTTGTGACAATCTCTAGAACCTGGAGGATTCCACCCCATCTTACGTGCTTCGTGTCAACCCCATAATATTCAGATAATGACTTGGCCAAGTTCTGCAGTTCTCTACTTATTTGAGCTCAGATGTACAACCATAAACATTAGTGTATCAGTAGCAATATACAGTACAGTCATCAAGAAGTCAATCTGACAATACATTCTGAAATCTGCTCTTGCGCACAAAAAACAACTATCCACTTGAAAACTGAAATCTGCATATAAAAAACAGTGCTCAGACCATGTCACACGTATACACAGGAAACTTGCATCTTGCATCATATTTTGAAATAAACAAATTATTTCCTGTAGTTAAATTTAGGCAGGCATAAAAATACAACGAAATGCAAGTGTTGAACCCCTGCCTCCTGCCCCCCACCTATGGCAGCCAATACCCAGTGGAGAATTCGTACCATATTTACCACTAAAGAAACCAATGTCGCAAAAAACTGCTTGAGCAGTTCTCTAATTGGACCGAAAAGGGAACTCGAGACGAATTTTGCTGAATAAAAGAAACATTGGATTGAGTCGATTAACGCCTATCTTTTCATCAGGAATGAAACCCCAAAAGAGGAAGGGAGCGGCACCTGCTACTGAGTGCTGCTGCTTGGTTGCAGAACCAGAGAGAAAGAGAGATCGACCCGTTGGCTTTGACGAGCAGTGCTGGGAAATCAGCGAGAGAACGCTGCAGTAGGTACGGAGGACATGTCTGCTTGCCGGCGCTGGGGGCTTCGGGCGTATGGACTGGCAAGCGCTGCCTGCTCGCTGCACGAGAAAAGCCAGGGCTTCTCGGCCCAGGGACGAGCGCCCACCTGGGCACGAGTGAATACCCTCGCCAGACGCGGTCGTCCTCTGTGCCGACAACGCCACGCCCTGGAGGCCGCGCGGACGACACGCGACCGTCGGGGCCAGAGCTGGTGTGATGGGGCGGCGTGCCGAGGTGGGCAGCTCCGACCGGAGATGCAGGTGCCGAGATGGGCGGCGGCGACGGCCAGAGCTGGAGGTGCCGAGCTGGGCGCGCGGCGGCGACTGGCTAAGCTGGATGCGCCGGGGTGTGAGGCGATGCCGGGGTGGGGGTGGGGGCTGCCTTCGGCCAGAGCTGCAGGTGCCGCGGGGTGGGGGCTCCACCGGGCACCGGCTGGATCTGCAGGTACCACCGGCGGCGACGACGACTTCACGGTACAAGAGAGATTTTCTTTCTTTATTTTGAGGAACACATGTACAAGAGAGATGAAACGGAAAATAAAAAGATGTATTAAGATTGGTGATTTGCGATTTGTGACGCGGCTCAAGAAAATGAGTCACAAATATCTCCACAAATCAGTGACGCGTCTATACAAAACGCGTCACTTTTATTATCCGTGACGCGTCTTGTTAACCCGCGTCACCAATATAGCCATCTATCTGTGACGCGTCTGAGAAATACGCGTCATAGTTTATATCAGTGACGCGTTTTCTGTTCAAGTGTCACTGATATATTATTATTAGTGACGCGTCTTGTTCCTAGACCATGGGCAACAGCTAATCAGTGACGCGTCTTGTGCACCCGCGTCACTAATAGTCTATTAGTGACGTGTGTTGTTTCTGAGTCACTAATTTAGACGTCACTGATAAGCTTTTCTGGCATAGTGCGAACAACATGTTGTTCTAGTGGTAGTATTGAAGAGATGCATGGCAATGCCCAGCTTGACAGATCGGACGTCTCGACAGTATGGCTGTGTCGACGCGGACGTTCTCGGTGGCCCCGATGTTGACCGACTTCTATAGTGAAGACTGCAGCCTTGTCATCGTGTTAGGCGACGATGGAGGTGGCGACCTTTGAGGAACGCTGTGAGATGAGACGCGGTAACTAGGGTGCTAATCTGTTGGCAAGGACTTTTGACACCAGCTTTGCAAAACTGTGTATCAAACTGATGGGCTTGTAATCCCAGATTCCCTTGGCTTCGGCAGACTTGGACAGCACTACAGCAGTATTAAGATTGCTCCGTTAACCAAGTGAAAGCTCCTTGCATCTATCTCAAATAAGGCATTGAACACGTTGACAATGTCCTCTTGTAAAAGCGACCTGTGAAACCATCTGGGCCTGAGGATTTATCCCAAGGCAGCGCTTTGACAACCCAGATATGCTCATGCCTGGGAGAAGCAGCTACAAAACTGCTATACGATTAACAAAACTGAATAAAATAGCTTACGATTACATAACAAAGATCACCACACGACTAGAACGCACAGAACAAGGATCACCGCACTAGTCAATCGATAAGGATTTATCCATTTAAATAAATACTCAAAGTTTGTGCCGCTAAAGAGGGTAGAACGAAGAAGAAAGGCACAAAGCCTGGTGCCACTCAAGCATAAATTCAGAGACATGAAGTCAACAGCACTGACAACAATGCAGCGAAGGGCAATGATTACACTAGTTTCCTCTATAATTAGTCCTTTTTCTATTTGAGAGTCCACATTGCCCAACCACCTCAGTATCTCTTAATACCAAAAATGCAGTTTGCAATGATCAACTACCTGAACAGGTTAAGATCTGAATGGATGAATGCTGCATGAGATATAAATGGAATATTTGCATACACCCCTGAAAGTGCACACCTCATGCACTCAACAACTGTGAAGATCTGAATGAAGGCCATTGTCATCCAGAAATATGCCATTTGTTTACCCTGAAAAACAATGCTTGGATTCCAGTTGCAAGCAGTGGCCAGAGCTTGTGAGTCTGTATCAAGCAGGATAGCCAATATGATGTGAAACCGCAAGAAGTGTGGCGACCACTTCCGCCTCACAACAAAGAAGTATATGGTCATGAAGATAGCCAGGAAAAGCCACCCAGGGAGTAGAGCCATTGTATCAATGAAGGCATAAGGTAGGCTAAATCTTTGCAAGTATGGATGAAGCTGATAGATAGCATCTGCATGTCCCCACATGTTGTGCAGTGGCAGAAGATAAGGTACACATGCTAGGGTCCTCCACCACCATTTTGGTTTGGAAGATAACTCAGGGTAGCTAAATGACGACAAAGATGCTTGGCAACCAACTTGAGTTCTTGGTTTCAATTTGGGGGATGACAGTAGTGGCTTGATGCCCTTGACAGAAGGTATCGCATAACGGTGAAAATCCGCACCAGCTGAAAGGAAGAAATTTCTTATCATATGATGATCTATAAAATTTCAACATCATCACTGGCATAGAAAGGTTTACAGTCTGAGATACTTCACCTTAAATGTAGATGGGCAACTTTAGCAACAACAACAACATAGCCTTTTGTCCCAAGCAAGTTGGGGTAGGCTAGAGATGAAACCCAAAAGAGACGAGAAACAGGGAGACACATAAAGGGACATAAAGGGCACAAGACAAAAGAGGTCACGGTTCAGGCAGATGGGCAACTTTAGCACAAAGGAGGAAATAATTGAGAAAAGAAAGTACCCATCATAGCTTCAAATAAGATTTGCTATGACTGATAGTTGAAAACAAGCAAAAGAATTAGAATTTCAGAATACTCATCACAAAAAATTCAATATTAATTATTAATCCATCTGTTCCAAACTATAAGACGTCTTGGCTTTTCTACATTGCTTTTAATATGTATTTAGATGTAATGTACATCTAAGTGCATAGCAAAAGCTATGTATCTAGAAAAGCCAAAACGTCTTTAATTTGAAATGGAGGGAGTAGTTTGTAATTTTAAGCCAGAATCCATCCACCTATGTACAATTGCCTTCAGTATAGGGAAAAAATTAACAGAACTGGACCAGAATCTTCATTTAGTGTTGTCTCCACATGGACAACAACTTCATCATGCATTAATAAAGATAAGATGTCAATGCCGTACGGTCACAGAGTGGACTGACTGTAGCAAACTTTTGCTTTCAAAAACATATTGTGTACATTGAAATTACAAACTTCCCTCATTGACAAAACTAAATAACTTATAATCCAGGTTATTAAACACTTCGGCTTTTGCCATAAAAAAAAACACTTCGGCTTTTCAGGTTAACAGGCAAGCGTGCAAAAATATTCCTTTCCATCCTATCAACAGCTTTCTACTGATCTCAGAAAATCAGTGAGCCCTTCTGCCATGGAAGCATGTAGCAAGTTGAAATTAAGTTGCTCCTTGGATCATGCAACTTTCCACTTTTAAAAAGAAAAACAAATTCTGACAATTTGGTCAGGAGGAATAAAATGGTGAAGCTTAATTACAAACTAAAGATGGTCAGACGTTTCCCAACTATGCCGCATAATATACCAAACTAAGGTAGTTTGTTATGACCGGCATCAAGTATGCCAGGAGGAGGCGCCGTGGTCGCACGAACGAGAGAGAGGAAGGTGGCGGGTAGGGTTTGGAACTCCCGGCTCCCTGAGGGAAGCCGAGTAATATGATACTCTTGCTTAATTCTGTCCACGGGTATTACAACTCCTATATATGACTAATTGTTCTAATAATTATGGAAATTAAACAATTAAAGATAAATATGGGCTTTTAGCCCCCTAGCTCCTGCGCCTAACCTAGCCACTAGTGGGCCTCCTCCTGGCATACTTGATGCCGGTCATAACATAGTTCTTCCCCAAAAACTATTTTAAGAAAGGATAGTGACCTTGCCAATTGAGATAGAGATTCAGTGGTAGCAATAAGCCCATAAGCACAGCTTAATTACACCCAAGCAAATCCGGATGCTAATTCAATCAACGCTAATCCAATAGCCTACCAGAGTACCGAATACATATGAATTGGATCACATTTTCAAAGTGCTCGGATGAACAGAAATATCCATTCACATTCTGGTCATGTGTTGGGTGTTTCTAGGAGCAGGGTTTGCCTCTCCATTGTGTTTCCCTCCTTCTTAATGAAATGGCACACAGCTCCGAGGAAAAAAAAAGACAATAATATTCATGCACAAGTAAAGAATTGCATATAGGAAGAAAATAGAAGTGGATTTACCTCTCAAAGCCAAGGATTTCTTCTCATGACGAAACGCAGGGCCCTGCAGTCTCAGAAACGCCGCGCTAGGGTAAAAAGGTGGCCTCGTGGGAGAACCATAGCGGTTTGCAGCAAGAGCACCAGGCAGATGAGGATTTGCAGTAGCCACTCCATGACAGGGAAACATGGTGTGGTGGAGCAGCGGCTGCTGGCTCCCGCTGCCCGCCGGCCGCGCGCGGCGCGCAGCGCAGCCGTCGGGGCCGGGCGCCGTCTACGTCCACCGGAGGCCGGAGGGGAGCCGGAGGCGCGCACGCAGGGTCGCCGGCCGGTGTGCGGAGGACCGTGGCGAACGCGGACGCCGAGGGGCCGAGCCGCGCAGGGGAGAGAGGATCTGGAACCGGGACTAGCGAGATTTTTTTTTTATTTTTAGCCTAAATTTGAAACATATTTTAAATTTGACCCGCATTTGAAATTTTTTTTAAATCTAACCCGTTTGGCCCCGCCACCATGCATGGCGGGGCAAATGCACTGAACCCCGCCATGCATGGTGGCGGGGTGCAGGGGCCACGTGGCACCCTGCAGGCCAGCGTGGAAGGGTGTACCCCGCCATGCATGGTGGCGGGGTACCCCTAACCCGCCACCGATCATGGCGGGGTACAACTAGCCTCGGTTTCTGAGCGAGCATTTCTGGGGGGATTTGAGATTGTTCAATTCAATGGCTTCATAATTTGGTTTCAAATTTCAGAAACTGAATTCTGAACCTTCATATTTTTTTTTTGGAAACTGAGTTCTGAACTTCTGATTGGTTGGATGTGCCACAAAAATTTCTTTCCGTATATAAATTATCCTCTTTCTCTTTGATTGCCTGTTTGGTTTCGATCATGTCAAATATTTTTGAACTCCTTGTGTATGAACCATGAAGCACTAAAGTGTACCACTATGATTTATGAATGGATAGTTTGGAATTCTAAACTTCACTTATCTTTAGTTTCCTGAATTGGGTTGCTGTTACAGTTTTAGATATCAAACGCTCCATTGCTGCTCTAGTTAAATGATGCATTTGTATGTTTCTAGTGTAACAAGGGAGGGGAGACTTCAAGCCTGCCTTCACTCACTCACACTGCAAAGTCTGATGAAGATGTTCTTGCAATGCCTAAGTCTCATCCCGGCGAAGGGGTAGCAGCACCTTCATCAGATATCGAAAGAGATCAAGATGATGCTGTGCTACAGAATGCTGCTGCCACTAGCACATCAACAGCGGCCAATCAATTGCCAAATCCCTCTGGGAGGTCAAGGCCACGTTTTGGTGTCAACTTTGGGTTGAGTAGAGCTGTCAGCTTGGGATCATCAGTAGCCTGCTCTATTCTATCATCTGGCCTCCCAACTTCTGCTAATCCAGGAGAAGGTCGGGGAGATGTGGATGGCTCTTCTGATACAGGCATCTCCCAGCAGGGTAGTGCACCGACTGCTGGGATTGATTCGACTCTGGATATGCTTAGAGATAGTGTCACGGCACAAGCTAGAGCAGCTCGTCAGGCTAGGAGAAATCTGCTAGAATCTGAAGATGCTAGCTCGAGGCCTCGGCGAGACCACCGTGGCGCCTGGGGCAGTACGCAACCGTGGCATCATGGCGGGTTGTACCCCGCCATGATCGGTGGCGGGTTAGGGGTACCCCGCCACCATGCATGGCGGGGTATACCTTTCCACGCTGGCCTACAGGGTGCCACGTGGGACTTGCACCCCGCCACCATGCATGGCGGGGTTCAGTGCATTTGCCCCGCCATGCATGGTGACGGGGCCAAACGGGTTAGATTTAAAAAAAATCAAATGCAGGTCAATTTTAAAATATGTTTCAAATTTGAGCTAAAAAAAAAAAAAATCGACTAGCGACGGCCGGTTTGGATTAGGCAACGCTTTGCGTCCCTGTGGGGAAACTGGGGCGGACGACAGTGGACAGAGGCACGAGACGTCGGCATGTCGCTGTGCAGCCACTTGGGCCTTGCGTGCGCAAGCCGTGGCCTGCGTGGGCTGTATAGGACGGCCATGGGCTGACAATTTCTTTGAGTTACTTATTGGGCCAAGGCCAGTGACGACCCGCATGGCAGATCTACCCGTAGTTGGAAGAAGGAAAAAGTTTTTTTAACCCATAAACTTTTATGATAGTCTGATTTTTCTCTTTTATTTAAAAAAACATTTTAACCTAAACTTGGTGTAGAGTGGGTATGTGCTGAAAATACCACCTTGGCACGTCAGTTTGCTTGCTTGTGGGGTATCCAATCCATGTGAGTTCATCTTTCACCATTGAGGAGAAACACACTTTGCATCCAAGGGTTGAAAACAATTTGAGAGTGTATCACATGGATTGTGGAGGCTGGTGGGCTCATAGAGGTGATCGATCGACAAACCCTATGGTGGTCCCACCAACTCATCTTCTCCGTTTTGCATAAAAATATACTATATACATGTGGAACTTGTTATTTTGATAAAATACGCTCATGATATGCTTTTCTTCCTTTTTATTTCTGAGGCTATTGATGGTATTTTGAGTATATGAAAATGTGTCATTTTTACCGTCAACTAGATCCCCCAAGCTTAACCTTTGGTCATCCCGAGCAAACGATTAAAACGTAGCCATGATGGATCATGAGTTGCCACTATGCTTCACATTTCAATAGTATCATGTGTACAACAAACATATATTCTCCTTGAGTGGAAAATAGCAATGATGAAAACTCACCCATATTACACTAGTCCTCCATAGGGCATATGGCCTTTTCCTGTTGTCTTGGGTGGTTGAGAGATCGAACAACTTTGACTTGAGCACTATTAATTTTTCTTATCCCACACAAGTTTATATCGAAGGTTTTTGCAATATTTTTCAAAAGAAAGACTTAATGTTCCTCATATGGTACTCTCATATCGCTCGTATGGTGTTTGATTCCTCATCACGGCTTATTTTTGAAATTGCCTTTCTCATCCTGCTTCTAATGGCTTTATGTGGAACTTTGGATAGGATAAAAGATGTAGCATGCTTACCTTGCATATATTGTAAAGCCAAACCTTGGATCCAAGGAGAGAAGCGTCATACTTTTATATCAAGAAGTGCATATATGTGAAACATGATATAAATATATTCATTTTGTAGATATGATCCTTCTCTCTCTAACTTATTATTTGAGACATGGTTGTCTTTCCTTTTTTCTGTTCATGAGCCTTTATGTGCTCATTTTTTTCAATACATTGGACCTTCATGTGTCCATATCATTTTTTTTTACTTTTTTCTCATACTTTTGCATAGTCTTATGTCTCATTTACTAAAAACAAGTTTAGAGATAGATCACACTTTTAGAATGTAGAGCATTTATTTGGTGGAAATGCATGAAAGGCATGTTTTTACGTACTTCCAGTATAGAAGTAGCACATATATGTGACGTATATGTAATCTGCTTGATCTTGGGAGCAGGATAAGTCTCTCAACAAGGGTCAACGAGACTTGACGAAACTCAACACAAATCAAGCAGCTTATATAGAAAACTTATATCATGTAAGATTATATATGACTTTGGTAGAAATTTATCACCATTAAGGAACACTAAGCTTTTTACCATTTTTCAAAAATAAAACTCCAATAATCATACTCATTTGGAACAACAATATTATAGCAGCTATTGTCTTGTTATCTCATATCTCACAACGACTTAGACTTAGTTCCAGCACTTGCATCCTACAAAGTTTTAGGTTCATGGTGGTTTCATAAATAGTTGAAACTTAAAGAAATACCAAGATGTATACTAGGCACTAGAGAGACATTAGCAGAGTAACTATTCATCATCTCCAAGATGGAAAGAGTTAAACATTCTTCATAAAAGGATATATAAAAAAAGGGAAATATTTTTGGTATTTTTTCATTCAGATTTTTTTTACATGCAATAAAAGAAGAAGAAAAGAAAACAATGCAAATGTAGGAAATAAAAACTTACCTTAGTGTGGCCCCCCTCCCCAAATTTGACAATCACTATTATATATAAGATAACTGTATTTATCGATCAGATACGCAATTCGCCTTCATGACACCCTATTTGGTGACTTCTAACGTGCCTACAAAGTAAAAGCTCACATGATCTACATGGAAACCACAATATGAAAGGAGCGACATTACGTATATGCAAGTTATATATACATTGTCTAGCTAGGATTTATCAATAATGTAACACGCCATCGTAAAAGACCTCTTTGTCAAGTATGATCCGTGCATAGGTGTGGCAGAGGTGGCTGCAATGCCTCCTCTCATGGCGGCATGGATGCGGTGATGGCAAGCTTAGTAGAAGTTGTTGAGCTTCCTTCACGGAAATGTCGACAGATTAGCTATTCCAGACACGTTGTTGCTCATAGGTTGGTCCGGTTGATTTTATGTTCTGTCCCTTGACTTTGCTTCAGTTCCTTATATTATATATAAGCTTATTAGCACTCGGTTATCTTGCTTCTCTTTTCTCGGTCACCATGTCACTAGTAAGGATGGCAGCGGGTCAGGTTCGGATCGGGTGGAGTCTCCATGCACCCAAAACCGAAACCCGAAATTGAAACCCAAACCCGAACCGAAAACCAATTCGGGTGGAAATCCATCACCAAAACAAAACCTGCGGATACCCGAAACCCGAATGGATACCCGAAACCCGCGGATAAATATACACATATTCACATGTATAAATAAGAGGCAATAAATAATAAATATTTTCATGAGTCAATTTTGAATAGATTTAATAATCTAAGTAAACAAGTTATTATTAGCATATTATAAACACATGAGTTTTAATTCTAAATGATTTATTTCAGATATCCATCGGATATCCACGGGTGAAAAACCAAACCCGAAACCGAAACCGAAAACCGTGGGTGAGAAACCATCCCCAAACCCGAACCCACAGGACCCGAAACCCGCGGGTATCCGACCCGAACCCGATCCGCTGCCATCTCTAGTCGCTAGCTAATTAGCAGCGCAACAGTACTGAGCTTATATCTTAATATATAATTAATAACATGTGAAAAAGATCATCGATATAAATAACTACGACGAATTGAACATATATAGTAGTACACCAGGCTAGAAGAATAAAAGTAACTATGATCAGAAAAAAAAATATGATAAGTTATTCTCATAGCACGAGTGCACGATATATGATGATTGAGTCCTCGATGAGATTGACTGGACCTTCTGAAACTACCCAAAACTAACAGCACGTCAGGATAACTTACAACGCTAACTTTACTTACCCTGACCTGCCATTACCAGCTTCCAGAAAGGCAGCACGCCTTACGTGCATGCACGGGTTAATTCTGCAGAATCGAACCAGAACCTGAGTACGTCGAAACACGACAACGATGACCAAATAACTCTAACCTAGACTTGGATCTTCTAGCAAGCTAATCCCCTATCACTAGCCACTAGCTTCTGCTCTCTTCGCGACCGTACCGTCACCCCATGCCGTTGAAAGGAGAGCTCCAGTTGTTAGAGTACCCGTTCGCCCTCGCGATGCTCACCGTGGACCCCGAGCCCTGCGAGAACTGGTACCCGCTCCTCGCCGCGGCGTACGGGTCCCCGCCGGCGGCTGCGGTCGCCGCCACCATGGCGTCGTACCCGATGAGCTTCCCCTCCTGGTGATCGTCGCCGTAGCTGCACGTGCTCCCCTGGTTGGCCGTGCTGCTGTGCCCCTGGTCGGCCGCCGCCACGACAGTGCTCGACGGCATCAGGAAGGAGCTGCCGCCACCACCGAGGCCCTGGTACCCGCCGCTGGCGGCGCCGCCGCTGTTGTAGACTGCCGAGCTCGACGACGCCTGGAAGAAGTTGTGGGCCGCCGCGCTGCCGAGGTGAAGCTGCTGGAGGTCCTGCAGGCTGTGCGCGGCGGCGGCGACGGCTGCGTCCTGCTCGGGCTTGCACCACCCGCGGGACGGCGGCTGGCCGTACGGGTAGTGGACGGACAGCGGCGACGGCTGCTGGAACGCGATGGTCGGCCAGCCGTGGTGGCCGTACGAGGCGTAGCCTCCCATCCCGGCCTCGGCCAGCTGGGATATCACGCCGCCGTCCATGTCGGCGCGCCAGATGGTGGCGCCGGCCTCCACGTGGTCCACGGCGTCCTTGAGGCGCCTGGCCGCGCCGCCGACAGGCAGCGTGCTGCTCTCGAGGATGCTCTTGACGTCGTAGCGGCTCATGTCGAAGTTGGTGACGGCGTTCAGACCGCGGAACTTGATCGCGGCGATGTCGTAGGCCTCCGCCGCCTCCTCCTCGGTGCCTACGTACGAGGGAATGTGCA
Organism: Saccharum hybrid cultivar R570; assembly: GCA_038087645.1. Lineage (NCBI taxonomy): Eukaryota > Viridiplantae > Streptophyta > Magnoliopsida > Poales > Poaceae > Saccharum > Saccharum hybrid cultivar. The sequence continues at coordinate 6,644,705 of JAQSUU010000191.1, read as the reverse complement.
CGACGATTAGCTGTAGTAGGGTGCATGATTAGGGTTGTTTCCCAATGCAGGTTAGGTCGATCGTAGCTATATTTTGCATATTGCATGCATGCATGCTGCATGCAGGTGCAAACTGTGTGATTCAAAGCACTAGGGTTTTCTGCTGGACCCTTTGACCCCATGCCCCGGTTTTCTCAGACAACTTTGAGACAAAAACTTGGAAAGGTACATTTGAGACATAGTTAATGCTGTGATCACTATTTTATGCTCCCATAGGGCAACATATAGAATATCTAATCTTCAGTTCTACGAGACGGAGATTTCAAGAAATTTGACTAAACAAGTACGTACGGGGCGAGATGACTTAGATCTTGGGGACATATATAACACTATGAGTAGTCATTAACTAGCTTAAGGATCTCCATTAACCGAGCAATGTGGTTTTGATGAATCGCATTACTCAATATATAGGTGCTAGCTTCACTGGGTTCTCAAAACAAACAAACAAACAAGAAAAGAAGGCAGCTGTAGCTAGAGCTTACTGAATGTGCCCAAGTAGAGATCCTTGTTTCCTGCGACTCTCCCTATCCTTGCTTGCCATCTCCCATGCTGATGATGTCTGCTCGATAAACAACATTGATTTCAATAATAAAAAAAGAATAAAAACAAGTTCCATAAATATCTTTTAATTATGCTTTTCCCACGACAGGCATCTAATGATAATGTGAAATAAAAACATGGAGAATTTTGATTGAATGCACACAAATCATATATTGCCTACTACTTGTGAAGTTTGATTACCTAGTTACTCCACGATATTTTGATGCTCCACGAGAAAATCCACTGCTATTTCTGAATGTATAGGATCGTATTACTGTTAGCCAATTAATTAAATCATCTATGGAAATGAAACATTGAGAATGATACAAGCATCAAAATACTACCTTCTTAGGTATGCAATGTACTCCTGCCTAGTCATATGTTTCATTTCCTCTACCTCCTTCTCATAGTTGCTTATCTGCAACAATAAAATTTTGGCAAAAAATTGCATTCAAGAACAAAGATGAATATAATATTTAAAAAACAAATCAAAATCCTTTTGTTATAAGCATTTGGAGAAAAAACATATAGAACTTTGCGTACAGGGAAATTTGTTGTTGTAGTAGTGCCCCAATACTTGAGAGCTGCCAAATCATAAGCCCTTGCTGCCTTGTCCTCCTTGTCATAGCCACCTAGTGGATATACAATGACAAGGCAAAATGATCGTTAAAATGCATGGAAAGATCTATACAATGAAAATGCAAGTGCAGGAGCTAAGGTGAATGCATACCAAGGTAAACTGCGTATTGTTGGTGTCATTCCGGTAGGCAATGTGTGAAGCGAGAGTGTTGACGGAAACAAAGACACAATGCTTTATCAGTAGCTCAAGCTGTACATACTGTATATATTTTCTCTATGAGGATATAAGTTATTAATATGGATACATTTTCCATTACCTTGCCTACCCTTGCGACTCTGCCCTTCCCTTCTACAACTATTATCCCATAGATGAGCCTCATACCTCCCTGTCCATCTATGTCTGCACAAACCAAAAGCAAGAGCATATATAATCAATAAGTAAACAAGAACACTCAAAATTATGCAAATATAGTGCATTAAAAAAGCATTTGTTATTACCACCCTCAACATGTCTATATATATGCTAAATATCCGAAAACTAAGCAAAAATACGCTTGCATGTATATAGCTTTTGATGCTCATTGGCAAATAGAATAAAATCAATGATAACAGTGCACTCAAGGAGTACCATTTCAAAATGTTAACCATTCCACAACTAGTCATGAATTGTACATGCATATATATACTCCGTTCTCAATTACCTAAGTGAGAAGTGGCATATGTTGCCGTCATCACAGCACATATGAAAATAGATCAGTATATATATTGCATTCATTTCTTAGTAAACAAATGGTATACTTCAGAATTAGTCACCTTATCTTAATGAACTACTAGAGAAAATTAAAAGCAAAATAGCATGGCCACTGTCTCCAAAGGTGTTGCGTTTGCATAGATCTCGGATGATAGTTTATGTTCTCGATGGATTGATCGCTCAACAAGTCCATGGTATTTTGCTAGAGTGGCTAGTGCTAGAACAAGGCCATGTGCTAATGCTATGTTCTCTGATGAGAGTTATCTAAGGCTCCAAATATAGAGTACTAGACCAATTGGAAACGAACGATCGAAGAACAACAACAAAATGTATCGAAGACACAAACTAATCAATGTTCTAACCTTGTCACACCTCGATATATAGAGGTCCTTTGCCCAAAAGTGTCGATGGACTTCCTCGGGACGGCTTCTACCGCGCTGCCGGGCGAATCCATGGCGCCGCTAGCTCGCTTGTTCTCCGACGACGTGCTCTCCGAGGCCGCTCCGCTGGCGCCGCCACCGGCCACAACCATCGGCAGGTGTGAGCCCGTGCTCATCGAGAGCGCCAGGCTCTGGGAGCTCCCAGCAGCCGCCACCGTGCCGTTCCTCCCCATCGAATCCGAGCAGCCAAAGCTGCTGGCGCTGGCGTCGGTGCTCATCTCCTCGGGCTGCGACTGATGCGGAGCTGCTGGCGGCTGCGGCTGGGGCACCTGGTTGTTCCGGAGCCAGCTCTTGATCATGGAGAGCTCCATGGTGTTGCTCCCATTGTTGCTGTTGGTGCTGCTGGCCATCGGGACTCCCGAGAACAGGTAACCGCCGGACTGATCTTGCTCGGAGACGAACGAGTTGCCGCCGAGGAAATCTTCGAGCTTGGGCTCGCTGTCTTCCACGGCCCTCTTGCCGCCGCCTCCGCTGGACCCCACAAGCATCGAGAGCTCCGAGCCACCGCCGTTGTATTCCAGACCCCTCATGTTCCAATCTGCGAGCAGGAACACGCACCCACATCAAATATCAAGAGAAAAAACCGTGAAAAAGAAAACATGGAATAGTGTGCAGTGCACCATACGATACAAAAACTAGCAGATCATCGATCGATCAGGCGAAACAGACTGTTATTAGTTGCGGCCTTCGCCGCTCCTCACCTTGGGTTTCTTGAGGAACCCTGTTGAAGGCCTCCATGATGCCATAGGAAGCGTGATCGTCCCGCAGCCCCGGCACGCCGAGATGCCCGTCGGAGCCCTGCTGCGTGGGTAGGCCATAGAAGTCGCTGGCGCCGGAGATGTCGATACCGGCAGCGGCAGGCGAGCTATCCTGATGATTAGGCTGCGGGTTATCCTGGCCCGAGAGCGAGAATCCCAGCCAGTTGTTCGCGGAAGCCATCTAATTAAGAAGAAGGGTGTGGTGTGATAGAACAGTGAGGGTTTGTTTTGGTTGTGATCAGAGCGGTGATAGCATTGGTGACGACGAGGGGAGATGTGTGGAGAAGCAGATAGGGGCAAGGAGGTATACCTTTCCAGGGATAGCACAACACATGTCAATGTGACGAAGGCAGCAGGGGGAAGGGGCCAGAGAAAAAATATCCTGGCCACCTGAGAGGAGGTGAAAGTGTTGTACAAGGTCTGTATTTATAAGAGAAGTTAAGAACAGAGTAGTCCCGTTTAATGCTTCTTAGTTAAGGATAAACAGTTCAAGGAAAAAGGGCGTAAGATCTTGTCAAATGATTTTTAACAAAAAAATGTTGGTACACTCAAGTGGAGAAAAATGTAATTAATGAAAGTTTTCGAGCACATGGAGGTTATTTTGAGTACAATTTGCTTTTCAGCTGACCACATGCAAGCTTCAAAATGTAAAAGTTGCATATACTATAGCTACGCGATTGGTTTGATTATTCTCAAGCATATATAAGTCCTATTTTTAATTAGTAAAGTGGACCATAAAGTTTTTTTCTTTTCATTTTCATGGAGGAAAGCGCGTGGACCCACGTTGTGATCAGTCAGCACATCATCCTCTCTATACAGATTTAAGGTTCACAAAAAATTACAAACCCCAAAAAATTCAGGCAACTAATAGGTTGCTGTACGTGCTACAAACTGAAAGGTTAACCTGCCCCGTGGCTCTTGAACTGCATGCATTGCCAACTCTAGATGTTCATACCAAGGGAGCTTTCACATCTAGTACTGTAAGTTAAACACCATTACTCTTTGGTATTATTAATTAATGGTCCATACATATCCTTTATCCATTTCGCCGCTACATACAGTCTGAAAAGAAAGCTGACTCAATATCGGAACATAGGATCAGATCGATCAGGGGGACGAAGCCGATCAGCCCAGTTTAAAAACGCGCCCAGCATTTCCTTGGATCTCAATCAATCGGAAGAAGAGGAAGCAGCAGCAGCATCCGATAGGTGTGCGCACGCGCCAACCGTGTGCGCGGTGCGCCGACGCGTGCATGCATGCACTCGCGACCGGCAGGTACTGTGCGGACGGTTCGTCCCGTCCAACGACGGCGAATCCAGCGAAAAAATCCTGTAAAATAGGGGGGGGGGGGGGGGGGGGGGGGGGAGGGCTCGCGCTCGCCGCGGCGCGCGGTCAAACCCGCCCCGCGCGGCCGCGCGCACGCACACCTGTGGAAGGCCGGAAGCTAGTAACCGATCGATATGATCTCTGACATGTCGTGGCGACGCGAGCCGCGGCATGCGCGGCCGTCCGCCGGCCCGCGCGTGCTCCTCCGAGTTCCAACCCGTCCGCCACTAATAGGGCACAAGGCTACGCGGGCTGCGCGGCGGCAGCCTAGGCTTGCCCGCTCTATAATATTCGGCGGGGGCTGGTGCTTTCGAGGTGAATCGCTGGATTGGACTGGTGTGGTATGACCTGCTTGGACTGACCGAATTGGTCGAACCCCACATTTCGGAGATCAGTTTCTGGTTTTTGCAGCGGGCGTGCCTGAAGCCAACCAATGCCAGTGTAGCTGAATGTTCTCTATATATACGTATGCGTGTTCTCCATCACTTCGTCACTTTTGTGAGTGATGAGTTCGTTCACTGTACTGCTAGGTGCTACTAAGTACTAATAATGTTGATGTTCTTGAGAAATGGAGGTCGTCTTCCAGCAGTTACAAAGTTGTTCTGCGAGAAATAAACAGCTTTGTTTCAGAGCGCAGTGATAGATAAAGACTCAAAGGCCTCGTTTAGATTGCAAAAAAAAAAATGAATTCGATAAATATTACCATTTTCGTCTTATTTAACAAATATTATCACATCGTGGACCAACTAAGCTCAAAAGATTCATCTTGTGATTTTCAACTAAACTGTATAATTAGTTATTTTTTTACCTATATTTACTACTTCATACATGGGTCTAAAAATTAATGTGATGAAGAAAGTGAAAAAATTCTAACTTTTGGGTTCATCTAAACAAGGCGAAAGATTTGGTGTGGTTTATTCTTAGCTTTTTGGCGAATCGCGCTAGTGCAGGCACGTCAAATCACCTAGCTAGCTACTACTTGCTATATTCTGAAAATGCAGGACTGAATGAAACTGCAAGTGTCAGTATAGCTACGTAGTGTGAAGCTCACTCTCTGCGTGCCTTCTCTGGTCATAGATATATAATCTAACGCTATCCGTACTCATGGACCTCTATATTCATCCTCTATATGTCCTAGTCAGCAAAATTCTCTCCTCTATACTCAAATCTCCCGCACTCATCTATCCTCTATATCATCATCTATCCACTCTATCCACTATGGGACCCACTTGTCACTTTATCTAAATATATCCATGTGTGATCTAGTTTTGAAAAATTTATTGAGACGAATTTAATGGTGCAATCGAAATTTAATTTGGATTTTTGGTTTATGAGTTATAGCATTTTTCCCTTTATTTAGCTAGTGGGACCCGCCACTGCCCACTATAGAGTAAGCACTGTACCACTCTAAATATAGAGTAAGAGAAAGGATATAGTATCGTTTTAGAGTACCCAGTGCAGCAGTTTTTACTCTATATTCATACTCTAAAGCTTTAAAGTATTTCTTTAGAGTACCCACTGCGGGTAGTCTAATACGTTCTACAGTTATCTTTTCTTGATCATTCCTTGCTACCATAATCAAATGATCCAGACCCACGGTCTTCCCCGCATCAGTCGGGAGTCCCCTAACCTCTCTCTTTCTCTCCGTATCGAGAAGCGCCCATCCAGCCCCAAAGAGCGAGAAAGGTTGAGCTTAAAGAAAGGTCACGGTGACTCCGAATAAAGTAGGGGCGCTGGGGTTGCAAGCTGTGCCCTCTACGAGGACACACACCCTTGTCTTCCGGGCACACTAGGGGAGGAGCTAGGAGGATCGTACCGTAACAGTGCTGCTGCACGCACCGGAGGAGTGCCCTAAACGTCTCTGCGAACATGCCTAATGCCTCGCTCAGGACCGTCCTCTCCGATCCTGCAGATCCCTCACGGGCCATGCATGTGCAGTATTCCAGGAACAGACAGGATAGATTACACGGAGGAGAAATATGCATGTCAAGGCGATTAGGGCCTCGTTTAGATGCTGAAAAAATTTCAAACCGATAAATAGTACCACTTTCGTCTTATTTGACAAATATTGTCCAATCGTGGACCAACTAGGCTCAAAAGATTCATCTCGTGATTTTCAACTAAACTGTGTAATTAGTTATTATTTTTACCTACATTTACTATTTCATGCATGGGTTCAAAGATTGATGTGATGGAGAGAGAGTGAAAAAATTCTAACTTTTCATGTGCATCTAAACAAGGCCTAGGTGGTATAGCAGGCCGGCTAGATACATACTCCCTCCGTCCCACAAATAAGTGTACGTTTTTGACTTCTACACTTCTTGTTTGACCGTTCGTCTTATTTAAAATTTTTTAATAAATATTATTTGTTTTGTTACGACTTATTCAATCATTAGAGATATTTTCATAATGATTTATTTATTTTATTATTTATAAAAAAATTTTAAATAAGACAAATGGTCAAACATAGAGTGTAGAAGTCAAAAACGTTCACTTATTTGTGGGACGGAGGGAGTACTCGGTCAGTAATCAGTACAGTGGAGGTCGGCTGGTAGCTAGCTAAGCTAGGGTGAACTCATGATAAAAAAAAAGCTAGGGTGAACTCCGTACTGCTGCACATCCATAACAAGCCTTTGAGTTAGGGTGAAACAAACGCGAGCACATGTGTACAAGCATGTGTAGCATCATGATACATATGAGTGTATATATACATATATACCTGCTTGCAATCTATTAAGATCAAATATGTAATCCAGCCATCATCGAGATATGCATGGCCATCAATTTGTGCCGAGATCAAATACGTGTTGCACTAGTTAGTATAACTTTCATACCCCACCGCTTGCGGTGATTCATGTTGTGTGCTACTCCGTGAGGTGGATCGGCGTCTCGCCGTGACCGCTCCCGGAGCATGTAAACTTTTCAATTTTCACTTAGTGCAACACGTGTCTATGCACGTTTTCGAAAATTTGTGCCAGAGAGTATGCATTTTTATACATGCAATTTGCCGTCGTCCTACATGTTACACATGCATGCAGATCATCAACTAGCACTTTTGCGCATGCCCATGAGTGAAAACAGTCTCTACATCTACACGCAACACCTGCGCCAAACATGCTTCCACATATGTATCGATCTCACTCTCACACCAGTGAGAGATCACATTGTAAATATACCCACCATGCAGCGGCACGAAGAGCAACTTGCTTGTCAGCAGGGTAGCTATAGTCCTGCCCCTGCTACCGCGACTCTCGCATGCATGCCCTGGCCGGCCCCTGGCGCCCTGCCCCCGTCCGAAAATGTCGGTCCTCGCTCTTCAGTGTGTGTCTAGTTGAGGTGAAAATGCTGAAAATGTACTGCAGTATGTTTTGACTTTATTTGATAAATAGTGTCTAATCATATACTACTTTGGTTTGAAAGATTCGTCTCGTGATTTTTTACTTAACTGTGAAATCAGTTGTTTTTTATCTATATTTAATATTCCATACATGTATCTAAACATTCGATGTGATGTCAAACTTTAGAAAAAAATTTGGATCTGAACACAGCCTCAGCCAGCTATTCTCTGCGCACCGCGGGCGGGGCAGTGGCAGTGCATCCACACAGGCAGGCGCACCGCGGGCGGGGCAGTGGCAGTGCATCCACACAGGCAGAGGCAGCCGTTGGTGTTTTCCACGGTGCACGTGAGGCGCCGTGTAGCTTCCCCATGCACAGGCACAGCACCGCTGGGATCCTCCTCGTCTTCGGCTACGCGCGCAAGCCACGGAGCCACCACCACCACCTTCTCCTCTCTCTACACCCCGCAGGGCGCAGGGTAGCTAGGTAGCGCATGAGTACGTACAGGCGGCCACGAGCGGCGTATTGATCCTGAGATAGAATATTGGCGTCCGGACCGGTCCTGCGCTCGGTTCCCGTGCTTCCTGCCCAAGCTAGCTTTGACCGTCAAAGCGGAGCCGGCCGACCGGGGTGTCCGGCGGGCTGGCCGCTGGCGGGGCGGGCGGCGCTAGCCAAGCAGGCTGCCTGCTGCCCGATGACTGATCAAAATCAAAAGGGGGGCGGTGTCGCGCGGTGAAAAAGTGAAACACATGCCGTTGAACGGGGGTTAAATCTCTGGCTCTTGGAAGCTGTTGAAGAACACGTTTAACCCCCTCGGTTACGCCGTGTGCGCGTACGTACGGGTTAAACAAATAAAGGCGCCCCCCCTTGCAATCGCCGGTCAAAAATACGGGGCGCTCCGTCCAGGGGGGTGAGACAAAAAGGTGAAAAGGACGACCACCGCCTCTGCTACCATCTGTACGTCTTGCTCTCGCAGCAGCTGCTACCAGTTTTCAACGATCGGGTGTGTTTAGTTCCGCGAAAAGGGGTAAAAAAAATACTGTAGCATATTTTGGCTTTATTTGATAAATAGTGTCTAACCGTTGACTAATTAGGTTTAAAACGTTCGTCTCGCAAAGTACAACCAACCTGTACAATTAGTTTTTGATTTCATCTACATTTAGTACTCTATGCATATATCGCAAGTTTGATGTGACGGAGAATCTTTTGTTTGCTACTTATTTTGAGGAAGTAAACACAGCGAATCTGCTGGTAGGCGCAGATGCATGCAGCTCGTCCCGTCAATCTGCGCGTGTGTTCGGCACTTGGAGACGCACACACTCGCGTTTCTTCGCTAGATGCTGCTGCATGCACACGTTGCACGCTCGGGTCATTTGGTCACTCGCAAGGTTAGTTTAATTATTGCTCGGCTCGGCTCCGCTCGGCACTCTGCCGGCGAATAATCTACTGACCGATAGGAGGTACGTACATGAGTGGTGCGAGATTTTTGGTTGAAAATGCGCGCGTCAGAGAGCTCGGATTCGGCGATTAAACTTAATCGCTGGGCAAACGCGTGTCAGGCGCGGCGAGACCGGACCGGCTCCAGCCGTCGCCGCCCGTGCATGGGCTGCAGGTGGCAGCCGCCATGCGGCCCTGGTGATTTCCCGGGAGGCAGCATGGCTGGTCTTGGTCGCGTCCAGTCATGTGTGCACGACAGCACGAGCATGATGCACTGCACACGCGCATGTTATGGTGGCATACTGGTATGGTGGGTCGGCAGTTCCGCCACGGCCCACGGGTCTCTCGAACGGGGACGACTCGGGCCGAATTAGTTGCTGGTTCACTCCGGCCCGAGGCAAAGGCCCAGGATACGGGCCTAATTCATCTGTTGGGCTGGGTCCAACTCGCGGTGGGCCGGAATAAGCGCCGCGTGTAGTCACCGTCCGGACACGCCGCGCGTACGCGCAAGTGTTGCCGACTCTTATCGCCCCGCAGGCAGACCGAAGGCGGTCTCCACTCTCTAGAGACAGCCGCCGCCGCCGCCGGTGGTTGACAAGCCGCCGGTACGCCACCAAGCCCCACGGAGACGGAACCCAAATTCCAACCCGACTCCTCCAGCCAGCCAGCAGCCCAGGCGAACCGAGGGCCCTTGAGCTCCCTCCTCCCGCATGGCGTCCCCGTGGTGCCTCTCGGCTCCGGCCGCCGCCCCGCCTGTGGCGGCCGCGCCCGGCGCCCTCGGCGTCTCTGCGTCGGCCTACGCCGTCGCGCGTGTGCCGGTTCCCGCCGGTAGGTGGCGCAGGTGGAGCGCGCTCGTGGTCTGCGCGGCGCCCGACGAGGAGAAGATTACCAAGCGGTCGCCCCTGGATTTCCCCATCGTAATTCTCTTGCTCTTCGACTTAGCTTCAGTTCATTTGATTTTAGCGGCTTGTCCTGGTGAGATGTGACCGAGAACTGGTTTGGGGATTGGGATAGACAAAGTCGGTAGAAAATATAGATATTGTGGTGTGGACTACTTCCTTATGCTTTAGCTTTCAAAGATGTGGATTCGGCCTTCATTATTTTTTAGGGTTTTGCTATTTCGTATATATCTGGCGAAGATACCCCTGCGAAAATGATAATTTTTAACCTTACTGATTTATTATGATCGTCATAATTTCATCTATCCAAACATAAACTTTTATTGCCATAGACTTTCCGGGATTGTTTTTGCAGCTAGTAGCTTGTTGTGCTGATCGATATTTGGAGCTTCAAATTTATATTCGCTCCTAAATACTGACTATAATATACAAATAATCCCGAAATGTCCTTCAGCAGTGTGTGCCTTCCGAATGTGTAGCTTCTATATATTCTTTTCTTTGTAAGAGTCTTTCACTCTTTCATCATCAAAGATTCAAAGTGATAGAATGTTGTGACGAGCAGTCATGAGCTGTTTTTGGTGAACTCACTGCCTTAAATTTTTTTAAGGCCAGACCATGTAAATGGATTCATGACTGTATGTATTACATGTTGTGATATATGAACATACTGCCTAGCCTTTCTTGCTAAGTAGTGATTGCAGATCTGCTGCAACTTTTTTCCAATGATTATTCTAGCTATTGGTGTGGACGACATGTGCAGCCTAGCAAAATAATGTTAAAACATGACTATAGTGATTTAAATATGATGTTCCATACGCTTCTTTTCACTTCTATATGTTGATAATTTCTACTGTTGTTTGAATGTTGCTAGGAATGGGAGAGACCAAAGCCTGGGAGGAGACCTGATATCTTCCCTAAGTTCAGCCCAATGAAGACACCATTGCCGCATCCATTACCAGCTGATGATCCTCTGGATGACGATGAAGAAGAGGAAGAGGAAGAACAACCACCACCTCAGGAGGAGCCACAAGAGGATGATCCAGACAAGGAAGAACCTGAGGAAGATGACCCGGACAAGCCAACCGAGTAGTTTTCGAATGGCTTGAACTGTGGTAGATATAGACAGTGGGCAAAAATGTGCTACATCTTGGGAGCACGCAAGAGAGCTTTGTTCTGCCGGCTTATATAGGCTCTAGATGCATAAGTTTGTTATGACCTCTTTGAGCTTTTCTAAAGCTATGAAAGTTTTGTTTTACGGATTACAGATTACAGTGCGATATCTGTGATGGCATGTATTCTCACTTTTTCTATCTTGAGTAAGTAGCGTGTACATTGCAACAAGACGACTGCAGCAATTATGTTATTCCAAAACCTGTGTTCAGTGCATTTGACATGGTTCTTGAAGTTAGCTAGTTTAGTTGGATCGTTGATTTGTGTCAGGTATGCATAAAATGAGCGATGCACCATTTTGTGCTTCTGAGCTACGCCTGAATGAACATTCCAATTTTGGACGGTACATGTTCATTAATCAATTTTGAACCGGTGCATGTTTCACATTTGAGCTTGAAGACTGGATGTAGAGGAATCGATTTTTCGATCAGATCGTTCTGTATCGTGTGCCTTTTACATAAGTTCGTTATATTCTGCACGAGTAGGACTCCTCAAGGGCTCCAAAACGGCTCTGGCAGTTCCCCTTATCACTGAAAAACAGCTCTAAACGGCTCCTACAAACTGTTTGGGCTCCCCCATAGGAGACAAAGCTAGAACCAGAAAAGCTCCGCAAAACGGGGCCAACAAGAGAAGCCCTGCTAAACATGGCCTTATTCAAGCTATTCATTGTATTTTGCAAGTCTATTCGAGTTTAAAAGAGAAACGATCATAAAGTAACAGTAAAATTCGGTATACTCTATTTCCTTGTCAGTTTTGTAGTGTTCATGAGGGCTGAAGTTTAATACATACAGGAAACCTACAAAATTTCTCTCCCATATGTAGGAGCAAACAGCATAAATAACGCTACTTTTGTTAAGCACACTGGCCCCCGAATGAAACACCAGGTCACACCAAAGTCTACTCCCAGTTGATCCCACTAGACATCAGCATCTACTTTCCTTTGATCTTGCAGTAGGCATACAATCCAGAGCCCAGAAAGCCTAGTCCCTGTCCGATAACATTAAGCTGCATACAAAAACTTGGGTTCAGTATTCACTGGGAGATTATACGAAGTGGTGCATGAGAAACAAGCCCCAAAACTTACAAGATCAAAAGGAAGCCCACCAAATAGCACCCAACCAATTCCAACGGTGAAGAAATCCTGCAGAAACATCGAGCATGAATATCACTACTCAAGAATGTTTTGTATGTTGACCTATAGGGTTGAGTGGAATAACTGGATGGCAGCCGTACCTTCAAGTTCCCACACATCGATTGTGTGAGTGCAGAATTCAGGATTGTGTTCCAGAAGATAGTGTAGTTCAGTAGAAATGCTAAGATGCACGAAAATAGCAGCACAGCCTACAAGTGAAATTTCGTAATTAGTGATATTCATAACTTCACATTATTGACAATACATGATGTAATGGCATACTAATTGACATGACTTTACTCACTATTTTGTTGTCTACCTGTTTTGAGTGGTAAATTAGTATGAAAAATAAGCAAATTAGCACGTAAAGTGACCTCAAGATCATCTACAGAAGCTATACTATACACTAGTAGTTGGACTGAATGAAAGAATTTTGAGGTTCGAAACTGGAGGCACTAGCAATAAGTCATCATAATAGTGTCTGAAACATGTCCCTTGCTATGGTATTATGGATAATTGTTGGTAAATTAGAACATGATAAATGATATTAAAGGACTAGAGGGTGGTATCATCAAATTATCAGCACCAGAAAAACTTGACTTGGGTGAGAGTGAGTGAGACTTTGTGACTACACCCAAAGGTAGTGCTCACGTGCTTCAGTATGCAATCCAAGCTAATTTCTGGACTTGAATAGCCGGATCTCTAAGATAGTGAAACAAACAGAACACTGTCTTGCAACCTAAACTTCCAGCCGCAGCATGAGTCCAAGGGCTAACTGGCTAATTAACAGTACACAAACAGAACAATGTCTTGCAAACTAAACTTCCAGCCACAGCATGAGTCCAAGGGCTAACTGGCTAATTGACAGTACAAGCACACCGATAAAGATACATAACACGACTAATGGTTTTGAATTTCGTGACGTGCGTCCACAAACAGTCTTTAAATGCCTTTAAAACTGACAAAAGGAGGGTCGGCAATGCAGAAATTAACTTAAGCATGAATCCAGTGTTACCATGAACCCAGGGGAATAAAGGTACGGAAATTCCATGGTCCTCTTTAGGTCACCCTGAATATATGTCAAGAACAGTACTGAAGGTCCACAGACAAGTCCTGAAATCCAGGCAGGGTATTAAGACATAAGAAATTTGATCTAAAGTTAAGAGCAATCAAAATAGTGTTCGAGAAGAAAAAAGGGCAATCAAAATAATACCATTGCACCACATCAGGCCAAAGCTATTGAGGCCACTAGATTTTCCTAGGGGAGAAAAAGAATATCTGATCAGAAAGCTTTTGTAAAATGAAAGAACATTATATGTTGGAAAAGGAAACTGCTTTACCTATACGGTTGATAGTAGCAAGATAAACAGCTGTAGTAATGTTGGCCACAAAGACAATAGCATACCCACGAGCATCAAATGACAAGTCTCGAGCTCCAGCAACGAATGCTCCGAATACAATCAAAGCCACACTGATAAAACCTTGGTTAACAACCAGATAGTGGAACATTATAGATTCAGAACACTACCAAGTTCTGTAAACGTTCAGCATAACAAATGCTATATATGCAAAGAAAAAGGGTACATGCACAGCAGTAGGCACAGAAACCTACTACTACTGGATGAAACAAATATAATCATATAATCAAGGCTTATACAAAATGGATAATGTGTTCAAATACTTATGTTTGACACTGCCTAGGGCATAAATGCATTAAACGAAATGGAACTTACACTAGCTAACTACCTCACACTATTCATTCTTAGAACAAACCATGTATTGGCAATAATGAGATACAGCGAACAGAACAAATATCCATATATTTTACCTGCCTATTATAGGTGGGGTGTGCTTCTGCTTTGCCAGGAAATACTCCATTGTCATTGTAAACACGACTGTTGTGCGCCGTAGAGTTGTATACATAGGAACGTTAACTCCACGGACCGATTCCATTGAAGCTAGCTTTTTACCCAAGAAAAAAAGAACAGTAAACACCAGTCAGAATTCAACATGAGCAGAAATGCATGTGCCTAATTATTAAACGCATTAATCTTGTATGTAAGGGAGTCAGCATACCATGTAGAGTAAATAAGCCAAGGAAAGAGGTGTGGTGCGCAACAATAACCTAAACGGCACAAAGAATAGTGAATCAGAAGGCACTGATGGATCACTATTTGTGAAGGAGATGATCTTTAACCGTCTCAGAACATAAAGAAGGCACGTTGAGCACACCATCTGCACATGTTTGTTAAGTGTTAACAAAGAAAGGAGAAATACACAGATGATAGAATACAAATGTAAACTAGAAGTTTAGACAATAGACATCCAAAGGCAAAGGAAGGTTTTATAAAGCTACGTTCCATCAACAGCTACCAAAAGATTTGGGATCCGCTATTTCCCAAGGATGATCAAATGTGAAATATTTGCGGCACTTCAAGCAAGACTTGGAACATTTGTTGATATTTGGAACTATACCATGGGACAAAATTAAATATTTTCAATAACAAATTGATTAAAAAATATGTACAGCGCCCCCCGCGCCCCCCAAGTATTTGTTGATATTTGAAAATTTAGATGTCAGGCATGAATTTTACCAGCTCACCCAATTTACCACCATAAATGAGGTTCCCATCAAGTCCCCAACAGATTACTATTAATCAGTTCAAACTACAAACTTACACTTTACATTTTAAATATAGAATTTCCTGGACAGGATTTGTTCTACTGGTATCCAATGGGAAAACACAGTTACCAGTGGAAACTGAACCCTGGACTAGACTAATCACAGATCCATACAGCACTGAAAACTTGAAAGAAAATGTTCGCTAA
Organism: Saccharum hybrid cultivar R570; assembly: GCA_038087645.1. Taxonomy (NCBI): domain Eukaryota; kingdom Viridiplantae; phylum Streptophyta; class Magnoliopsida; order Poales; family Poaceae; genus Saccharum; species Saccharum hybrid cultivar. The sequence continues at coordinate 6,629,469 of JAQSUU010000191.1, read as the reverse complement.
GATTCGATGGAACACAGACATGAAACATTCACGTACTCCATCCAGAAAAGTGCATGAACCATGCACACCACATATTTTCCCAGAACACATCCAGTACCTGAAGGAGCGTGATGACATTTGCGCAAGGGAAATTATACGAAGAAAGAGCTGCTTTGTTAAACATCACTAGCAACACTGCAAATTGAAAAGTCCCAAAATTAGTACAACAAATGGGTGGTTCTTAAAATGGAAAACGAAACAATAAATCATATCTCTGTGGACATTGGTTATTTGGTTACCATGCTTCTAGAGCTAAAAAAGATGGCGTCACAGAGTGAATCATCAAGGAACTCAAATGAACAAATGGGTATAAACTTCTAGCAGATTAACAGTGTGTAAGATAATGTGAGGCAGACAAGTATAATTTGTCAAGAAACTCCTTTTTTATTTTTCCTTGCTTAACCAGAAGTTTGATGCAAATACGCGATCTATCTAAATATTTGAAAGAAGCAATGGAGATAAACCAAAATAAAGGTGAAACAATTCAAGTAAAACTGACTACCATGCATTGTGCAGAACTCCTTCAACTGGTATTATAAGCAGAACATAATGTCCAAACTCGCAGCATAGAGATTGGGTTATATGAATGATTTTGAATGCAAAAATGGGCTCCACTGCAATTTTAGTCATGAATGCAAAAGGGGGTATCATTAGTAAGGCCAACATAATCAGTCCAACTACAGTAACCCGTTCATAGTTCTCCAACCTCCAGTAAGCACATATAAATGGAAGATGAGTTTAAATGTGCAATTCAAAACTCATTCATCACTTAACCTAAAATCTTCCACACCAATTCCACCCCCCCCCCCCCCCCCCCCCCCACCCCCAACACACACACTAAAGTGAAAATGGTTTTCTGATTTTCCTCTTGTGTTTTTCCTCAAGTGAGACCACCTTCCTTTGTTCCAACTTTGTCATGCAACTAATGACAAGTGGGCAGGTTTCAGTTCAAAAGGCTAGCTAGCTAGCTAGTTAGATGAGGACAATGATGAACCTATTCTTATCCAATTGAACCATCATCCAAACAGGGGATTGAATCAATTTACATCCTATCATCAGCACCCAACGATATAGTACATGAGATAACAGGGAACCATCACTCTTCCTTACAGGCCCTCCAAATTCATACAGATGACACCTAGAAACCTTACTTCATTAAATGGCGTATTGCTTTCTAAATTCTATTCCAACAGGGTTCTGTGGTCATGTTCTCGTACAAGTGCGCCCGAGCAATAAGCATAGGCCCACTCCAAACTCCAAAGGCAGATAAGGCAGCACAGTAGCCCCATTTGTTACGACCAAAATTCAGCTAACACTAGGACAGTATGTCACAGATTCGTCATGATGGCAAATTCAGTTATCTGTATGAAATAGCCAGTTCCTACTTACATATAGAATTTCATAAACATGTATGAAGTATGTACTTAACCCATAGGCAACAGAACTACGAAAATGGTCTCGCTTCCCAAAAGCTCGGTCGTGTTGCCAAAAGCCGAAAGACCAAAGCACGAGTCAACCATCCTGCACGAACTCCAAAATCACGTAGCTGAATCCAACAGAAAACGTGACGACTAGCACAAGCAACAAGCAAAACACGTGATGCAGGTGCTCTCCCGTCCCCAAATTCCCTGAACGCGACGAACGAGACGATGCACCCGATTACCCGAACTGCGAGCAGTCCACGCGGCGGCGCGACCGCCGCGCAAACGAGAAAACCAAGCCGGCCGCCCGGGAGGGAGGGCGCGGATCGGGCGTAGCGCGTACCGGAGCATGCCATGTAGGAGAGCGCTGCGGCGGCGCCGCGACGGGTCATGGCGGAGCCCTTGAACAGCACGGCGTCGTCGCCGCCTCCCCCTCCGCCGTTGCCCTTCCCGTCGTCCGCCGAGACCGGCAGCAGCGCGCCCCTCTCCCCGCCGCCCTTCGCCATCCCTCCCTCCGGCCGGGATTCTCCGCTCCCCGATCCGCCTCCTCGCCCCTCCCTCCTGCTCCGCCCGCCCGCCCGCGAGCACGCCGAGGCCGAGGACGAGGACGAGGAGCAGCAGGCAGAAGGATATTTCTGTCCCCACCACCCACTTCTTACTTGGCCCTGGCCCCCGATGCAGCACGCGACGGCAGCGGAATAAAACTGGCCGTTGCGTGCGCCGCGCTGGTAACGGGTGCGGGGGTGCGCTGTCGTCTGTGTCTCGTCCTCGCCTCGGCGACTGACTCGCTCGGCGATGCGGTCGCCGGTCAGCAACCCCGGGTGCGGGACTGGGACTTGGGACTGCGGATGCGGAAGCTTCTGCCCGACCGCGCCGGCGCCTGCCAGGCTTGGCCAGCGCGGCAGCCAGCCGCCTTTTATTGGAAGCGGACGGGTGGGTCATGGGTGCGATTTGGCATGTTGCCCGGCCTGCCGCTCGGTGCCTGGCGGGCCTCGTGCGTCACGATGCGACTCGCGACTTGCGTTGCTTCGCGGCGTTGGACCGTTGGTCACATCGCGATCGCGTCGGGGCCACAGCATCGATCCAACTCGGCCAGTGGATCAGTGGACGATTGGGGATAGGGATAGTACAGTACAGCCGGATAAGTGTGCGATGTCACCACCGGCACTCACGAGCCAGGGCCTGATTAAAGAAGCTAATCCTCGGAGAGGGGATGAGATCCAGCGATCCACCAGCCGGGATACGGTGGCGCTCGGTGTCGTTCATCCGGTGGCATACGTCCGATCTGCCCAGTCGAGGGCTGCAGGTTCAACGGATCGAGGATCTAGATTGGCGATATGATTCTTCGCGTCACTCATTTTTGCTAAGTACTGGTTGGAGATACCATGTGCTATTTTTTTGTATCTTACATAATTGCATATTGAGATTATTACACGAAAAAAACAGCATGTCTGCCGTTGTTTCTTAATGCTAAGGGGTCCGGACGTTTGGTACCATGTGCTTTTTTTTTGTATCTTACATAATTGCATTTTTAGATTATTACACGAAAAAAACAGCATGTCTGCCGTTGTTTCTTAATGCTAAGGGGTCCGGACGTTTGGCCCTAGGCCCGTGTTCGGACGCTGCTCCCCACGCACTCGCGCCTGCTCTGTGATGTACGCCCTGCTCGCTCGGATTGTGTGCCACTCGAACGATTCGCGCCCCACCCACGTCATCCCCTCCCACATGGGCCCACGCCGCCCGAACATTACTAGCATTGAGAAAAAGGAGAAGACACCGAGACGAGGCAGCAGAAGACGATGAGAGAGATACAACACCCGATCTACTTTTGAAATATCCAGATACAACACTTGCAACATACGCATGAAGACAGATGAAACGTTTGAAACGTGCGTATGTAATACTTGCAAAAAAACACATGAAACTCTTGAAAACCAACACATACGCAACATCCAAATAAAACACTTGCAACATACGTGTGAAACATATGCAACATCCAAATAAACGCACTTGCAACATGAAAAAACACATGAAACATTGGGAACAAATGTTTGTAACATAAGTGTACAACTATTGCAACATATGCAACATCCCTATCTACTTTTGAAACATCCATACGATACCCGTGCAACATACCTCTAAAACAACTAAAACACTTAAAACATACGCTTACAACATGCGCTTTCAGCGCGATGTCACCTTACTGCTTGGACGAAAGAAGCTTGTCGTTGTGGAGCTCAACGCCTGCGCAGAGCTCGATGCCTCAGAGTGAAAGGAGGTTGCCAGTGCTGTGATGGACCACTAGCGAAAGAAGGCCCTAACGCGGATGTCGTCAAGGCTCGAGATGCGGCAGTCATCAAGGTAGCCCATGAGGAGGTCGCTGGAGGCGACGAGGTAGCTCCCCGCGGGCAGCACGATGCAGCAGCTGGAGCGGAGGTCGACGGCGAAGTCCCCGGAGCTGGCGTCGAGCGTGTAGGAACGCGCGTTGGCTGGGAGCAAGCCTGAAAGTCCCTAGTTTGGTTTTGGCTAATTGATGAAACCTAGGACTAACCTTTGTATCTAAGTGGATGATTTAGATAAAGGTGATCATTAAATATGAGACATGACATTAACTCATGTGACCAAGATGATGAAGACCGAGATGATGCTTGGCTCGATGGACCGGTTGTGAAGGTAAAGGGCAAATCGAGGCTTCGAAGCGAAGGACCATGCGATGGTGAAGCTTGAGCAAGACTTGGCGCCGACGGACCGATGCAATGGTGAAGAGCAAGTGAAGTCAAGGTCGATGGATAGAGACGGTCATGTGATGATATGAAGTGTATCATATCTTTTGGAAAAACAAAATGGGCTCAAGACAAAGGTATAACCATAATGCCATTCTGTTTTGCACTCAAGACACCATAGAGGGTGAGTGGTTTAGGATCGATAGCCGAACTATTAAGAGGGGAAGTCTTATCGGTTATTCGACGCACGGGTGCCACTAGGTGAATTCATAAAGTGCATTGCATTTAGGACCTAGTGAGCTAACTAGAAAACCTTCGAAAATGATTATGAAAATGCTAACACACGTGCACAAGGTGGTGATTACTTGTTGGTGTTGGCACATTTGCGAAGGTGACGGAGTTTGAGCGGTAGAGAAGGGTTTGGGTCCCTCTCTCCCTCCCGCCGAGCTTGCGAGCATGGGATTCAGGCGTTTTTGAGGAGTTAAAATGCCTATTTTCCACTACGCCGAAAGTCGGAAAAGAAATGGAGGCGAACGGAGGTCACAGAGGTAACCGGACGCGGTCACTGTAACACCCCAGGTGTTTGTCACTCACTAAGCAGTGGGTTTGAGCTTAAACATGACAGATTAAGTGAAGATGACAATGTCAAGGTCAGTCTATGGAGATGAGCCTAACCTAAAGTTGGATGTTGCACCATTGCTTTACATATAGGTCTCTTTTCAAATTATATGCTTGGGTAGTGTTATTAAAATATATTCATGTGTCTCACATCACATTCTATCTATAGGGACCCCTAGAAAAGTTTTATGAAGTTTGGAATCAAAAAGTCACATGAAATGATAAGTTGTATGCTTGTTTGGATTATAACTGAAACATGCCTTACATCCCATGGAAACTAGTGTCTATGCAACATACAAATGCAACATGTGCAACACATCTTGGACACATGTGGAACAACCTGGTGAAACATGTGTAGCATATACCTTGAAGCAAACACATGAAACAATTGAGATATGGCCATGAAACAAGCACTACAATTATAGTGACTTCTATGTTTCAGTGCATGTGAGGCCTACACTTTTGTGCAACCTATGGTGATGTGTATGTTTGGCCTCTACAACCCCTTAACTACACTTAGGACACTTAATGGAACAATGTTCATGTTGATCATTTTTCCTAAATATGCTTCTAAGTGATGGTTGACCATGCATGGACCCTAGAACACTTTTGTTTGACCATTTACAAAGTGTGACCTAGAAGCTTTGCATGACTGTGCACCCTTTTACAAAGTTGTAGAGAATTTTATAAGGAACAAACTTTGTTTAAGAGTCAAGTCATGAAAATATGTGGAACATGCTCAAAAAGGGCCCACAAGTTAGAAAGAGGGCTGAATTCAGCACTTCAAAATTTAAAGCCCGATTTCAGTGTCTTCGACATTGGCATTCCGCGTTCTCCGAAATTCGTTAAGCAACTTAAGTTGAGCCAAAAATAAAAGTTGAAGTATACATCTTGAAGAAGAGCTCATAGAAAGTAGGATTTGATCTGACATGATTTGACCAGCAAATTAGAGCCTCAACCGAGCCAAGCTTAGTCCTTGTTTAGTCGCTGACACTGTCATGTTAGCAGCTAATTAACTGCTAACCCATTGTCCGAATGTCTGAACAACCTTAATGAGTTTTGTAGATCGTCATGTGGGCAACAACTTTTCTTAAGGCACCTAAGACCGAATATGCTTGGAAGATGCCATTTTTGCGACCCAAAGTTGGACACTCTGTCACCCGCCACCTGTTCGGCAGGATGTCCACGCGCCCTCCATGCGCTGGCCGTGCCCCCACCATGGCCGAGCGCAGCTGCCACGCGCTCCACCTCCCTGGACGCGTGCCCCGCGCCTCTGCGCCCTCAAGGGCGGACGTCTGAATCCCCTCCCTCGTCCCTGAGCTCGCCTCCGCCTTCGCCTCGCTCTGTCGTCACGGGAGCGCGCGCCCGCCATGGCCGCCCATGGAGCTCCGAGCCGCCACCCAATCCACTTCTCCACACCTCCTCATCCTTAGCCGTGTGCGGCACCATCTTCTCCGAGTGACGCGACACCTCCCGCACCCCTCCCTTGGTCAAGGTAGCCACCGGAATCGCCGGAGCGCCCCGCCGCCGGCGATGCTGTGAGCTTGGCTGTCGGCGTACGTGGCTGAGCCACCTTGAGTCACCACAGCCACAACCGCGAGCTCCACTGCCTTCACCTCGTTGCATTCCAGCTCCCGCGCGCAACCACGGCGGGCCAGCGCCGCCGGAAGGCCGGCGCCGCTAGCGCGGCCGCCACTGAACCGCCTGCTCATGTGGCCAGGAGGCCTCGGTCCATCTCCGACCATGATTCAACCCTCCACGGGTGCGGGTAGGCACATGGGTGCTCGTGCCGCCTTCGCCATCGCCACCGGCGACTCCATCGTCGGAGACCGGGCCGACCCCGCCCTCCCCTGCTCTGCCGTCGGCATGAAGAAGAAGACCGCGCCGTTCCTCTCTATCTCTCTCCGGTGGATGACAAGCGGGCCTCGGTTGAACTTTGGGTCCCACATGTCGGTTTAAGTAGTGGATGAGTAGGGTAAAGAACCGGGTGCACCTAGCAAATTAAAGTTAGGGTTGTTTTAATTCTGATTTTGAATTTCAGAATTTTGTTAAATCTTCTAAAATTCATATCTCATGCTAGGTAATTCCAAAAATAGAAAAAATGGACTTTTTGAAAACCTTGAGAAAAGATCTATGCAGTGGAGTCATGATATGTTAGATGTTTGTAGATGTTTTCTGATGTTTTTATTTAAGCTTTAAAAATGCTCTAAAATGCTTATAAACTTGACCAGAGCCATACCTTGAGTTTTAGAACTTCAAAAATAGTGATTCTTGTTTTGTTAATTTTATGATGACATGTACTTGCTAGGAAAAATATCAAACATACTAGTTGTTCACTGTTTTCTTAAGGTTTTAATTTAGCCTTGATAAATAAGGAAATCTACATTATATTGCTTGTCATTTTTATATCTTAACTTGTGTGGCTCTAAATAATGTGAAATTTTTATGGTAGTCTTTCCATGATATGAATGTACTGTGGTATAAATTTCATGGTCATTACTTACTGAATGATCAAGTTATTGGTTTAACTTGTTTATGGCTTGATAAATGGCTTGTAAATAATATATAATTGATAAAATGGAAAATGTTGTTCCATTAGCTTAGTGTGATGTTTATATATCATATTGATTCATGCTAGGGCCTTGTGTTCATAGAAAATATGGAGTTTTTGGTTTAACTTGCTCTCACATGATTTATTGCAATATCTATTTGTTTTTTTCATAGAGGTTGATATACATGTCCAAATGGCTTGAAATTTGGACACTAGACTATTGGGAGCATATTTAGGCCACTGTAATTTTGGTTGAATTTATTGTGCACTTTTGATAGGTGTTCATAATTCCACCTAATTATCTAAATGAATTAAGAAAATGTATTAAAAGAATTTATTTAGTAATGGACACTATGTTTTCTGGTGTTCATTAGTCAGGTGTGAAATATTGATAAAGTTGATTTTGTCCAATTATATGTTTGCAACATAAGTTAATAATTATTTCTTGCAAATGAAGTTTCTGGACAGATTTGAAAACTTGGCAAAGTTCTTAATGATAATGTGCTTTGTTGTGAAACTTGTTTATACAAAAGTTGTAGATAATTTATATATCTAGCTGCTGTTAAAATTTGGTGGTATTTGGCCATGTGGTTTAGGAATTATAGTTGTTTAATGTTATATTACAGAATTGCTTGCTCTCTATCTTGTTAGACCAGTTTCTGTGTTTGTGTAAATTCGACATGTTAAACTTTGGAATCATGCTGTGATGATTATAAATTAAATGTATAGAATTTCATAAGCTTTCCATAAGGTCTTCTTTCAAGTCATTTGGATTTATAAAACTCTAGATATGATTGAAGTATGAAGCTACTGTTTGCTTGTCCAGAAATGGATCAATTCCAACTATAGTTGTTTGCTTGTATATTGTTAAGTGTTACTTATGCCTTGAGGGTAGTTAAGTTAATACACATGAGATCTTGTGAAAACTTGTGTGCCATGCCTAATATGCTTGTCATCTTTTATATTAGGTTGGGTGATGTTTATTTAAGCAACATGAAGTGTCTATGCATGTGGAGTGTAATGTGGTGTGATCTTGTTTACTGTATGTGATGCATTGTCCATTATACTTCCATGTGTTCATGCACTTGCATCTTGCATCTCATATAGGTACGCTAGCAGAAACATGTGAAGGAAATGGCGTTGGAGCCAAACCCGAAGACGGTATTTGGTGGATCCATCCCGAAGGTAGAAGGACCAGACAAGTGATAGATTAAGGGAATGTTCGCCAAGCAGGTTTCACCTGACAAACTCTAACTTGAGTCGGATCCCAGGCAAGCCCTGGAGCATTATAAGCCTCCTACCTTCAAACCTTGCTATAAGTTATAAGTATTGTTGCATTAAGTGGTAGGAGTTGGTTGAAAACCTTGCTGCATTATATCATTCCTTGTCCAGATATATGAATACTTGAATCCTACATAGACTAGGATCGAGTAGATGCTTAGCCTTGCTTTAAACGGTAGAAGTCAGGTGATTTCCTGTCACCTGCGAGATATAGGGATATTCATATATGGCACGACTGGCTATATTTGCTATCGTGGAAAGGAACCATGTGTTAATAAAATGAAATGAGACCGGGCGGGATGATGATAGTGAAGCGACAAGGCATGGAGGTCTTGGGTGTGAATCTATCCCCATCTGAGTCGTTTAAGGACCGATTTGCTATACGTCCTTGAGTCATGTTGAACGCAGTCTAACACTTAGTTGGCTGGATAAGCCGTTCTGACCGCGAAGCCGAGTAATTCGGTTCAGGCCGGGAGTCGAATGGTAGGTCGCATCTTGGAGGAGAGTAAGGATGTGCTTAGGGATATTGGCGTGAGACCAAGGGGTGGTTAGAGTCCCTATCACCTGGCAGAGTGTTGCCCTTGGGGATGCGGCATCATTCGAACCCGCGACTCCTGAATTGTACGAAAGGTGGCTTGTGTGACCCTGGCAGGGGCCTGCGCGATGAGTGTTAGAAGTACCCCTCCAGCTGGATAGGAATTCGATTCAAATCGCCGTCGCTCCCGGTTAGTGAGCACTTGACTTGAGCAGCGGCAACGTAGATTCAATTAAATTAAACGAATGGTTAATTGGATCACAATGGAAAGATTGCCTCAATTTATACCTGCTATGGTTAATATTGTTTGCTCCTAATAAAGTGAGTGCTCTAGTACAGGTTCTAATATAGATGATAGGTTAATGATAATTAACTTGATGCTTAAGCATTAATGATTGATCATCTATATTAAGCTTTTATGCAAAATGTTGTCAAGCTAGCCCACTTTATATCAGCCTTGCATGATTTTTGGTGTCACCTTATTTCTGGTTTCTGACGGGTAAGTCTAGCTGAGTACCTTCTCGTACTCAGGGTTTTATTCCCCACTTGTTGCAGGTTGTGATGTATCATGGCGGCTGCAAGAGTTAGTTGACTCCTGCCGTAGTGGCGGAGTGTGATCACGGGCATGATCCTTCTTATTTACCTTATCTCTAATACTTTTGTTGGAAGACCGTGGTACTAGCATGTATTTGAAATAAGAATAATGTTAGTTTTAAATTACTTTGCTTCCGCTACTTTTCAATATAAATTAATAACTATGTTGAACTCCGATGTATATTGAATTACTTGTGAAATTGTTGTAACATGTGACTTGTTATGTTGAATCACTATGATCTTGGCTTGTATGTTGGTTGGTTTGAAATCCCTCGTGATTTCATTGGACTACCGGAGTTATATGGGCTCAAGTGTGAGAATTTGATCACTTCGGTGATTGTTTTTATACTTGTGCTCTTATAATTTGGACGGTTCTGTTACAGTCACGGTTTGACTGGACACATTCGGTCAGTTCAAGGTAGTAGTCAGGCGCGCGGGTGTTAGGGTTTTGCACCGGCGCGTCCGATAACTCGCGGGACCGGCGCGTTCGGTCGGGCACCTAGAAGTGTAGAGCGTGGCGTAAAGCTGATCGGACGCGCGGCGCGTCCGGTCACATGCGATTGAACGTGTCCAGTCATTGAGGGAGCTTACTGGACTCCAACCGGACGCTGACACTGTCACGTCCGGTCGTTGTCTGGAGCGCGTCCGGTCGATGCTTCGTGGGCGCGCGGTGCTGGGCGATCGGCGCGTCTGGTCGTTTGAGCGGCGCGTCCGGTCGATTGCGTTTGACTGTTGGCGCGCAGTGACTGTTGGAGGATCGAGCGGTCACAGTTGAATTCGAGAGAACACGTGGATGGCGCAGGGCGATCGAACGCGGTGCAGCGCGTCCGGTCAGTTTCGACTGGCGTGTCCGGTCGTCCCGAAAAGGACCCAGTGAAGGGGTACAACGACTCTATTTGTTTGGGATGCTTATAAATACTTATTGGCCGGCCCTTGAGGAGGTCGCTGGTGATTTCTAACACTCTTGTGCATCCTTTGAGCTAGAGCTTCTCCCTCCCACTCATCTCTCTTGCTTGATTGCAAATCAAAAGTGAGATTGAGTGATCCCAAAGTGCATTGCATAGCTTGAGGGCATCTAGTGGCACTTGTGGGTGGTTTAGCCGGTGGATTTCTTGTTACTCTTGGAGAGTACCGCTCCTAGCTGGCTTGTAGATTTTTGGAGACGTTGGCAAGAGAAGGAGATTGTTCTTGGCCACCTCCGGTTGATTGTAAGAGGTTCTTGTGCTTTCCTCGGTGGAGTGCCAAAAGCAACTCTATTACATTGCGCGTGTCATTGAGTTACCTCACTTGAGAGTGGAGTCTTGCGGTGCCTTGCGGGGCGTGCCTTGAGGGGCAAGTGACTTGAGGGTCACACCGAGAAAATATCTAAGTGTTGGTCGACACAACCGGTGACGTAGCTTGTCGGTGCACAAGTGAACATCAGGTGAACAAAAATATTGTGTCTCTTGTCTTCCAGTGATTGGTCTTCATATTGTGTTGTTGTCAATATTGATTGATTGTATATCATCTTGGTGATTGGCAACATCTTCACTCCACCGTCGGTATAAGATTCACAATCCTCTCTCTTGATTTACATTTACTAGATTATCTTGTGTAGCTCTAGTGGTAGCCTTTGCTAGTAGTTGTTAGCTTGCTCACTAGTATAAGTTTAGTGACTTAGCCCTTGTGTGAACTAGAGATCATAATCTACTAGACTTGTGGGTAAGAGGCTTGCATCACAACCGTAGGCTAAGCAAAACTCGCTTTACGCCGTTTGTTATTCTAACAAGTTTGCTTAGTGGCTTGTGTAGGATTTTTTATAGGCTATTCACCCCCTCTATCCATATAGGACCTTACAAGTGGTATCGAAGCCGTAGTCACCGTTTTAATGAAGGCTTAACATCCTTCGGTGTGAAAAATGGCTCAAATTGTGTTCAATCATGTTGGGGGTAAGCCACCGTTCTTTGATGGTGTTAGTTCTTTTGCTCATTGGAAGAGAAAAATGACAATGTACCTTGGTTCTATTCATGAGAGAGTTTTGCAAGTCACCGAGAATGAGTTTGCTATCATTGATCCCGATCATCTCACCGATGAAGATAGAGCAAATAGAACATACAATAGAATGACTCTCAATACACTTTACAATGGTATTGACATAAAAAATATTTGAGGGCATCAAGGATTTAGAATTGGCAAATGAAGTATGGATAAGGTTGAGTGAAATATATGAGGGCACTAAGGTTGTGAAGAGTGCCAAGCTATATGGGCTCAAGAGTGAGTTTGAGAACTTCAAGATGAAAGAAGAAGAAACAATCTTAGAGATGTTTCATAGATTGCAAGTCATTGTGAATGATCTTAAGAGCCTAGGGCACAAGACACAAGACCAAGATTTTTGCCACAAGTTCTTGTTGAGCTTACCAAGAAGATTCAAAATGTTGATCATGATGCTACAAAGAGATGGACTTGAAACAATAAAGCCCAATGATTTGCTTGGAGAGGTATTGACCTTTGACAAGTATGATCAAGATGTTGATCAGAAGGAGAAAGAAAAGAAGAAGAAGACCGTGGCATTTAAGGCCACCTCCTCAAAGGGCAAAGCTTCAATTCAAGAAGAAGATGACAACGAAGAAGATGAAGAATTGAAAATTGATGATGATGCACTTGCTTTAGTTGTCAAGAATATTGGCAAAATATTATCAAAAGAAGAGGCTTCAAGAAGAGGAATGATAACTTCAAGAGCAAGGAGTCACAAAGGAAGTGCTTCAATTGTGATAGCACCGAGCACCTTCAAGCGGAATGTCCTTATGATAAGAAGAAGAACAAGAAGGATAAGTTTGAGAAGAAGAAGAGAGAGGCCAAGATGACATTCAAGAAAGGCAAGAATGGTGCCTATGTGATCACTTTGGAAAGTGATGATGAAGAAGAAGAAGAATCATCCAACAAGGCTTTTGCTTCCATTGCTATCAACAAGAAGTCATCACTATTTGGTTCATCCTCTTCATGCTTCATGGCCAAAGAAACTAAGGTATTATATGATGAGAGTGATGATGAAAGTGAAATGGAATATGTTCATGATAGTGATAATAAAAATGATGATGATGAACCAACTAAAGAATAACTATTTGACTTGATGTAACAAACTAGAGACATAGCTATTGCCAAGGACAAGGAGTGTAAGAAGCTTTCAATGAAAGTAGCAATACTTAAGAAAGTTCTTAGTGAGCTTAAGACCACTCATGAGAGTCTAATGGAAGACCATGAGGATCTTGGTAAGGCTCATTCCAAGCTTGAAAAAGCTCACTCATTGCTACTTGAGCAACAAGCAAAGAAGGAGGTTGTTGTATCATGTGATATAGGTGTTACATGTGATATAATTGATGAATCCTCTTATGAACCTATCATCACATCAAATGCTAACCCTTCTTGTAGCTCTTCATCCACCACCACCGACTCTACCTCCACTACTAGTGATGGTTTCACTTGTGATGCCTCACTAATGGTTGATAATGAGACTCTCAAGAGAGAGGTGGATGAGCTCACTCACGCCCTAGGAAAGGCCTATGGTGGTGAGGCCCGCTTGCTTAAGTGCTTGGGTAGCCAAAAGTTCTCTCTTAACAAAGAGGGATTGGGCTACACCCCCAAGAAAGGCAAGTTGGCCTTTGCAACTCCAAAGCCTAGCTTTGTGAAGGGCAATGGTCGGTTTTGCAAAAGATGCAAGCAAGTTGGGCACCTAGAGCATAATTGCAATAAAAAGAACCAAAGTAAGAAACTTGTTAATGTTATACCTTTTGATTCTTGCTATGTGCTTACCAAGAGTGTGAAGGGTGTGCAAGCTAAGTTTATTGGTACACCCATTGTTGGCCCAAAGAAGAAGGCTATTTGGGTACCAAAGAGCTTAGTTACTAACCTACAAGGACCCAAGCAAAAATGGGTACCTAAACTTCATTGATTTGCTTGTAGGTCAATTACAAAGCCGGAGGAAGGCATTGGATTATTGATAGTGGGTGCACTCAACACATGACCGGTATATCAAGAATGTTTGACTCAATCAATGACAATAATAGTGGTGTTGATTCTATCACATTTGGCAATAACAAGAAATACAAGGTTATTGGATTGGGCAAGATTGTAATATTAAATGACATGAGTATCTCCAATGTGTTGCTAGTTAAAAGCTTGGATTTCAGTCTTCTATCCGTGGCACAAATATGTGATATTGGTTACAAATGTATCTTTGGAGTTGATGATGTGGAAGTCATTAGTATGGATAGTTTAAATGTGGCATTCAAGGGCTTTAGATATGAGAATCTCTACCTAGTTGACTTCAATTCTAGAGAAACTTCTTTGACAACTTGCTTAATCTCCAAATCAAGCATGGGTTGGCTTTGGCATAGAAGGCTTGGTCATGTTGGCATGAAACAATTGAAGAAGCTTACAACTCACAATCTTGTCAATGGTTTGAAAGATGTTGAATTTGAGAAGAATAAGCTTTGTAGTGCATGTCAAGCCGGGAAGCAAGTTGGAAGATCACATCCAAAGAAGAGTATAATGAGCACATGCAAAGCATTTGATTTCATGCACATGGATCTATTTGGCCCAACAACATACTCAAGCATAGGTGGTAATAAGTATGGTTTTGTCATAGTGGATGACTTCATAAGATTCACATGGGTATTCTTTCTTAGTGACAAAAGTGAAGTGTTTGACATCTTCAAGACCTTTCTCACTAGAGTTCACAATGAGTTTGAGATTAGAATCAAGAAAGTGAGAAATGACAATAGAAGTGAGTTCAAGAATACAAGAATTGAAGAACTTTGTGATCACTATGGCATTGGACATCAATTCTCGGCCAAGTACACTCCACAATCAAATGGCCTAGTTGAGAGAAAGAATAGAACATTGCTTGATATGGCTAGATCAATGCTTCATGAGTACAATGTGAGTCAATCATTTTGGGATGAAGCAATCAATACCGCTTGCTACCACATCAATAGACTATATTATCATCCATTGCTAGAGAAGACCCCATATAAGCTACTTCATGAAAGAAAGCCAAATATTTCTTACTTTAGAGTGTTTGGTTGCAAATGCTATATCTTGAAGAAGGACACTAGATTGGGAAAGTTTGACAAGAGATGTGATGAGAGGTTCCTACTTGGTTATTCAACTACAAGCAAAGCTTATAGAGTTTGAAACAATTTAAGTGGCATTCTAGAAGAAGTCCATGATGTGCAATTTGATGAAACCAATGGGTCACAAGATGAAGAAGAGAATCTAGATGATGTTGGTGGAACTCAATTGGTGGAAGCAATGAAGAACATGGACATTGAGAACATTAGAGCAAAGCAAGTAATTGATATTCAAGATGATGATAGAGATCAAGTGCTCAATTCTCCATTCAAGCTAGCTAATGACTCTCAAGTGCAAGATCATAGTGCTAGTTCATCTCATCGAGATACATCAAGTGATCAACCAAGCTCAAGCAATCAAGTGCAAGTACTCCAACCACAATATATTGCAAGAGATCACCCTATTGATAGTGTTATTGGTGATATTAGAAGTGGTGTGCAAACAAGATCAAGATTGGCTATGTTTTGTGAGCATGCATCATTTATGTCAACCATAGAACCAAAGAAAATAGAAGAAGCTTTGAGGGATGCCGATTGGATCATGGCTATGCAAGAAGAACTTAACAATTTCATAAGAAATGATGTTTGGGAATTGGTAGAAAGGCCAAATGACTACAATGTGATTGGAACCAAGTGGGTGTTTAAAAACAAGCAAGATCAAGATGGCATTGTGGTGAGAAACAAAGCAAGACTAGTTGCTCAAGGTTACACTCAAGTAGAAGGTCTTGACTATGATGAGACATATGCTCCCATGGCAAGATTGGAGGCAATAAGGATTCTATTGGCTTATGCTTGTGCACACAACATCAAACTATATCAAATGGATGTCAAAAGTGTATTTCTCAATGGAATCATCAATGAGTTAGTCTTTGTTGAGCAACCTCCCAGATTTGAAGATGACAAGAAACCCAACCATGTGTACAAGTTGAAGAAGGCTTTATATGGCTTAAAGCAAGCACCTAGAGCATGGTATGAGAGGCTAAGGGATTTTCTTCTCTCTAAGGGATTCAAGATGGACAAGGTTGATACAACTCTATTCACCAAGAAGATTGGGAATGATCTATTCATAGTGCAAATATATATTGATGACATCATCTTTGGATCAACCGATCAAGCTTATTGTGAAGAATTTGGTGCTATGATGGCCAAATAGTTTGAAATGTCTATGATTGGTGAACTTAGCTACTTCCTTGGTCTCCAAGTCAAGCAATTGAAGAATGGAATATTTGTGAGTCAAGGGAAATACATAAGGGACATGTTGAATAAGTTTGGAATGCAAGATGCAAAGCCAATTTCAACTCCAATGGGTACAAATGACAATTTGGATAGTGGTCTTGATGGCAAAATGGTGAATCTAAAGGAATATCGGTCTTTGATTGGAAGTCTACTCTATATCACCGCATCAAAGCCGGATGTCATGTTTAGTGTTTGTATGTGTGCTATATATCAAGCCTCACCTAGATAGAGTCATCTCACGGCCGCAAAGAGAATATTGAGGTACTTGAAGCAAACAAGAGATGTTAGACTATGGTATCCCAAGGGGTTAAAGTTTGAATTGATTGGATATTCAAACTCCGACTATGGGGATTGCAAGATCAATAGAAAGGGCACAAGTGGCACATGTCAATTACTTGGAAGATCACTTGCGTCATGGTCCTCAAAGAAACAAAATAGTGTGGCAATCTCTACCGCCGAAGCCGAATATGTGAGTGCGGGGAGTTGTTGTGCACAATTGCTATGGATGAAATCAACTTTGAAGGATTATGGCCTCAATTTCAAGAATTTGCCATTGCTATGTGATAATGAAAGTGTAATCAAGATGACACAAAACCTGGTTCAACATGGAAGAACAAAGCATATTGACATAAGGCATCATTTCATTAGAGATCATCAACAAAAGGGAGATATTGTCATTAAAAGTGTTGGCACCGATAATCAACTTGCCGATATTCTCACCAAGCCACTTGATGAAAAGAGGTTTTGCAAGCTAAGGAATGAGTTGAACATTCTTGATTTCTCAAACATGAGTTGAATGCACCTCACCCACTTATTGACATGCCTCTCCTTCGACATTGCAAGGTAAAGTTGATTGACATGCCATTCATCCTATGCTAAGGACTTGCTAGAGCATATAGACATAATAAGTGGTATGCATGAGCATTCATGATAAATCAAATGAATTTGATGGATATATGTTATCACTATTGCTTCTATGCTTGTTTTGATCTAGTTGTGACATATGACATATTTGTGAGCTTGCAAACCTAGTGTTGAATCTAGAAGATTTGCTATAAGTTTTTAATTCAACATAGGCAAGATAACCCTTATTATGATGTGTGAAGAAGCTTATCTTTGGTTCAAATTGAATTAAATATCTTTGGCAAGTGTTCTAGGTTGAACCAAATTTGATAAATTTTAACCTACTCCATCAAACATTGTTTTTCTCTCCACAATTTGATCCCATTTTTGGGTAAGTTGTTGACAAATGGGGAGAGAAAAAGATGATTCAACATGATAAAGGGGTAAATAAAATTTTGATGCACACAAGTAGGGGGAGCAAGCTTATAAACAAAGTTGTTGCATTTGTTTGTGCATTCTCATATGACTTGCTCATTGCACATGTATTTAAATTCAATATACATGCTTGTGTGGTGCAATGCTAGTATAGAACTTGAATGATGAAATGATCTACTAGCATGCATAGGAATAGTTTACTTGTGGTATCTAGACGTGCCTAAAGCGTTACAAGTGGTCCAAGAACCCTTAAATATAATGTTGATCTCACGGGGTTCTTGAGTTTTGATGGATGTCTAGTTACTTCATGATGCTAAGGATAGTGTAAAAGGCAACTCCGATTGGTATCACACTTTAAAGGTCCATTTCTTACATCTTAGAATCATTTTGGTAGAATTACTCTCTCAACACTTCTATCCATGCATATGTGCAAAGCTTTAAATCCAAACTCTATGCACATATGTAGGGAGAGCTAATGCTACCAAAACCGAGCTTGTGATAATTGTCCAAACTTTACTTATGAGCAAAATGATTGGACAAGTATGACAAGTTCAAAACTTTTATTATCAAAATCATCTTTGTGAGGGTTGTCATCTATTACCAAAAAGGGGGAGATTGAAAGTCCCTAGTTTGGTTTTGGCTAATTGCTGAAACCTAGGACTAACCTTTGTATCTAAGTGGATGATTTAGATAAAGGTGGTCATTGAATATGAGACATGACATTAACTCATGTGACCAAGATGATGAAGACCGAGATGATGCTTGGCTCGATGGACCGGTTGTGAAGGTGAAGGGCAAGTTGAGGCTTTGAAGCGAAGGACCATGCGATGGTGAAGCTTGAGCAAGACTTGACGCCGACGGACCGATGCAACGGTGAAGAGCAAGTGAAGTCAAGGTCGATGGAACGAGACGGTCATGTGATGATATGAAGTGGATCATATCTTTTGGAAAAACAAAATGGGCTCAAGACAAAGGTATAACCATAAGGCCATTTTGTTTTGCACTCAAGACACCATAGAGGGTGCGAGTGGTTTAGGATCGATAGCCGAACTATTAAGAGAGGAAGTCTTATCGGTTATTCGATGCACGGGTGCCACTAGGTGAATTCATGAAGTGCATTGCATGTAGGGCCTAGTGAGCTAACTGGAAAACCTTCGAAAATGATTATGAAAATGCTAACACATGTGCACAAGGTGGTGATCACTTGTTGGTGTTGGCACATTTGCGAAGGTGACGGAGTTTGAGCGGTAGAGAAGGGTTTGGGTCCCTCTCTCCCTCCCGCCAAGCTTGCGAGCGTGGGATTTATGCGTTTTCGAGGAGTTGAAATGCCTATTTTTCACTACGTCGGAAGTCGGAAAACAAATGGAGGCGAACGGAGGTCACAGAGGTGATCGGACGCTGCACCAGACGTGGTCACGGTTTGACCGGACGCGTCCAGTCAGTTCAACGCAGCAGTCAGGCGCGTGGGTGTTAGGGTTTCGCACCGGCGCGTCCGGTCACTCGCGGGACCAGCGCGTTTGGTCGGGCACCCAGAAGTGTAGCGCGTGACGTAAAGCTGATCGGACGCGCGGCGCATCCGGTCACACGTGATCGGACGCGTCCGGTCATTGAGGGAGCTTACTAGACTCCAACCGGATGTTGACACTGTCGCGTCTGGTCATTGTCTGGAGCGCGTCCGGTCGATGCTTCGCGGGCGCGCGGTGCTGGGCGATCGGCGCGTCTGGTCGTTTGAGCATCATGTCCGGTCGATTGTGTTTGACCGTTGGCGCGCAGTGACCGTTGGAGGATCGAGCGGTCGCAGTTGAATTCGGGAGAACACATGGACGGCGTAGGGCGATCGAACGCGGTGCAGCGCATCCGGTCAGTTTCGACCGGCGCGTCTGGTCATCCCGAAAAGGACCCAGTGAAGGGGTACAACGGCTCTATTTGTTTGGGATGCTTATAAATACTTATTGGTCGGCCCTTGGGGAGGTCGCTGGTGATTTCTAACACTCTTGTGCATCCTTTGAGCTAGAGCTTCTCCCTCCCACTCATCTCTCTTGCTTGATTGCAAATCAAAAGTGAGATTGAGTGATCCCAAAGTGCATTGCATAGCTTGAGGGCATCTAGTGGCACTTGTGGGTGGTTGAGCCGGTGGATTTCTTGTTACTCTTGGAGAGTACCGCTCCTAGCTGGCTTGTTGATTGTTGGAGACGTTGGTAAGAGAAGGAGATTGTTCTTGGCCACCTCCGGTTGATTGTAAGAGGTTCTTGTGCTTTCCTCGGCGGAGTGCCAAAAGCAACTCTATTATATTGCGTGTGTCATTGAGTTACCTCACTTGAGAGTGGTGTCTTGCGGTGCCTTGCGGGGCGTGCCTTGAGGGGCAAGTGACTTGAGGGTCACACCAAAAAACCATCTAAGTGTTGGTTGACACAACCGGTGACGTAGCTTGTCGGTGCACAAGTGAACACCGGGTGAACAAAAATATTGTGTCTCTTGTCTCCCGGTGATTGGTCTTCATATTGTGTTGTTGTCAATATTGATTGATTGTATATCATCTTGGTGATTGGCAACATCTTCACTCCACCGTCGGTATAATATTCACAATCCTCTCTCTTGATTTACATTTACTAGATTATCTTGTGTAGCTCTAGTGGTAGCCTTTGCTAGTAGTTGTTAGCTTGCTCACTAGTGTAAGTTTAGTGACTTAGCCCTTATGTGAACTAGAGATCATAATCTACTAGACCTGTGGATAAGAGGCTTGCATCATAACCGTAGGCTAAGCAAAACTCACTTTACGCCGTTTGTTATTCTAACAAGTTTGCTTAGTGGCTTGTGTATGATTTTTTTATAGGCTACAAGGCCGCGTGGGAAGCCCCGGAGGCAAAGCTCATCGTGCGCGGTGGTAGCATGTAGTGACGAGGTGGAGTCCGAGCGAGTGAGTGAGAGCAGGAGCAACACCGTGAGGAGGACGGTGAGGAGGCGACGTGCCATCACGAATTTGTTGCGCGGGTTAGAGAGCGAGGGGGCAAAGCCGTGGAGCCTTGGAGGGGAGAGGGGAATGGGAGAGACGTGCAGGGGCGGCAGAACAATCCCGATTGGGAGAGTTGAACCGTTGAAATGTCCGGACGGGAGTCACGGGACGGACCGCTGCAATTGCCTGAGCCGCCCGTCCGCAGGCACAGCAAGGAGGCGTCTGGACAGATGGATGTCCTGACCCTAGGCACAGCAAGGATGCATAATTGCATATTGAGATTACACATACATCATGTCTGCCATTGTTTCTTAACGCTAAGTATAGAAGTGCATCCCACCCTCCCTGATTATCTGCAAGACCTTAAAATTAAAGACTAAAAAATTTTAAAGCAAAATCATGGTTTAGTTTCACCGCTCAAGAAATTTATTGGGATATTAATGTTTATTTTTGCCACGTAACTTTAGTAAGATTGGAAGCAAAATCTTGAAGCACTTAAAATGAGCACCGTAAAATCTTGAAGCAATATTAAGATTTATTTTTTCTCCACACAAGAGTTACTTGTTGCTTAAAATAAGCACTCTAAAATCTTGAAGCAATATTCAGGTTTAACGTGGCCATACAAGAAATTTACTTGTTGCTTAAAATGGTACTCTTGAAAGCTCTAGTTTGATTTTGGTGAATTGATGAAACCCTAAGTGCTAACCTATTCCTCTAGTGATTATGAGATAGGTAGTACATTTTCAAGTTGTGGAGCTAATGATGAAGATCGTGACTGTGAGACACCGCTAAATGGGCCAAATTGAGTCGGTCTGATGGGCTGGGCTGAATGGGTGAGCACTGTAGCTCGAGTTGATGATACTATAGCAACAAGAGGCACTGTAGCTACTGGACATTAGTCCCACATCGGAACCTGAGGAGGAACTGAACCAACTTTAAAGCCTGGACCCTGGGAGGCTATTAACTTCAGATCGGTTATTTTGCACGAAGCGAGGACGAAAGTGCAAGATAGTTAATTAGCAGGTGTGGTTCAGTCAATATGTAGAGTGGGTCTTAGTCGTCTTCCTAGATCAGGGCATTACAATGATAATGGTGGTAATAGCCATGGTGATGATCAAGTGCTCGGGCTTGAAAAAGAAGAAAGAGAAACAAAAAGCTCAAGGCAAAGGTGATATTAATAGGAGCTTTTTAGTTTGGCGATCAAGACACTTGGCGAGTGTGATCACATTTAGGATAGATAGCCATAATATTAAGAGGGGTGAAACTCATCGTGAAATGCGGTTATCAAAGTGCTACTGATGTTTTAACTCATTGCATATGCATTTAGATTCTAGTGAGTGCTAACACCCTTGAAAATATTTTGTGAAAATATGCTAACACATGTGCACAAGGTGAAACACTTGGTGGTTAGCACATTTAATCAAGGATGACGAAGTTGGTGAAGAGAAGGTGTTGTTTTTCACTGACCGGACTCTGGTCACGTGATGATCGAACTCGGCGCTGGGTGCGTCCGGTTAATTTTAGTGGAGTTGGTGCGCTCGGGCTCTGTCTGGCTCACGATTGGACGCTGCACAGTAAATATGGTCGGACACGTAGGGCCTGCGTCCGTTTAGGGATGACGTACGCTGATGCAATGCATTGGGCGTGGCCTGGGTGGACCGGACGCTGGCCAACATCAGGTCGCACGCGAGCGGACGCATCAGGTCACGCAAAACGCGCTCTTGAACCTCTCTAGATGTGATCTGACGTGAGGAGGCATGGCATCAGGTGAAGTAGAGCAGCGCGTCTGGTCTACACTTGGTGGCATGGGCACCCGCGGGATCGGACGCTGGGTGGCCGAGTCCATTCGCTGTAGCAGTGCATCCGATCATCACTTGACCGTTGGCGCAACTGAGCTAGCCGTTGAGATCGCACGGTGGACGTTAAACCGAGGGGACATGTGGACGGTGATCGGAGATCGAACGCTGAGGCTGGTGCGTTCGGTCAATCTGACCGGCGCGTCCAGTCATATCGTGGAAGTAGTGCAGACAGGAGGCTAGCGGCTCTTTTCGAAGGAGCTCCCTATTTAAGTCGTGTGGCTGGCTCTTGCTCACTCTCTTGACCATTTCTATTAAGAATACATCCTAGTGAGCATAGCCATCTCTCTCTCACTCATCCTACTTGATTGATTCATCATTTTGTGAGAATTAAGAGCATCCAAGTGCATTGCTTTAAGTGATTGCATGTGGCAGAACCGCCTAATCTAAAGCCCTCTCAAGAGTACTTGTCTTCCATTAGACACTAAATATCCAAGGAAGTGCATTAAACCATGTGATTCCGTCGAGCACACCCCAAGGGAGAACTTGAAAATCCATATTTTTACCTTAAGATCATAAATGAGAGAGTAAAGCTTACAACATCCTTGTCATTTCTTACATCACTTTTAGTATGACATCAGAGTAATTCATTATTTAATTACGACAACAGAATATAAAATGTTATCAGAGTTCAGCGGAAATGAAACCATTTAATAATAAGTTAAACATTAACATGATGAACTTTTGTAAACATGAAATAGTAACAAATTACAAGTATTTTCTTTGTAAAACTTTTAGTGAGATTTTTGTTAAATAAACTCTACTCCGCATCGTAAAGGAAATCCTCGTTGAGCCCACCAGGAGGTTTTCACATATAAGTGTCAGTTTGTTAGCACATGTCACCTGCAACAAGTAGAACAAACCCTGAGTACTCAATTGTACTCCGCAAGACTTACCCGTCAGGAGGGAAAAAAAGACTCCAAGAATTATGCAAGGCTTACTAGCTCGTAGGTTTGGTGCCTCTGTAAGAAGCATTACTAAATGTGCATCCTTATATTTCTTTTATTAGCAGTCATCATTAGTTTATTAACCGACCATTTTATGTAAGCACCAAGACTACTTTCAAGCAGGTGATAAGCAATCAGAACCATTTTATCATCTTCCATAGTTCCTACTACGATGTCAGATTATAGTCACGTCGGACCATCAAATTGATGGCGATTCGCGAATCAATGTACCCAGCTGGGTGCCCCGAAAACACACACCTTGCTTGTACCCGGCACAAGCAAGACTAACCCGTTCCACTCCTATCAAGGGGTCCAGGTCCCCGTCCAAGCTCGGACTCTAAGCCCCCAACACTGCAGGCCCAGCTTCAGTATGGTGCTTAGACCTCCTCAACCCAATATATATAACCACCTAAAAAGCCAGTCCGAAAAGAGCCGAAACCCATGACAAGAGAGAAACAAATCTTCCCGCTCCCATAAGCAAGTATATGCTCGGGACAAGTAGGTCTATGACCTGACTACGGAACCCAATGCAACGAACGGTCATTAATCGACACAGGCGGAACAAATGCAATTAGAGCCCCGCTCTGTTGCCCAACCAAGTCCAAGTCCATCCAAACCTGTTTCATCCGGTCTCTAATTATTGTTATTTATATATATTCCATGTGATAATAATATGATAATAATAATAATAATAATAACAATAATATATTTTCTATCTCTCGCGAGTGACAGGAAATCACTCGACTTCTACCGGAATCCTAAAGCATAGCACGCTATACGATCCTATCATACTAGTAAGACTCATAGGATATATATATATATATATATATATATATATATATATATATATATATATATATATATATATATATATATATATATATATATATATATATATATATATATATATATATATATATATATATATATATGCAAGTGGATTTCATTTAACTCCTTAAAACTTAGTGCACAAGCATAAAATAAAGTGCAGAATAATAAGGGTTATGCACCGGGGCTTGTCTGGGTATGATTTAACCAAAGGTAGCATTTCACCATGGTGACATGATCATCAAGGCACCATCTTTTCTGCTGTAACAGAACCGACCAATTATACGAGATTAAGTAAAAAAATCATCCACCGAGCAGACGATTTAGCAAACTTAAGCCCGTATAACCCGGTAGTCCGTGAAATCACGACGGATTTCAAACCAATTTACATACCAGCCAAGATCGTAATAAGTTTAGCGGTCACCATCATAAGTTACATAAAAATTCATGTCACAAATATATCAGAGTTTAAACATAGTTATTACAAACCAGTTTCGAATGAAAGTAGCGGAAGCATTTAGTTCAAATCACACACTCACACAGAGTTCAAAATACAGTGCCAGCTAAGGATCATCTTCCAACAAAAGCATCAGGCGAGATGTAGTGAATGACCATTGCCCATGGTCCTAAGCTTCTCCCATCGCAAGATAAAGGCAGTTGATACAGTAGCCGTAATACATCTGCTCATCTGCAACAAGTGGGAACAAAGCCCTGAGTACGAGAAGGTACTCAGCTAGACTTACCCGACAGAACCAAAAATAAAAGACACCAAGGAATCATGACAGGCTGTCTGGTGGGGTAGCCGACTCATTTGCAAAAAGGCATTTTTAGCATTTAAAGAATCTTTCCAAAAGCTTTGCATCAAGTTAAATCTTTATTAACCTGCCAACTACATTTGCACTTGTACTAGAGTAACATGTAATTAAACAGGTAATGATAACCAATAATCATTAACAACTTCTATTATGTCATATTTCATATAATTGTCCAAGTGTTCCATCAATATTACTACGATGAAGTAGCTCAAGTCAAGTGCTCACTATCCAGTGAACGATGAAGTAGCTCAAGCCCGACTGCTCTTTGGCCTTATCATCGCGCCCCCATATCCTGCCACTACTGCTCCGGTACAGTGCATTGCGGGCAATTCACTCGGCCTGAATAATCTCCCAACTTCGCGGTCGAAAGGTACATTATTCGGCCAGCTAAATGTAAGGCATGCGTTCAACATGACTCGAGGCCCAACAATGGTCGGTCCTTAATCGACACAGACGGGAAACACTACAGTTTGAAACCCTGCAAGTTTCCACCTGGTCTCAAATTCACATTAACACTTAGTTATTCTACGATGACATACTTTTCTCAAGCAGATCCAGATAACCACCTGTAGCTCGCAGGTGACAGGAAATCACCCGACTTCTACCGGTCTAAGCAAGCTAAGCCATTACTTGATTGCGAATGACAAGGTGACAAGGATAGGGTAGAACGAAGTAAACAAGGTATAATGCAGCAACGGTTGCAAACAACTCCTAAACATAATGCAGCAGTTAAAGTAAAGCATTAATAAAGTCTTTGTAAACCAGGGGAGAAAAATGCTCCGGGGCCTGCCTCTCTCGAAAGAGCTCGGACGGTGGTCTGGGCACTCTGGAAGATCCTCACCGACCTCCTCGTCGGCTTCGGGCACTTCCTGCTCCTCGGGCTGCTCTTCCGGCTCCTTGGAAACTGCTACAGACGTTACTTCCTGCGATTTTGTATGATGCAACCGTATAAGTGCTTATGCCTAGGTGCATTGCAGAAATAACATGTAATGGTCATGATGAATAAAATGTAGATAAATAGGTTCACTTTATTTCATAAAGTAGGAATACATTTCTTCTACAAGGTAGTCAACATCATCCAAGAATACAGACTACAAGCACATGTTATCTACTGCATTCTCTTCTACTACTACCATGCTAAGTCAACACATCTTATTAAATGCTTCAAAGATACACCAAAGCAACTCCTATTAACTAGTCATGCATTAACAAGGTTAATTAAACCCTAATTGCAACTAGGTTTGAACAGCAACACCTATTTTGGTAGCACAGAAAAATCTGAGAAAATTACTGTAGCTTTCTATCATCTAATCTAGCATACCACAAAATTTTCATTGCATTTGGATTAATAGAACTGCCTACACAAAAATAACAAGCTAGGGCCTAAAAATGAGCATAAAAATACTTTATACTATGAAAAGTATCAAACAACAGATTTAACATTTTTCCTACATCCTACACAATAAATAATCACCATATAAAAATTATTACATGCATGTTTTATTCATCTTTTTCTCTTTAGCAAAAATAACAATTATTAGCAATATTCAACACTTGTACTACACGTCAAGATTTTTCTACAGAACATGCATGAAATATATTTTTCCTAGCAAGTACATCACAAAATAAAATTATTACAAGTGGAACCATATTTTTTGAGCTTTTTGTGATTTATTACATATTTAACAAGAAAATAGCAATTTCATTGATTAAATAAAAACTCTACACAAAAGTATTTCAAACTTGACATGCAATATTTTTCCCAAGTAGATCTGATGATAAGGAACCTAGCAAAATTTATTTCAATAGATTTGGAGCAAATTTGAGTAGTCAAACATTTTCCAAACCATTTCCATTTTCAAATAATAAAAGAAAAACAAAAAACCATTTTTCTTATCGCTAACGGGCCGGTCCAGTGAAATCAACCGGCCGGCTACAGCTTTCGGCCTAAGTGCGCGCGTGGGAAAGCAGGCGCGCCAGCCCGGCTTGGGCTTCGGTCCAAGGCCGCCTTGGCCCAGCGAACAGAGAGGGGGAGCGGGCGTGTCCACGGCCGGGGCATCCCGGCGCCCGGGACCGCGGCGGTGCGGTGGCCGCCGATGGCCAGCGGCCGCTTCCGGTCGCGAGTGGGCAAGGTGTGGCGAGCAAAAGGACAGCGAGGAAAAAGACGAACACGATAGCGTGATGCAAGGAGAGAAAGAGAGAACGAGGGCGCCGGTGGCGGAGCGCGAGCTCGGCGGCCCGGCTCGGTGGCGCGCGCGGGAAGACGCTCAATTGAGCCTTACCATCGATGAGCAAAGCGCACGGTGGCCCGTTCGGAGGAGAGGAGGAGGTGGCGGAGCGGGTGGCAAGATGAATCGGAAGGAGAGACGGTCGTTGAGCGGGAACGGCGGCTTAGAGGTGGAAGGTGCCGGTGATGGCGCGCGGTGGCGGAGCGATGGCTGTGCGAGGGAGAGAAGGAGCGCGTGGGCAAGGAGGTGAGCAGCGGGCAGAGGAGATGAAGGCGGAGCAGTGGGCGGCCAGGTGTGGGGTGAAGACCAGCTGAAGACGCCGCGCGGCGAGCTCGTCGGCGCATGGCCGCCACGCGGCGTGCGCGGTCTGCCGCGGTCGGTCGCGCTGGCGCGGCGAGCGCGCGGGCGGAGGCAGGCGCGGGCGCGGGCTGGCTTCGACTGTTGGGCCAGAAGTGGGGCGGCGGCCTGCTAAGGTTATTAATTCCTTTTTCTTTTCTAAATACATTTCCAGATTTTATAATTTGATTCAAATTCAAATTTTGAAGATGAAAAAGACATTTTCACAAATTGCCCCCAAAACAAAAGTTGTTCAAAATTTTATTCTCTACAACTTTCATGTAGGGCGCTTTTCAAAATTCTAAATAGATTTTGAATTAGTGATTTAAAGTTAAATTTTTAAATGAAAACTCAATTTTCTGAAATATTTTTAGAAGCAAGATTTGGGAAGATTTTGAATACAAAACTTGCTCCAAAAATCATGTTAATTATTTCTAAGTCATTTAGAGTTATAGCTCAACAAATTTTTACCACTCTTAGCTAGAGTTTTTACTAATTCAGAATTTTAACATGTGTTTTCACAATTTAAATAAATTCCAACTTAATTTGCATGTGATGATGAACATGTATGAAATGCAAATGCTCATGATTTAGGATGTGAATGCATGCTTAACACCCAGAGGTGTTACAGCCCTCCCCCCTTATAAGAATCTCATCCCAAGATTTTGGGTTACGAACCATTTGTTATAAAAATCCTCATAAGCTTTTTGTAGATATTCACCTGTTTCCCAAGTTGCATCTCCTTCATCATGATGAATCCACTGTATCTTATATGTTTTCACCACACTGTTCCGAGTAACCATTTCTTTAGAGTCCAATACTCAAACCGGTTACTCACGATATACCAAATCTGACTTGAGCTTTATGCCTCGAGGTTTAATTCTTTCCTCTAGAACACGCAGACACTTCTTGAGATGCGATACATGAAAAACTGGGAATATAGCACCCATTGTCTTAGGTAACTCTAACTTATAAGTGACTAGACCTTTTCTTTCCAAGATCTTATATGGTCCCACAAATCTGGCTGCAAGCTTTCTGCGTAGTCCAAACCTTTTCTTCTTCATTAGCGTGACTTTTAGATAAACATAGTCACCAACTTCGAACACAAGCGGTCTCATTCGATCTGCATAGCTTTTCTGACGGGATTGAACGGCTTTCATATTTTGCTAAATGATATGAACTTTCTTCTCAGCTTCTTCTACGAAGTCAATACTGTAGTATCTTCTTTCTCCTGGCTCGATCTAGTTAAGTGGTGTTCTACACTTTCTGCCATACAAAGCTTCGAATGGTGCCATCTTTATACTTTCTTGATAACTATTATTGTAAGCGAACTCTGCCA
Source organism: Saccharum hybrid cultivar R570 (assembly GCA_038087645.1). NCBI lineage: Eukaryota > Viridiplantae > Streptophyta > Magnoliopsida > Poales > Poaceae > Saccharum > Saccharum hybrid cultivar. The sequence goes on along the minus strand of JAQSUU010000191.1, from coordinate 6,600,783 downwards.
AAGGTAACCATGACTCCCATGAACCTCTAGAAGATAATACATAGGCTCTCAACATATTGATACGCTCAGGGGGTCCCGATCTTCACGACGTAGGATGATCACCGATAACTAGCTGAAGAACAGCCGGATAACTTGCTGCAAGCAGCGATAACTAGTGCAACCTGGCAAATAAAACTCGAAGCCAACCACCGTCTTTAATCGGCAACCTGAATCGAGGATTCGCCCAACCACACTCTCAAAGAACCAACCAACACAGCCTACAATCAATCGAGGAAACCTCGAAGGGAGTAGGAGCACCAATTGGGAGCGGATGAAGCCGCCGCTTCTGTAAATCTCGCAAAGGAAATCACAAGAGCAAAGGGGTAGAGATCTCTCTCAATATTTGTTAGCACACAGCTAAACAAAAGGGGGATTTGTATTCTATTATCAAAAGTCTATAAATGCTATGGAGTAAGGGGGTATTTATACAAGGAACAACCCTCCTAGATAGGTAGAAACATGAAATGAAAAAGATAAGTCAAACTATGTGAAAGGGCCTCTTCGAACTGGCTTCCTGCTGGGTTCCCGCGTGGCTGTTTGACTTCTGCGCAGTATTCAGTGTTTTGGAAATAACTCCATCTTGGAAACTCCAAATGACATGCGGTTTATTGGGTTGGAAAGTTAACTTGATAACCTTTCACACCATGTGCAGCATGTACCACGAAATATTGTAGATTGGTATAGTTTTGCATGGGAACTTGGACATCAGGCTGACTGCTGACTAGCTGACCAGTCTGTACTAAATCAGTCGAATCTCAACATTGGAGAATCCAAATCAAGTGAGAGAACTTGGGCTTGAAACTAGACTTGATAAGCTTTCCAACAAGTCCTCATGGGCCTTCATAGCTTTTGCGAGCAAAAAGTTGTGACTGATTCTTTCTGATGGTTCTGTCACACGGGACTGGCTCGAACGTGATCCTCCTCTTTGGTTCACCCTTGGTGTCTTCTTGTCATCCTCCGTGGTGCACCAAAGCAATAGCAACGTGCACGACTTAGGCAGTATATAATTCTCATTAACATTAAAATGATTTTCAGAAAGTAGCGCGTGCACCTCTTGTTGTAGCTTCTTGGCTCGACTACGTGTAATTGGTCCATCAAAGACTTGGACTGGTGTTGGTGTAACTTGACTTGGAGGTTGTAACATGTTGTTGGTTGACGTGGTCATATCATCCTCCCCCCCTTGAAAAAGAGTCATCCTCGACTCTAATCCGTCGAAGTCCAAAAATTGTGCTAGGCCAACAGGGGTAGATGCTATATTTCTGTTGCAATCTCCTTCTTCCATCATAGCAATGTGTTTGAATCTTGAATGGATTCTTAGAATTAAGAGTGAATGTTGATGTCCTTGGTATGATCCTATCATCCTTCCTCTCTTCCAAAAAACTTGTCCTCTGCTTTTGCTCTCCTGAAAACAGTCTAAAGAAAATAGAGATGGGATGCATATGCCAATTGCTATGATTACTTGTTGAAGTTTGTTCATTATATTCTTTATAATTCATATGCACATTATTTCCTTTTCGATGAGATGAATAGTTTCTCAGAGTTTGTGAACCTGAAATTAACTTTGAAAATGGAAGCACAAAAATTTCTTTTAAACCACTCATTTGATTTAGGTTATCAAGTTTTATCTTTGCAAAATCAAACATTTCAACAGATGTGAACGAAGCATGTTTGATATTCCAATAATTCTTGATGCTCAACTCATGCAAAGGTTTAGTAATGTACCTTTCATACTCAATGGTTCCACATGTATATGGAAAGACTTTGGGTGAATGAACCAAACACATTTGCACAAGATTTCTTTGTTTCAGTGAAGAATATGAACAAGAAAATAACACTGATTGTTCTGAACAGCAAGCTCTAAACAACCTTTTTTATCTCAAATAAAGAAAAGTATGGTTCACAAGATGTACAACTCATTTTATTCAACTTCAATTCAGCAATGTTGTGACATGTTATGCAAAGAGCACAAACATAAAATTTATTTATAATGTAGTGTCCAATGATGTTAAATGTAAACTTGCAGCAATAGGCATTATTCAAAGATTTCATAGATGATATATCAAGAACGCTTTCAACCATTTTATTAATATCAACAAATTCATCAAGCTTGACATAGAACATACATTCAGCAAGAGATATTCTTCTAAAGAATTCAGCATGACTAATCAATTTCACATGGCCCACATTATCGACATGTAAATTATCATATATTTCAGTCAAAGTATAGCAATGGTCATGCATGATTGAACAATGTTTGTCAACTTTCAAAATTTCAGCACTTGTATCAACATGTGGATCAATCAAATCAGCACAAAGATTTTGTGTATACTCAATTTCAGTTGAAGCAAATTTGTCATCACAATTACTGGTCAATATATGTTGCAGATTCAGTTCTAAATTATTTGCATTACCTTTCAGATTTTGTGATGGTACATGAATGATGCATTGTATCTCTGAACTTTTACCTTTTTCCTTGTCATGGTTCAGGTTTTGCACAGCATAGAGTTGGTTCTCAATAGTGGCAACCCTCGCATTTCTCTGGCCAAGTTTGGGGGTCTTTTGAGCAGCCATCTCCTCTGAATCTTCTTTATAGACCTGCATGTTGGGAGAAACAACACTAAGAGTAGACATTAGTGGGTTAGTGTTAAAATCATCCGTGCATGCCTTGCAATAAAGCTCTCTCTTTTTGTGTGGTGTATCTCTCACACTCATATTGTGGATACTCTCAATCTCACATTTGGTGGAATCACACAACTCACTTTTGTTTTCACTCTCACTCAATTTGGCTATGTGGCACTCATTCTCACAAGGGATTTGATGCATAATATTTTCAATGTCTTCTAGAGCAACATATGAATATCTTCCATCATTCATGATGTAATCGATTGCCATTGGGGTAGTAATGGTGGCAGCAACACCATCAGGTCTATCCTCTTCAAACAATGATGATCTCTCAATTGCTGATGTGGATTCATCCCCACTAATATTGCCTTCAATCTGAACTTTCTGTGGCATTGGAACAGCAATAGATGCAACCAAATAATCATCTTTGACCTCTTCCAAAGATGTCGGACTAGCATTAGTATAAGTGGAATCATGTGCACTAATCTTTCCTTCAATAATCTCAACACTCTGTGACATGGGGGAGCACAAAATTTCAGCACCACTGTCCAATAATTCATCACATAATGCAGCTGATGGTACAACACATCTTGACACCATATTTGTGCTTGGAACCATGTTGGTTCGAAACTTCAGATCCATTAGATCATGATGAACTTCATCTTGGACAGATTTATTACTAGCAATAGACGGCACAATAGCATCATCTTTGTGCTCACATTCAGCTCTCAAACTGAAACAATGATTGGCCTTCAATTTCAGATTAGATTCACCTTCAAAAATCAGAGTGTTGTCAACCTCTTGGTCATAATTGGGTACTGATTTTTCATCAGACGACATAGAAAATTTCTGGACAGATTTGGAGCATATAACTTCTCCACTTTTAGCACTAGAATAAGGCTCAGAACTTCTAAGATCTGCAGCACTTGTGTTCAGACATGGTGGCAGTGCTTCTTGATGAAAATTTTTTAGATTTCCATGGCGTGGAACTGTAGCATGTTCCCTCAACTCAACACACAAAGGATCAGCCTCGATCAGAGAAGTATCTTCTCTAGTTTCACAACTCAATTGATGATCTTCCACAACTTGCATAGTGGCTTCTGCTACCTCATTTTGTGTGTCATGTGCAGCAGAATTTTCTTCTTGATCTTGCTCAAAACTGAGACAAACATTGATGGGAACATTTGCAACTTGATTCTCATCAACCTCAGATTGTAAATGGCACTTTGGGATAGCAACAACATCAAGAGATGGTGTAACACTATGATCCAATGTAATGTCACACACCTCAACATTTTCCATATCAATTTGGGACATAGAGCCTTCTTCTTGCTGCACAACAAAGTTCTTCTTGGAGTTGAATTGTTGATGTTCACTTCTCTTGGTACTAGAATCAACTAAAGAAACTTTTGGGACAACATGTCCTCTCTTCTTGCATGGACTTGATGATTGCTTCTTTCCAACAATGGAGGACATATTGGGCTGCAACTTAGCACTTTTATCTTGGCACAAACTAATGTTCTGGGTGACCTTGCCTTGCTGCACCTTCATAACTTTTTTTCCTCTCTAATTGCATAACTTAGAAGATCTTGCATACTTCTAAAATATTTGCCCTCAAGTGCAGTAGCAATGTTACCATTAAGACCTCTCTCGAAATATTCCATTGCATTCATGTCATCAACAACATTTGCACGATGCAAGGAAGAATTCAGCTTATCATAATATGCTTGGACAGATTTACTACCTTGCTTCACACGCTGCAAACGACGAAGCAAAATCAGCCGATATTCCCTTAGAACAAATTCTTTTCTCATGGCCTTCTTCAAATCTTCCCAATTCTTGATGAGATGTTTATGTGGATATTGTTTCCACCAATCATGAGCATAATCTTCAAATTCAAGCACAACTCGTGATATCTCCTTGGCTTCTGAAAAATCTTGAACCTCAAGTTCAATCTCCATTTCTTCTGCCCAAACAAGAAATTCCTCCAGATCATTACTTCCATAGAATGGAAGATTGGTATATCTTCGGCCTGTCATGGTTATTGCATATGCAAAATAGCAAGCTTATATGTGGTATAGGAAAATATGTAGAACTCTCACAACCTCACCTCTCTTACCAACCAAAGCTCTTATGAATTCCCTGCCGCGGATTACAGAGAAACAAATGTGTGGTGGTAACTGAAAGTGATGGCGAGGCGAATACAAGACTAGAGAGTACAGATTACGGTGGGTTTTATGTGGAGCTTGGTGGAGAATAAAACAAGGAATGCAATCTAAATTCTAGTTATTGTAATATTAAGTAACAATCCAAACTAGAAGTTCTCTGCCTAGTGCTGATCACAGAATATGAATGAGATGTAAATCGATCACACACACACGCAAGGAAATTTCAGATTTGATGCAAACAAGGAGTATGATTGGGATGCAAGTGTTGCAATCAAACCCAACCAAAATTTTGCACCTAAACAAGGATAGCACACTGGTTGCACTACTTGATATGAAAACTTTCAGCACTTGTGCACATAAACCTACTGATCTTTCAACCTTTCTTTCTCAGTTTTTCTCTATTCTTTTTTTTTTACTTTTCTTTCTTCTCTTTTTTTTTGACACACTTTTTTTATAACTAAACACAAAGACCAGATTAAGACACTTGCACAATTAAGATAAGAACAAAACACAACCGGTAGCTATAATAGGATCAAAGTTTACGCGAAGGACATGATATGCGTTTTTTTTCAGATTTTTTTGTAGGGATTTTCAGATATATAAAGAGGCTCAAAGGACACACAAAGGATAATGATCAGCAACTAAAACAAAGACTCTAATGAACTGAAACTTAACAAAACTCACTAAAATAACAGATTGAAACAAAGGGCTAAAGCAATGTATTTTTTCAGGCTTTTTGGTGGATAGGACGAAACAAAATATATAAGTAGCTAAGGGAAAAATCCTACCGTGGTAACGAAAGCTTTGATACCAGATGATACGCTCAGGGGGTCCCGATCTTCACGACGTAGGATGATCACCGATAACTAGCTGAAGAACAGCCGGATAACTTGCTGCAAGCAGCGATAACTAGTGCAACCTGGCAAATAAAACTCGAAGCCAACCACCGTCTTTAATCGGCAACCTGAATCGAGGATTCGCCCAACCACACTCTCAAAGAACCAACCAACACAGCCTACAATCAATCGAGGAAACCTCGAAGGGAGTAGGAGCACCAATTGGGAGCGGATGAAGCCGCCGCTTCTGTAAATCTCGCAAAGGAAATCACAAGAGCAAAGGGGTAGAGATCTCTCTCAATATTTGTTAGCACACAGCTGAACAAAAGGGGGATTTGTATTCTATTATCAAAAGTCTATAAATGCTATGGAGTAAGGGGGTATTTATACAAGGAACAACCCTCCTAGATAGGTAGAAACATGAAATGAAAAAGATAAGTCAAACTATGTGAAAGGGCCTCTTCGAACTGGCTTCCTGCTGGGTTCCCGCGTGGCTGTTTGACTTCTGCGCAGTATTCAGTGTTTTGGCAATAACTCCATCTTGGAAACTCCAAATGACATGCGGTTTGTTGGGTTGGAAAGTTAACTTGATAACCTTTCACACCATGTGCAGCATGTACCACGAAATATTGTAGATTGGTATAGTTTTGCATGGAAACTTGGACATCAGGCTGACTGCTGACTAGCTGACCAGTCTGTACTAAATCAGTCGAATCTCAACATTGGAGAATCCAAATCAAGTGAGAGAACTTGGGCTTGAAACTAGACTTGATAAGCTTTCCAACAAGTCCTCATGGGCCTTCATAGCTTTTGCGAGCAAAAAGTTGTGACTGATTCTTTCTGATGGTTCTGTCACACGGGACTGGCTCGAACGTGATCCTCCTCTTTGGTTCACCCTTGGTGTCTTCTTGTCATCCTTCGTGGTGCACCAAAGCAATAGCAACGTGCATGACTTAGGCAGTATATAATTCTCATTAACATTAAAATGATTTTCAGAAAGTAGCGCGTGCACCTCTTGTTGTAGCTTCTTGGCTCGACTACGTGTAATTGGTCTATCAAAGACTTGGACTGGTGTTGGTGTAACTTGACTTGGAGGTTGTAACATGTTGTTGGTTGACGTGGTCATATCACATATCCTCCAGAACAGCATTAACTCTTTCGGTCTGACCATCTATTTGAGGATGATAGGCAGTGCTACGAATCAAACTCGTTCCCAAACCTTTTATGCAAGTGCTCCCAAAAGTGAGCAGTAAATTGTGACCCTCTGTCAGACACTATATTCTTCGGTATGCCATGCAATCTCACAATCTCAGCAATATACTTCTCGGCATATTGAGGTGGTCTATAATCTGTCTTGACAGGTAAAAAGTGAGCTGTCTTTGTAAGACGATCCACGATTATCCAAATCAAATCATGTCCTTTCTGAGTAGTGGGCAAACTTGTGATGAAATCCATACTTATATCATCCCACTTCCAACTAGGCACGGACAAAGGTTGCAACAATCCGACAGGTCTCATATGAATGGCTTTTACCCTACAACATGTGTCACATCTGGCTACATATGCTGCAATCTCTTTCTTCATCTTGGTCCACCAAAAATGAGGTCTTAGTTCTTGGTACATTTTGCTACTTCCGGGATGGATAGATAACTTTGAAAGGTGAGCCTCATCCATAAGTTTATTCTTAAGCTCTCCATCCTTGGGAACAACAAGACAGTCGTCAAACCATAACGCGTCTTGCTCATCCACTCTAAAGTGCTTGGATGGTTCTTCTTTAATCTTTTCTTTGATATGGAATATTCCTTTGTCGGTTTTCTGGCCTTCTATTATCTTACTTTTCAAAGAACAACTAATCTGAATATTGTGTAACATGGCAGTATGCATTAGATCAAAACCATCTTCGAGCAAAGGTTGCACATTCAGGCAATATGACTTTCTACTCAAAGCATCTACCACTACATTGGCCTTTCTAAGATGATATTGCACATTCAAGTTGTAATCTTTGATCAATTCTAACCATCTTCGTTGTCTCATATTCAATTCAGGTTGGGTGAAGATGTACTTGAGACTCTTGTGATTGGTGAAAATATTACACACATTACCAAGTAAGTAATGTCTCCAAATTTTTAATGCATGCACTACGGCAGCAAGTTCAAGATCATGCGTCGGATAGTTGATCTCATGCTTTCTCAACTGACGGGAGGCATAAGCAATGACTCTTCCTTCTTGCATAAGAACACAACCTAATCCTATTTTTGATGCGTCACAAAACACATCAAAAGGTTTCTCAATGTTCGGTTGCACGAGAACTGGAGCAGTAGTCAACAGTTCCGCAAGATGTGGAAAGCTGTCTCACACTCCTCTGTCCACACAAACTTATGATCTTTCTATAGCAGACTTGTCATTGGCTTGGCAATCTTCAAGAAATCGGGTATAAAACGACGATAGTAACCAGCTAAACCCAAGAAACTTCTGACTTCTGAAACTGTGATTGGTGTCTTCCAATCCATAACCTCTTGCACTTTACTCGGATCTACAGATACTCCATTCTCTGATAGAATGTGACCAAGGAAAGGAACTTTCTTCAACCAAAATTCACACTTGCTAAACTTAGCATACAACTTATGATCTCTCAGTCTGGTTAAGACAATTCTCAGATGCTCTTCATGATCTTTCTCATTCTTAGAGTATACGAGAATATCATCAACGAACACAACCACAAACTTATCCAACTCTGGCATGAAAATTATATTCATCAGATACATAAAGTATGTAGAAGCATTTGTTAAGCCAAAGGACATAACAAGATACTCATACAACCCGTATCTGGTGGAAAAGACGGTTTTTGGTATATCTTGCGGTCTAATCTTTATCTGATGATAACCTGATCTTAAATCTATCTTAGAGAACACTCTGGCTTTAGTTAACTGGTCGAACAAAATATCAATATGAGGTAAGGGATACTTATTCTTGATAGTTACAGCATTAAGAGGCCTATAATCCACACACATTCTCAAAGTACCCTCTTTCTTTTTCTTCACAAACAAGGCAGGACATCCCCATTCAGACTTACTTGGCCGAATAAACCCCTTGTTCAACAACTCCTCTAGTTGCTTCTTCAACTCAGCTAACTCATCCGGAGGCATCCTATAAGGTCTCCTTGAAATTGGAGCTGTCCCGGGGATCAACTCGATTCCAAACTCAACATCTCTATCTGGCGGAAGACTAGGTAACTCATCTGGAAACACATCCGGAAACTCACACACGACCGGAATCTGATGAATCGGAATGACTTCCAAAGCACATGTCACACTCACAAGGTCTGTTCTTTTGGGCAATGGTACCTGAAAAGTACCCTCTCCCTGGGGATCCTTCAGGGTGAGTACCCGACTTCCTGTATCTATAACTGCTCCCTATTTCTTCATCCAATTCATCCCTATGATGACATCCAGAACTAGTCCAGGCATAACTATCAGGTCTACTCGAAACTTTCGACTACCTAACTCAAGGGTTGCCCCTCTAACCATCTGATTAGTTAAAACATCAGCCCCTGCTAAACTTATACGGTAACCATAACTTAAGTCTGTGCATAGTTGTTCATGTTTCCGTGCAAATGCTTGACTCATGAAAGAATGCGATGATCCAGAATCAAATAGAACAACTACAGGGTTTTGGTTAACAGGAAACTTACCAGCAGTTATGGGCTCTCCCTCAGAAATCTCATCCACAGTGGTGTGGTGTACTCGAGCATTATAGGTCTGCTGCTTCTTTCTGGGCAGATAAGGGCAGAACTTGGAAAAGTGGCCTGGCTGATCACAATTGTAACAGGGTCCCTTCACTGTACTAGCAGACCCGATAGCTCCCTTCGAGTTACCTTGTCCCGTAGTTGCGGCTGTCCTCGCTGGCGGCACTGCCATCTTGTATGGCTTCTGCGGTCCCTTGTAATTCTAGGTCTTATGCTGCGGTGGCCTAAACCTTGCACCTGGTGCAGACGGGCGATAGGTTGAACGATTAGCAGTGACAACTCTTGGCTATGACGGTCCTGACTCAAAGGCTCTCTTGCGAGTCTTGGATGCTGTGTACGCGTTGTTGTTCTTCTCTTGTTTCAGACAATCACTGATGAAGTCATTGAATCTGGCGCGGGTATTGGTACCCACATGCTTCATCATCTTCGGACCTAACCCTCTCTTGAAGCTAGCAATTTTTTTAGCATCTGTGTCAACCATGTCGGGAGCATAACGACACAAGTTGTTGAAGACATGCAAATACTGTGTTATGGTTTTGGTACCCTGATTTAAAGCCAAGAACTCTCCCAACTTCATCTCAACTAGCCCTGATGAAATATAAACTCTACGGAAGGCTTCAGTGAACTCTCTCCATGAGATCTGAGCATTTAGAGGGAAGGTGGTGCGATGATGTTTCCACCACATCCCTGCTGGGCCTTGTAACTGATGTGTAGCATACTCTGTCTTCAGTACTTCTGTCAGCCTTAACACACGGAACTTATCTTCCATAGTGTTAATCCATTCTTCAGCGTTAAGCGGCTCGGTTGCTTCCTTGAAAATTAGCGGCCTAGTGTCCATGAAATCCTTGAAGTTGCTGTACTGATTCACTCCATTGCCACCACCTTGGTTGTTACCACGTTGCACGTTGTTGGCAATGGTACGCAGAAAATCTTCCATATTCTTCTGTGACTGCTCGGCATTGCGCTGACTTCCCAGAAACTATGCAAAGAATACCTCTGTAGTGAGCGGTGGAGGAGGCGGCAAATGTGGCTCCGGGTGTGGCTCATTATGGATGGCGTTGTTTTCACCACTCCCACCTGCCCCGGCACCATTTTCACCAGTTTCAGCAGCCTCATACGTGGCGCGGCGAGTGTTTGCCTTCTGCATATTTCAGTAACAAGTAATGATTAAGCGAAGCTGTAGTAATTGTAAGTGAATAAAAAATTATGCCGTACTGAATTCATTGGAGAGAACAAGTCATACAATAAAATAGAGGCACAATAATGCATTCCAATTAAAACATCATCACTAATTAAATTACTTCAAATGCAACATCACGTCCAATACAACCACGTTGCCAGCATACACACTGGACTTTATGCGCTCAGGTATCGCATGAACAACCAAGATCCAACATTCTACCAAGTCTCAAGGTTCAAACGAGATACATCAAGATACATGAAACCAAAAGAAGGTCATCGTGACAGGGCCTAGTAGCTAACGCAAAGCAACTAGCCTACTCTTTGGGGCCATCATCGGGGTCGGAGACGTTACCATCGCTACCATCAGTAGCAACGTCGTCGTCGTCGTCAGGTGCGGCTGCGGGCTCGTCCTCGTCGTCGTCGACGTCCATACCGACGGCTTCTGGAGGAGCATACGGGCCAATCCCATTGTAGAGCGCATGAAACTCCTCATGCTAGTTGACATTGTACTCCTCTAGCTCCTCGACCCTCTGCCTCAGGAGGTTCCTCTCGTTCCAGGCTTCATTCCTCTCCTGAACCAACTGTCCAATCATGCGGTCTGCATTATTGTTGGCATGAGTCAACGTATGCACCCTCTATAGAGAACTATCACCTCTCTCTAGAGCCTGGTCTCGCTGCAAGCTCATGTCAGCCAACTGCTCCTGCAAACTTGCTATAGCACGTGCCTGCTTCTTCTTTTATTTTCTTGCTTTGAGCCGATCCTCACCACGCAAACCAGTCAAAGTCCAATAGGTACACTCCAGACCCTGGTATGCTCTGATAGCTGCATACATCGCACTCATAGCGTGGTTGTCGCTAGCTTGTCCTTCGTTTGGGCCTCTGACTAAAGCACTTCCTTGCGGCTACACCCAAATAGCATCGCGAGGATCATCTCTCAAAAAAGTGTCAGCCAAGGCTGCTGCCAGCTCGTTGGGAAATCTGCTCATTATGTCCCAGATGACACGGAAAGCTGCTCCCTCTGCATCCTCAAGCAGAGTGCGTCCTTTAAACTCTAAGTACCAACCATCCCACTCTGGAGCATCACCAAAAGCAGGGACAGTGATCTCCACTACTACCAGTCCATCCTCTGCTAACTGGCTCTCACTCCAAGAGTACACCGGCTCCTGATCCTCCGGGTACCCCACATCATGGAGCACTCTCCAAAGCAAAGTTGGCATGCCAAACTCGCTCAGAAAGGTGTCCGTGCTGCGGCGCTCCCGTGGGGCCAACTGGCGTCGGGGTGCTCTTCCACCTGTGGACTTACGGGCAATCTGCTTCGTGCGGGCCATCTGTACCAAAAGTTTTTATTACCCGGTGAGAACATATTTTAAGTTGGTACAATTTTTATCAAAAGGGGATAATCAATTTATAAGGGGAGGAATGCATGACATGAATGAAATGCACAAGCAACATGATGCATGCACGTTTCTTACGTTCTCATAAACTTAAGAAATAAATGATATCTATCGATGAATTCGGTGGCATACAGGCGATCTCTCATATACGTAACTAATGCGTTCTACACGAGAAACGCTGTTATGTACCTGCAGAAAATTCATTTCAGCCCAAATCCCCATGCTTGCATGAAAGCAATAAATCTATCTACACGCTCTACACGAATCCCCAGATACGCGTACAACGGTAGTAACCACCCAAAACATCGTCCTATTGACGGCATCGCCACAACGGATGGAACAACCACACCTATGACACTTTTGTAAAAACATGCGTAAAACATGTAAGTACTCCAGTATCATATAAACACTCTCCCTAGATCGGCGGTGTATCCGATCATGCTCTCACATCTCACACTTATCGAGGCATAGAGGCAACTGATCCATACATTACCACTCAATTAAGTGGCACTCATACAATAGCACGCCGTATGAGCAACGAAGAGAAATATGGTGCAAGAACCCCCAAGTCAGTACTTAATTAAGCCACCTAGAGTCCTTACTGGGCATAAAGGATATGACCACTGGCATACTTTTAGTTTGTAAATCACGTTTTTCAAACATATTTTTGTTTTAAATACACTTGTGAACAGTAAACACGCTAAACCATGCTCCGATGTCAGCTGTAACAGAATCAACCAATTATACGAGATTAAGTAAGAAAATCATCCACCGAGCAGACGATTTAGCAAACTTAAGCCCGTATAACCCGGTAGTCCGTGAAATCATGACGAATTTCAAACCAATTTACATACCAGCCAAGATCGTAATAAGTTTAGCGATCACCATCACAAGTTACATAAAAATTCATGTCACAAATACATCGGAGTTTAAACATAGTTATTACAAACCAGTTTCGAATGAAAGTAGCGGAAGCATTTAGTTCAAATCACACACTCACACAGAGTTCAAAATACAGTGCCAGCTAAGGATCATCTTCCAACAAAAGCATCAGGCGAGATGTAGTGAATGACCATTGCCCATGGTCCTAAGCTTCTCCCATCGCAGGATAAAGGCAGTTGATACAGTAGCCGTAATACATCTGCCCATCTGCAACAAGTGGGAACAAAGCCCTGAGTACGAGAAGGTACTCAGCTAGACTTACCCGACAGAACCAAAAATAAAAGACACCAAGGAATCATGACAGGCTGTCTGGTGGGGTAGCCGACTCATTTGCAAAAAGACATTTTTAGCATTTAAAGAATCTTTCCAAAAGCTTTGCATCAAGTTAAATCTTTATTAACCTGCCAACTACATTTGCACCTGTACTAGAGTAACATGTAATTAAACAGGTAATGATAACCAATGATCATTAACAACTTCTATTATGTCATATTTCATATAACTGTCCAAGTGTTTCATCAATATTACTACGATGAAGTAGCTCAAGTCAAGTGCTCACTATCCAGTGAACGATGGCGATTCGAATCGATTATTAACCAGCTGGTCATTTATTCCTTACACAAACCTCACTCACTCGCTAAAGTGAGGTGTTGGTCACCGAGTCAACCATTCAGGTAAAGTCGTGAGCTTGCCAGGAACCACATGTACCCAGGGGCCGCCCGACTGCTCTTTGGCCTTATCATTGCACCCCCGTATCCTGCCACTACTGCTCCGGTACAGTGCGTTGTGGGCAATTCACTCGGCCCGAATAATCTCCTAGCTTTGCAGTCAAAAGGTACATTATTCAGCCAGCTAAATGTAAGGCATGCGTTCAACATGACTCGAGGCCCAACAACGGTCGGTCCTTAATCGACACAGATGGAAAACACTACAGTTCGAAACCCTGCAAGTTTCCGCCCGGTCTCAAATTCACATTAACACTTAGTTATTATACGATGACATACTTTTCTCAAGCAGATCCAGGTAACCACCTATAGCTCGCAGGTGACAGGAAATCACCCAACTTCTACCGGTCTAAGCAAGCTAAGCCATTACTTGACTGCGAATGACAAGGTGACAATGATAGGGTAGAATGGAGTAAACAAGGTATAATGCAGTAACGGTTGCAAACAACTCCTAAACATAATGCAGCAGTTAAAGTAAAGCATTAATAAAGTCTTTACAAATCGGGGGAGAAAAATGCTCCAGGGCGTACCTCTCTCGAAAGAGCTCGGACGGTGGTCTGGGCACTCTGGAAGATCCTCACCAACCTCCTCGTCGGCTTCGAACACTTCCTGCTCCTCGGGCTGCTCTTCTGGCTCCTCGGAAACTGCTACCGGTGTTACTTCGTGCGATCCTATATGATGCAACTGTATAAGTGCTTATGCCTAGGTGCATTGCAGAAATAACATGTAATGGTCATGATCAATGAAATGTAGATAAATAGGTTCACTTTATTTCATAAAGTAGGAATACATTTCTTCTATAAGGTAGTCAACATCATCCAAGAATACAGACTACAAGCACATGTTATCTACTGCATTCTCTTCTACTACTACCATGCTAAGTCAACACATCTTATTAAATGCTTCAAAGATACACCAAAGCAACTCCTATTAACTAGTCATGCATTAACAAGGTTAATTAAACCCTAATTGCAACTAGGTTTGAACAGCAACACCTATTTTGGTAGCACAGAAAAATCTGAGAAAATTACTGTAGCTTTCTATCATCTAATCTAGCATACCACAAAAGTTTCATTGCATTTGGATTAATAGAACTGCCTACCCAAAAATAACAAGCTAGGGCCTAAAAATGAGCATAAAAATACTTTATACTATGAAAAGTATCAAACAACAGATTTAACATTTTTTCTACATCCTACACAATAGATAATCACCATAGAAAAATTATTACATGCATGTTTTATTCATCTTTTTCTCTTTAGCAAAAATAACAATTATTAGCAATATTCAACACTTGTACTATACATCAAGATTTTTCTACAGAACATGCATGAAATATATTTTTCCTAGCAAGTACATCACAAAAGAAAATTATTGCAAGTGGAACCATATTTTTTTGAGCTTTCTATGATTTATTACATATTTAAAAAGAAAACAGCAATTTCATTGATTAAATAAAAACTCTACAGAAAAGTATTTCAAACTTGACATGCAATATTTTTCCCAAGTAGATCTGATGATAAGGAACCTAGCAAAATTTATTTCAACAGATTTGGAGCAAATTTGAGTAGTCAAACATTTTCCAAACCATTTCCATTTTCAAATAATAAAAGAAAAACGAAAAACCATTTTTCTTATCGCTAACGGGCCAGCCCAGTGAAATCAACCGGCCAGCTATGGCTTTCGGCCCGAGCGCGCGCGCGGGAAAGCAGGCGTGCCAGCCCGGCTTGGGCTTCGGCCCAAGGCCGCCTTGGCCCAGCGAACAGAGAGGGGGAGCGGGGCATGTCCACGGCCGGGACATCCTGGCGCCCGGGACGGCGGCGGTGCGGTGGCCGCCGACGGCCAGCGGCCGCTTCCGGTCGTGAGTGGGCGAGGTCTGGCGAGCAAAAGGATGGCGAGGAAAAAGACGAACACGATAGCGTGATGCAAGGGGAGAAAGAGAGAACGAGGGCGCCGGTGGTGGAGCGCGAGCTCGGCGGCCCAGCTCGGTGGCACGCGCGGGAAGACGCTCAATTGAGCCTTACCGTCGACGAGCAAAGCGCACGATGACCCGTTCGGAGGAGAGGAGGAGGTGGCGGAGCGGGTGGCAAGACGAATCGGAATGAGAGGCGGTCATTGAGCGGGAACGGCGGTTCGGAGGTGGGAGGTGCCGGTGATGGCGCGCGGTGGCGGAGCGATGGCTGTGCGAGGGAGAGAAGGAGCGCGTGGGCGAGGAGGTGAGCAGCGGGCAGAGGAGATGAAGGCGGAGCAGTGGGCGGCTAGGTGTGGGGTGAAGACCAGCTGAAGATGTCGCGCGGCGAGCTCGTCGGCGCATGGCCGCCACGCGGTGTGCGCGGTCTGCCGCGGTCGGTCGCGCTAGCTCGGCGAGCGCGTGCGGGCGAGCGCGCGGGCGGAGGCAGGCGCGGACGCGGGCGCGGGCGCGGGCCAGCTTCGGCTGTTGGGCCGGAAGTGGGGCGGCGGCCCGTTAAGGTAAGAAATTCCTTTTTCTTTTCTAAATACATTTTCAGATTTTATAATTTGATTCAAATTCAAATTTTGAAGATGAAAAAGACATTTTCACAAATTGCCCCCAAAACAAAAGTTGTTCAAAATTTTATTCTCTACAACTTTCATGTAGGACGCTTTTCAAAATTCTAAATAGATTTTGAATTAGTGATTTAAATTTAAAATTTTAAATTAAAACT
The DNA here is from genome assembly GCA_038087645.1 of Saccharum hybrid cultivar R570. Classification (NCBI taxonomy): domain Eukaryota; kingdom Viridiplantae; phylum Streptophyta; class Magnoliopsida; order Poales; family Poaceae; genus Saccharum; species Saccharum hybrid cultivar. The sequence continues at coordinate 6,584,446 of JAQSUU010000191.1, read as the reverse complement.
CAATTTTCTGAAATATTTTTAGAAGCAAGATTTGGGAAGATTTTGAATACAAAACTTGCTCCAAAAATCATGTTAATTATTTCTAAGTCATTTAGAGTTATAGCTCAACAAATTTTTACCACTCTTAGCTAGAGTTTTTACTAATTCAGAATTTAAACATGTGTTTTCACAATTTAAATAAATTCTAACTTAATTTGCATGTGATGATGAACATGTATGAAATGTAAATGCTCATGATTTAGGATGTGAATGCATGCTTAACACCCAGAGGTGTTACATCTGCTACCTCTGGATGACTCCACGATTCATCATCACTCCTATTATGACATTTGTGGATGCAATGCAAAGACGTAAAGAGACAACGATAATTGCAACTAAAAGAACACGATACGCTGCACAAGCTCACAGACTAACTCTAACGTACTAGACTACGTACCCATGTGGTTGAATAAGATATGATTTACCCAACAAGTATTTTTGTCATAAGAACCCAAAGTGCTGCTTTATTTATTTCATCGATTTAATATCTATACTCTAACTAGGGCTCATTAACTAATTAAGCAAACTAATTGTTCGGGAGCTACAACAATTGCAGTGAGCATGTAATAACATTATGAGGCTACCATAAAATTTTTCAAAACTAACACTATCATTCTTTGGCCATAAAAATTACAAGTTCATATGTTAACAATATTACACTTCTCAATTTAATTAAAGAACTTCTGAAAACATTATGAGACCACGCGAACAAATTATACCAGTAGATAGATCCTAATTTTAGAAACCTAACAAAACTTGTTTCACCATTTTTGGACTTCTACACATTTAGATATTGAATTTACAAGTTAGCTCAAAATAAAATTAGAAATTGTTTTTAGAAAAAGGAAAACCAGCGGCAACCAAATTCGGCCCGGTGGCCCAAAGGCCCAGCGCGGGGCGCGGACGCGCGCATATCAGGCAGGCCCAACTTGCCCAGCCGGACGCGGACTGCGCACTTTGCAGGAAACACCGCCGATTAAGCTAAATCAACCCGCAGTACAATGTGTACTAATCATCTGAGTCACGAAATTTGCATTGAGAACCCCGTAAAGTTTCTATTCTATTTTCTCACCCTTTCCTCTTCTTCCTCTCATACACGGAGCAGAGGACGGCTCGGGCGGTCGATTTCCAGCCGATTGGAGACGGATAGACGGCGGGGAGGCGGCGCTCAGGCACACCTGGGCCAGAGCGCACCCGTGGAGGGTCACGGCCCGGCCGATGGCATGCCGTGGCGCCCTGGCCACGCGCACCCATGGCTTGGCGGCAGGACGACAGCGGCGCTGCGGGACGGCTGCCGGCGAGGACCAAAAGAAGGAGCGCGGAAATGGCGACGCGGGCAGGTGAAGACGGTGACAGTGGCGGCTCGACCAGGCGCAGCTGGTGGTGACCTGGCCACACGTGCGGTGACCGCGGTGGGCAGCTGCACGGCAGTGGTGCATGGCGGCTCCAGGGCGCGGGTGGCTGCGCAGCGACGCAGTGCACACGTGAGGAGGATGGCACGGCCGGTGCGGCGCGGACGGTGGCGACCGAGCTCGAGCGGCAGCTAGACGTGGCCATGGCGGACACTAGCAGTGCAGGCGCATCGCCGGCCGGGTACCAGGCCGACTTGGTCGGGCTAGGTGCACCGGCGACAGTGTGGAGTTGCGGGGGCAGCGTGGGGTCGGGGACGTCTAGCGCGAGCTGAGGAAGGCCGTGGCGCTATCGGCTTGGGCGGAGCAAAGCCGGAGATGGTGAAGACGATGCACAGAGGCAGCGGAGTGCCTGACGCACTCGCGGGCGTCGGTGGCATGGCCAAGGGTGACCCGTGGCACCCCGGTCACGCACGCACGCTGGGCAGCTACTGGACGGCGACGGCACGGCCCGGCAAGGTCCGTCGGGGGCACGCGGGGACAGCAGACGGCCACTGCGCGAGGCGAGGAGGGAGCTAGGCCGGTGGGCTAGGCGCAAAGGACGCACGAAGGAGCAGGAACACTCGACGCGGGCGCTTACCTAGTGGCCATGGCAGGCGGCGCTGTAACACCCTCGGTGTTACGTTGTAAATCACAGGTTAAAAATATTCATGAGCATTACATTTAGTTAAAGTGCATGAGCTAGAAATAAAAATCAAAATGCAATTCGAGTCTCGGAAATAAAAAAAATAGAAAACGAATAATATAAAACCCAGATCAACAAGAATTCGCTAACTAAAATTATCAAGTGCGAATATTCACGAATTGTATCTAATCAAAGCGGGAAAGATCGTTATGTGAGCGAGTCATGAAGACATATTGGAAACTTGGAAAATAGAGCATTCGCAAATAAGTTCGTGAAACACAAATTTACCTCGATTAAATGCCATGCTTGAAGTAAACAGGGGGCAACAACTAGACTCAAGACTTGATCGTCTGTCATGTCTTGTTTTCAGAGTGTACAGGACGTCTAAGTTATTTCCTTCCTGTGTACTAAAGAGAGAGGGTGCAGCTCAATCAGCACAGAAAGCATTACAACGCTAGGAGTTTTCTGCATGTGCCCACTAGTCACGCCATGTAGTCCCGTGAATTATTGGAAAGCTATAGAACTTCAGGCTTCGCACCCTTGCTTGCTAACCAGTGACGCTCCTCTCTGCCAAGTCTACTCCGCAGGGTACACGAGCCTTTATTAGTCCCTTGCAAAATTTTCATCCTGCCCGACGACCGACTACAGCTCGCAGAACTTACCAGCACGTCGTGCTGAGCACCAGAAAGCAAACCGGAGCACACGTCGCGCTGAACACCAGAAAGAAGCAAACTAGACAACACGCAGAGAACACTGTAGCGTAGAGGAATCTACTGTAGCACGTGCAGAAACACTGTAGCATGCAGACACCACTATTCATCGCAGAGGACACGGGATCCTGCAGAAATCACTGTAGCACGTAGGAACATAGTTCATCCGAAGAAAAATTTTATCACCGGTGCGCTGTGAGGTTATTTAGAGTACTACCTCCGCTGAAGTGTGTCGCGCGCGTCAGTTATCCTTCTTCTGCGAGCTTGCACCATCCAGTAGCCGAGTTGTCCTATTTCGCTACTCATTTCTTCTTCCTCCCAAATCAAGTTTCTCTATTCTTGCCCGTATAAGCTGTGTCTATCGATTTCTCTCCGAAGTACTAGTCGATTGCGGTGAGTATCTCGTGAATCCCTCCAATACTTCCTCTATCTCTCCCTAGCAGTGCCATCCTTCTCCATTATTTCTTTGATTAAAGACCAGGGCACCACCGGTGCAAACATGAGCACGTCACGAGAGATCAAGCCATGAGTTAATTAATCCTCTTTGATTTTCTAGAGATTATCAACAGCCACCGTACGCGATCGATATCTCCACCATACGATATCCGAATCACTCGATTCTTCTTTCTAAAATCATTATTTGTCTGTTAGTGTAGTTAGATCATACGTATCTGTGATGATGCTAAAGTCTATTAAATCAATCAAAAGCGCTTAATATTAATATGATAAATCTTGTAGAATTTTTTGTGGCAAATAGGTAATAGCTTTAGCTTTGAAACATTTGTGGTAGCTTCATGGTTTTATTAGGTGCTTGTAGTTTTGTAGTCTTTGAATAGCTTACTAGATGTGATAGCTAAGTTTCCCTAGCCGTAGTAAATATTAAATCGGAAACAAATAAAGAGTATGCAATTTAATGAGTAAAGATTAATTGGATCAGTTTACTCTTGCTTAGTAAGAATAGTAGATAGCCTAGTATGTTAGTCGTTAGAGCTAGCTTAGTAGCTTAGTAATAATTGTTGTTATTTTAAGAGTTGCTATTGTCATTGTATTAAGTTATGTCATCATTTCTTGCATATAGATCACGAGATAGTGGAGTACGTGACTGCGGAGGAGCCGGAGTACGAGGAGATCGTGGAGGTGTACGAGGAGGAGGTCCCCGTGCTGGAAGGAGCCCCGAGCCATCAACCACTAACTTTGCTGCACACCAGGATTCCCAAGGCAAGCCCTGGTGCATAACCTTTATTTTGAAATGATAATAGGATATCTATGTTATATGTGCATTTACGTTTCAGGAGTTCTGTTGAAACCCACTTGCATAAATATTACTACACAAGAGTCTTACTAGTTTAGGTCATGTAGTTCCATGCTTAGGTTTCGTTAGCGTGAACAACATGGTGTTGTTCACGATAGGTGATCATTATTATCACTATGGTTAACATGAAAATAAAGGCAGGTGAAATAGTGACCGGGCAGGGATGTGATTTGGTAGTGGTGGATGTGACAAGGGGTGTCCTGCGGCCAACAGGGCATCACTGGGTTATATTGTTTCCCTGTCCGAGTCGGTTAAGGACCGGTCGTTGTATTTGGATGGTTGTCAGGTCACAGATCTCCTTATCCCAAGCATATACTAGCAGATGGGGCTAGAAAGACTTGTTATTCTCTTGACATGGGTTCCGGCTCCATCCGAACCAACTGAAGGTGAATTATATATGGGTATTAGGAGGTCTAAGCACCACGAGAGGGCGGGGGCTTGGAGTCCCAGTATGGACGGGGACTCGGTTCTCTTGATAAGAGGATAATGGGTTGGTCCCGTTTGTACCTCGGTACGGGCGGGGCGTGTATTTTTTGGGGTACCCAGCTGGGCTACATTGATTCACGAATCACCGCGTAAGCGGTCTGATATGACTTGATCCGGGTATCGTAGTAAGAACTAAAAGAGAAAAGGTGAATAATGATGGGTTTGTAGTGACCAACTCTTGTTCGAAAATAGCATAAGTGCTTACATAGATGGTTAGCTGATAAACTAAAAGATGGCAAATAAAAGAACTGCAATAAGGATCCACTAGTAGTAATGCTTTTCTGCAAACTTGAACCAGTAGCCAAAAAGCCTATCATGATCCTCGGAGTCGGGAAATTATTCTCAGTCGGGTAAGTCTTGCGAGTACATTATGTACTCAGAGTTTATTTTACCTCTATTGCAGGTGCTGCTTGAGGCTTTGTGTGGAGGATCGTCTGCTGGGCTCAGATGGATCTTTGCTACGCTCGCTAGATATTTATTTCCGTTGTTTTAATTCCGCACTCTGAACTTGGTATTGTAATAACTTATTTCTGAAGACTATGTTGTATGGAATAAACTAAGTATTGTACTCATTTTCATTATTGGATCCTGGATGAAATGTGGATGGTTTCGAGTTCTCCCATTGGGTGTGCTTGACAAAAACGGCTGGAATAGCCGCTGGCGGAGTACTTAGTGCCTAGAGGAAGGCAAGTACCTCTATTAGTGTGTTATTTTGGGTGGTTCTGCCACAGGCGCGAGCAGCAACGTGAGAGAGAGAGAGAGACCGAGAGAGGGAGGACGAGTGAGGAGCAGTGCGCGCTTGCCTCCTCCTTAAGCACAGGCGCAGCAGACAGACGGCAGGGGCAGCATGCGGGCACGGTAGAGGTACAAGGGGGCGAGGACACCACAGTGTGTGGCCACAGCTGGCCAACGCGGCAGGCCGGGCCGGCCAACACGCAAGCAGGCGACCATGGCCACCCAGGGCACGGCAGTGTCACGCTGAGGGAGTGGTGACCACGACCAAATGGCCAAACCGGTTGGTTACCAAGTGCTTTGACGAATTTATGTGACGGACAAATCGAAACCCAACAACCCAACCCTCACACCAACGCAAGGCTCTCACTTCGATTCAATCAATAGCGCGAAGACATGAAGTGGGTGTTTAACAAAATTTTACAGAATTTAAATGCCAACAAGGCTTTGTCATCCCATTTCAAACTTAGAGAGACCTAGAGTTGAGGTGGGGTTGGATTTCGAATTCGATTACCGAGCTTGCAAAACACTAGTTACCAATATTTATTCTCCAAAATAAAGTTGCACTTTCATCTACGTAGCTTGCTCATCAATTTTTTTACTTAAGCGCATTGCTCAAGTTACATTTTATTTTTTTGTTTATAAAAATTTGTTTTTCATGCCAAACAATTAGGCAACACATCCTATCCTTTTTGTTAGGATTTACATTAGCACCTTTATGCACTAAGTAATATAACTTAGTTATATATTTGATTTCTCTCAACTACAAATGTAAGTCACATAAGAGTGATTTATCATTTCATGTGTGTTTTAAATTTACCCTCCGGGAAACTTGTTTAGTTAATTTCTTTTAGACCTTAACCACGGTGCTAAGCGAGTCTATAACACCAGAGGTGTTACATTGCATCTAGAGGCACTTGGTGATTGTGTTTCACTGCGGGATTCGCTTGTTTCTCTTGGTGGTTATTGCCACCTAAACGGCTTGGTGCGGCGAGGATCATCGAGCAGAGAAAGGTGCTTGTCTCCGGCTCTGATCATGGTGATTGTGAGGGGTTCTTGACCTTTCCCCAGCGGAGAGCCAAAAGATACTCTAGTGGATTGCTCGTGACTTATGTGATCCTCATCTTATATTGGTTGTGCGGCACCCAATTGTGGGTTAGGCGTGTGATGCCTATTAGCGCGTGAACCTTCAAGTGAGTGAATCGCCACAACGAGGACTAACTTGCCAGCAAGCAAGTGAACCTTAGTAAAAAATCATTGTCATCTTGTCATTGGGATTTCTTTGGTATTCATTGTGATTAATTGATTGTCTCTTGCCACGGCGGTATATCTTCACTACCTCACTCTTGTACTTACATTCCTAGTGTAGCTATGCTCTTTAGTGTAATTAGTTTTGAGAGCTAGCTTGTGTTGTGTCTAGTGGTTAGTGAAGCTCTTTAGTTAGTCTTTGAGAGCTCACTAACTTAGTGGTAGTGACCTAGCATTGTGTGCTTAGAGACTATAGTAACTAGAATTGTGGTAGGTGGCTTGCATTTTTAGTAGGCTAGCGCAAGAATTGCTTCGCCTTATGTTTGTCTAATCACTTTGCTTAGTGTTGTTGTAGAAATTTTTATAGGATATTCATCCCCCCTCTAGCCATTTGGACCTTTCAACTCTCTTCGTACAGAAATAAATAATTTTCTATATATAAATTTTCGGACCGATTGCTCGCAAAAAGACGTGTGTACCCTCATCTCCTTTCCTTTCCTTTCCCGGAGCATATCTCCTGGATTTCACATTTATCATTTACATGCACACTTGATTATCTCCGCATTAGGAGTGTCTCATGTTTCAATAGAATGTTATTTTTTAGACAAACTTTAAAACTCATAAAGTTATTTATTTTAGACTGGAGGGAGTAATTAAAAGTTTGATTCCGTCGTCTAATGATTCTTAGTTGATTACCTTGATTCTACAATTTTTCGATTCTAGTAAGTATGATCCTATTATTTGCAATTGTATTGTTGGAGTTCCAATCATTAGATGTATTCATATCGCAATTCTAACAATCTTACCAAACAAATAAAATAGACTACAAGCATGTAAGTTAGTAAATAGTAAGTGTTTTGATAATTAGCAAGTTTTTATTCCTCTTTATTTCTCCGTGCTGGGTGAGTTTCCGGGAAGGAGGCACCACTAATGGGCACGGGAAGTTTAGCTTCCTAATGGAGAAGATGTTTTGCTTGGTCCCCTATGGACTTAGTTGAAGAAGCGATATCATAGGGTCTACTCATACACAACACCTGCCTTGTTATGTGACTATGTTAGGGGGTCACATGTGAAGTAGTTAGGATGATACCACACTTGTGTTTTGAAAGTCCAAAGTTTGGTTTAGCTCTATCTTAGGACATCAATAATAATAGTCAAGTGTCGAGTCTTCTATATTATCTTGTATGTGTGTCACATGCATGTAAAATGTTCTTTATTCATATATTCTCTCTTGTCAAGTGTATCTCTCGTATATTGGGATGCACGGAGAGCTTAACTCTTCTCTTCCCGCTAGCTCAAATGTTTGTGGCATAATACTAGCTTAGAGCTACTAATCATTAGAGGTGTTCTTAGAGAGAAAACAAACAGCATCCACTTAGATGCATGGGACCTGTTTGGTTCGCAGCCGTGGGAGGTAGCTTAATTGGCAAGGACTTTCTCCATGCACAAAACGATGCAATTATTATTTTTTGAGAAATCAAATGATTTGAAGTTTGACCAATGTTATATAAAAAACACTAACATTTATAATATAAAATAAATATTATTAGATTTATAATATATTTTTATAATTAATCTTGTTTAGTCAAAATTAAGCTAATTCAACTTGCACACATACGGAGTATTATACAGTTAGGGCTTGTTTAGTTCCTAAAATATTTGGTGAAATGCTAGTGTAGCACTTTTCGTTGTTATTTGGTAATTAGTGTCCAATCATCGTTTAATTAGGCTTAAAAGATTCGTTTCATTCATTTCGTCTAAACTGTGTAATTACTTTTATTTTTTATCTATATTTAATGCTCTATGTATGTGTCTAAAGATTCGATGTGATGAAGAATCTACTGTTTTTTCGTGAAATATTTTGAAACTAAACTAGGGTTGTGTTCAGATCCGAAATATTTGGGGGGAAAATTCCTGTATCACTTTCGTTGTTATTTGACAAAATTTATCCAACCATGAATTAATTAGGCTCAAAAGATTCATCTCGACATTTACAGACAAACTGTACAATTAGTTATTTTTTACCTATATTTAATGTTCTATACATGCGTCTAAAAATTTAATGTGACGAGTAACAGAGGAAATATTTTGGGAAGTGAACGGCCCCGGCCTTACTGCCGCCAGGATTCGAATCGATGATTGTCTAGTTAATGCCGCACCAGACAACCTTTATAAGGGTACTGACTACTGAACCCTTGGCCCCGCGCATCATCCCTGGTCGTTTGGGCTGAGCCCTTGTTTAGTTCCCCGATTCTACCCCAAATTCCATTATGCAAAAAGAAGATTTCTCGTCACATCAAAATGTCGGCAAATGCATGGAGTACTAAATGTTGATGAAATCAAAAACTAATTGCACAGTTTTGTTGTACTTTGCGAGACGAACATTTTAAGCCTAGTTAGTCAAAATTTGGATAATTTTTACCAAATACAAACGAAATGCTACAAGAATTCTGATACAATGTTTTTCTTCCCAATTCCGTAAACTAAACGAGGCCTGAATTATGGCGAGGTGACGGGCCGAACGGTCAACACCGGGCCGAACGGTCAACACGTAGCTCGAGCTGGTAGGATACGTAGGGCGGTCACCTTGCTCGCCGCTGCGGCCGGCGGAAGATACCGCATGGGCATGCACTGTGCATCTGGCCACCCTGCCACCCGTCGTCCGATTTGGCGCCGGAAAGGCCAGCATGCGCGCAGCGGGGGCACGCCACCACCCGAGCCGGCAGCCTCGCGGTGTGTGCCGAGCGTAGACCTGGGGCATGTTTAGATTGCAAATTTTTCTAACCTGATGAATAGTACCACTTTCGTCTTATTTGACAAATATTGTCCAATCGTGGACCAACTAGGCTCAAAAGATTCATCTCGTGATTTCCAACTAAACTATGTAATTAGTTATTTTTTTTACCTACATTTAATACTCCATGCAAGCAGTTAAAAATTGATGTGATGGAGAGAGAGTGAAAAAATTCTAACTTTTTGTTGTATCTAAACAAGGCCCTGTACACGCGCACGTACGCAGTGCCCCCTACGCGCGGTACAGTGTACGTACACAGTAGCAGGAGTGGAGTATCATCTCACGGGCTAGGTGTAGTAGGCCTGCGGCCCCTGCCGGGCGATGTGACAACACGTCGCCTGGGGATCCTGAACGTAGGTTCGCTGGTGCTAGCGCCAGACCCCCAGTGCCGCATGCATGGAGGATGCGAGGTGACATGCACGTAGCGCTCGGCATTCATTTGGGCGTACGCCTGCGGTTTCTCACAACAATCAATGCCCCGTCGCGGGATCTCCACCGATGATGGCGTCATGGATGGGATGCGCCGTGCGCCCGTGCCGCTTGTCAGACGACAACGCAGGCGAGCAGGAAACAGAGGTGTGTACTCATGGTCTGTTTAGCTACCCATACAACCCAAAAAAATTTACACAGTACCTGTCACATTGAATCTTGCGGCACATGCATGGAGTACTAAATGTAGACGAAAGAAAAAACTAATTACACAGTTTAGTTGTAAATCACGAGACAAATCTTTTGAGCCTAATTAGTCCATGATTGGACACAAATTACCAAATAAAACGAAAAGTGCTACAGTAGCCGAACCCAAACTTTTTCACCAACTAAACAACCCATCAGCCCCGTTTAGTTGTAGCACTTTTTTTAGCACTTTTTGTTATTATTTAACAAAATTTGTCTAAGACTAATTAGGCTCAAAAGATTCGTCTCGACATTTACAGATAAACTGTGCAATTAGTTATTTTTTTACCTACATTTAATGCTCCATGCATACGTCCAAAGATTCGATGTGACAGTTACTATGCAAAATTTTTTGCCTCTTTTTGGCATCTAAACACGGCCATGTGAGACCCAAAAATACGAGTTGTGGTAAATTTTACTGCATATATCTACGTTTTCTCTGCTACGAGCTGCGTTCGTTCCTTGTGCAATTTTTTGTGAATTTTGTCACAAAACTTGCGAGTTCAGAGATAAGAATAACAAGCTAACAAGGCAGGTTGGTTCCTACCTCCCGGTCTGCGCCCTTCAAACTAATTCAACAAACTAATCTCTCCCTCGCCAAGACTTTTAGCAGCTAGCCTTAGTTGTAATTGCGAGTTCAGAGATAAGAATAACAAGCTAACAGTACACGCTAAAAGCACGGTTATTGCTGTCGAAGTTCTTCCCTCAAGCTCCCATCCCGGTCTGCGCCCTTAAAACTAATTCAACAAACAATGGAACAGCAACACTCTTGCTTCAACTAATAACCATGTTCTTCAGAAAAACTACACGCTCTTCAGTACTCTGAAAAACTACTCAGCCTACAAGACTACACTCTCAACACTCTAATCTCTCCCCTCACCAAGACTTTTAGTAGCTAGCCTTAGTTGTAATGCACCGCATAGTTGCCCTGTCGATGTCCCTCCACTGTCCAACCGCAGTAGCAAAGGACAAGGAATGAACCCACCAGCATTCCTCTGGAAAAACAAGAAGCGAAGGAAATGAGCAACATAAGTATAAATCACTACACTGCTTGCAGCTGGAGTTCAAGTTAGCATTTCTAGAAATATAAGGGTTTTGTAGAGGTTAAAGAGAACTCAAACCAACATATTGCTCTCTACACTACTTCATAAAGAAAAGAATGCAGTCAGTATCCCTCACCTGACCATAAGTTCTTATTTATCTGATTCACGGGATTCAACCAGCACGTATACAGGCTTTCCATTCAACTTGTAGAAATCCTGCGGGGAAGTTACTACATCATCAGTTAACAAATTTGAATCCTTTTCCGTATCAACCAGTTTGTTTCAAATTTGAAGACATAAAAACGAATGCTTCATTGCAAATTACTAATGTGACCGGTTACTGAAACTGAAATAGATTAACTGACAAGAAGCAAAATTAGGAGGACTACGTTGCAAATGTCTCAGCTTGATTTTTCCTGGAACCTACAGGACATTCTCTATACTGAAACCATGGTACACAACAGAGGTGTGCTCCCGTGCTAAAACAAAGTAATACAATTAAGACTGGTGCAGTGCATGTACCTTCAATAGTTTATTTAGACAATAACAAACAATGTCCACCGAAATCTCATGTACATGGATGCCCAACTGGTACAGATATTGAGTAATCTTATGTGTCGGCAACAGAGCAGACATGTTCATGTTGTTCGTACTTATATAACAGTTAATAACAAGGCAAGTTGTTCCTTGCGGCTGTGCATAACAAAACCATGGGCTACACAATCTGTAAAGCTATAATAGCACTAACAGTTACTATCAGATGTATGCGGCCAGCATTATCTAAATAGTGTACATACATTATAATCGAGGCTAGTACAGTAAATGGCACCTACATTATAATAAACAGCTGATTTTGCTTATCAGTAGTTCAGATTAGTTGTGAGTCCAGCGACGATACCTTGAATTTTGGGAGCCCAATGAGACATGCGCACTCGACCACATCAGCTTCAGCACGTTCTGCAAAGCAAATTGTTAACTGTAGTAGCAGACCAAACAAAAGACATAGCAGACTACAGATAACCACTGACAAGATAGCATTAATATGCATTCTCAAAATTCAAATTCTGCCTCGTACAGAAACTGTGGAAAAGTACAGTTTTCCATGTAAAGGAAGGTACCAGAAAACTATAACACTCTGCCCTAATCACTATCGATGGAGGCTACTGACATTTGTCCTAATCACTATTGATGGAGCCCATCAGTATTACTTTACAGTGTTATTGTCCACATTTCTCAGGTCAAAGTAATGTGTACTAGTTGGGGTTTAATTGAGAATAAAAAATGCTAATAAAAAATGCTACTAACTACATTGTGCTGGCACAGTTCCAACAGAAGCAGTACTGGATAATATGATGCTGACCCGAGTACCCGACTGCATGCACCTGATGTGCTGTGATGCACAACAGCACAAGGCTTGATATAATGTCACGGATGCATAATGCACAATTTAAAGCTTTTAACTGCTACAACTGGTCCATGAATAGTGTGTCGTGAATGTGCAAACAGAAGCAGCAGTCTGAAGTTTCAGAGAGAAAAAAAGCATTCATAAAAATAGGGAAACGTAACATTTGCAAGATATACTTTACTGTGGATATTCTACATCGCTCTATGCACAAGAGCAGGTTCTATCGGTAACTAATCATCATGTATACTTTGCATGTAAGTCTTGGTCAATAATTTGTCTGAATGCATAAAGTTGAAATTAGCACTCACGTACCAAGAAGCCTAATTCCAGCACAAAGTGTCCCTCCGGTTGCAACCAGGTCATCGACGATCAGCACACGCTCTCCAGGCCGTTCGATAGCTCCAACATGCATCTCTAAGCAATCAGTCCCGTACTCCAGAACATACTTCTCAGAGATCACCTCACCTTCCATGTTTTCAAGAGCCGATGTTAGCACATGTTTATTACTGTTAAACAAATTTTGTTTAACTATCAAGCCACTCATAACCACTTTGGGTAAGTGGCACTGCACACAGCATCTCTTGGGGTAAGAACATGTGGACAAAAGTGCAGAATGATCTTGTATAAAAAGTCATGCATTTCTTAATACCCCATCATGGGCTGCATGCACCCACAAAAGTGCTGAGCAGGCTAGAGAAACAACTTTGGTGTCAGAGATTATGGGCAAGGCCCGTACTTTTACTGCCTGCTAAGCAAGTACCCTCACTAAACATATAGTATATATGCATGCTTAATCAGGGTGTCACCACAAGCTGGGCACTAGAAAAGGCAACAGCTGGCTACATAGTACTCCCTCTCCCTAAATATCTGTCGTTTTCGTTTCCCGAGAAACATTTTTTACTAAATATATATTAAAATATATCAATATTTATGATACATAATTAGTATTATTGGAAAGATCTTTAAATCTAGTTTTTTAATAAATTTATTGGAGATACAAATGTTACACGTATTTTCTATAAATCGAGTCAATGGCATGCACACCAACCGTTATTTAGGGATGGAGGGAATACTGTATAGGAATGAATTCAGAATCAAAACGGGATGGAGGGAGTACTGTATAGGAATGAATTCAGAATCAAAACGAAACATGTTCAAGGAATCTCACCTGGGAGCTTCCTGGGCTTACGCAGAGGTATGAACTTGGCGCCAATAGCCAACGCAATTGCCGGGCCAAATATGAAGCCCCTGGCCTCAATCCCTGGAGGAAACAAGAAACAAGTCAGAACTAGTAGTGCAAATGCTGAATGGAAGCATGAATGACCTGCCACTGCCAAGTAGTACTAATAATTGACTGACAAAGGCAACAATATCTACCAAAAGATGGTGCCACATAAGCAACAGCAGCGACGCATTAAGGCATAAAGCTCGTGTTTTTTAAAAAAATAAAATGGAGTAAACGGAAAAGGTGAGAGAAGGAAAGAAAATGATGAAAATTGAGGAACAGAGCCCGCAGAAGCGGACAGAGGGCGTGTTTAGATGTCAAAAAAATTTGGGAAAAAGTTTCTGTAGCACTTTTTCGTTGTTATTTGACAAATATTATCTAACCATGGACTAACTAACCATGGACTAACTAGTCTCAAAAGATTCGTCTCGACATTTACAGACAAATTATGCAATTAGTTATTTTTTATCTATATTTAATGCTCCATGCATGCATCTAAAGATTCGATGGGATGGAATTTTTGTACATCTAAACATGCTCAGAGTATCCAACAAGCGACAGAGCAAAATCTCAGAAGCAGTACTTTGCAGCGATAACGACAGCGGATCGGGCGCATGCCGCGTGACATCAGGGCGCGCCCGCCACCAGCGCGGGTGTACCGCCGGCGTCCCCCCACCGCCCGATCCCGTGCGCCAGATGCCGCGCCCGTCCGATCCCGCGGGGCCACGCGCGGCGGCCCGGACGGACGCTGCTGCATCTGCATGCTCCCGCGGCGGGCCTTGACCCCTTGGCGGCCCCTGCCGCGGGCGGGACGGGATCTGCTGTGCCCGTAGCAGCCACAGGCAAGCAGGGGCCTCTCCTTCTACGTACGTGTGCCCAGTGCCCACCCCCCGATACGCTACTGAATGCGGCAGATTCCGGGCGCGGCCGCGGCGGGAAAGCCTGGAAAGGCGCGCCCGCCCAGGTCATGTGCCGAGGACGGACGGAGGGAGTACGCTGCGCCAGACATTCTGCCACACACGCATGCACGCCCTGTGGCCCGTTCGCCGGCCGGTTCAAGCCGGCGAGCAACAGGGCCGGCTGGCACTGGCAACGCCAAGCGTGTACTCAAACCACGCCGGCAGGCGGCAGACGAGGTTAGCCACACGGAACGCTCCACGACCACGGTCCACGGAGGGCACATGCACACGGGAAGGAGAAGGGCCCCGCTGTCAGCGACGACGGTCCACGACGATCTCGCACATTTATTATCCGTTTGCGGCTTTAGGGTCAGCTTTGCACCTGACGGATGGATATGGCAGCGGCGCTGGCCGCAACGCAAATCCAGCCACAGTAGCGTGGGAGGATTAGTGGGGCGATTATGATATGATCCTCCCGAGGAAAGCAGGCTCGACTTGCGACGGGCGTGAGGGAGCGAGCGAGCAACGCGAGAAAAGGCGTAGTCCTAGCAGCGGACGGCGGACGGACCCGGCCGCAGGGCAGGTGCCGAGGTGCGGGCGCGCGCGGCGACAAAAGCGCGGGGGAGCAAAAGGACCAGGGGAGATCTGCCCCAGAGATTTTACGGAATCTCAGAGCAAGGACAGCGACGTGCCGCTTCAGGCACGGACCGCCGGAGAGAGAGAGAGAGAGAGAGTAGTCGCCAGTCGGCAGAGAGGGGGACGGACGAGACGAGGGACGAGGGGAGGTGTCCGTCGGGTTCTGCTGATTATTACCGGCGACGGCGTCGATGCGCATCCCACGGTAGCGCTCGACGAACAGGTCGACGGCGTCCTTGAACACCCCGGGGCGCAGCAGCAGCGTGGTGATGTCGTTGAACATGATGCCTGCACCACCAGCAGCCCGGCCCCCAACGGTGCATGCAGAGCAAAAAAAAAAGATCGATCAGCGCTACTAGCTAGCAGCATAATTAACCGGAGAGGGCGTGGAGATCGAGGAGCGAGCAAGGCGCACCTTGCTTGGGGAAGTGCGGCACGACGCGGATGGCGTCGGAGATGCCCTGCAGCCGGGGGTCGGCTGCCGCGGCCACGGGGGCTGCCTCCTCCTGGGCCACCACCGCCGCTACGGCCTCCGCCGCCGCCTCCGTCACGGCCGGCGCGCAGCCGTTCTCCTTGGCCGGCTTGGCGTTGGTGGCGGCCTCCATCGCGCTGACGGCGTTGCAGCTGGCCTCCTCACCCATTAATTGCTCCCTCGCTCTCCCCCTCGGCTCCCTCGCTCTCCCCCTCGGCTCCCTCGCTCTCTCGCTCCGTCCAAAGCTCCTCCTACCGTCCTCTTCTTTTTCGAAAACCCCTACCGTCCTCTTCGACACCCGCCTTTATTGTTGCTTGCTGGACTGGTGCGCCCGCGTATATATAGCCAAGGGCCAAGGCAGAGGCACCGAGCAGAGCAGGGGCGGGGAGTGAGAGTGACTAGTGAGCTGGGCAGAAACAAGCGCCGGGGCTCCCTCGTCGGCCTGCCCTTGCTCTGTTTATAAAGAGGAGGGCAGGAGAGCAGTGCTGGCACGGCAGCCCACACCACACATAGCCCTGCACTGTACGACTCTAACGTGCTAGGCATAGGCATCGCCGCGTACGCACACAATCTCTCTCTCGGTGTGTGCCCTTAGTTGTACAGTTGTACTGTAGTACGTGACAATGTGATTGAGGGGCTGAGGGTGCGGGCGTCCTTTTTGTTTTTGGGCTTGTTTAGTTTCCGATTTCTACCTCAAATTTCACCATGTAAAAAGAAAATTATCATTCTATTAAAATACCGGCACATGAATGAAGTACTAAATGTAAATGAAATTAAAACTAATTACACAGTTTTGTTGTACTTTACGAGACGAACATTTTAAACATAATTAGTCAAATTTTAGACAATTTTTACCAAATACAAACGAAATACTACCGTGCGCGACGAACATTGCGCACTGTTCTAACTCGGGTGGCCCGGATCCAGAACTAAACACGGCCTTTTGTGAAAAGCTTCGCGGCCTAGCCCCGGTATTGATGAGCAGCAAGCGCGTAGCCGTTTCAGAGAGGAAAGGGAAAGAAAACGGGATGCGTTAGCCAGTACAGTAGCCACGCAGTAGGGCGCTGTGCCGCTGCTCCACCTCCCCTCCACCGGGCCGCACCGCACTGCGCCCCGGATTTCGCTTGTGGGTATACCGCGGTCCGCGGCTCGTCGGAACTCGCAGCGGCAGGGCCGGGTGGGGTGGGGGATCCGATGCCTGCGCTGCGCCTGCCCGCTGCCGTGCAGCGCAGCGCGCAGCGGTGGTGCTGGTAGCCTGGGGTACTAGGCCAGCAGTACCACGGCGTCACCACTGCTGCACTTATGTCACCCACCCCACGTTACTTCTTCGTCCAGGTTTTCAGCGTAACCGTGCCGCCGTACCCGGTACCGTTACCCGGCCGGACCCGAGCACCCGGCTGTTGGTTGGGCGAGCGGCTTGGCGCTTGGCGCGGCCTGCGCTGCGCCTCAGTCCTTAGGACAGTCCCGATGACATATTTACGATGGCCTTGTTTAGTTCCCAATTCTATCCCCTAAATTTTACTATACAAAAAGGAGATTTCCTATCACATTAAAATATCGGCAAATATATGGAATACTAAATATAGATGAAATCAAAAACTAATAGCACGGTTTTGTTGTACTTTGCGAGACGAACATTTTGAGTCTAATTAATCAATTTTTAAACAATTTTTTGCACTAAAAAACAAAACACGCTACAGTGTTCCGACAGGAACACTGTAGCGCGCAGATCCAAATCGGCTGTGCCGATTCCGGATCTAAACACGGCCGATGGTTTCTATGTCTATTAATTATAGAGACAACTCAGCTTTATGCTGATGTGGCATGTGAATCAATGGAGAGAGCAAGAAACGAAGAAACGATTTCTTCTATACGGAACGACTTCGACGCTAAGAACGATGCACATAGACACTACGAAAACCCCGTTGGGAAGACACGACCAGCGTCGAGCCCTCTCCATCCTGATCCACTGCGCCGCCGCCCTCGCGCTGATGGCGCGTGTGCCCTTCCCGCCCCCGCTTCCGAATGCCCGCGCGCGCCCACCCTTCCCTCCCTTCCCCGCGCTTCTCCCGCCACCACATCGCCCTTTCCCCGCGCGCGCTCGCCTGGCTCCCAATCGCGCGCGCTCAAATAGCCTGGCCTCCAAGACCTAGAATCATCCGGCCCCCGATCTTTCCCCAATCTCTGCAAGCATGAATCCTCTCCGGCCGCCATCCTCAAGTTCCAGGCAAGGGAGGGCAGGGCAGGGCTGCACAGGGCAGGGCAGGGGTGCTCCCGCCGCCCTCGCTGCCCAATCTGATTCGGTAGCCGGAGGTGCTCCCCTCGCCACAGCTGACGGATCCAGTTCGTGCATAGCTGCAGCAGCATCCCCACCACTTCCAAGCCTTCAAGCCGCCGGATTTCCAACGTGGTGGACAAATTCCTCTCCGATGGGCTCCAATGAAGGGTATGTGTACTTATCAGTTTTAGTGTTCCAGTGATGGCTGCAGCATCGTCTACTAGTTGGCAGATTAGTATTCTAGGATTAGTACGGCTAGCAAGAAGATGAGCAACAGTAGGAAGCCTTCTAGTTTCGTATAAAACTGTAGATTATTTCTCGTAATCAAAGAATCTAAAAATTTAAATCTTGCGTCACAGATGTACTCTGTTTGGTTATTTGAAGTATGATATGAATGTTCTACTTCCTTTCAGTTTCAGTGAGTATAAACATCCTTGAATTTTTAGTCTGATACACAGTTTAGTGAGACACTGAATTTTATTTGCTCCAAAGTAATTATGTTCCTGTGTAATCATTAGCTATCTTTAGTTGGAGGACAAAATTTGTCACATAGATGGGAATTTTAACTTATACACATGTCCAAAAGTCAGATTACTCAGGGTCCACAAAAAGCCTGAATATTTTGTTCTCAGAACTGAAATTATCTGCTATGCTTCTCTTAGGATTCAATTTCCTGACAGTGCACCTCTTTCCATCTTTTAGTCAAGAATTGCTATTTCAGCATATATTGCTATTTCAAATTTACAAGAGTTTTCACGTTCTAATAAATGTGTTCAATGGAATTTTCAGGATGTACCCACCAGGTGGGTTTACAGGCTTGCTCCAGTCAGATAGTAGTCCAGACAATTTCCATTTAGTTGGCAATACAAGAAGTAGAACTACAACTTCACCAACAACTGCTTGAGACGATGCTGTGCAATGGAGACGATGCCGTGCAACCTTATTATTTTACTACTATGCATATCATGAACTTTAGTTCTTTTGTTAACTATATATGTATGAGAGATGGTCGATGATGGTACCTGTTATCTTTAGGGGTTCTGGAAACATATATATGGGTTGCTATTTTGATAAGATCTGGTTCTGGAAATGGTGTTGGACTGCAGCAAATTTCTCGTTTCTTTGTCAGTCTTTTTTGCAAACATGTTGCCTACTATCGTACTATCGTGTGGCAACATGTTGACTGCAGATAATTTATCACAGTTGATCCATCTCCATTTTGTGTTGCATTTAAGTTATCCTTTGTGTGGTCATTAATATAGAAACCATGGGTTGGGAAGGGTAGTTTCTACTGGATATTAATCACTCTTGGATATTGTACATAGTGTCTTCCATTGGGACTGCCCTTAGACTGGCTGCACTCATCTTTCTCTATTTCCCTCCTCTATATATCTATCCTAATTATCGAGATTCTCTCATCTATACACGTTTCTTCGCACCCATCGTCCTCTATATCTCATACTCTATATCAACTACCAACAACGGTCACATTTGTCATTCTCTATAAATTTTATCTAAATATATTCATGTGAGATCTTATTTCGAATGATTTATTGAAACGAATTCAATGGTGTAATCGGAATTTAATTTGATTTTTTGGTTTGTGAGTTATAATATTTTTTAGTTTCTTGAAATAGTGGGGCACACCGTGCATGCGCTCAACTCTCTCCTATCTCTCCCGCGCATGCTTTCTATCTCACGAGTGATGGGGCCATCGGCCTGTACCACATGCCCGCTATAACGCTAAATGCAGCGGAAGCTCGCGCATACCGTGGCCCATGGCGTACCCCGATGTAGGCATAGGCCCCGTTCACTTCCCATGCAAACCCAAAATATTTCCTCTTCCACCCATCACATCGAATCTTTGGACGCATGCATGGAGCATTAAATGTAAGTAAAAAATAACTAATTGCATAGTTTGTCTGAAATGTCAAGACGAATCTTTTAAGCCTAGTTAGTCCATGATTGGACAAATTTTACCAAATAACAACAAAATATGCTACAATAACTTTTCACCCACTTTCCCCCGCTAAACACACCCATATTTCCTCCGCTATCTGATCTAGCGGACCGGGTACGGGACCCGGTGTGGACAGTCTCACACCGATCACGGCACGGACGTACGGGGCACTAGGCCAACCAGGCTACGCCAAGGCGCGAGACCGACGGGTCGATCGCCGTGTCCGCCGCTCGTTGGCCGCCCGCGCGGTAACGTCCCGCCTCTGTTTCTCTTCCTCCCGTCCCGATCGATCCGGCAAATCCCCAGCCCCGGGCGGGTGTGCGGTCCGCGAAATATTTGCGATCTGGACAGGACAGAGGGAACCCGCCGGGAAAAGATGATCCGTCGTCGCCAAACTCCTCGTGACTTCGACGGCACCGCATGCGCCGGGCAAGCGCGCACACGCACATTGCGTGCGTACCCTTTGTTGGCTGGATGCATGGATCCAACCAAGCTTTGTTTCCAGCAAATAGGTAACCAGAATTGTCAGAGAAAGGCTTCTCGCAATTTTTATCGCGAGGCCCATGGGCGATCTCTGGTTTCCGCCGCTCCGTAGGTTGTAGGGGTCGTCGGAGAACTTTGCTGCGGGGGCGTCGCGGACTCGCAGCAACACGCACAGCCCAGTGGATTCAGCATTCATGTCGTGCTCCGCTCCTCCGTTTTGTTTCTCATGGTACGGCATCTCCGTCACACAGAGCGGAGCAGTGGCCGGCAATGCAGATGCAGACCACGCGCTGGCATCGTTGCCACGCTACTGTTTCCATGTTGTACCAGAGTCATTACCAAAACTCTGGCTACAGTAACTTTTCAACTGTTTTTCACCGACTAAACACACCCTTGTTCAGTACCACCACTCTGGCTGGGATGGTATCAGCTACAGTATCTATGGAGGTAGCCAGGGGAGGCATTGTATAAGCGGAGTGGCTAGTCAGCTAGTGTGCCCCAACCAGGATTCCGGATTGTACAAGGACGCGATCGCGTCAGTGATTCAGGGGCTGCTCCGACAGGACGTCTCCCGATTTCCACATTGGTTTTAGTATCCGATCCTACAAAAAGGACGTGTAGCGTCTGTCGTGCTCCGGACCAGGCTGACGGGCTCTAGTGCAAGCAAGTACTACATTCATTTTGGAGTGTGTATGTATCGCGATAATGGGGTTTCAGAGGGTGCTACTACCACCCGATATTTTTTTAGCCATTCAGGCCACCATTTTAGCGAAAAAAATATTATTTTTCTCTCACAACAAATCACTATCAGCATCAGCATCGACCGTTTTTCCAGCCAGCAGTCCTCCGACATTTACCTCCTATTTTCTTCTCCAATAAGGCAATGGCCTCACTTTCCTCGCCGTAGCCGTGGCAACCTCTTGGGCTCTTCCATCTATCCCCGTCACCATACGTTGTCATTGCTCCCACACCTCAACCCCACGCATCAGGCATCCTCCACCGCTGATTAGCCAAACTGCCTTCGCAAGTTATTTATCCATCTTAGTAAGCTTGACACTTCCCTTGAACCTCTCCTAGTCCCCTCACTGATGAAAGTAATAGGTCTCTTCGACGGTTCGACCTATAAACCTTAACTTGACTTGTGCCCTCGCTGGGGTTAAGACACCAAGGGTGTGTTCACTTTGCGAAAAGTAAGTGAAAAGTTACTATAGCATCTTTCGTTGTTATTTGGCAAAATTTATCTAATCATGGACTAACTAGGCTCAAAAGATTCGTCCCGACATTTACAGACAAACTATGCAATTAGTTATCTTTTTTACCTACATTTAATGCTCCATACATGCGTTGAAAGATTCGATGTGATGGGTGAAAGAGAAAATATTTTGGGTTTGCATGGCAACTAAACAGGGCCCAATTATATCATCCATTGATTGTCCAAAAAGATTAAGGGCATGTTTGATCATCGAAGCTAATTACTAGTTGGAGCTAAAAAAAGTCTAAATTAGCTAGAGTGAGCTAGCTAGTTGGCCAACAATTAGTAGTTAAAAGATTTGGCTAAAAAATTAGCCTACCTATTTATCCTTCTGTTTGGATAAGCTAGAGCTAATTTTGACTAATTTTTAGCTAGCTAATATTTAGTCCTAGCATCTAAATATGCTCTAAGTGCTGAAGCGCCCTAAGGGTCTATTTATTGAGCTGCAGCTTTTAGCCTTTTGGCTCAAAATTTGGTTTTCTGCCTTCTAGCTGTTGGCTTTT
This sequence comes from Saccharum hybrid cultivar R570, assembly GCA_038087645.1. Classification (NCBI taxonomy): domain Eukaryota; kingdom Viridiplantae; phylum Streptophyta; class Magnoliopsida; order Poales; family Poaceae; genus Saccharum; species Saccharum hybrid cultivar. The sequence continues at coordinate 6,562,260 of JAQSUU010000191.1, read as the reverse complement.
TACTATTGACTTTTGTAATGTTTTTTTTACCTTCTCAGCACACGCGGACACCTAGAAAAGCTTCTGTTAGCGTGCTTTTTAGCTTGTAGGCCCTGTTTAGTTCCCAAAAAAATTTTGCAAAATTTTTCAGATTCCTCGTCACATCGAATCTTTAGACACATGCATGAAGCATTAAATATAGATAAAAAATAAAACTAATTACACAGTTTAGACGAAATGGACGAGACGAATCTTTTAAGCCTAATTAGACCATGATTGGACAATATTTACCAAATAATAACGAAAACGCTACAGTACCGATTTTGCCAAAAATTTTGCATCTAAACCGGGCCTTAGTTCATTTACTCGGGAGCCAATTTTCTAGCTTTTCAAAAGTCAGCTCAATAGCTAGGCTATTGTTTCATTTCCTGGCTTTTGGCTTGTACTCCCACTCCTTCAAACAAAAAAGCTAAAATCACTCGAGTGATTCAAGTCCTACTCTCACTCGATTTTTTCTGTACAGTCTAAAACTGCTACATTGTTTTTTTTTTCTCTAACTCCGGCAAGATTAGGTTTAGAGCTTAGGATTTGGGGGCCTTACTTGAATTTGGTGGGCTTAGAAGGATTGTTGGGGGGAGACCGGCCTGATGACGATGGTGGGCGCGGCGTGGGGCGAGGTGGCGGTGGAACTGCTAACAGGGAAGCAGGGGAAGTTGGTTGGGCGGGACAAGGGCGGGGCGCGACAGAGATAGTCTGACGACCTCCATCGGCTTAGCGTGGCAGCGATTGAAGGTAGCGTGGTGTCTTAAGATCCAGACAAGAGGAGGTGGCGACGGGGGATCTTGGTCGGAGATGAAGAATATGGCAAAGCGGAGACACATCCAATGGATTTAGAGCCAGGCCGTGGTGGTTAATGGCGGATTCGGCGGCGGAGGACCCGTCGAAGCCAAGTGGGGAGGCTTCAGGGTCAGGGGGCGAATGTCTCGTGCGGGCATGGGCGGAGGAAGAAAAAGAATGAAAGAATATAAGATGGAAAAAGATAGTTTGATCTAGACCTTTTATTTTATATAAGGTTAAAAAAATCAAGTGATAGTTATCCTTAGATTGCTCAATTGGGTTAAACAGATCCTCTTCGAAACCTCTTCAAAAAAATTTCTAAAAGAATAACACGAAACATTTGCAATAACTAGCTTTCCGTTGCTTGACAACAGATGTTCCAAACATTGATATATGCTGTGTCGTATTCGTATACAATTGCTATTGGTGGTGGAACCCAAGAGACGGTAAAGCTGTTGGTGGTGGGAGGGCGCACGTACGGCGCGATCGCCGTCATCGTCCTGGCCGCACACCTCATCCATGTATCTGAATCCACCTTTTCCACGGGCGCGCACGGCGAAAATCACGCCGTACTGCAAATCTTTGCTGCAGATGCGCGTATGTGCTCATCGCCGAATTGTTAGAAAGCGCCGGCGTCACTTTTTTACGTGAGGACCAGGGGCCCTTGCCTAGTTGCATGGACATGGAAAAAGCTGCAGCTAGTAGCCAAGCCCGGCCCGTTGTTTCTGCTATGAATCGTTGGAAGGATATGCTCGCCATCGAAACTGTGCGTGGTGGAGGAACCGTGTTGTCTTTGTACGTGTACCGTGTACGCCACCGGGACGTGAGTAGCTGCTTTGGATGGTATGTGTGAGACTTGGCACCGTCTCTCCGTCAACTCGAACATGACGGATGCATGACCGTTTTGTCTCTCACACCATCTATATGTACTCCGACAAGACACCGGCAAATTTTGCTGAAATAAAAACCGAAGAACTGAAGAAAAGCGTGGAGCCAATAAAAAAGGTGGTGTCGCTGAAGGGAAATTCAACAAATATATTTTGCTGCCAAGGCTCCAGAAATTTGCTCCAAAATAGAGGAAGGGGGTGTTTGTTCACTCCTTAACTCCTGAATTTAGTCCAATTTAGTCACTTTTACTCGAACACTATGACTAAATGGGACTAAACCCCACCTTTTAATCAGGCTGCCTCACTTTTTAGTCACTTTACAGCCAAACACACTAACTAAAAGAGACTAAAAGGCCTCTTTTAGTCTCTTTTAGAGCATCTCCAGTAATTCCCCAATAATCTTTTCCCAATACTCCCTCCATATTAGATTTAGAAGTCATTTAGGACAGCGACACAGTCTCCAAAACACAACTTTGACCTCTTGTTTTTATAAAAAATATTTATGGAAAAGTGATATATGTATACTTTTATGAAAGTAATTTTCAAGACAAATCTATTCTATTCATATAATTTTTACATTTGCAAACTCAACCACTTAAAAGTTATTGATGATTTATATTCCCAATGTTTGACCCAAACCTTGTCCAAAACGACTTATAAATCTTATACGGAGGGAGTATACATGTATTGGGGTAGCCCAATATCACCTTTTGTCATTATTGGGGGATTTGCTACAGCATTACCCCAATATATCTCACTCAATACCAATATAGAAGGTGGATCCCACAGGAGTGTAAGAGAAAATATTTGCTGAAAAGTGGTAGTTATGATAGTCCCCATGGTATTAGGGGAGTTGTATCTCCCTCTTTGTTTAAGAGGAGATGAGAGAAATATTGGTGGCTACAAAAAAAGAGGTATTGGGAAACTGATAGAGCAAGAAAAAAACATAGTTGTTCCCAATATGACAGTTTTACGGGGATAGGGTAAGGTATTGGGGAACTGCGGGAGATGTTCTTAGTTCACCAAACCAAACAGGAGGTGACTAAATTTTACGATCTGGTTTAGGTGACTAAACTTTAAGAGACGTGAACCAAACACGCCCTAAGAAGTGCTTGGATGAATGCTTTTACTAGATAGAATAAATTTATGTTAAGATTCTCGTGAGGGATTTAGGCTCTATACTAGCTACTTCCTTCGATCGGTCGATCTTATAAAATTGAGTTTCCGTATGCATCTGGAAGTTTTTTCTTCCAGATTATCATGTATATCTGGGTCAAATCTCAGCTTTGGTGCATACATGGTTGGTGAGAGAAGATGCTCCTAATTCTTGGCTTAGGGCAGTCCCAATACTAGAAACTACATATAATTTCTATATCTATTAATTTCTATAGACACTACTATAGAAACCATGATCCCAATGGATAGTTTCTACGGAACAATTTGTTACCCAATCACATACATTCTCTCTTCATTCTCTACCAATCGCATCCCTTTATGTCTTGGTTCTCGTGTAGATATGGTTTCTAACTTATACTCGGTTTCTGTGATTTTTGCTCTCTCTCTTCAATAACTATCTTGCCACATTAGCAAAACGCTTAGGTGACAGTACAATTAATGTCCATGGAAACTATGGTGATTTCTGTATTGGGAGTGCCCTTAGAACATTTTTAACGAATTCCTCGGTGTGAGTTCCGATCATCGATGTTTGTGAAATATTCAATAAGTTAAAACTAGATGAAAATATGAGTATATGACTCCCAAGATCACCAATGTGGCAGAACCGCCTAATCTAATGCCCTCCCAAGAGTACTTGTCTTCCATTAGACACTAAGTACCCAAGAGAGTGTACTAAATTCTGCGATTCCGTCGAGCACACCCGAGGGAGAACTCGAAAATCCACATTTTTACCTCAGGATCATAAATGAGAGATAAAGCTTACAACGTCTTTACCATTTCTTACAACACTTTTATTACAACATCAGAGAAATTCATTATTTGATTATAACAGCGGAATATAAAATTTTATCAGAGTTCAGCGGAAATGAAACCATTTAATGATGAGTTAAATATTATCATGATGAACATTTATATACAGGAAATGATAACAGGTGGTAAATCTTTCCCTTGTAAAACATTTTTGGTGAGAGTTACAAATCAACTCTACATCCGCAACGCATAGGAAATCCTCACTGAGCCCACCAGGAGGTTTCCACACACAAAAGTCATCTTCAAGAACACCTGTCACCTGCAACAGGGTAGAACAAACCCTGAGTACTCAATTGTACTCTGCAAGACTTACCCGTCAGAAGGAAAGAGAAGACTCCAAGGGTATGCAAGGCTATCTGGCTTGTGGGTTATTGCAACTGCAGGAAGCATTACTAAAGGTGCATCCTTATATTTAATTTTTATTAGCAGTTATCAGTAGTTTATTAACCAACCATTCTAGGTAAGCACCTGTTCTACTTTCAAGCAAAGGTTGAGCCATCAGAACCATTTTTCCATCTTTCATCTTTCAGTTCTTACTACGGTGCCAGAGTGCAGTCAAGCCGTACCGTCACGTAGAAACGGCGATTCGCGAATCAATGTGCCCAGCTGGGTACCCCGAAAAACACACGCCTCGCTCGCACCCCAGGCACGAGTGAGACCAACCTGTTCCACTCCTGTCACGGATTCCAGGTCCCCGTCCAAACTTGGACTCCAAGCCCCCACCCTTGAGGCCCGGCCTCAAAGTGGTGCTTAGACCTCCACCTATCCCCGCCTCCAATCAGTCGGTCCGGAAAGAGCCGGAGCCCATGACAAGATAGTAACAAGTCTTCCTAGCCCCCATCCGCTAGTATATGCTCGGGATAATAAATCTGTGACTTGACCGGGGATCCAGTGCAACGAACGGTCCTTAATCGACACAGGCGGGACAAATGCAACCAGAGCCTCGCTTCGGATTGCTCAACCAAGTCCATATCCAATTCCAAGTACAGTCCCGCCGGTCTCCAATTATTATCCATATATAATCCATGTGATAGTAACATGATAATAGTAACAATAATATATTTCCTATCTCTCGCGAGTGACAGGCAATCACTCGACTTCTACCGGAGTCCTGTAGCATAGCAATCTACACGATCTTGACATACTAGTAGGACTCATGGGATCAGGATATATATATGCAAGTGGGTTTCATTCAACTTCTTAAAACTTAATGCACAAGCATGAATAAAGTGCAGCATAATAGAGGTTATGCACCGGGGCTTGCCTGGGTAAAATATCATTATAACTAAGTTCCATCCGCAGGGTGTGGTCACCATCACGCCTTCTTTTGGTTACTCCAGTTAATCCACGATCGCACCTAAATGGTATACATCGTTGCAATATGCTTGTCTAAGCGAAACATGCATAAACAAGATATTTAAAAGACGAAAGAGATAAGTTGAAGCTTAGCTAGGGCAGCAGGTCGGCAGAGACGGAGTCACATGTGGGCGTCGCTATGTTGCGGGCGTGCGGAGGCAACCGGAGCGCGGTTGCGCCGATGTGCAGTGGTAGTAGCACGACGTGCCGTGGTGCAGGGCGTGGTTGCAGGCAAAGAAGAAATGGCCTAATGCAGCTTGCGTTGCTTGGTTGCTGGTGCTATAAAAATGCTGCTGGTGCACTGGCTTTCATGTATGAACCCAAGACTAATTGGTCTCCTCTCCTCCGCGTAGTACCGGGGCACTCCACCGTGCACGGCAGGAAGCAATTTGCATACGCCACTATCCTCTCCCTCTGCATGACTGCTGCATGCACTAGCACACGACGCTTGCATCATTTATCCCTCGTATTAACTCTCACTCTCTCTTTTTCTCACTCGATCAGTCAAAAATGGCTGCAGCATGCCAGGCATGCATCCCTTCTCCCTCTCTCTCTATTGCTGAAATTTGCTTTCAGCTACTGGCATGCATTCCACATGCATGTGTACTCTTCGTGTCCCTCTAAACACACACTGCTCTCTCTTTTCTTGTTTTGACTGCCCACATGCAGCAAGAAAATGTGAAAACGCATTAACTCCCTGTTGACCCTCTCGTCAAAAGTTTCGGCCAAGACAAGTCGCTGCCATAAAAATTTTTGGGGCAAGACAAGTAGCTCAGTCAGTCAAGGCTGTATGCCTGACTGCCATGTGCAAATTAATGTTTGCTTGATCTCCTTTCAGACATTGCACCGTTGGGTCAAAAATATTAGGCACGCACCGTCGCCAACTTGTTCCAGGGGCAGCAGCACGGGGCCAGCATCTTAATTAGGTTGAGTAATGTCTGATCTAGAAAAACCAGCCATGCACTGCGTAGTCAGTCAAAGCACCTGGCCAGCCTCCCCGGTCGTCACTCCGGTTGCATGTGCTAGGCCTGCACGTCTGCACCACTCAACTCTCTCTTGGTCAAATTAACTCGCAAGAGGCCAGGAGCTGCATGCGCAGGCAGCAGGAGCGGTGGCAGCATGCGTTGATTTAGACTTGGTTCATAAAGGTTCACACTCTTAGGAACCAGCTCCCTCACGTCTTTAATTAATTGAGAAGTGATTTAAGGAAAATATGAAATAATTTATTTCCTGGCTGGACACCACTCTAAAGTCACACACCGTGCACACGCATCTAATATTTCCTAGAGACGTACTACTCCTTAGATGCATGCATAGGTTAGGCAGCGTCAGATGCCGTGAACGCTGGGCAATGACTTGACTCCGTTGTCCGGCTTTAGTAGAATAGCGACGACGGCAGCTATCTCAAGTACGCGGCTCGGCAACCCGATCTAAAGAAGCTTGGCCAATTTGAAACACTGAGGTAGGGTTAAACCATAGAAACAAAATATATAGGCATTGTTTAATTATTTTTGCATGATTTCATTTTCCAAAACAACACTTTACACTTAAGCTTTTGAATTCTTGCCGGCTTAACAAAAGAAACAAACTTCAATTTCAACTTTGATTTTTTTTGAGCTTCCAAGAACATTAATTAACAACATTTATTTCCCAAAACAAAAGTTGCATTTCCATCACCTAAACGTACACTTCAAATCTTATTTAAGTACTATATACAAGTTGTATTTTATTTATGTTTATATAAATTGTTTTCCGTGCCAAAGGATTAAACTACATGTTCTATTTTTCTTATTAGGATTTCTCTTTAACATGATTATGCACTAAGTAACTAACTTACGATATTTATTTGATTTCCGTCAACCCCAACAGCGAGTCGCAAAGGATTAGTTTATCATTTCTTGTGAGTTTAAAAATTTTAAAACCCAAAAACTTGGTTTGTTAATTTAATTTTTTTTTAGGCCCTAACCAAAGTGCTAAGCAAGGTCGTAACACCAGGGGTGTTACAACCAACCACCCTTAAAAGAATCTCGTCCCGAGATTCAGAGCAAGAATCAGAAGAGGGGAAACATGATTACGGATCTGAGCTTACATAGGAGATTACACGACTTCAAACGCTAAACCACTCTGGAATCTAGAGATAGCACGGCTAAGAACAACTCTAATACAACTCACAACCTCTCTAGAAATCGACGAAGACGGGGACAATGAAAAAGTAGAAGGAAAACGATTATCCAGAACATGGCGTATGCCCAACAAAGCCAGAAATTGGAGACTGGTAAATAGATCATTGAGAAGCCTAAAACCTAACTAACCAGAGATGAACTTGAACTTCTCCAACAGAAACTAGATCCTTTCTTCTCCAGTTACACCATTGCCTCTGACTAGCGACCCTAGATTAGCAAGCAACGGCTAAATCTCGTAGCTCTGCCTCCAACTACTTCCTTCCTGACTGCTTCCCGAGCTTCTCCTACCTGAGTGCTGACGGAGGAAGTCGATACTATGAGCTTTACTCTAGATCTAGGGGTTGAATGGAGGAGGAGCAAGCAAGGTGGCATTATAAAAGCTTGGTGGACGGAGGTGGTGATGTAGTGCACCGGAAGCGGAGGAGATGGGAATCACTGGGGGCTCACAAGGTGGGGAGAGCGCCGGCCATGGTGCGCTTCCTGTGCGAGCTTGAGTGGGGCAAAGGAGAAAGGAGGGGATGGGGTTCGCTCGACCAGGCGGCGTGCGAGCAACGGGGCCCCAAAGGAAAAGAAAGAGAGGGGGGTCCGGTACGGGAACAAGAGCGAAAACCGAGAGCCGACACGGGTGCCGGGATCAGAGGGGCGTACTGTGCGACAAGACGAGGCGAGTGCGGCACAACGCCGCGGTCGCACGGGAGCGACACACGCGGTCCCACCACCGACGGCGTCCGCAGGGCACACAGTGACAGCGACCCGGCATGCGTAGCATTGTCAAACCGGTCACAGGAACGACGTCGAGTCGGGCAATTCAACTTCTCTGACCTACGTGCGGCTAACCTTCCTGTTGTTTTTCTCTTTCTTCTTTTCCTTTCTTCAAAAACCTTGTTACTTTGACAGAGCACAATTCCATCAACCCGTTGTGGATTTCCCGTTTGAACACAAGAATATTTTTACCAAGAGAATTTTTATAGCAAGAGCGATACCGCGGTGTAACTCGGTAAAAGCACTTGGTCAACAACCTCGATACCAGCGCGCGCCGAGCAGCGTCACCAGGTGGCAGCTGTTCCACAGGTGGCCCTCGGTTCCGTCGCGGCACCATAAGCTATTAACTAAGTAACTATTACCAACTTACTCGCAGTAAAAACAACGGGGTCATAGACCACAGAATCAGAGGAGTAAGGGAAAAATTCAGGCAACACGGGTTCCTTTCAAAATAAGGAACAAGTAAGTAAATCCCAAGGCGGATTTAAATCAAGGGAATTCAAGTGTTCTACTGGGACATCCACAATTAGTGATACAGTGTCCTCTGTTTTCCAATCACGGCCGATCTGTTGCATCAGAACAGTTGTTCCCCTTGTAACCTGCTTATTGTCGTCTCAAGAACCCTAAGCAAATCGAACGAGGTCTAAGGAAAAACGACGTAACAAACACAACCGATAAAGCAAACACTCATTACCAACGGCCTTACACGGGTGCAACATACAGACATTCACTCTCCCACACTCGACACAGCGCTCGAACGTACAACCAGGCGGCCTTAACAACTACGGATGCGGTACAACGGAAAGATTACAACACTAGGGAACAACGATGAAAAGCACTACTAGCAACGATTACATCTCCCCTAGGACAACTAATCTACTTCGTCGGCCCAAACGGCTTCCTTCCTGGGCTCCTGGGGTTCTTCTGCTGCACTAGGTTGTGGATCTGCTCCTTCTTGTGGTGGTGGCTGGGTGAGGGGAAACAATGACTCTACTTCCGAGGCTTCCGTGGGTGGAGGTGCTGCAAAACCAGTTCTCCTTCGCTCCAGCGGATGGACAGGGATCCCCTCCAGGATTAAGGGTTCCTGCCTTTCCGTGGCGAGCGTCCTACGCTTGGCCCTTGTGGCAAGATAGGCGTCCTCCAGCTCCTGGGCATGACGGTCTTGGTCCACCTTGACGGCCTCCGCCATGGCAGCCTCTCGACTCTCAGCGGCTGCTAGATTGGCATGAGCTTCAGCAAGCTGCACTTCGAGCATCCTAGAGAAGATCTCGGCTTCCTCAGCTCGGTGGAGGCACTCCCTTAGCTCCGAGGCCTGCCGGTCATACTGCTCATCCAGGGCAAGCAAGTACGAGGTCAGGTGCACCAAGGTCGGGTTGTCCTCTTGCACGTCTAGACCATGCAAAGCCTCCATGCAAGCCCTCCATACCCGCCGATTCTTATCCCAAGGGGGAAAGAATCGCATGGGGGTACGAGCAATGGGCTCTTCATAGATCTGGCAGAGATGCCGCAAAGCTTTGCGGGCCGCAACTTGGTAGGTGTCGCCGAAGCGAAACCCGGTTGCGGTCACATTCCAGGCTTCAGTGACGTCGAGAAACTCCTCACTCTTGCCAATGTAGACGGTGACCTTACACCGCTCAGTGCCACGCTTCATGTACTCACGGCCCTCATACTCGGGACGCTCCCGAACGCCGAGTTTTTGCAGGGTGGCATACAGGATTTTGGGAAAACCCTCGGTGTTCAAGCAGTAGCTGCTAACCCAGACTCCTGCCATCCTAGGTGGGTGGTGGTTGCAAGGAAGGCTTGAGGAGAAGCTTGCTTAAGAGAAAAGGGCTAAGCGAGCGGGAATACACTGAGTGGTGACACCAAGTGGCTGGGCTTGCCCCCTTAAAAAGGCAGAGCGACTAGTGGTCCTGGCGCAGGCCACCCTCGAGCCATGCACGAGGATCAGTAAAGTAAAACAGCAGGATTTTTACGCACACGAGGCGAGCGGTGTTCGAGGCCATAAAGACTAGCACGGTTGCAGGGCAGAGGTCCGACAAGGGTGCAGAAGGAGTGCCGAAAACGTAAGCCCCGACAGTCGTGAAGCACGAGCGAACGCGAAACACGAAGCCACCACACAACAGTAACTCCGGGACAGGGACGCGTGGTACCTAGAAACAGGGCACCTGCAAGTAGGACTCGCACGATGACTATAGCAAAATAGCGCTTCTGACTTTAGGACCGCACGCTACACACCAGTTAGTTTACCGGACGAAAGCCTACTTAAACTTATTCCGAAGACTTAACTATAGTAATAGGGCTACTTATATAACTTCGTATGCAAACGCCCTAACTTTTTGCAAAAATGTGTTGTCAAATTTTAATTTTGAAAGGATTTTGAAGCTTTATTTCCTCATTTATGCTCTGATACCACCTGTGGCAGAACCGCCTAATCTAATGCCCTCCCAAGAGTACTTGTCTTCCATTAGACACTAAGTACCCAAGAGAGTGTACTAAATTCTGCGATTCCGTCGAGCACACCCGAGGGAGAACTCGAAAATCCACATTTTTACCTCAGGATCATAAATGAGAGATAAAGCTTACAACGTCTTTACCATTTCTTACAACACTTTTATTACAACATCAGAGAAATTCATTATTTGATTATAACAGCGGAATATAAAATTTTATCAGAGTTCAGCGGAAATGAAACCATTTAATGATGAGTTAAATATTATCATGATGAACATTTATATACAGGAAATGATAACAGGTGGTAAATCTTTCCCTTGTAAAACATTTTTGGTGAGAGTTACAAATCAACTCTACATCCGCAACGCATAGGAAATCCTCACTGAGCCCACCAGGAGGTTTCCACACACAAAAGTCATCTTCAAGAACACCTGTCACCTGCAACAGGGTAGAACAAACCCTGAGTACTCAATTGTACTCTGCAAGACTTACCCGTCAGAAGGAAAGAGAAGACTCCAAGGGTATGCAAGGCTATCTGGCTTGTGGGTTATTGCAACTGCAGGAAGCATTACTAAAGGTGCATCCTTATATTTAATTTTTATTAGCAGTTATCAGTAGTTTATTAACCAACCATTCTAGGTAAGCACCTGTTCTACTTTCAAGCAAAGGTTGAGCCATCAGAACCATTTTTCCATCTTTCATCTTTCAGTTCTTACTACGGTGCCAGAGTGCAGTCAAGCCGTACCGTCACGTAGAAACGGCGATTCGCGAATCAATGTGCCCAGCTGGGTACCCCGAAAAACACACGCCTCGCTCGCACCCCAGGCACGAGTGAGACCAACCTGTTCCACTCCTGTCACGGATTCCAGGTCCCCGTCCAAACTTGGACTCCAAGCCCCCACCCTTGAGGCCCGGCCTCAAAGTGGTGCTTAGACCTCCACCTATCCCCGCCTCCAATCAGTCGGTCCGGAAAGAGCCGGAGCCCATGACAAGATAGTAACAAGTCTTCCTAGCCCCCATCCGCTAGTATATGCTCGGGATAATAAATCTGTGACTTGACCGGGGATCCAGTGCAACGAACGGTCCTTAATCGACACAGGCGGGACAAATGCAACCAGAGCCTCGCTTCGGATTGCTCAACCAAGTCCATATCCAATTCCAAGTACAGTCCCGCCGGTCTCCAATTATTATCCATATATAATCCATGTGATAGTAACATGATAATAGTAACAATAATATATTTCCTATCTCTCGCGAGTGACAGGCAATCACTCGACTTCTACCGGAGTCCTGTAGCATAGCAATCTACACGATCTTGACATACTAGTAGGACTCATGGGATCAGGATATATATATGCAAGTGGGTTTCATTCAACTTCTTAAAACTTAATGCACAAGCATGAATAAAGTGCAGCATAATAGAGGTTATGCACCGGGGCTTGCCTGGGTAAAATATCATTATAACTAAGTTCCATCCGCAGGGTGTGGTCACCATCACGCCTTCTTTTGGTTACTCCAGTTAATCCACGATCGCACCTAAATGGTATACATCGTTGCAATATGCTTGTCTAAGCGAAACATGCATAAACAAGATATTTAAAAGACGAAAGAGATAAGTTGAAGCTTAGCTAGGGCAGCAGGTCGGCAGAGACGGAGTCACATGTGGGCGTCGCTATGTTGCGGGCGTGCGGAGGCAACCGGAGCGCGGTTGCGCCGATGTGCAGTGGTAGTAGCACGACGTGCCGTGGTGCAGGGCGTGGTTGCAGGCAAAGAAGAAATGGCCTAATGCAGCTTGCGTTGCTTGGTTGCTGGTGCTATAAAAATGCTGCTGGTGCACTGGCTTTCATGTATGAACCCAAGACTAATTGGTCTCCTCTCCTCCGCGTAGTACCGGGGCACTCCACCGTGCACGGCAGGAAGCAATTTGCATACGCCACTATCCTCTCCCTCTGCATGACTGCTGCATGCACTAGCACACGACGCTTGCATCATTTATCCCTCGTATTAACTCTCACTCTCTCTTTTTCTCACTCGATCAGTCAAAAATGGCTGCAGCATGCCAGGCATGCATCCCTTCTCCCTCTCTCTCTATTGCTGAAATTTGCTTTCAGCTACTGGCATGCATTCCACATGCATGTGTACTCTTCGTGTCCCTCTAAACACACACTGCTCTCTCTTTTCTTGTTTTGACTGCCCACATGCAGCAAGAAAATGTGAAAACGCATTAACTCCCTGTTGACCCTCTCGTCAAAAGTTTCGGCCAAGACAAGTCGCTGCCATAAAAATTTTTGGGGCAAGACAAGTAGCTCAGTCAGTCAAGGCTGTATGCCTGACTGCCATGTGCAAATTAATGTTTGCTTGATCTCCTTTCAGACATTGCACCGTTGGGTCAAAAATATTAGGCACGCACCGTCGCCAACTTGTTCCAGGGGCAGCAGCACGGGGCCAGCATCTTAATTAGGTTGAGTAATGTCTGATCTAGAAAAACCAGCCATGCACTGCGTAGTCAGTCAAAGCACCTGGCCAGCCTCCCCGGTCGTCACTCCGGTTGCATGTGCTAGGCCTGCACGTCTGCACCACTCAACTCTCTCTTGGTCAAATTAACTCGCAAGAGGCCAGGAGCTGCATGCGCAGGCAGCAGGAGCGGTGGCAGCATGCGTTGATTTAGACTTGGTTCATAAAGGTTCACACTCTTAGGAACCAGCTCCCTCACGTCTTTAATTAATTGAGAAGTGATTTAAGGAAAATATGAAATAATTTATTTCCTGGCTGGACACCACTCTAAAGTCACACACCGTGCACACGCATCTAATATTTCCTAGAGACGTACTACTCCTTAGATGCATGCATAGGTTAGGCAGCGTCAGATGCCGTGAACGCTGGGCAATGACTTGACTCCGTTGTCCGGCTTTAGTAGAATAGCGACGACGGCAGCTATCTCAAGTACGCGGCTCGGCAACCCGATCTAAAGAAGCTTGGCCAATTTGAAACACTGAGGTAGGGTTAAACCATAGAAACAAAATATATAGGCATTGTTTAATTATTTTTGCATGATTTCATTTTCCAAAACAACACTTTACACTTAAGCTTTTGAATTCTTGCCGGCTTAACAAAAGAAACAAACTTCAATTTCAACTTTGATTTTTTTTGAGCTTCCAAGAACATTAATTAACAACATTTATTTCCCAAAACAAAAGTTGCATTTCCATCACCTAAACGTACACTTCAAATCTTATTTAAGTACTATATACAAGTTGTATTTTATTTATGTTTATATAAATTGTTTTCCGTGCCAAAGGATTAAACTACATGTTCTATTTTTCTTATTAGGATTTCTCTTTAACATGATTATGCACTAAGTAACTAACTTACGATATTTATTTGATTTCCGTCAACCCCAACAGCGAGTCGCAAAGGATTAGTTTATCATTTCTTGTGAGTTTAAAAATTTTAAAACCCAAAAACTTGGTTTGTTAATTTAATTTTTTTTTAGGCCCTAACCAAAGTGCTAAGCAAGGTCGTAACACCAGGGGTGTTACAACCAAGCTAGCAGGCGCCATGGTGGCATGCCATGTAGGCAACTTGGGTTGCTTTGGAGCTGGTTAAAAACTTGATACAAGTTTAAAGTCTTAAATATGCAGTTTGAAAGTTTATGTACCTGCTATAAGGTCAGTCTCAATGGAAGTTTCATAGAGTTTCATGTGCATTAAATATGCTGACATGGCACTGTATTGATGAAGATAGAGATGATGAAAGTTTCATAAAAATAGAGAGTTTTATACCAAAATATGAGTGTGTTGGAAACTGAGCCATGAAACCCCCACTAAGACTGGCCTAAGAATGTGGGACAAGTCTAGAGACAACTGATGAAACTGAATCTTTCAAATTTGACTTTATTGATGTCTACATGAGCATTTCTAATTTGGAAGCGGGATTGACGTAAAAAAATCTTAACAAAATAATTTAAAGACACTACGATATGAAAAGCTTAAAACATATCGTTACGTTTAAAGATGATCTAGGATTATTCATCATCAAGAAATGGTCATGTATACTGGATGACCAGAGCGAGTATTATACATTGACGGGCAATCAAGCATGTGTATGTGGCTCATGCATATGCATGCACCCCAACCAATAACTATGTGTTCCAAGAAGAAATACATGCACGCACGGCTTGAAGTAGCTAAAAAAAGCTAAGTTTTACAAAATGAAGAAGTCGTGTGGAATCAGTTCCGACGTACTCCACTCGTGTAAGCACAAAGTCGTCGTAGTTTTTTTTTTTGCACCGCAGAAGTAGTCGTAAAACTATGCCAAAGCGGCGCCGCGGCGGCCTAGCTAGCCGGTTGCCGCATGCATGTACGTCCGCAGCCAACAGCCATGCGATACACGCCTGCTATGGGTCGCAACGAATCTTCTTCGCTCGACCCCGGCCTGGTTCGCGGTTGGGTGGGGGCATCTAGATGACATGAGTGTGCCTTTGACTCGACGAAACCGCACCGGAGGTCTCTCGTCCGTTCCAACCTAATCGCGGATCGATAACATGCATGCCCTCTAGCCCGCATGGTGCGTGACGCCAAGGCAAGGCCACAAGCCTACTAGCTAGAACGTGAGGCTCACCGGATCGAATCGGCTTTCAACTCCGCAATCGAGCGCGCTGGCCGGATTTGGTGAACAAGGAACCGAACGACGTGCTAGCCCCCCCGTGATGATCGTGCCAAGATGGTACAGTGGTACACTGGTACTGCTACACAAGTCCAGGGATCACTAGTACAGAAGTGACATATACTCCCGGTTGGTAACCCCTTTCACTCCCGGTTGCCCAACCGGGAGTACGTTTTCGGGAGTAAAACTTTCGGAACCGGGAGTAAAGGGGGACTTTTACTCCCGGTTGATAAAACCAACCGGGAGTAAAGAGTCAGCTGGGCCTGTGACCTTGCAGACACCTTTACTCCCGGTTGGTATTACCAACCGGGAGTAAAAGTCCTCTTTTTTTTCCTTTTTCTTTTTCATTTCAATTCATAATTCATTTTTATTTTAAAATAAGTTTTTGTATACGATTTTTGCCCTACGAATAATATATGCATACGCATGCGTATAGTATAGTTTGGTTTCGAGCAATGTACGCAAGTAACCCGACTAAAAAGAAAGTATATACAAACAATTTGTGCACCATATATAATACAAGCTTGCATTGTATATTTTCATCATCATGTCTGACTTTCATCATCATATCTACTCTTTGGATCCGATAATAAGTTGTCATGACCCATTACATTCAAAATAAAGTTATCATGACCCTAATTTTTTGGAAGCCATTGTTCATCGGGGTTAAAGTAGAACTCGGCGCCGGGCTTTAAGACATGTTCATTAAGAAATCCTGCTATTGTCTCTTGCATTGCTTTGAGATGGTGTGTTTGCAGGGTTTTCCCTTTCAAATTTTTAGTCTGCAATTTGAGTTAAAGAAATATTATTAGTATATATATCAATAATAATGATAAATCAAGAAAAAGTAGTAGTATTTAGATACATACTTTTTTGTACTCTAGATTAGTTCTTTTTTAGCACAACTTCAGAAACTCGCAAACATAGTATCCACATAGATCGGTCCCCTGTGGCTGCCGCAGAATCCACTTTAGGAAAAAACAGATTCAATATCCGATCCGGTATGGGTAAATTGATACATATAGGAAGCAACACAGGGAAATTGAACTTATAGAGCAATATAGTACTTACTCGAAGTTTATTTACACGCAATGGCGTTTTGCATTGTGTCATATGGTGTTTCTGAATGAATTCTTTCCAAACACTGTCCAATAAAATTAAAAATGTTTGGAGTATTAATTATTGCATATAGAGAGATTGATATATACATATATAGAGTTGTGATAGAGAGACTGCAATTACCCCTGGATAATATCTATCATTTCTTGGTATTCTTTTTGCTCTATTCTCATCGAGTCCCAGATGACTAGAGAAGATATCTCTAGATCGATTTCCATCAATATCCAGTGATTGCTACGTGTGTATGCATACGAAGGTACATAACACTCATTATTTAACTTGTTAGAGTCAACACACACACACACACACACACACACACACACACACACACACACACACACACACACACACACACACACACATATATATATATATATATATATATATATATATATATATATATATATATATATATATATATATATATATATGGTAGAGTCAACATTATGAACACTCACCTGAAGTTATAGGGGAAGAGTATAACCTTCTTGTCGTGTTGCTTCTCTAAGAACATCTTGATATTGGCCACCGTCTCCGAGTACCATGTTGGTTGGGGTTTAGGGTCTTTGAATACAACATGTGGATCAATGAAACCAATATCGGTACACCCTCTCTTTTTGCACTCTCCCATCTCAAATCTGCATACATATATATAGCGAGGATAATGAACACACATTATAGATGTACTTTCGTAGTGACTTATTGTTAACTAGTAGAAAGAATCACTTACAAACAATAGCAGCTTATGATAGTTTTGTCTAAAGAGTATAGGTGACATAGTTGGTGCAATTCAGAAAACTCCAGGTACATGACATCATTGCCCCGGAACCAATGTTCGTCTCTAACCCTGATAGAAATAGCACTTTCTTCCCGGGCACACGCATCGAGGTACCAGTTGTTCAGGGCGTACATTTGCGTCCCCAAATCATTGAGTTTTTCAGGATCCCATAGACTCCTGCCATGCTCATATTTCTCCCAACTTGAGACTACCGGCGCGGTTGCAAAGACCATATCGGCAATGTCGACACCACAAGTGGTAGCATAGAAGTTACAAAGTTGTACCAAGTCGACTGGTCCATCATCTTGAGGTATTTGTAGGAGGTCTATGTTTGATCCATATTCATTACCAATAACAAGTGGGGAGTGTGATTGCAATTCTTGTTCTCTGAGTTGTGCAACACCCTTTCGTGCTTTAACCGTTTTCTTATATTCCTTGCTTAGAGTGCGGTCATAATCAGATAGGGGTGAGGGCTTACGAGATTCCCGCCTCTTTTTTTGTACATCATCCACCATCCGCCTTAGTTCAGCTGGAGGTAGGTGGAAGTGCTTCTGCTCCATCGGCTTCTTCGCCCCCTTGGCCATCTTTGAGAAGAATAAATTATTCGTTTCTTTGACTGCATCATCTAGTTCCTCTGTACTCTTTTCACCAGCCAATTTTTGACTGCATCATCCACGGGGAAACGCTCATCTTGCTTTGACAGCTCTGTGGAAGCACAACTGCTTCTCAGCGTCTGATTCGCGGGGCTAAGAATGTTGGTTCCCGGAGCTACTGTAAGCCCCTGGGAACTCATTGCTATTTGCACTTGCCTCTTTACTTCCTCTTGCATTCTCGCTTTCATTTCTTCCTCTCGCCTCTTTGCATCAAGAACATACTGTTGCAAGATGTGGAGCTTCTCTGCCTCCTCATCCTTCTTTCTCTGGCGGCTTCTGTAGGTATCTCTCCATTGAGGGAAACCATGCTCCCACGTAACCGCCCCAAAGCCTCTGTAGCAATCAGCGGGGTACTCCTATCTGTGTTTTCTTTATTCAAACCATTCAGGTCTCATTTCATATCCACACAAAGAATTGAGGGAGCACATGCTTAAAACTGAGCCCATTCACCCACCATGTAAGTAACCTAATTCTCTTTTCTAACACTGAGTGCATGCCATAGAATGCATTCCATGATTTGAGGAAACATTTGTTCAAACAATGTAATAGAAAGCTCAAAAATCTATGTTAAGCTCTTACCAACCAACCATGTGCTTCTACTCTAGGAATAACTAACGAATCTGCGGTAAAGACTCTAGTAGAATTCAAGTGATTTCTTTCAACCGGCATCTCAAGCCAGCCTCCTGACCACAGAATTAGCAGCAAACGACAAGATAAATAATGTAAGAGAGTTGATTTCTTCCCTGTTGTGAACTTAAAACTGTTCCAAAAATTGTGCTAAAATAGTAAAAAACTCTTAAGTGACAGCATACCTAAAGCTGGCACGGTGAAGACGGCGGAGGATCCCGGCGGCCGGCACGCGGTCCTGGGCTTGGTGAAGACGGCGTGGTGGAGACCGGGCGGCGTGGGTGGCGGATCCCAACGTGGTGGAGGCCAGGCGGCGAGGGGGCGGATCTCGGCGTGGTGGAGGAGGGCAGGGCAGCGCTTCACGACGCCGTTTCGATGGCGCGGCGGCGGGGGAGCAGCGCCCGGGCGCACGCGGGCCGAGGGGAGCAGTGCAGTGCGGTCGCGGCAGGGGAGCAGCGGCCGGGGCAGGCAGAGCAGTGCGGCTGCGGCGGCGCGCGCAGTGGAGACCGAAGTGGTGCGGCGGCGGCGGTGCGACCGAAGCGGTGCAGCAGCACATTCATTCCAGACGGAGACGACGATGGACGCGGAGAAATGATTAGAAACCTAGACCTTTACTCCCGGTTCCCACCAGTAACCGGGATTAAAGACCCTTTACTCCCGGTTGGTGACCTTTACTCCCGGTTGGAAACACCAACCGGGAGTAAAGATGTTTTTTTTGGCGGGTAAGTGCAGCCCGCAATTTCCTAAGCAGGATTTAGGTTTTTATATTTCTTTTTATTTATAATGGGTAAAGTACTATTATTTGTGCAGAAAATAACAAAGTACTTATATTTTTTTTTTGAAAAAATAAATTAGAGTTTCTTTTGCTATACTGCAGACATGAAAAATATGTAACCTAAAATATTTTATTTTTTCTTTTAAATATTAAACATAATGGAAAGAATAATCTTTATTTCATTAATGCAAAAATATAGTCTTTAAGTAATATCATTAAATCTATTGTTTTTAGACAGGAATTTCTTTTTCAGATCATTTGTACGTCAAACTTTTCGTTCGTGGACTCAGTTGAACGTTTAATTATCTGGTGAAGTTGCGCGGAAATTCAATTGAACATTTAATTATCTGGTGAACGTTTAATTATCTGGTGAAGTTCGTGGACTCAGTTGAACATTTTTTCAAGAATATACCTTTACAATCCTTGAAACAGTGTGTGCAAGCATTATATCCCTTGTTTGATTGTCCTGAAATGTTACTTAGAGTCGGCCCGTCGTTGATTGTTACGAACAACAAAGCGCGCAGGTCAAAGTGTTCCTGTTTGTACTTATCCCACACACGTACACCTGGTTTTTTCCATAAAACTAGAAGTTCATCAACTAGTGGCCTCAGGTACACATCGATGTCGTTGCCAGGCTGCTTCGGGCCTTGTATGAGTACTGGCATCATAATGAACTTCCGCTTCATGCATAACCAGGGAGGAAGGTTGTAGATACATAGAGTAACAGGCCAAGTGCTATGGCCACTGCTCTGCTCCCCAAAAGGATTCATACCATCCGTACTTAAGGCAAACCTCAAGTTTCTCGCGTCATCTGCAAAATCCTTGAATTCTCTGTCGATTGCTCTCCACTGGGACCCATCAGCTGGGTGTCTCAACATGTTGTCTGCCTTACGGTCTTCTTTGTGCCACCGCAACAACTTTGCACGGTCCTTGTTTCTGAACAAACATTTCAGACGTGCTATTATAGGAGCATACCACATAACCTTGGCAGGGATTTTTCTTCCTGGGACATTCGCCCTCAACATCACCAGGGTCCTCTCGCCTGATCTTATACCGTGATGCATGACATATCGGGCATTCATCCAACTTCTCGTTCTCCTCGCCATAGTAGAGGAAACAATCATTTGGACATGCATGTATCTTCTTAATTTCTAATCCCAAAGGACAGACAAGCTGTTTTGCTTCGTATGTAGTGGTGGGCAATTCATTGTCCTTCGGAAGTATCTTCTTTTGGATAGTCAATAGCTCGTTGAAGGCCTTGTCAGATACACCATTCTTCGCCTTCCACTGCAGCAATTCTAGTGTGGTACCCAACTTTTTCTGCCCTACATCACAAGTCGGGTATAACAACTTGTGGTCCTCTAACATGCGCTCGAACTTTTTCTTTTCCTTTTCCTTCTTGCATTCGCTCTGTGCATCACGAATAGCCTGACCAAGATCATCAGCAGGCTCATCTCCTGCCGCTACCTCCTGTACCTCCTCTTCAGCTTCCCCCATTGCGGTATCATTTAAGACACCAGCATATTCAGCAATAACGTCGTCGTCTAATTGTTCTTCTTCACCTTCTTCCATTATAACACCGCTTTCTTCGTGCTTGGTCCAATAAATATAGTTTGGCATGAAACCCGACTTAAACAAGTGTGAATGAATATTCCTTGAGGAGGCATATTCCTTCAAATTCCCACATAGGGCACATGGGCAGCATATAAAACCGTCTCGCTTGTTTGCCTCGGTCACACTTAAGAAATAATGCACTCCATCAATGAACTCTTGGGAGCGCCGATCAGTGTTGTACATCCAATTCCAGCTCATCTGCAGTACACAATATAAGTATATATTAAAATTTTAAGCATATAATTAGTTATATTAATTACATAACATGCATGCATGATAACTGATTAATTCATGGAAGCCTCAAAACAATTTAATTTTTACAATTAAACTATTGTATATTCCTCATTTACTAAATAAAAGAAATTAAATGAAAAAAATAAAATTCTTTAAATATCTAAACTATGAAATGGAGGATGAAGATGAAAGGAGAAAGAAGATGGCGACCTTTTCAACACAAGAATTGATGGAGGAGTCGAAGAAATCGTTCTTGTGATGACCAGCTGGCTCGTTTGAGCAAGAACACAACAATGGATGAAGCAATGACGAAGAACAGAGCTCCAAATGGCTCTACCAAGAGAGGAAGGAACAGTGCTAAGTATATATACAGAAACATTTACTCCCGGTTGGATACACCAACCGGGAGTAAAGGTTAACTTTTACTCCCGGTTGAAGGCTCCAGCCGGGAGTAAAAGTTGACATTTACTCCTGGTTGGTGTATCCAACCGGGAGTAAAGGTCATCGCATGACGCAGTATCCGTTAGGCATGGGACTTTAGTCCCGGTTGGTGGCTACAACCGGGATTAATTGTCTCTTTACTCCCGGGTCTAAAAAATACCGGGAGTAACCCCGAAAATGATGCCGAGAGGAAAGATCTATTCTCTACTAGTGGATGGCTGCCTGGCCGACGTGACGGGTGCTAGATGAGGCGAGCACGAGCACGAAGCCGTCTAGACTCTAAACCCACCGCATCTCGCGAATTTTTTTTATTTTTAGCCCAAATTTGAAACAAATTTTAAATTTAACCCGCATTTGAAAAAAATTTTAAATCTAACCCGTTTGGCCCCGCCACCATGCATGGCGGGGCAAATGCACTGAACCCCGCCATGCATGGTGGCGGGGTGCAGGTCCCACGTGGCACGCTGTAGGCCAGCGTGGAAAGGAGTAACCCGCCATGATGCATGGCGGGGTACCTCTAACCCGCCATGAATCATGGCGGGGTACAACCCCGCCCATTTAAAAGCCCGGGCACTTCTTGTTTTTGGCCATTCATCCATTCCATTTCCCGCAGCGCCCCTCTCCGCCCCAGGACCGAGCTCCCCTCCCCTCGGCGCCCCTCCCGCCTAGGGCCCCTCCCCGTCGGCTACCAGCCCATCGTCGGACCTTGTTCTGGCCACCCCTTCTCTGCGTCCATCGTTGTAGTATGTTTGGTTAATGTAGTTAGTAAAGTTATATTAGTTTTTATCGTAATGATATTGTACATTATATAAGTGATATGTGTTTTGTGTAGAAATCATTTCGTGTTATTAGATGGAGGACTCGTATCGTGAGTCGATTTGGAGGAAAAAGGGTCATCCTAGAGAGATGTACCCCGACGTGTCTTGCAAGGATGCGCCCGTTCCTCCCGAGGAACCTTTCCCTAACTGTGACTGTGGTCATCCGACGCACGTGAGCCAGTCGAGACATCCAGATACTGCGGCTCGTTGCTTCTACACATGTTATAGTTGTAGCGTAAGTAATTGTGCCCTTTGTTTTTCTTATTGGTTTCTGATGTTGTATTCGCGATGAGATAATTCGAACTTTTTTGTAGCCGTACTTCCGGTGCTTTTTCTTCCAATGGATCGACGGTCCGGACAAGTTTGACCCAAGGATTCTCCTTTTCTACCCCAGCGTTGATCATTGCAAGCGTGAGGTGTTTACTCGTTGGGTTCCGCCCCCTCCTAACCCTCCTCCTATGATGGAGGAAGAGAAGGCCGTAGCATCGGCACGCCGGCTCGAGGATCCTCCAAAGTGCCTTTGCGGAGAGCAAGCCGTGATAAACCCACGCAATGAACAAGAGTTCATTTGTCCTCTACGACATGAGGTAAGGTTTGAGTGAACCTTGGAATGTCATGTCCTATATGTGTGTT
Source organism: Saccharum hybrid cultivar R570 (assembly GCA_038087645.1). NCBI lineage: Eukaryota > Viridiplantae > Streptophyta > Magnoliopsida > Poales > Poaceae > Saccharum > Saccharum hybrid cultivar. Next base: position 6,539,462 of record JAQSUU010000191.1, on the reverse strand, counting down.
TTATTGTTTTGATTTTGTAGGATCATGATTTTCCCAAGTGCTGTTTCAACGAATGGGTCTATGGTCCAAAGAGCCATTGGCCGGAGCCGGAGAGGAATGAGGAGGTGCTAGACTGGAAGAAGAAGAGGAGGTCTATTGCGCCTCCTGTGATGTGCAAATGTGGTGTTGAAGCTAGCTACGGCCTTGTCCCTTCAGACCTTGAGATTGGGCACTTCTATGGCCACATGATCGATTATGATGAGGTTTGCTAGGACTGTTGACACTTAGTGCTAATGTTTTATTTTGTTTGCTTTTGTACACTAACTTTGTATTCATCTATTTGTTGCAACAGAGCACTCAGAAATGCAAATGGGAATCATATGATGATGTGTATAAGTTCAAGGATGAGTATAAGACAATGGTAGCACTTCGCAAGATGAGAGGATATCCTGCAAACTACGTCACTGATTTCGTTAAGAACCATAAGAAGAAAATGCTACGACGGGCCCAAGACCTGCGTGTTCGTAACCCAGAGAGTATTGCGTGAAAGAAGTGGTACGAACAAAAGAAGAAGGATATAGACGAGTACCAGGCACGAAAGGCTGAATAGGATGCAAGGAAGGCTGCAGAGGAGGCTGCGAGAGCAGAGATGCAAGGCTTGAACGATACTATTGACTCATTATGTGCGAGTGAGTCATTGCGTTTTTGGAAACTCAATCTTCTTTGTTTGACTATCAATAAAGTCATTGCAAAGATCGTGTTAATTGTTTGCATTTTATACTTGCAGAGATTGGATGCACCGGCAACTGGCAAGCAGATGTGGCTCGTGCTAGATACACGGAGAATAGGACACTAAAGCGGGACGTAGGAGTTGGTGGCACCGCAAGCCGTCCGATTGTGGTTGAAGAGGAGGCCGAGCCAGAGGAAGACGACGACACCGGGAGGATAGGCGAGCTCATTCGTCTAGCCGAAGAATTGGGCTACCCTCAGGACGAGGATGCCTACGACATGGGAAGGATAGCCGAGCTACTTCGTCTTGCAGATGAGTTAGGACCGATGCCCGAGGAGGATGTTGAATTAGAGGAGGGTCAGGCAGCGTACCACAGCCATAAGACACCGCTGTTCGACGCATGGGGGCCAATAGACATGACCGAAGAAGAGGCTGAGTTGTACTCTCAGGCCGCGGACGAGGCGGAGGCGGCTTACTACCGGCGTCAGGCCTCTCAGGCCAAGGCAGTCGAGGCCAGCAAGGGTAAGGAGGTTGTAGTGGAGGATTCAGAGTCCGAAGACGAGTTGCTTACGCAGTGGTGCACGCAATTTGATTGACGTACAAGTGTCATTGTAATAATTTGCATTGTCACGTCTTCACGTCGTCGTTGTTAGTGTTTGTCATTTGTAGTGGCTTAGAAACTTTGTGTGGTGTAGTTTGTCAGTGTTGTACTTTGAAACATGTCATTGTAATAATTTTCATTATCACATCTTCATTCGTTTCATTTGTTGGTCCACTCACTAAGATTGTTGTGTGGTTTATCCGTGTAGTTTATAAATGCAGTTTCTTAGTGCAGTTCCTGCGTGCCCGCAGTTTCAGGGCCACCCCGCCATGGGTGGCCCTGAAACTGCGGGCATGCAGGAACTATGCCTACATTTTGTGTCAGCTGAGCGTGACAAATGCAGACATGCCATGTTGAGTCATTTACAGCAAGTTTACGGAAGCCATGGCACGAAGAATTGCGTTTACGCCAAAGATTAAACGAGTGTTACCAACTACATGAGTCCAATCGAAATAACCAAGTAGAGTACTGCTGCTACACCTACACATAATTTAATTGTTCTAGCACTACATAACTATGATAACATATGTCCGGCGCCTGCTAAATATGACTACTCTACTAATCGCCAGGGGTGTAGGGGTCTCGCGGTCTCCGTTGCCTCCTCGGATTCGTAGGGACCACGTTGCTTCTCCAGCCAACGTCTGTGCGGTCCCGTTGCTGCCTCTCGCGCTGCCGCCTATGTCCACGATCGAACTGCTGCGTCGAGGATGGCCCCTGCAAGCAAGCAACCTGATGAGCTACTCTAAATGTTGAGCTACGAACAGTAGAATTAAAGAAAAAGCAAAGCATAGGGACCTGTTGCTCGGCTGGTGTGTAGTTCTCCTGCTGTGTGTAGTCTACCCCCTGTGTACCAAAAGGAGCACCGTATAGTTGTGAGGCACCCATCTCCTCGTGACCGGTGTACTCCCACTGGGGAACGTCATCGTCGTCATCGTCGCCACTCGTCGTGTCATACTGAAGTGCCACATCCACATCGTCCGCAGCCGCTGGACCCTTCCCTCTGTCCTACGGAGTACGAATAGACGAGGACGCAGCCCTGGTGTCGCTAGCAGAAGTAGCTGCAGTGGACATCGTCTGGCTCCTGGACCACGTGGGGTTGTAAGGTACGTCCAAAGTCGTGTCCGCACAGCTCAGCTTCTGAGCCAACTTTTTGCAGCCTTTTTTCATTCTCTACAGGTTTAGATGACAACAAACATTATTAAGCGTGAATTTTAAAGGTAACTGAGTTGTAGTCACGAATGTTACTATCAAAAGTACCTTGACAAAGGCGCGAAGAGGGTTGGTCTTGTCGTCCCTAGTCCGAAAAAGTTGCCTGGAAGCTTCCTCGGAGTAGTTCGACAACTGTTGTGCCTACAACATCACACAAGGTTAACTCGATCATTTTGATTGAATTTTAAAACCCTTACCTCGCTTGAGGATGTAAGTGCAAAGTACTTACCACGTATCTATTTAGAGGGGCCCTAAGAAGTTGTGTTTGCACCCTTTGCGCATCGTCGAACGCATCGGCGATGTCATCCTCACCGGCCGCATCTGCAGGCATGTTGGTGTACGGGACCATGAGATGAGTCCTCGTACTTCGCTGCAGCCATTGCAGGTACTCCATCCATCTTGCCGGGTGGTGCTGTGGAAGTTCGTTGAGGTGGCGAGGATGCCTGTTATACCAATTAAGCAAATGTGGTTCGTGCGTCACCGCCTAATCCTTTTGCGTGGTCCGAAGCCTTCAATTGATCCTGCATTGCCATATTGCATTAGAAATGAGGCACTTAAGTAGAATAAATATATTGGCATCGTACCCATGCAGCTGAGCGTTGGTGGAGTACAGCGGTGAAATTCCTTGCAACCTCCCGAACTGTCTGTAAACCCTGAAAGGGTAGTGCATCTCGACGACGTGGAAGAAGATAAGTGGCCCTTCGTAAAGCCACTCGTCCCCTTCCTCCTCGCAGTGCGGACTAAGGTAGTCCTCTAGCTCCCACCTAGACCACGGTGTCCATGTTACCTGCAAAGTAAAAAAACTTAATTTAGTATCAATCTCATTGATAGTGCCTTTAGTAGGAAATGTGGATATAACTTACGTAGTTGTGTGTCAATACGTCTATCGCATCTGTGTACTGCTTGTACCTCCTTTCTAGCTCGCCCCTCACTACCTTAGCGTCTTTCCAGATGAAAAGGGCGGTGGGTAGAACGTCTTCATGCTGCCAAACCTGCAAGTCACACAAACACGGTGTCACTAATCTCTTTAGTCGTATGAAGATATCAAAGTAGTCAATGTACTCACAGGCAAATGCGGAGGTTTAGTAGGCCTCCCAACCGGAAACCGCTCCTAAATCCATACTTGAAGTAGGTACGAGCAGCCACCTAGGTTGGCATTGGTCGACTGGCAACGACAGGCGGTACAATGCTGACGGTATGTCCAAGCAAGGACCGCGGTACCCCAGCTATAGGTTGCAATGTTCTCTAGTGGCTGGATAAGGATCCTCACGAAAATCCAGCTGATGCTGTCGCCTGAGGAGTCGGGGAACAAGAAAGCGCCCAAGAAGTGCCACAACCACACCTTTGCATACACCTCGACCTCGTGATCTGGAGCACCGATCGGAGGCCCTGCACCAAAGTGCTGGGTTATCCATGACGTCGATACTCTTGAGGTCTTCCTGCAATTACAATTGAAGCATTATTCTACAAAAATAGATGTAGCTGAAATGGTTGTATTAGTGATTTCAATAGGGCGCAAATATGAACTTACTTTGTGCCTTTAACTTTAGCCTCTGATGGCCTCCTACCATAGAACTGCTCCACCAAGTCTACCCAATTAGACTCGTCGACGACCCCAGTCACCGGATGACCAGCCAAACTGAGACACAATATCATCTTGACATCCTGCATCGTGATAGTCATTTCCCCACATGGTGTGTGGAAGGTGTGCGTCTCCGGTCTCCACCTGCATCATTACAAGTTTCTGGTTATAGGCAAGTTGACGGCCCAATTTTATAAAACAAAGACAATAAATGCAAAATGCAATGTTACCTATCAACAAAGGCAGTAAGAAGTGCAGGGTCTAGTGTGGGGAGTGTACTGTTGTAGACCCGAACGATCTCAAGGAAGCCTGCCCGCTGTATGTAGGTCGTGTATCGCTCGTCCCAGCTATGTACGCGGTGCGTGCGAACACGAAGCGCACGCAACGGCCTCTGCTTCTCCGACAAGGCCTGGGCTCGGTGGTCCTTGTCGTAGTCCGCCTCAATGAGGCTAAAGCGCGGATGAGGAGCCCGCGCCTCTATCTTGCAACCCTGAACCTGCCGATGTATAAGAGGGTGGTGCAACGTATTGTTGTGGCTCCCTAACCCTGCTCCGTCCTTCATATTCCACTCCATCATCTGGATAACCGGTGGCTAATATGCCCTGACTCTGCATGCCATGAAGTACCTCAAGCGGTACTCCTGAGGGCATGCCACGAACTGGTGTACACATGGCAGGTGCACCTCCAGAGGGCATGGCTTCAACCAGTGCTCGCATGGCATGTGGACCTCCTTCCTCATTTCCTGAATCGTCAGAATCAGTGCTAACATCATCACCAATCATTTCCTCCTCTGCCGCCTCCTCCTCCTCCTGTTCAAACTCGTCTACATCAAAATCATTGCTTATATGACCAACTGGAGGAGAATGAACCCGCTCCTGCGTCAAATTACCATCCAAGTCCATACTCTCCATAGTTTGTTGCATCTGCACACCACAATCTCCTAGAGTACCACTGTCGAAGGACGGCTCCTCATTCTCAACATTCTCCAGCACCAACTCAGCCATGCCAACATTCGAACCTTGGATGACCCTATTGTATCGGGACCACTCTGCTTGGTTGCACAAGTCCATCATCACATAGTGTGTCCTATTCTTTCCAACATCGAACCTACCCTTTAGTGTGAAAGCCTCATCAAACTTCAAACTCAAACGGTCATATAGATCGCGGAAACTAGGGGTGCCATCAAACCATTCCAATTCTTCATACATATCCTCAAACTGGCAATCCTCTCTCCTAACACTTCCTCCGTAAAAAACTCTTACACCGTAATCCATCTACAAAACGATTTGACATCCGATTATCAACTGACCAATATGGTAGCACTAATTACTACATAACTAACTAACTAACCTTACTTACCTACCACATAACTAACTTAGTTAGTATCTAAATAACTAATATTAACTAATAACATCCGAATAACTAATAATCGTTAACTAATTAACTAATAACTAAATAACTAATAACAACCGATTAACTAAAACCTAATATTAGCTAACTATCAAAAAAATCATTAACTACAAATGATCGTTAACTAACTAAATAACTAATATTAATCGTTATCTAACTAAATAACTAACTAACTACAAATAATATTAACTAACTAACTAACTACAAATAATCGTTAACTAACTAAATAACTAAATAACTAACTAAATAACTAAATAACTAACTAAATAAGTAATGTTAAATAACAACTAAAGAATATTAAATAACTAATTAAATAAATAAATAACTAATTCAATAACTAACTAAATAACTATAAAGAATATTAAATAACTAACTAAATAAATAATATTAACTAAATAATATTTACTACAAATAAATAATAGTAACGACAAAATAAAAAAACCGTAAAACGGGTTGCGGCGGCGCGACGAGGTTGGCCGGGCGGCGGCGTGCCGAGGCCGGGCCGGGGTGCGACGGTCGGCGGCCGGGGTGACGGCGCGGGAACGGCGGCCGGGGACGCGGCGGGGGCGCGGTGGCCGGGGACGTGGCGGCGGGGCCGTGGCGGCCGGGACGCGGGGGACGGCGCGGCGGCGCGGACGGCGGCTGCGGCAGCGCGGCAGCGGCGGCACGACGGGCTCGGCAGCGGCGGCGGGGGCGCAGCGGGGAGCGGCAGCGGCGGCGGCGGCGGCGCGGCGGGGCAGCAGCGGCGGGGCGCGGGGGAGGGGCTCTGGGCGACGGTGGCGGCGCTCGGGGCGTCGGTGGCGGCTCCGGCGGCGGTGAGGCGTCGGTGGGGGCGGCGGCGCGGCAGCAGGTGGTGCTAAGGACGGGGCGCGGCCGAGCGGGCGTGGCGGGGCGCGGATTTTATTTAGGCCGTGCCCCGCCATGATGGGCGGCGGGGTGTAACCCGCCATGATGGGTGGCGGGTTTGGCGTACCCCGCTATGCATCATGCCGGGGTACGCCCGGGTGGCTTTGCCACGTCCCCCGCCACGTGGGACCTGCACCCCGCCACCATGCATGGCGGGGTTCAGTGCATTTGCCCCGCCATGCATGGTGGCGTGGCCAAATGGGTTAGATTTAAAAAAATTCAAATGCGGGTTAAATTTAAAATTTGTTTCAAATTTGAGCTAAAAATAAAAAAAAATCCATCTCGCTGGCCGGATCGCCGATCGCCGTGTACGTACAGTAGACAGTACAGAGAGACCGGAAAGGAGGCGCCGCGCCGCCGATATCCCTTTCGATCGAGTCTCGCCAGTCGCCACGCGACAACTTGACGCTGCGTGCAAAAGGCGTTTGTTTTCAGCTTCAACGAGAATGGGCGCCACCACACGGCAACGGTAGGCAACGACGACCGTGTGGCCGCTGGAGAAAAAGGTTAAGGGCATGTTTGGTGAGAGGCGTTTAAGTTTAACCAATATTGTAGCACTTTCGTCTTATTTGACAAAAAGTTTTCAATTTTGGACTAATTAGACTTAATAGATTCGTCTCGTAAATTACTCCTAATCTGTGCCGACATACATACAATTAGTCTATATTTAGTACTCTATGCATTTGTCACAACATTATATGACGAAAGTTAAACTTTAACATGTACAAACCTAACAGCGCCTTAAGTGTACTGTATTTCCTTTGCTTTGAGTATCTTCTGCCGATCCTGGATCATCGTCTGTGTGACTGTGTCATAGGAGGAGGGCTCTGATCCCAAGTGGACATCATTGCCAACTTTTTGTACTAGGCATTGTTTAGATGCACTCCAAAAGTTGAAATTTTTTCGTTCTCTCTCCATCACATCAATCTTTGGACCCATGCATGGAGTAATAAATATAGGTAAAAAAATAACTAATTATACAGTTTAGTTAAAAATCACGAGATGAATCTTTTGAGCCTAGTTGGTCCATGATTGGACAATATTTACCAAATAAGACGAAAGTAGTACTATTCATCGGTTTGAAATTTTTTCAGCGTCTAAACGCGGCCCTAGGACCATGGATGATGCAACTTTTGACCGCGCTGCTGCCCCGGATTTTTCCGTCGCCCTACAACCTCCTGCAAATCTCATAGATCCTAGCTAGTGTAAGAGTGGCAAAAGTGGCAACCCCCGCGGAAAAATGAAGGTGGCAAATGGAGGTGTGAATGATGGCTCCAAAATCCAAATGATCATCATGTCTATAGCTAGGGATATTTGTGGGCCTGGAAAAATATTCATTTATAAAATCAGAAATCTGCTTCCAGTCCAGCTCTAGCAAAGTCACTCTGCAGTCTGGAGATAGGATTGGAGGGATCGGAGGTGATATCGAGAATCTACAACCCTAGCTAGTTGGGCAGCCTTTCATTCAACACAAAAAAGGAGGACCTTTTCGTTAGGCCTTCTCTTTTTGTTCTTAGCAACTCAGCACTTGCAAGAAAAATGCTCAACAGTATGCACCATAGGGGCGGATCTGCCAGGGGGGGGGTTCGAGCCCCCCTCAGCCCCCCATGAAAATTTGAACCATTAGCCATAGGGAATGAGGGGCTGGAGGTGTTCCCGTCGCCTGTGATGGAGGTTGAAGACGAGTTGCCTGTCTTCAGGCCTTTCTGGGCCATTATTTTGTGTTTCAGCGGCCAGTAAAATAGAAAAGCCCGTTCCCCTTCCCAACCCTTCAACAAGACCTTTTTGCCTTCCTATCGATTGGTCACGGGGGGAGGCAGATAGCCGCAGGGGGCGTCAGGCGTGTGTCGAGCAGGAGCGTCGAGGGCGTCGAGCAGATCGCCGGCTAGCCGGCTAGGGTTAGCGCAATAGCGCTGGCCGCCGGGCCGAGCGCAGACGGTGGAGCGGAGCGGCGCGCCGAGGTCACCGGCGGGCGGTAGCGCCGGGGCCGGGCACAGACGGCGGAGCGGGGCGGCACGCTGAGGCCGAGCGCAGCGCAGGGCGCCACCGCGCCAGGGCGGGAGGCAGCAGCGGTCGGCCGGCCAGGGGAGGCGGGAGGCAGCAGCGGCCACTCCGGCCAGGCCAGTGGCTAGGCAGGCAGGGGAGGCGGCAGGCCGGCAGGCGGCAGCCGTTGAGTAGTAGCAAGCAGCCAAGCACAGTAGCAGGTATACCGTATGTCCTTATGCCTGTAGTCTGTTTTTTCTTTAGATTTGCCTTCTCAACTTTGTAATGGTTCATAATTTGATTAAGATTTAATTAAATTTTAGATTGTTCAAAATGTCCAAAAGAACATTGCACACATATTTTTCTGATTCAAGTGGAACATCAACTCCAGGCACTAATGACAGTACAAAATCAATCAAGGATACATAGAGGTAGAGTAGAGTTTAGTCAATCTGATGTACTTGGTGATCCAGGAAATCGCATACCAATTGAAGAATATGCACATGAAATTAGAGAACAAGTAAGAAGGGCATATGCTTTGAGAGGTCCAACCCAACCTCGTAATCTTATCTTTCCTCGTAAATGGCAAAGTGGTCAATGGAGATCATTTCAACAAACTTGGTTTGACGAGTTTGATTGGTTAGAGTATAGTGAGTCCAAGGATGCAGTTTATTGCTTACTCCCTCTGTCCCAGTATACTGGACGCTTTAGCTTTCAATGAGGTGCATTCATTCGGTCATGAACCTGGACGCCGGTGTGTACGAGGTGCATTGATTCCCCTGTGAACCTGGACACTTGAATGGAGGGCCAAAACGACCAGTATTGTGGGACAGAGGGAGTATATTGTTATCTTTTCTTTGATCTGGGAAAGGCTGAAATTTTTGGTAGTTCTGTCTTTGCAAAGGATGGTTATGTTAACTGGAAAAAAGCTAAGAACACCTTTAATCAACACACTACTTGCAAGACTCGCAATAATGCTAGGCTAAAGTATGATGACTTTATGAACCAAAGAACAAATGTGGCTAGAAAAATTGATGTAATTAGCAAGGAGGAAGAGAAAAGATATGAGATTCGCTTGAACTCTTCTTTAGATGTAGCAAGATTTTTCATAATGCAATGTGTTGATTGGTACAAAGATAAAGTTGAAATTGTTAAGAATGCATATGACAAAGGTGCTATATGTTAGATTTGTATGGGATATAATTGAGTTAAATTGGTCTAGCTCTCTTTGCTCAGCCCCCTAAATATTTTTTTCTAGATCCGCCATGGTGCAGCAGAGACCTGAAGACTTTTCTCAAGGACTAGTGAATCCTCGTACTACTGTTGCATTGAAGTACTGAACAGATGCTCGCATCGCAACCCTGGCCTGCCCAGCTTCATAAGAGCAAGCCTAATAAATAATAATACAACTGGCCTGCTGGCTGTAATATGTTAGTTACTGTGGGATCATAACAGTAGATCTAGCGGGTAATTCTCTTTACATTTGGGATAAACAATGTAGATCATGTATGGAAAACAGAGAGAGGGAGAGAGAGGAGGAGAGGGGAGTAGATCGACCATACGGGTTGGAGGAGATGGAGCAGCAGTGGGCGTCCACGGCGACGGCGTGGACGTCGGCGTGGTGAAGATGGTGTCGGGGTACCGGTGGTGTAGTCGCCGGTGGGTTCTTCCCGTCGCTGGCAGCTCCCGCTCGATCGGTCTAGCGGTTAGGAGTGGGTGGCAACTGTGGCATCGAACCTCACGTTCAGTGCCCCTGACCCCCCACCTCCTCTTTATAGGGCTGCGCGACAGGGGCCCACTGACTAGGAGTCGGTTAAGCATCCCCGATCAGGACGCGGTCAAAGGGTCCATCTTAACCGTTGGGTCAAGATGGATGAGATCATTCTAACATTCTCCCCCTTGATCTCATCTTATACTTTAACTTTAAACTTTGACTTTAATTGCTTTCACTTTTATTTGTTTCATCACAAATCAGTGTATAGAGCATGCCTCATCGTCACGGTCAATCGCCGATAGATTTAACAGCTACAATACACATCTCTGATCTGAAACAGATTCTTTAACTTTCGGGCCCTTTATTGTCCGGAAATCATAGGCTATACCATAGACCCATGTCGACTGTGTGTTCTCTGAACACACTGGGTGGTAAGCCTTTGGTAAGCAGATCCGCAAGCATTTTCTTGTCACTTTTACATTCAATACTTTTAGTATGATTCCAGACTTTCTCCTCAACAACGTATAACTTTAGTGTCAATGTGTCTGGCAGCACACTTGACTCGTTGTTATAGGAGCAAACAACTTAAATGGTTATTGTTGTTGACAACCATTATCAATTCCAGGTTTAAGTTCTTTAACCATTTTGCCGGTCCCTCAGCCTCATATCATGCTATACTATAACTTTGTATCACTGATGATACTAAAATTGTTTCTTTTGGAGCTTTTCCACAATAAAACTCCAACTGCGAGTGTTAGCTACTATGTGGGTTTCACTAAACATCTCGCCAAAATATAACATTTGTACCCACAACTACTTGAGAGTACCTGTTCTTTCCTTTTAGTATGAGGCCGACATTTTTAACTCCATTCCAGTGATCTATATCTGGACTGGACTTTTGCCAAAATAACCTAGATACGTAAACTGTGTCAGGGCAAGGTTTTATCTTTGTACTCATTAAGCTTCCAACAGCTGAAGTATATAGGACGTCCATCTATAACAATCTTACATTGCTTTTGGAACATTAAAGTTCTCAAAACTATTACCCTGACCATGAGAACAGGCGTAGGTTTACCCGCATAGGTACTTTATTTCTTTAGAAATTTTTCTTAGCATGCCTATGCGATAGTCACAATACCCCTTTTCTTCTATCTCGGTGAGTTTCAATCCTTATAACGAGAGACATTTCACCGAGAACTTTCTTATTGAACCTTGAGGACAAGAGCTTCTTCTTCTCATGCAGTAGATTGACATCACTACTAACAAGTAAGATGTCATCCACATATACATGATTAGAAAATAAATTTTCCATTCTATAACTATGTACAAATGCAATTGTCCTCTCATTCTCTTTAACCCAAAATTTTCAATTGACTCTTCAACTTTAAATGCCATTGTCTAGAGATTTACTCTAGTCCATAAGAGATTCCTACAGGTGGCATCCTTTATGTTCTTTTCTTTCCATGACAAAACCTCTAGGTTGTGCCACATAATCATTTCCATACAAATCCCATTGGAAAATGTTATCTTTACTTTCATCTGATGTAACTCAGATCATGATGTGCCACTAGCACTCATTGTAATCTATTCATTTGCTTCGCGCAAAACTTTTGATTCAAGTCGCGCTCCACATCTTTACATATTTCCCTTGGAGTCACATTTTGTCTTGTAGACCCATCACAGTCTACTGTTTTGGCTCCTTAGAAATTTATTCTAGATTCCAAAATATTATTGGTATTATCGATTTCATTTCATCTTCCTTTACTTCTTGCCACTTGGACGAGTGAACGCCTCTTATGACTTCTTCAAATTAGGTGGGATTACCCTCCATTTGAATTTCACTAATATAGACTTTATAATCGTCAGAAATATCTGATTTTCTTATTCTTTGAGACTTTCTGGGGCCTTAGTTACTAGCATTTCTTGACCTTTATTGCCAAAAGACAATTGATTCTATAAGGTCCTGTGTAACAAGATCCTTGTTTACATTATTCATCCTCCTTGCGGAGTCAGATTTCTTTGTACCACGCTCCCCCAGATTGTCCCATCTTTAATTTTCTTATTTTGGGTTCAATCTGCTAAAACTCATATGGTGCATTTAGCACCACCTTTAAAACTCTGAACACGTCCAGTATGAATACTGACTGACTATGTTATCTTTCTATTGGAACTGTAAAAGGTCCATGAATTTAGCTATATCTTTACTTTAGGGGTATCGATATTATGACCGTCTTACTCCCCCGACGATCATATTCATCTTTTATAGATTACTTTAGTATGCATCGCATTGTCTGAATAATGGGGAAGTATCTTTCTTAATTGATCTCACATTTCTCCCCCTCGAAATGTGGTACGAACTTTTCTACCACAATTTCGAAAACTATTCAGAACTCTTGTGAATGAGAAAACTTTGATTACTTTCTTCATCCACATGATTACATCATGCAAATGAAATTATTTCTTAATTCGTTGGGAGTATTTTTCCCTCATTTCATTTCAAGAACTCAATAGAGTCTTTTATCATTGATACTTTCGCAAGTCACGCTTGCATGTCATTCTTATCTTGAGGTTCATCTGTAACTTTCTGTTCTTCTTAAACTTATATTAGGATAACATAAGAGCTATTCTTAACTTTTCTCCCTGTGCGGAATACACTCAAAGCACATGAGTCATTACAATTTTCTCCTGCCATGCAGGATAAATACTATGTCAAATTTCTCCCGCCATGCAGGATTTATTAACATAAGTATTATGCCAACTTTACCCCGCCATGCGGGTATTTTCTCAAACTTTTCCCGTCATACGGGTACTATCACAAATTTTTTCCCGCCATACGAGATAATTTTCTTGAAGGGATATAAATGTCAGTATTGGCTCATATTCAATCAAATTTAAAAATAAATCCAAATACTCTTTAACACACATGCTTAATCTGACGTTGCTCAAATTAAACAGGCATGTCACTTATTACATTTCAAATCATGATGATTAAGACTAAAAATTATTTTACTTATTACATCTTTTATCATGATGATAACTAAAATCTTCTTCATAAGGAGTACATAAAAGGCATCTTTTAAACTAAACTCTTATTGTTCTATTTTCTTGGATCAATATCCTAGAATTCTTTTTCTTTTGAAGCCATTCTTTAAAGAGACCGTAGTCCCTTGCACAATGGTCTTCTTTCTGCAAAAAAATTGCACTTTTCATCTTCTGAGTCACAAGTACCCAGCTCATTTTCTTTTCACCCTTCAAGAATAAAGGCATGAAGTTCTTTATCTGAAAAACATCATCAATAATGAGCATGAAAATAACCCTACATTGGTCTGGTTAAAGATATGCACATTAAACTTTTAAAACTTTATGTTCTACTCTATATCACCGTTGGGTAGAAATAGAATAAAACAACATTCATCTACATTAATTCTACATCACCGTTGGGCAGAAATGGAATTAACATATGAAAACTCAATTATCTTATAACCCTTTTCAAAAATAAATTCTCCCGTTGGTTCGAATTTAATTTTGAAGATCATCATCATCATCGCAGCGGAAACATGAAAACACATTACATTTTGCTCACTCTGAAGCATCTTTTGTTTCTCATCTATTCTCTGAAAATTGGTCACTTTGATGCAAAATTCATCAGAGATTTAAACTTTAAACATAAAACTCATAGAATTATAATATTGTTATCATCAACGTTGGTCAGAAAATAACAATATCATAATTTTCTTTAAACATAAACTCTTAAATAAACTTATAATATTGTTATCATCAACGTTGGTCAGAAAATAACAATATTATAATTTATCTTAACTATAAATCAACTATTCCTCCAATTTAAAATTCCGTTGGTTCCAACTTTAACTGGAGGATCAACCTTTTATTATAAATTACTGAATAACTACAACTCCTCTTCAAATTAAATTCTTCCGATAGTTCAAATTTAATAAGAAGACAATAATCTTTAACTATGCAGCGGAAAACGTTAATAAATGTCTTAATTATTTTTCCAGAAACATCAATGTACTGTACTGTTCTCTGAACAAAAAATATTATTGGACAGAAATTTGTACAGAGATTTGCATCAAATTCTATTCAAATTCTCCAAATATTCATTAAAACTGTTTCTGGAAAAAATAAAACGAATTCACCAAGTTTCCTTTCATTCTTTCTGAGGCCCATCACGCTGCCGCGCTTGTTTTCTTTGGTCCAGCAGCGCAGGCGCGCTCGCGTAGCAACTCGGCCCAGCCAGTGCAGCCCGCGGCCCAGAGGCGGTGCTAAACTCGCTCGAGGCCCAGCCGCACCAGCAGTTTAGCGCTTTGGACCGGTCCGCTTGCGCTATGCTCGCGCGCGCGCCCCGCTCCCAGGCCACAACCTGGGCCTGGGCCGGGATTTCCCAATCCCTCTTGGGCCGAATGTTGGCCCGAGCGATCTCAGCCACAGATCATGATCCGACGGCCACCCTTGCGTTTCGGAGGAACAAAACCGGACTCGGCCATCTCCCCTGAACCCTAACCATTTCATTCCTCTGCTTACCTTTCTCTCGTCGCGCGCGTGATCTGGAGCGGCGGCCGTCGCCGCCGGCGAGGAGTGGCGCGCGCCAGCGGCTCCTCTGACGTCTGCCATTTTCTTTCTTTCTTTCTCCTCCCCTTCTTCATTTCGCCACAGTGAGCAGCGAGGTCGTCCATGGCGACGGCGGAGGAAAAAGATGGCGCCGCTGTCGGACCCCTCGCCGGCACGCGAGCTCGCCCTAGGCTGAGCTCGCCGCCGTCGAGCGGTCTGGGCGACGGCGCCCTGAGCATCTGAGCACGCGCGCGCCGCGGCAAAAACGCCGACGAGCGGCGGCTCCTACCGTTCTTCCCGCACGGCGTCTAAAACCGCCGGCGGTGACGACTACGGGGCTCGGGTAGGTCCCCATTAACGCCGTCCTCTTCTTCTTTTACCCCTTTAGGGTTAGGGTTAGGGTGCTCTTTTCGGATCGAAATCCGTCACTGTTTTCTTTGATTTCTTTCCCCGATCTACTCTCTAGATTAGGCTCTCTTCCTCGTTCTTAGGGTTAGGGTTCGTTCTTTTCCCGATTCGAAAACGGGTGTTCTTTCTTTTCTTGATCCGATTCGGATCA
The DNA here is from genome assembly GCA_038087645.1 of Saccharum hybrid cultivar R570. Classification (NCBI taxonomy): domain Eukaryota; kingdom Viridiplantae; phylum Streptophyta; class Magnoliopsida; order Poales; family Poaceae; genus Saccharum; species Saccharum hybrid cultivar. The sequence goes on along the minus strand of JAQSUU010000191.1, from coordinate 6,524,220 downwards.
ACAGCTCTGGCTTTTCTTTCTTTTCAACCCAAAACCTAGATCTACGCGCTAGTAACCAGCTTTGATACCATTGTTAGTTACTGTGGGATCATAACCGTAGATCTAGCGGGTAATTCTCTTTACATTTGGGATAAACAATGTAGATCATGTATGGAAAACAGAGAGAGGGAGAGAGAGGAGGAGAGGGGAGTAGATCGACCATACGGGTTGGAGGAGATGGAGCAGCAGTGGGCGTCCACGGCGACGGCGTGGACGTCGGCGTGGTGAAGATGGTGTCGGGGTACCGGTGGTGTAGTCGCCGGTGGGTTCTTCCCGTCGCTGGCAGCTCCCGCTCGATCGGTCTAGCGGTTAGGAGTGGGTGGCAACTGTGGCGTCGAACCTCGCGTTCAGTGCCCCTGGCCCCCCACCTCCTTTTTATAGGGCTGCGCGACAGGGGCCCACCGACTAGGAGTCGGTTAAGCATCCCCGATCAGGACGCGGTCAAAGGGTCCATCTTAACCGTTGGGTCAAGATGGATGAGATCATTCTAACATAATATTCATTGCAGCCTTCTCTTAGCCCACGCGTCTAGTAGTTAGCTCTTCACTGGTAATACATGACTCATCTTGTTTCTTTCACAAAGTTTCTTGATTCTTGTGCTTAAGCTGGCTGTAAACTTACCGCCTGCTTCTCCTCTCTTTCTTCTTCTATCTTCTTCACCTCAGCATTTAACCAACTTACAGCCTCCTATTATACTTGCTCTAATTGAATTCATGTGCTTTATGTCACTGTACGTTTTGCTACCTACTAGTTGCGGTGATCATTCAAACTAGTTAGGACCATTCAAACTCGTAGCATTGCGTGTCTTGCTTTTCGCAACTGCTGCCAGGAAAATTGCACAACTGGACGTGTGTACATACGCAGCGGACAAGCTTTTTTCACCGTCAGCCTGCCCGCCCGGATCGTCAAAAGAAGCGATCTCGTCGGCGTCAATCTTCCTACGATCTTACCCGCCCCTCAGACAAATTGCTGGCGTTCGGCTTCGCCATCGTGCATGCAGTTAACTCCCCACTGCGGAGTGTCCTCCTCCTCTCTGCGGTCGGTCTACTCCGAGATCCGGAGGACCGAATCCACGACGATCGATGCTGCTGTCAGGTGAGTGATGGTAGTGTTCCACGGCGGCCACCCTTGACGAATGACGAGAGGTCTTTTCCAGCGATTCTGGCATGGAAAACGCTAAGATTTTGTTGTGACAACATGCCTCGCGCCCGTCCGTCAAAAGCCAGCATCATTTGTTCTATCATCGAGAGACAAAACGAGGTGTCGCCCTCGGGGTTTTCAGGCGCCAGTCAGTGGAGGCAAGTAGCATCTGATGAGCCGATCCGGAGTCCAGACCATGATCTTGGAGTTCTTCTCGAATACTAACAGGTTCACGTCGCGGGAGATGAGTTCCGGCCCTTGTTTGGAGCATGTGAATTTCATTGGATTTGTGTGCTGTTTTTTTGGTAAAATGGCACACACCACTCTAGGGAGCTCTGAAGTCTGAACTGAAGATGAAGCAAGTCCCTAGACAGGACCGGAAACAACAACACAAACTGATGAGAGTTTCTTATTCTCTGGTGTCTTCGTCATCATAAGGTAATAACTTCTTTAAAGAGAATATTGATGACACAGAACCAATCTCTCGATAATCTTGTTTCATCAATAGTAATTCAATCCAGGAGGCTCTCCTTCAAAAAGAAAAAGAATTTGCACTGTACTGGCTAACATCACTGACTGTGACTGACATTCTGAAAGGTGAGCATCTCGTTCAATATTTGGAAAAAGTCTAAATCACCCTCTGAACTATTGATTCTAGAACACATAACTCCTGAACTATGAAACGATCTAATTTAACCCCTGAACTATCCAAAACCGCATATAAACTAAAGCTACAGCAAAAACTTTATACTAAAGCATACCGTATTATATGTTCACTGTGTAGATCTACTCATGTGGAGTCCAACAAAATTAGATTTTCTATTTTATGATTTTTCTGTGATTTACTATGATTTTTCAAATATTCAGCGAAAATAAATAAAAAGACAAAATACTATCACTGTAGCAACCCAATGTTACTGTAGCAAAACCGCCGCCGAAACCCGTCCAGAGGGTAAAATAGACGGTTTTGGATAGTTGAGGAGGTAAATTAGACTGTTTCATAGCTCAGGGGTTATGTGTTCCAGGGTCAATAGTTCAGAGGTGGTTTAAACTTTTTCCTTCAATATTTTGTTCAAGACTCAAAGAGAGACCAATTGCTGCAACTTGCAGTTGCAGACAATCCACTTCGAGAAGACGAAAGCGAAAATTAGCTGGGCTGGGGGTGTGATTGCATCCTCGCTGACGTGACTCGCTAATCTAGCTGCCCCTTCCATTGGCGAAGATAGTGCCCGTACCTGTCGGGCGAGATAACGATCTGCAACAGTGCAGGATCCACCCGCACAAAGAGACCCCGACATCCCATGCATGCTTCGCCGCACTGCGATTGGATTGGACCGGAGATCGGGCTCTTTCAGTGACGCCATGTTTTGTCATCCGTCACCGAATCTCCAACGGCTTGCATCCTCCTCGCCTCCTCGGCTCCAATCCTGAACTACAATCCAGCCATGCCGTGCATGACGAGTGATCTCATCCCAACGTCTCAAAGGCAGAGGGCACTCGGCACGCTCAATGCGGGCAGTCATGGGTATTAGCCTCACCTAAAAGTATGTGCCACGCAGATCGAGGCAACCAAGGTTTATTAATTCTCTCAACGCAGGTTAATTCGACGAGTCACGTCAGTTGGGCAAGTGCATGCTGCTTTTCTATCCTCGGCTGAGCGTGGTACTGGGAAGGTGATGTCACGTTTGGGTGCCTCCTCGCCACAGCGCATGCTCCAGCCACAGCCTTAACCTTTTGTCAGTCGAAGAGGTCGGCTCTTCTGCAGGCAGTAGTGACAGCATGCAAAGCTATCAATCTACCTGGAATGCTGGCTCGGACGTGGCACGTGGGGCAGCACACCAGCGTGGCGCTTTGGGCACGGCCTTCACTAGTCACTGCCACTGCTGCTCTTTTTCCGCATGGATGGGCTTTTTGCATTGGCAGCTCTGCTGCTAGGTTGTTTGTTCTTCGGTATCAGGATACAGGAATGGTGACTTGTGTGGTGGCGATGGTGAGTGAGTGAGCACTTATTGGCCCCGCCCCGAGTAGCTGGACTGGATTCCGATGTGCCTGCGAACATGACGTGTTGCCACCCTCAAATCCCAGTGATATCTTGCCCCGGATCCGGTGCCGATTTGATAAGCTAGGCCTTGTTTAGATTGGGAAAAAATTTCAAACCGATAAATAGTACCACTTTCGTCTTATTTGATAAATATTGTCCAATCGTGGACCAACTAGGCTCAAAAGATTCATCTCGTGATTTACAACTAAACTGTGTAATTAGTTATTTTTTTTACCTACATTTAATACTCCATGCAAGCAGTTAAAAATTGATGTGATGGAGAGAGAGTGAAAAAACTTGGAATTTTGATGTCATCTAAACAAGGGGCTAGGCGAGCTGCCCGCGGATTCAGAGAGACACGCCGCGGCTGGAGCAGGACTGCAGGAGCAGGGCAGCGCGGCAAGCGCATTACTGCCGCAAGCGCACCTGTCGAGCAGTTCAATCGCTGCTGCTGCACTTGAAAAGGAAGCAGCTCACATGCCACATCCTTGTAGTAACTGACGCTAATTACTAGGCAGTTGTGCGGCGTCGGCGCAGAGATCGTAAAAGCTGCGCAAGTGACTAATGAGCCTTTAATTGGAACAGATTTTATGTGCCGTGCACAAATTATTGGACTGGCTGCTGAAATTGATACAGTGCTCCGTTACTGGTTGCAAGGCGTCACCGCCTCCATTTCTCGGCATGGCACTGCTGAAGATACCATGGTAATTTTCAAAAGGTTGGTAGAAAAATGGCAGGTAGGTGAATAAAAAAAATCAGCAAAATCATACTTCAGAAAGATATATACTGTATCTTCAAAGGCTCAAGACATTTCTAAAGATTTGCTTCGTGCAACGCTCTACAAAGAGAATAGCTGAAACAAGCCTTGTTTTGATATAACACATTTCAGGATATACCCACCATCGACTAAAGAGAATAGCTGAAACAGAAGTTTTCTTGTACAATGCTCTGAATTTATCAGAGTGCAAAAAAACAAATGACTCGGACTGCATCTTTTTATGGAGAAGTTCAGCATGTATCAGACATTGACTAACAAGAATATATGAAATGGGAGGAAAGACAAGGACCACCACAACAGGGTCTTCATCGGAGTGCATGCTAAAGGTATTTCCTTGCAAGCGTCCTGACCTTGGCATCAAAATGGGACGATGCGATGCGAGAACCAGGCAAGTAGAGTGGATTGAGGAATATCTGCACAACAAAAGATTCACAAAGAGAACTCCGTTATATCAGAAGAAGGAAAGGATGAAGAATATTAGATTGTGCAAAACAAAGATATCCAATGATCCAGGTGGAAATTTTTGTAATATCGCACAGTCGTCACAGAGTAATAGCCAGCAAAAGGCATGAACTATATCTGACTATTAACCTTCATGTAAAGTTCATGGACCTCCTGAAAGAAACTCTTTATTCCATCATCGCTTCGTGAATCATGAAGCAACATAAATCTGGTATGTGCCAGCAATGTTTGTCAAGGAAGCAAAAACTCTAGGACAGAGGAAATATTGAAAGGAAGATAGAACAGGACATAATGCCTGCAGCACTGATGATAAATACAATCATGTGAAGCAAACGTTCCATGGCTGTGAACAGGGAAAATGATGATCTTTGTCAAGATTGTGCAAATCGAATAATCAGTTAATCACTATCTAACTTCTTTAAGTTTCCAGTTTTTTTTTAAGAATATAAATTGAAATGACTTCTATAAATTGACTGATATCATAGTACAAGGATATGACCAGCAGTTACACATACAGACACGACAAAGTCACTGAATCTATCAACTGATTTCAAAAACCTGAAAAATGCAGAAACTGGTGAACAAATTATGTGAAGCCAGAAACAAAGAAGTTAAAAATAAACAGATGGCAGACAAAGTCCACCGCTCACATTGCATTAGTAGTCCATGAAAGGTCCTGAACAACATCCAATGCAGCATGCAAAATGAACTGATGCTGATGAGCTAAATCTTCTTTCTGCCAGATAATGTAAATTGAAGGATCACAATGAGCAGCAAACAAACATCACAAATCATGTCTACACTAATCATGAAACCATGATAACTGAATGGAAAAGTGAACGAAATCCTAGCATATGGTTGTGTGCAAACTATTATCGCCACAGATACAGCATAATATCGTAGAAACGAATCTCGGCTGATACAACATTAATCCTAGAAGACAGTGTATTGAAAGAAACATACTTTGAGAGCAGATCCAACTTCAGCCTCATAGATTGGGATGTCATTCTTACTAACAATCACAAAGCATGCTGTGCTCGCCATTTCAACAAGTGAGATGGCAGTTTAATGCTCTGAAAATAGTTTAAATACCTGCAAATAACAAGGCCATAATAAATACAGGATAGAATAATAATTGTACAAAAATTGCTAAACATGGGGCACAAATGACAGAAGTGAAGAACCTACCCTGACTGCATTATATTAACATATTAATGACCAACGATGAAACTTATATACAGTCCCTAGATGCACCATTCCCACAAGAGGAACCATTGTCAGTGTCACCCGTCTCTCAGATGCCAGGGGATAAAGCACCAAACCGCATGGCTACACCAATGACTCAATGAGTTCTAGTTTGTACAAATACTGATCTGGAATCATAAAAAACAACCAAATAGCCATTCTGAATGCTTTCTTCAACCTCAGAACAGAAAGCCTCTGATACCTCACCAGTGCAACATAACTCATGTCCCAAAAAAGAAGGGGCAGATGAGGTTGCCCTATACAAGCTGATAAGCTTAATTCACAGGATTGAGAAGGTCCTTGCTCCCACATTAATATTACAGTCATGGACAAGGACAAACTTGTTGAGAAATTAAAGTGCTATAATCAAAAGGAAGATCATTCACTGCAACTAAATATATGTTACAAATCTTGAAAAGCATTTTTTCAACAAGGAAACCCCAGACATCCTTAGTGCTAAAGGTAGATAAAAACATTGTAAAACGACAGTATTTTTTGGAAAGATGGTGGGACTGGACTACGATATCGCCAGCTACATCCTCTACAGAAGTCCACAATACCTCCCAGAACCTATCATGCCATCAAAAGATGGAGTCACGAGCTACATATTTTGTCCAAGTGCTGATAGACCAAGGACATCAGCAGAGCATGGTAATAAAGTGGCTTGATAACATGAACCACCCAAAACATGACTATAGCTCCTTCAGAACAATCGTTGGCTGTCCTTAAACTTAGAGCAGGCTAGGGTGGGACAAAGGAAAGCTACATCATTGCTGCACATTCTAGTTACTAAGAAGTGAGTGCAAAGTTGAGGGTCTTCCAGAACAAGAAAGGCAACCTCCTCACCCAACTAACAAATATCAATGAGGACACCTGTGACATTTGCAGGCTCGATGGAGAAGATCCAAACCACATGTTGGAATATGTGTGTATTAGGCCCATGAGGCTAGGCCCATGTATGGTTACCTATATAGCTACCCTTCTAGGGTTAGCCCAAATCAATAGATTCTCATTTCCTAACATGGTATCAGCAGCCTAGGGTTAGGTTTCCCTTCTCCTCTCCTCCTCCCTCCCAGCCGCCGCCGCCGCCAGTGGGTTTCCCGCCGCCGGCGCCATGGCTGGCGCCCCACCTCCTCCTCCTTCCTTCTTCAGCTCCTTCCCTCCCCTCTCCTCCTCTTCCTGGGCCCAGATCGTGGCCCCTACAGGTGCGGCCGCTGCTCCTCCTGCCACCGCTCCTCCTGGCGCGCCTGCTGCTCCTCCTGGCGCCGCTCCTCCTGGTGCGCCTGCTGCTCCTCCTGGCGCCGCTCCTACCACCGCCGCCCCTCCCGGCGCACCTCCCCGTGCCGCTGCTCCTCCTGGCGCAGTTTCCACTGCTGCCGCCATCCACCTTCCGGGCGCGGCGGCCACCCTGGGGACTGGACCCGCCCGCGCCATGGCTGCCCTTCCTGGCCTTGGCGCGGTGGGGGAGCCTGCGGGGGACGCTGCACTCTAGCCGCCGGCGGAGCCGCTCCATCTGCTCAACGTCGGCGCCTCTGCTGCTCTCCGACCGCCGCTGCCAGGCAGCCTCCCTCCACTGCACGACCCCGCCGCGTCTGCCGCCGGCCTCCAGTCGCTCCCTCTCCTGCACGCCGCTGCAGGATGCCCCACTGGACCGGCGCCGCCCCTCAACAGTACGGGACCGGACTTCGCTCTCGCTGCAGCCCTCGTCGATGCCCGGGCTGCCGCCGTGGAGGGACAGGCTCGTGTGGGAGCGTGAGCGCAACGCGGCCGATGCCCTCGCACGCCAGATCGCCGAGGCGGAGCAGCTCCTCACCTCTCCCGCTTCCCAGGATGCTGCGGCCACCTCCTCCAACTCGTCGGGACGCCGTGTGGCCCACACCGCCGTCCTCTGGCACGACTCCGCCGACCCGCTCGTGACCCAGCTGCACTACCAGGCCGGAGGGGTCCAAAACATTCGCCTCCTCGTTCCAGTAGTCCTCGAGCCGGAGTCGCCCTCCTACGCCCGCTGGCGGGATTTGGTGCTTCTCACTCTCCGCCGCTACGCCCTCGACGACCACGTCCTTGTCGACGCCTCGGTCACCGTCCAGTCGCCGTCGTGGCTACGTCTCGACAGCATCGTCCTCTCCTGGATCCTGGGGACGATCTCCCTGGACCTCCACGACCTCGTCCGCAACTCTCCTGACGCGCGTCGGGCGTGGCTTGCCCTTGAGGGGCAGCTCCTGGGCAATGCTGAGGCCCGGGCTCTGCGTCTTGACGCCAGCTTCCGCACCTTCGTCCAGGGCGACCTCTCCGTTGGCGAGTTCTGTCGTCGGATGAAGGGCATGGCGGACTCCCTTGGCGACCTCGGCTGGCCCGTGGAGGATCGCATCTTGGTCCTCAACGTCCTCCGCGGGCTCAGTGACCACTACGCCCATCTTAGGACGTGGATCACCCGTCAGCGGCCCTTCCCCACCTTTCTGCACGTCCGTGACGACCTAGTCATGGAGGAGCTCACTTAGGGCGTCCAGCCGGGGTCCACCACCTCTCTCGGGCCCTCATCTTCTTCGACGGCCCTGGCTGCTTCTACGCCTCATCCGTCCGCTCCACCACGTTCGTCCGCTACACCGCCGTCGTCTCTCCTGGGTCCCCCTCCCTCCGGGCCGAGCGGGGGTGGGGGGGCCGTGGCGGTCGCCGTCGCCGTGCTGGGGGTCGCGGGGGCGGCCGTGGTGGTGTCACCCAGGCACCGGTTGGGCCGCAGGGGGGACACCATGGCCTTCGTTCCACAACCCGTGGTCAGGGCGCATCTCGATGTGGCCCTACCACGCTCCCGGTGGTGAGCCTCGCCCACCGGTGGCCATGCTCACTACTGCTCCACCTCTTGGCGTCTTCACTACACCTCCGTGGGCTGCACCTGCCGGCACCCCTCCTGGGGTTGCTGGCTGGGATCAGGCGGCCTTGGCTCGCTCGTTCAGCACCATGGGCCTGACACCTCCTGTCGGACCAGAGTGAATCACCGACTCGGGTGCCACCTGAAAGGTCCTTGTTTGGTTTTGATAATTGAGTGACAACATAGGTGGACTAATATGTGGTTATGTAAGATACACAGGCGATTAGTCCACAGGTGATGGTGTCATGAAGGAGGCTATTGCACATGAGACATGACATGGAGTCATGTGACCAAGGTGGCAAAGATCAAGATGAGGCTTGACTCGACGGACCGGTTGCAAGTGTGAAGGGCAAGTCAGAGGCTTTAGAGCGATGGACCGTGAAGCGGTGAAGCTTGAGCAAGACTTGACGCCGATGGACCGATGCAACGGTGAAGAGCAAGTGAGGTCAAGATCGATGAACCAATACGGTCACGTGATGATATGAAGTGGATCATATCATTTGTGATATGGTTGGTGCATGTGTTGCATCAACGTCAAAGGAGATGGAGTGGAATGCGCAAGGCAAAGGTATAACTTTGGGCATTTCCATTTCACCGGTCATAGGTGTGTAGAGAAGTTTATGACCGGGTTTAGGATAGATGGCCGTAATATCAAGAGGGGCAAACTTGTTTGCATATCGGTCATCTAGTGCCACTTGAGCGATCTAACTTTGCATACGTGTTAGGATCGAGTGGCGAGATAAGTTGAGTGCCTAACCCTTTGAAAATGTTTGTGAAAAGCTAACACATATGCACATGGTGGTGTACACATGGTGGTGTTGGCACATTTGCAAAGGAGAAGGTGTTGGAGTTGGTGTTGATCAACTTAGAGAAGAGAGAAATGTTTTTCGGTGTTCTTCGGACACTAGGATGGCTCTTAGAGTGGAATACTGCTTTGATCCATTGTGAATTGGATCAAGTGCTTTAGTGGGTTGTGTAGCCCTCTGAGTAAGCTTTCCAAAATGTCCAAGATCATCGAAATCGGAGTTCGGAGCTAAGAGATATCGCCGTTTTACCGAAGGGTGGTCTGTGACCGGACTCGTGACCACCGCGTCCGGTCAGTTTCGACCACCGCGTCCGGTCAGCTGCGACCACCGCGTCCGGTCAGTGTTTTTCGTGGGCGAAAATGACCGGACGCTGCAGCGAGTCCGGTCAGTAATGACCGGACACGTCCGGTCACTTCGGGAGCTTGCTGGAACCTCTCTGTTCGCTGTTTCGCTGCGACCACCGCGTCCGGTCCCGTTAGTGACCACCGCGTCCGGTCAAAACAAGTTTGTACACGCGAAAACTAGCCGTTGGAGCACGCTACTGACCACCGCGTCCGGTCAATTTTGACCACCGCGTCCGGTCATCCCGAAAAAGGACCCAGTGAAGGGGTAACGGCTCTATTTGACCGTGGGGTTATAAATAGATGCCTTGACCGGTCGTGGCCGGCAGCTGAGCACACTTTGGCTTTGGTGGCTTATGTGGTAGTGCTTGGAAGCCCTCTAACTCACTCATGCTTGATAGTGTTCATCGGATCGAGTGAGAGCGATTCTAGTGCGTTGCATCGAGAGGATTGCATCGAGTGGCACTAGGTGATCGTGTTTCAAGCCGGTGGTGCTTGTTACTCTTGGAGGTTGCCACCTCCTAGACGGCTTGGTGGCTTGCGACTCCGTTAAAGCACGCGTGGAGATTGTGCGTGGCTCCGGAGGAGAATTTGTGAGGGGGATTGTGCTCACCCCACGGGGATCGCGAAGAGCAACTCTAGTAAAGCTCGTGGCTTGGAGGATCCCCATCTTGAGAGTGGATGTGCGACACCCGCTGAGGGTTTGACTCTTGATAGTCAATTAGCTCGTGATCCATCAAGTGGGTGTATCGCCACAACGGGGACTAACTTGGTGGCAACCAAGTGAACCTCGGTGAAAAACCGCCGTGTCAACATTGTGTACATCTTCTCGGTGGTTTGCTTTTGATTCACAAGCTTGTATTTACTTTCATATACTTGTGCTTGTGTAGTTGCTCTTGTAACTAGTTTGCTTGTATAGTTAGCTAGTTATCTTCTTGCTTGTGTAGCATAGAAGTAGCTCCCGTTGCGTGGCTAATTTGGTTTGTGTAACCTTGTTAGTCATATTGCTTAGTTTGTGTAGCTAAGTAATTTGCGCTCTCTAGTTTGACATTAGTTGCCTTGCTATTGAGCATTGCTAGTAAGCATAGGTGGCTTCGTGTTTTTGCTTACTAGAATTGTGTAAGAGCTCCCCGGCTTTGCTAAAGTACTAGTGCATAGGTTTGTATGACCTTGCTCTAGAATTGTTTAGGAGAGCTCTTGTTAAGGAAAGCAGCTTAGTTACATAATTAGGATCTTTGTGAGGTGCTTGTGAACTTAGATAGAGGGGTGTAGTCTTTGCTAGACCGATAGTTTTAATTTCGCATTTGTTTCGGTTTGCCGACGCGATTATTTTTAGAAAGGACTATTCACCCCCCCTCTAGTCCGCCATCTCGACCTTTCAATTGGTATCGGAGCCCGGTCTCTCATTTGTGGTCTTCACCGACCCGAGAGGATGGCGGAATATGGACTAGATGTTGATTGTCCTTACATGTTTGATGGCACACACTTTGCACGGTGGAAAAATTGGATAATATGCATTTTTAAATTTATTTGCCCTTAAATGTGGTGGATGGTAGATGTAGGCTTTTCTCATGTGTTGGATGAAGATAATATAACTCAAGCACAAGAGAAATGCCTAGATCTTGACATCCAAACTACTAACATCATGTATAAATCTTTGGATGATAGCATCTTTGGTAAGATCATGGACCTCAAATCCACTCATGAGATATGGGTCTATCTCAATGAAAAGTATGGAGCTATCACCAATGATGACGATGATGTCAAGTCCAAGGAGGTTGCACATGATGATGTTGAGCATGACCACAACACGATGGTTGTGGAGGATTGCTCCACCTCATGGTCAAGTGATGATGATGATCGATCTACCACAAGTTCACTTGACAAGGATGATGATGATGCATCAAGTGTTGCAAGTGATGTTTCTACCCAAGCACACTTGATGGCGACAACATTGGTTCATGCTCGGGCCTTGATGATGCTACTACAAGCCCATCCACTACATCACATTGCTTCATATCACTAGGTGACACAAAGGTATCAAATGATAATGTGATTGATCATGCTGATTCATATGACGAGCTTGTTAGTAGACTTGCTAGCATGAACATGTCTTTAGAAAATGAGAAAGCTAAAACCATGAAATTGGAAAATGAAAACTAATTTCTAAAAACTACATGTGAATAACAAAAGCATCTACTTTATGTTACTACTTGTTCACATAAGGAGCTAAAATTAGCTCATGAGGAACTTAGTGTTGCTCATGATAATTTGGTACAAGAACATGCTTCTCTCTTTAAGATGTTATTAAAGAAAATTAAAATTAATGAGAGCTCATCACATGGATCAAATGATCAATTGCAAAATGTGACTAACCCATGTGATGTAGGGAGAAAGCATGTATCAACCTCTTGTGATGACTTATTAGATATGCCATGTTTTTCACATATATATGCTTGTTCTACTTCTATGTCTTGTGAGACTAACATTTTGAAGGAGAACAATGAGCTCAAAAGTAAAGTGAAGAAATTGAGCAACAAGTTAGAAAGGTGCTACAACTCAAAAGTCACCTTTTAGCATATGTTGAAAACTCAAAGAAACTTTGGTGACAAGAGTGGCCTTGGTTTCAACAAGAGCAAGAAGAATATGACCAAAGGGAAAAAGAAAAGAGAAAGAAAGATGAAGAAGCTAGCTCGAGAGAAGCTCTCTCATTTCATGTGCTACCGATGCCATGAAGTGGGTCATCTTCACCAAACATGCCCCAACTTAGAGAAGGTCAAGTTTAAGAAAGAAGAAGAAAGGCTCAAATGCAAGTGCTTCAAGTACCATATATGGGGTCACTACACCTCAATGTGCCCAAGCAAGAAACTAGTGAAGCAACAAGAAGAGACTCAACCAAAGCCACACGTTGAGCATGAGAAGAAGAAAAAGAAAACAAGAAGGGGTGGAAGAGGAAGGCATCCAATGCAAATCCAAGATACCAAGATGATGAGTAAGAATCAAATTGAGAAAAGAAATTTGGCTCACATCAAGTGCTTCAAGTGTGAAGATATGGGACACTTTGCCTCGGGGTGTCCTACCAAGCTTGAGAAGAATGCTCAAGCAACTCATGAGAGGCAAGACAATGAAGAGCATCACATGAGTAAGGAAGAAAAGGCTCAACCAAAGAGAAGATGCTATTCATGCCGGGAAAGAGGACACATGGCTCATTTATGTCCCCTAGGTAATAATTTTAAGCCTAGTTCTATTAATAATACTAACATGCTTAGAAAGGATGGCAATGGTATCTCATTGGTTGGAATTGCAAAACATCCCGCTACCCATACTAAGGCTTTGCCTAAGTATGTTGCTCCTAACTTGAGAGGACTCAAACTTGTTTGGGTACCATCAAAAAGTGGATGATTGTTTGTAGGTACCATCGGCATTGGAGGCTTGATTCATTTGGATTCATATTGGTCATCATATGTTGAATCAAGTTTTAAAGCTTAGTGCATATTCTATCCCAATGCCAAGTCAAAATAAGTGGAGTCCAAATACTACAACATATAAGTGCAACATTCAAGATTGTGGTGATTTATTGGATATATTTGATGGCTTGCAAATATTTGAGTTGGAGCTTGCAAAAAGGATGATCATGTGATAACCATGGTATATCTCTAGTTGATCATTTTATTTGGGTGCATATGAGTTGATTGAATTGAATATATATGCAATGTTGCTTGCTATGAGATGATTGAATGGATTAAATGCCTAGCAATCAAATTTGGATTGATTTGTGTTGGATAAATTCATGAGATGACATTTAGTAAGTGGATTGAATGGATATATGTCTTATGAAAATGTTCAAACAAGTCAGTTTCAAGTTTGATTCAATTTGGTGAAGTATAGCTCAATGTATTAAAATTTGTCCATTATTGAAAATCTGAGCTAGCTGAGATCAAGTCTGAGTTTGAGTGACTAAATCATATTGGATTGGCTTGAAATTTGGTATGCATGCTCTAGACTTATGATATGAGATGCTGTATAAATTTCATGATAATTGGATGAGAAATGCTATGGTTTTAAAGCACATCTTGTCAGCTATAGGGCAGCAGTTTTCAGCATGTAGCAGTGGTGGAAGATTTGAAATTTATTAGCAATCTAGAAGTCAAATGAAGCTCAAATTTTTACAGTTGCTAGATGACTTAGTAATTCACATCTCCACCAAATTTCATGGCATTTGGACCTATATATTGAGAGATATGAATTATTCTTTGAAGGGTACAGAATCTGCCAGAAAAGTGACAATTATTGGATTGATCTAGAGTCACTTTAAGTGAAAGGTCCTCGAGTTGGAAACATATTTATAAGTGTTTGAGGCACCTAAGTTTGGTTTTGAATTGATCTAGAAACATGACAAGAAATGAGTACAAGGGCATTGATTGTGGAATGTACTTAGTGTACAAATTTGGTACTCAAATTTGAAAATAAAGATCAAATTCAAGATGAAGATGAGGTTCAAGTTCTAGTAATAATTTGAGATCATTTGTAGAAAGAAAAGGACTTAAAGAATAATTCAAGGTTACTCATCAAGTTAAGTCCATAGATCAATCAATCAAAGGTAATTCAAGTAAGTGTCAAGGACTGTTCTTTGGAGAGAGATCACTTCTCCCTGCTGAGGGGGCTTGCCGCCCATGGATGGGTAAAACGAGCACCGGCTTGGAAGGCTAACATGGAAGTGATGAATTCAAGGGACATTTGAGATGCTTAATTGAAGCAATCAATAGGGTTGATTAAGAAAAACAAGCAACACCCAAAAGAGAGCTAGTCATTGTTATAAAATTGGTATCATAAGTACTTCTCTCATGCAAGCATTGATCAACTAGAAAAAGCAAGCCAACCACAACAAGAGATAATGCACTTGATTATTAGTGGTTCTAATTTTATATGGGTGAAGAATGGATTTCTCTATAATGATTGGTCTTCACCAACCTTATAAATTGGACTTCACATTTCTATTGGAGTAATGAATTGAAATCTATGTGACTATCCTCTACTCTAACATAACAAAGGTATCATTGCAATGTGCATGATCATTTCATCCCTTACTAGTATGCGATTAGTGCATATAGTACATGCTTACTAGGATCATGCATAACAAATGAAATGTTTAAATTCATAGCCTACCACTATTGCTTGAATTGTTTAAATGATCTAGTGGTATGTGTATGAATTTGTTCATGAGCTAGTGAACCCAAGTACTTGATTTAGTTTGGATTGCTAACAAGTGACAAGTACAACATTGGCAAGATAACCCTTAGTATGAGGAGTGAAGAAGCTTGTCATTGGATCAAATCGGACTTAGAATCTTAGGCAAATCAACTTAGTTCAAGTCATACTAGAAGCTAATGACAATGATATGGGTACAAGCACAAGACAACAATGCAAATTGATATCTAGGGTGTTTCAAATAGTATCTAGACTCAAAATATTTCTTCAATTGGTATTTACAAGTGGTGTCTAGATCATGATCTACAAGTGAAATCCTACAAGTGGTTCCATGATAGAGGATTCTTCAAATTGGTATCACACACTTATTCGTGGTATTTCTACACATGATATCATTTATACAAGACGATGGTTCCACAAGTGATCCTCAACTTTAAATGATCATCAAATGAAGAAAGTTCTCTCACACACAAGAGCTCAAGATTATCAAGTGAATGACCCATGTTATAACATAGGGGGAGGAGCCTCACCTAATGGTATCAAAGTCAAAGATCATAAGTGGTATCTCAAGAGCAACATACAAGTAATGTCATTCCAACATGTGCGGTGATGTCCATCAACAACTCAATATTCAAGTATCAACCATCTACCCCAATGCAAACCTTTGCATCAATGAGAAGTCCACCCTTTATGGAAATTGATGACAGAGGGGGAGAAGTTGGAACAAAGATATGTCAATACACTAAGAGAGAGAAGTTTAGGAATGAGTTTGGACATGGAGATGGACAAAGAGGGAGCAACATTGAAGAAATGAGAAGGATCAAAATTCTTGGACAAAAGAAGCACACAAGTAGGGGGAGCAAGCTCATGAACATTGTTTGGTTGCATTTGATATGTGCATATTCATGTGCTTGCTTGCATTGCATAAGTTTTATATTTAATATGCATGTTTGTGTGTTGTATGCTAGTTATAGAACTTGAATGATGATATGATAACTAGCATGCATAGGATGATAGCTAGACTTGTATTTATCATGAAAAACTAGAACCTTGCTTATAATGTTGATCTCACGGGGTTTCTAGTATTTTTGATGTCTAGCTACTCATGATGCTAAGGATGATGGCAAACTTGTGATTTTCAAATGATATCGAGCTATCAAATGATATCGAACTATAAAGGTTTATTCTATACACCTTAGCATCACTTAGTAGTGCTAACCCTCCCACAAATTTCATATTTATGCATATGTGCAAGTTTGAAACCAAACCATTTGAGCACATATGTAGAGAGAGTTATCACTACCAAGTTGGATTTTATAGTGCTTATCCAAATCCTAACATAAAGCTTAAAATGTTAGATAAGTGGCATAAAGTCTAAAAGAAATTAATTTTCATATCTTTGTAGAGTTGTCATCAATTACCAAAAAGGGGAAGATTGAAAGGTCCTTGTTTGGTTTTGGTAATTGAGTGACAACTTATGTGGACTAATATGTGGTTATGTGAGATACACAGGCGATTAGTCCACAGGTGATGGTGTCATGAAGGAGGCTATTACACATGAGACATGACATGGAGTCATGTGACCAAGGTGGCAAAGATCAAGATGAGGCTTGGCTCGACGGACCGGTTGTAAGTGTGAAGGGCAAGTCGGAGGCTTTGGAGCGATGGATCGTGAAGCGGTGAAGCTTGAGCAAGACTTGACGCCGATGGACCGATGCAACGGTGAAGAGCAAGTGAGTTCAAGATCGATGAACCAATACGGTCACGTGATGATATGAAGTGGATCATATCATTTGTGATATGGTTGGTGCATGTGTTGTATCAACGTCAAAGGAGATGGAGTGGAATGCGCAAGGCAAAGGTATAACCTAGGGCATTTCCATTTCACCGGTCATAGGTGTGTAGAGAAGTTTATGACCGGGTTTAGGATAGATGGCCGTACTATCAAGAGGGGCAAACTTGTTTGCATATCGGTCATCTAGTGCCACTTGAGCGATCTAACTTTGCATACGTGTTAGGATCGAGTGGCGAGGCAAGTTGAGTGCCTAACCCTTTGAAAATGTTTGTGAAAAGCTAACACATATGCACATTGTGGTGTACACATGGTGGTGTTGGCATATTTACAAAGGAAAAGGTGTTGGAGTTGGTGTTGATCAACTTAGAGAAGAGAAAAATGTTTTTTCGGTGTTCTTCGGACACTAGGATGGCTCTTAGAGTGGAATACTGCTTTGATCCACTGTGAATTGGATCAAGTGCTTTAGTGGGTTGTGTAGCCCTCTGAGTAAGCTTTCCAAAATATCCAAGATCATCGAAATCGGAGTTCGGAGCTAAGAGATATCGCCGTTTTACCAAAGGGTGGTCTGTGACCGGACTCGTGACCACCGCGTCCGGTCAGTTTCGACCACCGCGTTCGGTCAGCTGCGACCATCGCGTCCGATCAGTGTTTTTCGTGGGCGAAAATGACCGGACGCTGCAGCGAGTCCGGTCAGTGATGACCGGACGCGTCCGGTCACTTCGGGAGCTTGCTGGAACCTCTCTGTTCGCTGTTTCGCTGCGACCACCGCGTCCGGTCCCTTTAGTGACCACCGTGTCCGGTCAAAACAAGTTTGTACGCGCGAAAACTAGCCGTTGGAGCACGCTACTGACCACCGCGTCCAGTCAGTTTTGACCACCGCGTCCGGTCATCCCGAAAAGGACCCAGTGAAGGGGTAACGGCTCTATTTGACCGTGGGGTTATAAATAGATGCCTTGGCTGGCCGTGGCCGGCAGCTGAGCACACTTTGGCCTTGATGGCTTATGTGGTAGTGCTTGGAAGCCCTCTAACTCACTTATGCTTGATAGTGTTCATCGGATCGAGTGAGAGAGCGATTCTAGTGCGTTGCATCGAGAGGATTGCATCGAGTGGCACTAGGTGATCGTGTTGCAAGCCGGTGGTGCTTGTTACTCTCGGAGGTTGCTATCTCCTAGACGGCTTGGTGGCTTGCGACTCCGTTGAAGCACGCGTGGAGATTGTGCGTGGCTCCGGAGGAGAATTTGTGAGGGGGATTGTGCTCACCCCACGGGGATCGCGAAGAGCAACTCTAGTAAAGCTCGTGGCTTGGAGGATCCCCATCTTGAGAGTGGATGTGCGGCACCCGCTGAGGGTTTGACTCTTGATAGTCAATTAGCTCGTGATCCATCAAGTGGGTGTATCGCCACAACGGGGACTAGCTTGGTGGCAACCAAGTGAACCTCGGTAAAAAACCGACGTGTCAACATTGTGTACATCTTCTCGGTGGTTTGCTTTTGATTCACAAGCTTGTATTTACTTTCATATACTTGTGCTTGTGTAGTTGCTCTTGTAACTAGTTTGCTTGTGTAGTTAGCTAGTTACATTCTTGCTTGTGTAGCATAGAAGTAGCTCCCGTTGCGTGGCTAATTTGGTTTGTGTAACCTTGTTAGTCATATTGCTTAGTTTATGTAGCTAAGTAATTTGCGCTCTCTAGTTTGGCATTAGTTGCCTTACTATTGAGCATTGCTAGTAAGCATAGGTGGCTTCGTGTTTTTGCTTACTAGAATTGTGTAGGAGCTCCCCGGCTTTGCTAAAGTACTAGTGCATAGGTTTGTATGACCTTGCTCTAGAATTGTTTAGGAGAGATCTTGTTAAGGAAAGCACCTTAGTTACATAATTAGGATCTTTGTGAGGTGCTTGTGAACTTAGATAGAGGGGTGTAGTCTTGGCTAGACCGATAGTTTTAATTCCGCATTTGTTTCGGTTTGCCGACGCGATTATTTTTAGAAAGGACTATTCACCCCCCCTCTAGTCCGCCATCTCGACCCTTCACCATCTACCACACCACTCCTGACTCTGGTATACTTTCGTCTGTCCACTCTCCCTCCTCTTCTCTCCCTTCGTCCATTATGGTCGCAAATGGTTCGTGTCTTCCTGTCACGTCTGTGGGTACCGCCGGTGCTCATGGCTCCTTTCGTCTTCCTGATGTTCTTGTTGCTCCTTCTATGGTTCACAATCTTCTTTCTATTCGTCGTTTTACAGCTGACAATTCTTGTTCTGTGGAGTTTGACTCTTCTGGTCTCACTGTAAAGGATTTGGCTTCCCGGCGTCCTCTGCTCCGATGTGACAGCACCGGGCCCCTTTACACTCTTCGCTTCCCGGCGACTACTTCTTCTACTTCGCCGTCCGTTTTGTCAGCTGCCTTCGCCGCCTCTACTTCCTCTACCACTTGGCACCGGCGCCTCGGCCATCTTGGACGTGATGCCCTGATGCAGCTCTGTCGTAGCTCCGGTCTTCCATGTACTCGGGCTCATGATGAACATTTGTGTCATGCGTGCCAATTAGGCTGACATGTTCGTCTTCCTTTTCACAGTTCTACTTCACATGCGGCCCGCATTTTTGATCTTGTACATTGCGACCTATGGACATCTCCAGTTATCAGTATTTCTGGCTATAAGTACTATCTTGTGGTTGTTGATGATTTTTCGCATTATTCGTGGACTTTTCCCTTGCGTGCGAAGTCTGATACGTTTTCCACGCTCCTTCACTTCTTCACCTGGGTGTCCACACAGTTCGGCCTTACCATCAAGGCCGTCCAGTGTGACAATGGTCGTGAGTTTGATACCTCCACCTCCCGGGCTTTCTTCCTCTCTCACGGTGTTCAGTTGCGCATATGGTGGCGCCACCTGGATGGGCTCGCCGTGTCCAGCCCACCGGGCTCAAGGCTTCTTTTGTGTTTTAATGTAAGCTAAATAGCAAGCCCCAAGCCTGAGCCAAGACCGAAGCTGACGGCTGCAAGTGATAGGCTGCCCTTGAGGAGAAGCGCCGCTGCAGCGGCGACGGCGTCTTCCTCTGCGATTGGACGCACTCATGCACAGATGTGCATGCTTCTCCACATAACTGAAAATAACTCAGTTGTCAGCTCCCGACAATGTCTCTGATTGTGCACGGTCAATGGACGAATTATATGTTTTGGTTCTGAGCAATGATCAGCATGTCTTAATTTCCTGTATCTTTGCTTCCTAATTTCCGCTCTCCATTTATATGGAAGTCCAACAATAATACTCTGTAATTTTTTTTGAAGAAAATAATACCCTGTCATGATAAAAGTTCTTTCACAGTAAGTTCAGGACAAGCTTACATGGTTATAGAGATTGTTGTTCTCTTCAAAATTTTCACGTAGTAATATCTCGATTGGATGAATACGACCATCACGTAATGACGCAAAGCACTAGCACTCTACAACAACTAACAGATCTGCTGCGTTGTTATGATGTTCTGTGTAAGTTTCTCAAACAATTTAATCATGTGCTTTGCTGCAATTATGTTTCTAATGTTGGATTCCACTCCCTGATTCAGTTCACTTTCTGCCGATTATATTTCTGAAAAATCATAATGTTCTGAACATAACCAATGAGTACCCAAAATTTACTCTTTCCTAGATAGAAGTTACAGCCTGAATCCTGTGGAAACTTTTCATGCCAGATTGCCAAACTAGAATCCAGAACTTTAAGGAATGCTTCATAAATTATGTAAAGGTTTCGACTATTGATACTCTGATGACATGCGTCATGTAAAAATAAAATGTATATTGTCTTCAATGCCTTTGTATATTTTCTAGACTATATTCCAGCCTTGCAATGGTTAAGGCTCTTCATTGTAAGCTTTGTGATATACAGTAGATATTGTCGCCAAGAACTTTGAAGAAACAAGCAAACTTTACATGCTAAATGCAGCCACATGCTGTGAAGGATCTATCGAAGAATCCTTTTTATTCTGAACTATGCACATTATTTTGGTGTCATAAACTATATTAGTTCATCAACACTTGGTATGATTTGTTGTTTTGACTTCGTTAACAAAATACCTCTCTATTTCTAGACGTGCTATCCTATGACTTAAGATGGGCTTTCAGACAATCTACGAGTGATGAATTTCTGAGGTATGCTTCCATCACCTCATTTAGGTTCTTTCCATCATCCCAGATATAATAATATATTCTATTCCTAAACTACAGTAACTACTGGCTGTGGATAACATCAAGACTATTTTTTCAACATCTCTGCATATAGATTCATCACAGGAATCAAATCACTAGTGACTACCTCAAAGCTGGCGCGGCAACGCCGCGCTTGAGTTTTCTAGTTATAACTAGATCAGATCCCAGTACAAGGTTTGGGACTTTGGGTGCTCGGTATCGCACAGCAGGGAAGTAAAGGCAAAGGGGTGGGCGTACCGCGTACCTGGTGATGCTCGCGCCGGCGAAGGACCCGAAGAAGACCTGAGCACACGTCGCCGCGGGAGAGGGAGAGTGGGTGCGCGGGGCGGTGAAGTTCGCCCGGGACCAGCCCAGTCGTGGTCGTGCCCACGAGGCAGGAGCGCGCGGGGGCATTGGGGTCTTGGCCTCCTGGCCTCTTGGCCTCTTGGGGTCGGCGGATCCAAAGGGGGGGGCTGGGGGGGCTCCAGCCCCCCCTAATTTCTTGATTTCAATGCTAATTACTGTAGCAAAAACTTGATTTCACCGTTAAATCTTCGTGCAAATCAACATCTCTGTTGTTTTAGCCCCCCCTTATCCCGCATCCCACATCCGCCACTGCTTGGGGATGTGGGTGTTCTGGCCTTCTGGGGATTCCTTTTTTCCAGTAAAATTTTACCTCCCTTCTTATTATTATGTTGTTCAAAATAATACTTCGGGCATGTTTGATGCACCGACTAAATTTTAGTTGGCTAAATTTAGCTGCTATTTCAACCAAGCTAAAACCAGCTAAAATTTAGCTGAGCCTATTAGCTATACTTTTTTATTTTTCAAATTATAAGGCATTTTGATTTTTCTAATGTAATTATGACATTTTGATTTTTCTAATGTAATTATTTCTATATAGATATAGTGTAGGTGTATAAGTAAAAACTATTATAAAAACAAAAATATCTTATAATTCAAAACAAATAGTGTATACATTATTAATTTTACTGTTATATGTTGCATCTCTTTATTTATGTGTCATATTTATCGGATGTTTATTGTCTCTAATGCAAAAAAGACAATTACCCATTTAACTTTTCTTACTTCTGACTGAAGTTGATTGATGCGTTGTATGATAAAATAAAAAAAATCACAGTGTTGTCATAGTCGATTTGGTTTCTTGGTGCCACCTAAGGCTTCCGAGCTCAGCGTAACACACAGAATCACCGCAGTCCTCTTTGCTTCTTCCACCTAAGTTTAAGCCATATTTGTGCAGTTGTATGGTTGTTGTTGGTCGTCACCGCTCACACACAAGGCTGCTCGTTCATCCACACAGGCATTGTTTGTCTGTCCTCACCACTCTGCCATGTACCATGATTGTCGTTTATTGGTCCACATTGTTCCGTCGCACGATAGTTGATCGCCCTCGCGTATATAGCTGCCACCTACCAATCTTTATTGTGTTGTCCATGAGACCATAGAAAGATTGAGATTGATATTTTACAAGAGAGAGTGGGTACCGTGGTTGTGTGTGTCTGATGGGAACAAGAAAAAAGTGGGTGGGTCTTTGGTGGGCCAAATTTTCATCGAGCCTTCTATGGGTAAAGTCTCTCGGTAATTTGAAAAGTTTCCTTCACGTACTAAAGTCTTCTATCCAATGTTTAGTGATTGCATTATGATGAGATTGAGAGCAACCTGGTGTGTTGCATCTGGAGTTTAAGCTTTGTAGCATGGTCTTTAAACAAGTGTCATTGAGAGTTACTCTTGGAGGTTTATTGCTTCCTAATGGCTTGAAAACTCTGGAAACATATAGTACTTCAAGAAGATCTTAAAGGTGTCTCGATTGTTTTTGAAGATCTTCTAATCGTCTTGCTAAAGAGCAACTCTAGTGAAAAGGAAGGTGTGGAGTTCTTCTTTGGTTCTAACTAGCTCATGAGCAAACAGTGCCTTGGTAAACGAGTGGTTAAACAATAATTCCACCTCAATGTATGCCTGGCAGGGCGATAAGTCATTAATGCCAACCTTAGGTTGTAAACCTTCACCTAGTAATTATAGCCTGCAAGCAAAAGCTTTAGTGTGTTACTAATAAAATTTGTTTGATGTTGTGATTTTTTTAGTAGAAAGTAGAAACCACGTATCCTGGTTTGTACCACCGCACGTGTTGGTGGTTGACGAGTTGAGTGGTTGAAGCTTCAGCGGTGGGTAATCGATGTGTTGCCCCATGGTGGCAAGGTGGCTTACCAAAGGCGGTGTTAGTATATACGATGGTGCTTATGCGGGAGCACACGCCTGACCTTAGGGAATCGTGTCTGTGTAGTAACCATGGCATGAGGCTGCTGTAATTTAGCACCACGGTGTAACATTGTTGGCCTGTGAAGGGTGTGGTGAGCGTGGCGGTGAAAACAACACAACTAGTGACAGTTGCGACATGCTTGTGAGCCACAACCACATGTGGGGTCAACAAAGTTTGTCACTATGCAGATGGGGTGAATGATAATTGTGTTGGCAAAGGAGGCAACGAATTTACGAGTGTTTTGACCCATAAAAGTAACATTGCATCTAGCTATAAAGTTGATTGAGAGTTATCGAGTCCCCGTAATGACGTACAGGGGAGAAAAGAAATAAAACAGTACCATTTTAGGAACGATAAATTTTCAATGGCACGTAAATGATTGATACAAGTTTCGATGTGTATGAGGAAATTTTTTAATAAGAGATAGGATATGGATATAAACTAAGACGAGTACCATGTCTGTCTGGATTAAACATTCAAACATATTTACATGGGCCTAGATTGAACTTGGTCTAATGTAGCAATGCATTTATACCAATTACTCTTTCTCTACCTAGATATATTTCACGGGAAAATAATGTGTTTAAGCATTAGGTCTTAACGTCATAACATAAATATATGACTTTATTTTGTATTCTAGTTTTTATTGTTAGGATTTTTACTTGGTGTCCCGTGGTAACGCCTTTTCATAAATAAGACCAGTGTAACTTTGCGTAAGACCCATTTACTGAGTTGAATTTCTTAGGTCCGACCTCATAACCTATAGTTGTACACATCTTCCGTTGTAGAACCTTGGTGTCCACTTGGCTTATTACATATATGCAATATATAATTGTTAGTTGAAGAATATATCTAGCCATTCGTGTTGTTTTGTTACTCATGGTTATTGTTATCAACCATGCTAATACATGTTTCACTTTCTCATTTTCGAGTATCATATCTGATAATAAATGACACATTCCTCATCATATATCTTATTGTCGGCGTTCGGTCCCGCGAGGGTCCTAAGCCAACAAGTGAATTTGTGATGCGTGTCCCTAATCTGGATGGTGGTGCAAAGAGAATACACGGGGGTTTATCCTGGTTCGGGCGAAAGAAGGTCCTACGTCCAGCGGGGGGAAGTATTGTATTTCTTTGCACCTAAGTGCTTATGTAAGGGTTACAAGCTGTGAGAGAGGGAGCCGATCCTAGGTCTCAGAGAGAGAGAGAGTACAAAGGAGATTGCTTGAGATGTTGATCTTCTACGGTGGGGTGATGACTTGTTTTTCCGTGTCCATCCTCCTTCGTAGAGTCCTCTACCTGCCCTTTTATAGGGTCAAGAGGAGGCAGAGACACCGGGGGATGCCTTAGAAGTGAAGTTTTGTCGAGCGTTGTGGAAGCCGTTGTAGCGACGTGCTCCGAGAATGGCCGGCCATCCCTGAACACCATGGTGACGTAGAGGATGAGACGGTGAAAAGACCCCGGATCCTGTGGCATGCAGGCCTTGCTTCCTTGTTGACCAGCGGTTGGTCGAGGTCGGGTTGAGGTGGGTCGATGGGGAATGGATAAGGCCAAGCCCCGAGAATTTCAGGGTACGATACTCGTCGTATTCTGCCTCGAGGGGGGTCAGTGGCGGAATAGTACTCGACATGGCGTGTACATCAGTGATAGGTTTTCACCACCTATTCCAGGATGGGCAGTAAAAAGTGAGATTTGACACTGGTACTGCTTCCATGCTGGTTATCGTTGTAGCCATGGGGGTAGGAAGTGGTTGGCGGTTGCATTAAATGCTTTGACTTTTGTCTCAGAGTTGGTGAGTGAGGCGGGTCGACCGGCTCGACCCAGGGTCATGCGAATCGAAGATTTCTCTTTGGTCGAGGCGTCCCGTCGAGCAAGCCTCGTGCGAGTCGGAACGTGGTCGAGGCATTCCGTGCGTGGTTTTGGCTCGTTCTGCCTTCGTGGGTGGAGCCTTTGGCGTGGTTTTCTCAGGGGTCTATCTTTCTTAATTGTTGATTGTGGGTACCCCTTGTTTAGGTACCTGACAGTAACCCCTGAGCCTTTAGGTGAGTGTGGTCACTCTTGCAGAGGCTCAGTGAGTCATGAACTGGAGTCGTAGCGTCGTAGCTTTTCCGGTGGGTGTGTGCGAGCGCACCCGCCGGGTGTAGCCCTCGAGGCCTCGGTGGAGTGTTTTGACTCCTCCGAGGTCTTTAGTGCATTATACTAAGGAGTGCTCCCACGTTCGAGCCATCGTGGCGTGTTTGGTCCTCTTTTGTTTGAGGTTAGCTCTTTGCGGTCGAGCCCTCGAGCCTCGTGCGCACGAGGTCGATCAGGGTCTTGCCCGTCTTCATCATACGACCCTCATGCTCCTTTTAGGAAAGGAGGAGGGGTGGGGAACGTCGTACTACCCTCGTCAGGCGAGTTCTGACGATCTCCGGTGAGCTGTTAGCAGGGAATTCGAGTGGGAGCCCGTGCTCCATTTGGTAGGAGTCGGCTAGCGGCCACGGAGGCGCTCTCCAAAAATGCCAAAGAGTAGTCGTGTGGATCTCGGTTCCATGGGATAGGATCCGAGGGCTCGATGCCTCCCTCTGAGGGGATTCCATCGTCGACCTCTTTTCTAGCCTCGAATACATTCGGGGGTGCCTCGAGAGAGTGGCTCGAGCCCTGGCCTTGTATGGGCGCGTCCCTAGTTGTCCTTGACTCCATTACTCGAGGGCAGCTGTCGAACCCCGGTCGAGGGCCAGCTTTTGATCCCTCGAGGTTTATATTAGGCTCGGAGCCCGTTATCCATTCGTCTAGAAATATCCATCTACGGATCCCCTTCTGGCCCATTGGGGCGCGTCTTTTTAGGAGGAGAAGCGAGAATGGCATGGTAGTGGGCGGCGTGGCGTGACGGTTACAGAGTGAACGGCGGACACGTGCCCTTACCCGCGGGTTTCGAGGGAGCGGTTAGGTAAGGACATTGAATGCGAGAATTGTTCCTACCTTTTCGTCGGTTCCGCCCATTGGTCTTCCATCGGGGTATAAGTACGGGGTCCAGGGTTTCGTATGCCCCCCACATGCCATTTGCGTTTGCCCCTTTTCTCCTTGTGCGCCCTTCAGCCGCTCTTCACCGCCGCCATCACCTCTTCCCCTGTCGCCGCCGCACGCTGTTCTCGACAACCATGGCGGAAAAGAGCCAGATCCTTCCTGTGGACGCGTGGGCTTGTTCCTCGGTGACGGAGAGGAAACTGGAGGAATTGGTTCGTGACGGTCTTCTGCGACCGAGGGCGAGCCGGAGCCAGCCGGAGTGGAGGGTGCCGCCGTCCGACCACTGGGAGTTAGCGCCCCCGAAGGGATACGTGGTCGCTTTCCACGAGAGGGGTCTCAGGATGCCACCGAGCTGGTTCATGAGGGTGCTTCTCCACTACTACAAGGTGGAGCTTCATCACCTCTCCCCCAACTCCATCTTGCAGGCTGCCATCTTTGCGGCGGTCTACGAGGGGTATTTGGGGATGGAGCCACACTAGAACTTGTGGCTTCATCTTTTTAAGGTGGAGCATTTCGCCAAGAAGGCAGGCGAGCGAGGAGTGCGGCGCGCGGTGCATGCTGAGAGATGCACCCTTCAAGTCTGAGTGGGTCAAGGCGAGCAGTACATCCCGGCGCAACTCATCTCGTCAAACAACGGGTGGCACGATGGGTGGTTCTACCTGCGCAATGACGATGACCGGATGCCGAAGTTTTCTGGCCGGGTCCTGATGTCACGCGAGGAAAACTAGACGTACGACGTCGTCGAGGAAGAAAAGCCAAAGCTGCAGCCGCTCCTCGACGCGTTAAGGAGGCTTCGATAGCGCGAGTTGACCACGGGGATGGTGCCCGCCGCGTTCCACCGTCAGAGTGCTGTCGCTGATGCAGCGCCGTCTCTGAATCGACGAGATGACGCCGGAGGTCTCGTTGGAGGGGAGTCGGATGTCGCACGAGACCCTCCCCCTCAATGAGGTTGCCCGGCGCGCACGGTGGATGGTGGGGAGCTTCAAGCAGGAGGACATCGACAGGGTCCCGATGCGACCCACCTAGGGCTTCGAGCCTCTAGTAAGTGTTGTTTCGATAGCCTCGGGTCCTTTTGCTTCCTAGTTCTCTCGACTAAGTTTGTTGAGGCTTCCGTGCAGGATTTGTCGGTGGTCAAGGAGTCGCGGCCGCCGATTCCGGAGGATCGGGCTGCTCAAGAGGCGAGACGCCTCTCGGCGGCCTAGAAGAAGGGAGAGAAGGACACCACGAAGAAGCATCAGGTCAGGAAGGCCCTCGAGCGCGAGGCGTTGAATAAACGCCACCGCCAGCAGAGTCTTGAGGGTCTCCCTATCGAGGAATCCCCCTCTGAGACGGTCTCAGGGAGGATGAGGATAGCGGCGATGACGACGCTGGGTCGCGGTACGATACCGTGACTTTTCTGGCGCACCTCCCCGCGTGCAGCCCCTGCTGGAGCCTATTGGGAGGTCGACCTCCCAGGCGATGAGGGAAGTCTCGACGCCCGTCGAGGAGGAGGGAGAGCTAGCAGAAGAAAGAGCCCGAGAGGGGCCTTCAAAGAGGGGATCTACCTCGCCTGGGGTCCCTCAGGGGAGATTAGTGGCGCCACGCCCGTGAGTCCGATCACCTTGGACTTTATCGATGGGCGGAGCAGCAACGTCGGTGTCTGAGGCCAGGGCACCTTCGTCGGCGTGAGGACTCGAGGCCAGATAGCCTCATTGGCACAGAGGACCTCAGGCGCCCCATCAGCTCGGGCTCCTAGGAGCACCAGGCCAACCGGAGGCTCAACGGAGGGGCCCTCGCAGAAGCCGTCGGGTGACTCGGGGAAGCCGGAGTCAAGGCCCTTGATTCCCCTGTCTGGGTAAGCGCCTCACCTTGCCTTTCTGACAAAGTCATTTCGCTCTTTATTCTGACGCGTTTGTTCACTACTCAGCCACAAGCGCAAGGTGGAGCTCGTGGCTCCGACCCCCGTCAAGGCACTCAAGTCTGGTGCCGCCCTGATGATGCGGACGCCTGCCGACGATGCCGCCTGGGTCGCGAGGTACCAGGCTGCCATGAAGCGGCTCAAGATGAAGGAGGCCGCCACCAAGGCGGGAGCAAGCGCTCAGGAGATCGCCGGAGTCAGTGACGCCACATGAGAGCCAGAGCCGGTCGAAGCAGCCCCGGGCGGTGCCAGGCCCGACGTGCCTGGTGTTGGTGGGCCGGAGCCTGGGTCGACCGCGAGGACCCATGTGACTATCGAGGCCATTGAGGCCAAAACATCTGTCTGCGACGCGGGGCAGGCGGATGTTGAAGAGTCAAGAGAAGTGGCGGAGGCCCCGCTGGATGCGGGGAAAGAGACGGAGGAGCTGGAGTCACAACTAGCACGGGAGGAACCACGGCCGCAGCCGCAGTAGGACCAGCCAAAGGAGCAGGCGGCCGAGATAGAACGGGGGGTGGTCGTGCCACCACCCAACGTGCAAGCGGTGGCGCTAATAGACGAGAGGCTAGCCCTACCCCAAGGGTCGATTCTGGCTGTAATCGATCTCACCATCGACGACCCTCCTTCCGACAAGGGGAAGCAGAAGGTGGACGTCGAGATGGTCGATGCCCCAGATCGGCCCGATACTTTTGTAACATCGAGGGACGACGTGGTCGAGGCATCTGCCAGGTGGCCCGATTTCGCAGGGCTAGTGCTTGCATGGGTGGAGGAGGAGCTCCCACGCTGGGGTCGGTCGACCCTCGAGTTGAGGGATGCGTCTAACCTCAACGCCGAGCCCTTCTTCGCCCTTGAAGACAAGGATGAAGTGCAACACTAGGAGTTCATCGAGGGACTCCGTAAGCACTCCGTGCAGTCTCTGCGGATGGTCATGGACACCTTGGTGCGGGGTATGTCGGAGGCTTTTGAGGTGAGTCGTGTCCGTTTGTCTTTTCTGGCATTTATCCCCCTTTCTCCTTGGTTGTGATCTTAGGCTTGACTGTGGTCAGAAACTCAAGGGGTGTTCTCGCCGCAAGTCACTCTTTATTCATCATGAGAGCGGTGTATGGGCAGCGCTTGCTCATCAATGGATTCTAGTCGAGGAAGCCAATAAGCGGCTCTCCAAGAAGAACGCCGAAGTAGACGAGCTTCGCGTTGTCCATGCAGCGGTCAGGGAGGAGGCAGCGCAGGCTCGGGAGGCTGAGGCCAAGGCGCGTGAAGATGCAGCCAAGGCCCGGGAGGAGGCGGCCAAGCCCCATGAGGACCTCGCGCTGCCATTAGCGCACGTGAAGGAGCTCGAGGAGGACATCGCTTTAGTCAGCGACCAGCGCGACACCCTTAACATCCAGATCGGGATGGCATTCGCTCACGTCGGGACCTTGGAGAACGAGGTCGCGACATTGAAGGGGATGGTCCGAGAGAGGGACGAGGCTCTCTCGGGCACTGGTCGGGAGATCGAGACGTTGAGGGCGATGGTCCGTGACAATGACGAGGCTCTTCAGGCGGCGAAGAAAGCGCGCGAGGAGTTGCGTGATGAGGTCATGGGTTGGTAGACCCACGCTGAGGGTAAACCTTTCATCGTGTTTTGACCTTGGTCTCGAGGTCCCAAGTCTTTGCTAACTTGGTGCTTGCATTTCAGAGCTGGAGAAGCAGCAACACGCGGCCCAGGCGACGGCGACGGCTACCTCGTTCCAAAACCTCTTCGAGGCTAAGGCCGGGCAAACTCAACTGCTCCAAGGTGTGATCACCTCAGTGTGCGATGGCCTGGGGGTCGAGCCCGATGCCGATACCGAGGAGGATGCACTAGGGAACTCGTTTGTTCATCAAATGGCGACGCTAGGTTGCCTCGTCCGCGAGAAGATACGAGATGGGCTGCATCATGGCGTAAAGAGGGCCATGGTGTTCATCCGGTCTGGGTTCGAGTACGACATGGGCCTCATCGCTGATGGCTTCATCACGGATCTAGACTGGACTGATGAGGAGAACGAAGCAGTCTACCTAGATTTGATCGAGGCTGCGGAAGAGCCCGGGGGTCATCTCGCGAAGCTATTCGAGGTCGAGGTGGTCCCGCCTGTCGACGACGAGGGCCTATAAGCCAAGCCTAGGCATAAAGGCCCATGTAATAGGGTAGTTAGTACTCGTGACTTGCGTTGTGATGGCCTCAGGGGCCCTAAAACATTAATATATAAATGTATACTAAATGTTCATTTTTGTTCGAGTCTTTTCTTCTCTTTCTTGCTTGAATCGTATTCTTGCATGATTTTCTTAGCACGCGGTTCCACCCCTTGGCGTGAGGGAGCGAGTGGAGGTACCGTAGCCTCGGAGGCGTAAGCGATCTCACTGCTCGGCAGCCCTCAAACCTTAGGGTGCGTTTGCGGCCTCGTGGATTATGTAAGAACTCGATTCGAAGCGTATGGGAATGTTAGACGTGAGCTTTTTCAAAATCGTGAACTTTTATTAGGTCTACTTAGCGCGCGGTTGCACCCCTTGGCATGGGAGAGTGAGTGGAGGTACCATAGCTTAGAGGCATAGGCGATCTCGTGGCTTGGCAGCCCTCGAGCCTTATGGTGCACTTGCGGCCTCATCGACTTATGTAAAAGTTCTCTTGTTTTTGAAAAAATGTGAGTTTTTTGGGGACACAGGGGGTTCCCCCCTTGCAGCCCCCGAGGGAGGTTCGACTTTGAGAAAACAGGGTCGATCCTTCCTAGTTTTTATGAAAGAATGCTTTGAACACCGATGTATTCTTTATTCTATCATGGGATTGTGAAATAATTTATAGAGCCTCGAGGCTTTAAGAGAAAAAGCGACGTAGCTGTTTGATGTTCCATGCGTTGGTGAAGATTTTACCTTTTTCGTTTGATAGCTTGTAGGTGCTGGGCTTCAATACTTCCGTGACGATGTACGACCCTTCCCATGGCGGAGTAAGCTTGTGTCGTCCCTTGTTGTTCTGGTTTCGCCGGAGCACTAGGTCACCGATGTTGAGGTCCCATCTGCGGACGTGTTTGTCATGGTAGCATCAGAGACTTTGCTGATACCTTGCAGAGTGTAATAGAGCCACATCGCGAGCTTCCTCGAGCTGGTCGAGGTCGTTCTCTCTTGTGGCGTCATTGTTTTGCTCGTTGTAGGCTTTCAGCCTCGGGGATCCATATTCTACATCGGTTGGGAGCATATCATCAGATCCGTAGACTAAGAAGAACGGAGTGAACCCTGTGGCTCGACTCGACGTCGTTCTTAGGCTCCACAGGACCGAGGAGAGCTCGGCGGCCCATTTTTTGTCGTGTTTGTTTAGTTTGTCGAAAATTCTCGGCTTTAGGCCTTGTAGAACCATGTCGTTGGCACGCTCTACTTGGCCATTTGTTTTTGGATGAGCTACGGCCGACTAGAGCACACGGATGTGATGGTTATCATAGAAATCTAGAAACTTTTTGCTGGTAAATTGGGTGCCGTTATCCGTGATGATGCAGTTAGAAACCCCAAAGCGGTGGACGATGTCGGTGAAGAATAGCATGGCTTGCTCAGACCTGATGCTGGTGATAGGACGGGCCTCGATCCATTTGGAAAACTTATCAATGGCGACGAGGAGGTGGGTGAAGCCACCAGTTGTCCTTTTCAAGGGTCCGACCAAGTCGAGCCCCCAAACGGCGAACGGTCATGTGATGGGAATCGTTTGCAAGGCGTGAGCTGGGAGATGGGTTTATCTTGCATAGTATTGGCATCCTTTGTAGGAGCGTACTAGCTTAATAGCGTCGGAGACCATGGTTGGCCAGTAGAAACCTTGTGGGAATGCATTTCTAATGAGGGTTCGAGGTGCCGCGTGATGACCACAAGCCCCCGAGTGTAGATCTTTGAGCAGGTTCTTGCCTTCCTCATTTGTGATACAACGTTGTAGGATGCCCGTAGGGCTACGTTGATAAAGCTCTTTGTTGTCGCCAAATATCATAAAGGTCTTGGCCCGGTGAGCGATCCATCGAGCCTTGGTCTTATCCAAGGGGAGATCCCCTCGAGTGAGACGATCGAGGTATGGAACACGCCAGTCGAGCTAGAGGTCGGCTGGTAGGGTCGAGCCTTCCACCTGCATGACTTCAGCCCCGATCGAGGGAGCTTCCGTCTTAGGTGGGGGATCAAGTGATGGACCGTCGGTCCCTCCTCCTGCCCTGGTGTTAACGGACGGTTGATGGAGATCCCTCGCAAAAACATTAGGTGGAACCGTGGCTCGACTAGACGCAATTTTCGCGAGTTCATCGGTAGCTTCATTATATCTGCGTGCAACGTGGTTGAGCTCGAGGCCGTGGAACTTGTCCTCAAGGCGCCGTACCTCCTCGCAGTAGGCTTCCATCTTGGGATCATGGCAGCTTGAGCTCTTCATGACCTGGTCGATCATGAGCTAGGAGTCACCACGAACGTCGAGGTGTCGGACCCCGAGTTCGACGGTGATGCGCAGGCCCGCGATGAGCGCCTCGTACTCGGTGATGTTGTTGGAGGCAGCAAAATGAAGTCGGATTGCATAGCGCATGTGGACTCCGAGGGGCGAGATGAAGAGCAAGCCCACGCCTGCTCCTGTTTTCATCAGTGACCCATCGAAGTACATGGTCCAAAGCTCGGCTTGGAGCTGAACCGGAGAAAGTTGAGTGTCGGTCCACTCCGCTAGAAAATCTGCTAGTACTTAGGATTTGATGGCTTTACGCGGCGCATGAGAGAGGGTCTCACTCATGAGCTCGACCATCCACTTTGCTATCCTACCCGAGGCTTCCCGGTTTCGAGCTATCTCTCCCAGGAGGAAAGAAGACACCATGGTCACCGGGTGGCCTTCGAAGTAGTGACGAAGTTTGCGCCGCGTCAAGACGATGGTGTATAGCAGCTTCTAGATTTGTGGGTAGTGAACCTTGGTCTCCAAGAGTATCTCGCTAATGTAGACTAGCCTCTGAACGAGCAAGGTATGTCCTTCCTCTGCCCTCTCGACAACTAAGACCACACTGACTACTTGTGTCGTTGCGGCGACGTAAAGCAGGAGGGGTTCCTCTATGGCCGGAGGGACGAGGATCGGAGAGTTGGACAACATAGCTTTGAGCTTCATAAGGGCTTCTTCTGCCTCGAGGGTCCATGAAAAGCGTTCTGATTTCTTTAGGAGACGATACAGTGGGAGCGCCTTTTCGCCGAGGCGCGAAATGAAGCGACTAAGGGCCGCGAGGCAGCCCGTGACCCTCTGTACGCCCTTTAGATCATGGATAGGACCCATTTTGGTTATCACCGTGATTTTTTCCGGGTTAGCTTCGATGCCATGTTCGGAAATGATGAACCCTAAGAGCATGCCTCGAGGGACACCGAAGACGCACTTCTCGGGGTTGAGCTTAATGTTTTTTTGCCTTAAGACACTTGAACGCAACGTCGAGGTCATTCACCAAATTGCTGACCCTCTTAGTTTTGGCAACGATGTCATCCACGTAAGCCTCGACGGTGGGTCCGATGTGCTTTTCCAAAAACGTGTTGCATGCATCGCTGGTACGTAGCACCTGCGTTCTGTAGGTCGAAGGGCATAGTAACATAGCAATACATGCCGAAGGGGGTGATGAACGAAGTCGCGAGCTGGTCGGACTCCTTCATTTTGATCTGGTGGTAGCCGGAATACGCATTTAGGAACGATAGAGTTTTACATCCCACAGTAGAATCAACGATTTGATCAATGCGTGGTAAAGGAAAAGGAACTTTCGGACATGCTTTATTGAAACTAGTATAGTCTATACACATCCTCCATTTCTCATTATTTTTCTTAACTAATACAGGATTAGCCAACCACTCGGGATGATAAACCTCCTTGATGAATCCGACCTTCAACAACTTATGGACCTCCTCACCGATGACCTTGCGCTTCTCCTCGTCGAAGTGGCGCAAGCGTTGTTTCACCGGTTCAGAGCCGGCTCGGATCTCCAAGGCATGCTCGGCGACTTCCCTAGGTATGCCCGACATATCCGAGGGACTCTACATAAAGATGTTGATGTTTGCGCAGAGAAAGTCGACGAGCACTGCTTTCTATTTGAGATCGAGGGTGGTGCTGACGCTCAACGCCTTTCCATTCGGGTCGGTGGGATCGAGGGATACGAGCTTGACGTCTTCCGCGGGCTCAAAGTTGCCGGCATGGCGCTTGGGGTCAGGGATTTCTTTGGCCAAACCGTCGAGGTTTGCCGCCAAGGTCACCGACTCTAGGACGGCTTCCCCGTGCTCGATGCATTCTACGTCGCACTCGCAGGCGTGCTCATAAGAGGGCCCGACAGTGATGACACCGTTGGGCCCCGGTATTTTGAGCTTGAGGTAGGTGTAGTTGGGGATCGCCATGAACCAGGCGTAGCAGGGGCACCCAAGAATGGCGTGGTATGTCCCATGGAATCCAACCACCTCGAAAGTGAGACTTTCCTTCCTAAAGTTGGCGGGAGTACCGAAACAGACAGGTAGGTCAACCCGCCCGATGGGCTTTACTCGTTTCCCCAGCACGACTCCATGGAAGCCCCCGACGCTGGGTCGGAGGTGTGTCCTCGTGATTCCCAGAAGGTCGAGGGTCTGGGCATAAATGATGTTGAGACTGCTGCCTCCGTCCATGAGCACCTTGGTGAGCCGTGTGTTGACGATGATGGGATCGACGACGAGTGGGTAGACTCTAGGATTGGGGACGTAGTCTGGGTGGTCATCACGGTCGAAAGTGATGGCCACCTCGGACCAATCAAGGAAGAGGGGGGTCACGAGTTGCACAGAGAAGACCTCTAGACGTTCCCGCTTGCGCTGCCGTATTAAGAGGCGCGTCGAGGGTCCTCCGTATATCATGAAACAATCATGAATCTTGGGAAACCCCTCGTCTTTGTCGTCTCCCTTAGGATCCTCATTCTTGTCGTCTTTCTTGATGCCTAGGCTTTCAAAGTATCTCTGGAGCATGTGGCAGTCCTCGAGGTTGTGGTTCATAGGCCCTTTGTGGTAGGGACACGGTTCCTTGAGCATTTTGTCGAAAATGCCCCTGCCAAGGGGTCCTCGAGGTTTCTTACGATCAGCAGCGGCGACAAGGTCATCGACCGGGGCCTCTTGTTTGCCCTGCTGATTCTTCTTCTTCTTGTTCCTCTTTGAGCCCCGGCTGGAGCTCGCGGGATCCTCTTCCTTGCGCTTCCCTTTGTCCTGATCGCTGCCAAAGATGGCACTAATCGCCTCCTCGTCGGCGGCGAAGTTGGTGATGATGTCCATCAAGCTGTTGGCAGTGATGGGAGTGTTGCGGCCCAACTCTCGGACCAACTCTTTGCAGGTGGTACCAGAGAGGAAGGCCATGATGATGTCAGAGTCGGTGATGTTGGAAAGCTCGGTGCGCTGTTTGGAGAAACGCCGGATGTAGTCCCGGAGGGATTTGCCTGGCTTTTGTTTACAGCTTCGGAGGTCCCATGAGTTACTAGGGCGCATGTAGGTCCCCTTGAAGTTCCCCTCGAACACTCTCACCAGGTCGCTCCAGTCATGGATCTGTCGAGGTGGGAGGTCCTCGAGCCAGGCTCGAGCGGTGTCCGATAGGAACAAGGGAAGTTATCGAATGATGATCCGATCATCGATAGCCTCACACAGCTGGCAAGCCAAACGGAAGTCGACGAGCCAAAGTTTGGGTTTGGTTTCACCGTTATACTTGGTAAGGGTCGTGTGGGGGGGCGGAACCGAGCCGGAAGTAGTGTTTCACGAATGGCCTTGCTAAAGACCCAAGGGCCTGGTGGCTCGGGTGAAGGGCTTCGATCCTCCGAGCTGTCGTAGCGCCCGCCCCTGTGCTCGTGGTAGCCTCGAGCTGCACCGTCACCAGTCTTACGCCTTCGGCGCTCGTTGATGTTGTCGCGGGCATCTCGAGGTTCGCGGTTATCGACGATGCGTTCATAGACAGAGGCCCCCTTGTTCCGCTGGAGGGCGGGCTCAGGATGGACCGAGGCCTCTCTTTCCTGTTGGGAGGGCTCCGCAGGCTGCTCCGAGGCAAGCCCGCGTCGCCTTGAGGCGGAACTCTCGGCCTGCTGCATGGCAGCGACCTCGAGGAGTCCTCGGATTTCATCGCGGGCCCGACGGGCCTCGGGGTTCGATGGCTCGGGCATGTTACGAAGGAGCATAGCGACCGTGACAACATTCTGGCTAGCTCGGCCGAAGACCGGGGGTTCGCCTGCCCAATCCTCGACGATGCGATGATTGACGTCGCGAGCTCTCTCTCGAGCTCCTCCGCCGTGTGCGCGTGCCACGCGCTCGTGCTCGAGGGTTTGTTGAAGTAGGCGCAGATTTTCTCGTTCCTCGTTGAGCCTGTCCTGTAATTCGCGGATTTGCTCGAGTTGCATTCCTTGGTTCGCAAGGAATTGAGCTTCATCCCGTGCAGCAGGGGGCTCGACCTGCGGTGACATGGCGTTCCTTCCTCCAACGGCTGCCTCATCCTTCGAATCCGATGCGATAGCCCCATCGATATTGAAGCACTCGCGAGTCGGGTCGTAGGTGTCATCGGCAGAGTCAGAGTTCGGAGTGCCGAAATAGTAGTATAACAGGTGCATGTGAGGTCGTGCGTCTCTGAGGTTGTGACGACGAAAGGCAGTCGCACGGAGCTCCTTATTCGGGGTCTCCATGGAGTCAAGGTATTCGAAAGCTGGCGTGGACGCGACGAGGTCGAGGGTGGAACGTAGATAGTGTCCGGGGAGTTCCTCATAAGCACTCATGCTGGTGCTTACAGAGGAAGCATACGTCCGGGCAACAGGGTCCAGTCCATACAGGAATGCCGGTGAGGGCATGGTTCCCGGTACCAGAGCAATCGAACTGGTTGGTGGTGGCGCCGTGCCGGGTGGTGGAGCGACGGGACACCCCGTCAGCATCTTACCCTCAGCCAAACTCATCCTACATAGATCCTCAGTGAGGAAATCTATGTCGACGTCCGACTGAGGGGCGCCGGATCGGGGAACACCGTCACCCTCCGCGAGGCGACGATGGTGGTTGCGCTGGGCACGCCGTCGCCTGGCGGCACATGCCTGACGAGAGCGACGGTACCGGCACAACGCTCCCCCAGGCTGGGAGAGCTCGTGGTCGTCGTCGGTTGGGTGCCTGGGCGGGAGGAGGACCATGTCGTAGCCGTGGTCGAGAGACATGAACTCCAAGCTCCCAAACCAGATCACCGTGGCCAACGGAAGTGGACGTTCGGGGTCAGCCATCTAGAAGAATGGCGGGAAAACGATGTTGGCACGTAGCAATCCCCTACCTGGCGCACCAACTGTCGGCGTTCGGTCCCGCGAGGGTCCTAAGCCAACGGGTGAATTTGTGCTGCGTGTTCCTAATCTGGATGATGATGCAAAGAGAATACACGGGGATTTATCCTGGTTCGGGCGAAAGAAGGCCCTACGTCCAGCGGGAGGAAGTATTGTATTTCTTTGCACCTAAGTGCTTGTGTAGGGGTTACAAGCTGTGAGAGAGGGAGCCGATCCTAGGTCTCAGAGAGAGAGAGAGAGTACAAAGGAGATTGCTTGAGATGTTGATCTTCTACGGTGGGGTGATGACTTGTTTTTCCTTGTTTGTCCTCCTTCGTAGAGTCCCCTGCCTGCCCTTTTATAGGGTCAAGAGGAGGCAGAGACGCCGGGGGATGTCTTAGGAGTGAAGTTTTGTCGAGCGCTGTGGAAGCCGCTGTAGCGACATGCTCCGAGAATGGCCGACCATCCCCGGACACCATGGTGACGTAGAGGATGAGACGGTGAAAAGACCCCGGATCCTGTGGCATGCATGCCTTGCTTCCTTGTTGACCGGCGGTTGGTCGAGGTCGGGTCGAGGTGGGTCGACGGGGAATGGATAAGGCCGAGCCCTGGGAATTTCGGGGTACGATACTCGTCGTATTCTGCCTCGAGGGGATCAGTGGCGGAATAGTGCTCGACATGGCGTGTACAGTGACAGGTATTGACTGCCCATTCCGGGATGGACAGTAAAAAGTGAGATTTGACACTGGTACTGCTTCCATGCTGGTTATCGCTATAGCCATGGGGGTAGGAAGTGGTTGACGGTTGCATTAAATGCTTTGACTTTTGTCTCAGAGTTGGTGAGTGAGGCGGGTCGACCGGCTCGACCCATGGTCGTGCGAGTCGGAGATTTCTCGGTGGTCGAGGCATTCCGTCGAGCAAGCCTCGTGCAAGTCGGAACGTGGTCGAGGCGTTCCGTGCATGGTTTTGGCTCATTCCGCCTTCGTGGGCGGAGCCTTTGGCGTGGTTTTCTTAGGGGTTTGTCTTTCTTAATCGTTGATTGTGGGTACCCCTTGTTTAGGTACCTGACACTTATAATTTTGAAGACTGTTCACTTTAACTATATTCCTATGTGACTTCATACAAGTTTTAGTGTGGTATTTTTTTTATGTACCTAGTGGGTGCTGGTCAAAGGATGAAACACGATAAAAGTTAGAAACGGACAATTTTTCTGACGTAGTGACTAAGAGGAAATCAAATACACTTTCAAACCTAACTTCGAGTCATTTATTTACTGTTACTTTAGTTGTTCTATGTTTGTATTGAACATACTTGATAAAACCATATCTTTTCCTTTTTGTCACATAACGAACTTACAAACTTCCCAAGGATTAAGCCATTATTTGTTTATACAAATAAAAATATACAATACCAAACTAGATTATGTTACTAACACAACATGCATGAATTCTTACAAGCTAGTCACATATATGAACAATTGTCAACCCTGATTGTTAATTAGTCGAGACATTAAGCTAGATCATAAAACCTCACATCCCCTTTCTCCCCAACAAACTTTTCGACTTGCAGCCAGAGCTTTATTCATATAGCACATTCACTCTAGTAGGAGGAAGAAAATGTGAAAGGTGAATCATACATTCGTAGGTGGCATTATTGATAACCAAAATAAAGAAACGGAAGGATAGGAAAACAGAATAAATAAACAAATAAAAAACAGCACCCCAGTGCCAACTGCCAACACCCTCCTCGCCTCCCCAACCAAAGCATTTGCTCCTGCATCTCCGAGAGCCAAAGACCAAAGAAAAAAAAAAGGGAGAGAAAACACACCCCGAAAAACAAACAAAAAATCCCCAATCCATGAAGCCCACCACTTCCGCCGCCGCCGCCGCGGCGGCGGTCACCACCGATGACCCTTCCCCTTCGCCGTCCGACTCCACGTCGGCGACGTTCACGGTCGAGCGCCGCGGGGACGCCTCCGCCTCCTGCCGGTGGACGCTCCCGGACTTCCCCCGCACCCGCGCCCGCACCTTCTACAGCCGGTACTTCGAGGTCGGCGGCTTCGACTGCCGCCTCCTCCTCTACCCGCGCGGCGACTCGCAGGCGCTGCCGGGGTACCTCTCCCTCTACCTACAGGTCCTCGACCCCAAAACCCCGGTGTCGTCGTCGTCATCCACCACGACAACCACCTCCTCCAAATGGGACTGCTTCCTCAGCTACCGCCTCTCCGTCGTGCACCCCACCGATCCCGCCAAGTCGCTGGGCCGCGATTCCTGGCACCGATTCTCGTCCAAGAAGCGCTCCCACGGCTGGTGCGATTTCGCGCCCTCCTCCTCCGCCGCCTTCCTCTTCCAGCCCCACGACGCCCTCGTCATTGCTGCCGACATATCTGTGCTCTCCGAGGCAGCCTCCTTCGCTGATGCCGACGGTCGTTTTACCTGGAAGGTGCTCAATTTTGGCCTCTTCCGAGAAATGATCCGCACACAGAAGATCATGAGCCCTGCATTCTTCCCTGCCGCTGCCTCTGCTGGCGGGACTGACTGCGGGCTCCGGATTAGCGTCTATCAGAGCAATGTCTCTGGCGCAGAGCATTTATCTGTTTGTCTGGAAAGCAAGGAGCCCGCTGTGCAGGTAGCATCTGGGTCATCGGCATCGGCATTGGCATCAGGTGGTACAGGGAGTGGTGTGCCAGATGGTGATCGCGGCTGCTGGTGTCTTTTCCGCATTTCGATCCTTAATCAGAGGTCTGGTGGGAGCCATATCCACAAGGACTCGTATGGTCGGTTTGGGGCGGACAGTGCCAGTCTTGGTTGGGGAGAATACATCAAGATGGATGAGTTTTTGGCTGCTGATAGCGGATACCTGGTAGATGGAGCTGTGGTGTTTAGTGCCTCAGTGCATGTCATAAAGGAGTCAAACTCATTCACTCGGAGCTTGCCAATGGTTCCCGGAATATGTG
Organism: Saccharum hybrid cultivar R570; assembly: GCA_038087645.1. NCBI lineage: Eukaryota > Viridiplantae > Streptophyta > Magnoliopsida > Poales > Poaceae > Saccharum > Saccharum hybrid cultivar. The sequence goes on along the minus strand of JAQSUU010000191.1, from coordinate 6,483,940 downwards.
GTGCTGGTGGTGGGCGTGCTGGTGCTAGGAAGTCAGATGGACACTTTGGGAAGTTTGTGTGGAGGATTGAAAGCTTCACAAGACTCAAGGAGCTTCTCAAAAAGCGCAAGATCGTGGGTCTGTGTATCAAAAGCAGACGGTTTCAAGTTGGGAATCGAGATTGCCGTCTTATTATTTATCCACGGGGTAAGCACTAGGGCTTATGCTTCTCATGGTAGCTTTGAAATTGACTTTATGCATTCTGTTCGGACATACATTGAACTGCTTGTGGAGTGAAACTTGGTGAAATGCTGTAGGCAACTAAGCATGTGTACACCTGCATGGTCTGCACAAATCTTTTAGATACTTAGAGCCTCTTTGGCACGGCTTCAACCGGCTCCGGCTCCTCTTCGTCGGTCACTGTAGCAGCACTGTAGCACGGAGCCGGTTTTCTCTCTCCTCCTTTCTCCTCTCACTGACACCACCGGAGCCGGAGAAGCTCGTTTTTTTGGGCTCCCCGGCTCCGGCTCCTTCACGCTACAGTGCTGCTACAGTGGAAGAGCCGGAGCCGGCGAGAGCCCTCCCAAAGAGGCCCTTAAATGATTGAAAAAAAATGTGAATCGATGGTCAGAGGTGCTTGATTAAATTGGTTCGGGAATTGTAACGGTGAAATCCAGACATGCATTTGAAGTTTGCCATTCATTTAGAATTAATGAAATTTTCACCATAAAAGTCAATTCTTAATTTGTACCTAGAAACAATAGCTAATAGTTAATGTACCGATCAGGCAATCAATGAATACATGTCATAACTTCTCTCTCTTAGGTGTGGCTTATAACTATTGCTCTCATATAAGCTGTCCTAATTGTCCTTGTGGATGGCAGGCACATTTTTTATCTTATATAAGTAGCTACCGCCTCTTCCAGAACAATATATCATGTTGATTTCACATTTTTGCCATCCATGATCCCTGTTAATAAAGTGTTTGTTCGTGTGGCATAAAACCAATGGATGCCACTGGCAAGTGTTATTTTCCCCATGTAGCAGCATTCATAGAGCACCACAGCGAGTGTTGATTTTTTCTTTTGTTTTGTTATTAAATCCCCAATTTGCTTGAGATTGTAAAACAGTGTCAATTTTTGTTGGAGCTGATCCAAGAGTTGGCTCGTGATTACAGTACACTATATGACTATAGACTATACCGAAGCATCAAATTGACCTTAAATTCCACTTTTGAAGTAGAATATGCATTCGCAAATGCAGCCGCAACTTGGGTTTCCTGGGGATATTGAATTAAGTGTTATAGACAAAGTACTTAGTTTTGTTTGGGGGCTGTGACTGCTGCCACTGAGTCCATATTTCTATGGCAGTCCCCAATGTTTTAGTCCATTAGAAGTTTGAACTTGTTTTCACTACAAGAAAATTGTGTCCATTTTTCAGTAGCATCTGAGTATGATTACTTGTTAATGTTGCATATGTGGGCATTCTTAGAATTTGGTACTGATCCTTTCACTTGGTTTTGTTTATGTTGCTGCAACCAGGGCAGTCTCAACCACCATGCCACCTGTCAGTATTTCTGGAAGTTACAGATCCCCGAAATACAACTACTGAATGGAGTTGCTTTGTGAGCCATCGTCTCTCTGTCATCAACCAAAAAGTGGAGGAGAAGTCGATCACGAAAGAGTCTCAGAATCGTTACTCTAAGTCAGCAAAAGATTGGGGTTGGCGCGAATTTGTGACATTAACTAGCCTCTTTGATCAGGATGCAGGTTTTCTCGTGCAGGATACCGTTGTGTTTTCAGCCGAGGTTCTCATTCTGAAGGAAACAGCAACTATGCAAGAGCTTACCGATGAAGATTCTGAAATATGCAGTTCAACTTATGGATGTCAGATTGAAGCTTTACCAAAGCGGCCATCATTCACATGGAAAGTGGAAAATTTCTTGTCTTTTAAGGAGATTATGGAGTCCAGAAAGATTTTTAGTAAATTTTTTCAGGCTGGGGGTTGTGAGCTGCGGATAGGTAAAGTAAATTTATTCACTTTCTTGTCTTATACAGCTGCACCAAACCCTTACTTTGTGTTTACCTCATCGTAACTTGCAGGTGTATATGAGTCGTTTGATATGATCTGCATATACTTGGAGAGTGATCAGTCATCTGGGTATGATCCTGATAAGAACTTTTGGGTGCATTATAAAATGGCTATAGTTAACCAGAAGAATTCTGCAAAAACTGTGTGCAAGGAATCTTCAATCTGCACGAAAACATGGAATAATTCAGTTCTCCAGTTTATGAAGACTTCGGACATGGTTGACACTGATGCTGGCTTTCTTGTTCGGGACACTGTTATTTTCACTTGTGAAATCATAGACTGTTGCCCATGGTTTGATTTCTCTGATCTTGAGGTGAGTTATCATTTGCTTTTTCTTCATGTCTTGTCTATTTGTGCTTTTTAATGCATAGGCAGAGGAAAGTTTAGTGAAGCAGCTGATACGTAGAGTTTTACTGATTTGCTACAGAATATGCCAATGAAAACAATTGTAAGCATAGCAAACTGTGCACTTATCAGATTGCAGTTAAGAGTCCTGTGAACCCATGACTTTTTTAGCAAGGGAATGAATAAATTGCATTGTTTAATGAGGCTTGTGTAGCATCAGCTATCCATGTTGAAGCAGGCATCTCTTGGCCCTTTTGTTTACTGTTTTAGTTACATTTTTCTGTGCTTGTTACTGCTGAGGACTATGCTGGCCTAGCTATGGCCTATAGGAAATGTGTCCTGCTGTATATTGCAATGATGCTTCATATTTGCTAGTTCACTCAAAGCAATGGGATGTCCTCTGACCCCCGCCCTTTTTTTTCCCTTATTGAACGGGTGTCATATGACTTTAACATCTTCGGAAGATAACAGTATGTGCTGGATTAGTTAACTATTGTTGAGTAAGCAGACTTCAGTCTTTACCTTTGAAGGATTTTATATGGGTCATAGCATGATATTTGTATGTAAGTTGTAGCTGTGCTTGTGCACAAGTTGTAGTCCTTCCTAATGTGACACTGATATTAATATCCGTTTTTGTTCATGGTACATTCTTGGAACTGATAACCAGATGTGCTCATATGGCAGACAGTGCTCTTTTCTTATTAGGCTCATAATTAACTTGTCTATCAGGTTTGGGCCTCAGATGATGACCAGGATGAATTGTCGACAGATCCTGATGAACTTGTTGATTCTGAAGATAGCGAAGATATGAGTGGTGATGAGGAGGATATTTTCCGGAGCCTCCTCTCGAGAGCTGGATTTTCTCTTACATACGAAGATAACTATACTCAACCACAGGTTACTTTAAGAGAGAAAATTCTAACAGATGCTACTGCGATAGCTGGATTCCTCACTGGTCTGCGTATTTATCTGGATAACCCAGCAAAAGTTAAGCGTATGCTTCTTCCAACCAAAGTATCCACCAAGAGTGGTGGAAAGAAAGATGCTTCAAAATGTGATTCAAGCTCAAGCTCCGCAAGTCTCATTAGCTTGTTGATGGGGGTTAGTGCCTTGAAGCAGGCTATCATAGATTTGCTTCTAGATATAATGGTTGAGTGTTGCCAACCTTCAGAAGAAAGTGGTTCCTCAGCAAGCACTAAAGCTTCTCCTGATTCAAATGGGGCTAGCTCTCCACCAGAGCTTAGCGTTGAAGGTGAACTAACAGAATGTGCATGCAATGATGTGTATGCGAGGGTGGAATCTAATAGTGATGATATTCGAGATAGTCCTGCATTGCGTAATACAGATTTGGCTGCAACTGAGATCGCTGTAAATAATCTAGAACATTCCTGTTTTCCTCCAGAAACATCTGCTGCTGATTTGCCAGCAGATGAAGGCCCCGAGCTGGCTTCCTGGGTATGATTTGAGGTTTATTATTTTTTAACCTTTATGATCACATTCCTTCAATTAGTGTATGATCCGACCAATTTTTTTCTCAGTCAAAATGGCCAGAGCAATCAGAGGAACTGTTAGGGTTGATTGTTAATTCATTGAGGGCATTGGACAGCGCTGTCCCACATGGATGCCGTGAACCAAGAAGGCGGCCCCAGGCTGTCCGAAAGATTGCACTTGTCCTCGACAAAGCTCCAAAACAGCTCCAGCAAGATTTGATTTCCCTTTTACCAAAGTTGGTGGATCGTTCGGAACACTCCCTTGCAGCTTGTGCCCTGTTAGATCATCTTCAAAAGCCAGATGCAGACCCTTCATTGAGATTGCCAGTAAGTTTGCCTCCTAAGACTATGCTATAGTGCTACTATGGGGCATGTATTGACCCGGGATGATCTCCAGGGCTACGCTTTGACTGTTAATATCTCTTATGTTATATTGTTAATGACCATGAGATTGACATCATATGAAAGTACTTTCAAATATGAATCCAATTGTACTGAATCTATATGTTATAATCTACAAAATCTTATTTCTTTATCAAAGATTAAGAAGTTTGCACCTTGGCTTGTGTGCGGCCCTTACAAAAAGGAGTATGGTTTTGGCTAATTTAACTCTTTGGACACTTTTCAGTAATTTTGTTGTATGAAAGCATATGGTTTCCGCTATTTTGGGAATGAATAGCTGATGTATCTGCATTTGTTCTACTGTATGTATTGTGGGTTTGTGACTTATATGATTGTATTTGTGGATAGCTATTGTGCTTGATTAGCTTATATAAAATATATGTGAACAACTAATACCTGACACGATTCTTTTTTTCAATTAATTATGGTAGGTTTTTGGTGCTCTTTCTGAGTTAGAACTTGAAAGTGATATCTGGAAACAAGCATCTGTTCATGCACTTGAATTATTGTCTGACTCAAACGATGAGCCTCTTGTAGCTGCCATTACTTATGTTCTTAAGGCGGCATCACAGTGTCAGCATCTTTCTGTAGCGGTATGTTTACCAGTCATGCTTCTTGACTTCCTGCTTGCTCAGCATCTTCTCACTTTTCATATCATTAACTGCTTTGGTTTTTTTTTAATTTCCAAAGGTTAGAGCTGTTAGATGGAGATTGAAAGATTTGGGAACTGAAGTTCCACATTGTGTGCTTGAATTTTTGTCTAAAACAATTCAAACCCAGCCAGATGTAGCTGAAGCTATATTGAAGGATATTGATTCTGATTGTGAGCCTGAAAACAATTGCCTATCATCAACATCGCCTTGTAGTACTTGTTCTACAGATGGGCTTTCAGCTGAAGGGATGTATTCTTGGCAAGAGCAAGCTGTGCATGGAAGAAGTCATCTATCAGATGTTTTTGCACTGATAGAAATGTTATCAATGCCTGGATTATTTGTTGAAGTTGCACAGGTTTTTGAGAGGGCTTTATTGCGAGGGTCCTTTGGTCTGCAATTAGTAGCCATGGTGCTGGAAAGAAGACATTCTTACAGGTCAAGTTCAAAGTCTGGGTCTGTTGTGAATGATTCACAGAACAAACAAGTTCTGTTAGATGGGCAGTTTGAACCTTTATCTGTCCAAGAAAATGATTTCACTTCAGTCCTTGCACTTGGTGAGGTATTATCTCTATCTACAGAAACGAAGGTTCAAGATTTTGTGCGGATGCTTTACGCTATCATATTTAAGATCTATGCCGAGGATCATTATAGATATAGAATTCTTAAGGGCCTTGTTGATCGAGCAACAAATACATCAGATAACTGCCGAGCAGTTGACATCGATATGGATGTCTTGGTATTTCTTGTTAAGGAGGAGTATGGGACCGCGAGACCTGTTTTGAACATGATGCGTGAGGTTGCTGAAGTTGCTCAGGCTGACCGTGCAAATCTTTGGCACCAAATATGTGCTACTGAAGATGAAAATATTCGTCTTCGAGAGGACATGGAAATGGAGCAAACAAATTTCACCAACGAAAAGATTGCACTAAACCAACAGCGAACTGAGTTGGAGGCAACTATTGGCGGTCTAAGGGTATTTCTTTGTTGTGACCAGCTGTTAACCCTTTTTTTTCATCCTTGTTTGTTAGCCTAACATTTATTGATTTTCTCATTGATGTAGTCTGAGCTAAAAGCTGAGAGGGACCGTTTTACTCGTGAGAAGAAGGCATTATCCGATCAGATGCGAGAGATTGAGAATCAGTTGGAATGGGTGCGATCAGAGAAAGGTGATCAGATTGCAAAGCTCTCTGCTGAAAAGAGGAATCTTCATGATCGTCTTAATGATGCAGAGTCACAACTCTCCTTGGTGAAAGCACGGAAATGTGAAGAATTAAAGGTAAAGTTATAGTAATCCTAAACAATGTGTCAAAAATGTGTTTATGCTGATCAAAATAAACTGTTCATCTGTTTCTGTTGTGTTTCTTGTCATCAATTGTTTGATAGACTGGTTATGATACCGATTGTCGAAATAAATGTTTTTTAATTGTTTCCTTGCCGTGTTTTCTTTTGGCTACCATTGTAGTTTGTGTTGAGTTATTCTTAATAAGTCTGCACATCTTGACCTTGAGTCTCTATATGCAGTATGCAGAACTTATCCCTTATGATTGAGGTTAAGTGTAGGATGAAAGCGCACTCACTGTTTTAAGAAACCGTATCAAGTTTGTTTTACAATTTAAAAATTGTTTGCCAAATTATTGGTCAAAGATTGTGTAGTCTGAATCTTGATATGTGTCTGTGCGCCTTATAAACTAGACCGGAGGGAGATATCTGTTATCATGACCTTCATGTAACTCTTTACATTTCAAATGATACCAATGGTATTTGCTATACATTTTTAAACAACCAAACTAATGTGCTATGTGCTGCAGAAAGTGACAAAGGAGAAAAATACATTAGCAGAACGGCTGAAGAATGCTGAAGCTTCAAGGAAAAGGTTTGACGATGAATTAAAACGTTATGCAGCTGAAACACAGACTCGTGAAGAAATTCGAAAATCACTTGAGAATGAAGTGAGAAGGCTGACACAGACAGTTGGGCAAACAGAGGGAGAAAAAAAGGAAAAAGAAGAGCAAATTACTCGTTGTGAAGCATACATTGATGGGATGGAATCCAAACTGCAAGTTTGCCAGGTTTCCACCTTGCTAATTTTTTATGTTTCCACAACTACTGTATGTTCCACACTTGCACCGATATTGACTACTACTTCAAATGCATTGTTAAAAATATGACAATTCTTTTCATAGTTTGTTTTTTTTTTGTCGCAAAGATGTATTAGTCAATGGCATCATATGTTTTTAGGGACTTGTCCATGATATTGGGAAACAGTATTGCCTGTAGTGTGCAGATTTGGCCCCCCGCGGGCTGGTGCCCTCATTAGCTAAAATGCCATGTTGCATTGTTTAAAAAATCATCACAAAAATCATGTATGTAGAACATATAAAGTTAAGTATAACCACAACAATTCAGTTTGAAATTACTCCCAGATGTCAAGAAACAAAATAGACAAGCAGTCAACTTGGCAGTGTTCATCATGTGCTGACAGTGACACTTCTGTTTTTAATATCAACATCAATAAATACATGATTTTTGTGATGATTTTTTTTGAAATATTGCAACTTGATATTTGAGCTTAAGAGGGTGCCAACCCCCTTGGGTGCCATATAGTATTTTGCATATTGATTTTTAGATAAGTAGTCCAAATAGTATGCCTGGTTTTTGGATGACCCCTGCGTTATTTTTAATTGATCTAATTGAATGCCGAGCAAAACTCTATGGACCTTACTGATTACAACATTGCGAACATGCAAATTTCTGTGGTGGATTAGTAACTTTTTTTAATGCCTGTCATCACTACCTGAGCTGTACTTGGTTTTCAGCTAGTATGTGCTGGTTATGAACAACTTCGAATGGCCCAGGGTACTCATTATCATGACCAATTTGGCAATTTCATATTAATTTCCTGCTGCTGCTCTTATTACTAGTGTAGAACCTTGTATCACAACTAACCTATAATGTTTACTGATGTATCATCATTTTCAGCAATACATTCAGACACTTGAAACGTCACTCCAAGAAGAGATGGCCCGGCATGCTCCACTATATGGTGTTGGCGTCGAATCACTGTCGTTGGATGAGCTGGAGGCACTTGCAAACATCCACGAGCAGAGTTTAAGGCAGATCAAAGCTATCCAGCAAAGGAAAGGTAGCAGCCATCTCTTGGGTGGCCCCGCCCTTTCTCACATCCCCTCCCTATTCTCCTCGCCTCCTTCAGTGGCAGTTGGCCCTCCGGCCTCACGGATCCCCACATCCCCAATGGCACCCAACGGTGCAGGGATCCATGGGAATGGACACCTGAACGGCGCAACGGGCCGCTGGTTCAATCCGAGCTGAGTGAGAAGAGGTGGCAATTTTGTGCATTTGATTCAAGGGGCGACATTTGCCTGGGCGTATTTTGCAGCCGCTGAGCAAGCCCAACGTGATAGCCTTTTTGTTCCTGGCCTTCCGTCAGGCTTTCTTCTTGTACTTACTTGGTAGTGCCGTCGGCTTGATATCTCATGGGCGTAAAGGGCTTGATATGAAATAATGTATGTAATAATCAAGGAAACCGATGGAAATATCAGGTGCAAGTGGAGAGCTATGGGAATGGTTGTGCTTGTTCACTTCTAAAAGCATCCAGATTCATTTGTTTTCGAGGAGAGTTGCAGTAGGTAAAGGTGACTGGGTTCGAGGCTTTATTTTGTTTAGAGTTAAGTACATCAGTGGTCCGTGAACTTGTCCAGAGGTGTTACTTAGGTCTATGAACTTTGCAAACATATTTCTGGGCTTCTAAGCTTGTTAGTGGTGCACCGTATGTCTCTAAACTTGTAAAAAAAGCTGTAGGTTCATTTCTGGACTGCTAACTATGGTGTACCAGTTGACAAGTTTAGTGACATATTTTTTAGTGACCTAAAAATATGTTTTTAAAGTTTGTGGATCTAAGCGGCACCGGTTGACAAGTTCAGGGGCTGCTCATGTCCTTGACTCTTTTTATTTATCTCCTGTGCCAACTTTGGTTCATCGATATCCTGATTTGCTGCCCAACGTTTTCTGGCGCATTCCTAAGCTGCTTGCATTCAGCTACGGGGGGTCCTTTGTTTTTTAGCAGTGCCTGGAACTTGGAAGCAGAGAAATGCTAGTCGATGCTCGGTCAAGTCTCAAAAACCACGCCTCTTGGGCTCTTGCCCCATGGTACGACGGCCAAATTGCTGCGGCGCAAGACCAGTGGCGGACGTAGGTAGGACCTGTGGGGCCACCTGGCCCCACAGGTTTTGACGAATCTAGTGCAATTTTACTGTAGTATATATGGTTTGGTCCCATAGCTTCTGCTGGCTGGTCCCACAGGTTTTGATTCCTGGATCCGCCACTGCGCAAGACCCAAGCAATGGAAATTGGCAACACGCTGCTGAGTTGCCAGTTGATGCAGTGACCGGGCCGGCGTTGAAGAGAGGATGTAGGTAGTGGGCACCCGCACTGCACGGTGGTGGTGGCTTTAGAGCAGCCAGGCGCCGGCGCAGCACGGCGATTCCCGCCTTTTCCAGCGCCATCACGCGCGCGCGCCTCGCCTGCGTTTGAAGTGGACGGTGGACCTCCGGCCTCTTAACTAAACGGCCCAAGGGCTTGTGTTAGCCTGCCCTGTGCTGCGAACGTTGTCAGGCCGTTGAAGCTGGTGATGGGTCGGCTTGCCCGGAATTACCTTGAGACCGCGCCAGGACCCAGGAATAGTTTGGTGGGCTCGAACGATTCTGTTGATTCAGCCCAGAGTGGGAATTGGGATTTGGGAAGCTATCCCTTTTCATTTTTTTTTTTGCATCACGCGGCCGCAAGGCATGGTTACTTCCATTCGAGATTTCGAGTTTGCATACAGACTGTAATAAGATTTCTCAAGTGTAGCTGGGGGCGACTGGTAATTAGACTCGCAAACATCCAAAAATATATGCACACCAGGAATTGATGGTGCTCATAATCTTGCTAGGCATGCTAATTGTACTCGGGAGGTGGGACGCCAGTCGTGTCATCCATCCCCAGGAGGCCAGGACTCACTGATTGTAGACACGAATGTTGTTTGTTAGTCCTGCTTTCTCTTGGGGAGAGAACAATGAGCCGGAAGGACAGCAGCATGGGCTGTCGTGACGAGTCAGTGAATCATCCCGACGCGTGTCCCAAAACCTGCTCAACTAATGAATACGGGCCTGTTAGTTGTGAAAATTTTTGGAAAAAAATTTCTGTAGCACTTTTCGTTGTTATTTGGTAAAATTTGTCTAACCATGGACTAACTAGACTCAAAAGATTCGTCTCGACATTTACAGACAAACTGTGCAATTAGTTATTTTTTTATCTACATTTAATACTCCATACATACGTTCAAAGATTCGATGTGACAGTTTCTATTCAAAAAAAAAATCTCTTTTCGGCATCTAAACACGGCCTATGTGTCCCTGAGTCAGCACAGAGACGCGTCGAAGAAGACACGAGCGGAGATGGATGGATCAATTTAGGACACGGTCACGACTCACGCAGTACTACTACGAGCGCACACTCGTACGAGAGAATCAACCAGGCACCACCAGGTGCGCCGTGCACGTACTCGGTACGTTTGTTTGATGGCGTCAGCGCTGCCGTGCGTGTGGGTCGTGGCCCAACCGGAACCGGCGTACTCAGCACGTCCCTAGTCCCTATCCCTGGCATCGTATATAAAGATGCATGACGCATCCGGATATTTTGACATCTTTTCGCTCTGCATTGTCTTTCAGCTTCCATGGAGCCTGGTAAACAGATTTCTTTGGAAGGCACGAATCAGGGTATAGGTGAAGGATTTGAGAACAAACAAACTTGTGGAGATGGAGTGACCGAATTGTTTGGGCGCTCGAAGCTTACTCCCTCCGTCCTAAAATATAAGTCGTTTTCGTTTCCCGAGAAATAACTTTGACAAAATATATATTAAAAATATTAATATTTATGATATAAAATTGGTATTATTGGAAAGATTTTTGAATCTAGTTTTTTAATAAATTTATTTGGAGATATAAATGTTACACGTATTTTTTATAAATCGAGTCAAACTTGTAGCACGAAAACCGAAAACGACCAATAAACTGGGACAAATGGAGTACTCATGAAGAAAGCAAAGTGTTGACAATGAATGATGATGTGGAGGAAGGTCTTGCGACTTCAGATTGTGCCATTGTTGGTAAGGTTTATCCTCTAGTGTTCTCCACTTACATACTATCATGGGGGCGCTACGTCCTGCTTGGGGAAATCCAAAGGCCTAGTTGCCAGATCAGTGGGAGAGAATTTATCCATTGCAGAATTTGGGTCTAGACTAGACAAGATTTGGAACGTGTGCTTGATGGATCACCTTGGAATGTTAATAAGCGAGCTGTGCTTGTAAAAAGATATGATCAAAATCAGAGGTCCACAGATATTGTCTTTAATCTTTTGCCGATCTGGGTGAGAATTATGAATCTCTCTTTTGGTCTTATGAATGGTAAGTAGGGAGGTCAGCTAGCAGGTATGATTGGAGAGGTTGAAAAATTAGATTTAGATGACCAAGGAAGGGCGTGGGGACCTTATCTGCGAGCAAAGGTCGCAATTGATGTTTCAAAACCTCTTCGACGTTGTGTTGGAATTTTCTCAGCACGACAACAAACCAAACCAACGAATGGTAACATGTGCAGTATGAAAAACTACCTTACTTTTGCTTTTCTTGTGGAATTATAAGGCATTCGTCTATTGAATGTCCTAGCCCAGCGGCTCGTGATGACAAAGGCTTACTGCCATATGGAGAGAATCTTCGGGTCCCTGATGACAAGAAGAAAAAACAAATTGATGATAAACAGGGTCATGCTTCACCATCAAGTGGCCGCAACACCATTTCAAGAGGTCGATATGACGGTACTGAAACAAATTCAGCTCAACATATTTCTGTTAGTTTGGAGAATGAAAGGGATTTAAATAATAAATCTTTGAACAAACCAAGTGAAATTACTGGAAGGGACAACTTAATTCTTATGAATGATCTAATGGATATACAGGGTAGGAAACACAAACAGAATGAGACTACGGAGTATGATATTGACTCTTCACAATTAATGCATCAAATTTCGGTGAATGATCTGGCGATTGTACCTCATGTCCCTGGATCACAGCCCACGTTTGAAGAACCTGATTCGGGTTCTGATGATCTAGAACAGAAAAAGAAGATGAAGACAGAAGAAAACTTTCCTATGAAATTATCGGCGGTGGCTGGCTTCCAGCCCCGCCGAGAGCAATGATTCTCTTATGTTGGAACTGCCAAGGATTAGGACGGGACTCGGCAGTTAGAGAGCTTCGCTGGTCGGTGAAGCAATACCGTCCCTCCCTCCTATTTCTTTCGGAAACCAAAATGAGGGATGATAGTGTGCGAAAATTTATGTGGTCGTTGGGCTTCTCAGGTTGTTTTGCAATTAACAGTGAAGGAAGAAGTGGAGGTTTGGTTTTATTTTGGACTGATTCCAGCAAGATATCACTGAAAGGTTATTGTAAAAACTTTATTGATGTGAGCATAACACAAGAAGATGGCCTTACGTGGAGAGCTACTTTTGTTTATGGTGAACCAAAATTGGAACTGCGCCATGTGTTCTGAGATCACATTAGATTTCTTTGTGCTCAATGGGAGGGTCCTTGGATTTGTGCTGGAGATTTCAATGAAGTGCTAAATGGTCATGAACTTATTCTGCGAGTGCTTAGAAGATTGTGAAATGATTGATCTAGGATATATTGGGCCAAAGTTTACATGGAATAATAGACAGGCAGGGATCAATAATGTAAGTGTTCGTCTAGACAGAGCAGTAGCAAATGATCACTTTATTCAACTATTTGATGAATACCAGGTAGAAAATGTGGTAACATCTTCCTCAGATAATTGTGCAATTAAAATAGTACTTGGGGAACATGGTCAGGGATCACGGAGTATACATGCTGTTGAACAGTTCAGATATGAGGATGCTTAGTCTAGAGCCCCAGATTATAAGGATGCAGTGGAACAATTCTAGAAAGAAGGATATGATGGTCCTATAAATCTTCAATCTACATGGAATAACTTGCAAAGAATGGCTAGTTTACTGAAACAATGGAGCGGAGATTCCTTTGGGTTTGTCCGTAAGGAGATCAAGAAGCTTCAAAGTTGCTGGTCGAGGCTGTCTCTATCAAGAACCACAACAGTTTTTTCACAGGAAAGAAAAAATATCGAACAAATACTCGGTGAGCTGTTCGAAAGGGAGGAAATCATGGCTCGACAGCGATCAAGAGCAGACTGGCTCCGAGTGGGGGATCGGAACACAAAATTTTTTCATGCAAGAGCATCAGCCCGCAGAAGAAATAACAAAATAAGATATTTAGTACAAGAAGATGGTACAAAATGTGAAGATCAAGAGGCTATTAAACGAATGGCTAAAGACTTCTACTCAAATTTGTTCTCTTTTGAACCAAATGCTAATATTGAAGCCATCCTTGATGCAATTCCTACCAAAGTGGATCAAAACATAATTGAAGAATTATACAAACCATATACTGACGAGGAGATAAAAAAAGTACTGTTTCTGATGGGTCCAACAAATGCCCTAGGTCCAGACGGATTTCCAGCTCTTTTTTATCAACGACATTGGGATTTATTGCACAAAGAAATATGTCAAGCTGTAAAAAGTTTTCTATCTGAAGATGAGATTCCAGAAGGCTTATGCAACACAACTATCGTGCTCATTCCCAAAGTGCCTAGACCAGAACATCTAAACAATTTCAGACCAATTAGTCTATGTAATATTATTTACAAAATAGCCTCAAAAGTTCTATCTAATCGTTTGAAGCTTTTCCTTCCGAATATAATTTTTCAAGAGCAAAGTGCTTTTGTGCCAAGAAGGTTAATTTACAGATAATGTGTTGATCGCATATGAATGCTTACACACAATAAGGAGACAACGATCAAAGACACCCTTTTTTGCTTTGAAAATTGATATGATGAAAGCTTATGACAGGGTAGAATGGGCTTATTTTACGTGGTGTATTGCAGAAACTGGGTTTTCATGATTCATGGATATCTATAGTTATGTGGTGTGTTTCTTCGGTGCACTATGCCATAAGGATTAATGGTGAATTAACTCAAACCTTTTATCCAACAAGAGGCATTCTTAAAGAGATCCTATCAGTCCATATCTTTTCCTCTTGTGCGCTGAAGGGTTATCATGCTTATTGAAAAAGAAAGAACATGAAGGCTCTTTGAAAGGATTAAGGAATGGAATTTTAGGGCCATCAATATCCCATCTTTTATTCGCAGATGACAACATCTTCTTTACTAGGGGGGATAAACGGAGTGTCTCAACACTAAAATCAATACTCCAGATTTATAGTGAAGGGTCTGGACAGCGAGTCAATTTACAGAAGTCATCCATCTTCTTTGGCAATAGATGTCTTGATGATTTAAAAGAAAGAGTAATGAATGAGCTGAACATCTACAATGCAGCACTGCAGTCTACTTATTTAGGAATGCCGACTTGTATTAAAAGATCAAAAACCAGCACCTTTGTTTTCCTACTAGAAAGAATGTGGAAAAGTGTTTATGGATGGAGTGATAAATCGTTATCTAGAGCTGGGAAAGAAGTTTTGCTGAAATCAGTTGTCCAAGCTATCCCTATATATATATATATATATATATATATATATATATATATATATATATATATATATATATATATATATATATATATATATATATATATATATATATATATATATATATATATATATATATATATATATATATATATTCCAAATACCAGTTGGCATTTGTGATAAGATGAGATCAATCATATCTAATTACTGGTGGGGCATCGAGAATGGAAACAAGAAATTGCATTGGCGTTCCTGGGAATGGCTGACTGCACCAAAAGCATTGGGAGGGATGGGCTTTAGAGATATGGAATTATTTAATCAAGCACTTCTAGCAAAGCAATGTTGGCGGCTACTTACTGTACCTGACTCTTTGTGTGCTAGGGTGCTTAAAAGTAGATACTTTCTTAATTCCTCTTTTTGGGAGGCAGGTTGCACTCGTAAATGCCTCGTACACCTGGAGAAGCTTGATTTTTGGGAAGAAACTTTTGATGGATGGAATTGTATGGAGAGTTGGTAATGGAAAAACAATACCTTTTATCTGGTGCTCATTGGATACCAGGAGTTTTACAACAATTCGCCCAACCAATCATGCCACTACCCCAAGATCTGAAGGTGAATTTTCTAATTGATGAACGACAACAACAATGGAATGTGGAGTTAGTGCAGGCATGCTACTCGGAGGATACTGCTAATGCAATACTAAAAATTCCTTTTAAGTCATAATATGTGCGAAGACTTTGTGGCTTGGGAAAACACCACAAAAGTTATTTTTACTGTTAAATCAGCATACATGTTGGCCAAATCTAAAAAAAAATATTTGTTTTCCAGCACCAATGGCAAGGGAGGAACATCTAATATTCAACAAGTCACTAGTGACTGGAAACGTATTTGGAAGATACATGCCCCTGAGAAAATGAAAATAGTCTTGTGGAGGTTGGCTCATGATTGTTTACCTACAGGACAACAACTCTTATGTAGGCATATTTGTACCACTAATGCTTGCTACTTTTGTGGACAGGTAGAAACGGTGGCTCATACCTTCATCAAATGTCAATACGTGGTAGAAATATGGTGTGAAATGAAGAAATGGTGTGGTATAGATTGTAAACTTATGTCGTTTATTTCCCCAAAGCAATGGTTATGGGAGTTTTTAGCTAATGCATCTGACGAAGAGGCTACTATCTTTACTTTAATTATCTGGCATATTTGGGATAATAGGAATGATGTTAGAAATGGTGAAGATATTGTTCATCCATGTCGGATAGTTGAAAAAAATAAAAGCATATATTCAAGTGGTGATGCATTGCGATGATGTTCCTGATTTTTCCAATAGGTGTGAGCCTAATGTATCTACCTGGGTTCCACCATCGGAAGATTGTGTTAAGGCAAATATTGATGCTGCTGTTTTTAGTGAATTAGAAAGAATGAGAGCTGGATGTGTGATACGGGACTACAGTGGAAATTTCTTGGCTGCAACAAACCAAGTGTTTTGCAGAGTCTCTGAACCAGAAATGGCTGAAGCTTAGGCTGTCCGATGGGCTTTAAAATTCATCTGTGATCAACACTTCAAGAAAGTGGTAATTGCTTCAGACTGCTTAAACTTGTATGAAAGCTCATGCAAAAAAGTCTGGATAGGTCTCATATAGGAGCAATCGTCCAAGACATCGAGATGATGAAAAACAACTTTGATGATATTTCTTTTGTCTTTGTTAGTCGAAATTGTAATGAGGTAGCTCATGTATTAGCTAAGTCGGCTAACCCGACGGCTGGTTTGATGTGTCTAGATGAAGCCCCCGAGTCTATTCGGGCTTTACTTTGTAACGATCTTATAAGGTAATGAAAGTGCCGTCTGTTTTTTTTTATATAAAACAAAACTCGCCGACGACCCCTTGGCACGAGTCAGAGCCATACGGCGCTCCCAGTGCTCAACGGTCACGGAAGCTATCCAGACAAGCCAAAGACATCTCTGATCGATGGCGCGCTACTACATAGAAAGCAGATGCCATAACGGTGACCACCGAGTGACACTAGTACTAGTAGCACTCTGAAAGGAAACCGATGGCTTTGTCTTCGTTTGGAGCAAAAGGTCGATGTGACGCTTTGGCTAGACGGAAGGCACATCGGATCGGAAAAGCAGAGTGAAAGTGGAGCGGAGTGGGAAATCGGTCGAATATGTATTGCAGCACAGATGTGCTCAGCACGGGCTATCTCCCACCGTCCAAATGTGCTTTGAGATTCGTGCTATAGCACTCTCCCCCAAAATGTTTTGCACTCTCTCTCCTGAAGCATATATCTCGATGCAAACTGGACGGTGAGGATAACATGTGCTAAGCACATTAAAAAAAACTGCTTTGGAAATCGGTGGTGTGCCTCGCCGGAAATGTGATCGGAGAAAGAATCGCGCCGTTCCTTCCGTTCCGGGGGAAGCATGGGACCGACCGGACGGACTCGCTTCCGGTCCAGGCATTGGCTGGATCGAAGCTCCCACGACTCGTCGTGCCGGACTGCCGGGTGCCGGCGGCGGCAGCGCACCGCCACCCTCCGTTCTAGCGCCTTCGACGTAACGTGGCGACGGCCGAGTAGTAGTAGTACAATGATTGTTGCGATGGCCTGTGTGACGTGTTTGTCTGAAACTGTGACATGTTTGTTCTTGCCCGTACAGGCCGATCCTCTACGCCCACCCTGCGGGTGACCCGGTGGGAGATCCTCTGCGGCCGCGTAGTCCTGGGTTTGTGGTTGCCTTCACTGTTCATTCCGGGCCCTGCCCACAGGAACTGTCCGAGCTTTGTTCTACGGACCGCGCCCAAAGGAAAAGGTTGTGCAAAAGCTAGGACGAGTAGTATTTAGTCATGAGTTTTTTTTGTAGCTACAAAGATAATTTATTTTTTCTGTGAACAAATTTTAATTTACAAGCCCGCTTTCATCAAATTCTTTATGTAATTCTGGGCAATTTATGGCTCACCACTTAAATTATTGAGATAGTAGGACATTATCTGATATGTACAACACAAAATTACTTCTTTAAAGTCGAAACAAATGTACCTTTTGATCGAACCCATCCACGAAGCTTAAAATTCACGCCTAAACTTATATATTTTGGTAACCAAAATAATGTAGCAGCCGCCGTGCTAGCAAGGCCGTGTTTAGTTGCGCCAATTTGACGGCAACAAAATCTGCACGGTGCAGGCCCGTGCACTGTAGCATTTCATTTGTATTTGTGAATTTTTGTCCAAACATTGACTAATTAGGCTCAAAAGATTCGTCTCGCAAAGTACAACTAAACTGTACAATTAGTTTTTGATTTCATCTACATTTAGTACTCCATGCATGTGCCGGCATTTTGATGTGATGGGAATCTTCTTTTTGCATAGTAGAATTTGGGGATGAAATTTGGGATCTAAACAGGCCCTAAATTTTTCTTTAAGTAGGAGTGTAGTACTCTATAATCATTCGTTTGCCTCGTAGAAAATTACTGATAAAAATAAAATTGATAATGCTTCGTCTAGGGCGTCTGTTCCGTATCGGACGGGCTAGCTGGGCCTGCAGACCGGCCCACAGCCTACTCCTAGCCCGCATACAGAGTTCCTCAAAAACAAAAACAAAATAAAATAGAGCGACACATCGTTCCTCATTTCACATCGGCCGCTGCGGGCGCCACCACCGCACCGCCGCTGTTAGCTCACTTATTCTCCGCCGTTGCGGCCGCGACCCTCTCCCCTCACCCCATGGCGGCCGCTCCCCGCACTCCATGGCGGCTCGAGCAAGCCTCCTCCCCTCCCCTCTATGGATCTAGCCACCCCTCCTCCACATGCGTCTTCCCCTAAGTCCGGCGGCCTCCATGGTGTCCCCTCTCCCACTCCACGGCGGCTGCAACCCTTCCCATGTCCCATCGGATCTGGCCCTCCCCTACCTCGGCCGGCGGCACCCTCCCTAGATCTGGAAGCATGTCCTCTACCTTGGGCGACGGCAGGCATGGCGTGGGCGTACGGGCGCGCACCATCTAGCAAGCCTACGCTACCGAAGTTGCCCACTAGGTAGGTCATGGCCGCATGACGATGCTGTGTTTCAAGTGTTTCTGGACGCTTTTCAAACATGTTGTAAGTCCATGTTTCAAGTGTTTCAGTTGTTTCAGACGTATGTTTCAATTGTTTCATATAGATGCTGCAAAAGTAGATCAGGATGTTGCATATGTTGCAATGGTTGTAAACGTATGCTGCAAGCATCTATCCCTAACGTTTCATCTTTTTCCTATGTATGTTGCAAGTGTTTCAAACGCATGTCTGAAGTGTTTCATCCGTCGTATGTTGCAAGTGTTGCATCTAGAAGTAGATCGGGATGTTGCATATGTTGCAATGGTATTTTAATGGTATATTCTAAATGTTTCATCTATTTTAGACATATGTTGTAAATGTTTCATCTGGATGTTGCAAAAGTAGATCGGGGTGTTGCACGATGCAACCGGTGGCTGTCGCTGCTGTTGAGACGCAGCGGTGGGTCAAACCACGTGGGTTTCCTCGTGCAGAGCATGAGGTGGCATGGGGTGTGAGTCCCTACGACGGACCCGAGCACGGGTGCTAAGGCGGGATATGGGACGCGAGGCATGAAGCGTGATGCGAACACGAGAACAGCCCAGATGTCGGAGCTACGTCCAGACATCGGGGTGCCAGGTGTTCCCCTCACGTGTACTCCACTAGAGGGCCCTGCTGATGGTAAAAGGGCCACACATTCGACTGCATAGCCCTGTTCGTTTGTTTTATAATTTATACTTTTTAACTTGTTTTTTTAGTCAAAACAGTATTTTTCTTTCACGATGAATCAACAAACACTGCTTTCAGACGATGGCCTGTGTGACGTGTTTGTCTGAAACTGTGACATGTTTGTTCTTGCCCGTACAGGCCGATCCTCTACGCCCACCCTGCGGGTGACCCGGTGGGAGATCCTCTGCGGCCGCGTAGTCCTGGGTTTGTGGTTGCCTTCACTGTTCATTCCGGGCCCTGCCCACAGGAACTGTCCGAGCTTTGTTCTACGGACCGCGCCCAAAGGAAAAGGTTGTGCAAAAGCTAGGACGAGTAGTATTTAGTCATGAGTTTTTTTTGTAGCTACAAAGATAATTTATTTTTTCTGTGAACAAATTTTAATTTACAAGCCCGCTTTCATCAAATTCT
The DNA here is from genome assembly GCA_038087645.1 of Saccharum hybrid cultivar R570. Taxonomy (NCBI): domain Eukaryota; kingdom Viridiplantae; phylum Streptophyta; class Magnoliopsida; order Poales; family Poaceae; genus Saccharum; species Saccharum hybrid cultivar. The sequence goes on along the minus strand of JAQSUU010000191.1, from coordinate 6,464,194 downwards.
TTATGTAATTCTGGGCAATTTATGGCTCACCACTTAAATTATTGAGATAGTAGGACATTATCTGATATGTACAACACAAAATTACTTCTTTAAAGTCGAAACAAATGTACCTTTTGATCGAACCCATCCACGAAGCTTAAAATTCACGCCTAAACTTATATATTTTGGTAACCAAAATAATGTAGCAGCCGCCGTGCTAGTAAGGCCGTGTTTAGTTGCGCCAATTTGGCGGCAACAAAATCTGCACGGTGCAGGCCCGTGCACTGTAGCATTTCATTTGTATTTGTGAATTTTTGTCCAAACATTGACTAATTAGGCTCAAAAGATTCGTCTCGCAAAGTACAACTAAACTGTACAATTAGTTTTTGATTTCATCTACATTTAGTACTCCATGCATGTGCCGGCATTTTGATGTGATGGAAATCTTCTTTTTGCATAGTAGAATTTGGGGATGAAATTTGGGATCTAAACAGGCCCTAAATTTTTCTTTAAGTAGGAGTGTAGTACTCTATAATCATTCGTTTGCCTCGTAGAAAATTACTGATAAAAATAAAATTGATAATGCTTCGGCTAGGGCGTCTGTTCCGTATCGGATGGGCTAGCTGGGCCTGCGGACCGGCCCACAGCCTACTCCTAGCCCGCATACAGAGTTCCTCAAAAACAAAAACAAAATAAAATAGAGCGACACATCGTTCCTCATTTCACATCGGCCGCTGCGGGCGCCACCACCGCACCGCCGCTGTTAGCTCACTTATTCTCCGCCGTTGCGGCCGCGACCCTCTCCCCTCACCCCATGGCGGCCGCTCCCCGCACTCCATGGCGGCTCGAGCAAGCCTCCTCCCCTCCCCTCTATGGATCCAGCCACCCCTCCTCCACATGCGTCTTCCCCTAAGTCCGGCGGCCTCCATGGTGTCCCCTCTCCCACTCCACGGCGGCTGCAACCCTTCCCATGTCCCACCGGATCTGGCCCTCCCCTACCTCGGCCGGCGGCACCCTCCCTAGATCCGGAAGCATGTCCTCTACCTTGGGCGACGGCAGGCATGGCGGGGGCGTACGGGCGCGCACCATCTAGCAAGCCTACGATACCGAAGTTGCCCACTAGGTAGGTCATGGCCGCATGACGATGCTGTGTTTCAAGTGTTTCTGGACGCTTTTCAAACATGTTGTAAGTCCATGTTTCAAGTGTTTCAGTTGTTTCAGACGTATGTTTCAATTGTTTCATATAGATGCTGCAAAAGTAGATCAGGATGTTGCATATGTTGCAATGGTTGTAAACGTATGCTGCAAGCATCTATCCCTAACGTTTTATCTTTTTCCTATGTATGTTGCAAGTGTTTCAGACGCATGTCTGAAGTGTTTCATCCGTCGTATGTTGCAAGTGTTGCATCTAGAAGTAGATCGGGATGTTGCATATGTTGCAATGGTATTTTAATGGTATATTCTAAATGTTTCATCTATTTTAGACATATGTTGTAAATGTTTCATCTGGATGTTGCAAAAGTAGATCGGGGTGTTGCACGATGCAACCGGTGGCTGTCGCTGCTGTTGAGACGCAGCGGTGGGTCAAACCACGTGGGTTTCCTCGTGCAGAGCATGAGGTGGCATGGGGTGTGAGTCCCTACGACGGACCCGAGCACGGGTGCTAAGGCGGGATATGGGACGCGAGGCATGAAGCGTGATGCGAACACGAGAACAGCCCAGATGTCGGAGCTACGTCCAGACATCGGGGTGCCAGGTGTTCCCCTCACGTGTACTCCACTAGAGGGCCCTGCTGATGGTAAAAGGGCCACACATTCGACTGCATAGCCCTGTTCGTTTGTTTTATAATTTATACTTTTTAACTTGTTTTTTTAGTTAAAACAGTATTTTTCTTTCACGATGAATCAACAAACACTGCTTTCAGACGTGGCTTAGCGAACGGGCTCTCTGCGGGCTAGCGTGCGACCGATCACTTGTGTGCACCTCTTCGCCTTTCCCTCCTTATCCCTTCTCCTCCACAGGCCCACTCCTACAGCCCTCTCCGGCTCTCTCCCCTTCTTCCCCACAAGCCGCTCTCGTCCTGATCTCTCAGAAAAGAAAAGCCGCTCTCGTCCTCTCAGTAGAACCCACTAAGACTATCCGCAGTGGGTACTCTAAAGGGATACTCTAAAGCTTTAGAGTATGAATATAGAGTAAAAACTGCTGCACTGGGTACTCTAAAACGATATTCCATCCTTTCTCTCACTCTATATTTAGAGTAGTATAGTGCTTACTCTATAGTGTGCAGTGGCGGACCCACTAGCTAAACAAAGAAAAAAATACTATAACTTACAAACCAAAAATCTAAATTAAATTTCGATTGCACCATTAAATTCGTCTCAATAAATCATTCAAAACTAGATCACACATGAATATATTTAGATAAAGTGACAAGTGGGTCCCACAGTGAATAGAGTGGATAGATGATGATATAGAGGATGGATGAGTACAGAAGAATTAAGTACAGAGAAGAAAATCTGGCTGACTGGCACGTATAGACGATGAATACATAGGTCGGTGCGGATAGCCTAATCAGCGAAACTGACCCGTCGGCCCACGGGACACGTGGCCTTTTTCTCCCGTTCGTTTCCCTTCCCCCCTTCGCCACCACGCGAGAACTCGTCAGATATTTATGAGCGCAGCCGCGGGTTAATCCTCCCTTCTCGCTCCCGTGCTCCTGCTCGTGCTCGCGTTCGCAGTCGCAGCGCTGGGGTTGAGCCGCGACTGGATAAACCCTAGCCGGGGGGGGGGGGGGGGGGGGGGGGGGGTTGTGCGGCGTAGCTGGGTTGGTGGTGGCTTTGGCGTCGGCGGCGGCCCGCTGTTCTCCGGGTGGGTGAGAATTCCACGACCGGTTTTTACTGGCGGCTCCATGTTTTTTGGGACTTTCTGGGTGCGGGGGTGGTTGGGCACTGTTTCTTTCCCCTCAATTTGGCTGAGCTTTTTTTGCGCTTTTCGTGCGGTAATCTATCTACCTTGGGATTTTCCAGATTTTTGTTTTACCTCAGAAGGACTGATCAGTGATGTTTTGGGAGGTTCGGGTTCTCTGCTCTGTTGGATTTGTGCTGACGTTCGATCGATGTGGTGTTTTGTTTGTTTTTTGAGTTTTAATTTTGGTACCACTACTTCGCCAGGGTTCTATTGTTTGATACGTAGAGTGTTGTTTCCGGTAGGATCGTACTGAAGAAGTCGCGATGGTTAATCGGTGTGTTATTCTCTCAGTTTCGATTTCGTTTTAGATTGACTATTTTGGTCAGGGTAGGGTCGGATCGATGATTGACAAAAATAGATGTACTGTTTGCTTAGTGTAATCTGAGCACCCGTACACTGATAAAAAAAAATTAGCAAAAAAGGCTGTACAGTATGTTCATTTACAGATTTGAGACACCGTCAAATCCTCAACAAATGTGTTCATGTTGCAGAATGGAGTGGGAGGTGACGAAGGCTGCCATGGGCTCTAACTAGGCCACAATTGGATTATAGGATAGTCACCGTGCAGCTACCAGTTTCCTACGACCAAATTGTTTGATAGTGAGAGGAGTGACTGGATTTTGTTCAATACTTTCTTTCACCTCGATCATGGGTGGTGTCTGCTCAAGGAAGAGAAGCCAATTGGTGGATGAAGGTGACTCTCCCCAGACATCCCCAAGGTTTTCAAAGACCAGCAGCTTGAAATGGCTGCTGCTTTCACTGCCCCGCAGCAATTCTGATGTCTCCGGGAAGGGGCAGGGGAATGAACCTGGGCGGTGCCCGTCCCTCATGGAGCTCTGTGTCGCTAGAGTCTGCCAGGTAGTATTGTGGCTACATGTGTTTGAATTTTGATATGGAATGTCTTTTTTCTTGAACCCAGTAATATTTGCAGGATATCGACAAGCATTCTACTTTTGCAATGCTGCCGAGGGATCTCAGCCAGCAAATTTTCAATGAATTGGTAAATTCAAACCGTCTTACGGAGGCATCGCTTCAAATTTTTAGGGATTGTGCTCTGCAGGTAAAGGTTTCTGTTCTAATATGTCTAGCATTCCTACAGGAGTATGCCCCAACTGTTTCCCCCCAAAAGAAATTTGTTTAGCTTGCTTGTAAGTATAGCACATAGGTTGGTCCCATGAGATGCATGCCAAATTCGAGAGGTGGGATCTAGTAGTTATAAGCAAATAAGCAATGCTGTCTAGCAAGCAACAATTGGAAGTTTGGAACCTCTTGTTATATGTTTTTCCATTAGGTGGTTAAATGCTCTTTCCTCTCATTTGGAATCGATAATCACTTTTCTATTGAGGACTTTATCTGAAACTAGCTTTCACTTTTGAGAACGATTCTTGCGTGATAATATGAGGCTATTTCACTTTTCTGATAACTGTTCTTTCATGCCTCATTGTTAGGACATTGGCTTAGGGGAGTACCCTGGAGTAAAGGATGCTTGGATGGAAGTAGTGGCATCTCAAAGGCAGTCATTGTTGTCGGTTGATATTTCTTGCTCTGAAGTAACTGATAGTGGGATAGATCTTCTTACAGATTGCTCAAGCATGCAAAGCTTGGCTTGTAATTACTGTGATCAAATATCCGAAAGTGGGCTGGTCGTATTGTCAGGTTAGTCACATGTTTCTTACCGAGGTTTTGTTTACTTAAATGACTTTAGTTCACTTGAGATGGATTTAACATTTAAGAATGAGCTTAAAAACTCTTTCCTGTGTGCAAGATTAATGCACTACAATCTTGGTTCTTCGAATGGTGGCTTATTATCAAACTCAAATGTGTTAAGTAGTCCAACCCTTACCCTAAACTTGGCCTATCGATAGCACTTCAAATACAAGTCCCTATTTTCATTTGTGTTATAGACTATGAGTCAGTTAACTTGCTATGCTTCAGAACTTGTATTTTGTTATACTAAAACTTAATGCTTCTATATATGCAGGACTGTCAAACCTGACTTCTTTAAGCTTCAAGAGAAGTAATGCTGTTACTGCTGAAGGAATGAGAGCATTTGCAAATTTAGTTAACTTACTAAATCTCGACCTTGAAGGTTGCCTAAAGATTCATGGTGGCCTTATTCATTTAAAAGGTCTCCTCTGGTCCTTATGAACTTTCACTACTTTCCGAGTTGTTGACTTGAAATATCAGTTGCAATGTCTTTATTTTTCCAGATCTGACAAAGCTCGAGTCATTGAATATGAGATATTGCAATTATATTGCGGATTCAGATATCAAATATTTAACAGGTAGCAGCATATCTGTTTGTTTCTGTGTTTCCCTCAGAAACATCATATGATATCAGTATGTCAGACAAAGCGGTTGTCTTGATAGAAATTTATCTATCGTCATTTTCAACATAGTAAAATTTATAAGATGGCATTCCCAGGTCTCCCATTTTTACATGTCTGATGATCACTTTTCTTTTGTAGATCATACAAATTTGAAGGACCTTCAATTGTCATGTTGTAAGATCACAGATCTGGGGGTGTCGTATATCAGAGGTAAACAGTATGACATGTTTCTTTTTTTGTTTGGAGGTTGATCGTTTTTGCTGTGGATGTACTGCTGTCTGCTTTGGGCTTTATTTAGCTTTTTAATGTACATTGATATTTATTGACCTGTGTTTAACTGTGCTGTAAGTTGATCTAAAGTTTGACAAGTATGCTCATTCTTCCCTGTAGGCTTGCAGAAGCTCACTCACTTGAACCTAGAGGGCTGCCCAGTGACCGCTTCTTGTTTGGAAGCTATTTCAGGTCTTGCATCGTTTTCTGATAGTATTTTGTGTTGTGCTTATGAATCTTGATATTATGTGACCTCAGTCAAAGTTTCATATCTGTTTCTGTGGTTTTCTTGGTTCATCAGCGTTCGGAGTTCTACCTCTGTTGCATTTCTATGGAATGATAATGTACTAACTTGCTATGACTTTTTGACCTTTTCCCTAATTAGGTGCCATAAACTGTTCTGCAATCTGCATGCAACACAAACTCTTGATTTATGTGAGGCTGCCTTATGAAATTTGTATATAATAAAGCGCTCAGTCATTAGATAGATGCTTCTAAAGAAAAATTACAAACTTTAAGAACAATGTGTAGATGAGGCATTTCTCACTCTGGGAGCAAATAGAGTTCTTTTGCCGTTTAGTATGATTGCTTTCTTATACTTGTTATAATCAACAGTAGCTTTCTTTAGGATTTACAACTCAGCTCTTGCAGATGAGAACTGACTGCCTGATTATATCTTGCACTGATCATTGATCTATATGGGTCATTGATTTTAGTATACTTTTCTGTCTTGTGTTGTATTTCTAGGATATTAGTTGTAGGTGTCAAATGCATGTTCTTAGCAATGGCTGGTTTTGTTTGGTCTGTAAGATATCTTCACTTCATTGACATTCACTTTTGTAGGACTGTCTTCATTGGTATTGTTGAACTTGAACCGTTGTGGTATATACGATGATGGCTGTGAATACTTTGAAGGTAAATGTAATGCTACTTGCTAACTATTTTTGGACTCAGCAGTCAGCACTAGTGCAGTTTTTATAATATGTAAACATTAATATTAAGTGGCATACATATTGTGCAGCCAGGGTGTGTTTTATATTATATGTTTAATGGGGCGACATACATTTTGTTTGGGTAATTTTTCCTTTTGTTAAGTGGCGTGTGTTATAATGGTTTGTGTGTGTGTGTGTGCGCGCGCACATTTGCGTGTTTTTGTGAGCGCACGTGCGTGCGTGCAGCATTAGATGCAAGGAATTTGCATGAAATCTGGAACGATGTTTATGAACCTGCCTCCCACCTTTTCTTGTTCTCCTCTGTATAATGCCCAGGTTTTTAGTAAATAATAAGAAATAACATGAAATCGGTTGCAAAAGGCATTTGTTTCAAGTACTTTATAAGTTCTTATTACCTGCTTTTACGTGCCGTACATGATACATGCATTTTGTTAGCCACTGAGCATGTGTTACCCTGATAACTGATTTAATCATTCTTGTGCATGTTTATGTCATACTTAACTGCTGTCTAATTTATTGCCTATTGCTGCATTCCAGGTCTTAAAAAGTTGAAGGTTTTAAACTTGGGGTATAACTATATTACAGATGCTTGTTTGGCGCATCTCAAAGGTATGATTATCTTATAATGTAGTTGAGAACTCATCAACTCTTTACATTTGGATTGGATGTCTGCACAATACAATGTATGTATCAAATTTGTATTTTATTTATTTATTTATTTATTTATTTATTTATTTATGTATTTATTTCAATAGTGGTTATTTGTTTCAAGGAATTGATTTTGCATATGGTATTACATCACTAGTTTATCCAATAGTTTTTTTTCCTTTCAAGAATTACAATGGACTGGTTCTTCAGGGGCTTGGATGGATATTATTCTTCATTGATAAAATGAGCTAGTGATTTTTATTTCTTGTTCTTGATGCCCTGATCAATAAGCAAAGAACACTATTTGTTCCAAAACCAATGATTTTGAGCCGCTGAAGAAATGTTAGATCAATAAAAGAATCGAAATAACAAAATACATAGATCAGAGATGTTCCAAAACCAAAAGATGTAAAATTAAAGTATGTGATTTCCACTGGGCACTCGTTCATTTATATCCATGCATATTGCTGCCAAAGGATGACCCCCTCTTCTGTTTTGCTTCTTTTAAAGATACTGAAAATCCAGAAAATCATTGTAGAGTAGGAACTTCAATGTGGTTAAAGCTAAGTTCTTGTGATTTTCTTGCTTCTAGGATTCATCAGTTTGGAGTCTCTGAACTTGGATTCGTGCAAGGTTGGAGATGATGGTCTATCACATCTGAAAGGTGAGTAACAGTTTTACTGGTTTTCAGTCTACTGTATCCTTTAGGTACAGTTCTTTTTATCCCCTGCAATTTGTTTACTCGTTCCATTCTGTGCCTATATTCCTGCAGGTTTTCGTCAATGATATGTTATTAACTATTTGTATGACTCAGGATTTATACATTTGTATCTGTGAATGCCTGTTCCTTCTTAAATCTTTTTAGGAATATCTGTGCTCGTAACACTATGAGCCTATGTTAATGCAGGTCTTGTGCTACTGCAAAGCTTGGATCTTTCTGATAATGACGTTGGAAACAATGGACTCCAGCATCTATCTGGTCTGTCTTGACTTTTGAAAAAAAAAATGATCTCTATCTTTTTTAGCTCTTACCTCTTAGATTGATTGAATCCTATACATGGTAGAACCCTTGACGAAAGTTGTAGGGTTGCTTTTGACAGCAATATACTAATGTATGTGCTTTCGCCAAGTATAAAAAGAGAATGTTCTAAACTTCTAATTTTCGATGCAAAGTTGCTAGCTTCCTATGTGGAAACTGCATGTGACTCTTGACAAAACATGGATTATGTGAATATTAGAGTTATAATTGCATTACTTGTTTCACTGTGTCTTTTTTTCCCTTCTAAATGCATTATTTCAGTGGCATGCTTATAAACACTGTTTTTTCTAGTTGTTAAGTAGTTTAATGGAGAAGATATCCATGTATTTCCGCAGGTCTTTGTAATCTGCAAAGTATTAATCTCTCATTTACTTTGGTCACGGACATTGGAATGAAGAAGATCTCCATGTTGAATTCGCTGAAGTCAGTTAACCTTGACAATCGCCAAATTACTGATGTTGGCTTGGCAGCACTTACAAGTATGTGTCATACATGGATTGGGTGTACATGATCCTTATTGTTCCATTTATGGTGTACTACTCGTATTTGGTAGTTCCCACTAATATATGGGGTTGGATGATGCAGGTCTCACTAGGCTGACTGATCTTGACCTTTTTGGAGCTCGCATAACTGACTATGGCACGAACTGCTTCAGATGTAAGAGCATACTTCAAAATCAGCTTCAGTTGCAAAATTGGTTGTTAAGCTATGAAAAATTGATGTGTTCTATCCAGAGGCTAGTCACAGCTAGTTTATACTTTTTAGTAGTCAATGGTCTTCTACTATGTAGTAATACCAGCCTTATTTATGAGGTGAGTTTCGTGGAACAATACCCTAACTAACCTGGCACATTAAAAAAAAAACTTGGGCACACTACATTTGTCTGTTATTACTTTGGTTGTGGTGGTCATATAGGAGTATATAAAATGACTGAAGCACTGTACAACCTTTTGTTGGGCCCTGTTGAGTAGGCGAGCTTGTTGGTCATGTTATTTAGGCATCCCTGTTCCTATTCGAAGATAATATTGAGGATACATTGTTTGAAATTAGTTATCTTTTCTGTGCCTAAGCAGGCCGCATCATTTGACGCAATTTATGTTGTTGCAGATTTTAAGAATCTTCTTTCTCTTGAAGTCTGTGGTGGGTTCGTTACTGATGCTGGAGTGAAGAACATCAAGGATCTGAAGGCTCTGACGCTGCTGAATCTTTCTCAAAATGTTAATCTGACAGACAAAACCTTGGAGCTGATCTCTGGTATTGTTCTTCCATGCCGGAATAAGTTCACTTCTTTTTTACACTTTAAATCTCATGACCATCTGGTTTACAGGCTTGACTGCTTTGGTCAACTTGAACGTGTCAAACTCGCGGGTGTCCAATGCTGGTCTCAAACACCTGAATGACCTACAGAGCCTGCGTTCACTGTCTCTAGACTCCACCCGGGTCACGGCAAACGAGATGAGGAAGCTCCGAGCAACAATGCTGCCTAATCTGATCAGCATGCGGCCAGAGTAGCTTACCACTTGGTACCTAAATAATCATCATGCGGCTCGAGCAGGCTATAAGTATCTTGGGAGAGCCTGAATTGCAGGCAGGCATATATAAGTCAACAATGGTTTTAGCGAGTGGTAGGTGCTCTGCTATCTGTCAGCGAGGTCGTTCGTTTCGGGTGATGCTGAAGAAATGGCAGTTGCTTTGCTTTGCACCGTGCGTGATGGGAAGAGACAGAATTGTAAATAGCGCGCTTCCTCGCCATCTGGGATGCTTATGTGTGTCGATCTCGTTATGTTTGGTTAAATTGGAGTCAAGTGTGCGTTATGTTGGTGTTCGATGAACACTGAGTGCTTATTTTCTTTTTCTCTCGCGTATGCTGCTGTTCATGTTTTTCGCTGTTAACTCTGCAACAACAAAGATGGGCATGGTTATGTATGGACCCCAAGGTCAAAAGTTTAATCTTAACACTATTTAGATCCTATAGTCTAAGTTTAGTTAAAGCATCTCAAGAGTACCTAATATTTTCATTCTAAAAATATGAAGTATTATAACTCCTAAAAAAATATTAGAAGGAATAAAGATGGCTATCTCAAGAGTTTTTAATAATCCACTTCTAAAATTGAGAACATAATTTTACATTAGGAATTCTATACTATTTTTAAATTATTCTAATCACTTTTATATATTCATTCTCTCATATATTTGCATTAGGAACTCTTTCTCACTTTTCTTTCCACGTAAGTGCGTAACTTTACGCGAAAACTGGTGACTTTTTTTAAGTTCTAAAATGCGTGGATTGACCACGGGGATGGTGGCCGCCGCGTTCCACCATCGAAGAGTGCTGCCGCTGATGCAGCGCCGACTCCGGATCGACGAGATGACGCCGGGCGTCTTGTTGGAGGGGAGTCGGATGTCACACGAGACCCTCCCCCTCGACGAGGTTTCCCGGCGCGCGCGGTGGATGGTGGGAAGCTTCAAGCAGGAGGACATCGACAAGGTCCCGATGCGACCCAACCAGGGTTTCAAGCCTCTGGTAAGTGTTGTTCCGCTAGCCCTGCATCCTTTTGCTTCCTGGTTCTCTTGATTTAGTCCGTCAAGGCTTCCATGCAGGATCTGTCAGCGGTCAAGGACTCGCGGCCACCGGTTCTGGAGGATCGCGCTGCACAAGAGGCGAGACGCATTTCGGTGGCTCAGAAGAAGGAAGAGAAGGACGCCGCAAAGAAGCATTAGATCAGAAAGGCCCTCGAGCGTGAGGCGTTGAATAAACACCGCCGCCAGCAGAGGCTCGACGGTCTCCCCATCGAGGAATCCCCTTCTGAGACGGCCTCGGGGGAGGAGGTCGAGGATAGCGATGACGACGACGTCGGGTCGCGGTACGACACCGTGACTTTTCTGGCGCACCTCCCTGACGTGCGGCCCCTGTTGGAGCCTATTAGCGGAGGGTCGACCTCCTAGGCGTCGAGGGTAGTCTTGGCACCCGTCGAGGGGGAGGAAGAGCCAGCAGAAGGAAGAGCCTGAGAGGGACCTTCAGAGAGGGGATCTGCCACGCCTGGGGTCCCTCAGGGAATGTCGGTGGCGCCACGCCCGCGAGTTCGCTCGCCCCGGACTTTGTTGTCGGGCGGAACAGCAACGTCGATGTCTAAGGTCAGGGCGTCGTCGTCGAGTGTGAGGACCCGAGGCCAGATAGCCTCATCGGCGCAAAGGACCCTAGGCGCCTCGTCAGCCCAGGCTCCAAGGAGCACCAGGCCGACCGGAGGCTCGGCGAAGGGGCCATCGCAAAAGCCGTCGAGTGGCTCGAGGAAGCCGGAGATGAAGCCCTTGATTCCCCTGTCTGGGTAAGTGTCTCACCTCGCCTTTCCGACAAAGTTATCTCGCTTTTTGTTCTGACGTGGTTGTTTACTACTTAGCCATAAGCACAAGGTGGACCTCGCGGCCATGACTCCTGTCAAGGTGCTCAAGTCTAGTGCCGCCCTGATGATGCGGACGCCTGCTGACGATGCTGCCTAGGTCACAAAGTACCAAGCTGCCACAGAGCGGCTCAAGATGAAAGAGGTCATCGCCAAGGCGGGTGCAAGCGCTCAGGAGGTCGCCAGAGTCGGTGACGCCGCGCGGGAGCCAGAGCCGGTCGAGGCAGCCCCAGGCTGTGCCAGGCTTGACGTGCCTGGTGTTGGTAGGCTAGAGCCAGGGTCGACCATGAGGATCCTGGCGACCGTCGAGGCCAGTAAGGCTGAAACATCTGTCCGCGATGCGGAGTAGGCGGATGTTGAGAAGATAAAAGAGGTGGTGGAGGCCCCGCCGGATGTGGGGAAAGAGGAGGAGCAGTCGGAGCTGCAACCAGAGCGGGAGGAGCCGCGGCCGCAGCCGCAGCAGGACTAGCCAAAGGAGCAGGCGGTCGAGGCAGAACGGGGGGTGGCCATGCCACCGCCCAACGTGCAAGCAGTGGCGCCAACAGACGAGAGGCCAGTCCTGCCCCAAGGGTCGACTCCGGCTATGATCGATCTCACTGTCGACGACCCTCCTTCCGACAAGGGGAAGCAGAAGGCGAACGTCGAGATGGTCGATGCCCCGGATCGGCCCGGGACTTCTGTAATGTCAGAGGATGACATGGCCGAGGCGTCCGCCAGGTGGCCCGATTTCGTGAGGCTGGTGCTTGCACGGGCGAAGGAGGAGCTCCCGTGCTGGGGTCGGTCGACCCTCAAGTTCAGGGACGCGGCTAACCCCAACGCCGAGCCCTTCTTCGCCCTTGATGACAAGGATGAAGTGCAACACTGGGAGTACATTGAGGGACTCTGTAAGCACTCCATACAGTCCCTGCGGATGGTTGCGGACACCATGGTGCGGCGGATGTCGGAGGCCTTTAAGGTGAGCCGTGTCTGTTTGTTTTTTCTGGCGTATATCCCCCTTTTCTCCTTGGTTCTGATCTTAAACTTAACTATGGTTAGGAACTCAAGGAGCGATCTCGCCGCAAGTCGCTCTTCATTCATCATGAAAGCGGCGTATTGGCGACGCTTACTCATCAATGGGCTCTGGCCGAGGAAGCCAATAAGCGGCTATCCACGAAGAGCGCCAAAGTAGATGAGCTTCGCGTCGTCCATGTAGCGGTTAGGGAGGAGGCGACGCAGGCTCGGGAGGCCGAGGCCAAGGCACGTGAAGATGCAGCCAAGGCTTGAGAAGAGGCGGCCAAGGCCAATGAGGACCTCGCGCCGCTATTAGCGCGCATGAAGGAGCTCGAGGAGGATATCATTCTAGTCAACGGCCAGCGCGACGCCCTTAACGTCCAGATCGGGATGGCGTCTGCTCGCGTTGGGACCCTAGAGAACGAGGTCGTGACGTTGGAGGGGACCGTCCGAGAGAGGGACGAGGCTCTCTCGGGCACCGGTTGGGAGATTGAGACATTGAGGGCGACTGTCCGCGACAAGGACGAGGCTCTTCAGGCGGCGGAGAAAGCGCGTGAGGAGTTGCGCGATGAGATCGTGGGTTGGCAGACCCATGCTGAGGGTAAACCTTTGTCAAGTTTTGACCTTGGCCTTGGGGTCCCAAGTCTTTGCTAACTTGGTGTTTGTATTTCAGAGCTAGAAAAGCAGCAACATGCGGCACAGGCGACGGCTACCTCGTTTCAGAATCTCATCGAGGCTGAGGACGGGCGGAATCAATTGCTCTAGGGTGCGATCACCTCGGTGTGCGATGGCCTAGGGGTCAAGCCCGATGCTGATACCGAGAAGGATGCGCTAGGGAACTCGTTTGTTCACCGGATGATGGCGCTAGGTTGCCTTGTCCGCGAGAAGATTCGAGGCGGGCTGCATCATGCCGTGAAGAGGGCCATGGCGGTCATCCGGTCTAGGTTCGAGTATGACATGGGTCTCATTGCTGATGGCTTCATCTTGGATCTAGACAGGGCTGACGAAGAGAACAAGGCAGCCTGCCTAGAATTGATCGCGGCTGCGGAAGAGCCCGGGGGTCGTCTCGCGAAGCTGTTTGAGGTCAAGGTGGTCCCGCCTGCCGATGATGAGGGCCTATGAGCCAAGCCTGGGCATGAAGGCCCATGTAATAAGTTAGTTAATATTCGTGACTTGCGCCGTGATGGCCTCAGGGGCCTTGATACATTTATATGTAAATGTATACTAAATGTCCATTTTCATTTGAGTCTTTTGTTCCCTTTCTTGCTTGAATCATATTCTCGCATGTTTTTCTTAGCGTGCGGTTGCACCTCTTGGTGTGAGGGAGCGAGTGGAGGTACCGTAGCCCAGAGGCGTAGGTGATCTCACGGCTCGACAGCCCTTGGACCTTAGGGTGCACTTGCGGCCTCGTTGATTATGTAAGAACTCGATCCGAAGCGTATGGGAACGTTAGACGTGAGTTTTTCAAAATCATGAACTTTTATTGGGTCTACTTAGCGCGCGGTCGCACCCCTTGGCGTGGGGGAGTGAGTGGAGGTACCATAGCCCGGAGGCGTAGGCGATCTCGCGGCTCGGCAGCCCTTGAACCTTAGGGTGCGCTTGCGGCCTCGTCGACTATGTAAAAGTTCTTTTTTTGAAAAAGTGCGAGTTTTTTGGGGACACAGGGGGTTCCCCCTTGCAGCCCCCAAGGGAGGTTCGACTCTGAGAAAATAGGGTCGATCCTCCCTGGTTTTTATGAAAGAATGCTTTGAACACCGATGTATTCTTTATTCTATCATGGGATTGCGAAAAAAATTTACAAAACCTCGAGGCTTTAGGGGAAAAGCGACGTAGCTGTTCGATGTTCCATGCATTGGTGAAGATTTTGCCCTTTTCGTTTGATAGCTTGTAGGTGCCGGGCTTCAATACTTCCACGATGATGCACGGCCCTTCCCATGGTGGAGTAAGCTTGTGTCGTCCCTTGTTATTCTGGCTTCGCCAGAGCACTAGGTCACCGACGTTGAGGTCTCGTCTGTGGACGTGTTTGTCATGGTAGCATCGGAGACTTTGCTAATACCTTGCAGAGTGTAACAGAGCCACATCGCGAGCTTCCTCGAGATGGTCGAGGGCGTTCTCTCTTGCGGCATCATTGTTTCACTCGTTGTAGGCCTTCAGCCTCGGGGATCCATACTCTACATCGGTTGGGAGCATAGCCTCAGACCCGTAGACTAAGAAGAACGGAGTGAACCCCGTGGCCCGACTCGGCATCGTTCTTAGGCTCCATAGGACCGAGGGGAGCTCGACGGCCCATTTTTTGCCGTGTTTGTTTAGTTTGTCGAAAATTCTCGGCTTTAGGCCTTGTAGAACCATGCCGTTGGCACGCTCTACTTGGCCATTTGTTTTTGGATGAGCTACGACCGACCAGAGCACACAGATGTGATGTTTGTCACAGAAATCCAAAAACTTTTTGCTAGTAAATTGGGTGTCGTTGTCCGTGATGATGCAGTTGGGAACCCCAAAGCGGTGGACGATGTCGGTGAAGAATAGCACGGCTTGCTCAGACCTGATGCTGGTGATAGGATGGGCCTCGATCCATTTGGAAAACTTATCAATGGTGATGAGCAAGTGGGTGAAGCCACCAGTTGTCTTCTTCAGGGGTCCGACCAAGTCGAGTCCCCAAACGGCGAACGACCATGTGATGGGAATCGTTTGCAAGGCGTGAGCCGGGAGATGGGTTTGCTGAAGTAGGCGTAGATTTTCTCATTCCTCGTCAAGCCTGTCTTGCAGTTCGTGGATTTGCTCGAGTTGCACTCCTTGGTCTGTAAGGAATTGAGCTTCATCCGTGCACCAGGGGGCTCAACATGAGGTGGCATGGCGTTCCTTCCTCCAACAGCTGCCTCATCCTCTGAATACGACACGATAGCCTGTGGCAGAACCGCCTGAATTAACACACTTTTAGAGGCGTTGTCTTCCACTAGACACTAAACACCCCAAAAGTGAGCCAAGTCAAGCAGTTCTGTCGAGCACACCCAACGGGAGAACTCGAAGCGTTCCACAATTTTACACCCGGGATCCAATAATGAGTACAAGCTTACAATACTTAATCCATTTCATACAATAAAGAGTCTCAGAAATTCTTTATTACAGTAGCAAAGTTCAGAGTGCGATAAATTAAACAGCGGAATAAAATAACATCTAGCGAAGCGGTATAAGGATCTGTCTGTGCCCACCAGAAGAATCCTCCACACAACAGCTAGCTTCTCAAGCAGCACCTGCAACAAGGGTAAATAAACCCTGAGTACACAATGTACTCGCAAGACTTACCCGACTGGGAATATATTTCCCGACTCTCAAGGATTATGATAGGCTTTATGGCTTGTGGGTTCTTGTTTGCGGAAAGCAATACTAAGAGTGAGTCCTTATTTCATTAATTTATTAGCAGCCATGTTAAATTCATTATCCAACCTGCTATGTAAGCACCTGTTCTATCATCAAGCAAGGGTTGAGCAATCAGAATCATTTTTCCATCTTTCATATGCCAGTTCTTACTACGGTGCCAGAGTGCAGTCAAGCCGTACCGTCACGTAGAAACGGCGATTCGCGAATCAATGTGCCCAGCTGGGTACCCCGAAAAACACACGCCTCGCTTGTACCCCAGGCACAAGCGAGACCAACCCGTTCCCCTCCTGTCATAGGTTTCCAGGTCCCCGTCCAAACTTGGACTCCTAGCTCCCGCACTTGAGGCCCGGCCTCAATACGGTGCTAAGACCTCCACCTATCCCCGCCTCCAATCAGTCGGTCCAGAAAGAGCCGGAGCCCATGACAAGAGAGTAACAAGTCTTCCTAGCCCCCATCCGCTAGTATATGCTCGGGATAAGGAGATCTGTGACTTGACTGGGGATCCAGTGCAACGAACGGTCCTTAATCGACACGGACAGGGAAATAGTGTAACCAAGCTATGCCCCGTGGCCGCGGGACACAACCTGTTACACCCACCAAAACCCATACCATATCCCTGCCCGGTCACCATTTCCTTTTCCATCATTTCATCATTAGTGTAATAATAATAATAATAACCACCTATTGTGAGTAACGACAGGTTACTCACGCTACCGATAAACCTAAGCAAAGCAGCTACATGATCCTGTACTAGTAAGACTCATGGGTAAATATATATATGCATGTGGATATCATAAAACTCCTGCAACGTAAATGCACAACATATATATATATAATGATTTACAAAATAAGGGTTATGCACCGGGGCTTGCCTTGGGCAGGCGGGGTGTCAGTGAAGTCAGTCAGCGATGGCTCCGGGATCTCCTCCGGTACGAGAATCTCCTCCTCGTACTCCTCGACGATCTCCTCGTACTCCTGCTGCCCCGCGGTGACGAACTCCACCAACTCGTTCTCTACATGCATGCGAGGATGATGCAATAATTTAGTATTAGGCAACAGCAACTCTTAAAATTAGAACACATAAACTATGCTAACAAACTAGCTCTACTGATCACATAGCCACCGAATATCATTTCATTAACAAGAACCATTTTGCAACTAAATTCTTAAATAATTTAATATGCTTTCCATCAGGGTATGTTAGCTACTTTAATAAATTAGCTATTCAGAGGCTACAAAAATTTACAGAGAGCATCTAATATTACCATGAAGCTACTATAAAAATTTTAGAGCTACAGCTATCACTGATTTGCCACAACAATCCCTACAAATATTATTATAATAATATTAAGTATTTCCAAATATTTTAATATATTTCAGCATCGCCACATATAAGCATAAACTAATTCATACATAACCCCTGTACGCTTTTCCTTTTACACCAAAACTCCCTCCCTGTCGAACTCACCTACGAAATAGAGGAGCTCACGGGCTGACGCGCACAGCACCTCGAGGACGTGGAGGTGGTGGTGCGCTCGGTGTGGCGCAGAGATGGCCGAGCGACAGGGTCGCGGTGGCGGAAGGAGCTCGGGGGCACGGAGAGTGCCGTAACGCACACTAATAACTTATTCCCAGAGAATGCAACGCTGCAAGCACTTGTTGGGTGGCTTGGCTTGGCTATATCTATATAGGAGTAGGCTGCAGAGGCGTGGTAAAAATAGAGGAAGGGATACACCCTCATCGTCAGTTAAGCTCGGTCGTTCGCTCGTGAAGGGAGTGGAACATGTCAAAAGCAGAAAACAGCGTGGTAAATTTCCACTGACCTGCTGGTTGTATTCACACCCCGTTGTTGCTGTCTTGTGCTACACCCAACCCCAAGACGTGAGTTACGGTGCAAAATAATCAGGGCACAGTAACACGGAGACTTGAGCAGAGTGCGATTTAGCAAGACATGGTAACTTCCAGTTGTCCTGATAGAGTTATCAAGTACTGAAGTGTAGCAAGTGTAGTAAGGCAAAAGGACATGCCATTGATTTCACGTAAGAAAGTCAAGCTTCTTCCAAAGCATGTTATATCCTCTTCCTTCTCCGTGGAAGCATGAGAATCGTGTCCTCCGATCTTATGTGCTCAGCCCTGTTCTATAGTTTGTCATTAAAGGTGGCACGCGAGTTTCTACGAGTTGCCGCAGGCGCTAGTCAATCGGTCAAGCTCGGCTGCTGATGCTCCCGTCAACAATCGAGACTAAGTGCTCAGGCATTCATTAAATGCTCAGACATTACAGCTGGCCTTGACTTGGGAGGCACATACTTGACGCACCTCGCTCAGACACTCGCATGACTAGCAAGGGAGAAAACAGTGGTGCAGTAATAAATTTCCCTCACGACCAAGACCAAGAGAAGTTGCCGACGTGTTTCTTGCTCTATGCATGCACTGTCCTCTCTTCTCTCGGTCAAAAATAATTGCATGCAAGCAGCTGTGCAAGCGGGTCACCCGCGTAGCATGCGGTGCATGCAGCGGGCGCAGGCGCCGAAGTGAATGCATGCATGAATGTGCAGTGTGCGTGTGTGTTGGTCTGTTGACCACTAGCTATTGGAGGCCAACTATTACTATGACACTAGTACAAATTAGGTTAGAGAAAATTTTCTTTTCGTAGTCCAAGTGTTGAATGGACTCACGTGTAAACAAGTAAGGATAGGGAGAGGTTAGGAATAATTAGTTAATCTAGTGTTCAAATAATTTTTCCATGTGCAATATATTTCGTATATAAATCACAGCAAAAAAAATGCAATTTAGACTGATGAAGTAAATAGAAACGTGTCATTATTTCTTTGCTAATAATCTACATACTAGTATACATATATCCATTGTATGTTTTTATATATATATTATATACCAGAAGAATGCTTATCGAAACAAATACATGAGTGTGTATATATAGCTCTCTCTATATATTTTTATTTATTTACTAAATTAGTTAACTAGCAAATAAAGAAACGTATATACAACCACCTATAAGTATCGACTGACGACAATACACCACAAAACCCGCCCGCACCGAACAATCAACCAAGCTAGAATTAAAAGATCAGACACCCAAATCTCTTCGAATTAATTCACAAACTTTAGATTTCATTCAACATTTCTATTAGCATTTTCGTTCAATAAAAATTGGTTTACACCTCTATTTGCTATAAAGTGCAATATTGAATACTTTTTATTTTAACATTTTCATTGATTGTTTTAAGTTGCAAGACCTTATTTACATAAGTGATCACATGTAATAATACATAAACATAATGCTCATGAAATGTTTAGTGACTTGTTGACGCGGTAACACCGAGGGTGTTACATAGCCCCATCGATATGGAAGCATTCGTGAGTCAGGTCGTAGCTATCATCGGCAGAGTCGAAGTCCGGAGTGCCGAAATAGTAGTATGACGGATGAATGTGAGGTCGTGTGTCTCTGGGGTTGTAACGACAAAAAGCAGTCGCACAGAGCTCCACATCCAAGGTCTCAGTAGAGTCCAGGTACTCAGAAGCTAGCGTGGATGCGACGAGATCGAGGGTGGAACGTAGATGGTGTCCGGGGAGCTCCTCGTAAGCGCTCATGCTGGTGCTTACAGAAGAAGCATACGCCCGGGCACCCGTGTCCAGCTCATACAGGAATGCCAATGAGGACATGGTTTCTGGTACCAGAGCAATCGATCCTAAATCGGCTGGTGGCGGTGCCGTGCCGGGCGATAGAGTGATGGGACACCCCGTTGGCATCTTACCCTCAGCCAAGCTCATCCAACACAGGTCCTCGATGAGGAAATCTGTGTCGGCGTCTGGCTGAGGGGCGCCGGATCGGGAAATACCGTCACCCCCACGAGGCGATGATGGCGGTTGCGCTGGGCATGCCGTCACCTGGTGGCACGTGCCTGACGAGAGCGACGGTACCGATGCAGTGCTCCCCCAGGCTAGGAGAGCTCATGGTCACCGTTGGTTGGGTGTCTGGGCGGGAGGAGGACCATGTCATAGCCATAGCCTAGAGACATGAACTCCAAGCTCCCAAACCAGATCACCGTGGCCAATGGAAGTGGACATTCGGGGTCAGCCATCCAGAAAAATGGTGGGAAAACGATGTTTGGCACGCAGCGACCCCTACCCGGTGCGCCAACTGTCGGTGTTCGAGCCCGTGAGGGTCCTAAGCCAACGAGTGAATTTGTGCTGTGTGTCCCCTAATCTGGATGGTGATGCAAAGAGAATACACGGGGGTTTATCCTGGTTCGAGCGAAAGAAGGCCCTACGTCCAGCGGGGGGGGTATTGTATTTCCTTGCACCTAAGTGCTTGCGTTGGGGTTATAAGATGTGAGAGAGGGAGCTGATCCTAGGTCTCAAAGAGAGAGTACAAAGGAGATTGCTTGAGATGTTGGTCTTCTGTGGTGGGGTGATGACTTGTTTCGCCTTGTGTCTCTCCACCTTCGTAGAGTCCCCTGCCTTCCCTTTTATAGGGTCAAGAGAAGGCAGAGACATCGGGGTGGTGCCTTAGAAGTGAAGTTTTGTCGGGCGCTGTGGAAGCCGCTGTAGCGACATGCTCCGGGAATGGCCGGCCATCCCTAGACACCATGGTGACGTAAAGGATGGGATGGTGAAAAGACCCCGGGTCTTATGGCGTGTAGGCCTTGCTCCTTTGTTGACGGCAGTTGGTCGAGGCCGGGTCGAGGTGGGTCGACGGGGAATGGATAAGGCCGAGCCCTAAGAATTTTAGGGTATGACAGTCGTCATGTTATGCCTCAAGGGGGATCAGTGGCGGAACAATACCTGACATAGCGTGTGCAGTGACAGGTTTTCACCGCCCATCCCGGGATGGGCAGTAAAAAGTGGGATTTGACACTGGTACTGCTTCCATGCTAGTGGTGCTATAGCCATGGGGTAGGAAGTGGTTGGTGGTTGCATTAAATGCTTTGACTTTTGTCTAAAAGTCAGTGGGTGAGGCGGGTCGACCGGTTCGACCTAGGGTCGTACGAGTCGGAGATTTCCCTATGGTCGAGGTGTCCCGTCGAGCAAGCCTCGTGCGAGTCATAATGTGGTCGAGGCGTTTCGTGCGTGGTCTTGGCTCGTTGTACCTACGTGGGTGGAGCCTTGGCGTGGTTTTCTCAGGGGTTCATCTTTTTTAGTCATTGAGTGTGAGTACCCCTTGTTTAGGTACCTGATAATATTCTACGTGGGCACCAATGCTGGAAGAATCTAAAATACATGAGAAGGTGACCCACCGAAGTGGAGGCCTACCTGTCACTGAGCCAGGTTGGCCCATGTAATGGATCAACACGATTATACGAGATTAAGTAAGAAAATCTTCCGCCGAGGCAGATAATTTACCAAACTTAAGCCTGTACAACCCGAGATTCCATGAAATCACGAAGGATTTTAAACCAACCAACATACCAACAAAGATCGTACTGGTTTAGCAGTCACCGTCACATGTTACATAAAGTTCGCAACGGCAGTTGAATACATCGGAGTTTAGAACATAAAGATATTACAACCCAAGTTCAAATTGACATAGCGGAAGCAAGTAGTTTTAAAACCACACACACACATTTAGTTCAGATACAGTGCTAGTAGGTGGTCATCTCCAACAAATGCATCAGATGAGAGATACTGAGTGACCATTGCCCTTAGTCCTAGTTGTCACCCATCGCCGGATACAGGCAGTTAATGCAATAGCCGTAGTACATTTGACCATCTACAACAATAATGGGAACAACGCCCTAAGTACGAGAAGGTACTCAGCTAGACTTACCCATCTTAAACTAGAAATAAGCGACACCAAGAAGCATGCAAGGCTTTCTTTAGTGGGGTTAGCTGACTCAGTTGCGAAAAGCATAAGCTACTATGAAGATACTATTTTAAGTATTTTGCACTATCTTTATTATGACCTATCCAACTAGGTAAGCACCTATACTATAGCAATCACTTGATTAACCAATACATCCAGTTACCAATTTAGATTTAGCATTTGCAATACCATCCAATAACCATCAACGTTCCATCATAAATACTACGATGTTGTAGCTCGAGTCAAGTGCTCACTATCCAGGAGCGATGGCGATTCAAATCGATTCCTAACCAGCTGGTGATTTATTCCTCACACAAACCACACCCACCGATCAAGTGAGCTACAGATCACCAATGACACTTTCCAAGTAACCCAGGGATAACAGTCATGGACCGCACTACCCAGAGACCGACCGACTGCCAGGACGCACCTTGGGCTCACTCTTTGCGTCCCCATCTAACCCCCTTCGGCACCAGTCTGCCAATCCGAGTTTATCCCAGCCCGAAAAGTGTCACAAGCTTCACGGTCAAAAGGTACTTTATTCGGCCAGCTAAATGTGAGGCATGCGTTCAACATGACAAGAGGGACGAGCAATAATCGGTCCTTAATCGACACAGATGGAAAACTAACCACACCCCAGAACCCTGTCTGGTTGCTTTCAACTTTTCCGCCCGGTCTCCAATTCTCCATCAACACATGGTTAATTCCAGGATATCACGTTTTTATAGCTAAATTCTTTCAGTAACCACCTATCAATATAGGTGACTGGAAATCACCGATCGCTACCGGTGTAAGCAAGGCTAAGCAATTATTCGATCCTGACCTAACAGGGTAACAGATAACTAGGTGAACAAGGATAGTAATAAATGCAACAACGGTTTCACTCAACTCCTATAACTTAATGCATCAATATATAACTCATATATAAAGAATTGTTTGAATAAAATAGGGAATTTAGAATACTTCGGGGCTTGCCTCTTTCAAACGAACTAGGCTGGTGATCTACACACTCGGACAAGTCCTCTCCTTGCTCCTCTTCCTCGGGCACCTCCTGTGCCTGGAGATCTTGCGGATCTGCCCCGGTCTGCTCTTCTGGCACTGCTACTGGCGACTCCTCCTATGATCCTGTATGATGCAATTGCATAAGTAAACATGCAAATGGTGCATCGGATGCAGTCGTATGATGATCATGATGACATGCTATGAAGATGAACACGTTGAAAGTTATAGTATAGACGAAAGTCAAACTTTTCTACAAGGTAGTCAACATCATCCAAGAACAGGTACTACAAAACATGTCATCTTCTTTATACTATAGCAATTATATAACCCTAGCATAAGTGTCACTACACTTTACCAATACCACTATTCTGACTTTTCAAGTGACACTAGCAAGGTGGTTGGGTGCTTCAAAGATACACCAAACACTCCTTATCACTCTAATTACTCATAAAGAATAACTTTTTATTTCCTATTTAAACTAGGGTTACACCGCAACATCTATTTCTGATGCATAGAAAAATCTACAAAAATTACTATAGCACAGTCCTACTCCAAATATCACACCACAAAAATTTCATGGGATTTGGATAAGTAACATAGCCTATACAAAAATGACAAGCTCTAGCATGATATTGAGCATGAAAATACTTTGTACTATGAAAAGTATCAAACAACATATTTACTATTTTTTCCTATGCTCTATAAAGTAAACAATCATAGCACAAAATTTATCATGTGCATGCCTTATACAATTTTTGCTCTCTATCAAAAATAACAAAAACAACCAATTAAAGGCACTTGAATTGCACCTCAATATTTTTTCACAGAACATTCATGGCATAAATTTTTCTTAGAAACTACAGTACACAAGAAGAGCAACGAACTTAGAATCATATTTTTCTGATTTTTATTTGATTTACTACACATTTTCTAAGATATCAGCAAATACAAAGATTAAATAAATCTCCACAGAAAAGTACCACAAAAACATCATGCTATATTTTTACACTGTAGATCTACTCATGAGGATCACTACAAACTTTGTTTCACAATTTTTTGAGCTAAAATGGATACACAACATTTTTCCCAAGCATTTCTCTTTTCAACTAAAAATGGAAAACCGAAATTATTTTCTGTCTCTGACTTAATAGGCCGGCCCACGAGATTCACTGGCCCGCTGCCGAAAACGGCCTCGGCATCCAGCGCGGGGAAAATTGGCCTGGCTCGGTGGCGCGGCCCACGGACGCGGCGACCCAAGGGAAAAAACAAAGGGGGAGGAGAGACGTGGCCACGACGTCGGTGCCCGTGACGTCGCGGCGGTGCGGTGGCCGCCGGCGGCCAATGGCCAACTCCGGCCAAGCGGGGACCAGCGAGCGGGCGCACGGGATTTGCAAGAAGATGGCGAACATCAGGGAGCAGCACACGGGGTAGAGAGAGGGCGAGGGCGTCAGAGAGGCGGAGCGCGAGCTCGGCGGCCTGGTAATGGTGGCGCGGCGACAAGCGCTCGATTGAGCCTTACAGGAGGCAAGGAAGCAGCGTTGAGGCTTGTTTGGAGGAGAGGAGGAGATGGCGGAGCGTGAGGCGCGAGCAATCGCTCGGAGGAAGCTCGCCGGTGTCGGAACGTGGCGGCGGAACTGGCGGCAGCTGTGGCGAGCAGAGCGAACGCACGACTGCTCTTGGCTTTCTCAAAGGGAGCGAGTGGGTGAGCGAGTGAGGAGTGGGGAGAAGGCAGTGGCGCGGGCGGATTGCCGTGGAGCCAGGCGCGCGGGGGCCACCGACGTCCACGCGGAGGGCGGCGCCGGCGCTTGGCTGCCACGGGGCGCGCGGTGTCTGTCGCGGCAGGCGCGACGCGTGCGGGAGGGAGAGGAGGCGCGCTGCTGGGCCGCGGGAGCAGGCCGGGCCGAGCGGGGCGCGAGCGCGGGCGTGCGCGCGCTAAGCTGGGCAGCTTTGGCGGCTGGGCCGAAAGTGAGGCGGCGGCCCGCTAAGACGAGGAAAGCTTTTTCTTTTCCATTTTCAAATTCCAGAAATCCTAACTATTTCAAATTTGAATTTTGAAGAAGAAAAAGACATTTTCAAGATTTGACCCTAAAATAGAAGTTGTTAAAAATTTAATTCTCTACAACTTTGCTTTTGGGCACATTTTGAAATTCCAAACAGATTTTGAATTAAGGATTCAAAGTCCATTTTTCAATTAAAACTCAATTTTCTAGAATATTTTTAAAAGCAAAATTTGGGAAAAATTTTAATACAAAAGTTGCTCCAAAAATCATGCTAAATAATCCTAGATGACTTAAAGCTATAGCCAAACATGTTTTACTAACCTAGCAAGCATAATTAGGGCAAAAGTAATGCTAACAAACATTTGCAACATACATGTTTCAAAACGATGTTTCACATGTTTCAATTCAGTTTTAAACTTACATTGCATGTGATTATGAAATGCATTTGATGCTAATGCTCATGATTTGAGATGCTAATGCAATGCTTAACACCTCGGGTGTTACAGCCCACCTGGCCCTAGGTCGGCTGACCTTCCCTAGGCCCACTTGCCAGCCAACTTCGAACGTCGGTCTCCCATCGTCATTGAGGTCCAATCTTCACCGTAGATCAAAGTTAGTTTGATCCGAGGGCTCTAGTTCACCCCACCGGCCTATATAATCAGCCCTATATCCTTTGAGACAAAGGCATCCTGAAACCCTAATTGATATTTTCTAGTGAGGATCAAGAGAGGGGTCCCATGAAAGGATCAACCTCTCAAGAGCCAGCATTCAAGAGAGATTAGTCCTCAGTAGGATCTAATCTTTAGAAATAGAGAGGTAGAGAGAGGGAAGATTTTGGAGGAGGTGCCGGCCTATCGGTGCTCCCTCCATGGCATGTACCTTGGCAGAAGTCAACCTACGTCTGAGATTTCTCTGGTAATCAACTTCTTATTTCAGTAAGCAACATTGTTCATATTGTTCTCCTGGTTTGCAAGTCTCTTTTGAGTACTTTAATCTATTCGGCTTAGGTTAAAGTATTATTCGTAGTGTAAGCATGGTGCTTAGGCTCGGATAACTCATAGATGCAGCCTACTTTCCGGATCGGTGGTAGATTCACGATTGTGATAGATACTATATATATGACAATACTCTATATATATTTAGTTCGTTAAATCCTCTATAGTCCACCTCCCGTCTGCAGGCCAAGTAGGACCTGGTTGCTAAGGAAAGCATCCTCTGCTGGTATCTTTTCTTAAGTAATGTCCCCAGATAGAATAGTAGAAGACATAGCTTACTAAGATTAGAACGAGAAGACCTTGACAATTTCCTCTACACTCTTGACCTTCTTAAGTCTTGTTGCTACTCCAGGTTAAGTTGGACCATAGTTAACCTCACATGTTTTCCTGTGGATACGATATTTAAAACCCTCTGGGTGAAAGCTACAACGGTATCCGTGTGCTTGCGGATTTATCTGTGTGCATTAAAATATACCAACCGTGGGCGATCGACATTGTGGAAGCATGGTGCTTATACGTTGTTTACCTATGGATACACCCTATATTCCGGGTCATGTGGTAGATCACGGATGTGACACTCTCGTTGAGTCCTTTGTAGTCCACTCCCTGTTGTAGGTAGCACGTAGAATCTCGTTTACGAAGGAAGATAAGCTTTGTCCTTACTCTTCCCTAGCAATATCCCTTAGGTGTAGAGATGAAGATGATCTTAGCAATGACTATTAGGTGTAGTTGCACTAATCAATATTTGCTTTGACTTGTAATTAAGAATGACTTAGGAATTATTCCTCTAATATTCTACCTGACCATGCTATTGCTATAGAATGGAGTACTCTGAGTGATTTATCATTATCATTGATCAATACTTATCATATATACATCTTATCCTATGAATTATTCCTATTATGAGTAGATATTGGTTATGGTTTACTTATCCATCTATAATATAAGTTATCAATACATGTCCATGCTAGACCTTCCCTGCGATAAAAATATAAATAACGATACCTGGAATACTCTCGGGTGAAGTGGTACAATGGTATAATTATTTGTGTGCTTGCAGATTCCTTTTCATTCATATTTGCATATTCCTACTAGTCACATGGAATAATAATGAACTACTTGGTATCATTCTAGTAGTGATCCTAGGTAGTACCAACAATCATCTCTGGCATCATCATTAGGGATGACAACCTAGTACAAGTAATGTTAAGAGATGTAGGCATATAATAGGTGGCTACTTAAAACAAGTGACAAGTTAATAAATACCAACAGTGGCACTAGGTGATCGAGTTACAAGCCGGTAGTGCTTGTTACTCTTGGAGGTTGTCACCTCCAAGACGTCTTGGTGGCTTGTGACTCCATTGAAGCATGCGAGAAGCTTGTGCGGTGCTACGGAGGATTTGTGAGGGGGATTGTGCCACCCCATATGGATCACGAAGAGCAACTCTAATAGAGCATGTCATTGAGCTACCCTCACTTTTGGGGTAGGTTCCTATGGTGCCCGACGTGCAGGCTTGGCGGGTGATGCCAATTAGCCACTGAACCACCAAGTGAGCAGTCAACACAACGGGGACGTAGCTTGGTGGCAACAAAGTGAACCTTGAGAGAAAATCACCGTGTCAACATTGCCTTCATCATCTTCTCGGTGGTTTGCATTCCACGCAACACAAGCTTGTGTTTACATTTCGTATATTGCACTTGTGTAGTTGCTCTTGTGATTAGTTAGCTTGTGTAGCTTGCTAGTTACCTTCTTGCTTGTTGAAAGCCCTAGTTTGGTTTTAGATAATTGATGAAACCTTGCATTAATCTTTGTCATGAGTGATGATATGAGCTAGGTTGGTGCAAACCAGTAAGGAGCATGGTGGCACTCAAATTATGATGTTGATCACATGAAATGATGAAGATGGCCACATGTGACGATGATCAAGTGCTCAACTTGGAAAAGAAGAAAGAGAAAAATAAAACCCTATGGAGATCAAGACAAAGGTATAAATAGAGATTTTATTTCGATGATCAAGACACTATAGACAGTGTGATCACGTTTAGGGTAGATAGCCGTACTATTAAGAGGGGTTCTTAACTAGATAATTCGGTCATCTAGTGCCACTAGGTGTTGGACTTCATGCATTGCATTTAAGCCTAGTGCACATCAGAAAGCAAGCTAAAATATTTATGAAAAATGTTTTGAAAATGCTAACTTAACTCTAATATGTTTTGAGAAAGCACTTTGAGACTTAGCATCGCTTGTGGGGAGTAACTCAAGTTGACATGGATCGAATCGCGCAAAAGTTTGCAACTCAGTGAGCTAGTGGAGGTGCCTAGGTGGCATCGCCACCCCCTGTCCGGTGGCACCGCCCCTAGGGCGGTGCCACCCAGGCTCGGCAGAGAAGGGCCGAGAGCGGCTGGTTTGAGGTGGTCACTAGACACGCCGGTGTACATCACCTCAGGCACGCCGGTGCTCCGCTTGGTCACCACCGCTGGGTGTCTGATGACACCGCCGTTTTCTTCCAGAGACAGACGCAAGCGAGAGAGGTCACCACCATGGCGATGGCGGTGCACCACCCTATTTTTCCAGAGAGGGCCGATTTTAGGGACATGGCTAGGATGGTCACTGCCACCCCTAGGGCGGTGCCATCACCATGCCATGTTCAGTGACCAATGACTAGTTTCTAGCTGTTAGGAAGTGACTGTTGGGGCACCGCCACCCCAGGGGCGGTGTGACACCGCCATGTCCGGTGCCCCGCGTAGACAGCTCCAAGGGGTATAAGGACTCTATTTGCTTGTGTGGCTATAAATAGAGGGTGTGGCCAGCCTTGGCCATTCTCTTGGCACCTCTTATACTTGTGCACACCCTTTGGAAGTTGAGCAACACATTCCACTCACTTGTTCACTTGATTTCATCATCTTGAGTGATATTGGAGAGCCTCTAGTGCATTGCATTGAGTTGCATCATCTTGTGGCACTAGTTGGGTGATTTGGGCTGGTTGTAAGCTTGTTACTCTTGGTGTTTACTGACACCTAAATGGCCCGATGATTGGAGGATCGTTGAGGGAGTTGGTGATTGTCTCCAGCCTTGATAGGTTGCTTGTGAGGGGTCTTGTGCTTTCCCTAGCGGAGTGCCAAAGGCAACTCTAGTAAATTGCTCATGTTATTGAGCTATCTCACTTCTGGGTAGGTTCTTGCAGTGTCTAATTGTGTGGACAAGGTTCGTGCAACACCTCTTAGTCGCCGAACCGCCAAGTTTGGTCGACACAAATGGGACTAGCGTGCCGGCAAGCACGAGAACCTTAGGTGAAAAAACACTTGTCTCTTGCAATTGGTATTCTCCTGGTGATTGTATTGGTGGTCTTATGGTGATTGGTTCATTCCTCTACATGGCGGTATAAATGTCCCACTAACTCCTTTACTTACTTGCAAAGTAGTTGTAACAAGCTCTTTAGTGTATTTAGTTTTGAGAGCTTGTATTACTTGCTAGCTTAGTATCACCTAGTGGAGCTCTTTAGTGTAGCATGTTTGAGAGCTCTTAGTAAGTAGTGACATAGCCATTGTTTATGCCTAGTGATCATAGCAATTAGAATTGTTAGATAGGTGGCTTGCAACCCTTGTAGAGCTAGAGCAAAATTATATTTCACCTTTTAGGTTACTAACCACTTGCTCTAGTGTGTTTGTAGAAAATTTTTATAGGCTATTCACCCCCTCTAGCCATTTAGGACCTTTCTAGTGGTATCGGAGCTATGGTCACTGTTTGATTGAAGGCTTAACAACCTTAGTGTCAAAAGATGGCTCAAACTGTGTTTAACCATGTGGGGAGCAAACCACTATTCTTTGATGGTACATGATATGACTATTGGAAGAGAAAGATAAAAATATATCTTGGTTCAATCAATGACCAAGTGTGGGATGTGACCAAGAGTGACTATGTGATTCTTGATCTGGACAATCTCACCAACACCGACAAGGCCAACAAGTAATGTAATTTAATGGCTCTCAACATCATCTATAATGTCATTGATTCCAAGGTGTTTGAGCAAATCAAGGATTTGAGAAAGCTAGTGAAGTGTGAAAGAGATTGGAGGAGACCTCTGAGGGCACACCGGCTGTGAAAAGTGCTAAGCTATACATCCTCAAGGACAAGTTGACAAGCTTCAAGATAAAAGATGATGAGAGCATTCCGGTGATATTCTATAGATTGCAAGTAATTATCAATGACTTGAAGGCTTTGGAAGAGAAGATCAGTGATGATGATGTCTCTCATCTGTTCTTGATGTGCTTACCTCCTAGATTTGAGACATTGAGTTTGATCATCATTAGAGGAGGATTGAAGCAACTCACCCATAACCAAGTACTAGGTGATGTCATGACACAAGAGACATACCATGTGAAAAGGGAGAAGTTGACACGGATGATAAGAAGGAAGATGAAGACAAGAAAAAGAAGAGTGTAGCATTCAAGGAAAGCTCATCATCCAAGAATAAGGGCAAGTCCAAGAAAGAATCAAGTGATGATGAAGATCTTAGCGACATTGATGATGAAGCTATGACTCTCTTTGTGCGCAAGACAGGCAAATTCATGAAGAAGAAGGGCTATGGTGCAAGAAAGAGAAGAGATCACAAAAAAGAGTATGTGAGGAGGTGCTACAAGTGCAAGAGCCCAGATCACATTGTAGCGGAGTGTCCCAACAATAGTGACAATGATGAGAATGAGAAGAAGAAGAAGAAGCATAAGGAGAAGGAAGAAAAGAAGGATAAGAAAAAAAGAAGGAGAAGAAGAAGATGATGATGATAATGACCTTCCAAAAGAAAAAAAGAAGGGTGGAGGCTATGTGGTGACATGGGATAGTGATGACTCTAGCGATAATGGCAAAAAATCTATCAAGAAAGTACTAGCAAGCATCGCCATAAATAACAAGCCTTCTATCTTTGATACTCCATCGACATGCCTCATGGTAAAGCCTACCAAGGTAAAATATGATGTGAGTGGTGATGATGATGAGGAGTACACCAATGAGGAGCTCATAGACATGTGTGAGCAAGTGCACACTTGCTTTGAGATGAAGAGAAAGGAGTGCAAAGAATTACGCAAGAAGATCAAATCTTGAGCAATCCTTTAATGAGCTCAATGCTACATGAGAGTCTAAAGGAAGACCATGAGAAGCTTGGCAAAGCTCACTCTAAGCTTAAAAAGGCTCACTCCTCTCTCCTCAAGCAAGTCAAGGAGGAAGAAGCTAAGAAGGAGCAAGTGATTGTATCATATAATATGGGACTAACATGTGACTTAATTAATGAATCCTTTTATGAACCCATTGTTATTGCTCCCACTAACCCTTCTTATAGCTCACCATCCACCACCACCACCACTCCTACCTCTACTACTTATGATGGTTTCACTTGTGATGCCTCACTAATGGTTAAGAATGAGACTCTCAAGAGAGAGGTGGATGAGCTCACTCACGCTTTAGGCAAGGCCTATGGCAGTGAGGCCCACTTGCTAAGGGTGCCAATGGTGTGAAGGCTAAGTTCATTGGTACACCAATTATGGGCTTAAAGAAGAAAGCCATTTGGGTACCAAAGACTTTGGTAACTAACCTTCAAGAACCCAAGCAAGTTTGGGTACCTAAAAGGAATTGATCTTCTTTTGTAAGTCAATTATAAAGTCAGAGGAAGGCATTGGGTGCTTGATAGTGGGTGTACACCACACATGACCGGATTCAAGAATGTTTAATTCAATCAATGTAAATGATGACAATAGGGTTGATAGTATCACATTTGGTGATAATGGTAAAGGCAAGGTCAAAAGTCTTGATAAGATTGCAATATTCAATGACTTGAGCATTTCTAATGTGCTACTAGTAGAGAGTTTGAACTTCAACCTATTGTCGGTAGCTCAATTGTGTGATCTTGGTTTCAAGTGCATATTTGGTGTAGATGATGTAGAGATCATAAGTGTAGATGGATCTAACTTGATATTCAAAGGATTTAGATATGAGAATCTATACTTGGTTGATTTCAATGCTAGAGAAGCTCAATTATCAACATGTTTACTCACTAAGTCTAGCATGGGTTAGTTATGGCATAGAAGGCTTGGTCATGTTGGAATAAAACAATTGAACAAATTGATTAAGCATGATCTAGTTAGAGGCTTGAAGAATATCACATTTGAGAAGGATAAGCTATGTAGTGTATGTCAAGCCAAAAAGTAAGTTGGTAACACACATCCTAAGAAGAGAATGATGAGTACATCTAAGGCATTTGAGTTATTGCACATGGACTTATTTGGACCAACCACATACACTAGCATTGGTGAAAACTAATATAGATGTGTGATTGTGGATGATTTCACTAGATACACTTGGGTGTTCTTTCTTGTTGACAAGAGTAATGTGTTTGCCAGTTTCAAGACATTCATCAAGAGAATTCACATTGAGTTTGAGACCACCATCAAGAAAGTGAGAAGTGACAATGGAAGTGAATTCAAGAACACAAGAGTTAATGGTTTATGTGATGAGTTTGGGATTAGGCATCAAATTTCAACCAAGTACACTCCTCAATCAAATGGCCTTGTTAAGAGGAAGAATAGAACCTCGATTGATATGGCAAGACCAATGTTGAGTGAATACAATGTGAGTCATTAATTTTGGGCCAAAGCAATCAGCACGGCTTGCTACTATAGCAACTGCCTCTATTGTCACCCTATGATGGAGAAGAGACCTTATGAGCTCTTGAGTGGAAGAAAGCCTAATATTGCATACTTTTGGATTTTTTGTTGCAAATGCTACATATTAAAGAAAGGTACAAGATTGAGCAAGTTTGAGAAGAAATATGATGAAGGTTTCTTACTTGGTTACTCAACTACTAGTAAGGCTTATAAAGTTTGAAATTTGGCTAGTGGTACTCTTGAGGAGGTTCATAATGTGGAATTTGATAAAACTAATAGTTCCCAAGAGGAAGATGAGAGTCTAGAGGATGTGAGAGGCACTCAATTGGCCAATGCAATGAAAAAGATGAATGTTGGTGACATAAGACATAGAGAAGTGATTGATGTTGAAGATGACAAGAATCAAGTGCTCTCTAACTCAAATATGCAAGCTAGTGGTTCTCATGATCAAGATCAAGCAAGTGCAAGTGACGACAAAGTGCAAGATCAACAACAAGTGGCTAATTCATTATCTCAACCAAGTGACCAATCAAACACAAACAATCAAGTTCAAGTGCTCCAACCAACCAATGCTGCAAGAGATCATCCATTGGATTCTATCATTGGTGATATCTCAAGAGGTGTGCAAACAAGATCAAGATTAGCATCATTTTGTGAACACTTCTCATTTATGTCATCCATTGAACCTAAGAAGATAGATGAAGCTTTGAAGGATGTTGATTGGGTCAACGCCATGCATGAAGAGCTAAATAACTTCAAGAGAAATCAAGTATGGGAGTTAGTTGAGAGGCCTAAGGGAACAATGTGATTGGAACCAAATGGGTCTTTCATAATATTCAAGATCAAGATTGGATAGTTGTAAGGAACAAAGCAAGATTAGTGGCTTAGGTTACACTCAAGTTGGAGGTCTTGACTTTGGAGAAACATATACCCTGGTTGCAAGATTAGAAGCAATTAAGATCTTGTTAGCCTATGCTTGTGCCCATAACATCAAGTTGTGCCAAATAGATGTGAAGAGTGTATTTCTCAATGGGTACATCAATGAGCTTATGTATATTGAGCAACCTCCCAGTTTTAAAGATGAGAAAAAACCCAACCATGTTTACAAGTTAAGAAATGTTTTGTATGATTTGAAGCAAGCACCAAGAGCATGATATAAGAGGTTAAGGGATTTTCTACTATCTAAAGGGTTCATCATGGGCAAGGTTGACACCACTCTCTTTACCAAGAAGATTGGAAAGGACTTGTTTGTGTTACAAATCTATGTCGATGATATCATATTTGGATCAACCAATCAAGATTTTTGTGAGGAGTTTGGAAAGATGATGGCAAGTGAGTTTGAGATGTCCATGATTGGAGAGCTTAGTTACTTTCTTGGTCTTCAAATCAAGCAATTGAAGAATGATATATTTGTGAGTCAAGGCAAGTACATCAAAGACATGCTCAAGAAATTTAGATTGAAAGATGCAAAGGCCATTAGTACACCTATAGGGACAAATAGAAGCTTGGATAGTGATGTAAGTGGCAATATGGTGGATCAAAAGATGTATCGGTCTATGATTGGAAGCCTACTCTTTGTGACAGCATCAAGGCTGGATGTGATGTTTAATGTGTGCATGTGTGCTAGATTTCAAGCCACACCAAGAGAAAGTCATTTGAAGGCAACAAAGAGAATATTAAGGTACTTAAAGCATACACAAAATATTGGATTGTGGTATCCCAAAGCAGCAAAGTTTGAGTTGATTGGATATTCGGACGCCGATTATGCGGGATGCAAAGTTGAGAGAAGAAGCACATCGGGCATATGTCAACTATTGGAAAGATCACTTATTTCTTAGTCACCAAAGAAGTAAAATAGTGTTGAACTTTCAACTGCCGAAGCAGAATACATAGCCTTCGGTAGTTATTGTGCACAAATTCTTTGGATGAAAGCCACCTTAAATGATTTTGAAATCAAGTTTAAACAAGTGTCATTGCTATGTGACAATGAGAGTGTCGTTAAGCTCACCAATAATCTAGTTTAACATGCAAGAACAAAATACATAGATGTCTGCCATCATTTCATTAGAGATCACCAACAAAAGGGGATATTTCAATTGAGAATGTGGACACCGATGATCAACTTGCCAATATCTTCACTAAGCCACTTGATGAGAAGAGGTTTTACAAGCTAAGAAATGAATTGAACATACTTGACTTCTCAAATATGTGTTGATGCACCCCCATTATATGACATGCCTCTTCTTCGAGCAAAGCAAGGTAAAGTTGATTGACATGTCATTCATCCATTGCTAAAGACTTGTTTTAGTTCATCTAGTCATTGCTCACATGTCTTAGGATCATTCATGAAAATCAAATGAATTTGATGATTGTATGGTACCACTATTGCTTGTATGCTTAAAATGATCTAGTGGTAGCATATGACATGTTTGTGGGCATGTGAACCTAGTGTTTAATCTAGAAAATGAGCTATAAGTATTTAACTCAACATAGTGCATGATAACCCTTATTTGGAGGTGTGAAGAAGCTTGCCCTTGGACCAAACCGAGTTAAATATCTTTTGCAAGTGACCTAGATTGAACCAAATTGGAAAATAATCCTCACTTATCATGGTTTTACACCAACCCATCTAAAATTTAAGCTCACCTTTTATGGTCATTGATGATAAAGGGGAGAGAAATTCACAAAGATAGAGAGATGGGGGGAGCAAACAAATGAAATGACATTGTAAGAAGATCAATTAAAATTTGAAGTACATAAGTAGGAGGAGCAAGTGTAACAGAACCGACCAATTATACGAAATTAAGTAAGAAAATCATCCACCGAGCAGATGATTTAGCAAACTTAAGCTCGTATAACCCGGTACTCCATGAAATCACGACGGATTTCAAACCAACTTACATACCAGCCAAGATCATAATAAGTTTAGCGGTCACCTTCACAAATTACATAAAAGTTCGCATCGCAAAATACATCAGAGTTTAAACATAGTTATTACAAACCAAGTTCAAATAAAAGTAGCGGAAGCATTTAGTTCAAACCACACACACTCACACAGAGTTCGAAATAAAGTGCCAGCTCAGGATCTTCTCCAACAAAAGCATTAGACGAGACGTAGGGAATGACCACTGCCCATGGTCCTAAGCTTCACCCATCGCAGGATAAAGGCAGTTGATACAGTAGCCGTAATACATCTGCCCATCTGCAACAAGTGGGAACAAAGCCCTGAGTACGAGAAGGTACTCAGCTAGACTTACCCGATATAACCGAAAATAAATTGACACCAAGGATCATGACAGGCTTTATGGTGGGGTAGCTGACTCATTTGCAAAAAGACATTTTTAGTATTTAAAGAATCTTTTCCAGAAGCTTTGCATCAAGTTAAATCTTTATTAACCTGTCAACTACATTTGCACCTGTACTAGAGTAACATGTAATTAAACAGGTAAGGATAACCAACGATCATTAACAACTTCCATCATGTCATATTCCATATAACTATCTAAGTGTTCCATCAATATTACTATGATGAAGTAACTCAAGTCAAGTGTTCACTATCCAGTGAACGATGGTGATTCGAATCGATTATTAACCAGCTGGTAATTTATTCCTCACACAAACCTCACTCACCTGCTAAAGTGAGATATTGGTCACCGAGTCAACCATTCAGGTAAAGTCTCGAGTTTGCCAGGAACCACATGTACCCGGGGGCCGCCCGACTGCTCTTTGGCCTTATCATCGCGTCCCCGTGTTCTACCACACCTGCTCCGGTATAGTGCGTTGCGGGCAATCCATTCAGCCCGAATAATCTCCCAGCTTCACGGTCGAAAGGTACATTATTCGGCCAGCTAAATGTAAGGCATGCGTTCAACATGACTCGAGGCCCAACAACGATCGGTCCTTAATCGGCACAGATGGAAAACACTACAGTCTGAAACCCTGCAAGTCTCCGTCCGGTCTCAATTTCACATTAACACTTAGTTATTCTACGATGACATACTTATTCAAGCAGATCCAGGTAACCACCTATAGCTCGCAGGTGACAGAAAATCACCCGACTTCTACCGGTCTAAGCAAGCTAAGCATTTCTTGACTGCGAATACCAAGGTAACAAGGATATGGTAGAACAGGGTAAACAAGGTATAATGCAGCAACAGTTGCAAACAACTCCTAAACGTAATGCATCAGTTAAAGTAAAGCATTAATAAAATATTTACAAACCGGGAGAGAAATGCTCCGGGGCTTGCCTCTTTCAAAAGAGCTCGGACGGTGGTCGGGGCACTCTGGAAGTTTCTCACCGACCTCCTCGTCGGCTTTGGGCACCTCCTGCTCTTGCACCTCGGGTTGCTCTTCCGGCTCCTCGGGAACTGCTACCAGAGTTACTTCTTGTGATCCTGTATGATGCAAATATATAAGTGCTCATGCCTAGGTGCATTGCAGAGATGACATGTAATGATTATGATGAATGAGATGTAGATGAACAGGTTTACTTTATTGCATAAAGTAGGAATACAACTCTTCTATAAGGTAGTCTACATCATCCAAAAACATGTACTCGTATGCTACTACAAACATTCTCTACCATGCCAAGTCACCACAGAAATCTAAGATGCTTCAAAGATACACCAAAGCAAATCTTATTAATTAGTCATACATTAACAAGGTTAATTAAACCCTAATTACAACTAGGTTTGAACAACAACACCTATTTTGGTAGCACAGAAAAATCTAAGAAATTTACAGTAGCTTACTATCATCTAATCTAGCATGCCATAAAAATTTTATTACATTTGGAGTCCTAGAACTGCCTGCACAAAAATAACAATCTAGAGCCTAAAATGAGCATAAAAATACTTTGTACTATGAAAAGTATCAAAAAAACAGATTTAGCATTTTTCCTACATTCTACACAGTAAACAATCACTATAGAAAAATTATTATATGCATGTTTTATTCATATTTTTCTTTCTATCAAAAATAACAATTATCAATAATAACAAGCACTTGTACTACACATCAAAATTTTTCTTCAGAACATGTATGGCACATATTTTTCCTAGAAAGTACATCACAAAAGAAATTATTGCAAGTGGAACCATATTTTCTGAGCTTTCTATGATTTATTACATATTTATCAAGAAAACAGCTATTTCAGTGATTAAATAAAAACCCTACAGAAAAGTATTTCAAACTTGACATGCAACATTTTTACATCATAGATCTGGTCTTAAGAAGTTTACTAAAATTTGTTTCACAATTTTTAGAATCAAAATGAGCAAGTTATGAATTTCTAAAGCATTTATTTCTTTTCTGGAATTCATTTTCAAAATCCTTTTAAAACAACTCGACTGAAACTTCTACGTGCACCCGGCACAGTGCACATGCGCGCGCGAGAGGAGACAGACATGTGGGCCCACGACC
Organism: Saccharum hybrid cultivar R570; assembly: GCA_038087645.1. Lineage (NCBI taxonomy): Eukaryota > Viridiplantae > Streptophyta > Magnoliopsida > Poales > Poaceae > Saccharum > Saccharum hybrid cultivar. The sequence continues at coordinate 6,426,349 of JAQSUU010000191.1, read as the reverse complement.
CCACAGGTCAGTCATAGGGAGAGGGAGAGAGACACCGGCGGCCACAGCTCGTCGGCGGTGAGGTCTCCGGCCAGGCCAAGGTCACCATGCGGACCACCTCGATCTCGCGAACTCAATGGCACACACGCGGTGGCCAACGGAGCTCGGAGGACCGGTCACCGCTGTCCATGACGGAACGGTAGCGCGGGTGGTCGCCGGCCGGCCATCCCCGACCACGATACGGTCACCGGAAGGGTGCTCGAGCACCGGTGAGTCGAGATGAACAAGAGGCGCGCGCAAGAAGGGAAAAAGGTGGAGCGGAGAGAAGTGGCCCACAGAGCGGAAATCTCCAGCGAGCTCGGCCGGAACTCCGGCGAGCGATTCCCGCTGAGGGAAGGCTTACCACGGGCGGTTGAGGTGAGCGTGGGCTGCGCCAGAGGGAGGAGAAGCCCGGGGCAAGATGGAGCGGCTCGCGGTGAGACGGAACGGCCAGAACACGCGTCTCCGGTGATGGCGCGCGCGATGGCGGAGGTGGAACTGCGGCCGGTGCGCGCGGAAAAGAGCAAGGCGAAAAGAGGGAAGAAGAAGGGCGAGGCGCTGCGGGCGGGTTTGTAGTGGCGAGCGCGCGCGCTGGTGGGGGCGATCGGGGCGCCATCTGGCCGACATCGCCGGCATGCGCTCACCACGCGGCGGGCGTGGCCTGCCGCGGCCGGGACAGCGAAGTGCGAGCGGGAGAGAGAAGGAGGCCGCACGGGCGTGGGCCGGGCCGTGGTCGTGCGCGGGCGAGCGGGAGCGGCGGCGGGCGCGCGCGGGAGAGCTAGGCCGCTTTGGCCAGCGGGCCGAAAGGGAGGCGGCGGCCCGTTATGGCCGAAAATACCTTTTCCTTTTATAAATAAATTTCTAGATTTTCTAAATTGATTCAAATTCAAATTTTGAAGATGAAAAGGCATTTTCACAAGTTGTCCCCATAACAAAAGTTGTTCAAAATTTAATTCTCTACAACTTTCATTTAGGGCACTTTTCAAAATTCTAAACAGATTTTGAATTAATAATTTAAAGTCCAATTTTTAAATAAAAACTCATTTTTCTAGAATATTCTTAAAAGCAAAATTTGAGGAGATTTTGAATACAAAAGTTGCTCCAAAAATCATGCTAATTAATTCTAAGTCATTTAAAGTTACAACCAAACAAGTTTTACCTCTCTTAGCAAGCAAATGCAATAATTTAAGGTTCAAACAGATGTTTTTTCACACTTCAATTTAATTTCAACTTATATTGCATGTGATAATGAACATGTATGTGATGCTAATGCTCATACTTTTGGATGTTAATGCATGCTTAACACCCAGGGGTGTTACATCAAGCTCATAAACTTGTATGTTGTATTTGTATGTGCATTAGATATGTTTGCTTGCATGGCACAAGTTCTTAAATTCCCTATCCATGCTTATGTGATGTATGCTAGATTAAAGATGATTGATGAAATGAAAACTAGCAGGCAGAGGATGATAGTTAGATAAGCCTTGCATGTTTTACAAGTGATACTAGAACCTTGCTTATAATATTGATCTCATGAGGTATCTAATGTTAATATTTTGCAAGAGCTATCTAACTAACCATGGTGTTAAGGATGGTGTTCAAATGGCAACTCTGATTGGTATCACGCTTCAAAGGTCCATTATTTACACCTTAGCATCATTTGGTAGTCATTACTCTCCTACACTTTCAATTCATGTATATGTGCAAGCTTTCAAATCTAAACTCTTAGCACATATGTAGAGGGAGCTAATACTACTAATTTGGGTTGATGAAACTTGTCCATAATCTTTACACATGGTAATACATTTAGGCAAGCAACATAAACCCAAAAAGAATTAATTAAATATCTTTGTAAATAGGTTGTCATCAATTACTAAAAAGGGAGAGATTAAAAGCTCTAGTTTGGTTTTGAATAATTGATGAAACCTTGCACTAACCTTTGTCATGAGTGATGATATGAGCTAGGTTGGTGCAATCCAAGTAAGGAGCATGGTGGCACTCAAATTGTGATGTTGATCACATGAAATGATGAAGATGGCCACATGTGATGATGATCAAGTGTTAAACTTGGAAAAGAAGAAAGAGAAAAAATAAAACCCTATGGAGATCAAGGCAAAGGTATAAATAGGGATTTTATTTCGGTGATCAAGACACTATAGAGAGTGTGATCAAGTTTAGTGTAGATGGTCATACTATTAAGAGGGGTTCTTAACTAGACAATTTAGTCATCTAGTGCCACTAGGTGTTGGACTTCATGCATTGCATTTAGGTCTAGTTCATGTCAGAAAGCAAGCTAAAATATTTATGAAAAATGTTTTGAGAAATGCTAACTTAACTCTAATATGTTTTGAGAAAACACTTTGAGAGTTAGCATCGCTTGCGGGGAGTAGCTCAAGTAGACGTGGATCGAATCGCGCAAAAGTTTGCAACTCGGTGAGCTAGTAGAGGTGCCTGGGTGGCACTGCCACCCCTAGGGCGGTGCCACCCAGGCTTGGCAGAGAAGGGCCGAGAGCGACCGGTTTGAGGTGGTCACCGGACACGCTGGTGTACACCGTCTCAGGTGCAGCAGTGCACCGCCTGGTCACCGCTACTGGGTGTCTGGTGACACCGCCATTTTCTTCCAGAGACAGACACAAGCGACGGAGGTAACCGCCATAGTGATGGTGGTGCACCGCGTTATTTTTTCAAAGAGGGCCAATTTTGGGGACGTGGCTGGGATGGTCACTGCCACCCCTAGGGTGATGCCACCCCCATGACATGTCCGGTGACTAGGGTACCACCACCCCAGGGGTGGTGTGACACCATCGTGTCCAGTGCCCCTACATAGACAGCTCCAAGGGGTATGACGGCTCTATTTGCTTGTGTGGCTATAAATAGAGGGTGTGGCTAGCCTTGGCCATTCTCACCTTTTACACTTGTGCACGCCCTTTGGAAGTTGAGCAACACACTCCACTCACTTGTTCACTTGATTTCATCATCTTAAGTGAGATTGGAGAGCCTCTAGTGCATTGCATTGAGTTGCATCATCTTGTGGCACTAGTTGGGTGATTTGGGCTCATTGTGAGCTTGTTACTCTTGGTGTTTGCCAACTCCTAGATGGCCTAGTGATTAGAGGATCATTGAGCGGAGTTGGTGATTGTCTCCAGCCTCGATTGGTTGCTTGTGAGGGGTCTTGTGCCTTCCCTGACGGAGCACCAAAGTCAACTCTAGTTTTGAGAGCTTGTCTTACTTGCTAGCTTAGCATCACCTAGTGGAGCTCTTTAGTGTAGCGTGTTTGAGAGCTCTTAGTGAGTAGTGACATAGCCAATGTTTGTGCCTAGTGATCATAGCAACTAGAATTTTTAGATAGGTGGCTTGCAACCCTTGTAGAGCTAGAGCAAAATTGATTTTGCCTTTTAGGTTACTAATCACTTGCTCTAGTGTGTTTGTAGAAAATTTTTAAAGGCTATTCAACCCCCTCTAGCCATTTAGTTCATTTCACTTGTGTAGCATAGAAGTAGCTCCCTTGCGTGGCTAATTTGGTTTTAATAACCTTGTTAGTCACATTGTTTAGTTTGTGTAGCTAAGTAATTTGTGTTCTATAATTTGGCTTGTGTAGCCTTGCTGTTGAGCATTACTAGTGAGCTTAGGTGGCTTTGTGCTTTTGCTTACTAGCATGTGTAGGAGCTCCCCCGTTGCTTGAAGTACTAGTGGCAAAAAATACAACGACAACTCACCGACAAGTGTCGAGGGCCGCATCATCATCCTCATCCTCCTCACCCTCAAGCAACTCAACCACAATACCATCTGAGAAAAGATAAAGTACTCGGTTAAGGACACGAACAAACAACAAAAAACACAAAAATATTGAAATGCTCACCTAGGAGCATGCTACCTACAACTTGAGTACCTAGACGAGTACTCGATTGACGAGGCTTATTGGTAGCAGACATCCCGGTGAAAGCGGCGTCCGCTTGTGCCCTCTTGCTAACGCTACGAGGAGCACAAGGAACTAGACGAGGAACATACTCAACATATGGGTCAAGTTCTACGATGGAAGCACCAGGAAGGATGGTGGTGGCTTGAGACTTACTGGTTGAAGATGCTCCAGCAAGGTTCTCTTCAACTTTCACCCCAGTAGGGTTGTCATCAGTGGAGATTAGATCAACAAAGTTATGCCCCAATTCCTACAAATAAGCAAGATGACCAAAGGAGAAAGATTGAGCAAGAAATTGAAGACAGAAAGTACCAACAATGAAGGAAATATAGAGAAAAGTACTCGCAGAAGTAAAACAACTCACAACAGGAGGCGGGTTGTCGGCACGGTACTCAGTGACCATGTGTGGGACGATGCTCACTCCCTTCAGAATTTTCTTGAGGCACTCTAGCATCTCTTCTTCAGTTAACTCCAGAGCCGAGACCATACGAGAGAAGTCCTTGGCTCTAGAGTACTCAAAACCGTAGTTCTCCCTCGCCTTCAAAGGTTGAACTCACTAACGCAGATAACTGACAACGATTTTGTAGCCAGTCAGGCCTTGCTGCATCAGAACCCGTATTCTCTCAAGCAATGGCTGGATCTTCTTAAGCTCTTCGCTCGACAGAGGGTTCTTCTCCCAACGATCATTGACCAAGGGACCAGAATCAGAGTGAACAACAAGAGCGGGGAGCATGTTTCCGGCATAAAACCACTCGGAACGCCACTCCTTCACAGAATCAACCAGGTCATAGTTGAAAAGAGATTCTTTTTTCCCTGATGGAATTGAATCCCACAACCACCCAGAGAAGAAATATTATCACTCCGGGGGTGTGGTTTCAGACGAAAGAAATAACAAAACAAGGAGATGGAAGGGGGGATTCCAAGGAAGGTTTCATAGAGATGGACAAACACCGACAAGTGAAGGACACCATTCGGAGTTAAGTGATTTAAACAAATCCCAAAATATTGGAGAAAGCAATGAAGAAAAGAAGACGCTCGGAGGCAAAAGCCAGCACAGATGAAGGAGACGAACAAGACAATTTCGCCAGGATTAAGAGCGGGAACCCGATGCTGACTTGGAGTCTTCTAATCCGCAAAGCCTTGCGCCTGGATCAGGCCGTCACTAACCAACTCCTGCAGCTGGTCTTCCATCATAGACGGGGATGGCCAGATCTTCTTTGCAACCCTCATGGCAACGAAATCTTGATTCTCGATCACACTCAACGACACCTCCTTGTCCACCAAGATTTCCTTGGACCTGCTGCTCGTCGACTTCTTGCCCATACACCGGCAATAAGGAACAACGGAAGCACGAGCAGTGGCGGTGTCCGAGCGACGACAATGGCGGCGGTGGAGCTCTAGATATTAGGGTTTTGTAAAGGCTGAATGCTAGAAGGCAAAGGCAGGGTAAGAAAGGAGAAGAAGAACAAAGGCCCTTAAATATATTTACAACGGTAAAAACGCAGCCCAGCAGGCCCACTTAACGCAGCATGGGAACACAACGACCTATTTCTTGCCATAACTGACATGGCCGAAACGACGGACGACACAACTTTTCACAATGGTACAGTGCAATAGGTAGCTTTTAGACTTATCCATTCACACTGCGCCATTGCCGAATTATTACAGCTCACACAAATCAGAAAGAACTCAACATTCATAAGAATCATAGAGGACGATACAGAACGCTACTAGAGAACCCAGATATTTCAGAAACAACCCAGATAATACTTAAAAGCACTCAAATAATGAAAAAGGAGACAGAAACTAAGAAAGAAAGATTTTTTATTATAAATATCATCAAAGGACATAAAGTTACAGATTTTACAAGACCCAACGAACTCAGCACTATGACGAGCAAGGTAGCAACAAGGAGCCTAGGCAGAACATGGCTCTAGAAATGACTACGTGCTCCTAGTTACAACACGGCAGAAGACACTCAACTCAGATACACTGTTTTCTTCAAAGAAAGGACGCAGTGCATCTAAGATGGATATCAGCAGCACAGCAGGACAACACGAACTAGGTGAGGCTCACAGGTATCAGTCTACCCAAGCCTGATGTGATCCTAGATCAGACGTTGATCTGCACCGGACAGTCGCAAGGCAGTGTGAAAGGATCAACCCGAAGCTACTGGATGATGGAACGCATCCCACATCACAAGACTTCTTCCACCTGCCACCATGTACTTCCTAGTACAATGCTGCTGCGAGATTAGTCTACCTCTAATCTCGATCACAAGACTTCTTCCATCTGCTACAAGACTTACAACTCACGTCCGGAGGCTGCTCTACTTCATAAATTATCATATTCATGACTACAGGGACTTCAGACTATACAACAAGATATTTGATGAATCAAAGCAGCACACCAAAAGGGTATTTGTAGGCCAAGGAGTGGTGCACATAGACCAGGAGCACCAACAGAACAAGCATGACAAAGGATTTCGTGAAAAGACTGAAAGCAATAAAAGAGGACACGCAAGTGAAGGAACAAAACTCAAGGACAAGCATATTCAAAAGAATATACCAACACTGCCCACCTCGTGACTACAGAGAATTCAATTCAACCGCCAACCACCAATAACCTCTGACATAAAAGATGGCTACCTAAGAAGACGACAAAAGACCCTCTATCCGAGTTCTTGACGATCAAAAAGAATCTAGAAAGATGCTCGGGGGCTGCAAGGTACATATCCTCATGAGGGATGTTCAGTTTTTTCAACAATCAAAATTCAAGACCCTCCAACTTTTTGTTCCAAATAGCAAGAGGCTCGGGGGCTATACTCAGTGAGTACCCTTTTTCTTTGAAAAAAACACACGTCACCCAAAAGACTTCTTCAAGATAGGACCACTTCAAGGCTTCATATCGAAAGAACCCGGAACAAGCTTGGTTCGTCATGCAAAGCCGGAGAAACAAGGAGGTCTTCGAGTTCAACCGTGAAATGCTCGGGGGCTTGTTGATGCGGGACCCACAGGGTTCCCCAGCGATGTGACTCTAAACCGTGAGCCTTGGCCTGGCCCACGGGCAGAAGCAAGAAGAGGTGTAGCGTCTGCTACGCCGACTCTAAGTAGAATAGGCCAGACTAGCGGGATTCATGTACCTTCTGTATTTAGTTCAGGACACCTTCTCTGAATCCGACTAGGACTGTAATCGCACTACGGCCTTCTCTATCGATATAAAGAAAGGTCGTGGGCACCCCTGTAACAAGAAACAACACAACACAATCATTCCAACGCAAAGGATAACGCCGACTAGACGTAAGGTTATTACTCGATCATGATTGAGGGCCCGAACCTGTATAAATCGACTGTCTCTGCGTTCACCGTCGAGTTCTAGCATGCACCGAAGCCCGAACAACTGTCTCGGGTACCCCCGTGGCAGACTATCGGTGGTTAAACACCGACAGCGGCCATCTCCTCACTCTTTTGTGTAAGAGCATTTTCAACAAGACCTAAAGAGGATCCCTATTCTACCTTTTAGTGCTAGAGAAAAAACTTAATTCAATAGGGTCCCAACTCGAGTCCCTACTCTATGAAGCCCTCTAAATCTCTTCCTCACCCCCATTTCCCATGGGTCGTAGGGAGCTCTTTATTTCTTCTTGAGAATTTTTTCGCTACCAACTCACACTATCATGCATCCTTTTTTGTCCTGATTTTCTACCATATCGTCGCCCTATTCTTCTCAGTGTGGCTCACCTAGCGAGGACCCCATCATGCTATCTTTGTTGCTCCTTGCCTCACGCCCCCATAGCTATCTATGGTGTTCTTCGCCTCACGTCCCCCTCCCCTAATAGCTCAGTTAAGTGCAACGATAGTGGACATGACCTAATGACGAGTTGATTCCATATGCTAGTGTCTACTCGAATGGAATTGGGGGTTCTGATTTAAGGGCTCCTGTTAGAGTAGATAAAAAACCGGACCCTCAAAAATTAAAAGCAAGAGAAGCTCTCAAATCAAAAGTAGGGGGCTTTGATTTGAGGACTTGTACTGGAGTTGCTCTGAGTGCATTTCCTCAAGAAGGTGAGTGGTCTACTCCCCTTAGAACAACTTTAGAGCCTCTTTATATCTTTACTAATTGATAGGAACATAGATTTTGGTTAAAAAATACCTTCTAATAACTTTTTTAATTATATCTTTAAATATAGACAGTCTCCATTTTGCATTTCTCGCTAGCCAAAGACGGAGAGAGGGGCTAGCTCTCTAGAGTGTTCATAAGATATAGAGAATAGGGAATGGTGAAAAGATTTAGAGAGCAATTTTCTAAAGGATAATATATATAGAGAATAAGTTTAAGAGAGCCTCTCGGAGATGTCCAATGTTTTTGGTGTCACCGAATTGCCCACTAGAAACATGCGGTAACTGTCAAAGCTGCCACTTCTCTCTAACCCCAAACTTTGATCAAATTGTAAATAAATGTTCGGTGGGATCCCTAGCACGATGCGAACAGCACGGCATAGAAAAAAAAATAATGACATTCATTCAAAAGGAATAGTGCTGTATGGTTTCCAGTCCTGTTTCTTGCTAACATGGTCAACAGCCCAACTGTTCCAGCAGCTAGCTCAACGCCTCAACGACATCCGCAAAACACGAGAGTTGCGTTGAGCCAAGCATTTTTCGTGCTACTAGCAACAGAGTTCTCCAGGTATATTGCCTCGACCCAACATCAACCAACGGTGTACTAGTACTATCAAACTAAAACTCACCTGCGGTACACGGCGTCCCGTGTGCGGTGTGCACGCACGCCCTCGTCGTTGGGTGGTGCCGTGCATGCAAGATCAGCCGGGAGGCTAGCTCCTCTGCCGATAGATCCAGGCTGCGCTGCACGGTGCTGCGCATGCAGCGGCCGGGTATAGTAGATTTAGATCCCGAAATCCGGATTGCCAAACTAACTGCGCCGCGCGCGGCAGCAGCTTCTGTTAGCAACGAACTCTCGCTAAACTCCCCTTTGTTCCCGCAACGAGGACTTCGTGCGCGCATTTTACCAGCGGGGCTGGACTCGCAGTTCCGAGTCAAGAGGCCTGGTGCAGCATGCCCGGGCGGTCGTTGGAGTAGCCGACCACGCGATCAGAGAGGAGAGCAGCTCGGGAACCCGCGTTCGTACCTCCATGGAGAACGGCGGCCGCGTGGCTGCGATCGCCATGCCTCTCATCGCCTCCGCGCTCATCGTCGCAGCCTTCGTGCTGCCGCCTCCCGCCTTCTTGGGCGGCGGCGCCGAGTCAGCCAGCATCGTCCGGGAGCGCCGCCGGGAGCACTTCCTGCGGCACGTTATTCCGCATGAGCCCCAGAAGGCGCCGGCGAGCGCGCAACTCGCCGAGAAGGTACGGTAACGTACGTACACGTGACACGTGCACAAACGCTGCCGCGGCGTCATGGAGATCACGCACCTCTGCGGGAAATCGTCGTTGGTCGTCGCGTTTGATCTGATCGTCTCTCTGCGTACGTGTGCATGATCAGGTGAGCGTCGGGCCGATCGAGTCGTCCCTGGCCCGGTCTCGGGCGGCCATCCGCCGCGCGGCTCGCGGGGCCCCGGCGACGGCGGCGGCGGAGAGCGCTCGGCGGAGCTTCAAGGACGTCGGCGACGCCTTCGTGCCGCGAGGAGCCATCTACCGAAACCCCAGAGCGTTCCACAGGTAAACACGTATGCGTTACTGTACTTCTCTTAGTTCTCCCGGATGGCCAGATCTCATCGACATGCGCAAATAGAGGATTTGTTTTTGTTACATATAGACACAAATAAAGCATATATACCGTCGTGCACAAATCAATAAAAACTCAATCTTTGACATGGATCGCCGGATCATGGATCAAGGAGCTACCTGGAGATGGAGAGGAAGTTCAAGATATGGACGTACAGGGAAGGAGAGCCGCCGCTGACGCACCTCGGCCCGTCTGCCGACATCTACTCCATCGAGGGCCAGTTCTTGGAGGAGATCGAAGACCCCCGGAACCCCTTCGCCGCGCGCCACCCCGGCGAGGCCCACGCCTTCCTGCTCCCCGTCAGCGTCTGCAACCTCGTGCAGTACATCTACCCTTTCTACCGGCGCAACACCACGGCCTACATGGCGCACATGCGCCGCGCGCTCGCCGACTACGTCGACGTCGTCGCCGACAGGTACCCCTACTGGAACAGGTCGCGCGGCGCCGACCATGTCATCGTGTCGTGCCACGACTGGGCACCGCTGGTCTCCGAAGCGAACAGGGAGCTCTACACCAACGCGATCCGGGTGCTCTGCAACGCCAACACCTCGGAGGGATTCCGCCCGCGCAAGGACGTCACGCTGCCGGAGGTGAACCTCGGCGACGGCCTCCTCCGCCGCCCCACGTCCGGCCTCCCGCCGGAGAACCGCACCACGCTCGCCTTCTTCGCGGGGGGCATGCACGGGCACATCCGCAAGGCCCTGCTGGGGTACTGGCTCGGCAGGAAGGACCCGGACATGGACATCCACGAGTACCTCCCCGCGGGGCAGGACTACCACGCGCTCATGGCCAGGGCCCGCTTCTGCCTCTGCCCCAGCGGCTTCGAGGTGGCCAGCCCCAGGGTGGTGGAGTCCGTGTTCAGCGGCTGCGTGCCCGTCATCATCTCCGATGGGTACCCGCCGCCGTTCAGCGACGTGCTGGACTGGAGCAAGATGTCGGTGACGGTGCCGCCGGCGAGGATACCTGAGCTCAAGGACATACTCAAGGGGGTGTCCGAGCGGAGGTACCGGGTGCTGCGCGCCAGGGTGCTGCAGGCGCAGCGGCACTTCGTGGTGCACCGGCCGGCGCAGCGGTTCGACATGATCCGCATGGTGCTGCACTCCATCTGGCTCAGAAGGCTCAACGTTAGGCTCCCGTACTGACGCAGGTTTCGGTCAGGTTCATTCATGTGGGCATGTTTAATTAATGTACATTATTCGTGTGTTCCGGTTTTTATTTCGGAAATGTATTGATTACTAGTAGATTTTTTCCCCTTCATGATAGACTGTCAACTGTGTTTAATCTGAGTTGAAGATTGTACGGTTCTAGCTCTACCTACTTTTATAGGTATAGATTTGATATTCAACCCTAAACTGTTGCCGAAGTCTGGATATTCAATCCTAAACTATCAAACCGCGCAGGAGCTGCCCATCTGTCTTAGGCCCCGTTTGGTTTGGATGTTAAAGTTTAACCAACACTATAGCAGTTTCGTCTTATTTGACAAAAAGTTTCCAATCTTGGACTAATTAGGCTTAATAGATTCGTCTCGTAAATTACTCATAATCTGTGCCGACATGCATGCAATTAGTCTACATTTAGTACTTCATGCATTTGAGGGAAACATTGATGTGATGGGCGTTAAACTTTAACTCCTCCAAACCAAACGGGGCCTTATTCTTCAAAGGTCCTTTGCTTTGTAACGGGGCAATTTGGAAGCGGACTTGCTAACACCCAGACGTCTAATCTGGGACGCTAGCGTCGAACAATACCCGCTCATCAGCGAGCGAGCGACACCGGTGTATCGGGCTTGCGAGCGAGCGCCCCAGCGCTCTGCAGCAGCGGGCCCGTGTCTCCCCAAACATCACTCGCGTCGTCAGCCGCTTCCCACGCGCATCCTATGTGCAACACTTGATCTACTTTTAAAACATCCAGATACAATAATTGCAACATATAAAAGAAGACAGATGAAACACTTGAAACATGTGTCTAAAACACTTGCAAAAAACACCCTAAAAACAATTGAAAACCATTGTAAGCATATACAACGTCCAGATACAACACTTGCAACAGATGTATGAAACACCTGAAAACACTTAACATACGCATGCAACATGCATGTATATACAACATCCAGATGATAACGCATGCAACATACGTCTGATACAGATGAAACATTTGGAACATACACTTGAATCATACATAGATAGCGATTGCAACATATGCAACATCCCGATCAACTTTTGCAACACCGATACGAAACACTTACAACATACCTCTTGTGACAGAACCGCCTAATCTAATGTCCTCCTAAGTGTACTTGTCTTCTATTAGACACTAAGTACCCAAGGGAGCACACTAAACTATGCAGTTCCATCGAGCACACCCAACGGGAGAACTCGAAAGTCCACATTTTTCCTCAGGATCATAAATGAGAGATAAAGCTTACAACAACTTTGCAATTTCTTACATCACTTTTAGTACAACATTAGAGTAATTCCTTATTTGAGTATAACAGTAGAATATAAAATGTTATCAAAGTTTTAGCTGAAATAAAATCATTTAAGGTCAAGTTAAATATTTTCATGAAAAACATTTATATACATGAAATGATAACAGGTTATAAGTCTTTCTTTTGAAAAACACTCTTGGTGAAAGTTTAAATCAACTCTATGTCCGCACGTAAAGGTAATCCTCACTGAGCCCATCAGGAGGTTTTCACATACAAGTGTTAGCTCCAGTTGTTCCTGTTACCTGCAACAGGGTAGAACAAACCCTGAGTACTCAATTGAACTCCGCAAGACTTACCCGTTAGAAGGAAAGAAAAGACTCCAAGGATATGCAAGGCTATCTGGCTTGTGGTATATTGCAACTGCAGAAAGCATTACTAAAGGTGCATCCTTATATTAAATTTTTTTTATTAGCAGTTATTAGTAGTTTGTTAACCAACCATTATAGGTAAGCACCTGTTCTACTTTCAAGCAAAGGTTGAGCCATCGGAACCATCTTTTCATCTTTCATCTTTCAGTTCTTACTACGGTGCCAGAGTGCAGTCAAGCCATACTGTCACGTAGAAACGGCGATTCGCGAATCAATGGGTCCAGCTGGGTACCTCGAAAAACACACGCCTCGCTCGCACCCTAGGCACGAGCGAGACCAACCTGTTCCACTCCTGTCACGGGTTCTAGGTTTTCGTCCAAACTTGGACTCTAAGCCCCCACACTTGAGGCCCGGCCTCAAAGTGGTGCTTAGACCTCCACCTGTCCCCGCCTCCAATCAGTCGGTCCGGAAAGAGCCGGAGCCCATGAAAAGAGAGTAACAAGTCTTCCCGCTCTCATAAGCAAGTATGTGCTCGAGATAATAAATCTGTGACTTGACCGGGGTCCAGTGCAACGAACGGTCCTTAATCAACACAGGCGGGATAAATGCAACCAGAGCCTCGCTCGGATTGCCCAACCAAGTCCATATCTAATTCCAAGTATAGTCCCGCCCGGTCTCCAATTATATATATATATATATATATTCCATGTGATAGTAACATGATAATAGTAACAATAATATATTTCCTATCTCTCGCGAGTGTCAGACAATCACTCGACTTCTATCGGAGTCCTGTAGCATAGCTATCTACACGATCCTGATATACTAGTAAGACTCATGAGATCAGGATATGTATATGCAAGTGGGTTTCATTCAACTCCTTAAAACTTAATGCACAAGCATAAATAAAGTACAGAATAATAGAGGTTATGCACCGGGGCTTGTCTGGGTGAAAATATAACCAAATGTTAGTATGACATCTCTAGGGCACGTTCACCAAGGCACCATCTTTTGGATTAACGCCAAGTCCTCTGGTTGATCCATCGATCCATCATCGTTCCTATTATGATTTACGCGAATGCAACATAGAGACATAAGTAAAAGACAGTAATCGCAACTCTCGTCGTATGACTACGTCTCACAAGCTAGCGAGCTAGCCACACACCAACTCACTAGGTCACGTATCCACGTTGTCGATTCAAACGTTATTTCTCAACAAGTGTTTTAGTTATATAAACCCGAGATGTCGCGTTATTCATTTTATTGATTTACTACATATTCAAACTATGACTTATTAATTATCCTAGCAACTAATTATTTTAGAGCTACAAAAATTATAGTGGACACCTAATAATACTAGGAGCTTACTATAAAATTTCTAGGATTAATACTATCACTGATTATTCATAACAATTCTTATAAGTTCATGTTTGGTAATATTAAACCTCTCGAAGTCATTAGAGAAAGCCCAAAAATAGTATAAAACTACGTGAACCAATTACACCTTTATCTAGATCATAATTTTAGAAAACTAACAAAATTGGTTTCGCAATTTTTGGACTTCTACACAATTCTATTTTGAATTTACAAGTTATAGATAGTTTAGGGAAAAGAAAAACAATGAACCGCTGGAAAACGGAAAGGAACCGCGCACCCGACTTTTGGCCCAGTGAGCCAAGTCCGGGCCAAGCCGAGGCGCGGCCGCGCGTGACGCAACCAGCCTAGCAACGGCCCAGCTGGCCCGCCTCGCACGCGCGCGCACAACTGCAAAAGAGCCCCTGGCCTTTGCACGAATCCAACCGCCATCTGTCCCACTATTCCCCTCTCTGACATTCGTGTTTATCCCCCTGGGTTTAACCCAATTCGAGCACGCGTGCCCCTGGCGGCTCTACACGCGGCGACGTGGCGCCCGCCGGCACTTGGCAGCCTCGCCGGGCACCTAGGACCCATGTTGACCAATATAAGGAGTCGACCGCCATCCTCGGCTCACGCGGTGACGCTGGGAGGCGAATGGCGACTCGGAGGAGTACCCAAGCCCTGCCAACCACGACGGTGGCCAGAGCAACGCATTCCGCGACGACGTCGAAGCCGTTTCGGCGAGTGAGGAGGATGGGGAAGGAAAAGAAGTGGTGCGTGAGCACCAGCGTCATACCTTGTGGACAGCCGAACTGTTGGTGCGTACGGGGAGGTCCCGTGTGGTGCTGGCCACGTGCGCGGTGAAGGGCACGGCGGCGCACCGAGCCAGCACCCGCGCGCCACACCACCACCAGCCATGTCTCCGGCAAAACTTCGACGAGCATCAACACTGGAAGGTCAAGGGCAGTCCAAGAGTGTGAGCAATCGAACTAAGGACGATCGTGGAAGCTTACCCCCAACATGCTCTGTTCTGGTGGGGAGAAGACTGGCGACGGCGAGTTTCTAAAATTCACCGACTGTGGTGCACTACTGACGCTCGACATGGGCTAGGTGGCTAGATAAATATCATGCCCTTCAACTGGGAAGAGTAATTGGACAGGGGTGATTGAATCGGACGGAACCGACGCAGGATGGTGTCCGTGCTTGACGGTGTTGCGACCATAATGGCGGTCACAGTCTTCGGCGCGGTAGAGGCTGGCAAGGACCAATGGGAGCGCGCGTCCACGCACGTGCAGCTGGCCAGGCACTGAGGTTAGGCGCGAAACATCTTGAACGGGGTGGCAAAAGACCCGAGCGGTTGATAGCGCGCCGTGGAGCGCGTTAGACGGGACGGCTCGGCATTGACAGTGAGCGGCACTGGCACGGCACATGCCACAGTGACACAGCGCGGCTAGGTGGAAGCAAGCAACAACAGCGGTCGGCGGCCTCGTGTGCACATGCGGAAGAAGGCGTGGCGGCGAGCTGCATCGGCACGGGTGCGACGGGAGCCACAGTGTCGGCTCGGCCCTGCAGGCAGCACGGGAAGCAGTGCGCACGCGTGAAGATTGTGCGGCTTAGTGGCGCGGTGGGGACTTGGCCGTGGCCGGCTCGGCCAGATGGCAGCAGTGCAGTAACAGCACAGTCAGGTGCTGTAAGGCGGAGGCGTGCACGGCGCGCCCAAACACGGCAGCGTGGCACCAGAGACGCGGTGGCCGCAGCTCGGCCGAGTGGCAGCAACTACGTCGTGCACGCATTTTAAAGCTAAACAAAAACGGCTAGTCATCCTGTCTAAGGTTCAACCATTTACACCGGTCTAAGCCGACACTACCAGGTTTCTAACGAAACAATCATCACAAGCAAAGAGCAGCTAGAGAGGGAGATAAACGAGTGCCAAGATGAGCTCGTCACTGAAACGCTGGTTCACGAACAGAGAGCCAAGACCAAGTTTGTATTGCGTTCTAGCGAACATTGGACAATTTTTAGGAGGGCATCATGGTCTCCAACTCAACCACCACTCATACCAAGTTCAAGTGCATACTTAGAATCAAGCAATAGTGTAAAAACATGAAATTATTGTTTAAATGTTTTTGCTAGAATTTAAGTGCCAAGATAGCATTGCCTATTGCTCCTTCGGACTTAGGAAAAGCTAGAGGTTCAGTGCAGCTTAACAATCATTAGCACTTTAGCCACAAATTCTAAAAGGCCTAAACCTCATTTATTTCACCCAACAATCATCTCATGCAAAGGGCCATACTGTGTACTAACCTATGGAACAAAATATTAAGGCACTAGTTAATTAGTTTGCCCAATATAATTTGCCGCAATTGACACTTTTAAACATAAGTTCCAATGTTGTTGACTTAACGGAAACATCTTAATTCCAAGTCTGATCTCTGAGCTCCCAAAGTACTAGCTAGCAGTATTTACTCTCTAAAATTAAAGTCGCATTCTCATCTACATAACTTGCTCATCAAATTTTATTAAGTACTACATTCAAATGGTATTTTATTTTTGTTTATAGAAATTCGCTTATCATTTTATGTGCATTGAAATTTTAAAACCCGCGGAATTTGTTTTGTTAATTTCTTTTAGACCTTAATCGCATGCTAACTAAGCTAGTAACACCAGGGGTGTTACACCTCTGAAACATATAAAACACCTGAAACATATGTTTGCAACATGTGCTTTCAACGCAACATCTCATTGCTGCTTGGGAATAGAGGCTCGTCGGCGTGTAGATCAAGTTCACTCGCGTAGAGCTCGCCGCTCCGGTGAAGAAGGCCGCGCTGGATCTAGCACGAGTTGTCACCGCTCTGGTGGACAAGGCCGTTAGTGCGCTGGAGGGGGCCGCGGCAGATGGGAGGCGTGGCGGAGATGGAGGAAGGCAGGCGGCCGTGCTCGGGCGCGGTGGAGATGCTGGCCAACGGGAACTTGGATGTCGTGGAGAACGCCGAGGTGGCGCAGCGGAGTGCGGTCACGACACTGCGGAACAGAAGCTTCCAAGTGTCAGAAGCCTTCCAGAGAACGTAAGTGTTCGAGTGTTGGAGAGGATACTGACTGTTGGCCCGTTGGGGTTGGGCTGGTGTCGCAGCCGTCTGATCGATCGGACGCCCTCAACCTAACATTTTTGATTTGGAAGTCTTGCCAGGTCACCTGGCCACCTGGCCTCATATCGCTAGACAATCTTGCTCGCTCGAGCGAGACAAAACCTAAAAAACATGCATATGGAGATGAGACAATCATGCTCGTGAACCGAACAGTTAACAACCTTCGGTTTCTGGCTGAAAGAGGCAACCCGTTTCTTGTGTTTGATGCTGTACATTATCATTTTTAGTGCTTATATAAATGTTAATCCTCTTTTCTTTTTTGCTAAGGTCGTCTTTAAGGTTGAGCCTGCCTTCCGTTCTCTTTATAATGGGCACATGCATATCAAAATTCAAAATTTAAAATTTAAAATTCTAATATGATTGTTTGTAATTGAAAGCATCTAGGCCCCGGTGTTGGTTTCGGCAATTGATGGCAACGCTTAATTACCATGACTAACGTGTGTTTTGCAGAAACGTTGGTAAGTTGGGTCATGAAGATGATAACTGCTTTGAGCAATATGGTATTCATGTCCCTTGATGGAAATCGTTTCGGTTTTCAAAGGATCAACGATAAGATTAAGGACGGTTAGTTCCGGATGTCAAGGTGTTGAGATACATCTGGAATAGTCGTTAGGATCTTTGTTTCTTCCTTTGACCGTACTATAAAGAGGGGCATGAGCGAGTAGCTTGACCTAGGTGAGTCTTGTGTTTAGGTGTGGTGCACACTTGTCAAACTTAGCACTAGGTAGCTCGAGAAAAGCTCAGAGTTCAGTTGGAAGCAACTTAGTTCAAGTTGCATCGCGTATAGAAGACGTTTGAGCCGTTTACCTATGACCGGACGCGATCCTGGTCATGACCGGACGCGTCCGGTCAGTACTAATACTTCACTGCGATTTCAACTGATCGACCGGACGCGGTCCTTGAGAGGACCAGACGCGGTGGTCAGTCTGACACGTGTTCCAGAGGGTAAACAGCGTAATCGGACGCGACTGTGAAATGATCGGCGCGTCCGGTCACGTTCCAGTAAGGTCCTGCGACGACCGGACGTGTCCGGTCATCACCGATCGGACGCGGTCACGCGTCCGGTCTCGTTACAGTAAGCTCCCTGCACGATCGGACGCGTCCGATCACCCCTGACCGGCGCGTCCGGTCACTCAGCCGAAATTTCAGAATTTCGACCGTTATGAGCGACCAGCGTGTCCGGTCACTTCGAGCGGCGCGTCCGGTCACTCAGCCGAAATTTTAGAATTTCGACTGTTACGAGCGATCGGTGCGTCCGGTCACCCCGTGTTTTGCTGAGTTGGCAGGTAATGGTTCGTTTCGACTGTGGGGTGTATAAATACATCCCCACCACCTCTTTTAGAGGTCTCTTACTCATTTGTTCAGCTGAGAAACACCTTTGAAGTGCAAGGGAGTGCAAGAGCCCTAGTGAGGATAGAGATTTGCGAATCAAAGTTTGAGAATCCTCTCTAGTGACAAGAGTCTAGCAAGTGTGCATCCATCTTCTCATTAGGCTTGTTGAGGTCAAGTGAGAGTTCTAGCTTGTTACTCTTGGTGATCGCCATCACCTAGACGGTTTGGTGGTGATTGGGAGTTTGGTGATCATCCGACGAGATTGTGGGTGACCCAACTCAAGTTGTGAGCGGTTTTGGGTGATTCGCCGCGACGGAGTGTCGAAGAATCAACCCGTAGAGAGCACTTGATCCTTGCGCGGATCAATGGGGAGCTACACCCTTGCGCGGGTGCTCCAACGAGGACTAGTGGGGAGTGGCGACTCTCCGATACCTCGGCAAAACATCGCCGTGTTCCTAACCCTTACTTTCAAGCATTTACTTTAGTGCATTACTTTCATTGCTTATTTACTTTCCTAGAATTATCATGCTAGTCTAGGATTGGAACTTAGGGTACAAAACTTTTTCGGTAGAATCACAAGGAACACTAGTAGGCACTAGGGGTGAAGTTTGGTTTGTAGGATTTAATTCTTGCAATTAATTTTTAGAAAAGCCCAATTCACCCCCTCTTGGGCATCTTGATCCTTTCAGTAATTAAAATGTACTGTTCAAGTATCAGGTTTATAAGTATGAACAATATACTACAAAATAAATAAATGATCAAAGTGTAATTTAAAAGACAATATCATGTCACATTGCGCCTTGTAAAAGAAGATAGAGGGTGTAAGGTGGATCCTAAATTTTTTAAGACCCCTCTTTTTGCACACTATAGATGCGGTAAAGAGAAACACTGTCGCTCCCGGAGTGTTTTTTTTTGTTGATGTTGTGGAATATGAATACTACCTTTACCTCGAAATAAATCAATCCGTATTGTCTTAAATCAAAACTTTTTATGTTCAACCGAATTTATAGAAAAAGTAGCAGTATTAATGACACTGAATAAACACATTGTGAAAATATTTTCACAGTGTATCTAATGATACTAATTTAGTGTCATAAATGTTGACTCTTTTTTCTACAAATTTGATCAAACTTTTTGGAAGTTGAGTTTAGACAACCAAACATGAGGGAAGAGGGAAGTTGTTTTCTGTGCAACCATACATGAGGAATCGGACGTCCTCTCTTGCAAGAAAGGGATGCTTCTCACATGTCCAAACAAACAAATTTATGTCGATTCAATATAGATTATAGAAGATTAGGTTACTCCACCAGAACTCCTATGGGATCTGCTTTCCCTATAATTTTTAAAGATATCTCAAAATCTTTCTCCCCTAAATAAAGGAGACCTCGCCACCTCGGAACCTGCCCTTGTGGTCGCGTCTGGCTCTACCGCCCACTGGTCACTGCGCCCTCGTGGTCAGATCAAGCCGAGCGCTCGCCATCACGCCTCACATAGCCACCTGTTCGTTTGAAGTCTTGGAGGAGTGTGGTGTTCGTAGGAGGAAGAAGAATACATTTGATCATGACATGTGGGCACCACGTGTCCATGTATAAGAATGGATGTCAAGGATGAGTTTTGTGTGATCAGTTGCTAGACGACACTTCTATGTGCCGAAATTACTTTTAAGAGATCTCCTATAGTCCTATAGCCGATTAAAGAGAAGAAGGAATGAGAGAGCTGACAGAGTTACTCTAGGCCGTGTTCACTTCTCATCCCAACCCAAAATATTTCCTCTTCCATCCATCACATCAAATCTTTCGACGCATGCATGGAGCATTAAATGTAGGTAAAAAAGATAACTAATTGCATAGTTTGTCTGTAAATGTCGGGACAAATCTTTTGAGCCTAATTAGTTCATGATTGGACAAATTTTGCCAAATAACAACGAAAGATGCTACAGTAACTTTTCGCCTACTTTTCGCGAAGTGAACACACCCCTAATCACACTCGCGGGTACCTAATAAAAAAATCACACCCGCGGTGCTTTCCACTTCGAGCATGTTGCGTCCTCCGCTTGTCATCCTGAGCTGTGTTCCCTTCCAAATGCTCGTGTTCGACTCCAGTTCCTTCACTGATTGCATGTGTATCTTTGTACCCTTATAATTGATTTGAGGTATATGTCATTTGACATGTACTCTTTCTGTCAAAAACAATGCATTACATGTTTTAGTGGCGCTTCATATCCGTTTTATTTAAATTCAGAGACAACACTCTCAAGTCTCAACAATATAACAAAGCACCACTAACGAGACCATGATAACTCCCTTGTTTTAAGTGCTGCAAAAAAAATCATACTGGAAGTTTAAAAGTCTCAAAAAATCATACTTTGAAAGTTTAAAAGTCTCAAGATATTTGTCATAGTGGATGCCTCTTATTTTTCCGTTTTCTTTACCCCCTTTTTTTTTTGCTGGAACATGTGACTTGGACAACTATTAGTGCATCTTGCTTTAGCTGTATTATATTTCTTTAAAGAATAATTGTTATTTCCTTCAAATTTTATGTGTCCGTAGCAACATTCATAAAAAGAACTCTGTAATCTAGCCTGAAATAAAAAAAAATGTGTTGGAATACTAAATGTTTTTGCTAAGTTTTCGGTTTAGATAAATAAATATAGGGCGAGCCTGTAGTGGATGCCATAGTGTCCATTCAATAACTGATAACATAATAGGGCTTTAGGTTTATACGAATACAAAATTGCTAAACAGAACTACAAACAAATCCACTCACTCCAGCCTGAAACATAAATTTTGAGAGAAAAATGCTCGTTTATATCTGGACTCGTATAATCCATGATCGCATCAACCTGTAACCGGTGGTGTGGTCGTGTAGGTCTATTCATACACAATTATGCACCAACTCCCACGTGTACTTCGTTATACTCATCCTGATCTACAATCTATCAGTTATGTCACAACCTTTTTCCATAATATAATCTTTCCAGCGGATCACATTACCATTCATTTATTCAGTAAAAGAGAAGCATCGATTAGTCATTACAAGTGTGATTGTCCGGCCACAATCCACAGAATATTAGCATCAGGAATGAGCTAAAAGCAAGATAGGTAGCAAGGCTGGAGTCGATGGACATTTAACGTCAGGGGAGAAGATGCATGTCATCGGAGCCCTTGGACGAGAACGGAAGGTATTCCTTACAGCTGCTACGTGGTATGACCAAATCTAATCAGCATCAAGCAGGGGCCGCAGGGTAATATTTACACCAAAAATCCTCTTCACACTTCAGAACTCTATCTGCTGTCGATCACGTTCTCCGGCTCCTGCACATAATCAAAATCATCGCAAAATAGATGAAGACAATTATTATGTACCTAGATGAGCGATTAACGAGTAGTTTAGTTGAAATTTTATGAAAACTGAATAATGAAACTAAACAAAAGGTGAGTTTGGCAAACCTACATTAAACACAGCAACCAAGGGCAACGAAGACACTACTGTCATGAACATCAAAAGAATCTACTGGGGCAGCATCTGTTGAAGAGAACACTTTGTACAGTTCAGCCAGCAGGCGATCACACCTAGGAAACCTGAAGTTGCTGGCTGGCGAATGTCACTTTCTCTTCTTTGTAATGACCTCAGGAACTCCTCTGAGCTCAGGTTACCATCACAGTTAGCATCAAACACATGGAAAATTATGTCCACTACTTTGTCAGTCAAGTCCACTCCACAAACCTATAAAGCAAAGAGTAGGAAATCAATCAGAAAACGGATCTAATATTTGTGAATAACTGAAGCATGTCATCTATAAACAAACAGGCTAGCTAGCAGCCTAGGGCAGAACACTACATAATAAGAGAAATGTGAAACCCAGTGCTTCTTCTAAGGAAACCTGGAAGAAATATATTTCAATTGGTAATAGCTAACTCAAACTACACAGGGCAGGTGTAGAAGACCTTACATGTGATGCAGCACGTTTTAGATCCTGCTTCGTCAACAAACCATTTACTTTGCCATAACTGAAGATAGCCATTGCAAATGGTTCCAACCTTCTTCGAAGATCAGCAAATGCCTTGAACTCCTGAAATTATAGATTTGTAATTTGAAATGGAACAATGGTGAACACAAGGACAATGATGATTGATGAGGAATAGCTAATAGTCCAACCTCAAAGGTAATGCGCAGATCCTTGAGGTCAAGATTGTCATCCAAATCATCGACTCTATCCAGTAACTTGTCTATGTAATTCATATCAGCAGAAGCAACCATGGATAAAGCAAAGTCCTTTACAGGTATTGTGTTGGATGATTTCATATCGTAGTGACTGAACTCCAAGCGGACAATCTGCAGAAGATTCAACCAGGGGAAAAACACAATGAGTTAAAAATTTCTTGCGAATGGACTAGGCATAATGGGGGGGGGGGTGTGGGTTGACCACATAGGCCTGTGGTGCTAAGAAAATTTTCATGCTTTCACTGAATCCTTTAACAAGGATTATTAATGTTTATTCTATGATGGTAAGCCAGATGCTGGTCAAGAGGTATGGAAATAATCACTAATCTACACCAATACAAAATGAGATGCACTTGTACAGTAAAAACATTGAACTTTGGTTAAATAGTTTCAAAACAAGGAAACTCAATCAAAAGTTGTGCGTTCAAAATCTGGAATAAATTGGAATTTGGTAGTGCAAGCTTGTCCCTTCTTTTTCTACATTCCAGAAATTGCAGTCTTTTCCATGTACAAATAATTTGTTTCTGATTCTCCACAATTTACTTCTTTATAGAAAGTATATAAAACTAAATACAACTCTATACGAATTAATCTGCAAACTTACATATAGCATAGTCATGTTCAGCAACATTTTCTAGAAAATAGAACTATTTGTGACACATAATCTTCCTTTATGAAATGAACGGATTATTTCGAGTTCTGAAAAAATACAGAAGCAAATGCTGACAAGTGCAGTTGATTGATACAGACTCTGATTTATTTGGCTTTACACTAAGTCTCTCAAGAGTTATATCAACAGAAACATTATCTAGATTGATAATATATTAATGAACAAAAAAATGAAAAAGAAATAAATCACCTCATCATGCAATTGCTTCAAAAAACTAGAGAACTTATCATAGTGTAGATGTTCATTCCCATCCTTGCCAAAGAAGTACTCGACCAGTCCACCATCTTCTACCGGCTGACAAACCTTACGTCCAAAGCGTAAACCATCCCTATGGGCAGCTCCTTGTCTATTATAGGATCGCATCAGTGTCATCACTTTCCTAAACTCATCTTTGTCAATTTCCCTGTGATGAAGACATAGTAGCAAGTGAGAACAAAGAATAATAAACAGATAAACAGCTTGTCAAATTTAATCACACCCTTAATAACATCTGAGATGATTGGACATGCTCAAAAAGCAGGTTTTTTTTCTGGATGACAAACTGTACATGAATTGCCAAATGTAAACAACATGTAGGCATGCGGGCATAGATAATATAGTTTAAAGGCGTCCTTCTGTAAAGCACATACCAAAATGTAAAGCACAGCACATAATTTTAATAGATTCAGAAAAAGGGGGGGTGGGGGTGGGTTGTGGGGTGGGGGTGGGGGTGTGGAGTCAAGTTTAAAGGGATCAAACAATGCAAAAGTCAAAACTAGCGATGTCAGATATTTCTTTTACTCTATCTGATTTTCTTCCAGAACTACGGTATTCACAGTTTTAAATTCTAAGGACTCACATCGGTTAACTGTTCCAATGCAATACCTCATGTATAACCTTGATTCCTTAATTAAAATGGATATTAGATTTGCTACGAAATGTTGTGATAAAAATTTGGGGGTGGGGTGAAGGGCTTTGGAGGTATGTTCTTTGTTGAGATTTGGTGCTTCCTTTGAATCCATGGAGGTGACATTTTACCAGTGGGGTCACATCGGGAGTTCTATATACCAAATGTGATCAAATGCCGCCAAAAGAAACATGGGATTGCATTCTCCCCAGATACCACTAGCTGTGGAAGATCGCACATATGACCATAGTCATCTGACACCAGTATTTCCAAACAAGATATGACTAGTCAAAAAAATTCCAAACTAAAATATGTAAATGAGCATGCTTGTAACAATTAAATGGTTCGGAGCTAATTAAATTAAAATAAGAAAAG
The DNA here is from genome assembly GCA_038087645.1 of Saccharum hybrid cultivar R570. Classification (NCBI taxonomy): domain Eukaryota; kingdom Viridiplantae; phylum Streptophyta; class Magnoliopsida; order Poales; family Poaceae; genus Saccharum; species Saccharum hybrid cultivar. The sequence goes on along the minus strand of JAQSUU010000191.1, from coordinate 6,401,892 downwards.
AGGAACCAGATGCTGAGATGCATAAAGAAGCCTCTAGAGAATATGGATATGAATGGGTCCAGTAGCTGGAAGATAACATACCCATTGTGGTCAAGGTCAAACATCTTGAAAGCCACATTGAAGCTTGATTCAGGGATGCTAAGTAATGTTACAAAGAAGATATACCTGCATGAGGCAACATTAAAAATTAAAATGACATATGGCTTACGGAAATCAAGTAAAAAGTACAGAAAGGCATGCAACACTAATAGCATAGCGATACTGATACCCAGATAGCTAGATGCCTAGATGTGTCAGTGCCATCCCTACGCATGCATAGTTGAGAGGATGTTATAACAGTGCCTATGTATATGATAATATATCCCTACATTAGCTTCTCTTAACTATTTCATTGCATAAAGATGACTAGACAGGACAGAGAGAAATTGCCAATATGATGCAGATATAGTAGATGGCAGAGCAAACGCAAACAATCGCTTCTGTTGAAGTCACAACCCACTTACTCAGAAAAGGAGATGACTCCATCACCATTTGTATCGAATAGCATGAAAAACTCAGATGGGGCACATTGTAGCTCGCCAGGGTGGCGCTCCCCCCTCAATCTCCCTTCCCTGACAATTTTAGACTCGGATGGGGGGAAAACGGGAACTACTGACCTCATCAGGTCGGTAGGTAACATGTACATTTCACCCTCCGGGCTGTGGACGGATGCGAAGTACTCAAAGATCTAGCATAAGAAGCACGAGAATTTGAATGGGAAAATTATCAAGCCATATGACGTAGAATGGTTATTCTATGGAATGCCACATTACCTTCTCTGGAGGGCTGCGCGTCCTAATCCTCTTCTCGTACTTGAAGAACACCCTTCGGCGATATGAATCTACAAGACGATGGTAACCAAATCATCATGCCGTTTCTATCAACTATGACCAAATTAACTTAAATATATATTATATAGGGGTTGTTTAGTTGGTGAAAAAGTTTGGGTTCGGCTACTGTAGCACTTTTCGTTTTATTTGGCAATTTGTGTCCAATCATGGACTAATTAGGCTCAAAAGATTTGTCTCGTGATTTACAACTAAACTGTGTAATTAGTTTTTTCTTTCGTCTACATCTAGTACTCCATGCATGTGCCGCAAGATTCGATGTGACAGGTACTGTATAAACTTTTTTGGATTGCATTCGCAACTAAACAGGCCCATAATATGCATGGCTACAAAGTACAAATGCTCGTCGAACGAGAGGAACGCTGACGGCGACTCGGTGAGAAAAAAAAACACTAGCATTTCTCGTGCAACGATAGCCACAAATCCACAGGCTCGGATGCATCACCTTTATCTACACAAAAAAATAACGAAGACGAGCTAATTCATTGCGCGCCGCTACGGATTCAACCAAGGGTGCTCACCTCCGAACAGGAACCTGCCCTCCCGCTCCCCGGTGGCTCCGACCCCGCCGAAAGCTGCGGGGAAGGCGCCGTTGCCTCCGCCCCCTGCGGTGGCGGCATCCTCCGCCTGGCCGGAGTACGCGAGCGGCTGCGGGTTCGAGGACAGCAGCCAGATCCCGAGCCCCGAGCCGGCGGCCACGGCGGCCGCGGTGAAAGCCCTAGAGTCGCTGCAGGGCCCCGCGGCCTCGGCCTCAGCGGCGGCTGCGGAGAAGGCGCGGGCGCGGGCACTGGAGGGCCCGAGCCGCTCGACGGCGGATCGGAGGCGGGTTAACGCGGCGGCCATGGATGTCGGGGGCTAGCGGCTTCGATTCGCCGAGGACGGAAGGAAGGGAGGAAGGAAGCGGCGACGCGGGGGCGCACGGACGTTGGGGTTGGGCGGAGCCTGCCGGAATGCGAGGGAGGGAAGGAATAGGCGATTAGCTGGCCGGCTTTCTTGGGCTTCCTCTTCTTGTGCCGTGGAGACAAGACAACCGGCCAAGGCCCTGTCCGGCTTTGTAGGCATTGGCGGCAATATGCATGCAGGAAAAAAAATGTTCCTTTTCAATTTCCTTTAGACCTCGTTAGTTTGGCTGCCAACTATTCCAACTATATATATATATATATATATATATATATATATATATATATATATATATATATATATATATATATATATATATATATATATATATAATCGTCCTGTACATGGGCCGGTCTCAACCCGGACTAACCATAAAACCAGTCTACAGTGAAACCGTATCTGAAGGCCAAGACGGGTTGGTTTGAATCGGGTAGTAACCATCCAACCCGTTCAGGTCGGCCCGTGTGCTGCGGCTACGGCCGCCGGCGCCAGCGCGGCCTCGGAGATGAAGAGCTTCTTCTCGACCTCCTTCACCAGGGCTGCGGGCGACGGCGCACAGGTTGCTGGGGCCGGCACGGACGCCAGCGTGGACGCGCTCTGCGGCGCGGGCTGGCGTGGAGGAGCCAGAGTGGAATACGAAGCAGCCGGCGACGTCGTCGAGGATGATGTCGGCGCTCTGACAGTGACCGGATCCGCCGGACACACAGGAACACAGGCAAGGAGCCCTGGGGCGGGGTTGCTGGCGCGGGTACCTGTACGCGGTCGCCTTCGTGGGTACGCGTCGCCTCTCGTAGAGGAAGAAGCAATGACTTTGTTTGGAATTCGACAAGAAGTCAGTCCGTCGAGGTCGGACCTGATCCTCTTGTGCCACTGCCCGCCGCCGGCCGCCTGGCGGACGGTGCCGACGGACCTGCCCTCGGAGCGGCGCGGCCATCGCCGCCAGCGTTGGAGGCGGCGAAGAGCGAGGAGAGGCCGGCAAGAGGTTGACGACGTGGCGGATGTTGTTGAGCTACCGGACAAGGCCGATGTTGCGGGAGAGGTCGTCGGGCACCCTCCTCTGCTGCACTCGTCTACGGCTTGACCAAACCCGACAAAACCCGTGGGTAAGAAACTGTAGGAGGAGGATAGCTACGGCAGGGCCGTCTCTAGATATTTGGGGCCCCAGAGCAAAATATAAATTGAGGCTCTCTAATTGAAAAAAATGTCTGACGTAGACAGAACCTGTAGGAATGAGTGAAACGAGATAGAGCAGCGGTGCAGTTTGATGGGCGGTAGCCGGCAGGCGGTGCGCACTACGCAGGCATGGCGAGGCGTTCGTGGACTCCGCTACTCTGGCCGACAGGCGCAGGAAGGGCAGCAGACGTTGATCGATACTTCGACACCGCAGTAGATGAATCGTCACAACGTCAGTAGTCTGAGACGCAATACACAATTGGGCCCTGACCAGTAAAAAGATGCAACTTGGGGCCCTACTTATTTATGGGGCCCTGTTCAATCGAACAGCTCGCACACCCTTGTCGACGGCCCTGAGCTACGGGCTGGGACGGGTTTTGCCCACAAACCGTTTTAACCAACCCATGAACAAGGTTAATACCTAATAATAAATAGGCAAAATTTCAGACTCTTTTTTTTATCCATCCATTTGTTTGGTCCGTCTTCCCCTAACTAACTTCGTGAATATGGATATTGTTTATATCTCTACAACTCTCATGTTTATATATGACACATATTGGGCAGAGTTCCTAAAGTAATATAGATAGTTGTAGGAATCATAATCCAAATAGATGTTTTCGATTCTAAGTATGTTATATAGTAATTCTAACTCAAATAGGAAAATAAATTTATTTATACCTAATATTTAAAAAGGAAAATTTTGTTGTTTTTCTTGTTTCTACCCCTTTTTCTGTCTGCCGTTTGTGCTTTTCTGGATAGAACACGGATCAGAGTCTGAGTTACGTGCTGACAAACCGGACGTGTGCGTAAATTAATCGCTCTGCCCTTCTCCGCGTGGGTCCCCACGGGAAAAAAAAAGTGGATCGGACTACTCTTTATTAAGGAAAAAAACGGAAAAAAAAACTCACAGGGAAAAAAAAATCGCGCGCTTCCAAACTGCTCAAGATCCTATCTGTACATACTACGTAGTCCTATATATCTATACGGCAGGGCGGCGATGTCGGTGCTGACCGAGACGGACTGGCGACGAAGGGCACGGCGCTTGGAGCGACCCGGCCAGCCCAGGCTGCTCTTAGACACAGTGTGCGGGTGCAGTACTTCTTCCACGCTACCGTGGATCCTAGAATGCTCTTGTCATCTAGGTATCACCATGTGTCTCTCAACTCTTGTCAGTCCCTCCGTCCTAAAATAAGCACACGTCATGCGCTTTAAGGAGTCAAACACCTTTAAATTTGATCAAATATTATAAAAAACATTAATGATTATGATACTAAATAAACATCATTAGATTAATCACGTCATATATTTTCATAGCTAAATTATTTAGAGATACATAAATCCAGTCAAACTTGATACTTGTTGACTCCTTAAAATGTGAGATGAGCACTTATTTTGGGACGAGGAGGGTCCGTATGTGCGCCATATGCATTGCATCATCACCGCTTGGAGACTTTGGAGTAGAATACTACGTCTACGTACACGGCAAAGACTGACATTATGTCATCCTTGGCATCATTGACGCAGGAATATTACATCCGGCACACAAGGACGGGCGCACGGACGACAACAGCGCCGAGCGGCAGGTCTCTCGTTGCCTCCTCCGTCCCAACGTCAGCATGAGCGTTTCTCACTTTGGCATGCTTTCTCTCTCTCTTTCCATCCGACTGTCGAGTGTGACCGTTTTTTTTCGTCACATTTTTTCTATCCGTCGCGACACCAGGGGTGAGCATTTTTTTTTGGCATTCAAACGTGATCATTTTTAAGCTCTCTTTTTGTCGTCCGCCCTAGCGTCGGCACGAGGATTTATTTTGTTTCGTCCCAGTGTTCGGTTCCTTCCTCAGCGTTTTTTTTAAAAAAAATTCCAAATCTGAACCCCATTCTGGAATTTAGGTTTCTTTCCATAAATATTAAAAACAAAAGAATAAATCACAAAAAATAAAATCAATCATAATCCTTTACTATGTCTTAAAATAAAGATTTTCACAATCAAAAAATTGATACATTTTTTATTAAAAATAAAACCTATCTTATTAGAATTTGTTCAGCAGATGTTCGAACTATTTAAATCTGAACTAAAACATTGAGCAGTTTGTAGTTCATTATAACCTAAAAAAATACATCTTCAGGCTATACGTATACGTATGCACTAATGCAATCCCGAATGAGGTCTCTCATCATGATCGTCAGCGGATAGATCACCAAGAAAGTCACAGAACTCGATATTAAAATGTAGCAACACATAATAGTATGAAAATTAAAGTTATAACATAGATCACAAATTCTTTATCGACTTGAGCTACATATTTTTATGGGTCATCAATATTTAAATGTAGCAACGCATAATAGTATAAAAATTAAAGTTATAACATATTTATGAATAAATATTTTCATGTTCTACACACAAGAAAAAATCTATCAAATTTATATTTCATCAAACTTAAAACATAATAGGATATTATAAATTTAATAGGACATTGTTCTATTATCGCAAACATTAACTTATAGATGTCGTGTTCATCATAAAACAAAATTTTATCTTTTAAATTTCATAAATGAATATTACCATTTATGTTCTCATTTATCCTATATATTTGATAGCTTATTTTATCCCGTTGCAACGCACGGGCATATTTACTAGTACAAGTATAAATTAGCAAATATATTATCTCTAACGGTTAGATTGAAAGCTAGAGATTATCCTTGTCGTATGGATATCTCATGGAGTCTTGTAGGCTCACGTTTAAATCAATATATTGGATAGAGCATGGCTTGCAATCCGGACTCTCTTGGTTCAAGACGTGGCTGATTCATGGTATGCAACATATATGATGCATGCATGCACACGGACCCTTGTTCAAATCCGATGCACGTAGAGAAGAGGGAAACGAAGCAAACGCATAGTATTATTATCTATATCTATACATTGTTATATTACGACCAATATTATAGTTTCAAATTTTAATAAAAAGAATAAAACACTGATGTTTTCATTTTTCGCTAACGTATTTTTTTCCCGTTGCAACGCACGGTAATTTTGCTAGTTAATATAAATAAGCCTACCAATCTAGCTGAAACAGTTCTCGGGCAACCATTCCAAATTAAATGGACGAACCCTTATTTATTCCAAAAAAAATTACGGTTCGTATATGGCAATGGCAGTAAGCCAGTGACATCATCGAGTATTTCGTCACGAGACGGAGAAGATTACTATCAATGGCTCGTTTTTTTTTATTCACATCCAAGACGTTTGCTAGTGATATCTCGAGAAAACAATATAAGGGCTCCTTTGGTTAGGCAAAAACTGCGCCTAAGAATCGTTCCAGCTGCTCATAGGCTACATAAACTAGACATACAATTCGGCCAGGAACCGTTCCAGGGAGCTGTTCCGTGCAAACCAAACAGACCCTAACAGTGTTTGTGTTCTTTGTTATCTTAGTATTTCCCACAATAAAAGTGGATGGAAAAGCTACTCAAAGAACACAGCTGTAAGTGTTTGGTGTCCCCGTGGTCCTACGTAATGCAACTTAAAAGTGCTTCAAGAAAAAATCCAATTAAAATATGAAGACAACATGTGCTAGTGCTAGTCTATTTTGTACAAAGTTTGACCTTGAAGGCTTGAACAAACACTTAAACTATGCATATCTACTCTCTCTGTACCAGATTAAAAGACGTCCCGAAAGCTGACACAGAGACCAACGCTGATGGACAATGACTCTGAAACCCCTATGGAATCTTTGCCCCTAACGCACGTCTGCAGCAGCATGTCTACTTGAAACAACGCTTCGGCCAGGAGCCCCCTCACACACCGCCAGTTGCTTTTCATTTTTTATTCACATTGTACAACAGGATTTGATGGTTGACCGGTGATGTACATATGCTGTAAGAGCTACCGAAGCTAAAACGTCTTGCTTTTTTATACTTTTTTCAAACACTCTGTATTTTGGGACGGAGGGAGTACAACTTTATAGCTCACATCTTTGTTTGACACTATTCATTATCCTTGTGCTAAAATAACCCATACGATGTCGATATGAATATTGTATGTCGTATATCTATTATTTTAGCATGAAAATGTCTCCAAACAAAAAACATTGTGAGCTATAGAATATTGTTTCAATCCAACTTCATATAAAAAGTTAAGATTCTTGTAGTAAGTTGTGCAGAAATGGAATTCCTACCAACGGGAATTCTGGGAAGCAGGCGTCCGTCCGCCTCGGACGCTCTATTGATGGGCCACGATGCTGGCCCAACTACCTCCTCCTATCTGCTCGGGAGTTCTAAAAAAAGAATCGGTCTTCTTGCCTCGTGTCCCTCTTCCTTCCCCAACGCGTCGCACCCCGCGTGAAGCTCGCAGCGCCGCGCCGTTGCCTACAGCCCCGTCGGCCACCAGCGCAGTCGTGCGCCCCCACCGCCTCCTCGTTGCTCTGACCCGGCATCGCGCCACCCTCCCCGCACACTTGTTGCGCCGCCACGCTTGCTCCCCCGTGCCCCGGACTGCCGAGGACCGCCGGCTCCTTGAACTCGGGGTGGGAGCCGAGGACCACCAGCTGTCCTTCTTCTGAGATCCGTTTATCGCCTCCTTAAACTCGGTGTGGGCGCCATCTTCTCTGCTCCTCGCCTCGGGCCGCCGCCTCGGGTGAATACACGATGACAAACCTCCATTCTCACAAGCAGCAAGAAGATGTTACGCTGAAAGCGCATGTTGCAAGCGTATCTTCAAGTGTTTTAGATGTTTCAGATGTATGTTGCAAGTGTTTCATACAGATGTTGCAAAAGTGGACCGAGATGTTGCAATGGTTGTACATGTATGTTGCAAGCTTTTGTTTCCGATGTTTCATCTGTTTTTTCCAGACGTATGTTGCAAGTGTCTTTATTTAGATGTTGCATATGTTTCACACATATGTTACAAAAGTGCTTTATCTGAACGTTGCACATATTTTACAATATTTTTCAAGTGTTTTTGCAAGTGTTTTAGATGCATATTTCAAGTGTTTCATATGCATTAAGACGTAGTGTTTCATATGCATTAAGACGTATGTTGCAAACGTTGCATCTGAATATTTCAAAAGTAAATTGGGTATTGCATTTCCATCCTCGCTTTCTGTTGCCATGCCTCGTTGTCTCCTCCTCCTCCCGGCGCCGGCTGGCATCTGTTGCCCCCTCACCCTCTTCTCGATGCAGGTGACGTTTGGAGCGGCGTGGGCCCCGAGTGGGCGCGCGAAACGGCGTCGTGAAACGACATGGAAACAACTATAGGCACAGACATTTAGACGTCAGGACGCTAGCAAGCCCGTCCTACCAATTGAACGCGAGATTTGAATTTCTCCACTTCCCTTTTTTCCCGTTTCAATTGGTGGGAGGGGTTTGTCCACCTTTTTATTCGGAACTGTTATTTAAAAAACTATTTTTTTATAAAAAAAAAAGGCTTACCCGCGGTAGTAGTAAAGCCCAGTATGTAACCAGTAAGCACAACGGCCCAAAAAATAAAACCCCTTGTAACCTCTCAAATGAAAAGAACAAAAGCCCATCTAACTCGCATACATATAACCAGCCGGACGAATAGGGTTTGGTTTGGGCAAGCCTTCTATCCTCCCGCCGCCGCCGCCGCCACCGCCTACGCCGTGCGCCGCTGCCCGTTAGTCCTCTCGAACATCAACCATGGCGGAGCAGGTGAGTTGCATCCGTGGACTGCACGACGAGCTATCGATTTGTTGTCTTTCGATAAGTCCGAGTGGGGAATACTAGCCTTCTCGCAGTCGCAGCGTTCTTTTGGCCCAATTTGCTATGGTGCCTTGCTTGTAAGTCATGTTGACACCTTCAGGTCTAGTGCTGTTCTGTCGAGGTGTCCTTACTCCTATGTAGACGTCTATTGATCTAGTGGTATGGTTTGATTCAATTTCGTCATTAGTGTCGACTTGTTCAATCCTAATACTATGAAATGGATGTGGGTAACTTCTTTCCTCACTGATTGATTCAATTGTGACGCTCTAAAATAGATGTAGATAAATATTGAGTCGAGCACCAGATCTATGTGGATCAGTCTAGTTCTTACTATTTAGTACAAGTGGATTGCCATCGTTCTGTTACCAGTACAATTTTATCAACCTGTCACCATTTTATCTGTAATAAAAATTAAACACTTATCTGGTTTTTGCAGACAGAGAAGGCTTTCCTCAAGCAGCCTAAGGTTTTCCTCTGGTAAGAGAAAGTAGTGTTATTCCTTGTAAATTAGGTTCGTGGTATTTTGTCGTGGAACGAACTACTAATCATGGTTTCATTTGCATAATTGCAGCTCGAAGAAGGCCGCCAAGGGGAATAAGCCCGGGAAGGGGGGCAACAGGTTCTGGAAGAACATTGGCCTTGGTTTCAAGACTCCCAGGGAAGCCATTGAAGGTTTGTCCTGGAGTTCGATTGTCCAACAATTTGTCATTTCAGAGCTCCCTAATTTGATGTTACTTGTTAGCTTAATGTAACTAACTTACTCATGGGCTCGTAGTGTTCACTGATTCATCACTTTTAAGAGACTAGCGAAGAATCCAGGACTGAATCAAACTCTATGTGATTTTATCTGTTATAAATGTACCCTATTTAAGCTATCCGTCACTCAACTGTTTGATCTTTTCTGCAACACTCGGGCTGTACTGAAATAGAAAACATTAGCAAGCATATGGCAATGTTGCAACTATTTTTTTCTGTGTTATTTTGTTGATATATTGCAAGGAGTGCCTGGTTCTCTTAATGCCCATTGACATGAACATTATGCTATATCCTTTGTATCCAATCAACCTGAAGGTGTGACAATTTGTCTTTTAGTTTCTCCTTGATTATCTTTACACACGTGCTTCTTTATCTACCAGGGGGGTGTGTGTCATTGTTAATAAATACTTGAAACGTGATTGCTCTTGTTTTTTGTTTTCATTGCCTTTACTCAGAACTGCTTATGCAGCTCTGCCATACCTTGTCCAGTGCAGAAATTCTGTAAACTTTGAGACTTAAATGTGCTTTTCATTTGTCTTGTATTGCAGGAACCTACATTGATAAGAAATGCCCGTTCACTGGCACTGTGTCAATTAGAGGCCGCATCATTGCTGGAACATGTCATAGCGCTAAAATGAACAGGACTATCATTGTTCGTCGGAACTACCTTCACTTTGTCAAGAAATATCAAAGGTCAGTGAGTATTCTTTGTTGATTTTCAGACTTATATTAGATTATTTCATCGTACTAACTGTAATTCTGATATTCTTGTTTAGGTATGAGAAGAGGCACTCTAACATCCCCGCCCACATTTCTCCTTGGGCCTCGTTTAGATGCTGAAAAAATTTCAACCCGATGAATAGTACCACTTTCGTCTTATTTGACAAATATTGTCCAATCGTGGACCAACTAGGCTCAAAAGATTCATCTCGTGATTTCCAACTAAACTGTGTAATTAGTTATTTTTTTTACCTACATTTAATACTCCATGCAAGCGGCTAAAAATTGATGTGATGGAGAGAGAGTGAAAAAACTTGGAATTTTGATGTCATCTAAACAAGGCCTTGCTTTCGTGTGAAGGAAGGAGACCATGTGATCATTGGCCAGTGCAGGTAAAAAAGCAGTTCGGATTGTTTTGAAGCTAAGCTTGGTCTTTCCTTAACTTCATATTTGCACCACTTTTTCCAATACGATTATGGCATTACTAGATTCTACATTTTCTGCTGTGCCAATAATAGCTGCTTGATGCCACTCGGAATTCTGAAAAACTCACTGCTGTGACATGTGCCTATGCAGGCCACTGTCCAAGACGGTGAGGTTTAACGTGCTGAAGGTGATCCCTGCCGGGTCAAAGAGTGGTGCAGTGAAGAAGGCATTCACTGCTGCCTGAGGAAGAGGAATAATACATCAAAGATTCGGAAAGCTATAGATCATGAGAAGATTCTGAAAGTTATAGATCATGAGATTTTGATATCAGTTTCTATATGCCATTTGTACTAGGATTTTTGACTCAGAGAATTATGTGCGAAGTTAAAAGTCAAATGTGCTGAATTCAGCAATATTGTCAAGAGGAAATCTTGAGTGACGTCCTGGAGGCTTTTTTTTTTCAGTTGGACGATGATCTTTGTTCGTTTACGGGTGAAAACATCTTGCTGGTTGTGATTATGTGGGTTCTTCTCAGACGGCCGACACCTAATGCTAGTGGTCTATGCCTAATTTGTATGGATGATGGATCATTGGATCCAATTCCCATACGGCCATACATCCAGACATCTATGTGTGTCTGGTGTTATGTCGTAGAATGCATGATTGTCGATGTATCATCGTTGACTTCACATATTGTTCTTTTCCTTGTAATAAAAAGAACCTTAGGCCCTATTTGGTTCCTAGGAATTTAGAGGAATTTGTAAATAATCGTAATAATAAACAGCAAGCACTTTCTAGATATTAGTTTCAGCTCATGTGATCAGCGCAAGACCGCCGCCACTTGGGTGTTGGGAGCTTAGATCAATGGGACGCAATCACGCAACCGTTGTGCTGCCGTGACACTGTGAACTACAGCTCTGCTGCATCCAGAATGACTGAATGTACAAGATGTGAACGTACAAGCAATCCAGACGACCGCCCTTCTCAGTTCTCACGATGCAGAGGACGCAACTGCTGAACTCATACGTGTCTAGCTATGAACCGGCCATTCGGCCAAGGCCAAGAAGGCAAGAACCATACAGTGACGCGCTTCTGGGTTTCCGGCGCACACCTCGAGTCCGAAGACGCCAACAGATTTGTTCCCTCCATGGACAGGGACACGCCCGGGAAGCAGGAAGCTGCAACGCTAGGCTAAAAGCGATGTCGCAGTCTCGCCGATCAATTTCCTAGTTTTGTCACTGTGCTTTTCATTCAGCCTTGGGGAGCAAGGAAGAATCCCGCCGGATTTTCGAGTAGTGACACGGACACACGGTCCACGCGGATATTCTGGAGTACTCCGGAGTGCTCTGGGGCAAATGTAACCTCGCCATGTGAAAGCGGTCTGTTTACATCCTCGTCAGTTCAAAGCTAATACTCACTGTTCCAAATTATAAGTTAGTTTGAATTTTAAGATACATCGCTTTTACTATGCACATAAATATATATTATTTCTAAATATATAGTAAAAATTATGTTTTTAAAAAACTATAATGACTTATAATTTAAAATAGAGGGAATATAAACTAGCTGACTATTAAGTAGATATCTGTTTTGGGGGGTCTAACAGTTAACAGATAGATGCATTGATATTTTGTTCATAAATAATGTTCTTTCTATTTTAGTTGCTATTACCTGATTTTTTTGAGCATCAATAAACAATACCCTATGTCCTGGAATACAATGTATCATAGAAAATTCTTAGACGTCGTATATCGAACGACACATATGACGTTAGTACTCCCTCCGTCCCAATGAATGTGCAATTCTCGCATCCCGAGAAATCAGTCATCGCAAATTTTGATTAAAATTATATAAAAAATACTAACTCTTATGAGACAAAATAAGTACAGTTATATTGGTTATGAGATATATTTTCATAATAAATTTATTTCGAGACATAAATGTTAATACTTTTTGCTATAAATTTGGTCAAAGTTGACATAAATGCTCTTAGCTAGGTTGAAGTACCTAAACTTAGCTAAATTTTAGTTGCTTTTTTAGCTAGGCCGTTTGGATCTCTGGCAACTAAATTTAGTCAGCTAAAGTTTGGTTGGTGATCAAACAGGCCCTTTTTATCCGTCTGTCGAAGAACAGCTTTAAAAGGGAGGAATTTGTCCGTCTTTATTTGGAATGAAGGTGAGACAGGCTTCACACAAAATGGCTTCGTACATGCGGTTCCAGAAATGGTATAGCGTTCTCCTTTGGAGGTCGACGTTACCACGCTGATTTCCGGTGAAAATCAAACAAACCAACGTGCGTGCTACAGCAACACGGTATATTGGAGAGACGTACAGTAAAGCAGTTACCTTCGCGTACAAGTCTCCACGTGCAGACGGGACTGGCCCCGCGCCCTCTGGCCCCTGGGCAAGCAGACAATACACTTGTTAGGCGTTCGAGAGCCCTCCACGTCTTTCTCCTCGCACCAACACCTTATCCTCTCGTGTTCAGTTGCAGAGTTGCTCCAAATCAAACGACCCCAAAGCCCTCTCCCCTTTCTATATATCCATCCATCCATCCATCGCAAGCAAGCTCCAAAGCAAGCACCTGCAACTGCAACAAGCCAGCGGCAGTCACCGGATTGTCACGAGAAGCACACAGTAACCCATACCACCCACCAGCAACAATGGCGGCGGCAGAGGGGAAGAAGAGCGGCGGGCAGATGACGGTGGTGCGGGGCCTGGACGTGGCGCGGTACATGGGGCGGTGGTACGAGATCGCGTCGTTCCCGTCCTTCTTCCAGCCCCGGGACGGCCGGGACACGCGCGCCACCTACCGGCTGCTGGAGGACGGCGCCACGGTGCACGTCCTCAACGAGACGTGGAGCAAGGGCAAGCGCGACTACATCGAGGGCACGGCCTACAAGGCGGACGCCAGCAGCGACGAGGCCAAGCTCAAGGTCAAGTTCTACCTCCCGCCCTTCCTCCCCATCATCCCCGTCGTCGGCGACTACTGGGTGCTCTACGTCGACGACGACTACCAGTACGCGCTCGTCGGCGAGCCGCGCCGCAAGAACCTCTGGGTATGTAAACAATTGCCAGTCCTCTTTCAGTTTCAGAGGAAAACCCGTTCAGGTCCACCTCGGTTCGAAGCTGTGTGCTCATGGATCTTTGATTTGCGTGCGTACGTACGCGCGTGCGTGTGCAGATTCTGTGCAGGAAGACGAGCATCGACGAGGAGGTGTACAACCAGCTGGTGGAGCGGGCCAAGGAGGAAGGCTACGACGTGAGCAAGCTGCACAGGACGCCGCAGGACGACCCGCCGCCGGAGAGCGACGCCGCGCCCACCGACACCAAGGGAGTATGGTGGTTCAAGTCGCTCTTTGGCAAATAATGACTGTCCATCACCGGCACGGATACTCCGGTGCTTGCTGCTATTACTAGTAATATATTAATCTGCGCCGCACGCGGCAAATAAAATGGGACCTGATGAGGATTGGTGTTTAGCTGTAGTATACGTTAGTGTATCTGTCTGTGTGTGTGTGGACTGTATGTGGATGTTATACATGCATGTGTTTTGATAAATTAATGGGATTGAAATGTAATGTTTGATTTTACTAGCTAATTGCACTGGTGAGCTTGCAAATTATCTATATATACGTATAGCTTGCTTGATTGACAGCAACCTGCTGTCAGATGATAGTTCTGGCTCTAATAACTGTCAGGCTTGTGAAAGCAAGTCAAAGATGGTCGAGCTTGTGAAAGGTACCGGCCTGGGCAGCAGAACAAACCTGCGAGGCATTCATTTTGATGTAGCCTTTGGACTCGAATCAATTTGGGACACCAGGTTTACAAAAAAAGAAGTTTATGGGCTTAGCTACACTCGACACTTCTATTTGACACCGAACTTTGAAAGAAAATTGGATTGTTGTATGTGCTTGTTGTTTGAACTTGTGTTTGTTACTATTTGAGGATTTCACTTAATCTACCGTTGTAAGTTTTTTTTTGTAGTTGACTAGTGGGAAAATTTAATTAACATAATTTCATAACCTTTTATTTAAGTTAAACTTTTAATTGATCCTATTTTGTTGAATTCGCTCAAGTTTTAGAGAACTTGACGATGTTGTGACACTAGAGCATTTAGTAAGGTGCAGAAAGTCTAGAGGCTTAATTTACACCTCGAGTTAAAATCACATGAAACATATATTCAACCTTCCTCTAAGGTCCTTTTAAGTCTTTAATTCTACAAGAAATTAACATTTTGTATATGTATGGACCTTTATATAGTGTTTTGCATGTTTTTGATTTGGGACTGATTTGAAAGTAGAATGAGGAACAACCTAAGCGTTACATTGTCAACCTTCACCTGACCCAGTTGGAGGAAAACATCTCTCCATTCAATCCTGGCATGCCTCGGCCAATGATCCATCAATAAGGGCGTGTTTGGCTGGGCTCTGGCTCCTTCAAAAATAGTTCTAGCTCTGACTCCTCTGAAAAAGTGGCTCCTCTGAAGGAGCTGAAGCACTTTTAGAAAACGTTTGGCAAAACAGCTCCTCATGTTTTTCTTAAATGAACGAGATAATCAAATGTCCACAATGCCCCTGCCTATTATTTGATTTAGTTGTACACATGAGAAATTAAAATACAGGTAATTGACAATATTGCATCAATCAATTATAATATTAGTCATGATTAAAGCAAACAATATTTAGGCTAAACCGGTACCCTTTTGGGCCAAGGCCCATACGGTCTGCAAGCTTCCTTCTACTCCCTTCCAAGAACACCGCACACCGCCACCATAAGCCTCTCGCATGGGGTTGCCGCTGCATGCAATTCGCTCACGCCTGGGTGCTTGCACCACCGCTCGCTCTCGCCCACGCCACGCAGGGCTTGCCCTCTTCCACTCCACCTCGCTCGCATAGTGCAAGCGCTTGCGCCGCCGCTCACACGCTTCGCCTGATGATGAAGCACCACGCCGGCAGCGGCTTCGTCTTGTACCCAGACAAAGAGCATGCAGAGAAGGGCACCAGCGTCCATGCGTCCATGACCATTAGGTGGAGCTGGGCGAAGCTAGAAATCGAGGCTCCTCCATCCTAGTGTAAAAAGGGCTCCAGCTCTGCCAGGGGCTTCGCCGCTGAAGCCATTTGAGACAGTGGTGTTTGGTATGGCTCCTTCAAGAGCCGGAGCTGGAGCCCCTCCGGGAGCCATACCAAACAGGCACTAAAATTCATTTGATGATTTATCTATTTTTCTTTTCTGTTTTCTTTATTTTTTGTTTTGGCCCATGTAGATCCAAACTTAGGCGCAATGCAACTGGTACTGAGATAAACTTGTCCCAACGATAACGTGTAGGGATAGTGTGAGTCAAACCATCTTTTCATTTTTCTCTTCTTTCTTTTTTCTTTTGTGCTATATTGGGTTGTTCAATAATATATTATTCTATTGTATCTTTTGAGTACGGCAATAGGAAAAAATCCATTGTTCTATGTTATAATGTAGATTGTTTCATAATGATAATTTATTGATTTTCTTGTGCTGTATGAACCTTTGAGTTATTCTACGGTGTTTTTTAGTTGTTCTAGGATGTTTTTAACTACACTTTGATTATTCCAACAGGAACACACTAATTGTTCCACGTTATATTATGGGTAGTTTTCATTCATGAAATTTATTGTTCTCACGTACAATTAAACTGATCCATATTCTAGATATGTTTTGACCATCCTGGTAAAAATATCCATTGTTCTATGTGATACCCTGGATTGTTCCATTCATGAAAAGTTCTTATTCACCTAATACAATTAAATGATCCACAATTTTTTTTCAAAATGTGATGTGATATGTGATTTTTTAGCTATATTTTGACTACTCCTTTTGGGGAGTTGATTTTTATGTTGTATTTGGATATGGTCGATCAGTGGAAACTTCTTGTTCCATTAACTAATTAAATCCTTAACTTTCAAAGATGTTCTATGTATATTTATCTATATATTTTATTGTCCCATTAGTAAAAGCTCCATGTTATAACTTGATTTGCTCCACCTAGGGATAATATTGTAATGCCACTACAACTCAGTTATTCTATATTTTTTGTTTAGATCTCCCATAAATATATCTATATCTATATCTAAACCTATATATGTATCCGTATCTATATTTATATGTGTATCTGTATCTGTATCTGTATCTGTATCTTCAAACCCCACTATAAGTTCTATCTCAATGTACAAGCTATCCACATCAACCGCCCAATAGCACATGCAGTTATAGCTAACTCGCACATGTAATTATCTCATCATCCACTAACAATTATTTAGTTGTCCACGTCAACGTGTCAAACCATTCACTATCATTAACTTATGTTAGTTTTCTTTATATAAGTATAAACATAACTAATCTAATCTCAATTCAAATCATTTGTGATCCCTGCAACAACGTGCGGGGTATCTTGTAGTTTTTCTATATAGTTTGAGTGTTTCATAGATACTCCTAATAGCTAAGCTCTTACTATATATTTTGAAGCGAAAGCAAACATGGTATTAGGCAGTTTATGAAGCATGGAGGCCTGTTAGAATAATACATGCTGATGGGCCTAATTACTAATGAGAGGAACTATGGGCTGAATCTCGTTAGCCAACATGGACCAAACATTTCGTTACTCGACATGGTTAAAATTATTTTGACTATGGCAAATGGAAAGGAAGGACCCTTGAAACATACTGCATACCAAGCTTAGGTGGATGGATACTGGTTAATGTCCACCTAGGTAGAACATCATAGGCTTACAACCTGAGTTGCATGGTATAAAAATATGATGGAAAGTTGCTGCCCATTTAGAACAACTTCGTTGTTGAGGATAGTTAACAACTAGTTTTTAGCTGAGTGATAGCTAAGACACTAGTTAACATATTAGTTGATGATTATATAGGACCTCAATAAAATTTTAGTAGTTAACCATTAGCCGTGAAATCTAAACAAGACCTAAAGTGTGTTCACTCGATAGAGGTACAACCATAACTATTCAAGGCATGATATATAGACACGTTAAATTAAGCTTTGGATGACATATATGGTATCATTAGGTACACTAGATTCATCATGACCTATTTGTGAATATTTGAAATTTGAATTCATAGTTAAGAAACATGTAAAGATACTTAGCTGGTGCCACTCGGTACGCGACAACAAAGAAGATATACCGGTTCAATGCATAATATCTTCTTATTCAAAATTATATTTTATTTATTACACATTCTCGCGATATGATGCTAGTGCGTCAAATGCGTCTGCGTCGAGTAATTGGATCACAGTAATCCAACGGACCGTTGATGCTCCGCTTGTATATATACCCCCTTCGCCAGACCTTTTCTCCTACCTCTCGACATACCAAACATATACCAAGTATACTGTTTATATCTAGTCTTCTCCGGCATCGGTGATATGTCTACTTCTTGCCTACGATTCAAAGACCACCATCGTCACCGCTACTTCATCCCTGAAGCGTCATCACCACTGCCTCCTCGCACTGCCGTCGTCTTTGACCATGTAAACAGAACTCCTATTATCGTTTTTCTTACTATATATACTCCTCCTACTTTCAAAGATATGCTTGGCGGAGTACATAGAGCGTATCCGGCGCCGAACTACCGTTTCGGCCACAGCGAGAGCGTCGTGGCGGCCATCGGCCGAGCGCCCCACGCGAGTCGACGGCCGAGATCACGCGGAGTGAGGTGGAGCCGCCTGGAGCCGCGGAGGCCAGCCAGCCAGCCAAGCCACGGCAGACCGCCAGGCCGTCCGCGGACGCGAGGACCCCTCAGGTGAAGAGGATTCCATGGTCACCCGACACGTCCGTCCGCTGGGGGCCTTGGGGCTGCGGTGCAGGGGCGTTGGCAATTTTGGCAGACCCCGCGGAACTGCGCACAGTCCAAACACACCACCCCACCCGCCCGCGGCTATACCCCATAAATCGCCCGCCCCCGCCGATTCTTCCAAACCTCACCCGCTCTTCTCACGCCCGCAGCCCAGCGCACGCCCCAATCCCAGCCAGAAGCGAAGACAGCCCAGCCCCCGCCCGCACCGAAACCTCGTCGCGTCGCGCGGAAGAGAGGAGAGGAGAGGGGTGGGGGCGAGAAGGGAATACCGCTGCGGATTCCCTCGTCATCCGCCACCGCTAAACCCTCCCGTGCTCCTCCGCGCCCGGGGCGGGACGCCGAGCGCGAAAGGCGCCCGCTCTCGGCCCGCCGCACCCCGCACTCGCGCCGCGAGCGGAAACCCTAGCCGCGGCAGATCTAGAGCGGGCGCTCTCGATCTGGCCGCGTAGACCCCCCGTTTCGGCCGGGGAAATGGCGGAGGATCCTGCCGCGGAACAGGAGATGCAGCAGCTGGAGGACCGGCTCAGGGAGGTCGGGGAACGGCTGCAGGCGCCTCCCGACGACGCGGAGGACCTGCTCAACCTCCTCATCGTGAGCCTGCTCCTCCTTTAACGCTTGTTCTCCTCTCGTTGATTGTTAGGCATATGTTAGGACCGCGCTTCTACGATTTGTCTTGTTTGCCGGCGCGTTTACGTCTCGGTTTGTATCGAGTACGAGTAGGAACCGAGTGAATGTTGTGCTCTTACCTGTTGTTAGCGGTGATTGTTTGGGTCGCGGATGAAATGCTACTCGGCCTGGTGATTTGCTTTAAAGTTGTCTTATACGTGCTATGAAATTCGTGATTTATTTTGTTCTGACAAAACAGGAAGTGTGTTCTGTGGAGTGTTCTCCGTGCTGAACTGTTGTTATACGGAGTAATCTGATTTCCTTGGAATCAGTTTACTTTTTATCATTGCCTTTTGAGACTTGGCTTCTTGAACTTGAATTCTATCTCTGTTTTTGGGGTTTGAGACGTGGAGTAATTATCTATTGGACATGCCAATCATGTCGATTTTATTTGTAGTTTTGATGGTGCTGTTTGGTTTGAAAGGAGACTGGAAATGTTGGCCTCTTAGTATCTTATTGATTTGATTGAGGTTTTTGATGAGTATAGGATTGGAGTTTTGCATTAGCCTAGTTTATTCACTACTGCTCCAGGTTTCATTTTTTCTTGCTGTACAGAGTAATTTGCCATGGTTTAGATTACTGGGAATGGTGTACTTATACCATTTGAGTAAATATGAAGACTTTGATCTTGCTAACTGACCTACCTTGCTCCTTGAATCGTATGAACTCATCAAGTTGGTTGATGGTTTGTTCATGCAGGAAGTTGAGGAGTGTTTACTTAAAGTAGAGCAGTCACCTCCTGAAAGCACATCGAATGCCCTTCGCCCAGCAACTGAAGCTCTGGTCAAGAAAGAGCTGCTGGGCCATGCTGATTCAAATGTTAGACTTGGCGTGGCATCATGCATATCTGAGATCACACGGATCACGGCGCCTGATGCTCCATATGATGATGATGCAATGAAGGTATAGTCTGCCCTGAATAAAATGATTTCTGCTGTACTGTGTGTGCTTACATATGTTTTTACTTCGTTTTAGGATGTGTTCTCGTTAATTGTGGGGGCCTTCGAGCATCTTGATGACATAGAGAGCCCCTTCTTTGGAAGGAGAACTTCAATTCTTGATACTGTGGCAAAAGTTCGGTCCTGTGTGGTGATGCTAGATCTTGAATGTGATGATTTGATAAATGATATGTTCCATCACTTCTTGAGGACTGTTAGGTAAGAAATATCTTAATTCGTCTTAGCTTCATCTATTTCTCCTCTTTCTGGATTTCTTGATGTGCTAAAACATGTTTTTGCTAAGATATCCTGGATACATTCTCAAGTTCCTTTAAATTTGTCTAGCATAGTTTATACTTTATACGTCTAAGATTTATTAAGTAACATGATCATTGGATGGCTCCCTTTTTTCTCTTGGATATGTTCTGTACAGGAAATGAAATAGCATAATCTACTTTTGGTGTGTGGTTTGTTTCCTATTTAGATACTAAAACTATATGTGTGTAATTTTGCCAGCCTTTTAACTGCTAATGTTGAAATTGCAATTCTAAACTTGTCATTGCTCTGTTTCTCTGATTGGGAGGTAGGCGTGCCCACTCTGGCTATTGAATTACGATAAATGGATCTTTTTTATTTTGTTCTTAATCTTTGCTTTACTATCCTGCTGCTAAATTTGTTAAATAGGTCAGATCTCTTGGTTTCAGAAGTATGTGTTGTATTCTTATATTCTGTGTACAGGTTTTGAAATTTTCTGTGTCTTATTTCAGTTCTGGACATTCAGAAGCCGTCATATCCTGCATGGAAACAATAATGAGATTAGTAATTGAGGAGAGTGAGGATGTCCAACCACAGATTGCTTCATGTCTACTCCAAAATGTTAGAAAAGAAGAAAAGGTATCGTCCTTAATTTTTCTCAACATCAGCAACATAGATTTATATTCATAGCATAAGGTTTACATGATCTGATCATTTTGATTTTATTTCCAGGAATCTTCTTCACCTTCCTTTGAGCTTGCTGAAAAAGTGATAGACACATGCCGTGAAAAACTTAAGCCAGTCTTTCTGCAATCACTAAAAGGCACTTCCTTGAGTGAATATAGCCAAATTGTCGCATCAGTTTGTGAAGAGGTTTCAGATGACAGGGAAGATAACAATGCTGATCCTTCTGGGAAGGACACGGTTAGTTAAATTATTAACTTGCCATGATTAATGTTGGAAGTTGTTTGCATTGTTGTTTGCTTGATAACTGTTATGCCATTCTTACAGGTGCTAGAATAGGCAATCTTGTTTTATCTTTCTTTGTTGTTTTGTTTCAGATATGAATGTAATGCATGATTGTTCACTTCACTAGGTTGAATTGGATGATTTGGGAGTTGAAACCATGATTAGTTTTTAGCATGTAGAATGAAATTAACTACTTTCAAATGCTGGAATAGGTGCTGTTTAGTTGATTTGTGTCTTACTTTGATGTCTTAATGTTCAGGTGGATGATGGCAAGCTCTCTGAAAGGACTATTTCTGATGAATTACCTCAGGTATGATCTGCATTTTCTGTATTTATGTAAATGGCTGATTCTAACAACAGCATGCATTTTTTTTGGCAGGAATCTTCAAAGGCTGAGCAAGATGTTAGCCGTCCTGAACAAGATGGTACTTCTATGAATGGTAATACAGGTACTGCTATTAGCAGTGGTGCTACTCCACCAGATACTGGTGAGTCTGATGATCAAGGACCACCTTCCACAAAAGAGAAGATTGAAAAACTTTGCAATGATGAAAACATAGCAGATGCTGATCAGTTGAAATCTGACCACAATGAAGGTGCTGAGTCCAATGCTGCAAAGCCCAAAAGGAAAGCTGCCCTTGATTCAGACAAAAGTACTGAGCTCAAACCGTCTGATAAATGTGAAGCAACTGTGCATTCTGATGCTGACACTAAAAAAGATCTTGTAGCATCTGCAGAGGGTACCAATGGAGCAGCTGATACATCAAGGCCTGCTGATAGTACACCTACTAAACCAAAGCGAGGCCGTCCTCCTGGTCCAAAGTCATCTCAGAAGAAGGCTGCTGGAAAGGATCAGTCTTCAGGTTTGGATTTGAAAAAGGTCAAGGAGGCAGGTGATTCAGCTGGGAAGTTGGCGAAACGATCAGCTAAGGATGAGAAGTCTTCTGCAAAGAAGGCTGGTGAAGGAGAATCATCTAAGAAGACTCAAAAGAACAATTCAAAACAGCAGAAGGATGAAACTCTTTCTGAGGATGATCCTGCCAAGGATCTGAGCTTAAAGGTTTGTTTCTCTCTTAACACTAGCAGGTTTTGTGTTGATTATCAATATGGTCTGCTTTTTGCAGTTAGTCCTCCCTCTATTGTGTACAACATGGTCTGATTCCTTGCCTTTTATTGTGTTGCACCTTTAATAGTGATTAGTGTACTCACTCTTTTACCAAAATGCAGGAAATGATATCGCCGAAATCTTCCACCAAGGGCCCAGGTAGAACCAAAGGGCAAAGCACAGAGAATAGCACACCTAAGATGAAGCAAGAACAAGAAACTGAAGAGGTAGAGCCGTAGAGGGCAGGCTTGGTTAAAATTATTGCAATAGAGTGTTTTTCGATGTCTAGTTGAGCTTGAAATGTTGATCAATTGGTCTTTTGCTTGGTCAAGAATTTTGTTCATGTTGATACCTAACAAGTTCTTAATAGTTTTATATATCTGTCTTATTATTTGAATATTCTAGTCTGAGCATTATATATGTCGTATGCACATAGAATTAATTTTGTTTGTTTAGGTAACCAAAATCTGATTCTTGAGTTCCTCTTCACAGCCTCCTCGTTCAAGGAAAAGCAAAGGCCTTGATAGAAGTCTAGTTGGTGCAAGGATCAAAGTTTGGTGGCCAGATGACAAGATGTAAGTAGAATGAACAATTCAATATTCTGAACTTTTGGCACTCGTTGAGCTGGTTATTTTCTTCTCTGTTTGATATTATAAACATGCCATTATTATTTGTAAACCCGTTTCTTTTTACTTATTTGTTATGTCTTGTTATTTTTTAGTAGTTCCAAATCTGACATTTTCTTTCTGATGGTTGCCCTTTTAGAAATGAATGTTACTATTTGGATTTAGCAAATCGCATTGCGGTGGCTTACTAGTTTTATTCTTTTCCAGATTTTAATCCTTTTTATTATTTTGCAGGTTCTACAATGGTGTTGTGGAGTCATTTGATTCTGTTTCTAAGAGGCACAAGGTGTGTTTTTGTGCACTGCTATATCCTGCCCTGGCTATTTAGTTTGCAGGAAAAAAAACTAGTGTTAATTAATGGATCTTTGTTTATTTTATGTTTCTTTTCATCATGTTCTCTTCCCTTTCCGGAGCCTAGGTCGCATATGATGATGGGGATGTAGAGGTACTACTGCTGAGGGATGAAAAGTGGGAATTCATCAGTGAAGTATGCACATTTCACCTCATGATGATTTTATATTTTCGTACTGATTCCTTGTTTCTGATCATGATGATTTTATAATTTCGTACTGATTCCTTGTTTCTGATTAACTTTTACTCTGACAGGAGAAGGGAGCTTCTGTGGCATCTGAAAAGTAAGCAAACTCATCTTTGTGCTATTTTTGCATTTGCAATGTTACAGCTATATCTGTGCCATTAACTACAACTTCAAATTTGGATATTTGTTCATGCATCAGCCGGCTGTAGAACTAGTTCCCATATTGTATTATAAGTATGCAATGCACAGGGTCACTGTTTACTTGCCCTTATGAGAATAGGGTCTGACTCTGTTTATTGCCTTGCTGCTAATATTTTTGCTCACCTGCATGTGGACGCCCATAAACTAGATCTCCTGAATAGTTAAAGGTCTGGGTTATGGTGAAGTAGTGTGATTCTCTGCTTTGTGATACATGTCTACTTTTCTCCCTGCTTTCTTATTTTTGAAATGCTTGGTATATCCCAATCTTTCAAATCTCTTTTTATTGCCTCCCCCCATCTCAATTTCGGTCTTCCTCTACCTCTCACATTATTAGCTTGGCTTTAGGACTCCACAATGTTAGTTGTAAACTAGTTTGTGGATACCAGCATACTGCATAAGCCCCTGCTGGCAATTGATAATTGGTTATTTATCTGAATTCCAAGCACGCCAATAATCTCATGCCTGTCGATAAGTGGTTTTCTTAAGTTTGTGTTATTGTTTGTTTCAACAGGCCACGAGGCAGAAAAAGAAAAGCGGATGTGGTGAAGGAAGAAAATACCGAAACACCTAGAAGGTACGCAATTGATACAAAGGGTGTGTTCACTTCCCATGCAAACCCAAAATATTTCCTCTTCCACCCATCACATCAAATATTTGGACGCATGCATGGAGTATTAAATATAGATAAAAAATAACTAATTGCTAAGTTTGTCTGGTTTTTACGAGACGAATCTTTTGAGCCTAGTTACTTTACGAGACGAATCTTTTGAGCCTAGTTACTTTATAGTTGGATAACAACAACAACATAGCCTTTTGTCCCAAGCAAGTTGGGGTAGGCTAGAGATGAAACCCAAAAGAGACGAGAAACAGGGAGACACATAAAGGGACATAAAGGGCACAAGACATAGTTGGATAACATTTGTTAAATAAAAACGAAAGGCGCTACAGTAACTTTTCACCCACTTTTCACCAAAACACACCCAAAGAAGTCACGATGACTCATGCCTGTAGCTTTTCTGAGACTACTGTTTTCTGCATGGTTTGCAGTGATGCTGTGGATTCTCCAAAGAAAAGAGGACGTCCAAAAGGTGTGCGATCCAGCAATGGGACACCTAGTAACTCAGCTACTCCGAGCACAAAGGGGAAAACTGCCGGCAAGGATGCCAAAGAAACACCTAAAACTGGCCCCAACCTTAAAAAGGAACTTGAGAAGAGCTCCAAGGGCAAAGCTAGTGTATCAACTGAGACAAAGGATGAATTGCCTAAAGATGATGATAAGAGTGCGACCAAACCTAAGGAGGCTATTAGCAAAGCCAAGGATTTAAAAGATGAAGGCAAGTCCACTGAAGGAAAAGCTAGGCCAGGTCGGAAACCAAAAAATGCTGGTACTCCCGCGAAGAGTGATGCTGACAAAGAGAAGCGGAAGGAGAAAGAAGTCAAGGCTGCTGAAATAGAGCAGGAGGCATCAGGAAATGCTTCTACAGGAAAGAAGCGCAGAAGGAAGGCTTGAAATTAACGCTGATGAACTCTTGTAAATGGATGTGCTCCCTAGATTTGTTCCTTTAGGCAGAGGCATTGGCGCTGCACCATGTATTATTGAGTGTTAACTCGAAATTTCGTCTGATTGGTCTCTAGTAGTTAGGTGGTGGAAGCAACGTTTGCTATAGCCGTGTAATGTTAGGAGTAACATGTGTTCGTTGTGGTAAGATCCATGGTGCATTGGTGCTGAGCCTTAAGCGGAATGAACCCTATGCTCGCTGTGAGGCCCATGGCATCGTGTTGTCGGGTGGTGTTGTAGCTTATTGATGTTCTATTTAATATAATCAGCAGTGGATTTTGCAGCAAATGCACCTTTTTGACAAGGATGTTGGCCTGGTTTTCAAGTTGGGCTTGTTTCTCTGCTGCATGCTAACTAACTGCTCTTGTAATCTGCAGCTTGGCCTCTACAGCCCTTGCAATCTTTTGTTACTGAATAGCAACATTTTATATTTATACAATTACTTACATTCGTATTGGTTATGACTGGCCGAGAGCGGCATCTACAAACTGCGAGTACAGTATCTTCAAACCTAGTCTAGAAACATAGCACATTTGTTTAGATGTACCCCAAAAAAAAAAGCGACTTATAATTTAGAACGGAGAAACCGAGGGAGCAGGTACCTCGACTAAAAAAATGTGTAAGAACATCTTCAAAAGACTCTATTCTTTCTAAATGCTAATGCTATGAGTAGAAATTTCTTTTCAACAGTTTTTCTAAATGGTCATCCAAATATAGCCATCTTCTATTCTGGATTTTTCGCTAGTTAAATATAAAAGACGAGAATGACTCTAGAGTGCGTATGATATATAGAAAAACTGTTGGAGAATGAAAAAATATAAAAATAATTTTTATGTAAATGACTCTCTAAATGATGATTTAGAGAGTGAGATTTAGAAATGTTCTTAGAGATGCTCTAACAAGATTAAATATTTTACATTTCCATCAAAGAGCTGCAAATGCCTGCAACCTTCAGAAAGGAAGTTGCACATAAGCGTCCTGGGAGTGAGTGCTGGTTATCCCAGGCAGGTTCTGCGGCGGGTAGGAAGATGCTCATCTAATTGCCTGTCTGCTGAGTGCTGAGCCACTTGATCGGGTGATCGTAGTTTGTAGCTGCAGACGCCCCTGATTCAGAAGAAAACCGAAGAACCTTTCAGGGTGTAGGGTTTGCCTGTCGCTTTCCTCTACCGTGGAATATGAATTAGCAAGTCCTAAATACGTTGGGCTGGTCTCCTCAACAGAGGCGGTTCGTCGTAATAACACTAATAGATAAGTGGAACGAGTATGATTCTGTCAGTCTGCACCAGCCCCGTTAAACTGCACTTTTTTCCTATGATTTTTAACCGAGTCAATCAGCGACGATCAACAAACAGGATCGACCAGATCCTTCTAAAAAACGAGGAGAAAAATGTCCCAACTTGGTCACCGCACATTGCATCGAAGCATCAGGGACGGCGACCAGTTCAACAAGTCCAAACACTTCGAACGACTAACTCGATGGCGTCACGTCCAGGTGGTCAACTAAACCACGGCCATCCCATCTCTCTCTCTCTAATTTTATCCATGGGGTTCTGTTAAAATTTGCTCAGCAAAACGCATAATAACATCTAGGTTTAAGTTTAACCTGTACTGTACACCCTTCGCGACCAGAGACACAGACCACAATTTCATATCAAGAACAACCAAGATACAGTTTCGTAGTGGTCGTCTCGATCATGTTTTAGAGCAGAGTCAACTGGAGTGCAAGATTAGGCAGTGCGATTAGGCCGCCGCCGTCCCCTTTAAATTCGCACCATGCACGGTCATCGGCCGCCAATTCAACTACTGGGGTCATGCGGCGCGTGTTGCACTCGTCAACCCGATAAGAACGCGTGCGTTTCTTTCTTCAAAGAATGGAATGACACGTAGATAATCCAAGCCCGGCACTACCAGGAGCCGACCAAAAATAAAGACCTGAGTGCGCTGCTACGCCAGCTCGATCGCCGTCCTCCTGCTGCTTCGCCGGACCCATCGCTTTCCTCCACAAATTTTCGGCTTCCTCTTGTCATTTGTTGAATATCTCACTGGGGTTTACGGACAGGAACCGTCCGCGCTTCGGTCACTTGTTGAATATACTCCCATCTCACTTGGATGTACGGACAGGAACGGGAGTGAGCAGTACATTTGTGTGCCATCATTTTACCTCCCATCAAAAGATATAAGGACGAAGAAGATGAGCTGACGTAGCGTGGTGAACCAATTCCTCTGCATCGCAAGTAATGTGAGCTCGAATTCAGAATCCAGGCGGGACTAGCATATAATTGCGCTAGTAGATGCCTACTAGTACACAAGAACCGGTGTCTTTGCTTTTTGCATTTCCACTCTTTAAGCTCAATCCAGCGTCCTAAAAAGGCGTTCTACCTGCCGCTGTTAAGTTGTCTTGGTTACGAGCGCTCAGTTATACGTACTCCCTCACTCCAGCAAAACGTGCAATTATAGAATACGTGCCAGTCAAACTGATTTAAGTTTGATCAAATTTATAATAAATAGTATTAACATTTATGTCTTTAAATAAATTTATTATAAAAAATATATTCGATAACTAATCTAATGATACTTATTTTGTATCATAAATATTAGTATTTTTATATAAATTTAGTTAAAGTTTAAACCGTTTGATTTGTTGAAGAGTGAGAATCTTTTCGTGGACGGAGGGAGGCTGCACAGCTGCAGTGCAGCTGCCACTTTTGGAGCCAGTGAGCTACTAGTCCCAGGGGTTGTTTAGTTGGTGAAAAAGTTTAGGTTCGGTTACTGTAGCATTTTTCGTTTTATTTGGCAATTTATGTCTAATTATGGACTAATTAGGCTCAAAAGATTTGTCTCGTGATTTACAACTAAACTGTGTAATTAGTTTTTTCTTTCGTCTACATTTAGTACTCCATGCATGTGCCGCAAGATTTGATGTGACAGATACTGTAGCACTTTTTGGGTTCACTTTTCGTGAACTAAACAGGCTCCCAGTGTCGTGCTGCTCGAGAGTGGTTCGGGATCTTCGCCACAGCCGAGGCACGAGCGGCTGCTTTTGGGGCGTGCAAGTGCAACGCGAGTACCTCCCAGTCCACTGTCCACCCCCACCCCAACCCATCCACAGAACTTTCTGATCCACTACCAGAGTACCCGTACGCTTGCTTTCAGTTCCCGCTCCAAACTCGCGAGCACAGGCCCCGGGATCGCGACATCAGGCGAAAAAACCCCGCTAGATTTGCAGAACGTGCCTCGCACCGCAGACCGCACCCGCACTCCAGGACCAGGGATGCACCCAAAAGTTAGAATTTTTTCACTCTCTTTTCATCACATCAATCTTTAGACCCATACATGAAGTAGTAAATGTAGGTAAAAAAATAACTAATTACATAGTTTAGTTGAAAATAATGAGATGAATCTTTTGAGTCTAGTTGGTCCACGATCGAATAATATTTACCAAATAAGATAAAAGTGGTACTATTCATCCGGTTGAAAAGATTTGCAATCTAAACATGGCCCAGTAGAGCAACGCCCTCGTCTCCCGCACCCAACCCGCCCGAACCGGCCAACCCACTCCCGTGATCGCCGCCGCCCCACCAAATCCGTCGCCCCGCGCCCGCCCCACCACAGGGCGGAGCCGCAGGCCCCCCCGCGGCCCAGCCCCGAACGCAACTCCCTGTCCCACTCCCGTCTCGCGTCAACGGAACAACCGCCAGGGTGTGGACGCGTGCGGGGTGGGTGACGTCTCGCTCGAGACGACCAAATCCTCTCGGTTCAGTCGCGCGCGCTTGGACCTCCTGGACGACCAGCCGCGCCCGCGCCTCCTTTTCTCCGTCCCAGGTCCCAGCCGGCACGAGGCTGCCCTGCTGCCGCGCCGTTATATACGCCAGCTACCAGACCCGGGTGGCCGGGTCCTCCCGCTCGTCTGTCTCATCCCCGCAACATACCCAACCCCCAACATAACGGCCGTGCGCCGCGCGCAAAAAACACGCACCGCCTCGGCGCCTCCGCCAGCCGCGCGCGAATTTTAACCTGTGACACGCTTCCTGCTCGCGATCATCGGCCATGTGCACCCCCGCGCCAGGCCGCGGGCGCGTGCGCCTCAACGTAGGCGGGCGGGTGTTCGAGACGACGGCCGCCACGCTCGCCAGCGCGGGGCGGGACACCATGCTCGGCGCCATGCTGGACGCCTCCTGGAACGCCTCCCGCGACGACGCGGACGGCGGAGGCGCGGCGGCCGAATACTTCATCGACCGCGACCCGGCTTGCTTCGCGGTGCTGCTGGACCTCCTCCGCACGGGCGGGCTCCACGTGCCCCCCGGCATCCCCGAGGCGACGCTGTACCGCGAGGCGCTCTACTACGGCCTCCTCGACCGCGTCCGCGCCGCGCGCCTGGGGGAATTCGACGGCGACCGCCTCCGCCTGGCGGCGTCCGTCCCCGGGCGCGCGCCGGGGGACGGCACGGCCGTGCGCGCGGCGCCCGACGGCGGCTGCTGCGTGGCGCACGGCGGCGCCGTGCGCGTGTACAACTGGATGCTCCAGGAGCGCCGCCCCGTGTACTACCCCGGCCACGCGCCCGTCAACGACGCGGCGTACCTGGACGCGGCCACGCTCCTCGTCGCCGCGCGGGAGCGGCCCGGCCGCCGCGACGACGACGGCGGCGTGGCCGCCTTCTCCGCGCTCACGGGCGGCCTGCGCCACCGCTTCCGCGTCGCGCACGATCGCCAGCCCAGGTCGTTCACCGCCGGCGCGCTGGCCGTTGACGACGGAGGAGGGTGCGCCGTCTTCGCGAGCTGCAAGGGCCGGTTCAACGAGTACGGCATCGGCGTCTGGGACGCGAACACGGGCGAGCAGGCCGACTTCTTCTACGAGCCGCCAGGGTGCGCGCTGGGCGACGCTGACAGGCTCCAGTGGCTCGACGGCACCTGCACGCTCATGGTGGCCACCATGTTCCCGCGGACCGACTCCTCCTTCATCAGCCTGCTCGATTTCCGGGACAAGAGCGTCGTCTGGTCGTGGTCCGACGTCGGCACGCCGGCGTCGCTCGAGGACAAGCACGCCGTCCATGCCGTCGTGATGGAGGACGGGAGGTCGGTGTGCGTGATCAACCAGTACGACGACCTCGGGTTCCTCGACCTCCGGAGCAGCGCCGGCGGCGTGCGATGGCGGTCGCGGAGCAAGCTGGCGACGGGCGGGAAGACGAAGGCGCTCATCAGCGAGGAGGTTTGCTATCCGAAGCTCGCCACGTACGGCGGTCAGCTGTTCGCGTCGACGGGAGACACCGTCTCGGTGTTCAGCGGACCCGACCACGTGCTGACGTCGACGTTGCGCGGCGGCCAAGGCGGCGCCATCTGCGACTTCTCCATCGGCGGCGACCGCCTCTTCGCCCTGCACAGCGAGGAGAATGTTTTCGACGTCTGGGAGACGCCGCCGCCGGCGATCATCTGACTGTCTCACAGGATTAGTCGTGTTACTCCTGTATCAGCGGTGAAAGAATTAATTACTGACACAGGTTTCGACAGAAAACACACACGCACTGTAACTTGCTCATCATTGTGATGACACTCGTTCTGTTTCTAGAAAGGAATATGGATATCAGTGGAGCACTGTTTTGTCATTCTCGACAAACATCATTTCTTTTGCTTTCTGTTCCCTCTGATGTTCATTATATCACCCAGCAATAAGATTGCTGCTGCTGATCCTGAACACATCAGCAGGCAATCATGGGTTGTCGAGATCGTTGCGTACCCGATGTTTTGTATATTGATTAGGAGGTCCCATGGAGCAGCGGCGAAGGCGGGATTTTGCAGTTGGGTATTCCATGTATAAAAAAGTTTTCAAAGCAAATATGAAATATCTTAGATTGCAATGATTCACTCTAGATTCCATCAATCAAGATTATTTCATTTTTTATAAATTAGAAGAAAATAAAATCCATATCTGAAAGCCAGCTGGAGTCTGGACTGGAGAATGGATCTGGGAGAAGGAGACCCATGCCGAGCTGAGCGGAGCTTGGAGGGGGACCAAGCCGCCGAAGGAGAGGGATGCTGCTGCTGACTGCAGTGACCGCCAATGGCTTCAACACAGTCCGCTCTACCGCTCTACCGTTGGACACCGGTTATCGACTATGAGAGTAAGGGGGTGAGTTGAGCAGGCAGCGAAGCTGGGAGGAGGCTGAGCCGAGAAGGGGTGCTGGCTGCACCGGGACTGATGGCCACTGCCACCGCTTCCGACTTCAGAGTCGATGCACCGCAACTCGCCCATTGAGGTGTTGTGCCACGGACGGAGAGTCCCAAATTGTCGATTCACCGAACGGGAGAGCAGAGATGAGATGCAGTTTTTAATGACTTCGTGGGCCACCAGTAGCTCTTTTGTGCTTATGGACCAATTTATAACATACTATACAATTATACATATATATCTTTAGTCAATTATGCATGAACCCTAATCACATTACATTATCGGAAATGCTACCTGTTGTACGTCTATAGACCGCACAAACGTCAAATGACTTTTTTTTACCCCCGACACTTGCTCCCGCCCGCATGTATATTAAAAACTTATCCCTTCGTTTCCTCCTCCCCATTCTTACCCCTTCCGCGCTCCTCATCGCCTCCCGCAGCGCAGCAACGCCCGGTGTCCTTCCCCAACCCTGCGTCCTCACTGAGAGCCCCCAATGCCAGCAGATCCGGCGACCATCTCCTCCACCTCGGCGAGATCCATGGAGCATGAGCGAGATCCACTTCCCTCTGCGCGAGATCCATGGAGGTGGCGCGACGGTGTTGCAGGGTAGTGGGCGGCTCTTCCCCACCCCGGCGCGGCCCCCTCCCCACCCCGACGACGCCCTCTCTCACCCTGGTGACGGGGCTCCCCCACCCTGGCGGACATGGCGCTCCCCGCCCTCATCCCCCACTATTGCCGCCGAGCCAAGCCAGGTGCCGGTGGCGCTCGCGGTGGTGGTGCTCGCGCGAGCCGTAGGGGTTGGTGCTGGGTGATGCTCGTGCGCAGTCGCTCGCCACCAGCTCCCACCGTGTCAGCCGGAATCGACCGACCCAGGCCTCTCTCCCCCTATGTTGCAAATGTATGTTTGAATTGTTTCAGACGTTTTCGAAGTATGTTGTAATTATTTCATATGGATGTTGCAAAAGTAGATCAGGGGATATTGCAAGTGTTTCAGAGGCATGTTGCAAGCGTTTGTTCAAACTATTTCATCTGTTTTCAGATGTATGTTGCAAACGTCTTGATCTGGATGTTGCATATGTTGCAATAGTATGGTCCAAAATATTTCACTGTTTCAGTCTTTTGTTGGAGTAAGTGTTCTATCTGGATGTTGCATATGTTTTCACACACATATTGCAAGTGTATATTTCAGATATTTTATCTGTTTTAGATGTATGTTGCATTAAGTGTTTCATGTTGCACGTGTTTCCTACTGTTCGGAGAGTCAGGGGGCTGGAGAATAGGGCATGGCGAGCTAGTGGCCGGTGGACGTGGCATGTGCCGCGGTAGGGGCCGGTGGTCGGGGGCAAGACGAGGCAGGGGTGCTCCTGCGGGGGCGTGGCGAACAGATGGGGATGGGGGCGGGGCGAACGGAGGGGGATGGGGGCGGGGTGCGCGGATGAGGGTGGGTCAAGCGTCGGGGCAAGGGCTTGTCAGGCGGGCGGGTGGGCGTGCAACGGATTTCTTCCCGATCGAATGTCCGTGCGCTAGCATTTTCCTTACATTATACATTATTATTACCATGATGAACTTCACTCAACGTGTCCTCCCTCAGAAAAACAGGAGCAAAAATTGGCTCCCTAATTGTCTTTGTCCACCTCCCCAAGGAAAGAAACAAAAAGGAAAGAAGCAGATCATGTTCAGATCTCTCTCTTTTGCCCCAGCAGTGTATTTATCCACTCATCGGCCTGACAATCTCATCTCATCCCATCCCCTTTTGTACTTTGTCAAGCTCCCCGCTAAAGAAGTCAGGCTAGATCCACATGAAGACTTAATCGTATATAGCCCCCTGTGTTTATGCTGTTGATGCAACCTTAACTGCTTTTGGAAAGCAATAGCGCGTACCCTTAATCGTTAAGCAGTGAGTTCAGGGGTCGAGCTCACCGCCACTGACGAAGAGCAGAGCATCCTCCAAATCTCCATCGACCATACTTCGTCGGTGAGCAGCCGGCGGGTGAGCATTTGGCCTCAGGGTTGGTACGTACCACGCATCCGACACAATACCTGAGGCATGCTTTCGCTTGAAACGTAAGTCACCAGCACCACGGCGGTGTCGCCGGCGCGCCGTGTGCAGCGAAAACCTCCCTTTCGTTCGTCGTACCTACTGAAGGAAATGGAATCCGTCCTGACATACCGACGGGTGTCTTGTAAATGTACTCCTATCTGCGTGGCGTGGGTCTCGCAGGAAACGGTGGTGGTGGAAGTTGTTTGCACATATCAATCTCTGTCCCGTCGTGCTCGTGCGTGGACGGACGGCCTCCCTAGATGGGGTAACTAACGGAACAACAAGAGCCCAGAGCCGGCACCCAGGTCTGGATGGCTGCCAGGACGGCCGGGGGAGGAGCCTTGCAAGCAATCGTTTGCTCGGCGCTCGTGAGTGTGCAGGAGTGGTTCGGAATTCAGCACCGGAAGCAACTGTCATTCCTCAGACAGAAAAGAGTATGGTTCGATACTACTAGAGAGTGCTTGTTGCCACGTTACCTGGCTACCATCGACACGCAGTAGAAATAGATTTCTTGTACTCCACAGCTGCTGGGCTACTCTGGTAGAGTCCAAGCATCATTGGATCTGAACTGTTGGTTTGGTTCAGTCGGTGAAACGGCCGGGCAGAGTATACCGGTTGATCTTAGGGAGGGAATAAATCCACCAAAACATAAAGTGTGCTGCGCAGCCTACCACGTCCACTACGTGCACGCCTTGCCATCGTACACGCACCGGCGGTGCAGGGCACACGGGGTCCCGGAAGCCGGAACACGAGAGACAACGCGACGACGTAACACGGGGCCCTGAATCTTGATGAGTGGGTCAAGCCGTCGGTTCCGCGGGAATCGGGTCGGTGGGCGCCGAGGCGTCGAGCCTCCGGCGTCCGAGCGAGCTTGCGACGAGCATTGTAATTGCTGCAGCATAACGCCTCGACCGACTCTGTCAGGTTCAGGCGAGTAAGTCTGAATGCCATTCAGTCTCACTACTGAATAAAACCGTATTATGACTTGATTTTAAAAAATCCGTACTGTGACTGAAAGCTTTGACGGTTTTTTTTGGGGAAGGGGTGAAATGTGGTGGGAACCGTTTATTGGGCATCGTACGGTTCTCGTTTATTTACCTTTTTCGCCGTGTATAAAACATTAACGGTTACACACAATAAGAGCATTTATAGCAAGGACCGAAACCAATCCTTACTTGTTTTTAGGGTTGAGAGACAAAGGCAAAATAATAAAAAAAAGCGTCCATGTCTCTTAAAAGTAGGAGGCTCTTGATTTCGAACCTCAAACCCTCATTTCTAGGATTCGAGGGGTTCCTAAATTTGTTTTTCATGTTAGAAACTTGCCCCCATATGATTTTTTATTGCTCGACTGATTTCTATTATGTCTGCCCCACTTTGCCAGCCTAGGCCTTAGACCCGCGTTGGGATCACTCCGTCGTGGCCTCCCTCCTCCACGGCGTCCGCATTGGGCCTTTCTATATGCCCTTCACCGGTGGGGCTACTCCCCCCTCCGACTCTGTCACATTGCCGACATCCATCCGCCCCAAACGCGAACACCTCTCTCGGTGTGAGCATGTCCTCCAGGAACGCCTCCCTCTCCTCTCGATGTGCCCACCCTACAAGCTCGGCTCCTCCCTAGCGGCTTCAATCCTGCATCTGTTCCATCGCGACCTCCTTCTCCCTGACGTGACTCCCAGCTTGGATCCCAGTGAAAGCTTCCTCCCTGTGCAGTGCATAGCAGCTACAGAAAGCAGGGGATATGAAATCAGAGAAAACAAATTAAAAGGAATAAAAGTTATGTGACTGACATGTGGGTTAAAAAAACAAAATAGGGACCCTGTGTTTCATGGTTATTGCTGGAGTGCAGACAACACTGAAATCCTAAGTAAAAGTCGCATTTTAGAAGCCATTGTTGGATATGCTCTAACTCGCAGCGAATTCAGAAGCAGTACCATAGCAGGTTATATTCTCATTCACCGGCAATGAGGAATGAGACTGAACCCTATTTCACGTCCCTTCGTTTTTTTCCATAGGCATAGCTCTCTACTTCCATTTATCATTCTCATTATCACATTATACAATCAAGTTATGGTAGATCCTAGTTTGGTCTTGACAAGGGAATCTATAGCTCAATGATTTCTAAATCCGCCATTTGGTTCAAGCTTATCTGGGCAGAATCTCAAGTTCTCAACCATCCTCCCTATATTGCTGGTTTTCATTTGGATTCTCAAAATTTTGTGGCTGATTCACGGAAGCTAAGTTCTGCTGGCATTTGCTTGGTGTAAAATTTCAGGCGCTGATGTGAATTGAGTAAGAGTATTTGGTTTGAGAGGAGAGTCGCTAGGTTTTAGTTGAACGGCAAGCCGAAGACGTAGCAAGGATGTTCGGTGGGTGGGCCGAAAGGCGTACTTGTAACAAGGAGGCCGGCCTCTGAGGAATGGCTGGGGGTGGGGGTGCTGGTCGGTGGGAGCTAGCGGGCCGTCCCGCCGCCGCCGTCCGCAGCCTAGTCTCGCTCGGGCTGACGTCTCCAGGCGTGGGCTTTTCGCGATGGAACAAGCGTGACCTTCCTAGGCTGGGCTATAAAGGTAGGCAACGTACGCATGGGCCAGGTTCCTCCTTTGATCCAGGGCACGATCGGTGGCCCACACACGATGCATACCAGCTATCTTGACGTCTGTATTGACTTTGGGGGCAAAAGGCGTCATTTTACTCACTAGTGAGGCTACTGTTCTTGATTCTAGACGAGCCAAGTCTTTATTTCTCCCCTGTGAAAACAGGAGGTGAATGGTGGTGATGGGAAACATTTGGGTCGGTGGCGATAATGAGAGCACCAAACGAACATGGGTGGGGGGTGGGGGGGGGGCTTACATGGAAAAACTTTTAGAATTTAACTACTGTAACACTTTTGTTTGTATTTGATAATTAATGACCAATCATAGACTAATTTAACTCAAAAGATTCGTCTTTTGATGTACAGCTAAACTGTGTAATTAATTATTTTTTATTTATATTTAATACTTTATGCATGTGTTCAAAAAATTCGATGTGATGGGACGAAAAATAAAAATTTTAAATTTTGAAGACATCTAACCCAGGCCAAGGTTCCCTCAGGCAGGAATTTTATGCTTTGGCCCTACTGTCAACTGGCGCGGACAAAGACAGCAGCGAAAGGACTACGAGACGGATATGCCTCTGTTTCGGATATTCCCTTCTTGACAAATAAAGGATCACATACATTATACCATATACATCCCCCATCTCAAAATGCACGACGCTTTTGACTTTTAGATATCATATTTGATTATTTATCTTATTTATTTTTTTTTGCAAATAATAAAATAAATAAGCTATTATTAAAGTATTTCTAATCATAGAATAATTCATAACAAAATAAATAATATTTAGGCTATTTATACAAAAAAATCGAAGATGACAAACAGTCAATTAAGGTGTCTAAAAATAAAAAAATCATCATATATTACAGAACGGTTGGAGTATTATCTATTTACCACTTTTGTGGTTTGACCTTTGAGCTAGTTTGGCTCAAACTAACGTACAGATGCCAGTGCTGTGTCGGCAGGACATGAAGAAATTTACACCCAGGCAAGCCTTTTTTTTTTGCCTTTTTTCCCCCTCTGTGCCAACTGTTCGGCAACAGTGAGTAGACTGCAACCAAACAAGCCGGCAACAGTGAGTTTCCGGCCGGGCATGCGGTGTTAAATCACAGTTCACACACACATGCACGTACAGTATGATTGATGCAGGGGCTTGGGTGCGGTGTTGGTTGTCTGTTGGCTAGCAGCCAGCCGCTGAATCTTTCAGATACGCTACGCGCGTTGGCCTGGCCCCGGGGCCCTTACCCTCTCTCACCGGCCGGCTCACCCTGATCTAATCGCGGTGAATATCCCCCATCCCATCCCCTAGGCGGATGCCGGACGCCGGATGGGCCAGCCACCACCCAGCACACATGACATGATCACTCAGCGCTAGCTGCTGCGCTGCACCTGCACTGTACTGTCGCCGCATGCAACTCCCAAATTCACGGCACTCACCGCGTCCGGCCGCAATGACCGACGCCCACCGGCGGTGGTGGTGGCCTCAACGATGGGCGGGGCTCTGCGGGCGTCGTCTCGTGCATGGAGGTTGTACAGTAGCAATAGTAGCACGATCTGTGCGGCAGGTGACGACGGCCGGCGTGGTATACAGCTCGAGCGGACCATGCGCTGAGCTAGCTAGCGTGGTGCCCACCCTACGTACGTACCTGCCCGACCGACCAATCACGCGCGGGATTAAAGTAAACTGTACCGGGTGGTACACCTGTCGAGTACTGGCGTCGTCGATCGTCGATCTCCTGCCTGTGCTGTGCAGGAAAGGAATCAGCCAAGCCCGAGCACGAGCAAGCGAGCCTCCCGCCGCTCGAAAGACGGAAAAGCTCTCCATGCATGCATGGACCACGCTACCTCATCGATTTATACAAGAGTAGCTAGGGGGAGGACCTCGATCGAAAACCCTCATCTTTCGGACGTATGTACGAGTATGTATTTTTGTATTCGTATAGGAATCCGGGTCATTAACTGCGCCCGAGTAAGTTGGTTGGTTAGGTACGTGGGCATACTTTAATTTAACCTTTACACTCGTCCCGTTCGCTTGAACTTATCAACATTATTTTTCAGCTATGAAACAGTATTTTTCTCTCTCAATAAATCAATATTAGCATCAACCGAAAAATCAGTCAGCCGAACAGGGCATGTAAAAAACTTAGAGAGTATATAAACTAGTAATTTTTTTTTTCATAAAAACAGCAATATTCTACTCTCCCCGTTCCAAATTATAAGGCATTCTAAATTTTTGGAGAGTTTGCATTTCAAGTTTGACCAAAATTATATAGAGAATTATAAAGATTACAACGACTGCTGTGGGGGTATTAACCCCTATACCCCTTCGGTTAGACTTGGGCTGATTCAGATCAGTGGGCTTGGCCCATGACAAGGATGACGCGCGGCCCGGTCGATCTGCTCGGCGTCCCGCGTAAGGAAGGGAAGCAAACTTGGAGATCAAGCAAGATCCTGGTCGGTTAGAATAGGAATCCTTATCCGACCAGCTATGACAATTGTAATCGACTATGATTAGTTTTTAGATTTGTAACCCTGCCCCCAGACTATATAAGGCGGGTAGGGGACCCCCTCAAAACACATCTCATTACATCTCTTCATATAGAGCAATACAATCTGACGCAGGACGTAGGTATTACGCTCTCACGGCGGCCGAACCTGGATAAAAACCTCATGTTTTGTCTTACGTCACCATCTAGTTCGTAGCTTGCGCACCTGTCTGCCGACAATCTAGTACCTTATGCATACCCCTCGGTAGACTGCCGACCATATCTCGTCGACAGTGGCGCGCCAGGTAGGGGGTGTGCGTACAGCTTCCCAGGCAAGCAAGATGGTCATCATCCCCGACTCCGCAGCCGTGGCGGACGGCCTCTCGTTCACCGTTGGCCAGATCACCTAGACCACCGGCGTCAATAGCTTCACGGCCACTACCACGGAGGAGGCGCAGATCCGATCTACGTCGACCACGTCTTCATTGGTTACGGCTCCGACCATGTTGGTTACGGCTTCGACCACCCCAGCTACGGCTTCGACCACCCCAGCAATGGCTCCGACCACGCTGGCTACGACTTCGACCACCCTAGCAATGGCTCCGACCACACCGACAACTCGTCGACCACTTCCCCGCTACAAAGGAGGACGATCGACAACACCGACCTAATCGAAGCTATCGACCAGGTCGGCCACAAGCTTTTTCAAACCCTGACTTTAGTAGATTCAATTTAAAATCAATCTACCGAGCAAGTACCTCTCCACCACAACTGATCTACCCGACCAGTTCGGGCTCGCCGTCCAACACGGCTTGAACAGATCTAGTGGTCACCGCTACTCCTAAAGGACATACGGTACGCCTTCGCCCGGTTCCTACACCCGGCCTCAGGCTCTCTGAGTACCAAGCCCTGACGGAGGATTGCCAAGCCCTCCCATATGGTCTGAAAAACACTACTTCTGAGTACGCGTATCGTACGCCTCATCTGTTCATAGGTCCCACGGAGCGAGACCATGTTTCAGATTTGTGCTTCCTGGATATACCTCGACCATCACCAGGCAACGCTGTCAACATGGTCAGAGCCCGAGAACATCGTGAAGGCTCTGTTCACACACTTCCCAAGGATGGCGACTCCAGTACTAGATCTATGTGCTCCGTCCATACCGAGGTTGAACACCTCGATGATGAATATGATCTGGATCCATTACTGTATCCTCCGGGTTTCCCTCCGATCCAAAGGTTCCCACCGAGACATGGTAACATGGTGCTCAACATCAGCAATGACGAGCCCGCAGTCATGGGAGAAACTAACGAGCAACGGTAGCTTAGCGAATAGCGTAACGCCGACCGCGCCGAATGTCATCGCCTAGAGGCAGAAGAAGAGCGTCAGAGGGAACCCTGACCAAGAGATCTAGCCAACGCCTTTGACAGGGTTGGTGAGCGGCAAGTTTTCAGAACTCCAAGTGCCAACGTGGCTGTCACCATGGCCAACTTGGACCGCTTACCTGACCAACCAAAAATCCAGCAGGTCCACGACAACATTCGAGCACATCTGATCGCTGCTATGGGCCAAACTGTCGAGCTAGCAAAACAAGCTCAGATCACCTCGAGCACGTTAATTGCATCTAGCCGAAGTCGTCACGCTTCTGAACACCCAAGTCGCCAACATGGTCCACCCCTAGTCAACCCTCGAGGCGGTGGCGGCGGCGGTGATGGCGGAGCTAGCGACGACGGCGGTGGCAATAACGATGGCGACAGTGACGCTGCCCACGAAGGTGGTTGTGGTCGTCAAGATGAGAACCGCAATCGCCGCGGTAATCGAGATCAGGAAGTGAATCAAGACCCTAACCGCAATCTTCGTCAGCAACTCCCTTCTCGTGACGCCCGTAGCCGCATCCTTAGCCGCGCTAATGACCGTCAAGTTTATGAGAACGTCCGTCGCATCGAATATGACACCGAGCATGGTCCTCCCGGCCTGAAACAGTTCACTCCTCACCTCCGACAAGTCGTATGGCCGAAGAACTTCAAGCTTGAAAAGCTCAGGAAGTACGACAGCAAGGAGAACCCCGAGAACTGGATCACACTTTATGAGATCACTGTCCGATCAGCTACGGGTGATGAACATGTAATGGCTAATTATCTTCCTATTGTTCTTGATCAAGCAGGTCATCAATGGCTCTTGAGTCTACCGGAGAACCAGTTCGATAGCTAGGCACAACTCAAGCAGGCCTTCATCGACAACTTCATCTCCACGTGTGACCAGCCGGGCAATAAATACAACCTCGAGCACATACATGACCACAAGGACGAGCCGCTGTGCGACTACATCTGACGCTTCTCGGATATATGCCTCAAGATCCCCAAAATCTCTCATGACGAGACAGTCTTGGCCTTTATCAAGGGCCTCCGTCACCACGACGCCCTCAGAAGTAAGCTGCTTCGAAAATGGCCGACCACGGTCTACGAGTTGCTCGCCACCGCCAAAACTACGCAGACATAGATGACATTGAAAAGATAATCAAGGAAGACGTGGGCGGGCCATCACGCCCTAAACACCCACCGTGCCACGATGACAACCGCAATAACCGTGGTCGGAACGACAACCGTGATCGTCGTGATCAGCGCAACGACAACATGACCACCGAGACAACCATGATCGACGGCGCGACCGCCATGACGACTATAGAGGCAAGCGTCCCCGCGAGGATGATCATGAAGTCAACGCGGTTAAGAAGCCAAGTGGTCGCTGCTATTACCAGGATGACTACAACAAGGCCCTGAAGGGTCCTTGCCAGCTTCATCCTAAATCCAATCACACCATGGAGAATTACCGCTTCCTCAAGAACATCTACGCCAAGCAGATCACCGCCATCGACGCCGCAAGGGTCGACACCGACGCACAACGACGAGATGGTGACGACGACGATGACGAACAGGACAGAGATCCTCATCACCAATACGTCGCTCTCACCAAAATCATCCATTCCATCTTTGGTGGAAAGGTGTCTCTATAGTCCAAACACGAGCGCAAACTGCTCAAATGAGCTTGCATGAGCATTGCCAATGCTGATGACCTCATCACTGATCCCAGGTTCCCAGCCTGGTCTCACCGAGAAATCTCCTTCAACTATGAAGACCAGTGGGCCGTAATTCCTGAACCGGGCCAGTTTCCCCTCGTCCTCGATCCCTGCATCAACAATGTTTGGTTCGAAAGGGTCCTTATACACGGTTGCAGTTCCATTGACATCCTATTCCGCAATAGCTTGCCTGCTCTAAAACTGAGCCAGGTCGATCTCAAACCCTACGAGGCACAGTTCTGGGGTGTCCTCCCTGGACAAAGCTCTATACCTCTCGGACATATCACAATCCTTGTGCAGTTTGGGACTGCAGAGCACTTCCGCACCGACTACGTCAACTTCGTGGTCGTGGACTTCGACGGCACCTACCACACCATCCTTGGTCGACCGGTGCTCACCAAATTCTTGGTTGTGCCGCATACTCATACCTGGTGCTCAAGATGCCTGCCGAGCACGGCGTCCTCTCTCTCAAAGGCAATGTCTACACTGCCTATACCTGTGAAGAGGAAGGTTTCAAAGTGGCCGAAGCCACCGACCTCTCGATCTGCATGGAGCAAACCTTGGTCGCCGCCACCAAGACTCCCATCGACCACCTGGAGATCCTAGAGTTACAAGCCCCGCGCAAGAGCATCAAGTCCAAGGACCACAAGGAGATTCAGCTAGTCGACGACGATTCCAGCAAGACGGCCCTTATCGGGGCCAATCTGGATCCCAAATAGGAAGACACGCTCGTCAGGTTTCTGAGGGACAACATTAGTGTATTCACGTGGAAACCCGCGAACATGCCCGGTGTACCTCGGCACCTGATCGAGCACTCCTTGAATGTCTCGAAGACCGCCAAACCCATCAAGCAGAAGCTACGACGGTTCGCTCATGACAAAAAGGAGGCTATTAGGGTAGAAGTTACATGACTTTTAGTAGCCGGATTTATTAAAGAAGTGTATCACCCGGAGTGGTTAGCCAACCCGGTGCTTGTACGCAAAAAGAATAATGAATGGAGAATGTGTGTCAATTATATTGATCTCAACAAACACTGCCCTAAAGACCCCTTCGGCTTACCTCGCATAGATGAGGTCGTTGACTCAACAGTCGGCTGCGAGCTACTGTCCTTTCTCGATTGCTACTCTAGTTATCACCAGATCACTCTCAATAAAGACGACCAGATCAAGACGTCTTTTATCACGCCTTTTAGTGCCTACTGCTACATGACAATGTCGTTCGGGCTCAAGAACGTGGGGGCCACATACCAGCGCGCCATCCAGAACTGTCTCCAGAACGAGATAAAGGATGACCTTGTCAAAGCCTACGTTGATGATGTGGTTGTAAAAACTAGGGACGCTCATACCCTAGTCGACAATCTCTAGTGGATTTTCACGGCTCTTAACACGTACCAATGGAAGCTTAATCGTAAGAAGTGTATCTTTGGAGTCCCGTCTGGTATATTGCTGGGTAACTTCGTCAGTCATGACGCCATACGCCCCAATCCAACTAAGGTCAAGGCTGTTCTAGATATGCAGCCCTCTAAAAATGTCAAGGATATCCAGAAGCTCACTGGATGTATGGCCGCCCTCAGCCGCTTCATATCATGACTCGGCGAGAAGGGCCTGCCTTTCTTTAAATTGCTTAAGGCATCAGAGAAGTTTGTCTGGTCGGAGTTGGCAGATGCCGCTTTCACACAGCTAAAAGAGTTCCTTACCTCTCCTCTAGTCCTTATTGCTCCTCAGAAAGACGATGTCCTTTTCCTCTATGTTGCGGCCACTGATCGTGTGGTCTCCACAGTCATTGTGATCGAGCGTGAGGAACCTGGCCACATTTACAAAGTCCAACGCCATGTTTACTTCATCAGAGAGGTACTGAATGAGTCCAAATCTAGGTACCCTCAAATTCAGAAGCTAATCTACGCCATCCTAATTACATCCCGAAAGTTGAAACATTACTTCGACGGATATCGGGTGGTGGTCAAGACCAATTTTCCGCTTGGGGACATCATCCGGAACGAGGACGCTAATGGACACATTGTCAAATGGGTGATGGAGTTATACCCCTACTCCCTGGAGTTCTAGAGTCGTACGACTATTAAGTCTTAGGCCCTGGTCGATTTTATAGTTGAATGGACAGATCTAAGCGCGCCTCCCGATCAGGGGCTAATCGAATACTGGAAGATGTATTTTGATGGTTCTCTTAGAATTGATGGTGCAGGAGCAGGCGTGCTCTTTATTTCACCTAGTAAAGACGAACTCCGCTATGTCCTCAGGCTTCATTTCCCCGCATCTAATAATACTGCAGAATACGAGGCCTGTCTCCACGGCATGCGGATTGCGGTCGAGCTTGGTGTCAAGCGCCTGTATGTCTATACCGACTCGACCCTAGTCATAAACTAGCTTAATAAAGACTGGGACATGACTAGCGAGAAGATGGATGCTTATTGCAAGGAAATCAGAAAGTTGGAAGGCAAGTTCTACAACATCAAATATGCACATGTGGTCTGGGATAAAAACAAAGCAGCCGATGAGTTGTCCAAGTTAGGTTCATCCCGAGGCATAATCCCACATGGCGTGTTCATCCAAGATCTTGTCAACCCATCAATCAAGGAAGCAAAAGGTCACGTGGTCGAGAAACCCCTAGACCAGCAACTAGTGGCCACGGTTCCTCCCCCGATCACTATGGAACCTTCCCTGACCACTCAAAATCTGCCTTCGACCACTGATAATAGTGATTAGAGGGTACCCTTTATCAAATATCTACAGGATGGAACCGGTTATACTGATCGAACAGAGAACGAGCACCATATACGCCGTATCAAACAGTACATACTGGTCGATGGCATCCTCATGCGCAAAGAATGCGAAGGAAGAAGTCTTGATGAAATGCATCACTCAAGAGGTAGGCATTGCACTGCTCAAAGAAATTC
Source organism: Saccharum hybrid cultivar R570 (assembly GCA_038087645.1). Classification (NCBI taxonomy): domain Eukaryota; kingdom Viridiplantae; phylum Streptophyta; class Magnoliopsida; order Poales; family Poaceae; genus Saccharum; species Saccharum hybrid cultivar. Next base: position 6,357,334 of record JAQSUU010000191.1, on the reverse strand, counting down.
ATAGTGGCACCTGTGGCAATCACGCCGCCTCATGAACCCTGGTCGGTAAGGCTTTTCGAGCAGGATTCTACTAGCCGTCCGCCATGGCCGATGCAGAGAAGCTGGTACACCACTGTGATGGGTGTCAGTTTTTCACGAAGCGCATACATGTACCAGCACATGAGATCCAGACCATACCAGCCTCTTGGCCCTTTGCGTGCTGGGGACTGGATATGATCGGGCCCTTTAAGCCGACCCCTGGAAATTTCAAATGTGTGTTCATGATGATCGACAAGTTCTCCAAGTGGATCGAGTATATGCCCTTGACCAAGGCGTCTTCGGAAAAAGCGGTCGAATTCCTTGACCAGATCATACACCGTTTCGGCCTCCCCAACAACATCATCACAGACCTAGGGACTCAGTTCACTGGCTGTGCACTCTAGGACTTCTGCGATGAAAGGAGCATTGTTGTAAAATATGTGTCAGTGGTGCGTCCCAGAGCTAATGGATAGGTTGAAAGAGCAAACGACATGATCCTCGACGCGTTGAAGAAGAGACTGTACAGAGAAAACAAGAAAGCGCCTGGCAGATGGCTGAAGGAATTACCGGCTGTGGTTTGGGGTCTCCGCACCCAACCCAGTCAGAATACAGGTGCCGCTCCCTATCTCATGGTCTACGGTGTAGAAGCGGTCCTCCCTGCTGACATCGCTTTTCGATCTCCAAGGGTTGAGCATTTCAACGAGGACAGGTCTGATGAGTCACGAGAACTTGAGGTAAATTTCTCCGAGGAGCGGCGGCTTGATTCCTGTGTGCGTACTGCCAAGTATCTTGCTGTACTACGTAAGTATTACAACAAGAATGTCAAAGAGAGGTTCTTAGTGGTCGGTGACTTGGTCCTGAAATGGAAGATGAATCAAGATGGCATGCACAAGCTTTCATCACCATGGGAGGGACCATTTGAGGTCATCGAGGTTACACAACCTACTTCCTACAGGCTGGCTTATCTCGATGGCACCGTGTTGCCCAATTCTTGGCATATTGATAAGCTTAGGCGTTTCTACCCTTGAAGCGATGAAAAAGAAAGATATGTACCCATCTTATATTTTGATTATTTCAATAAAGCATCTATGTTTCATTCAATATGTTTGTTTGATACTATTTTTTTATCAATATTTTATAATAGACCAGTTGATAGACCACCTTTCTTTCTCGAATTCTCTGAGCTAGCCCCATCTCTGACTTCTCCCCATGCGTGCATGGGATCTACTCTCTATGTTCCGGGTGGTCGGTGGGCACCTCCTGGTCTGACCTGTGCGCTCTTACATGTGAACAGGCTCTGTGCCTCGCTCTCAGACCACATATCTGGCTAGGGCCGTACGGATTCAACAGGATGACGTGTCTCCTAACTGTTGCAACTAAAACAGAACACTTATACGTTCTTAGTTCTCGTCCACACAATATACAAGCTTTAAACGCTTTTCATATGAAAACACAACAAGCTTACATTGTCTTAATAGTACATTATTACAGGCTTGCCTGACGAGGCACAAGTCTACAATAAACTAAAATAGTTCTACTTTCTATAGCTATAGGCTACTGGCTAGTCGGCGCTCGGTGCTCGGGCTGGGCGCTGCTCTTCGCCTTTTCACCGCTCGATGATCGCGGTGCCTCTTTGGCTAAGGAAGCTGGTGCCACCGGGGTCTGGCTGGTCGAGACCGCTGCCTCCGATCGCTCCGTGGACGAAGTTCCTAGCGCCGAGGACTGGCTAGTCGAGACCACAGTTTTCGATAGCTGACTCGAAGATGTTGGCTCCTGCCCTGGCGGTGACGGTGTCCCACACAAGTTGATGTCGCCCATCATTGAGGTCGACAAGTCAAGCAGCTGGATCCATAGTTCATCTGCTTGCTTTGGGCCAACCTCCTTGGGATACCCCAGCTCGAAGCGTTTGAAGTTGATCAATAGGTAGTGCGCATGTACCATGCTGAGCACATGGGCGCCCGCACATTCCCCGACCTCCTTCACAAACTATTGCAGCCATCCCAAGGCACGCTGGCACTTGTCGAGCACTCCAAGCGGCTGTCCTCTAGCCTCGGGCGCCAGGAACTCTGGGTCGATGAGGTCTAGCACTGGCTTGATACCGGCCACCATTTGGTTGCACCGGCCCTTCTAGAGATCCCAATCCTTCTCGAGCTCGAGCACCTTCGCTGAATAGGTGTCACGATCTTTCATAACCTCCTCGAGGTGCTTTTTCACGTTCACCTTTAGTTCTACAGAGCAGCAATCTGGTCAGGGAGGTATCATATGGTGACATATTGAGCTGACATAGCAAGACCACGATAACCAACACTTACTGGTTAGCTCCAGGTTCTTTGTCTTCAGCTCCTCGGTCATTTTTCTAGATTGCTCCAGGAGCTGTGCGTGGTCTTGCGCTAGCTGGTTGTTCTCTACCGTCAGTCAGGTGTACTCTCCGACCACGCGTGAGTTCTCTTCTCGAAGGTCAGCTACTTCATTTGTCAGGGCTGCAAATAGGCTGGTCAGTACAAGAATATGTATTAAGAGCACTTTTCAGTGCTCGAGGAGTTAAGGCTAGACAACTAACCCGCCCTCTCATGCTCTTTTTGGCCAAGCTCGATGACGGCGTTGCGTCGAGACGTCTATAGCTCCGCCTTCTCCTTCTCGATGGCCTCGAGCTTTTCACGCAGCCGATCAGCTTTGGCTATTAGCTCCTTATTTTGATTGAACGTTGGTTCAATCTGGTCGAAGCACCGCTTATGGTACTTTGCCATTTTTATGATATCCTGCAAAGGTGACCATAGTATCGTTCAAGCAGGTGCATCATGATACTACTCTAGAGCGCAAAAGATAGCAGCTTACCTGTACTTCGGCTATCAGCCGCTTTGTCGCCAGCTCAACTTTTCTCATCTCGTCAGCCATGGGGATTTCTTCGTGGCAGATGAAATGGTCCCCACGCTGATGACACACGTACACATGCTAATGCTCGTCCTTGGGATGCCCCTCAATTTCCTCAAGGATGTCGTCATCTTCGGACTCTGTGGCATCAGCAGTCCTAGGTTCCTCTTGCCACTGGCTAGCTTCGGTTTCCTCCTGTAGCCGGCTGCTCTCGGGCCTAGACACCACCACCAGAGCTTTTCCCCGAGCCACAGCATCGAGTAGACCACCCTCCTGTGTGCTCGAGGTGGTTCCTGACTGCTCTGGTGCTCCTTGTCCAAGCTCTGGGACCTGCCACTCCTTTAGGGCTGCGTGTTTGACGCTTGGTGCTTCAGGCGGTACCTGCTTAGATGCCCTCGGCTCGGTGGCTGCCTCTACCATTGTCGGCTCCTTTGGTTCGGCGCTTGGCGCCGCCTGCTCACTGGTTGGTCTCGCGCTGGCTGATGATGGATTCCCACCGGCGGCGAGCTCCTCGGGGACCTTCGTCGATGCCGCGCTATAAATTGATAAAAGCACAATTGATGTTGCATATTACTATTTGCCTTTACTACTTTTACTTACTGACGTATGCAAATACTTACATGTCCGCTTGATGATGGGCGACTGAAAATGCACGCTGACGCGGTCGTCCCTAGCCCCCTCTGCTGGCCTGACGAGCCCTGGCCACCATCACTTGGTGGCGGCACATGTGACGTAGCCGCAGTTGATGTTGTCGGCTTTCCCCGCGCTGGTGCCGCTGCTGGTCTCGATGGTCCCTCCTAGACCATCTGCTCTACATCCTTCTTCCGACGAGGATTGAGCAAATTAGCGGTTAGGTTTTCTTCTTCCTCTTCATCCGACCAGTTTTGTATTATCCGACGACGCTTGCTAGTTAGATTTTCCAACACCTCCGTGGTCTCTGAACTCCTTGGCCTCTTCTTCGAGTGCTCGGGGGCGGCTGGGTGCTTCTCCATCCTCTTGCTACCGGTGCTTGTCCCAGTGCTTGGTGCTCCATCTCCCTTCTCCACGTTAACGTGAGCGTAGCACCGCTACACGTTCCTTAGTGGGGGATCCACTCTCCTCAGATGATCCATCCTAGGTTCCAAGGACACGTACAGTGCGTGCCTTTCCACACCATGCTCCTAACACCATAAGGAACATAGGAATTACAACAAATGTTTTTATCAACTATGCGATGGACACAAAAGGCAGATGTCAGAGATACCTTCAGAGCTGGTCGGATGAGCTTGAACGCGTGCATAATGACGCTCAGCGGCTAGTACGCCGGGTCGGCTAGGTTGAACAGATCTACAATCCTTTGATTGATCTCGTCCTCGTGCAGCGGTTTGGACGCATCCTTGTCTGGCCGGCTGAGCCCTGGTACTCATACCCAGCATGCACCCTCTTCTGGCACGGTTGTACTCGTTGGCTAATGAAGCTCTCGACTACGGCCGGACCGTCCAGACGGTTCCACGGGAGTAGCACCATGAGTTCCCTCACCTGCTTGGCATACTCTGGCCACTCGTTCCAACTGACCCTCTTCTTCGAGATGTAGCCAACGTCACAAAAAGGGGCGGTGTTGGGCTCTTCTCGGATGTAGAACCACTTCTTGTACCACTCACCAAGGGAGGTATTCTAGGGGCAACTGAGGTATTCCGATTTCATTCCATCACGGAGTGTCAGGTACACCCCATTGACAATCTGAGAACCCCCCTGAACCCCTTCTTCCGAAGACAGAAAAGATAGTGAAAGAGATCGAAATGTGGCAGAAATCCTCCAAAAGCCTCACAAAGTTGAATAGAAGTGGAGACGAGAAGGATTGAGTTGGGATGCAGATTGCAAATCCTGATCTCGTAGTACATGCAAAGGCCTTGAAAGAAAGGATGAACAGGAACCCCAAATCCTCTCTTGAAAAAAATCTTCAAATACAATGATCTCACCGGGTTGGGGATCGAGGAAGCTTTCTGACTCTGATGCTCTCCAACCTCCGAGCTCCTTGTCATGGAGCACCCCCAGGCCGACGAGCTCGTTGATGGATGATTTGGTGGACTTTGACTTCCACCATTCCTTCCTCATCACCTCGGCCCTCTTCATCGCCTCCGTCTTGGCCATCCTCTACCTCTCTTGCCTCTTGGCTTCGGCTCAGTTGGTGGACAGAGAGCGTGTCGCTTCTAACGGCGGTGAGGTTTGCTAATGGCTGTTGCAGCAGGGGAATAGGGACAGTGGGCTGGGCGAAGAAGACGATTGGTTTATAAAAGCAACTGTTGGGTGTAAATGGGGAATGACCGCACAATAGCTATTTATCCCAATAATCACGTCGTTCCACCTCCTCGAGATACTCGGGGATCGTGTGTGTGAAATGTGGCACGCGCTGTGCGATTTCCACTTTTTACTGGTGTAACAGCCCCAAAATGGGCCTAGTGGGACAGATTCGCGGAATGGGCGGTTGTTACTGTAGCTCGGGGCAGTGGGCGGTACTGTAGGCGGGAGTCGTTGTACATCCGGACTTCGGGTACTGTAGTGACCCGTTACTGTTCACTGAATCGAGCCAGTCTAGTTTCGGTATAACGTAGATCAGGTACTGTTCACCGGTACTGTAGCATCACGAAATACTGTGCAGCTAGAAATTTAGTACCAAACCGTGAATCCTGAGGAAGTTTCACCAGCTTAAATACCAGGGCCAGGGATGCGTAGTAACCTTCAGTTAACCATTTTGAGCGAAGCGAGGATGAAAGCTCAAGTGGGTTGCTACACAGGTGGGACCACTCCTCAGTAGAGTGGGCCTAGGCCGTGTATGTCGGGACTGGATGTTACAACTGGTACCCGCGCCAGTAAATGCGCTCCCTCGGTTACAACACGGGAGGGCCCACAGTGACGTGTTGTGATAGACGCCGACCCACAGTGTGATTGACAAGACACAAGCATGGCTGCAATGTCACATTAGGAAGACTTCTGAGACAATGGGTTAGGTTACAAAAAAGATAATAAAAAAGAGAAAAAACAAAAGAGAGAAAGAACAACAAAATATGACAGAGAAAAAGGTGTTGGAAATACACGACGCTCGGGGACTGGTCTGGGGCTTACAGTCCATCTCCGACCACCGAGCACGATACACTCCCCGATCATGTTCGGGGACTCATCGATCACTCTTCGACTATACTCGGGGACTCGTCGATCACGCCTTACGCTGTGCTCGGGGACTGTTTTGACCACTCCCCGACCACAGCTTGAGGTCTATTTTCCTCGGCTACATGTGAAATTTGACTCGCATACAGTTCAGAGGTTAGTGCTTTTTTAGACCTTGCTATAAGGCTCATACTTCGTCTTCCAGCAAGCTCGGGGACTACATTGGTACGATGCACCTGTCGGTGCATCTCAGTATCCAGTTTCTAAGACGATCTATTTTAAGACCCTGTCATCACGTGCCTACGTCACCTATTCCCAGGCTCGGGGACTAAGTGGGCACACTTCACCTTACGGTGAATATGCTTATTTTTTTACCCTTACGCTTTGTTTACCCTGCTTATATTTCTTTTCAGAAATACAAGTGGGCACACTTCACTAGGAAGGAAATCTTTTTCTTTTTCTTTTTCTCAAGAGCACCATACATTCTTCGGATAACCTACTTCTCCGATGACAACGGTGGTGAAAGGTCCTTGTTTGGTTTTGGTAATTGAGTGATAACCTTAGGTGGACTAATTATGTTTAATGTGAGATACACAGGGATTAGTCCACAGGTAATGGTGTCATGAAGGAGCTCATTGCATATGAGACATGACATGGAGTCATATGACCAAGGTGGTAAAGATCAAGATGAGGCTTGGCTCGACGGACCGGTTGCAAGTGTAAAGGGCAAGTCGGAGGCTTTGGAGCGATGGACCGTGAGGCGGTGAAGCTTGAGCAAGACTTGGCGCCGATGGACCGAAGCAACGGCGAAGAGCAAGTGAGGTCAAGATCGATGGACCAAGGTCACATGATGATTTGAAGTGGATCATATTATTTGTGATATGGTTGGTGCATGTGTTGCATCAACGTCGGAGGAGATGGAGTGAAATGCGCAAGGCAAAGGTATAACCTAGGGCATTTCCATTTCACCGGTCATAGGTGTATAGAGAAGTTGATGACCGGGTTTAGGATATATGGCCATACTATTAAGAGGGGCAAACTTGTTTGCATATTGGTCATCTAGTGCCACTTGAGCGATCTAACTTTGCATACGTGTTAGGATCGAGTGACGAGACAAGTTGAGTGCCTAACTTCTTTAAGAAAATATTTGTGAAATACTAACACATGTGCACAAGGTGGTGTACACTTGTTGGTGTTGGCACATTTGCAAAGGAAAAGGTGTTGGAGTTGATTTTGATCAACTTGGTGAAGGGAGAAAGGTTTTTCGGTGTTCTCTGGACACTAGGATGGTTCTTAGAGTGGAATACTGCTTTGATCCATTGTAAATTTGATCAATTGCTTTAGTGTGTTGTGTAGCCCTCTGAGTAAGCTTTCCAAAATGTCCAAGATCATTGAAATCGGAGTTCAGAGCTAAGAGTTATTGCCTTTTTACCGAAGAGTGGTCTGTGACCGGACTCGTGACCTGACGCGTCCAGTCAGCACCTGCGCGTCCGGTCAGTGTTTTTCACGGGCGAAAGTGATTGGACGCTACAGCGAGTCTGGTCAGTGATGACCGGACGCATCCGGTCGCATCGGGAGCTTACTGGAACCTCTCTGTTCGCTGTTTCGCTGTGACCTGCGCGTCCGGTCCCGTTAGTGACCTGTGCGTCTGGTCAATACAAGTTTATACACGCGAAAACTAGCCGTTGGAGCACGCTAGTGACCTACGTGTCTGGTCCGTTCGACCAGCGCGTTCGGTCGACCCGAAACTTGCCCAGTAAGGGGACTAACAGCTCTATTTCGTTGTGGAGTTATAAATAGATGTTGTGGCCGGCCATGGCCGACAGCTAAGCACCCTTAGGCCTTGGTGGCTTATGTTGGTGTGCTTGGGAGCTCTCTAACTCACTTGAGCTTGATAGTGATCATCCAATCGAGTGAGAGAGTGATTCTAGTGCGTTGCATCATGAGGATTGCATCGAGTGGCACAAGGTGATCGAGTTGCAAGCCGATGGTGCTTGTTACTCTTGGAGGTTGCCATCTCCTAGACGGCTTGGTGGCTTGCGACTCCATTGAAGCACGCGTGGAGATTGTGCGTGGCTCCGGAGGAGGATTTATGAGGGGGATTGTGCTCACCCCACGGGGATCGCGAAGAGCAACTCTAGTAAAGCTCGTGGCTTGGAGAATCCCCATCTTGAGAGTGGATGTGCGGCACCCGCTGAGAGTTTGACTCTTGATAGTCAATTAGCTCGTGATCCATCAAGTGGGTGTATCGCCACAACTGGGACTAGCTTGGTAGAAACCAAGTGAACCTCAGTGAAAAACCGCCATGTCAACATTGTGTACATCTTCTCGGTGGTTTGCTTTCGATTCACAAGCTTGTGTTTACATTCATATACTTGTGCTTGTGTAGTTGCTCTTGTAACTAGTTTGCTTGTGTAGTTTGCTAGTTACCTTCTTGCTTGTGTAGCATAGAAGTAGCTCCTGTTGCGTGGCTAATTTGGTTTGTGTAACCTTGTTAGTCATATTGCTTAGTTTGTGTAGCTAAGTAATTTGCGCTCTCTAGTTTGGCATTAGTTGCCTTGCTATTGAGCATTGCTAGTGAGCATAGGTGGCTTTGTGCTTTTGCTTACTAGAATTGTGTAGGAGCTCCCCGGCCTTGTTAAAGTACTAGTGCATAGGTTTGTGTGACCTTGCTCTAGAATTGTTTAGGAGAGCTCTTGCTAAGGAAAGTACCTTAGTTACATAATTAGGATCTTTGTGAGGTGCTTGTGAACTTAGATAGAGCGGTGTAGTCTTGGCTAGACCGATAGTTTTAATTCTGCATTTATTTCGGTTTGCCGACGCGATTAATTTTAGAAAGGACTATTCACCCCCTCTAGTCCACCATCTTGACCCTTCAATTGGTATCGGAGCCGGGTCTCTCTTTTGTGGTCCTCACCGACCCGAGAGGATGGCATCTAGTGGGATAGATGTTTGCCACACGCACATTTTTGATGGCACTAACTTTGCTCGATGGAAAAATCACATGTTTGATCATTTCCGTGCTCTTGGCCCTAAGTTTTGGTGGATCATAGTTGTTGGATTTACTCATGACTTGGATGAGAATGATAATCTTACCCAAACGCAAGAGGATTGCCTAACACTCGATGCACAAGCTCAATGTTATCTAACCAATGCTTTGAAAGATGAGATCTTTGGTAGGGTGACGAGCTACACGAGTGCACATGGTATGTGGATGGCACTCAAGCATCTCTATGGTGACTTCTCCATTTGGGATGATGGAAAATTCAAGAAGAGGGATGATCACATAGAGATGGTGGTAAATGGGTGTGTTGAGCATGACCACAACACGGTGGTTGCGGAGGATTGCTCCACCTCATGGTCAAGTGATGATGATGATTGATCTACCACAAGTTCACTTGACAAGATTGATGGTGATGCCACAAGTGATGCAAATGATGATGGTACTCTAGGCACACTTGATGGTAACAATGAAGGTTCATGCTTGGGCCTTGGTGATGTTACTACAAGCCCATCCACTACACCATATTGCTTCATGTCACAAGGTGACACTAAGGTATCAAATGATAATGTGGTTGATCATATTGATTCATATGATGAGCTTGTTAGTAGACTTGCTAGCATGACCACTTTAGAAAATGAGAAAGCTAAAACTATGAAATTGGAAAATAAAAACTCATTTCTAAAAACCACATGTGAACAACAAAAGCATCTACTTTATGTTACTACTTGTTCACATGAGGAGCTAAAATTGGCTCATGAGGAACTTAGTGTTGCTCATGATAATTTGGCACAAGAACATGTTTTACTCACTAAGAAGTTTTCTAATGAAGAAACCAAAACTAGTGAGAGCTCATCATTTGGGTCAAATGATCAATCACATAGTACTAACCCTTGTGATGTAGGCAAGAAGCATGTATCCACCTCTTGTGATGACTTATTAGATATGCCATGTTCTTCACATATATATGCTTGTTCTACTTCTATGTCTTGTGAGACTAACATTTTGAAGGAGAACAATGAGCTCAAAAGTGAAGTGAAGAAATTAAGCAACAAGTTAGAGAGGTGCTACAACTCAAAAGTCACCTTTGAGCACATGTTGAACAACAAAAGAAGCTACGGTGACATGAGCGGCATTGGATTCAACAAGAGCAATATCAAAGGCAAAAGATGGGGGAAGAGAAGATATGAAAGAGAGATGAAGAAGCAAGAATAAGAGAAGCTCTCTCATTTTATGTGCTTTAAATGCCATGAAATAGGACATCTTGCAAATGGTTGCCCTAATGAAGAAAAGCTCAAGTTGAAGAAAGAAGAAGAGAGGCTCAAGCATGTTAAGTGCTTCAAGTGTCGCACTTGGGGTCATCTCACCTCAATGTGCCCAACCAAGAAACTAGTGAAGCAATAAAAAGAGCCTCAACCAAAGCCACAAGTTGAGCAAGAAACCACACCCCAATATCAAGTCAAGATCAACCACAAGGATGATGATGGTGACTTGATAAAGAAGAAGAATAAAACAAGAAGAGGTGGAAGAGAAAGGCATCCAATGCAAATCCAAGATGCCAAGATGATGAGCAAGATTCAAGATAAGAAGAGAAATTTAGCTCACATCAAGTGCTTCAAGTGTGAAGATATGGGACACTTTGCCTCGGGGTGTCATACCAAGCTTGAGAAGAAGGCTCAAGCAACTCATAAGAGGCAAGGCAACGAAGAGCATCACATGAGCAAGGAAGAAAATGCTCAACCAAAGAGAAGATGCTATTCATGCCGGGAAAGGGGACACATGGCGCATTCATGTCCCCTAGGTAATAATTCTAAGCCTAGTTCAATTAATGATACTAACATGCTTAGAAAGGATGGCAATGGTACCTCATTGGTTGAAATTGCAAAACATCCCGCTACCCATACTAAGGCTTTGCCTAAGTATGTTGCTTCTAACTTGAGAGGACCCAAACTTATTTGGGTACCATTAAAAAGTGGATGATTGTTTGTAGGTACCATCGGCATTGGAGGCTTGATTCATTTGGATTCATATTGGTCATCATATGTTGAATCAAGTTTTAAAGCTTAGTGCATATTCTATCCCAATGCCAAGTCAAAATAAGTGGAGTCCAAATGCTACAACATACAAGTGCAACATTTAAGATTGTGGTGATTTATTGGATATATTTGATGGATTGCAAATATTTGAGTTGGAGCTTGCTAAGAGGATGATCATGTGATAACCAAAGTATATCTCTAGTTGATCATTTTACTTGGGTGCATATGAGTTGATTGAATTGGATATATATGCAATGTTGCTTGCTATGAGATGATTGAATGGATTAAATGCCTAGCAATCAAATTTGGATTGATTTGTGTTGGATAAATTCATGAGATGACATTTAGTAAGTGGATTGAATGGATATATGTCTTATGAAAGTGTTCAAACAAGTTAGTTTCAAGTTTGATTCAATTTGGTGAAGTATAGCTCAATGTATTGAAATCTGTCCATTATTGAAAATCTGAGCTAGCTGAGATCAAGTCTGAGTTTGAGTGACCAAATCATATTGGATTGACTTAAAATTTGGTATGCATGCTCTAGACTTATGATATGAGATGCTGTATAAATTTCATAATAATTGGATGAGAAATGCTATGGTTTTAGAGCACATCTTGTCAGCTATAGTGCAGCAGTTTTCAGCATGTAGCAGTGGTGGAAGATTTGAAATCTAATAGCAATCTAGAAGTCAAATGAAGCTCAAATTTTTACAGTTTCTAGATGACTTAGTAATTCACATCTCCACCAAATTTCGTGGCATTTGGACCTGTACATTGAGAGATATGAATTATTCTTTGAAGGGTATAGAATCTGCCAGAAAAGTGACAATTATTGGATTGATCTAGAGTCACTTTAAGTGAAAGGTCCTCAAGTTGGAAACATATTTATAAGTATTTGAGGTACCTAAGTTTGATTTTGAATTGATCTAGAAGCATAACAAGAAATGAGTACAAGGACATTGATTGTGGAATGTACTTAGTGTACAAATTTAGTACTCAAATTTGAAAATGAAGATCAAACTCAAGATGAAGATGAGGTTCAAGTTCTAGTAATGATTGTAGATCATTTGGTAGAAAGAAAAGGACTTAAAGAAGTAGAAAGAAAAGGACTTAAAGAATAATTCAAGGTTACTCATCAAGTTAAGTCCATAGATCAATCAATCAAAGGCAATTCAAGTAAGTGTCAAGGATGGTTCTTTGGAGAGAGGTCACTTCTCCCTGCTGAGGGGGCTTGCCGCCCATGGGTGGGTAAACCGAGCACTGACTTGGAAGGCTAACATGGAAGTGATGAATTCAAGGGACATTTGAGATGCTTAATTGAAGCAATCAATATGGTTGATCAAGAAAAGCAAGCAACACCCAAAAGAGAGCTAGTCATGGTTATAAAATTGGTATCATAAGTACTTTTCTCATGCAAGCATTGATCAAAGAGAAAAAGCAAGCCAACCACAACAAGAGATAATGCACTTGATTATTAGTGGTTCTCATTTCATATGAGTGAAGAATGGATTTCTCTATAATGATTGGTCTTCACCAAGCTTATAAATTGGACTTCACATTGCTATTGGAGTAATGAATTGTAATCTATGTGACTATCCTCTACTCCAACATAACAAAGGTATTATTGCAATATGCATGATCATTTCATCCCTTACTAGTATGCGATTAGTGCATGTAGTACATGCTTACTAGGATCATGCATGACAAATGAAATATTTAAATTCATAGCCTACCACTATTGCTTGAATTGTTTAAATGATCTAGTGGTATGTGTATGAATTTCTTCATGAGCTAGTGAACCCAAGTACTTGATCTAGTTTGGATTGCTAACAAGTGACAAGTACAACATTGGCAAGATAACCCTTAGTATGAGGAGTGAAGAAGCTTGTCATTGGATCAAACCAGACTTAGAATCTTAGGCAAATCAACTTAGTTCAAGTCATACTAGAAGCTCATGACAATGATATGGGTACAAGCACAAGACAACAATGCAAATGAATATCTAGGGTGTTTCAAATGGTATCTAGACTCAAAGTATTTCTTCAATTGGTATTTACAAGTGGTGTCTAGATCATGATCTACAAGTGGTATCCTATAAGTGGTACTCATAAAGATAGCAAATGTTTAAGAAAAGATCATATTGACAAATCCTACAAGTGGTTCCATGATAGAGGATTCTTCAAATTGGTATCACACCCTTATTCATGGTATTTCTACACATGATATCATTTATACAAGACGGTGGTTCCACATGTGATCCTCAACTTTAAGTGATCATCAAATAAAGAAAGTTTCCTCACACACAAGAGCTCAAGATTATCAACTGAATGACCCATGCTATGACATAGGGGGAGGAGCCCCACCTAATGGTATCAAGGTCAAAGATCCTAAGTGGTATCTCAAGAGCAACATACAAGTAATGTCATTCCAACATGTGTGGTGATATCCATAAAAATGCAATATTCAAGTCTCAACCATCTACCCCAATGCAAGCCTTTATATCAATTGAGAAGAACACCTTTTATGGAAATTGATGATAAAGGGGGAGAGATTGTACAAAGATATGAGTATAGGGGAGAGATAGAAGATAAAAAAGTATGGGGAGAGATAGAAGATAAAAGATGGACATGGACAAAGAGGGAGCAACATTGAAGAAATGAGAAGGATCAAAATTCTTGGACAAAAGAAGCACACAAGTAGGGGGAGCAAGCTCATGAACATTGATTGGTTGCATTTGATATGTGCATATTAATGTGATTGCTTGCATTGCATAAGTTTTATATTTAATATGCATACTTGTGTGTTATATGCTAGTTATAGAACTTGAATGATGATATGATAACTAGCATGCATAGGATGATAGCTAGACTTGTATTTTTACACGTGGTACTAGAACCTTGCTTATAATGTTAATCTCACGGGGTTTCTAGCATTTTTTATGTCTAGCTACTCATGATGCTAAAGATGATGGCAAACTTGTGATTTTCAAATGGTATCGAGCTATCAAATGGTATCGAACTACAAAGGTTTATTCTATACACCTTAGCATCACTTAGTAGTGCTAACCCTCCCATAAATTTTATATTTATGCATATATGCAAGCTTGAAACCAAACCATTTGAGCACATATGTAGGGGGAGTTATCACTACCAAGTCAGATTTTATGGTGCTTATCCAAATCCTAACATAGAGCTTAAAATATTGAATAAGTGGCATAAAGTCCAAAAGAACTTAATTTCCATATCTTTGTAGAGTTGTCATCAATTACCAAAAAGGGGGATATTGAAAGGTCCTTATTTGGTTTTGGTAATTGAGTGACAACCTTAGGTGGACTAATTGTGTTTAATGTGAGATACATAGGGATTAGTCCACAGGTAATGGTGTCATGAAGGAGCTCATTGCATATGAGACATGACACGGAGTCATGTGACCAAGGTGGCAAAGATCAAGATGAGGCTTGGCTCGACGGACCGATTGCAAGTGTGAAGGGCAAGTCGGAGGCTTTGGAGCGATGGACCGTGAGGCGGTGAAGCTTGAGCAAGACTTGGCACCGATGGACCGATGCAACGGTGAAGAGCAAGTGAGGTCAAGATCGATGGACCAAGGTCACATGATGATTTGAAGTGGATCATATCATTTGTGATATGGTTGGTGCATGTGTTGCATCAACGTCGGAGGAGATGGAGTGAAATGCGCAAGGCAAAGGTATAACCTAGGGCATTTCCATTTCACCGGTCATAGGTGTGTAGAGAAGTTGATGACCGAGTTTAGGATAGATGTCCGTACTATTAAGAGGGGCAAACTTGTTTGCATATTGGTCATCTAGTTCCACTTGAGCGATCTAACTTTGCATACGTGTTAGGATCGAGTGGCGAGACAAGTTGAGTGCCTAACTTCTTTGAGAAAATATTTGTGAAATGCTAACACACGTGCACAGGATGGTGTACACTTGTTGGTGTTGGCACATTTGCAAAGGAGAAGGTGTTGGAGTTGATTTTGATCAACTTGGTGAAGGGAGAAAGGTTTTTCGGTGTTCTCTGGACACTAGGATGGCTCTTAGAGTGGAATACTACTTTGATCCATTGTGAATTGGATCAAGTGCTTTAGTGGGTTGTGTAGCCCTCTGAGTAAGCTTTCTAAAATGTCCAAGATCATCGAAATCGGCGTTCGGAGCTAAGAGTTATCGCCTTTTTACCGAAGAGTGGTCTGTGACCGGACTCGTGACCGGACGCGTCCGATCAGCACCTGCGCGTCCGGTCACCGCGTCCGGTCAATGTTTTTCACAGGCGAAAGTGACCGGACGCTGCAGCGAGTCCGGTCAGCGATGACCGAACGCGTCCGGTCGCGTCAGGAGCTTACTGGAACCTCTTTGTTCGCTGTTTCGCTGTGACCTGCGCGTCCGGTCCCGTTAGTGAACCGCGCGTCCGGTCGACCCGAAACTTGCCTAGTAAGGGGACTAACAGCTCTATTTCATTGTGGAGTTATAAATAGATGTTGTGGCCGGCCATGGCCGGCAGCTGAGCACCCTTAGGCCTTGGTGGCTTGTGTTGGTGTGCTTGGGAGCTCTCTAACTCACTTGAGCTTGATAGTGATCATCCAATCGAGTGAGAGAGCGATTCTAGTGCGTTGCATCGTGAGAATTGCATTGAGTGGCACTAGGTGATCGAGTTGCAAGCCGGTGGTGCTTTTTACTCTTGGAGGTTGCCATCTTCTAGACGGTTTGGTGTCTTGCGACTCCGTTGAAGCACGCATGGAGATTGTGCGTGGCTCCGGAGGAGGATTTGTGAGGGGGATTGTGCTCACCCCACGGGAATCGCGAAGAGCAACTCTAGTAAAGCTCGTGGCTTGGAGGATCCCCATCTTGAGAGTGGATGTGCGGCACCCGCTGAGGGTTTGACTCTTGATAGTCAATTAGCTCGTGATCCATCAAGTGGGTGTATCGCCACAACGGGGACTAGCTTGGTGGCAACCAAGTGAACCTCAGTGAAAAACCGCCGTGTCAACATTGTGTACATCTTCTCGGTGGTTTGCTTTCGATTCACAAGCTTGTATTTATATTCATATACTTGTGCTTGTGTAGTTGCTCTTGTAACTAGTTTGCTTGTGTAGTTTGCTAGTTACCTTCTTGCTTGTGTAGCATAGAAGTAGCTCCCGTTGCATGGCTAATTTGGTTTGTGTAACCTTGTTAGTCATATTGCTTAGTTTGTGTAGCTAAGTAATTTGCGCTCTCTAGTTTGGCATTAGTTGCCTTGCTATTGAGCATTGCTAGTGAGCATAGGTGGCTTTGTGCTTTTGCTTACTAGAATTGTGTAGGAGCTCCCCGGCCTTGCTAAAGTACTAGTGCATAGGTTTGTGTGACCTTGCTCTAAAATTATTTAGAAGAGCTCTTGCTAAGAAAGGTACCTTAGTTACATAATTAGGATCTTTGTGAGATGCTTGTGAACTTAGATAGAGGGGTGTAGTCTTGGCTAGACCGATAGTTTTAATTCCGCATTTTTTTGGTTTGCCGACGTGATTAATTTTAGAAACGACTATTCACCCCCCCTCTAGTCCGTCATCTCGACCCTCCAGGTGGTCGGCTGTATTTCAAGCTGGTCGGAGGCTTCCAACAACTACTTAGATGGCATTTTGACTGGTCAGAGATGACAAGAGTTCAAACCTCACTGTTCGGAGAAGGTCAAGATGGCGTGTCACATCATAATGCATAGTGCTCGGGGACTAGCTATGGGGGTATTAACCCCTATACCCCTTCGGCTAGACTTGGACTGGTTCAGATCAGTGGGCTTGGCCCATGACAAGGTTGACGCGTGGCCCGGTCGATCTGCTCGGCGTCCCGCGCAAGGAAGGGAAGCAAACTTGGAGATCAAGCAAGATCCTGATCGGTTAGAATAGGAATCCTTATCCGGCCAGCTATGGCAAATGTAACCGACTAGGATTAGTTTCTAGATTTGTAACCCTGCCCCCCAGACTATATAAGGCGGGCAGGGGACCCCCTCAAAACACATCTCATTACATCTCTTCATATAGAGCAATACAATCTGACGCAGGACGTAGGTATTACGCCCTCACGGCGTCCGAACCTGGATAAAAACCTCGTGTGTTGTCTTGCGTCACCATATAGTTCGTAGCTTGCGCACCTGTCTGCCGATAATCTGCTACCTTAGGCATACCCCTCGGTAGACTGCCGACCATATCTCGTCGATAACCACTTTGATACTTCTAGGATGAAACTAAGCCTAAAAGAAAATTTTGAGGACTGAATGGTCATTTTGAAAGTTAAGGGAAGAAAGTGAGGCTCGGATAATAGTTGAGGGACCAAAATGACTATTTTGCGATTTCAAAATCTAAGATGTTCTTATTGAATTTTAAAAAGTCAAACATACATTATCAACTTTGACTAACAAGTACTCAAACTATATATGTGTATGTTTGACCACAAAAGATACATCAATAGATTGGCCTTTTAATATTGCTTTTCAGTATGATGTTAAGAGCATCTCTAACAGGGGCTCTACACAGACCCTTACTCTAACATAAAACATTTAAACAATAACTACGACAAAAATATGTAGATGTACACATCCGAGATTTATGATTGTTGTAACTTAAGGAGTTAAGAGTCAACTTTTGGTTCCTATTCCCTCTATTCCACATTGTAAGTTATTTTGTCTTTTATAGATATTGATTTTGATATGCACCTAGATATATGTTATGTCTAGATGCATAATAAAATTCATATATCTAAAAAGACAGAACAACTTATAATTTAGAATGGAGATGACTGTATTACGACTCACTTCGTCCCTAAACAATTCAATTTCTAAAGTTGTCTAAAGTCAATGATTTATATTTTACCAAATTTATAGAAAAAAATTAAGTATAAATAGTTATGACATCAAATGATCATATAATGAAAAATATATGGTATATATGATCTAATGATATTAATTTGATGTCATAGATTTATTTGACACACTTTTCTATTTATAGAGGAACTTAGGAATTGATTTGTTTTGTGACGGAGGGAGCGTCTCTGGTCCCGTGCTTCGCCGCACCGTCTAATTTCTCGGCTAGCTGTTCCAGCGCTGGCCCGGGCCTAATCTGTGTTTTTTTTCTCTATCCAATCTGTGCACGTTACCTCATCAAATATTTTTTTCAACATATAATCAGAAGTGGTTAATTTCGTCCTACCTTAAAAGGAACACGATCTCGATTCGATCAATCTCGATCGGCAGCTGTCATGGGCCGCGTGATGCTACAAAAAGCTTATAATAGGAATCAATAAGTACGTACCAGTAGCACTTATCTATCCTAATCGACGAAATTTTAAATCCACAATGGGCCAATTAAAGCAACGCCGCTGGATTAAAACTAGTGGTTTAGCCAGGCTCGACCAGTCCCCGATCGACAGCTACCCTAGCTACCTCTGCTGGCTTTTGGCCGTGTGTTCTTTCCTCGAAGCACCGGGCTTATCTTCTATGTACGCTTGTTCAGATCTGAAATATTTGGAGGAAAAATTTTTGTAGCACTTTCGTTGTTATTTGACAAAATTTATCTAATCATGAATTAATTAGGCTCAAAAGATTCATCTCGACATTTACAGACAAACTGTACAATTAGTTATATTTTTTACCTATATTTAATGCTCCATACATGCGTCTAAAGATTTAATGTGACGGATGGAATATTTTGAGAAGTGAACGGGCCCAATAGGGCAGTCCAGACAGAGTACAGACTGCAGCAACGTACAGTACGTGCAGTGTCCTTTTGTGCGCTCCGTATATGCAGGCATGTGATGTTCTCGATTGGCATTAGGAACAAACCAAATCAGGAAAGCCTAGAGGAAGGAGACGGGTGGTGGCTTGCCTATAAAGGCTAGCTACCTGCTCGACAAGACAACTGTGCTATGGGAAAACACCCAGTTTAGATGATTTTTTTTTTGCAAAATAACAGTAGATTTCCCGTCACATCGAATCTTTGAACGCATGCATGAAGCATTAAATATAGATAAAAAATAAAACTAATTACACAGTTTAGATGAAATGGACGAGACGAATCTTTTAAGCCTAATTAGATCATGATTGGACACTAATTGCCAAATAACAACGAAAGTGCTACAGTTGCATTTTGCCAAAATTTTTGCCAACTAAACAAGGCCTGGAGTGACTCTCGAGACAGGAGTCGGTCGAGACCACTCGAGACGTCTCGAGCTGCTTTCTCCGTGTCAAATTACAAGACGTTCGACCTTTTTGACCTTAAGTTTGACCACTCATCTTATTTAAAAAATTTATGCAAATATGGTAAAATTTAAGTTATTCTTGAAGAAGTTTTATTAATAAAGCAAGTCACGGCAAAAGAAGTGATGTTTTGCATAAATTTTTGAATAAGACGAATAGTCAAACTTGGTGTTAAAAAAGTCAAACGTCTTATAATTTAGGATATAGGAAGTACCAAACAACGCGTGCGTACGTGGGGTCCAACCGCCAAACAGTTACCATCACACTGCACTGTAGATTACTGTAGCTTATAATTGGAAAAAACCTGTTGATGTGTGAACTCAGTTTTAACTTTTAAGAGGCTGTTCAAGTTTTGTTTGGTATTAGTGTATTTCTGAGAGGGGCCACAATAAAATTTTGCATGTTTTAGTATGTGTTTGGTAGGGTCTAGATTTTCCTAGAAATGTTTTGTATCCAAATTTTCTCTAAAAATGTTTCTCTCTTGAATCAGACTTATTTATAGAACCGTTTGACTAGCTCGTTGGATTCTTCAAACCAGAACTAGAATTAGGAGAAATCAGATCTTGGTTGTTTCTCTAGACTACTAGTAAAAACAAGAATTGGTTCCATTATTCTCACATGAAACGTTTCTCTCTTGTAGTGTTTGGTAATGATCCTAATGATTATACTAAGAATCCTGTAATGTTTCTTGCTACCAAATGCACCCTTAATATTAGTGTATCACGCACAAAAGTTTGGGGTTTTGGATTTAAAACACATTTCTTGAAACACTCACATAGGATACCTAACTAGCTCATAAGAATAGAATTTAGCATTTTGCTTATGTGGAGAAGAGACAAAAAATGGATTTTATTCCTACTCAAAGGGGTTACGAGGCCCGCTTGTTGGGCTCGCCCAAGTCCCATTTGGCGCAGCTCGAACGTGAGGCAACGACCCACACAGTGTACACATCTGCAGCGGGGCAACGACTACTCGTGGTGGACCATGGAGTAAGCCGGGCAGCAATGGCTCAGTGTGGTGCGAGCATCACGGAGGTGTTGCACATGAGTAGGAGGGGACATATATGCCCCACACGACACAAGCGCATGCATCAACGGTGGGCGGAGAATAGAGCTGTGCCGACAACGACCGGAGAGTGGAGGGGCAACTATGGTTAGTGCGAGGGAAATGTAGCATTTGCGACGGTCGGAGTGAGCAGGGGCGATGGTTGCTCGAAGCACCGCATCACTAGCTGTCACCGCATGGATAATCCTACAAGCCCTCCTTCTAGCCACGAGCAATACACTAGAGTATCCCTTCGCACTCCGCAAGGTGGGATCAAGAACCTTTCACAATCACTTCATTGGGGGCAGAAACAATCGCTAATTAACCTCACCAATCACCGAAGCTCCATCCATCTAGGTGGCAACAACCACCAAGAGTAACATGAACGTCAGGCTTTAACAATCACTAGTGCCACAAGGATGCAACCAACAAATGTAATACATTAGGTGAAATGTTTTCTCAAATGTGTTTGGCTCTTCACCCAGCCAAACATGAGAGAGTGGAAGGCTTTTCTCAACTCTAGAAGGATGAGGGAGGTTCAACGAGTGGTCAAGAGGGCTCCCAATCTCGTGCCTCCAACTATTTATAGAAGTGAGGGGGAGAAAGAATCATTTGGCTCTTCACGTAGCCTCAGCGCACGCGGGCGAGCTGACGGTCACCCGCTGCCGTGCCCTATGGCTATCTGCACCGAGGGGCCTCAGAGGTCAGAGAGCGCACAAAGAAAGCCCAAGTTCGGTGTGAGCACCGGCCCAACACTGGACATGTCCACTGTCCTTTAAGCTCAAAGTGCCTCAAAAATAGGTTCACTATGACTCCAGTTAGGTGGGCCCTCCGGTGGGCCAAGTCTGTGCACACCGGATGCACAGGTGCGGCCCCCAAGACAAATAGGCCCGCGCTCAGGCCACCCTAGCGGTCCCACCGTGGGCTGCCACGGTCCGACCAGCTGGGCGACTGAGCGATTGTAAAAAAAACTCAGGCTGCAGGGGTAGACACCTCGGAGCTATTTTAGTCTAAGGCAGAGGATTTCTCAACCAGCACGAGAAAACCCTCGAACCCCATGCCCCCCTCGCACGTAAGGGTCCGTTACTCGGCGAGAGGGCCGTACGTGTGCTTTGACAATTTAATTGGCCGAGAAAATATAATCGTTAAAATAACGCTGGATGATGAATAACAAAATGTATAAATTTGATTCTTTTCACCTTGATTTCACTGTATACTGTGCTGATAAGCTGACGCGCGAGAATTGTAAAATGGCCTGGCGACTGGTTGGCGTTATGGCATCCAGGGAGTACAGTCCACACATGTAATAGTACGGAGCACACACCAGCACATGCGTGAGGATTTACACAAAAGACTACAAGAGAATTACCACATCCCTGCTTCATCCAACCACGATCACCGATAATTTACATGAAGGCCTTAGATGCCCGATTCGGGGCATCCCGAATTTTCTGTGCTGCACTGTGCAGCACTATAGCAATTTTATTTTTATTTGGTAATAATTATCCAAACATTGATTAATTAGGCTTAAAATATTCGTCTCGTAAAGTACAATAAAACTATACAATTAGTTTTTGATTTCATCTATATTTAGTACTCCATGCATGTGCCGACATTTTGATGTGATGAAGAATTTTTTTTTACATAATGAAATTTATGGATGAATTTAAGGATCTAAACAAAGCCGAGGTGTTCGGCAGTACCAGCATGTACTGCTCCACTTGGGAGTTGGCACGACCGATGATAAGGTTGGACATTTGTACGAGCCGTGTCAGGGAGGCAGGCCTGGCTGGGTCATTATCCACAGCTTTATACTCCCCGACCTCTGGTCACGCGGCCAGAAAAGGGAAAACCATCTGACGCGTGCGTTCCTTCAAAAGCTCACCACTCATCACCAGACCAGCTGCCAGTGCCTGACCTTGACCTGCTCCTCGCTCGGAGTAAAAAGCAGCGGCAGGAGGAGCACAACAAGTGTGCTGCGGACCCTGGAGCCTGGCCTCCACGTTACACAACTCGGCCGGGGCCAGCTAGCTCTAGTCTTGATTAGTTCCCCTAATTCTCCCCAAATTTCACTATGCTAAAAGAAGATTTTATGTCACATCAAAATGTTGGCAAATGCATGAAGTACTAAATGTTGATGAAATCAAAAACTAATTACACAGTTTTGTTGTACTTTGCGAGATGAACATTTTAAGCCTAGTTAGTCAAAATTTGGATAATTTTTATCAAATACAAACGAAATGCTACAGGAATTCTGTTACAGTATTTTTCTCCCCAATTCACCGAACTAAACGAGGCCCTACTACTTCTACGTGAACTGAACGTGATTGATGGCCAAAAAAAACCAACGGGAAAACACCAGAAGCCTCAAGCCGGCGTCCGGCGAGCAAGCGAGCTTTGGCCAAAGCTTCGCCCCGTGTCGCGCTGTGGCCCCGGCTCAGCTCTGGACCGGCACGGCGCGGCTCAGCTTTAATGCGGCGCGCGCGGTTTATCGCTTCGAGGAGAGGAGGAGGAGACCGAGAGAGTTACGCCAGCCCAAACCGACGCATATGCCCGATTTTAGAAAGAGCCGAAAATTCTAGCCACACGACGCACGCCTGCCCGATGGCCGGCCCGGCCAGCGCAGCGGCGCCGTACCGCGTCGGTGCACACCCGATCGATCGGAACCCTAGCAGCCAAGTTGCCAGCCAGCAGGCACGGAATGTCCCGGCCGGCCGGCGCATAGCTAGCGATCGAGCCTCGCTCCGTCCCGTCCCGGTGCGCTCGCGCCTATATAGCCGGCACCAGCCCGCTCACCTTTCTCACCATCCACCCACCCCCTCGCCTGTAGCCGCATGCGGCCGTGCGGTGGTGATCGCGGCGGCCGGCGGTGCTGTTCCGCAGGCCACACGCGGGCGGCCGCTGGTTATCGATCGGCCGGCGGGCGGGCAGGCGTCGGCAGCGGGCGGTGACAGAAGAGAGTGAGCACACGGCCGGGCGGAACGGCACCGGCGGATGTGCCGTCGCGGCCGCGTGCTCACTGCTCTATCTGTCATCCACTCCCCCTCCCTCGATCTGCTCCGCTCCGGCCGCCTTGCCGATCGATCGAAGCCGCAGCTAGCCGTCGTGATCACCGCGCGCACCGGCACCGGCGCGGCGCTGGCACGCTAGTACTATCTACTTGCATCTTCTCCACCCGCCCACCGTCTTGTCCGTGTCATTGTATGCCGCGGAACGGATCGCCGCGCTACGTGGCCGCGTTGGTGCCCGGCGGTCGTCCGCAGAATTAATTTCCATTTCTGGGCGGTTCGTACGTACGGCCCGGATGCTGGATCTGAGCTTTTGGGCGCGCGCGTGTACCTCCCCTCCCCACCACGGATTCCCTCCCATTAGCTTGGTACGGAGAAGCCGCGCGCTGCTAGCCTGTTCATCATTTCCAAGGGAAGCAGGGAAGGGATCCAACCGTTACTACCTGCGCCTGCTGCCAGCTTCTCGGGAAGGTAAATTCTTCGATGTTCATCGTCCGTTTCGAAAGGTATATGTGGCTGTTGACCAGATCCGTCGTTTCGCTTTCCTCAATTTTGAGATTATGAATGTTACTACTACCAGTTCTCCTCCAATTCCCCTTTTACAGTAACCATCTATTAAATCTCCAGATTCTGGATTTCGCCATGGCAGTAGACGCTACTGATGAGAGTGAAAGAAGAATTCCAAAGGAAGCACACCGCCGGTGGACTCCCCGTCTCAGATCTGCTTATCATCGTCACATAATTCTCCTTTCTGCTTGTCAGGTCAGTGGTGCTCCCGATCCATGCATTATTCAGAGATTTAACAGGAGATGGACGATTAGATAGCGCTGCAGTCTGCAGATCCTGTTCATACTGTCCGTCCTGTATGCTTAGTATAGCTAGCCGGCAGCAGCCATTATATTGGTGATGTGGCACATTTGTGCTCCAGCCTCCGGAGAATGGTAGGGTCGCTGTCGAGACACTGTTCCATTCGTGACATCTCGTACTTACCTACTCGTCTTCAGAGCTTTTTCTTTCTTGGTGAACTTTTCTTGAAGTCCTTGATAACACAGCGTAGAACGTATGTGTTTCATCAACATTTTGTTATTATTTTATTATAGTGGATGAAATGCTTAATTTGTTAGGGATGTTTTTCTTTGGTTATATATTCGTTTTAGTTTCAAATTGTAAGTTGTTTTAGTTTTTTAAATATATAGCTTAACTTATTATGTATATATTAGACATATATAGTTTTTATATCTAGGTATATATAAGAAATTATGTATCTAAAAAATCAAAACGACTTACAATTTGGAATGAACATAGCTTATTAGTTGAATGAAAATACGTACAGACAACAACGCAAATTAGTAAATACTTAAAACTATTAGAAGTAAATTGCTCGATATTATGTACAATGAGAATATAGATATAGAGAGACGAATTCCATTCCAGAGTGCCATTTCTAGATTCGGTAACTTTTTGTTTTCTTTTGGAACTATATACTGGTTCAGTACACATGTACATCACATTATGACGGTTACCCGATCCTCCAAGATTGATTTGGAATAAGTGCAGCATTTCTCAGAATTAATTAACAGCTTTTTTTATGACCAAGAGTCAGGGAGGCGAGTGTGCGTAACTGCGCTATATATACCCAATCGTTGGTTATAGGTTACCGACTTAATTCATGTTTTTTTTCCTTTTTCTTGCTTTGAAATCTGGATTTGTTTCATTGTTTTGGGGTCAACCACATGACGACGCAAAGAAAA
Source organism: Saccharum hybrid cultivar R570 (assembly GCA_038087645.1). Classification (NCBI taxonomy): domain Eukaryota; kingdom Viridiplantae; phylum Streptophyta; class Magnoliopsida; order Poales; family Poaceae; genus Saccharum; species Saccharum hybrid cultivar. The sequence continues at coordinate 6,332,224 of JAQSUU010000191.1, read as the reverse complement.
GTAAAACTTGCATTTTAATGGTGATGAAGAAATAAATTAACTCGAATCCTGCTACTGCATATGTACGTACCCCTCATCATACGAGATTTGATGTCTTAAGATGATCGTGTGTCGTCTGTGTTTTAGCAGTAGAAAACTCCTGTGTTTATGTGTCAAGAGATCGAGGATACATACATGTGAGAATAATTGATGTGATTTCTGTGTTATCCTTTCATCCTTTATTAGGAAAACTAGCATGCAATGCAGTTTTACCGATGAAACAACTTAGCCATGTTTGTTTTAGCTGCTTTGATGGTTGGATTGTAACAATCTAGCCCGTGTGGATTGCTATAATCTGGGACATGTTTCATCTTGCAGATTGTAATAATATATATATGTAGCTAGCTGCAATCCACTTGTAAAGCGGAGATTGCTCAACTTATACACGACAGCCAGTGGGTTTCAAAATTAAATTTGTTTTTGTTCAAACATGCCTGCTTAGCATGACTTCTACACTACGATGAAGGATGTTCATTTTTCTTACGAATATTTGGGTACTATAAAGCATCCTTGCTTGACCAGAAACCGTAATTATATGTGATGTTACCTCAATTCACTTGTTAGTTTATTAATAACATCTACTTCCTCCATCCTAAATTATATGATATTCTAGATTTTTAAATATAAAATACATTTTATTTACTATTTACCTAGATATACACTATGTCTAGATATATAGTAAAAGTTGTGTATCGAAAAAAACCAGAACGAAACGATCTATAGTTTGGAATGGAGGTCATAGCAATAACTTTTAAGATCTATGTGTTATGCACGACTTGCACCGATAGCACCGAAGCTAAAGGCATCAAATAAATTTACATAAAAACTCATTCTGCTACTAGAAAGGGTGATTCCTCGGTATATAGGGTCTATTTGGTCACTTGTATATTAGTCTAGTATCTAGACTTGTGCAGTGCGGTTTATACATGTTTGGTTGCCCTTAGATATTCTTAACTTCTTATGTAAACTTGGATGGTACTCAAAACAGGTCCATGTATCATTAGCTAATACGCCAGATTTGATAGTATTAGGCTAAATGCATATTCGTACAAACTGCTAGGGCACATAAAAATAAAATATTCTCATATAAACATGTGACCTCAATTAGAACATGGATGTACATTTTGAAGTGTTTACGTATTCCCTTTGTTCCTAAAATGTAAGTTATTTTGGCATTTCTAGATACAATAGTTTTACTGTAAGCCAAAATAAGTTACAATTTGGAATGGACGGAATATATGAGATAAATTGAAATGGGCGTATTCATGTGCCTACTATTATAGAATTATATATCATAAATTCTCTCCCCTTCGCGATGTGATTCCACTAATATAGTAATAGATTTAGGGTTATATATATGGTCAACCAAATAAGGTTAATATTATATGTTGGATATATGTATTTCTTGCAGAAGGCACTTAAATTAGCCATTGAGTTTACATTTTTTGTGTTCATCGTGATCCTTGTGTTTTTTTTTTTGAATCGATCGTGATCCTTGTTACATCAGTTTTTTCCTTATTTATGTACTATCTGATGATTATCCTTGATACTCTCTCCATTCTAAATTATAAGACATTTTGTTTTTTTCTAGATACAGAGTTTTTGCTGTTACACTTAATATACTCTAGAAAATCTAGAATATCTTATAATTTGGAATGGAGGGGGCACTTCTTTAATTATAGAAACTTTATGCGTACATATTTGAATGCAACATGGCTCTTTGAAACACGTTGCATGTGTGGAGCGAGCTTGGGGGAGGCAGATATTATGAAGTGGTACATCAGCTGACGGTGCGAGACCGTTCTAGCAGCGTGTCTTCGCTGAAGGATGATATATATGAGTTAAACGCATGTGATTTCACATTTTGCATAGGCAGATCGAGCCGGTCGGGTGGAATGTGGATTAATTAATACCAGTATTAGTGCAAAACTCATATGTAACGACTAAAGAGTACAATAAACTTTAGAGAGTTATTACATTGTTGAAGCATAGTTCGTGTTCTTGCATATATCAGATCGAGAGATGTTGACATGTGTGCTGCATGACCATATGCGATGTGTGTTTTTTTTTTTTGAGAAACATGACCATATGCTGATTACCACATACTCTACTGTCACATAAGTGGGCCTTCGGTGTGGGCTATCAGGCTGGAATGCCGGACGGCTGGGATGGGCTTTGGGCCTGCTCAAGCAATCGGGAATCAGGAACGAAAAAAGTCCATATTACCTCTCTCAACTTTTGTAAAAGTCTCATTTTTCTCAATTATGGTGAAATTTTTATGGTGGACTAATTATTGTATGCTTGAATTGTACTAAAAAATTTTCCACCATAAAAATTTCACCACAATTGGACCATAGAAACTACAGCTATGAATTAATTATAAAAAACATATATTTAAAGCTACAACGAAAAAATTATACTAAAGTATACCATATTATATGTTCACTGTGTAGATCTACTCATGTGGAGTCCAGCAAAATTAGATTTTCCATTTTATGATTTTATGTAATTTACTATGATTTTTCAAAGATTCAGCCAAAATAAATAAAAAAGAAAAGACAAAACCGCCTTTGAAAACAGCTTATAACCGGTCAGGGAGGTAAAACAAACGGTTTTAAAAGTTTAGGGAGGTTGTTTACCCGGTTTTAGAGTTCAGGGAGGAAAAACAGACTTTCACAGAAGTTAAGGGAGGTAATGTAGACTTTTTCCATCAGTGACAACACACAAAAAACTACAAAGGAATAAAGGAACAGCTACACAGGAGGGCATCGAACTAATTCAAGAATTGGCCCCTTTGCTATTCTGGCTCCCTATTGAAAGCTCTATGTTTGGTTTTGAATAATTGAGATAACCAAATGGACTAACCTTCTACTTTAGTGTTGTGATTGAGAATGGTTGGTTCACATTCAAGGTGGAGCAAGATGACACTCATGGTGATGGAGATGGCCACATAATTGTGATTAAGTGCTCTAACTTTGGAAAAAGAAGAAAGAGAAAAACAAAACCCTATGGACTCAAGGCAAAGGTATACATAAGGATCTTATTTTACCAGTCAAGACGCAAAATAGTTCATAATCAGATTTAGGATAGATGACTGTACTATGTAGAGGGGAGCTCTAATTGGACAATTTGGTCATCTAGTGCCACTAGGTGTTGGAATACTTTGCATATGTGCATTTAGGCCTAGTGACACAGTCAGAGAGCAAGCAAAAACTTTTATGAAAAACTCTTTGGAAAAGGCTAACTTGGCTCTAATATATTTGTGAAAAATATTTGAGAGTTAGCTGCTTGAAAGGAGGTGCTTGGGTGCTCTCGGTGCAGTTGTTTAGCATGCACCGGTCGTGTCCGGTGTCACACTGGTTGGGTGGCACGGTTATGGCAGCTCTTGTTTAACTCTTGAAAGCTCTAGTTTGGTTTTGGATAATTGATGAAACCTAGCACTAACCTTTGTCACGAGTTATGATATGAGCTAGGTTGGTGCAATCCAAGTGTGGAGCATGGTGACACTCTAGAGAAGGTGATGATCACATGAAATGATGAGATGGCCACATGTGATGATGATCAAGTGCTCAACTTGGAAAGAAAGAAAGAGAAAAATAAAACCCTATGGAGATCAAGACAAAGGTATAAATAGGGTTTTTTTTGTTTTGGTGATCAAGACACTATAGAGAGTGTGGTCACATTTAGGATAGATGGCCATACTATTAAGAGGGGTTCTTAACTAGACAATTCGGTCATCTAGTGCCACTAGGTGTTGGATTTCATGCATTGCATTTAGGCCTAGTGCACATCGGAGAGCAAGTGAAAATATTTATGAAAAATGTTTTGAGAAATGCTAACTTGGCTCTAACATGTTTTGATAAAACACTTTGAGAGTTAGTATAGCTTGCGGAAAGTTGCTCTAAGTTGCCGTGGAACAAAACGCGAAAAAGCTTGCAACTTGGGGAAGGGCTTGGTGCTTGGGTGGCACCGCCACCCCTTATCCGGTGCACCGTCACCCCTGTGGTGGTGCCCGGCTGGCCTGGTTCTGAGCGCGAGTGTCGAGGTGGTCATCGGACACGGCGGTGTGCACCGCCATATGTGTGCCGGTGCACCGTCGGTGGGTGTCCGATGCCGCCACCGCTTTTTAACCGAGGCTGAGGCTTGCTGGAGTTAGGGCCGAGGGGGCACCGCCCTAGTCATCGTCGTGGGGTGGCGGTGCACCGCCCTATTTATCCAAAGAGGAGGGAAAACATGGGGCTCGGTAGGGTGGCACCGTCACTCCCTATCCAGTGACCCAACGGCTAGTCAAAATAGCCGTTGAGTCGACCGTTGGAGGGCACCGCCACCCCTTGTCCGGTGGCACACCTTCCTGTCCGGTGCCCTCACAGAAAGCAGCTCCAAGGGGTAACGACTCTATTTGCTTGTCTGGCTATAAATAGAGGGTGTGGCTGGCCTTGGCCACCCTCTTGACACCTCTTACACTTGTGCACACCATTTGGAAGCTAAGCAACACACTCCACTCACTTGTTCACTTGATTTCATCATCTTGGGTGAGATTGGAGAGCCTCTAGTGCATTGCATTGAGTTGCATCATCTTGTGGCACTAGTTGGAAGCTTTGGGCTGGTTGTGAGCTTGTTACTCTTGGTGTTTGCCGACACCTAGACGGCCCGATGATTGGATGATCGTTGAGCGGAGTTGGTGATTGTCTCTGGCCTCGATCGGTTGCTTGTGAGGGGTCTTGTGCCTTCCCCGGAGGAGCGCCAAAGGCAACTCTAGTAAATTGCTCATGTCATTGAGTTACCTCACTTGTGGGTAGGTTCTTGCGATGTCTAATTATGTGGACGAGGTTGGTGCAACACCTCTTAGCAGCCAAACTACCAAATGTTGGTTGACACAACGGGGACTAGCGTGCCAGCAAGCACGTGAACCTCGGGAGAAAAATCTTATGTCTCTTGTGTGATTGGATTTCTCCCGGTGATTGGATTGTCTACATCTTGTGATTGGTTCATTCCTCGACGTGGTGGTATAATCACTTTACTCCTTTACATTTCTTGCAAACTAGTTGTCAAGCTCTTTAGTGTAGTTAGTCTTTGAGAGCTTGTTAGTTTGGTTAGTGTGGCTCTTTAGTTAGCCTTTGAGAGCACACTAGCTTAGTGAGTAGTGACATAACTTGTTGAGTGCTTAGTGATCATTGTAACTAGAATTGTTGGGTAGATGGCTTGCAACCCTTGTAGAGCTAGAGCAAAATTGCATTGCGCCATTTAGTGTACTAACCATTTGATCTAGTGTGTTTGTAGAAAATTTTTATAGGCTATTCACCTCCCGTCTAGCCATTTAGGACCTTTCAACTATGCGTAGTTTTTAGCCAAGCACCGGCATGCCCGGTGTGCACCGGTCATGGGTTCCAGAGAGCTTGCAGCTCGGTCGCACGAGCGCTCTAAGCACCGGTCATCCTAGGTACTAGCACCGGTCGTCACACTGGTGCGTGGTTCTAGAGAGCTTGTAGATCGGCTCCGTGGGTGGTTCTACGCACCGGTCATGTCTAGACTGGCACCAGTCGCCTCACTAGTGTGGGCGTCCGGAGAGCATGTATTTCGGGCGTTTTAAACACTAATGTGCACCGGTGGTCGTCGGTGCTTTAATCGGTGATTGCACTGATTATCTGACAACACCAAACGGTCAGAAAATTGAACGTTGCAAACTAGCCGTTGGGGTTGCACCAGTCATCACCGGTGCGGTAACTAGTGCTACTGTAGAGGCAACTGATGCCTCCGCAGTCAGCCCAAGTGTGCATAACGATTGGATTCTTTGGTGGGTCTATAAATAGATCTTATGGCTAGCCTTGGCCACTCTCTTGGCATTCCATACTGTGCACACCTCTTGAGAGCTAAGAAACACACTCCACTCATTGCATCCTTGATTTCATCATTTGGGTGAGATTAGAGAGCCTCTAGTGCATTTGCATAGTAATCTTGCATCTTGTGGCACTAGTTGGGTTAGGTTGGTGGATCTCTTGTTACTCTTGGTGATTGTCGTCACCTAGCCGGCCTAGTGATTGGAGGATCATTGAGCGGAAGGTGGTGATTGCTTCTGACTCCGATCGATCGATTGTGAGAAGTTCTTGTGCCTATTCTTCACGGGAGATTCACAAAAGACAACTCTAGTGGAATCGTGGCTTGGGTAGTGCCTCTCTAGTGGTTCTTGTGATGCTCGTGTGGTGATCTTGGCATGTGATGTCAATTAGCGCACAAACCACTTAGTTTGGCTCACCACAACGTGGACGTAGGTTGCCGATGTAACACCCCTGGTGTTAGTTAGCCTCATAATGCATTCATAATGCATGATCATGGCATCCTAATCTCTTATCTTGAGCATAGCATCAAGTTTGATGAGTAAAAGTGTTGAAACATTCATTTGAAATATTTGAAACATAAGTATGCAACATACTCAATTATGCTTGTTTCATAATTTGTGTTTATGAAAAATGGTTAGTGCAGCATGTAGATGCAACATGTGTTTTTCATACCTTGAAACATGTCAATATTGTTAGTGTAACATGACAAGCTTAAGTCTTGTAACAAGGTCATGAAACATGTGAAACATGGTTTTGAAACAATTGCAACATTTGTGGTTTTCTATGTGTTTCCTTTATGTGTTGCTAGGGTTTTTGTGTAGATGACACTTGTGATGCTCTAACATGATCTCTAGTAGCTTAACTATGCTTAGGACACCTAATGGAGTACTGTTCATGTTGACTGAAATGACTAATTTGCCCTCTAGGGGAGGTTTGACCTTGAGGTGACCTCTAGAGTGCCCTAGTTTGACTGATTAAAAAGTCTAACCTAGAGACCTTGCATGGATGTGCACCCTTTACCAAAGTTGTAGAAAATTTATTAAGGAACAAAAGTTTCAATATGGCCATCTCATGATTCAGCCTTTAAGCCTATCAAAAATACACTTTTCTGTTGCTATGAATTTCTGTTGTTTCACAAAAACAGATTCTGTTCCTTTCTCTATAACTCCCAAACTATGATGATCTAGGTTTAGCTCATATTGACGAAGTTGTAGAGAATTTTATGAGCTACAAGTTTTTCAATTGGCTCATCTCCAAATTTGGCCTGGTTTAGGAGCTACAGGGCCATGAAGTTGCTGCTGTACTAGAGTTTCAGTGTTACACTTGTTTCAGCATCCTGTTCAATGTTTCAATTGCAAACAGGGGTGGCCGACCGGTTTGGACACGCGGCGTCCGTACGCCGGCGTGGGCTCCACCTGGCCGGGCCGCGTCGCTCCGTCAAGCTGCCACCGAGCCGCCCAGCCTGCCCCCACCCCATTCACTCCACTTCGCCCACCTCACCGAGGCGGAGCAAGGCGACGCCACGCGTGCCACCGGGCTTCGTCACCGCTGGGCACGCGTACCGTAGCACCGCCGCCCACCAAACCACACGAGCAGCTCTGCCAACATCCCCTCTCACGCCTCCGCCTCTCCATTGAATCGTTTGAGCGAAGGTGAGGGAGCTTTGGGCGTTTCCGCCGCCACCGCCGCGAGCTCGACCTCGCCGGAGTTGCGGGCCGCCGTGGCCAAGCTAGCTAGAGTCCCTCTCCTTCTCCTTCTTCTAGCTAGGAAGCTCCGCTGTGCTCTCTTGATGCTCAGGCTGAGCTCGGACGGGCCAATGAGGCACCACCACCGGCGATGCGCCACCGTGAATAGCACCACCGCCGCTGCTCTCGCCGCCGGGTGGCTAGGGCTAGGGTTTAGGGCCCCTTTTCTACCTTGTTGGAATCGCCTCGCCGAGCTGGTCACCTTGGTGACCTCGGCTTCGCCGGCCGATGAGCCGCCGGCGAGCCTCGCCGACGTTCCCTCCCCTCTGCTTTTGGCGTCAAGTTGAAATTGGCCGCGGGCTGAGCCGCCTTAGTGGGCCGATTCGGGCGCAGGCAGCGGCCCAGTGGCCATTAGGGCCTGTTTGTTTATTTTGTTTTATTCATTATTCTGAAATGTAGATTTATTTGAACTTTGTTAATTCATACAAAATAGTAGAAAAATCATAAAATAGAAAGTGTGGACTTTTTGGAATCCTCATGAAGTGTACTTTGCAGTAGTATATTAAATGTTGGCATGTTAGTTTATGTTTTCTAGAGTTAATAATTACTTTTACTAAGTGCTTTATGTAATTATGTGAATTTAATAATTCCATATCTCACTGTGTGGTGATCCTTTTATTGTGAATTTTTTGTGGGATGCTAATCATGCTTTGGTGATACTTCAATTAAATTTTCATGAATTTTGGATGTCATATGCTTCAATTATCAATTCTCCTGTGTATATGCTTTACATTGATTATCCATTTGTTTATTTTGATATCTCTTTAACTACTAGTCAAATTGAGCTGAAAATTTTATGGTAGCCTGCTGTACCACGTATGTGCCTATGTAATTTTATTAGAATTTTCTAGGCACATTTTATAAGTAATGTCATTTGTGTCTATGCATTTAAATAAATAGAAAAGTCCAATTAAATAAATGTTTACATAAGTAACATGATTTGATCTGGTGTTCTTTAGACATGTCATAAATGATGGTCAACCAGGTTTGGCCCAATTATGCTTTTGCATCATCACTAAATATTTAATTTAGTAAATCTACCATTTCTGGACAGATTCTGAGAGACTGTTAATTACTCTATGAAAATGATGATTTCACGTCTTGGGGTTTATAACAAAGTTGTTTTGAATTTCATGATCTAGCTGCTGTTAAATTTTGGTGGCATTTGACCATATAGTGTAGGACTTATAGCTGTTCAAAGTTGGTTCTCAGATTTAGTTGCTCTCTGTTTGCATAGGACAGATTCTGTGTTTGCTTTAGTTCAACTTAGTTAACTTAAGAATCATGCTTTGATGTTTATAAATGAATTGTATAGAATTTCTTAAGCTTTTCAGAATGTCCTCTTACAAGTCATTTGGATTTGTAGAACTCCAGTTATAAAGTTTCTTAGCTGCTGCTGTTAACATGTTGGAAATACTAAATTTCTGTAATCTTGTTATATGGGTGTTTATTCTTAATTTTGTGGCACTTAGTGGTTTCTTAGGGATGTTTAAACATGTTAACACTAGAAAGGAGATTTGCCCTAAACTTAAAGTGATTTGAATGGAGCACCACATGACTTGGTTTATGCTTCTGATGTTGCTATGTCATTACATTCATCTTCACATCATTCATACATGTTCATAAATCATCATGTTATCCTTGGTGCATACATGAAATTCATTGGGTGCATATACATGCAATAGGTGTGCTGAGAATCGTGACGACCGTGAAGCTCTGCAAGGCATGAATCCCGAAGTTGGAGTCCGTTCGGGAGCCGGAGGTCTTGTCCGACGAAGCCGGAGAAGACGTGGGAACCGTTCTTGAAGCCAAACCTTGATCTATCTTCTTTTGGTTAAGGCAAACCCTGGAGCATTATAAGCCTCCTACTTTCAAAGCAATTATCTATATTTATACATATTATATATGTATTATTGCATTACGTTACAGGAGTTGGTTGGAAACCCTTGCTGCATTGATAACACTCCTTGTCCAGCAAATTGAACCTTGAATCCTATATAGACAGGATCATATCTATGCTTAGCCCTGCTTAATTAGACCGGTAGAAGTCGGGTGATTTCCTGTCACCTGCGAGATATAGGGCTTTACCTAGTCACGGTTGGCTATATTTGCTATCGTAGAAAAGAACCATGTGGTAATATGAATAAAAGACCGGGCAGGGTCTTACGGTTATAGTGATGCCGCCTGTGTCGATTAAGGACCGAGATCTGAAGCCTTCTATGTCATTTTGAACGTATACCTAACATTTAGCTGGCCGGCCTGAGGTTGCCGACCGCGAAGCCTAGTAGCTCAACTCAGGCTGTGATCAAAAAGTGGAAGTCATCTCGGAGGGGAGCCAGAGGGTCCAAGGGCAGGCGAGTTAAAAGTCTTGAGCATCCTGGCCACTGGTATCCCCGAGAACGCGGCGCTGTTCGGGCCCACCCTGAGTTGTACCAAAGGTTATCTACGGCTGCCTTTAGCGGGGTTTACCGGGTGATTGTCAGGAATACCCCCTCAGTTGAGTTAGAATCGATTCGAGTCGTCGTCTCTCCCGGATAGTGAGAAACTTGACTGGTTATCTCCAGCGTAGATACACTAATTATATTGATGGTTCGGAATTGATGATAAGGATGATGATGACAACCATGATTAAACTGGATATGATTATTATTGCTTGCTTAGCTTAATCAAGTGATTGCTATAGTACAAGTGTTAATTTAGTTAACAGATTAATGATGATTAACTTGATACTTAAGCAAATAATGGTTACTTATCTGTATTAAGCTTTTCTGCAAATGAGTCAAGCTAGCCCACTATATAAAGTCTTGCATACTTCTTGGTGTCACTTTATTTCTGGTTTTTTACGGGTAAGTCTAGCTGAGTACCTTCTCGCACTCAGGGTTTATTTCCCACCTGTTGTAGGTAGCAGATTCGTACTTGTTGCCGCAAGTATTGTCTTTGCCATGTGGGCATGAAGACTAGACCATATGGGCATGGTCTCTATAGTATCTCTTCTGGTAAGCTTTTGCAGGATGTGACTATGTACTGGCAGTATTTGACTTCAAATGGTTTCAGAAATTATGTTGCTTCCGTTAATCTTTACTTTGGTTTTGTAATAAATTATTTTGTACTCTGATGTATAAGAGTTACTTATGAACTGTTGTAACAAGTGCTGTGTTATATTGAATCACTACGATCTTGGTTGCTCTCGGTTTGGTTTAAAATTTCTCGTGATTTCGTGGACTACCGGAGTTATATGGGCTAAAGTTTGAGAATTTGATCGCTTCATCGATTGTTTTTGGACTTGTGCTCTTATAATTTGGACAGTTCCATGACAGCCGACAAGCAACTTATGCAACTTTGGGTGCAAAGGAATTGTAGAAGCTAAAAGCACACCCTAAGGTAAACATCCCCTATAACAGAGTTTACGACGGTAAGGAGCTAGCATTGAAACACTTTTATAGAGATTGAGACAATAGTTTTGATAACCTTTATAGGTTCAAAGCACAAATTAAAACATGCTGCCTTGGTAGCTTAGTCATTATTGACCATCACACCATTAATGATAATATCAGATTTAGAAGATTCTTCTTTGCATTGGAACCTTGCATAGACAGGTTCCTTAATGGTTCCAGACCATACCTTGCAATAAATAGCACATTCTTGATAGGAAAGTTTAAGGGACAATTGGCTAGTACTTCTACTGTAAATGAGCATAATTGGTTGTATCCTATTTACTTTGGAGTTTTTATTCAGAAACTAATGAAAATTAGATTTAGTTTCTGAGTCACCTTAGAGAGGATATTGGATCACCTAGGGGCTTAGTCATATGCATTGATTATTATTTCAAACTTGTCATCAATTCTAAATATTGACTTTAATTTGTCCCTCTAGTCAAAATTTGGAAACAACAACAAGCAAAATGAGAAATAGCGATGATTGTATTCCTGAAGCGTGTAGAAGATAATTGACACTAGTGCTGAAATTCTTAGTTACTATTAACGACACTTAATTAGGAAACTAAATAGATGCTCTCTATCATCACAGTTAAAGCTTGGAGATTTCAAGTAAAACTAAGGAAAAACAAAATAAATCTAACTCTAGACTATTAAAAAGGTATTTTTCCTAATTTTAATTTTTTTCTATTTGACTATTGTATATTAAACTTACACCATTTGCTACTAAAACTGAACGTTTGTAGGTTAAGAAGTGGCTCAAATTAGCTGGAACCTGGAAGCACTTTTCATCGAGTATCCCTCACACATAGAACAACATGTGAAGGCTAAGGGTACAAAGAAAGTGAAACCCACAAAGAAGAAGCAAAGGCTAGCTACTAATAATGTTAACGCTTCAAATGTGCACTTAACAACCCCTCTATGGATACTAGAAGCAAAAAAAACTAACCACCTATCCCTGTAATGAGTACCAGAAGCAAAAGAAGACTTAGTCTTTGATTCTCGATATGTATGTTCTCATATTTGATGCCATGTAAATGTTGGCTTGGCTTGGTTAATGTGAGCCAATGTACGTGAACTTATTTATGAACTTAGACATCTTTTGAATGTGTGTACCTTGTTCATGTATGACCTGAACCTATCTCCTTAATGTTTTATCCACTGATTTGTCATCATTGTGTATGTGTGCACTTAGATTGCAATTGTGGATTTATATGTATTTCAAATGGTCAATGTGATGTTGTCATGTGCATATATGTATAAAAAATAATAATTTTTTTACTTGAAAAAATATTGTACATTATTTTGGAAAATTATTGGTAGTCAGCAACCTGAAAAGACTGTATGGATCTACTGTAGGCTTGTGTAGTGTTGCATTCGACGCTAGTGGTAAAAGAATAATTTCACGTTGCTTTTAACATCGTTACCTTGTCAAACTAACAGAAGGGCCACGAACCAAAACACAATTCGTTTTGGAGGCCAAATAAGCAAGTTTAAAGAAAAATACCAAGAAACTAAGCACAACTTTTGTCAACTGATCAGGTTAGGTTCCTGTGCTAGAACCTCAACTTAGCACGAGTGATCGTATTTTCCTGGATTTATTGCAGGATTTAATGGCGCTATACTTTCAGTGGTAGACGAAATGTGTTTCTGGGGTGAGTGCGTGCGTGTTGTGAATGTTTACGTCGTGTAATTTAAAAGAAACTAAGCACAGCTTTTTTTAGGCAATAAACTAATTTTCTCTATTTTTAATGCCTACTGTATATTTTTAACACCTCCCCCAACTTGTTTCGTCCCTTCGGCCTTCGCCAATCGCAAATCGCCCGGCTCTTCTTCACTCGAGCCAAACCCCCTCAACTCAACCGCTGAACGCAGAGTTCTCGACCTAGCGGCGGCCGCCGCCGCCGCAGCCCCCAATGGCGTCCCTTTTCAAGGTACGGATCTCCGAAACCCTAATTCCCCGAGCATCCGGGTCCCCTCGCCCCGCCATGCTGACGCGGCCACGCGGCTCTTCGCGGCTTCTCCTGCTGCCTCCAGGACCCGAGCAAGCTTTCGGCGTACAGGGACCGCCGATTCAAGGGGACGCAGGAGGAGTATGAGGCGGCGCTGCTTGCGTCGACAACGCTGTACATTGGGAATATGTCCTTCTACACCACGGAGGAGCAAGCCTACGAGCTCTTCTCCCGCGCCGGCGAGATCAAGAAGATCATCATGGGGCTCGACAAGAACTCCAAGACCCCATGCGGTTTCTGCTTCGTGCTGTGCGGGCCTCTTTCCCTTCCTTGATACGTCGCGTTACGTTTCCTGTTTGTTCTTGTGCTGGGTGATTTTGGATTCGGTGCTGCAGTTTCCTTCAATTTACAGGAACAGGAACATAGCCCTCGCCCTAGTTTAATTAGAAGGGAAGATTGCCCCAATTGTTCTGTTGGAATGTATTTTGATGCAATTGGACGCTGAGTAGATGGATTTCCAGTCCTGTTTATGTATTGATTTGGTTCTTCAGTAGTGTGGTAGTGTGAGGTGTTCATCTGCTAGTTGCAATTGGACATTGCTTCATGAAATTTTATTGCTTCCAGGAACATGTGAGATGCCTAGAACAGGAATAGAGAACTGTGCTGGTCTGGGGGGTGGGGGGGGGGGGGGGGGGGGGTAAATAGCGTGTGCTTTGTTCTCGGAGAGACGATGACATATGTACTCTGTACTCTCTCTAGTTAGGGTGTGGTTTAATTTATCAATTTTTATGGCCACTGGGATTTAATAACATATAATGTTCCAAACTGGTGATTTCAGTGGCCATTTGGGAATTTGTATATGTATAAGCTTGTACCACAGGTGTTTTCTATGCTTGATTGTGAGCCCCTTCCCCAGAAGACTGGGATGTGAGTTCATGGGCACTGATGTTTAGGTATACACGTTCCAATCTGAGTGTAAATTTTCCTTAGGATTTATTGGGTTGTTGCAATTATGTTTGATTCCTTATTTATAGAGTGAGAGATCAAGGATTACAACGAGGAATATGATGTTATTTATGCTGAAGTTTTGCTAAACTGATAACAACTATGCGGTTAGCCTTTTTTTCCCCTGCTTGCAAAGTTTCTGTGTTCTTGTTTCCATGTTTAGTTTGATGTGGTTCATGTGTGTCATTCTATATTCATATACGATGAGAATCATGGATTTTTTGTATTTGTAACCGGAGCATAGTTTATTGAATTTAGAGATGCCAACTGTATTGTTGGGTGCAGTGTGTCAGTCTGCCTTGTTCTGGATAAACTCACTATTCTGTTAAGTTCATAGAAGCGACACATTCATCAGCTGTCAATTTTGAATAAAAGGAATTTTGCTGTGCATGCATTGCGTAACCACTTAGTCTGGTTTGACTGTTAGTATCTGTTGCTTTAATGGCCATGCTTACGCCTATGCAATTTGATCCTCTCTTTCCAGGTACTACTCTAGGGAGGATGCTGAAGATGCTGTCAAGTACATTAGTGGAACAATGCTTGATGATCGTCCAATCCGTGTTGATTTCGATTGGGGCTTTGAAGAAGGCAGGCAATGGGGCCGTGGACGAAGTGGTGGACAAGTAGTGCCTTGATCTTATTCTAACAAATATACATGGGTTTCTACATGCTTTATGCTTATATATTGTTTATTTCTTTTATAGGTCAGAGATGAGTACCGTACAGATTATGATCCTGATATCCTTTGATGCTATTCTATTACAGTTTACTCCATTCTGATTTGGTGCTATAGAACATAGAAAGTCATAAGATGCTTCCATAAATGCTCCACACCTCCTCGTGTCAACTTAAATAAATTCAGCTATAAAATTACATGTTTCTCTGTGCCTGTTGTCTTTTACTGGTGCAATTTTGATTATGGTGTACCTTTGCATGTTCCCTTTGTTCTACAACTGCTCTCAGGAGTTCCCAAGTTTCCTTAATGAATCAAACGAAGAGGTGGTTATGGTAAGATGGTTCAGAGGGAACTAGAAGCACAAAGAGAATTAGTTGACTATGGTGGATCTTTTCAACC
The DNA here is from genome assembly GCA_038087645.1 of Saccharum hybrid cultivar R570. Taxonomy (NCBI): domain Eukaryota; kingdom Viridiplantae; phylum Streptophyta; class Magnoliopsida; order Poales; family Poaceae; genus Saccharum; species Saccharum hybrid cultivar. Next base: position 6,317,137 of record JAQSUU010000191.1, on the reverse strand, counting down.
TAATGCACCACCACCCTGTAAGTCTGATGTTATTTGGATTATGTTCTTTTGAGAACAAATTTCCATGAATTCACATTTGTTCTGGTACCTATGATTTTGGTCTTTGATCGAGTTTTCAGGGGTTTGTATAGTAACAACTTTGGTTGATTCAACATGTAATGTTTGCTGGAATATCTGAAACAGTTTTACCGTTTTTCCAGTTCTGTCAGACTGTTATTCCTCTTACCTCTGCATAGCATTCTTTACAGAGTCCAATCTCTCTTTTACCCTAGTGGCAATCACTAGGTGTCCACTTTTACTCCTCTTTTAGGACCAGTTTACTTTTGTGATGTTGTGATTTGTGAACTTGCATAAGTCGGGGTGTTTCACTTCTTGCTGTCAGGACCATGATTGTGATGATTCAATTCTTTGCAGCATATTTTGCAATCATTCTGATCATTAGTTGGCCAGTCGTAGTCATTTAAGTAGATTTTGCCCATTATATTCTTATATATTTAGATATGCTTGAACCTGACTATATGTAGGGACATAAATTTGCCATCTTATTTTACTGTGCAGATGAGAGAGGTGAGCGGAAGAGAGGATATGGAGATTCTCATAGGAATGACAGAGGAGGTAACACATGTCAAAATTGTTCTTTTGTGTGTTTATTTTTGCCCACTAACATGATATGAGTCTCCAGATTACCAGCGGAAACGCTTCCGGAATGATGACAGGTCGGCGCCAGAGGAGTCCAAGAGAGCACCTGACTCTGATCCAGCGGTATTAGCAATGTTTCCTTGTTATATGCCATGGCCCCTTATTATGCCTTTGTGGACCGGAGATATTCATAAAACATTCGACATTTCATTTACAGGAGAAGAATCCAAGATTCCGTGAGAAAGGTGACTCTGATGAAGAAGAGGATGACTACGACAAGAGACGTCGTCGCTAAAGCTGTGTGGAACAAGAAGTTGCTACATGTAGTGGTTCTGGTCTCCAGTCGCTGCAGAAGAGTCCACAGCGAGCAGCAGTATCCGGATTTCGCCCTGTTTTACAACAGACTTATTCGTCGGCCGTTCCTCCTTTTTTAGTGCTCCTGTCATCAGAAAGTCCGAATGTGCGTCGGTTTTACATGTGGTTTTACAGCGAGCCTTATCTGTATGTTTGCTGCTGATGAAGACTATACTGAGACCAATGCATGTATTAATTCTAAATTATTATTACCTAACCCTATCTTCAATTTTTCCTCTGTTTCCCCGACAACTCTAGTGACCCTAATGCCCTATGTTTGTGTGCATTGGTTGTGCGATCCGCTTGGCTCTGTCGGTTCCCGGCGCCGGGCCGGGGGCCGTGCGAGCGCCTGATGGCAGTCGCCGGTTTACAGCCGGTCGCTTGGCGGCAGTAGCCGTTGGGTCCGGTGTACTAAAGGTTTGTCGGCACAAATCCACAGACGGACAGACCACAGCATAGGTGAGTAATAGTAAACCAGTGATTCGAAGTAGTTCGGCAAAAGGAGTAACAGATTGTTGTACTTCTACTATCTGCGCTCCAATAAAATTATTTTACAAGGTACAAATTGATATTTCGGTTAGACACAAGTCATTTTAAAGATGATGAGTATTTACTAATTACAAGGGGGTGTTCGCTTATGCTAAAGGCACCAGCTATGGCTGCTGCGGCTGCAGTGCTCTCAGCATTCCGAATTTTTTTGTTTAATATATATAACGATATAGATATATGTTTTAATGGGCAATTGGGAGAATGGAAAGAAAATTGATTTTTGTGGGGGTGCTGCTATTATTTGGGCAATTTAGTGTACTAGTAATGACATTATTTTTGAGAAAAACCCGAATACTTCTTTTTTGAGGCTATATTCCGAAGGTCATATGAACTGTGGTTTTGGGCACTCCTGTAGCGCGAGGGCACAAAGGGGAAAAAAAATCAGTTTGGCAAGCAAAGAGTTGGAGGTTGTCGCCTTAGATGTCTTCGCCAAGCAGCGATGGAGCTGCCCTAGGGGCGTGGTGGGGCGGCCACCCCAGCTACCGGCGCCGTAGCCTCAGGCCCCTGGACCCTCTCTGCTGCAGTTCTGCGGCTTCTGCCCTGTCTCCGGCGACTGCGGCTGCCAACGACGCGAGGCAGAGCGCCATGGCTACGAACGACGCAGGCAGAGCTCCTGCTGGGCCTTTTGTTGTAAGTTGAGTTCAGCCCAGTAATAACTCAGTAAGGGCCCAAATTTGGTCCCCAATTCCCCAGTCCCAGCAATCCCAATCCTAATAGGTCGAGACGAGCGCACCCCGCATCGAGCGCGCGCCGCACGCACTTCCGCTTGCCGCCCGACGCCCGCCGCACTTCCGCTTCCGCCAATCCGTCCGCTGCCCACCGCTAGGTGCCCAGCCTATCCGTCCGCCGTCCGGCGTCCGAGGTCCGAGCCTCCAAGTCCGAGGAGCTCAGGAGCAGCCGAGCTGCCGATTGCCGAACTGCCGATGGAGGGAGGAGGAGGGGTGTGATATTCATTCAATCTACAGGTTCACCCATTCTTAGTTATTTGTATTTTGCAATCTATGGATCAAGAACTATTAGTTTAATCTTCAAATTTGTGATAACATTTCGTGTTTCTTGTCTACTTTTCGCCATAACGTGTGATTGCAGTGTTTTTTGCCATGATTTGTATGATCGTAGTATGTGAATACGGTGCGTTGTGAATACAGTGTCTTTTTAGTTCATTTTCTCGTTGACCTTCGTCCCGCCTATGATTTTTTTCTGGCTCCGTCATCGTCGCCAAGAGTAGGTGGCAACAATAAATAATAGACTTTACTTTTGATTTCTCTATATTTTATTGTATTTTTCCCATTTCATTTGTCCAGTGTTTGAACTGAAAATCTTGTAACGATTGGCTATGTGCTGATGCAGAGGCCGGATAGTTTTCATTTTCTAAAAAGATTTTAAGATAGATTGGTCAGATTAGGATGCCTATACGTCAGAACCGTGTGTCGTATTCCCTCTGTCCCTAGTGTGTGCCGGACAATTTTTTTTAAGTTTGACGATTGGTAGAAAAATATTAGCAACATTTGTATATACAAATAAATTTATTATTAAAATAAATTTAAATATATATTTAATGATACTAATTATATACTATAAATATTAATATATATATATATATATATATATATATATATATATATATATATATATATATATATATATATATATATATATATATATATATATAGCTAAAGTTGTGTATGTTTAAATTATCAAGATCGAGAAGTGAGAAGGATAAATAAAAAGAGACAGAGGGATTATATTATTATGTTTAGTTTTTTATGTTCCTGATGAGGAGAAACCGAAGAGTTGACTTGCGTTCAACGCCATGTGAAACCGCGTCGAGCATAATTTTCAATTTGCCTTTTCCAATTGGGTGCAGGGATGAGTTCGTCGAGGAGGTTATGTTGTTGGATTAGCTGTGAACAGTGAAGGTTCCTCGATCTTACTTTGCCAGTTAGTCCTGGTGGTCGTACGGCGGGAGGGACGCATGGCGGACCCAATTGGCACCGCGAACCAGATTGTGAAGATCGCTCTAGCGATCAGGAGGGCGGTGCAAACGGTTCGCCGGAACGAGGAGGAGTGTCGTGACATCGAACAGCTCGCAACCAGGGTGAGTTCCATCCTGTCGCAACTCCTGGAGACGGCGGCGGCGACGAGCGACCCAGCGATGGACGGCGCCATGGCGGCGCTCGAGAAGAGCCTCGACCGCGCCCTCAAGCTCGTCACCAGCTGCCAAAAGAGGAGCACGATGCACCGTGTCTGCGCGGCTGGGGCCATGGCCAGGCAGCTGCGCCGGGTGCAGGACGACATACTGCGGCAAATGGTGCTGGGTGTCTTCGCCACCACTACCCAGCTCACCCTGAGCTTGAACATGCTACTGCAGCCGGGTGCTGGTGCTCCTCCGCCTGCACACCCACCGAGGTCGTCCCGGTGGCCATCCTCCCTAGGAATTGAAGCAGGTAAGATCACTGGTGTCTTCTGCTGCCTCAGCTTCTGTTGCTTCAACTTTTCAGAATATATAAGGAGTGATTGGTCGTAAAAAAGCAGAAACATGAAAAAAAAAAATCGGCTTGCGTTGATTTCACCACCCGCAGGGATACGACATTTGAGATTCTCTGGGTTGGAAGCGACGGCAGGCTTGAAAAGGTTTAGTTTGTCTGAATTAGAGACTGCTACCGATCACTTTTCAGAGGAAAACATCATTGGACGAGGTGGACATTCGATTGTCTACAAGGTAGTATACATACAAGCATGTGCTTGGTTTGGCGAATTTTGTTTCACGCTTTTCAGATGATCATAATCATATTATTTGCACATACCTATTTTCCAGTTTGCACATAGCGTTGTCCTTTGTTAGCGCTTTTCAGCTCATGCATACAATTGGATAGTATCTGTAATGAACCCATCTACTTTCCAGGGTGTATTACATGACGGGTTGATGATTGCTATCAAGATATATAATCCTTCCTCTCGAATTCCGGCTGATCGTCTGCATGAGCGCGTCCATGATGAACTTAGGCTTGTTTCAAAACTTCGTCACAAAAATTTTGTCAACTTTTTGGGATATTGCCTTGCCGTCGAGGAAGGAAATGAAGATGAAGGAATTGAAGATGAAAGCTTTAGAATAACCCAAGTATCAAGTTCTTTCATGGTTGGAGAATACATGCCGAATGGGAGCTTGGACAGAATTATCAATGGTATAGGTACACACATACATGTTTCCACTGAAATATATTGCCTAGACTACACTTCACAGATATCGGGACCGATTGTCTCTTAGTTACGTCGTATTTTGCTGACTGGTACTGTAGTTGCTTACTAGCAATGATTAGTATTATATATGTTCTGCAGGGTCAAGACTTCATTGGTCCTCTGTATTTCACATAATTCAGGGGATAGCCCATGGCGTTAAAATCCTTCATGATCGACACATTGTGCATTTGGATTTAAAACCAAGCAACATCCTCTTGGATTCTGATTTCAATCCCAAGATAGGTGATTTTGGAGTAGCTAGAGAGTTGGATCTCGGATTGGATGACTTATCTGACAACCATTTTGTGGGCTCAATGTAAGATGTCATTCCAAATATATTTCAGCGAATTCAGAAATCTATACTTACGTAACTTTTAGCATCATAAAACTATATATATGCAACATTTGAGTACTTTAAAACATATATAAGAACCCATCATAGCACCCACTGCCATGGGTATATTCTGGTGATCAAATGCGCACAGCATATTTAATTTGAAAAAAAAATACAAAACATGTGCATATTATTTGAAACATGTTGCGATATAGCAGAACTTTTGCAGTTTAGCTATTTTCCATTACCCTTCATCGATATTCCATGACATGTGGGCATCCTTATGTTAACGGAAGCTTTTATATATGTCCACCAATTCAGACGATATACGGCTCCTGAATATTATGGTAACCGTCGGCTTAAGTCTTCAATGACGAAAGGAGAGTCCTTGATGAAGAAAGACGTGTATGGTTTTGGCGTCACCCTCCTTGATATCCTTAGTAGTATGTGCATATCTGAAGCTGCTCGTCGCCAACCTTCACTTGAATGGGTAAGTTACTGTTGTCAGCAACAAAAAAAAATGAGTGGGAAGTTACAGAACCAATTTGACAGAACCAATTTGATTTAGTCCTACATTAGAAATTGATTGCGGGGACTAATTAATAAGACATAAGAGTTTTGAGAGTGAAAATTGCACTTCTTCACTCAAGAGACGTAAATGGACTGATTCAAAAATATTTCAGATAAAAAATCACGTCAGTTAGTATTTTTATGAGTGACGTAAAAAAAAAGTGAATGGCAACAAATGTCCCAATTAAATTTTTATGACAGTGCAACTACCACTAAACATCCACATCATTAGCTGACTAGGGAAATACTAGCATAACGACCCTTTTGTTTTCCTCAAGAGATATATATTTCACACAACAAAACTAAATAATAGGATTTACACTATCAATCGGAGTAAGTACTAAAATACACTTTTTATGGCCAAAAATGCTACAGGACATGCAAAATGATGTCGTTTTGCTGCGGGACACCAAAAAAAAGGAAATTTTCTGGCTGACAAAATGACTGTTTAAATTTGTTACTGGACAGGATTTAGCGTGCACGTGCACCAGCGAAATGTTCAAAAAAAAAGTATGCACTTGTCAGCCAGCAAATTTACACAAGCTCATTGTCTCCCCCAGCAAAATGCTTTCTGTTTATTTTTGTCCCACATAAAAAAAACGATATCATTTTGCATGTCCTATAGCAAATTGCCCCCTTATCATCATCTGTACTGTGTTTTGTTCTCAGGCTTGGAACCTGCAGCAAGCTTCACGAATGAACTTTCTTATGAACAAAACTCGACAAATGGAGAAGTTATTTGATCCGTCATTGTGTGAAAACACTCAGCTAAAGATGATACGAAGATGCATTGAGATGGGACTTTTGTGCACACAAGAGAATCCCATGGACCGGCCCACCATGCGGGAGATTCTTGATATGCTAGATGGCAAGAACAAGTTACCAACTCCAAGGAAACCAAGATACATCAAATGAAAAAGCCTCACCCGACGGATTGAATGTACGTAGCAAAACTTGAGCCATGAACCTATTAAGTTTCAGAATTGTATAGGCCTGGGATTTTTTTTCTGAATATAATATTGTTTTATTAGAAAATAGAAAAAATAGTTTGGTAAAATGGCACTACTAGGGAAAGGGAGTTTACAACAACCACATTACAACCCGTTAGGCATGAACCAGTTTTATCTTGTCGTCACAATTGGTCATATGATTGCAAGGCCTACACTACTATAGCAAGTATTTTTAGAGACGACCATTTTTCATTAACAAAGGTGAGCAACGAGTCTGCCTTTGGCAAATGGTCATTGTTACTGGGCCATTTCAAGAGACGGGCACGTGACCGCCTCTATGAATCGATGGACAACTATTAATGTCATTTATAAAAGTTAACTTACGACCTACTGACTCTCAACCACTACATCACACACCCACTTCTGACTATATATAAGATATTATCTTTTTATATCAACATTTCGTAATCTTATATTAAATATTTTGGCTACTAAATAAACTCAAATAAAAAAATTAACTACAAAGTTTTTAATTTTTTAAGTACTACAACTTTAATATAGGTTGTGTCTCTATGGGATATTGTTTGAAAAATTCAAAAAATTGAAATTTAAAATATGTGAATTAAACTAAATGTTTGAGACACTGAAAAACTTCAAGTTCGATGGCACACCCCCACTTGCCATCCACAAGGTCATTGTCGGCCACCACCATGCCGCTGCCCCGCTATGGTCCATAGCCCCATACTACTACGCGTCGGCGGCGCGGCCCGCACCCAGGGTGCATGTGTGTACTCTAAATTTTCTAAAAAAAATCGAGAAAAAGGTGTGACGGACATCAGGGTTGCGTCCAACTGGACAGTCCTGCCACTAAACCATGGTGCAGTTGTGCAGTATTTCAGCCGCATCAAGCATCAAATTATACTGGCCCTAGTTTTTTTTCCCCTGAAAAAGCCCTAGTTAATTCATCGCAAAAAGACCGACACATGCAAACATGAGCAAAAGTTCGAACACTAGTGTTCTGCTCCAAGTCGAAGAAGGCGGAGAGGCCGTGACTTCCTGGCTACTGCCGTCGGGCACCGGCGAAGGAGCCATCCTCGTACTCGTACTCCGGCTCCGAGTCGTCGCAATCTCCTCAGGAGGAGCTTCGACTCGTTGCTCTTGCTCGCCACTTTGCCTGTTGAAGGAACGCAACCGTTGAACATTCGATCGCAGGTCAAGGACGCCATCTGAATTGCTTTCCATCATTATGGAGGAAGCTGACGCCTGGATCGGTGCTGGTTTTGGCAGCCTGGCGTTGCTCACCGCTCAGGCCACCTGATTAGCGTGGAGAGCCCATTCCATCTACTCCCTCCGTGCCAATATGTGTGTCGTTCTAGCACAGTACGTTGTCTCGAAATAACTGTCGTCGCCTACTCGTGTCGTAGGGTAGTAGCTGTACCACTGCACCGCACCACGCGCTGTCCGGTGACCAAGGCAACCTGTGTAAAGTGTGGATGTGAAATCCGATTTGTTTAATGTATTAAAAAGTTGCTGTGAGTGGTCATGCATGCATCTTCATGATGCATTAATAACATGTCCATCCAAATGTATACATGTGACAAATTATTGGTACGTAGGGGTGTCAGATTCTCCTTGATATCTGGTGTGTGCCTCCGACGACACACATATTGGCACGGAGGGAGTACGTCGCACACTTTGGTCTTTACCTAGTACAACCTTGTCTCCACCACCAGATGGTGATTCGTGTTTTGTGTTTTTTCCGAGATGTGTACGGTTCCACGCCGTGACTCTCTACGGAGGTTGTAAGCTTTCCCACTTCTACTTAACGAAGCACGTGCTAATGCACGCTTTCAAAAAAGTCACAATCGTCCTCGTCCCAGTAGTCCTGCTCCTCCGCAGCAGGGGCACGTCCGGTTCACGGCCGTCCAGCGGTCCAGGCACTTGTGGTGGAACATGTGGCCGCACGGCAGCTTCACGGACGTGGCTCCGCCGACCAGGTACTCCTTGTAGCATATGGCGCACTCCCCGACGACCACGCCGGGCGGCACCTCCTCGTCTTCGTACTCGTACTCGTCCACGAGGATGCTCTCGGGCGCGCCGGCCTCCACAGTGATCGCCATCGCCTTGTAGAAGGAGTTGGTGGCGTGGGAGGCGGACAGGTTGAAGATGTCGGCACTGGTACCCAATGCCCAGGTGAGCAGCACCTGCTCTCCTTCCCTCTCCCTCTCCCCTGAACCAAGGAAGAAGATGAGCTTGAGCTCAGTAAACTCACGTATACACTCACTCCTCTGTCTTCAGCGTTGGCTGAAGACTGGAAACTGAATGTGGTGGCAAGAGCTGCCTTTTCCATTGCATTGCTTCCTAATTTATACAAGCTAGCTACCAACTACATAGTACATGATGGCATGGCTGAGTAAAGCCCCCCATCTCCTTAGTACATAATCTTAGATCAGCCAAGGCATGGCTGTTGTACCTTTACCTACTCCTAGAATGGCCTATTGTCAGTCTTTGCTGCAGTGTCCAGGGCATGGACAGCAGGAGCTGACCTTCTACCTGTCCTTCACTGCATTAGGGGGAAGAAGGAAGGGATTGCAGTAGATTATGTCTAACAATCTTCCCCTAATCTTGCTGCTAGCCCTTGACCTCTACCATGCCGATCATGCCTCTGAGCTCCAAGAATCTGAGGCGCCCGAGCGACTTGGTGAGGATGTCAGCGAGTTGCCGCCCGGTCTCGATGAACTCGATGACGAGGTGTCCTCCATCGACGCAGTCCCAAAGAAAATGGAACTTGATGTCGATGTGCTTGCTCCTGTCGTAGAGGACGGGGTTCTTTGCCAGCGCAATGGCAGGTTTATTGTCAACCTTCAGCGCTGGCGGCCGAGCCTCAACACCAGTGAGCTCGCTCAGCAACCGACGCAGCCAGACCACCTGGCATGCCGTAGTGGCCGCCGCGACGTACTCCGCTTCGCACGTCGAGAGCGCCACCATCTTCTGCTTCAGCGATTGCCAGACGATTGGCGCCGTGCCGAGGAAGATGAGCACACCGGAGGTGCTCCGCCGTCCATCCACGTCGCCTGCCATGTCCGCGTCTGAAAGTCCCTAGTTTGGTTTTGGCTAATTGATGAAACCTAGGACTAACCTTTGTATCTAAGTGGATGATTTAGATAAAGGTGGTCATTGCATATGAGACATGACATTGACTCATATGACCAAGATGGTGAAGACCAAGATGAGGCTTGGCTCGATGGACCGGTTATGAAGGTGAAGGGCAAGTCGAGGCTTCGAAGCGAAGGACCATGCGATGGTGAAGCTTGAGCAAGACTTAGCGCCGACGGACCGATGCAACGGTGAAGAGCAAGTGAAGTCAAGGTCGATGGATCGAGACGGTCATGTGATGATATGAAGTGGATCATATCATTTGAAGAAACAAAATGGGCTCAAGGCAAAGGTATAACCATAGGGCCATTTTGTTTTACACTCAAGACACCATAGAGGGTGTGAGTGGTTTAGGATCGATAGCCGAACTATTAAGAGGGGAAGTCTTATAGGTTATTCGATGCACGGGTGCCACTAGGTGAATTCATGAAGTGCATTGCATGTAGGGCCTAGTGAGCTAATTGGAAAACCTTTGAAAATGATTGAGAAAAAGCTAACACACAAGCACATGGAGATGTACACTTGATGGTGTTGGCACATTTGCAAAGGTGGCGTTGGTCGCGCTGTGGTTTGCGGGTAGAGAGGGGTTTGGGTTCCTCTCTCCCTCCCGCCGAGCGTGTGAGCGCGGGATTCAGGCGATTTCGGGAAAATGAAATGCCTATTTTCCACTACGCCGAAAGTCGGAAAAGAAACGGAGGCGAACGGGGTCACTGAGGTGACCGGACGCTGCACCGGACGCGGTCACGGTGTGACCGGACGCGTCCGGTCAGTACAGCGTGGTATCGGGCGCGCGGGCTAGGGTTTGCAACCAGCGCGTCCGGTCACTCGCGGGACCGGCGCGTCCGGTCAGGCGCCCTGAAGGAACTGTGGTTCGCAAGGATGATCGGACGCGGGGCGCGTCCGGTCACACGCGATCGGACGCGTCCGGTCGTTGAAGGAGCTTACTGGACTCTAACCGGACGCGGGCACTGTCGCGTCCAGTCCTCGCAAGGAGCGCGTCCGGTCGTTGCGTCGCGGGCGCGTGGGTCAGTGCGATCGGCGCGTCCGGTCGTTCGACAGGCGCGTCCGGTCATCGGGACCGGCGCGTCCGGTCGGTTGAGCAGCGCGTCCGGTCATAGCATTTGACCGTTGGCGCGCAGTGACCGTTGGAGGATCTAATGGTCGCATTTGAAATTTGAGGGATTCAGGCGATTTCAGGGAAATGAAATGCCTATTTTCCACTACGCCGAAAGTCGGAAAAGAAACGGAGGCGAACGGGGTCACTGAGGTGACCGGACGCTGCACCGGACGCGGTCACGGTGTGACCGGACGCGTCTGGTCAGTACAGCGCGGTATCGGACGCGCGGGCTAGGGTTTGCAACCGGCGCGTCCGGTCACTCGCGGGACCGGCGCGTCCGGTCAGGCGCCCTGAAGGAACTGTGGTTCGCAAGGACGATCGGACGCGGGGCGCGTCCGGTCACACACGATCGGACGCGTCCGGTCGTTGAAGGAGCTTACTGGACTCTAACCGGACGCGGGCACTGTCGCGTCCGGTCCTCGGAAGGAGCGCGTCCGGTCGTTGCGTCGCGGGCGCGTGGGTCAGTGCGATCGGCGCGTCCGGTCGTTCGACAGGCGCGTCCGGTCATCGGGACCGGCGCGTCCGGTCGGTTGAGCAGCGCGTCCGGTCATAGCGTTTGACCGTTGGCACGCAGTGACCGTTGGAGGATCTAACGGTCGCATTTGAAATTTGAGGGACACGTGGACGTCGCAGGGCGACCGGACGCGGTTGAGCGCGTCCGGTCAGTTTCGACCGGCGCGTCCAGTCGTCCCGAAAAAACGGTCAGTGGAGTGGCAACAGCTCTATTTGTTTGGGGTGCTTATAAATACTCGTTGGCCGGCCCTTGGGGAGGTCTCTTGGCATTTCTAACACTCTTGTGCATCCTTTGAGCTAGAGCTACTCCTCCCACTCATCTCTCTTGCTTGATTGCAAATCAAAAGTGAGATTGAGTGATCCCAAAGTGCATTGCATAGCTTGAGGGCATCTAGTGGCACTTGTGGGTGGTTTAGCCGGTGGATTTCTTGTTACTCTTGGAGAGTACCGCTCCTAGCCGGCTTGGAGATTGTTGGAGGCGTTGGCAAGAGAAGGTGATTGTTCTTGGCCACCTCCGGTTGTTTGTAAGAGGTTTTTGTGCTTTCCTCGGCGGGACGCCAAAAGCAACTCTATTGGATTGCGCGTGTCATTGAGTTACCTCACTTGAGAGTGGTGTCTTGCGGTGCCTTGCGGGGCGTGCCTTGAGGGGCAAGTGACTTGAGGGTCACACCGAGGAACCATCTAAGTGTTGGTCGACACAACCGGTGACGTAGCTTGTCGGTGCACAAGTGAACACCGGGTGAACAAAAATATTGTATCTCTTGTCTCCCGGTGATTGGTCTACATATTGTGTTGTTGTCAATATTAATTGATTGTATATCATCTTGGTGATTGGCAACATCTTCACTCCACCGTCGGTATAAGATTCACAATCCTCTCTCTCGCATTTACTTTTACTAGATTATCTTGTGTAGCTCTAGTGGTAGCCTTTTCTAGTAGTTGTTAGCTTGCTCACTAGTGTAAGTTAGTGACTTAGCACTTGTGTGAACTAGAGATCATAATCTACTAGACTTGTGGATAGGAGGCTTGCATCACAACCTTTGGCTAAGCAAAACTCGCTTTACGCCGTTTGTTATTCTAACAAGTTTGCTTAGTGGTGCTTGTAGAATTTTTTATAGGCTATTCACCGCCCTCTAGCCATCTAGGACCTTACAAGTGGTATCGGAGCCGTGGTCACCGTTTTAATCAAGGCTTAACATCCTTCGGTGTGAAAAATGGCTCAAATTGTGTTCAATCATGTTGGGGGCAAGCCACCGTTCTTTGATGGTGTTAGTTCTTTTGCTCATTGGAAGAGAAAAATGACAATGTACCTTGGTTCTATTCATGAGAGAGTATTGCAAGTCACCGAGAATGATTTTGCTATCATTGATCCCGATCATCTCACCGATGAAGATAGAGCAAATAGAACATGCAATAGAATGGCTCTCAATACACTTTACAATAATATTGACACAAAAGTATTTGAGGGCATCAAGGATTTAGAATTGACAAATGAAGTGTGGACAAGATTAAGTGAAACATATGAGGGCACTAAGGTTGTGAAGAGTGCCAAGCTATATGGGCTCAAGAGTGAGTTTGAGAACTTCAAGAAAAAGGATGATGAAACAATCATTGAAATGTTTCATAGATTGCAAGTGATAGTCAATGATCTCAAGAGCTTAGGGCACAAAACTCAAGATCAAGATTTTTGTCACAAGTTCTTATTGAGCTTACCTAGAAGATTCAAGATGTTGATCATGATGTTGCAAAGAGATGGGCTTGAAACAATGAAGCCTAATGATTTGCTTGGTGAAGTATTGACCTATGACAAATATGATCAAGATGTTGATGACATGGAAAAGGTGGAAGATGAGAAGAAGAAGACCGTGGCATTCAAGGCCACCTCCTCCAAGGGCAAAGCTACCATCATTGAAGAAGAAGAAGACAACAATGAAGATGGGGAATTTGAAATTGATGATGAGGCACTTGCTCTTGTAGTCAAGAAGATGGGTCACATGTTCATCAAGAGAAGAGGCTTTAAGAAAAGAAATGAGCAACAAAGAAAGTGCTTCAATTGTGATAGCACCGAGCACCTTCAAGCGGAATGTCCTTATGATAAGAAGAAGAACAAAAAGGACAAGTTTGAAAAGAAGAAGAGAGAGGCCAAGATGACATTCAAGAAAGGCAAAAATGGTGCCTATGTGATCACTTGGGAAAGTGATGATAATGAAGAAGAAGAAGAATCATCCAACAAGGCTTTTGCTTCCATTGCTATCAACAAGAAGCCATCACTATTTGATTCATCCTCTTCATTCTTCATGGCTAAAGAAGCTAAGGTATTATATGATGAGAGTGATGATGAAAGTAAAATGGAATATGCTCATGATAGTGATAATGATAATGAAAATGATGATGATGAACCAACTAAAGAACAACTATATGACTTGATGCAACAAACTAGAGACATAGCTATTGCCAAGAACAAGGAGTGTAAGAAGCTTTCAATGAAAGTAGCAATACTTGAGAAAGTTCTTAGTGAGCTTAAGACCACTCATGAGAGTCTAGTGGAAGACCATGAGGATCTTGGTAAGGCTCATTTCAAGCTTGAAAAGGCTCACTCATTGCTACTTGAGCAACAAGAAAAGAAGGAGGTTGTTGTATCATGTGATATAGGTGTTACATGTGATTCAGGCGATTTCGGGGAAATGAAATGCCTATTTTCCACTACGCCGAAAGTCAGAAAAGAAACGGAGGCGAACGGGGTCACTGAGGTGACCGGACGCTGCACCGGACGCGGTCACGGTGTGACCGGACGCGTCCGGTCAGTACAGCGCGGTATCGGGCGCGCGGGCTAGGGTTTGCAACCGGCGCGTCCGGTCACTCGCGGGACCGGCGCGTCCGGTCACTCGCGGGACCGGCGCGTCCGGTCAGGCGCCCTGAATGAACTGTGGTTCGCAAGGACGATCGGACGCGGGGCGCGTCCGGTCACACGCGATCGGACGCGTCCGGTCGTTGAAGGAGCTTACTGGACTCTAATCGGACGCGGGCACTGTCGCGTCCGGTCCTCGCAAGGAGCGCGTCCGGTCGTTGCATCGCGGGCGCGTGGGTCAGTGCGATCGGCGCGTCCGGTCGTTCGACAGGCGCGTCCGGTCATCGGGACCGGCGCGTCCGGTCGGTTGAGCAGCGCGTCCGGTCATAGCGTTTGACCGTTGGCGCGCAGTGACCGTTGGAGGATCTAACGGTCGCATTTGAAATTTGAGGGACACGTGGACGTCGCAGGGCGACCGGACGCGGTTGAGCGCGTCCGGTCAGTTTCGACCGGCGCGTCCGGTCGTCCCGAAAAAACGGTCAGTGGAGTGGCAACAGCTCTATTTGTTTGGGGTGCTTATAAATACTCGTTGGCCGGCCCTTGGGGAGGTCTCTTGGCATTTCTAACACTCTTGTGCATCCTTTGAGCTAGAGCTACTCCTACCACTCATCTCTCTTGCTTGATTGCAAATCAAAAGTGAGATTGAGTGATCCCAAAGTGCATTGCATAGCTTGAGGGCATCTAGTGGCACTTGTGGGTGGTTTAGCCGGTGGATTTCTTGTTACTCTTGGAGAGTACCGCTCCTAGCTGGCTTGGAGATTGTTGGAGGCGTTGGCAAGAGAAGGTGATTGTTCTTGGCCACCTCCGGTTGTTTGTAAGAGGTTTTTGTGCTTTCCTCGGCGGGACGCCAAAAGCAACTCTATTGGATTGCGTGTGTCATTGAGTTACCTCACTTGAGAGTGGTGTCTTGCGGTGCCTTGCGGGGCGTGCCTTGAGGGGCAAGTGACTTGAGGGTCACACCGAGGATCCATCTAAGTGTTGGTCGACACAACCAGTGACGTAGCTTGTCGGTGCACAAGTGAACACCGGGTGAACAAAAATATTGTGTCTCTTGTCTCCCGGTGATTGGTCTACATATTGTGTTGTTGTCAATATTATTTGATTGTATATCATCTTGGTGATTGGCAACATCTTCACTCCACCGTCGGTATAAGATTCACAATCCTCTCTCTCGCATTTACTTTTACTAGATTATCTTGTGTAGCTCTAGTGGTAGCCTTTTCTAGTAGTTGTTAGCTTGCTCACTAGTGTAAGTTAGTGACTTAGCACTTGTGTGAACTAGAGATCATAATCTACTAGACTTGTGGATAGGAGGCTTGCATCACAACCTTTGGCTAAGCAAAACTCGCTTTACGCCGTTTGTTATTCCAACAAGTTTGCTTAGTGGTGCTTGTAGAATTTTTTATAGGCTATTCACCCCCCCTCTAGCCATCTAGGACCTTACAAGTGGTATCGGAGCCTGGTCACCGTTTTAATCAAGGCTTAACATCCTTCGGTGTGAAAAATGGCTCAAATTGTGTTCAATCATGTTGGGGGCAAGCCACCGTTCTTTGATGGTGTTAGTTCTTTTGCTCATTGGAAGAGAAAAATGACAATGTACCTTGGTTCTATTCATGAGAGAGTATTGCAAGTCACCGAGAATGATTTTGCTATCATTGATCCCGATCATCTCACCGATGAAGATAGAGCAAATAGAACATGCAATAGAATGGCTCTCAATACACTTTACAATAATATTGACACAAAAGTATTTGAGGGCATCAAGGATTTAGAATTGGCAAATGAAGTGTGGACAAGATTAAGTGAAACATATGAGGGCACTAAGGTTGTGAAGAGTGCCAAGCTATATGGGCTCAAGAGTGAGTTTGAGAACTTCAAGAAAAAGGATGATGAAACAATCATTGAAATGTTTCATAGATTGCAAGTGATAGTCAATGATCTCAAGAGCTTAGGGCACAAAACTCAAGATCAAGATTTTTGTCACAAGTTCTTATTGAGCTTACCTAGAAGATTCAAGATGTTGATCATGATGTTGCAAAGAGATGGGCTTGAAACAATAAAGCCTAATGATTTGCTTGGTGAAGTATTGACCTATGACAAATATGATCAAGATGTTGATGACAAGGAAAAGGTGGAAGATGAGAAGAAGAAGACCGTGGCATTCAAGGCCACCTCCTCCAAGGGTAAAGCTACCATCATTGAAGAAGAAGAAGACAACAATGAAGATGGGGAATTTGAAATTGATGATGAGGCACTTGCTCTTGTAGTCAAGAAGATGGGTCACATGTTCATCAAGAGAAGAGGCTTTAAGAAAAGAAATGAGCAACAAAGAAAGTGCTTCAATTGTGATAGCACCGAGCACCTTCAAGCGGAATGTCCTTATGATAAGAAGAAGAACAAAAAGGACAAGTTTGAAAAGAAGAAGAGAGAGGCCAAGATGACATTCAAGAAAGGCAAAAATGGTGCCTATGTGATCACTTGGGAAAGTGATGATAATGAAGAAGAAGAAGAATCATCCAACAAGGCTTTTGCTTCCATTGCTATCAACAAGAAGCCATCACTATTTGATTCATCCTCTTCATGCTTCATGGCTAAAGAAGCTAAGGTATTATATGATGAGAGTGATGATGAAAGTAAAATGGAATATGCTCATGATAGTGATAATGATAATGAAAATGATGATGATGAACCAACTAAAGAACAACTATATGACTTGATGCAACAAACTAGAGACATAGCTATTGCCAAGAACAAGGAGTGTAAGAAGCTTTCAATGAAAGTAGCAATACTTGAGAAAGTTCTTAGTGAGCTTAAGACCACTCATGAGAGTCTAGTGGAAGACCATGAGGATCTTGGTAAGGCTCATTTCAAGCTTGAAAAGGCTCACTCATTGCTACTTGAGCAACAAGAAAAGAAGGAGGTTGTTGTATCATGTGATATAGGTGTTACATGTGATTCAGGCGATTTCGGGGAAATGAAATGTCTATTTTCCACTACGCCGAAAGTCAGAAAAGAAACGGAGGCGAACGGGGTCACTGAGGTGACCGGACGCTGCACCGGACGCGGTCACGGTGTGACCGAACGCGTCCGGTCAGTACAGCGCGGTATCGGGCGCGCGGGCTAGGGTTTGCAACCGGCGCGTCCGGTCACTCGCGGGACCGGCGCGTCCGGTCAGGCGCCCTGAATGAACTGTGGTTCGAAAGGACGATCGGACGCGGGGCGCGTCCGGTCACACGCGATCGGACGCGTCCGGTCGTTGAAGGAGCTTACTGGACTCTAATCGGACGCGGGCACTGTCGCGTCCGGTCCTCGCAAGGAGCGCGTCCGGTCGTTGCGTCGCGGGCGCGTGGGTCAGTGCGATCGGCGCGTCCGGTCGTTCGACAGGCGCGTCCGGTCATCGGGACCGGCGCGTCCGGTCGGTTGAGCAGCGCGTCCGGTCATAGCGTTTGACCGTTGGCGCGCAGTGACCGTTGGAGGATCTAACGGTCGCATTTGAAATTTGAGGGACACGTGGACGTCGTAGGGCGACCGGACGCGGTTGAGCGCGTCCGGTCAGTTTCGACCGGCGCGTCCGGTCGTCCCGAAAAAACGGTCAGTGGAGTGGCAACAGCTCTATTTGTTTGGGGTGCTTATAAATACTCGTTGGCCGGCCCTTGGGGAGGTCTCTTGGCATTTCTAACACTCTTGTGCATCCTTTGAGCTAGAGCTACTCCTCCCACTCATCTCTCTTGCTTGATTGCAAATCAAAAGTGAGATTGAGTGATCCCAAAGTGCATTGCATAGCTTGAGGGCATCTAGTGGCACTTGTGGGTGGTTTAGCCGGTGGATTTCTTGTTACTCTTGGAGAGTACCGCTCCTAGCCGGCTTGGAGATTGTTGGAGGCGTTGGCAAGAGAAGGTGATTGTTCTTGGCCACCTCCGGTTGTTTGTAAGAGGTTTTTGTGCTTTCCTCGGCGGGACGCCAAAAGCAACTCTATTGGATTGCGCGTGTCATTGAGTTACCTCACTTGAGAGTGGTGTCTTGCGGTGCCTTGCGGGGCGTGCCTTGAGGGGCAAGTGACTTGAGGGTCACACCGAGGAACCATCTAAGTGTTGGTCGACACAACCGGTGACGTAGCTTGTCGGTGCACAAGTGAACACCGGGTGAACAAAAATATTATGTCTCTTGTCTCCCGGTGATTGGTCTACATATTGTGTTGTTGTCAATATTAATTGATTGTATATCATCTTGGTGATTGGCAACATCTTCACTCCACCGTCGGTATAAGATTCACAATCCTCTCTCTCGCATTTACTTTTACTAGATTATCTTGTGTAGCTCTAGTGGTAGCCTTTTCTAGTAGTTGTTAGCTTGCTCACTAGTGTAAGTTAGTGACTTAGCACTTGTGTAAACTAGAGATCATAATCTACTAGACTTGTGGATAGGAGACTTGCATCACAACCTTTGGCTAAGCAAAACTCGCTTTACACCGTTTGTTATTCTAACAAGTTTGCTTAGTGGTGCTTGTAGAATTTTTTATATGCTATTCACCCCCCCCTCTAGCCATCTAGGACCTTACAGCGTCGCTAAACGCCGTGAGCCCTGGCTCACCATCCTTGACCTTGGGTGGTGCCTCACTAAAAACCGTGAGCCGCAGCCCGCCGCCCTTGGGGAAGATGACCGCCTGGTTCAGCGATCCCTTGATGTAGCGCAGCAGCTGCTTCACCGCCCCCCAGTGGTCCTCCCGCGGGTCCTCCATGAACCGGCTCACATAGCCCACGGCGAACGCAATGTCCGGCCGCGTATGCGTGAGCCAGCGCAGCCCGCCGACGATGCTCCGGTAGCGCGTCCCGTCCACTTTTGCTGTCGTGCTCTGCTTGGAGAGCTTGATCCGCTCCTCCATCGGGGTCGCCATCGACTTGCACTCCGACATGCCGGCTCGCTCTAACAGCTTTAGCGCGTAGGCATGCTGCCCCAACTTGACCGTGTCCTTCCCCTGCTTCACCTCGATGCCGAGGTAGTATGTGAGCGCGCCCAAATCGCTCATTTTGAATCGGGCCGCCATCTCCTCCTTGAAGGCGGCGATGTCGCGCTCCCGCGCCCTGGTGACGATCAAGTCGTCGACGTACACGCCAACGATGAGCTCCTCCTTCCCCCGTCGTCGCGTGTACAACACGTGCTCCGTGGCGCAGCGCGCAAAATCGAGCTCCACCATGGTGGCGTCGAGTTTCGCATTCCACGCACGCGGAGCTTGGCGCAGTCCGTAGAGGGCCTTCCTGAGCGGAGCACCTTGTGCTCTGCTCCCTTGACGACGAAGCCCGGCGCTTGTTTGACGAAGACGGTCTCCGCCAGCTCTCCGTTCAGAAACGCCGACTTGACGTCGAGGTGATGGACTTGCCAGTCCTTGGCCGCCGCTAGTGCCAGCAGCAGCCGCACGGATTCCATGCGCGCGACCGGGGCGAACACCTCCTCGAAGTCGATCCCCTCGCGCTGTACGAAACCGCGGGCGACGAGCCGCGCCTTGTGCTTTACCACGGCGCCGTGCTCGTCCTTCTTCACCTTGTAGACCCACTTGAGTCTGATCGGCCGACATCCCGCCGGTGGATCGACCAAGTCCCAGGTCTTGTTGGCTTCAATAGAGCGCATCTCCTCGAGCATGGCCCTTCTCCAGTTCGCGTCGCGTTCTGCACTCATGAACGTAGCCGGCTCCTCCGCGCTCATTAGTAGCAGCTCCGGGTCATCATCAAGCAGCCGCGCCGCCAGCCCCGGCTCCTGTGCCTTGCCGATGACGTTGTCCACCCGGCGGAATCGCACCTCCTTGCCCTCATGGAAGGCGTCGACGAAGTCCGAGAGATCCGACGGCGGGGATGCGAACTCAACTCCTGCCGCCGAGGAAGTCCCCTATTCGGGCGGAGCAGGGGAGTGTGGCGGAACAGGGGAGCCCGTCGTGGCTAGGCTTGGGGGCTCCTCCATCCTTACAGCCGCGGGTTCCGACGTCTGTCCTGGCGCTTCTCCTTCGTCTGCCGTAGCCCTTCCTGCCTCTGGCTGCACACTGACCTCGCCGCTGCCATGGATGACCAGAAGCTCGACGATGAAGGAGTCGCCAATGCCGGCCACGCCCTCTGCTTCCCCATCGCTGGCTTGTTCCAACTCCACGCCGCCGCCTCATCGAAGACTACGTCCTGGGACACCACCACCTTCACGCTAACCGGGTCGTAGAGCCGGTAGGCCTTGGATCGTTCCTCATAGCCGAGGAACACCATCTTGGTGCTCCTGTCCTCCATCTTGCCGAGGCCCGGCTTGGTGGCCTTCACGTGGATGATACAGCCAAAGGTGCGCAGGAACGTGACATTAGGCTTGCGCCCATGCCACGCTTCGAACGGTGTCATCCCCTTCAAGGCCTTGGTGGGCGAGCGGTTCAGGATGAACACTGCTGTGCTCACTGCTTCGCCCTAGAACTCTGCCAGCATCTCTTTCGCCTTCATCATCGAGCGCGCCATGCCGACGATGGTTTGATTCCGACGCTCCACCACACCGTTCTGCTGCGGTGAGTAGGGCGCCGTGAGGTGGCGGCCGACCCCCTCATCCACATAGTAGGTGGCGAACTCTACCGCCGTGAATTCGCCGCCGCGATCCGTTCGAAGTACCCGCAGCTTCTTCTCGGACTCCACCTCCGCGCGTGCCCTGAAGCGCTTGATGGCGTCCGCCGCGTCGCTCTTGCTCATCAGGAGCTGCAGCCACACGTAGCGACTGCAGTCGTCCACGAGCAGGAGGAAATACCTCCGGCCGCCGTGCGTCGCTGGCGTGATTGGCCCGTAAAGGTCCCCATGGACCAGCTCGAGCGGATCAGCCGCGCGATACCTTGCCGCTTTGGGGAACGGCAGCCGCCTCTGCTTCCCCGCCATGCAGCTGTCGCAGAGCTCGTCGACGTGCTTGATCTGCGGCAGCCCGATCACCATCTTCCCCAGCTGCCCGAGCGTGTCAAAACTCAGGTGGCCGAATCGACCATGCCATAACCATGGCTCCTCCGAGCACGACGCCGCGAGACACACCGGCTGCTCTACCTTCAAATCCAGTAGGTAAAGGCGGTTACGGGAGCGCGTTACCTTGGCGAGAAGACGCCGCTCCCTGTCTCGGATCCGTAGCATGCCGTCGTGGATCAGCACCTCCGATCCGCGCTCATCCAGCTGCCCTAAGCTCACGATGCTTGAGCGCAGCTGCGGGATGTAATACACATCCGTCAGAGCGCGGTGCTCGCCGTTCCGGCATCGGAAGACGATGGTGCCCTGGCCGCGGATGATGACCCGCGAGCCGTCGCCGAACTTGACCGACCCGGTCTTGCTCTCGTCGAGGTCGGAGAAAACGGCCCTACAACCGGTCATGTGGTTGCTCGCCCCGGAGTCGAGATACCATCTCTGCTCGGGCTCATCACCGACGGCGCCCAGTTGGACTTGCGCGCGTGGCTCGACAAGGTCGACGGCTTGCGGCGCAATCCTCTGCTCCGCCTCCGCTTCCTCTGCTTCGCCATCCTGCAGCGCGCAATACTGCCCCATCAAGAGCGCGTGCTCGTCGTCGCTGTCCTCCCGAGCCAGGTGCGTCGCGTCCTTCTTCTCCGGCTTTTTGTCCGGGCACTCCCACGCCCAGTGCCCCACCTTCCCACAGCGCCGGCAGGCGTTGGGGTCAGTGTTCTTCTTCTTCTTGTCCACTAGCGCTTTGCCGCGCTGTTTTCCGCCGTTGCCACGGCCACGATCACCACCGCCACGACTGGAACCTTCCCCAGTCTTGTGCTTCCCGTTCATCCGCGCCGACCACTCCTCCTCCGTTAGCATCAGCTTGGGCTTCTCCTTCTCCGGCGGCGCGCGATCCTCCACCGCGCGGAGCCGCCCAGTGACGTCCTCGAGCGAGCGTGGACAAATCCAGCATTGTCTCAATGGACAAGGCAAGCTGCGCGTATTTGGCCGGCACGACGCGTAGCAGCTTGGCCACGACGTCCTCGTCGTCGACCGGCTTGCCGTAGGTGGCCAGCTGGCTCGCAATTGACTGTAGTCGAAGCGCGAAGTCCTCCACGGCCTCTCCGGGCTTGAAACGAAGGTCGTCGAACTCTTGGCGCAGTTGCTACGCCTTCGCCTTCTTGGCTCGGTCCGAACCGAGGCGGAAAGACGCGAGCATGTCCCACGCCTCCTTCGCCGTGTTCTTCGATCCGATGGCCTCATGGAACTCGGACGGTGTGGATGCCATGAGCGCCTCCATGACGCCCACCTCCGCATCCTCACCGGCATTGCCGGTTTTCACCGCCGCCCACCACCGCCGCGCGCGCAGCTTCCATTTCATGTGGACAGCCCACTCGCCGTAGTTGGTGCGGGTGAGCATCGGCCAGGTGTTGGACCCGCCGACCTCCCTCACCGTGCGCACCTCCACGGCAGGCTGGGATGCCGAGGCCAGCTGCTTCTCCTTGGCCGCTGATGCAGCTGCCACCGTAGCCGCCTCTGCACCCACCCCTGCGCCCGCTGCAGCCGTGTCCATCACCGGCGACTACGCCCAGCGACTTGTACGGCTCCGATACCACGTGTCGGCACTGGTACCCAATGCCCAGGTGAGCAGCACCTGCTCTCCTTCCCTCTGCCTCTCCCCTGAACCAAGGAACCCTCTCCCCTGAACCAAGGAAGAAGATGAGCTTGAGCTCAGTAAACTCACGTATACACTCACTCCTCTATCTTCAGCGTTGGCTGAAGACTGGAAACTGAATGTGGTGGCAAGAGCTGCCTTTTCCATTGCATTGCTTCCTAATTTATACAAGCTAGCTACCAACTACATAGTACATGATGGCATGGCTGAGTACAGCCCCCCATCTCCTTAGTACATAATCTTAGATCAGCCAAGACATGGCTGTTGTACCTCTACCTACTCCTAGAATGACCTATTGCTAGTCTTTGCTGCAGTGTCTAGGGCATGGACAGCAGGAGCTGACCTTCTACCTGCCCTTCACTGCATTAGGGGGAAGAAGGAAGGGATTGCAGCAGATTATGTCTAACAGAAGAACTGCTCCACGCTGGGCGCGCACTCCCGGGGCAGCCCCGCCGCCGCGACCATCTGCTCACTGGCTGAAGAGGACGAAGTCGCCGCTGTTGCACGTGAAGCTCCCCGTCACCTCCTGGGCGGCGACGGCTGATGCCGGTGCCGGTGCCGGTGCCGGGGCCGGGGCCGGGGCCGGGGCCTCGGCCTCGCTCTGCTGCGGCAGGTTCTTGTTGAGGAAGTCGATGGTGACAGGCGGCATGCGGTCCTTGCCCGGGGTGCAGTCGATGACGGTACGGTGTTGCGGCGGAGCGCCACGCCGGGGCACGGCAGCGCGGTGAGCCCGATGCTTAAGCAGGAGCTCCCGCTCGTCGCCGTAGGTGTAGCGAGGAGCCATGGTTACGGCTGGGGCGGGCCTGAGCTACGTGCACCCGAATACCCGATCGATTGATAGTAGTCGTAGGGGTTGAAACGATTAAGGACGCTCCATGTCTTTTATAGACCATCCCAGCAGAACATCTCAGTAGACCGTAGACGAATCGAATCGGAGTCCTAACCAGGGGCGGCAAGTTATCAGTACATTCCATGTATGTTACTGAAAGCTTTTTTTTTTTTGCGAATTACTGAAAGTTTGTATCAATTATTTAAGCATATTAATGACTCCAATCCAAATAAAAAAGAACACAAAAATAAAATGTTATAGATCTTGTCCAGAACTACAGTTTTCAAATAAAATTTCATCTCTATCCAACTTGTATGAGAAAATAGGATATTTCTAAGATGACAGGCCTCGGCGCTTAATATTAGTTGAAAGTGTGTATCAACTTTTTAAGCATCTTAAGAAATTTAAATGAAAAAAAACTAAAAACTATAAAGATATAGATTTATTATGAGCTACAAATTTAGGGCATGGTTGATACATTGGGCTAATTGTTAGACAACTAAATTTTAGTCCTAGTCCAACCAAACACATGGCTAATAGGTGGACTAAGCTTTTAGCCAGAACCTTCAACTAGTTATTAGAAAACTAGTTTGTAAATTCCATGTAATTTGGGCTAAGCCCCAGCTAATAACTAGTCATAGCTAATCCACTCCGTATAAAAAAATGATTTTAAGGTGAGAAGGTGGATTTGTCATGCTGCCGATACTAGTGCCGATGCAAAATAGAGTTGCCCCACCAATAAAAATGGCGTGATAAGCTTTTCTAATGGAATAGCACCAATTGATTCTTAACGCACGTTCCAATGTGGCACACCTTACCGCCACAATGCATTTGAGATAGTGATCTTGTCACTTGATGTTACCTGACAAGGCTTAAAGATTTAGATCCACTTGTAAAGACCTTCAACGGCCTCCTTTGTGCACACTGGCGCTACAGGTTGAACATTAGCCATAGATATGCAGTGAGATTTCTCGGACTCAGACAAGAACATTTGCAGTCTGTAGAAACCTCACAAGTTTCAACTAAAAAAATTACAATTCTTATTACATACATGAAAGGAAAAAATTGAGTAGACCCTCCTCATTGGACAGTCGTGGGTACCGATCACAGATTCATGCCACATGTCCATGCTGGTCAAAATATTTGCCCACCAACAACCAAGTGCTCCCGGTTGCATATTTGCTCAGGGTACAAGATGATCTCATACCCAATAAGCTACAACTAAAGTCTACAAGCATACTGCTTGACATGAATTACTCAAGAATAGAGGTTGCCACAGTACTTTGATATAAGGTACGAGATTACGGCACATCACTTCTCAGCAATCACGCACCAAAATTTTTGAAAGAATATTTATGCAATGTCACTAGGGCACCTGTAGGAAACTATCAGCTTCAATAACTAAGCAATTAGGAGATGACCTTGGCACGAGTGGCTGGGTCTTCCTTGTGTTCGACCCACATCATGAAAACATAACCAAGGCACCACAGCAGCACATACTGAAGCGGAACCCAACACAGAAGTGCGACGAGGCTAAGCATACTCCCAACATACTGCGGGTCTTTGATATAGCCAAAGGGAAACTCTGTCACCCACGGGATTGTCTTTCCGAATCGAACGCCATAGTAGGTACCAGACTCACCAAGCAGCTGGTACACCCTGAAAAGAAACAAAGGTTTCACCGTTTCAGGAACAAAAACAATGTACTGTCCGTCCTTCATAACATTGAATACAGTGTACGTGTAGACTCTTTACGGCTAGATAAAATTTTAGCTGTGACTCTAACAAGACAATGAGCACTAAGTAACCAGATAATGAAACACAATATGGTGGCCAATTTCAGAATAGCAGAACAGACATAGGCAGATACTGTGAACAGCACGTATAAACCAGAATACAATCTTTAGAGACAGGATGCACTATGAACTCCCTCACGTCCTCACAATACTATAGAAGAAAGCAGGGCAACACTCACAGTACAATTCCCACACGGTGTACAAGTATTATGGAAGACAACAAAATATAATGTGCATAACTGGACCAGGTTCTTCTTGTAGTAGTTCAAACCACAAGATTTTCTGCTACATATGTTTATCATTTTTCTAACTAATCGTGCCACTGAAATTATGTTTCACCTTTGTTACCCTTAGCCAGCCACCTAACTCTACGAGTTCTGTGACCACAACAGCTGGACCCATGCACCAGTGTCAGCACGACATCTACTGGAGGCCCGACCTTTGGTGCTATCCACCTCTGACCTAATCCAGCTAGCATGCGTTCGATACAGAAGAGTAGTGATTTCCTCTGTGCTCTATACATTATTTTTTATTTTACTAAATCAGCAGTGACAATGTACTGAACTTAAGGCCAGGGATTTTCATATGCACAGAAACCACCAGTCCACCAATCGATGGATTCACTTGATGTTATGCATACCCCACTAAATTCATTTACACCTTACTCCGAGAGGAGTTGTGCCAGTGTTTAGGTTGACGAGCACTAAATTCGTTGGAGAAATACATAACTGGGTTGTCCATATGCATTCAAAGAAAAGTTTTATATCAATTGTTAATGAATTGAAGAACCCCTTATCTTGCAGGTAGCACAACTATAAAGCATTTTTTTAAAGATATTTCAACATTCAACAGAGCCAAAGTTTTATGGCAAGGACCTATCAATGAAGATAGCCAAATAATAAATCAATGGAATAATTCGTTCTATGCCACCAAATAAACCTTAAATCCATGATATACCATTGTCAGTGAGAGCGCGGGGGGGGGGGGGGCTATATGTCATAGACACCGTGATGGCATATCAGGGATTGAGATTCAATACACTATCACGGCCAATCTGAAACATAGCAGAACAAATAATGGCTGCCACTGCTAGCAGCATACACACACTGGAACACAAACAAACTTCAAAGCTTCGATGACTATGAACTCCCTCGTTATAGTACTATGTCCATGTAGTGTAGAAGTATTACGATATTGATAAAATAGAATGCATATGACGAGATCAGGATCTTCTTTGTACTAGTTCACACGGAAAGATTTTCTGCTACTCTTGTTTATCATTATTCAACTAGTGTTATGGCTGGAATTCTGTTTCACCTTTGTAACCACTAGCCAGCCATCTAGCTCTACTCATTCTGAGTGCACCAATCTTTGGTACTATCCACCTCTCTCCTAATCGTTGACCTCAGCACTACCATCATTTTCCACTTTACTAAGAGGCCATTTGGTTCCTGGCCGCTGCCAGCCATGCCGGTTGTGGCGCCGCCACAGAAGTGAGGCAGAGAAAAAGGCCGCCCCAAGTGTGGCGTATATTTGTATAGAAATAAACTATGAGATTATGTGGCTGCCTCAGTTTATTTGGAAACCAAACAACAGCCAATTTACTTGTGGAAGCCACATATAAAGTGTGGCAAAGTGTGGTCAGGTACCAAAGACCCCCTAAATCAACAATCACAACTGAAACTTCTGGGCAGGGATTTCGACATGAATGGAAAAAAAGCAAGCAATGAATTTACTCAATGTTACACATACGGCATACCACAGTAACTCCACTCACACCTTACACTATGACGACAACTACGGGTAACCAGTGTTAAGATTGGTCAGCATTAACCTCCTTGTTTAAAAATGAAACAAATAGGTTATCCATATGTGATAAAAATAAGCCAAATTTGTTATCATCTGTTACAACAGTGAGTTGAGTCCCAAGCCTTACAGCATGATCTTATCACCACTTTCAAGGTTTATCAACAATTTAACAAAGACAAAATTTAGAATAAAAATCTATCAATGAAGATAGCACCATGATGCAAAACCATTAGTTATATGAAGACAAGGAAAATTCCAAGAGATGGTATTCCATTAATCTACCAGTGCGCCTAAACCCATGAGTGTTAAAAGGGAGAAAATGACAATTGTTTGCCTAATCCACTTTGCCAACCATTTCTTTGTACCCAGTTTCGAAATCACATTTACCAGTGTTTAATCACCTGAAGCAATTCTGCAGCACTAAATGGAAAGAGAAATTAAGGCTTGCACAAGATCCGACAGAAGTAATAAATTCCTTCAAATTCCAAGCCAGTGACCTCCAATTCCTACAGCTAAGAACCGTTGAATAAAATACACTTAGTTTGATTCACCTAGGTGAACAACAGACGTCAGGCTTGGCATGCATCTGTTTCTTTAGGTACTGAAGAGCTTAGACATATTGTTATGGACGCTGTTGGGATCGAGAGGGGAGAGTCGAGGGGAGCGTCGGCGCTACAGTACCCGCGCGGGTACTGTTCACGTCGGCGAGAGGCAGAGGAGCAGCGGCTAGGGCTGTGAGGGGCGCTGGGAACGCCGGCCGCGGGGCTTCGCCCACGGCCAGCAAGAGAGAAGGTTTTTCCTTCTAATCTCTTCCTTGATTAGATTGATACATCTCCTCTCCTTATATAGAGAAGATGTCTTACTTAATCCCTAAGCAAGCGACTAATTAACCCTAACGGTCTAAGGCCCAATAGGCCCTTGACTCTTCTAACACATATCTTCGGCCATCTATCATTCTAATAGCCAGTAGCTCAAATGCTCAATTCATAGTCCTTACAATTCGTAATTCAGTCAAGACAAACAACAATACAAGATATTCTTAATCACATGCGCCTTTGCACCAACAGAAACAGTTGCAAGCTGTAGAGATTATAAAATCCTGAAGCTATTGCTTAACGCGGGATGGATCATGTACGGCGCCTCGCTAACTGGGAGAACAGACAGGAGAAGGACGAATCGGTTACTCACTTGAAGTTGAGATACTGGCCGACGGCGAGGAGGACGGGGCAGTAGAGGGGCGGGGGCCAGGAGAATGAAGCGACGGAGGCGAGCGCGAGGAGCTGAAGCGCCTTGATGGCGTGCGAGACCTGCGCCATCCGCCGGCAGGGGTCGGCGCCCCGGCCGCACAAGTCCACCCAACGCTGTGGGTGGGTCCACAGCGCGTAGTAGAACGGGAACGGCAGCAGCACGCCCACGGCCGC
The DNA here is from genome assembly GCA_038087645.1 of Saccharum hybrid cultivar R570. Taxonomy (NCBI): domain Eukaryota; kingdom Viridiplantae; phylum Streptophyta; class Magnoliopsida; order Poales; family Poaceae; genus Saccharum; species Saccharum hybrid cultivar. The sequence goes on along the minus strand of JAQSUU010000191.1, from coordinate 6,288,408 downwards.
CGCGGCGGCCGCCATGGAGACCATCTCAACCTTTTTGCAGTCGGGGGTGCTCGAGTGTTCGCCGCAACGGTTTTGCAGTGAAATTTTCCTTTTTTTTAGCAATCGCAGTGAAATTTTCTGTGCTCACAAATTGGGGGTGCGGGCCTGCGGGGGAGAGACGACCGGTGGGCTGTCTAATGGGCCCGGGGAAGTGGCCCCAGAATTTGCATCATGAAAAATGTGTACTAATTATATCTATATTATATGTATATATCTCTTAGAGCTAATTCTCATTACCAATTCTATCTCAACAAACGGAACCAGAACAAAAAAGACAAAAAAAGGATGGTTGGACAATGGACAAAGAAAATTTCATTTTTTAATATTATTATTATAGTGAATATGTTTGTGCATTACACCAAAAAAAGCTATAAATGTTTATTGAAACATGACGATACATATTTATTTATGTTTTATCCATTATATAAAGTATTTAAAACTTTTATTTATTTTGTGATGACTATGACATTCATAATATAAGTTAATGTTTTTTTTGGCGACGAAAGAAGAATTATAATATGACAATGTCATACTAAGTATTGTATCCAATTAAAATACAACGTTGATAGATTATTGCTCTCCCACTAAAAACTAAAAAAATATTTACTAGTAAATATATTATAACATTAATTTTCATAATTTGATACTATCTATTGATCAGTTTTTAATAAAAAAATATTTTTAATTGTAAGGATATCAATAACTTAGTCAGGGATGTTTGTTTTTTAAAAAAAAGATCAACGGTTTAATAGCTCTTAATAAAAAAACAAATCCATGAACAAAGAAACCGAAGGGTGATGGATGGAAAAGGAAAAAACAAGCGAAAAAAACATGCCGAACGGAAAAAGGAAAAAACAAATGAAACGTACGAACGGAAAAAGGGAAAAGGCAAACGAAAAAAAGAAAGAAAAAACAGATGGACAGAGAAGGACGTGTGAACTTATACGAAACCAATAAACCCTTACAGCCTATTTGAATAATCTGAATCGAGACGAATTGGAATTGCTTTCTTGGGTGACTTTTGATGGACTAAGAATTGTGAAAGCAAACATTCTGCCTTTTTTCACGACTCGAAACGGCAGCCCACTCCAGATTCACAGGCTAAAAACTAGAAATCAATTCCAAACAACCTTCATCTCTCTCCCGACTCTTCCCGTGCACCGCGACCCCCTCGAGTCGACTCGTCGCTCACATCGTTACGCCGTCATGATGGCTAGATCCGGCGCAGATCGGAGCCGCACGCGCACGCGCACGCACGGCGCCGCATTCCCACACCACACCTCACCAAAGAGTTCTCGGCAAGGCTAGGAGCGATGCAAATCGCCAGAAACGTTGTGAAGAGAGAGTAAACAAAATAGAAAATGCTTGCTGCACATAGTAAAAGAAAGGGAGGGCCACAGATTTCATCGAATATGAGTTACTTGGACTCCGTGCTAGGCTGCTAGCATACTCCTTAACATCTCGCTAGCAACCATGTTTTTTGCGTTCTCTTTCATCCACCTAGACTAAAATTAATATAGTATTTGCTAGCGATTTGCATCTTTGTTAGTGACACCGTCATGCAAAGAAGACTGCCACCATGTACCCGAGACTCTTCTTGGCGTTCTAGGCCACGTACATTGCGGAGCGCTTAGGCCCAGTTTAGATCCAGAAAATTTTGCAAAAGAACAGTAGATTCTCCGTCACATCGAATCTTTGGACGCATGCATGAAGCATTAAATATAGATAAAAAATAAAACTAATTACACAGTTTAGATGAAATGGACGAGACGAATCTTTTAAGTCTAATTAGACCATGATTGGACACTAATTGTCAAATAACAACGAAAATGCTACAGTTGCATTTTGCCAAAAATTTTGGCAACTAAACAAGGCCTTAGACGACGCTAAGGCTATCCGCACTTATAAACCTCTATATTCATCCTCTATACGTCCTAGTCAACAAGATTCTCTTCTCTATACTCAATTCTCCCGCACCCATCTATCCTCTATATCATCATCTATCCACTCTATCTACTGTGGGACCCACTTGTCACTTTATCTAAATATATCCATGTGTGATATAGTTTTGAAGGATTTATTGAGACGAATTTAATGATGCAATCGAAATTTAATTTGGATTTTTGGTTTGTGAGTTATATCATTTTTTTCCTTGGTTTAGCTAGTGGGGCCCGCCACTGCACAATATAGAGTAAGCACTGTACTACTCTAAATATAGAGTGAGAGAAAAGATAGAGTATCGTTTTAGAGTATCCAGTGCAGCAGTTTTTACTCTATATTCATACTCTAAAACTTTAGAGTATCTCTTTAAAGTACCCACTGCGGGTAGTCTAAGCGTGATCAACTAATTTGCTTGACACGGTGGAAGCTTCAGCGGCGTTTGCAGGCTGAAAAGGCGCTCCACCAGGCGGCCGACGCTTGGACCGTGCATCTAGTAGTGAAACCAGGAGCCGGTGCTTCGAGGCTAGTTAAATATTAGCGTAAAATAAATCATACACGCATTGCATAGGTAGACGCTTAAAAGGCTCCTATAGCCAAACATTTAAGCACCTACGAAATGATTGATTCCATTGTAGGCTAGGACTCTTATACCGATGCCTGATGATGAAAATTTTTTAAGCATCTACGTAAGCGTCATTGCATTGTAGTACATACCCTGACACCAACCATTACCGGCTTGCTGGAATTGATGGAGGGAGAATATATTCAGGTGTTGTCTCTCAACCCCCGATGTTTGACTAAAAAAAACAGCACCGACGAGCCCTACTGGCCAATGTCCAGTGACTACAAATCCTTCACCGCCCAGGAGCTTGTTGGCATTCATTCTCTCTCTCCCTATCTCACGCACACGTGTGAATTATCGAAAAAGGAGGCGTTGGGTCCAGGTACTCTTCGCCACAAACATCGCCATGGCCCATGGCCCTCGTTAACGACTGGTCCGAGGTGCCATCATCCGCTAGCCAAGGGATGTGTGGGAGACCAAAACGGATAGAGATACGTATAAAGAGAATTACCTGTATGACCTTCAAAAATCTATGGCTTTCTTGGACGGCCTTTTTCTTTCTTGAACTTACCTATTATGCCTGAAACGAATTTCGCTTACCTATATGGTCTTCCGTCTATTTCAGCTACTTAACAGTGTTAAGTGAGGAGTAAAATGACCATTTTACCCAATCAAGAATATTAGATTTCAATTACATTCTGGCTAATTCAATTCTCATTGAAAGCAATTGCTGAATAAGATTCAATTTATAGGATCAAAACTGCCCCTTATAGTATTCAAACAGGACTCAAGACCACACAAGTTGTAATGCATACCGGTACTGCAACTAGATTCATATTAGTCGATGTCCGAGAACTCCTGAAAATATAAACAAAAAACAAAAATGACCGAAACCAAAAAAACACTCTTCGTTATTCAATGTTAGGGTAAAATAAGATAGCTGCAAATACATATATACAATACTTGTATGGTATATATGTACAGTACAACAAGTGTATGGTTGATCGCATGACAGATGAATATGGTAGAATCATTCATCGATGATAGACTTTTAATTTGAGATGGATCATGAATGCATTCGACAATAAGTAATTTATCTGGAGTCTGGAGGTAGGCATTGTACAATGGAGGTAAATAAATTTTCAGATCAACGGAGGAAGTATATAATAGCCTATAAATCTTTGGCAAGGCAACATTGCAATTACTGATACAAAGAGGAGGTGGCTGTTGTCCCCTCCCCCCCCCCCCCCCCCCCCATTTTTATCACCATTGCATATGAAAGTTTATTGCCAATTTGATACTGTATCGAGAGTTCTATCAACCACTGTGTTTGTATCACATTTTTTTAATTGACTCGGGTGCAAGCTCGGCCCTGTGAGCGTGGCCACGTCGCCTGCAAATCCCGGCAGTTGGATCGGGCGCGCGGACGGCCCAGATCCAGCGGAGCTCCCTCTCCCTGGCGTCCCTTCCCCGTGGGCATGGGTCGTGCAGCGCGACGGCCACCCCCGCGGGCCGCATCGGCGCGGCCGGGCACCGAGCGGCCCTCCGGCACACGACCGGGTCCCGGCGTAACCGCCGCCGTGGTGGAGAACGCCGCGAGGGAGGGAGCCACCACCATGGGAGAGAGAGGGAGGCGCAGCAGGGCGACCTCGACCTGGATCCGGCCACCCTTCGCGTCGATCCGCCCAATCTCCGCCTCCGCCTCCCTACCGCCACCGTCGGGCCTCCCCCTGCTGCTCCCCGCCGTACGCGCCGCCGCCGTCCAGGGGTGCGCGGCCCGCCGCCGTGAGGAGCCCCGGTGCGAGCCCCTCCTACGGAGAGAGGAGGAGGAGAGGGAGGAGAAGGAGCAGAGGGAAGAGAGGAAGCCACGCCCCTGGACGCACAGCGACGGGTCCTCAGCAGCGCCGCCGTCTTCTCTCCGCCGCGATACGGGTGTCGCCGCGCCATCGCCTCGCTCGTGACGCGAGCACAGGCGGGCACAGGACCGGGCAGTGGCGCGTTGAAAGGTCTTGATGGCTAGAGGGGGGTGAATAGCCTATTAAAATTTTCTACAAAGACAAGCTAAACAAGTTTATCAATAAAACAAATAGCGAGATGCGAGTTTTGCTTAGTCTACGGGGTGTTTGCATGACACCTAACCAAATCACAATTCTAGTGTATTTGCACTCAACCGCACAAGTCAAACCGAGAAGAAAACTACAACTAGCAAGCTACACAAAGAAGCTACTCTGGCAAAGCTAACTCGCTAGTAAAGATAACTAAGAAATTAATACAAGAGAGAGTTAGGAGGGTATCACCGAGGGGCGAAGAATTGAGCCAACCAATCAATATAATCAAGAGATGAATACCAAGATAACCGAACACCGGGATCAATCAATCACAATATGAAAGTGATGACACGAAGATTTATCCCGAGGTTCACGTGCTTGCCGGCACGCTAGTCCCCGTTGTGTCCCTCTTCACCACGTGGTTCGGTGGCTAATCGGTCACACACCGAGCCTCTCAAAAGGCACCACAAGAACCTACCAAATGGCAAAAGGTTGCAATGACACGAACAATATACTAATGTTGCCTTTGGCGCTTCGCCGAGGTAGGCACAAACCCCTCACAATCATCGGAGGTGGCCAAGAATAATCACCAACTCTTGCCAACGCCTCTAAGCTGCTCCAAGCCGTCTAGGTGGCGGCAACCACCAAGAGAAACAAGAATCTCGCAGCAAATCAACCACCAAATGCCAACTAGATGCAATCTCACAATGCAAATGCACTTGGATCACTCAATCTCACTTCGAATATGCAAAGAAGCAAGAGAGATGAGTGGGAGGGGAGTTGCTTAGCTCAAAGTGCTCACAAGTATGTCAAATATTCAAGAGAGAGAGCCTTGAGCCGGCCAACGAGTATTTATAGACGTACCCCTTCGAATATAGCCGTTAGAAACTTAAACAGCTGGAATCGGGCTGACCGGACGCGCTGGTCCAACTGACCGGACGCGCCGGTCGCGCAACGGCTAAGTCGCGAAGCACTGACCGGACGCGCTGGTCCAACTGACCGGACGCGCTGGTCGCCCAACAGCTAACTGCGAAACAACGACCGGACGCGCTCATCGCGCAGACCGGACGCGCTGGAAATGACCGGACGCGCTGGTCCCGTGAGTGACCGGACGCGCTGGTCGCCTGAGCAGCGCTCAACGAAACAGTGACCGAACGCACTGAAGAAAATGACCGGACACGACAGTGCCAGCGTCCGGTTAGAGCCCAGTAAGCTCCCTGAACGACCGGACGCGTCCGATCGTCAGTGACCGGACGCGCTGCGCGTCCGATCATCAAACTAAAACCCGCACAGAGACTGAACACTGACCGGACACGTCCGGTCATGCAAGGACCGCGTCCGGTTCAGCGTCCGGTCACCTCTGTGACCTCCGTTTGCCTCCGTTTCTTTTCCGTACTTCCGGCGTAGTGGAAAATAGGCATTTCAACTTCTCAAAAACGCCTGTGTTCCCAAACCCTCTCTACCGCTCAAACTCCACCGCCTTCGCAAACATGCTAACACCACCAAGTGATCTCGTCATGTGTGAGTGTGTTAGCATTTTTACAATCATTTTTCGAGGCGATATTAGTTCTATCCAAATGCATATGATCATGAAATGCACATCTAGAGGCACTTAGGAGTTCAATACCCACGTCATTCCCCTCTTTATAGTACGGCCATCTATCCTATAATGTAACCACACCCACTAGGTGTCTTGGTTACTAAAACACAACCCTTAAGCATATACCTTTGCCTTGATCACATAGGGTTGCGTCCAAATCCAAGTGTGGCCATCATGATCACCATGTCCATCTTGCCACCGACCTTGGAATGTACTAATCCTCATATGCTACATACAACTTAGGCATAGGATTAGTACTTAGGCATTGTCACTAATTACCAACACCAAACATCGGACTTTCAATCTCCCCCTTGTTGGTAATTGGTGACAAACCTTTCACAAAGATATTATGATAAAATTTTGATTGAACCCATGTCACATTGTCCAAGTATATTACCATGTGTAAGAATTATGGACATGTGATCATGAACTCAAATTGATAGCAATGGCTCCCCCTACATGTATGCTATATGTTTGGATTTTGGAAGCATACATGTTAGATAGGAAAATATAGGAGCATTGACTACCAATAGGTGCTAAGTGTTTAAGATTATAGACCTTTGAAGCGTGATACCATCGGAGTAGCGATAAACACCATCTTAGCACCTTGTGTAGTTAGATACCACTTGTAAAAACACAAACATGACTAGAAACCTCGTGAGATCAACATTATAAGCAAGGTTCTAGTACCACTTTGAAAAACATGAAGCAAGAAAAATCTAACTACTTCCTATTCATGCTAGTACCTCAATGCATCATTCAAATAATACTAGCAAGACACCACACAAGCAATGTATTGGAGAAAACGAAATGCATAACTATGCATCATACATATGAAGTGCACATGGAAATGCAACATTCATGCTTAAGAGCTTGCTCCCCCTACTTGTGTGCTCAAAATTTTAGTTGATCCCCTTCTTTTATCAATTCTCCCCTTTGTGCTTCTCCCCCTTTGAGTTCTATCTTTGTGAACAATATTTTCTCCCCCTTTGGCACCAATTGACCACAAGGAGCAAACTTTAGATAGATTATCATGTTAAATTATGGGGTGAGGATCAAGTTTGTGATTCAACTTAGATTGCTTGCATAAATAAAATGCTTCGGTTTGATCCAAGGGCAAGCTTCTTCACACCTCACTAGAAGGGTTATCATGCACCATGTTGAAGCAAATATTTAGACAAGTTTTCTAGATTAAACACTTAGGATCACAAGCTACTTAAACAAGTTATATGCTACCACTAGATCATACAAGTCATGGAAACAATAGTGGTACCATATAAACTTCAAATTCATTTGATTTTCATGAATGAGCCTAGAACATGTAAATTATGACTAGATGCACTAAACAAGTCCATAGCATAGAATGTATGACATGTCAACCAATTATACCTTGGGGCTCGAAGGAGAGGCATGTCATATATGGGGTGCATCAACTCATGTTGGAGAAGTCAAGTATGTTCAACTCATTCTTTAGCTTGTGAAATCTCTTCTCATCAAGTGGCTTGGTGAATAGATCGACTAATTGATCTTCGGTGCCCACACTCTCAATAGCAATGTCACCCTTTTGTTGATGATCTCTAATAAAGTGATGATGAACATCAATATGCTTTGTTCTTTGATGTTGAACCGGATTGTTGGTTAGCTTTACGACACTTTCATTGTCACATAGCAATGGCACATTCTTAAAATTGATTCCAAAATCTTTCAATGTTGCCTTCATCCATAAGATTTGTGCACAACAACTATCCGTGGCGATGTATTCGGCTTCAGCGGTAGATAGTGCAATACTATTTTGCTTCTTGGATGACCATGAGACAAGTGATCTTCCCAACAATTGACAAGTCCCGGAAGTGCTCTTTCTCTCTACTTTGTCACCGGCATAGTCGGAATCCGAATATCCAACTAGCTCAAAGCTTGCACCTTTGGGATACCATAATCCAACATCTTGTGTATGCTTTAAATACCTCAATATTCTCTTTGTTGTCTTCAAATGACTTTCTCTTGGTGAGGCTTGAAATCTTGCACACATGCATACAATAAACATCACATCGGGCCTTGATGCCGTCACATAGAGTAGACTACCAATCATTGATCTATATAGCTTTTGATCCACCATGTTGCCACTCTTGTCACTATCCAAACTTCCATTTGTTCCCATTGGGGTTGTAATACTCTTTGCATCTTTCATGCCAAACTTCTTGAGCATATCTTTGATGTACTTAGTTTGACTCACAAATGTTCCTTCCTTCATTTGTTTGATTTGAAGTCCAAGAAAGAAACTAAGTTCACCAATCATTGACATTTCAAATTCCTTTGCCATCATTTTCCCAAACTCATCACAATAATCTTGATTGGTTGAACCGAATATGATATCATCAACATATATTTGCAACACAAACAAGTCTTTCCCAATCTTCTTGGTGAAAAGAGTAGTATCTACTTTGCCCATGATAAATCCTTTGGATAGCAAGAAGTCTCTCAATCTTTCATACCATGCTCTAGGTGCTTGCTTTAATCCATACAAAGCTTTTCTCAATTTGTAGACATGATTGAGTTTCTTGTCATCTTCAAAACCGGGAGGTTGCTCCACATACACCTCCTCTTGAATGTACCCATTGAAAAATGCACTCTTCACATCCATTTGATATAACTTGATATTGTGAGCACAAGCATAGGCAAGTAAGATCCTAATTGCTTCCAATCTTGCAACCGGGGCATAAGTTTCACCAAAGTCAAGACCCTCTATTTGTGTGTAACCTTGAGCCACTAGTTTTGCTTTGTTCCTTACTACTATCCCATCTTGATCTTGCTTGTTACGAAAGACCCATCTTGTTCCAATGACATTGTGATCCTTAGGCCTTTCAACTAGTTCCCATACTTCATTTCTCTTAAGTTGTTGAGCTCTTCATGCATTGCATTTGCCCAATCTGAATCTCTCAATGCTCTATCAATGTCCCTGGGTTCTTCCATTGACACAAAAGAAGAGTGACCACAAAATGATGTCAATCTTGATCTAGTTTGAACTCCTCTTTGTATGTCACCAATGATAGAATCCAATGGATGGTCTCTTGCAATGTTACTTGGTTGAAGCACTTGGACTTGATTGCTTGGATGTTGATGTTGATCATAAGTTGGAGATGATGAACTAGCTACTTGTTGATCTTGTTGCACTTGAGATGATGTACTAGCTTGATTTTGCATTAGAGAACCAATAGCTTGTGTAATTGGACTTTGGAGCACTTGATCTTTGTCATCATCCACATCAATCACTTGCTTTGGCCTAATATCACCAATATCCATTTCTTTCATAGCATTGGTCAATTGAGTTCCTCTTACATCATCCAAGTTATCTTCTTCATCTTGAGAGCCATTTGTTTCATCAAACTCAACATCATGCACTTCTTCAAGTAAACCACTAGCCAAATTCCAAACTCTATAAGCTTTGCTAGTAGTTGAGTAGCCAAGTAGGAAGCCTTCATCACATTTCTTCTCAAACTTGCTCAATCTAGTGCCCTTCTTCAAGATGTAGCATTTGCAACCAAATACCCGAAAGTATGCAATGTTGGGCTTTCTTCCATTTAAGATCTCATATGATGTCTTCTCTAGGAACTTGTGGTAATAGAGGCGGTTGCTATAGAAGCAAGCCGTGTTGATTGCTTCGGCCCAAAATGAATGACTCACATTATACTCATTCAACATTGATCTTGCCATATCAATTAGAGTTCTATTCTTCCTCTCAACTAAGCCATTTGATTGAGGTGTATACTTGGCCGAGAATTGATGCTTGATTCCAAGCTCATCACATAGCTCATCAATTCTTGTGTTTCTAAACTCACTTCCATTGTCACTTCTTACTTTTTTGATTGTGGTTTCAAACTCATTTTGTACCCTCTTGATGAACTTCTTGAATATGTCAAATACATCACTCTTGTCCACAAGAAAGAATACCCATGTGTATCTAGTGAAATCATCCACAATCACAAAACCATACTTGTTGCCACCAATGCTTGTGTATGTAGTTGGTCCAAATAGATCCATGTGCAACAACTCAAATGCCTTGGAAGTACTTATGATGCTTTTCAATGGATGAGTGTTGCCTACTTGCTTTTCGGCTTGACATGCACTACATAGCTTATCTTTCTCAAAAGTGACATCCTTCAAGCCTCTAACTAAGTCATGCTTCACTAACTTGTTCAATTGCTTCATGCCAACATGACCAAGTCTTCTATGCCATAACCAACCCATACTTGATTTGGTGAGCAAGCATGTTGAAAGTTGAGTGTCACTAGCATTGAAATCAACCAAGTATAGATTCTCAAATCTAAAGCCTTTGAAGATCAAGTTAGAGCCATCAACACTAACTATCTCCACATCATCAACACCAAATATGCACTTGAAACCGAGATCACATAATTGAGCAACCGAGAGAAGATTGAAGTTCAATTTCTCAACTAAGAGCACATTGGAAATGCTATGATCATTTGAGATTGCAATCCTTCCAAGAGCCTTTACATCACCCTTGCTATTATCACCAAATGTGATACTATCAATGCCACTATCATTTGATTTGAGAGAGTTGAACATTCTTGAATCACCGGTCATATGTTGAGAGCACCCACTATCAAGCACCCAATGCCTTCCTCTGGCCTTGTAATTTACCTACAAAATAATTTAATGTTTCTTAGGTACCCATACTTGTTTGGGTCCTTGTAGGTTAGTCACTAAGCTCTTTGGTACCCAAATAGCCTTCTTCTTTGGGCCCACAATTGGTGTACCAACAAACCTAGCATGCACACCTTTCTCACCCTTGGTAAGCACATAACAAGAATGAAAAGGAATGTAAGGTACATTAGCATTTTTCTTGTTCTTGTTCATTTTATTGCAATTAATCTCTAGATGCCCAACTTGCTTGCATCTATTGCAATAACGACCATTGCCCTTCACAAAGCGAGGCTTTGGAGTAGCAAAGGCCGCCTTGCCCTTCTTGGGAGTATAGCCTAATCCCTCTTTGTTAAGAGAGAACCTTTGGCTACCCATGCATTTTAGCAAGCGGGCATCCCCACCATAGGCATTGCCTAATGCGCGGGTGAGATCATCCACCTCTCTCTTGAGAGTCTCATTCTCAACCACAAGTGATGAATCACTAGTAGTAGAGATAGGGTTGGTTGTGGTGGATGATGATGAGCTACATGAAGCATTAGTAGGACCAACACATAAAGAATCATCAATAATATCACATGTTAGTCTAATATCACAAGTGACAATCACTTGCTCCTCTTTAGCTTACTTCATGAGCTTCTCCAACTTGAGGTCCTTTTCCTTGATGAGCTAAAGTAGAGTGGAGTGGGCTTCATTAAGCCTAGTGTGAGCAATTTTAAGATCCTCGTGGTCTTCCTTTAGACACTCACGAGAAGCCTCTAGCTCATTAAAGGATTTCCTAAGAGCTTTGAGCTCTTGTTCAATTCCTTTGTACTCCTTACTCTTTTTGAGAGCAATAAGCTCCTCCATCAAGGCATTATTTTCATTGCTCTTGGCAATGAGCTCTTGTTCCAAGATTTTGTATTTCTTGGTTGTCCTCTTGTAGCCCTTGCTCATTTGATCTATTATGCCCAATAGATCATCCTTGGAGTAGTCCTCATCCTCCTCCTTATCACTCCTACAATCATCACTAGCACAAGAATCATCATCACTATCATATTTTACCTTGGTAGGCTTGGCCATAAGGCATATCGATGTAGTGTCGAAGATGGATAGCTTGTTGGAGAGGGCGATGTTTACAATGGCTCGCCGAGTGGTCCTCTCATCATCACTAGAGCTTGCATCATCATCACTATCGGAGTTGTCACTATCCCAAGTGACTACATAACCACCACCCTTCTTATTCTTGTTGAATGTGAAGCTCTTCTTTGCTTTCTTCTCATTCTCTTTCTTATCCTTCTTGTTCTTCTTGAGCTTCAAGTCTCCATTATGAAATCTCTTATCTTCATAGGGGCAATCCATCACTATGTGATCGGGGCTATTGCAATTGTAGCAAAGGGTCTTTGCCTTTATAGTGTCTCTCCTCTTCCTTGCCCCATATCCTTTCTTCTTCATGAACCTTCCCATCTTGTGTACTAGGAGGGCCATGGTCTCATCATCGAATGGATCATCATCATCACTCTCCACCTTGCTCTTGCCCTTAGAGGATGAAGCCTTGAATGCAATGGGCTTCTCTTGCTTGACCTTGGTCTCCTTCTTCTCTTCTACCTCATCTTCATCATCATTGTATTGGGCATCGGTCATTATATCTCCAAGCACATTGGTTGGTTTGACCTTGTCCAATCCCTCTCTAAAGATCATTCTTCTCAAGGTGGCAAACTTCTTGGGTAAGAACATCAAGAACTTGTGTGAGAAGTCCTTGTCTTCAACCTTCTCTCCAAGCCCTTTGAGATCATTGACAATGACTTGGAGCCTATAGAACATCTCCGGGATGGATTCATCATCCTTCATCTTGAACGTGGAGAACTTGTCCTTGAGCATATATAGTTTGGCACTTTTTACCGTTGAAGTGCCTTCATATGTTTCTTCAAGCCTTATCCAAAGCTCATTTGCCTTTTTAAGATCTTTGATTTGCTTAAATACTTTATCATCAATGGCACGGTAGATTGTGTCAATTGCCGCCGTATTGCATTGTTTGTTGATGCGGTCATTGGGAGTGAGGTTTTTCTCATCAAGAATGATGTATCCTTCTTTGGTCACATCCCAAACCTTCTCATGTATATTGCCTAGATATTGCTTCATCTTCCTTTTCCAATGATCAAAGGAAGAGACGCCATCAAAGAATGGAGGCTTGCCATTAATATGATTGAACATAATTTGAGCCATCTTACACCGAGGTTGTTAAGCCTTATAAACGGTGACCACAACTCCGATACCACTTGAAAAGGTCTTGATGGCTAGAGGGGGGGGTGAATAGCCTATTAAAATTTTCTACAAAGACAAGCTAAACAAGTTTATCAATAAAACAAATAGCGGGATGCGAGTTTTGCTTAGCCTATGGGGTGTTTGCAAGCCACCTAACCAAATCACAATTCTAGTGTATTTGCACTCAACCGCACAAGTCAAACCGAGAAGGAAACTACAACTAGCAAGCTACACAAAGAAGCTACTCTAGCAAAGCTAACTCGCTAGCAAAGATAACTAAGAAATTAATACAAGAGAGAGTTAGGAGGGTATCACCGAGGGGCGAAGAATTGAGCCAACCAATCAATATAATCAAGAGATGAATACCAAGATAACCGAACACCGGGATCAATCAATCATAATATGAAAGTGATGACACGAAGATTTATCCTGAGGTTCACGTGCTTGCCGGCACGCTAGTCCCCGTTGTGTCCCTCTTCACCACGTGATTCGGTGGCTAATCGGTCACACACCGAGCCTCTCAAAAGGCACCACAAGAACCTACCAAATAGTAAAAGGTTACAATGACACGAGCAATATACTAATGTTGTCTTTGGCGCTTCGCCGAGGTAGGCACAAACCCCTCACAATCACTGGAGGTGGCCAAGAACAATCACCAACTCTTGCCAACGCCTCCAAGCTGCTCCAAGCCGTCTAGGTGGCGGCAACCACTAAGAGAAACAAGAATCCCGCAACAAATCAACCACCAAGTGCCCACTAGATGCAATCTCACAATGCAAATGCACTTGGATCATTTAATCTCACTTCGAATATGCAAAGAAGCAAGAGAGATGAGTGGGAGGGGAGTTGCTTAGCTCAAAGTGCTCATAAGTATGTCAAATGTTCAAGAGAGAGAGCCTTGAGCCGGCCAACGAGTATTTATAGATGTACCCCTTCGAATATAGCCGTTAGAAACTTAAACAGCTGGAATCGGGTTGACCGGACGCGCTGGTCCAACTGACCGGACGCGCTGGTTGCGCAACGGCTAAGTCGCGAAGCACTGACCGGACGCGCTGGTCCAACTGACTGGACGCGCTGGTCGCCCAACGGCTAACTGCGAAACAACGACCGGACGCGCTCATCGCGCAGACCGGACGCGCTGGAATGCCTTGTGTTTCTGCCCGCCCGCCGCTCGCATCTCAAGCGCCGGCATCTCTGTTTCTGCACAAGGTAAACTAGTTTGTTGTTCTTACTTAATAATAGTACGTTAGTCATGAAGCTAGTTAGTTCCGGCTTCCAGTTGCTCGTCCCATGGTGCTGGCTCCTCGCGACTGGTTCCCAGTGCATAACGCACGTCTACAGCCGACATGGGCGTACCTGTGGGACCAGGTGACAGTTCCTCATGCGAGGATGGAGCGGGCGTACAAAGAGTACACAGACGAGCTAGACAGGCTAATGGCCTCTAGTGTAAGTACAAATTATTATATATGTTGGTTCGAAAGAAATTATTTATTAAGCTATCTAACTTCTTGTTTGAACACGTTGCAGGTGACTAGGGAGCTGTACACGGATGAGGCCGCACTTTCTTTTGCGGTGAGCAACGTGTGTGACAACGACAGCGAGCTCTACAGGGTGAGGTGCCCTCTTATCTGCTTCTATGCTGTCGAGTACCACCTTCCACATCGAGTTGCACGCCAGTTTGGAGCAAGGCAACGTTGTCCACCATCTCCAGTGTCGACCGGTGTTGACTTGCACAAGTAAGTGTTCTATTCTTTGTAGTTGGATATTTTTCCTGAATTTGCACGGATATAATTACCACTTCATATATGTCGAATAAGATGGATGAAATAATTATTGGTATGTTAGTATGTCTATGGAATACATATAGATTTGGTTTGTATCAACAAACAAAGGAAACTCTGCCGAAATTTTTAAGTTTGGCATACATGCATGTTATAGTCACTGAAAGCCCAAGTTTGGTTTTGGTAATTAATGACACCAAGTTGCTAATGCCTTGTGTTAAGTGTATTGAGTTAGGCATAAGCAACACATGTGATGAAGGTGTATGTGGCAAGGAGTGGTGGCCATAAGATCACAAAGAGATGGTGCATGGACATGAAATGATGATCATGGTAGAGATGCACATAAAAGGAAGGACATGATGATCAAGTGAAAGAGAAGGATCTAAGAGCGCAAGGCAAAGGTATAATCATAGGGGTTTTCCTTTTGCCGGTCTAAGATGAGTAGAGAAGTGATTGACCGGGTTTAGGATACATAGCCGACTATCAAGAGGGGCAATCACGGTTAGCTCGGGAATCAAGTGCCACTAGATCAATGTCTTGAGCATATGCATTAGGATCTAGTAAAAAGCTAACATAACGCCTTGAGGAATGATTGTGAAATGCTAACACACATGCACATGGTGATGTACACTTGGTAGTGTTAGCACATTTGCAAAGGCGGTGGAGTTCAGGCGGTAGAGAGGGGTTTGGGCTCCTCTCTCCCTCCCGCCGAGCTTGCGAGGCGGGATTCGGCGCTTTTTTGAGAAGTGAAATGCCTAGTTTCTATTGCGCCGGAAGTCGGAAAAGAAACGGAGGCGAACGAAGGTCACTGTGGTGACCGGACGCTGCACCGGACGCGGTCTCGGTATGACCGGACGCGTCCGGTCAGTGTTCAGCGTCTGCGCGATTTTTAGTTCGATGATCGGACGCGCAGCGCATCCGGTCACTGATGACCGGACGCGTCCGGTCATCCAGGGAGCTTACTGGACTCTAACCGGACGCGAGCACTGTCGCGTCCGGTCTTTGCGAGAGGCGCGTCCGGTCGTTGTTTCGTTGTGCGCTACTCAGGTTGACCAGCGCGTCCGGTCAGTTGCGGGACCAGCGCGTCCGGTCACACCCGGCGCGTCCGGTCAGTACGACCAGCGCGTCCGGTCGGTGTTTTAGATTTTAGCCGTTGCGCGACCGGCGCGTCCGGTCAGTGTGACCAGCGCGTCCGGTCAGCACGACTTCGGCTGGTTAAAGTTCCTAACGGCTATATTCGAAGGGGTACGCTATAAATAGAGGTTGGCCGGGGTTTGAGGGGAACTCTTGCACATTTTGAGACCTAGATACATACTTTGAGCTAGAGAACAACCCCTCCACTCATCTCTTTGCATAGTTGCACATCTTGAGTGAGATTGAGTGAGATTCAAGTGCATTGCTTGAGAGTTGCATTCTAGAGGCACTTGATCTTTGAGTTGCTGTGGATTTCTTGTTACTCTTCCGTGTTTCCCGACACGGTAGATGGCTTGGAGCAGCGGAGGTGATTGAGCTCGCAATTGGAGATTGTTGGAGCCTTCACCAAGTGTTGTAAGGGGTTCTTGATCCTTCCCCGCGGGAGTTCGTGAATTGGATACTCTAGTGGAGCTCGTGGCTTGGAGGATCCCCATCTTGTGTGCGGTTGTGCGGCACCTGCCGAGGGCTCGACTCTTAATAGTTGATTAGCTTGCGAACTGACAAGTGGGTGTATCGCCACAACGGGGAGTAGCTTGCCGGGAAGCAAGTGAACCTCGGGATAAATTCTTGTGTCATTCTCTTCCCGAGGATTTCTCTTGTATGATTGATTGATTGGCATTTCTCATCTCTACACGGCGGTATTATCTCCTGAAGCTCTTCTCTCGTATTACTTCTTGTTTCTAGCTTGTAGTTGTTGTTGTGTTTAGTGGATAGCCTTGTACTAGACTTGTGTAGGTGGCTTGCTTAATTAGTTAGAGCTAGTGCTTTTGCTTCGCCACCTTTCTTACTAACTCGTGGTTAAGTAATTCTTGTAGAAGTTTTAATTAGGCTATTCACCCCCCCTCTAGCCTATTTGGACCTTTCAAGTGGTATCGGAGCCAAGGCACCGTTTATTTAAGGCTTAACAACCTACGGTGAAAAAGAAATGGCTCAATTAAGCTTGCACATCAACAACACCAAGAAGACACCTCACTTTGATGGCACAAATTATGCATATTGGAAGGTTAAGATGACCGCACACCTAAAGTCAATCAATAGAGAAGTGTGGAAGGTCACCGAAACAAAATTTGAGGTTGCTAATCCGGAAGCACCTACACCGGTGGAAGAGAAGAAGCTCCAATGCAATGATATTGCCATTAGTGCTCTTCATGAAGCATTAGATGACAAGACATTTGAGCAAGTGAAGAACATAGAGATTGCTCATGATGCTTGGGCCAAGCTAGAAGAAACATTTGAGGGCACCGAAGGCACAAAGACCGCTAAAGCATATATCTTGCAAGAAAAATTTTCAAGCTTCAAGATGCAAGATAATGAGAGTGTACCAGAGATGTTTCATAGGTTGCAAGTCATTGTCAATGAGCTCAAGGCACTTGGTGAGGAGGTCAAGGACAACCAATTCTCTATGAAGTTCTTGAGAAGCTTGCCCAAGAGATTTGATACATTGATCACCGTGCTAGTGAGGACTACATTGAAGGATTCAACTCCTCAACAAATATTCCAAGAAGTGATGACCGATGATTCATATAGAGAAGATGATGAGAAGAATGAGTTGGTCAAGAAGAAGAAGAAAGATGATGAAAAGAAGAAGAGTGTGGCATTCAAAGCCACCACATCCAAGGGCAAATCCAAGATTGAATCATCAAGTGATGAAGACTCAAGCTCTTGTGATAGTGATGACATTGATGAGAAGATGGCTCTCTTTGTCAAACAATTTGGCAAATTCATAAAGAAGAAGGGCTTTCGTGCAAGAAGGAGGAAGAACTCTTCCAAGAAGAATGAGCATACCATGAGATGTTTTAGATGCCATAGCAAGGACCATCTCATTGCAAAGTGTCCTTATGATAGTGATGATGAAGATGCTATCAAGAAGGAGAGGAAGAAGCAAAAGAAGAAGCTAGAGAAGAAGGAGAGCTCTTATAAGAAGAAGAATGATTCTCATGTTGCTACATGGGATAGTGATGACTCCTCAAGTGATGATGAGGATGACAACAAGAGCAAGAAGAAGGGACATACTAGCATTGCCATCCAAGAGAAGGTCCCCCTCTTCGACACTCCATCGTGCTTCATGGCTAAGGCCACTAAGGTATCATCCGACAATGAGAGTGATCATGATAATGCTAGTGATAGTGATAGTGATGAAGAAGAATTCACTAAAGATAAACTAATCACTATGCTAGAAGATTGCACTCAACATTTTAAAGAATCTAGAAAGGAGTGCAAGGGCTTGCTTAAGGAAAAGAAAAATCTTCTGCAAGAACTTGATGAGCTTAGGGCATCTTATGAGAGTCTAAAGGTAGACCATAAGAAGCTTCAAAAGTCTCACACTAAGCTTGAAGAAGATCATTCCTCTCTAGTTGAAAAATGTGAAAACATGCCAACAAATGTTGAGAAGGCTAAAACTTGCAACATAGACATATCATGTGATATAATTGATGAATCCTTTCATAAGCCTATTGGTGTTGCTCCCACTAACCCTTCATGTAGCGTATCTACATCATCCTCATCTAGTAGTGATGGTTTCACTTGTGACTCCACACTTATAGTTGAGAATGAAAATCTCAAGAAGGAGGTAAAAGAGCTCAATCACACCTTAGCTAAGGCTTATGGTGGCGAGGACCGCTTGCTTATGTGCTTGGGTAGCCAAAGAGCTTCTCTCTATAAAGAGGGATTGGGCTATAACCCCAAGAAAGGCAAGGCCGCTTTTGCTCCTCACAAGACTCGTTTTGTGAAGAACAATGGTAGCTATTGCAAAAGTTGCAAGCAAGTTGGTCACATAGAGCAACATTGCATGAATAAGAAATCAAATGCTAAAGTATCCTCAATTAAGTTTGATTCTTTCTATATGCTTACCAAGAGTATAAATGGTGTTCATGCTAAGTTCATTGGTGCACCGTGGATGGGCTCAAAGAAGAAAGTCATTTGGGTACCAAAGAGCTTAGTCTCTAACCTTGGAGGACCCAAACAAGTTTGGGTACCTAAAAGGAATTGATCTTGTCTTGTAGGTCAATTACAAAGCCGGAGGAAGGCATTGGGTGCTTGATAGTGGGTGCACTCAACATATGACCGGAGACTCTTGTATATTCAATTCAATTGATACGAGTCAAAATGGTGGTTTTGATGCTATCACTTTTGGCAACAACAAGAAAGGCAAAGTCAAGGGGCTTGGTAAAATTGCTATCTCAAATGACATG
This sequence comes from Saccharum hybrid cultivar R570, assembly GCA_038087645.1. Lineage (NCBI taxonomy): Eukaryota > Viridiplantae > Streptophyta > Magnoliopsida > Poales > Poaceae > Saccharum > Saccharum hybrid cultivar. The sequence goes on along the minus strand of JAQSUU010000191.1, from coordinate 6,269,149 downwards.
AGCATATCTAATGTGTTGCTAGTTGAGAGCTTAGATTTCAATCTTTTATCGGTGGCACAACTTTGTGATCTTGGCTTCAAGTGCATATTTGGTAGTGATAATGTTGAAGTCATAAGTGTTGATAGATCAAACTTGATATTCAAAGGATTTAGACATGGTAGCTTATACTTGGTTGACTTCAATGATAGTGAGACACAATTGACATCATGCTTGCTTAGTAAATCTAGTATGGGATGGTTGTGGCATAGAAGGCTTGGTCATGTTGGAATGAAACAATTGAACAAACTTTTGAGGCATGACTTAGTTAGAGGCTTGAAAGATGTCACTTTTGAAAAGGATAAACTATGTAGTGCTTGTCAAGCCGGCAAACAAGTTGGAAATACACATCCTAGTAAGAGTGAAATGAGCACATCAAAGGCATTTGAGCTATTGCACATGGACTTGTTTGGGCCAACAACATACACTAGTATTGGTGGCAACAAGTATGGTTTTGTGATTGTGGATGACTACACTAGATATACTTGGGTGTTCTTTCTCTATGACAAGAGTGATGTTTATGATCTATTCAAGTCTTTTGTCAAGAGGGTGCAAAATGAGTTTGAGACTACCATCAAGAAGATTAGAAGTGACAATGGTAGTGAGTTCAAGAACACAAGAATTAAAGATTTGTGTGATGATTTTGGTATTGGACATCAATTCTCACCAACATACACTCCTCAATCAAATGGTGTAGTTGAAAGGAAAAATAGAACCTTGATTGATATGGCTAGATCAATGCTTAGTGAATACAATGTTAGTCATTTATTTTGGAGTGAAGCTATCAACACGGCTTGCTATTGTAGCAACCATCTATATTGCCATGGGAAGCTTGAAAAGACACCATATGAGCTATTGAATGGAAGAAAGCCCAACATTGCATACTTTAGAGTGTTTGGTTGCAAATGCTATATTCTCAAGAAAGGCACTAGATTGAGCAAGTTTGAAAAGAAATGTGATGAAGGGTTCTTATTTGGTTATTCTACCACAAGCAAATCATATAGAGTTTGGAATCTCACAAATGGCACCTTGGAAGAAGTTCATGATGTTGAGTTTGATGAAACCCAAGGGTCTCAAAATGAAGCTCAAAACCTTGATGATGTGAGAGGAGATCAATTGTCAAATGCAATGAAGAACATGGACATTGGTGATATAAGGCCGATGCAAGTTGATGATGATGATATTCATGTGATCAACCAAAGTGTGCAAATTAATACAAATCAAGCAAGCTCTAGTGGTTCTCATGATGAAGTGCAAGATCAAGGTCAAGCAAGTGGAAGCAATCAACTCCCAATACTCCAACCTACTAGCATTGCAAGAGATCATCCGTTGGATCAAATCATTGGTGGAATTCAAAGTGGTGTTCAAACTAGATCAAGGCTAGCATCCTTTTGTGAGCATTACTCATTTGTCTCATTAGAAGAACCAAAGAAGATAGAAGATGCATTGAAGGATTTCGATTGGGTAAATGCCATGCATGAAGAACTAAACAACTTTGCTAGAAATCAAGTTTGGGAACTTATTGAAAGGCCAAAGAAATACAATGTGATTGGTACTAAATGGGTCTTTAGAAACAAGCAAGATCAAGATGGCATGGTTGTGAGAAATAAAGCAAGATTAGTAGCACAAGGATACACTCAAGTTGAGGGTCTTGACTTTGGAGAGACATATGCACCGGTTGCAAGATTGGAGGCAATTAGAATCTTATTAGCATATGCTTGTGCACACAATATCAAGCTCTATCAAATGGATGTCAAGAGTGCATTTCTCAATGGCTACATCAATGAAGAAGTTTATGTTGAGCAACCTCCCGGTTTTGAAGATGACAAGAAGCCCGACCATGTTTACAAGCTAAAGAAGGCATTGTATGGTTTGAAGCAAGCACCTAGAGCATGGTATAAGAGGTTGAGAGACTTTCTCCTCTCTAAAGGGTTCAAGATGGGAAAGGTTGACACCACTCTCTTCACCAAGAAGCTTAGAAATGACTTGTTTGTGTTGCAAATCTATGTGGATGACATTATCTTTGGATCAACTAACCAAGACTTTTGTGAAGAATTTGGAAATATGATGGCTAATGAGTTTGAGATGCCTATGATTGGAGAGCTTAGTTACTTCCTTGGACTTCAAATCAAGCAAATAAAGAATGACACTTTTGTAAGTCAAGGCAAGTACATCAAGGACATGATCAAGAAGTTTGGATTGCAAGATGCTAAGCCAATGAGTACTCCAATGGGCACTAATGATAAATTGGGTATTGATGCTAGTGGAAACATGGTAGATCAAAAGCTATACCGGTCTATGATTGAAAGTTTGCTCTATGTCACTGCTTCTAGGCCGGATGTGATGTTTAGTGTGTGCAAGTGTGCAAGATATCAAGCTTCACCTAGAGAAAGTCACTTGAAAGCAACCAAGAGGATATTGAGATATCTTAAGGGCACTCATGATGTTGGATTATGGTATCCTAAGGGATCTAACTTTGAGTTGATTAGATATTCGAATTCCGACTATGGTGGTTGCAAGATTGATAGAATGAGCACAAGTGGCACTTGTCAATTGCTTGGAAGGTATCTTGTTTCATGGTCATCAAAGAAACAAAATAGTGTTGCACTATCTACCGCCGAGGCCGAATACATTAGTGCCGGTAGTTGTTATGCACAATTGCTTTGGATGAAAGCCACCTTGAATGACTTTGGAATTAAATTCAAGAATGTGCCTTTATTTTGTGATAATGAGAGTGCTATCAAGATGACACAAAATCCGGTTCAACATTCAAGAACAAAGCACATTGACATAAGGCACCACTTCATAAGAGACCATCAACAAAAGGGTGATATTAGCATTGAAAGCATTGGCACCGAAGATCAACTAGCCGACATTTTTACAAAGCCACTTGATGAAAAGAGATTTTACAAGTTGAAGAATGAATTGAACATACTTGACTTCTCCAACTTGAAATGAGTGTACCCCCACTTTCTTATATGACATGCCTCTCCTCCAACATAGCAAGGTAAAGTTGTTTGGCATATCATTCATAGTTTGCTAAGGACATGGTTAGAACATATAGACATATTTGCATGACAAATAAGCTCATTCATGAAAATCAAATGATTTTGATGTATATATGGTACCACTATTGCTTCTATATTTGATTGATCTAGTGGTAGCATATGACATGTTTATGGGCTTGCATACCTAGTGTTGAATCTAGAAAATAAGCTCATGATGTGTAATTCAACATGGTCAAGATAACCCTTATACTTTATGAGGTGTGAAAAGCTTGTCCTTGGATCAAACCGAATTACATATTCTAGGCAAGTGATCTAGATTGAACCATAATTTGGACTCCCTCATAATTGATTGACTTATCTCTCACTAAAATTGGCACCATTTTGGTGATTGTTGACAAAGGGGGAGAGAAAAGTCACAAAGATATTGCAAAAAGGGAATAAGAAATAATAAGGGAGAGAGAAAAGTCACAAAGATAAAAAGTTAAGTTACAAAAGGGGAGAAAGGGATCAATTAAAATTGAGCACACAAGTAGGGGGGAGCAAGCTCATGAATTATTTGTTGCACTTGTATGTGCATTAACATGATGAAATGTTGCATTGCAAAGTTTAATTTCGATATTCATGATTGTTTGGTGTATGCTAGATATAGAACTTGAATGATGTTTTGTTAAGAGTAGCTTTACATGTGGTATCTAGACACCTTTGCTTTTAATGTTGATCTCACAAAGTACTTTAGTGTTTGTGATCTTTGCAAGTGATATATTACAAGTAGTGTCTAGCTACTTCGATGCTAAGGATGGTATATAAAGGCAACTCCGATTTGTATCACGCTTCAAAGGTCCATTCTATATACCTTAGCATCAATTTGATAGTAGCAATTCTCCCAAAATTCAAATCTATACATATGTGCACAATTGAACCAAACTCATGAAAGCACATATGTAGGGGGAGCTAATACTATCGAAATTGAAAATTGATTTCATTTCATATCTTTGTGATGGTTGTCATCAATTACCAAAAAGGGGGAGATTGAAAGCCCAAGTTTGGTTTTGGTAATTAATGACACCAAGTTGCTAATGCCTTGTGTTAAGTGTATTGAGTTAGGCATAAGCAACACATGTGATGAAGGTGTATGTGGCAAGGAGTGGTGGCCACAAGATCACAAAGAGATGGTGCATGGACATGAAATGATGATCATGGTGGAGATGCACATAAAAGGAAGGACATGATGATCAAGTGAAAGAGAAGGATCTAAGAGCGCAAGGCAAAGGTATAATCATAGGGGTTTTCCTTTTGTCGGTCTAAGATGAGTAGAGAAGTGATTGACCGGGTTTAGGATACATAGCCAACTATCAAGAGGGGCAATCACGGTTAGCTCGGGAATCAAGTGCCACTAGATCAATGTCTTGAGCATATGCATTAGGATCTAGTAAAAAGCTAACATAACGCCTTGAGGAATGATTGTGAAATGCTAACACATATGCACATGGTGGTGTACACTTGGTAGTGTTAGCACATTTGCAAAGGCGGTGGAGTTCAGGCGGTAGAGAGGGGTTTAGGCTCCTCTCTCCCTCCCGCCGAGCTTGCGAGGTGGGATTCGGCGCTTTTTGGAGAAGTGAAATGCCTACTTTCTATTGCGTCGGAAGTCGGAAAAGAAACAGAGGCAAACGGAGGTCACTGTGGTGACCGGACGCTGCACCGGACGCGGTCTCGGTATGACCGGACGCGTCCGGTCAGTGTTCAGCGTCTGCGCGGTTTTTAGTTCGATGATCGGACGCGCAGCGCGTCCGGTCATTGATGACCGGACGCGTCCGGTCATCCAGGGAGCTTACTGGACTCTAACCGGACGCGAGCACTGTCGCGTCCGGTCTTTGCGAGAGGCGCGTCTGGTCGTTGTTTCGTTGTGCGCTACTCAGGTTGACTAGCGCGTCCGGTAAGTTGCGGGACCAGCGCGTCCGGTCAGTACGACCAGCGTGTCCGGTCGGTGTTTTAGATTTTAGCCGTTGCGCGACCGGCGCGTCCGGTCAGTGTGACCAGCGCGTCCGGTCAGCACGACTTCGACTGGTTAAAGTTCCTAACGGCTATATTCGAAGGGGTACACTATAAATAGAGGTTGGCCGGGGTTTGAGGGGAACTCTTGCACATTTTGAGACCTAGAGACATACTTTGAGCTAGAGAACAACCCCTCCACTCATCTCTTTGCATAGTTGCACATCTTGAGTGAGATTGAGTGAGATTCAAGTGCATTGCTTGAGAGTTGCATTCTAGAGGCACTTGATCTTTGAGTTGCTGCGGATTTCTTGTTACTCTTCCGTGTTTCCCGACACGGTAGACGGCTTGGAGCAGCGGAGGTGATTGAGCTCGCAATTAGAGATTGTTGGAGCCTTCACCAAGTGTTGTAAGGGGTTATTGATCCTTCCCCGCGGGAGTTCGTGAATTAGATACTCTAGTGGAGCTCGTGGCTTGGAGGATCCCCATCTTGTGTGCGGTTGTGCGGCGCCTGCCGAGGGCTCGACTCTTGATAGTCGATTAGCTCGCGAACTGACAAGTGGGTGTATCGCCACAACGGGGAGTAGCTTGCCGGGAAGCAAGTGAACCTCGGGATAAATTCTTGTGTCATTCTCTTCCCGAGGATTTCTCTTGTATGATTGATTGATTGGCATTTCTCATCTCTACATGGCGGTATTATCTCTTGAAGCTCTTCTCTCGTATTACTTCTTGTTTCTAGCTTGTAGTTGTTATTGTGTTTAGTGGATAGCCTTGTACTAGACTTGTGTAGGTGGCTTGCTTAATTAGTTAGAGCTAGTGCTTTTGCTTCGCCACCTTTCTTACTAACTTGTGGTTAAGTAATTCTTGTAGAAGTTTTAATTAGGCTATTCACCCCCCCCTCTAGCCTATTTGGACCTTTCAGTCACACCATGAATTATGAAATCCAGTACTTCCTTATGTTTTATGTGCACCTTGAGAACTAGTTTCAGTAACGAAGTAACATTAAACCTGATATATGACAACACTATGCAAGGTCCAAAAACTTAAAGTGCATATGAAGTACATGACAGACGCAATAGATAACACAGAACATGCCCTAGGTACATGATTTACCTAAAGTACAATAGATTAAACACATTGCATACTAGATCGACAACATTGTTTATGATTAAACCATACAACTAGCATACTACTGAGTACAATAAGGCCACTTTCCCTTTTTCTAGGCATCGGGATTCTCCTCCATCGCTGCCTTCGCTCTGCGCACGCGCTCAAGCTTCTTCTCCCTATCCTCCCTACACGCAGCAACACGCCTCATTTCCTCCTCTTCCTTGTGCTCCTTTGTTGTTGCCTCCTCTCTGCGTCTCTTCTCTAATATCTCCAGGCGCTCTGCATCCCACTCCTTCAGATCTTGTAGAAGTCGCATGTCAGCCTCCTTGATCTCAGTGTCGATTCACTGCTTAAAATCACATAGCGGTGGAGGGGTTTGCAGTAAATAGAATTTTTCAAATCCAATTAATATGCAAAACTTCATATGACACAAATTAATTAATAAACAAAAGCAATTTCTCACAATAAATGTACTGCGGCGCTGACGCTCTGTAGGCTCCCATGCAAAATTAGAACACATCCAATATCTCTGCTTATATGTTGCCTCATCTTCTGAAATATCTACCTTGCAAGGATCGCCACAGAAGCACATGGGTATTGGCACACCGCTAGAGAGCGGCTTTGGGACGTACAGACTTTTGGTCATCCGTGCATAGCTACAATTCAACAAATTATAGTCTAATATAACAAAACAAATAACAATAAAACTAAAAACTAAGGGTTTACTCTATGAAGAAAAAGATCTACGCATACCTTTGTTTTCTAGCTTTTCCACGCCTAGACATCCTATGGTTGAAAAATACATACGATTTTTAAAAAGCACATGAACAAAGGACATGTGAAGTTCATAGGTTAAGAATATGATTTCATTTTACTAAATCGATTTGAAAAAAATAACGAAGGGTGAGAGAATACCTAGCTCTCGAAGATCGACGGATAAAATCCAACTTCTCACGGTCTAATAGCTCGATATAAGAGGTTGGCCGAAGTGTACAGAGGAAAAACCCGAGGAGTGGGAGAAAGAAAACGAGAATGAGTCATAGGAGGGGTGGCTAAAACGTGTGTGCATGGCGCCAAGATCCATGGCGCCAAGATCCATGGGGCCATGCACCCTGCTACGTCACCGCCACGGAGGCAGGGTCATGGCAGGTATATCTTGGCGCCGACGACTATGGCGCCATGAGAAGGGTCTATTTTTTAAAATCTTTCCGCCAGGGGCATATTTGAGAGAATATTTCGCAAAAAAAGGCTAAAAAACAAAAAAGACGGTCTGCACCACAGCTAAAGATGGCAATGGGTACCCAAAACCCGATTACCCGATGAGTTTTAACCGATAAAGAGACGGGTATGAGAAGAATTCTTCACCCACGGGTATACTAATGGGTAAAAATCTCTACCCATCGGGTATGCGGGTATGGGTACAGGGACATAATACTCACCCGTGTACCCACGGGTAATTTATACCTGCCTTAGCAACACATATGTATTGATTAATTACTATGAAATACACATATCTAATATATCTATGACTATTATACTACTAATTAGTGTAGTTTTGTTGCTATGTTATAATTGTTGATTTCTATTGACGATATATTATTCTATTAATATAATATATTCATGTTCTTTTGGTTTGTAGCGGGTATGTATTTGGGTACGGGTTACCCGTCGGGTATTTTTACCCGCGCGGGTACGGGCACAGGTAATTTAGCGGGTAAAATTTTATCTCGCGAGTATGGGTATGGGATAGCAATACCCGACGGGTATATACCCGTTGCCATCTTTAACCACAGCCACCACCCTGGCCCGCGCTCGCCGCGACTCCAGGCAGCGCCGCCGCAGCGGCTCCGGAGCCGAGCGCCGCCAGAGCCACCCCACATCGCCGCCATGTCCTGCGGCCCTCCTCCCTGCTCTCTCTCCCTTTAGAGCAAGGCTAATGAATACGTCCTTTTGCCGGCTGTAAGAAGCTCCAGGTCACCCAAGCTGTCGAGCAGTGGTCCGATCTTTAATGATTAGGTGCGATGTGGAAGAACTGGAGTGGGGGAGCAGCAGCCACAGTGCATTTCGCCCGCTTTTTGCCAGCGTCTCGCGAGTCGCTCGCTTTCTTCTCTCTCCTCTCTCCTGCTTTCTCTTTCTCCCACGTTAGATCTCGCCAACCTCTTCGCCGCTTATAATACTTGCTCTAACTCCTCTCTCTCTGTGTTGCTCGCTCTGTTCGCTACGACGGGAAAAGGGACGAGCACGACCGACGACCGATAGAAGCCAATAGCGAGCGCTCGGCCACCTCACTCCCTCCAATGGGGCTGCGCCACGTCGCCCGTAGGACCACAGTCAGCCACACGGTTTCCACCTTCCCTCTCCTTTTTCTGTGTGCATCCGGTGCACATGGCCCAAAGGAGTGGAGCAGCAGGACCACGGAACAGTGTAAGCCTGGTTCACGGCACAGTACGGGCTAGCCCCCAGCTGACCAGGCCCATGCGTCAGCCGAGAATAAGATGCTAGGTGCACACGGGAATCGTACACAGTAGAATACATGGTAAGCAATTTAGTTATAGAAAAACTCCCTGAAAATTTCTAAATAAACTAGAGTAGCTCTAGATCATATATCTATACGATTGCCGCTCATTTTCATTACATAAAAATTATATAAATAATTTCCATACTTACATTCATTCGCGTTTTGCCGATAAACTCTACCGATTTAAACCTCGCCTGTTTTAATTCCGAATTCTGTACTTCTTGCGCCATAATTCTTCTACAATATGCAATCACTTCCCTATTCATGCTGCTTCGCTTGGCTGCCATCTATTTTTGAAATCGATTTTGGCCATCTGTTGCTAATACACACGGCTCCCTCTGTTTGCAGCATCCCGTGCACCACTACAGCCACAGTAGGGCCCACAGAGGTTGCTCCACCTCCCAGATGGATGCCCAAGGTAAAACCAGCATTCGACCACATTTTCCAGCGTGGCCAAATCTTAAGCTAAGGAATAAATCCAAAATTTTAATAAGATTAGCAGACCTAATTTTTACTATGACTTGGACAGTACAGATTCCTATATTTTGAAGATCCCACAAAATAGTACTTCTTATTAGCAGTGTATTTCTTATGCTCTAATTAATATTCTATTACGAAACTAACCTACGACTCTCCAAATGAATACCAATTTTATGTTCAAACTAAAGTATGGGTCCATGAAAATATATTATTAAGGCTATTAAGTTTTCCCACTGAACATAAAAAAGCACTAAAGCTCTTAGGTAAAAACACGTTATAAAATAGATTAATCAGATCTGTAATGTTGTACAAAAAAAACCCACCTTCATCATTGTAAAAAATACATAAACTAACATCTAATTTTCCATCTAAATTATCCACCTCCGTCATTGTAAAAGATAATTAGTACACAATAATATATATGCAATTCTTTCTATCAACAAAGCAGCAAAAGAGGCTGACCATAACGAAGGCTTCTAGAATGGTCCGAGCCGGGCCGGCCTCCAGCGCTCGTCGTGAACGCTCACATACAAGCATTGCTATAGTACTAGCCTCCAGCCGGAAGCAGCATTGCTATACTACCTTAGCACATCGTGAACGCTCACATACATGCATGAGACCGTATCACATAGAAGCTCGTACAGTTGCTAGCTTCTTCTTTTTCTCCAGGCCACCGAGCTGGCAGGCTGCAGGCTCCAAGCGCGGTGGGGGCTCCCGGCGCGGCAGCGGGCTCCAGGTGCGGCGGTGGCTCCAGGTGCTGGATCGAGTTGCGGCGGCGGCTCCCGGCACGGTGGCCTCGGCCACCGGCACCAGCCACGGGGCGCGCCGGTGGCTCCCTGGGACGGTGGGACCTGCCAAGGGCGCTCCTCAGCCGAGACACGAGCAGCAGCCCGGACTGTTACGAAACGGCATATGTTCCTAACAGACACCTCTTCGTACTGGTGATCTCATCGAGACGAAGAGGATTAGCAGTTAGTTAGTATAAGCAGTTAGCACTATAAAGGGGCATGTCTCTTCGGTAATAGACAGTTGCCATTCCCTGAACTGTTGCGGACGTACGATGTCCGTACGACGCGACCCTTCACTTGTATATAATCCAAAGAAATCAATAAAACACATAGTTGTTCCCAAACCACTGTTCATTTATATTCACTTTAACACGTTATTAGTCACTTTCGCTCTGCTGGACAGAGAGGAGAACGACAACGGAGACACGCCTCTAAACCTTCCGCAGTAAGCACCATGACCAAGATCAACTTACCGTCTCACGTTGCTCGTGGATTGTTCTTCGCCCTTCGCCGCATCGGCGGAGTTTACCGTGGCCCGATTCGCAACCACGGCCACCATGGACAGCGCCGCAGCGTCTTCGAGCGCCTTGGGCCTCGTGTTCGCCGCAACGTTCCAATGGTGATGGCCACGACCACATCTTTGCTTCTGCAGTTCGTAGCCTCCGGATGGACGCTCGTCGTGGCCACCGCTAGAGTCCGATTCGTCGTGGCCGCCATGCTTCTCCGCGCGGTCTTCGTCTACAGAGCCAGCCGCCGTCCCCTCGCCTTGGCGTAGACGGTGCTGGCCCCAGCAACGCTGCACCACGTGTTGTTGAAGCCCCGGCGCCAACCGCTGTTGAAGTGCCGGCACCGGCGATGCCCGCTATTGAAGCCCCGGCGCCGTCCATTGATGAAGTGGTTGTTGCGCCCGTTGTACCTGCTTATGTTCCCATGGAACCGATGTCGCCGGCACCAGCGCCGCCCCGCTACTGGTGCGACTTCTGCAAGGAGTACACCCTGATGCCGCACGCGCTCGAGTACGCCTACTCTTTGCCGACGCCCACACCAGCCTCTCCGACTCCAGTGGCGACATGCAGCGGCGTTTCCCCACTCAATCCGTGGTTCCTGAACACGCAGGCTGCTCCAGCGCTCGATGCAGTCAAGATCGAAGACGAGGTCGATGTGGTGGCTGCCCCCGGTATCGGCAACCTCTTCAACCTCGATGACATCTTCAACACTGCGGCGAGGACCGGCTTCTCGCCGTACTTCTTCCTCGACAGGGCCGGGCCCTCGGCTCCACCTCCGGCACGCGCGGGCTCCCCGGCTCCTACTCCGGTGGCACTGGCTTCTCCGCCCGCGACTCGCGCGGAGGCCGCTGCTCGCATGAAGGCGAAGGCCCTCCCGGGGTCCTCTTCCCGCCGAGACGTTGCCGACCCCGACGCTCCGACTCCTCCTTGGCCGCAAGATGGCGGCAGTGGACAGGCGCCCCGGCCTCCGTCGCACCGGCGCCTGGAACCCGGCGGATCTCGACCTCCCAAGCGCGGAGGTGCTCAACATGGCGGTGGGCGGCAGCGGCTTCTACTCTCCCGACGAGGGGGAGTCCTCCTCCAACTGAATCTGGCGAGCAGCAGCAGCGCGGTGGTGAGCAGCGGCGGGGCAGTCAAGAGGTGGCGGCGGCTTCCTGGTGAGCAGCGGCGTGGGCAGTTAGGGTTGGAGCCCCTGCTGCCTGCCCGATCTGCCTCTATAGGCCGTGAAGATGGCCCAATGGCCTGCTATTCATTGCTCGCCCGATGAGCCATGCTGAGCCCAAAATGAACGTGGATTCATTTCCAATTCCTATGGCCGGCTGGCTCATTACCTTTTCTATTTTATTTATTTTTCAGCATTAATTCGTAAAAGACTCTGTTAGTCTCTTATAATTACGTGCTGTAAAATTAAGTACTCTTATGTTTAGTCGCTGATTTTAAATATAGTTGTACTTGTGATATTTTATCATTGTAAAATATCCGCCTATGATATTATTCAAAATATTTATCCCTATATGTATGGCAAATCCATTAATAATATCCTTGTTATTACGACCATGATCTTGCCATTATTTATTTATTTCGCAATTGATCATTTTATTTAAGCCCTTTTACGCTTTTCAACTTTAAAGCACAACGCGCTTAAATAATGGATGCGGCATTTTATGTGTATTTTTTTCTCTAAAATTGTATAACGCGCATGTTCTATATTTGTTTTGTTGGCCATACACAAGGTAGCACCATAGTTGCTACTGCATGATCTACACTATACTTAGTGACTATCCTCAACGTGCGTACCCAATATCACAAATTAGAACATTTGGTCTACATCTTTTCACAAAGATGACTACCATTAATTCGCATTCCTGTTGGCCATACACAAGGTAGCACCATAGTTGCTACTGTGGGATCTACACTAAGTCTACAACTTAGTGACTATCCTCAATGTGTGTATCCAATTCGTTTGTGAATTAACTAAGGCCTACATCATTCTTGATGACTACTTGAAGACGCGTTCATACAACTTGCATAAATTACTTAGCATCTACTGTTAACATAGACTATGCCCAATTTGAGGTCTACACCTTCATGGTGACTATCTCCATTATTTTATTATGCACATGAGATCTTTACACCATTAATAATACGAGATTTACCTAGTCTCTATTTTGCATCCCATAATCAACAACACACCACAACATTTTATTAATTTAAAATGTTTCGATGGTTTATCTCGTGTAGGATCAATGACCGTCAAAGAGTTTGATTTACTTGCTCTAGACGACCACAATTATCCCACATGGGCTGTGGACGTAAAAGTTAGTCTTGCGTCCCGTGGACTTTATCGAGCCGTGTTACCATCCGAAGAGGGTGTTGCACTACTTGATGATTAACATGTATACACGGACCTATATCTCATTAGGAGCCATATTCATCCTGACCTTAAGGCTGAATACTCGTTGGAAGAGAACCCACAAAATTTATGGAATTCTCTTAAGCAACGCTATGAACAACAAAAAGGCACTTGTTCTGCCCGCGGCCAACTATGAGTGGATGCAACTTCGCTTACAGGATTTTGAAACTGTGAGTGATTACAATCATGCTGTTCATAGGATTTGTTCCAAGTTGCAATTATGCGAGAAAAAACCTACAGATGCGGATAAGATAGAAAAGACTCTATCTACTATGCTTCCCTCTGAAAGGATTCTTCAACAACAATACCGTGAAAGGCGTTTTCAGGTTTATTCGGAGCTTATCCTAACTCTACCTGAGGCCGAAAAACATTCTGAACTTATGGTTTGGAATAATCAGTAGCGTCCCGTAGGGTCTGCTCCATTGCCTGAAGTACATGCATACACTCAGAATAAACCCAAATCTAATGATAGATCTGAAAAGAACTATCATCAAGAAAACTCCAAGAAGGGTAAAAACAAACGCAGACACAACAAGAAATTCCAAAATCGTGTTTCCAACAAGGGTAACAACATTTCCAAATGCAGGGATAACAAACATGTATGTCAAAAGTGTGGTTGTTATAGCCATACCACTAAGAAATGTTGTACCCCAAGTCATCTTGTTGATCTCTACTTAAAGTCTGTGGGTCGCGGACGATCTACACCAGGACAGAAGTATGAAGCCCACTTCAATCGTCGACCTGACACCACCAAGGAAGAGGCTGGTTGTTCGCAACAACAACATACGAGGAGGCGAGGATCTTGCTGATACAGGGAACATGATCATGGAATATGCATCCAACGACATATTTGGAGACTTCCAATAGGCTCCCAATCCTTTAGATTCTAGTGTCTTTATGTCCTAGTGATTGTAATAGTTAAAACAATTTATGTCCTATGTGTTGTAAATATTTAATAATGTCATCACTATTTAGTTTGGATATCTAATAAATGTATTGTACACATTTGATATTCAATAAATAAAGTATGTATTCTATATATCATCAAAGAGTTTCATATTGAATTCTTTATTTATATATAGTTTCTACGGGGTCGATCCGATGGAAGAGGAATTATGCCTAGTGGATAGCGGTACCACTAATTCTATTCTTAGAGAAACAAAATATTTCCAAACTCTTACTAAAAGACAAGGAAATGTTTTGACAATCGCTGGGCGCGATGCTACGATTGTTGGCTCTGGTCGTGCCACTATCGTACTCCCTATAGGTACCCAAATTACAATTGAGGATGCTTTATTGTATCCCGATTCAAAGCGTACCTTGTTAAGTTATAGAGATATCCATCAAAATGGTTTTCACATCGAAACCAGTGATAACAATAATGAGGAATTTCTCCTTGTTACTAAAAATAACGGATATGGCAAAAGAATTGTTGAGAAAATTCCCTCTTTCTCGTCCGGATTGTACTACACATACATCAAACCCGTACCGCATGTTGCATACAAGGTAATTTTCCAGAATGTTGACGCATTCAAAACTTGGCATGAACGCCTTGGCCATCCTAGTGTTGGGATGATGCGAAAAATTATCAGCAATTCGAATGGTCATGAGTTAAACACTACTAAATTCCCGAAATCTTCAGATTTTATGTGCACTTCATATGTGCTACAGGGAAATTGATCATACGGCCATCGCCCGTTAAGATCCAAAATGAGCCACTTAAATTTCTTGAACGCATTCAAGGAGATATTTGTGACCCCATACAACCAACGTCTGGACCGTTCAGGTATTTCATGGTTCTAATAGATGCATCTACTAGATGGTCTCATGTGTGTCTTTTGTCCACACGTAACCATGCATTTGCTAAATTATTACTCAAGTTATTAGACTTAGAGCACATAATCCTGAACATCAAATTCTATCGATTCGAATGGACAATGCTGCTGAATTTTCCTCAAAGGCTTTCAACGATTATTGTATGGCTTTGGGAATTCAAGTTCAACACTCTGTCCCATATGTCCATACACAAAATGGTTTAGCAGAAACTCTTATTAAGAGAATTAAACTCATTGCAAGACTATTATTACAAAATTGCAATCTACCAACTTCATGTTGGGGTCATGCAGTCTTACACGCTGCTGACTTAATTCAATTGCGACCAACTGCATATCACACAGTCTCCCCATTGCAATTAGTACGTGGGAATATGCCAAATATGTAACACCCCTGGTGTTACAGGCTCGCTTAGCACCGCGGTTGAGATCTAAAAGAAATTAAGTAAACAAGTTCTCGGGTTTTAGAGTTTTCACTTCGCATAAATGATAAACAGATTTTGTCGCTTAATTGGTTCTACGGGAGATCATGCTAATGAGATTTAAGTTGTTTGAATTAATGGACATGAAAAAAAATAAATTTAAAAAAAATATGGTATGGCGTGTGTGTAGCGCTTAAGTAAAAATTTACGAGCAGGTTGGGTAGCTCAGAATGGAATTGGAAACTGATTTCGGCTTCGTGAATGAAAACGACCAAGTCTAAAAATCCTTTGTCGATGTTGTTTTGGCATTTAAGTTGTGATTAAACTTTCTTAACACTAGGTTCATGGGTTTGCACCGTTGGTTGCACCTTTGCGAGCACTTTAGCGCAGGGTAGTTTGTAAGTTGGTTGACGTTGCGTCGTTGCTCCATTAATGACCCAAAATCATTAGAAGGCGCTGTGAGCTTGTCCGTGGGCGCTCTGTTCGTGAACCGGCATCCTAGCGACGAGCTCGTGTTGGCACCCATGTGTTTCCCTTTCCAAGTGTCCTTGAGTCTTGCCGTTTGCTCTGCCAGACAGCGGGTAACGTCGATGTTAAGCTAAGTGATTTGGTTGGCATCCGGTCGTGTCGATCAGTGCGATTCGACTCGCTTTAAATTTTGTGCTCGTCAACTTCAGCTTGCGCTCGGCCTGTGTCCGTGTCTCCATGGCGTGCACGGTGTCGGGTCGGAGGCCATGTCTGGTCATGTCGCCAGAGCTGCGCCTCTGCGGCCCTTGCCGCCCGGCCCCCCCTTGCGGTCGCGCTCAAGTGGAGGTCGAAGCTCACCTCGTTCTCGCGCTCCCTCCAGCTCTGCTCTCCCTCTTCCTCATTTTTCTTCTTCGCGCGGCGCTGCCATGGCCAAGCTCCGAGCTCGCCAGTGCCACAGTCGGTTCCACCGTTTCCACTCACCTCGCGCTGTGCCGCTAGCCACCCCCGCCTCCGTCTCGCTCCCCGTGTGGCCTTGTGCGTGCTCGCCGCAGCCGCGTCGCCGGGAGTCGCCGCGGCCCCTGCTCGGACCGCCGTCGCCGTGTGCGCACGCAGTCAGGGCGCTGTGGCCTGCCTCGGCACAGGAGTGGCCCAGCCAAGGATACGCTGTGGCCATCCAATGCTGCTCAACCGCCCCCGTCGTCCACCCGCGCTCCGCCGCAGTCAGACGCTACCGCTGGCCGTCCACGCGTCGCTGTAGCTTGTGCGGCCGAGCCATCCTGGGCCGAGCCGTCACCGCTACCGCCTTCCCCAGCCCTCACCCCCCTCGCACCGCGGCCGCGGGGCGCACCGCGCGCGCAGAGGCCCGCCGCGGGCGTCCGGTGCGTCCACGCCGGGCCATCCCTGCTGTTGTTGCCACTCGTGGGGTCCCGCCTCCACGCGCTGCCTCTGGCCATGCTTCGGTCCTCAGTTGGCACGGTCGAGCGCGTCCGTGGTGCCGGCGCCACCCTTGCCGCCAGCATAGCCTCTGTGGCTGGAAATCGGCCTGGCCGCCGCCCTCCTCTGCTCGGCGTCGATGGGAAGATGAAGAGAAGGACCCCATGGTGAGTATTGAAGCAATCCAGAGGTTCCAGTGTACTATTTGTGACTCATAGGAATAGTATACGTAGGACTGCAGGGTAGTTTAGATTAATTAAGGGGTCTTCTTGCAAATCATGCAGCTCATGTACGGGTTGGGCCTGTTGGGCCAGCCTGCTGGGTGCGCGGCTTTGCCCACGCGGGCCGCGGGTTGCTGCTGGGCTAAATTGCCGCCGACGTCCCGTTTCTTTTTCTAAAGCAATTTCTTCATTTAGTTCAAAACTAAACTTGTAAATTTAACATCTAAATGTGTAGAAGTCCAAAAATCATGAAACTAATTTTGTTAGCTTCCTAAAATCATGATCTAACTGTTAGTGTACCTTATCCACATAGTTGTATATTATCCTTAGGAGTTCGTTAATTATTTTTTTTAAGATGCTTAATTTTGCTAAGTATAAATTTGAGAGAATTTTTGTAAGAAAATGGGGATAGTGTTGGCCTTGAAATTTGTATACTAAATCCCCAATATTAGTAGCTGCTTACTGTAACTTTTGTGGCTCCATAATAACAAATGTGTTAGGGTAGCTAATGAACCTTAATAGAATATATGCGTTTAATCGATAAAATGATAAACTGACACCTCGGTCTGTATGACAAAGCGATGGTTGGGAATTAATGTCTCATCCGATGACGTGGGTACGTGGCCTATGCGTAGAATTAGCTCGTTAGCTTGCGAAGTGTAACGTGTCTCCTAGTTGTAGTTATCATTGTCCATTTACATCTATGCGTTGCATTCCACGATTGTCGTAATAGGAGCGATGGTGGATCACGGAGTCACCGGAGGTAGCAGAAAAGATGGTGCCTGGATGATCGTGTCATCGTGATGAAATGCTAACTTGGTTAATTCTACCCAGGCAAGCCCCGGTGCATAACCCCTATTATTCTGTACTTTATTTTATGCTTGTGCATTAAGTTTAAAGGAGTTGAATGAAACCCACTTGCATATATATATATATATATATATATATATATATATATATATATATATATATATATATATATATATATATATATATATATCCTGATCCCATGAGTCACACTAGTATGATAGGGATGTGTAGCATGCTATGCTATAGGATTCCGGTAGAAGCCGAGTGATTGTCTGTCACTCGCGAGAGATAGGAATTATAATATTATTACTATTTATCATGCCACTATCACATGGAATATAAATGTACATGGATAATTGGAGACCGGGCGGAACGGGTTGGATGGACTTAGACCTGGTTGGGCAACAGAGCGAGGCTCTGGTTGCAATTGTTCCGCCTGTGTCAATTAAGGACCGTTCGTTGCATGGACCCTGGTCAAGTCACATATCTTCTTATCCTAAGCATATACTAGCGGATGGGGGCTAGGAAGACTTGTTACTCTCTTGTCATGGGCTCCGGCTCTTTCCGGACCGACTGATTGGAGGCGGGGATAGGTGGAGGTCTTACCACCGTATTGAGGCCGGGCCTCAAGTACGAGAGCTAGGAGTCCAAGTTTGGACGGGGACCTGAAAACCCATGACAGGAGGGGAACAGGTTGGTCTTGCTTGTGCCTGGGGTACAAGCGAGGCGTGTGTTTTTCGAGGTACCCAGCTGGGCACATTGATTCGCGAATCGCCGTTTCTGCGTGACGGTACAGCTTGACTACGCTCTGGCATCGTAGTAAGAACTGACAGTTGAAAGATGAAGAAATGGTTCCTTTTGCTCAACCCTGGCTTGATTATAGCCTAGGTGCTTACATAGAATGTTGGATAAGAAATGAAATACAACTATTAAAAGAAAGAAATTAAGGACACACTCTTAGCGCTGCTTCTCGCAAACAAGAACCCACAAGCCAGAAAGCCTTGCATAATCCTTAGAGTCTTTTTACTTCCTCCTGACGGGTAAGTCTTGCGGAGTACAATTGAGTACTCAGGGTTTGTTCTACCCTGTTGCAGATGACAGGTGCTGATAAGCTGACACTTGTGTGTGGAAACCTCCTAGTGGGCTCAACAAGGATTTCCATTACGATGCGGAGTAGACTTTATTTATTGAAACTCTCACCAAAAGTTTTACAAGGAAAATCCTATTAATCTGTTATCATTTCATGCATTTAAGCGTCCTTCATGTTAATGTTTAACTAGTCATTAAATGGTTTCATTTCTGCTGAACTCTGATAATGTTTTATATTCCGCTGTTATATCTACATAGTAAATTACTCTGATGTTGTACTAAAAGAGATGTAAGAAATGGTAAGGATGTTGTAAGCTTTACTCTCTCATTTGTGATCCTGAGGTAAAAATGTGGATCTTCGAGTTCTCCCTTGCGGTGTGCTCGATGGAATTACTTAGTTTAGTATTCTCCCTTGGGTAAGACAAGTACTCTTAGGAGGGCATTAGATTAGGCGATTCTGCCACAGGTGGTATCAGAGCATAAATGAGACAATAAAGCTTCGAAACCCTTTCTAAATTAAAAATTTGACAACAAATTCTTTTCAAAAAGTTAGGGCGTTTGCATGCGAAGTTATATAAGTAGCCCTATTACTATGGTTATGTATCTAGGATAGATGGCACTATGCTGACCTAGTTAGGTTTAATCATGTTTTCTGCAGGTACCCTAACCCTGAGACTAGTGCGATAGCCTCGACTAGCTTCAGGGAGAGCATGATGTGCCAAAAATCTGAGAACGGTTGCCCTATATGTTGGTAACAGTGTGAGGACGGATAGGACGTGCATTCATGCATACGCTGTTGTGCAATAGTTGTTGAGGTCGACCAGTCTTTGTCAGTGTAGTCACGAGGGTGCTATAGCCTCGTGCCGCGTACGCCTGTTGGTTCACGCCTGTCTAGCCATACGTTGTCGTACCCCCTTCTGCGCTCTTGTCGAACCTCTGCCTTACAGTCGTACTAACTCTTTATGACCTCGGTCACTGCTCGTTGTGCGCGTGCGAAGATCTTGCCGTTCACTTTTACTGGCCCCGTGCATGGCTCTAGGGTGGACTGCGACAGGACCACTGGTCGCTCTACCTTATTTAAGGGCGAGCCTAGCCATTGGAAACCATCATTCGGTGCATCCTAGCTCATTTAGCCCTTTCTCTTGAGTAAGTTCTCGCTCAAGCCTTCCTTGCAACCACCACTCACCACACACCAAGGATGGCAGGAGTCTGGGTTAGCAGCTACTGCCTGAACACCGAGGGTTTTCCCAAAATCCCGTATGCCACCCTGCAAAAGCTCGACGTTCGGGAGCGTCCCGAGTATGAGGGTCGTGAGTACATGAAGCATGGCACGGAGCGGTGTAAGGTCACCGTCTACATTGGCAAGAGTGAGGAGTTTTCCGACGTCACTGAAGCCTGGAATGTGACCGCGACCGGGTTTCGCTTCGGCGACACCTACCAAGTTGCGGCCCGCAAACCCCTGTGGCATCTCTGCCAAATCTATGAAGGGCCCATTGCTCGTACTCCCATGCGGTTTTTCCCCCTTGGGACAAGAATCGGCGGGTATGGAGGGCTCGCATGGAGGCTTTGCAAGGTCTAGACGTGCAAGAGGACAACCCGACCTTGGTGCACCTGACCTCGTACTTGCTGGCCCTGGATGAGCAGTACGACCGGCAGGCCTCGGAGCTGAGGGAGTGTCTCCGCCGTGTTGAGGAAGCCGAGATTTTCTCCCGGATGCTCGAAGTGCAGCTTGCTGAAGCCCATGCCAATCTAGCAGCCGCTGAGAGTCGAGAGGCTGCCATGGCGGAAGCCGTCAAGGTGGACCAAGACCGTCATGCCCAGGAGCTGGAGGACGCCTATCTTGCCACAAGGGCCAAGCGTAAGACGCTCGCCACGGAAATGCAGGAACCCTTAATCTTGGAGGGAATCCCTGTCCATCCACTGGAGAGAAGGAGGACTGGTGTTGCTGTACCGCCAGCACCTCCACCCACGGAAGCCTCAGAGATAGAGAATTTCATTCCCCTCACTCAGCCACTACCAAGAGAAGAAGTGGGTCCGCAGCCCCATGCAGCAGAAGAGCCCCAAGAGCCCAGGAATAAAGTCGTTCGCCCCGACGAAGTGGATTAGTCGTCCTAGGGGAGATGGAACCGTAGTTGGTAGTGTTTCTATCACTGTCCTCCGGTGTTGTAATCTTTCCGTTGTCTTTTGTCCGTAGCTATTAAGGCCATCTAGTCGTAGGATGCAAGTGTTGTGTCGAGTATGTGAGTACCTGCCTGTTGCACCTGTGTAAGGCCGTTTGGAACGAGTAATTGTTTTATCCGTTGTGTTGTTCCGACGTTTTCCTTAGGCTTCGTAGATTGCTTTTGGTCCTTGAGACGACATCATGAGGGTTGCAAGAGGAACAATTTTTCAGATACAGCGGATCAGTCGCGATTGGATGACAAAGGATATTGTATCAACTAATTGTGGATGTCCCAGTAGAACACTTGAATCCCCTTGATTTAAATCTACCTTGGGATTTATTTTACTTGTTCCTTGTTTTGAAAAGGAACCCTTGTTGCTTGAAATTATTTTGCAATTCTTTTCTAATTCTGTGATCTATGACCCCACTGCTTTTACTGCGAGTAAGTTGGTAATAGTTGTCTGGTTAATCGCTTATGGTGCTGCGACGGAACCGAGGGCCACCTGTGGATCACGACCACATGGTTGTGCCGCTCGGTGCGCGCTGGTATCGAGGTTGTTGACCAAGCACTTTTACCAAGTTACACCACAGTACTACCCTTGCTATAAACGTTCTCCTTGGTAACAATATCCTGGTGTTATAACAGGAAATCCACGACGGGTTGATGGAGTAGTGCTCTCATAATTGCGACTGAGATAACAGGGTTTTTGGAAGGAACACGTAAGTCCTAATCTCAGTTTATATGAAAGGCTAGTGCAAGCTAGATTCACAAGGGAAAAGGAGAAAGAGAAGAGAGTCAAAGAAAGAATAGCCACCAGTGGTCTGGAGTATTTGGAACACCGATGGGATGTTGCCCTTGTGCCCGGTGACCGCTCTACACTTGCCGGATCCCTGTCACTGTGTGTCCTGCGGAAGCCGTCGGTGGCGGGGTCCACGTGTGTCGTGCTCATGTGGCCGCAGCATGGCGCCGCACTCGCCTCACCCTTGCACTGTACGCCCTTCTTTCCCCGGCACGCTTGTCGGCTCTCGATTTTCGTCCTCGTCCCGGTACCAGACCCCCCCTCTCTCGTTTCTTTTCTCGTCAGTGTGTCGCTCGCATGCCTCTTTGCCGAGCGAACCTCGTCCTCTCCTTTTCTCTTTTTTCCCCCACCTCGTGTCCCATTGGTGATTCCCCCCTCCGCGCCGCCTCCATTCCCGGTGCACTGCGCCACCACCTCCATTCACCAGGCTATAAATGCCACCTTGTTTGCCTCTCCTCCATCCCACCCCTAGACCGGGAATAGAGCCCATAAAAATTGATCTTCTTCGTTCGTGCTCAGGTGGGAGAAGTTCGGGAGCTGTCGAGAAAGTAGAGTCGGAGGCAGGGTTACGAGATCCAGTCGTTGCTTGCAGATCTAAGGTCACCAGCCTGAGGTGATGGTGTAGCTCAAGAAGAAGGGATCTGGTTTCTGTTGAAGAAGTTCAAGATCATCTCTGGTTAGTTAGGTTTTAGGGTTCGCGATATTCGAGTTCTCAGTCTCTTGTTTCTGGATCTGCTGGGCCTACGCCATGTTTTGGATAATCGTTTTCCTGTTACTCTTCCACTGTCCCCGTCTTCGGTGATTTCTAGAGAGGTTGTGAGCGCATCCAAGTTGTTCTTAGCCACGTTGTCTCTGGATCCCTGAGTGGTTAGTTTTGAAGCTTGTAATCCCTCGTGTAACTTCAGATCTAAGAAGGGTAATCGTGTGTTTCCCCTTTTTCTGATTCTTGCCCCGAATCTCGGGACGAGATTCTTTTAAGGGGGGTTGGTTGTAACACCCCTGGTGTTACAGGCTCGCTTAGCACCGCGGTTGAGATCTAAAAGAAATTAAGTAAACAAGTTCACGGGTTTTAGAGTTTTCACTTCGCATAAATGATAAACAGATTTTGTCACTTAATTGGTTCTACGGGAGATCATGCTAATGAGATTTATGTTGTTTGAATTAATGGACATGAAAAAAATAAATTTTAAAAAATATGGTATGGCGTGTGTGTAGCGCTTAAGTAAAAATTTACGAGCAAGTTGGGTAGCTCAGAATGGAATTGGAAACTGATTTCGGCTTCGTGAACGAAAACGACCAAGTCTAAAAATCCTTTGTCGATGTTGTTTTGGCATTTAAGTTGTGATTAAACTTTCTTAACACTAGGTTCATGGGTTTGCACCGTTGGTTGCACCTTTGCGAGCACTTTAGCGCAGGGTAGTTCATAAGTTGGTTGAAGTTGCGTCGTTGCTCCATTAATGACCCGAAATCATTAGAAGGCGCTGCGAGCTTGTCTGTGGGTGCTCTGTTCGTGAACCGGCATCCTAGCGACGAGCTCGTGTTGGCACCCATGTGTTTCCCTTTCCAAGTGTCCTTGAGTCTTGCCGTTTGCTCTGCCAGACAGTGGGTAACGTCGACGTTAAGCTAAGTGATTTGGTTAGCATCCGGTCGTGTCGATCAGTGCGATTCGACTCGCTTTAAATTTTGTGCTCGACAACTTCAGCTTGCGCTCGGCCTGTGTCCGCGTCTCCGTGGCGTGCACGGTGTCGGGTCGGAGGCCACGTCTGGTCGTGTCGCCAGAGCTGCGCCTCTGCGGCCCTTGCCGCCCTGCCCCCCCTTGCGGTCGCGCTCAAGTGGAGGTCGAAGCTCACCTCGTTCTCGCGCTCCCTCCAGCTCTGCTCTCCCTCTTCCTCATTTTTCTTCTTGCGCGCGGCGCTGCCATGGCCAAGCTCCGAGCTCGCCGGTGCCACAGTCGATTCCACCGTTTCCACTCACCTCGCGCTGTGCCGCTAGCCACCCCCGCCTCCGTCTCGCTCCCCGTGTGGCCTTGTGTGTGCTCGCCACAGCCGCGTCACCGGGAGTCGCCGCGGCCCCTGCTCGGACCGCCGTCGCCGCGCGCGCACGCGGTCAGGGCGCCGTGGCCTGCCTCGACATAGGAGTGGCCCAGCAAAGGGTACGCTGTGGCCATCCAATGCTGCTCAACCGCCCCCGCCGTCCACCCGCGCTCCGCCGCAGTCAGCCGCTACCGCTGGCTGTCCACGCGTCGCCGCAGCTTGTGCGGCCGAGCCATCCCGGGCAGAGGCGTCACCGCTACCGCCTTCCCCAGCCCTCAACCCCTCGCACCGCGGCCGCGGGGCGCACCGCGCGTGTAGAGGCCCGCCGCCGGCGTCCGGTGCGTCCACGCCGGGCCATCCCTGCTGTTGTTGCCACTCGTGGGGTCCCACCTCCACGCGCTGCCTCTGGCCGTGCTTCGGTCCTCAGTTAGCGCGGTCGAGCGCGTCCGTGGTGCGGCGCCACCCTTGCCGCCAGCATAGCCTCTGTGGCTGGAAATCGGCCTGGCCACCGCCCTCCTCTGCTCGGCGTCGATGGGAAGATGAAGAGAAGGACCCCACGGTGAGTATTGAAGCAATCCAGAGGTTCTAGTGTACTATTTGTGACTCATAGGAATAGTATACGTAGGACTGCGGGGTAGTTTAGATTAATTAAGGGGTCTTCTTGCAAATCATGCAGCTCATGTCCGGGTTGGGCCTGTTGGGCCAGCTTGCTGGGTGCGCGGCTTTGCACGCGCGGGCCGCGGGTTGATGCTGGGCTAAATTGCCACCGACGGCCCATTTCTTTTTCTAAAGCAATTTCTTCATTTAGTTCTAAACTAAACTTGTAAATTCAACATCTAAATGTGTAGAAGTCCAAAAATCGTGAAACCAATTTTGTTAGCTTCCTAAAATCATAATCTAACTGTTAGTGTACCTTATCCACGTAGTTGTATATTATCCTTAGGAGTTTGTTAATTATTTTTTTAAGATGCTTAATTTTGCTAAGTATAAACTTGAGAGAATTTTGTAAGAAAATGGGGATAGTGTTGGCCTTGAAATTTGTATACTAAATCCCCAATATTAGTAGCTGCTTACTGTAACTTTTGTGGCTCCATAATAACAAATGTGTTAGGGTAGCTAATGAACCTTAATAGAATATATGCGTTTAATCGATAAAATGATAAACTGACACCTCGGTCTGTATGACAAAGCAATGGTTGGGAATTAATGTCTCATCCGATGACGTGGGTACGTGGCCTATGCGTAGAATTAGCTCGTTAGCTTGCGAAGCGTAACGTGTCTCCTAGTTGCAGTTATCATTGTCCATTTACATCTATGCGTTGCATTCCACGATTGTCGTAATATGAGCGATGGTGGATCACGGAGTCACCAGAGGTAGCAGAAAAGATGGTGCCTGGATGATTGTGTCATCGTGATGAAATGCTAACTTGGTTAATTCTACCCAGGCAAGCCCCGGTGCATAACCCCTATTATTCTGTACTTTATTTTATGCTTGTGCATTAAGTTTAAAGGAGTTGAATGAAACCCACTTGCATATATATATATATATATATATATATATATATATATATATATATATATCCTGATCCCATGAGTCACACTATTATGATAGGGATGTGTAGCATGTTATGCTATAGGATTCCGGTAGAAGCCGAGTGATTGTCTGTCACTCGCGAGAGATAGGAATTATAATATTATTACTATTTATCATGCCACTATCACATGGAATATAAATGTACATGGATAATTGGAGACCGGGCGGAACGGGTTGGATGGACTTGGACCTGGTTGGGCAACAGAGCGGGGCTCTGGTTGCAATTGTTCCGCCTGTGTCAATTAAGGACCGTTCGTTGCATGGACCCTGATCAAGTCACAGATCTTCTTATCCCGAGCATATACTAGCGGATGGGGGCTAGGAAGACTTGTTACTCTCTTGTCATGGGCTCCGGCTCTTTTCGGACCGTCTGATTGGAGGCGGGGATAGGTGGAGGTCTTAGCACCGTATTGAGGCCGGGCCTCAAGTACGGGAGCTAGGAGTCCAAGTTTGGACGGGGACCTGGAAACCCGTGACAGGAGGAGAACGGGTTGGTCTTGCTTGTGCCTGGGGTACAAACGAGGCGTGTGTTTTTCGAGGTACCTAGCTAGGCACATTGATTCGCGAATCGCCGTTTCTGCGTGACGGTATGGCTTGACTACGCTCTGGCATCGTAGTAAGAACTGACAGTTGAAAGATGAAGAAATGGTTCCTTTTGCTCAACCCTGGCTTGATTATAGCCTAGGTGCTTACATAGAAGGTTGGATAAGAAATGAAATACGGCTATTAAAAGTAAGAAATTAAGGACACACTCTTAGCGCTGCTTCTCGCAAACAAGAACCCACAAGCCAGAAAGCCTTGCATAATTCTTGAAGTCTTTTTACTTCCTCCTGACGGGTAAGTCTTGCAGAGTACAATTGAGTACTCAGGGTTTATTCTACCCTGTTGTAGGTGACAGGTGCTGATAAGCTGACACTTGTGTGTGGAAACCTCCTGGTGGGCTCAACGAGAATTTCCTTTACGATGCGGAGTAGACTTTATTTATTGAAACTCTCACTAAAAGTTTTACAAGGAAAATCCTATTAATCTGTTATTATTTCATGCATTTAAGCGTCCTTCATGTTAATGTTTAACTTGTCATTAAATGGTTTCATTTCTGCTGAACTCTGATAATGTTTTATATTCCGCTGTTATATCTACATAGTAAATTACTCTGATGTTGTACTAAAAGTGATGTAAGAAATGGTAAGGATGTTGTAAGCTTTACTCTCTCATTTGTGATCCTGAGGTAAAAATGTGGATCTTCGAGTTCTCCCTTGCGGTGTGCTCGACGGAATTACTTAGTTTAGTGTTCTCCCTTGGGTACTTAGTGTCTAATGGAAGACAAGTACTCTTAGGAGGGCATTAGATTAGGCGATTCTGCCACAAAATATTTCCCATCTGCGAAAATTTGGTTGCGCTGTATACGTACCGATCTCACTACCTAAGCGTACTTCTATGGGTCCACATAGAAAACTTGGTATCTATGTGGGATATCAATCTCCATCGATTATCAAATACCTCGAGCCTCTTACAGGGGACTTATTCACGGTTCGGTACGCTGATTGCATATTTAATGAGGACCATTTTCCGGCATTAGGGGGAGACTTCAAGTACCAAAACGAATGCCAGGAAATCAACTGGAATGCCCAAGGCATTTCCCCCTCAGATCCACGTACTCTAGAGGCTGAACAAGTTCAGAAAATCATAAACTTGCAACATATTACAAATAACCTGCCAGAAACATTTATTGATTATAAGGGTGTCACTAAATCCTCTTATCCTGCTCACAATGCGCCCGAAAGAGTGGAGGTACCAATAAAAACCATTCAACTCCCACTTCCAAAGAAGAGGGGGAGAAGTACGGCCGCTCCTATGCATAATGCTCCAAGTAAGCGTCCGAGGAAATCGAGGACTAAATCCTCCAAATCAGTAAATCCAAGCCAACCTCAAGTTGGTAGACACCCAATAGTGGATAAAAGTCCAACATCAGGACCAAATCCACAACCCAGATCAACGGTGCATCCGAATTCTGATCCTGGGACATCGGAACGCCCTGACTCCATAGTTTTGGAAAATGTCGAGTCAAATAATGGGGTGAAAGAAATTTCCATCAATTATATCGATTCTGGAGAATCATACGATCGTAAGACTACTGTTGTCGACATGTACTTCTCCGCAGCAATTGCAGAAATCTTTCTCAATGATCCAGATCCTAAGACCATGGCAGAGTGCAAAAAGCGCTCGGACTGGGCTCAATGGAAAGAAGCAATCCAAGCTGAGATAGCCTCGCTCACTAGAAGAGGGGTATTCACATCTGCAATACCTACGCCTTCCAAAGTCTTTCCTGTAGGCTTTAAATGGGTTTTCGTCCGGAAACGGAATGAAAACAACGAGGTGGTGAGATATAAAGCAAGGCTAGTAGCACAAGGATTCACACTGAGACCCGACATTGATTACAATGAAACCTATTCTCTAGTAATGGGTGGAATTACTTTCCGATACTTAATATCATTGGCAGTTCAAAATCATCTATCTATGCAGTTGATGGATGTGGTGACAGCATATCTATATGGGTCACTTGATTCGGACATATATATGAAGGTTCCCGATGGAATCCAAATTCCGAATCCAATCGCAAATCGCAACATGTATTGTGTAAAACTACAAAAATCATTATATGGCTTGAAGCAGTCGGGACGAATGTGGTACAACCGACTGAGTGAATTCCTTCTAAAGAAAGGATACACTAATAATGATGATTGCCCATGTGTTTTCATTAAGAAATCTCGAACGGGATTCTGTATTATATCTATGTATGTTGATGATTTAAATATCATTGGCAACCCAAAGGATATAGATGAAGCACGCAAACATTTAAAGACGGAATTCGAGATGAAAGATTTGGGTAAGACCAAGTATTGCCTAGGCTTACAACTTGAGCACCGTCCTTTAGGGATTTTAGTGCATCAGTCAGCCTATATACAGAAAATATTGGAGAAATTCAATATGGATAAATCATACCCTATTAAAACCCCAATGGTTGTTCGTACCTTAGAAATAGGGAAAGACCCATTCAGACCACGGGATATTGGGGATAAGATATTGGGACCGAAAATTCTATATCTCAATGTCATTGGCGCACTAATGTATCTTACAAATTACACCAGGCCTGATATCGTATTTGCAGTGAACTTACTAGCTAGGCATAGTGCGAATCCAACTCGCTGTCATTGGACGGGAGTGAAGTGTATCCTCATATACCTTAATGGCACAAAGGATCTTGGTTTATTCTTCAAGAAAAATCATGATCCCAGTATGATTGGTTATACAGATGCTGGTTACTTATCTGATCCTCATAACGGAAAATCCCAAACAGGATTTGTATTCCTATATAGAGGTACAACTATTTTATGGAAGTCTTCTAAGCAGACTCTGACGTCAACCTCTACTAATCATTCTGAGATTATTGCTCTATACGAGGCATCAAGAGAATGTGTATGGCTTCGCAGAATGATTAACCACATACAACAGTCATGTGGTCTAGGTGCAATTGAATCACCTACAATTATCTATGAAAATAATTCTGCTTGTGTTACACAGATACAAACGGGTTACATAAAGAGCAATATCACTAAGCATATTGTTCCTAAATTGTTTTATCCCCATGAACTACAAGAAAGTGGGGAAATAAACATCTTGCAAATTAAGTCATGTGATAATCTCGCTGACCTATTTACTAAGTCCTTACCAACTTCTATATTTCAAAAATTGGTACATGGAATTGGTATGCGCCGACTTCGAGATTTGCCAGAATCAAGGGGAGACATCCCCTAGATGTAGACCTGTACCAGCATCATATTATACTCTTTTCTTTGACAAGTTTTACTCACGAGGTTTCTTGTTAAAGTTTTTAATGAGGTAATATTAATATAAGCATGTGTCATATTTTCTATTTTCCCCACCAGGGTTTTTTTGTGGGAAATATCAAAGACACATATTGCCCTCATAACTCATCCATGGTTTTTCCCTAAAAAGGTTTTTCATATGTGTTATCCAAGAGGCAATACCAATAATATGTCATCATATTTTCTCCTAATTTTCCCACTGGGTTTTACAGGAGTTTTAGCGACATATCATTTTATATTGCTCCTCATATTTTTTTCCTGAAAAGGTTTTTGAAGGAGCAATCTATATGTCATATCTCCAATATTTTTTCCCACTGGAGTTTTTAATGGGATATCAATGACATAGTGGTTTATTTAAATCACTCATATATGTTATTTTCCTATAAGGTTTAAAGGAGTTTTTATGGCATATCTATACATGCATATTCTTCAAAAAATTTTCCACAGGGTTTTTCGAGGAATCCAAGCTTACAGCTGCATTGATCTCAAGGAAGATTCGATCAAGGGGGAGTGTTACGAAACGGTATCTGTTCCTAACAGACACCTCTTCGTACTGGTGATCTCATCAAGAGGAAGAGGATTAGCAGTTAGTTAGTATAAGTAGTTAGCACTATGAAGGGGCATGTCGCTTTGGTAATAGACAGTTGCCATTGCCCGAACTGTTGCGGCCGTACGATGTCCATACGACGCGACCCTTCATTTGTATATAATCCAAAGAGATCAATGAAACACATAGTTGTTCCCAAATCACTATTTATTTACCTTCACTTTAACACGGACGACGCTGCCGCACCCGAGCCACGAGCAACAGCCCGGACACCGCCGTCGGTGCCGCACCCGAGCCGCTATCCTCCACGACTGCTACCTCCCCCTCTACCGCACCATCTCGTAGCCAGGCACACAGCAGCTCGCTCCACTCGTAGCAACTCCGGAGCCCGCCGCAGGCGCCGTCCGCGACGAGATACCGCCCCCCCTTATTTACCTTCACTTTAACACGGACGACGCTGCCGCACCCGAGCCACGAGCAACAGCCCGGACACCGCCGTCGGTGCCGCACCCGAGCCGCTATCCTCCACGACTGCTACCTCCCCCTACCGCACCATCTCGTAGCCAGGCACACAGCAGCTCGTCCCACTCGTAGCAACTCCGGAGCCCGCCGCAGGCGCCGTCCGCGACGAGATACCGGCCCCCCCTTATTTACCTTCACTTTAACACGGACGACGCTGCCGCACCCGAGCCACGAGCAACAGCCCGGACACCGCCGTCGGTGCCGCACCCGAGCCGCTATCCTCCACGACTGCTACCTCCCCCTACCGCACCATCTCGTAGCCAGGCACACAGCAGCTCGTCCCACTCGTAGCAACTCCGGAGCCCGCCGCAGGCGCCGTCCGCGACGAGATACCGGCCCCCCCTTATTTACCTTCACTTTAACACGGACGACGCTGCCGCACCCGAGCCACGAGCAACAGCCCGGACACCGCCGTCGGTGCCGCACCCGAGCCGCTATCCTCCACGACTGCTACCTCCCCCTACCGCACCATCTCGTAGCTAGGCACACAGCAGCTCGCCCCACTCGTAGCAACTCCGGAGCCCGCCGTAGGCGCCGTCCGCGACGAGATACCGGCGCCCCCCCCCCAATGCTCCATGTCCCCTCCCTTCTCCCCACACGCAGGCAAAAAAATGATGTGCCACGCTACGAGGTCCGTTCCCTGCTGCACCTCTCTATATATTCAAAGCACATATGCACAGCAAGTGCTCGATGCTTTGCCTATGTGTGAGATTATTGTTGCTGGTACAGCTTTGAAGTCGAGAACTTTGTAATTTCGTTGAATTGGCATACTCATTTGCATTTTTTAGATTTACTGCTAACATCCTTCCCCTTGCCTACCAAGTATCAACTCCATCATTCACTAGGTGAATAGCTAACATATTTAGTTAATTGAATAAGTATTAGGGGCTAGGGCAGTGAAAGTTCACCAGTAGGTAGATGTGCCAATTAACATATACGGAAATGTGATGATTATTTAGCTGTTTCTAATGGTAGAAGGGCCATTGTTTGCTTATACCCCTTATTTTCATGCTACTTGAACCATCAGAAAGTACTAGCTCATGGATTCTGAAAAACTAAAGTGTGATATGTGTGTTGAAGTACATCAATACCTTTCAATTTGCAAGGATTGCAGGCCGTATCTTTTACCTTTGCCACTTATTGTGTGGTTCATGGCCTAGCGAACTTGGTCAAACTCTGGTCTAGGCAACTAAACACAGGGGCATGGTCAACCTTCTAAAGGGCATAGCAATGTAGTGGGTTTATTTCTAAATTCTGGTTGCTATCAAGAGTTACAGTTGTTTTGTACACTTACTAGACTAACGAAGCGCGCGTGTGTGTGTGAAATTTCCCTATCCCTATCTTTTTCTCTTATTGTTGTGCTCTACTCGCTAGATTGACTAAATGAGCCAGCAAACTAAATATCTAAATGTCATTCTGTAGAACTTGCTTCTACGATGAGATTCTACAGAAATTGCTTTTTCTTAACTTTCATGTAGGTGAAATGTTCAGCAGAACATAACAGTCTGCCTACACCTTGGATGAGGTGGCAGCCAAAGAAACAATTATGGAAGACCCACAAGGAGAGATGAGAGGGGTCCACCACCGCCTAGACAACGGTTCGAACTAACAATCGAGAATACCATTGTGAGAAGGATCTTCCATACAAAATGGTAAATTAACTCACAATCGCATGCTGATTTTATGGAGTTCATAGTTTACAGTCAAGCTCTTGAAGTTTCTTTAAAGGCATGAAAGAATCCCACATGCAACAAGGCTAAATTGTTTTATACAATGGTAGTTTTTCAAATTTAATTTTATCTGTCTTAAATTTCTCGGTGATGGTGGTTTTAAATAGTGATGACTTATGCCCTCTATGTGCTTCTAAACTCTTGTAGAGCTTCAGCATCCGAGGAACCGCTTGCCTGATCAAGTGGTGGCTCAGCGTATTGATGAGAGGTTATCTACCCTTGCTAGTAATTATATATTATAGAATAGATTTTAGGACTAACTTTGTTTGGGGCAATATATTATAGGATAGATTTTAGGACTAGCTTTGTTTGGGGCAACCTCAGAACTTGCAATCATCATCTTACAAGTTTGAGCTTATAGTACATTGCTTCCACTGGTGAAGATAACTAGAAGACGAGGATGTCTGAAACCAAGAATTACTTAGCATAGCTGATGTGTTTCTGATTACACTGCGATAAAGCTGAGATAGCAGCTTTAGTTTTCGACCTTGGTTTCGAATTGCCTCGTTTGCTTTGACATATCGACAGCCATTAGACTTTCTAGGACACTCGGTGCTTTTTTCATGGTCTCAAACTCTCAATAAATGGATCCTGCATAATGTATTTTACATAGTTTTTTTAAGCACCACCAACTGATGTTGCAACAGCACCAGACACTCTGTATTTTACACATCAAAACATAGAAATATAATGTTTCCTTAATTATAAACTGATTAAATGAGAAAATAACAAAAATCATTTCCATAGCTTGTAATATAAGCAAGATATTTGAATTAGCCAATATTGGAGCAATGCGGTGTACGAGGATTCCAACTTTGTGTGTAGACCTGATTACCAGAAAGATAATACCTTTTTTTTGAGAGATGGTTTCAGCGGATGGATCCGTCCTGAATCTTCAACGATGACACTGTCTCCTGCAACTCAAGCTTACAAATACAAATGCTACTGTTGTCATCTTGTAATTTTTCTCAACCGTAAATTCTAAAGCTGTAGGAACCCTACAAAAATCACCATGCCAACCGTGATATCTATAACATAGCAAATTAATTCTACTACTGTCATCTATAACATAGCGAAATAATTCTACTACTGTTATATATAATATCATTTTTTAGATGTAGCACAAATATGTAGTTGTCTAGTTTGTAAATAGAAACAACGTGCTATGAGTTTTGTATATGTCTGGCATGGGGGGGGGGGCATAATGGGTAACATACGCTCGATCTTAATTGCTAGCATAGCAAAGGAATGGGCACATACGTAGGCGCGTTGAATCAATTTCCATGTGAGGAAGGATCGTCTCATGCATCCCCGTGTGAGGCCGTGATGCATGATGATGGCGGAGGTCATTTGTGACTCAACCACTTCATCCTCTCGTCCATACGCAAATTAACCTTTGTCTCCTCTCCTTTGTTCAGCAGGCCAGAAAACCGAGACCTATAAGGGGGCAGTAAATGACTGAAGCAATTCACACACCATGATAATGTAGGTCTATGTAGCAGCAAGGGTTCTTTAGTTGTGTTAGCAAGGGTGTACTGAGAAAAGAAATGTATCAGTAGAACCATTATCTTGTGACGATAAAATACGAAGCAAAACTGTGTAGGTTACTGGCTACTGCCCTTGTTAGCAGCTCTCTCTCTATATATATATATATTTTGCATTTTGAAACACAAGACTTACCTTCTCTATTGGAAGAAAGGTTTCCTCGTGCTATCTCAATTGTAGGAGGAGGATAAGTGTCATCACCATTGTTTGAAGTGCTGAACGAACCTTGCAAAAAAGTGTTGGCGGACATTGCACGTGAAGAAACAAAAGGAGCAGACTGTAACAAAGAACTATGCACACAGGTGTATGTAGAGTAAATACGTTGAATACCTTGCATGCGCCAAGGTTGTCCTCAATAGCAACTGCCCAGTCTGTGCAAGGGATGCAACAGGCAATAGATTAGCCAGTAAGAAAGTGAACATAGTTCAAATCACTACTTTCTTGCAAAAGCATCATCAACGTAAACCCTACCAGTCTAAGAAGCCGACATCTGCGGGTGAAGCCCCTGCATCCATGAGTAGAACTGCTGACATGAGTTCAACATTTTTATAAATTAACCGCAATCAAGGTCTGACAGTGCTAAGTGGGAACATAGTACAGACTGCAGACATGAGTGCACCAGCCATGCAATCGATGCTGCTTATGTAAAGCTCGCTGGGATTACTATATCTAATATCTCTGAACTTTGATCTTACTCTACCTTATTCGTTGTGCTATTGATGCTGCTTTTGCGCAGCTTGTCCCAAGACACCTCAGAATATGATCCAGTTCTGAAGATCTTAAAATGAAATTATTAGCTATGGGGATATGACCACCATAGTTTTTGAGGCGCCGCGGCGAGGCGCGGCGCCAAACCCCCTTCACAACGCCTAGGCGTTTGTGGCGGACGCCTAGGCGACGCCATACACACATTGTAAGGCATTGTACTATAGAATTTTATATACTACTGCAGCACATACATACCTCGTTTGTTGCCAATTCTTGAGCCCAGGTTCCTTCCTTTCCTTTCCAAAAGCAGGTGCACACTAATCAAAGCAGGCATTATACTAATCAAAGAACAAGTGCAGAGAGTATAAAACTTCAGATTCAGAACAGAGCACGAGGAGGCAGAGCAGAGCAGAGAGTATAATATACAGAGCACACATTAGAGCAGCAGCAGTAGACATTAGAGCAGGTGCAGACTATAATATTCACATTCACATTCAGACAACAGAGCAGCAGCAGACTATAATATACAGAGCAGAGCAGACACCAGAGTAGGAGATCTGGAAAAGCAGAGTGGAGGCGGGGGGCATACCAGGCGGAGGTGGAACTAGCCGACGGAGGAAGACTCGAGGCAGAGTCACGAGCAGTTACGGACTGCAGCACGACGAGGCTGGAGCGGCTCCAGAGCAGGGGCAGACGGGCCAGCGGAAGTGCAGGGCCGGCTCCGCGGCAGGGGCGGCCGGCCAGTGGACACGAGCAGAGGAGCACCCCAGCGGAGGTCGAGGTCCGTCCGCCGCCTTCTCTCTTCCTCTCCCCTCGCCCGCACTCGCGGTAAATGACTCGCGCGCGGTCGATTTCCCGCGCGAAGCGGCTATCTGGGCAGGCGCGCGGTCGATTTCTCGCGGCGCGGTCCTTTTCCCGCGGGCCCGCGATCTTTTGGCGCCCTTTCCCCGCGAATCGGCGTGCGGCGTCTGCGGCGGAGCTCTAGGCGTCCGCCCGACACCAAATTTCTCCTAGGCGACGCCTAGCTCGATTAGGCGGATGCCATACCACTCTAGGTCGTGGCGCCCCCGACGCCCAGGCCCTCTTCCACGCCTTGTCGCCTAGGCGACGACTAGGCGACGCCTAGGCGACGCCTTAAAAACTATGATGACCACAGCAAAAAAAAATTGATGCAAGTTAGCTTAACATAGATAATATTGTCACCATCTTTTGAAGATGAAACTGATGTATAGTTGAACCATCTTTCCAGACCTGGTTTACTGATCTTGCCTAATTTTATTACATAGGTGATATAGAAATGCTATAATTAATAATACATGGAAAGTTAGTTTTTCTTTCAAGGTGTAGGCATCAATGGTGGCAAGTTTTCTGCTTCTAGAACTGGTGTTGAGGCTGATTCAACTAATAGGCTCTATTTGACATTAGTTTTCTTTTTCCAAAATTTGCTTTATTGCACAGACTTGCAATTACAATCAATAAAAATTTGACAACCTATTGTATAAGTTTAGGATTACCACCATGTGTAAGATAAAGATTGCATAAATTTACTAAATGCAGCATAGATACAAAGGCTTCACAGTTATTTGCCTACAATCTGCTACACTTTTTTTGAACATATACAATCTGCTAGTAACCATTCATTGCTGGGGTGCAGGATCCATGGCATGTCTCTGCAGTAACAAAGTGGTGTTCCTCTAGTCTGAAATCAGTTCACCGGATGGGAATGAAGAGCAGAGGAGGCGCACACGGCACACCGGATGAACCCAGACACCATCAGAAGAACACACTACATCAGAAATTAGCATTGGACAAGGTCAGAAAGTGGAATCAAAGTGTAGGTTCACGGGAACACAGCTTTCACGAACCTGGGCAACGGCGGAGGCAAGGGCGCAGCCGGAGCTTGGGCACAGCTCCCTGTGGCGAGGTGGGGAACAAGCAGGGGCGACACTGTGGTGCGGGGCAGACGGAGCAGGCGTCGGCCGTCGGCTCCTCTGGGCAAGCAGCTCCGATGTGCAGTCGCCGACGGCTTCTATGCGCGCAGCCGTGAGCGTCGCGTGGCGCCAGCCCTCCCGGGAGTAGCGGCGTCAGCTCCTCCCTGCGGGCAGCGGCGACCCAGATCCAGTGCGCCACCGCCGCTGGGTCGTACGCACGCAGCGGTGTGCCGGGTTGCCGCGCCGGGGCCGCCCTACCGGAGGGCACCCTTGTCGGGGACGCCGCGCCGGGGGCAGCTCACGCTGAGCCCCTCGCGACGCTGCTCGCGCCGGGGCGGCCACGCTTGGGCCCCTCGCGCCACCGCTCGCGCCGGGGGCCACCCACGCTGGGGGCCCTTGCGCCGCCGCAGCTAGCCGCCCTCGCCGGGGCTCGAGCCTCCCTCACCGGGGGGCTGTGACGCCCTTGCCCGGACAAGCGCGACCGGTGCGCGCCCTAGCCGCCGCCGCTAGTGAGGAGGGAGAGGGACGAGAGCGGGTGCAGATGCGATGACAAATCGGATCTGGGGAGCGTATGCTATGGAACTATGCAAACTTCAAGTCCACACGATTCTAATTTGATGGCCTCAGCTGAAGGTGAGATGTGCTTCATCTGAGATCATCAGATTAGAATTTTTGTGGGAAGGTTTAAGTGAATAAATGACCCACCTTCATCTGAGATCATCGGATTAGAATCATGTGGACTTAGATTAAAGTTTCCATAGTTTCCATAAGAAGCTAGTTTCCATAACATACGCTCCCCGGATCTTGGGCCTGTTTAGTTGCCCATGCAACTCAAAAAAAAAGTTTGCACAATACTTGTCATATCGAATCTTGCGGCACATGCATGAAGTACTAAATGTAGACGAAAGAAAAAACTAATTACACAGTTTAGTTGTAAATCACGAGACAAATCTTTTGAGCCTAATTAGTCCATGATTGAACACAAATTGCCAAATAAAACGAAAAGTGCTATAGTAGCCAACCCAATCTTTTTCACCGACTAAACAACCCCTTAAGGTTGATTTCGGTAAATTTAGAGGTTTTTTTAAAAAAAAAACCTGAGAGGAGGCCTGAACTGCGGGCGGCCGCGGTCTGCTACGTAGGCAACTGGCGGCCGGGCGTCTGGTGATGCGGCACAGTTGGAGATTAGCACGGCGTGGGCGTCCGGTGGTGCGGCGCAGTCGGAGGTCAGGAGGGCGCGGGCACGGAACCTCGGTGTCGGCGCGGGTGGCCTGCGGCTCGGCTGTGCAGTGCGCAGGCGGGGGCGACCGGCGTCGTAGTATCGTTGGAGGTCGAAGACGACAGACCACGTTGCTGAACCAAGGCCAAGAGGAAACTGGGGTGTTCACCCTCCATGCAAACCCAAAATATTTCCGT
The DNA here is from genome assembly GCA_038087645.1 of Saccharum hybrid cultivar R570. NCBI lineage: Eukaryota > Viridiplantae > Streptophyta > Magnoliopsida > Poales > Poaceae > Saccharum > Saccharum hybrid cultivar. The sequence continues at coordinate 6,231,652 of JAQSUU010000191.1, read as the reverse complement.
TGAAAATAAAAATAAAGGGTGAACTTTTCGTTTATTTTTCGACAACTGAACACACCCTGAATTTCTTTTTTACGAGGAAACAGGAAATCTGGAAGGGATTTTTGGTTGAGAAGATGAGAACACGGAGATTTAATGATGCCGGTGCCGACGCTCTCTCTCAGCAGCCCTAGCGATCTCAGGAACAGCCTAGAAGCTAGTCTACTCGTGCAGAGGGATTTTTGGGTGAGAAGATGGAAACACAGAGATTTAATGATGCCGGTGCCGACGCTCGCTCTCAGGCTATCCGCACTCGTCGTACTCTAAATCCATCCTCTAAACAGAATATTCCGTCCTGGTCATCGAGATTCCATTCTCTATATCAATTTCTCCCGCACCCATCCATACTCTATATCATTCTCTATCCATTGTGGGTCCCGCTTATCAGCTTTTTTAATAATAAAACCACTGCCGGCCACTCCCTTTCCATTCTCTCTCTCCCTTCATCCCTCCCGAGTGTCGTTCCCTCCCCGGCCCTCCCTCCCGCGCCCCTCCCCTCCCTCCCCGGCCCTCCCTCCCCGGCGCTTCCCCGGCCGGCGCGAGTGCGGGCGGGCGCGCGGCTCCCAACGGCGGGGCTCACCGGCGCGCGGGCGGATCCCGACGGCGGTGGCTCGGCTGTGGCTCCTCCGAGCAGGCGCGGGGAGCACCGCCACCTCCGGCCGCTGGCGAGCCGCGCGCGGGCGCAGGGATGGCCGCCACCTCCGGCTCCGGGCGCGAGGCGAGGGCGACGATGCAGCTCCTCCGCCGCCGCCGCGGGGCGCGGCTCCTCCTCCGCTGGCCATCCCCTTCTCTCTCCCCCTTCCTGCTCATGGCGCGGACGAACGGGCGCGCGGGCCCCACGCCACGCTGGCCGATAGCGGACGTCTTGGAAGCGCGCTATTCCTGACAGACGCGAGTTCGTCCGCTTGAGTAGCGGACGCTTCCTAGTACCGCGCTGCGGCACTTCGGTCCGCTATCCGGTCCTCCAAGACGGGGATAGCGTACCCGGTGCGGACAGCCTCAGCAGCCCTAGCGGTCTCAGGAACAGCCTAGAAGCTAGTCTGCTCGTGCAGATAAATGAACGGCTTGATTTAACGAAGCACGTGACTGAACGACCGGGATTTTCAGATAAATGAACGGCTTGATTTAACGAAGCACGTGACTGAACGGCCGGGATTTTGCCAGGACATGGCCCAATGACAGCTCGAGAATCCCAGCCGATTGCGCTGCAAACTTGGAGGAAACAACCTTCGGCATGTCACTATTAATGACCATGTTGGTGGTGGAGATTTTTTTGTGGATTCGTGGTACCCGCCTCCACGTCTCCTCCAAAAGTTCATTCATATCAGTCAATACTTCTCCAGGTTTCCTAAGTGGATTAGTTCCTGTCTATGTGATCTCACCCACTTGAATATAAAAGTTGAAAAGATGGAGCGAGAGTATCTACGTATTCTTGAAGATCTGCCGGCCATCCGTTTGCTATACCTTTTCGTAAAGCAAGTTTCTGAAGATGGGCTCATCATCAGTCGTGGTGCATTCCGATGTCTAAGGCGTTTCGAATTCTGTAATATAGATGGACCTGGTTTGATATTTGAAGGAGGCATGCGAATGCTAGAATGGCTTAGGCTCGGATTCGACGCAGATAAAGCACAATCAACATATGGCAGTTTGGAGGTTGGCATCCAGCACCTCTCATCTCTCAAACATATCGTGCTCATTGTCTGGATGATTTCTGAAGGTGGTAATGATCCAGTGGAGGAAGCCGTCAAGTCTGTCATCAGTGGCCTAAAGATGCTCCCCAACTCTCCAACGCTTGATATCAGATTTCGTAGACGGAGTCGGCCGGCAGGCACAGAATAAGGACCACGAAAAACATGACGTTGGATGTCATGTACTGTAGTATGTTGCTTCTGCAGTTTGTGCTTATTGCCAAAATGGAAAGCTCGACACTTCGCACTACATGCTCCATTGAGGTTAGCTTGTAGAATGTCGTCCCAGAAGGGAAGACATGCAACCACTTTTTTTTAAAATAACATACAACCAAAAATTGTGTGTATGTGTTGTAACCATTATTTTTTTTCGCGACCACGCTCAAATGAGCCCGTATTTCATTAAGAGGGTAGCAGACAAGTACAGAACGCAAGCCACGGCTTGCTACACAATAATGAGCAAGGAAGAGAAATGAAAATCCGGAAAACACCAAGCGCAATTACATGAAACCAATTTGCGACCAAGAAGCAATTAGGGGAGCGAACTTCCTGAACCCGCTGCAACCCAAACATCACACTCATCATGTATCTTGGGTAGTAGCCATGCCGGCATGATAGCAAATCTCTCAAAGACCCAACTATTCCGCTCTTTCCAGATCAACCAAGAGACCAGGAGGAAGAGAGCATCGAAACCTCTTCGCTGTTCCTTCGGTAAGAGCTTTCTCTCGCCGAGCCATTGCTCCATGGCAGTCGCCTCCTCCTGGACGGGCTGCACAAGGGAGACTGCTGCACGTAGCCGTGCCCAAACCTCCCTTGTATACACACAAGCGCAAACTAGGTGGTTCATCGTTTCCGGCGCTCGGTGGCAAAGCGCTCAGAGATCACAGTCTTGTAGCCCTCGTTTCTTCGTGCTTGCCGTCCAAGCATCGCTCATGGATTGCCAGCCAGAAGAAAAACTTGACTTTGGGCGGAGCGGGGGCCTTCCACAACTGTGTTGCACCCCGCAGCTTCACAGAACCATAAAACATAGCACGATATGCCGAGGAAGCTGAGTAGACACCATCCCTACCAAACCGCCAAACAGAATAACTGTAACCATTAAATTTTCTTCTTAATGCAGTGACATGCAACTCTTCTGAGAAAGAATTGTCAAATTTTCTCTTCAAGACTGCTCCTGAATGGGAAGATCCTGCATAACTGGATAATCTCCCAGCTTTGAAGAGAGATCTGTATGTTTCTTGGATTACTCAGGCTTCCTGAACTGCGCAGAGCAAACAATTTTTTCGCGAACATGCGCCGGAGCGCAAACAATCGTGAAGGAGCGACCTGGTGTCTGCATTATACATGACTGCATCGCAAAAGGGAGTTGCAGGATCCTATGGAGGAACTCTAAGAATAACTGTAACCATCTGGAGCCACTCCTATGGAGAGATGTGCAGGAACATCTTGGAGATAAGGACCTTATGGAGCTGTTTAAGAGACATTGGCAACAGAACCGACAAAGTAAGTTTGTAAAGATCTGAAATGAGCTAGATGGGTTGTCATTAAAATATGTGGCCAAGAAAGAAAGTGGTGCTCATGTCGATATGCAGCAGGAGTGAACTGAACATAAAGAGACAGAGCCTAAAGAAATTATGCTGGTGACAGCAACAGCAAAATAACGAGTTATAAGAATATGCAATTTGCAACTTTGTAAAAGTTGTAGCAGGTACAGATCTGACCTTGAGTGTGTAAACAAATAAATGATCCAAAGGAAGAGTAGACCAAACTTCAAAGAACGCATGGAATGTTCTGTATTCATCTTAGTAACTCTAAATACAGATAAGCTGTTCAAACCATATTCAGGCCTTTTAGTATGTTAACCCTAGTGTAAGTTGCTGTTGATTTCTATAGAAGTAGTTATCAGAGTATGGCAATTGATAGATATGAAACACATGTTTTATTAGTCAGAGAATGATGATTTATTTTGGATTATGGATTTTATAGATTATTTTAGTTTTTTTTTCTGAACTGCAGTCTTTTTTAATAACATAGGAGGGAATGGATTTTATAGATTATTTTAGTTTTTTTTTTCTGAACTGCAGTCTTTTTTAATAACATAGGAGAGAACTTTGCTTGAATGGTATTTAGGTGAATTTTGAAGGACAAAACCTACTTTGTACAACTCACTTTATGTTTTATAATTGTATCCAAAGCAGTGAACAAACGTAGTCAGCTATCACATTCAGTGCTCTCTAAACAGATTGAGATAATGTGGTGAAGTCATCACGGAAGGATAACTGAACATACAATGACGACGACGACCACCAAGCATGTCAGTCCCAAGCAAGTTGGGGTAGGCTAGAGTTGAAACTCAACAAGCACCTTCAGTCACGGTTCAAGCACGTCGATAGTTGTTTTCCAAGCACTCCTATTCAGACACAAATCTCTAGGTATATTTCATTCTCTCAAATCTCTTTTTATTGTCTCCCCCTATGTCAACTTCGGTCTTCCTTTGTCTCTCCTCACATTGTTATCTTGACTTAGAACTCCACAATGCACTGGTGCCTCTGAAGGTCTCTTTTGGACATAGTCAAACCACCCCAACCGATGTTGGACAAGCTTTTCTTCGATAGGTGCTACCCCTAGACGATCACGAATATCATCATTCCGCACTCGGTTCATTCTTGTGTGACCACAAATCCAACGCAACATATGTATTTCTGCAACATCCAGTTGTTGAACATGTCGTTTCTTTGTAGGCCAACATTCTGCTCCATACAGCATAGCGGGTCTAATCGCCGTTCTATAAAACTTGACTTTTAGCTTTTGTGGTACCCTCTTATCACAGAGAATGCCAGAAGCTTGGCGCCACTTCATCCACCCAGCTTTGATTCTATGGCTAACGTTCGCATCAATATTTCCATCCATCTGTAGCATCGATCCCAGATATCGAAAGGTATCTTTCCTAGGCACTACTTGACCTTCCAAACTCACATCTCCCTCTGTAGCAAAACCTCCTAAATTATATAGCCCACATACACCTGTCATTGTCTCTAAGACCTCTGACGGCTATGCATGTACACCAGATAACCTAAGAAGATCTGTCGGGTGCCCTCGCAGGACTCCGATTCAACTACATTTGACAACTCATACCAGGATCAACAAAGGAGTAACTACAACATTATAACATTTGTACAAAACTTTACATCAGAGTGCGGAAGAATAACAACAATAAATTTATAAATCATGATTAAGTTAACTTTTTACAAACTTAACTTGTATTGCGGAAGTCGAGTAGAACTACAGAAGAGAACTTAGGCAGAGCACCTAAATCAGGAGAGGACAACTCGATCATGTCGAGCCCACCGACATGACCTAATTAGTAGCAATAGTCAGCACCTGCAACAGGGGTTAACAAACCCTGAGTACTCAATTGTACTCCGCAAGACTTACCCGACGAAAAGAAAAGACTCCAAGGATATGCTGGCTTAAGCGAAGTAGTAAAGCTAGAAAAAAAAAGTTTTGTAGAAAAGCTTACTACCAGTGTATCCTTGCTTTCAAACTTTTAATTAAGTTTTGGCTCCAGTTTTAGTATAGCCTAATTATAGCTAACTTTTGCACCTATATCTATCTCAATCAGAAATATAAGCATCACATTTGTTATTCACTTTTTTCCATCTCAAGTTCAATAGTAACCATGTTCAGTTGTTGCTACGATGTGGAACACAATCAAGACTCCTTTCTCATGGAGTAACGACGATTCGAACCGCTTGATTTACCCAGATGGGGCTTCCTAACCACACGACATATGTAGAACCAAATCTTGCATATATCAACTCTTACTTGGGTCGCCCAAAACCAGAACGTGTCCATTGCCACTCGAGAGCACAGTACTCCTCGAACCCGGCCCAATTCTAGCCCCGAGGGTACACGCTACTCTCGCTATCTCTCCACTCCCAGTGCGAGGTTAGACGTTCTCGTGATGGAATAGCCGAAGTAAGGCTTACCCATCCTTGGGTACGTGACTAGTACTATCCAAAACTCCTTGACTCGAGGGCCAACAACGTACGGTCCTTAATCGATACGGACAGGAGCAACCACCAAAGACGATTCCCATGCCCCGTCCGGTCTCAAGTTCATTCTCATATTCATTTCCACATGCTCTCATGACCTGTCATTAGGTCAGGAGAAACAAGGAATAAACCTATTCTGGTGATCAAAGAAGTATTATTCGACTTCTACCGAAGTCTAAGCATTACTAAGCATAAGAGATCGATCTACATATACTTGTGGGATATCATCTGGATATAAATGTAGATCAAGGTAATCATACATTAACGGTATCAACCAACTCCTACTAACTTAATGCACATTACACTAGACTTAAGGTGTAATAAAGCATTTATAAAACAGAAGAGTGGTTATATGTCCGGGGCTTGCCTGCGTTGCAGTGGTGGTTAGTTCTCATAGAAGTCAAGTTTGACACCAACACCATGGGTGGATCCCCTTCTCCGAAGCTTGATCGACACGATCCAAAACACTCTCGTATAAACTACACGTAATAAAAATGATGCGATGCTTAACTTGATGGAATGCATGCCATGATGCATGATGATGAACAAAGCATAGCATACAAGAGACATTTAGAAAGGATAAACATTAGTTATATACTTGAGTACAACCTTCTTTCGTGATACAGTTGCAAAACAACAGAACTCACTGTCTAACAGTACTTCATTAAGCAACATTATTACTTCTTAAAGAACATGTTAATCATGAGCTCAACCAAGTAATTAAGGTGCCAAGGATCATTAAGGGTTAATGACCCAAGGTCATCACTCAATCAAAAAGGGCACACAACACTTAAAGTTATTGATTTAACATTTAATTAATCACTTAAATAATTAAGGCATAAACTAAGAATAAATAAAACTTAATCTAATTGAGCTCAAACTTTTTCTATAGATTAATCAGGATCTAAAACAGTGTAAAACAAATTTTAGGACTTTTGGGTTAATAATTTAATTATTAAAATTCCTGGAAGTTGCATTTAATATTTAATTGAACTAATTAAATAACTTACAAAAAGTAATCAAATTTAGCATTTAATATTTTTCCTAATTAGTTTATACCTTGAAAAGCTTACACAAAATTTTCACTATTTGTGGAGCTGTACAGAATTTCTAATAAAATAAACAAACACTAACACTATTTACATTTTTGAAAAAGAAAAACAAAATTCATTTCGGGCCAACTCCTTCCCTCTGGCTCGGCCCAACCGCGCGCTCGCACTCGCCCGCGTCGCGTGCTTGCGCGGCCCAGCATTGCGGCCCAGCTACGCCCGCGCCCGCGCTCTCGCCTCTCCCTCCTTTCTCTCACTGACAAGCGGCCCCAGCTGTCATCTTCCTCCTCCCGCTCTCTCACTCTCTTCCGCGCGCTCGGCCATGCCCGCACGGCGGTCGGCCAGCGATCACACCGCCAGCGACTCAAACAACATGACCAAAACGATCTACATCATCCCACGAACTCATTACACCCCCCTAACAACGTAGCTCGAGCACCGACGACCCCTTACCGACGATGACGGCGGACCACAGTCGACGGTGAGCCGCGAAAACGCGCCACCAGCGACGTAGCGACCAAATTCATGCGAGAAAAAGGTTTAGGGGCTCACAACGATCACGTTGGTGCTCTCGGTGATGACGGAGAGGGGCCGGAGTGGTCTGGCCACGTGAGGGCGGTGATGGCGGGGCTCCAACCGGACGCGAGGAAGACGGCGGCTATCCGATGATCCCGAGCGGTAGCGTCTACGCTGGGAGGCTCAAACGGTTCGCGAGATGATGGCGGAGCTAAAGGCAAGATGGAGAGGGCTGCGGTGGAGTAGAGAGGACGAATTTCGCCGGCAAGATGATGACGGTGGCGGCGGTAATGGCGAAGCAAGACGACGACAGTAGTCGTGGTGGGCGTTATATAGAGCTGAGAAGATAGAGAGGAGACTAGAGAGCGCGAGACGGTCCAGTTGATCGCGGTGGCACGCTGGAAGGTCGTGGAAACGGCTAGCGCGACGTCGGTGGCTCACCGGCGCCCATGCCACGTGCTGCCGGACGCTGATTCGCCGTGCACTGTAGCTCCCCCAAAACTTTTCAAATACAAACTGTTTTCTCAAATTACTCCCAAATTCATGTAACAACTTGAAAAATTCCCAAGATATGAAATCTTCATAATTTCAAGCTCTACAAGTTTTGTATTGAACACTTTTTCAAATTCAAACTGAATTTTGAAATTTGAGTTTAAATTCAAAAGGAGACACTTTTTGAAAATTTGGTAATTTAGAAATTACTTTGGATTTTGTATTGAAACTTAAAAAACTTCAAACACCAAAGTTGTACATCTAGCCAAGACCTACAACTTTGCTATTCAAACCATTTTCAAATTCTGCCTCCATTTTGAAATTTGAGTTTGGGGATAAAGAGGGGTCAAATTTGAAATTTGCTTCTTTTCAAAATTGCTCCACATTTTACACTAAAACTTTGAAAACTCAAAACACCAAAGTTGTAGCCCTTGAAAAGTTCTACAAACTTGGTTTTTAACTTTTTCCCAAATTTTGCTTAGATTTTGAATTATTTCAAAGGGGGTAAAATCAGGGTTTTGGAAATCAGGGTTTTGAATTCAATTGATTATTCTTTTTCACTAAAACATGATTAATTATTTATCCCTAATAAAATATTATTTCATGTGATAAGCAACATGGCATTATTAACATATTAATCATACTAATAAAAACAACATATCAGATTACTATTGAAACAGGTAAAACATGTATATGAAACATGAAACACCCTATTTGCAACATATGAAACACTACCGAGCAACACATGAAACATCACTATGCAACAAAGACTTGGTATATGAAACATTGCTTATGCAACATGAAATGCATCTTATGCCTTGATGTATAATGATAATGCATGATCATTACTTAATCAGGTTTTATTTAGTATAGTAACACCAGGGGTGTTACACCCTCCTCCTGTGCAGTAGTGCCGAAGTCGCATCTCATGTATTCAGTTTTAGTTCTGCTTACTCTAAAACCTTTAGACTCAAGGCCTCAAGGGTCTGCTGCCATAACTCTAGTTTCCTAATTACTCCTGCCCGGCTTTCATCAACTAACACTACATCATCGGCGAACATCATACACCAAGTGATATCCCCTTAAATGTTCCTAGTAACCTCATCCATTACTAAGGCAAAGAGATAAGGGCTCAAGGCTGACCCTTGATGTAGCTCTATCTTAATCAGGAAGTAATCTGTGTTACCATCATTTGTTCGAACACTAGTCACAACATTGTTATACATGTCCTTGATGAGGGTAACATACTTTGCTGGGACTTTATGCTTGTCCAAAGCCCACCACATAACATTCATTGGTATCTTGTCATAAGCCTTCTTCAAATCAATAAAAACCATGTGTAGGTCCTTCTTCTGCTCTCTAAACCGCTCCATAACTTGTCTTATTAAGAAAATTGCTTCTATGGTTGACCTTCTTGGCATGAAACCAAATTAGTTCATAGATATCCGCATAGTTCCTCACAGGCGATGTTCTACGGAAGGATAACTGAACATATGGACTCTAAAGTAGCTTTCCATTAATTGGCATCGGTATGCATTAACAGTCATTGCAAAGGATTAAACGGAAATCCATTACATACCTGGATGGGCAGCAGATGCATAAATTTGTGCTGCATAGATCATCAGAATTTTAGATGGATAGTCAAGGAAATGTAAAAACTTACAGGAGCTCTTATAAGAACAATTGATTGACTGGCACATAGTGAAATAAATTCGATATTGATTGAAACGGTTCATGAGACCATACCTGGATGGGTAACAGCTGCATACATTTCTTGTAGCCTGTATTTTACAATATAAAAGTGTAAAAATTGGACCATATGTGTGGAAAAATTTGTAGCGTATGCAATAGTAATTTATACATGTTGGAAACAGCATTTGGGTCAGCAAAAAATATCAAGTTGCAGATACCAAAACGGGAGCTATAGAAAATCACTGTAAACACCAATATTGAAAAGTAATGGAACTCAGAATTGAAACACCAATCAGAATAGACCATAGTTTTAAATCTCCCGCTATAGCTGCCGCTATAGCCCGCTATAGCCTTTTGAGGCAGGGTGCCGCTATTTGTGTTCATGTACAATTTAGCCGCTATAGCCCGATATAGCTCCGCTATTAGCTGTTTTAGAGATATACCGCTAAACACCTTAGCCCGCTATTTAAAACATTGGAATAGACACAACCACTAATAAAGTGGCAGACGGGGGGCACCACATCAGCAGGTGTGCACTTCAAATATAATCCATTCATGGTATTAATACACAACTGTCCGAACTAATAAAGCAATAGGCAGAATGAAATTACGCAGTAGCAGAACAGGTGCTAAAATGTAGGGAAGGCATACATGTCCATTCCAAATACAAACCATGAGCAGTACCAATACAAGGCTACTAGGAAACTAATCATGCAATAGGCAATGTCCACTATACTTGGAAAGTGTCCTTTGGCTTTGAAGTGAAATTTTTCACTCGTTATTTGAAAGCGTAGTTGTTCATTGAACCCAAAAGGAAAATGAATCAAAAGAAGTGATGAAATTATGCCAGGAAAGTAAAACATTGTATAAATATGGGAAACTTTCAATTCTGAAGTATGACCTGCGTGAATACATGTAGCATTGTTGAGGTAGCCAAACAAAGATATTTTTAGCCATTACAACACGGGGAAGGGTTGCCGCAGCAGCTGCTATTCTTTAAGTACACATCTGCCGAAATAAGTTACATGCATGCATACATGCACCCGTATACAATCAAGGCATCGCAAAATTGAAAACTTAACTGTTGTAAACTGATGTATGAAAATAGGCCAAACACAAAGAAAGGGGATTATCCATGCAAGGAGAGACCGAAATTACCAGGGCAGCTTCTTTAGGCCATGTAGCGAAGTGGACGTGCTCATCGCTAGCATCTAGCAACTTCCGTACCTGAATATGTCAAATGAATGAGGGAATTAGCATGCACAATCAGAAGATCTATGGTTGGCAAAGAACTTTCTGCAGTATATGAGGTGTCGTAAGCCTGCAAATCGGATAGCTGCATAGATCAGCGAACGTTTAGATGGGAGAGGCAGAGCACGTGGCAGGACGGAGCCGAAGAGGATGGGGGGACGGGCTCGCGGCGCCGGCGCAGTCACAGGTAGCAGCGACGGATTCGTGATGTTGGGAAGGTGGCGGCCGTTCTGGGAGGCAGCGACAGGCGGGGCCCCGCCGGGGGGCTGCGCGACGGAGCCGACGGGGGGGGGGGGGGGGGGGGGGGGGGGGGGGGGGGGGGGGGGGTAGTAGGACCAGGGGCGGGTTCGCGGCACCGGCGGCCTCACGGGTAGCAGCGACGACATGGCGACCTTGGGGAGGGGGGCGGCCGTGCCGAGAGGACGGCGGAGCCGGCCAGGCCTGCGCCAGAGTCATCGGCGCGGAGCGAGGGTCGCCTGCTGGGACGCTGCAGCTAGGAGGACAGGGTGGGGCGGTGGAGGAAGCGGTGCCGCGCTGGCGAGAGGGCGCGGCGTGCGGAGGTGGCCGCAGCTACTGTGCTCGCGCCCCTCGCCCGCTCCGGGGTGGCCGGAGCCTCCACGCCAGGGTCGCCGCGGCCACACCCCTGCCCGGAACGCGGATAAGCGGAGGAGACGACCGGACGAGCATCGGCCCGCGAAGTTTCGCGGCAGCTCGGGTAGAGAACAAAGCGGGTTTGAGACCCTCGGGTGCAAGCTCGGGCACCCAATTAAGCCACTTCACCCGTTAGCCCTCAATTGTCGGATCCGGCCAAGACGAGATATAGACCGTCCGATTGGGGTCGTAGCAGGTCTCTCACCCGTTGAGCCGTCAACTCCAGAACCCGCTCGCGAGCGACTCCTGCACCTCCCTCCTCCCAGCGCGGGTGCTGCCTTCCCGCCATGCCAGCGCGGGCAGGGGGCCGCTGCGCGGACGGCGGTGCGGGCATGACGGCTCTGGCCACCCTGGAGCCATCCCGGCACGGTTGGGGGTCCTAGCGGTCGCGACGACCCTGGCGCAAGCGGGTGCGGGCGCGGCGGCCCCAGTCGCTCCGGTCCCGGCTATCCCATCGTGGGTGGGGGCCCAGCGGCGCCAGCGGTGCGGGCACAGGCACAAGCGCGCACATGGCTCGGGAAAGGCACACCAGAGGCGGCGGCGCTCCCGACTCCCCCCGCTTGGCAGCTGGGCGGGGTCGACGCCTCGACACGGCGGTTCCACGCCCTCCCGGCGCCGCTCCCCAGCCCCTGCTGTCCCGCCCCCGGCCATGCGGCCCGGCCTTGCGCCTCCGTTCCCTGCTGCAAGCCACCCGATGGACGGTCCTGCAGTGCTCTGCTTCGCGGCGCCCTGCCGCCTCGGTCAACAACTCAGCTGCGTGGCACGCCGGCGCCCCGGCCCCCTGCCCCTATATGCGCTATAATAACTGAGGATGAAAACGGTCGAAAACGGTCGAAAACGGACTTACGAAATAGAAAATGAAAATGGTTAGTTCGATACATTTCTATATTTTAGCAATTAAAGAATACAAAAAATGGTTGAAAATGGTCGTGAAACCAATTGAAACTGACAATTTTTTATGTTTAAAAACGAAATCATAATATAGAAAACGAAAACGGTCGGTTCGGGATATTTCCGTTCCGTTTTCATCTTTAATAATAACTAAGATTATATGCGCTAAAATAACTGAGCTTGGCTAAAATAACTGAGCTTGGCTAAAATCGGATGTTTCAATGGGTCAAATTCATGACTTATATGCGCTAAAATAATTGAGCTTGGCTAGTTATTTTTGCGGATATGTCTTACCCGCGGGTATGCGGGTATGGGTAGTATACACCCGCACCTGTACCCGCCATACCTGATGGGTATAGGATTTTGCCCAATAACGTAACCACAGGTAGAAAAAACATCCCATGTCCACCTCTTTATTAGGTAATATCCATCGGGTAGTCGGGTTTCGGGTACCCGTTGCTACCTCTATTCTTGGCTGTACAGGCAAAGGCAGCTTCTCGCTGGCCTCTTCTTTGCATGCTCATCTTCCCCATGTCGGGGATTGCGCTGGAGTCACAGGGATGGTGGCGTCGGCACCACCGACAAGGCATGTGGAAGGAACCAATGATCCTCTCGAGGATTTAACGATATTCATGTAGTGCATCTAGCTTTATTGCTGCTATCATTTCGAATCAAATTAGAAGGACAGAAGGAGCCGGTAGGGCTCGCAGTAGACCAGATGCGGCGCTATCGGGAAGATCACCACCGGCCACAAATCCACGACCTCCATGTTGCAGGCTGTCTCTACCGACTACTGCTGCTACTTTACCTGTGCTACATTCCCTCTTCAGAAAACAAAGAGAATCGCTGTAGGTAAGTCCAATCCCGTTCTTCTTCATGTACAAATTCAACTAGAAAGATGCAGGTAACGTTGAGACCTAGCTTATGTGAAATTTTCAGTTCTTTTAAGTCCTGTGCACATTGGAAGTTTCCTCTGTTACAGAGACAGATTCAGTTTCAGTTCCTGGCCCTATTCAGATACCTTATATATTTTTTATGAAAGTTGACATACTCAATACATAGATTGTTTATTTAATCCTAAGCCATTCAGTACCTTTTGGATCTCAGTTCATTCAATTAACATAAATCAATCAAAAATATCCTGAGTCCAAACCAATTGGTTTCCAGATTTTGCTTTCTACAATCCACATAATCATCCAAAACATAGGTGGTGCCACAGCTGGATCCTGACAAATATGCCTAAGGAGATCAGATTACTGGCCAGAGCCAGATCCTGATAAATATGCCTAAGGTCAGAGCATTTGAGCCTAACTCATACTCAAACTAACTAAAATCACTGCACATATATATCATTACATGTACTCAAATATCATTGAGATCATTTACATCTCACTATTTGTTAATTGAAAGATCCATCTAGCACTATCTCTGACAATTCAATTCACTCAAAATTAATTATTCGTCATTCTTTATTAAACTTATGTACTTATTTTCATTATCCTTAAGTACCAGATAATACTTCTATTTTCCTTAGCCTTTACAGTAAGAAACATGTCTCTAGAATCGTTTTCGCATAATATGCATGCTTAATTGCTAATGCAAAACCCTCAGTTTTCTTTTACAGTCATAGTGAACTCTTAGTTAACCTCTTGTTTTTCTAATACATCATTTGTTCATTATTTGGGATTCAAGAATGCTATTGCAATAATGGCTGATAGAGAAAGGGAAATGCTGTTGTAAATGATAACAAGATAGGTAGAATGGGAACGACAAAAGGATGTACCTGACATTTTCACGTACAAAGCAATATGATTCCTTACCAATATTCCATTTCTCATCTTCTATGAGCTTCAAGGGTAATTACATATTCATCTATTGACAACTTTGATCTTCTTTATTGCAGCTCAAGGAATAACTCTTACTCTTAACCACAGGATTTGGAACTGCATATAGTTTAGACTGTCTCTTGGTCTTTTCTCTTGAGGTACATCCACATTTAAAACTGTGTGGTTACTGGTTAATACAAAAAAGGAACAAATGAAGCAGTGCGAACACAAGGTTGACAAGTATCCTTGTCCGTTCGTTTTGTGATGAGTGATTGTCAATGTGATCCACGAAGTAGGTTGAGTGGTGACTAACCCTACCATGATAAAAGCTTTGTGTGCATGTCTCTTGACTCGTGATGTGCAGGTGTAGAGCACGGAGACGGTAGACGACGACGAAGTGAAGGTCAAGGAGGACGTGCCGTGCCGACAGACCGGGAGTGGTGAAGGGCGGACGTGAGGCTTGGACCGAAGGACCAAGAGGCCGGGTGACTAGCCGCAGTGACTGACACTTGGGACATCGACGAGTGCAAGTATACATGGTGATGAAGACGGCGTCAGCCAAGTCAAGATGGAGACGATAGTATCGTGGCACTTGACGGAGGCCGGTGGGCCGAGTTAAGGAGGAAGGCGAAGGCGTCATGCTTGGCGGGAGGTCGGACACGCGTCGACATCAGGGGTTTAGTGGTTTCGTCCTCAAAACCATCGGCGGAGGATATGTATGGAGTACGCTTGTAACATCCTAAAAATTCACATTCAAAAATCACTCGCGTTAAAAATTATTATCAAATACATTTCAAAAACTATAAGTTATCTGAGCTCTATATCCTTCTAAATCTTATACATCTTATATCCATCCCAACTACCTCTCTTCAATTTATCATACACCGTGGCATCGGCATCACCCACCCGTTCCTCATCTCTCTCCCCCCTCTTTCTTGCTTCGCCCGATGCCCGACAACGCCGAGCAAGCAAGCCAGCGGCACATCCCTGCTTCCTAGCCTATAAAAATGCATGCCTGGTTGTTCTTCCACAGCAGCACACTCAGCTCACCACTCACTTGTGTGCTCTCGTTTCACTTGCCTCGCGTATACCATATACGGTCATACGCACGAGCCGGGCTCGACCGTCGTCGCACGACGAGGTGAGCAGCCCATGAGCATCCCCTTGCTCTTCCCATTCTTCCTGTGGTTTTCTCTTTACTTCCCTCCTTGCCCTTGCCTGTGCCGAGCCGCTCCCGAGCTCCACGAGCTTAACCATGGCGTCGTCCATGCAAGAAGCAAGAAGAAGACCCTTACTAGCTTTTCTCTCTCCCTTCCCATGCATGTGTGTATGACGTGTGGGTCCTAAGCTATAACTCTATCCAAATAGCACACGCATAGTATACACCATGCACTGGAGACTGGAAATAGAAGAATCAACTAAAGTTCAAATGAAGATCAGGAAAACTGGAGACTGGAAATAAAAGAACAAGTGCTTAGAAAGAGGAAATTACCACTTCGCCCTCATAATCCAGAAGTGTTGTAAATATTTAGGTTAAGGGCATAATAGTCATTTTTATGTAAAATACGAAGACTTGGGCCCTATAAATACCCCCTCTGACATGTACAATGAGAGGATGAAATAAATGAAACTTTGCATGTAATTTTGTCTTGGATGAAATTTTTCTGATGATTGTGTGAATTGTGTCGTCTGACCTGAACTTTTCACCCAACATCTGGCGCCCACCGTGGAGCAGATTTGCTATTATATGTCTCAGTCATATAAACAGCAGTAAGTGCAGTACTAGTCCAAGAACAAGAAACAAATCATTCAAAATATCAAGTACCAGTCTACTATGTTTCAGAAGCATTATCTGGATAAAAAATGTACTACTCTGAGATTGAGAAAATCGCATACACAGTTTTAACAGCATCAAGAAAGTTGAAGCACTACTTTCAGGCCCACAAAATCAGAGTTCTCACAAATTACCCTCTGAAAGAAGTATTACAAAGTTACAGAACAACAGGAAGACTGGGAAAATGGGCAGCAGAATTATCTCAATATTTTATAAAATTTGAAAAAAGAACATCAATAAAATCCCAAGTCCTAGCAGACTTCATAGCAGATTGGACACCCTCCCAAAGTTCAAGAGAAGACAAGAAGCAACCAGAATGGACAATATATTGCGATGACGCATGGGTCTTCGCAGGGGCTGGAGCAGCTGCAATAATCACCTCACCTTCAGGCATAAAGATGAAATATGCTGCAAGACTAGAATTTCAATGCACAAACAACATAGCAGAATACGAAGCTATTTTACTGGGACTTCGCAAAGCAAAAGCAATAGAAATCCAAAGATTGATAATCAAAACAGATTCGCAAATTATAGCAGGACACATTAAAAAAGACTACAAAGCAAGAGGATCCAGAATTAGCAAAATACTTGCAATTTCTCAGAGATTAAGAAAAACATTTTGAAGGTTTCACAGTCAAAAACATCTCAAGAAATGACAATTTAGATACAGACGAACTAGCAAAAGCTGCAGCACAAAACTCAAGTCTCCCTTCAAGATGTTTTCTATCAAATCTTGAAACAAGCATCCATCAAAGCAGTGCAAGCTACACCCAGAGAAGTCCATATAATACAAAGTGAAGACTGAAGAGCCCCAATTATGACTTACCTTCGTGGGCACTATGAGCCTAAAAATGAAGTCAACAAAATAAGAATGAAGCAAAGAACAAGAAATTACAAGATCATCAACAATCAGTTATACAAACAAGGAATATGTGCACCATTACTCAAATGTATATCAGTAGAAGAGGAGAAAAAGCTACTATCAGAAATACACGAACGAATTTGCGGCACACATCCTGGAGCAAGAACAATGGCATGAAAAGCATTCCGTCAGGGATTTTATTGGCCATCAGCCCAAAATGACAGCAAAGAAATTGTCAAATCTTGCCATAATTATCAAATGTCTGCAAGCAAAGAAAAGACTCCAACAATAAATTTACAAATAATAGAACCAACTTGACCATTGGCTTGATGGGGAATTGACATAATTGGAAAGTTACCTACAACATAAGGAAACCTTCAATATGCAGTAGTGGCAGTGGAATATTTCACTAAGTGGATCGAAGCTAAACCAGTGACAAACATGTCATCTTTCACAATGAAGAAATTTCTTTGGCAAAACATCATTTGTCGTTTCGGAGTTCCAAGACAAATAACAGTAGATAATGGAACTCAATTTGACAGCCAAAATTTCAGAGATTATTGTAAAAGTCTGGGGATTCAATTATGTTTCGCATCAGTAAAACACCCATAGTCAAATGGTGCAGTTGAACGAGCAAATAAAATTATATGTATAGGAATATCAAAATGCCTCGTGGGACTACCAAAAGGCAAATGGGTGGATGAGTTACCTAAAGTTATTTGGGTACATAACACTACAGTTTCAAGATCAACAAACTTCTCACCTTTCAAATTGCTTTATGCAGAAGAAGCGATGACACCTTAAGAGATATAATTTCAAGGACCAAGAACAAATATTAAAATAATAGATGAAGACCAACAAATAACAAGCAAAGATTTACTAGAGGAAGAAACAATGAAGGCGATTCAGAACCTTGAGAAATATCAAAAGGAAACAGAAAGTTGGTACAATAAGAAAGTCAAACCAAGACAATTATCGCCAGGAGACTTTGTCTTGAAAAGAAAAAGAAATGAAGACACAGTCGGAAAATTTCAGCAAAAATGGGAAGGATTGTTCCTCATCATAAGAACCAACAAGCCAGGAGCATTTCACCTGGCAGACATGAGTGGAAAGGAAATTGATCACACATTTAATATTCAAGACTTACGAAGATACTATTCCTAGAATTTGCTTTCATCTTTTTACAAAATAGATTAGCTTTTACATTCTAAAAAA
Organism: Saccharum hybrid cultivar R570; assembly: GCA_038087645.1. Taxonomy (NCBI): domain Eukaryota; kingdom Viridiplantae; phylum Streptophyta; class Magnoliopsida; order Poales; family Poaceae; genus Saccharum; species Saccharum hybrid cultivar. Next base: position 6,213,594 of record JAQSUU010000191.1, on the reverse strand, counting down.
TTTCAATTCAAATATAAACGAGCTGCACTCTTTTTCCACTCAAGGGGAACCCTTCGCAGGGTGAGTGGTTTTTTAACGAGGCAGTCTCCATTGTAAATTCTCATCAAAGTATAAATGAGAAAGCTAGTTCCCTTAAAAAACAATCTTATCAACGGCCGAAGAGTATACTTTAAATATACTCATGTATCGGCAAAACACACAAAGTAGGTAGCATCATTATTCGAACAAGCAAAAAACGATGCTAACCTATCAAAAGAATCATAAAATATATTCACTAAGGTGAATTTTTTCGCCAAAAAGAGCGAACAATATTTCAAATTCACTAAGGTGAATTTCGACTTCAAAAAAGAAGTCTGCATGTTATCTTCGTCAAAAAGAGCAAACAATATTTCAAATTCACTAAGGTAAATTTTGACTTCAAAAAAGAAGTTTGTATGTTATCTTCGCCAAAAAGAGCGAACAATATTTCAAATTCACTCAGGTGAATTTTGACTTCAAAAAATAAGTCTGCATGTTATCTTCGCCAAAAAGAGCGAACAATATTTCAAATTCACTAAGGTGAATTTTTAACTTTAAAAAAGAAGTCTACATGTTATCTTCGCCAAAAAAGAGCGAACAATATTTCAAATTCACTAAGGTGAATTTTGACTTCAAAAAAGAAGTCTGCATGTTATCTGCGCCAAAAAGAGCGAATAATATTTCAAATTCACTAAGGTGAATTTTGACTTTAAAAAAGAAGTCTGCATGTTATCTTCGTCAAAAAGAGCGAACAATATTTCAAATTCACTAAGGTGAATTTTGACTTCAAAAAAGAAGTCTGCATGTTATCTTCGCCTAAAAGAGCGAACAATATTTCAAATTCACTAAGGTGAATTTTGACTTCAAAAAAGAAGTCTGCATGTTATCTTCGCCAAAAAGAGCGAATAATATTTCAAATCCGCCAAGATGAAATTTGACTTTAAAAAATGAAGTCTATGCGTCGCCTTCGCTAAAAAGTAAGACGACGGCGTTTTTAAATTCATCAAGATGAAATTTGACTTTAAAAAAACGAAGTCTACACGTCGCCTTCACTAAAAAGTAAGGGGACGACGTTTTCAAATTCACCAAGATAAAATTTGAATTTAAAAATGAAGTCTACGCGTTGCTTTCGCTAAAATGTAAGGGGACGGTGTTTTCAAATTCATCAAGATGAAATTTGACTTTTAAAAAAATAAAGTCTACGCGTCGCCTTCGCTAAAAAGTAAGGGGACGGTGTTTTCAAATTCACCAAGATGAAATTTGACTTTAAAAATAAAGTCTACGCGTCGCCTTCGCTAAAAAGTAAGGGGACGGCGTTTTCAAATCCACCAAGATGAAATTTGACTTTAAAAAATGAAGTCTACGTGTCGCCTTCGCTAAAAAGTAAGGGGACGGCGTTTTTAAATTCATCAAGATGAAATTTGACTTTAAAAAAATGAAGTCTACGCGTCGCCTTCGCTAAAAAGTAAGGGGATGTCGTTTTCAAATTACCAAGATGAAATTTGACTTTAAAAATGAAGTCTATGCGTCGCCTTCGCTAAAAAGTAAGGGGACGGCGTTTTCAAATTCATCGAGATAAAATTTGATTTTAAAAAACGAAGTCTACGCGTCGCCTTCGCTAAAAAAAAGAGGACAACGTTTTCAAATTCACAAAGATGAAATTTGACTACGCGTCGCCTACGCTAAAAAGTTAAGAGAACGTCATTTTCAAATTCATTAAGGAGAATTATAATTTCTAAGCAGAATCTACTAGACAATTCTGAGACATTCTTATTTCCACCATGAAAGCAAAATAATTTATTACATAAAAAAGATCACAACAAAAGTTACAATCACTCGCTTTCTGAAGCAACAAAAAATGCAGCTTCGCTAATCAACTCTTCAACAACCCTATCTAACACTTCATCAACTTTGCACCATAGAAATTCTTCAGAGACACAACTTGGCGAAGCACTCGAACATGATGACTGGAAAATACAGAACGCCGTAATTACTTCACATATTATTACTACAAAAAAACTAGTGCCACAATAACCTACCTGAGAAACTCCGCTGAAGTCAATAATTCGTGACAAACAACATTTCTTGTTCCCAGTAATAAAATTTTTACATTCAAAGTCTAAAAGCAACACTTCATCAGCAAATAAACTACAACGACCAAAAGACAAAATTTCAGAACATAATTATCACATCAGCTTACGTTTAACAAAAGTATCAAACGTAGGATCCACCTCATTAGTTGCATACTCCAACCATAGCGAAGGATCAACGACAAAGTTATCCTTACACATTAGCAACAGCAAAACACCCACTCCATCCTGCTAAGTTTAAATATTTACATATGTCAAATAGCATAGCAAGTCTCACCCCTCAATAAAAAAACTAAAACTAACTTCAAGACTAACTAAAACGGGTGGTCACCAACATCATCATCTCTTGCATTTTCTTCTTCATGTTTGTCTTGCTCCCTTTGCACCTTTTCATCAGCAGCAATCTCTTTTTCAAGCTGCTGCAAAAAACAAAACAAAATATTAGTACAAAAAATATATACATGTATGTAATAAAAAAATCAATAAAATTTTCAATCCAACCTTCTCTATCTTCTTCTTCGCCTTTAGAAAAGCATTCTCCTTTCCACCCATGTTCTAATACTGATTAAAATATTTCTTGCAGAGCAATTGAGTTCGAGAAGTAACCTGACTCAATTGCTCCACAGAAGGAAACTTATAGTCCTTGTTCAACATTTGTTCATACAAAGGATCCTTTGCCTCTTTCATCAGATGAAAAAGCGCACGAGTTGCATAAATACAACTCAAATCAGCGCTAGTCTGGATAACAGTCGGTAAATCTTCATACTGACGATACAACCAAGCAAAAAATGGATCAAATTCTCCAAGCTCCCAACAAGGATCCTCAGGCTTCACTCTAAATTTGTCATAACAATTTTTGCAAAGCTCCCACATGCGATTACACTTATTATGAAAATTTTGATCCTTTTTAGAAGATTTCTTCTCAATATAATTTTTCTCCCTCACAATTTTCTCAAGTTCCTTTTTCAAATTATCATAATCCTCAATCTTCGCTTCAAGCTTGGCTCCAACAGAAATACACCTGGACTCCATATTATGAAGAGCTTCAACTTTCTCTATTCTTTCTTTCTCTTTAGCAGCAAGTTGAGATTTCAAAGATTTAATCTCTTCAATAAGACTTTTCTCACGAAGTACCGCATTCTTCGCATCATCTTCAATTGATTTATGCAAGCTCCTTTGCAAAAGACCATTCTACAAAAGCAAAAAATTTCATACACGAAGTCAAATATATATATCACAAATCAACATAAAAAGTTTAACTAAATTTAAACAACAAAATCAAAGAAAACTTTTTCAAACCATATAAATCATAGAAACACTGGCGTCTGCCAACTCAAGCGAAGATTTACCAACAAGTTCAGCCTCCGCATCAGGAACTGTGAAGGCATCATCAATGCACTTTGACAACTTTAATTCTGGCTTCTTCGACATAATACGAAGTTTATCCAAACCAATCCTAATAAATTTGAAAGTGTCTAAATTCACACCTTGAGCCTGGCAGTATTCCATACAACGTTTGTAAGCAGCAGGATCAACTCCATCAGGAATGGTTTCTAAAATTTCAGCTGGGGTAGAAGGTTTCTGGGCAACTTCCTTCATCTTCCCAACATCCACAGTTGTCTCTCTATGAGACGAAGAATCTAGAAAAAATTCCTCTGTACAAAATCAAACCACAAGTCATTTAAATATCCAAAATAAAAAAACAACTACAAAAAGTATATATACATATATGTACACAACAATTACCTGTAGTAACTCCCTTTTCAAGATGACATGCAACTTTTTCACCAGTGTTTACATCGATAATGGATTCAGAAATACGAGAAGAACGAGCATTCTCGGCTTCTTCATCAAAAACATCATCATCAGATTCATCAAAATCAAAATTAACAGTAGTGGTACCCTTAGCCTTGAGAACCCTAACTTTTGGAGCTCCAGTCTCCATAGGTTCACCTCCCAAAGCAATATCTTCTTCTGCCACAACTTTGGGAGGTGACACAGCTCCTAAAATCTTTGAGGGTGTTTCAACTGCAAACCTCTGAGAAGATGGCCCGGCAGTCTCCTGCGAAGTCAAAATAGCAATCTCACCTTTCTCTTGTGAATCTAAAACAACATCTTCAGCAGCGGCAACACTAATAGGAACTTGAACGCAAGCAACCGGAGAGGATAAAACATCTTCGCCAAAATTAATCTGAGACGAAGACAAAATAGCTTCGACCAAATTAACATCAGAATGAACATTGGCCTCCAAATTCTAAAAACAATCACCAAGCGGAGTCGAACATTAATGGAGTCAACCCACTAGAATTAAAAACTAAACTAATCATCCTCACCTCTTCATCATAAGCTAACTGGCTAAGAGTTTCTGGACCCATTTCTTCACCATCTCCTCCATGTTTTTCAAAACCAGAAGACGTAGCAATCTTCTTCTTCTTGGCAATTTTCTTGCTAAGTTGACCACCAGCTCTTTTCTTCTTCGTCACATTTTCAATACTCGGTTTTAACGTACGAGTATAAGCAGGTAGAGGTCTTTCACCATACTTAATCTGTGCAATATCAAAAATTTTGTTTAACCGTTTATAATCTTTTCCTAAGATCTTATCCATCAAATCTTTCTCCTTCAGAAATTTACCAAGAATCTCAACTGCTTTAATTTCTACAGCAGACATGAATTGTGCATCTTTAGAATATTTCTTCAGACAAAATGATTTGTTATCTGGGAAAATATAACTTTTCCCTCTCACCGTTCTTTCATGAAAACGAATAAAATTCCAACCTTTCTTTAATGGCCAAATCCGAGCTGCGATGTATTCTTCGCAGAGATCATGAGCACTTTGCATACTAGCAGCAATTTTGTAAACTTTCTCACAAGTTCTTGAACTCTTCAAGCTAGGAAACTCTTGTTTACAAACAAAGGCGTTCTTACTCGTCTTCGCAGCTAAGGGATATCTTTTCACAATCCTTCTAGAGTCATCCCTTTCTTCGACAAGAGGAACTGAATGATAAAACCAATAACGATACCAATTTTTAGCCCACTTGTTCTTTGAAGCTAGAGAAATTTGTTTGGCACCTCGAGCAGGCTTGAAACAGCAGCAGCCAAAATACTTCATAATACTTCTGCCATCAACATTCTTGTTCCTGAATTGTGTATGCATTTCATGAAGAGAGCAAAAAGCACCAATATCCAAGTCCCCTCTCTGAGACTTCTCTGCCCAAATAAAAAGTGCAACCTTCGCTATTTCATTTGGAGTTAGATGATGAATTTCAATATCATATGCCTTCAGAATCTCTTCAATGAAATCTTAACATGGCATACGAAGACCAGCTGCAAACTGATCTCGAAAAACAACACACTCATAAGCTTTAGGCCTAGGAATCATTTCATCATCAGAGGGCAACCTAGCATCAGCTTTTTCTAGCATCCGATTTTAACCAACCAATCCAACTCAGCTTCATCCATCAAAGTCTTACCAAAATTTAAAGATTTTGTGTCGTCATCAATCAGTTCAGACTCTGATGCAGAAACATCAGACAAATCTTCTCCAGAGTCAGATTGATTAGAACCCAACGGAGAATTTTCAGAGGCAATTTTCTCTAGATCAGACATCTATGACAAAATAATAATAATATATATAAAATAAATGATAACAATAAACAAAAAGTCAAATAGCAAGAAATCAAAAATAAGTAAAAACACTTACCTTCAAAACAACCTTCACAAAAGCAAATCTGACTTCGCAACAAATCTGACTTCGCAGCAAAGATCGACTTCACGTCAAAGAATCAAACAACAGTACCTCCCCGTCTTCGATAAAACAGGAAAAACAGGAGGAGTCACCGCAGTATATATAGGTGGCTTCGAGTCAAATTAAACAGCTTTGGTCAAACTTGACCGTTACAAATTTAGAAAATAAAATATCCTTCAAACTTACGGACATAAACGGCCAACTCCAAAGTTTGGGACTGCGTTTTGTGTCTTCATTTGAAATTCAAACTTCGCAGAATTCAGACCTTTGGAGCAGGCCTTCGTCCGCGAGGGGCTGCTGTTGGGGATTCAACTTCATCACAAAAACACAGCCCCAAACTCTAGAGTAGAAAATACAATAAAACTTTATAATAATATTTTGTTGCAGGAAATAAGGAAGGCGAAGACATCTTTCACACCACAAGGTTAAATCTAACTTCACCAAGAAGTAAAAGACCAAAAAACAAGATTCAAGCGAAGGTGAAGATTTGACTTCGCGGTTATGAAAACTAACTTCGCTGACCGGCGAAGTCAAAAGCAGAGCAGAAATCAGAAGACCAAAATCAGGGCGAAGACAAAGTTTGGCTTCACAATATTAATAATCAACTTCGTCAGCCAAAGATGTCGAAAGAAAATAAACCCAAGAAGAGCGAAGGCGGAAGTTCGACTTCGTCTTAAATTCTGAAGAGTTGAAGAATCAACTAAAGTTCGAATGAAGATCAGGAAAACTGGAGACTGGAAATAGAGGAACAAGTGCTTAGAAAGAGGAAATTACCACTTCGCCCTCATAATCAAGAAGGGTTGTAAATATTTAGGTTAAGAACATAATAGTTATTTTTATGTAAAATATGAAGACTTGGACCCTATAAATACCCCCTCTGACATGTACAATGGGAGGATGAAATAAATGCAACTTTGCATGCAATTTTGTCTTGGATGAAATTTTTCTGATGATTGTGTGAATTGTGTCGTCTGACCTGAACTTTTTACCCAACACAAACCTACGAGAAGCCCATTGCCCGTACACCCATGAGATTCTTTTCACCCCAAGAAAGAGATCGGCCAGTTTGGAGGACCCGCATGGACATCTTGCAGGGACGTTATTCCCTTGAGAATGACCCAACTATGGTATTCATGAACACACCTACTTGCTTTGGACGAGCAACATGATAAACAGGCCTCAGAGTTGAAGAAGTGCATCCACCGTGCGGAAGAAGCCGAGATCTTGGTTAGAAAGCTCCATGTGCAGCTTGCAGAAGCTTAGGCCCAAGCAGCTGCAGCCGAGAGTCATGAAACTGTCATTTCTGAAGCCATGAAGGAAGCTAAGGATCGTCATGCCCAGGAGTTGAAGGATGCCTACCTTGTCACCAAGGCCAAGAGAAGAATGCTAGCTCTGGAAGACCAAGAGCCGATAATCTTGGAAGGGATCCCAATCATGCCCCTAAAGATAGGAAAAAGACTAGCGATTGAAGGACCATCAACTCCCCCACCCACAGCAACCTCTCATGAAGCTTCGGAGTTGGAGCCTAAAGAAGAAGAAATCCCCCTCCTCAGCCAGCCACCACCAAAAGATGACGGTGACCCACCTCTTATTCTAAAGGAAGAACCACAAATGACGAAAGAATGATCCTTCTCAAACACCAAGGGAATGAAGCCATCAGTTCAAGAAAGTTGAAGATTAGTTGTACCCAGTTCCTCCTTTTGTCTTGGGGAAGTGAAGTTTACTTCACTTTTGTTTACCCCAAAGGAGATGAATCATATTGTAGCACGCATATTTTTTATTATGTTGTAAACCACCCTCCTATTCAAAATATATATTTGTGTATGTTGGATATGCTAATTGAGTGTTCTACATGTGTTCCCTTACGGGATAGCAAGTCTTAAAAACTTGCACTTTTTTTAAAAATATAACGCCTTAATAAATAAAACATCACTCAATAGATCTAACACTTATCTAATGCTTTCCTCCTCATCTCAACCAACAGATGCCTCCCAAGCCAGCTACTCGCTCCCAACCAAGTGGCCGTACAGCTAGTAGGCAAAGTCAAAATCCAGTTGATAGTCAAGCCAATGCAAATGCTGATGGTGTCCGTGAAGATGAAGTAAGTCAGACCGAGAACCATAATGGAGAAGATGAGTTGCCCCCTCCTCCAGCAATTGACTTAGCACAAGTCATGACAACTCAAACCCGCCTTTTGGAGACTTTAGCCCAAGGCATGAACCGCCCCAGGAACAACCGTGAAGCTAGAGTCCAGGACAAAATGACTGAGTTCATGAGGCTTAAGTCACCCACCTTTGTTGGATCTGATAACCCCATGGAAGCAGATGATTGGCTTAAGATCATTGAAAGGAAATTGGACACAATCCACTGCAATGGAAGGGATAGAGTTCTGTTAGCAACTCACCAGCTGATAAGAATCGCTCTTTCATGGTGGGAAGCCTATAGTGGAGCTGTAGACAATGCCAACACTATCACATGGCAAGAATTTGTGGAAGAATTTCGTCGGTACCACATTCCAGATGGAATCATGAAGTTGAAGTCTAATGAATTTCGCAACTTGAAGCAAGAAAACAAAACTCTGAGTAAATATATCTTCTAGTTCACTGAGTTATCTCGCTTTGGCCCAGAATTAGTCAACACTGATGCCAAGAAGCAGACAAAGTTCATAGAAGGACTGACCTGTGAGTTGAGGACCCTTATGACCCCACAGATCTATCCAGACTTCAACACTTTGATGAACCGAACCATTCTGACTGATGTGGCCAAAACTGAAGAAAGGAAGGAGAACAAGCGCAAGTTCTTAGAGCGCAAAGTTCAAGGAGTTAGATCCCAGAGGTAGAAAACATTTAGCCAACCAAGCCAGCGAACTCAAGCCCCAATGCAGTTTCACTCTCCTACCAGTGCCTCTAACCAGATGCAGCCATCATATTTGCCCAAGACAACTTATCAGAATCAGACTTATGGCAAGACCCAACAAAACAGCATCGGTCAAGTCACTAATAATGGCAAAGCATGCTTTCACTGCCATGAGACTGGACACTACATCGCCAACTGTCCTTATAAGAATAACACAGTAGTGTCCACCTAGTCCCACACTGTTAATGGACCAAGACCTGCAGTGTCTGGAGTCAACCGTGGTTTTCCTCGCAACAACACCAACACCAACACCAACAGCCAGATGGTAAAGCAACCTCAGCAATCCTATGGCCAAGCTCGTGTCAACCACATTCATGCTCAAGATGCTCAGACTGCTTCAGGAGTGATACTTGGTGAGTTCTTAGTCAACTCAGTACTTGCAACAATATTGTTTGATTCTAGAGCATCACATTCATTCATATCATCAAGTTTTGCTGAGAAGCATAAAATACCCATAGTACTACTAAAGTTACCCCTAATAACCTAAACACTTGGGTCTAACATCAAATGTCATCTAGGTTGTTTAAATATAAGGATTATCTTAAGTGGGGTAGTGAAAGCATCTAGGCCCCGGTGTTGGTTTCGGCAATTGATGACAACGCATTATTACCATAACTAACGTGTGTTTTGCAGAAACGTTGGTAAGTTAGGTCATGGAGTTGATAACTGCTTTGGGCACTATGGTATTCATGTCCCTTGATGGAAATCATTTCGGTTTTAAAAGGATCAATGACAAGATTAAGGACGGTTAGTTCCGGATATCAAGGTGTTGAGTTACATCCGGAATAGTCGTTAGGATCTTTGTTTCTTCCTTTGATCGTACTATAAAGGGGGCATGAGCGAGTAGCTTGACCTAGGTGAGTCTTTTGTTTAGGTGTGGTGCACACTTGTCATCTTAGCACTAGGTAGCTCTAGAATAGCTCAAAGTTCAGTTGGAAGCAACTTGGTTTAAGTTGCATCGCGTTTAGAAGTCATTTGAGCAGTTTACCCTTGACCGGACGCGGTCCTGGTCATAACCGGACGCGTCCGGTCAGTACTAACAAGTCACTGCGTCGTTAACTGATCGACCGGACACGGTCCTTGAGAGGACCGGACGCGGTGGTTAGTCTGACATAGAGATGGCAATGGGTACCCGAAACCCGAGTAACCGACGGGTATTACCCGATAAAGAGGCGGGTATGGAATGAATTTTCTACCCGTGGGTATGTTATTGGGCAAAATCCTATACCCATCGGGTATGCGGGTACGGGTGCGGGTGTATACTACCCATACCCGCATACCCGCGGGTAAGACATACCCGCAAAAATAACTAGCCAACCTCAGTTATTTTAGCGCATATAAGTCATGAATTTGGCCCATTGAGACATCCACTATATTTCTAGTAGATTGTCTTTGTTGTAATGATGCTAATAATATTTGTTAGCATGTTTGTAACTTGTTGGAAGCTTAGAATGATTTATTTTTGCATGTGACTATTTGATATTTTTAGATAATTTTCGGGTATGCTATCGGGTACGGGTTACCCGTCGGGTGAGAATTACCCGGCGGGTACGGGTATGGAACTATTCTTTTACCCGCATGCGGGTACGGGTAACCCGACGGGTAAAATTTTGCGGGTGCGGGTACGGGTACGGGTGAGCACTACCCGTCGGGTACGTACCCGTTGCCATCTTGAGTCTGACACGTGTTTTAGAGGGTAAATGTATAATCGGACGTGACTATGAAGTGACCAGACGCGTCCGATCACATTCTAGTAAGGTCCCACGCTGACCTGACGCGTCCGGTCATCTATGATCGGACGCGGTCGAGCGTCAGGTCAAAGTTCAGTTAGGTTCTTGCATGATCGGACGCGTCCGGTCATCCCTGACCAGCGCGTCCGGTCATCTCTAACCGGCGCGTCCGGTCACTCAGCGCTGACTTTCGGTTTTCGACCGTTACACTTGACCGGCACGTCTGGTCACGTCGACCAGCGCGTCCGGTCAGTGCGAGTTTTGCTGATTCGGTAGGTAACGGTTGGATTTGTCTGAGGGGTGTATAAATATATCCCCTCCACCTCTTTTAGAGGTCTCTTGCTCATTTGTTCAGCTGAGAAACACCTTTGGAGTGCAAGGGAGTGCAAGAGCCCTAGTGAGGATAGTGATTTGAGAATCAAAGTTTGAGATTCCTCACTAGTGACAAGAGTGTAGCAAGTGTGCACCCATCTTCTCATTAGGCTTGTTGTGGTCAAGTGAGAGTTCTAGCTTGTTACTCTTGGTGATCGCCATCACCTAGATGGTTTGGTGGTGATTGGGAGTTTGGTGATCATCCGACGAGTTTGTGGGTGACCCAACTCATGTTGTGAGCGGTTTTGGGTGATTCGTCGTGACGGAGTGTCGAAGAATCAACCCGTAGAGAGCACTTGATCCTTGCGCGGATCAAGGGGGAGCTACACCCTTGCGCGGGTGCTCCAACAAGGACTAGTGGGGAGTGGCGACTCTCCGATACCTTGGCAAAACATCACCGTGTTTCTAACCCTTACTTTCAAGCATTTACATTCGTGCATTACTTTTATTGCTTGTTTACTTTCCTAGAATTGCCATGCTAGTCTAGGATTGGAACTTAGGGTGCAAAACTTTTACCGGTAGAATCACAAGGAACACTAGTAGGCACTAGGGGTGAAGTTTGGCTTGTAGGATTTAATTCTTGCAATTAATTTTTAGAAAAGCCCAATTCACCCCCCCTCTTGGGCATCTTGATCCTTTCAATTGGTATCGGAGCCGTGTTGCTCTTTATTTAGGCTTCACCGCCTAGAGCAAGATGTCTAATGGGGAAGGACCACCTCCCACTTTTGAGGGAGATGATTTTCCATATTGGAAAATTCGTATGGAGGCGTACCTCGAAGCCATAGATGTTAGGTGCCTTAGAGCCGCAACCGAAGGGCTTCCTCCTATAAGGGATCCCGCCAACCCAAGTGGTGACGAGGAGAAGTACGACCGGTAGAATGCAAAGGCAAAAATGCACTCTACCGGGCCCTAGGCAAAGATATCTTCAATCATGTGCGTAATGCCAAAAACGCTCATGAATTGTAGGAAAATCTTTGTGCTCTCCATGAGGGAACTAAGAGTGAGCGTGAGGAACGCTATCATATTGCCTTAAAGAAAATTAATTCTTTTGAGATGCTTCCCAAAGAAAGTGCTAATGAAATGTACACTCGTTTGAATGTTCTTGTAGAGAATCTCAATGCTCTTGGACTCACCAAAATGAGTCAATCGGATGTTGCAAGGAGAATCTTGAGTATTCTTCCCATTGAGAAGTATGGACACATTATCACCGTACTTCACTAAAGTGATCTCTCCACCGCAACACCGACACAAGTATTGGGAAAGATCAATGCTCATGAGATGTACATGCATATCACTCCGGAAGAGGGCTCATCATCTTCCAAGAAGAAAGACTTGGCTTTCAAAGCTAGGTATGAAAAGAAAAAGAAGAAGGGCCAAGCCATGATGGTGCAAGAAAGCTTAAGTGAAAGTGATATTGATGATGCATCACTTGCACTCATGGTGAGGAATACCACCAAGATGCTAAAGAAGCTCAACAAGAGTGGCATCAAGTTCGATGGCAAGAAGAAGAAATTCTTCACAAGTAGCAAAAGGAAGCCAATATCTGAAATGGATTGCTTCAATTGTGGTGAACTTGGCCACCTAGCTCATCAATGCCTGAAGCCTCCAAAGACAAGTACAAGAACAAGTACAAGGGCAAGAAAGATGATTCAAGTGATGAAGAAGATGAGAAAAGAAAGAATAAGACATACAAAAAGAAAGATAGCAAGAAAAGAGAGTTCTACAAGAAAAAGGGAGGCAAAGCTTACATTGTTGGTGATTGGCTCACCGACATTGAGTCATCATGTGAGTCCTCCGGTGATGAAAGCAATGATGAAAAAGAGAAGATCGCCGCATTTGTGTTTGGGCCATCATCATCTTCGCCGACGTCTTCATCACCACCTTCACCGCCACCTTCACCATCATCATCTACTTCTCACCTATGTCTCATGGCTAAGGGTGATCAAAAGGTACAAAACAATGATAGTGATGATGATGATAGTGACAGTGATGATGAATATGATGCACCTTCTTATGATGAACTTGTAAAATTATTGAACAAATACTCTAAAATCATAAGAAGAACTAGAAATGAAAATGATGAGCTCTCATCTAAGCTTGAGAATGCATATAAGACTAGTGATGAGCTCAAAGATCAAAATGAAACTATGTCTTCTACTCTCAAGGAGCTCAAAACTTCTAACAAAAAGCTTAGAGATGAACATGATAAACTTGAGAAGAAGCATGGTGAACTTATCACTAGACTCAACTTGCTAAAAGATGAATACACTACATTGAAAATCAATTATGAGTCTTATTGTTGCTAATGAACTTGCTCTTGAGACACATAATGCTACTAACCAAGTTGTTAAGATTGATATAGCTACATCATGTGATGATTTGATTGTTGAGAACTTTGAGCAAGGCTCTAGCGGCAAAGGCAAGAGTGTGGTTGAGGCCGACAACTATGATGACTATGTCAAGCTCAAGAGTGAAAATGAGATGCTTAAGATTGAGAACAAGAAGTTGATGGCTCTTAAAAAGCAAGCACAAAATGAGTCACTTATTGAAGAAAATAAAAAGCTTAAGCAAGAAAAAGAGCATCTCAAGACCGGCCTAAGCAAGTTCACAAGAGGACAACATTTGCAAAGTGAGCTACTCATGAACACCATCATGAAGATGGATAGAAGTGACATTGGTTACTTGGCAAATCAAGAGAAGAAGGCTAAAGCTCAACAACAACAAAACAAGTCAAAGCCCAAGCCAAAGAGATGTGTTGAGTGTGAACAAGAAGGCCATTTTGCTCATGAGTGCAAAATTCCACCACCACAACCCTTGCCCAAGCATGCTAGACCCTTTGCCTTCAATGCTCATTACATGCTTAGAAAAGATTCAAGTGGAAATATGAAAGTCATGTTCTTGGGTCCCCTTAACAAAAATAGATCAAAGAAAATATGGGTTGCCAAGTCACTAGTTGAGAAAGTTAAGGGCCCCTCTCAAGTTTGGGTCCCTAAACAAAAGGCTTGATCTCTTGTGTGTAGGTGAACTACAAGACCGGTGGATCTCATTAGGTGATTGATAGTGGTTGCACACAACACGTGACTAGTGATCCTTGTATGTTCACCTCACTTGAAGAGAATGGGGTTTGTCAAGACAAGATCACATTTGGGGATAATTAAAAGAGCAAAGTCAAGGGTATAGGTAAGATTGCAATATCAAATGATCACTCTCTCTTAAATATGCTCTATGTTGCTTCATTGAGTTTCAACTTACTATCCGTTGGGTAACTTTGTGACCTTGGCTACCAATGCTTGTTTACTCCAAATGAAGTGGTAGTTACAAAGATAGATGACAAGCAAGTGATTTTCAAGGGTTTTAGATACAATAATATCTATCTTGTTGACTTCACCTCCAAAGATGCAAACTTGATGACTTGTTTGTTCACCAAAACTACACTTGGATAGCTTTGGCATAGGAGGCTTGCTCATGTTGGAATGAACACTCTTAACAAGCTATTGAAGAAAGAATTAGTGAGAGGGTTGAAGGATGTAAAGTTTGAGAAGGACAAACCTTGTAGTGCATGTCAAGCCGGCAAGCAAGTTGCAAATACTCATCCAACCAAAGCTTACATGTCAATATCAAGAGTACTAGAACTTCTACACATGGATTTGTTTGGTCCTACAACTTACAAGAGCTTGGGTGGAAATCTCTATTGTCTAGTGATTGTGGATGACTACTCAAGATACACTTGGACTTTCTTTCTTCATGACAAATCCAAAGTGGCAAATTGCTTCAAAAAGTTTGCAAAGAGAGCTCAAAATGAATTTGAAGTCAAGATAAAGAAAATTAGAAGTGACAATGGCAAAGAGTTTGACAACACCAACATTGAAGCTTATTGTAATGAAATTGGAATCAAGCATGAAGTTTCATCAACCTACACTCCTCAACAAAATGGTGTAGTTAAGAGAAATAACCAAACTTTGATCACTCTTGCAAGAACAATGCTAGATGAGTATAACATACCGGAGAAATTGTGGGCCGAGGCAATCAACACCGCATGCTATGCTTCAAATCGCCTCTTCCTACAAAAGTTCCTTGGCAAGACCCCCTATGAGTTGCTAAATGGGAAGAAGCCGGACGTCTCATTCTTCTAGGTGTTTGGTTGCAAATGCTACATCTATAAAAAGCGTCAACACCTAGGGAAGTTCTAAAGACGTTGTGATATTGGTTTTCTTATTGGTTACTCATCAAAGTCCAAAGCATATAGAGTATTTAACCATGCCACCGAGTTGGTTGAAGAAACATATGATGTGGAATTTGATGAATCTAACGGCTCCCAAGGAGCAATTGAGAATTGTGATGATGTAGGTGATGAACCATTGAGAGAGGCCATGAAGAACATGCCGGTGGGAGACATCAAGCTAAAAGATGATGAAGACGATGTATAAATTGTCAATCCACCATCTTCATCATATGTGCCTCAAGATGATGACAAGAATGAGAGAGTTGAAAATGAAGATACTCATGTCTCTCATCAACAAGCCGAGGCACAAGCTCAAGATGTTGATGCTCCCCAACCCACTCCTCAAATGGTTGATCGAAGAAACTCACCTCTACTTCAAGCACATCCACAAGATCTCATCATAGGGAGTCCTACAAAGGGTGTAATGACTCGATCTCAAAAGCTTACTTCTTTTGTTGAACATCACTCTTTTGTCTCTTGTCTTGAACCTAAGAATGTAGAAGAAGCTCTTCAAGATCCGGATTGGGTGAATGCCATGCATGAAGAATTGAACAACTTCGCCCGCAATCAAGTTTGGACACTTGAAGAGCATCCAAAAGGGGCAAGAGTCATTGGAACCAAGTGGGTGTTCCGCAACAAGCAAGATGATCAAGGCGTAGTAGTAAGAAACAAGGCAAGACTAGTAGCAAAAGGGTTCTCTCAAGTTGAAGGTCTTGATTTTGGAGAGACTTTTGCACCCGTTGCAAGACTTGAAGCCATTCGTATCCTTCTTGCATATGCATCACATCATAAAATAAAACTATATCAAATGGATGTGAAAAGTGCTTTTTTAAATGGCTTCATAAATGAACTAGTCTATGTTGAACAACCTCCCGGGTTTGAAGACCCTAGATATCCTAATCATGTTTATAGGTTGTCCAAGGCGCTATATGGACTCAAGCAAGCCCCTAAAGCATGGTATGAGCACCTCCGGGATTTCCTCATTGAGAAGGGCTTCACTATTGGGAAGGTTGACACCACACTATTTACCAAGAAGTTTAATGGAGAGATCTTCATTTGTCAAGTCTATGTTGATGATATTATCTTCGGGTCAACAAATGAAGATTATTGCAAAGAATTTGGTGAATTGATGTCGAAAGAGTTCGAGATGTCAATGATTGGTGAGCTAATATTCTTCCTTGGTTTTCAAGTCAAGCAAATGAGAGAAGGGATTTTTATCTCTCAAGAAAAGTATACCAAGGATCTTCTCAAAAGATTCAAGATGGAAGAATGCAAGCCAATCAAGACCCCAATGCCATCTAATGGACATCTTGACCTAGATGAGGGAGATAAACCAATTGATCAAACTCTTTACCGCTCTATGATTGGTAGCTTGTTGTACCTTACCGTATCTAGGCCTGATATTATGTTTAGTGTGTACATGTGTGCTCGCTTTCAAGCATTCCCAAAAGAACCTCACCTAAGTGCCGTAAAAATAATCTTAAGATATCTTAAGAACACCCCAAGCATCGGTCTTTGGTACCCCAAAGGAGCTAGATTCCAACTAGTTGGCTACTCAGATTCAGATTATGCCGGTTGCAAAATTGATAGAAAAAGCACATCCGGAGGATGCCATTTGCTTGGGAGGTCCTTAGTATCTTGGTCTTCTAAGAAGCAAAATAGTGTGGCTTTATCCACCGCTGAGGCAGAATACATTGCCGCGGGGGCTTGTTGTGCACAAATCTTATACATGAAACAAACCCTCCTAGACTATGGAGTTGTTCTTGCAAAGGTGCCGCTTTTATGTGACAATGAAAGTGCCATTAAAATTGCTAATAATCCGGTACAACACTCACGCACCAAGCACATCGATATCCGCCACCACTTTCTAAGAGATCATGTTGCTAAAAATGATATATCACTATAAGGTGTAAGAAGTGAAAATCAATTAGCGGATATCTTCACTAAACCTTTAGATGAGGCTACCTTTTGTAGGTTGAGAAGTGAACTAAATGTGCTTGATTCTAGTAACTTTAAAAGATAAGCTTGTGTTGTCCCTTGCATTGCATTGTATATTTTGTCATGTTTAATGTCCCGCAATGCATCTAGAACTTGTCTAACATGGTTACGATAACCCTCCTTTGGAGGAGTGAAGAAGCCTAACCGTGGATCAAACTTGATAAGCAACCTAGCCTTCCTTTCTCGTTTTTGCATTGCATATGCATGGTTGTTGCTTTGTCGTTTCTTTTTGGTTTAGTTTTGAGTAACCTTTGTGTTCGTCCATGAATAGAGAGAGCATTTGAAGCTCCCAAGGGTTGATACACTCTATTGCATGGCCATACGTTGCTCCTCGGGTGTTTATTGAATATTTTCTTAAAAATAATACTAGCCTAAGGCAAAATATTTTTGAAAAAATTGAGGGTTTGAGTGAGGTCACTCATATCAGGTTCCAATTGGTGTTTATTTGAGTCCTTTTGGATTGGAACTTGATTGGGAGAAGTCGCGTCGAAAATCGGTTTGAAAAAAGGCGTTTTACAGCAACCGGACGCTGCCTCCACCGCGTCCGGTCCCGGTGTCCACCAACGCGTCCGGTCATTCCCGAAGTTCTTCTTCAAGATCTGTGACCAGACGCTGCATCAGACGTGTCTCTGCTGACCACCGCGTCCAGTCTCGGCCACCACCACCGCGTCCGGTCATGAGTTTTAGTTTTTCGGACAAAATATGACCGAACTCTGTCAGCGTCCGATCGTGCATAATCGGACGTGTCCGGTCATTCCAGGAGCTTACTGGACTATGACCGGACGCTGCCTCCACCGCGTCCGATCATGTGACCACCGCGTTCGGTCATCGGATAAAAAGCGGATTGTAACACCCCTGGGTGTTAAGCATGCATTAGCATCCAAGGCACTAGTCATAATCATCTCATACATGGTTATCATTGCATGCAATATAGACCCTTTTTAAATTTAGAGTTGAAAAACAACTACTCAAAACCCAAATGCTACATTTAAGTGCTAAGGAGTGATGAAACTTTGTGTAGCTACAATTTTAGATAATCTAGAATAAATAAACATGATTTTTGGAGCAACTCTTGAATTCAAATTCCTTCAAATTTTACTTTTAAAAATATTCTAGAAAAATGAATTTTTACTTAAAAATTTAGCTTTGAATCCCAAATTCAAAATCTATTTAGAATTTTGAAAAGTGCCCTACATGAAAGTTGTAGAGAATTAAATTTTGAACAACTTTTATTTTGGGCAAAAGTTCTGAAAACCTCTTTTTCATCTTCAAATTCAAATTTGAAACAAATATAAAAATCTAAAAATTTATTTATAAAAGAAAAATCGGTTTTTTTCACTTTAGTGGGCCGCAGCCACCCTTTCGGCCCACCCGAGCTGGCAGCCCGGCCCGCGCCCGCGTCCGCGCCTGCCGCCCGCGCGCGCGCGCGACGCCGTGGCGCCGCGGCAGAGCTCGGCCGCCGCGTGGCCGGACGCCGACGACGCCTCGCGACACGCGCCCCTGTGGCCCCCGCAGTGTAACACTCCAGGTGTTTAGCTCCTTAATTGCATTGCATTTGCATGAGCATAAGCAAGCATCATTCATTTCATGCTTAAGCTTAATATGTTATATTTCATGTGAAGTAAAAGTGAGTAAGGTGCAACACACAAGTACCTTATGTGCAATTTCCTTTGTGAGATATGTCAACCACTTTAGTGTAACATAATTAGCAAGTGTTATGCAACACACTCATGCAACATGTGCAACATGAGCTTGCAACATTTGGGTGAAAGTATTGAATTACTTGTGCCAAAGTATGTGACACTAGGAATTTTGTGCAACCAAGGTGTAGAGTGGCTAATTAGGTCTTATAACACCTTAATTACATTTAGGGTAAGTAGTGGAGCAATGTTCATGTTGACCAAAATTACCAAATTGCCCTTCCAAATGTTGTTGACTAAGTTGGACCCCTAGAGTGATATGGACCCCTAGAGTGATATAGTGACCTTAAGCAAAGTTGTAGAGAATTTCATAAGGAACAAAAGTTCTAATATGGAGATCTCATGAAAATGACCAGAACATGCTCAAAAATGGCCCACAAGTCAGTATTAGGGGCTGTTTTGGGACTTAGCAAATTTTGGCTAAGTGTGAAGCTGAAAACCGTTTCACTGTACCTCACTTTGGCAACTTGTAACTCACAAACCAGGCCGAACCAGTCTTTGAGCCAATTGACAAAGTTGTTGTCCACACATAGCTCTACAACATTGTCAATATCACCATCACCTGGTTCTCAATAGTTTAGGAGATACAGTGTCAAGAAGTTAGGGTTTCAGTCGGCGTTTATCTCTGAAACTGCGTTTCAGTTTCACCGGGCACCACTTGAGGTCACTATATCTCACCAACTAAGCCGAACCAGCCCATGATGTCTCTTACAAACTTGTAGTGCTCAAATAGGTCTACAACTTTGCTATTTGGAGGTTTCACTAACACGAGCTGGTTTAGGAGTTAATCATCGTTGAAGTCACTGTGTCAGTCGGTCGTCGATGTCACCATTCACCGCGATTCAGTTTCGTCAGAAGGAGGGGGGGGAGTGGCCGACCGGCCACAGGCCCTCACCGACGCGTGGACACGCGGTGGCGACCGTACGCCGGTCTTGGCCCCACCCGTCGGGTCACGACGCCTTCAAGGACGCCACGAAGCCGGACCCTGTCCCTCACTCGCGCCTCTGCTTCCCTCTCGTCCTCTCCGAGCCAGGGCGGAGCACCGAGGTGCCATTGCTGCCGTGCCACTTCCCCGCGCTCGTGCGCCATCGTCATTGAGTCTCGGCCCAATTCCTCCCGCCAGCGACACCGCAGCATCTCCCTCTACCACCTCCACCCCTTTCCGGGGGCGTTTGAGCGAAGGTGAGGCCGCATTGCTCGCTTCCGCCGCCACGGCCGCGTTCGGGACCTCGCCGGAGTGTGAGGCCACCGTGGTCAGAGCGGCTCGGCCCTTCTCATCCCTCCCTTTTCCCGTAGTTAGCGTTCCAGTGACCTCGGGAAACTCGGAGCGGGCTTGGTTGAGGCGGTAGGGGCTCTCCGTCGCTGGCGTACCGCCGCGCACCTCCACCGTGCCACCATGCCCGACGGCGAGCACCTTTCCGTTGCTCTGCCGCCCCGTTCTTGCCACCAATCGTTGTAGTTCGATGACGTGGTCATGCTAGTCCGTCCAATTGCGTCGGCCGGCTCACCGACGGCGAGCTCCGGCGACCGCAGCTCCTCCCCTCCGCCTCTCTCTCGCTGACAAGTGGGGCCACCCGGTCAGTCATACGCGCGCGGGCGAGAGCCGTAGCAGGCCGCGCGCGGGAGCAGGCCGCACAGCGTGATGTGGGCCGCGTCGGCTTTGCAGGCCGGCCCGGTAACAGGGTTTTGAATTTATTTCATTTCTTTTATTCTGTCATAGTTTTAGTTAAGTTTTGAAAAATGTAGATCTAGGGTTTTACTTGCCCAAAAATTATGAGATAAATTTTGTTGGAATCCACAGGGTGTGTAGTATTTTAGAAAAATATGAACTTGTTATGTGATGTTTGTTTTCTGGGATATTTAAATAGGTCTTTGAAGTGGGTTTTAAATCACATGCAAACTTGTTTAAATTATATCTTGAGTTTCAGTGTTTCAAAAATTATGAAATTTGGTGAGTAGGCTAATTTATACTTGCTCTAGCTTTGGTAAAAATTTGGGCAGTAGTGCTTAAGCACTTTTCAAGTTATTATGCTATCTTGTTATTCTAGGAAATACTTAAATGAATTTTAGTAATTTTTCTACATGTGCAATGTTCATATAAGTTTTTGGAGAATGTATTGGTACCCTAGAGTGTCTAAGAAAATTAGGAAATCTGTTGTTTGACACTTTTTACTATGCTTTGTTATTTATACAAAAATCAGCCTTTTGGGCTTGTGAATTTTATGTAGGAAGTTCCTGTGAATAAATTTAGTTCAAATTTTTACAGTAGCCTCTTTTTGGGTCAGAGAGTCTCCTGTAATTTTTGTAGAATTTTAGGAGTAGTTTACATATATGTTTGAAATTCCACTTAATTACTTAAGTAAATTAAGAAATGGGTTTAAATAAATATTCTAGGTGGGCACACCTTACTTTCTGGTGTTTTTGTGACATTTGTGAACTTGTAGTAGTATTAGTTTGGTCTTAGAGAATGTTTGCCACATCAATAAATATTTAACCTTTACAATTTTAGGTTTTCTGGACAGCTGATAGTATTTCTAGGTTTGACCTTGGATAAAGGTGGTTGCTGGAAAACTTGTAAATACCAAAGTTGTAGTAAAATTTGTAAATGAGCTTGTGTCAAAATTTGGGAGCATTTGGCTTAGTAGTTTGGGAGTTATTGCTGTTTAAAGTGCCAGTCCAGAATTTACTGCTCTCTGTTTAGAGAGAACAGATTCTGGAACTTTGGAATTTCGATTAGGTAAACTTTGGAATTTAGTGTTGTGATCTGAAAACATTTTGTGGTACATTTCTTAAGCTTTCCAGGTTGTCTTAGATCATATCTTTTGGAGTTAGGAATCTTCAGTTATGTCAGAATCTTTGAGCTGCTGTCCAGAATAACTTACTGTGGTAACCTAAATAATGTCACTCTTGTGTTTATTAGGTGTTAGGGCCTTAACCGAAGAGGAACAACTATATCTTAGGTTGGGTAGATTAGGTAAGTACTTCTCCACCGGAGAAGAGATTTGCACGTACTAATAAAGTAACTTGAATAGAGTATTTTATTTCTGAAATGCATTTCATTCCGAGCATGTTGCACCCATTTATGCATTCATGATATTTATTGTACATTCATGCAATAGGTGTACCGGAGGGGGTCACTCTCCTCGAATTCGAGCCTGTGATTCCGGAGGAAGTCCAGGACCAGCCAGAGGAACCAGCGGAACCAGTCGGCGAAGGAGACGCCGCTGAAGACTTGCCCGAGTGCCCTGACCACCGGCCTTCGACCTTTCTGAAAGGCAAGCCCCGATGCATGCTGAACCTACTGTTTTATAAATTAATCTTGAGTACTTTTAATTGTTTAATGTATTAAGTTGTAGGAGTTATATGAAAACACTTGTTGCATTATACCTGTCCTTGTCCAGATATCGTACTTAATCCTATATTAGGTTTAGGCACGTGTCAATGCTTAGCCCTGCTTAGTACGGCAGAAGTCGGGTGATTTCCGGTCATCCGCGAGATGTAGGAAAGAGTCCCGAGTGGCTTTATGGCTATCTTGGATGGAACCATGCTTAAAAATGAAATGGAGACCGGGCGGGAGTTCGATAGTACAGCCGCAAGACACTTCACGTCTTGGGTGTGGAGCTATGCCCGTCTGAGTCGTTTAAGGACCGCTTCGCTGTACGTCCTTGAGTCATGTTGAACGCAGTCTAACACTTAGTTGGCCGGATAAGTCGTTCCGACCGTGAAGTCGAGTAGTATGGTTCAGGCCGGGAATCGAATGGTAGGTTGCATCTTGGAGGAGAGAAAGGATGTGCTTGGGGACATTGGCGTGAGACCAAGGGGGGGTTAGAGTCCCTATCACCTGGCAGAGTGTCGCCCTTGGGGACACGACATTATTCGGGCCCGCGATTCCTGAACTGTACAAAAGATGACCTGAGCAGCCCTCGCCAGGCGTGACTCGGTGAGTGTTAGAAATACCCCTCCAGCTGGATAGGAATTCGATTCGAATCGCCGTCGCTCCCGGTTAGTGAGCACTTGACTTGAGCAGCGGCAACGTAGAGCTCATTAAATGAACCGGTGGTTAAAGGAATGATACAATGTTGCCACAATTCATACCTGCTCTGGATATAATGATGATAATTGTTTGATTATAATCAAGTGCATGTTTAGTACAGGTGCTAAGATAGATGACAGGTAAATGCTAAAAATAACTGCTAGTACAGGCTATAAGAGTTTCAATTACTTATGCCTTTATGCAAAATGTTATGTCAGCTAGCCTCTTGTGTAAGCCTTGCATAATCCTTGGTGTCATCTTATTTCTGGTTTTCGATGGGTAAGTCTAGCTGAGTACATTCCAGTACTCAGGGTTTATTCCCTCCTGTTGCAGATGATATGCTCTATCAAGGCTTCTGCAAAACTTGTCTCCACCCTGCGGGTGAAGAAGACTAGATCACTTGGGCGTGATCATCTTTTATGTACTTTCCTCATGCTTTTGCGGGATGTTGATCATCAAGACTGGCAGTAGTTAAACAACTGGTGTGCGTTTGCTTCCGCTACTTTTATAAACTTGGTTTGTAATAATTGCGACTCCGTTTGTGTAAACTTATTTCAGAACTACTTGTTAAATGTAACGTATGATGTTGTATGTTGAATGATGCGATCCTGGTTGTAAGCAAGTTGGTTTGAAATCCTTCGTGGTTTCGATTGTCTACCGGGATTATATGGGCTCAAGTTCGAAAATTTGAGCGCCTCGGTGCTTGTTTTTGTACTTGTGCTCTTATAATTTGGTCGGTTCTGTTACAGCTGGTACCGGAGCATAATTCAACATTAAACACATCATATGAGTATTTAAAAACAAAAGTATTTGATTATGAAAAAGGGTTAAAACACTAAAAATTATTTTTAGGTATGCCAGTGATCACATCCCTTAGCCCAAATAAGGACTCTTAGGTGGCTTATTATAAAGACTAACTTGGGGGCCTTGTTTGTTTTTGTTTCGTCGTCCATACGGCGTGATATTGTATGGATGCCATCCACTTGGGTGGTAATGTATGGATCAATTGCCTCGACGCTCTGGTAAGTGTGAGTTGTGAGAGCATGATCGTCCAACCGGCGATCTAGGGGAGAGTAGTTTTGGTGACTTGCATACTTACATGTTTAAACATGTAATTACGTAAGCACTTAATTGTGGGAATATATTTATATCGGGTAGCTTTGATACTGAAGTATATACATCAGGGGATGTGTATATGGAAAGTATTTAAATTACTGCCTTCTTGTGTGTATATATTGGGAAACTGTTGGGCTGAAATGAGATTTTCTGCAGGTACACTAACAGCGTAACGAGTAGACCGATAGTTTCGCTTATATGAGAGAACGTATATATGCCACCGCCTAGCGTTAGAACTTTAGGTTTCTACTAAGGTGAGAGGGCGTACGGAGCATGCATGCATCATGTTTAATTATATCATACACATCATTTACTCCCTCCTTAAAAATTTTAGTACTCCCGACTAAATTAAATTTCGTATCCCCTAAATGATCCTCACTTTAAGTCGTGTCTTGTTGCTACAGATGGCACGTACCAAGAGGACCGCTCGCAAGTCCACTGGGGGCAGGGCACCTCGTCACCAGCTCGCTCCACGTGAGCCCCGCCCTGAGCCTACTGAGGTGGAAAGGCTGAGGGCAGAGTTGGCTGAAGTGACTGCTGCCAGGAATGCAGCGCGTCAGCAACTGGAGCAAGTGATTCGTGATCGTGACCAGGAAACCCTTGCAGTCCAGAGATTGACAGTAGCAAACCGCAACTGTCAACGCATGCTGGTCCATGTTATGAACCAGAGGGATGAAGCCTGGCACGAGGAGAACGTTCTGAGAGCTCGTCAGTTTGAGCTCGAACAACAATTGGAGAATGCAGAAGAATGCAATGACAATCTTCATGAAGAAGTGCACCGCCTGAACAACGAGCTTAATCCCCTGCTGCCTCGAAACAACAACGTCGATGAGGACATGGGTTCTGAAATCGTTATGGCTGAAAATGATGATGAAGTGGAGGTCAACGGACCCCAAGATGCCGAACCAGAGGAAGCACCAGAAGAAGAAGAAGACGAGGAGTTAGAGCCTGTTAATGATGAGGACAGAGAGGAGATCCTTGACACCGACTCTGAGGACGATGCTTAGAGTAGTTATCACGTAGCTATGATGTTAGGATCGTCCTTTGTGCCCTCCCTATGTTGGAATGAGGCTTTGTAATAACTTGACTTTCCAGATGTAAGGTCAAACCCTATGTTTCCTGGATGTTTAGTTGGAACCTATTAATTTCGATCGCAATTGGCTGTCTTATTGTGTTGCGTTCGATGATGGTGTCACGATTAGTATCCTTCGGTGCCGCGACGAAACCGAGGGCCTCCTATGGTGCGCGACATAAGGCTGTGCTGCTTGGCACGCGCTGGTATCAAGGTGGCTAGTCATGATCCACCATGGAACTCTACCATTGAGAAGTCTCTTTGTGGTCAGTTTGAAGTAGCCTTTCTCAGTCAACTAAAAACTTTGAAATCGAATCCAAGTGCCGGACGAGAGATCAAAAATCACGTAGATATTAACGTAAACGGTTCTGTAGCTGTTGTGCTCCTTGTGAGTGAGCCTTTATCAAAGTACATCTTGTTGGATTCTCTCGCACGATTGCGCCAATTGATCCGCTTGAATGGGTTGTGCGGTTGTGATGAATTATTGTGCCATGAGTATTTTGAGAAGTCTATTTCATGAAGTCAGTTTGACATATTTACAATAATTCATCTACAAATTTCCCACATCGTCTAGTGCTCATTGGCTATGCATTTTGCAGATGTCGTACAATCTTCGTCGGAGTCATGGCAATGAGGATGAGGAACAGCCACCCCCTCCGCCACCACCTACCCCGGCTGAGTTAATGCAGACCGTGGTTGAAGGGCAGCGCATGCTGGCAGATGCTATGCGCCAGCTTGCCAACCGGGAGGCTCGTCCTGGCCGCCAGGGTCCGGAACCGAATCAGTACAGTGATTTCAAGGATTTTCTTGATACTAAGCCCCCGCTCTTTAAGGAGGCGGAGGAACCACTGCAAGCTGATGAGTGGTTGAATACTATTGAACAAAAGTTTCGTCTGCTTCGCCTGACTGATGAGCTAAAGACTGAATATGCTTCTCATCAATTGCATGGTCCAGCGGGTATTTGGTGGAGCCACTATCGTTCCACACTGCCTGCAAATGTCCCGATTGCTTGGGACCAGTTCAAGGCTGCATTCCGTGGGAACTATATTCCTCCAGGTCTTATGGCTATCAAACACACAGAATTCATGAGGCTGTCGCAGGGAAATAAAAGCTTGACCGAATATCTACAATCTTTCAACAACCTGGCAAGGTATGCCACAGAGTTTGTGGATACCGATTCCAAGAAAATTGCTAGCTTTAAAAGAGGCCTAGGCCCGAAGCTGATGAAGACTATGGGCACTAGCAAGTGCACTACTTTCAATAAATTTATCAGTGATGCTCTGACTCAAGAGAACAACAATGCTATCTATTCTGCCTCTAAGAGCCGCAAAAGGGCCATTGAGGCGAGTGCTTCACAGTCTCGAGCTCCAGCTGCCCCGAGGGCTCCTCCTCGCCCTCCTGCCACGGATGCTAAGTTCCGTCCTCCACAAAAGAAGGCGCCAGTGAAGACTGGGTTTCGTAAGGCATATACAGTGGCTCTGCCAAAGAGTAATTCGGGCCAAGGCAGCTCCAGTGTCCCTCCTAGCAACATGCCTTGCTGGAACTGCAATAAGCCAGGCCATTGGTCCAGGAATTGTCCTTACCCCAAGAAGAATGTCAACCAAGGTGGCCGTCAGGGGCACGCTCATTATAACAGTATCGAGGAAATTCCATCTGGTGAAGTTGTCACCGTTGGTAAGTTCCTAGTTGACCAACATCCTACTGTGGTACTTTTTGATTCGGGTGCTTCGCATTCCTTTATCAGTCCTAAGTTTGCATCAGAGTTTGCACACAAATTGCATACTGTTGAAGGTGGGGGTTATTGTATTAGCGCAGCAAGTGGGAATATTTCCACAGATAAAGTAGTGGGGAATCTTGAGCTTGAGATAGAAGGGCGAAAGTACTCGCTTGCCTTAGTGGTTTTGCCGGGCTTAGGCATCGATGTTATTTTGGGCATGAATTGGATGAGTCAGAATGGGGTACTCATTGATACATCCACTCGGGTAGTTATGCTCAGAGACCCTACAGATCAAAAGGGTTTTCTGGTACAACTTCCCAGAAAAGTTAATTTGTCTAGGGAAGTTCATGCTGTGCAAGCAAAGGCGTTGGCCGAAATTCCGGTAGTAAGTGAGTTTCCGGACGTTTTTCCCGATGATTTGCCGGGACTCCCTCCGGATCGGGATGTGGAGTTTAAAATTGAGTTGTTGCCTGGCACGGCTCCCATCTCTAGGAGACCTTATAGGATGCCTCCAAATGAACTCGCTGAACTTAAGGTGCAATTGAATGAACTTTTGAAGAAGGGGTTGATTCGTCCTAGTTCGTCGCCGTGGGGATGTCATGCCATCTTTGTAAAGAAGAAGGATCAGTCGTTGCGGATGTGCGTAGATTATAGACCTCTCAATGCAGTCACTATAAAAAATAAGTACCCTCTACCACGTATCGACATCTTGTTCGATCAGTTGTCTAAAGCTAAAGTTTTCTCCAAGATCGATCTAAGATCTGGCTACCATCAAATTAAAATTCGCCCAGAAGATGTTCCAAAGACAACCTTTTCTACCAGATACGGTCTTTATGAGTATCTTGTTATGTCCTTCGGCTTGACAAATGCCCCCGCACACTTCATGTACTTGATGAATTCGGTGTTTATGCCTGAATTGGACAAGTTTGTGGTGGTATTTATTGATGACATCCTGGTATATTCTGTGAATGAGGAGGATCACGCTGAACATCTGCGTATAGTCCTCACAAGACTGCGTGAACATCAACTATATGCAAAGTTCAGTAAGTGCGAATTCTGGCTTCGTGAAGTACCTTTCCTTGGGCATGTGTTGTCCGATGGAGGAATCATGGTGGACCCCGCCAAGGTACAGGAAGTACTGAACTGGAAGGCTCCTATCTCGGTTCACGAGGTCCGGAGTTTTCTTGGTTTGGCTGGCTATTATCGTCGCTTCATCCCGGATTTCTCCAAAATAGCCAAGCCAATGACTTGGTTGCTGCAGAAAGACACCAGGTTTGTCTGGACTCCTGAGTGTGATGCGGCTTTTCACCAACTGCGAACCCTCCTAACCTCAGCTCCGGTTTTGGCACAACCGGATATCGAGAAACCATTTGATGTTTATTGTGATGCCTCAAGCATAGGTTTGGGAGGCGTTCTGATGCAGGAAGGCCAAGTAATTGCATATACCTCTCGACAACTTTAGAAGCATGAGGCGAATTATCCAATGCATGACTTAGAACTCGCCGCAGTTGTTCATGCTTTGATAGCCTGGCGGCACTACCTGTTGGGCAATGTTTGCAATATCTACACAGACCACAAAAGCCTCAAATACATCTTCACCCAACCCGAGTTAAATATGCGTCAAAGAAGATGGCTCGAGTTGATTAAAGATTATAACCTTCAAGTGCACTATCATCCTGGCAAGGCAAATGTGGTTGCGGATGCTTTAAGCCGTAAGTCTCATTGCCATTCCTTAGTTGAAACTGATTTTCATCGATCTCGCCTTCTACATCCAGCAGTCTTGTACAACATCACTGTCAGCTGTACTCTCAAAAACAGAATTATTGAACTCTAAAAGACTGACACTGGTATATTCCACATCAAGCGTAAGATGAAAGAACAAGAAACTACACAGTTCAGGATAGATGAAGAGGGTGTACTATGGTTCAAGGATAGGTTAGTTGTGCCTAAGGACCGGGAGCTTCGAAATGATATTATGTCTGAAGCACACTCCTCTAAGTTGTCCATCCATCCTGGTAGCAATAAGATGTATTATGATTTGAAGCCATACTATTGGTGGACCAAGATGCGGAAAGAGATAGCTGCATATGTGGCTAGGTGTGACACCTGCTGTAGAGTTAAGGCTGTGCATATGAAAGCTGGGTTGCTTCAACCACTGTCTATCCCAGGTTGGAAATGGGAAGAGATAAGTATGGATTTCATTGTCGGTCTTCCTCCTACTGTCAAAAATCATAACTCCATCTGGGTAATTGTGGATCGTTTGACCAAATCAGCTCACTTCATTCCAGTTAGAGTGGACTATCGTCCCACTGACTATGCTGAGTTATACTTCAATCAGATAGTCCAGCTCCATGGGATACCTCGTACTATCATATCTGACCATGGTCCCCAGTTCACTGCTCGCTTTTGGGAGCACTTGCATCACCTTCTGGGAACCAAGTTAGTGAGAAGCTCTGCTTATCACCCCCAGACATCAGGACAGACGGAACGGGTTAACCAAATCTTAGAAGATCTGTTGCGGGCATGTGTCATTTCATCCAAGGGTTCTTGGGAAAAATGGTTACCTCTAGCCGAATTCTCGTACAATAATAGTTACCAAGAGAGTATTAAGATGGCCCCATTCGAAGCTTTATACGGTCGTAAGTGTAGAACCCCACTAAACTGGGTAGAAGCTGGTGAGAGGAGATATTATGGTATTGATTTTGTTCATGAAGCTGAGGAACAAGTCCGTACCATCCAAAAACATATGGTTCCAGCCCAAGCTAGACAGAAAAGTTATGCTGATCGTCGTAGCAAACCACTCGAGTTTGAAGTTGGAGACTTCGTGTATCTAAAAGTTTCTCCAATGAAAAGTGTCCAACGTTTTGGTGTTAAGCGGAAACTTGCGCTAAGATACGTGGGTCCTTTCCAGATCATAGGCAAGAGTGGAGCTGTTGCGTATAAAATCCAGTTACCTCCAGAAATGAGTGCCATATTCAACGTCTTCCATGTATCTCAGCTCAAAAAGTGTCTTCGAGTTCCTGAGGAAAGAGTTCCATTAGGAGATATCAGGCTGGAATCCGATCTAACTTACGAAGAAAAGCCAGTCCGAGTGATCGATACTCAGGAACGAGTGACTAGAAGCAAAGTGGTTAAGTGGTATAAAGTAATGTGGAGTAATCAGGGTAGTGAAAGTGACGCTACATGGGAACGGGAGGACTATTTGTGGGATGGTTATAAGGAATTCTATGAAAAATGGTACGCTTTCCAAATCTCGGGACGAGATTTTTATAAGGGGGGAGGGCTGTAACACCCCAGGTGTTTAGCTCCTTAATTGCATTGCATTTGCATGAGCATAAGCAAGCATATTCATTTCATGCATAAGCTTAATATGTTATATTTCATGTGAAGTAAAAGTGAGTAAGGTGCAACACACAAGTACCTTATGTGCAATTTCCTTTGTGAGATATGTCAACCACTTTAGTGTAACATAATTAGCAAGTGTTATGCAACACACTCATGCAACATGTGCAACATGAGCTTGCAACATTTGGGTGAAAGTATTGAATTACTTGTGCCAAAGTATGTGACACTAGGAATTTTGTGCAACCAAGGTGTAGAGTGGCTAATTAGGTCTTATAACACCTTAATTACATTTAGGGTAAGTAGTGGAGCAATGTTCATGTTGACCAAAATTACCAAATTGCCCTTCCAAATGTTGTTGACTAAGTTGGACCCCTAGAGTGATCTAGTTTGACCAATTAAAAAGTCCAGTTTAGAGATCTTGCATGGAGGAGCAACCTTAAGCAAAGTTGTAGAGAATTTCATAAGGAACAAAAGTTCTAATATGGCCATCTCATGAAAATGACCAGAACATGCTCAAAAATGGCCCACAAGTCAGTATTAGGGGCTGTTTTGGGACTTAGCAAATTTTGGCTAAGTGTGAAGCTGAAAACCGTTTCACTGTACCTCACTTTGGCAACTTGTAACTCACAAACCAGGCCGAACCAGTCTTTGAGCCAATTGACAAAGTTGTTGTCCACACATAGCTCTACAATATTGTCAATATCACCATCACCTGGTTCTCAATAGTTTAGGAGATACAGTGTCAAGAAGTTAGGGTTTCAGTCGGCGTTTATCTCTGAAACTGCGTTTCAGTTTCACCGGGCACCACTTGAGGTCACTATATCTCACCAACTAAGCCGAACCAGCCCATGATGTCTCTTACAAACTTGTAGTGCTCAAATAGGTCTACAACTTTGCTATTTGGAGGTTTCACTAACACGAGCTGGTTTAGGAGTTAATCATCGTTGAAGTCACTGTGTCAGTCGGTCGTCGATGTCACCATTCACCGTGATTCAGTTTCGTCAGAAGGGGGGGGAGTGGCCGACCAGCCACAGGCCCTCGCCGATGCGTGGACACGCGGTGGCGACCGTACGCCGGTCTTGGCCCCACCCGTCGGGTCGCGACGCCTTCAAGGACGCCACGAAGCCGGACCCTGTCCCTCACTCGCGCCTCTGCTTCCCTCTCGTCCTCTCCGAGCCAGGGCGGAGCACCGAGGTGCCATTGCCGCCGTGCCACTTCCCCGCGCTCATGCACCGTCGTCATTGAGTCTTGGCCCAATTCCTCCCGCCAGCGACACCGCAGCATCTCCCTCTACCACCTCCACCCCTTTCCGGGGGCGTTTGAGCGAAGGTGAGGCCGCATTGCTCGCTTCCGCCGCCACGGCCGCGTTCGGGACCTCGCCGGAGTGTGAGGCCACCGTGGTCAGAGCGGCTCGGCCCTTCTCATCCCTCCCTTTTCCCGTAGTTAGCGTTCCAGTGACCTCGGGAAACTCGGAGCGGGCTTGGTTGAGGCGGTAGGGGCTCACCGTCACCGGCGTACCGCCGCGCACCTCCACTGTGCCGCCATGCCCGACGGCGAGCACCTTTCCGTTGCTCCGCCGCCCCTTTCTTGCCACCAATCGTTGTAGTTCGATGACGTGGTCATGCTAGTCCGTCCAATTGCGTCGGCCGGCTCACCGACGGCGAGCTCCGGCGACCGCAGCTCCTCCCCTCCGCCTCTCTCTCGCTGACAAGTGGGGCCACCCGGTCAGTCATACGCGCGCGGGCGGGAGCCGTAGCAGGCCGCGCGCGGGAGTAGGCCGCACAACGCGATGTGGGCCGCGTCGGCTTTGCAGGCCGGCCCGGTAACAGGGTTTTGAATTTATTTCATTTCTTTTATTCTGTCACAGTTTTAGTTAAGTTTTGAAAAATGTAGATCTAGGGTTTTACTTGCCCAAAAATTATGAGATAAATTTTGTTGGAATCCACAGGGTGTGTAGTATTTTAGAAAAATATGAACTTGTTATGTGATGTTTGTTTTCTGGGATATTTAAATAGGTCTTTGAAGTGGGTTTTAAATCACATGCAAACTTGTTTAAATTATATCTTGAGTTTCAGTGTTCCAAAAATTATGAAATTTGGTGAGTAGGCTAATTTATACTTGCTCTAGCTTTGGTAAAAATTTGGGCAGTAGTACTTAAGTACTTTTCAAGTTATTATGCTATCTTGTTATTCTAGGAAATATTTAAATGAATTTTAGTAATTTTTCTACGTGTGCAATGTTCATATAAGTTTTTTGAGAATGTCTTGGTACCCTAGAGTGTCTAAGAAAATTAGGAAATCTGTTGTTTGACACTTTTTACTATGCTTTGTTATTTATACAAAAATCAGCCTTTTGGGCTTGTGAATTTTATGTAGGAAGTTCCTTTGAATAAATTTAGTTCAAATTTTTACAGTAGCCTCTTTTTGGGTCAGAGAGTCTCCTGTAATTTTTTTAGAATTTTAGGAGCAGTTTACATATATGTTTGAAATTCCACTTAATTACTTAAGTAAATTAAGAAATGGGTTTAAATAAATATTCTAGGTGGGCACACCTTACTTTCTGGTGTTTTTGTGACATTTGTGAACTTGTAGTAGTATTAGTTTGGTCTTAGAGAATGTTTGCCACATCAATAAATATTTAACCTTTACAATGTTAGGTTTTCTGGACAGCTGATAGTATTTCTAGGTTTGACCTTGGATAAAGGTGGTTGCTGGAAAACTTGTAAATACCAAAGTTGTAGTAAAATTTGTAAATGAGCTTGTGTCAAAATTTGGGAGCATTTGGCTTAGTAGTTTGGGAGTTATTGCTGTTTAAAGTGCCAGTCCAGAATTTACTGCTCTCTGTTTAGAGAGAACAGATTCTGGAACTTTGGAATTTCGATTAGGTAAACTTTGGAATTTAGTGTTGTGATCTGAAAACATTTTGTGGTACATTTCTTAAGCTTTCCAGGTTGTCTTAGATCATATCTTTTGGAGTTAGGAATCTTCAGTTATGTCAGAATCTTTGAGCTGCTGTCCAGAATAACTTACTGTGGTAATCTAAATAATGTCACTCTTGTGTTTATTAGGTGTTAGGGCCTTAACCGAAGAGGAACAACTATATCTTAGGTTGGGTAGATTAGGTAAGTACTTCTCCACCGGAGAAGAGATTTGCACGTACTAATAAAGTAACTTGAATAGAGTATTTTATTTCTGAAATGCATTTCATTCCGAGCATGTTGCACCCATTTATGCATTCATGATATTTATTGTACATTCATGCAATAGGTGTACCGGAGGGGGTCACTCTCCTCGAATTCGAGCCTGTGATTCCGGAGGAAGTCCAGGACCAGCCAGAGGAACCAGCGGAACCAGTCGGCGAAGGAGACGCCGCTGAAGACTTGCCCGAGTGCCCTGACCACTGGCCTTCGACCTTTCTGAAAGGCAAGCCCCGGTGCATGCTGAACCTACTGTTTTATAAATTAATCTTGAGTACTTTTTATTGTTTAATGCATTAAGTTGTAGGAGTTATATGAAAACACTTGTTGCATTATACCTGTCCTTGTCCAGATATCGTACTTAATCCTATATTAGGTTTAGGCACGTGTCAATGCTTAGCCCTGCTTAGTACGGTAGAAGTCGGGTGATTTCCGGTCATCCGCGAGATGTAGGAAGGAGTCCCGAGTGGCTTTATGGCTATCTTGGATGGAACCATGCTTAAAAATGAAATGGAGACCGGGCGGGAGTTCGATAGTACAGCCGCAAGACACTTCACGTCTTGGGTGTGGAGCTATGCCCGTCTGAGTCGTTTAAGGACCGCTTCGCTGTACGTCCTTGAGTCATGTTGAACGCAGTCTAACACTTAGTTGGCCGGATAAGTCGTTCCGACCGCGAAGTCGAGTAGTATGGTTCAGGCCGGGAATCGAATGGTAGGTTGCATCTTGGAGGAGAGAAAGGATGTGCTTGGGGACATTGGCATGAGACCAAGGGGGGGTTAGAGTCCCTATCACCTGGCAGAGTGTCGCCCTTGGGGACGCGACATTATTCGGGCCCGCGATTCCTGAACTGTACAAAAGATGACCTGAGCAGCCCTCGCTAGGCGTGACTCGGTGAGTGTTAGAAATACCCCTCCAGCTGGATAGGAATTCGATTCGAATCGCCGTCGCTCCCGGTTAGTGAGCACTTGACTTGAGCAGCGGCAACGTAGAGCTCATTAAATGAACTGGTGGTTAAGGGAATGATACAATGTTGCCATAATTCATACCTGCTCTGGATATAATGATGATAATTGTTTGATTATAATCAAGTGCATGTTTAGTACAGGTGCTAAGATAGATGACAGGTAAATGCTAAAAATAACTGCTAGTACAGGCTATAAGAGTTTCAATTACTTATGCCTTTATGCAAAATGTTATGTCAGCTAGCCTCTTGTGTAAGCCTTGCATAATCCTTGGTGTCATCTTATTTCTAGTTTTTGATGGGTAAGTCTAGCTGAGTACATTCCAGTACTCAGGGTTTATTCCCTCCTGTTGCAGATGATATGCTCTATCAAGGCTTCTGCAAAACTTGTCTCCACCCTGCGGGTGAAGAAGACTAGATCACTTGGGCGTGATCATCTTTTATGTACTTTCCTCATGCTTTTGCGGGTTGTTGATCATCAAGACTGGCAGTAGTTAAACAACTGGTGTGCGTTTGCTTCCGCTACTTTTATAAACTTGGTTTGTAATAATTGTGACTCCGTTTGTGTAAACTTATTTCAGAACTACTTGTTAAATGTAACGTATGATGTAGTATGTTGAATGATGCGATCCAGGTTGTAAGCAAGTTGGTTTGAAATCCTTTGTGGTTTCGATTGACTACCGGGATTATTTGGACTCAAGTTCGAAAATTTGAGCGCCTCGGTGCTTGTTTTTGTACTTGTGCTCTTATAATTTGGTCGGTTCTGTTACACGCAGCACCGCGCTCGCTTACCCCCCCTCCGCGCGCTCGTCCGCCTCGGCTGATCCCTCCATTCCCTCCTCTCGCCCCGCCAGCAGCAGCAGCGCACCGCCGCGCCATCACCGGCTCCCGAAGCTCCGCCACCGCCGTCCGCGCTCGTGGCTGCTTCTCCGGCCGATTCCTCCCGGCCTCAGCTCCGCCCCGCTTCCCTCCACCGCGTGCGCGCCTCCACTCCGCCGCTCGAGCTCAGGTGAGGGCCAATTGGCCGCCCCCACTCCTCCACTGCCGCCATGGCCGCCGTTGGCCGGCGCGCATGGCCGGAGCTCCCTGGCCCTTCATGCCTCCTCCGGTCTCGAGCATCCGCTTCCCCTTCGCCTAGCGGTGCTCGTGCTCGCATTCTCGGCCGCCCCCGTGGCCTGCATTGGCCGGCCGACGAGCTCCCGCGCCGCCGTGCCGCCATCTCCGCCGGCGAGCCTCCTCCAGAGTTCCCGTGCCGCTCGGAGTTGGTGCGCTGGGTGCGTCTCGGTGCGGGGAGCACGTTGGTGCCCTCCCCGTCGCCGGAGACCTCACCGGCGGCGAGTGCGCCACCGGTCAGCGCCTCCCCCGCGCTGTTCTGGCTGGCCGGTGGGGTCCGTTGACCCGTGGGTCCCGAGTGTCAGCGTGTGTGGGTGCACTGCACCGGGTGTATTCAGCGTTTTCACCGGCGAATTTTTAAAAGAATTAAGGAAAATAATTTCTCAGAATTTTGAAACAGCTTTGAAAAATCATATCTCAAGATTTATAGCTCCAAAAATTATGAAACAAATTTTGTAATGTTCCTCTCGAATAGATCTACAGTTTAAAAATATTTCATGATAAAATTGTGACACTTTTCTATGTAGCTTTATTTAATTGTTATAAATGCTGATATCTTAGAAAATGTGTAGTAAATAAAATAATGAAGGGAAAAATGTGATTCTTGTTTCTTTAATCTTTATTAGTGATGTACTTTCTAGGAAAAATATTAGTGAAGCATGTTCTGTGAGAAAATTCTGAAGTGTAGTTCAAATGCCTTTAATTGATAATCTTTGTTATTTTTAGTAGAGAGCTAAATTTGTATAGAACATACATGTGATAATTTTTGTAGTATGTTAGTTTACTGTTAGTAACATAGGAAAAATGTGAAATCTGTTGTTTGATACTTTTTCTAGTACAAAATAATTTCATGCTCATTATTATGCTATACTTTGTTTATTTTGTACAGATAGTTTTACTTATTCAATTCTCATAAAAATTTAGTAGTAGGATAGTTAGGGTAAGAGTAATCTACTGTAATTTTTGTAGATTTTTATCTACACCAGAAATAGGTGTTGCTGTGTAACCCTAGTTAAATAGGAAATAAAATATTATTCTTTATGAGAAATTAAGAGAAATAAAATATGTTTGGTGTATCTTTGAAGCATCATTATGCCTTGCTGATGTTATGGATGAGTTAGGTTGGTAAGCTTTGGTAGCTTAGGTTCACTTGTATGTGTAGATGGTAGGCTAACTAATAGAAGGATAAGGTGCATGTTTTAGGGTACATGTTCTTGGATGACGTTGACTACCCTGTAGAAGAAATAATTACATTCGAACTGCTTATTCCATGTGCTCATCTGCATCTCATGTCATCAAAGCACTCCACCACAATTCGATGCATTCTTCGCATGTTTGCTTATGCACTTGCATCATACAGGATCGCAGGAGGAGTCACAGGTAGCGGTACCGGAGGAGCAAGTTTGGACGGATCAGCAGGAACCCCAGGCACAGGAGGTGCCCGAGGAAGAAGAGTCAGGTGAGGAACTACCAGAGTGCGTTGACCACCACCCTAGCTCGTTCGAAAAAGGCAAGCCCCGGAGCATTTTAAGTCTCCTATTTTATAAAAGTTGTTCCTCACTACATGAACTATAGTTATATATATTGTTGCATTAAGTTATAGGAGTTGAGTGAAACCATTGTTGCATTATTACCTTGGCCCCCGGATTACCTTTTACCCTATTAGGTCAGAAACGAGTTAATTGCTTAGCCATGCTTAGACCGGTAGAAGTCGGGTGATTTCCTGTCGCCTGCAAGCTATAGGTGGATACCTGATTATGGTTAGCTGTAATTGTGATCATAAAAAGTAACCAAGTGTTGATGGATAAATGGAGACCGGGCGGAGTCTTATAGGGTTTTGGACTATAGTGATTCCGTCTGTGTCGATTAAGGACCGATCGTTGCTCGTCCCTCTTGTCATGTTGAACGCAAGCCTCACATTTAGCTGGCCGAATAAAGTACCTTTCGACCGCGAAGCTAGTGACACTTTTCGAGCCGGGATAAACTCGGGTTGGCAGACTGGTGTTGAAGTGGGTGTAACGAGGACGCGAAGAGTGAGCCCAAGGTGCGTCCTGGCAGTCGGGCGGTCCCTGGGTAGTGCGATCCATGATTGTTATCCCGCGGCTTCTTGGAAAGTGTCATTGGTAATCTATGCGACCCTGACGGGGGAAAACAGGGTTTGTGTGAGGAATAAATCTCCAGCTGGATAGGAATTCGATTCGAATCGCCGTCGCTCCCGGTTAGTGAGCACTTAACTCGAGCTATGGCATCGTAGTAACATTAAAGGAACACTGATGGTTAAGTGAATGATGTTGGAAATGCTAAACCTGATATGGTAATCTAGATTGCTAATGATAAATCAAGTGATTGTTCTAGCAATAGCTGCTTACCTAGTTTGAATATGTTATACTAAAAGTGATGCAAAAAGTACTGGTTTAGTTTTTCATAACAACTTATGCTTTTCCGCAAATGAGTCAAGCCAGTCCAATCTATAAAGCCTTGCATGATCCTTGGTGTCCTTTATTTCTGGTTTTTGACGGGTAAGTCTAGCTGAGTACATTCTCGTACTCAGGGCGTTGTTCCCATTGTTGTTGCAGATGGTCAGATGTACTATGGGTACTGCTCCAACTGTCTGTATCCGGCGATGGGCGACAACTAGGACCTGGGGCAAGGGTCACTCTGTTGTCTTATCTACTGCTTTTATGGACCATGACTATCTACTGGCACTGTATTTGAACGAAGTGTGGGTGTAAAACTACTTGCTTCCGCTATATTATTCTGAACTATGTTGTAATAACTTTTATTCCGAACTCCGATGTACTCCACTTTTATTGTGAACTCTACGTATCATGTGAACTGTGGCTGCTAAATCAGTACGATCTTGGTTGTATGTTGGTTGGTTTGAAATCCCGCGTGATTTCACGGAATCTCGGGTTATACGGGTTTAAGTTTGGTAAATTAACCGCCTCGGTGGAAGATTTTTCTGACTTAATCTCGTATAATTACATTGATCCGTTACAGCTGGTATCGGAGCACGGTTTAGCATGTACTGTTCACATGGGTATTTAAAAACAAAACTGTGTTTTCAACTAAGCTTTTAAATTTAAGAGTGTGCCAGTGGTCATATCCTTTATGCCCAATAAGGACTCTAGGTGGCTTAATTAAGTACTAACTTGGGGGTTTGCATCATATTTGAAATTTCGTCGCTCATACGGCATGCTATTGTATGAGTGCCATTCAATTGAGTGGTAGTGTATGGATCAATTCCCTCTATGCCTTGGTAAGTGAGAGTTGTGAGAGCATGGTCGGATACACTGCCGATCTAGGGGAGTGCTTATGTGATACCGAAATACTTACGTGCCATGCGCATGTTCGTATGATGGTATTCAATTGGTGGGGACTTCCGTCATGCGGTGATGATGCCGTCAATAGGACGATGATTCGGGTAGTTGTTACCGTTATACTCATATCTGGGGATGCGTGTAGAGCGAGTAACTTACTTTACTGCTTTCTTGCATATTTTCATACTGTGAGGGTTGGGCTGAAGTGACTTTCTGCAGGTACATAACAACGCTTTCGAGTAGTACGTATTAGTTACGTTACAAGCGATCGTTGTATGCCACCGTTTATTCCGTTAGTAGTTATTAATTTTCTAAGTTTGTGAGGACGTACGGAACGTGCATGTATCATGTGGTGCATTTCATTCATGGCATTGTTCCTCCCCTTATAAGTTGATTATCTCATTTCGATAAAAATGCCAACTTAAAAATCTGTTCTCACCACGGTAATAAAAATTTTGCTACAGATGGCACGTACCAAGCAGACAGCTCGCAAGTCCACCGGCAGAGCTCCCCGTCATCAGCTAACTCCACGCACTCGTTAGCGCCACACTTTTCTTGGAGAGTTTGGGATGCCTATGCTCTTGTGGAGAGTACTCAGAGATGTAGGCTATCCTGATGGAATGGAGCCCCGCTACTTTTGGTCGAATGAGCGGTTGGGGGAAGGACTTTTGGTGACTGTGGAAGCAGTAGTTCGTCCTCGAGGTGATGGTTCTGAGTGGACCGGTTGGCATTTTGAGTCAACTGGCAGGACCTCTGAAGAAGCCGCTGAGAGGGCAGCCTTTGGGATCCTGAGGG
Source organism: Saccharum hybrid cultivar R570 (assembly GCA_038087645.1). NCBI lineage: Eukaryota > Viridiplantae > Streptophyta > Magnoliopsida > Poales > Poaceae > Saccharum > Saccharum hybrid cultivar. The sequence continues at coordinate 6,174,134 of JAQSUU010000191.1, read as the reverse complement.
ATATCATGGATTGCTTTCCTCAGGAGTTGGCAGCAGCTTTAGTTGGAGTCTTTCCGAGGGGCAACCCCTCCACTGACTCATGGCAGCAGGCAAGAGGAAGATCTCTGGAGATTAGCGCTGCGGAAGCACAAAACAGTGACAACCCCGCTATGAGTGCTATGTTCGCAGTGATGAGGGCTTTTGATAGAGTGGAAGGTAGCCTGAGACGTGTGTCTAGTGCTCTTGGTCAGGCTCGTGATGACCGCCGTCAGCTTCAGAGAGATCACGACGCCGAGATTGAGAGGCTCAACACAGAGATGGCTCAGTTGACTCGCCAGAGAGATCAGGCTACCCAGAGGACTGTGGTTTTCGAAGGAGATGTGCGTGCCCTGAGAGAGCAGGTTGAGCGACTGACCACCGCCAACGGGAACGCTGAGCACATGTTGACTCATGTGCTCCATCAGAGGAATGAAGCCTGGTCCATAGAGAATGTGTTGAGGGCTAGACAGTTTGAGCTAGAGCAACAGTTGGCTTATGCAGAGGAATATAATGACAATCTGCATGAGGAGGTTCATCGGCTGAACAATCAACTCAACCCCTATGTTCCTCCTGGTGCGGCAGAGATGGATTTGAATGAAGACGAAGGTCCTGAAGAGCCCGAAGCACCAGTTGGGGAGCACCACGACGCTGCTAATGGCGACGAAGCCAACGTCTCGAACTTAGACAGCGACCACGATGAGTAGGCTAGTAGTTGTTACGCTAGCTACTAGGTTCCATCTACATGATCTTTTGCTTTGTTGGCACGTTGGGTATGTAATAATGAGTAGAAAGACTAAGGCTTTGATGTAATGTTGGAAAGCTTGGATGTGTTTGTGGCGGTATCCGAACGTCAAAAGTCCAGTGTATGTATGCTGGCAACTTGGTTGTAATGGACGCGATGTGTGCGCTTTAAGTAATCTAATTAGTGGTGTTGTGTTAATTGGAATGACTTATTATGCCCCTATTTTATTGTATGGATTTATTCTCTCCAGTAATTTCAGTACGACATGATCTTTCATTCAGTCGCAATTCCTACAACATCATCTAATAATTACTGTTGCTGAAACATGCAGATGCCGAACACTCATCGTACCGTGTATGGTGCTGCTGAGGCTGGTGGTAGTGCAGCCGCTAGTGATGACCGTGATCCACCACCGCCTCCTCCACCCTACACCGTGGAACAGTTTTTCGCACAATTTCTTGGAAGCCAACATAATATGGAGAGCATGCAACAGAATATGGAAGCTGCGTTGCGCAGTATCGCAGACAACACCCGTCGGGGAATAAACCCGGGTGGTCATGAAGCAAATCAGTACAGCAGTTTCAAGGACTTCATGGATACTCGTCCACCGATCTTTAAGGAAGCCGCAGAACCCTTGGATGCAAAAGAGTGGATTAATACTATGGAAGACAAGTTCCGTGTATTGAGAATGACTGAAGTGTTGAAGACTGAGTATGCAGCTCATCAACTTCAAGGTCCGGCAGGAATGTGGTGGAAACATCACCGCACCACTTTTCCTCCCCATACTCACATCACTTGGAGGGAGTTCACCGAAGCCTTCCGTGGAACGTATATTCCACCTGGTCTGACCGAGATGAAGCTTGGGGAATTTCTGGCACTGAATCAAGGCACAAAGACTGTAACTTAATATCTACATGCATTCAATAACCTGAGCCGTTATGCTCCTGGTATGGTGAATACGGAGGCCAACAAGATCGCTAGCTTCAAGAGAGGCCTAAATCCCAAGATGATGAAACATGTGGGTACAAATATGAGGACTGGTTTTAATGATTTCGTTAGCGACTGTCTGAAGCAAGAGAAGAACAACAATGTTTATGCTGCTTCCAAGATCTGTAAGAGAGCTTTCGAGTCGGGTTTCGTCCTAGTCCAGAGCCCTAGTGGCCAACCGTCCGGCTTATCGATCGCCTGCCCCAGGTGCCAGGTTTAGGCCACCGCAAAGAAAGAATCTGAATGCTCAGCAACCCCAGAGGAACCAGAAACCATTCAAGATGGCATTGCCTTAGGCGAAGATAGGACAAGGCAGTTCATCTGGAACTGTGGCTCAAGTGAAGGGACCGTGCTTCAACTGCAACCAGCCCGGACACTTTGCGAAGTTTTGTCCCTACCCTAAGAAACAGCAGACGCAGTATCAAGCTCGTGTGCATCACACCACCGTGGATGACATCCCTGAAGGAGAACCGGTAACAGCTGGTATGTTTTCTATCAACAATCATCCTGCAGTAGTCTTATTTGATTCTAGATTATCTCATTCCTTTGTAAGTCAAGCTTTTGTTAAGAGGCATGAGCAAAAGATTATTGAACTGGAATGTGCATATAAAATCAGTTCAGCTGGGGCTGATCTGTTGACTAATCAGATAGTTCAGGGAGTGACCCTAAACATATCAAACCGGTAATATAAGCTTAATCTGATAGTCATGCCAGGGTTAGTTTTGGATGTGATCATGGGTATGAACTGGATGAATAAGATGGGGGTAGTAATCGATGTTGGAGGAAGGAGTATCTCTCTCAAAGAACCAAGTGGAGAAGGCACCTTTCGAGTGGTCCTACCTCGGAAAGTAGACCTAGCTAGCACGACTTGTGCGGTCCAAACTACTCTGCTAGCCCAGATTCCAGTGGTCTGTGAGTTTCCAGATGTGTTTCCGGATGAGTTACCTGGACTTCCACCAGACCGAGATGTTGAGTTTGCCATTGAGTTAATTCCGGGAACAGCACCGATCTCGAGAAGGCCCTATCGGATGCCTCCCAATGAGTTAGCCGAATTGAAGAAGCAACTTCAGGACTTACTAAAGAGAGGTTTGATTCGTCCCAGCTCATCTGAATGGGGATGCCCCGCTCTGTTTGTGAAAAAGAAGAAGGATAACTCCTTACGCATGTGCGTGGATTATCGACCACTGAATGTAGTGACAATTAAAAACAAGTATCCTCTTCCTTGGATTGATATACTGTTTGACCAGTTGTCTAAAGCCAAAGTGTTCTCTAAGATAGATTTGAGATCAGGATACCATCAGATAAAGATTAGGCCACAAGATGTGCCTAAGACTGCGTTCTCTACCAGATATGGCTTGTACAAGTATCTTGTCATGTCCTTCGGATTAACAATCGCTCCTGGATACTTTATGTATCTGATGAATTCTGTTTTCATGCCAGAGTTGGACAAGTTTGTGATTGTGTTCATTGATGACATTCTAATATATTCAGAGAATGAAAAAGATCACGCAGAGCACCTCAAGATTGTCTTGACTAGACTCAGGGGACATCAACTATATGCGAAGTTCAGCAAGTGTGAGTTCTGGCTTAAGACAGTGCCTTTTCTCGGCCACGTGTTGTCTGAAAATGGCATTTCCGTAGATCCTAGTAAGGTACAAGAGGTTATGGACTGGAAGTCACCAACCTCAGTGCATGAAGTTCGCAGTTTTCTTGGTTTAGCCAGTTACTATCGTCGCTTCATACCGGATTTCTCGAAGATTGCCAAACCAATGACAAGCCTGTTACAGAAGGATCATAAATTTGTATGGACAGAGGAGTGCGAGGCAGCTTTCTGCACCCTGCGAAAGTTGTTGACCACTGCTCCTGTTCTGGCCCAACCGGATATAGAAAAGTCTTTTGATGTGTTCTGTGACGCATCTAAGAATGGGTTAGGATGTATGCTAATGCAAAATGGAAGGGTCATTGCCTATGCCTTGCGTCAACTGAGGAAGCATGAAGTTAATTATCCTACACACGATTTGGAGCTTGCAGCAGTAGTGCATGCTCTAAAGATTTAGAGACACTACCTAATGGGTAATGTGTGTAACCTCTTTACAGATTATAAGAGTCTCAAATACATTTTTACCCAATCTGAGTTGAACATGCGACAGAGAAGATGGTTAGAGCTGATAAAGGACTATAATCTAAACGTGCATTATCATCCCGAGAAGGCTAATGTAGTAGCAGATGCACTGAGCAGAAAATCACATGCTATTGATGTGCAACCGTTGTTTGAAGAAGGGTTCAATTTGCTACATCCTGCTGTGTTGCATAATCTTCAGATCAGTTATACTTTGGAAGACCAGATCATTGAAAGTCAGAGGACAGATAAGGGAATCTTTCATATCAAGGAGAAGATGAAGAGAGAACTCACCAAACACTTTCGATTGGATGACCAAGGAGTGTTATGGTTTAAGGATCGTCTGGTGGTACCAAAGGATAGAGAGCTTAAGAACAAGTTGATGAATGAGACCCATCATTCTAAGCTATCTATTCACCCCAGAAGTAGTAAGATGTACCAAGATTTGCGACCCCATTATTGGTGGACTAAGATGAAAAAAGAAATTGCAGCATACGTTGCTCGTTGCGACATGTGTTGTAGAGTTAAAGCTCTTCACATGAGACCTGCAGGACTTCTGCAACCCTTGTCTGTACCCGATTGGAAATGGGATGATATAAGTATGGATTTCATCACTGGTCTTCCCACCACACAGAAGGGACATGATTCTATTTGGGTCATAGTAGATCGTCTCACCAAGACAGCTCACTTTCTGCCAGTTAAGACGACATTCCGACCACCTCAATATGCAGAAAAGTATATTGCTGAAATTGTCCGATTACATGGTATACCAAAAACGATCGTGTCTGATCGCGGTTCACAGTTTACCTCTCATTTTTGGGAACATCTTCATAAAGGTTTGGGTACTAGTTTAATTCGTAGTACGGCTTACCATCCGAAGACAGATGGGCAGACAGAACGAGTGAATGCTGTACTTGAAGATATGCTTAGAGCTTGTGTACTATCATCCCGAGGCTCATGGGAATCTTGTTACCATTGGCAGAATTCGCTTACAACAACAGTTACCAAGAGAGTATCAAGATGGCACCTTTCGAAGCTTTATATGGCAGGAAGTGCAGAACACCGTTAAATTAGGTAGAGCCTGGAGAAAGAAGGTTTTATGGAATTGATTTTGTAAATGAGGCAGAGAAGAAGGTCCGTATTATCCGGCAAAACATGCAAGCTGCACAGTCCCATCAGAAGAGTTATGCAGACAAGAGAAGGAGACCATTGGATTTCCAAGTGGGTGACTATGTCTATTTGAAAGTTACCCCCATGAAGAAGAAACGGTTTGGAATCAAGCAGAAACTATCTGCTAGATATATCGGACCATACCAGATTGTAGAGAAAAAGGGTCCCATGGCGTACAAGTTGCAGTTGCCAGAAGAGATGAGTTTGATCTTTTCCGTCTTTCACGTATCCCAGTTGAAGAAATGTCTACGTGTTCCGGAAGAGAGAATAGAACCGCAGGGTATTCGGATCAAGGCAGACTTGGAATATCGTGAACAACCAGTTCGAGTTCTGGATACAAAGGACCGAGTCACTCGGAATAAAGTGGTAACAACCTACAAGGTTCAGTGGAGCCATCATGATGAGAGTGATGCTTCATGGGAAACGGGAGAATATCTTCAAACCGCGTATAAAGATTTTTACGATAAATGGTTCGTAACTCAAAATCTCGGGACGAGATTCTTATAAGGGGGGAGGGCTGTAACACCCCTGGGTGTTAAGCATACATTAGCATCCAAGGCACTAGTCATAATCATCTCATACATGGTTATCATTGCATGCAATATAGACCCTTTTTAAATTTAGAGTTGAAAAACAACTACTCAAAACCCAAATGCTACATTTAAGTGCTAAGGAGTGATGAAACTTTGTGTAGCTACAATTTTAGATAATCTAGAATAAATAAACATGATTTTTGGAGCAACTTTTGAATTCAAATTCCTTCAAATTTTGCTTTTAAAAATATTCTAGAAAAATGAATTTTTACTTAAAAATTTAGCTTTGAATCCCAAATTCAAAATCTATTTAGAATTTTGAAAAGTGCCCTACATGAAAGTTGTAGAGAATTAAATTTTGAACAACTTTTATTTTGGGCAAAAGTTCTGAAAACCTCTTTTTCATCTTCAAATTCAAATTTGAAACAAATATAGAAATCTGAAAATTTATTTATAAAAGAAAAATCGGTTTTTTTTCACTTTAGTGGGCCGCAGCCACCCTTTCGGCCCACCCGAGCTGGCAGCCCGGCCCGCGCCCGCGCCCGCGCCTGCCGCCCGCGCGCGCACGCGACGCCGTGGCGCCGCGGCAGAGCTCGGCCGCCGCGTGGCCGGACGCCGACGACGCCACGCGACACGCGCCCTTGTGGCCCCCGCAGCACCGCGCTCGCTTACCCCTCCTCCGCGCGCTCGTCCGCCTCGGCTGATCCCTCCATTCCCTCCTCTCGCCCCGCCAGCAGCAGAAGCGCACCGCCGTGCCATCACCGGCTCCCGAAGCTCCGCCACCGCCGTCCGCGCTCGTGGCTGCTTCTCCGGCCGATTCCTCCCGGCCTCAGCTCTGCCCCGCTTCCCTCCACCGCGTGCGCGCCTCCACTCCGCCGCTCGAGCCCAGGTGAGGGCCAATTGGCCGCCCCCCTCCTCCACTGCCGCCATGGCCGCCGTTGGCTGGCGCGCATGGCCGGAGCTCCCTGGCCCTTCATGCCTCCTCCGGTCTCGAGCATCCGCTTCCCCTTCGCCTAGCGGTGCTCGTGCTCGCATTCTTGGCCGCCCCCGTGGCCTGCATTGGCCGGCCGACGAGCTCCCGCGCCGCCGTGCCGCCATCTCCGCCGGCGAGCCTCCTCCGGAGCTCCCGTGCCGCTCGGAGTTGGTGCGCTGGGTGCGTCTCGGTGCGGGGAGCACGTTGGTGCCCTCCCCGTCGCCGGAGACCTCACCGGCGGCGAGTGCGCCACCGGTCAGCGCCTCCCCCGCGCCGCTCTGGCTGGCCGGTGGGGTCCGTTGACCCGTGGGTCCCGAGTGTCAGTGTGTGTGGGTGCACTGCACCGGGTGTATTCAGCGTTTTCACCGGCGAATTTTTAAAAGAATTAAGGAAAATAATTTCTCAGAATTTTGAAACAGCTTTGAAAAATCATATCTCAAGATTTATAGCTCCAAAAATTATGAAACAAATTTTGTAATGTTCCTCTTGAATAGATCTACAGTTTAAAAATATTTCATGATAAAATTGTGACACTTTTCTGTGTAGCTTTATTTAATTGTTATAAATGCTGATATCTTAGAAAATGTGTAGTAAATAAAATAATGAAGGGAAAAATGTGATTCTTGTTTCTTTAATCTTTATTAGTGATGTACTTTCTAGGAAAAATATTAGTGAAGCATGTTCTATGAGAAAATTCTGAAGTGTAGTTCAAATGCCTTTAATTGATAATCTTTGTTATTTTTAGTAGAGAGCTAAATTTGTATAGAACATACATGTGATAATTTTTGTAGTATGTTAGTTTACTGTTAGTAACATAGGAAAAATGTGAAATCTGTTGTTTGATACTTTTTCTAGTACAAAATAATTTCATGCTCATTATTATGCTATACTTTGTTTATTTTGTACAGATAGTTTTACTTATTCAATTCTCATAAAAATTTAGTAGTAGGATAGTTAGGGTAAGAGTAATCTACTGTAATTTTTGTAGATTTTTATCTACACCAGAAATAGGTGTTGCTGTGTAACCCTAGTTAAATAGGAAATAAAATATTATTCTTTATGAGAAATTAAGAGAAATAAAATATGTTTGGTGTATCTTTGAAGCATCATTATGCCTTGCTGATGTTATGGATGAGTTAGGTTGGTAAGCTTTGGTAGCTTAGGTTCACTTGTATGTGTAGATGGTAGGCTAACTAATAGAAGGATAAGGTGCATGTTTTAGGGTACATGTTCTTGGATGACGTTGACTACCCAGTAGAAGAAATAATTACATTCGAACTGCTCATTCCATGTGCTCATCTGCATCTCATGTCATCAAAGCACTCCACCACAATTCGATGCATTCTTCGCATGTTTGCTTATGCACTTGCATCATACAGGATCGCAGGAGGAGTCACAGGTAGCGGTACCGGAGGAGCAAGTTTGGACGGATCAGCAGGAACCCCAGGCACAGGAGGTGCCCGAGGAAGAAGAGTCAGGCGAGGAACTACCAGAGTGCGTTGACCACCACCCTAGCTCGTTCGAAAAAGGCAAGCCCCGGAGCATTTTAAGTCTCATATTTTATAAAAGTTGTTCCTCACTACATGAACTATAGTTATATATATTGTTGCATTAAGTTATAGGAGTTGAGTGAAACCGTTGTTGCATTATTACCTTGGCCCCCGGATTACCTTTTACCCTGTTAGGTCAGAAACGAGTTAATTGCTTAGCCATGCTTAGACCGATAGAAGTCGGATGATTTCCTGTCGCCTGCGAGCTATAGGTGAATACCTGATTATGGTTAGCTGTAATTGTGATCATAAAAAGTAACCAAGTGTTGATGGATAAACGGAGACCGGGCGGAGTCTTATAGGGTTTTGGACTATAGTGATTCCGTCTGTGTCGATTAAGGACCGATCGTTGCTCGTCCCTCTTGTCATGTTGAACGCAAGCCTCACATTTAGCTGGCCGAATAAAGTACCTTTCGACCGCGAAGCTAGTGACACTTTTCGAGCCGGGATAAACTCGGATTGGCAGACTGGTGTTGAAGTGGGTGTAACGGGGACGCGAAGAGTGAGCCCAAGGTGCGTCCTGGCAGTCGGGCGGTCCCTGGGTAGTGCGATCCATGATTGTTATCCCGCGGCTTCTTGGAAAGTGTCATTGGTAATCTATGCGACCCTGACGGGGGAAACAGGGTTTGTGTGAGAAATAAATCTCCAGCTGGATAGGAATTCGATTCGAATCGCCGTCGCTCCCGGTTAGTGAGCACTTGACTCGAGCTATGGCATCGTAGTAACATTAAAGGAACACTGATGGTTAAGTGAATGATGTTGGAAATGCTAAACCTGATATGGTAATCTAGATTGCTAATGATAAATCAAGTGATTGTTCTAGCAATAGCTGCTTACCTAGTTTGAATAGGTTATACCAAAAGTGATGCAAAAAGTACTGGTTTAGTTTTTCATAACAACTTATGCTTTTTCGCAAATGAGTCAAGCCAGTCCAATCTATAAAGCCTTGCATGATCCTTGGTGTCCTTTATTTTTGGTTTTTGACGGGTAAGTCTAGCTGAGTATATTCTCGTACTCAGGGCGTTGTTCCCATTGTTGTTGCAGATGGTCAGATGTACTATGGGTACTGCTCCAACTGTCTGTATCCGGCGATGGGCGACAACTAGGACCTGGGGCAAGGGTCACTCTGTTGTCTTATCTACTGCTTTTATGGACCATGACTATCTACTGGCACTGTATTTGAACGAAGTGTGGGTGTAAAACTACTTGCTTCCGCTATATTATTCTGAACTATGTTGTAATAACTTTTATTCCGAACTCCGATGTACTCCACTTTTATTGTGAACTCTACGTATCATGTGAACTGTGGCTGCTAAATCAGTACGATCTTGGTTGTATGTTGGTTGGTTTGAAATCCCGCGTGATTTCACGGAATCTCGGGTTACACGGGTTTAAGTTTGGTAAATTAACCGCCTCGGTGGAAGATTTTTCTGACTTAATCTCGTATAATTACGTTGATCCGTTACATGGATCTCACCCTTTTTAACTGTACATTCGGATCTCGCGTTTCATCTCTTTCGTCTCAAATCCGTCGCCAACTTGCCGAGTTCCCGAGCGCCGCCGTCTCGCCGAGCCACCGCACCTCATCGTGCCCTCGCTCCCGCGCCCTGCAGCCGTGCCGCGCCTTCCTCGCCCGCGCCCGTGCCGTGCCTCCGCGCCGCGCTCCCGCGCCCGCGAAGCTCGTAGCTGTAGCGCCGCCGCATCTCCACAGTAGCTGCAGCGCCACCGCCTAGCACACCACCGCGGTCTAGCGCGTCACCGCCGTTGAGCCGTCCAGCGCGCCACCACCGTCGAGTCGACCCATGCCCACCGAGCCCGAACCCGCTACCGCTTCTCCGAACGTAACCCTAATCCTAGCCACCCGAACCCGTTCGTCGAGGCATTTTTTCGTGAAGTTTTCAACTCCGCGAACTTCTCCGTCTCCGCAAGGTGACATCACTGCCTTGGATTAGGGTTTGCCATTGATTTTCTGGTGAATTACTAATTCGATCGTTGATCTCTCGGTACTCCAGGGTTTCGATCGTCGTTTCCGGGCTAGAGTGTCAAGATCTTCTTTCTTTCATCGGATCTTCGCTCTTTCGAGGTAGCTATCATGGTCCTTTCATATCTTATCTAATATGCTTGCTCTCATTAGGATCTTACTCATCTTTTAGATAATATATGTTGCTTATAGTAGATCCATCTATTCTATCATTTCAGTTTGTCCTGTCGGTGCTGTGTGTGTCAGGTGATCAGTTGTGAATCTGAGGCCAAGCCTGCGGATATGGATTGAGACCAAGCCTCACGAGTGTTAGTTCATCATCTGTTACTTTCTAGTGTTTCTCAGATCCAGTAGCTTGTTAGTATGGTTCGCTGCAAGAACGCTGGTGGTGCACCTAGTGACGGGGACGAGAGTCCTCCTAGTAGGACAGAGGTAGCTCGCGGCAAGCGAGTGAAGATTGCTGCCAAGAAGAGAAAGAGAACACTTACAGAGGCAGAGGTGGCTCAGGCAGTTGCAGATGTAGCAGAGGCAGCAGAGAGAGGTGGCAGGAGTAGTGGCATACGTATTGGCGAGAGTCGCTTTCACCTTGAAGGTCGACAGCTCGGTACAGAGGCCACAGAAGAGACAGTGGATGCACCTATAGAGCAGCCTACAGAGGATCCAGAGGAGACTGAGGAGCAGACTGTACACTCTCCACAACGTCGACGCTCAGGACGTACGTGAGCTCAGGTGACTCCCAGGCCAGAGGGTTAGCATCGTGGAGGTCGTCCACCTCCCAGGGCTCGAGGTCACCCCCCCAGTTGAGCACTTTGACCTCAGGGGTGCTACAGCTAGATAGGTCCAGGCCCTCAGGTTCGTTGAGGTCACTCGGTGGTTCCCACCTCAGTGGGATCCCCGGGCTTCAGAGGGTTTCTACACTCCTCTGCACGAGGACTTCTATAGGGCCTATGTCGACAGCGGGATTGCTTTTAGACCTCAGAGAGTACGTCGACTGGAGGCCTTAGTTGAGGTGGTTGGGGAGCAGCTTTGTCCGCATCTATCCTTTCTACCTGGATTATCAGATCTTCTTGGATGGACTGGAGCATATTGTGGGACCTAGGTCAGAGAGTTCTACTCTTCACTTTGGATTGACCCAGCACATCAGTTTATACACTTTGCATTCAGAGGTCGTGACCGTAGACTCTACAGCACCAGGGTACGGGAGATTCTCAGACTCCCTGCTTCAGAGACAAAGATTCATCAGCTGTGTTTCGGACAGACTGCACCTCCGAGACGCCCTCACGGCGGGATAGTGCCCCCTACAGATATGATCCGACCCTGTTTCCGTGAGCCTTTTGGCGAGGGGTCTCGATGTACACCTGCTAGCCTGACACCCATAGCCAGAGTCATTGATGCTATTGTGAGGAGGACTCTACTTCCGAGGCTTGGATACAGAGAGGGCTTGACTCGCATGCAGCTATGGGTAGTACATCACCTCATCTCACAGACCCCATTTGACCTTTGGGATCTGATGCTATGTGAGATGGAGGACACCTTGGCAGAGGGATTCAAGGGTCACAGGCAGCTTCCGTATGCTCATTGGATATGCTTCATCATCAGATCTGCCTGTGAGCTTGAAAGTCCTATGTTTGGTGTTGGTAATTAGTGACAATGCCTAAGTACTAATCCTATGCCTAAGTTATATGTAGCATATGAGGATTAGTACATTCCAAGGTTGGTGGCAAGATGGACATGGTGATCATGATGGCCACACTTGGATTTGGGCGCAACCCTACGTGATCAAGGCAAAGGTATATGCTTAAGGGTTGTGTTTTAGTAACCAAGACACCTAGTGGGTGTGGTTACATTATAGGATAGATAGCCGTACTATAAAGAGGGGAAAGGCGCGGCTATTGAACTCCTAAGTGCCTCTAGGTGTGCATTTTATGATCATATGCATTTGGATAGAACTAATATCACCTCGAAAAATGATTGTGAAAACGCTAACACACTCACACTTGACGAAGATCACTTGGTGGTGTTAGAACGTTTGCGAAGGCGGTGGAGTTTGAGTGGTAGAGAGGGTTTGGGTCCCTCCCTCCTGCCGAGCTTGCGAGGCAGGATTCAGGCATTTTCGAGGAGTTGAAACGACTATTTTCCACTACGTGGAAAGTCCGGAAAAGAAACGGAGGCGAACGGAGGTCACAGAGGTGACCGGACGCTGAACCGGACGCGGTCCTTGAATGACCGGACGCGTCCGGTCAGTGTTCAGTGTCTGCGCGTTTTTCAGTTTGATGATCGGACGCGTAGCGCGTCCGGTCACTGATGATCGGACACGTCCGGTCGTTCAGGGAGCTTACTGGACTCTAACCGGACGCTGGCACTGTCGCGTCCGATCATTTTCTTCAGCGCGTCCGGTCACTGTTTCGTTGAGCGCTGCTCAGGCGACCAGCACGTCCGGTCATTCACGGGACCAGCGTGTCCGGTCGTTCGCAGCGCGTCCGGTCTGCACGATGAGCGCGTCCGGTTGTTGCTTTGCAGTTAGCCGTTGGGCGACCGGCGCGTCCGGTCAGTTGGACCAGCGCATCTGGTCGTTGCTTCGCAGTTAGCCGTTGGGCGACCGGCGCGTCCGGTCAGTTGGACCAGCGCGTCCGGTCAGTACTTCACGAGTTAGCCGTTGGGCGACCGGCGCGTCCGGTCAGTTGGACCAGCGCGTCCGGTCAGCGCGATTTCGGCTGTTTAAGTTTCTAACGGCTCTATTCGAAGGGGTACGTCTATAAATACTCATTGGCCGGCTCAAGGCTCCCTCTCTCGATCATTTGACATACTTGTGAGCACTTTGAGCTAAGCAACTCCCCTCCCACTCATCTCTCTTGCTTCTTTGCATATTTGAAGTGAGATTGAGTGATCCAAGTGCATTTGCATTGTGAGATTGCATCTAGTTGGCACTTGGTGGTTGATTTGCTACGGGATTCTTGTTTATCTTGGTGGTTGCCGCCACCTAGACAGCTTGGAGCAGCTTGGAGGCGTTGGCAAGAGTTGGTGATTGTTCTTGGCCACCTCCGGTGATTGTGAGGGGTTTGTGCCTACCTCGGCGAAGCGCCAAAGGCAACATTAGTATATTGCTCGTGTCATTGCAACCTTTTGCCATTTGGTAGGTTCTTGTGGCGCCTTTTGAGAGGCTCGGTGTGTGACCGATTAGCCACCGAACCACGTGGTGAAGAGGGACACAACGGGGACTAGCGTGCCGGCAAGCACGTGAACCTCGGGATAAATATTCATGTCATTATTCTTATTGTGTTTGATCGATCTCGGTGGTTGTATATTGTGGTATTCATCTCTTAATCATATTGATTGGTTGGCTCAATACTTCGCCCCTCGGTGATACCCTCCTAACTCTCTCTTGTATTAATTTCTTAGTTACCTTGCTAGCTTGTTAGTGTAACTCTTAGCTTGTGTAGCTAGCTAGCTTTAGTTGTAGTTAAATTGTGCGGTTTGACTTGTGCGGTTGAGTGCAAATATACTAGAATTGTGAATTGGTTAGGTGGCTTACAAACACCCCGTAGGCTAAGCAAAACTTGCATCTCGCTACTTGTTATATTGATAAACTTGTTTAGTTTGTCTTTGTAGAAATTTTTAATAGGCTATTCACCCCCCCTCTAGCCATCAAGACCTTTCAGAGCTACCTGCAGAGATTAGAGTAGAGATTTCTGATACCACTACAGCCTTTCCAGAGTATGACATCCGACAGTTATGGGCATTAGTTACTAGAGAGCAGGCACCTGGCCTAGGACAGCGTGAGAGGCCAGAGGTACCGGAGACAGCTGCTGAGCAGGACGAGACCGTTAAGGGTCTTGTTGAGGCAGAGCTAGCAGATCTAGATGCTCAGCCAGCTGATCCAGCCGAGGATGTTGCTACTGACAGCACAGATGAGAATTATTAGCCCATCCCCCGGTACCGCTCTCCTCGGCCTCACGACCATGAGGCCGGTGGCTCAGGCTCAGCCTCCTGCTCAGACCCAGCCATGGTGGCTATTCTTGAGAGGCTGACCCAGGCCCAGGAGAGACAAGAGGTTCAGATGCAGAGACAGGCTCAGGACACAGCTGCAGCATTTGCTCAGATTCAGGCTCGTTAGGACGAGTTCTAGAGGCAGCAGCTAGAGTTCTAGAGACAGCAGTTCGAGATACAGAGGCAGCAGGCAGCCACTCAGCAGTAGTACCTAGAGCTCCTGCACCACCTTATCACTGTTGGGGTACCTCCACCACCGTCTGTCCTGACTCCAGCATTACAGTCCAGTGGACCTCAGAGTCAGGGACAGCCAAGTTTTTAGTACACCTCCCCCTAGCAGCAGGTGCCTCAGACGTTTCAGTCTTTGAGTTACACCCCTATCCAGACAGGGTTTACTCCACCAGCTCAGCCGGGACCTCACCTCCTCTCAGGCACTCTGTTCCCTGATTTCAGTGCCACCTACAGTGAGCTGACTGGACAGCCGACACCGCTGTACACCACTCTTGTGACTACTTTAGAGATGTCAGCTTCAGAGATTGCTACACTTCTAGTGTCAGGGGCCGCCACTACAGAGACTCTGCCATCTTCAGTAGCATCGATAGATCCTCCTACTCTTGGTGTCTTTCAGGCTCAGGCGATAGTGACTGCTCCTATAGTTGCTACTACACCTTTAGTTGCTGCATCTGCTCTACAGACCCAGACCACTTCACTACCACGTCTATCTACAGAGAGTCAGCCTGATAGTTTAGAGTCTAAGGAGGACACTTCGTAGTTCATGATCACTCCACGCTCCTCGGCACCCGACACGACAACTTCTGTTCCCCCGTCAGATCCTTAGTTTTTCTTTTTTAGCGTTTGATGCCAAAGGGGGGGAGAGAGCGTAGATTCAAGGGGAGTGTTGATAGAGGGTTTCGTTCTTCCATGTGTGCTACTTTCATGCATCATGTTTATTTTTCTCACCCTACATTGTGTGACTATGAGTTTGTGAGACTGTGTCTTAATTATTATGTCACTTAATGGTTTTTACCTCATAAGGTTGTGCTTTCGTGCCTTACTCTGATTTCATATGAGCTATGTTTTTTATGTGTACTAACTCTTCATGTTTTATCTTATGAGTACACTCAGTTGGCTTGGAACACATAAGCAAATTACTAATCCCTTGTGCTTACAGCTTTATGCTTATGTGAACCAAGCATAATCAAAAACCTCAACTTATATCTTCTGAATCTAAGTGTTGTCATCAATCACTAAAAAGGGGGAGATTGAAAGCATCTAGGCCTCGTTGTTGGTTTCGGTAATTGATGACAACGCATTATTACCATGACTAACGTGTGTTTTGCAGAAACGTTGGTAAGTTAGGTCATGGAGTTGATAACTGCTTTGGGCACTATAGTATTCATGTCCCTTGATGGAAATCGTTTCGGTTTTAAAAGGAGCAACGACAAGATTAAGGACGGTTAGTTCCGGATGTCAAGGTGTTGAGTTACATCCGGAATAGTCATTAGGATCTTTGTTTCTTCCTTTGACCATACTATAAAGGGGGGCATGAGCGAGTACCTTGACCTAGGTGAGTCTTTTGTTTAGGTGTGGTGCACACTTGTCATCTTAGCACTAGGTAGCTCTAGAATAGCTCAAAGTTTAGTTGGAAGCAACTTGGTTCAAGTTGCATCGCGTTTAGAAGTCGTTTGAGCAGTTTATCCTTGACCGGACGCGGTCCTGGTCATGACCGGACGCGGTCCTGGTCATGACCGGACGCGTCCGGTCAGTACTAACAAGTCACTACATCATTAACTGATCGACCGGACGCGGTCCTTGAGAGGACCGGACGTGGTGGTCAGTCTGACATGTGTTTCAGAGGGTAAATGTATAATCGGACGCGACTGTGAAGTGACCGGACGCGTCCGATCACGTTCCAGTAAGGTCCCACGCTGACCTGACGTGTCCGGTCATCTATGATCGGATGTGGTCGAGCGTCAGGTCAAAGTTCAGTTAGGTTCTTGCATGATCGGACGCGTCCGGTCATCCCTGACCGGCGCGTCCGGTCATCTCTGACCGGCGCGTCTGGTCACTCAGCGCTGACTTTTGGTTTTTCATCGTTACACTTGACCGGCATGTCTGGTCACGTTGACCAACGTGTCCGGTCAGTGCGAGTTTTGCTGATTCGGCATGTAACGGTTGGATTTGTCTGAGGGGTGTATAAATACATCCCCTTCACCTCTTTTAGAGGTCTCTTGCTCATTTGTTCAGCTGAGAAACACCTTTGGAGTGCAAGGGAGTGCAAGAGCCCTAGTGAGGATAGTGATTTGAGAATTAAAGTTTGAGATTCCTCACTAGTGACAAGAGTGTAGCAAGTGTGCATCCATCTTCTCATTAGGCTTGTTGTGGTCAAGTGAGAGTTCTAGCTTGTTACTCTTGGTGATTGCCATCACCTAGACGGTTTGGTGGTGATTGGGAGTTTGGTGATCATCCGACGAGCTTGTGGGTGACCCAACTCATGTTGTGAGCGATTTTGGGTGATTCGCCGCGACGGAGTGTCGAAGAATCAACCCGTAGAGAGCACTTGATCCTTGCGTGGATCAAGGGGGAGCTACACCCTTGCGCGGGTGCTCCAACGAGGACTAGTGGGGAGTGGCGACTCTTCGATACCTTGGCAAAACATCGTCGTGTTTCTAACCCTTACTTTCAAGCATTTACATTCATGCATTACTTTCATTGCTTGTTTACTTTTCTAGAATTGCCATACTAGTCTAGGATTAGAACTTAGGGTGTAAAACTTTTACCGGTAGAATCACAAGGAACACTAGTAGGCACTAGGGGTGAAGTTTGGCTTGTAGGATTTAATTCTTGTAATTAATTTTTAGAAAAGCCCAATTCACCCTCCTCTTGGGCATCTTGATCCTTTCAGGTAGTTTTCCTAGCAGACTTAGTAGTGCTCAAGTCTAAAGGAATAGATGCTATCCTTGGAATAGATTGGCTAACACGACATAATGGAGTTATTAGTTGTGCCACTAAGGAAGTATCATTAGTTAACCAAGAAGGGATTAAGGTGAAATGCCAAACCCGAGGATCTAAAGTCAACCCAATGGTCTTCAACTTAGATGCAAGGACCATAGAAGAAGTGTCAGTAGTGCAATAATACCCTGATGTATTCCTTGAGGAACTACCTGGAATGCCACCAGATAGGGATATAGAGTTCATCATTGATCTTATCCCTGGGACTGCTCCCATAGCCAAGAGACCTTATAGAATGGCCCCTGCAGAGTTAGATGAATTAAAGGAGTAATTGAGAGAATTGCAACAGAAAGGTTATATCAGGCCTAGTTCTTCACCATAGGGAGCCCCAGTCCTATTTGTAAAGAAGAAAGATGGAAACATGAGAATGTGTGTGGATTATAGATCCATAAATGAAGTCACTATCAAGAATAAATATCCCCTACCAAGGATAGATGACCTCTTTGATCAGCTTAAAGGAGCCAAGTATTTCTCCAAGATTGATTTGAGATCAGGTTACCACCAACTCAAGATCAAGAACAGTGATGTCCCTAAAACAGCCTTTGTAACAAGATATGGGCAATATGAGTTTACAGTGATGTCCTTTGGATTAACCAATGCTCCTTCTTATTTCACGAACCTCATGAACAAGGTATTCATGGAGGAGCTAGATAAGTTTGTTGTAGTCTTCATTGACGACATACTTATCTACTCTAAGAGTGCTAAAAAACATGGGCAACACTTGAGAGTAGTGCTAGAAAAGCTAAGAAGACACAAGTTGTATGCCAAATTCAGCAAGTGTGAATTTTGGCTTGAGAAAGTTGCATTTCTAGGTCATATCCTGACAGCGGAAGGAGTTGCAGTGGACCCTGAGAAAGTAGAAGCTGTTTCTCATTGGCAACAACCCACAAATGTCAGTGAAATCAGAAGTTTTCTTGGATTAGCTAGAAATTACCGAAGGTTCATAGAAGGATTTTCCAAGATAGCTGTAACAGAACCGCCCAATTATACAAAATTAAGTGAGAAAATTCACCTACCGGGGCAGAGAATCTAGCAAACTTAAGCCCGTATAACCCAGTAGTCCATGAAATCTCGAAGGATCTCAAACTTCTCAACAAATAGCCAAGACCGTACTGGTTTAGTGGTTACAGTTCACATGCGTACATAGTTCAAAAACATTGGAGTTCAAATAAAGTTGTTACAACACTGAGTTTGAAATAACAGGTAGCGGAAGCATTATTGTCCAAAATCAACACACACCATTTTGTTTAAATAGTAGTACCATACTGTAGTCTCCTCCAACAAAAGCATCGAGATAAGAAGTATGGAGCGACCATTACCCTTGGTCCTAATAAACACCTGCAACAAGTGGAAAAAGAACCCTGAGTACAAGAAGGTACTCAGCTAGACTTACCCGATATAAACCAGAAATAAATGACACCAAGGAGTATGCAAGGCTTTTATAAGTGGGGTTGGCTTGACATCATTTTGCATAAAAAGCAATAGAACTTAAATTGCAATATTTAGTCTTTAGCATCCATTTAACTTGTTCATTTAAACCTATCTAGATTTGCACCTGTACTAGAGCAATCACTTGCATAAGATTAAGCAATCAATAGTAATCAATTTTGTTTAGCATTTCCAACATCATACTCATAACCATAACCATCATTGTGTTCCATAATCATATTACTACGATGACGTAACTCAGTCTAGTTGCTCACTATCTAGGAGCGATGACGACTCGAATCGATTACTAACCAGCTGGTGATGTATTCCCCACACAAACCACACTCACCGGCCCAGTGAGCTACAGGTCACCTTTGGTACTATTCGGAAAAACGTCGCAGGACCGCCATGAACCCTATACACCTTAGGTTCCTCCCGCCCTAGGTCACTCAAGTTATGCCTGCTCATGCTGGAGCTAGGTCATTCTTGTCCACGGTCAACAGGCCCGAGGTGGTCTTGGCATCATCTCGGTCACCGGTCCGAACAGAGCTACTCGGCTTCGTGGTGAGAAGTACTTATCCGGCCAGCTAAATGTGGGGCATGCGTTCAAAAAGGACTAAGGGCCGACAACGGTACGGTCCTTAATTGACTCAGATGGAAACTACAAGCACACAAGACCCATGCCTTGCTGCCCAACATTTCGCCCGGTCTCCAATTATTCAACCACAAATGGTTCTCTTTCCATGATAGCACATTGCTAAACATGATAGGTTTTTACCTAAGTCGTAGGTGATGGAAAATCACCCACTTCTACCGGACTAAGCATAGCTAAGCAGATATTCCAGAACTAGACTTAAATAGGATATCAGGATATATCGAGGTGTTGAAGAAATATCGTAGTGATATGCATCAACGGTTTCAAGCAACTCCTATAACTTAATGCAACAATATATATAATATATATATTTATCTTGCTTTGATAAAGTAGGGAGACTTATAATGCTCTGGGGCTTGCCTTCCAGAAGGTTGACAGACGGTGGTCCTGACACTTCAGCAGATCACTGACTGGCTCCTCGACTTCTGGTTCTCCCAGGGGTGGCACTTCTCGTTGCATGGCCTCCTCGGGAACTATGTGCTCCACGCGTACTGCTTTCTGCACCGATCTTGTATGATGCATGTGTGCATGGGTATAAGTGCAGATGGAAAAGGCGCACCGATGGGATGACATATGATGCTCATGCTTGCATGTGTATGTAAATGCACAATTCACATTCTACTTAACAAAGCAAGTTCATAACTCTTCTCTTCCTACTAATCACATATAGCCACCAACATGCATGTAATAACACATAAGTAATTGGCTACTAACTACTTGCTACATTACAACATGAAACAACATGGCATAACACACCAGTAAGCTAATTGGTGCTTCAAAGATACACCAAAACAACATTATTAACTAGACATGCAATAAATCCCTGATTAAACCCTAATGAAATCTAGGTTTGAACAGCAACCTATATTTTGAGTTCACATAAAATTCTCAGAAAATTACAATAGCTTAATCATGTCAAGAATAGACTACCACCAAAATTTCACTTCATTTGGACATGTATATCATCCCACACAAAAAAAGACAAAACAACACAAAACCAAGCATAGAAAATACTTTGTACTATGAAAAGTACCAAACAGCACAAATAATATTTTTCCCATGATTTACACAGTAACTAATCATCATAGAAAAATTTTCACATGCATGTACTATTCATATTTTTAGCCCTAGCAAAAATAACAAATCTAGGCAAATAAAGGCACTTGAACTACACATCAATATTTCTTTACATAACATGCATGACACATATTTTTCATAGGGAGTACACCTCATAAGAAGACCAACAAAACTAGAACCATATTTTTCTGACACCTCTAGGAATTACTACACATTTCTAAAGATATCAGCAATTAATGAGGATTGAATAAAGATATATATAAAAGTATCATGAACATGACATGCAATATTTTTAACATGTAGATCTACTCAAAAGGAACACAACAAAATTGGTCTAAAAAATTTGGAGCATTAAAATTCAAACTGTGAATTTTGGAAGCATTTTCTAAATTTTTTGGAAATCATTTTTGAAAACTCCTTTTAAAACTAGCCTTCAAAAACGCTGGGTGCACCTAGATCTGCGCACCCCAAACCTTCACCAGCGGCTGCCGCCGGGCCCTGAGGGCTAACCCGGCCCCATTGGTCAGTGAACCGGGGGAGGGGGTCGCCGTTGACCGGTCGAACTTCGCCGACGGCGAGGGTTCCGGCGAAACGGTGGCCACCATCACACTCAACGTGACGACCCGCGCACGCTAGGCTTGAAAAGGGAGGCAAAGGTGAAGCCGAGCTGGCTCACCGGTGGGAATGGCGGCACGGCGGCGCTGTCGCACCGTGGCTGGCCGGAGCAAGGCTCGACAGCGATGACTAGAGCATGCGCGAGCTCTGCGAGGTGACGAAGGACGCGTAGCTCAAGAAAAAGGGAGAAAGAAATGGAGCGGAAGGGGGCCAACTGCGATGAGTTGAGTGCGGTGGTCATGGCAACGGCGACGGCCGAAACACCCAAATTGAGCCTTCCCTCAATGCGAAATGCGCAGCGTGCAAGAACATAGGGTGGTGGAAGGCAAGGCGGAGCTGGAGCCGAGAGCAATCGGCGGCGGGCGCGTTGGCTAGGCTAGAAAGGCGACGTCAAGGTGTGCGGCGGTGCCAATGGCGAGCGCGGCCGCTTCTGTGCTTTGGCGAGGCGAGAAGGGCGAGGCGAGCGAATGGAAAGGAGCCGAGGGAGAAGGTGAACTGCTGCTGCGTTTTGGCGAGCACGCGGAGCGGCAGGGGCCACCCAGGGGCGCATGGCGAGCGGCGCCGTACACCGGCGACCACGCGGCGTCCGCGACCTGATGGCGGTTGGCGCGGCGCGCGCGAGCGCGCAGACGAACGCGGGCGGGCAGGCCAGGCCAGCAAGCCCAATTGGGCCAAAAACGAGGCCGAGCCCCACGAAGCCTGTAAAATTCTTTTTCTTTTATTTTCTAAATAGCAGCACATAAAAAAACACATTTTGGAGCAAATAAAAAGCATTTTCACAAATGAGGCCCAAAAACAAAGTTGATCAGGATTTTGTGCTCTACAACTTTGTTAAAAGACACAAAGCTAAAATCCCAACCGATTTTGAACTAGGGTTAAAAAGTTGATTTTTAAATAAAAACCTTATTTTTCAATGATATTTTTAAAAGAAAAATTTGGAAAAAAAAAATCAAAAGGAACTTTGCTCCAAATTACTTGAAGAACATTTCTAAGCTATTTAAACACTCAAACAAACATGTATGCAATCAAATGAACCTAAATCTAGCATAGGCCCAGTGAAATAAACAAATGCAACATCTAGGTCTCATTAACATGTTTCACCTGTTTCAATGCTTATGTTGCACTTATATATCATGAAATGCTCATGAATGCTTAATGGTGCTTATGCTCATGATTTGCAGGTGCTAAATGCATGCGTAACACCGGGGTGTTACAATAGCCTGACCCATGACAGAGCTTCTCGGAAAAGATAAGAAATTTACCTGGACAGAGTCATTTGAGAAGAGTTTCCAAGAATTGAAGAAGAGATTGACAACAGCACCGGTGTTAACTTTACCAGACATTTACCAAGATTTCATCATATATTATGATGCCTCAAGACAAGGTTTAGGATGTGTTCTCATACAAGGAGGAAAGGTTGTAGCTTATGTATCCCGACAGCTTAGACCTCATGAGCAAAATTACTCTACCCATGATTTAGAGTTAGCAGCTGTAGTGCATGCTCTCAAGATTTGGAGACACTATCTCATTGAAAACAAGTGTGAAAACTACACGCATCACAAGAGTTAGAAGTATATCTTCACTCAGTCAGACTTAAACCTAAGGCAAAGAAGATGGTTGGAGTTAATCAAGGACTACAACCTTGAGATTCATTACCACCCAGAAAAGGCCAATGTGGTAGCAGATACCCTAAGTAGAAGATCATATGGTCAACAGTTAGTGCCCAAAAACACGCATCTACAAGAAGAGATAGCACAGTTAAACATGCACATAGTATGCCAACCTCAAAATAGCAGTCTGAAGGTGCAACCAACTCTAGAGGAAGAAAATAAGAAGGCACAACATAAGGATAAAGATCTGATGAAGATTCATGAGCAAACTGGAGAAAAGAAAGCTCCATACTTCAAAGTGGATGACAAAGGAACCTTGCGGTATAAGGATAAGATTTGTGTGCCCAAGGTAGGAAAGTTTCAAGAACTAATCCTTGATGAAGCTCATAACTCAGCATACTCTACCACCCTGGTGCCACCAAGATGTATATGGACCTAAAAGAAAGATATTGGTGGAATGGTATGAAAGCAGATGTGGCACGATTTGTTACACAATGTGATGTGTGCCAAAGGGTTAAAGCAGAGCATTAGAAACCAGCAGGTTTACTGCAGCCATTGCCTATTCTAGTTTGGAAGTGGGATGAGATAGGCATGGATTTTGTGAATGGATTACCCAAAACTCAGAAAGGGAATGATTCAATATGGGTAATAGTGGACTGTCTTACCAAGGTTGCTGACTTTATACCTGTGCGCACCAAGTATAGTGGGGACAAGCTAGCACAGTTATATGTGGATAATATAGTAAAACTACATGGTGTGCCAAGTAAGATTGTATCCGACCGAGGTACCCAATGCACCTCTAAGTTTTAGAAAAGATTGCATGAAGCCATGGGCACCAAGCTAGATTTTATCTCAACCTATCACCCCCAGACAGATGGTTAGACCGAAAGAGTAAATCAGATCATGGAGGATATGCTGAGAGCATGTGTGCTTACCTATGGTAAAGATTAGGAGAAGAGCCCATCTTATTGTCACACCCGGTTTTCTAAAGAACAAAACCAGGCTTGTCATATTTGTGCCCAGTAAGTCCACACATATGCCAGAATGAAAAAGTATCAGAAACAATGTTATTATATAACATAGACATAGCTATATTAAACACTTACATCAGAATATCGTGGAACGGTGACTAAACTTCAGACTCCATTCTTCTCAGGGACAACTGACTGGGAGTAACATATGCCTAGCACTTCTATCAGTCTTCTAGGAACTCCACCATAACACCATCGATCTTTGAGGCAACTTTACTAAAGTCTGGAGTGTGGGGAATAGCAAGAGTGAGTCCATGTCGAACTCCGTAAGTATAGCAACAAGGTAGTATAGATCCCATAAACTCATGACCAATGTAACATAAATAATGTATAGCATAAAATGGTAAACAATGAGCAAGTTAACGATCAAAAGTCATCATCTTAAATGTAAGGATTCCAAGGTCGCTCGTGTCCTTGAGCAAGGCTAGTATATCAGTTTAATAAACTCTGCACAGAGGTGTACACTTTCACTGTGAGTCGTGATTACCCATATACCCGGGGCGGCCAATCCCCAAAACACTCCCAAGGTGAGCAGGCAGGGTTCACTATGAAGCCTTTTAAAGGTTCGTCTAACAAGTTAGGGCCGCTAGGTTTCATCAGTCAGTCTGTGTGATACAACCAGTCCTAGGGATCCACAGTCTGCTTTTCCCTATTTGCGCCACAAGGGTCACCTCTAACAAGCTAGAAAAGGTCCTCATACTGAGCTAAAGCTAGAGCTATATAGTCCTCACAGTTGTACTGTAAATCTCGGAGATTCTCTTACAGATAAATCCTTAAGTTGCTAAAAAATCATTTTATCGTTTGTTGCTTAAACATTAATCAAGTTACAAGATCATGGTCACAAAAACAAACCCCAATCTATACTTGCCTTTTACTTGCTTTACGCCCAAAGCAACTTGCTCTGAAAAGCCTCAACTTAATCTTTCATTTGCAATTTCTGGCACTCAGCTTCTGGTCTTCACCTTCGGATCTTCGGCGCTCACGGATAGTCTTTCTTCTACTCGTAGATCATAGCAACCCAGCACACTAATAAGCATACAAGCAAATAAATAGGGACAACTAAGAACAACACACCAAACAAAAGAGACACTTCGAAAGAGAGCGCACTAAATGATACGGTATGATGCTACAATCGCGAAAATGCAAGAACAACGAAGAACGGAGCTACCATCAAAGAGGACACGTGACTATTGAGAGGTTTGCAACAAAACAGAGAATACATACTGTAAGCATGATTTCAATTTTCTTAATAAAGTAAGGCGATAGACTTTTTAAAGAAGTATGCTGAAGTTGAATTAATCAAATTATAAAAAAATCAAAGTTAAACCTTAGTTATATTTTATTTATATATATTTTATAGTATTTAAGTCATTTAAACATTTATAAATTAGAAATCATTTAAATATTTATAAATTATAAAGCATAAAGAAGGTGATAACAACTAATCGGATCATTATATGTTTCTTGCATAAACCAAACAAGTTCTATTTAAGAAAACACTTAAGTTCTTATTAATCATGATAGCAGTTGATTATTTATAAAAGACAAATTATAAACTAAAGTTACTTTTGATTTGAAAAGACATTAGACAAATATTAGTTAAATTAACTACAAGCTTCATGTTTAACTAAACTAATTATAATTAAGAAATATTTAAGTTAATATTAATCATGTTAACATTTATTTAAGAATGGTCCATGTATGAATCTAAGTCGCTTCTAATTTAAAAGAGCGTGACATAAACATTAATCAAATAAGCATAATTTAATTTGTAAACACATAACGTGATATGGTAAACAATGTTGCAAATGCGTCTCTTACGCCAGCATAGTCACGAAATAACAAGAACGAAATTATAACCCTATGTTGCTTTTAGTTAGAAAGTTGTTAAATAAATATTAATCAAGTTGCATTTAAATAGATAAATTCATACTTGAGTGACATCACAAAAATTATCGCTACTGTATAGAGCGCGACGCTACGAAACTATCGCAATAAGAACGGATTTACAAACCTAGATTGTTTTTAATCATAAAACTAATTGCATGTCAATTAAATTAATATTTAATTTATATATGACTAGCATGTAACACGTCTATGCCGATAGCATGTAACTTTGGTTGGCATGATCGCAAAATCACAAGAACGAGTTACTACACTAGGTTGCTTTTAATTAAAAATACATTAAATAAATATTGCACGTAAATCAATAAATTTATAATTGGGAGACACGATATACGTCAACACTACTACGTAGAGCGCAACTATACGAAACTAACGCAACTGAAACGGAGCAAGACAAAATTAAAACAAAAAACGACAAAAATATTACGAACCAGTGGCAGAACCGTAAATACTTGATCTACTACCTCCATCCATCCGAAGTGCATCGGCCTGGGGCGACATAAGGAGGAGAAATATCTAATTTACTACACGAGAGATTTCTCAAACTAGGAGCTCCTCTTACGGTAGTTTTAGTGTGCTTTGTCCATGGGGTAGGTACATACTTATAGGAAGAAAAACTCTCCACCTTCACATCAACTAGCAATATGGTACTAATTGATGTTGCACCGTCCACCTCCACTAATAGACCTAAATAAACATTAAGGCCCATTAGTAAATAAAGACATAGACATTTATGATTATTGCACATAGGCTTTGAGCGTTGAAAAAAATGAGGTATTTATTTATTTTCGGAATTAATTAATTTCATGGATAAAATAATTCTAGAAAAGTCTAAAATTATTATTTAAGTAATGAAAAATACTCCGAAAGCTCTAAAAATTCAGAGAAAATTCTCAGAGACATTATGGAACATGAGAAACCCAGATAAAGTATTTGAAACACATGAAAAGATATTTTATAGCATCTAAAAATTAGATAATGCTCATAAAAAAGCGTGAACTAGCTCTAGAAAAAGTCAGAACAATTTCCGAAGAGTTCATTGAGATTGATTGACACACGAGGAACTGAAAGAAATAATTTGCGTTGCAAAGAAAAGATTTTATAAAACTTCCAATGAGAACTTAAGATGAGAAACAAGTAACATTGATTGCAGAAAAAGATAAAGGCGTGTCGGAGAAGGAAGATCGACCTACTAAACACAATTTTAACGACTTTGCTCGCTCTCAACATAAGAATTAACAAGCAAACATCACATTAAACAATAGCCCATCAAATTAGTTTTAAAAAAAATTAAAGATTCTCTTTTTTTCATTTTTTTATAACTAATTGATGCTATCATAAACTAAACTTGGGAAATTTTATCCAAATATTAAAACATTTATTTTATTTAGTGTTTCCTATGCATAATAATATCTATCAAGCCAGCTTAGGTATGTTAAAACATTTATTTTATTTTATCCAAATATTAAATTTTGGGGTGTGACACTTATGCAGAGTTTTCAGACAATAATAGCTATCAAGCCAGCTTAGGTATGTCACCTTTTGAAGCCCTGTATGAAAGAAAATGTAGGACCCCATTGATGTGGTCAGAGGTTAGAGAACGGACCTTGCTTAAGCTTTTCCTCATAAAAGAAGCAAAAGACCGTGTGGTAGAGATCAGAGAAAAATTGAAAGAAGCACAATCACGTCAGAAGAGCTATTCTGATAAAAGAAGAAGAGAGCTAATCTTTGTAGTTGGAGATTTTGTGTACCTCAAAGTTTCCCCAATTCGAGGGATACGAAGGTTCCAAGTTACGGGCAAGCTAGCACCCTGGTATATTGGACAGTATCAAATGTTACAAAGAGTTGGAGCTGTAGCTTACCACATTCGGCTACCTAAAGAGATGTCAGATATACACAATGTGTTCCATGTCTCTCAATTGAAGAAATGCCTTAGAATGTCAGAGGAACAAATATCACCAGATACTATTGATTTACAAGATGATCTAAGGTATCAAGAAGTGCCAATAAAAATACTAGACACAGTCACCAAGCAGATAAGAACGACAACAGTCCGAATTTGTCGTGTTCAGTGGAGTAGGCATACTGAAGCAGAAGCAACCTGGGAAAGAGAAGATGCCTTGAGAAAGGAGTTTCCCCATCTGTTTAGGAACCAGACGAATCTAGAGGACAAGATTCATTTTAAATAGGGTAGGATTGTAACATCCCAAGAATTCACATTCAAAAATCACTCACGTTAAAAATTATTTTCAAATTCATTTCAAAAACTATAAGTCATCTGAGCTCTATATCCTTCTAAATCTTATCCATCTTATATCTATCCCAACTACCTCTCTTCAATTTATCATGCACCATGGCATCAGCATCACCCACCCGTTCCTCATCTCTCTCTCCTCCCCCTCTCTCTCGCTTTGCCCGATGCCCGACAACGTCGCGTGCGCTGACCCCACCACCATTGCCACCGCAGCGCACCTGTGCCCAGACCCCCTCGCCAACTGTGGTAGCTCGCACGCCTACACGACAGCGGGTCCCACATCCCACCTTTCTCTCTATCTTTCTTCTCCATGCATGGCCACAGCACATTCGTTTATACGTGGCAAATGAAGCAAGACAAAGCACCCACCGAGGCAATATTCACTTTTACCATTTACCACGCAAACAAGCAAGGCACACAGGCAACATTCATGTACCACCAGCATACAAAGCACAAGCAAACAAGTGTCAGCAGTGCACCCACACATGCACATATACAGATAGCTCATGCATGCATGCAAATTAGGCACCGACCACCATGCAAAATTAGGCACCGACCACCATGCAAGGTTAGGCACTATCCATTTACATGCTAAGCATCTACTCGCTACGCGCCGCACCGCCCAAACATCCAACCACAGCGATGCCATTGGAGGCAAGCAAGCAAGCCAGTGGCACATTCCTGCTTCCTGGCCTATAAAAGGCACGCCTGGTTGCTCTTCTACAGCAGCACACTCAGCTCACCACTCACTTGTCTGCTCTCGCTTCACTTGCCTCGCGTATACCGTATACGGTCGTACGCACGAGCCGGACTCGACCGTCGTCGCACGACGAGGTGAGCATCCCATGAGCATCCCTTTGCTCTTCCCACTCTTCCTGTGGTCTTCTCTTTAGTTCTCTCCTTGCTCTTGCCTGTGCTGAGCCGCTCCCGAGTTCCACGAGCTCAACCATGGCGTCGTCCATGCAAGAAGAAGACCCTTGCTAGCTTTTCTCTCTCTTCACATGCATGTGTGTATGACGTGTGGGTCCTAAGCTACAACTCTATCCAAATAGCACACGCATAGTATACACCATGCACTACCAGCCAAGCCAAATACCCACGTGAACACCCATTCCTTAATCGTGCATTATTCTTTTCCGCGTGATTAAAATTCGGCCATCTTGCAGAGCCACATGCCAACTCCAATTTCAAATATTATTCTTTCTAAATTCATCTTAAATCATGATCTATCTCTCATATAAATTTCATGATTTTTAGAGCTCATTTAAATTTATGTGATTATTTATCTGTGCTTGTTTGTCTGTTGCGCTCGTTGGGTACTTCTAGCTGACGGAGTGAACGAACTGGAGAACGAGGACGTCGGAGGCGAGTACCGCGAGTTCGACGCCGAGAAACCGGACTGCCAGCAGGAGTTTGCCGAGGACGCCGACGGAGGCAAGTCCAGCCTATTCCCCTATGATGCATGTTGATCCTATTTTTAAACACAACCCGTAGAAGCCGTTTTAAATATTGTATGTACGTTATACGTACGAAGTATTTTCGCTGCTTAGCTAAAACCCGTTTGAATAGCCATCTTTGAATTGATATTACCTGATAATTGCCTTGTTCAAATTTAGGAACAAATAATATGCTATGATAAAATATTATTATTTAGTATGCTTAGGACTTGGTATTCATCAAGGATACTTATCATATGTTTTCTCAAATACAATGATTTTAAAAGAAAAACTATATGAGTTGTGAAAATGAATTGTGGGTATGATGAAAGGGTTAATGAAAAACTTATAGATGGTGATTACCCTAAAGATGGGGTGAATCGGTGTTCCTTTTTGTGGGATACCATGGTGTTGGAGCTTGTACCTTTTGTGGTTAAGCATGAAGATATCCGTCTTGTCTCGATTAAGGACTGAGTTGATGATTCATCTTGCCTAACTTATTTTCATACGACCACTCGCCCTGCATGGGAAAGGCTTAGCTTAAATTCCTCTAGTTGGTATGGGAATCACCTGGAGGCAGGTGTGCAATGAGACACTAAGAGATGGATGTGAAAATTGAGAAAATATATAAAATGTAAAGAGCTCTATAAATTGTTGTATTATGAGATGTGGCCTTAGTGTTCCTGTGGTTAGCTATGGAGGGTAATGGCTTTGATGGATCTGTGCTTGCACGATGGTGTTAAGCTACGGTATCCTACTTATGGGAAAAGTGTACAACCTCTGCAGAGTGTAAAATTTATTCGGATAGACGTGTTCGCGGTATCGGACGAGTTATGGTTTAGTTTCAACAACTAGATGGGTTGGGATGAGTGAAAACATGAGAGTGAGTGTGATTTTGGAAATGAATGGTTGTCTGCCATATGTTGCGGGAACAGAGGGTTCAACAACATCTAAAATTGTGATCAACCCCTTTTTCAGAAATACTATTATATATGAAAAATATGTCTTTTGCAAAGGTATTTATAAAATGAAACCCTATATGTGTAAAAAGATAGTTTTATGCAAATAAACCAAGCCTTATCCTTGATTTATCCATATACATATACTGATATCCCATTCCATAGGGTAAGGTTGGATTTGCTGAGTACTTTATACTCACCCTTACTTTGTTGAACAGAGGAAGATCTGGACTTCAATCCTGACGTGGCGTATGAATAAGGTCGTGTCTACACCCAACTAAGCCTGTGGCATTGGGATCCGTCAAATGATATGTATTAGCGAGACCTTTTTCTAGGTCTGTTGGACCTGTATTATGTTGTGGTTACTTTTAATCGTGGCATGTCTTCATTGTCCACGCTTATCGAGACTACTGCAATGAGACCTATCTGATGTAATAAATGCGTTACTAGCCTCCTAGGACTAGTATTGTATTATATTTGAGTTCCTGGTTAACCAGGGGCGCTTCAACGCTACTCGCGAGCAGTTTGATGGTTTGGGCCACAAAACCATCGGTGGCGGGTTTACAGGTTTGGACCTCAAAACCCGGGCGGAGGTTCCAAGGAGGAACGGATGGCACGTGGCGGCATCGGGGAGTTCGCGTCGAGGTGAAGCTATCGGTGAGGAGACGCGGTGGCCGTCAGATGAAAGATGACACCTAGTTAAACCATAACGCCCTTAGGCTAGGTGGTTTGACTCAATTGTATCTAGGGGCAAAACTAGGATTGTGTAATAGCCCTATTAAATAGGATGAGGGAGCCCCCATCTCCCTCACCTCCTCCATTTGCAATTTCCTTCATCCTTGTTAGGGTTTCCCCTCCCCTTAGGTGCTTGTGAGAGAGAGGTCCACTAATCCATGTGTTTAGTGTAAGAACCAAGAATTCAAGTGGGAAAGGAGGTCCCGAATCCTCCTTGTGTCTTTAGGGATTTGGAAGAAGTTTTGTTCTTGTGATTTGTGATGTGTTCTTCATGTTCTTCCTCTTCCCTCTCTTGTTCTTGAGCAAATTTTTTGTTTCTAGACCATTTTGGTTCGTTCTTATTCCCTTGATTTGAGCTATGACGTGATTTAAGCCTTTCCACTGAAGGAAATCAACCAATTCCTCACGAGCTCGCAGATCGGGCGATTTCTTGGTCAAGGTCTCAAGAACCGATGCTTTTTCATTTTTCTTCGATTTCTCATGATAGGCCTGAAAATGGGTGTTGATGTCTTGAAGATATCTTCTCAACACTCATAAGAACCTACCTGCAAAGTTTTAAGTCAATCCGAGTTGTTTTGATCGAGTTTTGACCCGTTCTTTCTCGGTTCGTGCTGCTGTTTCTGGACAATGTGGAGCCTCCGCGAAAAACGTGGAACCTCCGGGACGCGGAGCCTCCGGGTGAAAACGCGGAACCTCCGGACCACGGAGCCTCCGGGGAAAAACGCAGAGCCTCTGCACCTGCTTGCTGAAATTATGAGTTTGGGCTCTCCGAGTGCTCATTTTGAGATCCGTCTTTTGCATTGATTTTCTAATGTCTCAAGGATCTTTTTTTAAGTATTCTTTTCACTAGTTGGCATGGGTACTTTGGGTTGAGAACTCGCTTCCTCTCCATAGAAGTTGAGTATCTCTTTTTCGTCCCTCGATTTAGTTCTTTTTCTGTGCTCGTTTGTGGTGTCCCGCTGTGTTGCTAGGGAACATCCACCCACTAGTTGGATCATGGACATCATGGTGTTTTGTTCATGCTTTTGGTGGTGATTTTGGGATAGTAGCCAATTATTTTTAAAAGAATTTTTTGGCTCTCATTCACCCCCCTCTAATCACCGTTTTCGATCCTTCAATTGGTATCGGAGCCGGTTAAGGATTATTTCACCTTAATTGGTCCGTGATCCACAAAGACGACTTGGAGCATGGTTCTGGCAAACCACCGTTCTTCGATGGAACAAACTATCCCTATTGAAAGATCTGTATGTCCGCGCATCTCTAGGGGATTGATTGGCTTGTTTGGAAGATTTGTGAGGATGCTACTTATGTTGTGCTTGAACCCCGTGCTCGTGTCATGCAAGATCAAAAAGATTGGCACAATGCTAATAGCAGAGCTTGTGTAGTTCTTTTCTCGAGTCTTTCTCTTCAGGAGTTCAAAAGAGTCTCCAATTGTACTACAGCTCGAGAGATCTGGGTGAGGCTTTAGAGCTATCACGAGGGGACCGCACAGGTCAAAATCAAACTCTACAAGACGTACAAGAGGGAGTACGAGAACTTCACTTAGCTTGATGGCGAGTCCATCGATGCCATGTTTTCTCGCTTTCAGACCATCGTCAACAAGATGCGAGCAAACAAGGCACAATTACCTTATGATGATCATGAGAGGGCACTCAAGCTTCTATATGCCCTAGATCGGAAGGTATGGGATGTGAAGGTGACTGCCATCATTGAGTCTTCAGGGTATGAGACCCTCACCGTGGATGAGCTGTTCAACAAGCTCAAGTCCACCGAGATCGACTACCAGACCTAAGCCAAGCTCAAGAATCCCTCTGCACCGACTATGGCTTTGGTCTCAGGTAATGGCTCAAGTTCTTTGGCTAACCCTTCATAGGTGTCTTTTACCTTGTCTTCTTTGGTGTCTGTCATAGAGGAGTAGATGGAGAGTCTTGGGGATGACGAGCTGGCATTGATCATCAGCCGGTTCTCGAAGTTTCACAACAACCGTTTGAATCGCCGGTGTGGTGGTGGTCCGAAGGAAGGATGCTACGGCTATGGAGATCCCAACCACTTCGTTGCCCACTACCCCAAGAAGAACAAGCACTCCTCCGATAAGTACGACTCTGGCAAGCACAAGAACAAAGCAGACACACCTCCGGCAACCACAAGTCAAACGAAGGTTTTGACAAGGAGGCGATCAAGAAGGAGTTCCTCAAGAAGGCCAAGGCTCACAAGCGCGCCTTCCTCGACTACCTCAGTGACCTTGAGAAGGACTCCACCGACAGCGACTCTTCTACCTCCAGCGACAACAAGTCTAAGCACAAGATCAAGGACAAGTTGAGTGGACCCTGTTTCCATGCCGACACCACGAAGCAAGGCCTCTACACCATGACACTTGGTGATGAGGTGAAGACCGACAAGGATGAGGTGGAGACTGGCAAGGACGAGGCTTCCGGTGATGATGACAGCTCTCAGGTATCACTTTCCGCCGACGAGCTTGCTGTTGAGGTTGACACTTTGAGCGCCGCCTTGATTAATCAGGACAAATTGCTTAAGTGTGTTGCTCGTGAGAGGAACGACTTTAAGGCCAAGTTAGAGACTGTGCTTAGAGAGCTTGAGTTTGCTAAGGCTACTATGGTAGTGTCTGATGAGACCGAGTGTGATGCCTGTGTTATTCACATGACAAACCTTTCCAACCTACAAACCAAGTATGCCTCTTTGCTTGATGAGAATGATGAGCTGAAGTCTAGGCCTATCTTGTTGGGTGCGTGCAAGTCTTGTTCAAGCTTGCAATCTGAGCTGGCAGAGAAGAATGCCAAGATCTCTACTCTTGAGAAGGCCAGTTCAGATAGCACTGCTACTAGGTGTGCACGTTGTGAGAGCTTGGTGTCAGAGCTTGAGTCTTACAGGCATGATAAGATGAGATCCGAGGAAGACAACACATACCTTTGTCCATCTTGAATTGGGTGTCTTGTAGTGAGCCGCAGTTGGGCATGATGATGAGCTAGTTTAGGTAGGGAACTAGGACATTGGGAGTAGGATTTGCTCTAGGTGGGAAGGGTGAACATGTCTATGGCAAAGTTGGTGAGTTCAGTGGTTTGAGCCCAAGTGAGAAACTTTCCACTACACCCAAATTGATCAAGATCAATCCACCTAAGCCTACTGAACCCACTGTGAAAGATGGAGTGTTTGAAGAACCTCTAAGAGCTCTACCCTAGAAACAAGTTTGGGTTCTAAAACTGAACCATCTCAAGAACCCACTTGACACTCTATCAAACATCTCCGAGGATTCCCTTTCTAAAACCAAAAAGCCACCAAGAGTGAACCATACTCACAAGAAAGTGAGCCAACAACCACTCAAGAGAGAGGTGAGGTATCACTGTGACTATTGCCATAGGGATGGTCACCTTGTTGAGTTTTGCTTTAGGAGGAAGAGAGATGAGTGGCAGGAGTATGAGTTGAACAACCAGAACATGTACCGCCTGCCCCATGGCGTACATGTGCCGCCTGTTCAGAGGCACAGTGCTAGGCCTAGAGGTGCAATGCCTCAAGGGGCTAGGCCTCAGGTTGCGAGACCATGCGGTGGTCGTGCCCGGCGGGGTTCAGGTCGTGATCGAGATGATTTTGGACCTCGTAGTAGTGGCTTTGGCTTTTACCCCCCTAGCAGACCATATTTTTTCTTGTGGTGATCGCTTTTCCCCTAGCGGATCACGTTTTCCCTTTCGTGGTGATCGCTTTGCTTCTTGGCCTAGGATGAGTGGTTTTTCAGCTGACCCTTTTTCTAAGCAAATGGCCCAGCACTGGTATGCTTCACAGTTTACTAACCCCAGTGTTGAGTCATTTGCCTATCCTATGGCTTTCTATTAAGCAGGATGGAGGAATGGAGAACATGTAGCTCATTGACTCCGGATGTTTGCGCCACATGACCGGATGTCTCAAATGGTTCTCCAACCTCAAGCAAAGGTAAGTTCAACGCTTTGAGTTTGGATTTTTTGCTTTCCTTCTAGCTTGGGAAGCTTTGGATCTTGTATCTTAGTTTCTTGGTTTTTCCTTTGCAGTTTAGATTCTGTTTTTGAATTTTTGTATCATATTGCATATCGTATCATCATGTATCATATTGTATCCTGAGCTTCATCCTTATAGTAGCTAGATTGACACTATGCTCTTGTTGGGGATGTTATGGATATACATGATGTGCTTTGCTTAGGCTCACTTTGATCTCTTGATATGAGCTAAAAATGTCTTTTTTAATTGTGAACTTGAATAACACTTGATGAAACTTGAAACATGTTCACCACTACTTGTGGCAACTAGCATGTATAGGTGTGTCGAGAACCCTTTTGCTTCATATATATGCTTAGTTGCTACGGCTCATACATTGAGTTATACACTTGCTTGAGAAACTTGAATTTGTGCTAAAACTTAAAAATCAAGCTAAGTGATTTGAAAAGATCGGGATGTGTCTTTGCTATCCCATGTCATAGTATCGAGACAGCTCCCTATTACACTTACGGGTGAACTTGAGCTCTGTAATGGATACCGAGATCACTGTCTTAAGCTTCTGATTGTTTTTGGCATAGGTTTGACATGATCGATAAGTCAGGTTTTGATGGCATCGATAACCTCCCGCACACATTTATTTGATGAACTTTGGTGATAAGCTGCATAACTCCGATAAAATTCAATTGATATCTAAGAATTTGATCAAATCACAAGTTTGTCTCATGATATGATATGTGAACTTTGTTTGGGGTAGTTCACTTTGCATACATGTGTAGCACAAGGTTGATCTCCTGTCTATATTTGCTATGTGCTCTTTTGGTGGTGAACCCTCTTTTAAATTGCTCAAACTTGATCAAACTTGCTAAAATGCCATATTTCATCTCTTTTAGTCATTTTGAGCATTTGCTAGCACTTTTATTTGTTGCTATGTATACCTGATAGCATCCGCTAGAGCATTCTTTCAATCTACTTGCTATAATCTTGAAGCATCTGCATTTGTGCATTTGTGCATTCATAGCATGTTTTGAGGGGGAGTTGTAATCCTTGGGCTCTAGCTTGATAAGTGCATGTGTCAACAAGGGGGACAAGTTGTCAACAAGGGGGACAAGTTTCCATTTCGTGCATTCATTTGAGAGAGATTGCACTTGTTCAGGGGGAGTTGCACTTGAGTTTCCATTTCATGAGTTTCCATTTCGTGCATTCATTTGAGAGAGATTGCACTTGTTCAGGGGGAGTTGTACTTGAGTTGCTTTTGCTTGCTAGATGTGTTGAACCCGTTGCCTCTTCTTGAGGGCTAGCTTTGTTTTACTTGGTTGCATTGAGTCATTGCCCATGTCTTTGGGGACCAAGTTTTTCTTATTTTAAATGACCTCGTTTTGGCTTTTCTTTGGCTTTTGGTTATTTGGTTGAGCTCTTTATTTTTCTCTTCTTCTTTTTCTTTTGCTCAAGCTATTCGTTTATTGGTGTTGACAATGCACTCATCAAGGGGGAGATTGCGAACACAAGGTTGACAAGTACCCTTGTGCGTTTATTTTGTGATGAGTGATTGTCAATGTGATCCACGAAGTAGGTTGAGTGGTGACTAACCCTATCATGGTGAAAGCTATGTGTGCATGTCTCTTGGCTCGTGATGTGCAGGTGTGGAGCACGGAGGCCGTAGTCGGCGATGAGGTGAAGGTCAAGGAGGACGTGCCGTACCGACAGACCAGGAGTGGTGAAGGGCGAACGTGAGGCTTGGACTGAGGGACCAAGAGGCCGGGTGACCAGCCATGGTGGCTGACACTTGAGACATCGATGAGTGCAAGTGTACATGGTGATGAAGACAGTGTCGGCCAAGTCAAGATGGAGACGATGGCGTCGTGGCACTTGGCGGAGGCCGGTGGGCCGAGTCGAGGAGGAAGGCGAAGGTGTCATGCTTGGCGGGAGGTCAAACACGCGTCGACATCAGGGGTTTAGTGGTTTCGTCCTCAAAACCATCGGCAGGGAATGCGTATAGAGTACGCTACTCGCGAGTAGCTTGATGGTTTGGGCCTCAAAATCATCGGTGGCGGGTTTACGGGTTTGGGCCTCAAAACCCGGGCAGAGGTTCCGAGGAGGAACGGACGGCACGTGGCGGCATCGAGGAGTTTGCGTCGAGGCGAAGCTACCGGTGAGGAGGCGCGGTGGCCGTCGAATGAAAGATGACACCTGGTTGGACCATAACGCCCTTGGGCTAAGTGGTTTGACTCAATTGTATTTAGGGGCAAAACTGAGATTGTGTAATAGCCTTGTTAAATAGGATGAGTGAGCCCCCATCTTCCTCACCTCCTCCATTTGCATTTTCCTTCATCCTTGTTAGGGTTTCCCCTCCCCTTAGGTGCTTGTGAGAGAGAGGTATACTAATCCATGTGTTTAGTGTAAGAACCAAGAATTCAAGTGGGAAAGGAGGTCCCGAATCCTCCTTGTGTCCTCAGAGATATGGAAGAAGTTTTGTTCTTGTGATTTATGATGTGTTCTTCGCGTTCTTCTTCTTCCCCCTCTCGTTCTTGAGCTGATTTTTCGTTTCTAGACCATTTTGGTTCGTTCTTGTTGCCTTGATTTGAGCTATGACGTGAGTTGAGCCTTTTCACCGAAGGAAATCAGCCAATTCCCTCACGAGCTCGCAGATCGGGCGATTTTTTGGTCTAGGTCTCAAGAACCGGTGCTTTTTCGTTTTTCTTCAATTTCTCGTGATAGGCTTGAAATTAGATGTTGATGTCTTGAAGATATCTTCTCAACACTCTCAAGAACCTACCTGCAAAGTTTCAAGTCAATCCGAGTTGTTTTGATCGAGTTTTGACCCGTTCTTTCTCGATTCGTGCTGTTGTTTCTAGACAGCGCAGAGCCTCCGCGAAAAATGTGGAACCTCCGGGACGTGGAGCCTCCGGGCGAAAACGCGGAACCTCCGGGCCGCGGAGCCTCCGGAGAAAAACGCGGAGCCTCCGCACCTGCTTGTTGAAATTATGAGTTTGGGCTCTCCGAGTGCTCATTTTGAGATCCGTCTTTTGCATTGATTTTCTAACGTCTCAAGGATCTTTTTCTAAGTATTTTTGTCACCAATTGGCATGAGTACTTTGGGTTGAGAACTTGCTTCCTCTCTATAGAAGTTTAGTATCTCTTTTTCGTCCCTCGGTTTAGTTCTTTTTCCGTGCTCGTTTGTGGTGTCCCGCTATGTTCTTAGGGAACATCTACCCACTAGTTGGGTCGTGGACATCATGGTGTTTTGTTCGTGCTTTTGGTGGTGATTTTGGGACAGTAGCCAATTATTTTCGAAAGAAATTTTTGGCTCCCATTCACCCCCCCTCTGATCGCCGTTTTCGGTCCTTCAAGCAGAATGTTTTCCATGTCTAATTTACAACTTTTGAGACTGACTGATGTAATCGATCCTCAAAACAACAGCTGTGTTCGATCGGTAATAAGAATGTGTTTACCATAATATGTGTTCGCATATTCTTAAGAACGTTAACATACAAAGGTAGCTATGCTGTAATTGACCTCCCAAGTTTCTCTTTTTATTTTCTCTGGTTCTGTGTTGATCTTCTATGTCAGTTCTTTACATGTGCACTAACTTGCAAGCTGATATCAAAGTTGGTCTAGGTCCTTCTGCTACCAGGATGAAATAATTGGAGAAAGCAATCTAGGCAGCTATGGGTACTCTCATTTGATCTAACCTTGTCCTCTATTCAAGCTTTAAGTACAATAAGTCTGAAAATTGCGGAGCAAGAGATGAGACTGCTTTTGTTATGTAATTGAGCAAATCCTAAACTCAACCCTCTTAATGTTGTTTTAGTGGAGTATCTCTTTTGAAAGATCAATACTAGACAACGCTATTTTGCTTCAGTCAATATTTCTTTCGGCCATTCTCGGTGGGCTTTGCTAGCATGTATATATGCACGTTCGTTTTCATGCAGCTAGCTGGCTGCTAGTTTGCTTGCTTCTTATTTTCTTCTCCATTTAATTAGCTCACGTAAGTATACATGCGCATGTGAGAAAACTTTTGTACAAAGTTTCGTCAAACACTCGAGAACAGACAGCATGAGCTCACACAGGCCAAGTTCCAGGTGCTGCGGAAGTCACGGTGGCACGAGAGGAAACGGCAAACTTTTGTGTGGCGCTCAAACCTTGGGGCATTTTACACTTTTTTCACCTTAGTTTGACACCGTTAGAGATAAAAGAAGATGGAATGGCGTGGAAGACAAAAAAAAAAAGTTTAGCGCAATGGCACCTATAACCGCTCGAACTTTTTAATGGTTTATAGACAATTATAATCTTTCGTAATGGCACTCAGGTAAAAGTCTCGGTGAAAAACAGCGAGGAAACGACGCGCTTTCGAATCTGAATTCTTTCGTCCGCGATAGTTCCCTCCGCGCGTCTCCGACGAGCCTTCTGTTTGGAGCCGCAATACTACTTAAAACACACCCCCCTAATTCTCTATTTAGGAAACCACCTATTTTGAGACTACTCATATTTTACTTTCAACTCCAGCAATACTACATAAACCATACTGCTCAAATTCGTTTGAGTAGTCAATGACGCGTGGTGCTCTTTTGTCTTCCTCTCTCATCCAGATTTTACATGGTGAGAAATAGGGGGCCAACAGAAGTAGAGGGTGGAGGAAAAGTAGAAGGCCAATAAATATGGGAGGTATAGTAGCAGACCTGTTAAAATTGGTTTTTTAGCCTCCACTGCCTAAATCTAACGTAGAGGGTAAGTAGGGTGCTGCTGGAGACGCTCTTATCGCAATTGCGGGGAGCGTCTCCGAGTCGAGTCAGCTCTCGCGATTCAGTATTCCCAGTGATTACGTAAGCCTGAACTGAAAACGGTTTACGGGATTTCCAGATGTGTGAGGTCTGTACGAAAGCATTTGCGCCATGACGGCAGCGAGCGAGCTTGTGATCCTGCACCTCCGCGCCGTGTTCCCACCGTGGGCGTGGCTCGCCATCATCAGCTGCTCGACAAGGCTGGCCTCAAATGCAACCTTCCCTGCTGCCGAGCCTCGACCACCTCGGCGACGGGGCAACGTCCGTGTCGTCATCCGGCACCACCATGTCGTGGCGTCGTGCCCGCCAAGGCGCCAACTCCCGTGGCGAAGTTGAAGGTAGGCTCGCCATCAAGTTCACAGCGGCCGTGCAGTCACGCCACCGCAGCCTGTGCGCGGAGTGCGAACACGTTGGCCAGGACCTTTTGCGACCTGTTGCTGTTCGTCTGCACGACGACGACGAGGCGGGGGCCGGGGCTCGTAGGGGACCCTCCAGGACCTGTCTTGCTCCTTCTTCGTTAGCTCCATTAATTCGATCAACCTTTGAGCCCATTTGCTTAGCTAAAAAGCCATGGCTGAAAGTATTGTTCGCTGATTTGTTGTGAGAGAAAAACACTGTTTCGGCTAAAAAAATAAACTCGAAAAGTACGGATTATAAGCCAAGCGAACAGGGCCGCAGCCATGCACGAATTAAAAGGTAAATCACATTACCAGTACAAACCTCACAAAGAGAAGGAATAGCATCACCCTGGTTGATTCTACAGCGACATGTTCAGTTAAACAACCTGATTCTGAAACATGAATGCCGTGCACTTGCAATTTAGAAGCATGCTCGATATGCCTGAGCACCGGCTCGTGCGACACCTCGTGTGGGGCTCGACTTCCCGCACGAACGCCGGCTCGTGTGCCACCACGTCGCCGGTGAGTGTCCTCATCGCCACGGCCGCGTCGCCTATACCACCCAGCCATCGTGTGGCGCGGCGTTGGCGCTCAACCGCCGCGCGCTCCAGCCGGCCGCACTTCGCCGGATCGTCGGGGATGCGTACGCGAGGACCGACCATGTTGCCGCCGACGGGGAGGCAGAGGTCAAGGCGAAGGGCGTCTTCAGCGGTGGCAAGAGGTGGCACATGGAGTACTGCCGGGGGACGATGGAAGAGGTTGAGTTGAGATGGAGGAGACAGCGAGGTGGGCGATGGAGATGGGCATGTGCATCGTACCGTGTGCCTCGGTGTTGGCCTCCGTGTGCCAGACGCCTTTCTTGGCTTCGGTGGTGGCCGGAACGCGGGCGAGGCGGAGCACGGTGGAGCTAGCTGGAGCGGAAATGAAGCGTTCTGATCTTGCACGTGCATGGCATTTGGGACCGAAATGATACAGTTAAACAAGTTGAAGGACCACACGAAGATCTACAGTGAGACCCGAATAATGTTTAGGTACTTAGAGAACTGTTTTGAGAGTTTAAGGATCGGGATGACATAGTATAAAGTTTAGGGGTAGACTTTACTCTACAAAATATTAGAATTTTCATCTTAAAAAATAAAAATAAAATGTTTTTGGATCAAAATGAAAGAAAAAAAGAGCAAAGATTTTATGATACTAAATCAGCATCACTAGATACACCATAAACTTTTTTTTCATAATATGTTCATTCGATGTCGCAAATATTTGTACTTTCTTCTATATATTCAAAGAAACATAAAAAAGATTAAGAAGAATAGAAATTTATTTAGTCAGGGACAGATGAAGTAACCTTCCACATCGGAATTAAATTGCGGTGCAAAGCAAAACGAAGCTAGGGGTGTTTGGTTCACTCTTCATCTCCTAAATCTAGTTTCATTTAGTCACTTTTTAGTTTTTACCTAAACATTTTGACTAAATGAGATTAAATGAGCTTTAACCAACTAGTCACTCAAATGTTGCTAAATGGGACTAAACCTC
Source organism: Saccharum hybrid cultivar R570 (assembly GCA_038087645.1). NCBI lineage: Eukaryota > Viridiplantae > Streptophyta > Magnoliopsida > Poales > Poaceae > Saccharum > Saccharum hybrid cultivar. The sequence goes on along the minus strand of JAQSUU010000191.1, from coordinate 6,132,664 downwards.
ATCTTTTAGTCACTTTGAGTCAAACACCCCGACTAAAAGGGACTAAAAGACATCTTTTAGTCCACCAAACCAAACAGGGGTAACTAAAGTTTAGAAACTGGTTTAGGAGCCTAAACTTTAAGGATAGTCTTAATGGTTGAAACCACGCGTGGTTTTCATAGCAGCCACCTCTGTAAGAAACTATCTACAGAAACCATCTCATCTAATACAGGTTTCTTCCCCTAATAAATGTTTTTTTTTTTTTTGCTTTGTCACCCCTAAGTTTATCGTCTTCCTCCTGGAGCCGCATATACATTTGCTCGCTACGGAGCCTAACACGGACGACCGCATAGCGCATAGCGGAGGAGCCTCGGTTGGCCTCCACCTCGCCACGGAGAGCCGCGTGCTCGCGACCGTCATCGTCGTGGAGCCCGGCCTCGGCCAGAGAGCAGCATCGAACGCGGCAAAACGGACGGCGAGCGCAGCCTGTGCGACGGCTTGGGCGCGTGGCCTGCACGGACGGCGAGCGCTTGGGCGGACGGGGAGCGCAGCCGCGACGGCGCCTGCGCGCGCCCTGCGTGGATGGGAGCGTAGCCTGCGCGGCGGCGCAGCCTGGGCGGAGCCGCGGCCTTCGCGGACGGCAAGCGCAGCCGGCGTGGACGGGAGCGCAGCCTGGGCGAACGGCGAGCGCGGCCTGGGCGCGGACGCACGGCTACGCGCTTGGGCGGAGGCGCGGCGTGCGCGACGACGGTGCGGCCTGGGCAAACGGCGAGCGCAGCCTGCAGTCCCATCGCCGGCCCCCTCGGCAGAGGCCCGTTCGCCTACCCTGATAAGCCGGCCGATAAATACCGTTGGTGATCTGCAGCGAGAGGCAAAAACAAGCTGTATGGATTATAAGTCAGATAAATAAAGCCAGAAACTGCTAATTTCTTCCCAACGCCAAACTGACTGTTTCTTCTTGCCCGTTTCACGAGTAGACGTGATTTCTTATCGAGAAACGGTTTCATTAATTTTTTTCTCTTTCCTCGTTAATTAAACTGCCACATCAGTATTTTACTTAACCGTCATCATAATTAATAAAAATAGAAACTATTATTAATATCCTATTGGGCTAGCCTAAGAGGTGCAAGCCAAACACGCCCTAAATATTTGTTCACCGGTCAGTGCCTTGCTGCATCAAAGTATCAAAACGCCTAGCAGGCAGGTTGCTTGAGTTAGGTCTTATTTAATTTCATGGTGTAAAGTTTTAGGTGCCACATCATGTGCCACAAGAAGGTGTTGCATGGGGTGTTCAGATCTATACCTAATATTTAAAACGGAAAATTTCTGCAGCTTGTTTCCACCACCCTTTTCTGTCTGCCACCAGTGCGCAGGTCGTATCTGTAATGTAATCGTCTGGGACTCTCGTTGTCCAACAACGCAACGCTTACGTCTCCAAGACAGACTCGACGACAGCCTCCAATCCATCGGATTCTGCCTATATAGAGGCCATGGCGACAGGACCACCAAAGAGGAAGACGGGAAGGAGACGGTGTCTACTCAAATGCCCCGTTCGCGCAGCAGGACCGAAGGAGACAGCTGCGGTCCACCTCCGCTCGGCACCTCGGCCTCGCTAGGCCCCCTGCACCCGGCGCTCATGCACGCCAGACACCACCGTCCTGCCCCTCGCCCGCCCCTGCTCCAAACATCCAGTCCAGTAGGTACGGGCCCAACAGCCACGCCCTCTCACACGTCGACGACGGCCTGACCTGATCGAGGGGATCCACCACGACCAGAACGCCGGCCGCCGGGACACAAGTTCCCCTTGCTAATGTGCTCCCGTCGTTCCCCTCAGCGGCGTCGGCTATAGATTGGTCGATCCGGCAGTTGGGGGGCTTGGGGGCGTGATTTGGCAAAGGAACCTCGATTCAGTAACGTACTCAGAGAAAATTTGATTTGTGCGGAGAAGAAAGTGAAGGGGAGAGGAGGGGACGGAATGTGCCGTGCGGGAGGCGGAGCCGCAGAGCGGCGGAGATGCGAGGAGGCCATGCGGCCGTTCTTGCAGGAGATGGGCGCGGAGCACCTGCGCGTCGCGCTCGAGTGTGACAAGAAGCCGTCGGACGCTGGCACCGGCATCGTCAACGGTCGCAAGATTGGGGCTACACGGTGCGCCGGGAGCCCACGGACGACGACCTCACGGTCCTGCAGCTCCTGCGTACCGATGTCGTGGGCGGTGGGGTCCCTAAAGGGCAGGCAGGGCCGGCGACGCGTATGCGTGCGCACTTCGATTACATCGCGTCGTGGTTGACTATGTGGACTTGTCCACTCATCCCACGTGATGGTCTGAACTGAATTTCTTTCAGTCTGGTTTTGTGTAGTTTCTAGTCTGTATGAAAACAGCGAACTGAATTTCAGCTTCTTTCTGTCAGATATATGCTACTTTTCATCCACGTTGCCGACGAGTCCACCGCCGTGACCATCCAGAACCGAACGCCGGCTACAAATCAAGATGAGGAAGTGAACGCCGTGGCAAGTTGCTTCATCCGGGGTGGTGGCACGTGAATAGTATGCCAATGACTCTTGACCTGGGCAAGGGCGGCGGCGGGTTATTAGCTTTTGCTTTCCATTGGAAAACTGAGAGGATACATTAGTTTGGTTGATAGAATACTTGTGTTCATGATTGTGGAGAGAATTAAAAACAGTATTCATGGACTTGAAGAATGTGTTTTTAGTGCCGACGTGCTTTGCTATGCTGTTGAGCGTAACTGCGGAGATGGCAGGGTCAACCGGTCAAGGCGGCAGCCAACAACCATCTAGGATTCATACTGTAAGTAATGATTTTTGAACTCAAGTTCCACTCTCTATTACATATATTGTGAATATAAATTCAACTGATGAAGAGCCCATGCCCCACGCGCAAATGGCAAAACATATAGAAATGACATGGAGTTTGATCCAAGATGAATTGGATTAGGGTACGTGATCATTGAATAAATCTTTGTCACAAACTGTCTAGATAACTGTATAATAATTGATACATACCCGTTGCAACGTACGGGCATGTTTTGCTAGTACTAATAAAAAAACAAATTACAGAATCCGTCAAGAAACTGCGAGACGAATTTATTAAGCTCAATTAGTCCATTATTAGTACATGTGTTACCATAGCACTTTATTATCAAATCATAGACTAATTAGGCTTAAAAGATTCGTTTCGCAAATTACACGTAATCCATGTAATTAGTTATTTTTTAGTCTATATTTAATATTCTATGTATGTATCAAACATCTAATATAATAGAACGTAAAGTTTTAGGGTGGAAACTAAACCAGGCCTGATGAAATGAAAACGGCAGTTGACCCGTTGACCTGTGAATGTGCCCGAATGCCAAATGTATTGTAGGCTGGGAAATGGCCACTGACAGGTGAAAGCTCCCTTGTACTACAGCGGCATGAAATTGCGGTGCAAGTGCAAAGCCAAGCCAAATATTTTATTCCCACTAGGAGTTCAACGTGATTATAAAAGTTGTGGTTAGCAGTGGTCCTAGTCAAAACCCTATTGCGCCTTCTGGGTCATGAGAAACCACTGCTGGAAAGAAATGCACACACAAAACACGGGGCTGGCTAGTGTGGGCCTAAAGCGTCTGTGCAGTAATGTTCAGTCTTTCAGGACTGGCACGACGTCAAAAAATGTGTTCAGTGTTCACACGTTCTTTTCCGCCTTCGTGTGGGACCACCCGACCCAGGCTGTGTTCACTTCACGAAAAGTAGCTGAAAAATACTGTAGGATCTTTCGTTGTTATTTGATAAAATTTATCCAATTATGGACTAACTAGGCTCAAAAGATTCGTCCCGACATTTACAGACAAACTATGCAATTAGTTATCTTTTTTACCTACATTTAATGCTCTATGCATGCGTCGAAAGATTTGATATGATAGGTGGAAGAGGAAATATTTTGAGTTGGAAGGGGAAGTGAACAAGGCTCCAGCCAATAAATATATACTACTCCCTCCGTCCACCAATAAGTGACTCTTTAGCTTCTCTAAACAAAAGGGCCCTTATTTGCGTACGGAGGGAGTACTCCGTAAAAAAAAAGCAACCGCACTGCTAGTGCTAAGAAGTAAGCTGGCCAACGACCTTGTTCGGCTGATGTTTCTGCTGTGGTTGCTCCTGCTGATTTGTTATGAGAGAAAAACACATTTAAATGGCTGGCTGATTCTAGTTGATAAGCTTAAGTGAACAGGTATATATACTCCCTCTGTTCCACAAAGCATGTAATCCTACAGTTCAAATATTGTCCCAAAATTCATATAATCCTAAAGTCCAGGTTATCTTTTTAGATGGACCTCACCAATAAAAAGACATTACACCTTTGGAAAACCAACTCATCCCATGTTTTACTTTGAAGGAATATTTTAGATTGCTTGAGTTCTAGCACATAAGGAGGTAAAAAGAGACACATGCGTAATTTTACACTTCCACTAAACTTATCTTAAAAAGTGAGATTTATATGTTTTATGGGTCGGAGGAGCTTGGGGCTGGCTAGTGTGGGCCTAAAGCGTGTGTGTGCAGTAATGTTCAGTCTTTCACGACTGGCACGACGTCAAAAAATGTGTTCAGCGTTCACACGTTCTTTTTCGTCTGGGACCACCCGACCCAGCCAATAAATAAATAAATACTACTCCGGAAAAAAAAAAAAAGCAACCGCACTGCTAGTGCTAAGAAGTAAGCAGGCCAACGACTATATATATGTAGCTTTGTAAGCGACCATTGAGCTAGAATATAAGAGCTCGAGAACACTCGGCAGCACAGTTCAAACCATACCATACCATGACCTTCCAAGTTCACAAGCCTCCCTTATCAGGTGTACCTTGTCTATTATCCGCCATCCAGTTTCTTATATGCTTGCTGCTCTGTTCCTGCCTTCCAAAATCATGTAGATGCTACGGCACCAACCAGGATGAGCTAGGAAACATCACCCTAAGCTATTCTTTCGACAAACTTCCCGGCCACCTGTTCATGAGCAATTTGTATCTTGATGACATGGTTCTCTGTGATGACAACAACGGCACGGCGTGGGGAGGCCTCGGGTCTTACAGAGAAGCTATTGGTTCACCGTTAGACTACCGTGATAATAAGGGTATGTTTTTCACCCTTTATTCGGTGGATCCTTTGTTAAACGGTGGTATGTCCTTCAGCATCGTTTTCACTATGAGTATCTACCAGCCGAACAACCCCATGGTAGAAAATTGTAGACTCGTCTTTGTTGTCAAACCTGCAAGCCTTAGCCATGATAGTTATCACAACCTTCTCATGCGTATGCCACTGAATAGTGTCACTTGCTCGATCCCGCCCAACGCTACATCTCTCGATGTTGGCGGCAGCCACGTCTCCGCCGAAATCAGTACACTTGACATAATAGCACCTGCCATCTGGGTACATATTAGCATAAAGCCGGGCAATTCCTCAATGGCAAACAAGTATAGCGTGTGGATCGATTACGACTATATTGAGGACCGCATGTTGGTCTACGCAAATGTAGGTGAAGGAACATCCAAACCTGCAACCGCTGTAGCTAACAAGATCCTCAATAGGTCATGGATGTTTAAAGAATCAGCGTCGTTTGCCTTTTGCTCCTTGATGGGGCAACTCCTACAACTGCACACATGGAACTCAACGGCAGTCACGCGTCGCCCATCATTTTGTGCAGTGCCTCGCCCATCATCATTGGTTGATACCGGAGGCAAACAATGGGCCATTGCATGGTCCTCGGTCCTTGGATCGGCGGCCGTCGCTGCCATCACGGCTGCTACCGTTGCATACTTGAACTCGAAATACAGGAGGTGGAAGAAGGAGCAGGAGAACCTCGTCCAGACCATGCGGAGCCTCCCCGGGGTGCCCACCCAGGTTGGCTATACGGAGATTAGAAAGGCCACGAAAAACTTCCATGACACAATGAAGCTGGGGAAGGGCGGATTTGGGGCTGTCTACAAATGCACGCTTCCTCCCGCTGCTTCAAGGACGGGACAGTCCATGGAGGTGGCCGTAAAGAAGTTTGTGCGGGAAGTTGAGCACCGACGCTTCGACGATTTCCTGGCGGAAGTAAGCATTATTAACCGCCTACGTCACAAGAACATTGTACCACTCATCGGTGAGCATTTTCGGGCAGGCGAGTCCGCGGTGCTCGAGACCTGCTCGACGAATTGCCAAGCCCGCTGTGTCGAGTGCGGCTTCGTCGAGCCGTCTCGGAGGCGTGTGGGAGGGACGTCTGGGTGTGCGCGCGCTCGACGGTGAGGCGGCCAGACTCTGGCGCTGTGGTTTGCCGTGGCAGAACGGCGTTGGCCAGGAGGAGCTAGGCGCCGTCGGATGTAGGGATGGGGGCATGTGGCACTCGCGGGGCTTGATCAATGTCGTGGAGGGGTTCTGCCAATGGGCTTCGGCGTCGGCGAGTTCAGGGGTGGCCGGAATTTGAACGGGGCAGAGAGAGCAGCATCGTGTTGCCGCTGTCAGTGAGAAGGGGGAAGCACAGCACTGAGAGAGAGGGGAAGACGAGCGCGGGTCACGTGCAGTGGTCTTGCGGCTGTGGCTGTCCAGTGGGGGTCTAGACTGATGGGGGGCCAGGCGGTGGAGTAGTGTCTGCGGGCAAGGTGAGAGAAGCATTATGTGTCACGCGGCGCTGAGTCCCTGACGCCCTGACGGGGTGAGGTCAGCCTGGCAGAAGGGAGCGTAAGGTTTCTGTAGCACTTTTCGTTGTTATTTGGTAAAATTTATCCAATCATGGACTAACTAGGCTCAAAAGATTCGTCTCGACATTTACAGATAAACTGTACAATTAGTTATTTTTTTACCTATATTTAATGCTCCATGCATGTGTCTGAAGATTTGATGTGACGGGGAATCTCGTAAAATTTTTGGAATTTTGAAGGAACTAAACACTGCCTAAGACTACCCGCACTCATTGACCTCTATATTCATCCTTTATACGTCATAGTCAGCAAGATTCTCTTCTCTATACTCAATTCTTCCGCACTCATCCATCCTCTATATTATCCTCTATCCACTCTATTCATTGTGTGACCCACTTGTCACTTTATCTAAATATATCAATGTGTGATCTAGTTTATTGAGACAAATTTAATGGTGCAATCGAAATTTAATTTGGATTTTTGGTTTGTGAGTTATAGCATTTTTCCCCCTTTGTTTAGTTAGTGGGGCCCGCCACTATAAAATATAGAGTAAACATTGTACCACTCTAAATATAGAGTGAGAGAAAGAATAGAGTATCGTTTTAGAGTACCTAATGCAACAGTTTTTACTCTATATTCATACTCTAAAGCTTATTCTTGGTTAGTTTGGAGCGCCATGTAGTTGTATTTTTCTACAAATGTTCATGTATCCACAACACATGTTTATTCTTGGTTAGTTTGGAGCGGGAACTCTCTGCACTGGTACGCCCTTTTTATATTAATAGTAAATAGAACTAGGTAATTTAGAAATGTATATGGGTTTAGTTTATGGTTTATATAAATATTTTTCATATTAGTAGGTACTGGTAATTTGTATGTAGCTTTGTGGGATATTTGAGATTATTTTTAGTGGTAGAAATGGAAATTTACTTGCTAATTAATTGAAAATCTTACTTAGGTTGTCTATTATAATAGCACAGTGGGTAATTTACGTGCAAAGTAGATAGCTACTTTAGATTATGTTTTATTATGGCACAACTTGGTCACTTACATGTAGGTTTAGGAAGTTACTTTATGTTGTTTTTAGAATGGCAGATGTTGGTATTTTTTAGAAAAAAAGAAAGTTCAAATCAATGATGATTTGGTGGTCTACAAATCTTTTTACTTATTAATAAACTTCTAGAATCTATCTTTTTAAGCATATTTCATGAGGATTAATGTTGAGGTTTTATTAAAAGCCTTTAGTTAGTAATAGTAAGATAGTTAATACCTTTTTGCAGTGAATCAATAGTCTGAAGCATATTGTGCGGCAAATTTCAGGATGGTCCTACAACAAAGGGGAACCCATACTAATCTATGAGTACATGATGAACGGTAGCTTGGATCAACATCTTTTCTCGAAAAGAGGTGACAATGCCGGGCAGAGGCAGCAGCAACAAGAGGAAACACCTATTGGTACATGGCAAACTCGCTACTGCATTGCCAAGGACATAGCTACCGGTCTGCACTACGTTCACCATGAGCACGAGCCAACTGTGCTACACCGTGACATCAAAGCAAGCAACATCATGGTCGACTCAACCATCCGCGCCCGTCTCGGTGACTTTGGCATAGCTTCCACGGTCGCCGTAGACAGGAGCTCCGTCACCGGTATAGCCGGCACTTGGGGCTACATAGCGCCCGAGTACGCGTTGACCTTCAGGTCCACACGGCAGACCGATGTCTATGCATTTGGGGTTCTCATCCTGGAGCTTGTTACAGGCAAGAAGAACGGTGATGTCCCACCGGACGACGACCACATCACCGACTGGGTCTGGCGCCTTCACCGGGAGGGGAAGTTGCTTGAGGCTGTGGACGCCGGCGTGCTCACCGCAGACGACGCAGAGGATGACCAGCAGGATGGTGGCATCAACATCCTTCTGGAGGCTGAGCGTCTCCTGCTCCTTGGCTTGGCCTGCACCAACCCGAACCCGTATAATCGCCCAAGCATGGTGGAGGCAGTGCAGGTCATTACCAAGTTAGCGCCACCGCCAGAGGTTCCTCTTGAGAGACCCATATTCATGTGGCCCCCTCAAGACTGGCGTGCACGCAACTCTGTGTATAGCACGGCGTTAAGTGATTGTGATGAGAGCTCTCCGAGCACGGTCGAGACGGTGCAGGTCAGCATCAGCCAAAATCATTCTCCGTCTGCAGCCACTGGAGGATATGGCTCCATCAGTAGCACAGTGGCAACTGGGAGCCAGCGCCACGGTTCGGCTCATTAGGTGGAGAAACAATGGACAGCCTAGCGTCCACATGTTTGGACAAATTAAAATGGTCACTGTGCATTTCTGTATGTGATCCTCATTTCCTTTGGCCTCTAAAGTTAATGTAACTATGCATGTCTAGGTTGGTTTGTTTTTTTCCATCTTCCTGATCTGGACCTCTGTTTGTGTGTTACATCATCTGTCTTTATGATCTAGGAAGCACGGGCTTTTGTTTATGTTCTTTGGGATCTCTGAAATTAATCCAAGAATTCTGTTGTTTGAATCGGAGTTTCAATGTGTTATTTGTACTTTAAGTTATTCTTAGAAAATACATGGTTTGCTGGAGTAAATGTATAACCGAGCAGGACGGTTAGGCTCTTCTTGTTGTCTCTTAGAGGCTAAAAAGAATTGTCTCTTGTGGGAGTGCCCAATAAGGATGAAGTGTTAATATGACAGATGAAATATTAATGACATCTTTTCTTTCTTTTTTTTTCTTTTTCTTTTTTTTGCCAATTCCACTTTTGCCATATCTGCCATCACAAACCTTTTTACTCACAAGCAAGCTAGGCTCGGCTCACTGCTCACATGATATCCTCCAGGTTTAAAATTTTAAGAGCAATTTGGTTTCCTTATTCAATTTCAGCAGTACCCGATCAAAAAGGTGCAGTTTCAACTCAGGGCTTTTAGGATCATCAAAGTAGTGGAAATCGTCACATAATAAATTTAGTGATTCAGTTCTGTGTGTAACATTTCCAGATCAGGCAGGAGGCACTATGTTACTGTTTACACTAAAATAAACTCTCTAGATGAAGCTTATCAAGCACAGCAATATCTGAAGGTGTGGTCAGTATGTAACTGTTTATAGGTAACAAAGAAGTGTCGCAGTAGATTTGGAAAAAAAAAAGAACTAAAGGACATTGTTATCGTATAAACTTTTTGTTTACTTGACCCCATCGATCCTGTAGCTCATAATAAAAGGGTTCAAGTGAAAGATGATATTCAATGTGAACAGTAACTATATAGTCAATTAACATGTTCTTATTTCTTAAAATCTTAGCGTGTCACGGAATCTTTAGAGCATAGTTGGAGCAACATTACCATATTTTTTGTGGCCTCTCCCAAGTAATGGAGTTTCAACAATCTTCCCTTTTTATGGATCTGTCCCTGAGCAGCAACAAACTAATCAGGTGTAGATATAAGAATAACAATGGTAACAAAAGCTGCATAAATGCAATTAACTGATATACAGTGCCATCCAACATATATAAAAAGGTTTTGTCAAATAGATTCCTTGTAAGATTATTTTTAAAAATATTATAATGACCAAATTGAAGCATTAGGACCTAGCTGAAAGGCAACTTATAGTTTGTAAAAGGTAGAATATATGTGGATGGAACACATATCTGCTGGTGCTGGGTGAGAATAGTACCTGCGAGGTTAAGGTTTTCTAGACTTCTTCTGTGCCCAGAAAACAAAAGCATCATTCATGGATCTTAGTGAAGAAAGCACTCCCAAAAGACAAAGTTCATTTGCATGGAACGTTTTGTGTTTCCCTTGGGAGAGAATTTCCGCAGAATTTAACCACATCCCTAATAAAATCAAAAGTGTCAGTATGCTGGTACAAAATCCCAGAACCATATAGAAGGGTAAAGCACCAAAATAGCCCATATAGAAAAGAAAAGAATATCAACTGAGCATCACTAATATCACTTATCAGAACACATACTTGTGCAGAAAACAACTTTTTTGCTTGGTCTGAGAAAGGACACATTTGTTAAATCATCCTCAAATATGTAAACCAGATATCAATTCTAATGGCTGATCCTACTATGACAATGAGTAGAAGGGTTTAAATACTAAACTTGATGTTTCGACACTTTATGCTGAAATTTTCCGTTCTCACCTTCGATGCTTCGAATTCACAATCTCTGGAGGTGTGATTTTCAAAGACATTGGGAAACACACAACACATGCATTTCCCTTGCTTATGTGTTTAATGTCCAACAGGGCAGAACAGGCAAGTCTCAGAATTTGTCATCGGGAGCAAACCCTCTATGCACCATCTCATCATGAAGCTGGAATGCCTCCTTCAAGTTGCCAGCTGTAACATGACCATTTATCAAAGACATGTATGTATAGCTATCCGGTTCAATTCCACTGGCACCCATTTTCTTGAAAACACAACCAGCTTCTTGCATATTGCTTTGTTCAGAAAACCCATTTATGATCATATTATAAGTGACAACATCTGGCTGTACCATTTCCTTCTGCATTATATTAAACACATTGAAAGCTCCATGCATGTTTTCTTCTTTTATATAACCATAGATCAGGGTGTTGAAAGTAATCAGATCTGCTGCCCCCTTTTTGCATTGCCTGATCGGCAATAACCCTTGATGATGGAATTATAGGTCCTGATGTTTGGCAAATTGCCCTTGTTGACCATTTCATCCAGAAAACAGAATGCGTCCTCAACTCGTCCCTTCTCACAGTGGCTGACTATTAGGATGCTGTAGGTAACATGATTGGGAAAGATTTCTCGAGCATGCATATCATCCCATAGCCCATTAGCTTTGGCCAGATCACCTTTTCTGCACATTCCATCAATCAAGCTGTTGAATGTCACTACATCTGGACTCAAACGCTGGTGCAACAGTGTGTCAAACAATTGCAATGCTTTCTCAAAATTACCTTCCCTACAGTACCCATGAATCAAAGTTGTGAAAGTGCATAAATCTGGTGTAACCCCTCTCTCCATCTCATTCAAAAGCTCCTCTGCATCAAGCAACCTGCGCTGTTTACAGAGCCCGTTCAACAGGGTATTGTATGTTACCACATCAGGCAGACATCCAAAACCAACCATCTCATCCCTAACTCTTAAAGCCTCCGACATTGATCCAGCCCCACAAAACCCACCTATGACCATTGTGTAAATCACACCGTCAGGCACCAACCCAAGCCCCTTCATTTCTGTCAAGTACGCCGCCGCATGGTCCATCTTCCCACTCCTTGAGAATAATCCAATCAGACAGCTAAAGCTGACCACATCTGGTGTAACACCACGCTGTTGCATCTCCTTGTAAAACTTCGCCGCCTCCTCAGCCTCCCCAACCCTACAAAATCCACCTATCAAAATATTGAAACTCCGAACACCTGGTGCAACACTACACTGGTCCATTGCCCTGAACACCTCCTTTGCCTTATCGAATCTTCTGTGCTTACACAACCCCTTCAAAACCGAATTGTATGTCACAATCCCAGGCTTCAAACCCTTATTAACCATCGAATCAACCAATGCAATTGCTGCATCCACATCTCCGGCACGGAATCTGGCATCAATCAACACATTATGCCACATCCGGAAAAATGTATCTCTTTTCCATCTTGGAGATGACAGTGTCAGCCTTATCGAACTCTAGGCTTTTACAGTAGCTGTTGACCATGATGTTAACCGTGTAGGCGTTTACCTCAGAGTCGGACGAGAGAGACGAGGCGGTCGGCCTCCTCGGCTAGGTGAGGCCACCTGGCCCGGGACAGCGTGGCAAGGAAGGCAGTGGACGCGGAGGCCGTGATGGGGACGCGGTGGTCGAGGAGGAGGCGGAAGGCCTCCCGGGGCTTGCGGGACTGGGTGTAGGTGCGGATGAGGAGGTCGAACACCTGCGGCTGCGGGGTGGGGGACGAGGCGAGGAGAGAAGAGACGATCTCGCGTCCGGAGGCGCCGCGGCGGCGCGACATGCGGAGGAGGCGCGACTGGCACTCGGAGGCGCGGCCGTCGCGGCGGCAGCCAAGGCGGACATTGAGGGTCTCGCTCCGATTCCGCAGAGGTCTATGGTGAGAGTTCCGGTCGACCACATGGTTGCTGCGGCGGCCGTGGGAAGGCGACGGGGAATCACCATTAGCGACGGCGAAAATCAACCCGCAGTGCAAAGCAGTTCGAATGCCTTCTCTGTACATTTTGTGAAAACCCCCTTATATTTTTTTAAAATCAACCTGCAGTACAGGCGCGGTTGCCATGGCCGCCGATGCGGAGCTCCCTCTCCCTGCCTCCCCTTCCCCCCTGGGCGCGGGTCATGCGGCGCGACGACCACCCCGCGGGCCGCACCGGCACGGCTGGGCACCGAGCGGACCTCCGGCACGACGGCGCATCGGCACGGCCGAGTCCCGGCGTAACCGCCGTTGTGGTCGAGAACGATGCAAGGGAGGGAGCCGCCGCCATGGGAGAGAGAGGGAGGCGCAGCAGACTGACCTCGACCTAGATCCGGCCACCCTTCGTCTGGATCCGCCAACGTCCGCCTCCCCACCGCCACCGCCGGGCATCCACCCCGCTGCTCTCCGCCGTACGCGCCGCCGCCGTCTAGGGGCGCGCGGCCCGCCACTGTGAGACGCCCCGTTGCGAGCCCCCTCCTACGGAGAGAGGAGGAGAGGGAGGAGAAGGACGCCCGCGAGCACCGATCTGGCTGAGACACGAACCGCCGCCTCCCGTGCCTCCGACCACCGCTCTCTCCACGACCACCTCCTCCCCGCGCGGCGCTTCCTTGGCTGCGGCGTATCAAGCCTTGGCACGCAGCAAATCGCCCCTCTCCTAGCAGCCTCAGAGGCCGCCGCCCCCTTTCCACTCCTTGCAGTCGCGGCGATTGCCTACTCGTTCGTCGCAGCCACGACTGCGAAGGCGAGCGGCCGAGCGTAGGACCCACGGCTATGAGCGTTGGCGATGCAGATGCGGTGGAGGCCACAACACCATGCGGCCACGACGAGCACCCCCGCGGCGCACGGCGCAGTCGCACAGCCATCCTTGCCGCTTGCCGGTCCTCCCACGTCACCATCGATCCGTCGTCCTCCGCGCCTCATGGAGCTGCGGGTGGTGTTGGGAGGCCGCGCGCCGGTACGTTTTCTCGGCATAAGAACCTTTGATCAACAACCCGCAAAAGCAAACACACGTCAGTTATTTAACTACTGCCAGTCTTGTTGATCAACAACCCGCAAAAGCATCAGGAAAGTACATAAAAGATGATCACGCCCTAGTGATCTAGTCTTCGTCACCCGCAGGGTGGAGACAATTTTTGCAGAAGCCTTGGTAGAGCATATCATCTCCAACAGGAGGGAATAAACCCTGAGTACTGGAATGTACTCAGCTAGACTTACCCGTCGAAAACCAGAAATAAGATGACACCAAAGATTATGCAAGGCTTACCCAAGAGGCTAGCTGACATCATATTTTTGCATAAAGGCATAAGTAATTGAGACTCTTATAACCTGTACTAGCAGTTATTTTTAGCGTTTACCTGTCATCTATCTTAGCACCTGTACTAAACATGCACTTGATTATAATCAAACAATTATCATCATTATATCCAGAGCAGGTATGAATTGTGGCAACATTATATCATTCTCTTAACCACCGGTTCATTTAATGAGATCTACGTTGCCGCTGCTCAAGTCAAGTGCTCACTAACCGGGAGCGACGGCGATTCGAATCAAATTCCTATCCAGCTGGAGGGGTATTTCTAACACTCACTAAGTCACGCCTGGCAAGGGCTGCTCAGGTCATCTTTTGTACAGTTCAGGAATCGCGGGCCCGAATAATATCGCGTCCCCAAGGGCGACACTCTGCCAGGTGCTAGGGACTCTAACCCCCCTGGTCTCACACCAATGTCCCCAAGCACATCTTTTCTCTCTTCGAAGATGCAACCTACCATTCGATTCCCGGCCTGAACCATACTACTCGACTTCGCGGTCGGAACGACTTATCCGGCCAACTAAGTGTTAGACTGCGTTCAACATGACTCAAGGACGTACAGCGAATCGGTCCTTAAACGACTCGGACGGGCATAGCTCCACACCCAAGACGTGTAGTGTCTTGCGGCTGTACTATCGAACTCCCGCTCGGTCTTAATTTCATTTTTAAAGCATGGTTCCATCCACGATAGCCATAAAGCCACTCGTGACTCCTTCCTACATCTCGCGGATGACCGGAAATCACCCGACTTCTACCGTGCTAAGCAGGGCTAAGCATTGACACGTGCCTAAACCTAATATAGGAGTAAGTACGATATCTGGACAAGGACAGGTATAATGCAACAATTGTTTTCATACAACTCCTACACTTAATGCAGTAAACAATTAAAAGTACTCAAGATTAATTTATAAAACAGTAGGTTCAGCATGCACCGGGGCTTGCCTTTTAGAAAGGTCGAAGGCTGGTGGTCAGGACACTCAGGCAAATCTTCAGCGGCGTCTCCTCCGCCGACTGGTTCCGCTGGCTCCTCTGGCTGGTCCTGGACTTCCTCTAGAATCACTGGCTCGAACTCGAGGAGTGTTATCCCCTCCGGAACACCTATTGCATGAGTGCACAATAAATATCATGGGTGCATAATGGTGCAACATGCTCGGGATGAAATGCATTTCAGAAATAAAAATAATAATCTAATCAAGTCACTTCATTAGTACGTGCAAATCTCTTCTCCGGTGGAGAAGGACTTACCTAAGCTACTCAACCTAAGATACAGCTGTTATTCTTCGGTTAAGGCCCTAACACCTAACAACACAAGAGTAACATTACTTAGGTTACCACAGTAAGACATTCTGGACAGCAGCTCAAAAATTCTAACATAACTGAAGATTCCTAACTCCAAAAGATATGATCTAAGACAATCTGAAAAGCTTAAGAAATGCACTACAAATCATTTTCAGACCTCAACCTTAAATTCCTAAGTTTTCCATGTCGAATTTCCCAAGTTCCAGAATCTGTCCTCTCTAAACAGAGAGTAGCCAATTCTGGACTGCACTTTAAACAGCAATAAATCCCAAACTACTAAGCCAATTGCTTCCAAATTTTGACACAAGCTAGTTTATCAAGTTTACTATAACTTTGGTTTTTACAAGTTTTCAAGCAAACACTTTTACCAAAGGTCAAACCCAAAGATGCTACCAGCTGTCCAAAAACCTAGAATTGCAAAGATTAAATATTTATTTATGTGGCAAACATCTCATAAGACTAAACTAATGTTACCACAAGTTCACATAGGTCACAAAAACACCAGAAAGTAAGGTTTGCCTACCTAAATTATTTATTTATACTCATTTCTTAATTTACTTAATTAATTAAGTGGGATTTTAAACATATATATAAACTGCTCCTAAAATTCTACAAAAATTACAGGAGACTCTATGAACCAAAAAGAGACCACTGTAAAAATTTGAACTAAAATTATTTACAGAAACTCCCTAAACAAAATTCACAAACCCAAAAGACTGATTTTTGTATAATTAACCAATCATATTAAAAAGTGTCAAACAATAGATTTCCTATTTTTCTTAGACACTTTAAGGTACCAAGACATTCTCCAAAAACTTATAAGGACATTGCACATGTAGAAAAATTACAAAAATTCATTTAAGTATTTTCTAAAATGACAAGATAGCATTATAACTTGAAAAGTACTTAAGCACTACTGCCCAAATTTTTACCAAAGCTAGAGCAAGTAGAAATTAGCCTACCCACCAAATTTCATAATTTTTGGAATACTGAAACTCAAGATATGATTTAAACAAGTTTGCATGCAATCTAAAACACATTTCAAAACTCTAATTAATTATTCCAGAAATTAAATATCACATAAGCATTTGATATTTTTCCTAGAAACTACACTTTATTTGGAGCCCAACAAAATTTGGATCACCATTTTTGGATCTACCAAACCCTAAATATGAAAATCACAAACATTATTCAAATCTGTAAAATAATATAGAAACTGAAATTTCAAATAAAACAAAAAGGAACCACTGGGCCCGCCGACCCGACAGCGTGGCCCAGCTCGAGTGGCACGGCCCGCTTCCGCGCGCGGCCTGCGCTCGGCCTCCCGCCCGCGCGCGCGCTCTGACGAGCGGGCCCCACTTGTCAGCGAGACGAAGGCGGGGGAGGAAAACGGTCGACGGCAAACTCGCCGCCGGCAGCAGCTCTGGCGAGACCAAGGGCACAGGCACGTTCGCCTCTTCCATGCGAACCTAGGGGTGCTACTAATTGGAGCAATGGCTGCGGCTATGGGGGATGGTGGCGGGCATGGCGGATCGGCAGGGCGGTGGTGGTGCTCCTCGCCGGCGGTGACCTCGGGATCCTCTCCTAGACCCATGGTGAGCATCCCCGTACTACCCCGATCCTAATGCACCTACTAGCGCTCACAGTGGAAGCACCGAAGACCCCAGCCACGGTGAGCCGCCGCGCGGGAGAATGCCGACGAGGTCTGGCGGTGGCGGAACTGACGATTTGTCCTTACCAAGGTGCGTCTGAGGGCAGGGACGGGACGAGTGGGTAGAGGGGCTCAAGGTGTAGCTGTTGGCCGGACTTGAGGCGCGATGGTGCGGTGGAAAACACGCACGAGCTCGTCAGAGCAAGAGCGGCAATGGCGGCTCGGTTCCTCCGCTCTGCCGACGAGAGAGGAAAGGAGGAGGGAATGGAGGGGTGCGGAGGGCAGCAGCAGCAGGCTGGCAGCTTAAGCCCGCCAGCACGCTCGCGAGTGGGGGCAGAGCTGGAGCATGGCGGCCACGCGGCGCCCCGGCCCTGCGCTCGGTCGACCACGCGGCTCACAGCTGCTGACTGAACTTGGCGTTTCAGAGCCCACAAGCGTCGACTGACAGCGTGATTTCAACCGAGCAAAACTCTCAATCTAGCCCGAGTTAGCGATAGGTGTTAACAACAAAAATGTAGAGCTATGTGTGGACAACAACTTTGTCAATTGGCTCAAGAACAGATTCGGTTTGGATTGGAAACTACAAAGCTCCAAAGTGGTGTACTTGGAAACTGAAACGTGTTTTCAGTCAGTGAAACCGACTGAAACCCTATTTTCAAGACACCACAACTCCTAAACCATTTAGAACTAGGTGATGGTCATGTTGACAATGTTGTAGAGCTACATAAGGACTACAAGTTTGCCAATATGAGTTGGGGCTGGTTTGGTCTGGTTTGCAAACTACAAGCTTCCAAAGTAGGCCACAGTAAAACTGGAGGGACACTTTTGAGACTTAGAAAAATTCTAAGTGTTGAGACAGCCCCTCTAGCTGACTTGTGGGCCACTTTTGAGCATGTTCTGGCCAGTTTCATGAGATGGTCATATTGAGACTTTTGTTCCCCATAAAATTCCCTACAATTTTGCATAAGGGTGCTCCTCCATGCAAGGTCTCTAAGCTAGACTTTTTAATTGGTCAAACTAGAGCATCCTAGGGCTAAATGCTGGTCAACTACACCTTGGAGGGCATTTTGGTGATTTTGGTCAACATGAACCTTGCTCCATTAGTGACCCTAAGTATAACTAAGGTGCTGTGAGATGTAATTAGCTACTCTACCCCTTAGTTACACCAACTCCATAGTGTCACATGATGTGAGTCAAATGAAACTTTAAAAAAACAAATCACATTTGTTGCAACCACATGAATTAACATGAAATGATGCATGCTTATGCTCATGCAATGCAATGCAATGCAATGCAATTAAGGAGCTAAACACCTAAGGTGTTACAGCCCTCCCCCCTTATAAAAATCTCGTCCCGAGATTTGGAAAGCATACCATTTTTCATAGAATTCCTTATAACCATCCCGCAAATAGTCTTCCCGTTCCCGTGTAGCGTCACTTTCACTACCCTGATTACTCCACATTACTTTATACCACTTAACCACTTTGCTTCTAGTCACTCGTTCCTGAGTATCGATCACTCGGACTGGCTTTTCTTCGTAAGTTAAATCAGACTCAAGCCTGATATCTCCTAACGGGACCCTTTCTTCAGGAACTCGAAGACACTTTTTGAGCTGAGATACATGGAAGACGTTGAATATGGCACTCATTTCAGGAGGTAACTGGATTTTGTACGCAACAGCTCCACTCTTGCCTATGATTTGGAAAGGACCCACATATCTTGGTGCAAGTTTCCGCTTAACACCAAAACGTTGGACACTCTTCATTGGAGAAACTTTCACATAAACGAAGTCTCCAACTTCAAACTTGAGTGGTTTTCTACGACGATCAGCATAACTTTTCTGTCTAGCTTGGGCTGTAGCTATATGTTTTTGGATGGTTTGGACTTGTTCCTCAGCTTCTCGAACAAAATCAATACCATAATACCTCCTTTCACCAGCCTCTACCCAGTTTAGTGGAGTTCTACACTTGCGACCATACAAAGCTTCGAATGGGGCCATCTTAATACTCTCTTGGTAACTATTATTGTACGAGAACTCGGCTAGAGGTAACCATTTTTCCCAAGAACCCTTGGATGAAATGACACAAGCCCGCAACAGATCTTCCAAGATTTGGTTAACCCGTTTCGTCTGTCCAGACGTCTGGGGGTGATAAGCAGAGCTTCTCACTAACTTGGTTCCCAGAAGGTGATGCAAGTGCTCCCAAAAATGAGCAGTGAACTGGGGACCACGGTCAGATATGATAGTACGAGGTATCCCATGGAGCCGGACTATCTGATTGAAGTACAACTCAGCATAGTTAGTAGGACGATAGTCCACTCTAACAGGAATGAAGTGAGCTGACTTGGTTAGGCGGTCCACAATTACCCAGATGGAGTTATGATTTTTGACAGTAGGAGGAAGTCCGACAATGAAATCCATACTTATCTCTTCCCATTTCCAACCTGGGATAGAAAGTGGTTGAAGTAACCCAGCTTTCATATGCACCGCTTTAACTATACAACAGGTGTCACACCTGGCAACATATGCAGCTATTTCTTTCCGCATTTTGGTCCACCAATAGTATGGCTTCAAATCATAATACATCTTATTGCTACCAGGATGGATGGACAACTTAGAGGAGTGTGCTTCAGACATAATATCATTTCGAAGCTCTCGGTCCTTAGGCACAACTAACCTATCCTTGAACCATAGTACACCCTCTTCATCTACCCTGAACTGTGTAGTTTCTTGCTCTTCCATCTTATGCTTGATGTGGAATATACCAATGTCAGTCTTTTGGAGCTCAATAATTCTGCTTTTGAGAGTACAACTGACAGTGATGTTGTACAAGACTGCTGGATGTAGAAGGCGAGATCGATGAAAATCAGTTTCAACAAGGAAATGGCAATGAGACTTACAGCTTAAAGCATCCGCAACCACATTTGCCTTGCCAGGATGATAGTGCACTTGAAGGTTATAATCCTTAATCAACTCGAGCCATCTTCTTTGACGCATATTTAACTCGGGTTGGGTGAAGATGTATTTGAGGCTTTTGTGGTCTGTGTAGATGTTGCAAACATTGCCCAACAGGTAGTGCCGCTAGGCTTTCAAAGCATGAACAACTGCTGCCAGTTCTAAGTCATGCGTTGGATAATTCACCTCATGTTTCCGAAGTTGTCGAGAGGTATATGCAATCACTCGGCCTTCTTGCATCAACACACCTCCCAAACCTACGCCTGAGGCATCACAATAAACATCAAATGGTTTCTCGATATCCGGTTGTGCCAAAATCGGAGCTGAGGTTAGGAGGGTTCGCAGTTGGTGAAAAGCCGCATCACACTCAGGAGTCCAGACAAACCTGGTGTCTTTTTGCAGCAACCGAGTCATTGGCTTGGCTATTTTGGAGAAATCCGGGATGAAGCGACGATAATAGCCAGCCAAACCAAGAAAACTCCGAACCTCGTGAACCGAGATAGGAGCCTTCCAGTTCAGTACTTCCTGTACCTTGGCGGGGTCCACCATAATTCCTCCATCAGACAACACATGCCTAAGGAAAGGTACTTCTCGAAGCCAGAATTTGCACTTACTAAACTTTGCATATAGTTGATGTTCACGCAGTCTTGTGGGGATTATACGCAGATGTTCAGCGTGATCTTCCTCATTTACATAATATATCAGGATGTCATCAATAAATACCACCACAAACTTGTCCAATTCGGGCATAAACACTGAATTCATCAAGTACATGAAGTGTGCGGGGGCGTTGGTCAAGCCGAAAGACATAACAAGATACTCATAAAGACCGTATCTGGTAGAGAAGGTGGTTTTTGGAACATCTTCAGGACGGATTTTAATTTGATGATAGCCAGATCTTAGATCAATCTTGGAGAAGACTTTAGCTTTAGACAACTGATCGAACAAGATGTCGATGCGCGGTAGAGGGTACTTATTTTTGACAATGACTGCAATGAGAGGTCTATAATCAACGCACATTCGTAATGACTGATCCTTCTTCTTTACAAAGATAGCAGGACATCCCCACGGCGACGAACTAGGACGAATCAACCCCTTCTTCAAAAGTTCATTCAATTGCACCTTAAGTTTAGCTAGTTCATTCGGAGGCATCCTATAGGGTCTCCTAGAGATGGGCGTCGTGCCAGGCAACAACTCAATTTTAAATTCCACATCCCGATCCGGAGGGAGTCCCGGCAAATCATCGGGAAAAACGTCCGGAAACTCATTCACTACAGGAATTTCAGCCAACGACTTTGCTTGCACAGCATGAACTTCCCCAGACAAATCAACTTTTCTAGGAAGTTGTACCAGAAAACCCTTTTGATCTGTAGGATCACGGAGCATAACTACCCGAGTGGATGTATCAATGAGTACCCCATTCTGACTCATCCAATTCATGCCCAGAATAACATCTATGCCTAAGCCCGGCAAAACCACTAAGGCAAGCGAGTACTTTCGCCCTTCTATCTCAAGCTCAAGATTCCCCACTACTTTATTTGTGGAAATATTCTCACTTGCTGCGCTAATACAATAACCCTCACCTTCAACAGTATGCAATTTATGTGCAAACTCTGATGCAAACTTAGGACTGATAAAGGAATGCGAAGCACCTGAATCAAAAAGTACCACTGCAGGATTTTGGTCAACTAGGAACTTACCAGCAGTGACAACCTCACCAGATGGGATTTCCTCAATACTGTTATAATGGGCGTGCCCTTGACGGCCACCTTGGTTGACATTCTTCTTAGGATAAGGACAGTTCCTGGACTAATGGCCTGGCTTGTTGCAGTTCCAGCAAGGCATGTTGCTAGGAGGGACACCGGAGCTGCCTTGGCCCGAATTACCCTTTGGCAGAGCCACTGTATATGCCTTGTGAAACCCAGTCTTCACTGGCGCCTTCTTTTGCGGAGGACGGAACTTAGCACTTGTGGCAGGAGGGCGAGGAGGAGCCCTCGGGGCAGCTGGAGCTCGAGACTGTGAAGCACCTGCCTCAAGTGCCCTCTTGCGGCTCTTAGAAGCAGCATAGATAGAATTATTGTTCTCTTGAGTCAGAGCATCACTGATAAATTCATTGAAAGTAGTGCACTTGCTAGTGCCCATAGTCTTCATCAGCTTTGGACCGAGGCCTCTTTTAAAGCTAGCAATTTTCTTGGAATCGGTATCCACAAACTCTGTGGCATACCTTGCCAGGTTGTTGAAAGATTGCAGATATTCAGTCAAGCTTTTATTGCCCTGTGACAGCCTCATAAATTATGTGTGCTTGATAGCCATAAGACCTGGGGGAATATAGTTCCCACGGAATGCGGCCTTGAACTGGTCCCAAGCAATCGGGACATTTGCAGGCAATGTGGAACGATAGTGGCTCCACCAAATACCCGCTGGACCATGCAATTGGTGAGAAGCATATTCAGTCTTTAGCTCATCAGTCAAGCGAAGCAGATGAAACTTTTGTTCAATAGTGTTCAACCACTCATCAGCTTGCAGTGGTTCCTCCGCCTCCTTAAAGAGCGGGGGCTTAGTATCAAGAAAGTCCTTGAAATCACTGTACTGATTGGGTTCTGGGCCCTGGCGGCCAGGACGAGCCTCCTGGTTGGCAAGCTGGCGCATAGCATCTGCCAGCATGCGCTGTCCTTCGACCATGGTCTGCATCAGATCAGCCGGGGTAGGTGGTGGCGGAGGGGGTGGCTGTTCCTCATCCTCATTGCCACGACCCCGACGGAGATTGTACGACATCTGCAAAATGTATAGCCATTGAGCACTGACGATGTGGGAAATTTGTAGATGAATTATTGTAAATATGTCAAACTGACTTCATGAAATAAACTTCTCAAAATGATCATGGCACAATAATTCATCACAACCGCACAATCCATTCAAGCGCATCAAGTGACGAAATCATGCGAGGGAATCCGACAAGATGTACTTTGATAAAGGCTCACTCACAAGGAGCACAGCAGTTACTGAACCGT
The DNA here is from genome assembly GCA_038087645.1 of Saccharum hybrid cultivar R570. Taxonomy (NCBI): domain Eukaryota; kingdom Viridiplantae; phylum Streptophyta; class Magnoliopsida; order Poales; family Poaceae; genus Saccharum; species Saccharum hybrid cultivar. The sequence goes on along the minus strand of JAQSUU010000191.1, from coordinate 6,109,621 downwards.
TTACGTTAAAATCTACGTGATTTTTGACCTTTCGCCAGGTACTTGGATTCGATCTCAAAGTTTTTAGTTGACTGAGAAAGGCTACTTCAAACTGACCACAAAGAGGCTTCTCAACGGTAGAGTTCCATGGTGGATCATGACTAGCCACCTCGATACCAGCGCGTGCCAAGCAGCACAACCTTATGTCGCGCGCCATAGGAGGCCCTCGGTTTCGTCGCGGCACCGAAGGGTGCTAATCGTGACACCATCATCGAACGCACGCAATAAGACATCCAATTGTGATCGAAATTGACAGGTTCAAATAAACATCTAGGAAACATATGGTTCGACCTTACATCCTAAAGTCAAGTTATTACAAAGCCTCACTCCAACCCCAGGAGGCACAAAAGACGATTCTAACTTCGTAGCTACGCGATGACTACTCTAAGCATCGTCCTCAGAGTCGGTGGCAAGGATCTCCCCGCCATCCTCATCGCTAACAGGCTCTAACTCCACGTCTTCTTCTTCTTCTGGCTCTTCTTCTGGTGCGGCATCTTAAGGCCATTGACCTCCACTTCATCATCAGTTTCAGCCATGAAGATTCCCAAACCCATATCCTCATCTGCGTTGATATTTCTAGGCAGCAGAGGATTTAGCTGGTTGTTCAGGCGGTGCACTTCTTCATGAAGATTGTCATTGTATTCTTCAGCATTCTCCAACTGCTGTTCGAGCTCAAACTGACGAGCTCTCAGAACGTTCTCCTCGTGCCAGGCTTCATCCCTCTGATTCATGACACGGACCAGCATGCGTTAACAATTGCGATTTGCTACTGTCAATCTCTGGACTGCAAGGGTTTTCTGGTCACGATCACGGATCACTTGCTCCAGTTGCTGACGCGCTGCATTCCTGGCAGCAGTCACTTCAGCCAACTCAGCCCTCAGCCTTTCCACCTCAGTGGACTCAGGGCGGGGCTCTCGTGGAGCGAGCTGGTGACGAGGTGCCCTGCCTCCAGTGGACTTGCGAGCGGTCCTCTTGGTACGTGCCATCTGTAGCAACCAGATACGACTTAAAGTGAGGATCATTTAGGGGATACGAAATTTAATTTAGTCGGGAGTACTGAAATTTTTAAGGAGAGAGTAAATGATATGTATGATATAATTAAACATGATGCATGCACGTTCCGTACGCCCTCTCACCTTAGTAGAAACCTAAAGTTCTAACGCTAGGCGGTGGCATACATACGTTCTCTCATATAAGCGAAACTATCGGTCTACTCGTTACGTTGTTAGTGTACCTGTAGAAAAATCTCATTTCAGCCCAACAGTTTCCCAATATATGCACACAAGAAAGCAGTAATTTAAATACTTTCATATACACATCCCCTGATGTATATACTTCAGTATCAAAGCTACCCGATATAAAGGTTCCCACAATTAAGTGCTTACATAATTACCCGGTTTAATCATGTAAGTATGCAAGTCACCAAAAACTACTCTCCCCTAGATCGCCGGTTGGACGATCATGCTCTCACAACTCACACTTACCAGAGCGTCGAGGCAATTGTTCCATACATTACCACCCAAGTGGATGGCATCCATACAATATCACGCCGTATGGACGACGAAACAAAAACAAACAAGGCCCCCAAGTTAGTCTTTATAATAAGCCACCTAAGAGTCCTTATTTGGGCCAAGAGATGTGATCACTGGCATACCTATGAAAATAGTTTTTAGAGTTTTAACCCTTTTTATAATCAAATACTTTTGTTTTTAAATACTCGTACGATGTGTTTAATGTTGAATTATGCTCCGGTACCAGCTGTAACAGAACCGACCAAATTATAAGAGCACAAGTACAAAAACAAGCACCGAAGCGCTCAAATTTTCGAACTTGAGCCCATATAATCCCGGTAGTCAATCGAAACCACGAAGGATTTCAAACCAACATGCTTACAACCAAGATCGCATCATTCAACATACAACATCATACGTTACATTTCGCAAGTAGTTCTGAAATAGTTTACACACACAGAGTCGCAATTATTACAAACCAAGTTTATAAAAGTAGCGGAAGCAAACACATGCCAGTTATTTAACTACTGCCAGTCTTGTTGATCAACAACCCGCAAAAGCATCAGAAAAGTACATAAAAGATGATCACGCCCTAGTGATCTAGTCTTCGTCACCCGCAGGGTGGAGACAATTTTTATAGAAGCCTTGGTAGAGCATATCATCTGCAACAGGAGGGAATAAACCCTGAGTACTGGAATGTACTCAGCTAGACTTACCCGTCGAAAACCAGAAATAAGATGACACCAAGGATTATGCAAGGCTTACCCAAGAGGCTAGCTGACATCACATTTTTGCATAAAGGCATAAGTAATTGAGACTCTTATAACCTGTACTAGCAGTTATTTTTAGCGTTTACCTGTCATCTATCTTAGCACCTGTACTAAACATGCACTTGATTATAATCAAACAATTATCATCATTATATCCAGAGCAGGTATGAATTGTGGCAACATTGTATCATTCCCTTAACCACCGGTTCATTTAATGAGATCTACGTTGCCACTGCTCAAGTCAAGTGCTCACTAACCGGGAGCGACGGCGATTCGAATCGAATTCCTATCCAGCTGGAGGGGTATTTCTAACACTCACCGAGTCACGCCTGGCGAGGGCTGCTCAGGTCATCTTTTGTACAGTTTAGGAATCGCGGGCCCGAATAATGTCGCGTCCCCAAGGGCGACACTCTGCCAGGTGCTAGGGACTCTAACCCCCCTTGGTCTCACGCCAATGTCCCCAAGCATATCCTTTCTCTCCTCTAAGATGCAACCTACCATTCGATTCCTGGCCTGAACCATACTACTCGACTTCGCGGTCAGAACGACTTATCCGGCCAACTAAGTGTTAGACTGCGTTCAACATGACTCAAGGACGTACAACGAATCGGTCCTTAAACGACTCGGACGGGCATAGCTCCACACCCAAGACGTGTAGTGTCTTGCGGCTGTACTATCGAACTCCCGCTCGGTCTTAATTTCATTTTTAAAGCATGGTTCCATCCACGATAGCCATAAAGCCACTCGTGACTCCTTCCTACATCTCGCGGATGACCGGAAATCACCCGACTTCTACCGTGCTAAGCAGGGCTAAGCATTGACACGTGCCTAAACCTAATATAGGAGTAAGTACGATATCTGGACAAGGACAGGTATAATGCAACAATTGTTTTCATACAACTCCTATACTTAATGCAGTAAACAATTAAAAGTACTCAAGATTAATTTATAAAACAGTAGGTTCAGCATGCACCGGGGCTTGCCTTTTAGAAAGGTCGAAGGCTGGTGGTCAGGACACTCAGGCAAATCTTCAGCGGCGTCTCCTCCGCCGACTGGTTCCGCTGGCTCCTCTGGCTGGTCCTGGATAGAGATGGCAACGGGTACCGTCAGAGCGTCCTTCGTTCCTGCACAAGTAGAGACGACAGCGATGTATTACCCAATAAAGAGGCAGGTATGAGATGAATTTTCTACCCGTGGGTACGTTATTGGGCAAAATCCTATACCCATCGGGTATGGCGGGTACAAGTGCGGGTGTATATTACCCATACCCGCATACCCACGGGTAAGACATACCGCAAAAATAACTAGCCAACCTCAGTTATTTTAGCGCATATAAGTCATGAATTTGGCCCATTAAGACATCCACTATATTTCTAGTAGATTGCCTTTGTTGTAATAATGCTAATAATGTTTGTTAGCATGTTTGTAACTTGTTGGAAGCTTAGAATAATTTATTTTTTTTGCATGTGACTATTTGATATTTTTAGGTAATTTTCGGGTACGAGTTACCCGTCGGGTGAGAATTACCCGACGGGTACGGGTATGGAACTGATTTTTTATCCGCACGCGGGTACGGGTAACCCGACGGGTAAAATTTTACGGGTGCGGATACGGGTGGGCACTACCCGTCGGGTACGTACCCGTTGCCATCTTGAGTCCTGGACTTCCTCCGGAATCACTGGCTCGAACTCGAGGAGTGTTATCCCCTCCGGAACACCTATTGCATGAGTGCACAATAAATATCATGGGTGCATAATGGTGCAACATGCTCGGGATGAAATGCATTTCAGAAATAAAAACAATAATCTAATCAAGTCACTTCATTAGTACGTGCAAATCTCTTCTCCGGTGGAGAAGGACTTACCTAAGCTACTCAACCTAAGATACAGCTGTTCTTCTTCGGTTAAGGCCCTAACACCTAACAACACAAGAGTAACATTACTTAGGTTACCACAGTAAGACATTCTGGACAGCAGCTCAAAGATTCTAACATAACTGAAGATTCCTAACTCCAAAAGATATGATCTAAGACAATCTGAAAAGCTTAAGAAATGCACTACAAATCATTTTCAGACCTCAACCTTAAATTTCTAAGTTTTCCATGTCGAATTTCCCAAGTTCCAGAATCTGTCCTCTCTAAACAGAGAGTAGTCAATTCTGGACTGCACTTTAAACAGCAATAAATCCCAAACTACTAAGCCAATTGCTCCCAAATTTTGACACAAGCTAGTTTATCAAGTTTACTATAACTTTGGTATTTACAAGTTTTCAAGCAAACACTTTTATCAAAGGCCAAACCTAAAGATACTACCAGTTGTCCAAAAACCTAGAATTGCAAAGATTATATATTTATTTATGTGGCAAACATCTCATAAGACTAAACTAATGTTACCACAAGTTCACATAGGTCACAAAAACACCAGAAAGTAAGGTTTGCCTACCTAAATTATTTATTTATACTCATTTCTTAATTTACTTAATTAATTAAGTGGGATTTTAAACATATATGTAAACTGCTCCTAAAATTCTACAAAAATTATAGGAGACTGTATGAACCAAAATGAGACCACTGTAAAAATTTGAACTAAAATTATTTAAAGAAACTCCCTAAACAAAATTCACAAACCCAAAAGGCTGATTTTTGTATAATTAACCAATCATATTAAAAAGTGTCAAACAACAGATTTCCTATTTTTCTTAGACACTTTAAGGTACCAAGACATTCTCCAAAAAATTATAAGGACATTGCACATGTAGAAAAATTACAAAAATTCATTTAAGTATTTCCTAAAATGACAAGATAGCATTATAACTTGAAAAGTACTTAAGCACTACTGCCCAAATTTTTACCAAAGCTAGAGCAAGTAGAAATTAGCCTACCCACCAAATTTCATAATTTTTGGAACACTGAAACTCAAGATATGATTTAAACAAGTTTGCATTCAATCTAAAACACATTTCAAAACTCTAATTAACTATTCCAGAAATTAAACATCACATAAGCATTTGATATTTTTCCTAGAAACTACACTTTATTTGGAGCCCAACAAAATTTGGATCACCATTTTTGGATCTACCAAACCCTAGATATGAAAATCACAAACATTATTCAAATCTGTAAAATAATATAGAAACTGAAATTTCAAATAAAACAAAAAGGAACCACTGGGCCGGCCGACCCGACAGCGCGGCCCAGCTCGAGTGGCGCGGCCCGCTTCCGCGCGCGGCCTGCGCTCGGCCTCCCGCCCGCGCGCGCGCTCTGACGAGCGGGCCCCACTTGTCAGCGAGACGAAGGCGGGGGAGGAAAACGGTCGACGGCAAACTCACCGCCGGCGGCAGCTCCGGCGAGACCAAGGGCACAGGCACGTTCGCCTCTTCCATGCGAACCTAGGGGTGCTACTAATTGGAGCAATGACTGCGGCTATGGGGGATGGTGGCGGGCATGGCGGACCGGCGGGGCGGTGGTGGTGCTCCTCGCCGGCGGTGACCTCGGGATCCTCTCCTAGACCCATGGTGAGCATCCCTGTACTACCCTGGTCCTAATGCACCTACTAGCGCTCGCAGTGGAAGCACCGAAGACCCTAGCCACGGTGAGCCGCCGCGCGGGAGAATGCCGACGAGGTCTGGCGGTGGCGGAACTGACGATTCGTCCTTACCAAGGTGCGTCTGAGGGCAGGGACGGGACGAGTGGGTAGAGGGGCTCAAGGTGTAGCTGCTAGCCGGACTTGAGGCGCGGTGGTGCGGTGGAAAACGCGCGCGAGCTCATCGGAGCAAGAGCGGTAATGGCGGCTCGGTTCCTCCGCTCTGCCGACGAGAGAGGAAAGGAGGAGGGAATGGAGGGGTGCGGAGGGCAGCAGCAGCAGGCTGGCAGCTTAAGCCCGCCAGCGCGCTCGCGAGTGGGGGCAGAGCTAGAGCATGGCGGCCACGCGGTGCCCCGGCCCTGCGCTCGGTCGACCACGCGGCTCACAGCTGCTGACTGAACTTGGCGTTTCAGAGCCCACAAGCGTCGACTGACAGCGTGATTTCAACCGAGCAAAACTCCCAATCTAGCCCGAGTTAGCGATAGGTGTTAACAACAAAAATGTAGAGCTATGTGTGGACAACAACTTTGTCAATTGGCTCAAGAACATATTCGATTTGGATTGGAAACTACAAAGCTCCAAAGTGGTGTACTTGGAAACTGAAACGTGTTTTCAGTCAGTGAAACCGACTGAAACCCTATTTTCAAGACACCACAACTCCTAAACCATTTAGAACTAGGTGATGGTCATGTTGACAATGTTGTAGAGCTACATAAGGACTACAAGTTTGCCAATATGAGTTGGGGCTGGTTTGGTCTAGTTTGCAAACTACAAGCTTCCAAAGTAGGCCACAGTAAAACTAGAGGGACACTTTTGAGACTTAGAAAAATTCTAAGTGTTGAGACAGCCCCTCTAGCTAACTTATGGGCCACTTTTGAACATGTTCTGGCCAGTTTCATGAGATGGTCATATTGAGACTTTTGTTCCCCATAAAATTCCCTACAATTTTGCTTAAGGGTGCTCCTCCATGCAAGGTCTCTAAGCTAGACTTTTTAATTGGTCAAACTAGAGCATCCTAGGGCTAAATGCTGGTCAACTACACCTTGGAGGGCATTTTGGTGATTTTGGTCAACATAAACCTTGCTCCATTAGTGACCCTAAGTATAACTAAGGTGCTGTGAGATGTAATTAGCTACTCTACCCCTTAGTTACACCAACTCCATAGTGTCACATGATGTGAGTCAAACGAAACTTTAAAAAAACAAATCACATTTGTTGCAACCACATGAATTAACATGAAATGATGCATGCTTATGCTCATGCAATGCAATGCAATGCAATTAAGGAGCTAAACACCTGAGGTGTTACATCCGGTCTAGAACCCACTGACGACAACTCTTCTCTGGAAATTTGCTCAAAAACGCTTACTTCTTTGAAAGCGGGAACTACACAAGAATATAACATGATTTAACATGATGCGGTGATAAACATGATGCTTGATGATGATATGTCATGATTAACAACTTGAGTATAACTTTCCTTCATGGTACAATTGCAAAGCAATCGATTCTAACCTAACCCTAACTTAGGTTTTGCTTAGGTTAATTACTTCACTAAAGACTTTCGTTTATCACATGAAATAATATCAATTAAGTCTTAACAAGATGATTAATAGAGCTCAAACAATCAATTAAGGGTGCTAAAGGTCATTAAGTGTTAATGACCTAAAGTCAACACTCAATCACAAAGTCAAACAACCCTAATCATTAAACCATAATTACAAGATTAATTAATTAGTTAATAAAGCATAAATTAAGAATAAAATCATAGTTGTCCAATTAAGCTTAAATTTTTATTTTAGGAAGCTTACATCACAACTGGCAAAATAATTTTCATAATTTTTGGACAATTATTTGAGTCTAAATAAATTATGGAAAAGTCATTTATTAATTAATTGAGTTAATTAATTAACTTACAAAAAGTAAACAAAATTGGCATTTAATATTTTTCTAAATAGTAAATAGTACAAAGAGGTTACACAATAAATTTTTACCATTTTTAGAGTTCTAAATAATTCACAACAAAATAAACAAAACTTATTACTATTTCACATTTTGAAAAAGGAAAAACAAAAACGACAACACGGACCGCTTCTCTTCCTTTCCTCGCTCGGCCCAGCCGCGCACGCTCTCGCCCGCTCGCTCGCAGCCCACCCGCGCGCGCTCGCGGCCCCGCAAGGCCAAGCCGGCCCGGCTCGCGCTCTCCCTCTTTCCTCTCAGTGACAAAGCGGCCCCGCCTGCATCCCCCTCCTCCCGCCGGCCGATGGCCATCCATGACCACTGACCGCCATCTCACCGACGGTGAGACCCTGGTGAGACCGAGCTGCACCGACATGACCACCCTGACCCCACGAACCTCGTACGACGCTCTACATCGCAGCTAACACCCCGGAGGGAGCCCCACTCCGACCATGGCGGCCGGTGACCGAGGCACAGGGTGCTCCGGTGAGCAGGGCCGGTAACAACTAAAATTAAGGGGACTGGGAGCAAGAGTAGCTCACTGCGAACGTAGCGGTGCAACTGGTAGACGCGGAGAGGCAACGGGAGTGGCTGGCCACAGTGAGGCAGCACGGTGGCTGCGCTCGCCAGAGAAGAGAAAGGAAACGGTAGCGCGGGTGCTCTGGGCGGAATTGGTTGGTGTAAGTGGGCCTAAGAGATGCGCGGGAGCAAGGCGAACTCGATGGTGTGGTGGTTTTAGCCAGAGGCAACTCAACGACGACAGCAGTGAGCGGCGGAGCTAGGCGGCGGCGGTAAAAACAGAGAAAAGGAGAAGAGAAGAGCGACGACGGTTGTGCGGCTTGCTTAAGTAGATGGCCAGGGAGCTGGACACGGCCACGAGAAGATGCGTGAACGCGAGCTGGCCAGCTGGGGTGCGCGGGAAGGCCGTGGAAGGCCACGGTGGCTCGCCGGCGCCCATGCCGTCTGCTGCCTGGCTCTGATTCGCCGGAGCACTGTAGCACCCCCTAAACTTTAAACTTCAAACTGTTTTTCAAAATTACATCCAAAAACATGTAGCAACTTGAAAAAAATCCCAAGATATGAAATCTTCAGATTTTCAAGATCTACAAGTTTCATGTTAAAAACTTTCTCAAATTCAAACTGGATTTTGAAATTTGAATTTGAAATCAAAATGTGACATTTTTCTAGATTTGGTAATTTCAAAATTACTTTAAATTTTATATTGAAACTTCAAAAACTCAAAATACTAAAGTTGTACATTTAACCAAGAACTACAACTTTTCTATTCAAACTATTTTCAAATTTTACCTCCATTTTGAAATTGGGTTTGGGGATGAAAAGGGGTCAAATTTGAAATTTGCTTCTTTTCAAAAGTACTCCAAATTTGAAATTTGCTTCTTTTCAAAAGTACTCCAAATTTTTCACTAAAACTTTGAAAACTCAAAACACCAAACTTGTAGCCCTTTAAAAGATCTACATACTTGGTTTTAAACTTTTTCCCAAATTTTGCTTAGATTTTGAATTAATAAAAGGGGTAAAACAAAGGATTTGAATTTAGGGTTTTCGAAAGAATTTCAAATTGAAACTTGTTGCTATTTTAATTGGTGATTATTTAGTGATCAAACCATCATCTAAGGGCATCATTGGGTCAAGCATCACATGTTTGACCAAATGCCACTCTTGGTTGACTAAGTCGACTTTTGAAAATCTTTTAATAATTACCCAAATTTGAATTCAAATTCGAATCGGAAAACTTGCGACAAGTTTTGGATTCCAAATTCAAACTCAAACCTGAAGCTCCATTTTATATGTTGGACTTGAGTTCATACCCTACACTTGGCACTAGTGTATAACACAGTCATACACCTCAAATTACGTAGGACACAAACTAAGTATTTGCGGTGACATTCGAAATTAGGGTTTTCAGTTCGAGTCACACATCTCAGAAGCACATCCAACCTAAGAAATGTAAACTCGTTTTAGTTGATGCACATCATAGTTGACTTAATCATGGATGCTTTGCGGTGCAATATGATGACATAGCAAATTTTAGTCTCCATAACACCAGAGGTGTTACACTAATTACGTTGTCTTTACAATCTAAATACACATGGTTCTTTTCCTTATGTGCGATATTCAGTTTTTCCCCAAAAACTAGGCACACAGTTATATTTTCCGCTGCAGCTTAGTAAGCAAAAGCTTCCCTCTTTGGTTGGATCCTCCAAATAATACAATTCCCTTTGCATATGTGATTTCAAATTCTCGGCTAAACATTAAGTTAATTACGTTGTCTTTACAATCTGAATACACATGGTTCTTTTCCTTATGTGCGATATTCAGTTTTTCCCCCAAAACTAGGCATGCAGTTATATATCAAAATACATAAGTTCGTGTACATCAATTATCTTCCTCTAATCTTACCATGCAGCATTGCATGAATCAATCAAAACACTAAAGAGAGTGTGTGGAATAGGTTCCCAATGCTACTAATGTGCTTACTAAAGTATACTAGGGACAAAGGCCATTGGTTTGTTATATGCAGTCCTGACTGTACTATTACCTTCAAAGTTATTTATTTCCTGATTTATAACGCTGTGTCTTCAGAACTATAACTGCCAAATTATATGAGTACAAATCTAATTTATAAGGCTGTTATGTTTGAATGTATGTCTTAAATTTTTGCATTTATTTCTCAAAATTCTATAGAGATCTAAATGTTGTACACAAATCCCAAGTAAATTACAGAAATTAACTGACATTGTCTGGAACATATGGGCTATATCTTCTGAAAGATACAGGTGCATATTTCAATCACACTATGTCTTGCGAGCTCAACCTATAATTACCCAAGGGTTATTTATGCAAGAATGGCATTGCAAGAAAAATGTATGCCGGTATGCAAGAATAGATACATCTCTGTAGTGCCTTTCTCAACAATCTCCAGCACAAAAAAATGATAGAATGTAGTATTAGCTATATTTATTATGTAGTAAATGTTGATTGTAGGAAGATTAGGCAGTGTTGTGTAGGGTAGCATTTTTTTCCCTTTTCTCTGAAAGAAAATGGATTTATTCAACTCTGAAATTAGCTTTATCAATCTGGACATGTAACATCTTATCTTCCATTCATTTCTATAATCAATAAGTTAACTGTACATTGTAGACAATTATCTCTACAATGCACGGTTATTTCTATCTTACTATCTTCAAACAATATATGTTTTCTTTATTTTCCATACTTCATCTCTCTGGCTATGAGGTGTGCTACGCGTGCTGTGCAGAAAGCTTGGTGCCAAGGACGAGAAGAGGCACCGCTAGATACGGACTCCTGTAGCCTGTGGCTGCTGCTCAAGGCTGACCACGCCGGCGATGGCCTCGAGCGCCTACCGAACGGAGCAAGTGTACGAGCGATTCCCGGTGGAGCACTAATAGCAAGCATAGGAGAAAGCCGGCTTGATGGCCGATGGGGTAGGTTAGAGTTGAAATCCAACATGAGCTTCTAGTCACGGTTCAGACACGTCAAAGCACTTTTATCCAAACAAAGATCTCTAGGTATATCTCAATCCTTTAAATCTCTTTTTATTGTCTCCCCCTATGTCAGCTTTGGTCTTCCTCTATCTCTCCTCACATCGATATCTCAACTTAGGACTCCATAATGCACTGGTGTCTCTGAAGGTCTCCTTTGAACATGGTCAAACCACCTCAACCGATGTTGGACAAGCTTTTCTTCAATCGGTGCTACCTCTAGAGGATCACGTATATCATCGTTCCGAACTCGGTCCATCCTTGTGTGACCACAAATCCAACACAACATACGCATTTCCGCGACACTCAGTTGTTGGACATGTCGTCTTTTTGTAGGCCAATATTTTTGCTCCATACAACATGGCGGGTCTAATCGCGTTCTCTAAGACTTGCCTTTAAGCTTTTCTGGTACCCTCTTGTCACAGAGAATGTCAGATGCTTGGCGCCACTTCATCCACCCTGCTTTGATCCAATGGCAAACGTCTGCATCAATATCTCCATCGTTCTGTAGCATTGATCCTAGATAACGGAAGGTATTTTTCTTAAGCACCACTTGACCTTCCAAACTCACCTCTCCCTCCTCATGTATAGCATTGCCAAAGTCGCATCTCATGTATTATGTTTTAGTTCGACTTACTCTAAAACCTTTGGACTCAAGAGTCTGCCGCCACCACTTGACTAGTAGTAGGAGTAGCTATTTTATTTTACCAGTAGAAAATGAATGGAGTGTCAAGAGATAGTTGCACCCGTGGTTGAACAATGAGCCAGCCCTAGGGAGGTTTAGTGCTAATCCTTCCTCCATCATGTGGACCCTTATGGGCATGACAATGAGGTGACCAGTGTCGTGTTGTTTTGAGAAATAAATGAAACTAGTAGCCAAGCTGGTATTACGCAACCTGATCTATTCGGTGTTGTATTGTTTTGACAAATAAATGAACCTAGTAGCTAAGCTGATATTACACAATCTACTCTATTGTCTCTTGACATGAACTATAATTATCACAAACTTTACTTATGCGAGCTGGAAAAATATAACTTACAAAGGTCAATATCCACACATGTATGTAACACCTAATATAACGAGCACATAGACCTGAACACCTAATTTATTGACTGAGCCACCTACTTGTCTACATTTTTAATTTGACGTTCACCTGTTTGGTTTTTTCTGTCAGTAATTCCTTGTTAACACTTGGGCCCACAAGTTTGTACCTTGGAAATTTGGAATCCTCTACTGTATACAATAAGTTCTACGTTATTAACTTTCAAGGAGAATGACAATTGCTTTAGTGTGAAACTGCAAAGATATTTTCTTTTGGTAACAAGAAAAGTTTGAGAAAAGAGACATCCTTTTGCTTGGTGCCCTTGTTCGCTGATGTTCTTATAAAGATTTTATCGCAATACATTGACAGATTAATAGGAAGACGGAGTTTGTCTTTGCAAGCCATTCTTTTGATGTCTGGGAGAGCTGGATGATGGACGGTTCCTTGCTGGAGGGTAGCAAGCTTATCAATTGCAGAAATCCTTCGGTATGCACCTTTCTAATTGCTATTCTTCTTAGGTCAAGATGACGACTCTTCATACATATTTTCATATTTTCATGAGGTTAAGATATATAAGAGTGGTAAAGAAATTAAATACAATTTATTTAGTAGGTATAAAGACGCATTGCTCCTGATTCCAAACAAATAAATGTTATTGTGTTGATGAGGACACACTAAATGCAACGTTTTGGTCATTACAATCTTAGTTGTCGCCTTTAACAAAGTTCTGCTTCATAGCCTTCCTTTTAACCTGATGCAAACACTTGTTTGGGCATTGACGGATGAAATGTCCTTCCTGCTTGCAGTAGAAACAAGCCCCTTTGGCTTTAATACTCCGACGGTTGGACATTGCCTGAGGATAAGTGGTTGATGAAGGACAGAGCACATGTGTATTATAGAGGTGGGGTTGAACTTGATCTAGTCTTTCATACAGATCTTCAGGGAAAAAATGTGCTCCCATTTGAGTGATAAGGTAGTTGTGAGAACTGCTATCTGTTTGACTTTGGAATGTCATTCTCCTCTTCTCCACTATTTCATGTAGTTTGTTCTCCACTACCAAAGCTTTATCTACGAGCTGCTGGAAGTTGTCAAATGAGTGAGCTACTAGTAGGTACTAAACACCAAGGTTTAAACCTTCCATGAAGTGATCTTGCTTCTTCTCATTAGTATCCACCTCGCTAGGGGCATAACATGACAACTGAATGAATTTATCTCGATACCTAATGATAGACATGGATCCTTGCTTTAAACTCAAAAACTCCTTTTTTTCAAATTGATTAGTCCCGCTGTCATATGGTGTGATCTAAAGCTATCCTTAAACTCCTGCTAGGTGATATTAGCTGGAGTTGCATGAGAGCAGGTGTAGAAGTGCCACCAATCCAATGCTGCTCCCTTAAGCTGTCCAGAAGCAGATAAGACCTTCTTTGTATCGTTGCACTGAGCGATCTCTAGATGCCTATCCACTGATTTGAGCCAATCATCAGCTTCTATAGGCTCAGAACAATGATTGAAAATAGGCAGACAACCCTTCATAAATTCTTCATGCCTATCCATAGGTCGAGTTTGCATCTGCTGAGCTTGAGCTTGCTAGAAAGAAGTCATTGTCTGAACTATTCCTTGCAAAATCTGAGTCTGCATAGCCACCATCTTCTCAATTGTCACAAGGAACGGAGGAGGTGGTGGGTTCTTGTTGCCAGTGTTGTTACCTGCGCCTCTAGTGTTGCTCCTTGTGTTAACCATCTATTTGGGTGAAAAGAGGATGCTCGTGGAAAGGATATGAGAAAGATATAATGTGTGAAAATAAGGTATAGAATGTAAGATACCATACCATGGTATAAAAAATTAAATACAAAGAACAAGAATACAAGATAACATGATTCAGATAATAACAAGATTAAAGCCCCCAACTAATGACTCCCCCAGATTATAAAGACGTTTTGGTTTTTCTAGATACACAGCTTTTGCTATGCATTTAGATATACACTGTCTATATTAGAAAAAAGCTAAAACGTCTTATAATTTTGAATGGAGGGAATAGCACTTATACTAAGAAAAATAACTTTTGTAGTCATGGACAACAACCTACAATACAACACACACATTACAAAGATGCAGCTCATGCATAAACATAACAACACGCAAGCAAGCCTAAACTAGTTACTAAACACGCTCAAAACTAAGTGTTTCTTTAGACTGCATGGTGAAAAAGAATCCTATGATTTGTCTGATAAGTTGTAGCCATCTTTTGGATACATAAGAGTGAGGTAAGAGACAGTCCTAAAAGCATAAATATTGAGGCCAGGAATAAACATAGGAGCAATGAATTAACAAGCAACAAGTGGGGGATAAAAAACAAGGATAATGATATAATATAACAGAAAATGGCAAAAGTTTCTAAGAATAGAATCAAGTGCTGATTATATGTGCACCAGGATCAGTTTTACACCCATATAATGACATCATTAGTGAATACTATAAATATTGCTTTAAATAAAAAAATAATCATTACAAAGTTCACTCAAAGTCATTAACAAAAACAATTCAAATGTATCACAAACTAACTCGTAGTGGAACATCTAATCTTCCCCAGGCAGCTTACTATGGAACACATATGCCTAGACTCCTGATAGTTCTCTAGAAACTCCATAAGTCCTTTGTCTAAGTACTCATCCAGTATTTTTCCAAAATAATAATAAAGCAAGTGTGAATATCATCGTACTCAGCATGTGTGGGGAATAAATGATATGCACAGGCTTAAAACAAGGAATAGCTAACATTGGTTGTACTGCAGTAAACTTTTTAGTCGTCACATTTCATTAACAACTTGTTTACTAATAAAGTATGTTATCCCAAAACCATTAGCATATTACATATAAATAAGTTAAATAACATAAAGTAAGCATGTACAAAACATAGCACAAAAATTAACCATATAAATATAACATGCGAGATCCAGGTCGCTCTTAACCGTGAGAAGAACTAGTATATTAGTTTTAGACACTCTTCAGAGGTTGCCAATTTTTGTCGACATGATGTGATACCAGTTTGCCTGAGGTGGACAACCTCTTAAACACTTCCAAAGTGAGTAGGCAAGGTTTCACCATGAGGCCTTTCCAAAGAGTCCTTCCAAGCGTATTAGTCTATAGAGCACACGTTGTAGAAGCAATCTCCCATACCTAGGATTAGGCAAGCGTAGGAGAAAATTCCTATATCCAAAGGCCACCTACCATAGAAGCCTTCTTCCATATCCATGTTAGTAGTAAACTAATGTCCACACAAGGATCCTCTAATTAATTAGCCAAGACTAATGATTAGTTTGTGTGGTTGCAATGTTTGGATGTTCACTCCATGTTCCAATTAAGTTCATTACAGGGTATCACCATCAATTCCATGTACAATGATAAGGTGTATCAATAATTTATAAGATCATCACATATCGTAAATAAAAGGTAAAGCAACTAAGAATTTACGTTCATATACCCCAGCTAACAGGGAAGATTAGTACATCTTATGAAGTCCTTATGATTAATGACACATGCATGCGGTATGTAATCAATGATAAATGGGATATCAAAATGATCAAGGACACTTGCCTTCTATAACGTTTTGTTGTTGCTGCGCCTTGAAAATCTTGCTCTTGAATGTTCACCACTTGCTCTCCTTCTAAACGTAGCAAACAACGATCACATGAGCATATATATGTAGATACAAACAAACAAATGAAGATAAATAAAATAGTAAAATAGTACACCAAGCAATAGAAACAAAATGGAAAAGGAATACTAGAATGTCGAACATGTCGCTACGATGGTGTGAAGAACGCAAGAATCATTACAACCGGATTTATGGCTTAAGAGGTATAAATATTCCAAGGTATATATATTTAGTACGGTAAGAAGGCATTTTCTAATGAAAGGAAAACTAACATATGTACACCGTGCAAATGAATAGTTTAGGTTAATTAATCATTTAACTCCACAATAATATATGCCAGAACAATGGTTTAGAAAAATATTATTACCAAATTTCGAAGTCTTTGCAGCAATACGAAGCTATGCTAAAAACAACTCTATTAATATTCTGCAGCTATATACTTGTGGTTTGTACACGAATATCGAAAGGGTCTATATCCAGTGGCGGACCTACAGGGTATGCCGGTAAGGCCACGGCATACCCTGCGATCCAGCCCAGCATAGCGCACGGCACTGATTCCGCTTACATGAAATCGCAGCCTGAGTGTCCGTTCGCTGCTCGATGCCTCAACTTAGTGAAACACGATCGCGTATATATGGCACCTCTTGCCGTCCTGCGTTCCCAATGCTAATTGGTCGCCAATTTGCTTGCCTTGTTGCATCGCTAGTCTGTACCCTCCATCGTGCGTTGCCCAGCGATGGCGTCTGCACGCACAGACACACAGCGCCGCTCGCATTGCCATAGGCACGTACTGTAATCTAATAATCTATATTATTAGGATCGGGGATCAGATCATCATCATATCCAGCGGCGGATCTAAAGGGGGCTGGGTGGGCTCCAGCCCCCCTAATAACTGGATTTACCACTAAAAACACTGTAGCAAAAACCTTAAATCACCGTTAAATCTTCATGCAAATCAACATCTTCATTGTTTTAGCCCCCCCTTGATTCTCATCCTGCATCCGCCACTGATCATATCATGGCATGCAACCTGTGAGCAGCACTATGACAGTAGTCTATGTTTCTAAGATGCCGCCCTTCTCTGTATGTGCGCTTAATTCTCATCGTGTGATTCTGCTTCTTACCTTTGCAATAGTGGAACTGTGACTTCAGATGTTTGGTGCATTTTTTGACTGATGGTGATATGTGGTGTTCTTATCGTCAATGAAGTTTATATTCCTGGTGTGCTCAGCGCGGTCTTCTGTACATTTGCTTGCTCCAACCTCACACCATTGGTTGCCTTTCCAATTTCCGATATGATGTTATATAAGATATATATATGTTATTCAGCTACTTAATTGTTGAATTTAAGAGTTATTATATATGTTATTTAGTACTTTAAAACTGATTCGTGATGGAAATTTTGATTATTCGTCGAATGGCAAAATGGATTTACCGATTATATTGAAATTTTTTGATGCGGCATACCCTATGACAAAATCCTAGATACGCTAATGTCTATATCATTGGATGAACTAATAATATCAAAAGAATTATTGAACTGGCTGAGTTAGAACAGCTGGGTGAAGAAGGATTAAACAAATGGCTAACGTACTCTTAACCAAATATAGTTAGAAACTTGGAATAGATCATTATAGGCAAAACTTCAGGATCCATATGCTGACTCAGGCTGCTTGCATGCTTGTTTGCTGGGCACACGCAGGGGCAGGGCGCTGTTAGCTTTGCACGTGATAGCCGGCTGGGCTTGCGATTGCGAGCGGCGCATGCCTTCCACGGTACGGTGGCGCAGGCCTAGTGTATTTGACGGCGGATTGGGTGTGACAACGCGGAGAGGCGGAGACGGCACGGCAAATCACGAGGTAGAAGTGGAACAGGCATCAGGCAGGCGCTCCGCGCTCACCATTCACCAGACGGCAGATGAGATCGACGTCGACGGCAGTCACGAGCTCGGCACCTCGGCCAACGCTGGTGCAAAAGTAGGGCACGGGGCGGGGCGGCGGCGGGTGGTGGCAGCTGCCTCTGATGGACCTCTATATATAAGACCTGGGCATGTGGGCAAGGGTGTTAAGGCCCACATTGGGGGAATTAGGCCCATAGAAGTATGACGGTGATCTGATTTCTATTTCCGTCTACCCGTAAAAGGAGTTTCCAACATGCAATATACTCCAGCACTCTGTTTGCCCCGGGCACTGCCGTTCCGGTCGGAATGTACAAACGATGGAATTCAGATTTTGAGGATCAATCCCAATCTGAGACAATTTAAGCCTTACAATGTCATGTCGCATCAATGCATCATGAAAAACCCTCTTTGTAAGAACAAAAAGTCGACCACGGCGGGTAGAAACACAAACTTGTCGCAATACCAACATCCCATGCCAGCAGCAGGTAAGAACAGCACATTTGGGGACCTAACTCTAGCTTGAACAAAATGGTACTATCCTATTACCTGCTTGGCACGCTCCAGAAAAGCCATCAAAATTTCTGGACCTGTTCTTGTTGATTCACAGATTAAGCTCCATCCACCTATTCTGCATCGCCATCAACACCATCGTCTTCAACATCTTCAACCTTTTGAGGTGCCACACTATCTTCGACAATTGTAGGGTCATTATCTTCAGACGTTTGAGGGCCTGGTCCTGCAGACATTTCAGGGCCTGGTCCTGCAGACACCTTGACCATTGCTGGGCGAAGTAATCTTTCCCCGAGTTTGAAACCTTTTCGGAATTCCTGGAGAATGATCCCCTCTTCGTACTCCGATGACTCTTCTCTCATAATAGCCTCATGAAACTGAAACACAATGTGCGATAAGGAATCATTTTAAAAGAAAAATATATATCCTTGCAAAATGCTCGGATGTGGACAACTATAAAGATTTAGCAATTCTGTTGCAGAAGTCAAATAGTCAATAGTCTCTACCACCTGATTACACTGAAATACTAAAAATGTAGGAGTAGATATGTAGTGTAGCAACAAAACTTTAAGTGGAATATGCAAATCTCAGGATTTAATCTAGATGATATTTTGCTAAGACTACTTACCATAGGATCAAATGGTTTGCCAACAGTTTCAACATCTTCAACGCCCAGTGAATTCAGAATCTCGATAAATTGCTTATAAATGCTCTGGTAGCTATTATTTATTTTCTCCTCTCCCTCTGTTTCCACCTTTATTTGCATTTTTGCTCTTTCAAAGTTGTCGAGAACAGGCAAAAAGCTCTCTATAAGTTCCCCTTGCACATTTTCTATCATGTTAAGCTTCTCATTTTCTGTCCTTTTCCTGAAATTGTCAAAATCAGCACTGATCCTCAAGATACGTTCTCGTTGAGTTGCTAGTTCGGCATTTAGAGCAGTGATTTTGTTCAAAAGAGAGTTTTTCTCATCCTCGATAGAAAGTAAAAAGGACTCTATCTCAGCAGTTTTTGCTTCATCGTCATTAATCAGAGCTTCTCTGTATGACTGCAGTGCTGTCACAATCATAGATGGAGTTTCATCTGTGCTTCCAGCACCATCATCTGCAGCACTAACTCCAGTAACTTCGGTTTCTGAATCCTCCTGCAGCACAGAAAAATAACATCATACAAAAAAGCCCAAGCATCCAATAGACAGATTATCTGTAGATGGACGTGGATAGCATTGCAACAAAATGAACTTCTTCAGCTTTTAAACAAGCATTCAAAGGAAAGCAACATATTGTTGCACTATTGCCATCTTTAGCGAAAATTCCAACCTAATATATTAAAATATTTTCCTATAAATTATTATGTTGTTGTCATGTAATCTGCAGAAAGATCGCATCCCTGCACTGCAATTTAACTATTGTAAAGGTGTTACACAAATCAGTGCCATACTGTATCTAAAGCTAGAATGAAGGCTTTGATATATAACTTTTCAAATCCAAAAACCTAACAAAATTCCAACATAATAGCATTTATAGTGAAATGCAACAAATCAATGTCCTCAACCAACAAGATTGTGCATTTTGCTATACTTCAAGGATCAAAAAGGAGACTAGCATCTTCATGAATTAGCACAAGTGCACAGGCATGCAGCTGGGTACTGCTATTGCTGTCACACCATGTGTTTTCACAAGTACAGATAAGTTCCACTAAATAAAGATGCACCACCGGTGTGACTACCCTACTTATCCAAGGTTTTCCATAAAAGTGCAGCACCCTGTTTTTCTAACAGATGGCTAATGCTTCCAATTAGTGAAACTTTGGGCAGTCATTACTTGCAAAAGTCCTATCCAATACTCGCTCTAATATTGATCAAACTTCAAAATAAAATTACACTAGACTATAGTAAGTACAAGTTATAAAGCCAACAAGCTTATATTGAAAATGAATGATAAGTTAGGACACAAATTTTAGAATGTCTCCCAGCAAAAAAATAACTATCATGGACAACAAGGCTATATAATTTAAGTATCAGAACTGTCCTGCATTGCTAAATCTCGATCTTCTTGAGGACCACCTAAAAATCACTAATCATGACTAACCAAGATCTGTTTAGGGGGAGCTTAAGAAGGCAAAGCAGAAATCTTCATACCAGGAAATGATTTATCAAACAATATATTGAAAAATTCTTAACTGGTCATATTAAACAACTCAAGAATGAAGGTCCAGCTGCTTATTCCCCAAAATTACAGCACTTATGTATCGCCAGCCATATATAATCAGAACATAGCGAAAAGAAGCAGTAGCTTCGACACAAATTGTGTACCTACCTATCCTAACAAGTAAGCGCAAATAATTCGTCCTCAGATGTCAATGCAAAGCAGTTACAGATCTTTACATAGACCAACCTGATGTTTAGAGAATGAACAATATGTCACCTCCGGTTCATATTTTTCTAATTCAAATTTACTAGGACGCTAACGATATCAGGAACCTGACAGCTATTCTTCACAACTGAAGCAACCACCCGTCCATCGGATACAAAGGAACGACGGAGTTTACACGAGCTACGGCCACCAGAACACCCACCCTCACCTGCGTCGCCGTCTGCGCGGCCTCGTCGGCCTCGGTGGCGGCCAGGCGCCGGAACCGGCCCCCGTCGCGACAGAAGACGTGCGGGGTCGGCAGCAGCCACGCCCGGAGCGGTCGGGCCGGCGCGCGCCGGGAGCAGGCGAGCCGCAGGCACCGCCCACGCGGCTCCCGTGCGGACAGCGGCGACGAGGGCGGGGGCGCGAGGGCCGCGGCCGTGCGGAGTAAGGCAGCCATGGGCGCGCGGTCACCGGTGGTGGGAGGCGAGCGCGGAGAGATCAGAGAGGGTTTTTGTTTGCGCTAGCTATCGGATGCGGCCTGCGGGAGAGGAGAACAGCGGGGGAGGTACGAGATAACGACCCTCGCCTTCAGATGGATGGGATGGATGGGAAATGTGAAGGCCTCGTTTAGATGCCGGTCTGATATATAGAACTGGACCAGAAACAAAACAAAGCTATCGTCTTTAGCTTTCCAATACATCCAAAATCACCTTAATTAGACTCCTACGAGTAAGTTATCATCGATTCACTGCATAGTTGTCTGCTGATTTCAAGACTCGAGTCAAAATAGATTGGAGCTCTACCACGACGTTCATAGGCAACACTTACATATTCCTTAGGATCAAAATATCACAAGGGTTCAATAGCATATCATCCTTAGAAACAATATTATAAAGTGAGAGTAACGAATTCACCTCATGACTTAAGCGACGTGCACGAGCTCGAGTAATTAGTCATTGTAAAGGATGAGTGTCTACAACAGTGATGTCTTCATCACGTCGCCTTTCTTCTTCACTTGTGCTATCCACTCGACTAGCTTTCGTTAGAAGTAGTCGTCCAGAGTGTTATGCTTGAATATGGCGGTTCTTCGACTTCTAGAATGATAACTTGCCAATGGTGCCACCCCAGCACAGGTTGGTCGTCGTCACTATCTTCTTCATCAACACCAGTGGCACAACCACCTCCATTTCGATCTACGACGACAATGGCGCAGCTAGGTTGAACCTAGACACCTCCTTCTCCAGGACCAAGACCTTCGCGTCACGCCGCATCCACTGCTCTGTTGCCTGATGGTATGTGTTCATCTCAACTTGTGGTTTCAACTTATATTTTAGACTTGTCGTTCCAAGCCACAATTTCAGCTTGTGGTTTCAATTCGAACCCGTGGATTTTTAGTGAAAGTCCAAACCAAAACATTCCATCCTAAATCTCAATCCATTCTCCACCAAACCAAAGTAATGCAATCTCAAAACCAACCCACTAAGAACACTAAACCATTAGCAGGGCTAACAATCAACGCCTTTAGGGATGCAAGCACGTTTATCCGTGCATCTGTAAATATTTGTGGGTTTGCAAATAAACTCGCTTGCATCCCTACTCACCTTCACAGGCTCGTCCATCAGCAGTGGCCACGATGGCTTCATGCTACATGTACCACAGATGCATGGTTCTTTTCATAGTTCAAATACTAAAATTTGAGGAGAAGGTGAGCCTTGTCAAGAGACATGATGATGCCATGGACTCATTTGGCTTAGGCCGTGTTTAGATGCCTAAAAAAAGGCAAAATTTTTTGCATAGTAACTGTCACATCGAATCTTTGGACGCATGCATGGAACATTAAATGTAGGTAAAAAAATAACTAATTGCACAGTTTGTCTATAAATGTCGAGACGAATCTTTTGAACCTAGTTAGTCCATGGTTAGACAAATTTTGCCAAATAACAACGAAAAGTGCTACAGAAATTTTTCCCCAAAAATTTTCACAACTAAACGGGGCATTACTATATGCATGGTCAAAGAACTCCAAATTTAACAAAATATTGTCAAGGTTGTTGCTGCTGACTTATTGGGTAGCAATAACATGAGGACGAGGCTACTGACGTGAGTATCTAGACCCACAAGAGATACTCTCTCCTGTTAGAAGTGATCTCCCTCCATTAGGCCCAATGGCCTTTTGGGCCTTGTTCTCGCGCCCTGATCGGGGGGCGCCCAACCCAATATGGTTGGTGGGCCCCCGTCGCACAGCGCTATAAATAGGAGGTGGGGGCCGGGGCTCGAGGTACGAGGTTCACCGACGAGCCAGTTCCCCTCCGGACATCCTAACCCTAATCCCGATCTAGAGAAGGGGCGCTGCCAGCGACGGGAAGTACCACCGACGCCGGCAACGCCACCCGACGCCACTGCACCGGCCATCTCCGTCTTCACCGAACCCATGGCGCCGGCGAATGACCCCAACACCGGCGCCTCCTCCGGATCGGCTACTCCCGCTCCTACTGATGGTTTACAAATCTATGCTCCACCTATTCCTTTTCCCCTCTCTGCCTTGCGGTAGATCATATATTAGTTTTGTGTGTTCTCTGTGAATCATTATTTGACTATTTCCTATGACGAAATGCACTCGATCTAATGAACCTATGAACTGCGAACTCTAACAATGGTATCAAAGCGAGGTTATGAATCAAGAACCCTAGATCGGGTAAACCGACTCTAAATCGGAGATGAACCCTAACCCTAACCGGGTACAGTAAAGAACTTGAACATGATTCGTTTTCCCGGATCAGAAAACTAAATCGGAGAAACCCTAACCCTAGATCGAAAGAAAAGAGGATGAACGAAAAGAAAGAAATAAAAGGCAAAGAAAACGAATCGGCAAGAACAAACCCCAAACCAACATTTTTCCCCATTCAGATAAACCCGAAAAGAACAACTCAAAGAAAGAAAGGGGAAAGAAGGGGTAGGTTTGGGGTGCGTCGGATGAACTTTGCCGGCGCCGGAGAAGAAGCCGAGCCGGGGCGCGGGCTCGCCAGGCTCGGCCAAGGTAGCGCCGCGGCCAGGCCGCTCGACGGCGGCGTGCTCACCTGTTGGGGAGCACGCGCGCCGGCGAGGGGGCGGCGACGGCGCAAAGGACCGCCCGCGGCTGCTCAGTGGCGGCTGTCCCGTGCAGCTACGGATGAGAAAAGGAAGAGAAATGAAAATGGCGTTTAGGGTTTGGGAGGCCGGTCACCGGCGGAGGAGGTTTTGATCTCCCGATCTTCACTCTCGGCCGTCGGATCAGGATCTACGGTCCAGATTATCCTAGTGGCGAGCTGGGCCTGATTTAGCCTAGGCGGGCGCGCGCCTCGGGCTAGAATCCCGGCCCAGGCCCAGGTTGCGGCCTGGGCGGTGGGGGCGAGGCAGCGCACCACCGGCCTGCTGGGCCGAGCACCACTGGCCGGGCAGCGCACCACTGGCTGGGCCGCGCGCGTCGAAGAAAGGCCTGCGGGCCAAATTGAAGAAGTATTTTTTTTCAGAAGCAATACTTGTGACATGTTTTGATGAATATTTGATGGATTTGAATAGAATTTGAATAAAAATTTTCCATGCAATTTTGTCCAACGACATTTTGCTCAGAAAATAACGAATTTTCTTTAGTGCTTCTGGAAAATAACGTTATGAGAATTTTATTATATGTTTCCGCTGCGTACTTGATATAATTATTTTCATTATCAAATTCGAACCAACGGAAGAATTTGATTTTGAAAAATGAATAATAATTGAAGATGAATTGTAGTATTGTTATTTTCTGACCAACGTTGTTAATAACAATATTATAATTTTGATTCATGAAAATTGTGCATTAATTTTATTTTTGCCATCGGTGATGTAAAATTATTGCATAGATGAATTATATGTTTCAATTTGACCAATGTTGTGTTAAAGCATATGATTCCATGTATAAATATTTCTCACTTACTCTGATATGGTTTCAGGAGGCAAATGCATTGTGAACATCGCGAACATTCCGACACTCAACGGGACCAATTACCGTGTGTGGCGGGAGAAATATGAACTAGAACTTGCGTTGGGAGAGGTCGATTTTGCCATCATCTCACCGTGTCCCACTGAACCAGTGAATCCGGTGAGAGAAGAAAATGAATCTGACGCTGATTTCACTGCTCGAAAGCGTGATCATGCTGAGATAAGAATGAAATATGATCTTGAACATAGGCAATGGACCATCTCCAACCGCAAGTGCTTATTGGTAGCTAAGGCCACCATAGAAGAACAGATAAGGGGCTCAATCCCTGAATGTGCTACTGCCACAGAATATCTTGATAAAATCAAGAGTCAGTTTACTGGGTCTACCAAGGCCACAGCAAGTTCACTGATAAAGAAGCTTGTGAATGAAAAATATACTGGTGGTAGCATCAGAGAGCACATTTTGAAGATGAACACCACGACATCTAAGCTAAAATAGATGAATTTGAAGGAAGATGATTTCCTGATTCATTTGATTTTTGCTTCCCTGCCAAAAGAATATGATACTTTTATTGTGAACTATAATATGCAGCCTGAAAGATGGGGCATAGAAAGACTTATTTCAATGTGTGCTTAAGAAGAGGAGAGGATAAAATCCTCGCAGAGTGAGTCCGCCCATTTTATGAAGGATAATAAAAAAAGAACTTTAATAGCAAGAATTCTAAACCACAGGGGAAACCCAAGTGGGACAAGGCCTCTTCCTCAAACTCACAGGGAAAGAAACCCCAGGAACCTGAAAATCAGCAGAGCAACTCCTATGGTGGAGCTGAAAAGGATCAATGCAAGCACTGCTTTAAGAAGGGACACTACAAGAGAGACTGTCCTGACTTCCTAAAATCTCTACTGAAAAGAGGTGATGAATTTATTACATTTGTAGATGAATCCCTGTATTTATGTTATGCTAAATCCACTTGGTGGGTTGATTCAGGAGTAACTACTCATGTTGCAAATTCCTTACAGGGGTTAAGTGGGACGAGAACCTTGCAAAGAGGAGAAAGAACGATTAAAGTGGCAAATGGAGTACAAGCCGACGTTGAAGCGATTGGAGATTTATCTTTAGAATTGAACAACGGCTTTGTACTTAGACTTAAAGAAGTACTTTATGTTTCCTCTTTGCGAAGAAATTTGATAAGTGTTTCAAAACTTGATGATGACAGAATTGATTGCCATTTTGGTGATGGCAAATGTAAGATACTCGTTAACAATAAATGTGTTGGTCTTGCCTTCCGACAAGACAAGCTTTATTTGTTATCTCTTGATGAAAATGCGAACAATGTATGCGATGAGAATATGAATGATTTCCCATCTGCGAATGTAACTAAGAAGCGGAAGCGAATTGATGATGCCTCTTCGAAATTATGGCATTGTCGCTTGGGCCATATTTCGAGGGGAGAATGGAACGGCTAATCAAAGAATCAATTCTTCCGCACTTAGAATTTTCAGATTTAGAACAATGCGTTGATTGCATCAAAGGAAAGTATGTCAAGAAAATTAAGAAAAATACCAAACGAAGCACAGGAACTTTAGAAATAATCCACACTGATATATGTGGTCCATTTCCTATGAAAAGCATGGATGGTTATGATTCGTTTATAACATTCACAGACGACTACTCTCGTTATGGCTATATTTATCCAATTAAAGAAAGATCAGAAGCATTGGATAAATTCAAAATATTTAAAGCTGAGGTTGAAAATCAGCATGATAAGAAAATAAAGATAGTACGATCAGACCGAGGTGGAGAGTACTATGGGCGACATACCCCATATGGCCAAATTCCTGGACCGTTTGCAAAGTTTCTACAGGAAAATAGCATAGTCGCTCAGTACTCCACACCGGGGGAGCCTCAGCAGAATGGAGTGACTGAAAGACGTAACCGTACCCTAATGGATATGGTAAGAAGCATGATAAGTTACTCCACTTTGCCGATTAGTTTATGGATGGAGGCACTGAAAACCGCCATTCACATACTTAATCGAGTACCAAGCAAATCGGTGCCTAAAACATCGTATGAATTATGGACAGGAAGGGAACCCTCACTTAACCATTTGCGTGTGTGGGGCTGTCCTGCTGAGGCAAAAGTGTTTAACCCAAACATAGGAAAGTTAGACTCCAAGACAGTCAGCTGCCATTTCATTGGCTATCTAGAAAGATCAAAAGGATATCGGTTTTATTGTCCTGACAGACATACGAAAATTGTAGAAACAAGACACGTTGTGTTCTTGGAGGATAACATGATCAGGGGGAGCATGGTAGCACGAGAAATAAGCCTACAGGAGAAACAGGTACATGTACCTACTCCGATGGTTGAAGTACCATTCTTTACGCTACCTGTTGCTGTTGAGCCAACAGTGCAAGACACTATAGTGTCAACACCTGTTGCGAGTTCTCCCGTGGCGACAATAAATGAACATGAGGAACCTATCCTTGAGGAGGCTGTCCTTGAGGACCCCATAGAACCAAACGTCGCACATGAGGAAGAACAACAACAGCCCAATGTGGAACAAGTGCCAGAGGCCCCTAGAAGGTCTCAAAGAACAAGAAGGTCAGCAATTTCTAATGACTATGAAGTTTATGAAACAGAAGAATTTCAGATGGGGGATGATCCCACCTCATTTGAAGAAGCCATGAGAAGCGATCACTCATCAAAGTGGCTTAAGGCCATGGAAGATGAAATGAAATCAATGAGTACCAACAAAGTTTGGGACTTGGAAATTATTCCTAAGGGAGCCAAAACAGTAGGTTGTAAATGGATCTACAAAACAAAATATGACTCCCAAGGGAACATAGAAAGATTTAAAGCGCGACTTGTGGCGAAAGGCTTTACGCAAAGAGAAGGAATTGATTACAATGAGACGTTTTCTCTAGTCTCATATAAAGATTCCTTCAGAATTATAATGGCACTTGTGGCCCACTATGATTTGGAGTTACATCAAATGGATGTAAGAACGGCGTTCCTTAACGGGAATTTGGAAGAAAATGTTTATATGGCACAACCGAAAGGTTTTGTTGTAAAAGGAAAAGAAAATATGGGATGCCGCCTAAAGAAATCAATCTACGGATTGAAACAAGCCTCAAGACAGTGGTATTTGAAATTTGATAAGACGATAAAAGATTTTGGGTTTAAGGAAAATGTTGAGGACAATTGCGTTTACGCAAAATTCAAGAATGGAAAGTATATATTTCTGATTTTGTATGTGGATGATATTCTGCTTGCTAGCAGTGATGTCAATCTACTAATGGAAACGAAGAAATTCTTGTCCTCAAACTTTGATATGAAAGATCTCGGTGAGGCCTCGTTCGTTTTGGGAATAGAGATTCACCGAGATAGAAGAAAGGGGGTACTAGGATTGTCGCAAAAGGCATACATAGAAAAGGTTTTGAAGAAATTTAGTATGCATGCGTGCAGTTCTTCACCTGCTCCTATTGTCAAGGGCGATAGATTTGGGGAACATCAATGTCCCAAGAACGAATATGAGATTAATCGAATGAAAGCGGTACCGTATGCTTCAGCAGTTGGAAGTTTACAATATGCTCAAGTGTGTACACGCCCTGACTTGGCTTTTGTCACTGGGTTACTTGGCAGATATCAAAAGAATCCAGGAATAGAACATTGGAAATTGGTGAAGAAAGTCCTGCGTTATTTGCAGGGTACGAAAGGCCTCATGCTAACGTATAGAAGATCTGATTCCCTGAAGATAGAGGGGTATTCAGATTCCGATTATACGGGAGAAGAAAGAAAATCCACGTCAGGATATATATTTACTCTCGCAGGAGGGGCTATATCGTGGAAAAGCTCCAAACAAACCGTAACTACATCCTCGACAATGTATACCGAGTTTGTAGCATGCTATGAGGCAACGGGGCAGGTGAATTGGCTAAAGAAATTCATACCCGGATTGAAAGTGATTGATGATATAAGTCCCTATATGTATGTCGTCCGGGAAGCGTGTTTATGAGAAAAATATGGTTTTCTAGAGATAAATATTTAAGGACAGAGGGAGTAAGTGGTTTCAGTGGTTCTTAATGAGAACCATGCAATTGATTTGAGATTAGCCCACGCACTCGGCGTCCCACGCGTTCAGCATGGCCTCAGCACTTACGTGACATTGCCTCCAACCTGTCAGCCTACCCTCTGCCCAGCACAGTCCCAAACGAGCACTGTGGTGCATGACCGTCTTTTTTACTTTTTAGCTCTTTTTTTTTGAAAGATTTTCTCAAATACGTCCCTGACGGAAAGATTTTAGAAAATGGACTCTGGACTTGGCGTCATCCACGCTGACGCCAAGGTAACACAGCTTGGCGCCGTTAACGTTGGCGTCAAGCCCCCATGCCACTTGGCCGACGACGCCGAGCTGGCGCTGACGTGGCAGCACCTTGGCGCAGTTACCATTGGCGCCAAGCTTGGCGCCATCGTCATTGGCGTCAAGTCAGGCGCCATGGATCTTGGCGTCGAGGTGTTGGAATTTCTTAAGTTTAGAATTTTATCATGAGATGGACATATGAAAATTTGTTAAGTCTATAAATTTACCATGAGATGGGACATGTTGGAATTGGTTAAGTCTGGAATTTTACTATGACATTGACAAATTTGATGCTATCGCATGGTAGTTCGTATTCTAACATATCCAGGCCGCAGCAAAAATCCTGACTACCTAATTTTACCGTGAGATGGACATACAAAGCTCTAAATTAACATGACTTGGACCCTAATTTTTCTATGAGATGGACATATGAAATTTTGGCAAAGTCTCGATATTTACTATATGATGGTCAACCTAGAAATTGGCTGAGTCTTGAATTTTACTGTGACTTGACTATGCTAGAATTTGGCTAAGTCTGAATTTTTGCTATGATTTGGACATTGATAAATTTAACATTTTACCATGACTTGGACATTGAAAAGGGGCTTCATATTTTGGACTAGGATATTTAAAATTTTACCATGACTTGGACTATAATTTTACTATAAGATGGAATTTTAAGTCATGAGAAAAAGGGCTTCATGTTAATTTTACTATAAAATTTTACCATGACTTGGACCCAAATTCAAAACATGAATAATTTGGAATTTGGCTAAATCTTGAATTTGGATATTTAAAATTTTACCATGACTTGGACCCTAATTCCATGACTTAACATGAAGCCTTTTTTCAATATCCAAGTCATGATAAAATTTTAAATTTGTCAATGTCCAAATCATAGTAAAAATGCAGACTTAGCCATATTTCCATCCTCATCCTATAGTAAATTTAAAGACTTAGCCAAATAAATCTGGATTTTTGCTACAACTTGGATATGTTAGAATACCGACTACCATGTGGTAGACATATGGAAAAATAACTTTTTTAACATGACTTGGACATTTACAAATTTGAAATTTTACAATGACTTGGATATTGAGAAATATGACTAACTCTAGAGTTTTTACAGTGACTTTCTGTTTGATCACTTAGAACCACCTTAAAATACTTAGGATAAAAATGATATACATGGTGATTTGATCTGTGGCGCCAGGCTTGGCGCCATCGTCGGCGCCAAGGTGCTGCCACATCAGCGCCAGCTCAGCGTCGTCGGTCAAGTGGCATAGGGACTTGGCGCCAACGTTAACGACGTCAAGCTGTGTTACCTTGGCGCCAGCGTGGATGGCGCCAAGCCCAGAATTCATTTTCTGAAATCTTTCCGTTAGAGATGTATTTGAGAAAATCTTTTGAAAAAATGGCTAAAAAGTAAAAAAGACATGGTGCAGGACGCCCCGCCTTCGGGCGTGCTGCTCAATGCAACCGGCCAGTGGGGGTCAAGCAGACGACGTGCGGTCTTCATTTTGGTACAACCGTACAAGGGCAAATCCGTCCTTTATCATGGTTGAGATTTGGAGAAGACATAAAAAAGGAGCTGAATAGGGATTATGGTAAAGAAATGAAGATACCCATCTTTTGTACGACAGTTTTGCGAGGTCATTGTTCGAAATAGCGAAGTTGCAAAGTCCACTCTTTAAAATAACAAATAGTCAATTTTCTAGAAAATCGAACTAGTTTTTTTTTTTTTTGGAAACTGGCCTAGCTTGTTTAGAAAACCGGCCAAGCCTGTTTTTTCTGCATCAGCATCTCCAATAATGTATTTTTTTGTCCGAATTCCAAATGAAATTATTAATATATTTTTTTTATCATCTCGACAAGATAAATGTAATAGTGGAGTCCATTATCCCTTGAGACAATTCCCTATGAGCCATTATAAAATTATAAAAGATGCAACTTCCTTATCAACCATCGAAAAAGTTTATCTTCCTTCTCAACCATCGTTTCAATTTTCAGACCCCTACACGCCACTACAGTCAACTTTTGGAGGAACAGGAACTGACAGAAGCGTGAAATATCCCTTTTGCCCCTTTTACACGTCATCCTTTCTTCTTCATCTTCCCGCACCACCTGTCGCTTCCTCGGTAGTATGTCGGAGCAAGCGGTTGGGGTGCTGCGAGGTGGAGAGCAGTGGTAGCACGTCGCGGTTGCCGGCAACGCCTTTGTTGCGGGGCTCAACACCTCATGCAGTACCTCACCGTGCTCTATGCAGCCAGAATATCTAACTCCACCAAAGCCACTGCGAGCTCGCCTAGCGAAGCCGCGTGAGCCAGTCGCCCGTGCACGCCCCCTCTCCCTCACGTGCTCGCTAGACGCCCGAGCAGCTTGCGGCAGCAGCCAGGTCGGCACGCCCGCGCTCGCGGCGCCCGAGGCGGGCTGGATCTACGCTTGGCTCGCCCGCACCCACGGCGCCCGATCAACACACTCACCCGTGCCCATGTCCCCTGTGCTCAAGCTAGCGACTATGGTGACTGGCATGCGAAGGCGACCAGCATGGCCACGCCCCGCTGCCCCCTGCGCCCCGTGCGCCCCTGTGTAGGCAGCTGCGGGCCACCGTCGCATGGGCCCACCCACGCCATGTGTTGTCGGTGATTGACCGCCAGCCTGGCCTAGCTCCCCTCCCCTCCGCGCATGAGCAACAGTGCAACTAGCTTCCATGGCCATGGAATGAGGAAGAAGGCTAACGGATGGGGCCCACCTGTAAGAGGGGCAAAAGAGACATTTCGTGCTTCTGTTAGTTACCATTCATTCGAAAGTTGATGGCAGTGGCGTGTAGGTGTCGGAAAAATCAAAGCTATGATTGAGAAGGAAGATGAATTTTTCGGTGACTAATGGAAAAGTTGCATCTTATATAATGACTCACAAGGAATTGTCTCTTATCCCTAGTAAAAAATTTTCTTTTCTTTTTTTTTGAATCAAGAGTTGGCTCTACGGCCTTTTCATTGGAACCCTTGTAATAATTTTGGCTGTTAACAGATTGGGGTACTAGCTCAGTAACTATTTGGCAATTAGAAATACAGAGAAAAAAAATAGTTCACGGGCCTGATCTTTTTCGCCGAGAAAATAATTTTCGCGCCAACCAAAGCCTTCGCGTTCCCTTAATTTTTTTGGGCCAACGCGACAGCGAGAAGGAAAAGAGCGAATCTCGGCCGTTCATTTCTTCCCAACAGTCGAAGATTACCCATTGCTCCCCATTCCCCGTCCCTCTCTCAGACTCTCACTGCCTCACCCAAACCCTCCCCGTCGCCAACCACTGCCAAAAAGCGCAGATCCGCTCTAATCGAGGGCCAAGAGCCACTGGGAAGTGGTGACGGCGTGGGCGAAAGCAGCCTCGACGTCATCAGTCGGCTCCCCGATGAGGTTCTGGGCACCGTCATTGTAACGGATCAACATAATTATACGAGATTAAGTAAGAAAATCTTCCACCGAGGCAGATGATTTACCAAACTTAAGCCCGTACAACCTGAGATTTTATGAAATCACGAAGGATTTCAAACCAACCAACATTCAACCAAGATCGTACTGATTTAGTAGCCACAGTCACATGCTACATAAAGTTCGCAACGAGAGTTGAATACATCAGAGTTCAGAATAAAAGTTATTACAACACGAGTTTAAATTAACATAGCGGAAGCAAGTAGTTTCAAACCGCACACACACTTAGTTCAAATACAGTGCCAGCAGGTAGTCATAGTCCACAAAAGCATTAGATAAGACGAACGGAGTGACCATTGCCCTTGGTCCTAGTTGTCGCCCATCGCCGGATACAGACAGTTGACGCAATAACCATAGTACATCTGATCATCTGCAACAATAATGGGAACAACGCCCTGAGTACGAGAAGATACTCAGCTAGACTTACCCGTCATAAACCAGAAATAAAAGACACCAAGGAGTATGCACGACCTTTATAAAGTGGACTAGCTTGACTCATTTGCGAAAAGCATAAGTTATCATGAATAAACTAATTTAAGTACTTTTTGCATCATCTTTATTATAACCTATTTGTAACAGAACCGACCAATTATATGAGATTAAGTAAGAAGATCATCTACTGAGCAGACGATTTAGCAAACTTAAGCCCGTATAACCCGGTAGTCCGTGAAATCACAACGGATTTCAAACCAACTTACATACCAGCCAAGATCGTAATAAGTTCAGCGGTCACCATCACAAGTTATATAAAAGTTCATGTTGCCAATACATCGGAGTTTAAACATAGTTATTACAAACCAGTTTCAAATAAAAGTAGCGGAAGCATTTAGTTCAAACCACACACTCACACAGAGTTCGAAGTAAAGTGCCAGCTCAGGATCATCTCCCACAACAGCTTCAGACGAGACATAGTAAATGACTATTGCCCATGGTCCTAAGCTTCTTCCATCGCAGGATAAAGACAGTTGATACAGTAGCCATAATACATCTGCCCATCTGCAACAAGTGGGAACAAGGCCGTGAGTACGAGAAGGTACTCAGCTAGACTTACCCGACAGAACCGAAAATAAGAGATACCAAGGATCATGACAGGCTTTATAGTGGAGTAGCTGACTCATTTGCAAAAAAGCATTTTTAGCATTTAAAGAATCTTCCAAAAGCTTTGCATCAAGTTAAATCTTTATTAACCTGTCAACTACATTTGCACCTATACTAGAGTAACATGTAAATACACCGATAAAGATAACCAATGCTCATTAACAACTTCTATCATGTCATATACCATATAACTGTCCAAGTGTTCCATTAGAATTACTATGATGAAGTAACTCAAGTCAAGTGTTCACTATCCAGTGAACGATGGCGATTCGAATCGATTATTAACCAGCTGGTAATTTATTCCTTACACAAACCTCACTCACCCGCTAAAGTGAGGTATTGGTCACCGAGTCAACCATTCAGGTAAAGTCTCGAGCTTGCCAGGAACCACATGTACCCGAGGGCCGCCCGACTGCTCTTTGGCCTTATCATCGTGCCCCCATATCCTGCCACAACTGCTCCGGTATAGTGCGTTGCGGGCAATCCACTCGGCCCGAATAATCTCCCAACTTCACGGTCGAAAGGTACATTATTCGGCCAGCTAAATGTAAGGCATGCGTTCAACATGACTCAAGGCCCAACAACGGTCGGTCCTTAATCGACACAGACGGAAAACACTACAGTCCGAAACCCTGCAAGTCTACGTCCGGTCTCAACTTCACATTAACACTTAGTTATTCTACGATGACATTCTTTTTCCAGCAGATCCAGGTAACCACCTATAGCTCGCAGGTGACAGGGAATCACCCGACTTCTACCGGTCTAAGCAAGCTAAGCATTTCTTGACTGCGAACACCAAGGTAACAAGGATATGGTAGAACAGGGTAAACAAGGTATAATACAGCAACGGTCGCAAACAACTCCTAAACGTAATGCATCAGTTAAAGTAAAGCATTAACAAAATATTTGCAAACCGAGGGAGAAAAATGCTCCAGGACTTGCCTCTCTCGAAAGAGCTCGAACGGTGGTCTGGGCACTCTGGAGGATCCTCACCGACCTCCTCGTCGGCCTCGGGCACCTCCTGCTCTTGCACCTCGGGCTGCTCTTTCGGCTCCTCGTGAACTGCTATCGGAGTTAATTCTTGCGATCCTGTATGATGCAAACGTATAAGTGCTCATGCCTAGGTGCATTGCAGAGATGACATGTAATGATCATGATGAACGAGATGTAGATGAACAGGTTTACTTTATTGCATAAAGTAGGAATACAACTCTTCTACAAGGTAATCAACATCATCCAAGAATATGTACTCGTATACTACTACCAACATTCTCTACCATGCCAAGTCACCACAGAAATCTAAGATGCTTCAAAGATACACCAAAGTAAATCTTATTAATTAGTCATGCATTAACAAGGTTAATTAAACCATAATTGCAACTAGGTTTGAACAACAACACCTATTTTAGTAGCACAGAAAAATCTAAGAAAATTACAGTAGCTTACTATCATCTAATCTAGTATGCCACAAAAATTTCATTGTATTTGAATTACTAGAACTGGCTACACAAAAATAACAAGCTAGAGCCTAAAAATGAGCATAAAAATACTTTATACTATAAAAAGTATCAAACAATAGATTTAGTATTTTCCTACATTCTACGCAATAATAAATTACTATAGAAAAATTATTACATGCATGTTTTATTCATCTTTTTCTCTCTAGCAAAAATAACAATTATTAACAATATTAAACACTTGTACTACACATAAAAATTTTCTACAGAACATGCATGGCATATATTTTTCCTAGAAAGTACATCACAAAAGAAAATTATTGCAAGTAGAACCATATTTTTCTGACCTTTCTATGATTTATTACATATTTACCAAGAAAACAGCAATTTCAGTGATTAAATAAAAACCCTACAGAAAAGTATTTCAAACTTGACATGCAATACTTTTAAACTGTAGATCTACTCATGAGAAACACTACAAAATTTGTTTCACAATTTTGAAGATAAAATGAGCAAGTTATGGATTTTAGAAACCCTTTTAACAATTTTTGAAAATCATTTTTGAAAATCCTTTTAACATCAGCAGCTGGAAACGTTAGATGCACCCGGTGCAGTGCACACGCGAGCGCATACTGAGACTGACAGGTGGACCCACGACCCTACGGGTCAGTCACCCAGAGGCGGGGGAGGCGCTGACCGTGCGGTTCTCGCCGCCGGTGAGCTCACTGGCGGTGAGGTCACCACCATCGTGATCCCCGTGCCAAGGCGGTCACGTTGGTGCAACGACATGACCGGAGGAGCTCGGGAATAGGCTCGCCGTCGCCAATGGCGGAGCGGCGGCGCGGGTGGTCGCCGGCCGACCATCTTCGACCATGCCACGGTCACCGGAAGGGTGCTCGAGCACCGGTGAGTAATGGCGAACAAGATGCGCGTGCTAGTAGAGAAAAAGGTGGGCGGAGGGGAGCGGTCCACGGGCGGGAAGCTCCGGCGAGCTCGGCTCTGCTTCGGCGAGCAATTCACGCGGAGAGAAAGCTTACCATGGGCAACTGGTGTGAGCACTGGCTGCACGAGGGAAAGGCGGTGCTCGGGGCAAGACGGAGCGGCTCGCGGTGAGCCGGAACAGCCGGAACGCCGTCTCCGACGATGGCGCGCGCGGTGGCGGAGGCGGGACTGCGACCGTGCGTTGCTGCTGTGCTGTGGCTGTGGAGAGTGGAGGGAAGGAATGAGTGAGTGGAGGGGGAGGAGGCGGCTCTGGCGGGGGTAAGCGCGGGCGGTGGGGGCCACCGGGCGCCACGGGGCGGCCAACGCCGCGTACAGGCGCCACGAGGCGAGCGAGCTCTGCCGCGAGCGCCACGGCGTCGCGCGCGCGTGCGGGCGGGCGGTGGAGGCGGACGCTGGTGCGGGCTGGGCCGCTTCGCGAGCAGGCCGGGAAGTGAGGCGGTGGCCCGTTAAGGCTGGGAAATTGTTTCTCTTTTCTAAATGAAATTCCATATTTTATAATTTGATTCAAATTCAAATTTTGAAGATGAAAAATGCATTTTCACAAGTTGCCCCCAAAACAAAAGTTGTTCAAAATTTAATTCTCTACAACTTTCATTTAGGGCACTTTTCAAAATTCTAAATAGATTTTGAATTAGTGATTTAAAGTCCAAATTTTAAATAAAAACTTATTTTTCTGGAATATTTTTAAAAGCAAAATTTGTGGATATTTTGAATATAAAAATTGCTCCAAAAATCATGTTAATTAGTTCTAAGTCATTTAGAGCTATAGCCAAACAAATTTTTATCACTCTTAGCTAGCAATTGCAATACTTTAGGGTTCAAAGATATGTTTTTCACAATTTAATTAATTCCAAGTTATATTGCCATATGATGATGAACACGCATGAAATGCTAATGATTATGATTTGGAATGTGAATGCATGCTTAACACCTAGGGGTGCTATACTATTCAATCTAGGTAAGCACCTATGCTAAAGCAATCACTTGATTAGCCATTAACATCCAAGTTACCATACCAGGTTTAGCATTTCTAACATCATTCATATAAATATCCGTGTTCCATCATTGTTACTACGATGCTGTAGCTCGAGTCAAGTGCTCACTATCCAGGAGCGATGGAGATTCGAATCGATTCCTAACCAGCAGGTGATTTATTCCTCACACAAACCCTGCTTCCCCGTCAGGGTCGCTTAGATCACCAATGACACTTTCCAAGTAGCTGCGGGATAACAGTCATAGACCGCACTACCCAGGGACTGCCCGACTGCCAAGACGCACCTTGGGCTCACTCTTCGCGTCCCCGTCATATCCCCTTTAGCACCAGTCTGCCAATCCGAGTTTATCCCAGCTCAAATAGTGTCACTAGCTTCGTGGTCGAAAGGTACTTTATTTGGCTAGCTAAATGTGAGGCATGCGTTTAACATGACAAGAGGAACGAGCAACGATCGGTCCTTAACCGACACAGATGGAATCACTATAGTCCAAAACCCTATAAGACTCCGTCCGGTCTCCGTTTATCCATCAACACTTGGTTACTTTCCATGATCACAATTATAGCTAACTATAACCAGGTATCCACCTATAACTCGCAGGTGACAGGAAATCACCTGACTTCAACCGATCTAAGCATGGCTAAGCAATTATTCGATCCTAACCTAACAAGGTAAAAGGTAATCAGGTGGACAAGGACAATAATAAATGCAACAATGGTTTCATTCAACTCCTATAACTTAATGCAACAATATATAAAACTCATGTATAAAGAATTGCTTTTATAAAGTAGGAGACTTAGAATGCTTCGGGGCTTGCCTCTTTCAAACGAACTAGGCTGGTGATCTGCGCACTCGGGCAACTCCTCTCCTTTTTCCTCTTCCTCGGGCACCTCCTGTGCCTGGGGCTCTTGCTGATCAGTCCAAGTCTGCTCTTTTGGCACTGCTACCTGCGACTTCTCCTGCGATCCTATATGATGCAATTGCATAAGTAACCATGTAGACGGTGCATCAGATGTGGTGGAATGCTATGATGACATGATATGCAGATGAGCACATTGAACTGATAGTATGGATTATAGATAACATCTTCTACAAGGAAGTCCACATCATCCAAGAACATGTACCACAAAACATGTCATCTACTCTTATACTAGTTGGCATAAAATGTTCACACAAGTGCTGTCACTATTTGCCAAACCCTAATACTTTAACCCATCAAGCAACACCAGCAAGATAGTTTGGGGCTTCAAAGATACACCAAACACTTTTTATTACTTTTAATTACTCATAAAGAATAATCTTTCATTTCTTATTTCAACTAGGGTTACACATTAACACCTATTTCTGTTGCAGGTAAAAATCTACAAAAATTACAGCAGCATCCTTTTACTCCAAATAGTATACTATAAAAATTTCATAAAATTTGAATAAGTAAAACTATCTATACAAAATAAACAAGCTATAGCATATTAATAAGCATGAAAATACTTTGTACTAGAAAAAGTATCAAACAACGGATTTCATATTTTTCCTATATTACTCACAGTAAACAAGCACATCATAAAAATTATCACATGCATGTTTATACAATTTTTGCTCTCTACCAAAAATAACAAAAATCATCAATTAAAGGCATTTGAACTACACTTCAATAATTTTTCACAGAACATGTCTCATAAATATTTTTCCTAGAAAGTACATCACTAAGGAAGACTAATGAAACATGAACCACATTTTTTCTAATCAATATTCTATTTACTACACATTTTCTAAGATATCAGCATTTATAACAATTAAATAAATCTACACAGAAAAGTATCACAAAACTAACATGCAACATTTTTAAACTGTAGATCTACTCATGAGAAACACTAAAAATTTGTTTCAAAATTTTTGGAGCTATAAATCTTGAGTTATAATTTTTAGAAGCTTTTTCACAATTTTTGAAAAATCCTTTTCTTTAAAAACCGAAAATCCAACCAGCCCTAAACGCTACGCGCACCCCAGATCTGCACACCGCGAACACACACGAGACAAACAGGCGGGAATACAAAAGTTGGGGAGATTTTGAATATAAAAGTTGCTCCAAAAATTATGTTAATTAATTCTAGATTATCTAAAATTGTAGCTAAACAAGTTCTACAACTCTAGCAAGCAAATGCAACAATTATGGTTTAAACAAATGTTTTTCACATTACAATTCAAATGAACTCATATTGCATGTGATGATGAACATGTATGTGATGCTAATGCTCATGCTTTGGATGATAATGCATGCTTAACACCCCGGGGTGTTACAGCCCTCCCCCTTATAAGAATCTCGTCCTGATATTTTGAGTTACGAACCGCTTGTTGTAAAAATCTTTATAAGCGGTTTGTAGATATTCTCCTGTTTCCCATGTCACCTCACTCTCATCATAATGGCTCCACTGAATCTTGTAAGTTGTCACCACTTTGTTTCAAGTGACTCGGTCCTTAGTATCTAAAACTTGAACTGGTTGCTCACGGTATTCCAAGTCTGCCTTGATCCGAATACCCTGAGGTTCTATTCTCTCTTCCAGAACACGCAAACACTTCTTCAACTGTGATACGTGGACGTGGAAGATGGGAAATATTGAACTCATCTCTTCTAGTAACTGCAGCTTATAAGCCACGGGATCCTTTTTCTCTATGATCCTGTATGGTCCTATAAACCTAGCAGCCAGTTTCTTCTTGATTCCAAACCGTTTCTTCTTCATTGGGGTAACCTTCAAATAGACGTAGTCACCCACTTGGAAATCTACCGATCTTCTTCTCTTATCTGCATAACTCTTCTGACGGGACTGTGCAGCTTGCATGTTTTTTGGATAATACGGACCTTTTTCTCTGCCTCATCTACAAAATCAATCCCGTAAAACCTTCTTTCTCTAGGTTCAACCTAATTTAAGGGTGTCCTACATTTTCTGCCATACAGGGCTTCAAAAGGTGCCATCTTGATACTCTCTTGATAACTATTGTTGTAAGCGAACTCTGCCAAAGGTAACCATGATTCCCATGAACCTCTAGATGATAGCACAAAAGCTCTAAGCATATCTTCAAGAATAGCATTAACTCGCTCTGTCTGCCCATCTATCTACGGATGGTAAGCTGTACTACGAATCAAACTAGTACCCAATCCTTTATGAAGATGCTCCAAAAAATGAGAGGTAAACTATGAACCACGGTCAGACACGATAGTCTTCGGTATACCATGTAATCGGACAATCTCAGCAATATACTTCTCCGCATATTGAGGTGGTCAAAAAGTTGTCTTAACTGGCAAAAAGTGAGCATATTTGGTAAGGCGGTCTACAATTACCCAAATCAAATCATGTTCTTTTGGTGTGGTGGGAAGACATGTGATAAAATCCATACTTATATCATCTCATTTTCAATCTGGTATAGGCAAGGGTTGCAACAGTCCTACGGGTCTCATGTGAAGGCCTTTCACTCTGCAACACATGTCGCAACGGGCAACATACATTGCAATCTCTTTTTTCATCTTAGTCCACCAATAACGGGGCCTCAACTCCTGGTACATTTTACTACTTCCAGGATGGATAGACAACTTAAAATGATGAGCTTCATCCATCAATTTGTTCTTGAGCTCTCAATCCTTGGGTACTACCAGGCGATCTTTAAACCATAACACTCCTTGGTCATCCACTCTAAAGTGTTTGGTCGGTTCCCTCTTCATTTTCTCCTTGATATGAAATATTCCCTTATCTGTTTTCTGACCTTTAATGATTTTGCTCTCTAAGATACAACTAATCTGAATATTATGCAACACAGCAGGATGCAACAAATTGAACCCTTCTTCAAACAACGGTTGCACAACAATAAAATGTGATTTCCTACTTAGGGCATCTGCTACTACATTAGCCTTCCCGAGATGATAGTGCACATTTAGATTATAGTCCTCTATCAGCTCTAACCATCTTCTCTGTCGCATGTTCAACTCAGACTGAGTAAAAATATACTTGAGACTCTTATGATCCGTAAAGATATTACACATATTTCCCAGCAAGTAGTGTCTCCAAATCTTTAGAGCATGCACAACTGTTGTAAGCTCCAAGTCATGTGTAGGATAGTTAACCTCATGCTTCCTTAATTGACGTGAGGCATAAGTAATGACTCTTTCATCTTGCATTAGCACACATCCTAACCCATTTTTAGATGCATCACAAAACACATCAAACGGCTTTTCTATATCTGGTTGTGCTAGAACAGGAGCAGTGGTTAGCAATTTCCGCAAAGTGCAGAAAGCTGCCTCACACTCCTCTGTCGAGGCAAACTTATGATCCTTCTGTAGCAGACTTGTCATTGGCTTAGCAATCTTCGAGAAATCCGGTATGAAGCGGCGATAGTACCCGGCTAAACCAAGAAAACTCCAAACCTCATGAACTGTGGTTGGTGACTTCCAGTCCATGACCTCTTGCACCTTACTAGGGTCTACTGAAATTCCACTTTCAGACAACACGTGACCAAGAAAAGGAATTGTCTTAAGCCAGAACTCACACTTACTAAACTTAGCATACAACCGATGCTCTCTGAGTCTAGTTAAGACAATCCTAAGATGTTCTGCGTGATCTTCTTCATTCTCTAAGTATATTAGTATGTCATCAATGAACACAATCACAAACTTATCCAACTCTGGCATAAAGATGGAATCCATCAGATACATAAAGTATGCAGGAGCATTTGTCAATCCGAAGGACATGACAAGATACTTGTACAAACCATTTCTGGTAGAAAACACAGTCTTAGGTATATCTTGTGGTCTAATCTTGATCTGATGATACCGTGATCTCAAATCTATCTTAGAGAACACTTTGGCTTTAGACAATTGGTCAAATAAGATATCAATCTGAGGGAGAGGATACTTGTTTTTAATTGTCACAGCATTCAGGGGCCGATAGTCCACGCACATACGTAAGGAGTTATCCTTTTTCTTCTTCACGAACAGTGAGGGACATCCCCATTCAGATGAACTAGGATGAATCAAACCCTTCTTTAACAGATCTTGG
Source organism: Saccharum hybrid cultivar R570 (assembly GCA_038087645.1). NCBI lineage: Eukaryota > Viridiplantae > Streptophyta > Magnoliopsida > Poales > Poaceae > Saccharum > Saccharum hybrid cultivar. Next base: position 6,067,373 of record JAQSUU010000191.1, on the reverse strand, counting down.
AGTTGTTTCTTCAATTCTGCTAACTCATTGGGAGGCATCCGATAAGGCCTTCTTGAGATCGGTGTTGTTCTAGGGATTAACTCAATGGCAAACTCAACATCTTGGTCTGGTGGAAGCCTAGGTAACTCATCTGGAAACACGTCTGGAAACTCACATACTACTGGAATCTTGGCTAGCAGAGTAGTTTGGATGGCACAAGTTGTATTGGCTAGATCTATTTTCCGAGGTAGGATCACCTGAAAGGTGCCTTCTCCAATAGGTTCCTTAAGAGAAATACTTCTTCCTCCAACTTCACTTACTACTCCCATCTTATTCATCTAGTTCATTCACATAATCACATCCAAAACTAGTCCTGGCATGACTATCAAATTAAGCTTATATTGTTTGTTTGCTATGTTCAGGGTTACTCCCTGAACTATCTGATTAGTCAACAGATCAGCCCTGACTGAACTGATCCGATAAGCACATTCCAACTCAACTATCTTTTGCGCATACCTCTTAACAAATGCTTGACTTACAAATAAATGAGATGATCTGGAATCAAAGAAGACTATTGTAGGATGATTGTTGATAGAAAACATACCAGCTGTCACAGGTTCTCCTTCTGGGATGTCATCAACAGTGGTGTGGTGCACACGAGCTTGATACTGCGTCTGCTGCTTCTTGGGATAGGGGCAAAACTTCGCAAAGTGCCCAGGTTGGTTGCAGTTGAAACACGGTCCCTTTACTTGAGTCATAGCTCTAGATGAATTGCCTTGTCCTGCCTTCACTTGTGGCAACGCCATCTTGAATGGTTTCTGGTTCCTCTGAGGTTGCTGGGTATTCTGACCCTTCCGCTGGGGTGGCCTAAACCTTGCACCAGGGGCAGACGAACGATACGCAGGACGATTTGCCATCGGGGCCCTAGGCTGGGACGGACCTGACTCAAAAGCCCTCTTACGAGTCTTGGACGCAGCATACACATTGTTGTTCTTCTCTTGCTTCAAGCAATCACTAACAAAGTCGTTAAAACCAGTTCTCATGTTGGTACCCACGTGCTTCAACATCTTAGGATTCAAACCTCTCTTGAAGCTGGCGATCTTTTTGGCCTCAGTATTAACCATGTCAGAGGCATAGCAGCTCAGATTGTTGAATGCATGTAGATATTGGGTCACAGTCTTCGTGCCTTGATTCAGTGCCAGGAATTCTCCAAGCTTCATTTCTGTCAGACCAGGTGGGATGTACACTCCACGAAACGCTCTAGTGAACTCCCTCCAAGTGATGTGGGCATGGGGAGGAAAAGTGGTGCGGTGGTGCTTCCACCATATCCCTGCCGGACCTTGAAGCTGATGAGCTGCATACTCGATCTTTAACACTTCGGTCATCCTCAAAACATGAAACTTGTCTTTCATTGTGTTAATCCACTCTTCTGCATCCAAGGGTTCAGCGGCTTCCTTAAAAATTGGTGGACGAGTGTCCATGAAATCCTTGAAGCTGCTATACTGGTTTGCTTCATGCCCACCTGGGTTTTTTCCACGATGGGTGTTATCCGCAATACTGCGCAATGCAGCTTCCATATTCTGCTGCATGTTCTCCATGTTGCGTTGACTTCCGAGAAACTGTGCGAAGAACTGTTCCGTGGTGTACGATGGAGGAGGAGGTGGTGGTGGATCACGGTCCTCATTTCTAGCGGCACTGCCACCAGCCTCAGTGGCGTCATACATGGTACGGCGAGTGTTCGACATCTACATATTTCAGCAATAGTAATTATTAGGTGATGTTGTAGAAATCGCGAGTGAATGAAAAATTATGCCAAACTGAATTTACTGGAGAGAATAAATTCATACAATAAAACAGGGGCACAATAAGTCATTCCAATTAACACAACATCACTAATTAGATTACTACAGCGCACACATCGCATCCATTACAACCAAATTGCCAGCATACATACACTAGACTTTTGACATTCGGATACCGCCACAAACACATCCAAGTTTTCCAACATTACATCAAAGCCTTAGTCTTTCTACTCATTATTACATGCCCAACATGCCAACTAAGCAAAAGATCATGCAAACGGAACCCTAGTAGCTAGCGCAACAACTACTAGCCTACTCATCGTGTTCGCTGTCTAAGTCGGAGATGTTGACGTGGTCGCCATCTACAGCGTCGTCGTCATCCTCAGCAGGTGCCTCGGGCTCTTCGGTATCTTCGTCCTCATCCAGATCCATCTCTGCCGCACCAGGAGGAACATAGGGGTAGAGCTGATTGTTCAGCCGATAAACCTCCTCATGCAGGTTGTCATTGTATTCCTCTGCATTGGCCAGCTGCTGCTCTAGGTCAAACTGTCGAGCCCTAGGAACATTCTCTGCAGACCAGGCTTCATTCCTCTGATGGAGCACATGAGTTAACATGCGCTCAGTGTTCCTGTTGGTGGTGGTCAGACGTCCAACTTGCTCTCTCAGTGCACGTACGTCTCCCTCAAAGACCACAGTCCTCTGGGTAGCCTGATCCCTCTGACAGATCAACTGAGCCATCTCTGCAGTGAGCCTCTCAATCTCGGCATCGTGATCCCTCTGAAGCTAACGTCGGTCGTCATGAGCCTGACCAAGAGCACCAGACACACATCGTAGGCTACCTTCCACTCCATCGAAGGCCTTCATCACTGCAAACATGGCACTCATGGTGGGGTTATCACTGTTCTATGCTTCAGCTGCACTAATCTCCAGGGACCTTCCTCTTGCCTGCTGCCACGAGTCAGTGGAGGGGTTGCCCCTCGGAAAGACTCCAACTATAGCTGCTGCCAACTCCTGAGGAAAGCGATCCATGATATCCCTCAGTATCCCAAAAGTTGCCCTCTCAGCGGCTTCTTCAGCGGTCCTGCCAGTTGACTCATAGCACCAACCAGTCCACTCAGAACCATCACCTCTGGGACGAACAACTGCTTCCACAGTAACCAAAAGACCTTCCCCCAACTGCTCATTTGCCCAGAAGTAGCGGGGCTCCATTCCATCAGGATAGCCTACGTAGCTGAGCACTCTCAACAAGAGCGTAGGCATCCCAAACTCTCCAAGAAATGTGTGACGCTAACGAGTGCGTAGAGCAAGCTGATGACGGGGAGCTCTGCCTGTGGACTTGCGAGCTGTCTACTTGGTGCGTGCCATCTGTAGCAAAATTTTATTACCGTAGTGAGAACAGATTTTTAAGTTATTATTTTTATCAAATGAGATAATCAACTTATAAGGGGAGGAACAATGCCATGAATGAAATGCACAAACATGATGCATGCATGTTTTATACGTCCTCACAAACTTAGAGAATTAACAATTTCTAGCGGTATAGACGGTGGCATACAACGATCTCTCGTAAACGTAGCTAATACGTACTACTCAATAGCACTGTTATGTACCTGCAGAAAGTCACTTCAGCCCAAACCTCACAGTATAAAAAATATACAAGAAAGCAGTAAAGTAAGCTACTTGCTTTACACGTATCCCCAGATACGAGTATAACGGTAGCAACTACCCGAATCATCGCCCTATTAACGGCATCGTCACCATATGACGGAATTCCCACATATTGGATACCTTTATAAAAACATGTGCATGGCACATAAGTGTTTTGGCATCACATAAGCACTTCCCTAGATCGGCAGTGTATCCGACCAAGCTCTCACAACTCTCACTTACCAAGGCGTAGAGGTAATTGATCCATACATTACCACTCAAGTGAATGGCACTCATACAATAGCACGCCGTATGAGCGACGAATTAAAAATATGATGCAAAACCACCAGTCAGTACTTAAATAAGCCACCTAGAGTCCTTACTGGGCATAAAGGATATGACCACTAGCACACTCTTAAGTTTTAAAATTTAGTTTTAAATACAGTTTTATTTTTAAATACCCATATGAACAGTACATGCTAAACCATATTCCGATACTAGCTGTAACAGATCAACATGATTATACGAGATTAAGTAAGAAAATCTTCCACCGAGGCAGATAATTTACCAAACTTAAGCCCGTACAACCTGAGATTCCGTGAAATCACGAAGGATTTCAAACCAACCAACATTCAACCAAGATCGTACTGATTTAGCAGCCACAATCACATGCTACATAAAGTTCGCAACGAGAGTTGAAAACATCGGAGTTCAGAATAAAAGTTATTACAACATGAGTTCAAATTAATATAGCGGAAGCAAGTAGTTTTAAACCACACACACTTAGTTCAAATACAGTGCCAGCAGGTAGTCATAGTCCACAAAAGCATTAGATAAGACGAACGGAGTGACCATTGCCCTAGGTCCTAGTTGTCGCCCATCGCCGGATATAGACAGTTGACGCAATAACCATAGTACATCTGACCATCTGCAACAACAATGGGAACAACGCCCTGAGTACGAGAAGGTACTCAGCTAGACTTACCCGTCATAAACCAGAAATAAAAGACACCAAGGAGTATGCACGGCCTTTATAAAGTGGACTGGCTTGACTCATTTGCAAAAAGCATAAGTTATCATAAATAAACTAATTTAAGTACTTTTTGCATCATCTTTATTATAACATATTCAATCTAGGTAAGCACATATGCTAAAGCAATCACTTGATTAGCCATTAACATCCAAGTTACCATATCAGGTTTAGCATTTCCAACATCATTCACATAACCATCTGTGTTCCATCATTGTTACTACGATGTTGTAGCTCGAGTCAAGTGCTCACTATCCAGGAGCGATGGCGATTCGAATCGATTCCTAACCAGCTGGTGATTTATTCCTCACACAAACCCTGCTTCCCCCGTCAGGGTCGCTTAGATCACCAATGACACTTTCCAAGTAGCCACGGGATAACAGTTATGGACCGCACTACCCAGGGACCGCCCGACTGCCAGGACACACCTTGGGCTCACTCTTCGCATCCCCGTCATACCCCCTTCAGCACCAGTCTGTCAACTCGAGTTTATCCCGGCTCAAATAGTGTCACTAGCTTCGCGGTCGAAAGATACTTTATTCGGCCAGCTAAATGTGAGGCATGTGTTCAACATGACAAGAGGGACGAGCAACGATCGGTCCTTAACCGACACAGACGGAATCACTATAGTCCAAAACCCTATAAGACTCCGCCCGGTCTCCGTTTATCCATCAACACTTGGTTACTTTCCATGATCACAATTATAGCTAACCATAACCAGGTATCCACCTATAACTCGCAGGTGACAGGAAATCACTCGACTTCTACCAGTCTAAGCATGGCTAAGCAATTATTCGATCCTAACCTAACAGGATAAAAGGTAACCAGGTGGACAAGGACAATAATAAATGCAACAACGGTTTCACTCAACTCCTATAACTTAATGCAACAATATATAAAACTCATAAATAAAGAATTGCTTTTATAAAGTAGGAGACTTAGAATGCTCCGGGACTTGCCTCTTTCAAACGAACTAGGCTGGTGATCTGCGCACTCGAGCAACTCCTCTCCTTGTTCCTCTTCCTCAGGCACCTCCTGTGCCTGGGGCTCTTGCTGATCGGTCCAAGTCTGCTCTTCCAGCACTGCTACCTGCGACTCCTCCTGCGATCCTGTATGATGCAAATGCATAAGTAACCATGTAGACGGTGCGTCAGATGCGGTGGAATGCTATGATGACATGATATGTAGATGAGCACATTGAACTGATAGTATGAATTACAGACAACATCTTCTACAAGGTAGTCCACATCATCCAAGAACATGTACCACAAACACATGTCATCTACTCTTATACTAGTTAGCATAAAATGCTCACACAAGTGCTGTCACTATTTGCCAAACCCTAATACCTTAACCTATCAAGAAACACCAGCAAGGTAGTTTGAGGCTTCAAAGATACACCAAACACTTTTTATTACTTTTAATTACTCATAAAGAATAATCTTTCATTTCTTATTTAAACTAGGGTTACACATTAACACCTATTTCTGTTGTAGGTAAAAATCTACAAAAATTACAGTAGCATCCTTCTACTCCAAATAGTATACTACAAAAATTTTATGGAATTTGAATAAGTAAAACTATCTGTACAAAATAAACAAGTTATAGCATATTAATGAGCATGAAAATACTTTGTACTAGAAAAAGTATCAAACAACAGATTTTATATTTTTTCTATGTTACTCACAGTAAACAAGCACGTCACAAAAATTATCACATGCATGTTTATACAATTTTTGCTCTCTACCAAAAATAACAAAAATCATCAATTAAAGGCATTTGAACTACACTTCAATAATTTTTTCACAGAACATGTCTCATAAACATTTTTCCTAGAAAGTACATCACTAAGGAAGACTAATGAAATAGGAACCACATTTTTTCTAATCAATATTCTATTTACTGCACATTTTCTAAGATATCAGCATTTATAACAATTAAATAAATCTACACAGAAAAGTATCACAAAACTAACATGCAACATTTTTAAACTGTAGATCTACTCATGAGAAACACTACAAAATTGGTTTCACAATTTTTGGAGCCATAAATCTTGAGTTATAATTTTTAGAAGCTTTTTCACAATTTCTGGAAAATCCTTTTCTTTAAAAACCGAAAATCCAACCGGCCCTAAACGCTACGCGCACCCCATATCTGCACACCGTGAACACACACGAGACAGATAGGCGGGACCCCACGGTCAAACGGACCCACCCATTAGCCGAACCGACCAGAGGCGGCGCTGACCGCCGAGATCTCGCCGCCGGCGGATCCTCCGGTGACGGAGAGGGCACCACCATGTTCCCCGCTGCGAGGCGAAGCCAGGGGTGCCTAGCATGTGGCCAGACGAGCTCGGCATCGAGCTCGCCGGCGTGCATGGCGGCGCGGTGGCTCGGCCCGCCGTCGGTCGGCCAACACCGACCGAGATGGGCCGCGCGGTGTGGTCTGCGAGCTTTACTGCGCAAATGTGGTGCTCGTGCGCTTGAGAAGTGGGCGAGAAGGAGGATGGAGGGGTGAAGTCCACGGAGCGGCTCACTCCGGTGAGCTCGACCGGAACTCCGACGAGCTATTACCGTGGTTAGGGGTCGAATCCGCGTGGGCCGTGGCGAGCACGGGATGCGCAACGAGAAGGCGAAGCGAGGAGGAAGACGGAGGCTGTGGCGGTGAGCCGGGCGGCGGCTAAGGCGGTGGCGAAGCTCGGGAGCCAGCAATGGCGCGGTGGCCGCTCGGTTGCTGCTGGCGCGTTGCTGTGGAGCGAGTAGAGGAGAATGGAGGCAGCAGCTGAGGCGGGCGAGCGCGCGGAGGGAGTAGGCGGGCGCGGAGGGACGCGGGGGCCACCGGAGGGCACGTGGCGCGCGGCGTCGGTGACGTACAGCCACGCGGCGGCCGGCTTCTGCCACGGGCGCCACGGCATGCGCGCGCGTGCGGGCAGGAGGAGGCAGACGCGGGCGTGGGCCAGGCCGGCTTGCGCGAGCGGGCCAGAGCGGAGGCGGCGGCCCGTTAAGCCCGAGATTGTCTTTTTCTTTTATAAATAAATTTCCAGATTTTCTAACTTGATTCAAATTCAAATTTTGAAGATGAAAAAGACATTTTCACAAGTTGTTCCCAAAATAAAAGTTGTTCAAAATTTAATTCTCTACAACTTTCATTTATGGCACTTTTCAAAATTCTGAATAGATTTTGAATTAATGATTTAAAGTCAAAATTTTAATTAAAAACTCACCTTTCTAGAATATTTTTAAAAGCAAAATTTGGGGAGATTTTGAATACAAAAGTTGCTCCAAAAATCATGTTAATTAATTCTAGATTATCTAAAATTGTAGCTAAACAAGTTCTACGACTCTAGCAAGCAAATGCAACAATTATGGTTCAAACAAATGTTTTTTCACATTTCAATTCAAATGAACTCATATTGCATGTGATAATGAACATGTATGTGATGCTAATGCTCATGCTTTGGATCCCTCCTCCTCACCAAGGACGGCGCCCGCACGCAGGCCGTCTCCCGCCGGTGGCGTCCTCTCTGGCGCGCCGCGCCTCTCAACCTTGGTGCCGACAGCGACCTCAGCCGCCAGGACCGGAAGCGAGTCGCTTTTGTCTCCAAGATCCTCTCCGAGCACCCAGGCCCCGCTCGCCGCTTCGCCCTCCCCGGCATCCGCCTCCACGACCGCTACACTAAGATCGACGGCTGGTTGCGCTCCCGGGCCCTCACCGGCCTCCGGGAGATCGAGTTTCGGTACGAGATCGAGATCCCGATCCTGAACCCGCGGCCACACTACCCGCTGCCGCCGTCCGTGTTCCGCTTCGCGCCCACCCTCTGTGTCGCCACCATCGACTTTTGCGACTTTCCCAACGAGATAGCCCCGTCGTCGCTGAATTTTCCCTGCCTCAAGCAGCTTACCCTGTACTGGGCCACCATGTGGGAGGACACCCTTCATAGCCTGCTCTCGGGCTGCCCTGTTCTCGAGAGCCTCTTGCTTGACCGCAATTCCGGCATTGGTCGCCTCTGCATTGTCTCGAAGACTCTTAGGAGCACTGGCTTCAGTGCTCATCGGGACAACCAAACTACGGCAAGTTCCAGGAGCTTGTCATCGAGGATGCACCCCAGCTTGAAAGATTGTTACCGCTTGATCCGAGATATGGTCCGCCAACCGTCCGGGTAATGCAGGCACCTACTCCCTCCATCCTAAATTATAAGGCATTCCAAGAATCTTGGAGAGTTAAAGGATCTCAAGTTTGATCAAATTTATATGATAAGATAATAATATTTATAACACCAATTAAGTATCATTAGATTCTTCACTAATTATATTTTCATAGTATACCTATTTGATGTTATAAATTTTTGTAATTTTCTTTATAATTTTGATCAAACTTAAGATGCTTTGACTCTCCAAGATTCTTGGAATGCCATATAATTTGGAATAGAGGGAGTAGGTTGCAGGTATTGGGTTTGCTATCAGATGGCATTTCCAGGCTCGAGCTTGGGAAATCAGTTTTTCAGGTACCTGTTGCCTTCTGAATCTGGTATTTCTATATGCAGCTTATTAGACCCTGTTTGGTTCATGAATGTTAAAGTTTAACTCCCATCACATCAATGTTGCGGCAAATGCATGGAGTACTAAATGTAGACTAGTTGCATGCATATCGGCACAGATTAGGAGTAATTTACGAGACGAATCTATTAAGCCTAATTAGTCCAAAATTGGAAACTTATTGTCAAATAAGACGAAAGTGCTACAGTGTTTGTTAAACTTTAACACCTCTAACCAAACAGACCCTTAATTATCTACTCCTGGTTTCTGCTCAGGAAATGGTTGCTATCAGCTCGACAACCTCCATGCCCATGGTGAAGGTTTTGGTTCTTGACTCCATTGGTCCTAATCTGGACCCAGTTGTTGGCTTCATCAAATGTTTCCCCTGCTTGGAGAAGCTGTATATCATTGTGAGCTGTCCTTGTTTGCGTCTATATTGTCTAAATGATAAACAATAATTATCTTGTCATCTCGATCAATACCAACTTCTTATAAATTGTTCTGTTCTTCTCTCTGTATACAGTCTCACCCACACAAGGATGTGAGAAATGTGCTGAGGTACCATTCACTAGATCCTGTCGAATGCCTTAGCACCATCTGAAAACAGTGGTCATCAAGAACTATTATGGCAAGAGGCCTGATGTTGACTTTGCCAAATTCTTTGTTCTGAGGCCTTGTTCACTTCTCATCCCAACCCAAAATATTTCCTCTTCCACCCATCACATCAAATCTTCCGACACATGCATGGAGCATTAAATGTAGGTAAAAAAGATAACTAATTGCATAGTTTGTCTGTAAATGTCGAGACGAATATTTTGAGCCTAGTTAGTCCATGATTAGACAAATTTTGCCAAATAACAACGAAAGATGCTACAGTAACTTTTCACCTACTTTTCGCGAAGTGAACACACCCAGAATGCTAAAGTGCTAAAGAAAATGGAATTTGGAGCTCTTAACAACTGCAATGACAAGTGGCTCGCTAATCAATGCAGACGGCTTCAACTGGACAGTAGAGCTTCTCAAGGTGCTCAGTTTAAGCCATGTTTGGTTTCTGAATCATTCAGTTTAACTCCCATCACGTCAATGTTGCGGCAAATACATGGAGTATTAAATGTAGACTAATTGCATGCATGTCAGCACAGATTAGGAGTAATTTACGAGATGAATCTATTAAGCCTAATTAGTCCAAAATTAGAAACTTTTTGTTAAATAAGACGAAAGTGCTACAATGTTTGTTAAACTTTAACACCTCTAACCAAACATGCCCTTAAATTCTGAAGTGCGGGTTGGAGTACATTCACAGGAAATAAGCATACCCATGATTTGTGGATATCTGATCCCTTTGACAAGTCCTTGTGTAGATGCTGCACGGGGATTTGATGCCCATTCAAAAGATTGCCTTTTATGTTTTTAGAGCTAAAATTTGATGTGCCTGTTTCATTTGTAGTATTATGTTTCTTTTTCAGAGTTATTGGGATACCATCAACATGTTTTTGAGGTATCTCGGCATGGAGTTGTGAACACCATGTTTGCTGTATCGTTTGAGCGCAGCTTTTTGTGCAAGTATCATAGACGAATGTAGGTCATTGTTGTATGTCAACAACTCTTGTCCTCTTTGAACGTAGGCCCTAATATGGTGATTATGGGATTTCGGTGATTCATGGGCATACTTTGACTAACGTATGTTTTGCTGAGGTTAATTAATACAATTTAGTCGCAATGTGAGTGGTTACAAGTGACTTGGCTCTTGGTGACTACGGTCTCGTTTGGCACAGCTTTGTTTCACTAGCGGAGCAGTTTTTTTTCAGCTTCAGCTCTGCAAGTAGCTTTATTAGTGAAGTCAAAGCTGTTTTGATAAAGCATTTGGTAAAATAGCTCCTTATAGTAGATAAAAATAATATAATGACCATAATGCCCTCATATTTTTATTTTCTCCATTTTTCCTTGTCTCCTTCCCCATGCCTCTCTTTCTTCCTCTGTGCAGCACATGCCCGGCGGCTGTGCCCTAGCAGCCGGCGGCCAACACGCTAGCGGCCAAGCCCGCACCCGGCTAGGCCGCGCGCTCCCAGCAGAGCCTCGCGCGGCTTGTTTCGTCTTACCATCTGTGCTTGTGTGCATGTGTAATTGGTTTTATGTATGTGTTGATGCCTGATGTCTTAACTTCTTTTTTTACGAAAGATGTCTTAAGTTATCATCTTGCTTTTGTAAAAAAGGAAAAAGGAACTTGCCGGCTTTCTTATTACCAGCTAGGAACCAGAAGCAAACAGAATCAACCGTGCACTGCAACAGTAATAGGCGTCATAGCTGGTTCACTTAAAACCAGCAGTGTTATTTCTCGCAAAAAAACACACAGCAGTGGTATGCGAGAGACTCCACCGGCGATGATCCAACAGGTTGACGACGGTATAAATTCTGTTTGGTACGGGTGAGGGCTGACACACCACCAACCTCGACTGAGCAATCGCAAATTGCGTCCGGTCCGTGCCGTGGACTCCCGACATGGAAGCTACAGCTACAGGCCACATGGAGCCCGTGTCAGCGTCGTCACCTACTTGCAACCGGCCAGGGTTGGCGAACACCCACCAACCACCGGCCACCAAGGAATGGAGCTCGACTCGACCTAATCCTCATCTTTCTTGTTGCCACGTTGTCCACGCATGTGCGTGTGGTTCGGGTCATAGACAAAAGGGGACCTGTGCGACCAGTTCCGATCGCTGCAATCCATGGAATCAGACGACGTTCCAAGTTCTTTCCGTTGCCGTGCGTCCTGTATTCGATATGTGCACTGTGCAGTGTCTTTCCGTTTGGGATGTCTCAATTCGTCAACTAGTACACGTGGCAAAGAAGGTCCAGTCATATGATCATGTCCTGACCAAAGTAATCATGCTAAGTTCAGGCTGTACTTTCTCGATCGTCCAATAGAGCAAGCAGAGTACTGTAGTAGTATTAGTACTTTCTTAGCTCCTGTCAAGCAGATTGGTTGCATATACCCCTTTATGCCTATATATATACAAAAAGGTTCAAGAGGTAAGTTAATTAATCTTATTAATCTGTATCATTCAGAATGGATTAAATTGTTCATTCATCATACAATTGCTTACGGCACAAAAAGGTATACATACACCCTGCAGAAAGGGTGCAGGCAGGAACGGAAAAGTGTGCAGGAACTATTGTGTGAAATCAAAGAATCTTGCTGCAACCTACTCCCTCCAGACTCCAGTAGTAAGCTGAAAAATCACCCTCCCTGCGCTTCTTTGTGCTGCGCGTACTGGTTGGTACTGATGATGACTTCTGGGGAGGAGTCGGAGATCAGAAGTCGTAGATGAGCTTCCGGAACTTCTCCATGTGCTCCGCCTGCAGCGAGATGGCCACGGACAGGCTGCCGTCGCGGTTGGCGCTGGGGAGCACGAACGCGAGCCCCTCGTACGCGATGCCGCCGGGGCCCATGAACACGGGCCGGCCCCACCCGAAGTCCGCGTCGTGGATGGGCAGGCGCACCCAGCTGGTGAGCCCCAGGTTGGGGCACCGGAACGTGTGCGCTCCGCGGACCAGCGCCGACAGGTCCGGCTGCAGCTCCAGGTAGTCCAGCGCCGACCGGCAGTACCCGTCGTCCATCCGGTCCAGCGCCTCCTGGATCACGCCAGCGCCCTCCGCCACGCCGGCCGTCACCGTGCCGGCGTTCGCCAGCGGCGTCGCCGTGAAGATCACGTTGCCGAAGTAGCCCTCCGGCAGCGGCGGCTGCAGCCGCTGCCGCCCGTCCGTGGCGCAGTACAGCTTGGTGGGCTGGTCGGCCGGCAGGCCGCGCGCCAGGGACGCGCACCGCCACACGTGCGCCGCCAGCACCGCGTACGTGCTGAACCGCGGCGCGCCCTCGCGCGCGGGGAGCTGCGAACGCAGGCGGCCGAGCTCGGCGCGGGAGAGCTTGAAGATGGCCACGGCTGCGGGCGGCGTCGCCGGCTTGGCCGTGAGGGCCGCCTGTGGCGGCTCAGAGGACAGCATGGCGGGCGCCGGCTGGTACTCGATGTGCGGGTAGGCCGGGGTCGGCGGGTCGCGTGCGCGGAGGAGGGAGCGGTCAATGAAGGGCATGACGGCGATCGGGACGCCGCGGCAGAGGTCCGCCCACGAGTTGATGAAGTGCAGGCCGGAGAAGCCGTCGGCTACGTGGTGCTGCATGCCAACGCCGATAGCCACGCCACCACACTTGAAGTGAGTCACCTGCAGCAAAAACAAGAGCGCCAATTTTGGTTAGGTGCCGAAATTGTTACATGCATACCTTCTTTTTTCTTTGTTGGAAGTATAAGCATTCTTTAACTTGTCCAGTTGTCCCTATCAAACGAAGAATACAAGGCGAGAGCACGAGACTGAAGTCCAAATCAATAGTCAATATATACTAGATGCCGGTACGAGGCAGGCAATCATTTTTCTCTACCGTAGAAAAGAAGATTGGAGTATGAAGGACCGACGACTAAGCTGCTTGGGATTACGGTAACCTGCTTGGTACAGGCAGCGCTCTCAGGCTCAGGCCTATGATTTCATCAGCCTGGCTGCGCAGCTAGCTGCCTAGCAAGGTTTCAACCAAACAGCGACACACAGGCATCATCCATCAACTATACGGAAGTTTACTTGTATTGTCGATTAGTGTTACTAATTTTAGGCCTTGTTTAGTTCTTTCCATAAAACTTTACAACCTATCACATCGGACGTTTGAACACATCCATAGAATATTAAATGTAGACTAGAAAAGATTGTGTATATTTTGTGAGACGTTTTTTTAGCCTAATTAGTCCGTGATTAGACAATGTCGTGGTACAGTAAACATGTGTTAATAACAGATTAATTAGTCTTAATAAATCCATCTCATAGTTTACGGGCGAGTTCTATAATTAGTTTTTTTATTAGTATCCGAACACCCCTTCCAACATTCCATAAAACATCCGATGTGACATCTCAAAACTTTACACCCCTGGAATTAAACTAGGTCTATAATGGAAACAATCATCGCACCAAAACCGAATGGACTAGATGAATTAATTCTAGCACCTTGCAAGTGGCAACTTCAATCCAATGTGAGTATGTAACTAAAACTCCAAGCGGATCCCACGTTTCTGTCATAGTACAATTTTGAATTGAAAACCATTGTTGTCGGATTATTGCACAACCCACACCCTAACAATTGCAGAAAATCTAAAGTTTTGCTTGGCCAGTCTTGGTGTTTCTTGGCACCTCGCTCGCTTTATGCTACGTTTTCACAATAGTTGAGGCCAGCCATAATCATGGATGCACAGCTAAGTATGGATCAAACACGAACGGTACTGTACTATACAAAGCAAGAGACACGCAGATCAGAACAGAAGAAACCACCAAACTTTGCTTGCTGTCTCAAGAAAAGTCTAAAGCATCATCCTTCTGGCGCTCCTGTTGTTAGGCTGTCATTTTCTTTGATCGAGCAAGCAACGCGTGCATGCTGAGCAAAGAACTAGCGCGCAACTACATTTGATTGTTCAACGAAAGAAGCAACCCACTTTATTACTCATCACTCAGCATCATCAGCGTGGTTAGTGGTTCCTGGGTCACACGTTGGCAAGTTGCCAGGTTTCCCCCTGCTGAGTGATGACCGTGATAGCATCTGTGAACCCTAAACAAATACTCCCTTCGTTCAAACGAAATGCAATTATAGGCTTACGACAAGTCAAGGTTAAGTTCAGCCAAGTTTATAGAAAATAGTATTGACATTTATATCTCCAAATAGATTTAACATAAAAATGCATTTCACGATTAATCTAATGATATGTATTTAGTATCATAAATGTTTATATTTTTCATATGGATTTAGTTAAATTTGAAATCGTTTGACTTCTTAAAGCACAGGAATTGCGTTACTTTCGGGACAGAGTGAGTAAATAGGAATTTTTTGTTTCCAATCCATGTGTGCTATCATGTGCAGCAGTTTAATGATATACGGTCAGTAGGTGCTAGGAATCTGTTCACTAGTCGAAAGAAAGTGAAATCTTGCGAAATGGCAATCGGGTGGTGCCGGAATTGCCGGGAAGGCAAGCCAGGATAGACCATACACATAGGTCATGGGCATACGCTTATGCATACTCGAGGTGGTAGCATGTTGCTGTCACGATAGTTCCTTTTCTTCTCGAAGGGAAAAGGATGTCATGTTTCGACCTAACAGTACCAACGGTATGGGACCATGGGCGAAGAAATCTATCTTATGCATTTTTCGTTGTCGTTTTCATACTTACCATTGGTACAATTTTATCCCAAAAGACCTGTACGGAAAACGAGCTACTGTATGATTTCCACGAATTCCATGAACATGAGCATCTCTAAAAGCTCCTTAAGAATCATTTAATTTAATGAACTAATGATTGTGCTAGAATATTATAAAAAATGATTGTGCTAGGAGAATAAAACGAATATGTATTATATTTTTAGCTTTCTCCGGTCCAGTTTATAAGGTCCGATGTTTGACTAGTAATTTAGCCAACAATCTTTAATTTTCACAATATAAACTTGATACGTTAAATCTATAATCACATATATTATCCTATAATAAGTTTATTATCATAAACCAATATAATATAACATGAATAAATAGACAAAGTGTAACTTGAAATCCGTGTCATGGCAAATTGTCACTATAAAAATATATCTAATAGTTAGATTCCTAAAGTTTGAAAACTGGACGGAAGGGGAGAGATAGAGAACCTGGTCGAGGGGCAAACAGAGGAGTTGAGGGACACAGAGGCTGCCCGGGGGGGTAAAGGGTGCCTAGACTCAGGAGTGGAGGGACCAAGTGCTTAACATTAGGGGCATGTTTTATAAAACTGTTGGAAGACCTTTTTTCCCCCCGTTTTGCCAAAAAAAACCGATTGGGAGTTGCTTGAACGAGACTTTTAAAGATGCTCTAAACATTTTTTTGGCGTAAGATGCTCTAAACATTTAGACACTACATATGGACTTTCAGGGCCAGGTGGTAACACAACAGTTTCACTCTCACAAATGTTTCTAAAAAATAAGCACCGTGCTATTCTAGAAAAGAAGAAAAATGTTTTCAGTACTCCCTCAAGTTATTTTTACAAGGCATATTAAGATTTCGAAGTATTTCATGGCATACTTTTTCTCGACCGTGCTATCTGGCACATTTTTTATTAAGAGAGAAATAGTTGTTTACAAAGTGATAATTGGGGGATTACTACAAGCAAACGCACAAAGAACCAAAAAAAGATTATATGGTTAGGGCAGTCCCAATACTAGAAACTATCTATACCTATTAATTTTCATAGACACTACATAGGCCCTGTTCGCTTGAACTTATCAGCCACAATCAGTCAGTCGTTCAACAGTGTTTTTCTCTCACAACAAATCAGCATCAGCATTAGCATCAGCCGCTTTTACAGCCAGCCGAACAGGGCCGAAACCACGGTCCTAATGGATAGTTTCTACGAAACATTTTTTATCCAATCACGTACATTCTCTCTCTATTCTCTACCACTCACATCCCTTCATGTCTGGTTCTTGTGTAGATATGATTTTTAACTTAGACGCAGTTTCTATGATTTTTGCTCTTTCTATTCAATAACTACCTTGCCACATCAGCAAAACGCTTATGTGACAGTATAATTAATATTTATAGAAACTATGGTAGTGTCTTCGTTAGGAGTGCCCTTAACAATTTGCAACCCAAAGCCACGTGCTCGCAACCACCCGCATCCATGAGAGAAGGTTCAACAGCAACCTCAGGCAAGTATTTCAAGGCTTACTTTTACGATTGATTTTCCTACAGTACTCCCTCCGTCCAAAAAAAATAATATTTTTTATTTCTAGACATCGTGTTTGACCATTTATTTTATTCAAAAAGTTTGCGTAAATTATAAAATAAATAAATTATTATTAAAGTATCTTTAATGATAAAATAAGTCATAATAAAATAGGACGGTGTAGTACGTATAGTAATTAAATGTGGCACAGCACCGTCAGCACCCATTATTCAACCCCTATTTGACTACAAGTACGATTTCTTTTATGGAGCAGTGCTATATGACGGAACGGAACCCTTTGCAGGCTTGATCGCATTTTTATGAGGCTTGGTCCAGTGCAAGTGTTGGACTCTCTCTTTTTTTTCTCGAACTCTTCTTCCATAAATGTAAGATCTGAAGATCGTCCTTTCAATCCTCGGCTGTCGCAGGAATGGAGCAACGTCAAGCAGGCTTGACAGCTTGTCTCCACGCGGACCGATTCGCGTCGGCGCCCGCGGCCCGGCCATATGTCGTCTCGTCCACACGCCGCACATGCACGGATGCACCCACCCAACAACTGTGACGCGTCTACCTACGTTGACCCAGCCGTTGTGCGCTGGCGGGAATTTTTTTTTATTTTTAGCCCAAATTTGAAACAAATTTTAAATTTAACCCGTCTTTCAAAAAAATTTTAAATCTAACCCGTTTGGCCCCGCCACCATGCATGGCGGGGCAAATGCACTGAACCCCGCCATGCATGGTGGCGGGGTACAGATCCGACGTGGCAGGGGCGGCAGACCACCTCGCCAGCGTGGCAGGGGTGTACCCCGCCATGATCCATGGCGGGGTTGCCCTAACCCGCCATGATGCATGGCGGGGTACACCCCCGGCAATATAAAAGCCCGGGCACTTCTTGTTTTTGGTCATTCACCCATTCCATTTCCCGCAGCGCTCTAGAACTGAGCTCCCTCACCCATTCCATTTCTCCGGCGTCCCTCCGTCGTCCCCGTCAGGTATCGGCCCATCGTCGCTCCTTGTTCCGGCCACCCCTTCTTTGTGTGTATCGTTTTGTGTTGAAATCGTTTCGTTTTTTTAGATGGAGGACTCGTATCGTGAGTCGATTTGGAGGAAAAAGGGTAGTCCTAGAGAGATGTCACGTCTTCACGTTGTCGTTGTTAGTGTTTGTCGTTTGTAGTGGCGTACAAACTTTGTGTCGTGTACTTTGTCAGTGTTGTACTTTGAAACATGTCGTTGTAATATTTTCGTTATCACATCGTCATTCGTTTCATTTGTTGGTCCAGTCACTAAGATTGTTATGTGGTTTATCGCGGCAGTGTATAAATACAGTTTCTTAGTGCAAGAACTGTGTTTCGTTTTGCGAACACTGATCGTCACAAATGCAGGAAGTCATTTACAGCAAGTTTATGGCAGGGGTCGAATCGAAATTAGTTAACGACAACGGATCGTCACAAATAATTAGGTCAACGGATCGTCACAAAGATTAAACGAGTGTTACCGACTACATTAGTCGAACCGAAATAACCAAGTGGAGTACTGATGATAATATGTGTCCGGCGTCTGCTACTCTACTAATCGCCTGGGGTGTAGGGGTCTCGCGGTCTCCGTCGCCTCCTTGGATTCGTAGGGACCACGTTGCTTGTCCAGCCAACGTCTGTGCGGTCCCGCTGCTGCCTCTCGCGTTGTCGCCTATGTCCACGATCGAGCTGCTGCGTCGACGACGGTCCCTGCAAGCAAGCAACCTGATGAGCTACTATAAATGTTGATCTAAGAACAATAAAATTAAAGAGAAAGCAAAGCATACGAACCTGTTGCTCGGCTGGTGTGTAGTTCTCCTGCTGTGTGTAGTCGAACCCCTGTGTAGCAAAAGGAGCACCGTAGAGCTGTGAGGCACCCATCTCCTCGTGACCGGTGTAACCCCACTGTGGAACGTCCTCTTCGTCGTCGTCGTCGTCGTCGTCGCCACTCGTCGTGTCGTACTGAAGTGCCTCATCCACATCGTCCGCAGCCGCTGGACCCTTCCCTCTATCCTGCGGAGTACGAATAGACGAGGACGCAGCTCTGGTGTCGCTAGCAGAAGCAGCTGTGGTCGACATCGTGTGGCTCCTGGACCACGTGGGGTTGTACGGTATGTCCAAAGTCGTATCCGCACAGCTCAGCTTTTGAGCCAACTTTTTGCAGCCTTTTTTCATTCTCTACAGATTAAGATGACAACAAGCATTATTAAGCGTGAATTTTAAAAGTAACTGAGTTGTAGTCACGAATGTTACTATCAAAAGTACCTTGACGAAGGCGCTAAGAGGGTTCGTCTTGTCGTCCCTAGTCCGAAAAAGTTGCCTGGAAGCTTCCTCGGAGTAGTTCGACAACTGTTGTGCCTACAACATCACACAACGTTAACTCGATCATTTCAATTGAAATTTAAACCCCTTACCTCGTTTTAGAATATAAGTGCAAAGTACTTACCACGTATCTATTGAGAGGCGCCCTAAGAAGTTGTGTTTGCCTCCTTTGCGCATCGTCGAACGCATCGGCGATGTCATCCTCATCGGCCGCATCTGCAGGCATGTTCGTGTACGGGACCATGAGATGCGTCCTCGTACTTCGCTGCAGCCATTGAAGGTACTCCATCCATCTTCCCGGGTGGTGCGTCGGAATTTGGTTGATCTGACGAGGAGTCCTGTTATACCATCTGTTCAAATATTGGTCGTGCGTCAACGCCCAATTCTTCTGCGTGGTCCGAAGCCTCCGATCAATCCTGCATTGCCATATTGCATTAGAAATGAGGCGCTTAAGTAGAATAAACATATTGCCATCGTACCCATGCAGCTGAGCGTTGGTGGAGTACAGCGGTGGAATTCCTTGCAACCTCCCGAACTGTCTGTAAACCCTCATAGGGTAGTGCATCTCGATGATATGGAAGAAGATAAGTGGCCCTTCGTAAAGCCACTCGTCCGCTTCCTCGTCGCAGCGCGGACTAAGGTAGTCCTCTAGCTCCCACTTAGACCACGGTGTCCATGTTACCTGCAAAGTAAAGAAACTTAATTAAGTATCAATCTTAATGATAGTGCCTTTAGTAGGAAAAGCAGATATAACTTACGTAGTTGTGTGTCAACACGTCTATCGCATCCGTGTACTGCTTGTACCTCCTTTCCAACTCGCCCCTCACTACCTTAGCGTCTCTCCAGATGAAAAGGGCGGTGGGGCGAACGTCTTGATGTTGCCATTCCTGCAAGTTTACACAAACAAGGTGTCAGTAATCTCTCTAGTTATATGACGATAACAAACTTGTCAATGTACTCACAGGCAAACGCGGAGATTGAGTGGGCCTCCCAACCGGAAACCGCTCCCAAATCCATACTTGCAGTAGGTATGAGCAGCCACCTAGGTTAGCATTGTTCGCCTGGCGACGACAGGCGATACAAAGCTGACGATATGTCCAAGCAAGGACCGCGGTACCCCAGCTATACGATGCAATATTCTCAAGTGGCTGGATTAGGATCGGCAAGAAAATCCAGCTGATGCTGTCGCCAGAGGAGTCGGGGAATAAGAAAGCGCCCAAGAAGTGCCACAGCCACACCTTTGCATATACCTCAACCTCATGATCTGGAGCACCCAACGGAGGCCCTGCACCAAAGTTTTGGACTATCCAAGACGACGACACTCCTGATGTCTTCCTGCAATTGGAATTGAAGTATTATTATAAGAAAATAGATTTACCTGAAATGATTGTATCAGTGATTTCAATGGGGCGCAAATATGAACTTACTTTGTGCCTTTAACTTCTGCCTCCGATGGCCTCCTACCACAGAACTGCTCCACCAACTGTACCCAAGTAGACTCGTCGGCGACCCCAGTCACCGGATGACCTTTCAAACTTAGGCACAATATCAACTTCACATCCTGCATCGTGACGGTCATTTCCCCACATGGTGTGTGGAAGGTGTGCGTCTCCGGTCTCCACCTGCATCATTACAAGTTTCTGGTAATAGGCAAGTTCACAGCCCAATTTTTCAAAACAAAATCAAAAGATGGAAACAACAAGGTTACCTATCCACAAAGGCAGTAAGAAGGGCAGGGTCAAGTGTGGGGAGTAAACTGTTGTACACCCGAACGATCTCAATGAAGCCCGCACGCTCTATGTACGGCGCGTATCGCTCGTCCCAGCTATGTACGCGGTGCGTGCGAACGCGAAGCGGACGCAACGGCCTATGCAGCTCCGACAAGGCCTGGGCCCGGTGGTCCTTGTCGTAGTCAGCCTCAAGGAGGCTAAAGCGTGGATGAGGAGCCCGCGCCTCCATCTGGCAAACCTGAAACTCCCTGTTCGTAAAAAACAAAGAAAACATTAATAACATTAGAACAATTAACAACGTTATAAAAAATTGAAGACAAGTACAAATAAAAATTATAATATTATAAATGCATGTTTACAATATATACGACCTCTTGTCTCGCCCGCCTATGAAATCTAGCGTTATGACCAGGATTCTTGCAAATGGAGCAAAGGTTCTGCGCACGTTCTTCGTCAAAGTCCCCGCCACCATACATATCTGCGCCGTAACCTTTCATACTGTCCATATCGCCTTTCAATCGCTTCTTCTTCCTCCTTCCCTTCCCTACCTTCTTTAGGTCCGGATAAGGCGCGTAGTCCTCACCATAGTATGGAGGCCACTGTGACTCGTCAAGGTATGGCTCGAAACTCTTCTCCCAAACTTTGAGGGTGTTGGCACGGAGGTACAAGGGTGACATGTACGGTGCAACTGTGTGGTCAAAACCTCTAAGCCAACAAGAGGTGATCATGTGTGAGCAAGGGGCATGCATGATCTGAGGGACGTTGCAACTGCATTCTACTTTACCAAGATCGACACGGTACGTTCGGCCACCAAATCGTTCGCCGCCCATGTTTGTGCCCCCTCTAGCTCGTACGCAGAAAACAAGCATGTCCCGTCCATAAGCCTCGGCAACCTGTTGTTTGGCCAATTCCTCAGCCTCCTTCAAATATTCGTGTGCCGCCTTGCCCCATCTTCCAAGCTCCTCATCATTCCTCAGGGCTAGGCCATACCGCTTAACAAAATACTCATTGCACTTTCTAAAAGAGAACTCGACAATACCAGACACTGGAAGAGATCGAACGTCTTTGAACACACGATTGAAAGACTCAGAGGAGTTTGTTGTCATGATGCCGTACCGGAAGCCGCCCTCATCAAATGCTAATGCCCACTTGGCTTTATTTTCCATCTGCTGGTCTAACCATGCCTTGCCAGCTTGGTTAAGCATCTTCACTAGTTCTACCATAGTCTCGTTGAACTCGCGTTCCGTACGTTTATTACAAAGCTCCTTTAACTTGTCAGCCACATCCTTCTTGCGTTGACGCCGCCAGAAATTGGCGGCAAAATGTCGCATGCACCAACGGTGCACTAGAGCCGGGTGACCATCAATGTGTTCATCGGCTGCATTTAGAATTCCAATGTGACGGTCCGAAATCAGACAAATGGTGCGAGAAGGGCCAAGCACATGAACACGGAGCAGACGCATAAACCATGACCATGAATCGTTGTTTTCCCCCTCTGCCAAAGCAAAAGCCATTGGTACTATCTGGTTCTCTGGGTCTACAGCAGCAGCCATCATCAATGTGCCCCTGTATTTGCCGGTGAGGAACGTGCCATCAACAAGAACAACTGGCCTACAATACTGAAATGCATGTTTGCACTGATCGAAATACCAGAACACACGGTACAGAATATGCCTCAACGGGTTCTGAAGATAGAACCCTCCTGTGTATATGAACGATCTCATGCCAGGGTTGAAGTGTTCCATCGCACGCAAAATGCGTGGAACCCTGTTATAGGCTTCCTCCCAGCTACCCCAACGAATTGCCAGGGCAATTTGCTTTGCCCGCCAAGCCTTTCCATACGTGACCTCATACCCAACAAATGTGACTATGGTCTCTTGCAAGAACGGCACTGATACGTCGTTGTCCTTATCTACAAGACCTAATATACGGCGGGCTAGATACCGAGCCGTTAACTGGGGATGGTACCTTTTACCCTCATTAGTCTGACATCTGTGCGGCTGTTCCACCGAAGTTACCTTCCACTTACCATCACTCCGCCTCTTTCGTGCATTTAACTTCCACGAGCACGGGAATCCAGCCTTACATAATATGTGGAATTTTACCTCCTTGTCGGAATGCCGAACCGTGTAAGGCCTATGATGATACACAGCATAGTCCTGAAGGAACAACTTCATCTCCGACATCGTATTAAAAAGCATTCCCTTCCTCAGTATTACATTTCTATGGTTGTACAATGATTCCTTACACATCTGCAAACCCGTGTCACAAAATGCCATATGCGACATACTTACATCGATATAATTTGGAACACCGGTAAAAGGCAAGCCAGCCTCCCTCAGCTGTGTAAGCTCTGCCGATGTATAAGAGGGTGGTGCAACGTATTGTTGTGCCTCCCTAACCCTGCTCCATCCTTCATATTGCACTCCATCATCTGGATAACCGGTGGCTAAGGTGCCCTGACTCTCCATGCCATGAAGTACCTCAAGCGGTACTCCTGAGGGCATGCCACGAACTGGTGTACACATGGCAGGTGCACCTCCAGAGGGCATGGCTTCAACCGATGCTCGCATGGCATGGGGACCTCCTTCCTCATTTCCTGAATCGTCCGAATCTGTGCTAACATCATCACCAATCATTTCCTCCGCTGCCGCCTCCTCCTCCTCCTGTTCAAACTCGTCTACATCAAAATCATTGCTTATATGACCAACTGGAGGAGAATGAACACGCTCCTGCGTCAAATTACCATCCAAGTCCATACTCTCCATAGTTTGTTGCATCTGCACACCACAATCTCCTAGAGTATCACTGTCCAAGGACGGCTCCTCATTCTCAACATTCTCCAGCACCAACTCAGCCATGCCGACATTCGAACCTTGGATGACCCTATTGTATCGGGACCACTCTGCTTGGTTGCACAAGTCCATCATGACATAGTGTGCCCTATTCTTTCCAACATCGAACCTACCCTTTAGTGTGAAAGCCTCGCCAAACTTCAAACTCAAACGGTCACATAGATCGCGGAAACTAGGGGTGCCATCAAACCATTCCAATTCTTCATACATATCCTCAAACTGGCAATCCTCTCTCCTAACACTTCCTCCGTAAAAAACTCTTACACCGTAATCCATCTACAAAACGATTTGACATCTCATTATTAAATGACCATTATGGTACTACTAATTACTACATAACTAACTAAATAACTAATATTACCTAATAAGTCAACTGTGTCGTCAATAACAAATCATCGTTACCAAACTAAATAACTTAATAACTAATATTACCTAATAACTAAATAACTAATAGGTACGTAACTAAATAACTAAAAGTACCTAATAAAATCCGAATAACTAATAATCGTTAACTAATTAACTAATACCTAAACAACTAATAATCGTAAAAACTAATAATTCAATATCTAAACAACTAATAAAAACAAATAAATAACTAAACAACTAATAATTCAATCACTAAACAACTAATAACTAAACAACTAATAATCGTAACAATTCAATAACTAAATAATACAATGACAAATAAATAAATAACTAAATAAATAATAAAAACTTATTAATATTTACTACAAATATATAATTTAAACGACAAAGTAAACAAAATTACCGTAAAAATTTATCGGGGTCGCGGCGCGGGAACGAATGCCGGAGACGCGGCCGAGGGCGCGGTCGCCGGGGGCGCGGGAGACGACGCGGTGGCGCGGACGGCGGTTGCGGCCGGCGGCGTCGCGGCGGGCCGCGGCGTCGCGGCAGCGGGGTCGCGGCGGGGGCCGGCGAGGCGCGGCCGGGGCGCCCGGAGGGCGGTGGGGCGCGGCCGGGGCTGCCGGGGGGCGGTGTGGCGCGGCCGGGGCGGCCGGGGCGCGGCGGAGGTCCTCCGGCGGCGCGGGGACGGCGCGGGGACGACGGGGGGCGCCGGGGGACGGTGGGGCGCGGTCACGGCGGCACGGACACGGCGCGGGGAGGCCGGAGGCGGCGGAGACGGCGGGGAGGCGCGGGAAGGGCGGAGAGGCGCGGGGAGGGCGGAGAGGCAGCGGGCGGGGGCGAGGCCGGGGCGCGGCTTATATTTAAGCCGCGCCCCGCCGTGGCCGGTGGCGGGGTATACCCCGCCATGGATAATGGCGGGGTACACCCCTGCCACGCTGGCGAGGTGGTCTGCCACCCCTGCCACGTCGGATCTGTACCCCGCCACCATGCATGGCGGGGTTCAGTGCATTTGCCCCGCCATGCATGGTGGCGGGGCCAAACGGGTTAGATTTAAAATTTTTTTGAAAGACGGGTTAAATTTAAAATTTGTTTCAAATTTGGGCTAAAAATAAAAAAAAATTCGCTGGCGGCGACTCAGTAGATAACCTCGATCTCCTCACGCAAACCCCACTCTGTTTCGACTTTCAACTTTCAACCCTTCCCCGATCAAATCATCAAAATCCTAGTGAAATGCAATAACCGAACCTCGGAGTTCTCAGGGGGGTGGATCGATTCGTTACCTGAAGCACGAGCAGCGGGAAGGCGGTGTCGTCTGAGAAGTCGACGGTGGGGATGAGGCGCTTGAGCTCCATGGTGGGCGCGAAGTCGCCGAAGTAGTCGATGGTGGCGTCTGGCGCGTCCGCCTCCTGGAACAGCACCCCGGCGGCGTTGCAGTCGATCTCGACGCGGCCGTCCTCGTCGCGCGCCAGCCGCCCCGCCATCGGGTAGAAGGGCACCAGCGCCTCCGCCAGCGCGCGCCGCATCCGCGCCCCGTCGAAGAAGCTGCCGTCCGGGGCCGTCAGGTCGTTCCCGTCCGCGTCCCTGCGGCGGAAGAAGTAGACGCTGGGCGTGTGGAACCGCGGCACCACCAGGTCGGGCCCCGAGTTCCAGAGCCGGCGCCGCGGCGTCTCCGCCGCCGGGTACACCATCTCCGACCCCCGCACCGTGATCTTCATCTGCACGCACGCGACACAAGACCCCGCACCGCGTTATTATTCGTACACACAGTCGAATTGATTGAATTTGATCCCCCGACCCAACCCATCGGAGCGCCTCGTGATCGAGAAGCCCAAATCCAAGCGGGAAGGAAAGGGAAGAAAGACGAGCAGGCGAGGCGAGGGCACCAATTAACCAACCTTGCGCGAGCGATGGAGGAGCACGGCGGATCTGGGACGGACGCGAAGTCGAGCTCAAAGCGGCCGCCGCGGTGTAAAAGCAGGTAGCGTTAGGTAGTGGTGCGGGGGTATAGCTCTGGGTGGAGAGCTGGTGAGCTAGCGGGGGGTGGAGCGCCTTTTATAGCCAGGCAGCAGTGCGCGCAACCCCCGGTTTTCTTTCTCGTCCGTGTTTAGTTGGCCCGACTGTACGGTAAAAGATTTTTCACTATAGTATTTCGTTTGTATTTGTGAATTTTTATCTAAACATTGACTAATTAGGTTTAAAAGATTCATCTCGCAAAGTACAACTAAACTGTGCAATTAGTTTTTGATTTCATCTACATTTAGTACACCATGTGCCAGTATTTTGATGTGATAGGAAATCTTCTTTTTTATAGTGAAATTTGAGAAAAAAAATTGGCATCTAAACAAGTCCCTCGTCGTCCTCCATGAATCTGTGCCCGAGTCTCGTTTTTTTCTCTTTTTTTTGGTGAAGAAAAAAAATCCCGGGCGTTTGGTGGGATGGATGACCCGCGCGGAAAGCAACAGCGGACGCCGGAGGGTGGGGGTGGAGTGGACGGGGGTTTGCCGGTTGGATTTGGCCAGGAGGCGTGGTGTGCTGTGCTGGTGTTGGGACCCTGGCTGGACGCGGTCCACCCAACCGGACGCTGGGCGCGGGAGGCCGGGAGCTGGTGACCTGCCCCGATCTGATGAGGTCCGCGCCGCATCAGCAGTGACAGAAGAATGCGCGGCGGCGGTGCAGGGGCACGCATGCTGCACTGCACGCACTTGCAAGGCCGACCGCGCGCGCCGCGTCTCGGCTGTCGCATGTCGGCTCGACCTGGTCTGTCTCTGCAGTGATCAGCAGCGGCGACGCCGTCCAGGTTTTTTATTTGTGAACGTGAAGATGCCCTTGTTCAGTTCCCTTAATTCTTCCCAAATTTCACTATGCAAAAAGAAGATTCCCTGTCACATCAAAATGTCGGCAAATGCATAGAGTACTAAATGTTGATGAAATCAAAAACTAATTACACAGTTTTGTTGTACTTTGCGAGATGAACATTTTAAGCCTAGTTAGTCAAAATTTAGATAATTTTTACCAAATACAAACGAAATGCTACAGGAATTCTGATACAGTGTTTTCCTCCCCAATTCACCGAACTAAACGAGGCCGATGACTCTGTTCAGAGAGATTCTATATTTCAAGGGGATGATTTCACTGAAATTCCTGGTGAACATTGAACAATGACCGCTTCAATGGCGTGCATTGGTGCATGCACGGATGTACGTCAGACATTTGTTTCGATCCAGATGTCGAGGACTCGAGGTGGTGTGTTAGACCTGGTACCCTGGCCCTTGGCAGTGGTGGTCTTCACAGGTCACTTGGTTTTAATAGTACATTACTCCAACGAGGCTGATGACTGCCAGCACTTGTCATGCATGATCCTGTACATGGCTGAACCAGTTGGCCTTTGTTTAGTTCCTCAAATTCTCCCCAAATTTCACTATAAAAAAGAAGATTTCATGTCACATTAAAATGTCGGCAAATGCATAGAGTACTAAATGTTGATGAAATCAAAAACTAATTACACAGTTTTGTTGTACTTTGCGAGATGAACATTTTAAGCCTAGTTAGTCAAAATTTGGATAATTTTTACCAAATACAAACGAAATACTACAGGAATTCTGATACAGTGTTTTTCTCCCCAATTCAACGAACTGAACGAGGCCTTGGCCCTTTTCGGAGATTCTGCTAGTTGCGTGCGCCCACCAGCTCGCGCCTCCCCCGCGTCCGGTCGGTCTCTCATCCGGCGTGGTAGTGGTACACCTTTTTTTTTACTTGTCAGGCCTCTCAGGTTCCAATTCCCAACCAACATCCTTCTCCTTCATGTTTACTGCTGCTGCTGCAAGATTCTGATTTGCTGTAGGAATCAATCGAAAGTCAGCACACGCTTCACGCTATATATTGGCACGAGTCAGCAGGGCCGGCCCTGAGTTTTTGAGGCCCGGGGCGAAACAAAAATCCGGGGCCCTTTGTACATACATGTAGTTGATAGTACTAACTATAAATACATATATATTTTTTTATAAATACTTAACTGCGTATGCAAAACAATATTCATATGCAACAACTGATAAATATAAATTACCTTAAAAATTGCCTCTAACATTCCTCGATGCAAAGTCATCGATGATGATATTAATATTGATGTCGGTACCAACAGTAGGGGTACCCACATTCATCGCTAATAAAAAACTAAAACGACTGAAACCGCAATAAAAGGCAGCCCGCCTCGACCGCGTATCCAGTCCGCCTCGTACGAGGCCCGCTCGACGGGGCGCCTCGACCGCGCTCCGGCTCCGACTCGTACGAGACCCGCTCGACGGGGCGCCTCGACCGCGCCCCATCCTGTACAGCAAGGTACCTCGACGGCGCTCTGACCCGCGCGAGGCTCGTCCGCCCACTGGAAAAACTCCGACTCGCGTGAGCCCGGGTCGAGCGCCTCGACTCCTTCTCTTTACCTACCCAGGACAAAAGTCATAGCATTTAATGCGGTTACCTACTACCACCTACCGGTATGGCTGCGACCAGGATCGACGTGGGAACAATGCCCGTGTCAGATCTCACTGTTTTACCGCCCATCCCGTGATGGGAGGTGAGAACCGTCACTGTACCCACCTTACCGCGCACTGTTTGCCATCGATCACCCTCGAGGGAGGATAAGACAAGGCCCGTTCTCCGCAATCTCGGGGATTCGGCCTTATCCATCCGGTCTCGACCCGGCCTCGACCCAACCTCGACGCTCGGCACAGTTCAACGGCAAGGGAAGGACGGTGTGGCACGACGCTCCGGGTCATTTCGTTGTCTCGTCTCCCACGACGCTATGGTGTCCAGGGATGGCCGGCCATCCCTGAGCACGTCGCTACGGTCAGCTCAACAGGAATCGACAAAACATCACCTCAAGGCTCCCCGTCGTCTTGGCCTCCTCTCGCCCTATAAAAGGGCAGGCCAGGGTTCTACAACGGAGGAGGACGACGAAGAAACACAAGAGACAACAGGCAAGACGCCAGATAGAGATCGATATCTCAAGCAATCACCCTTGTCCTCTTTTTCCTTTCTTTGAGACTTGGGCTCGACGCCCTCTCTCGCATGCTTGTAACCCCTACACGAGCACTTCGGTGCAAGGAAATACAAACTCCCCCCCCGCTGGACGTAGGGCCTTCTCTTGCCCGAACCAGGATAAACCCCCGTGTGTTCTCCTTGCATCACCATCCAGGAAAGAGACACGCAGCATCTACTCGTTGGTTTAGGACCCCCTCGGGTCCGAACACCGACAGTTGGCGCGCCAGGTAGAGGATCGCTGCATGCCAACGTCGCTTTCTCGCCTTTTTTCCTGGATGGCTGACCCCGAACGCCCTATTCCGTTGGCCACGGTGATCTGGTTCGGGAGTTTGGAGTTCATGTCGCTTGGCTATGGCTACGATATGGTCCTACTTCCACCCAGGCACCCAACCAACGAGGACTATGAGCTCTCCCAGCCCGGGGGAGCAATCCGCCAGTACCGTCGCTCTAGGCGGGCGCGGGCCGCCCAACGACGATGAGCCTGGTACAACCACCATCTTCACCTCGCGGAGGGTGATGGGATCCCTCGGTCCGGCACCCCCCAGCCAGGCGCCGGTCCAGATCTCCTTGTGGAAGGTTTGGGTAGGACGAGCTTGACTGAGGGTAACATGCCGACGGAGAATCCCGCCGCTCCCCCGTCCGGTGAGACACCACTGTCCGGAGCATCCATTCCGGCCCGGGCAGCAACATCTCCATCACCATTCCCGTTTGGGCTAGACTTGGCTGCCCGGGTATACGCATTTTCCGTGAGCACTCGCATGAGGGCTTATGAGGAACCCCCCGGGCACCATCTACGCTCCACTCTGGACCCCGTTGCATCCACACCGGCTTCTGATTATCGGAACTCTACGGAGACACCGGAAACAGAACCCCATGTGACTGCTTCTCAACGTCGCAACCCCAGTGACGATTTGCAACGGCCACACATTCCCCCGTCATACTACTACTTTGGCGATCCTGACTCCGACTCGGCTGACGACACCTATGATTCGACCCGCGAATGCTTCAACATCGATGTTGAAAGCACTTCAGAATCAGAGGATGAAGAACCAGTCAAAGGAAGGCACACGCCACCTCATGTGGAGCTTCCTGCTGAGCGAGACGATCCTCAGTTCCTTACGGATCAAGGAACGCAGCTCGAGCAGATTCGTGAGTTGCAGGACAGGCTTGACGAGGAACGGGAAAACCTGGATCTACTCCAACAAACCCTCGAGCGTGAGCGTGCGGAACGCGCACTTGGTAGAAGAGCTCGCGAGAGAGCTCGCGACGTCAACCGTCGCATCAACGAGGACCGGGTAGTCGACCCCCTGGTTTTCGCTCGAGCCAGCAAGAACGTCGTCGCCGCCGCCATGCTCTTCCGCAACATACCCGAGCCGTCAAACCCCGACGCCCGTCGGGCTCGAGATGAAATCCGAGAACTCCTCGAGACCACCGCCATGCAGCAGGCCGAGAGCTCTGCCTCGAGGCAACGCGAGGCAGCCTCGGAGCGGATCATTGAGCCCTCCCGACAGGAGAGAGAAGCCTCGGTTCACCCCGAGCCTGCCCGGCGAAACCGGGTAGCTCCAGCCCCTGAGCCCACCACCAACGACCACGAGCCTCGAGACACCCGTGGCAACATCGTCGAGCGCCGCACGCGCAAGCACGGTGATGGCGTGTCTCGAGGCTACCACGTCCACAGGGGCGGACGCTACGACAGTTCGGAAGATCGTAGCCCTTCACCCGAGCCACGGGGTCCTCGGGTCTTCAGTAAGGCTATCCGTGAGACGATGCTCCCGGCTCGGTTTCGCCCCCCACGACTCTCACCAAGTACAACGGCGAAACCAAACCCGAACTTTGGCTCGCCGATTTCCGCTTGGCGTGTCAGCTGGGCGGGGCCACCGACGACCGGGTCATCATTCGACAACTCCCCCTGTTCCTCTCCGACACCGCCCGAGCCTGGCTCGAGGATCTCCCACCTCGATAGATCCACGACTGGGACGATCTCGTAAGGGTGTTTGAGGGAAATTTCAAGGGGACCTACATACGCCCCGGCAACTCGTGGGACCTCCAGAGCTACAAGCAGAAACCAGGTGAATCCCTCCGGGATTACATCCGGCGCTTCTCCCGGCAGCGTACCGAGCTCCCCAACATCACCGACTCTGACGTAATTATGGCCTTTCTCTCTGGCACCACCTGTAAGGAGTTGGTCCGAGAATTGGGTCGTAACA
The DNA here is from genome assembly GCA_038087645.1 of Saccharum hybrid cultivar R570. Taxonomy (NCBI): domain Eukaryota; kingdom Viridiplantae; phylum Streptophyta; class Magnoliopsida; order Poales; family Poaceae; genus Saccharum; species Saccharum hybrid cultivar. The sequence goes on along the minus strand of JAQSUU010000191.1, from coordinate 6,036,080 downwards.
CTCCACTCACTGCCAACGGGTTGATGGACATTGTCACCAACTTCGCCGCCGGTGAGGAGGCGGTTGGTGCAATCTTTGGTGGTGACCCGGAAAGGGGGAAGCAGAAGGTCGACGATCCCGCGAGCTCCACCAGGGGCTCCAAGAGAAACAACCGCAAGAAGAAGAAAGGCCAGCAGGGCAAGCTCGAGGCCTCGGCCGACGAGCTCGTCGCTGCTACCGAGCACAAGAAGCCTCGAGGCCCCCCCGGCGGGGGCATCCTCGACAAAATGCTCAAAGAGCCGTATCCCTACCACAAGGGACTCACTAACCATAACCTCGAAGACTGTCATATGCTTCGCAGGTACTTTGGGGTGCCGGCATCAAGAAGGACGACAAGAAGGAGGACCCTAAGAGTGACGACAAGGACGGGGGATTCCCCGAGATCCACGACTGCTTCATGATCTACGGAGGGCTCTCGACCCGCCTCTCGGCGCGCCAGCGCAAGCGAGAACGGCGTGAGGTTTTCTCCGTACAAACGGCAGTCCCCCGCTTCCTTGATTGGTCTGCGGTGGCCATCACTTTCGACCATGACGACCACCCAGACTACGTCCCCAACCCGGGAGTCTATCCGCTCGTTGTTGACCCCGTCATCGCCAACACACGCCTCACCAAGGTGCTCATGGACGGCGGAAGTAGCCTCAACATCATCTACTCCCAAACCCTCGACCTTCTGGGGGTCGAGAGGGTGCGCCTCCAACCTAGCGTCGGGGGCTTCCACGGAGTCGTGCCAGAGAAATGGGCGGAACCCCTCGGACGGGTCGATCTGCCTGTTTGTTTTGGCACACCGGCCAACTTCAGAAAGGAGACTCTCACTTTCGAAGTGGTCGGATTCCGTGGAACGTACCACGCTATCCTAGGGCGCCCATGCTACGCCAGGTTCATGACAACCTCGAACTACACCTACCTCAAGCTCAAGATGCCAGGCCCAAACGGTGTCATCACTGTAGGGCCCTCATATGAACATGCCTACGAGTGCGACGTCGAGTGCGTCGAGCACGGCGAGGCTGTTTTGGAGTCGGCGATCTTGGCTGTAGACCTCGACGGCCTCGCCAATGCGATTCCCGACCCAAAACGCCATGCCGGCAGCTTCGAGCCCGCGGAAGATGTCAAACTCGTACCCCTCGACCCCACTGATCCCAAGGGAAAGGCGCTGAACGTCAGTGCCACCCTCGATCCTAAATAGGAAGCAGTGCTCGTCGACTTTCTCCGCGCAAACGTCGACATCTTTGCGTGGAGTCCCTCGGATATACCGGGCATACCCAGGGAAGTCGCCGAGCACGCCTTGGAGATCCGGGCCGGATCCAAACCGGTGAAGCAACGCCTGCGTCGCTTCGATGAGGAGAAGCGCAGGGTCATCGGCGAGGAGATACACAAGCTGTTGGAGGCCGGATTCATCAAGGAGGTTCATCATCCCGAGTGGCTAGCTAATCCTGTATTAGTTAGGAAAAAGAGTGAGAAATGGAGGATGTGTGTAGACTATACCAGTTTAAATAAAGCATGTCCAAAAGTTCCCTTTCCTTTGCCACGCATTGACCAAATCGTTGATTCCACTGCGGGATGTGAAACTCTCTCATTCTTAGATGCATACTCCGGCTACCACCAAATCAAAATGAAGGAGTCCGACCAGCTTGCAACTTCATTCATCACCCTATTCGGCATGTATTGCTACGTTACGATGCCCTTCGGTCTCCGGAACGTGGGGGCTACGTACCAGCGATGCATGCAGCACGTTTTTGGAAAGCACATCGGGTCGACCGTCGAGGCTTATGTCGACGACATCGTTGTCAAAACCAAACAAACCGACGATCTGGTCAACGACCTCGACGTTGCGTTCAAATGCCTCCGGGCAAAAAACATCAGACTCAATCTAGAGAAATGCGTCTTTGGCGTCCCACGAGGTATGCTTTTAGGGTTCATCGTGTCTAAACACGGCATCGAGGCCAACCCTAAAAAAATCTCTGCAATAACCAAGATGGGCCCCATCCGAGATCTGAAGGGCGTACAGAGGGTCACAGGTTGCTTGGTGGCACTCAGCCGTTTCATTTCGCGCCTCGGTAAAAAAGCACTCCCTCTGTACCGTCTCTTGAAGAAATCGGAGCATTTTTCCTGGACCCTTGAGGCTGAAGAGGCTCTCATAAAACTCAAGGCCACACTTTCTAACCCACCAATCCTCGTCCCTCCAACCCCGGGGGAACCACTCTTACTCTATGTCACCACGACATCACAAGTAGTCAGTGCTGCCCTGGTTGTCGAACGGGCCGAGGAGGCACATACCTTGCTCGTCCAGAGGCCAATCTATTTCATTAGCGAGGTGCTCTCAAAAACCAAGATTCGATACCCATAGATCCAGAAACTGCTATATGCCGTCATCCTGACACGGCGCAAGCTCCGACACTACTTCGAGGGTCACCCGATTACTGTGGTTTCTTCTTTCCCCCTGGGAGAGATAGCCCAGAACCGGGAAGCCTCGGGTAGGGTTGCCAAATGGGCAGTCGAACTCATGGGCGAGACCTTGTCCTATGCGCCGCGAAAAGCTATCAAGTCACAGGTGTTAGCAGATTTCTTGGCTGAGTGGACCGACACCCAACTCCCCCCTGCACAGCTTCAGGCAGAGCTGTGGACCATGTACTTCGATGGGTCATTGATAAAAACAGGAGCAGGCGCGGGTTTGCTCTTCGTCTCACCCCTCGGGGTTCACATGCGCTACGTCATCCAGCTTCATTTTCCTGCGTCTAACAACGTCACCGAATACGAGGCGCTCGTCACGGGATTAAGAATCGCCGTCGAGCTCGGGGTCCGACACCTTGACGTTCGAGGTGACTCCCAACTCGTGATCGATCAGGTCATGAAGAGCTCGAGCTGCCGTGACCCCAAGATGGAAGCCTACTGCCAAGAAGTATGGCACCTCGAGGACAAGTTTCACGGTCTCGAGCTCAACCACATCGCACGCAGGTATAATGAGGCCGCCGATGAACTGGCAAAAATCGCGTCCAGTCGAGCTACGGTTCCACCGGACGTTTTCGCAAAAGACCTTCAGCAGCCATCCGTCCACCTCGGGCCAGACGGAGGGGTTGACGGGACGTCACTCGACCCTCCACCTGAGGCAGAAGCCCCCTCGACCAGGGCTGAAGCCATACAGGTGGAAGACTTGACCCCACCGTCTGACCTCGAGCTTGACTGGCGCGTCCCGTACCTCGACTACCTCAGCCGAGGGGACCTCCCCTCGGATAAGACTAAGGCTCGACAGATCGCACGCCGGGCCAAAACCTTTGTAATCATGGGCGACAGTAGAGAGCTCTACCGCCGTAGCCCTACTGGTATCCTCCAACGATGCATCACAAATGAGCAAGGCAGGAACCTGCTCAGCGATCTCCACTCGGGGGCTTGCGGTCACCACGCAGCACCTCGAACCCTCGTCGGAAATGCCTTTCGACAAGGATTCTATTGGCCGACCACGGTCTCCGACTCTGTCAAGCTAGTACGCTCCTGCAAGGGTTGTTAGTACTATGTGAGACGAACCCATCTTCTGGCACATGCCCTGCAAACTATCCCCATCACATGGCCGTTTGCCGTTTGGGGGCTCGACCTTGTCGGACCACTGAAAAGGACAACTGGCAGCTTCACCCACTTGCTCGTCGCAATCGACAAATTCTCCAAGTGGATCGAGGCCCGCCCTGTCACCAGCATCAGGTCCGAGCAAGCTGTGCTCTTCTTCACCGACATTATTCATCGCTTTGGGGTCCCCAACTGTATCATCACAGACAATGGCACCCAGTTCACTGGTAAAAAGTTTTTGGATTTCTACGATAGCCACCACATCTGAGTGCTCTAGTCAGCCGTGGCCCATCCAAAAACAAACGGTCAAGTGGAACATGCCAATGGCATGGTCCTACAAGGCCTGAAACCTAGAATCTTTGACAAACTAAATAAACATGGCAAAAGATGGGCTACCGAGCTACCCTCGGTCCTGTGGAGCCTAAGAACAACGCCGAGTCAAGCCACGGGGTTCACTCCGTTCTTCTTAGTCTACGGGTCTGAGGCTATGCTCCCAACTGATATAGAATACGGATCCCCAAGGTTGAAGGCCTACAACGAAAGAAATAACGACGCCACAAGACAGGGCGCCCTCAACCAGCTCGAGGAAGCCCGAGATGTGGCTCTGTTGCATTCTGCCAGGTACCAGTAGGGTCTTCGACGCTACCACGACAGACACGTTCGCAAGCGTGACCTCAACGTCGGCGACTTGGTGCTACGGCGGAACCAGAACACCAAGGGACGGCACAAGCTCACACCACCATGAGAAGGGTCGTACATCATCACAGAAGTACTAAAGTCGGGCACCTACAAGCTATCCAACGAGAAGGGCGAAATCCTCACCAACGCTTGGAACATTGAACAACTACGTCACTTCTTTCCTTAAAAAGCCTCGAGGCTCTGTAGTTTCTTTTTCGTCAATAAAGAATACAGCGATGTTCAAACTTTCGTTTCACAATGAGGAAGGATCGACTCTGCACTCCCAGAATCGACCCTCCCTCGGGGGCTACAAGGGGGGAACCCCCCAGTCCCCGAAAAAACTTATGCTCTTTTTTAAATTTATGAACCGCTTCTTAGATCGACTTCGCTGCAAGAGCACCCTAAGGTTCGAAAGGGCTCTCGAGTCAGGAGTATCACCTACACCTCCGAGGCTACGGTACCTCCACTCACCCCTCACACCTTTTAGAGATTTGGCTCACAGGCCCTCATCGTCAGCAGGCGGAAGCCCAACGGCCGCGCAAAAAGGTAGGAACAGTTTCCCACATTAAATGCGCCCACCCAACTGTTTCCTTACATCTCGCAGGAATTGGGCACGTGGCCGTCCCCCACGTCGTAACCGTACGCCACGTCACCCACTACCGCGTCGATCTCGCCTCCCCTTCTAAAAAGACGTGCCCGGCTAACGAGCGGGGGAGGGATCCGCGGACGGATATTCCCAGATACCTGGGAAATGGGCCCCGAGCCTGGTATGAGCCTCGAGGGAGCGGAAGCTGGCCCTCGACTAGGGTTCGACAGCTGCCCTCGAGCAACAGAGTTAGGGACGACCAGGGGTGCGCCCGTACATGGCCAGGGCTCGAGCCACGCTCTCGAGGCACCCCAGGACGTATTCGAGGCCGAAGGAGGAGGTCCACGTAGGAATCCACTCGGGGGAGGCACCGAGCCCTTGAATCCTATCGCAGGGAATCGAGATCCACACGACCACTTCTTGGCATCTTTGAGAGCACCTCCGGGCCACTAGCCGACCCCTAACGACTGGGGCACGGGCTCTCACTCGAATTCCCCCGCTAGCAGCTCACCGGAGATCGTCAGAACTCACCCAAACAGGGGTAGTACGACGTTCCCCACCCCTCTTCCTCCTTCCTAAAGGAGGAGCGTGAGGGTCACACAGCAAAAGACGGCTGAGACTCTGATTGACCTCGTGCGCGCGAGGCTCGGGGGCTCGACCGCAGAAACCTAAACCTTGAGGGATCGAAAGCTGGCCCTCGATAAGGGTTCGACAGCTGTCCTCAAGTAACAGAGTTAGGGACGACCAAAGGTGCGCCCGTACATGGCCAGGGCTCGAGCCACGCTCTCGAGGCACCCCAGGACGTATTCGAGGCCGAAGGAGGAGGTCCACGTAGGAATCCCCTCGGGGGAGGCACCGAGCCCTCAAATCCTGTCGCAGGGAATCGAGATCCACACGACCACTTCTTGGCATCTTTGAGAGCACCTCCGGGCCACTAGCCGACCCCTAACGACTGGAGCACGGGCTCTCACTCGAATTCCCCCGCTAGCAGCTCACCAGAGATCGTCGGAACTCGCCCAAACAGGGGTAGTACGGCGTTCCCCACCCCTCCTCCTCCTTCATGAAGGAGGAGCGTGAGGGTCGCACAGCAAAAGACGGCCGAGACTCTGATCGACCTCGTGCGCGCGAGGCTCGGGGGCTCGACCGCAGAAACCTAAACCTTGAGGGATCAAAAGCTGGCCCTCGACCAGGGTTCGACAGCTGCCCTCGAGTAACAGAGTTAGGGACGACCAAGGGTGCGCCCGTACATGGCCAGGGCTCGAGCCATGCTCTCGAGGCACCCCAGGACGTATTCGAGGCCGAAGGAGGAGGTCCACATAGGAATCCCCTCGGGGGAGGCACCGAGCCCTCGAATCCTGTCGCAGGGAATCGAGATCCACACGACCACTTCTTGGCATCTTTGAGAGCGCCTCCGGGCCACTAGCCGACCCCTAACGACTGGGGCACGGGCTCTCACTCGAATTCCCCCGCTAGCAGCTCACCGGAGATCGTCGGAACTCGCCCAAATAGGGGTAGTACGGCGTTCCTCACCCCTCCTCCTCCTTCCTGAAGGAGGAGCGTGAGGGTCGCACAGCAAAAGACGACCGAGACTCTGATCGACCTCGTGTGCGCGAGGCTCGGGGGCTCGACCGTAGAAACCTAAATCTTGAGGGATCGAAAGCTGGCCCTCGACCAGGGTTCGACAGCTGCCCTCGAGCAACAGAGTTAGGGACGACCAGGGGTGCGACCGTACATGGCCAGGGCTCGAGCCACACTCTCGAGGCACCCTAGGACGTATTCGAGGCCGAAGGAGGAGGTCCACGTAGGAATCCCCTTAGGGGAGGCACCGAGCCCTTGAATCCTGTCGCAGGGAATCGAGATCCACACGACCACTTCTTGGCATCTTTGAGAGTGCCTCCGGGCCACTAGCCGACCCCTAACGACTGGGGCACGGGCTCTCACTCGAATTCCCCCGCTAGCAGCTCACGGGAGATCGTCGGAACTCGCCCAAACAGGGGTAGTACGGCGTTCCCCACCCCTCCTCCTCCTTCCTGAAGGAGGAGCGTGAGGGTCGCACAGCAAAAGATGGCCGAGACTCTGATCGACCTCATGCGCGCGAGGCTCGGGGGCTCGACCGCAGAAACCTAAACCTTGAGGGATCGAAAGCTGGCCCTCGACCAGGGTTCGACAGCTGCCCTCGAGTAACAGAGTTAGGGATGACCAAGGGTGCGCCCGTACATGGCCAGGGCTCGAGCCACGCTCTCGAGGCACCCCAGGACGTATTCGAGGCCGAAGGAGGAGGTCCACATAGGAATCCCCTCGGGGGAGGCACTGAGCCCTCAAATCCTGTCGCAGGGAATCGAGATCCACACGACCACTTCTTGGCATCTTTAAGAGCGCCTCCGGGCCACTAGCCGACCCCTAATGACTGGGGCACGGACTCTCACTCGAATTCCCCCGCTAGCAGCTCACCGGAGATCGTCGGAACTCGCCCAAACAGGGGTAGTACGACGTTCCCCACCCCTCCTCCTCCTTCCTGAAGGAGGGGCGTGAGGGTCGCACAGCAAAAGACGGCCGGGACTCTGATCGACCTCGTGCGCGCGAGGCTCGAGGGCTTGACCGCAACGAATCATTCCCCAATAAAACGAATATAAGACCTCGGAGGAGTCTCAACACTCCACCGAGGCCTCGGGGGCTACACCCGGCGGGTGCGCTCGCGCGCCCCCACCGGAAAAAATCACAACGCTACGACTCCAGTTCAAACAAACCTCTGGGAGAGTAATCACACACTCACCCAAAGGCTCGGGGGCTACTGTCGGTACCAACAATAGGGGGGTACCCACATCCATCGCTAATAAAAAACTAAAACGACTGAAACTGCAATAAAAGGCAGCCCGCCTCGACCGTGTATCCAGTCCGCCTCGTACGAGGCCCGCTCGACGGGGCGCCTCGACCGCGCTCCGGCTCCGACTCGTACGAGGCCCGCTCGACGGGGTGCCTCGACCGCGCCCCATCCCGTACAGCAAGGTACCTCGACAACGCTCTAACCCGCGCGAGGCTCGTCCGCCCACTAGAAAAACTCCGACTCGCGTGAGCCCGGGTCGAGCGCCTCGACTCCTTCTCTTTACCTACCCAGGACAAAAATCATAGCATTTAATGCGGTTACCTACCACCACCTACCGGCATGGCTGCGACCAGGATCGACGTGGGAATAATGCCCGTGTCAGATCTCACTGTTTTACCGCCCATCCCGTGATGGGAGGTGAGAACCGTCACTGTACCCACCTTACCGCGTACTGTTTGCCATCGATCACCCTCGAGGGAGGATAAGACAAGGCCCGTTCTCCGCAATCTCGGGGATTCGGCCTTATCCATCCGGTCTCGACCCGGCCTCGACCCAACCTCGATGCTCGGCACAGTTCAACGGCAAGGGAAGGACGGTGTGGCACGGCGCTCTGGGTCATTTCGCCATCTCGTCTCCCACGACGCCATGGTGTCCAGGGATGGCCGGCCATCCCTGAGCACGTCGCTATGGTCAGCTCAACAGAAATCGACAAAACATCACCTCAAGGCTCCCCGTCGTCTTGGCCTCCTCTCGCCCTATAAAAGGGCAGGCCAGGGTTCTACAACGGAGGAGGACAACGAAGAAACACAAGAGACAACAGGCAAGACGCCACATAGAGATCGATATCTCAAGCAATCACCCTTGTCCTCTTTTTCCTTTCTTTGAGACTTGGGCTCGACGCCCTCTCTCGCATGCTTGTAACCCCTACACGAGCACTTCGGTGCAAGAAAATACAAACTTCTCCCCCCCCGCTAGACGTAGGGCCTTCTCTTGCCCGAACCAGGATAAACCCCCGTGTGTTCTCCTTGCATCACCATCCAGGAAAGAGACACGCAGCATCTACTCGTTGGTTTAGGACCCCCTCGGGTCCGAACACCGACAATTGATCTCATCTAACAATCGCTTCTCAATGCATAATGTTGCCAAACCATTTAACCCCTCCTAAGACATTGTAGATCTCAGATAGTTCTTCAACAATTTTAGTTTTGAGAAGCTTCTTTCAGCTGATGCCACTGTCACAGGTATAGTAAACAAGATCCGATAAGCAATGGAAGCATTATGATAACAATCAGCTTTTGCAAACTCAAAAATCTTCATAGCTGTCATTGGTGTATCTGGCAAAGTGAATTGTAGAACACTTAGCTCAGAAATTAGATCATTTAAATCAAAGTCAGATAAACCCCTTTGAGAGAAAACTGCTACCAGTGTTGTACAACACACTTTTAGCTCAGGACCATCCAATGCTTTTGAAGTCATTAAAAATCCAAATAATTCTCTGAATGATTCTAATTGGTCAAATCTAGCCTTCAATGAATGGATTGTCATATCAATTATAACCATAAAATAGAAAATTTTAAATTGCTTCTCACTATCCAAGATTGCTTCTTCATTATTATTTTCATCAAAATACTTCTTTCTAATAGCACGGTGCTTTACTGGGAACGATGGCTCAACTCCCATTTCAAATGCAATTTCCTTTGCATTAATCATACTAGAAGCAAACCCATCATTTCTATAGGTTTCAAAGTAATCCATTATGCCTTGTATGTGCTGCATGGTAGACTCAATGCACATAGATGGTGACTGCAACTTCTTACTTATTTTATTGACATCAAATAAAACATCATAACAAATAACCATGCCAAATATAAATTCAAAGCTGCCAAGTACTTTAAATAAATTCTTTGCATCACTCCTATCCTTTGCTTCTACATCTTTATCTTTACTCAATGCAAGTAAAGCTGCCCTCAACTGAGGAGCTTGATATCTAATTGCTGTAACACTTTTAATACGACTCTCCCAATGTGTGTTGCACAAAGATTTCACAGTCAAACCTTCAACATGATCAAGCAAAAACTTCCATCTTTTAGTAGAACCAGCAAATAAAACATATATCAGTTGCACAATCCCAAAAAAGGAATCAGCTTTGCTACCAGACTTAGTCATATCACAAAGAGTAAGATTAAGACTGTGGCAAGCACATGGCATATACAAAGCTCTTGGATTTATAGCACGCAAGCGACTTTGAACCCCCTTGTATTTTCCTTTCATGTGAGAACCATTATCATAACCTTGTCCCCTAATGTCATCAATATTAAGACCAAAGGACTTAATGGAATCAACCAAAACCTTGAACAGCCTAGAACCAGATGTGTCAACTACCTTCAGGAAACAAGAAAGTACTCCTCTATTTTAATTTTACCTTTACTCATGTTAACACATCGAACCAACAAAGTCATTTGTTCTTGATGACTAACATCTGGGTGCAATCAAGAATAACTGAGAAATATTTGGCCTCTTTAATAATCTTGATGATAGAATTTGTAATGTCAGGAGCCATAAGAGAAATTAACTCATTCTGAATTTTATGGCTGAGATAATGATAATGAATGTCATTATTTTGAAAACGTCTAAGATGGTCTTGCATTACAAAATCAAATTCTACAACCAACTTAGCACAAGCTAAGAAATTATCATTTTGGTCATTATAAAGCTGCTCGTTAGACCATCTGAAAGCCAAATTACGCCTACCAAGGAACTTTACAATAGCAACTATTCTCATCAGTACTTGCCTTATGCGCTCTTTCTCCTTCGAGATTTGCTGTTGTAACTCTTTATCAATTGTCTCTTGTTTGCCCAATCTAGTTCTCAATTCATTCCATGAGTTCATACTGGTAATACGCTCAACACTAATTTCATGTTCCTTCAGCCTCTCATTGATATGTTTCTAGTCTCTATACCCATCATTCCCCAATGAACTCTTGCATTTTTTAGAATTAAAAAGCTTACAACAAAAGCAAAATACTTTATCCAAGTGTTTGGAATAAACTAGCCATTTTCTATCACGTAGCTATCCATTACTCATTTTTCTATGATAATGAGAATATGCAAAATGCCTTAAATCATCATCGAAGGGGAATACAATATTCTCTTCTCTTGTGGGCCCCTTTTCAACTAATATATCCCTTGCTTTGTTATCAAGATTATCCCAATTTCTTGAATCACAAATATTCATGTGACACTGGTTCCTCATCAATACTAGTATTTTTTGTAGCATTTGAATTAAATACGTGCTCATCAGTACTCACATTGTTTTCTCCCATTTCAATGCCAACATTGTCATCACAAGGAGAAGGACCTTCATCTTCTGGAACAATATGTGTTGGCTCCTTCCAGACAACTATCGCCAACTGATTTAGATCTCTTGAAGTGTTCATATCCTTCTTGAAAAACTTATGGATAGAACCCCTCTGTGATTGTTTTAACTCATCTCCTCGTGCTTTCTTTTTTCTTTTCTCACTGACAGAAGCATACTTTCTTGTTCTTGATGTCATGATGCTGTTAAAATTTCAGAAAATTAGTTCAAAAAAATAACTCATCTACTCTACTCGTACCGCACAGCTGCTGGATTGTGGCTCTGCTCACCGTCACCGCCGATTGTCGGTTTGTCGTCGCTCGTTACTTCGTCACGGTCGAGCGGAGTAGACGAGTCGCAGAGATCGCAGCGCGTCGCGTTGTTGACTCGTCGTCGAGTCCAGCGTCTCGGGTATCGCCGTTGGCCATCGCGCAATAGCCGCGTGCCGCGCGCTCGCGACGCCGGTCGTCGTCGCCGCAACGCCGCCGATCCGCGATTCCGCGTCGCCGCGGACGAAGACTGCGAAGTCTGAGTCGTGTTTTTGCGTGTGCGTGTGGCTTCTCTCGGAGGCCAGTACTTTTTCTCCTTTTTTTTAATCTACAGACTCGATCCTTCTCGTGGAAGCCATGAATTGCAGGCCGACAACGATTCATTACTGGGCCAAATACTAATACTACCTAGTGTTTACATGCCTGGGGTAGGGCCCTGCCTAATTGGGGGCCCGGGGCGGCCACCCCGCTTGCCCGTGTCCAGGGCCAGGCCTGCAAGTCAGCAGCAGGCAAATCAAGCAACCAGCTATGCTGTTCTAAACTTGTGCTTTCTTTGGCCTGTCCGAATTCTGGTCTAGTGATGATGCGCTACAGGCTACAACAACACATACCCCGTTCGTTTGAGTTATTCAGCGGAATCAGCAGCCATCCTACAGTGTTTTTCTCTCACAACAAACTAGCGAACAGTACTTTCAGCCACAATAAACCAGCGAAACGAACAGGCTGTTACCACTCGTCAGGAGTGTAGATCAAGCAAGCAGCCATACAGTGACACAGCTGTGTTTTCCTTTTTCTGCTCTCTGCTTGAAGGACACGGCTGCAGTCAAGCGTAAAATCTCAGTGCGTTTGGTGAGAGAGAAATGGGAAGATAATGCATATGCGGTGGCTCGAGTTACTTGTGGTGGGTCGTTGTAACGTGCAGCGCGGCACCCGCCGTCATTTTATTTAGATAATGGCCCACCGTCGTACTATTCTCTATATACATACAGTAGGCTTAACTTTATAAACCGCCGTCAGGAGCCAAGAAGTCAGAGGCGATCATCGTCCTTCGTCGGACTCGATCAGGAAGTATGGAGTACTAGCGATCGAGCTACTACGTTGGATCCGAGTCAGGATGAGGTCACAGGCCTCGTGCGGTCATGCGGCTCATGAAGTCATGGTAGTTGGTGGCGGTGAAAGAAACCGTGCTCTACACTGCTGGTTGCTGAATAAGCTGCCACATGGCGCACATGCATGAACTGAGAAGGAGGGACGCGCGCGCGTCCATAGTCACTCCAGTCGACTGACCTACCGGAGATGGCAAGGAAGGGAGCCCGTGGGGTAAGGCGTGAGAAAAAAAATTCTCTAGAAAAAGTACGAAGCTCTCTATATTACTCGTGAGCCGTGAGAGGTAGGGCGACAGGGAAGATTTAGAGGCATCTAAAATCCTATTGGTTCCCAACTCGTCTCTACAAATCAATTTCTAGAGTGGGATTACTAAAGTCTGGACGTTCGGACGGACGCCCGCGTCCGAAAGCCTATGCCTGCACCTCGTTTCTCGAGCCCATACGGGCCCACATTGCTCGAATGTCGCCCGTGCTGCTCGACCGCACGTGGAGACCGTCTACGCCCCAGTAGCTGTAGCATGCGGCTGCGGCAGATGAGTCCCATTGTAACATTAGCAAAATCCTGATATATTTTGCAACATCCAGATGAAATGCTTGCAACATATGTCCAAAATAGCTGAAACACTTGCAACATACGTTTGAAACACTTACAAAAACACCAGAAAAATCTTGAAAACATGTGTGTAGCCATTGCAAACATCCAGATAAAACATTTGCAACATACGTATGAAAACACCCGAAACACTTGCATTGCAACATTCCAAATGAAAAATTTGCAACATACGTCTGAAACAGATGAAACATTTGGAACATACACTTGAATCATACGTGTATAGCCATTGCAATATGTGCAACATCCCGATCTACTTTTGCAACATCGATATAAAACACTTGTAATATACCTCTGAAACATCTGAAACACTTTGAAACATACGGCTTGAAACATTGCGCTTTTTCAGCAAAATGTCACCTTGCTCCTTGGACGAATAGAGGCACGCCATTGTAGAGACCGACGCTAGCGCGGCGTCATACGAAGCTCCTCCCCTCGCCTACTTCATGGAGCATTCGTCGTGGAGGCTCGCCGGCTCGATGGAGCGGTCGGGGGGGGGGGCGGATGCCGCGGTGCAGGCGGGTGGCGCGGTGGAGGCAGAGTGGGAAGGCAGGCGGCACAGTGGAGGCGGAGTATGGAAGGCGGGCGGCGCGGTGGAGGCGGAGTATGGAAGGTGAACAGCGCGGTGGAGGCGAAGCGCAGGAGAGAGATTTTTTAAGCGTCCGAACGGACATATGCCCTAGCCCTAGCATTATCGTTTCTAGAGGCGTCTGGGCAACCACCTATACAAGTCGTTGATTTGTGGAGGCAGAAACTTAGATGCTTCCTAGCCGCCTTTATAGAAGTCGTTTGTAGTAGTGATGAGCCTCTGTGCCAAGACAAGTGTTCCACTGCAGGGTGCTTCGTGTTTCGTCCTCAGGCAGTACAGCCTCGTGCTGCCATCCTCTCAGAGTCTCAGATGTGTGGGCTTCCTAACCATGTGTGCGGTGATGAGGTGAGGGGTGGTGGGCAGACAATGGCGTGCGGACTATGGGCACCATAATCTAGTACCTAACAATAGCGACAGTGGGCTCTGAGAATTGTGGTGGTCGGTGCAACGCTATGGGAGGCGAGGATCTCGTACTAGCAGCGAAGACGATGGGCACTTAGGGGCCGTGGGCGGGCGATGCTATGCGCGGGTACGGTGGAATTCATGGCAACAAAGACAATGAGCGGCCTACTACATCCGATTAGGGAATTATGCAGTTGTGATAGAGGAACCGATTTCGCACGATATGACATTTGATTACATAAGATCTAATTGTGGTAGAAGAGAAAATCAGCATAATTTAACGCAAACGCTTAACGCAATAAACAGATGACGATATTTGAAACCAAACCAAACACTATTTATGGATGATAGGTCAACTAATCAAAAATTGAATATATACTCCTATGTGTCGAACAAATACATGCTATGCACGGGCGTGATATTTACTCATTTCGCCATTCCTCACTGACCAACCGGACAGAACGATTTTGCGGTGGACACCGGATGGCTGCTACTCGGCAAAGTCTGCCTACACCATATTGCATGCAGGGTCCACCACATTCCAGGGTCACCAACTCATTTGGCAAACTTGGGCCCTCTTGCGGATGAAGATCTTCATGTAGCTGGCATTCCGTCGATGCATTGGACAGCAGACCGCTGGAGAAGACATGGCTTAGAGGCGAGAGACAACCTACTTCCTTTGTGATCAGGCACAAGAGACAATAGACCATATCACTGCCTCCTGCGTTTTCACCAGGGAACTTTGGCACCTCATTGTCCAGGCGCTAGGAAAGCAAACTCCACAGCAACAACTAACCATCAAGCGCCGGTGGCGACTACTACGCGCCCTTTGGACTAGCCAACAGCAAAAAAGTTTCGACAACTTGTTTATGCTGGTCTCATGGCAGGTATGGAAGGAATGGAACGCCCGCTGCTTCAGGGAATCACCATCCACGATAAGCGAGCTACTCTAGATAATCAAAGCCCAAGCCGATCAGTGGATTGAAGCAAGTACAAAGAACTTGGCAGTGCTGGTTGACCGGTAGCTTAGATGGCAACTGTCAATCTTGGTTTGTTATAATCCCAATGTAGCGCTATCCTGGATACCCACGGCAGCATGGCCGCTTGTGACTTTAAAATATTTTTCTTCTTAATGCAATGATGCACAATGCTCTTGTGTATTTCAGGAAAATAAAACTCATTTCGTCATCAGAGTAGGCAAACCTGGCCACCTGTGGCCGATAGTTCCATATACGGTATACAACTGTACTAAAAATAGGAGTACTCCCTCCGTCCCAAAATAACTGTCGTTTTCGCTTCCCGAGAAACAACTTTGACTAAATATATTTAAAAAAATATTAATATTTATGGTACATAATTAGTATCATCGGAAATATCTTTGAATCTAGTTTTTAACAAATTTATTTGAAGATACAAATATTACACGTATTTTCTATAAATCGAGTCAAACTTGCACAGAAATCCAAAACGACAGTTAGACGCTGTTTAGTTTCCATCCAAAAACTTTTCACCCTGTCACATCGAATGTTTGGACACATGCATAGAGCATTAAATGTAGATAAAAAAGCTAATTGCACAGTTTGCATGGAAACCACGAGACGAATCTTTTAAACCTAGGTAGTCCATGATTAACCATAATTGCTACAGTACACACATGTGCTAATGATGAATTAATTAGGCTTAATAAATTCGTCTCGCGGTTTCTAGGCGAGTTATGTAATTAGTTTGTTATTAGTATTCGAACACCTCTTCCGATATCCTAAAACATCAATGTGACAAAAACTAATTACAACGGACACCGCTGAAAGCCTTGAAACCCGCGCGAGCAGAGCAGCAGCCAAAGCGGCCTTCGTTCAACACTTCATCCCGATTCCCGCAAGAGCCACCTGAAGATGGCAACGGGTACGTACCCGACGGGTAGTGCCCACCCGTACCCGTACCCGCACACGTAAAATTTTACCCGTCGGTTTACCCGTACCCGCATGCGGGTAAAAAAATAGTTCCATACCCGTACCCGCCGGGTAATTCTCACCCGACGAGTAACCCGTACCCGATAGCATACCCGAAAATTACTTAAAAATATCAAATAGTCACATGCAAAAATAAATCATTATAAGCTTCCAACAAGTTACAAACATGCTAACAAACATTATTAGCATCATTACAACAAATGCAATCTACTAGAAATATAGTGGATGTCTCAATGGGCCAAATTCATGACTTATATGCGCTAAAATAACTGAGGTTGGCTAGTTATTTTTGCGGGTATGTCTTACCCGCGGGTATGCGGGTATGGGTAGTATACACCCGCACCCCGTACCCGCCATATCCGATGAGTATAGGATTTTGCCCAATAACGTACCCACGGGTAGAAAATTCATCCTATACCCACCTCTTTATCGGGTAATACCCGTCGGGTACTCAGGTTTCGGATAGCCGTTTCCATCTCTACACCTGATCCTCCCAAAAAGACCAAACCACCACGTTCCAGAACGAAATTCCGCCGCATACCGGAAGCCCTAATAACGTCTCCACTCTTCCACGATAAAACCCCACACTCCAGCCGCGCAGACTCCTCTTCCTCCTTCGCCTCTCCTCCCCGATAGAAGTCGGTCCCAACGGAAAAGCTTCGATTTCATCCGCTCTCGCGTGCCCCTCTAGCTCTCGAATTCGCGCCGGCTCGGCTGTCGATCTTGTTCGGACCAACAGAGTATGGCGACGGACCAGCCTGTGATCAGCCTGCGCCCGGGCGGCGGCGGCATCGGCCTGCGCGGCCCCCGCCTCTTCCCCACCGCCTTCGCCGCAGCCACCGGAGCCGGAGACTTCCTCCGGCCGCACGCCGGCTCATCGACTGGCTTTGCCGTCAAGGTGATCGCTTGATCTGGAGTTGGGGGCGCGGCGAGGTTGGGGTGTGCTAGGGTTTTGGTTGGGGTTTGCGCCTGCTGCGGCTCCGAGGGCGATATATGGATTGCGGGGGGATTTTGTATTTTTGCCATTTGGGTCGTATTGGTCTGATGCCGATTTGGTAATTAAAGCCTGTGGAACTTAATTTGGCGTTGAGCTGCTGTTGGAGTCGAGGTATACCACACACACAGGAGAAGAGACACATTGGTGTTGGGACATGTTAATGCACCTGTACAGGGTAACTCTAGCTGCGTGAACTTTTATGCTGGTTATTAGAAACTTAGAATGCTCCAGCATTACAATGACTAATGGTTTGATTATTCTTGAATTGAGCTGGAACTTTGCCCTTTGGCATAGCACAAAGTGTTTTAGCTTTCATACCTACACTTATTAAGGGTTATTTCTTTATGTAGCATTGTAGCTTTCTGTTGTACTGTGTGATTTATAAAGCAGAGCATATCATGTAGGTATAGCCGTATAGGGATTTCTTCCAGTTACAACTTTAGGAGCTGGCTATTATCGTTGTCATACTTGAATTTGAATCTTCTTTTTATTGAGTTTGGTTGATGCCAACTTGCCATTTGGAAAATTAGTGACTAATCATCTTTGGTATCGCTTACAAGTTCGGTTAGATGGGTTAGTGACACAAGAATGGAGCTTGTTTGTTTGTCTAATTAGTGTTCAGCTAACATGTTATGATCTCTATTTTTGTCATTGTGTAGAACGAAAGCTTATATCCAATGGAAATTCAATAGATATTTGCTCTCCGTATTCATATATGAGCATTATTAGGTTTAAATAGAAAAATCAATCACATGGCTGATATAGTACTCTGCCAAAAACTAGCTGCACAGTTTTCTGAGTAATATACTATGTTGATGGATGGTTTTTGGTCGCAATAAAACCTCGTGTGCTTAATCTATTCACTTCTTGAGAGAGCACTAGAATGTCCATCCATGCTTGTTCATACAATGAATCTAGGCCTACTAATGGGGTTGAACCCACCCCAAACCCACTGCTTATGAGAGAGTTTCTCCAACCTAACCCCACCCGAATAATCAACCTGCCCCACTGCCGTTTGATACCTGCCCGCCCAACGCAGCCAACACCTGTGACCCCACACGACAGTGGCGGAGGCAGAGGCTCTCCTTCTTGGGCGGCCTCCATACTCCGATGCCGGCCGCCCTGGCCGCGACATCACCCTTGCGCCAGCACCGCATTGCTGGGCAGTGGAAGAAGTGCTTCCCGTCGGCGTCGGCCCTGGCTCTCCTGTAAGTTCGTTTGATCACGTGGGTCACCAACTCGCAAGGAATCCGAGACCTCCGACGACAGTAAAACACTGAAAGCAAATGATACACTAAACTGTGCTGTGACCATTAGATGCCTATGTGGGCCAAAGAAATGGTCCTCTACTCAAGTTTCCTTGTTTGACCAAGTTCGAAGTGCATGTTGGTGCGTTTGTGTGTATGTGTTGCTGCTCGTCCAGTTAATTCTGCATGCAAAGGAAGAATATTTGTTGTATCCTTGTCTTGTCTTTGCCTTTCTGACTTGCGTAATAATGCACTGCAGCTTGGGGATTCACGTTTTGTGCCTCTGGAGTGTGTTCGGTACACAAGAGACCAACTCCTTGAAATGCGTGAGGTACTTATTCGTTCTTACTCTGTTTATCTAGCTGTTTATTTCATTACATGAAACAGTGAAAGTAACTCCTGACACCTCTTGGGTAACCATACATCCAACTCATAGCATATCATGTTGTAATTATTTGCTCCCTCTGAGAGCTAGGAGCCTTGGAAGTAGAAACAACATTGTCTTCTCATGATAGAATTTTTCTTTTATTTGTCAGCAAACATCTATTTGTGTTATTTGTTTTTTTCTTGTCAAATATGAAAGGCAAGAAAACAAAATCTTTTGGTAATTCAGGGAGGTGTGCTGTGCATTAATAATTGAAAATTTTGAAGTAATGAAATGGATTCTATATTTATCTAAACTTCAATTCTCATATCCTATTGATTATCAAATGATGCCACTGCTTATACTAATATGTATTATATATAGTAAATAGGAAAAGTGAGGTTATCTGGTGTAGTGTATTCATCATCTTTGATGTCATTTAAGCAACCGGTTGATTTAACTCTATCCTAGCCTACCCTAGCCAACTTGCTTTGGACTAAAAGACATTGCTTTTGTTGTTGTGGTACTGCAGACTGCACTTATCTTATTTGTTACTACTGTTACTCTTGCAAATACTCCTGTTTTATGCTCTTTTTATTGCTTTTACTGGGTTTCATGTCCGGCCTACCCAACTTGTGTGGGAGTAAAGTCTTTCTTGTATTCATGGAAGAGTGCCGTTCACAACATCGACAGTTGATTTCTGTATCATAGTGTTTGGGAATACATTTTAATACCTTTTTTATACAATGTCACTTTTGTGAGTGGACATGAGCAAGGTTTTTGAGGCATTGTAGTGTCGTGTGGTGTTTAGGCCTCTAGGGTGCGCCTGGACACCTATGTTAGGGATCAGAATGGGCCGACCTGGCCCTGGCCTTGGACCGAACCCCATGGCCTCAAGACTAATTTTAGGGGCCATGGGTCGACCGATCTCACCTAAAAAACTATGGCCTCCCAGACCCAATGGGTAGCATAGGTCAGCCCAAATATTTCTCGGCTATCATGGATTATGAATACTATCAATGCTTGTAGAAAAGAATACAATATTGAAAAGTACCATGATAACACATTAAGATTATTAGCAATGCATCAAATTAAAAAGCCTGCAAGTGAACCATGATTTTAATTTTATCTATTTTCACTATTAAAATATGATATTCTTTGATTGACTTCTAAGCATAGATGTGTTTACAACTTATATGACCAACCGTGCTTATTCGGAAAAATGAAGAAAACCAACACATTTTAGAAAAGGTAGTTATGTGACATTTCGGTCGACGCATCTTACCCATTGGGTCAATAGGTTCTGTCTCTATTGGCCCATTTTAGACTTTGAGGCTGACCCATGTGACCCATTGGCCTTACTTTTGTGGGTTGGTTCAACTACCCAATGGGTTGCCCCGGTCCATTCCCATCCCTAGCCTAGGTGACGGTGTAACTAAAACCTTGTGGCATCTTGTGATGCTGGGTGTATGCCTGGACAACTAGGCGCGACACCTCATAAATCATGGATCTGAGCAATGTTGGGAAAACTGATGGCACATCTTATTTTTGGTGCCATCCTAAATTCCTAACCTGCATAAAGAAGCAGTGTTGGTCAATAGTTGGTTCCTTATAGAGGGGGCGTGATATTTATCGTTATATTACTATCAGTTATTGTATGCATCTCCAAATGATTTCATATCATGGCGCGTGTGTTTTCTGTTCCTCTTCCTGAAACGGTATCGCTTAGTCCATATTTTGGTTAAATTGCTTGGCAGATTCTTGATATAGCTAAGGAAATCTTGAAACTTCAGCAAGAAATTAATGTAGAACTTCTTGGAGAGGAACGCGAGGATCAAAGTTGGGCTTGCAGTGACTCAAATGTGAGAACTCTTCCATTTACTTTTAAGATGGGAGCTTTTGTTACTTCCTTCACACTGCTCTAATTTTCCTCAGTGTTGCATGTAAGATCACCTGATTATACTATCCCTTGGGTGCTTTATCATGTCTGATGATAGGTACAAACTCAATCACATAACCACTATACTGAGACAGACAGTCGTGACTGGCGTTCACGTTCGCAGACTTCCCCAGTTGTTAGTGAAGAGAAGTCATGGGATAAAATCCGTGAAGCCAAAGAATCTCATGTTTCAGGTGGAAAGCAAGAGCAATTAAGCTCCCAGTTTCCTGCTAAATCTCAGGTATCTTGAAACAGAGTACTAACATCTGTCTTATCATTGTTTTTCCCCCCAGTGGATTCTGCAATCATTTATTTAGGCTGAGCTCCCTTGCTCTGTTTGTGTATGTCACTGTATATTTTTTTGTAACTATTATGCTAAACTGCTTTGACTTAACTCTGTAGATTTTGTGTATATGATTTTTTAGAAAAAAAAATTATGGAGGAAAAGTGCCTTTTATGCATTCACATTATCACATGCGGTTGCAACTTGCAAGCAGTGATTGATTTGTAAGCAACTTGGCAATTGTCGCATAAATAAGCATATATACAATGTAAATGCTGAATTGCTGATGCAGTTGCTGTATGGACTTTGTCTGATTCAAACCTTAGCCAGGCACATGCTAAATGTTCTAATGTTTAGATGACCAGCTCAAATTCGCATAATAAAATTTAAACATGTGAACTATTTGTTGTGTGATATTAGAATGAATGCCACATCCACATAACATTTCAAGTACATTAATCAGCAGCACATATATTTGGATGCTGCACAAGCAAAGCTGATGCAAAACTAGCACGTGACCATCTAATCATTTGCATGTCATACCAAAATGGATTCTCTAACATTCCTGATTTATTTTACATCAGACTGGTCCCACCCCTGCTCTTATCAAGGCTGAAGTCCCATGGTCAGTCCGGAGAGGAAATCTCTCTGAAAAGGAGAGAGTTCTAAAAACCGTGAAAGGGTACTGTTTGATTGCAGACTTTTTTTTTACCTTTCTGGTACTTGTATCAAGATTTTGTTTTCTATACTATTGTGTTCAGAAGTCAAATTTGTTTGGGTTTCTTTCAAAAAAAAATTCATGGCACAGAATACTGAACAAATTGACGCCAGAGAAGTTTGACCTTTTGAAGGGCCAACTGATAGAAGCAGGAATTACTACAGCTGATATTTTGAAGGTTTGTTTATTTCTATTTCTTTATTCTGCTGGCTTTATTGTTATCAGCATAGTCACATAAAACGGGTTCACCACCTTCGACCCTCGACCCAAGTTCATCGACCCCGACCCGGGTTCACGGGTTCATTTTCGACCCGAAGTGTAAAAATCTCTCACGAGTAGCGTACCACGTACCGCGACCCCGTACCTCGACCCCATCGACCCAGAAACTGTGACTATGGTTATCAGTTCCTTGTGATTGACCTCTTTTCTCCTGTCTGTTCAGGATGTTATTACTCTCATATTTGAGAAGGCTGTATTTGAGCCCACATTCTGTCAGATGTATGCTCAGCTATGCTTTGAACTCAATGAAAGCCTCCCATCATTTCCTTCTGAAGAGCCTGGTGGTAGAGACATTACATTCAAACGTGTACTGTTGAACAATTGTCAAGAGGCATTTGAAGGTGCTGGCAACCTACGGGCTGAGGTAGCGAAATTGACTGGTCCAGACCAAGAGATGGAGAAACGTGATAAAGAAAGGCTTGTGAAGCTTCGAACACTTGGAAACATTCGCCTTATCGGCGAGCTGCTGAAGCAAAAAATGGTGACAGAGAAGATAGTACATCACATTGTTCAGGTACTTACATATGTAATCCTTTGTACTCTTCAGCTGGGTAGTTGTAGCTGGGTCTGAAGTGATCCATTTTCCCCCCAATCCATCTGTGGGAATAGACTTCAAGACTGGAACGCCTTTCTCCACATACATTGTGTTTTATCACTGTCAAATATTTTCTAATTTATTTGCTGTAAGTAGGAGTTGCTGGGTTCTGATAGCAATTCTTGCCCTGCTGAGGAAAATGTCGAGGCCGTCTATCAGTTTTTCAACACAATTGGTAAACAGTTGGATGAGAACCCAAAGTCTCGTCGATTTAATGATGTCTACTTCAACCGTCTAAAGGAGCTTACAACTAATACTCAATTGGCACCGCGTTTGAGGTTCATGGCACGCGATGTCCTTGATCTCCGTTCAAACAACTGGGTGCCTCGACGTGAGGAGGTAAATGTCTCAGCTCCGATCTTGAAATGTATTTGCATTAGTGTTCTGTGTGCCAGGATCTACTATACACTAGTATCTTGTAAAATAAAGGGAATAAAACATTGCAAGTTGAAGATACATGTTCCACAGCTGATAGTTGACCATGACAGTATGACACTAGTCTATTTCAGTGCGATATGCCTTTCTCCATGAACCAGTGCTTGCTATTCTTACGCACAAACTGGGTTGAATTTTCTAGTATTCACTGACTCTGATGTGTTGTTATTTCTTTCTCAGATAAAAGCCAAGAAAATCAGTGAAATTCATACAGAGGCAGAAATGAAACTTGGATTGCGACCTGGGTCGACCACAAACATGAGGAATGGACGAACTGGTACTGGAGGGCCACTGTCACCTGGAGCTTTCCCAATGAATGGACCTGGAACTGGTGGCATGATGCCTGGCATGCCTGGAGCGAGAAAGATGCCTGGAATGTCTGGGTTAGATGATGATAATTGGGAAGTTCCACGTTCTAAATCCAGAACTGACTCATTCCGCAGCCACACCCAGCTGGTGAATAAGCCATCGTCTGTCAATTCTAAACTATTTCCTCAAGGCAGTGCAGCACTAATTAGTGGGAAGACAAGTGCACTTGTGGGCATTGGTGGTCCAATATCCCGTCCTTCAAGTTATTCTCCTGGACTTGCACCAGCTCCATCTGTAGCTCCTGTTGTTGTGAAGCCAGCTGCTGCTCCCAAGTCAAACTCTGCTGGTCTAGAAAAGAAGACCATCTCTCTTCTCGAGGAATATTTTCACGTCTGTATTCTAGATGAAGCACAGCAGTGCATTGAGGAGCTCAAGAGTCCTCATTACTACCCAGAAGTTGTTAAAGAGGCCATCAATCTTGCTCTTGACAAAGGTGCCAGTTCCATTGATCCTCTTGTTAGGCTACTGGAATACCTTCACAGCAAGAATACTTTCAAGACGGCAGACTTGGAAACTGGATGCTTGCTTTATGGGTCTCTTCTGGATGATCTTGCTATCGACCTTCCGAAAGCTCCAGCACACTTTGGTGAAGTTATTGGGCGGCTAATCATGTCATGTTGTCTGGGTATTGGAGTTCTTGAGGACACTCTAAAGAAAATGGAGGATACCTTCTTCCGCTCAGCGGTTTTCAAAGCTGCAGTGAAGACCATTGGGGCAAACCCATCGGGTCAGGCAATCTTAAGCTCACATGTTACTGAAATGGATGCTTGCAACAATCTTTTATCCTTGAAATAAATGGCATAAAACTTATCTCAGATAGTTCATCTAGTTTCGCCCTCGAGGAAATTACAATGCTGCAGTATTGAGAAACAACCAATTGTAAGCTGTAGGTTTTTTTTTAGAAGTCATATGTGAGCTTATTGTTTGGGCAGCGACGAAGTGAAACAAGGAAAGCCACAAATTTTGCTCGCCTGTAACGGTAGGTTTTTTTTTTTTTTTTACTTCTGTAGCCTGAGATGAAAGGCTTTAACCTGATCCTATCTGTCGTATTAATGCCATTACTATTTTTTTTTGGTGCTCATATATTGTGTAACCTGTATTGTATTTTGGGAAGTATTCTTTGGGATACATCTATTTGTGGTATTAATATAATTACTATTTTTTTGTGCTCCTATATTGTGTAACCTGTATTGTATTTTGGGAAGTATTCTTTGGGATACATCTACGTTGAGTACGTGAAAGGTTGACATTGTACACAACGATTCTTTAGCCCGTCTGATGACACCTTTTGTTTTACCCCTCTGATGTCCTTCGAATTGGGGTTTGCTGAAATTGGCTCGTCCGTACACGAGTGTAGAACTACCATTACGAGATGGCATTACCCAAATCAATAGGGTGTCTCAATCTCAACAGATTGGCTGTTGATGTTACTTCAACCTAAAGATCCTTAACTTTACACTGTGATGCGTATTGAACTTTGAGAGCCTCGGTTCTGGTCTCATTCTGAAAATTGCAGCGGTGCATTAGATAGGAACTGCATTCCAAGTTGTTAAAATCTGCGTTATCATACGATTTTGTATATCTTTATGATCTTAACTAAGGGGTCTCATTCTATGATTCTAGCTAATAGAACCTATGTTTATACAATTTTTAGTAATTACGATCTTATCTTTTCGACTGGATTTAGAATTTACTTTTTTTTGACAACCTTGGCCATATGCGATTTTGACATACTTCAAACCTTAGTTGTGACTAGATGGGCCTAGATCGTCTTATGACACTATTTTCTTCGACCCTTTGGTCACATGCGCTAAAGGGATTACGATAGAAGCCGAGTGGTTACTGTCACTGCTAGGTCCTTCCTATTATTGTTACTATTGGTTATAGAGATGGATAATAATCTAGAGACTCAGGTGGGAACAAAGACTGGTTGTGGAGAGGGCAACACAGCGAGGCTCCGGGTGTTATGGCCATGCATGTTTCAGTTAAGACCCCTGACTATTGTGGTGTTATGATCAAGTTTGAACATCCCAAACACATATACGGTATTATGGATGACACGTAAGTCTACTACCTTCTTGCTCTAAGGTGTTAGTGTGCTGAACTGCTACACTGGCCCCATGGGTGGTAGTCGAGGCGGAGTGTCCATGGAAAAACTCATGGGACTGGTAGGGTGGGTTCTCTGGGGCGGCCGGGTCGGTTCAGGCCTCGTGCGTGCAAGTTCGGGAATGGTGGCTTTAGTACAAACCTGTTGGAGTGCGTGCGACTGTATGTTTGGATTTGCTCAGTTAGATGTACATCAATTTGAATCGCCGCACTTCTCGGTCACGGAGAACATTTGCCATATTGCTATCTTTGTAGTAGTGACGGGAACCAAGGTAATAAATAGCGTATAGGGTTGGTAGCGGACTGGCGTTGAGGTAGCGGATTGCGAATAGCGAGCGATATTATGGACGATAAGTTCCAAGAGCGGCATCCGATAATTCCACATAATTTTAAGTACATATATCATGAATAATGAGTATAAATAGACATTTAATTATACTTAAAGAGCGTCTGAACCTAGACCTTGGAGGCTACAACCGATGCGTGAGTGTTTGACTTGGGGGTGTGAGTCATAGTGGGGTGGGCTGATTAGAGTTATTTGCTTCCATGCTATTGCGGCCTGCTACGTGCAATTGCGGCCGTAATGTCACCCCGCTACTCAGAATTGCAACCGCAAAGTTTCAGGGTGTAAAGGTTAGAGCGTTACCTCATAGCGGTAGCGGCAATGGACCGCTAGCGCAATTGCGGCCGCTACCGCTACCTTGACGGAAACATAATGATGGATGCGATGGAGTATGAGGAACTCAGAAACAAAGAAAGTAAAAAACTGAACTTATATACAAATATAAGTGAGACTTAACTTAAGTATTAGTGATACAAAAGACAAGGACTTCACTCAAAGTTGAGCAGCATCCTTGAGGTATAAAGTGGATGAGAAGCAGCTGATAGCTACGGATTCTCCCTGGCACTCTCATCTTTCCTCTAGGCCTACTTTCTAAAGTTTATTGTGGTGGGGCTTAGCCTACTCATGTTTCTTCTTTTCCGTGGTTAGAATGGTGGCCCCATGGGATATTTATCATATCATAGCCATAGGTCTGTTCATAGCTGGGGTATTTGTAAGCAAGGATGGAATGGAGTGACACAAAAGTTTAGCCCCATTGATGCCACTTAGGCCAGCTGGATTGGGATCTTCACCACTGATTGTTTACTTAGACCTAGTTTAGTTTCCAAAAATTTTTGCCTCCAGCCATCACATCGAATGTTTGGACACATGCATAGAGTACTAAACGTAGACGGAAAAAAACTAATTGCACAGTTCTCGGGGAAATCGCGAGACAAATCTTTTAAGCCTAATTAGTCCATGAAAAGCCTTAAGTGCTACAGTAACCAACATGTGCTAATGACGGATTAATTAGTATCATTATGTTCGTCTCGCAGTTTCCTGACGGGTTCTATAATTTGTTTTTTTATTAGTATCCGAAAACCCCTCCCGACATCCTTCCGACACATCCGGTGTGACACCCAAAAATTTTCTTTTCGCGAACTAAACGCAGTCTTATTAGGTTGGTAGCAGTATAGGGTTTACTGGGATCTCATTCAAGGCCGCTCGAATCGTTAGATTCACTACCTCAACTTGCTAAATTGCTTGGATCAGTTACGCCGATCACATGGTTCCTAAGTTGTTCTTGTTTTAGCTTTTCTAGCTACATAGTTTTTATTGTGTATGTAAACATAATGTATATCTGTGTATCTAGAAAATCAGAATAACTAATAATTTAGAACGGAGGAGTGGGGAGTGGGGAGTAGATCACATGTTGGAGGAGGGGTGACCCAAACGAAGTCTAGCATTTATATTGTTGACCTATCATGTCTCAAGTGCTTACAGTTTCAAAGCGTGAACCAAATGAAGACATGGCAAGCCGGTCGCTCTACGACTTCATGATTTTCAGCCCAATTTTGCTTAGTGAGTTCATGTGCTCAATAATATATAGTTCTACAAGTTACTAAAATTGTACATCAAATGAGTTGCTACTTGTTTTTTTTACGCTAGTCATGTAATGACCGGTATTGGCCGAAGTGGCCGATATTAACTATAGTATTGGCACGTATCGAGGCTAGAACGGGATGTAACTACTCACTCATGTACCGGTCTATACCAGTCTGTAGACCTAGCTATCGGTATGAGATATACTCCCTGATAAGTTATTTTTGCTTTCCGAGAAGTCAAATTTTAACTTTGACCAATTATATATAAAATAATATTAATATTTATAATACAAAATTAGTATCATTAGATATATCGTTGAATATACTTTTATAATAAACTTATTAGAGATATAAATAATGCACACGTTTTCTACAAATTTAATCAAAGTTAAAAAAGTTTAACCTACACGTATCCCATAACAATTTTCTTTCTGCGACTGTGGAAATGTATCCCATAACGATTTTCTTTCTGCGACGGAGGGAGTAGAGTACTGGCCATTTTTTTTATGGTACTGGAATGATATTAATTTGCTTGGATGGAAGAACCTAGTTCACGGCCAACAAAAAGAGTTGAGACATAAAAATTCATAGTTTCTGAAGAATGCATCCAAATAAAAGTATGAACCATTGTGTTTCTTACGATAAAATTTTAAAATAATACTCCGCTTAGGTACATTTGGATCATATTTTCTTAGAGAATATTTTTCTAATTAAATTGAAACATTTATTTATGAGCCGATGTTTGGCCTTATGGCATTATTGGTCCACATTTAGAATAAAAATGTTCCATGTTCGTATTCAAGAGAAAAATGTTTCAAGGTTCATGAGAAAAAAAAGTTCCACCTTAACAAAATAATAAATCTAAAAGATGTTCCCTTTACTTATTTGCAATGTCCCAATAAATACTATCATCTTGGTTCCACTAATTTAAAACAAAAAAATGTTCCGCGTTTCAGGAAAAAGAGTAAATACAAATTATAGGAAGAATATAAAGACTAAATAAAAAGAGAGAAAGAAAGAAACAAGAAAAATCTGCAAAAGATGTTTGAAACCATGGACA
Source organism: Saccharum hybrid cultivar R570 (assembly GCA_038087645.1). NCBI lineage: Eukaryota > Viridiplantae > Streptophyta > Magnoliopsida > Poales > Poaceae > Saccharum > Saccharum hybrid cultivar. Next base: position 6,007,779 of record JAQSUU010000191.1, on the reverse strand, counting down.
GCCCATGTCCAGGAAAAGGCCCGTGCGATTGCGTTTTCCCTCGGCCGAACAGCCCTCGACTCGCCTATTCTTTCTCCCGGCGTGCGCTCTCTCTCTCTCTCTCTCTCTCTCTCTCTCTCTCCGCTCGACGAATAGGCCGCCGCCGCCCCGCCGCCACCGCCGCCGTGCCCAGGTCTTCGTCGGCCCCTTCTCGGGCAACGAGCACCGAACAGATGGTATGCCCGCCCCTTCTCTTCCCTTCCTGCTGTGCGAAACCGAGCAGCACCCAAAGCCTAACCTATGCTATTTGGCTGTTTGTATGTAATCGGGCCCGATCTAATTGCAAGTGTATAAATGAATTATGCCTACTAACTTCGATTCTTATTGCGAAAAAGAACTATGGGGTTGGATGGTTAGCTTAATCGGAGAATCGGACCTGATCTAATTGCAAGTCTATACATGAATTATGCCTACTAACTTCGATTCTTTTTGCAAAAAAAACTTATCGGGTGTACATGTGTACACCCATATGCTTGTTGGGGGCACCGGTGATTGGATGGTTAGCTTTGATAAGAAAGTGATCTGCTATTTGCTTTTGTTGACTTGTTCGAGTTCTGGTTTATTGAGAGGGTTGGGAATGTGGTGATATCTATGGGGTATGTCGTGAACATTCTGGTCCATACTTCTCCCCTTCTGCAATTTATCAAAAGTACTTGGTTATAAGCTTAAGATCCTCAGGTGACTCTGCTTCTATGTTCTGATATGTAAGGTTATAGACTTATTTTAGTTGTATGAACATGCTGCAATGTGTCATCTGCTAACTAAACTTTGTATGTCAAACTTAATGTTCTTTTGAGAACATGAAATTAAGTCGTCTGAATGTTCAGGCATAATATGTGGAACTGTTGTTTTGTATTTAGACAGTTGTATTTTACTTTAAGATATGATAGTTTCTTCTTCTTCTTCTTTTTTGTAATTTCTGATCAAAAGTTGGCAAATGCTTTGACACTGAAGCTGCATAGCGGCATGACACCATAGTAGGAGTTATAATTACTAGATAACAAAGGTTGCCAAACAATCGTTCTCACTATTGGGAAATATGTAATTTAGAGGCTGTGTCTTGACAACCTGAAAACCCAATGGTGATGCTTCATGAATAAGAAAAAGTAGTACAAGCCCATCCCCTACCGACCCTGTGCCAGTTTCATTATGCCAATACCCATGATTTCATTGCTCTTACCTTAGTTCTGATGTTCCCCAACTACTTGTAACTTGCCACACCGTCAGCTCAGAGACTGCACACTGCAGCTTGCTTGGTTATAATTTATTGCTGGGAAATGAATACCGCTAGGTCTTTAATAATGCCTTGGCCTGTATTGCTGGCTAGCAAATGGCACAATTGCTAACTTGCATTTTGTAAGTTTGTCTATTATGGATGATTGGTGGGACTCCATATACCAAGGAAATCCCTGTATCCAACTGCATTTTTCAATCTCTGATTTTATCCTTTCCGTTCTCTTCTTTACCATTTTAAGCTTCAAATAAAGACATGTTTGTTATACTTTATTCTGCATCTAGTTATTTTTATCAATGAATTTTACATACTCATAGGTTATTGTGCCTTTTCCTTTGTTACAAGGATTATTTGTTCATAGACTGGTGACTCCTTTTTTTTTGCCTTATTTAGGTTATACCTTCTAGTTTGTAAAACACAACGAATTATTTACTGTTCCTTTGTGCCTTTCCTACAGGATGCTTCTTTACTTAGACATGCACTATAGGCATCTAAGGAGCTAGGCTATCATCTAAACCTTTAAATAGCTATGCTCAGCTTTCAATACTTGAAGAGCATTTAGAAATCCTTCTTATCCTTCTACAGAATCCTTTATTTTCGTCAATCATCGTGTAGTTCTAGCTTAACACTTCTTTTTCTGTCTGAAGAAGCAGAAAATATAAAGGTTACCTTGAATTTATAATCGCATAAATATTATACATTACATAATTTCGAAAAAAAAATTGTGTTGTTTGCATGCAAAGTAAGATAACACTATTGATAGTGATAGGCATTGTGTTGGCTTGGGTTTCCTTTATTCCCAGTATGTGCCTTGAAGATCAAAAGTTTTTAGATGCCATAACTGTGCATCCTGTCCAAAGCCAACTTGATGATGACTACACCAATATTATTATTGCTGCTCGAAATAAAGGAAAGGGAATAAAAAGTATTTGTATTGGGTAGCTAATAAATGGGTTGTCTGGTAAATCTTCACTTTTGTGTTATTGCTCCCTTTATGAATATTCCAGCATAGGAGCTGCCACAGGGAATATTGTAGCATCTGTTGTTAATATCCAATGTTTGGCACTTTGGTAGAAGCACCACCAGTTTATGCAATGATACCCATGGCACTTGCTATGCGCTGATGTGTGTATCTGACTGATTGCTCTTTGCAGGCTGGGAGGCACACCATTATTCTGATGCAGCCATCTCAAAATAGGGCTTCTAGAACATTTATGGATTACAATTCGGTTAATCATGCATTGGATGGTATGTATGGTTGAAAAAGGACCTGCTTTAGAAAAAACTCTAATAAAACTCCCTAGTTTGTATTATTTGCATGACCATGGTGGTCTTCGTGTGATCCTATACTCAGAAAAAAAAAGCAGTGATATTTAACTATATCTTATAGAAACGTGATATTAATCTATCTTAGAGGTTTTGATTGGATCTAGTCCTCTTTGTTTAAATTTGTTGCTAGCTGGCCTGATGTTTTACCCCCTAGCTTTGCTGTTAGCAATAGGCTACTTTGACGTGGATCCAGCTTATGCTCTTCCAAAAACCAGATTTGCAAATCTGCAGTGATTCTTCTTGATTTATTTCCCTTCTAAAGTTCATAAGTTACTTGTAACATTCAACTGTAATGGCAGGGATCTGTGGGCTTTATGAAAGGAAAATTAGGGATATCAACCCAATGGTCCCAAACATAACTTATGATATCAGCGACCTCTATAACTTCATTGATGGCCTAGCTGACATTAGTGCGCTGGTGTGAGTACAACTTTTTTTAAGATTTTCGGAGTTCCTTGAGGTATATTTATACATGTTCGTGTTCAAAACTAACAACATAATAATTGTGCTTTCCCCCCCTCCATATGCAGTTATGATCACTCGATTCAGGCATTTCTGCCATATGATCGACAGTGGATAAAGCAAAAGTTGTTTCAACACCTGAAGAAACTGGCTCAGCGGTAGCACGACTGTTGTTTGGTCTGATGTCTTTTATCCAACAAGCAAGCATGCGTGGTAATAGCTGTCCAATCAGTGGTGTTGGGAGGTGTTTCTTGTAACTTATGATAACATGGCAGATTTGCTCCCTTGTATTCTGGATGTTGGACTCGGATTTCATTGGTGGCTTGCTTGTGGTTGCGGTACCCTAAACTTGTCTTGTTTTCGGAGTGTTGAGAGTCAGATAACCCATTTGCCTGTTGTTAAAAAAAACACTGTTGCCTATAGATGGTTTCTATCTATTATTGTTCTTTAGAAATATGCCCTACGGTCATAAAAAGTCTTTAGGACAAGATTTTGTCAAAACCTTAAAGGCTACAAGCATCAATGACTTGATTATTTAGTTTGAAAATCACCGTTGAAACCAGCTTAATAGCCAATCCGAAAGGTTTTGATAGTCAAATGGCTAAAGATCTCTGGTTTTAAAGTTTGACGGTTGAAATTAGGCTCGAGGGATAGTTTGATGACAAAAAATTGGACTTCTTCCTTTCTTATATATGCATAATTTCTATTGAAAAGTACTTCTAAAAATCTCAAATTTGTGTAGGATTTAATAATATATTCTAGAGAGAAGAAATTAGCAATGTGTGTAGGATTTAATGAAATAATCTTATATATGCATAATTTCTATCGAATGTGATTTTTAAGTTAAATACATTGGCGTCCCTTTAACTCGTGGGCATGTGCCATTTAAGTGCATAAACTTGCAAAAGCGAAAAGTAGGTAAGCGCTGGTGTGGCAGTCGTCTGGTTTTGGCAGGATTTTTGCTGCTCCTGGAGGTTGGCAATTTTGCAGAGAACACCTTGACTTGGATTGAAAAGGGCACCTAGCCCACTGTTCGTCTGTTTCCTATCTATTCCCAAAACAATCTGCCCTTCCTCTTGCTCCTCGTCGCCCTGACACGGCATGCCTTTCCTTAAACTACTTTGAATTTATAAAAAAAACTCGGAGTAATTTCTAATGCCAATCTACACATGACTTGATTGAAACAAGTCTTTTCTGTTAAATATTAAACTCTAATATTTTTAAAATGTTTCTCAAACTCCTAATTTTAAAATGTTTCTTAAACTCCTAAAACTTCGAAAGTGTTTTCTAACGCAAATCTACACATATAATTTGTATGTTTCCAAACTCAATAATTTAAAAGTTATTGATGCATGCAGTTTTAGTGAACCATTGTGACAGGAGACCGGAGGGAATATTTATTAACTTACATCATTGAGGGAATAATTATTAACTTACATCATTGTATGTCTGAACAGAGCAATAATCACTATTCGCGGATATATGTTTTGCTTGGAACAACCTGGAAGATGGATTAGTGTTACAATCACTTCAAACCTCATCTAATACAAGTGAAAATCCTGATCACTGAAAACAACAAAATCATGAAGCCAGGACCTATATTAACTTCATAGTCTATGGAAGCAACGTCGTGCCTCCAGACAATTGATAACCAGGAAAAAAAATGGCCAAGCTATCTTTCAGCACTGAGTTTTGTCAATTTGATTGTCCCGTGTCAGTGCCCCAAGGTTCTCACACCAGAATCCCTCCTTGCCTGCCTGTGTGCCTAGTAGATCACTGCCACTCTACCAGCATACAGGCCCTAACCTCAATGCCTACCAGTGTGACGAGAAGCGCCCCTAATCCTGAGACTAGCCTTAACACCGACCTCGATTGTTTCTGATGGTTCAAAGCCACAGGACTTCATCATTTTGTAGTATTTATTTGCCTCTTCTGAGAACCCACCATCGAGAAGGCCTCTTATAACCCTCTCAAACTGATCAGACTTCAATAGTTTCTTCTTCTCTTCCAAGATCTTGAGGGACCTGCGGGCTTTCTCTTCCTGGCGAGACTTTGCATACATATCGGCAAGGAACACATGGACTTCTATGGGCTCTTCTCCAAGCTTCTTTATCTTCTGCACAAGCTGTTCAGCCTCCAGAACTAGCTGCAACATAGACAGCCAATCCAGTAACATGAGATTCGTCTTGACACCAAGTTCAAGTCCGTCCTTCTCTAAACTCAGCAGCCACTGCAAAGCCTCGTCTAGTTGGTTCTTCTTCATGTGCGCAGCCACCACACCAGCAATTGAACTGTCACCTGGTTCCTGTCTAAACCTAATCCTGATTTGCTCAAACATGGCACAGGCTTGAGTAGGATCACCAATACGTCCATATGCTTCTATACATATTGCATAGAGCTCCTCTGTAGGCTTGATTTCATCATGTGCCATCATATTAAGAACCCTCTGTGCACATGTCATCATGCCTCGCTGAGCATATGCTCGTACGATGTCTGTGTAGATTTCTCTAGTGGGTTTGACATTGACACGTGTACCCCTCATAAATTTTATCAGATTTTCTGCTTGTTCTGGTTCTCCATGGTTGATATAGCAATTAATCATTGAACTGATGAGTTTCAGATCTGGTTTAAAACCCTCCCTTCGAATAAATTCAAAAGCCTCCTTGGCCTGCTCTAGATTGCCTGCCTTGCTATACATGTGGACTAATACGATGGATGTGATGACATCAGGTGCAATACCCTTCTCTTTCATTTTACCAAGTACTCTCTCTGCGCTTTTCACATGATTTGCTTTAGCGTGAAGATCAATTAATTTTGAGTAATCACGGATGTTTGCCTCAAAAGATTCTTGAGCTAGCAGAATTTCAGCAACCTGCAAGTTCAAATAGTAGCATATGTTAAGTGGTGTGAAAACATTTCTTTTTTTAAGGAAACTAAACAATTGATTTAACACATATAAACCATGGCTAATAACATATTTAGAGTTGTGCGGGTGGGTGGGTGTGTTCCTTTTTTTCTCGAATACGCAGGAGAGCTGCGTATCTTTGTATTAAGAGAGAGAAAAACAGCCCCTTACAAATAAGACCACCTCATTCCAGGCTGGGCTATGAGGTGGGTTGGGAACATAAAAAAAGTTTGGACTAATAAAAAACCAAACATAGGTGAGACCAGACCGCTGAAAACCAAACACCTCATTCCGGGCTGGACTAGCAGTGGGTTGGGAACATAAAAGGTTTGGACTAATAAAAAACCAAACACAGGTGAGACCAGACCGCTGAAAACTAAGACGCCAAGCTTAGCTAACTTGACCCAAAGCAAGGGCGTTAAGACCACGTCACCACGCGCAACCGCTAGACACCAAAGATGGTGTTACTCATTGTAAGGCCTAAAAGACGGTGTTGATGTTTGGGCTGGCACCCTCAAAAACACACAGATTTAGCCAAGCTCTCGAGATAATGCCAGTATTCACTCCCTTCCTCTTGTCCTGAACTTTCTTGATTGATTTGCGCCACCACACGGCAAACGAAGATTCATGTCATTGGGGAACCAGCTCCTGCAATCCCATCGGTATAAAGATTCTGGACCAGAACAGTCGTGCAAAGACACAGGAAGTGAGCAGATGTTTAATATCTTTGTCAGCCTGATCGCACAGGGGACACTGAGCAGGATGTGGTAGGCCGCCTCACCTGACTTCGGCAGCAATAAGTAGGCCCCGCATTTCGCCAACCCGGGCCACTAACGACCTCTGTCCCACCAGTCTGCAACAGGCAACTGCTCCAGCATCCCCACCTCCCTCTCCCCCCAATCCAAATCTACCTAAAACCCCCTGTCCATGCCTTGATCCACAGTGGCTTGCATTGCCTAATATGTGCCCACCATGAATCTAGGGAAGACTTGCCGGGACTAACATATCTCAAAATCCCCATTCACATGAACAATGCTCTCTTTCCCCTAGAGCTCAATGGCAGCCATGCCTGACCCTCCCTGACGACAGCCCTCTCTCCTACATACCACCCTTCTGAAACACCAGGTAGCCGACCAGTGGCACCCATAGCACCCCCACTGAAGCCTCAAATCAATGCCCTCCCTCCCTCCCCCGCAACCAGATGTGCATCAAATGATATAACTGGTGAACATGAACTCCTTCCAAATGTGCGTCAAATGATAATCACCTTGTGGGAGAGGAACTTACGAGAACTACTCATTAAAGTATTCAGAAATTCTAGAGTCACAACCCTTGTCTGAAGGTGAAGGGCATAATGATCTCCAGAAGTTTATGACCAAATTTGATGGCACTTGATAGACATGATAAGACGGGCTCAAAAGAAAAAACACCACAAATCACTATGCAGACAATTTGTGTCAATCTGTTTTGCCCAAGCACAATAAGTTTAGAATGAAATATTTCAGTGTAATCTAGTATTCACTTCCAGTAAGCCCACGAACAATTTTGGGGTTCAAATAGGCTTAGTGTCACTAGGTTCAAAGGACGAAATGGCCCAATAAAATACAACTTAACTCCCTATGTCCCCAAACTATTGTTCCAGAGAATGCTTCTCATCATACAACTTTCTTTTCTCTAAGAATGAAAACGTCCAACCACATTCTATGTCTCTATCCAGGTTAAGCTATCATTGTCTGAGTAGATCCAGGATATCTCTACTATTCACCCAGTGAAAACAGGTAACTAGTAACATATTCCAGCAATAATTCAAGTAGTTTTCAGCGAGAAACTTGTGGAGAAAGGAAGAATTTTACTACATGCAAAAAGGGGGGAAAAACACTAGCAAACAAACATTGCAGCATGATGCACACAAGCTTTCAGTGTTACCAAAGATCTCACCTTGAGGTACAACTCGACATTCCGTGCCTTAATCCGCTCAAGCAGCGCTATCCAATCAACACGGTTTGGCCGGAGATCCTCCTTCCACTCCTCAATGGCAGGCACCGGATCTCCTCTCCTCGGGTCAACTGACAGCAGCCGCTCCTCGGCCTTCTTCGCCCTCCCTTCTACAGCCTTGGCCTCCTCAGGCACAAAATGCGCCTCAGCCTCGGCCACTCGCTCCGCCACCTCAGCCCACTTTGGGTCAGACATGTCCAGTCCGTACATCGTGAACTTCACCTCTCCCTTCCTCTTCGGAAGAGCGGTCAGCCTCGGCACCGGCGCAGGCGCCGGGTCGGCACCGGCCTCGGCATCGGCGCGCTTGTCATCAAGGCCGCGGTAGAACTCGACCTCATCGAGCTTCTCGCGGGCCCACTTGAAGCGGAGCTCCCGGAGCATGGCACCGCGGATGCCGACATCGACAGCGAACCGCGTCATCTCCTTGACCTCGTCGCAGTGAAGGTATTGGCGGAGGTCGGCGCGGACCTGATCCCGGCGCATAGCCTCGCGCACGGAGGCGCTGACCTCCCATACGGCCGCCCAGAGGTCGTCATTGAGCTCGATAGCATCAGGCCCCCGGTCGGCCCCGGTGAGGCGGCACAGCACGGCGTCCGCGACGAGGCGGAGCATTTCGTCGAGCACGTCACGGTCATGGTTGGAGAAGGCAGCCGTGAGTAGCGGACGGAAGGCAGCCACGAAGCGCGCGAGGAACTCGTCGAGGGTCGGATCGGATGCCGGCTCCGACTCGGCTTTCGGGGTCAGGCTCGGCTCCGATTCGAGGATGCGGGAGACGAAGGGCGACGAGTCATGAGGTGGCGGCGGAGGGGCATCGGCATGGATGTGCCGGAGGAGGAATGTTGTCGGCGCGCTTACAGGGGCTAGAGAAGCTGGAAGCCGTCGGGCGAGACGGGAGAGGGAGAGGAGGGCTCTCATGGCGGCCGTCGCCGTGGGGTAGCTGCGGCCTGCGGGGTGGTGGCTCTGGTAAGAGAAGCGAGGAGAAAAACCCTACGGCGGCGGGGAGAACCGCGCCTCGATCTGCACCGTTGATACACCGATCCGACGGATGTTTCTGCATGCTGCCCCTAGCTTGGTTGATAGCGTTGCGTACCGTGTCAACGGGTTTTTCTAAGTTGCGCCTCGTTTAGATGCACCATAAAACTTAGAATTTTTTCACTCTCCGTTACATCGATCTTTAAACTTACGTATGAAGTAGTAAATATAGATAAAAAAATAATTAATTATATAGTTTAGTTATAAATCACGAGATGAATTTTTTGAGCCTAGTTAGTTCACGATTAGACAATATTTACCAAATAAAACGAAAATGATACTACTTATTAGGTTCATTTTTTTTAATCTAAACGAGGCCTCGATGACGATGAGAAAACCATTCGATGATATGAATTCATCTGAGGTAGCACTTTTTTTTTTCACCGCCTGCTCTAAAACTATCACTTCAAGTTTGTTTCTATTCTGATTGTTTATTTTATTCTTATCACTACGTCTGCTACTCCCTCGTTCACTGTTCCTAAATAAATAGATTTCTTGAGTTATCTTAAATCAAAATTTTTAAACTTTAACAAAATTTATAGAAAAAATGGTTAAGATTTATGATATTAAATTAGTATCATTAGATTTGACATAGAATATATTTTCATAAGGTACTCATTTTATGTCATAGATATTGTTACTTTTTTCTATAAAGTTAGTCGGCACAAATTCTATGAATTGATTTATTCAGAGACGAAGGGAGTAGTCTCTTGGAACCCACATCCATATACTAACGCCTTGTTTAGTTTGCCTCAAAGTTCCAAGTTTTTTCACTCTCTCTCCATCACATCAATTTTTAGCCGTTTGCATGGAGTACTAAATGTAGGTAAAAAAATATCTAATTACACAGTTTAGTTCAAAATCACGAGACGAATCTTTTGAGCCTAGTTGGTCCATGATTGGACAATATTTGCCAAATAAGACGAAAGTGGTACTATTCATCGGGTTGAAATTTTCCTCAATCTAAACAAGGGCTAACATGACTTTGAAAAATAGCTGATATATAGTTTTTGAGAGCCAATAAAAGATTACACTTCAATACATTGTCTTCTCTTCCTCCCCTTAAATTTATCACCTAAGAGAACTTGGTGTACTCCCTCTATTTTCAAATTGTAAGATATTTTTACTTTTCTAAATACATTATTAAACTATGTGTTTGGGTGTTTGGTTTTGCTTATAAATAGAATCGCCCCTTTTTATCCGGTAGGTTTACCCCTTTTAAAACATTTCATCGCACACGCATGGTGTATCACCTACTGTGGTGGCACAGCCTAGTGGTGGAGGCGAAGCTTGCGTTAGGGGTGACTCAGGTCACACGGGGAAGGGGCTTGCAGTGTTCGCACGGTGCCCCAATGAAAGGATCAAGATGTCTAAGAGGGAGGTGAATTGAGCTTTTCTAAAAAATTAATTGCAAGAATTAAATCCTACAAGCTAAAATTCACCCCTAGTGTCTACTAGTGTTCCTTGTGATTCTACCGGAAAAAGTTTTGCACCCTAAGTTTCAATCCTAGTCTAGCATGGCAATTTTAGGAAAGTAAACCAAGCAACAAAAGTAATACGAGAAAGTAATTGCTTGAAAGTAAGGGTTAGGAACACGGTGATATTTTTCCGAGGTATCGGAGAGTCGCCACTCCCCACTAGTCCTCGTTGGAGCACCCGCGTAAGGGTGTAGCTCCCCCTTGATCCGTGCAAGGATCAAGTGCTCTCTATGGGCTGATTCTTTGACACTCTGTCGCGGTGAATCACCTAAAACCGCTCACAAGATGAGTTGGATCATCCACAAGCTCCGCCGGATGATCACCAAACTCCCAATCACCACCAAACCGTCTAGGTGATGGCGATCACCAAGAGTAACAAACTAGAACTCTCACTTGACCACAGCAAGCCTAATGAGAAGGTGGATGCACACTTGCTACTCCCTAGTACTAATGAGGGATTTCAAACTTTGATTCTCAAATCACAACGCTCACTAGAGCTCTTGCACTTCCTTGCATTTGAAAGGTGTTTCTCAGCTGAACAAATAAGCAAGTGACCTCTAAAAGAGATGAATAGAATGTATTTATATACCCCACAGTCAATTCCAACTGTTACCTGCCAACTCAGCAAAATACGTGCTGACCGGACGCGCCGGTCGATGGCAACGGTCGAAATTGAAATCAGCAGCGCTGAGTGACCGGACACACCGATCAGGGATGACCGGACACGTCCGATCGTGCAAGGATCTTACTGTACTATGACCGGACGCGCCGGTCGATGGCAACGGTCGAAATTGAAATCAGCAGCGCTGAGTGACCGGACGCACCGATCAGGGATGACCGGACACGTCCGATCGTGCAAGGATCTTACTGTACTATGACCGGACGCTCGGTCGAGTCCGATCAGTGATGACCGGACGCGTCCGGTCAGCGAAGTACCTTACTGGAACATGGCCGAACGCACTGTGGACGCGTCCGATAGTTTTCCAGTTGCGTCCGATTAGTTTACTTACCCTCTGTGACACGTGTCAACACGATCAACGCGTCCGGTCCTCGTAAGGACTGCGTTCGATCAACCAAGTTGAAACACAGTGACTGTCAGCACTGACCGGACGCGTCCGGTCAAGGGTAAACGGCTCAAACGACTTCGAAACGCGACGCAACTTGAACCGAGTTGCTTCCAACTGAACTTTGGGCTTCACCTGAGCTACCTAGTGCTAAGTTTGATAAGTGTGCACCACACCTAAACAAAAGACTCACCTAGGTCAAGCTACTCGCTCACGACCAAAGGAAAAAAAACGAAGATCTTAACGACTATTCCAAACGTAACTCAACACCTTGACATCCAGAACTAACCGTCCTTAATCTTGTCGTTAATCCTTTGAAAACCGAAACGATTTCCATTAAGGGGCATAAACACTATAGTGCTCAAAGCAGTTACCAATCTCATGACCTAACTTACCAAAGTTTCTGCAAAAACACATGTTAGTCATGGTAATAATGCGTTGTCATCAATTGCCGAAACCAACTCTCGGGGCCTAGATGCTTTCACCCAAGACGAGTGCGCAAAGGCATGGCGAATCTAGCACGGTGGCCGAAGACGAGCACAGGAGAGGTGGATCTCGCGCTCAAGGACCCGATGGGCCTCGTGCAGGGGCCGGCTCAGACGCACGAGGTCCACACGGTTGATGGAGCTCACAGTGAAGAGCGGGAGGCGGAGCGCACAGCGATGAGCATGGCGTAGGCGAGTTTGCCTAGCGGTGAGGCGACACGAATGTGTGGCTAGCCAAGCGTGGCTTCCTGGAAACAACCCCCAACTCATACCTAGCTAGTCGGTCACTTCCCCTTTTGGCTTCCTTGGGCGTAACTTAGCACTTAAGCATGCATCCAAACATAAACAATGCGGAAGCTTGGCTTGCCCCTAAAGCACCCATCCAAACAACCCTACAGTATACAAGTAATTGGCGAAGGACATAAGCAAGTTAAGCGTGAAGCGTGACGATCCTAACACATTAGTCTGTCTAAACAAGACAATGGTGTGATCGTTTAGTGAAATATGCTATCTTAGTACCATGGTCATGTGGAAACACTTTAATTCGTGCCCGTTTTTTAGATTTACTTCCTCTATCCCATATTATTCGTCGTTTTCGGTTTTCGTGCCACAAGTTTGACTTGATTTGTAGAAAATACGTGCAACATTTATACCTCTAAATAAATTTATTAAAAACTAGATTCGAAGATCTTTCCAATGATATTGATTATGTACCATAAATATTAATATTTTTAATATATATTTTGTCAAAGTTTTTTTGGAAAGCAAAAATGACAGATGTTTTTGGACAGAGTGAATATATCACTAACGGTAAGCTATTGTAGTCATGAACACTATATGGGACAACAACTTTACAAAATTCTCACATTACAATAAAAACAAGTATGGACTTTGTGTCTTAATTCAGTTTACATGTGTGTGATGCTATTTTTAAACTAAAAGATACTTCCTCCATTTCGAATTATAAGACGTTTTGGATTTTTTTGATACATAAGCCTTGTTTAGTTTCCCCTTAAAGTTTAGTCCCTATCACATCGTATTTTTGGACACATGTATGGAGTATTAAATACAGACTAAAAATAACTAACTACACAGATTGCGACTATTTTGCGAGATAAATTTTTTAAGCCTAATTAGTCCATGATTTGGTGGTGCTACAGTAAACATGTGCTAATGACGGATTAATTAGGCTTAATAAATGCGTCTCGCGGATTACTGAGGACTTGTGTAATTTGTTTTATTATTACTATCCGAACACTCCCATGAGACACTAAAAGCCCAAGTTTGGTTTTAGAAATTGAGTGACACCAAAGTTGCTAATGTTATGTGATCAAGTGTGATTAAGCTAGACATAAGCAACATGTGATGGAGGTGGAAATAACATAAAGAGATGGCCACAAGACCACATGATTTAGTGCATAAAATAACGAGCAAGATCATGAAGAAATGCACATAAAATGATGGATATGATGATCAAGTGGAGGAGAAGGATCTAAGAGCGCAAGGCAAAGGTATAACAATAAGGTTTTTCTTTTGTCGGTCTAAGATGAGTAGAGAAGTGATTGACCGGGTTTAGAATACATAGCCGACTATCAAGAGGGGTAATCACGGTTAGCTCAGGAATCAAGTGCCACTAGATCAATGTCTTGAGCATATGCATTAGGATCTAGTTGAGAGCTAACATAACCCTTTGAAAATATTTGTGAAATGCTAACACACATACATATGGTGGTGTACACTTGATGGTGTTGACACATTTGCAAAGGAGAAGGTGTTGGAGTTGATTTTGATCAACTTGGTGAAGGGAGAAAGGTTTTTCGGTGTTCTCCGGACACTAGGATGGCTCTTGGAGTGGAATACTGCTTTGATCCATTGTGACTTGGATTAAGTGTCCATATGGGTTGTGTAGCCCTCTGAGTAAGCTTTCTAAAATGTTCAAGATCATCGAAATCAGAGTTCGGAGCTAAGAGTTATCGCCGTTTTACCGAAGAGTGGTATGTGACCGGACTCATGACCGGACGCGTCCGGTCAGCACCTGCGCGTCCAGTCAGTGTTTTTCGCGTGCAAAAGTGACCGGACGCTGCTGCGAGTCCGGTCAGTGATGACCGGATGCGTCCGGTCGCGTCGAGAGCTTACTGGAACCTCTATGGTCGTTGTTTCGCTATGACCTGCGCGTCCGGTCCCATTAGTGACCTGCGCGTCCGGTCAATACAAGTTTATACGCACAAAAACTAGCCATTGGAGCACGCTAGTGACCTGCGCGTCCGGTCAGTTCGACCGGCGCATCCGGTCGATCCGAAAATTCGTCCAATGAAGGGGTAACGGTCATATTCGTTTGTGGGGCTATAAATAGATGGTGGCCGGGTTTGGGGTTCTCTCTTGCACATTTGAGATCTTGAGACATCCTTTGAGCTAGAGAACAACCCTTCTACTCATCTCTTTGCTTGGTTGCACATCTTGAGTGAGATTCAAGTGCATTACTTGAGAGTTGCATTTTAGAGGCACTTGTTCTTCGAGTTGCTGCGGATTTCTTGTTACTCTTCCGTGTTTTCCGACACGGTAGACGGCTTGGAGCAGCGGAGGTAATTGAGCTCGCAATTGGAGATTGTTGGAGCCCTCACCAAGTGTTGTAAGGGGTTCTTGATTCTTTCCCATGGGAGTTCACGAATTGGATACTCTAGTGGAGCTCGTGGCTTGGAGGATCCTCATCTTGTGTGCGGTTGTGCGGCGCCCGCCGAGGGCTCGACTCTTGATAGTTGATTAGCTCGCAAATCGACAAGTGAGTGTATCGCCACAACAGGGAGTAGCTTGCCGGGAAGCAAGTGAACCTCGGGATAAATTCTTGTGTCGTTCTCTTCCCAATGATTTCTCTTGTGTGATTGATTGATTGGTTCTTCTCATCTCTATACGGTGGTATAATCACTCAAAGTTCTTCTCTCGCGTTACTCCTTGTTTCTAGCTTGTAGTTGTTGTTGTGTTTAGTGGATAGCCTTGCACTAGACTTTGTGTAGGTGGCTTGCTTAATTAGTTAGAGTCAGTGCATTTTGCTTCGTCGCCTTTTGTACTAACACTTGTGGTTAAGTAAATCTTGTAGAAGTTTTAATTAGGCTATTTGCCCCCCTCTCTAGCCTATTTGGACCTTACAAGTGGTATCAGAGCCGTGGCACCGTTTATTTGAGGCTTAACAACCTACGGTGAAGAAGAAATGGCTCAATTAAGCTTGCACATCAACAACACCAAGAAGGCACCTCACTTTGATGGCACAAAATATGCATATTTGAAGGTTAAGATGACAGCACACATCAAGTCAATCAATAGAGAAATGTGGAAGGTCACCGAAACCAAATTTAAGGTTGCAAATCCGGAAGCACCAATTCTGGTGGAGGAGAAGAAGCTCCAATGCAATGACATTGCCATTAGTGCTCTTCATGAGACACTAGATGACAAGACCTTTGAGCAAGTGAAGAACATTAAGATTGCTCATGATGCATGGGCAAAACTTGAGGAAACATATGAAGGCACCGAAGGCACCAAGACCACCAAAGCGTACATTCTCCAAGAAAAGTTTTCTAGCTTTAAGATGGAAAAAGATGAGAGTGTGCCGGAGATATTTCATAGATTGCAAGTCATTGTGAATGAGCTCAAAGCACTTGGTGAGGAGGTCAAGGACAATCAATTCTCCATGAAGTTCTTGAGAAGCTTACCCAAGAGGTTTTACATGCTGATCACCGTACTTATGAGGACAACATTGAAAGATTCAACTCCTCAATAAGTATTCCAAGAAGTGATGACCGATGATTCATATAGAGAAGATGATGAGAAAGAGAAGTTGGTCAAAAATAAGAAGGAAAGTGAGAAGAAGGATGATGAGAAGAAGAAGAGTGTGACATTCAAAGGCACCACATATACGGGCAAGTCCAAGATTGAATCATCAAGTGATGAAGACTCAAGCTCTTCTGATAGTGATGACATTGATGAGAAGATGACTTTCTTTGTCAAGCAATTTGACAAATTCATGAAGAAGAAAGGATATCGTGCAAGAAGGAGGAAGAACTCATCCAAGAAGAATGAGCAAACTATAAGATGCTTTAGATGTCATAGCAAGGACCATCTCATCGCCAAATGTCCTTATGATAGTGATGATGAAAATGTTATCAAGAAGGAAAGAAAGAAGCAAAAGAAGAAGCAAGAAAAAAAAAGGAGAGCTCTCATAAGAAAAAGAATGATTCTCATGTTGCTACATAGGATAGTGATGATTCCTCAAGTGATGATGACGACTACAAGAAGAAGGGGCATGCTAGCATTGCTATTCAAGAGAAGAGCTCTATATTTAACACTCCATCATGCTTCATGGCTAAGGCCGCTAAGGTATCATCCGAAGATGAGAGTGATCATGATAGTGCTAGTGATAGTGATAGTGATGATGATGATCTAACTAAAGATGAACTAATTACTATACTAGAAGATTGCACTCAATATTTTAAAGAATCTAGAAAGGAGTGCAAGGACTTGCTTAAGGATAAGAAAAACCTTATGCAAGAACTTGATGAGCTTAAGGCATCTTATGAGAGTCTAAAGGTAGAACATAAGAAGCTTCAAAAGTCTCACTGTAAGCTTGAAGAAGCTCACTCCTCTCTAATTAAAAAATGTGAAAACATGCCAACTAATGTTGAGAAAACTAAAACTTGCAACATGGGCATATCATGTGATATAATTGATGAATCTTTTCATAAGCTTATTGTTGTTGCTCCCACTAACCCTTCATATAGCGCATCTACATCATCCTCGTCTAGTAGTGATGGTTTCACTTATGACTCCACATTTATAGTTGAGAATGAAAATCTCAAGAATGAGATAAAAGAGCCCAATCACACCTTAGCTAAGACTTATGGTGGTGAGGACTGCTTGCTTATGTGCTTGGGTAGCTAAAGAGCTTCTCTCTACAAAGAGGGATTGAGCTACAACCCTAAGAAAGGCAAGGCCGATTTTGCTCCTCACAAGACTCATTTTGTGAAGAACAATGGTAGCTATTGCAAAAGTTACAAGCAAGTTGGTCATATAGAGCAACATTGCATGAACAAGAAATCCAATGCTAATGTATCCTCGATTAAGCTTGATTCTTTCTATATGCTTACCAAGGGTACTCATGGTGTTCATGCTAAGTTCATTGGTACACTATGGATGGGCTCAAAGAAGAAAGCTATTTGGGTACCAAAGAACTTGGTCACTAACCTTGGAGGACCCAAATAAGTTTGGGTACCTAAAAAGAATTGATCTTGTCTTGTAGGTCAATTACAAAGCCGGAGGAAGGCATTGGGTGCTTGATAGTGGGTGCACTCAACATAGACCGAAGACTCTTGTATGTTCAAATCAATTAATACAAGTCAAAATGGTGGTTTTGATGCTATCACTTTTGGTAACAACAAAAGAGACAAGGTCAAAGGGCTTGGTAAAATTGCTATCTCAAATGACATGAGCATATCTAATGTAACACCTCAGGTGTTTAGCTCCTTAATTGCATTGCATTTGCATAAGCATAAGCAAGCATCATTCATTTCATGCATAAGCTTATAATATGTAAAACATGCTTTGGAAACATTGCCACATATGTTTATATTTCATGTGAAGTAAGAAGTGAGTAGTGTGCAAAACATAAGTACCTTATGTGCAATTTCCTTTGTGAGACATGTCAACCACTTTAGTGTAACATAATTAGCAAGAGTTATGCAACACACTCATGCAACATGTGCAACATGAGCTTGCAACATTTGGGTGAAAGTATTGAATTACTTGTTCCAAAGTATGTGACACTAGGAATCTTGTGCAACCAATGTGTAGAGTGGCTAATTAGGTCTTATAACACCTTAATTACATTTAGGGTAAGTAGTGGATCAATGTTCATGTTGACCAAAATTACCAAATTGCTCTTCCAAATGTTGTTGACTAAGTTGGACCCCTAGAGTGATCTGGTTTGACCAATTAAAAAGTCCAATTTAGAGATCTTGCATGGAGGAGCAACCTTAAGCAAAGTTGTAGAGAATTTCATAAGGAACAAAAGTTCTAATATGGCCATCTCATGAAAATGATCAGAACATGCTCAAAAATGGCCCACAAGTCAGTATTAGAGGCTGTTTTGGGACTTAGCCATTTTGGCTAAGTGTGGAGCTGAAAACTGTTTCGCTGTACCTCACTTTAGCAACTTGTAACTCACAAACTAGGCCGAACCAGTCTTTGAGCCAATTGACAAAGTTGTTGTCCACACATAGCTCTACAACATTGTCAATATCATCATCACCTAGTTCTAAATGGTTTAGGAGATGTGGTGTCTTGAAAATAGGGTTTCAGTCGGGTTCACTGACTGAAAACTCGTTTTAGTTTCCAAGTACACCACTTTGGAGCTCTGTGGTTTCAAATCCAGGCCGAACCAGTCCAAACTCCAATTGAAAAACTTGTAGCCCTCATGTAGCTCTATAAAATTGGTGTAATCATCTTCGACTAACTCAAGCTGGTTTAGGAGATATTCTTCGTTGAAATCACGCTGTCAATCATCGAATGACGGCCTTCATTCAGTCAAACCCGACTTCGTTGTCTGTCGTGGCCGACCGGAGGCAGGACCACGGCGACGCGTGGGGGCTTGGTGGCGGCCATGCGCCGGCCGTGGTCCCACTAGTCAGTCCACCGAGCCTTCAAGGCCGCCACGCGCGCACCGGAGCTGCCCCTATTTCCTCTCCCTCCCTCATTCGGCTTCGACACGGAGAAAACTGAGCCGCCATTGCCGCCCCACTCCGGCGAGCTCGTGCACGCTCACCACCGCACCATAGCCCACCAAAACTCGTCCACTGCTCCGCCTTGTAACCCCCTCCATCCTGCACCTCGCTGTCGGGGTCAATTGCGCGGGGGTAAGACAGCATCGCCATCTCCGCCACCGTCCGCCTCAGGCATTTCTCGCCGGAGCACCCCCGTGGCGTGGCCGTGCTTCCCCAGCGTCTCCCTATCTTGCGTCCTTGGTGTGTCGCGTCCGCCTTGAGCCACTGATGCTCACCGGACCGGCCATTAGGGCCGAGCAACCGCCTAGCTCATCGGAGCCGGCATGCCGCGACCGCGGGCCGCCATTGCCGTGGCTGGCTACCTTAGCCGCTGCCATAGCCCTCGTTGATGGTACCCTTATAATCGTATCGAGGTGGGGAAACATGACGGTGCACTTGGCCGCGCCGAAATCCGCTACCGGCGGCGAACTCCGGCCACCGTTCCTCCCCTCTGTTCTTCTCTCTCTGGCCTGCGGGCCCACGCTGTCAGTGCCACGCGCGTGCGGGCGGGAGCCCGAGCAGGCCGCGCGTGCGTCGCGGGCCGCGCGCGGAGGATTGGGCCGCGCGAGAAATCTGGGCCGCGCGCGCGTGTTGAGCCGGCCCAGTCTTAGATAAAATCCATTTCATTTATTTATTTTGGCACAGATTTAGTTGATGTTTGGAAAATGTAGATCTAGGGTTTTACTTGCCCAAAAATTATGAGATAAATTTTGTTAGGATCTACTTGAGGTGTAGTATTTTAGAAAAATATGAATTTGTTATGTGATGTTTAGTTTCTAGGATATTTAAATAGGTCTTTGAAATGTGTTTTAAATCGCATGCAAACTTGTTTAAATTATATCTTGAGTTTCAGTGTTCCAAAAATTATGAAATTTGGTGGGAAGACTAAGTTATACTTGCTCTATCTCTGGTAAAAATTTGGGCAGTAGGGCTTAAGTACTTTTCAAGTTATAATGCTATCTTGTTATTCTAGGAAATACTTAAATAAATTTTAGTATTTTTTCTACATGTGCAATGTTCATATAAATTTTTGGAGAATGTCTTGGTACCCTAGAGTGTCCAAGAAAATTAAGAAATCTGTTGTTTGACACTTTTTACTATGCTTTGTTATTTATACAAAAATCAGCCTTTTGGACTTGTGAATTTTGTTCAGAGAGTTCCTGTGAATAAATTGAGTTCAAATTTTTACAGTAGTCTCTTTTTGGGTCAGAGAGTCCCCTGTAATTTTTGTAGAATTTTAGGAGTAGTTTACATATATGTTTAAAATTCCACTTAATTACTTAAGTAAATTAAGAAAGGGGTGTAAATAAATATTCTAGATGGGCACACCTTACTTTCTGGTGTTCTTGTGACCTTTGTGAACTTGTGGTAACAGTAGTTTGGTCTTATAGGATATTAGCCACATAAATAAATATTTAATCTTTGCAATTCTAGGTTTTCTGGACAGCTGGTAGTATCTTTGGGTTTGACCCGTAATAAAAGTGTTTGCTGGAAAACTTGTGAATACCAAAATTGCAGTAAACTTGATAAACTAGCTTGTGTCACAATTTGGGAGCATTTGGCTTAGCAGTTTGGGAGTCATTGCTGTTTTAAGTGACAGTCCAGAATTGGCTGCTCTCTGTTTAGAGAGAGCAGATTCTGGAACTTTGAAATTTCGACTAGGTAAACTTTGGAATTAAGTATTGTGGTCAGAAAACATTTTGTGGTGCATTTCATAAGCTTTCCAGATTATCTTAGATCATATCTTTTGGATTTGGGAATCTCCAGTTATGTTAGAAACAAGTAGCTGCTGTCCAGAATGTCTTACCGTGATATTTTGGGTTGGATGTGGTAACCTAAATAATGTCACTCTTATGTTTGTTAGGTGTTAGGGCCTTAACCGAAGATGAACAACTATATCTTAGGTTGGATAGATTAGGTAAGTACTTCTCCACCGGAGAAGAGATTTGCACGTACTGATAAAGTAAATTGATTAGATTATTATATTGTATTTCTGAATTGGATTTCATTCCGAGCATGTTGCACCTTTATGCATCCATGATATTTATTGTGCATTCATGCAATAGGTGTACCGGAGGGGGTAACTCTCCTCGAATTCGAGCCTGTGATTCCGGAGGAAGTCCAGGACCAGCCGGAGCAGCTAGAGGAACCAACCGGCGGAGAAGTTCCCGCAGAAGACCTGACTGAGTGTCCTGATCACCGGCCTTCGACCTTTCTGAAAGGCAAGCCCCGGTGCATGCTGAACCTACTGATTTATAAATTAATCTTGAGTACTTTTAATTGTTTACTGTATTAAGTTGTAGGAGTTATATGAAAACACTTGTTGCATTATACCTGTCCTTGTCCAGATATCGTACTTAATCCTATATTAGGTTTAGGCACATGTCAATGCTTAGCCCTGCTTAGTACGGTAAAAGTCGGGTGATTTCCGGTCATCCGCGAGATGTAGGAAGGAGTCACGAGTGGCTTTATGGCTATCGCGGATGGAACCATGCTTAAAAATAAAACTGAGACCGGGCGGGAGTCCGATAGTACAGCCGCAAGACACTTCACGTCTTGGGTGTGGAGCTATGCCCGTCTGAGTCGTTTAAGGACCGATTCGCTGTATGTCCTTGAGTCATGTTGAACGCAGTCTAACACTTAGTTGGCCGGATAAGCCGTTCCGACCGCGAAGCCGAGTAATGTGGTTCAGGCCGGGAATCGAATGGTAGGTTGCTTCTTGGAGGAGAGAAAGGATGTGCTTGGGGACATTGGCGTGAGACCAAGGGGGGGTTAGAGTCCCTATCACCTGGCAGAGTGTCGCCCTTGGGGTCGCGACATCATTCGGACCCGCGATTCCTGAATCATATGAAAAGGTGGCTTGTGTGACCCTGGCAGGGGCCTGCGCGGTGAGTGTTAGAAATACCCCTCCAGCTGGATAGGAATTCGATTCGAATCGCCGTCGCTCCCGGTTAGTGAGCACTTGACTTGAGCAGCGGCAACGTAGATCTCATTAAATGAACAGATGGTTAAGTGGATGATATAATGTTGCCACAATGATATACCTGCTATGGATATAATAATAATGTTGTTGATTATACTCAAGTGAATGTTTAGTACAGGTGCTAAGATAGATGACAGGTAAATGCTAAAAATAACTGCTAGTACAGGTTATAAGAGTTTCAATTACTTATGCCTTTATGCAAAATGTGATGTCAGCTAGCCTCTTGTGTAAGCCTTGCATAATCCTTGGTGTCATCTTATTTCTGGTTTTCGACGGGTAAGTCTAGGTGAGTACATTCGAGTACTCAGGGTTTATTCCCTCCTGTTGCAGATGATATGCTCTACCAAGGCTTCTGCAAAAATTGTCTCCACCCTGCGGGTGA
This sequence comes from Saccharum hybrid cultivar R570, assembly GCA_038087645.1. Classification (NCBI taxonomy): domain Eukaryota; kingdom Viridiplantae; phylum Streptophyta; class Magnoliopsida; order Poales; family Poaceae; genus Saccharum; species Saccharum hybrid cultivar. Next base: position 5,985,585 of record JAQSUU010000191.1, on the reverse strand, counting down.
CGAAGACTAGATCACTTGGGTGTGATCATCTTTTATGTACTTTCCTGATGCTTTTGTGGGATGTTGATCAACAAGACTGGCAATAGTTAAACAACTGGCGTGTGTTGCTTCCGCTACTTTATAAACTTGGTTTGTAATAATTGCGACTCCGTGTGTGTAAACTTATTTCAGAACTACTTGTGAAATGTAACATATGATGTTGTATGTTGAATGATGCGATCCTGGTTGTAAGCAAGTTGGTTTGAAATCCTTCGTGGTTTCGATTGACTACCGGGATTATATGGGCTCAAGTTCAAAAATTTGAGCACTTCGGTGCTTGTTTTTGTACTTGTGCTCTTATAATTTGGTCGGTTCTGTTACAGCTGGTACCGGAGCATAATTCAACATTAAAAACATCGTACGGGTATTTAAAAACAAAAGTATTTGATTATGAAAAAGGGTTAAAACACTAAAAAATTATTTTTAGGTATGCCAGTGATCACATCCCTTAGCCCAAATAAGGACTCTTAGGTGGCTTAGTATAAAGACTAACTTGGGGGCCTTGTTTGTTTTTGTTTCGTCGTCCATACGACGTGATATTGTATGGATGCTATCCACTTGGGTGGTAATGTATGGATCAATTGCCTCGATGCTCTGGTAAGTGTGAGTTGTGAGAGCATGATCGTCCAACCGGCGATCTAGGGGAGAGTAGTTTTGGTGACTTGCATACTTACATGTTTAAACCGTGTAATTATGTAAGCACTTAATTGTGGGAACCTTTATATCGGGTAGCTTTGATACTGAAGTATATACATCAGGGAATGTGTATATGGAAAGTATTTAAATTACTGCTTTCTTGTGTGCATATATTGGGAAACTGTTGGGCTGAAATGAGATTTTTCTGCAGGTACACTAACAGCGTAACGAGTAGACCGATAGTTCGCTTATATGAGAGAACGTATGTATGCCACCGCCTAGCGTTAGAACTTTAGGTTTCTACTAAGGTGAGAGGGCGTACGGAACGTGCATGCATCATGTTTAATTATATCATACATATCATTTACTCCCTCCTTAAAAATTTCAGTACTCCCGACTAAATTAAATTTCGTATCCCCTAAATGATCCTCACTTTAAGTCGTATCTTGTTGCTACAGATGGCACGTACCAAGAGGACCGCTCACAAGTCCACTGGGGGCAGGGCACCTCGTCACCAGCTCGCTCCACGTGAGCCCCGCCCCGAGCCTACTGAGGTGGAAAGGCTGAGGGCAGAGTTGGCTGAAGTGACTGCTGCCAGGAATGCAGCACGTCAGCAACTGGAGCAAGTGATCCATGATCGTGACCAGGAAACACTTGCAGTCCAGAGATTGACAGTAGCACATCGCAACTGTCAACGCATGCTGGTCCATGTCATGAACCAGAGGGATGAAGCCTGGCACGAGGAAAACGTTCTGAGAGCTCGTCAGTTTGAGCTCGAACAACAGTTGGAGAATGCTGAAGAATACAATGATAATCTTCATGAAGAAGTGCACCGCCTGAACAACTAGCTAAATCCTCTGCTGCCTAGAAATATCAACGCAGATGAGGACATGGGTTTGGGAATCTTCATGGCTGGAAATGATGATGAAGTGGAGGTCAATGGGCCCCAAGATGCTGCACCAGAAGAGACACTAGAAGAAGAGCCTGAAGAAGAAGAAGACGATGAGGAGTTAGAGCCTGTTAGTGAGGAGGACGGCGGGGAGATCCTTGACACCGACTCTGAGGACGATGCTTAGAGTAGTTATCACGTAGCTATGATGTTAGGGTTGTCTTTTGTGCCCTCCCTGTGTTGGAGTGAGGCTTTGTAATAACTTGACTTTTGGGATGTAAGGTCGAACCCTATGTTTCCTGGATGTTTAGTTGGAACCTGTTAATTTCGATCGCAATTGGATGTCTTATTGTGTTGCGTTCGATGATGGTGTCACGATTAGCACCCTTCGGTGCCACGACGAAACCGAGGGCCTCCTATGGCGCGTGACATAAGGTTGTGCTGCTTGGCACGCGCTGGTATCGAGGTGGCTAGTCATGATCCACCATGGAACTCTACCGTTGAGAAGTCTCTTTGTGGTCAGTTTGAAGTAGCTTTCTCAGTCAACTAAAAACTTTGAAATCGAATCCAAGTACCGGACGAAAGATCAAAAATCACGTAGATATTAACGTAAATGGTTCAGTAACTGCTATGCTCCTTATGAGTGAGCCTTTATCAAAGTACATCTTGTTGGATTCCCTTGCATGATTGCACCAATTGATCCGCTTGAATAGATTGTGCGGTTGTGATGAATTATTATGCCATGATTATTTTAAGAAGTCTATTTTATGAAGTCAGTTCGACATATTTACAATAATTCATCTACAAACTTCCCACATCGTCAGTGCTCATTGGCTATGCATTTTGCAGATGTCGTACAATCTCCGTCGGGGTCGTGGCAATGAGGATGAGGAACAGCCACCCCCTCCGCCACCACCTACCCCGGCTGATTTGATGCAGACCGTGGTCGAAGGACAGCGCATGCTGGCAGATGCTATGCGCCAGCTTGCCAACCGGGAGGCTCGTCATGGCCGCCAGGGCCCAGAACCCAATCAATACAGTGATTTCAAGGACTTTCTTGATACTAAGCCCCCGCTCTTTAAGGAGGCGGAGGAACCACTACAAGCTGATGAGTGGTTGAACACTATTGAACAAAAGTTTCGCCTGCTTCGCTTGACTGATGAGCTAAAGACTGAATATGCTTCTCACCAACTACATGGTCCAGCGGGTATTTGGTGGAGCCACTATCGTTCCACATTGCCTGTAAATGTCTCGATTGCTTGGGATCAGTTTAAGGCCGCATTCTGTGGGAACTATATTCCTCTAGGTCTTATGGCTATCAAGCACACAGAATTTATGAGGCTGTCGCAGGGCAATAAAAGCTTGACTGAATATCTGCAATCTTTCAACAACCTGGCAAGGTATGCCACGGAGTTTATGGATACCGATTCCAAGAAAATTGCTAGCTTTAAAAGAGGCCTCGGCCCAAAGCTGATGAAGACTATGGGCACTAGCAAGTGCACTACCTTCAATGAATTTATCAGTGATGCTCTGACTCAAGAGAACAATAACTCTATCTATGCTGCTTCTAAGAGCCGCAAGAGGGCACTTGAGGCAGGTGCTTCACAGTCTCGAGCTCCAGCTGCCCCGAGGGCTCCTCCTCGCCCTCCTGCCACAAGTGCTAAGTTCCGTCCTCCACAAAAGAAGGCGCTAGTGAAGACTGGGTTTCGCAAGGCATATACAGTGGCTCTGCCAAAGGGTAATTCGAGCCAAGGCAGCTCCAGTGTCCCTCCTAGCAACATGCCTTGCTGGAACTGCAACAAGCCAGGCCATTGGTCCAGGAATTGTCCCTACCCTAAGAAGAATGTCAACCAAGGTGGCCGTCAAGGGCACGCTCATTATAACAGTATTGAGGAAATCCCATCTGGTGAGGATGTCACTGCTGGTAAGTTCCTAGTTGACCAACACCCTGCAGTGGTACTTTTTGATTCAGGTGCTTCGCATTCCTTTATCAGTCCTAAGTTTGCATCAGAGTTTGCGCACAAATTGCATACTGTTGAAGGTGGGGGTTATTGTATTAGCGCAGCAAGTGGGAATATTTCCACAAATAAAGTAGTGGGGAATCTTGAGCTTGAGATAGAAGGGCGAAAGTACTCGCTTGCCTTGTGGTTTTGCCGGGATTAGGCATAGATGTTATTCTGGGCATGAATTGGATGAGTCAGAATGGGGTACTCATTGATACATCCACTCGGGTAGTTATGCTCAGAGATCCTACAGATCAAAAGGGTTTTCTGGTACAACTTCCCAGAAAAGTTGATTTGTCTGGGGAAGTTCATGCTGTGCAAGCAAAGGCGTTGGCCGAAATTTCAGTAGTAAATGAGTTTCCGGACGTTTTTCCCGATGAGTTGCCGGGGCTCCCTCCGGATCGGGGTGTGGAATTTAAAATCGAGTTGTTGCCTGGCACGGCGCCCATCTCTAGGAGACCCTATAGGATGCCTCCAAATCAACTCGCTGAACTTAAGGTGCAATTGAATAAACTTTTGAAGAAGGGGTTGATTCGTCCTAGTTCGTCTCCGTGGGGATATCCTGCTATCTTTGTAAAGAAGAAGGATCAGTCGTTGCGGATGTGCGTAGATTATAGACCTCTCAATGCAGTCACTGTCAAAAATAAGTACCCTCTACCACGTATCGACATCTTGTTCGATCAGTTGTCTAAAGCTAAAGTTTTCTCCAAGATCGATCTAAGATCTGGCTACCATCAAATTAAAATCCGCCCGGAAGATATGCCAAAGACAGCCTTTTCTACCAGATACGGTCTTTATGAGTATCTTGTTATGTCTTTCGGCTTGACAAATGCCCCCGCACACTTTATGTGCTTGATGAATTCGGTGTTTATGCCCGAATTGGACAAGTTTGTGGTGGTATTTATTGATGACATCCTGATATATTCTGTAAATGAGGAAGATCATGCTGAACATCTGCGTATAGTCCTCACAAGACTGCGGGAACATCACCTATATGCAAAGTTCAGTAAGTGTGAATTCTAGCTTCGAGAAGTACCTTTTCTTGGGCATGTGTTGTCCGATGGAGGAATTATGGTGGACCTCGCCAAAGTACAAGAAGTACTGAACTGGAAGGCTCCTATCTCGGTTCACGAGGTCCGGAGTTTTCTTGGTTTGGCTGGCTATTATCGTCGCTTCATCCCGGATTTCTCCAAAATAGCCAAGCCAATGACTCGGTTGCTGCAAAAAGACACCAGGTTTGTCTGGACTCCTGAGTGTGATGCGGCTTTTCACCAACTGCGAACCCTCCTAACCTCAGCTCCGGTTTTGGCACAACCGGATATCGAGAAACCATTTGATGTTTATTGTGATGCCTCAGGCATAGGTTTGGGAGGTGTTCTGATGCAGGAAGGCCGAGTAATTGCATATACCTCTCGACAACTTCGGAAACATGAGGCGAATTATCCAACGCATGACTTAGAACTCGCCGCAGTCGTTCATGCTTTGAAAGTATGGCGGTATTATCTGCTGGACAATGTTTGCAATATCTACACAGACCACAAAAGCCTCAAGTACATCTTCACCCAACCCGAGTTAAATATGCGTCAAAGAAGATGGCTCGAGTTAATTAAGGATTATAACCTTCAAGTGCACTATCATCCTGGCAAGGCAAATGTGGTTGCGAATGCTTTAAGCCGTAAGTCTCATTGCCATTCCCTAGTTGAAACTAATTTTCATCGATCTCACCTTCTACATCCAGCGGTCTTGTACAACATCACTGTCAGTTGTACTCTCAAAAGCAGAATTATTGAGCTCCAAAAGATGAACACTGGTATATTTCACATCAAGCGTAAGATGAAAGAGCAAGAAACTACACAGTTCAGGGTAGATGAAGAGGGTGTACTATGGTTCCAGGATAGATTAGTCATGCCTAAGGACCGAGAGCTTAGAAATGATATTATGTCTAAAGCACACTCCTCTAAGTTGTCCATCCATCCTGGCAGCAATAAGATGTATTATGATTTGAAGCCATACTATTGGTGGACCAAGATGCGGAAAGAGATAGCTGCATATGTGGCTAGGTGTGACACCTGCTGTAGAGTTAAAGCTGTGCATATGAAAGCTGGGTTGCTTCAACCACTTTCTATCCCAGGTTGGAAATGGGAAGAGATAAGTATGGATTTCATTGTCGGACTTCCTCCTACTGTCAAAAATCATAACTCCATCTGGGTAATTGTGGATCGTTTGACCAAATCAGCTCACTTCATTCCAGTTAGAGTGGACTATCGTCCTACTGACTATGCTGAGTTGTACTTCAATCAGATAGTTCAGCTCCATGGGATATCTCGTACTATCATATCTGACCGTGGTCCCCAGTTCACTGCTCGCTTTTGGGAGCACTTGCATCACCTTCTGGGAACCAAGTTAGTGAGAAGCTCTGCTTATCACCCCCAGACGTCTGGTCAGACGGAACGGGTTAACCAAATCTTGGAAGATCTATTGCGGGCATGTGTAATATCATCCAAGGGTTCTTGGGAAAAATGGTTACCTCTAGCCGAATTCTCGTACAATAATAGTTACCAAGAGAGTATTAAGATGGCCCCATTCGAAGCTTTGTACGGTCGTAAGTGTAGAACCCCACTAAATTGGATAGAAGCTGGTGAGAGAAGATTTTATGGTATTGCTTTTGTTGAGGAAGCTGAGGAACAAGTCCGTACCATCTAAAAACATATGGCTGCAGCCCAAGCTAGACAGAAAAGTTATGCTGATCGTCGTAGAAAACCACTCGAGTTTGAAGTTGGAGACTTCGTGTATCTGAAAGTTTCTCCAATGAAGAGTGTCCAACGTTTTGGTGTTAAGCGGAAACTTGTGCCAAGATACGTGGGTCCTTTCCAAATCATAGGCAAGAGTGGAGCTGTTGCGTATAAAATCCAGTTACCTCCAAAAATGAGTGCCATATTCAACGTCTTCCATGTATCTCAGCTCAAAAGGTGTCTTCGAGTTCCCGAGGAAAGAGTCCCTTTAGGAGATATCAAGCTGGAATCCGATCTAACTTACGAAGAAAAGCCCGTCCGAGTGATCGATACTCAGGAACGAGTGACTAGAAGCAAAGTGGTTAAGTGGTATAAAGTAATGTGGAGTAATCAGGGTAGTGAAAGTGATGCTACATGGGAACGGGAAGACTATTTACGGGATGGTTATACGGAATTCTATGAAAAATGGTACGCTTTCCAAATCTCGGGACGAGATTTTTATAAGGGGGGAGGGCTATAACACCTCAGGTGTTTAGCTCCTTAATTGCATTGCATTTGCATAAGCATAAGCAAGCATCATTCATTTCATGCATAAGCTTATAATATGTAAAACATGCTTTGGAAACATTGCCACATATGTTTATATTTCATGTGAAGTAAGAAGTGAGTAGTGTGCAAAACATAAGTACCTTATGTGCAATTTCCTTTGTGAGACATGTCAACCACTTTAGTGTAACATAATTAGCAAGAGTTATGCAACACACTCATGCAACATGTGCAACATGAGCTTGCAACATTTGGGTGAAAGTATTGAATTACTTGTTCCAAAGTATGTGACACTAGGAATCTTGTGCAACCAATGTGTAGAGTGGCTAATTAGGTCTTATAACACCTTAATTACATTTAGGGTAAGTAGTGGAGCAATGTTCATGTTGACCAAAATTACCAAATTGCCCTTCCAAATGTTGTTGACTAAGTTGGACCCCTAGAGTGATCTAGTTTGACCAATTAAAAAGTCTAGTTTAGAGATCTTGCATGGAGGAGCAACCTTAAGCAAAGTTGTAGAGAATTTCATAAGGAACAAAAGTTCTAATATGGCCATCTCATGAAAATGATCAGAACATGCTCAAAAATGTCCCACAAGTCAGTATTAGAGGCTGTTTTGGGACTTAGCCATTTTGGCTAAGTGTGGAGCTGAAAATCGTTTCACTGTACCTCACTTTAGCAACTTATAACTCACAAACTAGGCCGAACCAGTCTTTGAGCCAATTGACAAAGTTGTTGTCCACACATAGCTCTACAACATTGTCAATATCACTATCACCTAGTTCTAAATGGTTTAGGAGATGTGGTGTCTTGAAAATAGGGTTTCAGTCGGGTTCACTGACTGAAAACTCGTTTCAGTTTCCAAGTACACCACTTTGGAGCTCTGTGGTTTCAAATCCAGGCCGAACCAGTCCAAACTCCAATTGACAAACTTGTAGCCCTCATGTAGCTCTACAAAATTGGTGTAATCATCTTCGACTAACTCAAGCTGGTTTAGGAGATATTCTTCGTTGAAATCACGCTGTCAGTCATCGAATGACGGCCTTCATTCAGTCAAACCCGACTTCGTTGTCTGTCGTGGCCGACCGGAGGCAGGACCGCGGCGACGCGTGGGGGCTCGGTGGCGGCCATGCGCCGGCCGTGGTCCCACTAGTCAGTCCACCGAGCCTTCAAGGCCGCCACGCCGCACCGGAGCTGCCCCCATTTCCTCTCCCTCCCTCATTCAGCTTCGACATGGAGAAAACTGAGCCACCATTGCCGCCCCACTCCGGCGAGCTCGTGCGCGCTCACCACCGCACCGCAGCCCACCAAAACTCGTCCACTGCTCCGCCTTGTAACCCCCTCCATCCTCCACCTCGTCGTCGGGGTTAATTGCGTGGGGGTAAGACAGCATCGCCATCTCCGCCACCGTCCGCCTCAGGCATTTCTCGCCGGAGCACCCCCGTGGCGTGGCCGTGCTTCCCCAGCGTCTCCCTATCTTGCGTTCTTGGTGTGTCGCGTCCGCCTTGAGCCACTGATGCTCACCAGACCGGCCATTAGGGCCGAGCAACCGCCTAGCTCATCGGAGCCGGCATGCCGCGGCCGCAGGCCGCCATTGCCGTCGCTGGCTACCTTAGCTGCCGCCATAGCCCTCGTAGATGGTACCCTTATAATCGTATCGAGGTGGGGAAACATGACGGTGCACTTGGCCGCGCCGAAATCCGCTACCGGCGGCGAACTCCGGCCACCGTTCCTCCCCTCCGTTCTTCTCTCTCTGGCCTGCGAGCCCACGCTGTCAGTGCCACGCGCGTGCGGGCGGGAGCCCGAGCAGGCCGCGCGTGCGTCGCGGGCCACGCACGGAGGATTGGGCCGCGCGAGAAATCTGGGCCGCGCGCGCGTGTTGAGCCGGCCCAGTCTTAGATAAAATCCATTTCATTTATTTATTTTGGCACAGATTTAGTTGATGTTTGGAAAATGTAGATCTAGGGTTTTACTTGCCCAAAAATTATGAGATAAATTTTGTTAGGATCTACTTGAGGTGTAGTATTTTAGAAAAATATGAATTTGTTATGTGATGTTTAGTTTCTGGGATATTTAAATAGGTCTTTGAAATGTGTTTTAAATCATATGCAAACTTGTTTAAATTATATCTTGAGTTTCAGTCTTCCAAAAATTATGAAATTTGGTGGAAAAACTAAGTTATACTTGCTCTATCTCTGGTAAAAATTTAGGCAGTAGGGCTTAAGTACTTTTCAAGTTATAATGCTATCTTGTTATTCTAGGAAATACTTAAATGAATTTTAGTAATTTTTCTACATGTGCAATGTTCATATAAATTTTTGGAGAATGTCTTGGTACCCTAGAGTGTCCAAGAAAATTAAGAAATCTGTTGTTTGACACTTTTTACTATGCTTTGTTATTTATACAAAAATCAGTCTTTTGGGCTTGTGAATTTTGTTCAGAGAGTTCCTGTTAATAAATTGAGTTCAAATTTTTACAGTAGTCTCTTTTTGGGTCAAAGAGTCCCCTGTAATTTTTGTAGAATTTTAGGAGTAGTTTACATATATGTTTAAAATTCCACTTAATTACTTAAGTAAATTAAGAAAGGGGTGTAAATAAATATTCTAGGTGGGCACACCTTACTTTCTGGTGTTCTTGTGACCTTTGTGAACTTGTGGTAACAGTAGTTTGGTCTTATGGGATATTTGCCACATAAATAAATATTTAATCTTTGCAATTCTAGGTTTTCTGGACAGCTGGTAGTATCTTTGGGTTTGACCCGTAATAAAAGTGTTTGCTAGAAAACTTGTGAATACCAAAATTGTAGTAAACTTGATAAACTAGCTTGTGTCACAATTTGGAAGCATTTGGCTTAGCAGTTTGGGAGTCATTGCTGTTTTAAGTGACAGTCCAGAATTGGGTGCTCTCTGTTTAGAGAGAGCAGATTCTGGAACTTTGGAATTTCGACTAGGTAAACTTTAGAATTAAGTGTTGTGGTCAGAAAACATTTTGTGGTGCATTTCATAAGCTTTCCAGATTGTCTTAGATCATATCTTTTGGATTTGGGAATCTCCAGTTATGTTAGAAACAAGTAGCTGTTGTCCAGAATGTCTTACCGTGATATTTTGGGTTGGATGTGGTAACCTAAATAATGTCACTCTTGTGTTTGTTAGGTGTTAGGGCCTTAACCGAAGATGAACAACTATATCTTAGGTTGGGTAGATTAGGTAAGTACTTCTCCACCGGAGAAAAGATTTGCACGTACTGATAAAGTAAATTGATTAGATTATTATATTGTATTTCTGAATTGCATTTCATTCCGAGCATGTTGCACCTTTATGCATCCATGATATTTATTGTGCATTCATGCAATAGGTGTACCGAAGGGGGTAACTCTCCTTGAATTCGAGCCTGTGATTCCGGAGGAAGTCCAGGACCAGCCGGAGCAGCTAGAGGAACCAACCGGCGGAGAAGTTCCCGCAGAAGACCTGACTGAGTGTCCTGATCACCGGCCTTCGACCTTTCTGAAAGGCAAGCCCCGGTGCATGCTGAACCTACTGATTTATAAATTAATCTTGAGTACTTTTAATTGTTTACTGCATTAAGTTGTAGGAGTTATATGAAAACACTTGTTGCATTATACCTGTCCTTGTCCAGATATCGTACTTAATCCTATATTAGGTTTAGGCACATGTCAATGCTTAGCCCTGCTTAGTACGGTAAAAGTCGGGTGATTTCCGGTCATCCGCGAGATGTAGGAAGGAGTCACGAGTGGCTTTATGGCTATCGTGGATGGAACCATGCTTAAAAATGAAACTGAGACCGGGCGGGAGTCCGATAGTACAGCCGCAAGACACTTCACGTCTTGGGTGTGGAGCTATGCCCGTCTGAGTCGTTTAAGGACCGATTCGCTGTATGTCCTTGAGTCATGTTGAACGCAGTCTAACACTTAGTTGGCCGGATAAGCCGTTCCGACCGCGAAGCCGAGTAATGTGGTTCAGGCCGGGAATCGAATGGTAGGTTGCTTCTTGGAGGAGAGAAAGGATGTGCTTGGGGACATTGGCGTGAGACCAAGGGGGGGTTAGAGTCCCTATCACCTGGCAGAGTGTCGCCCTTAGGGTCGCGACATCATTCGGACCCGCGATTCCTGAATCATATGAAAAGGTGGCTTGTGTGACCCTGGCAGGGGCCTACGCGGTGAGTGTTAGAAATACCCCTCCAGCTGGATAGGAATTCGATTCGAATCACCGTCGCTCCCGGTTAGTGAGCACTTGACTTGAGCAGCGGCAACGTAGATCTCATTAAATGAACAGATGGTTAAGTGGATGATATAATGTTGCCACAATGATATACCTGCTATGGATATAATAATAATGTTGTTGATTATACTCAAGTGAATGTTTAGTACAGGTGCTAAGATAGATGACAGGTAAATGCTAAAAATAACTGCTAGTACAGGTTATAAGAGTTTCAATTACTTATGCCTTTATGTAAAATGTGATGTCAGCTAGCCTCTTGTGTAAGCCTTGCATAATCCTTGGTGTCATCTTATTTCTGGTTTTCGACGGGTAAGTCTAGCTGAGTACATTCCAGTACTTAGGGTTTATTCCCTCCTGTTGCAGATGATATGCTCTACCAAGGCTTCTGCAAAAATTGTCTCCACCCTGCGGGTGACGAAGACTAGATCACTTGGGCGTGATCATCTTTTATGTACTTTCCTGATGCTTTTGTGGGATGTTGATCAACAAGACTGGCAATAGTTAAACAACTGGCGTGTGTTGCTTCCGCTACTTTATAAACTTGGTTTATAATAATTGCGACTCCGTGTGTGTAAACTTATTTCAGAACTACTTGTGAAATGTAACGTATGATGTTGTATGTTGAATGATGCGATCCTGGTTGTAAGCAAGTTGGTTTGAAATCCTTCGTGGTTTCGATTGACTACCGGGATTATATGGGCTCAAGTTCGAAAATTTGAGCACTTCGGTACTTGTTTTTGTACTTGTGCTCTTATAATTTGGTCGGTTCTGTTACAACTAATGTATTGCTAGTTGAGAGCTTGGATTTCAATCTTTTATCGGTGACACAACTTTGTGATCTTGGCTTCAAGTGCATATTTGGTAGTGATGATGTTGAAGTCATTAGTGTTGATGGATCAAATTTGATATTCAAAGGATTTAGACATGTTAGCTTATACTTGGTTGACTTCAATGATAGTGAGACACAATTGACATCATGCTTGCTTAGTAAATCTAGTATGGGATGGTTGTGGCATAGAAGGCTTGGTAATGTTGGAATAAAATAATTAAATAAACTTTTGAAGCATGACTTAGTTAGAGGCTTGAAGGATGTCATCTTTGAGAAAGATAAACCTTTTAGTGCTTGTCAAGCCAGTAAACAAGTTGAAAATGCACATCCTAGTAAGAGTGAAATGAGCACTTCTAAGGTATTTGAGCTATTGCACATGGACTTATTTGGACCAACAACATACACTAGCATTAGTGGGAACACGTATGGTTTTGTGATTGTTGATGATTACACTAGATACACCTGGGTGTTCTTTCTTTATGACAAGAGTGATATTTATGATCTATTCAAATCTTTTGTCAAGAGGGTGCAAAATGAGTTTGAGATTACCATCAAGAAGATTAGAAGTGACAATGGTAGTGAGTTCAAGAACACAAGAATTGAAAATTTGTGTGATGATCTTGGTATTGGACATCAATTCTCACCAACATACACTCCTCAATCTAATGGTGTAGTTGAAAGGAAAAATAGAACCTTGATTGATATGACTAGATCAATGCTTAGTGAATATAATGTGAGTCATTCATTTTGGAGTGAAGCCATCAACACGGCTTGCTATTGTAGCAACCGTCTATATTGCCATGGGAAGCTCGGGAAGACACCATATGAGCTATTGAATGGAAGAAAGCCCAACATTACATACTTTAGAGTGTTTGGTTGCAAATGCTATATTCTCAAGAAAGGCCCTAGATTGAGCAAGTTTGAAAAGAAATGTGATGAAGGGTTCTTACTTGGTTATTCTACCACAAGCAAGGCATATAGATTTTGGAATCTCACTAATGGCACTTTGGAAAAAGTTCATTATGTTGAGTTTGATGAAACCCAATGATCGCAAAATGAAGCTCAAAATCTTGATGATGTGAGAGGAGATCAATTGGCAAAAGTAATGAAGAACATGGATATTGGTGATGTTAGGCCAAGGCAAGTTGATGATGATGATATTCATGTGATCAACCAAAGTGTGCAAATTGATACAAATCAAGCAAGCTCTAGTGGTTCTCATGATGAAGCCTAAGATCGAGGTCAAGCAAGTGGAAGCAATCAACTCCCTATACTCCAACCTACTAGCATTGCAAGAGATCATCCATTGGATCAAATCATTGATGGAATTCAAAGTGGTGTTCAAACTATATCAAGATTGGCATCTTTTTGTAAGCACTACTCATTTATGTCATTTGAAGAGCCTAAAAAATAGAAGATGCTTTGAAGGATTCTGATTGGGTAAATGTCATGCATGAAGAGCTACACAACTTCACTAGAAATCAAGTTTGGGAGCTTGTTGAGAGGCCAAAGAACTACAATGTGATTGGTACTAAGTGGGTCTTTAGAAACAAGCAAGATCAAGATGACATGGTTGTGAGGAACAAAGCAAGATTAGTAGCACAAGGATACACTCAAGTCGAGGGTCTTGACTTTGCAGAGACGTATGCACCGGTTGCAAGATTGGAGACAATTAGAATCTTATTAGCATATGATTGTGCACACAACATCAAGCTCTATCAAATGGATGTCAAGAGTGCATTTTTCAATGGCTACATCAATGAAGAAGTTTACATTGAGCAACCTCCCGATTTTGAAGATGACAAGAAGCCCGACCATGTTTACAAGCTCAAGAAGGCGTTGTATGGTTTGAAGCAAGCTCCTAGAGCATGGTATGAGAGGTTGAGGGACTTTTTCCTCTCTAAAGGGTTCAAGATGGGAAAGGTTGACACCACACTTTTCACCAAGAAGCTTGGAAATGACTTGTTTGTGTTAAAAATCTATGTTGATGATATTATTTTTGGATCAATAAATCAAGACTTTTATGAAAAGTTTGGAAAAATGATGGCAAATGAGTTTGAAATGTCCATTATTGGAGAGCTTAGTTACTTCCTTGGACTTCAAATCAAGCAAATGAAAAATGACACTTTTGTAAGTCAAGGGAAGTATATTAAGGACATGATTAAGAAGTTTGGATTGCATGATGCTAAGCCAATGAGTACACCAATGGGCACAAATGATAAATTGGGTGTTGATGCTAGTGGCAATATGGTAGATCAAAAGCAATACCGGTCTATGATTGGAAGTTTGCTCTATGTCACCGCTTCTAGGCCGGATATGATGTTTAGTGTGTGCAAGTGTGAAAGATATCAAGCTTCACCTAGAGAAAGTCACTTGAAACCAACCAAGAGAATATTAAGATATCTTAAGGACACTCATGATGTTGGACTATGGTATCCTAAGGGATCTAATTTTAAGTTGATTGGATATTCGGATTCCGACTATGGTGGTTGCAAGATTGATAAAATGAGCATAAGTGGCACTTGTCAATTACTAGGAAGGTCTCTTGTTTCATGGTCATCAAAGAAACAAAATAGTGTTGCACTATCTACCGCCGAGGCCGAATACATTAGTACTGGTAGTTGTTGTGCACAATTGCTTTGGATGAAGGCCACTTTGAATGACTTTGGAATCAAGTTCAAGAATATGCCATTGTTTTGTGACAATGAAAGTGCAATCAAGATGACTCAAAATTCGGTTCAACATTCAAGAACGAAGCACATTGACATAAGGCATCACTTCATAAGAGACCATCAACAAAAGGGTAATATTAGCATTGAAAGCATTGGCACTAAAGATCAATTAGCCAACATATTTACAAAGCCACTTGATGAGAAAAGATTTTACAAGTTGAAGAATGAATTGAACATACTTGACTTCTCCAACTTGAAATGAGTGCACCCCTACATTCTTATATGGTATGCCTCCTCTTCGATAATACAAGGTAAAGTTATTTGGTATATCATTCATACTTTGCTAAGGACATGTTTAGAATATATAGACATATTTGCATGACAAATATGCTCATTCATGAAAATCAAATGATTTTGATATATATATGGTACCACTATTGCTTCTATGTTTGATTGATCTAGTGGTAGCATATGACATATTTGTGGGCTTGCAAACCTAGTGTTGAATCTAGAAAATGAGCTCATGATGTGTAATTCAACATGGTCAAGATAACCCTTATACTTTTATGAGGTGTGAAGAAGCTTGTCCTTGGATCAAATCGAATTACATATTCTATGCAAGTGATCTAGATTGAACCATAATTTGGACTCCCTTATATTGATTGACTTAATTCTCACTAAAATTAGCACTTTTTTATGGTTATTGACAAAGGGGGAGAAATAAGTCACAAAAATATAGAAAGGAGGAAAGAAAGCAAAAGATATGACATTGGAAAAGGATCAACTAAAATTGAGCACACAAGTAGGGGGAGAAAGCTCATGAACACCTTGTTACATTTGTATGTGCATTAACATGATGATGTGTTGCATTGCAAATTTAAATTCGATATTCATGCTTGTGTGTTGAATGCTAGAAATAGATCTTGAATGATGAATTGTTGAGAGTAGCTTTACGAGTGGTATCTAGACACCTTTGCTTATAATGTTGATCTCACGAGGTTTTTTAGTGTTTGCAATTTTTACAAGTGATGTATTACAAGTGGTGCCTAGCTACATCGATGCTAAGGATGGTATATAAAGGCAACTTCGATTGGTATCACGCTTCAAACGTCCATTCTATATACCATAGCATCAATTTGATAGTAGTAACTCCCAAAATTCAAATCCATACATATGTGCACAAATTGAACCAAACTCATAGAAGCACATATGTAGAGGGAGCTAATACTATCGAAATTAAAAATTGATTTTGTTTCACATCTTTGTGGTGGTTGTCATCAATTACCAAAAAGGAGGAGATTGAAAGCCCAAGTTTGGTTTTAGAAATTGAGTGACACCAAAGTTGCTAATGTTATGTGATCAAGTGTGATTAAGCTAGACATGAGCAACATGTAATGGAGGTGAAAATGGCATGGAGAGATGGTCACAAGACCACATGATTTGGTGCATGAAATGATGAGCAAGATCATGAAGGAATGCACATAAAATGATGGACATGATGATCAAGTGGAGGAGAAGGATCTAAGAGCGCAAGACAAAGGTATAACCATAGCGTTTTTCTTTTGCCGGTCTAAGATGAGTAGAGAAGTGATTGACCGGGTTTAGGATACATAGCCGACTATCAAGAGGGTAATCACGGTTAGCTCAGGAATCAAGTGCCACTAGATCAATGTCTTGAGCGTATGCATTAGGATCTAGTTGAGAGCTAACATAACCCTTTGAAAATGTTTGTGAAATGCTAACACACATGCACATGGTGGTGTACACTTGATGGTGTTGACACATTTGCAAAGGAGAAGGTGTTGGAGTTGATTTTGATCAACTTGGTGAAGGGAGAAAGGTTTTTCGGTGTTCTCCGACACTAGGATGGCTCTTGGAGTGGAATACTGCTTTGATCCATTGTGACTTGGATTAAGTGTCCATATGGGTTGTGTAGCCCTCTAAGTAAGCTTTTCAAAATGTCCAAGATCATCAAAATCGGAGTTCGGAGCTAAGAGTTATCGCCGTTTTACCGAAGAGTGGTCTGTGACCGGACTCATGACCGGACGCGTCCGGTCAGCACCTGCGCGTCCGGTTAGTGTTTTTCGCGTGCAAAAGTGACCGGACGCTGCTGCGAGTCCGGTCAGTGATGACCGGTCGCGTCGGAAGCTTACTAGAACATCTCTGGTCGCTGTTTTGTTGTGACCTGCGCGTCCGGTTGAAAGCCCAAGTTTGGTTTTGGTAATTAATGACACCAAGTTGCTAATGCCATGTGTTAAGTGTTTTGAGTTAGGCATAAGCAACACATGTGATGAAGGTGTATGTGGCAAGGAGTGGTGGCCACAAGATCACAAAGAGATGGTGCATGGACATGAAATGATGATCATGATGGAGATGCACATAATATGAAAGAACATGATGATTAAGTGAAGGAGAAGGATCTAAGAGCGCAAGACAAAGGTATAACCATAGGGGTTTTCCTTTTGCCGGTCTAAGATGAGTAGAGAAGTGATTGACCGGGTTTATGATATATAGCCGACTATCAAGAGGGGCAATCACAGTTAGCTCGGGAATCAAGTGCCACTAGATCATTGTCTTGAGTATATGCATTAGGATCTAGTAAAGAGCTAACATAATGCCTTGAAAAATGATTATGAAATGCTAACACACATGCACATGGTGGTGTACACTTGGTGGTGTTAGCACATTTATGAAGGCGGTGGAGTTTGAGCGGTAGAGAAGGGTTTGGGTTCTTCTCTCCCTCTCGCCGAGCTTGCGAGGCGGGATTCGGCGCTTTTTGGAGAAGTGAAACGCCTATTTTCTACTGCGCCGGAAGTCGGAAAAGAAACAGAGGCGAACGGAGGTCACTGTGGTGACCGGACGCTGCACCGGACGCGGTCACGGCTTGACCAGCGCGTCCGGTCAGTTCATTCAGTCAGCGTGCCTAGGGTGAGTGATCGGACGCTGGTCTGGCCTGACCAGCGCGTCCGGTCAGTTCACCTGTGCGCAGAAGCATAGCGCGCGACCGGCGTGTCCGGTCCTTCACGGGACCAGCGTGTCCGGTCAGGCGTCTAGAGGGGCAGAGAGCGCAGGAGTGATGATCGGACGCGGGGCGCGTCCGGTCATGTATGATCGGACGCGTCTGGTCGTGACGGGAGCTTACTGGACTCAAACCGGACGCTAGCACTGTCGCGTCCGGTCATTCGCTAAGGCGCGTCCGGTCGTTGCTTCGCGGGCTCGTAGTGCTGAGCGATCGGCGCGTCCGGTCAGTTGACCAGCGCGTCCGGTCATACGCTAGGGCGTGTCCGGTCATAGCAACGGTAACTTCTCGACGCGTACTGTGTCACGCTTGTCCTGTAGTGACCGGACACGTCCGGTCACCCTGACCGGTGCGTCGGGTCATCACGATTTGAACTGCGTCGTCCGGTAACGGCTAGCTGCGTACCCCTTCGTTATAAATAGACGTTGGCCGGGGTTTGAGGTAACTCTTGCACATTTTGAGAACTAGAGACATACTTTGAGCTAGAGAATAACCCCTCCACTCATCTCTTTGCATAGTTGCACATCTTGAGTGAGATTGAGTGAGATTCAAGTGAATTGCTTGAGAGTTGCATTCTAGAGGCACTTGATCTTCGAGTTGTTGCGGATTTCTTGTTACTCTTCCATGTTTCCCGACACGGTAGACGGCTTGGAGCAGCGGAGGTGATTGAGCTCGCAATTGGAGATTGTTGGAGCCTTCACCAAGTGTTGTAAGAGGTTCTTGATCCTTCCCCGCGGAGTTCGCAAATTGGATACTCTAGTGGAGCTCGTGGCTTAGAGGATCCCCATCTTGTGTGCGGTTGTGCGGTGCCCGCCGAGGGCTCGACTCTTGATAGTCGATTAGCTCGCGAACCGACAAGTGGGTGTATCGCCACAACGGGGAGTAGCTTGCCGGGAAGCAAGTGAACCTCGGGATAAATTCTTGTGTCATTCTCTTCCCGAGAATTTCTCTTGTGTTATTGATTGATTGGTACTTCTTATCTCTACACGGCGGTATAATCTCTCGAAGCTCTTCTCTCGTATTACTTCTTGTTTCTAGCTTGTAGGTGTTGTTGTGTTTAGTGGATAGCCTTGTCTAGACTTGTGTAGGTGGCTTGCTTAATTAGTTAGAGCTAGTACTTTTGCTTCGCCACCTTTCGTACTAACTTGTGGTTAAGTATTTATTGTAGAAGTTTTAATTAGGCTATTCACCCCTCTAGCCTATTTGGACCTTACACCGGTCCTGTTAGTGACCTGCGCGTCCGGTCAATACAAGTTTATACGCGTGAAAACTAGCAGTTGGAGCATGCTAGAGACCTGCGCGTCCGGTCAGTTCGACCGGTGCGTCCGGTCGATTCAAAAATTCGCCCAGTGAAGGGATAACGACCATATTCGTTTGTAGGGGCTATAAATAGATGGTGGCCGAGTTTGGAGGGTTCTCTCTTGCACATTTGAGATCTTGAGACATCCTTTGAGCTAGAGAACAACCCATCTACTTATCTCTTTGCTTGGTTGCACATCTTAAGTGAGATTCAAGTGCATTACTTGAGAGTTGCATTATAGAGGCACTTGTTCTTCGAGTTGCTGCGGATTTCTGGTTACTCTTCCGTGTTTTCCGACGCGGTAGACGGCTTAGAGCAGCAGAGGTGATTGAGCTCGCAATTGGAGATTGTTGGAGCCCTCACCAAGTGTTGTAAGGGGTTCTTGATCCTTTCCCATGAGAGTTCACGAATTGGATACTCTAGTGGAGCTCGTGGCTTGGAGGATCCTCATCTTGTGTGCGGTTGTGCGGCGCCCGCCGAGGGCTCGACTCTTGATAGTCGATTAGCTCGCGAACCGACAAGTGAGTGTATCGCCACAACGGGGAGTAACTTGCCGGGAAGCAAGTGAACCTCGGGATAAATTCTTGTGTCGTTCTCTTCCCGAGAATTTCTCTTGTGTGATTGATTAATTGGTTCTTCTCATCTCTATACGATGGTATAATCACTCAAAACTCTTCTCTCACGTTACTCCTTGTTTCTAGCTTGTAGTTGTTGTTGTGTTTAGTGGATAGTCTTGTACTAGACTTGTGTAGGTGGCTTGCTTAATTAGTTAGAGCTAGTGCATTTTGCTTCACCACCTTTTGTACTAACACTTGTGATTAAGTAAATCTTGTAGAAGTTTTAATTAGGCTATTCACCCCTCTCTAGCCTATTTAGACCTTACAGACACTCGATGTGACACCCCTAAACTTTAGCCCCTGGATTTAAACATCATCATAATCTTTGTTATGCTCTTAGATGTATAACATGTCTAGATATATAGTACATGCAGTACATCTAAAAATATCAAAACATCTTGTAATTTTGAAATGGATGGAATACAATTAAACCTTTATGAAAATTTTGTGTGACCATAACTCAAAGTTTGATTATGTGATGTGTATTTTTTAATGAACAACGAGTCATCTGTATCATTTATCGGGCTAACAATGCTTATTTGAGAAAACCGAAGGTCTTTAACTTCTCTCCAATTCACACATGTCATGTTATAAATTCTCAAAGCGAGGACCGAGTTCTTAAATTGTTTCTAGAGGCATGATTGGACTGTGCTGCTAAGAAGACAAGGCAAACTTGGACAACTGGCCAAAGCTCTGCAGCCAAAACGGTGCCCCGATTTGGACGAGTGGAGGGGAGAAAATGAATTGTATTTTGGCCAATGCAGATGAGGCAAGTCAAATTAGGGCAACAAACCAAACTTACCTTATTTCTTAGGTCAACAACACTTTCCCTAAATGACCTGTTTTCACTTAGAGTGAATCGGTTCACGGACCTAAGCAAGAACCTAGAAAAATTTGAAGGACCATGGTACTGTATTTAAGGCATTTTTGGATAGACTGACTGCCAACTAGTTCTATTAGCTCCTATATGTGAATGAATAGACTAACAACTAGTCCATGACTAGTGGATTAACAATTAGTCTGTAGTTTATATTCTTTAGCAACTAAATATCGGTTAACTAGTTGTTAGATCATAGATTGAATTCTTAACGACTAAAAGTTAGTTAACTAGTTATTAATCCTAGAGATCCAATCGGGGCCTTAATAACTCTCAACAAGCAAATAAATATAAATATATATAATAATCGGTAGATCAAGCAAAAGCGTGAGGGAAGTGAATATGAAAAGGAACTGTCTACACAGCACTCCAGCGTTTCACGCTCTCCTAATACCTGATTTTTTGTTCACCGTCTTCTACCTCCTCCCGTGCTCCGCCACTGCCCGCCGCCCGCCACCCTGCTGCACGCGCGATAGGGTCTCATCGGGGCTCCGCGGACACGGCTGTGGAGCTCTAGCGAGACCCTACCGTGGCTTTTGCGGCCTCCTCATTCCCGTCCTCACCCTGTCGCCACTGCACCGATCGTCTCCGCTACCGCTCGGACTCTAAGACCGACTGTACTGGGCACCGGTAAATGGTACTGCAGGATGCAAATAGAGGAGGAACAGCCTGCAGCGGGTACGGTATCTGATACGCTAAACAAACGGACGATCGCAGCTTCCGCTATTTCTGGCGTGATGGCGCACATACGCTATGAAGCGAACGCAGCAGCGACAGCGGCCACCACGAGCGCATGCGGAGGAATCAATGACGGGCCCACTTGTTCAACGATGAAAAAAATGCTATAACTCACAAACCAAAAAACCAAATTAAATTTCGATTGCACCATTAAATTCATTTCAATAAATCCTTCAAAACTAGATCACACATGGATATATTTAGATAAAGTGACAAGTAGGTCTCACAGTGGATAGAGGATGATATAGAGGATGGATGAATGCGGAAGAATTGAGTATAGAGAAGGGAATCTTGCTGACTAGGACGTATAGAGGATGAATATAGAGGTGCATGAGTGCGGATAGCCTTATGCCGCCACTAGAACCTAACACCGTCCTCTCGCTGTCCCCACCCTCTGGCCGCTTCTGTATCCACGAGCCTCTTCTAATGCGGCTGGATTTGGAGAAAAAGGGAGTGAGAGACCGGAGATGGAGGAGAAAATTCAAACGTTGGATTGCTCCGAAACATTGCTGTATATCATTTCTCATGTGAAAAATATAAAATTCGAAAAGGTTCATTTCTTTCGCAGCTTCGCTCTCCCAGTTCTGGCGAGACTCGGGGAGTCCTCTCCCTCCCCGGTTCACGTCTTCGTTCCATTTCCACGTCTCGGACCAGCCCCAATGCCCTCCAAACCCTAGTCCACAGCCCCTGTCCCCTGGCGGCCATGCCGGATCTGAGCACCGGCTACCTCCCTCCCTTCCCTGAATTCTCCCTCGACGCGGGGACCCTCGCCGTCGACCACGCCGGGGATGCTGCCGCCGCCGCCGCCGCCGATGCGGCGCCCGCGTACGCGTCTTCGTCCGCCACTGTGGGCGGCGGCGGCTGCGGCGGCGTCGACCTCATTATCCCAGCGGAATGCCGGTGGAGGGGCCGTATCCGCACCTTCGACATGGCGGGCGCGGGCGAGGGCGCTGCGACCGCTTGCCCCGCCGCGCGGCCCGGCAGCGGGAAGAACCTGTCCCTGATTCCGTCACCCGAGCCGGCGCGGACGCAGGCTTCAGCATCGGCTCCGACGCTCGAGGAACGCGTGAGCGAGTGGGCGGCTAAGAAGGCAGCGGCCGGTGTTCCGGCTCACCACTGCGTGCTGCCTTTCCTCACCGGGGCGCCAAAGGCGGTAAGGATTTTGGCTCGAAGCGCTTCGCATTGATTGACCAATGTCTGCTTTCCTTACTTCGAATTCCCATTTAACTCATCTCTCATGTCTGGGCGGATCAAGCAAAATGCAGCTGGTAATGAGTTTGTGCAGTTCATGTCGATCCGAGAAATTCTTTAGCATTGTGGCAACAACTATACGTGCACTTGAGCTATGAGTATAGGAACTCATCACGTGTGTTCATTGCACATTTCATTCCCATTAATCACTTATTTTGACACTTTAAGACATTATGTACAGTTTGCAATCAGTTT
Organism: Saccharum hybrid cultivar R570; assembly: GCA_038087645.1. NCBI lineage: Eukaryota > Viridiplantae > Streptophyta > Magnoliopsida > Poales > Poaceae > Saccharum > Saccharum hybrid cultivar. Next base: position 5,963,004 of record JAQSUU010000191.1, on the reverse strand, counting down.
TTTCTTCTTTAGCTCGGCCTGTCCGTTTCGCTGGTTTATTGTGCTGAAAGCACTGTTCGCTGGTTTGTTGTGAGAGAAAAACACTGCTGGATGGCTGCTGATTCTGCTGATAAGTCCAAACGAACAGGGTGTTGGATGGTGGTATACTTTTAATTATGTACATTAGTCACATCAAAATAGTACTAGTATATTTGTCATTAAAATGCTATAATATTTATATTTAATAGATTTACATCTCTGTCACGATGATATCTATTGCTCTGTTTCCTCCAAGAGTAAGAGGTTATGAAAAGGCACAAAATTCAAAAGAGTTTTAGCGAGGGAGTAGAAACCATGTGGGTTAGCATTGCCTATTTGCCTTTGGTCCGAAGCAAGCTGGTGTTGGCTAAATACGGAACCCAATGATAGCCAAAAATGTAGAAAATGTGTTGGTTACCAGGGTTCTAGTGTCCCCACCAGCAAAAGTACTACTAATGCAAAATGTTGTGATTTTTGAATATCTTCTAAAAACTCATGTTCATAGTACATGGAGTTAAAGAAACTTGAAAGAACTTCAATTTCAAATTAATCTGTTATATTATGTTTCAAGAAACACAAGTGGTACTTTAATCACATGATAAACAATGCTTGTCTATTTTATTTCTTGACATCTATATAATATTTTGCATACATACATGATTTATTTTGTAAGATCCAAACATACTGAATCCGTTAATGGGAACGATCCCCTAGATACAAAGTGCGCAACCATTTTATAAAGTTTTCCACCTCTGAATTGCTTTGTCTCCATTCCATAACTTAAAAACTCATTGTCCATGGTACTGTCTATCAGTTAAAATTTGAAGCTGCTGTTCATTAATCATGAAGCTGTTCCGCTGTCGTAAATATAGGTTGTTTAGGACATTGGTACTATCTATAATGTGAAACTGGCAATTTATATTAAAATTTGATACCTAACATAAACACAATCGTATGTATGGAAGTGCCTTTCATGATGAATCTACTGACATCAATCTGACTTTGTTAATCTATCTAATTTTTATTATATCGGTGGTCAAAGTGAAAAGTTTGAGTATTAGGAATCCTAAAATGACTTATAACTGTTACCAGTGTTAGTAATTAGTCTTGTTTGTTGACTTAGGAAGTTAAGATCCAATTTTTAGATCCAATTTTCCCCCCTTTCATCTGCTTAGCATCTAATACCTTCTTCATTTGTGCAAAGGTTGAATGCCGTTCGTGCTCCAAGATTATTTATGCTGGAGAAGAAATAAAATGTTCCGTTAAAAACTGTCCACTGATGTTCCATCGCAACTGTGCTGTAAAAGATACTTCAAACTTCACCGCCGAAAGCTTCAGGTGCCCTCAACATGTAAGTGTTGGAATTAATTTATTTTCTTGAGATGAGAAAAAATAAATTGATTAGTAGATGCTATACACTAGTTGATCCTTAAAAGTTTCTAGCAAAGTCCAAAGAAATGAAATATGTGACAAGAAAAGGAAGAAGTGAAACTGTACTCATGAAGTATGAGTTGGAAAGATGCAAGTCAAAAGCAAATTGAGTTTTGCTAGTTAAGAGGTGCTTGATACCACTAACAGCTACTGGATTGTTCATGCACCATGAACTGTGAATTGAGGGACGGATCTATGGAGTTTAGCAAAAGGAAGAATTAGTAACATAGAAATCGACTATTAGCTAGCATTTTTTGTATAGCGTGCCGCTGTACATGTAAGGTCGGTTACTGTAGCAATGTCGGCTACTGTAGCGAACCGACCCAAATGGCCTATATAATGACATGCTGAACTCCTTTGTAGGTAAGTTAGTAAATTAGATTATAATAAGGGTTGCTAGCTTCAGATAGCCTTGAGCTGTATGTAGATTGAAGCTAGTTAGAAAGCTAGAAAGAGTGTTGTGCTAGCTTCAGATATCCTTGAGCTGTATATGTGTGTGAGAGAAGAGATAATAAGGATATTAGTTTGAAGAATACCACATCCCACTGATTCACCGTATCCAATTCCTAACAGTAAGTTCCTATTTTATGGCATGGTGCACTTTTAAGTTTGTGTTACTTTGTATCGTGGAACATGTAACATTTCACTAAATCTACAAAGAAGTCTAAACAGAATATTAATTTTAAACTTCTCTGATTACCATACTCCAGTGTCCTATAATTGTAATATACTCTTCTTTAGCTTTTTCCTTTTTTTATCAATGCATGGTATGTTCAATATACAAGTGCAAGATTTAATGGTCCGAAGGTAAGGATTGCAGAGTGCATTGTAAATATCATAACCGTGACAAGAATAGAGATTTTTCTGCAATAAACTTGGGGTCTGATATTGCAGGCATGAAAAATTGTTTTGTAGATACAGTCAATGGTTAAGATGCAAACCTGTATTTTGTTTTTCAGGTCATGTTGTATTTCAATTCCTGTGCTTGGACTGGTTCCATTGCTTGATCATTCAAAACATCATTTAATTTTCTGTCTCCCATTAGGGGTGTATGGTTTGTAAGCAAAAGATGTTCTTTTGGCGCTGCGGACGTTGTACAGTTGCAGCACATACGAAGTGTGCACCATGGCCAGTGGTTCATCTAAAAGGTGATCAAGGAAGTGCAATTTGCTGGAGGCATACTTCTGATTGGCTGCTGCAAAATGAGGTCTATCCTTTTTCCCTTAAAATTGGTCACTTCACGTTGTCATTATATCAAATAGGTAATAAGAGCTTATCCAGTCTAATTTAATAAATAGACAAGAAGGAAACTCTCTAGTATAAGTACTTAAAAGGTCATATGCATCTAGTCATTGTCTTTTTTTTATGCTCAGTGCTGATTCTCCATTAATTTCAACTATCTTTTTGTTTCATCTTTAGATCTTTGGAAGATTAATACTTAATAAGAATAAGTTACCTCTGAGGTTTAGCTTGGACAAATTTTATTACAATGCATCCCACACGCCCTTTTGTTTTTGTAATGGTTGAGGTGACTGACAGGAATACTTTGTTTGCTGGTGACAGAATGCTGACTTTACCAACAGTATAGAGGTGAGTGCATGCATGACATAATTGTACCTTTGCTATCTTTTCTTCTATGATATTTCATGTGACATAATTGATGGGCTATTTTTTACTTTAGCTAATTTGAAGTACTTAGTGACAAGAATGGAATGCTTGGTAAAATAAACATTTGATGAGGAACATGGTTAAGTTTCTGATGATGTAAAGCCTCAGGAAAAAAGAAATTCATTGACTTGTCTTCCTTTGTCTAGTACAAGTACCACTGTCTCATCAAGATGAAGTACATTTCCTTCGCAATTTATATTGATGGCTACACTACATGTTTGCTTGATAGGAAGTGTTCTGCCGGCTACCTCTTCCATATGTTAACGAAGACTTAAATGAGTCAACCATTAGGGATTTTGCTGGGGCTGTTTACAAGCCACCCCCCTATACATCTATCAGGCGCAGTATCCTAAAGCATAACGTTTTACTAAATGATTTCTATGTTTCTGCAGTTGTGTAGTTAGATTAGCCATGTGTTTGTCTGCTTTTCATTCCAATACAAGTACGTCATGGTTATTTCCTTAATTTGTAAAAGATGTATATCTGATAAAAAAGAAGCGCACTGGTGTTCGTGTGGATATTGGGTGCACAAACTGCAGGGCTGATTCTACTTGCAAAGAAGACTGTGAATGCAGGTGTTCTTTCTTACTCTGTTGAAACATGCCAAAGACATGTGAATATTGTGCAAAACTGTGCGAACGGGCCTCTAGCTAAGTTTGTCAGGTGGCTCTAGTAGCACTCCTCAGGTCCTGGGTCCGACTCCCTGTGGCGAATTTCAGGCTGGGGTTATAAAAATCCCCTCATTTGTCCCACACCAAAGCACAGGCCCAGGTCATGGTTCTCAAACGTGCTACGGTGCCGCTGTGTATGGGTGGGGCAGGGGTTCGGGGGGTTTTCTCGACCTGCACGAGAAGACCTTCTTCTTAGCAAAATGCCTGGGGGCTGTCTTACCCCCCACAGGTCAAGTTTTTTTTTGTTATTGTGCAAAACTGTCTTTTAAATGTGGAACTGGAATCATATTAGCAAAAGAGAAAGCATAAACATGTGCCATCTTTTTTATATCAACACTACAGCGCTGAATTGAACTAAATATGTAGTATATATTGTTGTTTTTCCCCTGAAGTGCACTTATATCGTTTAGGTGTTGTGTCTGGGTTGCAAGAAACTTGCACCAAATCCACATGTCACTTCTAATATACTGTTACTGTATGCTGTTTGGTACCTTGTGTTTTGTGGGAAGTCTTGGCATATAAACTATTTAAATGATAGCACTTTAGAGCACGCTCACTCCCATGTGACCATGCTATTAAGACTATGCTAAGGTGGTTTGGAACATATGATTATCACTGGAGGATGAGGATTTTCCATACCATATAAATGAGCACTATTTGAGCGTTTGAAACATTGTAGTCACTAAAAGAATTTCACTAGATATGGTTCCTTTCTCTTCGATTTTGGAGGAATTCCACAGTAATCTGAACCTTCATTCCAACATGGTTTACCATCTTGCTGATGTAAGATCACGCAATATATCCTGCTATCCACATTTTTTGTGTGGTTTTAACCCTATGGTTTTCACTTCACTTGGATAGTTCTACTATAGTATTCCTGCAGTTTAACTTGGGCCTAAGTTTAAACGTTTGAATACCTACTTACAATTATTCATATTGTTTTCTGGATCATATGCTAAGTGAATACAGTGCCATATTAGCTGAACAGTGATGCTGCCAGTTGTGCATATTATGGATGCTTGCACTCATGTATTGCTAATATTTGCTGAAGAAGTTAGCCTAATCCTTTATAAAGTTATGTATGATGTATATAGAATCCATAGATGTTTACTTTCCTCCAACATGATTGTTTAAATTTATTTTCTGACTTATCAGGGGTATTTCTACGAGCTGTTCCAAGAATTGTCGCTGCTCAGATCTATGTACAAACAGGCCATTCCGCAAGGATAAGAAAATTAAAATTGTGAAGGTAGCTTTCTTGTCAATGATGTTCTTACTTGATTTTTCTAGGAACTTATGTGCACCAATGTATTCACTCCTACTTATTTTCTTTATGTGCATGATAGTGTTGCATGTTTTGATGTTACTTACGGTTTCCGAATTTTTCAAGTTGTAAGTTCTTTCTTTCTCAAGAGTTTATGCATTGTTGCGTAATCTTTGAACACTGATTTATTTAGGTGTTATTAAAAGGTCATATGCAGTGTTACCGCTACCTTAGGTATCAGGCGCAAGATCCAATATATTTTTTAAACATTGCTCAATGCATCAAGGATCGGCAAGTTTGGATCCAACCCCTTAAGATTAAGTACAAAATCCCCTCATCCAACTTGCTCTAAGGGTTCTTTTTTTTTCCTTACACTGACATGAAAGCTGCCCATCACTATATTAAGGAGAAAGAAAGTACAAAACAGCCTGGAGAAATCCAACAAAGCAAAATACAAACAATACGCACTATAAAGAAAACAACATACTCCAAGGAGAAAGAAAGCCACATGAGGAATTTCCCCCATTGAGGCACCCAAGATTTCCACAACCTCTCCCACTGTTCAAATCCTATGCATCCATGGAGAATAAGCCTAGCAGTCCAGACATGTGCCCTTCACCTCCTAGCGCTGCTCCACCTCGGCCATAAGGTCCCACATCTGCAGGTACTGCTCAAGGACACGGATTGTGATGGTTCCCCTGAGATCCCCCACTCTGCTTGGCTCACAGTGCACCCAGCAATACGCTTAGGCACCAAGCTGAATACGTCTGGTGCCAATTCCTTGATCACACCCCGTTTGGATGTTGGCATTCGGCTTAGAATTGGGGAATTAGAATTGTACATCTTCAATGCCACATACTTCACGCTTGGATGTTTTAGAATTGGATCTTGGAATTTGACTCACAATTCCACATGGTATTCTCACACCACAGAACAACATGCTCCCAATACAGACCTATGGAGCTCGGTATTGGCTGGAATCGATGCTGCCACTAGAGAGCTCCACTCCAAGGTGACTGCTGACAGGGATGCCGTGGGTAGGCTCCCATCGCTGCTTCACCCTCTCATACGGGGGTTGCGCGGCGCGGAGGGGGCAGGGCTCGCAGCCACGGAAGGGGGCAGGGGCAGGGGTTGCCGACGCATGGTAGGGGGTTGAGCCAGGGCGTGGAGGGCCTCGCCAGCCAAGAGGAAGATGAGGTGTGGATCCAGTTTCTGATTCTCGAGTGGCAATTTAAAGAGACCACGTGGAAACTGAATTGCAGTCCAATACCATTTCAGCATGTCATTGATTTGGAAACTCAATTCTGTTGACCAATTCCATTGCCAACATCCATGCCGAGCGAGGGATTTTCCCAAAAGCCAATGGTCTGTCCAAAATCTGTGGAGTTACCATTGCCAATTCGGTGCTGAACTAGATAGAAAGCAGAGCTGAGGACTGGTGATGGAACTGGCTCTCCAAAACTGTGACCCATGGTGGCTGAGGGCCAGTTTTCTGTATCCAGAGGCATGTCATGCGTAGATTCCAGCTAAGCAATTCTAAATTATGAATTCTCATTGGCACACAAACTTTGCTCCAAGTTCGGAGACAATCCCACCATTTACCTCCTTTCCTTTCGGCCTTGCTGCAGCAAAACACGCCATAGTTTCTCTATAGACTTGATCACCCCTTGTGAAATATTTAGAGCCATCATATGATAGGTAGGTATGGCTGTGAGAACAGCATGACCAGTGGGGTTGATTGGAGCATCCTTCCAATGGGTAGCTGATCTGCTCCCTGTTGACAAGGAATTGGAGAACAACCTAAGTAAGCTTCTTGACTGAAAGTGCTAGCCTAGGTAAGTGCCTGGAATTTCAGCAATGGCTCATGGCATAGTATTTCTTGTATCAATGTCCACCGGAGGAGTGCAGGCTAGGCTTAGCTGATCATTTGTTGATCTTAGTTTTAAGACCCGAAATTGCACCAAATCAATTAATAATCTCCTGTATAGCTTCAGGGCGTGTTTGTTAGCCTGGATGGGCTTCTGGGACATGCTCTGGGGGTGCAGCAGCACATGTTTGTTCGCCTGAACTCTTCCAGAGCCTGAGCCGCACGGTGATTAAAGCACCCATGGGCCTGCAGCTGGAGAAACGAAATCGAAGTCTGTTTCCTCCGAGCCTGGCTGGCTTCGTCGCTCGACGTTCTCTTCACCCCCTCGCGACGTTGCCTGGCCGGCGGCCACATCCTCCAGGTGCCCCTCCGCCGCCGCACCCACCAGCCATGCCCGTGCCTCACCGCCGCACGCACCTGCCGCGCCCGCTCCTCCGCCGTCGCACGAAGCTGCCAGCCCCCCAGATCTTGCAGCGGTCACCGAGGAGAAGGAAGAAGATGCCTGACGATGCGGCAGCAGCGGCGGCATCGGCGGCGCGGTGGCTGGAGGGAGGTGGTGGTGGTCGCAGATCACGCCCGCGCGTGCTGCTCGGCGGCGCTCCTCTCCATCCCCATCGGCGGCGCAGTGGCAGGAGGGAGGTGGTGGTGGTCGCAGATCTCGTCTGCGCGTGCTGCTCGGTGGCACTCCTCTCCATCCCCATCGGCGGCGCGGTGGCAGGAGGGAGGTGGTGGTGGTGTACTGGTGTTCGTGCTGCTGTAGAAGAAGAGGTGGAGTGGCGTGCTCTTCTTGGACGATAGCCAAGTGCTCGATGAAATGTCCCAATGAAAACTATGCAGGGTAACTCTATCATATATTGGTGCAAGGTGACCGCATCTCATTGTCCAAGCAAACAAACGCAATCTCGCCCTAGACTGGCTCAGCTGGGAAAATGAACCAAACAACCAAGTGTTGCACCAGTTGAGCCTGTCCAGTGACGCCCTGGCCCTCCTGGGACGGCCAGGCTAGGATCGTCCAGGGAAACAAACAGGCCCTCAAGCTCCTTCACGACTGGACTCAAGCATAACACCACCTCATCAGGGTACATGGATCCTGATGCTCACAGTCTAGGTGAAAGTGGTTGCAGTAAACCCGCCTCTGCGACCTTGGCAAGGGCCAAATTTATGATGTCCATAACTAGAATGAAAAGCAATGGGGAAAGAGGATCACCTTGACTCAAATCATGATGGTGATCCTGGTCCTTTGGTTTCTTACCTTCTACTGCTGCCAAAATAAACCCTGTCCATTGAAACCTGAATTTTCTTTTGTATTTATTTTTGGATGTGGAAACATGTGCCATTGATAGTGTGCTCTGTGAAATTGACCTGGCATCTTGTGTGATAGAGGTCACTTGGTTCAATGAAACAAAAGAATTAGACACCTCATACCAGCAAGTTTGCACCACCATCTGGGCAGTAGAGCTGACCTGCTTCAGCGAGAGTGATTATTTTCTGAGAGTTTGGTATTACTTGTGCATTTTACTTGCTCAAAGACGGCTTTAGTTTATTTTATTATAACCATAGCAACACTTTTCCTTTACAGACAAAGCGATGTGGATGGGGTGCTGTTGCGTTGGAGCCGTTGGAGAGAGGTGATTTTGTAATCGAGTATGTTGGTGAAGGTAATACTGTTTTTCATGTTATTATTATTTCTGGAAATAGACCAGCAGAAATAGCAAGGTCTTGGTGATGACCTTCTGGCGTTCTTTGTGACAAGAGGGTACCACAGAAGCTAAAAGACAAGTTTTATAGAACGGCGATTAGACCGGCTATGTTGTATGGAGCAGAATGTTGGCCTACAAAGATTCGTCATGTTCAACAACTGAGTGTTGCAGAAATGCGTATGTTGCGGTGGATTTGTGGTCACACAAGAATGGACCGAGTTAGGAACGATAATATACGTGACCGCCTAGGGGTAGCACCAATTGAGGAAAAGCTTGTCCAACATCGGTTGAGGTGGTTTGGCCATGTCTAAAGGAGACCTTCAGAGGCACCAGTGCATTGTGGAGTCCTAAGCCAAGCTAATAATGTGAGGAGAGGTAGAGGTAGACCGAAATTGACATGGGGGGAGGCAATAAAAAGAGATTTGAAAGCTTGGGATGTACCTAGAGATCTATGTTTGAATAGGAGTGCTTGGAAAGCAGCTATTGATGTGCCTGAACCGTGACTAGGGGGCTCTTGGTGGGTTTCAACTCTAGCCTACCCCAACTTGCTTGGGACTGACAGGCTTTGTTGTTGTTGGTAGATGACCTTCTGCATAACATTTGTTGTGGTGGGGTCAACAGTCGCATTTTGTTTGTTCTCTAATGTGTAGTGGTCAGCACTTTCTGGTTCCAACCAAATTTCTCAAACTTTCCATTATCAGCGGTCCATTCCATTAGTAAGTTAGTACTCTTGTCCATCAACACTTTTTAGAAGAAAGTCTCCAATAGTAGATTTTGACCTTTATTTTCTCAGTATATGGTTGATTTCTACATAATCGTATCATCTGAACACGAATCTATTGATGCAGTTGACTGATCGTTTGTCAAAACTTGGTGCTTTCAAATAAAAAATGCCTTCCATTAATGGGCAGAGGGAGTATCATCCTTCCTAGTATGAATCCAGTAAAGCTCATGAGGATGTCCTAACACAATTTAAGTTCTTTTAGTTGTTAAATAATCTTACAAGGTGCCTTATGCTATTTGGAAAAAGCCACTGAAGGTGGCATATAAGCTATCATGGCTAGCCAAAATGGCATATTTTGCCCAACTGGGAACTTAGCATGGTTTTATGTTGGATACTGAAGGGGAAGTTTGAGCTAGTAATCATAAACATATATAACATAGCTACAACTGGAAACAGGGACACTTATTCACAATTTGTGCCACATAGTCTTCTGACTTGGGATGTATTACCAGTGTTGGAGGTTTGGAGACAATTTGTTTAGAACCTACTGTATAATAGCGTACATTGTGTTAAAATGTTCCTTTTATTATGCCCTTTCCGTTTATGGTTCATATTCTCTCTGGCACCGCATGGTACCATCATATTGGGAATCATTTGGTCAATGGAGACATAAGTTTGTTGATTTTTGCCACTTTGCTTCTGATTTACAGGCTAATTTTTATGTACATAAGAGCATCTCCAAGAGTCTTTCTTAAACTCACTCTCTAAATGATCATTTGGAGCTTCTCTATATCTTGTGCGCACTCTAGAGAGCTACACTCTCTATCTTTGGCTAGCGAGAAATCCGGAATAGATGATAGCAATATTTAGAGACTAATTGGAGAAGTTGTTGGAGAGTATTTTTCACCAAAATCTATATTCCTATCAATTAGGAAGAGTATAAAGAAACTCTTGGAGTTGCTCTAATTGTATTTCACAGTTAAGTCTCATGTACATTCTTTTTGCCTCTTTTTAAATATTGTTTCAGTCATTGATGACGCGACATGTGAACAAAGGCTTTGGGATATAAGAGAGCGTGGTGACAAAAACTTCTACATGTGCGAAATCAGCAAAGATTTTACAATAGATGCGACATTTAAAGGAAACCCGTCACGTTTTCTAAATCACAGTTGTGAGCCCAACTGTAAACTCGAAAAATGGTAATGATGTGTTCTTGAAAAAAAAATCGTTTTATAGCATGTTCCTGACTATTTCTTTGGCCTTGCCAGGCAGGTTGATGGTGACACAAGAGTTGGTGTCTTTGCCTCTCGTTCCATCAAAGTTGGAGAGCCCTTAACTTATGATTACAGGTAGTTTAAACAGTTATTTTGTTTTATTCCACTTATAAAGATTAAAGAGGCATTCTTAATTAAGAAGGCTAGATGTACTTCCTCTGCTTTCATTTACTTAACAGTACCTCTTTACTGTAGCTTTTTCCTAGAGAGTTTTTAGATGCTTCAAATTTTCATATCATATGATTTGTTGTGAAGTATAATTTTTTCGTATTACATATTATGAACTATGTGAAAACATTTTGTAGAAAAAAATGGATGGTCAATGTTGCCAGAATTAATTATTGGTGACAAGTAAATGAAAAACAGAGGGAAGTGTTCTTTCAATGTCGAGAGGCTACAAGTTACTTACAATGTATATACTTGGTACCAAGATGATGCCTCCCTGCAATAAGCTGATTGCAGTGACACATGAAGCTATAAGTCCGTGAATCTAATTTGAGCAGGTGGCATCAAAATGATCAAACTAGCATCTGCGCCTGCTTGTAGTGTTATCACATGATCAATAGTTTCCCCACCTAAAACCTCAGGCCTTAGCACTATTTCTTTACCTTTTTGTGCGGTGAATCATACGTGCAAACTTTAGTACCAGAGACTACGATATCTTTTATTAACTTTCTGGAGGTTATTTCGCTCTATGACCTGCATGCACCTCGAAGTCCCTTTTCAATGACTTGGTCATGTGAAATTTTGAATAAAGCTTACAAGCATAGGCCAGGATAAGACTAGACTTCTCTTTAGTCCAACTAGCTTTTGAACTTTTCAAAGATGCTATAGATAGCTCATTTTTTTAACACTATGCATAGCCCGTTTCATGTGGCGAAATTGTTGTAGACTTCCACATTTACCCGCATGAAATCAAGATAAAAATTTTGTTGGTTTTGGCTCTCAGCTATACTGCTCTTGCGTTCGCTAACCCAGACATTGGCATTACTTTTCCTCAGCTTTCGACTGGCCAGGATTATATTCAGAGGCCCCAGAACATTCTCTGAAACTGGGCTGCATTTTATCCTGTTTGGTTTAAGCGACAATTATTTCCTTTTTTTTTTATAGGTTTGTGCATTTTGGAGAAAAAGTGAAGTGCCATTGCGAGGCAGTGAACTGTCAGGGATACCTGGGCAGCCAAATAAAGAACCCAATTCAAAGCATTCTTGCTACTGCAGCACCGCAAGGGCAGTTGCGAGAAAATTCGTCCACACAACAAGAAGCTCCAAGATTGAAGCCAATAAATCATTTTTTACCCTGGACCAACTGTATAGAGGTCTCTTTTAACCTGAGAAGCAAAAGGAAAATTAGCCGGCTATGCTGGGCCCGCAAGAAGAAGAGAACATCCCTCGTGGCATCCTCAACAAGCATGCCAACGTCGATGAGTTAAGTTCCTGCTGCGGATATCTGACTGCCCTTCTTTTAGAGCCGCTGCTGAAAGAGCAAGCTTGTCCTGTATAATAATTTCATGGGGGTACATTCTTTACATGCATTTGTTGGAAACGATTCTTTCACATTGCTCATCTATGTTGTTGTAAACTGCTACATTCATTATTTGATTTCATAGGGAATTCAGTCAGTTGACAGGTGGTAGTTTGCGGAAACATATACACAAATTTTCTGATGAAACAAACGTTTGAGCTTCATGTAATGTTTGCGGCTGCCCTTTATGTGAGATGATGTTACAAAACTTAATAGTCCCTGTTAACATGGCTTAAACATGACCCAAATCTTCCCTTCTAGGAGAATGCTACCCCCCATTTATTAAATGTATCAGGAAGCAACGAGAGCAAAAGTCCTAGCGGCCTAGGCGTGCTTGAGCGCATAGCTGACCATCAGTTTGGCACAAAAGGTGATTAACGTTGCGCAACTAGGAAACTGACTGCTTGAAACGTAATCCTCGCACGGCCCTCCTCTGGTCGCCAACAAAGGTAGGTCGCATTGGAGCATGCTGCGGATTAACGCTGAGCCCGTAGGTCGCATTGGAGCATGCTGCGGATTAACGCTGAGCCCGTTCTCTGTTAGCCCTCGTTTAGTTCACAGAATAGGGGAGAAAAACACTGTATCAGAATTCCTGTAGCATTTCGTTTGTATTTGGTAAAAATTATCCAAATTTTGACTAACTAGGTTTAAAATGTTCGTCTCACAAAATACAACAAAACTGTGCAATTAGTTTTTGATTTCATCAACATTTAGTACTCCATGCATTTACCGACATTTTGATGTGACGGAGAATCTTCTTTTTGCATAGTGAAATTTGGGGAGAATTGGGGAAACTAAACAAGGCCTTAATTTTCTCCTAATCATGACCCAAGAAAATTCCAGACTCCCGAGTCCCGAGGCCGGCAGTAGAGATCTCGAGAACAAGGGAGCACAAACAAAATCGTCTTTTACCCGGCAGCCGGCATCCCGGCACCACCATGCGCCTCGCGGCTCAGTTCAGATAAAAGCTCCACGTACGTCCCCACGAGAAGACGCTAAATGTGGTCTCGCATAATGCAATCAACTTTGCCGGGCAAGCTGCCCCCCAATATCCCATCTACAGCGAACACGATGAGTGCCCCATCTCAATCTGTCTGATTCCAGAGCAAGCAGTGACCACGGGCGATGCTGTCTGAGGAGATGCCCACGTCCCCAGTACCCTCCACAACCCCAGGTTGGCATGTGGCATAGCGGCCTGGCCGATTCCAAGTTTCCAAATCCAAAACGTCAGTTATCAGTATCAGTGACACCTAGATTTAGATGACTATTTCGCAATACAATTCCAAATCTATACCACCCCAGTCCTCGTGAGTAGAATTTAGATGCCTATTTTAATCTATTATTATTCGTAACACATATAGGTTTCACCGTAGTTTAGGTTTCTTTTCATTTCCTTTTAAAAGGACTAAATAGCATGCTGAGAAACGAAGTCATCACCCAGATTGAATATAAGAATCTTCGAATGAAATAATCAGAGGGCAAGTAACTTAGTCATGTTATACTGGTATGTCACCCAGGAACATGAATCATGAAACGCAGATGACAACAGATCACATGAAAAGACATCATTCAAATTGTATCAAACAGAAGACTTTATTTAGACTCATACAGTTCAGAAACACAATATGGGTACACTGCTCACTGTGGCAGACAAAGCTAACCACCTAGAGCTCTTTATTGCAAATATAAGCATGTGCCACATCACAATAGCACAGGTTATGTAGCATAAATAATCTGGCTTGGCTGCTTCACAAGATAACCAGGGGCAGCAACTCTAAATCTGATTTGTCGTCAACCTTCAGCATAGAGCATGACGGCATCAGTATTTCATCTTCTTGACCTCTCTTTCCTCGATCTTATCCACAGCATCAGCTTCCCAGCAGGGGGCATCAGGCTCACCACTCTCTGAGCCATTCTTGACAATGTCACCAGCGAAGTCATGCAGGACTGACCTCGGCGAACCAGGGGTGGTTTCACCCGTAGCAGTGAAGCTCTGATAGATGAGCAAGCCACCAGACGGAAGCACCTGCTCAACCGTGTTGCTGCAGGCATAGGCCTCAGCATCCAGTTTCTTCCCCCAGGTCTTTGCGTTGTCCCGCTCACCGAAGATAGTCACGGCAACAGAGAACTCAGCTGGGCCAAAGCACCTCAGCACCCTCTTAACCAGGTCACCATAAGACAGAGAGCCCGGGTTGAAGCCCATGACCTCGTAGCTTGCATAGCTGAAGCCGTCCTCTGGGGTCACATGAATGGTTGAGAAAGCAGGGCCATGAACAGCATTCATGGAGTAGCCACAGGGCTCAAAATCGAAGTCACAGATCTCCATCTCTGGGATAATGTCCGAGATACCAGAGAGCTTGGTCATCTCCTTAGCACACGATGTGTAACCATCAGCAGAGGTCTTGAAGAAGACAGAAGCTTTCTTCTTGTCCAGCCCAGTCATGCACATCTCAAGAGTAACAACAGGCTCCTCAGGGTGCTCAGTAGCGTAGTAGACGTGCCACTTCTGCCCAGGCTTTGCAGAATCACCAATCACATAAGCATTACCACCAGACCTGAGGCCACCAAAATAGCGATTCAGGAAGGCAACCTCATCAGCAAAGTTCTTGTGCGGGGAAGGCTGTGCATCAGGGAATATGAATGTCCCACGGGAGTATTTAACTGCAGCAAGTGGCAACGAGAGCTCTTCAGCAAGCTCAAGGATCCTCGGAATAGCGAGCAGAAGCTTTGTAGTCCCACAGGTCTTGATCACCATCTTGTATGGGTAGACAAACAGGCTTGACTCAGATAAGACATAAGAGTCAAAGTCCTCATTTGAGAGCTTGGACACAATGGTGCACCGTGCAAGGTCGAGAACAGAGTCAATCTGGGCACGCGAGAGTGCACGGAGTCCCCTTCCATTGGGGTCAGTGAAGACAGGTGCCTCAGAGAAGCTGATCTCAAGGCGCTTCTCATATCCCTCAAACCCAATCGCAGAGACAGGGGGAGGGGCAGCAGCAGCGACTTGCAGGACTGCCATTGTTTCAGAGCAAGATGACAGACAGCCGGGGGAGGAAGACAGGAAGTGGTTTCTTGAAATCTTTTGGTCACTGGAAAGCAGCTAGCCAGAGAGATTTTAGGAAGATCAAAATGGAAATGCAGGTGGTTTCTAAGCTACTAGGATGGGGCTGACGAGAGAGCTATCAGGATGGCTTCCTCGCGCACTGCAAGAGATGAAACGATCCATTATAAGCACCATATCATAAATAAGAACTGCAATTAATTAAACATAGAAAGAAGGGAATTGCCCAGTACATACGTTCGAGTAAGCAGCGGAGAACTTCTTGATGCCGCCTGCAGGGCGGAGATCCTCAATGCTGTAGCCAAGGGGAGCTTCGTACATCAGGGAGGAACGACTACTGCTAGACTTCTTCTTGCCACCCTTGGACTCCATTAGAACATCCAATTTTCACTGCAGAGAAGAACCAAAGAACTGATGAGAACTGTTTTGAGTTATTATGATGGGAAAGGAAATATCCATCTTTTCAACAGATGTCATGAGCCATAAAATCAGAGAACGATTCCACTAGTATCTTTGAAGAATAGTGATTTTGATTGCAGTTAAGACTTCTCCAGATTGTAGGGATCTAAGGGCGTACATATATTACAACAGAGAACAATTCCACTAGTATCTTTGAAGAACTAGTGATTTAGATTACAGTTAAGAATTCTCCAGATTGTAGGGATTTAAGGGCACATATATATTACAAAAGAAAATTAATAATTATACAACGGACGAAAAGGAACTTCTTATAATAACTGAAGCATAATTGAGAAATCAATAATCTATAATGGAGGCATACACTATACAGACACAATCCATATCAAAGTTACGGGCTGGACAAAGGCTATGACACTGATACAACCGCTTAGACAGATCAGAGAAACTAGAACACATGCACATAACCCAGACGCCAGAGGGATATCCAAAATTAGCATATTCTCCCACGAAACGAATAATTGAGATGATTAAATGATCCTTAAGGCCGTAGCAAAGGAATATAAATTAGCATATTCTCCGACGAAACGAATAATTGAGATGATTAAATGATCCTTTAGCACCATATAGCAAAGAAATATAGGTACCCTGGAAATATATAATCCCCATCTCCTATCTAATCCTCCGTCACAAATTAAGTAGTAATTCCCTAACCATCCTCCGTCACAAATTAACTAGTAATTCCCTAACCATCCTCCGCCACAAATCAGGTAGTGATTCCCTAACCATCTACATGTACCAAGGGATTAGGGTTTCTCAGGAAACCCAGCATAATCAAAGACCAGACCAAACAAACATCATACTGGATCAGATTGCACAACAAACAACAGGTGGGGAGCAGAGATTCTTACAATCCCACGAAGGCCCGGACCTCGCTGCAACCAGCGACCTCGAGAAATTCTGCTCTGCTGCTCGTCCTCCCTGTTCTTCTCCTCTCACCGAAGAAAAAGGAGGCGCGGCCTAGAGTTCTCTCGCACCGAAGAGATGAGGGGGATCGATTCCTTTTCTAACGAACAAACGCGGTGGGGCTGCGATGAGAAAGGAGAGACGGGCCAGGCCGCGTATTTATAGGGCCGCTATCGGATTCGGGTCGCGTAGAGGCGGCGACACCAGGTCCACTGGACCGCTCGGTGCGCGGATTCGGCGCGGCAGTGGCCACGGATGCGGTGGACCGCGTGCACGCAGACGCAGCAGGGTCCTCTTTCTTCCCGTTTCCGTTGCGTGCCGTCGCCCCCCGCGAGCGCGCGGGTGGGTGACAGGTGGGCCACCGCCCGCGCGTCGCCGCTTCTCGCAGTCTCGCTTGCTTCGGGTGGGTAGTGGCCGTAGTGCTGACCTCCTGTCCTGGACTGGACGTGCGGCTCTCCGCACTCCGCGGATGCGCGTCCCCGTGCCGAGGTGGCGACCTGTGGGCTGTGGAGGTGTCACTAGTGACTAAGGATGAAAACGGTCGAAAATGGACTTACGATATAGAAAAACGAAAGCGGTCGGTTCGAGATATTTCTACATTTAGCAATTAAAGAGTACACAAAATGGTTGAAAATGGTTGTGAAACCAATTGAAACTGACAATTTTTCATGTTAAAAAACGGTTAATAATATAGAATACGAAAACGGTCAATTTGAAATATTTCTGTTCCGTTTTCATCCCTACTAGTGACTACGCGCCACCGCTAGGCGTCTAGTATGCCGTTGGACGGTGGAAGACGTGATTCCGCTGGGTGAGGTGACGTCCTTATCCTTGTCTTTGCACTTGCAGAGATCAAAAGGGCTTCCGTCTCTCTTTGAAGGTGCCTTTGTTTTCTTTTTGACTTTTGTGTGCCAGTGCCGTGCCGCTAGCAGCTGGGACTCCGAGGCGATCAGGATGTGGGTGGATCCAGTCAGGTCACTTCCCTCGCTCACAGGTCACGGACTGGCCGACTCTATGCTATACAGATCAGCATTCACCAAAGGCAGCAGACTCCTCATCAAGATCGACTCGTCTGAGTCCAAATTTCCTGTGTGTTCGCTGTTCGGTGTTCCGTCACTTCCGTGCGCTCATACGTCCTACACATGGGAGAGCCCAAACGACTAGAGGCGGCAAAGCAGGCCTTCAGAGGCCCATCCTAAGGAATCCGGCATCAACCGGCCCGGTTTCGAGCTGGGCCACGCGGGCTGCCGAAGGGCTAGCTCTTGTGCTGGCAGGCCATATGGGCCGGAATAGCCGCGGTTTTCGGACGCTGGGGCTCCGGTCTTTCTCGTTCTCGTCTCCGAGTTGCGGCTCGGAGAACAGAAGCCAATCGAGGTTGACCCGACCGGCAGCCGAAAGTGCCAGCACGCCGAGGTGAGATCGCCGCGCGACGCCGTGAACCCGCCGCTGTGTCGAGCCCCTCTCCAGCAAGATGGCCGAGGTGAGATCGCGATCCTTGTAGGCCCTTCCGCTCCGTCTCTTGGATCTGGTGACGCCTGGTCCTTATTACGGTATAGGTTTGGCCTTGCGTACCCGACGTCAGGGCGCCGCCGGCACATGCCTCCGGTCTGTTCCGGCCGAATAGGTGGCGGAGATGCGAGACATCGTAGGATCGTAGATGATTTTATTTTATCAGCTACGGTATTGTTTTGATTGGGATCAGAAATGCGAGGATGTATCTCCTCATACGCGGCTACAGATTCAGGGCGGTTAGGGTTGGCGTTTGATACAATTTGCTCCCGTGTCTCCTATCAGATTGATGAGAACACATCGTAGGCTTGTATCAATTCTGAACCATAACAACACTGTGTTCAAACATTTGATCGGCATCCTTCTAGGGACCAGTGGAAGGAACACAACGTCTTTTAGATACACAGGGAAAGTAGAGGGAAGACAACATAGTGTGCATGAGATTTCTGGCATTAGATCTAATATACGTCTCCAACTTGGCGCATGTCAGATTGAAATAATGATATTGTCTCAACTCTCTAGTTATTCTTATTCATGTATTTCCCTCGATATATCATGGAACTTTTGTTTTGTGAGTAATCATTGGCCTGCCTATTATGGTACTGCCATATGCATCCTCGAATCTGAATGATTTTTTTTTATTAAGCTGCATTTGTTACTGTCTTTCTAGCTTCCACCATATGTTAACCTCTACAATTTTTGGTTATGTATATTGCTGATTGTAATTAATATAATAGTCTGGTTTCATCCTGACTTCTTCCTGTATTATCCATTTCATCATTTAGCATCTACAAACTTTACCAAACTCTTCAAATCGAGAAAAACTAATTTTTCCTACGCTGCCATGATTCGTGAAGTCCAGTTTTTGTTATGGAAGTACTGTCATTTCAGTTTCGCTATGAAAATAGTCTGATCTTATGAAATATTTTCTTTCACTGCTTCTTTGTTTTCCTTTGTTTTATTTATGACAGACTCTCAGAAGTGCGTTGTTTATGTTGTTTCTCTTCACTCACAAGTTCATTTATTTGTTCATATGCCAGATTGAGATAAAAACAGCACCTGCTGACTTCCGCTTCCCTACAACGAACCAAACAAGGCATTGTTTTACTCGCTACGTCGAGTACCACAGGTTTGACCGCATTCTATGTGTAACCTTAATGAGTTATAATTTTTCAGCGTTTTGTGCTTCAACTTTTCTAGTCAAAACAACACACTCCTATTTTTCTTACCAATGACTGCACCTCTCACGGAATTCAGGTGTGTGAATGCCAAAGGGGACGATGCTGGTGATTGTGAAAAATTTGCCAAGTACTACAGGTCCCTTTGCCCTGGAGAATGGGTGAGTATTTCTTTTTCTTTTAGCTGATCCTTTCGAGTAAGTTCTCCCTCCGTCGTGAAATGATAAGCATATTGACCAGAGGACAAATCATACAAAGTAGATTGTGACCCTTCATTTCTCTTATAGTATGCTGTAATTTGCTAAAAACCAATATCGCCTCAAGAGGCATTTTGAACACAAATCTACTGATGCAAATTTTATGCCCTAAACTTGCATATATATGTCTGAGTGTTGATCAAAATTTGTTCATTGGTTTAGCACCATGTTTTTCTTTTATTATTATTTTGGTTCTGCAAATCATGAATTTATCAGGATGTCTCAGTGGGGTATTACGTTGCTATGTGTGATTTATCTAGTTAATATGTAAAAGCCCTTGCCCTGAATAATATTTTGCTTCTTAAAACTTTTTTCAACTTGGATGTCAGCACCAAGTTTTGCTTGTGGCAGTCTTAAGTTATCTTTGTTCATTGTCATGAAGAAGGACTTGCACATGGTCTTTATTGACCTCGAGAAGGCATATGACAAAGTACCGAGAAATGTCATGTGGTGGGCCTTGGAAAAGCACAAAGTCCCAACTAAGTACGTTACCCTCATCAAGGATATGTACAGGGATGTGGTGACGTTTGTCCGAACATGTGATGGCGACACCAGTGACTTTCCAATTAAAATAGGACTGCATCAGGGGTCAGCTTTGAGCCCTTATTTATTTGCTTTGGTGATGGATGAGGTCACAAGGGACATACAAGGTGATATCCCTTGGTGTATGCTCTTTGCTGATGATGTGGTGCTAGTTGACGACAGTAGGGCGGGAGTTAATAGGAAGTTAGAACTATGGAGGCACACGTTAGAGTCGAAAGGGTTCAGACTTAGTAGGACTAAGACCGAGTATATGAGGTGCGATTTCAGCACGACTAGGCACGAGGAGGGAGACGTTAGCCTCGATGGGCAAGTGGTGGCCAAGAAGGATACTTTTCGGTATTTAGGGTCGATGCTACAAAAGGATGGAGACATTGATGAAGATGTTAGGCATAGAATTTCAGCCGGCTGGTTGAAATGGCGTCAAGCTTCTGGCGTTCTCTGTGACAAAAGGGTGCCTCAGAAGCTGAAAGGTAAGTTCTATAGGACGGCGATTCGTCCGGCGATGTTATATGGTGCTGAGTGTTGGCCTACAAAAAGGCGACATGTCCAGCAATTGAGTGTAGCGGAGATGCGTATGTTGCGTTGGTGTTGTGGGCACACAAGGAGGGATAGAGTACGGAACGACGATATTCGGGATAGGGTTGGGGTGGCACCAATTGAGGAGAAATTGATTCAACATCGGTTGAGATGGTTTGGACATGTCCAACGGAGGCCTCCTGAGGCGCCGGTGCGTAGTGGAGTTCTAAAGCGGGCCGATAATGTAAAGAGCGGTAGAGGTCGACCTAAACTAACTTGGGACGAGTCCGTTAAGAGAGATCTTAAGGAGTGGAATATCCCCAAGGATTTAGCTATGGACAGGAGCGCTTGGAGATTAGCAATCAACGTGCCTGAACCGTGACATCTTTTGTCTTGTGCCCTTTATGTCCCTTTATGTGTCTCCCTGTTTCTCGTCTCTTTTGGGTTTCATCTCTAGCCTACCCCAACTTGCTTGGGACAAAAGGCTATGTTGTTGTTGTTGTTGTTGTTGTTGTTGTATTACTTCCCATCCCCGTCCTCAGGGCTAAATTTTCCCTGTCCCCGTCTCCGCTAATGCTCACGGGGGACGTTTTGTTCTCAAATCAACAATCCAAAAGCACGAATAATGCCAAAAAAAAAATGTATCTTGCAACATAGGATTGTAGTTTACAAATCACTGCTCACAACCACAACTCCCTAGGCGGAACCACAATGTGCGGATCTCACAAATGGAAAATTAATATGGCTCACCACCTAGATGTTGCCTTCCTGGCTTCCTGTAGACCAAGCAAAGAAAGAGAGCATTCCTGCAGACCAAGCAAAGAGAGAGAAGAGAGAGAGCATCAAGTGACGAACTGGAGCGTGAGCCTGCGGGACAGCCAGACAGGGCTGGCCACGGAACAGGCAACGTGAGCCTACACGAGCTGGGTGTTGGTCGGAGGTGCTGCCGCGCCGATCACCGCACTTGCGGGTCGCGACGTAGCTGCTGCTGGCATGCCCACATAGCGCCTTGGGTTGGGTGGCGGCTGCAGGACTGGAGGATTTGGGGATGTCCTGGACTTAGGGTTTACAAATCGGAATATGTACTGAAGCCGATAATGGGCCTTGGTGGGCCAATTTGAGATAACATCACAGGCTGCGTTACTTCATACTCTTAGTGGGGTGGGTTTGCAGGGATCGGGGTCGGGGGATGGATAACCATCCCCGTCCCCACCAGACCTGACGGGGGCTGTTTCTCTGCCAATTGAGTCCCCACAGGGATAAAATCGACCCCATCCCCATCCCCTAATAGGGGAATTCCCCGCGGGGAATTGGGGATCGGGGGCCCCATTGCCATCTCTAATTATGACCCAGCCAATGGTTTGTTATCGGTCAGAATTTTATTAATCAACTCCAGTTCTTCATGATCTAGCTTTTCAATAACATTTCCCTTCTTAGTGACCGTATTCTTTAGTTGTCATTTAGTAAGCCATACTTATGGTCATGGATATGCTTGTAGAGGCATGTGCATGCAAATTTGCGCATCAGTTCTTTTTATTAATCATGAGGGGGATATCTACACATTTACCATCACTTGTTTTGCCATCAGATGCACATTAAGAGGTTCTTAGAGCAACGGATTACCAATACCTTTAAAGTGGATAGGGGAGAGAGTGTGGATCTCCTAAATTTGGGGAGGGGGGGGGGGGGGGGGGGAGGCGTATTTTGAGTAATTACTTAAAAGCTTTTAGGTATTGGGGATAGGATGAGTAATCTGTTGGAACAACCACAGTCCCGTATATTGCATATTTTTGGTATTGTGGGAGATACAAGTAATGTGTTGGAGATGCTCTTACACATTTACCTTGACTTGCTCCATATTGTCTTGGCCCCTCCTCCTCTGGTCATCACCAGTTAGAGATGCATGCAAGACCTTATGATATGTGCAGTGAATGATATATTTTGAGTGTTCCTGTCCTTGATGATGAACATTTCTAGGTTCTGGGCAAAAAAGCGTCCTTGCGTAATGGAGGCAATGGACCGTTGGAATGATAAAATTGAAATTATTTGTTGTCGGTGCCTCGGTGGAGTGTCATTATAGCATAACATGTGATGTTTCCAGCTGAACTCACACTTTCTTCTAAATTAGTTCAGGATGGAGTCTTACATACCTTCTTGCAACTGAAGCTTTCTTTAGTATTGTTCACAGCTGACTACTATTGCCAGCCTTCAATTGGTTATCAGATGCGTTATTTGGCTTTCAGAAGCTACCATAGATTTACTCCACCCTGTACCATACTGAAGCATTATATTTTGTCCAAGTTTGGAATCCAGTTTAAATGACACGCATACTGAATATCAGAATGCTTCAAATTTGCTATATTGGCTCTAGTCAACCGTTTGACATTAATTTTCTAATGGTTCCTTGTACATTGTATCCCTGTAATGTAGCCATAATGGTCTCTTGTGTTTGATTATTTGCTTATTTAGTGTATTGTGTTTTCTCCTTGATTTTGTCAATTAATTGTGTTTGCTTTCATTGAAATAATCATAAGCTTACTGTTTGATATACAGGTTGAGAAATGGAACGAGCAGAGGGATAATGGGACGTTTCCAGGACCTCTCTGAATCTACTGCCCGAGGCCTCCCCTTGGACCAGTCAACAAGTTGGCCAGTCCTACTGTTCCATTCTGCATTCCTACTTTCAGAATCGTCAATGCCTTTTGTCCCTTGCTCTTCAACCAGTCACCACAAAACTGTTAGTGATGCTCTCTTTTTGCAGTTCTAATAATTGGCTACAGTTGCCTCACATGCAGCCTTGTTTTGTGTGTGGACCTCATTTTATTCACGTATAAACGTCTGAATGAACTTGCATTTCTTTCGTGCCTGCGACTGTGCCGTCCTGTACTACGCCTTTTGTGTCTTCAATATGCTGGAATTGTAGTAATGGCTGGGAATCAGGGTAGGACAATGATTACATACTGCCCATGAATGTGGGTGTACCTTTCGCCGGGTAAAATTTTGAGAGTAAAGCTTTTCTTACCTACTGCGGTCCAGGTCTTTGTGAAGAACTATCCGCAGGAAATTCTTATGAGAAATTGAAAGGTGGTTATTCATTTAGGGTCTGTTTGATCCAACCTGCTAAAAAAATAGCACTATGTTTAGATGCTAATTACAAGGACTAAACATGAGCTAATTTCAAATGCTGTTGAATTTAGAAGTTACATAACGCCTCTTAAAGTTATTACCTCTTTGAAAGCTATTTAATCTTTTAGGCTCGCTGTGTGGTTAGAGAACTACTGTGCCTAGCTAATCTAGGGGTGACTAAAGTTTAGGAGGTGTCACGTTGGGGTATCGCTTGGGGTATTCGGATACTAATAAAAAACAGACGAATTTATTAAGTCTAATTAATCCGTCATTATCATATGTTACTGTAGCACTATAGTGTCAAATCATGGACTATTAGACTTAAAAAATTCGTCTCTCAAATTAGTCACAATCTATGTAATTAGTTATTTTTTAGTTTATATTTAATATTCCATACATGTGTCCACCATTCAATGAGACAGGGATCAGGAGGAGGAACCTTACACCACCGGCTGCCAATGCCATTTGGGCCTTGTTTAGATGCACCCAAAAGTTAGAATTTTTTCACTCTCTCTTCATCGCATCAATTTTTAGCCGTTTGTATGGAGTATTAAATGTAGGTAAAAAAATAACTAATTACACAGTTTAGTTGAAAATCACGAGATAAATCTTTTGAGCCTAGTGGGTCCACGATTGGATAATATTTGTCTAATAAGACGAAAGTGGTACTATTCATCAAGTTTTAAAAAATTTGCAAACTAAACGAGGCCTTGATACGCGTGGTTTTGTGATGGTTCAGCTGTGCCGTACGGAGAGAAGTTATTCCTGCATCCTGCGGTAAATTTTTGCTGCGGTCTGCATGCAAACTGCAGGCACGCACAGCGGCACAGGAAACCTAATTTGACCATGCGATGAAAACGCCAGGGGAACGTCCTGTTTCTTCTCCACTTGCTTTTGTGCACGCACTGGAGCTGCATTTTACTGGCCGTAGATTTTGTGTGGGTCCCACCACCCATGGTTTTGTGACTCAACCTGGGCATTCGGTTTAAACCGAAAATTCGGTTCGGTTTATTCAGGTTTTGCAAATTTCGGTTTTCAACGATTAGAAACTGTTCGGTTTGTTTTAGAATTGGAAACCGACAAACTCGGCTTCGGTTTTAAACTTGGGTTTTTCAGTGGAAACCGAACCGACCGATCTAGGAGATGGAGATCGACGTCTGGCTCCGACGCTCCCTGATCTGCTCTGGCTCGCGCCCCTCTGCTCGCGCCGCTAATCCGCCGACGCTGCGAGGCTCACGCCCCCTGCTCGCCACCGTCGCGAGGCTCGCGACCCCTGCTCCTGCTCGCGCCGTTGCAGCCGCAAGGCCCGCGCGCCGCCGCCGCCGCCGCCGCGAGGTCCGCGCGCCTCCCCTACCGCGACCCCTCCTCGGAGCTCACGCGATGCTGCCGCTGCCTGCCTGCAGCCTCCGACCTCCATCCTCGTCCGGCGTCGCGGCGTCACTGGTCACCGCTGCACCCGCCGCCACTGCTCGCCTGGTCCAGCATCGAGATAGGGTTGGGAGGGAGACGGACGAGTAGTGGCGTATCTGCATCTTGCGTGTGTGCGGCTGGGACTGAGCTATACTCGTACTTGGGCCTTTAACTGGGCTGAGCGGGTGACGCCTGCTGCTGCGTTTGTTGTCGCTGCTGCACATGATATCGGTTGCTCGGTGTTTCGGTTCGGTTGCACTGAGAAACCGAAACCGAAGCCGGAGACCGAAGTTTGCAGATCTTAAAACCGAAACCGAAAAAACCGAGATTTCGGTTCGGTTCAGTTTTCGTTTTTCAGTGGAAAAGTGCCCATGCTGGTTTGTGACCGATGATTACCGACAAATGCTGGCTGCTGCCCGAAACACTCATCGGTCTGGTCAGCAATGGAGGAGCTGTTGGTGAACAGTCTCTAATGCGCTGTCTTTGTTCCTTTCATCAGCAGCTTTCGTTGCTCGTCCAGAAGTTTACGCACACCGTCTGCAAATTCGTTCGTTTGTTTGTCGCCATCTTCAAGACGCACAGTGGAGCTGCTGCAAATTCGTCCATTTGTCGCCATCTTTGAAGATGCACAGTGGAGGTGTCACGTACAGTAGGAACGTTTTGGCTGACTGTCGTCGCTGTACTGCATTTACACATCTGACTGCCGTCTGTCCCTGACGCGGCTCGACGTGAAGTCTCGCTCCGGCGCGCTTCCGGTGCCGGGCCGCCGGGTTCAACCTCAGCAAGCGCGCGTACAGTGACACACAAAATGCTCGGTCCGCCACCGTGCATCCTGCCGCCGCAGGCGCTGGATCCACAGCACAGCACCGCACGCAGGGCATTCAATTCGGGTAGGTAGGCTCCACGCCGATGGATCCGAGCCTGCGAGCAGCGCAGCGCACAGGGCGCCACGGCCATGCCTGCGCCGTTTGCGGCATGCGCCGGCCATGCACGGATGCACCGCGCCCGGCCTGTCACCATCGCTCGCTCGCTGGCCGGGCGCGCATGCATGGGCCGTCGCTGCCGCGGGCATGCATGCCTTGCCAGCACGAACCTCCCTCCTCTTGGCGTGTTCGCGTGGTGCATTGCATGCAGCTGCAGTTGGGGCTTCAAACGCTCACTATCACTACCCCTTCCCATGCGGCATGCGCGCCATGCATTCAGAGCTGGTGGTATTTAATGGACGGTCACGCTGCGCCTGCTGCTGCTCGCTCGGCGGCAGGGAGGCATAAGGGATTAGAGCAGGTATAATAATCGCCTTTTAGCCAGCGAGGAGCATCCATGTCATCGAAAAACCAGCCACGTAAAGAGAGAGAATTCAGAGCGGGCGGTAAACTCCTCGCCGACTGCAGCGTAACATACGAGGAGAAAACATCTTTTCCCAGCCGGCTGCAAGTGAGAAGCTGGCGTTTCTTTCCTATTTCACGTACTCACTGTAACCATTAAATACTACAGCCCGTCAAACAGCTAAGGGCTGATTCGGCTGGTGGAAAAGCCGGCTGGTTTCGGCTGATTCAATAGTGTTCTGTGAGAGAGAATAAACTGAAACAAGCTGAAACAAGCCGAAACATGACCTGCAGAACAGGGCCCTAAGGCATAATATGAGTTGGCTATATAACTGACTGTATATGACATGACATCCTCTTGCAGCCGGCAGGAGGCTAAATTATTAGCCTTGCTCTTAAGGGAACGCCGATCGAGCGTGTGCTCGTGCAACCTGCAACGTCGCCTACCATCGATCGCATTGAGAGCGAGTTGTTGCTGCGTGCCAATGCCATGGCGAGCGAGCGGATCAGGCTAGCTCGCGTGAAGGCGCGCGCATATACGCCGCCAGTAGCGCCGGCGCCGTTACCGGGGGATCGACGGTCCTGCTTATTTCCCCGGCTGTGGGTCACGGAGGCCCTTACGGCCGGACACCAGTGCGGCCGATGAGCGGCGGCCGGCCGTCGGCTGCGCGGGTTTTCCACGTCAGAAGCAGAATCGTGCTCGGGCCGCGCGCGTATATGGCTCGGGCAGCCGATTTCTCACTGGCAAGTGTTGCGATTGAGGGGTCGTTTAGTTGGTGAAAAAGTTTGAGTTCGGCTACTGTAGCACTTTTCGTTTTATTTGGTAATTTATGTCCAATCATAGACTAATTAGGCTCAAAAGATTTGTCTCGTGATTTACAACTAAACTGTGTAATTAGTTTTTTCTTTCGTCTACATTTAGTACTCCATGCATGTACCGCAAGATTCGATGTGACAGATACTGTACAAACTTTTTTGGGTTGCATGGGCAAAGGCCCTGAATTTGATTCGGTGCTTCCGAATCGGCGACGACGCGCGGTAGCTGGGATGGTCAATGAGATGTGCATATATAGCTCCAGTGCTGCACTGCAGCCTGCGCTCTCCTGACGTCTGAGGACGACACGTACGTGCGTGCCAGTAGCGCCAGTAGTCCCATTGGACTCGGCACACGAGGGCACGGGCACCGCACGCGGAATTTTTTATTTTTTAATCTATTTTATTTAATATTTTAATAATAATTGCACCTAAAGTTTTTTTTTTTGCCAATCGGATTCTTTTGGTCGTGCCGGTGCCGCTAGCGCGACCAAGCGCGACAACAATTGCCACGTTAGACAACGTTTTTGATATGGAAAACCTTCTCATGCCACTCCCGTTAGCGTGACGGT
Organism: Saccharum hybrid cultivar R570; assembly: GCA_038087645.1. Lineage (NCBI taxonomy): Eukaryota > Viridiplantae > Streptophyta > Magnoliopsida > Poales > Poaceae > Saccharum > Saccharum hybrid cultivar. The sequence goes on along the minus strand of JAQSUU010000191.1, from coordinate 5,935,170 downwards.
ATTGTTTTATCGCGCCACCGGGAGTCGCGTGACAAGGCTCAAACTTTAAAAAAAACATAACTCTTCGATACGATGTCGGATGAAGATGCTTTTTATATGAAAATTGTAGATCTCGACGAGATCTACAACTTTCTAGTTTTAAGTATTTCCATTTGAGGATGTTAAGATGCTCAAAAAATTATATAAATTTCAGCAGCATAATAATCGCATACTATCGCTATTGTCACATTAGAAAATAGTATCTTCTTTGTATGGTGTCAAATAAAGATACTTTTTATAATAAAGTTGTAGCTCTCAATGAGATTTATAACTTTATGGTTTTGAGTTTTTACATTTGAGGTCGTTAAGATGCTCGAAAAAATAAATATATAATTTCAGCAGTATACCTAGACTAACATTTTGTATTATTTTATCGAGCATCTTAACGACCTCAAATGTAAAAACTTAAAATTATAAAATTGTAGATCTTATTAAGAGTTACAACTTTGATATAAAAAATATCTTTATTTGACCACGTACAAAGATGATACTATTTTTCTAATGGGACACGCAATAGTACGTGATTATTATGCAGCTGAAATTTTATATAATTTTTTTGAGCATATGAACATCCTCAAATGAAAAAAACTCAATACTAGAAAATTGTAGATCTACAATTTTCATATACAAATCATCTTCATCCGACGTCGTATCGAAGAGTTATGATTTTTTCAAAGTTTGTGCCTTGTCACGCCACTCCCGGTGACGCGACACAACAATATTGTCGCGCCAACGGGAGTGGCGCGACAAGGTTTTCCACGTCGAAAACGTTATCTAACGTGGCAGGTGTTGTCGCGTCAATGCACGTGGCGCGATAGCGTTATTTGGTCGTGTCAGCAGCACCGGCGTGACAAAAGGGTCAGATCCGCAAAAAATTTTCAGGTGCAATTATTATTAAAATATTAAATAAAAAAGATTAAAAAATAAAAATTCTCCGCGCGAGGTAGATGTGTGCGTGAACTCGGTCGCCATTTTTTCCTGCTCTGATTCAACGCCTGCCCGCGCCATTGTTCCCCATTTCCCCCTCAACTTTGCATGTTATCACAGCAGCAGTAAGTTAAACTCAGCTCAGTGGCGCTGGGCTGACTTTTGTTTTAACAGTTCAATATATACTACCCCTTCCTCTCCCCACTTGAATCAAGAAGACGACATCACGATCGAGAACAGGGATACAGAAATCAAGCAATGCATGACACTGAATGACTGAAATACAGTACATCAGAAACAAATAACTTCACTTCCATTTCCATCGTATATAGTTACACCGAGTAGCAAAGCTCATGCTAATTAATAAAGTGCTGCCTGCTGGAAGGCAATGCACGGCTAGCAAATACATCACAAACCTTCCATTAATTTATACGGAATAGCAGAGTTCATGCGGAAGTAGTTGAAGCGCAACAATACACAGCAGCACATGACGAGGAAATACTTCAGAGAAACTTAACTTCAGCAGAGTTCACACGAAAGTAGCTAGGTGTAACTAGTTATTAGCTGCAAGTGTTACAGGCTCAAGAGGGATAGACGGGGACGAGAAAGATGAGAGGACTGATAGGCGCGAGATAGCGAAAGGCAGGCGTAAGAAAGAGATGCACGCTAAGTAGGAATTCATCCTCCAATGAAAAGTCTTGCAAGGTCAAGAAGATTCTTTTAGACAATTTCAATAGATGATGGAGCAATGACTAATGTACGACCGTGCAGAAGCGTAGCGGGAAGATGGCGTGGTAGAAGAAGGAGCTCGGCGAGGATAGCCCCGTCACAGAACAGCGGCACCGCAGTGCTTGCAGCTGGGACGAGCCTTCAGCCGCTTCCTGTTCTTCCAGGTCATCCAGAGGCACCCCGTGGAGTCTGCAGCAACCGGCGGGGACGACGAATCGCTAGCAGACGAGAAGCTTGGGCAGCAGACCGGGAGAAAGCAGCAGGAATGGTGGTTGGGGCTAGGCATTTTGGTGGACATAGGAGAGGGGAGGCAAGGTCAGGTGTGGCAAGAATGGTGGAGAAGAAAAGCTGGCCTGCCTTTATATAGGGCGAGAGAGAGGGAGAGGATGGACGGTCCCGGAGGAGTTGTGGCCATGGAGGGCAAAAGAGAGGAAGCAGGCGTCCTGTTAAAAATGTTCTCCGGTAGGCGGGACTAGTTATCTCAATCTTTTCTTCTTGGAAGAAAAAAGGAGAAATGCTCCACTGTGCACTGGCCTACAACCATATTTCGAAACCTTTATTATTATAAAGAAAAATGGAAAGGTAAAATGTGGTTCTTCAGTCTCTGAAACTCCAAACAACTACACAACTAGTCTTCATAGAGAAAAAATAATAACGTAAACGTCCATTTTCTTATCATTGTTTTTGATCAACCAATTATGACTGTTTCATTACGAATTTACGATGCAATGGAATGGATTGCGTCCTTAGTAAACCAAAGAATGCCTGACCAACTCTAACTCGCAAGATCACCCGCACATATCATAGGGGAAAACATTCAGTGGCAAGATCACTCGGAATCTTAAAAACGGAAAAAACATATTTTGGTGATTTCAAAAAAAATGAAACTATATACATTCATAGTACATCTATAGATGTACATTACCACAAAATTTGAGATTCAAACTCGTTATTTGTTAAAAAAACTCATACAAAAATAATAAATTTCAGGTGCATGCGTGTTTTAATTGGGTAGTTCCCTTGAAACATTAGCACGGAAGCGAACGTTTGCCTAGCGATAATGTAAGGGGTGACTCGGTCTGAAGCCACGGACCCCGCGTCGTCCTCTGCGGCGACTCAGGGGGTGCTCAACCACCGCCGCCAAGGACATCTCCAGGACGCCCTTCCGGTCGCTGCTGCTGCTCACCCAGCGAGCGGCGGTGGTGGCCAACGGCGCTGCGCTCAAAAAGGCGGGGCTCCGCGGCTTCTTCTCCCCCTTCTGCTTCCTCTCTTCCCCTCCCCACTTGCCCTCCCCAAGCTCCCCTCGGCCGGCGGTCCCCCGCGTCGACGACGGATCTGGCTGCCTTAGTTCATTCTGGCCCAGATCCCTCTGTTTGCCCCGACCCCGGATCCGCACGGTGCCATCCGTGCCGCGGGGGCCACTGTCACGGGGCCGGCGGCCGCCAGCGGGTGACGCGTTGGCACCAGATCCGGCTGCCTCTGCTCGCCTCGACCCCGGATCCACGCCGTGCCGGCATCCGTGCCGCTGGGGGCACCGGCCACGGGGCCGGCGGAAGTGGTGTCGTGTGCCGTGTGGGGCTCTCGTTGCCGCAACTCCGGCCCACAACGGTCGCCTCCTGGGAGCTTTAGCAGGCTGGCTGCTATCCGTCCTGGCCAGCCCACGACGGCCGCTACCAGGACCATGATGGCGAGCGGCAGCTGCCCGGTCGACCGGATCTAGGCAGGCCATGGACGACTTTATACCGGCCTGCTACCCGCCCGACGTGGCTGCTCGGCGCACGGGGGGCCAGTGCGGCGGTGCTCATGGGCCTCATGGTGAAGCGGCGGCAGTTGCACAGCTTCTGGGCGAAAGTTCAGCCCGGTTTTGCCGGGCGGACGACAGGGACGCCTCATGCGCCACATACCTCCTTTGAGGTGTCGCTTCTGAACATCGTGCTTCTGCGCCAACATCTCCGGATTCCAGGCAAAAGCCCTGCCTTAGAAGCCTCTAAGACCAGCGACGATGGCGTCTAGGGTCATACTCTTGGGCGTCACCTCCTTCCTAAAGGCGTCGCTGAAGAATCTCCTACGACCCGTCGCTTGTCCCCTATCCGTGGTTACTGCCATTGGCCACCGTTGGAGTTCCTCGCTGAGCCTGTGTGTGCCTTCATTCTACTCGCTTGATCTATCCTACAGCTTTTGACCTTGTCGTCGTCGTCTGGCTGCCGCTATCTTTTATTTGACGGATGCTTTGTCGTCGTTGTCGTTGGTCTTCTGTCGGGCAAATGCTTTGCTGCCGAGAGTGTCATGGCCGCTCCTCTCTGCGGATACTTGTCGTAGGGGGTGTCTTCTCTTCTTTCCTGGCGGATGCTTGGCCGTCGGCGGAATTCTTGGCGGATGCTTTGCCGTTGTTGGCTCTTGGTCCCCTCTCTGGTAGATGCTTTGTTGTCGAGAGCGTGTGGACCCTCTCCTTGGCAGATACTTGGCCGCCGTGGTCGCTTGGTCTTCGTTGGCGGATGCTTTGTCGCTGTTGCTGCTGGATGCTCCTATGCCTTTATCAGGGTGGATGCTTTGCCACCACGGCTTTGTCTATCTTGTAGGCAACTCTTGCGTTTTATTTTTATTGCAGGCTCAGTTGTAGGTCTTGGGTGTTGAGCGTCGTCGCTCTTCTTTCTTCTTCTTTTCTTGTTTTTATGTTTATTCCAGGTCACTCATCACTATCTTGGTGGTTTGTAATATGTGCTACGAGGGTTCTCTTATAGCTGCATCGTGTAATTCACTTTTCTTAATGAAAAATTGGTTATATTCCCCGATCGTGAAAAAGAAAAAAAAACATTAGCACGGAGACAACATATATATACTCGTTTACACGATGCCTCGAATTGCATTTCTTTAAGTTTTATTAGGGATCTAAATGACACGGGAGGACAGTGGCGGCCGGAGCCAGGTTCTTTGGAAGCCCGGGCGCCGCTCCCTTTGCTCTCACTCTTCCCAGCCTCTTCTCTGTACATAAGGGACTTGAGCCTTGATTGGCACTTGAGCTTAAGGTGTTAGCGCCAAGGCAGCCTGGGGGCATATGGTGACAGGACGAGATTATGTCGGATTGAATCTGTATTTTCACATAGTAGGATGCGTTACTGACTTGGGTATATGAATGGAATATATATGGGATGCAAGCATGCATTATTATATTTGTCTCTGATGCATCGAGCGCTCCCAGCATACTTCATACTTGTAGACTGAATCCCCTGAATATACTGCATGATATTTGATTTATTCTTGCCTTGACCAACTACTGATAATGAGTGATGATGCATGCATGAATGAATAATCATGAATGTTCAAACGACACCGGCACAACCTACGGTGTGGTTTTCCACGGCCGAATCGTGCCTGCGCTTCGGCCGTACAGCTTGGGCCTTGGGCCTTGGAGCCTTGGGCAGCCGGCCGGTTCTCACTGACGGTCGATCATTGTACAGCCGAATCAGCGACGATGGGTTAGCTGGGGGCGGTAAATGGGGTGGCTGGAGTGCTGCCTGCGCTCTGAAAGTCTGAATACGACACGTACGTGCGTGCTAGTCAGCTAGTCCCCGGCCGGCCAATTGGACGCAGTGCACTAGGGCACAGCCGCACAGAGCACTGCACGGCCGGACGTCGCATGCACACGATGTGTGTGTCGCATGCACACGGCCGGTCGAACGCTCAACGGGTGCGTACCTTTTCTGCTACGTTTGGACGCCTGCCTGTGCGCCACTATATTGTTCCCTGTTTTTCTCTTCTCAGTTTTGCATGTTATTTGGCTAACTAACGGCACAAGTTAAACTCAACTGGGGTATATTGTATGACGACTTGATGAGTCACTATCAAGTGTCAACTAATATGACAGCAGATCAATGTTGTTGTTCTTCCCCAGTTGGGCCAAGAATACACCAGCACGAGAGTTATACAGAAATCTGGGAACACATGCATGCATTGACACTGAAAAGCACCAGAAACTTCACTTACATCACATGGACCAAGGTCAAGGTAAAGTGCTAGATGAAACTAAAAGGCAATGGGCGACTAAAATAATACTCCTACACCAGAAAACTTAGCTTTATTACAGCAAATAGGAGAGTTCAAGTCAAGCGGAAGTAGCCGAAAGGGAACAGTACACAGTTTACTTCCAGCACACCCAACAACAGTTCACACGAGCAGATAGCTGCTACTAGCTAAGCTGCAAGTGTTCCAAGCTCAAGAGGGATAGACGGGGACGAGAAGGATGGGAGAATTGATAGGCACGAGAAGGAGGGAGCGAGACCGTAGGGATTCAACTTCAAGCAAAAAGTCTTGCAAGGTCAAGAAGACCACTGGTTGACTTGTAACTGGAAGAAGAATTCCAACGACAGTGGTGAACAACCGTGGAGCAAGAAAAACGGAGAGAAATGGATGTGGAAGAAGAAGCTCGGCGAGGATTGCGCCATCACAGGACAGCAGCACGGAAGCGCTCGCAGCTGATGCTGGCACGACGACGGGGCTTCAGCCGCTTCCTCTTCTTCTTCCTGGCCATCCAGCAGAGGCGCCCTGTGGAGGCTGCGGCAGCCGGGGACGGGTCGCCGGCGGCAGAGAAGCTTGGGCAGCAGACCGGGAGGAAGAACCAGCAAGGGTAGTCGTGGCTAGCAGGCATTTTGTTGGTGGCCCTGAGAAGAGGAGAGGGGAGGAGAGGTGTGGCAATGGCAAGAACGGTGGAGAAGAAGGGCTGGGCTCCCTTTATATAGCGGGCGCGCGAGAGGGAGGAAGAGCGTGGTGCCGGTGGAGTTATGGCCGGGGGGACTCGGGGAGGGAGGCAAAAGGGAGGAAGCAGGCGTCCGGTTTAAAAAATGCAACCCTGCAGTTTGTTCTCTCGGTCTTTTCGTTTCAAAGAAAAAAAAAAGAAAGGAGCAATAATGCTCCATTGCACTGGTCCACAACCAAATTTCAGGACAGGAAAAATCTTTATCCGATTCTTCAGTCTTCATCACTGTCTTAGTTCTCGCAGAAAAAAAATGATAGATATATAGTGACTTTTTTATTTATAATAAGTCGTGGCTAGATCTTAGCCAACTGTGCATTACATACTGGGAGAAATGGATCGCATAAAGACCCCAAATGGTAGGGCTGTTGAAGGTACAGTCTCTTATAATCGACAGCTTGATTGCGCACAACAAGAGTTGCTGGGAGTTTGGTAAGAGAAAGGAGGGCTCATAGCACACACTTGCACGGTCTATATAGTAGTACTAGTACTATCTTTCAGCAACTCACCTACAGTACAAGCAAGGAACAGAACGTAAGTTGTTGATCGGGTAGACAGCGCCCTTGATTCCTCACGTGGACCGCATAAAGGTGAAACAGGGAGAGGCCTGGTGAAGCTAGCTAGCAGCGTGCAGGTGCAGTGCCTCTTTATGGACACGGCAGTCTGTTTTATCAGAGTGAGGCCATTGCCAATGCTGCAAAGAGCTTCAATTCATGGGGTCCCGGTCCCGGCCACCAGGCCATCCCTGCTCTCCATTTACGTACATGCCGCAACGACCGAATCTGCAGCATGGTTTTCGAGTTCCCTAGCTCCTTGCATTGTGTACGCGTGTGCCCTCCATGAACGAAATTCGAGAGTGGAGAGAGCGAGCTAGAATTCTACGTCCATGCAAGTTACGGATAAAATCTGCAGGAGCTCTTCTTCAAAGTGGAATCTTGCGCATTCAGAAACACAATGGAATTGGTGCAGCTAGCATGACAATGTTGCGCTAGCTGCGCGGTTAGTTCGTCATTGCTGCATTGCACACCAACATGCCCAACTAACGGAGTAACGGACACATGCATGCGTTTTCTTTGGGTTGCCGTGATGAGATGGTGGCGACTGGGGAGTGGCGACCCAGCACCATTTCGGGGAGTGGTAGCTAGCGTGCCCGCAGGCCGCGGACGACGGGCCACAAAATGTTGCTATGCATGCCATCCAAACCACCCGCGGACGGCGGTTGACAAATCGGCCATGCCCAACACGGAACTCCTAGCTGCATGCAGCTGCAGGGGACCGACCGGCCGATCGAGAGCTTTGTTGTTCGTTCGCCGCCACCACAGCCGTACGTAGTACATGTACGAAGCTTTTGGCCGGCCGTATGTACGTACGAAGCTCGTAGAACGTACGTACGCACGCCCAATCCGTCTTGGTTGGACGGAATTCTGAATTACTGTATGTATGAGTGACTGTACGAGTGTTGCACGTACGTACGTACTCAGTGCAAGATCAGATAACTGTAGTATGTAGTACTGGAAGAGAGGTGAGCTGAGATTGGTGCTGTGTGTTTTTCTGTGAAAGAAAAGAGAACGGGAGGTACACCATGCATATATAGCGATGGATGGTCGAGAAGCAATGTTTGCTGCTACTAGCTGCTGTGAGCCTGTGACTCGTGACTTGAGCGTTTGAACGACGAGTGTTACAGCGCAGGTGTAAAGGCCGTACTGCCTGCAGTCGTATGCATAGTCACACATCAGGCCACCAGGATCGGAGGGGGATGCTGCTGCGGCCTCTCATCAGCCTCTCGTTCCCTCTCTCTGCCTGTGAGGAAGCTGAGCTAGCTCTACCTCGCAGCTAGCTACTGGCTACTGGCTAGGTAGTATAGTACTACATACTAGCTGGTGCATCACATCACATCTATTTGCTACAAACTCACGCAAACCAGAGGAGCAGGCAGGAGAGAGGGAGAGAGAGAGAGAGAGACATCTGTGATCGTCTCGTGCATGCACGTCGGTGACTGCAGTGTCTGTCTGTAGGTGCGGAGAGAATCGATCCATGCATGCATGCACGAAGCTAGGAGTATTGAAGAGAGGCCCCAAGTTTGGGGACTCAGCCGGAGATGGGTAGATAATGTGAGTGTGGATCGATCGCCTGCGTTTTGACTTGCACCTTTCTGGCACCATAGCAAACACTACCATGCATGCTGCTGCTGCCGAGGCTGAGAGCTGCCTGCGTGCAAAGTTAAATGCGATATCGTTCCATGGATGGCCGGTGCGCCATTGGGTAGCTATGATGAGAGCAGGGCACTGATCGAGCCCCTCCTTCAATGCATGCATGCCCCGGCCGGCCTCTCTCTCCTCTCCGTATGCAAACGCATTGCTCGCTGCCTCTCTCTTCCCTGTTCCCTCTTCTGCATGCCCTGCTGCTGCTGCCTTGGCCCTTGCATTTACACACCGGCCGCTGATCGATCCCTCTCTCATGCGCGGGCACAGACTCTCTTCAGGGCCGCGCCATTGCCCGCTTGAAACCTGTGTTTTCCCGTCAGACACACACGCTCATACACATGCATGCACAGAGCTAGCAGGCAGGCAGCCACAAGTTGCTCTCATTGTCTGCTGCGTTTTCTTGGGCTTTGAAAACTGATGAGAATCCATGTCTATCTTGAATGCTCAAAACGCTAGCTGAAGACTCAAGGGGTCGGGATAAGATCATGCAGACCAGTGGCGGATCTACATGGGGCTAGGGGCTCCAGCTCTCCTAATGACTTGATTTACCACTTTAAAAATACTGTAGCAAAACCTCAAATCACCATTAAATCTTCATACAAATCAATATCTCTATTGTTTTAGCCCCCTTGATTCTCATCCTGCATCCGCCACTGATGGAGACTGTGCATGGTGCACATTCATTTGCTCATCTGGTCAGTGCCCAATCGCAAGCGGCTCCCTTCCGGTGGAAACCGTACTCGGCGTTTATGAACGCGTCCTTACCACCAGGTCTAGCTGCCGGTACAGTCACGGTCGTGATATACACACTGACCGATCGCGAGCCGATCATCGTGCTCGGACGGCGGTACGTACGTAGGAGTATGTACAGATAGCTGCTGCGCCTGCTACAGTGCTACTTACTAGGCTCCTCTGGACAGAGTTAGCTAGCTGGCTTAAGGGCGGCTTGATTTCAGTTACCTGTTACCCCATTATGGGTGAATCATGCATGTTTAGGTCAGTGCATAGAGGAGAGCATTAGGCATGCAGGGATCGGAGCAATTATTTGGGCAAAGCGGGCCATGTGCTTTGATTATGTACATTCATCGATCAGCAACATTGACCTATCAAATCTTGGTTGTACTTCAGTTTGACCAGACGCTCAGATATAATTAAGCTATCACAGGCTGAGAGATTATTTAATATACAACCACATCCTACTAGTTAGTGATGCAAATCAGCATGCATGTTAGATATGTATCGAATATTATATACGAGATTGGTTAGACTATGATTCAGAGTTGTATTTGGCAGTATAGGATAGAGTTGGATTTGACCCGGTCTCCTCATAAATATGAGAGGAGGGCTGCTGTTATAACCATGCATGACAACATAGCGACAAATTCGCGGGAGAGCAACGACACATTGCCAGACCCTAGAGCGAGTAAAGATGAGCATGCAGCCTGTGGCACGACGACATGGCATGAAGCCCTCATTTTTGGCCCGGCGCGAGCAAGCCCCGGCCCGGTGGCGAGCGGGCCCGGGCTAGCCCCGCTCGGTACACAGGGTCGTGCCGGGGCCGCACCCCAGGCACGTGGGCTATCCCGGCACAGCCCGCAATTTGGTTAGAGGCGTGGCGGGCCGGTGACCATCCTGGCCTGCTAAGAGCCCACCAACCTCCTTCCCCCTAACCCTAACTTCTTTTCCCCAATCCACCGTACACCCACCCCGCGTCGCACGTGAACCGCGCGAGACAGCGTCGCAGCGATGCTCTCACGCCCCTCTCAGCCTCTCTCTCCCGACGCCGCCAGCCCACCACCTCTGCATGTGCTTCTCCCTCGGCTCCGCCTCCGCTCTTCCGAGTACGAGGGCTCCGTGGCTCCTCCTCCCTCTTCCCCGATGTCGGCTGTCGTAGCTCCCTGCCTCGCTCTGCCGTCAACCTCCTCCACGGCCGGATCTCGGGCAAGCGTGGCATCCTCAAGCTCGTTGTTTGGCCGCCGCGGATCTAGCCCCAAGCGCCGACGGGGCGGCCACCGCCACCTCCCACAGTCGAATTTGGCTGCGTCCCCTTCCCCCTCTCTGTGGCTCGCTTCTTGCATTTGGTGGGCCTCGGGGCAGCCCAACTTGCTAAAAAGGTCGGGCTTTTCGAGCCGGCCCAGCACGGGAAACGACCCGTAGTGTCGTGTCGGGGCCATCGACCAGGCACGAAGCCCAGCTCGGCATGGCCCGGCGGCACGTCGTGCCTTGGCTGGGCCTGGCCCAGTCGACCCGGCCCTGGTCCGGGCCCATGCCGTGCCGAGCCGGGCGGCCCGAATGCTCATGTTTAAGAGCGGACAGTGTTGTTAGTACTGGGGAGGAGCGTCTGTAGTCATGTCCTGGGATGTAAGCTTGAGCTGAATCTCGTTAACAAATATCGTGCCTCTTGTTAAATCTAATCCACGCTTTCAAGTGTGAAGGTTAGCTGATAACTTGTCGCTATGGCGTCTAACACAGCAGATGCAGTGGTATTAGGATTTAGGAATAGTACGTTGTGCATTGTAGTTCCACTTCCATCCAGATATCGAAGTATAATGCATGATCTGAGAGGTCGACGCAGAGAGACAGACCGGGTTGCCGTGCTCCGTTAGATCGTCCTATGCATGCATGCACACAGTGCTACTCTACATTGCATGCATGCATGCAGCTACGAGTACGTGCAGTGTGCTATTGGAATTGGAATATATAATGTAGCCACACCCACACACACAGTACAGTATACTATAGGCTCTGCTCAGTCTCACACTCGCACTAGGTCTGGGCGCCTGGCTGCATGGGGCTAGCAAGCTTCCCTTCCCTTGTTCGATTCTCTCAGCGCCGGCCGCTCGCTGACAAAGATGCATGCATGAGATGCTTCTTCGAGAGCAGATGCAGATGCAGGCAGCAGCATGCACGCTTTGGTTCGATCACGTACTACGCTCGGGCTCTCGGGCAGCAGCTGGCCGCCTTTCGGCTTCCATGCATGCAGATGCAGATGCAGGCAGCAGAGAAGGCTACGGCCTTCTTCGCCCCTCGATCGCCTCGCGCGCCGCCCACCGCCGGCCACGAGGTGACAACACGCACCGACGCACGGGGCCGAGCCTCGCACGCACACTCGACGGGACGGACGGACGTACAGGTGAGATGGATGTCGATGCGATGGTTCATGCATGCATGGCCGATTCGATCGGCGCATCGCGCATGCATATGGGATTATCCATCGATGCCAACGCCGCTACGTACTCCTACAGTCCTACGCGGCAGCCAAGGAGGATTCTGCGATCGCAGCAGCCAGCAAGACGCAAAGGCCCTTGCATACACGTACGTACTGTTAGGTTCCGATCTCCCACCATTAGGCCCAACGGTTTTTTTTTTTTTTGGCCTTGTTCTCGTGTCCTGATCGGGGCACCCAAACCTATATGGTTGGTAGGCTCCGTCACACTGCGCTATATATAGAGGTGGGGTCGGCCGGCTCTAGGTACGAGGTTCACCCTCAGCCGCCATTACCCACCGATATTCCCCGATCCGATCTAAGAAGGAGCGTAGCCAGTGACAGGAAGCCGCCACCATCTTCACTGCACCATCGTCTTCACTGCACCGAGTTTTCTCTCTCCATCGACTGTCGCTGCCGGCGCGCAAATGGCTCCACCGGCGAACAAGACCCCGGCCGGCGCTTCGACTGTCCCCACTACTACGACTTCGGCTCTCGATGGTCTGTGATCTCATACTCCTCTACTCCCTTTTCATCTTGCAGTAGACGAAGTACTAGGACTATTGATACACATTATAATCACTGAACATGAATGTTGTACCCGATCTAATGAAATGAACATCCACGAATGACAACAATGGTACCGGAGCCACGGTTATTGAAAGAAATTTAGATCGGGAAAACAAAGAAAGGTAGAACTGTTTTCGGATCGGCAAAGAACAAGTTCGAAACCCCAACCCTAACCGTGAAATGGGGAAGAATCGAATCGAACCATGAACCCTAACCCTAAAACGAAGAAATCGTTCGATCTGCTGCGGATCCGCTACGGATCGTGAACCGTCGCACTCGGTGTGGCCGGCTCTGGCCTCCGCACGCTCAGCTGCGCACGGCCGAAGAAACTAATGTGGTTGGCTGTGCTCGCTGAGCCGGCCGTAGCCACCGGTGCTCGCGGGGCTGGGCCTGGTCGCCGTCGCGCGGCAAAGAAGCCACCGGGGGCGCGCGGCCACGCCGCGCGTGGCGCTTTGGCTGGGGCACCGCCTGCTAGGCCGCTCGACGGCGGCGAGCTCAGCCTCGGGCGAGCTCGCGCACCGGCGAGGGGTCAGACAGCGGCGCCGTTGCCTCCCTCCATCACCCGCCATGGATGTCTGCTGCTTGGAGCGGCGCTGAGAATGGAGAGAGCGAGAGAGAACGAAAACGAGAATGATTAGGGTTTGAAGGGGTGTCGGCCTCGTCTGGTTTTTTGATGAGCAGAAAAGCAAGGAGGACCGTCGATCTTCATCCAACGGCCGGTAGCGCTCAGGCCTCTTTAGGCCCAGGCGGAAGGGCACTTTCCCTGCCCAGGCCCAGGTTGCGGCCTGGGCGTGGGAGCGTGCATGCGCGGCTGGGCCGCGGCAGATCCGTCCGTGTGGTGGCTTTTGGGCCGCAAAGCAAATGAACAGCATCGCCGCGCGTGTGCGAGATGGGCCTTCGGGCCAAAATAGAAGAAGATGAATTTTTTTAGAAGCAGTTTTGACACAATTTGATCAATTTGAATTGAATTTGATGTGAATTTTTCTATGCAATTTTGTCCAACGATATTTTGCTCAGAAAATAGTGAATTTTTAGTGCTTCTGGAAAATAATAATATGAAAGATTATTAATGTTTCCGCTGTGCATGATAATTAATGAACACTCTCTTTGATTAAATTTAAACCAACGGGATAATTTAATTTTGAGAAAAGTTATGAATTTCAAGTAAATTTTGATGAATTATAGTGTTGTTATTTTCTGACCAACGTTGTTAATAACAATATTATAATATTTGATCCATGAGAAATTATGCATTAATTTTACTTCTATCCAACGGTGATGTAAAATATTTGCATAGATGAATTATATGTTTTAATTTGATCAACGTTGAGTTAAAGCATGTGTTTTTATATATAAACGTTTCTCACTTACTCTAGTGTGGTTTCAGGAGGCAAATGCATTGTGAACATCGCAAATATCCCGATACTCAATGGGAGCAATTACCGTGTGTAACGGAAGAAGTATGAACTAGAACTTGCATTGGGGGAGGTCGATTGTGTCATCACCTCACCGTGTCCTGCTGAACCAGAGGACCCGGTGAGAGGCGAAAATGAATCTGATGCTGATTTCGCTGCTCGAAAGCGTGATCATGCTGAGATAAGAATAAAATGTGACCTGAAACATAGGCAATAGACTATCTCTAACCGTAAGTGCCTGTTGGTGGCCAAGGCCACCATAGAAGAACAAATAAGGGACTCAATCCCTGAATGTGCTATTGCCACAGAATATCTTGAGAAAATCAAAAGTCAATTTACTAGGTCTACCAAGGCCACAGCAAGTTCACTGATTAAGAAGATTGTGAATGAGAAATACACTGGTGGTAGCATAAGAGAGCACATTTTGAAGATGAACACTACGATATCTAAGCTTGTAGGAAATGAATTTGAAGAAAGATGATTTCCTGATTCATTTAATTTTTGCTTCTTTGCCAAAAGAATATGACACCTTCATTGTGAACTATAATATGCATCCTGAAAGATGAGGCATAGAAAAGCTTATTTCAATGTGTGCTCAAGAAGAGGAGAGGATAAAGTCCTCATAGGGTGAATTCGCTCATTTTGTGAAGGATAACAAAAGAAAGAACTTTAATGGCAAGAATTTTAAACCATAAGAAAAACCCAAGTGGGATAAGGCATCTTCCTCAAATTCATAGGGAAAGAAACCCCAGGATTCTGAGAATCAACAAAACAACTCCTATGGTGGAGTTGAAAAAGATCAATGCAAGCACTGCTTCAAGAAGAGAAACTACAAGAGGGATTGTCCAGACTTTCTGAAATCTCTACTAAAGAGAGGTGATAAATTTATTACATTTGTAGATGAATCCACGTATTTAAGTTATGCTAAATTCACTTGGTGGGTTGATTCAGGAGCAACTACTCATGTTGCAAATTCTTTACAGGGGTTAAGTGGGACGAGAACCTTGCAAATAGGAGAAAGAACGATTAAAGTTGCAAATGGAGTGCAAGCCAATGTTGAAGCCATTAGAGATTTATCTTTAGAGTTAAATAATGGTTTTGTACTTAATCTTAAAGAAATACTTTATGTTCCCTCTTTGCGTAGAAATTTGATAAGTGTTTCAAAACTTGATGATGAAATTGATTGTTATTTTGGTAATGGAAAATGTAAGATACTTGTTAATAATGAATGTGTTGGTCTTGTCTTCCGACAAGCCGCTTTATATGTGATGAGAATATGAATGGTTCCCCATCTGCGAATGTAACTAAGAAGCAGAAGCGAATTGATGATGCCTCTTCGAAATTATGGCACTATCGCTTGGGCCATATTTCGAGGGAAAGAATAGAACGACTGATTAAAGAATCAATTCTTCCGCACTTAGAATTTTCAGATTTAGAACAATGCGTTGATTGCATCAAAGGAAAGTATATCAAGAAAATTAAGAAAGATGTCAAACGAAGCGCAGAAACTTTAGAAATAATCCACACTGATATATGTGGTCTATTTCCTGTAAAAAGTGTAGATGGTTATGATTTATTTATAACATTCATACACGACTACTCTCGTTATGGATATATTTATCTAATTAAAGAAAGATCGGAAGCATTAAATAAATTCAAAATATTTAAAGCTAAGGTTGAAAATCAGCACAATAAGAAAATAAAGATAGTACAATCAGAACGAGGTGGAGAGTACTATGGGCGACATACCCCATATGGCCAAATTCTTGGACCGTTTGCAAAGTTTCTACAAGAAAATGACATAGTCGCTCAGTACTCCACACCGGGGGAGCCTCAGTAGAATGGAATGGCTGAAAGACGTAACCGTACCTTAATGGATATGGTAAGAAGCATGATAAGTTACTCCACATTACCGATTAGTTTATGGATGGAGGCACTGAAACCCGCCATTTATATACTTAATCGAGTACCAAGCAAATCGGTGCCAAAAACACCGTATGAATTATGGACAGAAAGGAAACCCTCACTTAACCATTTGCGTGTGTGGGGCTGTCCGGCTGAGGCAAAAGTGTTTAACCCAAAAATAGAAAAGTTATACTCCAAGACAGTCAGCTGCCATTTCATTGGGTATCCAAAAAGATCAAAAGGATATTGCTTTTATTGTCCTGACAGACATACGAAGATTGTAGAAATAAGACACGCTGTGTTCTTAGAGGATAACATGATTAGGGGGAGCATGGTAGCATGAGAAATAAGCCTACAGGAGAAACGGGTACATGCACCCACTCCAATGGTTGAAGAACCATTCTTCACGCTACCTGCTGCTATTGCGCCGATAATGCAGGACACTATAGTGCCAACACCTGTTGTAGTTCTCCCGTGGCGACAATGAATGAACATGAGGAACCTGTCCTTGAGGAGCCTATCCTTGAGAAATCTATAGAACCAAATGTCACACATGAGAAAGAACAACAACAGCCCAATGTGGAACAAGTGCTAGAGGCACCTAGAAGGTCTCAAAGAATAAGAAGATTAGCTATTACTGATGACTACGAAGTTTATGAAATAGAAGAATTTCAGATGGGGGATGATCCCACCTCATTTGAAGAAGCCATGAGAAACGAGCACTCATCAAAGTGGCTTAAGGCCAGTGGCGGACCCAGGATTTGAAACGAGGGTAGTCCTAGTAAAAAATTTTCAACACAATACAATAAAATCTGAAAAAATTCGCTGACCAAAAAAATTGCAATAAAATCTAAAAAGTTCACTCACTAAAAAAGTTGCAATAAAATCTAAAAAAGTTCAGTGACTATAGATCCAATCAGCCCAAGCCCTTCTCTCGCTCAGTCACTGTCCAGCGGGCCTACCTGTCAGGCTCTTCCCCTACCTCTCGATGTTGCCTCCGCCTTCAGTTTCGTCATCAGCTCACAAACCAAACCGAGAGACAGAACTTGATTCCAGGATGCTGCTGAACCCGACGTCGGAGGCGTTGGTGCTGGACACCATCCGGCAGCATTTCCTGGAGGAGCCAGCGGCGGCGCGGCCGACTGACGAGAGCTTCGGGAGCCTGGTGGCGGACCGGTGGAGCGGCTCGCTCCCGTTCCGCACCGATGACGCTGATGACATGGTGGTGTTCGGGGCGCTGCAGGACGCCTTCGCCTACGGCTGGCTGCCCGACGGCTCCTTCGCGCACGTGAAGCCCAAGCCGGCGAGGTCCCCCGACGACTCGGCCTACTCCTACTCCTACGATGGCTCCTCCTGCTTTGGCGGCTTCCTGGACCTGGCGGAGCCGCTGACGCCCAGCAGCGAGGGCGGCGAGGCGGCCGCCACGCCCAGGCGGGAGGAGGCCGCGGCAGCCGTGGCCAGGGGCAAGCACTACAGAGGCGTCAGGCAGCGCCCGTGGGGCAAGTTCGCGGCGGAGATCAGGGGTGGAAGGAGGTCAGCCATGGAAGCGGCCCTGGAGTCCTTGGCGAGCTGCCCGGCGGCGGGTAGTCCCAGGCCTACCTGGACTACCCGCTGCGTCCGCCACTGCTTAAGGCCATGGAAGATGAAATGAAATCAATGAGTACCAATAAAGTTTGGGAATTAGAAATTATTCCTAAAGGAGCCAAAACAGTAGGTTGTAAATGGATCTATAAAACAAAATATAACTTCTAAGGGAATGTAGAAAGATTTAAAGCGTGACTTGTGGCGAAAGGCTTTACGCAAAGAGAAGGAATTGATTACAATGAGACGTTTTCTCCAGTCTCATGTAAAGATTTCTTCAGAATTATAATGGCACTTGTAGCCCATTATGATTTGGAGTTGCATCAAATGGATGTAAGGACGGCGTTCCTTAATGGGGATTTAGAAGAAAATGTTTATATGGCACAACCAAAAGGTTTTTTATAAAAGAAAAAAAAATATGGGGTGCCGCCTAAAGAAATCAATCTACGGATTGAAGCAAGCCTCAAGACAGTGGTATTTGAAGTTTGATAGAACGATAAAAGGTTTTGGGTTTAAGGAAAATATTAAGGACAATTACGTTTACACAAAGTTCAAGAATGGAAAGTATATATTCCTAATTTTGTATGTAGATGATATCCTGCTTCCTAGCAATGATGTCAATCTACTAATGAAAACAAAGGAATTCTTATCCTCAAACTTTGATATGAAAGATCTTGATGATGCCTCGTTCGTTTTGGGAATAGAGATTCACCGAGACAGAAGAAAGGGGTTCTAGGATTATCGCAAAAGGCATACATAGAAAAGGTTCTGAAGATATTTAGTATGCATGCGTGCAGTCCTTCACCTGCTCCTATTGTCAAGGGCGAGAGATTTGGGGAACATCGGTTGTAACAGAACCGACCAAATTATAAGAGCACAAGTACAAAAACAAGCACCGAAGCGCTCAAATTTTCGAACTTGAGCCCATATAATCCCGGTAGTCAATCGAAATCACGAAGGATTTCAAACCAAACTGCTTACAACCAGGATCGCATCATTCAACATACAACATCGTACATTACATTTCACAAGTAGTTCTGAAATAAGTTTACACACACGGAGTAGCAAATATTACAAACCAAGTTTGAAAGTAGCGGAAGCATAACACACACTAGTTAATTAAATACTGCCAGTCTGGACGATCGACAACCCGCAAAAGCATGAGGAAAGTACATAAAGATGATCACGCCCAAGTGATCTAGTCATCATCACCCGCAGGGTGGAGACACGTCTTGCAGAATCCCTGATAAAGCATGTCATCTGCAACAGGAGGGAATAAACCCTGAGTACTGGAATGTACTCAGCTAGACTTACCCGTCGAAAACCAGAAATAAGATGACACCAAGGATTATGCAAGGCTTACACAAGAGGCTAGCTGACATAACATTTTTGCATAAAGGCATAAGTAATTGAAACTCTTATAATCTGTACTAGCAGTTATTTTTAGCATTTACCTGTCATCTATCTTAGCACCTGTACTAAACATACACTTGATTATAATCAAACAACATGATTATTATATCCATAGCAGGTATATCATTATGGCAACATTGTATCATTCCCTTAACCACCAGTTCATTTAATGAGTTCTACGTTGCCGCTGCTCAAGTCAAGTGCTCACTAACCGGGAGCGACGGCGATTCGAATCGAATTCCTATCCAGCTGGAGGGGTATTTCTAACACTCACCGCGCAGGCCCCTGCCAGGGTCGCACAAGCCACCGTTTCATATGATTCAGGAATCGCGGGTCCGAATGATGTCGCGACCCCAAGGGCGACACTCTGCCAGGTGATAGGGACTCTAACCCCCCCTTGGTCTCACGCCAATGTCCCCAAGCACATCCTTTCTCTCCTCCAAGAAGCAACCTACCATTCGATTCCCGGCCTGAATCACATTACTCGGCTTCGCGGTCGGAACGACTTATCCGGCCAACTAAGTGTTAGACTGCGTTCAACATGACTCAAGGACGTACAGCGAATCGGTCCTTAAACGACTCAGACGGGCATAGCTCCACACCCAAGACGTGAAGTGTCTTGCGGCTGTACTATCGAACTCCCGCCCGGTCTCAATTTCATTTTTAAGCATGGTTCCATCCACGATAGCCATAAAGCCACTCGTGACTCCTTCCTATATCTCGCGGATGACCGGAAATCACCCGACTTCTACCGTACTAAGCAGGGCTAAGCATTGACACGTGCCTAAACCTAATATAGGATTAAGTACGATATCTGGACAAGGACAGGTATAATACAACAAGTGTTTTCATATAACTCCTATAACTTAATGCAGTAAACAATTAAAAGTACTCAAGATGTATTTATAAAACGATGGGTTCAGCATGCACCGGGGCTTGCCTTTCAGAAAAGTCGAGGGCCGGTGGTCTGGACACTCAGGAAGGTCGTCTGCGGGCACTCCTTCGCCTGCTGGATCCTCGGGCTCCTGCTGCTCCTGGTCCTCCTCCGGAATCACAGGCTCGAATTCGAGGAGTGTTACCCCCTCCGGTGCACCTATTGCATGAATGCACAATAAATATAATGGATGCATAAATGGGTGCAACATGCTCGGAATGAAATGCATTTCAGAATAAAATACTCTATTCAAGTTATTTTACTAGTACGTGCAAATCTCTTCTCTAGTAGAGAAGTACTCACCTAATCTACTTAACCTAAGATAAAGCTGCTCATCCTCAGTTAAGGCCCTAACACCTAACAAATACAAAAGTAGCATGTCTTAGGATATTACACCATATCAAACAGCAAAACACCACAGAAAGCATTCTGGACAGCAGCTACTTATTTTTATCACAACTGAAGATTTACAATTCCAAAAGATATGATCTAAGACAATCTGGAAAGCCTAAGAAATGCACTACAATTCATTTTCAGACCTCAACTCCAAACTCCTAAGTTTTCCATGTCAAACTTCACAAGTTCCAGAATCTGTATTCTCCAACACAGAGAGTAGCAGATTTTGAACTGCCACTTTAAACAATAGTAACTCTCAAACTACTAAGCTAAATGCTTCCAAAATTTGACACAAGCTAGTTCATCAAGTTTACTCCAACTTTGGTATTTACAAGTTTTCCAGCAACCAATTTTATCAAAGCCAAATTTAGAATTACTACTAGCTGTCCAGAAAACCTAAAATTACAAAGGTTAAATATTTATTGATGTGACCAACATTCTCTAAGACCAAACTAATACTACTACAAGTTCACAAATGTCACAAAAACACCAGAAAGTAAGGTGTGCCCACCTAGAATATTTATTTAAACCCATTTCTTAATTTACTTAAGTAATTAAGTGAAATTTCAAACATATATATAAACTGCTCCTAAAATTCTACAAAAATTACATGGGACTCTCTGACCCAAAAAGAGACCACAGTAAAAATTTGAACAAGTTTTATTCACAGAAACTCCCTACACAAAATTCACAAGCTCATAAGGCTGATTTTTGCATAAATAGGAAACCCTATTGAAAAGTGTCAAACAACAGATTTCTTAATTTTCTTGGACACTCTAGGGTACCAAGACATTCTCCAAAAAGTTATATGAACATTGCACATGTAGAAAAATTACAAAAATTCATTTAAATATTTCCTAGAATAACAAGATAGCATAATAACTTGAAAAGTAATTAAGCACTGATGCCCAAATTTTTACCAGAGCTAGGGCTAGCATAGAGTAACCTACCCACCAAATTTCATGATTTCTGGAACACCACAGCTCAAGTTATAAATTTAACAAATTTGCATGCATTCCAAAACACATTTAAAGGATCTATTAAATTCTCCTAGAAATTAAACATCACATTCCATATTTATATTTTTCTAAAATACTACACATCATGTAGACCCTAACAAAATTTATCTCATGATTTTTGGATCATTAAAACCCTAGATCTATATTTTTCCAACTTGTACAAAAATCAGTGACAAAATAATAAAAACGAATTTCATTTCGGATGAGCTGGGCCGGCCCGGAAGAACTCGGCCCACACTCGCGCGCGCGCGGCCCGCTCAGCGCTCCCGCCCGCGCTTGGCAACTGACAGGCGGGCCCCCGCAGTCAGGGACAGAGGGACAGGGGAGGCGGAGACCCGCGAGCTCCGACGAGCTCGAGCTCGCCGGAGAAGAGCTCGCTCGGCCAATTGAGCACCGTCTCGTGTTCTCCGTCACCCGGTGCGTCGATTGGTGCTCGTGGAATGGATGGGGATGGGATGGAAGGGGCTTGTCACCGCGAGCGGCGGCCGGTGATGTCCGGTGGCGGCGCACCGTCGCCGGTGAGGATGTACGGTGCGGTCTAGGCTCGGTACGAGCTTCACCGAAGCTAGGCGGATCCATTTTGCTAGGAAGGAAGAATGGAGAGAGACCCGAAGCACCCCGACCACGGTGAGGTCCCATGGCGGGCTCCGGCGACCTCTCGGAGACGGGGAAGAAAGCAATGCGGCTCACCTTGAGTCAAATCGCTGGCTTCGGTGGGTCAGGAAGATGGAGGGTGGTGAGGCGGAGGGATTGGCGAGGTCTAGCGGCCGGGGATGCGGTGTGGCTCGCGCTTGAGCTCGCCGGAGAAGAACGGCAGCGGCGGCTCGGTTTCGGTGTTCTTGGCAACTGGAAGAGAGGGGGCGGAGGAATGGAGGCCGGCTCGCGCGTCGTGGCGTCTTGAAGGCGTCGCGGCCTGACTGGTGGGGCCAGGGCCGGCGTACGGGCGCCACCGCGCGTCCACGCGTCGACGACGGCCTGCGGCCGGTCGGCCACTCCCCGACTGACGAAACTGAATCGGCTGAATGGCGACAGCGATGACCGACTGACAGCCGAAGTTTGAGCTCCTACACCTCCTAATCCAGCTCGAGTTAGAAGAAGATGATAACACCAAAATTGTAGAGCTACATGAGGTCTACAAGTTTGTCAATTGGAGTTTGGGCTGGTTCGGCCTAGATTTGAAACTACAGAGCTCCAAAGTGGTGCCCCTTGAAACTGAAATGCAGTTTCAGAGATCAATGCCGACTGAAACCCTAACTTATTGACACTATATCTCCTAAACTATTGAGAACCAGGTGATGGTGATATTGACAATGTTGTAGAGCTAGGTGTGGACAACAACTTTGTCAATTGGCTCAAAGGCTGGTTTGGCCTGGTTTGTGAGTTACAAGTTGCTAAAGTGAGGTACAGTGAAACTGAAAAGTCTAATTTCCAGACTTAGAATTTTTCTAAGTGTTGATCACCACTCAAGCTGACTTGTGGGCCATTTTTGAGCATGCTCTGGT
Source organism: Saccharum hybrid cultivar R570 (assembly GCA_038087645.1). Taxonomy (NCBI): domain Eukaryota; kingdom Viridiplantae; phylum Streptophyta; class Magnoliopsida; order Poales; family Poaceae; genus Saccharum; species Saccharum hybrid cultivar. The sequence goes on along the minus strand of JAQSUU010000191.1, from coordinate 5,912,581 downwards.
CATTTTCATGAGATGGCCATATTAGAACTTTTGTTCCTCATGAAATTCTCTACAACTTTACTTAAGGGTGCTCTTCCATGCAAGGTCTCTAAATTAGACTTTTTAATTGGTCAAACTAGAGCCTTCTAGGGTCAAATGGTGGTCAAACTTTTCTTGGAGGGCAATTTTGTAATTTTGGTCAACATGAACCTTGTTCCAAATGTTACCCTAAGTATAACTAAGGTGTTGTAGGTCATGATTGGCTACCTTACCTTTTTGTTACACCAACTATCAAATACTTCATGAAATAAATCAAACAAACCCTATAAAATTACATGTGTTGCATCACATAAAATAACAACATGAATAATGCATGCTTATGCTTATGCTTATGCAATACAATTATGGAGCTAAACACTTGAGGTGTTACATCGGTGTCCCAATAACGTATATGAGATTGATCGAATGAAAGCGGTACCGTATGCTTCAACAGTTGGAAGTTTACAATATGCTCAAGTGTGTACACGCCATGACTTAGCTTTTGTTACCGGGTTACTTGGCAGATATCAAAAGAATACAGGAATAGAACATTAGAAATTAGTGAAGAAAGTCCTGCGTTATTTGCAGGGTAGGAAAGGCCTCATGCTTACGTATAGAAGATCTGATTCCCTGCAGATAGCAGGGTATTCAGATTCTGATTATGCGGGAGAAGAAAGAAAATCCACGTTAGGATATATATTTACTCTCGCAGGAGGGGCTATATCGTGGGAAAGCTCCAAACAAACCGTAACTACATCCTCGACAATGTATGTCGAGTTTGTAGCATGCTATGAGGCAACGGGACAGGTGAATTGGCTAATGAAATTCATACCCGGATTGAAAGTGATTGATAATATAAATGAACCGATGAGGTTGTATTGTGATAACAACCCGGTGGTGCAGTATGCTCACAACAGTAGGTCAAGTGGTGCTACCAAACACATTGACATAAAGTACTATGTTGTGAAAGATAAAGTTTGGGATCATATAATAAATCTTAAGCATATAAGTACAGATAAAATGCTCGCGGATCCGCTCACAAAGGGCTTACCACCCAACATGTTTAGAGAACATGTAGCCGGCATGGGTTTAAGGGAAAGCCTATGATTCCCGAACATATGAAGGGCCTAGAAGAAAGTTTTATTCCAAAACAGAGAAGTGTGTTGTGGCTGTTAGTTTAACGGCACTAATTGCTGTGACGACGAGACAGTTTAATGCACTCTGCAATGGAATAGGATAGAAGCAAGAAAGATATGAATGAAAGTTTTGAGTATGAAATTAAAGAACGAAGAAAATGATGAGAGATCAAGGGAGAGAATGTTAGGTTTTGATCTTCCACTATTAGGCTTAACGGCCTTTTGGGCCTTGTTCTCGTGCCCTGATCGGGAACGCCTAACCCTACATGGTTGGTGGGCCTCCGTCACACTGCGCTATATATAGATGTGGGGGCCGACCGGCTCTAGGTACGAGGTTCACCCTCAGCCGCCATTCCTCACCGATATTCTCCGATCCGATCTAAGAAGGAGCGCAGCCAGTGACGGGAAGCCGCCACTATCTTCACTGTGCCACCGTCTTCACTGCACCGAGTTTCCTCTCTCCATCGACCGTCGCTGCCGGCGCGCAGATGGCTCCACCGGCGAACGAGACCCTGGCCGACGCTTCGACTGTACCCACTACTACGACTTCGGCTCTTGATGGTCTGCGATCTCATACTCTACTCTCTTTTCATCTTGCAGTAGACCAAGTACTAGGACTGTTGATACACATTATAATCACTTAACATGAATGTTGTACCCGATCTAATGAAATGAACATCCACGAATGATAACAATATTATTTAATCAGTCGTTCTATTCTCCCTCTCGAAATATGGACCAAGCGATAGTATCATAATTTCGAAGAGACATCATCAATTCGCTTCCGCTTCTTAGTTACATTCACAGATGATAAATCATTAATATTCTCATCACATACATTGTTCGTATTCTCATCCAGAAATAATAAATAAAGTTTCTCTTGTCACATTCATTATTAACGATACACGTACTACGCGGTACGCCTATATACGTGCCAGCTGTACGTAGCTCGATCAGCTCGTCGCCTCTTTAGCCAACAACAACAATGCCGGCCGTACACCGCCAGGTGTGAGTGGCCACAGATCGATCGATCGATCCAGCCAGCGCTAGCTGCAAGCCACATGCCCACACGGCTTTCTAGACTGGGAAAAGATCGGGCGTGCAGTACTACGGCGCCACATCCACATACGTACACTTCTCTCGATCGGGCTGCATCTATCTGCATGCGATTCCTTCCTGCGTGCAAACTGCAAAGCTATGGCCTGTACGTAGACTGGCACGTACTCCGTAGCTGCTGTTGCGTCTCATTACTGCACGTGCGTACGGGAGTAGGCACCGTTTAAATGCCAAAAATTTTGCCAAAAATTTTAGATTCCCGTCACATCGAATCTTTAAACACATGTATGAAGCATTAAATATAGATAAAAAATAAAACTAATTACACAGTTTAGACGAAATGGACGAGACAAATCTTTTAAGCCTAATTAGACCATGATTGGACAATATTTACCAAATAACAACGAAACTACTACAATAATATTTCGCCAAAAATTTTGCCACCTAAACCGCCCCTATGTCTACAGGGGGCACGGGCACGGCCGACCGTTATGTTTGTTGGGCGCTGCGGGTCATTGCCCATTTCCACGGTCCGTTCGCGGGGACGAACGGATAATCCAAGGGGGCTCCCTAGGACGCTAGTCTCTAGCTGTGCACAAGCTACGTACGTTGAGGTTGAGCTATACGCCTACACCTACACACCCTCTCTTCTTTTGCAACGACACGTTTTTAGAAGCCAAAACAAATATAGTGCGCGGACCAGGATAATGTATTCTTTTTTATTTTACATAGGGTGTGTTCACTTCGTGAAAAGTAGTTGAAAAGTTACTGTAGCATTTTCGTTGTTATTTACCAAAATTTGTCCAATCATGAACTAACTAGACTCAAAAGATTCGTCCCGACATTTACATACAAACTATGCAATTAATTATCTTTTTTACCTACATTTAATGCTCCATGCATGCGTCGAAAGATTTGATGTGATGGGTGTAAGAGGAAATATTTTGGGTTGGGATGGGGAAGTGAACAAGGCCATATATGGAATCTTTGTTTTCGTTGTTTTATACAAACCAATTCTATATAATATAGCAATTAATAAACTATTGGTTTCCCGTAACTTTTGGTCTCAAATCTATATATATTTTTGTTAGTTATGTTTTGCATAGACGTTTTTGTTTAAGTATTATACTATGTTTCTTCATCCGCATAGAAAACAATCTGCTTCTTGTTTTTGTTATTTTATATTTGAGAAGGACTCTTTGTTCTAGTATATATGGTACTTGTAATCATAATTGTTCGCAAAGTGAAAGATAACTACGTAGAATCTTCTTTACTGGTGTTGTATAATTTCAAACCTCGAGAGTGGGTTTGATTGTTTCTTTTAACTATCTTTTACTAAGATAAAGAGACTCCCTCTAGTCAACATTAGTTGACGTTTGAAAGGAAAAGCGAAAAAAATTGATTTCTTTTTTTTTGTATTATATAAATTTCAACTACTGTTGATTGGCTGAGGCCAAAAGGGTCAAGTCTCCTTACATTTTTCTTGTGGACTTTTGCACTTAACCATATTTAAATATCGTTAGTATCCATCTACTATTGGTTTAGTCGATCTCTCACTATTCACATGCTCCGCCACGGGTGGGTAGCTAGTTAGAGCATCTCTTCTTAAACTCACTCTCTAAATTCTTATTTGTCATTTGAATAAGAAACATTATATATATCTTTCTACCTTCTAACCAGAGGGGCGGAGCCAGGATTGGAGTACAGGGGGCAATGGACAAACAAAGGCCCTGTTCATCTGGCTTATAATCCGTCTTATTCAGCTTATTTTTTCAGCCGGAACAATATTTTTCTCTCACAAAAAATCAGCCAACAGTGTTTTTCAGCCGGCTTATAATTCCAGCCGAACGGCTCCAAAGTAGAGGGGGCAACATTAAACACATCTACTTTTTGCTGGATCTGTCACTTAAGAACTAAATCGATCTTCTAACTCTGCTAATTGTTGATCAATTGCAACATTAAACACATCTACTTTGTAATGGTGAAATTGGAAAGGGAAATTTAGAATCACTAGAGACTGTTAATCACATAAGTGATTTATGATTATGGATTAACTGCTGCTGCTGGTGGACGGCAGCCGGCGGTGGGTGTCAATTTTGGACAGGCGGCGGCATGGTCGTGGCAGCCGACGGCGTGGCGTGGCGTGGCGTCTCACGTCCGGACTCTGGTCTCCTAGCCCAGCAATACCAGCATAGCGCAGCAATGTCCGGTGAACTGGCGAAGGAGAAGACAGGAAGACGAACAGCAGCGTTTGGGCGAGAAACGAAGGATGCTAGAGCCACGACGCCTTGACGCTTCGTAATCCAAACAATAATGAACGGAGCAGCAGCAACTAGATAGGCCTAAATGGGCTGTTTCTTATTGGGCCTCGAATACGATAACGTTTGGAATGAAACAGCTAATACGTACATGCGTTGCTCGAAAAAACAAAGCTAATACGTACATGTATTGATGTATATTGACTATATATACTAGAGGATTAGCAGCGGGTCAGGGGGTGCCAGGCCCCCCTGCTTCTAACAGCTTCTTTATATCTTATGTGCACTTTAGAGAGTTATGCCGCTCACTATCTTTGGCTAGTAAGAAATAAAAAACAATTGATAACGATATTCGGAGATCTAGTCTAATTGAATAATTTGTTGAAGGATTTTTTTAAGTAAAATCTCTATTCTTTTATCACTACTGCTCCTCGAGCTCCTATGTGTAGCTAAATCAGAACTAAAACACCACCGACTTGACAGAAAGCATGGTACTATATACGTCGGAGCAGGTTAGCAGCACAAACACTGTCCGCCGGCCAAGAGGGTGTGCCGGCCGCCCGGCACCGCGCCGCATGCACGAGATGGTCCGGCGCGCCTAGCCGCCTACCGGTCCGGACCTTTGGTTGGCTCAGCCTCGATTGGGCGATGACCAGATTACAGCGTGGCCAGCAGCTTCGAGCAACTACCGCGTTTTCTCTGAAGAATAGGAGAGAGGCCGGGTGCACGGACGCATGCTGCATGCACCGCCCTGGTCCGCTGGAGTGGCTGGTCGTGCGCGGTGCGTGAGGGCCTGGGCGCCATCCGGCACTCGCGTCACACGGCAGCAGCACGGCGGGCATGGGACGCGCTGTGCACAACCCAGATGTGTAAAACGCCTCGGGCCGGCTAGGACGCGCGGCTCGGTTCGGCACTTGGGCTGTCCCCTCGTGAAAAAACTAGGGACGACAATACACTGGGCCGCCACGCCGCTGGGCGGGATGGGCTGTCCTGCGACGGAGGAAGCGGGTTGAGCTCGGGCCGATGGTACCGTTGGGCCACCAGCGGAATCAATCAATCATCAAAACAAAACAAATCGTTGCGACCTGCTGCAAGGCTGTTCAAAGTTCAAACATTCCTTTATACTTTCCTCTCTGAATTTCTGTATACCGATTCCCAAAAATAATTTACTATCAGCACTAGACGTCGATGCTACAGTGATTTTTCAAGACGAAATCCACGACAGATCATCCATCATACAGGCGGTGGGGGAAGGTCCAGCAGGAGCCAGAAGCCGACGCAGCCGTCGGAGTCGAGGCTCTCCTGGATGGCCAGGAAGTGGAGGCCGCCGCTGGCCTTCTTCGCCGCCTCCCAGGCCTCCGCCTCCTGCGTCGCCGCGGGGGTTTTCTGGTACCCGGAGTAGATGTACCGCGTCGAGACCCCCGCCGACAGGATCAGGCTCCCCCTGCCGGTGTCCACCTCCATCGCGCTGATCTCCAGACCGTTCATCCACGCTGAAATGGAGGAGATAGAAAACACAAAGATCGATGGTACCGTTTCTGATGATGAGTCATGAATGACTCAACGAACATGGAAGCAGCGACACAGCAAACTAGCTAACGCAGGAGGTGTAGTTGTTCGACATTGTCCCCTTCACAGTATGCAGTTCAAATGCGGTAACTTGTTCAACATCAAATGCATATCCAGTAGTCATTTCTTCTACATTCTCAACGTACTAGTGATAAAATTCTGGAACCATAAACATGTGAGATCATCTCATATGACATGCCAAAAGTTGCCTAGGTGCACAAAGATCAATCTTTACTGAGTTGTATGCGCCGATCATTTTGCGCCAAAAAACTTAAGTTGTTGGAGAAAAACAATAGCCAATTTCAATAAGACCATTGTTCATAGAGAACAAAATGATCAACTGATATGCAAGTACTATTTAATAAGAATTTAATGTTTTTACCAACAAAAAAGCATCTTCGCCCCCATAATCTGAACATATAGATAGATGCATTTGCAATCAAGCATTAGCCATGGGGAAAAAAAATCGTTGCCAGTTTGCTATACACATTTTGAATGCTTTGGGGCTTCAGGTTGCTTGTTAATTTCAATACGCCGAGACAGCACATTGTCATTCTTATATTGTGGGCTTGTGGCATTGGCGTCGGCTGAACATTTGGTACAGTACAAGCTTACCGGCTAGAGGCTTGGCGCGAGATGATTCCACGGCGACACCAGGGACTAGCGTGCTGTCATCAAGCTCGAACCCCAGCAGATTCAAATCCAGCCCCGCACCGAATGCGTACCTCCTCCCCAGTGACTCCACCTCCTCTCTCACAGCTGCACAACAAAGGCCTCATCAATGGCTTAATCAAGGTTAATCGCTGTGGCAAATCGAACTACTGACCGGAGAACGGGAGCTGCACGAACGCCCACTTGTCGCCGAAGAGGTTCTCAGGGAGCGTGGTGGGGAACGGGTTGTCGAGCGCGAGCAGTGGGCGGGTGCCGGCCTGGAACCCCGGGTGTCGGCTGTACACCACCTCGTACCGCTCCTCCAGCCACAGCAGCAGCGACACGCACCGCCGGCTCGGCACGGCCTTCACGCCCAGCTCGCCGCAGGCGCGGGTGATGATGGTCTGCATCTGGGACCGGAAGAAGCGGACGCGGTCGGGCATGGGCACGCCCAGCGCCTCGGACACGGACGCCAGCGCGTCGCGGAGCGTCACGCTGTTGATGGCGTTGTTGGGGAAGTAGCGCGTGAACTGGAGCGACAGCGTGGCGTCGCAGACCACGAGCTCCCACACCTTCTTGCCGCGCGCGTCCAGGATCGGCCGCGAGCAGAAGTCCAGCTCCCACTCCCGGATCGACTCCGGGTCCGCGTCGGGGTCCAGGTAGCACACCTCCGCCTGCGGGTCCACCTCGTCCTCCTCGTCCTCGGGCTCCACTTCTTCGTAGGTGATGTCAGCCGCGGCGGAGGCGGCGGTGGAGCTCTCGGACGAGATGGACCGGCACCGGCGCGACCGCGGCGACGGGCTAGCCGGGACAATCATGCAGCGGGCGGGAGTGACGGGGCGCGCGGAGAGGGAGACCGAGGTGGTGGTTCTCCCTGGCGGGTTAGGGAGGGGGAGGCTCCGGCGCAGGGCGAGGCCATGCCCGGCGACGATGGCGGTGGCGGTCGTCATGCCGGGAGCAGGCAGGCGCCCACGGCCACACGCAGAAGCTAACGCTAATGATGGCGGTCGCGGGTGAACCAGTTCATCCACCAAGCAGTGTGGTGATCTTAGTCTTCCGCTTGGGCCGTGGGCCGGCCCAAGATCATGAAGAAGCCCACCTAACGGTGAGGGAAGAGGATAACGACGACCTGATTTGGGAAGGAAAGAAAGAAAGAAAAACGAAAAACTAGAGGGTGGAAGACGACGGTGTCCGGCGTCCGTAGAAAAAGAGGAGAGGAGGGAAGGAGGCGGGGAGCAGCAAGAATGGCGTGCTCCACCGGTCTCTACTTCTCGGCGTCGATTCCTCCTCTTCCAGCCTCTTGTTCTTCTGGCTCCTCCTGCTTCCTCACGATCGAGCGTGTTTCCTCTGCTCCGTCCTTGTCCAGGTATGTTCTTGTTTCTTGTTGCCCTGCCTCCATTGATGCAGTATTGCTCTTGGCCAATTCATTAAAGCTTTCTCGAAATCTCAAATTAAGTTGCTCCTGATGTTAAATATTGTTTTTTCTTGTTAGACGAGAATTTTGCATTGTTGTTCCTGAAGCTAGCCAAACACGAAAACGGTTTGGTGTTAGTTTTTATTCTCTGCAATCTTGTGAATTTACCTTTAACTGCTATAAGTATGGAAGAATATTTGGTTGGAACTCCACATTCTGGTGTATCTGGTTTCCATTCCTACCATATGTAGAGTAGTTACTAGTTACAAGTTGAAAACCTGTTCTTCAATTACAAACCATTGGAAAAATTCTTTTCGACTTTTTGTACAGCTGTGAAACGGTTCAATTCCTCATTTGAGTTGGCAAGCAGCCAGGAGACCAGTACATTTGAATCAATATCAGTTGATTTTACTTGGTTTACTAATAATAGCTAATTCTGGTTGTGGTTAGTGACATCAATAGTACTTGCATTACAACTTAACTGACCTCTGAGTTATATGTCTTTTCTCTCATAGATGGACAATCCAATACAAGCAATTGGGACATACATTATATCGGAGAAGCCACGTTCTGGCCTTTGCTAGTGCAGATGTATGCATCAAGCTTTTTTTAGTAGGCCATCTATTTTTTAGGGTTGGTAGGACTATGGCATTAATAATGTTTGTTAAACATAACTTTATGTGATTTTGATATATTTTTTAGAAGTTTAAGCTCAATTTCTTAGGCCTATTTCCCAACCAGGATACCATAATTCCTTAGTACTCTTTACTTTATGCGATTATACTAACCCAGGTCCTGGAGAAAGTTATTCGACTTTCTTTAGTGCCAGTTTGTGCATTCTTATTCTATATAATACATTCTCTCTTGGTAGCTAAACTGGTTTTTTCAAATGAATCAGGCACCACAAGGCAAAAGAAGCTCAGGTGAGAATGTTGTGATGGTTGATCCACTGGAAGCTAAGCGCCTAGCTGCTAAACAAATGCAAGAAATTAGGGCCAAAGAAAAACTGAAGGTGCGTTGTTGCTGTATTGGAGTGTATCATTCCTTGGATTAAATCAATCATATATGCTAAAGGAAGGAATCTTCATAATAACGAAAAGTGGAAAACATCTATCTTTTGTTTGGGCCAATAGTTGGTGATCAATCATTGTTTCAGATAACTGGAAACAGAACTAGGCTTTTCCCTGTTCATGTTGTCCTGCAAGTTCTCCATTTCTATTTTTTTTTTCTGTGGGTGAAAACTTGATTGCATGTTCTTCAGTTGAGGCATCTAACCTAACTGCAAATGGATATTCAACTTAATATTACCTAGTGGACTGTACATTGCAGTAATGTTCACATGGGCATGTATTATTAAATTAAAAAAATATTCTACCTGCGAGGGAAATTATAACTTATAAGAGAGATGCTGAAATTCCTTTGGTGATTCAAGAAACATATATGTTTATTATTTCTAATATATTACTTCCATTTTCTGTTAACAAATAGTTATTTCATCATCCATTAATTGGTGTCTGTTTGTCCTTGGAAAACTCATCTGCTGCACTTCCCTCTGAATCCCAATATCAGTCTATATTCTATATTGATGCTTCATTGTGTTTTCTTACTCTTCAAATTTGATCCAAATCACTGTGGTCTGTTTTGCAGAGGCGCCGTCAAGCAGAAGCGATCAACGGGGCATTGGCAATGATAGGACTGACTGCTGGATTGGTAGTGGAAGCTCAGACAGGAAAGGGCATCTTAGGGCAGGTACGTAAACTGAATGTTGGAGAAATTCGGTTTTTAGTATATATACACTTTTATTTGACAGAGATATACAAACTTTTATCATAACCAATAACATGACTTGGGAAATATTATAATGGACACAGTGATGTCTGATGCTAGACAATTATTACTTAGAAACCAGAATGTTAATTACAGTTCTGCGCTACTAATTTGTGATCGCGTGCTCATCCATTTCTGCAGCTAGCTGGATATCTGACGGCTATTTCTAGTTTATTTGGGCAATAATACTGGACCATGATTGGAGATTTCTTTTTCACGTTCCTTGGCCAGGAGAGCTCTTATCTGAATCTTATTTGTTGGATCCACCCAATTTTTTGGGGAGTTAATCCCAGATGGATGCGCAATAGCGCACCCAGACTTGTTTGTTTATCCAGCACGATAGCATGGGATGAACATTAATATACATGTAACAGAGTCGTTCTATGTAGCCCAACAATTTCTGATGATAGCACCTGCTAAAGAGCAGTTCTTCATACTTAAATGTGAAATGTTGAAGTCTCTGAGAACTCTTTTCCTTCTTTTGCCAGACCATTGAGCTTATGTGGATTTGACTTAGAAGTGTCTGACTGGTTGTTTGTATATACTGAGCTGATGACACCTGCAATGGAATGATGAATCTATTGCTAGCGTGTGACTTCATCTTACCATGAAAATGTGGGTACCTCAAAGTCTTATTTTTGTATATGTTCTTGTTGATTGATCTTACTATGAAAATGTGGGTACCTCACAAGTCTTACTTTTATATTTATATATGTTCTTGTTTATTTAGCTCGAGTTGCAGTGTTCTGTTGTATTTTTTATTGCCAGAGCCTATCAAGGCCTATTATGGGATACAAGGCCTATTGTTGAATATCTGATTTGTCCTTTGTCATAGTTGTTTTTGTAACTGCAAGCTAAAAAACAATCTGTTGAGCGTGTACTGTATGTCACTAGCGTGGATCGATTTAGGGTCCATGCATATTAATGAGATATGGGAATGGCACAACTTCAAGCTCAACTTGGAAAACTTCAGGAGCATATCATTAGGAATTTGTTGAAGGATCCTTTTTTATGGCAAAGGAGCTGAGCATGAGTGGTAGATTCACAACATTGGGTGCTTTAGAAGGCTGAGCATGTACAGTTTGATTCTTGAATTCCTAACGTTGTGCTCGCTCTTTCACTCCGCATCGAGCATGCTAGTGTTTGCCTGTTTGGAACAAAATGATTTCATTAGAATTTCAGAAGCGCAAGTCATCCTGACTTAGCAAAAAAAAAAAAAAAGGTCATGAGGTTTGCTCATCATCGGTAAGGTTTCCACCATCTCAGAAAAGTTCCATAATGTATCATCCAGTCCAGCCGACTCCAGCTAGAACAAATAATCTCATTTTATTTCTTTTTGGCCCAAAAACTATTGCTAACACGAATGACTGGATAGCAGTACGTACGCGGTTCATTGTTCCAGAGCCACTACAAAAACGAGGCAAAGAACTTTGATTCCCTCTTTTTCCCCTCATCTAAAAAAAAAGAATCCTAATTCTTGTTTGAAGCTCGTGGCGGAACATCGTCCACATGAATTTTGGATTTGAAGAGCAACCTCAACCATTCACACCCACAAATCCCGTGAAACGTCAGGTCCTTGTGAGCCTTTTGTTTTCAACGAAGGGGTCTGGATTCATCAAGAAAAACGATTGATAATACAAAAGATAGACCATTTGACACAAAGGAAAAAAAATCAAAGGTAGTAGGACCTTTTTCTTCGTTTCCTTTGCCTTGAACGCTTGTTAGATCAATGTTGCTAGAACCATAGGTCGTAGAAGGCTCCAAGACATGCTAACCAGCGAGGCAGCAACCTATCTATCTGACTACAGTGGCATAAGCTTGGCTTGCCACAAGAGACGTGGGAAGACAGACCGGCACGGCCAACAAACAATCGTTTGGACCCACACAGAAGTATGTGAGCGCATCATGCAACTGTCTCCGCCATTATGAAAGGCAAAATAAAAATGCATAGTTTGTTTGCAACCATCCAAATAACAACCCAAATTAAAGATTGGTTGCTTCTATTTCTGTGCTACAATGTTGTTGTGACCCTTGGGATCCTAGCCCCAAGCGAGAGCATGTCCAAACAGCTCTAGGCAAAGTTGGCAAACAGTTGCTATTCTAGGGTCCGTAAGATATTGTTAGTGATCCATTGAGCAATCACCTTCAAGTAATGACATTTCAGTCCCTCTTAATAGTATCGCATCCTATACTCAGGTGAAATTAAAATAAAATTAAAATCAGTGTGAATTTCTTCCGATCAAAGCGAGATGTCGTAGTTTTCTTGAGTAGAAATTGAGGGGTCCCATGTTTCCATTTTGCACTTTTCACATTAGTGTATAACTGAAATTGTCATGAAAGATCAGTAGCTCTTTATATGCATCGTCATCTTTTTCACAAAACTATGGTGGTTGGTTGTTGAATGGTCCGCGAAATGTGATTTCTCATTTTATGTTATTTTTAGTGCATTATGCAGTATGTATATATGAGTATATGACAATTGTTAATATGTATTATACTTCTATTTGCTTACTGGTGGTGACATAGTGTTGTTGTTGCGGGCACGGGCGACCCGTTGGGTGCCCACGACCTGAGTGGGCATGGGTTTGAGTATAGAATTAAACTCGTGACAGGTAATGGGTTTTTAACGGGCACTTTTTATGTTCATGGGTATAGGTTTGAGTTGGCAAAACTCAACTGGTTTGTGTCCGTTGCCATCTCTAGGTAGACCTGAGCTAAACTAGTATGGCTCGTCCCTTAATGGATAGCACCTGACAAGAGGTCTCGCCGCTCAGAAAACTTTTTCTTGTTTCGAGTCCAACCTAAAACATTAATTTTATTTATTTTATATTAATAACTCACCTAGGCATGAGCCAAGACATGAAGCCCGAGCCTACCCTCTAAGTAGGCGACTTAAATTTTAGACCCGAAACTAGTCAGATTTTTGCTTACTTCCTCCGTCCCAAAGAAGAATAACGTTATGTAATGCACGTCATAGAAAATAGGAACAACATTTGTATCACTAAATCAATTTATTATAAAAACATACTCAGCCATTCATTTAATGACACTAATCATGCATAATAAACAATTAATATTTATTATTATTTAATAAATGTAGAAAGTAGGCCTTTCCCACCTAACTTGGAATTCCAAAAATACCCCTGACAGTCAAGGGCCTGAGTCGTCAACTCCTTTTCCGCCCAAAACACTCCCCTGCCGTCCGCCGTCCGCCCTCCCTCTTCTACTCTGGCCGCGGCTCGAACTTAAACCCTAGAGCCGCAGCCCCGGTCGCCCAAATCTCAAATCACCCGGAGGGAGCTCGCTCGCGAAGGCAAGTACGCTTTAGATCCCTCATTGCTTCTGGTTCCTAGGCCAGCGCGCCTCGATTTTCTTCTCCGTTTTGGTCTATTCGTGAGGAATTTGGGTTTCCTCGGTGGTGCTTGGTTCCACTCCGCCTTGGAGTGGATTTCAGTGACTTTTTTGTTCAGATTGTTTCGTTCTTGCAGGCTGAGCTCATGGCTCGCGTCTACGTTGGGAACCTGGATCCGCGTGTCACGGCACGGGAGATCGAGGACGAGTTCCGCACGTTTGGGGTTCTGAGGAGGTGAGATGCGGTGCCTTTGCTCGAAAGTGCTAAGCTTCGTTTTTTTTTTCTTTACTGAGGAGGTGAGATGCGCTAAGGTAGTCTTTTTGCGGGTAGGATTTGCCCCCGACTTGCCTCTATCCTACTGTGACTTTACGCTGTTGCTTGCTAGTTCATATACATGCATGCTAAACAATTTATGTTTTGAGTATGATAGTTTCGTATTGAGCATAGTGCGTACCAGTGGTAAAACAGCAATACAGAAGCCTGTGCTCCACTTATTTGTCATGTGATATGATATGTATAGAAATCAATAAATAAACTGTGGTGCAGTGACTCAATGCCGATTCATTTGTGGATGCTTTGTTTGTTTGTTGAGTAGAGCAAGTTTTAGTAGAGTTGTGTCTGTTTCTTGACAATCTCGGAGTTTTTTGGTGATGCATATGCTGTTTTGTGAAATAGAAGGGAAAGACAGCAGTACTATGCTCACGTTAAATTACAAGTACCTGAGGCTTAGTTTGGTAGGGCTTGGACTTCTGCATGAGAAGTTGGCAAGTGTGGTTTCAACTTACCAGTACGTATGGTGCTCAATCTTGTCTAGTTAGCCTCACTATTACAATCACATCTTTTTCGTAGTATCAAGCTCAAGATAACAGTCTAGCTTTAAAATTTCCACTTTATGTGTTGGCTGCTTCCTTAGTTTCTTGCAGACTAATTTGAGCTTCTTTGTTTTATTAAAGGCTTGTGAGTTGTTATTATCCTTTGTTTTTTCAGAAGAAAGGTAGGACCTCTTTCTAAAGATTAGATGGTATCTTTCTGAACACTTGTGATTTAATCCAGACAGAGTACACTTGCAATTGTGCAATTATTTTTATGCTTCATGTTGATGATGAATTGATGATACCACAGTAAAAAATACTGGGTGAACATGATGATGAGTAAGAAACAACCAATAAGATATGTAGAGTAGATTGAAGTTGAAGTTACTATGATAGATGGAAAGATGGAATCATGCCAGTGATTCTGAAGTGCATCCAACATAACAATGCTACCGTCTGACCTGGAATTTTTTTGTCTATGATCTATAAGTAAAGGTTCTTGTCTGGTGATGTCAGAATTGACAAAATTAACTCGGAATCGTATTTCCTCAATACTATGGATATCTTAAGACTGGATGAAATGCTTCAACCTTTTTCTTTAGTTGGTTGATGCTAATATATTTACTTCTGTTTGTAGTTGAGTTTTGACAGGTTTAGCTGTTACCCTGTACAAAAGTGCCATCTTTTTTACTTTGGTTTCTCGAAAAAGTATCCTAGCCATCCTTCTATGTAGGTTTGGTTGAATTTGTTTCTGCATTTGCATGCTGAGTTGTTGTTTGTCTCCTGTTTTCTGTTGATTAAGATGATACTAAGTTAAACATGTTCATAATAAAATTGCGTTCAATACCGTATTAAAATGTTTTTTTCTGTACAATAGATTGTTATAGTTTATATGCATTCACTTGGACTGATTTGTTCTTTCCATGCAGTGTATGGGTTGCTAGGAAACCACCAGGGTTTGCCTTCATTGACTTTGATGACCGCAGGGATGCACAAGATGCCATTCGTGAATTGGATGGTACTTAATAACTATGGATGCCTATTTATTGTACTTTTTAGTGTAGAGAGCTTGTCTTTTCCTGTAAGACTTTGTACAAGTAATTTATGCAGTTTTCTGATAGTAGGTTGTTCCTTTGTAAAGAATGTAGATGTGGCCTTATTAAATTACTATATGTAAAAAAAAAAACTAGCTTTTTTTTCCTTTTTAGTTACTCACCTATTTGTAGATTTGAAAAGGCTTATAAACTTCAGATAATAGTATAAAAGCTTTTGATTCACAGCAATTATCACCCTGCAGTAGGAAGTTGTGCCTCAAATGAAGTTGTAGCTTATGTGATGTCAAGATGTGAAAGATATTTGTGCTGCCTGATTTCTAAGTTCTCTTTGTTGGTCACTTCCCAATAAGTTTGCTTGTATAAACTTTATTATACCCATCAGCGAGTTTTGAGTTCTTTGTCTTACAGCTGGCAAGTAATAGCCACATATTAGTATGCTTGAAGGTATCAAATCAAATGTCTCTGTGCTTTAATTGTGTTCTGTGAGTTGAGTTCATGAAATGGGGGAAAAGCTGTCTTTGGCAACTATGAAATGTTTGTGCCTGTGGTTGGATACATAGCAGTTGCACCTTTACCAGGAATAGGAATTAGTGTCCATTATATCAACTGACATATGAATACTAAGTCATGTCTATAGTTATAGCAATGCTGGGATGCTGGATATCTTGGCACTGCTGTACATTGTCAATGCATATGTATACTAATAAACAATATCTTACTGGCAATGGAGCAGGTACTCAAGTCCTTGTCCTGCAATTGCATACAACCGCAATACTTTAACACAAGGCTTGCTTTGCAAGAAAGCCATTGAGTTTGTTTCAAACTGCTAACATGCTCTGATCTTACGTGATAATGAATCTTTCACCCATTTTTTTTTTTATTTTGCACTAGTAATTGAACGCAGTTTTGCACTTTAGCTATTGTGAATACATATATTTCAGCAATTTGTGAATTTATGCTTATGGTTATCTTGTTGATTTGTTCTTGATAGGAAAGAATGGTTGGAGGGTTGAGCTGTCAACCAAAGCTGGTGGTGGCCGTGGCCGAGACCGTAACGGTTCTGATATGAAGTGCTATGAGTGTGGTGAATCTGGCCACTTTGCACGTGAATGTCGCTTACGGATTGGTTCGGGAGGCCTGGGTAGTGGAAGGCGTCGCAGCCGAAGTCCTAGATATCGCAGCCGTAGCCGAAGTCGCAGCCGCAGCCGCAGCCGCAGCCCAAGATATCGAAAGAGCCCAAGCTATGGCAGAAGGTAATTTGCTAATGACACCAATCCACCACATGCATTCATCCAGTAGTTTTAATTAAGGGTTGGGAAACACCACCTAGAAATCCTAAAACTTCTGATAACGAAGCAAAATTTCGAAGATAACACATTATTTATAACCAAGGGAGTATCCAGTAATGGTCTCAAATGCACTGTTTACAGATAATAACAAAGGTTTTCTGGACATCTCCAGCTTTGTGTTTGAGCCTAGTCATTGCCACATTTCCCCTTTTTTCAGTTTTGCCTCTGTGATTAAAAGTAGCCCTTTACACTGATATAAATATATGCAGCAAAAATTAAAATGGCATGTTGAAAAAAGAAGAATGGTGACGAGAAGTCACACCTAGAGATGTTAATATCTACATGACTAGATGTGTTCCTGATTTGATGGATAGTATTTAATCAAACATTCAACTATGCATTCTAACTTCTGAGTGTAGTTCTTTATCTTGCATTGGTACAATATGATTTAATGCATTCTTATCCCCCTCTCCCACCTGTTATAGCTTCGTTAGCATTGTGAATCCAAACCTAATATTTGAGGGGAACATTTTGAGAGACTACATAAAATACAGATAAATGTTTTCTTGCCTTGCTAGCAGCCTTTTCAATGGATTATTTTGTGTTAAACCTGAAAACAAATGTTGGGTTTTTCAGGAGCTACAGCCCACGAGATCGTTCTCCTAGGAGGCGAAGTTACAGCAGGTCGCCACCAGGATCTCGTGCACGGAGTCTCAGCAGGTCACCGCCGCTGCCTCCTCCTCCTCCCAGAAATAACAGCAGGTCACCACGGGGAGCCCGAGACATGAGCAGGTCGCCACCACCACCTCCTCCCAGAAATAACAGCAGGTCACCACCGGGAGCCCGAGACGCGAGCAGGTCGCCGCCACCACCTCCTGATGCCAGAAGAAGCTATAGCAGATCCCCAGGACAGCAGCCCCAGCGTGACGAGTCCCCATATGCCAATGACGCCTGAGATTCTTAGCTGCCCCAAGATGCTGGAAAATGCGAGGGGCCCCAGCATGTTTTGCCCGAGCGCGTCGATACAACTGTAATTCTATAGGATCCAGTCTGAGATTTTGTTCCAGTGTTTTGGGTTTCCCTTGGACACACCGCTGCTGATACAATTGTGGAGGCAGGACCATAACGTTTCTGTTTTAAGTATTGACTGGATGACTTTGGGCGCTTGTGTAGTTGTCAAGACCAGACCTGTTTCGTGTTAGACTTGTATTACTAGTTTGTATTCGAATTTGGACAAAGTGTTTATCGTGCGCTATGTTGAGATACCTCCGTAAGCGAGTAAGCGAATCGCAAAAAAAGAAAAAAAGATATCGGCTTATAAGACTAGCGTACGGGGCCTAGCTTTTCATAGGATGTTTTCGAAGAGACATCTTCCTACTCGCTTTTGGTCGGTGATTTCATTCTGGGGGTGTGACGTGATAGCAGTATCAAGCAGCGAGAGAGGAAGGAGGCTGCTGCTTGGGTTGCCGATGACCGTAGAGCATCACCTCCCATTAAACTGTCGCCACTCGCCAATATTTCATCGTTCCAAACAGAGCAGGAGATAATGCCCCAACATCAACAACCTTGTTTTTCTGTCATGCCCTTGCTTGGTGATCTACCAGGCCACTTCAAAAGGAGAGAAAATTTCCTATTTGACATGAGAAACATTTTTCTTCCCTATATCACTCTCCCAGAGGTTAGTCAGAACTGGAGTCGTAGCGTCGTGATTTTTTCGGTGGGGGCGCGCGAGCGCACCCGCCGGGTGTAGCCCCCGAGGCCTCGGTGGAGTATGGAGACTCCTCCGAGGTCTTGTTTGCGTTCGATTGGGGGACATTTTGTTGCGGTCAAGCCCCCGAGCCTCGTGCGCGCGAGGTCGATTAGGGTCCCGGCCGTCTTTTGCTGTGCGACCCTCGCGCTCCTTTTTCGAAAAAAGGAGGAGGGGTGTAGAATGTCGTATTACCCTCGTTTGGGCCCGAGTTACGACGATCTCTGGTGTGCTGCTAGCGGGGGAATTCGAGTGAAAACCCGTGCCCCGTTCGTTAGGGGTCGGCTAGTGGCCCGGAGGCGCCCTCAAAAATGCCAAGAAGTGGTCGTGTGGATCTCGATTCCCTTCGACAGGATTCGAGGGCTCGATGCCTCCCCCGGAGGGATTCCTACCACAACCTTCTCCTTCGGCCTCGAATACGTCCTGGGGTGCCTCGAGAGCGTGGCTCGAGCCCTTGGCCATGTACGGGCGCACCCTGGGTCGTCCCTAACTCTGTTGCTCGAGGGCAGCTGTCGAACCCCGTTCGAGGGCCAGCTTTCGCTCCCTCGAGACTTATTGCGGGCTTCGCACCCATTTTTGCGGTCGGGACCCCGAGCCTCGCACGCACGAGGTCGATCAGAGTCCCGGCCGTCTTTCGCGACCCTCACGCTCCTTTTTCGAAAAAAGGAGGAGGGGTGGAGAATGTCGCACTACCCTCGTTTGGGCCCGAGTTACGACGATCTCCGGTGAGCTGCTAGCGGGGGAATTCGAGTGAGAACCCGTGCCCCGTTCGTTAGGGGTCGGCTAGTGGCCCGGAGGCGCCCTCAAAAATGCCAAGAAGTGGTCGTGTGGATCTCGATTCCCTTCGACAGGATTCGAGGGCTCGATGCCTCCCCCGGAGGGATTCCTACCACAACCTTCTCCTTCGGCCTCGAATACGTCCTGGGGTGCCTCGAGAGCGTGGCTCGAGCCCTTGGCCATGTACGGGCGCACCCTGGGTCGTCCCTAACTCTGTTGCTCGAGGGCAGCTGTCGAACCCCGTTCGAGGGCCAGCTTTCGCTCCCTCGAGACTTATTGCGGGCTTCGCACCCATTTTTGCGGTCGGGACCCCGAGCCTCGCACGCACGAGGTCGATCAGAGTCCCGGCCGTCTTTCGCGACCCTCACGCTCCTTTTTCGAAAAAAGGAGGAGGGGTGGAGAATGTCGCACTACCCTCGTTTGGGCCCGAGTTACGACGATCTCCGGTGAGCTGCTAGCGGGGGAATTCGAGTGAGAACCCGTGCCCCGTTCGTTAGGGGTCGGCTAGTGGCCCGGAGGCGCCCTCAAAAATGCCAAGAAGTGGTCGTGTGGATCTCGATTCCCTTCGACAGGATTCGAGGGCTCGATGCCTCCCCCGGAGGGATTCCTACCACAACCTCCTCCTTCGGCCTCGAATACGTCCTGGGGTGCCTCGAGAGCGTGGCTCGAGCCCTTGGCCATGTACGGGCGCACCCTGGGTCGTCCCTAACTCTGTTGCTCGAGGGCAGCTGTCGAACCCCGTTCGAGGGCCAGCTTTCGTTCCCTCGAGACTTATTGCGGGTTTCGCACCCATTTAAGACATACCTGGAGATATTTCGTTGTCCGGGCGCGTTTTTTCGGGAGGCGAGACCGGCGCGTTATCGGCGTATGGTTACGACGTGGGGAGCGGCCACGTGCTCAGTTCCTGCGAGATATAAGGAAACGGTTAGGCGAGCGGTTTTATCGCGAGAAACTGCTCCTTACTTTTCGCGCGGCCGTTGGGCTTCCGTCCGAGCATATAAAGCTAAGGCCTTGGGGTCTCCGTTCCCCACCGGTTACTTGCATCCCTGCAATCCTTGGTCGGGAACTTCAAGGCGGAGGAAGCCAATCAGGTTCCCATGAGGCCTACCGAGGGGTGCGAATCCGTGGTACGTATCCCAGGGCTGAGGTATTGCTTTTCTTGTTTTTCTGTGGATTTCACTGATGTGGTCGAGGCCGGTGTGTAGGATTTGTCGGCGTTGCGGGAAACGCGCCCACCAGTCCCGGAGGACCGGCCCGCCCGGGAGGCTCGACGCCTGCATGCCTCCCAGAAGAAGCAGGCCAAGGAGACGGCCAAGAAGCGGGCGATCCGCAAGGCCAAGAAGGCGGAGGCGTTGAAGAAGCGCCGGCGCCAGCAAGCCATCGACGGAGTGCCCCTGTCACCGTCGCCTTCCGAGACAGTCTCGGGGGAGGACGACGGCAGCAGCGATGAAGATGAAGATGCCCTGTCGCGGTATGAGATTGCGACCAGGCTTGGGGATCTCCCCGACATTCGCCCCCTGCTGGAGCCCATCGGGGGGGGGGTCCTCCTCGGTCGTCGTGGTCGAGGAGGTCGAGGGGAAGAAGGTGGAGAAGGGATCTGGCCCCTCGAGGGGAGGGGCCATTTTACCCCGGACCCGGCGAGAGGGGTCGTCGGGGACGTCCGCACCAGCCGGGGCCTCGCAAGCTCCGGCAGGGGCGGAGACGGTGGTACCGGCGTCGTCATCAGCGGCGGCGCCGGTAGGAGTAAGGACCCGAGGCCAGCTGGCCTCGGGAGCACAAAGGGCGCAGGGCGGTGTGTTGGCCGGGGCTCCCAGGAGCGCTCGGCCTGCTGGTGAGGCCGCCGCGGGGCCACCAGCGGCCGTCCCGGGAGGCTCGAGCCGCGCAGGGTCGAGGTACTTGGTGCCGATTTCCGGGTAAGTATCTCAACTTGGTTGTCCTGCCTTTCCCAAAGTCCGTCGGCTGACAATTCTTCTCACTTCGCAGGCTGAAGCGGAAGGCGGAGCCAATGGGGCCTACCCCTGTGAAGTCGCTGCGAGCCAGCGCCGTTGTCCTTAACCGGACGGCGGAGCAGGACGCGGCCTGGGTCCGTCAGGTCGAGGCAGCGAAAGGGCGCCTGCGACATCAGCAAGGGTCGGCCGACGCCGTGGCGGTTGCCGGCCCGGAGCCCGCCGTCGAGGGGGCCGAACCGGCAAAGGCGGCGGCTCTTGACGTGGTCGAGGCGGGGCCCCGGCCGTCGGGGATGGCCGAGGCTGCCGTTGCGGTCGCGACGAGCGAGGCACCCGTCCGCGACGCGGAGCGGGCGGGTGCTGACGTGACCAAGGAGGAGGTCGCGTCGGTGTCGGGGCAAGAGACGGTCCTGGCGAAGGGGTCGCAGCCGCGACAAGGCCCGTCGGCAGAGCCAGCGGGCGTGGTGGAGATCGGGGCGGTCGAGCCCCCATCCGGAGCACCCGAAGAAGAGACGCCGGCTCCGGCGGTGCCGACGGTCGAGGCGAGGGTACCGGAGCCGTCGTCGGTCGAGGTGCCGGCTCCGGTGGCGCTGGCGGTCGTAAGTGCCCGCCCTCACGCTCCCCTCGACAACGTCTCCCTGGACAAGGGAAAACGAACGATAGGGGTCGAGGGGGGTGAGGTCGCGGACCAGGCCGGTGTCTCGACGGCCGTTGGAGAGGCGGATACCGCGGGCGAGGCCGGTCCTTCCGCGGGACCGGGAGACGCCCCGGCCGGGTCGTCCTCCTCGTGGCCCGACATCGCCGCGCTGGCGATAGCGCGGGTCGAGGCGGAGCTGCCGAAGTGGGGGGGGGGGGGCGTCCCTTGAGTTCAGGGACGCTACGAACCCCGACGCCGAGCCCGTCTTTGTCCTTAGCGACAAAGACGAAGTGCACCGATGGGAGTACCTCGAGGGCGTCCGCCAGCATCTCGACCGGTTGCTTCGAGTGGCGTCCGGCGCTGTGCGGAGTATGGGGGATGCCACCGAGGTATGATCGACCCGTCGGCTCGCTTGATAGGCTGTTTTTTCTTCGGATTTGTGACCTTTTCGAATTGCGTTCAGGAGCTGAAGGAGTACTCCCGCCGCAAGTCACTCTTCATCCGGGACGAGAGTGGCGTGTGGGGCGCGCTGTCCCAGCAACGGGTTCTGGTCGAGGAGGCCCAGAAACGGCTATCCGATCGGAACGCCGAGATGGCTGAACTGCGCGTCGCATACGCCACATTGAAGGAAGAGGCGGCGCAGGCATGGGCGGCCGAGGCCGTGATGCGCACAAGCCTGGACAAGGCTCGGGAGGAGGCTACCCAGGCGCGCAGGGACCTCGAGCCCTTGTCTGCGCGGGTGAAGGAGCTTGAGGAGGATGTCTCCCAGGTCAGTCTTCAGCGCGACGCCTTCCATGCCGAGGTCACGACGCTGCAGGGAGCCGTCCAAAAGAAGGACGCAGCTCTCGAGTCTGCTCGGCAGGAGGTCGAGGCGCTAAAGGCGGCCATCCGTGACAAGGACAACGCCTTCCTGAGGCTCGAGCGAACATGTGGGGGGCTCCGCGACGAGGTCGTGGGCCTGCAGACCCACGTCGAGGGTAAGTGTGGTTGTTATAGTCACGACGTTGAAGGCCCCGCGTTGGGCACTAATTTATTTGTCGTGTTTCAGAGCTGGAGAGAGAGAACCGAGAGGCCCAATCGTGCGCCAACTCCTTCCAGAGCCTCTTCGAAGCCGAGGTCCGGAGGACCCAACTTCTCCAGGGCGTGATCACCACTGTGTGTGATGGCCTAGGGGTCGAGCCCGACACCGACACCGGGGAAGATGTTCCGGGGAACTCCTTCGTCCGACGGATGGTGGCGCTGGGCCGCCTTGCCCGGGAGAAGATACGGAACGGCCTCCATCACGGCGTGAAGAGGGCGCTGGCCGTCGTCCGTTCGGGGTTTATGTTTGATATGAGGCTCGTTGCCGAGGGCTTCATCACAGACCCCGATCGGACGGACGAGGAGAACGAGGACGCCTGCGTGGAGCTGATCGAAGCCGCCGAAGAGCCTGGGAGTCGTCTGGCCTCGCTTTTTGAAGCCGAGGTGGTTCCTCCTGCCGACGACGAAGGCCTGTGAGCCAAATCTGGGCATGAAGGCCCATGTAATAAGTTAGTATTTCGAATTTTGATCGCGGTGGCCGCGGAGGCCTAAAAGACTCGAAACATAAACCGGTTCGCGGTTGATTTAGTTTTACTCGAGCTTTTCTTCCCTTTATCGCACGGATCGTGTTCTCGCGTGATTTACCTAGCGCGCAGCTACATCCTTTGGCGTAAGGGAGCGAGTGGAGGTACCGTAGCCTCGGGGGCGTAAGTGATCTCGCGGCTCGACTGCCCTCGAGCTTCAGGGTGATGTTGCGGCCTAGTAAATCGTGTGAGAGCCTGATCTAAGCGACAGGGGGTATGTTCTTTTTTAATTTTAGGAACCGTTGTTTAGATCTTCTCAGCGTGAAGGCGTACCTCTAAAAGGCGCAAGGGTCGAGTGGAGGTACCGTAGCCTCGGAGGCGTAGGTGATGCTCCAGGCTCGAGAGCCCTTTCGAACCTTAGGGTGCTCTTTCAGCGAAGTCGATCTAAGAAACGGTTCTTAAATTTAAAAAAGAGCGCAAGTTTTTTCGGTTTTTTGGGGACCGGGGGTTCCCCCCTTGCCAGCCCCCGAGGGAGGGTCGACTCTGGGAGTGCAGGGTCGATCCTTCCTTATTACGAAACGAGAAATTTTAAACATCGCTGTATTCTTTATTGACGAAAAAGGAAATACAGAGCCTCGAGGCTTTTTAAGGAAAGAAGCGACGTAGCTGTTCGATGTTCCAAGCGTTGGTGAGGATTTCGCCCTTCTCGTTGGATAGCTTGTAGGTGCCCGGCTTTAGTACTTCTGCGATGATGTATGGCCCTTCCCATGGTGGTGTGAGCTTGTGCCGTCCCTTGGTGTTCTGGTTCCGCCGTAGCACCAAGTCACCAACGTTGAGGTCACGCTTGCGGACGTATCTGTCGTGGTAGCGTCGGAGACCCTACTGGTACCTGGCAGAATGCAACAGAGCCACATCTCGGGCTTCCTCGAGCTGGTCGAGGGCGTCCTGTCTTGTGGCGTCGTTGTGTACTTCGTTGTATGCCTTCAATCTTGGGGACCCGTATTCTATATCGGTTGGTAGCATAGCCTCAGACCCGTAGACTAAGAAGAACGGAGTGAACCCCGTGGCTCGACTCAGCGTTGTTCTTAGGCTCCACAGGACCGAGGGTAGCTCGGCAGCCCATCTTTTGCCATGTTTGTTTAGTTTGTCAAAGATTCTGGGCTTAAGGCCTTGTAGAACCATGCCGTTGGCACGTTCCACTTGCCCGTTTGTTTTTGGATGAGCTACGGCCGACCAGAGCACACGGATGTGGTGGTTGTCGCAGAAATCCAAAAACTTCTTGCCAGTGAACTGGGTGCCGTTGTCCGTGATGATACAGTTGGGGACCCCGAAGCGATGAACAATGTTAGTGAAGAAGAGTACAGCTTGTTCGGACCTGATGCTGGTGATAGGGCGGGCCTCGATCCACTTGGAGAATTTGTCGATTGCGACGAGCAAGTGGGTGAAGCCGCCGGTCGTCCTTTTCAGTGGTCCGACAAGGTCGAGCCCCCAAACGGCGAACGGCCATGTGATGGGGATAGTCTGTAGGGCATGTGCCGGAAGATGAGTCTGTCTCGCACAGTACTGACAACCCTCGCAGGAGCGTACTAGCTTGACAGCGTCGGAGACCGCGGTCGGCCAATAGAATCCTTGTCGAAAGGCGTTTCCGACAAGGGTTCGAGGCGCAGCGTGGTGACCGCAAGCCCCCGAGTGAAGATCGCCGAGCAGATTTCTGCCTTGCTCTTTCGTGATGCAACGTTGGAGGATACCGGTAGGGCTACGACGGTAGAGCTCCCTGCTGTCGCTCATGATCACAAAAGTTTTGGCCCGACGTGCGATCCGTCGAGCCTCAGTCCTATCCGAGGGGAGGTCCCCATGGATGAGGTAGTCGAGGTACGGGACGCGCCAATCAGGCTCGAGGTCAGGCGGTGATGTCGAGTCTTCCACCTGCATGGCTTCAGCCCCGGTCGAGGGGGCTTCTGCCTTAGGTGGAAGGTCGATCGACGCCTCGTCGACCCCCCCCCCCCCCCCCCGTCTGGCCTGAGGTCGACGGATGGGCACTGAAGGTCTTTCGCGAAGACGTCCGGTGGAACCGTGGCTCGACCGGACGCGATTTTTGCCAATTCATCAGCGGCCTCATTATACCTGCGTGCGATGTGGTTGAGCTCGAGGCCGTGAAACTTATCCTCAAGGCGCCGTACTTCCTGGCAGTAGGCCTCCATCTTGGGGTCGCGGCAGCTCGAGTTCTTCATCACCTGATCAATCACGAGTTGAGAGTCGCCTCGGACGTCGAGGTGTCGGACCCCGAGCTCGATGGTGATTCTCAACCCCGTGACGAGTGCCTCGTATTCGGCGACGTTGTTAGACGCAGGGAAATGAAGCCGGATGACGTAGCGCATGTGAACCCCGAGGGGTGAGATGAAGAGCAAGCCCGCGCCTGCTCCCATTTTCGTTAATGACCCATCGAAGTACATGGTCCATAGCTCCGCTTGGAGCTGTGCAGGAGGGAGTTGTGTGTCAGTCCACTCGGCCAGAAAATCTGCTAACGCCTGTGACTTGATAGCTTTTCGCGGCGCATAGGACAATGCCTCGCCCATAAGCTCGACCGCCCATTTGGCAATCCTACCCGAGGCTTCCCGGTTCTGGGCTATCTCTCCCAAGGGGAAAGAAGAAACCACAGTAACCGGGTGACCCTCGAAGTAGTGTCGGAGCTTGCGCCGTGTCAAGATGACAGCATACAGCAGTTTTTGGATCTGTGGGTACCGACACTTTGTTTCTGAGAGCACCTCGCTAACGAAATAGACCGGCCTCTGGACGAGCAAGGTGTGTGCCTCCTCGGCCCGTTCGACAACCAGGGCAGCACTGACAACTTGTGATGTCGCTGCGACATAGAGTAGGAGTGGTTCCCCTGGGGTCGGAGGGACGAGGATCGGTGAGCTAGAGAGGGTGGCTTTCAGTTTTGTGAGAGCCTCCTCAGCCTCGAGGTTCCAGGAAAAATGGTCCGATTTCCTCAAGAGACGGTACAGAGGGAGTGCTTTTTCGCCGAGGCGCGAAATGAAACGGCTGAGTGCCGCCAAGCAACCTGTGACTCTCTGTACGCCCTTGAGATCTCGGATGGGGCCCATTTTGGTGATTGCAGAGATTTTTTCAGGGTTGGCCTCGATGCCACGTTTAGATACGATAAACCCTAAAAGCATACCTCGTGGGACGCCGAAGACACATTTTTCTGGATTGAGTTTGATGTTTTTTGCTCTGAGGCACTTGAATGCAACGTCGAGGTCGCTGACCAGGTCGCCGGCACGTTGGGTTTTGACCACGATGTCGTCGACGTAAGCCTCGACGGTCGACCCAATGTGCCCCCCCAAAAACATGTTGCATGCATCGCTGGTACGTTGCCCCCGCGTTCCGGAGACCGAAGGGCATCGTAACGTAGCAATACATGCCGAATGGGGTGACGAACGAAGTCGCGAGCTGGTCGGACTCCTTCATTTTGATTTGGTGGTAACCGGAATATGCATCTAAGAATGAGAGAGTTTCACATCCCGCGGTGGAATCAACGATTTGATCAATGCGTGGCAAAGGAAAGGGAACTTTCGGACATGCTTTATTTAAACCAGTATAGTCTACGCACATCCTCCATTTCCCACTCTTTTTTCTAACTAAGACAGGATTAGCTAGCCACTCGGGATGATGAACCTCCTTGATGAACCCGGCCTCCAGCAGTTTGTGTATCTCCTCGCCGATGATCCTGCGCTTCTCCTCGTCGAAGCGGCGCAGGCGTTGCTTCACCGGTTTGGCTCCGGCCCGGATCTCCAAGGCGTGCTCGGCGACTTCCCTGGGTATGCCCGGCATATCCGAGGGACTCCACGCAAAGATGTCGACGTTCGCGCGGAGAAAGTCGACGAGCACTGCTTCCTATTTAGGATCGAGGGTGGCGCTGACGCTCAGCGCCCTCCCCTTGGGATCAGCGGGGTCAAGGGGTACGAGCTTGACGTCTTCGGCGGACTCGAAGCTGCCGGCATGGCGTTTTGGGTCGGGGATCGCATTGGCTAGACCGTCGAGGTCTGCGGCCAAGATCGCTGACCCAAAAACAGCCTCGCCGTGCTCGACGCACTCGACGTCGCACTCGTAGGCATGTTCAAACGAGGGCCCTACAGTGATGACACCGTTTGGGCCAGGCATTTTGAGCTTGAGGTAGGTGTAGTTCGGGATCGCCATGAACTTGGCGTAGCATGGGCGTCCCAGGATAGCGTGGTACGTTCCACGGAATCCGACCACTTCGAAAGTGAGAGTTTCCTTTCGGAAGTTCGCCGGCGTGCCAAAGCAAACAGGCAGATCGACCCGCCCGAGGGGTTCCGCCCGTTTCCCTGGCACGACTCCGTGGAAGCCCCCGACGCTAGGCTGGAGGCGCGCTCTGTCGACCCCCAAGAGGTCGAGGGTCTGAGAATAGATAATGTTGAGGCTGCTTCCGCCGTCCATGAGCACTTTGGTGAGGCGTGTGTTGGCGATGACGGGGTCAACGACGAGTGGATAGACCCCCGGGTTGGGGACGTAGTCTGGGTGGTCATCACGGTCGAAAGTGATGGCCACCGCAGACCAATCAAGGAAGCGGGGTACTGCCGACTGTACGGAGAAGACCTCGCGCCGTTCTCGCTTGCGCTGACGCGCGGAGAGGCAGGTCGAGGGTCCTCCGTAGATCATATAGCAGTCGCGGATCTCGGGAAATTCCCCGTCCTTGTCGTCACCCTTAGGGTCCTCCCCCTTGTCGTCCTTCTTAGCGCCGGCACCCCCGAAGTACCTGCGCAGCATGTGACAATCCTCGAGGTTATGGTTAGTGAGTCCTTTGTGGTAGGAACACGGCTCTTTGAGCATTTTGTCGAAGACGCCCCCGCCGGGAGGGCCTCGAGGTTTCTTGTGCTCGGTAGCAGCGACGAGCTCGTCGGCCGGGGCCTCGAGCTTGCCCTGCTGGCCTTTCTTCTTCTTGCGGTTGTTTCTCTTGGGGCCTCGGGTGGAACTCGCGGGGTCGTCGACCTTCTGCTCCTCCCTTGCCGGCTCGCCGCCAAAGATCGCGCCAACCGCCTCCTCGCCGGAGGCGAAGTTGGTGACGATGTCCATCAATCCGTTGGCAGTGAGCGGGGTGTTACGGCCCAACTCCCGGACCAACTCCTTATAGGTGGTACCGGAGAGGAAGGCCGTAATCACGTCGGAGTCGGTGATGTTGGGGAGCTCGGTGCGCTGCCGGGAGAAGCGCCGGATGTAGTCCCGGAGGGACTCATCTGGTTTCTGCTTGCAGCTCCGGAGGTCCCACGAGTTGCCGGGGCGCATGTAGGTTCCCTTGAAATTTCCCTCGAACACCCTCACGAGATCGTCCCAGTCGTGGATCTGCCAAGGTGGGAGATCCTCGAGCCAGGCTCGGGCGGTGTCGGAGAGGAACAGGGGGAGTTGCCGAATGATGGCCCGGTCATCGGTGGCCCCGCCCAACTGACACGCCAAGCGGAAATCGGCGAGCCAAAGTTCGGGTTTGGTCTCGCCGTTATACTTGGTGAGAGTCGTGGGGGGACGGAACCGAGCCGGGGGCACCGTCTCACGGATAGCCCTACTGAACACCCGAGGGCCTGGAGGTTCGGGTGAAGGGCTACGGTCTTCCGAGCTGTCGTAGCGTCCGCCCCTGTGGACGTGGTAGCCTCGAGCTACACCGTCACCGTGTTTGCGTGTGCGACGCTCGACGATGTTGCCACGGGTGTCTCGAGGCTCGCGGTCGTTGGCGATGAGCTCAGGGGCAGGTGCTACCCGGTTTCGCCGGGCAGGCTCGGGATGAACCGAGGCTTCTCTCTCCTGTCGGGAAGGCTCGAGGGTCCGCTCCGAGGCTGCTTCGCGCCGCCTCGAGGCAGAGCTCTCGGCCTGCTGCATGGCGGCAGTCTCGAGGAGCCCTCGGATTTCGTCTCGAGCCCGACGGGCGTCAGGGTTTGACGGCTCGGGCATGTTGCGCAGGAGCATGGCAGCGGCGACAACGTTTTGGCTGGCTCGAGCGAAAACCGGGGGGTCGACCGCCCGGTCCTCGTCGATGCGACGATTGACGTCGCGAGCCCTCTCACGAGCTCTCCCGCCAAATGCGTGTTCCGCACGCTCACGCTCGAGGGTTTGCTGGAGGAGATCCAGGTTTTCGCGTTCCTCGTCAAGCTGGTCCTGCAACTCGCGAATCTGTCCGAGCTGCGCTCCTTGATCCGCAAGGAACTGGGGCTCGTTTCGCTCGGCAGGAAGCTCGACATGAGGGGGCGTGTGCCTTTTCTCGACCGGCTCTTCGTCCTCTGATTCCGAGGTGCTTTCAACGTCGATGTTGAAGCACTCACGAGTCGGATCATAGGTGTCGTCGGCCGAGTCGGAGTCAGGTGCGCCAAAGTAGTAATATGATGGGGGAATGTGTGGCCGATGCCAACCATCACCGAGGTGGTGACGTGGAGAAGCAGTCACACGGGGTTCTGTTTCCGGTGTCTCCGTAGAGTCCCGATAATCAGAAACCGGCGTGGACGCAACGAGGTCCAGAGTGGAGCGTAGATGGTGTCCGGGGAGTTCCTCATAAGCGCTCATGCGAGTGCTCACGGAGGATGCATACACCCGGGCGACCGAGTCTAGTCCAAACGGGAATGGTGATGGGGACGTCACTGTTCGTGGCGAAATAGATGCTATGGACAGTGGTGTCTCACCGGACGGGGGAGCGGCGGGATTCCTCGTTGGCACGCGACCCTCGACCAGGCTCATCCCTCCCAAATCTTCCAAAAGGAGATCTGGGCTAGCGCCTGTCTGGGGGGTGCCGGACCGGGGGATCCCATCGCCCTCCGTCAGGTAGAGACGGTAGTTGTGCTGGGCTCGCCGTCGCCGGGCGGCCCGCGACCGCCTAGAGCGACGGTGCCGGTTGACTGCTCCCCCGGGCTGGGAGAGCTCGTAATCTTTGTCGGTTGGGTGCCTGGGTGGGAGTAGGACCATGTCGTAGCCAGAGCCGAGCGACATGAACTCCAAACTCCCAAACCAGATCACCGTACCCAACGGGATCGGGCGTTCGGGGTTAGCCATCCAGGAAGAACGGCGACAAAGCAAGGTTTGCACGCAGCGTACCCCTACCTGGCGCGCCAACTGTCGGTGTTCGGACCAAGGGGGTCCTAAACCAACGAGTAAATGCTGCGTGACTCTTTCCTGGATGGTGATGCAAGGAGAACACACGGGGGTTTATCCTGGTTCGGGCAAAAGAAGGCCCTACGTCCAGCGGGGAAGAGAGGTTTGTATTTCCTTGCACCGGGGTGCTCGTGTAGGGGTTACAAGCAGGCGAGAGAGGGTGTCGAGCCCCAAGTCTCAAAGAGAAAAAGGAGAAAGATGGTTGCTTCGCGTTTTTTCCGTGATGCTTCGTGTTTTTTCTTCCCCCCCCCTCCCCTTTGGTTCGCCCTGGCCTGCCTTTTTATAGGGTGAGAGGTGGCCAAGTCGAGGGGAGGCTTGAGGCGATGTTTCGTCGATTCCTGTTGAGTTGACTGTAGCGACGTGGCTTCGGGATGGCCGGCCATCCCTGGGTATCCTGACGCGGTACGGGACAAGAGGGTGAAATGACCCAGAGTGCCAGGCCATACCGTCCTTCGAGCTAAGTCGAGCGTTGGGGCCGGGTCGAGGCTGGGTCGAGGTCGGATGGATAAGGCCGAATCCCCGGTATCGCGGGGGACGGACCTTGTCTTATCCTCCCTCGAGGGTGACTGATGGTGAATAGTGCGCGGTATGGTGGATACAGTGACGGCTTTCACCTCCCATCACGGGATGGGCGGTAAAACAGTGAGACTTGACGTGGGTATTGTTCCCGCGTTGACCCATGCCGTAGCCATGTCGGTCGGTGGTAGTTGGTAACCGCATTGAATGCTATGGCTTTTGTCCCGGGTAGGTAAAGAAAGGGCGTCGAGGGGCCGGGGCGCGGTCGAGGCGCCCCGTCGAGCGGGCCTCGTACGAGTCGGAGCCGGAGCGCGGTCGAGGCGCCCCGTCGAGCGGGCCTCGTACGAGTCGGAGCCGGGACGCGGTCGAGGCGCCCTGTCGAGCGGGCCTCGTACGAGTCGGAGCCGGGGCGCGGTCGAGGCACCCCGTCGAGCGGGCCTCGTACGAGTCGGAGCCGGGACGCGGTCGAGGCGCCCCGTCGAGCGGGCCTTGTACGAGTCGGAGCCGGGGCGCGGTCGAGGCACCCCGTCGAGCGGGCCTCGTACGAGTCGGAGCCGGGGCGCGGTCGAGGCACCCCGTCGAGCGGGCCTCGTACGAGTCGGAGCCGGGACGCGGTCGAGGCGCCCCGTCGAGCGGGCTATCTTTTCTACTGGTTTCGGTTTTTGTTAGTGTTTTGGCGATAGCTGTGGTACCCCCGTACTGTTGGTACCGACACTAATATATTTACTTCTGTTTGTAGTTGAGTTTTGACAGGTTTAGCTGTTACCCTGTACAAAAGTGCCATCTTTTTTACTTTGGTTTCTCGAAAAAGTATCCTAGCCATCCATCGATGTAGGTTTGGTTGAATTTGTTTCTGCATTTGCATGCTGAGTTGTTGTTTGTCTCCTGTTTTCTGTTGATTAAGATGATACTAAGTTAAACATGTTCATAATAAAATTGCGTTCAATACCGTATTAAAATGTTTTTTTCTGTACAATAGATTGTTATAGTTTATATGCATTCACTTGGACTGATTTGTTCTTTCCATGCAGTGTATGGGTTGCTAGGAAACCACCAGGGTTTGCCTTCATTGACTTTGATGACCGCAGGGATGCACAAGATGCCATTCGTGAATTGGATGGTACTTAATAACTATGGATGCCTATTTATTGTACTTTTTAGTGTAGAGAGCTTGTCTTTTCCTGTAAGACTTTGTACAAGTAATTTATGCAGTTTTCTGATAGTAGGTTGTTCCTTTGTAAAGAATGTAGATGTGGCCTTATTAAATTACTATATGTAAAAAAAAAACTAGCTTTTTTTTTCCTTTTTAGTTACTCACCTATTTGTAGATTTGAAAAGGCTTATAAACTTCAGATAATAGTATAAAAGCTTTTGATTCACAGCAATTATCACCCTGCAGTAGGAAGTTGTGCCTCAAATGAAGTTGTAGCTTATGTGATGTCAAGATGTGAAAGATATTTGTGCTGCCTGATTTCTAAGTTCTCTTTGTTGGTCACTTCCCAATAAGTTTGCTTGTATAAACTTTATTATACCCATCAGCGAGTTTTGAGTTCTTTGTCTTACAGCTGGCAAGTAATAGCCACATATTAGTATGCTTGAAGGTATCAAATCAAATGTCTCTGTGCTTTAATTGTGTTCTGTGAGTTGAGTTCATGAAATGGGGGAAAAGCTGTCTTTGGCAACTATGAAATGTTTGTGCCTGTGGTTGGATACATAGCAGTTGCACCTTTACCAGGAATAGGAATTAGTGTCCATTATATCAACTGACATATGAATACTAAGTCATGTCTATAGTTATAGCAATGCTGGGATGCTGGATATCTTGGCACTGCTGTACATTGTCAATGCATATGTATACTAATAAACAATATCTTACTGGCAATGGAGCAGGTACTCAAGTCCTTGTCCTGCAATTGCATACAACCGCAATACTTTAACACAAGGCTTGCTTTGCAAGAAAGCCATTGAGTTTGTTTCAAACTGCTAACATGCTCTGATCTTACGTGATAATGAATCTTTCACCCATTTTTTTTTTATTTTGCACTAGTAATTGAACGCAGTTTTGCACTTTAGCTATTGTGAATACATATATTTCAGCAATTTGTGAATTTATGCTTATGGTTATCTTGTTGATTTGTTCTTGATAGGAAAGAATGGTTGGAGGGTTGAGCTGTCAACCAAAGCTGGTGGTGGCCGTGGCCGAGACCGTAACGGTTCTGATATGAAGTGCTATGAGTGTGGTGAATCTGGCCACTTTGCACGTGAATGTCGCTTACGGATTGGTTCGGGAGGCCTGGGTAGTGGAAGGCGTCGCAGCCGAAGTCCTAGATATCGCAGCCGTAGCCGAAGTCGCAGCCGCAGCCGCAGCCGCAGCCCAAGATATCGAAAGAGCCCAAGCTATGGCAGAAGGTAATTTGCTAATGACACCAATCCACCACATGCATTCATCCAGTAGTTTTAATTAAGGGTTGGGAAACACCACCTAGAAATCCTAAAACTTCTGATAACGAAGCAAAATTTCGAAGATAACACATTATTTATAACCAAGGGAGTATCCAGTAATGGTCTCAAATGCACTGTTTACAGATAATAACAAAGGTTTTCTGGACATCTCCAGCTTTGTGTTTGAGCCTAGTCATTGCCACATTTCCCCTTTTTTCAGTTTTGCCTCTGTGATTAAAAGTAGCCCTTTACACTGATATAAATATATGCAGCAAAAATTAAAATGGCATGTTGAAAAAAGAAGAATGGTGACGAGAAGTCACACCTAGAGATGTTAATATCTACATGACTAGATGTGTTCCTGATTTGATGGATAGTATTTAATCAAACATTCAACTATGCATTCTAACTTCTGAGTGTAGTTCTTTATCTTGCATTGGTACAATATGATTTAATGCATTCTTATCCCCCTCTCCCACCTGTTATAGCTTCGTTAGCA
Organism: Saccharum hybrid cultivar R570; assembly: GCA_038087645.1. NCBI lineage: Eukaryota > Viridiplantae > Streptophyta > Magnoliopsida > Poales > Poaceae > Saccharum > Saccharum hybrid cultivar. Next base: position 5,878,887 of record JAQSUU010000191.1, on the reverse strand, counting down.
TTGTGAATCCAAACCTAATATTTGAGGGGAACATTTTGAGAGACTACATAAAATACAGATAAATGTTTTCTTGCCTTGCTAGCAGCCTTTTCAATGGATTATTTTGTGTTAAACCTGAAAACAAATGTTGGGTTTTTCAGGAGCTACAGCCCACGAGATCGTTCTCCTAGGAGGCGAAGTTACAGCAGGTCGCCACCAGGATCTCGTGCACGGAGTCTCAGCAGGTCACCGCCGCTGCCTCCTCCTCCTCCCAGAAATAACAGCAGGTCACCACGGGGAGCCCGAGACATGAGCAGGTCGCCACCACCACCTCCTCCCAGAAATAACAGCAGGTCACCACCGGGAGCCCGAGACGCGAGCAGGTCGCCGCCACCACCTCCTGATGCCAGAAGAAGCTATAGCAGATCCCCAGGACAGCAGCCCCAGCGTGACGAGTCCCCATATGCCAATGACGCCTGAGATTCTTAGCTGCCCCAAGATGCTGGAAAATGCGAGGGGCCCCAGCATGTTTTGCCCGAGCGCGTCGATACAACTGTAATTCTATAGGATCCAGTCTGAGATTTTGTTCCAGTGTTTTGGGTTTCCCTTGGACACACCGCTGCTGATACAATTGTGGAGGCAGGACCATAACGTTTCTGTTTTAAGTATTGACTGGATGACTTTGGGCGCTTGTGTAGTTGTCAAGACCAGACCTGTTTCGTGTTAGACTTGTATTACTAGTTTGTATTCGAATTTGGACAAAGTGTTTATCGTGCGCTATGTTGAGATACCTCCGTAAGCGAGTAAGCGAATCGCAAAAAAAGAAAAAAAGATATCGGCTTATAAGACTAGCGTACGGGGCCTAGCTTTTCATAGGATGTTTTCGAAGAGACATCTTCCTACTCGCTTTTGGTCGGTGATTTCATTCTGGGGGTGTGACGTGATAGCAGTATCAAGCAGCGAGAGAGGAAGGAGGCTGCTGCTTGGGTTGCCGATGACCGTAGAGCATCACCTCCCATTAAACTGTCGCCACTCGCCAATATTTCATCGTTCCAAACAGAGCAGGAGATAATGCCCCAACATCAACAACCTTGTTTTTCTGTCATGCCCTTGCTTGGTGATCTACCAGGCCACTTCAAAAGGAGAGAAAATTTCCTATTTGACATGAGAAACATTTTTCTTCCCTATATTTGTCGCTTTTGTTACTTTAGAGTGGTGACGTTATTAAGTTCAAAATAAAAACACCGTTTTGCCCTTTTTTTTGGTTTGGGGGGGGGGGGGGGGGGGGGGGGGGGTCGTGACGTTTTCCAGTGGTAACGGAAGCAACAAAAGACGAGAAACATAGCAGTTGAAAATAAAAATGCCAAAAAAAGTAGCAATAGGCAGCAAAAGGGAACGTCACGATTTGAGAAATTGTTAATTTAGATTAGAGTGGTAACATCATTAAGTTCTAGATAAAAATGCCGTTTTGCCCCTGTTGTTTTTTTGGTCGTGACGTTTTCCAGTGGTAACGGAAGTAACAAAAGACGAGAAACATAACAGTTGAAAATAAAAATGCCAAAAAAAAGTAGCAATAGGCAGCAAAAGGGAGCGTCACGATTTGAGAAAATACAACAGGGGCAAAACAATCTTTTGTCTGGGGCTTAACACCGTTAAAAAATACAGAGTAGAAAGAAAAAAAATAAAAGAGGTGACAAATAGAAAAGAATTTTAAAAAGTAGGAAAGATTTTAAGTTTGGTTGTTAAATAGAAAAGCAGAATTTTTTTAGTATCAAATAACAAAAAATTCTTTTGAGCGGCGGCCGCGGCCAAACCCCACCCGCCCACGCTCGATCCCACCAAGATCCGTCGGTGTCGATTTTACCTTGCCCGAGACCTGCTGATGTGCCCAGATCGAGCTGGAGCTCCCGCTGAATCGAGGTGGAGTTTCGTTGCCCTCTCTCTGCCTCCATCGAGGAAGAAGTCCAGCACCCCAGTGTAGATAAATACCTCGCCGGCACGGGGTAGACGAGAGATACGGGAGAAGGGAGGAAATATACAAAAATAAATGAATTTTGTTGACCTATAATAGTTATTTATTATATAGAGAGATCTGTTACTCTGCATAGTCGTTCACGGGTGGCGCGCCATCGTTGGTGCCGGTGAGCGAGCGGGCCTCCCTCTTGCAGGAAAGGTCGCCGCATTTAGACTACTTGCACTCATCGTACTCTAAATCTATCCTCTAAAATGAATATTCTGTCCTGATCATCGAGATTCTCTCCTCTATATCACTTACTTCCGCACCCATCAATCCTCTATATCTCTACTCTATATCAGTGGGACCCACGCGTCAGTTTTTTCTTTTTTTTCCCCACCGGCCACCCTCCCTCCCTATTCTCTCTCCTCTCTCTCTTCTCTCTCCTTATCCTTTCCCCTTCTCCCTCGCGCCTCCCCTGCTCCCTCGCGCGGTGGCAGGAGCGGGGGCCGGAGCTGCCCGGCACCTCCCCTGCTCCCTCCGCCTCCCCCTCCGCCTCCCCTGCTCCTCGCCCGGGCGGCCATGGCACGGCTTCGGCCCTCGGCGCGGAGCTCGGGTGGCCATGGCGGGCGGCGGAGCTCGTCCAGGCCTCGACGTGGAGCTCGGGCGGCCATGGCGGGTCCGCGCTGCTGGAGCGAGCGGGCGCAGGCGGCGCCCAGGCGGTGCACCCCGCGCGGCGGCTCACGCCGGGGATGGGGAGGCTGAGGTGGCCGGGGACGGGGAGGCCGAGGAGGACGTGGTCGGGCCGGATCTGGTGGCGGAGCCCTCGCCGGAGCCCTCCCTGCAAGCCCGAGGCGCACCTCGACATCTCGTGGTGGCCGTGGCGGCCTCCGCCTCTGCATCTCGCGCCCGGCGGCCCACTCCTCCTCCTCCCTCGCCGAACGCGGGGAGGCACGGCTTCGGCATCTCAACATCGGGGTGGCTTCGGCGAGCGCGGCTCCGACGAGGTGGCGTCCGCGACAGACCTCCATGGCCATCCCCTTCTCTCTCCTCTTCCTGGTCAGGGCAAGCCGCGCGCGGGCGTTACGGTGGAGGACGATCGGCGATGCAGATGGCAGGCGGGCGAGCGGCGGGCCCCGCGTGGGGCATAGCGGACGCCTGCTATTCCTCCAAATATGGCGGACGAACGGCGCTCCTCTAGGATGACGGACGAGGCTAGAGGACCCGTTGCAGCCTCTCCGTCCGGTACTGCAGGATGGGATACCGGACTTGCGCCGGCGTCGTGCGTTGCGTGCCACTTGTCGGGAAAAAGTCGTGCACAGTGTGGGACTGGGTACACTTGAGTCACGTGGTGGTGGAGTATACGTACTAACCCGGTCTCGTCTTCTAGCCGCAACTTCACCTGCAGCCACCAACGGCTGAAAAGGCTTCATTGATTCCACCTGCTGAGCAGCTCACAGTTTTCATTTCGCTTTCGCGTGCTCTGATGCTCGAATTGATGCTCTACCAACCCACCACCTTGTTCGCAGCAACTGCAGCAGGAAAAGAGCTGGATAGCTGAATACTGATTGAGTGATTGATCCTGAGAGCCGAGTGCTGCACTATGGCAGTGATGCATATGAACAGCGGAAATTTTCAGGTAGCAGATGCTGAGATGCATTCATGGAAAGGAAACAACTCTAGATGGTAATGTACAAGGGTGGATTACAGTGATGGTGAGGACTGATGAGAAGGATTACAAGAGTTCCATGCGAACGCGATTGAGTTCGTCCATCGAACAACTACACAGTTTTTCATGCTACACGGAGCTCGCGTCCCATGCATTCAGAGTTTCAGATCCAGAGCTGGCAACCCCTCGATCAAGAGAGAGAGGGAGGAAAAAAAAAAGGTTCAGAGTCGGCAGAGTTGGCAAAACTAAGGAGTCGTCGTCGTCGCCGGGCAGCCGGAGAGGGCCGCCGTCTGCCGGGGGTCGCCGTCGCTCCTCAACAGAAGGACGGGACGACGCCGTCAGACGCCGCGTGCGCCGACCCCGCGGGCGAGAAGCACGCCCCTTCGTCGTGCTCCAGCGCGTCGTCCTCGGCCTCCGCGGAGCAGCGCTTGGCGAAGCGGCCCTTGATGCGCGGCCGCGTCTCGGCGTACGCCTTGCGGGACGCGTAGCGGATGGTCTTGTCGAACCGACGGTTCTTGCGCTTCTCACGGTACCGCATCAGCCGCGCCTCCCGCTCCTTCCCCCTGCTCACCACCGCCTGCGCGTCCGGCACCACCGCCACCTCCGAGGACGACAACTGCAATAATAAGGGATTAATTTAAGTCGTGTACATTATCACCACCGTCCACACAAATAAAAAGGGAGCACATTTTCGAGGAATCTGAAAGAAACCATGGGTATGAAGGATCCAGGCTTACACTGTGGATCATGGAGCGCTCGGGGTAGAAAAAGCTGCCGGCAGCGATGTCCAGCTCGGGCGGCGCGACCGGCACGCCGATGGCCTTGACGCCGTCCATGCACCGGGCGAAGTCCAGGTCGACGCCGAGGTAGGCGTCCGATTCCGCGAACAACGTGTCGGCGGCGGTGGCGGCGGCGCTGTCCTCGTGGCTGTTGTCAGGCTCGGCGAGCAGCCACGACGCCGCCTCGGCCTCGTTGCTCCCGTCGTCGTCGTCCGCCGCTGCGGCTTCCCCCTGAGCCTGGGCCCCCGCTGCGGCCGCGGCGGCGAAGGCCGGGGACGGAAAGGGCTGCGGCGCGTCGGCGAGCGCGCCGAAGAAGGGCGCGACGGGGAGGCGCTCGTGGCGGCGCGCGAGCGGGTTGGCCGAGTGGATGTCGGCGTCGCAAGCGGCGCAGAGCGCGGCGGCGTCGGCGCGGCAGGTGACGGCGGCGGGGGCGTGCTCGCAGACCTCGCACAGCCAGACGCGCGCGTGGCGCGACCCGGCGCCGTGCGCCCGGTCGTCGCAGCCGGGGCACAGGAACGCGCCGTCCTCGCGGCAGTGCAGCCGCGCCGGCTCCGCGGAGCACGCGTCGCAGGGACGCGCGCCCACAACGCTCCAGTAGCCCACCGCCGGCTTCTGCTCCAGCTCCACCGCGGTGTCCATGCCTCCGCTGTCTGCTCCGGGCGTCACGAGAGAGATGCTGCTGCCTGCTGGATGCTGGTGTCACGGGCGTTCTTCTGGGGGGTTTGCGTTGGAAAAGAAATGGCTGCTCTCGGGGTGTTTGTTGGTGTGTGCCCGCCGCAGCGGGCGTTTTGAGGGGTCGGCCAGCACGTGGAGGGGCTGGCGGCCACGAGACGGGCGGCCACTGGACCGGCGTCCCGTCGGTGTCTCGGGGTCGCTCCTTTGTTCGCTTGTCCGACGATGCTAGTAGATGCGAACTTTGCTAGCAACTAGGGCCTCGTTTGGGGCCGGTTAAGATGCAATTTTTTTTTTTACAAAATGGGTACGGTAGCTTTTTCGTTATTATTTGGCAAATATTGTCCAATAATGATCTAATTAGGCTTAAAAGATTCGTCTCGTCCATTTCATCTAAACTGTGTAATTAGTTTTATTTTTTATCTATATTTAATACTTCATGCATGCGTCAAAAGATTCGATGTGACGAGGAATCTACTGTCCTTTTGCAAAATTTTCTGGATCTAAACTGAGCCTTGGATTGAAAAAAAAACTCGATAAATAGTACCACTTTCGTCTTATTTGTCAAATATTGTTCAACCATAGACCAACTAGACTCAAAAGATTCATCTCGTGATTTTCAACTAAACTGTGTAATTAGTTATTTTTTTACCTATATTTACTACTTCATGTATGGGTCCAAAGATTGATATGACGAAGAGAGTGAAAAAATTCTCACTTTAGGGGTGCAACTAAACGAGGCGTAGAGTTGCTAATAATCGTCACTGGAAAAGGACTTCTAAACTCGATGCCCTGAGTAAAGATTTTCTCTTAAGTCTGTTGTCAACGTAAAGCATAATCCAAACGCGAAAGTCTTGGCGGCCCTGAGTTTCTCTTGCAATATAATATTACTAAATTAACATTATCTTTGAGATAATAAATTTTGTTGACCCAACTTTTGCATGTTACATATGTATATATACTTTCACCTCTTCTATATTTTATGTGCCTATTTTTTTTGTTATTCGAGCAACATGTAATTTTGCCATTGACATAAAAAATATTAATGATCTTTTGTGAGTTATCTTTCTAACTGTAGTAGTTAGTTGTGTGAGGTTGTTGTCTGAAAATTCTGGCAACTCCCATATACTTTGATTAATTATTTGTCAATAGTTATAATTTTGAAGTTTTCAAAATAAAAAATGTGTCACATTGATGGACCATAACCTACTTGATTCTTTTAATGAAATCCTAGGGTTCATCTATGCGCACTGGAGTGTTTTTCTTCGGTGTCTATTGCTCAGATTTCCTTGCTACATTCCATATCAACTTGTTGGGGTGGGCATTCGGTCAAACTTAAAAAAAATCAGTTCTAGTCTTTTGGTCCATTGAAGAACTCAGTGAAGTAAAAATAAGACCAAGATTCACTACATAATTCTCAAGACTGAGAGATTTAGTCTCGATTCAGTTCAATCTTGCATAGTTAAAAATCATAGATGCAAATCAAGCCATTGTCCATAGAGTTTAAGCAGAAGTAGGGGATCAAGACGAAGAGCTAGGGTTGAATGGTACGTTTAGGGTCCTTGGAGGTGAGCCATTGGCAGTGCGAACATGATCAATGGAGAGAGGTCGCCGACAAAGATCGATGAACTCGAGCAATTGGCAAGGCGTGTAGAATGGTGGACAATGAAAAACTTGCGGATGAGATCGCTATAAGCGTAGCAAGTTGGTACGTGGAGCCATGAAGAGGCATCCCCACAACGAGGAGGACATAGGTAGCGACGCTTGTGTAAGCAGGGACCATGGATGAGTGTGTTGGTGTCTCCACTAGAGTGTGGGAAGATGCTTCCGTTGGAATAATAGGGTTGCAGACAGAGGATTAGCTACCACTCCTAGGGTTTAGGGGTTAGTGGGGGAATGACTTGAGTGGCGATAGATAGGGATGAGTGAGTGGTTTAATAGGTTGGGGCGAGGAATTAGGCACATGGGTTGGTATATGTGTTGTACCTATTTGACATATTCAAATTTTTGGGTGATTTTGTTAAATGAGGTATATAAAAATGTAACCAATCTAGGACCAAAATTCTTAGTTTCGGTCCTATATAGTTTGTTTTGGTTCTTCAATCTCATTTAGGTTTGTCTAATCTTACTTGACTGACATTGTCATACTTGTGATCCTTTATCTTAACTCCAATGAATTTAGTGCCTTCGCTACATTCTTCCTCAGACCCATGAGTCCATGACTTCACCTTTGCACCTTTGTTGCTTGTTTCCTCGACCATGACAAGTTCCCCACAGTGCCTTCATGCTTCATGTTGTCATTCATCCTCGTCCCTAACATCACCCCACTCTTGGATCTATTGCCACACCAACCCATCTGTAACGTAGTTAATTAAATGGTCATAAAGGAAAAAAGACGAATACATAATGGAGTTAAACAGGCCTAGTCATCTATAGAGGGTATTTAAAAGCCATTTGATCGGTAGAACATGCCATCTGCCAAAAAATTCAGGTGTTACGGCTGCGAAAGCTATGTCATTTACTCATTTGTCATGTAAGAACTATGTCGACACTCAATTTTCATGTGAGAGCTCCATCATTAATTCAATTAGGTGAGGAAATGAAAGTTAGGCATGTCTTTCATTTATTATGTAAGAACTATGCGGTTATGCCTATTTCCTCCTAGTATATTTAGGTTGACGCTGCTTCTAACGTATCAAGGAGATGAAAGATTGAAAGATTTAGGAGTAACAAAACTTCTTATTCTTATTTGGGTTTGATGTGTGTAATTCAATATTCTTAGACTAGCTACATTTCTAATACGAAGTATGTAATTTTTCCATGTATATACACATTAGTGCTACTGCATTTGCTCTTTAAAGAATGGATGAAAAACCACGGGACAAAATGGTTCCCCCGTACGAACAGTGACTAGAAACAGCAGTGCGATACAAGTTTGGCTGATGGTGTCAAGTTCTGTGCCTACACGCTGCAAGTGCACGCAGATGCGCGCAGATACCCTTCACCACACCTGCACGCCCTTTTCCTCTCTGATTAAGCCTCGTTTAGTTCCTCTTTAAAACTTTACACCATATTATATTGCATGTTTGACATATGCATAGAGTATTAAATGTAAACTTTAAAAAATAATTAATTGTACAGATGTCATGTATTTTGCGAGATGAATTTTTTGAGCCTAATTAGTCCATGATTAGACAATGTTGTGCTACAGTAAACAAATGCTGATGATAGATTAATTAGTCTTAATAAATTTGTATCACAGTTTACAGACGAGTTCCATAATTAATTTTTTTTATTAGTATCCGAATACTCTTTCCAAAATCTATATATCTAATAATAAAGAAGCAAAATTTCAGGCTCTTTTTTTCGTTCATCCATTTTTTTATCCGTCTTCCTCTAACTACCGAACAATAGAGATTTTCTTTTGTCCGAATATATATATATATATATATATATATATATATATATATATATATATATATATATATATATATATATATATATATATATATATATATATATATATATATAACCCGTGCTCATACGAGTTAGAATAGCTCGCATCTAAACCAATATAGAATAGAAATCCTAACCTAAATAGATTCCTCAAATCCTAAGTACTCTAAATAGAACTCTTAATAATAAATATAAAAGAATAAGAGTTATGTTCTTTATTTTGCACCGCTTTCTTTATTTACGTATGAGTTAGAATAGCTCGCGTATAGACGGATATGAAGTAGGAATTCTAATCTAAATAGATTTCTTAGATTTGACGACAATGTTATGTATTTATTTTCTCACCACCCTGGTTTTGGTCTGGCCCATTCTTTTTTCCCTGCTCCACCTCTCCCGCATGGAAAACAAATTTTAACCGAAAAGCTAGCACTACCAATAACGATATCATCGGACCCGGTGATTTTACCAGAGTCAGACTCGGCGGTAAAAATACAAATACAATCGAAATAGGACTATGGCATCAATAATTATTTTGAGCAAAAGACACAAGATCTACTAAACAAAGTTACTGCTTGATTAGTCCATCCTTTTAAGCCAGCATCGGTTCCGACTCTGACCAAGTCCAACACTCAGCTAGCGTGAATACAGATTAGAATAGAACTAGCATATGAGTTCTATTAAACAAATGTTTCTTTCGCCACTTACGCGAATAACTCTGGCCGAGTCCGAGTCAAAGTCACAGTAAATAATACTAAGATAATAGAATACTGCGTTCCAGCCGGATACAAATTCCTTTTCCGAATACAACTACATCTAGCTTTCTATATTAATAGCGATAGGATCAAAAAAAAGAGAAAAAAAAATACACTGCTAGGTGTTCCAAATTTGAGAGCAAAAGGCCATCGGCTCCGAGAAACAAGGAGAAAAAATACATTGCCACCGAGCATTCTAGATTTTCTATACTTACCTAATAATAAAGAGGCAAAATTTCATGTCATTTTTTTCGTCCATCCATTTTTTTTATGTCTCTCTACAATAGAGAGTTTCTTCCATCCAGACTTATATATATATATATATAGTATGTGCTTATACGAGTTATAATAGTTTGTGTCTAGACAAATATGGAGTTTGATTTTAAGATTATTCGGGTTCCATATAGACGGACTATTATTAGGATTCTTCCTTCTCCTTTTCTTCTAGGACAGAGTCCGTATGTTTTACAACGACAAGAGTCCGTAAGCAGGTCGTCAAGCAAAAAAAAATAGCCGGCCATGGTACACAGGTTGTCGGTACCAAAAGTACGGGGGTACCCACACCCATCGCTAGTAAAAAACTAAAACGACTGAAACCGCAATAAAAGGCAGTCCGCCTCGACCACGCATCTTGTCCGCCTCGTACGAGGCCCGCTCGACGGGGCGTCTCGACCGCGCTCCGGCTCCGACTCGTACGAGGCCCGCTCGACGGGGCGCCTCGACCGCGCCCCATCACGTACAGCAAGCTACCTCGACGGCGCTCCGACCCGCGCGAAGCTCGTCCGCCCACTGGGAAAAACTCCGACTCACGTGAGCCCGGGTCGAGCGCCTCGACTCCTTCTCTTTACCTACCCCAGGACAAAAGCCATAGCATTTAATGCGGTTACCTACTATCACCTACCGGCATGGCTGCGACCAGGATCGACGTGGGAGCAATGCCCGTGTCAGGTCTCACTGTTTTACCACCCGTCCCATGATGGGAGGTGAAACCCGTCACGATACCCACCTTACCGCGCACTGTTTACCATCGATCACCCTCGAGGGAAGATAAGACAAGGTCCGTTTTCCGCAATCTCGGGAATTCAGCCTTATCCATCCGGTCTCGACCCGACCTCGACGCTCGGCACAGTTCAACGGCAAGGGAAGGACGGTATGGCACGGCGCTCCGGGTCATTTCGCCGTCTCGTCTCCCACGACGCCATGGTGTCCAGGGATGGCCGGCCATTCCCAGGGCACGTCGCTACAGTCAACTCAACAAGAATCGACCAAACATCACCTCAAGGCTCCCCGTCGTCCTGGCCTCCTCTTGCCCTATAAAAGGGCAGGCCAGGGTTCTACGAGAGGGGAGGGAAGCACCCGACCGGACAACAACAGATAACGAAGAAAAACAAGAGATCGATACCTCAAGCAACCACCCTTGTCCCTTTTTCCTCTCTTTGAGACTTGGGCTCGACGTCCTCTCTTGCATGCTTGTAACCCCTACACGAGCACTTCGGTGCAAGGAAATACAAACTTCTTCCCCCCCCGCTAGACGTAGGGCCTTCTTTTGCCCGAACCAGGATAAACCCCCGTGTGTTCTCCTTGCATCACCATCCAGGAAAGAGACACGCAGCATTTACTCATTGGTTTAGGACCCCCTCGGGTCCGAACACCGACAGTTGGCGCGCCAGGTAGGGGATCGTTGCGTGCCAAACGTCGCTTTCTCGCCTTTTTTCCTAGATGGCTGACCCCGAACGCCCTATTCCGTTGGCCACAGTGATCTGGTTCGGGAGTTTGGAGTTCATGTTGCTTGGCCATGGCTACGATATGGTCCTACTTCCCCCCAGGCACCTATTCGACGAGGACTACGAGCTCTCCCAGCCCGAGGGAGCAATCCGCCGGCACCGTCGCTCTAGGCGGGCGCGGGCCACCCGACGACGACGAGCCCAGCACAACCACCGTCTTCACCTCACGGAGGGCGACGGGGTCCCCCGGTCCGGCACCCCCTAGCCAGGCGCCAGCCTAGACCTCCTTGTGGAAGGTTTGGGAAGGACGAGCTTGACTGAGGGTAACATGCCAACGGGGAATCCCGTCGCTCCCCCGTCCGGTGAGACACCACTGTCCGGAGCATCCATTTCGGCACGGACAGCAACACCTCCATCACCATTCCCGTTTGGGCTAGACTCGGCTGCCCGGGTGTACGCATCTTTCGTGAGCACTCGCATGAGTGCTTATGAGGAACTCCCCGGGCACCATCTACGCTCCACTCCGGACCTCGTTGCATCCACACCGGCCTCTGATTATCTGGACTCTACGGAGACACCAAACATAGAGCCCCATGTGACTGCTTCTCAACGTCGCAACCCCAGTGACGATTTGCAACGGCCACACATTCCCCCGTCATACTACTACTTTGGTGCTCCTGACTCCGACTTGGCTGACGACACCTATGATCCGAACCGCGAATGCTTCAACATCGACGTTGAAAGCACTTCGGAATCAGAGACGAAGAGCCAGTCGAAGGAAGGTACACGCCACCCCATGTCGAGCTTCCTACTGAGCGAGACGATCCTCAGTTCCTTGCGGATCAAGGAGCACAGCTCGAGCAGATTCGCGAGTTGCAGGACAGGCTTGACGAGGAACGGGAGAACCTAGGCCTACTCCAACAAACCCTCGAGCGTGAGCGTGCGAAACGCGCACTTGGCTGGAGAGCTCGCGAAAGAGCTCGCGATGTCAACTGTCGCATCGACAAGGACCGGATGGTCAACCCCCCAGTTTTCGCTTGAGCCAGCCAGAACGTCGTCGCCGCCGCCATGATTCTCCACAACATGCCCGAGCCATTAAACCCCGATGCTCATCAGGCTCGGGATGAAATCCGAGAACTCCTCGAGACCGTCGCCATGTAGCAGGCCGAGAGCTCCGCCTCGAGGCAACGTGAGGTAGCCTCGGAGCGGATCATCGAGCCCTCTCGATAGGAGAGAGAGGCCTCGGTTCACCCCGAGCCTGACCGGCGAAACCGGGTAGCTCCGGCCCCTGAGCTCACCACCAATGACCACGAGCCTCGAGACACCCGTGGCAACATCGTCGAGCGCCGTACGCGCAAGCACGGTGACGGCGTGGCTCGAGGCTACCACGTCCACAGGGGCGGACGCTACGACAGTTCGGAAGATCGAAGCCCTTCACCCGAGCCTCCGGGTCCTCGGGTCTTCAGTAAGGCTATCCGTGAGACGGTGCTCCCGGCTCGGTTTCGCTCCCCCACGACTCTCACCAAGTACAACGGCGAAACCAAAATCGAACTTTGGCTCGCCGATTTCCGCTTGGCGTGTCAGCTGGGCGGGGCCACCGACGACCGGGTCATCATTCGACAACTCCCCCTGTTCCTCTCCGACACCGCCTGAGCCTGGCTCAAGGATCTCCCACCTCGACAGATCCACGACTGGGATGATCTCGTGAGGGTGTTTGAGGGAAATTTCAAGGGGACCTACATGCGCCCCGGCAACTCGTGGGACCTCCGGAGCTGCAAGCAGAAACCAGGTGAATCCCTCCGGGATTACATCCGGCGCTTCTCCCGGCAGCGTATAGAACTCCCCAATGTCACTGACTCCGACGTAATTATGGCCTTCCTCTCCGGCACCACCTATAAAGAGTTGGTCCGAGAATTGGGCCGTAACACTCCGCTCACTGCCAACAGGTTAATGGACATTGTCACCAACTTCGTCGCCGACGAGGAGGCGGTTGGTGCAATCTTTGGTGGCGACCCGGAGAGGGGGGAGCAGAAGGTCGACGATCTCGCGAGCTCCACCCGGGGCTCCAAGAGAAACAACCGCAAGAAGAAGAAAGGCCAGCAGGGCAAGCTCGAGGCCCTGGCCGACGAGCTCATCGCTGCTACCGAGCACAAAAAGCCTCGAGGCCCCCTCGGCGGGGGCGTCTTCGACAGAATGCTCAAAGAACCGTGTCCCTACCACAAGGGACTTACTAACCATAACCTCGAGGACTGTCATATGCTTCGCAGGTACTTTAGGGGTGCCGACGTCAAGAAGGACGACAAGAAGGAGGACCCTAAAAGCGACAACAATGACGGGGAATTCCTCGAGATCCACGACTGCTTCATGATCTACGGAGGGCCCTCGACCCGCCTCTCGGCGCGCCAGCGCAAGCGAGAACGGCGCGAGGTTTTCTCCGTACAAACGGCAGTCCCCCGCTTCCTTGATTGGTCTACGGTGGCCATCACTTTCAACCGTGACGACCACCCAGACCACGTCCCCAACCCGGGAGTCTATCCACTCGTTGTTGACCCCGTCATCGCCAACACACGCCTCACCAAGGTGCTCATGGACGGCGGAAGCAGCCTCAACATCATCTGCTCCCAGACCCTCATCCTTCTAGGGGTCGAGAGAGCGCGCCTCCAACCTAGCGTCGGGGGCTTCCATGGAGTCGTGCCAGGGAAACAGGCGGAACCCCTCGGATGGGTCGATCTGCCTGTTTGTTTTGGCACACCGGCCAACTTCCGAAAGGAGACTCTCACTTTTGAAGTGGTCGGATTCCATGGAACGTACCACGCTATCCTAGGACACCCATGCTACGCCAGGTTCATGGTGATCCCGAACTACACCTACCTCAAGCTCAAAATGCCGGGCCCAAACGGTGTCATCACTGTAGGGCCCTCGTATGAACATGCCTACGAGTGCGACGTCGAGTGCGTCGAGCACGGTGAGGCTGTTTTGGAGTCGGTGATCTTGGCTGCAGACCTCGACGGTCTCGCCAATGCGATTCCTGACCCAAAACGCCATGCCGGCAGCTTCGAGCCCACCGAAGATGTCAAACTCGTACCCCTCGACCCCGCTGATCCCAAGGGAAAGGCACTGAGCATCAGTGCCACCCTCGATCCTAAATAGGAAGCAGTGCTCGTCAACTTTCTCCACGTAAACGTCGACATCTTTGCATGGAGTCCCTCGGATATGCCAGGCATACCCTGGGAAGTCGCCGAGCACGCCTTGGAGATCCAGGCTGGATCCAAACCGGTGAAGCAATGCCTGCGTCGCTTCGATGAGGAGAAACACAGGGTCATCGGCGAGAAGATACACAAACTGTTGGAGGCCGGATTCATCAAGGAGGTTCATCATCCCGAGTGGCTAGCTAATCCCGTATTAGTTAGGAAAAAGAGTGGGAAATGGAGGATGTGTGTAGACTACACCGGTTTAAATAAAGCATGTCCAAAGGTTCCCTTTCCTTTGCCACGCATTGACCAAATCGTCGATTTCCACTGCGGGATGTGAAACTCTCTCATTCTTAGATGCATACTCCGGCTACCACCAAATCAAAATGAAGGAGTCTGACCAGCTTGCGACTTCATTCATTATCTCGTTCGGCATGTATTGCTACGTTACGATGCCCTTCGGTCTCCGAAACGCGGGGGCTACGTACCAGCGATGCATGCAGCATGTTTTCGGAAAGCACATCGGGTCGACCATCGAGGCTTATGTCGACGACATCGTTGTCAAAACCAAACAAGCCGACGACCTGGTCAGCGACCTCGACGTCGCGTTCAAATGCCTGTGGGCAAAAAACATCAGACTCAACCTAGAGAAATGCGTCTTTGGCATCCCACGAGGTATGCTTTTAGGGTTCATCGTATCCAAACGTGGCATCGAGGCCAACCCTGAAAAAAATCTCTGCAATAACCAAGATGGGCCCCATCCGAGATCTGAAGGGCGTACAGAGGGTCACAGGTTGCTTGGCGGCACTTAGCCGTTTCATTTCGCGCCTCGACGAAAAAGCACTCCCTCTGTACCATCTTTTGAAGAAATCGGAGCACTTTTCCTGGACCCTTGAGGCTGAGGAGGCTCTCACAAACCTCAAGGCCACACTCTCTAACTCACCAATCCTCGTCCCTCCGACCTCGGGTGAACCACTCCTACTCTATGTCGCCGCGACATCACAAGTAGTCAGTGCTGTCCTGGTTGTCGAACGGGCCAAGGAGGCGCATACCTTGCTCGTCCAGAGGCCAGTCTATTTCATTAGCGAAGTGCTCTCTGAAACCAAGAGTCGATACCCACAGATCCAGAAACTGCTATATGCCGTCATCCTGACACGGCGCAAGCTCCGACACTACTTCGAGGGTCACCCGATTAGTGTGGTTTCTTCTTTCCCCTTGGGAGAGAGCCCAGAATCGGGAAGCCTCGGGTAGGGTTGCTAAATGGGCAGTCAAACTCATGGGCGAGAGCTTATCCTATGCGCCGCGAAAAGCTATCAAGTCACAGGTGTTAGCAGATTTCCTGGCTGAGTGGACCGACACCCAACTCCCCCCTGCATAGCTTCAGGCGGAGCTGTGGACCATGTACTTCGATGGGTCGCTGATGAAAACGGGAGCAGGCGCGGGCTTGCTCTTCGTCTCACCCCTCGGGGTTCACATGCGCTACGTCATCCGGCTTCATTTCCCTGCGTCTAACAACATCGCCGAATACGAGGCGCTCGTCACGGGATTAAGAATTGCCGTCGAACTCGGGGTCTGACACCTTGACGTTCGAGGCGACTCCCAACTCATGATCGATCAGGTCATGAAGAGCTCAAGCTGCCATGACCCTAAGATGGAAGCCTACTGTCAAGAAGTACGACGCCTCGAGGACAAGTTTCACGGCCTCGAGCTCAACCACATCGCTCGCAGGTACAATGAGGTCATCGATGAACTGGCAAAAATCGCGTCCAGTCGAGCTACGGTTCCACCAGACGTTTTCACAAAAGACCTTCAGCAGTCGTCCGTTGACCTCGGGCCAGACGGAGGGGTTGACGGGACGTCACTTGACCCTCCACCTGAGGCAGAAGCCCCCTCGAACGGGGCAGAAGCCATGCAGGTGGAAGACTCGACCCCGCCGTCTGACCTCGAGCCTGACTGGCGTGTCCCGTACCTCGACTACCTCATCTGAGGGGACCTCCCTTGGGTAAGACCGAGGCTCGACGGATCACGCGCCAGGCCAAAACCTTTGTGATCATGGGCGACAGCGGAGAGCTCTACCGTCGTAGCCCTACTAGTATCCTCCAACGATGCATCTCAAATGAGCAAGGCAGGAACCTTGTCGGCGATCTCCACTCGGGGGCTTGCGATCACCACGCAGCACCTCGAACCCTCGTCGGAAATGCCTTTCGACAAGGATTCTATTGGCCGACTGCAGTCTCCGACGCTGTCAAGCTAGTACGCTCCTGCAAGGGTTGTCAGTACTATGCGAGACGAACCCATCTTCCGGCACATGCCCTGCAAACTATCCCCATCACATGGCCGTTTGCCGTTTGGGGGCTCGACCTTGTCGGACCATTGAAAAGGGCAGCTGGCGGCTTCACCCACTTGCTCGTCGCAATCGACAAATTGTCCAAGTGGATCAAGGCCCGCCCTATCACCAGCATCAGGTCCGAGCAAGCTGTGCTCTTCTTCACCGGCATTATTCATCGCTTCAGGGTCCCTAACTGTATCATCACAGACAATGTCACCCAGTTCACTAGCAAAAAGTTTTTGGATTTCTGCGACAGCCACCACATTCGAGTGCTCTGGTCAGCCGTGGCCCATCCAAAAACAAACAGTCAGGTGGAACGTGCCAATGGTATGGTCCAACAAGGCCTGAAACCTAGAATCTTTGACAAACTAAATAAACATGGCAAAAGATGGGCTGCCGAGCTACCCTCGGTTCTGTGGAGCCTAAGAACAACGCCGAGTCGAGCCACGGGGTTCACTCCGTTCTTCTTAGTCTACGGGTCTGAGGCTATGCTCTCAACTGATATAGAATACGGATCCCCAAGGTTGAAGGCCTACAACGAAAGAAATAACGACGCCACGAGATGGGACGCCCTCGACCAGCTCGAGGAAGCCCGAGATGTGGCTCTGTTGCCTTCTGCCAGGTACCAGCAGGATCTCCGACGCTACCACGACAGACACGTCCGCAAGCGTGACCTCAACGTCGGCAACTTGGTGCTACGGCGGAACCAGAACACCAAGGGACGGCACAAGCTCATGCCACCATGGGAAGGGCCGTACATCATCGCAGAAGTACTAAAGTCGGGCACCTACAAGCTATCCAACAAGAAGGGCAAAATCCTCACCAACGCTTGGAACATTGAACAACTACATCGCTTCTTTCCTTAAAAAGCCTCGAGGCTCTGTATTTTCTTTTTCATCAATAAAGAATACAGCGATGTTCAAACTTTCGTTTCACGATGAGGAAGGATCGACTCTGCACTCCCAGAGTCGACCCTTCCTCGGGGGCTAAAAGGGGGGAACCCCCTAGTCCCCGAAAAAACTTATGCTCTTTTTTAAATTTAAGAGCCGCTTCTTAGATCGACTTCGCTGCAAGAGCACCCTAAGGTTCGAAAGGGCTCCCGAGTCAGGAGTATCACCTACGCCTCCGAGGCTACGGTACCTCCACTCACCCCTCACACCTTCTAGATGTGCGACTTCACGCTAAGGAGATCTAAATAACGGTTCCTAACTTTGAAAAAGAACATACCCCCTGTCGCTTAGATCAGGCTCTCACACGATCTACAAGGCCGCAACATCACCCTGAAGCTCGAGGGCAGTCGAGCCGTGAGATCACTTACGCCCCCGAGGCTACGGTACCTCCACTCGCTCCCTTACGCCAAAGGATGCAGCTGCGTGCTAAGTAGATCACGCGAGAACACGATCCAAGCAATAAAGGGAAGAAAAGCTCGAATAAAACTAAATCAACCACGAACCGGTTTATGTTTCGAGTTTTTAGGCCTTCGAGGCCACCATGACCAAAATTCGAAATGCTAACTTATTACATGGGCCTTCATGCCCAGATTTGGCTCACAGGCCCTCATCGTCATTAGGCGGAACCACCTCGGCTTCAAAAAGCGAGGCCAGACGGCTTCCAGGCTCTTCGGTGGCTTCAATCAGCTCCACACAGGCATCCTCGTTCTCCTCGTCTATCCGGTTCGGGTCTGTGATAAAGCCCTCAGCGATGAGCTTCATGTTGAACACAAACCCTGAACGGACGACGGCCAGCGCCCTCTTCACGTTGTGATGGAGGCCGTCCCGTATCTTCTCCCGGGCAAGGCGACCCAACGCCACCATCCGACGGACGAAGGAGTTCCCCGGAACATCTTCCCCGGTGTTGGCGTCGGGCTCGACCCCAAGGCCGTCACACACGGTGGTGATCGCGCCCTGGAGCAGTTGGGTCCTCCGGATCTCGGCTTCGAGGAGGCTCTGGAAGGAGTTGGCATAGGATTGGGCCTCTCGGTTCTCCCTCTCCAGCTCTGAAACATGACGAACAGATTAATACCCAACGCAAGGCCCTCCACATCGTAGCCGTAACAATCACACTTACCCTTGATATGGGTCTGCAGGCCCACGACCTCGTTGCGAAGCCTCCCGCACGTTCACTCGAGCCCCAGGAGGGCGCTGTCCTTGTCACTGATGGTCGCCTTTAGCACCTCGATCTCCTGCTGAGCAGACTCGAGAGCTGCGTCCTTCTCTTGGACGGTTCCCTTCAGCGTCGTGACCTCGTCCTTCAGAGCATCAGAACGAGCGGTGGCCCGCTCGACCTCGACGTTGAGAATATCGCGCTAACGGCTAACCTTGGAGACATTCTCCTTGAGCTCCTTCACCCGTCTCGACAGGGGCTCAAGATCCCCATGGGCCTGGGCAGCCTCCTCCCAAACCTTGTCCATGCCAGTGCGCATCATGGCCTCGGCCGCCCACGCCTGCATCGCTTCCCCTTTCACCACCGCGTAGGCGACGCGCAGCTCAGCCATTTCGGCGTTCCGATCAGAAAGCCATTTCTGGGCCTCCTCGGCCAAGACCCGTTGCTGAGACAGCGTGGCCCACACGCCACTCTCATCCCGGATGAAGAGTGACTTGCGGTGGGAGTATTCCTTCAGCTCCTGAACGCAATCCGAAAAAACCAAAAAGGTTAAAAATTCGAGGGAAAAAGACACCAAGAAAAACACGGAGAAAGCCGACGGGTCGATCATACCTCGGTGGCATCCCCCATACTCCGCACAGCCTCGGATGCCACTCCAAGCAACCGTTCAAGGTGCCGGTGGACGCCCTCAAGGTATTCCCATCGGTGCACCTCATCTTTGTCATTCAGGACAAAGATGGGCTCAGCGTCGGGGTGCGCGGCGTCCCTAAACTGGAGGGACGGGCCCCCCACCTCGGTATCTCCGCCTCTGCCTATGCTATCGCCAGCGCGGCGATGTCGGGCCATGACGACGACGACCCGGCCGGGCGTCTCCCGGTCCCGCGGAAGGACTGGCCTCGCCCGTAGCTTCCACCTCTCCAACGGTCGTCGAGGCACCGGCCTGATCCATGACCTCGACCACCTCGACCCCCATCACTTGTTTCCCTTTGTCTAGGGGGGTGTCGTCGGGGATAAGGTCCACGGTCATGGGTGCCCGCCCCCCTAGGGGAACTGGCCCCTCAATCGCCGGTGCCTCTGGAGCCGGCGCCTCGACCGAAGACGGCTTCGGTACCCGCGCCTCGACCGTAGGCGCCCCCGGAGCCGGCGCCTCTTCTTCCGGTGCTCCGGTCAGGGGCTCGACCGCCCTGCTCTCCACCATACCCACTGGCTCGGCCAACGGGTCTTGTTGCGACGGCGACCCACCCGCCAGGGCCGCCTCCTGCCCTGACACTGACGCGACCTCCTCCATGGTCATGTCAGCCCCCGCCCGCTCCGCGCCGCGGATGGGTGCCTCACCCGTCGTGACCTCGACGGCAGCCTTGGCCGTCGCTGACGACCTGGGCCCCGCCTCGACCGCACCGGGCGCCACCATCTCCGCCGGTTCGGACCCCTCCGTGGCAGGGTCCGTACCAGTAACCACCGTGGCGTCCGCTGGTCCCTGCCGTTGTCGCAGGCGCCCCTTCGCGGCCTCGACCTGGCGGACCCAGGCCGCATCCTGCTCCGCCGTCCGGTTGAGGACAACGGCGTTGGACCGCAGCGACTTCACGGGGGTAAGCCCCATCGGCTCCGCCTTCCGCTTTAACCTGCAAAGTGAAGAAACGTCAGCCAACGGACCCCAAGAAAGGCAGAACAACCGAGCAGAGACGCTTACCCGGAAATTGGCACCAAGGGCCTTGACCCCGTGCGACCCGAGCCTCCCGGGGCGGCCGATGGTGGCCTCGCAGCGGCCTCACCAGCAGGCCGAGCACTCCTGGGGCCCTGACCGACGCACTGCCCTGCGCCTTCTGTGCCTCCGAGGTCACCTGGCCTCGGGTTCTCACGCCTGCCGACGTCGCCGCCGATGACGACGCCGATACTGCCGTCCCAGCCCCTGCCCAAGCTTGCGGGGCCTGGGCTGGTGCGGACGTCCCCGTCGACCCCTCTTGCTGGGTCCGGGGTAAAGCGGCCCCTCCCGTCGAGGGGCCCATCTCCTTCTCCATCTTCTCCTCCTCCTCGGACTCCTCGACCACGACGACCGAGGAGGATGCCCCCCTGATGGGTTCCACCAGGGGGCGAACGTCGGGAAGATCCCCCAGCCCGGTCGCGGTCTCATACCGCGACAGGGCGTCATCGTCCTCACCGCTGTTGTCGTCGTCCTCCCCCGAGATCATCTCAGAAGGCGACGGCGCCAGGGAGACCCCATCGATAGTCTGCTGGCGTCGGAGCTTCTTCAACGCCACCGCCTCTTTGGCCTTGCGGATTGCCCACTTCTTGGCTGTCTCCTTGGTTTGCTTCTTCTTGGAAGCATGCTGGCGTCGAGCCTCCCGGGCGGGCCGGTCCTCTGGGACTAGCGGACGCGTCTCTCGCAGCGCCGACAAATCCTACGCGCCGGCCTCGACCAAATTAGCGAAATCCAAAAATAAACGAAATTAGCAAACCTACTAACCCTAATATACGTACCACTGACTCAAACCCTTCGGTAGGTCTCATGGGGACCCGGTTAGCCTCCTCCACCTTGAAGTTCCCGACCATCCGACGCGCTCGCCGGAGGACCTCCTCGAGGGAAAGGGATTCGTGGGACATCCGGGTCCCCTCCAGCGATGCCTCCGGAGTCATCTGGTCGAGGCGGAGACAACGCCGGCACAGCGGCATCACCCTACGGCGATGGAAGGCCGCGGCCACCGCCGCAGCCATCAAGCCCCAAAGGCGAAGCTGCTGCAGCGCCGCCAGCAGCGGGTCCAGGCGCTGCTTCTCGGCTTCCGGCACTCCGTATGTCCCGCGATCCTCTCAAGTGGTTAGCACGTGACCGGTGTACCTCGGCAACTGATTTTCATCGTTGTGGAGGTAGAACCAACCCTCGTGCCACCCACTGTTCGAAGAGATGAGGCGAGCCGAGATGTACAGATCCGCCCGGCTCGACCTCACCTGCAGGACGCAGCTCCCTACCCAGGCCGCGCACAAGACACCCTTCTCCCCCACCTTCTTGGCGAAGAGCTCGGCCTTGAAAAGGTGAAGCCACAGGTTCCACTATGGCTCCACCCCAAGGTAGCCCTCGCAGACCGCCGCGAAGATGGCGGCCTGCGCGACGGCGTTGGGCGAAGAGCACGCGCATGAAGACGGACGCCGGTACGCCAAACCCCCGCTCGTGGAAGCAGACGAAGCTCACCACGTACCCCTCTGGGGGCGCCGGCTCCCGGTGGGCAGGGGGCGGCGCGATCCACTCCGGTTGCGACCGGCTCGTCCTCGGCCGCAGCAGCCTGTCCTTGACCAATTCTTCCAACCTCCTCTCCGTCACCGAGGAGGCGGCCCAGTCGTCGGTGGGGAGGATCTGGCTCTTTCCTGCCATCGGTGTTATCGAAAGGGGGGTGGACGAAGAGGACGCGGTGGCGACAGCGATGCAGGCGCAGAGCATGATAAGGCAAGTGTTGTCTGAGGCAGAAGAATGCAGGAGCGCAAGGGAATGGAGGGGAACACAGACCCCTAGGCCTTGATTTTATATGCCCAGGTTGAAGCCCAACAGCCACGCGAAAAGGTAGGAACAGTTTCCCGCATTAAATGCGCCCACCTAACCGTTTCCTTACATCTCGCAGGAGTCGGGCACGTGGCCGTCCCCCACATCGTAACCGTACGCCACGTCGCCCACTACCGCGCCGATCTTGCCTCCCCCAAAAGACGTGCCCGGCTAACGGGCGGGGGAGGGATCCACGGACGGATATTCCCAGACATCTGGGAAACAGGCCCCGAGCCCGGTATAAGCCTCGAGGGAGCGAAAGCTGGCCCTCGACCAGGGTTCGACAGCTACCATAGAGCAACAGAGTTAGGGATGACCCAGGGTGCGCCCGTACATGGCCAAGGGCTCGAGCCACACTCTCGAGGCACCCTAGGACGTATTCGAGGCCGAAGGAGGAGGTCGTCGTAGGAATCCCCCCGGAGGAGGCATCGAGCCCTTGAATCCTGTCGTAGGGAATCGAGATCCACACGACCACTTCTTGGCATCTTTGAGAGCACCTTCAGGCCACTAGCCGATCCCCTAACGAACGGGGCACGGGCTCTCACTCGAATTCCCCCGCTAGCAGCTCACCGGAGATCGTCGGAACTTGCGCCCAAACGAGGGTAGTACGACGTTCTCCACCCCTCCTCCTTTTTTTCGAAAAGGAGCGTGAGGGTCGCACAAAAGACGGTCGGGACTCTGATCGACCTCGTGCGCGCGAGGCTCGAGGGCTCGACCGCAGAAACCTAAGCCTTGAGGGAGTGAAAGCTGGCCCTCGACCAGGGTTCGACAGCTGCCCTCGAGCAACAGAGTTAGGGACGACCCAGGGTGTGCCCGTACATGGCCAAGGGCTCGAGCCACGCTCTCGAGGCACCCCCAGGACGTATTCGAGGCCGAAGGAGGAGGTCGTCGTAGGAATCCCCCCGGGAGAGGCATTTAGCCCTCGAATCCTGTCGCAGGGAATCGAGATCCACACGACCACTCCTTGGCATCTTTGAGAGCGCCTCCGGGCCACTAGCCGACCCCTAACGAACGGGGCACGGGTTCTCACTCGAATTCCCCCGCTAGCAGCTCACCGGAGATCGTCGGAACTCGCGCCTAAACGAGGGTAGTACGACGTTCTCCACCCCTCCTCCTTTTTTCAAAAAGGAGCGTGAGGGTCGCACAAAAGACGGTCGGGACTCTGGTCGACCTCGTGCGTGCGAGGCTTGGGGGCTCGACCGCAGAAACCTAAGCCTTGAGGGAGCGAAAGCTGGCCCTCGACCAGGGTTCGATAGCTGCCCTCGAGCAACAGAGTTAGGGACGACCCAAGGTGCGCCCATACATGGCCAAGGGCTCGAGCCACGCTCTCGAGGCACCCTAGGACGTATTCGAGGCCGAAGAAGGAGGTCGTCGTAGGAATCCCCCTAGGGGAGGCATCGAGCCCTCGAATCCTGTCGCAGGGAATCGAGATCCACACGACCACTCCTTGGCATCTTTCAGAGTGCCTCTGGGCCACTAGCCAACCCCTAACGAACAGGGCATGGGCTCTCACTCGAATTCCCCCGCTAGCAGCTCAACGGAGATCGTCGGAACTCGCGCCCAAACGAGGGTAGTACGGCGTTCTCCACCCCTCCTCCTTTTTTTGAAAATGAGCGTGAGGGTCGCACAAAAGACGGTCGGGACTCTGATCGACCTCGTGCGCGCGAGGCTCAGGGGCTCGACCGCAGAAACCTAAGCCTTGAGGGAGCGAAAGCTGGCCCTCGACCAGGGTTCAACAGCTGCCCTCGAGCAACAAAGTTAGGGACGACCCAGGGTGCGCCTGTACATGGCCAAGGGCTTGAGCCACGCTCTCGAGGCACCCCAGGATGTATTCGAGGCCGAAGGAGGAGGTCGTCGTAGGAATCCCCCCGGGGGAGGCATCGAGCCCTCGAATCCTGTCGCGGGGAATCGAGATCCACACGACCACTCCTTGGCATCTTTGAGAGCGCCTCCAGGCCACTAGCCGACCCCTAACGAACGGGGCACGGGCTCTCACTCGAATTCCCCCGCTAGCAGCTCACCGGAGATCATCGGAACTCGCGCCCAAACGAGGGTAGTACGGCGTTCTCCACCCCTCCTCCTTTTTTCAAAAAGGAGCGTGAGGGTCACACAAAAGACGGTCGGGACTCTGATCGACCTCGTGCGCGCGAGGCTCGGGGGCTCGATCGCAGAAACCTAAGCCTTGAGGAGCGAAAGCTGGCCCTCGACCAGGGTTCGACAGCTGCCCTCGAGCAACAGAGTTAGGGACGACCTAGGGTGTGCCCGTACATGGCCAAGGGCTCGAGCCACGCTCTCGAGGCACCCCAGGACGTATTTGAGGCCGAAGGAGGAGGTAGTCATAGGAATCCCCCCGGGGGAGGCATCGAGCCCTCGAATCCTGTCGCAGGGAATCGAGATCCACACGACCACTCCTTGGCATCTTTCAGAGCGCCTCCGTGCCACTAGCCGACCCCTAACGAACGGGGCACGGGCTCTCACTCGAATTCCCTCGCTAGCAGCTCACCGGAGATCGTCGAAACTCGCGCCCAAACGAGGGTAGTACGGCGTTCTCCACCCCTCCTCCTTTTTTCGAAAAGGAGCGTGAGGGTCGCACAAAAGACGATCGGGACTCTGATCGACCTCGTGCGCGCGAGGCTCGGGGGCTCGACCGTAGAAACCTAAGCCTTGAGGGAGCGAAAGCTGGCCCTCGACCAGGGTTCGACAGCTGCCCTCGAGCAACAGAGTTAGGGACGACCCAGGGTGCGCCCGTATATGGCCAAGGGCTTGAGCCACGCTCTCGAGGCACCCCAGGACGTATTCGAGGCCGAAGGAGGAGGTCGTCGTAGGAATCCCCCCGGGGGAGGCATCGAGCCCTCGAATCCTGTCGCAGGGAATCAAGATCCACACGACAACTCCTTGGCATCTTTGAGAGCGCCTCCGGGTCACTAGCCGACCCCTAACGAACGGGGCACGGGCTCTCACTCGAATTCCCCCGCTAGCACCTCACCGGAGATCGTCGAAACTCGCGCCCAAACGAGGGTAGTACGGCGTTCTCCACCCCTCCTCCTTTTTTCAAAAAGGAGCGTGAGGGTCGCACAAAAGACGGTCGGGACTCTGATCGACCTCGTGCGCGCGAGGCTCGGGGGCTCGACCGCAGAAACCTAAGCCTTGAGGGAGCGAAAGCTGGCCCTCGACCAGGGTTCGACAGCTGCCCTCGAGCAACAGAGTTAGGGACGACCCAAGGTGCGCCCGTACATGGCCAAGGGCTCGAGCCACGCTCTCGAGGCACCCCAGGACGTATTCGAGGCCGAAGGAGGAGGTCGTCGTAGGAATCCCCCCGGGGGAGGCATCGAGCCCTCGAATCCTGTCACAGGGAATCAAGATCCACACGACCACTCCTTGGCATCTTTGAGAGCGCCTCCGGGCCACTAGCCGACCCCTAACGAACGGGGCACGGGCTCTCACTCGAATTTCCCCGCTAGCAGCTCACCGGAGATCATCGGAACTCGCGCCCAAACGAGGGTAGTACGACGTTCTCCACCCCTCCTCCTTTTTTCAAAAAGGAGCGTGAGGGTCACACAAAAGACGATCGGGACTCTGATCGACCTCGTGCGCACGAGGCTCGGGGGCTCGACCGCAGAAACCTAAGCCTTGAGGGAGCAAAAGCTGGCCCTCGACCAGGGTTCGACAGCTGCCCTCGAGCAACAGAGTTAGGGACGACCCAGGGTGCGCCCGTACATGGCCAAGGGCTCGAGCCACGCTCTCGAGGCACCCCAGGACGTATTCGAGGCCGAAGGAGGAGGTCGTCGTAGGAATCCCCTCGGGGGAGGCATCGAGCCCTCGAATCCTGTCACAGGGAATCGAGATCCACACGACCACTCCTTGGCATCTTTGAGAGCGCCTCCGGGCCACTAGCCGACCCCTAACGAACGGGGCACAGGCTCTCACTCGAATTCCCCCGCTAGCAGCTCACCGGAGATCATCGGAACTCGCGCCCAAACGAGGGTAGTACGGCGTTCTCCACCCCTCCTCCTTTTTCAAAAAGGAGCGTGAGGGTCGCACAAAAGACGATCGGGACTCTGATCGACCTCGTGCGCGCGAGGCTCGGGGGCTCGGCCGCAATGAATCATCCCCCAATAAAACGAAAACAAGACCTCGGAGGAGTCTCAGCACTCCACCGAGGCCTCGGGGGCTACACCCGGCGGGTGCGCTCGCGCGCCCCCACCGGAAGAAATCACGACGCTACGACTCCAGTTCGAACAAACCTCTGGGAGAGTGATCACACACTCACCCAAAGGCTCGGGGGCTATTGTCGGTACCAAAAGTACAGGGGTACCCACACCTATCGCTAGTAAAAAACTAAAATGACTGAAACCACAATAAAAGGCAGCCCGCCTCGACCGCGCATCCTGTCCGCCTCGTACGAGGCCCGCTCGACGGGGCGCCTCGACCGCGCTCCGGCTCCGACTCGTACGAGGCCCGCTCGACGGGGCGCCTCGACCGCGCCCCATCACGTACAGCAAGCTACCTCGACGGCGCTCCGACCCGCGCGAAGCTCGTCCGCCCACTGGGAAAAACTCCGACTCGCGTGAGCCCGGGTCGAGCGCCTCAACTCCTTCTCTTTACCTACCCCAGGACAAAAGCAATAGCATTTAATGCGGTTACCTACTATCACCTACCGGCATGGTTGCGACCAGGATCGACGTGGGAGCAATGCTCGTGTCAGGTCTCACTGTTTTACCACCCGTCCCATGATAGGAGGTGAAACCCGTCACTATACCCACCTTACCGCGCACTGTTTACCCTCGATCACCCTCGAGGGAAGATAAGACAAGGCCCGTTTTCCGCAATCTCGGGGATTCGGCCTTATCCATCCGATCTCGACCAGGCCTCGACCCGACCTCGACGCTCGGCACAGTTCAATGGCAAGGGAAGGACGGTATGGCACGGCGCTCCGGGTCATTTCGCCGTCTCGTCTCCCACGACGCCATGGTGTCCAGGGATGGCGGCCATTCCTAGGGCACGTCGCTACAGTCAACTCAACAGGAATCGACCAAACATCACCTCAAGGCTCCCCGTCGTCCTGGCCTTCTCTCGCCCTATAAAAGGGCAGGCCAGGGTTCTACGAGAGGGGAGGGAAGCACCTGACCGGACAACAACAGACAACGAAGAAAAACAAGAGATCGATACCTCAAGCAACCACCCTTGTCCCTTTTTACTCTCTTTGAGACTTGGGCTTGACGCCCTCTCTCGCATGCTTGTAACCCCTACACGAGCACTTCGGTGCAAGGAAATACAAACTTCTTCCCCCCGCTGGACGTAGGGCCTTCTTTTGCCCGAACCAGAATAAACCCCCGTGTGTTCTCCTTGCATCACCATCCAGGAAAGAGACACGCAGCATTTACTCGTTGGTTTAGGACCCCCTCGGGTCCGAACACCGACACAGGTAGACACCAAAAATGAATTAAAGTATCCACAATATATGCTATATTTGCAGGAATACCGCGATTAAGGGAGAATCCTAAAGAAGCTTAGGGCAGTTGGACTTGTTTATTTGGGATACGTATGCACACGTAATCGAGCCTTTTCATGTGATTGGTTGAATACAAAATATATGTCTCTTCTTGTTTTAGAAAAGGATGACATGTTTTAGGTTTAGACTTTGGCTTGTCGATCGAACCGGTTTAGAAAATATGCTTGTACGATTTGAATCTACTGATTGAACCACGAAAGACCAGCCGTTCTATCTATATCTATACCTAAATACATATTGAAACATATCTCTCTTCCGTGTTGTATGAGTTAATATGACGTGTCCAACCACTAATATTTGGTATACGAGTTACCATAGTTCATATCTAGGTGGTACAAAATTCGATTCTGAGGCGTATTAGAGCCGATAACGCGAGCATTACATAAACCTACAAATTGCAAGTCATCCACGTAACTACTCAGCAAGTTGTATGTCCCGATGTAACACACATAAATGTTTTGTCAGTCCTATAAAACATTTTCAATATGGGTGTGTTTAGTTGCCCCTATAAAATTTTTGGAAGCACAATAACTCTTTCGTTTGTATTTGGCAATTAGTGTCTAATCATAGATTAATTAGGTTCTAAAGATTTGTCTCGTGATTTACAACTAAACTGTATAATTAGTTATTTTTTACCAATATTTAATGCTCTATGCATGTGTCCAAATATTCGATGTGATGAGAAATTTTATAAAATTTTTAGAACTTTGAAGGAACTGGACACACCATGTAGCACCTAAAACTTTACGCGCCTAGAATTAAACGATGCCGAAGCCTTTTCGTATTGCACGGAAAAGGGACGGTTCGTATCGCTCGTCGTTACTCGTCACAGTACGCCGCTGCGCCTGTGCGACACGAGACGGAGGTCGGAAGAGGGACGCCGGACCGGATGCGACCGCGACGCTGACAGCGTCCGGGCACCGCCGGCCCAAAGCGTCTCTTTGCTCCACCCAATCAACCGTGGGCGGTCGCCCCGCGCCAGCTGGCGCGTCCCGGTTGGCCCCCGGGACGATCGCGCTTATCCCCTGCGGATACGGGGGTGACAGGTCAGCCGGTGGACCTCCCCAGTCCCCGCCGGGCGAATCACAGGCGAGATCTGGATCCTTCGGCTAGGACCTGGGCCCTGGGGGTGTGGCCCGCTGTGCCTGTGCGCTCGCGACGCTGCCCGGGCCAGTTGGCGTAGCGACTGCCGACTAGCGACCCCAGCAAAGCATCATCTGTTGCTGTCTGTCCGTCTCTACTCCAACTCTTACTACACCCATACAAAAAGCTGCTTTAAAATGGTCGCATGAACCGCAAGTGCGCGCGTCTGTGTGCCACTAGAACAAAAGCAAACATTGCTGGCTGTGTTTAGATCCAAATTCTGGAGTGCCAAAATACATTGTAGTATTTCGTTTGTATTTGGTAATAATTGTCCAATCATTAACTAATTAGGCTCAAAACGTTCGTCTCGTAAAATACAACCAAACTGTACAATTAGTTTTTGATTTTATCCACATTTAGTACTCCATACATGTATCACAAGTTTAATGAGTACTAAATGTGGATAAAATCAAAAACTAAGGTTTGCACGAGACCCTAGTGTGCCATTAATAGCAAGTATGCAGGCATGCTTTTGTGCTCTAGTAGCAGCACATGAGGCCAATCTTGGCAAGTAGTATAGAAGATTAAGCTACTGCAAATTCTGGTGTCATGTCAACAAAAGGGTCAGTTAGGCGTACCACTAAGCCGATGACGACCGTTGAGTGCTGAAAGAGAGGGCATGAGCAAACAGCGAGCTCGAAGAATAGACTGATCCGGAAACCACTAAACAGACAAAGCTGAAAATCAACGGAGCATGCATGACACTATGACAGCTCTCGGCTCGGGTCGAGCACGCAGCAGGCACCAGTCACCAGTCACAAAGAGAGATGGCACTAGGGGAGAACATGCTTATCCCGAAAGCTATCCGGTTCCTGTCTATTCAGGGAAGAAAGAGCGCGCCCCACACGCGGCTCCTATCAGAAATCAAGATAACTGATGATGAGATAGGACTCTACTACTGGCTCGGAGGTTAGAGGCAGGGGCAGAGCGAGCATGAGGGTCGGTCCTGAACGTAAGTGAAGACCGTAGGAGTCCGGACGGACCCTCGGTCCGAATCGCACGGATACGCGGGCAGGATAAACGAGCACGGGTGAGAGCATCTCCAACAGTCTCTCTATAATCTCCGTGAACGCCGGTTTATCGAGCGCGAGCCAAAAAAGTCATGTCATAGGTTGGCTATCGTGTTTTCCTTTTTTCCTCGTGGTCTATCCCGTAATTATCGGTCACCAAATCGCGTCCAACAGAAAAATCAGCAGGCCGCCGATTTGGCACGTCCACGTCGGGCCCGTCGGTGAATGGCGACTGCTCCAGTTGTTCAGTGCAGTCACGGCTCTGCTGACTTTTGTTGTGAACTGAAACAGTATTTGCGTGGAGGCCTCTCGCAGCCCAAGTGCCTCCGAGATCGGCCCCATAGAAAGCGGGCCGTTTTGGAAGGAAGCCATCGGGTTGGAATTGTGGGCCGGGCCGGTAGAAAACTACACGGAGGAGAGAACAGCCGCCGCCGCAAGCTCCTCGCCGGCGCTGCACCTAAAACCACCCGATTAAACCCTAGCGGGCAGCGGCGATTCCTCTCCAGTCTCCAGCAGTCCAGCTCGATCGCGACCGGAGACCTGCAATCCATGGCCGCCCCAACCGCCGCGCCGCTCGAAGAGGGCAAGGCGAAGAAAGTCATTCGCCAGGTTCGCGATCCCCCCTTGTTGCCCCAGCTGCACAACTTTTTTTTCCTTTTCCCGTGCGATTCTTCCGAAAAGTACGTATATGATTTGGTTGCACCAGGTGGAGTTCTACTTCAGCGACAGCAACCTACCCCGCGACAAGTTCCTGCGGGAGACGGTCGAGCAGAGCGACGACGGATGTAACGCCCACTTGCTCCATGTCCCTGCTGTTTGGTTTTGTTTGGTTTTGTGGGCGAGCTGCTGAATTTTCTGTTGTTTTGCCCAACTGTGCAGTGGTGAGCTTGCCCCTGATATGCTCCTTCTCGCGGATGAAGTCCCACCTGGGGCTGGACGCAGATGTGAAGGCCGAGACTATGCCAGAGGAGACCGTGCTTGCGGTTGCTGAGGTGCTCCGGCGTTCTCCAGTCCTCCGCATATCAGAGGATGGTAAGCCAAGTCCTGCCCTTCCCTCCTTTTTTTTTCAGGAAGTTTGGTTAAGTTCTGTCACATGCTAAACACCTGAGCTTTGTAGCAGAGATTTAATGTAAATCTTGTGTTTCTCAATGTAGTTGAGATTTTAGATCGTCCTATTCTCCATTAAAAATATCAACAAACGTAGATCCCTTGAGCTTGGTTGTGGCTAGCGTTTGTATATACTGCCACAGTCTTAAGATGACACCTTGCCTTGGCTTGCACTTGATTATGATCTCTGCTTTACGAATATTTTACTGGAAAGTGGATATTAGTATGAACTTCTATTGTAAATCAAGGGACATGGTTCTATACAATGAATAGTTGATTTAAGAGGCGGATTGGAATGAATATGAGTCGGTTCATTTCTACTGTACTTCAATTTCAGGAAAGAAGATTGGTAGAGCTAGTGAACTCTCGAAGCCAGATGAGATCATAGAACAAGTAGACTCTAGGACTATTGCTGTATCTCCGCTGCCTTACAATGTAAAGCTGGAAGACATCCAATCTTTTTTCACAAATTATGCGAAGGTGTGTTCTATCTTTTTTTCACAAATTATGCGAAGGTGTGTTCTATCTATTTTCATTCAAATACTGCAGTTAGTGTGCTACTGGTTGGTTAGGAAATGGATTGAATGAAATTGAAATACGATGCATAATAACCAACTGCATATATTTCATTCAATTTGTTCAATATGGCAGATCAAGATTTTTAACTTGTGTAATAAAAAAACAGCAGCATGGCGAACTGCCTAAGCATAGACAAATATAATTGTCTGTTCTGCTCTGCCATGTGTCCTGTTCAGGCCCTTGACTGCATATCTCTGTTCCATTAGTATTCTTTTGCAGTATGGTTTGCTTCCGATGTGAAAGATATCTGGAGACTTTAAGAGTTATGATGCCCTTTTCAAGTTATATACTGTTAGAAGTAGAGGAATTGTGCATTTGTTTGTGTAAATAACATGACATTTTTATGTGCTTCGGTATAAATTCATAGGTAAACAGCGTGAGGCTTCCACGAAATATTGTCAACAAAAAACACTTCTGCGGGACTGCTTTGGTTGAGTTTTCTGAAGAAGAGGAAGCAAAAAGTATTATGGACAAAGCTTTAGTATTTGCAGGGGCAAATATGGAAATAAGGCCAAAGTAAGCCACTTTTCTATTTGTACAAATAAAACAGATGCCCATTAATGCCTTCATAAAATGATGTAGCTTCCTGCCTTTGGGAACTCGCTTTCCTTTCTTTTCATTGCGATTGGAATGTATTATGATAGGCTAACCATTTTTCTAACTATTTTGAATCTAAGTGAACATCTTTATTCACACAGATTTCCTCTCCTGACTTCTTTACATGTTTTGTATTTTAACTCAATGCCATCTTTGATATTTTGACTGTTACTTGCCCGAATTATGAAGGAAGGAGTTTGATGCCGAACAGGAGTCCAAAAAAGAAGCATATGAAAAGGCACGCCCTAGAAAGGACAACCAGAATGAAGGGTTAGTATCTGTATCTTACAGTCTATTTGGTCAATTATTATTATTTTTATCTCTTATAGTCCTTGAAATTTGGTTGCAGCTATCCAAAAGGTCTAATTGTGGCCTTCAAATTGAAGAAGACCATGGTTGATTCTGTGGTGCAGCAAGATAACATAGATGAAGGGAATGACAAAGCCACGAAATTAGAAGTTTCCAGTTCCATGGAAAAACTCTCAGGCCAAGGTCCAGAGTCCACCCTTGAGAGCGATGGTACTAAGCAAGGGAAGTCCTCAGATGACATGACCCAAGAGAAAGAGCTAAACACTGCAGAAGCTGCAGAATCTGAGAAGTGTATTGGTGATGCCCCAGTAGAAAGTGATAAACATGGTGATAGTGGATCATTGAGCAGGGATGGCAAAAACATTTCTGGCAATGTGAATGTGAAAAACCAAATATCAAGGGAGGATCTAAAAGAAGCATTCAAAAAATTTGGAACTGTTCGGGTAATGATAATTCATGCCTCTTTCTGGATTTTGCTTTTGTTGGTTTAACAGTAATACTTCCATTTTTTTTGTCTTGAAGTTGAAGTGAAATGGTATGGGTTTCTTTTCACCTTTTCTGGCCTATCATGTAGATAGGAAGTATACCACTTTTTATAAATTCACCTATGCTCAACAAGTGTCACTGAGGACTCAAATTTCAGTTCATGGATTACATGGGTAAATTCTTCTGTTTGCCTTATCTTTTTTCTCTCTCTCTCTCGAATATGCAGGAGAGCTGCATATCATGATATTAAGAATGAAAAGGTGTCTAGACGACTCATACAACCTCTAGTGGGGAAATTTATTGTTTGCCAGAATAACTTGCACTTATGTGCTCTGCCTCTAATTAAGTGTTTTCTCCTATGCCATACATTTTCAAAACATTTTTAACCATTTGCCAACGAAGTCAGCCACCTGGCCAATAGCTTATATACAAAGACTATTTTTCTAACCTGTAAGTCGGGCTTAACTGTAGTGCCCCTACTTGCCATTCTTTCATTCTTGTTCTATCTATGCCTTTTGGACTGGGCCCCATGGCCCCATGGGTATTCTGCAAGTAA
Organism: Saccharum hybrid cultivar R570; assembly: GCA_038087645.1. NCBI lineage: Eukaryota > Viridiplantae > Streptophyta > Magnoliopsida > Poales > Poaceae > Saccharum > Saccharum hybrid cultivar. The sequence continues at coordinate 5,845,451 of JAQSUU010000191.1, read as the reverse complement.
TTATGTCGACAGATACCTGCTGTATTTGTCCTGTCTTCTAGTTTGGTGCTGCTTGAAACTCCTCCCTCTCTCTTTTGTCCTTCCTGAATTCCTTTTCTCTTCCGCGACTGTCATCCTGAAGCTGCTAGACAATATCTCCTGATGACTAGCACGAGATGTGCTACCTGCTGCCTCACTGTTGCCCTTGCTGATATGCTTTACTGATCATGGTAGTGGCTGGAGGCCATTTAGGGAGTTGGATGGCTGTTTTTCTCGAAAATTCTGACATGCTTAATGGCTGCGTGGATGCAAAATTATGACTCTTCTGGCATGGAGAGAACATATTTAAAAGAAAGATGGGGTGGTGGTAGTAGGCACGTTTTCACTGGCAGACATGCCAGGGAACTGAGTTATTTGGTGCCAGTTGATGATGAATCACCTCCCCCGGCACCACCAGTTACCAAAACTCTCCTGGGCATTTGAGGAAAAAAATATTGGTGCCGGTTAGAACTTTCTTTGATGATACTCCATATACTTTCCTTTGCCTTTCAAAATGCTGTAACTTCTTTAGGATCTATTGGTTATTTACCGGCAAATGTTCTGAAATTTCGTTAACGGAAACCTCACAATTTACAGCCACAATGCTACTCAATGGAAACTCATATTTGAATACCAAGTAATGACATGTATTCTGCATCCCTTTTACCTTCAGCACTTGTTGATAATGATATGTTTTCTTTAAATATGTTTCCTCCTGAAGTATGTGGACTTCAGCATCGGGGATAATTCAGGATACCTTCGCTTTGAAGATTCTAAGGCAGCTGAAAAGGCCCGCATGTCCGCTGTACTTTCTGATGAAGGTAGTTTGATAATTAAAGACCACATTGTTACTTTGGAGCCTGTGACTGGTAAGAGCAGCAGCTGTTCTTTATTGGCTTTGACTTTTTGAATCTTGAATTTAATCTATTCTGTTAGAAGTTGTTGCTCTAGTAACAAATTAGTGTCCTTATGGTCATTTAGGAGCTCAAAAAGCAAAATTTTGACCACCAGTTTCTGTTCAGTTGTTTTTGTAAGTCTAATAAAATTTGGATACTATGGAAGTATTTTTTTCAGACAATTCAGAATCATTTTCTTGTGGCTTGTCTTTCTTGTGGCTTGTCTTGATATTTATAAAGATATTATTGACAGAATCAATTTGGCTTTATCCATTCTAGGAACACACTTTTATTTCACCAGAGGGGGGAATAGTTACTAGTGCAGATAAAGTTTTTCTTTTTCTTTTTGTTTGGCTTTGGTTTTCTTCTCATAGCTTACTAATGAATAGCATTGAATAGCATCCTTGCTGTAGAGGTTGTTATTCCACTTTATGGTGGTATACTTGGTGGGATCAGTTTTCATCAATGTTTGGCAATAGTAGCTGAATGCACCAGATAGGAATTATATTTTCAGATCTTAGGCAGTAGGATTATTGGAACACAATTCGCGGCATTCAAGGAAAGTACAAGGATAGTAGAAGCTACAAGGGAAGGTATTAGTGTGTTCTCGGTCAACTCTGTTTGGTTTTATCTCTCTGTCTTGTTTGCACTGTTTTATCTCAGGAAGTTCACAAAAGAACCTCCATGCGCTTGATGATAGTTTAAGCAATTCTCCTCATGGAAGCTGACACAAACATAAATGATACCTTTGCTAACTGTCACAATTAAACCACGACACCTTGTTTACTCAATATAATTAACTGGGCTAATTGTTGAAGTTGACACCACAGACACCTTATTTACTCAGTATAATTGATGTAAATTGCTTTTTTTTTCTTGGACACTTAAACTAAACCTTTGAGGAACTAGTTGGCTTTATGTCAAAAAGAAAACATGCACCCAAATTTGCCTGTATGAGGACTTGGAATTGAAACCTGGTTGGTTTGGGTGTACATCTGCACCTTCAGGCCTCAGCCAGCTGAGGCTCAACTTCCTTGAAATTACAGTTTTGTTTGTTAAAATTACAGGTATGTTCATGTAAAACTAGGGGCACCACTTTCAAGTGAAAGCCTTTGGGTTTCTGCTCTTATATAGGGCCGTACACCATCTTCAACAAGAGTTGTCTTTACCTTTCTGTGGAAGATAACGTGGCTTAATTATTCTTTTTCTTGATTTTCTAGGGCTTTAAAGAACCAGAGAGGAGGAAAGCATTTCAACAGGAAGCGAGATAGAAACCCCGAATCAGAGAAGAATTCTAACAAGACTAAGAAGGTTGAAGCTGCTGCGTAGGTTATTTTAGGTACCTTAGCTCGACTTGAGGTGTAACATGTTATGCCAGCATGATCGACTTCACTAGTCTCCAAGTTTGTAGAAGTGACTTGTTTTCATTGTTTTTTAGCCATCATTTTCATTTTGGTCGTTTGGCCACCTTATTCGATGTTTATCTCTATGCTATAATCCTTTTGTGATGGCTTTACTGTGATACTAGGGGTCACCCAATGGCGTGTAAATTGAACGCACCAAGTTTAGGTATCCCCTATGAAACTATAGCCTTTCTATTCTTTCACTAGCAAATATGCCCACGTGTCTCGATTATGTCTCTTAATCAGAGGGTCTCTACCTGTGTTTTCATATCTATAGATAAGTATGACTCCGGGTCAGCTTTGAAGACCATATCGCGAATGGTGCACATAGAACAGGTCTAAGTCCTGACACCCACATGTGGATCACGTATTTTCGTATTGAGCACTCGAGCTATTCTCACAAATGAATGATGATTCTTTTGATATAATATTATCTTAATAGATGATTGCAGATATGGGTGCTAGTTACAGAAAAGTTATGCCACATAAGTCAATTGTTCTCATATTATTTTGTACTGACGGACCTATTGGTTCTTCAATTGTCGACATGCCTATTAACAATCAATTGTAAAGCTGATAGGCCTCTTCCAATTGCGGATAAGCCCTATTGGGGTATGATGAATCAATCGTCCCTCCACTGAGATGTGATTGCCTCCATTCAGTTTATTGGCATGTGGACTATCGATTGGCCTAACCGGTGGACCTAATCGTTTTTCTAGTGTAGTTGCTGACATGGCATTTGTTCATCGACCGATGACCAGGTATGCGCCACGTAGGTTTATTGGCAATCTCCCCTGTCGGCTTTCCAAGTGGTGACAGGGTGTTATTTTGCATTTTTTTATAATTAGCCTCTAAATTTGCAATTATCTATTAAAATAGTATTATTAAAAAATCATTCTTGACTGCATTCACCAGTCAATGCAAGGTTTGTCACCGAGACTGAGCTGGAAATTAATGTCTGTGCCACATTGCAACGTGTATTCCGACGGAATATCCTACACGGCGCTAGATGCTGTTCCAAGAGGCTCGCCTTCAGTTGAAAAGGCAGGAACCCGTCCACCCGGTGAAACACATACGAATTTCCGGTGAAACACTTCCCTCCACTGATATCTCTTGGACTCGCAGGCGTAGCGACTGTTCGTACCAGGCTACCAGCTGAGTAGCTGACGCCAGCGGCGAGAGGAACAGAAACACTAGAACGAGAGTGAAACTGTTCGTACCATCGGAAGCAGCCTGCCCGCCGGCCGGCGGCGTGCGGCGGCGAGGAGGGGAGCAGCCGATTGGCGAATCGACGCGCTTCCCGCCCGTCAACAGGCGTCAACAGGCTCCCCCGTTCGAGCAATGGGCCGGACGCGACGGGAAGCCCATTAACAGAACACGGCCTAGTTTAGCTTTCTTGGCTCAGGTTGCCTAATCCCGCCCGCAGCCGGTTGCGTTTGTTGCAGTCTTGCAGAGGCGCGTTAGTACCACATCGCCTAGCCAGGGCGAAGCGCGGAGGGACGGAGATATAAAACAAGGGGCAGGGCACCGGAGTAACTCATACCTTTCTCGGCCTTTTGGCTAAGGCCTTGTTTAGATGGTATATTTTGTAGGCAAAGTTTGTACAGTAAATGTCCTGTCATACTGTAGTAATTTTATTTTTATTTGGTAATAATTATCCAAATATTGATTAATTAGACTTAAAATATTCGTCTCGCAAAGTATAATAAAACTGTGTAATTAGTTTTTGATTTCATCTATATTTAGTATTCTATATATGTGCTAATATTTTAATGTGACGGGGAATAGAAATTCTGTATAGTGAATTTGGGAGGTAAATTTTGGAATCTAAATAAGGCCTAAGATCAAGTGTAGTCCTTATCAGTTTAATATCTTATATGTGGGCCATGTGCCCACTTCGATATTAAATTTATTTTTTCGGGGGAGGGTCCACCACAGTGGCTTGCCACTGGGGCCCTCGGGCGTCGCCCGGCCGTTGCACTGCTGGCTGGGCCTGGCGCACCCCAACCGAAACAAAAGCAAATTTTGTTAGCTCTGGCAGTGGCCCATTGTTTGTTACTAGGCTTTCCGTTTCCTTTAGGCCCAACATTGGGCGCTCCGTTGTCAAAGCAGCTTCACGAGGTTACTTTGGTTGGTCTAGTCGGTCTCAAATGTTCCTTTGTTTAATTTATTATTATGTGCTTATCGATCTGAACCTTTGATGAACCAAGTAATCTACTTTTCGCGCTCTCATCCAATCCGTGGGGTTAGTTACGCAATCGATCTTCTGTGATGTGCCAACTTAAAGTTTTGCACTCTAATCTTTTTGCTGAACAGTGGTATACAACTGCTGTCATACGCTCCTCTTGTCACCAAAGTGAAAAGGTAGTTCATCGGAGAGGCATCCTCTCCCGAGAAGCAATAAAGACATTTGGACGAACAGGTCTAACCACTTAAGCTCTTCACAAAACGGTGATAGATAAATATCACACCGGTACTGTATTATTATTTGAGGAAAAAAAAAACGAAAGAACACAAAAGTTGAATACAAGAGGAAAGAAGGAAGAAAATGAAAGGATTTCCCTTCAGGTACCACCAGATACCGCGAACCTCGAAGTCTCGAACAGCGCACACTCAGGAATCAGGATTAACTCAGGTCAGTGATCCACCGCCAACCGTAGTTAGCTCTGTGTTAAAATTTAAAACATCACATTTACATCTTAAAAACTTCATAAAAACAACTGAAATTAGTCAGAGATGACTAAAATATGAACCCCACGTCAAAACACTGGGCCCAAGCATCCTGCACTCACAATTTAAGGGCCTATTTAGGATGGAGAAATAGAAAACATAGGAGGGAGAGAAAATACAGAAATAGAAAAAGAATGACGTGGTAGAAGAGGAATAAGAAAACACGGAATTTTATAGGAATGAGGGTTTTGGAATGCAGAAATGAGATAATAGAAGAATCTCATTTTTGTTTTGACTAGTGATGTCGATTTTTTTTTTGTAAACTTGGTAGCATGAGATTAGCTTGGGTAGTTGACTACCTCAGACAAGTGAGACAGCAATGTGTCACATCACTGGAAAAATTCCTTTAGCTTTAGTCTGGATGTTTTTTTCTCCTCCAAAATGCATAGGCGAGGGAAACTTTCCAGAGGGAAGGATAAGTTTAGTCCTACGTCCCAAACGCCACGAACAATGTATACAATACAACAATATAAAATAGAGGAATCTTGATTATCATATTTTTCCTTTAGAAAAACCACAATCCAAACGGGTTAATCGGAGGTAACTCGTTATAACAGGTGTCTATTTCGTGATTAGTTTTTATTTTTGATGAAACTGGAGGGGTCTGCACCTCTACAAGATCGTGCAGATTAGTTTGGCTAGATATATATGTCGACCCACATCAAAAGATAGGCCCTAAAACTAAAAGTCTTGCGTTCACACAATAAAGTATATATGATCAACATGTGGGTTCCACTTTAGGAACATGAAACTAAAACGATTTTTATTATCTAATCACCCATTTCTATTAATAGATAACTAATTGAGCTAAAGACTTACCCATAGATAATTTACTCTCCGTATCAGTAGCGGACCCATAACTAAAATGAAGCACGGGCGAGACTTAATACATCGATTAGGTCATGTGATTTTGAAGCTTCTGACTAAGGGTGTTGCGATGAAGGGCTAAGCACGTGTCGACGACGGAGCCCGGCTGGGTGACCAGGGTCGCCGCCCATGGCTGAGCCTCTTGGAGGCAAACCTGGGCTCTTGCCCCCCTTCCTTCCCTATGTTGTCACTGCATGTAGTACTTTTCTCATCATGTTGCTATGTAAAAAATAGTGTTCAAAAAGGCGCTACTAGGCGCTCGCTTAGGCGCGCTTATGTGCTAGGCAGAGGGGTGCCGCCTCGCCTAAGGGGTAGGTGGAGGATAGGAGCGGCGGGGACGAGGATGTGCCGCCGTCATGGACAGGAGAGGTGGCAGGCAACGAGTGGAGGCTAGGGCACAGCTGGGAGGAAGGCAAGCTGCAAGCGCAGCTGTGTGGGCGGGCAGGCAGGTGTCAATGTCCGGCGGCCGCGCGACCGCGGAGACGGTAGGTGCAACCAAGAGGAGCGGGTGGTGTCGGAGAAGGAGGGAGGAAGCACGCGTCACCAGAAATGGAGGGAGGAGGCGGGCGTCGCCGGAGACGAGAGCAGGGAGGACAGAGCAGGGAAGGAGGCGGAGAAAACAGAGTAAGGACTCTGGTTCGTCTGGCTAAGAGGAGGATGGTGGATGGATAAGGTGGGCTAGGCTTATTTGATGGCCTTTCTTCCAACTTTAGGTTTACAGGTCTCTTATTTCTTCTTTTACTCAAGGTAATTTAAGGTAATATATATGTATGTGTATAAAATTAAAACACCTTAAAACGCCTAGGTTCGCTTAGGTTCTAGGCGGTGGGTTACCGAATACCACCTAGCGCCTTTTTGAACCTTGGTAAAAAAAGTTATTCTGTAAAGCTACAAATCAAAAGTAGGAAACCTAGGCTATATAGGGAATAAAAGAAATGATAGGAGAACCTGGAATATATTGCCGCTCCCTGGTATAATTGCCATTCAAATTTTCTTAGCCCCCTTGTTTCCTCTCCATGCTCCGATACTGGTCTTATCCACCAACAGGTATAGTCGTATAGGTCAAGTTGCTGCCCTCTTGTTTCCCTCTAGCTTAGGCCCCATTTAGCACAGTTCAGCTATTATTATTGAAGCTGTTTTTTTGGAAAAAAAAAACAGAAAACAACTTCACGAGCAATTTTCTCAGTGAAGCTGAGCTGTTTTGGAAAAACTGTTTGGCAAAACAGCTTTACCAACAACTTCATGCATAAGTGGGAGAGGGAAATGAGGAGAGCTATGAAAGCTACTTTTTTCAGTTTCACCTCTCTCTGTTGCTTTGTTAAAGTGTAAAAAAGAAGTTTGACACAAAATAGCTCACAATAGCTTGTGAAACTGTTAGTGAAGCTATGCCAAACAAAACACGGGAGTCTACATCCACACTTGCTATTCAGACTCATGAAGTCTAGCTTAGAGCCTTATTGACCGCAATAGCATTGCAGACATTGACCTGTACCGGTAAGCTTCAAAAAACTGAGCACTCTACAGGACGGTTTTTTTTTTAATATACCGGCGACCAGAGTCATGTGGCAATTCATAATTGAGGGTACGTGTACAGTTTAGAACCACAGCTGAGCTAGCTGGCTCTGCACGTTAGTGTCACGATCGCTAACTTAAACAGCAAATTAAAGCGGCAAGTGGGACGACTTCGAGTCGTCGCCCCATGAACGGCCGTAGCTTAGAGCCTTATTGATCGCTAACTTAAACAACACGAGCGACCTTTACTCGAGCTGGATAAACCAAAGTGTGCATACAAGCTTGGAGATTTTCGCAACGGACCAACCAAGTTGTGAAATTGCGTCTGCGAATAAGGAAACCTTTGCATGTAACCCCGGCAGCTTATGCCAGACAGGAGAGTGGGGTGGTTACTTCTGTTACTGCAATCCTCGTGTAAGTGGCAATCCCTACATTTTGGATGGCTGCATCGAAGGTTCGTGACACTGCCCAAATTCTAATTAGTTCAATGAAACAACTAGAACTTCGTAATATTATAGTTGCACATAAGAATTTGGAAAATCTCAGATCCCTATTGATAGAGCTACGGGCAGCTTCATTCAGCTCTAGCTTCTCTATGCACTGTAATGAGGAGCTATTTTTTTCACTCCTCCCGAAATAACTTAGGAGCTGGTGAACCTACTATGTTTAGTTTCACTGGCCCTGGCTTCTCCACGCACTGTCTAGCAAGGAGCTAGAATCGTTTGAAGCTGTGCCAATTGCTAAACAAGGCCTTAATATTTGAAACATGTCTCCTCTCGCTTATGGTCAATAACCATTTAGCTATGGTGTATAAATTCTTTCTTCTTTATTTACATATTATTCTCAATAGTTCTCCCCCTCGTTTTTGGAGCAGGTTACGACCCCATTCCTAAAGGAAATTGTAAGAGGTCATGTGGAAACATGTCCATCCCTTTCCCTTTTGGGTTAGAAGAACGTTGCTGTGCACACCAGAAATTTCAACTTAGTTGCGTGTCGAATAAGACAGTTGTTCTTGAGCGAGGAGATGGCACAAGATTTATGGTGACCAAATTGTTAGTGAATGATGGATACCTGGGTGTAACCAGCATGCTTAATGATTCTAGCAGCAGCGATGACCAGGTGGTGGTAGTTCATACCTCCAATGGTGACTTTGATTACAGGATATTAAGCGAATCCATGAGGAGTTTTATTGAATTCACCCAAGAATTTGATATCAAGATGAGGTGGGCTGTTTCCAACTTAACCTGCGCAACAGCCTCGCAAAGGAATGGAACTTATGCGTGTGTCAGCCCCCACAGCGAATGCGTTAATGTCACCCATGGGACGCTATACCTAGGGTATCGTTGCGAGTGCTCGCAAGGCTTTGATGGGAATCCATATGTCAAAAGCCCAGATGGTTGTACAGGTCTCTCTCTCACTCTTTGTGTGTTTGTGTGTATGTGTGCGTGTGTGAAAAAGGAATATTTTGGAATACTTGAGCTTCTTGATAATTTCATGACATACTGTAAAACCAAATGAACCTTACAAGCTTCAATATTTTAGAGAACTTGATGATGGCTCACTTGATTCCAGTTTATTTGCAGACATTAATGAGTGTTTAGAGTGAAATGATTGCAATGGAGTATGTCATAATACTCTTGGAGGGTATTATTGCACAACTTGTCCTCATGGTAAAGTGTTTGAACCAACAAAAAGGAACTGTGTCACATCAGCTAAGCAACACAGTCTTATTTTAGGTGAGTCATACCCCACATATCCACATCTCATTTATAAAAATGCAATAATCTTGTTGGTAAAAAGTAGAATGAACTTATTGTGGAATTCATGACATTAATGGATGTGCAACACAGGTGTTACAATTGGAATTGGATGTGGTCTTGGCTCCATATTTTTTGTGTTCTGCGCCATTTTAATAGCTAGAAAATGGAAGCAAGGCATGCAGAAGAGAATCCGAAGAGCATACTTCAAGAAAAATCAAGGTCTGTTGTTGGAGCAACTAGTATCTGATGAGAGCACCCCAAACAAAACAAAGATATTCTCCTTAGAGGAACTAGAGAAAGCCACCAACTATTTTGATGCTACTCGTGTCCTTGGCCGTGGAGGACATGGAACTGTCTATAAAGGTATTCTATCCGATCAAAATGTGGTAGCCATTAAAAGGTCCAAAATTGTGGAGCAAACCGAGATAGATCAGTTTATCAATGAGATTGCAATATTGTCTCAAATCATCCACCGGAATGTGGTGAAACTTTTTGGTTGTTGCTTGGAAACTGAGGTGCCCTTGCTCGTGTATGAGTTCATATCTAGTGGCACATTATACAACCTTCTTCACACAAATGTCGATGATAAATGTCTGCTGTCATGGGATGATCGCACTAGGATTGCGGTAGAATCATCAGGGGCGCTTGCTTATCTACACTCAGCTGCTGCAATTCCAATTTTTCATAGAGATGTGAAGTCATCCAATATACTCTTGGATGCCACCTTCACCGCAAAGGTTTCCGATTTTGGTGCTTCAAGATCTGTTTCAATCGACGAGACTCATGTGGTGACAATTGTCCAAGGCACATTTGGCTACCTAGATCCAGAATATTACAATACTGGCCGGCTAACTGAGAAGAGTGATGTATATAGTTTTGGTGTGATTATTGTGGAGCTTCTGACAAGAAAGAAACCAGTTTTTATTAGTGATTCCGGTGTGAAAGAAAGCTTGGCTCATTACTTCATTGAAGCACTTCAAGGAGCTCTTATGGAAATAATAGATCAACAGATTTTGGAAGAGGCAGACCAAGGAGAAATTGATGAGATCGCCTTACTCGCACAAGCATGCTTGAGGACCAAAGGAGTAGAGAGACCAACTATGAAAGAAGTAGAGATGAAATTGCAGCTCGGACAGGGAGGCTAAGAAAAACACACCATTCACCAGGAAATAATGGTGAGCCTGAGCATTTGCTGTGCCCATCACATGCTAGAAACTCCCATGCACAGCTCGATCTTGGGAATGCTACCCGTTTGCCTTGTGAAGAGACCTCTCGCGGCTACAGCCTAGAGAAAGAATTTGCATCCTCAATCAGTTTGCCACGCTAGCTATGAGATACATATGTATATATGGTCAAAATAACACGCAATGCAAACAAGTACTTGCTGCGACGCACCCGAGCTGTAATAATATATATTGCTCCCATTAAATGAGAGTATGCAGTTATAGATGGCCAACGGGCTGACCCGGCCCGGCACGGCACAGCCCGATGGGGGTCGGGCCGACAAGGCACGACATGCCCTGCAGGCCGTGCCGCCATAAGCTTCGTGCCTGGCCGACGGCCTAGGCACGGCCTGCTGGGCCGTTTTTTTTTGTGCCGGACTGGTCCGAGAAGCACGGCTAATCCAGCGTGCCGGGTGGCCCAAGGCCCACTGCACCGAGAGAGAGAGAGAGAGGCCAGGCTGCCGTCGTTGCTTCGGAAGGCCGTGGACGACGCGACCTCTCCGTCCCCGACCTCTCCGCACCCCAACTTGGCTGGATCCACGGAGGATGAGCGATGAGGAGGCCGAATCCGCGCAGAGGAGGCATGGGGAGGAGCAACAGCGCAGAGCGGTGAGGAGGAGGTGGCCACCGTCTGCGGCAGCGCGGGGCCGCAGAGGCGAGTCGGGAGAGTGCGGCGGCCAACAGGGAGGCGAGTCGTGCGGGAGAGAGAGTGGGGCGGGGAGGCGAGGTGGGGAGCGAGTCACTGGTGGAGTGGTGGTGGTGGATGTGGAGAGAGAGCAGAGAGCCAGAGAGCAACGCGACGCGACGGGATGGGAATGGGGATTAGGTTTAGGGTAGTGAGGTAGGGGGAGCCGCTGCGGTTATATACGGTCGGAGGGGGGCAGTGGGCAAGGCCGTCTAAGTGGCTGGCAGGCTGGCCGGCCGGGCCGCCACCGGGCCTACCGCTGAGGAGCGGGTCGTGCCATGCCGGCCCACGTGCCTGGGTAAGGCTCAGGCACGGCCTACTCCTCCGAGCCGTGCCAGCCCGGGCCCGTTGGTCACCGGGTCAGGCCGGGCTTGGGCCAGGCTAAAAAACCGGGCCTCGTGCTTGGCCATATGCAATATGCCGTTTGGTTGTAATATAGTACACTTTTGGCCAAGTTTAGAATTATATTGATGATGAATATATTTGCTAAGGTGTACGTGATACCTCCCCTCGTGTTTGGACATTTGCATGGCAGAGCATCTCAATCTCAGTTGTGTATGCTTGTATTATCTTTGTGATGGATATGCTGGCGAGGTGCACGCAATATCTTTTCAGAAGCGGCAGTCCTAGCGCCCGGTCTGCCGATTTGTTTCCCGCCCCGCACGCGCACCTCGCCTCGTCGTAGCGCCGCGCGTCCGGACGACTCGCCTCGCACGCGTAACCCGCCCTATCCACCTCGATTCAAGGCCATTCGCCCCGCCCTCGCACGCGCACCCCGCTCGCCGTCCCCGAGCGCGCCCCGTCCACAAGACACCGGCTCGTCGCTTCCCATTCTCCCACGCCCGTGCCATGCCGCCATCACTCCCCGCGTCCCCTAACTCCCCGAACAATATGAAACACTTGGATGTAACGTCCAAATAAAACACTTGTAACTCTGAAACAGCTGAAACATTTAGAACATATTGTTGCAACATATGTATGAAACATATGCAACATCCAGTTCAGAACTCTTGCAACACACATCTGGAACAAATGAAATTAATATTTTAAACAAACCTTCGAAACACTTGCAACATATGCAACCTGCGCAACATCCGCCAATCCACTTTTGCAACATCCATATGAAACACTTGCAATATACCTCTGAAGCATCTGAAACACTTGAAATATATGTTTGCAAATGCGCTTTCATCGCAACATCTCCTTGACGAGGCGTGCATCGCAGCGGCCACGGCGTCTACAGCAGCCACGACCTTTTGGTGGGGAACGGCGGCGTCAGCAGCACCACAGCAACACCTCGGCCCGCGCGGGGGACGGGGCATGACGTGCGGCGGCGGAGGCATGACGCGTAGCGAGCTAGAGCGGGCGCTACGACGAAACGGGATCAGAAAGCGGCGTGTGAACGGACGGATGCCCGCCCCTGAGCATTACCGTTTCAGAAGACATCATAAGCATTCAATCTCCGTTTGTGTGATGCTGATGGGAGCATGAGAGCTATCTTTGTCTTAGCGAATATCACCTTAACTGCCAGTAGTACTTGCAAGCCCGGCAAATATACACGGGCCGGGCCCCGCCGTCAAAATGTTGATCGGACTAGGGCCTCAGGTTTGCCAGGCCGGCAACGCGAAGCAACGCTCGGCCCGAGCCTAGTCCAGACGCACCCCAATACCCTCCGTGGCGATGTTTCCGGGTGGGCTGGTTGGTTCTCTTCCCCTCTGTTTCCAATCCGTCGCTCTCGCGGTCACTCGATCGTGACACCCCGGCCCGGCGGTCTCAAGCACCACTAGGCAGGCAGCGGCCAAATGCAGCTCCTGGTTTGCTTGAAGCGACGGTCGCCACGCCACCTCTCCCTCAAACCACCTTCGTATCGTCCCATTTGAGCCGTGTAGGCTGTAGCCGCCTCCGTGAGCGTGACCAACCAGCAAGAGCCGTTGCCCGCTGCCCTTCCCGGGCATCAATGCAATGCAATGGCGCGATTGATCGTCTGCTGACCATGGGTCTGCTGGTCGTCTGGAACAGACCTTCTTGACAAGAAGTAAGGCGGCCCAAAGTAAACCGAAAAGCAGCATCAAACAGCTACGGTTGAGACGTGAAAATGTGGATGCTCACTCCGCTAAGAAAAGGGGCCATCAAAGGAAGCAACGGTTTTATCCAAGCCAAATCATTTTAGGTTTGATCAAATTTATATACAAAATAATTAATATTTATGACAACAATTAGATATACTTTAAAAATATATTTCATGATGGGTATGACAACAATTAAATATACTTTAAAAATATACTTCTTAGCAGATGATTGCAAATATAGGTGCTAGTTATAGAAAACTACAAAACTAGTACATTGTCAGTCCTTCTGAAGTTGATAAATAAGGAGTCGATAGGTAAGTTATGACATGTAAGTCAACTGTTGTCCATGTAAGACTATTTTGCGCTGGTAGGCCTATTGACAATCAATTGTAAAGTCGATAGGCCTATCGGTCTTCTGATTGCGGATAAACATAAGCCCTATTGAGTTACGAATTGTGAGTTTGTCGGTCACCCCACCAAGATGTAATTCCCTCCATTGGGAGTTTATATTGGAATGTTGACTACCGATTGGCTTATGTGGCGAACCCAGTCATCATTCTAGTTCGTTGACGTGGTATTTGTTCGTCGACCAATGACCAGGTACTCGCCTAGAGCTGCGCCGTCGCCATCCCCTCGCCTCGCCCAGAGCCGTGCCGTAGCCATCCCCTCGCCCAGAGCCGCGTCGTAGCCGTACTGGATGCCAGAGAACAGTATATTTTGTGCACTTCTGAATTTGCAACAATCAGCAATACTTTTTATTCAATTCCAGGAAAATTTACAACACAATGGTAATCTACAAAATTTGCATGAGTTTGGATACAACCACAATTTACACAGTTTGCAAGTTCTTGCACAAATTGCACTTTACAAGCATGCTCTGAAGACTGTACTTAGAGCATTAGAAATTGAAAAAGCTCCTGGACAGCAGGTCAGCAGCCGTGAGCTCTGCACAGGGCATGCAGGACGTGGTCGAGGTTGAAAGGCTGCAGGCTGGCAGCGTCCATGACGGCAACGACGCTCGGCGATGGACGGTGACGCCGAGACGGTCGACAAGAGAGCGCCGACGATGCAGCCCGCAGCGAAGGGACGACGATGGGGCGGCTCTGGGCGAGGGGATGGCTACGGCGCGGCTCTGGGCTAGGGGGATGGCAACGGCGCAGCTCTGGGCGAGGCGAGGGGATGGCGACGGCGTGGCGCTCGAGCAGATGACGGCGGCGGCGATTTCCCCTATCCATGCGGAGCTCTCGGCAGGGGCTGCCGGCTGCTTTTTGTGCTTAACGGGCCGTGTTGTTGGGCCACACAACGTGCGAACGAGGAAGCTCAGCTGCTCCGTTGGATGCCAATGAACGGCAGCGATTGAGTGACTGCTGGCATCAGTCACGGAGACCGACTTCAGAGGATCTCGTTCCCTTTGCTGACCTTAGCGATTAATTACCGCAGACATGGGTCCACCTCACCCACGTTCCTCTCAGCTCAGGTATGCATGAACTAAACAAATCATAACTGCTAAATTAGGCATCTAAATTAAATTCTGGTTGCGCCATCACGTTTCTGGCAATAAATCATTCAAAACAAGATCTCACATGAATATATTTAGATAATTTTTTATTAACGGATATTTATCTTATGGAGATAGAATATTTTTTTTATTGAGTAGAGACATGTTCCGTCTCCGTAAGATTAATGTTCCCGGTTTAGAAGAACAATGTTCTAGTTTTAGATTCATGATATTGATATTATAATATACATAAATATAAATAAATACATACGTAACGTAAACAAAAATAAGAAAATCTGGAGTACAGCATAAGGAAAAAATAAAACATGTAATGGAGAAAATTTTAAAAGAACATCACATGGATACTTTTTAAACATCGAAAAATATACTATAGAACATCACAAATATCCTAAGTGAACATCACTAAATACACCATAAAACGTCTCTAAAACATTATAAAACATTGTATGCATACTACGCGAACATCACATGTAAACTATGTGAACATCACATAGTACATTATAGAACATCACTAAATACATTATAAAACATCGCATGTCAATATCACAAAAAAACATCATAAACATCACATGTATACTATGTGAACATCATAGAATACATCATAGAACATCAGTATACTTATGTGAACATCACATTTATACTACGTGGACATCACAAGAAAACATCATAGAACATTACATGTATACTATGTGAACAACATAAAAATAGTATGTATACTACGTAAAAACACAACATTGAAGAAAAATACACATAAAACATGATTAACAAATGATAAATATATAGAATAAATAAAATAAATGAATAACCTAAATAACAACTGAAAAATAAAACTAAAAAGAAAGAAAAAATAAATTAAGAATGAAAAACATATAAAACTAAAAATAAAAAGAAAAGAAAGAAAAAAAGAAGCAAGGAAAAAATGAAAGTAAAGGTAAAAATAAATAAGAAAAGAATAATAAAGGAAAAGGAAATAAAATAAAAATGAAAACATAGAAAACTAAATAGAAAAAGGAAGAATAAATAGAAGCAAAAATATAAAACAATAAAAAGAAAAATAAGAAGAAAAAAAGAAAAATAAAGATAAACTACATAGAAGCAAAAAGAAAGAAAGAGAAAGAAAAGAAAAAAGAAAAGAAAAGAAAAGAAAGAAAAAAGAAGAATAAAAAAAGAAAAGAAACCAACGTAACATACCTAAACTAACATAACGTACCTGCCAAGAATAAAATAAAGATAAAAAAGACAACATAAGAAAACAAAAAAGAAAAATAAGAAAAAAGAAAAGAAAGAAACTCACATGGATTCCCACCGCTCGCTCGGCTGTTGCTATTGGCCAGGAGAAAAAGGCAACGAAGCAACCACGTGCGGGAACGGCAGTGAAGCTGCGCGGGAAACTGGAGCGGGAAACCAGGGCGGGAATCATCAGACGGTGTCTCCTGTCTGCCCGTTCGGACAGGAAGCTTTCCGGATGGGGGCAGGGTTGGGAACACTTCCCTCAATTGATAGATATCTTGAGGACTTGCAGGCGTAGCGACTGTTCGTACTAGGCTACCAGCTGACGCGAGCGGCGAGAGGAACATAAGCACTAGCAGGAGAGTGAAACTGTTCGTACCATCGGAAGCAGCCTGCCCGCCGGCCGGCGGCGTGCGGCGGCGAGGAGGGGAACAGTTGATCGGCGACGGTGAATGGACGCGCTTCCCGCCCGGCGTCTCACGCCTGTCGGCCTGTGAGTAACTCTCATACGAGTCAACCGGCTCCTTCGTTGGAGCAATGGGCCGGACGCGACGGGAAGCCTATTAGTAGAACACGGCCTAGTTCCACTTTCTTGGCTCAGGTTGCCCGCGCCCGTCCGCAGCCAGTTGCGTTTGTTGCAGAGGCAAGCGTTTAGTACCACATCTCCTAGCCAGGACGAAGCGTGGAGGGACGGAGCTCTAACGCTATCCACACTCATGGACCTCTATATTCATCCTCTATACATTCAAGTCATTAAGATTATCTCATCTATACTCAATTCTTTCGCACCTATCCATCCTCTATCCACTATAGGACCCACTTGTCACTTTATCTAAATATATCCATGTGACATCTTGTTTTGAAGTATTTATTGAAACGAATTTAATGGTGCAATCGGAATTTAATTTGAACTTTTGGTTTATAAGTTATAATATTTTTTTTGTTGGTGGAAGTAGTGGGACCCGCCACTGCATGCCTGTCTCCTCTGCTCTCTCTCACGCTCGCGGGGGGCAGCAGCGTCGCGGGCCCCGCGCACAGGATAGCGTAGCAACGCTGTCTCGCTAAATATAGCGGAAGCTGGCGCATAGCGTACCTGGTACCGTTCCCCGCTGCAGCGACATTTAACATCAAAAGTATCCGCTATCTGTTTACCGGAATGCTTTAGTGTTCCGGTGCAAACAGCCTAAAAGAAGGGGCAGGCCATCAGGAGAACTCATACCTTTCTCGGCCTTTTGGTTAATATAAGTGTAGTATTTATTTTTATCAATTTAATATCTAATATGTGGGCTATGTACTCACTTTGATATTAAATTTAATTTAATTTTTGTGAGAGGGTAACGCAATGGCTTGCCCTGGGACCCTCGAGCGTCGCCCAGCCGTTACACTGTTGGTCGGGACTGGCGCACTCCAACCGAAACTAGGAAAAAATTCACTTTAGTCAGCGAAAGTCTACTTTAGATCTATAAACTCTACAGTAACTGTTTATTTTGTCTTTTTTTTTATTTCGGCTAGATCTTTGAAAAATCATAGTAAATCATAAAAAAAATTATAAAATGAAAAATCTAATTTTGTTGGACTCCACATGAATAGATCTACATTGAATATATAATATGATATGCTTTAGTACAAAGTTTTTGCTTTATTTATGTTGGCTGAATCTTTGAAAAATTATAGTAAATTACAGAAAAATCATAAAATAAAAAATATAATTTTTTCGGACTCCACATGAGTAGGTCTATACAGTGAACATATAATATAGTATACTTTAGTATAAAGTTTTTACTGTAGCTTTAGATATATGCTTTTCTGTAATTAATTGAAATAATTCATAGCTGTAACTTCTATAATTATTTTGTTGGACTAAAGCATACTATATTATATGTTCACTGTATAGACCTACTCATGTGAAGTCCAACAAAATTAGATTTTTCATTTTATGATTTTTCTGTGATTTACTATGATTTTTCAAAGATTCAACCGAAATAAATAAAACAAAAACTTTGTACTAAAGCACACCATATTATATATTCACTGTGTAGATCTACTCATGTGGAGTCCAACAAAATTAGATTTTCTATTTTATGATTTTTTTATGATTTACTATGATTTTTTAAAGATTGAGCCGAAATAAATAAAAAAGAAAAAGATAAAATAACTGTCACTGTAGCAAACGCTCAGACGTAATATGAACGGGTTTTAAAACAAAAGCAAATTTGTTTGGCAAAATTGGGCAGGCCTTTGGCTTCCCTGGCTATTTGGGCCGATTTGGGGTGTATATGACAAAATTGGACCTTTGGCCATCCATTTTTGTGAGGAAAAAGTTCACTTTAGGTCCCTCAACTTTCGTGAAAGTTTACTTTAAATCTCTGAACTCTAAAACCGGGCAAAACACATCCTTCAACTTTTTAAACCATTCATATTACGTAACAGAGAGGTTTTTTACGGCGGTTTTGCTATAGTAACATTTTTTGAAAACTCATAGTCAATCACTGTAGCAAAACTTTAGATTTTTTACTTTAGATTTTTCATTTTATGATTTTTCTGTGATTTACTATGATTTTTCAAAGATTTAGCTGAAATAAATAAATAAAAAACTTTGCACTAAAACATACCATATTATATATTCATTGTATAGATCTACTCATGTGGAGTCCAACAAAATTAGATTTTCTATTTTATGTTTTTTTTTGTGATTTACTATGATTTTTCAAAGATTCAGCCGAAATAAATAAAAAGAAAAGACAGATCAAATGTCACTGTAGCAAAACGCTCTCACTGTAGCAACGGCCGTCTAAAACCGCTCAGGGACGTCATATGAACGGTTTTAAAGTTGAGGGACGTGTTTTGCCCGGTTTTGGAATTCAGGGACCTAAAGTAGACTTTCGTGAAAGTCGAGAAAGCTAAAGTGGACTTTTTCCTGTTTGTGAAGCAGTTTCACAGCACTTCTAACGAACAAAATAAAATGATGCAGTTACGCAGCACTTATAACAAAATAATGTCCATGTGGTTAATTATGCAATCGATCTGCTTTCTGACCACTAGCTTAAAAGTTCCTCTACCTATTTTTTGCAATCCTCTAATCCGTGGTGTTAGTTATGCAATTGATATGTGATGTGCCAAGTTAAAGTTTTTCTCTGAAGTCTGAACGGTGGTATACAACTGCTGTCATACGCTGCGCGCAGAGAGGCATACCCTCTTCGCCACCAAAGTGAAAAGGTAGTTCATCAGAGAGGCTTCCTCTCAATAAAGACATTTGGACATCCCTTTAAAAAAAGGTGAAAAGACATCCCTTCAAAAAACGGTGAAAAGGTAAATATTACACCGATACTATATTACTATTTCAAAGAAAAACCACAGTATATTTTGAGAAGACATGATAAGCATTCAACCTCCGTGTGTGTGATGCATGGGAGCATGAGAGCTAAGAGCTATCTTTGTCTTAGAGAACTGCTAGTAGTACTTGCAAGCCCGGCAAATATACTTAGTATCGAGGCATTTAAAAAATCATTTTAGAATATGATCATACTTATACATAAAATAATTAACATTTATGACAACAACTAGATAGTATACTTTAACAATATATTTCATGATGGATATGACTATAATCATATTTGTATTTTCTTATAAACATATATAATTATCGTTAGACTCGTCATGAAATATATTGAAAATACAAACTATAATGACTTATTTTAGATGGAGAATAAAATCTTGGAGAGTAACCTGGCACACAGAGCCTCAACCATTTTATTTTAGATACCTCGCTCCCTAACAAACAAAGGGTCTATTTGGTCGGGCTCCTTCAGTGCTACAGTACCAGAGAAGCCAGAGACGAACGAGCCAACTCGTGATTTTTTCTACCTCCACGTTCATTTTGCGACAAGAGAAAAACGTTTGTGGTGTGCTGCTACAGTTTTTTTGCGGGATAAAGAGCTTTATTTAACTGGGCGAAACATTACCATAATTGTATAGGAATCTAAGACACACACAGGTGCTTGTCCCCACAAGTAGCCGTGTGAGTGTTTCGCCTAGCTAAATGACCTAGCTCGGCTGCTACAGTGTTGGTGTAGGAAGAGACGGAGCTAAAAAAAAATTTGTGTCAAACATGTCCTGGTGGGTTTTGTGAGTTCGTACCACCAATCAACAAAGATCCTCCATAACAGAAGCGGAGAAGCCAAAACAATTTAACTTTGCAGATAACAAGCTTGATTGGGTAGCCATGTCAGCTAAGTTAGCAAAGAAAGCGACAGTGTCAAAAACAGTAGGTGGAAGGGTTCTTGTCCCACTGAGGTCTTTTGTTTGTTTCATCCATATAAACCAAGGGAATTAGGGGGATTGAGAGGATTAAGTTCCCTACAAGTCAAAATCCTTCCTAATCATCTTCAATCTCCCTTAATCTCCATGGTTTAGGGATCAAACGAACAAGGTGTGATGGGTAGATTATCCCCCAAGTTATTGCATTAATAAAAAGACACTATGGGTCAAAAAAAAAATCCGGACCTTGGGTCCTTTTTTATGAGCTAGAATTCGAGCCCTGAATTTTGAGCCGCAGTTAAATTCTCCTGCATTTGAACTGGTAATCCAATTCAATTCGCCTCCCCAATTCTGAGATCCAACCGTAGCCTCAATCATTTTGGCAAAGTAACATGGGATCACCGATCTGATCCTGATCAAAACCACATGCGGATGCTGTTGTCCCCGTCAGAGCCCCGAATTCACGTGCCTTCGAGAGGAAAATAAAATAAAAAAATCGTCAGATCACATCACGCCTCTGCCTGGGTCCCTTGCCCTTGTCTCGATCTCGACATGTTATCACAATGCCACGCGGAAATGCCAAAGTCTATCAGTAAGCCTGTGTTTAGATCCGAAATATTTAAGAGAAATATTCTTATAGCACTTTCGTTGTTATTTGGCAAAATTTATTCAACCATGAATTAATTAGGCTTAAAAGATTTATCTCGACCTTTACAGATAAACTGTACAATTAGTTATTTTTTTTACCTATATTTAATGTTTCATATATATGTCTAAATATTCGATTTGACGGGTGACAGAGGAAATATTTTGGGAAGTGAACGGGGCCGGATTCCTTTCACGCCGCCACTCTCCCCTCTTTTCTGAATTCCTTCTCTCTTCGTCGTTGCCGCTCCTGCCTGCCTGCCTGCCTCGGCGCATCGCGTTGCTGGAGAGGGATAACACAGCGCCTCCCCCATCCTTCCTCCATTCCCAGATCGAAGCTCCATGTGAGTATTGCCGTGAATCTTGCAAGTTTTGGTTCCGTCGCGGTGATCTTTTTGCTGTTTCTGATTTTCTTCCTGATCGGTTGCCTGAATCTTCGCGAAGACCTGAAATTCGAGAGTTGTAGGCAGTTTAGAACACGAGTCAAGTACCAATTACCGAGTACTTTGCAAGATCCGCACCGGGTCCAAGCTAGAATTTTTGCTATTAATCCTGTATAATACAATTTTGTAGTTTTTCCTCCGTTGCTGAATCTTCTCCATTAATTTTCTATGCAGATATACCGGCCTTTTGCATCTGATTGGGCACTGTATCTGCGCAAGAAAACATAATTTAGTTGTACAGCCAAAAAGTGGGAGTATTTTTCAGAGTTTGGAAGAGGGCTGTTTTGAGGACTCAAATCAAGTCAGAGAAAGGCGAGAAGCTTTAGCAGCGGTAATGCTCTGGTCAATGGACCCGCAGGTGACCGTCCATGGCGACTGGGTGTCAGCCGTGGTGCCGCTGATGAAGCTGCTGTGCCTGACGGTCATCGGCCTGCTCCTCGCCAACCCGCGGGTCCAGGTGGTGCCCAGGGCCACCTTCAAGCTGCTGAGCAAGCTTGTCTTCGCGCTCTTCCTCCCCTGCCTCATCTTCGTCCACCTCGGCAAGTCGGTCACCATAGACAACGTCCTGCACTGGTGGTTCATCCCTGTCAACGTGCTCATCAGCACTGCCATCGGGTGCGTTCTTGGGTACATCGTGGCCCTGATCTGCCGCCCGCCGCCGCACCTGTTCCGGTTCACGGTGATCATGACCGGGTTTGGCAACACGGGGAACCTCCCGATTGCGATCATCGGGTCGGTCTGCCATACCAATGATCATCCGTTCGGTCCTGGATGTGATACCATGGGTATCGCTTATGTCTCGTTCGCGCAGTGGGTTGCAGTTATTCTTGTGTACACTTTGGTCTACCACATGATGGAGCCACCGATGCAGTTCTATGAGATTGTTGGCGAGGGGAATGAGATACAGGAAGAACCCAAGCAGATCAGCAACTACAGTAGGTCTCTTCTTCATGAGGCGGAGTGGCCAGGGATGGTTGACAAAGAAACTGAGCATTCAAAGACACCATTCATTGCAAGAGTTTTCATGAGCATTTCAGGTTCCTCACAGAATACGTTTCCTGATATTGATTTTACTGAAGAAGGAACTTCTGGTGCTGGACCTAGCAGCCCTAAGTCGCTCAGATGTTTGGCAGAGCCAAGAGTGGTCAGGAGGATCAGGGTTGTAGCTGAGAAGACTCCAATTCAGCACGTTCTTCAGCCCCCGACAATCGCCTCTTTACTTGCCATTATCATTGGCATGGTTCCTGTCCTGAAAGATTTTGTGTTTGGGGCTGATGCGC
Organism: Saccharum hybrid cultivar R570; assembly: GCA_038087645.1. Lineage (NCBI taxonomy): Eukaryota > Viridiplantae > Streptophyta > Magnoliopsida > Poales > Poaceae > Saccharum > Saccharum hybrid cultivar. Next base: position 5,822,914 of record JAQSUU010000191.1, on the reverse strand, counting down.
CGCTTTCATTCTTCACCGACAGTTTGGAAATCCTAGCTGCTGCTGTGGTTCCATCAGTGATGTTAATTCTAGGAGGCATGCTTGCGGAAGGCCCAAAAGATAATGCCTTGGGCATGAGGACTATCATCGGTATAATTGTGGCCAGGCTTTTGGTTCTCCCATGCATTGGCATTGGTGTTGTGACCCTAGCAGACAAGTTGCATCTACTCGTTGAGCAAAACCATATGTACCGCTTTGTGCTTTCCCTCCAGTACTCCATGCCAAGTGCTATCCTGCTTGGAGCAATCGCCAGTCTCAGAGGCTATGGTGTTAAGGAAGCTTCGGCCCTTCTATTCTGGCAGCATATTTGTGCAGTGTTCTCTCTTTCCCTCTACCTGATTGTATACTTCAAGTTGTTTTCTTTCATTTGAAGACAATGGTCATCCATCCAATTCTGGCATATACATAGCAATCATCTCAGGACAGCGGTGGTTCAGAAATAGGATTCTAGAAGAACGGGTTTTCAGCCTCGCCTCCTATCAGTCGAAGGTGTTTACAATTTGGTAGTTATTTAAGTTTGAGCTGTGTGTATTGTTTGCGAACAAGAGATACAGTTATTATCTGTTCATTTTGGTCAATATATTGATGTGCATTTCATGATACTATTGCTGTATGCAAATCATTGCCTGGATAAAATTAGTAGAACAAGATAGTAGTGAATAACATTGTTGCCTGATTGTTAATATATGAAGATGGTTAGTGTTCAGTCTTCTCGTGGAAGACGCAAACCACCAGGCGACCTTGCTATCTGACATCAAGGGTGTGATTCATTTGTGTATCAATTGACTTTCAGCATTCCTTGTTGGTTCGCCTGGTCCATTGTCCAAGAAAGCAGTCATGTTCTCTGGTAGACACTCTTTCCTTTTTTGAATTGTGCATTCAGGTAATGAGCTTGAAATTTCCATCCATCCATCCATCCACATAAGATAAAGTGTGAAACAATAATTTCTGGTGAACCATCCTCCTAAACTGTAGATGGATTTCCCAAATTGCTTACGTCACTGCTAAATGCATTGTTTGCTAGAACCAGCGCCTCCAAGTTAGGAGGATTGCTAATAGAGGATGGAATTGTCCCGATGAAATTATTTTCTCTTTTTTTTTCTTGTGCGCAAGGATGAAATTATTCTCTTGGACATATAGAGACTGTAGAGATGACACATTGAAGAGTGACTGCGGACTGCGGTATACCAACCGATAGTAAATTCCTATCAACCATAAATATCGATAAAATTTGACAGTTTGCCCATCTCGTCCGGAATGCCTCCTGTGAGATGATTAAGTGATAAACTGATCCTCTGTATGCGAAACATTGTTCTGAAAAAATCGCAAGCACAAGAGGTTCGAGAGGAGGCCCAACTTTGGAGGAATTTCACCGAATATCAGATTGCGACGAAGGCCTAGTATACGCAGGTTCGAACAGTTGGCGACCGCGTCCGGAATCCTGTTGCGCAGCGAGTTGTTGGTTGCCCAGATCAAGGACCTCGAGTCTGCCTCTGTGGAGATGACGGCCTAGAGTAGAGGTGGCAACAGGTGAGGCCGGAGAGTGTTTGAGGAAAGGTTGGGTTCCCTAAGCGAAGTCAGGTTGCCAATGCCCAATGGAGGTGGAGATGAAGCCAAGGTCGTGTTCGCCAAGGTCTAGCGAGTAGCGACGTGACACGCCGCTTCCTGGAGCATATGACGCCGCTCCACTGGCAGAAAGGGGTGGTTGCGTTCCACGACCTCAGAGCACCGTTTGGATCACTGGTGATGATGGTGATGATGGCGTTCTTGAAGTCGACAAGGGAGAGCATGTGGCTGTTGCCACGGAACGTTGAGCCATGGGTGCCGCCGATTCCACCGCACGGTAGAAACAGTAACGGAAATATCGCAAGCATGCCGACGCACCAAGCATGAACATGTCAGCACATTAATTACGCTTGCTGACTATATAGTACCAAAACATATCACAAAACCAATAGTAAAAAGAGGAAATGAAAACGTAGAGCTGCATATGGCTCTGCCGGAATCTTTGGCCCCGTTTGGTTACACCCTGTTAAAGTTTAACTCCCATCACATCAATGTTGCGGCAAATACATAGAGTACTAAATGTAGACTAATTGTATGCATGTCGACATAAATTAGGAGTAATTTACGAGACGAATCTATTAAGCCTAATTAGTCCAAAATTAAAAACTTTTTGTCAAATAAGACGAAAGTGCTACAGCGTTTGTTAACCTTTAACACCAAAACCAAACAGGCTCTTAGCTGAACAACTTTCCCAACTCAATCCTCATGCAGTCAGCAGTAGATTGTTACTACTGCTGCTGCTACGCAGTTTTACCTCTGGTTGGATGGAATTGATCCGCGGCCGCCAGCGAACCAGCAAGGGGAAGAGACGACGACGGCTTTGATTTACAATGACAGTTGTTCTTGCTTCTAATGTCTTGTACCCATCGGAACATCTGATAACATACTTCCCACTACCGCTTAACCATCCGCCAATTAAGCTCTGAACATCAGGTGATTTAGCGCACAGAAAAGTACCATTAAAGTTAAAATGAGGTTTTCAATAAGCATTACCTTCTAAATATTCTAGCACTCCAAGTCGAGAAAAATGGCATATGACACCAAGTCTTCTTCGAATTACCATACAACAACCAAGCTGTTTCAAACTTTCAATGGCGTGAGTATCCAGCGCCACATTTAACTGATACTACAACAAGCTGCTTTGCAGCTATAAGGCCAGGGGTAACAATGGTACCAATGTACAAATGCTGATTCCAGAAGAAACCCAAGCAGTTGCAGGTCAGACGAAAGCCTTTTGGCACATCATCCGAGTGATGAGATACAACATACATAGACCTGGCCAGTAGCCTGCCTTCCATATATTAGTCATAACCCTGGCCAGTAGCCTGCCTTCCATATATTAGTCATAACCCATAATGATGCCGATGCTGACTTCAATTAGTTCCAGGTGTCGACGGGCAATGCAACTTCTGTATGAGCGTCCAGTGCATGGCGCAACTCTTCAAGGAAGTTCATCTATAATCCCAATAAGACCCAGAAAGCAATTAGGATACAGCAATTAGCAAAACGACGTGTAGGAGGAAATCACGACAAGAATTTTACTCCAAGTCATACCTGATGAGGAAGCTTCAGGTGACCCCATGATGAGCTGCTAGATCCAGAATACATTACTGGTTTCTCTGGGCAAACATCAAGATAGCAAAGTTAACAGCACATCTATCTGGGCAAACATCAAGATAATAGCATACCAAGATAGCAAACATCCAGAATACATTACATGCTTCCTTTTTTTTTTCATGTTTCACACTGGCACCACGGACACAGATATCTATCTGAGGTGTCAGGTTGATATGATAAATTCACCAAAATATAGTGATTAAGTGTAGCAGAGATGCGTATGTTGCGTTGGTGTTGTGGGCACACAAGGAGGGATAGAGTCCGGAACGACGATATTCGGGATAGGGTTGGGGTGGCACCAATTGAGGAGAAATTGATTCAACATCGGTTGAGATGGTTTGGACATGTCCAACGGAGGTCTCCTGAGGCGCCGGTGCGTAGTGGAGTTCTAAAGCGGGCCAATAATGTAAAGAGCGGTAGAGGTCGACCTAAACTAACTTGGGACGAGTCCGTTAAGAGAGATCTTAAGGAGTGGAATATCTCCAAGGATTTAGCTATGGACAGGAGCGCTTGGAGATTGGCAATCAACGTGCCTGAACCGTGACCTCTTTTTATCTTGTGCCCTTTATGTCCCTTTATGTGTCTCCCTGTTTCTCGTCTCTTTTGGGTTTCATCTCTAGTCTACCCTAACTTGCTTGGGACAAAAGGCTATGTTGTTGTTGTTGTTGTTGTTGTTGTTGTTGTTGTTGTTGTTATAGTGATTATAACATGCTATTGAAATTCCCATTTGATCAAGAGACACCTTTCCAGGTAGCATGCCCTAAGAAAACCGATTCCCAACTTTGTTTGACTACTGTTATTTAATGTTGCAGAGCATGATATTATATATAACACTACAGCATCTCTAGGACTCTAGTTCTCTACCCAATATGAACATATTAGTTCTATGAGTTGCAGCAGAGTATATGCACATAACCCTCTACCCACTATGAGTGTATGACATTCTCAATTCTTAAGAGCCGCTGCAATAGATGGAGCAAAGCACAAGAATATAATGTCTACTTTCAAGTTGTCATGCATGTAATAACATACAAGAAAGTAAAAGTAACTAGTAAGGTCCATTTTTTCTCCTCACTGCCAGAGTGGTTCTCACTTCTCTAACATTAAAGACTGGAATATCTGTTTTATCAGTAACCATGGAGAAATGTAGAGTTTACTATGTGGACTCACCTGATGGGTCAATTGTTTGGTCATTGTACATGTTCATTGCAGCAGTCCAACCTAGAGTCAGAATAAAGGCTTACTATAAATGAACAATAACTAAGCTAATGAAAGAAATAGTAATGGACTAAAGGAGCACCCAACTTGATATTCTAAAATGTAGAACACACAACCAGAAAACCTAGAATGAAATGCAAAGGTTACAGGTGTTCCATAAGTTGTCTTGCATATTGCAAATTTGAGTATGTGGACACTGGGAAGGCAACCCCCTAAGGTTATCACAGAAGTGACTCTCCAACCCTATTACAATGTAAGAGTACTACACAGTAGTAGCATGCAGCACCTCAGAGTGCTAAAAAAGATAGAACTTCTGGCAGACATTTTAAAATAAGAGTGTGCAGTTTTGCAGAGATACATACGGTCACTGAGAAGCTGTGAAGCCTCACTGGCAGAACATCCCTCCAAAGGCACTAATCCTGTTTGATTGTAGTCATTCTGAACATTGCTGAAGAATGTTTCATGATGAACAATTGGAGGAAGGTTCTTTAATGAAGGAACATGACTCTTCTCCCCATCATTGTTGTAGGAGTAATTAGCCCTATCGGCCCTATCTGTTTGGTGGAATAACAATAACAAGTGTCATAAGCGAGATGAACAGGACTGCCTAACAACTTAATATATAGCAGTGGCATATTAAGAGACGTGATAACAATTTAAAAATACAGTAAACAGAAAATTCTAGGTGCAAACATAAGGCCCTCACACAGCATACTAGCGATGCCAGAAAAAAAAGTGGGGCCTACAATGAAACCAGAGCATCACACTAGCAGAGCTGCAGTGTGAAGAAAACGGAGCATCAAAGCTATCTGCAATGCTTGGTCCCACCTGAAATAAAATAATGTTATCCTTTGCTCCTGACCTCTGGTCGGTTCTCATCACAGAAACGAAAAAAATGATTGTTTATCACTTGTGCAGTAGCGGGCATCGGCGCAACTAGTTGCCCCACTCCCTGTTTTCTTGGCACCGCTTGAAATTGGCATCACTGGCCACAGCAGGAGGAGCGATGCCGAACCAGCTGTACCTTGTTTTGGGCATCACTTAGGCGTAACGTTGTGGAGGGCCTAAGGTTTCTGAAAAGCCACCAGTGATGATCATTCAAGTACAACACAAATCAATGTTTTTGAGGCGTCGCCTAGGCGTCGCCTAGTCGTCGCCTAGGCGACGTGGCGTGCTGGAGCCTCGGGGCGTCGCTGGCGCCACGACCCGCACGGGTAAGGCGTCCGCCTAATCGAATTAGGCGTCGCTGAGGAGTAGTATGGCGTCGGGCGGACGCCTTCAGCCACGCCGCGGACGCCGGATGCCGAATCGCTGCGGAACGGCGCCAAAATCGACCGAGCACAGGGGAATCCGCGGGAAATCGACCACGCGATGGGGAATCCGCGGGAAATCGACTGCGCGATGGAAAATCCGCGGGAAATCGACCGCGGGGAACTGGATAGGCCGCGGGCGCGGGAAATCGACCACGCGCATGCCATTTACCACCACCGCGAGTGAGGGCGAGGGGAGAGGAAAAGAGAAGGCGGCAGGCGGACCTCGAGCTTCGCTTCCTCGTCCGCCGGCCGGTCGCCCCTGTCGTGGAGCCGGCCTTGCATCTCCGCTGGTCCACCTCCAGTCCGCTCGTCCGCCTCCAGTCCGTCAGCTCGTCCACCTCCAGTACGCTCGTCCGCCTCCGGTGCTCGTCCGCCTCCGTGCCATCAGGCCCGTCCACAGCTACGCCTCCGCCTGGTATGTCTATGTCCCCTGCCTCCTCTCTATCTCTGGTGGCTAAATCATCTAGATGTGTACCCTGTTTTCTGAATATAGTATTAGTATGCCTCGTGCAGTGCTCTGCTTTTGCTCTGAAGTCTGAATATTATATGCCTCATGCTCTGCTTTTGATCTGCTCGTGCTCTACTTTTACTCGCTCATGCTGCATGCCCTTTGCTCTGAAATTCTGAATATTGTATACTACTGTCTGTGTGTGCACTGAAAGACTGAATATTGTATGGCTTCCACATACACTGCTACACCACAAAGCACAATTGACTGAAAGACTGAATATTGTTACTGTTCTTTCTTTAGTGTATACTACTGTTCTTTCTTTAGTTGTTGGTAATGTATACTACTGAAAGATTGAATATTGTGTATGCTACTGTTCTTTCTTTAGTGTATACACTTTTACAAAAACACATAGCAGAACACACTTGCTTTGATCAGTATATGTTACTTCTTGATTACTAGTGCTCCCTTAGCTGTGCAAATATTTGCCCTTTTCGTAAGGCTCTTGATTTCTTTTATGCAGCATCCAACAACATGGCAAGCTCAACTCAACCACCTGATTATGATCCCAAGACTGATCCAGCAAGGAAAGCGAAGTCCAATGATCCTGGCTGGAAATATGCCTACTGGCAGGACCCTGCTAGGAGAGATTGGGTGACATGTATCTTGTGTGGAAATGAGGCTTCAGGAGGGATAAAGAGGTTCAAGCAACATTTGGCTGGTGGATATGGAGATATTCTCCTTTGTGAAAAAGTTACCACTGCAATCAGAATAGAGATGGAAGCTTACTTGCAAAAGAAGAGAAGAAGGCCTTTGTTCTTGGAAGGTAATGAGGATGAAGATGGGGAAGAGGAAGTTGTGGAGGTGGCTGCAGCAGATGTACAAGCAGGAGCAGATGGGGGTGCAGCACCAAAAGCGCCTGCAAAAAAACCAAGTTCTGGGACAGCCGCCAAGAGAAGGCATGGTATCTATCAATTCAAGGCTTCAAGACCTAGCAATCCCAATTCAACACCAAAGACACCAAAGGCAACAAAGTCTGTTGTTGCTATGCTTAGAAGAACACCTGAACAGATAGTAGATCAAAGGCGTGCAAAGGACTTTCAACCCACCATTGAGTCCAGCACAAAGACTAAGGAGGAGAAGCAATATGTGGACATGCAATGGGCACTATGGTTCATGGAGTGTGGTGTACCCTTTAATGCAGCAAATTCAAGGCAATTTGAAATTGCTTGTGAGGCAACAGCCCAATATGGTTCAGGGTACAAGCCTCCAACTAACCAGCAGCTTGGTGAACCTTTGCTTCAAGAATGTGTTAAGGTGACAAGTGCCATGAGGAAGGACCATGAGCAGGCATGGAAGCAATATGGCTGTACATTAATGTCAGATGGATGGACTGATATGAGAGGGCGCCACTTGATTAATTTCCTTGTGAACAGCCCTGAGGGAACATACTTTCTAGAGTCAGTTGATGCATCAAATCAAGTTCATAGTGCAACAATGCTAGCTGATTTGTTACAAGAGAAGATTGAGGACATTGGAAAGGACAATGTTGTTCAAGTTGTGACTGACAATGGCGCTAACTACAAGGCTGCTGGTAAGATCTTGATGGATAGGATTCCCACACTGTTTTGGAGTCCTTGTGCTGCCCACTGTTTGGATCTAATGTTGGAAGAAATTGGAAATTTGAAAGCATTTAAGAAACCTATTGCACGTGCTAGGCGTGTGACCACATTCATTTATAGGCATGGGAGGCTTCTTAGTGCAATGAGAGCTCAAACAGGTGGGACTGATCTTGTTAGGGCAGCAAAGACTCGATTTGCCACATCATTTCTGACACTAAAGAGTTTGTATAAGAACAAGGATGCTTTGAAGAGTTTGTTTGTTAGTGGAGCATGGCTTGGAAATAACTTGTGTACAACTACAGCTGGTCAACAAGTGCAAGACATTGTGCTATCTACTGAGTTTTGGAACTCAGTAGAAGATTGCCTAAGAGCTTCAGCCCCACTCTTAATTGTTTTGAGGGCTGTTGATGGTGATGAGAAGCCCGCAATGCCCGAGGTCACAGCTCTAATGAATCATGCAAAAGAGAGGATAAAGCTTAGCTTCAATATATCAACCAAGCAGGGCCTGCTCAAGAAAATCATGGAGATTATTGAGAAGCGTTGGGTGAACCAAATGGAGCATCCATTGTATGGGGCAGCACTGTATTTGAACCCAGGAAAATTTTTTCCTCTTGTAAAAGCTAATGATGATGAAACTATTGGGCAGCTGAGAGGTTGTTTCATTGAAGTGCTTGGAAGAATGATACCAGATGTGGAAACACAAATGAAGATCAATAGGCAAGCCATTGAGTATGAAGAGCAACGTGGAGATGCCTTTTCAAACAAAATGGCAAAGGAAAGTTATGACAAAATGAGTCCTCGTAAGTGTTGTTAATCTTAGCTTGCAAATTTCAGCAACTTAATTGCATTCCAGACTCCTAATATGTGTTGTACTTTTCATCCAGTTGATTGGTGGCGTTCTTATGGTGGCCGAGCCATTGAACTACAAAGACTTGCTAAGCGTATAGTTAGTCTTTGTGCTTCATCGTCGGGATGTGAGAGGTGCTGGAGTACCTTCAATCATGTGAGTATAGTTAGTCTTTGTGATTGTGATTAACAATTTCTATTTAGATGCATACAATCTGATTTTTTGTTTTGCTTCCTATCTGATTTTTTGTTTGTAGATGCATACAAAGAAGCGGAATAGGCTGCTGCACAAGAGATTAAATGATATTGTATTTGTTTCATACAATCGGAAGATGAGAACAAGGTTTCAGCTTATGCGTGAGAAGGCAGGCAAAAAATATGACCCTTTGGTCATTGAGGACTTCGATTGGGACAATGAATGGGCTGATTCATTGCATGTTCCTGTTCCGGGTGCTCGAGGGTCTGATGCTGTTGATGACCTCACATGGCTGCATGTTGATGAAGCCACCGGTGCATCACAAGCGCTGCAGGGTCGTAATCTTCCTAGGAGAGCTTCTGTTGCTCATTATTCTAGACGTTCCAGAAATGCTCCTACTGCTGCTACGGAAGATGGCGAAGAGGAAGATGAAGTTGAAGACCCACATGATGATGCGGAAGTGAGCGAGTGTGAAGAAGATGACAATGTTGCTGCTACTGAAGAAGAGAAGGCTGCTGATCCTGATGAGTTTGATGATGGATTTTGAGTGCTGAAATAGAGATTTGCACTCCTACAGTCCTGCTGATGGATTCTTTTGTGTCCTGCACCCTTGCTGTACTTTTGTGTTGCTGTTGTATGGTTTTGGTGTAGTTGACTTAATTAGGATGCTTTAGAGTTCAGTACTTCAGTCTAAGACTCTAAGTTCGTGGTCTATTTGAGACACTATGATGTTATTTGTAATGCTTATGCATGCACTAATGCTTGCTAATTTGTTATCTTGACTCTTGTGTATTATTTCCTGTTTAGTTCTCAACAACTTATAACTTGTTTGATTGCTGAATTCTGTAATTTTCATGTAGTTTCCTTCAAGGGGGATGGATGCTACATGGGAGAAGAGCTTTTGGAAAGGAAAGGAAGGAACCTGGGCTCAAGAATTGGCAACAAATGAGGTATGTATGTGCTGCAGTAGTATATAAAATTCTATATTACAACGCCACACCAATGTGTGTATGGCGTCGCCTAGGCGTCCGCCACACACGCCTAGGCGTTGTGAAGGGGGTCTGGCGCCGCGCCTTGCCGCGGCGCCTCAAAAACATTGACACAAATAACAACTTTTTCTCTTAAAATGGTTAATTATAGATACTGTGGTTGCAGGTGTCTTCAGTTTTACATTTTTTGTACAGTTGTAAGTAGATGTATTGAACAACTTTTTTGGTGTGTGTGGGTTCACACAAGAATGTTAGTTTGTTATTAAAGGGTACTTCTGTTCTTACGAATTTGGAAGCTGAAACTATGTAATGGTCTGTCCATTCGAAGCAGAGCAACCACAATTATTGAACTATGTGGAGATTTTTAACTAACTTAGAAAGACAATATTTGACACCAGAACACCCAGATACTGGATCAGATCATCTTGACTAAATTAGTGAACAGTAGAACCCCTTGTGTGTCAACCCAACAAACCACAAAGCAAAAATATGCCTAAAAGCATAATGAAATACATTTGGTTGCCTCTAAAGAAATGCATAATAAAACCCAGTAAATGAATCAGACCATATCAACTACTAAGTCGGTGGGACATTATGCGCTATATGAACTCCGCAAACAAGTTGAAGGAAAACATATCAAGTGCCTAAAAAGCCTAACCAAATGTCACTAATTTTATTGGAAGAGATGTACCTCCAGACTTGCGCCGACTGTTTGCACGATTCCTGAACAATATTGAGAATATAAAGACAACCATAAGCAAATGATCATAAGCAGATACATGTAGCAAGATACAAAGCTAACGAAATGTCAACCTATACAACAAGACAAGGGAGGCATTAATTGATGGTTTAACATTCAAACAACTCTAATAATGAGAAGCAATACAGAAATCGCAGTATTAGATCAGAAATCGTAAGAAAAGAACTAAGTGGCTTATCAACTAATGGGGTCAACAGAGCGATCAGCAAACGCACAAGAATGCTATAGAGAATCGATTTATTCTTCACACTGTACTCCACTTTCTAACTGTGAGTGCGAGAGATCACTAAACCATGGACCCAACTGACATGGGTGATAAAACAAAAATCGAAGTTAGTAGGCATAATACATGTACACACTTGTGATTAGCTCAGATCCGAATACAAATAGCCAAATAGCTCAAGATAGGGTTCGGGTGCTCAATTTTGCACAGCAGGAAGGTAAGGGAAGGAGCGGGCATACCTGGTGTGGTGGGTTCCCGTCGCCGGCAACGGGCCCGAAGAAGACATGGGCAGCTGGGCGTAGGGCGGCGGCGGTCGCCCTAGCCGTCGCGCACGCCAAGCGAACGGGAGGAGAAAAACAGCAACAAGTGTGAACGCAGGAGAGCGCCTCGGACGCAGGCCTAGTGACTTTAGCGTGACTTTTTTTTTTTTATTCGGAGGTGGCATTATAATTTTCAAAGTTGAGAGAAACACCACTGCAATTCATGCATACGTGTCATTATAATTCTTCTATTATCTATAATATGTCATTATAGACACTTTAAACATGATTGGGCCCATCTGTAGACCAACCTATTTTCGTATTGCCCAAAATACCCATCTACCCTACTCTCTCTCGCCCTCACGGACATGTGGGCTCCACTTGTCATTTTCTTCCTCCTCTCTACCTCCCTCGCAGATTCACTGGACCTCAGCAGGGCGCTGCCGCTAGGCTACAGGCCGGCACATATGAGGTGTCATTCGAAACATGTCGCGACAGTGGCATATGGGCAAACGCTGTCGTGGCCTCCGTGCCAACGGATGACTCTAGCTTAGAGCGGATCCTTATGAAGCGGCGGCGCATCAGTCGACATGAGCGGGTCGAAGAACCGCACAGCAAGACTTGCAACGGCGTTGGTCTGCTCTTGTTTTCGAGCTAGATACCGAGCAGGCTCGAGCAGGATCATGTCGTTGCCAAGATGGGGTTGTGTCGTGAGTACCCCTCCCCATCCCGGCAACTAATGTTTGCAAGATGGTTGTGTTGACACCGTTTTTGGCACGTGTCAAAATGATCAGAGTGGGCTAATCGGCAGAAGGAAAGTTATTGTATTACGCTGGTAGAAGGGTGCCGATGAAGATCAACTTGTGAGGATTGTTGCCGATGAATGGTGGTGACCGATGGGAAGGTTGTCGTTTGACTTAGACTCAGAAGCGTTGCTGGCAAGATCGGAGATGCTATTGCCGATGCCGATGAAGGAAGATCTGAAGATTACTGCCGATGAAGCTTGTGATGACGGAAAGCATGCCAATGGAGAGGAGGTCGATGAAAATTTCATCGTAATTAAGGCGGACAAGGAAGTAGATAAGTGTTTATTTCCTTTCTATATTTGTTAGAGTATGATTCCTGTAAGAGTCACGTTTTTCCTTAGATATGGACTCGATGTCCTAGTCGTGTCTGGTTATGTTTCTTCAGATCAGAGTATAAATATAGACTGAGGGACAATATAAAAGAGAAAGCAATCAATATCAAACCAATTTTACTCCTATTTGCATCTACTTACTTTTCGGCGACTTCGTCATTTGCATATTTTTCTTTTTACGAGTTCTCATCGATTCGACGAGCTGCATCGCTTCAGTGTGACCTTCGATGATCCTCGAGTTCCGTGTGAGTACCTCTTGGTCGTGGCTTCTGGGCGTATCGCTGTTGTCAGGACCAAAGTATTCGAATTTTTATCCTTGTCGATTAATAGGTCAAATCGACTGGCACACTTTGGATATTGGATTAGGTATTAGCCCTTTGTGTTTGCAGATCCACTTTTGTATCAACACATCTTTTGGCACGCCCGGTGGGACAAATCAACACGATCAATATGTTCAATCCTGAGATCGACACGAAGAACGTCATCACGATATTGGAAGAAAATCTTAAGGAAGATCAGAAGCAGACTATGAAAAAGGCTATGGAGGATTACAGGCAGCTCTGCCTAAAATCATTCAGCTTGAACAAGAGCGGAAAAGTCAACCAAAAGCAAGATATGACGTTGCCTCGGTAGGTTACCTTTGACTCCAATCCTGGTTAACTTCAAGAGATGGTTAATTCTACAGTAAATCATGCTTTGATTAACCACTCTAATGTACTGTCCAATACTGTTCACAATGCTGTGGTTCAAACTTTTAAAGAGGGACAAGTACCATCACTTTACGTTGGGCCAGCTTTTCACCAACCAGAACCGGCATCGGTCAATGCTTCATCGGCTTCCTCAGCCGTTGCAGGTACAGAAGTTACTTCTCCTCCCGTTTCAGTAGGTTTGCCTAATGTTCAATCTACACCGATAAGATCAGGTTCAGTGCTTTTAGGAGGACGAGTTCAGCTCAATACAGATCTATCGGCATCAGCTATGTCAAGGCCTGTGTCTCAGAACAGCTAGATTCCTATTAATTGGTGGGGATATAGTATGCCTCCGGAGTTGTCTGTCATCAACTCTGGGTTGCCTCAAGTGTTTGACGCAGCAGGAAAAGCTCCTGTATCATCGGCTGCTCCTGTTTCACCGATGACTCAGGTACCTCAATATACCACATCAACTACTGTGCAACCAACTTCAGGAGGTTTCTAGGTGCCTTCGTTTCAAGCACCCAATATAAGTCCATCGGCAAGCCTACTGTCGATGCAGCAGAAGGCCCCTGCTATGAGTTAACCTGGGGTGCAGATCATGTCTCAAGCTGGTTATGCTAATTGTTATCCAACAATGTCAGCAAGTTACCAGCCATCGGCAAGCTTTATGCCGATGAGTTCTAATAATGGTTGGTCAGGACAGTTACCTGTTCAGCATGCAGTTCAATAGAACTATCAAGTTGCAGAAATTCAGCAAAGTCATATGTAAGCTAGTTTTCAGAATCAGGCATCAGCAGCTCAGCCGGTAAATCCTTTCTAGCAGGTTAATAGGCCACAGGTAGCGGCGAATATGCCGATTGCTGGAGATCATATGTCACAAAGACACGTGGAGGGAAATTAGCAGGTACCTCCTGTAGAAATTCAACCAGTTCATCAGCAGGAGGCTGATGCTTTTTGGGCCGATAAGATAGCATAAATCATGAGAGATCAGTTTGGGATAAAACCCAAAGTTAATACTTATTCTTATCAGACTCCATACCCTCCAGCATATGATTTAATTTCTCTCTCAAATCGGTACAAGGTACCAGATTTCACCAAATTTTCTAGACAAGATGATACATCAACGATGAAACACGTCAATCGCTTTATTATTCAATGTGGAGAGACAGCTAGCAGAGATGAATTAAGAGGTTGGTTATTTTTATCATCTTTGTCTGGATCGGCATTCACGTGGTTCATATCATTGCCACCAAATTCTATTATTACTTGGGCTGATCTAAAAAAACAATTTCATAAGTATTTCTTTACTGGAGTCAATGAAAAGAAGCTTACCGATTTAGTAAAATTAAGGCAACGTAATGATGAATCGGTAGAAAGCTTTGTGCAGAGGCTACGAGATGTAAAGAATAAGTGCTATAGCCTGGTGCTGGATGATCGACAGCTTGCCGATCTGGCTTTTCAAGGGTTATTGCCACATCTCAAGGATATGTATGCTTCTCAAGAGTTTGAAAGCCTGGATCATCTTGTACAAAGGATCTCTGATCAAGACACTAGAGTTTTTGAGCCTAAAAAGAATTGGAGCAAAAAAGTATCATTTGTTGATGAGGTAGAAAACTCTGATTCTGATGAAGAACCAGTTATCGGCTTAGCTGAGTGGGTTAAGAATAAAAGGCCGATATCTTGTCCTTTTGGTCAGAAAGAGTCAGAGAAGTTTACCTTTAACATCACCAAAGTCGATAAGATATTTGATCTTTTGCTTCAAGAAGATCAAATTAAGCTGTCACCCAATCATGTGATTCCATCGGCAGAAGAGTTGAAGAAGATCCAGTACTGCAAATGGCACAATGCAACTTCATACAGTATAAATAAGTGCAAGGTGTTCATGCAGCAGTTGCAATCAGCCATCGAATCTGGGAGAATTAAGTTTGGCAACTCCAAGACCTAGAAGCCGATGAAAATCGATCAGTAGCTTTTTCCAGCAAATATGTTGGATGCCAAGGATAAGACCAAGGTATTGACATCAAAGGCTGCTGAAAAAAGTGCATCAGTGGATCCCCAACATCGGATAACTACCGATGACGTAAAAAGCAAGGGTCTGCTGGGAGAAAGTGGTAGTTCCAAAAAACATCCTCGACCTGGCATTGTGATTACTCATCGGCGACAGCAGGAAGGAAGACAGCAGGAGGGTTGGCGTCGGCGTAAGGACCGATATCAACAATAGCAAGAAGAGAGATGTCGGGAAGAGTGGCATCGGCATAAAGATCATTGGAGGTGCCCGTTTTTCATCCATTGCTGGGAAGAAGACATTAAATTACCAACTGTTGAAAATTGCCCTGAGTGCAATGGTTACTATCGGGCCAATCGGCCAGAAAGGAGGTTTCAGCCTGGTAATCAGGGCTTATTTATCAATGAGCCGATCAGAGGTAGAGCATCAGTGCATGATCGGCTGGAAGGTAGACTCAGTGTACATGAAAGGCTTGGTAAGCGCGCTGGATATTTTCCAAGGAATCAAGAAGAGCTTGAGGAGATGGCAAATGCAAGAGTTCTCGATGAAGAAATATTCTACAGGGACCCTAATATACGTCGTGTAGAATCAACTGAGATCTGTTATCAGCCGGTTTCAAAAATTAAGCTTCATCAATGGTGCCCTGAGGGTCTGACAAAGACATAGAAAAGGAGGGTGCAGCGTGAGCGTTAGGAAGACCTATACAGAGAGGAAAGCTCTTCCAATGAGAGACCTAGACATCGGCAGTGGCAGTTGAAATAGAAAGGGCAGGGCCCATCGGCAGATATTAATATGGTATTTATGTTGCCGATGGAGTTTATGGCACCCTCTGATGACGAGGAAGAAGTTGTTCTCTTCGATCAAGTAGCTCAGCTGGCACTAGATCTAATGATGGTTGTTTTTGAAAAACCTACCGATGATGAGAGACAGCATCTCAAAGCTTTGTTTGTAAAAGGCAGAGTTGATGGGCAACCTGTATCTAAGATACTTATTGACGAAGGAGCCGCGATTAATATTATGCCCTATGTAATGCATCGGAAACTTGGCAAAGGAGATCAAGACTTGACCAAAACCGATATGATGCTAAAAGATTTCGAAGACAATGTGTCACTAGCTAAAGGGTAGTATGCGTTGAGTTGATCATTGGCAGCAAAACCTTGCCGACGACGTTCTTTGTTATCAATGGTAAGGGTGCGTACATTCTGCTTCTAGGAAAGGAGTAGATTCATGCCAATTGTTGTGTTCCTTCCACAATGCATCAATGCCTCGCATAGTGGGTAGGGCTAAGATTGAGGTTGTCACTGGTGATTCTTCTTATATCATCGCATTGGCAGAATCAGATACTTATGAGCGAACCAAATGCATATCAGGAGAAGTTTGGGAGAAAGAGTTTCTCAGAGTTGCTGACTATGAAATTCCACCGATCCAAGCAGTCGGTTCGGAAGAGGAGTTTTAATAGATAGGTTTGCCAATGATGGAAAGTTAGGTCAGGGGTTCACATCGGCTGATGATTTAGTAGAGGTAGATATTGGTAATGATGATAGGTCAAGGCCTACTTTTATTAGCGCTAATTTAGATTCCAAGTGTAAGTAGCAAATAACCAATTTGTTAAAGGAATATAAAGATTGTTTTGCTTGGGATTATACTAAAATACCTGGATTAGACCGATTGATAGTTGAACATCGGTTACCTATCAAATCTAGATTTCGGCCATATCAGTAGCCAGCACGCCGATGTAACCCTAATATACTTCCTAACATTAAGGCCAAAATAACTAAATTGATTGAGGCAAAGTTTATTCGGTAGTGTCAATATGCGGAGTGGATTTCTAATGTGGTTCCTGTTTATAAGAAAAACGGAAAACTTCGTGTTTGTATTGATTTCAGGAACCTCAACAAAGCCACACCGATGGATGGCTATCCAATGCCTATTGCTGATTTGTTGATTGATGTTGCAGCTGGACATCAGATTATCAGCTTCATGGATGGTAATGCATGTTACAATCAAATATTCATGGCTGAAGAAGATATTCCCAAGACTGTTTTCAGATGTCCAGATCATGTGGGGTTGTTTGAGTGGATAGTCATGACCTTCGGTTTGAAAAATGCCGGTGCTACTTATCGAGCTATGAATTTTATTTTTCATGAGTACATCGGCACATTAGTGGAAATCTACATTGATAATGTAGTGGTTAAGTCTAAGGATATCACAAAACATCTAGCTGATCTACAAAAGATACCGGAGTGCACGAGGAAGCATGGATTGAAGATGAATCCTAATAAATGTGTGTTTGGTGTATCGGCAGGTCAATTCTTGGGTTTTATGGTGCATCAGAGAGGTATTGAAATAAGTAGGAAGTCTATTGATGCAATTAACAAGGTAGTTGCTCCTACCGATAAAACTGAATTGCAATCTTTGATCGGCAAGATTAATTTCATTAGAAGGTTCATATCTAATCTATCGGGCAAGATCAAGGCTTTCAGTCCGTTGCTTAAATTGAAGGCCGATCAGGAATTTGTATGGGGAGCTGAGCAGTAGTTGGCCCTAGATGAAATTAAGAAGTACTTGACAAACCCTCCAGTGCTAGTTCTACCCCAACACGGAAAACCCTTCAGGTTGTATTTGTCAACTGATGATATTGTTATCGGTTCAGCTCTTATTCAAGAATTTAAAGGGAAAGAACGTGTTATTTGTTATTTGAGCAGAAGATTGGTAGATGCTGAGACAAGGTATTCGGCCATCGAAAAACTATGTCTGTGTCTATACTTTTCTTGTATTAAATTGAGGCATTATTTGCTATCGGCCGAATGCATTGTCATATGCAAGGATGACGTGGTCAAATACATGCTGTCGATGCCGATATTAAGTGGTAGAATCGGCATGTGGATTTTAGCATTGTCAGAATTTGACCTACGTTACGAATCGGCTAAGGCAGTTAAAGGGCAGGTTATGGCCGATTTTGTCACTCAGCATTGCAGTACAGTGGACTCTCTGGAAGTTGCTCCTTGGACACTTTTCTTCGATGGGTCTACGTGTGGTGAAGGAGCAGGTATCGGTATTGTGTTGATTTCACCTCAAGGAAGGAAGTATGAGTTTTCATTGCCGATTGTTGCTACATCGACAAACAATCAGGCTGAGTATCAAGCTTTGATAAAAGGGTTAGAATTACTTAGGGAGATACGTGTCGATGCTGTCGAGATCTTCGGTGACTCTATGCTGGTTATAAATCAATTAGCTAGGATTTATGAATGCCGAAGTGAAGTTTTGATCTCATATCATGAGAGATGTTTGCAATTATTGAAAGAGTTTAAAGATTTTTGTCTTGAACATATTCCTCGATTACATAATGAAGAAGCTAATCGGCTAGCTCAGCATGCTTCAGGGTATTAGCCTATCCAGGAGGTGCTGACATCGGCAGTCGATACCGATGACTGGAGAATGGAGATTGTCGATTACTTAAGGGATCCATCTAAGAAGGTTGAAAGACGTATAAGATTTTAGGCCACTAAGTATGTGCTCCTCGATGATGAATTATATTATCAGACTATAGATGGGGTTTTACTCAGATGTCTTAGCGGTGATGAATCGAAAAGCTTGATGGGTGAAATTCATGAAGGAGTGTGTGGGGCACATCAATCGGCTTTCAAGATGAAATGGATGATCAGAAGGAATAGATACTATTGGCCGACTATTCTTGAAGATTGTTTTATGTATTTTAAAGGATGTCAGGGGTGTCAGAAATTTGGTAATATTCAAAGAGCGCCTGCATCGACCATGAATCCTATAATTAAACCTTGGCCGTTCCAGGGATGGGCTATCGATCTCATCAGTCAGATTTATCCGCCATCGAGCAAAGGACATAAATTTATACTTGTTGCTACCGATTATTTCACAAAATGGGTTGAAGCAATTCCTTTGAGAAGGGTAACATCGGCTAGTATGATCGATTTTGTGAAAGAGTATATTGTTTACCGATTTGGTATTCCTCAAACTATCACTACCGATCAGGGTACTATGTTTACATCGAGAGAATTTAATGAGTTTGCTATTGGTATGGGGATTAAAGTTTTGAATTCTTCTCCCTATTATGCTCAGCTAATGGTCAGGTTGAGGCTTCCAACAAAGGAATTATCAAACTCATTAAACGCAAAATTAAAGAAAATCCTAAGCGGTGACATACAATATTGAATGAAGCCCTGTGGTCATATCAGATGGCATGTCATGGTGTAATCAAAGTAACGCCTTATCAGTTAGTATACGGACATGATGCAGTATTGTCTTAGGAAATTAAACTGGCTCTAGGCGGATAGTTTCTCAAGATCAACTGACAGCCGATGACTATGATACTCTTATGAAAGACGAGTTAGAAGACGTGACAGGTCATCGGTTGAGGGCTTTAGTTAGCATCGAAGAAAATAAGAAAAGGGTAGCCAAATGGTATGATAAGAAGGTGAAGGTAAAGGAGTTTGCCGATGGAGATCTAGTTTGGAAATTTATTTTTACCGATTGAGACTAAAAGCTCAAAGTTTAGCAAGTGGTCTCCTAATTGGGAGGGTCCTTATCGGATAAATCAATCTGTTCCTGGCAATTCATATATTCTAGAAACCCTTGAAGGGGTTGTGTTTCCCAGAGCATTAAACAGAAAATATTTAAAGAAATATTACCCTAGTATCTAGATGGATGCATAAAAGTATAAGTGCCGATAACAGTCCTATCGGCCAAAATCAGACAAGGGTATCAGTGTTTCCTAAAGCACCGATACAATAAATAGGATTTACAAATTTAGTAAAGATTAGATAGCCGATATCGCACGTAGGCGAATCTGATTGGCTTCCTCTATCTCTTTGATATCTTCATCGGCAGCACCCTCCACTGGCCTAAGTTTTTTCTTCACTGCCAGGGCTTTGCGAGCTTGGATATCTCTTTCTTGCTGGAGAGCCTTGATAGCATCGGGTAACTGGCTTTCTTCCTGCTTGGCATGAGTTAGAGCTGCCTCGACTTCTTTCTGTTCAGCCAGTAGAGCCATTCTCTTTGCCGATAAGTCCGAGATTTTCTGCTTAAGTTCGGCACCTGAGGTCTTCAAACTGGCGATGTTCTTGTGCTTCTCATCGGCAGTCTGCTTCAATTGTAGCATTCTTCTTTAAGCTGAGCCTGAGCGGCTCTATCGGCAATACGTTGAGCAGCCCTCTGATATTGGAGTTGTCGGCTTTCTAAGTGGGCTGCTGGGAAGAGTGCCTCTTTGATGTCGGTAGGGATCTGGCCATGGATTGTTTTGAAAATTACTTTTACAGGGTGCGAATCATCTACAAACTGGGCGGTGTCTTGCTACAGCAAGTTCAGTAGAGCCTCCAGCTTGGACTTGACTTCTGTCGATATTGTCCCCGGTGCGAGTGAAGAGCTTGCCTCCTCTCCCTCATCGTCAGAAACGTCGATGGCAAAGGAGAATAAACTGTCTGAAGAGTCTTATTCCTGAAAGAAGAAAAGGGGTCAGTCGATGACAAGTATGAATATTATAAATTGGCTAGATCAGCCGGCTTACTTGCTTCAAGGTAATTTCTTGTCTTTGACTGGAGGAAGCAATCTGGAGTGTGCCATGTGAAGGATCGGTTGAGCTTACCAATGGGATATCTTTAGCTTCAGGATTAATTGGTGCTAAGATTGATGACAATTCCTATGTGGTCTCATCAGTAATTGGTCCTTAGGATACGACGGCCGATGACGTGCCCTATGCAGAAGGATCGACTACTTGCTTAGTTGCATCGGCCGATTCTAGTTGGCTCGGAGGTGCTAGATCAGGTGTTAGGATCGGTACGGACTTCTGCCGTTTTGGCTGTGCCTCGATGTCTATTGAAGCTTTGCGCTTTGTTTGAGCCTCAGCAACGGTTGGCTGGGAGGCATCAGCACTTGTTGGTTGTGAAGATTGGACATCTAGGATACTTGTCGATGTACCCGTTTGTTGCTGCAAGATAGGTGTAAGATATGATATTTAACAAGTTAAATGTAATACCTCTGAAGGTTTGTTAGAGATGGTAGTGTTTGATACAAGAGGAGTTGCCGATGATGATCTAGTTGTAGTTTTTGCGTCCTAAAAATTAGTGTCAGTACAGTCTGAGATCGACATGGGTTGGAATAAATAAGGTTGTTACCATGAATGCTTCTATCAGGGTCGCAGCGAGAGCTGATGGAGTGACCCTAGTCTTAGCCAATTTTGGCTTGATAGTGATTTTCTTGGTACGGATTCTCTGATGAGTCAGAACAGCCAGGGTAGGAGCATTGTAGCCAATCGGTGATATTGGGGATACAGGTCGAAGGTCAAAGGGTCTCCCACTCCTGCTCGTGGATCGTGATGGGTCATCGACCTGTCACAAGAAAATTAGTTGCCGATGAAATTAAAAGTGGAAAAAAAACTAGTGTTAAAAGAAACTTACTGCGTCATCAGGTATGACATGCTCAGGGTCGATCAGATGCCGATATGTATGAACAGATGCTGCAAATAATTGTCCCTTCCACTCTTGCCACCATAACTTATATGATTCAGTGATGAAAGAGGTTGGCACCCAGGTGGATAGATCAACATCTGTAGTATCGACATCAGGGGAGAGTCATACTACCTTGCTCTAGTCTGATCCACTAGTGATTGTTTCTCTCGGCTTAATCACATCGGCAAAGCAAAGTTTAATTGGCAGCTGTCCAAAGGCCAATTGAAGTGATACTGCCGATGGATTGTAGAATTCATAGGTGATATTGGTGTTTTTCCCACTGCTGAATGTATTCACTGGGATTGCCCGAGGAGTAATGATGGCCATCATAAGTTCATCATCTTTGTTCAAGGCATTATCGGTGAAATTGAAGAGAAGGGGGAATCTAGCTTCTTCGTCGATGTAGGGCATCCATGCCCGATGATCACGGGAGAGACCATTGTAAAAGCTTTGGAAAAATTAGCCGATTTGATCTTCGTTGGCCTCTGTTCCAGGAAGAACTATTATGGCTTCATCGAAATTGAGGGGTGGGCGTGTTGCCGATTCTTCATCTCCAAGTTCATAGTCTTCGGTGATATCTCGCGGGAATTGCTGAGCAAAGAAATCCCATTGCAAGCATTTGTGCATGTGGGCATTCAGCCACATGTTAATGAACCACCACGGGCCTCCTAAGTTGCCGATGGGTTCACCAAGCAGAAGCTTCTGAGACACTTGATGTAAGAGGTGATAAGTGGAGCTCAGGAGATGTCGACCAAGAGGGAACCTTACACCATTGGCTAGTAGTTCAGCTGCGGGGAGGTAAGCATTGGTTGGCCCTATCGATCGACCATAGAAAATGAATTTTTCTAACCACATGTTTAGGAATGTGACGTGTTCCCTCTGACCAACTGTCCCGATCTTCCTATATTCTTGGATATACCATGTCCAACCACCGATGTTACGTGTATTCACCCTGTACTCATATTTTCTGCCATAAACGGAGGCATCATCGGCAGTTGAAATATCTAAGCCGGTGAGCATGTATACATCGGCAAGAGTGGGAGTAGCTGGGTCATGTCCAAATATGAAGGTATTTGTTGTGTCTGACCAGAAATAAGCGGCAACTGTAACACCCCTGGGTGTTAAGCATGCATTAGCATCCAAGGCACTAGTCATAATCATCTCATACATGGTTATCATCGCATGCAATATAGACCCTTTTTAAATTTAAAGTTGAAAAACAATTACTTAAAACCCAAATTCTGCATTTAAGTGCTAAAGAGTGGTGAAACTTTGTGTAGCTACAAATTTAGATAATCTAGAATAAATAAACATGATTTTTGGAGCAACTCTTGAATTCAAATTCCTTCAAATTTTGCTTTTAAAAATATTCTAGAAAAATGAATTTTTACTTAAAAATTTAGCTTTAAATCCCAAATTCAAAATCTATTTAGAATTTTGAAAAGTGCCCTACATGAAAGTTGTAGAGAATTAAATTTTGAACAACTTTTATTTTGGGCAAAAGTTTTGAAAACCTCTTTTTCATCTTCAAATTCAAATTTGAAACAATTAGAGAAAATTGAAAATATTATTCATAAAAGAAAAATCGATTTTTCCCTTAACTGGGCCACCGCCTCGCTTCTCGGCCCATGGCCGAAGCCGGCCTGGTCCGCTCGCCCCCGCCTTCTCCCGCGCGTCTACGCCCGCGCCGTCTGCCTCCTGCCCGCGCACGCTCCCGCACGCGACGTCGTGGCGCAGCGGCAGCACTCGGCCGCCGCGTGGCCGAGCGACGGCAACACCGCGCGACACGCGCCCTGGTGGCCCCCGCGTCCCCCGCACCCGCTTACCCCCTCCACGCGCTCGCCCGCCTCGGCTGCTCCCTCCATTTCCTCCTCTCGCTTCGCAGCAGCTCGCCAGCAGCAGCCGCGCCATTGCCGGCTCCCGGAGCTCCGCCACTGCCGTTGACCGCTACTGCCGCGCCCGCGTCCGATTCCTTGCGGCAATTGCTCCGTCTCCCTTCGCTCTACCTCGTGCTCCCTCCAGCGGTCGCCTTTGTCAAGGTGAGGAGGCCAATTTTGGCTGGCCACTCTTTACCGCCGCTCGCCGGAGTTCGTGGCTACGACAATCTTTCTGTTCCACCCCTCCTTCTTCCTCCCTCTCGCGGTCAGCAGTTTCGCCTCCCTCCCGCGAAGCCGTAGCGCCTCCCTGCCCGCCTTGCCATGGCCGGAGTCGAGCTCCCGCCGACGAGCCGCACCGTCGTGCCGCCATGCGCGTCTGCGAGCTCGCTCCGGTAGGCCACCCGGCCAAGACCGAGCACCGGTCGGTGTGGCTCGTTGTGCTGAGCACACTAGTGCCGCCAGCGCCGCACGTGGGCTCGCCACCGGTGAGCTCCGGTCGGCGATGCCCCTGCTGGCCTCCCCTCCGGCTGACCTGTGGGTCCCGCTTGACCCCTGGGCCCGCCTGTCTGTCTCGGTGTTTTGGTTCGGTGTGTAGCAGCGGGGTGCACGTAGCGTTAAAGGCCGGATAGACTTTTAGTTTTAAAGAAAATGATTTTCAGAAATGTTGAAAAGGCTTTCAAAAATCATATCTCCAGATTTATAGCTCCAAAAATTGTGAAATAAATTTTGTAATGTTACTCTTGAATAGATCTACAGTTTAAAAATATTTCATGATAAATTGTTGACACTTTTCTGTGTAGGTTTATTTAATTGCTATAAATGCTGATATCTTAGAAAATGTGTAGTAAATAAAATAATGAAGGGAAAAATGTGATTCTTGTTGCTTTAATCTTTATTAGTCATGTACTTTCTAGGAAAAATATTAGTAAAGCATGTTCTGTGAGAAAATTTTGAAGTGTAGTTCAAATGCTTTTATTTGATAATCTTTCTTATTTTTAGTAGAGAGCTAAAATTGTATAGAACATACATGTGATAATTTTTGTAGTATGTTAGTTTACTGTTAGTAACATAGGAAAAATGTGAAATCTGTTGTATGATACTTTTTCTAGTACAAAATAATTTCATGCTCATATTTAGGCTATAACTTGTTTATTTTGTACAAGCAGTTTTACATAGGTCATTCTCATGAAAATTTTGTAGTAGGTTATTTAGGGTAAGAGTAATCTACTGTAATTTTTATAGATTTTTATCTACACCAGAAATAGGTGTTGGTGTGTAACCCTAGTTAAATAGGGAATAAAATATTATTCCTTATGAGAAATTAAGAGAAATAAAGTATGTTTGGTGTATCTTTGAAGCATCATTATGCCTTGCTGATGTTATGGATGAGTTAGGTTGGTAAGCCTTGGTAGCTTAGGTTCACTTGTATGTGTAGATGGTAGGCTAACTAATAGAAGGATAAGGTGCATGTTTTAGGGTACATGTTCTTGGATGACGTTGACTACCTTGTAGAAGGAATAATTATATTCAAACTGCTCATTCCATGTGCTCATCTGCATCTCATGTCATCAAAGCACTCCACCACAATTCGATGCATTCTTCGCATGTTTGCTTATGCACTTGCATCATACAGGATCGCAGGAGGAGTCGCAGGTAGCAGTACCGGAGGAGCAAGTTTGGACGGATCAGCAGGAACCCCAGGCACAGGAGGTGCCCGAGGAAGAAGAGTCCGGCGAGGAACTGCCACAGTGCGTTGACCACCATCCTAGCTCGTTCGAAAAAGGCAAGCCCCGGAGCATTTTAAGTCTCCTATTTTATAAAAGTTGTTCCTTACTACATGAACTATAGTTATATATATATTATTGCATTAAGTTATAGGAGTTGAGTGAAACCGTTGCTGCATTATTACCTTGGCCCCCGGATTACCTTTTACCCTGTTAGGTCAGGAACGAGTTAATTGCTTAGCCATGCTTAGACCGGTAGAAGTCGGGTGATTTCCTGTCACCTACGAGCTATAGGTGGATACCTGATTATGGTTAGCGGTAATTGTGATCATGGAAAGTAACCAAGTGTTGATGGATAAACGAAGACCGGGCGGAGTTTTATAGGGTTTTGGACTATAGTGATTCCGTCTGTGTCGATTAAGGACCGATCGTTGCTCGTCCCTCTTATCATGTTGAACGCATGCTTCACATTTAGCTGGCCGAATAAAGTACCTTTCGACCGCGAAGCTAGTGACACTTTTTGAGCTGGGATAAACTCGGGTTGGCAGACTGGTGTTGAAGTGGATGTAACGGGGACGCGAAGAGTGAGCCCAAGGTGCGTCCTGGCAGTCGGGCGGTCCCTGGGTAGTGCGATCCATGATTGTTATCCCGCGGCTTCTTGGAAAGTGTCATTGGTGATCTACGCGACCCTGACGGGGGAAGCAGGGTTTGTGTGAGGAATAAATCTCCAGCTAGATAGGAATTCGATTCAAATCGCCATCGCTCCCGGTTAGTGAGCACTTGACTCGAGCTATGGCATCGTAGTAACATTAAAGAAACACTGATGGTTAAGTGAATGATGTTGGAAATGCTAAACCTGAGATGATAATCTAGGTTGTTAATGATGAATCAAGTGATTGTTCTAGCAATAGATGCTTACCTAGCTTGAATAGGTTATACTAAAAAGTGATGCAAAAAGTACTGGTATAGTTTTTCATAACAACTTATGCTTTTCGCAAATGAGTCAAGCCAGTCCAATCTATAAAGCCTTGCATGATCCTTGGTGTCCTTTATTTCTGGTTTTTGACGGGTAAGTCTAGTTGAGTACATTCTCGTACTCAGGGCGTTGTTCCCATTATTGTTGCAGATGGTCAGATGTACTTTGGGTACTGCTCCAACTGTCTGTATCCGGCGATGGGCGACAACTAGGACCTTGGGCAAGGGTCACTCTGTTCGTCTTATCTACTGCTTTTGTGGACCATGACTATCTACTGGCACTGTATTAAACTAAGTGTGTGTGTAAAACTACTTGCTTCCGCTATGTTATTCTGAACTATGTTGTAATAACTTTTATTCAGAACTCCGATGTACTCCACTTTTATTGTGAACTCTATGTATCATGTGAACTGTGGCTGCTAAATCAGTACGATCTTGGTTGTATGTTGGTTGGTTTGAAATCCCGCGTGATTTCACGGAATCTCGGGTTATACGGGTTTAAGTTGGGTAAATTAACTGCCTCGGTGGAAGATTTTTCTGACTTAATCTCGTATAATTACGTTGATCCGTTACAGCAACAATCATCATCCATTCATTCTTTTGCATATCGGCAATGGACAGTTTGATGCATTGGTCTAGTTTTCGCTCTGCCCAGTACACTTGCATCGACCCGATTACCCTCAGATACCAATCTTTCCACCCCTTGGTGGTTTTAGGACAAGATCGGAAGGTATCCTTCCATAAATTTAAAGAGAAATTCTAGGCTTTGAAGGGAATTCTGTTAGTCTCTGCATTGATCAAATCGGTTGGATCTAGGTTGCCCATTGGGCCTAAGCATTGGATGTGCGGCTGCTTGGTTGGAATGACTAACTTGTTGCATAGTTCCTAAGTTTGGAGGATCAAAAGAACAGAGGAAAAGAGAAAGAAAATCACCAACTATATGAACTTGCAAAGGCAAAAGGGATTGCAGTAAAGGGGGATGAAGGAGAAACAAACCGTGGGGACATCAAAGTTGATTGCCATTATCTTGAGAAGGATGGAGATGCGGCTAGAGACTCGAGGTTGCCGCTAGGGAAGGTTCTTGCTGGTTGGGGTCGCACAGTTGTTTGTTGGGATCGCCGCCGGAGAGAGAGGATGTTGAAGGTTGGAGTCTAAGGGTAGAAGACGAGCATTTAGGAGAGATTTATTTATAGGCCGATTGGAATAGGGGCATTCTAGACTTATCTCTCTGCCGCATGTGAGTAAGTCGAGGTGGTTCAGATGGATATGGTAACTGTTCGCACGATAATCAAGGGATTGTGCAGGTGGTTTGATGGCAAGCCATCATGACTCGGAAGAAATCTCAGTACAGGATATTCTAATTCCGAGGTCGGCAGCGTCACTGTGTTAGGTTCTTGCCGATGGACTATTGTTTTTGTATCTTAACCATAATCAGAACGAGAGTGGTTGAAGATTGTGCGATATTTACAAAGACGCGTGAATCAGGGCTGGGTTTGATTGGATTTGGTAACAGATTATATCATGATTGGAGGATGAGCTAAGATAATTAGGTAAAGGCAATCGTTGTTTAGAGTAAATTTCGGAACATTAATGATTTTATACTCCGAAATTGGGGGGGCATGTTGACACCATTTTTGGCACGTGTCAAAATGATCAGAGTGGGCTAATCGGCAAAAGGAAAGTTATTGTATTACGCTGGTAGAAGGGTGCCGATGAAGATCAGCTTGTGAGGATTGTTGTCGATGAATGGTGGTGACCGATGGGAAGGTTGTCGTTTGACTTAGACTCAGAGGCGTTGCTGGCAAGATCGAAGATATTATTGCCGATGCCGATGAAGGAAGATTTGAAGACTACTGTCGATGAAGCTTGTGATGATGGAAAGCATGCCGATAGAGAGGAGGTCGATGAAAATTTCATCGTAATTAAGGTAGAAAAGGAAGTAGATAGGTGTTGATTTCCTTTCTATATTTGTTAGAGTATGATTCCTGTAAGAGTCATGTTTTTCCTTAGATATGGACTCGATGTCCTAGTCGTGTCTGGTTATGTTTCTTCAGATCAGGGTATAAATATAGACTAAGGGACAATGTAAAAGAGAAATCAATCAATATCAAACTAATTTTACTCCTATTTGCATCTACTTACTTTTCGGCGACTTCGTCAATTTGCATATTTTTCTTTTTACAAGTTCTCATCGATTCGACGAGCTGCATTGCTTCAGTGCGACCTTCGACGATCCTCGAGTTCCGTGTGAGTACCTCTTGGCTGTGGCTTCTGGGTGTATCGCTGTTGTCAGGACTAAAGTACTCGAATTTTCATCCTTGTCGATTAATAGGTCAAATCGACTGGCACGCTTTGGATATTGGATTGGGTATTAGCCCTTTATGTTTGCAGATCCACTTTTACATCAACAGGTTGCAAGAAATGATGTGTGGGGCTAGGCGTGCTGATGTGCAAGCGATGTGCTGCCGTGCCGGTGATTATTGGGCTTGGTGGAAATCTGTCTCGTCCGGCCAGAAGGGACTCGTTCAACCTTGCCGCCGCACTGCTGCTAGGCTATCACAACGATGCCACGGAGTCTGCGCCCATTGCCATCACGCTTGCCTAATCGACTACTGGTGCGTGTTGTCATTGCCGTCGCGCCTGTTGCATCTACGACCTGATCGACTGCTGCGCCGCGCCACTAGCTCGCGTCACCGAATCTGTCGTCGCGCTATCGCACAAAGCCGTGTGCGGTGGCTATCCCAGTGGCACTAGGGAGCAAAAAAGGATGGCCTCCGTCCTCCGTGACCATCCTGGTGCTGAAACCACCCTAGTAGCAGCATCCAATGAGGAGCAGCAAGATGAATATGGAGGGGCAACAGCGGGACATCAGCGTGCGATGCCAAGGTAGATGGGAAAAATATGAAGAAGATGACATGTGGGGCCATGCGTCAGTGATGGAGAGAGAGAGGGTAGATGGGTATTTTGGGCAATACTAAAATAGGTTGGCATGCAAATGGGTCCAACCGTGCCCAAAGCGTACATAATGGCATACTTCAGAGAACGAAAGAATTATAATGTTGTATCTCTGAATAGGTGAATTGTAGTGGTGTTTCTCCAACCTTCGAAGATTGTAATGGCACGGATCCAAATAATCCTTTTTAGGGGGCTTTAGCGTGACTTTCTTTCATCTCTGGCGTCTAATTATGATCCTATAAGTGCAATCAAGCCCAAATTATGAGTTTTGGTGATAATGACCACACGATTAGAGGACTAATGAGTTTTATCAAGATGACAAGCAGGTATAATAAGAATGATGATAATACATGTGATGGTGGAGCCTCAAATTACAAAAAGACGCGGTGATGAACTCAAAGGTTTTCAAATTCTTTGATATTTGATCTTGAGTTTAGGATATGCCACACTATAAAGAGAGATGCAAATCTAGGTGGTCTAAGGAAGATAGAGTGATCAAGAATCTAACTAAAATAAACTAAAAAGGAGCACACAAGCACTACACTACTCACAATATAACCCTACAAAAATCAGAAGTTTTGGACCCCTATCAGAAGTTCTGATGTTGTTCTGTTGTTGGGAGCAACCCTGCGAAAGTCAGAAGTTCTGGTCTCATATCAGAACTTCTGATTTTCGTTGTAATGGTCTTTTTTGAGCTGGACCTATATATACTCACCCGCTCTCAATCTAATTGTTACCCACTCACTCTCTCACGGCCCAAAACTTCAGAGAAGTGCCTCCTAGCTCCCAAAAGCCTCTCTCTTCTCTTCTCTTTGCTCCTAACTTCAAATCTTGCAAGAGATTGAGTTGAGAGAAGGGATTTGGTGAGAGAAACATTGAAGCAAGCTTGAGTACTCGATTTCTTCATCAAGCCGGTTGGATTTACGTTTGTTACTCTTAGGGCTTTGCCCCTAGCTGGCTAGGCATTGCCCATGGAGCTTCCAACTTATGTGGCAGCCTCAGGAGATTTATAATCACCCCAATCATCTAGTGAAATCACTCCTCATCTCAAGAGATTGCTCTCTTGACTTGAGAATGAGGATAGGGTTGAAAGAGACCTAAAAGCCTTTGTAGCTTCCTCAACAACGTGGACATAGGCAAGCCTTAGTGGCGAGCTGAACCACGGGATAAACACCTTGTGTCTCTTGTGTTCTTGCTTTGTATTGTTCTATACTTGTTCTTTGTTGTCTCTCTCTCTCTCTCTCTCCCTCAAGCTATTTCTAGGGTTTGGCTCTGATCTACAAATTGGTGGTACTCCAACGGCAAGAAGGTTCTTGGGCAGCTTCATCTATCCATAAGGAAGTGTGGTAATTCGTAGATCTAAATTTCATATTGTTTGAGGCACCGATTTCATAGGTTTCCCCGTTGGTCAGAAGTTCTGATAGTTTGTGTAACATTTATCATCAGACTAATACACTGTTTCAAGTCTGTGTTTAAAGAAATTTTAGGTACGCCTATTCACCCCTCTCTAGGCAATATCAAGATCCTTACAAGTGGTATCAGAGCTAGGCTCTCAATTTCAGGCTTAACCGCCTTGAAAGATGATGTCGACAAGGAAGGAGGTATCTCTAGAACTTTTACTTTTAGATAGTTCGAATTATGCATCTTGGTCCGCTAGTGTGCCTACTATTTTTAGGGACATGGGTCCTCAAATCGAGCGGATTATAGATGTGAGTATTTCACCTCCTAGTGATGATTTGGCCTATCTATCTAGAGAGGAAGTGAAATGCTTACAACACGATGCTCAAGCTATTAATGTTTTATTTAGTGCTTTGAGTGAAGATGTTTTTGATGCCACCATATTTGAAAATGTTGAGCCACTTATGGATGCTCGTCTCATTTAGACCACACTCGAAGAAAGATATGTCAAGTCCAAATATGATGAGAAGTTGCTCTTATTGGAGGAACCCTTGAGGAGTGCTCAACTTCATCAACAAAAGAAGTGCCTCAAGTGATTCTCTCAAATGGTCAAAGTTATCATCTCACATCCGCTCCCTCACCAACATATGTGGAAGGTAATGTAATGGTAATTGGGAACAATGATTTTACATATGGTACTTCTACTTCCTCTAGTTCTTGTGAGACTAACATTTTGAAGGAAGAAGTTCGTGATCGATGGAGGCCAAATGATGAATCTACCTCACCAAGAAGCTCAACTCTCTATGCCACTTCTCATGTGAGTCTCATGGCAAAGAAAGAGAAGAATGTGGCAAGTGAGAGTGCGAGCGATAGTGAAAGTGAGAGTGAAGATGAAAGTGATGATGAGATCGATCAACACCTTGCACATCTAAGCAAGAAAGACAATTTGATGGTGCTCAAGTTCATAGAGAAAATTGATGAGCAAGAAGAAGAACTTCACAAGCAAGACAAGTTTGTCATCAAAAAGATCAAATGCTTGGAGAAGTTGACCAAAGAGCATGAGAAGCTTAAGTGCTCTCATGCTAGTTTGGTCAAAAGGTATGAAAACTTGTCAATTGAGTAAACTCGTACTATTAACTCTCTATGTTGTGTTGCTCAATTAGAAGATGAGAATTATATGCTCAAGGACAAAGTGAAAAGGCTGACTACCACGAATAAGACTTTGCAAGAAAGTCATGATGGGCTCTTGTGCTCTCATGAGAAGCTTATGGATTATCATCTCATGCTAGAAATTGCTCATGAGGTTGTGGTAATAATGGTAAAATCATACCAACCTCACACTCACAAGTGCACATGTACACAAGTTCCATATATTTTATTATATGCTAACAATTGTTGCTCTCAAGCAAGCCAACCTTTCATTGAGCATGTACTTGTAGAAACTTGTGATGATTTCATTACAAAAGAAAATAAAGAGCTCAAGGAAGAGGTAGAGAGGATAAGAAGGGACTTTATCCAATGGAAGGGCAAGTGCGATGCTCAACCTTCTCAAGATAACCGTGAAGACATGGTGAAGAAGCTTGAGAAGGGATCAACCGATGCATGCATCAAGCCACATCTAGAAGGTCACAAGTCCAACAATGGCAAAGTCAAGGGTAAATTTGGAGAAGTACAACCTATCCATAATGTAGCAGTTTCACTCAAGGCTGCGAAGATTCTAGGGTACGGTAGTGTCGCACCTGGGCAGAACAGCAAAGCCCCAAGGCCACCAAGGTGAAACTTCAACCAAAGAAGACTCCCATCACTTGCTTCAAGTGCAATAAGGAGGGTCACCATTTAAGAGATTGCTCCTTGAAGTAAGAAGACAAAGGCATGAGCAAGATTCGAGAGAAGAAAAATATGGCTCATGTCAAGTGCTCCAACTTATGACACAATGCCTCTATGTGTTCCAACAAGGTTGATGATCAAGCAATACTTTCAAAGAAGAATATAATAAGAAGTAAGAGAAAGTGTTATGGATGCAATGAGAAGGGTCATGAAATTGCATCATGCCCCTACATGGAGGATAAAGGCTTGACATCATCAAGAAAGAGGCTTATTGGTAAGGTAGCAAGCAAAAGGCAAGAAGAGAAGGCTAATAAAACAAGAGCCGCATATGCTACACTTGCAAAAGAAATGGACATCTAAGCATGGATTGTCCCATGGGTAACACTCTTAAGCTCAACTTGTCAATTGATTCAAATTTGCTTAGAAGGCCCAAAAATGACACTTGTGCTAGAAAGGTGATTGGTTCACCACATGCTAGCACAAAGGCCATTTGGGTGCCTTAGTCTCTTGTGACTAACCTTGATAGACCCAACATATTTTGGGTACCAAAGTGTGCTTGATGAGTGTTGTAGGTACTTGAAGGTGGTATGAACCTTTGGGGTGCTTGAGCAAGTTGATTGAAAATATTCACTCAAGCTATCAGTCAATTCATATTGTATTTTCTTATATGGTTGATCTAAAGATGAATCAATCAAAATATTTCAAACTTCATATTCATCTCGGTAACTAGTACCTGACCCTTGCTAGCTAGCCACTTGACTTGTGTAGTCTCTAGTAGTTCACAAATATATGTGTGTTTGTGAATTATTAAGAGTGGATAGAGTACTTCAAGTTTAAATGAATCATTTTCCATATGATGCTTTTAATGGCTCTTTAGTAGAGCAAGATCTTATTCATGTTGTAGGAAATGAGGAACCACCTTGCAAGGTAATCAAGCGAATGGCTATTGGTGAAATAAGACCATAATAAGTACAGGCTACAGAGGTGGAGGCTCCTTAAGTCACAGCTGATCTGCAACTTGCTGCTGAAGTACGAGCAGCAGTGCTGCACTAATGAGCAACACTGCTGCGCCCCTGACAGCAGCAGCTGACAATAGTCTAGTTTGAGGACAAAACCTACAACCCATATTTGAGCAAGAAGAAGATGAAATTCATGATTGAAGTAATTCATTTCTATATGATGAAAATGGAAGGTCAACTCAAGACCAATCTCTAGTGCCACAACTAAGAGCTCACCAAAACATTGAAAAGGAGTGGTAATCTCTAAAATCACAAGTGCATGTTATTTTCAAATTTTACTCCTTTGTGCCTTGTGTAGCCACTTAGGTAAAAGAAGCACATGAGGATACGTTTTGGATGTTGATCATGAAGAGAAGTATGATTGGAATTGAATTGATCATCTACATCAAGCAACATACATGATTTGAGTTTCCTTTGTGGACTTCAAATCAAGAATATCAAGATGAAGCAAGTTTTACATTCATACATACTTTGAGTTGGTTTGAAGGAATTAGAAACTTGGCTCACATTGAAAGTTGCGAATAAATTTCAAGAAAAACAAGAATAGGGCTTCAAGCTCAATGAAAGTAGAGGTGTTATCACTCACAATTCTTGAATTCTCTACTTGATGAAATCTTGTCATATGGTAGATTGCCAAATTCTCATCCTTATCCTATGGGCATCTATATGCTATATTGATTGTGAGTATCTTTTGGCATATTTCAATTTCATCATTCTATTGTTCCCATGACCTAGACATAGTGAAAATCCCAAGTTCTTAAATGAATAAAGTGCTATGTGAGAAATTCAAATACTTAGAGCACTTATCAAAGGGGAACTTACTCTATGACTAGAGTTGTGAGACTAACCATTTCTCTAAGTGATTTATGTAGTCTCACTAAAAGAGAATGTGTTTCTCAAATAGAGTGTGCTATCATATATGAGGGTAATCAATTAAAAACCATGTCATGTATTCTCTCTAGTTAATTTGGATTTGATTCATCTATGTTAGCCACTCACCATAATATGGCTTAAATCTACCCTCTTAGACTTAATTGACCAATCATACACATTCACGTTTCCATTCCACTCAAAAGAATGTGCATGAGGCTTAAAGGGAGATTTAATCCATGTTATGAGGTTTCTCTATTTTGGTAGCCCACTTGCCATCCACATATAAAGGGTTACTAAATGAGAAACTAGTGCTTATGTTACTAATGTTTTCTTGTGTTGAGCTTATTCATAAAAAATCAATGAGAAGAGGTTGTACTTTGTTTAATTGGATAAATCACAAGCCTGAAGATTACTCTTCACCTAAAGCAAGATGAGGTTGCTAGAAGCCAAAGAGAAAAGCCTGAGATTGAATAAAATCAAGTTTGAGGTAGAGTTGGATAAGCTATTGAAAGAATTCATAAGATTACAAGCATTGATAAGAGTACTAAATGTAAATAGCATCTTGTGAGTATTCTCTAACAAATTCACCTCAAGATTGGACAAAAAGAAGAGAAGAATTGAGAATTACCAAATCTGTCCAGAAAACTACAATTCTGAGTTGGTTGTCTTCAAGCATGGATTTGGAAGTTCAAATACTGATGAATGGGGCTAAAACTTTGTGAGCATGATATACATATCTAGTACTTGTTGTACAATTGGCATAAATATTGGTTTAGAAAAAAAATCAATTTTGAGTTGAATTCTGTCAGCTTCAGCATTGCGGTTTTAGACCTAGCAGTTTTGGTAGAAGATTGATTTGACTGGCCAAATGGAGGCCAAATGAGCTAAAATTTTTCCAGAAGTTAGAGGACTCATAGATTTATATCTCTAGTGGTCTGGGATATATGAATTATTCTCTAAGGAAGACAGAATTTGAAAACTCACTGGATGGAGTTGGATTGCATTGTATCAACAAGATTAAGTTGGCTCTCAGGTTGGTCATGAAGAATGGGTAAACATGAGAAATATCAGTTTGGTTCTAGAGTTATTCTCTTGCTAAAGATGAAGATCAAAATCAAAATTTAGTAAATATAAGAAAAGACCTCAAACAAGGGCTGAAAGGAGTTGCAATCAAAATACAAGAAGCAGCAAGTAATTGCAACCCATTGGAACTAGCTGAAATCAATTGGAAGCAACTAGAACCAACTAAAACTAATTGGAGTGCAAGCAGCTTGAAGGAGTTTGAAATCAGTTGGAATCTATTAAGAACTTCTCCCTTGATCTCATATTGAAAAGGTGCATGAGTGTATTTTGTGTACTCTTCCATGCACAAATTAAGGGGGAGTTTAGTCTATATCTTGTGGGACTCATGGTTTCTCTCAAGTGTAAGTTGTGTAGTCTCACACATTGGAGAAATGATGAACACCAAAGAAGGATGGATGGTTCCATTGGAATCCTAGGGTGCTCCAAAGATAATTCTAGGAGCTCTTGGTCTTTATAAAATAGTATTGGATGGCCCAATCCTTTAGTGGAATGGGATTTGAATGAGTTGAAGAAAAGAATTGAAGAGTGGCTTTCATTGTTAATTCTCCCCTATAGAGCTCATCAAGTGCACATAAATCCATTCCATTGATCATCCAAGACCATGTCAACAAAGGAGTGAAAGGACTAGGGACCAATTATGAATCTTGGAGGATCACAAGAGCACGAGTTATCAAGTGAGAACTATGGCCATCCAAATATCATTGAAGTCTCACTTATGATGGTCATATCAATCAAAATTTATGTGGTGATCTATCTATCTTCGTGGTGGTATGTTTCCTTGGCATAATTTTAATTGTTGTAAATTTATCATGCCTTGACCAAGATATATGATGAACTCCTCTAGACTTTTAACCGATTCAAGTGCACTTCGCAAGTAATTCGAGTACTTGATGCACATATTAAGGGGAGCCCGTTCTATGTCTTGTGTCTTTCGAGACTAACATTTTCTTCTAGTGAATATGTGTAGTCTCTTGGTGAGAATGAGTTTCTCATGGGTATGCTACATTAACTCAATCCAATTGGTAAAGTTATCTTTCATATTTCATTTGGATTGCATTTTTATCTCTTAAGTAGCTACTCTCCATAATATAGCCTAAATTCCCTTATTTGGACTTAATTGACCAAAAGTGCATATGTTCTTGCCTTCCAAATATATATGAATGCACTATCAAAAAAGGGGATTTAGTCTATGTTATGAGGTTTTACAATTAGTGATCAACATGCCTTTCACATCCTAATGGTCACTAGTTGTGAAACTATAGCTTGTGCAATTTAGCGCTATCTCTTGTCTTTATGAGCATTCTCTAAGTGACATTATGAGATACAAGAATCCATTTCAATTGGCATCAACTTGTGAAGAATCTTTCAATTGATGTCAAAATTATGAAGATCATATTTCAATTAGTATTGATGGATAATCTTTCAATGTGGTATATCAAGAAATATATCTACAATTGGTATCTTAAAATGACAATAAGAGCTAGCAATGGACTCTCAACCGAGATCAAGCACAAGTTTCAAAAATCTTCATGTGGGTCATGATGAAGTGAGATTGGCATAAAAGAAACCATTTTGCATTGTGTAAAGAAGTGCCAAGCTCATCAAAGCACTAAATTCAAAAATTCATGATCACGGTGGAGATTATGAGGCTTATAACAAAGGTATATCGTTCTATGAACTCTTGTATTACCTTTGTGTGCATCTAGGCCCGATATTATGCTAGTAAGTACATGTGTGCTAGAATTCAAGCTAATCCGAAAGAGTGACAGATGACCATTAAGAGAATATTGAAATTTAGCACACCTTTGGTTGATCAACTAGCATCTAGGTAAAAGGTTTGCAAAAAGTTCATAATGTGCTTCAAAATACTTTATCAAAAGAGAACTTGCATTTTATGGTCATTGCTTGTTTTGGTTATCTTTTGTTGACCATATTATGTCAAGTTTGTTGTATCCCTCTTCCTTCTTTTCTCGCTTTTTGGTGCTTGTTGCCAAAGTGGGAGAATGAGAGAGGGGGTACAATTTTTTTGTCACCTTGGATGCTTGTGTGCACACTTGTCATATGCATCACGTATATTCTTGTGACACTATGTGCAGCACCCCACATAAGCATGGATGTAGGGGGAGCCCCATCACTTAACTCTATATGTGAATTTTGGCCTCTTATGTCAATTTGAGAATTCAATTCTCTATTCACATATTTAGGGGGAGTCTCTACACCCATGGCTCAAAAAACTCAGTTATATTTCAATATCTTTGTAAGCTCTAATTGTGTTATCATCAATCACCAAAAAGGGAGAGATTGTAAGTGCAATCAAGCCCTAATTGTGGGTTTTGGTGATAATGACCACATGATTAGAGGATTAATGAGTTTTATCAAGATGACAAGCAGGTATAATAAGAATGATGATAATACATGTGATGGTGGAGCCTCAAATTACAAAAAGACACGGTGATGAACTCAAAGGCTTTTAAATTCTTTGATATTTGATTTTGAGTTTAGGATATGTTGCACTATAAAGAGGGATGCAAATCTAGGTGGTCTGAGGAAGATAAAGTGCTCAAGAATCTAACTAAAATAAACCAAAAGGGGCACACAAGCACTACACTACTCACAATAGAACCCTACAAAAATCAGAAGTTTTAGACCCCTATCTGTTGTTCTGTTGTTGGGAGAAACCCTGCGAAACTCAGAAGTTCTGGTCCCTTATCAGAAGTTCTGATGTTGAGCGTAACCCTGCGAAAGTCAGAAGTTCTGGTCTCATATCATAACTTCTGGTTTTCGCTGTAACGGTCTTTTTTTTAAGTTGGACCTATATATACTCACCCCCTCTCAATCTAACCATTACCCACTCACTCTCTCACACCCCAAAACTTCAGAGAAGTGCCTCCTAGCTCTCAAAAGCCTCTCTCTTTTCTTCTCTTTGCTCCTAGCTTCAAATCTTGCAAGAGATTGAGTTGAGAGAAGGGATTTGGTGAAAGAAACAGTGAAGCAAGCTTGAGCACTCGATTTCTTCGTCAAGTCGGTTGGTTTTGCATTTGTTACTCTTGGGCTTCCAACTTGTGTGGCAGCCCCGGGAGGTTTGTAATCACCCCAATCATCTAGTGAAATCACTCCTCATCTCAAGAGATTGCTCTCTTGACTTGAGAATGAGGATAGGGTTGAAAGAGACCTAAAAGCCTTTGTAGCATCCTCAACAACGTGGACATAGGCAAGCCTTAGTGGTGAGCTGAACCATAGGATAAACACCTTGTGTCTCTTGTGTTCTTGCTTTGTATTGTTCTATACTTGTTCTTTATTGTCTGTCTCTCTCCCTCAAGCTATTTCTAGGGTTTGGTCCTGATCTACAAATTGGTGGTACTCCAAGGGCAAGAAGGTTCTTAGGCAGCTTCATCTATCCATAAGGAAGTGTGGTAATTCGTAGATCTAAATTTTATATTATTTTAGGCACCGATTTCATAGGTTCTCTCGTTGGTCAGAAGTTCTGATAGTTTGCGTCAGAACTTCTGATACTCAGAAGTGATCCTCAGACTAATCCGCTATTTCAAGTCTATGTTTAAAGAAATTTTATGTATGTCTATTCATCCCCCTCTAGGCGACATCAAGGTCCTTACAGATCCAACGGTTCCCACCAATTTTAAGGTGAACTTGCAAGAATTAGCAGTTTCATAGTTGGATATGGTCCTCTAACTTTTAATCAGGTATAGTTGAGTCCATATGCCCTATTGAGATGGAATAGTACCAGAACTAATTGCTAGTTTGTTAATAGTTAGCTTATCACAAAAAAGGTTAGTTAATAGTTAGGTGTCTAAAAATTAGTATTATGCTGTTTGAATCCCTAACAAATGTATATTGTTGCTTACACGTAAAGACATTTATGCCTTTTACCTAATTGCACGCAAAGACTAGGAAGGAGTGTTTGACTTTTTCAAGATTAGTTTCCCCTATTAGTCAGAATTATCTGGGTTTTGCCAACTAGTGGACCAACAATTAGTTGGAGGCTTAACTAAATATTAGTCCATCCATTAGCTCATTAGCCCATTCATTTGGATTCTTATAGACTAAAAATTAGTCAACTAGTTGTTAGTCACATGAATCCAAATACAACCTTATTAGATCTATATCTCACTCAAAATTAGAGAAGATTCATCCTCGTTTGCCCCTCCCCTCCCCCTTGGTCAGCGAGGTGAGTCAAATGTCTTCGCTAAGTAGTATAAAGGAACTTAAGAGGTTGGTAGGTTGGCTCATGCCATGTCTATTGTCTACCACGACATACCATGCCTGACCCAAGTACAACTTGAGAGGACGGTCCTGGGTTGTCGACCGTGGTGCAGAGCCAGTGCCTCATGGTACTTCTGTTGTAGCATCTGAGGGTCCTCCCACAGCAACCGCGAGAAGCTCTTCCTCTATAGTCACTGAAGACCTATCACATGTGCCATTTGTAACAGAACCGACCAATTATATGAAATTAAGTAAGAAAATCATCTGCCGAAGCTGATGATTTAGCAAACTTAAGCCCATATAACCCGGTAGTCCGTAAAACCACGAAGGATTTCAAACCAACCAACATATAAACCAAGATTGTACAAGTTTAGCAGCCACAGTCATATATTACATAAAGTTCGCAACTATAACAGAACTGACCAATTATACGAAATTAAGTAAGAAAATCACTCGCCGAAACAGATGATTTAGCAAACTTAAGCCCGTATAACCCGGTAGTCCGTGAAACCATGAAGGATTTCAAACCAACCAACATACAAACTAAGATCATACAAGTTTAGTAGCCACAGTCACATATTACATAAAGTTCGCAATATCAGTTGAATACATCGGAGTTTAGAACATAAAGTTATTACAAACCAAGTTCATAATGAAATAGCGGAAGCAAATAGTTTTAAAGCCACACACACATGTTTAGTTTAGATACAGTGCCAGAAGATAGTCATTTTCAACAAAAGCATCAGATAAGACATACGGAGCGACCATG
This sequence comes from Saccharum hybrid cultivar R570, assembly GCA_038087645.1. NCBI lineage: Eukaryota > Viridiplantae > Streptophyta > Magnoliopsida > Poales > Poaceae > Saccharum > Saccharum hybrid cultivar. The sequence goes on along the minus strand of JAQSUU010000191.1, from coordinate 5,782,782 downwards.
CCCTTGGTCCTAGTTGTCGCCCATTGTAGGGTAAAGGCAGTTGATGTAATAAATGTAGTACATCTGACCATCTGCAACAACAATGAGAACAACGCCTTGAGTACGAGAAAGTACTCAGCTAGACTTACCCGTCTTAAACCAAAATAAAGTTACACCAAGGAGTATGCAAGGCTTTCTTTTAGTGGATTAGCTGACTCATTTGCAGAAGAACAGTAAATTAACTTAATGAACCATTTAATTACTTTGCATCATCTTTATTATAACCTATCAATCTAGGTAAGCACCTATACTATAGCAATCACTCGATTAACCAATAATATCTAGTTACAAACTTGGGTTAAGAATTTCCAACACCATCCATATAACCATCAGTGTTCCATCATCATTACTACGATGTTGTAACTCGAGTCAAGTGCTCACTATCCAGGAGCGATGGCGATTCGAATTGATTCCTAACCAGCTGGTGATTTATTCCTCACACAAACCACACTCACTTGCTAAAGTGAGTTATAGATCACCAATGACACTATCCAGGTAAATATCATGGGATAAACTGGAGCCGCAGTACCCAGGGACCGCCCGATAGCTAGGACGCACCTTGGGCTCACTCTTCACGTCCCCGTTATACCCCTTCAGCACTAGTACGCGCACCCATGTAGATCCCGACCCGAATAATGCCTCTAGCTCGCGGTCGAAAGGTACTTTATTCGGCCAACTAAATGTGAGGCATGCGTTCAACATGACAAGTGGGATGAGCAACGATTGGTCCTTAACCGACACAGACGGAAAACTAATAGCACCCCAGAACCCCGTCTGGTTGCCTCCAACTTTTCCGTCCGGTCTCCAATTATCCATCAACACATGGTTATTTCTAGGATATCATCCATTTTATAGCTAAAGTATTCTAGTAACCACCTATAATTGCAGGTGACCGAAAATCACTGATCGCTATCGATCTAAGCAGGGCTAAGCAGTTATTCGATCCTAAACCTATCAGGGTAAGAATATCATACGGTAGGCAAGAATAGTAATAAATGCATCAACGGTTTCACACAACTCATATAACTTAATGCAACAATATATAAGACTCATATATATAAAGAATTACTTTCATAAAGTAGGAGACTTAGAATGCTCCGGGGCTTGCCTCGCTCAAAGGAACTTGGTTGATGGTCCACGCACTCGGGCATGTCCTCTCCTTGCTCCTCTACCTCTGGCACCTCCTATGCCTAGATTTCCTATGGGTCGGTTCTAGCCTGCTCCTCTTGCACTGCTACTGGCACTTCCTCCTGCAATTATGTATGATACATTTGCATAAGTAAATATGCAAACGTTGCATCGGATGCGATGGCATGCGATGATCATGATGGCATGATATGCAGATGAACACATTAAGACTTTAATGGATAGAATAGAGGTAAAACCTTTCTATAAGGTAGTCAACATCATCTAAGGATAGTTACCATGAGTGCATGTCATCTACTGCATTCTCGTCTACTACTAACCCCCACTACTTTTTCGCTAACTAACATATAGCCCTAACACAAGTGCTACTACACTTTATCAACATAACTACACTGACATGCTAAAGGACATTAGCAAGTGATTTGATGCTTCAAACATACACCAAAGCTTCACCATTAAACTAATCATTCATAAAGAATATTATTTTATTTCACTTTTAAACTAGGGTTACAACAGCAACATGTATTTTTAGTATATAGAAAAATATAGAAAAATTACAGTAGCATAGCCATACTATAAGTAGCCTACCACAAAATTTTTATGGTAATTGGATAAGTAAAACTGCCTACACAAAAATGATAAGCTAGGGGGTATAAATGAGCAAAAAATACTTTGTACTATGAAAAGTATCAAACAACAGATTTAGTATTTTTTTCTATGATCTACACAGTAAACAAACATTGTAAAAAATTATCATATGCATATTTTATACTAATTTTTCTCTCTAGCAAAATAACAAAAATCAGCCAATAAAGTCACTTGAACTAGACATCAATATTTTTCTACAGAACATGCATGACATATATTTTTCATGCAAAGAACATCACAAAATAAGACTAACAAAACTAGAACCATATTTTTCTGATAAATATTCTATTTACTATGCATTTTCTAAGATAATAACAATTACAAGAATTAAATAAATCCCTATATAAAAGTATCACAAAGTTGACATGCAATATTTTTAAACTGTAGATCTAGTCATTAGGATCACAACAAAATTTGTTTCATATATTTTGGAGCAATAAATCTCAAGATATGATTTTTGGAATCATTTACACATTTTCTGGAAATTCATTTTTCAAATCCCCTTTAAAAATCAGCCGCTGAAATCGCTGGGTACACCCGCTACTTCACCCCCAACTCCACACCGAGGGATAGACAGGCGGGGCCTGCGGGTTAACTGGCCCCACCCGCCAGCCACACCGTGGCAGGGGAGGCGTTGACCGCGCTGATCTCGCTGTTGGTGAGCTCGCCGGCGGTGAGGTCATCATCAGCGGCTTTCCCGCGAAGAGGCGAACTTGATGCTCTAGCCAAAGGCACTGGAGGAGCTTCAGGTTGAGCTCGACGGCTAGCAAGGCGGTGCGGTGGCGCGTTTCACCAGCGGTACGCCGACTCCGGCCATAGCGAAGGCAGGCGAGTTACGCGCGGGGTCCGCGAGGTCAAGACGCGCACGAAATCAAAGAAAAATGGAGGGAAGGGGAAGAAGGGAGCTCTAGCCATGGAGGGCCAAGCTCGGCAGCCATGGCACCACCGTGGAGGGGAAACGCCACGCGGGCCTTACCACGGTGCGAATGGAGGCAACAACGGGCGCACGGGGTGGTAGAGGTTGAGGCGGAGCCGTTGGTAGACGCAATCGAAGAATGGCGGTGTAGTGGCGCAGCTTGACGCCGGTGGGTAGAGTGACGGCATGCGACGGCGTGAGCTCCCGCTCGGCTTGCTGCTGCTGCTGTGGTGCAACTGCTATGGGCGCGTGAGCGAGGAGGGGAGCGGGAGACAGAATGGATGGAGAGGGAGACATGGCGCGAACCAGGCGGGGTGAAGGCAGGCCGGCGGTGCCGCGCGGCGAGCTCGCTGGCGCATGACCAGCCCCGCGGCGTGCGTGGCCTGGCGCGGTCGGGACGACGCGCACGAGCGTGGGCACGGGCAGTGGCAGACCGGGCCGGCTCGCTCAGGTGGGCCGAAAGGGAGGCGCAGGTCCAATTCCAGAGAAAAAATGATTTTTCATTTTTATTTTCAAATACACAGCCCCATTTTTCCATTTTGAGCAATTAAAAAGCATTTTCTCAAATTGGTCCAAAAAGAAAAGTTGTTTAGAATTTTAAACTCTACAACTTCGCTTTAGGGTAAAATTTGCAATTCCAAATAGATTTTGAAATAAAGCTTCAAAGTTCATTTTAATCAAAAAACTCATTTTTCTAAATTATTTTTAAAAGCAAATTTTGAGAAACTTTTGAATGCAAAACTTGCTCCAAATTTCATGCTAAACATTTCTAAATTATTTGCACTACCAAATAAACTAGTTTGTTGACCTAATCAATCACACTCATGGCATAGTTTTATTTAAACAAGCAATCACAACATTCATGTTTCAGAGTTATGTTTCACATGTTTCAAACCTCTATTTTATTTATATTTCATGTGATTATGAATGCACAATGATTCTCATGTGCATGATTTGCAGTACCTAATGCATGCTTAACACCCGAGGTGTTACAGCAACATCATTGAAATACATCGAAGTTTAAAGCATAAAGTTATTAAAAACCAAGTTCATAAGAAAGTAGCGGAAGCAAATAGTTTTAAAACAATACACACATTCTTAGTTCAGATACAGTGCCAGAAGATAGTCATGTCCACCAAAAACATCAGATAAGACATACGGAGCGACCATGCCCTTGGTCTTAGTTGTCGCCCATCGCAAGGTACAGACAGTTGATGCAATAACCATAGTATATCTAACCATCTGCAACAACAATAGGAACGACGCCCTGAGTACGACAAAATACTTAGTTAGACTTACTCGTCTTAAACTAAAATAAAGTGACACCAAGGAGTATGCAAGACTTTCTTGTAGTGGACTAGCTGACTCATTTGTGAAAGGGCAAAGTTGACATAATGAACCATTTAAATACTTTGCATCATCTTTATTATAACTTATCAATCTAGGTAAGCACTTATACAAGAGCAATCACTTGATTAACCAATAACATCTAGTTATCAATTTAGATTTAGCATTTCCAACATCATCCATATAACCATCAGTGTTCCATCATCATTACTACGATGACGTAAGTCGAGTTAAGTGCTCACTATCCAGGAGCGATGGTGATTCAAATCAATTCCTAACCAGCTAGTGATTTATTCCTCACACAAACCACACTCACCGATCAAGTGAGCTACAGATCATCAATGACACTATACAGGTAAACATCATGGGACAAACTGGGGCCGCAGTACCTAGGGACCACCCGACTGCCAGGAATCAGGCCTTACATGCCCTTAGGCTCACTCTCCGTGCCCCTATCATACCCCTTCAGCACCAATACGCGCACCCGTGTAGATCTCGGCCTGAATAATGCCACTAACTTCAGGGTCGAAAGGTACTTTATTCGGCCAGCTAAATATGAGGCATGCGTTCAACATGACAAGAGGGACGAGCAACGATCGGTCCTTAACCGACACAGACAGAAAACTAATAGCACCCCAGAACCTTATCTGGTTGCCTCTAACTTTTTCATCCGGTCTTCAATTATCCATCAACACATGGTTATTTCTAGGATATCTTCTATTCCATAGCTAAAGCATTCCAGTAATCACCTATAATTGCAGGTGACAGAAAATCACTGATCGCTATCAGTCTAAGCAGGGCTAAGCAGTTATTCGATCCTAAGCCTAACAGGGTAAGAATATAATAAGATAGGCAAGGATAGTAATAAATGCACCAATGGTTTCACTCCACTCCTATAACTTAATAAAACAATATATAAGACTCATATATAAAAGATTGCTTTTATAAAGTAGGAGACTTAGAATGCTCTAGGGCTTGCCCTGCTTAAAGGAACTAGGTTGATAGTCCACGCACTCGGGCAGGTTCTCTCCTTGCTCCTCTACCTCTTGCACCTCCTGTGCCTGGATTTCCTATGGTTCGGCCCCGGCCTGCTGTAACACCCCTGGTGTTACGAGCTCGCTTAGCACCCCGATTAAGGTCAAAAGAAATTAAGTAAACAAGTTCTTGGGTTTTAAAATTTTTACCTCATGTAAATAATAAATAGATAATGTTGGTTAATTGGTTTTATAGAAAAACATGCTAATGAGACCCTAATTAGAAAATAGAACAATAGGATGTTTTAATTGTTTGGCATGAAAAACAATTTTTATAAACAAAAATACAATGTAACTTGAGCATTGCGCTTAAGTAATAACTTATGAGCAAGTTATGTAGATAAAAATACAACTTTTATTGTGGAAAATAAATATTGTTAAATAGTTTTTGCAAGCTTGAAAATCGAATTCGAAATTCAACTCGACCTAAACTTTAGATCTCATCTTTGGCAGAGCGAAGTAATGGCAATGCCATTTTGACAATTAATTCTAACAATAATGGTTGAGCACTAACATCATGTTTTTGCACAGGCGGTTGCTTCTAAGCGAGCATGCGAGCATGGTATAGGTGGCAGGCATGTTGGACGTCGCGTTGCTCTCATAAAAATTGGCCCAACTACCTAGAACATGCAGTGAACCGTGTTTAGTGTCGTGTTCGCGAACTGTCATTCGACGTGGCAAACCTAGGTTGGCGTGCTCCTATTTTTCGGTCTGGTGACCCCCTAGGCAGGTGTATCGCTTCTTTAGCTAGGTGATAGTGTCGATTAGGTGTTCATGAAGTTGGGTGGACGTAGTCGAGTTTGTTTGCGACCCTTGATCCGCTTTAATATCCATGCGCGTCAACGCTCGCTTGCACTCAGCCTATGTCCGCAGTCACCGTGACGTACACGCTACTGTGGGGGGGGGGCATGCCTAGTCTTGTCGCCCGGAGCTGCGCCACTGCTGCCCTTGTTGCCCTGCCCCTACGGTCATGCTCAAGTGGAGGTCGAGGCTCCGCTCGTCCTCGCCACACTTAGTCTGTGCAGCGCCATGTGCGCCCTGTCATGTCGCTCGAGTCGCTGCATGCTGCCTTGCTGCGACATCAGTGATGCTCGATCACGCATCCCTCGCTCCATAACCGTGACCCTTCCCCAAGCCGCATCCCTTTTTTCTCCCCCTACTATCCCTGCACTGAGTCTGAGCTGCCATTGCTGACCCAAGCTCGGTGCTCGAGTTCGCTGGCCGAGTGCCTCCTCCAGTCTTCCTCCGCCCCAGTAGATGGTGCAGCCGCCGTCCCCCACTCGCGTCGCGCCTTCCGTGCCCCTCCTTGGCCGCCCCTTTGCCATGTCGCAGCACAATTGCCAGATCGACGTCGTCGTAGTGCCGCGGGCGCCGTGGCCAGCCGGCTACAGGCCTTGTCTGCCCTGGCTGTGTGTTCTTATGGGCCCGCATCGGTATCGTGGGGGGTGCGCGGCCCTCAGTCGCAGCTGTCGGCCAGCCCCAGGAGGGATTGGGCTGAGCTCGAGTCCATCCTCTGCTCTGCGTCTGCGATCGGAGATGAAGAGAGGGTAAGTACCCAATCGGTGGGGGAGATTCGATTGGTGGTGGGTCTAGTCTCGCTCTAACCTCCTCTACCTAGTGCTCGCCTCAGCTTGGCCAGAACCTTCATCGACGTTGTGCTGACGCGTTCGCGCCCCGCTCGGAGCGCTGCCGTACCACCCGCCCGCGTGTGGCCAGCCCTCCACTATCGCCCTCCACCCCAACCATCAGCACAGCTTGCCTCGAGGTGAGTTAGGGATGCTCTCACGCCTTCTCTACTGCCCTCTCGCTGCCTTGAATGGTCGGAACAGCCATGCCACCATGTGGATTCGCCGCCATCGTAGTTAGGCTCATTGGTGCACCGGTTGGCTTCCAATCACCACCTACGGGTTGGCTTTTGCTCCGCAACGCTCGTCGGCCTGCTAGTTTGGCCGGCGCTTCTCTGCGTTTTTCGGTGTAGCCGAGCAGTGCTAGCCGAAGCGGCGCCATCGCGCGCAGGGGCGTTGGGGGACCGGTTCGTTGTGAAGGTGGGTTGTTGGGGGGTGCACGATGCAAATCACGTCTCTGGTACAATAGTAATCAAGATAGTCACAGAATAACGTGATAGACCGAGGACTCTTTTGCTATTGTGCCATCGCACTAGCGTGGTGGGCCGGGTGGACCGGCCGGCTGGCGCGCGGTCGTACCCCCACCTAGGCCGCTTTGCTGGGCAGCCGGTTGTGTGCTTCGCGCCTGAGCCTGGTCGGTTGGGTCAAATGATGGCCGCCAACCCTTTTCCCTTTTCTAATTGATCTTCTAATGTAGTTTCTAGCTTAAATTATAAATTCAATATCTAAATGTGTAGAAGTCTAAAAATTATGAAACCAAATTTGTTAAGTTACCAAAATCATGCTCCATCTGTTAATGCATTTTACCCACATAGTTGCATAATAGTTTTGGGAGTCCCTAATTAATTTGAAATGCTTAATGTTAATGCGATATAAACTTGTGGGAATTTCTGTGGTGAATTGGCGATAGTATGGATCTTGAAAAATTTCACAGTAAATACCTAATATTGGTAGCTGCTCACTGTAGTTTTTGTAGCTCTAAAATAATTAGTTGCTAGGATAGTTGAGGCTGCCCTTTTATGAATAAATATTAAATTGATAGAACGGAATAAGTAAAACCTTGGGTTTGTATAACTAAACTAGTCTTTGGAAAATAGCGCGTTACTTGGTACCCTAGATGTGTGGCCTAGCACGTTAGTGTTGGCTCGGTCGCTTGAGAGTGTAATCGGAGTTGTAGTTATCGCTGATTATTTATCTCTAAGATGCATTCCCGTATATTATAATAGGAACCATGACGGATCGTGGAGTCATCTAGAGTAGCAGAACAGGTGGCGCCTGAATGATCGTGTCATCCTGGTGGAATGCTAACTCTTGGTTAAATCTTACCCAAGCAAGCCCCGGTACATAACCTCTATTATTCTGCACTTTAATTTATGCTTGTGCGTTAAGTTTACAGGAGTTAGATGAAACCTACTTGCATATATATATATATATATATATATATATATATATATATATATATATATATATATATATATATATATATATATATATATATATATATATATATATATATATATATATATATATATATACTATGAGTCTTTCTAGTATGATAGGATCGCGTAGCTTGCTATGCTATAGGATTCCGGTAGAAGTCGAGTGATTATCTGTCACTCGCGAGAGATAGGGAATACATTACTGTTACTATTATCATGTTACTATCACATAGAATAAATATGTATAATAATTGGATACCGTGCAGAATGGGCTTGGATGGACTTGGACTTGGTTGGGCAACAGAGCGGGGCTCTGGTTGCATTTGTTTCGCCTGCATTGATTAAGGACCGTTCATTGCATTGGATTCCATAGTCAGGTCACAGACCTACTTGTCCCGAGCATATACTTGCTTATGGGAGCGGAAAGACTTGTTTCTCTCTTGTCATGGGTTCCGGCTCTTTCCGGGCTGACTTTTTAGGTGGTTATATATATGGGTTGAGGAGGTCTAAGCACCATACTCAGGTCGGGCCTGCAGTGTTAGGGGCTTACAGTCCAAGCTTGGACAGGGACCTGGATCCCTTGACAGGAGTGGAACGGGTTGGTCTTGCTTGTGCTCGGGGTACAAGCAAGACGTGTGTTTTTAGGGCACCCAGCTAGGCACATTGATTCGCAAATCACCGTCAATTTGACAGTCCGACATGACTATAATCTGGCATCGTAGCAAGAGCTACGGAAGATGGTAAAATGGTTCTGTTTGCTTACCACCTGCTTAGAAGTAGCCATGGTGCTTACATAGAATGGTTGGATAATGAACTATTGATGACTGCTAATAAAAAGAAATATAAGGATGCACATTTAGTAATGCTTCTTACAGATGCAATAAATCCACAAGCCAGAAAGCCTTGCATAATCCTTGGAGTCTTTTTCTTTCCTCCTGACGGGTAAGTCTTGCAGAGTATAATTGAGTACTCAGGGTTTGTTCTACCCTGTTGCAGGTGACAGGTGCTGATAAGCTAACACTTGAGTATGGAAACCTCCTGATGGGCTCAGCGAGGATTTCCTTTACGATACGGAGTAGAGTTTGTTTATTAAAACTCTCACCAAAAGTTTTACAAAGAAAATACTTATAAATTGTTATCGTTTCATGCATATAAACGTTCTTCATGTTAATGTTTAACTTATCATTAAATGGTTTCATTTTTGCTAAACTCTGATCACCTTTTATATTCCGTTGTTATAATCAAATAATGAATTACTCTCAATGTTGTACTAAAAGTGATGTAAGAAATGACATGGATGTTGTAAGCTTTACTCTCTCATTTGTGATCCTGATGTAAAAATGTGGATCTTCAAGTTCTACCTTGCGGTGTGCTCGACAGAATCGCATAGTTTAGTGTTCTCCCTTGAGTACTTATGGTCTAATAGAAGACGAGTACTCCTGAGAGGGTATTAGATTATGCAGTTCTACCACACCTGCTCCTCTTGTACTGCTGCTTGCACTTCCTCCTACGATCCTGTATGATGCAATTGTATAAGTAATTATGCATGTGGTGCTTTGGATGCGATGACATATGATGATCGTGATTGCATGCAATGTAGATGAACACACTTAGATTTATTAGATAGAATAGAGGTAAAACTTTTCTACTAGGTAGTCAACATCATCCAAGGACAGGTACCACAGGTACATGTCTCTACTGCATTCTCTTCTATTGCTAACCCCCGTTAGCTACCGTTAACTACTATAAAGCCACAACACTTGTGCTACTACACTTCATCACCACAGCTATCCTAACATGCCAAGTGACATCAACAAGTTATTTGATGCTTCAAAGATACACCAAAGCTACACCATTAAACTAATCATGCATAAATAATATTATTTTATTTCACTTTAAACTAATGTTACAATAGCATCATGTATTTCTAGTGCATAGAAAAATCTAGAAAATTATAGTAGCATAGTCATACCATAATTAGTTTACCATAAAATTTTCATGGTATTTGAATAAGTAAAGCAGCCTAAACAAAAATGATAAGCTATGGTGGATAAATTAGCATGAAAATACTTTGTACTATGAAAAGTATCAAATAGTATATTTAGTATTTTTCCCAAGACCTACATAGTCTACAAACATTGTACAAAAAAATTCACATACACGTTTTATTCATATTTTTGGCTCTAGCAATTTTACAAGAAATAGAAAATAAATGCACATAAATCACATAGCTATATTTTTCACAGAAAGTACATCTCAAGAATAGATCAACAAAATTGGAATCATATTTTTCTGATGTATATTCTATTTATTATGCATTTTCCAAGAAAACAACATTTACAATAATTAAATAAAGACCTATATAAAAGTATCACAAAATTGACATGCAATATTTTTAAACTATAGATCTACTCATAAAAATCCTAGCAAAATTTGTTTCATCCAATTTGGAGCAATATTTCTCAAGATATGAATTTCTAAAGCATTTAAACATTTCTGAAAAACATTTCTTGAATTCCCTTTTCAAAACAGCGCACTAAAACATTAGGTACACCCTGCTGCTTCACCCCAACACCACGGAGAGGGACAGATAGGCGGGGCCCGCGGGTCAACCGACCCCACCGGTCAGCCAGACCCGAGGCGGGCTCACCGTTGACCGGCGACAACTCGCCGTCGACGAGGCGTACGGCCACACGGTCACCACCTACACACTCTATGTAACACCTCAAGTGTTTAGCTCCATAAGTGCATTGCATTTGCATTGCATAAGCATAAGCATGCATCATTCATGTTTGTTATTTTATGTGATGCAACACATGTGATTATTCTAGGGTTTGTTTGATTTATTTCATGAAGTATTTGATAGTTGGTGTAACAAAAAGGTAAGGTAGCCAATCATGACCTACAACACCTTAGTTATACTTAGGGTAACATTTGGAACAAGTTTCATGTTGACCAAAATTACAAATTTGCCCTCCAAGAGAAGTTGACCACCATTTGACCCTAGAAGGCTCTAGTTTGACTAGTTAAAAAGTCCAGCTTAGAAATCTTGCATGGAGAAGCAACCTTAAGTAAAGTTGTAGAGAATTTCATGAGGAACAAAAGTTCTAATATGGCCATCTCATGAAAATGACCAGAGCATGCTCAAAAATGGCCCACAAGTCAGCTTGAGTGGTGATCAACACTTAGAAAAATTCTAAGTCTGAAAATTGGATTTTTTAGTTTCACTGTACCTCACTTTAGCAACTTGTAACTCACAAACCAGGCCAAACCAGCCTTTGAGCCAATTAACAAAGTTGTTGTCCACACATAGCTCTACAACATTGTCAATATCACCATCACCTGGTTCTCAATAGTTTAGGAGATATAGTGTCAAGAAGTTAGGGTTTCAGTCGGCGTTGATCTCTGAAACTGCATTTCAGTTTCAAGGGGCACCACTTTGGAGCTCTGTAGTTTCAAATCTAGGCCGAACCAGCCCAAACTCCAATTGACAAACTTGTAGACCTCATGTAGCTCTACAAAATTGGTGTAATCATCTTCGACTAATTCGAACCGGTTTGGGAGATAATCATCGTGGAAGTCGCTCTGTCAGTCGGTCATCGCTGTCACCATTCACCGATTCAGTTTCGTCAGCCGGGAGAGTGGCCGACCGGCCGCAGGCCGTCGTCGACGCGTGGACGCGCGGTGGCGCCCGTACGCCGGCCCTGGCCCCACCAGTCAGGCCGCGACGCCTTCAAGACGCCACGACGCGCGAGCCGGCCTCCATTCCTCCGCCCCCTCTCTTCCAGTTGCCAAGAACACCGAAACCGAGCCGCCGTTGCCGTTCTTCTCCGGCGAGCTCAAGCGCGAGCTACACCGCATCACCGGCCGCCCGACCTCGCCAATCCCTCCGCCTCACCACCCTCCATCCCCTTGACCCACCGAAGCCCGCGATTTGACTCAAGGTGAGCCGCATTGCTTTATTCCCCGTCTCCGAGAGGTCGCCGGAGCCCGCCATGGGACCTCACCGTGGTCGGGGTGCTTCGGGTCTCTCTCCATCTTCCCTTCCTAGCAAAATGGATCCGCCTAGCTTCGGTGAAGCTCGTACCGAGCCTAGACCGCACCGTGCATCCTCACCGGCGACGGTGCGCCGCCACCGGACATCACCGGCCGCCGCTCGCGGTGACAAGCCCCTTCCACCCCATCCCCATCCATTCCACGAGCACCAATCGACGCACCAGGTGACGGAGAACACGAGGCGGTGTTCGATTGGCCGAGCGAGCTCTTCTCCGGCGAGCTCGAGCTCGTCGGAGCTCGCGGGCCTCCGCCTCCCCTGTCTCCGGTCACTGACCGCGGGGGCCCGCCCATCAGTGTCGCACGCGGGCGGGAGCGCTGAGCGGGCCGCGCGCGCGCGAGTGTGGGCCGAGTTTTCCGGGCCGGCCCAGTTCATCCGAAATGAAATTCATTTTTATTATTTTGTCACTGATTTTTGTACAAGTTGGAAAAATATAGATCTAGGGTTTTAATGATCCAAAAATCATGAGATAAATTTTGTTAGGGTCTACATGATGTGTAGTATTTTAGAAAAATATAAATCTGGAATGTGATGTTTAATTTCTAGGAGAATTTAATAGATCCTTTAAATGTGTTTTGGAATGCAAGCAAATTTGTTAAATTTATAACTTGAGCTGTAGTGTTCCATAAATCATGAAATTTGGTGGGTAGGTTACTCTATTCTAGCCCTAGCTCTGGTAAAAATTTGGGCAGCAGTGCCTAAGTACTTTTCAAGTTATAATGCTATCTTGTTATTTTAGGAAATGCTTAAAGGAATTTTAGTAATTTTTCTACATGTGCAATGTTCTTATAAATTTTTGGACAATGTCTTGGTACCTTAAAGTGTCTAAGAAAAATATGAAATCTGTTGTTTGACACTTTTCAATAGGGTTTCCTATTTATGCAAAAATCAGCCTTATTAGCTTGTGAATTTTGTGTAGGGAGTTCCTGTAGATAAATTTAGTTCAACTTTTTACAGTAGTCTATTTTTGGGTCAAAGAGTCCTCTGTAATTTTTGTAGAATTTTGGGAGCAGTTTACATATATGTTTAAAATTCCACCTAATTAATTAAGTAAAATAAGAAATGAGTATAAATAAATGTTCTAGGTAGTCACACCCTACCTTTTTGGTGTTTTTATACCCCATGTGAACTTTTGGAAATATTATTTTGGTTTTAAGGGTCTTTGGCCATATCAATAAATATTTAATCTTTGCAATTTTAGGTTTTCTGGACAGCTAGTAGTAATTCTAAATTTGGCTTTGATAAAATTGGTTGCTGGAAAACTTGTAAATACCAAAGTTGGAGTAAACTTGATGAACTAGCTTGTGTTAAAATTTGGAAGCATTTGGCTTAGTAGTTTGAGAGTTACTATCGTTTAAAGTGGCAGTTCAAAATCTGCTACTCTCTGTTTTGAGAGGACAGATTCTGGAACTTGTGAAGTTTGACATGGAAAACTTAGGAGTTTGGAGTTGAGGTCTGAAAATGAATTGTAGTGCATTTCGTAGGCTTTCCAGATTGTCTTAGATCATATCTTTTGGAATTGTAAATCTCCAGTTGTGATAAAAACAAGTGGCTGCTGTCCAGAATGCTTACTGTGGTGTTTTGCTGATTGATATGGTGAGATATCCTAAGACATGCTACTTTTATAATTGTTAGGTGTTAGGGCCTTAACTGAGGATGAGCAGCTTTATCTTAGGTTAAGTATATTAGGTGAGTACTTCTCTACTGGAGAAGAGATTTGCACGTACTAATAAAATAACTTGAATAGAGTATTTTATTTCTAAAATGCATTTCATTCCGAGCATGTTGCACCCATTTATGCATCCATTATATTTGTTGTGCATTCATGCAATAGGTGCACCGGAGGGGGTAACTCTCCTCGAATTCGAGCCTGTAATTCCGGAGGTGAACCAGGAGCAGCAGGAGCCCGAGGATCCAGCAGGCGAAGGAGACGCCGCTGAAGACTTGCCGGAGTGCCCTGACCACCGGCCTTCAACTTTTCTGAAAGGCAAGCCCCGGTGCATGCTGAACCTACTGTTTTATAAATTAATCTTGAGTACTTTTAATTGTTTACTGCATTAAGTTGTAGGAGTTATATGAAAACATTTGTTGCATTATACCTGTCCTTGTCCAGATATCGTACTTAATCCTATATTAGGTTAGGCACGTGTCAATGCTTAGCCCTGCTTAGTTCGGTAGAAGTCGGGTGATTTCCGGTCATCCGCGAGATGTAGGAAGGAGTCACAAGTGGCTTTATGGCTATCGTGGATGGAACCATGCCTTAAAATGAAATGCAGACCGGGCGAGAGTTCGATAGTACAGCCGCAAGACACTTCACGTCTTGGGTGTGGAGCTATGCCCGTCTGAGTCATTTAAGGACCGATTCGCTGTACGTCCTTGAGTCATGTTGAACGCAGTCTAACACTTAGTTGGCCGGATAAGTCGTTCCGACCATGAAGTCGAGTAGTATGGTTCAGGCCGGGAATCGAATGGTAGGTTGCATCTTGGAGGAGAGAAAGGATGTGCTTGGGGACATTGGCGTGAGACCAAGGGGGGTTAGAGTCCCTATCACCTGGCAGAGTGTCGCCCTTGGGGACGCGACATTATTCGGGCCCGTGATTCCTGAACTGTACAAAAGATGACCTGAGCAGCCTTCGCCGGGCGTGACTCGGTGAGTGTTAGAAATACCCCTCCAGCTGGATAGGAATTCGATTCGAATCGCCGTCGCTCCCGGTTAGTGAGCACTTGACTTGAGCAGCGGCAACGTAGAACTCATTAAATGAACTGGTGGTTAAGGGAATGATACAATGTTGCCATAATGATATACCTGCTATGGATATAATAATAATGTTGTTTGATTATAATCAAGTGCATGTTTAGTACAGGTGCTAAGATAGATGACAGGTAAATGCTAAAAATAACTGCTAGTACAGGTTATAAGAGTTTCAATTACTTATGCCTTTATGCAAAATGTTATGTCAGCTAGCCTCTTGTGTAAGCCTTGCATAATCCTTGGTGTCATCTTATTTCTGGTTTTCGACGGGTAAGTCTAGCTGAGTACATTCCAGTACTCAGGGTTTATTCCCTCCTGTTGCAGATGACATGCTTTATCAGGGATTCTGCAAGACGTGTCTCCACCCTGCGGGTGATGATAACTAGATCACAAGGGCGTGATCGTCTTTATGTACTTTCCTCATGCTTTTGCGGGTTGTCGATCATCCAGACTGGCAGTATTTAATTAACTAGTGTGTGTGTTATGCTTCCGCTACTTTCAAACTTGGTTTGTAATATTTGCTACTCCGTGGTGTAAACTTATTTCAAAACTTCTTGTGAAATGTAACGTACGATGTGTATGTTGAATGATGCGATCCTGGTTGTAAGCAGTTTGGTTTGAAATCCTTCGTGATTTCGATTGACTACCGGGATTATATGGGCTCAAGTATGAAAATTTGAGCGCTTCGGTGCTTGTTTTCGTACTTGTGCTCTTATAATTTGGTCGGTTCTGTTACAGCTGGTACCGGAGCATAATTCAACATTAAACACATCTTACGGGTAATTAAAAACAAAAGTATTTGTTTATAAAAAGGGTTAAAAACTATAAAAATTATATTTTAGGTATGCCAGTGATCACATCCCTTAGCCCAAATAAGGACTCTTAGGTGGCTTATTATAAAGACTAACTTGGGGGCCTTGTTTGTTTTTGTTTCGTCGTCCATACGACGTGATATTGTATGGATGCCATCCACTTGGGTGGTAATGTATGGATCAATTGCCTCGACGCTCTGGTAAGTGTGAGTTGTGAGAGCATGATCGTCCAACCGGCGATCTGGGGGAGAGTAGTTTTGGTGACTTGCATACTTACATGTTTAAACCATGTAATTACGTAAGCACTTAATTGTGGGAACCTTATTATATCGGGTAGCTTTGATACTGAAGTATATACATCAGGGGATGTGTATATGGAAAGTATTTAAATTACGGCTTTCTTGTGTGCATATATTGGGAAACTGTTGGGCTGAAATGAGGTTTTCTGCAGGTACACTAACAGCATAACGAGTAGACCGATAGTTTCGCTTATATGAGAGAACGTATGTATGCCACCGCCTAGCGTTAGAACTTTAGGTTTCTACTAAGGTGAGAGGGCGTACGGAACGTGCATGCATCATGTTTAATTATATCATACATATCATTTACTCCCTCCTTAAAAATTTCAGTACTCCCGACTAAAGTAAATTTCGTATCCCCTAAATAATCCTCACTTTAAGTCGTATCTTATCTTGTTGCTACAGATGGCACGTACCAAGAGGACCGCTCGTAAGTCCACTGGGGGCAGGGCACCGCGTCACCAGCTCGCTCCACGTGAGCCCCGCCCTGAGCCTACTGAGGTGGAAAGGCTGAGGGCAGAGTTGGCTGAAGTGACTGCTGCCAGGAATGCAGCACGGCAACAACTGGAACAAGTGATTCATGATCGTGATCAAGAGACGCTTGCAGTCCAGAGGTTGACAGTGGCAAATCGCAACTGTCAACGCATGTTGGTCCGTGTGATGGAACAGAGGGATGAAGCCTGGCATGAGGAGAACGTTCTGAGAGCTCGTCAGTTTGAGCTCGAGCAACAGTTGGAGAACGCTGAAGAATACAATGATAATCTTCATGAAGAAGTGCACCGCCTGAACAACGAGCTTAATCCCCTGCTGCCTCAAAACAACAACGCCGATGAGGACATGGGTTCGGGAATCTTCATGGCTGAGGATGATGATGAAGTGGAGGGTGATGGACCACAGGATGCCCCACCTGCAGAAGCACCAGAGGAAGAGCCAGAAGAAGAAGAAGACGAGGAGTTAGAGCCTGTCAGTGATGAGGACGGCGGGGAGATCCTTGACACTGACTCGGAGGATGATGCTTAGAGTAGTCATCACGTGCCCATAATGTTAGGATCGTCTTTTGTGCCCTCCCTGTGAAGGAGTGAGGCCTTGTAATAACTTGACTTTGGGATGTAAGGTTGAACCGTATGTTTCCTGAATGTAGTTTGAACCTGTTAATTTCGATCACAACTTGATGTCTTATTATGTTGCGTTCAATGATGGTGTCACGATTAGCACCCTTCGGTGCCGCGACGAAACCGAGGGCCTCCTATGGCGCGCGACATAAGGCTGTGCTGCTTGGCACGCGCAGGTATCGAGGTGGCTAGTCATGATCCACCATGGAACTCTTCATTGAGAAGTCTCTTTATGGTCAGCTTGAAGTAGCCTTTCCCAGTCAACTAATAAAAAAAAAGTCTTGAGATCGAATCCAAGTACCGTGCAAAAGATCAAAAATCACGTAGATAGCAACGTAAACGGTCCGGTAACCGTTGTGCTCCCTGTGAGTGAGCCTTTATCAAAGAGCATCTTGTTGGATTGCCAAGTATGATCTCGTCAAATGATGCGCTAGAATGGATTGTGCGGTTGTGATGAATTATTGTGCCTTAATCATTATGAGAAATCTATTCATACAGTCACTTTGACATTTCGCAATAATTCATCTACAAAATTTCCCACATCGTCAGTGCTCATTGGCTATGCATTTTGCAGATGTCGTACAATCTACGCCGGGGTCGTGGAAATGAGGAGGAGGAACAACCGCCCCCTCCGCCACCACCTACTCTGGCTGAGCTGATGCAGACAGTGGTCGAAGGGCAGCGCATGTTGGCAGATGCTATGCGCCAGCTGGCTAACCGGGAAGCTCGTCCTGGTCGCCAGGGCCCAGAGCCAAATCAGTACAGCGATTTCAAGGACTTTCTGGATACAAAGCCCCCGCTCTTCAAGGAAGCGGAAGAACCCCTGCAGGCTGACGAGTGGTTGAATACCATTGAACAAAAGTTTCGTCCGCTACGCCTGACTGATGAGCTGAAAACTGAGTATGCTTCCCATCAGTTGCATGGTCCGACGGGCATTTGGTGGAGCCACTATCGTTCCACACTGCTTGCCAATGTCCCGATTGCTTGGGAGCAGTTTAAGGCGGCATTCTATGGAAATTATATCCCTCCCGGTCTTATGGCAATTAAGCACACAGAGTTTATGAGGCTGTCGCAAGGAAACAAAAGCCTGACTGAATACTTGCAATCCTTCAACAACCTGGCAAGGTATGCTACAGAGTTTGTGGATACCGATGCCAAAAAGATTGCTAGCTTCAAAAGGGGCCTCGGCCCAAAACTGATGAAAACTATGGGCACTAGCAAATGTACTACTTTCAATGATTTCATCAGCGATGCTTTGACCCAGGAGAACAACAATACTATTTATTCTGCCTCTAAGAGCCGTAAAAGGGCCCTTGAGGCAAGTGCTTCTCAGTCAAGGGCCTCAGCGGCACCGAGGTCTTCCCCTCGCCCACCTGCTCAGAATACAAAGTTCCGTCCGCCGCAGAAGAAGCCTGCTGCAAAAACGGGGTTTCGTAAGGCTTATACCGTCGCTCTGCCAAAGGGGACTTCGGGACAGAGCAGCTCTAGTGTTCCTCCTAGCAATATGCCTTGCTGGAACTGCAACAAGCCAGGCCATTGGTCCAGGAATTGTCCTTACCCCAAGAAGAATGTCAACCAAGGTGGCCGTCAAGGTCACGCCCATTATAACAGCATTGAGGAAATTCCATCTGGTGAGGTGGTCACCGCTGGTAAGTTTCTAGTTGACCAACACCCCGCAGTGGTGCTTTTTGATTCAGGTGCTTCGCATTCCTTTATCAGTCCTAAGTTTGCATCCAAATTTGCACACAAGTTGCATACTGTTGAAGGTGTGGGTTATTGTATTAGTACTGCAAGTGGGAATATTTCCACAAACAAAGTAGTGGGGAACCTTGAGTTTGAGATAGAAGGGCGAAGTTATTCGCTTGCCCTATTGGTTTTACCTGGTTT
This sequence comes from Saccharum hybrid cultivar R570, assembly GCA_038087645.1. Classification (NCBI taxonomy): domain Eukaryota; kingdom Viridiplantae; phylum Streptophyta; class Magnoliopsida; order Poales; family Poaceae; genus Saccharum; species Saccharum hybrid cultivar. Next base: position 5,763,672 of record JAQSUU010000191.1, on the reverse strand, counting down.
AGACATAGATGTTATCTTGGGCATGAATTGGATGAGTCAGAATGGGGTACTCATTGACACATCCGCTCGGGTAGTTATGCTCAGAGATCCTACAGATCAAAAAGGTTTTCTAGTACAACTTCCCAGAAAGGTTGAATTGTCGGGGAAAATTCATGCTGTGCAAGCAAAGGCGTTGGCTGAAATTTCCATAGTAAATGAATTTCCGGACGTTTTTCCCGATGAATTGCCGGGACTCCCTCCGGATCGGGATGTGGAGTTTAAAATCGAGTTGTTGCCTGGCACCGCACCCATCTCTAGGAGACCCTATAGGATGCCTCCAAATGAACTAGCTGAACTTAAGGTGCAATTGAATGAACTTTTGAAGAAAGGGTTGATTCGTCCTAGCTCGTCTCCGTGGGGATGCCCTGCTATCTTTGTAAAGAAGAAGGATCAAACCTTGCGGATGTGCGTGGACTATAGACCTCTGAATGCGGTCACTGTTAAGAATAAGTACCCTCTCCCGCGAATCGACATCTTGTTCGATCAGTTGTCTAAAGCTAAAGTTTTCTCCAAGATCGATCTAAGATCGGGCTACCATCAAATTAAAATTCGTCCGGAAGATGTTCCAAAGACAGCCTTTTCTACCAGATACGGTCTTTATGAGTATCTTGTTATGTCTTTCGGCTTGACAAATGCCCCCGCACACTTCATGTACTTGATGAATTCGGTGTTTATGCCTGAACTGGACAAGTTTTTGGTGGTATTTATTGATGACATCTTGGTATATTCTGTGAATGAGGAGGATCACGCTGAACATCTGCGTATAGTCCTCACAAGACTGCGTGAACATCAACTATATGCAAAGTTCAGTAAGTGCGAATTCTGGCTTCGTGAAGTACCTTTCCTTGGGCATGTGTTGTCCGATGGAGGAATTATGGTGGACCTCGCCAAGGTACAGGAAGTACTAAACTGGAAGGCTCCTATCTCGGTTCACGAGGTCCGAAGTTTTCTTGGTTTGGCTAGCTATTATCGTCGCTTCATCCCGGATTTCTCCAAAATAGCCAAGCCAATGACTCGGTTGCTGCAGAAAGACACCAGGTTTGTCTGGACTCCTGAGTGTGATGCGGCTTTTCACCAACTACGAACCCTCCTAACCTCGGCTCCGGTTTTGGCACAACCGAATATCGAGAAACCATTTGATGTTTATTGTGATGCCTCAGGCATAGGTTTGGGAGGCGTTTTGATGCAGGAAGGCCGAGTAATTGCATATACCTCGCGGCAACTTCGGAAGCATGAGGTGAATTATCCAACGCATGACTTAGAACTGGCTGCAGTTGTTCATGCTTTGAAAGTATGGCGGCATTATCTGCTGGGAAATGTCTGCAATATCTACACCGATCATAAAAGCCTCAAATACATCTTCACTCAACCCGAGCTAAATATGCGTCAGAGAAGATGGCTCGAGTTGATTAAAGATTATAATCTTCAAGTACACTATCACCCAGGCAAGGCAAATGTGGTTGCGGACGCTTTAAGCCGTAAGTCTCATTGCCATTCCTTAATTGAAACTGATTTTTACCGATCTCGCCTGTTACATCCGGCAGTCCTGTACAACATCACTGTCAGTGGTACTCTTAGAAATAGAATCATTGAGCTCCAAAAGACTGATCCGGATATCTTTCACATAAAACGGAAGATGAATGAAGGAGAGACTAAGCATTTCAGGTTAGATGACGAAGGTGTGCTGTGGTTTAAGGATAGGTTAGTGGTACCTAAGGACCGAGAGCTTAGAGATCAGATCCTGTCCGAAGCACATTCGTCCAAGTTGTCCATCCATCCGGGTAGTAATAAGATGTATTATGATTTGAAACCCCTTTATTGGTGGACCAAGATGCGGAAAGAGATAGCAGCATATGTTGCTAGATGTGACACCTGTTGCAGAGTGAAAGCTGTGCACATGAAAGCTGGGCTACTTCAGCCACTTTCCATTCTAGGCTGGAAATGGGAAGAGATAAGTATGGATTTCATTGTCGGACTTCCTCCTACTGTCAAAAATCATAATTCCATCTGGGTAATTGTGGATCGTTTGACCAAATCAGCTCACTTCATTCCAGTGAGAGTGGACTATCGTCCCACTGACTATGCTGAGTTGTACTTCAATCAGATAGTCCGGCTTCATGGGATACCTCGTACTATCGTTTCTGACCGTGGTCCCCAGTTCACTGCTCGCTTTTGGGAGCATTTGCATCACCTTCTGGGAACCAAGTTAGTGAGAAGCTCTGCTTATCACCCCCAGACATCGGGTCAGACAGAACGAGTTAACCAAATCTTGGAAGATCTGTTGCGAGCATGCGTCATTTCATCCAAAGGTTCTTGGGAAAAATGGTTACCTTTAGCCGAATTCTCGTACAATAACAGTTATCAAGAGAGTATTAAGATGGCCCCATTCGAAGCCTTGTACGGTCGAAAGTGTCGAACTCCACTAAACTGGGTAGAAGCTGGGGAAAGAAGGTATTATGGCATTGATTTTGTCTAGGAAGCCGAGGAACAAGTCCGTACCATCCAGAAACACATGGCTGCAGCACAAGCGAGACAGAAAAGCTATGCGGATTGTCGTAGAAAACCACTCGAATTTGAAGTTGGAGACTTCGTTTATTTGAAAGTTTCTCCAATGAAGAGTGTCCAACGTTTTGGTGTTAAGCGGAAACTTGCACCAAGATACGTGGGTCCTTTCCAGATCATAGGCAAGAGTGGAGCTGTTGCGTACAAAATCCAGTTGCCTCCTGAGATAAGAGCCATATTCAACATTTTCCATGTATCTCAGCTTAAAAAGTGTCTTCGAGTTCCTGAGGAACAAGTTCCTTTAGGTGATATCAGACTGGAATCCAACCTAACCTATGAAGAAAAGCCAGTCCGAGTGATCGATACTCAGGAACGAGTAACTAGAAGTAAAGTGGTTAAGTGGTACAAAGTGATGTGGAGTAATCAGGGAAGTGAGAGTGATGCTACGTGGGAACGGGAGGATTATTTGCGGGATGGTTATAAAGAATTCTATGAAAAATGGTACGCTTTCCAAATCTCGGGACGAGATTTTTATAAGGGGGGAGGGCTGTAACACCTCAAGTGTTTAGCTCCATAAGTGCATTGCATTTGCATTGCATAAGCATAAGCATGCATCATTCATGTTTGTTATTTTATGTGATGCAACACATGTGATTATTCTAGGGTTTGTTTGATTTATTTCATGAAGTATTTGATAGTTGGTGTAACAAAAAGGTAAGGTAGCCAATCATGACCTACAACACCTTAGTTATACTTAGGGTAACATTTAGAACAAGTTTCATGTTGACCAAAATTACAAATTTGCCCTCCAAGAGAAGTTGACCACCATTTGACCCTAGAAGGCTCTAGTTTGACCAGTTAAAAAGTCTAGCTTAGAAATCTTGCATGGAGAAGCAACCTTAAGTAAAGTTGTAGAGAATTTCATGAGGAACAAAAGTTCTAATATGGCCATCTCATGAAAATGACCAGAGCATGCTCAAAAATGGCCCACAAGTCAGCTTGAGTGGTGATCAACACTTAGAAAAATTCTAAGTCTGGAAATTGGATTTTTTCAGTTTCACTGTACCTCACTTTAGCAACTTGTAACTCACAAACCAGGCCAAACCAGCCTTTGAGCCAATTGACAAAGTTGTTGTCCACACATAGCTCTACAACATTGTCAATATCACCATCACCTGGTTCTCAATAGTTTAGGAGATATAGTGTCAAGAAGTTAGGGTTTCAGTCGGCGTTGATCTCTGAAACTGCATTTCAGTTTCAAGGGGCACCACTTTGGAGCTCTGTAGTTTCAAATCTAGGCCGAACCAGCCCAAACTCCAATTGGCAAACTTGTAGACCTCATGTAGCTCTACAAAATTGGTGTAATCATCTTCGACTAATTCGAACCGGTTTGGGAGATAATCATCGTGGAAGTCGCTCTGTCAGTCGGTCATCGCTGTCACCATTCACCGATTCAGTTTCGTCAGCCGGGAGAGTGGCCGACCGGCCGCAGGCCGTCGTCGACGCGTGGACGCGCGGTGGCGCCCGTACGCCGGCCCTGGCCCCACTAGTCAGGCCGCGACGCCTTCAAGACGCCACGACGCGCGAGCCGGCCTCCATTCCTCCGCCCCCTCTCTTCTAGTTGCCAAGAACACCGAAACCGAGCCGCCGTTGCCGTTCTTCTCCGGCGAGCTCAAGCGCGAGCTACACCGCATCACCGGCCGCCCGACCTCGCCAATCCCTCCGCCTCACCACCCTCCATCCCCTTGACCCACCGAAGCCCGCGATTTGACTCAAGGTGAGCCGCATTGCTTTCTTCCCCGTCTCCGAGAGGTCGCCGGAGCCCGCCATGGGACCTCACCGTGGTCGGGGTGCTTCGGGTCTCTCTCCATCTTCCCTTCCTAGCAAAATGGATCCGCCTAGCTTCGGTGAAGCTCGTACCGAGCCTAGACCGCACCGTGCATCCTCACCGGCGACGGTGCGCCGCCACCAGACATCACCGGCCGCCGCTCGCGGTGACAAGCCCCTTCCACCCCATCCCCATCCATTCCACGAGCACCAATCGACGCACCGGGTGGCGGAGAACACGAGGCGGTGTTCGATTGGCCGAGCGAGCTCTTCTCCGGCGAGCTCGAGCTCGTCGGAGCTCGCGGGCCTCCGCCTCCCCTGTCTCCGGTCACTGACCGCGGGGGCCCGCCCGTCAGTGTCGCGCGCGGGCGGGAGCGCTGAGCGGGCCGCGCGCGCGCGAGTGTGGGCCGAGTTTTCCGGGCCGGCCCAGTTCATCCGAAATGAAATTCATTTTTATTATTTTGTCACTGATTTTTGTACAAGTTGGAAAAATATAGATCTAGGGTTTTAATGATCCAAAAATCATGAGATAAATTTTGTTAGGGTCTACATGATGTGTAGTATTTTAGAAAAATATAAATCTGGAATGTGATGTTTAATTTCTAGGAGAATTTAATAGATCCTTTAAATGTGTTTTGGAATGCAAGCAAATTTGTTAAATTTATAACTTGAGCTGTATTGTTCCATATATCATGAAATTTGGTGGGTAGGTTACTCTATGCTAGCCCTAGCTCTGGTAAAAATTTGGACAGCAGTGCTTAAGTACTTTTCAAGTTATAATGCTATCTTGTTATTTTAGGAAATGCTTAAAGGAATTTTAGTAATTTTTCTACATGTGCAATGTTCTTATAAATTTTTGGAGAATGTCTTGGTACCTTAAAGTGTCTAAGAAAAATATGAAATATGTTGTTTGACACTTTTCAATAGGGTTTCCTATTTATGCAAAAATCAGCCTTATTAGCTTGTGAATTTTGTGTAGGGAGTTCCTGTGGATAAATTTAGTTCAAATTTTTACAGTAGTCTATTTTTGGGTCAAAGAGTCCTCTGTAATTTTTGTAGAATTTTGGGAGCAGTTTACATATATGTTTAAAATTCCACCTAATTAATTAAGTAAAATAAGAAATGAGTATAAATAAATGTTCTAGGTAGTCACACCCTACCTTTTTGGTGTTCTTATACCCCATGTGAACTTTTGGAAATCTTAGTTTGGTTTTAAGGGTCTTTGGCCATATCAATAAATATTTAATCTTTGTAATTTTAGGTTTTCTGGACAGCTAGTAGTAATTCTAAATTTGGCTTTGATAAAATTGGTTGCTGGAAAACTTGTAAATACCAAAGTTGGAGTAAACTTGATGAACTAGCTTGTGTCAAAATTTGGAAGCATTTGGCTTAGTAGTTTGAGAGTTACTATCGTTTAAAGTGGCAGTTCAAAATCTGCTACTCTCTGTTTTGAGAGGACAGATTCTGGAACTTGTGAAGTTTGACATGGAAAACTTAGGAGTTTGGAGTTGAGGTCTGAAAATGAATTGTAGTGCATTTCGTAGGCTTTCCAGATTGTCTTAGATCATATCTTTTGGAATTGTAAATCTCCAGTTGTGATAAAAACAAGTGGCTGCTGTCCAGAATGCTTACTGTGGTGTTTTGCTGATTGATATGGTGAGATATCCTAAGACATGCTACTTTTGTAATTGTTAGGTGTTAGGGCCTTAACTGAGGATGAGCAACTTTATCTTAGGTTAAGTAGATTAGGTGAGTACTTCTCTACTGGAGAAGAGATTTGCACGTACTAATAAAATAACTTGAATAGAGTATTTTATTTCTAAAATGCATTTCATTCCGAGCATGTTGCACCCATTTATGCATCTATTATATTTATTGTGCATTCATGCAATAGGTGCACCGGAGGGGGTAACTCTCCTCGAATTCGAGCCTGTAATTCCGGAGGTGAACCAGGAGCAGCAGGAGCCCGAGGATCCAGCAGGCGAAGGAGACGCCGCTGAAGACTTGCCGGAGTGCCCTGACCACCGGCCTTCAACTTTTCTGAAAGGCAAGCCCCGGTGCATGCTGAACCTACTGTTTTATAAATTAATCTTGAGTACTTTTAATTGTTTACTGCATTAAGTTGTAGGAGTTATATGAAAACACTTGTTGCATTATACCTGTCCTTGTCCAGATATCGTACTTAATCCTATATTAGGTTAGGCACGTGTCAATGCTTAGCCCTGCTTAGTTCGGTAGAAGTCGGGTGATTTCCGGTCATCCGCGAGATGTAGGAAGGAGTCACGAGTGGCTTTATGGCTATCGTGGATGGAACCATGCCTTAAAATGAAATGGAGACCGGGCGGGAGTTCGATAGTACAGCCGCAAGACACTTCACGTCTTGGGTGTGGAGCTATGCCCGTCTGAGTCGTTTAAGGACCGATTCGCTGTACGTCCTTGAGTCATGTTGAACGCAGTCTAACACTTAGTTGGCCGGATAAGTCGTTCCGACCGCGAAGTCGAGTAGTATGGTTCAGGCCGGGAATCGAATGGTAGGTTGCATCTTGGAGGAGAGAAAGGATGTGCTTGGGGACATTAGCGTGAGACCAAGGGGGGGTTAGAGTCCCTATCACCTGGCAGAGTGTCGCCCTTGGGGACGCGACATTATTCGGGCCCGCGATTCCTGAACTGTACAAAAGATGACCTGAGCAGCCTTCGCCGGGCGTGACTCGGTGAGTGTTAGAAATACCCCTCCAGCTGGATAGGAATTCGATTCGAATCGCCGTCGCTCCCGGTTAGTGAGCACTTGACTTGAGCAGCGGCAACGTAGAACTCATTAAATGAACTGGTGGTTAAGGGAATGATACAATGTTGCCATAATGATATACCTGCTATGGATATAATAATAATGTTGTTTGATTATAATCAAGTGCATGTTTAGTACAGGTGCTAAGATAGATGACAGGTAAATACTAAAAATAACTGCTAGTACAGGTTATAAGAGTTTCAATTACTTATGCCTTTATGCAAAATGTTATGTCAGCTAGCCTCTTGTGTAAGCCTTGCATAATCCTTGGTGTCATCTTATTTCTGGTTTTCGACGGGTAAGTCTAGCTGAGTACATTCCAGTACTCAGGGTTTATTCCCTCCTGTTGCAGATGACATGCTTTATCAGGGATTCTGCAAGACGTGTCTCCACCCTGCGGGTGATGATAACTAGATCACAAGGGCGTGATCGTCTTTATGTACTTTCCTCATGCTTTTGCGGGTTGTCGATCATCCAGACTGGCAGTATTTAATTAACTAGTGTGTGTGTTATGCTTCCGCTACTTTCAAACTTGGTTTGTAATATTTGCTACTCCGTGGTGTAAACTTATTTCGGAACTTCTTGTGAAATGTAACGTACGATGTGTATGTTGAATGATGCGATCCTGGTTGTAAGCAGTTTGGTTTGAAATCCTTCGTGATTTCGATTGACTACCGGGATTATATGGGCTCAAGTATAAAAATTTGAGCGCTTCGGTGCTTGTTTTCGTACTTGTGCTCTTATAATTTGGTCGGTTCTGTTACACTCTACGCGATGACCCGCACTCGATGGGCTAGAGAACGGAGCCAATGGAGGAGCGGAGCAAGCTTGAAGGTGGCCATGGGGGAGGCGGTGGCGCGGCTTGCCGTCGGGAGGGCCAACCCGGCCACGACAAGGTGCGGGGAGGCACGAGAGAGGTTCACTAGGTCAAGGTGGTGGTGATGCGCGCGAGAGAAGGGAGGAAGAGAGGGCAGAGAGGAGGAGTCCACGGAGCGGGGCTCTCCGGTGAGCTCGGTCGGGGCTCTGACGAGCGATTCCCGCGGATGGTGGCCTTACCACGGTGAGCCAATGCGAGCACGGAATGCGCGAGGTGGAGATGGTGGTCGGAGCAAGATGGAGGCGCCGACGGTGAGCTGTGGTGGCCGGAATAGCCAACACCGGTGAGGCGCTTGCGCGGGCGGTGGCGGAGGTGAGTGCTTGCACGTGCTCTGCTGCTACTGGCGCGGTGGGAGGAAAATGGGAGGGAGCAGGCGAGGCGGACGTGCACGCGGAGGGAGTAGGCGGGCGCGAAGGGGCACGGGGGCCACCGGATGGCCAGGTGCCGTTGTTGCCAGCGCATGGTTTCCACGCGGCGGCGGCCTTCTACCGCGGTCAGGGCGCTGGCGCGCGACGCGCAGGAGAGGGAGGAGGGGTGCGGGCAAGCGCGGAGGTGGGCTAGGCCGCATTGGCCGTGGGCCAGAAAGTGAAGCGCGTGGCCCACAAAGGTAAAACTCGATTTTTCTTTTTATTTTCTGAAGAATCACAATATTTTTACCTTTTTGAGCAACAAAAAATTATTTTCACAAGTTGGTCTAAAAATAAAAGTGTTTAGAATTTTGAACTCTACAACTTTGCTTAAAGGTGCATTTTAAAATTCCAACTAGATTTTAAAATAGAGATTTAAAGTTCATTTAAATCAAAATCCCAATTTTCTAAGTTATTTTTAAAAAGCAAAATTTGAGAAAATTTTGAATACCAAACTTGCTCCAAATTATTTACTAAGCATTTCTAAATGATTTGCACTACCAAACAAACACGTTTATTGAGCTAACAAGCACAATCATGTCATAGTTTTATCTAAACAAACAAATGCAACATCTATATTTCAGAGCTACGTTTCATATGTTTCAAGCCAATGTTTTTTGAGCTAAGCATTATGAATGCAAGATGATGCTAATGTTTTTTGAGCCAATGTTTTTTGAGCTAAGCATTATGAATGCAACTACCAAACAAACACGTTTATTGAGCTAAGCATTATGAATGCAAGATGATGCTCATGCTCATGATTTGCAGTGCCTAATGCATGTTAACACCAGAGGTGTTACACCATTGCTGCCATGGAGTACAACGACTATCGCTGAGTGAGTGTAGCCCAGTTGCCACCTAGACACCGCGAGCGAGGGACTCTGGTACAACTCCTAGGTGAACAATGAATAATATGTAAGTAGTGCTTGTCATTTCTTTATAATCATCTCATTGTGATGTGAATTTGGAGATAATTTGGCTAATGCAGGTTCGGTCTTGCTTGTTTTTTTGTAGCCTTATAGGTGGAAGGCAAATGCTTATTCTTCAAGTGGAGCTTTGATTATAGGAAGTACTTGCCAACTTTGCTCGCAAAGGAAAATTACAGATTAGAAGTCAAGGCCCCGCATGATCGATGATCTAGTAGAGATGGATGTGAAGCCTAAACTTGCTGATGATGACAAGATGGATGTCATAAGTTTGGTTTTATTATTGGTGGTGAATTGGTGATATGTATTGTTCATAGGTGTTCTTGAGTTTTTCAAAAGTGGTAATTCTTGTTAAGTGATGTAATGCGGAATGACACGGTGTGTAAGTGATGCAATGTGTACTATAACTATAATGACTTTTCTTAAGTTTGAATGGAATCAAATTAATGGTCAGATCTAGCCTTGTCCCAACAATTGATATCACTATCAGATGTGAGAACCGACAGTGATAAGTGAGCACCATAATTGTCAATTACCACGCTGTCGGATCTAATTCTAGTACTGATGCCAAGTTTAGACCCGACAGTGATCTATGGACATATACTAGTGAAGTTCTCGACATGATCCAAGTGCTCATATTCATGGATTTATTTCAAGATTTAAATGTATTATTCTTTGAGCCGTCAATGACAAACGGGTAGAGTGCATACACGTATTTGTGGATGTTTGTGTGCATACATGCATGTGAGTATCTATATTTGTGTTATGATTAAGTGGTATATGAGATACTTTATATGGAACAATGTGTAGATACTCAGCTTACGAATAAAAGCAACTCAGTAATAAACAAGCGATCCCATCGAATTGACTCTGTACCAAACAAAGCCAGGGAATTCGATGACCCCTCTAGGGTTGCAAGGCGGGTTATACGTGGACATGTAAATAGTCTATTTTTTTGGGCTACCCGCAGACCTGCAAAACTTAGCCTATTTACAGGTTGTGGACACTTCGTCATGCATCCCTAGGTCCCTCCTATTGACAAAAATTGAGAAAATAATAACAACTTAGCAATAAATAAGTGGTCAAATCTAATTGTCTCTGTACCAAACAAAAACAAGGAATTCGATGAATCCCTCCTTTTATTGACAGAAATTGAGAAAATAATATCAACGCAGTAATAAACAAGTGATCCAAATCCAATTGACTCGTACGAAGCAAAACCAAGGAAGTCGATGAATCCCACCTATTGACAGAATTGAGTCGCCCCTTTCGGCAATCTGATATCTTGTTCTCAAAATAGCACTTAGACGAGTGAGCAAAGCCGAATTGAGTTTTTGTGGAATTTGCAATGGAGCCTCTAAAACACACATACATGTTGTATAGATACTTATAGGTCTTCATAATCTTTAGTCGCCATTCAATGATACAAGTACTTTTTTTTAGAAAAAAGGCCAGCATTCTATCGTGTTCATGCCGAACAACAAATTCACATGATACTCGGAACAGAATTCGAAAGCGCATGCATATTGGCTACGACTCCTACCATGTAACAAAGCTACGATAAGCTACATCGTCACCATGATGCAGATGCAGATCGGCAGCACGCGGTTCATTCAGACGACTTGACGATGAAGTTGTGGCGCCTGATGGGGTTCATGGCGACGGGCGGGCCGGCGGTGCGAGGCCACGCCTGGAACTTCTTGTCCGTCTCCTGCCACCACTCGTTCGTCGCCACGGTCCGCGGAGTCGTGCCTGCAGACAAAGCAGCAGTGATGTCCAGTGCCTCTTCTTCCACTGCTGAGAAATTGGTGGGGCATTATTGGCACCTCACCTCCGAGGACCTTCCTGTCCGCGACGTAGACGCCGCAGACGTACGCGAAGGCGAAAGACGCCGCCACCGACCCGATGATGTACTTGGTGGCCATTAATGCTAGTAATAAGGTGCTGACGACCTGCCAAATTAAATGCACTGTGTTTTCAATTTTCATGACACGAAGTATCAGAAATAATGACAGTATTGAGAAAAATAAAACAGAAGTAGTACTGTACATGCTAACTTGCATATGGTACACAAAAATTGAAAAAAAGGGTTGAATCAAAATGACCGGTAATTAAGCAGTTGAGCATTCACCGTGGTCCGTGGGCAACCAAATGCGGAGTGCAGACTGCAGAGATGAGCAAGTAGAAGTAGGTCTGCAACCTTGCTTTGCTTCCAGCTTCTGACGGGCAGGCATCTTTATATTACTACACTGAAGTAGTACAAGTACTTGCTAGCAAGACAAGTTGCCGTTATCATATTTTGGTTCTGAATTTTTTAGATAATGGTATTTTGGTTCTGACTGAAAACGATTTGCTGGATCCTCAGTATAATAGCACAGTACCTGGTAAGAATACGCAATTGATGACAATCTGTCGACGAAACCGGGGGGCGCCCGCTGTATCGAGGATAAACAAAGTATTTATTTACCCGCGTCCATCGATCGTTAACAAATTGCTTAGTTGTCATCATCCTCGAACGACCACTCTTTTGTTACGGTGCATAACTGTTGTTCGTATGTTACACGCATCTCTCCCGGTGAAATCATGCGCTTTAGCTCTGCCAGTTCCTGCTCGGCTATGATCCACCCTTTGACTCTCTCCACAACCACAATGGCTACTATGGATCGGACGAGTGCACGTGCACTGTGCACGGATCGAGGTGTACGCACCCGGACCCTGAAGGCGTGACCCAGACCCAGACCAGCATATGTGCGGCAGCGGCACGGGCTATCGGGGCGTGTTTGCAACCATGGCCCGTGGGCCTGGCTGCGTGTGCGTGCCTGGCCACCGAACGGTACAGCAGCTCGCGACTTCTGACGAGTGCCGCTCGCGGCCGTCTGCCGTGGGCTGTGGCTTGTCCGCCTGTGGGTGACGCAGGGAAGAGGGGGCGTACGGGGTCGCGCAAGTGGACCGTTGGATGCCACAGCGCCGCAAATGCGATTATGCGCTCGTTTAATTACCTGCGCATCTGTTACCACTGCCGTCTATTTTCTAGTTTAATTACCTGCGCATCTATTACCGATGCCGTCTATTTTCTACGTGATTATGCGATTGGGAAAAGTAGAGAGGGCTTTGAATGATATAGGTGGGAGCTTTGGCTGCATGTTGGTCAAAATAAACGAGGTGTGTGATTGTTAGAAGTGAGTGAGTGCTTTCAAATTTTGGGCTTGAATGGTTCACTTCCAAAATTTGCCATGCCAAAGATTTAGTACAGCATGATTTCAGCTAGTATTTTATTTGCTCCTAAAACTTGTTAAACTTTAACATTTGGCTTGCTAAATTTATGGCAATTTTTGTCTAACTTTTGACTTGACAAATCTTTGGTATGACAAATTTTGGAAATAAATCAAGTAGACTCTTTGCCTCAAAATAAGTATACATCTAGTCTAGTTATAGACTACCAAACAGTAGCTTGTTCACTATCTCTCTCTAAGGTGCAGTTATTGAGAAAACTATCGTAGATGTATATTAATAATTCGGAAATACTTTAATTAAGGGCGTGCACGCTTTATCGTTGGCGCCTTCCACCCGTGCCCGCACACTCGTCTGCTCTGGAGACCCCGCTCGCACACTCGTCTTCGACCTCTCTCCCCCCAGCTCTCTCTCTCTCTCTCGCTTCGAGACCGGGAGCACCTCCCCGTGCGACCTTCTCCCCGCGCCCGCGCCCACCGCCTTCCCGCGCGCGCCCATGGTGGATTCGGCGGCGGCGGCGGACCGCGCCAGGGTAGGCCTCCTCCTCCTTCTCTCTCCTCTCTCCTCCTAGATATGCTTTCTAGGGTTCCGACGAGCTCCTCCTTATCTTCTCCAACTCCGATGGGTGTAGAATGGCCGGCCGTGGGGAGACAGGTAGGCTAGGTGGTGGGGATGACTGGCAAGCGGTTTAGGGGAGCTGGCGACGGTATCAGCGGCCGGGCCAGGTCGGGGCGGGGGAGCTTTGGCAAGACAAGTTGCCGTTATCATATTATGGGTCTGAATTTTTTAGATAATGGTATTTTGGTTCTGACTGAAAACGATTTGCTGGGTCCTCAGTATAATAGCACAGTACCTGGTAAGAATATGCAATTGATGACAATCTGTCGACGAAACCGGGGGGGCGCCCGCTGTATCGAGGATAAACAAAGTATTTATTTACCCGCGTCCATCGATCGTTAGCAAATTGCTTAGTTGTCACCATCCTCGATCGACCACTCTTTTGTCGTAGTTTTGTTACGGTGCACAAGTGACACTCTTTTGTCGTAGTTTTGTTACGGTGCACAAGTGTTCGTACGTTACACGCAGCTCTCTCGGTGGAAATCATGCGCTTAGCTAGCTCTGCCAGCTCCTGCTCGGCTATGATCCGCCCTTTGACTCTCTCCACAACCACAAATGGCTACTATGGATCGGACGAGTGCACGCGCGCTGTGCACGGATCGAGGTGTACGCACCCGGACCCTGAAGGCGTGCGTGACCCAGACCCAGGCACCCAGCATATGTGCGGCAGCCGCAGCGGCACGGCCGGCCGGGCGCATGGCCTATCGGGGTGTCTCCGGCCTGGTGCGTGCCTGACCACCGAACGGTACGGTACAGCTCGCGGCTGTCCTGCCGTGGGCTGTGGCTTGTCCGCTTGTGGGTGACGCAGGGAAGAGGGCACGTACGGGGTCGCGCAATCGCACCTCATCAGTGGACCGTTCGGTGCAACAGCGCCGGCGATTATGCGCTCGTTTACCCGGGCATTTGTTACCACCGCCGTCTTTATAGAGTCTATCTCAGATTCGAGTGTCTGAGAGGGAGGAAGCGCCCTATTTTTTATTTTAAGGGGTGTTTCTAAATTTTTTTTTTTTGACTCCATCAATCGAATGTTTCACACATGCATGAAGTACTAAATGTAAACGAAAAAAAAAATTGCACAGTTTGATTGAAAATCACGACACGAATCTTTTAAGTCTAATTAGTCTATGATTAGCCCAGGTGCTACAGTACACACATGTGCTAATGACGGCTTAATTAGGCTTAATAAATTCATCTCGCGGTTTCCAGATGAGTTATGTAATTAGTTTTTTTTATTAGTATCCGAAAACCCTTTTCGACATCTTATAAAACATCTGACACGACAAAAAAAACTTTTAAAAAAATTAGACTCGTAGCATCGAAATATCGCCGTATCCAGAAAATACCACCGAAATTTGTCGCTCCGTAAAATACCGCTGAAAGAACGTGATGTTACTGGATATAGCATTCCGTGACGTTGGGAGAAAACGCCGCCGCCTCCGTCAAGCTCCTCCCCTTCTTCCTGAGGTGAGTGCGGCTGCTGCCTCTGCTCCAGGTTGGGCCCGCTCCAACTGCTGCCGCTCCAGAGGGAGAGAGCAGAGTGGTCCTCCGTGCTGACCGCACTCGGCTCCGGTGCGGGGAGCTCCGGGCAGCAGGGTGGCAGCGGGCAGGCCCTGGTGCCCGTGGCGGCGAGCTTCAGTGTCTGGCTGCTGCGGGCGGAATCGCAGGTTGGTGCGGCGCAACTCTGGCGGAGGTGTCTTCGGCGAGCCATGGCGAGTGCGGCGGCACTGGAGTTCTCGACGACAGCATCCGAGCTCCGAGGCAAGCACAGGCGCCGGGCTTAAGCTCCAAGCTCCCTGAGACTCCGCGTCGTGTTCGGGTCGTGGGCGTGTGTGCTCCTGTCGGTGACAGACATGAAGAAGGCCTCGACGGGCTGCTTCATCGCCGAGAACCCCGGCACGACGGTGAGCATCTTCCACAGCGCCTTGAAGGCAAACGCGATCGACCTCATCACGTAGCGCATCAGACCGCTGTTGAGCCCTGACGCCATGCTCGACACGGTGAGTAGCAGCTGCTTCACATACTCGCAGCCGGCGGCAGGTTTCTGCTCTTCATCGCCGGCGCCGTCCACAGGCTGCTCCTTGATGTCGTAGCGATCTTCGCAGCTACTGCCGTGGGCGTCGGCCTCCGCCACGCCGCCATCGGCTGGCTTGGGCACAAGCAGATAGTAGAGCACCTCGAGTAGGTGCGTGTTCTTGCTGACGTCAATCGTGGGGAACTTGTCCACCATCTTGAACGGGCAGAGCTCCTTCATGAGCCCGGTGACCATCTGCGGGAGCAGCTCGCCGGCCTCGCCGGGCGACGCGCACTGCGGCTCAGGGATCCTGTGGAGGGGGAAGAGCGGGACTTGGTTCTCGAGCATGAGCATGTCGTGGAGGATGAGGTTGTGCGCCGACTTCCTCCCGGCTAAGTCGACGACGAGGTGCTGCATCCTCGACGACACCCTTCGCAGAGCCTTGCCGTTGCCGTCGTCGCTGGTCTGCTCTCTCCCTCTGGAGCGGCAGCAGTTGGAGCAGGTCCCACCTGAGCAGAGGCAGCGGCCGCACTCAGCTTAGGAAGGAGAAGGAGAGGAGCTTGACAGAGACGACGGAGTTTGCACCAAACGTGACAGAATGCTCTATCCAGGTGACGTTACGTTCTTTCCATGGTATTCTAGGGAGCGGCAAAGTTTCGATGTATTTTTCGAATACGATGATCTTTCAATGCTATGAGACTAATTTTTTCAAAACTTTTCGCCTCCTAACTAAACACCCTCTTACTGGTGTTCTTCCTCCTCCCGCTGCCCATCGTCGCCCGCCGGCCCCCGCCTCTGCCATTGGTACTGTTCATCTTCTTCCTTAGCATAAATCACAAGTAACAAATCATGAATCACAAGAAATAATTTTTTCTACGAAGGGACAAGGATAAAATTTGGAGGAGAGGCTCGCTAGAAACTCTAGCCACCGTCACTGTTGTCTTCGTCTCTAGTGGGCACGGATTCAGGAGGAGGAGCCCACCTACCTCGTTGCCGGTGCCGCCGGACTGCCGGAGGGGAGAGAGGGAGGAGCTGCATGGGGGATGGGAGGGGCGGAGCTAGGACGGGTGGAGAGCGAGGTGGCATGGCGGCGCGAGAGTGGAGGGGAGGTGGTCGTAGTCCTCGGGACCACCCAGGAGAGAGGAGAGGGGAGGGGAGAGGAGGAGAGATAGGACGTTCCAGCGAGCTGCACGCATCAAATCACATGGCTAGAAAAATCGCACATGGGATGGACAGGAGACGCGCGTGTTGTTTAGCATTTTTCAATTTCTAGGGACCGTTCAGTTTCACAACGGTCACATGTGGCAGCCGTGGCAGTGCGTCCTTAATTATGCGATTAGGAAAAGTGGAGAGGGCTTTGAATGATATAGGTGGGAGGTTTGGCTGCATGATAGTCAAAAATAAGGGCCTGTTTGGTTCGCCCTGTTAAACTTTAACATGCGTTGACCATAGGGTTGACCGTAGGATGTTCGGATACTAATAACAGACTAATAGGCTTAATAGATTCGTCTCGTAAATTAATCTCAATCTGTGTAATTAGTTTCGTAATTAGTCTATATTTAACACTCCATGCATGTGTCCAAATATTCGATGTGATAGGTGTTAAAAACAACAAGGGAACCAAACACCCCCTAAATGAGGTGTGTGATTGTTAGCAGGAGAAGTGAGTGGGTGAGATATTTTTACTTCAAGCAGACTGTTCTTGGCGACATTGGAACTTTCGACGTTTATCGGGGCCTCGTGTTAGGTGGTGTTTGGATCTATTTGCTATGGGCTACAGTTTAGCCCAAGCGGAGTGTTTGGATCTAGGTTGTAACACCCCGGTGTTACGCATGCATTCAGCACCTGCAAATCATGAGCATAAGCATTGTCATGCATTCATTAACATTGCATGAAATAATGATTGAAATATAACCATGAAAACATATTAATGAAAACATGATTGTTGCATTGATTGTTTAAATAGAACTATGCCATGATTGTGCTTGTAAGAGTGTTAAAAATGCTTGTTTGCTTGAGTAATTAGTTTAGAAATGTTTAGCAAAAAATTTGGAGCAAAGTTGTATTCAAACTTTTGACAAAATTTGCTTTTAAAAAATATTGTTGAAAATGGTCAAAAATGCCTTTTATTTAGCTTTTAACTTCCAATTCAAAATCTATTTGGATTTTTAAGTTGGTCTTTTAAGCAAAGTTGTAGAGGATTAAATTCTAAGCAACTTTCATTTTTGGGTCATTTCCAGAAAATGCCTTTTTCTTGCTCAAAATTTTGATTTAAATTTGATGCCTTTCGAAAATCTTGAAAAAGAATCGAAAATAAAATGAAAAACTGGTTTTTCGGTTTTAGTGGGCCGGCGCCTCGCTTCTGGCCCGCTCGCGCAGGCCGGCCCAGCCTGCCTCTGCGCCCGCTCCCCGCTCCCGCTCACGTGCGTCGCACGCGCCCGCGCCGCGCGCACCCGCTCGCCAGCCAGAGCGCGCCACGATCTGCCGTGCTCGCCGCGTGGAGCTCGTCCACCGGCCGCGGTGGGCGGCGTCAGACCGCCGGTCGGAAGCAATGTACCTGGACGGGCTCGCATCCACCTCCATGCCCTGGCCGCGCCCGACCCTGCTCTCTCTCTCCCTCGAGCCATTCTAGAGCAGCGCCACCTCCGCCACCGCCGCACCTCCGCCGGCCTTGCTCGCCGCCGTCAAGGCCTCCCATCCCGATTCGGCGTGCACGCGGTGCCGCCCTAACTTCCTCTTCACCGTGCGCGCGTTGACAGCTGCCGCGTCGAGGTAATAGGGCGGATTTCGTTGCTTCGTCCCCGCCTCCGGCGAGTGCGCCGCCACGGCCCGCATGGCCAGCCGCACTACCACCCCTTCTCCTCCTCAGTTGCGCGAGCACCGGGTCCACCTTTACCTCACGAAACCCCCGCGCGCCTTGCCTTGCCCCACCTCGGTCGGTGTCGGCTTAACGCCGGCGAGCTGCGCCTGTGTCGCCGCCATGCATGCCATGCATGCTCCGATGCACCGTCGGCTCATCCGAGGGCACCAAGCGGTGCGTCCTGGCATGACGAGCACGTTGGTGCCCGCGGCACCGCCGGAGAGCTCGCCGTCAGTGATCACCGGCCGGTGGAGCTTCTCCCCTGCCTCTGTCTCACTGGACAGTGGGGCCATGGGGCCGACCTGTCTGCCTCCTGGCTCGGGTTTGGGTGAACCCCGCGGGGTGTGTTTAGTATTTAGGGCGGCCGGTTTTAAAAATAAAAGAAAAAGGAAATTATTTATTTCAGTGAAAATGTTTTAGAAATTTATATCTTGTTCCAAAGTGCTCCAAATCTGGTGAAACAAATTTTGCTAGGTTTATTTTGAGTAGATCTACAACAGAAAAATATTGTATGTTGATTTTTGAGATAATTTTCCGTAGAGTTTTAGTTAATTCTAGTAATTGCTATTTATCTAAGAAAATGAATAGTAAATCCAATGTTGCTCAGAAAAATATGGTTCCAAGTGTGCTAGTCTTCTTTTGTGATGTGCTTTGCATGAAAAATATATGCCATGCTTGTTCTATAGAAAAATTAGGATGTGTAGTTCAAGTGTTTTTTATTGTTGATATTTGTTATTTTTGTTAGAGAGGAAAATATGAATAAAACATGCAAGTGATAATTTTTATACAGTGATTATTTACTGTGTAGAATCTAGGAAAAATGATAAATTTGTTGTTTGATACTTTTCATAATACAAAGTATTTTAATGATCATACTTGTGCCATATCTTGTCATTTTTGTATAGGCAGTTCTAATGATACAAATGTAATGAAAGTTTTGTGGCATGCTAGATTAAATGATAGTAAGTTACTGTAATTTTACTAGATTTTTCTGTGCTACCAAAATAGGTGTTGTTGTTCAAATTTAGTTTCAACTAGGGTTTAATTAACCTTTTAATGCATGTTTAGTTAATAATGATTGCTTTAGTGTATCTTTGAAGCATCTTGGCTTGTCGTGGTGACTTAGTAAGTAGTATAGTGGTTGTAGTAGTAGTTTAGTAGTACATGTTCTTGGATGATGTGGACTACCTTGTAGAAGAATTGTATTTCTACTCTATTCAATAAAGTAAAGATGTTCATCTACATCTACATCTCATTCATCATGATCATCACATGTCATCCCTCCAATGCACCTATGCATGAGCACTTATATATCTGCATCATACAGGATCGCAGGAAGGGATTCCAGTAGCAGTTTCTGAGGAGCCAGAAGAGCAGCCCGAGGTACAAGAGCAGGAGGTGCCCGAAGCTGACGAGGAGGTCGGTGAGGATCTTTTGGAGTAACCCGATCATCGCCCAAGCTCTTTCGAAAGAGGCAAGCCCCGGAGCATTTCTCTCCCGGTTTGCAAATATTTTATTAATGCTTTACCTTAATTGATGCATTACGTTTAGGAGTTGTTTGCAACTGTTGCTGTATTATGCCTTGTTTACCTTTGTTCTACCATATCCTTGTTACCCTGGTATTCGCAGTCGAGTCAATGCTTAGCTGGCTTAGACCGGTAGAAGTCGGATGATTTCCTGTCACCTGTGAACTATAGGTGGTTACCTGAATCTGCTTGAATAAGTATGTCATCTTAGGATAACTAAGTGTTAATGTGAAGTTGAGACCGGACGGAGACTTACAGGGTTTCGGACTATAGTGTTTTCCATCTATGTCGGTTAAGGACCGACCGTTGTTGGGCCTCGAGTCATGTTGAATGCATGCCTCACATTTAGCTGGCCGAATAATGCACCTTTCGACCGTGAAGCTGGGAGATTATTCGGGCCGAGTGGATTGCCCATAGCGCACTGTACCAGAACAGGTGTGGTAGGATACGGGGGCGCGATGATAAGGCCAAAGAGTAGTCGGGCGGCCCCCGGGTACATGTGGTTCCTGGCAAACTCAAAACTTTACCTGGATAGTTGACTCGGTGACCAATATCTCACTTTAGCGGGTGAGTGAGGTTTGTGTGAGGAATAAATTACCAGCTGGTTAATAATCGATTCGAATCGCCATCGTTCACTGGACAGTGAGCACTTTACTTGAGTTACTTCATTGTAGTAATATTGATGGAACACTTGGACAATTATATGAAATATGACATTATGGATGTTGTTATTGATCATTGGTTATCCTTACTTGTTTAATCACATGTTTACTCTAGTACAGGTGTAATTGTAGTTGGCAGGTTAATAAAGATTAACGTGATATAAAAGCTTCTGGAAAAGGTTCTTTTAATGCTAAAAATGCTTTTTTATAAATGAGTCAGCTACCCCACTATAAAGTCCTTCATCCTCCTTGGTGTCACTTTATTTTCGGTTATGTCATGTAAGTCTAGCTGAGTACCTTCTCGTACTCAGGGCTTTGTTCCCACTTGTTGCAGATGGACAGATATATTACGGCTACTATATCAACTGCCTCTATCCTGCGATGGGTGATGCTTAGGACCATGGGCAGTGGTCGTTCTCTACGTCTCATCTAATGCTTTTGTTAGAGATGATCATCAGCTGGCACTTTATTTCAAACTCCGTGTGAGTGTGTGTGTGTGTGTGAATTTGAACTAAATGTTTTCGCTACTTTTATTTGAACTTGGTTTGTAATAACTATGTTTAAACTCCGATGTATCCGCGTTGTGAACTTCTATATAACTTGTGATGGTGACCTCTAAACTTATTACGATCTTAGCTGGTATGTAAGTTGGTTTGAAATCCGTCATGATTTCACGGACTACCGGGTTATACGGGATTAAGTTTGCTAAATCGTCTGCTCGGTGCATGATTTTCTTACTTAATTTTGTATAATTGGTCAGTTCTGTTACAACTGGTATCGGAGCATGGTTTAGTGTATTACTGTTCACAAGTGTATTTAAAACAAAAAGGTATTTGAAAAACGTGATTTCTAAACTAAAAGTGTGCCAGTGGTCATATCCTTTATGCCTAGTTAAGGACTCTAGGTGGCTTATTTAAGTACTTACTTGGGGTACTTGCATCATATTTCTCTTTCGTTGCTCATACGGCGTGCTATTGTATGAGTGCCACTTGTTTAAGTGGTAATGTATGGATCAATTGCCTCTACGACTCGGTAAGTGGGAGTTGTGAGAGCATGATCGGATACACCGCCGATCTAGGGAGAGTGCTTATATGATGCTGGAGTAATTACATGTTCTACGCATGTTTTATAAAAGTGTCGCATGTGTGGTTGTTCCGTCCGTTGAGGCGATGCCGTCAATAGGGCGATGTTTTGGGTAGTCACTACCGTTGTATGTGTATCTAGGAATTCGTATAGAGCATGTAGATAAAATTACTACTTTCATGCATCCATTGGGATTTGGGCTAAAATGAATCTTTTGCAGGTATATAACAACGTTATCGTGTAGAACGTATTAGTTACGTATTTGAGAGATCATTGTATGCCACCGTCTATATCGCTAGAATCCATTTATTTTCTAAGTTTGTGAGAACGTAAGAAATGTACATACATCATGTTACTTGTGCATTTCATTCATGTCATGCATTCCTCCCCTTATAAATTGATTATCTCTTTTTGATAGAATTTGTACCAACTTAAAATATGTTCTCACGGGTTAACCAAAACCTTTGCTTTAGATGGCCTGCACGAAGCAGACTACCCGTAAGTCTACTGGAGGAAGAGCACCTCGACACTAGTTGGCCCCGCGGGAGCACCGCACCACGGACACCTTCTTGAGCGAGTTTGGCTTGCCAACCTTGCTTTGGAGAGTGCTCCATGATGTGGAGTACCCAGAGGGTTAGGAGCCGGTGTACTCTTGGAGTGAGAACCAGCTGGCTGAGGATGGGATCGCAGTGGTGGAGATCATAGTCACTGCTCTTGGTGATGCTCTAGAGTGGGATGCCTGGCACTTGGAGTTTAAAGGTCGCACTCCTGTTGAGGGTGCAGAGGGAGCAGCTTTTCGTGTTATCAGAGACATTATGAGCAGATTCTCCAATGAGTTGGCAGCCGCGTTAGCAGGTACTTTTCCTTAGGATGATCCTCACAATGCTATCTGGGTTCAGCCTCAGGAAAGTGCTTTGGTCAGTGGTCCAGATGAGGGACGGGCTAGCGACAACCATGCCATGAGCGCTATGTTCGCAGCTATCAGAGTTTATGAGGGTCTCGAGTGCACTTATTGGACTTTGATTGGTTTGCGTGGGGATGATAAGCTCTAGGCAAGGAAGCAGAAGAAGAAGCAGGCCCGTGTGATAGCGAGCTTGCAGGAGCAGTTGGCTCACATGACCTTGCAGCGAGACCAGGCTGTGGTGAGAGATGAGGATGCTACACAACGAGTGCGGACGTTGACTCATGCCAACAACAATGCAGATCGCATGATTGAGCAGCTAGTTCAGGAGAGGAATGAAGCCTGGAACGAGAGAGACCTTCTGAGGCAGAGGGTTGATGAGCTAGAGGAGTACAACCTCAACTTGCATAAGGAGTTTCACACGCTCTATAATGGGGTTGGCCCGTATGCTCCTCTAGACGCCACCGGCATGGACGTCGACGATGATGAGGACGAGCCTACTGTTGCACCTGTTGACGACAATGACGCCGCTACTGATGGTAGCGATGGTGACGTCTCTGACCCCAACGATGGTCCTGAGGAGTAGGCTAGTTGCTTTGCGTTAGTGATTAGGTCCTACCGCGATGACCTTTCTTTTGGCTTCATGTATCTTGATGTATCTCGTTTTGAACCTTCGAGTCTTGATAGGATGTTGGAACTTGGTTAGTCATGTGATATCCGAATGCATAAAAGTCCAGTGTATGTATGCTGACAATTTGGTTGTATACACGTGATGTTTGCATTGGAAGTAATTTAATTAGTGGTGTTGTTTTAATTGGAATATGATTATTGTGCCTCTGTTTTATTGTATGACTTTGTTATCTCCAATGAATTCCGTACGACATAATTTTTCATTCACTCACAATTACTATAGCTTCCCTTAATCATTACTTGTTGCTGAAATATGCAGATGATAAACACTCGCCGCACCACGTATGAGGCTGCTGAAACCGGTGGTAATGCTGCCGGGGTAGGTGGGAGCGGTGGAAACAACGTAAACCACAATGAGCCACACCCAAAACCACATTTGCCGCCTCCCCCACTGCTCACTGTAGAGGTATTCTTTGCACAGCTTCTTGGAAGTCAGCGCAATACCGAGCAATCTCAGAAAAACATGGAAGATTTTCTGCGTACCATTGCCAATAATATTCCGCGCGGTAACAACCAGGGTGGTGGCAATGAGGTGAATCAGTACAACAGTTTTAAGGATTTTATGGACACCAGACCACCAATATTCAAGGAAGCGACAAAGCCACTTGATGCTGAAAAATGGATCAACACCATGGAAGACAAGTTCCATGTGTTGAGGCTGACTGAGGTACTGAAGACAGAATATGCCACACATCAGCTACAAGGACCAGTCGGAACGTGGTGGAAGCATCATCGCACTACCTTTCCTTCAAATGCCCAGATCTCATGGAGAGAGTTCACTGAAACCTTCCGTGGGGTTTATATTCCACCAGGGCTGGTTGAGATGAAGTTGGGAGAGTTCTTAGCTTTAAATCAGGGCACCAAAACCGTGACGCAGTATTTGCATGCCTTCAACAACTTGTGTCGTTATGCTCCCGATATGGTTGACACAGATGCTAAGAGAATTGCTAGTTTCAAGAGAGGACTGAATCCAAAAATGATGAAGCATGTGGGTACTAATAACCGCACTAGATTTAATGACTTTATTTGTGATTGCCTGAAGCAAGAAAAGAACAATAACGCCAGTACCGCTGCTAAGACTCACAAGAGAGCACTAGAGGGTGGTCCTTCCCAAGCAAGAGCACCTGCGGGAGGTCGTCCTCCCTATCGTCCATCGGCACCTGGCACTAGGTTCAGGCCACCACAACAGAGAGGTCAGGGTTTCAAGGGACCACAGAAGCCTTACAAGATGGTAGTACAGTCCAACAAGGCAACTGCCAGCGCAGGACAAGGTAGCTCCAAAGGGGCTATGGGATCTGCTGGTACAGTAAAGGGACCATGCTACAATTGTGATCAACCAGGTCACTTCTCAAGGTTCTGTCCGTATCTGCCCAGGAAGAAGCAACAGACGTATATCGCTCGTGTGCACCACACCACTATGGAAGAGATTTCTGAGGGAGAGCCCGTAACTGCTGGTAAGTTTCTTATCAACCGACACCCCGCAATTATTCTATTTGATTCTGGATCATCGCATTCTTTTATGAGTCAAGCATTTGTACAAAAACATGAACAACTATGCACAGATTTAAGTTATGGTTACCGTATGAGTTCAGCGGGGGCTGATGTTTTGACAAACCAGATGGTTTGAGGGGCAACCCTTAAATTAGGTAACAGAAAGTTTAGAGTGAACTTGATTGTTATGCCTGGGTTAGTTTTGGATGTCATTATAGGGATGAACTGGATGACAGATTGGGGAGCAGTCAAAGATACAGGGAGTCGAGTGCTTACCCTTAAGGATCCCTAGGGTGAGGGTACTTTCCAAGTACCGTTGCCCCGAAGAACAGACCTCGTAAGTGTGACATGTGCTACAGAAGTCATTCCTATTCATCAGATTCCGGTAGTGTGTGAGTTTCTGGATGTATTTCCAGATGAGTTACCTGGTCTTTCGCCAGATAGGGATGTTGAGTTTAGAATTGAGTTAGTTCCAGGGACAGCTCCAATTTCAAGGAGACCATATCGGATGCCTCTGGATGAGTTAGCTGAGCTAAAGAAACAATTAGAGGGGTTGTTGAAAAAGGGGTTTATCCGGCCAAGTAAGTCTGAATAGGGATGTTCTGCATTATTTGTGAAGAAGAAGAAAGAGGGCACTTTGAGAATGTGCGTGGATTATAGGCCACTTAATGCTGTAACCATCAAGAATAAGTATCCCTTACCTCATATTGATGTTCTGTTTGATCAGTTAGCCAAAGCCAGAGTATTCTCCAAGATAGATTTGAGATCTGGTTACCATCAAATCAAGATTAGGCCACAAGATATACCGAAAATCGCCTTTTCCACCAAATACGGTTGTACGAGTATCTTGTTATGTATTTTAGCTTAACAAATGCTCCTGCATACTTTATGTATCTGATGAATACGGTTTTTATGCCATAATTGGATAAGTTTGTGGTAGTATTTATTGATGATATTCTGGTGTACTCTGAGAATGAGAAGGATCATGAAGAGCATCTGAGAGTTGTCTTGACCAGATTTAGAGATCATAAGTTGTATGCTAAGTTTAGCAAGTGTGAATTTTGGTTGAAGAAAGTTCCTTTCCTTGGTCACATTCTGTCAGAAAATGGAGTTTCAGTAGATCCAAGCAAGGTGCAAGAGGTTATAGATTGGAAGGTGCCAACCATAGTTTCTGAAGTTAGAAGTTTTTTAGGATTAGCTGGTTACTATCGCTATTTTATACCAGATTTCTCAAAGATTGCTAAACCAATGACAAGTCTGCTACAAAAAGATCACAAATTCGTTTGGATAGAGGAGTGTGAAGCAGCTTTCCACACTTTGCGGAAACTGTTGACCATAGCTCCTATTTTAGCACAACCGGACATAGAGAAACCTTTTGATGTGTTTTGTGACACATCGAAAACTGGATTAGGATGTGTTCTTATGCAAGGAGGAAGAGTTATTGCTTATGCCTCACGACAGTTGAAAAAGCACGAGGTCAATTATCCGACACATGATCTTAAACTTGCTGCAGTTGTGCATGCCTTAAAAATTTAGAGACATTATCTACTTGGTAATGTGTGCAATATTTTCACAGATCACAAGAGTCTTAAGTATATCTTTACCCAACCAGAGCTGAACATGAGACAGCGAAGATGGTTAGAATTGATCAAGGATTACAACTTGAACGTGTAGTATCACCCTGGAAAGGCCAATGTGGTGGCAGATGCTTTGAGTAGAAAGTCACATTGCCTGAATGCACAACCTTTGCTCGAAGATGGTTTCGATCTGATACACCCTGCCGTGTTACATAGTATTTAAATTAGTTGTTCTTTGGAGAGTAAGATAATAGAAGGCCAGAAAACCGACAAGGGGATATTCTACATCAAAGAGAAAATTAAAGATGAACCATCTACACACTTTAGAGTGGATGAACAGGGCATGTTATGGTTTGACGACCGTCTTGTTGTTCCCAAGGATCGATAGCTTAATAATAAACTTATGGATGAAGCTCACCTTTCTAAGCTATCCATTCATCCTGGCAGTAGTAAGATGTACCAAGAACTGAGACCTCGTTATTGGTGAACAAAGATAAAGAAAGAGATTGCAGCTTATGTTGCCAGATGTGACACATGTTGTAGAGTGAAAGCTATTCATCTGAAACCTGCCGGTCTGTTGCAACCCTTATCCGTACCTAGTTGGAAGTGGGATGATATAAGTATGGATTTCATCTCAGGTTTGCCCACTACTCAGAAAGGACATGATTCGATTTGGGTAATTATAGATCATCTTACCAAGACAACTCACTTTTTACCGGTCAAGACAGATTATCGACCACCTCAATATGCCGAGAAATACATTGCAGAAATTATGAGATTGCATGGCATACCGAAGATTATAGTGTCTGACAGAGGGTCATAGTTCACCGCTCACTTTTGGGAACATTTGCACAAAGGTCTGGGTACAAGTTTGATCCATAGTACTGCTTATCACCCCCAGACAGATGGTCAGACTGAGCGAGTTAATGATGTTCTGGAAGATATATTAAGAGCTTGTGTGTTGTCTTCCAGGGGTTCATGGGAGTCATGGTTACCCTTAGCGGAATTTGCTTACAATAACAGTTATCAAGAAAGTATCGAAATGGCTCCATTCGAAGCTTTGTATGGCAGAAAGTATAGAACACCACTAAATTAGATCGAGCTAGGAGAAAGGAGGTATTATGGTATTGACTTTGTAGAAGAAGCTGAGAAGAAAGTTCATATCATTCAGCAAAATATGAAAGCAGCTCAATCACGTCAGAAAAGCTATATGGATAAAAGGAGGAGACCGCTTGTGTTTGAAGTTGGTGACTATGTGTATCTAAAAGTCACCCCAATGAAGAAGAAACATTTTGGAGTCCGAAGAAAGCTTGCCGCCAGATTTGTGGGACCATACAAGATCTTGGAAAGGAAAGGTACAGTAGCCTACAAGTTGGAATTACCTGAAACAATGAGTGTCATTTTTCCCATGTTCCATGTATCTCAGTTGAAGAAATATTTGCGTGTCTCGGAAGAAAGAATAGAACCTCGAGGCATAAAGCTCAAGTCAGATTTGGTATATCGTGAGCAACCGATTTGAGTTTTGGACACCAAAGAGCGTGCTACTCGAAATAGTGTGGTAAAAACATACAAGATATAGTGGAATCATCATGATGAATGGGATGCAACTTGGGAAACGGGTGAATATCTATAAAAAGCTTATGAAGATTTTTATAACAAATGGTTCGAAACCCAAATCTCGGGACGAGATTTTTATAAGGGGGGAGGGCTATAACACCCCGGTGTTACACATGCATTCAACACCTGCAAATCATGAGCATAAGCATTGTCATGCATTCATTAACATTGCATGAAATAATGATTGAAACATAACCTTGAAAACATGTTAACGAAAACATGCTTGTTGCATTGATTGTTTAAATAGAACTATGCCATGATTGTGCTTGTAAGAGTGTTAAAAATGCTTGTTTGCTTGAGTAATTAGTTTAGAAATGTTTAGCAAAAAATTTGGAGCAAAGTTGTATTCAAACTTTTGACAAAATTTGCTTTTGAAAAATATTGTTGAAAATGGTAAAAAATGCCTTTTATTTAGCTTTTAACTTCCAATTCAAAATCTATTTGGATTTTTAAGTTGGTCCTTTAAGCAAAGTTGTAGAGGGTTAAATTCTAAGCAACTTTCATTTTTGGGCAATTTCCAGAAAATGCCTTTTTCTTGCTCAAAATTTTGATTTAAATTTGATGCCTTTTGAAAATCTTGAAAAAGAATCAAAAATAAAATGAAAAACTGGTTTTTTCGGTTTTAGTGGGCCGGCGCCTCGCTTCTGGCCCGCTCGCGTAGGCCGGCCCAGCCTGCCTCCGCGCCCGCTCCCCGCTCCCGCTCACGTGCGTCGCACGCGCCGACGCCACGCGCACTCGCTCGCCAGCCAGAGCGCGTCGCGCTCTGCCGCGCTCGTTGCGTGGAGCTCGTCCACCGGCCACGGTGGGCGGCGTCGGACCGCCAGTCGGAAGCAATGTACCTGGACGGGCTCGCGTCCACCTCCACGCCCTGGTCGCGCCTTAAGGCCGCGCCCGGCCCTGCTCTCTCTCTCTCCCTCAAGCCATTCTAGAGCAGCGCCACCTCCGCCACCGCCACACCTCCACCGGCCTTGCTCGCCGCCGTCAAGGCCTCCCATCCTGATTCGGCGTGCACGCGGTGCCGCCCCAACTTCCTCTTCACCGTGCGCGTGTTGACAGCTGTCGGCGTCGAGGTAATAGGGCGGATTCCGCCGCTTCGTCCCCGCCTCCGGCGAGTGCGCCGCCACGGCCCGCATGGCCAGCCACGCTACCACCCCCTTCTCCTCCATTGCGCGAGCACCGGGTCCGTCTTTACCCCGCGAAACCCCCGCGCGCCTTGCCTTGCCCCGCCTCGATCAGTGTCGGCTTAACACTAGCGAGCTGCGCCTGTGTCACCGCCATGCATGCCACATGCTCCGGTGCACCGTCGGCTCATCCGAGGGCACCAAGCGGTGCGCCTGGCATGACGAGCACGTTGGTGCCCGCGGCACCGCCGGAGAGCTCGCCGTCGGTGATCACTGGCCGGTGGAGCTTCTCCCCTGCCTTTGTCTCACTGGACAGTGGGGGCATGGGGCCCACCTATCTGCCTCCTGGCTCGAGTCTAGGTGAACCCCGCGGGGTGCGTTTAGTATTTAGGGCGGCCGGTTTTAAAAATAAAAGAAAAAGAGAATTATTTATTTCAGTAAAAATATTTTAGAAATTTGTATCTTGCTCCAAATTGCTCCAAATCTGGTGAAACAAATTTTGCTAGATTTATTTTGAGTAGATCTACAGCAAAAAATATTGTATGTTGATTTTTGAGATAATTTTCCGGAGAGTTTTAGTTAATTCTAGTAATTGGTATTTATCTAAGAAAATGAATAGTAAATCCAGTGTTGCTCAGAAAAATATGGTTCTAAGTGTGTTAGTCTTCTTTTGTGATGTGCTTTGCATGAAAAATATATGCTATGCTTGTTCTATAGAAAAATTAGGATGTGTAGTTCAAGTGTTTTTATTGCTGATATTTGTTATTTTTGTTAGAGAGAAAAATATGAATAAAACATGCAAGTGATAATTTTTATACAGTGATTATTTACTGTGTAGAATCTAAGAAAAATGATAAATCTGTTATTTGATACTTTTCATAACACAAAGTATTTTAATGATCATACTTGTGCCATATCTTATTATTTTTGTGTAGGCAGTTCTAGTGATCCAAATGTAATGAAATTTTTGTGGCATGCTAGATTAGATGATAGTAAGTTACTGTAATTTTCCTACTTTTTTCTGTGCTACCAAAATAGGTGTTGCTGTTCAAACTTAGTTTCAACTAGGGTTTAATTAACCTTTTAATGCATGTTTAGTTAATAATGATTGCTTTGGTGTATCTTTGAAGCATCTTGGCTTGTTGTGGTGACTTAGTAAGTAGTATAGTGGTGGTAGTAGTAGTTTAGTAGTACATGTTCTTGGATGATGTGGACTACCTTATAGAAGAATTGTATTTCTACACTATACAATAAAGTAAACATGTTCATCTACATCCCATTCATCATGATCATCATATGTCATCCCTCCAGTGCACCTATGCATGATCACTTATACATCTGCATCATACAGGATCGCAGAAAGAGATTCCGATAGCAGTTCCCGAGGAGCCAGAAGAGCAGCCCGAGATACAAGAGCAGGAGGTGCCCGAAGCCGATGAGGAGGTCGGTGAGGATCTTTCGGAGTGCCCCGATCATCGTCCGAGCTCTTTCGAAAGAGGCAAGCCCTGGAGCATTTCTCTCCCGGTTTGCAAATATTTTATTAATGCTTTACCTTAATTGATGCATTACATTTAGGAGTTGTTTGCAACCGTTGCTGCATTATACCTTGTTTACCTTTGTTCTACCATATCCTTGTTACCCTGGTATTCACAGTCGAGTCAATGCTTAGCTGGCTTAGACCGATAGAAGTCGGGTGATTTCTTGTCACCTGCGAGCTATAGGTGGTTACCTGGATCTGCTTGAATAAGTATATCATCTTAGGATAACTAAGTGTTAATATGAAGTTGAGACCGGACGGAGACTTACAGGTTTTTAGACTATAGTGTTTTCCGTCTGTGTCGGTTAAGAACCGACCGTTGTTGGGCCTCGAGTCATGTTGAACGCATGCCTCACATTTAGCTGGCCGAATAATGCACCTTTCGATCGCGAAGCTGGGAGATTATTCGGGCCGAGTGGATTGCCCATAGCGCACTGTACCGGAGTAGGTATGGTAGGACACGGGGGCGTGATGATAAGGCCAAAGAGCAGTCGGGTGGCTCCCGAGTACATGTGGTTCCTGGCAAACTCGAGACTTTACCTGGATAGTTGACTCGGTGACCAATATCTCACTTTAGCGGGTGGGTGAGATTTGTGTGAGGAATAAATTACCAGCTGGTTAATAATCGATTCGAATCGCCATCGTTCACTGGATAGTGAACACTTGACTTGAGTTACTTCATCGTAGTAATGTTGATGGAACACTTGGACAGTTATATGAAATATGACATTATGGAAGTTGTTATTGATCATTGGTTATCCTTACTTGTTTAATCACATGTTTACTCTAGTACAAGTGTAATTGTAGTTGGCAGGTTAATAAAGATTAACTTGATATAAAAGCTTCTGAAAAAGGTTCTTTAAATGCTAAAAATGACTTTTTGCAAATGAGTCAGCTACCCTACTATAAAATCCTTCATCCTCCTTGGTGTCACTTTATTTTCGGTTATGTCGGGTAAGTCTAGCTGAGTACCTTCTCGTACTCAAGGCTTTGTTCCCACTTGTTGCAGATGGGCAGATGTATTACGACTACTGTATCAACTGCCTCTATCCTGCGATGAGTGATGCTGAGGACCATGGGCAGTGGTCGTTCTCTACGTCTCATCTATTGCTTTTGTTGGAGATGATCATCAGCTGACACTTTATTTCAAACTCCGTGTGAGTGTGTGTGGATTTGAACTAAATGCTTCTGCTACTTTTATTTGAACTTGGTTTGTAATAACTATGTTTAAACTCTGATGTATCCGCGTTGTGAACTTCTATGTAACTTGTGATGGTGACCGCTAAACTTATTACGATCTTGGCTGGTATGTAAGTTGGTTTGAAATCCGTCGTGATTTCACGGACTACCGGGTTATACGGGATTAAGTTTGCTAAATCATCTGCCCGGTGGATGATTTTCTTACTTAATTTCGTATAATTGTTCGGTTCTGTTACATAGGTGTTAAAAGGTGAAAAGAAGAGGAGAGAGAGAAAGAGAGTGCTGCACTTTTAGCCCAGTTTATGGTCTCTGGTGGAGCAAATGGAAAGAGCAAATGTTTTGACTATTTGCCTATCTTTTACCCTTTTGTTTGAATCCCTATGGCAAAAGAAAGAGCTAAAAGTGCAGGACTAAAGTTTTGCCATAGGATCTAAACATGGCCTTTGTTCCTCCCCAAAAGTTTAGTCTCTATCACATCGGATGTTTAACACATGCATAGAGTATTAAATATAGACTATAAAAATAACTATTTAAACAGATTGCGTCTACTTTGCGAGACGAATTTTTTAAACCTAATTAGTCTATGATTTGACAATATGGTGCTACAGTAAAGCTACAATAAATATGTGCTACTGACGGATTAATTAGGTTTAATAAATTTGTCTCGCGGATTCCTGAAGACTTCTGTAATTTATTTTATTATTAATATCCAAACACTTCCATAGAACACCCATATAATATTTGATGTGACGCGCCCACACTTTAACTCGGGATTTAAACGCCACCAATTGTGCGTGTGCGCAATATTGGAACTTTCGACGCATTTTGGAACCTTTCGATGCGACAAACTTTCAGAACTCACCGAAAGTACCCGTGCTGTGTTCAAAGTTTTCCATTAGGTACTTGATTTCTCTTTTTTTTTGTAAATGGGACAGCCACCAGACTAAACGACAAGTGGGACAGAGGATCACATTGTCTTAAACCCTCGTAGATGAATACCCTTTATTATTTTAAAAAACCCTTTATTGATTTTTAATTAAGTTTGTTATCGGGATGTAAGACAACGAATGGCTATCAAATAACGGACGGATTTG
This sequence comes from Saccharum hybrid cultivar R570, assembly GCA_038087645.1. Lineage (NCBI taxonomy): Eukaryota > Viridiplantae > Streptophyta > Magnoliopsida > Poales > Poaceae > Saccharum > Saccharum hybrid cultivar. Next base: position 5,731,090 of record JAQSUU010000191.1, on the reverse strand, counting down.
GCTAGTAAATATGAATAGAATGATTTAGATTAATTAATGATATGGATCGATCATAAGATCAGATAGAACTGACAGTTAAGATTAGTTTTATAAGAGATATACCGTCTCATGATAAATACACTTCAAGCATTCAAAATTTATCTAAAAATGAGTGCGCACATCTAGCTATGGACTACCTAACTTTCGTTTTTTTAGCCTTTTCTTTTTTTTTGAACATTTTTTTAGCCTTTTCTATTCTGAAGCAATTTAACTTTCTCTATTCACAAGGTGCGATTAATTCTAAAAAAAAATATTCACAAGGTGCAATTATTAGACGTTAAGAAAACTTTGGTAGGGGTGTATTTGTAATTTCACTGTAGCAGTGTTTAGATCCCTTCAAACTTTCAAAAATTTTACAAGATTCCCCGTCACATCGAATCTTTAGACGTATGCATAGAGTATTAAATGTAGGTAAAAAAATAACTAATTACACAGTTTGTCTATAAATGTCGAGACGAATCTTTTGAGCCTAGTTAGTCCATGATTGGATAAATTTTACCAAATAACAACGAAAAATGATACATGAATTTTACACCAACTTTTACACCCTCTAAACACTACCTGTATCCTTGAACCTTGATCTCTCCAACAAGTCAAGCAGTGCCCTAGCCGGAATAAGCAATAGATCCGGGTCCTAAATCGAAAAACTACCGATTCCTAGGCCTCCCGAATCCCACGCCGGAAAGTTTCCCACTTCCCTCGTCCTCCATTTGATTCTTCCAACTCCGACGCTTCGCTTCGCTTCCTCCACCGCCCCCATGGCGTCCGCCGCCGCCACGACCACCTCCGCTACCACGGCCGCCGCCGCCCAGAACCCCAATCCCCTTAATCTCAACATCAAGCTCCCCCCATGGCTCAGCGGGCTGCGCTGCCCCTTCACCTTCCTCTGCCCGCCACCGCCTCCGCCGCCTCCTCCTCCCCCGCTGCCACCTCCGGAGCCTGTGGTCTCACGGCCGCGGAGGCTTCCGAGCCTGCGGGTGACCACGGCGTACGATAGCGAGGAGGGCGTGTTCGTGAACAAGGTGTCCTGCAAGCTCGCGGGGGACCTCGCCAAGCTGCGGCTCTCCTTCCAGAGCGACCCGCAGGGGCAGTGGCAAGGGGGCGGGGAGGAAGGGGACCCACTTCAGCAGCTCTTCACCGCGCCTTTGGTGGGGCTCAGCACCAAGCACTTCTCCTTGCTCTACGACGTCGAGGCACGCAACACGCTGCTCACCGGAGATTGCTTTCTTCCTGGAGGCGCCGTCCGGCTCCGTGCCTCGCACGATGTCAAGGTATTGCGCCGTAAATTTGATTCAAGGAATGGCTTTACAATATACCTGAGCAAATTGAGCCGAGCCCGATGGGTTTTGGCCCGCCCAGGAACCAGGAAGGGCCTGAGCACAGATCTCGCTGTCCAGAAAAACTTTTCTTGGCCTGAAATACTATTTTAGCAATTTTACAGGACTTGTTTAGTTCCCAAATTCTTCCCCAAATTTCACTATGCAAAAAGAAGATTCCCCGTCACATCAAAATACCGGCAAATGCATGGAGTACTAAATGTAGATGAAATAAAAAACTAATTGCACAGTTTTATTGTACTTTACGAGACAAACATTTTAAGTCTAATTAATCAATATTTGGACAATTTTTTACACTAAAAATCAAAAAAGTGCTACAGTGCTGAGGGTGGCACTGTGCCGAATTGGCCACCCCGAGTCGGTAACTAAACACGGCCATAGTGTAAAACGCGCGGGCGGCCTGCCCAAGCCCAGGCCTGGCCTGAAAAACTAGGCCTGACTTACCCAGTGAGACGGTCATGGGTGGGGTTTTTTCGTCCCGCAATAACTGGGCTTTTTTTTTTGGCCCGGCCCGAAAAATGCTCAGGTCTACTTTACAAGTGGTCAGCAAATAATATTTTCATATTAGTTGCACTTAAACTTCGTACTTCTACCCTGTTTAGAGAGTTTTTTTTTTCTTTCATTCACTAGGTCATTTTATATTCAAATCTGCTAAGTTGAAGTGCCAATGTAATATTGGGTTCCTCTAAGAAAGATATTGGGTTTAATGTGCCTTTCCTTGTTTTCTCAGGCACAACAAGGAGAAGTTTCGGTGATCACTAGTTTGGGTGATCCATTGTATAAAATGGAGTTATCATCTTTGGTGCCTTACAGTGGTTTGGTGAGTATCTAGGTTCCTTTACTGGTGGCATTTTTTTTATCCTTTATCAAATAGTTTAGCTATTCTAACAAGGTTCAGATGTCCTATTAAGCTGCTGTCATGTTGCACATTCAGATAAATATTGATCTTTTGCTGTCATGGAATAAAACTAGTGAGTTCATCCATGCTCCCTTGGAAAATACTAGAAACACTGCTCCTAACAGAAAAAAGAGGTTCATAATATTAAGATACTGACCATTCAAATACTATTTTGACTCTGTTATCTCATTATCTGAAATATTCTTGCACATTTTGACCTCTATATTTTCTATTTTTAGTTGCATCATGCAATGTACCATATATCTTAAGTTGCATCCAAGAGATTTTGTGAATACTATGCACATTTAAGTTAAAAGGACAATTCATCAGTTTCTCTTTTGGCTAATATTATATGGGATCTAAACCCTGTTAAATGTAAAAGGTTTCTCCTTTTTTATTTTATTTGGCAGCCAAGGGCAACGTTCCACTTTCCTATTGGTCAAGTTTCAGTAGAAGAGAGGAGAAATGAAGATGATGAGAAGGTGCTGTCTGTATATGGGATTGGAAAATCTGATTTCTTGGACGGTGTTCTTACTGCTCAGTACAATGAAAATGATCTTAATCTAAGATATTGTTATAAGGTGAGCTATTTAATCCTTTTCTTTGTTCTGTTTTTTGGACTTCCTGTTAAGTTTGATTCTGTTCATATGTTTCCTGTGGCAGGACAAGGAATTAACTTTAGTTCCAAGTGTCTCATTGCCTTCCAATGCAGTATCCATAGGCTTCAAAAGGCGTTTTGGTCCTTCTGATAAGTTGAGGTGAGGCTACAATCATCGTTCTGTGATCATTGTCTTGTGCCCATTTATAAATGCATCCACTAAACATTTTTTTAGTCACAAGGTCTCTGCACTGTCAATGCTTCAGGTCTTCAATTTCTCAAGTTACTTCCAGTCACTATTATGTGAATTGCACTTGTGTTCTATCTGTTTTGCTACAAATTAGCAAAGCTTTCTTGATGATGTGTTCATTAGAGAAAAACCAAGCCACCTACAGCAATGAAAAGAATATTCAAAGAACTCCATTTTAGTCCCCCTGAAGTATGGTTGGATTCCACTTAACCTGCTAAAGTGCGATTTAGTTAACACCCTCTTTTTCTTAATCCAGATCACTATTCATCTTTTGCTCTTATTTGATCCTGATTTCGTCTGCATGGAGAGAGGGTTGAGCTGTTTTGCCGGTCAAGAATGCTAGCTTGGCCGGCTTTTGACATGGAGACTGGTGCTTGACATACATATTGCTGCCTGAAACTCGTTGTTTCTCCTTGGCCTTTTCTCCTTCCTCTCATCTCTCTGTTTCTCTCCTACGGAGTACATACATAGGAACTAGTTTCACGAAGCTTGTCTTGTTACCTTCGTCAATTGATGTACCCAGCCCTGAATTTTCTTGCTTCAAACAACGCATTGATCACACAAACTCATGTAGCAAATTCAAATCAGATACAAGTTTACTACCTTCTTCCTGTATCGGAATAGTTGCAGTATCTCCATCTTGCTATGGCTTCATGGAATTGCAAGGGAGAGGGGACTTGTACGCAAAGATTCTCTATCTCCACGGTGCTTGTAACTGTGACGCCCCTATAGAGATTGTGCAGATTAAGTGCCAAACTGATCTTGCCCATACAAACCCAGACTCTCTAACTAGCCGCCACTATAGTGCTTTTGGGGGCTTTTGTTCTTTACTGGTTCCACAATGGTTGCTACCCAGCAGTAGGAGCGCATTTATTGTCTATTGCCTGCTTTTGGAGCACATTGTGGCTGCCGTAAGAGCAAAAGGTGAATAATGGACCGTTTTAAGAAATAGAGGGGGTTAAGTAAGCCAAATCATAGTTTAGCGGGGTAAATGGACTTGGGCTGTACTTAAGGGGAGTAAAATGGACTTCTTCCAATATTCAATTACTTTATCTGCACATAAGTTTGCTTCACTAAACCTCAAGGGTTTAAACTATTGATAAAAGCACTCTTGCATTTTGCGACTTCTGATCATACTTATATTCTTAATGTTCCCTCAAGATTTTGCCATATATTGTAAGTTTATCTTCAGATTCAAGTCAGCAACATGCCCTGCCTGTATGTTAGTGGTATTCCAGGATCTTAACACTGCACTGCAGTGCTCTGCCTGCTATATATTTTGTTACAAAGCATAATTAAATAACTACAAACGAAAATTGGCTTATCTTCAGCAGTTCAGTGTCTTTCCCCCCTATTTTGTTGGTTATTTTCTTATGATTTTTTATCGAACACTACTATCTATGCAGTTGCTACTTGCTAGAACTTACGGTCATCATATTCCAAGGATTAAAGTTGAAAGAAATTACTTGCAATTGTTTTGAAGGATTACTGCATGTTGCATGCATCATCCTCTTTCTGCAGTAGATTTGTTTTTCTGGTGGTAACATTGACTTCCCCTCCTTTCAGCTATCATTACAGCTTCGATACTGATGACTGGAATGCTGTTTATAAGCATACAGTGGGTACAAATTTCAAAGTGAAAGCTGGTTATGATTCTGAGGTGCGAGTCGGATGGGCTTCTGTTTGGGTATGGTACAGCAGCATCTCTTACTTTGGTTATAAGATACAGAGCAGATGAGTTTGAAAATAAGCAAAACTTGCATTTCACACTTCTTCCTTATCGTGGTGATTCCAACCTCGCAATGTATTCAAGGTGACACTATGTTGAAAAAAATGAATAAATCCAAAATACAATGTCCATAAGGAGATGCAGTAATTGTGGTTTGGTTTTGCTATATGAAGATTGTGTTTGTTGGGGGGAATTCCATAGGCTATCAGGTTTCAGTTGTGCATGTCCTTTATTGTATTTATAGAGAATCTTATACTAGCAGAGTAGGTACCAAGTTATTTTCTTGTTTGAACCCTGAAATAAGGATACTTGCCAAGGTATTAGATTGCTGTTCAGTTGTCCAAAGCCCTGAGGCCTTACGTCTGTTTCTCAATTTATTGTGGAATGCACTTATAATAATGAGTACATTGAACATAAGATATTGGCCATATTTTGCACTGAGTATTTAAATCTTAGGGACTATAATTATTCTTGTTGGCACCTTTGGTAAAATGGTTGTTTGAGGATACCATAGCAACGATTGTCATGGATCAACCTCTATATCCTACGCCACATTGACAATTAGCATTATTGACATTGAAACTATCATGGCCTTCTGATGGTTTGAAACTTTGAATTGCATATGACATGAGTAGAGTAATATACTAATATATTAATTTTATGAAATGCTTTTTTTATGTTAGGTTGGAGAAGAAGGGGGCAAAGCGAAGACTGCGCCAATGAAAACAAAACTTCAGGTTATGCTTCAAGTACCCCAGGATAATCTCAGAAACCCTGTTTTCCTCTTCAATGTGAAGAAACGATGGGATCTGTAACCTGGTGTAAGTAATCCATCTATGTGGAGACTCCAAAGGCTTCGGCGAACCTTTTGTTGCAATCTGCGTAGGTCAACAACGACAACACAATCCATGAGTTCTTTCTATTTATCATGTACTTTCAACTAGTGTACATAGTTAGTATTCAGTGCCAGAAGCAATTCAAAATTTATGTAAAGCCTACTGAAGATCAGGGACCCAGGTTCGCTGCCTGTGTACTATCTTTTCTTTTTGTGGGAACAATAGAGGCTTGCCCTCAGGGCGATTGTACTTATTCTTTGATGTCTTAATGGGCAGAGCTTTAGAGGCTGGGGCTCCTTTCGGATTTTAGAAGACTAGCATTTGGGATTTATGTAAGAGACACTGGGTGATTATTGATTTATTCATATACCCAACAAATATCACATGATCGTACATGGCCTTGATTGGATGTAGTCGGGTTGACATCAATCCACATGCGTTGGTGGTAGATTGGAGCGAAATTTGAACTAAATTTCATTTCAATCCACTCCAACACGTGGATTGAGATAAATCCGACAATATCCGAACAAGGCCTAACCATAATTCAATGTCCAATTGTGAAGAGCCCATTAGAGTGTACGAATTTCAAAAAGAATTAGTGGATTACTGAAGAAATTAGGGAGGAAAATGAGGAGCATGTAGTTTTATTTCTTAATAAAATGACATGCAGATCTCCTTCCAAAAAAATAAAAATAAAAAAATAAATGAGGAGCATGCTCTCATGTCAGTTCTCTGAAAAAATGAGCATGCTCTCTCTCATGTCCTCGCCAGCCACCTATTTCCGCAAACGAACCGGTACATACCAACGTAGAACGAACACACAGGACACAAGTCACGCAACGCCGCCCGTCGTCTCTTTCCCCTGTCCATTCCTCACTGCGCCGCCGCTTCGCTCCTGTGACCCATCATCCATTCATCCTTGAGCGAGGACTGGTCACTGGTCCTTGTGAGTGCTTCTTGTTAGGTTGATCTCTCCTCTAATGAGCCCAACGACTCATTAGGCTTTTGATCTGTGCCCTGATCGGGGGCGCCTGTAAGGTCCTAGATGGCTAGAGGGGGGTGAATAGCCTATAAAAAATTCTACAAGAATCACTAAGCAAACTTGTTAGAACAACAAACGGCGCAAAGCGAGTTTTGCTTAGCCTACGGTTGTGATGCAAGCCTCCTATCCACAAGTCTAGTAGATTATGATCTCTAGTTCACACAAGGGCTATGTCACTAAACCTACACTAGTGAGCAAGCTAACAACACTAGCAAAGGCTACCACTAGAGCTACACAAGATAATCTAGTAAATGTAAACGGGAGAGAGAGGATTGTGTATCTTATACCAACGGTGTAGTGAAGATGTTGCCAATCACCAAGATGATATACAATCAATCAATATTGACAACAACACAATATGAAGACCAATCACCGGGAGACAAGAGACACTATTTTTGTTCACCCGGTGTTCACTTGTGCACCGACAAGCTACGTCACCGGTTGTGTCGACCAACACTTAGATGGTTCCCCGGTGTGACCCTCAAGTCACTTGCCCCTCAAGGCACGCCCCGCAAGGCACCGCAAGACGCCACTCTCAAGTGAGGTAACTCAATGACACGCGCATTCCACTAGAGTTGCTTTTGGCGTCCCGCCGAGGAAAGCACAAGAACCTCTCACAAACAACCGGAGGTGGCCAAGAACAATCACCTTCTCTTGCCAACGCCTCCAACAATCTCCAAGCCGGCTAGGAGCGGTTCTCTCCAAGAGTAACAAGAAATCCACCGGCTTAACCACCCACAAGTGCCACTAGATGCCCTCAAGCTATGCAATGCACTTTGGGATCACTCAATCTCACTTTTGATTTGCAAACAAGCAAGAGAGATGAGTGGGAGGAGTAGCTCTAGCTCAAAGGATGCACAAGAGTGTTAGAAATGCCAAGAGACCTCCCCAAGGGCCGGCCAACGAGTATTTATAAGCATCCCATCCAAATAGAGCCGTTGCCACTCCACTGACCGTTTTTTCGGGATGACCGGACGCGCCGGTCGAAACTGACCGGACGCGCTTTACCGCGTCCGGTCGCCCTGCGACGTCCACGTGTCCCTCGAATTCAAACGCGACCGTTAGATCCTCCAACGGTCACTGTGCGCCAACGGTCAAACGCTATGACCGGACGCGCTGCTCAAACGACCGGACGCGCCGGTCGCACAGTACCGCGCGCCCGCGAAGCAACGACCGGACGCGCTCCAGAAGATGACCGGACGCGACAGTGCCAGCGTCCGGTCGGAGTCCAGTAAGCTCCCTCGATGACCGGACGTGTCCGATCGTGTGTGACCGGACATTCACCGCGTCCGATCGATCTTGCGAACTGCAGTTCCCTCAGGGCGCCTGACCGGACGCGCCGGTCCCGCGAGTGACCGAACGCGCCGGTTGCAAACCCTAGCCCGCGCGCCCGACTCCTGCGTTGTACTGACCGGACGCGTCCGGTCACACCGTGACCGCGTCCGGTGCAGCGTCCGGTCACCTCAGTGACCCCGTTCGCCTCCGTTTCTTTTCCGACTTCCGGCGTAGTGGAAAATAGGCATTTCATTTCCCCGAAATCGCCTGAATCCCGCGCTCGCACGCTCGGCGGGAGGGAGAGAGGAACCAAACCCCTCTCTACCCGCAAACCACAGCGCGACCAATGCCACCTTTGCAAATGTGCCAACACCATCAAGTGTACATCTCCATGTGCTTGTGTGTTAGCTTTTTCTCAATCATTTTCAAAGGTTTTTCAATTAGCTCACTAGGCCCTACATGCAATGCACTTCATGAATTCACCTAGTGGCACCCGTGCATCGAATAACCGATAAGACTTCCCCTCTTAATAGTTCGGCTATCGATCCTAAACCACTCACACCCTCTATGGTGTCTTGAGTGTAAAACAAAATGGCCCTATGGTTATAACTTTGCCTTGAGCCCATTTTGTTTCTCCAAATGATATGATCCACTTCATATCATCACATGACCGTCTCGATCCATCGACCTTGACTTCACTTGCTCTTCACCGTTGCATCGGTCCGTCGACGCTAAGTCTTGCTCAAGCTTCACCATCGCATGGTCCTTCGCTTCGAAGCCTCGACTTGCCCTTCACCTTCACAACCGGTCCATCGAGCCAAGCCTCATCTTGGTCTTCACTATCTTGGTCATATGAGTCAATGTCATGTCTCATATGCAATGACCACCTTTATCTAAATCATCCACTTAGATACAAAGGTTAGTCCTAGGTTTCATCAATTAGCCAAAACCAAACTAGGGACTTTCAATCTCCCCCTTTTTGGTAATTGATGACAACCCTCACAAAGATGATTTTGATAATAAAAGTTTTAAACTTGTCATACTTGTCCAATCATTTTGCTCATAAGTAAAGTTTGGACAATTATCACAAGCTCGATTTTGGTAGTATTAGCTCCCCCTACATATGTGCATAGAGTTTGGATTGAAGGCTTTGCACATACGCATGGATAGAAGTGTTGGGAGAGTAATTCTACCAAAATGATGCTATGGTGTAAGAAATGGACCTTTGAAGCGTGATACCAATCGGAGTTGCCTTTTACACCATCCTTAGCATCATGAAGTAACTAGACATCCATCAAAACTCAAGAACCCCGTGAGATCAATATTATATGTAAAGGTTCTTGGACCACTTGTAAAGCTAACCACTTGTAAAGCTTTAGGCAAGTCTAGATACCACATGTAAACTATTCCTATACATGCTAGTAGATCATTTCATCATCCAAGTTCTATACTAGTATTGCACCACACAAGCATGTATATTGAATTTAAATACATGTGCAATGAGCAAGTCATATGAGAATGCACAAATAAATGCAACAACTTTGTTTATGAGCTTGCTCCCCCTACTTGTGTGCATCAAAAATTTTATTTACCCCTTTATCAAGTTGAATCATCTTTTTCTCTCCCCCTTTGTCAACAACTTACCCAAAAATTGGATCAAATTGTGGAGAGAAGGAAAAATGTTTGATGGAGTAGATTAAATTTTATCAAATTTGGTTCAACCTAGAACACTTACCAAAGATATTTAATTCGATTTGAACCAAAGACAAGCTTCTTCACACCTTATAATAAGGGTTATCTTGCCTATGTTGAATTAAACACTTATAGCAAATCTTCTAGATTCAACACTGGGTTTGCAAGCTCACAAACATGTCATATGCCACCACTAGATCAAAACAAACATAGAGGCAATAGTGGTAACATATATCCATCAAATTCATTTGATTTATCATGAATGCTCATGCATACCACTTAATATGTCTACATGCTCTAGCAAGTCCTTAGCATAGGATGAATGACATGTCAATCAATTTTACCTTGCAATGTCGAAGGAGAGGCATGTCAATAAGTGGGTGGGGTGCATTCAACTCATGTTTGAGAAATCAAGAATGTTCAATTCATTCCTTAGCTTGCAAAACCTCTTTTCATCAAGTGGCTTAGTGAGAATATCGACAAGTTGATCATCGGTGCCAACACTTTCAATGGCAATATCTCCCTTTTGTTGATGATCTCTAATGAAATGATGTCTTATGTCAATATGCTTTGTTCTTCTATGTTGAACCGGGTTTTGTATCATCTTGATTGCACTCTCATTATCACATAGCAATGGCACATTCTTGAAGTTAAGGCCATAATCCTTCAAAGTTGATTTTATCCATAGCAATTGTGCACAACAACTCCCCGCACTCATATATTCGGCTTCGGCGGTAGAGATTGCCACACTATTTTGTTTCTTTGAGGACCATGACACAAGTGATCTTCCAAGTAATTGACATGTGCCACTTGTGCTCTTCCTATTGATCTTACAACCCCTATAGTCGGAGTCCGAATATCCAATCAATTCAAACTTTGACCCCTTGGGATACCATAGTCCAACATCTCTTGTTTGCTTCAAGTACCTCAATATTCTCTTTGCCGCCGTGAGATGACTTTCTCTAGGTGAGGCTTGATATCTAGCACACATGCAAACACTAAACATGACATCCGGCCTTGATGCGGTGACATAGAGTAGACTTCCAATCAAAGACCGATATTCCTTTTGATTCACTATTTTGCCATCAAGATCACTATCCAAATTGCCATTTGTGCCCATTGGAGTTGAAATTGACTTTGCATCTTGCATTCCAAACTTCTTCAACATGTCCCTTATGTATTTCCCTTGACTCACAAATGTCCCATTCTTCAATTGCTTGACTTGGAGACCAAGGAAGTAGCTAAGTTCACCAATCATAGACATTTCAAACTCTTTGGCCATCATAGCACCAAATTCTTCACAATAAGCTTGATCGGTTGATCCAAAGATGATGTCATCAACATATATTTGCACTATGAATAGATCATTTCCAATCTTCTTGGTGAATAGAGTAGTATCAACCTTGCCTATTTTGAATCTCTTAGAGAGAAGGAAATCCCTTAGCCTCTCATACCATGCTCTAGGTGCTTGCTTTAAGCCATATAAAGCCTTCTTCAACTTGTACACATGGTTGGGTTTCTTGTCATCTTCAAATCCGGGCGGTTGCTCAACAAAGACTAACTCATTGATGATCCCATTGAGAAATGCACTTTTGACATCCATTTGATATAGTTTGATGTTGTGTGCACAAGCATAAGCCAATAGAATCCTTATTGCCTCCAATCTTGCCATGGAAGCATATGTCTCATCATAGTCAAGACCTTCAACTTAAGTGTAATCTTGAGTAACTAGTCTTGCTTTGTTTCTCACTATAATGCCATCTTGATCTTGCTTGTTTTTGAACACCCACTTGGTTCCAATCACATTGTAGTCATTTGGCCTTTCTACCAACTCCCAAATATCATTTCTTGTAAAATTGTTAAACTCTTCTTGCATAGCCATGATCCAATCGGCATCCCTCAAAGCTTCTTCTATCTTCTTTGGTTCTATGGTTGACACAAATGATGCATGCTCACAAAACATAGTCAATCTTGATCTTGTTTGCACACCACTTCTAATATCACCAATAATACTATTAATGGGGTGATCTCTTAAAACATGTTGTGGTTGGAGTACTTGCACTTGATTGCTTGAGCTTGGTTGATCACTTGATGTATCTCGATGAGAAGAACTAGCACCATAATTTTGCACTTGAGAGTCACTAACTAGCTTGTTTGGTGAATTGAGCACTTGATCTTTATTATCATCTTGAATATCAATTACTTGCTTTGCTCTAATGTCCCCAATGTCCATGTTCTTCATTGCTTCCACCAATTGAGTTCCACCAACATCATCTAGATTCTCTTCTTCATCTTGTGACCCATTGGTTTCATCAAATTGCACATTATGGACTTCTTCTAGAATGCCACTTGAGTTGTTCCAAACTCTATAAGCTTTGCTTGTAGTTGAATAACCAAGTAGGAACCCCTCATCACATCTCTTGTCAAACTTCCCCAATCTAGTGCCCTTCTTTAAGATATAGCATTTGCAACCAAACACCCTAAAGTAAGAAATATTGGGCTTTCTTCCATGAAGTAACTCATATGGGGTCTTCTCTAGCAATGGATGACAATATAGTCTATTGATGTAGTAGCAAGCGGTATTGATTGCTTCATCCCAAAATGATTGACTCACATTGTACTCATGAAGCATTGATCTAGCCATATCAAGCAATGCTCTGTTCTTCCTCTCAACTAGGCCGTTTGATTGTGGAGTGTACTTGGCCGAGAATTGATGTCCAATACCATAATGATCACAAAGTTCTTCAATTCTTGTATTCTTGAACTCACTTTCATTGTCACTTCTCACTTTCTTGATTTTAATCTCAAACTCATTGTGAACTCTAGTGAGAAATGTCTTGAAGGTGTCAAACACTTCACTTTTGTCACTAAGAAAGAATACCCATGTGAATCTTGTAAAGTCATCCACTATGACAAAGCCATACTTGTTACCGCCTATGCTTGTATATGTTGTTGGTCCAAATAGATCCATGTGCATCAACTCAAATGCTTTGCATGTGCTCATTGTACTCTTCTTTGGATGTGAGCTTCCAACTTGCTTCCCGGCTTGACATGCACTACAAAGCTTATTCTTCTCAAATTCAACATCTTTTAAACCATTGACAAGATTGTGAGTTGTAAGCTTCTTCAATTGTTTCATGCCAACATAACCAAGCCTTCTATGCCAAAGCCAACCCATGCTTGATTTGGAGACTAAGCAAGTTGTCAAAGAAGTTTCTCTAGCATTGAAGTCAACTAGGTAGAGATTCTCATATCTAAAGCCCTTGAATGCCATATTTGAACCATCCACACTAATAACATCCACATCATCAACCCCAAAGATGCATTTGTAGCCTAGATCACATATTTGTGCCACGGATAGAAGATTGAAATCCAAGCTTTCAACTAGCAACACATTAGAGATACTCATGTCATTTGATATTGCAATCTTGCCCAAGCCAATAACCTTGCCTTTTTTGTTATTGCCAAATGTGATAGAATCAACACCACTATCATTGTCATTGATTGAGTCAAACATTCTTGATGTACCGGTCATGTGTTGAGTGCACCCACTATCAATAATCCAATGCCTTCCTCCGGCTTTGTAATTGACCTATAAGCAAATCAATGAAGTTTAGGTACCTATTTTTGCTTGGGTCCTTGTAGGTTAGTAACTAAGCTCTTTGGTACCCAAATAGCCTTCTTCTTTGGGCCCACAATTGGTGTACCAACAAACTTAGCTTGCACACCCTTCACACCCTTGGTAAGCACATAGCAAGAATCAAAAGGTATAGCATTAATAAGGTTCTTGCTTTGATTCTTTTTATTATAATTATGCTCTAGGTGCCCAACTTGCTTACATCTATTGTAAAACCGACCATTGCCCTTCACAAAGCTAGGCTTTGGAGTTGCAAAGGCCGACTTGCCTTTCTTGGGGGTGTAGCCCAATCCCTCTTTGTTAAGAGAGAACCTTTGGCTACCCAAGCACTTAAGCAAGCGGGCCTCACCACCATAGGCCTTGCCTAGGGCGTGAGTGAGCTCATCCATCTCTTTCTTGAGAGTCTCATTCTCAACCATTAGTGAGGCATCACGAGTGAAACCATCACTAGTAGTGGAGGTAGAGTTAGTGGTGGTGGATGAAGAGCTACAAGAAGGGTTAGCTTTTGACATGATGATAGGTTCATTAAAGGATTCATCAATTATATCACATGTAACACCTATATCACATAATACAACAATCTCCTTCTTTGTTTGTTGCTCAAGTAGCAATGAGTGAGCTTTTTCAAGCTTGGAATGAGCCTTATCAAGATCCTCATGGTCTTCCACTAGACTCTCATGAGTGGTCTTAAGCTCACTAAGGACTTTCTCAAGTATTACTACTTTCATTGAAAGCTTCTTACACTCTTTGTCCTTGGCAATAGCTATGTCTCTAGTTTGTTGCATCAAGTCATATAGTTGTTCTTTAGTTGGTTCATCATCATTATTTTCATTATCATTATCATTATCACTATCATGAGCATATTCTATTTCACTTTCATCATCACTCTCATCATATAATACCTTAGCTTCTTTAGCCATGAAGCATGAAGAGGATGAATCAAATAGTGATGGCTTCTTGTTGATAGCAATGGAAGCAAAAACCTTGTTGGATGATTCTTCTTCTTCTTCATTATCATCACTTTCTCAAGTGATCACATAGGCACCATTTTTGCCTTTCTTGAATGTCATCTTGGCCTCTCTCTTCTTCTTCTTCTTCTTCTCAAACTTGTCCTTTTTGTTCTTCTTCTTATCATAAGGACATTCCGCTTGAAGGTGCTCGGTGCTATCACAATTGAAGCACTTTCTTTGTTGCTCATTTCTTTTCTTAAAGCCTCTTCTCTTGATGAACATGTGACCCATCTTCTTGACTACAAGAGCAAGTGCCTCATCATCAATTTCAAATTCTCCATCTTTATTGTTGTCTTCTTCTTCTTCAATGATGGTAGCTTTGCCCTTGGAGGAGGTGGCCTTGAATGCCACGATCTTCTTCTTCTTCTCATCTTCCACCTTCTCCTTGTCATCAACATCTTGGTCATATTTGTCATAGGTCAATACTTCACCAAGCAAATCATTAGGCTTTATTGTTTCAAGCCCATCTCTTTGCAACATCATGATCAACATCTTGAATCTTCTAGGTATGCTCAATAAGAACTTGTGACAAAAATCTTGATCTTGAGTTTTGTGCCCTAAGCTCTTGAGATCATTGACTATCACTTGCAATCTATGAAACATTTCAATGATTGTTTTATCATCCTTTTTCTTGAAGTTCTCAAACTCACTCTTGAGCCCATATAGCTTGGCACTCTTCACAACCTTAGTGCCTTTATATGTCTCACTCAACCTTATCCATACTTCACTAGCCAATTCCAAATCTTTGATGCCCTCAAACACTTTTGTGTCAATACCATTGTAGAGGGTATTGAGAGCCATTCTATTGCATGTTCTATTTGCTCTATCTTCATCGGTGAGATGATCAGGATCAATGATAGCAAAATCATTCTCAGTGACTTGTAATACTCTCTCATGAATAGAACCAAGGTACATTGTCATCTTTCTCTTCCAATGAGCAAATGAACTAACACCATCGAAGAACGGTGGCTTGCCCCCAACATGATTGAACACAATTTGAGCCATTTTTCACACCGAAGGATGTTAAGCCTTGATTAAAACGGTGACCACGACTCCGATACCACTTGTAAGGTCCTAGATGGCTAGAGGGGGGGTGAATAGCCTATAAAAAATTCTACAAGAATCACTAAGCAAACTTGTTAGAACAACAAACGGCGCAAAGCGAGTTTTGCTTAGCCTACGGTTGTGATGCAAGCCTCCTATCCACAAGTCTAGTAGATTATGATCTCTAGTTCACACAAGGGCTATGTCACTAAACCTACACTAGTGAGCAAGCTAACAACACTAGCAAAGGCTACCACTAGAGCTACACAAGATAATCTAGTAAATGTAAACGGGAGAGAGAGGATTGTGTATCTTATACCAACGGTGTAGTGAAGATGTTGCCAATCACCAAGATGATATACAATCAATCAATATTGACAACAACACAATATGAAGACCAATCACCGGGAGACAAGAGACACTATTTTTGTTCACCCGGTGTTCACTTGTGCACCGACAAGCTACGTCACCGGTTGTGTCGACCAACACTTAGATGGTTCCCCGGTGTGACCCTCAAGTCACTTGCCCCTCAAGGCACGCCCCGCAAGGCACCGCAAGACGCCACTCTCAAGTGAGGTAACTCAATGACACGCGCATTCCACTAGAGTTGCTTTTGGCGTCCCGCCGAGGAAAGCACAAGAACCTCTCACAAACAACCGGAGGTGGCCAAGAACAATCACCTTCTCTTGCCAACGCCTCCAACAATCTCCAAGCCGGCTAGGAGCAGTTCTCTCCAAGAGTAACAAGAAATCCACCGGCTTAACCACCCACAAGTGCCACTAGATGCCCTCAAGCTATGCAATGCACTTTGGGATCACTCAATCTCACTTTTGATTTGCAAACAAGCAAGAGAGATGAGTGGGAGGAGTAGCTCTAGCTCAAAGGATGCACAAGAGTGTTAGAAATGCCAAGAGACCTCCCCAAGGGCCGGCCAACGAGTATTTATAAGCATCCCATCCAAATAGAGCCGTTGCCACTCCACTGACCGTTTTTTCGGGATGACCGGACGCGCCGGTCGAAACTGACCGGACGCGCTTTACCGCGTCCGGTCGCCCTGCGACGTCCACGTGTCCCTCGAATTCAAACGCGACCGTTAGATCCTCCAACGGTCACTGTGCGCCAACGGTCAAACGCTATGACCGGACGCGCTGCTCAAACGACCGGACGCGCCGGTCGCACAGTACCACGCGCCCGCGAAGCAACGACCGGACGCGCTCCAGAAGATGACCGGACGCGACAGTGCCAGCGTCCGGTCAGAGTCCAGTAAGCTCCCTCGATGACCGGACGTGTCCGATCGTGTGTGACCGGACATTCACCGCGTCCGATCGATCTTGCGAACTGCAGTTCCCTCAGGGCGCCTGACCGGACGCGCCGGTCCCGCGAGTGACCGAACGCGCCGGTTGCAAACCCTAGCCCGCGCGCCCGACTCCTGCGTTGTACTGACCGGACGCGTCCGGTCACACCGTGACCGCGTCCGGTGCAGCGTCCGGTCACCTCAGTGACCCCGTTCGCCTCCGTTTCTTTTCCGACTTCCGGCGTAGTGGAAAATAGGCATTTCATTTCCCCGAAATCGCCTGAATCCCGCGCTCGCACGCTCGGCGGGAGGGAGAGAGGAACCAAACCCCTCTCTACCCGCAAACCACAGCGCGACCAATGCCACCTTTGCAAATGTGCCAACACCATCAAGTGTACATCTCCATGTGCTTGTGTGTTAGCTTTTTCTCAATCATTTTCAAAGGTTTTTCAATTAGCTCACTAGGCCCTACATGCAATGCACTTCATGAATTCACCTAGTGGCACCCGTGCATCGAATAACCGATAAGACTTCCCCTCTTAATAGTTCGGCTATCGATCCTAAACCACTCACACCCTCTATGGTGTCTTGAGTGTAAAACAAAATGGCCCTATGGTTATAACTTTGCCTTGAGCCCATTTTGTTTCTCCAAATGATATGATCCACTTCATATCATCACATGACCGTCTCGATCCATCGACCTTGACTTCACTTGCTCTTCACCGTTGCATCGGTCCGTCGACGCTAAGTCTTGCTCAAGCTTCACCATCGCATGGTCCTTCGCTTCGAAGCCTCGACTTGCCCTTCACCTTCACAACCGGTCCATCGAGCCAAGCCTCATCTTGGTCTTCACCATCTTGGTCATATGAGTCAATGTCATGTCTCATATGCAATGACCACCTTTATCTAAATCATCCACTTAGATACAAAGGTTAGTCCTAGGTTTCATCAATTAGCCAAAACCAAACTAGGGACTTTCAGCGCCCAACCCAATATTGGCTGATGGGCCCCCGTCGCGCAGCGCTACATAAAGGAGGTGGAGAGCCGGGGCTCGAGTCATGAGGTTCACCTGAGCCGCCATTCCCCACCTACAACCCTAACCGATCTTGAGGGTCGTGCTGTGAGCGACGGGAAGCATCTCCACCGTCACTGCATCGCCTCGTCTTCTTCACTGGACTTCACTGCGTCACCGATATACACCGACCGTCGTTGCCTAGTGCAGAGCGTCACCGAAGAATCGATGGCTACCTCCAGATCGAACTCCACCGCACCTCCCGTTCCCACCGACGGCCTGCATACTTCACCGCACCCCTCTTCTCTCTCTCAGATCTAGTAGAACTTGTACTAGTTTTGTGTTCATACCCAAATGGAAAAAGAAACCCCACTGATCTACTGCTATACGATCCGATTGGGATTAACAATGGTATCAGACGCCTATGATGGTAGTAGATCAGGCTTGGGATTGAAAAGAAAGGAAAGAATCGAACCGAATCAAATCGGAAAAGAACACTACCCGAAACCCTAACCCTAGATGGGAACTAGTAGAAAGAAAAGCGAGGGGAACGGAGTGACCTACCCGGGCTCTCCACTCCACCACTACCATCACAGCCAGTGACTTGGATGCCGGCGTGCGGGACAGAAACCGAGCCACCGTGCGTGAGGCCTCGGGCTCAAAGGCATCGCCGAACAGCCCTTCGACGGCGGCGCGCCCACCCCGAGTGGACGCGTGCATCGGCGAAGGGGCGCACGGCGGCGCTGGACTTCAGCGCAGCCTTTCCTCCTTCGGGCCGCCATGGACGGCTGCCGGTGCTGCTGCTTTTCCTTTTGCGCGGCGCTGAGAGAACAGAGGGAGGAGAGGAATGGAAAATGAAATTAGGGTTGGGGATGCGGGGCCGATGGTTTTTGTTGCTCCGACATCCAAGGCTGACCGTCGGATCCGATTGAGTGGCTCCGATTGACCGGGCTCACATTTGGCCCAGGCGGGAGCACGCGAGGCAGCGAATTGCCGGCTCAGGCCCAGGTTGCGGCCTGGGCGCGGAGCGCTGGCACACACGCGCGTGAAATGGGCCGTGGGCCGCGTTATTCTGGGCCGCGAGCGCACAGAGCCGGCCTTCGGGCCATATTCTTTTCCAATTTTTTCCAGAAGCACTTATGCATACATTTTGATGAATTTTATTCAATTTTGATGCAAATTTTCTGTGCAAATTTTATCCAACGATATTATTTGTTCAAACAACAGTAAAGTGATTAAAGTGCTTCTGGAAAATATTATGAGAATGTTAAAAGTGTTTCCGTTGTGTACTTGATGTTGTTAATTTCATTATTAAATTCGAACCAACGGAACAATTTAATTTTAAAAAATAGATATATTTTGACATGATTATAATATTATTATTATTCTAACCAACGTTGATTAATAGTAGTATTATGATGTTTTTTTTGTCATGCATTAATTCTATTTCTGCCCAACGGTGATGTAGAATTAGTGTAAAAAGATAAATTGTATGTTTTAATTTTGACCAACGTTGGAACTAAAGCATGCAATTATTGTTGTTATAATTATGTTCTCACTTTACATGAATTGTATTTTCAGAAGGTTACTCTTTGATGGGGTTTATTAAAAATATTCCACCCCTCAAAAGTGACAACTACAATGAATGGAAGAAAAAGATTGACCTCACTTTTGTCTTGGCTGAGGTAGACTGGGTGGTCACCACACCGTGCCCCACTGAGCCTGTGGCACCGGTGAGGAAGACTAATGAGTCTGATACTGATTGACAAAAGAAAGAGAGGGACCATGCTCCCATACAGATGGCATATGACCTACAAAAGCAAAAAGTGGATCAATGCCAATAAAAAATGTGTTGTTGTCATAAAGAACACGATTGAGCCTACCATAAAGGGCTCAATCCAAGAGTGTGACACTGTCACAGAGTACCTAGAAAGCTTAAAGAGTCAGTTCTATGGCTCTTCGAAGACATATGCTACTCAGCTGATAAAGCAGCTGATGACAGAAAGATACACTGAAGATGGCAATGATACTGGCATAAGAGAGCACATATCAAAGTTGAATCATTTGAACAATAAGCTAAAACAAATGGATATGGCTCTTACGGAAGAGTTCCTTGTTCATGTGATTTTTGCTTCTTTACCAAAAAAATTTGACACATTTGTTGTCAACTACAACATTCAGCCCGAGAAATGGGATCTAGAACGTTGTATGACAATGTGTGTGCAAGAGAAAGAGAGAATAAAGGCCGCCAATGGTGGTACTCTCAGTTTTGTTAAAGATAATCAAAGAAAAAAAATGTCAATGCCAACGTCAACTCTCCCTCAAAGCCAAAGGGCAAGGGTCCCATGCAGCATCAGCCTCAGCAGAATAGGTTTGCAGTGAACAAAGATCAGTGCCTCTACTGCAAGGAGGGACATTACAAGAAAGATTGTCTTCAATTCTTAAAGATGATCATGACAAAGAAAGATGAGAACATTATTATGTTCATAAATGAATCCCTGTATGTATAGTATTCGAAATCTATTTGGTAGATTGACTCAGACGCAACTATTCATATTGCTAATTCATTACAGAGATTCCATTCGACGAGGACTACGCAAAGAAGCGAAAGACACGTTAAAGTCGCGAATGAAGTCCAAGTAGATGTCAAAGCTGTTGGCGATGTTCCTCTAGAGCTTGCTGATGGCTTTATTATTTTGCTTAGAGATATTTTATTTGTTCCTTCATTACAGAGAAACTTGATTAGTGTGTCTTGTTTAGATAATGATGGATTTGATTGCCATTTTGGAGATGGCAAATGCGAGATACAATATAATAATGAATGTGTTGGTCTTGCTTTTCAAAAGCAAGATCTTTATTTGTTATCACTTCATGAAAATGTGAATTCCGTATGTGATGCGAATGAGAACATATCCTCGTTTGTGAATGCGAATAGAAAACGAAAGAGAACTCAAGATGCGTCGTCGAAATTATGGCACTGCCGTTTAGGCCATATTTCAAGGGGGAGAATAGAGAGACTAGTTAAGAATGATATTCTTCCTTCATTAGAGTTTTCAGACTTTGAACAGTGTAGAGAATGTATTAAAGGAAAATACACAAATTAAATTAAAAAGGATGCTAAACGAAGCACATGAATTCTACAGATAATTCACACAGACATCTGTGGTCCTTTTCCTGTAAAAAGTGTAGATGGTTTTGACTCATTCATAACATTCACAGATGATTACTCCCGTTATAGTTACATTTATCTAATTAAAGAAAGAAATAAAGCGTTGGATAAATTTAAAATATTTAAGACTGAAGTTGAAAATCAGCACAATTTAAAGATAAATATAGTCTGATCTGATCGTGGTGGAGAGTACTATGGTCGGCATACCCCATATGGTCAAGTTCCTGGACCTTTTGCAAGGTTTCTATAGGAGAATGACATAGTTACCCAGTATTCTACACCGAGCGAACCTCAGCAGAACGGAGTAGCTGAAAGGCGTAACCGTACCTTGATAGATATGGTACGTAGTCTGATGAATTACTCTGACTTGCCATTGAGTCTATGGATGGAGGCGTTAAAAACCGTTATTCATATTCTAAATAGAGTACCAAGTAAAGCGGTGCCCAAAACACCATATGAGTTGTGGACAGGAAGAGAACCCTCACTAAAACACTTGCATGTGTAGAGGAGTCCTGCTGAGGCAAATGTGTTTAACCCAAATATTGGGAAGCTAGATCCCAAAATAGTTAGCTGCCATTTCATTGGCTATTCTGAAAAGTCAAAAGGTTTTCGTTTCTACTGTTTAGACAGATACACAAAATTTGTAGAAACGAGACACGCTGTTATCTTAGAGGATGAAATGATGAGGGGGAGCACGGTAGCTTGAAAAATTGATCTTGAGGAGAAGCGGGTATGTGTGCCCACTCCGATGACTCAGGAACCATTTTTCGAATTACTAACAGTGCGGGACACTGTAGTGCCAACACCTATTGTCAGTTCTCCTATGGTGACAGTAAATAATGATGAAGAACCTGTCCTTCAGGAACCTATACAAACTGATGCCATAGATGAGGGGGAGCAACAACAGCCCCAAACAGAAGATGTGACAAATGTGGAGGCCTCTAGAAGGTCTCAAAGAGTTAGAAGATCAGCAATACCTGATGATTATGAGGTGTATAACACTGAAGAATTTTAAATGGAGGGTGATCCCACTTCATTTGAAGAAGCCATGAGAAGCGATAATTCATCAAAGTGGCTTGAGGCCATGGAAGATGAAATAAAGTCAATGAGTACCAACAAAGTTTGGGACTTAGAACCTATTCCTAAAGGAGCCAAGACAGTAGGCTGTAAATGGGTCTACAAGACAAAACATGACTCCCAAGGGAATATTGAAAGGTTTAAAGCGTGACTTGTGGCAAAAGGTTTTACGCAAAGAGAAGTGATTGATTACAATGAGACGTTCTCTCCAATCTCATGTAAGGATTCCTTCAGAATTATAATGACATTAGTAGCACACTATAATTTAGAGTTACATCAGATGGATGTAAAAACGACATTCCTCAATATGGATCTGGAGTAAAATGTTTACATGGCACAACCGAAAGGCTTTGTCGTGGAAGGGAAGAACGAATGGGATGTCGCTTAAAGAAATTAATTTATGGGTTAAAGCAAGCTTCAAGACAGTGGTACTTGAAGTTTGACAAAATAATTAGAAATTTTGGATTTAAAGAAAATGTTGAGGATAATTGTGTTTATGTAAAGTTTAAGAATAGAAGGTATATCTTCCTAATACTATATGTAGATGATATCTTACTTGCTAGTAGTGATGTCAGTCTACTACTGGAGACAAAAAAAAGTTTTTATCTTCAAAATTTGATATGAAAGATCTTGGTGAAGCTTCATTTGTTTTAGGCATAGAGATTCACTGAGATAAAAGTAAAGAGGTATTAGGACTGTCACAAAAGACATACATAAAAAAGTTTTAAAGAAATCCAGTATGCATAAATATAGTGCCTCACCTGCACCCATGGTTAAGGGCGACAGATATGGGGATTTTCAATGCCCTAGGAACCAATACGAGCTCGATCAAATGAAAGTGGTTCCATATGCTTCTGCTGTCGGAAGCCTATAGTTGCTCAAGTGTGCACGCGCCCTGACTTAGCTTTTGTTAGCGGGTTACTTGGCAGATTTCAAAGTAATCCAGAAATTGAACACTGAAAATTGGTAAAGAAAGTCTTGCGATATTTACAAGGTACGAAAGGTCTCATGTTAACGTATAGAAAATCAGATTCTCTCCAAATAGTGGGGTATTCAGATTTTGATTATGCGGGAGATGATAGAAAATCCAAGTCAGGATATGTGTTCACTCTCGCAGGAGGAGCAATTTCATGAAAAAGCTCAAAACAAACTGTCACTACATCGTCCACAATGTATGCCGAGTTTGCAGCATGTTATGAGGCAACGGGGCAGGTAAACTGGCTAAAGAAGTTTATACCCGATTTAAAGGTGGTCGACAACATACATAAACCACTAAAGTTATACTGCGATAATAATCCAGCAGTACAGTACGCTCACAACAATAAGTCAAGTGGTGCTGTCAAATACATTGACATAAGTATTATGTCGTGAAGGATAAAGTCCGGGATCAAATTATAAATCTTGAGCATATAAGTACTGGAAAGATGCTCGCGGATCCACTTACAAAAGGTTTTCCACCCAACGTGTTCAGAGAACATCTAGCCGGCATGGGTTTAAGAGAAAGCCTATGACTCCTGGACTATAATAAAGGGCCCAAAAGTTAAAGTAACTGTTTCGGATCATAGATGTGCATTGTAGCTGTCAAATCTATCGGTGATTGATCGTGACGATGAAATATGCTTTATGCGCTTATTTGTGATGAAACGAGTAAAGTGAAAAATATTGAAGTCAAAGATAAAAGATTAAAGCATGAGTGAGATCAAGGGGAAGAATGTTAGATTGATCTCTCCTTTAATAAGCCTAACGACTCATTAGGTCTTTGATTCGCGCCCTGATCGGGGGCACCCAGCCCAATACTGACTGGTGGGCCCCCGTCGTGCAACGTTACATAAAGGAGGTGGGGAGCCGGGGCTCGAGTCACGAGGTTCACCTGAGCCGCCATTCTCCACCTACAACCCTAACCGATCTCGAGGGTCGCGCTGTGAGCGACGGGAAACACCTCCACCGTCACTGTATCGCCTTGTCTTCTTCACTGGACTTCACCGCGTCACCGATCTACACCGACCGTCGCTGCCTAGTGCAGAACGTCACCAAAGAATCGATGACTACCTCCGGATCGAACTCCACCGCGCCTCCCGTTCCCACCGACGGGCTGCATACTCCACCGCACCCCTCTTCTCTCTCGGATCTAGTAGAACTTGTACTAGTTTTGTGTTCATATCCAAATGGAAAAAGAAACCCCACTGATCTACTGCTATACGATCCGATTGGAATTAATAATGGGATTAACACTTCTGGCTTGCTCTTGACTCTTCTGTTCTACAGTACGTATTCTCTCTCTATATATAGGAGTTGCCGAGTTGGCTTTGTTATATCCACAAACACCGGATCCTTTTTCTCCATCTTCTCATGCAATTCCGCTCATTTACGGGTTGATTTATTTTTTGTTCCTCAGGGCACAAGATCGACGTAGTTTTCATAGTAACACTTCTCGTAGGTTTTTTAAGACGCGGCAGCTGCGTATTGTCCAAATAATCAAATAAATAAATAAAATTAGGGTCCAAGAAGTCCGCCTTCCTGCTGCGGATTCCCTGGAGTAATCGCTAGCTTCGTTTATACAGGGAAAACTTACCAAGCTCATCCCGTTTTTGTTTTTCTTGCAGATCTCGGAGATGGCCCAAGACAATGCAAGTCCAAGAGGTGATGGCAAAATTATAGAAATCTTTTATGCCCCTCCCGTCCAAATAATCTTTGTTTTTGTTGTTTGGTTGTTTAATTCCTTAGATGCATTCTGGAGGAATGCTCTTTTTGGGGATCCAGAAGGCGATTCGGATATGGAGGCTGAGGAGGATGATGATCCTAGCGATCCAGAGGGTTTCACCCAAGAAGCCCTGAATGCAAAACAAGTGGTGTTATGCCTGTCCAAATCCATCGTCTCACTTGTCTCTTCTGTTGGTACTTTCACTGCTCTCCACCTGTACTGCATCGGCTCTGTGTTTTCCATCATCAAGTTTTACAGACGTTTCTCGTCATCAAGCTAAGCTTGTGAGTGAAACTTTGATCCTGTTCTGCTACACAATTGTGCAGATGGGAAGCCTCTGTTTGCTTGCACAGGCACAGTGGTCAATCATGTGGGTTCTGAGACATGGATACTCACCTCAGCTACGCTGGTTAGGAAACCTGACACCGACCATGATGCTTACAAAGCGGATGAAGTTAAGGTCAGCGTAACAGCAGATTTGATGTACTCACTTCCTTCTTCATTGATGTGGGGAATCCTGGATAACTAGGCTTTGATTTAATGATCACAGATTGAAGTGCTTCTGCACGACAAAAGGACTATCAATGGGTGCATCTCAATGTGCAATTTGCACTATAATATTGCTGTTGTCACTGTTGAGATACAGTTTGATCTTCCCATGGTGGCGCTTAATGACCTTCCTGAATGTTACTCCTTGCTGGGTCGGCCTGTGATAGCTGTAGCTCGGGACTCGAAGTCACAAGCTTTACTGGTGAGACAGGGGAACATGATTCGTAAAAGAAGCAAGTTGGACTGCAGTGAGCTTTTGCTCTGTACCTGTCCTGCTAATAAGGTAACAAATAACACAATATTTAAATTTTAATTGTGAGTAAAAAAGATGTGAATATGAATGAATATCCATTATAGCAATTAAAGAAAGGCTGCGTGTCAAATTAGTTTTGTGAGCTGGTAAGGCACCATATGTAGTTTGCTGAATATTCAATTACTCTTGAATGATTACAAGGCTGTTTACAGAGTGAGGTCCAACTTATACTCTTAATATGTGAAAGAACATATAACTTCAACTAGAAGTCATACTCTTTTTGTTACGGTGTGCAGATCATGTAACCTTAGTTACTCATTATAGATCATGAGGATATAAATTTAACCTCTTCTTTTATGCACTAATCCTTCCAATGAAGTATTTCCAAAATTCAAATGCTTCATGGGAGATGTTTTCAATAATTTGAAACTGTATATGCATATCCTACCGATATTCGGGATGATGTGAAAACTTACATTAGCATTATTTTTGGGTTTGTCATATTGTACCAGATTTTTATCGGGGGGCTAGTCGTAGACTTTGAAAGAAGAATCATTGGCGTCGCTTTTTTGGGCAAGGACACCACTCATATTGTGCCAACCGAGATTATGGCAAGATGTGTGAAGCACTTCAAGAAGTTCAGGTGCTATTTATTCTCTTTGGGTCTTGGTTATGTCATATACATTGTATTGTTTAGCTTTGTGTGTGCACCCTTGCACAGATTTATTTTAACATGTGCATGCCTAAGTAAGTTGGATGCATGTGAAGTCGTTTTTAATAGTTTAACCTTGTATAGAGGTCCTTTAGCAGCAAGGATATGGTTTCTTTTAGTTTGAAACGATATTACTGTTTTTTTTTTATGCAATGGTTCTGCAAGAAGCTATTTGTATTATCTTAGAATCCTTAAATCTATTCTGTGATAACAGCGCTCATTGAGTTTTAGTTGTTCTTTTTTTTCTTAACTGTCCTATCTTCATTATATGTAGCATCACTTGCTCTCGATATTATTCCCTGGTGACTACTTCATATCACCATCTATAACTTACATTCACCATGCTAGTTTAAGAATTAAAAAATGGTCGGCATCTCTGTGGTTTATAAATTACTGGAGCTAGTCCCTAGTAATGAACCAGAACAAAGTAGGGTAGGCATTATTGTAGTAATGTTATAAGGACTCACTGCAAGCATTTGTCTACCACTGCACTTATCGTCTACTATTGAGAATGTTGCAAATCTTATGCTGAATGCAGGACACTCAAGCAGCCTCGTGTCTGCATAAGGGGACATGCTCTTCACAGTTTGGAACTAAGCAGTCTGGAAATTCTATGCCTCAAGTTCCCCAACCTATCTTGTGGAATTGGAGTTGTGGTAGACCAGGTAGTCATCAATGTAGATCCCCTCCTCCCGCACACACAGGACGGAATAAATAAACCTGACGAGCCATCCCTATTCTCGTTCACAAAAAAAATCCCTATTCTCACTCGCAAACACATTTAGTAACTGCATTAGCGATTATTTGTTTAGTACCATGGTGATCCTTCAGCATGATAGTTATCTGTCTATTTATTATGAATTGCATAAGTTTATTTTGTCATATCTGCATACTAAGGGATATCAAACTCAGTATGTAGTACGATATGATTCAGTTCATGCGGAAAAGTGTGCATTGTTCTTGATATTAAGTGCAGTTCACTGTTTGCGTAAACTGAATCAGACTGAATGTGATATTCATTAGTCAAAACTCAAAACAAGTGGGGACAAATCTGGGTGCAATACCTTTTCATTTCCTTCAGCTATGCTGTCTGCTGGTTACTTCCTTTAAAGAGGTGGACTGATTGGAAACTTCCTTTTGTTGCTAGTTTGTTACTGAAAAAGTAATTTGCCTGATTGAACAGACCTAAAATGCTAAAACTAAACTAGAGCAATAGCATACTGTATATTCTCTTTATACTCGTATTATTCGAGACATTCATTCTTTTGAACTCGTTGAGTGCAACTTGAGCTTCAACGTTCTACTCATATGTTGACCCTTTTTGCTATAGGAATAGGGAAAAAAATAGTTGGCACTACAGTTTTTTTGGGGGGCTATAGTCCTAGTTAGCCGGAAGCATGTATGAAGGATTGAGATTCTGAGTTAGGGAGTTAATAGAGGATGGATAAGAAAATCCTGACGTAAGAAGGTCAACAGGAAAGAGTTGCACTATCAGCTGAGTGGTAATGCTATTGATGGGAGGACTTAAGCAGATATGGTGGAGGTGGAAGATGATCAAGGACTGGTAACAATTTTGCAAGAAGGATCAGGTGCGAAAGATTGGAAGATGTTACATTAGGTCCACTATATGGTGAATGTTAACAGAGAGAGGGAGAGGAAGAGGGAGAGGGAGAAGGAGGAATATACTTTCAAAATTATAGACTTAACGATTAGCAATTAGATGATACATACAATGGCATCGAGGCCTGATGGGACAAACCAAGTATGGCCTAAATGAATAACCTGTTACTATGGGTACCTATAACTTTTGAACCATTAACTTTGAGAAAAAGTCTAATTGACCCCCCAACTATTAGGGGTGGTCTAGTTTACTCCCTCAACTATGAAACGGTCTAATTTACCCCCTGAACTTTGCAATACCGACCAAATCACCCCTCGAGCGGTTTTGGACTGTGGTTTTGCTACAGTAACAACGGTTTTGCTACAGTAACAGCGGTTTTGTCCTTTTCTTTTTTATTTATTTCGCCTGAATCTTTGAAAAATCATAGTAAATCACAAAAAAATCACAAAATGAAAAATTTAATTTTGTTGGACTCCACATGAGTAGATCTACACAGTGAACATATAATATAATATGCTTTAATACAAAGTTTTTGCTGTAAATTTTGATCTATGTTTTTTTCTGTAATTAATTTGAATAATTCATACAACAAAAACTTTGTACTAAAGCATACTATATTATATATTTACTGTGTAGATATACTCATGTGGAGTCCAACAAAATTGGATTTTCCATTTTATGATTTTTTTGTGATTTACTATGATTTTTCAAAGATTCAGACGAAATAAAAAAAAAGAAAGGACAAAACCAATGTTATTGTAGCAAACCCGTTGTTACTATAGCAAAATCACCGTCCAAAACCGCTCGAGGGGGTGATTTGACCGGTTTTGCAAAGTTCAGGAGGTAAATTAGATCGTTTCATAGTTGAGGGGGTAAACTAGACTACCCCCAATAGTTGGGGGTCAATTAGACTTTTTCCATTAACTTTGTGATATATATATATATATATATATATATATATATATATATATATATATATATATATATATATATATATATATATATATATTGTTGGCAACACTATGTATTGTGTTCAGTTACGGATAACCTCTCTTTTAACACAAAGTTCCCTAGATAGACGATTACATTTTTTGAGAAGTACATACAAATCCAAAATTAAGGTAGGGCTTGCAGTTTGTGGAAATTGTCGCCGAGTGTATTTTTCTTCTTTAGAACATTAGCTAATAATAGCATGTTTTGTTTGCATGATTTTCTTTTAACTCCCATTTTCATTGGCTTAATCACATATAATTTGTGTAGATATCTGGAATATCATCAGCAAATTTTGGAGGCATCGAGGCTGGTGATATCATCTGCAGTATTCATGGGGTTGTTCTGTATTCTGTAGCTCAGGTATCATTTTCTTGCAAAATTAGATCTCTTGTTTTACATTATAACACCATGAATATTTGTTTCAAAAGATATACTTGTTATCATTGAAGTTGCAGAATTGTCTGTTTAAGCATATTGAAATGTTTTGAGTTCCAGACAATGCCAGTTAACAAAAATACCTTCATTTTCCTGAGAAATTTGCTAAAATAGGACTCCCAAACATGTGCCTTTGTTAAAATAGGACTTCTAACGTGCTCAAATAGGACTTGAAACGTTGTCACTTTTGTTATAATGACATTTTGACACTTTTAATCACATTTGTCATCTCAAATACATGTATTTTGCCTTGAGCTGACTATTTTGCCCTTAGGCCTTTAAAACACGTGTATAGGTGAGCTGCTGGCCGCTGCCTGGGCTGGATGGCCAGCCGCCTGGCCATGGCTTGGCTGGTCGTGGCCTGGGCTGGCTGGCTGCCGCCTGGGCATGGCTGGCCGTGGCCTGGGCTGGCTGGCTGCCGCAGCCGCCTGGGCATGGCTGGCCGTGGCCTGGGCTGGCTGGCTGCCGCCTGGGCATGGCTGGCCGTGGCCTGGGCTCGCTGGCCACTGCCTGTACAGTGTAGTACGTACTGCATGTACAGTGTAGTAGGAACAAACAAGACTGCCTCGTATACGTACTGCATGCATGCATATATGCATATACATATATACAAGATTGAAATAGGAAAATGATGATCCAAGCAATATATAAAATACATGAATTTAGGACAAACAAGTTCATATCATAAAACCATGATTCTAGCAGTTACAAGTTCATCGCATAAGACTATAATTTAGTTTAAAACAAGATCCAAGTCATGAAATAAATCATGAGCAGTTTACATCTCATCACACAACTAAAGTAATTCATCCAATATGTAGCTTCCTCTTCGGTGTCATCTTCTTGGGTGCTGCAGCGGTAGGCATCCTCACAGGACTATTGGTGTCAACTTTTGAAGATGTGCCCTCCCCTAATAACGTCGCAAGCATGCTGCACATATAAATTCAATACGACAATTAGATGTTTGGAAAAATTAGTGTATGGTAAATGTGTCAATTTCTATATTCATAATTTTTTACCTTCTTGTGACCCTTCCTGGACTATCACGTAGAATTTCTTCTCTAGTCGGCCTCCGTAGAGTGCTAGGTTCCGCGGGCTGTATTGTAACATTTTTCCTTGGACAATCGAAGATAACAATCACAAACTTGAGCAATCCAAGTTAATCAGAAAAAAAAATCAACGACTTCTCACATGCTATAGAGGCAATAATGCAAGCAAAGCAAAGTTCAGAGTGCATATATGCATATATATGCTAGTGGCCTCATATACGTACTGCATGCATGCAAAGGAACAAACAAGATTGACTTGGAACAAACAAGACTGCCTCATATACGTACTGCATGCATGCATATATGCATATATATACAAGATTGAAATACATGTACAGACTAAACATACATCATTGCACTTTGTGTTCAGCCATAAAAAAAATAAAGTTGTGGAATGTACAGACTATTTACCTCTTTTTTGCGGTCCCATTGAGCGGGCACTTGGAACTAGCTTGCTTATGACATTTTTCTCCGCATCTTTTGCAAGTCATAGGTCCTCTGATCTTCTTTTTTCTCTTTGCATTTGTTGGAGCAGTATCATTGTCACATCCCTTCTCACCCTCCATCTTATTGGTAAATTTTCCATCTTTGGAACCTTTCTTCTTGTGTCCACCTTCCATCCATCCCTTGATTCTTAGTTTCATCAATCTTCCAGGAGGTAATTTAGCTAGAGGCGCACCAACTAAAAAAGGTAGGTCGACTTCTGGTCATTGTGTTTTATCTGTCATCGGCTCAATCTCTCTTCCATAAGCCGCCCTAAACCTATTCACCGAGTAGTAGTCATGCACGAACTGTTCTAGGTCAATTCCCCTTTGGCGGGTTACATAGGCCAATACATGCTGACATGACTTACCAGTGTGCTACCATTCTTGACAAGTACAAGTCCTTTGCTCTAACTTGATAATGTGTCTCACAGAAACGCCGTTGCTATGGTCCCACACCTCTGCACTCCAATTAGAACATTTCACAATTTTCAAGTGTCCCAAACCTCTAGTATTTACTCTTAGCTGAACCATAATAGCTGGGAGAATCCTGCCCTTATGCAATAATTTTTCTCTTGTGCCACAGTACCATGATCATTTCTCTGATCTTATCAGCAAGTTCAGCAACATGTAGGTCCTTATGGTCTCTAATCCAGTTATTAAATGACTCAACAATGTTACTAGTTATGTAGTCACACTTAATGTCTGGATTGAAACCACACCTATACCATAGAAGCTTGTGATTGGCCTGTAACCATTGCACTGCTTCTGATGATTCACTTAGCATTTTTGCTAAATTGTCATAGAAATTCTTCTCTCTGTAAGCTCTTGCAGCAGGATATATCTGGATAAACCCTCTAAATCTCTTTTTGAAGTTTCTAGTTAGATGATAAAAGCATTCCCTTTGCTCTGCATTTGGGAATACATTCTTCACTGCATTCTCTAAGCCCTTGCAAGCATCAGAACATATAGCAAGTAGTGGAGGATCACCTATAGCCTTCTTCAACTGTTCCATGAACCAAGTCTAGTTGTCTGTTGTCTCAGAAGCAATGAAGCCATAAGCGACTGGATACATCCAATTGTGACCATCAACTGCTACAGCTTCGGCCAAGTGACCATTCCACCTTCCATTAAGGGCTCTCATCTACGCTCAAATGAGGCCTACAACCTTCCAAGAAACCATCAATGCATGGTTCAAGAGCACAGAAAAAACGGTGAAAATATACCTCACCATCCACCAAAAGAACATCAATCTCAACTACACTCCCGGGCATAGTCATAAAGTTTCTGGGTCGATAGGGTCGAGGTACGGGGTCGCGGTACGTGGTACGCTACTTGCGAGAGATTTTTACACTTCGGGTCGAAAATAAACCCGTGAATCTGGGTCGGGGTCGACGAACCCGGGTTGAGGGTCGAAGGTGGTGAACCCGTTTTATGTGACTATGCTCCCGGGGCTCCGCTTCTCTACCTCGGCCTTCCACCTATATAGCAGCTGAAAACTCTCTGACCATTTGCCATAAACATCATCAGGATCTTTTGCTTTACCCCGCCACACAGTGTCATATGCAATTTCACACTTGTGATCTGTCTCCAACCTCTTTTGCAGTTCCCTAGCACCAATATTTGGTTCAGCTCTAAGTATACTCGCAGCCCATAGAGCTACCCACTTGCAATTTGGAGCTATAGTTGCCATCCTCACGCTATACACACATGTATGGTCATTGACTAAGACGGTAACCTGCAAGAAAAAATAAATCAATGAGATATATTGTGTATTGTTGCATCATATATAGATAGGGATGAAAACGGAACAGAAATATTCTGAATTGACTGTTTTCGTTTTCTATATTATGAACCGTTTTTAACATGAAAAATTGTCAGTTTCAATCGGTTTCACAATTTCAACCATTTTTTGTACTCTTTAATTGCTAAATGTAGAAATATCCTGAACCGACCGTTTTCGTTTTTCTATATCGTAAGTCCGTTTTCGACCGTTTCCGACCGTTTTCATCCTTATATATAGACACACATATGTACTGTTGCATCATATATAGCACAGAAAAAAAATCAAGGACTTCTCAGTCATATATAGACACACATGAAATAATGCACGTTCACAGCAGCTAGCAAAGTAGACAATCAAGCACAGGAGCATGCACACGTCCGGCCAATCAAGTAGTACTACTGCCTCCTATTGCTAGTTGAATTTGCCACTGCAATACAGCTCCGCAAAACGATCAGAATGCTAGTTTAGTAAAACCAATTGTAGTTACGTATCCATTGCCAAGCATTTACAGCTCCAGAAAAAACATATGAACCCCAGAATCGTGACATGAATAAATTCAAGGATGGCCACTCAAGTAGTACTACTGCTAGTATTAGACTACTTGAAATTTAACAGCTTACCAAATTGATTACAGCTTACCAAATGAATCGTACAGAGGCATGCAAGCATATATGTATATATAGTACTACATGGCAGTAAAACACTTTCATCCGGGCAATTAAACACATGCAATGTAGAATTAATGAAATAAGCCCCGTATACCTCTGTTGTAGCGCTGCCTTGCAGTTTTCTGCCATTTATCCTCCAAATGCAAGGGCGATCTTCATCACCGGAATTGCAATAAGCCCTATATACCGTCTTAGTTGACTTCTCTACTCGTAAATGGAACTCCTTGTTGATGGCAAATTGCCGAACTGCCAGCTTGAACTCCTTTATTGTTGGATACATTGTCCCTACCTCCATTGATGAGTTCTTCTTATCATAGGTAATGACCATCAATATCTTGCCCAAGCGCAGTATCATTCACTTGTTCATCCATTCGGCAACCAAAGCCTTGTATAGGTACATTTGTTGACTCATTTGTTGTGCCCTCTTCTGTCAAGCCTAAAAACTCACACATCCGGCTCTCGCTCATAACTTCAATTCGACCTTCATCATCATATGTTTCCACAATTTGTAATGTTGCCCAATCAACTTTTCCTATAGTTTCCACATCATTCACTTCGGACCTATAAACAAGCCAAACCTAGTTTTATTTCTGTACGGTACTTGTACTGAAAAAAAGATCTAGTGGATGCAATATATACCTTTGCACTTGAAGAACAGGAATGTTGCACTCTTTTGCCGGATGAGGAGCAGTAGGCAGAAGTGACCTTGCTAGGGCTAGAGCATCGATGGAGGCCTCCACTGCTGGCTGCAGGCCATCGGCTGCCCCAGCCTGGGCAACTTGGCCATCAGGTGCCGCGCCCAGTGCACCAGCTTGGTCGGGCAGGGCAGCAGGCGCCGCGGCCAGGACACCGGGTGACACCGAGGCCAGAGCACCGGGCGACGCCCCGGCTAGGGCACCAGGCGCGGCCTCGGCTAGGGCACCACGCGCGGCCAGGGCTTCGGTTTCCTCCAAGTCCATGGTCGGCGGCGTCGGTAGGGAAGGAGGGGCGGCGGGCGGAGGTTCTTCTCCATCCATGGCTGGCGGCGTGGGAGGTGAAGAACGGGCGGCGGCTGGCGGTGTTCGCGTACGGAAGAGAAGGAGGAACGACGCGCTCGTGCGCCGTACGGAAGGAGGAACGACGGGATGGGGCAATGAATCGACACGGATAGATTAGAATACCAGAAGGGCAATACGGTCAATATGAGAAAATACATATATTTGAGTTTTGGAATATGATTAAAAGTTGTCAAAATGTCATTATAACAAAGTCACAACGTTTCGAGTCCTATTTTAGCAAAGCCAATGTTAGGAGTCCTATTTTAGCAAAGGCACATGTTTAGGAGTCCTATTTTAGCAATTTTCTCCATTTTCCTGAGCACTTTCTAGTATTTCATAACATGGTGAAATTACTCTTCCCATAGTGAAAATTGGTTATCATTCACGTCATTAATGGCAATCTACTAATTCCTAACAGCTCACTTCACATCCATCTTCACCCTACTTTGGATGGAGAATTTAGACACTCCTGTCGTACTATTTGAAAGCCTTATCGTACTTTGTGTAGTTCCTGCAATGTTTTCTTTCCTATTCCCAGCTTACTGCGATTCTTCTTGATACGGTGTTTGCTATGAAATCCCAGAAGGCAACGATCCTCCAGGTTAGTTTGGATAACTGTATTAATTTCCATAGTTTCTTCCTGTTGATACTTCTCTGTATGGGAAATCAGGCAGTAATACAAAGACCAAGAGATAACACCAAATTTATTGCAATGCTGAATATATGGGAAAATGGTTCTGTCGAATGTGGCAATTCCTTTTGTAACAGGTTATTTCTCAAACACAATAGAAGTTTTCGTATCTCACTGTTGATTAATGTTATGATGTAGTTTTTATTACAATTTAAATTTTTGAGAGGCCTTTGTTTATTACAATTGTAGATGGCCATTGCTGTGAAAGAAACGAGATTCTGGTGTTCAAATATGAAGTTATTACACTTGAATGATGTAAGTAATTCTTAGGCCCTGGAAGTAGACCATATATTTATTTACCTTCCATCTATCCACCAATTTTCATCATTCCTAGGCTGTGTTTGGATACGCTCCTCATGACCGTGTGGTGCGGCGTGAAAATGCGGCTCCGAAACAATGCCTTGCTTGCCGTGGGAATCAGGCAAAAAAAGTCGCACTTTCGTGTTCTGTGGGAGACGAGCGGTCGCCGCGAGGCGTTTGGTTCACTGTGCACATTTTCCCAGCCAAAATCAGATTACAAGTGTATCCAAACATGTCCCTAGTAACTTCACCGTACTTCATTTTTATTTATAAAACCTGTGTTCTACGCAACATGACTACCACTATGACATTAGTAGGAGGCAAAGACTCCTTAGAGCATCTCCAGTAGTTTGGTAAATCAACTTGCTATCCTAATTTATTTGACAAAAACACAAAAACCACCCTCCAACAGTTCTTCAAACGAACTTGCTATCCCTGGCAACTTGCTATCCCCCAGCCTCGCACTCCCATATTTGCGCAGTTGGAGAAGACTTGCCATTCGCGAAATTTTCCGTCGTCCTCGCCTGTCCCGCGCGATCCCCTCTCCTCCCGCGCGCGCGTCCATCTTCCCGCGTTTCTCCCTTGCGCGCGCGATGAAAACCCCGTGGTATATATCAAGTAGTCGTCGCCGTTTCTCTTCGTCGCGTCGGCAGGAGGCAGCAAGGGTCCAGGTACGGTGCACAATTCGATCTGTACTGCATCTATTCTCCGCGATCCTCTTGTGTGGTCTGCGATCTGCTATAGTAGGGATCGATCTGGTAGTTTCAATGTCCTCGACCTTGATGCCAATCTATGGTAGATCGATAGGGTGTTATCTGATAGTCGTGATGCTATAGGGTTGCACACAGGATTTTGCAAGGAGATCAATGTTTTGCTTGTCTGCTATGGTAGTTTCATAGGGTTGCCTCGACACGCTGCAACTTGAATGGCTTCAGATGATGCAAAAGGAGATTGTCGCTAAGCGTCTTGGAAAATCAATTTAGTTTATGTCTTCTATGTCTTGCAAAACCATGGTTCTAGCACCTTTACTTTGCTTTTTTAGTTCATCGGAAGCTTTATTTATTCAACATAAACCTTAGTTTTTTATTCAGCATAACCATTGTATGCATCTGTACTTGAGCTATTCAGGTACAGTTACATGTATGGAATTAATTTGCTTTCAAGTATTGCTCGCTGTATGCATCGGTGCTTGGTTTATTTGAGTTAGTGGTGATGGTGCTGGTGGCCGGCAAATCTGTCAGAAGGGACGTGTCTGCTAGCTGAATGTACCCTGACAACAAATCTTGCTGGTCTGCTATCTGAATGTTGCATCTGCTAGCGTGTGGGCCTAATTTTTCAATTTTACCAAGTTGGAATACTAAACTATTGGAGATGCATCCTTTTTTCACTTGCCATAACATTTAGCAACTTGCTAAATCACAAGATTTGGCAAGTTATTTTTACCAAACTATTGGAGATGCTCTTAGACTGTCTGTTCTTGAGTTTTGGATGTATTGATGTTTGTTATCTCTTTTTTTTTGCCTTTTTAATTATAGGCTAATATTATAAAACTAGGTAGTTGAACATTTGTCTGAATAGAAATTGTTATGCGGTGCTATTGGAATCGAGAGGAGAGAGTCGAGGAAAGCGGCGGCGGAGCTACAGTACCCGCGGCGCTATAGTACCACACGGTATTGTTCATAGAGAGAGAGAAGCAGATGACTGGCGGCTAGGGCTGTGAGGGGCGCTGGGAACGCCGGCAAGAGAGAAGGTTTTTCCTTCTAATCTCTTACTTCATTAGATTGATACACCTCATCTCCTTATATAGAGAAAAAGTCTTACTTGACCCCTAAGCAAGCGACTAATTAACTCTAATGGGCTAAGGCTCAATGGGCCCTTGACTCTTCTAACAGAAATCCTCGTTGGACTTTTATATGATATTGTTGCCTATTTCTTATCCATATTGGTAAAATTTCTAGGATGATAAATTCTTGTGAAGACTTTATTTCTTTGAGCTTTTAACCTTTAATTGTCACATACCTGTATTAAAAAAAAGAGTTTTAGACATTCACATTATTTGCCTAGTTAAGATGAATATGAAACAGCGTGTGTGAATAGCTAAATGCCTAAATTTGTTAGTCCAAACATCTGCATCGGTACTGGCTGTTAACAAATACCATCCACTTTGTTGGCTCTTTTCTTGTCATGCTAAAAATAGAAGGTGTGACATATATCACTCTCAGGTCTCGAGCCTAGCACTGTTTTCACAGATGTAGGGTTCTTCTAAGTCAAAACTCAAAACATCTCCTCACTCCCAAGTCTTGGCATATCATTTTGTTAAGGGCCTGTTTGATAAGCAAGAGTTATTCAGGAGTTTGGGAATATTCCTGCATGTCAAACATGGTGTCTCTTTAGAGGGTTATACACCTGATATAAACTATTTTTTTACTATTTCCTCAACCAGTAACCTCTTTCTTTACTTTTGATATCTTGTTGGCTGGCTTTGCTATTTAATTTCATGTCTGATTAGATTACATTCGTAGCAGGAATAGGAATTGTGGTTTGCGTTGGCTAGAAGTGCCAATTTTTTGAATCAATCATCATGAATTCAAAATGCCTAGATCATATGCAAATTGATGTGTAAATCAACTTCAAAATTCTTCTGTTTTTTTCCATTGTAAGATTCTTGTACATGTTTGATACCTTTACACAATTCTGTGAACATCCTTGCCCTTGGTGTTTCTGTTCTAAATATTTTGATTATACACGTGTATTCAACAATAATATGCTCATATTTTTGTTCCATGCACCTACAAGTAATCTCAGGAAGACATGCACCTTTCGAATATATTTACCAATTGCCTTTAACATTTTACCAACGCTTTCGTAGGGTAATGCCAACCCCAAAAATAGTGACAGGGCAATGGCTTGTGGTAACGTGCTGCCCTATAGGGAGAGTGGCAGTGGTTGACGCCCTGATGCGTCTGTATAGGGGTAAAGCTGAGGATTCATAGTTCTCGGTCAGCTGACTGAAAGTTTCTTTGCAATACAGTAGGATGGTCTTTCGCCACCCACTGCATCTATTTTTAAATTGCATTTGATATTTCTGAACACAGGGGCTCATGTTTGGTTTCAACTCTAAGACTACTCCAGCTTGCTTGGCACTGAAAGGCTCTGTCGATGTTGATGTTAATGTTGATGATATTTTTGAACAATCACTTGCACCCTGCTATTTCTTTTTTGTTTTCTATTCTTGGAGTTGTCTCGTGGAGTTTCTTTTCAGAACTATACTAACTCATCGTTTTAAGTTTGACCAAGTTTGTAAAGAAGAGTATTAATATCAACCATATCAAAGAGGTCAATTAAGAAAATATGTTTCATAATATATCTAGTGAAGCTTATTTGACGTTGAATAAATCTGGTCAAATTTAGGACAAATGAAAATCCCTTTTAACCTAAGGACAGAGGAAGTAGCACACAAAGTCAACTTTATGTTTTCCCTGAAACACATTTCTGGTTAGCATGTCACGCTAATAGTAGTGTGTGTGTGTGTGTGTGTGTGTGTGTGTGTATATATATATATATGCTAAGGCTGGCAAAGATAGAAGTTAGTATGTTGTCAAGCCGTTTCTTTTTGGCGTTCTTATATTTTGGATGGTTTTATTTTATCTTTTTATTTTTGTCCAGTAAATTCTCATATATCGCTGATGTTATCAGGAAGGGATGTCGAGGTCTGAAGGAACATTTGGACAAGAACGGAAGGTACTGGATAGGTCGTAAGATGTATTTCGCAGTTAATATACGGAAACTTTCGAGTTTTCTTCACTTCTGTACTTGTTGCCCTATTATTTAGTAAATTATGAATCTCGACCTTGTAGAAGGTGCATACTCCCTCCGTCTCTTTACGTGTGTCGTCCGAAAAGCGTATCTGTAAGGGAAACACAGTTTTCTAAAGACAAACATTTAGGGACAGAGGGAGTATGGCCGCTGCAGCAAATTTTTTAGCCTTTTTTAATCTAATATTTTAATATTAACCCTTCCAAACTGAATTTCCAAATAGTAGCATTTTGGTCACACTGGCGCGATCTAGAATTAAGTTGTGCCGAAGGCCTTTGGTGTGACCGTGGGTGCCACGTAAGCCTATGGGCCGTGACGTGGCAAGGGCCGGTCATGCCACGCCAACTAGCCTAACGTGACACAGCCTTTGCCAAGGCCCACGGTGCGCAGACGTGGCTTATTGAGTCACGTCGTACCCTTTGCCGCGACTCATGCCATACTATTTGCCAAAATCTTTGGCGTGACTCAACTAGCTATACAGGGGCCACGACCCTTTCCTCCTCCCTGCCTTCCTTAGGGGGGTGTTTGGGACTGCTCCACAAACTCCACCGTGGAGCAGCTCCACAAAAACCTGGAGTTTGTGGAGCACCTTTTTAGGTGCTCTTACAACTCCACAATTTTTCCTCGAACCGTATGTGTGGAGCTGAAACTGTTTGGCTAAAAAAAATGTGGAGCGGAGCAGTCCCAAACACCCCCTTAGTCTCACTTCCTATGAGCTCTAGACCAGGGCGACGACCCCTCTTGATCTCCCTCCTCGTCCACTATTCTTCACCTTGGGCCAAGTAGGAGGGAGATTGGGTGGGGGCACCTGATGCCCTTGTTCTTCACCTTGGGCCAAGTAGGAGGGAGGGAGGAGGAAGAAGGGGTCGGTGGCCCTTGTATAGCCAACGGAGTCACTCCAAACCCTTTGGTGTGACTAAGTCGCGCTAAAGGGCCTGGCGTGACTACGATGGCCACGTCAGCGCTGCGTAGCACCTAGAAAAGACCGAGTCACACCAAACCAGTTGGTGTGACTCAATCGCTCCAAAGGGTTTGGCGTGACTGACCCTTGCCACGTCACAACCCGCAAGCTAGTGTGGCAACCTCGGTGGCGCCAAATTTTTTGGTGCGACATAGTTTTAAGTCGCACCAAAGCAGTTAGCATCACGCTAAAGTAGTTGGCGTGACCAGGAGGAGTTAATAGTTATTTTGAAAGGGTGGCAAGAGCTTTGCTCTAATTTTTATTAGAGGGAGAAAAGACAAAAAAAGGTTTTAGTATAAAAACAGCTACTCGACTGAGCGCTTCAGTTAGGACCAAAAGAAATACCAAAACAGGTAGGAGGAGTTAATATTAAAATATTAAATTAAAAAAGGGCAGTAGTGGGTTGTGTCACCACTCACTAGTCACCTATGGTCTGGGTCTCAGTGCTTGCCTGCTCGGGACGTAGTTTTATTGTATGCACCCATCGAACCAACCTG
Organism: Saccharum hybrid cultivar R570; assembly: GCA_038087645.1. NCBI lineage: Eukaryota > Viridiplantae > Streptophyta > Magnoliopsida > Poales > Poaceae > Saccharum > Saccharum hybrid cultivar. Next base: position 5,690,600 of record JAQSUU010000191.1, on the reverse strand, counting down.
TCATACAGATGGTAGGTACCAGAACTCTGGACATGTGTTTGGTTTTGTGTGAGAAGTGATGGAATGGACTTTAACACTGCTTTTGATGATGGGTTAAGCCTACTTCTTGTTTGTTTAGTGGTTTATATGAGGTCCATCCTAAATTTTTTGTTTGGTTGGAGGTCTTGATTGAATAAGATTAAAGACCTAACATGTGGGGCCAACATGTCATCCTTAGTCGTCTTTCTTTCACCCCGCTTCTCTCAATGCTCTCCCCGTGGTGTGCCGCTACTTCGTGACCTAGCTGCTACAGTGCTACCCCCTGGCGGGGCTGATGTTCCATGGGACCATGCCACCAGTGCTGCTGTGCTAGGACCTTGCTCCGACTGCTGCAGCTATGTCGTTGGCTGCTGCTGTGCGCTGCCCGCCTTCGTTCGTTTGGGTGGAACAGTAGTTTAACTTAGTACAAAGTTAAAACATACTCCCTCCGTCCCATAAGAAGACTATATAGGTTTAAGCACGGGAACCAAGGAGGGTACATACTCCCTCCGTCCCGTAAAAAGACCATATAGGTTTAAGCACGAGAACCAAGGAGGGTAAAAATATGGTATACAGAAAAGAAGAACGAGAGATGTGTTAGAATAAGAAAAATATGTATTAGGAGAAGAGAAATATGCATTAGAAAGTGAGATGGACAACTATTTTGGGACAATATTTGAATGCTATATGTCTAGTATTTTAGAATGGAGTCTTTTTTCAGAGAGAGTATAGTTTCTAAGATCATCACATCAGTTTCACAATATCTCATCCTAATAAAAAAGTATTAGGACAAACCTAATTAGAAGGGACGGTTTATCAAGGCAGATGCTATAGCAGTTCTCCAATAACCCATTCCAATTATCTAGAGCTAACACGTAGGACCCATTCGTCAGTGGCTTAATCCATTTTTCTTTTTTTTTCCTTTCCTATGCCCAACGCTAGCGCCTAGGTTCATGGCTCTCAAGCCTGGCGGCAACTGCAGGAGGCTGGGTGTGGCAAGGCGCAGGAGGGGGTCACCTCCAGCCCGCGCAGCCCTATGCCAGGTGGGACGGGGCTGTGGTCGGATCGCACTGAGCACGAGCTCCCTCCACTGCCCGGGGCACCTGTCGTCACCACTAGTGGCTGGCGCGGGCCGGAGGTGACCCCTGCTGGGCTGGGTCCGGCGCGAGCTGGAGGTGGCCACCCTCTCGGCGTACTCGACCTTGAGGAACTTGGCGATCCTACCGACGGGGAACTGGAGCCTAGCCTTGGAGCTCCTAGACATGGCCTTCTTGGCGGCTGCGGCAAGCAAGCAGTGAGGGAATTCGTGGCATGAAGCGAAGGCTGGTGAAGATGGGACGAGGGTGGTGTCGAGCACTGGGACAGAGCGTGGTGCTAGGTGGAAGAGACGACTGGCGTGTGGGCCCCAACTATTCCGGCAACCGCCTATGTCCCCTCTATTTGGGAAAAAAAGACACATATTGGGGCAGTTCCATTAGCTGGGGGACAAAAAAAAGGGAATTGCTAGAGCATGAAAACCCGAGTTCTATCTCTAATATTGATGGTTGAAAGCAGTGGCAGACCTGACACTAGGGCCATTAGGTCAAATTATCATTTTTTCTATAGCCAAGCACAATTAGCAATGATGCCTAACTTAATGGCCTAATCTTTTTTCCTAATTCGGCCACGGACGGTCCTCTCATGTATACAGTACTTCATCCGTCCACAAAAGAATGCAATTCTCGCTTTTTAAGAAGTCAAACCATTTGAACTTTGACTGAATTTATTTAATAAAGTACAAACAATAATGATATAAAATAAGTATCATTAGATTAGTTATAAAATATATTTTTATAATAAATTTATTTCGACACGTAGATGCTAATACTATTTACTGTAAACTTGGTTAAACTTAAGCAATATTGACTGACGTGGCTCCGGTAATTATATTTTTTTTTTTTGACGGAGGCAGTATATATTTTCCATGATGGACGAGCTGACACGCACCTCTCTCTCTCTCTGTTGTGTCGAGTCGACCCAGCGGGCGGCGATCAGGCGTCCGATGGCCTCCGTCGCGCATCGGACGCTGGGCGGGAAAGCACCTCTGCTCTGCCTCTGCTTCCCGTGATCGAAACGACGTCCGATAAAAAAGCTAGGCATACCGCCCGCTCAGCGCTCACGCAGTTGCCTCCTCGGCCCTCCCCTGCCTCCTCCCCGGCAGCGGCGCCGGGCGATCCCCTTCTCCACCAAGCCCACACCGGGGCATGCAACTGACCTCCCAGCTAGTACATCGGTACTGGAATAGGTAGAGATGGGTCCGAATCGGAGGTTTGGTAAAGGAACCCTAACTTGATCGGATGGTTCTCTTTTCCGCCTGGGTTTGATTGAACTGCTCCCAACAGTCAAGTTCACATCTTGGATTGCTTGTGCTGCATGTTAGGTCACTGATTTCGGTCTATCTACTGGTGGTTCTGATTCCACGCTGAGCTGAGCCCCACGGCAGGTACCACATGGCGGACACCGACGGCCACGATCATCATCCTGAGACGCAAGAGGTAATCTAGCAAAAATTATTAGCATAGGAAACACCGTCTGTGTAAAGGGGAAATCACAGAGTCTCAACCAGTCTAGCGCCGCCGCCCCCTGCCGTCCACCACCGCTGGTCCCTTCCTTCTCCTTCGGTATCTCGCCGGGGACTGAAGTGACTGGGATCCATGGTTTTTAATAAGTTTTTCTGGGTAGACTGAGTCATTAGGGTTAGTGTCTCTTCCTATCAAATTTCTTGGTATTGGAGTTTTATCTCCTCTTTGTCCTCCTCTTCGGCGATGGTGAAGGGGAAAGGTGGAATCGTCTTCTCCATGGCGGCTCCGTTGAAGATGAGGACGACAACTTTAGCGTCAGCATCTTCTTCGACATGACGACATGGAGACTTTTGTTTCCGGACGGCAAGGCGAAGATAATGTCACCGTCATGGAATAATTTTCTCCGGTTTCTTCTCCATTTTGTTGTGGTTAGATCTAGCCACGATGAAGGACCAGTGAGAATAATTTTCAGATCAGTCTTCCTCACTCTTCGGTGGCAGAAAGAAGAAGAAAGACACCAGAAAGAAAAAGTTTCTTAATTCCACATACAAGAATGTTGACCGTCATTCGTTGGGCATTTGTTCTCAGGCCATTTGCCTAGTGTTTGCATACTGCAAAGCATCTAACATGTTAGGTTTTGAGTTGTGCTATTCACAGCGTGGGTACTATTTTGTAATCTAGAGTGTTTGTAACGTATTGATGTACCCAGCTATCATATAATATAATTCTTCTTTCGTCGCAAAAAAAAAAAAAGAGACGCAAGAGGTAATCGTTGCTAGTACCCCCAAGCACATAGCTTTTCCCTCGCCTAATTGTTAATGCGCGTGGTAAAAGCCCTCTACTTTTTCTTAGCGATCGTGGTCATTGCCTCCCAGGAATTGACTATTGGGAGCTCCAACAGCAGCGGTGGACAAGCTCCAAAGAGCAGTAGATACAGTCTACGTGGTCGCAATGTTGATTCAGAAACACAGTTGAGGAGTGACGAACTCAAGGAGGGGGAGAGCGAGATAGAGAGACACATTCAAACTAAGCGCTTAAAAAAAGAGCAGGAAATCAAAGATAGAGAACATGTGGCCGGGATCTTAAAGGCAAAAGCAACTATGCATGCCCAATACGACTAATGGGAGAAAGAACAGGAAAAGCTTTGGCTTTCCAAACGAGGAGGTGACAACAATGGTGGCGACTTCAGTGGCAACAAAGGGGAGAGTGAAACAGTTTATACATGTTAGTGTTTTCACCTTTCTTCTCCTTTCTCTCCTGATCCTACTATTGCCTTCTTTACTTACTCTGTGCATCAACTTGCTGTAGATGAGACTATCAATAAACCTCCAGGAAGTTACAGAGGTTTGCTTTTATTCCCTTTTGCCACCGCTGTTACAATCAGGAACTAGTTTGGTTTGTGCCGTAGTGCTTCCAGCATTCAGTAAAGGGCGGCGATTCTTAATTTGTAACTAGGATGGATGGAATGGATACCATATGAACCGGACCTTGAGTTTGGGACAGAATTTGAGCTGAAGCACATAAACTGGCAAGTTGAGAAGTCCACTCTGGAGCTTGCTCGATGTGTGGTTGGCCTTGAATGTTTTACAGGTGAATAACTTCATCTGGATGGGCGTTGTTGCTTGTGTTATTGTTGACTCTAACAACTAGTGTTTCATTTCTTTTGTGTGCAGGAGACACGGAGATTTTCTCTTGCTCTGGCACAATAGTTGAGTATGAGGATGATACTGCTTATGTAGTTACATCTGCAAGTTTGATAACATGTCCAGACAAAGACGAGCAAGTTAATAAACCTAAGGTTGCTGGACTATTCTCGTCCTGTACATAGAATCGTTGTCTTTCTTTTCTTTAAAACGGTATAAGGATTTAACTTTGTTCTTACAAATTTGGCTGTAGATCAATGTATGGTTAGCAGCTGGTCAAAAACTTGAGGGCTTTGTGTCAAATGTGGACTTCTATTACAACATATGCATGATCAAGGTCCCTTGCACTTTTCACCTGACAAGCAAAAGCTTCAACCAAAACTCTGGACTCTTCAATTTTTATGAAAACTGTACAAGAGATGTTGTAGCACTAGGCCGTACTTGTGAGCCTTGCGGCTTAAAGGTTGCTTCAGGAAAGCTTATTCCAAGGAAAAGCAGGTTTGATTGTGAAGAGCTATTAGTTTCATCTTGCAAGATTTCACAGGTAGGTCAAGCAACTTGCAAACTGATGTCTGGTCTAGTAATTTTACAATTTTATTTGAAGACCATTTCGAACTGAATTACTTCTTGGGCCCTAAGCACCTTTATCTGAGTACCTTTTATAGAGCTATGAAAATAATGTCCTAAAGCTCAAGGATGTTGTTTATAATACCATAGTTTAGATCTTAGAGACATTATAGTATCCAATTTATTGCACCATAAAAAAACTGTTATGGACTTCTCTTATAGAGGATGATTGAGCTCCTTCACTATCTTGTGGATTTTTTTTCGGCCAGTCATACGTTTTAGATCCATTTAACTGTAAGTCTAGGGATCTAAACATAAAAATAATTTGTCTCAATCATCACATAGTCGTTCCTAGAGGACTGACATTCCTTCTTTCCATGTTCCAACCAAATGCTATGGGTCTGACTTAAGAGGACAGGAATCAAACTTAAAAATGCTTAGAGGTGTATTGTCTTCATCTCTCTACAAAACTTAGTAAAAGCTTTAGTCATACAATCATGAGCTTCTATACTCTCCCTGAAATGTTTCTTATAAAGACTATGCATTCATTTTTATTTGCATCGTTTGCTTCCCAAGATTCCAGTTTATCTGCTAGGAATATTTTCTTGACCAAAAACATGTGAGAACAAGTGCCTATAACATTTAGCTCAAGTACTAGAGGTGAAATGTTGCTATTAGCCTTTTTCTTTATTATCTTTGCAAAAGTTGATGTTTTGGACCTGTCAACTGAGACAATGAGTAATGCCATGAATGTATTGGGCAGGTGAGAGGTGACAATTTTTTTAACGGATTATAAGATTTGCCATGATTTCTAAATTTTGTAGGGATAAAGAACAGTTTATATTGTCATTATATTTCGCCAATGTGTAGTCTTTGAATTTATAAACATCATTCTGCATTTTTGCTCCTTTTTAGGATGACTACTGTAGTGAGGTGCTTGTAGCCAATTGCATGCATCACTTAGACATGTCCATTACCTGTATTATATGGTGGTATGTTGCAGGGAATGATGTGGTGGCTTTTAATCATAGATTATTTTACTTTTACTATGATAAAGAAGCTTTGTTAATTTTTCTCTCGAACACGCAAGAGAGCTGCGTATCATCATTACATTAATAGAAGAAGAGAGTTAAAACACAACAAAACATCCCTCATAAAACATATTACACTCGCACCCATTAAAGATTAGACGATAAAAACAACCGACCTAGAGCGACTAGTTATCTGAGCTAGGGCCTGAGGACAGCCCCTTGGCTCCTGCCACATTCCATAGCTGGCACTCCTCACCAGAAAGAGTGAGGACCGTGGTGATCCTTTGGGCAACACCATTAAAACACACACTTGTTCCTGTGTTTCCAAATACTCCATGTGCCCAAGATGGTAAGAGAGTTTAATCCTTTCTGAACAGGACCTCACAGCTGAACTAGCCCGACCACCAATCATCAAAAGAAGTCTCTGTGGTCTGAGGTGAAGGGATAGCGAGGCCCACCCTTTGCAGTAATAGAAACCAAAGCTGGCGGGCGAAAACACAAGAAACCAAAAGATGCTGGATGATCTCTTGTTCTTGGTCACAGAGGACATGATTCAGGATGAGGAAGGCCCCTCCGTGCCAACCGATCTGCTGTCCAGCAGCGATTATGAGCCACAAGCTATAGGAAGAAGTGACATTTTGCTGGCGCCCATGGCTTTGTTAATTAAACACTCATGTTGAAAGTTCACGGGTGTGGCTATACTAGGAATTAATAGGATTAGGAAATTTGCAACTTTTGCTTGATGTTCATGGTAGAACTAAATGAATTTCTTCTATTATATACAACATGATTCATGCATTACCTATATTTCTTACAAATCATCTGTTAAATACTCAAAATATTGTGCAGAAAGGTGTTGGTGGTCCTCTGATGGATTTTGATGGAAATGTAATTGGAATGAACTTCTATGACAAGAAAGGAACCCCTTTCCTTCCAGGTTTCATTGTGTTGAAGTGTTTGCTGCACTTCGCTAACTTTGGGTATGCATTTTGTTACTTATCTTTGCACATTCACTTTACTAATTACTGTACTCATTAAGTGCAGCCTTAATTCATTTCGATGTCAGGGGAAATGTAGTCCCACATGTTCTTTTTTTTAAGATTATGCCTCATGCTCTTTGTAACATTGGTGAATAAAATGATCCATATGTTGATGCAGGAAGGTGATACGACCTTTGCATGGACTGCAAGTTGAAACTCTTTATGAAGCAGATCTTAGCGTACTTGAACAGATGGTAAAGGGTGGGGTCCCTGCGTGGTGTGGTGTAATTGTGGTGAAGGTATGGATCTTCCATCTTTTGCACTTCTCTCTGTGTTAACGTTTCTAATTCCTGTGGATGTGAACTTTTTGCCATATTAATACAGAAACTCTGTCTCGGTATGTATCCAGCTGGTTTGTCTTTTGGTTTCAGGTCTTCTGTTGCGAATAAGAAGCTTTTGTTTTATGTGTTGCAGGTACAAGAATCTTCCACAGAACTTTCTGAGATAAAGGTTGGGGAAATAATCACTCATGTTGATGGTGTGCCTTTCTCCAATGCTGCAGAGGTATGTACGATTTTAATCTCATGTGGAATCCTTGGTCTGTCAAAATTGGTGCTGAATGTCATCGTTTTTTGGTACTAGTTGGGCGGCATACTTCTGGACATGTGTGGTAAGCTTTGGCTGGACCGACAGAAATTGAACCTTGCAGATGACTTGAACGAGATGGCAGCAGTGATGAGCCTTAAGGTTCTATTCTCTATAATTGCATTGGGTCTTTGTTATGGTTCTGCTAACATGATGACGGCATCTTGTTTTTATATCCAATCCAGTTTCTTGTGAGAACATATAGTGGTTGTAAACCTGAAGTCACAACTCGAACAATCAACGTCAACAAGTTTACCCCCAGCAGACTTAACAGGTAGTTTTCATATGATCTAGAAAGTGTAGCCTTTGGAGTATATAATATATTAGCACTTTGTTTACCTGCAGGTGGCCACTTCCCAGGCCAATTATTGTCCGGCAACTTGCAAATGGTAAAGTTGTCGACGAAGAGTGGTACATGACTCGTGAAGACTGAAGAGTGGTAGACAGTGGTGTTTTGAGGGAAGCGTTGTGGTGTTCTACAGCAGCAGCATGGGCGCTATTTTTGTGTTTTTTTTATGGTGAAATGGTTCCTATATCCTGAATTTCTAGCTGAATGCAGAATGCTTATTAATTTAAGCTTGGCAGTGATGGCTTCTGAATGTTGTAGCTGACTAGCAACCAGGATGAGGGATGAGCATAACTTACCTTCCTCACATGCTATTAGGTGGCTCTCTGTTAGGGAAGTTGCATTAAGATCGAACTTAAACTTTGATTTCCTAACCTTTGTGATGTGATCCGACTTAAGTACTTAACAAGATTGGTTATAGTTTTTGGTGTTTGTCAGTTCTCCGACATCGGGCTCAACAAAGTTTTCTTTTGGGTGTCTAGGAAAGGTGTGATGTCCGCAGTGGGCGGCAAGGTTGCCCATCCATTCCACAAGTGGTGCTTTGTGGACATGTTGTATAATGCAAGGTGGTTACCCTTTACCCTTTAGACACGTGTTTACAGAAATCATGGACACTTATAAGCAGTCTCAATGGAAAAGTTTTAGTCAGTTTTTAAGACTTAAGAGTGCCACGTCAGTTTTACAAATGTTAGTTGATGATGAATCAATACTTCTCAGTATTACACAGTATTGCGGACGGGCAAGGAGCCCAGTGTAAGGCTCAAGGTGGTTGCCCGGTGGTAAGGCCTCAAGGCGAAGAGCTGGCTGGCGGGGGACGGTGGTAAGGCTCCAAGGTGGGGAGCCGGCTGGCGGGGTTTCGAGCGCCCGTCCCACACACACACACACCTGGCCTCCTGAAGGGCGCGTGCGCGCACACACACAATATAGAATTTAATTTTTGCACAAGGCTCAAATGTGCCATATCGATTATGTTGCTGGGTACTAAAGCATGGTGTCATCCTTGGCAATGAAATCGCTCACAATGACTCAAGTTGGTTTCACACTAGAAATTATGAAGAGGTTTTGAGTTTTCTCTGCCCGCTTAAGCAGTAGGTTCCATACAGAGGGAAATAGAGATAACAAAATTTGACATGGACTAAATAGATTGGTGAAGATTTGCTTCAGTGTATAAAACTTGACATTTGACATTAAGACAACTATCTGGTTCAGTGTATATATTTTACATATGCCAGGACATGCGGTAATGAACTTCGTCAGGCTCATGTCTGTGGAATATGTGTGTATTAGGCCATGAGGCTAGGCCCATGTATGGTTACCTATATAGCTACCCTTCTAGGGTTAGCCCAAATTAATAGAATCACTTTCCCTAACATGGTATCAGCAGCCTAGGGTTAGTTTCCTCCCCACCCATCCTCTTCCCAGCCGCCGCCGCTGCTGGTGGCTGCCGCCGCCGGCCACCGGCGCCATGGCCGGCGCTCCTCCTCCTCCTTCTCTCTACAGCTATTTTCCTCCCCTCTCCTCCTCCTGGGCCCAGGTCCTGGCGGCTCCTCCTCCAGGCGCGCCTGCCGCTGCTCCTCCAGGCGCGGCACTGCCAGCCGTCGCCCCTCCTCCAGGCGCGGCCCTGGCGGCCGTCGCCCCTCCTCCAGGCGCGGCCCTGGCCGCCGCCCCTCCTCCAGGCCCCGGCGCGCCTCCTCCAGGAGCCGGCCCTCCTCCAGCTGCCTCCTTCCCTGCCGCCAGTACGCCAGGCGCCGGCGCACAGGTCCTGACCGCGGGAGGGGAAACAGGGGTGGCTGTGCGTGCGGCTGCTGCTGACCTGCAACTGCCGCCGCCTGGGGACGACCTTCCCTTGGCCGCAGGTGTGGCTGCCCTTCGTCTGCTGCCGCCGGGTGGTTTCCATCCCCTAAACGCGGCCGCGACAGGGACTGCTCCGGGCATCCATCCGCAGCTGCCTGACGTGCTCACTGGTCCGGTCCAACCCAGTGGCCGAACTGCACCTCCACCGGCTCTCCACGGCCCGGGTCCGGACTCCGCCTTCGCCGCAGCTCTCGTCGCTGCCCGAGCTGCCGCCGCGGAGGGGCAGGCTCGTGTGCGCGCAGCTGCCCTCGTTTGGGAGCGTGAGCGCAATGCGGCCGACGCCCTGGCACGCCAGATCGCCGAGGCGGAGCAGCTCCTCGCCTCTGCCGCCTCCCAGGACGCTGCGACCACCTCCTCCGACTCGTCGGGACGCCACGTGTCCCACACCGCCGTCCTCTGGCACGACCTGGCCGACCCGCTCGTGACCCAGCTGCACTACCAGGCCGGGGGGTCCAGAACATTCGCCTCCTCGTTCCGGTCGTCCTCGAGCCGGAGTCGCCCTCCTACGCCCGCTGGCGGGATCTGGTGCTTCTCACTCTCCGCCGCTACGCCCTCGACGACCACGTCCTTATTGACGCCTCGGTCGCCGTCCAGTCGCCGTCATGGCTCCGTCTCAACAGCATCGTCCTCTCCTGGATCCTGGGGACAATCTCCCTGGACCTCCACGACCTCGTCCGCAACTCTCCTGACGCGCGCCGGGCGTGGCTTGCCCTTGAAGAGCAGTTCCTGGGCAATGCTAAGGCCTGGGCTCTGCGTCTCGACGCAAGCTTCCTTACCTTCGTCTAGGGTGACCTCTCCGTTGGCGAGTTCTGTCGTCAGATGAAGGGCATGGCGGACTCCCTTGGCGACCTCGGCTGGCCCGTGGAGGATCGCATCTTGGTCCTCAACGTCCTCCGTGGGCTCAGTGATCGCTACGCCCATCTCAGGACGTGGATCACCCGTCAGCGGCCCTTCCCCACCTTCCTGCAGGTCCATGACGACCTGGTCATGGAGGAGCTCACTCAGGGCATCCAGTCAGGGTCCACCACCTCTCCGGGGTCCTCGTCTTCTTCGACGGCTCTGGCTGCTACTTCACCATGCTCGTCCGCTCCACCACGCTCGTCCGCTACACCGCAGTCGTCTCCCCTGGGTCCCCCTCCCTCCGGGCCAAGCAGGGGTGGGGGGGTCGTGGCGGTCGCCGTCGTCATGCTGGAGGTCACGGGGGCGGCCGCGGTGGTGTCACCCAGACTCTAGCTGGTGGGCAGGCACCGGTTGGACTGTAGGGGGAACACCATGGCCTTCGTTCCACAACCCGTGGTCAGGGCGCATCTCTATGTGGCCCTACCACGCTCCCGGTGGTGAGCCTCGCCCACCGGTGGCCATGCTCACTGGCGCTCCACCTCTTGGCGTCTCCACTACACCTCCGTGGGCTGCACCTGCCGGCACCCCTCCTGGGGTTATGGGATGGGACCAGGCGGTCTTGGCTCGCTCGTTCAGCACCATAGGCCTGACACCTCCTGTCGAACCGGAGTGGATCGCCGACTCGGGTGCCACCTACCACACCATCCCTGACCCTGATATACTTTCGTCTGTCCACTCTCTCTCTTCTTCTCTCCCTTCGTCCATTATGGTCGCAAATGGTTCGTGTCTTCCTTTCACGTCTGTGGGTACCGCGGTGCTCATGGCTCCTTTCGTCTTCCTGATGTTCTTGTTGCTCCTTCTATGGTTCACAACCTTCTTTCTATTCGTCGTTTTACAGCTGACAATTCTTGTTCTATGGAGTTTGACTCTTCTAGTCTTACTGTAAAGGATTTGGCTTCCCAGCATCCTCTGCTCCGATATGACAGCACCGGGCCCCTTTACACTCTTCGCTTCCTGGCGGCTACTTCTTCTACTTCGCCGTCCGTTTTGTCAGCTGCTTTCGCCGCCTCTACTTCCTCTACCACTTAGTACCGGCGCCTCGGCCATCCTGGACGTGATGCCCTGATACAGCTCAGTCGTAGCTCCGGTCTTCTATATACTCGAGCTCATGATGAGTATTTATGTCATGCGTGCCAATTGAGCCGACATGTTCGTCTTCCTTTTCATAGTTCTACTTCACATGCGGCCCGCATTTTTGATCTTGTACATTGCGACCTATGGACATCTCCTGTGATCAGTATTTCTGGTTACAAGTATTATCTTGTGGTGGTCGATGATTTTTCGCATTATTCGTGGACTTTTCCCCTACGTGCGAAGTCTGACACTTTCTCCACGCTCCTGCACTTCTTCACTTGGGTGTCCACACAGTTTGGCCTCATCATCAAGGCCGTCCAATGTGACAATGGTCGTGAGTTTGATAACTCCACCTCCCGTGCCTTCTTTCTCTCTCACGGTGTTCAGTTGCGCATGTCTTGCCCGTATACCTCTTCCTAGAATGGCAAGGCTGAGCGGATGATTCGCACCACCAATGACACCGTGCGCACCCTTCTATTTCAGGCCTCTCTCCCTGCTCGCTTCTAGGCTGAGGGCTTGCACACCTCCACCTACCTCCTCAACCGCCTTCCTTCCGCTGCCTGTACCGCTCCTACGCTACACCACGCCCTCTTCGGTACACGTCCTCGGTACGATCACCTTCGCGTCTTTGGGTGTGCGTGTTACCCCAACACCACTGCCACTTCTTCCCACAAGCTGGACCCCCGCTCCACTCTTTGTGTCTTCCTCGGGTACTCCCCGGATCACAAGGGGTACCGGTGCTTTGACCTTACCTCCCGACGGGTCCTCATCTCTCGCCATGTGGTGTTCGATGAGTCCGTCTTTCCCTTCTCCAGCACACCCACCACCACTCCAGTTCCTGATCCCTCCTCCCTTTTTCCCGCTGACACGGTGGTCCAGCCACCTTTTCCGTGGTCTCCTGCATGTACTGTTTCGTCGCGCTCCTTGCCGGCTACCTGTCCTGACTCCCCGGATGGTCTGGGCCCGTCGTCCTCTGGCGTGGCCCCGACCTCTCCGTCTGGCGCAGCTCCGGGGACCTCGTTCCTCGATACTGCCTAGGGGGGCCCTGCCGGTCGCCCGATGCTGCCCCGGCACCTCCTTCGCGGTTCGCTGCGCCAGTACGGGTGTACCAGCGCAGGCCACGGCCGCCGCCACTCACGGTCCCTTCTCCGCCGGGGACACCTACACCACCGCCTTAGTCCCCGCCGGCCCGTGATGCACCGCCGGTCTACCACCCGCCGCTTCTTCACTGACATCCGTGGCATGTTCACCCGATGGTGACACGGCACGCGGCTGGTACACTGCCACCCCGGGCCCTTGCAGCATCGACCGGCGACGCGCCGGTCTCCTCGGTACCCTCTTCCGTCCGTGACGCCCTGTTGGATCCTCACTGGCGCCGCGCGATGAAAGAGGAGTACGCCGCGCTTCTCGCCAACCAGACGTGGGAGTTGGTGCCCCGGCCATCGGGCTCTAACGTCGTCACCGGCAAGTGGATCCGGACCCACAAGCGTCGGGCTGATGGCACTCTCGAGCGCTACAAGGCTCACTGGGTTCTCCGGGGTTTCACTCAGCGTCCTGGGGTTGACTATGATGAGACCTTCAGCCCGGTGGTCAAGCCGGCCACCGTCCGCATCGTGGTCTCGTTGGCGCTTGCTCGCTCATGGCCCGTCCATCAGCTGGACGTCAAGAATGCTTTTCTGCACGGCCTTCTTACTGAGACAGTATACTGCAGTCAGCCGGCGGGGTTTGTTGATTCCTCCCGTCCTGACATGGTCTGCCGGCTCAACAGGTCTCTCTATGGCCTCAAGCAGGCACCCCGGGCGTGGAACCATCGATTTGCTGCTTTCCTGCTGACTCTGGGGTTTGTGAAGGCCAAGTCTGATACATCTCTGTTTATCTATCACCATGGAGCTGACACTGCGTACTTGCTGCTATATGTTGATGACATTGTCCTCACAGCCTCCAGTGAGCCCTTTCTCCGCCGGATCATTGCCGCTCTTCAGCAGGAGTTTGCTATGAAGGATCTGGGTGTGCTCCACCATTTCGTCGGGGTCACTGTTGAGCCTCGTCCTGCCAGGTTACTTCTTCACCAGCGGCAGTATACTCGGGATATCCTGGAGCGGGCTGGGATGACTGACTGCAACCCCTGCTCCACTCCGGTTGATACTCAGGGCAAGCTGTCAGAGGCTGAGGGCCCCCCAGTGTCTGATCCCACTGCATACAGAAATCTTGCTGGTGCCCTTCAGTACCTCACCTTCACCCGGCCGGACATCATCTATGCAGTTCAGCATATTTGTCTTCACATGCATGATCCCCGGGAGCCCCACCTCACGGCTCTCAAGCGCCTCCTCCGCTACCTCCGGGGCACGATCGACTACGGCCTCCTACTTCACCGATCCTCCTCCGCCGACCTTGTCGTCTACACTAACGCTGACTGGGCGGGGTGCCCAGACACTCGGCGCTCCACCTCCAGCTACGCTGTCTTTTTGGGCGGCAACCTGGTGTCCTGGTCGTCTAAGCGCCAGCCTGTGGTCTCCCGGTCCAGTGCCGAGGCGGAGTACCGCGCTGTCGCTAACGGCGTGGCTGAGGCCTCCTGGCTCCGGCAGCTTCTTGCTGAGCTGCACACTCCGCCCACCCGGAGCACACTGATCTACTGCGACAATGTCAATGCGGTCTATCTCTTCACCAACCTCATCCAACACCAGCGGACGAAGCACGTGAAGATCGACCTACACTTTGTCCGTGATCGGGTGGCCATGGGCGAGGCGCGGGTCCTTCATGTTTCGACCACCTCCCAGTTTGCGAACATCTTCACCAAAGGCCTTCCGTCCTCGACCTTCACCGAGTTTCGCTCCAGCCTCAACATCACCAGTGGCTAGTTGCGTCTGTGGGGGACGTGTGTGTTCTTTCTTCTTCTTGTTCAGCCTGGAACTTCGCTGCGCCGGTAGTTCAGACTGCGGGGGGTGTTGGAATATGTATGTATTAGGCCCATGAGGCTAAGCCCATGAGACCCATGTATGGTTACCTATATAGCTACCCTTCTAGGGTTAGCCCAAATTAATAGAATCATTTTCCCTAACAATGTCTATTGACTCTCGGAATTGGCTGCATATCATTCCTTGTTTGCCATGAAAAATCAGGCCTCCTTTTGCTGAACGTCAAACTTGGCCTAGCCACAGATCTGCATACCTGCGAATCTACTACTACTGTACGCACTTATAAGCTGCCACTTCTCTATCTAGACCTGCACCTGCACACTTGCATCTATCTTGCAACCAACACCTTATGAAGTCTGCAAATATCTCAGAAGGAGGCATAGATTACAGAATACTCCTGTTTTCATGTTACAGATTACAGACTAAACTGTAAGATAGTTCCTAGTAGTGACCATAAGATTTCAGAAGGAAGAAAAAAGACACCTGCAGTAGCAAGAAAGGTTGCATTCAGTTCAGACATAAACTACATAGATCAAAGTAGCTGGCCAGCTGCATAGATCAAATTAACTCCTGACAGTACCATGAAAGGGTTCATTGAGTTCAGACCAGTAGTCACGTACCTATATAGAGGTAAATACAGAGAGCAACAAGAATAATTTCAGTATAGTTCCTGCAGAACTGATATGGCTTCTTTTTTTTATCATAATTGATAATTGATATGTCTTCTGGTAATGGCCTTCTGGGAGCTCAGATCTTGAAGTCGCACTCACAGGAGAGGATGTCCTCGCCGCGCTCGTCGCTTGTGACTTTGGCACGGGCCATCTGCGGGTGGCTGGCTTCGGAGTCGATGACCTGGTCCATGAGGTGGGCCGCGGCCAATATGTTGCAGCAATCCATCCCTGAGTTCAAGATGTCAACGGAGAATTCCCCGTCGGGGGGCAGCTGCTCATCCCCGTCCCCACGGGGGAAAATCTCCCCCATCCCCATCCCCGTGAATGACAACGGGGGAAGTTTCTTCCCCATCCCCGTCCCCATGCGGGGATAAAATCCCCGCGGGGTCCCCGTCCCCGCCACAAAATCTAAAACGCAAAGAAACAATACTACTAAGATTTCAATTGAGCAAGTAGAATTTCCTATATCCAATCAGTTTCCATCTCAAAAATCCAAATCCAACTAAAATACAAAAGAACAATTAACTAATACTCCACAGGAGGAAAGAAGCTTCAGATCTATGCTTATATACTCAATATGTTGATGGGCTAACATGGGCCGTGTTGAGCTAAATTTCAGCCATGCTTCCGGCGCTCTTCTAAACGGGGCGGGTTCACGGGGATCGGGGGCGGGGGACGCACAACCATCCCCATCCCCGCTAGACCCGACGGGGAATGATTTCGTACCATTTACATCCCCGTGGGGGACAAATCTTCCCCATCCCCATCTCCTAATAGGGGAATTCCCCGCGGGGAATCGGGGATCGGGTCCCCGTTGACATCCCTACCCTGAGTGCCATGTGCCATCACCTCTGCTGTCGGGGCATCCACTGTGCTGAAGTATGTGTATGATCAGGATCCATTTGAATCACTAGTAACCACGCCTGTTCCACCGTTTCATTCTCCTCTCTGAAACTCCCATCGAAGTACGTTGGTTCCAGGCGAAACCAGGTGAATTACAAAGTTCGGTGCATGGTCTAAAAATAAGTCTGAATCATCAACTCCCAATCTTGCTACCTGATTACAGCACCACTACAAATTGAGACTAAACACTCACGTTTGGTCCTTGCACGCCCTTCATGACCAGGCAGCCAGTCGATCCGTGCCTCATGTGCTTAATTAGCTGCTCCAGCCGTACGGAACAGAACATGAAATACTTGTACGAAACGGTTAATTCCAAAAAAAAATGCTATCTTCCGCAGCAGAACCATTGTTGCACAGGCACGCAGCATACATGTACCAACCCCATGGTAGCAAAGTTTCATAAGCTACATAAAAACGGTGAATCCTTGCAAAATATCTTCCTAAAAATATCTAGTTTAGAAGGTTACAACTGGCAAAGTCTGAGACATGAATCCGAGGACAAATTCTATACATCATATTTAGGAACAGCGACCTTTAAAGTTTAACCTTCAAGAACACAGCCTACAAAAGACTACTCAGTGGTAGTCGAGGTTGTATCCGCTAGGGGTTTTTATATGAAATTCAGAGAGAGGTGTAGTTCTAGTCACAGGACATGGCCACATAGAATCTGTGTCGTTATCATCATTTGTGCTTGGATGCCTCCATTCAGCCTCAGGTACAGGCCATCTGTAATTGAAGAAACTTGGTGAAAACATCCACACAAAAAAATCAATGAAGTAGTTATGCTGTGTCAGAAAGAACCTGTTTTGCTTGATCATATCGACATCAGCATTGACAGTTGCAATGAATCCAGAACCATCACTCGGCCTGAGCACAAACACCTATTCCCAAATGCAACAGTGTTATATGAATGGACAACTGTACTATGGATGTAAGGATGTTGAATCATCCCAACTGCATAACACAACTAGTGCAGCAGCATACCTCAAAAACCATTCCTCCAGGGTGTTCTATAGAACACTCCGCCTTGTCCAAAATCAACTCATGGAACTGGCAGGATCAAAATAAAACCATCAGGCACCCTATGTTTTTTTTCAAACATACAACAGAGATGCATATCTTTGTATTAAAAGTCCACTATGTTGGCATAGTGATTCTACACATCATGCAACCCTGAAATAACCAAACAAAGCTGTCCAAATTTATGGTAGTTATTAAATTTATAGAAAAATAGAAAATATTAAAGTTATTGGCCTCCCGAAGTCTGAACTGTCTTTCGGAAAAATTGCCACTTGCCTTTACTGAAGCAATTGCTTTCAAAACATTTAATGGTACAAACAAGTAACATAAATATGGCTATATAGCCTTTGACACGACGTCATCATGATATGGGAAACAGAACAAATTAATGTTAAACTGAACTATGCAGATATAGCCCATTAAGATTCTTCTTAGAAAAAAGAGCAAATTCTTGCTTAATGAAATGACATGCAGCTCTCCAGCGTCGTTCGAGGGGAAAAAAAGAGAGCAAATTCTACAGTTGCTATTTGTGCTTCAGATATTTGAATCGTCTCGAGTAGGTTTTAATTCATTGTCTATTGCTCGTATAGCATGTGTTTGTTCTCTTAAATCTTTAATGCAATGATGTCAACTCTCCTACATATCGAAAAAATATTTCAAGAGAAAAAAAAAATGGTATTTTTCCTAAATTCATATGAACCTATGATGTAATTTGTGTAATTTTTACATTTTATTAAAAATATATAAAACATGTTACACGTGCAAAACTATGTTGTTTTACGTTGTACAAAAAGGAATAAACAATTGACACAAAAAACACTAAGCCTTTCTGTACAGATAGATCTGTTTTCCTTTTGTAGCACCGTGCACATATGGACATTTTTGCAGGTGGACATGTGTTTACATGATGAGCATGCATACATTTCACTGAAAGGGCATGCTTTTATGCCAAGGAGAGTAAGTGTGAATTTTAGAATTCTTGAAATGTACGAAATCTTATAGTTGAAATTCCTGTTTCCTTACCTCTCTTGCTATAGCTAGAAGAAATGATGCCTTGTTGCGTGTGTGTTTGTGTGATGGTGTGTGTGTTTGTGTAAGATTCTCACCCTTTTTCTTCTTTATACAATAAAAACAGTTCTGTGTTTTCAAAAAAATGATGCAAATTAGCATGTACATGATGCTAATATTGATCGTACCTGTTGAACCAATTCAAGAAGGATGTGTGATAACACTGGGGCGGGGGGCTCTAGCATTTAACTTCATCAGGAAAAGTTTTTAAACTGGATTGCGCTAACCAAAATAAACGAAGACATAGCCTATGCAGACATTTTGCAAATCACTCATTAAAAAATATCTGAAAAGCTAAGATTTGATGTTGTGATTACATTTCATATGGAAAATAAAATGAAAAGGATACCAGTTCAATGCTTGTACAGTAAATAATTATTTTGAGATTTAATATTCACGCACATAGTAGCATCCCCAGCAATATTGTCGACGACTTGCTACAAAAATTGTCCATGTCAATTGTCATACATAAAAAACACAATAGATGACCCCTAAAAAAGACTATACAGCATGTTCTTCTAATTTAATAAATGGATCCACAGTTAAATAGGATATTAGACTAAGTACTTGGTACATATTAGTAGCTAGCAGTATTCTCTCTTCCTTTATTTTTCCCCATGTAGGACAAGTAATAAAATGGATCAACCGGTAGCTAGCTGACCGTGATAATTTAATAGTGACATTCAAATTATGGTACCCAGGAATAACAATTTGGGTCCTAGGCTCCTTCCTAGGTGCGCGAAGCCGCGAACACGCGCCCACGCACGCACGCGCGCAACAAACAAACACACTCTCTCTCACACACACACACACACACCATATTTGCACAAGATACTGCAAACTATTGGCACATGCAAGTTAGCACTTTGCAAAGCTTTGCATAAATAAATCAGATTCCTCTCTAAAAAGTAGATGATTCCCAGGTTTTATATCCCTAATGTGACAAAACCCTAGGTACCATGGTATGTATCATTTAATCTCATGTTTATAGCCCCAGTGTTCCACAAAACCAGCCACCTTTTTTTCCTAGAATAATGTGGTTCGAAAATACAGAATGTCATGGTTGAAATGATAAATCCAAACATGGTATTTGCTTGGATTGTCCATAAGCACCATATCATTCCATACCTTATATCCACATCAGATTTGAGATAAGATGTAAAAGGGTGGAGTTTTGTGAAACTCTAGTATAGTAAAACCTGGGTGTAAGTGGCACGTGCCATATAACCTAAGGTTCTTGACGCCCCACAAAAGCCTGGGTTTATGAAGTTTACTCTTGTTTTATACTTTCTCAAAAAAAAATGATGGCTCATCTTAACTCTCAAGTGTAGAGAACCTTTTTTTTTTCCTTTGAACCTAAAACGGTCATACAAGCATATACCCTTTTCCTAACGAATAAAGAGACATCTTCAAAATTAGTCCTGACCTACCATTAGAAACTCAGAACTCAAAATTGTGGGACATATGCAGTAAAAAATAATATTTCAACCTGTAATTATTGTTCATTGTTTTGCAAGTTAATTATTCAGTGATAAGCTCCTATCCCACCATCAGAACGAATAGATATATGTCCCCATTCAAAATCCAGCTGCCCTTACGAGTCATTATTTCTATAACACGAAAAGGCAGGTGTTCCTAAACGTGAAAGCATGTGCAAACACGACAACTTTGAAAATAACAGAGGTCAGCCTTAGATCCTTTGCCTGAATGAAATATTGAAATGTCATGGTAGAGCTCCAATCAGAAATGAGTGCTTGATTTTGCAGGATAACCATGAGAAAACCAATGTTTTCAAGTCGTCCAGTCGAACCTAGTCGCCATGGGACCGACCAGAAGACTAATCGCGATTAATCGTCGACCAGGACGATTAGTCGAACCTAGTCGACCCCTGGTCGTCCTATATATCAGGATATATATACCTACTATATATATACCTATATATACTATATAGTATACACAATAAAGCAAGTATCAAGAGCATCTCTGTCTCCTACTGAGTTTAGGTGGTGACTTACTTGTGGGAGTTGTTTTCTTCTCTTTTCTACCATGTCCAGAGGTCCATATTCCTGTCCCAAACTCCATTTCTTTGCCGACTTGCTGCTGGAAGCCTAAAATACCAAAGAAGACCATAATTAGCAACACTAATGTAGTCTTGATCTTGACACAGGTCAACAGCAGCACTGCTGCAGTAGCAAGCACGGCTGCAGTAGCAAATAACTAGCATTTAGCAAACAAGTTCAGTACACATAAGCTAAAGTGTTCAAGTTCAGTACACATAAGCTAAACTGCTAAAGTGTTCAACACAGTCACAAACATTGACATCTAATTTAACAGTCCAACAAAAGTAGGCAACTAGCTATCTAATTAAGCAAATCAACATTAAAAGTGAAGCCTCCATCTCCATCTCCAGTTGGTCCATCTCCAGTTTCAGTTGGTGAAGATTCTTCATCCTCCTCCATTGCTATTGCTGAATCTACATGCTGATCTTGGTCTTCATCATCAACTTCATCAATATCTTGTGCCAGAGTCACTGTGTTCCTTGGACGCCTCTCTGCAACTACTTCTTCTGGTGACTTGCAAAGCATGGAACTCACTGACCTGGACTGTTTTTGAGTTGCTGGTTTTGCTGCAGCAGATATAGTGAAAGAAGTGATGGCAACCTGAGCAATCTTCTTCTTGGCTTGCTTAACTTTTGTTCCAGAACTTGGTACTGGTACAGCTGCAGGTTCTTCTGCACCAGCAGCATCTTGTTCATCTTCATCTTCTACAGGTACCTCCACAAGAACAGTCCTTGAACTCTTTTTCAGATAAACAACTATCTCCTTCCTAACTATTGCTGGAGTATTAGGACATTTTATTGCATCTCCATACCCCCCAGCAAGGTGCTGCTTGAATCTGCATATTCCGGATGGGACTACCTTCCTGCAAAATATGCACTGCACAAAGTCCTTCTTGGAAGGATCTGGCCACCACCCATACTTCCATCCTGGGTCTTGAGATCTTGCCTTTCTCTTTGTGTCAACAGCATGGGCAGCAAGATCTGGAGGTAGTTTTGCTATAGCCCTCTCAATTAGGGAAGGAATATCTTCTAGAGTAGATGAGGAAGCCGTGGCAGTAGGATCTGACCCAACTGATGAATCTGGAACACCTCCTTCAAGGTCAGGCGGAGGCATG
The DNA here is from genome assembly GCA_038087645.1 of Saccharum hybrid cultivar R570. NCBI lineage: Eukaryota > Viridiplantae > Streptophyta > Magnoliopsida > Poales > Poaceae > Saccharum > Saccharum hybrid cultivar. The sequence goes on along the minus strand of JAQSUU010000191.1, from coordinate 5,669,230 downwards.
TACACTTCCACATTTGCACATCGTCGGTCCACATCTGCAGAAGAACAACTTCTTAGGATGGATGATGGAGAGCCAGAGAATAGCAGAGGGACAAAAGTACATCACAGCAAGCAACCTAGCAGAGAGCCAGAGAGGCTGCAAAGTGAGGGATGGGGGAGGGAAGAAGATGGAGAGGGGAAAGGCACATACCGTCGTCGGAGCAGCTCATCACGAAGAATGGCGACTGGAGGCACACGGGGAAGACTGGAGGCGCGTGGAGCAGCAGCCGTCACGCACAGGAGAGAAGAGAGAAAGAGCAAAGCAGCAGCAGCCAGGAGAGGAGAAGAGAGCAGCAGCAGCCAGGAGAGGAGAGGAGAGCAGCAGCAGCCAGGAGAGGAGAGGAGAGGAGAGCAGCAGCAGCCAGGAGAGGAGACGAGAGCAGCAGCAGCCAGGAGAGGAGAAGAGAAGAGAGAAAGAGCAGCAGCAGCCAGGAGCCTCTTGTATATATATTACAAACCCTAGTGGGCCAAATTGGCAGCCCAACTACTCACCTTGAAGCCCAGTCAGGCAAGCCCAAAGAAGGCAGTGCCCAGCCTGGTCGTGCAGCCCTCTGGTCGGACGACTAATCGTGATTAGTCGTCGACTAGTCGGACGACCAGGTTTCTAGTCGAGCTAATCGAGTCGAAGTCTCTAATCGAGGTCATGGGACCGACCAGACCGACTAATCGCGATTAATCGCGATTAATCGGACGACTTGTAAACATTGGAGAAAACTAAATTTCTTTGAAAACAAACTTCACAAAATATATAGAACCTCTTGTGCATTGGACAAAGCAACTCCATCAAGCGTTGAAATAAGATCACCACCTTTGATTCCAGAAAATGACGCTGGGGATCCATCAAAAACCTATCCAAACATTATTGGGATAAGTGCGAACACAAACAATAGTTACTTAGTGTTTAAACTCAAAAGGGTCACTCATTTTTCACAAATAGCTGCAACTATCCTTTTTGTGTTTGCACTCAAGCAATTAATAACATATTTTCTACTAAGTATCAAACCTAACATGAATACCTGGTTTTGTTATCCAAAAAAATTCTGGAAGTTAAAATAAACTTATATAAACTTTAAATATAATCGGGCGATTAAAATACAAAGGATTTGAGGAAAAACCGCCATGCTTTACATGGAAACCAAAAGAACGTTAAATGCTTCTCCACTGTCATACTAAGATGTAACAAATGATTCCTAGAGTATAGTGCATTTTACCACAAATTATTTTTCAACAAATGGGGGTAGTATGCCCTCCCCCTCCCCAACACACACAGAGTCATGAAAGCTATGAAATCAAATAAAAGCAACCCTAACAAAAGAAGGAAAATAAAACCATAAAATAACCCGATAAACAGTGACAGCCAGCGCTTCCATCATCAGATTCAGATTAATCCTGCTGGAGAACAGCAAAATTTGTGCCTGGTAACCACTTTACCAGACAATCTGGCAATTGTCAAAATACCAAGACTATTTGTCTGAAATAAAATGAAATTTTCAATTTGATAATCATAACAATTCAGTTTCTACCAAGTTTATTGCCAAATTCATGGTGATTGCCTGGTTACTCCCAACGCATTGTCTCGTCACTTTCTCTAAAGCTGTCATGTAATATAATAGAAACATAAGTATGATCCTACCCTCCCAGTGCATAGTGTATTGGTGTTTGTTTCTTAATATTCCCAAAGCAGTTAACTATTGTATGATGTTGTGGTTGACCCAAAACAAGTATCATGTGAAATAATACCATCCCAATGCTATTGTGTATTTTCCACTGGTCAGATGTCATGGGCAAGCTATATCTCCATGAAGATGCAGCTTTCCTCTCATTAGTTTACTGCCAACCAGGGTTCAAAATTTCGGCGAAATTTCGGCCAAATTTCGCGAAATTCGGTAATTTCGGTGGTGGCCGAAAGAAAACTCCGAAATTTTGTAATACTCTAATACATGTGATGTATAACTCTAGACTTGTATTTTTCTATTGATTATATTGTATATTCTTCTATTCAATAGATGTGTAGTCATAAATCATACTAATATTTATTTAGATCTAAACTTTTTTTAGAAACAACATACTTCATGTCCTAATCTCTAAAAAAATTTTGGCGAAATTTCGGCCGAATTTCGCGAAATTCGGTAATTTCGGTGGTAACCGAAATTTTTGCGATAACGAAATTAAAATCCTTGCTGCCAACTCAGGAAAAAAATTATGTGGTACCTAATCAATGTACATGATACTTCCCACTGGGAGAAACCATATAAATCCATATCAGACCAATTACAAACCTTCTATATCTATGATGGTAAGAGCTGATGGTAGGCAATAAAAGTCTAAGCATCCACAAGACTGGTTTATCTAATGCTACACATGCATTACCGGATGGCAGTTAACACCAGAATAAGAAAGCCACGAACAGCTGCACTGAGAATATAGTTTCTTAGATACTTAGCAACCATGGCCAGAACTACATTTTCCTTAATCTCTAGCACCAGCACAAAATAAATTGCAACAGAAATTGAGAATTAGTGATCTAAAAGAAATAAGGGCGCAAATCAGCCTTCCTCAGGCCTGAATGCAGGTGTGCCTACTCTGCTTCCCAAAGTCATGGTTATCAAGATTTGGATAATGGAAGAAGAAACAATGTTGCACGCCTTGTGAAATGCAGTAACTTAGACATGTCATGTTTAGATAAACCTATTGTTCCAAATTTCTGATGGTCATTTAGCAGTTCTAGTTTCACCCATAATGTTTTTCCTAGCGAGATGAGTTTAGATTTAAGAACTATAAAAAATCAAAACAGTACCCAACCAATTTGGTTGAGCACAACTAGGGTAACCTGTAAGCGTTCCTGCCTCAGAATTTGCTCAACAATCATCATATATTCACAAAACAATCACATGTAAATAGAATAAGAATAGCAACAGAAATACAGAGAACACTGGGACTGGGGGAAAAAATCAAATGTATTGCAACAAAATTCACCATCTCCACATAAATGCCATGTGCATGTGGAAAGCTCCTATGTATTTGTTCACAGATACTCAATTTCTGAGTGCCAAGTGATCCAACCCTCAGGCCTAGGGATGGTTTTACAACTCTCCTGCATACAACACACAAATTTGACAGACGATTAAAATGTGAGCTACATTTATTAATAAGTAATAACAAAACTACTTAGCCAAATAAAACAATGCAAAATTGTACTTGGGCCAGCTGGCTACTTGATGGAAATGAACCCAGAAAAAAAGGCTAACCGAGCCTCAGAAAGTACCTCCCAAAGAGCAGCGAACCAGCTTAGGACAAAATGGGGGACTGAAGCTATGCTTGCTGGCAGCTTAGTTCAAGTGGGATCATAAAAATAGGATGTAACTAAAGTCATTGTGCCTACTGCCAGCCCTATTGCTGATAGTTGGAAGCTTGATGAACCCAATTGTGCCACCATTGTGGTTGTTGCTGTTCTGCTGAACAGCTCGGGAGGTGGAAACTTGCCACATTGCTTCTTCGCACGGACATATATATGACCATAAATTTGCAGGGAGAACAACCTATAGCAGGTATTTTTTTTATATATGCACTGCAGCTCAGGTTGGGCATCATGAATCCATCCCAATCTAGATTGAAAGTGATCGGTTAATTTAAGAACTTACTATGTGTTTTCGCTTCTTTTGCCTTGTTTTGCACTAATCACTGTAGTGTTCAGTTACATGATAACAACTAAGAAGTTTGGTAGTTCGAATTTTTTTGTTCGTATATACCCAATCCAATAGAGGGGTGGTGGGCCTGGTGGTAGAGTCTCCACCTGTGGCCTGGATGTCCCGGGTTCGAACAAGCCTTCTTGCAGAATTTTTCAAGGGTAGAAAATCCCCTCCCCAGACCCTAACTTGTGTGGGAACTTTCAGCACTGGGTATACCTTTTATATTTTGAATCTAATAATTCATCCTCAAGTAAATTTAACATTTAGTGATCCATCTTGTGGAATCAGAATGCATATATAATTAAACACAACAGCTGATGTCTAGAATGAGATTATAGAAGTAAACTTCCTGACCCTTTTAGTTTAGATGTTTTACACAAGTAATTTTCAGCATTCACTAAATTTGTAACAAGATTCAAAGTTGAGGTGCAAATATGAGAGTTCTCCATTGATTGAGTCAATGGACCTCTAGTATGAAGGTACATTGCACAATATACATCGAGGTGTCACTTTCTATGAGGCTGACTTAATGTCTTAGCAAAACAGTTCGCTAAAGGCCTCGGTTCCCGTAAAATTCATGATATTGCAAACACAGGCCTTTAAATTGGGGCCAATTATGGGGAAACAGCACACTATCAGATATCAGTAGAAACTTCCACAGGACACAGCAAAATCCCACTAGCTATTTATCTCAACATGCAAGCTATCCAACTAGGCAATCCACTATCACATAGAATTAAAATCCACTAAACAACACTCCACTAGCTATTTATCTCAACATGCAAGCTGTCCAACTAGGCAATGCATTATCACATACAATTAAAATCCACTAACACATGCAACTGCAATGTCCACGTCAACGAAAGACATAAGCATTTTATTGTCCACTTCATCGTACCACGCAATCCACTAATCCGCAATTCCCGCGGCAATGCGCGGGGTATACTTCTAGTTATACATATCTTCCAAGCAGACCACAAATTCATGCGCCCTATTTGGATACCGACCAGGGCACCAAAACCGCAGGGGAACTGGATCTAGTTCACCGATTTGAATATCCCCCCCCCCCCCTCCTCAAAATTGAAGTTTGGGAGATAGGTTACGGGAAAGATGAGCCTGTTGGTTTTGTAACCAATAAGATGCACAAAAACAGAGGTTCCAAGAAAACTGCAGCCCACTAGATTCTGGACAGCCAAAAGGACACTAAGGAGCTCACATCGTGAAAACATAACTGGCAAGGAAAAAAGATATTGCACGACAATTCATGATCCTAACAGAGAAATAGGCAGAACTGTACTGAAATTGGACAGGTCATGAACCCTGCTAAATCATCTAGTTCATTCACAAGTTTAATGGTCCAATCGGTGCTCCTCAATACAAGTGTTTGATTCTAAGAAGATAATAGTTTAGTGTGACACATGTTAACATCCTTGCAGAAATAGCATTAGTAGATTATTCACATAAGAAATCTCAGTGGAACAGTCAGATGGGTCATCATCCACCATGGCACCAAGTGGAGGCTTTGCAGTCTGCATACCACATAGACCACTCGAAAAGGAAGAGCCCTCAGTTTTTTCGATGGCATCAAGCCGCCAACCATCATAACACCATTTAGCTAGTCAAGAGCATCCTAATTCTTGACAGAATGTGTCGTCCCTCAGATAGGAACTGAACTGGACCATCATTCTATCAGTCTGGTTAGTAAGAGCAAAAGTGGTCCTTAAATATCAGCATCACAAACTACATAAACGTGCCAAGAAAAGCGATTGGGAATTCTGATTTATCTACAAAATATGAGCACTCAGCCTCACAGGAACTCTACAGTTAGGGTTCTTCCAATTTTACTTAGATCATGACAAACCACCTAAGCATGCTAGTTTTAGCTTTCTTCCAATCATTTGAAAAAGAGTTAACAATTTAATAACCCATTAAACATCCATCAACATATCATCCTTTCAATTAATAGTCCTGACCTAATCTATAAGTCTCCTGTTAAAATAATGGAGCATACAAGACACATTCCAACAACATTACGCAGACAACATGCAACTGCAAGTGACATATACCACAAATGTATAAAGAAGAACATGAACACATACCCAGATATTTCAAAGTGCTTGAAACATTTCAAAAGTATACTGACTGGTAAGAATGGTGTTTCATCCTTAGAATAAAAGTTCATGCCAACAAAGTTTCCACTAGAATCAATTAGGGGACCACCTATCCCGGCCTAGCACAAAAATGAAGTGTTAGTGAAAAGTATTGTTATAAACAATGCATAATATGAATAAAGTTTTACATGAATATGAGATCCATTGTTTTAATTCAAACTAACCTAGTCTAGTCATATTGCCAATTGTACATTATTAATGCTTCCACCTAAGGGTTGAAAGTTGAGACAAGGAAAGTACCTTTGTGATCTTACACGTAGAGACCATAAGTTCTTGGCAATCAAGTATGCTATTTTTATGTAGCAGCATTCCACTTGAAGCCATTAATTGTCCAGATTCATAGCAACGTCCAATAGCTACCAGATTAGTTTGAAACAATTCAGAATTAAATTGGACTCCATGAATATGAGCTCCACGAAATTCCGGGAAAGACTTGGTCTTAACAACAGCAATATTATAGTTACAATCATATTTCCATAACTTCCCTACAGCTAACTTGCCATTGGGCAGGCACACCTTAATCTGCAACAAAGTGACAATTATATCACCTCATCAAGAAAATTTCCTTGAGAAGCAACGGAATAATACAAATGACAAGCAGAACTAACCTTCAACTTATTAACAAACTTAGCTTCATCTCCAAGGCATCTAACCAAGCTAGCTGAAGTTAGAATAGTCATTTCGTAAGGCGTGTGTCTGAAAATAGTACCCGTGCATGTGAAACGCCTCACATTCCCTACATAACACAAGGCTTTAAAATTTGATTAGTGGTCAACTCACAAAAGTATGGAATTCCCTTAGAGATATCGTATTATTAGTTCATTACCGGAATTCCCTTAGAGATATCGTATTATTAGTTCATTACCCTCAAAAGAAGCAAGGGAGACAACTGAATTAGACATGCTTGAAGCAAGTAATTTAACCCGAGCATGTTCTTCACTGTAGCCATCCAAGTCATCAAAACGCTCTTCGAATGTATTCACCAAGTGCATGCCCACTGCTCGAAAGAAGAGGATAACAATATGACATACCAATGTGATAGAATAAGTGATCTTAGCATGTGTCAAAATAAAGAGGGAGGGAGTATTTATCAGGTCAGAAAATGGAAGATAGAAACTTGCCACTACGTTGAGATTCAGATGGCATAGGATAGCCACGGAGCAGGTAAAGCCTGCGTAATCTACTCGTGAAATCTGGTGCAATAAGGTGAAAAACAGGAACTGTTAAATGATTTGTATAGATGTCAGATGTAGGTATAATGATGATAAATATGCCATGACAATGAATGATCAAAATGTGAATGATTAGTATCAGCATAATATTGTAAAACACTCTGCAGAGCCTTGGAAAGTGATTGTGCTATGTTAACCTTCTAGCTTGAAGTTAAGCAGAGACGAAGTCTTCTGCCTCTTATGCATGCTTGCTTTTTCCCTTCCTCCTCCTATGCTTCCACAGCCTTGATCCTCTCTTGGCATCTTCTAAATCTGGAGTGGATGAGAGCCCATATCATCGCGTTATGTTAAAGTGGGCAGAGTGACAAAAGCTATCTGAAACAAGGAGGCTAGTAATAGCTTCAAGACAGAACGCAATTGGCAGTGTTTGCAACTGCTTGTCTGAGACTTGCTTTTCTGAGAAGCAGGTTTTTCTAAGAAGCTGCTCCCTGCAGAAGTTGGGTTTTTGACAAACCTGATTTTTTTTTCTAGTAGCTTGTTTGTTCCGAGTGTAAAATGACCTGTATGCCCTTGAGGCTAATGATAACTCATTTGTTTACCGAATACAAGTAGAGGCAAACATGGAAGTATTTTTTTTCTAAGTTCGTTGTTAATAGAAATCTGGTTCCAACTGTGTGTAATGTACACGAAGTAATGAACTTCTCTGGATATACCACACTGTGCCATAGCAATCCTGAATATTCATGGGGCAAAAAGAAACGTAAAATACATCTATGTCTTCAGGTATCGTATTGGTAGTCCATGCAAACTATAATCAGGTCTATCCATTTTCATGATACAACATTAGCGTCAGCAATGCATCAGTTATTCAGTTATGAAGATGATGCTAATGCTGTTTTCTGGTTACATTAGCTTGTTTCTCTCTGAACAATTCCAAAATAACTGAAATTGAACATCTAGAACACGCAAGGTAGCATCCTGACAGTTACAGTACGCACAGGAGGATGATTAGATAAGAAATTTTGCGTGCAGATCTGCATACTAGGAGGACAAAACTGAGTGTTTTTCAGGTAGGTGCTACCAGTTGGAATTAAACTAATAAGGGGACGCAAATAACAGATCCACTGACCTTTGGCTAGTGAAGCAACGGGTGGTGTCGTGCCGGTGAGGGATCCCGCTGGGAAAGCGTAGGCGTCGTTGATGCAGCCGCCGGTGGAGGAGAGGCGGAAGCCGGACTACCGATCCTCACCTTCCGTAGTGTCCCGAAAACAGAGGCTGTAAGCATTTTATGACCGACCTAAGAGCATGAGCATCCCATCCCACCAATCTATAACTCCTATAAAACAAACGACGCACAGCGTCCGGAGTCCGGACGCCCGGTTATCTGCGCGTCGACTCGTTTCGATCCTGACCAAACAACGGAGCACGTAGGCCCTCGGGTCCGTTTGACTCGTTTTGATCCCGACCAATCCACATATTCAGATACAAACAATAGGGCGAACCAATCCGGACCGAGCGTCACTCGCCCTCGCGGCGGCCCGTTCCCCCGCCGCGCCACCATTCGCGCCACACCTTCTGTCCCTCACTGCGCCCCGTTCTCCACTGCACCCTATTCCCCTACCGCGTCCCGTTCTCCACCGCGTCCGTTCTCTCAAAAAAAAAAACACGGAACATTTTTAAGTGCAACATCACAAAAAAAAAATATAGTGTAAAATTAGGATATAAATACTACAATTTCACAAAGCTACGTAGTGCAGCAACAAAAAAAAATATACTACAACATAGAAAATTATGTAATGCAACATTAAAAAATTACATTGTAATATCTGAAACAGTAGTATTGCAACGTCGCAAAAATCAACCATAAAACGTGGGAATAGAAATATCTCAAAAATCACATTTTAGTGCTGCAAAACATTTGGAAAAAGTAATTTCAACATTTAAGATCCCCTATTGCAACAATCCCAACATTAAAAAAAGGACCTACTGCAACACAAGAAATCACCTATTGCAACACAGAAAATCATCTGTTGCAACATCCAAAAATCCCCCTGCAACACGGAGAAACAAAAAAATCTCTTTCTACAACACATGAAAACACCTATTGCAACATAGAAAATCATCTGTTGCAACATCCAAAAATCCCCCCTGCAACACGGAGAAACAACAATCCCAGAGCTTGCCAGAACCCTAGCCACAGCCACGCCCCTCAGATCCAGAGGAGGAGGGCTCATATCCAAAGAAGCAGGAGGAAGAGCGCTCAGATCAGAGAAGGGCTTAGATCCAGAGAAGGACCGACTTACCTCATCGGAGTTGCCGCCATCGTCCTCGTCTCCGGTGGGAGGAGCGGGAACCGGGTCGCTGGGGAACGCGGGTCGCAATGGAGGGAGGGAGGGAGAGAGCGCGCACGATCGGGCGCGGCAACGAGCTAGGCGCAGGCGCGACATCCATCCCTGGGCGCTAGCAGGCTCCGAGCACGTGCGCGGCACTAGCGGCAGCGAGCGGGCGGGTGGAGCGGGGCGGTCACGGGATGGGAGGGAGGCGCAGGGGAGTGAGGCGGACGCGGAGTGGGGTGGGGCGTGGGGGTCACGGGTTGCGTCCAGACGTGAGTTTGGGACGTACGTCCTCTTAGGCATTCCAGAATTCTCTTTTTGAGCCCCGGGTGAACATAGGCTCAAACATGATTGGGGGAAATCTTTATTATAAAACAAAACCCCACTACAAAGGCTATCTAATATCAGAGATCCACGTCATTAGCTAATAGAAACCGTTTGATTTATTAGATAAGTAATATATCCATTTTAATCATCTCAACGAGCTTCTTTCTCGCAATAGTGCACTCCATTTCACCATCTGATATTGTTTTTGTAGCAGTGAATATTTAAATTACTATTCAAGTCTTTTTTTGCACCAATTTGTAGTTCTCTGTATTTATCTTTTTCATGCTTATTTTTTACATATTTTGTAAAACAATTCTAAAGCTGGTCATATAATTATGTTTTATCATCTTATATTTGTATATGTGATCAACTATATTGATAATTATTTGTTATATATTTTTATATTGCACCGCACCTATGGTCTGAGCCCCTTGTATTCACATTGAACAAAAACTGCTAATTTGCCTTTGTTAATAACCTGCCCACAACAATATATGCTCCAACAAATCTAGGGCACATGATTCATGATAAAGAGCATGTGACCAGAGAGATACACCTATGAGGGAAGGGTCCTCACATTGGTGTCCTCACAATGATGCCACCATCCATCGTACGTACAACATAGCATTAAATATTTCTATATACTTATAATATTCCATCTTACTAGCAATGGCTTTTTGCTATTTCATTTTTTTCACGTTCCTTTATACCCGTGATCCATGCAATGAAGAAATGCCCCGCACTGTGATCTACGACAGGAAGCAAAATGTCCCACAACAACGCGTGGGTTATTTTTTATCTAGTTTTTCAAATTCCCAAATATGTATAGCATGGCATCCAAATCCAATGATCCAAACGTCATGTGATCAACTATATTGATAATTATTTGTTATATATTTTTATATTGCACCGCACCTATGGTCTGAGCCCCTTGTATTCACATTGAACAAAAACTGCTAATTTGCCTTTGTTAATAACCTGCCCACAACAATATATGCTCCAACAAATCTAGGGCACATGATTCATGATAAAGAGCATGTGACCAGAGAGATACACCTATGAGGGAAGGGTCCTCACATTGGTGTCCTCACAATGATGCCACCATCCATCGTACGTACAACATAGCATTAAATATTTCTATATACTTATAATATTCCATCTTACTAGCAATGGCTTTTTGCTATTTCATTTTTTTCACGTTCCTTTATACCCGTGATCCATGCAATGAAGAAATGCCCCGCACTGTGATCTACGACAGGAAGCAAAATGTCCCACAACAACGCGTGGGTTATTTTTTATCTAGTTTTTCAAATTCCCAAATATGTATAGCATGGCATCCAAATCCAATGATCCAAACGTCACGTGATGAGGGAGGAAAAAAAAAACGCAGCTCCCGCTGCCTCGCGTTTCCGTTTCAAACGATTCAAACCAAACCGTCTTGGCCCCTTGGGGCCCATCGCACCGTCTCCCTCTCCCCTACCTCCTCCGTCCTCCGGATCCCAAAATCTCAAACGGGGTCTCGCCTGAGATACGCGCATGGCGTCGCCGCGCCGCATTCCCTCCGTGCCTGCCGGATCCGGTGAGTCGCTCTTTCTGCACTAATCTCTCCGTCTTCGCTTCTGTACCCCAATTTTGCTAGGGTTTTCCTGCTCCAGCCCCAGTAGTTGTTACTTGTGGTCTCTGGTTTACTCGCTGGGATTCACAAGATGCCTGGCGCTTGGGCTCTGTGTCAGTGGCCATTCCAGTCCAATGCGCTTGACCATGTTTAGGTCTGTGCCAGTGTGCTTCCCTGCCACTATTATAGTGCGAAAAACACGGTTTCGCACACTTTTAGATGCAGTGCTCTCCTGCTCCCACAGGCCCATGCTTGCTAACTTACAAAGTTCAGTTCAATAGGTTGTGCCCACTTTATACTATGAACTCAGGGATACCATCCTAATCTTAAATATATATTCATTATTGCCACACATAAACACAGGCAACAAAGAGAATATTTCTCAAGATGGAGATGCTCCCTTGGATTTTGCAACCTTGCCTAAAGAAGGGTCTGCCTCTACAAGGTGGAAGAAGAAGCCTGCAGGTTTCAACTTGAGGAGAAGCATTGCCTGGAACCCTGCTTTTTTCACTGAAGAAGGTATGGTTCTTCTTCGTCAACTCTGCGCTTTGGTTTGTCCTGGATCTGGTTTAATATTAACATCAATGAACTTTGTAGGTGTTTTGGATAATTCGGAGCTTTCTGTGCTTACTGGCTCCCAACCGATGGCAAATAGGAGCCCTGGCTCAGGGATCAGTAGTATAATGTCCCCTTCGTGTCAGTCAGGGAGATATGGTAACACATATGTACGGAAGGAAGCTGCAGAGAATTCACATGGAAAATTGCCTGCAAGATATCACAGGGCAGAAAGCCAGGGAAGGAAATTGTTTTCTTCAGCAAAAACTCCTCAGAGGGACAAACAGAAAGAACCTGCTGTCAGTTCATCACTCAACACATTCTTTACTTGTTTCTTTTAAAGACACTGTTTACTTGTTATGGTTGTAGCACTTACAATCATCCAATAACATTGCTGTTTTCTGCCCAACCAATTGCAGGGAACACAAAACAGAAGCTCTGCAAGAAGCATCCAAATATGCTCACCAAGAGTACCAGCAGGATCTATATATCCTAACGAAGTTTTAGGCAGGGTTGAGCAGGCCTTAGTGTTTTTCCCTTGATAACAGTAGGGTTGACTTATTTGTCCATGCGTTGCCACAAGTTTAAGTATTCATTCATCACTACAAATGTTGTTAGTCTTAACTTAGATATACACAGAAGAAAGTACCAAACTCATCTGCTTCTACAGCTCAGATGTCAAGAATACCAAAGCAATCACGACCTTCTCTTCCTAAGGTCCCAAGAAGTACTTCATCTGTGACAAACAGTTTGGAATCACACAAAAAAATAGCTCCAGGTAATCTTTGTATATGCCCTAAAGAAACTGGGTTTCTGGCGAACTCTGGAATTCTATTTTACCAGACCATGCAGGATTTCCCAGTGATAAAGTATGTTTATTTGACTTAGTTCTTGGCACTCATGTGTTGTTACTAGCTGTCTGATGCAATATACTGCTATTTTTTCAGTTAAAGCTGAGCTAGTTCACAGAGTAACTGGATTGCCTACTAGATTGAAGATCACTTCTGTATCTTCTGGACCTAGCGTAGAGAAGGATGCGGTGAGTTATATATTCAATTCATCATAAATGATATGGTCTGCATCCCCACTTGTCCAATCTGCCTGCATCTTTTGTCAATCAATATGTAATAGTGTTCCTAAACAAACTGTTTTCTTTTGCAGGTGCCTGCTGTTACTGGAGTACGTGAAGAAGCCAGTGCTTCTGTGAAATGCAAAAAAATTCCACACCCACAAATTAGTCCATCCAGCCCCTTTGATAGCACTGCATCAAAATTTGCTAAGCCATCAGCACTTCGAATGCCTTCACCTTCAGTTGGTTTTTTCAATCAGGTAGTCTATCATGTCCTTCCATTTTTAGAACATTGCCTTATTTGTCGTGGTGTAATGCATTGGTGCATTTCCTATTTTCTCAACAATATAATGATAAGCTGGCTTGATAGCAAATTTGAGAAATAAACAAATGTGTGATTCTGGGCTAAGTTTTTATCAAATGTATGGGAAAATATGAGGCCTGGTACATGTGGAGATTTAATTATTGAATGTTACATAGTTATGCATAGTTGATTAATTGTGCAAACACATAGTATGATATGAAAGTTACCTGAAAAACTGTTTTCTATTTGTCAATAACATATTGTATATTAGCCTATTAGGTACCTAAGATTGCTTTCCTTTCTACCCTCTCTAGATATAGTTGTTGGGACTCTTTCATTAGTTCATATCAATCTGTTCATTTGTTGTAATCTTGTATCACTATAGGAAACAGAGTCCCTAGGGGATCAATATATGTAAATCCATGCGCCCTATGGCCTATCATGCTCACTCTTGCACTATTCTTGGTGTATTTTTGATTCGTAATATCTTATTTTGTAACTTTGAGTCTGTTGGTTTTGCACTTGTGTTTTGTTTTATATTTTCCTGTGAGGGCTCATTTGTCAAATATGATTGATTGACTGATCTGTTCAGGAAAAAGCGCTTGTGTCACACGGTGATGCAGCTAAAAGAAACGTGGGGAGGTGCTTCTCTTCAAATACTTCAGCGCTTGATAAACCACCCAGATACAGGCAGTCTGAGGAAAGCAGACCCCACCTAACAAAGCAGCTGTCAACCAATTGCACTGCTGCTTTCAATCTTGTGCCACCTGTAACTAGAGAGAGCAATCTCAAATCTTTGGTGATTCCAGAAAAGGAATCGTTGTCAAAAGTTATTACTACATACATAGAAAAACCTGAAAATGTAAATAATCAAGCAAGGCCAAAGGCTGATTTCTCATTGGCAGGAACTGGAGCTACTACTACTCCACAACCAAGGAATTTAGAAAAGAATGATGATGCTGGAAATAGTGTGCCACTGCCAATTGTGTACAATGAGACATCGCATGTAGAAGGAAGGGGTGGTACCAGAGAGATTGAACCTCTTGATAATTCCAACTCTCTTGAAGCTATTTGTTCCTCAACCATTGAACCTGTTGAGGATTCGTTCCCTCTTCAAGCCAGTTATTCCTCAACCAAACCTATTGTAGGGAGTAAATTGTCACCCTCTTGCATTTCTTCTGAAGTATGCTCCTCTAGTGAGCTTAGTTGTCAAGGCAAGTCAGACAGTGATTCCAGTGCAGCAATTGACTTGGAAAACTCTAATGTTGGAGAGACTGCACTTAGAGCTTCTTTGTTGAAAGGTAGCAGTTGCACTCCAACTCTTGATTTGTTGATAGGATTTTATTCCTTTGATCACCAGAATATTGAACGTCCTATGCTAATGGAATCATTATCTACAATATGTGCAGATCAGTTGCCACATTGTGGCAGTTTAAGAGATGAAATGCCAACCCTAGCTGACAGTCATTCAGATTTGAATGATTCTTTGTGTGATGAAGCTAAACCAGCTTTGTCAGAAGAACCAAATACTGAAGGTGAAATGGAGCTTGAAACAAACAGTACATTAGATGTAAAGGCAACTCCTTTGTTAGATGTGGGGTGTGGGCGTATTCACAATTATAGGACCACAGATTGTTCTCCTATGAAATTGGAAGCTTCTACACCTTGTGTGGAAAGACGGCATGCTTTATTAGTAGAACCAAATATTGAAGAAAAAATGGTGCTTGATACAGACAGATTGTCAGCTATACAGGATGCACCACATATAGAGTATGTCTGTTTAATATTTGACTGCGTACATTTAGTTGACTTGCAACTGCATTTATAATGTTTCATTCTCATCTTTTACAGAAAGAACAAGGCACCAGACAGATCACCAGCAAATACAATCCTTAAAGATCATCTGAAGAACTTGGTACCATTTACAGAAGAATGGCTTGCTGTAATGGAGGCTCGTGGGCAGGTCTGCATACCTAAGCTACCTAATAGAAGTAGTAAAGTACATGCTATTGTGACTTGTTAACAAGTGTAGTCTATGGGTTCTTTTTCCCCTTTATTTTCATAACTTGCTACCATGCTAATTTCTTTACAATCCTTTAGTACAGGCAGCACAAGTCAGCTTTCCAGTTTTTGGCCTTTGCTTTTTATATTTGGCTGCATGCCACTAATCCATTCTCCTGGTACTAGCGAAAGGCTTTCCATATTTCCTGGGTTTTACTGCATTATATGGTTACTAGCAGTCCATGGCAATGAGCCATAATATTTAGGAACAAATAACTGAATCAATAAATCTAACTGTACCGATCATTCAGTCTTATATTTTTCCCAGCAACTGACTAGCTGAGCATAGAATACTAGTGGTAGCATTTAGCAGTTTGCAAATTCCTTTTTTTGTCACTGAGCTGAGTGTGATACATTCTTGTCAGGAAGTTTTGGAACAAAAGACTGGTGCTGTGCAAAATTCTCCTCCTGACAAAACTGCTCCAGAACCCAGTCCTTGGTCGCCGGTAATGCTCTTGCAAAATTTCAAATTTGAAATATAGTTTCTCAAAACACAGGAGTGGAACTTCATTGTTCAGTAAGCCATGATGTTTCATGTGCAGTACATTTATACCAACAAAAAATTCTAATGTTAAAGTCGACAATTTGTATTCACAGTAATCTGAAACTATTTGAATAGATTGATAGATGCGAAGGTCACCTTACCAAGAACAAAATTAGCTCTACCGATGAATGACTTTCTTAGAAACATTCATTCAGTGTATAATGTAACAGCTTTTCATTGCAAATCACTGCAGGTTAAACGGAAAGCACAAGATGTTGGACCATTTGACTGTACCAAGTTCTCCAAAAACATCCGAACCTCTGGTACCTGACTGCAGACCTTGGACATCGCATTCTATCATGGTATAGCCACGGTGATAAGGTCAGGGCATCCGAAAATCCGGTACCCTAACTGCATACGTTGACCTTCACATTCTATCATGGTACAGCCACTGTGATAAGGTCAGGGACTCCGAGGTGAACACGGAGTAAATACCTGCCACCGATTCTCATTTTGACCAACCTTACTGCGATGTAGTTCAGCAGCCTTGTTGATCTGCATTTGTTGCCTCCCCTTTTTTGTTATTGTGAAATACTGTTGAGACCACGCCCCAAGCAAACGCTTGGTAAACAAGAAGGGAAAAAAGAGAGAGGCTTTTTTTTGTGTTCGTCTCGATTGCTCTTTTTTGGCCATTAGTAGCTGACTAATATTGATGTCAGAAATTCCAAATGGGATATCTGTTATTCTGATCGAATTCCTCGAGAGTTGGGCAGGCCAATCCAGAACTTTTTTTTTTACATAGAAGCAGACTCCATTACTCATCAACCGGTGCCAAATCATTGGCAACCAACACCTGGATACAAGCCGGGATAGAATCCCTGATCGAGTTCATGTCTGAATCAAGACTAGCACCTAAACTCGCTAAAGCATGCGCTACTGAATTACATGACCGAGAGTTATATGCTACAATTTTGACACAAAATTAGAAGTTAATGCATCCTTGAATTCCCAGATCAAACCACAAGCTGAGCTACGATCAGCGATTGTAGAGGTCACTGCTTGAACTACTGAAGTCGCATCAGTTGCCAGAACAATTTTCTGAATCCCCAATTCAGCAGCTCTTTGCACAGCCTGCCAGAACTTGAAGGCTCACGTCGGCAATCCTGCTGCACCAGCCACCAGAGACGCCTGCTTTCTGGTGAACATCGAGGACCGGCGGGAGTGCATCTTGATTTACATCTTCCTGTACCTCGTCTCGTTCCCCTTCTCCATCAGCGTCGTGTAGCTGTCAACATTGGTACCTTTGGTTTGCATGTTTTCTGCTCATCAGTTTGTGCACTGGCGGCGAGTGTCGTAGCTTGCTGCATCGCGTGTTCCATTGTGTTAATAAGCCCAACAGCAGTCAGCTGCTGCTTGAGAGCTCCTTTCTCTCTCCTCTCTTCGTTATTAGGCTGTCTCCAACAGGAGACTCATTGCAGTACCCAAATCCAAAATAAGTCTCCAACACAATACCTATAGCCTCCAACAGAGTATCTATATGAGAGAGCCATTTTAAGTGTCAGGAGAGACATAAATCAAATCTGAGTATCATCTCTCCCCGAGACCCATTTGCAGAAAGTGTTCTCTTTTAGGTCTGGTTGTTAGAGAAGACTAAAAATGAGTATTGAACCCTTTGCCTATAGCGCTATCTAAACATCAAATGAGTCTTGTATTTTGGGTAGCAGTTGTTGGAGACAGTTTAGGGAGGTTACAAAACTTGTTGTACACCAAGATCTAAGCTAGCATTCCAACGGTAACCAAACAACTACCGAAAAAAAAACTATGCAGCCTCTGCAAAAGAAAACGTCCGTCATCAAGCAGACAAGCAGCATTCGTGATACTTCACCAATCACCAGATAATTGTATCGGATAATGAGACCGTGCCATGTGGTAAACTGCGAATTTACCAACTATAGTCCTTGCAAGTGAAATTATATGTTGTCCTCAACAGAGTTCCCCGCTGCTCCTAATGCTCCTAACCCTTTTTATACTCGTCAAGTATGTTACAGCATGAGTTTTATTTCCTCAAAATGTTACAGCATGAGAAGAAGAAGAATATATAAGCACGTTTTATTTCCACAAAATATTACAGCATTAGTCAATCGTGGCGTTGGTGACGTGCAAATACACTTGTCCTGTCGATAGTGATAGCGACTTTGCCACGATGCCAGTTCACTGATTCCGCTGCTAATGGCATTGGCCGTTTAAGAATATCCATCTGCTCCGTCGGAGTCAGAGAATCCTTCCTTGTTTGGGGTCGACGAGCTCATTTTCCTCATTTCATTCATTTGGAGATACCAACTGAAGCACGGCGCCGATCAAGCAGCGGAGGTACGGCCATTAGGATCCGGTGGAGTAGGGAACGCACTGGCACAAACCATGTTGTAAAAAGCCACAAACATTGGAACATAGTTATGATCATAAATTTTTCACATCATCCCAATTCCATGGCGATCACATACAGTTTGGAGATACATCGGTAGTACGATAACACAACATACTAGCAGAAATGCACTCATCTTAAGGGTGTAGCCTGAAACAAAAGGAAATAAACACACTATAGAGTATAACTGACGTTAAGGTCCAAGGCATGGATCAGACTTGAAGATCCTCAGACTTAAGGGGTCCTGCATCACAACCAGTAATGGTTATTCCGTGTTCGATGTGCTTGGAGATTTCTCCTTTGGATGCTTTGATCCGTAGTGGTCGGTCAGCTGTTTTTCATTTGCTAATTGTACCTACGGAAATAGCAACGCCCGGTAAGCAGATATGTTCCTCAAATGCAACTATCCAGATAAAAAGTAGGGCATCCACATAATAAACCCACAGCTTTACTACTGAGTTTTAAAAGCAATTCAGTAGAAGACGAGAGCCAATATGCCACAGTAACCTTTGAGTTATAATATGAAGAAAGTGCTGGGTAATGAAAGAGCACAGCTAAACCATGTTTAGACGAACCCACAAAAGGTTCCACAACAGGGAATTCTTTCTGAAATATTGGCTTCGCTTTTGGGTAAAAGGTGATGGAAGTCTTTTACTCGTGAGATCAAATCATGCTAGGAGAAGGTTACATGGCCACTTCTTTGTAGCACTTGCTTTATCTGTGGTGTGGTAAAGTGTCAAACACACTGGCCAGTAGATTCCACTTCGAGTACTCTCATTCTAGTCACGATGACTAGTATCGCTACTAACCGGTCCCAATCCCCCCAAGGCAACAAGAACAATATGAGTACGCTGGAACAACATGTGTCAACGATTGGCCTACATACAAACTGGCTGATTAAAGGAGGTTAGAACAATACTGATGGTATGCAGCAGGAACATTTCAATTTGCTGGCACAAAATTTTCCAGATAAAGTGAGGCGCTAGATGGATACTCCGCACAGGCAGAGCAGTCCCTGCCAGAAGTTGAACAACTTTGGTCTTTATACGTCCGTGGGCTGTGATGCGGTAGACACTATTGACTATTCCTTCGCCCTAATAGGGGCAAGGGCAAGCAGGGATACGGCAAAGCTGGACAGATTGGCCGGATCTGCTGCTCAGGCAAACCCGGCAGGTCCAGGCGATGGCTAGCGATCGGAGAGGGGCCCCGGCTTATTACCTTGCAGATGGGGCAGACGACCTTGAGGCCGACGGCGCGGGCCTCGAGCTGGGACCCCTTGGATTTCTGGTTCCGCTCCGCGTTACGCCGCTGCGCGTCGATCTTCTGCTTCCCGCGCGTCATCCCTCCGCCTCTACCGCCGCCGCCCTCTCTGCGGCCACCGATGGCTTCCTCCCTCCGGCGATTGGATTCGGATCGCCGCCCGCCCTGCCCTGCCCCTCGAGTCTGGATGCTTCTTCGCCTACCTCGCCGTACCTTCCTACCCGGAATTGGGTGCCAGTGCCACGCCCTCCCTCCTTCTCCACTCCTGGGCTTGCATTGCATTGGTTTGGCAGGCCACTGGCCCCCCCGTAGAGTTTGAAGGGGTGTTAAGTGAAGGCCTATCTACTATTGGCCCATATGGCCTACCTTACCACTAATGGATTGAGTGCTTATCTTCTCCGATCCCAAGATTAGTAACACTCCTCATCAACCCATATAAAATTTCTCCTATGTTTGCTGATATACTTAAAATATTGGCTCCCTTCTTCAACTGTGCTTGTTCCAAGCCCCTATTACCAATCACGATTCTATTAACCCAAAAAAACTAACCACAGACTTCTCAGCTAATGAATATTACAGATAGAAATTGTGAGGCAAGATCAGAAGAGATCAGAATCAAACCTTGTATTATTTTATAGACCACAAATCATTAGATCTTCCCCAATACCTGCTTTCCATTCATTGTATGTTGCCTTGTGTAAAACGGTAGCACACTTCTGTCCTCGATATTTATGCCTAGACAGTAAATTCAATTATCAGTACAGCCAACTAGTAAATTCATAAAATACGGATATGAAAATTATAATAACTCCTTCAAACTGAAAATAGAAATAAAATCATGAATAAACATTGATAATACAAAAAGGATGCACCTTGACTGCTACCCTACCTTTATAATTGCACTAGTAAAATCTGATAAGAAAAGAAGCTTAAGAAGTGATGGCCAATAAGAATGAATAAAATTTATCAACAACCCTTTGATGTGAGCATGACGGCATGTCATCATCCTAAAATATGAACAAATAAATAAATGAGTAACATTATATTAGAGAAAATATGAATAATGTGGAACATCGTTAGAATTTCTCACGAACTTGATCGGCTATTATCATAAGTTGTCTGTATCTTAATCTTATATGTATCTTAACCCATTTGTGCTATCATACTCCTTCCCATACTGTAAAACAAGAATTTTCATTATGTTATGCAATTTAATGTTTGACATGACATGAGGATTTGTATCCTAATATTTGATAATTTGCCATTTAGTCTAAAGTAATCACTCTTAACTTCAGATAGACCAGCCAGCTGCAAGGTAAAGGCTCAAATTTGTTCCATTTTTTAGTAAAAATGCAATGGCGCATTAGACAAGATTGCATTACTCACAGCAAGGGTCTTAACTGAATCCCCTTTAGTCAGAATTAGGGTGCACTCATGGGAGTCCTTAGTACCCATAGAGCGCATCCTCAAGCTTATGGATGCTAGAGACTCTGGACTTCTCCAGTCCATAAGTTTCCACATGCTCCTTTCTTATTTTCAAATTAGAATGGAAGAAGACTTTGCTGAGGTTTTCAACTACAGAAGTGATCAGTAATGTGCATTCAAGTCACACAATCTAAGGCTACCAAAGTGAACAGAACATACCGTCTTTCCTTCTGAGAAAGCTCACACGTTGATCCAAAGCTTACAATTGGGGATATTAATATATCTTTGGCCTGTGAATCGAAGGACAGGTTATAAACGGAAGAATTAATGAAATATCCATAAATGGTTTTTTGCAGTTTGTGCTTTGAACATAGCATCTTTGCTAATCTAACTCATTGTATCTGCCACATGGGTGCCAATTTTGTCAGCCACATAATCAACATGAGTTCCACCCCTTGTTGCAAACTGGTTGACAAAGGTGATCTGCAACAAACAAAGAACTATTTAGGTAGGTCACTTAAATCACAATAGAGAAGCTACTCGCATGGACATAATCCAGACTTACCTGGCACCACTAACCAGCGAACGTTCAGCAGATTCAAATCCGATGAACGATCAGACAACCCCCGCGACTTTTCATTTTTGGCAAAAAAAAAATCCGCAACATTCCTTTTTTGAAAAGTTTTCTATTTTTGGCAAAATAATTCTGTAACTTTCCTTTTTTGCAAAGTTATAATGTTATACTCACAACTTTTATATATAACTTCTGGAACAAACTTCAATGCATAACTTATACATATCACTTCAACATATACCTTCAACATGACAAAATTACGCACATAATTTATACTTATAACTTACTAAGTGAGAAATTTATATGCATAACTTTTAGGGAAAATTTGCTCATGGACACACAAAGTGACCGCGCTTTGCTGCTGGACATGCAAAATGAAGCGATTTGCTAGAGAACAATCTGGTTCTTGATAAATTTATTGGTGGATACCGGACCGAATAAAATATTCATTTCTAGGTTTGGAGGAGAGAGAAGAGCGGTGAAATGTCCTTAATACCCCTGCCTCTTTCCTCTTCCTCTCTCTTTTTTTCCTGTGGCAGCGGAGTGGCAGCGTGGGGGCACGCCAACGGCGGGGCTGGCCTCGGACGACATCGACGACGTGCACGGCTTCGGCAGCACGGCCCCGCCGACAGAGGTCATGGAACATGGGGTGGGCGCAGCCCCGCTCAGTGGCGCACGCAGCGTAGACCAGCGGCAGTGACTGAGTGGTGGCGCGGCGAGCTAGGACGGCAGAGAGGGCCGAGCGGTGCGGATAAGAGGAAGAGGCGAGAATAGCGGCTGTTGATGCCCGTGACGCACACAGCGTGAGGCGGCTCACAGGCGTGCAGGCACGCGGCTCGCCGGCGTGCGGCCATGCGGCCCCAGCCCGTGGTGATGCCTCGCGCGGCGTGCATACAATGCAGGACGCGGCCACAGCCACGAACTCCGCCTCTGGCCCCGCTCCCCTGCGGCACGTTCGTCGCGGCTTCTCGTCCTCGCCGCCGCAAGCACCTCCGCCGTGGCCAGGTCTCTCCAGTGCACTTCTCTCCCTCTCCTCCTTTTGCGCTGCGTTTGTTGTGTCCCCGTGAAGCTTATCAACACGCCAATTTCATGAATCCCATTCAGGACGCGCAGGAATGACGACCCCGCCACCGGTTCACGCAGTCGTCCTCACCATCGACGCTGGCAATGTCGTCTGCTCCACCTCCGCTTTGTCCGTCAGGTCAAGTTAGCCGCGGTGAGGGGCGCGTCGTGCTCGCGCGCGCCACGGCTGTGTTCGCCCTCGCCTCGGCGGCCATGCCTGCTCGAGCGCGCCTCAGCTGCCACGCTCCCTCTTGGCCCGACGGCCGTGCCTGTTCGATGAGCCCCGACGGCCCCGCTTGGCCGCGCCCAGGTCGTCACGGCGGCACCCCGGGTCAGATGGCCCCTCCTTCATGCGACAGCGGCCGCGCCCCTCCCCCGCATCCCACAGGCGCAGCTCGCTACACAGCCCGACGCGCGGCCATGGCAGCGCACAGACGCGCGGGGCGCTCCGACAGAGGACAAGCGCGAGTGGCATCGTGGTGCAGCGGGTGGAGGACGATGCGCGAGCGGAGGAGGGGCGCGGGTGGCGTCGCGGTGCAGCGGGTGGAGGGCGAGGATGGGAAGGCGCTGGACCGTGACGTCGTGCTGGCGCTGGACGCTGTCCTCAACCTCGCGTCGGACCAAGGTAAAGAAAGGGGCAGGGGCAAAAAGGACATTTTACTGACCTTCTCTCTCCTCAAAAATTAGAAATTAATATTTCATTAGGCGGAGTGTCTACCAGCAAATTTATCAAGAACCAGAGTGTCTTCCAGCAAATCGCTTTATTTTACATGTCCAGCAGCAAAGCGTGGTCACTTTGTGTGTCCAGGAGCAAATTTTCCCTAACTTTTATGTATAATATTTTGCAAAACAAACTTATCAACATAATTTCATAGGAAGCTATAAAAACTTATACACAAAACTTTTATGTATATCTTACTTGTATAACTTAGATATATAACTTGATGAATGACTTAAATGTAAAGTTGGACGTATAATTTATATTCAATAACTTTAATATACAAATTAATACCATAACATATTAGTAGAAATTTGAAAACTACGGTAGTATAACTTATAAATATATAACAAAAAAGAGAAAAAATGGTAGAGAAAAAAAAGAAAAAAAAGGAACGTCCGTGCAAATATAGCCATGCCACCCAGTGAATCCGACCACCAAAAAGTTATCAATACAACTTATGTGTATAAGTTATAAGTTATATGTCACAAGTTAATACACTATGCAAGTAGGGTATAGTTTTGTTCACCTCGTCGCGTAGACCACATAGGTGCATACAAAACTAAAAATAGATACATCGTTTAGAAGTTATAGCATTTTAAATACATATATTGTATTTTTTAGGATGACATCAGCAATTGAAAAAGCGTGTGAGGGAGGGGAGCGGCAGACACATGTCTTTCATTCGTCATTCGCTGCCAAAGAAACTAGTGAACGCTCGTGATATTGGATTTTTGTCAAACTGCTGCCCTTTTCTTAGACACACACATACCTCCCACCTGTCATTTACAATCTCATGTATCCTAAAAGAAATGAGAATGTCATCAGAGACAATATAGGTTTTATTTGCGGATGTGACAAGAAACTTTATAAACCTGGGATGCTTAAGGTATGTCCTTGGAAGCTGAGTGAATGTACAAATCTACGAAGCTATTTACATGTAACTTTTCTCTATCCAATTTGACAGTCACAGTGTTGCTAAGCAAGCCTGCAAAATCAACTACTCTCTTCCTCATGAGGCCAACAATATCATCATCTAATTTAGACATACCAAACTTTGCAAGATCAGGCTTGAGAGTAATACTGGTCCACTTATTTCTATCCTTCCAATTAGAAATTTCAGCCTTCTTCCTCTTAACCATGTTTTCAAAGAATATCTGCACTTTATTCAAGAAGGAACATTAAGTATGTCTTTGGAAAAGGGCTCTGTGTCGAAGATGGAGGGCTTGTTGTTGATGGCGATGCTTGCTAGTGCCTTCTTGTCACCATCACTAGAATCACCATCATCGGATAAGCCATCACTATCCCAAGTGACCACATAGCCTCTACTCTTCTTTTTTTGGAAGATCATCTTCTTCTCTTTCTTTTTCTTCTTCTCCTTCCTCTCTGTAACACCCCAGGTGTTTGCCACCAGTTAAGCAGTGGGTTTGAGCTCAAACACGATAGATTAAGTAGAGATGACGATGGCAAGGTCAACCTATGAAGATGAGTCTAACCTAAAGTTGGATGTTGCACCATTGCTTTACATATAGGCCCCTTCTCAAGATATATGATTGGGTGGTGTTATTGCAATATCTTCATATGTCTCACTGTAGTACCTATCTATATTAGTCACTCGAAAAGTTTCATGAAGTTTGGAGTCAAAAAGTCGCATAAAATGATAAGTTATATCCTTGTTGGAATGATTTTACTAAGTGCTTGAATTGCACTAATAAGTGAATGAAAATATAGGTCATCAACCAAACCATACAACCTTACCCAAAAGACTATAGATGGACTCTACAACAAAAGTCGTGAAAGGTTCGTGTTGAGCAAATGCCCAGAAAATGCTCCGATGGATCAAAAAGGATAATTTAAGTTTTATCGTGATCCTACTTTGGTCAAAGTATAACAGTAGTTTCTATATCAGTTTTGAGGTTGGACCTTAAATAAAAGTTGTAGTCTATGTCATGAAGAACAAACTTTGTTTAAGGATCAAGAGCTAGTTTGGCCCATAACTTAGCCAAGTAGAGCTCACAAAATTGAATCAACTGCTGTTTGGAAGAAGCAAAAAATTCTTCTAAGTCCTCGTTTGACAGCAGTAAGTTGACTTGTTTGCGACACTTTCTCTTGCAAAATTGTATGGTAGCTCAATCGGATTCCTTAATAGGGGTTGAAGTGCTTTTCATGGTGGAGCCAAGGAATCAAGTCTTATCAATATTGGAGTTCATTTGGATCTTTGAAAACAGTTTCCAAAACAGCAAAAAGGTTATTTTAGCACTTGAATGACATTGACGATGGCGTCTCGCGTTTTCCAAAATTTGTTAAGCAACTTTAGTTGATCCAAATGTAAAAGTTGGAGCTTACATGATGGGGAAGAACATACAAGAAGATGGCACCAGTTGCATTTCATTTCGACCATCAATTTTGGATGTTTGCTTGTCGCTGTCAAATTGCTGACACTATCAAGTTTGGTACTAATTATCTCCTAATCTAGAACCCTAATGACCTTGACCTCTAATGAAAAGTGTAGAGCTATTCGCGGGCTTCAACTTTGATTTTTGGCTCAAGACCCAAATCGGCCCGTAGCTGGCCCAAAAACGCGCTCCACGCCAGCCATACGACTGCCCGCCACGTGCTCGATGGAATGCCCTCCATGGCGACCATGCAGGGCAGCAGCGCCCCACCTCTCCGCCACGTGCTCCTGCCTCTCTGCCGCGCGCCTGACTACTCCAGAGTGGGCGCCGAGCTCCTCTCCCACTCCATCACTCGCCTCCCCACTCCCTCGACCTTCTTCCTCACTCCCACTCACAGGAACGTGAGCACGCCCGCCATGGCCGGCTGGCTAAGCTCACCGCCGCTGTTGTTCTCCCACCTCCGCGCCTCCTCCGACCTAGCCACCACCTCTATCAGCACCGCTACCCCATCCTCCTTCTGACGCGCCGCTTCTCCGAGCTCCAGCGCCGCCGTCTATGGCCGCCGGCGTGGCCACAACCTCCGACCCGCCATGCTCACGTGGCCAGGTGCCATGAGCTACCTCCGACCGAGCCGCGACCACCCACGGGTGCGCACCAGCCTCCTCTTGCTTCCCCACCACTTCCCCGACGATGGCATGGCCTCCCTTCGCCGGAATCCGCGAGCTCCGGTGACCCTCCTCTGTTTCAGTTCCGTCGGGGACCTCGCGCAACAATTCGACTAAAGGGAGGGGTCTTTCTGCACAAGCCAAGACTCATGTGAATAGCGCCGCGAGGACTGTTTTGTGATTATTTTGCAGGAACTTTGGAAATTCATAGTAAATTGTAGAAAAATCGTAAAATAGCAAATGAGGACTTTTTGGAATCTTTGTGAAATTATCTATGTAGTAGATCTATAATATGACATGTTTTAGTTTAAAATTTTCTCTGTAAAAATAGGTTTGTGCAGCTAGGTTTTTAATGCTAGTTGTATTTGTCATTTTTATAACTACAGATCTAGGGCTCTAAATGAAGTGAAATTTTTGTGGCATGCTACTCATATGATGTTTAATGTGTGGTAAAAATTTCATAAATTTTGGTTGCCATATGAGTGAGTTATTAGTGTATCTTGCTCTCACATGAATTCTTGCAATAGAAATTTGTCTTTTTCATAGAGGTTAATATACATGTCCAAATGGTTTAAAATTTTTACAGTAGACTATTGGGTGTATGTAAGAGCTACTGTAATTTTTATAGATTTTATTATGGAATTTTGGTATATGTTTATTATTTCACCTTGCTATTTAAATAAATTAAGAAATGCATTAAAAGAATTTATTTAGTGATGAGCAATATGCTTTTTGGTGATCATTTAACATGCACTTTTTGATGGTTACATTGGTTGTGGCCAAATGTATGTTTAGAATATAAGTTAATATTTATTCTTACAATTGATGCTTTCCTGAATAGTTTCTGGGACTTTGGTAATTGCACCATGAAAATGATGTTTGATGAGAAACATACTTATATCAAAGTTGCAGATATCTCATTAGTCTAGCTTGTGTTAAATTTTGGTGGCATTTGGCCTCATAGTTTGTGAGTAATGACTGTTTCAAGTTGGGTTCCAGAAATAATTGTTCTATGGAATCTATGTACCAGATTCTATAATTATACATGTTTGACTTGGTTAATTTGAGAATCATGCTAAGATGATTAAAGATGAATTATGCATAATTTCATAAGCTTTCTAGAATGTCTTGTTGCATGGCTATTGGATTTGTATAACTCCAGTTATGATCCAAACATGCAGCTGTTGTTTGCAGTCTAGAAATAGATAGATGCTAGTTATGGTGGTTTACTCCATGTGTTGCTAAGTGTGGCTTATGCCCTTGATGATGGTCAAGTTGAGATACTTGTGGTCTTGTTAAACTTGTGTTATGCTTGATGTGTTTACCCTCTTTAATTGGTTGTGTGATGTTAGTTAAATAGCTATTGGTGTCTAGGTCTTGCGTAATCTTGTGTTTACTTGAATGCTTTTGTGATACATCTTGTGTTACCATTCATCATATTCATACGAATGTATCTTGCATCCCATCTAGGTACTCTAGATGCACCACGTGAAGGATGAGATGTTGAAGCCAAACCTGAAGACGGTGTTTGGTGGACATATCCCAAAGATGGAAAGGACTAAACAAGTGTCGGGATGAGAGATGCTCGCTAAGCGAGTGTCATCTGTCAATCACTAACCTAGTGTTTGATCCCAGGCAAGCCCCAGAGCATTCTAAGCCTCCTACTTTATAAAAGCAATTGAGTATATATATGTTATATATGTATTATTGCATTAAGTTATAGGAGTTGATTGGAAACACTTGCTGCATATATACCCTTTCCTTGTCCCATAAATATGCCTGAAATCCTATTTTAGTTCAGGATCGAAAATATTGCTTAGCCCTGCTTAGACCGGTAGCGATCGGTGATTTTCGATCACCTGCAATTTTAGTGTTGATGAATGCTACACTCTTCTTCATCTTGTCCTCATCCTTCTTCTCATCTTGATCAACCCCTTTTCTTTCCACATGGTATGTCTCTTAGGTCATAACATCACCTAGTACTTGGTTAGGGGTTAGTTGCTTCAATCCTCCTCTAATGATGATCAATCTTAATGTCTCAAATCTTAGAGGTAAGCACATCAAGAACATATGAGAGACATCATCATCATTGATTTTCTCTCCCAATGTCTATAAGTCATTCACAATCACTTGGAGCCTATGAAACATCTCCGGAATGCTCTCATTATCCTTCATCTTGAAGCTTATCAACTTGTCCTTGAGGATGTATAGCTTGGCACTCTTCACCGTCGGTGTGCCCTCATATGTTTCCTCCAATCTCTTCCACACCTCACTAGCTCTCTCACAATCCTTGATTTGCTCAAACATCTTGGAATCAATGGCATTGTAGATGGTGTTGAAAGCCATTGTATTGCATTGCTTGTTGGCCTTGTCATTGTTGGTGAGATTGTCCTGATCAAGAATCACAAAGTCACTCTCGGTCACATCCCATACTTGGTCATTGATTGAACCAAGATACATCTTCATCTTTCTCTTCTAATAGTCATAGCATGTATCATCAAAGAATGGTGGTTTGCCTCTCACATGGTTGAACACAATTTGAGCCATCTTTTGACACCGAGGTTGTTAAGCCTTCAATCAAACGGTGACCATGGCTCGGATACCACTTGAAAAGTCCTAGTATGGCTAGAGGAGGGTGAATAGCTGAAAGGTCTAAATATGGCTAGAGGGGGGTGAATAGCCTATTAAAAATTCTACAAACTCACTAGAGCAAGAGATTAGTATAACAAATGACGAAATGTGATTCTGCTCTAGCTTTACAAGGGTTGCAAGCCATCTATCCAACAATTCTTAGTAACTATGATCACTATAACAACCAAGGGCTAAGTCACTATGAGCTCTCACAAGCTAGCTACACTAAAGAGCTCAACTAGGTGACAAGCTACACTAGCAAAGAAAATACAAGCTCTCAAAACTAATTACACTAAAGAGCTTGTTACAACTAGGTTGCGGAATATAAAAGAGAGGTAAGTGATCTTTATACCACTGCATCAAGGAATGAACCAATCGCCACAATATGTAGACCAATCACCGGGAGAAATCCAAGAAATCAATCACAAAGGTGACACATAATTTTTCTTCTGAGGTTCACATGCTTGCCGGCACGCTACGTCCCCGTTGTGTCGACCACCACTTCATGGTTTGGTGGCTAATTGGCAATCCAAAGCCAAGCTCCCCAAGAGCACCGCAAGAACCTACCGCAAGTGAGGTAACTCAATGACATGAGCAATTTACTAAAGTTACCTTTGACGCTCCACCGGGGAAGGCACAACACCCCTCACAAAGTCATCGGGAGGTGGCCAAGAATAAGCACCACTCTTGCCACAACTCCTCCGCTGCCTCCAAGCCATCTAGGTGGCGGCAACGACCAAGAGTAATAAGAATCCCGCAGCCAATGCTCACCCAAGTGCCAACTAGATGCAAACTCACAAGTAAATGCACTTGAGATCACTCAAACTCACTTTGATTTGTCAATCAAGCAAGGAAGATGAGTGGAAGGGGATGCGCTCAGCTCAAGAGGATGTTAGAGAGTCAAATTGTCCAAGAGAGAGCTCCCCAAACCGGCCAAACACATATTTATAAGCAGCCCCAAAAGAATAGAGCCGTTAGGGATAAGTTGTTGTTGCCTACATATTGACCAGACACACTGGTCGTTGTGACCGGACGCGGTCACAGCGTCCGATAGCGCTTGCGCGCCTTCCCGATGCTCCCCACGTGTCCCGTTTTGAATCTCGTTCGTTCGATCGTAACAGTCACTTAAAGATACTCGTTCACGCCCTAGAGTGACCGGACACGCCGATCAAAACTGATTGGACATGCCCTAGCGTCCGGTCGCTAGAGGCTCGCGCATTGAGGGGCGTGACCGGATGCGCCGCTCAAACTGATCGGACGCCACAGTGCCAGCGTCCGGTCAATTCCAATAAGCACCCAATCGCGACCGGACGTGCTACCGCGTTCGGTCGATCGACCCTTCGCGTTCCCTATCCCTCTGGTGCCTGACCGAACGTGTTGGTCCCTTGAGTGACCAGTCGCACTGGTGCAAAACCCTAGCGACCCGCACCTGACTGCTGCTGCCACTGACCGGACGCGTCCGGTCATACCGAGACCGCGTCCGGTCACCCCTGTGACCCCCGTTCGCCTCCGTTTCTATCACGATGGCTTAGAGAAAATCTCCGCCTCCAACGTAGTAGAAAAATAGGCATTTCACTTCCATCAAAAGCGCTGAATCTCGTCTCGCAAGCTCGGCAGGAGGGAGAGAGGGCCCTAAACCCATCTCTACCGCTCAAACTCCACCGCCTTCGCAAACGTGCTAACATCACCAAGAGTACATCACGATGTGCATGTGTATTAGCATTTTCACAATTATTTTCAAGGCGTTAAGTTAGCTCTCCACTAGATCTAAATGCATATGCAAATGAATCCTCATCTAGTGGCACTTAAGTGATCAATAGCCCCGAAAATTCCCCTCTTTATAGTACAACTATCGATCCTAAGTGTGATCACACCCTCTATGGTGTCTTGATCACCAAAAGCAAATCCTATCTATACCTTTGCCTTGAGCTCCATAGGATTGCACTCCATCTCCTCTTCTTCTCCAAGCATGACACCAAGTCATCATGATCAACATGCATCTTGCCATAACTTAGGAGTGTACCAATCACCTTTTGCTATCAACACTCAAGCACATATGATTAGTACTTAGGTTTTATCAATTAGCCAAAACCAAACTAAGGACTTTCAATAGCCTATTTAAAAACTCTACAAAGCACTAGAGCGATTGATTAGTAAAACAAATGGTGTAATGCAATTTTACTCTGGCTCTATAAGGGTTGTAAGTCACCTATTTCAACAATTCTAGTTGCTATGATCACTAGACACACAACAAACTAGGTCAATACTCACTAAGCTAGTGTGCTCTCAAAAACTAACTAAAGAGCCACACTAACCAAACTAACAAGCTCTTAAAGGCTAACTATACTAAAGAGCTTGACTACTAGTTTGTAAGAATATAAAGGAGTGAGTAGGGTGATTATACCACCATGTCGAGGAATGAACCAATCACAATATGAAGTTAATCCAGTCACCAGGAGAAATCCAATCACACAAGAGACATAAGATTTTTCTCCTGATGTTCACATGCTTGCTGGCACGCTAGTCCCTGTTGTGTCGACCAACACTTGGTGGTTCGGCGACTAAGTGGTGTTGCACGAACCTCATCCAACAAATGGACACCACAAGAACCTACCCGCAAGTGAGGTAACTCAATGACACGAGCAATCCAGTAGAGTTACCTTTCGCCTCTCTGCTAGGGAAGATACAAGACCCCTCACAATCACTGAAGCCGGCCATGAACAATCACCAACACGTGCTGAAGCTCCTCTGCTGCTCTAAGTCATCTAGGTGGCGACAACCAACAATAGAAACAAGAAATCCACAGTCACAATGATCTCTAAGTGCTACTAGATATAATTACTCAAGCAAATGCACTTGGAATCACTCTCAATCTTACTATGATGATGAATCAATGATGAAGATGAGTGGGAGGTGTTTGCTTAGGCTCACAAGGATGTCAAATATGTTAAAGTGCCAAGAGAGTGAGCCCCAAGCTAGTACCTTCCTATTTATAGAGCCCCAAAACTCATAGAGCCGTTGGAAGCTCTCGGGCTGACCGGACGCACCCGACGCCCAGTCGGCTAGCATCTGATCACCCTCGACCGTCCATGTGTCAGTGCTTTGAATCTCATCCACCAATCTTCAATGGTCACTAGCCAGTCAAATGTGAAGTCAAGTGATGACCGGACGCACCATCAAGTGGTGTCCGATCGATCATTTCTAGAGACGATCTAGAGCACGGAAAACGAGACCGGACGCGCCCGGTCAAAGGTGACCTGACGCGTCGCGGCATCCAATCCTCACTGTCTCACTCACCGAGCCAACGTCAGTGTATGTCACGCACGACCTGACGCTCTAGCATCGTGTCCGGCCGCGCAAAGTCTCCTGTGTCCGTTCGCCACCACGAGTTGTGCCTCCTCTGCTCAGCAATGACCGAACGCACGACCAGCGTCAGGTCGCTGCGTCCGATTGCTCTTCCTCGCTCTTGGCCAACGCAGCGCCACCACGCTATAATTGACCGGACGTGCTCAGGGTGAGTCCGGTCACCCCGCGGCCAGAGTCCGGTCCTCTGCCATCTCCTCCTTTTCTTTTTCTAAGTCCACAACCACTTCGCCCTTGCTTCCAACTTGCTAACCATAAAGTGTAGAACTTGTGTGCACCTGTGTTAGCATTTTTCAAAGCATTTTATAAGGGTCAAAGTTAGCACACTAGGTTCCTAAATGCATATGCAAAAATTATGTCACCTAGTGGCACTCGATAACCGCTTAGCCAAGGATTTTTTCTATTTATAGTACGACTATCGATTCTCAATCACTCACACCCTCTATGGTGTCTTGAGTGCAAATAAAAAATGGCTCCTATCATTATACCTTTGCCTTGATCCCATTTTTGTTTTTCTCTTTCTTCTTTTTCAAATGTGAAGCACTTGATCATCTCTTTTGTGGCCATCACCTTCGCCATGACCATCATTTAGCTTCACCACTTGGATTGGACTACCTCATCTAAATCACACACTTAGATCAAAGGTTAGTCCTATGTTTCATCATTTATCCAAAACTAAACTAGGGCTTTCACCAATGCCATGCTGCTTGTTGTTGGTGGCGCTGACGAGAACCCTGTCAAAAATGCATAACACACATGGTCGACTACAACTTAAAAACGATCCAAATGAATCCCAAACACCAAGCAACAGCAGCTGGCCACTTAATAAACACCTCAAACCATAATTCAATGGACAAAAATTTAGGTGCCAACTAGAAAAAATCATCGGAACATAATATTTCTTTTTGCTTCCGTTGCAACGCACGACATTAACCTAGTACACAGAATAAAAAGCAGGATTCTTCTTAATTGAAAGGCAAAGCTCCTGCCATTACGTTAAAAAAAGGAATAAAAAGCTGAATGCAAGGGTAACTGAATGCTGAAAGAAGCACAATAAATAGGTAAATGGTTATGGAGTAAGACACACCAAACAGATGAATGGCATGATAACACACTGAATATAATTCGTTTCTTAGAAAATGAGAATGCTCTCCCCTTTCATCAATAAACCATTAGATTACCTTGTATGAGATCGAGCATGACAACCTCATTCTCAGAGCTATCAAAGACAAAAACAAAGTACAGTGTGGCCAAATGCTTATAGACCATTTTTGTTCCCTGCAAAGCACAAAGAAAACCAAACCTTTGTAACCTTCATCAACTCTCTGTCGATAATATGAGCAAATTAACCTAGATAAAGCAATTTAACCACTGGGCAATTAGCACAGCTTAAATTATATACAGATGCCTAAGATACCAATATGCATATCTGAAGCAAAGGAGACAAATAGCATCTAACCAATTTTCATTATTTTTTCATTCATAGTTATTGGCCCGTAAGTATCTTTATACAGTTC
The DNA here is from genome assembly GCA_038087645.1 of Saccharum hybrid cultivar R570. Lineage (NCBI taxonomy): Eukaryota > Viridiplantae > Streptophyta > Magnoliopsida > Poales > Poaceae > Saccharum > Saccharum hybrid cultivar. The sequence goes on along the minus strand of JAQSUU010000191.1, from coordinate 5,635,379 downwards.
TTGTGGTTAGCAAAATATTATATTTCCTGAATAAGTATCTTTATACAGTTCTTGTGGTTCTGAATTTGTTCAGCTCGGCAAGATCAAGGATTGGAAGCCTGTGAGAACAGGATATCCCAATGGCACCTTTTTCAACCAAGATCTCTGACCTATATACTTAGTAATAAAGAGGCAAAAGTTTAGCCTATTTTTTCGTCCATCCATTTTTTTTGTCCGTCTTCCTCAAACTATCGGACAACGGAGAGTTTCTTCCGTCCGGACTTATATATATAATAACTTGTGCTAATACGAGTTAGAATAGCTCACGTCTAAACTTATATGGAGTTCGATTCTAAGATTATCGAGTTCCGTTGTAAGATACGGACATACCTATAACATATAATATAAAAAAGGCAAAATCTTGCCTTAATTTTTTTTGGTTATCAAATTTTTTCGGGCTCCGTGTGTCGTGTTTGTGTCAGGGCAGTCCCAATGGTAAAAACTATGCACGGTTTCCACGATTACCATGTCAATAAAAATTCTCTATAAAAATTATCTCATACAGTGGTAGTGTCTTCTAATAATAAATATTAACATTTATTACCTCTCCTTTGTCCTTTCCCATAAATATTGACATTTATTATCTCTCCCCCGTCCCTTTCCCCGCTCTCGGTTCGTTCTCTACCAACCAAATCCAGACCAGAGAAGCAGCATGCGGCACCGGCGAGTGCGCGCGGCACCGGAGAAGCAGCACGCGGCGCCGGTGGGCGAGTGCAGAAGCGCGGGCGGGCAGGCGAGGCGCCAGCGGGCGGGCGCGCAGGGCGGTCAGCTCGCTAGCGTGGAGGCGCAGTCGGCCGGAGGGCGAGCGCATGCGGCGCAGGCACGCGCGAGGTGGCGGGCACGCGAGGAGCCGGCGGGCGAGCCTGGCCGTCGCGGCCGAGCACAGCCGGCAAGCAAGCCGGATGGCGCAGGCGAGCGTGGCTGTCGCTAGCAACCGCGGCTGGCGCGGAGCGCGGCGGCACGGACGAACGCGACAGCGCTACCGAGCATGGCTATTGCGGGCGAGCACGGCCGGCATGAAGCGCGGCGGTGCAGGCGAGCGCGGCCGTCGCTGGCGAGTGCGTCCGGCATGCGAGCGCGGCGGCCACGTGGAGGCCAACGCCCGTGCATAGGTTCAACGATGTAGTGCAGAGTAGTGCAGGAAAGCCTCATGGAGGCCAACACCTATGTCGTGGCTGCTATGCCTCCTGCCCTCGACGAGCGCGTCCATGGACAGGGCGAGTCGACTCTTCGAGGCCGGCAGCGTGGTCCTCGTGTCTATCGACCGGGGCGAGCTTGCTAGCGACGCCGTGACGCTGCTGCTTGCTAGCGAGGCACGCGAAGCAGCCGCCGAGGCGCGCATCCGCCGCGGAGTCCACCGAGAAGCATTGCGGCCGACGAGGACGACACAACGTGCTGATGCTTGATCTCACCATCCGACGCGTGAGGCTCGGCGCGCCTGGCCTGAGCATCCGCTGCCGCGGGGCTCTCCGAGTTCGCCAGAGCGAACCAGGGGGCGCGCGGGAACGGTGGAAACCAGAGCGCGCTAGGGAAATTGGCGGCGGCGGCGCAAGGGATCCGGGTGAGAGGAGGAAGAAACGAGTCGAGTCTCCCCATCGGTGATTCCATCGTTTCTTAGCGCATCGGTACGAGAGTCAGACTCCGTTTCGTTTGGAAGAAACCGTTTCTCAGTTTTTTCTTCTCTCTCCCTAATAAATCTACTCACATCAGTAAATTGCTAAGTTGTTAAGATAACTAAGATAGATAGAAACTACCATAAATGTCCCATTAGGACTACCCTCATGTTCCGTTTTGTTTTTTTGTTGGCCCTCGTCAGCTCCGTATCCATGAGATAAATATCCTTTCTCCATAGGAGTAGAAAAAGGGAAACCGCTAATGATCCATCCCGCGCTAATCCCCCTCCACGCTCATTCCTCTCCGCAAAACCTCCCTCCCTGCAAAACCGCCCCCGCCTCTAATTACGTCGCACGTGCCCACGACCCCAGCTCCGACGTCGCCGCCAGCCCCGGTCTGCCTCCCTCGCTCCGACGACGCCGCCAGCCCCGGGCCATCCAGCGCCGCCAACCCCGTCGACGAGACGTGACTCCCTGCTGCTGCCGGACGCGAACGCGAAGCCGCCGGATCGGACAACCTCGATAAACCGTTGTCGTTGTCGTCGTACGGGGCGCTGCCCTGCATCAAGCGCCCGGACATCGAGACCGCTGCCAGCTCCGCAGCTTGACTCCGCCGCCAGCCCCGGTCCTGCCTCCCTTGCTCCGACGACGCCACCAGCCCCGGGCCGCACGCCAGCGTCGCCAGCCCCATGGACGAGACATGACTCCTGCCGCTGCCGCTGCCGGACGCGACCGTGAAGCCGCCGGATCAGACGACCTCGACAAACCGCCGTCGCTGTCATCGTACGGGCCGCTGCCCTGCATCAAGCGCCCTGTACTTGCGTCGTGGCCCACGGTGATATGTGAATCCTCCCCAAATGTCTTAAGCCAAAGTGAATGGTGGTTCCATATTGTTTCAATTAGGTTATGCACGTTGGTGTGGGATATGAACTGTACAAGAAGAATGCAAACTTAAACTAGGTAGTTCATGATTTACCTGCTCATGGCTCTCAGAGCAATATTGTTGGGCTACCAGAAATTGATTAACAAGACGATGGGCAAGATATATATGGTGTTCAGATAGATACATTGATACTTTTAGTCCTCTATTTAGTCAATAGAATGCTGATCACGGTACGCTTTATTGTCATTTTCCCCAACAGTTCAGTTCTGACAGACTTTAATTAACTGAACTGATGTTAAGACCGGCTAACAGTAGTTCATTAGTTGTGGCCTACAATTGTGTTGGATTCAATAGTGATTTCCCCCTGATCCACTACAATTCTCATCAGTTGTGTCCTCTACTTGATTGATTTTTACAGTTGGGCCATTTTTCTCTCAAGTCATTTTGCGAGATTATTCAGTTCACAAGGTAGCAGGTAAGGTAAATTTTTTTCTTTACAGTTGCAGTTTTAATAGTTGTGCCTTCCTGCAGAGTTTATGTATTTGCTTTTATTTGCACATGTTAGATCCATTCGATTAGGTAGCTTTCTCCAAGTACTTGTTATTTACCTGCACCTGAAAAATGGCATCTGTCTTTTCTATGCACACTCATTTTTTCAATTGCAAAAATGTATTGCAGCATGGGTAACATAAAGAGAATAGGAGCCATTTTCTGGTATGCAAGAATACATGAACCAGTAGCCTACGTTGGAAATAGTTTTGCAAGTCATTAGTTACATTTTCTATTTTTAGGCTATTTTTCTGGTAAGTACATGGTTGACACTAGCTCACCGTGAATTGACTTGAAATGCATGGTTGATTGCCCCTCTGGGCATTTGATGTTTTTGCTTCCTTTTTTTTAACATTAGTGTTCAAAGTTGTATCCGGAAACTGTGAACTCTAAGGACACTTATTTGCTGAATGATGATCCAGATGATAACTGGGGTGTTTGGTTGAGGGATTGCTTGATCCTAGGCTAGATTGGTCCAACATGGCATCATCCTATAACATTGGTGGATGACCACATTCTTTGTTTTTCTATCAATATGGTTGTGGGAGTTGAAAATATTGGTGGACCAACTTATCAAATTCATCCAGTTAATACTCCCTCCGTTCCAAATTGTATTTGGGGTTTGTCCCAAGTCAAACTACTTTAATTTTGACCAAGATTTTAGAAAATATGTTAACATCTATAAGTCCAAATAAATACATTATCAAAACTTATTCCATGGCTCTCATGCGTATTTGAGAGAGAACATATGTCATGGATAATAATTTAATAAAACTAATTTAATGTTTGGATGTTAGTGCATATTTCAAAGTTGGATAAGTTCGACTTATGATAAAACCAAAGTGAACTATAATTTGGAACGGAGGGAGTAAGTAGGATTGGTTTGGAGTTGGATTCTTGAACCATTTTTAGTCAGAAAATTTAACAACCTTGGTTGCTGACACATGGATCCATCAGCAGAACTTGTTTGGCTGGGCTTTGTAGCCTGTAACGCAGTGGTCTTCATGGCAGTGCATATTAATTATGTATTGTTTGGTCTTTGTGGGTACAGTGGTTGACTATATCAGCTGGTGCTGGTGTTTCAGTGACACTGGATATTCATCTATCACCCCTAATAAGCAGAAGTTATAGAGTGATGTATGGAAAGCTCGATTACAACACCCTTGCTATATCAACATGATCTATTTGCTAATGTGCTTTTGTGAATCTGACATGTCATCAACGCTAGCTTATATTTGTCAATAAGTAATGTAGTTGTTTCATGTACATCATTTTATGTTGTTATCTTGTTTTCTACTTGAAATTGTCCTTCTAACTTATATCTTGTTCATGCATTATTTCTGCTCGAAAATGTCTGTTAATATTTGAACTTGTATCTTATTCATGGCAAGGCTTTCTAGCATGGACAGTCTGCAACTGCAGACTTGTATCTGTACTGAGTCTTGTAGCTGTTCATTATTGTTATTCTGTGACATGTGCCACTGAAAATTGTTTCCTTTGATGTTTATACCAATTTTCTTGCAGTATAATCTATGAATGACAGTTTCTGGTTTTGTAGCTGCTGACTAACATGCTGTCTTTCCTTGTTGCAGTTCGTCACATCTGCTCTGAAGCAACCAGGTTTGGAATTCGAACTTATCTCTCCAGCCATACCTAAGCCACATGTGGTGCCCCATTTTCCAAACCCGGGAGAGCGGGCACACACCTTGCAAGAGGATGAGCTGGTCCCATCCGCACTCCTCAAGTTGCATATCTATGTGATTGTACGATTGATCTGTCTATCCTTTATACCTGTGTCTGTTTTGATGCCAGCATGAGTGTCTGAAAATAACTGGCAATTCTAAATATAAAGCCTGTTGGGTACACAATTTGGGATATGACAAATGTTGTGATTTTCAGGCCAACACCACCAAGATTGTACCGAAGCTGCAGTGCCAGAGCTGCAAGCACTACTCACAACACCTGATCAAGGTACTATCTCATTTCTCCTATGCTAAACAAGTTATGTATTTCTCATCACCTGTCTGGACGCTGGATGCTGAAATTGTGGGGTCCCAGGCATTAGCTGTTCTTTGTATATTTAAGTTTGAATGGCAGATTATTATAATATGTATTGACTCAAATAATTTAAGCACATGAATGGTCATTCTATCAGTTAGCTGAAAATGGATGGTTAGCCTTAGAAAGATCTATATATATATATATTTGTGTACTTTACTTTCTATTATAAGAAAACATCAGCTCAGATAGTTTCTTCTTGTTTCACTAACTTTATATGTGTATGTTAGGTGCTTTCTTGACCACTCTGAATAGACAACTGGGCTGTCAAAGATTATTAAAGAAAATAACCTGGTTGACAGGTAAACTTTCTTTTTTCTCGCAGAAAAATCGCAAAGATTGTTTGTCCTTCTAATGCCAATGCAGGCCATGAGTTTTGTATATTGAAGAACCTTGAAATCTTGCATATTCTACGGCTAGCTTTATGTGTAGCAGTGGTTCTAACCACAAGTTGATTGTTGAAATTTAAGTATACTTTTTGATAAATGAGGACCCTAGAACTTTCTCAATCATGATTGATGCCCCTCTTTTGGCAAAAGACAAAATATCATGTACTTAGTTGCTACCTTTAATGAACATTGCTTTGGTTAAACTTCCATATTTACTGACACAGTGTATCACTTTGACACTTACAATTGCATTTAGATTGTAATTGAATTTTTATTCATGATCAATCTCATGTATGATAAATCTGATGCATTAACTCTATATAAGAGACTGCGTACAACCAAATCTCATGAACGTTGTATACTCTGATCTCTGTAAGAGGAAGGTGGAATTATCCTTTTGAAACTGTACATGCTGTTAAAAAAATCATGATGAGTAACTGTCTCACATCTTCAGATTTATTTTACTTTTTCAGATCTTATTTATCCATCATTGTTTCTCTGGTTGGCGCCTTAGGTGCCTGATATTAACAACTAAAAATATGACTGATTGTGTGCCTGTAGGACAAGTATTGTTGCTGTCTCCAGCTGCATAGAAAGAACAATGGAAGATTCACAAAAACAAATCAGGAAGGCATTATCAAAGTATTATGTTCCAAAGTGGCATCAATAAGGTGAATGCCTCTCTATAATGCAATAAGACTGGCTGCACTCATGTACGCTAAAACTTACTGGAGGATGCCGATACCGGATATTGTCTGCACCCGTCTACGGTAAATTGTTCGCTACGCAGTCGATCGGCCGGTCATCCGGTATACTTACAGGAGGTAGCGGCCTCCGCTACATGCATGCAAGAGACAGCAGGAGAGAGTAGTGAGGAGAGAGAGAGCGTGGGCCCCACTGTTTTTTTAACAAAAAAATGTTATAACTCACAAACCAAAAAACCAAATTAAATTCCGATTGCACCATTAAATTCGTTTCAATAAATACTTCAAAACAAGATGTCACATGAATATATTTAAATAAAGTGACAAGTGAGCCCCACAGTGGATAGAGGATGATATAGAGGATGGATGGATGCGGAAAAACTGTATATTTTGTGGTGACTAGGACAGAATATTCCTTTTAGAGGATGAATATAGAGGATGATGAGTGCGGATAGCCTAAGTAGAATAGCTCATAACAGGAGTTTTTTCAGAATCTGTAGTTTATAGCAGAATATGATACAATGTTTATATTTCAGCTTATGTACAGTATACCCTGTAGCAAGCTACCTTTTCGAGAAAAAAAAACACATATTCTGACCTCTCTTGTAAATATCACCTCAATGATAAAGTATATAATACAACTATGATGATAGCAGGTTTATTTAGCCAACCTATGTATAACAATCCTATAGTTGTTGTGCTTTATACTGTATATTCAAACTTTTGTGCTTGACCCGTGGTTAAATTGTGTTTACCATTTTTGGAATATTTTTCAACTGATGGTTACCGTAAAACTCCTGGGTAGTTAAATACTACAAAAGGTAGACTCCAAGGAAAACGTGGGCTAATATAATTCAATGGAAAATAGTGGCTCTCCTGCACCATTGGGTGACAAGACTATTTAAGTTAAATGGGTAACTACTTTTACAATGGAAACTCCTCCTTTTTATATTCTACCATATATACAATAGTAACCATTTAATGCTTCCTCAGGGACTTATCTGGTTTTAATGTTCTACTTGCTATGCGTGCGTGGAATGGCAAAAGGATAGAAACAACCATTTGCAATAGTGTGAGTATTATCTTTTATATATAATTTTTCTTTTTTCACCTACATATATTTCTTTTAACTATATATGTGCATAAAAATCTAGCAGAGTAACTATGAAGTGAGGAAGCACATCTTGCTACACCTACTCACATACACAGGAAACCAAAACGCGGCCAACATACCTGAAGGTGTACGAGATTATCTTCAATGTTATATTAGTCTCACGAACAAAAATCAATGAATTGTTGCTTATTTTTCCTCTGTCTGGGTGACGTTAATGACAACATACTGGTTTCTTTATTTTGAATAAATTAGTTTGAAATTATGTGTTTTAATGTTAATTATTTGTGATAATATTAGATTCTATATATATTTTGTCATGTGTGATTGTTTGTTGTGAGATATTTAACCCGTAGCAACGCACGGGCACTTGACTAGTGAAGAAAAAAAGAGGAATAAAGAATTAAGAAAAGAGAAAAACAAAAAGAAAAAAATCATTCATTCTTACATCCTGTTCGCTTATCTTATAAACCGTACTTTTTCAGCCAACGAACAATGTTTCTCTTACAACAAATCAGCAAATAGTATTTTTAGCTATGACTTTTCAGCCTAGCGAACAGGTCGCTTCGGTCGTTTTGTTTCCGTTTCTCTAATTCTTTTTTTCGGTCACCTCCCGTCTTCCTGTACGGAATCACAGCTTCTATTTTTCTCCCTTTCCATATGGAATTCCACTTTCTATTTTTCTTCCTTTTTCCCGTGGCATGAGTTTCTGCTTTCAGTTTTTTCTTCTTTGTTTTTTTCGTTCTGTCCATCCACTTCTCTTCTTCTTTTTCCCCTTCTTTCTGTCCGTGCATTTCTGTTTTCTGTTTTTTCTCCTCTACACACCGGTGGTTTCTTCGTAAAGTTAAAACACATAATACATACAACATTACGTCCCTTTGGACTATTAATCTTTCTCTAGAAAATAAAGATTCTCACCATCAAATCCTTGATATAGACCATATAGTAGATTAGAAAAACCAAGATTATTCTTTTATGGATCACCGAAGTTCCAACTAATCAAACCATAAACCGAAAGCTTGAGCACTTTATTGTCTAATCCCATCTAAATATGTATCTTTATAATTCCATCTAGAAAGAGTTGACATGTGAAAAATCCAGAGAGATCTCCCGTCACAATTTTTTGGATAGAGACTAATTCTTGAAATGTCAGCAACTAACTTCTTGCCTATTTTAATCACATACTAGAATTACAGATCGACAATGCTCTCCTCAGGGCGTCTGGATGGACGGCATCCGCCTCGTTCGTGCCCCTTCCGCACAATATGCGTGCTCCCCTGATGCACCCCTCATGGCTTCTCCATCTAAGGATGCCGATTCCCCATTCCGGTGCGGCTGCTCATGCTCACCCCAGCCTCGCTCTCTTCCCTGCTCCTGCTCCTCTCCCTCCTCCGACTCGACTCCGCGTCGTCACCGCCTCCTGCTCTGCCATCCCTCCTCCTTCCTCGCCGCCGATGGAGAAGTAGCATTAGCAGAAGGCTCCCGAGGTCGCGCGCCCACTGCCTCCCCTTCTCAGCACACCGTGGGGGTGCCTCGCCGCGGGGACCGTGCTCGCTCGTCTTGTTGCCAGGAGCGACGCAGCCACTCTTTGGGCCACGCCCAGCCGCCCGCCCACTAGCACCCCCCGTGTGACTCCACGTCATCGAGCTCCGAGCTAGTATTTACTCCGCATCAACAAGCCTCTATTTGTCCAAGCAGCGAGTTGATGTTGCGCTTGAAAACGCATGTTGCAAGTGTATGTTTCAAGTGTTTCTAATATATCAGAGGTATGTTGCAAGTGTTTCATATGGATGTTGCAATGGCTATACATGTATGTTGCAAGCGTCTGTTCTAGATGGTTCATCTGTTTTTTTGAGACGCATGTTTGCAAGTGTATTTATCTGGATGTTGAATGTGTTTCACATATATGTTACATGTGTTTTATCTGGATGTTGCATATATGTTGCAATGATTTTTTCAAGCGTTTTAGGTGTTTTTACACGCATGTTGTAAGTGTTTCAACTGTTTCGAACTTATGTTGCAAATGTTTCATTTGAATGTTTTAAAAGTAGATCGGGTGTTGTATCTCCCTCCTCGCCTTTCTGCTACCTCATCTAGGTGTCTCCTCTTCTCGATGCTGGTGATGTTCGTGTGCCACGAGCTCGCGTGGGAGCGTGGGGGGTGGGGGTGGGACGAGTCGTTAGAGCGGCGTGGAATCTGAGTGGGTGGGGCATGCGGCACGGAGCAAGTGCGGGGAGCTACGTCTAGACAAGGGCCTAGAGCCGGACGTCACGGTTAATAGAATATTATCATATCATTGCCGACATTAACTCATATTGTGAATGTCATAGTCATCACAAATAGCATAAATTATATATTTTAATTTTATAGAATATGTAAAACATAAATAGACACTTGCTATTTTTATCGTTATTTTTATTATATTTGATAGTTTTTTTTATCTCCGTTGCAACGTACGGATATGTTTGCTAGTCTATATATAATTAGGGAAAAAGGGAACGAGGCACTTTTTTCAATAGAGATCTCTAATCTATATATAAATAGGGAAAAAGTGAAGGAGTTTCTATTAAACGTGGAGTTCTTATCGAACTTACCATGGAATTTTTCCCGATATGTCCTGGTGACCTGATCCGAGCTGGTGTCTTCGTTGGATTAGATTCTGATTCCAACTCGCTACACTGGGACCTGGCTGGCTAGCTCCCCTATGGCAGCACCTCCGCCGTCGTAGGAGACCAGTGCCCACCCACTCTCCGTCACTTCCCGCAGCGTCTTCCTCTGGGTGGAGGACGACGGGCGTGGAACCGTGGGGGCGAGCAGGCCTAGGGTTGCCGATGCCCGAACCGGGCGAGGCGCGAAGCTGCCGAGAACGCGGGGGTGTAGGGTCGCCGGAGCCCAGGGCATCGAGGAGTGGTCATTGGTGGCGCAACGCTGCGACAAGACGGGTGGGCGGCGGTGGGGAGGGTGCTGTGCTGGGAGGCGGTGGTGGGGAGGATGCTGTGCTGGGTGGCGGCGGCGCATGCCATACTGGTCGCGTGTAGAAAACGTGAGAGAAACGACGGGAGGAGCGATGGCATTGAGAAGAAGCTAAGATACAAGGGAGTGGGCCGGAAGCGTGCGAGTGAGAACGGTTCGGTCTAATAGGGCCTTGTTCACTTCCCCCACCCCAACCCAAAATATTTCCTCTTCCACCTATCACATCAAATTTTTCGACGTATGCATGGAGTATTAAATGTAGGTAAAAAAGATAACTAATTACATAGTTTGTCTGTAAATGTCGGGACGAATCTTTTGAGCCTAGTTAGTCTATAATTGGACAAATTTTGCCAAATAACAACGAAAGATGATACAATAACTTTTCAGCTACTTTTCGTGAAGTGAACGCACCCTAGAATGGGCTAGAAGAAAGAAAAAAAGAGAAATTTTGCCTCGGTTGGGTCTAATAGAATGGGCTAGAAAAAAAAGTAAAAATTTTGTCACTTTAATATTAGGTATAGATATAAATATAAATATTACCCATAACCTACCCGTTTCTAATGGGTAAAATAATTTCTCCCCATACCCTAGCCGTTTGATGTCGATGTGGATTTGGAGATGGTCCACGACTCCACATGTTCCGCTTCTCAAAGGCTGTGTTTAGTTGAGAAAGTTTGGGTGAAAAGTTACTGTAGCATTTTCGTTGTTATTTAGTAAAATTTATCCAACTATGGATTAATTAGACTCAAAAGATTCGTCTCGAACTTTACAGACAAACTATGCAATTAGTTATTTTTTTACCTACATTTAATGCTCCATGCATGCGTTTAAATATTCGATGTGATGGTCGGAAGAGAAAATATTTTGGGTTTACATGGCAACTAAACAGGGACCAAATCAGAAATCACCATACAGTATATATAAATAGAATTGAACTACAAAACGCAGGCAAAGCTGATTTCGAACGATGCCTGCATCTCTCTTCGCTGAAGTAAGGTACGCTATGCATCTTATTCTGACCGTCGATGGGATACATATGCAACTTCAACGCGCATATACAGGGGGAGGACATTATTGAACACGCAGGCCAGGGAGTTCACCACATAAAAGAAATAAGTCCTGTAATTGCACAACACAACCCAGCGCGAGATGGTCTGCTCTATGACAACCAACCAAGCTCTTTATCGGGCCCACCATCATCACAAATGCCAGGCTACAATGGAAGAGAGTAGCCGCGTAGGTACTTGGAGTCGACCTTCGATTCACGGACCAGTGCCACTCGTCCAGTTCTGGCGACCTGTCATGTGTGCAACACAACGGTGAGGACCGTGTACAAAACATCAAATAAGCTTTTCGGTGTAAAATCTGATGACAGCTTAAGCAGTACAGTAATTGCTTCTCTGAGGAATCAAATTAGAATATGCTTCATTATAGTCTTAACAGAACTTAGAAATGGTCTCGTTTGCAAAAGGCGGTACTAATTAGCTGCAACAGAACATCACTGGGTACTTTCGAATAGTTTTTATTTAGGACTATTTAACCATGTGGCATTGTCCACAATTGCTTATATTCTGTTTCACAATCACAAGTAATCTCAGAAGAAAACAAAACAACTGCTGGCATCAAATAATTCACCCCAAAGGACCCAAACATTGCCTTTTCACACTTAAGTTGATGTGAAGTGACAAGCAACATACCTCGCAGATGCCATATGGCTCCAATAACCTTTGTAGTGCAACCATCTTGTCAAAATCTCCAGTAAGCTGCAATCATCAATAAGGGATCCATTATGCAAGAGTTTTACAATAGCTAATAGCTTGGAGCAGTACTATTTTTTCATGCTGCTTCATGAAAAAATAGTACTGGTGTCAAACATTCAGTGTTTCTATATGGGTATGATGTTGTTATTGTTACCACAAGCGGTACTATGCAGCAGAAAATCAACAAAAGCAATGTGATCTAATTTGTGGCTGTGCAGTGTGCACAGCACTTTTTCTGAAACTGGCTCTAGTATCATCAGTGTTGGCAAAGGCACTGATGGAAATCTGGGAGAAACACACAAAATGTTAGGATGCCAACCTGAAGCGTTACTGTATGGTCAGAAACATCAACAGGTTTTGCTCGGAAGATTTCGGCAATATCTAGGATTTCCCTCCGAGCAGCAGTGTTTACAGAAACCTTAATAAGCATCAGTTCCCTTTCAGCAAAAGGTGAGGGGGTAATGTCATGAACCTGCAGGAATCACATGTTTTTGTTAGTTAACATAATAAATTTGCAAACACAAATGATTTTGGTAGGAATTACATGCCACTTACTTCATGCACATCAACAAGCTTGTAAAGCTGCTGAACTAACTTCTCAATGGATTCAACAGTACCAGGAACAACTGTTGTAATACGCGAAATGCCTTCCTTCTCAGCTGGGCCAACAGCAAGGCTCTGACAAGTATGCACTTGTCAATAACTAGTCCGGCACTATATTCAACAAGAAGAAAGAGCTTTTTGAAAAAGAAAACCTGTATATTGTAGCCCCTGCGAGCAAAGACTCCTGTTACAATGTTGAGGACACCAGGACAGTCATTCACAAGGATGGAGAGGGTATGCGAGCGAAGTCCAGTTGCCTGTACCACACAAAATCAATACTGGGATTAGCAGCTGCAAGATAACAACAGTATACATAAACATGCAGGTTAAGCATTATTACCACTTCTAAATGCAAATCACATGATGGAAATCTCTATACTTACATCATCATCATCCAGAACACCCCAATGAGCATCAAGTACATGGTTTGCTGATGAGCTCTCGTAAGATTCCACAGGATAGACATCACCCTGGACAGTTCCAAAGTCAAAACAACACGTGTTATAAGAGCCAGGAATAGTGTGTAGACTGTAATATTGTATCAAATGCATCCGATGGAAGTCTGAACAACTAGCATGCTGTAACCATTAATGGTATTAGTATTAGTCCAAACTACACATTGAGCAAACGTGAACTATGACTACGACTGCAATGCCTGTTAATACTATTTATGTATGTTTGTGCACTAAGGTGGGTATCACCCAACAGTACATTCCCATTAACACAATAGTAAATACATAAATACATACAGTTCACACAAGTTCAATGTACCAGGTGTCATGGTACTGCACGACTCGCCCATCAGTACTACTGTTTTATATGTGCAGATACTAAATATGTACATTCAGTTACCAGTTGATTATTCATAAGACCATTCTGCATTACCGTGCATTTATAGCTTCTGGAAGTAGTATCATTCAGTGGAAATGTATTGACTCTGGTGAACTGACCCCTCTCAAGGCACGAGGTAATTGTTCAAACGTATTAGACTCAGAAAACTAATATGCCAGTATCACTGCAGGTAATTACTTAAATACAGCTGGTGATTATTGGTACTTTTATCCGTTAACATAGAAGTTCACCTGCATGTGGTTCAAGTGAATAGGCATTACTGAAATCACAGGTTTTTTTTCTTTAATGTATCCACCTCAAATTGGTTATATGCATCATTCGACCAAAACTAAGTATAAAATTATAAACAGAGCATGACATGATATAAGAAAAAGAAAATTCTAGAAAGTTTCAAAAGTAAAAGGTTACATACCCCAGCATTGGATGGTTGATCAAAACTGCCATTCACTGTCCTATTTACAGATGTAATTGGATTTTTCGGCAATGCCTCTATAAGGTCTGGGTAAGAAGCAGCAGAAAATTGCCAGAAACGGGCTGTTGCACCAATCTTTTCACGTCTCAAAGCAATCTAAGAAGATAGGGCATTAAATTAGCATTACAGAAAAAAAAATATGTGTCCATGCAAGGAAAGAACATTAGAAATTACTTTTCCTGTCCTGCAAATTTCTTTGATTCCGAATTTCCTTAGATTCCTCTGCACTGCAGCAATTTTGCCAGGATCTCCAGCTACCTAACATTGGTCAAATGCCCATTAAACATACAGTTCCGTACAGGAAAATGGATACCAATCAAAATATGTACACTAGTTAGAGATTGAGTTTTTACCTCTATGGTAAGTGTTTTCTCAGATATATCAACAACTTTTGCTCTGAAAATATCAACTAAAACCATGACCTGTCAGTCATGACAAGAAGCACCATTGTAAGGCTCACCATGCAATTGAGAATCATGAGTACAGGATGCTAATTGAACTTTTGGATTACAAAGACTAACTCATCGCTACATCATACCTCAGGGCGCTGATCAGGTTCAACGTTTAGTTTTATAAGCATCAGCTCTCTTTCAACCTGAGGTTCTTTAGATAAATCTTCGACCTGTAATTGATATTACTCTTAATGCAAGCTGGCAACAAAATAGTAGTAGCAAATAATTTTCAGAGAGAAAATAGCATGGTAGTTAAAACCATCTAAATGTTTAGTTGACACAAACAGTGAAGGAATGGTAATCCATGAAGTTTTTCTGGCTAAGAATTCAGAAGGAAAGTAAAGCAATGTAATATCTGCATAGTACATTCAGAGAGAACAATAAATCTTTTCCCCAAGAAATCAGCATCTTCAAATCGCAAGAACAAAGAAAACTCAGAATAACTCCTAACTGAAAGGCTGCTTTAGGTTATAGGATATAGACATGTAAAGGGTAGCATTAAAATTGAACTAAATGAGTACTACCACATAGTCAGAATAATGAAGTCAAGTATCTTATTTTTTCTTCAAATGATTAACCAAAGCAACTGTGCTTACCATACACGGCACAGGTGCACAAACAGAAAGTGCATTACATAAACATAATACAGGGCGTATAATAATGATGTTGCATTTGAGGTATCCCCTAGAAAGGAGTACGAATATGTCCCTGACGTTGACATGACTGTCAGCCTGGCAGCGATTCTAGGGGAAAAGGGAAAAGAATACTTTGAAGATGATTATGACCAAATCAGGAAAGAAAAAGGTTACGCATGTTCTGTCTAGCTATACAAAAGATGCTCCACGAAAGTGGAAACGATCCTATAACAGAATAAAAAGGACAGAAGATTCGGGCGAGCTAAACTCATGGAACAAAATCTCACTGTACTAGTGAATTGTCACCAAGTGCTCAAACCGGGGGCACCAAAATCAAGTATGGATTCGGGTGACTCTGCTAAATTTTGAGAAGGCGGACTCACACTGAGGACGTTGACAAGCTTATTGAGCTGCTCAATGACTTGGTTAAGCACCCTGTCGGTCCCGGAGACCACAATGGTGAAGAGGGCCTTGTCCTTGTTGAGCCCCACGGCGAGCGACTCGATGTTGTACCCTCTCCTGGCGAAGACCCCGGCGATCCGGTTGATCATGCCGCTCTCGTCCCCGACGAACACCGAAATCGTGTGGCGCCGCACCCTGCATTTGGCGGCAGAAACCCGAGCAGACTCATCATCAGAAGAAGAAAATAGAAACAGACAAAGCGGCGCGTGCACAAACAAAACAACACGAGTCCCGCGCGCCGCGCGAGAGATTGAGAGGAGGCAGCATTTCGGCGGGCAAGGGGGGCGCCTACTTGTCCCTGGCGGCGGCGGGGGCCGAGGCTGCCTCGCCGGCGCCGGCGCCCGCGGCAGGCGCCGCCGCCGCCACGACGGTGCAGCGGCCGCGGTACGGGGGCGAGGCACCGGCTGGCCAGAGCGACACGCGCGGCGCCGCGGCGCAGCCCGGGCGCCGCGCCGGGCCCGCCGGCGACGGCCGCAGGTGGTAGGAGGCGACAGACATGCCGTCGGGCGCTATAAGGTGGCGGGGGGTTGCTGGGGACAGTGCGCACTTGGCGGGCCGCGGGCGGAGCGGGCTTGCTCGGTGGCCGGTTGGGGCGGCTGCCTGTAGGGTTTTATCAAGGGTCGTTTATGAAGGGTGGCGTCGGGGGAAATGACGAGCCTACCCCCGCACGCAGTGACGCAGCCCACAGTTCGACTGTTAGAGGGAGGGAGTAGGAGGCTGTCGCTACGCGTGTGGTCCGCGCGCAAATCGCCGGTGGGGTCACGGGGTGGTGTGGACCTGCTGTCGCATTCGCGCCGGACCGCGGATTCCATCGGGTATCTTGTTGACGTTGAGCGCGAGGCGGGAGCGCCCGATCACGAGCAGGCCGCGTCCTCGCACTCGTCTCACGCCCGTCGCCCGCCCGGCCTGACCGTCGTCCACCCAAGCCGAGCAAGCAAGCGGGCAGCCCAGGACGCTACCGCCGTGCGGCGCAGGGCCTTTTTAGCCGTTTGTGAGGAGCGCGGATAAGTGCGCCGCCGTGGCCCGTGGCCGTGGGTGGCTAATCCGTCATTTCTCCTCCATCTCCTTTGCAAACGAAATGTTCACGCGCACGGCGTGGCCGCATTGTGTTGTGCTGGCTTTCCGCTTTCATCATGTCGCGTCGGGACTCTTGTCGTGTTATAGGTGCTTGGCCTGACACGGGAGACGGGACCAAAAGTTGCTGGTATTTTTTTTTCTGGTGGTGCCAGGCCCGGTCTGTTTCGCTGAAATTTGTCCGGCTCTGTTTGTTTCGCTGAAATTTGATTTATGCTGATGTTAATGTTAATTTATTTTGTTCGCTGAATTTTTTTTAAAGTAGTGTTGAAAAATAGAGCTTTCTTTGCTCGCCAATGTGCTATGGGCATAGCCGCATAGGAGGCCTTGTTACGCGCAACCTGTTTTTTTCGTCTTTCAAGGTTTGTTATAGTCGCATTTTTGGCTGTGGTGGTGTGGTGCCATATTATATCTGTCTTGCTCGTCATGTGCTATGGGCATAGCAGCATAGGCTTTGTTACGCGCACCCAGTTTTTTATTTTCGTCTTTCGAGGTTTGTTATACACTTATGTTGTTGCTTACTCGTGGAAAGACTGTTAGACTTAATGTGGGTATGACCCATATTTTATTTAATAATTAAATCAAATAAATTCTAAGGTCATATTAGATGTTAGGTGCTATAAAATGGTAGACTAAATGTATTTGATGGTTGAACCTGTAACGGTCAGAGTTATGGGTGCGGTTACTTGTAACTCTCATAGTTATGGTTGTAGTTACTAGAAACTCCCATGGTTATGGTTGTAGTTACTAGTAACTCTCATTCTTATGGCAGCGGTTACTGGTGATTGATGGACACTTCATGACGTCCAGGTTCGTCTTCTACACTTTATCTTCTACCTTCAGTGCTTATAAGAAGCGCTTGTATTCAGCTGCGCGTATGAGAAAAAGACACAATAAATTTTTAGCACCATCATCATTCCTCTATTGAGTTGCTCCCGAGTCTCCCCGTCCTGTGACTCCGCGCGCACGGAACCACGGGAGAGCAGGTGCCTCCGAAACCGATGTTCGCATGAGAACCTTACTCGGGGTGTGTGAGCAATTAGGTTTTTAGGGAGCGACTACGCGATTGCTCCGACATCATCTTCTTCCCGCACGACATCGTCTACGTCTTCATCTTCTTCCTGGTGACGCTCGTGGGACTGTACTTCCTAGTGACCACACGTTCGCGGGACTCGGCACTGCGAACCTCTTCCTGCAACGACTGTGGTCCACTACTTCGAGCAACGCACTAATCCGCACACCATGACTGGAGGTGCTAGTGCAAGTGGAGCCTCCGATGCCTTCGGCATGGGACCCTCCTCTGGGTATATCCGCTACTCATATCTTGTTTTCATAGTTTTATGTGCTCTCTCTGATATGTCATGGTTATATGTGTTTGATCATGTTGTTGCTTTTCACATGTTATATGATCTTGCTGGTACCCTTCATATGCCATGCTTACATGCTTTTAATCATGTTCTTGTTAACTGCATGAGAATATATGATGTCACATTCTTGACACTATTATTCTTATATGTCATCATATTTATGCTATTATTTTTTTCGGATTAAAATGACTTGGAAATTGTCTAAATATCTAACAATCCAAAAATCTAATATTAGATAATTTTCTCTCAGTGGTTTTGCTGCTGCATTGAAACCCAATCAATTTGATAAAAAGAATTTCATGATTTGGCGTGCACGGATGGAATTGTGGCTCACTGCGATGAATTGCTATCACACCGCATAGGGGCGACCTGAAAACTTGGCTCCTGAGGATGAGCCTAAGTTTCGGGCTGCTGATAACCTGTTCAGAGGTGCCATGATCAGTGCTCTTCATCTCAAGTATGAGAAAAGCTACATTTCTTTTTCATCTGGTAAGGATTTATGGGATGCTCTTGAGGCAAAGTTCGGTGTCTCTGATACTGGGAGTGAGTTGTATCTTATGGAGTAGCTGTTTGACTATAAGATGGTTGAGAACCGTTTTGTGGTTGAACAGGCTCATGAGATTCAGGCACTGGCTAAGGAACTAGAGTTTTTTTCCTATCCTTTACCTAACAAGTTTGTAGCCGACGGTATCATCGCTAAGCTATCATCTTCTTGGAAGGATTTTGCTACCTCTCTAAAGCATAAGAGACAAGAGTTCAATGTGGCTGAACTCATTGGTACTCTTGATGTTGAGGAGAGGGCGAGAGCAAAGGACAGAGGAAAAAGGGTTAAGACCTCTTCTGCAAACATGGTGCATAAAAAGAACTTATTTGTATTCTGTAAGAACAAGAAGAAAAAACCAAAACAACAAGCAAGAGAACACTTCTAAGCCAGTTCAGACAACACAGTTAAAAAAGAATAATAACAAGAAGAAAGGATGTTGCTTTGTTTGTGGTAGTGAAGAGCACTGGGCAAATGAGTGCCCAGATCGTAAATTTAAGCAAGAACTTAAGAAGCCAGCCAACATGGTTACTATTGATACCGAAGGAGAAACATCTGGGTATGGTAATTACTTACCTACTGTTCTTTTAGTTTGTAATTCACCTAAGTGGTGGATGGATAGTGGTGCTAATATTCATGTATGTGCTGATGTTTCTTTGTTTGCTTCCTATCAGGTCGGGAGGACTAGAGCCTTGCTGATGGAAAACGGCTCACGTGTGCTTGCTCTTGGTGCTGGTACAGTCAATCTAAAGTTTACTTCGGAAAAGACGGTACTATTGAAGAACGTGTAGCATGTGCCCTCTGAAAGGTCTTGATGGCTAGAGGAGGGTGAATAGCCTTTTAAAATTTTCTACAAAGATAAGCTAAACAAGTTTATCAATATAACAAATAGCGAGATACGAGTTTTGCTTAGCCTACGGGGTGTTTGCAAGCCACCTAACCAATTCACAATTCTAGTATATTTGCACTCAACCGCACAAGTCAAACCGCATAACTTAGCTACAACTAAAGCTAACTAGCTACACAAGCTAAGAGCTACACTAACAAGCTAGCAAGGTAACTAAGAAAATAATACAAGAGAGAGTTAGAAGAGTATCACCGAGGGGTGAAGTATTGAGTCAACCAATCAATATGATCAAGAGATGAATTCCACAATACACAACCACCGGGATCGATTAATCACAATAAGAATGATGACACGAAGATTTATCCTGAGGTTCACGTGCTTGCAGGCACGCTAGTCCCCGTTGTGTCCCTCTTCACCACGTGGTTCGGTGGCTAATCGGTCACACACCGAGCCTCTCAAAAGGTGCCACAAGAACCTACCAAATGACAAAAGGTTGCAAATGACATGAGCAATCCACTAATGTTGCCTTTGGCGCTTCGCCGAGGTAGGCACAAAACCCTCATAATCACCGGAGGTGACCAAGAACAATCACCAACTCTTGCCAACGCCTCCAAGCTGCTCCAAGCCGTCTAGGTGGCGGCAACCACCAAGAGAAACAAGAATCTCGCAGCAAATCAACCATCAAGTGCCAACTAGATGCAATCTCACAATGCAAATGCACTTGGATCACTCAATCTCACTTCGAATATGCAAAGAAACAAGAGAGATGAGTGGGAGGAGATGTGCTTAGCTCAAGAGGATGTTAGAGAGTCAAAAAGTCCAAGAGAAACTCCTAGGAGCCGACCAACAAGTATATATAGGAGCCCTCAAAAGAATAGAGTCGTTGGCTCACGAAATAGCCACACTCGGGGTGACCGAATGCGCTGATCCGGCCTGACCGGACGCGCACAGCATCCGGTCGCTCCACCACGACCTCCCCGATGAACGCCACGTGTCTCACTTTGAATTTCGTTCGTTCGATCGTAATGGTCACTTAAAAGTACCCATTCACGCACTAGAGTGACCGGACGTGCAGCATGAATTGACCGGACGCGCGAAGCTCGACCGGACGCGCTGGTCACGTAACCGACCGGACGCGCTGGTCAAGCCGAGCCGCGCTCCAGCGAGTCAGTGATCGGACGCGCTGCTAGACGAACCGGACGCCACAGTGCCAGCGTTCGGTTTGAGTCCCGTAAGCTCCCACCACGACCGGACGCGTCCGGTCGATCATGACCGGACACGCCATCGCGTCCGATCAGAATACCGATACACGCGCGAACGCTGAACACTGACCGGACACGTCCGGTCAAACAGAGACCACGTCCGGTTCAGCGTCCGGTCACCTCTGTGACCTCCGTTCGCCTCCGTTTGATTCACCCTTTCACATATGAGCTAGACTAAGAATGTGTGTCACTTTAGCACATGTTTTAGCTCGTGAAACAACATGTGACAACGCCTCCAAAACTCGACATTGGCGTAAAGGAAAATAGGCATTTCAATTTCTCAAAAACGCCTGAATCTCGTCTCGCAAGCTCGGCGGGAGGGAGAGAGGACCCCAAACCCTCTCTACCGCTCAAACTCCAACGCCATCACAAATGTGCTAACACCACCAAGTGATCACGTCATGTGCGAGCGAGTGTATTAGCATTTTCACAATCATTTTTCGAGGAGTTATTAGTTCTATCCAAATGCATATGATTATGAAATGCACACCTAGAGGCACTTAGGAGTTCAATAGCCATGTCATTCTCTTCTTTATAGTATGGCTATCTATCCTATAATGTAACCGCACCCACTAGGTGTCTTGGTTACTAAAACACAACCCTTAAGCATATACCTTTGCCTTGATCATGTAGGGTTGCGTCCAAATCCAAGTGTGGCCATCATGATCACCATGTCCATCTTGCCACCCACCTTGGAATGTACTAATCCTCATATGCTATATACAACTTAGGCATAGGATTAGTACTTAGGCATTGTCACTAATTACCAACACCAAACATAGAGCTTTCACCCTCCATCAAGAAAAATCTTGTTAGTGGTTCGATGATGTGTAGAGATGGCTACAAAATCGTCCTTGAGTCCAATAAGTGCGTTGTGTCGAGACATGGTACTTTTATTGGTAAAGGATATGATTGCAGAGGTCTGTTCCGTTTGTCTCTGCTTGATGTGTGTAATAAGGTTGTGAACATCGCTAATATTTCTGATGAGTCAAATTTATGGCATTCACGATTATGTCATGTTAATTTTGGTTGTCTTATGCGGTTAGCAAATCTTAATTTAATCCCAAAAATTAATGTGGTCAAAAGTTCTAAGTGCCACGTGTGTGTGCAATCGAAGCAACCCCCACAAGCCTCACAAGGCTGCTGAGGCGAGGAATTTGGCACCTCTAGAACTTGTTCATTCGGATTTATGCGAAATGAATGGCGATTTGACTAAATGCGGTAAGCGATACTTCATGATATTTATAAATGATTGCACTAGATTTTGCTATGTGTATTTACTTAAAACAAAAGATGAAGCATTGCATTATTTTAAGGCCTATAAAGCTGAGGTAGAAAATCAACTTAAGAGGAAAATTAAACGGTTAAGGTCCGATCGAGGTGGAGAATATTTCTCTAGTGAATTTACTGAATTCTACGTAGAACATGGTATTATTCATGAGAGGACACCACCATACTCACCACAGTCTAATGGTATAGCTGAAAAACAACCACACCCTAACTGAGTTGGTGAATGCCATGTTGGGTACTGCAGAATTATCCAAGGAATGGTGGGGTGAGGCGATTTTGACAGTGTGTCATGTCCTAAATAGAGTTCCTACAAAAAAATAAAGAAATCACATCATTCGAGGAATGGGAGAAGAAGAGACTAAATCTCTCCTACATGCGCACTTGGGGTTGCTTGGCCAAGGTGAATGTTCCTATCAACAAGAAGCGCAAACTTGGACGTAAAACTGTTGATTGTGTGTTCCTTGGTTATGCTATTCACAGCGTTGGGTATAGGTTCTTAATTATAAACTCTGAGGTACCTGACATGCATGTTGGCACAATAATGGAATCCAGAGATGCTACATTTTTTGAGAATGAATTTCCCATGAAAACTACACCTAGCACAACTGGTCATGAATCTGTAATTCCCCATAAGCATGAACATGAGCATGAGATGTTCACACCGGTACAACAAATTGAGGAACCCTATGAGCAAAATCCTGAGGAGGATGACATTGTAGTCACCAGAAAAAGCAAGCGATAAAGAGTTGCTAAATCTTTTGGGAATGACTATATTGTGTACCTTGTGGATGACACACCAACGACCATTGAACAGGCATATTCCTCTCCTGATGCTAACTTGTAGAAGGAAGCAGTAAGGAGTGAGATGGATTCTATCATGTCTAATGGAACTTGGAAAGTTGTTGATCGACCTTATGGATGCAAACCTATAGGGTGTAAATGGGTGTTCAAGAAAAAGCTTAGGCCTGATGGTACTATTGAGAGGTACAAGGCAAGGCTTGTGACCAAGGGTTATACCCAAAAAGAGGGTGAAGACTTCTTTGATACTTACTCACCAGTTGCCCGATTGACTACAATTCGAGTGTTGATTTCACTGGCAGCTTCCTATGGTCTGACCATTCATCAAATGGATGTTAAAACAACTTTCCTAAATGGAGAGTTAGAGGAAGAGATCTATATGGATCAGCCAGATGGTTTTATAGCAAATGGTCAAGAGGGCAAAGTGTGTAAGTTATTAAAGTCATTGTACGGCCTAAAACAAGCACCTAAGCAATGTCACGAGAAGTTTGATAAAACTTTGACATCAGCTGGATTTGTTGTGATGAAGTTGATTCTTGTGTCTATTACTGGTATGGTGGGGGTCAAGGAGTTATCTTGTGCTTATATGTTGATGACATTTTGATCTTTGGATCAAGCCTCAGTATGATTGAGGAGGTGAAGAAATTTCTATCAAACAAATTTGAGATGAAAGATGTGGGAGAAGTTGATGTTATTCTTAATATCAAGCTCCTAAGAGAAGGTGATGGTGAGGTAACTCTGTTACAATCTCACTATGTGGAAAAGGTTCTGAGTCGCTTTGGGTTTAGTGACTGTCAGCCTACTCCCACACCATATGACCCTGGTGTGCTATTGAGGAAGAATCGAAGAATAGCAAGGGATCAATTGAGATATTCCCATATCATTGGTTCGCTCATGTATCTTGCTAGTGCAACAAGGCCTGACATCTCATTTGTTGTGCGCAAGCTGAGTCGATTTGTGTCAAACCTAGGAGATTATCACTGGCGTGCTCTTAAGAGAGTGATGCGCTCTCTAAAAGGCACTATGAGCTATGGTATTCGTTATACCAGACACCCAAAGGTGCTGGAAGGCTATTGTGATGCCAACTGGATCTCTGATGCTGATAAGCTTTATGTCATGAGCGGATATGTGTTTCTGCTTGGAGGTGGCGCTGTTTCCTAGAAGTCTTGCAAGCAGACTGTCATAACAAAGTCTACAATAAAAGCAGAACTCACAGCATTAGACACTGCTAGGTCTGAGGCCAAGTGGCTCTGTGATCTCCTTATGGATTTACCAGTGGTTGAAAAACCTATACCAGTTATTTTCATGAACAGTGATAACTAGACTATGATAACCAAGGTTAATAGTTCCAAGGATAACATGAAGTCCACAAGGCATGTTAAGAGACGTCTAAAGTCTGTCAGAAAGTTGAGAAACTTCGGAGTAATTGTGTTAGACTATGTCCATACATCCAACAATCTGGCATATCAGTTCACTAAGGGTATGTCACGAAATGTGATAGAGAGTGCATCGAGAGAGATGGGTATGAGACCCATGTGAAATCTACTATAGTGGTACCTGTTCTATGTGATCGGAGATCTCGTGAAGTAAGATAGTGAAACAAACTAGTAGTAGATTGCGAGGAAAGATTCCTTATAAAGGCTCATTTTTGATGCACATCTTTCCTTCTGTAAGGCAGGTTAGTGTTTACCTTAATGTGTTCCAAGTGTCTTGATTAAGAAAAGATGTTGTCCTACATATCATCTTTTGAGGAACACACCTATATGAGTCAGACTACTAGTCATAGTCTATGAGGTTTGGGTAACCTCTAAATACTCATGAAAGGCACTAGAGTGTGACTTATATGCCCCAACCAGAGGGGATGCTTTTTGCAATCTAGTATCAGTAAAGGGCCTGGGTGAAACTTATTTCACGTAAAACTATTGAAAGGATCAAGATGCCCAAGAGGGGGGTGAATTGAGCTTCTCTAAAAAATAATTGCAAGAATTAAATCCTACAAGCCAAACTTCACCCCTAGTGCCTACTAGTGTTCCTTGTGATTCTACCGATAAAAGTTTTGCACCCTAAGTTCCAATCCTAGACTAGCATGGCATTTCTAGGAAAGTAAACAAGCAATGAAAGTAATACACGAAAGTAAGTGCTTGAAAGTAAGGGTTAGGAACACAGCGATGTTTTGCCGAGGTATTGGAGAGTCGCCACTCCCCACTAGTCCTCGTTGGAGCACCCGCGCAAGGGTGTAGCTCCCCCTTGATCCGCGCAAGGATCAAGTGCTCTCTACGGGTTGATTCTTCGATACTCCGTCGCGGTGAATCACCCAAAACCGCTCACAACATGAGTTGGATCACCTACAAGCTCGTCGGATGATCACCAAACTCCCAATCACCACCAAACCGTCTAGGTGATGGCGATCACCAAGAGTAACAAGCTAGAACTCTCACTTGACCACAACAAGCCTAATAAGAAGATGGATGCACATTTGCTATACTCTTGTCACTAGTGAGGAATCTCAAACTTTGATTCTCAAATCACTATCCTCACTAGGGCTCTTGCACTCCCTTGCACTCCAAAGGTGTTTCTCAGCTAAACAAATGAGCAAGAGACCTCTAAAAGAGGTGGAGGGATGTATTTATACACCCCTCAGACAAATCCAACAGTTATCTGCCGAATCAGCAAAACTCGTACTGACCGGATGCGCTGGTCGACATGACCGGACGCGCTGGTCGATTGTAACGGTCAAAAACCGAAAGTTAGTGCTGAGTGATCGGACGCGCCGGTCAGAGATGACCGGACACGCCGATCAGAGATGACCGGATGCGTCCGATCATGCAAGAACCTTACTGGATTTTGATCTGACGCTCGACCGTGTCCGATCATAGATGACCGGACGCGTTAGGTCAGCTTGAGACTGAAAGGTCCTTGTTTGATTTTGGTAATTGAGTGACAACTTAGGTGGACTAATTGTGGTTATGTGAGATACACAGGACATTAGTCCACATGTGATGGTGTCATGAAGGAGCTCATTGCATATGAGACATGACATGGAGTCATGTGACCAAGGTGGAGAAGATCAAGATGAGGCTTGGCTTGATGGATTGGTTGCTAGGGTGAAGGGCAAGTTGTGTGATGACTTGGCGCCGAAGGACCGAGGCAACGATGAAGAGCAAGTGAGGTCAAGATCGATGAACCAATACGGTCACGTGATGATATAAAGTGAATCATATCATTTGGTGATTGGTTGGTGCATGTGTTGCATCAATGTCAGAGTAGATAAAGTGGAATGCGCAAGGCAAAGGTATAACCTAGGGCATTTCCACTTCACCGGTCATAGGTGTGTAGAGAAGTTGATGACCGGGTTTTAGGATAGATGGTCATACTATTAAGAGGGGCAAACTTGTTTGCATATCGGTCATCTAGTGCCACTTGAGCGATCTAACTGTGCATACGTATTAGGATCGAGTGGCGAGGCAAGTTGAGTGCCTAATTCCTTCAAAGAAAATATTTGTGAAAATGCTAACACACGTGCACAAGGTGGTGATCACTTGTTGGTGTTGGCACATTTATTCGGCGCTTTTTGGAGAAGTGAAATGCCTATTTTCTACTGCGCCAGAAGTTGGAAAAGAAACGGAGGTGAACGGAGGTCACAGAGATGACCGGACGCTGGACCGGACGCGGTCTCTGTATGACCGGACGTGTCCGGTCAGCGTTCAGTGTCTGCGCGTATTTTAGTGTGATGATCAGACGCGCAGCGTGTCCGGTCACTGTCGACCGAACGCGTCCGGTCGTTCAGGGAGCTTACTGGACTTAAACCGGACGCTGGCACTGTGGCGTCCGGTCAGTTCTACAGCGTGTCCGGTCGTTGCGTGGAACACGTCTGGTCATGTCGTTGCGCGCGTGGTACTGTACGATCGGCGTGTCCGGTCGTGGCAGCGGCGCGTCCGGTCGTTGTGAGGGGCGTGTCCGGTCGTGGCAGCGGCGTGTCCGGTTGTTGGTTTGACCGTTGGCGTGCAGTGACCGTTGGAGAATCGGACACGGTTGAGCGCGTCCGGTCAGTTACGACCGGCGCGTCCGGTCGTCCCAAAATCTGCCAAGTGAAGGGGTACAACGGCTCTATTTCGTTGTGGAGTTATAAATAGACGTTGTGGCCGGCCATGGCCGGTAGCTGAGCACACTTTGGCCTTGGTGGCTTATGTGGTAGTGCTTGGAAGCCCTCTAACTCACTCATGCTTGATAGTGTTCATCAGATCGAGTGAGAGAGCGATTCTAGTGCGTTGTATCGAGAGGATTGCATCGAGTGGCACTAGGTGATCGTGTTACAAGCCGGTGGTGCTTGTTACTCTTGGAGGTTGCCACCTCCTAGATGGCTTGGTGGCTTGCGACTCCGTTGAAGCACGCGTGGAGATTGTGCGTGGCTCCGGAGGAGAATTTTTTAGGGGGATTGTGCTCACCCCGTGGGGATCGTGAAGAGCAACTCTAGTAAAGCTCATGGCTTGGAGGATCCCCATCTTGAGAGTGGATGTGTGGCACCCGCTGAGGGTTTGACTCTTGATAGTCAATTAGCTCGTGATCCATCAAGTGGGTGTATCGCCACAACGGGGACTAGCTTGGTGGCAACCAAGTGAACCTCGGTGAAAAACCACCGTGTCAACATTGTGTACATCTTCTCGGTGGTTTGCTTTCGATTCACAAGCTTGTATTTACATTCATATACTTGTGCTTGTGTAGTTGCTCTTGTAACTAGTTTGCTTGTGTAGTTAGCTAGTTATCTTCTTGCTTGTGTAGCATAGAAGTAGCTCCCATTGCGTGGCTAATTTGGTTTGTGTAACCTTGTTAGTCATATTGCTTAGTTTGTGTAGCTAAGTAATTTGCGCTCTCTAGTTTGGCATTAGTTGCCTTGCTATTGAGCATTGCTAGTGAGCATAGATGGCTTCATGCTTTTGCTTACTAGAATTGTGTAGGAGCTCCCTGGCTTTGCTAAAGTACTAGTGCATAGGTTTGTGTGACCTTGCTCTAGAATTGTTTAGGAGAGCTCTTGCTAAGGAAAGCACCTTAGTTACATAATTAGGATCTTTGTGAGGTGCTTGTGAACTTAGATAGAGGGGTGTAGTCTTGGCTAGACCGATAGTTTTAATTCCACATTTGTTTCGGTTTGCCCACGCGATTAATTTTAGAAAGGACTATTCACCCCCCTCTAGTCCGCCATCTCGACCCTTCAGAGACCTTACTAGAACATGACCGGACGCGCTGATCACTTCACAGTCGCGTCCGATTACACTGTTTACCCTCTGGAACACGTGTCAGGCTGACCACCACGTCCGGTCCTCTCAAGGACCACATCTGGTCAGTCAGTTAACGACGCAGTGACTTGTTAGTACTGACCGGACGTGTCCGGTCATGACAGACACCGCGTCCGGTCATAGGTAAACTACTCAAACAAATTCTAAACGCGACGCAACCTGAACCAAGTTGCTTCCAACTGAACTTTGAGCTTTTCTAGAGCTACCTAGTGCTAAGTTTGACAAGTGTGCACCACACCTAAACAAAAGACTCACCTAGGTCAAGCTACTCGCTCATGCCCCTCTTTATAGTACGGTCAAAGGAAGAAACAAAGATCCTAACGACTATTCCGGATGTAACTCAACACCTTGACATCCGAAACTAACCGTCCTTAATCTTGTCATTGATCCTTTGAAAACCGAAACGATTTCCATCCAGGGACATGAATACCATAGTGCCCAAAGCAGTTATCAACTCCATGACCTAACTTACCACTATTTCTGCAAAACACACGTTAGTCATGGTAATAATGTGTTGTCATCAATTGCCGAAACCAACACCAGGGCCTAGATGCTTTCAATCTCCCCCTTTTTGGTGATTGATGACAACACTTAAATTCAGAATATATTAGAGTTGAGGTTTTCGATCATGCTTGGTTCACATAAGCAAAAAGCTTTAAGCACAAGGGGTTAGAAATTGCTTATGTGTTCCAAGCCAACTGAGTGTACTTATAAGATAAAACATGAAGAGTTACTACACATAAAACATAACTCATATGAAATTGGAGTAAGGCACGGAAGCACAACCTTATGAGCTAAACACAAATAAGTGACAAGATATGGTATAACGTAAAGTCTCATAAGCTCATAGTCACACAATGCAGGGTGAGAAAATAAACATGATGCATGAATGTAGCACACAAAGAATGAAACCCTCTAATAACACTCCCCCTGAATCTACGCTCTCTCCCCCTTTGGCATCAAACACCAAAAACTAATCTAAGGATCCGACGGGGGAACAGAAGCTGTCGTGTCGGGTGCCGAGGAGCGTGGAGTGATCACAAACTGTGAAGTATCCTCCTCAGACTCTGAACTATCAGGCTGACCCTCTGAAGATAGACGTGGCAGTGAAGCAGTTTGAGTCTATAGAACAGGTGCATGAACTGAAGGTGTAGTAGCAACTATAGGAGCAGTCACTGTCGCCTGAGTCTGAAAGACACCAAGAGTAGGAGGATCTGTCGATGCAACTGACGAAGGTAAAGTCTCTGTAGTCCTGGCCCCTAACACTAGAGGAATAGCAGTCTCTGAAGCTGACATTCCTAAAGCAGTCACAAAGGTGGTGTACGAGGGTGTCGGCTGTCCAGTTAGCTCACTGTAGGTGGCACTCAAGTCAGTGAAAGGAGCGCCTGGGAGGAGGTGAGGTCTCGGCTGAGCTGGTGGAGTGAATCCTATCTGTATAGGAGTGAAGCTCGGGGACTGGAATGTCTGAGGCACATACTGCTAGGGAGAGATAAACTGAAAACTCGGTTGTCCCTCACTCTGAGGTCCACTAGACTGTAGTGCTAGAGTTAGGACAGACGGTGGTGGAGGTACCCCAACAGTGGTAAGGTGTTGCAGGAGCTCTAGATACTGCTGCTGAGTGGCTACCTGCTGCCTCTGCATCTCGAACTGTTGCCTCTGAAACTCTAGCTGCTGCCTCTGGAACTCGTCCTGACGAGCCTGAATCTGAGCAAATGCGACAGCTGCGTCCTGAGCATGTCTCTGCATCTGAACCTTCTGTCTCTCTTAGGCCTAGGTCAGCCTCTCAAGAATAGCCACCGTGGCTAAGTCTGAGCGGGAGGCTGAGCCTGAACCACTGGCCTCATGGTCATGAGGACGAGGAGAGCGGTACCGGGGGATGGGCTGATAATCCTCATCTGTGCTGTCAGTAGCAACGTCCTCGACTGGATCAGCTGGCTAAGCATCAAGATCTACTAGTTCTGCCTCAGCAAGACCCTCAATGGTCTCATCCTGCTCAGCAGCTGTCTCTGGTACCTCTGGCCTCTGACGTTGTCCTGGGCCAGGTGCCTGCTCTCTGGTAACTGATGCCCACAACTGTCGGATATCATACTCTGGAAAAGCTGTAGTGGTATCAGAAATTTCTGCTCGAATCTCTACAGGCAGTTCACACGCAGATCTGATAATGAAGCATATCCAATGTGCATAAGGAAGCTGCCTATGACCCTTGAATCCCTCTGCCAAGGTATCCTCCATCTCACATAGCATCAGATCCCAAAGGTCAAACGGTGTCTGTGAGATGAGGTGATGTACTACCCATAGCTGCATACGGGTCAATCCCTCTCTGTATCCAAGCCTCGAAAGTAGTGTCCTCCTCACAATAGAATCAAGGACTCTGGCTAGGGGAGTCAAGCTGGCAGGTGTACATCGAGACCCCTCACCAAAAGGCTCACGGAAACAGGGTCTGATCATATCTGTAGGGGGCACTGTCCCGCCATGAGGGCGTCTCGGAGGTGCAGTCTGTCCAAAACACAGCTAATGTATCTTTGTCTCTGAAGCTGGGAGTCTTAGGATCTCTCGAACCCTGGTGCTGTAGAGTCTGCGGTCACGGCTTCTAAATGCAAAGTGAATAAACTCGTGTGCTGGGTCAATCCAAAGTGAAGAATAGAACTCTTTGACCCAGGTCCCGCAGCATGCTCCAGTCCATCCAAGAAGATCTGACAATCCAGGTAGAAAGGACAGATGCGGACAAAGCTGCTCACCAACCACCTCAACTAAGGCCTCCAGTCGATAGACTCTCTGAGGTCTGAAAGCAATCCCGCTGTCGACATAGGCTCTATAGAAGTCCTCGTGCAGAGGAGTGTAGAAACCCTCTGAAGCCTGGGGATTCCGCTGAGGTGGAAACCACCGAGTGACCTCAACGAACCTGAGGGCTTGGACCTGTCTAGCTATAGCTCCCCTGAGGTCAAAGTGCTCAACTGGGGGTGACCTCGAACCCTAGGAGGTGGACGACCTCCACGACGCTGGCCCTCTGGCCTGGGAGTCACCTGAGCTCGCGTACGTCCTGAGCGATGATGCTATGGAGTCCTAACTGTCTGCTCCTCTGTCTCCTCTGGGTCCTCTGTAGGCTGCTCTGCAGGTGCATCCACTGTCTCCTTTGTGTCCTCTATACTGAGCTGTCGACCTTTAAGGTGAAAGCGACTCTCGCCAATACGTATACCACTACTCCTGCCACCTCTCTCTACTGCATCTGCAACTGCCTGAGACACCTCTGCCTCTGTGAGTGTTCTCTTTCTCTTCTTAGCGGCTATCTTGACTCGCTTGCCACGAGCGACCTCTGTTCTCCTAGGAGGACTCTCGTCCCCATCACTAGGTGCACCACCAGCATTCTTGCAGCAAACCATACTGAGAAACTGTTATATCTGAGAGAATCTGGACAGAAACAAATGATGAACTGACACTCATGAGGCTTGGCCTCAATCCATATCCGCAGGCTTGGCCTCGGATTCACAACTGATCACCTGACACACACAGCATCGATAGGACGAACTAAAATGATAGAATAGATGGATCTACTATAAGCAACATGTATTCTCTAATATGTAAGTAAGATCCTAAATGAAAGCAAGTATATTAGATAAGACGTGAAAGGACCATGATAGCTACCTTGGATGAGCGAAGTTCCGATGAATGGAAGATGATCTCGACACGCTAGGGTTACTCGGAAACGGCGATCGAAACCCTGGAGTACTAAGAGATCAACGACTGTATTAGTAATTCACTGGAAAATCAACGGCAAACCCTAATCCAAGGCAAAGACGTCACCTGGCGGAGACGGAGACATTTGCGGTGACAGAAATTCGCGAAAAACCACTGCTAGGGTTAGGGTTAGGTCTCTGGTGCGTGGGGCTGCTCGGCTATGGTGGCTCGGCTGGTGGCAGACACGGTGGCGCGACGGCTGCTCGGCTACGGTGGCTCGGCTGGTGGCGGTGGCGCGGCGGCTGCTCGGCTACGGTGGCTCGACTGGTGGTGGTGGCGTGGCGGCTCGGGTGCAGTGGCGTGCGGGGCAGCTCTGGTAGAGAGGCAGCTGCGGCGGCGCGTGGCAGCGAGCAAAGGGCGCGCGGTGGCGGTGCGCAGAGCAGCGAGCAAAGGGCGCACGGCGGTGGTGCGCGGAGCAGCGAGCTCACGGGCGCGAATGCGATGGCGCGGTGGCCCAGCGAGGAGGTGGTGCTTAGCGAGGTCACGGCGAAACAGCTAGGGTACAGGTGGCGACGGATTGAGTCAGAAAACGGAGATCCGAACGAACGGTTAAAAAGGATGAGATCCGCTTTTCGCGCGATGACCGGACGCGGTGGTCGCATGACCGGACGCGGTGGAGGCAGCGTCTGGTCATAGTCTAGTAAGCTCCTGGAACGACCGGACGCGTCCGATTATGCATGATCGGACGCTGACAGAGCCGGTCATGGATTGCCCGGAAAACTGAAGCGGATGACCAGACGCGGTGGTGGTGGCCGGGACCGGACGTGGTGGTCAGCAACTGCGCGTCCGGTGCAGCACCCGGTTAGAGATTTTGAAGAAAATTCTTTAGGATGACCGGACGCGCTGGTGGACGCCGGGACCAGACGCGTTGGTCAGCAACGACGCGTCCGGTGCAGCGTCCGGTCCAGCGTCCGGTTGCTGTTTAACGCCTTTCTTCAATCCGAACTTCGACGCGACTTCTCCCAATCAAGTTCCAATTCAAAGAGACGCAAATAAACACCAATTGGAACCTGATATTAGTGACCTCACTCAAACCCTCAAGTTTTTCAAAGTATTTTGCCTTAGGCTAGTATTATTTTTAAGAAAATACGCAATAAACACCCGAGGAGCAACGTATGGCCATGCAATAGAGTTTTTGAACCCTTGGGAGCTTCAAATGCTCTCTCTATTCATGGACGAACACAGAGTTTACTCAAAGCTAAACCGAAAAGAAACGACAAAGCAACAACCATGCATATGCAATGCAAAGCGAGAAAGGTATACTAGGTTGCTTGTCAAGTTTCATCCACAGTTAGGCTTTTTCACTCCTTCAAAGGAGGGTTATTGTAACCGTGTTAGACAAGTCCTAGATGCATTGCGGGGAATTTAAACATGACATATAATACAATACAATGCAATGCAATGGACAACACAAGCTCATTTTTTAAAGTTACTAGAATCAAGCACATTTAATTCACTTCTCAACCTACAAAAGGTAGCCTCATCTAAGGGTTTAGTAAAGATATCCGTTAATTGATTTTCACTGCTTACACCTTCTAGTGATATATCATTTTTAGCAACATGATCTCTTAGAAAGTGGTGGCGGATATCAATGTGCTTGGTGCGAGAGTGTTGTACTGGATTATTAGCAATTTTAACGGCACTTTCATTGTCACATAAAAGCGGCACCTTTTCAAGAACGACTCCATAGTCTAGGAGGGTTTGTTTCATGTATAAGATTTGTGCACAACAAGGCTCCACGGCAATATATTCTGCCTCGGCGGTGGACAAAGCCACACTATTTTGCTTTTTAGATGACCATGATACTAAGGACCTCCCAAGCAAATGGCACCCTCCGGATGTGCTTTTTCTATCAATTTTGCAACCGGTATGTTGGTACCAACAGTACGGGGGTACCCGCACATATCGCCAAAAAACTAACACGGCCGAAACCGCAATAAAAGATAGCCCGCCTCAACCGCGTACCCAGTCAGTCTCGTACGAGGCCCACTCGACGGGGCGCCTCGACCGCGCCCCGGCTCCGACTCGTACGAGGCCCGCTCGACGGGGCGCCTCGACCGCGCCCCGGCTCCGACTCGTACGAGGCCCGCTCGACGGGGCGCCTCGACCGCGCCCCGACTTCGACTCGTACGAGGCCCGCTCGATGGGGCGCCTCGACCGCGCCCCATCCCGTGCCGCAAGGTACCTCGACAGCGCTCCGACCTGCGCAAGGCTCGACCGCCCGCTGGGGAGAACTCCGACTCGCGTGACCCGGACCGAGCACCTCGACACCTTTTCTTTGCCTACCCCAGGACAAAAGCCATAGCATTCAATGCGGTTACCCACTACCACCAACCGGCATGGCTGTGGCCAGGATCGACGTGGGAACAATACCCGTGTCAGATCTCACTGTTTTACCGCCCATCCCGTGATGGGAGGTGAAACCCGTCACTATACCCACCTTACCACGCACTGTTCACCATCAATCACCCTCGAGGGAGGATAAGACAAGGCCCGTTCTCCGCGATATTGGGGATTCGGCCTTATCCATCCGGCCTCGACCCGGCCTCGACCCAGCCCCGACGCTCGACTTAGTTCAAAGGACGGTATGACATGGCGCTCTGGGTCATTTCGCCATCTTGTCTCCCACAACGTCAGGGTGTCCAGGGATGGCCGGCCATTCCCAAGGCACGTCGCTACAGTCAACTCAACAGGAATCGACAAAACATCACCTCAAGGCTCCCCGTCGTCTTGGCCTCCCCTCACCCTATAAAAGGGCAGACCAGGGTTCAACAGAGGAGGAACGAAGACGAAATGAAAAACACAAAACAGAAGATCGACGTCTCAAGCAACCGCCTTTTTCCTCTTTTCTCTTTGAGACTTGGGCTCGACACCCTCTCTCGCATGCTTGTAACCCCTACACGAGCACCTCGGTGCAAGGAAATACAAACATCTCCCCCCGCTGGACGTAGGGCCTTCTTTTGCCCGAACCAGGATAAACCCCCGTGTGTTCTCCTTGCATCACCATCCAGGAAAGAGACACGCAGCATTTACTCGTTGGTTTAGGACCCCCTCGGGTCCAAACACCGACAGTTGGCGCGCCAGGTAGGGGATCGCTGCGTGAAAACGTCGCTTTCTCGCCTTTCTTCCTGGATGGCTAACCCCAAACGCCCTATCCCGTTGGCCACGGTGATCTGGTTCGGGAGTTTGGAGTTCATGTCGCTCGGCTCTGGCTACGACATGGTCCTACTTCTGCCCAGGCACCCAACCGACGAGGACTACGAGCTCTCCCAGCCCGGGGGAGCAATCCACCGGCACCGTCGCTCCAGGCGGGCGCAGGCCGCCCGACGACGACGAGCCCGGTACAGCCACCATCTTCACCCCGCGGAGGGCGATGGGGTCCCCCGGTCCGGCACCCCCCAGCCAGGCACCAGCCTAGATCTCCTTTTGGAAGGTTTGGGAAGGACGAGCTTGGCTGAGGGTGACATGCCGATAGAAAATCCTGCCGCTCCCCCGTCCGGTGAGACACCACTGTCCGGAGCATCCATTTCAGCACGGACAGCGACATCTTCATCACCAT
The DNA here is from genome assembly GCA_038087645.1 of Saccharum hybrid cultivar R570. Classification (NCBI taxonomy): domain Eukaryota; kingdom Viridiplantae; phylum Streptophyta; class Magnoliopsida; order Poales; family Poaceae; genus Saccharum; species Saccharum hybrid cultivar. The sequence goes on along the minus strand of JAQSUU010000191.1, from coordinate 5,600,057 downwards.
TCCCATTTGGGCTAGACTCGGCTGCCCGGGTGTACGCATCCTCCATGAGCACCCGCATGAGTGCTTATGAGGAACTCCCCGGGCACCATCTACGCTCCACTCTGGACCTCGTTGCATCCACACCGGCTTCTGATTATCGGGACTCTACGGAGACATCGGAAACAGAGCCCCGTGTGACTGCTTCTTTACGTCGCCGCCTCAGTGACGATTGGCAACGGCCACACATTCCCCCGTCATATTACTACTTTGGCGCTCCTGACTCCGACTCGGCTGATGACACCTATGATCCGACCCGTGAGTGCTTCAACATCGACGTTGAAAGCACTTCGGAGTCAGAGGATGAAGAGCCAGTCGAAGGAAGGCACACACGACCTCATGTCGAGCTTCCTGCCGAGCGAGACGAGCCTTAGTTCCTTGCGAATCAAGGAGCGCAGCTCGAACAGATTCGCGAGTTGCAGGACAGGCTTGACGAGGAACGAGAAAACCTGGATCTACTCCAACAAACCCTCGAGCGTGAGCATGCAGAACACGCACTTGGCGGGAGAGCTCGCGAGAGAGCTCGCGACGTCAACCGTCGCATCGACGAGGACTGGGCGGACGACCCCTCGGTTTTCGCCCGAGCCTGCCAGAATGTCGTCGCCGCCGCCATGCTCCTCCGCAACATGCCCGAGCCATCAAACCCCGACGCCCGTCGGGCTCGAGATGAAATCCGAGAACTCCTCGAGACCGTCGCCATGCAGCAGGCCAAGAGCTCTGCCTCGAGGCGACGCGAGGCAGCCTCGGAGCGGATCCTCGAGCCTTCCTGACAGGAGAGAGAAGCCTCGGTTCACCCTGAGCCTGCCCGGTGAAACCGGGTAGCACCGGCCCCTGAGCCCACTGGCAACGACCGCGAGCCTCGAGACACCCGTGGCAACATCGTCGAGCGCCGCACGCGCAAGCACGGTGACGGTGTGGCTCGAGGCTACCACGTCCACAGGGGCGGACGCTACGACAGCTCGAAAGATCGTAGCCCTTCACCCGAGCCCCCGGGTCCTCGGGTCTTCAGTAAGGCAATCCGTGAGACGGTGCCCCTGGCTTGGTTCCACCCCCCACGACTCTCACCAAGTACAACGGCGAAACCAAACCCGAGCTTTGGCTCGCCGATTTCCGCTTGGCGTGTCAGTTGGGCGGGGCCACCGACGACCGGGTCATCATTCGACAACTCCCCCTGTTCCTCTCCGACACCGCCCGAGCCTGGCTCGAGGATCTCCCACCTCGGTAGATCCACGACCGGGATGATCTCGTGAGGGTGTTCGAGGGAAATTTCAAGGGGACCTACATGCGCCCCGGCAACTCGTGGGACCTCCGGAGCTGCAAGCAGAAACCAGATGAATCCCTCTGAGACTACCTCCGACGCTTCTCCTGGCAGCGTACCGAGCTCCCCAATATCACTGACTCTAACGTAATTACGGCCTTCCTCTCCAGCACCACCTGTAAGGAGTTGGTCCGAGAATTGGGCCGTAACACCCCACTCACTGCCAACGGATTGATGGACATCGTCACCAACTTCGCCGCCGGCGAGGAGGCGGTTGGTGCAATCTTTGGCGGTGACTCGGAAAGGGGGGAGCAGAAGGTCGACGATCCCGCGAGTTCCACCCGAGGCCCCAAGAGAAACAACCACAAGAAGAAGAAAGGCCAGCAGGGCAAGCTCGAGGCCCCGGCCGACGAGCTCGTCGCTGCTACCGAGCACAAGAAACCTCGAGGCCCCCCCGGTGGGGGCATCTTCGACAAAATGCTCAAAGAGCCGTGTCCCTACCATAAGGGACTCACTAACCATAACCTCGAGGATTGTCACATGCTGCGCAGGTACTTCGGGGGTGCCGGCGCCAAGAAGGACGACAAGGAGGGCCCTAAGGGTGATGACAAGGACAGGGAATTTCCTGAGATCCACGATTGCTTCATGATCTACGGAGGGCCCTCGACCTGCCTCTCTGCACGCCAGCGCAAGCGAGAACGGCGCGAGGTCTTCTCCGTACAATCGGCAGTACCCCGCTTCCTTGATTGGTCCGCGGTGGCCATCACTTTTGACCGTGACGACCACCCAGACTACATCCCCAACCCGGGGGTCTATCCGCTCGTTGTCGACCCCGTCATCGCCAACACACGCCTCACCAAGGTGCTCATGGACGGCGGAAGTAGCCTCAACATCATCTACTCCCAGACCCTCGACCTTCTGGGGGTCGAGAGAGCGCGCCTCCAACCTAGCGTCGGGGCTTCCACGGAGTCATGCCAGGGAAACGGGCAGAACCCCTCGGGCGGGTCGACCTGCCTGTTTGTTTTGGCACACCGACCAACTTCAGAAAGGAGACTCTCACTTTCGAAGTGGTCGGATTCCGTGGAACGTAACACGCTACCCTAGGGCGCCCATGCTATGCCAGGTTCATGGCAATTCCGAACTACACCTACCTCAAGCTCAAGATGCCAGGCCCAAACGGTGTCATCACTGTAGGGCCCTCATATGAACATGCCTACGAGTGCGACGTCGAGTGCGTCGAGCACGGCGAGGCTGTTTTGGAGTCGGCGATCTTGGCTGCAGACCTCGACGGTCTCGCCAATACGATTCCCGACCCAAAATGCCATGCCGGCTGCTTCGAGCCCGCCGAAGATGTCAAACTCGTACCCCTCGACCCTGCTGGTCCCAAGGGAAAGGCACTGAGCATCAGTGCCACCCTCGATCCTAAATAGGAAGCAGTGCTCGTCGACTTTCTCCGCGCAAACATCGACATCTTTGCGTGGAGTCCCTCGGATATACCGGGCATACCCAGGGAAGTCGCCGAGCACGCCTTGGAGATCCGGGCCGAATCCAAACCGGTGAAGTAACGCCTGTGTCGCTTCGATGAGGAGAAGCGCAGGGTCATCGGCGAGGAGATACACAAACTGTTGGAGGCCAGGTTCATCAAGGAGGTTCATCATCCCGAGTGGCTAGCTAATCCTGTATTAGTTAGGAAAAAGAATGGGAAATGGAGGATGTGCGTAGACTATACCGGTTTAAATAAAGCATGTCCGAAAGTTCCCTTTCCTTTGCCACGCATTGACCAAATCGTTGATTCCACTGCGGGATGCGAAACTCTCTCATTCTTAGATGCATACTCCGGCTACCACCAAATCAAAATGAAGGAATCCGACCAGCTCGCGACTTCATTCATCACCCCATTCGGCATGTATTGCTACGTTACGATGCCCTTCGGTCTCCGGAACGCGGGGGCGACGTACCAGCGATGCATGTAACATGTTTTCGGGAAGCACATTGGGTCGACCGTCGAAGCTTACGTCGACGACATTGTGGTCAAAACCCAACAAGCCGACGATCTGGTCAGCGACCTCGACGTTGCATTCAAGTGCCTCAGGGCAAAAAACATCAGACTCAATCCAGAGAAATGTGTCTTCGACGTCCCACGAGGTATGCTTTTAGGGTTTATCATATCCAAACGCGGCATCGAGGCCAACCCTGAAAAAATCTCTGCGATAACCAAGATGGGCCCCATCCGAGATCTAAAAGGCGTACAAAGGGTCACAGGTTGCTTGGCGGCACTCAACCGTTTCATTTCGCGCCTCGGCGAAAAAGCACTCCCCCTGTACCGTCTCTTGAAGAAATCAGACCATTTTTCCTGGAACCTTGAGGCTGAGGAGGCTCTCACGAAACTCAAAGCCACCCTCTCTAACTCACCGATCCTCGTCCCTCCAACCCCGGGGGAACCACTCCTACTCTATGTCGCCGTGACATCATAAGTAGTCAGTGCTGCCCTGGTTGTCGAGCGGGCCGAGGAGGCACGTACCTTGCTCGTCCAGAGGCCAGTCTATTTCGTTAGCGAGGTGCTCTCAGAAACAAAGTGCCGATACCCACAGATTCAGAAACTGCTATATGCTGTCATCTTGACGCGGCGCAAGCTCCGACACTACTTCGAGGGTCACCTGATTACTGTGGTTTCTTCTTTCCCCTTGGGAGAGATAGCCTAGAACCGGGAAGCCTCGGGTAGGGTTGCCAAATGGGCGGTCGAACTCATGGGCGAGACATTGTCCTATGCACCGCGAAAAGCTATCAAGTCACAGGTGTTAGCAGATTTTCTGGCTGAGTGGACTGACACACAACTCCCCCCTGCACAGCTTCAGGCGGAGCTGTGGACCATGTACTTCGATGGGTCATTAATGAAAACGGGAGCAGGCGCGGGCTTGCTCTTTGTCTCACCCTTCGGGATTCACATGCGCTACGTCGTCCGGCTTCATTTCCCTGCGTCTAACAACGTCGCCGAGTACGAGGCACTCGTCACGGGGTTGAGAATCGCCGTCGAGCTCGGGGTCCGACACCTTGACGTCCGAGGCGACTCCCAACTCATGATCGATCAGGTCATGAAGAGCTCGAGCTGCCGTGACCCCAAGATGGAAGCCTACTGCCAAGAAGTACGGCGCCTCGAGGACAAGTTTCACGGCCTCGAGCTCAACCACATCGCACGCAGGTATAATGAGGCCGCTGATGAACTGGCAAAAATCGCGTCCAGTCGAGCCACGGTTCCACCGGACGTCTTCACGAAAGACCTTCAGCACCCATCCATCGACCTCAGGCCAGATGAGGGGGTCGACGGGGCGTCGCTCGACCCTCCACCTGAGGCAGAAGCCCCCTCGCCCGGGGCTGAAGCCATGCAGGTGGAAGACCTAACGCCACCGTCAGACCTCGAGCCTGACTGGCGCATCCCGTACCTCGACTACCTCGGCCAAGGGGACCTCCCCTCAGATAAGACTGAGGCTCGACGGATCGCACGCCGGGCCAAAACTTTTGTGATTGTGGGCGACAGCAGAGAGCTCTACCGCCGTAGCCCTACTGGTATCCTCCAACGTTGCATCACAAAAGAGCAAGGCAGGAATCTGCTCGGCGATCTTCACTCGGGGGCTTGCGGTCACCACGCAGCACCTCGAACCCTCGTCGGAAACGCCTTTCGACAAGGATTCTATTGGCCGACCGCGGTATCCGATGCTGTCAAGCTAGTACGCTCCTGCGAGGGTTGTCAGTACTATGCGAGACAAACCCATCTTCCGGCACACGCCCTGCAAACTATCCCCATCACATGGCCGTTTGCCGTTTGGGGGCTCGACCTTGTCGGACCACTAAAAAGAACAACTGGCGGCTTCACTCACCTGCTCGTCGCCATCGACAAATTCTCCAAGTGGATCGAGGCCCGCCCTATCACCAGCATCAGGTCCGAGCAAGCTGTGCTCTTCTTCACTGACATTATTCATCGCTTTGGGGTCCCCAACTGTATCATCACAGACAATGGCACCCAGTTCACTGGCTGAAAGTTTTTGGATTTCTGCGACAACCACCACATCCGAGTGCTCTGGTCAGCCGTGGCTCATCCAAAAACAAACGGTCAGGTGGAACGTGCCAACGGCATGGTCCTACAAGGCCTGAAGCCCAGAATCTTTGACAAATTAAACAAACATGGCAAAAGATGGGCTGTCGAGCTACCCTCGGTCCTGTGGAGCCTAAGAACAATGTCGAGTCGAGCCACGGGGTTTACTCCGTTCTTCTTAGTCTACGGGTCTGAGGCTATGCTACCAACCGATATAAAATACGGATCCCCAAGGTTGAAGGCATACAACGAAAGATATAACGACGCCACAAGACAGGACGCCCTCGACCAGCTCGAGGAAGCCCGAGATGTGGATCTGTTACATTCTGCCAGGTACCAGCAGGGTCTCTGACGCTACCACGACAGACATGTCCGCAAGCGTGACCTCAACGTCGGCGACTTGGTGCTACGGCGGAACCAGAACACCAAGGGACGGCACAAGCTCACACCACCATGGGAAGGGCCGTACATCATCGCAGAAGTACTAAAGCCGGGCACCTACAAGCTATCCAACGAGAAGGGCGAAATCCTCACCAATGCTTGGAACATTGAACAGCTACGTCGCTTCTTTCCATAAAAAGCCTCGAGGCTCTGTATTTTCTTTTTCGTCAATAAAGAATACAGCGATGTTCAAACTTTCGTTTCGTAATGAGGAAGGATCGACCCTGCACTCCCAGAGTTGACCCTCCCTCGGGGGCTACAAGGGGGGAACCCTCGGTCCTCGAAAAAACTTATGTTCTTTTTTAAAATTTAAGAACCGCTTCTTAGATCGACTTCGCTGAAAGAGCACCCTAAGGTTCGAGAGGGCTCTCGAGTCTGGAGCATCACCTACGCCTCCGAGGCTATGGTACCTGCACTCACCCCTTACACCTTTTAGAGGTACGCCTTCACGATAGGAAGATCTAAACAACGGTTCCTAAATTTAAAAAAGAACATACCCCCTGTCGCTTAGATCAGGCTCTCACACGATTTACAAGGCCGCAACATCACCCTGAAGCTCGAGGGTAGTTGAGCCGCGAGATCACTTACGCCTCCGAGGCTACGGTACCTCCACTCGCTCCCTTACGCCCAAAGGGTGCAGCTGCGTGCCAAGTAAATCACGCGAGAACACGGTCCGAGCGATAAAGGGAAGAAAAGCTCGAATGAAACTAAATCAACCCCGAACCGGTTTATGTTTTGAGTTTTTAAGGCCTCCGCGGCCGCCACGTCCAAAATTCGAAATACTAACTCATTACATGGGCCTTCATGCCTAGATTTGGCTCACAGGCCCTCGTCATCGGCAGGCGGAACCACCTCGGCTTCAAAGAGCGAGGCCAGACGGCTCCCAGGCTCTTCGGCGGCTTCAATCAGCTCCACACAAGCATCCTCGTTCTCCTCGTCTGTCCGATCCGGGTCTGTGATGAAACCCTCGGCGATGAACTTCATGTCAAACACAAACCCTGAACGGACGACGGCCAACGCCCTCTTCACGCCGTGATGGAGGCCGTCCCGTATCTTCTCCCGGGCAAGGCGGCCCAGCGCCACCATCCGGCGGACGAAGGAGTTCCCCGAAACATCTTCCCCGGTGTCGGCGTCGGGCTCGACCCCCAGACCGTCACACACGGTGGTAATCGCGCCCTGGAGAAGTTGGGTCCTCCGGATCTCGGCTTCGAGGAGGCTCTGGAGGGAGTTGGCAGAAGATTGGGCCTCTCGATTCTCTCTCTCCAGCTCTGAAACACGACAAACAAATTAATACCCAACGCGGGGCCTTCAACGTCATGGCCGTAACAATCACACTTACCCTCGATGTGGGTCTGCAGGCCCACAACCTCATCGCGAAGCCCCCCGCAAGTTCGCTCGAGCCCCAGGAAGGCGCTGTCCTTGTCACTGATGGCTGCCTTTAGCGCCTCGATCTCCTGCCGAGCAGACTCGAGAGTTGCGTCCTTCTCTTGGACGGCTCCCTTCAGCGTCATGACCTCGACGTTGACGGTGTCGCTCCTTCACCCGCATGGACAGGGGCTCGAGATCCCTGCGGGCCTGGGTAGCCTCCTCCCGAGCCTTGTCCATGCCAGTGCGCATCACGGCCTCGGCCGCCCATGCCTGCATCGCTTCCTCTTTCAGCACCGCGTAGGCGACGCGCAGCTCGGCCATTTCGACGTTCCGATCGGAAAGCCGTTTCTGGGCCTCCTCGGCCAAGACCCGTTGCTGAGACAGCGCGGCCCACACACCACCCTCGTCCCGGATGAAGAGTGACTTGCGGCGGGAGTGCTCCTTCAGCTCCTAAACTTAATCCGAAAAAAAAAACCCGAAAAGGTTAAAAAGCCGAGGGAAAAAGACACCAAGAAAACCACGGAAAAAGCCGACGGGTCGATCGTACCTCGGTGGCATCCCCGATACTCCACACGGCACCAGACGCCACTTGGAGCAACCGATCAAGGTGCCGGCGGACGCCCTCGAGGTACTCCCATCGGTGCACTTCATCTTTGTCGTTCAGGACGAAGGTGGGCTCGGCGTCGGGGTTCGCGGCGTCCCTGAACTGGAGCGACGCCCCCCCCACCTCGGTATCTCCGCCTCTGCCCGCGCTATCGCCAGCACGGCGATGTCGGACCATGACGACAATGACCCAGCCGGGGCGTCTCCCGGTCCCGCGGAAGGACCGGCCTCGCCTGCAGTTTCCGCCTCTCTGACGGCCATCGAGGCACCGGCCTGATCCGCGGCTTCGCCCCCCTCGACCCCCATCACTTGTTTCCCTTTGTCAAGGGGGGTGTCGTCGGGGGGAAGGTCCGCGGCCATGGGTGCCCGCCCCCCTAGGGGAACTGGCCCCTCAACCGCCGGCGCCTCCGAAGCCGGCGCCTCGACCGAAGACGGCTCCGGTACCCGCGCCTCGACCGTAGGCGCCCCCAGAGCCGGCACCTCTTCTTCCGATGCTCCGGTCAGGGGCTCGACCGCCCCGCCCTCCACCATGCCCGTTGGCTCTGCCAACGGGTCTTGTTGCGGCCGCGACCCCCTCGCCAGGGCCGCCTCCTGTCCTGACGCCGACGCGACCTCCTCTATGGTCACGTGCCCCGTCTCGACCGTATCGAGCGCCGCTACCTCTGCCGGTTCGGACCCCTCGACAGCAGGCTCCGGGCCAGCAACCACCGCGGCGTCGACTGACCCCTGCCGTTGTCGCAGGCGCCCCTTCGCGGCCTCGACCTCCCGGACCCAGACCGCATCCTGCTCCGCCGTCCGGTTGAGGACAACGACGCTGGCCCGCAGCGACTTTGCAGGGGTAAACCCCATCAGCTCCGCCTTCCGCTTTAGCCTGCAAAGTGAGAAGAAATGTCAGCCGACGGATCCAGAGAAAGGCAGGACAACCGAGTAGAGATACTTACCCGGAAATCGGCACCAAGGGCCTCAACCCCGCGCGACCTGAGCTTCCCGGGACGGCCGATGGTGGCCTCGCAGCGGCCTCACCAGCAGGCCGAGCGCTCCTAGGAGCCCTAGCCGACGCATCGCCCTGCGCCTTCTGTGCCTCCGAGGCCAGCTGGCCTCGGGTTCTTACGCCTGCCGACGCCGCCGCCGATGACGACGCCGGTACTGCCGTCCCAGCCCCTGCCCGAGCCTGCGGGGCCTGGGCTGGTGCGGACATCCCTGTTGACCCCTCTCGCCGGGTCCGGGGTAAAGCGGCCCCTCCCGTCGAGGGGCCCGTCTCCTTCTCCGCCTTCTTCCCCTCGGGCTCCTCGACCACGACGACCGAGGAGGACGCCCCCCTGATGGGCTCCAGCAGGGAGCGAATGTCGGGAAGGTCCCCTAGCCCAGTCGCGATCTCATACCGCGATAGGGCATCGTCGTCTTCGCCGCTGCTGTCGTCGTCCTCCCCCGAGACCGTCTCAGAAGGCGACGGTGCCAGGGGGACCCCGTCGATGGTCTGCTGGCGCCGAAGCTTCTTCAGCGCCTCCGCCTCTTTGGCCCTGTGGATCTCCCGCTTCTTGGCCATCTCCTTGGACTGCTTCTTCTTGGAAGCATGCAGGCGCCGAGCCTCCCGGGCGGGCCGGTCCTCCGGGACCGGCGGACGCGTTTCCTGCAACACCGACAAATCCTACACGCCGGCCTCGACCACATCAGCGAAATCCACAGATAAACGAAAATAGCAACACCTCAGCCCCGGGATACGTACCACGGACTCGAACCCTTCGGTAGGCCTCATGGGAACCCGTTTGGCCTCCTCTACCTTGAAGTTCCCAACCATCCGGCGCGCTCGCCGGAGGACCTCCTCGAGGGCGAGGGATTCATGGGACATCCGGGTCCCCTCTAGATTTGCCTCCGGAGTCATCTGGTCCAAACGGAGACAACGCCGGCACAACAGTATCACTCTGCGGTGATGGAAGGCCGCAGCCACCGCCGCAGCCGTCAAGCCCCGAAGGCGAAGCTGCTGCAGCGCCGCCAGCAGCGGGTCCAGGCGCGGCTTCTCGGCCTCTGGCACTCCGTACGACCAGCGCTCCTCTCGGGCGGTCAACACGCGGCCGGTGTACCTCAGCAACTGATTTTCATCATTGCGGAGGTAGAACCAACCTTCGTGCCACCCACTGTTCGAAGAGATGAGACGGGCCGGGATGTACAGATCCGCCCGACTCGACCTCACCTGCAGCACGCAGCTCCCCACTCGAGCCGCACACAGGACGCCCTTCTCCCCTGCCTTCTTGGCAAAGAGCTCGGCCTAGAAAAGGTGAAGCCACAGGTTCCACTGTGGCTCCACCCCAAGGTAGCCCTCGCAGACCGCCGCGAAGATGGCGGCCTGCGCGACGACGTTGGGGGAAAGATGGTGAAGCTCCACCCGGTAGTGGTGGAGGAGCGCACGCATGAAGACCGACGCCGGCATGCCAAACCCCCGCTCGTGGAAGCAGACGAAGCTCACCACATACCCTTCAGGGGGCACCGGTTCCCGGTGGGCAGGGGGTGGCGCCATCCACTCCGGCTGCGACTGGCTCGTCCTTGGCCGCAGCAGCCCGTCCTCGACCAACTCTTCCAACCTCCTCTCCGTCACCGAGGAGGCGGCCCAGTCATCGGCGGGGAGGATCTGGCTCTTTCCTGCCATCGGTGCTGTTGGAGGGGGGATGGATGGAAAGGATGCAGTGGCGGCGGCGACGCGGGCGGAGAACGCGATAAGGCAAAGATTGTCTGAGGCCGGAGATTGCAGGAACGCAAGGGACCGGTGGGGAACGCAGACCCCTAGGCCTTAACTTTATATGCCCAGGCGGAAGCCCAATGGCCGCGTGTGAAGGTAGGAACAGTTTCCCGCATTAAATGCGCTCACCTAACCGTTTCCTTACATCTCGCAGGAGTCGGGCACGTGGTCGTCCCCCACGTCGCCCACTACCGCGCTGATCTCGCCTCCCCAAAAGACGCGCCCGGCTAACGAACGAGGGAGGGATCCACGGACGAATATCCCTAGGTATGTGGAAAATGGGCCTAAAGCCCGCAATAAGTCTCGAGGGAGCGAAAGCTGGCCCTCGAACAGGGTTCGACAGCTGACCTCGAGCAACAGAGTTAGGGATGACCCAGGGTGCGCCCGTACATGGCCAAAGGCTCGAGCCATGCTCTCGAGGCACCCCAGGACGTATTTGAGGCCGAAGGAGAAGGTCATCGTAGGAATCCCTCCGGGGGAGGCATCGAGCCCTCGAATCCTATCGAAGGGAATCGAGATCCACACGACCACTTCTTGGCATCTTTGAGGGCGCCTCCGGGCCACTAGCCGACCCCTAACGAACGGGGCACGGGCTCTCACTCGAATTCCCCCGCTAGCAGCTCACCGGAGATCATCGGAACTCGCGCCCGAACGAGGGTAGTACGACGTTCTCCACCCCTCCTCCTTTTTTTCAGAAAAGGAGCGTGAGGGTCGCAAAAGACGACCGAGACTTTGATCGACCTCGTGCGCGCGAGGCTCGGGGTCCCGACCGTAGAAATGGGCCCCGAGCCCGGAATAAGTCTCGAGGGAGCGAAAGCTGGCCCTTGAACAAGGTTCGACAGCTGCCCTCGAGCAACAGAGTTAGGGACGACCCAGGGTGCGCCCGTACATGGCCAAGGGCTCGAGCCACGCTCTCGAGGCACCCAGGACGTATTCGAGGCCGAAGGAGAAGGTCGTCGTAGGAATCCCTCCGGGGGAGGCATCGAGCCCTCGAATCCTATCGAAGGGAATCGAGATCCACACGACCACTTCTTGGCATCTTTGAGGGCGCCTCCGGGCCACTAGCCGACCCCTAATGAACGGGGCACGGGCTCTCACTCGAATTCCCCCGCTAGCAGCTCACCGGAGATCGTCGGAACTCGTGCCCAAACGAGGGTAGTACGGCGTTCTCCACCCCTTCTCCTTTTTTCGGAAAAGGAGCGTGAGGGTCGTGTAGCAAAAGACGGTCGAGACCCTGATCGACCTCGCGCGCGCGAGGATCGGGGGCTTGACCGCAACGAATCGTTCCCCAATCAAACGCGTACAAGACCTCAGAGGAGTCTCAATACTCCACCGAGGCCTCAGGGGCTACACCCGGCGGGTGCGCTCGCGCGCCCCCGCCGGAAAAAATCACGGCGCTACGACTCCAATTCTGACCAACCTCTGGGAGAGTGATCACACACTCACCCAAAGGCTCGGGGGCTACTGTCGGTACCAACAGTACGGGGGTACCCGCACCTATCACCAAAAAACTAACACAACCAAAACCGCAATAAAAGATACCCCGCCTCAACCGCGTACCCAGTCAGTCTCGTACAAGGCCCGCTCGACGGGGCGCCACGACCGCGCCCCGGCTCTGACTTGTACGAGGCCTGCTCGACGGGGCGCCTCGACCGCGCCCTGGCTCCGACTCGTACGAGGCCCGCTCGACGGGGCGCCTCGACCGCGCCCCGGCTTCGACTCGTACGAGGCCCGCTCGACGGGGCGCCTCGACCACGCCCCATCCCGTGCCGCAAGGTACCTCAACAGCGCTCCGACCCACGCGAGGCTCGACCGCCCGCTGGGGAGAACTCTGACTCGCGTGAGCCCGGACCGAGCACCTCGACACCTTTTCTTTGCCTACCCCAGGACAAAAGCCATAGCATTCAATGCGGTTACCCACTACCACCAACCGGCATGGCTGCGGCTAGGATCGACGTGGGAACAATACCCGTGTCAGATCTCACTGTTTTACCGCCCATCCCGTGATGGGAGGTGAAACCCGTCACTATACCCACCTTACCGTGCACTGTTCACCATCAATCACCCTCGAGGGAGGATAAGACAAGGCCCGTTCTCCGCGATATCGGGGATTCGGCCTTATCCATCCGGCCTCGACCCGGCCTCGACCCAGCCCCGACGCTCGACTTAGTTCAAAGGACGGTATGACATGGTGCTCTGGGTCATTTCGCCATCTTGTCTCCCACAACGTCAGGGTGTCCAGGGATGGCCGGCCATTCCCAAGGCACGTCGCTACAGTTAACTCAACAGGAATTGACAAAACATCACCTCAAGGCTCCCCGTCGTCTTGGCCTCCCTTCACCCTATAAAAGGGCAGGCCAGGGTTCAACGGAGGAGGAACGAAGACGAAACGAAAAACACAAAACAGAAGATCGACGTCTCAAGCAACCGCCTTTTTCCTCTTTTCTCTTTGAGACTTGGGCTCGACACCCTCTCTCGCATGCTTGTAACCCCTACACGAGCACCTCGGTGCAAGGAAATACAAACATCTCCCCCCGCTGGACGTAGGGCCTTCTTTTGCCCGAACCAGGATAAACCCCCGTGTGTTCTCCTTGCATCACCATCCAGGAAAGAGACACGCAGCATTTACTCGTTGGTTTAGGACCCCCTCGGGTCCGAACACCGACACGGTATAATCCGAATCAGAATAGCCAACTAGTTGGAATCTAGCTCCTTTGGGGTACCAAAAACCGATGCTTGGGGTGTACTTAAGATATCTTAAAATTCTTTTCATGGCACTTAGGTGAGGTTTTTTAGGGCACGCTTGAAAGCGAGCACACATGCACACACTAAACATGATATCGGGCCTAGAAGCGGTAAGGTACAATAAGCTACCAATCATAGAACGGTAAAGAGTTTGATCAATTGGTTTACCTCCCTCATCTAGGTCAAGATGTCCATTAGATGGCATTGGGGTCTTGATTGGCTTACACCCTTCTATCTTGAATCTTTTGAGAAGATCCTTGGTATACTTTTCTTGAGAGATAAAAATCCCTTCTCTCATTTGCTTGACTTGAAAACCAAGGAAGAATGTTAGCTCACCAATCATTGACATCTCGAACTCCTTTGACATCAATTCACCAAATTCTTTGCAATAATCTTCATTTATTGACCCGAAGATAATATCATCATCATAGACTTGACAAATGAAGATCTCTCCATTAAACTTCTTGGTGAATAGTGTGGTGTCAACCTTCCCAATAGTGAAGCCCTTCTCAATGAGGAAGTCCCGGAGGCGCTCATACCACGCTCTAGGGGCTTGCTTGAGCCCATATAGCGCCTTGGACAACCTATAAACATGATTAGGATATCTAGGGTCTTCAAACCCGGGAGGTTGTTTAATATAGACTAGTTCATTTATGAAGCCATTTAAAAATACACTTTTCACATCCATTTGATATAGTTTCATTTCATGATGTGATGCATATGCAAGGAGGATACGAATGGCTTCAAGTCTTGCAACGGGTGCAAAGGTCTCTCCAAAATCAAGACCTTTAACTTGAGAGAACCCCTTTGCAACTTGTCTTGCCTTGTTTCTTACTACTACGCCTTGATCATCTTGCTTGTTGCGGAACACCCACTTGATTCTAATGACTCTTGCACCTTTTGGATGCTCTTCAAGTGTTCAAACTTGATTGCATAGCATTCACCCAATCCGGATCTTGAAGAGTTTCTTCTACATTCTTAGGTTCAAGACAAGAGACAAAAGAGTGATGTTCAACAAAAGAAGTAAGCTTTTGAGATCGAGTCATTACACCCTTTGTAGGACTTCCTATGATGAGATCTTGTGGATGTGCTTAAAGTAGAGGTGAGTTTCTTCTATCAACCACTTGAGCAGAGGGATGGGGAGCATCAACATCTTGAGCTTGTGCCTCGGCTTGTTGATGAGAGACATGAGTATCTTCATTTTCAACTCTCTCATTCTTGTCATCATTTTGAGGCACATGTGATGAAGATGGTGGATTGATAATTTGTACATCGTCTTCATCATCTTTAGGCTTGATGTCTCCCACTGACATGTTCTTCATGGCCTCTCTCAATGGTTCATCACCTACATCATCACAATTCTTAATTGCTCCTTGGGAGCCGTTAGATTCATCAAATTCCACATCATATGTTTCTTCAACCAAACCGGTGGCATGGTTAAATACTCTATATGCTTTGGACTTTGATGAGTAACCAACAAGAAAACCAATATCACAACGTCTTTGAAACTTCCCTAGGTGTTGACGCTTCTTGTAGATGTAGCATTTGCAACCAAACACCCGGAAGAATGAGACGTTCGGCTTCTTCCCATTTAGCAACTCATAGGGGGTCTTGCCAAGAAACTTTTGTAGGAAGAGGCGATTTGAAGCATAGCATGCGATGTTGATTGCCTCGACCCATAATTTTTCCGGTGTGTTGTACTCATCTAGCATTGTTCTTGCAAGGGTGATCAAGGTCCGGTTCTTCCTCTCAACTACACCATTTTGTTGAGGAGTATAGGTTGATGAAACTTCATGCTTGATTCAAATTTCATCACAATAAGCTTCAATGTTTGTGTTGTCAAACTCTTTTCCATTGTCACTTCTAATCTTCTTTATCTTGACTTCAAATTCATTTTGAGCTCTCTTTGCAAACTTCTTGAAGCAATTTGCCACTTCGGATTTGTCATGAAGGAAGAAAGTCTAAGTGTATCTTGAGTAGTCATCCACAATCACTAGGCAATAGAGATTTCCACCCAAGCTCTTGTAAGTTGTAGGACCAAACAAATCCATGTGAAGAAGTTCTAGCACTCTTGATGTTGACATGTAAGCTTTGGTTGGATGAGTGTTTGCAACTTGTTTGCCGGCTTGACATGCACTACAAGGTTTGTCCTTCTCAAAATTTACATCATTCAAACCTCTCACTAATTCTTTCTTCAATAGCTTGTTGAGAGTGTTCATTCTAACATGAGCAAGCCTCCTATGCCAAAGCCACCCAAGTGTAGTTTTGGTGAACAAACATGTCATCAAATTTGCATCTTCTAAGGTGAAGTCAACAAGATAAAGATTATTATATCTAAAGCCTTTGAAAATCATTTGCTTGTCATCTATCTTTGTAACTACCACTTCATTAGGAGTGAACAAGCATTGGTAGCCAAGGTCACAAGTTGCCCAACGGATAGTAAGTTAAAACTCAATGAAGCAACATAGAGCACATTTGAGAGAGAGTGATCATTTGATATTGCAATCTTGCCTATACCCTTGACTTTGCTCTTTGAATTGTCCCCAAATGTGATCTTCTCTTGACATTCCCCATTCTCTTCAAGTGAGGTGAACATACGAGGATCACCGGTCATATGTTGTGTGCAACCACTATCAATCACCCAATGAGATCCACCGGTCTTGTAGTTCACCTACACACAAGAGATCAAGCCTTTTGTTTAGGGACCCAAACTTGAGAGGCACCCTTGACTTTCTCAACTAGTGACTTGGCAACCCATATTTTCTTTGGCCTATTTTTGTTAGGGGGACCCAAGAACATGACTTTTATCTTTCCACTTGAATCTTTTCTAAGCATGTAATGAGCATTGAAGGCAAAGAGTCTAGCATGCTTGGGCAAGGGTTGTGGTGGTGGAGTTTTGCACTCATGAGCAAAATGAACTTCTTGTCCATACTCAACACATCTCTTTGGCTTGGGCTTTGACTTGCTTTATTGTTGTTGAGCTTTAGCCTTATTCTCTTGATTTGCCAAATAACTAATGCCACTTCTATCCATCTTCATGACGGTGTTCATGAGTAGCTCACTTTGCAAATGTTGGCCTCTTGTGAACTTGCTTAGGCCGATCTTGAGATGCTCTTTTTCTTGCTTGAGCTTTTTATTCTCTTCAATAAGTGACTCATGTGATGTTTGCTTTTTAAGAGCCATCAACTTCTTGTTCTCAATCTTAAGCATCTCATTTTCACTCTTGAGCTTGACATACTCATCATAGTTGTCGGACTCAACCACACTCTTGCCTTTGCCGCTAGAGCCTTGCTCAAAGTTCTCAACAATCAAATCATCACATGATGTAGCTATAGCAAGCTCATTAGCAACAATAAGACTATTATAATCGATTTTCAATGTAGTATATTCCTCTTTTAGCAAGTTGAGCCTAGTGATGAGTTCACCATGCTTCTTCTCAATTTTATCATGTTTGTCTCTAAGCTCTTTGTTTGAAGTTTTGAGCTCCTTGAGAGAAGAAGACATAGTTTCATTTTAATCTTTGAGCTCATCACTAATCTTAAGTGCATTTTCAAGTTTAGATGAGAGTGATTCATTTTCATTTTGAAGCTCATCATTTTCATTTTGAAGCTCATCATTTTCATTTCTAGTTCTTCTTATGATTTTAGAATATTTGTTCAACAATTTTACAAGTTCATCATAAGAAGGTGCATCATATTCATAATCACTATCACTATCATCATCGTCACTATCATTGTTTTGTACCTTTCGATCACCCTTAGCCATAAGGCATAGATGAGTAGTGGAAGATGATGGTGAAGGTGGCGGTGAAGCTGGTGATGAAGATGTCGGTGAAGATGATGATGGCCTAATCACAAATGCGGCGACCTTCTCTTTCTCATCGTCGCTCTCATCGCCGGAGGACTCACATAATGACTCAATGTCGGTGAACCAATCACCAACGATGTAAGCTTTGCCTCCCTTCTTCTTCTTGTAAAGCTCTCTTCTCTTGCCATATTTCTTTTTGTATGACTTGTTCTTATTTTTCTCATCTTCTTCATCACTTGAATCATCTTTCTTGCCCTTGTTCTTATTTTTGTACTTATCTTTTGGAGGCTTCGGGCATTGATGAGCTAAGTGGCCAAGTTCACCACAATTGAAGCAATCCATCTCGGATATTGGCTTCCTCTTGCTACTTGTGAAGAATTTCTTCTTCTTGCCATCGAACTTGATGCCACTCTTGTTGAGCTTCTTTAGCATCTTGGTGGTTCTTCTCACCATGAGTGCAAGTGATGCATCATCAATATCACTTTCATTTGAGCTTTCTTGCACCATCATGGCTTGGCCCTTCTTTTTCTTTTTATGGCTAGCTTTGAAGGCCAAGTCTTTCTTCTTGGAAGATGATGAGCCCTCTTCCGGAGTGATATGCATGTACATCTCATGAGCATTGATCTTTCCCAATACTTGTGCAGGTGTTGTGGTGGAGAGATCACTTTGGTGAAGTACGGTGACAATGTGTCCATACTTCTCAACGGGAAGAACACTCAAGATCCTCCTTACAATATCCGATTGACTCATTTGAGTGAGTCCAAGAGCATTGAGATCTTCTACAAGAACATTCAATTGAGTGTACATTTTATTAGCACTTTCTTTGGGAAGCATCTTAAAAGAATTAATTTTCTTTAAAGCAATGTGATAGTGTTCCTCACGCTCACTCTTAGTTCCCTTATGGAGAGCACAAAGGTTTTTCCACAATTTATGAGCGTTTTTGGCATTACGTACACGATTGAAGATATCCTTGCCAAGACCCCGGTAGAGTGCATTTTTTACCTTTGCATTCCACCGGTTGTACTTCTCCTCGTCACCACTTGGGTTGGCGAGATCCCTAATGGCGGGAAGCCCTTCGGTTGCGGCTCTAAGGCACCCAACATCTATGGCTTCAAGGTACGCCTCCATACGAATTTTCTAATATGGAAAATCGTCTCCCTCAAAAGTGGAAGATGGTCCTTCCCCATTAGACATCTTGCTCTAGGCGGTGAAGCCTAAATAAAGAGCAACACTGCTCCGATACCAATTGAACAGATCAAGATGCCCAAGACGGGGGGTGAATTGGGCTTCTCTAAAAAATAATTGCAAGAATTAAATCCTACAAGCCAAACTTCACCCCTAGTGCCTACTAGTGTTCCTTGTGATTCTACCGATAAAAGTTTTGCACCCTAAGTTCCAATCCTAGACTAGCATGGCATTTCTAGGAAAGTAAACAAGCAATGAAAGTAATACACGAAAGTAAGTGCTTGAAAGTAAGGGTTAGGAACACGGCGATATTTTGCCGAGGTATCAGAGAGTCGCCACTCCCCACTAGTCCTCGTTAGAGCACCCACGCAAGGGTGTAGCTCCCCCTTGATCCGCGCAAGGATCAAGTGCTCTCTACGGGTTGATTCTTCGATACTCCATCGCGGTGAATCACCCAAAACCGCTCACAACATGAGTTGGGTCACCCACAAGCTCGTCAAATGATCACCAAACTCTCAATCACCACCAAACCATCTAGGTGATAACGATCACCAAGAGTAACAACCTAGAACTCTCACTTGACCACAACAAGCCTAATGAGAAGATGTATGCACACTTGCTATACTCTTGTCACTAGTGAGGAATCTCAAACTTTGATTCCCAAATCACTATCCTCACTAGGGCTCTTGCACTCCCTTGCACTCTAAAGGTGTTTCTCAGCTGAACAAATGAGCAAGAGACCTCTAAAAGAGGTGGAGGGGATGTATTTATACACCCCTCAGACAAATCCAACCGTTACCTGCCGAATCAGCAAAACTCGTACTGATCAGATGCGCTGGTCGACATGACCGGACACGCCGGTCAAGTGTAACGGTCAAAAACCGAAAGTTAGTGCTGAGTGACCGGACGCACCGGTCAGAGATGACCGGACGCGTCTGATCATGTAAGAACCTTATTGGATTTTGATCTGACGCTCGACCGCGTCCGATCATAGATGACCGGTCAGGTCAGCTTGGGACCTTACTGAAACATGACCGGACGCGCTGATCACTTCACAGTCGCGTCTGATTACATTGTTTACCCTTTGGAACACGTGTCAGGCTGACCACCGCGTCCGGTCCTCTCAAGGACCATGTCCGGTCAATCAGTTAATGACGTAGTGACTTGTTAGTACTGACCGTACGCGTCCGGTCATGATAGACACCGCGTTCGGTCACAGGTAAACTGCTCAAATAACTTCTAAACGCGACGCAACCTAAACCAAGTTGCTTCCAACTGAACTTTGAGCTTTTCTAGAGCTACCTAGTGCTAAGTTTGACAAGTGTGCACCACACCTAAACAAAAGACTCACCTAGGTCAAGCTACTTGCTCATGCCCCTCTTTATAGTACGGTCAAAGGAAGAAACAAAGATCCTAATGACTATTCCGGATGTAACTCAACACCTTGACATCCGAAACTAACCGTCCTTAATCTTGTCATTGATCCTTTGAAAACCGAAACAATTTCCATCAAGGGACATGAATACCATAGTGCCCAAAGCAGTTATCAACTCCATGACCTAACTTACCACTGTTTCTGCAAAACACACGTTAGTCATGGTAATAATGCGTTGTCATCAATTGCCAAAACCAACACCGGGGCCTAGATGCTTTCAACTGTCAATTCAAGGCATAGTCCATTGTATAGTTGTGAGTAAGCGTAACCTTTGCTCTAGGTGGAAGTTCAACTTAACAGTCTCCATCGAAACACTGGTATATCAAACAACAGAGAATTGAGAGCATTTCATATGTGCCGTAGAATTTGGTGGAGATTGTTATATTTAATGTGGGTATGACCCATATTTTATTTAATAATTAAATCAAATAAATTCTAAGGCCATATTATATGCTAGGTGCTATAAAATGGTAGACTAAATGTATTTGATGGTTGAACCTGTAGCGGTCAGAGTTATGGGTGTGGTTACTTGTAACTCCCATAGTTATGGTTATAGTTACCAGAAACTCCCATGGTTATGGTTGTAGTTACTAGTAACCCCCATTCTTATAGCAACGGTTACTGGTGATTGATGGACACTTCATGACGTCTAGGTTCATCCTCTATACTTTATCTTCTACCTTCAGTGCTTATAAGAAGCGCTTGCATTCAGCTGCGCGTATGAGAAAAAGACAAGAAATTTTTAGCACCATCGTCATTCCTCTATTGAGTTGCTCCCGAGTCTCCCCGTCCTGTGACTCCACGCGCATGGAACCACGGGAGAGCAGGTGCCTCCGGAACCGATGTTCGCATGAGAACCCTGCTCGGGATGTGCGGGCAATTAGGATTTTAGGGAGCGACTACACGACTGCTCCGACATCATCTTAACACGTTTTCTTTTACGGATAAACATAATTTAGCGATCAATGCCTTTAGTGTCATTGGCCTTATCATCTGCTACCCTTTATGTCCTACGGGGAACTTATCTTAAATTGGGAAGCTACCTTCAGTGTCATCTTAACTCCCACATGGGATATCAACTTTTGTTGTGTGCTTTTTAACTGCTAGATATAGTTGTGAATTAACCTTTTTTTTAGGTTTAAGTAGGAGTATGTGTCTTATCTGTGAATGTCCCCCGGAGGGGAAGACTTTGTCATCCATTTTGAACCAAACAAACACATTGGCATGTCATCCATGAGCAAGTCTTTGTTAGATACGTCTACGTCTTCATCTTCTTCCTAGTGACGCTCGCGGGACTGCTACTTCCTGGTGACTACACGTTCGCGAGACTCGACACTGCGAATCTCTTCCTGCAACGACTGTGGTCCACTACTTCGAGCAACGCACTAATCCGCACACCATGACTAGAGGTGCTAGTGCAAGTGGAGCCTCTGATGCCTTCGGCATAGGACCCTCCTCTGGGTATATCCGCTACTCATATCTTGTTTTCATGGTTTTATGTGCTCTCTCTGATATGCCATGGTTATATGTGTTTGGTCATGTTGTTGCTTTTCACATGTTATATGATCTTGCTGGTACCCTTCATATGCCTTGCTTACATGCTTTTAATCATGTTCTTGTTAACTGCATGAGAATATATGATGTCACATTCTTGACACTATTATTCTTATATGTCAACATATTTATGCTATTATTTTTTTCGGATTAAAATGACTTGGAAATTGCCTAAATATCTAACAAAGACTTGCTCATGGATGACATGCCAATGTGTTTGTTTGGTTCAAAATGGATGACAAAGTCTTCCCCTCCGGGGGACATTCACGGATAAGACACATACTCCTACTTAAACCTAAAAAAAAGGTCAGTTCACAACTATATCTAGCAGTTAAAAAGCACACAACAAAAGCCGATATCCCATGTGGGAGTTAAGATGACACTGAAGGTAGCTTCCCAATTTAAGATAAGTTCCCCGTAGGACATAAAGGGTAGCAGATGATAAGGCCAATGACACTAAAGGCATTGATAGCTAAATTATGTTTATCCGTAAAAGAAAACGTGTTATGACATGGCATGAAAATTGTAGATCTTAGGATAGCAAATAAACTTACCTACAGCTATCTTGTCTCATGTGTCTTTATTGTGCTGTGGTTATAATAATCAACTAACATAATTTAATTGTGATCTAAAGAGGCTAGATCACCAGGTGGATTATTACATCGCGACACCATGTTACAATAATCCTATAATCCATCTCGGATCTACTTTTTGGTGATTAAGAGTATTTTTTTCACTTGAACTAAGAATAACCAATCATAATAATCCAGAAAATCCAAACATCCTGACTATCATAGTTCATAATTCATATTATAATAATTTAGTTGTGATTCATACAAGTCAAAACTACTATGGTTATTCGTATAGCTATAGACATGATCTATCATGCCATAAGATAAGCGTGCACCACATATAATTTGCCGATTATTGTTTGGTTCATAACCAAAATTTGACATGCCAACGTCAAACAAGATGGCTAGTGCGCCCCCCCCCCTAATTTTCAAGGAGAATCAGTGTTATCTTGCATAGGTGCATGCATGCACACAACGGTACATCTACATGACTAGTTGGCTATATGTACTCACTCAGATATTTTTTATAAAGGGTGTGTTTAGTTCCATCCAAAATGCCAAATTTTTCATAGGATGGGTGAGGGCTTTTTGATTTTTTGGCTTTTTTTGCCCTCTTGAGGCCAAAATCCAAAATGGAGAATGGATACCTTTTTGCCAAAATTTTTGCATGGTGTTTAGTTCCATTTTGCAAAACGATGGGCCAAAACCCAAAAAAAAATTGGGTGAAATGGGGAACTAAACACACCCAAAACCTAAAAAGAACAATTTACAGGAACATTCAGTTAAAAACACAAAACGAAAGGCATATGTCCCATGGAGCTAAGATGACAGGGATTTCAATTTTATGACATGGCATGCAAATTGTAGATCTTATGATAGCAAACTTGCCTACAACCATCTTGTCCCATGTGTTATTGTAAACTACACTGTGGCTATTTGTTTAGGTAGAGCCATGATCTGCCACCCCTTAAGTTAAGCACGCATCACATTTTATTTGTGTCATGTTATTGTTCGGTTCATAATCAAAATTGAACACGCCAACGTCCTATGGCGGCTGGTGGCTGCTCAACTGTCAACGATTCACATCAAAATGCTTGACTGTCGTCTTCTTTACTAGTACACTAGATTTTACGCGAGCGCACACAAAAGAAGAAAAAAAGAGCCGGCCCTCGTCAGCACTAACCACAGTCCTGCTTGTTCCTGGATCCTGCCGCAAAAGCTAGCCGTGCAGGAACAGGTTCCCGAACGGCTTCCCTCGAGGACGAGGGTAAGGGGAAAAAAACATGCTAGACTCTGGACTCTGGTTTGTCGCGTGCATCATGTCGGTCCAGCCATCTCGCTCTCGTTTTCCGTCCCCTTCTGCCTGCTCTGGTCTGCTCTCTCTTTCACACTTCAGTGCAGCTCATCTGAGGTGAAGCCCGGTTTGTTTGGGGTTTATAAGAAGCTCCTTGTTTCTTGTTCTATACCATGATATACTAAAATAAAGCAAATAAAAAATGGTTACTAGTTGCAGGTCGGTGGTACATAAATGGCTATTTTTCTTATATTGTTGGTAGGTGCGTCATTTATGCATAAAAACTTTAGCTGCGGAGACAAAATTGCGACACATTAGCTGTTGTGGAATGAGACTTTACTACTTGATGTTTCACTCATTACGTAACACGTATGGAAAATAATGCCAAGGTACTCTCTTTGTTCGAAAACTTATTATGTTTGGTTTTGTCAAAGATAAATTTCTCTATTTTCCCCTGTAGGCCAATTTATGAAGAACGGTGAACAAGGTTGGGGGGTGGCGGCTGCGTATGGTCTCATCTGAAGCCCCGTTGAGCCGGTCCCTTCGGTGCTCATATATACGTCCAACTCCTGCAACAGAAGAGGCACTGTCCACTGTCCACACCCTTGGCAACCTGTGCGCCGGGCCACTGGGGATGCACGGACACGGACGTGATTTGCGTGCAGGCTCGCGCCCAGCCGCCGCGGGCGGCTGGCCTGCCCGAGCCCCTGAGTCCCGGGACGATGAACTCGCGAGTCTGTAGGCTGTAGGCTGTAGCGACGGCGCCGGTCACCGGCGGCAGTTGTGCTACGTTGGGGAAAAGGATAGGGTGTCCTTATGTATCGTTGTGGTAATCGTGCTCATCATTTTTTTTAAAAAAAAATTAACTACTATAAAAATATTAGCAATATTTATATCTCCAAAATTTATTATGAAACAGTTCAACAATCTACCTAATAATACTAATTATGTATTATAAATATAATATCTTTTGTATATATAAGTTGTGTACGCTGGGCTTTTCGAAAAAAATGAAAACGATAGTTAAAATGAGACAGAGGGAGTATGTGTTAGGCTACATGTAAAAGATCTGGTTCGAAGTAAGGACGAAAATGCTTCACTATCTTAGTCTCTGCAAGATCCGACGAAAACTTTTTTTCCTTTTTCATAATTCTCATGGAGACTAAATCAAATCGTCGCCATTATGTAACAGGAAAATTCCCTACCAGGAGCTGAGCTCATTGGTATGATATCTTGAAAGAGCTGTTGTCGAGCTAACCAAAAAGTTCGTAAAGACATCGGAGGCTGCACGCTAGTAGGGTTGGTGGAAGACCTGCTGCATCGAGGAGGAAGATGATTAAAAACAACACATATAAATAGAGAAAAAATTCTTTTAACCACCTTAACTTTCGCACACATCTGATTTTTCCCCCTATCTTTAAAATCGGTTTTCTGAACTCCAAACTTTTAAAAACGTTTGTTTTTCATCTTGGGCGGTTCTGATGGCGGATTTTGCTAAAGTGGCACCACTTCAATCGTCCTACGTACGTAACACCACGTAAGTTACGGGTGAGATAAATCGAACTAAGTTAAAAGTTTAGGGAGGAAATCAAACTATAAATATTTTTAAAATCTAATAATTCACAAAAAAATATTTTTATGAAACATATCCAAATATTTGTTATTTGAAAAACAGTGCAAATAAAAGTCCTAAAATGTTATAAAATTATGAAACTAGTTTTAGATATTTTTTTTCTAAAAATCATGATCTATCTTAGGTGCCTAGCTTGAAATTATTTTGAATCTTGATGACTCATTTTAGTGTTTATTTGCTAGAAGAAGTTATCATATCTATTATAATTAGTCGATGTTGAATTGTTGATAATCTGAACTGTGTAGAAGCATTAGGACCATAGTGGCCGATGCTCCCCTACTCTGAATAAATTTTCAAAGCTCCTGTGTTATCCTACATTGTTGCATACACCATATGTTTAATAATATTAAATTAATTTTTACAGACTATTGAATTTAATTAAATGTTAATACAATGAACTATGGAGTTTAGTATGACAGAAAAAACAAGATTGTAGCATATGAGACATGATGTTTGTACAGATAGGTTCAAGCGACACAAACATGATTGAGCAACACTTATGTTTCATACTAATAAATAGTGTCAAGTACGATGTGATTACATAACATTTGTATTGTCATCAAAGTCACTTGGTTGTCAATATAGACTAATTATAATAGATCACGAGGGCTTCTGTAACAGAACCGACCAATTATACGAAATTAAGTAAGAAAATCATCCACCGAGCAGACGATTTAGCAAACTTAAGCCCGTATAACCCGGTAGTCCGTGAAATCACAACGGATTTCAAACCAACTTGCATACCAGCCAAGATCGTAATAAGTTTAGTGGTCACCATCACAAGTTATATAAAAGTTCGCGTCGCAAATACATCAGAGTTTTAAACATAGTTATTACAAACCAAGTTCAAATAAAAGTAGCGGAAGCATTTAGTTTAAACCACACACACTCACACAGAGTTCGAAATAAAGTGCCAGCTCAGGATCATCTCCAACAAAAGCATCAGACGAGACATAGGGAATGACCACTGCCCATGGTCATAAGCTTCACCCATCGCAGGATAAAAGACAATTGATACAGTAGCCGTAATACATCTGCTCATCTGCAACAAGTGGGAACAAAGTCCTGAGTATGAGAAGATACTCAGCTAGACTTACCCGACATAACCAAAAATAAATTGATACCAAGGATCATGACAGGCTTTATGATAGGTTAGCTGACTCATTTGCAAAAAGACATTTTTAGTATTTAAAGAATCTTTTACAGAAGCTTTGCATCAAGTTAAATCTTTATTAACCTGTCAACTACAATTGCACTGCACTAGAGTTACATGTAATTAAACAAGTAAGGATAACCAATGATCATTTACAACTTTCATCATGTCATAATCCATATAACTGTCCAAGTGTTCCATCAATATTACTACGATAAAGTAACTCAAGTCAAGTGTTCACTATCCAGTGAACGATGGTGATTCGAATCGATTATTAACCAGCTGGTAATTTATTCCTCACACGAACCTCACTCACCTGCTAAAGTGAGGTATTGGTCACCGAGTCAATCATTCAGGTAAATATCGAGTTTGCCAGGAACCACATGTACCTGGGGGCCGCCCGACTGCTCTTTGGCCTTATCATCGCGCCCCCGTGTCCTACCACACCTGCTCCGGTACAGTGCGTTGCGGGTAATCCACTCGACCTGAATAATCTCCCAACTTCGCGGTCGAAAGGTACATTATTCGGCCAGCTAAATATAAGGCATGCGTTCGACATGACTCGAGGCCCAACAACGGTCGGTCCTTAATCGACACAGACGGAAAACACTACAGTCTGAAACCCTGCAAGTCTCCGTCCAGTCTCAATTTCACATTAACACTTAGTTATTCTACGATGACATACTTATTCAAGCAGATCCAGGTAACCACCTATAGCTCGCAGGTGACAGGAAATCACCCCACTTCTACCGGTCTAAGCAAGCTAAGCATTTCTTGACTGCGAATACCAAGGTAACAAGGATATGGTAGAACAGGGTAAGCAAGGTATAATGCAGCAACGGTTGTAAACAACTCCTAAACGTAATGCACTAGTTAAAGTAAAGCATCAATAAAATATTTGCAAACCGGGAGAGAAATGCTCCGGGGCTTGCCTCTTTCGAAAGAGCTCGGGCGGTGGTTAGGACACTCTGGAAGATCCCCACCGACCTCCTCATCGGCTTCGGGCACCTCCTGCTCTTGCACCTTGGGCTGCTCTTCCGGCTCCTCGGGAACTGCTACCGGAGTTACTTCTTGCGATCTTGTATGATGTAAATGTATAAGTGCTCATGCCTAGGTGCATTGCAGAGATGACAGATAATGATCATGATGAATGAAATGTAAATGAACATGTTTACTTTATTGTATAAAGTGGGAATACAACTCTTCTACAAGGTAGTCCACATCATCCAGGAACATGTACTCGTATACTACTACAAACATTCTCTACAATGCCAAGTCATCCCAGAAATCTAAGATGCTTCAAAGATACACCAAAGCAAACCTTATCAACTAATCTTGCATTAACCAGGTTAATTAAACCCTAATTGCAACTAGGTTTGAACAGCAACACTTATTTTGGTAGCACAGAAAAATCTGAGAAATTACAGTAGCTTACTTTCATCTAATCTAGCATGTCACATTCTTGACACTATTATTCTTATATGTCATCATATTTATGATATTATTTTTTTGGATTAAAATGACTTGGAAATTGCCTAAATATCTAACAAAGACTTGTTCATGGATGACATGCCAATGTGTTTGTTTGGTTCAAAATGGATGACAAAGCCTTCCCCTCCGGGGGACATTCACGGATAAGACACGTACTCCTACTTAAACCTAAAAAGAAAGGTCAGTTCACAACTATATCTAGTAGTTAAAAAGCACACAACAAAAGCCGATATCCCATGTGGGAGTTAAGATGACACTGAAGGTAGCTTCTCAATTTAAGATAAGTTCCCCGTAGGACATAAAGGGTAGCAGATGATAAGGCCAATGACACTAAAGGCATTGATTGCTAAATTATGTTTATCCGTAAAAGAAAACGTGTTATGACATGGCATGAAAATTGTAGATCTTAGGATAGCAAATAAACTTACCTACAGCTATCTTGTCTCATGTGTCTTTATTGTGTTGTGGTTATAATAATCAACTAACATAATTTAATTGTGATCTAAAGAGGCTAGATCACCAGTTGGATTATTACATCGCGACACCATGTTACAATAATCCTATAATCCATCTCGGATCTACTTTTCGGTGATTAAGAGTATTTTTTCCCTTGAACTAAGAATAACCAATCATAATAATCCAGAAAATCCAAACATCCTGACTATCATAGTTCATAATTCATATTATAATAATTTAGTTGTGATTCAAACAAGTCCTAAACTACTATGGTTATTCGTATAGCTATAGACATGATCTATCATGCCATAAGATAAGCGTGCACCACATTTAATTTGCCGATTATTGTTTGGTTCATAACCAAAATTAGACATGCCAACGTCAAACAAGACGGCTAGTGCGCCCCCCCTAATTTTCAAGGAGAATCAGTGTTATCTTGCATAGGTGCATGCATGCACACAACGGTACATCTACATGACTAGTTGGCTATATGTACTCACTCAGATATTTTTTATAAAGGGTGTGTTTAGTTCCATCTAAAATGCTAAATTTTTCATGGGATGAGTGAGGGCTTTTTAACTTTTTGGCTTTTTTTGCCCTCTTAAGGCCAAAATCCAAAATGGAGAATGGATACCTTTTTGCCAAAAATTTTGCACGGTGTTTAGTTCCATTTTACAAAATGATGGGCCAAAACCCAAAAAAATTGAGTGAAATGGGAAACTAAACACACCCAAAACCTAAAAAGAACATTACAGCAACATTCAGTTAAAAACACAAAACGAAAGGCATATGTCCCATGGAGCTAAGATGACATTGAAGGTGCATAGGCTTCCCATGATAAGTTCTCCGTTACGCCAATAACACTAAAGGCATTGGTCGGTAAATCGTGTGATCCATAAAAAGAAATCATTATGCGTCATTAGGGATTTCAATTTTATGACATGGCATGCAAATTGTAGATCTTATGATAGCTAACTTGCCTACAACCATCTTGTTCCATGTGTTATTCTAAACTACACTGTGGCTATTTGTTTAGGTAGAGCCATGATCTGCCACCCCTTAAGTTAAGCACGCATCACATTTTATTTGTGTCATGTTATTGTTCGGTTCATAATCAAAATTGAACACGCCAACGTCCTATGGCGGCTGGTGGCTGCTCAACTGTCAACGATTCACATCAAAATGCTTGACTGTCTTCTTCTTTACTAGTACACTAGATTTTACGCGAGCGCACACAAAAGAAGAAGAAAAAAAGAGCCGGCTCTCGTCAGCACTAACCACAGTCCTGCTTGTTCCTGGGTCCTGCCGCAAAAGCTAGCCGTGCAGGAACAGGTTCCCGAACGGCTTCCCTGGAGGGTAAGGGGAAAAAAAAAACATGCTAGACTCTGTCTGGACTCTGGTTTGTCGCGTGCATCATGTCGGTCCAGCCATCTCGCTCTCGTTTTCCGTCCCCTTCTGCCTGCTCTGGTCTGCTCTCTCTTTCACACTTCAGTGCAGCTCATCTGAGGTGAAGCCCGGTTTGTTTGGGGTTTATAAGAAGCTCCTTGTTTCTTGTTCTATACCATGATATACTAAGATAAAGCAAATAAAAATGGTTACTAGTTGCAGGTCGGTGGTACATAAATGGCTATTTTTCTTATATTGTTGGTAGGTGCGTCATTTATGCATAAAAACTTTAGTTGCGGAGACAAAATTGCGACACATTAGCTGTTGTGGAATGAGACTTTACTACTTGATGTTTCACTCATTACGTAACACGTATGGAAAATAATGCCAAGGTACTCTCTTTGTTCGAAAACTTATTATGTTTGGTTTTGTCAAAGATAAATTTCTCTATTTTACCCTGTAGGCCAATTTATGAAGAACGGTGAACAAGGTTGGGGGGTGGCGGCTGCGTGTGGTCTCATCTGAAGCCCCGTTGAGCCGGTCCCTTCGGTGCTCATATATACGTCCAACTCCTGCAACAGCAGAGGCACTGTCCACTGTCCACACCCTTGGCAACCTGTGCGCCGGGCCACTGGGGATGCACGGACACGGACGTGACTTGCGTGCAGGCTCGCGCCCAGCCGCCGCGGGCGGCTGGCCTGCCCGAGCCCCTGAGTCCCGGGACGATGAACTCGCGAGTCTGTAGGCTGTAGCGACGGCGCCGGTCACCGGCGGCAGTTGTGCTACGTTGGGGAAAAGGATAGGGTGTCCTTATGTATCGTTGTGGTAATCGTGCTCATCAAATTTTTTTTAAAAAATTAATTACTATAAAAATATTAGCAATATTTATATCTTCAAAATTTATTATGAAACAGTTCAACAATCTACCTAATAATACTAATTATGTACTATAAATATAATATCTTTTGTATATATAAGTTGTGTACGTTGGACTTTTCGAAAAAATGAAAACGATAGTTAAAATGAGACAGAGGGAGTATGTGTTAGGCTACATGCAAAAGATCTGGTTCGAAGTAAGGACGAAAATGCTTCACTATCTTAGTCTCTGCAAGATCTTTTTTCCTTTTTCATAATTCTCATGGAGACTAAATCAAATCGTCGCCATTATGTAACAGGAAAATTCCCTACCAGGAGCTGAGCTCATTGGTATGATATCTTGAAAGAACTGTTGTCGAGCTAACCAAAAAGTTCGTAAAGACATCGGAGGCTGCACGCCAGTAGGGTTGGTGGAAGACCTGCTGCATTGAGGAGGAAGATGATTAAAAACAACACATATAAATAGAGAAAAAATTCTTTTAACCACCTTAACTTTCGCACACATCTGATTTTTCCCCCTATCTTTAAAATCGGTTTTCTGAACTCCAAACTTTTAAAAACGTTTGTTTTTCATCTTGGGCGGTTCTGATGGCGGATTTTGCTAAAGTGGCACCACTTCAATCGTCCTACGTACGTAACACCACGTAAGTTACGGGAGAGATAAATCGAACTAAGTTAAAAGTTTAGGGAGGAAATCAAACTATAAATATTTTTAAAATCTAATAATTCACAAAAAAATATTTTTATGAAACATATCCAAATATTTGTTATTTGAAAAACAGTGCAAATAAAAGTCCTAAAATCTTATAAAATTATGAAACTAGTTTTAGATATTTTTTTCCTAAAAATCATGATCTATCTTAGGTGCCTAGCTTGAAATTATTTTGAATCTTGATGACTCATTTTAGTGTTTATTTGCTAGAAGAAGTTATCATATCTATTATAATTAGTCGATGTTGAATTGTTGATAATCTGAACTGTGTAGAAGCATTAGGACCATAGTGGCCGATGCTCCCCTACTCTGAATAAATTTTCAAAGCTCCTGTGTTATCCTACATTGTTGCATACACCATATGTTTAATAATATTAAATTAATTTTTACAGACTATTGAATTTAATTAAATGTTAATACAATGAACTATGGAGTTTAGTATGACAGAAAAAACAAGATTGTAGCATATGAGATATGATGTTTGTACAGATAGGATCAAGCGACACAAACATGATTGAGCAACACTTATGTTTCATACTAATAAATAGTGTCAAGTACGATGTGATTACATAACATTTGTATTGTCATCAAAGTCACTTGGTTGTCAATATAGACTAATTATAATAGATCACGAGGGCTTCTGTAACAGAACCGACCAATTATACGAAATTAAGTAAGAAAATCATCCACCGAGCAGACGATTTAGCAAACTTAAGCCCGTATAACCCGGTAGTCCGTGAAATCACAACGGATTTCAAACCAACTTGCATACCAGCCAAGATCGTAATAAGTTTAGTGGTCACCATCACAAGTTATATAAAAGTTCGCGTCGCAAATACATCAGAGTTTTAAACATAGTTATTACAAACCAAGTTCAAATAAAAGTAGCGGAAGCATTTAGTTCAAACCACACACACTCACACAGAGTTCGAAATAAAGTGTCAGCTCAGGATCATCTCCAACAAAAGCATCAGACGAGACGTAGGGAATGACCACTGCCCATGGTCATAAGCTTCACCCATCGCAGGATAAAAGACAATTGATACAGTAGCCGTAATACATCTGCTCATCTGCAACAAGTGGGAACAAAGCCCTGAGTATGAGAAGATACTCAGCTAGACTTACCCGACATAACCAAAAATAAATTGATACCAAGGATCATGACAGGCTTTATGGTAGGTTAGCTGACTCATTTGCAAAAAGGTATTTTTAGTATTTAAATAATCTTTTACAGAAGCTTTGCATCAAGTTAAATCTTTATTAACCTGTCAACTACAATTGCACTGCACTAGAGTTACATGTAATTAAACAAGTAAGGATAACCAATGATCATTTACAACTTCCATCATGTCATAATCCATATAACTGTCCAAGTGTTTCATCAATATTACTACGATGAAGTAACTCAAGTCAAGTGTTCACATCCAGTGAACGATGACGATTCGAATCGATTATTAACCAGCTGGTAATTTATTCCTCACACGAACCTCACTCACCCGCTAAAGTGAGGTATTGGTCACCGAGTCAATCATTCAGGTAAATCTCGAGTTTGCCAGGAACCACATGTACCCGGGGGCCGCCCGACTGCTCTTTGGCCTTATCATCGCGCCCCCGTGTCCTACCACACCTGCTCCGGTACAGTGCGTTGCGGGCAATCCACTCGGCCTGAATAATCTCCCAGCTTCGCGGTCGAAAGGTACATTATTCGGCCAGCTAAATATAAGGCATGCGTTCGATATGACTCGAGGCCCAACAACGGTCGGTCCTTAATCGACACAGACGGAAAACACTACAGTCCGAAACCTTGCAAGTCTCCGTCCATTCTCAATTTCACATTAACACTTAGTTATTCTACGATGACATACTTATTCAAGCAGATCCAGGTAACTACCTATAGCTCGCAGGTGACAGGAAATCACCCCACTTATGTTTCATACTAATGAATTTAATTAAATGTTAATACAATGAACTATGGAGTTTAGTATGACAGAAAAAACAAGATTGTAGCATATGAGATATGAAGTTTGTACAGATAGGATCAAGCGACACAAACATGATCGAGCAACACTTATGTTTCATACTAATAAATAGTGTCAAGTACGATGTGATTACATAACATTTGTATTGTCATCAAAGTCACTTGGTTGTCAATATAGACTAATTATAATAGATCACGAGGGCTTCTACTAGCAAATAAGCACCAAAAGGAGTCTAAATAAGATTCAATCAATTCTATTTAGCCATTATAAGATAGAGAATTATTTTAAAGATATGAAACTATTTTCATATTTTTTAGCTAAATCAAAATTTCTATGAATTTTTAAGATTGAATTAGATTATATGATTTTTAATTGCATATTTTTCAAAAAAAAATGATTTTTTGTAGTTTGATCTATCCTTCAATTATTAACATAAATCCAATTCACCTTTCTCTTATCTTATGTGACACCACGTAGGATACGCTAACAAAAACTGCTTATAGCGAACTAATCATAAATCAGTTGGTTAGATTCCTTGTGGTGGAACTTACCCACCCGGGTTCAAGTCCTCGACTTGGCACGGGTGCTCGCATTTTTCTGGATTTAATCCAGGATTTAACGGCGTTGTGCTTTCAGTTGTAGGCAACGTCCCATCGACAGCGAGGCGCTAGTGATGACTTTATGAATATCAAGATTTATCGGTTCAATCCTTCAGAGGTGCTCATAGAGGGTAGGTTTTGCATACATGGGTTCATAGGGGTGAGTTTGTGTGTGTTGTGGGCGTAATTCTCAAAAAATAATATAAAAACATACATGGTTTTTAAAATTGAAAGCAAATCAGACGACCACGAAGGTTAAGGGTTAAAATGACTTTTTCCCCTTAGAGCATCTCCAGAGTACCCTATTTCCCTTCTCAATCCTTGTTTTTTTTAGCAAGATGAGAAAAACACCTCTCCAACAACTTCTAATCCATGCTCATAAAATTTAAGCACTTGGTAAATCCTCCCCCGTCACGCGTAACTTTGCGCGTAGTAGCTATCGCGCGGATCCCGTGCGTATCAGTCAATCTAAAGGTGAAAGGGCGTGGAAAAAATTAAAGGTAGAAAAGGGTTCCTAATGCAAATGTACGATATTAAAGTAGTTCCGATAATTTAGAAATAGTATAGGATTCCTGATGTAAAATTGTCTTCTATGTTTTAGGAGTGGATTATTAGAAACTCTTGGAGATGACCTTCTTTTTTTCTACCAATACCTTTTTAGGAGTTACAAAACTTCATGTTTTTGGGAGGAAAAAATAGGATACTCTTGGAGATGCTCTAAACATATGTTTTTTTTATGTGGAAAACATATGTTTGTTAGTGTTTCCTTTATCGCCCACCAGGCCACCACCCACCGATCTAGGGAAATATTAAGCCAATCTGGCCCAAGAAGAAAGCAGCTTCGAAAGGAAGCCCAGCCCAGACCAGACCGACACAAACTAAATACTTCATGTTCGGACGACTCGAAGCCTCTTGGAAGTTGGAAGCGAGGTCTTCCTCTTCCCTTCTTCCTCACGGGGTGTCGGGTGATGGCGTGATACAGATCGATAGCGTAGGTGCCGTTCATCTCTACAATGCATATTGGAGTGAGGAAATTTTCTTGGCCCAACATCACTCGTAGCCATCCGATAAAGATTTGATTGATCTAATATCTTGCGTGTCCGTACAAGTTGGAGTGATGTGCTCAAACATGATGCGAAGTGTGATTTCAAAATAAATCTCTACCAAATATTAAAGGGATAAAATCCTTGGTCCAACATCGTTCACAACCGTTTAATTGAGGTATGGTGGATCCAGTCTGTCCGACTCTCCCATGTGCACGGTGTTTGTCCTAAAACGATTTGAGACATATGATACGATCATTGATATATCTCTAAGACCTTTATCCTGTACGAGTTAGACCAATATGTGTCGAGAAACAGTAGAAAGTTTGATTTCAAGATGAATTGAGTCGCAAGTCATTCGTATAACACGTAACAAGTGTACGTCAAAAAGAGTTGACGGAGACAGTGCGCTTGTGTTGATTTATGAACCGTGGAAGAGTCGCCGAGGGATGGAACTATGGAACCAGACGACTTTATTACTGCTCGAGTCATTTTCACCTGCCCTGACCCACCGTTGTCGGCACGTAGACGTAGTACGAACGAGTGCACGTCACTCTCCGAGGCTTCTTCCCCAATTTGCAAAAACAGACACGCGCGCGGTAACCCCACGCCCCCACCATGTATCATTGCAAACCACTCGTACGTACCAATAATATCCATGCCCAACTGTCCATGTCCTTTTTGCTTAACAAAGCAAGACGGACTGACGGAGAACTGTGCCGATGGCGGCGGGCGCCGGGGGCCGGCGGCACAGCCGATAGCCGGCCCAGCCAACCAGACCCCACCAGGCCACCACATCGTGGGAGCTGCGCTTGCATGCGCTCCAATCGCCCGGATTCCTGCGCGCGAGCGAGAGCGAGGGAACGCACGCTTGGTGGTTGTGGTTGTGGATCCCCGGTCCGCAGCTGTCCGTCCTGAGAGAGGACGACTGGCGCTTTCGCCGAGCCCGCCCCGCCCGGGCGCGCAGACTTGCGGTCGCGCACGACGGCGACGCGCGCGGCCGACATGCATGCAATCATCCTACGCGGGGATGGGATTCCATCACTAGCCAGGGCCTGTTTAGTTGTAATTTTTTTTTTGCAAAACGACACTGTAGCAAATTTCGTTGTTATTTGACAATTATTATCCAATCATGGTCTAATTATGCTTAAAAGATTTGTCTCGTCCATTTCATCTAAACTGTGTAATTAGTTTTGTTTTTTATCTATATTTAATGCTTCATGCATGTGTCCAAAGATTCGATGTGACGGGGAATCTAAAAAATTTTGCAAATTTTTTTGGGAACTAAACAGAGCTCTAGGCCTCGTTCGGCTGACTGGTGGCTGGTGGCTGGTGGCCGGTGCTGATTTGTTGTGAGAGAAAAATACTGCTAGCTGGCTGATGGCTGGTGCTGAATTGACGTGAGGAAAAACACCGCTAGCTGAGCCAGAGCTGCTAGTGTGTGACGAGGAAGTCCGAACCACATGGGACAGAGGCCTAATCATCCTACGCCAGAGGACACCGATGATTGGACTGCTAACGTCGACCGGCAAGCAAACTGCCACCCACCACAGGCCCAACCCGTCGGGTCGCAAATAGGGGGTGCTAGTGTGCTACTGCCAAGTAGGAGTACTACCATACCACTCCACTCTAGCAGAGCCAACGGCGAGCCCAACTGTCCAAGGACGTACTGTACCAGCAGGGCTGTTGCCGTATCGGAGTAGTTAGCCGTTGCCGTGCCGCGTGCTCTAGAAAATGCGTGGTGACTCGTGAGCGATCCCGGATCCCAGGCACGTACGGCAAGTCGGCAGACACTTTCGATCGGACTCGGACGCCGAAACAGAAGGAATCTCGGGAACAAAGCACCGGCGCCGTTTGGTCCAGAAGAACTACTACGTGCTGCACACCACGCTCCCTCCTTTTTTTTTTCTTTCTCTGATGTTGTGATTCCATGAAAAGGAAGGACCAGTAGCGGCTGTCCACATCTCGTTCTCGTTTTGTGACAACATAAAAGAGGTAAGAACGCTACCGGACCATATGCCGCCGCTGAGGGCAAAGCCACCAAATCTCAACAGCACCCAAGTGACATGACAACACTACAACAGTGGGCCGGTTTAGTTGCCAAAAATTTGGCAAAATGACACTGTAGCCATTTTTCGTTGTTATTTAACAATTAGTGTTCAATCATGGTCTAATTAGGCTAAAAAGATTCGGCTTGTCCATTTCGTCTAAACTGTGTAATTAGCTTTATTTTTTATCTATATTTAATGTTTCATGCATATGTCCAAAGATTCGATGTGACGGAGAATCTGAAAATTTTGCAAAATTTCCTGGGAACTAAATAGGCCCAGTAAAGTGATGGCACTCGGAACAGGCCTTCGTTTTCACCAGTGCATTGCATTGTTTTTACCGGATAACCCAAGCGGTTCGCTTGAGATTATCATCCAAATCAGCCAGCCACGCAGCAGTATTTTTCTCTCACAAAAAACCAGCCAACAGTACTTTCAGCCAGCCAGATCAGCCCAAGCGAACAGGCCAAGCTAAGATGTAGTACCCCAACATTTCGATTGCTTTAACAAATGTTCGTGTAGTACTTCCATTTAAAAGAACCTCGTGGATTGCAGAAGAAAACAATGCACGTAGAGGAAAATTCAACATGTGCAAACTGGTCGTAGGTTGCTGATCTGATTAAAGATGGCAGCGGTTCGGGTTCGGGGCGGATACCCGCGGTTTTCGGGTTCTCGGGTTTCGGTTTTGGTGCCTGTTTTTTGCCCACGGTTTTGCGGTTTCGGATACCCGAAATACCGCGGGTTTGGGACGGATTCTAAATTTGACCCGTGGTGCTCCATCGGGGCCCCGAAACATGCAGCCCATTAAAAGCCCAGCTAGCGACCCTAGCTATATAAGCGAAACCTCACTCGGTCACCTGATGCCGACCCTCGATCCCGGCCCTGGCCTCCCCGTTCCCCACCTCGGTCTCCCGTCTCCCTCACGCGGTCGAGCCTCCGCTGCCTCCCCCGGTCCCGGCCTCCCAATTCCCCACCTCGGTCTCCCGTCTCCCTCACTCCATGTCTCCTTCCCGCACCCAGGCGCCGCTCCGGGCTCCGACGCTCCCGCACGGCGGCCTCACACCCACGCCCGCAACCAGGCGCCGGCGCCGCGCATCAGGCGCGACCGCGCCCCGACGGGCGACCGCGCCGGCTCACCGCCTCACCGGCCTCGGCGCTGGCCAGTCCGCGACCTCGCCCCATCGCCAGTCCGTGACCTCGCCGAGCTCGCCAGCCTCGCCGACCTCCCCACCTCGCCGGCGAATCTAGCAGTCCAACAGGTACGACGACACATCCCTTCCCTAGATCTCACCTCCCCTCCGGTCGAATCCAGCAGTCTAGCAGGCCTTGGTGCTTTGATGACTTGTCTTGATGAAAAAGATGAAGAAGAGGTATTGCTGTTGTTTCTTTCTATATTCAACTTGTGAATTTACAATGCGTTGAACATTCAAGTAATGAGCTACTCTCTCTATTTTTATTTCACAGGATGAAGATGAGTCCACCATAATTGAGGAATGATGAACTTTGTAATATTCTGGACTGTGTCAGCGTGTGTGCCTCAATCTAAGATGAATGGCTCAAGTTGTCTACTTATTTGATCCCAAAAAACTCTTATTTGTATTAATGTCCAACTTCTGTTGTTACTGTAATATGTGAGTTGTACCTGTACTGAACTTGGGTTGCTCCTCTATGAGTTGTACCTGTACTGAACTTGGGTTGCTCCTCTAGTAGTCAGCATGTCTGTACGCCTGTTTATCAGTAGTCAGTACTCAGTACATGGGCACATGGCATTGGCTTAGACTTAGAGGCTTAGAGCCTTAGCTTAAATGTTTATGTTTCTGGACATGGCTATCAGCTGCCTGCTAGCAGCTAGCCTGCTACTTCTACTTGCATGTTCTATATATCATCTATGATATTCAGAACCATCTCTTATGTTCCGGTAATTTATTGAAACATTTTCGGGTTTCGGGTATCCGCGGGTTTCGGTTTCGGGGATAGATTTTCATCCGAATCGGGGTTCGGGTCAGGTTCGGGTTTTAAGTTCGGGTTTCGGTTTTGGGTGTACGGAGACTCCACCCGATCCGAACCCGACCCGTTGCCATCCTTAGATCTGATATCCCCATCCAGCAATTCCAGGCTGGCAAAGATAAACAAACACACTAGTAACCGGAGGAGTGCGATTGTGCGAAGCATACAAAAAGGAGAAAAAAAGTCGTCGGCAAGCGTTCTCACGAAGCGAACAAACGCAAACAACACACGCGGCACCACTCACTCGCCCTCCCTGACAATGTGACCAGCTCCAC
Organism: Saccharum hybrid cultivar R570; assembly: GCA_038087645.1. Classification (NCBI taxonomy): domain Eukaryota; kingdom Viridiplantae; phylum Streptophyta; class Magnoliopsida; order Poales; family Poaceae; genus Saccharum; species Saccharum hybrid cultivar. Next base: position 5,561,277 of record JAQSUU010000191.1, on the reverse strand, counting down.
TTCGGTCCCACTAATCAGTAGCTCAATGCTTCCCAACATCCCTGTAGGTGACACGAGGCCGCGTTTTAAAAACCCCTCTCACCCCACCGCGCGTTTTCCTCCGCTCGGGCCGCGTTCACTTCCCCTCCCAACCCAAAATATTTCCTCTTACACACATCACATCAAATCTTTTTACGCATGCATGGAACATTAAACGTAGGTAAAAAAGATAACTAATTGCATAGTTTGTCTGTAAATGTCGCGACGAATCTTTTGAGCCTAGTTAGTCCATAATTGGATAAATTTTGCCAAATAACAACGAAAGATGCTACAGTAACTTTTCAGCTACTTTTAGCGAAGTGAACACACCCTCGGAGCCTGTTTAGTTCCTCCCCAACCCAAAAAGCAAACCCAAAAAGTGCTACAGTACCTGTCACATCAAATCTTGCGGCACATGCATGGAGTACTAAATGTAGACGAAAGAAAAAACTAATTACACAGTTTAGTTGTAAATCACGAGACAAATCTTTTGAGCCTAATTAGTCCATAGTTGGACACAAAGTGCCAAATAAAAACGAAAAGTGCTACAGTAGCCGAACCCAAACTTTTTCACCAACTAAACAACCCCTCGGTTTATTCCCCGCGCCCCAACTGCGCGCACAAACGCTCTGCCACGCTGCTGCTTGCAACTGCAAGAGGATTCATTCATTTCCATCGCTGCTTGCAACTAGTAGTGAGCTGTGTACACCAAAACCTAACGCGCTATATATATATATTTGTATAACTGCTGGTCTCGATCAAGTCGTCGCCCAATTGGTTAATCGGGAGCAGAGGCATCGCCCACGCCCAATCATCCGCCCCCAAATCCCCAGAAGCACCCACCCGTCGCGCGCGAGATCCCACGCGCGTACCACCAGCACAGCACCACCACCCCTCCCGAGGATTCCCTCCTCCTCCTCCAGCGGTCCCAGGCCGGCGGCGGTGGCCTCCGGAGGCCCTGCGACGACGACCCATGGACGCGGCGGCGGCGAAGAAGATGACGCGGAGCATCTCGCGGCAGCTCTCGTCGGGGGCGGCGCGGCTGTGGCGCCAGCTGTCGCTGGACCCGCACACCCCGCGCCGCGGCGGGCCGGGGCCGGCGGCGGGCGCGCGGCAGACGCGGTTCGCGATCGCGAGGCAGTCGTCGCTCGACCCGACGCCGCGCGGCGGGCCGGACGGGTCGTCGGCGCACCAGCAGCTCGCGGTGCCGGAGAACCTGGACGCCACCATGCGCCTGCTCTTCGCGGCGTGCCAGGGGGACGCCGCCGGGTTGGAGGAGCTGCTCCGGAGCGGGGTGGACGTCGACAGCATCGACCTCGACGGGCGCACGGCGCTGCACATCGCGGCCTGCGAGGGGCAGGGGGAGGTCGTGCGCCTGCTGCTCGACTGGAAGGCCAACATCAACGCCCGCGATCGATGGGGTAGCACGGTTCGTCAACTCTACTGCTACTACTACTTTTTTTCGCGACCATGCAAATTATGTATATCATTAAGAAGAAAGAGTTTACGGTATAAGACAACAAAATGCGGCCTAGAATGCGAGCAGCACGCTACGGCCGCAACCCGGCCCCCTGCACCTAGAACATGGTCGCAGCAAGCAAAGCAACAAAGGAAGTAGCGAAGGCGAAAACTACAGAACAGAGCTACATGGTGGCTGAATTTTGCGACGTCTGTTCCTGGGCTCCCCGAGACCAGAACGCAGAGAGTTGGGAGAACCCTGCCATGGACCATCTCTCGGCCTCCTCAGCGATGGCGCCGACGAGATGGAGGGGGTTCGACGAGCATTGTGGAACGTCCTCTGGTTGCGTTCGTTCCATAAGCACCATGCAACAAGGATGACTAGGGAGTCGAACCCAACGCGCCAAGCGGAGGGGAGCGATGTCCTGCACTGTAGCCACCAATCCAGGAAGAGATCACCTGGCTGTGGCGTCAAACCTAGAGCGCGAAGTCTCGCCAGCACACGGAACCAAACTTCCCATGCGTAGACGCATTCCCCAGCGAGGTGGGCCGCCGTCTCCTGCTCCTGATCGCAAAGTGCGCATCCATCGTCATCCTGCAAACCTCGTCGTTTCCTTCTTGCGGCAGTCCAAAGACGATCGTGTAGGAGCAACCAGAAGAAGAATTTGCACTTTGCAGGTGCTCTGGCCGCCCACAATTCAGACGCTCCGCGCAGTGTCGTCATGCCCACGAAGAAGGCCTTGTAAGCTGATGAAGCGGAATATGAGCTGTCCGCAGCCCATTTCCAGATGAACCGGTCAGAGGTCAAGTCGTCGAAGAGTACGTCGTCGACCTTGTGCCAGACCAACACGTAGTCACAGAGGACGTGTGCTACTGGAGCCCCACGGATGTCCCGCACCCAGCTTCTATTCGTGATGGCGTCTCGGACGGACTTACCGCGACGACGCTTCGGAATGGCATTGAATAGGTGCGGGGCGAAGCGGTAGATGGGCCCGTCAGGAAGCCACGGGTCCGTCCAGAACTTGGCCGAGTGGCCATCGCCGATGGTCACCGTGATGGATGCCTGGAACATTGACTGAACGACGCGCTCAGGTTTGCGCGGAAGGGCGCACCGGCTCAGGTCCGGCCGCGTCCGCCGTAACCACTCCCAACGAAGTCTCATGGCGAAACCGGCCACCCTGAGGTCTCGGACGCCCAGCCCCCCCATAACAGGTAGGGGCGTTCACAATCCTCCACGCAACACGACACTTGCCGCCGGCGACATTGTCCGTTCCTGCCCAAAGAAAGGACCGACGCAGCTTGTCTATCTGACGGGGCGCCCGGCGGATAGGCCGGAGGCAATCGAGACGTGAACCGGAATGGCGGACATGGTGGTCTTCGTCAGAGTGGTCCGCCCGGCATAGTTGAGCATGTCGGCTTTCCACGTGGGGATGCGCGCCGCAATCTTGTCGATAAGCGGCTGCTCTTCCGCGTGCAACGGCCTCCGTAGGGTCAAGGGGATGCCCAAGTACGTGCACGGGAATGGGACCAGCCGCCCCGGGAAGGTCTCCAAAGTGGTGGCGACCTCTTCTTCGGAGCAGCGAATCGGGGAGATGGAGCACTTCTCCATATTCGTTACCAAGCCCGCAGCATCGGCGAAGAGGCTTAAGATGGCCCTGAGACATCTGAGATCCCGCGCCACAGGAGCCAAGAAGATGACCAAGTCATCGGCATAAAGCGAGGCTCAGCTGCGGATCACTATGGTCGGCAGTGGCTGGAACACGCCACGCGCGTCCGCGGCCAAGATCATGGCGTTGACGACCTCCATGACGAGCACGAACAGCATTGGTGATAGGGGATCCCCTTGCCGCAGCCCACGGGCGTGCCAAATCTTCCTACCCGGCCTCCCATTCATCAGCACGCGTGTAGAGGCGGTGGATAGCAGTAGTGCTACCCATTCCGTCCAACGACCAGGGAAGCCCAAGAAGGCCAGGAGCTGTAGGAGAAACTCCTAGGAAACGGAGTCAAACGCCTTTGCGATGTCCACCTTGATGAGGACAGCCGGGCAGTGACGGCTATGCATCCAGCGGCAAGCAAGCTGAACCGCCATATAATTGTCGTGAATTGATCTCCCGCGGATGAAAGCGCTCTGGTTGCTTCTCACCAGGAGCGGAAGGTGCGGCGCCAATCTGTTAGCAAGGACTTTGGCGACAAGTTTCCCCACACTGTGAATCAAGCTTATGGGTCTGTATTCTTTCAAATAGGAGGGCGTTGCCGTCTTCCGGAGAAGCACCATATTTGCGGTGTTTAGAGTGCTCAGGCTACGACCATCCAGTGCCCAGATGGCGTTGAAGACCGCCACGACGTCATTTCTGATCACCGACCACGCGTATTTGTAGAACCGCCTAGCCGTCCGGGCCGGGCGCCCGGTCATTCGGGATTTCCTTGATCACGCCCCAGATTTCGTCGACTGTGAACGGCGCCGCCAAGGCATCAAGTTCAAGCTGCGGCAATTGTAGGGAGGCCAAGCTGACGTTCCTGGTACGCGCGAAGTATGTTCCAAGAATGGAATTGTAGTACTGGTAGATGGCGTCAGCCTTGGCCTCCTCATCGGATAGCGACACGCCATCATGTTCGAACGTAGGAATATAACTCTTCCGCTTTCAATGACAAGCTTGGAGGTGAAAGAACCGTGTGTTGGCGTCACCCTCGCGGAGGAAGCGGATGCACGATCTCTGGCGGGCAATCGTCCTGGACAGCGATGCCAGGCCGAGAATGGTTCGTTTGAGGTCCATTTGCAACTCAATCTCCTCATCCGATAAGCTCCTGGACTCCTGGGCCACGTCAAGCTCCTTGACAATAAGCCTGGCCATGGTAAGCTGGAGCCGCACACCGCCGACCGATTTCGCACTCCATGCACGCAGAGCTTTGGCCGTGTATCTCAGTTTGGAATCAAGTGTGCGGCATGCATCCGCACCTCCCGACGCAGCCGACCACGCTTCAGCCACGACATCCAGAAATCCATCGAGTGTAGTCCAGAAAGCTTCAAAGCGGAACTGAGGTTTCGCCCACGGTACCACATCCAATCGAAGTGACAGAGGTGCGTGGTCCGAGCAGTCCGAGGACATGCATGCCAGGTAGTGGTTAGGAAAGAGATCGAGCCATGCACATGTAGCTAGCATGTGATCAAGGCGTTCCAGTGTTGGTCTCCGACGCCCGCTGGACCACGTGTATAGGCGGCCATGCAGGTGAATAACTGAATATCCGCAAGCTGCGTACGGAAGCGCCTCATCCAGTAGCGGTGCAATCTTCCCTGGTTCTTGTCTTGATCCCGGTAAATCATGTTGAAGTCGCCGCAGTATAGCGCGGGACCGGGACAGGATGTCATTGTACCCTGTAGTTCGTCTAGGAAGGTGGTCTTCTCGGCGAGCACCGTTGGGCCGTAAACAAATGTTAGCCACCAGCCCGGGGTGCTGCCATTCAGAGGCACGAGGTGGACTGACACAGAGTATGCACGGGTTACCGCCATCGTGCCTGACCAAACGTCGCGGCGCCATGCCAACAGACCCCCCCGGCAGTGTCGATTGCCGGCAAACAGGCATAATCAAAGTTGGTTCCCATAATGTCCACAATCCAAGCGGCAGGAAAATTCTGGACCTTTGTCTCCTGAAGGCAGAGAAGCGACAAGTGTTCGGACATCACCACAGTGCGAACAACAGAGCGACGGGCGCGAGAGTTGAGCCCGCGCATGTTCCAACAGAGAAGTTTTTCCTGGTCCATGAAGGCTCTTGGGCGACGGGGTTAGGGGAGGCGTCAGACAGCCACGCGCCTCAACCCAAACCGCCTGCGCGCCGGGAACAGTTCACGCATGGCTTCCTTCGTGGTGGACGACAAGTTACCGCAGAAGGTCTCCCTGAACCTGCAGCATCAGCAGGCTGCGTCATCATCCCCGGGGGCAAATCCTGGGCGTCAACAGGGGTAGTCTGTGGCGTCGTGGTAGTAGGCGGGTGTTCCCCTTGCAGCGCAGCTGTGGACACCTCAGCGACAGCGACGCATGCCTGAAGCAGCGACATGTCATCGAGAAGTATGGCCCCCATGATGCCCAGGGACTCACAAGGCGGCGATCGTCGTCCGATCAGGGAGACGTCATCATCCCAAGTGGAGGTCGCTGTTGACCCGCACACCGTCGTTGCGAAATTCAGTTCTAGGCTTGATAAATCGCCAAGGTCTGCAGTAGCCGCGGTGACGATGTCGTCCCGGGCAAGCATAGATACAATCTCGTCGGACGGACCGATGCACGGTCCCATCAACTCACTCGTCTTCGTCATCTGTTCCACAAGATCGGCCTTCCTGGCCGGCATATTTTGCAGATGTTGCTGAGCAGCGCCTGCGGGAGCTGGTTCAACCACGTCGGTGGGGAATGGGCAGGAGACTGAACCAATGATCACCGTCCCCCTTGCCCTGAAAGTAGGTCCTCGACGGACACCCAGGCGTGTGGTGTCCCTATCGTCGGTGAATCGGTAGGAGTGCGGACCATGCATCCTAGCTCGGTCACCACCACCATCCATGCCTGGGTGGTTTCTGTAGTTGGAGTCACCAGAGTCCTCACTGTCACCGTTGCCCCTGCCGCCCCGGTCCTCATCGTCAGATGGGGGAGGAGTGCTCCAGTCCTAGGCTTCAAAAACGCGCAGGCGAACCTGGTAACGCAGCCCCGGGAGACTACTGGGCAGGACATCACCGGGCTCGACGTAGAGAGCCCTGCCAGGGATCATCGCATTGGTCTCGGGGATGAACAGGGTCTTCTTGTCTAGGACAGCTCGAGGGTGTGAACACCAAGCAGCGACATAAAATTCACAATCATCTTCTTCAGGAACGGTGCCCGGGGGTGCAACCTCCACGTTTGCACAAGAGGTGCCCAGGATGTGCTGTGCCACCGCTACAGAGCGAGCATGAAGTGGAACGTGCCGCATACCCACAAGCACCCTGTAGTGGAAGCTATCCGCTGAAGCCGCGGAGGTTCTAAGACATCGATTCCAAACCAGATGGAGAGGCGCATTGTGGATTGCCGTATGAAGCACAGCTTCCAAGTCAGTATGGCACGCGAACCTGACAAGGAAGTCCTCTGGCTCGTGCCGGACCACCGATGCCGCCGAATCATCAATGCCGAAGTGCACCAGCAGGTGTTGACGGATCATCGCCGCAGAGACCGCCGGCCTGGTGCCCGCGACGACAGCGACAAGGGCAAGGCGTAGCTCCGCTTCCGCCGCCTCAAGCTCCGCAGAGCGAGGTATGACGACAAGCTCCTCTTCCGGCCTGCAAGCAGTGTTTGCCAGTTCGTTGTCACCCTCGGGCGAGGCGGGCTCAGCAGAGGGGCGTCGATTGACATGCTCGGGAGACAGAGAACAGCGTTGGGGCACCGACGTCGAGCGCCCGGTCGAGATGTAGCCCCCGGTGACCGCATCATCCGAGGCCACAGGGCGTCGCAGGGCGCGTCGACGGTGCTGTTGAGGGAGCTGGCGAGGCACACGTGCCGGGGGAGACCGGCAACGCTTCCGAGTCCCAGCCCCATCAGTCGACAGCGGGGGGAACGGACACTCACGCCCGCGATGGCATTCATTGCCACAGTTCAGGCAGCGACGCGGGTTGCCGCAGTTCGCGTGGACATGCCCTTCGCCCAAGCAATTGAAGCACTTTCCGACGAGCTCCGGCGGCACCGGCTTGGGCCGCTGCGGCGGAGTGCGCCGACGCCAACGCCGACGACTGGCCACCAAGTGGAAACCATCAGCGTCAGGGGCCCCAAGAGCGCGTGCCGGGTGACTGACCGGCGGCGACGGCGACCTAGGCCCCGACGTCGCGGGGGGTCATTCCAGGGCGACACCGGGGCGAGAGGTCCGCGAGGGACCTTCAATCGCCCCGTGCGAGCGACGAGCTGCCGCCATAAAGCCGCCAGCATCCCTGATGCGGCGGCGACGTCGCGGACGGCGATGACGGGGCCCACCCACGGGAGCCACGGTCTTCCCCTTCGGAACTGGCGCCGGAGAGGTAGGGCCCGAGTCCTCTGAGCCCTCCGACTCCTCGGAGTCCGAGAAGGACAGGCGTTCTCCATAGTTCGCCCATGAACCGGCCGGCGAGCCAAAGAACGGGGCCGCATCGGGGTTGAGCGTGGAGGGCCCGGCGCGCGACGACGAGAAAGGGGCCGCATTGGGGTTGAGCCGGGCGGATCCGGCCAGTGCGGCGGCTCGCACGTCCTCTTCCACCTGGTCCACCCAGGAGCGGCGGGCCGAGGAACCCAGCTCCATGGATCAGAGCAGGCACAACCAAGGAGGAGTCGGGGAGGGGAGATTCGGTGGTGGTACGCCTGGGGGGTGCCCAGGTCGTAGATCTGTGGGCGGCAGCGGCGGAGGCCGCCAGCGCGGGGGCTGTGGGCGCCGGGGCCGGGCGGCCGCCGGCGGGGGTCGGGGGGAGCTCACGGGTCCGGCTGTGGCGAGCCTAGTGTTCCCATTCTGCATGCAGGAGTGAACTCTGAATCTGAAGGCACGGTTGCTACTACTACTTCATTTTCATTACTAGCTCTCTCTGTTCCTCTTTGACAAACGCGATCAGTCTAGATCACCGAATGGGTGGAGCCTTTGTAGTTTCTCATGTGCTTCAGTTCATACTAATGGAAAGTACAACGCTAGATCAATGCCACGCTAGCTGAACGAATTTCATGGTTTAACCTATGCAACTGGGTATTTATAGAGAAACAGTCAACGTCTCAACGATTTTGATTAGACCAGCATGATAAGAGGAAGTACCTTATCTAACTGAACTTTATCTCTGTCTTCCTGCATTTTTATGGACGATTTTCAGCCAGCAGCAGACGCGAAACATTACGGCCATTTCGAAGTATATAATCTTCTGAGAGCAAGAGGAGCAAAAGTTCCGGTACTATATTTCACTGACGCAAAAATACTGAGCTATTCCTTTTTTTAGAAGAAGAAAAAAAAAGATGCAAGGGATCTGAGCCATTCCTCCTCTCTTGCTTTCTCAGATACTGTATATATTTAACATGTGCTTATTTTACTCCCTAGAAAACCAGAAAGACTCCAATGGCTGTGTCAAATCCGAAAGAAGTTCCAGAGTATGAACTGAACCCACTTGAACTGGAGTTCCGAAGAGGAGAGGAGGTCACAAAGGCATGTTTGTTTTTTTTAAGAATATTGTCTGTTTATTGTTCATTTTACTCTGTTCTTAATGTTTTTGTACTTTGGGTTTTGGTTATTCAGTGACTTCCACTATGATTTTACTTCCACATAGAAGCTCAAGCTAAAGGATGTTTTTTTTAGAATTTTCAGATCTATTTATTCTCAATATATATGCTCTGCCTGTGCTACATTATGTCTTCTCTATCTATTCGTGCAAGTGTACATTAGCTTAAAAATTTGCAGACAATTGTGACAGTCCTACTTGCCATACAATTTACAGGGTACATATCTGGCAAAATGGTATGGCTCGAAAGTGTTTGTTAAGATACTTGACAAAGAAAGCTTCTCGGATGCTGATAGCATGTAATGGCTACCTACATTAACTCTTATCTTGAGTAATCTTTTTATATTAATTACATGTGCATTCTGTTACCTTCCATTATGTCAACACCATAATTTATTCCTTCTCATTCACTCAGTAAGTTCATGTGTACTACAATTTCAGGGCGATCTTGAAACTTTTTCCGCATGTCACCTAGGTCCCTGAACTATTAATTTGCATATCTATGTCCCTAAACTTACTAAGTGGTTCATTCGAGGTCCAAACCTATATAATTAGTGTTGATCTGTTTACTTCGCATCTATTGCAGCATCCATGTCAATGAAAATTTGAAATTCATCATTCATATCACTATTGAGTCACACATCATAGACAATGAAAAAATAAGAATTCCAGTGGATGCACATGTTTAACATCATCTCTCTCTCTTAGATGGCCATAATGCATTCTGGTTTGCAACATCGGGGGTCATATGCTAACTAATGGTATTTGGATCTTGAGTGGCACAATTAAGTTCAAGGACCTAGGTGACACCCCAAGCAAGTTTAGGGACTGCTTGTGCAGTTTTGTCTCTTTATTAGGAATGCATATCCAAATATGATTTTTGGACTGTTATAGCCATGTAGAGAACATAGTGTGTAAGTGTTAGCCTAAATGTTTAACGGACTAAACGATCACCTATCGTTTAACTATTTATTCGGGCTAAACAACTATTTAAACAAACTAAATGGTGATTAAACAGGATAAACTGCTGATTAAACAGACACGGCAAGCCACCGAGCAGCGTTTACATGGCGCATAAACGGGCTAAACGGCCGTGTAGGCAAATATATTCAAGCTTTTTAACCAAGCAATGCTACATAGGGGGTTTGCCATATAGTTAGTCTGTAATATAACCTAAAATATGTCTGTAGCATTGTAATTTTTGTTCTGTTTCATAGGGGTTGGCCTAATTAATTAACTTTTGAGCTCTTCTTTTCTTTTTGCATGCAATGTTTCTAAGTGCCATTGTTATGTTTGTTCAGAAATGCGTTCAAAGACGAGCTGACCTTACTTGAGAAAGCACGGCATCCCAATTTGGTTCAATTTGTTGGAGCTGTCACACAAAATGTCCCAATGATGATTGTTTCAGAGTACCATCAAAAGGTAAGTTACTATAACTGACCGAACAAGACAAATTTCTGTATTCAGTTTCAGTTAGTTGCTCAAGCCATTCTCTTTCAAGTAGCACTCTTTTTACACATAAAATCTATGCCGTCTTTGTCATTGATGACTATATCCGTTTTTCCCTGATTAGGGTGATTTAGCCAGTTATCTTGAGATGAAAGGTCGCCTGAAGCCTCACAAAGCTATAAGATTTGCTCTTGAAATTGCGAGGTGTGTAAATACTCACGAGATCTATATGTTTTTTTTAAATGTTTGTCCTTTTGATAAAATTTTATGCACCTTGCGGCTTGCAAAATGTTCACTGAAGTACATTATTTTATACTCACATAGAAAAAAAAATTCTTTCCTGGCTTATGGATCAGAATGGCAGGACGGTTCTTTTAGGTGTGGTAACACACAAATGTGTTTTCAGATAGCAATTTTGTGTTGATTCAGTTGGGTACAATTGAAACAACACTATGAAGCTTGTGTCTGCTACAGTTGAACCGAACAAAGTGTTCAGGATTTTTTCCGTTCTTGTTCAGGGGACTGAATTATCTTCATGAGTGCAAGCCTGAGCCAATCATTCATGGACATTTATCACCAAAGTAAGCTCATTAAGCATTATTCCATTGTTGAATTCATGCAAAACTTTTAAATATAAGTGGCTACATGTATGCTGTACGCTATGATACTTTGGTAAGGTTGCAGAAACATCGTTCGGGACGACGAAGGACAGCTTAAGGTGGCTGGGTTTGGATCACTGAGTTTGACTAAAGTTTCTGAAGATAAAGTACAAATGGCTCAGCCAGTTGCAAAACTAGACAGTATGTTGCGCTTACTCAGAGGTTTTTTCTTATTAAAGAAGAGCTTTGATTTATAAATGGACCTTAGATGTCACCATCTCGAAGGAAAAAATAGTTCAAATGTTCAACCCATGTTATGCTCCTCCTAGCCAATCCTCTTTCTTTATTATGCCTTTGCCGTCGAAATGTAAGTTCATGAGTTTGGTCAGTTCCTTTTTCAGATGTAGTGTTCATTTGCTCTTAGAATTAATTTGATACCAATCTTATTTTACTATATAATACTATTTTAGCTAGTGTCCGAGTTCCTTTTAACCCCCCTGTCTATTTGGCAACTGTCTTGTAGCTTGCTGATACTTTCCTCAATGTGCATAGATGTATACATCGCTCCCGAGGTCTACAAAAATGAACCATTTGACAGAAGTGTAGATGTATTTGCATTTGGTCTCATTCTTTATGAGGTACGCAAAGCTATCCAATCTACATGCAAGGAATCCAGGCTAACCTTGTGTTGAATCCTGGCTGATGTGTCACTTAGATGAACAGAAATTCTTAGCTTCTCACGTTTACACTGCTTGCCCGTTCTATGGATGGCTCTGGTTCAGATGATTGAAGGAACGCCTGCTTTTCACCCAAATCCACAAGAAGCAGCAGCTAAGATGATTTGTTTAGAGGGGTCGAGACCAACATTCAAGAATAAACCAAAATACTACCCCAGTGATGTGAAAGAGTGAGTGAATCACACGCTCTACTTACTCGAGGAGTTTTGCTTTCACTTGATCGATCAAGTCCTCTTGCCAACTCAACCACACTAGCAGCGTGCAACTACATAGTACATACTAGGCTAATGGTCACAAGCAGTGGATATTACATAGGTGAAACGCTGCATTTAGCATCGTGCCATTTTGCTGCTCGTGATGGTTCTTTGCACGCTGCAGGCTGATACAAGAATGCTGGGATCCGACGCCTTCCGTCAGGCCAACATTCGCGGAGATAATTGTGCGCCTGAACAAGATACACGCGAGCTGTGCTAAGCAGGGTCGCTGGAGAGACACCTTCAAGCTTCCATGGTATATCTCTGGCTGATCTTATCATATGAGCAGCATCAGTTGCCAATCCCCCCAGTCCAATTCCTCTCTGAAGTGTTACCCGTTTCCTGCAATTGCTTCTCCATTCTGATGCGCTTTCCAGAACATGAACGTAGCTCATTGTTATGCCATAAAAATCTGTCTCGTGGGGATTGTTGGTCTGAATCATACTCCTCGTTTTATCTGACACAGGAAACAAACTGGAGAGAGATAGTTGTAAAGTTCCGCAAGGCTGCCGTCAAGATTTCGCCCCCTCCCTTCAGCAAATGTGAGTAAACACGACTACACGAGTGAAGAAACGTACAGAGTTACAAACAGAAGCCGTTCCTTTTCAGTTCAGGTTCTATACGCGTCCAATAGGAGAGCACAGTTTGTAGCCTGTATGACTGTATCTAGGCTTATGCCACGGGCCCAATTTCTCTTGAGCTATCTTCATCCAAACGGGAACAGTGAACAGAGTTACTTTTCTGAACATTCAGTACGTGCCACTTCCTTTTGAACTCCTACGAGATACGACATGTGAACGTTGTAAATTCCACACTATTTCCTTACCTTTTGGCAGCTCGCATGTGCGAATTTGCTTATTCATCAGGGGGAAAAAAAAGCGAGAAGGCTGCCTAGTTGGGGATGAGTTGATACGTAAAGGCAACGGGTAATATGCTTGGACTTGTAGGACCCTGCATTAGTGTCGTTTGTGTACGTGTGCAGTGTGCTGAGAGAGAACACGAGGCATATGCCGAGAAATACAACCTTTCACCCACTTATTTTCAGCCAACCAGTAATATTTTTCTCTCATAATAAATCAGTCGAACAATCCTCACGCAAATCGAAGAAAAGCTCGCAGCTCACGAGTGTCACGATGAGCTAGACCCAGCGTCCCAGCGCCCAGCGGCGAGCTTGTCCGGTCCGGGATATGCCATCTGGGCAGGGCAACGGGCAACCAATGGGAAGCCAGAAGAACGGTGCCGAACTGCTCCTCGCGAATTTTCAAAGTCAAATCGCGTGTTTTTTATTTTAGTACGGGGCCGTGTTTAGATGCCCGAATTCGGGTCTGAATTCGGGCATGAACAGTGCCGAGTTACTGTAGCAATTTTGTTTTATTTAGTAAAAATTGTCCAAAAATTGATTAATTAGACTCAAAATGTTCGTCTCGGAAAGTACCACAAAACTGTGCTATTAGTTTTTTATTTCATCTACATTTAGTACTTCATATATGTGCCGGCATTTTGATGTGATGGGGAATCTTCTTTTTGCATAGTGGAATTTGGTGAAAAATTTAGAAATTAAACAAGGCCGGACTACCGAGAAGCTTGGAACTGCTTTGATGGAGAACCACTTCTAAAACTCTATTACTCTCTCTCTCTCTCCTGTCCTAAAAGAACAACTTTAGGGGGTGTTTAGTTCCTCTTTAAAAAAATTTCACCCCGTCATATCAGATGTTTGACACATACATGAAGTATTAAATATAGACAAAAAAAACTAATTACACATATTGCGATAAATTTACGAGATGATTTTTTAAGCTTAATTAATTCATGATTTAACAATGTTATGCTACAGTAACATATGCTAATGACGAATTAATTAGGTATAATAAATTCGTCTCGCGGTTTCCAGACGAGTTATGTAATTAGTTTTTATTAGTATCCGAACACTCATTTCGACATCCCATGACAACCCAAAATTTTTCACTCCGGGAACTAAACACCCCCTTATAAAAAAATTCTAACTCTCCCTGTCGAAAATAACCATATATCTCGTTTTTAAAAAGTCAAATCTTTTTAAATTTAACTAAAAATACTTTTATATTTTGTATATCTTATGTTTGTTATGAAAATACTATATTCTACTTAAGAAAAACGGACCGTGTAGTTATTTTAGAATGAATGGAGTCGTTTGATAATTTGAAATTTGAAAGAAAGAAACGTCAAGTCAAGAAACAATAATATCATGCGCAAACATGCAGGCGAAATTAAGCCAGTCTTTGCAGTGGCTGTTACGGAGTAAAGTACTGTAGTATAGATACTTTCCGTGCAACGAATACTTCGATCAGACGGCCAGGGGACTCGCACTTCCACTCCAGCAGCCATCAGGGGACTTGCGGCGGGTTCCACTCCCGTCCCGTTGGCTCTCTCTCTCTGCAAGACGTGCGGCGGCTTGCGGCCGCTCCTCCTGTTATTTTCTTTCCTCCTCCACACGCCTGCTTCACCTCCCTCCCTGTCCCTGGCTCCCTCCAACAGCCCCTCATCCTTCCCTCTCCCCTCCCCTCCCCTCCCCTCCCCTCCCCTGCTTCCCCTCTTCCAAAGCCCTAAACCCCACCCCAGCGCAGCTCGGTGTGCCAACCCACTCGCCCGCCAGGTCGGCGCCGCACCCTTCGCCCGGTGAGCGCCCCCCTCCGTCTCGCTCCAGGAAGCGATCCTCTCTGGCTCTCTCTCTCCCCTTCCCGTATTACCTTTTGTTCCCCATTGGCATTATGTTTTAGGTTCTGTTTGGTGCGAGTCGAGTTCGCTCGCCGTTGCGTCGGTGGTTTGGTGATGATCCAGGGATGGTTTGATCAGTGGGATCGCCAATCAGTGACTCCGCATGCTGCTCTTTGTAATTTTTAATTTTTGGCCCTTTTTTGGGGAAAATTTCAGTGGCGATCGGTGAGGTTTGGGCATTTTGGGGGCCTATGCGGTAACGAAAAGGACCGAATTGAAACTGTGCTTAATCTCTAATTGATCCCAGTGAGTTAATTTTTAAATTTTTTAATGTACAAACCACGGTGGCCTACTAGTGATACGCGTCCTTGTCTCGTTGCTGCCCCTTCCTTTAGGTACTGTTTCCGTACTTCACCTGTTCCTTTGTTGTTCAGTCGCTTAGGCTGGTTAGATTAATACGTGCCTTCCTGTTGTAGTCTGGAACTGTTGAACTGCTGCTGATGATAAAAGTCTGTTTTTTTTTCCTGTTGATATGTGGATAATCTTCAGATTCCTCAACGAGATCAGCAAAACATACAAAACTTTGGCTAAGTAGAGGGGCTCGTGTAAACGTGAAATAGGAATTTCTTGGAATGGTTGGCTACTGATCTCTAGTCCATCTGTTACTGATATTCAGGGACTGTTAGAGGAAGTGCTCTCAATGGTGTCAGAATTAGTTCACAGTTGACCCATGACAGTTACTAGTGATAAATCTGGACAGTTGAGGCAAATAACAAGGGTATTCTTATTTAACTTCTTACCAGCATCTGAGAGAAGACTCTAGATATTTGTCCAGCTGGGGATTCAATATTTACATTTTCTAAAACAAAATGCTGAGTTCACATGTCAAAAGGAAAAAACAAATTGCAAAATTATTTGTTGTAATGCCTATGATTGGATGGACTATGCCAAGCTTGGACACTATTTGCTTTAGTGAATTAGCCTAATGGTTCTTATGAATTAGTTGCTAGCTTCTTGTTTTTTGAATAATTATATTTTTAGGCAATTCAAGAGAACTGAACATTGGGTTCCATTAGAACAACATCCTAGGATTCCTTGAAGATTGTTGTTATATATGGTTGTGAAGTCTTATTGCACCAAGCACCTGTTCTTTGCAACTATTTTATTTCTTTATGGGAATAATCAAATCTTATGCTTATGTTTGGACAATTGGACCACTTCAGGATTCTACCCTAAAAGGCATGACCTTGGCCTTCCCATCTGGAGATTGAGTAGCAATCAAGTATGGCTTCAAGAGCAATCACGAGGAGAAGGAAATATCTTTTCGATCATGTTAAAACACTTAACCTCTCATCTTCATCCTCTACCTTCCAACATGGAAGAATTGGTTCTGAGGCTGAGCCAAGAATAGCACTACGGTTTCTGGAGCAAAGTTCCGGAGACTCAAGATCTGAGAAGGAGCAATACAGTGTGAATTTGACTAAAAGGAATTTGGCAGGTCTTGCTAATAGATTTCTGCGACGTCCAGCTCATGGGGTATCTCTTTCATATTATGGAATTGGAAAGAATGACTTCGGGTTGCCGCTGGGAGCTAGATCTATTCTGCAGTCAGTTCGTGCATCATCAACTGCAACTGCAGGGCAACCTAAGTTGGATATTGATGATGAACAGAGTGAGGATCAGAAGCAAAATAGAAAGAAAAAAGAGGCATCACCAGAGGAATGTGATCAGGCTGTGGAAGGCCTAAGTACTGCAAAAGCTAAAGCCAAAGCTAAACAGGTCCAAGAATCTCCGAAGGCTAGCCAATCAGTTATGCAGAAATTCTGGGCAAGGCTTCTGGGTATTGGCCCTGCTCTGCGAGCTGTGGCTTCAATGAGCAGGTCTCAGTTCCTTCCTTTGTACCTAAATGCGTACATATAAGAAGAATGATTGGTCTGTTTCTTTCTTAACTTACGAAACTTTACCTCTTTGTTTGTCAAGGGCTGATTGGGCTGCAAAGCTTAAGCATTGGAAGGATGAATTTGTTTCTACACTGCAGCATTACTGGTTAGGGACAAAGCTACTATGGGCAGATGTTAGAATCTCATCAAGATTGCTGGTGAAACTTGCCGGTGGAAAAAGCCTTTCTAGAAGAGAGAGGCAACAGCTGACACGCACAACAGCTGATATCTTCAGGCTGGTACCATTTGCTGTGTTCATCATTGTTCCTTTCATGGAGTTCTTACTGCCAGTGTTCCTGAAGTTATTTCCAAACATGCTTCCATCAACTTTCCAAGACAAAATGAAAGAAGAGGTACGTGTTTGATTGGTTTCAGAACCAGAGATTATACTGGTTTGGTGGTGTTACATTTCTCGTCATGCGAATAGTACTCTGTATGTCACAAACTCACTGCTGCAAATTTGTTATTAGTGTATTAGTTCCATGGCACAGCATACCTTACTGTTGCTCTTGTTGCTGTAGATAGTCATTTTTGCGTCTCATGTTTGAACTGGGTCTCCTGTGCCATTTTGTCATGACTACAGAATGAAGACATTATCATAGTGCAAACTGATTGGCTTAAGGACATGATTCATTTTACTGTGCAGGAAGCATTGAAAAGGAAACTAAAAGCAAGGATCGAATATGCAAAATTTTTGCAAGATACAGCAAAAGAAATGGCAAAGGAAGTTCAAACATCACGTAGTGGGGACATAAAACAGACTGCTGAAGATCTGGACGAGTTTTTGAACAAGGTATATATTCTTTCTATGCTCCAATCATTACTGTAATTAGTTATCTATTGTACCAAGGTATATATTCTTTCT
The DNA here is from genome assembly GCA_038087645.1 of Saccharum hybrid cultivar R570. Lineage (NCBI taxonomy): Eukaryota > Viridiplantae > Streptophyta > Magnoliopsida > Poales > Poaceae > Saccharum > Saccharum hybrid cultivar. The sequence goes on along the minus strand of JAQSUU010000191.1, from coordinate 5,544,033 downwards.
ATGCTCCAATCATTACCACAATTAGTTATGTACTGTAAACAGCCGTTTGCTATTCTGTGATTGGATAACATACCTAAATTTTGCTTAGGTAAGGAGAGGTGAACGTGTCTCTAATGACGAAATCTTGAGCTTTGCGAAGCTTTTCAATGATGAACTTACTTTGGATAACATGAGCAGGTTCGATGTTCTTTTATCTTACCTGTATAAATTGATCATCAAGCTATCAAAGTTACACCAGTGACTAAACAGTTGCTTGGTATTTTTTCTGCAGACCACGCTTGGTAAATATGTGCAAATATATGGGTATCCGGCCTTTTGGTACAGATCACTACTTGAGGTTCATGCTTCGCAAAAAACTGCAAGAGTAAGTATTTAAATTGATACTGTAGAAATGCTGGTTTAATTTGCATCTGGAGCATCTATATACTATTCTGATTGTATCTACTTAATTGCCAGTGTAACATTGGCCTCACTGTACACAAACTTGCTTTCCTACCTTAATTGAAAGGCAGAACTCCTGCCACCCCTTTAAAAAAAAGTCAGTATAATAGAAAATGTTCAATTTTGTAGATCAAACTGTGATGAGGCTTGTGGCCTATCTTTACATTAAGTAGTTTCTAGTAAATATTTCATATTAGTCAATTCACGATGGATGTGCAAACTTACCATAAAAATCTCTGAAATGGATTTAAGTGGTGCTCAGGTTCAGCAGTACACCTTTTTTTTAAAAATAAATAAATGATATAGCATCAAGATTCTTTTCTTGTTTCACAATTTGCTAGTTCTTTTGCCCTTTGTCTTGTTTCTGTTTGATTTAATATGCTACCATTTGAATTTTGAACTGTCTTCTTATAGTGCTGCTTATTATTTTGGTATCGGTACCTATCTTTGCAGCATTAAGAATGATGATAAGATGATTCAAGCTGAGGGTGTGGAGTCTCTTTCTGAAGAGGAGCTTCGGCAAGCCTGTCGGGAACGCGGTCACCTAGGTCTACTGTCAACTGAAGAGATGAGACAGCAGGTTTGCCCACTTAATCTTATGACATGCAATAATTTTAGACTTCCAAAAGTCGGAAAGAAAGGGCTGAATTCCCTCACCGTCCTTGTGGTTAGGGAGATACGGAAACATCTCAATGCTTGTGTGTCTGAGGGGTACTAGGCCTTGTATTTCAATAGTCTTACAGGCAGTGGCAAATGAGAGTAGTTTGTGGTGTTTGGCTGGTTCGTCAGCTGTCCATGAACCTTGACACCTACGTCAAGATCTGTTTGGACGTGGTTGAGTCTCTATTGTATGTGACGCGTATGTAATTTGTATTCTCTCTTAATGAAATGACACGCAGCTCTCCTATGTCATTTGAGAGAAAAAGGAAAAAAAGAGACAGCAACACCTTTAACTCAGGGGCAGATCCACAGTGCAATCAGTGGTGTCCTGTGACATCAGTGGCTTGAGGAATTACCTTTGTAACACACTAACACTACCGTTATGCAACTCATAGGCTACTGCTTTAGCAAGATAATTGACTGGTGGCACCACTGAATTGATTTCCTAGATCAGCCCTTACCTTAACTCGTTATACTATGGAATGGAGTAGTCATCCTGTATTCCTATGATAGAGTTGGGCTATGCTCCATCCATTTCCATGTAGGTCCTGTTTTGTGTTCTTCCCAAGAATACATGATATTTTTCTTAGTTCATAGCTGCATTTAAGCACCTATATGAGCTATAAAGTGCCATGTTTACGTTTCCTAGTAAATATCATATTTTTCTTTAATCTTTTTTAGTTGACACTTTTATGTCCTTGTTACATTGTTACATTTTTCAATGTTGGAGTATGTGTTTAGGCCCATGAGGCTAAGGCCCATATGTGGCCCATGTATGGAACCTATATAGCTACCCTTCTAGGGTTAGCCAAGAGAGAGAGAATTGTTATTCCAATATGGTATCAGAGCCTAATTTCTCCTCTTTCCCTATCCTGAGCCGCCGGCCAACCACCACCCGCCGGCGCTGCTCCCTCTGCCGCCGCCGACCATGGCTGACCGCCCCCCTCCTTTCCCTCCCTCTTCTCCTTCCCTTCCCCCTCCCACCCTTCCTGGGCGCAGATCGCGGCGTCCCCGCCTGGGGCCGCGCCCGCCGCTATCTCCCCTGCCGCGGGTCGCACACCCGCGCAGGATTTCCCTGCCGCGCCCGGGTCGGGGGCGGACGTCCAGGGCCCGCGACCACCGTCTCTTCCCATCTCCTGCTGGGCCCAGATAGCCGCCGCTGGGGGTCTGCCCGCCACCCCACCCGCCGCCGCTGGGGGTCTGCCCGCCCTGGCCGCCCGGCCGGATTTCCCTGCTGCTGCCCTTTCCCATCTCCATCCTCACGCCGTCGGCTACGCTCTGGAGGGCCGCCCTTCCCCTGCTCTCCTCCCTGGCCTCAGCGCCTCCCCTCCCTCTGCTGCTGCCCTCACAGCAGCCGCTGCTGTTGAGGGAGCCGCAGGGGGCTCGAGCTCCTCCTCCCTCACTGCTCCGGCGGTTGGGGGGAATGGGGGGAGGGCCCTGCTGCAACCCTTCCTGCAGGAGGTGTTGAGGATGGGGGGGGTTGATGCCCTGACAGAGCGCCCCGCCGACGCCGTCCAACTTCCCGACGCCGGGCTGGACACCGGCACCCACCTTCCTGCCGGTGCCCAGGCCTTCCCGGCCCCGACAGCACCACTACTCTCCCACATCTACGCCGGCTCCCAACCCTACGCCGTCCGTGACACCTCTCCTCTCGCCGCTGCTCTCGTCGCCGCGCGTGCCGCCGTCGCGGAGGGGCAGGCCCGGGTGCGGGCGGCCGCCCTCGTGTGGGAGCACGAGCGCGAAGCGGCCGACGCCCTGACTCGCCAGATTGCCGAGGCGGAGCGGCTCCTCTCTCCCGCCTCTCCGGCTGGGGCCCACTCCTCTGCCTCGCCGGGTCACCGTGTGTCTCACACCGCTGTCCTCTGGCACGACCCGGCTGACCCGCTCGTGGCGCAGCTTCACTACCAGGCCGGGGGGGTCCAGAACATTCGCCTCCTCGTGCCGTCCGTTCTCGAGCCGGTCGTTCATAATCTTCTTTCTATTCGACATTTTACAGCTGACAATTCTTGTTCTGTGGAATTTGACTCTTCTGGTCTTACTGTAAAGGATTTGGCTTCCCGGCGTCCTCTGCTCCGATGTGACAGCACCGGGCCCCTTTACACCCTTCGCTTCCCAGCGGCTCCTTCGTCTTCTTCGCCGCCCGTTGTGTCAGCTGCCTTCGTCGCTTCTACTTCCTCTACCACCTGGCACCGGCGCCTCGGCCATCCTGGTCGCGATGCCCTGATACAGCTCAGTCGTAGCTCCGGTCTTCCATGTACTCGAGCTCACGATGAGCAACTGTGTCATGCGTGCCAATTGAGCCGACATGTTCGTCTTCCTTTTTCTAGTTCTACTTCCCATGCGGCCCGCATTTTTGATCTTATACATTGCGACCTATGGACATCTCCTATTATGAGTATTTCTGGTTATAAGTACTATCTTGTGGTTGTTGATGATTTTTCGCATTATTCGTGGACTTTTCCTCTCCGTGCGAAGTCTGATACGTTTACCACGCTCCTCCACTTCTTTACTTGGGTGTCCACACAGTTCGGCTTCACCATCAAGGCCGTCCAGTGTGACAATGGTCGCGAGTTTGATAACTCCACCGTCCGAGATTTCTTCCTCTCTCACGGTGTTCAGCTCCGCATGTCTTGTCCATACACCTCTTCGCAGAATGGCAAGGCTGAGCGGATGATTCGTACCACCAACGACACCGTGCGTACCCTTCTCTTTCAGGCCTCTCTTCCCGCTCGCTTCTGGGCTGAGGGCTTGCACACCTCCACCTACCTTCTTAACCGCCTTCCTTCTGCGGCCTGCCCCGCTCCCACTCCTCACCACGCCCTCTTCGGTACCCCGCCGCGGTACGATCACCTCCGCGTGTTTGGGTGTGCGTGTTACCCCAACACCGCTGCCACTTCCTCTCACAAGCTGGACCCTCGATCCACGCTCTGTGTCTTCCTCGGGTACTCCCCGGATCACAAGGGGTACCGGTGCTATGACCTTACCTCCCGACGTGTTCTCATCTCGCGCCATGTGGTGTTCGATGAGTCCGTCTTTCCCTTTTCCAGCACTACCACACCTCCGGTACCTGACCCACCCTCTCTGTTTCCCACTGACCCGGTGGTCCAGCCACCTTTTTCGTGGTCTCCTGCAGGTACCGCTTCGCCGCACTCCACGCCGGCTACCGGTCCCGGATCCCCTGCGGGTCTGGGCCCATCGTCCTCCGGCGCGGCCCCGTCTTCTCCAGTTGGTACAGACCCGGGGCCTTCGTCCCCCGCTTCTGCCCCGGGGGGGTCGTGCCGGTCGCCGACGCCGGATCCCGTCCCGGTACCTGCCCTGGCACCTCCGTCGAGGTTCGCCGCGCCGGTACGGGTGTACCAGCGCAGGCCGCGGCCGCAGCCGCTCGTGGTCCCTTCTCCACCAGGGACGCCGACACCACCGCCGCAGTCTCCGCCGGCTCGTGGTGCCCCGCCGGTTTACCACCCGCCGCTGCTTCACCGACATCCGCGGCATGTTCACCCGATGGTGACACGGCACGCGGCTGGCACACTGCCGCCTCGTGCCCTCGAGGCTTCGACCGACGACGCGGTGGTCTCCCCGATACCCTCTTCCGTCCGCGACGCCCTATTGGACCCTCACTGGCGCCGCGCGATGGAAGAGGAGTACGCCGCGCTGCTCGCCAACCAGACGTGGGAGTTGGTGCCCCGACCACCAGGCTCCAACGTCATCACCGGCAAGTGGATCTGGACCCACAAGCGCCGGGCCGACGGCTCTCTCGAGCGCTACAAGGCTCGGTGGGTCCTCCGGGGTTTCACTCAACGCCCTGGAGTCGACTACGACGAGACCTTCAGCCCGGTGGTCAAGCCGGCCACCGTCCGCACTGTGCTCTCGCTGGCGCTTGCTCGGTCTTGGCCCGTCCACCAGCTGGACGTCAAGAATGCCTTCCTCCACGGCCTTCTTACCGAGACGGTGTACTGCAGTCAGCCGGCGGGGTTCGTCGATTCCACCCGTCCTGACATGGTCTGCCGGCTCAACAGGTCCCTCTACGGCCTCAAGCAGGCACCTCGGGCGTGGAACCACCGGTTTGCGGCTTTCTTGCTGACCCTGGGGTTCATAGAGGCCAAGTCTGATACATCCCTGTTCGTCTACCACCACGGAGCTGACACTGCATACTTGCTACTCTATGTTGATGACATTGTCCTCACCGCCTCTAGTGAGCCACTTCTCCGTCGGATCATTACCGCTCTCCAGCAGGAGTTCGCGATGAAGGATCTGGGTGAGCTCCACCACTTCCTCGGTGTCACTGTTGAGCATCGTCCTGCCGGGCTCCTCCTTCACCAGCGGCAGTACACTCGGGACATCCTGGAGCGGGCTGGGATGACTGACTGCAACTCCTGCTCCACTCCGGTCGACACTTAGGGCAAGCTGTCTGAGGCTGAGGGATCCCCGGTGGCTGATCCCACTGCGTACAGGAGTCTCGCTGGGGCCCTTAAGTACCTCACCGTCACCCGGCCGGACATCACCTACGCAGTGCAGCAGGTCTGTCTTCATATGCATGACCCCCGGGAGCCTCACCTCACGGCTCTCAAGCGCCTCCTTAGCTACCTCCGGGGCACGCTCGACTTCGGCCTTCTACTCCACCGGGCCTCCTCCACCGACCTCGTTGTCTACACCGACGCTGACTGGGCGGGGTGCCCAGACACTCGCCGCTCCACCTCCGGCTACGCCGTCTTCCTAGGCGGCAACCTGGTGTCTTGGTCGTCCAAGCGCCAGCCGGTGGTCTCCCGGTCCAGCGCCGAGGCGGAGTACCGCGCCGTTGCTAATGGTGTGGCGGAGGCCGCCTGGCTCCGGCAGCTGCTTGTTGAGTTGCATACTCCGTCCTCCCGGAGCACACTGATCTACTGCGACAACGTCAGTGCGGTCTACCTCTCCACCAACCCCATCCAGCACCAGCGGACGAAGCATGTGGAGATCGACCTCCACTTTGTCCGAGATCGGGTGGCCATGGGCGAGGTGCGGGTCCTCCATGTTCCGACGACCTCCCAGTTCGCGGACATCTTCACCAAGGGCCTCCCGTCCTCGACCTTCGCCGAGTTTCGCTCCAGCCTCAACATCACCGGTGGCTAGTTGCGTCTGTGGGGGGGGGGGGGGGGGGGGTTGTGTGTGTTCTTTCTTGTTCAGCCTCGAACTCCGCTGCGTCGGTAGTTCAGACTGCGGGGGGGTGTTGGAGTATGTGTTTAGGCCCATGAGGCTAAGGCCCATATGTGGCCCATGTATGGAACCTATATAGCTACCCTTCTAGGGTTAGCCAAGAGAGAGAGAATTGTTATTCCAACATTCAAGTCTGATGTACTATTGAGGAAATGTTATGACAGCACTTAGCTTGCACTTTCAATCAAACACAACTGATATTGAGGGATTGCACGGCCTTTGAGTTTAACTGCAAGTTCAAGGCAACTATTTATATAGGAAAAAAATTAACTAATGCCATATAAATGCATATAAAATTATGCTAGTAACATTCATCTTTTTTGCCAGCTCCGAGACTGGTTGGATCTCTCACTAAACTATGCAGTGCCATCTTCACTTCTCATACTTTCAAGGTAAATTTAGGAAACATTTTCCCAGTTGTCATGCTATTTTTATACTCGCATTCTTATGTTTGGTAATTCTGTCAGAGCTTTTACTGTATCTGGGAAAGTGAAGCCTGAGGAAGCTGTTGTAGCAACACTATCTTCACTACCGGATGAAGTTGTGGATACAGTTGGGACAGTACTGCCATCTGAAGATTCAGTTTCTGAGAGGAGGAGAAAACTTGAATTCCTTGAGATGCAAGAAGAACTTATCAAGGTGACATGTACATATGCATCTTTTTATTTCTCTAGAGATAGCATATAGATTGTAATAGTTAAACGATGTGTTTTTTTAACCTCCCATTGTGCCAATGCAGCCATAATCTTTGGGGACATAAAACCACTGTAATGATAAGCTGATAGAGAACTTCCCTCCACTGAATGTGTACCTGCTGGCCTGTAGTTTGTAACCTGTGTTTTATTATTAGTCGAAAAAGCTAGAGTTAAGCCACATATTTAATTTTATCTAACCCAATGCGCTGTTTCAGATTTTGAAATTCCTACTTTCGTGCATTGTTATTCCTTATGTTTCTGCTCCCTAGTTATACATCATGATTGAATCCCTAGTTGGATCCTATGTGTAAACTTCATAGGAGATCCTGTTCATATCTTTGTCACGTGTTAGATGTTCAGATGAGCACAATTACTTAGCCTTTGTTTCGATTATAGAGATTAGGTTTAATCTCATGGAATCGGTAGGGAATTGAACTAGAACCCCTTCATATTTAAAGGAATCTATCTAGCCCCTATCCATTAAAGTTTCTCATTACGTGGTTTATGCAGTTTCATGGTTAGGGAGAAGATGTTCGATTAAGAGAATCTGAAATGAAAATGTTATTACAAATTAGATTTCATAATTGATATCCCTGCCTGTATTGTAAGTTTGTAACTCGAGGCATGCTTCCAATTTGTGTAGTTTCTAATCCCAATGCTGTCATCTTATCTGGAGTACTTAAATACTCGCACTGTAATTATAGCAGATTTGTTCTCTTTCACAAATCTGCAAACACATTTTACTTGATAATTATCCTATGTTTGTCGGAACATGTATTTTTTATATTTAACCCAATCATTTTATTTTGTTAACGTAATGCTGCAAATCTATTATTGATTTTTTTAATGCAAAAATATATTCAGGAGGAAGAGAAAAGGAAGGAGAAAGAAGAAAAAGCAAAACAAGAGGAAGAGGAAAAGACAAAGCTCAAAGAACCAGAGGGTGCTGCTGAAGATTTAGCTTTGAAAGAAATGACTGAGGCTACTGCTAGGGAAGAAGAACTGCGAAAGGCAAAACAACACGACAGGGAAAAACTCTGTAATATTGGCCGAGCATTGGCAGTGCTCGCATCTGCATCGGTATGCTCATATACAATCAGTATTTTTCATTTAGTAACTATACACGTTGACAGTAACAACACCGTAGCTATGGAGCACTAGTGTCTCATTCCATCCTCTCTGTTTGATCATTTTTGTAACTTGTATTTGCAGTCTGTAAGCAAGGAGCGTCAGGAGTTCTTGGGACTTGTCAACAAGGAGGTATAATATGAAGTGGATTAGACAAACAAATACTCATGCAGGCATCTTTCATGGTATTGCATATATAAATATGTACACTGGATATTTAATAGGACTTTTGTCCGCATGCAGATAGAACTATACAACTCAATGCTTGAAAAGGAGGGTACAGAGGGTGAAGAAGAAGCTAAGAGAGCATACATAGCTGCTAGAGAGGAATCAGACCGTCATGCTGAGGCTGCTGCAGAAGAAAAAGTCTCATCAGCACTTATTGAGAAGGTAAGGAATCCTTCGGGGCATGACCCGTAGTTGAGCAGTGTCTACCTAAAATCTGTTTATATTTCCCATATTTTGTTGCTACTACTCTTGGAACTATGCTGCCTAAATAGCCTTGAATATCGACAGTGAAAACTATAAACAAATATCTAAAAGTTGGAGATAAGAGTGCAAACTTTTACTTGCAAATTGTAACTAAGGTCTATATTGACAAGACTTGGTAACTAAAAGGCCTCTGATTTTCATTCTGATGATGTAATCTTAGAAAGCCTACCTGAACTGAACACCTCTTTTGGCATTTTAAAAGTGCTGCAAAGGAAACAAACATCCGCATGCTTTTGTATCTTCAGTATGTTGTTGGCATATGTATGCTATTATATCCCTTTTTTGGTTGAATATTTATGATTCATGGGTTTGCTGTTCACATGAATCACATATAACTATGACCTGTATTCAGGTTGATGCTATGCTCCAAGAATTAGAAAAGGAGATTGATGATGTGGATGCACAAATTGGAAATCGTTGGCAACTGCTTGATAAGTAAGTCACTTGTATGTATGGATCTTTTTATGTTGTGTGCTTGTCAGCCAGTGCATTTTGTTACTGAGTTCTCCCTGATAGGGAAACTTAATGCTATTTTTTGTTAATTTACAATTGGCGGTAACTCTATTGCCCTGTCAAAACACAGTTCTGTGTCAGGTGTTTCTGTGATCTACCTAACCATATTCAGATGATTGTTTTATGAAATGCACTAGTTCATAAACTCATCTTCCTTGTGGAGTCCCTGTAAAAGCATGGTTGCTGCTTCCTATTATCCTAAGATATGTGGGATGGCCTACTTTATCAAACAGAGAAGTCATTTGTAATATGACACCATAACCATTTTGCACATAGTCCTCAGCATTATGATCCAATTTGCACACAATTTTCAGGGACCATGATGGCAAAGTGACACCTGAAGAGGTGGCGGCCGCAGCAGCCTATCTCAAGGACACCATAGGGAAAGAAGGCGTGCAAGAGCTCATCAGCAGCCTTTCTAAAGACAAAGGTTCGTTTACCCATGACACCTACATGCTGCTCCAGTGTTACATCTGTCCAATTTTCTTGTATTTTTCTGAACGTTCTCTTTATGCACGCCTTCAGAAGGAAAGATCCTTGTTGAAGATATTGTGAAGCTAGCATCCCAAACAGAGAACAATGAAGAGGAAGAGGAAGCACGGCAGTAGCTGGAAGAGTATTTGGAAACATCGCACTCGTTTAGATAGGTGGCCTATTACTATATATATTATTTCAGCAGTCAGAACTCAGAAAATTCGAGAGACCTCAGCTACCTAACGGCAGTATCATATGTATTGAAACGGCCATTTTTTGTGCCTCTTGGCTGACTTTGATAGTGACTTCCAATTAGTAAGGTGGATAGACTTTGTAGAGATGCTCATGCTGACATGCATTTAGTTAGGCGCGGTGCCGTGGTTTGGCAGGTAAATTGCAACCGAAATTTCACCGGCTGCTATGGACGTGGAAAATACAGATCAATTGTTATGGTACTATGCAATCCCGAAATATTGAATCTGTTTTAAATTCATAAGTAATGGTTGGTGGATGTTGGGGTAATTTATTGACCATAAAGTTTATGGATTATGGTGTTAGCTGATTTTATCATGACCAATTATGATCTGTTGTCATAGCCCTGTTCGCTTCTGTTTACTGATTTATTGTGAGAGAAAAACTATGTACCATAGCTGATAAGTTCAAGTGAACAGGGCATGAGAATTTGGACCGAAATGGGCTGTGATGGCCTACGTGGTTGGAGTCAATTTTCATAAGTTGAAATTTAAAATTGTGAATTTGGACCGAAATGGGCGATCAGGAAACTCGGGCATGGGAAGTTTGGAGCCCTGGGCTGTTGGCCCCTACATTTACACGCTGTCAGCCATGTTGCTTGTACAACAAACAATGTGTGCAGTGAAGTAATTGAATATCGCATTCTGCTGCTTGTAAAAGTTTTGGGAGTATTCATTTTTTTTCTTTTTCCTTTCTTTTGTGTCGGAACCTGTTCACCAATCTTCTAATATCCTTAAGGCTGTGTTTAGTTGCTTGAAAAATGTACTATGTAAAAAGAAGATTTCTCGTCACATCAAACTTTCGATACATGCATAGAGTATTAAATGTAGATAAAATTAAAAATTAATTGCACATTTTAGTTGTATTTTGTGAGACGAACGTTTTGAGCCTAATTAGTCAACGGTTGAACAATTATTACCAAATACAAACGAAATACTACAGTGTTGCTACAGTAAATTTTGGCACTCCAAATTTGAGAACTAAACACAGCCTAGGAACCTTGAGCAATCCAATACAACACCAGTATATCACTATGCACTATTTCTTTCTTTCCAACTTCTAAATTTGAGACTACATGTTGCAAGATCCCTAAGAGTAAACTATATTACCTACTTCTCTGTCCCAAATTATAGGTAAATTGTATTACCTACTTCTCTGTCCTAAATTATAGATCATCTTGGCTTTTCTAGGTACATACTCCCTTCATCCCAAATTATAAGGCATTCCCAAGAATTTTAGAGAGTCAAAGGATCTCAAGTTTGACCAAATTTATATGATAAGATAATAATATTTATGACATCAATTAAGTATCATTAGATTCTTCATTAATTATATTTTCATAATATACATATTTAATGTTATATTTTTTTGTAATTTTCTCTATAATTTTAGTCAAACTTAAGATGCTTTGACTCTCTAAAATTCTTGGAATGCCTTATAATTTGAAATGGAGAGAGTATCCACGGTTAGATACATTATACATACCCTCAAACTGTAAGTTGTTTTGGCTTCTCTAAGTTCATAGTTTTTACAATATATATCTAAATGCATAGAAAAACTATGGACCTAAAAAAGTCAAAACAACTTACAATTTAAAACAGAGAGATTATATCTCTAAAAAAACAAAAAGGCCTATAATTAGAAACAAAGAGCACATTTTTCACATTTATGACAGGTTTATTAGTTTTGAATTAATTAGCTGTGTCTTAAATATCGAGAGAATAACTTAATTCCAATAGAGCTCTGCTTTGGCATGTCTTGCTCCATGATTGTTGCTAAAGTACCCAATGACCAGTCAGGAAACGCTTCCACCCTCCATGCTTTATATTTCTATATGCATTAGACATCGATCTAGTGCATCGACAATGGGAATTCAAAGGCAACTGACACTGTACTCATGAGCCATAGAGCTATTAAAAAAATTCATTTACATATCATAAAAAAGGACACGGGGACTTGCACATTACAATAGAACCGTGGATACTGGATATTCCCCGAGTGCAACCTGTCTTGCTGAAATCAGCAAAAAAAATGTGCGAGAACTAAATTTCCATTCCTGTGCCAGATACCTTGGATCACATTGAGGTAATTGTTAGTGCCGGTGTCCATATGTAAAATTTCTCACGGCAGGAAGTCAACGTATGTACAGAAATCCTGGGAAGAACAAATACAGTTGCCACAACTCAGGTGAGGTGACTATAGTTGAACAAAGCATACCAAGTATTAGGAGTAAATCAGGAAAACCTTGTTCTAAATGTTAGCAGCCCCCCCCCCCCCCCCCCCCCCCCCCCCCCCTAGCCAGAAGCAGATGCTGGGGTTCTATTTGGCTGTTGAGATGTCTCTGTGAGCTTCTGACCACGAGGTCGCTTCCTTTTTCCGTTGGCTGAAGTATCTTGCACGGTCTCATTTGGCTTCGGAGGCACCTAGCCATACCACCGTGCCATTGAATGCCATCAATTTATGCCAAAAAAAAGTCCATGCAAGATGAATGGAACTTGCAAACAAACATAAACTCAAACCTGGAACATCTGCTGGTACATCACCGGCATCAGAACATTTCCAAAAGCATGTGGGTCAACACCACTCTGAAATTTTAAATCAGCAACAGTCAGTAGCATATTCCTACAGAACAGAATCTGCCTCAAAGTAAAAATAATAAAGAAAAAACTTGAAAATAAAGAACAATTACCGATTAATAAGTTCCCTCCATTCCAAATTGTAAGTTGTTTTGGATTTTCTAGGCACATTGCTGTGCATCCGCTGTCTAGATACATAGCAAAATCTATGTATCTGGAACAGCCAAAATGATTTACAATTTGGAAATTGGAACAGAGTGATATATGATTTATTTTTGTTAGAAGATTCAATATTTTTTTACCAACTATAGAGAATGATGAATAACTACTGCTTATTGCAAATATTCCTGATTTAATATGCGAAAAGCATCCAAATGTCCTGGAAGAGTATGGATTTGGCACCCAGGGAGGCTGGCACCCTCCTTATCTGGAGTGGACATCTTAGTAGAAATAAACAGAAGAAAACAGAGATAATGGAGCCATCTTCCTCTTCCTCACTGCCACTGCGCCACACAGCCCGCACCACCGATCATCTTCCTCACACCGCCAATAAGCATGCTAGCCATGGACCTGCTCCCTTCCCTTGTGACCTCCTTTGCGCCTCCCAGTCTCCTCCTAGCTCCAGCTGCCACATCACGGGGGAGGAGGCGCGGATCCACAGGCTTCTTGCACCGCCGCTTGACCTCGATCATGGGCCGGCACCCAGTCATGGACACAGCGCTCATGGGGGAGGAGGGACACGCTCACAGTCACAAGGGAGGGGCGCTCTCATGGAGAGGTGCATGCGCTCAGGGGGGAGGGCACGCTCATGGAGAGGCGCGCACGCTCATGGGGAGGGTGTGCTCATGGGGCGCGCGGACGGGAGCGGAGGAATGTGAGGCCGGGCACGTCACGGACGCAGCGCTCATGGGGGAGGGCTGTGCTCATGGTGAGACACAGACAGAAGCTGAGGAACGCAAGGCGAGGAGGAAGAAACACCATCACAACCTGTCGTCAAAACAAATCTCAGTGATGCCAGGCAACAACTCCAGATAAGGAGGGCGCCAGCACCCCTGGGCACCATTCTATTTTCGTATCATGGAAATTTGGTTTTCTAGTGCCTATGGGATTTAGTCAAAGATACGAGTCAGCATATATGACCATCTGTTCTGACATACCGGTACCATGTACACAATGCTTGGCTGAAATGCTGCTTGATTGCCTACAAATTGCTGGATATTAGCTGGTACTCCAATGTAGCCAGTAGGAACTATTCCTTTTTCTGCCCCTCCCTGGAGTAAAAATAGCAACCAATCAATATCTTCTTTTTAAGGAGGTCTCCGATATTGGAAGCATATAGTCTTACAAACCGATCAATATCCTCAGAGTCAGATGTGTCAACTAAGGATATAAAATTAACTAATGCTTAGTGCAATCTTACCTTTTGGATTTGCGGTACTTGCATGACTGCTGGAGCCTGCATATTGCAAAACAACCCATTTAAGCAAATCATATGGACTATCGATTCTAATTTCCACAAAGCTTACAAGCAAACATGTGTATATAAGATTTATTATAGGTCGAACCAGTACCTCTGGTCCTTTGAGACCATCATTTCTGTTTCCAGTAGCTGCACCCACCACGGTTTGACCAGTCACTGTATTTGGTTTATTTACTTTAGGAACACGAGACTTGATCCTTGGTTGTGTATCATCATGTGTGTTGCTATTTAGCAGAAATTTTTCTGTCTCCCTTACCAACCTCAAAGCAAGGCGATACTTATCTGATAGGACTGCAGAGTCAACAAGTTGCAAACATCTCATTGATATATAGTCATATCGATCCATGCGATTGTTGGGGACAAGATCGCTTGGAGGGCGTCTCTTCACATGCAACTGTCTAAAATCCTTTTTCCACCTATCAAGAATATAATGTTGTGGAATTTCACGAACCAGTTGAAACTTGAGCATTGAGAGACTATGCCTACATAGTATGCCACTGAATTGGAAACCTCCACATATACAACTAATATTCTTTTCGTCCGCTTTGTATGTCACTGCAAAAATTTTACTCATGGTCCTTTTACCATCTTCAAGGAAAATGCACTCCTTGACATTGAATGCGGAGACAGGCCCATCAACATCAATTAAAGATATGTGGCAGTACATTATGGCTTCAATCTCATCTTGGAACTTCTTGAACATATTATGCGTGTATACCTTTGAGAGCTGCTCTTCCATATAGAATTTTGATACCGGTGGACGTTGCTTATGAAATGTCTCAAAATCTGCTTGGGCCTCCTTCTCATATTTACTCTGCAAAGCCATCTCATACTTGCCAAGAAATTGCTTCAAGGTGGTTTTTAAATCAACATATCCATCAAAAAAAGGAGTGATTGTTTCATTTCTTTGTGTAGCAGACATTCCTGCCCAAAATGCATCTTTAATGAAAACAGGAACCCATGAAGATCGGCATTCATAAAGTGATCTTAGCCAGTCATTGCCCTGAAGCCCACTATATGTAATTAAAGTATTCCATTCCCCTTCAAACTCATCGATGGTTAAAGAATCATACACAGCCTTATGCATCGCCTTGTTGATAGCTCTGTACTCTGACAGCCCACCTAAACGTTCTGCGGCCTTCCTCATTATCTGAAACAAGCAGATTCTATGACGGACTCCCGGAATAACCTCAGCTACAGCACTTTGGATGCCCCTACAATAGTCAGTGACAATAGCCTTCGGAAGATTGCCATACATGCATGCTATCCAAGCCTTAAGTAGCCATGAATAGGTTTCTGCTGTTTCATCAGAAAGCAGGGCACACCCCATCAAGACAGATTGTCCATGATGATTCACCCCAATAAATGTTGCAAGAGGCATATCATATTTACTAGCCACATATGACGTATCAAGTGTGATGACATCACTATAGTACTCACATGGCTCTTGACCGTGCATCTGCCCAGAAAACATTCCTGGTACAGCCTTCATCATCCAGGTCAATGACATTGAAAAAGTTGGCATTTTTGGCCTGCATCCGAGTGAAGAAAAGCCGAAGGGCCTCCGAATCTCCAGGTTGGAGCTTCAAACGACCCCTCTCCACAAAGCTGTGGTGCTTGCTCTCGCCAAAAAGAAGCTGCTCAAGCTCCCCCAGCTTATCCATGGGCATCTTGCTTGACTCTTCAACAGGCATAGCCCCAGGGCCACCCATACACAACCGCTTCTTCGCAGGGCCAGAGAGCTGCTTATAAGAGTTCAAAAACCTTGCCATTGCTGGGCTCACTGGATGATTATGATCGAGGATCGCCAACTCTACATGCAACAATTTATCTCCCCACAACTTCACTCGGATCTTGGCTGGGCAGTTAGTGGTTGATGAAGCCCGTTTCCGAAACTTTGGCTCATAACGTGGCCGCCCTCCTTTGCAGCACATAAGCTCGAGATATAAGCAGGTCCCTTCTTGTGAGAACGAGGACCTCCTTACTGAGACACCAAAGCCAACACGGCGGGCATACTTGCGGTAGAATCGGTTGACTTCTGTGTGATTATTGAACACCATGCCAACTTCTGGAACACCAATATCCTCCCCATCGGACTCCTCCATGCTGGGATCCTAAAAAAAAAACTTCATCATGAAACCACTTACATTGCAAACTACCGGAAATTTTTTAAGTTTTTCAAGCTAATACAAAGTGAAATCAACTTAAAATTAACATTTTAAAACATAGGAACAGCATGAGTGACTGAGCAAATCGCGCATCCTGAATGTAGGTATTTCAGGATGGCATGACACTAACATTTGGTTTCAACTGCTGGTAAATGCTCCAATGACCATCCAACTAAGCTGTGCTATTATCAATGCCTCCAAAGCAAAGGCTACAACTTTATTAGAACAGAAATGGATCCTAAATTAGAACCTCAAGCCCACAGTAATACAGAATTACTAGACACTACACCGCTTACTGAAAAAATAAATGCTAGTCCAAGTCACGAAAATAGAGTTAAAATACGAAATAACTACCCATCAAAACCAAATGAATCAATCAAATCCAAACCCTAAATGACAACCACTGTCTGCCCGCCCACTCTAGTCTAGAGTTCAAAATGAAATCTGAATCGTTCCTCGGCGGTCACACCTCGAATTAAGGAAGGAAATGGAAATTTCCCCGCACCGAGAAGTTAGCACATATCGAAGGCTACGCTCAGGATCACAAAGGCGATAAAAGGATCAGGAACGACAGAAGAACAGGAGGGACGGGGCGAGTCTGACCAGTGCGTTGAGGTCCCGGCGCCGAGCACGGCGGGGATTCTTGGACGCTGGGAGCGGTTCCTCCACCTCCATCGCCGGAGGACCCGCCGCCGACGAGGTAGGCTAGGGTTTCGGACGGGTACGGGGGAGGCGGGTGCAAAGTTCGGTGACAAATGAATTTAGGGGCCGCTACGGCGCTACCTCTGCGCATCTGCACAAGGGCCCGACCCGAGAGAGAAGTGGGGCCCGGCCGCTCCTCAGCCCCTCGGGCATCTCCCGCGCCCAGACGGCACACGCCCGTGAACGCGATCCAGCAGCCGTCGCGGATTCACTGATGGGCCTGGCCGCTCGCAACACATCCGTCGTGGCAATGGCTGATGTATATAGCAACTAAAACAATTCACGGTGTATTTTGGTCCCTAACGCTGGTGAGCCGAGCCAAAACTTGGCAACTAGGCATGGCATGGTCAAAACAATGGGAGAAAAAAAAAAGTTGTATTCGTACGCGTCGATGGCACCAGGATTGGTCAAGGAAAAAAAAGTGTGCTCCTACGTATGCGTCGAGATGAGGTGACAGCGAGGGAGTCGAGGTTGCAGATGGATAGGGAGGCAACGGAGGACGACGCGTATGGGCGGAATATGAGGTACAGTACACGGTGCTGGCGACTGGCGAGGACGTCTTGGGCTACTGCCGCTCCTCCGTTCAGTACTAGTTTGACTTTTGTCTGAAACTACTGGTTCCTTCCACAGAATGATGTAATTCTCGTTTTTCGAAAAGTCAACATTGATTAAATTTATATAAAAAGATGCAAACATTTATGATACAAAGTTAGTACCATTAAATTACTTATAGAATATATTTTTATAATAAATTTACTTAGAGATATACAGAGTAAATGTTAACAATATTTGCTATAATCTTGGTCAAACTCAAACTTCTTTAACCGGCACGCATCCCATAATTGCATTCTTTTACGGACGGAGGTAGTAACCAATAAGCTAAACAATACGCGTCCTCTGCCACATTATCAAATCTGGCGCACATCAGGCAAAAAAAGAAAACCTATTATAGAGACAATGTTATGTACAGTTTGAATATTCATCCTAGCGACAGCAGCTAACAGTATCATGTAACAAAAATGTTTGGATCCATGGGACCCTCTGCCAAGTTCTTGCCATCTGGAGTGCCAGTGCCAGTGCCACGCACAGCCTCGGTATCCTTCGATTAGTTCAGGACTCAGGAAGTCATTACAGGAGCCTGAGAAGTCATGGTGCCTGAAATTACACAGGGAAACCTATTAACTATTAATGACGGATAGCTGGTATACTGGTACTGGTGCTAACCAAGGTTTTAAATCACAGTTTTCACAGCTGCAAAAGCCAAGTTCAGAGATCAGCTATAGCGCAACTTTAGCCAGCTATTTACAACATCGATGCTACCGCATAGCTGGTAAGAACCATTGCAGATATACGTTTTATATAATTGTAAATTATTCTCTAAGAAAGCAAACTACTGTGTTTCTGCTTTTGGAATCAGTTTAAAGCAGGAACTGGCTATGAAAATCTGATACATATTGGGAATGCATGCATCCTTACCAAGCCAATGAACCATTGGCACAGTATATGTTAATTATTAATCGAAACAAAGGTATTCCATGCAGATCCATAGTTTCACAAGGGTACAGTGTATGATCAGAGTTCATGTTATAAATAAAGCCTTGGGCAAAAAAACAACACTACAGTACTAACAGCAATCAGGCTCAAAATCATGCCGTAGTGTGTGACTGCATCTGTACGGTCATAACTATATGTGAAGCTGAGAAATCATCGCTGAACTCAGGTGTAAAGAAATTATCATGGTAAGAATTTATGTCTAGAGATGCATGACTACCATAACTAGCAATAGATGGTATAACACTTAACAGCAGCAAATAGTGTAGGTAATACAACATAGTAAAGTTATCATGTGATAAACCATAGCGATCAGTTTGAAATAAGCTATATGGCTCTATGCCTGAAAAAAATTGCAGAAACTACAAGGATCTCTTCTCTCATCACATCTGTGAGCGTGTGACCCAGACACCACAGTTATCACTTATCACCCTCCCTACACATAGCATATAGCACAGTACTTTCATAGCAATGCAAAATAAACTTGAAGTGGTAGGTTTTTCTAATGAAACAACAGGGCTTTGATCTTGATTAAAAGAAGGGGTGGGAAAAAATCCTGATGTTACTGAGTTTGTGTATAAAAAAAATATTAGAACGAGTGAGGAAAATACATCATAGTTCACTAAATTTGATGGGTGTTTTGTTCAAGTCCTTTAAACAAGAAATCGTATTTACGTCCTAATCTTGTAAAGGAGTGTCAAGTTTAAGTCCAAACCCAACTTAAATTATTAACTATCAATTGCATCTCGCTGCTACCAAAAACATGTAATAGTCTGTCCACATTGAAAGATGTTCGGTTTTTCTATTTATTCCGCACGATGACCATTATTTATTCCGCACGATGTCAATCGGTCAGAAAACAATATAGATAGATTGAAAACTCTAAAAAAAACAATATAGATTGAACCAAAGATGTTATGTCAAGACCAATTAAGCAAATTTTGAACCCCGTTGACAATTTAATACAGTTAAGGTGTGGGACTCAATTCTTCAAGAACAGAGCAAGCCCACGTGGAAGACATCGTGAAGGCGCGCACCCTCCGGCAGCTGTAGACGATAGGCAACGGTGCCGACGCGCTCCAGAATGCAAAACGGTCCAGCATAGCGAGGACCGAGCTTACCCTTGGCGCCTGACACAAGGGACTGGGCAGTGCGGTGAAGCAGCCACAGCCACACCCAGTCACCCACCTTGAACTCGACGTCGAGATGGCTGTGGTGGCTGAACCACGTACTGGCCACCAACGAACGCCCGCATCATGTCCTGGAGTTGATTGACGCTATGGCTGAGGTCGACGATGTAGCCAATCATCTCTTCTGGCGTAAACACCGGACGTGGCGCGGTGGGGCGCAGGCTCGGCGGAGAAGTGGTCACCACCAGCGCGCCCGTAGTCGTAAGGGGGTTGCTGGTGGCGGGCGAGATCGCCGGGATCGCTGCGGAGGACGCGGCGGAGGTGGCAGCGGAGTCGGCCATGATCGGCAAGGTCTCAGATACCAAGCTGATAGGAACCGAGAGTCGGCCCCTTACAGAGCGTAGGTTGTAGAGGTGGGTGATCGGAGGTCGGGGCTTGAACCGCGACGGACCACGGCGGGGCGCCGTGATCTCGCGATGAAGGATTGGCGGCGTGCGTGGAAGAAGATGAGGGGCGGCTAGGGCACAAAATTATCTCCCGGCTCCCTAAAGGAAGCCGGAAACAATAATATGTTTCTGCTTAATTGTTTCCAATCAACCTTACAAGCATATATATAGTTCTCCGAATAATTGGAATTTAACTCTAAAATAGCTAATAAATATAATAACTATGGACTTTAAGCCCATCCTGCCGCCGGCATCATCCCTAGCCACTGATGGGCTTCCTGCGTGAATAGGAGATGCCGGTCATAACACAAGTGGCATACCCATGCAAGTTAACTCCAATAACTATAAAGATGGCAGTGGGTCGGGTTCAGGGCAAATATCCACGGGTTCCGGGTCCGCGGGTTCGGTTTCAGGGCTTGATTTTCGCCCACGGTTTTTTGGGTTCGGATATCCGAAATCCAGCGGTTTTGGTGCAGATCTTTAATTCCACCCGCGGATGTCCATTGGAGCCCCAAATATTCAGCCCACTAGTGGTAGCAACCCTAGGTATATAAACTGAAATCCTCAATCCCTCAGCACCTTCCCTCAGCCGGCCATCCCACCCAGGCACCGCACGGCCGCAACCCGCAATCAGTTACCCCAGCACCTCGCTCCCCGCACCCACCCACGGGTAGGGATGAAAACGGATCGGATACGGACGGATATCACTGATATCGTATTTGTTTTCATATTTATGTCCGGATTCGGATTCGAATACGGATAGTATCAAAAATGCCAGATAGGATACGATTAGATATCGACATCATAAATATGTGATTTAAATATTCGGATACGAATACGGTATCGGATGTTAAATATCCGGACTCGGATACGAACGGATTAAAACCCCTCTAAACGAATTCGGTCTCGAATACGATCGGAAAATATCCGTACCATTTTCATCCCTACCCACGGGCGACGCACCGACAGCGGCTCGGGCACTCGCGGCTCACCCGTGGTCCACGTCTGTTTCCCCGCACCCCGCGGCAACGCCTCACGGTCCCCGGCTCCTCGCCCTCTCTCTCTCGATCTCGGCCAGTCGGCGGGTCCCTCAGACCCTCACGGCGTTCGGCCCTCGGCGGGCCCCTCAGCCGCCCCCCCCCCCCCCCCCCCCCCCCCCCCCCCCCCCCCCCCCCCCGCGTCCACCAGCCCGCCCACGCACGCAGCCTGTGGAATCCGGCAGCGGACGGCCTCCTCAGCACACGACGCTTCTCCAGTTCTACCTTTATGGCGTTGTTTAATCTCATGTGTCGCTCTTGTATCATGTTCTGTACCTTCATGTCTTGCATGTTCTGTACTAATGTTATGAAATCTGGAGTTCATATATGGCTATTGCTAGCTGCTACTTGCATCTCCTGGACATCCTTAATTGGAATAATTTGTCTACATTTATCAGCAAGCTGCTTTGCTAATTTATCATGTTTTCTATTGCTGTCCTTCCTGATTGATTTTAATATTCTCGGATTTCAGTTAATCCGCCGGGTTTCGGTTTCAAGGATGGATTTATACCCGAATCAGTGTTCGGGGCGCATTCGGGTTTTAGGTTCGGGTTTCGGTTTTGGGTGCCCAGAGACTTCACCCGATCCGAACCCGCCCGGTTGCCATCCTTAATATATATATATATATATATATATATATATATATATATATATATATATATATATATATATATATATATATATATATATATATACACACAAAGTAAATAAGGAATAGCATTTCTCACAGAATATATGCATGGGCACAATTCTTCTGAACCTAGAAAAATAAAAAGTCTTGAATGTTGGAACTTGGAGGGGCAGACCCAGTGCCAGAGGCTCCCACACGAGTGGGGTCTGGGGAAGGGAATAACCGAAGCAAAGTCTTACCCCCGCAGAAATTCTGCAGAGAGACGGCTTCGAACCCAGAACCTGGTGACTCGGCGAGCTAGCACTCACCAACTGCACCAGGCCACATAGCTACATGGATAAGAAAAAGCTGACACCTTACCTAAAGTTTAACTGAAATAATTGGAGCAATGAATATGCACTACCCTGCTCTTCGCGTAGGAGTTCTTAGCACTGGATTATCCTGCAACATGGCCATATGAGTCATTTTCAGACAGATATCCATAGATAAACTTCAAAGTCAAGAACCAAGATTGACTAGAAATACCTGCAACATTGGGTGGTAAACCCACTGATTCCCAAACCCATGTGGTTCTGCCTGCACCTAAAAAAACAAGGTGTCAAAAAAAAATAGTTGCAAACAAAGACGACTATACGAAATTATCAAGACATGGCCAATCGTATGACAGAAACCTGTATGAAACTGTTCTGCTGCATCCTTTGGTGGCTGGGCACTTGATGTTGGTGATTAATATCCATTCCAAAATGATTACCAAATGAGAGATTTGGTATTCCTTCCTGTGTAAGTTTGCAGCAAGACTTTTAAAAATATATGTAGTATTAATAGCAGCGGCAAAAAAAAAGTGTACCATTAAATCAATGCCTCCTTGCACTCCCATGTGAGGACCTTCAAGATGGGAGGCAGAAGACGGCCCTTGGATCATATTTGTACTGTCTGTGACAAATGATGACCGTAGGAAATCCTGCTCAACAAGAATATCCATGAACAAAAGGTATATCCATATTATATCAACTGAAGTGTGGGTCTGAGGCTCATGAATATACTCTCGAGAAAAAAGGGATATAAGACTGACCTGTTCTTTATTTGGCTGTGTTACGGTATCATCATTAGATTCTGTCACTTTCTTCGGTGGCCGACCACGGCGCTTTGCATGGGCTGACTGAGAATTCTTTACTCCCTCTGAAAACTGAGGATTAAAAAGGCCTTGACCATTTTCTGGTGCATCAGCCTCAAAGGAAAGAAGCATTGGCTGCCTGTCTCTAGCAGGCAGTCCATCATCCAGAAGAGATCTTTCCGCTTCTCTAAGTAACTTCAGAGCAACAAGGTACCTACTCTCAGATACAAACCCTAGATTGAGCAGCTGACTACATTGTGTGAACAAATAATCAGAGCGCTCAACAATGTCACTAAGGGGCATTTCATTAGGTTTCTTTGCATTAGAATATAATTTCTTATAGTCCCTTCTCCAGCGATCAAGAACATAATCTTTTGGGATCTCAAATATCTCCTGCAACTTCAACACAGACAGTGCATGTCTACACAGGATGCCAGTGAACTGAACAAAACCACATTCACACTCAATTTCAACTTTGGGCTCTTCTTTACAAAAGTAAACTTCATAGGTCCTGCTCTCTGTGTCCTTTCCATCTTCCATGTATGAGCACTCTTTCACTTCAAAAGTAACAAGTCGGCCATCAACTTTAATTGGCATACCATCGCAATACATCGTTGCTTTCAACTCATCTTGAAATTTTCTGAACATGTTTATTGTGTAGGCTTTGGCCAGCTGCTCTTCCATGTAGAATTTTGTTACAGTCAATGGAGACCTATGGGAAGATTCTTCATCTGCTTGCCATTCCTTCTTGTATTTGTTCTCTAATATCATCTCATATTTACTGAAAAATTGCTTCAAAGAAGTTTTTGGGTACACAAACCCATCATAGTACGAGGAAATAGACTCCCCACTCTGTGAAATAGACATCCCTGCCCAGAATTTATCTCTCAGATATGCAGGTGCCCAGAGTTGGCGATGCTCATAAAGGGAACTAAGGCACCCGTTTTCTCCAAGTCCATGTTCCTCGATAATCTTCTTCCAGTCCGTTTCAAACTCTGGGATCTTCAAAGACCCATATGTTACTTTCTTCAGTGCTTTCTTGATTGTTTTAAACTCTGCATGTTCTTTCAAGTTCTCTGCTACATCTTTCATAATACGATACAGGCAAAGGCGATGTCTAACTTCAGGGAGAACTTCTTGAACAGCATCTAAAATAGCATTGTAATGTTCAGTGATGATTGCCTTTGGGCAGAGACCCTTCATACATGATAAAAATGCTCTAAATAACCAAGCATAACTATCAGCACTTAGATCTGACAGTAAACCAGTACCAAACAGAACAGGCTGACCATGGTTATTCATCCCAGTGAAGAAAACAAGTGGCAAATCATATTTTTCTGTCAAGTATGAGGTATCAAAGTAAACAACATCATGACCAAAGTAATCATTCGCTGCCCGTGACCTAGCATCACTCCAGAATAAGTTCCTCAAACGGCCCTGATTATCCAAATCTACTAAGTAGAAGAAGTAATGATTCTTGTTCTGCATATTCCCAAAAAACTTCTGGATATATTCATCGTCTCCTTCCCCAAATTTAAGCCTTCCTATCTCCGTGAAGTTACCTTGCTCTTTTTCAGCTGGAATGTTCCTGCGACCCTTCAGTCGTGAGGCAGATCCCCCATTCTTGGCATCTGTTAGCTTTTTATAACAATTAATGAGTGATGTAGAGGACTGGTTTAATGGATGGTTGTGCTCGAGCTTAGCATCATCAATATGAAGCCATCTATCTTGCCTTAACTTCAAAGAGATCCTTGCTGGACAATTTATCTTGGTCGACTCTTTCGATAGATAGCACACATTTGCTCTCCCTCTCCCAGCTCGACTACATCCAATCACCAACCTTCGGCACACCCCTGACTTTAAATATGATGACTTCAGAATGATCGCTGAAAACCCAGAATCCTCAGCATATTGTTTATAGTACTTGAGAGTATCATCATAAGTTTTGAATCTCAGCCCAACACGCGGTGCATTCTCATCCACTTTACCCTCCCCACCATCTTCCTGCCCGCTGTCATTATCATCCACGAGTATCACCTCCTTGCCCTCATGCAGCGGCACCTCCTTGGGCGAAATCCCTCCCAAATCCTAGTGAACAAAGCAAAGCATTACAAGTTTCCATAGCAGTCAGCACCAAAAATAAACATTTAAACTAACCAAAACCTCTCTAACCTGGGGCACCTCAACTCCTTTCAGCACTGCGCCATTACCATGTAGCTCTGCGCCATTGCCATGTAGCTCTGCGCCATTCCCATCCACAAGAATAGACACATCGGCGAGTGTCGCCTCCCTCGCCAACTCTTCTAACATGGGGGCGGGCACACCATGGGACATGAGCGTTCAGTTTAGCTGAACCCTAAAAATGGAAAAGTGCAACCACACCTGATTGACCTTGTGCCCTGAAGAAGAGGAAGATCAGATTCATACCATAAACTGAACGGGATTCAGTAAGCAGGCAAACCATGCAGCAATCAAATTATTAGCAAACAAAAGGCCGTCAGAATAAGACCAACCCTAGGGAAATCCCTCGAAGCAAGTCTTCTGGCGACGCTGGCGACCTCCGGCTCGGCTACGGGCGCCGCCTGCGGGCTCCGAGTACTGGCGGCGAGCCGGACTGCGGGCCACGGTCGGAGTCGCAGGGGTACGCGGCGATAACGGTGCAGAGGGCAGCTGCGGTGGAGTCGCGGGGGTCGGAGGGCGGCGGCGCGGGCTGTTCGGAGGGCGGCGGCACGGGATGCGAAAGACGACGGCGAGAGGGTGCGGGACGAGGATGGGATAAAGAAATGAGATGTCAGTAGTATGCAGTATATATTAGGCTCTTCTTTAGTTTCCAAAATATTTTGCAAAATATTTCAGATTTCTGTCACATCAAATCTTTGACACATACATGTGTAAAGCATTAAATATAAATAAAAAATAAAACTAATTATACAGTTTAGTTGTAAATCACGAGACGAATCTTTTGAGCCTAATTAGGCCATGATCAGACAATAATTGTCAAATAACAATGAAAATGTTACAGTAACACTACAGTTACATTTTGCAAAATATTTTGGGAACTAAACATGGGCCAGATGTTCGATGATATATTAGGATGCTCAGTTAGCCCGTGTTTAGTTCCTCTAAACTTCCTGAAATTGGTACTATACAAAAAGAAGATTCACCGTCACATCAAACTTACGGTACATGTATGAAGTATTAAATGTAGACGAAATCAAAAACTAATTGCACAGTTTGGTTGTATTTTACGAGACAAACGTTTTGATCCTAATTAATCAACGGTTAGACAATTACTATCAAATACAAATGAAATGCTACAATTGCGCTACAGTAAATTTAGCATTCCCAACTTTGGAACTAAACACAGCCTAGTATCCATGTCACGTTCTCCTATGTATTTTATGATGTTTCTATAATTCTTGTTATTTTTTATTCTCTTATATGTCTTTTGTTGCAATATTAATGTTGTATATATATGTTATGTCCTATAACGTATTTTGTTATTTCATATTATATGAATGAGATGTTTTGTGATTATCTTTAAATGAGATTTAATAAAAGACTATTTGTCTTTATATAATATATTTTGTTATGCACCTGAAATATTTTATTTTAAAATTTGGAATATTTGTCTTTAGATGACCTAGAACATCGGATATGCTTAATAAAAAATATTATATCTTCATCAAAAAATTATTTAATAAATTTTAAATATACTAAGTGAGATCTTGTTTTGAAAGATTTATTGTAGGAAAGACTATGATGCAATCATAATTTAATTTTAAAATTTGGTTTTAGAGTACAACTTTTAAAACTTTCGAACGCTTTTGTATATGGACGATGTCAACGAAAAGTATTCACCTGCGTGCATATACTTTTCACCTGCATGTGCTTTTCTCTGTACGCGCGCTCGGAACCTGCGTTTTTTACATGGCCCAAGTATAGGCTTTTGACCTACTATAGCAAACCGTAAGTACTATTAATTTCTGGTCGGCGCGTGACTAGGTGCCATTGAAAAGATTCTTGTTTGGCTTTGGTAATTGAGTGACAATCTTAAGTGGATTAATATATGTTTGAGTGAGATATTAGTCCACAAGTACATCATGTGTGAGCATCCTATACCATGGAGATGAAATGGCTTGGAATGTTCACACACGTGATGAATGAGCTCATTACATATGAGACATGACATGAGTCAAGTCATGTGACTAAGGTAGGTGATAGAATTAGGTACAAAGGACGTGAAAGATGATGAAGTTGTCCTGTTACTAATAATATCTTGTGTGCTAATGCCACCTGCATTTTTATTCGGAATCAACAAAGCAACAACTTATGTTTGACATTCCTGTGAAGTTGGAGGAAACCAAGTATTATCTCAGATGTTGGAAAAGGTTGACATGTTTCTCTTCCCTTACAAAGTCTTTCGCCCTGAATTTCGGGACGATATTCTGTTAAGGGGGAGGGCTATAACACCCTAGGTGTTAGAAGGCTAATTAAAATCTTGATCATGTCATCATGATGCATAATCATCAAGTATAATCACCAAGTATCATGGCATACATGCACTATATGTTTCAAATATAGCATCCATGTGTTTCATACGTTGCTTGTAATATGTTTCGCATGTTGCATGAAATAATGTCAATGTTAATGATTAAGAATCCTTGTGATTTTATGGTTTGAAATTTACTTAAATAATAAAAACATGCCAATGTAAATTTTGTCATACAAAGTGAGTGCTTTCATATAAAACCAAGGTTGGTTTATGTTTTCAAGTCAAACATGTTTAAACTTGAGCTTCAAATTTGAATTCTATAATTGTTTTCTGTACTTTGGCATTTTGGCTAAGTTCTGAAAAACAGAATTAAAGTGCAATGTTTGGTGAATTATAAAATGAATTCTCATAAATAAAAGTTGTCAAATTTTTGTTCCACTAATTGGTAGTATGCTTGAGGTATGTTAATGAGTAATTGGTTGTATTGTTTGATCACTGTTTAACCTCTAACTAATTACCCAAAATTGCTTGATCAAAACAGTTTTCAAAACTCTGAATCTGGATTCCATTTCCAGTTTCATGTGCATGTGTTCAACCCTCTTGATCTTTCAATCTGTTGATCTTTTGATATTGAGCCTTTAATAGAAGTTGGAGATCTCTTGTAGGTAAACAATTTTTGTTAAGAGTGATCGTCAAGATTCTACATGGATTTGGGAGAACGAGGGGGGGAAGTTGGGCTGTCAGTTTGCTACAGTAACCCGAGCAGCAGCTTCTCAGTCTTCTCAACGTCGTGTGTCGTTTGGCCACCTTCCAAGCTCGTGCAACGCTGGCGAGCTCGAGAAGGCACCGGACAAACCGAAGTTTGCGTCCTCGCTGTTATAAGCATCTCGACGTCGGCGCTCTCCTTCTTTTCCCTCTCTTCTCCACCGCTAGTCAAATTCGTCGTGGCTGCGTCGTCTCCTTCCAATTCCTCTTGTAGACAGCATCGCCACCTCCTTGCACTCCTCCCTGGCTTGCTCGCATCGGCCCTCTCGGCCAAAATCAACCGCACGTGCCAATTCTGTTGTTGCCAGGCTGTCACTGCTGCGGTTGCCCACGCACGCGGTCGGCTAGCCTTGGGCCACCCTCGATCGAAGCTGAGCCCCTCGGAGCCGCGCGAGTCCGGTGGTGCTCCGGCGCCCCTTCCCTGCTCGCACTGTCGCCCGCAGCGCCGCCGCCGCCGCCGCCGCCGCCGCCTGCAGCCTGCTCGCACTATCACACCACTGTGGGTTGCCCCCGGGTGAGCTACGAACTAGATGGTGACGCAAGACAAACTGTAATGATGATGGCTATTTTGGGGTAACTAGGCCTTATGCTTTGCCAAGAGCTTGAGAGATTGAGGGAGACTAGAATTGTTTCTTCATAATTCATTGCTTTCTTTTTATTGTGCCTCATGGGCTGATTATAAAGGGTACATAGGACTAACACCTCTTGTGCCTAGACAATATGGTACTATTCCTATAGATAAATAACTAAGAGAGACACTGATTAACACTAATGGGCTTAAGGCCCAACTAGGACACTCGCGCCCTACGACACCCTTTTGCACCTGACGTCTTGGGCCTATTGGGCCAGTGGCAGCCTGTTGGCTGCCCATGACATCTCCCCCGCCCTTGGAGACCCAACTCGTCCTCGAGCTGGATAGCTGACGCGACCTAGGGATAAGCCTTTTACATCTCGGCTTCTCATTCTTATTTAAGATTAAAGTTGGAAATAAATTTGAAACTAAAATATAAATTTGGACGACGGCTACGTCCTCGTGTCCTCCTGGATCCCAAGGAAAGAGCGCCTCTGCTGGCTTCATGTAGGCTGAAGGGTGGAGTTTGAAGCAGCCCGCGCTTACGTTGGATTTGTCTAGCCCCACGGCAGGAACAAGGATGAATGAGACGCACATAGCCTTTGATGCCTGATGCTGGACGGTGCTGCAAGTTCGCTGCACGGGAAGTGCCCATACTTGAACATCCCCTGTGATTGGAGCAGCCTGATGTATGGAAGGGGCCGAGGGGACGAACACGCACGACAGCGAGGAGCTGAGGAGCATGCGCATCTTATGCACTACACGTCGGACAAGGAAACCTCGCCCGACAGCTTGTAGTCGCACCGCTGCTTGCTCCTCGGAGACTTTGGCTGCCCGAAGAAGATGCGCTCGACGGCGTGCCAGGAGGCCCCGTACTGCTGCCTGGAGGCGTACAGCCGCCCGACGTTCATGGTCCCTCTTGTCCTTCGCCTCAAGACACGCCCAGATACGATCCAGTTGTGTGGACATCTCCTCAAGGATGCGCAGGGAGTTATCGACGCCACGAGACAGTTGGTGGAGCGGGTCGGGGCACGGGGGCGGTTTGAAGCGCCGCTGCAGGAGCTCGGTGAAGCGACGCCATGCCGGGTATTCATCTTGCTCGACTTGGTGGAACCAAACTCGGGCGTCAGCTTTCAAATTGCGAGAAACCAGCCATACCTTTTCTTCCGCCATGATGCGCTCCCGGCGGAAGTAGAGTTCGCACTGGTTGATGAAGACCACCGGATCAGAGGTCCCATCAAACTGTGGAAAATCCATCGAGGGCCGGGGTGGTGGCTGAATGCGGCTGGTCAATGGAGATGGCAGAAGATCGCCCGCTGCTGGAGGTCGGCCGGTTGGGAACCACGGTCAATCTGGACCGAGGTCGCGCCTGCTGGATCGGACGGCGACTGCTGGTGGTGAGGAGGCGCGCGGACGGCTGGATCGAAGCTGCGAGGTGGCGGGGGATTCCCACAGATCGCGGCCGGCTCGGCGAACTCCGCGGACGGCGCGACGTGCTTGGAGATGGCCCGCGCAGACGAGACGCGACGACGCGGTCGACGGTGGCGGCGCGTGGTGGGTGACGGGGAGGCGGCGCGGCGGCTGGGCGGCGGATGGAGGCGCTGCTGATGGAGGAGATGTGGTGCGGGTGGTTGGCGGCTGGTTAGTGTTGGCGCAGGAGGTGGGGGACAGCGGCTAGTGGTGGCGCGGCGGCGGCGGCGGGGGATGGATCGGGCAGCGGCTGGGATCGATGGATGAGGATCGGCTGATTTGTTTTTTTTTGAACGTAGGAGAGGATCTAGATCGATGGATGACGAGTTGGAACTGGAAGATGAGGATCGCTGGACTCTAGATACCAGATGTAATGTAGATGAATATTTTAAGGTAACTAGGCCTTATGCTTTGCCAAGAGCTTGAGAGATTGAGGGAGACTAGAATTGTTTCTTCATAATTCATTGCTTTCTTTTCATTGTGCCTCATGGGCTGATTATAAAGGGTACATAGGACTAACACCTCTTGTGCCTAGACAATATGGTACTATTCCTATAGATAAATAACTAAGAGAGACACTGATTAACACTAATGGGCTTAAGGCCCAACTAGGACACTCACGCCCTACGACACCCTTTTGAACCTGACGTCTTGGGCCTATTGGGCCAGTGGCAGCCTGTTGGCTGCCCATGACACAAACACAAGGATTTATCTAGGTTCAGCCGCCGTGAGGGCGTAATACCTACGTCATGCGTTAGATTGTATTGCTATGTATGGAGAGGTGTAATGAGATGTATGACATGTCCTCTAGGGGACCCCTTCCTCTCCTTATATACTCTGGAGAAGGAGGGTTACAAGTAAAGTATCTAATTTGGTACTATTACAATGTCTAGCACACCTTATAGCCTTGCGGTACACACCTTGATCTTGTTGGCCAGGCCACCTCGGATGGTGCGGCTCATGTATAGCCATGAGGGTATCCGGAGGTATATCCCCCACAGCTAGTCCCCGAGCGCCATGTATTATGAAGCAACACGCCGATGACCTTCTTTCGACCAGTGAGGCTTCAGCTTCTGGAGTCTTCGACCACTGAACATACCATCCAAGCAGTTGCTGACGGTCTTCGACCTGTCGTGACATCAACCGACTGGATTTACCGAAGAAGTTGATTGTTCGAATAATGTATGGTGCTCTTGAGAAAAAGAAAAAGATTTCCTTCCTAGGAAGTGTAGCCACTTAGACTCCTTGGTCGATAAGAAGTGTAAGCCAGAAGAAAAGCACTACATTCACCGCGAGGTGAAGTGTAGCCACTTAGTCCCCGAGCCTGGTAGTAGGTGACGTAGACACGTGTAACGGATCAATATGATTATACGAGATTAAGTAAGAAAATCTTCCGCCGAGACAGATAATTTACTAAACTTAAGCCCGTACAACCTGAGATTCCGTGAAATCACGAAGGATTTCCAACCAACCAACATTCTCCACCAAGATCGTACTGATTTAGCAGCCACCGTCACATAGTACATAAAGTTCGCAACGACAGTTGAATACATCGGAGTTCAGAATATAAAGTTATTACAACACGAGTTCAAATTAACATAGCGGAAGCAAGTAGTTTTAAAACCACACACACTTAGTTCAGATACAGTGCTAGTAGATAGTCATAGTCCACAAAAGCATGGGATAAGATAAAAGGAGTGACCATTGCCATTGGTCCTAGTTGTCGCCCATCGCCAGGTACAGACAGTTGACGCAATACCCATAATACATCTGACCATCTGCAACAACAGTGGGAACAACGCCCTGAGTACGAGAAGGTACTCAGCTAGACTTACCCGTCATAAACCAGAAATAAAATGATGCTAAGGAGTATGCAAGGATTTTATAAAGTGGATTGGCTTGACTAGTTTTGCAGAAAAGCATAAGTTCTCAGTTATGAACCATTTAAAATATAAGCATCAACTTAATTATACCTGATTAATCTAAGTAAACACCAATACTAGAGCAATCACTTGATTAACCATTAACATCAAAGGTTACCATTAACATCAAAGGATACCCCCGGCTCGAATAGTGTCACTAGCTTCATGGTCGAAAGGTATTTTATTCGGCCAGCTAAATATGAGGCATGCATTCAACATGACAAGAGGGACGAGCAACGATCGGTCCTTAATCGACACAGACGGAATCACTATAGTCCAAAACCCTATAAGACTCCGCCCGGTCTCCGTTTATCCATCAACACTCGGTTACTTTTCATGATAACAATTATAGCCAACCCTAACCAGGTATCCACCTATATTTCGCAGGTGACAGGAATTTACTCGACTTCTACCGGTGTAAACATGGCTAAGTAATACTTTCGATCCTAAACTAAAATAGAATTCCAGGCATAATTGTGGGACAAGGAAAAAGTATATATGCAGCAAGTGTTTCACTCAACTCCCATAACTTAATGCAACAATATATAACTCATGTATAAAGAATTGCTGGAACAAAATAGGGAATTTAGAATACTCCGGGGCTTGCCTCTTTCAAACGAACTAGGCTGGTGATCTACGTACTCGGGCAACTCCTCTCCTTATTCCTCTTCCTCGGGCACCTCCTGTGCCTGGAGCTCTTGCGGATCGGTCCAAGTCGGTTCTTCCGGCACTACTACCGGTGGCTCCTCCTGCGATCCTGTATGATGCATTTGCATAAGTAAACATGCAGACGGTGCATCAGATGTGGTGGAATGCAATGATGACATGATATGCAGACGAACACATTGAAACTGATAGTATAGATTAAAGACAAAATTCTCTACAAGGTAGTCAACATTATCCAAGAACATGTACCACAAAACATGTCATCTACTCTTATACTAGTTAGCATATAATTCTCACACAAGTGTTGCTACACTTTGTCAAACCCTAATACCTTAACCTATCAAGTAACACTAGCAAGGTAGTTTGGTGCTTCAAAGATACAACAAACACTTTTTATTATTTTTAATTATTCATAAAGAATAACATTTTATTTCCCATTTAAACTAGGGTTACACATTAACACCTATTTCTGTTGCATGTAAAAATCTACAAAACTTACAGTAGCATAGCCCTACTCAAAATAGCATACTACACAAATTTCATGGGATTTGGATAAGTAAAACAATCTATACAAAATAAACAAGCTATAGCATAATAATGAGCATGAAAATACTTTGTACTAGGAAAAGTATCAAACAATAGATTTATTATTTTTCCTATGCTCTACACAGTAAACAAGCTCATCACAAAAATTATCACATGCATATGTTATACAATTTTTGCTCTCTACCAAAAATAACAAAAATCATCAATTAAAGACATTTGAACTACACCTCAATAATTTTTCACAGAACATGCATCAAATACATTTTTTCCTAGAAAGTACATCACTAAAGAAGACTAATGAAACATGAACCATATTTTTCTGATCAATATTCTATTTACTAGATATTTTCTAAGATATCAATACTTATAAGAATTAAATAAATCTATACAGAAAAGTATTTCAAACTTGACATGCAAAAGTTTACACCATAGATCTACTCATGAGAAACACTACACAATTTGTTTCACAATTTTTGGAGCTAAAGTGAGCAAGTTATAAATTTCTAAAGCTTTCAAGTAATTTCTGAAAAGCATTTCTTAAATTTCTTTTCAAAAATTCGTCACTGAAAATGCTAAGTGCACCCCACGGGATCACCCCCCGAATCACACAGAGAGACAGACAGCCAGGACCCGTGGGTCAACCGGCCCCACATGGTAGCCACAGAGAAAGGGGGGAGAGGTTTGACCGGTGAGATCTCGCCGTCGGCAAGGTGGCCGGCGACAAGACCACCACCAACACACTCTCCGCGACAAGGCGAAGCTGGTGGTGCCCAGAACGTGGCCAGACGAGCTCGACATTGAGCTCGCCGGTGCGCATGGCTGGGCGGCGGCGTTGCCGCACGGTGGTCGGCCGGTGCAGGCCACGGTGGCGGCTGATGAGGTGCGCGCGAGATCCACGAGGTGGAGACGGACGTAAAAAGGGGAAAATGGAGGGAGAAAGGAGACGGAGGAGCTCCGGCCACGCTCGGCCCGTGCCGGCGGCCATGGCGCGGCGGCGGAGGGAAACGTCCAAATTCGGCCACACCTTTGCTCGAGCGGTGGAAATGGTGCGAGCACTAGATGGAGGGTGGCGAGGCGGGGCTGAGGCCAGGAGGAATTGACCAGAGACGTGCTCGTGAGGGCGTGCGGTGGTGGCAGAGCGATGACGGCGAGCGGTGGCGCAAGCGTCCGCCACGGCTCTGCGGCTGCTGCTGGCGAGAGGGGAGGTGAATGAAGGCACCAGCTAAGGCGGGCGAGCGCGCGGAGGGAGTAGGCGGACGCGGAGGGATGCGGGGCCACCGGAGGGCGCGTGGCGCGCGGCGTCGGCGGCGTACGGCCACGCGGTGGTCGGCTTCTACCGCGGTCACCACGAGCGCGTGCGCGCGCGCGGGCGGGAGGAGGCAGGCGCGGACGCGGGCCGGGTCGGCCTGAGCAAGCGGGCCGAAAGTGGGGCGCAGGCCCAGCAAGCTGAAAATTCATTTTTCTTTTTATAAACCAAATTCTAGATTTTCTAATTCATTTCAAATTTGAATTTTGAAGATGAAAAGACATTTTCAAAAGTTGACCACAAAACAAAAGTTGTTCAAAATTTAATTCTCTACAACTTTTATTTAGGGCATTTTTCAAAATTCCAAACAGATTTTGAATTAATGATTTAAAATCCCATTTTTAAATAACAACTCATTTTTCTAGAATATTTTTAAAAGCAAAATTGGGGAGATTTTGAATACAAAAGTTGCTCCAAAAATCATGCTAATTAACTCTAGGTTATTTAAACATTATAGCCAAACAAATTTTATAACTCTAGCAAGCAAATGCAACAATTATGTTTCAAACAGATGTTTTTCACACTTCAAATTAGTTTTAACTTATATTGCATGTGATTATAAAATGCATGTGATGCTAATGCTCATACTTTGGGATGTTAATGCATGCTTAACACCCAGGGGTGTTGCAACACGTGGTGCTAGGGTCTAAAGAAAATAAATCCAAAAGCTTGCCAGCCAACGTCACCAGCGATGTATGCATCAAACCCCTGATGTGCCCAAGATCAGTACCCTGATCCGAACAACATGGAGTAGATTGATAGCGCACTGATGAGACGTTAGGATGAGAGCTCGACGAGGAGTCCCCAGCGTGACCGGAGACGTGGTCGAGCGGCTAGAGCTCGGCGACGAGCCTAATGAGGAGCGACGAGAGCTCGACGAGGAGTCCCCAGCGTGGTCGGAGACGTGGTCAAGCGATGAGAGCTCGGCGATGATCCTAACGAGGAGCGACGAGAGCTCGGTGAGGAGTCCCCAATGTGGCCGAAGACGTGGTCGAGCTGTGAGAGCTCGGTGACGAGCCTGATGAGAAGCGATGGGAGCTCGGTGAGGAGTCCCTAGTGTGGCCGGAGACGTGGTTGAGCGACGAGAGCTCGACGAGGAGTCCCCAGCGTGACCGGAGACATGATCGAGCGGCGAGAGCTCAGCGACGAGCCTAACGAGGAGCGATGAGAGCTCGGCGAGGAGTCCCCAGCGTGGCCGGAGACATGTGAAAGCTCTATGTTTGGTGTTGATAATTAGTGACAATGCCTAAGTACTAATTCTATGCCTAAGTTGTATATAGCATATGAGGATTAGTACATTTCAAGGTTGGTGGCAAGATGGACTTGGTGATCATGATGGCCACACTTGGATTTGGATGCAACCCTATGTGATCAAGGCAAAGGTATATGCTTAAGGGCTATGTTTTAGTAACCAAGACACCTAGTGGGTGTGGTTATATTATAGGATAGATAGCCGTACTATAAAGAGGGGAATGACGCGGCTATTGAACTCCTAAGTGCCTCTAGGTGTGCATTTTATAATCATATGCATTTAGATAGAACTAATAACACCTCGAAAAATGATTGTGAAAATGCTAACACACTTGCACATTGAAAGCCCAAGTTTGGTTTTGGTAATTAATGACACCAAGTTGCTAATGCCATGTGTTAAGTGTTTTGAGTTAGGCATAAGCAACACATGTGATGAAGGTGTATGTGGCAAGGAGTGGTGGCCACAAGATCACAAAGAGATGGTGCATGGACATGAAATGATGATCATGGTGGAGATGCACATAAAATGAAGGACATGATGATCAAGTAGAAGAGAAGGATCTAAGAGCGCAAGACAAAGGTATAACCATAGGGTTTTCCTTTTGCCGATCTAAGATGAGTAGAGAAGTGATTGACCGGGTTTAGGATACATAGCCGACTATCAAGAGGGGCAATTACAGTTAGCTCGGGAATCAAGTGTCACTAGATCATTGTCTTGAGCATATGCATTAGGATCTAGTAAAGAGCTAACATAACGCCTTGAGAAATGATTGCGGAATGCTAACACACATGCACATGGTGGTGTACACTTGGTGGTGTTAGCATATTTGCGAAGGCGGTGGAGTTTAAGTGGTAGAGAGGGACTTAGGTTCCTCTCTCCCTCCCGCCGAGCTTGCGAGGTGGGATTCGGTGCTTTTTGGAGAAGTGAAATGCATATTTTCTACTGCGCCGGAAGTCGGAAAAGAAACGAAGGCAAACGGCGGTCACTGTGGTGACCGAACGCTGCACCGGACGCGGTCACGGCTTGACCAGCGCGTCCGGTCAGTTCATTCGGTCAGCGTGCCTAGGGTTATTGACCGGACGCTGGTCTGGCCTGACCAGCGTGTCCGGTCAGTTCACCTGTGCGCAGAAGCAGAGCACGCGATCGGCGCGTCTGGTCCTTCACGGGACCGGCGCGTCTGGTCAGGCGTCCAGAGGGGCAGAGAGCAGCGAAGTGTGATCGGACGCGCAGCGCGTCCGGTCACGTGCGATCGGACGCGTCCGGTCGTGATGGGAGCTTACTGGACTCTGACCGGACACCAGGTGAGGCACGTTCGGTCATACGCTAGGGCGCATCCGGTCATACACTAGGGCACATCCGGTCATACGCTAGGGCGCGTCTGGTCATAGCAACGGTAACTTCTGACGCGCACTGTTCATGCTTGTCCTATAGTGACCGGACGCGTCCGGTCACCCTGACCGGTGTGTTCGGTCATCATGATTTCAACTGCGTCGTCCGGTAACGGCTAGCTACGTACCCCTTCGCTATAAATAGACGTTGGCCCAGGTTTGAGGGGATCTCTTGCACATTTTGAGAACTAGAGACATACTTTGAGCTAGAGAACAACCCCTCCACTCATCTCTTTGCATAGTTGCACGTCTTGAGTGAGATTGAGTGAGATTCAAGTGCATTGCTTGAGAGTTGCATTCTAGAGGCACTTGATCTTCGAGTTGCTGCGGATTTCTTGTTACTCTTCCGTGTTTCCCGACACGGTAGACGGCTTGGAGCAGCGGAGGTGATCGAGCTCACAATTGGAGATTGTTGGAGCCTTCACCAAGTGTTGTAAGGGGTTCTTGATCCTTCCCTGCGGGAGTTCACAAATTGGATACTCTAGTGGAGCTCGTGGCTTGGAGGATCCCCATCTTGTGTGCGGTTGTGCGGCGTCCGCCGAGGGCTTGACTCTTGATAGTCGATTAGCTCACGAACTGACAAGTGGGTGTATCGCCACAACAGGGAGTAGCTTGCCGGGAAGCAAGTGAACCTCAGGATAAATTCTTGTGTCATTCTCTTCCCGAGGATTTCTCTTGTACGATTGATTGATTGGTACTTCTCATCTCTACATGGCGGTATAATCACTCAAAGCTCTTCTCTTGTATTACTTCTTGTTTCTAGCTTGTAGTTGTTGTTGTGTTTAGTGAATAGCTTTGCTATAGACTTGTGTAGGTGGCTTGCTGAATTAGTTAGATCTAGTGCTTTTGCTTCGCCACCTTTCGTACTAACGTGTGGTTAAGTAATTCTTGTAGAAGTTTTAATTAGGCTATTCACCCCCCTCTCTAGCCTATTTGGACCTTATAAGTGGTACCGGAGCCGAGGCACCGTTTATTTGAGGCTTAACAACCTACGGTGAAAAAGAAATAGCTCAATTAAGCTTGCACATCAACAACACCAAGAAGGCACCTCACTTTGATGGCACAAATTATGCATATTGGAAGGTTAAGATGACCACACACCTCAAGTCAATCAATAGAGAAGTGTGGAAAGTCACCGAAATAAAATTTGAGGTTGCTAATCCGGAAGCACCTATACCGGTAGAGGAGAAGAAGCTCCAATGCAATGACATTGCCATTAGTGCTCTTCATGAGGCATTAGATGACAAGACATTTGAGCAAGTGAAGAACATAGAGATTGCTCATGATGCTTAGGCCAAGCTAGAAGAAATATTTGAGGGCACCGAAGGCACAAAGACCGCTAAAGCATATATCTTGTAAGAAAAATTTTCAAGCTTTAAAATGCAAGATGATGAGAGTGTACCGGAGATGTTTCATAGGTTGCAAGTCATTGTCAATGAGCTCAAGGAACTTGGTGAGGAGGTTAAGGACAATCAATTCTCTATGAAGTTCTTGAGAAGTCTACCCAAGAGATTTGATACATTGATCACCATGCTAGTGAGGACTACATTGAAGGATTCAACTCCTCAACAAATATTTCAAGAAGTGATGACCGATGATTCATATAGAGAAGATGATGAGAAGGATGAGTTGGTCAAGAAGAAGAAGAAGGAAAATGAGAAGAAAGATGATGAAAAGAAGAAGAGTGTGGCATTCAAAGCCACCACATCTAAGGGCAAATCCAAGAGTGAATCATCAAGTGATGAAGACTCAAGCTCTTGTGATAGTGATGACATTGATGAGAAGATGGCTCTCTTTGTCAAGCAATTTGGCAAATTTATGAAGAAGAAAGGCTATCGTGCAAGGAGGAAGAACTCATCCAAGAAGAATGAGCATACCATGAGATGCTTTAGATGCCATAGCAAGGACCATCTCATTGCAAAGTGTCCTTATGATAGTGATGATGAAGATGCTATCAAGAAGGAGAAGAAGAAGCAAGAAAAGAAGAAGAGCTCTTATAAGAAGAAGAATGATTCTCATGTTGCTACATGGGATAGTGATGATTCCTCAAGTGATGATGAGGATGATAACAAGAGCAAGAAGAAGGGACATGCTAGCATTGCCATCCAAAAGAAGGTATCCCTCTTCAACACTCCATCGTGCTTCATGGCTAAGGCCGCTAAGGTATCATCCAACGATGAGAGTGATCATGATAATGCTAGTGATAGTGATAGTGATGAAGAAAAATTCACTATAGATGAACTAATCACTATGCTAGAAGATTGCACTCAATATTTTAAGGAATCTAGAAAGGAGTGCAAGGGATTGCTTAAGGAAAAGAAAAACCTTATGCAAGAACTTGATGAGCTTAGGACATCTTATGAGAGTCTAAAGGTAGACCATAAGAAGCTTCAAAAGTCTCACACTAAGCTTGAAGAAGCTCATTCCTCTCTAGTTAAAAAATATGAAAATATACCAACTAATGTTGAGAAGGCTAAAACTTGCAACATAGGCATATCATGTGATATAATTGATGAAACTTTTCATAAGCCTATTATTGTTGCTCCCACTAACCCTTCATGTAGCTCATCTACATCATCCTCATCTAGTAGTGGCGGTTTCACTTGTGACTTCACACTAATAGTTGAGAATGAAAATCTCAAGAAGGAGGTAAAAGAGCTCAATCACACATTAGCTAAGGCTTATGGTGGTGAGGACCGCTTGCTTATGTGCTTGGGTAGCCAAAGAGCTTCTCTCTACAAAGAGGGATTGGGCTATAACCCCAAGAAAGGCAAGGCCGCTTTTGCTCCTCACAAGACTCGTTTTGTGAAGAACAATGGTAGCTATTGCAAAAGTTGCAAGCAAGTCGGTCACATAGAGCAACAATGCATGAACAAGAAATCCAATGCTAATGTATCCTCAATTAAGTTTAATTCTTTCTATATGCTTACCAAGGGTACTAATGGTGTTCATGCTAAGTTCATTAGTACACCATGGATGGGCTCAAAGAAGAAAGTCATTTGAGTACCAAAGAGCTTGGTCACTAACCTTAGAGGACCCAAACAAGTTTGGGTACCAAAAAAGAATTGATCTTGTCTTGTAGGTCAATTACAAAGCCGGAGGAAGGTATTGGGTGCTTGATAGTGGATGCACTCAACATATGACCGGAGACTCTTGTATGTTCAATTCAATTGATACAAGTCAAAATAGTGGTTTTGATGCTATCACTTTCGGCAACAACAAGAAAGGCAAGGTCAAGGGGCTTGGTAAAATTGCTATCTCAAATGACATGAGCATTTCTAATGTGTTGCTAGTTGAGAGCTTGGATTTCAATCTTTTATCGGTGGCACAACTTTGTGATCTTGGCTTCAAGTGCATATTTGGTAGTGATGATGTTGAAGTCATAAGTGTTGATGGATTAAACTTGATATTCAAAAGATTTAGACATGGTAGCTTATACTTGGTTGACTTCAATGATAGTGAGACACAATTGACATAATGTTGCTTAGTAAATCTAGTATGGGATGGTTGTGGCATAGAAGGCTTGGTCATGTTGGAATGAAACAATTGAACAAACTTTTGAAGCATGACTTAGTTAGAGGCTTGAAGGATGTCACCTTTGAGAAGGATAAACCATGTAGTGCTTGTCAAGCCAGCAAACAAGTTAGAAATGCACATCCTAGTAAGAGTGAAATGAGCACATCAAAGACATTTGAGCTATTGCACATGGACTTGTTTGGGCCAACAACATACACTAGCATTGGTGGCAACAAGTATGATTTTGTGATAGTGGATGACTACACTAGATACACTTGGGTGTTCTTTCTCTATAACAAGAGTGATGTTTATGATCTATTCAAGTCTTTTGTCAAGAGAGTGCAAAATGAGTTTGAAACTACCATCAAGAAGATTAGAAGTGACAATGGTAGTGAGTTCAAGAACACAAGAATTGAAGATCTATGTGATGATCTTGGTATTGGACATCAATTCTCACCAACATACACTCCTCAATCCAATGGTGTAGTTGAAAGGAAAAATAGAACCTTGATTGATATGGCTAGATCAATGCTTAGTGAATACAATGTTAGTCATTCATTTTGGAGTGAAGCCATCAACATGGCTTGCTATTGTAGCAACCGTCTCTATTGCCATGGAAAGCTTGGGAAGACACCATATGAGCTATTGAATGAAAGAAAGCCTAACATTGCATACTTTAGAGTGTTTGGTTGTAAATGCTATATTCTCAAGAAAGGCACTAGATTGAGCAAGTTTGAAAAGAAATGTGATGAAGGGTTCTTACTTGGTTATTCTACCATAAGCAAGGCATATAGAGTTTGGAATCTCACAAATGGCACCTTGGAAGAAGTTCATGATGTTGAGTTTGATGAAACCTAAGGATCTCAAAATGAAGCTCAAAACCTTGATAATATGAGAGGAGATCAATTGTCAAATGCAATGAAGAACATGGACATCGGTGATATAAGGCCGATACAATTTGATGATGATGATATTCATGTGATCAACCAAAGTGTGCAAATTGATACAAATCAAGCAAGCTCAAGTGGTACTCATGATGAAGCTCAAGTTCAAGGTCAAACAAGTGGAAGCAATCAACTCCCAATACTCTAACCTACTAGCATTGCAAGAGATCATCCATTGGATCAAATCATTGGTGGAATTCAAAGTGGTGTTCAAACTAGATCAAGACTAGCATCCTTTTGTGAGCACTACTCATTTGTGTCACTTGAAGAACCTAAGAAATTAGAAGATGCTTTGAAGGATTCCGATTGGGTAAATGCCATGCATGAAGAACTAAATAACTTTGCTAGAAATCAAGTTTGGAAACTTGTTGAGAGGCCAAAGAACTACAATGTGATTGGCACTAAGTGGGTCTTTAGAAACAAGCAAGATCAAGATGGCATGGTTGTAAGGAACAAAGCAAGATTGGTAGCACAAGGTTACACACAAGTTGAGGGCCTTGACTTTGGAGAGACATATGCACCCGTTGCAAGATTAGAG
This sequence comes from Saccharum hybrid cultivar R570, assembly GCA_038087645.1. Classification (NCBI taxonomy): domain Eukaryota; kingdom Viridiplantae; phylum Streptophyta; class Magnoliopsida; order Poales; family Poaceae; genus Saccharum; species Saccharum hybrid cultivar. The sequence continues at coordinate 5,501,974 of JAQSUU010000191.1, read as the reverse complement.
GCTATTAGAATCTTATTAGCATATGCTTGTGCACACAACATCAAGCTCTATCAAATGGATGTCAAGAGTGCATTTCTCAATGGCTACATCAATGAAGAAGTATATGTTGAGCAACCTCCCGGTTTTGAAGATGACAAGAAGCCCGACCATGTTTATAAGCTAAAGAAGACATTGTATGGTTTGAAGCAAGCACCTAGGGCATGGTATGAGAGATTGAGGGACTTTCTTCTTTCTAAAGGGTTCAAGATAGGAAAGGTTGACACCACTCTCTTCACCAAGAAGCTTGAAAATGACTTGTTTGTGTTGCAAATCTATGTGGATGACATTATCTTTGGATCAACTAACCAAGACTTTTGTAAAGAGTTTGGAAATATGATGGCTAATGAGTTTGAGATATCTATGATTGGAGAGCTTAGTTACTTCCTTGGACTTCAAATCAAGCAAATGAAGAATAGCACTTTTGTAAGTCAAGGCAAGTACATCAAGGACATGATCAAGAAGTTTGGATTGCAAGATGCTAAGCAAATAAGTACACCAATAGGCACTAATGATCAATTGGGTATTGATGATAGTGGAAACATGGTAGATCAAAAGCAATACCGGTCTATGATTGAAAGTTTGCTCTATGTCACCGCTTCTAGGCCAGATGTGATGTTTAGTGTGTGTAAGTGTGCAAGATATCAAGCTTCACCTAGAGAAAGTCACTTGAAAGCAACCAAGCGAATATTAAGATATCTTAAGGGCACTCATGATGTTGGATTATGGTATCCCAAGGGGTCTAATTTTGAGTTGATTGGATATTCGGACTCCGACTATGGTGGTTGCAAGATTGATAGAATGAGCACAAGTGGCACTTGTCAATTGCTAGGAAGGTCTCTTGTTTCATGGTCATCAAAGAAACAAAATAGTGTTGCACTATCTACCGCCGAGGCCGAATACATTAGTGTCGGTAGTTGTTGTGCACAATTGCTTTGGATGAAGGCCACCTTGAATGATTTTGAAATCAAGTTCAAGAATGTACCATTGTTTTGTGACAATGAAAGTGCTATCAAGATGACTCAAAATCCGGTTCAACATTCAAGAACCAAGCACATTGACATAAGGCACCACTTCATAAGAGACCATCAACAAAAGGGTGATATTATCATTGAAAGCATTGGCACCGAAGATCAATTAGCCGACATCTTTACAAAGCCACTTGATGAAAAGAGATTTTACAAGTTGAAGAATGAATTGAACATACTTGACTTCTCCAACTTGAGATGAGTACACCCCCACATTCTTATATGACATGTCTCTCCTCCAACATAGCAAGGTAAAGTTGTTTGGCATATCATTCATACTTTGCTAAGGACATGGTTAGAACATATAGACATATTTGCATGACAAATAGGCTCATTCATGAAAATCAAATTATTTTGATGTATATATGGTACCACTATTGCTTCTATGTTTGATTGATCTAGTGGTAGCATATGACATATTTGTGGGCTTGCAAACCCAGTGTTGAATCTAGAAAATGAGCTCATGATGTGTAATTCAACATGCTCAAGATAACCCTTATACTTTATGAGGTGTGAAGAAGCTTGTGCTTGGATCAAACCGAATTACATATTCTAGGCAAGTGATCTAGATTAAACCATAATTTGGCCTCCCTCATATTAATTGACTTATCTCTCACTAAAATTGGCACCTTTTTGGTGATTGTTGACAAAGGGGGAGAGAAAAGTCACAAAGATATTGCAAAGAGGGACAAAGATATAATAAGGGGGAGAGAAAAGTCACAAAGATAAAAAGTTAAGTTACAAAGGGAGAGAAATCAAGGGATCAATTAAAATTGAGCACACAAGTAGGGGGAGCAAGCTCATGAATTATTTGTTGCATTTGTATGTGCATTAACATGATGAATTGTTGCATTGCAAAGCTTAAATTCATATTCATGTTAGTATGGTGTATGCTAGAAATAGAACTTGAATGATGATTTGTTGAGAGTAGCTTTACAAGTGGTATCTAGACACCTTTTGCTTATAATGTTGATCTCACAGGGTACTTTAGTGTTTGTGATCTTTACAAGTGATGTATTACAAGTGGTGTCTAGCTACATCGATGCTAAGGATGGTATATAAAGGCAACTCCGATTGGTATCACGCTTTAAAGGTCCATTCTATATACCTTAGCATCAATTTGATAGTAGTAACTCTCCCAAAATTCAAATCCATACATATGTGCATAATTGAACCAAACTCATGGAAGCACATATGTAGGGGAAGCTAATACTATCGAAATTGAAAATTGATTTCATTTTATATCTTTGTGATGGTTGTCATCAATTACCAAAAAGGGAAGATTGAAAGCCTAAGTTTGGTTTTGGTAATTAATGACACCAAGTTGCTAATGCCATGTGTTAAGTGTTTTGAGTTAGGCATAAGCAATACATGTGATGAAGGTGTATGTGGCAAGGAGTGGTGGCCACAAGATCACAAAGAGATGGTGCATGGACATGAAATGATGATCATGGTAGAGATGCACATAAAATGAAGGACATGATGATCAAGTGGAAGAGAAGGATCTAAGAGCGCAAGGCAAAGGTATAACCATAGGGTTTTCCTTTTGCTGGTCTAAGATGAGTAGAGAAGTGATTGATCGGGTTTAGGATACATAGCTGACTATCAAGAGGGGCAATCACAGTTAGCTCAGGAATCAAGTGCCACTAGATCATTGTCTTGAGCATATGCATTAGGATCTAGTAAAGAGCTAACATAACGCCTTGAGAAATGATTGTGAAATGCTAACACACATGCACATGGTGGTGTACACTTGGTGGTGTTAGCACATTTGCGAAGACGGTGGAGTTTAAGTGGTAGAGAGGGGCTTGGGTTCCTCTCTCCCTCCCGCCGAACTTGCGAGGCGGGATTCGACGCTTTTTGGAGAAGTGAAATGCCTATTTTCTACTGCGCCGGAAGTCGGAAAAGAAACGGAGGCAAACGGCGGTCACTGTGGTGACCGGACGCTGCACCGGACGCGGTCACGGCTTGACCAGCGCGTCCGGTCAGTTCATTTGGTCAGCGCGCCTAGGGTTATTGACTGGACGCTGGTCTGGCCTGACCAGCGCATCCGGTCAGTTCACATGTGCGCAGAAGCAGAGCACGCGATCGGCGCGTCTGGTCCTTCATGGGACCGACACGTCCGGTCAGGCGTCCAGAGGGGCAGAGAGCAGCGAAGTGTGATCGGACGCGTGGCACGTCCGGTTATGTGCGATCGGACGCGTCCGATCGTGATGGGAGCTTACTGGACTCTGACCGGACGCCAGGTGAGGCGCGTCTGGTCATACGCTTGGGCACGTCCGGTCATACACTAGGGCGCGTCCGGTCATACGCTAGGGCGCGTCCGGTCATAGCAACGGTAACTTCTGACGTGCACTGTTCATGCTTGTCCTGTAGTGACCGGACGCGTCCGGTCACCCTGACCGGTGCGTCCGGTCATCACGATTTGAACTGCATCGTCCGGTAACGGCTAACAGCATACCCCTTCGCTATAAATAGACGTTGGCCCGGGTTTGAGGGGATCTCTTGCACATTTTGAGAACTAGAGACATACTTTGAGCTAGAGAACAACCCCTCCACTCATCTCTTTGCATAGTTGCACATCTTGAGTGAGATTGAGTGAAATTCAAGTGCATTGCTTGAGAGTTGCATTCTAGAGGCACTTGATCTTCGAGTTGCTGCGGATTTCTTGTTACTCTTCTGTGTTTCCCGACACGGTAGACGGCTTGGAGCAGCGGAGGTGATCGAGCTCACAATTGGAGATTGTTGGAGCCTTCACCAAGTGTTGTAAGAGGTTCTTGATCCTTCCCCACGGGAGTTCGCAAATTGGATACTCTAGTGGAGCTCGTGGCTTGGAGGATCCCCATCTTGTGTGCGGTTGTGCGGCGCCCGCCGAGGGCTTGACTCTTGATAGTCGATTAGCTCGCGAACCGACAAGTGGGTGTATCGCCACAACGGGGAGTAGCTTGCCGGGAAGCAAGTGAACCTCGGGATAAATTCTTGTGTCATTCTCTTCCCGAGGATTTCTCTTGTGCGATTGATTGATTGGTACTTCTCATCTCTACATGGCGGTATAATCACTCAAAGCTCTTCTCTTGTATTACTTCTTGTTTCTAGCTTGTAGTTGTTGTTGTGTTTAGTGAATAGCTTTGTTATAGACTTGTGTAGGTGGCTTGCTTAATTAGTTAGAGCTAGTGCTTTTGCTTCGCCACCTTTCGTACTAACGTGTGGTTAAGTAATTTTTGTATAAGTTTTAATTAGGCTATTCACCCCCCTCTAGCCTATTTGGACCTTACACACATGACGACGATCACTTGGTGGTGTTAGCACATTTACGATGGCGGTGGTGTTTGAGCGGTAGAGAGGGTTTGGGGGGCGGGATTCAGGCGTTTTCGAGGAGTTGAAATGACTATTTTTCTTTACACCGTTGTCTAGATTTGGAGGCGATGTCACATGGTGTTTCCTGAGCTAAAACTTTTGCTAAAGTGACACACATACTTAGTATAGCTCATATGTGAAAGAGTGAATCAAACGGATCGAGCAAACGTCACAAAATCGCCGAGATATGGGCGACAGACGCTGCTGCCCTGAGCATCAGATGCTACTGTGCAGCGTCTATCGCCATACCCTAGCACGGGGTTTTGGCCCTAGTGAGGGCGAGCCATCAGACGCGGTGGTGGTCGAGCGACAGACGCTGGGCTGGCCACTGTTGCCACGTCTGTCGCTCGGGCGATTTAGGCGCGGCGCGGCGTAATGCGACAGACGCGTCCGTCGGTGCGTCATTGGACGCGTCTGACGGTCCAGCACGCGAAAGGCGTTTCTAGATCATGTCTGTCGGCACACAGGGGATGCGTCCATCGCTGTTTTGAGCAAACATGCTCTCTGTGTCGCGTCTGTTGAGCGCGACAGACGCTGACCAAAATGCGACGTACGCGTCAGACGCAGTGGGCGCGAAACGCGTTGAACTTCAAACGGTCGAGACACGTGGCACATGTACGTACGACAGACGCTGGGCAACGCATCTGTCGGGTGAGCGACAGACACATCTGTCGCGTTCACGAGAAACAACAGACGATGGACAGCGTGTCTGTCGCGTGCGTCTGCACCCCTTCTAGCTCCTAACGGCTCTATTTGTTTGGGTGCTTATAAATACTTGTTGGCCGGTTCTTGGCTCACTCTCTTAGACATTTTGACAACCTTGTGAGCACTTTGAGCTAAGCAACTCCCCTCCCACTCATCTCTCTTGCTTCTTTGCATATTCGAAGTGAGATTGAGTGATCCAAGTGCATTTTGCATTGTCAGATTGCATCTAGTTGGCACTTGGTGGTTGATTTGCTGAGGGATTCTTATTTCTCTTGGTGGTTGCCGCTACCTAGACGGCTTGGAGCAGCTTAGAGGCGTTGGCAAGAGTTGGTGATTGTTCTTGGCCACCTCCGGTGTTTGTGAGGGGTTTGTGCCTACCTCGGCGAAGCGCCAAAGGCAACGTTAGTGGATTGCTTGTGTCATTTGCAACCTTTTTCATTTGGTAGGTTCTTGTGGCACCTTTTGAGAGGCTCGGTGTGTGACCGATTAGCCACCGAACCACGTGGTGAAGAGGGACACAACGGGGACTAGCGTGCCGGCAAGCACGTGAACCTTGGGATAAATCTTCGTATCATCATTCTTATTGTGATTAATCGATCCCGATGGTTGTGTATTATGGAATTCATTTCTTGATCATATTGATTGGTTGGCTCAATACTTCGCCCCTCGGTGATACCCTCCTAACTCTCTCTTGTATTATTTTCTTAGTTACATTGCTATCTTGTTAGTGTAGCTCTTAGCTTGTGTAGCTAGTTAGCTTTAGTTGTGCGGTTTGACTTATGCGATTGAGTGCAAATATACTAGAATTATGAATTGATTAGGTGGCTTGCAAACACCCTGTAGGCTAAGCAAAAATCGCATCTCGCTATTTGTTATATTGATAAACTTGTTTAGCTTGTCTTTGTGGAAATTTTTAAAAGGCTATTCACCCTCCCTCTAGCCATCAAGACCTTTCAACGTGGTCAAGCAGCGAGAGCTTAGCGATGAGCCTGATGAGGAGCGACGAAAGCTCGGTGAGGAGTCCCTAGCGTGGCTGGAGACGTGGTCGAGCGGTGAGAGCTCGGTGACGAGCCTGACGAGGAGCGACGAGAGCTCAGCGAGGAGTCCCAAGTGTGGCCGGAGACGTGGTCGAGCTGCGAGAGCTCGGCAACGAGCCTGACGAGGAGCGATGAGAACTCGGTGAGGAGTCCCTAGTGTGGCCGGAGACGTGGTCGAGCAGTGAGAGCTCGGTGACGAGCCTGACGAGGAGCGACGAAAGCTTGGCGAGGAGTCCCCAGTGTGGCCGGAGACGTGGTTGATCGGCGAGAGCTTGGCGACGACCCTAACGAGGAGCGACGAGAGCTCGGTAAAGATCCTGCAATATAAATATGTAGAGCGGTAGTACGTAATGTAGGAATATATGAACTCCGGAGAGAATCAATAATGATGAAATAGTATATGATGCTCAACAGTCAGTTGCAAATGAGCATGATGTGACAAAAGCAACTGGTGCTTTTGTAAACATCAGTGTTGATGTGAGGTTTGTGTTTACACTTAGCATAAATTGCCTGACCAGTTAGTATGTAGCTGAGTTTCCAGCCCTAGCTTGCTCGCGTTACGCTAAGCACGGAGACCGTGTGTGTGTGGATGGCGACGCTAAGGAGCCGCTGCCGACCACCTGTAACGCAGAGGACAGACGCTCGTGCACATGTGGAGAGAAGCCGGAGACAGGACCGTCACTAGAGACATCGAGCATCAATGCGACTGGTTAGGGATTTGCGTTAAGCATAGATGTATGTCATCTTTAAGATGGTATACATGAACAAACGTTATTTGAAGAATAATCATGATGAGGACGTTGTGGAGAAACGTCGTAGAAAAAACATGACGATGATGTTATGGAGAAACGTCATAACGAAAATTATAATAAATATAAATATTGGAAGTGTACTTAGCTTTAGTCGAGACGTTGTCTGGTCGGTGGTGATGAAATTGTCCGGCCCTCGAGCTTTCCGATCCGTCATGATGACGGCGTCGCAGTTGTCGTAGCGCCTTTCCTTGCGGTGATTATTATTGCGACGTGGCAGGTGGTCGGGGCAAGAGGTCGTGGTCGTAGTCGGAGCATGTTGGAACTGCTCTCCTGCCGCTGAAGCCGTCGAGTCCGTCGTTGTCGAGTTAATTCTCGATATTAATCCCAGCGAGCTCCAAGGTGATGTTGGCGAAGTAGATCGCAAACGAGGGAGATGTCGTTACATGCAGAAAAATCAATCTGTATTAGATATTCGAAAAACAGACTAATCCAATCAACAATGTAGAACGACTCACCCGGTTTTTAGTAGAAAATCTCGTCTTGCTCGCTTGGGAAGCTGTATGCACACCCCCTACCTGGTGCGCCACTGTTGACGAGATATGGTCGGCAGTCTACCGAGGGGTATGCCCAAGGTAGTAGATTGTCGGTAGACAGGTGCGCAAGCTACGAACTAGATGGTGACGCAAGACAAACACTAGGATTTATCTAGGTTCGGCCGCCGTGAGGACGTAATACCTATGTTCTGTGTCAGATTGTATTGCTCTGTATGGAGAGGTGTAATGAGATGTATGACCTATCCTCTAGGGGACCCCTTCCTCTCCTTATATACTCTGAAGGAGGAGGGTTACGGGTAAAATATCCGATTTGGTACTATTACAATGTCTAGTACACCTTGTAGCCTTGCGGTGCACGTCTTGATCATGTGGGCTAGGTCACCTCGGATGGTGCGGCCCATGTATAGCCATAAGGGTATCCGGGGGTATATCCCCCACAGTCTGCATCTAGCCGACGAATCGGTTCGTTATCCTGCAAGAATTGGTGAAAATGTTCCGGTAAAAATCCGAAACATTTTCATTCATGTAGATTTTGTAGTACTTGATATGTAAGAAGATATGAAAACACCACTCATTCTGGGGAGACCATTCATGAGTACAACAAATGCTCATATTGATGTTGGAGCCGGAGAAATCAAATTCACTATCAATGGACAAGAAGAGCGGTTCACGTTAAGCCACGACCGGAACAATGCTCAATTGTGGAGTATCATGAGAAACAAGAATCAAGGTCATCATTTCCGGGACCGGAAATCAACCCCAAAGAATAAATTCAACTAGAGAAGTCCGGTTCAGTGGACTTTAAAATCCCGAACCTTCGCCGGGAGGTAACTCGGTAGTTATCCAGAATTTACTTTCCACATTGCATTTGCATATTTACTTTTTAAGAGTTGCATTAGAAAAATTAAATAAAAATTATCATCATGGCATAGTAAAAAGTTAAGCCCCATGTAATTAATATTTACGGAGCGTAAAACTCCCGTAAGTAATATTTACCGTGGTGGCAGAAAAATATATAAAAAAATGCATCATTAGAATTCTTATTTTTCGTAGATACATAAAAGTATTTTTGTTTTGTATCTTTGTGTGATTATACGGTATAAATACGGGAGACATGTGAGGCCCACACATCACCTCACATCCCATCCCCATCTACATCTCACCTATTCACTACCATCCAACTCCATTAATTTAAACATGCACTAGCCTCCATCCATCTACCCACTTTTTCACCGAAAGTAAACCAAAGGACAAGCCCATTTGAATGTGTAGGAGGCAGAGACGACACTAGGAAAGAGTGGAGGACAAAGGTCATGATGTGGGATACATTCTTATTTATGAATTATTTTAAGATTGTCAAATAAAGATTTTTTTACCAGTGTTTTTAATATCATGCTAGGTATGACAACTTAGTACATAGTGATGTTAAAAATACCAACACCCAACTAAAAGGAAAAACTCTAAGGCCATGTAGGGTTTAAAGGATACAAGGGAAGTCTGAAGAAATATTCAAGAATAACTTTGCATAAAAGCTTACTACAAGTAGATCCTTACTTTCAATGTTTTAGCGGTGTATTAAGTCTGTTCATAGTATCCAGTTTGCACCTGATCTATCTCAATCACTTCATTAATCATCTCATCTCATTTCATACCATATCTCGTGTCCAAAGTAACTATGTTCCATTGATTAACTATGATGCAGCGCAGTGATCAAGTTTTTCACTATCCGGGAGAGACGGCGATTTGAATCGATGTACATCCAGCTGGAGTAAACCTTAACCAACATGATATATGCAGGTCCCGGACCTACATATATCAACCATTCCCTCGGATCCTCCAAAATATGAATCGGTCCGCGCTACCCGAGAGCACGGTACCCCACCGCCCTACCCTATTCCAGTAGGGTGGGTACATGCTACTCTCGCCATCTTTCACTCCTAGTGCGTCGTTGTCTTTTCACGTAATGGAATAGCCGAGGTACTCAAGCTTACCGAGTAGTAGTAGTAGTAATAATAATAATAATAATAATAATAATAATAATAATAATAATAATAATAATAATAATAATAATAATAATAATAATAATAATAATGGAGAAGGAGGAGAAGAAGAAGGGTATCTTTGGCGTCACTTGCTACTACAGTGCGTGGAGGAGTCGTAGCCAGTAAGAAAAAAAACATTACTCCCTGTTCCAAATGATAAGACGTTTTGCCTTTTATAGATACATTGTTTTTTATTATGCATCTAGATATAATGTATATCTAAGTATATAGCAAAAGTCATGTATCTTAAAAGAACAAAAACACCTTATAATTTGGAATGTAGTAGTTTCTGACAGCTTCTACTTCATCTTGAGATTAGATATAAAAATAAATCTTGCTACAGTGAGCTACATGAGCTGCAACAGGCCACCCAAGTGAGGCCAACTCGAGTCATTTTGTTGAAGCCCTAGCGAGAGCTGCCCCGCTCCCGCCTCCACCACCGCCGGTCCTCCTCCCTTCACCCTCCGACATCTCGTCGGAGCCTCCATCGTTTTAATAAGTTTTCAAGTAGATCAAGTTCTTAATGGTTAGGGTCTTTCAATGCCAAGTTTTTTGGTACTGAAATTTATCTCCTCCTCCTCCCGGCGATGGCAAGGGGTCATGGTGGATATTTTTTTTCTCTATAGTGGCTCTGTTGAAGATGAGGGCGACATCGGTGTCAGCAACTTCCTCGGCATAACGATATGGAGACTTGATTTTTCGAATGGCGACATCAAGGCAGAGATGATGTCGCCGCCATAGAATAATTTTCTCCGCTCTCAAACCAAACACTCTTACAAATACCAACTTAGAGCATCTCCAAGAGTTCCTAATAAAACCTCCCAATATAGAATTTTTGGCAAGAATGAAAAAACCCATCTCCAACGGTTCCCAGTCCCACTTCCCAATCTTTCCGTGCTTGGAAAGATAGACTGATGGCACAGATACGTCCGCGTGTCAATCACGCGCGTATCCATCGATCAATCTAAAGGTGGACGGGCGTGGACAAAGAATAAAGAGTATGAAAGGGTTCCTGATGCAAACATACCAGAGATAAATAATATATAAAAGTGATTAGTATAATTTAGAAATAGTATAGGATTACTGATGTAAAATTATCTTTTATATTTTAGGAGTGAATTATTGGAAACCGTTGTAGATGGTATTTTCTTCAATAATTTTTGATGAGTTGAAAAACTCTATGGTTTTGAAAAAATATTGTTGGAAACTCTTGGAGAAGCTTTTGGTCCAGATGATTTTTTTTTCAAAGTCGCCTTTTCTTGATCGGGACTGACATTTTTATAATTCAATCTATTCATTAGTTTTTTTATTGAATTCTTTCATTGCCATGCTTAATTTTGATTTTGATAAGACTCAATGTAAAAATATGTTGGTCTAATTCATACCTGCAATGATTTTACACAATTCCTATGTATCAGTCGACTGGTTTTTTGGGGTCCGTTCAGGCGATGGCAGGCCATCAACAGTGCGTTCTCCGTTGCCAAAAAGCCAGACGTGACTCTGCTATCAGCGTTGTGGCACGTTGCTGGCCGTGATGTAGTTCCAGCTCATACTGCCGTGCAGCCGTGGAGTACTGTAGTTGTACCATGCCCTCGCGGTGTCTCTTAGACATAGTATGTTGTGATTTGTTAATTGTTCTTGTGTTGTAGTATATTGAAATTTTGTCCTTGTCTACCTATAAAAATAATTATAAATTGTTAATTTTCTTTGTGCCAACAACGATAAAATTTTGTCGAGTTTGTGATTTTTTCTAACGAGTTTTTATTATCGGATCTGAAAATTGCAAATTATGCATATAGAAATTGCAATAAACTAAAACTGCAATTTTAACATAAAGCATATGCAATAACCGTCGCCTGAAAAAAATCTAAAATTTAGGCACCTGAATTTTAGCGAGTCCCATGATTTTATTTTTAGGAAAGTCCTGCAGCAAACGTGCAGGATACGCTTAGTATGGACAAAAGAAAAGCGCAAAAGGTGGAAACCACGAGCGGCTAATGGTGACACCGCGCAACTCCACGGAACGAAACTGACGATGCATCGAGCTCAAGCTGTGCCCGCAGGTTGCTTGGGGCCGTAGCCGCCGTGCCCGTACTGGGGAGGAGCAGGGTAAGCCATAGGCGGCGGGTAGGGCGGCGGAGGATACGGCTGCGCCCACTGCGGCTGTCCCATCGCGACGCCCGGCGCGACGAACTGGCCCGGCGCCGGCTCGTCCGTCCGCTGGAAGTAGACGTAGGCCGCGATGGCGCACCCGGTGGCGACGGCGGACAAGACGGAGGCCGTCGCGAAGACGCCGCTCTTGAGCACGGTGCAGCCGTAGTAGTAGCCGCGGCCGTAGCGCCGGCCCCTGCTCGCCGAGAGGTCCCGCGTCCCGCCACGGTTCATCGCCGCGCCGTACAGGAACATCACCGCCGCCACCGCCACCACCACCCTGACGAGGAGGCATGGATATATGACGACCAATCACAACCAAGATGTCTAGCAACACGCGATTGAGCGGCGGCGGCGGCGGCCTCGCGCAGAATGGCGAGTTCACGGCATGCGGTGGCTGGATCTAGGCGCGTACGTACCAGGCGATGGTGGACAGCTTGACGGCGACGGCGCGCCTGCGGCCGGTGGCGGGCGCGTCGCGTCGGAGACATCCGCTGGCCGCGGTGGCGATGGCCAGCCCCGTCAGCGCGAGCAGCGCCGCGGCGACGCCGCAGCCGAGCGCCGGCGTACGCTGGTACACGCAGCGCTGCCCGTCGAAGCCTACAAAAGCCTGCGCGTGCGCGGCCGATCGATCGATGAATCGAAGTCGAACCAGGTACAAACAGTGAGCCCGCTGCAGAGATCAAATTCGAAGAGCAGAGATGAGGCGGATGGAGATGTTGTGCGTAGCTTGCCTCGGACTTGGTGCTCTCGGCGACGAACCCCAAGGCGGCCGCGGCGAGGCCGAGCACGGCCACCGCCGCGCTCACCAACACCACGCGTTTCTGCATCCTGCAATGTCACACCGCTCTGTTCTCCAGCAACTGATGGAAAGACAACCGAAGGCCCCCCAAATATCTGTTCAGCTAATCAGTTGCTATTCTACCACTATGTCAGCCGGATTAGCAAGTCAAATGGAGAATTATGCTGATGCTAATCAGTTGCTACTCTGCCACTATGCCTTAATCTGACAAGATAGATTAGCCGTGTGGCCACCATCACACGACATCGAAACATAAAGTATCCGTACAATATATGGAACACAGACGAGGTCAACGTCAACGGCCCATAAATTTCTTTGATATTTCCCTGTTTCTGTCAGTTTGACTAACGGCAGCCGATCGAGATGTGCTGCGAATGGGCACCATCTGTCACTGTCAGTTTCACGAGATACCCTTTTTTGAAACAACTAAGGCACCGTTCTCCTATAATTCATACTTTTCAGTTTATTTTTTAGTCGGAACAATGTTTTTCTCTTACAGAAAATCAACGAACAGTACTTTTAGCCATGACTTTTTAACGAAGCGAACAGACTCTGAGGAAATAGGGGCGTTTTCGTTTTTTTATAACCATGCCTTGGTGACACGCTAATCTAATCTTCCAATTGATCCATTAATACCAGACAAGGTCTACGGGGCGCAGATGAACCCTATCTCTCCTCTAATTGTACCGCTTACACATCGATCTTTTCTAGGCGAAAGAGTTGATATCTTGCTAGGCGCTAACACGAACACAATGCAAGCCATTTCCTCCCTTTGCCACCGTACTTTTGTGCGATTGGTTCAGATCTACGAATTTTTTTTAGACAAAGAGATTTCCCTAGCTTTATTGCTAAAGCCAAATAACATTCAGCACAACGTTTGTGGCACAACCTCCTGAGTCACATGGCCCACACGTGTCTACCATTGTCTTTCAGACTTCTGATAGCAACACATGAATGCCCTATAACTCTGAAAGTCTGTCGGGTGTCCTCGGAAAACCCAAATCATCCACGTTTTGACTTCCGAGTAGGATCCATTACAGTAGCATTGCAGGATTACAACAGTTGTACAAATATACAAATTTATTACATCAGAGTACAACGGAAGTCTTACAATAACATAAGTTTACAAAACCAGTAATAAGTTCTCACAAACCATAGTTTTGCCATAAAGGCAATGGGTAGCAAAAGGAGTACTTATATTACATCATCAAAAGAACTTCACCCTGCCCAACGGTGCACTTCAACACTCTCACTGGTAGGACTCTTCCTTAGGAACCAACATATAGCAGAGGCTAGTGGCAACCTGCTCATGTTGTTCACCTGCAACAAGGGTTTAACAAACCGTGAGTACTGAGGGTACTCATCAAGACTTAACCGACGAAAAGGGAAAGACTCCAAGGATATGCAAGGTAAGGGGAATCAAAATGAGTCAGTAGCAAGATCAAGAATACTTTTGCTGAAAAGCTGCACTAATGTTGATCCTTACTTTCAAAGTTTTATGCTTTAATTTAATATTAAAGAAAATCTCTCTTAGCATCTATGCTAATCCCAAGCACTTCATTATTCTCAACACAATATGATCTCATATCTAAAGTTCCAATGGATTAGCTACGATGCAGGACGGTTGATCAAGTCTTCTTCACCAAGAAGCTGCGGCGATTCGAATTGGTTTGGCCTAGCTGGGGTTTCCTTACCACACGACACATGCAGGGTTAGGTCCGAACTCATGCCTGCATACATCAACCCTCACTCGGATCCTCCATTACGGGAACCGGTCCAGCGCTACCCGAGAGCACAGTACCCACTCTACTGCGTCGTTCGTCCCTGACGGATTCACAGGAGTGTGTTACATGATACTCTCGTCATTTCTCCACTCCCAGTGCGCGGTTATCGTTCCCCATAAAGGAATATCCTAGATGTTAGGCTTACCTGGGTATGTGGCCAGTACTACAAATCATGATCACAAGCAGGCTGTACAACGAACGGTCCTTAACCAAAACTGACGGGGTCACTACGTCCAGCCTCAAACTGGGTGCAAGCCAAGATTCCGTCCGGTCTAGATTTAAAAGTCATAATCATCCTCATACTTCAAGTTCAACTTTAACTTTAGAAAAACCTACCTCTAGCATTTACATCTAAGCAGGGCTAAGCATTTTACAAATATTACTTAAACATAGGTACCATGGATAAGTAAGGATAAACAAAATAGTCATACAGTAAAGGTTATCATATAACTCCTGACACTTAAATGCAACATTCGTAAGACTTATGTGATAAAAATTTTATAAAACACAAGGAATAGTTTAGGCTCCGGGGCTTGCCTGCAGTGTCGGGGTTGTCAGCTGTCACAAGATCACCCCCACTTTCTAACTCAACACCCTCTGAGTGAACACCTGCCTCAGAGGTCTGCTCAACTAACGATTCTTCGCTTTCGTTCACTATACATTAAAAGGATGCATGCTTAAGGATAATGCTAACATGGCATAACATAAAAGGGACATTTAGAAAGGATAAACATTAGTTATCTAATTGAGTACAACTTTTTTTCGCGGTACAGTTGCAAGCAGTTATCATAAAATATTTTACTTTTCACCCAAGAGGTTGCATCTAAGAGTTAAACAGGTTCATTAACCCCTATCTATCATTTTTCATAAGTATGTTACTTACTTCCTAAAACAACCTTTTAGCATCTCATAATTAAAAGGTATTTATTATATTAAACAAGTAAAGACTATCATGGTGAATTGAATAACAAAACCAATCAATTCCCATTGCCTTGGAATAGTAAGGGAAAATATTCCAAGGTCTACAATCAATCCCAATTGCACATCATCAACTTAAATGATATTATGACAACATTTTTCTAATTTTATCTCCAAACAGTGCCAAACTTTTTGTGTAGGTTCATAAGAGTAATTTAAACATGCTCATCCAATTTCATGAATTTTGGAGTTATATTTTAATCTATAAAAATCATGGAATTTACATTTATTAATTAAAGCAAGTAATTTTTAGACATCTAAAAGTTACTGTTTTTCATAGATTAGTATTTTTTGTTAAGTTCAACGTACCAAGAACAGTTCATTCACAAAGTTTCACAATTTTATCATCATTATTTATTTAGTTATTGTCGGTGTTCGGACCCGAGGGGGTCCTAAACCAACGAGTAAATGCTGCGTGTCTCTTTCCTGGATGGTGATGCAAGGAGAATACACGGGGGTTTATCCTGGTTTGGGCAAAAGAAGACCCTACGTCAAGCGGGGGGAAGAAGTTTGTATTTCCTTGCACCGAAGTACTCGTGTAGGGGTTACAAGCAGGCGAGAGAGGGCGCCGAGCCCAAGTCTCAAAGAGAGGAAAAAAGGACAAGGATGGTTGCTTGAAGTATCGATCTCTTGTTTTTTTTGTTGTCTGTTGTTGCGTGGTCGGGTGCTTCATTTTTCCCTCTTTCTTCGTAGAACCCTGGCCTGCCCTTTTATAGGGCGAGAGGAGGCCAAGATGACGGGGGGTGATGTTTGGTCGATTCCTGTCGAGTTGACTGTAGCGACGTGCCCTGGGAATGGCCGGCCATCCCTCTACACCATGGCGTCGTGGGAGACGAGACAGCAAAATGACCCAGAACGCCGTGCCATACCGTCCTTCCTTTGCCGTTGAACTGTGCCGAGCGTCGAGGTTGGGTCGAGGCCAGGTCGAGACCAGATGGATAAGGCCGAATCCCCGAGATTGCAGGGAACAGGCCTTGTCTTATCCTCCCTCGAGGGTGACCGATGGTAAACAGTGTGCGGTAAGGTGGGTATAGTGACGGGTTTCACCTCCCATCATGGGATGGATGGTAAAATAGTGAGACCTGACACGGGCATTGTTCCCACGTCGATCCTGGTCGTAGCCATGCCGGTAGGTGATAGTAGGTAACCGCATTAAATGCTATGGCTTTTGTCCTAGGGTAGGTAAAGAGAAGGAGTCAAGGCGCTCGACCTAGGCTCACGCGAGTCGGAGTTTTTCCCAGTGGGTGGACGAGCTTCGCGCGGGTCGGAGCGCCGTCGAGGTAGCTTGTCGCACGGGATGGGGCGCATTCGAGGCGCCCCGTCGAGCGGGCCTCGTACGAGGCGGACAGGATGCGCGGTCGAGGCGGGCTGTCTTTTATTGCGGTGCCAGTTGTTTTAGTTTTTTACTAGCGATGGGTGTGGGTACCCTCGTACTTTTGGTACCGACAGTAGCCCTCGAGCCTTTGGGTGAGTGTGTGATCACTCTCCCAGAGGCTTGTTCGAACTGGTGCCGTAGCGTCATGATCTTTTCCGGTGGGGGCGCGCGAGCGCACCCGCCGGGTGTAGCCCTCGAGGCCTCGGTGGAGTGCTGGGACTCCTCCGAGGTCTTGTTTTCGTTTTATTGGGGGATGATTCGTTGTGGCCGAGCCCCCGAGCCTCACGCGCACGAGGTCGATCAGAGTCCCGACCGTCTTTTGTGCGACCCTCGCTCTCCCTTTCGAAAAAAGGAGGAGGGGTGGAGAACGCCGTACTACCCTCGTTTGGGCGCGAGTTCTGACGCTCTCCAGTGAGCTGCTAGCGGGGGAATTCTAGTGAGAGCCCGTGCCCCGTTCGTTAGGGGTCGGCTAGTGGCCCGAAGGCGCTCTCAAAGATGCCAAGGAGTGGTCATGTGGATCTCGATTCCCTGCGACAAGATTCGAGGGCTCGATGCCTCCCCCGGGGGGATTCCTACGGTGACCTCCTCCTTCGGCCTCGAATACGTCCTAGGGTGCCTCGAGAGCGTGGCTCGAGCCCTTGGCCATGTACGGGCGCACCCTGGGTCGTCCCTAACTCTGTTGCTCGAGGGCAGCTGTCGAACCCTGGTCGAGGGCCAGCTTTCGTTCCTTCAAGGCTTAGGTTTATGCGGTCGAGCCCCCGAGCCTTGCGCGCACGAGGTCGATCAGAGTCCCGACCGTCTTTTGTGCGACCCTCACGCTCCCTTTCAAAAAAAGGGGAGGGGTGGAGAATGCCGTACTACCCTCGTTTGGGCGCGAGTTCCGACGATCTCCGGTGAGCTGCTAGCGGGGGAATTCGAGTGAGAGCCCGTGCCCCGTTCGTTAGGGGTCGGCTAGTGGCCCGGAGGTGCTCTCAAAGACACCAAGGAGTGGTCGTGTGGATCTCGATTCCCTGCGACAGGATTCGAGGGCTCGATGCCTCCCCCGGGGGGATTCCTACGACGACCTCCTCCTTCGGCCTCGAGTACGTCCTGGGGTGCCTCGAGAGCGTGGCTCGAGCCCTTGGCCATGTACGGGCGCACCCTGGGTCGTCCCTAACTCTGTTGCTCGAGGGCAGCTGTCGAACCCTGGTCGAGGGCCAGCTTTCGTTCCCTCGAGGCTTAGGTTTCTGCGGTCGAGCCCCCGAGCCTCGCGCACACGAGGTCGATCAGAGTCCCGATCTTCTTTTGTGCGACCCTCATGCTCCCTTTCAAAAAAAGGAGGAGGGGTGGAGAACACCGTACTACCCTCGTTTGGGCGCGAGTTCCGACGATCTCCGGTGAGCTGCTAGCGGGGGAGTTCGAGTGAGAGCCCATGCCCCGTTCGTTAGGGGTCGGCTAGTGGCCCGGAGGCGCTCTTAAAGTCGCTAAGGAGTGGTCGTGTGGATCTTGATTCCCTGCGACAGGATTCAAGGGATCGATGCCTCCCCCGGGGGGATTCCTATGACGACCTCCTCCTTCGGCCTCGAATACGTCCTGGGGTGCCTCGAGAGCGTGGCTCGAGCCCTTGGCCATGTACGGGCGCACCCTAGGTCATCCCTAACTCTGTTGCTCGAGGGCAGCTGTCGAACCCTGGTCGAGGGCCAGCTTTCGTTCCCTCGAGGCTTAGGTTTCTACGGTCGAGCCCCCGAGCCTCGCGCACACGAGGTCGATTAGAGTCCCGACCGTCTTTTGTGCGACCCTCACGCTCCCTTTCGAAAAAAGGAGGAGGGGTGGAGAACACCGTACTACCCTCGTTTGGGCGCAAGTTCCGACGATCTCCGGTGAGCTGCTAGCGGGGGAATTCGAGTGAGAGCCCGTGCCCCGTTCGTTAGGGGTCGGCTAGTGGCCTGGAGGCACTCTCAAAGTCGCCAAGGAGTGGTCGTGTGGATCTCGATTCCCTACGACAGGATTCGAGGGCTCGATGCCTCCCCCGGGGGGATTCCTACGACGACCTCCTCCTTTGGCCTCGAATACGTCCTGGGGTGCCTCGAGAGCATGGCTCGAGCCCTTGGCCATGTACGGGCGCACCCTGGGTCGTCCCTAACTTTGTTGCTCGAGGGCAGCTATCGAACCCTGGTCGAGGGCCAGCTTTCGCTCCCTCGAGGCTTATACCGGGCTCGGGGCCCGTTTCCCAGATATCTAGGAATATCCGTCCGCGGATCCCTCCCCCGCCCGTTAGCTGGGCGCGTCTTTTGGGGGAGGCAAGATCGGCACGGTAGTGGGCGACGTGGCGTACGGTTACGACGTGGGGGACGACCACGTGCCTGACTCCTGCGAGATGTAAGGAAACGGTTAGGTGGGCGCATTTAATGCTGGAAACTGTTCCTACCTTTTCGCGCGGCTGTTGGGCTTCCACCTGGGCATATAAAATCAAGGCCTAGGGGTCTGCGTTCCCCTCCGTTCCCTTGCGCTCCTGCATTCTTCTGCCTCAGACAACCCTTGCCTTATCACGCTCTGCGCCCGCATCACTGTCGCCGCCACGTCCTCTTCGTCCACCCTCCCTTTCGACAACACCGATGGCAGGAAAGAGCCAGATCCTCCCCGCCGACGACTGGGCCGCCTCCTCGGTGACGGAGAGAAGGTTGGAAGAATTGGTCGAGGACGGGCTGCTGTGGCCGAGGACGAGCCGGTTGCAACCGGAGTGGATCGCGCCGCCCCCTACCCACCGGGAGCCGTCGCCCCCGGAGGGGTACGTGGTGAGCTTAGTTTGCTTCCACAAGCGGGGGTTTGGCGTGCCGGCGTCCGTCTTCATGCGCGCGCTCGTCCATTACTACCAGGTGGAGCTTCACCACCTTTCCCCCAACGCCGTCGCGCAGGCCGCCATTTTCGTGGCGGTCTGCGAGGGCTACCTTGGGGTGGAGACGCAGTGGAACCTGTGGCTTCACCTTTTCAAGGTCGAGCTCTTCGCCAAGAAGGCGGGGGAGAAGGGTGTCTTATGCGCGGCCCGAGTAGGGAGCTGTGTCCTGCAGGTGAGGTCGAGCTGGGCGGATCTGTACATCCTGGCTCGCCTCATCTCTTCGAACAGTGGGTGGCATGAGGGTTGGTTCTACCTCCGCAATGATGAAAATCAGTTGCCGAGGTACACCGGCCGTGTGCTGACCGCTCGAGAGGAGCGCTGGACATACGGAGTGCCGGAAGCCAAGAAGCCGTGTCTGGACCTGCTGCTGGCGGCGCTGCAGCAGCTTCGCCTTCGGGGCTTGACGGCTGCGGCGGTGGCCGTGGCCTTCCATCGTCATAGGGTGATGCCGCTGTGCCGGCGTCGTCTCCGCCTTGACCAGATGACTCTGGAGGCATCGCTGGAGGGGACCCGGATGTCCCACGAATCCCTTTCCCTCGAGGAGGTCCTCCGACGAGCGCGTCGGATGGTCAGGAACTTCAAGGTGGAGGAGGCTAACCGGGTCCCCATGAGACCTACCAAAGGGTTCGAGCCAGTGGTACGTATCTTAGGATTAGTAGGTTTGCCAGTTTCATTTATTTTTGGATTTCGCTGATTTGATCGAGGCCGACGCGTAGGATTTGTCAGCGCTGCGAGAGACGCGTCCGCCAGTCCTAGAGGACTGGTCCACCTAGGAGGCTCGACGCCAGCATGCTTCCAAGAAGAAGCAAACCAAGGAGATGGCCAAGAAGCGGGCAATCCGCAAGGCCAAAGAGGCGGTGGCGTTGAAGAAGCTCCGGCGCCAGCAGACTATCGATGGGGTCCCCCTGGTGCCGTCGCCTTCCAAGATGATCTCGGGGGAGGACGACGACAGCAGCGGTGAGGATGATGACGCCCTGTCGCGGTATGAGACCGCGACCGGGCTGGGGATCTTCCCGACGTTCGCCCCCTGGTGGAACCCATTAGGGGGGCATCCTCCTCAGTCGTCGTGGTCGAGGAGTCAGAGGAGGAGGAGGAGAAGACGGAGAAGGAGACGGGCCCCTCGATGGGAGGGGCCGCTTTACCCCAGACCCATCAAGAGGGGTCGACGGGGATGTCCGTACCAGCCCAGGCCCCACAAGCTCGTTCAGGGGCTGGGACGGCAGTACCGGCGTCGTCATCGGCGGCGGCGTCGGCAGGCGTGAGAACCCGAGGCCAGCTGGCCTCAGAGGCACAAAAGGCGCAGGGCGGTGCGTCGGTCAGGGCCCCCAGGAGTGCCCAGCCTGCTGGTAAGGCCGCTGCGAGGCCACAATCGGCCGTCCCGGGAGGCTCGGGTCGCACGGGGTTGAGGCCCTTGGTGCCAATTTCTGGGTAAGCGTCTCTACTCGGTTGTCCTGCCTTTCTCGGGGTCTGTTGGCTGACGTTTCTTCACTTTGCAGGTTAAAGCGGAAGGCGGAGCCAATGGGGCTTACCCCCGTGAAGTCGCTGTGGGCCAGCGCCATTGTCCTTAACCGGACGGCGGAGCAGGATGCGGCCTAGGTCTAGCAGGTCGAGGCCGCGAAGAGGCGCCTGCGACAACGGCAGGAACCAGCGGACGCCACGGTGGTTACTGGCACGGACCCTGCCGTGGAGGGGTCCGAACCGGCGGAGATGGTGGCGCCCGGTGCAGTCAAGGCGGGGCCCAGGTCATCAGCGTCGGCCGAGGCTACCGTCGAGGTCGCGACGGGCGAGGCACCCGTCCGCGGCGTGGAGCGAGCAGGGGCTGACGTGATCATGGAGAAGGTCGCGTTGGTGTCGGGGCAGGAGGCGGCCCTGGCGGGCGGGTCACCATCGCAACAAGACCCATTGGCCGAGCCAGCGGGTATAGTGGAGGGCGGGGCGGTCGAGCCCCTGACCGGAGCGTCGGAAGAAGAGGTGCCGGCTCCGAGGGCGCCTACGGTCAAGGCGCGGGTACCAGAGCCGTCTTTGGTTGAGGCGCCGGCTCCGGAGGCGCCGGAGGTTGAGGGGCCAGTTCTCCTAGGGGGGCGGGCACCCATGGCCACGGACCTTCCCCCCGACGACACCCCCCTTGACAAAGGGAAACAAGTGATGGGGGTCGAGGGGGGCGAAGCTGCGGATCAGGTCGGTGCCTCGACGACCGTCAGAGAGGCGAAAACTGCGGGTGAGGCCGGTCCTTCCGCGGGACCGGGAGACGCCCCGGCTGGGTCGTTGTCGTCATGGCCCGACATCGCCGCGCTGGCGATAGCGCGGGCAGAGGCGGAGATACTGAGGTGGGGGGCTGTCGCTCCAGTTCAGGGACGCCGTGAACCCCGACGCCGAGCCCATCTTCGTCCTGAACGACAAAGATGAAGTGCACCGATGGGAGTACCTCGAGGGCATCTGCCGACACCTTGATCGGTTGCTCCAAGTGGCGTCTGGTGTCGTGCAGAGTATGGGGGTTGCCACCGAGGTACGATCGACCCATCGACTTTTTCCGTGGTTTTCTTGGTGTCTTTTTCCCTCAGCTTTTTAACATTTTCGGTTTTTTTCGGATTGCATTCAGGAGCTGAAGGAGCACTCCCGCCGCAAGTCACTCTTCATCCGGGATGAGAGTGGTGTGTGGGCCGCGCTGTCTCAGCAACGGGTCTTGGCCGAGGAGGCCTAGAAACGGCTTTCCGATCGGAACGCCAAAATGGCCGAGCTGCGTGTCGCCTACGCGGTGCTGAAAGAGGAAGCGATGCAGGCATGGGCGGCCGAGGCCGTGATGCACACTGGCATGGACAAGGCTCGGGAGGAGGCTGCCCAGGCCCGTAGGGATCTCGAGCCCCTATCGAGACAGGTGAAGGAGCTCGAGGAGAATGTCTCGCAGGTTAGTCGTCAATGCGACACCCTCAACGTCGAGGTCGAGCAGGCCACCGCTCGTTCTGATGCTCTGAAGGACGAGGTCACAACGCTGAAGGGAGCCGTCCAAGAGAAGGACGCAGCTCTCGAGTCTGCTCGGCAAGAGATCGAGGCGCTAAAGGCAACCATTGGTGACAAAGACAACGCCTTCCTTGGGCTCGAGCGGACTTGCGGGGGGCTTCGTGACGAGGTTGTGGGCCTGCAGACCCACATCAAGGGTAAGTGTGATTGTTACGGCCACGATGCGGAGGGCCTTGCGTTGGGTATTAATCTATTTGTCGTGTTTCAGAGCTGGAGAGGGAGAACCGAGAGGCCCAATCCTCTGCCAACTCCTTCCAGAGCCTCCTCGAAGCCGAGATCCGGAGGACCCAACTGCTCTAGGGCACGATCACCACTATGTGTGACGGCCTGGGGGTCGAGCCCGACGCTGACACCGGGGAAGATGTTCCGGGGAACTCCTTCGTCCGTCGGATGGTGGCGCTGGGCCGCCTTGCCCGGGAGAAGATACGGGACGGCCTCCATCACGGCGTGAAGAGGGAGCTGGTCGTCGTCCGTTCAGGGTTTGTGTTCGACATGAAGCTCGTCGCTGAGGGCTTTATCATAGACCCGGACCGGATAGACGAGGAGAACGAGGATGCCTGCGTGGAGCTGATTGAAGCCGCCGAAGAGCCTGGAAGCCGTCTGACCTCGCTTTTTGAAGCCGAGGTGGTTCCGCCTAATGACGATGAGGGCCTATGAGCCAAATCTGGGCATGAAGGCCCATGTAATAAGTTAGCATTTCAAATTTTGATCGTGGTGGCCTCGAAGGCCTAAAAACTCGAAACATAAACCGGTTCGTGGTTGATTTAGTTTTATTCGAGCTTTTCTTCCCTTCATCACTTGGATCGTGTTCTTGCGTGATTTACTTAGCACGCGGCTGCATCCTTTGGCGTAAGGGAGCGAGTGGAGGTACCGTAGCCTTGGGGGCGTAAGTGATCTCACGGCTCGACTGCCCTCAAGCTTCAGGGTGATGTTGCGGCCTTGTAAATCGTGTGAGAGCCTGATCTAAGCGACAGGGGATATGTTCTTTTTCAAAGTTAGGAACCGTTATTTAGATCTCCTTAGCGTGAAGTCGCACCTCTAAAAGGCGTAAGGGGTGAGCGGAGGTACCGTAGCCTCGGAGGCGTAGGTGATACTCCTGACTCGGGAGCCCTTTCGAACCTTAGGGTGCTCTTGCAGCGAAGTCGATCTAAGAAGTGGTTCTTAGATTTAAAAAAGAGCATAAGTTTTTTCGGGGACTGGGGGGTTCCCCCCTTGTAGCCCCCAAGGGAGGGTCGATTCTGGGAGTGCAGAGTCGATCCTTGCTCACTGTAAAACGAAAGTTTGAACGTCGCTGTATTCTTTATTGACGAAAAAGAAAATACAGAGCCTCGAGGCTTTTTAAGGAAAGAAGCGACGTAGCTGTTCAATGTTCCAAGCGTTGGTGAGGATTTCGCCCTTCTCGTTGGATAGCTTGTAGGTGCCCGGCTTTAGTACTTCTGCGATAATGTACGGCCCTTCCCATGGTGGCGTGAGCTTGTGTCGTCCCTTGGTGTTCTGGTTCCGCCGTAGCACCAAGTCGCCGACGTTGAGGTCACGCTTGCGGACGTGTCTATCGTGGTAGCGTCGGAGATCCTGCTGGTACCTGGCAGAATGTAACAGAGCCACATCTCGGGCTTCCTCGAGCTGGTCAAGGGCGTCCTATCTTGTGGCGTCGCTATTTCTTTCGTTGTAGGCCTTTAACCTTGGGGATCCATATTCTATATCGGTTGGGAGCATAGCCTTAGACCCGTAGACTAAGAAGAATGGAGTGAACCCTGTGGCTCGACTCGGCGTTGTTCTTAGGCTCCACAGGACCGAGGGTAGCTCGACAGCCCATCTTTTGCCATGTTTATTTAGTTTGTCGAAGATTCTAGGTTTCAGGCCTTGTAGGACCATACCATTGGCACGTTCCACCTGACCGTTTGTTTTTGGATGGGCCACGGCTGACCAGAGCACTCGGATGTGGTGGCTGTCGCAGAAATCCAAAAACTTTTTGCCAGTGAACTGGGTGCCATTATCTGTGATGATACAGTTAGGGACCCTGAAGCGATGAATAATGCCGGTGAAAAAGAGCACAGCTTGCTCGGACCTGATGCTGGTGATAGGGCAGGCCTCGATCCACTTAGAGATTTTGTCGATCGTGACGAGCAAGTGGGTGAAGCCGCCAGCTGCCCTTTTCAATGGTCCGACAAGGTCGAGCCCCCAAATGGCAAACGGCCATGTGATGGGGATAGTTTGCAGGGCATGTGCCGAAAGATGGGTTCGTCTCGCATAGTACTGACAACCCTTGCAGGAGCGTACTAGCTTGACAGCATCGGAGACCGCGGTCGGCCAATAGAATCCTTGTCGAAAGGCGTTTCCGGTGAGGGTTCGAGGTGCTGCGTGGTGACCGCAAGCCCCCGAGTGGAGATCGCCGAGCAGGTTCCTGCCTTGCTCATTTGTGATGCATCATTGGAGGATACCAGTAGGGCTACGGCGGTAGAGCTCCCCGCTGTCGCCCATGATCACAAAGGTTTTGGCCCGGCGTGCGATCCGTCGAGCCTTGGTCTTACCCGAGGGGAGGTCCCCTCGGATAAGGTAGTCGAGGTATGGGACGCGCCAGTCAGGCTTGAGGTCAGACAGCGGGGTCGAGCCTTCCACCTGCATGGCCTCTGCCCCGGTTGAGGGGGCTTCCGCCTCAGGTGGAGGGTCGAGTGACGTCCCGCCAACCCCTCCGTCTGGCCCGAGGTCCACGGACGGCTGCTGAAGGTCTTTTGCGAAAATGTCTGGTGGGACCGTAGCTCGACTGGATGCGATTTTTGCCAGTTCATCAGCGGCCTCATTGTACGTGCGCGCGACGTGGTTGAGCTCGAGGCCGTGAAACTTGTCCTCGAGGCGCCGTACTTCTTGATAGTAGGCTCCAATCTTGGGGTCACGGCAACTCGAGCTCTTCATGACCTGATCGATCACGAGTTGGGAGTCGCCTCGAACGTCAAGGTGTCAAACCCCGAGTTCGATGGCGATTCTTAACCCCGTGACGAGCGCCTCGTATTCGGCGACGTTGTTAGACGCAGGAAAATGAAGCCGGATGACGTAGCGCATGTGAACCCCGAGGGGTGAGACGAAGAGCAAGCCCACGCCTGCTCCCATTTTCATCAGCGACCCATCGAAGTACATGGTCCACAGCTCCGCCTGAAGCTGTGGAGGGGGGAGTTGGGTGTCGGTCCACTCAGCCAGGAAATCTGCTAACACCTGTGATTTGATAGCTTTTCGCGGTGCATAGGACAAGGTCTCGCCCATGAGTTCGACTGCCCATTTGGCAACCCTACCCGAGGCTTCCCGGTTCTGGGCTATCTCTCCCAAGGGGAAAGAAGAAACCACAGTAATCGGGTGACCCTCGAAGTAGTGTCGGAGCTTGCGCCGTGTCAGGATGACGGCATATAGCAGTTTCTAGATCTGTGGGTATCGACTCTTGGTTTCAGAGAGCACTTCGCTAATGAAATAGACCGGCCTCTGGAAGAGCAAGGTATGTGCCTCCTCAGCCCGTTCGACAACCAGGGCAGCACTGACTACTTGTGATGTCGCGACGACATAGAGTAGGAGTGGTTCACCCGGGGTCAGAGGGACGAGGATTGGTGAGTTAGAGAGTGTGGCCTTGAGTTTTGTGAGAGCCTCCTCGGCCTCAGGGGTCTAGGAAAAGTGCTCTGATTTTTTCAAGAGATGGTACAGAGGGAGTGCTTTTTCGCCGAGGCACGAAATGAAACGGCTGAGTGCCACCAAGCAACCTGTGACCCTCTATACGCCCTTCAGATCTCGGATGGGGCCCATCTTGGTTATTGCAGAGATTTTTTCAGGGTTGGCCTCGATGCCGTGTTTGGATACGATGAACCCTAAGAGCATACCTCGTGGGACGCCAAAGACGCATTTCTCTGGGTGGAGCCTGATGTTTTTTGCCCGAAGGCATTTGAACGCGACATCGAGGTCACTGACCAGGTCATCAGCTTGTTTGGTTTTGACAATGATGTCGTCGACATAAGCCTCGACGATCAACCCAATGTGTTTTCCGAAAACTTGCTGCATGCATCGCTGGTACGTTGCCCCCGCGTTTCGGAGATCGAAGGTCATCGTAACGTAGCAATACATGCCGAACGGGGTGATGAATGAAGTTGCAAGCTGGTCGGACTCCTTCATTTTGATTTGGTGGTAGCCGGAGTATGCATCTAAGAATGAGAGAGTTTCACATCCCGCAGTGGAATCAATGATTTGGTCAATGCGTGGCAAAGGAAAGGGAACTTTTGAACATGCTTTATTTAAACCGATGTAGTCTACACACATCCTCCATTTCCCACTCTTTTTCCTAACTAATACGGGATTAGCTAGCCACTCGGGATGATGAACCTCCTTGATGAATCCGGCCTCCAACAGTTTGTGTATTTCCTCACCGATGACCCTGCGCTTCTCCTCATCGAAGCGACGCAGGTGTTGCTTCACCGGTTTGGATCCGGCCCGGATCTCCAAGGCATGCTCGGCGACTTCCTTGGGTATGTCTGGCATATCCGAGGGACTCCACGCAAAGATGTCGACGTTTGCGCGGAGAAAGTCGACGAGCACTGCTTCCTATTTAGGATCGAGGGTGGCACTGATGCTCAGTGTCTTTCCCTTGGGATCAGCGGGGTCGAGGGGTACGAGTTTGACATCTTCGGTGGGCTCGAAGCTGCCGGCATGGCGTTTTGGGTCGGGAATTGCATTGGCAAGACCGTCGAGGTCTGCAACCAAGATCACCAACTCCAAAACAACCTCGCCGTGTTCGACGCACTCGATGTTGCACTCATAGGCATGTTCATACGAGGGCCCTACAGTGATGACACTGTTTGGACCCGGCATTTTGAGCTTGAGGTAGGTGTAGTTTGGGATCGCCATGAACCGAGCGTAGCATGGGCGTCCCAGGATAGCGTGGTACGTTCCACGGAATCCGACCACTTCAAAAGTGAGAGTCTCCTTTTGGAAGTTGGCCGGTGTGCCAAAACAAACGGGCAGATCGACCCGTCCGAGGGGTTCCGCCCGTTTCCCTGGCACGACTCCGTGGAAGCCCCCGACGCTAGGTTGGAGACGCGCTCTCCTGACCCCCAGAAGGTTGAGGGTCTGGGAGTAGATGATGTTGAGGCTGCTTCCGCCGTCCGTGAGCACCTTAGTGAGGCGTGTGTTGGCGATGATGGGGTCAACAACGAGCGGATAGACTCCCGGGTTGGGGACGTGGTCTGGGTGGTCGTCACGGTCAAAAGTGATGGCCACCGCGGACCAATCAAGGAAGCGGGGGACTGCCGTTTGTATGGAGAAAACCTCGTGCTGTTCTCGCTTGCGCTGGCGCGCCGAGAGGTGGGTCGAGGGTCCTCCGTAGATCATGAAGCAGCCGTGGATCTTAGGGAATTCCCCGTCCTTGTCGTCGCCTTTAGGGTCCTCCTTCTTGTCATCCTTCTTGACGCCAGCACCCCCAAAGTACCTGCGAAGCATATGATAGTCCTCGAGGTTATGGTTAGTAAGTCCCTTGTGGTATGGACACGGTTCTTTGAGCATTTTGTCGAAGACGCCCCCGCCGGGGAGGCCTCGAGGCTTTTTGTGCTCGGTAGCAGCGACGAGCTCGTCGGCCGGGGCCTCGAGCTTGCCCTGCTGGCCTTTCTTCTTCTTGCAGTTGTTCCTCTTGGAGCCCCAGGTGGAGCTCGTGGGGTCGTCGACCTTCTGCTCCCCCCTCTCCGGGTTGCCACCAAAGATTGCACCAATCGCCTCCTCGTCGGCGGCGAAGTTGGTGACAATGTCCATTAACCCGTTGGCGGTGAGCGGAGTGTTACGGCCCAATTCTTGGACCAACTCTTTACAGGTGGTGCCGGAGAGGAAGGCCATGATTACGTCAGAGTCAGTGACATTGGGGAGTTCGGTACGCTGCCGGGAGAAGCGCCGGATGTAATCCCAGAGGGATTCACCTGGTTTCTGCTTGCAGCTCTGGAGGTCCCACGAGTTGCCGGGGCACATGTAGGTCCCCTTGAAATTTCCCTCAAACACCCTCACGAGATCGTCCCAGTCGTGGATCTGTCGAGGTGGGAGATCCTCGAGCCAGGCTCGGGCGGTGTCGGAGAGGAACAGGGGGAGTTGTCGAATGATGACCCGGTCATCGGTGGCCCCGCCCAGCTGACACGCCAAGCAGAAATCGGTGAGCCAAAGTTCGGGTTTGGTTTCGCTGTTGTACTTGGTGAGAGTCGTGGGGGAGTGAAACCGAGCCGGGAGCACCATCTCACGGATAGCCTTACTGAAGACCCGAGGACCCGGAGGCTCGGGTGAAGGGCTTCGATCTTCCGAACTATCGTAGCGTCCACCTCTGTGGACATGGTAGCCTCGAGCCACGCCATCACCGTGCTTGTGCGTGCGGCGCTCGACGATGTTGCCACGGGTGTCTCGAGGCTCGTGGTCGTTGCTGGTGAGCTCAGGGGCCAGAGCTACCCGGTTTCGCCGGGTAGGCTCGGGGTGAACCGAGGCCTCTCTCTCCTATCAGGAGGGCTCGATGATCCGCTCCGAGGCTACCTCGCGTCGCCTCGAGGCGGAGCTCTTGGCCTGCTGCATGGCGGTGGTCTCGAGGAGTTCTCGGATTTCATCCCGAGCCCGACGGGCGTCGGGGTTTGACGGCTCAGGCATGTTGCGGAGAAGCACGGCGGCGGCGACGACGTTCTGGCTGGCTCGAGCAAAAACCAGGGGGTCGACCATCCGGTCCTCGTCAATGCAACGGTTGACGTCGCGAGCTCTTTCGCGAGCTCTCCCGCCAAGTGCGCGTTCCGCACGCTCGCGCTCGAGGGTTTGTTGGAGTAGACCCAGGTTTTCCCGTTCCTCGTCAAGCCTGTCCTGCAACTCATGAATCTGCTCGAGCTGCGCTCCTTGATCCGCAAGGAACTGAGGATCGTCTCGCTCAACAGGAAGCTCGACATGGGGTGGCGTGTGCCTTCCTTCGACTGGCTCTTCGTCCTCTGATTCCGAAGTGCTTTCAATGTCGATGTTGAAGCATTCACGGGTCGGATCATAGGTGTCGTCAGCCGAGTCGGAGTCAGGAGCGCCAAAGTAGTAGTATGACGGGGGAATGTGTGGCCATTGCAAATCGTCACTAGGGTTGCGACGTTGAGAAGCAGTCACGTGGGGCTCTGTGTCCGGTGTCTCCGTAGAGTCTAGATAATCAGAGGCCGATGTGGATGCAACGAGGTCCGGAGTGGAGCGTAGATGGTGCCCGGGGAGTTCCTCATAAGCACTCATGCGAGTGCTCACAAAAGATGCGTACACCCGGGCAGCTGAGTCTAGCCCAAACGGGAGTGGTGATGGAGATGTTGCTGTCCGTGCCGAAATGGATGCTCCGGACAGTGGCGTCTCACCGGACGGGGGAGCAGCGGGATTCCCCATTGGCATGTTACCCTCAGTCAAGCTCATCCTTCCCAAACCTTCCACAAGGAGGTCTAGGCTGGCACCAAGCTAGGGGGTGTCGGACCGGGGGACCCCGTCGCCCTCCGTGAGGTGAAGACGGTGGTTGTGCCGGGCTCATCATCGGGCGGCCCGCGCCCGCCTAGAGCGACGGTGCCGGCGGATTGCTCCCCCAGGCTGGGAGAGCTCGTAGTTCTCGTCGGATGGGTGCCTGGGGGGAAGTAGGACCATATCGTAGCCATGGCCAAGCGACATGAACTCCAAACTCCCGAACCAGATCACCGTGGCCAACGGAATAGGGCGTTCGGGGTCAGCCATCCAGGAAAAAAGGCGAGAAAGTGACGTTTGGCACGTAGCGATCCCCTACCTGGCACGCCAACTGTCGGTGTTCGGACCCGAGGGGGTCCTAAACCAACAAGTAAATGCTGCGTGTCTCTTTCCTGGATGGTGATGCAAGGAGAATACACGGGGGTTTATCCTGGTTCGGGCAAAAGAAGGCCCTACGTCCAGCGGGGGGAAGAAGTTTGTATTTCCTTGCACCGAAGTGCTCGTGTAGGGGTTACAAGCAGGCGAGAGAGGGCGCCGAGCCCAAGTCTCAAAGAGAGGAAAAAAGGACAAGGATGGTTGCTTGAAGTATCGATCTCTTGTTTTTTCTTCGTTGTCTGTTGTTGTGTGGTCGGGTGCTTCGTTTTTTCCCTCTTTCTTCGTAGAACCCTGGCCTGCCCTTTTATAGGGCGAGAGGAGGCCAAGACGACGGGGGGTGATGTTTGGTCGATTCCTATCGAGTTGACTGTAGCGACGTGCCCTGGGAATGGTCGGCCATCCCTGTACACCATGGCGTCATGGGAGACGAGACGGCGAAATGACCCGGAACGCCGTGCCATACCGTCCTTCCCTTGCCGTTGAACTGTGTCGATGGTAAACAGTGTGCGGTAAGGTGGGTATAGTGACGGGTTTCACCTCCCATCATGGGATGGATGGTAAAATAGTGAGACCTGACACGGGCATTGTTCCCACGTCGATCCTGGTCGCAGCCATGCCGGTAGGTGATAGTAGGTAACCACATTAAATGCTATGGCTTTTGTCCTGGGGTAGGTAAAGAGAAGGAGTCGAGGCGCTCGACCCAGGCTCACGCGAGTCGGAGTTTTTCCCAGTGGGTGGACGAGCTTCGCGCGGGTCGGAGCGCCGTCAAGGTAGCTTGCCGTATGGGATGGGGCGCGGTCGAGGCGCCCCGTCGAGCGGGCCTCGTACGAGTCGGAGCCGGAGCGCGGTCGAGGTGCCCCGTCGAGCGGGCCTCATACGAGGCGGACAGGATGCGCGGTCGAGGCGGGCTATCTTTTATTGCGGTACCAGTTGTTTTAGTTTTTTACTAGCGATGGGTGTGGGTACCCCCATACTTTTGGTACTGACAGTTATGAAATTAACAAAGTTCATTACTTAATTATTTTTCAGAAATTAGAAAAGGAGAAAACCTCCTGTACTTCTCTCTCTCGGCCCGATCTAGCAATGCTGGTGGCCCAGCTACGGCTTCGGCCTAGCTGCTCTCTCCCTAACCTTTTCTCTCCTCCTAGCCCGAGCCGGCCTAGACTGAGGCCAAGGCCCAAGGCCAAGTTGGCTCGGCTTGGTCTCTCCTTTCCCCCCCCCCCCCCTCCTCTGTTCCCGCCTCTGACAGCGAGGACACTCCGGCTGACCAGAGTTTCACTGTCGGTGACTCCTCAGTGAAACCAAGGACACAGCTTCACTCGTCTTTCCATTCCACACCCCCTACCATCCTCTTCCCTTCCTCCCGCGGCCGATGATAGGCATGCCGACGTTCGCG
Organism: Saccharum hybrid cultivar R570; assembly: GCA_038087645.1. NCBI lineage: Eukaryota > Viridiplantae > Streptophyta > Magnoliopsida > Poales > Poaceae > Saccharum > Saccharum hybrid cultivar. Next base: position 5,470,251 of record JAQSUU010000191.1, on the reverse strand, counting down.
GTGGCCCGATGATCTCCGGTGAGGTCGGTGAGACGCACGACAACTCCTCCAGTGCTGCTAACTGTACCAACATGTTCCTTTTACCTTTGCATTTCCACCCGAGGGGTGAATCAGATGAAATCAAGCGCGGAGGCCACTCAACCCCAGCCATGGTGGCTCGGCCAGACTGAGCATGACATCGTCAAGATGTTCCGGCCTATAGGGCACGATAGCGTTAAAATTAGTAGCGCTATCACACTCAATAGCTCACCTAGAGATGGAAACATCCATGGGTTGACTCCAAATGGTGGTGCAGAGTAGTGGTCTTTAGAGATGGTGGCTTCGGCGGTGCTCTTCGGTGGTGAGGACGTGTTCCGTCGCATTTGGGGCTCCGCTAAGAAAAGTAGAAGGCCAATGAGTATTAGGGTGATACAAGGAACATAAAATGAGACAAACATGGCACAAAGAGAGGCCGTGGTGGCCTGGCCACAGGAGGGCGCTCACGGCGGTGCTATGAACACCGAGAGAGAAGAAGATGGCGCGTGGCTCGCTCCAACGATGTGGGGTGGCTCTGGTGGGGCTCAATTGGGGCGTGGAGCAGTGGCAGACATGGTGACGCGATGAATTAAGCGGTGATGCGGTGTGGAGGGTGAATTACTCCGATGAGCTCTTCGTGGTGGTGGCGCTGGGCGAATGGGAAAGAGAAGGAGGTGGCACTATGTGGCTCAAGTAGAAGAAGAAGAGGTGACGGGTGACTTCGAGATGGCCAGCACCTGCTTCCCAAGGCGGTGGCGGTCAGCTGTGTGGCCACACGCGTGAGCATGGCATTGGCCGAGCGGTGGGGCGGCAAGGAGGAGGTGGCAGCGCAGGAGAAGTAGAGATGCAAGGAGAAGGTGGAGTCTGAAACATAGAGATGAAACATGAATGTTGCATAAACCAATAGCAACTTTGAAAGTCCTATGTTTGGTGTTGGTAATTAGTGACAATGCCTAAGTACTAATTCTATGCCTAAGTTGTATGTAGCATATGAGGATTAGTACATTCCAAGGTTGGTGGCAAGATGGACATGGTGATCATGATGGCCACACTTGGATTTGGACGCAACCCTACGTGATCAAGGCAAAGGTATATGCTTAAGGGTTGTGTTTTAGTAACCAAGACACCTAGTGGGTGTGGTTACATTATAGGATAGATAGCCGTACTATAAAGAGGGGAATGACGCGGCTATTGAACTCCTAAGTGCCTCTAGGTGTGCATTTCATGATCATATGCATTTGGATAGAACAAATATTGCCTCAAAAAATGATTGTGAAAATGCTAACACACTCACACATGACGAAGATCACTTGGTGGTGTTAGCACGTTTGCGAAGGCGGTGGAGTTTAAGCGGTAGAGAGGGTTCAGGCATTTTCGAGGAGTTGAAACGACTATTTTCCACTATGCCAAAAGTTCGGAAAAGAAACGGAGGTGAACGGAGGTCACAGAGGTGACCGGACGCTGAACCAGACGCGGTCCTTGCATGACCGGACGCGTCCGGTCAGTGTTCAGTCTCTGCGCGGTTTTCAGTTTGATGATCAGACGCGCAGCGCGTCCGGTCACTGACGATCGGACGCGTCCGGTCGTTCAGGGAGCTTACTGGACTCTAACCGAACGCTGGCACTGTCGCGTCCGATCATTTTCTTCAGCGCGTCCGATCACTGTTTCGTTGAGCGCTGCTCAGGCGACCAACGCGTCCGGTCACTCACGGGACCAGCGCGTCCGATCGTTCCCAGTGCGTCCGGTCTACGCGACCAGCGCATCCGGTCGTTGCTTCGTAGTTAGCCGTTGGACGACTGGCGCGTCCGGTCAGTTGGACCAGCGTGTCCGGTCGTTGCTTCGCAGTTAGCCGTTGGGTGACCGGCGCGTCCGGTCAGTTGGACCAGCGCGTCCGGTCAGCGCGATTTCGGCTATTTAAGTTTCTAACGGCTCTATTCGAAGGGGTACGTCTATAAATACTCGTTGGCCGGCTCAAGGCTCTCTCTCTCGAACATTTGACATACTTGTGAGCACTTTGAGCTAAGCAACTCCCCTCCCACTCATCTCTCTTGCTTCTTTGCATATTTGAAGTGAGATTGAGTGATCCAAGTGCATTTGCATTATGAGATTGCATCTAGTTGGCACTTGGTGGTTGATTTGCTGCGGGATTCTTGTTTCTCTTGGTGGTTGCCGCCACCTAGACGGCTTGGAGCAGCTTAGAGGCGTTGGCAAGAGTTAGTGATTGTTCTTGGCCACCTCCGGTGATTGTGAGGGGTTTGTGCCTACCTCGGCGAAGCGCCAAAGGCAACATTAGTATATTGCTCGTGTCATTGCAACCTTTTGCCATTTGGTAGGTTCTTGTGGTGCCTTTTGAGAGGCTCGGTGTGTGACCGATTAGCCACCGAACCACGTGGTGAAGAGGGACACAACGGGGACTAGCGTGCCGGCAAGCACGTGAACCTTGGGATAAATCTTTGTGTCATCATTCTTATTGTGTTTGATCGATCCCGGTGGTTGTATATTATGGTATTCATCTCTTGATCATATTGATTGGTTGGTTCAATACTTCGCCCCTTGGTGATACCCTCCTAACTCTCTCTTGTATTAATTTCTTAGTTATCTTTGCTAGCTAGTTAGCTTTGCTAGAGTAGCTTCTTTGTGTAGCTTGCTAGTTGTAGTTTCCTTCTCGGTTTGACTTGTGCGGTTGAGTGCAAATACACTAGAATTGTGAATTGGTTAGGTGGCTTGCAAACACCCCGTAGGCTAAGCAAAACTCGCATCTCGCTATTTGTTTTATTGATAAACTTGTTTAGCTTGTCTTTGTAGAAAATTTTAATAGGCTATTCACCCCCCTCTAGCCATCAAGACCTTTCAAACGTGTTTCATCAATTTGAGCAAGATAGATATGGAATTAGCTCAAGAGCCAAAAAGATAAATTGGTCCTCATGCCCTAAGCTCCAACTCCTATGTAGATGACCAAGCATGAAACTAAGTAGATGAGGAGATAAAAGATGATTTATAGATTGAAGCTTATGTTTCACTATTTGAAACACTAACCTCTCAAACTAGGGTTTCAAAAGTAATTAGCTTATTTACTTTGTATTAGTAAATTGATAGTTAATTAGCGTGTTGGATTAACAAACACATACATCCAAAACATGACACCATTTTGTTGACCACATTTGGGTTACAATCATGGCACCACAATTTGAATCAAATTATTGCAAAACACTTTTCATTTGAACTTTCAAGTTTAGCTTGACTCTTGACCTCACTAGTTGACCTCATGGTCAACCATGAAAATTCAAGTTTAAAATCCAAACTTGAAGCTCCATCTTTTATGTTTGACTTGTTTTCACGTCCCACCAACAATCACAAGTGTGAGGTATACAATTCTCACTTCATCTTAGTTAGGACACGATACCAAGTACCTTTAAGTTCCATTTAACATTATGAGGTCCTAAAAGTGATCCTTATAGGGTTTTTGGTTCAAACACAAACATCAACCAAGCATAACACTTATAAAGTAAACTTCCTTTTAGTGAATGCATCCATGTGAACTACTAAAACATGATGAAAAAGTGCATTATGATGACATGTCAAGTTTTAGTTTTTGCTTAACACCTAGGGTGTTACAACATTTTAGGCACGCCCACCAGAAAACAAACAGGCCTCAAGAGAGTGGTCTAATGGCCTTATAGCACAACAAAAGCAGTCTCAGAACCAGCCACGGGGCCCTCCTAACTTCACCGATTACACTGTATCACAGCGCCGAAGCCCTGTTCCGAAGACTGAAAACCAAACCTCTCCAACCTTTGATTGCATCTCCCCATACCAGCAAAGACTTGGAGATCGGTTGGCCACTTTTTCCAACTCTTGGATCACATAGTCCACCTTGAGCTCCAGATCCTGCCCATACATCGGTTTCCACCTCCTTAGCATCCTGGCGACCCAGAGTAGCACCGCTTTTTCCCCTATCCAACGAGCCCCTGAAAACACATTTTGTTATGGAAATTCCACAAAGACCAGATGACAACAGAAGTCACGATGTTAGTCAAAACATGTTTCTTATTCACTATCTAGAAAGTAGCTATGGATTCAAAGTTCCAGTTACTAGTCAGCTGTAAGATATCTGCCACAGAAAGCCAAATTCTCTGTGCTAACAACAATCAAAAAATAGATGATGGACAAATTCATATTCATTACAAAACAAGCAAGTTTTGTCAGAGACTTCTCTTCTTTTAGCCAAGTTATCTCTTCTCAAAGCTTTGTTTTTCCCTACTAGCCAGAGAAAAATCTGTACTCTTTGGGGAATATTTAAGTTCCACACCGCAGGTACATAAATAGGTGTAATGCCTCTATGGTTTATTACTACATAGAGATTGGACAGAAAATCTCCCATTTGAATTGTAACTCCAAATAATATGATCACATTCTTCATGCAGAGTTAGGTTCTCCACTATCCCCAACAAATCATACCACATGTTCATTAAGTTCTCAGAAACAGCTCTCCAGAAAGACAGCATTAACATCCTTCCATTCCAGACCTGACTAATAGTTTTGCCATGTTGCTCATTAATGATATACAATGGCCAAAACTGAGTAGCTAAGCTAGAATTTCCAAACCAAATGTGTTCCCAAAACCTTATTTTCCTACCATTACCAACTAACCATTTGATCCCCATCTTAGCAGCCTGTAAAGACCACATCACCCCTTTCCAAAAGGGGGAAACTACAGTGTTGTCACTGCATAGGATATTGGGTTTATTAGTTTTGTACTTATGGTCTATGATTTTCACCCAAATGGAGTCAGACTGTAGCCCATATCTAAAAATCCAAGAACTGAGTAAAGATAGATTTAAATTTCTCATATCAGGGACGCCAAAGCCACCTTCCTCTTTCTTCTAAGCCACTAATTGCCAATTAGTCAGGTGATACCTATGTTTATCCTTATTATTATTCCATAAAAAGTGAGACATTTGAGAGATGCTCATCGCAATGGCCCATTTAGGAAATTTAATCAAAGACATAAGATATATGGGGATACTAACAAGACATGCCTTGAGTAGAGTTAGTCTACCAGCATAGGAGAGTAATCTCCCTTTCCAACCAGCAATGCGTTTAATGATCTTATCTATAATGGGTTGAAGATCTTCTTTTCTCAGATTTGTATAATGTAAAGGAACACCTAGGTATTTTATAGGGAACTCCCCCACTTTACAGCAGAAAATTTTAGAAAAATTTTGAGTCCTAGAATCCTCAACTCCAATGGCCAAAATGTCACTTTTATCAAAATTGATTCTCATCCCTATCATTTGTTCATAACATAGCAAAAGCCATTTTAGGTTATTTGCCTTTTCTAAATCATCTTCCAAAAAGAGTAAAGTATCATCCGCGTATTGTAAGCTAATTACTCCTCCATCAATAATATGAGGAAGGAGACCCGAAATTAGATTGTTAGCAACAACTTTCATAAGCATCTTGGTAAACACATCAGCAACTAGATTAAAGAGCAAAGGAGAAAGGGGATGTCCCTGTCTTAGGCCCTTTCTAGGTTTAAAATAAGAGTTATTTTCATCATTTATCCTAATGCATAGAGAACCCCTTTGACTAGTTTCATAATCCTACTCACCCATTTGGCCCCAAAGCCCCTAGAGAATAACATTTCTTCTAAAAAATTCCAGCTGACTCTGTCATAGGCTTTTTCATAATCTAGCTTCAAAATGAGCCTTTTTTCTTTATTCTTGTGGATGCCATGAATAATCTCATAAGCAGCCACAACACTTTCAAGAATGAATCTACCCTTGATAAAGGTCGTCTAGTTTTTTGAAATGAGCATATCCGCTACTTTAATAAGCCTATTATTGAGAGATTTGTCAAAAAATTTGAAACTGCAGTTGAATAAACTAATTGGTCTAAACTTCTTAAGGAGTTTAGCCTCTAGTTCCTTAGGGATCAAGGTGATAATAGCATAATTAAGCCTATCAATATTAAGCTGCCCAGATTCAAAATCTCAAACCAGGTTCATAAAGTCACCTTTAATCAAATCCCAAAAATGATGGTAGAATATAAATGAAAAACCATCTGGCCAGGAGCCCCATCAGCATATGATTCAAAAATAGCTTTCTTAATTTCCTCCTCAGAAAAGGGCATCTCTAGACTTTCCCTCTCCTGAGTATTAATTTTATCATCCTCACCCCAGAAATTATCTTCTAGACTGACCCCACTAATAGGTTCAGCTCTAAACAAACTTTTGTAAAACTCTACAACATGATTGAGCATGATGGCATTATCTTCCACCACACCTTCTAGAGTCTTAAGATAAGAAATTCTTTTCTTTCTATTTCTTTGATTGGCTATAACCTGAAAATAGGCCGTATTCCTATCTCCTTCTTTAATATTCCTACCCCTTTTCAGAATTTCATAAGATGCATGTAGTCCTCACATAAATAGTAAATTTCTTATTGGTGTGATTGGTGAGGTGTCTTGTTTGCCACATTGTTGGACTACAATATGTTTAAAACTTTGTTGGAATAAGTGGCCATATGCATCGCTGACGCAGAGACTGGAATGCTTATTTATGCCATCGTTAATAAGTTATTTTTTAAGGCATTGCAGATGGAATTTTTGCTTATAAATTCTCTGTCCCACCTCTCTGTTATTTTGGGAACATTTGGCCTCTCTTTGGAGCAAATAGCTATACTTTGTAATCTTCTTTTTTGTCCTTTTCCCTCTTTGGCCATGGTTATGGTGATCGTGTGAAAACCAAGTGGAAAAGCTCATCGTTCGTTGTGACCAGTGAGGCTGTGAGGGACTTGTATCTATCTGTAATAATGATAGAAAAGTACTAAGAAGAAGAGGAGGAGGAGGAGGAGGGAGAGAGACTAAAGGCATCTTTGGCGTAGCTTGCTACTACAGTGCGCGGAGATGTCGTAGTAAGTAAAGCCCAAAATAGTAATTATTGCTAGTAGTTCATTTTGAGAGTAGAGATAAAAATATGGTAATGATACATACAGGACGTCCGACCCGCGCCAGACGCCCCACCTTCACTCACTCGCCTCCTCCCTGCCTCTACTCGCAGACTCGCTCGCCTCCTCCCTGCATTATCCATTTTGCCTTCTCTATTCTCTTCGTCTCAGTCGCTGCCCCCGCGTGCGCTCGTCCAGCGCCGCACTGGCGCGCTTCTCCCCCCGCGCGCGTCTGGTGCTCCCTCCCCTCCTCCCTCCCCTCCCCCTCCCTTCCTTCCTCTCCTCCCCTCCTCCCCATCTTCCTCCCCACCGCTGCGACATGCACGCCCTCCTCGCCACCGGAGTTGGGGGCGACGGTGGCAGCATCCGATGAGCCCACGCACCTCCCCCTCCCTCCTTGGTGCTCTCGCCCTCACGTGCCGCTAGCTCCATGGGCTCCGACGAGGTAGGTAGGGAGGGATCTAGATCTGAGGCACCACTCCTCCTCCTCCTCCCCCTCTGATTCTCGATCCGTTCCCTCCTCTTACTCCTCCTCCTCTTCCTGTTCCTCCTCCTCCCTCCCCTCTATGGATCTATGGTTTTGATGGTGGCTAGGGTTTGTGGCGATTCAGATCTACATGCAACAGATGATGTGAAATGCTGTTTGCATGATTCTCTGATGTTGCAGCCATCCCCTCCTCCTCCCCCTGTTATCCTCTGGATCTGAGGTCTCCTGCCTCCTCCTCCTCTAGATCTGGCCTTCCTCCTCCTGCTCCTTCACTCCTCCATTAGATCTGAGACACAGCGGTGGGGCTAGAGTTTGTGGCGATTTTTTGTTGCACTAGGCATGTTTATGTTGTTTGCAGTAGTGTCTTTTTGCTATTGCACAAGCTTTTTCTTCTTTTTGTTTCACTAGTTTCTTGTTGATGTTTCATTCTTGCATTGCAGTTTGTTGCAGTAGCTTTGGGTTGCTGTTGCACAAGTATGCATTAGCACTTTCCCGAATGTTGCAGTAGTTTTGTTATGTTTGTTTCAGTTATTTTGATTTGTTGTTTCAACGAGTAAGTCACTTTGTTTCAACATGTATGCATTACTATTTTTTTGGAAGTTTCAGCAGCTCCTCTGCATTGTTTCATTAGCAGCGCTTCTGCTTTGTTGCAATATCTTTTTCTCCCTTGTTATAGTAGTTTCACCTCGCTGTTGCAGTGGATGTGTTTGAATGTTACATTAGACTTTTTTTGGTGTTGCAGTTCATATTTTTTTGTTTTGTTGCATTAGTTATTTTTTCGATGTTTCAATAGCTTTTTTCGTTTGTTTCACCAGTTTTGTTTCGTTTTATTGCATTAGGGTGTCCTTCGTTGTTGCAATAGCATTTTCTCTTTGTTGCAGCTGGGGGCGAGGGTGGACTATGATGGTGAGCTGGTGGCGGGGGGTGGAGGTGCTGGGGATCGGCGAGTTTGGGGGCGGGGGTAGACCTGTGCGCGCGGGGGGGGTCGCATTTCTCCGTGCGGGGACAGGGCGGGGGGTCGCGTCCGTGCGGGGCGGGGGCGGGGTCGCATTTCTTCTTCGTGCGGGGACAGGGCGGGGGAGGGGGGTCGCGTCCGTGCGGAGCGGGGGGCGGGGGCGCGTTCTTTTTTCTTCTTTTTCCGTGGGGTGCGGGGCTGGTACTACTCGCTGCGGCATCCGGCGCTAGCGCCCGGATCCGGATGTCCGGGCGCTAGCAGGACCGAAATAAAATAAATATTTGCTATAGTGTAGCTACATGAGCTGCAGCATGCCAGAGATCCGTCGTGGGCCTAACAAACACAATGCTATAGTTACGTCTAATTCAGTAGTGGGCCAAACTATGCTAACCAATCTCAGGCCTCGGCCTGTGTAAGTGTATGCAAGCCTACAAATGAAACGGGCCTCTCGAGGGAATGTGGCCGCATGAGATCCGGACCTTGCTTGGTCGTTGCCTCGTTGGTACTTGTACTAGTCATTTCGGACCCAGTCGGCCTCGAGCTTCCTCGCTATCTTGAGCCGTTTACGAGGGATGGAACGACTCCGAGGAGAACTGACCCAAACTGTTGTAGGCCACGCACTGACACAATCATAAGATGACTCAATTATCTATCTAACAATACTAATTATATATTATAAATATTACATGTTTTTTTTATCAAAGTTGTGAGTTCATCTGACTTCTCGAAAAATAAGAGTAGCAATTAGAAAGGCACCGAGAAAGTAGGCCGGTGGACACAGCGGCATACTATATCTTGTGAGAGGCGTTGTTTATTGTCCTACTTGGAGTATTATTAATTGACCGCTGTCAAGGGTGTACGTGTGCAAAAAGGCAGTACATACACACCACCAAATATTTTTTTTAATGTCACCAGGATTACTCGCCACCTGAATATATATTCACATAGCCCAAATCAGCTCGTTTTATGCTTTACAAATGTTTAGAAGGGAAAACAACAGCAGCAGCAAGACGCTCCAGCACCCGGGCGAAAAGTGGCACAACCACGAATACACTAGCGAAATGCAAAGACTACCACGCCAAATCACAGTAGCTCTTCGACAATGCCTTCAGGGAGGTGAATGACGTCAAAACGTAATCATCGTCAACCAAGCAGAAGCTTAGCAAGACTTTCGCCCGAGCCTTGTGCCGAGGGTAACTGCATTGATCGGGCCGATCTAGGAGAAGCAATATCGATAGGTTTTTCAGTGATGCCTTCAAGAAGGAAATCCTCATCGTTGGCCCAGACTGATCTGGGCCGAGCTTTCGCCTAGAACCTTTAACGATGCTCCCGTGGGGGTGGTGTCGGTCACCGCCACATCACGCGGAGCCATTTCTGGACTCGCCCGCGATGGTGGGAGGCGCGCACCGGCAAGCATCCGCTCCTGGACTGGGGGGGTGCCGGCCACCGTCGCACCTCACGGAGCCGTTTCCGGACTTGCCTGTGAGAGTGGGAGGCGCGCACCGGCAAGCGTCCATGCCTGGACGAAGGGGGTGTCGACCGCCGCCACACCGCGTGGAGCCGTTCCCGTACTCGCCTACGATGATGGGAGGCACGCACCGGCATGAATCCACACCTGGACAGAGAGGGAGGTACCGTCCTCTACCACACCTCGCGGAGCCGTTACCGGACTCACCCGCGACGGTGGGAGGTGTGCATCGGCAAGCGTCCACACCTGCACGAATGGTGGGGTGCCGACCGCCGCCACACCTCGTGGAGCCGTTACCGGACTCGCCTGCGATGGTGGGAGGCGCGCACCGGCAAGTGTCCACGCCTGGACAGAGGAGTGGGTGCTGGCCGCCACCACACCATGTGGAGTCGTTCTTGGACTCGCCCACGATGGTGGAAGGCGCGCACCGGCAAGTGTCAATGGGGAGGGGGGCGTTGGTCGTTGCCACACCAGCAGAGACGTTTCGGGACTGGCCTGTGATGGTGAGAGGCGCGCACCGGCGATCGTCGACACCTCGACGGAGGGAGTGGGAGGAGCTACCACACCGCGCGGAGCCATTTTCTGGATTCGCCTGTGATAGTGGGAGGCACGCACCGGCAAATCGTCGATGCCTCGACGGAGGGAGTGGGAGGTGCCGCCACACCGCGTGGAGCTGTTTCTGAACTCGCCCGCGGCGGTGGGAGGTGCACACCGATGTCGTCAACACGCTGCCACCACGGACACCGTCATGGCTGACGTCGTCGCTCTGCCCAAACAGCACGCTGCGCTCCCCATAATTGGAATTAGCAGAGAAGGCCCTTGAGCAGCACAGTGGGGAGGGCGGCCACGGTCATGCAGCCCCATCGCCGGTAAGCCCGCGGCCAAACTGCGCGCACCGCATCGCTGCTGAGCCCCTGCACACGAACATAGGCACGCTGCATCACCGTCGATGTGCCCGCGGCCAAGCCGCGCCCCCCCGTTGCAGGGCCACCCCAGATTAGTCGGAAGAGGATGTCGTCATAGCTCCTCTGCCTCAGCAACAGCCGGCAACGCGCCGGAGGCGGCACCTTTGCCCGTTGCCTCGCCGAGGCCTGCCGAGCAACTGAAGCACGTCTTGGCACGCCCGGCCACCGCTGACAGCGGACGGGAGCAGACGGGCTGCTTCGGCCGGCTGCCGCCCCGGCAGCCGGCAAGGGCGCAGGCAGACAGGCCCGGCAGACCAGGCGCACCGCCACAGCTGCATAGGTGGCACCGCTGTCGTAGCCGCGCCGGGCCAACACCATCTTAGGGTGACGAGTACCACCCACCGGATCTACGCCCCCGGTCGCTGGAACTGCGCCCTGGCCACCGGAAATCGAGGAAGACGACCATCCATGGAAGCATGAGCGCAGGAGGAGGAGAAGCGAGGGAGGAGAGAAGCGGGAACCTCGCCGCCACCATCCTTGCACCGGCGGGCTTGGCCGCGTGCTCGAGCGGGGGCGAGGGCGTGGAAGCCAGCGGCGGCGTGGAGCCACCCGTGTCGCCCCAGAGAGAGAGGAGCGACCACCACCAAATAATTAACAACCAAACACTAAAGACTATAGCTAGAGACAAGAAAAATAATACCACTCTCTTCGCCTATCTGCTTCACTACTTGACACCTTGATTAATACAGGTCCTTGTGATCGCCAATAGTTTCAAAATATTTCGTTTATTGGGAGCATGACGTTAAATGTACTTTTGTCTTGTAAGTTATATTACCTTCGTAATACATGATTATTAGATAATGTAACTATATTTTAATATAAGGAATAATAGTAGTCAGAGATACAACTCGAATGACAGTAAAAGTCAACAACTACAAATATTTATATAGCAGAAAAAGTAGAAGCACCGGTCTATCTCCGGCCTAATCAAGCTTAGTGACTAACATCATTACATCAGTTTATTAGCTACACACACACATTATGTTCTACTCGCATTTCCAAATCGATCACGATTCACGTGGTCGGTGCCACTAAACAGTGCAATAGGATATATACTCGCTATTCGCCTAAGTATGTCACGGTCTCAAGTCTGAAACTAGCTACCTCGCTCGCCTTACATGATTAAGTGCTCAGGGCTTTGTGTGCAAGACTCCCCCTCCACCGGCTTCACTTTATTAGAGTTTTCAATTACCAATGACCGAGTGGTGTACTGCATACAGTATGTACACACTGCACTGACCTGTTTTGTTAGAGACCTGGCAGACATATCTAAAAATGGACGTCCAGGATTCATGTCTGGCCAGGCAAGTTTTTTGAGCCACCAATCAACACCTTGTTCGTTTGAGCATATCAGCAGAATCAGCAGTCATCCAACAGTGTTTTTTTTTCTCACAACAAACCAGCGAACAGTACTTTCAGTCACAACAAACCAGCGAAACGAACAGGTTGCAAATAGGCCCAACCTTCTTGTGACCAATAATGTGGCATGTGGACCTGGGTTCTCATTTGGCATTTGGCATGAAACTCGAGGCAGCACATATGAAACCAAATGTGACATATATATACTACTAAACAATGAAATGAAATTGATCATGTTCCACTACATATAATAATAAAAACTGAGATTTCAACAACAGCCTGATCGCAACAAACCAATGCATTCTTGCACTATTAATTTCTTAAGACGTACGGAAATTTCACCTGAACCCATTCATTCGATCAGGAGTACAGTACTGGTAATGCGTATGTACATGAAAAACGTGAATTTCATGGTTGTTCTTTTTAGTTTTTAAAATGGGATCGGATCTCATGGTAGCATTGAATCCATCTTCATACGTTGAAGATTGTATTTGGTCGTCGTTTAATTATTTGCTCCGCTCTGATTCGATCTTAGAGCAAGAAAGATTCCATAGTACTGCAACTATACTTCTATATATTAAGTTGACAGTGTCTTTGCGTGACTATATACTAATAAAATTTCCCTGCGGTTTTGGAAGGGTACATGCAGGGCATCTTAACTTAAACAAAGGATTGCTACAGAATCCCGGATGCAGGTAGATTATAAGTATTTTTAAGCATCAATAATCATTAGTAATCGCACATTGAGGGTACATATATAGCTCAACTAGTTAGACTCCTTATGGTGTAACCTGTTCATCTGTTCATCCAGGTTAAGTCCTGAGTAAAGTGCACTAGCAATCTCTAAAGTGCACATCCACTTACGTCACATATCCAATTAGACCCGTTTACTGACACGGCGATGACACCAGCAATCCCTAAAGTGCACATCCGCGCTGGCACCAACAATGTTTACTAGTCCTCTAAACTTAGGTGAGTGTGTCATCTAGGTTTCTGAACTTTTGAAATGAACATCAACATACATAAAGTCTAGGCTACCTGTTTATTGACATAGCTCGTTCCAGGAGCAATGTAGGAACTAACAATTAAGATAACAAATGTGCCAACATACAAACTATCAATTAATATAACGTGGTGACACAAATTCATTATATTTCAAGTCTAAATAAAATCGATCAACTTTATTTGAATCATCAATGTCCCAAAAAAATAGTAAACCCTACCATCTCTGTGACTACGTAGGTACCATTCTTAGTCCCTAATCAAGCTATTAATTAATTTAACTAACAAAAATTAAGAATTTTATAATTAAAATCAATAAATTGAAATAAAATATTTGGCAATGATAAATATTCAACACAATTAACAAATTATTTTAACCGCTCTAGGTCCAATCTTAATCCCCATTCAAAAATTAACAAGTGGTCCATATAAATCAAGACATGGGGACTAAATAAGGGAACAATTTTGTTGACCTACTCAATTTGCACTATATCCTCTAAAGATTTGATCTAATGTCTTTTGTAATTTCCACAACCATGTATTGAGAGAGAACTAAAAACATGTCACCCTTCTCCTCCTTGGACTATGATTCTATCCTGAGCATTAAGGAGGAGACAACTTAAATTCTAGACGCTATTTCTAGATGCAAGTGGAACATCACCTGCCTCTAGAAATCGGTTTCCAAGAGGTAACCCGAGGTTTACAACCGCTTTTGAAAATGGCCCTCACGACCTTGGAAACATGATTTTTAGAAGGCGGATGGTCTTACCAATGACCTCTAAAAATGGAGGCTGGACTGTTCACATATAAAAATAGATTTAATTTCCAGAGACAGTATATATTTGCTAAGGCCATCAAAGACGGATCTTGATGGAGTTGCCTGTGAATAAAACACCTTTGAAAATAGGTTTTTTAGTAGTGTGTTTTCGTTTTCACTAGGCAGTGTTTAGATCCCTTCAAACTTCCAAAAATTTTACAAGATTCCCCGTCACATCGAATCTTTAGACGCATGCATGGAGCATTAAATATAGGTAAAAAAATAACTAATTGCACAGTTTGTCTGTAAATGTCGAGACGAATCTTTTGAGCCTAGTTAGTCCATGATTGGATAAATTTTACCAAATAACAACGAAAAATGCTACAGGAACTTTACACCAACTTTTACACCATATAAACACTACCTTTGATTGCTTTGGAGAGAACTAGTGGTGGTGGGACCGGGATGCTTTTCTGATGACCGCGCGCCATTGGATGCATTGACACGGCGTAGTACTGCCTAGTGAAGTGGTGGTGTGATTGGTGAACGTGCAGGGGCCGCTGAACGACTGCTTCCGCTGGAGGAAACACAATTTCAAACCAAGCCGGCAAGTGGCGGTAGAGCAGCCGCATGTGCTGAGACTACCCGCATTCATCCATCCTCTGTATCATCCTCTATACGTCCTAGTCAGCAAGATTTTCTCCTCTATACTCAATTCTCCCGCACTCATCCATCCTCTATATCATCCTCTATCCACTCTATTCACCGTGGGATCGACTTATCACTTTATCTAAATATATCCATGTGTGATCTAGTTTTGAAGGATTTATTGAGACAAATTTAATGGTGCAATCGAAATTTAATTTGGATTTTTGGTTTGTGAGTTATAACATTTTTTCCTTTGTTTAGCTAGCGGGTCCGCCACTACAGAGTATAGAGTAAGCACAGTACTACTCTAAATATAGAGTGAGAGAAAGGATAGAGTATCGTTTTAGAGTACCCAGTGTAGCAGTTTTTACTCTATATTCATACTCTAAAACTTTAGAGTATCGTTTAGAGTATGCCACCGGACAGTCTGAGCGTACAACCGTCATGTGCAAGATTTCCTCTGACTTCTCCACTAAGCCCAGGACGGGAAGAAGAAAAAAACACAGAAATGAGAAAAAAAAAGAGTAAAATTAGAGTTGCACATGGACATTACAATACTACCAATCTGTTCACTTGAACTTATCAGCCACGATACAGTGTTTTTCTCTCACAACAAATCAGCCAACAGTACTTTTTAACCTGGCTTTTCAGCGAAGCAAACAAGTAAAATGCATGACAGATTCCATTATGGTCTTTGAATGCGACATAGGAAAAACTAGAAATTCTAAGAGATCTTTATAGACAAGTTTTCATAAAGTCCGACCTCGTGCTATTTTTCTCCAAATTCCTATATGATTCTATACACCCCATATGAATCTGGCCCATGTTTAGATCACCTCAAAATTTCAAGTTTTTTCACTCTCTCTCCATCACATCAATTTTTAGCCGCTTGCATGGAGTACTAAATGTAGGTAAAAAAAATATCTAATTACACAGTTTAGTTCAAAATCACGAGATGAATCTTTTGAGCCTAGTTGGTCTACGATTGGACAATATTTGTCAAATAAGACGAAAGTGGTACTATTTATCAGGTTGAAAAAATCTTCAATCTAAACAAGGGCCTGATGGAATTTCATAAGGTTTAATCCTTTGTTTCAAAGGGATTAATTGTAGTATTAATCCTCTGCGTTGGCAGGAAACAACCAGCACTTTCTTTGTAGGTAGGACCCAGAACTTCTGCAGCTCTGCGCGTGATGTGTCGTTAAGGTCACGTCCCTTGCGCTGCGCTGGATCGCCCTCTCTGTGCTACCCGTGCGCCCAGCCGTGCTCGACTGCTCGTGCCATGCCACCGAGCTGCCATGCTCACCCCTTCGTGTCGCACCGCCGCGCTCACCCCCGCGCACCGCGTTGCCGCTCGCCCATGAGCTACATCATATCGTCGGCGTCTGGTTGCTGGAGAGTGGGAGAGAGAACAGAAGAAAAAGAGAGAGATAAAAGTGATAACTATGGATTTTATATCAGAGTTTTTAGAAATGATTTTTTTGCTGTGACAGTTACGAAAAAAATCATCCACAGTTTTAAGGATTGAGACTGCCGTAACAAAATGAATTTGTACTTCCTCCATCCACAAAATAATGCAATTATGACATCCATACCGGTCAAACTTGCTTAAGTTTGACTAAAATTATATTAAATAATGTTAGTATTTATGTCTTTAAATAAATTTTTATAAAAAATATATATTTAATAACCAATCTAAGAGCATCTCCAAGAGACTCTCCATATCTTTCCTAAATGTTAGGAATAGAGATTTTGGTAAAAAAAAAACTACCCTCCAACAACTTCTCTAAATGGTTATCTAAATATAGCTATCTTCTATTCTTGATTTTTCGTTAGCCAAAAACAGAAGACGAGAATGATTCTCTAAAGAGTACGCATGAGATATAGAAAAACTATTGGAGAGCGAAAAGATCTAGAAAGTGATTTTTATGCAAATGACTCTCCAAATAATAATTTAGAGAGTGAGATTTAGAAAGCCTCTTGGAGATGCTCTAATGTTGCTTATTTTGTATTATGGATGTTAGTATTTTTAATATAAATTTAGTCTAAATTTGAACTGTCTAACTTTTTTAAAAATGAGAATTGCATGGTTTTGTCGAGCAGAGGGAGTAGTTGATAACGGCCTCACAGGGACACCTACTACTACTAGACAGTACTTATGCACAGCTCATTGCGGTAATAATTCGCGTACCTCCGTTTTGTTAATCACACACGAATAATTGTCAGAAGCTGTCTGTACAACTGTACAAGTACTACAGTTGCACACAACGTTGGAGCAGCTAGCACTATGGTATCCCTTTGCTTTCAGACGTGGCTACCTGTGCCGCATCTCGTATGCCACCGGCTACGTTGACCGTAACTAATCCCATGCATCAGATGAGCATGCCCCACTGGCCAGACACTGGCCTCCGGCCCCGGCTCCACCTCCACTCATCAGCTTGGTTTCACAACCCGTCCGGCCGTCCCGTCCCTATATATAAACGCTCTCTTGGCTGGCTACTTGCTTGTCCCTTCATTCCATTCCATCACTTGCAACAAGCTAGCTTAGCTCCCGAGAGAACTCGCTGCCGCGCTCCATCTCGTTCGCTTCGTTCACTCCAACTTTTTCCAAGCCCCAGCTCCCGCCTCCCGGTGGATCGTCGGAGACCAGGCGGCGGTAACCACCAGCTCGATCGATGCCGTCATCGTCGTCGTCGATGGATTGCGTCGCCTCAAAGGACAAGGAGACGCCACCGCTCAAGTGAGTAGTGCTATCTCGTTGTGTAACCAGCATTAGCTTCCACCTTCGATCAGCTCGAGTTCATTCCTAATCTGTTGCGCTGCGCGGCATGCATGCATGCAGCAGGGCGGCGGCGTGGTGGACGGGGGAGACGGTGGCGGTGGTGACGGGCGCGAACCGCGGCATCGGGCACGCGCTGGCGGCGCGCCTGGCCGAGCAGGGCCTGTGCGTGGTGGTCACGGCGCGGGACGAGGCGCGCGGGGAGGCCGCCGCGGCGGGGGTCCGCGCCAGGGGACTCCGCGGCGCCGTGCGGTTCCGCCGCCTCGACGTCGCCGACCCGGCCTCCGTCGCCGCGTTCGCGTCGTGGGTGCGCGACGAGCTCGGCGGCCTCGACATCCTGGTGAGCCCCTGCTTGTCGCGTTGGCCTTTCGATTCGCTTTGCCGTTCTAGTAGGGTTTGACTTGTCAAGGCACAGAGGTGTGCCGTGCCGTCAATTGAGAGTCCCAAGCATTTTCTTTTTCGTGCAGGTCAAACAAAGTGCTTCACAGCAAAACCCTGTGTTACTGTGTACGCCTATATAAGAAGAACACGATGATGATTTACCATTTTCGACTTAAAATTAAATTTGCCATGTATTTGCGGCAGTCCGTCACTAGCTTGGCGAACGTGGTACTGGTAGTAGTGGTCTACCACCGCCAGTCCGTCACCACTCTTTTATTACATATGGTCCTGCCCGAACAAGTCACGCTCACGCACACACAATTGAGTCCAAAGCCAAAGCCTGTCCAGTCGGAGTATACGTACAAGCTAAGGTCATGGTAGTCGTCGTTATGCGCAGCAATGACCTTACCATTTCGCCGTGTAGACGCCGTGTGTCAGTGTGTGTAGCCCGGCCGCGACTAATTTGAGTCGACGCGCATGAACCTAGTCCGCAGCTCACACTCATCGATTCATAAGATATATAGACTTCAAAATCATCATCCTCACTAAATTTAGGATAATCTCGCTAGCAGTCTTATACCTGGTCTCCTCCCAATCCGTTGAGCTCGCTAGCTCTTCGGTCTCTTGCGACCGGAGTTTTATATTAGGTGCTCAAGTTTCATTATTATGCCCTAATAACGTGGCAAATGTTTCCGGCCGGCGGTGTCAAACTTCTGAGATACATTAGTAGCACCCAGTCTACTTGGAATTCAAGCATTTCAATTCAATCATAGAAAAACCACAGCAGAAATCACAAAAATATTCTGTGTACAGTTTAATTTGGAATTGAAGTCAAGTCGCCGATTTGATCGGAGATCCTTCATGCTTATTATATATGCATATATATATACACACGCTACTAGAACCATATATATAAAATATGGGTGTGTGTCTGGTTAGAAATTCGATTCAAGTACTAATAAACTCTTTTTGAGAATTACACAGTACAACGCAAACGTCCACAACACGCACGCACACTCACTTCTATAAACACACGTACGCAAACTCTATCTCTATGAGCACCTTCGAAGAACTGAGCCAACAGATCTCGATATTCATGAAATCACCACTGGCGCCTGGTACTGGTAAAAACGTAGTTTAAGAACCTCATGGCAAGTAGCTACCGCAAACGCACAAGCGAGCAAAAACAAGCAATGGACGGACGCGCAGGTTTCTATTTTACGCGAGCCTCACGAACTGTTCCCACTACCGCATGCAAGAAGCTAAGCTTTGCCCAGTGCCTAGCACGACGACGGAACCTCACAGTACGTGCAGCACACAAGAGCTAATAAAGCTGTGTTCAGATTATCTATTGATTGATATGCAGTTGAGTTTAGTATTGCAAAGTGGCGGCAGTTAGTTACTGCATTATGGTATCCAGATCATCACTCTCTACAAGACTACAATAATCCAAAGCATTATCGGCCTGTTCGTTTGACTGAAAATAAGCGACTGAAAGTACCGTTGATTGGTTTGTTGTGAGAAAAAAAACACTGCTGGCTGGCTGAAAATAAGCGGCTAAAACCTCAAGCGAACAGGCATTACCGCTAGTAGAGTAGTAGATGATTTATACATTATTACTGCATTACCGCTGGAATAATCAGAGAATATACAGGAAGATGACCTATACTATATAATAATATTGCTCGAATATGCCGTTGAGATCTAAAATCTGACACCTTGTTGTCATGTGGTGTGATTCATTCTGAGCCTGCGATTTTGCATGCTGTTGGCTGCTGCAGGTGAACAATGCTGGGGTGTCGTTCAACGAGATGGACACCAACTCCGTGGAGCACGCGGAGACGGTCCTCCGGACCAACTTCTACGGGGCCAAGATGCTCACCGAGTCGCTCCTGCCGCTCTTCCGCCGATCGCCCACCACCAGCCGCATCCTAAACATCAGCTCCCAGCTTGGTCTTCTCAACGTAAGTTGCTGTCAAACAGATCTTCAGTCTGATGTTTGTAGTTGTATGTCAGGTCAGTTGAAACTATATGCACCGGCAGTTGCAGAAATTAATGATGGCACATGTCTGTGTTGACCTGACCTTAGTTTAGGCTGGGTTTAGTTGGGGAATGAAAAAAAAATTGCTGTCACATCGAATGTTTCGTGGGATGTCAGAAGGGGTTTTCGAATGCTAATAAAAAAACTAATTGCATAACTCACCTGGAAACTGCGAGATGAATTTATTAAGCCTAATTAAGCCATCATTAGCACATGTGGGGTTACTGTAGCACTTAAGGCTATTCAAAGACTAATTAGGCTTAAAAGATTCGTCTCGCGATTTTCCACCAAACTGTACAATTAGTTTTTTTTGTCTACATTTAGTATTCCATACATGTATCAAACGCTCGATGTTACCGTAGAACAAAAAAAAATGGGAACTAAACAATGCATTATTTCTGGCCGATCAAATCAGTCAATCACTCAATTCATTGAGATTTTCTAAGGCCACGTTTAGTTCCGGAAAAATTTTGAGTTTTACTACTGTAGCACTTCCATTTGTATTTGACAATTAGTGTCTAATTATGGACTAATTAGGTTCGAAAGTTTCGTCTCGCGATTTCTCACCCAACTGTGCAATTAGTTTTTTTATCTACATTTAATGCTCTATGTATACGTCTAAAGATTCGATGTGATAAGCAAAAACCAAAAATTTTTGGAACTAAACGTGCCCTAAATACTCTAAGCAGCAGGCTGCTTTAGAGGCATGGACTACGGGGGTGTTTGGTTTGAGGAGTTAAAGTTTAACAAACACTGTAGCACTTTCGTCTTATTTAACAAAAAGTTTTCAATTTGGGACTAATTAGGCTTAATAGATTCGTCTCGTAAATTACTCCTAATCTGTGCCGACATGCATGCAATTAGTCTACATTTAATACTCCATGCATTTAAGGGAATATTAATATGATGGGAGTTAAACTTTAACAACCACAAACCAAACAGGGCCTACAATGTTTGAACGCTCTATCGCAGAGACAGCGCCACTTGATTTGCCGTTGCCATGCAGGGGCATTGGCACATGATACCAGGGTTTTTTTTACCGACCGGTTTCCGGTAACCGCCGGCCTCCGGTAGCGGTAAACCGGCCCGGTTTACCGGTAACCGGTCGGTAACCGGCCGAATTCAAAATCAAATTCAAACCCGCTTCGGTTCGGTTCGAGTCCGGTAAACCGGCCGGTTTGGAGCGGTAACCGGCCGGTTTGACCGGTTTACCGCTCCAAACCGTTTTTTTTCTTTCATGAATAAAAAGAAATTTTGGTACTTCCTTTGCACAAATTAATGTAAAAAGACCACACAATGTGGTAAAAAATAACATAAGTCACTAAAGCAACAATATATAGTCGCATACAAATACATATTCGCTTAAATATATAGTCACTAAAACAACAATATATAGTCGCATACAAATACAATATATAGTCGCTTACACAAACAAAGATATAGTTTCCGCTCGCATGGTCAACTACGTAGGATGTATGGGAAGACCCCTTGTTGGCACGACATTTCATATTCGGCGGTGGACATAAGAGAGATACCTTGCTGTCTAAGCAGGTCAGCCTTGTAATCTTGCCAAGTTTGACCTGTCCATGCTGCTGTTGTCTCCCATTCTTGAACTAACATATTGTAAAAATTAGGGTCTTCCCATTCATACACCCATCTAGTCTGAGTCTGCATGGTCATGTCAGGAATGGGATAGCTATAAGTAGGCTGCGAGGTATCGCTGTAGGAGGAAGAAGAGTACTGTGGAGTGTCGTAGTCCGTCGGTGTATATGCTCTCCTCTGCGATGTCGGTTGTTTATGGTCACGGTCTTGAGTAGCATGTGTGAATTGGGTCTCGCCTGCAATCAACCATAATTAGTAGGCATAGACAGAAACAATTGTGTGTATGTAGGTGCAATGGATACCTGTGAAATGAAGACCTACATAACTACTACCACCAGCACCCTCTGCTCGTAGTCATATTCTGCTCTCGACTGGTTTAGTGCTTCCTTCATCTGAGCCTCATATTCATCATCACCGAGGGGATGGTTTCTCTCCGCTGCAGCTTTTTCTTGTGCCAACCTTTGTCGAGCCCGGTCAGCAGTCGTCTTCTTAGCTCTGTCAAGATCTCGCCGAAAGTACGCACGCACATCTGGTGGCACACGGGCGCAATGCAAGGTGTCCGCCCCGTACCCAGCCAAATGCTGTTTAAATCTAGTGCAACCACCGCCTGCTCTCGTCACATGACAATAATTGCATCTCCATCCAGGAGCAAGATTTTCACCATGCTCCCATACAACGTCTCTGTTTCTGCCTGACATTGTCTACTCTACCTGCATAAACGGACAACACAAAGTCACACCTAAATAAAATGTATCCTAAATCCTACCACAAATCCTCCACAATATATACCTAAAATCTATACCTCACTTACACAAAGTCACAATATATACACAAAGTCACACAATATATACCTAAAATATACATCGTACCACAAATCCTACCTCTAATCCTAAATCTAAAAAAAACATCCTAAAATAAATCCTACCTAAAACCTAACCAAAAAACTATCCTAAATCCTAACACAAATTCTACATAAATCCTAAAACTACTCTAAATAAAAAAAAACAAAAAAAACTTACTTGCGCGGTTAGCCGCGGATCCGGTCGGTTTACCGGGCTAACCGACCGGTTAACCGCTAGATCCGTCCGGTTAACCGACAGAGCGTCGCGGGCTCGGTAAGCCGCGCTGACCGGTCGGTAAACCGAGGCGTGGGGGCGGTAAGCCGGCGGCGGCGGCCGGTCGGCGCGGGTGAGGGTCGGACGGGGGGCGGACGGGAGAGGAAAGGAGCCTCGGCGCGTTGACCCCTCCCCCCGCGAGCTCCCGGCTCGTTTTGTGCCCGTGGCGGCCTAATGGGCCTCATGGGCCTGAACGGGTCGGGACCGGTTTTTTTTTCTTCTTTTTTTTTCAAACTTCTATTCGTATAAATAAATACTAAACGAACTCAAATTTGAAAAATTTTTACACCATTGGCTTCTATAAATCATGAACTATTTTTAGGAAATTTTTCAGCAATTTTTTTTCAAATTTTAAATTTGAATTTGGAGAATACCTAACCGGACCGGACCGGAACCGGACCGGCCCGGTTAGGGCGGTTACCGCGGTAAACCGCGGTAAACCGACCGGTTTTTTTAACCCTGCATGATACCATACCAGCACTTCAGAACTGCCCGGTGCCCAGTGTACAGTGTGCTGTGTCGTTCACACTCCACACCATGTATGAACTGTGGAAACTCACAAGCCATGACCTGTCTGAGCCAACCTGACAACCTCCAACAAAGCCACATGAGCGCTACATGGCATGCATGCCAGTCTAACGCACGCAGGCATATCAGTGCAGCGAGCTAGTGGCATTCGATCTGATGTCGGTTTCAGACGAATTCCTAATAATGCCGTTTGATTTGGTTGTGGCATGCAGAAGGTGAAGGACCCGCAGCTGCGGCGCATGCTCCTGGACGAGGCGGCGCTGACGGAGGGCGACATCGAGGGCATGGTGTCGCGGTTCCTGGCGCAGGTGGCGGACGGCACCTGGCGCGGCCGCGGGTGGCCCGAGGTGTGGACGGACTACGCCGTGTCCAAGCTGGCCCTCAACGCCTACTCCCGCCTGCTGGCGTCGCGGCTGGCGGGGCGCGGGGTGAGCGTCAACTGCTTCTGCCCCGGGTTCACGCGCACCGACATGACGCGGGGCCTCGGCAAGCGCACCGCCGAGGAGGCCGGACGCGTCGCCGCGGGGCTCGCGCTGCTCCCGCCCCAGCACCTGCCCACCGGCAAGTTCTTCAAGTGGCGCACGCCGCAGCTCTACTCCAAGCTGTGACGACTTGTATGTCACGCGCGTGTGTCTGCGTGCATCTCGCGCTGCGGGGGTGGGTGGGTACTGGGTAGCTGCTGCTGCACCACCGGTCGGCGCGCGGCAGGCATGCCCGCGTGTGGTGTGCACTGTGCAGATCATGGTGATTGCCGTTTCCGTATGCAGAGATGGGTTTCCTTTTTGTTTCTTATTTATTTAAGATGGAAAAATGGTAGGGTGTGTTTAGTTCGTAAAAAATTTTGGTTTTAGTTACGGTAGCATTTCGTTTGTATTTGTCAATTAGTGTCTAATCATAGATTAATTAGGCTCAAAAGATTTGTCTCATGATTTTCTACCAAACTGTGTAATTAGTTTTTTTCGTCTATATTTATTGCTTCGTACACATGTCTAAACATTCGATTTAACGAAGAATCTTGAAAAATTTTGATAACTAAACACCTCCGTAGTCTTCTTCCTCGCAAAGAAAGAGACCAAGTGGACGACTTTCACTGCACTACTGCAGGGTTACATGCACATATTTTTAAGACATCTTCAAGAGATTAGTCAAATTATTTTTTAAAGGTAAATTTAGTTATTATTGAAGAAAAAACGTCATAAACAGACTTTGTAAATGACTTATCAAATTTAGTAGTTCTCCATCCCAGCTCATTCGCTCTCTACTTTTAGATATCCTACCTCACTAGCCATCCTTTATAGAGTCTGTTGGAGTACTCTGATATTTTTTAATTAAATCAATTTTAGAGAGTAGTTAAATCAGTAAATTTGGCTAGATTTTTTAGCTAATCTCTTGGAGATGCTCTAAGTGTTTTGGACTGCTCCGCCATATCATATCTAAAAGCTCCTTAAAGCAACTTTCTAATTTAATTTTTTAAAAAGGCATTTCTAACAGTTTTGCAAAACAACTCCTAAGGGCTCATTCGGTTGTTCCGGAATGAGACCAGGATTATTTCCATCTATTCAATTGCTATATAAATTAGCCTGTGGTTCCAAGCGGAAATCTTCCGGCGCACAATTCCGGAGAGAAACGAACGGCCCTAAGTGATAAATCTTCCGTTCAACTCTGAAATATGTGTGCGCTACACATGCAGTCTGCCTGAGTGCTCTTTTCGCGTTTTTCGCCTACCACCCTCCTCCCACATCCAGTAAGCTAACTGTTAGAAAATATCGAAGAAATGCAAAAATAGAGGCCTATATTTATTTTATTCACTTAACTAATAGTTAGCTTCCTAAAACTCTAAAATCAGCTAAGACATTTAAGGAGCTCTTGAAGATGCTTTAACCAGCTAAGGTTTTGTTTGGTAGCGCCCGGACACCTGTGGCTGCAGTCTGTTTCTGCGCCTGACGCCGGTGTCTGCTGCTCCCATGAAAGTGCGTCCCCACTTCATGCCTCTGTTCGGACCCTCGCGCCCCTTCCGCTTTCCGCCCACGTCTCCTCAGCTTGCCGCACCAGCATGCCACGTAGGGACTACCTGCACACCTGCTGCCATCGCCCTCCGCTTCCCGCGCCCGTTGCCGAGCAGTGCTCCATCCCTTCGTGCCCCCATGCACATGCACGGCGTCCAAGCAGCTGCAGCAGCCGGTTGTGGCATGGTGGGTCACATTACAACATGTGTAATATTCTGATATACTTTTAAAACATTTAGATGAAACACTTGTAACATATATATGAAACAGCTGAAACACTTGCAAAACAATTGAAATCCATTGCAAACATATGCAACACCTAGATAAAACACTTGCAACATATGTGAAACATATGCAACATCCAGATTAAATATTTGCAGCGAACGTCTGAAAAAACAGATGCAACATTTGAAACTTACACTTGAAACATACATGTATAGTCATTGAAACATGCGCAAATATCACGATCTACTTTTGCAACATCAAGATGAAACACTTGCAACATATGGATGAAACATCTGAAACATTTGAAACATAAGCTTGCAACCTGTGCTACGCAAATGTCACGTTGCTGCTTGGACAAGATACCTGAGCATCGCGGGCACGTCAACGAAGCAGAGCGCCGCAACGGCCACGAGCTTCCACATTCAGAGGTCAAGGTCCCAACAAGGGAGGTCCGCGTGATGAGCGCCCGGAAGAGGTCGCCGTTGTTGTCTATACCTGAGCAAAATAAGCCCGGCCTATGGGCCCAGCATGAGCCCGATGGGTTTTAGACCGCCCACAAACCTTACTGGATAGGGCCTAGGCAGAGATCCCATTGCCCAGAAAAAATTTTCTTGGCTCGAGCCCGGTCCAAAATACTGTTTTTGCTATTTTACACTATAAAATGCGCGGGCAACCCGCCTAGGCCCGGGCCCGACCCAAAAAAAATTAGGCCCAATTTGCCCAGTGGGACGGTCATGTGCTGGACTTTTTCGGCCCGGCCCAAACCCGTCCCGGCCCGTGAAATGTTCAGATCTATTGTTGTCCGACTCGTTAACCACCCAAGCGTTGACGAGGTTATGGAGGAGGAGTGGGCGCAGCGTGGTGGCAGACGCGGCGCGGAGCGGGATGGAGCGTCGCGCGGTGTGCGGCGGCAGAGTGGGCGGGCGCTCGATGCGGTGAAGCCGTGAATTTCTATCGGTGGGGTTCTGTGGAGGAGAGAGCAGAGATAAACAGACCGATTGCCAGTTAGGCCGATGGCTATCCAGGCCGGAAACGGGGGTGTCGTCCGGACACACACCCGGACGAACGCCTAGTCATAGCATTACCGTTTTGTTGGTTTGTCCGTGTATTGTATACACAGATACTATACTCCACGCATGGAACTAGTTAATGTCAGGCATCCACCAAAACCACGTGAGGCCACGTCTAACCTTCTCATTTGGAAGCACTTGTGTTTGGAAATATACACGACTAGCTAGCTTCTACACACAGTATACTTCTACCAGCACGTCGTACCAGTCAAAATCAACTAGCAAGAAAAGAAAAACGAAACATGTATAATTTAATAAGCCTGCAACTATACAAAATTGGGAAATCGCCCATAAAAGAAAAAATAGAAAAATAACAAAGCACATTCAACTGAACACATTATAATTCATGGGATATTTATAGCTGAACTAGAAACTTTGACCCATCCAAAGTCAATTACAAAAGTGCATACACATATGTAATCTCTCAAGTTCAGTGCAAATAACTACTAATCTCTGAATCCCTGAAAAATACTAGTTAATTGGTATTAATGAGAAGGTAAGGATTTTTCCATTGAGGACTCCATTCCTTCGAGATCATTGGTCTGCTTCTCCACCATTGTAGATTCCATGACCTCAACTGTTATCAATACAATAAGGATGATGAAAATTAAAAGGTTGTGATTCTAAAATGAGATTATTACATCCTTCGAGCTGCTGCTGCAACAATTATGAGAAATTCAACACAAGACATGGAAAATTCAAATAATAAAGGTGCAAAATTCTATAGTTTTCTATCCTCCGCTATATAGATCATCTAGAGCATTTGAACTTCAGTCAACCTACTCTGCACATGAATAGTCTTGCACTCATAATAATTTAACCAGGCTACCCACAAAAGTGACCAACAAGTTTCACTCCGTTAGGATACGTTCGACGCTGTAGGCATGACTATAGTCTTTGCACTTTGTAACATTCTTTAAAGTTCTACAATATTATGCTAGAGGTACACATTTGCATGCGTGCACAGGAACTGTCCTACTGATTAGGCTTTCATAGACAAAGCACAATAAACTAGAATCCCAAGATCTATCGCAATCATATATATCAACTACAGTATCATAACCAAGCCACCTCTCTGCCGTGGCTTTAAATGTTACTCACACTAGTTTACGTATGGACTATAAACACCTGCGTATCTTACACAGTGACAAAAGCAGTTCGTCATGTATGTTCACATCTCTACTAGTGCATCAAACACATGTTAGTCCACCTACTAAATTGTCACTCAATTAAGAAAACCAAACTAGGGCCTTTTGATCTCCTCCTTTTTTATAATTGATGACAACTCTACAAAGATACGATAAGCACATTCAAAGCTAGCACTTTTCACAAGTGTAAATTGCTAACTTGGTTTGGATTTTATGTTATCCAAACATTAAGACCACTTGTTAAGATTCAGATAAGCACCACAAAACCTGACTTGGTAGTGATAACTCCCCCCTACATGTGTGCTCAATATAGTTTGGCTTCAAGTTTTGCTGTAACACCCCTGGGTGTTAAGCATGCATTAGCATCCAAAGCATTAGTCATAATCATCTCATACATGGTTATCATTGCATGCAGTATAACCCTTTTAAATTTAAAGTTGAAAAACAATTACTTAAAACCCAAATTCTGCATTTAAGTGCTAACGAGTGGTGAAACTTTGTGTACCTACAATTTTAAATAATCTAGAATAAATTAACATGATTTTTGGAGCAATTCTTGAATTCAAGTTTTTCTCAAATTTTGTTTTAAAAATATTCTAAACAAATATTTTTTTGATTAACAATTTAGCTTTAAATCCCAAATTCAAAATCTATTAGGAATTTTGAAAAATGCTCTACATGAAAGTTGTAGAGAATAAAATTTTGAACAACTTTTATTTTGGGCAAAAGTTCTGAAAACCTCTTTTTCATCTTCAAATTCAAATTTGAAACAAATATAGAAATCTGAAAATTTATTTATAAAAGAAAAATCGGTTTTTTTTTCACTTTAGTGGGCCGCAGCTAGGGATGAAAACGGATCGGATACGGACGGATATCACTAATATCGTATTTGTTTTTATATTTATGTCCGGATTCAGATTCAAATACGGATAGTATAAAAAATACCGGATAGGATATGATTGGATATCGACATCATAAATATGTGATTTAAATATTCGGATACGAATACGGTATCGTATGTTAAATATCCGGACTCGGATACGGACGGATTAAAACCCCTCTAAACGGATTCGGTCTCGAATACGGTCGGAAAATATCCGTACCGTTTTCATCCCTAGCCGCAGCCACCCTTTCGGCCCACCCGAGCTGGCAGCCCGGCCCGCGCCCGCGTCCGCGCCTGCCGCCCGCGCGCGAGCGCGACGTCGTGGCGCCGCGGCAGAGCTCGGCCGCCGCGTGGCCGAACGACGGCGACGCCGCGCGACACGCACCCCGGGTGGCCCCCGCGTCCCCCGCGCCACACGCCTTGAACCCGCGCCCGCTCCTCCCTCGGCTGCACGCCCTACATTCCTCCTCTCGCCCCGCCAGCAGCAGCAGCGCACCGCCGCGCCATCACCGGCTCCCGGAGCTCCGCCACCGCCGTTCGCGCTCGTGGCTGCTTCTCCGGCCGATTCCACCCGGCCTCAGCTCCGCCCCGCTTCCCTCCACCGCGTGCGCGCCTCCACTCCGCCGCTCGAGCTCAGGTGAGGGCCAATTGGCCGCCCCCCTCCTCCACTGCCGCCATGGCCGCCATTGGCCGGCGCGCATGGCCGGAGCTCCCTGGCCCTTCATGCCCCCTCCGGTCTCGAGCATCCGCTTCCCCTTCGCCTAGCAGTGCTCACGCTCGCCTTCTCGGCCGCGCTCGTGGCCTGCATTGGCCGGCCGACGAGCTCCCGCGCCGCCTTGCCACCATCTCCGCCGGCGAGCCTCCTCCGGAGCTCCCGCGCCGCTCGGAGTTGGTGCGCTGGGTGCGTCTCGGTGCGGGGAGCACGTTGGTGCCCTCCCCGTCGCCGGAGACCTCACCGGCGGCGAGTTCGCCACCGGTCAGCGCCTCCCCCGCGCTGCTCTGGCTGGCCGGTGGGGTCCGTTGACCCGTGGGTCCCGCGTGTCAGCGTGTGTGGGTGCACTGCACCGGGTGTATTCAGCGTTTTCACCGGCGAATTTTTAAAAGAATTAAGGAAAATGATTTCTCAGAATTATGAAATAGCTTTGAAAAATCATATCTCAAGATTTATAGCTCCAAAAATGATGAAACAAATTTTGAAATGTTCCTCTTGAATAGATCTACAGTTTAAAAATATTTCATGATAAATTGTTGACACTTTTCTGTGTAGGTTTATTTAATTGCTATAAATGCTGGTATCTTAGAAAATGTATAGTAAATAAAATAATGAAGGGAAAAATGTGATTCTTGTTGCTTTAATCTTTATTAGTAATGTACTTTCTAGGAAAAATATTAGTGAAGCATGTTCTGTGAGAAAATTTTGAAGTGTAGTTCAAATGCCTTTAATTGATAATTTTTGTTATTTTTAGTAGAGAGCTAAATTTGTATAGAACATACATGTGATAATTTTTGTAGTATGTTAGTTTACTGTTAGTAACATAGGAAAAAATGTGAAATCTGTTGTTTGATACTTTTTCTAGTACAAAATAATTTCATGCTCATTATTATGCTATAACTTGTTTATTTTGTACAAGCAGTTTTACATAGGCCATTCTCATGAAAATTTAGTAGTAGGTTAGTTAGGGTAAGAGTAATCTACTGTAATTTTTGTAGATTTTTATCTACACCAGAAATAGGTGTTGGTGTGTAACCCTAGTTAAATAGGGAATAAAATATTATTCTTTATGAGAAATTAAGAGAAATAAAATATGTTTGGTGTATCTTTGAAGTATCATTGTGCCTTGCTGATGTTATGGATGAGTTAGGTTGGTAAGCTTTGGTAGCTTAGGTTCACTTGTATGTGTAGATGATAGGCTAACTAATAGAAGGATAAGGTGCATGTTTTAGGGTACATGTTCTTGGATGACGTTGACTACCTTGTAGAAGAAATAGTTATATTTAAACTGCTCATTCCATGTGCTCATCTGCATCTCATGTCATCAAAGCACTCCACCATAATCCGACACATCATTCGCATGTTTGCTTATGCACTTGCATCATACAGGATCGCAGGAGGAGTCGCAGGTAGCAGTACCGGGGGAACAAGCTTGGACGGATCCGCAGGAGCCCCAGACACAGGAGGTGCCCGAGGAGGAAGAGTCAGGTGAGGAGCTGCCAGAGTGCGTCGACCACCATCCTAGCTCGTTCGAAAAAAGCAAGCTCCGGAGTATTTTAAGTCTCCTATTTTATAAAAGTTATTCCTTACTATATGAACTATAGTATATATATAGTTGCATTAAGTTATAGGAGTTGAGTGAAACCGTTGTTGCATTATTACCTTGGCCACTGGATTGTCTTTCACCCTGTTAGGTCAGAATCGAGTGAATTGCTTAGCCATGCTTAGACCGGTAGAAGTCGGGTGATTTCCTGTCACCTGCGAGTTATAGGTGGATACCGGGTTATGATTAGCTGTAATTGTGATCATAAAAAGTAACCAAGTGTTGAGGGATAAATGAAGACCGGGCGGAGTCTTATAGGGTTTTGGACTATAGTGATTCCGTCTGTGTCGATTAAGGAACGATCGTTGCTCGTCCCTCTTGTCATGTTGAACGCATGCCTCACATTTAGCTGGCCGAATAAAGTACCTTTCGACTGCGAAGCTAGTGACACTTTTCGAGCCGGGATAAACTCGGGTTGGCAGACTGGTGTTGAAGGGGGTGTAACGGGGACGCGAAGAGTGAGCCCAAGGTGCGTCCTGGCAGTCGGGCGGTCCCTGGGTAGTGCGATCCATGATTGTTATTCCGCTGCTTCTTGGAAAGTGTCATTGGTGATCTACGCGACCCTGACGGGGAAAACAGGGTTTGTGTGAGGAATAAATCTCCAGCTGGATAGGAATTCGATTCGAATCGCCGTCGCTCCCGGTTAGTGAGCACTTAACTCGAGCTATGGCATCGTAGTAACATTAAAGGAACACTGATGGTTAAGTGAATGATGTTGAAAATGCTAAACCTGATATGATAATCTAGATTGCTAAGGATAAATCAAGTGATTGTTCTAGCAATAGCCACTTACCTAGTTTGAATAGGTTATACTAAAAGTGATGCAAAAAGTACTGGTTTAGTTTTTCATAACAACTTATGCTTTTCGCAAATAAGTCAAGCCAGTCCAATCTATAAAGCCTTGCATGATCCTTGGTGTCCTTTATTTCTGGTTTATGACGGGTAAGTCAAGCTGAGTACATTCCCGTACTCAGGGCGTTGTTCCCATTGTTGTTGCAGATGGTCAGATGTACTATGGGTACTGCTCCAACTGTCTGTATCCGACGATGGGTGACAACTAGGACCTTGGGCAAGGGTCACTCTGTTTGTCTTATCTACTGCTTTTATGGACCATGACTATCTGCTGGCACTGTATTTGAACTAAGTGTGGGTGTAAAACTACTTGCTTCCGCTATGTTATTTTGAACTGTGTTGTAATAACTTTTATTCCGAACTCCGATATACTCCACTTTTTTTGTGAACTCTACGTATCATGTGAACTGTGGCTGCTAAATCAGTACGATCTTGGTTGTACGTTGGTTGGTTTGAAATCCCTCGTGATTTCACGGAATCTCGGGTTATACGGGTTTAAGTTTGATAAATTAACCGCCTCGGTGGAAAATTTTCTTACTTAATCTCGTATAATACGTTGATCCATTACAGCTGGCATCGGAGCATGGTTTAGCATGTTACTGTTCACATGGGTATTTAAAAAACAAAACTGTGTTTTCAACTAAGCTTTCAAATTTAAGAGTGTGCAAGTGGTCATATCCTTTATGCCCAATAAGGACTCTAGGTGGCTTAATTAAGTACTAACTTGGGGGTTTGCATCATATTTGAAATTTCGTCGCTCATACGACGTGCTATTGTATGAGTGCCATTCAATTGAGTGGTAATGTATGGATCAATTTCCTCTACGTCCTGGTAAGTGAGAGTTGTGAGAGCATGGTCGGATACACTGCCGATCTAGGGGAGTGCTTATATGATGCCGAAACACTTACGTGCCCTGCGCATGTTCGTATAAAGGTATTCAAATGGTGGGAACTTCCATCATGCGGTGACGATGCCGTCAATAGGACGATGATTCGGGCAGTTGTTACCGTTATACTTGTATCTGGGGATGCGTGTAGAGCGAGTAACTTACTTTACTGCT
Source organism: Saccharum hybrid cultivar R570 (assembly GCA_038087645.1). NCBI lineage: Eukaryota > Viridiplantae > Streptophyta > Magnoliopsida > Poales > Poaceae > Saccharum > Saccharum hybrid cultivar. Next base: position 5,437,643 of record JAQSUU010000191.1, on the reverse strand, counting down.
TTCTTGCATATTTTCATACTGTAAGGGTTGGGCTGAAGTGACTTTCTGCAGGTACATAACAACGCTTTCGAGTAGTACGTATTAGTTACGTTACAAGAGATCGTTGTATGCCACCGTTTATTCCGTTAGTAGTTATTAGTTTTCTAAGTTTGTGAGGACGTACGGAACGTGCATGTATCATGTGGTGCATTTCATTCATGGCATTGTTCCTCCCCTTATAAGTTGATTATCTCATTTCGATAAAAATACCAACTTAAAAATCTGTTCTCACCACGGTAATAAAAATTTTTGCTACAGATGGCACGTACCAAGCAGACAGCCTGCAAGTCCACCGGCAGAGCTCCCTGTCATCAGCTTGCTCCACGCACTCGTTAGCGCCACACTTTTCTTGGAGAGTTTGGGATGCCTACGCTCTTGTGGAGAGTACTCAGCTATGTAGGCTATCCTGATGGGATGGAGCCCCGCTACTTTTGGTCGAATGAGCGGTTGGGGGAAGGACTTTTGGTGACTGTGGTAGTGATAGTTCGTCCCCGAGGTGATGGTTCCGAGTGGACCGGTTAGCATTTTGAGTCAACTGGCAGGACCCCTGAAGAAGCCGCTGAGAGGGCAGCCTTTGGGATCCTGAGGGACATCATGGATCGCTTTCCTCAGGAGTTGGCAGCAGCTATAGTTGGAGTCTTTCTGAGGGGCAACCCCTCCACTGACTCGTGACAACAGGCAAGAGGAAGATCTCTGGATATTAACGCTGCGGAAGCACAGAACAGTGACAACCCCGCTATGAGTGCCATGTTCGCAGTGATGAGGGCCTTTGATGGAGTGGAAGGTAGCCTGAGACGTGTGTCTAGTGCTCTTGGTTAGGCTCGTGATGACCGCCGTCAGCTTCAGAGAGATCACGACGCCGAGATTGAGAGGCTCAACACAGAGATGGCTCAGTTAACTCGCCAGAGAGATCAGGCTACCCAGAGGACTCTGGTTTTCGAAGGAGATGTACGTGCCCTGAGAGAGTAGGTTGGGCGACTGACCACCACCAACAGGAACGCTGAGCGCATGTTGACTCATGTGCTCCATCAGAGGAATAAAGCCTGGTCCGCAGAGAATGTGTTGAGGGCTCGATAGTTTGAGCTAGAGCAACAGTTGGCTTATGCAGAGGAATATAATGACAATCTGCATGAGGAGGTTCATCGGCTGAACAATCAACTCAACCCCTATGTTCCTTCGGGTGCGGCAGAGATGGATTTGAATGAAGACGAAGATCCTAAAGAGCCCGAAGCACCAGTTGGGGAGCACCACGATGCTGCTAATGGCGACGAAGCCAACGTCTCGGACTTAGACAGCGACCACGATGAGTAGGCTAGTAGTTGTGGCGCTAGCTACTAGGTTCCATCTACATGATCTTTTGCTTTGTTGGCACGTTGGGCATGTAATAGTGAGTAGAAAGACTAAGGCTTTGATGTAATGTTGGAAAGCTTGGATGTGTTTGTGGCGGTATCCGAACGTCATAAAGTCCAGTGTATATATGCTGGCAACTTGGTTGTAATGGACGCGATGTGTGCACTTTAAGTAATCTAATTAGTGATGTTGTGTTAATTGGAATGACTTATTGTGCCCCTGTTTTATTGTATGAATTTATTCTCTCCAGTAAATTCAGTCAGCATGATTTTTCATTCGGTCGCAATTCCTGCAACATCACCTAATAATTATTGTTGCTGAAACATGCAGATGCCGAACACTCGTCGTACCGTGTATGGTGCCGCTGAGGCTGGTGGCAGTGCAGCTGCTAGTGATGACCGTGATCCACCACCGCCTCCTCCACCCTACACTGCGGAACAATTTTTCGCACAATTTCTTGGAAGCCAACATAATATGGAGGGCATGCAACAGAATATGGAAGCTGCGTTGCGCAGTATCGCAGACAACACCCATCGGGGAATAAACCCGGGTGGGCACGAAGCAAATCAGTACAGCAGTTTCAAGGACTTCATGGATACTCGTCCACCGATCTTCAAGGAAGCCGCAGAACCCTTGGATGCAGAAGAGTGGATTAATACTATGGAAGACAAGTTCCGTGTCTTGAGAATGACTGAAGTGTTGAAGACTGAGTATGCAGCTCATCAGCTTCAAGGTCCGGCAGGAATGTGGTGGAAACATCACCACACCACTTTTCCTCCCCACGCTCACATCACTTGGAGGGAGTTCACCGAAGCCTTCCGTGGAACGTACATTCCACCTGGTCTGACCGAGATGAAGCTTGGGGAATTCCTGGCACTGAATCAAGGCACGAAGACTGTAACTCAATATCTACATGCATTCAATAACCTGAGCCGTTATGCTCCTGATATGGTGAATACTGAGGCCAAGAAGATCGCTAGCTTCAAGAGAGGCCTGAATCCCAAGATGATGAAACATGTGGGTACAAATATGAGGACTGGTTTCAATGATTTCGTTAGTGACTGTCTGAAGCAAGAGAAGAACAACAATGTTTATGCTGCTTCCAAGATCCGTAAGAGAGCTTTCGAGTCGGGTTCGTCCCAGTCCAGAGCCCCAGTGGCCAACCGTCCAGCTTTTCGATCGCCTGCCCCAGGTGCAAGGTTTAGGCCACCGCAAAGGAAGAATCAGAATGCTCAGCAACCCCAGAGGAACCAGAAACCATTCAAGATGGCATTGCCTCAGGCGAAGATAGGACAAGGCAGTTCGTCTAGAACTGTGGCTCAAGTGAAGGGACCGTGCTTCAACTGCAACCAACCCGGACACTTTGCAAAGTTTTGTCCCTACCCTAAGAAACAGCAGACGCAGTATCAAGCTCGTGTGCATCACACCACCGTGGATGACATCCCAGAAGGAGAACCGGTAACAGCTGGTATGTTTTCTATCAACAATCATCCTGCAGTAGTCTTGTTTGATTCCGGATCATCTCATTCCTTTGTAAGTCAAGCATTTGTTAAGAGGCATGGGCAAAAGATAGTTGAATTGGAATGTGCTTATAAAATCAGTTCAGTTGGGGCTGATCTGTTGACTAATCAGATAGTTCAGGGAGTAACCCTAAACATATCAAATCGGCAATATAAGTTTAATCTGATAGTCATGCCATGGTTAGTTTTGGATGTGATCATGGGTATGAACTGGATGAATAAGATGGGGGTAGTAATCGATATTGGAGGAAGGAGTATCTCTCTTAAGGAACCAAGTGGAGAAGGCACTTTTCGGGTGGTCCTACCTCGGAAGGTAGACCTAGCTAGCACGACTTGTGTGGTCCAAGCTACTCTGCTAGCCCAGATTCCAGTGGTCTGTGAGTTTCCAGATGTGTTTTCGGATGAGTTACCTGGACTTCCACCAGACCGAAATGTTGAGTTTGCCATTGAGTTAATTCCGGGAACAACACCGATCTCGAGAAGGCCCTATCGGATGCCTCCCAATGAGTTAGCCGAATTGAAGAAGCAACTCCAGGACTTACTAAAGAAAGGTTTGATTCGTCCCAGCTCGTCTGAATGGGGATGCCCCGCTCTATTTGTGAAAAAGAAGAAGGATAACTCCTTACGCATGTGCGTGGATTATCGACCACTGAATGCAGTGACAATTTAAAACAAGTATCCTCTTCCTCGGATTGATATCTTGTTTGACCAATTGTCTAAAGCCAAAGTGTTCTCTAAGATAGATTTGAGATCAGGATACCACCAGATTAAGATTAGGCCGCAAGATGTGCCTAAGACTGCGTTCTCTACTAGATATGGCTTGTACGAGTATCTTGTCATGTCCTTCGGATTGACAAACGCTCCTGCATACTTTATGTATCTGATGAATTTTGTTTTCATGCCCGAGTTGGACAAGTTTGTGATTGTGTTCATTGATGACATTCTAATATATTCAGAGAATGAAGAAGATCATGCAGAGCACCTCAGGATTGTCTTGACTAGACTCAGGGAACATCAACTATATGCGAAGTTCAGCAAGTGTGAGTTCTGACAGTTCCTTTTCTCGGCCACGTGTTGTCTGAAAATGGCATTTCCGTAGACCCTAGTAAGGTGCAAGAGGTTATGGACTGGAAGTCACCAACCTCAGTGCATGAAGTTCACAGTTTTCTTGGTTTAGCCGGTTACTATCGTCGCTTCATACCGGATTTCTCGAAGATTGCCAAACCAATGACAAGCCTGTTATAGAAGGATCATAAGTTTGTATGGACAGAGGAGTGCGAGGCAGCTTTCTGCACCTTGCGAAAGTTGTTGACCACTGCTCCTGTTCTAGCCCAACCGGATATAGAAAAGTCTTTTGATGTGTTCTGTGACGCATCTAAGAATGGGTTAGGATGTGTACTAATGCAAAATGGAAGGGTCATTGTCTATGCCTCACGTCAATTGAGGAAGCATGAAGTTAACTATCCTACACATGATTTGGAGCTTGCAGCAGTAGTGCATGCTCTAAAGATTTGGAGACACTACCTAATGGGTAATGTGTGTAACCTCTTTACAGATCATAAGAATCTTAAATACATTTTTACCCAATCTGAGTTGAACATACGACAGAGAAGATGGTTAGAGCTGATAAAGGACTATAATCTAAATGTACATTATCATCCCGGGAAGGCTAATGTAGTAGCAGATGCACTGAGCAGAAAATCACATGCTATTGATGTGCAACCGTTGTTTGAAGAAGGGTTCAAATTGTTGCATCCTGCTGTGTTGCATAATATTCAGATCAGTTGTACTCTAGAAAACTAGATCATTGAAGGTCAGAAGGCAGATAAGGGAATCTTTCATATCAAAGAGAAGATGAAGAGGGAACCCACCAAACACTTTCGATTGGATGACCAAGGAGTGTTATGGTTTAACGATCGCCTGGTGGTACCTAAGGATAGAGAGCTTAAGAACAAGTTGATGAATGAGACCCATCATTCCAAGCTATGTATTCACCCCGGAAGTAGTAAGATGTACCAAGATTTGCGACCCCGTTATTGGTGGACTAATATGAAAAAGGAAATTGCAGCATACGTTGCTCATTGCGACATGTGTTGTAGAGTTAAAGCTCTTCACATGAGACCCGCAGGACTTCTGCAACCCTTGTCTGTACCCGATTGGAAATGGGATGATATAAGTATGGATTTCATCACTGGTCTTCCCACCACACAGAAGGGACACGATTCTATTTGGGTAATAGTAGATCGTCTCACCAAGACAGCTCACTTTCTACCAGTTAAGACAACATTCTGACCACCTCAATATGCAGAAAAATATATTGCTGAGATTGTCCGATTACATGGTATACCAAAAACGATCGTGTCTAATCGCGGTTCACAGTTTACTTCTCATTTTTGGGAACATCTTCATAAAGGTTTGGGTACTAGTTTGATTCGTAGTGCAGCTTACCATCCACAGACAGACGGGCAGACAGAACGAGTTAATGCGGTACTTTAAGATATGCTTAGAGCTTGTGTACTATCATCCAGAGGCTCATGGGAATCCTGGTTACCTTTGGCAGAATTCGCTTACAACAACAGTTACCAAGAGAGTATCAAGATGGCACCTTTTGAAGCTTTATATGGCAGGAAGTGCAGGACACCGTTAAATTGGGTAGAGCCTGGAGAAAGAAGGTTTTATGGAATTGATTTTGTAAATGAGACAGAGAAGAAGGTCCGTATTATCCAACAAAACATGCAAGCTGCATAGTCTCGTCAGAAGAGTTATGCAGATAAGAGGAGGAGACCATTGGATTTCCAAGTGGGTGAATATGTCTATTTGAAGGTTACCCCAATGAAAAAGAAACGGTTTGGAATCAAGAAGAAACTGTCTGCTAGATATATCGGACCATACCAGATCATAGAGCAAAAGGGTCCCGTGGCGTACAAGTTGCAATTGCCAGAAGGGATGAGTTCGATCTTTCCCGTCTTTCATGTATCCCAGTTGAAGAAATGTCTGTGTGTTCCGGAAGAGAGAATAGAACCGCAGGGTATTCGGATCAAGGCGGACTTGGAATATCGTGAACAACCGGTTCAAGTTCTGGATACAAAGGACCGAGTCACTCGGAATAGAGTGGTAACAACCTACAAGATTCAGTGGAGCCATCATGATGAGAGTGATGTTTCATGAGAAACGGGAGAATATCTTCAAACTGCGTATAAAGATTTTTACGATAAATGGTTCGTAACTCAAAATCTCAGGACGAGATTCTTATAAGGGGGGAAGGCTGTAACACCCCTCGGTGTTAAGCATGCATTAGCATCCAAATCATTAGTCATAATCATCTCATACATGGTTATCATTGCATGCAGTATAGATCCTTTTAAATTTAAAGTTGAAAAATAATTACTTAAAATCCAAATTCTGCATTTAAGTGCTAACGAGTGGTGAAACTTTGTGTAGCTACAATTTTAAATAATCTAGAATAAATTAACATGATTTTTGGAGCAATTCTTGAATTCAAGTTTTTCTCAAATTTTGTTTTAAAAATATTCTAAACAAATATTTTTTTGATTAACAATTTAGCTTTAAATCTCAAATTCAAAATCTATTAGGAATTTTGAAAAATGCTCTACATGAAAGTTGTAGAGAATAAAATTTTGAACAACTTTTATTTTGGGCAAAAGTTCTGAAAACCTCTTTTTCATCTTCAAATTCAAATTTGAAACAAATATAGAAATCTGAAATTTTATTTATAAAAGAAAAATCGGTTTTTTTCACTTTAGTGGGCCGCAGCCACCCTTTCGGCCCACCCGAGCTGGCAGCCCGGCCCGCGCCCGCACCCGTGCCCGCGTCCGCGCCTGCCGCCCGCGCGCGCGCGACGCCGTGGCGCCGCGGCAGAGCTCGGCCGCCGCTTGGCCGAACGACGGCGACGCCGCGCGACACGCACCCCGGGTGGCCCCCGCGTCCCCCGCGCCACGCGCCTTGAACCCGCGCCCGCTCCTCCCTCGGCTGCACGCCCTCCATTCCTCCTCTCGCCCCGCCAGCAGCAGCAGCGCACCGCCGCGCTATCACCGGCTCCCGGAGCTCCGCCACCGCCGTTCGCGCTCGTGGCTGCTTCTCCGGCCGATTCCTCCCGGCCTCAGCTCCGCCCCGCTTCCCTCCACCGCGTGCGCGCCTCCACTCCGCCGCTCGAGCTCAGGTGAGGGCCAATTGGCCGCCCCCCCTCCTCCACTACCGCCATGGTCACCGTTGGCCGGCGTGCATGGCCGGAGCTCCCTGGCCCTTCATGCCCCCTCCGGTCTCGAGCATCCGCTTCCCCTTCTCCTAGCAGTGCTCATGGTCGCCTTCTCGGCCGCGCTCATGGCCTGCATTGGCCGGCCGAGGAGCTCCCGTGCCGCCGTGCCACCATCTCCGCCGGCGAGCCTCCTCCGGAGCTCCCGCGCCGCTCGGAGTTGGTGCGCTGGGTGCGTCTCGGTGCGAGGAGCATGTTGGTGCCCTCCCCGTCGCCGGAGACCTCACCGGCGGCGAGTTCGCCACCGGTCAGCGCCTCCCCCACGCTGCTCTGGCTGGCCGGTGGGGTCCGTTGACCCGTGGGTCCCGCGTGTCAGCGTGTGTGGGTGCACTGCACCGGGTGTATTCAGCGTTTTCACCGGCGAATTCTTAAAAGAATTAAGGAAAATGATTTCTCAGAATTATGAAATAGCTTTGAAAAATCATATCTCAAGATTTATAGCTCCAAAAATGATGAAACAAATTTTGAAATGTTCCTCTTGAATAGATCTACAGTTTAAAAATATTTCATGATAAATTGTTGACACTTTTCTGTGTAGGTTTATTTAATTGCTATAAATGCTGATATCTTAGAAAATGTGTAGTAAATAAAATAATGAAGGGGAAAATGTGATTCTTGTTGCTTTAATCTTTATTAGTAATGTACTTTCTAGGAAAAATATTAGTGAAGCATGTTCTGTGAGAAAATTTTGAAGTGTAGTTCAAATGCCTTTAATTGATAATCTTTGTTATTTTTAGTAGAGAGCTAAATTTGTATAGAACATACATGTGATAATTTTTGTAGAATGTTAGTTTACTGTTAGTAACATAGGAAAAAATGTGAAATATGTTGTTGGATACTTTTTCTAGTACAAAATAATTTGATGCTCATTATTATGCTATAACTTGTTTATTTTGTACAAGCAGTTTTACATAGGTAATTCTCATGAAAATTTAGTAGTAGGTTAGTTAGGGTAAGAGTAATCTACTGTAATTTTTATAGATTTTTATCTACACCAGAAATAGGTGTTGGTGTGTAACCCTAGTTAAATAGGGAATAAAATATTATTCTTTATGAGAAATTCAGAGAAATAAAATATATTTGGTGTATCTTTGAAGTATCATTATGCCTTGCTGATGTTATGGATGAGTTAGGTTGGTAAGCTTTGGTGGCTTAGGTTCACTTGTATGTGTAGATGATAGGCTAACTAATAGAAGGATAAGGTGCATGTTTTAGGGTACATGTTCTTGGATGACGTTGACTACCTTGTAGAAGAAATAATTATATTCAAACTGCTCATTCCATGTGCTCATCTGCGTCTCATGTCATCAAAGCACTCCACCATAATCTGACACATCATTCGCATGTTTGCTTATGGACTTGCATCATACAAGATCGCAGGAGGAGTCGCAGGTAGCAGTACCGGGGGAACAAGCTTGGACGAATCCGCAGGAGCCCCAGACACAGGAGGTGCCCGAGGAGGAAGAGTCAGGCGAGGAGCTGCCAGAGTGCGTCGACCACCATCCTAGCTCGTTCGAAAAAGGCAAGCCCCGGAGCATTTTAAGTCTCTTATTTTATAAAAGTTGTTCCTTACTACATGAACTATAGTATATATATAGTTGCATTAAGTTATAGGAGTTGAGTGAAACCGTTGTTGCATTATTACCTTGGCCACCGGATTATCTTTCACTCTGTTAGGTCAGGATCGAGTGAATTGCTTAGCCATGCTTAGACCGGTAGAAGTCGGGTCATTTCCTGTCACCTGCGAGTTATAGGTGGATACCGGGTTATGGTTAGCTGTAATTGTGATCATAAAAAGTAACCAAGTGTTGAGGGATAAATGAAGACCGGGCGGAGTCTTATAGGGTTTTGGACTATAGTGATTTCGTCTGTGTCGATTAAGGACCGATCATTGCTCGTCCCTCTTGTCATGTTGAACGCATGCCTCACATTTAGCTGGCCGAATAAAGTACCTTTCGACCACGAAGCTAGTGACACTTTTCGAGCCGGGATAAACTCGGGTTGGCAGACTGGTGTTGAAGGGGGTGTAACGGGGACGCGAAGAGTGAGCCCAAGGTGCGTCCTGGCAGTCGGGCGGTCCCTGGGTTGTGCGATCCATGATTGTTATCCCGCTGCTTCTTGGAAAGTGTCATTGGTGATCTACGCGACCCTGACGGGAGAAACAGGGTTTGTGTGAGGAATAAATCTCCAGCTGGATAGGAATTCGATTCGAATCGCCGTCGCTCCCGGTTAGTGAGCACTTGACTCGAGCTATGGCATCGTAGTAACATTAAAGGAACACTGATGGTTAAGTGAATGATGTTGGAAATGCTAAACCTGATATAGTAATCTAGATTGCTAATGATAAATCAAGTGATTGTTCTAGCAATAGCTGCTTACCTAGTTTGAATAGGTTATACTAAAAGTGATGCAAAAAGTACTGGTTTAGTTTTTCATAACAACTTATGCTTTTCGCAAATAAGTCAAGCCAGTCCAATCTATAAAGCCTTGCATGATCCTTGGTGTCCTTTATTTCTGGTTTATGAAGGGTAAGTCTAGCTGAGTACATTCCCGTACTCAGGGCGTTGTTCCCATTGTTGTTGCAGATGGTCAGATGTACTATGGGTACTGCTCCAACTGTCTGTATCCGGCGATGGGCGACAACTAGGACCTTGGGCAAGGGTCACTCTGTTTGTCTTATCTACTGCTTTTGTGGACCATGACTATCTGCTGGCACTGTATTTGAATTAAGTGTGGGTGTAAAACTACTTGCTTCCGCTATGTTATTTTGAACTGTGTTGTAATAACTTTTATTCCGAACTCCGATGTACTCCACTTTTTTTGTGAACTCTACGTATCATGTGAACTGTGGCTGCTAAATCAGTACGATCTTGGTTGTACGTTGGTTGGTTTGAAATCCCTCGTGATTTCACGGAATCTCGGGTTATACGGGTTTAAGTTTGATAAATTAACCGCCTCGGTGGAAAATTTTCTTACTTAATCTCGTATAATTACGTTGATCCGTTACATTTGCATACATGCATAAATATGGAATTTGTGAGTGTTACCACTACTAAGTCATGCTAAGGTATACATGATAGAAATGTACCTTTGTAGCATGTCTACCAAATTAAAATAATCCTTAGCATCAAAGTTTCGCTAGATACAAGTGAAATTAGATACTACGTGAGATCAACATTATAAACAAGGTTCTTGTTTCCACTCACTATGCTAAGATTAGGCTATAGATGCCATTAGTTAAATCAAATCATCACTCAAGTCTTAGTTCTAGAAATCAATTGCACACAAGCATGTAGGAATTTAAAACTTATGCAATGCGAGCAAGAAAATGTAGTGCACAATTCAAATGCATCAAACATGTATTCACGAGCTTGCTCCATTGTTCAAGAATTTTGATCCCCTTCTATTCTTCAATCTTGCTTGTATTGGTGAAACATATGCCCTTGCAAGATTGAGCTCTTGATACCGTTTGGTATACCATTTGGTACTTGATATGTTTAGCTCTCGATCCACTTGTTTAACTTGATTGATCAATAGCTCCCTAACTGTAGAAATGTGAGTTTGCCAAACAAGAACTCACTTATCTGGGACGTATCATTAGCTCCAATGGCGTCTCCACTGAGTCAAAGAAGATCAAGATCATTAAGGACTGGCCTCTCCCTACATGTGTCAAGGAACTAATGAGCTTTTTGGGGATAGCAGGCTATTATTGAAACTTTAACAACACTTGGGCCACATAAGCAAGTCTCTCACAAATCTGTTAAAGAAGGCTGAGACTTATTTGTGGAACTCCTGTTCACCATGAAGCATTTCAAATCCTAAAGCACAAGCTCATTCCAGCCCCCCAGTTCTTGCTTTGCCTAACTCCAGTAAGCCATTTGTGGTTGAGACTAATGCTTTAGATAAAGGGGTGGGGGTAGTCCTGCAGTAGGATGGCCATACTATTGCTTATGTTAGTAAGGCTTTGAGAACTAAGTCACAATGACTGTCTACTTATGAAAAGGAGTGCTTGGCTATTCTAATGGTAGTTGATCACTGGCGTGCTTATTTACAACAAGGTGAATTTATCCTGAGAACTGACCAAAAGAGTTTAATCCACCTCGACGATCAATGTATCACCTCCCCTTGGAAGCAAAATGTTCTTAGAAAGCTTATGGGTCTCAACTTTCAGATTGTCTACAACAAAAGGGTCTGGCAATAAAATTGTTGATGATGCATTGTCTTGTGTCCATCATATTGCTATCACTGAATTAGCTGCCATGTTTTTCGCTCAACCATCCCAGTTATCAGACCTCCACAATTTTTTTGAAGCATTCACCGGAGGGGGGAGAGCCCCACCTGAATAATTTTCCATTGATTCCGGCAAGCCGGTGTAACGGAGAGTGCCAGGCACCTAGTGTTTACATGATTAGCATAGAAGTACAAAGGGGAAGAGAGGGATTACAACAATACAACGACACCAACTAAGATTATTACAATTGAGAGAGAGAGAGAGATAAAAAAACGCCAATGCCACCAAAACACACATAAACAAACTCAAGGACAAGCCTGGACCCTTGCCGAAAGATGTCAGCCGAACGTTGATTTGAGCCTCCACCGAACAACATACTCGCCGTTTTCACCATGGTCATTGTGCCCTCCACCACTCCTCGTAGCTACGCCGATCCTCTGCCGCCCTCCATCTGAGGACCACTCCATGCAGCAGGATGGGGACTAAGAGTGGCGACGAACACACAACCCCCAGATCACCGGACACGGCGACCTCCCTTTGAACTGATGATGGCATCCTCTAGCACATCCGGGCCCACGTACCATCATCCAACGCCATCCATGGGAGGAACCTTGGAGGGGAATGAAGGCAGCGGTGGAAACACCACCCGACATTTGATATTCTGACAACACCAGGGAGGGCGCCGATGGAGCAGAGGCGCCAGAGAAGGACACTCATCGAGCGTCAGCAACAACCAACAACTAGAGCCAAAACTCAACCAAGAGGAGGGGCTCCTAGCAGAGTTGGCCTTACACTCTCCTCTCGATCAGTATACATTGTTAAATGGTATTATTCGCTACAAAAACGCATTTGTCTGGACATTCTACCCACCTTCAGCACTGTTAAATGGTATTATTTGCTACAAACAATGCATTTGCCTGGGACATTTTACCCACCTTCAGCATGCATTCCTCTCTCTCTTACATTCCAGTGATGTCGGTGTCACTCAAGCTATGAAACTACTTACCACAGAGGGAAGCTCTCTTTGCTTAGCCTAAGATGAAGAACACCATCGAGGAATTTGTGGTCGCTTGTTCCATATGCCAATAGGTCAAAACCAGATGTGTTTCTTCCATTGGGCTCTTGCCCCGCTTCCCATTCCCGAAGGCGCTTAGCAAGTCATCACAATGCATTTCATCGAGGGTCTTCCTGATATCATCATTACAACTCCACATCGGTTGTGGTCGACAAATTCTCTCGTTATGCTCATTTCATACCCCTTTCACACCCATTTTCTGCTTTTCAAGTTGTTCCCTACATGAACAATGTTTTCAAGCTACATGGATACTAGCTGCTATGGTTTCCGACCGTGGTCATGTATTTACAAGCATTCTTTGGCAAACATTATTCAAACTTATTGGCCCTAATCTTTGCATGAGCACTGCATATCACCCTCAAACCGTTGGCTAAACAGATGCATCAATCAATGTTTAGAAAACTACTTGCGTTGCTTTGTGCACATGCTTGCCCTAGTAAATGGTTTCAATGGCTTGCACTTGCTAAGTATTGGTACAGTACCTCATATCATTCGACTCTCTGCAAGACTTCATTTGTTGTTCTATATGGAGATGAACCTCGCCACTTTGGTATCTCTGATTTGGATGTTTGCCTGCGGACGAGGAGTCGGCCCTTGCCCAGAAGACAAGAGGAGAACATGAGCCTCGCCAAAGGCAACCCAACCTGAAGTTCCTCGGCCCAGAATTGGAGGTAGAGTTTAGAGCCTCATTGTTCTGCTGTGTTACGTCTCTTCTTAACCTTTCGCTGTAACATGGAGAACCTATCTTGCATGCTAAAGCTGAATAGAACCGACCAAGCGAGAGGCACCGCCGGCGGCGGAGGCGATAGTTAGCTGGCTGAGTATACAATTCCTACTACCATAGCTAACAATCTTTATTTCCTTGGTTAAATCGGTGAAAAATATCTGCAGCTAGTTGCCACCTCAGAGATTCAAACGGCCCACCACAATACCACCATGCAAGTACGCAGTCCACAATAGGCTTCTTCTGCGTTCAAGCAAAACTGCTACAGTGCCACAATAAAAGACTTCTGCGATGATCTGAACCGACTTTTGTTTTTTTTCATGGATCAGGGGTTCGCCGACTCCAATCCATCGCCAGCGTTTTACAGAGCGGACAGGTGCGGATTCCGAAAAAAAATGGCGATGTTGGTAGCAGCAGCTGGGCTCTACGATTTTAAGAGTCATTGGACAAGCAAGACAATAAGGGTTCGCTAAACTAATTTCTTATATGCTGTAAATTTACTTTTATTATTCGTGTGTATATATATGTTGTATATATAAGGGTCCGCTAAACTATATATATATATATATATATATACACGAATAATAAAAGTAAATTTACAGCATATATTTAGTTTGTAAAAATAAGGAGTACAACCAAAAAAAATTAAAAGAACATTAATAATTAGGGTTACCTCAAATAAAAATATAATGTTTTAGTGTCTTGTAAAAGACCGTCTTTAGCCATTTCTTGATGCAAAATCTTCAAGAACAATAAAGAGATCAATGTCGTCCAAAACAATTAAACAAATAAGAAAAATTAGGCTTCAGTACGGTGATGTCCCTAGCATTAGCTTCCAGCGATCAAAATTAAAAATTGGAAATTGAAAAATACTAATCTGTCGTGGATGTTGGCGTGTTGGTCTTGCTTACCCTGATCACATCTGCTGTTCGTTATCCTTGCATGCAGTTGCAGCTCGTGCCGTCGCGGCACCGCCGCGGTGTGCCGGTGTGTGGTGCGCCGGCGAGTCGGGGACCAGCGTCGGGTGAGTCGGTGTCTCCTTGCGAGAATAGCGCATCCGCGTCGATGAGCGAGAATAGGAAGCGCCGGTGCCGACGCCGGCGAAAAACGAAACGCTTGCTCCTCGTTCGATCCGCGGCCGAAGGCTTATACCAAATAGGAAATTATATATTTTCAGGGAAAAATAGGAAATTATATCTACTATAATTACCTATATGTTGTTGGGCCCCTAGCTCCATGGGCCCCTGGCGGTTGCACCAGATGCCCTCCCCCTAGAGCCAGGCCTGAGCGGATGTATCATCGGTATGGCCATTGCAGAAGGAGCTGCCTAGCACCCGGACGAGATGTCACGTCCGGACGCAGACCCCATGCCGCGCGTCCCACATACCGCCTAGCACCAACGCTCACGTCCGTCGTAGGACCCGCACCCCCGCGCCCACCGTGTGCCCGCACGGGGAAACCCACATGAGTTGACCCACGACTGTGCCCCAACAGTAGCAGCGATAGGCGGTCGCAGCAAGCCGCTGTCCGCCAGTCACCGGTCGTGCCGTGCAACACCCCGATCAACTTTTGAAAATTCAGATGAAACATTTGCAACATACATCTGAAACAAATGAAAAACTTAAAACATGCGATTGAAACATGCCTGTATAGGCATAGCAACATATGCAACATCCAGATCTACTTTTGCAATATCCAGATGAAACACTTACAACGTAAGTATGAAACATATGAAACACTTAAAACATGGGGTAGAGCCATAGCAACATCCAAATAAACACACTTGAAACATATGTCTGAAACATCTGAAACACTTAAAACATAGGCATGCAACATATGTATATTATTGTTATTGCAACATATGCAACATCCCAGATCTACTATTGCAACATCCAGATGAAACACTTGCAACAACGCCTGAAACACTTGAAACATGGCGTTGCCGATGACCACGGCCTACCTGGTCAGCAAGCTCGGGTTAGGGGGGCATCGAGAGCTGCCAAGCGTACACGCTGGCCTCCCCTTCCTGCTGCGGTGCACGCCATAGCCGCGGCGGTGGGGATGCGGCGCGGGGCGCGGAGGAGCGCCAGATGGGGGCCGGGTGCGGCTCACGGGAGATCAAGGCCACTGGGCTGGAGAAGGTCGCCAGGGCGGAGAAGGGCGTGAGGTGGATGGGGGCAGCTAGAGAAGGTGGGCAGCGCGGTGGATGTGCCAGCGGGGGCGTGGGGTAGCGGCCGGCGGAGTGCCTCTCGGGCGGCTCGGCCTCGGCGCTCGGGGCGGCAGCGCTCGCGCTTGGAGTCGTAGGCGGATCTTGCATCGCGGTCTCGGGGACGGTCGGTCGCTCCGGATGAGCGGATGACGAGTGAGGATTGTTTTTTTTGTTTTTTTTATAGGAGATGGGGTCTGGTCCGTGTGGGAGCCGCGTCCGGACACAGGTCACGGGATGGACGCCCGTGCCGTAGCATATTACTTCCTCTGCCCATAAGTCTTCATCGTCTAAGAAAAAAATTCTAAGAGTCTCCATCACATTAAATCGGAACCACGTGTTTGACTTCTCGTACGTGCTGCGCATTTTGTGTTCATTGACTGCTCCTTGTCTATATTTATTGCTACTTGACCGCTCATTGGCTGCGACTTCTTAACTCCTCCCTACCTTAAATGCAAACCAACTTCGGTTGCTGCGTTCATTACGTCGAAGGCTCATAAGAAGACTTATGAACGGAGGAGGAAGTATCCATCACGCAAACATGAAAGGGATCCGACTCTCGAAAAAAAAATGAAAAGAATCCGACAGCGCAAAAAAAACGGAACGAGGAAAACGAAACCGGTTGGGCAGACGGCGGCACGAATCCGACGCGGGTTCTGGTTCTAGATAGACTCCAAAAGTCGGATGCATGCGGGCATGCGGCATGCCACAGGCCAACTCGGACTCGCTCCGGTTCAGTGCATAAATACGTACTAGCTGGCAACTCAATGCCCATTGCCCCGCGTCTCTTTCGTCGCCGCCGGCCACTACCCCGTGCAGTCGTACTCCGACGCCATGGACACCTTCATCAAGCGGCCTCTCGTTCGTCAGATTCCGCCGCCTGGCTTCGAATCCTGCTCCAGCGGTGGCGCCACGATGCACAACAACCCCTTCAGCTTCGACCTTGACATTGCGCCTCCATATTCGACTGCCAGCTCCTGGTCCTTCTCCGGTGGCGACATGGGGAGGAGGACACATCCCTTCAGCTTCGGGCACGACATTGCTCGTCCTCCGATCAGCTTGTCCGATCTCTGTGATGATTATTTTCCTCGGCCCGCCCAGTTCGGTCCGTTTCCAACAATGAACGTCCCTCACAATGATTACGTCCCCGCCGTCGGCGAAGTCCCTGCGCTACCAGTATCGCCCGCCGGCTTCAATCCGACGCCGGTCTACGACTACGGCAATCCCTTTGACGCCGACGGTAGAGCAGCTGCCCTTGCCATGGATATTCCAGCACTGTGGGACCCGTGCTACGACGACGACGACGGCCACGTCGTCCAGCCGGGCGTCGAGGAGCCCGTGTCGGTGTCGTCCGCTGCTCCGGTCTGCGACGGCGGCGGCACCCTTAACGACGACGACGACTCCACGAGGCTTCTTCCGAAGCTCTGCTGTCCCTATGACGGCTATGACGAAGACATCGAGGCCACCCTCCGGGCCCAGGAGGACGAAGCCAAGCCGTCCCCGGACTACCTGGAGACGACGCAGGGGAGTCGGATGAGCCAGGACACGCGCGCCACCCTCGTGGGCTGGATGAAACGGTTCACCCAGTGCTACGACCTCGCCCCCGGCACGCTCCACCGCGCCGTCTCCTACGCCGACCGGTTCCTCACGGTGCGACCGCTCGAGGACGTCGGCATGCACCGGCTCCGTCTCCTGGGCGCCGTGGCCGTCTACGCCGCGGCCAAGTACGAGGACCAGGGAACCGTAGAGCTACTGGACGCCGCGGAGATCGCCAGCTACAGCCGCCGCTGCGGCGGCGGCAGCGGCGGCTTCGCCTCGAGCAAGGAGGAGGTGCTCGACATGGAGCGCGCGCTGCTCGTGGCGCTCGACTACCGGCTCGGCCGCCCCACGGCGCACACGTTCGTGGAGCACTTCACCCGTCACTACGGCCAGGAGGAGCTGCGTCTGGAGCTCCGCTCCTGTGCGCATGACTTCGCGGACATGTCGCTGCTCCACTACAGCTGCCTCCAGCACAACCCGTCTGCCGTGGCTGCGGCGGCCATGTTCCTGGCGAGGCTGACGCTGAAGCCGACGTACGGGCAGATAACGCGTTGGAACAGAGAGCTCAAGGAGCTGACGGGGTACGAACCCATAAAGTTGGAGCGCTGCGTTGAAGCAATACACTCTCTCATTCCTCACCATGGTGATGGCTCCTACGACGACGTCGACCTCTTTCCAATGTTGTATGCGATTGCGGACCCTAAGTAGTGTAGGAACAGCAGAACTGGTGCTCTGAGAAGCAAGCAGTGCACAGCAGAGGTTTTAGCTAACGTAACTGCACAGAATCTGAGCAGTTCACTCCACACCTGAATTTTGGCACTGTTCATCTTATACCTGCAGCAGCCCGCCATGCACTGTTCATCTTCTACCTCCAGCCGTCGGCCGCGCACTGTTTATCTTCCACCTTCAGCCGCCCGCCGTCGCTGCCTGTGGTACTGTTTATCTTCTTCGTTGGCACAGATCACAAGAAATAATTTTTTTCTATGAAAGGATAAGGACAAATCGTGGCTGTGTAGGCACAGACCACAAGTGAAAAATCGCGGCGGAGTGGGCACGGGAGGGCGCAGGCACGGCCGTGCCGCAGGGGTGGCGGCGGAGGTCAGGCTTGAGGGCGGCGGAGGCGGCAGCGGAGGTCCGGCCTGAGGGCAGCGGCGGAGATCTTGCCTGGGGGCGGCGGCGGAGGTCAGGTCCGGCCAGGGGCTGCGCACGGCGCCGCTCGCCTGAGGCGGAGGAGATGGAAGCCGAGCCGTACATGTCAGATCCTGTGGCCACAAAATTCGTGTGTTGGGAGGCGATGAAACACCCAGTGTGATTTAGCAGTTCTGTTTTTTTTTATATATACTGAATCTCTAATTTGTCGTGCTTTGGGTTACTTTTGCCTAGTGAAAAATGTAATGCTAAAGCCACAAATGCAGTGCTTCTGCGATGGAGCACATATGACATATTTATTAGTGATTCCTATGTTAAGCCGAGGAAAGATGGCTTTGCTAATAATTGCATCTCCCGCCCAGGATTCACCTCTACTTTCTCTTTTCCAAATTATAAGACATTTTTTTTTGCTTTCTTACATGCATTGTTTTTTCTATGTATTTAAACATATGATATATCTAAGTGTATAACAAAAATCATGTATGTTAAGAAACCAAAACGTCTTATAGTTCAGAACGAAGGGATAATTTTTTTTAGTCATCTTGTGAAAGAGTTTAAAGAGCAACAACTGCACAGTGTGTGCGTGTGTTTATGACAAAAGACATTTGTCTCATGTAGTGTGTACACATATACACGCCACCGGCACACCTTTGTTTCTTCATATATCAGTATCACAAATACATATGTAATCACATTATTACTAGCAATACATATTAACAAAATATATTACTGAGATCGGATAATCCATGACAATGCACGCTCGAGGTAAGTACCCATAAGGAGTAACTCATTCTATAATAAAAATCAAGCAGACGCCAAGAAGGCAAGAAGAACATTCCCTCCAAGTAAAGATTGGCCATCTTGGGTTCATTTGATAGGATATAGCTGAAAACCAAATAACATAACTAAAGGATCGACACATTATATTTTACATTCAGTTATTTTAACTGTCTATAGGGTAATTCTTGGTTTCTTATGTGCAACTAATTACCTTTCACCAAAATACGTCACCCTAAATCCTTGTAATAACGGCTACTCAAATTTCATAGCACCAAATAATGGGTAACACTCATGACACACTCCTCCACTCAAACAACATGAATATATATTTGGCAACTCGTATTAACGCTCTGCAAGTATTAGATCAACTAGGGCATGTTTGGTTCTTTTGTTGGTTACTATATCACCTTGCCCAACAAGGATTCTGAGCGAGAGGTTATGTGTTTGGTTACTTAACCTAAGCGTTTCGAAGTCCGTGCAAGTGAGATTTTGCTTGCTCAACCAAGAGAGCCAAATTGGTTCACCTGGATGGGCAAGCTTCTCCTTGCTCACGCCACAGGCAAGGCCACGCGGCGAGGAACCAAACATGCCTTAGATAGCTCCATCAAAATAGTGCTTACACAATAGTTCAAATACATTGCTAGCTAATTGTCATGAAATATGTAATAGTTTACCAAGGCAAACTTCATGTATAAGAAAACAAACTTCCACATTGTCATATTCTTTTATCTAGCTAAGGGCATCCACAATGCTAGTGCATGCCAATCATGCCTGAAAAGCGAACATAAGCACGGTTTATTTTTTGAAGTGTACACATCAATTGTGGGACCCATAATACAATAAGAAAGCTCTCTTATCCATCCTATCCCCCATGCAGCCAAGCTTTATCTCCATCCGCATTCTTCCTCGCCCACCCCCTTACTACCCCTCCCAACAATCGAAACATAGATCCAGAAACTAGGCTTAGAACAAAGCAGATTAGCTCATCTAGACATGGACCCAACCGATCAATGAGCTCCAGTGCGCTATAGCCTATAACAGATTGATTAATTAGATTTTTTTGTAGTATTGATGTTAGGTCGCATGCGGTGGTACAAGTGTAAGATGCTTTGGACAAAGTGTGTTGAGGGGATGGATCCTTGTTGTGGTTTCCATCGAGGAGGTGGTGGCCTGGTGGCCATGCTCTTTCACATGGAGCTTAGCGTGGCTGCCATATTAGGAGGCTAACAGACACCACCAACACCCACCGTTGAGTGGTGCTCATCCACCAACATTTTTTTGACCAAATCAGCAGGGGAATCCCCTACCTATTTTTTTTCCTTTTTCATTAAATGAAAGAATGATATTTACAACATGTACAAAAAGGGAAAAACAAGGTAGAAATTACAAGGCTTACAAGCCCAAAGAGAAAAATACAATCAAATCGAGTAACTATCTCTCCAGATCTTGAGTGGGTTCTGCCTTCGGGGCTTGGCTTTAGTGCACACTTGGCCAAGTTCTTCCTTGAAACGTTTCTCCCAATCAGTGATATTGATTTGTGCATTGTCAAAGATCACCGCTCACCAGTTGAAAACTGCTCATCCACCAACATGTTGGTGAGCATCGAAAACCACTCAATAATGAGGCGAAGCACCTCATCAATGCACTCAATGTTGCTGGGAATTATAGGCTTGGGAGCGGTGGAAGGTGCGCTCCAAGTGGTGCTAGCATTGACAAGAGAGTGGTGTACAATGGCCATGTGCAAGATACATTATTTTATGCGGCTTAGGGCACATCTGGAATGTGGGAAATAACCAGGGCCTTAAGTCCTAGTTGGCACTCATAGATGCGACCATATACATAACAGAGAGTTGAACTTAACCCAAAAACACAAAAGACTCAGCCACTAGCTTAGATCCCGACCTCAAGGAATACAAAATTAGTAGCGCCAATCCTTTGTCACATCCGTTGGGGAAGAAGTGGTGGATCGCGGGAAGGAGGCTTGCAAGAGCATGTGCATGGAGGATTTCTAGCGTGGTGGATCTCTGGCACTGAGGCTATGTCATCATGGTGCTATTAGTGGAGGGTACCAAAATGTCGTTGTTGTGCAATTCTACTTGAATCTGAGCTCATGGATGCCGCCCAATTTGGCCAAGAAAGAGCAACTCCATGATGGCAGCATGTAGGGGATCCACAAGGAGAGGTCATGGGCTTCGCCATTGGTGGCAAGAGACCGCCAACACACCTAAATAAAGGTACAAATTATGAGTGCGGGGGATTCCATTGGGCAACGATTTTACCTGACCGAGCGATGGGGAAATGGAGGAGGCCAACATATGGTGTTTTTTAATTGTCAAGCAAGACCCACCTTAGGGTCTAGTACCAGTCTCCTACAAAGAAGGAGGAGACCATATAAAATATGGGACCCACCATCAAAGTGAATTCAAGCCCTATTGTAGGCTTTAGTGTTGATGATTCTTAATTAAGGATCTAACACATTTGTTGAGCTATGAACATATTCTAAGCACAAATGGATAAGGCGTATGTGCTTAGTCCCCTCAAAAAGGAAAATCAAGAATACCACATAAAGCTCATTTTTTGTAATGCTTAGAATTGTGTTTAGGATGTCGTACTATCAAGAGATATCTTTACATAAACTAGCATTCAAAAGTTCTTAACTGAACTAATAATATTTGAGATACATTTGATGCAACACATGCACAATTGGGGTTGGGCTAAAAAAATCTAAATTTTTTTACTACGTCCACTTGCTGGTAATTCGCTCGTTTGTGAATAATCTACAAATGGACAACATGTAGCCTTGCAGGTGTTGCGGATAATCCATGGAAATATCCATCAAGTTGCAAATTATCCATGCATTTGTGCAGTATCCGTCAACTCTTTTGGTGGGTGGGTATTTATACCTCACCACTTGTTCTAACAATTACCTTATTCAGTTTTGACCAAACACTGGGCAAGAACTCTTTATAGTGTTTAAGGTGTTTTCATCTCTTCCCCCATATGCCCACTTTTGTATTTGACTAGGATTTGCTTAAGAGCTTGAGTTGGGGGTGACTGAAATTCCATGTCTTGAGCAATCATCTCTTCATCAAACCCATGGATTGGTGTTTGTTGCTCTTGGAGCTTCACTCCTAGAAGGCTAGACATTGCATGTCGAAACACCCAAGCTTGTAGTGTGCTCCAGGAAGTTTCTATTGCCTCGACAACTCTAGTAAGTACCCTCAAGCTTGATCCTCCGTGAATTCCTTGAGAAGAAGATAGGATTCAAAGAGAGTGAGCCTCTATGGCTTCCACAACAATGAGGACGTAGTCACACCTTAGTGGAATGGCTAAACCTTGGATAAATCTTTTTCTCGTTTACTTGGCTTATTTCTTTCTATTGCACCTTATTCTTTGAGTTTCTTGTAAAGCGTTGACTTTTAGAGCTAAGCCCAATCTACTTCTCTATTGATTTTGAGCTGCACGTGACCTCAAGAATAGGTGAAGGAACACCCAAGCAACCCAAGAAACTTTGTTGATCTAACTTTTTGATAGGGTTGTGAGTATTAAACACTCTTAGATGCCCTTAGTGTGACTCATCTGCAAAATCAAATCTAGGCTCTAGCAAGGTTGGCTCAAACGCTACAATGTTAATGGTTCGGTACTTCATTGAGCATCCCATGGTTTGATTTTGAACCACACTTGGAGCTATACTCTAAGAGCATCCTAGAATTTGTGCATGGAGAAGCAATGGATACAAGTTGCTGCATGCATATATGGGGTTATTTGCAAATTATGTTAATGCTTATGGTATATGTAGAACAAACTAAAAACATACACTTAACAAGTATGTGCTGTGATTGGCTAGATTTGTTTCTTAAAAGTTATATGTAAAAGAACAAGTGCAACAAAAGAACCCACATATTATAGGCACATTCTCTCATTTTGGTTCAAAACTCTTAATCTCAAGTGCCTTCTATAAACACAGTGCATAGATAACTTGGTCATACATCATAGTAATAATAGCTCAATGTGTATCTTTGCTATACAAATATCATTTCACAATAATTGGCATGTCAAACCAAAAAGCTTCAAACTAGTAAATAAAAATTTAATTGCACACCTCAAATAATTAGATCAAACCAAAACAACTCCTAACAACAAACAACACATTACAACAAATCCATCACAATAAATATCAAACGAAGATTATACCCGGGCTCACACATCACTATTTCCAAATATAATTCTAAATAAGAAGAACTGAAATAAAACATGCATATTGATGACCATTATTTGTTGCATTAAAAGAGTGAATAAAATACACATACTATTTGTTTAGTATTTTTGTGTTTAGTGGCTAACCTTGTAATA
Source organism: Saccharum hybrid cultivar R570 (assembly GCA_038087645.1). Classification (NCBI taxonomy): domain Eukaryota; kingdom Viridiplantae; phylum Streptophyta; class Magnoliopsida; order Poales; family Poaceae; genus Saccharum; species Saccharum hybrid cultivar. The sequence goes on along the minus strand of JAQSUU010000191.1, from coordinate 5,414,404 downwards.
GTTCTTAGTCTGCTACTCAGAAGGAGCATGTTTTAAATGTCATTGGATTTTCTAAAAATTGTAAATATCGCTCTCTAATAGTGTTTTAACAATATTGAGTAGCACTTTGACAACTAGGTCAAACTTCCACTGGCATCTCAGTAGCTAATACTACTTGACGATCAACTTTCACCAAAATTGCACCAAGCAAAAAAAAAAACTAGGTACTATATCTAAGCAAAGAATATCTTTGCTACTCAAAGTAATATTCTTGGACTATAATTGGCATCCAACAAAAAAACACCACACTAGTAATGGATAGTTCATAAGCACTCTACAATAATTAGATACACACTCAAACCAATAACGCCTAGTTTGTTATGCATTGTATAATAATTGGCTTAGAATAGCTCGATCTTAACAAATAGTTCGTTACATACTGCATAATACTCCCTTCATTCTAAATTGTAAAATATTTTGAATTTTCTAGATTCATTGTTTTTATTACAATGTATCTAGATATAACTCCCACTGTTTTTTATTGATGTCGTATTAGCTTTGTCCTAAGTCAAATATTTATATTTTTGGCCATTGATTTTAAAAAAACTATATAGATCCATGTCATAAGATTTATATTTTTAGATTTACTATGAGAAATACTTTCATAACATATAATTCATATGTTGCGAAACTATAAAGACTTTTTAAAATGGTTGGTCAAAGATAGTAATATTTGTTTTAGGACAAAGCTAATGTGAAACAAACGAAGGAAGCAGTAAAAACAATGAATCAGCCAAAACGTTTTACAGTTTATAGACGGCTGCCAGATAGAGTAATTTGGCATGGAACCAAATAGTGAGCCGAAATCAAACAAGCATGAGAGAGACTGAGCTTCACTGCGCTGGGGCGAGGTCGAAGTCGAACTGTTCTCTCCTGCTTCGTCCGCCGTTGTCGTCGTCGTCCGCCAGCGACATCTGGCTGAGTCTGCTGGGACCCGGCGGAAACCAACACAGGCCTGCCGCCTGTCGCATCTCCATGCGCCGGCGCATGGCGTCCTCCTCCAGCACGAACCGCCGCATCAGCATTTCGTCGGTCAGCGACGACCTCCCCCTGAACGCGAATGTCCAGTAGTCCTCCGATTCTCCCGTGAGCACAGCTTCCGGGGGTGAACGGACCCTCCTCCGCCGCCGCCGACGACTCTTCCTCGGATCCAGGACGTCGTCGTCATGGACGCCGGAGCAGACCGGCTCGCAGACGCACGCCACGCGCGCGAGCGCCGACCCCACCGCCTTCTTGAGGGACGAGCGCCAGCGCGGCCTCTCCGTTGACGCGCGCTCCCGTGCCCGCGCCGGCGCTTCCACGGCCGCGGGGTGCTTCCACATGAGGAGCCCGCCCAGCGCGCGACGGAACCACGAGGGGCGCGCCCTAGAGACGCTCCTTCCGCGCCCGACGCCGCCGCCGCTGCCGTCACCCCTGCACCAAATCAGTTCATCAGCGTTTCATGCAACAAACTCTTGACGGTTCAGTCAGGAGATAAACATATATATACATCCAATCACTTGTTAATCGCTTATTAACAGCAGTATAGCTGCGATTGGTCTTCACATTGAAAACCGCGCTGATATGATCGCTCACGCATGATGAAGAAACCCCCACCTTGACTGGATCGGCGAGGCGCCCTCCTGTGGCTGCACCGAGAGAGAAGCCTCCATTTCACCCAAAAGCAAGCTATCCAATCTCATCCCCGTCTCGCGAGGACGACGACGGCGGCGGACCAGTTCTTGTCTGTGGCGAGAGGACTGTTGTGCTGCTGGAGTCACACCCTCAATCCCTCATCTCACGCACTCCTTTAAGTACTACTAGGGCTGCTAACTCGGCCCTTGTCAGAGTGAAGCAGGGCAATAACTCCTCATCTCTCATGCATTAATCAAGTGCTCAAGCATTGATCTCCTTCAGATAGCCTATTGTGTGATTGTTTAACTACGGGGAATCCGATCAAGCAGAGCGAAATGGAGGAATGCATTTATTTCATGACGGGCTGCGATATCCCCTCATTGATATCATATCAGATGTTGTTGATAGATGTAGATTAGTTTGGTGCTTCTGGCAGTGGAGTGTGAGAAATTCCGAAGCTATCTGTTGGGCAGTTAGTGGTGGTGATTGAATGCTAGAGATGTTGATGAAACTGAAAGTTGAAATCAGAGCAAGAGGACAATGGAACGCGTGGATGGTTGAACGCAAGACCATTTTTAAATGAGAAATTTGAAAAACTAAGGAAATATCGTGTTTTTAATGAGATTGAAAAGTAAATGTTCACTATTTTTACATTGGAAAGTACCCAAAAAAAGAGTTCACGTTCTTTGTAACAAAATTGAAAACAAAGAAAAGGTTCACTGTTTTGACGAAACTGAAATGTAAAAAAAAAAGTCCACGTTCTTTGAAACAAAACTGAAAAGAGAAAAATATAATGCAATATTATTAAAAAGTCGTGGTCGGCAGGATTCGAACCTGCGCGGGCAAAGCCCACATGATTTCTAGTCATGCCCGATAACCACTCCGGCACGACCACTTTGATGACGGGAGCTAAATTAAAATTTATTTATTGGAGAACATCTGTTATCCAATGTTTTCCTCCAGAGTCTAGAATAATAATGGGAACCGTGTACGTAACATGAACAGATATCAAATGTCAGGGACGGTACCTTTTTGTTTAGCATAGCAACGGCGCGGTGCCCGGTGTATATCTTGTGAGCAGGGGCGCAGCCAGCCAAGCGGAAACCGAGAGTCCGGGGACTCGCTATACCAGGGGCCCAGCCGCCCGGGGCCAAACCCGTCAAGCAGGAAAACCAGCGTCGCGCCCCGCCCCCGCAGGCCGCAGCCCCGACCGCACTCGAATTTTAGCCGAGCGGCCATCTCGGCGGGCTGCGTGACAGCGTCAGCGGGACAAGGATCAGCGTGGGCGCTTTGAGCAGCAGCAGATCAGCTTTGGACTTTGGTCCGCCGCGTCCACCGCAAGCAGGCCATGAGGCGAGGCGTCGCCGAGACCAAGAGCGGGCCGAGCCGGGGTCGTTTGTGCTTGGACCCGGCGACTGACGGATGCTGACGAATGGAACAATTCTTTATTTTTCCCCCTCTCTTTTTATGTCATGATTTGGACGAATGGAATGATTTAGGAAGGATGAAAGATAGGAATGAGTTGGTGTGCGGTTGAATCTAATGATAGCAGGAAGCTGGAAACGATTGGATTCTCTACCAAAGCGTTGTACCGTACGGCTCTTTTATATTCTCTTCTCTTTACACCTAGCTAGCCAGAGCCTTCTGAGAGCAAGATGGTATCATCCTCTGACCCATGGAGGAGCTTACACGAGCTAACAATTCCAAAGTGGCAAGCTTTGATGTGCGGCCCTACACACTCCAGTTCCCTAAGCTAGTGTGGCTTATCATTGGATTTCAGGTCTCACATCAAGTAGTGCGGTGGTGTTCTTCTAGTACCTGCCAACACCTTAAGTAGATAGCTATGAGGTGATACTAGTGCCAAGTTTAGTGTTACAGTAGCTATTAGCATTAACATTTGGCCCCCCAAGAGCTTATAATGAGCCTCGCTCATGATGTAGCTTTCATGATGTAGCTTTAGTTGCTTTATTAACACTTGCTTTGCTGCTCCAAATTGACTAATGCATACACTCGACTGCCGATTCCAATCATAGAAGTGTGTATGCAACAGTAGAGCTGGTTGCTATCTAGTTTTTTTTTTGTCTCGTGTCATCTTCAACTCATCTAATGTTATTTATCTTGCATATTGTATATTACAGTTTAGGTGAGCAGATTGTTGGACTGTAACAATCTCGCGTATAGATTATTAGAATATGAGACATGTTTGTTTGTAACAAAGTTTTTTTTTAGAAGTGGGCTATGTTTGTTTCAGATTGCTTGCATATCGTAAAACAAATTGCTTGACATGTGTTAAGAACGGATACCTTTTCTTTCCCCTCCTTGTCCCGTTCAGTAATAAAGAAAACAAGTACAGTATGTGACGAAGAGGCCCCCACGGCATCCCTTAAAAATGGCCTTAACGGTGCACGCCGTGGAGCACCGTTGTGCTCGTCCATCGCCTCCAGCCGCACGGACCTACCTGCTGATCATCGGCCTTGTTCAGTTCTCCAATTTGGGGTGGCTAAATCATTGTACAATACTGTAGCATTTTGTTTTTATTTGGTAATAATTGTCTAAACATTGATTAATTAGGCTCAAAATGTTCGTCTCGCAAAGTACAACAAAATTATGTAATTAGTTTTTGATTTCATCTACATTTAGTACTCCATGCATATGCCGATATTTTGATATGACGGAGAATTTTCTTTTTATATAGTGGAATTTGGCTCTAAACTTGGGGAACAATCAAGGGCATTGCATCTTTCGGCTCCCCGCCGCCAGCCGCTTCCGCTAGTAGCTTAGCTCTCACCGACGACCCCGCGCGCGCTCCGCTCACTTTTAAATGCTCCAGCGCACTGGCCTTCCGCCGATCGCCCTCCTTTCCCTCTGCTGCTTCCCATTTCCCAGAAACCCACACACGCCTTAGCTTCGAAGAATTTTTTGAGCAGACGAACGATTGGAAATCGTCACCTCGCCGCGCGTTCTCCGTTCCCGTCTGCAGCTTCTTGCTCGGATCCTCCGGTCTCGGCCATGGGTCAGTGCCTGTCGTGGGCGCTGGGCCTCCTGCTGCCGTCGCTGTGGGAGGCCGAGGTCGCCATCTCCGCCACGGCGCTGCTCATCGCCGCGCTCATCCTCTTCCTCTTGACGTCGGACCAGCACCACGCCAAGTCCACGGCCACCACCAGCGGCAACACACCAGCCTCGTCCGCGCGTTCATCTGCCACCGCAGCAGCCGCGGGCCGCGGACGCCGGACCCGCGCGAGAGGAGAGGCGGCTTCTGAAATCACTTGCGCTCAGGGCAGCTGCGGCGGCGGCGGCGGCTACGTCGTCAAGGTAACTATACTGCCACATGGCCCATGGCAACTGTGATCGATGATTGCACCTGCATGCCTCTGTTGTTTTTTACGCGTTCAGTTCGTATGCATCATCGATCTGTGCTTTTCAGCTGGAGCTGCTCTCGGCCAAGTACCTGATCGGCGCCAACTTGGACGGCAGCTCCGATCCTTTCGCCGTTATCTCCTGCGCCGACCAGAAGCGTTTCAGGTGGTCTATTACTTGCTTCCCTCTCCATCCACAGCTGATTCTTCAGAGCGAGCTCGTGAATGACTGATTCTGAACGAAGTGAGGCTGCCCACACTGTTTGTGCAGCTCCATGGTGCCCAGCCAGAGAAACCCTCTGTGGGGAGAGGAGTTCAATTTCCTGGTCGAACAACTCCCGGTTGAGGTAAGCAACAAAACAGCAGCGTCTTCAGTTCCTCAATTCTCACTGCATTTGAATTTTGAAGTGCGCGGACAGCTGAAAAGGTGAAATCATGATAGCCACTGTATCCATCTTTCCAGTTCCATTTAGTACTACTATGGAGTCACTGACGTTCATCCACGCTGCTTAGCTTGTCTGTCCCAAGCGTGAGAGAACAGCAAACAGTTTATGCGTGATATTCTAGACAAATGCTCCGTTAGAGATGGCCCAGGGTGTACGCCAGCCTTGTTCTGATACAAAACTGCTGCTTTGCCACTGCAGAGTACCGCTAGAACTACAATTGTCAGCCTTTTAGAACCTTCAAGGAACAGCGAAACCGTTTCCTTTTGCTGCTTCACATTGAGAATTTGGATTCAGAAGTACATAAAATAGGAACAGCGAAACCGTTTCCTTTTGCTGCTTCACATTGAGAATTTGGATTCAGAAGTACATAAAATAGAAACAAAAGCGATTTGCTGCGTCATAATCATGTGACTGGAAAATTTTCCCACGACAACATCCCACCCCAACCCCACTCACGATTAGTGGTCCACATGACAGCGTAAGTTAGACCTATCGAACTCAAATGTTTTGAGTTGTGGATACCAACCTGCAGAAAGTAATGTAAAGTACCGTTAGCAAGCAGTGTATTAAACTTGGGAGTACATGGCGTGCATATGCTTTGTGCTGCACGGATGGAAGCATCATAGCTTCTCCGAAGCATCATAGCGGGTGGGATACTAACTCAAGTTAGGATTGAGTCAGTGGCGTGCGGGCCACAGGCGCTAGCCTCAGAGTGACATTAAAATGACGTACTAATGATTCAAGTAAGATTAACAAGCAATAAACTGTATAAGTTCAATTATGAAATAAAGCGGTAAAGTACGACTGAATTCATGTGGCTCTGAATGAAAAGTTGACAACATCGAAAAGAATGTTTTCCCCCTGAATATTTGATGCCAGAATTGCTGTGATAAAACGTGTGACATGTGTTGCTACTTTCTGCATAGGTAACCATAACAATATATGATTGGGACACTCTGTGCAAATGCAAAGTTATTGGGTCTGTAACTATAGCTGTTCTCACTGAAAATGAATCTGGGGCTAGTTGGTATGAACTGGACAGCAAATTTGGTCAGGTAAGACATGAATTTCGTGAAGGATTTGTGATTGAATATTTTATTGCAATTGCGTCCATCTTGATAATTAAATGAATTTCAGCATGTATTGACAATCCAAAAACATCTGGCTGCAGATCTGCCTGCGTCTTCGTTCAACTAAAGCATTTCCAGATTCTGATAGGTAACCTTGTTTTGGGAGAAAACGACAGCATTTCTGAATGTAAACATCATCCCAATTTAATCATATTTTCCAGCTCCTTTGAAGAATGTAATGGAGTTGAGTCCCCGAGAAAGATGATGCTGAATAAGCAACGCCAAGCGATGATTGAAGGCATTGGCCCTCTGCAAATCATATACAAACTTCCTCATGATGAAGTACTTTTCTCAACAAATTGTAATGCCATACGTAGGCGTGTAGTATCGTATACTCACCAGAACTTACAGTTTATTGATACATCTAATTTATCTTTTATCATTGCAGATTGTTCACCAAAGTTACTCCTGTGCTCTGGAGAAGTGTTTCTTGCTCCATGGCCGTATGTACATCTCCCAATGGCATCTGTGCTTCCACTCTAACGTATTCTCCAAACAATTGAATGTAAGCAAATATTTTGAAAAATGGTTCCTGGAACTTAATATAGCTGCTTGATATATAATTAGAGGGTGCATACAGTGATTGAAGATGAAATGTGCATTAGGCTTCTCTCCAGCTCTCTTCAAATCCCAAACTGATCCTTGGACAGTTGTAAATGACGAGAGGGCAGGGCACATCATAATATCATTTCATATGCCTAAAAAATCTGTAAAAGTTAAGTTGTTCTTCTAGCAGCTAACTGGCACAAATAAGATCACTGCCACAACCATTGGATAACAGTATCAAATTAAAATAGCGACAAAAACTTTCAGACCAACTTTTCATATTTTATCCCTATATGATATCATTGAGTTCCTTCTCTAAGACCTGCATTTTTTAGGTGATTATTCCATTGCAAGACATATACGAGGTATGCAATCCATATGGCCCTTTTCTGGCATACAAACAGTGTTTGTTTTCTTGAGAGCTAACATACAAATGAATTTATCCTGCAGATAAAAAGAAGTCAGCATTCTCTTTTCAATCCAGCAATTACTATTTTTCTTAATGCTGGTGCAGGTGGACATGGAACACCTCGTGCATGCAGTCAAAATGGTAAATCAATTTTGATTGGCACTTTTAATAAGTTATATGCAAGCACACACCTAATTAGAAAAGTAGGCCTTGGGTGTGTTCACTTCGCGAAAAGTAGCTGAAAAGTTACTGTAGCATCTTTCGTTGTTATTTGGCAAAATTTGTCCAATTATGGACTAACTAGGCTTAAAAGATTCGTCCCGACATTTACAGACAAACTATGCAATTAGTTATCTTTTTTACCTACATTTAATGCTCCATGCATGCGTCGAAAGATTTGATGTGATGGGTGGAAGAGGAAATATTTTGGGTTGGGATGGGGAAGTGAACAAGGCCCTTATGGATTTTGTCTGCAAGATGTTGGAAACTTCAATCAGAGAGCCGAGTGTATTTACAAGCTTAAGTACTCCTGCAGACAAAGCACCATCACATACGTGCCGTGTTTTTTCACCTTCCATGTTGGAAAACTATGAAGAGAATTTTACCGTTGAGCTTGAGCATCCGTCTAATTTTTCAGGAAGGATCAGGTATACTTTCGCATCATTCTGGAGTAGAAACCGTACATTTAGAGCTCTAGAGGCTGCACTACAAAGTTACGAAGCAACCTTGGAAGCTGAAAAACAGGTACTTACTACGTCTTTATGTTTCGATATCGTGTTCGAACTTTATGTTTCGGTATCTTCTCGCCAAAACTAAACTGATGTTTATACTTGTTCTCCCACAAACAGGTGAGAGCACATGTACTTCTACAAATAGAACGTAGCAGTGTGTTCTGCAGTAAGTCAGACAACACAAAGACACCAGAAAAAAACATTGAAAAGGCTATAAAATTCCAACCTTTCATCAATGACCATGTTCTTGCAGATGTAACCAGTGTGAGCATCCAACTTTGTTTTTCCAATTCTTCTGATGCATAACCCATTTCCTAATTCTGATATAACCCATCTTGCAGAAGTTCTTCCCTGGTACACCTGAGAAGTTTTTCAGTACAATATTAGCTGACAATTCAATGTTTTTACAACAATATAGGGATGCAAGAAAAGATACAAATTTGAAGGTGTCTATTTGTCAGTTGCACTATCTACATGCTCTGTTTGTTTATGTTAATTTCTTGGAGCTGCTACTAATTTGACTTCTAACAGTGATGACCAACATCATTTAATAGATAATGTTTTCTTTACTGCAGCTGAGCAGGTGGTGTGCCTCAGAAGAGTACGGTGGCAAGGTTCGTGAAGTGACTTTCAGGTCACAGTGCCACAGTCCTTTGTGCCCTCCAGACACTGCAGTGACAGAATGGCAGCATGCTTCTTTCTCAAGGGATAAAAGGAACTTGGTAACTATAACTTAGAGCAAATTTATCAATGCAATTTCTTGGGGGAAGTTTTCTCATTGACGAAAGAATGAGTATTTGTCTGATTTCAGATCTATGAGACAAAGCACCAGGCACATGATGTTCCTTTTGGTTCTTACTTTGAGGTATTTAGCATCTTTTATAGTACATTCTTAAAGAATAATAGTCAAAACTGAATACTTAAAGGATTTGAAAGATATCTATTAGCAAACAAGTAGCTCTATGACACTCAGTAACTTATGTGTTTATAGAAATAATTTATATTTAATAGCAACCTTCCGCATTTTATGTCTTTCTTTAGTTAATATTGCACATGTATAAGTAATTTAGCACTTATTGAATTAATGCAGTCACACACTTATATTCATCATGAAGCTGTAATGCTAGTTAACAGAACATAAAGATTAACCATTTCTTTTCCATACAAGACTGCGCGTTATTTGATTTTGCTAGTATGAACATAAATATCTTTTCAACATGGAGAATTGTGGCTGATACATTTTTTACAGATCCACTGCAGGTGGTCACTAAGAACAACCTCCAGTTCGACATGTCAAGTAAATATAAAGATCGGTTAGTTGAATTGCATTTCAATAAAATCTATTCAGCAGGACATTTTCTGATGATATACATTATCTTTGTGCAATAATAGGTGTAAACATGAAGAAATGGTGCATATTGCAATCCAGAATAAAATCTGGAGCAACCGATGAGGTATTCAATGACACCTTTGATACAGTTTCCTAGCTAAAGAATATATGCACTGGCGACATGAGGGTTCATTGATATTTCACAACTCCATAAAATAAGAAAATGGAAAGACAGTAATTACTTCAGAATTCAAATTTCTTGGACCAATTCATAACACCATAATTTCTAGCCTCTTAAAACTCCATCCGTCTTAAACCTGAGACAGAAAGGATCAGTTTTAATGTCAGTCCAATAGCTGAACGTTCTAGGCTTGAGGCAACCTCTTTTGCTCTCAATTAGGAATGTGACAGAAAGATGGTGAAGCGACTCAAATTGGCTCTGCACCACACAACCCTCTGGTTATATCGAGCATCAGATCAAATAGTGAACCTAATACTGATATTTTCAGAAGCACCATTGATAGTTTTTGTTCTTGACATGACCTGTATTCTGGTGCAGTACCAGAGAGAAGTTTGCAAGATTTTGGAGGCTACTTGTGATTATTTCCTCAAATCTGAGTCAAATAGCCATGACAGTGATGAGATTGTGATGGCATCTTCACCGTGAAAGCCTACAGATGAAAAACACCTACACAGTGCCATGCACATATACAAGTGCAGTGCAAACAAGTTTTGCAAGATTTTGCAGGGTGATTGTGGTCATATCCAAAAGCTGGGGAACAGACAAACCAGCAAGGGAAGCCACATGTGGAATTGCATCCACATGAAGAAGAGGCTTCAGGTCATGGAGACATTCCTGCGAAGTAGTGAACCAGTATGATGTGTCATTCAGTACATAAACCAAGTAATCATAGTAGTTACCTAGAACAAGATAGGCTATATTGATGTGTACATACAATGCTCAAAACAAAAGAGAAACTCCAAACTTCTGCAAGGACCGGTGCAATTTGACCTGCTGATGTAGTAGTGCAAGTTAATTAAATTACCTTAACCAATTCCTATAACATAATATTCCCATAAAAAGAGTACACGGGACAGAAATCTCTCCCCTCATTCATCGACACCAATCAGTTCCTGATAACTTGTCTGTCAGTTTCTGACTTCAAAACTCCTATACGCAACATATATTGGTGGTAACAATTTGACATTTGTCCTTCTATGATGGATTTCTAACCTTGATGAGGTGGATGCTTATTAAATCAAACAGGAAAACAGAAGAGATGGTTTCTGATACTTTGTTGGGATGCAGTAATGTGCATGCAATTTTTAATCAAAAGTAATCCTTCAATGCTTAAATCTGCTGGGAACTGCATAATGCAATGTAACAGTCACAGATAAACAGCTCAGGTAGTCTAAATGGATTGGCAAGACCAGTATGAGAATTTCCATTATAAGGAGCGGCTTTGCATGCAAGAAGCATAACACTTGTTTTTAGAGTACTAGTAAAGTGAGTGACGTCACATACCAGCTTTGGATGCAATCAATGCAGCTTAATGACTATCTTTGAGACCAATATCATCGTGATATCTTCGAGTGGAAGATCTATATTGCATTGACATATAACTGATACAAAGTTTTGTAGTGATTGGCAATGTTTCTATTTGCAAAGGAGTATTCCACACATCACGTGGTAAATGCTTCCAATCACATTAGTATTGCCACGTACAAGCATGGTTTATATATGTTACAAGTCCAGAACCTATCAATGTTTTTTTATGAATTACTCTTAATAACAAAATAGATGATGTTCTGCATAAGGCAGAAGGTTATATGAATGACCATGTCATTGTTCTGCTCTTCTAAATTACGATCAAACATCCTAACATAAATACAAGATAGCCAGCATGGGACAAAACCAACAAGGTGACAGACAATTCAGATACAACTAATCCCCATAATAATCCGAACATTTAATATATCATATAAAAAGGTCAAAACATCAATTACATCAAATTAAAAAGATAACCCAAGAGAAGCTTATATTCTAAACCCTACAGTTCTCTATATTTTTTACATGAACAAACAAAACATAATGGCAAACTGTATGTTAGTGCTATTGATTATTTACAGGTCCTAAATTATGCCACTTTGGTTTGTGTATGAAGTATAAATTACAACAGTTATCATGCATTCCTTGACCTAAACTCGTTCTCAAGATTCTTCACCTTTGCCTCTTGTGCTTTGATACCACTCTCGAGATTCTTGGTCTTTGCTTCTTGTTCCTTTATTATCAGAGTGAGGGACCTAACATCTAAAGCCCCAGAGATTTCGTTAAGTGACCGAGCCTATAACAATATTAAAGAATAATCAAACCAAATCTCTTGTTTGGAAAACGTAAAACATAGTACGAGTTGCAAGACTTAGTAGGAGCCAATTATTACACCTTGGTGTGAAATATATCACCTACTCCAGCACATTGATCGCTTTGGCAAAGCTATGCCAGCACATAGATGCATACAGTTGCCTTCTGATAAACATGTTTACTCTTTCACTGGTTCAACAATTACTCACAGCTTCTAGTTGTTGAGTTAAATAACCATCAGTTTTATTTTTTAACTCAGAGCTTACATACATCAAACAAAATAGGAAACTAAACTAAAAATGGGTTTTGCATATACATTCAAACCTCTATAGGATGGTACAGTTTAAATCCAGTTAAAGAGGGTCAAATAAAGATTATACTAACATTCTCAAGCAGTTGTAATCGTTGATTCATATCATTAACGACAACATTTTGTCTTGTACTTGCTTGGAGAACATACAACAGACGCGTTTAAAGTAGCTTCAAACAGTGATTCTCAAGATTACCTAATGGAAAGGTTGTTTCACATCCAACATGGTAGAAAGGACAGTTAATAAGCTTCATAGGGCAAACTGTTGCACAATGTTTGTCCATCTCGCAATGCATAACATGTTGCTCGCACAGCTGCTCACATGGCAGGGCCTTAAATGGACACATGGAATCATGCTCCTCAATATGAATGGCAGAAAGTGAAACTGAGCATCCATCATTTTTGCAGTCCACTACTCTAAATTTGCACTGACTTCTATAGACAGCCAGCTTATCTTGCTCAGCAAATTTTACGGGACAATGGAAAATGCATTTCATGTCTATGCTTTCAAGAATAGTCTTTGTAGTAGCATGTCGTACGTCCAGTGTCCACACATTCTCCATCTCCATCTTCTGCATAAAATCTTTAATTTTGTTCAAGCGGCTTTCGCTAGACAAAAACCCAGGCACATGGCTCATCAAGTTCCTTTTGGAAGCCACGAAGTCATCAATCAAGTCTGATAGGAACTCGGTCGGCCTGGTGGACGCTTTCATCAAATGATTTGAATGATCCTAGGCTCCATCCACAAACTCACGAATAAGCGATTCAATTCTCGCAAGCAAATAATTTTCTAGCTCGGTCTTCACAGCAGCAACTACAGAAGATGCGCTCTTGAATATATCGCCCGTGGTGCTGTCCACTGAAGCTGTGGCCAATCCACGGAGCAGGAGTTCTGCCATGCTATGTACAACCTCGGTGTCGCATAGGTCACACCGTGAACTATAGCCATCTTCCTCCACCACACTCATAAGTCTGTCCAATGAAAATCTGAACAATATGCTTCAATTGGTACAACAGAAGTGTCCTAAGAGAAGGAAGCTGGCACCGAATATATAAATTTAGAAACAAAGTCAACATCTATCCTTGAACACCGAAGGAAATTCATGGCAATTAACACTATTAGTATATAAATAAACGTGAAACAATCTCAAGATAAACCAGAGTCCCAGAGCGAAATCTTCTGCAACACCCAGTCATAAGCAGGACCAGGGAATCGATGGCCAGAACCATCTCCGAGAGTCCTGAGCCGCCCGGGCCAGGGCCATCAACAACTAAAGTGAAATACGGAAGAAAACTAGACTCAAGCTATCTCCCTAACAGGGGCACTGTATGGAGCCTCTGGGATCGAATTGGAGCACCGCACTCTCGAGGCACAAATTAAAAAAAAGAACACAATTCGATGACCCGAGCACTCGGGCCGGTTCAGAGGCTTAGGGGCGGAGGTTGGGTGCTGCGCTTACCACTGAACAAGGCAGGTCGTCGTCGCTCGTCGTCGGGACTCAGGGGTCGGGAGCTTGGTTGTGGCGACGCGACGTGATCACCCGGAGGGCCGGTGGCAGCGCAGCGGTGAGGAGACTGGAGACCGGCGAGTCGACGAGCCCGTGATCGGAGGGGCGGGAGGGCCGGGGTGTGAACCGCTTGGGTTGGGCCGTTGAGGCATGTTGCTTATGCTGCTAGAGATTATCCAATATGATACTTGGGCATGTTAAACAATTCCCAGCCGAATTGATTGTCTAATTTGTATAGCTTTGATTAGTGGGAATAATTTCTGGGCTCAATCCACCTTAAACGAACAAACCCTTAAGGAATAAGGATACTCCATAATATAAATGCATGCCATCATAATGGAAACAGATTGTCAATCACATATGGAAGAGTCTTGCTTCATAATGATTTAACCAATTAAGCATATCACCAATATAGAGAATACAATAAAAAATAATATCTTGTTCAACACTTAGCCAACATGTAATATCTTTAAGGTATTGGTGTTATCATTCAATCCACCAAAAAGGCTAGCCACACTTCCAATTTTAGACAATGCATGAACAACATTGATGGGTAATAGCGAACAACCAAGAACTAATCAAGGACTTATGGTTTTAGGGTTTTGATTGCTAGGTTGGATGTGCATGGATTGAACCATATTTCGTGCTATTCCATGTTATTCCCTGTGCAACAGAATTATATCTCAGGCTTCTTGCTTCGTCCTATAGACTAAAAACAAAAAGTTGCCCTAAAATATGGGATCTTTAAGAGTCTAATTGGTTTGTCATTTCTGGTATGGATAGGTCAGTGGATGCGCCATTTGCTCGAGTGGTTGGGTGAATTAATGGTTTATCTTGATTGAGGGGATCCAAAAGCAGTCGTTGCAATTCTGGTATGGATAGGCTTGGTGGATGCACCATTTTGGTTGAATGGTTGGGCGAATTAATGGTTTAGCTTAATTGAGAGGATCCAAAAGCGGTCGCACAATCTAGCTCCTAGGATGTAGAAAAAATCCTCCTTCCCCATAAAATTGGCTCTGTCGGAGCGAGATGTTTGTATGTACGAGCAAACAAAACTATAGCATATATATTTGTACATCAGTTCATGCAACAAAAATAGTTCTAGTGCACTAGGCTAGATAGCAAACATTCAAACTTGCATGTATAAAGCATGGTTGGCGAGGACATCACTCTAAGGTATGAGCTAGGTAACCTTTAGGCCAACCTCAATAGAGAGTTTCGTGATGTTGTTTTTAAAACTGTTGTGTCATATAAAATAAAATAAAACATGGATGAAACACTCACTCTTAATGAAGAGTTTCATTTTATGATTTCATAGACATTTAATTCATGACTCATAGAGAGTTAATAATTGTAACAAGAGAATTCCATTCATTTATTCTCAGTCGCAAAAAAAACCTCGTATCTTCTCTCATTTCTTAAAATCGTCACACGTCACGTCATAAAAAAACAGTTATATGACAGCTTATTAAATGTAAAAAAAACTCTGATAAATTTCTATTGAGACTGGTCTTAGGATCTAGGAACCAATCAAGCCCTAAGAATCTGGACTTTAGCATTAAATTTTTTTTACAACTTTCTTATGAAATTATAGTCTATAAGCAAAACGTGGCCTTTAAATTGAAGCAATATTTTAATGTAAAGTTTTGGAAGATGCATAAATGAAAGTTCAAATGTCACGAGGCTTACAAAATTGATGACAATTTTTCAAAAAAAAAAAAATAAAAAACTCATACAAGCCAAAGTCGCTTTGTCGAGCGCGAGCCGTGCTGGGGGCTCCTGCCGCTCGTGTCCAACTCGAACCACCGCCACGCTCTAGAGGCATCCAGCAGTATTCCAACCCAATCCCATCTTTGTATCCATCTTCCTCCTCTCGGAAGCCCGATTCGCCAAACGGTCCCGGTTCGCCGCCGCCGCCCGGTCTCGCCCTCTTCGCAAGCAAAAACCCTAGGCTAGGGGACGGGAGCGAAGTCCCACGCACGGCGACATGGACGCCATCCGGAAGCAGCTCGACCAGCTCATGGGCGCCAACCGCAACGGCGACGTGCGGGAGGTCAGCCGCAAGTACTACGATCGCGACGTCTGCCACCTCTACCTCGTCGGCCTCTGCCCCCACGACCTCTTCCAGCTTACCGTATGTGTCCTACTGCCCTTGTTCCCCTCATTCCATAACCTCACTAATCTGGAACGTTCGAGTAGATCTGGGTTGGGTTGTCGCGCGGTTCCTGGGTTTTGGTGGCGATTTTTAATTTTTATTTGTTTGTGTTTTGCAGAAGATGGACATGGGCCCGTGCCCGAAGCTGCACTCGCTGCAACTGCGCAAAGAGTATCCTTCCAAGCCAAGAGTTACTTTATTTTGTGTATTTGTTTGTGGGGGTTAGTTTTTGAGTGAGGCTTCATGTGTAAAAGCCAATTCAACGATTCATAAAATAAAATTACATTTGATTCTTTTTTTTTTTGTCTGCCTAATGGTTCGGTAGGAAGTTACAGTCTATACTCGGTCGGTATTTCTGAGGTGATGGGGAAATGAATTGGACAAGTCTAATGAATTCAATATTACGATATTAGTTTGCAATTTGTGGCCTGAGGGCTGCACATGCTATGCTACTGCACATTTTTTTTTTATCTTGTGACTTTCATATGATTAAGATGCAGCATACAATCTTTTGTTAGGTTAGCATTGTGTTGTAGCTTCATATTTGCAATAATCTAGGCAATGGGGTTGCTTTATGGATGCTTCAGAATCGAGTTTCCTCTTGCTAAACAATGTGAACCAACATTAGTGACTTGGGCTCTCACAGTAGTTTTGATGCATTCCCTGAGGCTAGGGGCCAGCAGTGAACTCTGAGGGCCCCCATGATATTTGTCTATTTTTTTTTCTAATCAATGAACTTTGTCTTAATTATCATCATTTGTGGCATTGTGCACACATTAGGTTCAAATGGTTTGAATTGGTGATCAAAGAATCTGTTGGATAACTAGGTGTGGCTCTGTTTGTGGATTATTGTGGTCTTGAGTGAAACTGGGAACTCCTGGAGGTTCAGTATTTGTTGTTAAATAGTGCAGAGTTGTTGGCTTACATCCCCCACCCTTATTACCATTCTTATCTTAATTGTATGTTGTCAATTGGTTGAAATTACTCAGTTCTATGTCTTCCTGAGTGTGTCAATAGATATGAAGAAGCCAAAGCCAAAGGTACAGATAACTATGACCGTGAATTGGAAGAAACCATTGAAAGACTAATTGTTGAGTGTGAAAGGAAGATTCAGAGAGCCCTTAAGCGTTTGGAGGAGGAGGACGCTAAGGCAGCTATTGCTATTTCTGTCACGGAGGTCACACAGGTACATTCTGTTATTCTACTTCTGTTCCCGCCAAACTAACATTGACTGTTCAGTTATTTGGATAAACTGAGCAATGAAGTTTGTGCGTGCTTAATGCAGACCAAAGAAGTAATGGAGTTATCCAAACAAATTAGGCAGAAGATGAAGGATATTGATGGTTTTGGTAAGTTTGGTCATCGTTTTTTTTGTGTTCCATCATGGCTTGCAACAATAAAGAAGTTTGTGTTCAAACTTTGGTACACGGGGACAACATCGGGTAGGAATGGTGTAGACATCTTGATCGATAGGAGCCTTAAGGATGGAGTCGTTGATGTTAGGAGGCAAGGCGACCGGATTATCTTGGTCAAGCTGGTAGTTGGAGATTCGGCTCTGAATGTGATCAGTGTCTACGCCCCTTAGGTAGGTCTTAGCGAGGGCACCAAGAGGCAGTTTTGAGAAGATCTTGATAGCATGGTCAGTACCATGCCTATCAGCGAGAAACTATTTATAGGAGGAGACCTCAATGGCCATGTTGGTGCGACTAATGTAGGTTTCGAGCGGGTGCACGGGGGGTTCGGGTATGGTAGTAGAAATTAAGAGGGGGAGGATGTTTTGAACTTCGCGCTGGCCTATGACTTGTTGATAGCGAACACCCTCTTCAGGAAGAGGGAATCTCATCTAGTAACCTTTCGTAGTGGACAACACTCGAGCCAGATCGACTTTATCCTTACAAGGAGGGAGGATAGACGTGCTTGCTTTGATTGTAAGGTGTTACCTGGGGAGTGTGTTGTCCCTCAACATAAGCTTGTGGTGGCGGACTTTCGCTTTCGGGTACGTGTCCATCGGGACAAACGGGCCAAGATTGCGAGAACGAAGTGGTGGAAGCTTAGAGGGGAAGCAGCGTAAACGTTTAAGGAGAGGATGCTAGACGAGGGGCCTTGCGAAGAAGGAGAAGATGCCGACGACATGTGGCTAAAGATGGCAACATGTGTCCGGAAGGTGGCTTCGGAAGTGTTTACACGCGTGAGTAGGGAAGGCAAACGGGAAGCGAAAGACACATGGTGGTGGAATGACGAGGTGCAAAGGGCTATTAGGGAGAAGGAGTGTTTCAAGCGTCTCCACCATGACAAGAGTGTAGCCAACATCGAGGGCTATAAAATATCGAAGAGGGTTGCAAAGCGAGCTGTGAGTGTAGCAAAAGGTCAAGCGTATGATGGCCTTTATCAACGGCTAGGCACGAAGGAAGGGGAGAATGACATTTATAGGATGGCTAGAATCCGCGAGAGGAAGACAAGGGACATCAACCAAATAAAATGCATCAAGGATGGAACAGATCGACTTCTGGTGAAGGATGAGGAGATCAAGGACAGATGGAGAGAGTACTTCAACAAGCTGTTTAATGGGGAGAATGATGGTCCTGCCCTTGAGTTGGACGACTCATTTGATGATACCAACAGACGCTTTGTGAGGAGAATTCAGGAGGCAGAGATCGGAGAGGCTTTGAAGAGGATGAAGGGAGGTAAAGCGATGGGCCCTGATGGTATTCCCATTGAGGTGTGGAGATACCTAGGCGCCAGAGCGATAGTATGGTTAACTAAGCTTTTTAACCTTATTTTTCGGTCTAACAAGATGCCTGAAGAATGGAGAAGTATATTAGTACCTGTTGGAGTGTGTGTGTGTGGGCCTCCAGCCCAGGCCGGCCCATGTAGGGCAAGGCCCATTAGGGTTAGGGTTGGCACTCTGTGCCTATATGTACCCTGGGGGTTCACCCCCTTCATCTATCCAATACAGAAACACTATCATTCTAGCATGGTATCACAGCGGAAGGTTTGATCTTTGCCGGTCGCCTCCCACACCTTCCGCTGCGCTGCCCCTGGGAGGAGTGAACTCCACTCCCAGGGGCAGCAACCTGAGCACCAAGCTCTACCCACCATTTTCCTTTCCGTACCAGTTTATGCAGCAGCAGCAACAGCTCCTCCCCGAGTTCAGATCAAGCGTCGTCGGCGTCGATCCGTCTTCCCCGATTGTAGATCGGGCGCCGCCAAGCCTGGATCCAGTCCGACCGGTGCCGGATCTGAGCCACCGAGCCGCCGGATCGCCTCCACGCCCGCCTCCACGAACCGGCTTCCTCCGGCACTCGCGGCCACGGGCCACCGCATCGCCACAGACGCTTGCTGCCTCGCCTCGTCCGCCGCTCTGGGGTCGCCCGCACCACCGCGGACCCTGTCCTGGCCACCCGCGGTCCCGCTAGCTCGTCCTCGCGCGGCCTTGGCGCTGGCGCTACCCTCTTCTCGTCGAACATCCGCGGCGGCCCGGCCCACGCGGTCCCACTTCGGGAGCGGTCCCTGCACCTGCGCCTCTTCCTGCTCCGGGTCGGCCTCGCGCGCCTTCGAGCTCCACCCGGCCGGAGCCGTCATCTGGGGTAGCGCCGGACGCGGCGTGTTGCTCCACCGAGCACCCGCCACCAGCATGTGCCTCAGCTGCAGGATGCACCGCCTGCGCCGTCCGCACGCCGGCTCCACCGCTTCCATCCGGCCTCGCCTCATTTTTGACAGTTGCCATCCGTCTGCAGCCCTGCTCTGCCCGCTCGTTGCGCGTCACGTCACGAGAGGTGTGTCCGCCTAGAGCCATTGACTCAGCTCCTCTGCTTCAGGCGCCTTCCGTGACTGTGGGCTGCTCTGCTCTGCTCTGTATCCTTTTTCTTCTGCCTGGTCCGAGACCGGGATTGAGTCGCCCTGCCATTCGTCGTCTTCATCGACAATCCTGAGGACGAGCCAGCTGCTGCGCCCTTCCGGCTGTAGCGGCGCCGCTCGTGGTCTGCCTTCACCGCCGGTGTCGCCGCCTTTCCAGGCGGTCGCGCCACCCGCCGCCAGTCGTCGTCAAGCAAGCTTGTCCGGAGTCCACGCCCTTCGCCGTCTACCGCGAACAACGCCCCCCTCCCCGCCACCCCTGCTCTGAGCGCGGGACTTCTACGAGGGCGGGCAGGAAAGCCGCCACCCCACTTCTCCCCCTCCGCCACCCCTGATCTGAGCATGATCTCCGAGGTATCCGGGTGCGCTGCCATCGCTTGGCGCCCCTACCGCCGCATGGCTCGGCTCATCGTTCCGCGGCCACGACAGCTCGGTGTTGCGACTACGTCTTCGACCGTCTTCGCTGCCACCTCGACTCGGCGACTTCTACCTCGGCTACGATCACGACGACCTCGACCTCGGCTACTTCGGCACAAAGAGGGCTATCCACTTCTTCGCTCCAGCCACAACGTCCGCGACACGGTTGCGACTGCGGGGGGATGTCATCGCTTCGGCTTTGTTTGTCTCCAGTCTCATCGTGTGTGCGCCCCCATTGTGACTGCGGGGGGATGTTGGAGTGTGTGTGTGTGGGCCTCCAGCCCAGGCAGGCCCATGTAGGGCAAGGCCCATTAGGGTTAGGGTTGGCACTCTGTGCCTATATGTACCCTGGGGGTTCACCCCCTTCATCTATCCAATACAGAAACACTATAATTCTAGCAGTACCTATCTTCAAGAACAAGGGAGATGTTCAAAGTTGTACTAACTACCGTGGGATTAAGTTGATGAGCCATACGATGAAGCTCTGGGAGAGGGTTATCGAGCATCGCCTAAGGAGAGTGACACATGTGACCCAAAATCAGTTTGGGTTCATGCCTGGTAGGTCGACCATGGAGGCGATTTTCTTATTACGACAATTGATGGAGAGATATAGGGAGCAGAAGAAGGACTTGCACATGGTCTTTATTGACCTCGAGAAGGCATATGAAAAAGTACCGAGAAATATCATGTGGTGGGCCTTGGAAAAGCACAAAGTCCCAACTAAATACGTTACCCTCATCAAGGATATGTACATGGATGTGGTGACGTTTGTCCGAACATGTGATGGCGACACCAGTGACTTTCCAATTAAAATAGGACTGCATCAGGGGTCAACTTTGAGCCCTTATTTATTTGCTTTGGTGATGGATGAGATTACAAGGGACATACAAGGTGATATCCCTTGGTGTATGCTCTTTGCTAATGATGTGGTGCTAGTTGACGACAGTAGGGCGGGGGTTAATAGGAAGTTATAACTATGGAGGCACTCGTTAGAGTTGAAAGAGTTCAGACTTAGTAGGACTAAGACCGAGTACATGAGGTGCGATTTCAGCAGACTAGGCACGAGGAGGGAGACGTTAGCCTCGATGGGCAAGTGGTGGCCAAGAAGGATACTTTTCGGTATTTATGGTCGATGCTACAAAAGGATGGAGACATTGATGAAGATGTTAGGCATAGAATTTCAGTCGGCTGGTTGAAATGGCGTCAAGCTTCTGGCGTTCTCTGTGACAAAAGGGTGCCTCAGAAGTTGAAAGGTAAGTTCTATAGTACGGCGATTCGTCCGGCGATGTTATACGGTGCTGAGCGTTGGCCTACAAAAAGGCGACATGTCCAGCAATTGAGTGTAGCAGAGATGCGTATGTTGCGTTGGTGTTGTGGGCACACAAGAAGGGATAGAGTCCGAAACGATGATATTCGGGATAGGGTTGGGGTGGCACCAATTAAGGAGAAATTGATTCAACATCGGTTGAGATGGTTTGGACATGTCCAACGGAGGCCTCCTGAGGCGCCGGTGCGTAGTGGAGTTCTAAAGAGGGCCGATAATGTAAAGAGCGGTAGAGGTCGACCTAAACTAACTTGGGATGAGTCCGTTAAGAGAGATCTTAAGGAGTGGAATATCTCCAAGGATTTAGCTATGGACAGGAGCGCTTGGAGATTGGCAATCAACGTGCCTGAACCGTGACCTTTTTTTTTGTCTTGTGCCCTTTATGTCCCTTTATGTGTCTCCCTGTTTCTCGTCTCTTTTGGGTTTCATCTCTAGCATACCCCAACTTGCTAGGGACAAAAGACTATGTTGTTGTTGTTGTTGTTGGTTGTTGTTGTGTTCACACATATGATTTGCTTACTCTATTATATGCTTAATGCTATTTGGAGATTGACACGTTTGTGACAGCTTGATAATAGCATGTTTTTTCTTCTTTTGCCTTGAGTTGGCCTAGTATTTTTGAACTTTTCACATGGGAACTGTTCGGTGACAAGAAAGTATATTGTTCTTGAAATGTATGATTTGTTTCTTTTAGTATTTTGCGTATTTGATCACAATTAATAGTATACACACCAATAACCTAACAATCACTATTGTTTTAGTGCATGCCCAAATGGCTAAAAAATGCCCTTTTGCTTTACCTCCTCTAACAAAAATGTTTATATGATAAAGGAAAAAGTCCAAATTACTCCCTCCAAGTTTCGTCTATGTCCAGATAACCCTCTAAACTAACCTTTAGTTCAATTTACTACCTCCAAATATTCCAGTCGGTCCAATTTACACCTTAACAAGATAGTTATTTTTGTTTCTTCATGTATAAGTTGAGTTTTAATATCAATTTTTGTTAGGTGACAGAGGACATCACAAGTTATATTAGAAAAAAATCTATCTTACTTTTTCGCCACTATTTTGATAGCTTAGGAAATTTAATAATAAATAAACACTAGAGATGCAACATTGTACAAAACATAATTTGAAAATTTCATAATGTATTTTTCTAACACAAAATATGATGTCGTTATCACTTCACAAAATTTGAAACTAAAACACAATTTGTACATAGAGAAATAAAAAAAGAATTTTTTTTAAGTTGTAAATTGGACCAACTGAAATAGTTGGAGGGAGTAAATTGAACCAAATGTTAGTTTAGGGGGTTATCTGGACATATGCTAAATTTGAGGGGAATAATTTGGACTTTTTCCTATGATAAATGAAATAGCAGGACAATGTGTTTGAAAAGATCCTTAGAACATGTAGTGTTTTCTCAAATATCTAAAGTCACTGTGAAGGGCTGAAGGCATGGCCGCATGGATATTTGATCTGAACAATCAAACCTTCCTGAAATGCTTTGACCTTCTCTATTGACAAATCTAGTAATTTTCTTGTCATCGTGCCTATAATGGTTAGGTATCCTATCCTTGTTTTGGAATATTTTTTTTTTACTCTGGTAGTTTCATTTTGGTTTCTCTTTGTGTTTACTTTATGCCAAAGCAAATTTTTCGAAGCCTTCTTCCCGGTACATTCAGTACCTTAACTTCTTCGTCTTGCCATATGATCTACCTTGTACTCTAGATCTTGAGGGTAACACCGAGGGAAAAATTCGGGCCACTGAAGAGCTTGACAAGCTAAAAGAACAAAGGGCAGAAGAGCAGGTACTTTATATAGCTGAATTGCTAATCATCCTCTTACTGTGTAATAATTCTTTACAAATTCGAGGTCACACATTTATCAGTTTTTTTTGCTA
This sequence comes from Saccharum hybrid cultivar R570, assembly GCA_038087645.1. Taxonomy (NCBI): domain Eukaryota; kingdom Viridiplantae; phylum Streptophyta; class Magnoliopsida; order Poales; family Poaceae; genus Saccharum; species Saccharum hybrid cultivar. Next base: position 5,390,969 of record JAQSUU010000191.1, on the reverse strand, counting down.
TATTATTCCAGGCAAAGATATTACTTGAAGCCTTTAACAAAGACCGTGCATCTTTAATAAATTCTCTTCAAAATGCCACTCAAACAACTACACCTGTTCCCCCAGCTGCTCCGGATGCACGGACACAAGAAATGATAAACGAGAAACTGAAAAAGGCAGAAGAACTAGGTATTTACCTTTTGCTCTTATTTTACTTCCAATACTTTTCTCCCCTTGACTGTTATAAATGCAAATCTCTATTGACATGGTTGTTCTACCCTTGTCTCCTTACATATATCATGAGGTGCCTAGTGATCTCTCAATTTTATTTTTATGTTGAACAGGTGAGAATGGAATGGTTGATGAAGCTCAAAAATTGTTGGATGAGGCAGAAGCTCTGAAGAAGGTTGGTGTTTTCTTTTAATATTTAACTTTGTCAGAATTCTATCAGCTTAATTGACAGGATTGTCTTGTCATTATTAACCAGCTGAGCACCCAGCCACAGGCTGTTCCAGACTCTACAAAAATGACAACTTATATCCAAATTGTAAGTTTGGTGAACTGCCCTTGCTCGTTCCATGTGAAAAAGTCATTATTTCTGTTTAGTTTTGTTCAAAATCCTTGTATCCTTTTCCATGAATATCATGGGAGTTTTTTATTTTTAGTACTGTGTACATGATTAAAATCTCTACATGCTAAATCTCTTTTCACATATTCTTGTTGGGAATATTAGTATAGACACAGCTGTATTGTGGTATTTTATGTAATAATACCCTTTTTCTATTTTTGTTTAGACTGATCAAAAGCTGCGCCTGTGCGACATATGTGGAGCATTCTTGAGCGTATATGACAGGTAAACTCTTGTTTAGCTGCTGGATCGATTTGTACTACTAGGACCATGGATATCGCAGAGTTTGGGTTTTTTTTACAGTTCTTCAGCTTTTGACGGACATATGTACCTCCTTTTTCACCAGCAGGCTTTTGGGCCCACTTTTACGAGGATTACTTTTGCAGCTAAAGAATGTGCGTGTTTATTATACGTGTACTATTACCATGCGAAGTAGTTTTTAAGGCTTTAATAAATTATCATAAACTTTGTGATATGATGACGTATATAATTTACAGTTACCAGCATAGCTAATTTCCCTTTTACCCCACAGTGACCGTCGCCTGGCAGATCATTTTGGAGGGAAACTTCATATGGGTTATATGCTTATTCGTGAGAGATTGTCTGAACTGCAGGTTTGTTTTTGTAAATCGTGTGATCTTCTGAGTGAAGCTTACTGGATTTCTTTTACTGAACTTGATCAGTTTTATTAGTGCTTGGTTGTTTTTATGTGAGAGGGTGACATGATCTTGTTTCTATTCCTTTTATATGTACAGGAAGAAAAGAACAAAAAACAGAAGTTAGACCGAGCTGAGTATGACAGAAGGTGATATTTTTTCCCTATCCTTTTGAAGCCTTGCTAGTATCAATTCAGTATTTCTATTTATGATAGTGTAGAACTGCTAGTAGTCTTCAAAGCTTGATCTAATATACTCTTAACACCAGGTCCAGGGAAAGGAGCGGGGAACGTGCCAGGGCTTCGAGCAGGGATCGCTACAGAGGAGACCGCAGCAGTAGCCGTGACAGGGATTATGACCGCAGAAGAAGCCATGATCGCTACCATGACAGGGAGAGAGAACGAGATTCCGGGCGGTCTCGTAGTTATGATTCCAGAAGCCACCGCAGGTCACGTTCACCAAGGGGAAGTTCTAGGGATTATGATCGATCTGGGTACGTTTACTTCTACTTCAGTTAGCAACTTAGCATGTATTAATGGAACTCCAAAGAGCTGCTTTCTTAATTATCTCTTGCTATTGTGGTAACACTGATTGTTGTCTTCAAACAAGGATAGAATGTAGCAAGGTTATTAACTGCAACTTCATGTGGAAAAAAGGAAGTTATCTAACTTTGTTTTTGGTAAAGGTGTATATCTGACTTTGTTTTGCATCTTTCTGCAGGCGTTACGAACGACGAGATCGGTACTAGGAGTAAGGAAGCCTCCTTGAAGTTTAGGGAGCTAGATTGCATCGCCCCAGTGTTCCTGTTCCGGAATTCTAACAGGGGGCTTAGGTCCAACTGGAGAAAGGCATCAGCTCTTTGCATAACTAAGGGATAGGATCTGACATAATCTATGCTAATCATATTGTTATGCTAGCTGGTGTTTATCGTGTAAACAGAATGTGGTGGTACCTTTTTACGCTTATATGTGAATCATACTTTTTTACGCCATGTACTCCCTCAGTTCCAAATTGTATAAGCCGTTGGCTTTCTTTAATATATATCTTTTACCATGTATGACATAATGTATATCTAGATATGCAGCAAAAGCTATTGTCTAGAAAAGCTAGAACGACTTGCAATTTAGAATGGAAAGAGTATCTATTATTCAACATTGGTGATTTCTGGTAACAAATTTTTACGCATACGAACGCTGAAGTTGTGGACTTATGACCGCAACACATGTCATGTTTTCTAGTCAAGGTGATTCTAAAGGTGGAATTCAAACTCTGCAATTTTTCTAGTCAAGGCGATTGTAGAGGTGGTATTCAAACTCTGTTGAATGTGTTAGATTACTGTAACTCAAACTGAAATTTCATTATGAGTATTGACGATGAACTAGTTGCACTGGACATGAATATAATGGATTCACAGCTAGGCAAGGCAAGTAGGCACCAGAACTAAATAATCATGGTTTGCCATTGCTTGAGACGGGATGCACAATTACCACTGTATACCCGATAACATTCGGTATGCAGAAAAGCTTGCCACAAACGGAAAACGGAAGTGCTCAGTACATGAGATAGTGCCTAGTCACACTCACAGAATACACAGGTCCGATAACGTTCCTTGAAGAAACAAAATCGAAAATTAGTGTTTTTTGAAGAAACAAAATCAAAAATTTATTGGCTCCATTGGTCGATTGGTGCCATTGCAGGTCGTTCATTTTTTTTGAAAATATTGGCAGGAGCTCTGCCATTGCAGGTCGTTCTCACCGTGCTGGCTAGCTCAGCTCATTAGCCTCTTGACTTTGTCTATGCAACTGCAACAAACGCAAGGTATTATAAAATCATAGAGAATGATTGCGCAAAAGAGGGATAAAGGAAAAAGAAAGGCCAACCTTTTTGGCAAATTAGGCAAGACACGTTCCACAGCATGAATAAAAATGTCACCTTCTATGTTCTCTGCTGAATTAGCAGGCCTATTATCATCGTCTAGCAAAGGAAACAAGAAAATCATTACCCATCAGCTTACAAATGGATTACGACCTACGAAGTATAAACTATACTATATAAACCCATTACACATCATAAAAGGAAAAGGTTTGATGATGGTTCACAATGTACCTCCAAGATGGCGTCTAGTCAGTTCGTCCACTTCATTGTTCTCCGCAGGCAACCATTCGTCTAAAATCTGCCCAATAATCGAATGGGCCAATATTGAAGTTTCATCACAGATTGCAGTAATCTCTGAACATCTTGACTTCTTCAAATGGTTACCATCAACAGACATCTCTGCATAGGGGTCCATGTCACTGTCAACAGCTTCATTGTCTCTGCAATGCCTAGTGCTTCCAGAGTCTTCAGCCCTGTCACATGGTTTCCCAAGTGCTTCTGATTTGGAACCAGAACCCTCAGCTCTAGAGACATTATGTGTATTGCCAATAGTTTCACCCCAGCAACTCACCTCTCGTAATATCAATGCCCAATAAACTACTAGAACGACAAGGCTCATGCATCTCCTGCTGCTCAGAGCTTAAATTGAAGTAGTTGGTCCCAGAAAGTATGAAATCATTATCCTCATTGCAGCAATCATTCCCTAAGCTAATCAACTCTTCGCATGAACATTCTTCTATACAACAATGTGCTAAAGCTTTGAGATGGCTGCTTAAGTTCAGTACAGCATCTACCTCAGCCTCCTTCCTCTCTTCTGTTAACACAAAATGTTGACATCTAGAAATCCGGTTTATAAAGGCTATATGGCTCGGAGGGCCTCATCTGGTAGATCATCATCACATCCAAACAAACATTCTGACAAGTAGTTCCTCAAAGCTGCTCTTAAGTGCATCCTTTCAACTTTAGAATCATGATCCAGTATGGGGTGCAGTAATTTCAGCTTCTCATGCTTGATTTTTGTAAGTGACCAAAGAGCATTCAGGATATCATTCTGCAAAGATATAGTTTCTTTTGCAAAGGGGAAGAACCCTGATTGCGAAATACTCACACTTCTCAGCTTTTGCTTCTGATATAGGTTCACCGCTGACATTGCCTTTGCTAATTTTTTTGGCAGGTAATTACCTTCCTCAAGCTCTGTTAAAATCTTGTTGCACCTTTTCCTTACCATTTTGATTATATGTGCTCTTGTGGAAGAGCGATCAATTAATCCAAATTTTGGGGTACACGGTTTTCCTCTAATCTTTCTATCAATTGCAACAAGACCCTGCATGGGCATTCCTTCAAGCTCATCCAACGCATGATTGATAGCAGACAAAAGTTGTGGTGACACGGGTGTGACAAGCCTCACAGAACCAGATCGATAGCTGCATGGATTTCTAAAAATATTGAATAGCTGGCATACCATGTCTTTCTGATCCAAGCTGGCCAAGTAACTTGGAAGGTGAGATTTTACAATCTTTTCCATTACAGACCTAGTCTTATCAAAAGTAAACTTGTGATGACTGACGATACAAGCCACTGAATGAAGTGTTTCATAGGTCAATTTACCAATTGTGTCCTGCATGACACCAAGATATTCTGGACCAAGTGGTTCATCTTCCTTCTTCTGGAAGTTAAAAAGCTGGAGGCCCTCCTGAACTAAGTGATGGGTATAGCCATTGCACTCTGAACTCCAAAGTTTCTTAATGCTACCTCTTACTTTATCACAAGATATCTGAAAAAATGGTCCCCACTAGATTCACATTTTATATTTTGAACTGACGTAATGCAACCGAAATTGCTGTTATATGAACTAGTAAGTCAGGAAACTGAGAAATGGTTCCAAAACGATTGAAAGCTCATTGCCGGGTAAGGAAAATTTATATAGCAATGACAAAAACATTTTTTTGGAGAGATACAATTAAATTGAACCATGTTCAAACTTCAAAACAACAACATAGATAGGATGAGAGTACCACGTGCAATAGTTCCTAACTGGGCACTAGCGTGCTCTTCCATAAGTTTTAAGCATTATGTATTTAGCTATTTATTGAAATAAAGTCCTTGAGTACACACCTGGCTTATTCTTGAGTAAAAATTATACATGGAAAAATAGAATATTGATTACTTCACATATTTGGCTAATACCTTAAAGACCTAAACATACAGGTGGAGGGATTTGAATAAGTGGGTATCCAGCTAATGTACTCGAGAGGAGAAACCATATGTGCACATAGTACATGAGCCGTGAGCTGATGTTAGTAAGAATGTAAAAGAAACTTTAAGGTATACATAGTTCTTTCTAAAGTACTAAACACTTACTTCTTTACTCCTGATATATGACTCTGGCAAGTACCTGCATAAGCAGAGAACTAACAATTAGACTTATTATAGTCACTACATACATCCTGAGCATCCTGAGTGTTATTTGTGTGTGTGTGCCGGGGGAGGAGGGGGGATGTAAATTAGGGAAACAGAGTTCGATGGGGAAACATTTCAGAGCAAGATAGATGTCATTACACATAATGGTAGCATTTAGCACAATAATTTTCAGCTTTTCAGAATGCATCAAAGCATTGCTATGGCATCTACAGTGCGAGAAGTGCTTAATAAACACAATAATGCATGAGAAAGTTACCACCCAAAATGGATTTACCATTGAATCTGCAGAATCAAATTTCATTGTGATATGGATAAATTTTCATCCCGGTTGGGGCCATAATAGAACACTAAGCTTCAGAGAACTTAATAAAGGGACCAAGCAAAAGTCTGGACTAGAACACTACTCTCGTCCCAGAAGTCAGCGCACACTTACACGTCATCCAAAAACTTCGGTCGCTTCGCACGCCTGATGCAGCCATCAGGTTCGAGGACCATCGACTCCAGCCAGCTGCAAATTAAGAGGGCCCCGAATCTTTTGTGAAGCGGGGTGGGAAAACGAAAATGCATTCTGATCGGAGGTGCGCCGGAAGGAGAAACCACACGGACCTCCGCTTCTCGTCGACGTGGGATTGCTGGCTCGAAACGAGCGAGCACGGTTCCTCCGCATCCTCGAAAGTGAACTCCATCACCACCGCTCAAGATAGCGGGCGGAGGGAGAGAACTAGCTGCCACTGATAGCAGGCGCTCACGGACGACGCGGTTGGGGCTTGGGGGCGAGCCACGCGGCCGGCGTCAGGATCGGCCGGCCGGGACTCGGTCGGAGGTGAGGAGGCGAGGAGCGGTAGGGGCGGCCGTATGGGGTTCGGGAGGTGGCGGCCTAGTGGAGTGCGCCGTGCGCGCGCATTGCCCTTGTCGGCCTTGCCGACCCGAGACCTGGGCTGTCGGTCTGTGACAGCCCAGTACTCCAGTAGACTACACGTGGGTTTCTTTTTCCTCGAAAATTTTTAAAACCATATATTAATTAAATTTGAAGTTCACCCACGAGGTAATTTGTATTTCTCGACTTGCGCCATATGGCGATTTGTTGTAAATGCCCGTCCCTTCATTCAAAAAGCCATCCCGCTGTGCAAGTTTGCATAACCATGTAATCGACTCAACAGGGTTCATGCGCTTAATTTATGTTTATTCATCGTGTCAGGGTGGATGAGCATATAGTGAAGACTAGTGTTATTCTAAATGATGGGCAAAATGGCTAATTAAACAGAAATAATGTACCACCGTGTATTATTTAAACGATGTGTAAACAAGACTAAACAATCGTTTATGCAAACAATGACGAAGACATGTGTGACCATGCCTAAGCTTTGCATTTGTGATTCTTTGGTGGAAACTCTAAACAAAAGTTAAGTTTATACCACTGGAGCAGATACCTAACTCTAATAAACATTTACATCAGTGACTCCATGTTAGAAAAAAATGACATTATTGTGTCGTGTAGAGCAATGACTCGTACCATGCCATTTCCGTAGTTTGTCTGTGGTAGCTTCTTTTGATACTGCAGGGATACGATAGCTTTCTTGTATTTAGAATAATATCAGTATGGTCGGTAGAATGGCACAATGTCTTGATGAGATAGCTATTGCAACAATAGAGGCAAAATCTCTTTAATTTAATGTTTTATCCTTCTTTTGTGTTTATTTCTCTTCTTGCTATAAACTACAACTTGTGTATGCACACATGGGTTATGTAGAGAAACTATGGTTGATGATGAGATAAAAACCTATTCGAGTGATATTTTTGTGAGGGTTGAGTTGGCACACACGACATGCTATAGGCTGTGTTTGGGTCTACACCTAGCTTAAGTCTTGCTGGGATAAGTAGATATGTCACGGCATGACACGACATGACAAGAGCAACGTGCCGGCTAAGACAATTTGATGTTGCACAGAAGGGGTCAAACTAGGTGTAGGTCTTAGTCTTAGCCGTGGAGTGCTTTTCTCTTAAAAAACGACTAGGATATCAAAGACAACGTGTGATACGTGGTTGTTATTTTGTAATTGTTCCCTTTGGTGGGTTTCAGCTCAGTGAATTCTCTGTTTTGGTTTCACTAAGGCAGTTCTTCTCTGGTTTCATCTCAGTCATTTTCCTGTTTTTATTAGGTTTGGTAGTTCCACAAAGCAATGTGGCCGGCGTTTTGGGTGATTTAGCTTCAAAATTGCCCCATGGTGTGGACAGAGCTGCTCTCCTCGTCTTAGCTTGGGAGGCTCTGTCTGTCCGGGACTCCAGTTGGGCGGGTAGTCGCTAGGTAGTTAATAGCTTACTTTAAAGAGCAGTCGAGAGCACATCTGTAAATGCAAGTACATTCTACGATAATTTCTACCGCTATGATGCTATCGAATCGATTAGGCATTCTGACAATTTTTCAAACATTGATTAGGCTGAGTGTTTAAACAGAAGCTCATGCAAATCAGTTTTATTTCCGTATAGTCTCTCTGAATCACAACATCACATCCCTAGCCTAGCTTGCTGATGTCTCGCCGCTCCGCTCCCCACACACAATTCACACTACCAAACCGAAACATCCGCACCACACAATCGCCATCTATCCATCCACACGTTCATGACACAGCGAGCCAATAATGAGGTCAGACGGTCAGTCATGAGAGTCAGCAGGTGAGGTTGCTGCCCGGGTCAACGCCGAAATCCTGGCAGAACTGCTTGTAGTAGGCGACGCGGTTGTTGACGGAATCCGGGTTCTTGCCGTCGCACTCGAGCGCGCCGTTGATGGCCCGGATGGTGGCGCCGAAGCCCTGCCCGGAGACGAAGACCCCGTGCACGTTGTTCATCCAGTACCAGAGCGCCGACCGGAACGCGACGAGGGCGCTGCGCGCCACCGCGTCGGGGTCGCCCAGCCCGTCGAAGCCGATGCTCTGCCCCGCTGGCCCGTAGTTGTAGTTCCACGAGATCTGCAGCGGGCCGCGCCCGTAGTACCCTTTCCCCGCCTGGCACGGCCACTGCGTGTTGTTCGGGTCGCAGTAGTTCTTGCTCGGCCCGTCGATCTCGTTGATGTAGCAGAACTCTACACGGTTGGTGGATGAAACGACGAGCTTGAATTTTAGAATGTCTGTAGCTTGAATGAGAAATGAAAAACGAGCTTCGGTTTTGTGATACGTACTTATGGTCTCGTGGTTGGCGTTGCCGAAGAAGGCGGCGATCTCGCGCTTGGAGTCGTCGACGGTGCCGGTGCGGCCGAACGACGGGTAGTAGCCGGCGGCGGCAAGGAAGGCGTCGCGGGTGTAGAACCCGTTGGCCTCGCACGAGGCGGCGGCCTGCGCGAGGAGCGCGTCGAAGAAGGCCGGCGTGACGATGCTGGCCACGGACACGTTGTTGGTCGCCGGCACGTCGCAGGGGCCCGACTGGCACCCGGCGCCGCAGTAGTCCTCGCCCGTCCCGCAGTACCCGTACTTGCTGCAGCACTGGTCCGACGCGCACCCGCAGTTCTGCGCGGCCGCCGTGGTGGCCCAGAGGACGAGCGCCAGGACGGCGGCGACGAGCGCCGTCGGTGGCGCGACGAGCTTCTGTGCCATTGCTGGTTGCGTTTGTGTGTGATACTGATGCCTGCTTCTGGAGCTCTGGTGAGTGAGTTTCACGGTGGGCTGGGGCCTGACTTTTATAGAGTAGGAGTAGGATTGGACTTTGGAGAGAAGCATGCATCCGATCAGGTCGTCTCACCTGTCTCGATCGTCCAAATGAAACGAGGGCCGAGTCAAACCGAGCGATACTCAGCAGGTCGACGCCGTTCCCAGGTCGGCATCTGCACGTTGTGAAATCGGTGTGAACCGCGTCGACCTCTGTGTGGGCTCATGCTGAAGCACGTCGCTGCTGGCGCTGCCTCACTTCTTGTTCTTGGCAGATACTTGGCCCCTTTTCTACCCGGCTACCATGGCGTAACGGCCGCGCAGATCAGAGATGATGAAAACGAGAAGCAGTTTCCATGCTCAGCTGTACGTACGTTTGTTCTTAGCGGCACCTGCAGCGTTCATCTCGCGGCGTCTGCCAGCGTTGTTACTCAGGTAAAGTGAAATGTGGCCCTGTCGCGATCGTCCAAGCTGTTTCTGTGCAAATGACAGAACCAGTCGGTGTTTGTTGAAGCCGCCACTTCTGGAAAAAAAAAACGCACTGAAGACTATTCGTGCAGCTGGCAAGAACCGGAGGTGGTAGAACGGAGGCCACACACGCGTCAACGAGTCAAAGTCAAACCATGACAAACAGAGGCCCAACTAGTCAGCTGCCTCCGTTCCATTTCTTATCCGGCCGGCCGTATCCGTTGACGACTTATGTCATCTGAGTACTTCTGTATTTGCCACCACACAGGCACTGGTAGAGCTGCGAGTTTCGTGAACGAAACATGAGACAGACAAGTCAGCGCTGTTTATGCTGCAACTACAAGCAGTCGTCGTTTCGGCGCACGCAGTAATGGAAATTGAAACGGTCCGATGTTCTTCGAAGCATATACTCCGTAGTAGGGATGAAAACGGATCGGATACGGACGGATATCACTGATATCGTATTTGTTTTCATATTTATGTCCGGATTCGGATTCGAATACGGATAGTATAAAAAAATATCGGATAGAATACGATTGGATATCGACATCATAAATATGTGATTTAAATATTCGGATACGAATACGGTATCGGATGTTAAATATCCGGACTCGGATACGGACAGATTAAAACCTCTTTAAACGAATTCGGTCTCGAATACGGTCGGAAAATATCCGTACCGTTTTCATCCCTACTCCGTAGTCATAATAAAAATGCATGGACGGGCATGACCTTGCTCCAGTCCCCACCATATGTAGGTCTCTTAAAATGCATTTTTAGACACTCTTTAGATGTTATGTTATTATAGGATCTTGTCATTTAGGTGAATGGACTTGTGATCCAGTGGTAGGACAATCCAATGGAACGCTACCCATCAGGATTCAAACTGAGTTGTCGCACCTATTTTTCTGGATATTTTTTAGAAAAAGCAAGGTACACGTACGCGTGCGCGTTCGGTGGTACTGCGTGTTTCCCGCGCACTAGAGGCTATAGAGCCTCTCAATCTCTTTTTTGCGTGTGTACGGACGCGCACGCGTGTGTATGCGTGTGTTGTGAGTGTTGAGTGCGTGGATTGTGTACGCTGTCATTTAGAAACCATAGGTTTAGAACCCATTAGACGTATAAAACCATGAGCAGTGCGAGTGGCGTCGGTGGTTCTCGTGGGCAGCATGTAAATTTCTTTGATCGTAGCTTATTTATCACACGTGTCAGATTTGTAGTTCTTGAACTAGGACAAGCATATATATGAATATTGGTTCATGAGGTTATCTTACTGGGTTTTTCCTATTCTTTTCCTACCTATACTAGGGTGTGTTCACTTCGCGAAAAGTAGCTGAAAAGTTACTGTAGCATCTTTCGTTGTTATTTAGCAAAATTTGTCCAATTATGGACTAACTAGGCTCAAAAGATTCGTCCCGACATTTACAAACAAACTATGCAATTAGTTATCTTTTTTATCTACATTTAATACTCTATGCATGCGTCGAAAAATTTGATGTGATGGGTTGAAGAGGAAATATTTTGGGTTGTGAGGGGAAGTGAACAAGGCCCTATTAAACTTCTGTTGCCCATCTCAAAATACTGCTTTACAATGGCCAGGATGAACTGAACCATCAGCATGCCTAGGTACTAGGTAATGATCAACAACTGGTACTCGTCAGGTAATTTCGATGCAGTCCACAATAAGAAAAAAAACTGCACAACATCTTTTTTTTCCTTAAAATAATTAAATGTAGATGTTACCGCCGAACTGTTTCCGAATTTTAGGACTGCTCAGCTTCATGTGTGGTAGGTCTTATAGTTTAATTTTGGCCTCGGCGATGTATACTTCTGAAATAATTACATCCAAAGTCTAATTGTGATCTCAATACAGCTTCAAATAACTATTTATATGTTCTCATTTTAATTATCTAACCCAGGTAACATCATCAAACCAAATCTTTATATGTTTCTATTTTACCATTAGTATTATTACGGTAATCAAAACACCAAACATAATCGACAATTTTGTTGCTCGTGGCCCTGTTGGGTTAGTGTGGTCTATGATTTATTCCGTAGTGTATTTGGCACAATGGTTGTTATGCTTATGCCAATTACCAAATAAAATAGTGCCATCCTTTCATTCCATTGGCCAAAAATGTCATTATTCCCACGCACATATAGCCAAATTAAATATCGGTGTTCTCATATTTGCACATATCATCGCTATATGCTGTGGGCGCCGTGAAGCGTGCCACCCATTCTAGTATTAAGAGCAAGAAAGCCAATGTATTCCGTCAACCAACGATGTCAGTGAATTTAAAAAACACCTCAAGATGTGTAGGAATATTGTGGCCTTAGCTATCCGATGACACCTGTCTTCACAATGAAGAATGAGAACCATTAGCATGCGAGAGAAGGAAGGCACGAGGCTACCGATCTCCCGCGTCTATAGCCCGTTCATGTATGATGTCTCCCTCGCATACGGGCTCCCAGATCCAGATGTGGGGGTGACGTGGAGGCTTTTGGGCGACGACGGCCGGTGGCTATTGGGTTGGCGGGCTTCGGCGTGGACGAGGCAACAAGTGGTTGCAAGCGGCTCAGCTAAGGTGGTGGTGTTGGGAGGTCATGGGGCACGACTAGCTTTGGTGCGCACGACGCTGAGCGTGCCACGCTAGTGGTGGCCATGGTGCATGGGCGTTGATTATGTTGTAGCTACACGCATAGGCCTGGACAAGTGGTGAGGTTTGCCTGTGCGCTAGTGGTGGTGGTCATCGACAACGGGACAGGCGGCCACAGGTTGTCCCATGTTGTCGGGTGGCTGCTGGGAGAGGACCATGACAACCAACCCTACATGGCATCGAGCGGTGCAGCGAGGGACAACATCGAAAGATGGCGTTTGCAGCAATGACAGTGTTAGACTACCAGACTTACATTGGACTGCGGATGGGTAGCCTTGGATGGCCAGGGTTATTCCAGTGTGGGACATCATCGCAAGACGGCGCAAGCATCAGTGGTGCGCCACAATGCCAACATTGGGTGAGGGTTGTGCGCCTATGTTGAAAATTTGGTGGTGGTTTTATTGTTGGAAGATACCTTTAAGTTGTGGGGCAGGTTTGCACACCCCTCCGATGGCAATACAAGAAATAGTTTTATGGCGTGGAGTCCAACGACGGTGGCAAGTTCCACATGTTGTGTCCTTCGAGGCGAAAAGAAGGTTTGAAGTCTAGCGGCGAATGTGGCGAGGTCCCCACACGCCATGTTTTCGTAGTGACTACTACGAGACAACCCTGGAGGTACCTGGATCTGATGAAATCGTCCCGTTGATTGTGTGTGGAGCTGCAACCACACTACAGCGAAGGGTCACACATCGGCCTTCTCAACGCCGTGCAGTCTACTTCGGATTCTGAAGATGCAGAGCCACGATTGGAGTCTTCGACGATCACCTACAACAGCCAACAACGATATTAGTTGCTGCCATCTATGGTGTGTGGTGCGTGTTGTTTTGTCCAACCGTTTACTTGTTGTTGGTGTTGTTTTTTCTTTCTTTTGTATAGATAGCCTCTCAATGTTGCTTGTTTATAATTTCTGTTATTATAAATAAAAATAGGCATTGTCAGTGTCGGTTTGTAAGAAAAAAGAAAATAAGAACCATCTTAAGAATTATTTCTTTCCGATTGATGCACAAACACCGTTGGAGATTACTGCTTGGTGGCAAAATCATGTGCAAATATTTTAGCAATGTGCATGCTTATCTTTTTTTTTTAAGTTTTGAGCGCATATATATTATAGATCTACATGGTGTAATAATGTAACCAGAGGGGGAAAGAGAATAGATAAAATAGATCTCCATAAAGTGAAGATGCATAATACTACCTTCATCCCAAAATAATCAATTCCTAAAATATTTCTAAGTCAAATTATTTTTATGTTTGACCAATTTTATAAAAAAGAGCAACAACATCGATAACACCAAACAAGTGTATTGTGAAAACTATTTTGTGATGTATATATTGATATACTAATTTAGTGTCATAATATTGGTACTCTTTTCTCTATAGTTGATCTGATTTAAAATAGTTTGATTTATGACAATTTTAGAAGTTGATTTAATTTAGGATGACGGGGTAGTGCAGTTGCCACGAAGATACCCTCTGATGGTAAATTTAGTGTAGCTTAGCTGGTTGGGTTTCTTGTAGTAGAACCTAGGTTGAGGTCCCTAATTTGATATAGATGCTCGTATTTTTCTGTATTTATTTCAGAATTTAACAATGTTATTTTTTCAGTGATAGGCGACATACTCCTTCATAGCAAGATGTTTGTGGTAATTTTATTAATATCGAGATTTGTTAGTACAATCTTAGTATATACGTGTTTATAATTTTAAAAAGAAATGGTGTTGTGATTATATTGATTAAAAAACTATAGAGATATAATGAGTACTCTCACATGTCGAGAGTCAAACGTAGCTAATTTAGATCAAATATACACAATAGATTATTAATATTTATTGTGCATAATGAGCATCATTATATTAATCATTGAATATATTTTAATAACACTACTATAAATCTAGTAAAACTTAAAAAAAATTAACATGTACGAAAATCGACATTTAAAAAGGGAAAAAGGGAAGGAGTGAGTATTTGCGTGGAAGAAATATATTGGCAGGAGTGTTTCACAATAGGGCATTTTGACTAGTTATTGCTCTAGTTAATAATAAAGAAAATATATAGAGTTTTTTATTTAAACTTTAAACAGGCAATCAGTTCTGTCTTCTGGTTCTGCAGAACCTAACCAAGCAACCCGTTCCGTTTTGCCTTATCTTCTCCCGTTCACCCCGCGTGCGCGCGCGATCTCTCTCGCGCGGCGACCGACCGGCGCCGCCCTACGCCAGGTTCCCAGGCGTTCGTCTGTCCCTTCGCCAGGCCTTCGCCGGTCTCTTCGCCGGCGACGAGCACCCAACAAGTATGCGGACCCCTTCCCTTCCCTTCCATTCCTTTCCTGCTGTGCGAAACCGAGTTCCCGAACCCTAACTTGAGCTATTTGGCTATTTCCCTATTTATACGGACATGATCTAATTTCAAGTGTATAGATATATTATGCCTGCTAACTTCGATTTTTTCGCAAAATTGCTGGGTGTGCATGTCCTCTAGTGCCCGCCCCCGAGAGGAAGCATTCCATAGCCTATTAGAAAGCTGTATTGATGAATTGCGTTTTACATGTGAAAGTTGGAGTTTAATTTGCGCTGAGCAGTCAGTAATCAATCAAGCTGAGATAAGACAATGAAGAAGACATGTATGTGTCACCAACTTCTGGCAAATTAAGAAGCAGAATAAGGCTTCCCGCCTAATGTTTTCTTTGCCTTAAATTTGCTGAAATCGTTGTGAGAAATGAATGAACCAATCAAAATGTGCTCGGACATGCTGAAGTTTGCTAGTTGCCAATTTTTTAAGGCTAAAATTGATCTAAGTTGATCCCCATGTCACATGCTAATTCGCTGCTATCCCCTTTGCAGGTAGTCTTATGCCACTTTTTACTCATGTCATTCCTATTTGGAATGTGAGATGGTGGTATTTTTCTATACTGGTATAACAATGTTCATTAGACAGCTAACCTTAAGTTAGTTGTGATGCTTCCATCATTTTCTATTTTCAATTTTGTTGTTTTATTTAGATTATCATGTAGATTTCCTTGGTGTATAATGTAGTGTCATCGTGTCAATGGTAGCGCACACTGTCTCTATCTTTGGTTTGAGTGTCAATAAGGATTTGTCATACAGAACAGAGTTCCCTCATACTAGTAGCGCATGAACATGAAGGATTGAAGTTCATATGGTTTCTGCCAAGGTTGGCTACATTGCATTGAATCTGGTTATTGGTTAGCTTACCCGACAGATTCTCAGAAAACTTTATGTTCTGATGCATGAATTGTTTTTTTTCATTTTCTTTGTGTATTGAGGGAGGTAGAAAACTAAACTGGATCATGTGTATTGTTAATTATTATATAACTGAAAGACAGAGTTGATTGAAATTTCTTAAGAAGGAAAGTTATCTTAATCTTGGCAAACTGGTTGGATTTACACACACACAAAAACTCATTATGCTCCCCCCCTCCCCCCCCCCCCCCCCCCCCCCCCCCCCCCCCCCCCGCAACCCACCCCACACCACCACCACCAAAACACACACACCCCACATTCTATGCGTTACATCCTGCTGTTATCTTATTTTATACTGCCTTTGAGGCATTACCATTTTTCTCGTAATTTCTGAAATTCTTACATTTAATGTGAATCTGCAGATTTGGTTCTAGTTAACTATTCAAGAAGTAGGAAATGATGAGCTACTTCCAAGCCACTACTTGCAAGCCTCACAGTAGGATCATTGTGAACAAACCTATAGCAGGTCTTGGGAGCACAAGTCAGTATCCATTATATTCACATGCTCTCGGATTCCACAAGCTGAAACAGAAGGTGTACCCAAGGCTAGTACTCATTGCTGCTAGCCACAAAAGGCTTACTCCTGTATGTGCCTTAAGTGGAAAGCGAAACCCTGGCACTGATGATGATGTAAATAGCTTCTAAGGCCTTCCTTTTATCCTTGATATTTCTTATAAATTTATCATGCAAAAATGCATAGCTGTGTTGTTTTCTTGACATGAGTCCAGGGCTGTGTTGAATATGTTTCAACTAACAGTGTTACCGTGGCTTCACTGCCAATTACCAAAATTTTGGTCACGCATAGGTTTTGTCCAAGGCCAGTTTTTGGTAGGTTAGTTGGTTGTATGAAATTAAACAAAGTGAATTTTTTGTCGGTGCCAAAATTTATGAATGCCACAAGTGCACTTGAGATTGTTGAATTAAGGAAAACATGGTTAGAGTGATATTTTTATTTGCATGTGCCATATGCCATACTGTGCGCAAATATTTGTTAAATTGGACTAGTGTATGGTATATTTGGTGGATCAAAGCAAACTTACTCTTGTCTTGCTTCAGAATTTTGTCATACTCCTTTAGGCCTTGTTCGGTTGCAAATGATTCCAAGAGGATTAGAGGGGATTGAGGTGGTTTAAATCCCTCCTAATCCCTTCCAATCCCCTCCAACCCCCATGGAATGGGGAATAACCGAACAAGGCCTTAGGTAGATTACTGATGTTGTTTTTGGAAGTCATAATCTGCTGGGTTATTTTCAACTATTTAAAACTATATTTTTAAATTGTTAGCCAAAGTTAGGAATGCTTGACCTAGGACAAACCTGAAACGGAGGGAGTATGTTAGGCTACCATATCAAATATAAACAGAGATCAAGGATACATATTAGGAATAGCTGGCTTGGTCAAGGAACCAAATATATAGGAAAGGTCTCTATCCCCAAAACATTTACATACATTTGGTTCTGCTAGCAGAGTGCACTTACGTTTCTTAACAGGTTGGTGAACTTTTATATCGCTTTGTTGTAGCCTTTGATGGAATCTTTGAAGAAAGCTATGGCTGATGCAAAAAAGCCCCGGCCCATACAAGACTTGCTGAAGGAGCAGGTGGCTAAACTGAGAGAACAAGCGTCTGGTGGAGGCAGAGGGAATGGGAATCGCCGTGGAGGCAGTGGTGGTTCTGGTGGCCCAGATGATGAATCGTTCAAGGAAACATTGGATGAAGTAGTCCAAGTTATCTTAGCTACTGTTGCTTTCATACTTGTGGTAATTGTTTTGTTTTTCTTGTTTCTTCTGCATTTCCTGGAATAATTATTTGATAAGTTTGCACTGGGCATCATAGACTGCCGAAACACCATTGCTTATGAATATTGAATAGACAGAATAGTATCAATAGACTTCATGCTCTTAGGTTTTTTTGCTTGTACATGTGACACTTAGGTACAAAATGATTATAGTCCTCTTTTATGATATGAATTACCTTACAATTTTGTTATAGCCAGATCTTACAAAATTCAAATGTATGCATCTGTGTTTATCATAGTGACAAGCATTAACCCTCCAGGATGCCTGCTAAATCACTGTATTTTTCTAATGGTGCAGTACATCCATATAATCAGAGGGGAGGAGCTTTACCGTCTTGCCAGGGACTATACCAGATATCTTGTCACTGGTAAGAGGACTGCCCGACTGAAGCGTGCCATGCAAAAGTGGCACAGCTTCTCCGAGAGCTTCATGCAGAAGGAAGGCTCAGAAGAGGACCAATATGAGAGATCAGCTGTGTCAAAACCTACATGGTGGCAACAGCCTCAGAAATTTGTGCATCTTATGCAGGAGCTTTGCAGGGGAAACTGGCGTCCCCATGCTCAGGAGTCTTAGTTGATGGGGTATCATCAGCGCCAAGCACCCCCCCCCCCCCCCCTCCTTTTTTTTTTGACCCATTGCAGAATGCATAATAGGAACGTGGGCTAGTGCAGCGGAGTAAGGTCGCCTGTCGCCTGGACCATTGATTTTTTTTTTGTTCTTTATCGGGTGTGTCTCTGGTTTGTTAAAAGTATGAAGAAAGTGAGTGAATTCTTGGCAATTTTGTAGTTGATGGGACCGTGTTTTGAGACTGTAACCTGCCAATCAGACGTTGGTGATAGCTTGTGCATCTGATCGATCAAAACTCTCAACTGTGGCAAGAAATGTGTAGCGGGGGGTGAAGGATTATTTACGAATTCTTTCTATGCACTTGTTTGTTGAGGACTGCAGATATGTTGCCACAAGCCTCAGCCCTCGGCTAATCAGCTAGCAAGTTGCCATGCCATACGTTTTTTTTTTTGGGTTAGAATTAGGACATTAGGACTTAAAAGTTACACTTGCCATGCAAATGCAACAGTGTACGATAATGTTTTGTAGGAAATTCTGCAAGAACTATCAGGCCCATGAAACTATTGTCCTTTCAATAGCGACATTGCTAGCACAAAGATCATGAAAATATGAAATAGCTTCACTTTTATGTTTCTTCGATATGGTTATACAAATTCAGTATAACACTTAAAAAATAACCGACTGTCTGCACCAAACTATGAAGAGTTTCATACAGTGTAACCGTGAATTGGTGCATGGCCGTTTCACCAGATTGAAAGAAATCATTTGTCACTGTCTGTTATACTCGGTGGTTTGAAATGCTGAAACAAATCCAGCACAGATCAACTGTCATCAGCAGGAGAGCCTGACGCTTCAGCAGCTTTCTTTTCCTTCTGTTTCTCTCTGCGCTTCTTGTTTCGCAATGCATTTTTGCTCATCTCCCCCCTGTTACATTGTTAAGGTCTGTGGGTTATCTGTCGATGTAAAAAAAGGCATAAGAAAAGGTGAATGAAGAATGTGAAACTCACCCTGCAGGAGCTAGTCCACCAAAGAGCTGCAATGCACCAAAACATGATAAGTCAATATTCTTATACTGCCAACAATGAGAATTTTCTCAAACGAGCTGGAACAACCAATAGAATTATCTGAGCACAGCAAACTACAATCCCAGGTAAACGCCAGCATATATGATTTATTAAGTATGAGACACATTCCTCTTTTATTCTATTGACACTGACAAGATCTAGCCTGTGTTCTTTCAACTTTCACTTTCAGCATAGCCAGTCACAATCCCAGGTAAAGGAGGGTGGTGACAGGCCTGACAAACCAAGGTAAAAAAATCCAACCACTCATATGGAGATCTAGCCCAACTTGCTTGGAGGACTAACAGGCTTTTGTTGTTGTTGCGGCACCATGACAAGGAGCAATTGCATGGTAATAGACCTCCCTATTTGCTTGGCTGAAAAGCCATGGCTGAAAGTACTGTTTGCTGATTTGTTGTGAGAGAAAAATACTGTTCGTTGGCTGAAAAAGTACAGCTTATAAGCGAACAGTTCAGTTTCACATTCCATTCCTACCAAAGACCAAACACCCCAGTTCTGAAACGGAACCATGGTGGTGTTATTAGATAGAAGCTTGTACCTTATCCTGAAGTTCTGCAGAACCCTTAGCATGAGGTGGGCGGTATGCTGTAGGTTTCGGTGCTGTATTTGCAGGGGCCTTGCTTGATGTTTGTGCTGACTTGGAACCTTGTGCTGAAACTATAGAAGGAAGTCAAGGGAAGATATCAATTGATCAGAACAGATTGACTTGGAATCTACGAGAATACCAGAACCTTGTTTTTTTGTTTCTTCAATCTTTAAGGTACTCAAGGATGTTGTCAGGTCAGCAATGTCACCGAATCTTTCAGGCACTTCAGGTTTCCAATCAGCCTGAATGATTCAAAAAAAAAAAACAGAAATATAGAGTGAGAGTGCATATTTATCTATAAATTTCAGCATGTTACTACAGTTTAGGAACAGAATAGGATAAAAAATAAGTTATGTTGAGGGTATACCTGATACAGCCTTTCAAACATCTTCTTAAACTGCAGAGATCCGTTGTGGTCAAATATTTTTATACTGCAACAACAGTTCCATTCAGTAAGGTCATTTAACTATGTCCATTAATATGCCAATTGCCAAATACAGTAAACATACCAATTGTCTATTTGGAGCCTCGGCGCTGTTGTAGCAGTCATAAAATGACGACCATCAGGGGACCATTCACTTGTGACAGAACATTCTGCCTTTGTTTTTGCTACCAATTTCTTTTCTGAATAATCCCAGAACGCCTGGGCAGAAAATACCATGTGAGCTACAATGCAACTATTTGTAGATGCTTACAGGTAGGCATGTTTGCTTTTGTAGTTTATCTTTGTTTTTTCTATACCAAACTTAAGAGTTAAGCAGATGAAATAGGCAATATTTATAAATTTTCTGGGTGAAGAATAATGCTGAAAAATTGCTTGGTGTAGAAATATACCATATCACCAGGCAAATTACCAAATCCTGCTAATACAACAACTGGTCGAGAAAATGTGGTCAAGGATATTGTAAAAGCAACAGGTTTCATAAGATGTATATACTCCCTCCGTTTCTTATTATACTGAGTATTAGGATCTGAAAAGGTCAAATTTCTTAAACTGTAACTAACAATTAGTCCAATTATATGCACGCTTAGTGTGCAAAAGTTATATCAATAGATGTGTATTTGACATCTTTAAAATAATGTTATTTTTGTAGCACTAGCTTTTCATAATAAAAATTAGTAGTTAAAGAATGCTTGTAAAGAGTTATCCAGATCCTAATATGCCCTATGAAAAGAACAGAGGGAGCATGGCTTAGCCCAACTTTCGTAGATAGAAACAGCTAGATATCCCCACCACATTTTCACACAAGACTGACTGATCAAATTATTCTAGAGGATACATCGTCCTTTGGGGTTCCATCTTATTGTATTGTAAGGTCCTTCACCAAGCTCAACAAGAGGGTTGCACTTCTTGTTGAATATTGTTGCCTTGGCCGGCATAACTGAGATACAGTTAAGGAGCACTTAAAAAGGACAAATGGTACATAAAAGGTTAAACACTGAAATTCTACATTGCATATGAAGATAGCAAATATAAGGATACATCCATAAACCACAGCAAATTCAGAGCCAGAGGAAGACCACTGCACATCATGGACTGGCCCATCTTTTTCTGCCAATACATGATAGGGTAAGATACCAGAAATTAAAGGATAAATATTGTCAAAACCTAAGAACTTACTAAGTGGAACAATTCCTTCAAAGGCCCTGTCAGTTGTCAAGTAGTTCAACTTGGTTTCACCATAGTAACTCTGGTTGGTTTTATCCACGTCAGCTTGAGCAAGAACTAGAAGCCCAGTGGACCCTTTGTTCCAGTGTAATTGAACAGTGGAACAACGAAAAAAGCTCCTGCGAGCAACAACTTGATTTTGTGCGTCCTTGTTGCAAGAAAATATCTGAACACTAGCTGGAACACCCTACTCGAAACCAGAGAGAGAAATAGATCAGTAACCTTGTGAAACTAGTTTGCAGAAACACAGTGTAATTACCTAAATAAAATGTAACAAATCAGACCTTAGCCTCTGGGACGAATCCAGCAACATGGGATCCTGGTGCAGTTGCTAGCTGCATCGTAGCTATGCCAGGCATTCTTATCCTATACAAAATCCCTTTTGCAAAATCTTTTGGATCAAAGAATTGTATCTCATTAGGCATCATCCGGCAAGCGATCAATTCATCCGCAGAAAACTGAACCATTGGCCTGCGGGTTCAATCAACATATCATGCATCAAAAGAACTCAAATGTGTCTCATGCTTACGCAAATTGAGCCTAAATCGAATTTATAGATACTTCCTCCTATACTGTCTCAGGTTTCTTTTTCGCCTAATCTCATATGTGCAGCTAATGGGGAACCCACAAAGAATGATGGCAGAAGGTAGTGTTAGAATCTCAAATCCAGGAACCAGGATAAAAAGCTTAATCAGTAGCCAATCTAATCACTAAGGATCGGGTGCTAGGAGATATCTTTAAAATTGAGTAACAATTTTGTTTCTTTGCCAGTCTCCCAAAAGAAGCATCATCCAGCTTGATAGGAACCTCAGTGATAGATGTGTATACAACTGTGCAAGAATTCAAACATAGCTACCACATGACATCAGTGACTTAACGAAATATTGCAATAGCAAATGTGCTGGATGTACTTAACAAGCAAGCGTCTGCCACTATCTCCCATAAAATGTTCATCCGATAAATAAGGAGAAATAAGACGCTAAATGCTACAAAATGTACCTCCCATATTAACATCTCTACAAGCATAATGAAGCATAAAGAGTGCAGGCAGCATAATTCATCAGTGTCACGAGAGCCAAAGCAACACGTACCAGGTGGCCTTAGACATGCTCTTCTGGTAGTGCTGGTAGAGAGCAGCAGCTGTGTCAACGTGCCAGACCGTGACATTCTTCTCCTGCGGCGAGGATGACTTCTGGAAGGTCTGCAGATACGCCCCCGTGGGCGACAGCGCGGCGGCGAGGAGACCCGGGAGCTCGAAGCACTTGACAACGGCGAGTGTGCAGCAGTCGTAGACGGTGGTCGAGGCCGATGCCACCGTCGCGAGGAGGCGGGCACCGTCGGTGGAGAAAGAGGTGGCGCTGCACGCCCTCTTGGGGAGTCTCTGCGGAGGGCTGGTGGTGCCCGGCGGGTAGGGGGGCCCGGACCACACCGTGAAGCCATCGGGCTCGCGAACTGCGAGGTTGGCGCATTCCGTCAGACGGGCGGTGTTCGAACGCGAGATATTATGGGGCAAACACGGCGAGGAGAGAGAGGGGGTGTTTGAGGATACCTAGGATCTCGAGAGCCGGCGGTGGCGATGCCATGGCCGAGCACGGACAAGTCCTCTGGAGCCGCCGGTGAGATCGCGAGCACAGTGACGGGCGGCGGCGGCGCGGG
Source organism: Saccharum hybrid cultivar R570 (assembly GCA_038087645.1). Taxonomy (NCBI): domain Eukaryota; kingdom Viridiplantae; phylum Streptophyta; class Magnoliopsida; order Poales; family Poaceae; genus Saccharum; species Saccharum hybrid cultivar. The sequence continues at coordinate 5,368,031 of JAQSUU010000191.1, read as the reverse complement.
GACGGAGAGGTTGGGGACGGCGTCTAGGAGATGCGGGTGATGTCAAGTTTGCTTGGTACCGCAGCTGACAGGTGGGACTAGGGCGCTCAGCTTTCGTGAGGCCGCCGTTGTCAGTGTAATGGAGCGTGTTCTGGGATTTGGGCCACTTCAATAGTTTGGGTTCCGTATTGGCCAAGCCCATTCTGGCTGACCCGTCAGCCCAACCAAAAACTGCTTGCAATTGCAAGTTGCATTTTTATTCTGGTGGACCAGCGCTCCGTGGCTTGTTGCATTACATGTACGGAGCGACTAGCGCCCGAACGTCCGGCGCGAGGCCCGTGCCCAGACGTTGCTCCCCACGGCCCGTGTCTGCTCTGTTCCACACGGCCCACCTGCTCGGTTCTACGTCGCTCGAACGACTCGCCCCACCCACGATGCCCGTCCTCACATGGGCCCACGTCGCCCGAACATCACCAGCATCAAGAAGAGAAGGAGACACGAGGCGATGCAACAGAAAGCGACGAAGGAGATGCAACACCTGATCTACTTTGAAAACATTCAAATAAAACATTTGCAGCATACGTTTGAAAATAGTTGAAACACTTGTAAAACACCTAAAAAAACGCTTGAAAAAACCATTGCAAAATATGTGCAACTTTCAGATAAAGCACATGCAACATATGTGTGAAACACGTGTAACATTCGTATAAACACACTTGCAACGAACGTATGAAAAAACAACTGAAACATTGGGAACAAAAACTTGCAACATACATATACAACCATCAACATATGTAACATCCCGATCTACTTTTGCAACATCCACGTAAAGACACTTGCAACATCCACGTAAAGACACTTGCAACATCCAGATGAAAACATCTGAAACACTTAAAACATACTTTTGCAGCATGCGTTTCCCGCGCGCAATGTCACCTTGCTGCTTGGATGAACCACGGAGCTCAACGCCGTCGCGGCACATGGAGCTCACCGGTGCGCCTATAGGCAAGGACCTGCTCGGCGGCTTGGGTGAGCACCTGTGCGAGGAGCACGAGCACCTGCTCCGCGCCCTGGGCCACGCACCCTGGGCGTGGCGGAGGACGGGCTTGGCGTGGCGGGGGACGAAGGTGCCACGGGGGATGGCAGCGGCGGCGGCGCATCGGAGTGCCCGGGCAAGGTCGGCACCCGAGCGCTGCGCCTTGGAGGCGATCGCGTGCCATGCCTGGCTGGACCAGCGGCCGAGCGCCGGAGGCGGCAGGCGAGCGGATAGGAGCAAGGGAGCGGATAGGAACGAGTACGTAGACGACGATGTGATTTTTTATTTAGAAACGGAGGAGAGGGGGGTTTTGGGCTGGCATCGCGCGTCCCACCAACGGTGCATTCGACCGCCTAGACGCCCGCTTCCGGAAGCGAAAGTTTTTTTTTAAATCCATGAAGATAAAAAAGTCCCAAATCCTAAAATAAGAAAAATAATGTATCTAAAAGGTAAGAGAAAATCGTCATCAGAAGAATAGAAAATGTTTTCTCTAAAATGATAAGAAAGTTACTTGGAGAGAAATTGGTCCTTAAAATTGAAATATAGGTACTACTAAAATCCCTAAAAATGGATTATGAAACAAAATGGTATCAGATGCTCAAAAAGCAAGAAAGAGAACAAGTATAAATGGTCCATCTCCTCCTATAGCGCTCGAACAGCACCCGGTGCCTCTGCTCTGCCCACTTCATGTGAGCCACCAAATATGTTGCCGACTTGCCGTGCTAACTGTTGGAGCCAGCCACACTGACCCTCTTTCTTCCACCATTTATCCTTCACTTTGCCTATCAAGGGTCGCGACCATCTTCTTTTCTTGTACTTTTTTTTTTTCTAAATTCTTAAAACTCCAGCCTAATTCGTCGAACAAGCTCAATCTCAACGGACATGGAGAAGAGCGGACTGACCAGACGTGTGGAAATTGGGGACCCATTTGGATCCAGTTTGAATTCTACAATCTAGCAAAAAAACAGAAGCCAATCCAAACAGTAGAGCTTCTATGAGATTCTAGCATATATCGAGCAATCCAAGGCCATAATCCCAATGTCTCCTCTCCATGAGCTTCTGGGAGATTTTTATATGAAAAGATGATTTTGCCCTAGCTGAAAGGAAAAAAAACTGTTGAAGAAGCCATGGACATTTTAGAAAGAGTTAAATGCACCAGCGGTCTTCAAACTTGTAAGCATGTGTCATATAGGTCTATAAACTTTAAAAATGCATTTTTAAATTCCTAAACTTGTTAGGTGGTGCATTGTAGGTCCATGGCAGCCATTTGGACAATTTTTTTGCTGACATGGCATGCTAATGTGGCATGTATTTTTCATTTAACCTCTTATATTAATTTTTCTCTTAAAAAATAAATCGTCCCTAGATATCTGGTCCTGGACCCGCGTGGCGGGGGCAACTGGTGGGCGCACGCCGTGGTGGTGGCGCAGGGCACCGAGTGCCGACGAGATCCCGTGGAAGAGGTTGTTTGTCTGCTTCCACACTACGGCCATATTCGCTTGTCTTATAATTCGTACTTTTCAGCTTGTATTTTCAACCAAAAGTATTTTTCTCTCACAATAAACCAGCGAATAGTACTTTCAGTCATAACTTTTTAGCGAAGGGAACGGGCTCTACGAGGACAGGAAGGAGTACTTCGTTACGTCAAGGAGATGAGCTCCCTGCGGCGTGCTGAACCCGTCCAACGTGCTCGTGAAGCTGCGGCAGTCCGATGGGTATGTGCACGTCAAGGTGACAAGGTCACCGGGTTTGAGCAGCTGGGCATGCATCGTCACAAACGCCGCAAAGGCATCCTGCTAATGGCAACGCAGCCGGTGGCGGCAACGGCAACTGCATCTGTTACACGTGTTCTCAAACCCGAGAGCCGCGACACGCACACTGAGAAGGCGGATGTGTACAGCTGCTTCGTGATGATCTGCTTCGAGCAGCTGATGGGCAAGGTCCCATTCGAGGACAACCACTTGCAGGGAGACAAGACGAGCAAGAACATCCACGCCGGGCGAGCGGGCGCTGTTCCTGTTCCAGGCGCTCAGGTACCTGGTCGCCCTGACGATGAAGCGGTGCTGGCACGCCGACCCAGCGCAACACCCGCCGTTCACCTCCATTTGCCGCATCCTTCGGTACCTGAAGCAGTTCCTCGCCAACAGCAGTGCCAGGCCGATGCGCCGCCGGCCGCGCCGGCTGCTGACTACCTCGATACATCAAGGTGTAGCTGCTAAGGCAGATCCTGGTGTGGCAGCGGGGCCAAGGCGCGGCGACATGCGTAGCGGACATGACGTTCCAGATGTTCGCGCACAGGGTCATGGAGCGGGAGAAGACTGCCGCCGGCACGCACGCCGGCAAAGACAGGGCCACGGACTCCGGCAGCGAGGAGAACATGCTATGTGGCAACGAGAACAGGTCTCGGGGCAAGCACACCGGACGACGACGCGTCCACCATGTCGAGCGGCACGTGAGGTTGCGCTCGGACAGCACCGTGAGGATTTAATTTTCAAGAGAAAAATAAATATAAGGGGTTAATGAAAAAACGTGTCATGCTAGCATGCCATGTCAGCAAGTAATGTCCATATGACTGGCATGGACCTGCAGTGCATCACATAACCAGTTTAGGGACCCAAAAATGCATTTTCAAAGTTTATGGACTTATCTGACATACGCTTACAAGTTCGAGGGCCGCTGATGCATTTAACTCTTTTAGAAAAAAAAAATGCTTGTATAATTAACCCACTGTCTAGTTATAATCCAGGGCTCCAAACATGTTAGATTATTATTATTTATAATCTAGATTCTCATAATCACTATCTACTATCCAGATTTTGATTTGATGCAGGGCTTGAGTTAAAAAAAGGTGAAAATTGATTGAAAAAATATCAGACGTGGATGAGATGAGAAACACTCGAGTGTCATATAGCAAATCCAAATACAGTACTATCCGTTCTGAATTGTATTTTTTTTATCTTGAGTCAAACTTCTCTAATTTTAATCAAGTTTATTTATAAACAAATATGCTAACGTTTACAAGATGTTCCATTCTCCTTTAAACTCGTCAAAAGTAGACTAGTTTGTTTAATGAAACTACTTCAAGTTTGACTTAGTCGATGTGCTAGATGTTCCATTCTCCTATAAACTTGTCAAAGGTAGACTAGTTTGGTTTAGGACAAAAAAACATAACGACCTACTGTACGCTTTAAAACGGAGTTTGCAAGGTGGAACTGTTGAAGCTGCCAGACATTAACATTAAGGCCCCGTTTAGTTCCCAACTTCTCCCCCAAATTCTACTATGCAAAAAAAAAATTCTCCGTCACATCGAAATGTCGGCACATACATGGAGTACTAAATGTAGATGAAATTAAAAACTAATTGCACAGTTTTATTGTACTTTGCGAGACGAACATTCTAAGTCTAATTAATCAAAGTTTGGACAATTTTTATCACATACAAACGAATTGCTACAGTGCACATTTAATACACAATGTAGCAATTCGGGAGCCCCCGAATCGGGATCTAAACAAGGGCTAACATTAACATTCAACAAATTGCTATCAGCGGAAAACAGAAGGAGCATTTAGTCGGAGGAAGGAAAGAAAAAAAAGCAAGAGGCGCATCATCGACAGGAAAAAGTGCGACGCTATTCCAAAGGTCTTTGTACCACAGAGACACAGAGTCTACTCCACTGTCCACTCCACCCAGGTCCCAGGCCCAGGGCGGGCCAACTTCCTTCTGCACTTTTACACGTATCCCATACATTGACAGACACCACTAGCCATCTGTTCCTGGCTTTATTCCTACATATGGCCCCGTTCACTTCGCCGAAAAAACCAGTTGAATACTGTTCCGACTGATTTTTTTTAGAGAAAAACACTGTTCTAACTGAAAAGACAAGCTGAAAAAGATGGCTTATAAGCCGACTAAACAGGGCCTAGTTGCATGTAGACTTTCTGGCCATTCTGGTCAGTGGCGGATCCAAAGGGGGGCTGCTGGGGCTACAACCCCTAATCAACTTGATTACTTACTAAATCGCTGTTGCTTTATGTGAAATTGCCATTAGTTTTTAGTTTTAGTCCTAAATCTTCCTTGTTTAGCCCCCTCCTTTACCTCAATCCCAGCTCCGCCACTGATTCTGGTATAATATAACAGAAAGAAAGGTCATCAAGAAAATACTCCTGCTTCTCTTAAAAACAGCTAACGTTCTATCCAACACGTCAGCTCATCCAACGTTTAGCCGAAATGCTCAATCCAACAGCACAGCAAAAGGCGTACGCTTTTTCATGGCTCCTATCCAACCAAGACGCAAGTCACAGCGCCCGGATAAGCATTTCTTGCAGGCAGCAGACGGACCGTTGCTGCGCCCATCTCCGTGTCAACCTCTGCCCATCAATGCGCTGTACTAGTAGCACGGAGAAAGGGACCCGCCCGGCGCCCTACGCCACAAGTCCCCCAACTGCCAGTTCACACGGAAAGCCAACCAATGATCGCGGCTGATCCCACTGAGATCCAGACCGGAACCTGTTCAGTGAAGGAGCGAATGGCGCCGTCGGCACGTCGGCGTTTAATGCCGGACCGTGCTGCACTGCTGCGTGTAGGGCCCGGTTTAGTTCCCATAAAATTTTGTAAAATTTTTCAGATTCTCCGTCGCATCGAATCTTTAGACACATGCATGAAGCATTAAATATAGATAAAAAATAAAACTAATTACACAGTTTAGACGAAATGGACGAGACGAATCTTTTAAGCCTAATTAGACCATGATTGGACAATATTTGCCAAATAACAACGAAAAAAGCTATAGTGCCGTTTTGTAAAAAATTTTGCATCTAAACGCAGCCTAGGTGTGCAATCCCAGCGGCGGGCGTCAGCCTCAATTCTCAAGCGTGAGAACGGGCGTTCTTTCTGGCTCGCTGCTGAATTGCTGGTGGCTCCGGGGTTTTTCTTTCCTTGTTTCTCGTATAATGTCATGATTGATCCATGATAGGACTTGTTCAATGTTTTTTTTATATATATACGGAAACTCCTTCCCTAAGCGCCTCTTACTTCTAGAAATATAGAGTTTCAAATTTATCACGGGATAAGAGTACTTCGAGCTGCTAGCCTCACTAGAACTAGTAGACTTGTGTCTTGCGAGCATTACATTATAATATGTTATACTTTCTTTGTCCTGAAAAAAAATAAAAGTCTCGCTTTTTCAAGAAGTCAAACAATCCTAAATTTATCCAAATATATAGAAAGCTACTAATATTTATGATGTATAAAAATTACCACTAGATTGATTATAAAATATAATTTAAAATAAACATATTTGAAAATATAATTTTTGATATTATTTTATATAAACCTAGTCAATTTTAGAATTGTTTGATTCCTCGGTAAGCGAGATTTACATGCTTTTCGAGGTAGGCGGAGTAAGAGTTTTTTAAGGGTCACATCTATTATTTCCCTATAACCCTAATTGGTCTAAACAATTCTAGAATTACACTTTTTTAGGACAAAGAGAATATGTTGCATACATGACCAGTGGTCATGGTGTAGCACATCATAGTTTTTCTCTTAGAGCTTGTTTGACATAGCTTCTTGTGGCTTCGCCACTCTGGCTTCTCTTCCGCACCAGCAACTGTAGCAGCAATATTCATGGAAGAAGTTTTTCTTTCCCCATGAAATAAACTAGGAGCCCTTTGTGGCTCCGTCAATACTGTAGCACGGAGCTGGAGCTAGAGGGAGCCCAGCGAAACAAGGCCTTCGTGATGTCTTATTTTCCTTTTTTCATTGAGCAAACTTTATTTGCAACTAGAGCATTTGGTACATAAAAACAAACTTTTAAAAACTTTAATAAACAATTGTTTAACTTATATATAAGTTTAGAACATAAAACTTTCATAGTAGATTTGTATTCAAAGTACATTGGAGATGATATTGACTGTTTAGCGAATTACACATACTGTAAGAGACATTTAGGGTTAAAATCCATTTTGTATGACTTTTTCCTAATCAAAATATGTTTATCATTTCAAGACAAATATAACTTTTTTCTTCTAAATATACTACCTCTGTCCCAAAATAAATTAACCTCTAGAGTTGTCCTAAGTCAAGCTATTTAAATTTAATCAAATTTATAGAAAAAAACACCAATATTTATGACAACAAATTAGTATCATTATATGCATCATGATTTATATTTTCATAATGTATTCATTTGATGCCAATATAACTATCCTTACTACTAGATCTAACATATCTATGTATCAACATCCAATACAAAGACTCGGTTTAGGGGAATCCAAAACCTCAATTTTGGGAGCATAGTGCAGTAACAATATGCCCTCTATGGAATCGGAATACTTCTCCAATTGGCTGTCTTTTCTAATAGGTGGTATCATAACAGATATTTTTGTGGTCAATTTGGCATCAGATTAACACACACACACAAAGAGAGAGAGAATCGTTTGATAATATAATGCACTATAAATAACCTAAGGTCTTGTTTAGTTTTAGGAGTGTCAGTTTTTAGGTGTCATATCGGACATTTCATAGGATGTCAGAAGAGTTGTTCGGATACTAATAAAAAAACTAATTACAAAACTCGCGCTGTAAACTGTGATATGAATTTATTAAGACTAATTAATCCGTCATTAGCATATGTTTATTATAGCACGACATTGTCTAATCACGGACTAATTAGACTTAAAAAAATTATCTCGCAAAATACACACAATATGTGCAATTAGTTATTTTTTAGTCTACATTTAATACTCTATGCATGTATCAAACATCCGATATAATAGGACGTGAAGTTTTTGAGGAGGAACAAAACAAGGCCTAAGGGAGCTAGTCACTGATGTGGCAATAAAATATTCACAGTGATGGTGTGGCACATTTCCGGCCTTCACTATTACCGAATTAACATCTCCAGCAGATCCTCGCGAAAAAAATCTCATCCACAAGCTGAGAGCAACTTGGCATTGAAGAATGGCGATGTGCTCATCATGGTCTTTGCCACGAAGCCCTTCTTTTTTTTTTCATGTTGACAGGGTTGCATGTTTTGTTGTCCAACTTATAAATAATATAATTACCTGTTAAGCAAAGAAATGCAAGTTCACAAACACCATTAAGAGAAATATTTGAGTGATACGTACGGGGAGAAAGTAAGAAATGCACGGTCGCGCATATAATATTGTTCACCAACAGCATCAAGAGAAATATTTCAGTGATACGTACGGCGAGAAGATTCAGAAATGCACGATCACGCATATAATATTGTTCACCAACAGCATCAAGAGAAATATTTCAGTGATACGTACGGCGAGAAGATTCAGAAATGCACGATCACGCATATAATATAAACCAAAAGGAAGAAATAGCATTAATAATACATGCTCGATCATGCTGCATGATGGCAGCAGTATAGCACGCAATGTACTTTTTTCTTAAAAAGGAAAGAGACTGTTATAGCAAATTTAAGAAAGCTTGCATGATTACGCTAACCAGTTTTTTTTCAAAAAAAATCTTTACAACAGTATGTATAAATAAAAGTGTGTGTGTGTGTATATATATATATATATATATATATATATATATATATATATATATATATATATATATATATATATATATATATATATATATATATATATATATATATATATATATATATATATATATAGCTTGCTTGTTTGATGTTATCGGTTCACCGCAATACACATGTGTTAAGGTGGATTGTGGTAGAATTTAGTTTTACGAGATATATAGATGCGTGGATTTGGATACATTCACCAAATTCAGGTCAGCCAGATATAGATAGATAATATATATATATATATATATATATATATATTTATGGGAACAGAAAATTATCGTGGCAGAGGTATTTTCGTCCACCGACAACTAAAAGCTACCGCAGCATTTTTAATAAATGCTCCTCTATAGCACATGCGAGAGAACTGAGATGAAGCTCCTACGACCAAGAGTTCCTTACGATTTTTTTTTCTATAATATAAAGCCAATAGTCCAGTTGTGATCCCGTTCCGCCGAGTCAGCAGATCACATCAGATCAAAATCAGCGCGTCCAAGCGTGATCCCGGCGTAGCTACAGTGCACGGGTGGGAGACGAGCCGGGAGCCCTTGGCCACAAGTCTCCCCGGCGAGTCCTCCACCACAAGCTCGCCCCGGCAGCGCTCACTGATTGCTCGAGTTGCGTGCTCGCGCAGGCGGCTTATATGCGCCACTCGCCCGCCCGCTGGATCTCCCCACCTCTCCTTTGCCTTGCCGGCCTCTTCTTCCTTCGTCCTCCACCACAGTCAGTGGCCTTATCTTCTTCGTTTCGTCCTTCGCTGAGTGTTGCGAGACAGGATAGGAAGTAGACTGAGAGGTGGGGCGGCGGCCATGAAGATCCAGTGCGACGCTTGCGAGGGCGCGGCTGCCACGGTGGTGTGCTGCGCCGACGAGGCCGCGCTGTGCGCGCGCTGCGACGTCGAGATCCACTCCGCCAACAAGCTCGCCAGCAAGCACCAGCGCCTCCCGCTCGAGGCGCTCTCGGCCAAGCTCCCGCGCTGCGACGTCTGCCAGGTACGTACGTCGTCACGCACTAACCAGCGCATGCGCAAGCGGTGGCATGCGGCGGCGACATGCGCTAGCTACACGCACGACGGCACGCACAAGTTAACCTTGCTCGCGCGCGGTCGCAGGAGAAAGCGGCGTTCATCTTCTGCGTGGAGGACCGGGCGCTCTTTTGCCGGGACTGCGACGAGCCCATCCACGTCCCGGGCACGCTCTCCGGGAACCACCAGCGCTACCTGGCCACCGGCATCCGCGTCGGCTTCGCCTCCGCCTCCGCCTGCAGCGACGGCGCCTGCGACGCCCACGACTACGACCACCACGCCCCGCCCAAGGCCACCATCGAGCCACCGCAGGCCACCGTCTCCGCCGCGGCGCAGCAGGTGCCCTCGCCGCCGCAGTTCCTGCCGCAGGGCTGGGCCGTCGACGAGCTCCTGCAGTTCTCCGACTACGAGTCCAGCGACAAGGCAAGCCGATAGCGCAAGCTCCGCCGGTCCATGTCCGTCCACCCACCGGGTCCCGTCTCATGGTCTTTTGTGCGTTTTTGTTTTGCAGCTGCACAAGGAGTCCCCGCTCGGGTTCAAGGAGCTGGAGTGGTTCGCCGACATCGACCTCTTCCACGAGCAGGCGCCTAAGGCCGGCAGGACGTTGGCGGAGGTCCCGGAGCTTTTTGGATCCCAGGCCGCGAACGACGCGGCGTACTACAGGCCGGCCAAATCCGCTGCCGGCGCCGGGGTGCGCCAGAGCAAGAAGGCCCGGATCGAGGTCACCGACGACGAGGACTACCTCATCGTCCCTGATCTCGGTTAAATATATAAGGGCAGAAAGCGCAGGACTTTTGTTTCTTCTCCTGCTGTGTACCAGAAAAAAAATACTGTGTACAAGCTAGTGTCATGCGTTGTGCTTGTGCATATTTGACTGTAGCGTGAACATCTAAGACACTTTGTTGCTATGCTACTACCAGGAGAGACACTTCGATGTTTTTAACATAACATCTGCCTCAAATAGCTGACACTTTCATTTGGGGTAAAGAGAGCACAATTGACAAGTACTACAAACGGCCCTGAGTTCTGACCAAAATTTCTTCAAATCAAGAACAAACCGTGTGAAAACTCAATACTTTGGATACTAGTAATATTTTAGAAGTTCCGGGTAGGTCTTTTACATAGCCAAAAAAAACAACTTGAATCCTGGTAAGATTTGGACTCAAGTAGTGGTCAATACAAATCCTTTGAAAAAAAAGGCATAAAAGGGTACTTCCTGTAAGCCAAACAAACGGCACAACGCTTTGAATCAGATATTGCTACAAGCGTCTTGCGTCTTAGATTTCAGCCACCAAAGCATCTTTCATGGTTATGACACCTGATCAGTGATCACTCACATTTAGCATCAGAAACAACCTGTTAATCTCTCCTTGCCATGAGATGGTGATTCAGATCTATCTACAACTACTAACCGCACAGTTGCTATTTCTTTAGTAAAGCTCCAACAATTGCAGGTGGATGAGTAAAAACTACGGGAGCACAATATTGCATGGTCTACTAGGCAACTGAGTCAATGTGATTTTCACTGTCGTCCTCCTTAAGACACTCCACAGGTAGCTTGAAGCTCAAACAAAACATAGCCTGCAACAAATGTCAAACATAAAAGTAAATCCCCAAAATAATCAATGCCATCCTACTGAAACTAAAAACAACTCAACTTGCATTAGCTCGTTGGTCATATCCATGTATTTCTCTACTGTTCTCAGATGAGAAAAGGTATTTTTCAGTAGGCTCCTACACAGAATAAGAATCCCCAATGTTTGCCAATTGCCCCAGATTTCACTGGAAACCAGCAAAGTTAGCTGGTTTAAACATTTCAGGTAGAGAGTTTACTATGTATCAGTATCAGTCATTGCTGCAAAGTTAATGTTACCAGGGGCACAACTGGAATCGACAGCATAGAAAAACTTTTGAAAACTTTGATGCCAGTTTCAAGCCCCAGAGAAAGATCATGTTCTAAAATATATTCTACTCCCTTCAGGCCTTCATCATGGAAACAACTGCCACTGTTTGTGAATACCATTCCATGAGAGGAATTTTGGTACTGATTTTCAGCCTTACATTTAGTCGAAGGCCCAAATTTGGGGCAGGGTCAACTCTTACGTTCAATAATGGTACCTAGTCCTGTTAACAAGTACACTGAATAAAAACATTACATACCTTGTTTGGTGCAACATCACGAACCCTATGGAATATCGGTTCTGCTATCTTAGCATTTAATTTATTCTGTGCTTCCTGCATAAAGGAAAAATGCTCATGTTAAAATGAAAGCAGTACTATCTCACAGCTGATAGTACATACAGATCAGGTGGCATATAATGACAGTCATGATGCGTTCAATTAAATAACATCTAAGTGATAATCAAATAGTAGTGGGCTTACAGAGAGTATTGATTCTTCAGATTCACTTGAACGGATGAAACAATAACAGTGTATCCAAGGTAGTGGCCCTGTCCAGTATTTCTTTTGGACGAGACCATCAAAACAATCTGCACAAAGGTCCATATATCATGAACCAAAACACAGAGCAACTGCAGCTAATACATAATGACAACAGCAGGTAGAAAATATTTTTCCAAACAATGACTACATATTTGCTAATTGTAGGCAAAACTTCTAAGTTATCTAATAAAGAAAAGAAAATCCTGACACCAGAGTACCAACCAAAGCTTCTAGTTGCTAATGGGCAAAGCGTTTGATGGATGCTGATGCTAGTAAGGAATACAGAATGTAGTTCTCCGAGAATAAGAGTTCGCCTCAAGTGCACAACTCGATGACTAGTCATTTAACACTGATTTGCAAGGTCTCAGCTTTAAGTTTTTTATTCAAAAGCATAGGAGATATCTATATCACTATATGACATATGGAGAAGACAGGAAATTCAATTAAAGATCATGAGCAATAAGCAGAAAAGAGGGGCCAGGCCAGCTGTCCAGAAATGTCATAAATGGGTATTGCTAACCAATAGAGTTTCTATAACATGCTATAAAAAGCCAACGGTCACGATGTGATACTAAAATTAAATTATAACAGAAAAAACTAATGGGGAGGATAAACATACCAAGGAACTGCAGAGCGGAAGCAGGTAGATTCATCAGTACATGATCAAAGTGTTCCCATGGCTTGGATGGTGGTGGCCCTGGTCCTCTCACTCTCTTGTTGTTTCGTCTTTTTGTTTGATTAGCATCTCCATCTTGGCAATCAGGTTCACCTATGGGAAACAAGTACGAAATGTTAGACTTAATCTGCTGATCCTCCACTCCCTCACCTTCTGTCAGTCAAGGGCATGGTCAGGTCTGCTGTCCATGCCCTGGATACTGCAGCAAGTATGGCAATAGGCCATCCCTAGTACTTTAGTTGGTAGAAGGTGATGTATACCATGTACTAGGATTAGGTAGAGGTACACCAGCCATGTCTTGGCTGTACTAAGGTGATGGGGGCTGTACTCAGCCATACCATCATGTACTATGTAGTTGGTAGCTAGCTTGTATAAATTGGGAAGCAATGCAATGGAAAAGGCAGCTCTTGCCACCATCTCTTGTGACTTCAGTTTCAGCTGAAACTGGGCAGTGTGTGTGTGCTGAAGAAGAGCTTTGCTCTTCTTCTTCCTTGGTTCAGGGGAGAGGGAGAGGGAAGGGGAGCAGGTGCTGCTCACCTGGGCATTAGGTCCTAGTGCCAACACCTGGTATCAAAGCCGTACAAGTCGCTGGGAGGTGTCGCCGCCAATGGACACGGCTGCAGGTGGCGCAGGGGGTGGTGCAGAGGCGGCTGCGGCTGCAGCAGCGGCCATGGAGAGGCAGCTGGCCTCGGCATCCCAGCCCGCAGTAGAGGTGCGCACGGTGAGGGAGGTCGGCGGGTCCCATACCTGGCCGATGCTCACCCGCACCAACTACGGCGAGTGGGCTGTCCACATGAAGTGGAAGCTGCGCGCGCGGCGGTGGTGGGCGGCGGTGGAGACCGGCAATGCCGGTGAGGATGCGGAGGTGGGCGTCATGGAGGCGCTCATGGCGTCCATGCCGTCCGAGTTCCATGAGGCCATCGGGTCGAAGAACACGGCGAAGGAGGCGTGGGACATGCTTGCGTCCTTCCGCCTCGGCTCGGACCGAGCCAAGAAGGCGAAGGCGCAGCAGCTGCGCCGCGAGTTCGACGACCTTCGTTTCAAGCCCGGAGAGGCCGTGGAGGACTTCGCGCTTCGGCTGCAGTCGATCGCGAGTCAGCTGGCCACCTACGGCAAGCCGGTCGACGACGAGGACATCGTGGCCAAGCTGCTGCGCGTCGTGCCGGCCAAATACGCGCAGCTTGCCCTGTCCATCGAGACGATGCTGGACTTATCCACATTGTCGCTCGAGGACGTCACCGGGCGGCTCCGCGCGGTGGAGGATCGCGCGCCACCGGAGAAGGAGAAGCCCAAGCTGCTGCTGACGGAGGAGGAATGGTCGGCGCGGATGAAGGAGAAGCGCAAGACTGGGGAAGGCTCCAGTCGTGACGGTGGTGACCGTGGTCGTGGCAACGGCGGAAAATAGCGCGGCAAAGCGCTGGTCGACAAGAAGAAGAAGAACACCGATCCCAACGCCTGCCGGCGCTGTGGGAAGGTGGGGCACTGGGCGCGGGAGTGCCCGGACAAAAGGCCGGAGAAGAAGGAGGCGGCACACCTGGCTCGGGAGGACAGCGACGACGAGCACGCGCTCTTGATGGGGCAGTACTGCGCGCTGCAGGATGGCGAAGCAGAGGAAGCGGAGGCGGAGCAGAGGATTGCGCCGCAGGCCGTCGACCTTGTCGAGCCACGCGCGCAAGTCCAACTGGGCGCAGTCGGCGATGAGCCCGAGCAGAGATGGTATCTCGACTCCGGGGCGAGCAACCACATGACCGGTTGCAGGGCCGTTTTCTCCGACCTCGACGAGAGCAAGACCGGGTCGGTCAAATTCGGCGACGGCTCGAGGGTCATCATCCGCGGCCAGGGCACCGTCGTCTTCCGATGCCGGAACGACGAGCACCGCGCTCTGACGGATGTGTATTACATCCCGCAGCTGCGCTCAAGCATCGTGAGCTTGGGGCAGCTGGATGAGCGCAGATCGGAGGTGCTGATCCGCGACGGCGTGATACGGATCAGAGACAGGGAGCGGCGTCTTCTCGCCAAGGTAACACGCTCCCGTAACCGCCTTTACCTACTGGACTTGAAGGTAGAGCAGCCGGTGTGTCTCACGGCGTCGTGCTCGGAGGAGCCGTGGTTATGGCATGGTCGATTCGGCCACCTAAGCTTCGACGCGCTCGGGCGGCTGGGGAAGATGGTGACCGGGCTGCCGCAGATCAAGCACGCCGGCGAGCTCTGCGACAGCTGCCTGGCGGGGAAGCAGAGGCGGCTGCCGTTCCCCAAGGCGGCAAGGTATCGCGCGGCTGATCCGCTCGAGCTGGTCCATGGGGACCTTTGCGGGCCAATCACGCCGGCGACGCACGGCGGCCGGAGGTACTTCCTCCTGCTCGTGGACGACTGCAGTCGCTACATGTGGCTGCAGCTCCTGACGAGCAAGAGCGACGCGGCGGACGCCATCAAGCGCTTCAAAGCGCGCGCGGAGGTGGAGTCCGGGAAGAAGCTGCGGGTGCTTCGGACGAACCGCGGCGGCGAATTCACGGCGGTGGAGTTCGCCACCTACTGTGCGGATGAGGGGGTTGGCCGCCACCTCACGGCGCCCTACTCACCACAGCAGAACGGTGTGGTGGAGCGCCAGAATCAAACTATCGTCGGCATGGCGCGCTCGATGATGAAGGCGAAAGAGATGCCGGCGGAGTTCTGGGGCGAAGCAGTGAGCACAGCGGTGTTCATCCTGAACCGCGCGCCCACAAAGGCCCTGAAGGGGCAAACTCCGTTCGAGGCTTGGCACGGGCACAAGCCGAGCGTGGCGTTCATGCGCACGTTCGGGTGCGTCGGCCATGTCAAGACAACCAAGCCCGGCCTCGGCAAGCTTGAGGACAGGAGCACGAAGGCGGTGCTCCTCGGCTACGAGGAAGGATCCAAAGCCTACCGACTGTACGATCCGGCAAGGGGCAAGGTGCTGGTATCCAGGGACGTCGTCTTTAACGAGGCGGCGGCATGGGACTGGAATGCCGAGGAGTTGGGGGCGGAGCAGGGCGGCGGGCTGGGAGACACGTTCGTCGTGGAGCGGCTGGTGGTGCACGGCCACGGCGAGGCGGAGCAGGCTCCTATGACTGGGGAAGCGGAAGCAAAGGAGCCGGCGGCCGGGGAAGTAGCGGAGCCCGCGGCGGCGGAGGTGGTGGAGCCACCTAGCCCGCCAGGAGCAGGGCACCATAGCCCGCCGGGGCCAATGGCGGACTTCCCTGCTGTGTTGCAGGAACAGAGGACGCCGGGAGCATCGATGGTGGAGTACGCCACTCCACCGTCCAATCTCGACCAGTTCGTGGACGCGTTCCACGAAGGGGAGGAGGTCCGGTTCCGGCGCGTCGACAATGTCGTCGGCAGTGCGCCGGTGCCAGGGCTGGCTGAGCGTCTGCTCGACGACGATCAAGCACTGCTGCTCATGAGCGCGGAGGAGCCGGCCACGTTCGCGGTTGCGGAGCGCGATGCGGAGTGGCGACGGGCCATGATCGAGGAGATGAAGGCGATCGAGGCCAACAAGACCTGGGACTTGGTCGATCCGCCGTCGGGCTGCCGGCCGATCGGACTCAAGTGGGTCTATAAGGTCAAGAAGGATGAGCGCGGCGCCGTCGTCAAGCACAAGGCGCGCCTGGTGGCGCGTGGCTTCGTGCAGCGCGAGGGGATTGATTTCGAGGAGGTGTTCGCGCCGGTGACGCGGATGGAGTCGGTACGGCTCCTCCTCGCGCTCGCGGCGGCCAAGGACTGGCAAGTCCACCACCTCGACGTCAAGTCTGCCTTTCTCAATGGCGATTTGGCGGAGGTGGTCTACGTCAAGCAGGCGTCGGGGTTCGTGGTGAAGGGCGCTGAGCATAAGGTGTTGCGCCTCAGGAAGGCCCTGTACGGGCTGCGGCAAGCGCCGAGGGCGTGGAACGCCAAGCTCGACGCCACCATGGCGGAGCTCGGGTTCGCACGCTGCGCCACTGAGCATGCGTTGTACACCCGCCGACGGGGGAAGGAGCACCTCATCGTCGGGGTGTACGTCGACGATCTCATCGTCACCGGGGCGCGCGCGCAGGACATTGCGCGTTTCAAGGAGGAGATGGGCGCCAAGTTCCGCATGAGTGACCTGGGAGCTCTGTCGTACTACCTCGGGATCGAGGTGAAGCAGAGCGCGGATGCAGTGAAGCTTGGGCAGCGCGCCTACGCGCTGAAGCTGTTGGAGCGGGCGGGCATGGCGGGCTGCAAGGCTGTGGCCACACCCATGGAGGAGCGGATCAAGCTCTCGCGGGCAAGCTCGGCGGCGAAGGTAGACGCTACGCTCTACCGAAGCATCGTCGGCGGGCTGCGCTGGCTCACGCACACTCGGCCGGACATCGCGTTCGCGGTGGGTTACGTGAGCCGTTTCATGGAGGATCCAAGGGAAGACCACTGGGCGGCAGTCAAGCGGCTGCTCCGCTATGTCCAGGGCACGGCGGAGCTGGGCATTGTCTTCCCCAAGCGCGGGAGCATCCAGCTCTCGGTGTTCAGCGAGGCACCGCCCAAGGCCTCGGAAGATGCAGCGCTGACGGTCTTCAGCGATGCGGACATGGCCGCGACGTTGATGGGAGGCGGAGTACTTCGGGTGTCCTCGCCTTCCTCGGATCGTCGCCGATTGCCTGGCAATCCTTGAAGCAAAAGATGGTGGCGCTGTCGACATGTGAGGCGGAGTATGTCGCAGCAGCCACGGCGGCATGCCAGGTGGTCTGGCTGCGGCGGCTGCTGGCAGAGCTCACCGGAGCCCAGGTCCAGCCGCCGGCACTCAAGGTGGACAACCAGCCAGCAATTGCGCTGGCAAAGAATCCAGTTCTCCACGACAGAAGCAAGCACATAGATGTGAAGTTTCACTTTCTTCGTGATTGCGTCGATGGAGGGCAGCTCGTCATCGAGTTCGTCGACACCAGACGGCAACTCGCTGACATCCTCACCAAGTCACTTGGTCGGCTTCGGTTCCAGGAACTGAGGGGGATGATTGGCATGATTGAGGTCAAGTAAGGACAGCAGGATTAGGGGAAGATTGTTAGACTTAATCTGCTGATCCTCCACTCCCTCACCTTCTGTCAGTCAAGGGCAGGGTTAGGTCTGCTGTCCATGCCCTGGATACTGCAGCAAGTATGGCAATAGGCCATCCCTAGTACTTTAGTTGGTAGAAAGTGATGTATACCATGTACTAGGATTAGGTAGAGGTACACCAGCCATGTCTTGGCTGTACTAAGGTGATGGGGGCTGTACTCAGCCATACCATCATGTACTATGTAGTTGGTAGCTAGCTTGTATAAATTGGGAAGCAATGCAATGGAAAAGGCAGCTCTTGCCACCATCTCTTGTGACTTCAGTTTCAGCTGAAACTGGGCAGTGTGTGTGTGTGCTGAAGAAGAGCTTTGCTCTTCTTCTTCCTTGGTTCAGGGGAGAGGGAGAGGGAAGGGGAGCAGGTGCTGCTCACCTGGGCATTAGGTCCTAGTGCCAACACGAAATTTTAGTTTAGTTAGAAATCTGGCACATTCATACAGAAGTTTCATGAAAATAAGGGTGTGATTGCTTGCTTGACCTTATGCAGCACAACCTAAGACAGCATAAACGTATACGATATCTTGGTGTTTCGTTGTACTGCATAGGCAAGCTGCGTTTGGTCAGATTTTGTTTGGTTAATTACATTGTATTGCATGTTGTCATCTCCATGTTCTAGTAGAGGTGGGGGAAGTGAGAAGATTTCATTGTTTAGTGTCCCGTCGGCTTGTGCAAATCTGCATTGCATATTATGACCAAATCTCACGTACTAGCCAAACACGGGTAAACTGTACTGAACAAGCCTGAATACAGGCTAATGCAGGCAACTAAACAGTCCCTAAGCTTTTTTTGGTAAACGCAAGATTTCGAACTTGAAGCATATAGCAGACTTCTTGCAAGTTTACTACTTACTAAAGACACTACAGAATACACAGCATAGTTACCTTCTTCTGAAGTTTGTTGTCGCTTTTTGGCAGTAGTGCTTGCCACAGAGGATTCATTAGCACCATTTTGACTGCCCTCATGAACATCTAGAAAAGAGTTGAAGAAACAGTAAAGTTAGTGAGTGAAGGACCACAAAAATCAGTATGCAGGGGAGAATAGGAATCTCATAAAAAAGAAGGCACCATTATGATTTCCATTTGAAGATGAATTTTCATTAGCAGGGACCCCTTCTTTAGGATAGGATTCATCAGCGGCAACTTGAGAGTCTGATCCAGTTTCCAAACCAGGCACAGTCATCAAATTCTGCATGAACACTCTAGCATCCATGTTGTAGGCGAATATATAGTCATCAACCTTGTTAATCTTTGCATTAGTTCTTAGATAATGAACGCTATCTGGATTCAAGTCATTTGCATACACAACACATCCTTTCTGAGCAGCTGGGACTGAAAATGGACCTATACCAGCAAACATGTCACATATAACGTCTCCTTTCTTGAACAGGGAAACTAATCTGATATGCTCACGCTCGAGTCTTTAATTCCAGTAGACCAAACCATAATCAAGTCTGAATGTTGCACCATATTGTTTAACTTCAGTAACCATATCGTTTTTCCCTGCTAAGATCT
Source organism: Saccharum hybrid cultivar R570 (assembly GCA_038087645.1). Taxonomy (NCBI): domain Eukaryota; kingdom Viridiplantae; phylum Streptophyta; class Magnoliopsida; order Poales; family Poaceae; genus Saccharum; species Saccharum hybrid cultivar. The sequence continues at coordinate 5,348,720 of JAQSUU010000191.1, read as the reverse complement.
CAAACTTTGGGACTCTAAATTCATTTGTTATTGTCCCCACTTTATTCACCACGGTCTGAATCCTTGGATAATTTTTCTGTGCATAGACATGACGCAAATGCTTAGTGAATTATGAAGCAAGCATTCTGCAGCATGTTTTATGATGTTTTCAGATATTCTGATCATCTAAGCAATAAAACAACAAAGATGGGCAGCAGTAATTTCATGTATGTTCATGAGATGCAGAGATTATCTAATGTTTTCATTGTTAACTGCTCACAGTGTTAACTCATTTAATACTGCTTTCATGTCATTGCAAGGTCCCAACCAATCAGCATTGAAGAGTAAGATAAATTGACAACATTTCAAAATCTGTACGAGACGATTTACAGAGCTTGCAAGTTTGGTTATGAACCTCTTTTGGGGCCATTTTTATGCAAAATTTATATGGGTTCTGCATGCACGGTGTTGAGAATCAGAGAGTCAAAGAATGTATGAAATGAGCAAGTTATTAAGAAAGAGAAGGGCATAGAAGCATGCTTACATCATAGATAACCTTTCCTATGACATTTTTATATGCTAGCAAGTCATCAGATATGTTCAGATGAGCAACATGACCTGCACAGACATCAAACAAAAAATATTTAAAGAGATGACAACAAAATGGAAGAAAGTATCATCAAGTTTAGTATACTTAACAATTGTCTCAAACGAAGAGGGTACCTCCACTCCAGCAGGAAGGATTTGCTTCAAAATGTGATCTGTCACAAATAAAGAAATTGATCAAACCCATAAGGTGGCGTTTGGATATAGGGATATAGGGGGTGGGATAGGGAAAGGAAAATGGATGAACGGCTAGGATTAAATGAGGCGTAAGGAATGGATGGCTAGGATACAATATTCTCTATCCCAATCCCTCTCCCTATCCCTAATTAAAAAGGGTTATACTGGTTTTGTCAGCTCAAAGCTTGCAAAACGAAAGGGAAAGACGAACGCCAGTGACAATGAACAGGCAATAATGGGCCAATTGCGACCCCCATTTTATTTTAGTACACAAGACTTTTAACTTTATGCACAATTTATAGAAGAACAAAGAATGTGGAAAGTGATATGTGTACCACAAAGTAGTGCGATACCAAAGCATAACAGAAATCAGATTATAAAGAAAAGATCTTAGACTGACCTGCACTCCAGTACGAATAACCAAGGGTCAATGTATAAGGTACAACATCAACATTGAATAGTTGCTTCAATGAATCAAGCGCCTGCTGTGGCATGTCAGATAAATCTACACACCAAATACCATGGACATAAACATAAGCAATTTTCTGCTAGAGGCAAGAGAAAATACCAACATTAACATGGGTAAGTCATTATCCTTTGATACCAAGACACTAATCAGGACAGAGAAGATTATGTTACACGAGAGTCAAGATTTCCGAAACCACAGGAACATTTCAAATAGCCTTAAGGCTTAATGAAGTAAGGGGCTAATGGCATGTAAGGCTATTCCAACATGATTTGGTAACTTGGCGCTGCAATGTTTGCTCAGTTCATAGAGTATAACTTTGCAATTGACATGGTCCAACCCAAGAGTAACATACCGGGCTTCTGAATCTTTTCAGACAGTACGACGAGCCGGTTCTTGTCGCTCTCGGGATCCTCAACTACAGACTTAACCCGTGGCTTGTCCAGCAGATAACTGAAATCACAGATGAGAAGTGGAAAAAACCGAGCCCCCAACTAATCGTTAAACACAACGGATATACTATGGCTAATTTATCCGTTCGTTTTCCTGTTCCTACTAGATTAATTGGATTGGACCCTGGAACAAGGGAGAAGCGTTACCCGGAGCGAAGGAGGCGGGTGACTGCGGAGGCGAGCTCACGGGGAATGCGGAGCGCCCAGAGCTCTAGCCGCTGCTCGAACTTGCTCTCATCCAGCTTCTCCATAGGCACGAGGCGAGCCGCGGGCAAGGCCGGTGGCGCTCGAGCACAAGAGTAGGGAGAGGGAGGCGCGGGGGCCAGCGAGCAGGAAGACAGATCGAGAAGCTGACGGAGGCGCCAGAGCCGGCGAGCCGGAGGACGGAGGCCGGGAAGAGGAGGGAGGCGCGGGGGGCGGTGAGGAAGAGCGAGGCACAAGGGCCGGCGAGGAGGAGAGAGGCGCGAGCGGTCGGAGGAGAATCGCGGCGAGAAGAAGCTGGGCGCAAAACGGGCCGTTTGGAGCTGTTTGTTCGCTTCTTTCCACCAGAATCGGTCCATAGTCTCTCTTTCCCTAGCAAGAGGTTTCTAGGGTTTCGGCCGTCGCAGAATCAGGAAACGGCGGGCGTGGTAGTGGACAACACGTTGGCCGGAGTCTCTGTGGTTAACGGGCCACAGGCTCGTGTGCGGCCCTGCCAGACCAGTTCACGAGTCTCACTCTTCTAAAAAAAATCACGAGTCTCACGACCAAGGGCATGCTTGTTCCTCCTCGCCCAGCCAAGCCAGTCTTGGGCTCTTGCCTCGTCCAGTCCAGCCTCGCTCCGCACTCTGGCCCCCTTTAGTTGTGAAAATTTTTAGAAAAAAATTCTGGTAGCACTTTTATTGTTATTTGGCAAAATTTGTCTAACCATGGACTGACTAGGCTCAAAAGATTCGTCTCGACATTTACAGACAAACTGTACAATTAGTTATTTTTTTACTTACATTTAATGCTTCATGTTGTGTCTAAAGATTCTATGTGATAGTTACTATACAAAAAAAAATTGACTCTTTTTGGCATCTAAACACGGCCTCTGTAACCTTGCCGAGCTAAGAGAGCTATTCTGACTCCCCTTTTGCTGGCAAGAAAATCCTTGCTCGTGCAGGTCCCGAGGCACCCAGGCAAATAATCCAAACAAACAACTTCACTGTACATTCTCATTTTAGCAAAGGGCCGGTTCAGTTTCAAAATTTTTGGCAAAGGGGTTGTTTAGTTGGTGAAAAAGTTTGGGTTCGGTTACTGTAGCACTTTTCGTTTTATTTGGTAATTTATGTCCAATCATGGACTAATTAGGCTCAAAAGATTTGTCTCGTGATTTACAACTAAACTGCGTAATTAGTTTTTTCTTTCATCTACATTTAGTACTCCATGCATGTACCGCAAGATTTGATGTGACAGGTACTGTAGCACTTTTTGGGTTCACTTTTTGTGAACTAAACAGGCTCAAAACGACACTGTAGCGATTTTCGTTGTTATTTGACAATTAGTGTTCAATCATGGTCTAATTAGGCTTAAAAGATTCGTCTCGTCCATTTCGTCTAAACTGTGTAATTAGTTTTATTTTTTATCTATATTTAATGCTTCATGCATGTGTTCAAAGATTCGATGTGACGGGGAATCTTGAAAATTCTGCAAAATTTTTTGGAACTGAACAGGGCCAAAGTTAGGCAGTGTCAGGCAAGGGATCCAAGCCCTTAAGGCTTCGGCGGCATTTTTTATTGCAGCAACAGTGTTTTGTGTCTTGGATTTTCAATAGCCACAACCGAGTCTTGTTCCTTTTTTCAAAAGGGTAAATTTCATGCATTCCTACCTACAGTTCTACCCCTCGTACTCCAATAAAAAAATCAACGAAAGGTATGGTATATGACGTAGTGTGCTTCCTCAGTCCCAGAAAAAAGTGCCGTCATAAAGTTCGTGTCGTGTCGTATATAACTTTCTTAAATGTGACTAGGTTTATAATAAAGTATTAGCAATTGTATCCACAAAATAAATTTATTATAGAAATATATTCAACGGTTTATCTAATGATACTAATTATGCACCATAAATATTAATATTTTCTTATATATATTTTTGGTCAAAGTTGATGGTACTTGAATTCTCAGGAAGTGAAAATAACACTTTCGGTTAGACGAAGGGAGTTGTTGTATCTGTACATGTCAGCACATGTTAATTTATTTAATTAATTTAAGGTCTAGGAATGAGTTGCTTTTACATTATTACTATTCTTAAGCTTTGGATACTTGTACATATTTTGTTTTGTGTAGTTTTTATTATCTGGCTTGCAAGCTAATCGAGCCAACTCGAGCTCAGAAATGAGTCGAGCCGAGCTAGCCTTCTGACTCGCTAAGATAACGACTTTAAGTTAGCTCATTATCTAGTCCTACGCATGTAGGACGTGTGTTTCTGAGAAACAACAAACAAGTGATAATGGTAGGCCACAATGCATGGCGATGAAGATATTTACAAGTGTTGATGAGAAGATGATTAAGAACTTTAGATTGAAATGAAGATTGATCAAGAATTGAGCAGCACAATCAAGGATAGATTCAAGATCTTGAGTCAAGCATCATGTTCGAGGACTTAAGTTTGAAGATTGAAGGTCTTTCAATCAAATAGATGTATGTGCATCGCCAGGAGTTGAGTACGAAAATGAATGGATCCATCACCATCTTGTTCCTTACAAGCTAATATTTAGTATTATTTACGTAGAATCGTTTCACTAAATCTATAATTTATCTGTCCTCAAATAAATCAATTCCTAGAATCTGTGTTAATCAAATTTTTTAAGTTTGACTAACTTTATAGAAAAAGAGTAACAACATCTATGACATAAAATAGGTACCTTATGAAATAAAAATATATTTTATTATAAATCTAATGATACTAATTTGATACCATAAATTTTAATGTTTTTTTTAGAAATTCGGTCAAAATTTAAAAGTTTTACTTAAGACCACTCTAGAAATCTATTTATCCAGCCAGCCAGCAGTGCTTTTCTCTCACATTAATTCAGCATCAGCCACCAGCCACCAGCCAGCAGTATTTTTCTCTCACAACAAATCAGCACCAGCCGCCAGCCACCGGCCAGCCGAACGAGGTCTAGAATAAACTCCTGTGATGCACCATCTCTCGTCTAAACTCTGAAATGAGTTGATTTCCAAAATAAACAATCAATCCACTAGAAGACGCCCTATCATGCGGTGGCAGTCGTCCAGATCTTGTCCGTGCTTTACCCCCAAAAGGCGCTAGCACGGTGCGCAGCTCGTCCATGGTGACGATTGATGAACTTGTCGAACACGTTACGCGCCCCCTGCAAGTCCGTCTCCTTGCCGAGGGCATCGCATCGCCTCAATGATCTCGACATCTCGTCCCTCTCCATGCAAATGGCAAATGGCGTGTTTGTGGCCCTCGTCGTCGCGGTCGAACATCTGACATCTCAAACACTTGCCGAAGCCGCGGGGCATGAGGTGCTCGCGGCGAGCTGCCACTTGCCAGTAAGAAGTTGCCTTTTTTCAGTAATCACTACTTGGACGTAGCGGAAATAGTACATCTCACCACCAGTTCGTTTTGGGAAGCCAGTCTATGATATAATTGAGCTTGAGCTTAGTTTCAGTACAGCTGCAGCATTGCATCCATAACGTGGTGGCCAACTGGCCATCAATACTAAAATTTAAGTTAACATTCCCTTATGATGGCAAAAATTTTAGTTAACACATCTGTGTCCCTGTTGATGGCAAAGAGTGATGATGTCAACGTCCTAAGTTAGGCATAGCAATTGCACGTCCCGTTTTTAGTTCCAAAATGCTTCTGCTTAAGCTTTTAAGTCAAAATTTCAGATGAACCATTTAAAATTTAAACAATTTTGAGCCAGTGTGTTGATTTAATTTAATTGTTTTTCCATGAACATCAGTCAATAATTATAAGAGTATATAATATGATCTCGGGTGCCATCATCAACAAGAAGCGGAATGAATATACTTTTACTCAACAAAACTCATGTCAGAAACAGATTCGATATAAGAATGAATAAGAGAAGAACAGAGGAATCAATGTTTCCAAAATTCCTCCACGAGGTCAGAGGAAGCCTCACTCTCGGACGAGATCTTGGAAAAACCCCTCTCGCAAACGAAGAAATTGCCACAAAACAAGGTAAGGTTTTGGGACAGAGTGCGTTTGCTGTGCTCTCACCAGAACATCATCAACTGAAAAACCCAATTAGGTATACCCAAGGACGAACTATTCTTCTTTGGACAGGAGAAGACATGTGCCAGCCGAAAGGGCCCAGAAAATCACCAAGGGTGTCAGATCCAGGTGAGTTTTAAGCTGGCTCGGATTCAATCTCGCAAGATGGCAGGATGATTGCCGATTGCCTGGACCGGGTTCTAGTTCGAGGTCCAAACAAGAAGCTGATCTTGCATACCACACACGATTTTTATAAATCAACGAGAAACCAGAACAAACATAAAACCGATTGGGAGGCTCTAGGAAAAGCAACACAACCAAGAGGAAGCCCTCTGCCAACCAAGATGACAAATAAATAAAGCACAACAAAAAAAGCTAGTGGAACGAAGAAACACGGCGGGTCATGGCAATTGGCGAACCGAGGCAGGCGGCGCGGTCGGAGTTGGTGCTTGGCGGCCGGTCGAGTGGATATATATGCGCACGGCCACGAGGTTCCTGATTAGGGTTTACCTACAAGTGCTTAATTGGGCCGGCCCAATGTTAGCTCATATGGAAAAAAAAAATGCCCCAGCGGGTGTGTACAGTCCAGAAACGGCCCAAGCGTTGAAAGGCTAATAAAAAAAAATCCAACGGGATTTTCCGGCAGCTCACCGTCCCACGCCGCCGACCCGATCCAAAATCCGACCGTTGCGAAGAGCGCTCCCCTTCCTCGTTTCCCCTGCTCGCAGTCGCAGCGCGCACCGGAAAAGCTTTTCCGCCCCCTCTCCAATAGCGAATCTTCCGGCAACGACCACGCACGCCGAGTTCTTGTTCTTGGCAAAGGGAGGAACAAGGAGAAACCCTTCCTCGTCCCGTTCAACCTTCGCCGTCGACTCCCCTGGAGTACGCCGTCGCGAGTCCGTCTCCGCGTCGCCGTTCTCCTTGCTGCTGGACCCGCTAGTGGAGATCGAGCTGATTTCTCCTGCGCTGGTAAACCCTAGCTTTCTCTCTCTCCCTCCCTTTCCTCCTCCCCCCCCCCCTCGTTCGCTGTGATGTGAACAAGTGAAGCGAAACCCTAACTTTCCTAGTTCCTATTGTACTCCGGCCCGTTTGGTCTAGATGCGACCATTCTTGGGATGCCGCGAATGTGGATTTGCGCGCTGTTCCTAGGTTAGCCCATCTTCTTGAGCGCGCCCAAGGTCTCAGTGGGACCACAATCCATCAGTTAGGGGAGCGAGGGCTTCAAAAATTCTTTCTTTGTTAATTTGTTTGGCATAAGCGGATCGGATGCTTATGTCAAATCCCAGTTAGATCTTGGTTGACTTGGTAGTAGAGGATATGTGCGTTTTGATGCTCTTGGGTTCACTAATTTAGTGGTGCTTCCGTCTATGTCATCTCAGTGGAAAGTGCTATCGCATAGGTGCGCAAAGAAAGGCTGCACAGTTACATCACTAGGATCCTATCTAGACACACTGTCTCCTCTTTGTAAGTCGTTCTGTTATGTAATATTGCCACATGAAATTTCAGAAGCGACCTCTGTAAAATGAAATGCAACTTCTTCACCTGGTTCTGATCCAGTTTAGTATGTTTGCCGTTTAGCGATACTTCGAATCCATATTAAATTAGCACCCCAGAACTTATTTCAGATCTTGTTCAGTTTCTATACAACAGACATACCATATAGAAGTCACCATTTATTGTTTCTATGTTCTGATTAGTTTCTCTTTACAGTCAATTGGATATTAGCCAGGCTTTCAAGGTAGAAAAAGAAGCTTTTTGTTCCATCATGGCCTTACCAACTCCAGTACCTGTTTTGTTTGATGAGAACCAACAGATAAATAGAGGTGAGATTGCATTTTTATCAAAAACTAATTTGTGAAAAGGATTTTTTTTCCCTGAAATAGTTACATTTTTTTATCTGCATGTTCAGGTAAGATGGCTGATGGACTAAGGGCCAAGGGGCTGAAGCCATCCGAGAATCCTGGCAAGCAAGGGAGGATAGCTCTTCATGATTTGTCCAACGTTTCTAAAGGCACTGGTTTGAAGGACACTTCCACCCTGAAAGATAAGTCCCAGCAGAAGCCTCGTAGTAATGTGAGCAATACTATTAAAGGCACTGCTTTGAAGGACAAGCCCATCCTGAAAGAGAAGTCGACCAAGAAACAGAGATCAGAAGCTCTTAAGAACCCACTGAAAATTTTAACTGATGAAGAGATCAAAATGTGCCATGAGTGGGCTAAGGATGGGGTGGAGGGATTTCACTCGACACAAAATGATTCTCAGAAGTTGGATAAGGATCTGCTAGACAAACGTATGATCGCTCTTCTTGGTTCTTAAATATGTGTGTCATATCTATAGTATATGTCTAATTATGCATGCTGTTTAGGTGTCAAGAAGAAAGTGGCAGCGGTAAACTCAGCCCTGCGTGGTTGGTCAGATACAGTATTTGATTGTCTAAAGTTTCCAGCTAAGGTATGTGGCCCAATATCACACAATGCTTTTCAAAATTCGTGCAGGTTGTTCATAAGGTTGAAGTATGTTATCAGGGATTTATTTTACAAAATCATGACTCCATTTCTGTATGATTGTCACAGTCCCATGCAAGCTCATAATTAAGCAAGCAGAACTTGTTATTATTAAGAATGAGATATTGGAATGGGGAAAGTATATGTTACTTGATTGTGTAGTTCTCCTTGCTAACTGATACAGTTGTCACTAGTCCGCTGGAGTCATGGGGTAAAGCAGTAAAACGATTAATCACCTAGCTTTCTGGTAGTAACGGGAAACTACTATCACAAAAGTTTATATTGTGTTATCTACTGACAAGCTTGATCTTGTTTGGTTGCTCCAGTACCTTATAGTTTCGACAAAGCTATGTTTGTGAGAGAATCATTCTTGGAATTCTGAATCTGGCTCACTACTTACAGCATTTGCTTATTATAAGAAAATATATCTGAAATTTAAAACACTTTTAATAATCAGCCCATTTCTGGATATTGGAATTTTCCCAATGCCAATAGTACTGAAGGAAGCTGGCTATCTATGAATAACGTATTGTTTCACAAGGCATAGCATCTTGTCCCATTGTAGGTTTATTTTAGGAAGAAAACAGGTCTCCCATGTAGGGTATGGTCAATAAAAATCTGAAATGTAGCACGTGTAGAAGTTCAATAATAGTTGGTTCATATTATTTTCTTAGCCATCTTGTCATCTGTATGCGCCTATGCATTTTGGATTATGTCCTGCTATTGATGCATCATTTACACCAACAACATGAATTCGCATCCAGTTATTTGATTTGCTCTTGTTATACATATAGCTATGCAACTAATTCCCATTGTAAAGTGTAGACATCGAAGCAAGTAGCAGATAATACTAGAAAGATGATTTCTAGACCACAGCTTTTTTTTCCCGTTTCCTCTCTTTTTTCTCCCTTGCACTGTCATACCAGAAACATAATTCATGTGTCTCTTTATGATTCAGGAGGTTGCTGAGTTTTTTAATGAACCAAATGTGCTGGAGCTGGAACCTGAGATTCTCCCGGACATCAGTTGGCGTCTCTCTAGTTCAGCAGGTAGGTTTCTCCCTTATCTCTGACAAATGTGTTGTCAATCATGTTTTACCTGCTGTACTTTCTAAGTGTTGCTATCCTCCAGCTGCTTTTTTTTTTGTTGTTGTCTCTTTTGTGTTTTCTCTTCTATTCGAAATATTTCAGTTCTTTCTATCGGTGATATTTCAGTTCTGATTGCATGTAGCTTGTGATCTCCATGCAGATGATAAAGCAAAGATGGCTGAAGACCGTCTTGATGAGCTTGACCAGTACCCTTCTTTGGAGGAGAACAATCCAGTTATGTTTGAGCTGAGAGATGACGAGCCAGCCATCCCGCAGCTGGGAGTGAATTGAAGAATCTGTGCCAGTTGGACAGAAAGCTCTGCTGGCTGCTTGCTTTGGAGCCGTCTAGTCTAGTAGAATGCTAAGTAGTAGGTCTTGAACCTGATATCTTTCCCCAGCTATGTTCTGGTGGACGTGGGTGACGTAGGATTTCACAGTTTGAGTACTAGTCCTTGTTCCAGCGGAAGCGACAGCGCTTCCTGTCTGTTATGCTTGCTGATGGTGATTGGTGATGGTTGTGGAACTGCGGGTGATACAATTCTATCATTTTCAGCAAAACAAATCTGTGAACTATATGTTCTCATGAATCATGATATGACTTGGCAGTGTTTCAGATAACCATAATATGGTCCTAAATAGAGTGAAATTCTTGGCACTAATCTTATCTGCCAAGGCCTGCACATGCTGCTGGCAGGAGACGAAGCGGGGTCGTCGGGTTGGTTCGTCGAAACACAGCCCTTGATTAGATACCTAAATTCAACCTCAAATTCCACTTGCACAGTTTTGTTGTACTTTGCGAGACGAACATTTGGAGTCTAATTAATCAATATTTGGACAATTATTAGCAAATAAAAACAAAATTGCTACAGTGCTACAGTGTCTTACTGTGCAGACTCGTGCGCTCCCGATTCCGATTCGGGGAAGTAAACAAGGCCACACCAAAACTTGTAGGCTGTGTTTACTTTCTTAAAAAAAAATATTGTGCAAACAAAAGATTCTCCGTCATATCAAACTTGCGATACATGTATGGAGTACTAAATGTAGATGAAATAAAAAACTAATTGTACAGCTTGGTTGTACTTTGCGAGACGAACATTTTGAACCTAATTAGTCAACGGTTGGACACTATTTACCAAATAAAACCAAAACGTGCTATAGTACTTTTTTACACCTTTTCGCGGAACTAAACACAGCCCTAGAATCACAGGGCTAAATCACATCAGTATCACTATAGAGTGAAGGACAGTTGTGGTTTGGGGAACAGTGGGGGCCAGTAGTGGATTCCCGCATCTACTACGGCAGGTCTTCGATTGGCCAAAAGGTCAGATCAAAGTTGTGTAAACAGTGCGTGCACGAGAGGAGAGGAGCGCGTGATTCGTCCGCCGCCCACCCGCCGGAGACCCTCAGTGTGGACGCGTGACCTCGAAAAATTATTTAGACCTCCTCGGCTGCTGCCTTCGTCACACTGACCTCGCCGTGCCGTTGAGAGGTCAACCAGGCGCGAGGAGAATGGGGACGGAGGCCGACGCCGCAGCCGTGGACCTGCTCCGGTCGCAGATCCTGTTCCAGACCGACGGGGAGTTCGTCCTCCCGCCGCGCGGCGTGGGGCTCGTCCTCGTCGACCTCTGCAACGGCTTCTGCACTGTCGGCGCCGGGAACCTCGTGAGCCTCCTCCTCTTTACTCACCGCCGTCTCTAGGTTCTCGCGTGTTCGCCCCTTTTTTTCTTTTTCCTTGATGATTGGTTAAGCTCGCGTGGGATTGGGAAAGCTTCGGTTCTGTTCTGTTCCTCGCTTGATCGCAACACTAAAATCGTTCGGTTTCATGGCAAGAAAGGGTAAGCAGCGCAGCGATCTTGTAGGAATCTGCGATAGGGACAGAAGTGATCGCTCACTACTGTATTTATCCTCCTCGATTGTATCGTTGTATTTTTCCTCTGAAAAAGTCTAATCGACCCCAACTATTGAGCAGTCATAGTTTACTCCTCAACTATGAAACGGTCTAATTTATCATCTGAACTTTATAAAACCGGCCAAATCACCCCCTCGAGCGGTTTTGGACGGTGGTACGGGTTTGCTACAGTAATAGTGGTTTGTCCTTTTTTTATTTATTTCGTCTGAATCTTTGAAAAATCATAGTAAATCACAAAAAAATCACAAAATGAAAAATTCAATTTTATTGGACTCCACATGAGTAGATCTACACAGTGAACATATAATATAGTATGCTTTAGTAAAAAGTTTTTGTTGTAAATTTTGATCTATTTTTTCTATAATTAATTTGAATAATTCATACAACAAAAACTTTGTAATAAAGCATACTATATTATATATTTTACTGTGTAGATATACTCATGTGGAGTCCAACAAAATTGGATTTTTCATTTTATGATTTTTTTTATGATTTACTATGATTTTTCAAAGATTCAGACGAAATAAATAAAAAAGAAAAGGACAAAACCACGGTTACTGTAGCAAAACCGTTGTTACTGTAGCAAAACCAACGTCCAAAACCGCTCGAGGGGGTGATTTGGCCGGTTTTACAAAGTTAAGAGGGTAAATTAGACCGTTTCATAGTTGAGGGGTAAACTAGACTACCCCAATAATAATTGGGGGCCAATTAAACTTTTTCCATTTTTCCTTGCTCTTCCCTCTACCTATTTTTTTAGTCTGTTTCCTGCTCATCAGTATAAAAAAAACTCTCGACCAGTGTTTGGATATGCACAGTACAGCTGTACAAGTAATGCCCCGTTGACCTCCATCTTAGATAGACCTGAAATTTATGCTGATCCTATGAGACCGTTTTGTTGTTATTATTAATTATTTTCTAGTATAAAACACGGGCTGTCATCGTTATATTAGCATGTCCTCTTCGTTTCTCCTTGCGATTTCGCAAATTTCCGTCTCCTTTTTGGGTTCATGCGTCGTGCTGTCAGTAGGTTTGATTGTTGTTTCATACAGACTATTTTAGACTGACCGAGTAATTTATGCTTTTTCATTCACAGGCTCCTGTTGCGCCAAATAAGCAGATCAGTAAGATGGTGGAAGAGGCTGCTAGGCTCTCTAAGCTGTTCTGTGATAGAAACTTGCCCATCTTTGCATTCCTGGATACCCATTATCCAGATAAGCCAGAACCGCCATATCCCCCACATTGTATCATTGGTACTGGGGAGGAGAACTTCGTTCCAGGTTGGTGCTAAATATTTCAGAATTGTTGCCCAACTTGGTGCTTAGTTTTTATTTCCTGTTAGAGTGTGTTTGGCTGTTGGAGTATGTATTAAGCCCATAAGGCTAAGGCCCAGCTACTCCTCTAGGGTTAGCCCTAATCAATATACAGCCAAAAGTTCCAACATGGTAATCAGAGCTTAGGTTAGGGTTAGGGTTCCAGCCGCCTCCAGCAGCCATGGCAGAGCCGCCGGCGCCGCCACCGCCTGGCCCGCCGCCGCCGCCCTTCTCCCTCTTCTCTACCTCCCTCCACCCCTCCTCCTCCCCGTCCTGCCATCAGCAGCTGGCGGCGCCGCCGTATCCGCCCGGTTTTGGCGCCGCCGCCGCTGGGGCTGCCACCATGCGCGCGCGGGAGGACGCCTGTGGCGGAACCGTCTGAATCGGCACATTATCGATAATACTCGTCTTCCATTGACACTAAGTATTCCGATAATGAACCAAGTCAAACACCTCCGTCGAGCACACCCGAAGGAGAACTCGAATAATCCACGTTTTCATCCAAGATACAATAATGAATACAAGCTTACAATACTTAGTCCATTTCATACAATAGCAGTCTTGGAAATTTATTCATTACAATACCAGAGTTCAGAGTGCAGTAATTAAACAGCGGAAACTAATTAAACATCTAGCGGAAAGCGATACAAGGATCCGTCTGTGCCCACCAGAAGAATCCTCCACACAGCAGCCAACTTTTTAAATTGCACCTGCAACAGGGGTAAAATAACCCTAAGTACAAAATGTACTTGCAAGACTTACCCGACTAGTGGGAATATATATTTTTCGACTCTCAAGGATATGAAAGGCTTTTTGGTTTGCTGTTTCATTTTTGCCTGTAAAGCTTACTAAAGTATATCCTTACTGGTAAATATTTAGCAGTCATTATTTTTTTTTTGCTAAACATTCTAGGTAAGCACCTGTTCTACTTTCAAGCAAGTGATAAGCAATCATACTCATTTCTCTTTCTTTCCTTTCTTCCACCAACTTTATTATTCCAGTTGTTACTACGATGCCATGCCATAGTCAAGCCGTACCGTCTAAGCGACGGCGATTCGCGAATCAATGTGCCCAGCTGGGTACCCCGAAAAACACACGCCTCATCTGTACCCCGGGCACAGATGAGACCAACTCGCTCCACTCCTGTCACAGGTTCCAGGTCCCCGTCCAAACTTGGACTCCAAGCCCCCACCCTTGAGGCCCGGCCTCAAAGTGGTGCTTAGACCTCCACCTATCCCCGCCTCCAATCAGTCGGTCCGGAAAGAGCCGGAGCCCATGACAAGAGAGTAACAAGTCTTCCTCACCCCCATCCGTAAGTATGTGTACGGGATAATAAGATCTGTGACAAGACTATTGTCCATAACAACGAACGGTCCTTAATCGACACGGACAGGAAAACGATGCAACCAAGCTAAGCCCGTGGCCGCGGGACATAACTTGTCACACCCACCAGTACCCAAACCATATCTCTGCCCGGTCTCCAATTTTCTTTCACCTTCTTATCATGTGATACAATAATAATCACCTATTGTGAGTAACGACAGGTTACCCGCTACCGTCATCCTAAGCATCGCATCTACACGACCTGTACTAGTAGGACTCATAGGTGGGTATATATGTGCAAGTAGTTTTCATATCAACTCCTGAAACGTAATGCAAACATATATATACCAAGTGATTAGTAAAATAGGGTTATGCACCGGGGCTTGCCTTGGGCAGGCACGGAGTCAACAAAGTCAGTCGGCGGCTCCGGAACCTCCTCCGCTGCAAGGACCTCCTCGATCACCTCCACGACCTCCTCGTACTCCTGGTCGTCGATGGTCACCACGTCCGCCTCCAACTCGTTCACTACATGCATGCAATGATGGTGCAATAAATTAATACTTAGACAACAACTCTTAAAAGTACACAACTACTAAGCTAATTAACTAACTCTAATGGTTAACATGCTAAGCTATCCATTACTTCTACTAAGCAAGAACTAGCTAGCCTAATATTCTCTACTAACTAAAATACATTTCATGATAAATAGATAAATTTAGTTGAGCTCTAGAGACGAAGAAAGATGACATGGACAGACAACTCTTGATTTTCAATGAATTTAGGAAGAAGAATCAACGGAATTGGAGTTCGTATGGTGGAGATATTGGTTGCGCAAAGTAGCTATTAATAATCTCTAAAAAAATCAAAGGAACTTAATTAGCTCATGGCTTTCTCCCGTGACTTGCTCATAAATGAGGTCTTTAATCAAAGGAATAATGAAGACGGATGGCGCTGCTAAGGAGAAACAGAGGAAGTACAAGAGGAACTCGCGGGATACTTACCGCAGTCCACTGATGCTTCGATAGACGCAGCTTACACGGCAAGAACAGAGAAACTTGATTAGAGAGGAAGAGGTGGACAACAAGTTTGACGAGCTCGCGATCGCGAGACGTCTCCTTTTAAGGACGAGAGACGCAGGGACGCTCGCACTGGAAAAGAGATTGACGTGCGCGACGCAGCAAGTCTCCATGCTACAGTGTTTTCTGCGCGCTACAGTGATCTCTGTGCTGCTACAGTGCATTTCTGCGGCGCTACAGTAACTTTGCTCTTCTATAGTACCTCTGCTCTGCTGCAGTACATTTCTGCGGTGCTACAGTAACTCTGCTCTGCTACAGTGCGATCAGGAAATTTTAGAAAGCAAAAGAATTGCTAGCGCTGGAGTTGGATCAGGATGACAATAGTTAGTTGAACTGTGCTAAGGAATATTTGGACGAGGAATTAAATTAGAGCTCAAATTGAGAATTAATGCTACAAAGTTTAATTTCTCATTTTGCCATAAACAATAATACATAAACATGATGCTCATGACATGGTTTAGTGATTTATTAACGCAGTAACACCGAGGGTGTTACAGCTCTACCCCCTAAAAGAAAATCTCGACCCGAGATTTCACGTGCCTAGTGTGGGAAAGGATAAGCAAGTTAATTACTTAAGATGGTTACCTTGATGAACTAGGAATGAGATGGGGATAATGCTCCAAAATATAGCTTCCCAACTCCCAAGTGGCCTCATCCTCCGAATGATTTTTCCATTGAACCTTGTAAAATTTCACCACCTTGTTTCTTGTGATTCTTTCTTTTTCATCCAAAACCTTGATAGGGTGCTCAATATAAGAAAGATCGGGTTGAAGAGGAAGGCCTTCAATTTCCACAATTTCTTCGGGAACCCGCAAACATCTTTTCAATTGGGAGACATGGAAAACATCATGGACCGCTGACAAGATATCTGGGAGTTGAATACGATAAGCAACAGAACCCCTTTTCTCCAAAATTTTATAAGGACCCACATAGCGAGGAGCCAATTTTCCTCTGACACCAAACCTATGCACACCTCTCATGGGAGATACCTTGAGGTACACATAATCACCAACCTCGAACTGCAAGGGCCTTCTCCTTTTGTCTGCATAATTTTTCTGACGACTCTGAGCTGACTTCAAGTGACCTTGGATGACTCTCACTTGATCTCTTGCCTTCTTAACGAGATTGGGCCCATAATGACCACGGTCTCCCACCTCCACCCAGTTGAGTGGTGTCCTACATTTCTTGCCATACAGAGCCTCAAAAGGTGCCATGCGAATGCTCTCTTGATAACTGTTGTTATAAGAGAACTCAGCAAACCTCAAACACTCATCCCACTTTTTAGGAAAAGAAATGACACAGGCCCTCAACATGTCTTCTAGTACTTGGTTGATTCTCTCTGTTTGACCATCAGTTTGAGGATGATAAGCAGAACTTCTAAGAAGGCGAGTACCAAGACACTTCTGCAACTGCTCCCAGAAACGTGACACAAATACTGATCCCCGATCAGAAACTATAGTGAGAGGAACTCCATGTAGAGTAACAACTCGGTCAAAATATAACTTGGCATATTGCATGGCTGTGAACCTATTACCCACCGGAAGAAAATGAGCTGACTTGGTAAGACGATCCACAATGACCCAAATAGAATCATGTCCTCTTACTGTGCGGGGCAGACCCACGATAAAATCCATAGAAATATCCTCCCATTTCCAAGCAGGGATAGGCAAGGGCTGTAGCAAACCCGGTGTACGCAGGTGATCAGCTTTAACTCTTCCACAAATGTCACACTCAGAGATGTACTTGGCCACATCTTGCTTTAGGTTGGGCCACCAATACATGTGCCTCAAATCATGATACATTTTATTACTCCCTGGGTGAATGGACAACTTGGAGTTATGGGCCTCTTCCAGGATTTTTGTCCTAAGCTCAACACTTCCTGGTACTACCAATCTCCTCTTGTACCTGAGCACACCTTGCTCATCAATATTAAAATGGGGCCCTCGTCCTTTAGCCATCAATATCCTAATGTGAGGAATCACCTCAGTGTCCTTCCTCTGCTCCAAGATAATTTGATCCAGCAAGTCAGAAACCAAGGCAATATGTGCCAACACCTCATGATGAGCAAAAGACAAAGACTCCTCATCCTCCTGGTGTGACTTCCGACTTAATGCATCAGCTATCACATTAGCTTTGCCGGGATGATAGTGCACCTCTAAATCATAATCCTTAATTAACTCAAGCCACATTCGTTGCCTCATATTTAACTCGGGTTGAGTAAAAATATATTTGAGGCTCTTGTGGTCCGTATAAATATTTACCTTGTTTCCCAACAAAAAGTGCATCCATATTTTTAGAGCATGCACAACCGCATCAAGCTCTAAATCATGGGTGAGATAGTTTACTTCATGCTTTTTCAGCTGACGGGAAGCATAAGCTACTGCCCGTCCTTCTTGCATAAGCACACACCCAAGTCCAGACCGAGAGGCATCACAATATACATCAAATGGTTTCCTAATATCAGGCTGAGCAAGAATAGGAGCAGTGGTCAAATACTTATTCAGCGCTTGAAATGCCTCCTCACAAGCCGGGCCCCAAACAAACTTGACATCCTTCTGAAGCAACTTGGTCATGGGTTTAGCTATCTTGGAAAAGTCAGGAATGAAACGCCGATAATAACCGGCAAGGCCAAGGAACTGACGTATCTGATACACGGATCTTGGTGATTTCCAATTTAAAACCTCTTGCACCTTGCTAGGGTCCACTGATATGCCTTCAGGGGTCAAGACATGTCCCAAAAATTGTACCCGGTCTAGCCAAAATTCACACTTGCTAAACTTGGCATATAACTGATGCTCGCGTAGTCTGGTTAGGACTATGCGAAGATGCCGAGCATGCTCATCTTCATTCTTTGAATATATTAAAATATCATCAATAAATACCACCACAAACTTATCCAACTCCGGCATGAAGACTGAGTTCATGAGGTACATGAAAAATGCAGGAGCATTGGTAAGACCAAAGGACATTACTAGGTACTCATAAAGGCCGTACCTAGTGGAAAAGGCTGTCTTTGGTACATCTTGGGGCCGGATTTTTATTTGGTGATACCCAGAACGGAGGTCAATTTTTGAAAATACCTTTGCACCAGCTAACTGATCAAACAAGGTATCAATCCGAGGCAAGGGATATTTATTTTTAATAGTTACTGCATTAAGGGGGCGATAATCAATACACATCCGAAGAGTGCCACCCTTCTTCTTCACAAAAATAGCTGGACAACCCCATGGTGAAGTGCTAGGACGAATAAATCCCTTCTCCCTCAGCTCTTCTAATTGCTTCTTTATTTCAGCTAACTCTGGGGGAGCCATACGATAAGGACGTCTAGAAATAGGAGTAGTACCGGGCTCTAGCTCAATGGTAAACTCCACATCTCTATCAGGAGGTAACCCAGGTAAATCTTCAGGAAAAACATCCGGAAATTCACAGACCACAGGAATAGAGGCAAGAGCAGGAGAAGCTTCAGTATTAGAGACGGCTGCTAGAGAAGAGATTGGTGGCATAATAAGGGACATTCTATCCTCAGATGAAGGAAGCTTCAACTCCACCACTCTATGGTTAAGGTCCAAAACTACACCATTCCTCCCCAACCAATTCATTCCCAAGATAGCATCTGTACTTTGCCCAGGCAATACCATGAACTGGACACGATAAGAATGGGTGGCCAAAACCAGGCTAAGTGTCTCAGTCCGGGTCTGAATACATAACTGTGCACCAGGGGTGCTAACCTTATATGCAACGGAAATCATTGCAGTAGGTATATTGTGCCTTTCTACGAAACCCATACTCATGAATGAATGTGATGCACCAGAATCAAATAACACATATGCTGGGTGGGAGTTGATGGAGAACATACCAGCCATCACAGGCTCTCCCTGTGGAAACTCCTCAGCTGCAGTGAAATTAACATGTCCCGAGCGGCTCACAGGCACCTTCTTTCTGATAATAGTCCTCTTGACCAAGCGAGAGTTGGCTGCAGACTGAGCAGACTGAATAGGATGAATTTCAGGACACTCCCGAGCATAGTGGCCTTCCTTGCCACACTTGAAACAAATAACTGGTGGCTTGTTTTCCTGTCCCTGACGAGGCTGGAACTGCTGTCCCTGAGGCTGCTGCACCTGCTGAGTAGGTGCACGGTACTGAGTGTGCTGAACTGAAGTGGCTTGCTGAAAGTGACGTGGCTGCTGTCCACCCTAAGAATAATAAGGCACCCTCCTAACAACTTGTACCTTCTGCGCATGTGGGTGACTAGAGGATCCAGTAATCACCCACTTACGCTTCCACTCAGACTGGGTGTCATTCTGAAGTCCCTCCATAGAAATGGCAGCACTCATCAATGCACCAAAGGTCTGATAGCCCCCAGTGAACAACTTCTCCTCTAAGACACAAGAGAGACCATCCCTAAAACAATCCATCTTCTTCTGATCGGTGTCCACAAGATAACCAGCATACTGAGCCAGATGGTTGAACTTGTTGCATACTCCACCACGGTCATATTACCCTGCCTTAACTCCTTAAACTCAGTCAACTTCCTGCTCATCAAACCAGCAGGAATAAAGTGCTCACGAAAAGCAGTGACAAACTCCTGCCAAGTCACCCGGTGACCTGCAAGCTGCATGGCTTGGAAGGTGTCCCACCACGCAGTAGCAGATCCTAGAAGCTGCTGTGCAACAAAGTGCACCTTCTGGTCCTCAGCCACATTGTGCAGCAACATCAACTTCTGCTCTATGGTGCGAAGCCAATGATCTGCATCCAGAGGCTCAGCAGACGGTGTGAAGGTAGGTGGCTGCGTCTTCAAAAAGTCCTGATAGGTGCTGGGCCTGTCATGCCCACGAGCACCATCCCCATTCCTACTACCATCACCGTGGCCCCCACGAACAAGGTTACTAACTAACTGTGCCATCATTTCCATGACACAGTTGGACTCACGACGGGCAGTCAACATCTCAGCCAGCATCTCTTCAGGATTCATAGGAGGTACTGGTGCCCGAGGTAGTGCAGCACCCAACACTGGGACCCCATTGCTATCCCCCTGATGCTCACCATCATTGCCTTGATCACTTCCACCATGGCCAAGGACAGCCCCACCACTGGCACTCCCATGATGAGACCCCTGACTCATCTGTGATCATATAAGGATCCACCATTAGGGACAAACTTCCAGATTCAAGGACAGACTCAAAGAAAAGATACACTTGATAAGGGATAAAATAATCAGACTTCCATAGTTAATTGGAGCACTTATTTTTATTATTTCCCTATCATTTATTAAACAACTTATACGTGACGGGGTATATAATTAATTTTTTTATATGCTCATGATGCATGTATCGGCCTATTCGTCGCTCAAGCCGAATATAGCGGCATTCGCGAATATTTTGGCACAAGGTATACTCACTCACCGTATACTAGTCGATTTATACGACGCGTAAGTTAGTGTACCTGCAGGACTTTTCATTAGATAAAATCAGTGCCACTATCCTAGATAGACCATATTACTAGGGCGAATACTTATTTATGCGGATTTGCCGAATCCTATTTTTCACAAATCTTTTGTTGATCAAAATTTTAAATTTAAAAAGAGGTGATTAAGCTTGTAAATTCATTATTGGCTCTGGTACCAACTGTGGCGGAACCGTCTGAATCGGCACATTATCGATAATACTCGTCTTCCATTGACACTAAGTATTCCGATAATGAACCAAGTCAAACACCTCCGTCGAGCACACCCGAAGGAGAACTCGAATAATCCACGTTTTCATCCAGGATACAATAATGAATACAAGCTTATAATACTTAGTCCATTTCATACAATAACAGTCTTGGAAATTTATTCATTACAATACCAGAGTTCAGAGTGCAGTAATTAAACAGCGGAAACTAATTAAACATCTAGCGGAAAGCGATACAAGGATCCGTCTGTGCCCACCAGAAGAATCCTCCACACAGCAGCCAACTTTTTAAATTGCACCTGCAACAGGGGTAAAATAACCCTAAGTACAAAATGTACTTGCAAGACTTACCCGACTAGTGGGAATATATATTTTCCGACTCTCAAGGATGTGAAAGGCTTTTTGGTTTGCTGTTTCATTTTTGCCTGCAAAGCTTACTAAAGTGTATCCTTACTGGTAAATATTTAGCAGTCATCATTTTTTTTGCTAAACATTCTAGGTAAGCACCTGTTCTACTTTCAAGCAAGTGATAAGCAATCATACTCATTTCTCTTTCTTTCCTTTCTTCCACCAACTTTATTATTCCAGTTGTTACTACGATGCCATGCCATAGTCAAGCCGTACCGTCTAAGCGACGGTGATTCGCGAATCAATGTGCCCAGCTGGGTACCCCGAAAAACACACGCCTCATCTGTACCCCGGGCACAGATGAGACCAACTCGCTCCACTCCTGTCACAGGTTCCAGGTCCCCGTCCAAACTTGGACTCCAAGCCCCCACCCTTGAGGCCCGGCCTCAAAGTGGTGCTTAGACCTCCACCTATCCCCGCCTCCAATCAGTCGGTCCGGAAAGAGCCGGAGCCCATGACAAGAGAGTAACAAGTCTTCCTCACCCCCATCCGTAAGTATGTGTACGGGATAATAAGATCTGTGACAAGACTATTGTCCATAACAACGAACGGTCCTTAATCGACACGGACAGGAAAACGATGCAACCAAGCTAAGCCCGTGGCCGCGGGACATAACTTGTCACACCCACCAGTACCCAAACCATATCTCTGCCCGGTCTCCAATTTTCTTTCACCTTCTTATCATGTGATACAATAATAATCACCTATTGTGAGTAACGACAGGTTACCCGCTACCGTCATCCTAAGCATCGCATCTACACGACCTGTACTAGTAGGACTCATAGGTGGGTATATATGTGCAAGTAGTTTTCATATCAACTCCTGAAACGTAATGCAAACATATATATACCAAGTGATTAGTAAAATAGGGTTATGCACCGGGGCTTGCCTTGGGCAGGCACGGAGTCAACAAAGTCAGTCGGCGGCTCCGGAACCTCCTCCGCTGCAAGGACCTCCTCGATCACCTCCACGACCTCCTCGTACTCCTGGTCGTCGATGGTCACCACGTCCGCCTCCAACTCGTTCACTACATGCATGCAATGATGGTGCAATAAATTAATACTTAGACAACAACTCTTAAAAGTACACAACTACTAAGCTAATTAACTAACTCTAATGGTTAACATGCTAAGCTATCCATTACTTCTACTAAGCAAGAACTAGCTAGCCTAATATTCTCTACTAACTAAAATACATTTCATGATAAATAGATAAATTTAGTTGAGCTCTAGAGACGAAGAAAGATGACATGGACAGACAACTCTTGATTTTCAATGAATTTAGGAAGAAGAATCAACGGAATTGGAGTTCGTATGGTGGAGATATTGGTTGCGCAAAGTAGCTATTAATAATCTCTAAAAAAATCAAAGGAACTTAATTAGCTCATGGCTTTCTCCCGTGACTTGCTCATAAATGAGGTCTTTAATCAAAGGAATAATGAAGACGGATGGCGCTGCTAAGGAGAAACAGAGGAAGTACAAGAGGAACTCGCGGGATACTTACCGCAGTCCACTGATGCTTCGATAGACGCAGTTTACACGGCAAGAACAGAGAAACTTGATTAGAGAGGAAGAGGTGGACAACAAGTTTGACGAGCTCGCGATCGCGAGACGTCTCTTTTTAAGGACGAGAGACGCAGGGACGCTCGCACTGGAAAAGAGATTGACGTGCGCGACGCAGCAAGTCTCCGTGCTACAGTGTTTTCTGCGCGCTACAGTAATCTCTGTGCTGCTACAGTTCATTTATGTGGCGCTACAGTAACTCTGCTCTTCTGCAGTACCTTTCTGCGCGCTACAGTACCTCTGCTCTGCTACAGTACATTTCTGTGGCGCTACAGTGACTCTGCTCTGCTACAGTGCGATCAGGGAATTTTAGAAAGCAAAAGAATTGCTAGCGCTGGAGTTGGATCAGGATGACAATAGTTAGTTGAACTGTGCTGAGGAATATTTAGACGAGGAATTAAATTAGAGCTCAAATTGAGAATTAATGCAACAAAGTTTAATTTCTCATTTTGCCATAAACAATAATACATAAACATGATGCTCATGACATGGTTTAGTGATTTATTAACGCAGTAACACCGAGGGTGTTACAACGTCGGTCTGCAGGCCCGCGCGGCTAGGCCCGACGCCGGAGCCGCCGCAGCGACCCGAGCTGCCGCCGTCGCGAGCGCGTGGGAGGAGGACGCCGCAGCAGCAGCCACCGCCACCGCAAGGGCCGCCCTCAGGGAGGAGGAGCCGCCCGCGGCCACGACTGGAGCGACCCTGCTCGCTGCGGCCCAGGCAGCCGCTGCTCGGGCAGCCTAGGCCGCCGACGCCGAAGTTGCTGCTGCCCGGGAGGTGTAACACCCTCGGTGTTACTGCGTTAATAAATCACTAAACCATGTCATGAGCATCATGTTTATGTATTATTGTTTATGGTAAAATGAGAAATTAAACTTTGTTGCATTAATTCTCATTTTGAGCTCTAATTTAATTCCTCGTCCAAATATTCCTCAGCACAGTTCAACTAACTATTGTCATCCTGATCCAACTCCAGCGCTAGCAATTCTTTTGCTTTTCTAAAATTCCCTGATCGCACTGTAGCAGAGCAGAGTTACTGTAGCGCCGCAGAAATATACTGTATCAGAGCAGAGGTACTGTAGCGACGTAGGAAGGTACTGTAGAAGAGCAGAGTTACTGTAGCGCCGCAGAAATGCACTGTAGCAGCACAGAGATTACTGTTGCGCGCAGAAAACACTGTAGCACGGAGACTTGCTGCGTCGCGCACGTCAATCTCTTTTCCAGTGCGAGCGTCCCTGCGTCTCTCGTCCTTAAAAGGAGACGTCTCGCGATCGCGAGCTCGTCAAACTTGTTGTCCACCTCTTCCTCTCTAATCAAGTTTCTCTGTTCTTGCCGTGTAAGCTGCGTCTATCGAAGCATCAGTGGACTGCGGTAAGTATCCCGCGAGTTCCTCTTGTACTTCCTCTGTTTCTCCTTAGCAGCGCCATCCGTCTTCATTATTCCTTTGATTAAAGACCTCATTTATGAGCAAGTCACGGGAGAAAGCCATGAGCTAATTAAGTTCCTTTGATTTTTTTAGAGATTATTAATAGCTACTTTGCGCAACCAATATCTCCACCATACAAACTCCAATTCCGTTGATTCTTCTTCCTAAATTCATTGAAAATCAAGAGTTGTCTGTTCATGCCATCTTTCTTCGTCTCTAGAGCTCAACTAAATTTATCTATTTATCATGAAATGTATTTTAGTTAGTAGAGAATATTAGGCTAGCTAGTTCTTGCTTAGTAGAAGTAATGGATAGCTTAGCATGTTAACCATTAGAGTTAGTTAATTAGCTTAGTAGTTGTGTACTTTTAAGAGTTGTTGTCTAAGTATTAATTTATTGCACCATCATTGCATGCATGTAGTGAACGAGTTGGAGGCGGACGTGGTGACCATCGACGACCAGGAGTACGAGGAGGTCGTGGTGGTGATCGAGGAGGTCCTTGCAGCGGAGGAGGTTCCGGAGCCGCCGACTGACTTTGTTGACTCCGTGCCTGCCCAAGGCAAGCCCCGGTGCATAACCCTATTTTACTAATCACTTGGTATATATATGTTTGCATTACGTTTTAGGAGTTGATATGAAAACTACTTGCACATATATACCCACCTATGAGTCCTACTAGTACAGGTCATGTAGATGCGATGCTTAGGATGACGGTAGCGGGTAACCTGTCGTTACTCACAATAGGTGATTATTATTGTATCACATGATAAGAAAGTGAAAGAAAATTGGAGACCGGGCAGGGATATGGTTTGGGTACTGGTGGGTGTGACAAGTTATGTCCCGCGGCCACGGGCTTAGCTTGGTTGCATCGTTTTCCTGTCTGTGTCGATTAAGGACCGTTCGTTGTTATGGACAATAGTCTTGTCACAGATCTTATTATCCCGTACACATACTTACGGATGGGGGTGAGAAAGACTTGTTACTCTCTTGTCATGGGCTCCGGCTCTTTCCGGACCGACTGATTGGAGGCGGGGATAGGTGGAGGTCTAAGCACCACTTTGAGGCCGGGCCTCAAGGGTGGGGGCTTGGAGTCCAAGTTTGGACGGGGACCTGGAACCTGTGACAGGAGTGGAGCGAGTTGGTCTCATCTGTGCCCGGGGTACAGATGAGGCGTGTGTTTTTCGGGGTACCCAGCTGGGCACATTGATTCGCGAATCGTCGTCGCTTAGACGGTACGGCTTGACTATGGCATGGCATCGTAGTAACAACTGGAATAATAAAGTTGGTGGAAGAAAGGAAAGAAAGAGAAATGAGTATGATTGCTTATCACTTGCTTGAAAGTATAACAGGTGCTTACCTAGAATGTTTAGCAAAAAAAAATGATGACTGCTAAATATTTACCAGTAAGGATACACTTTAGTAAGCTTTGCAGGCAAAAATGAAACAGCAAACCAAAAAGCCTTTCACATCCTTGAGAGTCGGAAAATATATATTCCCACTAGTCGGGTAAGTCTTGCAAGTACATTTTGTACTTAGGGTTATTTTACCCCTGTTGCAGGTGCAATTTAAAAAGTTGGCTGCTGTGTGGAGGATTCTTCTGGTGGGCACAGACGGATCCTTGTATCGCTTTCCGCTAGATGTTTAATTAGTTTTCGCTGTTTAATTACTGCACTCTGAACTCTGTTATTGTAATGAATAAATTTCCAAGACTGCTATTGTATGAAATGGACTAAGTATTGTAAGCTTGTATTCATTATTGTATCCTGGATGAAAACGTGGATTATTCGAGTTCTCCTTCGGGTGTGCTCGACGGAGGTGTTTGACTTGGTTCATTATCAGAATACTTAGTGTCAATGGAAGACGAGTATTATCGATAATGTGCCGATTCAGACGGTTCCGCCACAGTTGGTACCAGAGCCAATAATGAATTTACAAGCTTAATCACCTGTTTTTAAATTTAAAAATTTGATCAACAAAAGATTTGTGATAAATAGGATTCGGTAAATCCGCATAAATAAGTATTCGCCCTAGTAATATGGTCTATCTAGGATAGTGGCACTGATTTTATCTAATGAAAAGTCCTGCAGGTACACTAACTTACGCGTCGTATAAATCGACTAGTATACGGTGAGTGAGTATACCTTGTGCCAAAATATTCGTGAATGCCGCTATATTCGGCTTGAGCGACGAATAGGCCGATACATGCATCATGAGCATATAAAAAAAATTAATTATATACCCCGTCACGTATAAGTTGTTTAATAAATGATAGGGAAATAATAAAAATAAGTGCTCCAATTAACTATGGAAGTCTGATTATTTTATCCCTTATCAAGTGTATCTTTTCTTTGAGTTTGTCCTTGAATCTGGAAGTTTGTCCCTAATGGTGGATCCTTATATGATCACAGATGAGTCAGGGGTCTCATCATGGGAGTGCCAGTGGTGGGGCTGTCCTTGGCCATGGTGGAAGTGATCAAGGCAATGATGGTGAGCATCAGGGGGATAGCAATGGGGTCCCAGTGTTGGGTGCTGCACTACCTCGGGCACCAGTACCTCCTATGAATCCTGAAGAGATGCTGGCTAAGATGTTGATTGCCCGTCGTGAGTCTAACCGTGTCATGGAAATGATGGCACAGTTAGTTGGTAACCTTGTTCGTGGGGGCCACGGTGATGGTGGTAGGAATGGGGATGGTGCTCGTGGGCATGACAGGCCCAGCACCTATCAGGACTTTTTGAAGACGCAGCCACCTACCTTCACACCGTCTGCTGAGCCTCTGGATGCAGATCATTGGCTTCGCACCATAGAGCAGAAGTTGATGTTGCTGCACAATGTGGCTGAGGACCAGAAGGTGCACTTTGTTGCACAGCAGCTTCTAGGATCTGCTACTGCGTGGTGGGACACCTTCCAAGCCATGCAGCTTGCAGGTCACCGGGTGACTTGGCAGGAGTTTGTCACTGCTTTTCGTGAGCACTTTATTCCTGCTGGTTTGATGAGCAGGAAGTTGACTGAGTTTAAGGAGTTAAGGCAGGGTAATATGACCGTGGTGGAGTATGCAACCAAGTTCAACCATCTGGCTCAGTATGCTGGTTATCTTGTGGACACCGATCAGAAGAAGATGGATTGTTTTAGGGATGGTCTCTCTTGTGTCTTAAAGGAGAAGTTGTTCACTGGGGGCTATCAGACCTTTGGTGCATTGATGAGTGCTGCCATTTCCATGGAGGGACTTCAGAATGACACCCAGTCTGAGTGGAAGCGTAAGCGGGTGATTACTGGATCCTCTAGTCACCCACATGCGCAGAAGGTACAAGTTGTTAGGAGGGTGCCTTATTATTCTCAGGGTGGACAGCAGCCACGTCACTTTCAGCAAGCCACTTCAGTTCAGCACACTCAGTACCGTGCACCTACTCAGCAGGTGCAGCAGCCTCAGGGACAGTAGTTCCAGCCTCGTCAGGGACAGGGAAACAAGCCACCAGTTATTTGTTTCAAGTGTGGCAAGGAAAGCCACTATGCTCGGGAGTGTCCTGAAATTCATCCTATTCAGTCTGCTCAGTCTGCAGCCAACTCTCGCTTGGTCAAGAGGACTATTATCAGAAAGAAGGTGCCTGTGAGCCGCTCGGGACATGTTAATTTCACTGCAGCTGAGGAGTTTCCACAGGGAGAGCCTGTGATGGCTGGTATGTTCTCCATCAACTCCCACCCAGCATATGTGTTATTTGATTCTGGTGCATCACATTCATTCATGAGTATGGGTTTCGTAGAAAGGCACAATATACCAACTGCAATGATTTCCGTTGCATATAAGGTTAGCACCCCTGGTGCACAGTTATGTATTCAGACCCGGACTGAGACACTTAGCCTGGTTTTGGCCACCCATTCTTATCGTGTCCAGTTCATGGTATTGCCTGGGCAAAGTACAGATGCTATCTTGGGAATGAATTGGTTGAGGAGGAATGGTGTAGTTTTGGACCTTAACCATAGAGTGGTGGAGTTGAAGCTTCCTTCATCTGAGGATAGAATGTCCCTTATTATGCCACCAATCTCTTCTCTAGCAGCCGTCTCTAATACTGAAGCTTCTCCTGCTCTTGCCTCTATTCCTGTGGTCTGTGAATTTCCGGATGTTTTTCCTAAAGATTTACTTGGGTTACCTCCTGATAGAGATGTGGAGTTTACCATTGAGCTAGAGCCCGGTATGATGGATAAGTCTCATGTGTGGTTGGTCTTTGTGGGGCTGTGCTGCTCACATGGTCCTTGTGGCTGTTTTTCTGTTTTTAGGACAGCATCTTAGACTAGAGGACAGCATCTTAGAGGACAGCATCTTAGACTAGAGGACAGCATCTTAGCTAGGACAGCTCTTTAGCATCTTAGACTAGCATCTTAGCATATGCTTGGCTGGCTAGCAGCCTATAAATATGTAACCCCAAACCCTCAGGTTGGCATGGCATTGTTTGAGTTTGTGTGAGAAATAAACCAGAAAATTGCCCCAACTCCTAGTGTCATCCTCTCTCGATGAGAGTAAGGATTCAGCTACTACCAAGAGTGCGAATCCAACGACTAACAAGTGGTATCAGAGCCGTACTATCCTGTAGCCTGAGCATCTCCTGCTCTTCTCCTTCCCCGGCCTCGCAGCAGCCCCAACCGCAGCCGGTAGCAGCAGCAGCTCCGGCTGCCCCTGCTCTCCACACAGCAGCCCCCTCGATAGCGCGCCATGTCCGCAGGCCAGTCTCAGGGCTCGGTCGCCTCGAGCGCGCGGCGTCGGCAGGAGGCCGACCTCGCCGCGGCAGAGAAGCGCGAGCGAGCGGCAGCAGACGCCGCTGCAGCAGCGGCAAGGGCATCGAGGCTGGCAGCAGCGGAGCTAGCAGCAGCTAGAGCGGAGGTGGAAGCAGCGGCGGCGGCGGATGCAGCGCGTGCAGCAGCAGCGGAGGTCGAGGTTCTACGCGGCAGCAACAGCAGCTCCATCGCTGCTGATGATAGCGCCGACGCGGACCTCGAGCTGCTGGAGAGGGAGGCATCGCGAGGGCGAGCGGCGCAGTGGGCAGCCGTGCACGCCCACGAGCGCGGCGGCAGCCCAGACAGGCGCAGACACGCCGGCGGCGCTCCTGAAGGAGGCGCGCACGGCGGTGGCGCTCCTGGAGGAGGCGCGCATGGCGGCGGCGGACGGGTCGACGGAGAGCGCGGCCTTCACAGGCAGCGCGGCTCTCTCTCCCCGGTTCGGTACCGTGGTCACCACGAGTACCAGGCTGTCGTCAGGGACGTCGGCCCCGGCGGCGGGTGGCCTACCCTCACCAAGACCAACTATGTTGAGTGGGCTGCGGTGATGAGGGTGAAGCTTCAGGTGCGGCATATGTGGGATGCAGTCCGGTACGGCGACGTCGACTACGACCAAGATCGACGGGCGCTGGATGCTCTCATTGCTGCAGTCCCGCCCGAGATGCAGTTTTCGCTTACCAGCAAGCGGACTGCCAAGGAGGCTTGGGACGCCATCGCTGCAGCACGCATCGGCAGCGACCGCGCCCGCAAGTCCACACTGCAGGCACTTCGCAAGGAGTGGGAGAACCTGGCCTTCAAGCCAGGTGAGGACGTTGATGACTTTGCTCTCCGTCTCAACACTCTGTTGCAGAAGTTGGTGCAGTTCGGCGACGACACCTACGGCGAGGAGAGAGCTGTTGAGAAGCTCTTCCGCTGCGTCCCCGAGAAGTACAAGCAGATGGCTCGCTCAATCGAGTCTCTGCTGGACCTCTCCACGATGACGATCGAGGAGGCGTTGGGCCGCCTCAAGGTCGTTGACAGCGATGAGCCACAGCGCCTCTCGGGACCCGTCACCATTGGCGGGAAGCTCCTCCTCACTCGGGAGCAGTGGGCTGCCGGCCAAGGTGACAGGAAGAAGGGGGAGCCTTCTTCCACGACAAGCAGCCGCAAGCGTGGCAAGCCGCACAAAGACGCCCAGGCAGGGGCGCGAGGACGTGCCGAGGGTGATGATCGTGGAGGCGCCCAGGGCGGCGCCGCTGGCAAGCAAAAGCCAGCACGAGGCGACCCTTGCTACAACTGCGGCAAGCTTGGTCATTGGGCCAAGGATTGTCGACAGCCACGACGCGGTCAGGCCCACGTCGCGCAGGCGGAGGAGGAGGAGCAGCCGGCTCTGTTCATTGCTCATGCGAGCATCGAACTACCTCCAGCGGCACCGGCCGCAACGGCTCTCCTCCACCTTGACGAGCCAAAAGCACACGCCCTCCTCGACGACAGCTCCGGCAACGACAAGGCCGACGGGTGGTGCCTTGACACCGGCGCCACCCACCACATGACCGGGCGGCGGGAGTTCTTCACCGAGCTCGACCCAAGCGTTCGAGGCACCGTCAAGTTCGGCGACGCCTCCGCTGTGGAGATCAAGGGCGTCGGCTCTGTCGTCTTCGTCGCCAAGACTGGCGAGCACAGGCTGCTCACCGGTGTCTACTACATCCCCGCGTTGAGGAACTGCATCATCAGCTTGGGACAGCTGGATGAGAGCGGGTCGCGCGTGGAGATCGAGCACGGGGTGCTGCGCATCTGGGATCATCGACACCGGCTCCTGGTCAAGGTCAACAGGAGCAACCGCCTCTACGTCCTTCACGCACAGGTGGCGCAACCTCTTTGTCTTGCAGCCCGCCGCGACGACGACGCTTGGAGGTGGCACGAGCGCTTTGGGCACCTCAACTTTGAGGCCCTAAGGCAGCTCGGCAGCAAGGACATGGTGCGGGGCATGCCGCACGTCGACCACGTGGAGCAGTTCTGCGACACCTGCGTCCTCACCAAGCTGCGGCGGCTCCCTTTCCCTCGCCAGGCAAGCTTCCGCGCCAAGGAGAAGCTGGAGCTCGTACACGGTGACCTCTGTGGCCCCGTGACACCGGCTACACCTGGAGGCCGACGCTACTTCCTCCTCCTCGTCGACGACATGTCCCGCTACATGTGGGCTGTCCTGCTCGACGCCAAGGCAGCCGCGGCGGACGCCATCAAGCGTCTTCAAGCTGCTGCGGAGGCGGAGTGCGGCCGCAAGCTTCGGGTCCTACGCACGGACAACGGCGGCGAGTTCACGGCGGCCGAGTTCGCGGCGTACTGCGCCGATGAGGGGATCCACCGCCACTTCTCCGCGCCGTACACTCCGCAGCAGAACGGCGTCGTCGAGCGCCGCAACCAGACGGTGGTGGCCACCGCCCGTGCCCTCCTCAAGCAGAGAGGGATGCCGGCGATCTACTGGGGTGAGGCGGTGATGACTGCCGTTCACTTGCTCAACCGCTCCCCCACCAAGGCCCTCGACGACAAGACGCCATACGAGGCCTGGCACGGGCGCAAGCCCGCGGTGAGCCACCTTCGCGTCTTCGGCTGCCTGGCCTTCGTCAAGGAGCTCAACCACGTCGGCAAGCTCGACGACCGGAGCACGCCAGGGGTCTTCATCGGCTACGCGGAGGGCTCCAAGGCCTACCGCGTCCTCGACCCTGCGACACGACGCGTGCGCATCACGCGTGACGTCGTGTTCGACGAGGGGCGAAGCTGGACGTGGGGCAAGATGGTGGATGATGGCTCGACTCCGACGACCAGCGATTTCGTCGTCGACTACGTCCACTTCAAGGAGGCGGGGGGAGCTAGCAGCTCGTCCTCACCGAGCTCGCCTACCCCACCACCTCGTTCGCCACCACCTCCGGCGAGTCCTTCACCACCGCCACCACCAGCTCCGGCAAGTCCACAGGCTCCGGCGAGTCCACCACCAGCACCGCCGGCCACGCCTCGTTCTCCTACACTAGACCCTACCTCCTCAGGCTCGGCACCGGCAGCTTCGGCCCACGACGAGCAGCGCACAGTGGAGTTCGCCACTCCGCTGTCCAACGACGAGGATCGCATCGACGCCTACCACGGCGGCGAGCCTCTGCGCTACCGTACCGTGGACAACCTCCTCGGCGAGCAGCCGGTCCCTGGACTGGCACAGCACGACTTTGAGGCGGAGCTGCACCTCGCACAGGACGATGGCGAGCCTCGTTCCTTCGCCGAGGCGGAGAGGGACGTGGCATGGCGTGCCGCGATGCAGATGGAGATGGACGCCGTCGAGCGGAACAAGACGTGGGAGCTGGCCGATCTTCCAGCCGGCCACCACGCCATCTCTCTCAAGTGGGTCTTCAAGCTCAAGAAGGACGAGACCGGAGAGGTGATCAAGCACAAGGCGCGTCTGGTGGCGCGCGGCTTCGTCCAGCAAGAAGGAATCGACTTCGACGACGCCTTCGCGCCCGTTGCACGGATGGAGTCCGTGCGACTCCTCCTTGCGCTAGCTGCCCAGGAGGGCTGGCGTGTCCATCACATGGATGTCAAGTCGGCGTTCCTTAACGGCGACTTGAAGGAGGAGGTCTACGTGCATCAGCCGCCGGGATTTGCGATTCCCGGCAAGGAGGGCAAGGTGCTCCGCCTGCGCAAGGCCCTCTATGGCTTGCGGCAGGCACCAAGGGCGTGGAATGCCAAGCTGGATTCCACGCTGAAGGGGATGGGCTTCGAGCAAAGCCCACACGAGGCGGCCATCTACCGGCGGGGCAGCGGAGGAAAGGCTCTGCTGGTAGGCGTCTACGTCGACGACTTGGTGATCACCGGCACCAAGGATGCGGAGGTGGCGGCATTCAAGGAAGAGATGAAGGCCACCTTCCAGATGAGTGATCTGGGGTCTCTCTCCTTCTACCTGGGGATCGAGGTGCACCAGGATGACTCCGGGATCACGCTTCGACAGACCGCCTACGCCAAGCGCATCGTTGAGCTAGCGGGGCTCACCGACTGCAACCCAGCCCTCACTCCGATGGAGGAGAGGTTGAAGCTGAGCCGCGACAGCACGACGGAGGAGGTGGACGCTACGCAGTACCGGCGTCTTGTGGGGAGCCTTCGCTACCTCGCCCACACACGGCCGGACTTGGCATTCTCCGTCGGCTACGTTAGTCGGTTCATGCAGCGACCGACGACGGAGCACCAGCAGGCTGTGAAGAGGATCATCCGCTACGTTGCGGGGACTCTCGACCACGGCCTCTACTACCCGAGGTGCCCTGGGGCGGCACACTTCGTCGGGTACAGCGACAGCGACCACGCCGGCGACATCGACACCAGCAAGAGCACGAGCGGGATCCTCTTCTTCCTCGGCAAGTGCCTCGTTAGCTGGCAGTCGGTCAAGCAGCAGGTGGTGGCCCTGTCTAGCTGCGAGGCCGAGTACATAGCGGCCTCCACCGCTTCGACTCAGGCGCTCTGGCTCGCTCGACTGCTTGGTGATCTCCTTGGCAGAGACACTAGAGCGGTGGAGCTCAGGGTGGACAGCAAGTCCGCCCTGGCCCTAGCAAAGAACCCCGTGTTCCACGAACGCAGCAAGCACATCCGGGTGAGGTACCACTTCATCCGAGGCTGTTTGGAGGAAGGAAGCATCAAGGCGAGCTACATCAACACCAAGGACCAGCTTGCGGACCTGCTCACCAAGCCCCTTGGGAGGATCAAGTTCCTTGAGCTCTGCTCCAGGACCGGGATGGTTCAACTCTCCCACAAAACGACGCACAAGACTTAGGGGGAGAATGATGGATAAGTCTCATGTGTGGTTGGTCTTTGTGGGGCTGTGCTGCTCACATGGTCCTTGTGGCTGTTTTTCTGTTTTTAGGACAGCATCTTAGACTAGAGGACAGCATCTTAGAGGACAGCATCTTAGACTAGAGGACAGCATCTTAGCTAGGACAGCTCTTTAGCATCTTAGACTAGCATCTTAGCATATGCTTGGCTGGCTAGCAGCCTATAAATATGTAACCCCAAACCCTCAGGTTGGCATGGCATTGTTTGAGTTTGTGTGAGAAATAAACCAGAAAATTGCCCCAACTCCTAGTGTCATCCTCTCTCGATGAGAGTAAGGATTCAGCTACTACCAAGAGTGCGAATCCAACGACTAACACGGTACTACTCCTATTTCTAGACGTCCTTATCGTATGGCTCCCCCAGAGTTAGCTGAAATAAAGAAGCAATTAGAAGAGCTGAGGGAGAAGGGATTTATTCGTCCTAGCACTTCACCATGGGGTTGTCCAGCTATTTTTGTGAAGAAGAAGGATGGCACTCTTCGGATGTGTATTGATTATCGCCCCCTTAATGCAGTAACTATTAAAAATAAATATCCCTTGCCTCGGATTGATACCTTGTTTGATCAGTTAGCTGGTGCAAAGGTATTTTCAAAAATTGACCTCCGTTCTGGGTATCACCAAATAAAAATCCAGCCCCAAGATGTACCAAAGACAACCTTTTCCACTAGGTACGGCCTTTATGAGTACCTAGTAATGTCCTTTGGTCTTACCAATGCTCCTGCATTTTTCATGTACCTCATGAACTCAGTCTTCATGCTGGAGTTAGATAAGTTTGTGGTGGTATTTATTGATGATATTTTAATATATTCAAAGAATGAAGATGAGCATGCCCGGCATCTTCGCATAGTCCTAACCAGACTACGCGAGCATCAGTTATATGCCAAGTTTAGCAAGTGTGAATTTTGGCTAGACCGGGTATAATTTTTGGGACATGTCTTGACCCCTGAAGGCATATCAGTGGACCATAGCAAGGTGCAAGAGGTTTTAAATTGGAAATCACCAAGGTCCGTGCATCAGATACGTCAGTTCCTTGGCCTTGCCGGTTATTATCGGCGTTTCATTCCTGACTTTTCCAAGATAGCTAAACCCATGACCAAGTTGCTTCAGAAGGATGTCAAGTTTGTTTGGGGCCCGGCTTGTGAGGAGGCATTTCAAGCGCTGAAGAAGTATTTGACCACTGCTCCTATTCTTGCTCAGCCTGATATTAGGAAACCATTTGATGTATATTGTGATGCCTCTCGGTCTGGACTTAGGTGTGTGCTTATGCAAGAAGGACGGGCAGTAGCTTATGCTTCCCGTCAGCTGAAAAAGCATGAAGTAAACTATCCCACCCATGATTTAGAGCTTGATGCGGTTGTGCATGCTCTAAAAATATGGAGGCACTTTTTGTTGGGAAACAAGGTAAATATTTATACGAACCACAAGAGCCTCAAATATATTTTTACTCAACCCGAGTTAAATATGAGGCAACGAAGGTGGCTTGAGTTAATTAAGGATTATGATTTAGAGGTGCACTATCATCCCGGCAAAGCTAATGTGGTAGCTGATGCATTAAGTCGGAAGTCACACCAGAAGGATGAGGAGTCTTTGTCTTTTGCTCATCATGAGGTGTTGGCACATATTGCCTTGGTTTCTGACTTGCTGGATCAAATTATCTTGGAGCAGAGGAAGGACACTGAGGTGATTCCTCACATCAGGATATTGATGGCTAAAGGACGAGGGCCCCATTTTAATATTGATGAGCAAGGTGTGCTCAGGTACCAGAGGAGATTGGTAGTACTAGGAAGTGTTGAGCTTAGGACAAAAATCCTGTAAGAGGCCCATAACTCCAAGTTGTCCATTCACCCAGGGAGTAATAAAATGTATCATGATTTGAGGCACGTGTATTGGTGGCCCAACCTAAAGCAAGATGTGGCCAAGTACATCTCTGAGTGTGACATTTGTGGAAGAGTTAAAGCTGATCACCTGCGTACACCGGGTTTGCTACAGCCCTTGCCTATCCCTGCTTGGAAATGGGAGGATATTTTCATAGATTTTATCGTGGGTCTGCCCCGCACAGTAAGAGGACATGATTCTATTTGGGTCATTGTGGATCGTCTTACCAAGTCAGCTCATTTTCTTCCGGTGGGTAATAGGTTCACAGCCATGCAATATGCCAAGTTATATTTTGACCGAGTTGTTACTCTACATGGAGTTCCTCTCACTATAGTTTCTGATCGGGGATCAGTATTTGTGTCACGTTTCTGGGAGCAGTTGCAGAAGTGTCTTGGTACTCGCTTTCTTAGAAGTTCTGCTTATCATCCTCAGACTGATGGTCAAACAGAGAGAATCAATCAAGTACTAGAAGACATGTTGAGGGCCTGTGTCATTTCTTTTCCTGAAAAGTGGGATGAGTGTTTGAGGTTTGCTGAGTTCTCTTATAACAACAGTTATCAAGAGAGCATTCGCATGGCACCTTTTGAGGCTCTGTATGGCAAGAAATGTAGGACACCACTCAACTGGGTGGAGGTGGGAGACCGTGGTCATTATGGGCCCGATCTCGTTAAGAAGGCAAGAGATCAATTGAGAGTCATCCAAGGTCACTTGAAGTCAGCTCATAGTCGTCAGAAAAATTATGCAGACAAAAGGAGAAGGCCCTTGCAGTTCGAGGTTGGTGATTATGTGTACCTCAAGGTATCTCCCATGAGAGGTGTGCATAGGTTTGGTGTCAGAGGAAAATTGGCTCCTCGCTATGTGGGTCCTTATAAAATTTTGGAGAAAAGGGGTTCTGTTGCTTATCGTATTCAACTCCCAGATATCTTGTCAGCGGTCCATGATGTTTTCCATGTCTCCCAATTGAAAAGATGTTTGCGGGTTCCCGAAGAAATTGTGGAAATTGAAGGCCTTCCTCTTCAACCCGATCTTTCTTATATTGAGCACCCTATCAAGGTTTTGGATGAAAAAGAAAGAATCACAAGAAACAAGGTGGTGACGCGACACTCACGTCATGTTCACCCCATGGTGACGCGACACGCGGCTGGTACCCTGCCGCACCGGGCTCTTGCGGCGATGTCCGGGGACTCCACAGTCTCTTCGGTGCCTTCTTCCGTCCGCGAGGCGCTATCGGATCCTCACTGGCGCCGTGCAATGGAAGAAGAGTACGCGGCTCTCCTCGCCAACCAGACCTGGGATCTGGTGCCCCGTCCGCCCGGCTCCAACGTCGTCACCGGCAAGTGGATCTGGACCCACAAGCGTCGGGCTGATGGCACTCTCGAGCGGTATAAGGCTCGATGGGTACTTCGAGGGTTCACTCAGAGGCCCGGCATCGACTACGATGAGACCTTCAGTCCAGTGGTGAAGCCAGCTACCGTTCGCACGGTTCTCTCACTGGCTCTCGAGCGCTCATGGCCAGTACATCAGCTGGATGTCAAGAATGCCTTCCTCCATGGCACTCTGACTGAGACGGTCTACTGCAGCCAGCCGGCAGGGTTTGTTGACTCTACTCGCCCTGACTTGGTCTGCCGCCTGAACAAGTCGCTCTATGGTCTCAAGCAGGCGCCCCGGGCTTGGTACTCTTGGTTTGCCTCCTACCTGCAGACACTTGGGTTCACGGAGGCTAAGTCTGACACCTCCCTGTTCATCTTCCACCATGGGGATGAGACTGCATACATGCTCCTATATGTCGATGACATTGTCCTCACAGCCTCCAGTAAGACTCTGCTCCAGAGTATCATTGCCTCTCTGCAGAGGGAATTTGCTATGAAGGATCTTGGAGTGCTCCATCACTTCCTCGCCGTCACTGTTGAGCCCCGACCTTCAGGCTTGTTCCTCCACCAGCGCCAGTTTGCTTGTGACATCCTGGAGCGAGCAGGCATGGCTGACTGCAAGCCCTGCACCACCCCGGTCGACACTCAGGGCAAGATGTCAGAGGCGGAGGGTCCGCTGCTTGGGCCCCAGGACTCCACCGCCTACCGGAGTCTTGCTGGCGCGCTCCAGTACCTCACTTTCACTCGACCGGACATCACCTACGCCGTGCAGCAGCTGTGCCTCCACATGCATGCTCCGCGGGAACCTCACCTCGCCGCTATGAAGCGGCTTCTCCGGTACCTCCGCGGCACCATCGGCTACGGGCTGCTTCTCAGCAGGTCCTCCTCCGCCGACCTGGTGGTCTACACCGACGCTGACTGGGCGGGCTGCCCGGACACCCGCCGGTCCACCTCCGGCTACGCTGTCTTCCTCGGCAGCAACCTTGTCTCTTGGTCGTCCAAGCGACAGCCAGTGGTCTCTCGCTCCAGTACCGAGGCCGAGTACCGCGCCGTGGCTAACGGCGTGGCTGAGGCGGCTTGGCTCCGCCAGCTTCTAGCTGAGCTGCACCGCCCTCTCACCAGGAGCTCCCTCGTCTACTGCGACAACGTCAGCGCCGTCTACCTCTCCACCAACCCCGTCCAGCACCAGCGCACCAAGCATGTGGAGATCGATCTGCACTTCGTCCGCGACTTTGTGGCCATCGGCGCCGTCCGAGTCCTGCACGTCCCGACGACTTCGCAGTTTGCGGATATCTTCACCAAGGGCCTCCCTTCCTCGACCTTCTCCGAGTTTCGATCCAGTCTCAACGTCACCAGTGGCTAGTTGTGGCTGCGGGGGGTTCGTGTGTGTGTGCTGTACTTCTTTGTACTTCTTTCTGGTCCAGTCTTGAAACTCCGCTGCGCCGGTAGTTCAGACTGCGGGGGGTGTTGGAGTATGTATTAAGCCCATAAGGCTAAGGCCCATGAGGCCCATGTATGGAACCTATATAGCTACCCCTCTAGGGTTAGCCCTAATCAATATACAGCCAAAAGTTCCAACATTGGCTTTAGGAACCAAACCCGTCCCAAATGAGGTGGTGCGTTATGAGTTCATCCGATGAATTTTGGTGGAATCACCTTGTTCTTATTCTTGTACTAATTACTAGCTTGAGATGGAAGAGGTGGTGGAGAATCAATCCATTTTATTCAACAAACCAAACAAAAAAAGTGAGTGAGAAGATGATGGACCACCTTATTCCTCAGACCAAACACATCCTTAATGATTTATACTGACCATACATGAGAAGAACAATGAAATATGATTGATTTTCTGTGTGACCCATTTCATTTTGCAATGTGCAGATCTGAAGTGGTTGGAAAAGGAGCCAAATGTGACTATAAAGAGGAAAAGTTGTATTGATGGGTACATCAGCTGCATAGAGAAGGACGGGTCTAGTGTTTTTGTTGACTGGGTTGGAAAATATCAGATCAAAACTGTGAGTTGTCTTAATACAGAAGGATTTCAGAGATAGACTCTATCCTATTGTGTATGACTTGGGGGGCATGGGCTCAATGCAGGTCTTGGTACTCGGGATATGCACGGACATCTGTGTTTTGGATTTTGCAAGCTCAACTCTGGCTGCTCGAAATATTGACCGAGTGCCTCCATTACAGGATGTCGTGATTTATTCAGAGGGGTGTGCTACATATGACCTTCCTGTTGAGATTGCTATGAATATCAAAGGAACTCTTGCCCATCCACAGGTACCGAATCACTGATGTCCATACATTCAAAAAAATCAAACCGTACACTATGGGAATCTTCAAATGGCCACGATAACATTTTTATATATAGAAGAATGAATGAAAAATTATCCTTGGGGAAAAACTAAGCCTACAAATTTTCAAGATGATACTGCTCAGTCCATTTACATAATAGGGTGGTTGTTGGCTGAGGTTTTTTCCCCCCAAATACAGCACCTTTACAAAATTTATTTCATGCCAACAGCAAGGAAAGTTTGCACATACAAAAAAGAAAGAGAACCATTTCGTTTCCAAATGAACAAATTTATTTTAATCAGTAGGCCCTGCCCCTCCTGTTCCCTCAAAAAAAAAACACATGCATGATTCTTGGGAAACCTAAGGGGTTAAAAGATATTGCTCCTGTGTTAAGTTTACACAATCATCAGTTGCAAATAACATTCTTTTGGAACCAGTAGAACATTACTCGACATAAACTGGATGCTCTCTAAGAGATGCTGAAGGGAGAACCTTACAATCAATTTATCATTCAATATTGCAGGATCTGATGCATCATATTGGACTCTATATGGCCAAAGGAAGGGGTGCAAAGGTAGTTGACAGGGTGGTTATTTGAACCTTGAATCAAAAAACTTGCCTTCGTCGTAGTGATGTTGCTAGAGTTTCCTCAGTCCTCTCATCCTTCCATTGTAACAAGATCAGATCTGTATGCATCTTAGCATAAAGTTGTTGAGATACTATATAATGCTAGCAACAACTATATTGAATCTGTAAAGATGTGCTCATTTTGTGGTTAGCTTGTACATATTTCCTAAGTTACTCTGTCCTGCCAAACATGCGCCATTTTAATATGCACCGTGTTTTCTCACGGGTTGCTAATGTTCGATTTTGGGACTGTATATTTGTATTTAATAAAATACTTCATCCATTTTAAATTATAAGATGTTTTAATTTTCTCGATATTTAGCTTTTGCTATGCACTTATATATATACACCATGTATAGATACATATAAAATGTATCTAAAAAGCCAAAAAGCCTTATAATTTAGAATAGAGGGAGTATAAAACTTTCTCTAGTCTTGGCAAAAAAAATGTTGGTTGAAGGGAGCTTTATATTACTAACTTGGTTGACAATATTGATGAGAGTATTTCCGAGTATACTACGGAATAGAATATATGAAAAGATATTTTTGCACTATATATTACTCAGCCGTTCTAAATTATAAGACATGTTAGTTTTTTCAGGTACATCGTTGTAACTATGTATCTATAGATACTATATGTCTAAGTGCATAGCAAAAACTATAGATCTAGAAAAAGTCAAAATATCTTATAATTTAGGATGGAGGAAGCACTATTATTAGTACAGTTCACCTTTTCTCCTTTGTAACATTGAATCATCTAGGTTTATATTAAAACTTAACGACATTGGCCTACAGGTATAAAAACACGCACTTGCTACTAATAAACTAATGAGGAAACAAAGGAATAGTCAAATAGTTAATATAAGAAAGCCATACCTATGTGTAGAGATACGGAAAAAAGGAATATATGAATAGGCAGAGAGGAATAGAACAACAGAGGATACATATACATCCACGACAACTGTTTTTTTAAGAACACAAATTCATTAACCATGCAACCCAACAGACTTGTTGGCTACCTGATCTGACACAATCCTCGGGAAATTCTTAAGCCAAACATAACAGCTTTCAGATGACTCTAGAGAAGAACCAAGCTTAGCTAATTGGTGCGCAACACGATTACATTCTCTCGGGCAATATGTTACATGATACATGTGAAAGTTATTAAGAGAAAGCAACATTCTAGCCTATTTAATAATCCATCTCCTCTTCTATTGAAGAGTTTCTCAAATTTATACAATCTATCTTTACGATGATTTTCCCATGTCAAGAACATCAACAATCTTCAAAGCATTTGTGATGGACGTAGCCTCTACATGGAGGGGATCCTAAAGGTTCTGCAATTTATGTGCTACCATCCTTCTTAGATACTCATCACAATCTCTAGCAATAACTCCCCAACCATCATTTCCACATTGCTTACTGAAGGAACCATCAGCATCTATTTTGGGGAATCTCCCTCTAGTCGCCTCCGCATACGACAAAAAAGAACAAGACTTTTTATTTTGATTGTTTTGGCTTTAAGTAGTCGGTGAAATTTCTCACTAGATCTTTAATCAAGAAAACCACTTTATCCAAAAATAAATACTCCTCCTTGAGAGACCTTGTATCGAGTAGTCCACCAAAGTCATGATAATGTCAACATTTTAGTTTGCAAGTCTCATTTAGTTTCCGTATTTGCTCTAGGACATGTTGTGCCGAAGAAAAATCCAAGAGTTGATTCCGCTTCTCTTCGCCAAACCTAGCGCACACACTTGAGGAACAGATAACAGTCCATCCTCATCTAATCGGTGACACATTGTACAGATAGTTTCAAGCTTCATTCCCTTCTTTTTAAATTTTGTCGTGGTGGTAAACTACTATGGGCCAACTTCTAAATGAATGCTTCATCTTATATAGGACTTGGTATTCCCATATTTGTTTCCATTTAAAATTATCATTGTCCCCACCCGAATAACCTTGCAGACCTTCTTCCTGTTCCAACTCACTTAGATATAGTTTATGGGCTGGTTTAATAGAAAATTTGCCCTTTGCATCAAGATGCCAAACTAAAAAGTCAGCTTCATCATCATGTAAATGTATTCACAACATTACATCAACATCTTATTGACGAAAAAAGTCATGAACCATCCTGCCATGTCACCTCTTTTGGTTTGAATTATTCTGTAGACTTCCACGTAGAAACGGTGAGTTTTCAAGTTGGGAAGTTTGCCTTTTTGGGATACTACCATCCTATAATAAAACCAACTCTGAAACAAATACTTCCATGCATTGGCCCTGTTCATCCGGCTTATAATCCGTCTTTTTCAGCTTGTTTTTTCAGCAGTAACAAATATTTTTCTCTCACAACAAATCAGCCAACAGTATTTTTCAGCCGGCTTATCAGCCCAGCCGAACGGGACCATTGATTCAGCAAATTGGTTTATAAGAGGATTTGTTCCTCGGAGTCTCAATCTTTCCTACGGGGAATATTTAATAATGGTAACTTTGATAGTGGCGACGATGCATCCAAATAGGTTGGGGAGACCATCAAGCTTCCACGTGTTACCCCTCTGGTTGTCAATGCTTGTTTTAGGGTGTAAATGCGTATAAAAGATGTTATAGTTGATAATGCAATCATGGTGGAATGGTATATGCTTGTTATAGAAACAACACTTTAATGTTTGTGAATGAGACCAAAACAACAGGTATTTTAAACGAGACAGTGTATTATGTAGTTTAATATCAATAGCTAAGGTTTGAGCGTTATACGCTGAATCATTAATTAATGTATCTATTCTGTATAGGTGGGGAAGAGGAGTGTAGGTTGTAGGGGTAGAAACATGTGTATTGAATGTTCTTGAAAAACAATCGATTAGAAACGAAAAGCATGGCTTTACCATTGTTGCATCAACTAATATTATAATAACCACCTTGTGCTATTGTGCACCACAGAAACACCAGGAGGAGAGGGTGTTTGCCACGACGAAGTCTCTAACCAGAAAGTTGATGCCAGTTTTTTCAAATGAATTCCTCCGGGATGAGAGGAGAGAACCTCATGACGATGCCTCTAACGAGAAATGCGACGTCATTGTCCGCATCAGAAAAAGACAAACATCGCATTTCCCCTTCTGTCACCATAAGCTATTTCCTAATGTATTTGTAGTGACTTTGGTCATATTTGTATAGGCAACATCGGCTAATCTCACTCTCCTGGTTGTTTTCACCTTGAACAGTAACATAAAACAAATGGATTAGTGCCCAACACTTGAAATTAATATAGTATCTGTAATGTCTCCTCTTACCTCATATTCTGTTCATTTATGTGACAATGCTCCTTTTGTTATCTTGCATTTAGTTCAAAAGTTTAAACAAGAACGAACTAAAATGGCAAAAGGGGTAGTCTGTAAAACAAAATTAATCCGGGCTGAAGAAAGACTAAACGCAAGTGACAACACACATTAATCAAATCACCAAAAAAATCAGAGCACCAGAAACGCTCGAGTAACCCTTTATCAAAAAAGAAAAAAGGAGTATTTCTATCCGTCGCTC
Source organism: Saccharum hybrid cultivar R570 (assembly GCA_038087645.1). Lineage (NCBI taxonomy): Eukaryota > Viridiplantae > Streptophyta > Magnoliopsida > Poales > Poaceae > Saccharum > Saccharum hybrid cultivar. The sequence continues at coordinate 5,305,228 of JAQSUU010000191.1, read as the reverse complement.
AGGTGTTTTGGCTCTCGAGGACACTTGATTTTTTCTTCACCGTCTTCTTCCTTCTCCCGACACGTCGCCGCCGCCCACTACCCCGCCAAGACCCTACCGCCCGAGGCAACCTCCTCCTTCACTCCTCCCCCTTCTGCCGCCGCCATGGCCATGGACGCCCCCGCCCCGACCTGGTCCGGCCATCTCCTATGCCGCCGGAACCCTAACCGTTGCCCTCTCGTCGTCCCCGTTGTCTAGTTGGCCTGCCTCTCTGAGCCCCTTATAAGCCCGCTAGAGTTTAAATAGAGAGGAAGGAAAGAGAAAGAAAAAATCGATAGCGACCCTCAACCGTTGTATTTTTGAAAAAAAAGCTCGAACGACTTGTATATACTGGAGATCAAATCAAAATAGGGGCGTGTTTAGTTGCCCGGAATCGGCGGCGGCGGAGTCACTGTGCAGCACTATGATGTACTGTAGTATTTTGTTTTTATTTGGTAAAAATTGTCCAAACATTGACTAATTAGGCTTAAAATGTTCGTCTCGCAAAATACAACAAAACTGTGCAATTAGTTTTTGATTTCATCTACATTTAGTACTCCATGCATGTGCCGGTATTTTGATGTGATGTGAAATCTTCTTTTTACATAGTATAATTTAGGGAAATATTTGGGATTTAAACGACGCCTAGAAGAAGAGAAAAACACTGGAGCGAGATTTCGTGTTTACCCGAAAAACACACAAATTTGTGATACGTGGAAATATAAATAGACCGAAACACCCGCCTTCCTGTCGCGTCCCCTCTTCCTCCCCCACCTTCCTCTCTTCTCCCCTTCACCCCTTTCTGGCTTTTCTCTCCTCCCCGCGTCCCCGACTCCTGCCGGAATTCGAGATCCCGGAGGCAGCTTCCCAAGGGCTCCTGCGCTCCGCTCGCTGGATCATACCATCGTGCTCTCGACAGAAACCCCGCCCGAAACCCAGCCGGACCAAGCCCTGGTCGCCGTGAGCGCGGTGCCCAGGCCGGGCCAGATCTGCAAGATCCGCACCGACACCGCTACGCCTATCACGAGGTACAGAGGCCGAGCTGAACCCCTCGGATCTGCTCGCTTAGGCAGTCCTCTCCGATGTATTGCCGCTAATTTGCTGAAAATGGCGTGGTCGCTGTAGGTGGATGCTCTCGTGATCTCTTGGAGGCCGCGGGGACTGAGCGGCATCTCGGCGGAGGCGTGGCCTGCGTAGCTGGTGGCCTGCCGAGATGCAGCGGAACGGGGTGGTGGAATGCAGCGTGTGCCGCTCCCGGGTGGTGGTGCCGAGCCCCCGGAGCGTGTCCAGGGCATACGACAAGCACCGCAGCAAGATGTCGTCCAAGTTCCGCGCGCTCAACGTCTTCCTCGTCGTCGGTGACTGCATCCTTGTTGGTCTCCAGGTGTGTGCGCGACTAAATGCTTCATTTTCAGTCCCTCGCGTGGAAGACCTTTGCACGATCGATGTTTGAGTGAAATGGCCTCACGGATTTGGTACAGAAGTAATGCTTTTACTAGTACTGATGCCTCACATGCTTGACCTGGCCCTTTGCTGTAGTGTTACGTTCATCTGAATAGCAAATGATTGGCCTTGGGCGTTATGCTAATGTTTGACTTCGTTTATGCAGCCCATCCTAGTTTTCATGTCAAAGGTTGATGGGAAGTTTCAGTTCAGTCCCATCAGTGTTAACTTTCTGACGGAGGTTATGAAAGTCATCTTTGCTATTGTGATGCTCATAATTCAGGTTACTTCTTGTTACTTTCTGTTGATGTTTTCCTTTTTTCCAAGCATTCTGACTCGAAGTGACTTTAGAAATGAAGAAGATCCATTTTGCATGAGCAATTTTCATATGATAGAGTCTGATAACATCTACGATCTCCTAATAAGCAGCCCACTTAGCACTCTTATGATCTGTGGTTCTGGAGTAAGGATCTAAGTGTTTACATGCAAAAGGAAATGTGAAAAAGGGTTTGTCCAACAAAACTTGAAGCCATCTTTCCTAGTAGTTAATGCCTTCTAAAATGTGGAGTGGCACTCTTGCTTGGTCAGTCCAAATAAGCTGTTTTCCATGTGCGCATATTAACTTAGGATTTTGTTAGTATTCCTCCACACTTTGGATTTTCATGGTGCCTGGTGGATATCGATATACCGAATTACAGTTACTCTGCAGTGTTTTCTCTTTAGTTTGTAGTATTATGTTCATAATTTCTTATTTGTTAACCTTTATGCTTTGCTGTTCCAATGTGACAGTCTAGAAAGCAAAAGGTTGGAGAAAAACCACATTTGGCACGTTCAACTTTCATACAGGTGATTTATCTACCACAAGATATATTGTACTATGATATGTACTGTTGCTCCTTATTTATTTTTTGCTACATTGTCTGATTATTTGATCATTCACTATTTGGTTTTGTAGGCAGCCCGTAATAATGTACTTCTAGCTGTTCCTGCTCTTCTATATGCCATCAACAATTACCTAAAATTCATCATGCAGGTAATCTTCGTCTGGTTTACTGGCAGAGTATTGTAATTTTTATGGGTATAAATGTTGATATTGGGTTGATATTGTAACAACCTGACATATTGAGCCAACTGTGCAGTTGTACTTCAATCCTGCGACTGTGAAAATGCTAAGTAACCTAAAGGTACACTTTTCTTGTACTACTCAGTTGTTCTGCTTTAGGTATACTTTGTGTGCACACATCTCAAAGTACCTGTGATCTAAACTTCTCTAGGTACTGGTTATAGCTGTTCTTCTGAAATTTATAATGAGAAGGAGATTCTCAGTTATTCAGGTAAGAGTGACATTGACATTTCTTGAAATAATTTTTGTTTGTCTTAAAGATTGAGAGTATCGTGTGCTAAATTAATTGTGCTTTTAGACTATGTCTTCTCACTTTCTTTTTGCTTTTGTTGGGGGCTAATGTAGGGTTTCAACTCTAGGTTGGGACTAAAAAGCTTTGTCTTTTATTCTGCCATGTATTCAATATAAGGATTACTGGATTAAGCATTTAAGCTTTACCTGCATGATTTCTTATGTCTTCTCTTACCCAATTATTTTCATATTAGGCAGCATAGATAATTGGATTCTGAACTTCTTAGGAATGGACTAACCGTTCTTAAAATAAGCCTTAAGTGCTAGGATAAGTAGTATATGTTGCAGCCGAATGCTCTTCACAAAATTTGATCTTCCATTCTTGCTTAACGATTGGAAACAGGTAGCTCTGGATCATCTGATTAGGAGCTTATGTAAGCTTATTTTGGAAGTTGTGATGTCTTGCAAGCCAGTTTGTGTCATGCCTTGCTAAATATTGCCATATTAGCCATATTGGCATGTGATGATATAGTTTTAGGTGAAGACTTGAATTCATTAGAAATTATGCGTGCTGATGAGCCTTTTCCAAATATATACAAGCATAAAATGAACTATCAAATGCTGCACTTCCTTTTAAGAATGCTTTTATCATGTGCAACAGTTCTGACTTCAAGCTATGTTGGCCATTCTCCCACTTTTTTTTTTTTGAATATTGACAGTGGGAAGCTCTTGCTCTATTGCTTATTGGAATCAGCATCAATCAACTCCGAACTGTACCCGCGGGCAATACGGCATTTGGTCTTCCTGTCACTGCTATTGCGTACATATATACATTGATTTTTGTAAGTTGCTGCTAGACCATCTGTTCTTATTTGCTTTTCCCTCATGTACAGAGTAGACTTGCAACTTAAGTTACTTATATTTATTTACAACTATGAACTGTAGGTAACTGTTCCTTCAATGGCTTCTGTCTACAATGAATATGCCTTGAAAAGCCAATATGACACTAGCATTTATCTCCAGGTAAAGTATTAGTCAGTTTACCTTTGGCCTTGAGTTCCTCTAGAGTAGCTTGTATCGTCCAGTCTTTGATCCCAGTTTTCAATTATTGTAGTTTTATTTTTGTTTTCCAACTTCATATTGAAAGGGTTTGACTTACTTGTCTTGCTATTTGTTTTATCATATTGCCCCTTATTTCCTTTAATGATTTTTCCATTTAATTGTAGAACTTGTTTCTGTACGGATACGGAGCAATATTTAACTTCCTTGGCATTCTCGGGACTGCCTTATTCCAAGGTGTGCACCTTATTTGATGCTCAGTTTTACTTTGATAGATGATGGGAGCTGCCTTTCTGGAGGCCACTAGCTGTATTTATCAGTCCACACTGTAGATGACAATGAGAAAAACAATTCTGTATGGTGATACCCTCACGCTTTCCATGTTGTACCAACAAAAAGGACAGGCATAACGAACTCCATAGCTTATAAAAGCGAAGGCTTGCCCAGCTGGCTGACTTTGTGTAGACATTAGACAATTCCTGAGGCAAACACGATGGTATGGTTGTCTGTCTTATGTTTATGATGATTACCTTGTCCTGTCTTTTTGCAGGGCCAGAGAGTTTTAATATTCTTCGAGGACATTCAAGGGCCACAATGTTTCTCATATGTAACAATGCTGCTCAAGGCATTCTATCTTCGTTCTTCTTTAAGTATGCAGGTAATGGTGTTTGAGATTTGCTCTTCATTATTATTGAACTTATCACATCTATTGTCTAACTGAAATATGCTACAGACACAATTTTGAAGAAGTATTCGTCAACTGTTGCCACAATATTTACTGGCCTAGCTTCTGCTGCATTTTTGGGGCATACCTTAACCATTAATTTTCTGCTGGGCATATCAGTGGTGTTTATTTCAATGCACCAGGTAAACTGAGCCTTTTTTATTATTACTTATTTTGTTGAACAACCTTTGTGTATTTCATGTATCTTACCGTCATTTGTCCTTAGTTCTTCTCTCCACTTGCTAAAGTCAAAGATGACAAACCAGCTGACTTAATAGAGTTGGAAGATACACAAAATCACCGGTAAGTTTTTATCTCGCTTCAAATGGTTTTAAAATATTACTTCAATACTTGGTTTAGGTTTCACTTAGCATTGGCCTTTGAAGAAGTGATGTTTTGCACTGCGTCCATGATCCCCCTCTAGGCTCTAGCTTTTATAGCTTTGGCATGTGCTTTGGGATGCCTGTTATTGTTATAGAAATGGCAAGCTGTTTATTAAGTTTCTTTTAACGTATGGCCTCATATGGTGCATGTGATTTTCACAGGTCATCTGAATCTTCTTTTGTAAATATGACTGCTGGTGCCGCTGATGATGTAAGTATCTCATTTTCAATTTTAGAATAGCTGTGTGTCGTTTTAGAGGCTGCATCTAAGTTGGCTTTCATTTCAGGCGAGCCATCGGATTGGAACTGATGAGAGACAACCACTGTTGCCTACATGAACTAGTTTCTTGAGGTATATACATAGATTCTTGTAGTCAGATTTCTACAGTGTTGCCCAGTTGACAATTTGACATGGTATATAGCTATATGCTAATAATAATAATATGCATGTAGTTTATCAATTCAGTAAGGTGTATGATTATAGATACATTACACAACATAAACCAGAAAAGATGTTTGATTTTTTAGTGGATATTTGTCTGTGACAGTTCATTTTCTATAGCAATTTGAGAAAGCATCAAACAGATTGTTGCAAATTGATGGTAGAGTCACCAAATGCTGATCCATAGTTGCAAATTGATGAAAATAATCTGGTTGGCTGTACGGATTAGCTCGGCATAGGTTGGCAGCTCGGCTAAGATTTTGATTTCCCTTGTAGTTACAAAACGACTTTAGATCCTCTTGGGTTCTATACTTCTGTGTGCAATATATTAAGTGAGACAAGTTTCCTGGAATATTTATCTCTCAAGCACATGAACTCAATTTCTCTCTGTTCTGCAGGTAGGATAGAAGCTCTTTTTTGTCGTGTGAGCAGCAGATTTGATGTAGCATTGTGAGTTGAATAAACTATTGTACACTGTAAAGGCAAAAGAAAGAAAGAAGTACCAACGTGTTCTCCATTTTCTTCTTTCATTTTTGGGTTGAGGCGGGTGGCCGGCCATCAGTGGCCGTGGGAGTGACAGAGCAGCATACATTTTGATAGGCATATAGTTCAATAGGGATTTTCCAGATACGATACTTGTAACAGAAAATTATCCTGGAGCTGTATATGAACAACAGCGATGTGATAATCTTTTTTGTACGAAACCTTTTCTCTATACTATTGATTAATTGTTAAAGTATTACTACATTGTTACTTGATTCTCCAACCCTGTTCGGTGTTTTGACTTCTGCGTAACCACGAAATGGGGACATCCATGTCCAAGCTGAATTTCGATTTTCACGGGAATTCTACCGGCGCCGCGGACGCGAAGCCCTTGTGGTAAAGCAAGTCGGTCATGACGCTGTTGGCGCGCTGCGTCAGGTGCACGCCGTCCCAGCTAATGCGTTCGTCGGGCCTCGCGCACAGCGACGCGCCTGGCGCGCCGCACATCCGGTCCAAGTTGTAGGCGCCGCCGCCAGCGCCGCAGCACGCCTCGGTCCGCGCCGCCTCGTCGAACCCGGTCTTGCCGGCGTCCCTCAGCATCCGCACTTACGCGTAGAAGTAGTCGGCGTAGGAGATGGTCGCGGACGGGTAGGACCGGCGCAACTCCCGGATGCCCAGCTGCAGCAGCACGTTGTGCATCTGGGCGAACAGGTTTAGCGCCGCCAGGCAGCCGTTGGCGTCGTAGGCTGCCGGCTCCGTCTCCTTCACCGCCGCCATGTAGCTCGGCACGCACCCGAGCGGAAAGTTGCCCGGAATCACCACCCGCGTCGCGCCCATGTCGAGGAGCTCCTTTGCCGCGCTCATGACGGACCGCACTACGTCCGTGACGAGCGCCATCGCCTCGGCCACGCCGGTCGCCATGCGGCCCAAGTTGTAGATGTTCCGCGCGCCGCCGGCCGCCGGCTTGTTCGCCGAGAAGGCGTAGTTGTAGTCGTTGCCGCCGATCTCCCCACCATGACCAGGGAATGAGCCAGCTTCTCGCGGATCTCCTGCGGGGACCGGGTGTTGGCGCTCATGAAGTCCTTGAACCGCTGCAGCTGGACGCCCAGAGAGGTGTTGGTGTGAGGGACGGCGACCCCTTTCCTCGCGAGCGCCGCCGCGTCGAGGGCTGTGGCACCGGCCACGGCGAAGTTGACGCCGTGCGAGAAGTCGGCACCCTTGTCGAGGTACGGGTTCAGCAGCGGCAAGCCGAGATCCTTTGCGAGATAGTCTATCATTAGGTAGCCGTCGGAGCATCGCCCGGTAGCGCCCCCGATGGCGGACCCGTAGGGAAGGCCCGTGGTGTGCTGCAGCATGCCGGTGGCGCCTTCGCGGAGCAGGTTCCCGGTGTCCGACAGGGAGTCGCCGAAGTTGTAGATGGCATTGATGCCGTCCACCACCGCCTTCTCTTTCGCTGCCGGTTGCGGCGCTGGTCTTGCGTGGCACGGGCTAACGACGACAAGCAGCGCCACGAACGCGGCGACCAGGATGCGAGCCATGGTCGCCATGCAACCTACTGCAAGTGGTTCGTTGCTTTTGGTGTCGAGAAGAAGTGCAGGCCAGCGGGTGCGTTTTTATGGAGGGCGCCTGAAGACGATCGCGAGCCTTTCGGACTAGGATTCCTGTCTGTCAACTGACAGAGACGGAACCAGCTGCAGAGCAGTGAATCCGAACCTTGTTTTTCGTCTCCGACAGCAAGTTCCTTTAATTTTCTTAATTCTTCGGCGATCCAACGAGTCCGACTCGAATTGCCGGGCGATAAGTAACATGGCCAGTTCGCGAGCATTTAATACCGGTGAACCGAAATAGAGACGGAACCAGATGCAGAGCAGTCGATTCAGAAGCTTCGCTTTCGTCTCCGACTCCGACTCCAAGTTGCCTCAATTTTCCTAATTCTCCGGCGATCCTAAGAGTTCGACTCGAATTGCCGGGCCATAAGTATCCGCCATCCTTCTCGATCCCATCCAACACCCATCCATCAACTGCTTTCCCTCCATCCCTTCGGCAGGCGGCGGCTGAGATTCGCCACCGGCTAGGTAGCGCCTAGAGCCCGTTTGCTTGCTTTGCAGCGGATCATGTTCGCCCCTTCGCCTGCCGTTCGCCCTTTCGCCGGCGCCGTCGCTCGTTGCGCCGCAACTGCCCCTTCTGACGCCAGTGAGCGCGCGTCCGGGAAGAAGCGTCCGCGTGTCGGCGTCGCGCCGGCACGAGACTCGTCGGCTTGCCTCACCAAGATGACCCGTAACCGCAACAGCGTCGTGACCGCCGCCGGCATGGAGGTCTTAACCGTCGGCGGCGAGATGTCATCTCAGGAGCTCCTACAGAAGCGCCTGGCGTCCGAGCTCGATGCCTTGCGCGGTCTCCTAAAGAAAGCAGAGCTTATATCACAGCGTGGTGCATGCAAGGGCGGCACACCTACTGCCGGCAAGAAAGATCGATTATTGGCCTCCAACCAGCGACCAAAGCCAATCGAGGAAGATTTCAATGCGCCTTCGGTGAAAAGGAGGAAGATCTCAACTCTGGTGGAGCAGAAGCAGAAGCAGGTACGGACGCCGCGGATGTCGCCTGAAGAGAGGAATCAGCTTGCTGGTCGCCTGTCCTCGCTGTCTGGGGAACTGCCGGGGAACATCGTGGAGTTCTTGCAGAAGCACTTCGGCGATGCGGATAGCCATGGTGAGATCGAGATTAACATTGACTCTGTGGAAGACTCCGTACTGTTCGAGTTGAAGACGCTGCTCGACAAGCTCGCTGAGGAGAGCAAGGACGACAAGCTCGCTGAGGAGAAGGAGAGCAAAGGCGAAGTCGTTCTGGAGCAGCAGGAGGAAGAGTACATCGACATCTGTGGCCTGTCCCCCATCATCGAAACCGGCAACGTGCCGAGGTCAAGCAGCAGCGGCGATTCAGACTCGGACAGCGACTCTAGTAGCGAAAGCGACTCCGATCAGATGATGGGCCTGTCTGCGCAGCAACCGTCGGAGCCAGCATCAGGGACGGCGCAGAGCACCGTACAAGCAGAGAGCGTTTCCGGCGAGAGTACCGGCGGCCCGGCTCCACTGACGGTGGCGGCATCAGAAGTGGCGCAGAGTGCTGAGGCAAAGAAGGTCCAAGCCGTCCAGCGTGCGGCGCCCAAGGCTGTCTACATGCCCGGTCTGATCTACAGGGCGAACCTTCGCCGACAGCTGTTGGAGATGGAGAGGGCGGCGCTGCCCGACGAGAGCATCCACCCGCGGGACCTGCAGCGTCTCGGCATCGCGGAGTATGGCTGTCCCAGCGTCATGCGGCAGATCGGGCTCGTCCTCAAGGCCGACGCGTAGGCGTGGCGCGCGGCGAGCAGAAGCAGGAGCACGGCAGCTGTAGGTTTATTTTTTTTTGAAAGATCGGCAGCTCTAGATTGTACTCCGTATAACATAGAAAGTGGAATGGTGGTCCTCGGTAGTTATGTTGGATATATGTCTGATGTTTTTTTGTGTGTCATGTAGTGATGTAACAATGAATAGAACATCTTCTGTCAGGCAATGTGCTTAAGTACTGAGAATGTAACTTATTTCATAACTGAACATGTATAGGTTCTTTAGTTGTGAGCAAATTTGGATGCAGCAGTAAGATTGTATGAGCACAGGGGATTGCTTTCAATTCACTATAAACTGATTCTAGAATTACAGAAAAAAAGATAGTTTTACACAGAATTATTCAGACCAAAATTCACACAGCCACACAGGATTCACTAGGCAATCTTAGCAGCTAAAAGACTACTGATATGCAACGAACCACAACAGCCAGAAAGCTTCCATCATGATTCATGAGACAGTATTGATTCATCTGCTATGAAATGGCTTCGATTATCAATTCGCACTCCATGAAGCTACCCCCTCTTTGTTCTATTAACAAGTTCAGACAAATAGATCAGCACGCACTTGCGCACAAGTAAAAGCAGAATGTAGGACAGCGAGGGATGCTCCCGTCTGCCCAAACCTGGAATACAGTTTAACAGGCAATTGTGTATCACTGCAGATCTGTATGCCTGACTACAACAATTGCCGTCCGTTGCTAGGGAGGAACATAATACTACGTTATTAGTTGCTTACTGTAGAAGCCATCGGCCGTACATTCACAACGAAACATCTCCACAAACGCAATATGGAACATTAATAAAAACATGCATATTTCACTATTAAAGGTAGATTCATGTTTGAAGTTCGATACACTAACACCAGACCTAAGTAGCTTCTAATGAACATGCAGCAGTAGATTGCAAGAGGCAGTTCACGCTCCAGTGTTCCGTGAGGTCAGTCCCTGCAATCCTTGCTGCAAGCTCTGAGCAAACATACAAAGGTTCATATCATAATTCTAGTGATGCAGTCTTGTCCGTCATTCTACCATGGCGTCAACTTTCTCCTTTGCAGGTGGCTTTGCATTTTTGGCTTTATTCCTACCTGCAGAGTGAATCACCATGATTCCGAAGCTTGTTTTTCGTCCCCCACACCAAGTTGCCTTATTTTTCCTAATTCTCCGGCGATCCAACGAGTCCGACTCGAATTGCCGGGCGATAAATAACACGGCCATTTCGCGGGCATTTCTGACTAGGATGCCCGGTGAACTGACAGAGTAGGAACCAGATGCAGAGCAGTCGATTCAGAAGATTTTTTTTTCTATAAGACGTAAATATTTTCACTCATTATACACATAGTACAGAACCTGGAGTGAGGGTACCCCAGTTGAAATTTTGGAGAGCCAACTTCAGAGCTAGGAATCGCCAACTGTGTTGCTGATTTTGCAAGTTTATCTGTAACTTTGTTTGTCTCCCGTTTGATTTTCAATTTCCGCAAGGATTGGCCTTAGAGACCGATGGCCTGGAGCTTGACGACAGGAGGCAGCGTGAACCGAAGATGCAAGAATTTGATTGTCTGTTAAAAAATTTGCGTCGGCCTCCAACGGGCCCATGGATCGGGGAGCAGCGACTTGAGGACGAGCACAAGCTGTGTGTGGGGGGAGGAAAATATTAGCACACCAATGCGGCAATACCCGACTGATTTTGAGTGTGAGACTCCTGCAAGTAAACAGAGGAATCACAAAAAAAAAAGTTTGGGACCATCAAGCATTCGTGTCACCGGAGCTACAGGGCCAGTATTGGGAGCAGCAAGATGATTTGAGCCAAGCTGCTCCAGCTTTGTATTGCCTGGAACAACTTTTTCAGGAGCCAGACTACATGATCTGTCAATGGTATAAACTTCATGAAGAACTCGTTTAACAGACCAATGCTTGTTATTAAGGTTCTGTTTAACACAGCTTAGCTTCACTAATGAGTAGTTTTGCTTTGGCTTCAGCTTTACGAGCAGCTCCACCGTTAGAGTTAAAGCTATTTTGATAAACCATTTCATAAAACAGCTCAACAAATCCCACGCAGGGACCCACAGAGCGAGTTGAAGCTGGGAGAAATAGCTATTTGCAGCTTCATCCTACACTAATCACCTGTGAGAACACGTTTTAAAAATCTTCACATGTGAAGCAGTTTCAAAAAATAACGTGAAGCTGCTGCAGAAGTTATGCCAACGGGACCTAAACCTTTGATCATTATGCGCCCTCCTGTAGCATCAAAGGATGGAAAAGATCAAAGCTGTAGTAGCCTGCGAAGTATCACCATGCTGCAGTATCGATGCAATGTGTGACTGTGTGAGTGAAGGACTGATGGCCACCATTAGGTCTTGTTTGGATCCATGTATATCCACTTCAATCCACGTGTGTCGGAGTAGATTGGAACGAAGCTTAGTTTATCCGATCCATTCCAACACATGTAAGATTAATATATGCGCATCCAAACAAGATCTCAGTATGAGACAGAGCATCAGCCCTCAAACCGATGGAAGAAGCAAACCACACGCCCTAGCAAAGCTGCACTCAAAAAATAGATAATATTCATTTTCCAATTTTCCAGCGAGAACAAGTTTCATCAACAGATTCAATAATTCCGTGCTTCGTTTTCGTCTCCGACTCCGACACGGCGACAAAGTTGCCTTAAATTTCTTAATTCTCCGGCGATCCAACGAGTCCGACTCGAATTGGCGGGCGATAAATAACACGGACATTTTGCGAGCATTTAATCCCGGTGAACCGACAGAGACGGAACCAGATGCAGAGCAGTCGATTCAGAAGCTTCTTTTTCGTCTCCGACTCTGACTCCAAGTTGCCTCAATTTTTATAATTCTCCGGCGATCCTATGAGTTCGACTCGAAGTGCCGGGCCATAAGTATCCGCCATCCTTCTCGATCCCATCCCATCTCCATCCATCCATTGCTCTCTCTTTCTCACCATCCCTTCGGCAGGCGGCGGCTAAGATTGCCCACCGGCGGTAGCGCCTAGAGCTCGTTTGCTTGCTTTGCGGCGGATCATGTGTGCCCCTTCGCCTGCCGTTCGCCCCTTCGCCGGTGGCGTCCCTCGTCGCGCCGCAACTGCCCCTTTTGAAGCCAGTGAGCGCGCGTCAGGGAAGAAGCGTCCGCGTGTCGCGCCCGCACGAGACTCGTCGGCTTGCCTCACCAAAATGACCCGTAACCGCAACAGCGTCGTGACCGCCGCCGGCGAGATGTCATCCCAGGAGCTCCTACAGAAGCGTCTGGCGTCCGAGCTCGATGCCTTGCGCGGTCTCCTAAAGAAAGCAGAGCATATATCCCGTGGGGGTGGAGCATGCAAGGGCGGCGCACCAACTGCCGGCAAGAAGGAGCGGTTCTTGCCCTCCAACCAGCGAGCGAAGCCAATCGAGGAAGATTTCAATGCGCCATCGGCGAAAAGGAGGAAGATTTCAACTCTGGTGGAGCAGAAGCAGATACGGGCGCCGCGGATGTCGCCAGAAGAGAGGAATCAGCTTGCTGGTCGCCTGTCTGGGGAGCTGCCGGGCACATCGTGGAGTTCTTGCAGAAGCAGTTCGGCGATGCCGATGCCCATGGTGAGATCGAGATTGACATTAACTCTGTGGAAGCCTCCGTACTGTTCGAGTTGAAGACGCGGCTGGACAAGTTCGCCGAGGAGAGCAAGGACGACAAGCTCGCCGAGGAGAGCAAAGGCGAAGTCGTTCTGGAGCAGGAGGACGAAGAGTACATCGACATCTGTGGCCTGTCCCCCATCATCGAAACCGGCAGCAAGCCGAGCTCAAGCAGCAGCGTTGATTCAGACACTGACACGGACAGCGACTCCGACGGCGACGAGTGTGTTGACCGCCCAGCTCAAGTTCCTCCCGAGCAGACCATTGCCACGTCTGCGCAGCCACCGTCGGAGCCGGCACAAGCGGTGCAGCAGAGTACCGTAGCAAAGAAGGTCCAAGACGTCCAGCGTGCCGCGCCCAAGACTGTTTCCCTGGCCGGTCTGATCTACAGGGCGAAGGTTCGCCGAGAGCTGATGGAGATGGAGAAGGCGGCGCTGCCCGACGAGAGCATCCACCCGCGGGACCTGCAGCGTCTCGGCATCGCGGATTATGGCCATCCCAGCCTCATGCGGCAGCTCGGGCTCGTCCTCAAGGCCGACGCGTAGGTAGCGCGCGGCGAGCAGAAGCAGGAGCACGGCAGCTGTAGATTGTATTTTTTATGAAAGATCGGCAGCTGCAGGTTGTAGAACAGAAATGGATTGGTGGTGCTCGGTAGTTATGTTGGAACCTGTCTCAGGCCTTCCCGTGCCATGTAGGATCGGATAAAAAAAAGTACGTGCTCTACATTTGTCACGGTGGTTTGCAGAAGCTACATATACTTGGAGAGAGAATATGGTCAATGCTAAAAAAAGAAGAGAGAGAGAAAATAAAGGTGAGGCATGACGAAAGGAAAATGTTTCTTTGCAAACCATAAGTTGTGATAGTTTGTATTGTGTGAATAGTAGCCTTAATATTTTATAGTCTATGTGGATCACTTTATTTGTATTAGAACCATTAAGAGTATTAGCCTCTATTGGTGGTGCCATGATGTTTTTTGTGTGTCATGTAATGATGTAACAATGATCAATGAATAGAAAATCTTCTGTCAGGCAAGGTGTAAGTATGCTGAGCAAGGCATCTATTTGTTTCATAACTGAACAATGTATAGTTTCTTTAGTTGCGGGAGATTTGGATGCAGCAGTAAGAATGTAAAGGGCACAAGGGGGATTGCTTCCAATTTTCACTATAAACTTATGCTAGAATTACAGAATTTAGATCGTTTTACACAGAACTATTGAGACCAAAATTCACACAGCCACACACCACTTGGCAATCTTATCAGCTAACAGACTACTGACATGCAACCAACCACAACAGCCAGTAAGCTTCCATCATGAGACAGTCTTCATTCATCTGCAATGAAATGGGTTCGATTATCAATTCGCACGCCATGAAGCTATCCCTCTGTGTTCTATTAACAGATTCGGCCAAATAAATCAGCCCGCACTTGAACACAACAGAAGAATGTAGGACAGCGAGGGACGCTCCCAACTGCCCAAACCTGGAATGCTGTTTAACAGGCAATTATGTATCACTGCAGATCGGCTATGCCTGACTACAACAATTGCCGTCCGATGCTAGGGAGTAGGGAGGAACATAAGTCTACGATACTTGTTTACTGTAGAAGCCGACAGCCGCACATTCACAATGAAACATCTCCACAAAAACAATATGGAACATGAATAAAAACATGCATATTTCACTATTAAAGGTAGATTCATGTCTGAAGTTCGATACACTAACACCAGACCTAAGTAGCTTCTAATGAACATTCAGCAGTAGATTGCAAGAGGCAGTTCACGCTCCAGTGTTCCGTGAGGTCAGTCCCCGCAATCCTTGCTGCAAGCTCTGAGCAAACATACAAAGGTTCATATCATAATTCTAGTGATGCAGTCTTGTCTGTCATTCTACCATGGCATCAACTTTCTCCTTCGCAGGTTGTTTTGCATTTTTGGCTTTCTTCCTGCCTGCAGAGTGAATCACCATGATTACATGCCTCAAGGAATCCTCAATCATGTCCAATAAGGAAAATGATGTTTAATTTATGTATTACTATTTACAATTTGAGCAACATGGTACCTTTGCCCTTTAATCTCTTGATCTGTATTCTTGAGTTTTTCTTCACACTGAACTTCACTTGAGACTTGCCCTTTGCAGCTTCTGAAGACTCTGTCAATAAAAATACCAAAGTAAGAAATGGTGTTGCAGTAGTCATCAAATAAATATTTAGAAAGGTTAACACAAGGTCCAAAGGGGAAAAAAAGTTGCCTAGCTAAATACAAGTGGAAATAACATCAAGCAACACACTGAAATAATACATCAGAAACAAATCCCTAGGTAGGTGGGTCAACCTAAGACAATGGGGGTACCCAAGTTATAAGTCTAGGACACAAACAGCTGCAGTATAGAACAGCTGCTTTTTTTGTGAAAGTAAAAAAGTACCACATGGTCATATCCCTGATCAAACAATTGGGAACTTGAAAACATTGTGAGCAAGCCAATATACCTGACAGAAATGAGAGGCTGATGGAACTATCTTTCTATAAATGCCGACTAAAATTTATTGCAGACATTAAAATCGTACAAATAGTTTCACTAAGAAATTAGATGGGAAGCTCTTCATCGATAGTTCACATTAAGCATGTCTCTAATGTTTATAGCTCTGCCAATTAAAATAGATATAATAAAAATCAAGCATACTTCCTGAAACCAAGAAGCTCTCAATGCATCGTCTCCTTCTCTTCTCTTGGAGAAGATCAAATAGTTCAACCATATGTTTTAACTTTGTTTGCATGATGGAACAAAGCCTTCAAACGTTTCAGCAATAAAACTTAAACTATAATAGGTACTAGTACATATATTAGCATGGATAAGCATAATTTTCACTAGATCTTAGCAGTCAATAATTTAGCTTCTCTTTATTTGATTAGCCTGTCTACAGACAACGCAGCAGCAGAAGCTGTTTATGAAAGGATAGGCTAGTTGTCGGGTTGAAATATATTTCATCACAATAAACAGGAATAGCTTTCCTTGGTACAGTATGTTTTTATAGATACTCTGTTATAATGTGAATAATATAAGTTGCAAACACAAAGAAGGGCTTTCCCTATAGGGGCAAAATCAGGAGTACTCTGAGCACAATACACTAAAACACCTTTCCTGGTCTGAAACACTAAAACAGAAACCTATGTTTTCCAGTCTTTGTATCCACTAGAAGGACAAGCTTAACAATAAATAGGCAGGCTAACACCATAATCAACAGTGCCTCATATTGCCATCAGTCTTGTAGTCTCAACTCCAACTAACTAGTGTTGCATCACTGCAATCAGTGCTACATTTATATTAACATTAAATCAGGTACTGCTGCTGGTGTAACCAGTATTATGTTCCAACAGCCTCGGAAAGATTGCAGACTTGGTGAAGCTACAACCCTGTGACCAAAGATATAAGCATCACAGTTGCATATGACCTGAAATCACAACTCGTTTCCAAATGCCAAAATGAAGCATCAACAAGCTTAAGGCAATGGAAAATGTCAACAGCACAATCAATTTTTTTCATGATCAAGGATGCAATAGCCAGGAATACGAGAATATCAAATTTGGTCACCAAATATCTAATTTGCTCACCAAATGTAGGGTCAAGTTTACACACTGAAACGGTCACCACAATCAGTTATCCCTCAAGTGTAACTTTCGATTGAAACTGGACTGCTACAAATCTTTACAGAGCCACTAATTATCCTACAAATACACGAACCACGCAATCTTCAACTGTTGCCATTATTACTAACCGTCCAAATAGCCAGTCTAGGTCAATCCTTTGCAATCACCACTACACCAATTCTCCAAAAACCGACCTACTGAATCGAAACAAGCAATCGGCCCTAGAATCGCACCTTCAGCAGAGACCATGTCGACATCCCCCATGTTGTTCTCCAACGCCTTAATCATCGCAGCCTCTTTCTGCTCCTGCACAGCAATAAGCCACCAAAAAAACATCAGAGAGGCCAAACCATAGCACCAAAAACCTTCCAACTAAGAAATCCACCAGACTGACCCGGTTGAGGCGGCGCTCGAGCTTCCGCTTCCGCTTGCCGGACATGGAGACAGGGGCGGTCCGCTGCTTGAGCTTGCCAGTGCCGGGCTCCCCATGCGCGGCGCGCTTGCGGTCCTGCTTCCACTGGCGCTTGTTCTTCTGCACCACGTTGTACTTGGCCATGGTGTGGCGGCGGATGGGTCTCGCACGCGCCGCCGCGGGAGAAGGGGAGAAAGGAAGAAGAGCAAACCCTTCGGCCTGGGCTTTAACCCTTCCCCCACCCTGCCTCAAGATCCGTGCAAAGACACGCGGCTTTCTCCTAACCCCCTCATCCCCGGTCGCCTGGAGATTCGTGCGAGAAAGGCGTGGTGACGTGGCGACTCCGACTCGGTTTGCTCGGACATGCTCGTTTCCTAGTCCGAACCCGGCAAGCCAATGGGGCTCACGGCGCGCTCACAAAGGCGCCTGCTCGCCTTCAAAACGAACACCTCGCGCACTTGCAGTACGTGACACACTGACATGGCGACCATGGCTCGCATCCTGCTCGCCGCTTTAGTGGCGATGCTGCTCGTCGTCTGCCCGTGCCATGCAGCAAGACCGGCGCCAGAACAGGCGGCGAAGTCGTCGACGGTGAAAGAGAAGGCGGTGGTGGACGGCATCACTGCCATCTACAACTTCGGCGACTCCCTGTCAGACACCGGGAACCTGCTCCGCGAAGGCGCCACCGGCATGCTGCAGCACACCACGGGCCTTCCCTACGGGTCCGCCATCGGCGGCGCCACCGGGCGATGCTCCGACGGGTACCTCATGATAGATTACCTCGCAAAGGATCTCGGCTTGCCGCTGCTGAACCCGTACCTCGACGAGGGCGCCGACTTCTCACACGGCGTCAACTTCGCCGTGGCCGGCGCCACGGCGCTCGACGCGGCGGCGCTCGCGAGGAGAGGGGTCTCCGTCCCTCACACCAACAGCTCACTGGGCGTCCAGCTGCAGCGGTTCAAGGACTTCATGAACGCCAACACACACTCCCCGCAGGAGATCCGCGAGAAGCTGGCTCATTCGCTGGTCATGGTGGGGGAGATCGGCGGCAACGACTACAACTACGCCTTCTCGGCGAACAAGCCGGCGGCCGGCGGCGCGCGCAACATCTACAACTTCGGGCGCATGGCGACCGGCGTGGCCGAGGCAATGGCGCTCGTCCCGGACGTAGTGCGGTCCGTCACGAGCGCGGCCAGGGAGCTCCTCGACATGGGCGCGACGCGGGTGGTGATTCCGGGCAACTTCCCGCTTGGGTGCGTGCCGAGCTACATGGCGGCGGTGAACGAGACGGACCCGGCAGCCTACGACGCCAACGGCTGCCTGGCGGCGCTGAACCTGTTCGCCCAGATGCACAACGTGCTGCTGCTGCAGGGCATCCGAGAGCTCCGCCGGTCCTACCCGTCCGCGACCATCTCCTACGCCGACTACTTCTACGCGTACGTGCGGATGCTGAGGGACGCCGGCAAGACCGGGTTCGACGAGGCGGCGCGGACCGAGGCGTGCTGTGGCGCTGGCGGCGGCGCGTACAACTTCGACATGGACCGGATGTGCGGCGCGCCAGGCGCGTCGGTGTGCGCGAGGTCCGACCAGCGCATTAGCTGGGACGGCGTGCACCTGACGCAGCATGCCAACCGCGTCATGACCGACCTGCTCTACCACAAGGGCTTCGCGTCACCAGCGCCGGTGGAGTTCCCGCGTACTTGAAGTTGAAGATCGACAAGCGTCGTTCATTACTCGTTAATGTCTGGATAGCTAGTAGGGTGTTCCGAATTTTGTGTTCTACTTTCTCTCATGTTGCGCAATTTTGTCTCTCGATGAAAGTAAAATTATGCTTGTGCTAGGGTCAGAGCTACATAGATTATTGAGAATGCTATATAAACTGTCCATTAACTAGTAAGGTTTATAACTCTCGTCTTCCGGAGACACTAGCTTCCAGATGTCCGGATACGGCGTTTTTCTTGCCCGCGCCCGACGCAACTCCCTCACCAGCGCCAATCCCGCTCCGGACGTGGCGTTTGTCCAGACGAAGCTCCCTCGCCCACGCCCGGCGCCGCTCCCTCGCCGGCGCCCATATTCATGCTCCCCAACCCGCCCGATGTGTCACGCCCGTGCCCATCCCGCTGCCCAACCTGCCCGATCCGTCGTGGCATCCCGTCCCTACTGCTCCCGCATCCGCGGCCTCCATCTTCGCCACACCAGGGTGTCGTAGCAGCCGGCCTTCTTCGTGTCACTGCTCGGGCAACAACACGACCACCGAGGGTCTGAGCTTCCTTCACACCAACTTCCAGATATACTTTTACAACACTCAGATGAAAAAGAATTGTAATATACGTATGAAACAGATAAAACATTTGGGACATACACTTGCAACACAACCATTATAACATATGCAACATCTAGATAAAACACTTTCAACAATCGTCTAAAACAGATAAACATTTTGAACAAACTCTTGTAACATACCTATGTCGCCATTGCAACATGTGCAACATCTGGATGTACTTTACAATATCCATATAAAACACTTGCAATATACATCTGAAACATCGGAAACAATTGGAACATATATTTGCAACACGTGTTTTCGACGCAACATAGCGCGGGCGACGCGTTGAACTCACGCGTGGAGGCGCCCCGCGCGGCCAGGGAAACAACTGCAACATGGGCGCGCCCAATCGGTACAGTGGTTGTTTCCGCTTGTCCAAAGTCGACAGACATGCTGCATTGCATGACACGACACCGATGGCTACTGTTCAGGGAGTCACGGCAATAGGCGTACATGTACACACGAGGAGAGTGAGAGGCGATGTATAGGCCGCCGATTTTGGATCCAACGATTCGTCGTAGCAAGGAACTTGGAACAGTCACAGTGTTTTTGGGATTAATTCTTCACGGATTTTATGCAACCACATGAATTTTACCAAACTTTGCGAAAGAGAGCCCACTGTGTTGACGACCAACCTTCTATGTAAACGGAGACATGTAAGTGCATCTAGCCCTTTAGTGGGTTTTGGTGAATTGAATGACAACACCATTAAAGATCTGACAAAGTTTGCAAAGTGTTGAATAGGAAATTGAGTTTATTGCATAACTTGTGGATAGTGAAATGAGAAGTATATATAGGTTCAACAAGAAGGAAAACCATATGATATTTCACATATCAAGCTTGATTGATCTCAACATTCATATCAAGAAGATATTCAAGCAATAAGGATCACAATATTGAAGAAATGGTTTTTCAGTTGATGCTTAATATGATGTGACTTGAGTATGGCTCGATAGGGTGAAGATAGCAAGGAAAGGGCTTCGAGGGACTAAGCGAAGGTGAAGTGCAAGCAATGGCTTGTAGACCGAGGTACCATGGCTAAGGTGAAGAAGAGAGTACTTGCATTGAGTCGAGGTACTAATTGAGCCATGAGGGGTCATATTGTATTGAGGATCAAATCATTAGTGGAAGTGACTTGAAGCCATAGATTGAACTCACATGTGTTGAAATGGTTCAAGTCATATGCTCAAGCTGAACTTGCTCAAAGAGAGAAGATGAAATTGATTGCATCCCCTTATGAAGTGATATTGAGAAGAAGTGATATATAAAGACATTGAAGACTCAAGTGGTTAAAATGGTAATATTCTTTTGATCTTGAGTTTAGGCTATGCCGCACTATAAAGGGGGATGCCAATCTAGTTGGTTTGAGGAAGATAGAGTGCTCAAGCATAATAATAAAATCAAAAGAGAGACACTCTAGCACTTCACGAGCACATAGAATAATTTTCTGTGACTGTCAGTGTCGGAAGTCCCGACGTAAGCCGGAACTCCCGACAGTCGGAAGTCATGACTCTTGCCGGAAGTGCTGACTCCCAGTCACAGCCTGCGTGGTGACTGTGGATGTCATAAGTCCCGACATGAGTCGGAACTCCCGACAGTCGGAAGTCCCGACCCAAGCCGGGAGTTCCGGCATCGTTGGTTCTACTGACCTGCTGTCTGTGCCCGTCGGAAGTCCCGACGATCGTCGGAAGTCCCGACCGTCGGAAGTCCCGACGTTTGTCAGAAGTTTCGACACTGACTTGCACCCGTGGACTTTTGACCTCGTGTGAACAGTGTTTTCTTCATACATCGGAAGTCCCGAGATCTGCGTCGGAACTCCCGACGTAGATCTGAATGGTTAGATTTCTACAAAGAGTATAAATAGCTCTCCCCTCATTTCTAACCGTTGCCCACTCATTCCACTCGACCAAAACTTCAGAGAAGTGCCTCCTAGCACCCAAGAGCCTCTCTCTTCTCTCCTCTTTGCTCCTAGCTTCAAATCTTGAAAGAGTTTGAGTTGAGAGAAGGGATTTGGTGAAAGAAACATCAAAGAAAGCTTGAGCACTTGATTTCTTCGTCAAGCCGGTTGGATTTGCATTTGTTACTCTTGGGTTCTTGGAACCCTAGCCGGCTAGGCGTCGCCCGTGGAGCTTCCAACTTGTGTGGTAGCCCCGGGAGGTTTGTAATCACCCCAATCATCTAGTGAAATCATCCCTCATCTCAAGAGATTGCTCTCTTGACTTGAGAACGAGGATAGGGTTGAAAGAGACCCGAAAAGCCTGTGTGGCTTCCTCAACAACGTGGACATAGGCAAGCCTTAGTGGCGAGCTGAACCATGGGATAAATCGGTGTCTCACTTGTGTTCTTGTGTTTTGCGTTGCTATACTTGGATTTGTGGTGATTCTAGGGTTTGGTCCCGATCTACGTTTGGAGGCATCTTGGCATCAAGGAAGTGAGCTAACATCTTCACCTTACCACTAGGAAGTGGGGTTGTAGGTTATTGGCTTCACAAAGTTCATTTGAGCTCTTGTAGTTCATTCCTCGTAGGCGTCGGGACTGCTGACAGTTTGCGTCGAAACTGCTGACGACGTCGGGAGTTCTGACCTGAACTGTCGGGACTTCCGACAGTTGCTGACAAGTGACTTCGAGTTTTGTGTAGAAATTTTTAGACACGCCTATTCACCCCCCTCTAGGCGACATCAAGGTCCTTACAAGACACTAGCGCCTAGACATCCGGATACGGCTCCCATTGCCCACACCAATGCCGCTCCGGACATGGCGTCCGTCCGGACGGAGCTCCCGCACCCGACGCAGCTCTCTCACCTACGCCCATCCCGCTCCCTATCCTAGATGTGCCGCGCCCATCCTGCCCGATCTGACCCGATATCCTGTCCCTGTTGCTCCCACATCCGCGCCCTCCATCTTCGCCACACGAGGGAGCCACAGCAACCGACCTTCTCCGTGTCACAGCTCGGGCAGCAGCATGACCACCAAGGGTTTAGGCTTCCTCTAGATTTTTTGTTTTTAACCTTTTCTTAAAATAATTTTTAAAAATTATAGCCAGTTTGGTCATGCCTAAGTCCCTAGCATGGCCAAAACACGCTGTCGTGCCATATGCATCGGTGCGGCACAATCTGTCATGGTGGACAGTGATTCCCAGCTGAAAAAGCTTGTCACGCCACTTCCGTTGGCATGACAACATTGTAGCGCCGTACCAACCAGATTGGCATGGCAAGTACAAACTAGAAAAATTATATCTTTTTTCATACGACTCAGATGAAAATGATGTTTGTATAAAAATTATAGCTCTCGACGACTTTCTAGTCTTGAGGTTTTTTAATTTGAGATCGTTAAGATGCTCAAAAAATTAAACAAATATTCAGCAGTATATTAATTAATCACGTACAAGCGTTTATCATTTTTGAAAAATTATATCTTTCTTATATAGTGTCAAATGGAGATACTTTCTATATGAAAGTTGTATCTCTAGTTGGAATCTACAACTTTATAGTTTCAAGTTTTTTCATTGGAGGTCGTTGAAATTGAAAGTCCCTAGTTTGGTTTTGGCTAATTGATGAAATCTAGGACTAACCTTTGTATCTAAGTGGATGATTTAGATAAAGGTGGTCATTGAATATGAGACATGACATTGACTCATGTGACTAAGATGATGAAGACCAAGATGAGGCTTGGCTCGATGGACCGGTTGTTAATGTGAAGGGCAAGTCGAGGCTTCGAAGCGAAGGACCATGTGATGGTGAAGCTTGAGCAAGACTTAGCGTCGACGGACCGATGCAACGATGAAGAGCAAGTGAAGTCATGAAGTGCATTGCATGTAGGGCCTAGTGAGTTAACTAGAAAGCCTTTGAAAATGATTATAAAAATGCTAACACACGTGCACAAGGTAGTGATCACTTGTTGGTGTTGGCACATTTGCGTTTTTGAGGAGTTGAAATGACTATTTTCCACTACGCCGAAAGTCAGAAAAGAAACGAAGGCAAACGGAGGTCACCAGGGTGATCGGACGCTGCACCGGACGCGGTCACGGTTTGACCGGACGCGTCCGGTCAGTTCAACGCAGTAGTAAGGCGCGCGGGTGTTAGGGTTTGCAACCGGCGTGTCCGGTCCGTCGCGGAACCGGAGCGTCTGGTTAGGCACCTAGAGGAGTAAAGCGTGGCGAAGAGCAGATCGGACGCACGTCGCGTTGGGAGCTCTCTAGACCGTGACCGAATGCTGACACTGTCGCGTCCGGTCGTTGCATGAAGAGCGTCCGGTCGGTGCGTCGCGTGCGCAGGCGCTGTGCGATCAGTGCGTCCGGTCGGTTGAGCAGCGCGTCCGGTCACTCGTTTGACCGTTGGAACACTATGTCGACCGTTGAGATCGGGCGTTCGATGTTGAACGTGGAGGGACACATGGACGGCTCAGGGTGATCGGACACGGTGCAGCACGTCCGGTCAGTTTGACCGGCGCGTCTGGTCATTGTGAAATTTCGCCCAGTGAAAGGGTAACAGCTCTATTCGTTCGTGGGGCTATAAATACTTGTTGGCCAACCCATGGGGAGCTCTATTAAGATTTCTAACACTCTTGTGCATCCTTTGAGCTAAAGCTTCTCCTTCCCACTCATCTTTCTTGCTTGATTGCAAATCAAAAGTGAGATTGAGTGATCCCAAAGTGCATTGCATAGCTTGAGGGCATCTAGTGGCACTTGTGGGTGGTTTAGCCGGTGGATTTCTTGTTACTCTTGGAGAGTACCGCTCCTAGCCGGCTTGGAGATTATTGGAGGCGTTAGCAAGAGAAGGTGATTGTTCTTGGCCACCTCCGGTTGATTGTAAGAGATTCTTGTGCTTTCCTTGGCAGAGCGCCAAAAGCAACTCTAGTGGATTGCGCGTGTCATTGAGTTATCTCACTTGAGAGTGGTGTCTTACGGTGCCTTGCCGGGTGTGCCTTGAGGGGCAAGTGACTTGAGGGTCACACCGGGAAACCATCTAAGTGTTGGTCGACACAACCGGTGACGTAACTTGTCGGTGCACAAGCGAACACCGGGTGAACAAAAATATTTGTCTCTTGTCTCCCGATGATTGGTCTTCATATTGTTTTGTTGTCAATATTGATTGATTGTATATCATCTTGGTGATTGGCAACATCTTCTCTCCATCGTCGGTATAAGAATCATAATCCTCTCTCTTGCATTGACATTGACTAGATTATCTTGTGTAGCTCTAGTGGTAGCTTTGCTAGTAGTGTTGTTAGCTTGCTCACTAGTGTAAAATTAGTGATATAGCCCTTGTGTGAACTAGAGATTATAATCAACTAGACTTGTGGATAGGAGGCTTGCATCATAACCATAGGCTAAGCAAAACTCGCTTTACGCCGTTTGTTATTCTAACAAGTTTGCTTAGTGGTTCGTGTAGGATTTTTTTATAGGCTATTCACCCCCCCCTTCTAGCCGTTTAGGACCTTACAAGTGGTATCAGAGCCGTGGTCACTGTTTTAATCAAGGCTTAACATCCTTCGGTGTGAAAAATGGCTCAAATTGTGTTCAATCATGTTGGGGGCAAGCCACCGTTCTTTGATGGTGTTAGTTCTTTTGCTCATTGGAAGAGAAAAATGATAATGTACCTTGGTTCTATTCATGAGAGAGTATTGCAAGTCACCGAGAATGATTTTACTATCATTGATCCTGATCATCTCACCGATGAAGATAGAGCAAATAGAATATGCAATAGAATGGCTCTCAATACACTTTACAATGGTATTGACACAAAAGTATTTGAGGGCATCAAGGATTTAGAATTATCAAATGAAGTATGGACAAGGTTGAGTGAAACATATGAGGGCACTAAGGTTGTGAAGAGTGCCAAGCTATATGGGCTTAAGAGTGAGTTTGAGAACTTCAAGATGAAAGAAGAAGAAACAGTCTTGGAGATGTTTCATAGATTGTAAGTCATTGTGAATGATCTCAAGAGCTTAGGGCACAAGACACAAGATCAAGATTTTTTTTCACAAGTTCTTGTTGAGCTTACCAAGAAGATTCAAAATGTTGATCATGATGCTACAAAGAGATGGGCTTGATGCAATGAAGCCCAATAATTTGCTTGGAGAGGTATTGACCTTTGACAAGTATGATCAAGATGTTGATGAGAAGGAGGAGGAAGAAAAGAAGAAAAAGATCATGGTATTCAAGGCCACCTCCTCCAAGGGCAAAGCTTCAATCCAAGAAGAAGATGACAATGAAGAATATAAACAATTAGAAATTAATGATGCAACACTTGCTCTAGTTGTCAAGAATATTGGCAAGATGTTTATCAAAAGAAGAGGCTTCAAAAACAAAAATGACAATTTCAAGAGCAATGGGCAACAAAGGAAGTGCTTCAATTGTGATTGCACCGAACATCTTTAAGCCGAATGTCTCTATGACAAGAAGAAGAACAACAAGAGGGGCAAGTTTGAGAAGAAAAAAAAGAAGCCAAGATGACTTTCAAGAAGGGCAAGAATAGAGCCTATGTGGTCACTTGGGAAAGTGATGATGATGAAGAAGAATCATCATCCAACAAGGCTTTTGCTTCCATTGCTATCAACAAGAAGTCATCACTATTTGGTTCATCCTCTTCATGCTTCATGGCTAAGGAAACTAAGGTATTATATAATGAGAGTGATGATGAAAGTGAAATAGAATATGTTCATGATAATGATAATGATAATGATAATGATGATGATGAACCAACTAAAGAACAACTATATGACTTGAAACAACAAACTAGAGACATAGCTATTGCTAAGGACAAGGAGTGTAAGAAGCTTTCAATGAAAGTAACAATACTTGATAAAGTCCTTAGTGAGCTTAAGACCACTCATGAGAGTCTAGTGGAAGACCATGAGGATCTTGGTAAGGCTCATTCTAAGCTTGAAAAAGCTCACTCATTGCTACTTGAGCAACAAGCAAAGAAGGAGGTTGTTGTATCATGTGATATAGGTGTTACATGTGATATAATTGATGAATCCTTTTATGAACCTATCATCAAGTCAAATGCTAACCCTTCTTGTAGCTCTTCATCCACCACCACCAACTCTATCTCCACTACTAGTGATGGTTTTACTTGTGATGTCTCACTAATAGTTGAGAATGAGACTCTTAAGAGAGAGGTGGATGAGCTCACTCACGCCCTAGGCAAGGTCTATGGTGGTGAGGCTCACTTGCTTAAGTGCTTGGGTAGCCAAAGGTTCTCTCTTAACAAAGAGAGATTGGGCTACATCCCCAAGAAAGGCAAGTCAGCCTTTACAACTCCAAAGCCTAGCTTTGTGAAGGGTAATGATCGGTTTTGCAATAGATGCAAGCAAGTCGGGCACCTAGAGCATAATTGCAACAAAAAGAACCAAAGCAAGAACCTTGTTAATGCTATACCTTTTGATTCTTGCTATGTGCTTACCAAGAGTGTGAAGGGTGTGCAAGCTAAGTTTATTGGTACACCAATTGTTGGACCAAAGAAGAAGACTATTTTGGTACCAAAGAGCTTAGTTACTAACCTACAAGGACCCAAGCAAAAATGGGTACCTAAGCTTCATTGATTTGCTTGTAGGTCAATTACAAAGCCGGAGAAAGGCATTGAACTATTGATAGTGGGTGCACTCAATATATGACCGGTATATCAAGAATGTTTGACTCAATCAATGACAATGATAGTGGTGTTGATTCTATCACATTTGGCAATAACAAGAAAGGCAAGGTTATTAGCTTGGGCAAGATTGCAATATCAAATGACATGAGTATCTCCAATGTGTTGCTAGTTGAAAGCTTGCATTTTAATCTTCTATCCGTGGCACAAATATGTGATCTAGGCTACAAATACATCTTTGGGGTTGATGATGTAGAAGTTATTAGTGTGGATGGTTCAAATGTGGCATTCAAGGGCTTTAGATATGAGAATCTCTACCTAGTTGACTTCAATGCTAGAGAAACTTCTTTGACAACTTGATTAATCTCCAAATCAAGCATGAGTTGGCTTTGGCATAGAAGGCTTGGTCATGTTGGCATGAAACATTTGAAGAAGCTTACAACTCATAATATTGTTAATGGTTTGAAAGATGTTGAATTTGAGAAGAATAAACTTTGTAGTGCATGTCAAGCCAGGAAGCAAGTTGTAAGCTCACATCCAAAGAAGAGTATAATGAGCACATGCAAAGCATTTGATTTGATGCACATGGATCTATTTGGCCCAACAACATACACAAGCATATGCGGCAACAAGTATGACTTTATCATAGTGGATGACTTCACAAGATCCACATGGGTATTCTTTCTTAGTGACAAAAGTGAAGTGTTTGACATCTTCAAGACATTTCTCACTAGAGTTCACAATGAGTTTGAGTTTAGAATCAAGAAAGTGAGAAGTGATAATGGAAGTGAGTTCAAGAATACAAGAATTGAAGAACTTTGTGATCACTATGGCATTGGACATCAATTCTCGGCCAAGTACACTCCACAATCAAATGGCCTAGTTGAGAGAAAGAATAGAACATTGCTTGATATGGCTAGATCAATGTTTCATGAGTACAATGTGAGTCAATTATTTTGGGATGAAGCAATCAATACCACTTGCTACTACATCAATAGACTATATTATCATCCATTGCTAGAGAAGACCCCATATGAGCTACTTCATGAAAGAAAGCCAAATATTTTTTATTTTAGGGTGTTTGGTTGCAAATGCTATATCTTGAAGAAGGGCACTAGATTGGAAAAGTTTGACAAGAGATGTGATAAGGGGTTCCTACTTGGTTATTCAACTACAAGCAAAGCTTATAGAGTTTAGAACAACTCAAGTGGCATTCTAGAAGAAGTCCATGATGTGCAATTTGATGAAACCAATGGATCACAAGATGAAGAAGAGAATCTAGATGATGTTGGTGAAACTCAATTGGTGGAAGCAATAAAGAACATGGACATTGGGGACATTAGAGCAAAACAAGTAATTGATATTCAAGATGATGATAAAGATCAAGTGCTTAATTCTCCATTCAAGCTAGCTAGTGACTCTCAAGTGCAAGATCATGGTGCTAGTTCATCTCATCGAGATACATCAAGTGATCAACCAAGCTCAAGCAATCAAGTGCAAGTAATCCAACCACAACATGTTGCAAGAGATCACCCCATTGATAGTGTTATTGGTGATATTAGAAGTGGTATGCAAACAAGATCAAGATTGGCTATGTTTTGTGAGCATGCATCATTTATGTCAACCATAGAACAAAAGAAGATAGAAGAAGCTTTGAGGGATGTCGATTGGATCATGGCTATGCAAGAAGAGCTTAACAATTTCACAAAAAATGATATTTGGGAGTTGGTAGAAAGGCCAAATGACTACAATGTGATTGGAACCAAGTGAGTACTTAAAAACAAGCAATATCAAGATGGCATTGTAGTGAGAAACAAAGCAAGACTAGTTGCTCAAGGTTACACTCAAGTAGAAGGTCTTGGTTATGATGAGACATATGCTCCCGTGGCAAGATTGGAGGCAATAAAGATTCTATTGGCTTATGCTTGTGCACACAACATCAAACTATTTCAAATAGATGCCAAAAGTGCATTTCTCAATGGGATCATCAATGAGTTAGTCTTTGTTGAGCAACCTCCCAGATTTGAAGATGACAAGAAACCCAACCATGTGTATAAGTTAAAGAAGGCTTTATATGGCTTAAAGCAAGCACCTAGAGCATGGTATGAGAGGCTAAGGGATTTCCTTCTCTCTAAAGGATTTAAGATGGACAAGGTTGATACAACTCTATTTACCAAGAAGATTGGGAATGATATATTCATAGTGCAAATATATATTGATGACATCATCTTTGGATCAACCGATCAAGCTTATTATGAAGAATTTGGTGCTATGATGGCCAAAGAGTTTGAAATATCTATGATTGGTGAACTTAGCTACTTCCTTAGTCTCCAAGTAAAGCAATTGAAGAATGGAACATTTGTGAGTCAAGGGAAATACATAATGGATATGTTGAAGAAGTTTGGGATGCAAGATGCAAAGCCAATTTCAACTCCAATGGGTACAAATGACAATTTGGATAGTGATCTTGATAGTAAAAAGGTGAATCAAAAGGAATATCGGTCTTTGATTAGAAGTCTACTCTATGTCACTGCATCAAGGTCGGATGTCATGTTTAGTGTTTGCATGTGTGTTAGATATCAAGCCTCACCTAGAGAAAGTCATCTCACGACCGCAAAGAGAATATTGAGGTACTTGAAGCAAATAAGAGATGTTGAACTATGGTATCCCAAGGGGGTCAAAGTTTGAATTGATTGGATATTCGGACTCTGACTATGGGGGTTGCAAGATCAATAGAAAGAGCACAAGTGACACATGTCAATTACTTGGAAGATCACTTGTGTCATGGTCCTCAAAGAAACATAATAGTGTGGCAATCTCTACCGCCAAAGCCGAATATGTGAGTGCGGGGAGTTATTGTGCACAATTACTATGGATAAAATCAACTTTGAAGGATTATGACCTCAACTTCAAGAATGTGCCATTGCTATGTGATAATGAAAGTGCAATCAAGATGACACAAAACCCAGTTCAACATGGAAGAATAAAGCATATTGATATAAGACATCATTTCATTAGAGATCATCAACAAAAGAGAGATATTATCATTGAAAGTGTTGGCACCGATGATCAACTTGCTAATATTCTCACTAAGCCACTTGATGAAAAGAGGTTTTGCAAGCTAAGGAATGAGTTGAACATTCTTGATTTCTCAAACATGAGTTGAATGCACCCCACCCACTTATTGACATGCCTCTCCTTCGATATTGCAAGGTAAAGTTGATTGACATGTCATTCATCCTATGCTAAGGACTTGCTAGAGCATGTAGACATAATAAGTGGTATGCATGAGCATTCATGATAAATCAAATGAATTTAATGGATATATGTTACCACTATTGCTTCTATGTTTGTTTTGATCTAGTGGTGGCATATGACATGTTTGTGAGCTTGTAAACCTAGTGTTGAATCTAGAAGATTTGCTATAAGTGTTTAATTCAACATAGGCAAGATAACCCTTACCATGAGGTGTGAAGAAGCTTGTCTTTGGTTCAAATCAAATTAAATATCTTTGGCAAGTGTTCTAGGTTGAACCAAATTTAATAAATTTTAACCTACTCCATCAAACATTGTTTTTTTCTCCACAATTTGATCCCATTTTTGGGTAAGTTGTTGACAAAGGGGGAGAGAAAAAGATGATTCAACATGATAAAGGCTTAAATAAAATTTTTGATGCACACAAGTAGGGGGAGCAAGCTCATATACAAAGTTATTGCATTTGTTTGTGCATTTTCATATGACTTGCTCATTGCACATGTATTTAAAGTCAATATACATGCTTGTGTGGTGCAATGCTAGTATAGAACTTGAATGATGAAATAATCTACTAGCATGCATAGGAATAGTTTACACGTAGTATCTAGACATGCCTAAAGCTTTACAAGTGGTCCAAGAACCTTTACATATAATGTTGATCTCATGGGGTTCTTGAGTTTTGATGGATGTCTAGTTACTTCATGATGCTAAGGATGGTGTAAAAGGCAACTCCGATTGGTATCACGCTTCAAAGGTCCATTTCTTATATCTTAGCATCATTTTGGTAGAATTACTCTCTCAACACTTCTATCCATGCATATGTGCAAAGCTTTCAATCCAAACTCTATGCACATATGTAGGGAGAGCTAATGCTACCAAAACCGAGCTTGTGATAATTGTCCAAACTTTACTTATGAGCAAATTGATTGGACAAGTATGACAAGTTCAAAACTTTTATTACCAAAATCATCTTTGTGAGGGTTGTCATCAATTATCAAAAAGGGGGAGATCGAAAGTCCCTAGTTTGGTTTTGGCTAACTGATGAAACCTAGGACTAACCTTTGTATCTAAGTGAATGATTTAGATAAAGGTGGTCATTGAATATGAGACATGACATTGACTCATGTGACCAAGATGGTGAAGACCAAGATGAGGCTTGGCTCGATGGACCGGTTGTGAAGGTGAAGGGCAAGTCGAGGCTTCGAAGCGAAGGACCATGCGATGGTGAAGCTTGAACAAGACTTGGCGTCGACGGACCGATGCAACAGTGAAGAGCAAGTGAAGTCAAGGTCGATGGATCGAGATGGTCATGTGATGATATGAAGTGGATCATATCATTTGGAGAAACAAAATAGACTCAAGACAAAGGTATAACCATAGGGCCATTTTGTTTTGCACTCAAGACACCATAGAGGGTGTGAGTGGTTTAGGATCGATAGCCGAACTATTAAGAGGGAAAGTCTTATCGGTTATTCGACGCACGAGTGCCACTAGGTGAATTCATGAAGTGCATTGCATGTAGGGCCTAGTGAGCTAACTAGAAAGCCTTTGAAAATGATTATGAAAATGCTAACACATGTGCACAAGGTGGTGATCACTTGTTGGTGTTGGCACATTTGCGAAGGCGATTGAGTTTGAGCGGTAGAGAGGGTTTGGGTCCCTCTCTCCCTCCCGCCGAGCTTGCGAGGCGGGATTCAGACGTTTTCGGGGAGTTGAAATGACTATTTTCCACTACACCGAAAGTCAGAAAAGAAACGGAGGCGAACGGAGGTCACCAGGGTGATCGGACGCTGCACCGAACGCGGTCACGGTTTGACCGGACGCGTCCGATCAGTTCAACGCAGCAGTCAGGTGCGTGGGTGTTAGGGTTTACAACCGGCGCGTCCGGTCCCTCGTGGAACCGGAGCGTCCGGTCGGGCACCCAGAGGAGTAAAGCGTGGCGAAGAGCTGATCGGACGCGCGGTGCGTCCGGTCACACGTGATTGGACGCGTCCGGTCATGTTGGGAGCTCTCTGGACCGCGACCGGACGCTGGCACTGTCACTCTCTGGACCGTTGGAACGCTGTGTCAACCGTTGAGATCGGGCGTTCGATGTTGAACGCGGAGGGTCATGTGGACGGCTCAGGGTGATCGGACGCGGTGCAGCGCGTCCGGTCAGTTCGACCGGCGCTTCCGGTCGTTGTGAAATTTTGCCCAGTGAAAGGGTAACGACTCTATTCGTCCGTGGGGCTATAAATACTTGTTGGCCGGCCGTTGGGAAGCTCTCTTGAGATTTCTAACACTCTTGTGCATCCTTTGAGCTAAAGCTTCTCCTTCCCACTCATCTCTCTTGCTTGATTGCAAATCAAAAGTGAGATTGAGTGATCCCAAAGTGCATTGCATAGCTTGAGGGCATCTAGTGGCACTTGTGGGTGGTTTAGCCGGTGGATTTCTTGTTACTCTTGGAGAGTACCGCTCCTAGCCGGCTTGGAGATTATTGGAGGCGTTAGCAAGAGAAGGTGATTGTTCTTGGCCACCTCCGGTTGATTGTAAGAGATTCTTGTGCTTTCCTCGATGGAGCGTCAAAAGCAACTCTAGTGGATTGCGCGTGTCATTGAGTTACCTCACTTGAGAGTGGTGTCTTGCGGTGCCTTGCGGGGCATGCCTTGAGGGGCAAGTGACTTGAGGGTCACACCGGGAAACCATCTAAGTGTTGGTCGACACAACCAGTGACGTAGCTTGTCGGTGCACAAGTGAACACCGGGTGAACAAAAATATTATGTCTCTTGTCTCCCAGCGATTGGTCTTCATATTGTGTTATTGTCAATATTGATTAATTGTATATCATCTTGGTGATTGGCAACATCTTCTCTCCATCGTCGGTATAAGAATCACAATCCTCTCTCTTGCATTGGCATTGACTAGATTATCTTGTGTAGCTCTTGTGGTAGCTTTGCTAGTAGTGCTGTTAGCTTGCTCACTAGTGTAAAATTAGTGACATAGCCCTTGTGTGAACTAGAGATCATAATCTACTAGACTTATGGATAGGAGGCTTGCATCACAACCATAGGCTAAGCAAAACTCGCTTTACGCCGTTTGTTATTCTAACAAGTTTGCATAGTAGTTCGTGTAGGATTTTTTATAGGCTATTCACCCCCCTCTAGCCATCTAGGACCTTACAAACATGTGAAACAACTAGAACATACGCTTGTAACACGCGTTTTCAGTGCAACATGGTGCGGGCGGCCGCAACAATGGATGGTGGCACCCGACATGGTGGAGGTGCAGTGTGGTGGAGGAGGAGGCACGTCCGGGGAAAAGGCGGCAACGCGAGCGCGCTCAGTTAGTATGGTGGTTGTTTCGCGTGTTTGGAGTCGACATACATGCTGCGTTGCATGACACAACACCGATGGCTAGCCGCGGCGATAGGCGTACATGTACACGCGAGGAGCATGAGAGGCAATGTGAAGGCCGGCGGTTTTGGAATCGACGTTTCATCGTAGCAAGGAACTTGGAACGGTCGCAGTGTTTTTGGGATTAATTCTTCACTCATTTTATGCAAACACATGAATTCCACTAAACTTTGTGAAAGAGAGAGCCCACTGTGCTAGCGACCAGCCTTCTATGTGAATGGAGACACCAGCGCTCAGATGTCCAGACGTGGCGTCTGTTCGGACGTAGCTCCTGCCTGCGCCCAACTCAGGCCACATCGCCCACACCCATCCCGCTCCCCATCCCACCCGATGCATCGTGCCCTATGCCCATCCCGCCTAATCCGCCGCGACATTCCATCCCCATCGCTCCCTGCGTCTGTGGCATCCATCTTCGCCACACCAGGGAGGCGCAACAGCCGGCCTTCTCCATGTCACTGCTCGGTAGCAGCATGGCCACCGAGAGCTTGGGCTTCCTCCACACCTATATCTAGATCTACTTTTGCAAGACTCAGATAAAACAATTGCAATATACGTCTTAAACAGATGAGAGATTTGGAACATACACTTGCAACATAGCCATTGCAAATATGCAACATCCAGATAAAACACTTGGAATATACGTCTAAAACATATGAAACATTTTGAACAAGCTCTTGCAATATACGTGTATAGCCATTGCAATACGTGCAACATTCGGATCTATCTTTGCAACATCCAGATGAAACACTTGCAACATATCTCTGAAACATCTGAAAACAACTAGAACATACGTTTGTAGCATGTATTTTCAGCGCAACATGGGTTGGGCGGGAGTGAGCAGTGCGGGCAGGAGTGAGCGGAGCGTGCGGAGTGTGTCATCCGGACAGACCTAATTGTATCATTATCACTTGTCTCCCGTGCCTTTAGTGGCTGCCACCGATCCACCCCTGCTCTTGCTTGTGCTGTGTATGCTAGTTCTATGTTTTGAGGATGCACTCTGCATTTTCTGGTGTTTCCTTTACAAGAGTGAACCTTGTTTCAACGATATATTGTCATAGGGCAATTTTTCGTTAGCCAATAATACGATATGCGACCTACTCCCTCCGTCCCTTTTTAAACAACATTCTTACAAACGATGCTCAACATTGATCAAATATATATACGAAAAATTACTAATATTTATGGTACATAATAAGTATTATTAAATTGATTATATTAAATATATTTTCGCAGTACTCTTATTTAGATATACAAATGTTACTAATATTTTCTGTAAATTTTGTTGAACTT
The DNA here is from genome assembly GCA_038087645.1 of Saccharum hybrid cultivar R570. Classification (NCBI taxonomy): domain Eukaryota; kingdom Viridiplantae; phylum Streptophyta; class Magnoliopsida; order Poales; family Poaceae; genus Saccharum; species Saccharum hybrid cultivar. The sequence goes on along the minus strand of JAQSUU010000191.1, from coordinate 5,270,402 downwards.
AAGAAAGCTCGACATGCACGTAAATCTAGATGATATTGAGAGTATAAAGCAACATCATAGTTCACATCAAATGAAAGGATACAAGACGGCAAAGGAACACGCAGTCGCAGAGTGCTTCGTTCAAAGGATCATTTTAGAGCAGGCCCAACGTGGTTCATAAAAGTTGTGGTTTCAAGAAAAAAAGCTGATCACCGCGTCGGTACGTAGGCTTGAGGCACTATCCAACGCAGGCAGTCATCCGAAGGATAATTTTACTGGGCAAGGATGGGCGACACCTGCAAGCTTCGTTCGTCCGTGCTTGACTTCTCTTGTTGCACCGAGCCACCGAGGGCGATGCCGGCATGTCCAAAGTTAAGGCTCTGGCGCTTGCAAGTCTTGATTCTCCGGTCTCTCCTCACCGCCACCACCCGCGCCACACGCGGCGCCACCGCTACGAGGCCCGGCCGGCGTGCCACCGGTGTGTCGTCGCCTGCATGCGCCACGAGCCCACGAGGTCGCGGTGTTCCACTCGCTAACTTCCGCCCAGCATATCGACAACCCGAGTATCCCAAGGTTGACGCGACGTCGCGACCGGCGATCAAGGAATTAATGATACGTAGGCTGAGTTCCACCAAAAAAAAAAAGTACTATATAAAAAAAATTTCTTCGTCACATCAAACTTGCGATACATGCATGGAGTACTAAATGTAGATGAAACAAAAAACTAATTGTACAACTTTGTTGTACTTTGCGAGACGAACGTTTTGAACCTAATTAGTCAACGGTTGGACATTATTTACCAAATAAAACCAAAACATGCTACAATATATTTTTCACCATTTTCAGGGAAACTAAACACACCCGTACTGGAGTCGATGGAGTCGCATTTCAAGCGTGCAGTGCATCGCATTAGGCCAGTCTTATGGCCTGTTTGGTTTAACGTGCTAAAGGTTAACCAATACTGTAGCACTTTCGTCTTAGGGGCCGCTCGGCTGGAATTATAAGCCGGCTGAAAAACACTGTTGGCTGATTTTTTGTGAGAGAAAAATACTGTTCCGGCTGAAAAAACAAGCCGAATAAGATGGATTATAAGCCAGATGAACAGGACCTTATTTGATAAAAAATTTTAATCTTGGACTAATTAGGCTTAATAGATTCGTCTCGTAAATTACTCCTAATCTATGCCGACATACATGCAATTAGTCTACATTTAGTACTTCATGCATTTGCCGCAACATTGTTATGATAGGAGTTAAACTTTAACATGTGCAAACCAAATAGGGCCATAACGGGGAGTTTCGCTACACTGTTTTCAATACGCCACATCATGTATAGCGAGATGAAACCATGAATGAAACTAACCTTCACGATGAGCATTTCATTTACATGGTTTCCAAAACAAAATAAAGCAATTAATTGCATTCGGTTGCTTGTTACCAGCCGGATCATATGCACCAGGTGATTTTGTAGCCATGCACATACAGATAGATTTACTGGAACAAGCACACAAGTTCAGATAAAATGGATAACTGCATACAGCAAGAAAACTGCTCATGGAATAGCAGATAAGTTCAACCAACACATATAACTCAGATGCACCGACAGCATAGCTACGTATATAAACTGACGATATAACTTGGATAACTGACGATAACCAACTCAGTGCTTGGTGCATACGACGACCACTAAAGTGACAGAAATCTGGTATACTGGACCAGATTGACAAACATAGATAAGGTAGATAAAAAAAGTTCAAATAGACTTCAGCCTTGCATGCTGCAGGATCAGATTGCCTTCAGCCACCGTTTTAGATTGCCTTGAACCTTGCTTTCATCCCGCATAAAAAAAAAAACAATTCAACATGAGCTCTTAGCATTGACAAAAAAACAGTACAAGATCATATCACAGATAAGTAGTTAAATTCTTAAGATAGATAAGTAACTAATGTACTAGTTCTATTTCTACGAGCACCAAACTTATTCCATATATGTTCCACCAGATCATTCTTAAGTCGATGATGAGCCGATCGATCACGAATAGTAGTATCCTTTTCTAAAGCTCTGTCTAAAGGAACGTCCTGATCCGGAGAGAATTCCGGTGCTCGAACGGTTGATGAACTAGGAGGCACATTCAGATCTATATTTTCTTCAATCATTTCTAGGTATTTCTTATCTTCAACTATCATGTTGTGAAGTATGATGCAAGCTAGCACAACATCACGGAGTACAGCTCTGTCATATAGTCGAGCTGGTCGTTTTAAGATACACCATCGACGCTGCAATACACCAAAGGCTCTCTCAATATCCTTTCTTGCCCCTTCTTGTTCCTGGGCATACAATTTATCCTTCTCAGTAATAGGGAGTCGAATTGACTTAACAAACACTGCCCATTCAGGGTATATCCCATCAGCAAGAAAATACCCAATATTGTGTTGATTTCCATTTACCATGTACTGGACTCTAGGAGCTTGCCCTTTTAACTCATTGATGAAAACAGTGGACTGGTTCAATACATTGATATCATTGTTAGATCCAGCTGCTCCAAAGAATGCATGTCAAATCCAAAGATCATGTGATGCCACAACCTCAAGAATCAGCGTCGGTACTTTCTGATCACCCCTAGTGAACTGACCCTTCCATGCTACTGGACATCTCTCCCATTGCCAATGCGTGCAGTCAATGCTACCAAACATACTAGGAAACCCTCTTTTCTCACCAAGTTTAAGAAGACATTCAGTGTCTTCCATAGTTGGGCGCCTCAAATATCTCTCGCCAAATACTTCTCTAACACCTTTCACAAAGTTCTTCAATGCCTCCATTGCAGTAGTCTCTCTGCAAGGTCCAAATGGCTAGAGGGGGGGTGAATAGCCTATTTAAAAATCTACAAGCTTCACTAAACAACCACGTTAGTATAAAAGATGGCTAAGCTAATTTTAGCACTAGCTCAACTACACTATGCAAGCTACCTATATAATTCTAGTGAAGCAAGGCTATGATCTCTAATACACACCAACAAGACTAAGTCACTAAGTTACTTACTCCTATGTGATAAAAGCTACACTAAGCAAACTACACTAGGATTAGTACAAGAAAGTAAAGAGCAAGTGACTTGATTCTTATACCAACGATGTAGAGAAGTAATGCACTCGAAGAATCAATTACAATGATCAACCATAAGAGAAATCCTCGGCAAAGAGATGACATAAGATTTTTTTACCGAGGTTCACTTGCTTCCTAGCAAGCTACTCCTCGTTGTGGTGATACACCCACTTGTCGGTTCGCGAGCTAATCGACTATCAAGAGTCGAGTCTCGATGGGTGCTGCACAACCGTACATAAGATGGGGATCCTCCAAGCCACGAGCTCCACTAGAGTATCCAATTTGCGAACTCCCGCGGGGAAGGATCAAGAACCTCTTACAACACTTGGTGAGGGCTCCAACAATCTTCAATTATGAGCTCAATCACCTCTGCTGTTCCAAGCTGTCTACCGTGTTGGAAAACACGGAAGAGTAACAAGAAATCCACAGCAACTCGAAGATCAAGTGCCTCTAGAATGCAACTCTCAAGCAATGCACTTGAATCTCACTCAAGATGTGCAACTATGCAAAGAGATGAGTGGAGGGGTTATTCTCTAGCTCAAAGGATGTCTCTAGGTCTCAAAATGTGCAATAGTTACCCTCAAACCCCGGACATCTTCTATTTATAGCGAAGGGGTACGCAGCTAGCCGTTACCGGACGACGCAGTGAAAACGTACTGACCGAACGCGTCCGGTCACTACAGAACAAGCGTGAACAGTGCACGTCAGAAGTTACCGTTGCCGTGACCGGACGCGCTCTAGCGTTTGACTGTACGCGCTGCACCTGGCGTCCGGTCGGAGTCCAGTAAGCTCCCACAGTGACCGGACACGCCGCGCGTCTGATCGTGTCGCGTTACTAACTAGACGCTCCGGTCCTGAGGACCAACGAACGCGCCGGTCGCGCGTTCTGCGTGCACCTTTCCTCTACGCCTAGGTGAATTGACCGGACACGCTGGTCAGGCCAGACTAGCGTCTGGTCACAAACTCTAGGCGCGCTGACCGGACGCGCAGGTCCATCCTAGACCGCGTCTGGTCCAGCGTCCGGTTGATGTTTTTCAGTGAAAACCACTCTGGAAAAAGCGTCGAATCCTGCCTCGCAAGCTCGGTAGGAGGGAGAGAGGAACCCAAACCCCTCTCTACCGCTCAAACTCCACCGCCTTCGCAAAAGTGCTAACACCACCAAGTGTACACCACCATGTGCATGTGTGTTAACATTTCACAAACATTTTCCAAGGCGTTATGTTAGCTCTCTACTAGATCCTGATGCATATGCTCAAGATATTGATCTAGTGGCACTTGATTTCCGAGCTAACCGTGATTGCCCCTCTTGATAGTCGGCTATGTATCCTAAACCCGGTCAATCACTTCTCTACTCATCTTAGACCGACAAAAGAAAAACCCTATGGCTATACCTTTGCCTTGCGCTCTTAGATCCTTCTCCTTCACTTGATCATCAAGTCCATCATTTTATGTGCATCTTCACCATGATCATCATTTCATGTCCATGCACTATCTCTTTGTGATCTTGTGGCCACCACTCCTTGCCACATACACCTTCATCACATGTGTTGCTTATGCCTAGCTCAAAACACTTAACGCATGACATTAGTAACTTGGTGTCATTAATTACCAAAACTAAACTTGGGCTTTCAATCTCTCCCTTTTTGGTAATTGATGACAACCATCACAAAGATATGAAATGAAATCAATTTTCAATTTCGATAGTATTAGCTCCCCCTACATATGTGCTTCCATGAGTTTGGTTCAATTGTGCACATATGTATGGATTTGAATTTTGGGAGAGTTACTACTATCAAATTGATGCTAAGGTATATAGAATGGACCTTTGAAGCGTGACACCAATCGGAGTTGCCAAAATATACCATCCTTAGCACCAAAGTAGCTAGACACCACTTGTAATACATCACTTGCAAAGATCACAAACACTAAAGTACCCCGTGAGATCAATATTATAATCAAAAGGTGTCTAGATATCACTTGTAAAGCTACTCTTAACAAATCATCATTCAAGTTTTATTTCTACCAATCACCATTCAATCATGAATATGAATTTAAGCTTTGCAATGCAACAATTTATCATGTTAATGCACATATAAATGCAACAAATGATTCATGAGCTTGCTCCCCCTACTTGTGTGCTCAATTTTAATTGATCCCTTTCCAATGTCATTCTCTCCCCCTTTGTAACTTAACTTTTTTTTATCTTTGTGACTTTTCTCTCCCCCTTTGTCAACAATCACCAAAAAGGTGCCAATTTTAGTGAGATATAAGTCAATCAATATGAGAGAGTCTAAATTATGGTTCAATCTAGATCACTTGCCTAGAATATGTAATTCGGTTTGATCTAAGGACAAGCTTCTTCACACCTCATAAAGTATAAGGGTTATCTTGACCTTGTTGAACTACATATCATGAGCTCGTTTACTAGATTCAACACTAGGTTTGCAAGCCCACAAACATGTCATATGCTACCACTAGATTAAACAAACATAGAAGCAATAGTGGTACCATATATACATCGAAATCATTTGATTTTCATGAATGAGCCTATTTGTCATGCAAATATGTCTATATGTTCTAACCATGTCCTTAGTAAAGTATGAATGATATGCCAAACAACTTTACCTTGCTATGTTGGAGGAGAGGCATGTCATATAAGAATGTGGGGGTGCACTCATTTCAAGTTGGAGAAGTCAAGTATGTTCAATTCATTCTTCAGCTTGTAAAATCTCTTTTCATCAAGTGGCTTTGTGAATATGTCGGCTAGTTGATCTTCGGTGCCAATGCTCTCAATGCTAATATCACCCTTTTGTTGATGGTCTCTTATGAAGTGACGCCTTATGTCAATGTGCTTGGTTCTTAAATGTTGAACCGGATTTTGAGTCATCTTGATAGCACTTTCATTGTCACAAAACAATAGCATATTCTTGAATTTGATTCCAAAGTCATTTAAAGTTGCCTTCATCCAAAGCAATTGTGCACAACAACTACCGACATTAATGTATTCAGCCTCGGCGGTAGATAGTGCAACACTATTTTGTTTTTTGATGACCATGAAACAAGAGACCTTCCATGCAATTGACAAGTGCCACTTGTGCTCATTCTATCAATCTTGCAACCACCATAGTCGGAATCCGAATATCCAATCAACTCAAAATTAGACTCCTTTAGAAACCATAATCCAACATCATGAGTGTCCTTAAGATATCTCAATATCCTCTTGGTTGCTTTCAAGTGATTTTCTCTAGGTGAAGCTTGATATCTTGCACACTTGCATACACTAAACATCACATCCGGCCTAGAAGCGGTGACATAGAGCAAACTTCCAATCATAGACCGGTATTGCTTTTGATCTACCATGTTGCCACTAGCATCAATACTCAATTGATCATTTGTGCCCATTGATGTACTCATTGGCTTAGCATCTTGCAATCCAAACTTCTTAATCATGTCTTTGATGTACTTGCCTTGACTTACAAAAGTGTCATTCTTCATTTGCTTAATTGAAAGTCTAAGGAAGTAACTAAGTTCTCCAATCATAGACATCTCAAACTCATTAGCCATCATATTTCCAAATTCTTCACAAAAGTCTTGGTTAGTTGATCCAAAGATAATGTCATCCACATAGATTTGCAACACAAACAAATCATTTCCAAGCTTCTTGGTGAAGAGAGTGGTGTCAACCTTTCCTATCTTGAACCCTTTAGAGAGGAGAAAGTCTCTCAATCTCTCATACCATGCTCTAGGTGCTTGCTTCAAATCATACAATGCCTTCTTTAACTTAAAAACATAGTCGGGCTTCTTGTCATCTTCAAAACCGGGAGGTTGCTTAATATAAACTTCTTCGTTGATGTAGCCATTGAGAAATGCACTCTTGACATCTATTTGATAGAGCTTGATATTGTGTGCACAAGCATATGCTAATAAGATTCTAATAGCCTCCAATCTTGCAACCGGTGCATATGTCTCTCTAAAGTCAAGACCATTAACTTAGTGTATCCTTGTGCTACTAATCTTGCTTTATTCCTCATAACCATGCCATCTTGATCTTGCTTGTTTCTAAAGACCCACTTAGTACCAATCATATTGTAGTTCTTTGGCCTTTCAACAAGTTCCCAAACTTGATTTCTAGTGAAGTTGTTTAGCTCTTCATGCATGACATTTACCCAATTGGAATCTTTCAATGCATTTTCTATTTTCTTAGGTTCTTCAAGTGACACAAATGAGTAATGCTCATAAAAAGATGCTAGCCTTGATCTAGTTTGAACACCACTTTGAATTCCACCAATGATTTGGTCCAATAGATGATCTCTTGCAATGCTAGTAGGTTGGAGTATTGGGAGTTGGTTGCTTCCACTAGCTTGACCTAGATCTTGCAATTCATCATGAGAACCACTAGAGCTTGCTTGAGTTGTATTAATTTGCACACTTTGGTTGATCACATGAATATCATCATCATTAACTTGCCTTGGCCTAACATCACCAATATCCATGTTCTTCATTGTATTTGACAATTGATCTTCTCTCACATCATCAAGGTTTTGAACTTCATTTTGAGACCCTTGGGTTTCATCAAACTCAACATCATGAACTTCTTCCAAGGTGCTATTTGTGAGATTCTAAACTCTATATGCTTTGCTTGTGGTAGAATAACCAAGTAAGAATCCTTCATCACATTTCTTTTTAAACTTGCTCAATCTAGTGCCTTTCTTGAGAATATAGCATTTGCAACCAAACACTCTAAAGTATGCAATATTGGGCTTTCTTCCATTCAATGGCTCATATGGTGTCTTCCCAAGCTTCCCATGACAATAGAGACGGTTGCTATAATAGCAAGCCGTGTTGATGGCTTCACTCTAAAAAGAATGACTCACATTGTATTCACTAAGCATTGATCTAGCCATATCAATCAAGGTTCTATTTTTCCTTTCAACTACACCATTGGATTGAGGAGTATATGTTGGTGAGAATTGATGTCCAATTCCAAGATCATCACATAAATCTTCAATTCTTGTGTTCTTGAACTCACTACCATTGTCACTTCTAATCTTCTTGATGATAGTCTCAAACTAATTTTGCACCATTTTTACAAAAGATTTGAATAGATCATGTACATCACTCTTGTCATAGAGAAAGAACACCCAAGTATATCTAGTGTAATCATCCACTATCACAAAACCATACTTGTTCCCACCAATGCTAGTGTATGTTATTGGCCCAAACAAGTCCATGTGCAATAGCTCAAATGCCTTTGATATGCTCATTTCACTCTTACTCGGATGTGCATTTCCAACTTGTTTGTCGGCTTAACAAGCACTAAGTTTGTTCAATTGTTTCATTCCAACATGACCAAGCCTTCTATGCCATAACCATCCCATACTAGATTTGCTAAGCAAGCATGATGTCAATTGTGTCTCACTATCATTGAAGTCAACCAAGTATAAGCTACCATGTCTAAATCCTTTGAATATCAAATTTGATCCATCAACACTTATGACTTCAACATCATCACTACCAAATATGCACTTGAAGCCAAGATCACAAAGTTGTGCCACCGATAAAAGATTGAAATCTAAGCTCTCAACTAGTAACACATTAGATATGCTCATGTCATTTGAGATAGCAATTTTATCAAGCCCCTTGACCTTGCCTTCTTGTTGTTGCCGAAAGTGATAGCATCAAAACCACCATTTTGAATTGTATCAATTGATTTGAACATACAAGAATCCCCGGTCATATATTGAGTGCACCCACTATCAAGCACCCAATGCCTTCCTCCGGCTTTGTAATTGACCTACAAGATAAGATCAATTCTTTTTAGGTATCCAAACTTGTTTGGGTCCTCTAAGGTTAGTGACCAAGCTCTTTGGTACCCTAATGGCTTTCTTCTTTGAGCCCATCTATGGTGCACCAATGAACTTAGCATGAACACCATTTATACCCTTGGTAAGTATATAGAAGGAATCAAACTTAATTGAGGATATATTAGCTTTGAATTTCTTGTTCATGCAAAGTTGCTCTATGTGACCAACTTGCTTGCAACTTTTGCAATAGCTACCAGTGTTCCTCACAAAACGAGTCTTGTGAGGAGCAAAAGCGACCTTGTCTTTCTTGGGGTTATAGCCCAATCCCTCTTTATAGAGAGAAGCCCTTTGGCTACCCAAGCACATAAGCAAGCGGTCCTCACCACCATAAGCCTTGGCTAAGGTGTGATTGAGCTCTTTTACCTCATTCTTGAGATTCTCATTCTCAACTATTAGTGTGGAATCACAAGTGAGACCGTCACTACTAGATGAGGATGATGTAGGTGAGCTACATAAATGGTTAGTGGGAGCAACAATAATAGGCTTATGAAAAGATTCATCAATTATATCACATGATATGTCTATGTTGTAAGTTTTAGCTTTCTCAACATTAGTTGGCATGTTTTCACATTTTTCAACTAGAGAGGAATGAGCTTCTTCAAGCTTAGTGTGAAACTTTTGAAGCTTCTTATGGTCTACCTTTAGACTCTCATAAGATGCCCTAAGTTCATCAAGTTCTAGCATAAGGTTTTTCTTATCCTTAAGCAAGCCCTTGCACTCCTTTCTAGATTCTTTAAAATGTTGAGTGCAATCTTCTAGCATAGTGATTTGTTTATCTTTAGTTAGATCATCATCATTACTATCACTATCACTATCACTAGCACTATCATGATCACTCTCATCATCGGATGATACCTTAGCGGCCTTAGCCATGAAGCACGATGGAGTGTCGAAGATGGAGACCTTCTCTTGGATGGCAATGCTAGCATGTCCCTTCTTCTTGCTCTTGTTGTCATCCTCATCATCACTTGAGAAATCATCACTATCCCATGTAGCAACATGAGAGTCATTCTTCTTTTTATGAGAGCTCTCCTTTTCTTGCTTCTTCTTTTGCTTCTTCCTCTCCTTTTTGATAGCATCTTCATCATCACTATCATAAGGACACTTTGCAATGAGATGGTCCTTACTATGGCATCTAAAACATCTTATGGTATGCTTATTCTTCTTAGATGAGTTCTTCCTCCTTGCACTAAAGCCCTTCTTTTTCATGAATTTCCCAAATTGCTTGACAAAAAGAACCATCTTCTCATCAATGCCATCACTATCACAAGAGCTTGAGTCTTCATCACTTGATGATTCAATCTTAGATTTGCCCTTATATGTGGTGGCTTTGAATGCCACACTCTTCTTCTTCTTCTCATCATCCTTCTTCTCACTTTCCTTCTTCTTTTTGACCAACTCCTCTTTCTCATCATCTTCTCTATATGAATCATCGGTCATCACTTCTTGGAATACTTGTTAAGGAGTTGAATCCTTCAATGGAGTCCTCACTAGCACGGTGATCAATGTATCAAATCTCTTGGGCAAGCTTCTCAAGAACTTCATAGAGAATTGGTTGTTTTTGACCTCCTCACCAAGTACCTTGAGCTCATTCACAATGATTTGCAACTGATGAAACATTTCCGGAACACTCTCATCATCTTGCATCTTAAAGCTTGAAAATTTTTCTTGCAAGATATATGCTTTAGCGGTTTTTGTGCCTTCGGTGCCCTCAAATATTTCTTCTAGTTTGGCCCAAACATCATGAGCAATTTCAATGTTCTTCACTTGCTCAAATGTCTTGTCATCTAGTGCCTCATGAAGAGCACTAATGGCAATGTCATTGCATTGAAGCTTCTTCTCTTCCACCGGTGTAGGTGCTTCTGGATTAACAACCTCAAATTTTGTTTCGGTGACTTTCCACACTTCTCTATTGATTGACTTGAGGTGTGCGATCATCTTAACCTTCCAATATACATAATTTGGGTCATCAAAGTAAGGTGCCTTCTTGGTGATGTTGATGTGCAAGCTTAATTGAGCCATTTCTTTTTCACCGTAGGTTGTTAAGCCTCAAATAAATGGTGCTTCGGCTCTGATACCACTTGTAAGGTCCAAATGGCTAGAGGGGGGTGAATAGCCTATTTAAAAATCTACAAGCTTCACTAAACAACCATGTTAGTATAAAAGATGGCTAAGCTAATTTTAGCACTAGCTCAACTACACTATGCAAGCCACCTATACAATTCTAGTGAAGCAAGGCTATGATCTCTAATACACACCAACAAGACTAAGTCACTAAGCTACTTACTCCTATGTGATAAAAGCTACACTAAGCAAACTACACTAGGATTAGTACAAGAAAGTAAAGGGCAAGTGACTTGATTCTTATACCAACGATATAGAGAAGTAATGCACTCAAAGAATCAATCACAATGATCAACCACAAGAGAAATCCTCGGCAAAGAGATGACACAAGATTTTTACTGAGGTTCACTTGCTTCCTAGCAAACTACTCGTTGTGGCGATACACCCACTTGTCGGTTCGTGAGCTAATCAACTATCAAGAGTTGAGCCCTCGACGGGCGCTGCACATCCGCACATAAGATGGGGATCCTCCAAGCCACGAGCTCCACTAGAGTATCCAATTTGCGAACACCCGCGGGGAAGGATCAAGAACCCCTTACAACACTTGGTGAGGGCTCCAACAATCTTCAATTGTGAGCTCAATCACCTCCGCTGCTCCAAGCCATCTACCGTGTTGGGAAACACGGAAGAGTAACAAGAAATCCATAGCAACTTGAAGATCAAGTGCCTCTAGAATGCAACTCTCAAGCAATGCACTTGAATCTCACTCAAGATGTGCAACTATGCAAAGAGATGAGTGGAGGGGTTGTTCTCTAGCTCAAAGGATGTCTCTAGGTCTCAAAATGTATAAGAGTTACCCTTAAACCCCGGACATCTTCTATTTATAGCGAAAGGGTACGCAGCTAGCCGTTACCGGATGACGCAGTGAAAACGTACTGACCGGACGCACCGGTCAGGGTGACCGGACGCGTCTGGTCACTACAGGACAAGCGTAAACAGTGCGCATCAGAAGTTACCGTTGCCGTGATCGAACGTGCTCTAGCGTTTGACTGGACGCGCTGCACCTGGCGTCCGGTCGGAGTCTAGTAAGCTCCCACCGTGACCAGACGCGCCACGTGTCCGATCGTGTCGCGTTACTAACCAGACGCTCCGGTCTCGAGGACCAACGGACGCGCCGGTCGCGCGTTCTGCGTGCACCTTTCCTCTACGTCCAGGTGAACTGACCGGACGTGCTGGTCAGGCCAGACCAGCGTCCGGTCACAAACCCTAGGCGCGCTGACCGGACACGCAGGTCCATCCTGGACCGTGTCCGGTCCAGCGTCCGGTTGACATTTTTCAGTGAAAAACACTCTGGAAAAAAGCATCGAATCCCGCTTCGCAAGCTCGGCAGGAGGGAGAGAGGAACCCAAACCCCTCTCTACCGCTCAAACTCCACCGCCTTCGCAAAAGTGCTAACACCACCAAGTGTACACCACCATGTGCATGTGTGTTAACATTTCACAAACATTTTCTAAGGTGTTATGTTAGCTCTCTACTAGATCCTAATGCATATGCTCAAGACATTGATCTAGTGGCACTTGATTTCCGAGCTAACCATGATTGCCCCTCTTGATAGTCGGCTATGTATCCTAAACCCGGTCAATCACTTCTCTACTCATCTTAGACCGGCAAAAGAAAAACCCTATGGCTATACCTTTGCCTTGCGCTCTTAGATCCTTCTCCTCCACTTGATCATCAAGTCCATCATTTTTTGTGCATCTTCACTATGATCATCATTTCATGTCCATGTACTATCTCTTTGTGATCTTGTGGTCACCACTCCTTGCCACATACACCTTTATCACATGTGTTGCTTATGCCTAGCTCAAAACACTTGATGCATGCATTAGCTACTTGGTGTCATTAATTACCAAAACCAAACTTGGGCTTTCACTCTCCTATCTTCAAGTATTCATCTAGTTCATCTACAGCACTACCAGTAGCCAATTGGCGAATAGCTACAGTACACTTCTGTAGTGGACTGAGCCCTTGCCAATTAGCAGCATCAACCCTTTGAGTAAAATAATCAGACCACTGGCCCAAGGCATGAACGATGCGTTCAAAAAGTGGTCTAGACATACGAAACTTTCGGTGAAAAATGTTGGAAGGGTACAGAGGATTTTCTGAGAAATAATCCTTCACTAGTTGCTGATGTGCTTCCTCTCGTGGCCTCTTGATGTGCTTCCTAGGATTGGATCGGTGGTCTGAAGCCTCGGTTGCAAGACCTTCAATGGTGGACTACAAGACCTTCGTGGCTTCACTGACAACATCATCTACGATCTGATCCTGAGCGAGGAATTCATCCAACAGATTCAAAGGTTTATGACTACCATCAGGGTTGTCATTTTCCTCAGACATCTTTGCATAAGAAAATAGAAAAGGTGAGGAAGAAAGCAACCGAAGCATAAGAAAATAGATGGTTTCAGTAAATCATGGTCACCTCAAAGAAGAGAAGGCCCTCGAGCTCCACCAGGAAAGGAGAGGAGGTGTTGGAGCACAACCAGGAAAAGAGAGAAGGTTTTCGAGCTCCACCAGGAAAAGAGAGGACTTCATGTGGTTATATATAGGTGCAGGCTGCTGTGTTTACAATGCAGCATTCACACTACAATGCAACGTTCACACTAGAATAGACCATTCACAATAGAATGCAGAGGTCACACTAGAATAGACCATTCACACTAGAATGCAGCATTCATACTAGAATGCAGCATTCACACTAGAATATAGCATTCACACTTGAATAGAAATAGAGCATTCACATTGACCTTAGTCCCCAAGTAGCATTTCTTGTAACTTGTGTATTGCCTTCTCATGTTTGGCCGTCTGAGCTTCAGACATGTTGCTTGTATCTTTATTCAGTAGGGTATTGTAGACTTGAAACATTTTTGCTTCCTTTTCCTCCTTTGCTGCCTTCAAATTTGCATTTGATATCTCAATATGTGCTTCAGCGACCTTTTGAAGATCCATCTTCCTATCTTCCTGTACCTTGATAAGTTTTTCAACAATGTTTCCAAGGTTGACAATTTCATCTTTAACTTTTGCCTTCTTGTGCTTTCCATTGCACTCTGCCTTTGCACTTTCTCTACCAGGGGGACGCTTCTGTTCTTCTGGAATATCAAATGCTTTAGTCTTGTCTTTCTCTGTCTCAAACAATGCTAACCATTAGGGCTCTTCTTTTAGTATCTTCCACCAATGCACCAATGTAAAAGGTTTTCCAAACCTATTTACATACATCTTTTGTGCCTCTTTCTCCAGCATGTCATCTGAATATCCACTTGTATGCATTTGACATACTTGAGTCCAATAGCCATTGAAATCACTGATCGATGACTTCAGCCGTGACCAGTGAACCTTCAATAGGTTTATTTCTCTTCTACGCTTCTCTTCCCCTTTCTTGTTAAACATGTCAGTGTCTTCCTTCCAAAATGTATCACCTTTCTTGTTATTCCCATGAATTGGGTCTTTAGAAGCATTCAACCAAGCACTGGCCTGCACAACAGACAATGTGAGCATTCAACCAAGTGCAAAAACAAACAATGATCTACAAAATGTGCAACTGAACAGTCAATACTAGTCTTTCTTCCTCTTCATGAGTCCAATATCTTATCTGCCTTCCTCTTCTGTTTGCATCACTGTTTTCAGCTTCATCACTGTCAATGTTCACTATGTTGTTTGCGGTGCCTTCTTTCGTAGCTTGGGGTGCCGGTGGAGGCATCGGGTTGAAGGACATGCTCTGACCAACCAAATGGAAATTTTCACCTTGTTGTTGTGGCAGCGGCTGATAGTTTTGTTGAATCAAATTGTAAAACCCTCCTAGAGGATAGATCCTGAAAATTTCAAGCAATCAACCTCTAAACTACTGTCTAGCTGAATCGAAATGAAAACACTTGAACTACATGCACAAAAATGAGATGTTACCATGAGTTTGGGCCTTGCTGGTCACCACAAAATGGAAAACTAGGAACTGGGGGGCGTGGCGCCCCATCCTCCTCCTTGCGGTGGCCGTGGGGGCATGTTGAACATCGGGGCAGCAGGAGAGGAAGACACAGCAGCAGGGGTTGGATTCGGCGCAGCAGGGGACGACATCGACGCATCAGAGGCGGAAATCGGTGCTGGCGAGGGGGGGAAGCGGTGGTGAAGGTGAACCTGAACTCGGTGATGGAGCAGGCGCCGCCGGTCTCTTGAGGCCAAGCTGCTTCCCACCGTGCGGCTTGCCTCCTCTGCCACCTCCGTGCCGCCGTGAATCGACTGCCGGCGGTGGTTCCATGGCTGGTGGATCTGGCGCCGTAACCCTAGCTCATGGGTGGTGCATGGGAGAGATGGTGGCCGGGCGGGAGTAGAAGGATTGGGGAGAAGGAGGCGGGAGGAAGGGCGGGAAGAAGGCCCAGATGTGCGGGAGGATCGCGCGCGCGTGAATGGCGAGCTCACGGTGCCGGCGGTTGCCTCTGCGCACGGGATCGAGAATGAAATGAAAATCCCCCTCAATGGCCGTTTCACCGCGTTACCGAGGCCTGGGAAACGACGCTGAGTCATTTCACCATGGTGAAACGATTTTCTTCTCTCTCCTCCCCATTTCATGCAAAAATTCTCTTTTGGCTGATGTGTCACCTTATTAAATGTGCATGACACACCTATGAAATGCCCATTGAGACTGGCCTTACAGTCGCACTCTTCGAACGACTGGTCCGGGCTCCGGCGCAACCAAAAGATGAAACAACGGCCGGACTCTTGCCATTCTTGGTACCTTGTCCCCCTCAAATGGAAGACCTCTTGATTTTGGGAATTCAGGGATGGGGAAAGGAAACAAAAGGTAAATAGGATTTTGTGCGAGATGTTAAGCTAGAGGAATGGCAATAAGTACTCGCCTAATTCTTGGAGCCGAATTAAACAATAGCTTACGTTAGTGTCTGGCCGGACCGGCTACTTAAGTCACCTACAGGTTGCGTTGTATGTGAGCCTCCTGTGACTGATCGACGAGGTAGGGTGGCCATGGCTCATCTTCTCCTGCGATGTGTGCTCGTGGTGGCGTTCCTCTTCCTCCTCGTCGCGTGCTCCTCCTCCTCGGCTGGAGCGGCGGCGGCAGCGGAGACGACGGTGGATGGCATCACGGCCATCTACAACTTCAGGGACTCGATAACGGACACAGGCAACCTCATCCACGAAGGCCCCACTGACCTGCTGCGCTACATCGGCAAGCTTCCCTACGGCATCGACTTGCACGGCTCGACCGGCCGCTGCTCCAACGGATACCTCATGATCGATTTCCTCGGTACGCCGCCGCCAGCTGGGCATTTTTTATGTGATTTTAATTCCGTGCAGGGCCATCTACATGATACCGTGATTTTAATTAATTCGTATATATGTGCAGAAAAATATCTCGGGCTTCCCCTTCTCAACCCATACCTCGACAAGGCGGCGGACTTCACGCACGGCGTTAACTTCGTGGTCGCCGGAGCCACCGCCCTCGACACGACGACGCTCGCCGAGAGAGGGGTCACCATCTCCCTCACCAACATCTCCCTCGACATCTAGCTCACGTGGTTCAAGGACTTCCTGGCCTCCGCCACGAACTCATCTAGTCAAGGCACGTCATTGATCAGCTCTTTATATTGACAGTTTGTAGTAACGGTCGCCTCCCACGCGGGCGACATGGGAGGTCCTCTCGCAATCCTAGCACCGCCCCTCTCCCTTCCCTCCTCCAGTCGCGCCGCCGCCGAAGCTAGCCGCCGGCATGGCCGCCTAGCCGGCCGGGATTGCGGCGGCGAGGCCTCCCTCCCTCTCTTTGGTGGCGCGCGCAGCAGCTGGAAGGTGGCCCTCCCTCGCGTGAGCTACGTGGAGCTCGGAGGGGGGAGGGATGTCGTGGCTATGGCGGCGCCGGCTGGTGCCCATGCAGGTGCTGGGGGCGACGGTGGGCCCTCCTTCTCTCCGTGTGCTCCTCTCCTCCGGTCTTCACGGTGACACGGCAGTAGCCAGATCCGGTGCCTAGGTGGCCGGATCTAGGTCCCTGGCGGCTCTATCCGGTGACAACGGTGGTGATGGTGGCAGTTGCAGCGGTGCGGCGGCCGCGGCCAGGCTCGTGCAGGCGCTAGGCGTGGCTCTCCTCTTGCTGCCCCTCCCCTAACGGCCTTGGCCGTTGCTGCGACATCAAGATGAAGGTGGTGGTGCCGGTAGGGGCCGCCGTGTTTAGGGCCTAGCGTCTGGATCCGGTGGCCCTAGGGCTCGGGCAGCGTCCGCAATGGTAGGGCACTTGCCTCGCATTTGCTGGTGGCGAAGGTTGGCAGTAGTGGAGGCGGGTGTCAGGGCTGGCGGCGACGGTCGGCAACGGCCTCGACGTTCGGCAGGTGGATGCGTGTGCGGTAGAGTGAGGCCGGTTCTCGGCACATCATCTTGTCGTCGGGGGTGGCTGACGCAGCTATTCGGCTGCTGAGCGTAGCCGGTGCGTCGACGCCCCTTAGGCAAGGCTTCTGCTAGATGACTAGCAGCGACGATGGTGGTGATAGGCTGAGACCCGTCATCTGGGCCGACGTCTGTGCTGAATGCTTGGGCGTAAGGCTGGCGATGACGACGCTTGCAGGCGCCGTTTTCCCTGTTGGGGGCGTCGTGAATGCAACAACTTCCACGGGGAAAGCCCAGTCCATTCTTGGACAAGCGACGGCGGCGCTCAGACATCGTAACCTTCTTGAAGGCGTCGTGGTGAAACTCGACTCGGTCGTGATGTCTCATGGCAGGGCACGAGGCCTTGGTCAGAAGTCGGAGCTGCTCTTGCGACATGGTTGAGCTGGGCAACGATGACCTACTATGGCCTCCTGCTTCGGAAACTCCGGTCTCACATCTTAGTTAGATCATCGTTTACTCTGTTATGTTGCGTGGGTGGGCTTCATCTTCTAGGTGGTTCACACCTTGCCTTGTATATATATTTGCTCTCTACTTATCAATGGAAGCCGCTAAATGGATGTCGGTGTTCGGACCCGAGGGGGTCCTAAACCAACGAGTAAATGCTGCGTGTCTCTTTCCTGGATGGTGATGCAAGGAGAATACACGGGGGTTTATCCTGGTTCGGGCAAAAGAAGGCCCTACGTCCAGTGGTGGGAAGAAGTTTGTATTTCCTTGCACCGAAGTGCTCGTGTAGGGGTTACAAGCAGGCGTGAGAGGGCGTCAAGCCCAAGTCTCAAAGAGAGAGAAAAAGGACAAGGATGGTTGCTTGAAGTATCGATCTCTTGTTTTTTCTTCGTTGTCTGTTGTTGTGTGGTCGGGTGCTTCGTTTTTTCCCTTTTTCTCCGTAGAACCCTGGCCTGCCCTTTTATAGGGCGAGAGGAGGCCAAGACGACGGGGGGCGATGTTTGATCGATTCCTGTTGAGTTGACTGTAGCGACGTGCCCTGGGAATGGCCGGCCATCCCTAGACACCATGGCGTCGTGGGAGACGAGACGGTGAAATGACCCGGAACGCCGTGCCATACTGTCCTTCCCTTGTCGTTGAACTATGCCAAGCGTCGAGGTTGGGTCGAGGCCAGGTCGAGACCGGATGGATAAGGCCGAATCCCCGAGATTGTGGGGAACGGGCCTTGTCTTATCCTCCCTCGAGGGTGACCGATGGTAAACAGTGTGTGGTAAGGTGGGTATAGTGACGGGTTTCACCTCCCATCATGGGATGGATGGTAAAATAGTGAGACCTGACACGGGTATTGTTCCCACGTCGATCCTGGTCGCAGCCATGCTGGTAGGTGATAGTAGGTAACCGCATTAAATGCTATGGCTTTTGTCCTGGGGTAGGTAAAGAGAAGGAGTCGAGGCGCTCGACCTAGGCTCACACGAGTCAGAGTTTTTCCCAGTGGGCAGACGAGCTTCGCGTGGGTCAGAGCGCCGTCGAGGTAGCTTGCCATACGGGATGGGGCGCGGTCGAGGCGCCCCGTCGAGCGGGCCTCGTACGAGGCGGACAGGATGCGCGGTCGAGGTGGGTTGTCTTTTATTGCGGTGCCAGTTGTTTTAGTTTTTTACTAGTGATGGGTGTGGGTACCCCCGTACTTTTGGTACCGATAGTAGCCCTCGAGCCTTTGGGTGAGTGTGTGATCACTCTCCCAGAGGCTTGTTCGAACTGGTGCCGTAGCGTCGTGATCTTTTCCGGTGGGGGCGCGCAAGCGCACCCGCCGGGTGTAGCCCCCGAGGCCTCGGTGGAGTGCTGGGACTCCTCCGAGGTCTTGTTTTCGTTTTATTGGGGGACGATTCATTGCGGCCGAGCCCCCGAGCCTCGCGCGCACGAGGTCGATCAGAGTCCCGACCGTCTTTTGTGCGACCCTCGCGCTCCCTTTCGAAAAAGGAGGGGTGGAGAACGCCGTACTACCCTCATTTGGGCACGAGTTCCGACGCTCTCCGATGAGCTGCTAACGGGGGAATTCGAGTGAGAGCCCGTGCCCCGTTCGTTAGGGGTCGTCTAGTGGCCCGGAGGCACTCTCAAAGATGCCAAGGAGTGGTCGTGTGGATCTCGATTCCCTGCGACAGGATTCGAGGGCTCGATGCCTCCCCCGGGGGGATTCCTACGGCGACCTCCTCCTTCGGCCTCGAATACGTCCTGGGGTGCCTCAAGAGCGTGGCTCGAGCCCTTGGCCATGTACGGGCGCACCCTGGGTCGTCCCTAACTCTGTTGCTCGAGGGCAGCTGTCGAACCCTGGTCGAGGGCCAGCTTTCGTTCCCTCGAGGCTTAGGTTTCTGCGGTCGAGCCCCCGAGCCTCGCGCGCACGAGGTCGATCAGAGTCCCGACCATCTTTTGTGCGACCCTCACGCTCCCTTTCGAAAAAAGGAGGAGGGGTGGAGAATGTCGTACTACCCTCGTTTGGGCGCGAGTTCCGACGATCTTCGGTGAGCTGCTAGCGGGGGAATTCGAGTGAGAGCCCGTGCCCCGTTCGTTAGGGGTCAGCTAGTGGCCCGGAGGCGCTCTCAAAGATGCCAAGGAGTGGTCGTGTGGATCTCGATTCCCTGCGACAGGATTCGAGGGCTCGATGCCTCCCCCGGGGGGATTCCTACGACGACCTCCTCCTTCGGCCTCGAATACGTCTGGGGGTGCCTCGAGAGCGTGGCTCGAGCCCTTGGCCATGTACGAGCGCACCCTGGGTCATCCCTAACTCTATTGCTCGAGGGCAGCTGTCGAACCCTGGTCGAGGGCCAACTTTCGTTCCCTCGAGGCTTAGGTTTCTGCGGTCGAGCCCCCGAGCCTCGCGCGCACGAGGTCGATCAGAGTGCCGACCGTCTTTTGTGCGACCCTCACGCTCCCTTTCGAAAAAAGGAGGAGGGGTGGAGAACGTCGTACTACCCTCATTTGGGTGCGAGTTCCGACGATCTCCGGTGAGCTGCTAGCGGGGGAATTCGAGTGAGAGCCCGTGCCCCGTTCGTTAGGGGTCAGCTAGTGGCCCGGAGGTGCTCTCAAAGATGCCAAGGAGTGGTCGTGTGGATCTCGATTCCCTGCGATAGGATTCGAGGGCTCGATGCCTCCCCCGGGGGGATTCCTACGACGACCTCCTCCTTCGGCCTCGAATACGTCCTGGGGTGCCTCGAGAGCGTGGCTCGAGCCCTTGGCCATGTACGGGTGCACCCTGGGTCGTTCCTAACTCTGTTGCTCGAGGGCAGCTGTCGAACCCTGGTCGAGGGCCAGCTTTCGCTCCCTCGAGGCTTATACCGGGCTCGGGGCCTGTTTCCCAGATATCTGGGAATATCCGTCCGCGGATCCCTCCCTCGCCCGTTAGCCAGGCGCGTCTTTTGGGGGAGGCGAGATCAGCGCGGTAGTGGGCGACGTGGCGTACGGTTACGACGTGGGGGACGGCCACGTGCCCGACTCCTGCGAGATGTAAGGAAACGGTTAGGTGGGTGCATTTAATACTGGAAACTATTCCTACCTTTTCGCGCGGCTATTGGGCTTCCGCCTGGGCATATAAAATCAAGGCCTGGGGGTCTGTGTTCCCCTCTGTTCCCTTGTGCTCCTGCATTCTTCTACCTCAGACAACCCTTGCCTTATCGCGCTCTGCGCCCGCATCGCTGTCGCCACCGCGTCCTCTTCGTCCACCCTCCCTTTCGACAACACCGATGGCAGGAAAGAGCCAGATTCTCCCCGCCGACGACTGGGCTGCCTCCTCGGTGATGGAGAGGAGGTTGGAAGAATTGGTCGAGGATGGGCTGCTATGGCCGAGGACGAGCCAGTCGCAACCGGAGTGGATCGCGCCGCCCCCTGGCCACCGGGAGCCGGCGCCCCCGGAGGGGTACGTGGTGAGCTTCATCTGCTTCCATGTGCAGGGGTTTGGCGTGCCGGCGTCCGTCTTCATGCGCGCGCTCCTCCATTACTACCAGGTGGAGCTTCACCACCTTTCCCCCAACGCCGTCGCACAGGCTGCCATTTTCGTGGCGGTCTGCGAGGGCTACCTTGGGGTGGAGCCGCAGTGGAACCTGTGGCTTCACCTTTTCAAGGCCGAGCTCTTCGCCAAGAAGGCGGGGGAGAAGGGCGTCTTGTGCGCGGCCCAAGTAGGGAGTTGCGTCCTGCAGGTGAGGTCGAGCCGGGCGGATCTGTACATCCTGGCTCGCCTCATCTCTTCAAACAGTGGGTGGCACGAGGGTTGGTTCTACCTCCGCAATGATGAAAATCAGTTGCCGAGGTACACCGGCCGCGTGCTAACCGCTCGAGAGGAGCGCTGGACATACGGAGTGCCGGAAGCCGAGAAGCCGTGCCTGGACCCGCTGCTGGCGGTGCTGCAGCAGCTTCGCCTTCAGGGCTTGACGGCTGCGGCGGTGGCCGCGGCCTTCCATCGTCGTAGGGTGATGCCGCTGTGCCGGCGTCATCTCCGCCTCGACCAGATGACTCCGGAGGCATCGCTGGAGGGGACCCGGATGTCCCACGAATCCCTTTCCCTCGAGGAGGTCCTCCGGCGAGCGCGTCGGATGGTCGGAAACTTCAAGGTGGAGGAGGCTAACCGAGTCCCCATGAGACCTACCGAAGGGTTCGAGCCAGTGGTACATATCTTAGGATTAGTAGGTTTGCCAGTTTCGTTTATTTTTTATTTCGCTGATTTGATCGAGGCCGGCGCATAGGATTTGTCGGCGCTGCGAGAGACGCGTCCGCCAGTCCCAGAGGACCGGTCCACCCGGGAGGCTCGACGCCAGCATGCTTCCAAGAAGAAGCAAACCAAGGAGATGGTCAAGAAGCGGGCAATCCGCAAGGCAAAAGAGGCGGTGGCGTTGAAGAAGCTCTGGCGCCAGCAGACTATCGATGGGGTCCCCCTAGCGCCGTCGCCTTCCGAGACGATCTCGGGGGAGGACGACGACAGTAGCGGTGAGGATGATGACTCCTTGTCACGGTATGAGACCGCGACCGGGCTAGGGGATCTTCCTGATGTTCGCCCCCTGGTGGAACCCATCAGGGGGGCGTCCTCCTCGGTCATCGTGGTCGAGGAGTCCGAGGAGGAGGAGAAGACGGAGAAGGAGATGGGCCCCTCGATGGGAGGGGCCGCTTTACCCCAGACCCATCAAGAGGGGTCGACGGGGATGTTCGTACTAGCCCAGGCCCCACAAGCTCGGGCAGGGGCTGGGATGGCAGTACCGGCGTCGTCATCGGCGGCGGCGTCGGTAGGCGTGAGAACCTGAGGCCAGCTAGCCTCGGAGGCACAAAAGGCGCAGGGCGGTGCGTCGGTCAGGGCCCCCAGGAGTGCCCGGCCTGCTGGTGAGGCCGCTGCGAGGCCACAATCGGCTGCCTCGGGAGGCTCGGGTCACACGGGGTCGAGGCCCTTGGTGCCAATTTCTAGGTAAGCGTCTCTGCTCGGTTGTCCTACCTTTCTCGGGGTCCGTTGGCTAACATTTCTTCACTTTGCAGGTTAAAGCAGAAGGCGGAGCCAATGGGGCTTACCCCCGTGAAGTCGCTGTGGGCCAGCACCGTTGTCCTTAACCGGACGGCGGAGCAGGATGTGGCCTGGGTCCGGCAGGTCGAGGCCGTGAAGGGGCGCCTGCGACAACGGCAGGAACCATCGGACGCCACGGTGGTTACTGGCACGGACCCTGCCGTGGAGGGGTCCGAACCGGCGGAGATGGTGGCACCCGGCGCGGTCGAGGCGGGGCCCAGGTCATCAGCGTTGGTCGAAGCTGCCGTTGAGGTTGCGACGGGCGAGGCACCCGTCCGCGGCGCGGTGCGGGCGGGGGCTGACGTGACCATGGAGGAGGTCGCGTCGGTGTCGGGGCAGGAGGCGGCCCTGGCGGGCGGGTCACCGTCGCAACAAGACCCGTTGGCTGAGCCAGCGGGTATAGTGGAGGGCGGGGCGGTCGAGCCCCTGACCGGAGCGTCGGAAGAAGAGGTGCCGGCTCCAGGGGTGCCTACGGTCGAGGCACGGGTACTGGAGCCGTCTTTGGTCGAGGCGCCGGCTCCGGAGGCGCCGTCGGTTGAGGGGCCAGTTCCCCTAGGGGGGCGGGCACCCATGGCCGCGGACCTTCCCCCCGACGACACCCCCCTTGACAAAGGGAAACAAGTGATGGGGGTCGAGGGGGGCGAAGCCGCGGATCAGGCCGGTGCCTCGACGGCCGTCAGAGAGGCGGAAACTGCGGGCGAGGCCGGTCCTTCCGCGGGACCGGGAGACGCCCCGGCTGGGTCGTTGTCATTATGGCCCGACATCGCCGCGCTGGCGATAGCGCGGGCAGAGGCGGAGATACTGAGGTGGGGGGGCATCGCTCCAGTTCAGGGACGCCGCGAACCCCGACGCCGAGCCCATCTTCGTCCTGAACGACAAAGATGAAGTGCACCGATGGGAGTACCTCGAGGGCGTCCGCCGGCACCTTGATCAGTTGCTCCAAGTGGCGTCTGGTGCCGTGCGGAGTATGGGGGATGCCACCGAGGTACGATTGACCCGTCGGCTTTTTCCGTGGTTTTCTTGGTGTCTTTTTCCCTTGGCTTTTTAACCTTTTCGGTTTTTTTTTGGATTGCGTTCAGGAGCTGAAGGAGCACTCCCGCCGCAAGTCACTCTTCATCCGGGATGAGAGTGGCGTGTGGGCCGCGCTGTCTCAGCAACGGATCTTGGCCGAGGAGGCCCAGAAATGGCTTTCCGATCAGAACACCGAAATGGCCGAGCTGCACGTCGCCTACGCGGTGCTGAAAGAGGAAGCGATGCAGGCATGGGCGACCGAGTCCGTGATGCGCACTGGCATGGACAAGGCTCGGGAGGAGGCTGCCCAGGCCCGTAGGGATCTCGAGCCCCTATCTAGACGGGTGAAGGAGCTCGAGGAGAATGTCTCGCAGGTTAGTCATCAACGCGACACCCTCAACGTCGAGGTCGAGCAGGCCACCGCTCGTTCTGATGCTCTAAAGGACGAGGTCACGACGCTGAAGGGAGCCATCCAAGAGAAGGACGCAACTCTCGAGTCTGCTCGGCAAGAGATCGAGGCGCTAAAGGCAACCATTGGTGACAAAGACAACGCCTTCCTTGGGCTCGAGCGGACTTGCGGGGGGCTTCATGACGAGGTTGTGGGCCTGCAGACCCATATCGAGGGTAAGTGTGATTGTGACGGCCACGATGTGGAGGGCCTTGCGTTGGGTATTAATCTGTTCATCGTGTTTCAGAGCTGGAGAGGGAGAACTGAGAGGCCCAATCCTCTGCCAACTCCTTCCAGAGCCTCCTCAAAGCCGAGATCCGGAGGACCCAACTGCTCCAGGGCGCGATCACCACCGTGTGTGACGGCCTGGGGGTCGAGCCCTACGCCGACACCGGGGAAGATGTTCCGGGAAACTCCTTCGTCCGTCGGATGGTGGCGCTGGGCCGCCTTGCCCGGGAGAAGATATGGGACGGCCTCCATCACGGCGTGAAGAGGGCGCTGGCCATCGTCCGTTCAGGGTTTGTGTTCGACATGAAGCTCGTCGCTGAGGGCTTTATCACAGACCCGGACCGGACAGACGAGGAGAACGAGGATGCCTGCGTGGAGCTGATTGAAGCCGCCGAAGAGCCTGGAAGCCGTCTGGCCTCGCTTTTTGAAGCTGAGGTGGTTCCGCTTAATGACGATGAGGGCCTGTGAGCCAAATCTGGGCATGAAGGCCCATGTAATAAGTTAGCATTTTGAATTTTGATCGTGGTGGCCTCGAAGGCCTAAAAACTCAAAACATAAACTGGTTTGTGGTTGATTTAGTTTTATTCGAGCTTTTCTTCCCTTTATCGCTTGGATCGTGTTCTCGCGTGATTTACTTAGCACACAGCTGCATCCTTTGGCGTAAGGGAGCGAGTGGAGGTACCATAGCCTCGGGGGTGTAAGTGATCTCACGGCTCGACCGCCCTCGAGCTTTAGGGTGATGTTGCGGCCTTTGTAAATCGTGTGAGAGCCTGATCTAAGCGACAGAGGGTATGTTCTTTTTCAAAGTTAGGAACCGTTATTTAGATCTCCTTAGCGTGAAGTCGCACCTCTAAAAGGCGTAAGGGGTGAGTGGAGGTACCGTAGCCTCGGAGGCGTAGGTGATACTCCTGACTCGGGAGCCCTTTCAAACCTTAGGGTGCTCTTGCAGCGAAGTCGATCTAAGAAGCGGTTCTTAAATTTAAAAAAGAGCATAAGTTTTTTTGGGGACTAGGGATTCCCCCCTTGTAGCCCCCGAGGGAGGGTCGATTCTGGGAGTGCAGAGTCGATCCTTCCTCACTGTAAAACGAAAGTTTGAACATCGCTGTATTCTTTATTGACGAAAAAGAAAATACAGAGCCTCGAGGCTTTTTAAGGAAAGAAGCAACGTAGCTGTTCAATGTTCCAAGCGTTGGTGAGGATTTCGCCCTTCTCGTTGGATAGCTTGTAGGTGCCCGGCTTTAGTACTTCTGCGATGATGTACGGCCCTTCCCATGGTGGCGTGAGCTTGTGCCGTCCCTTGGTGTTCTGGTTCCGTCGTAGCACCAAGTCGCCGACGTTGAGGTCATGCTTGCGGACGTGTCTGTCGTGGTAGCGTCGGAGATCCTGCTGGTACCTGGCAGAATGCAATAGAGCCACATCTCGGGCTTCCTCGAGCTGGTCGAGGGCGTCCCGTCTTGTGGCGTCGTTATTTCTTTCGTTGTAGGCCTTCAACCTTGGGGATCTGTATTCTATATCAGTTGGGAGCATAGCCTTAGACCCATAGACTGATGCTTAGTGCCTTTCCCTTGGGATCAGCGGGATCGAGGGGTACGAGTTTGATATCTTTGGCAGGCTCGAAGCCGCCGGCATGGCGTTTTGGGTCGAGAATCGCATTAGCGAGACCGTCGAGGTCTGCAGCCAAGATCGCTGACTCTAAAACAGCCTCGCCGTGCTCGACGCACTCGATGTCACACTCGTAGGCATGTTCATACGAGGGCCCTACAGTGATGACACCGTTTGGACCCGGCATTTTGAGCTTGAGGTAGGTGTAGTTCGGGATCGCCATGAACCTGACGTAGCATGGGCGTCCCAGGATAGCGTGGTACGTTCCACGGAATCCGACCACTTCAAAAGTGAGAGTCTCCTTTCAGAAGTTGGCCGGTGTGCCAAAACAAACGGGCAGATCAACCCGTCCGAGGGGTTCCGTCCGTTTCCTTGGCACGACTCCGTGGAAGCCCCCGACGCTAGGTTGGAGGCGCGCTCTCCCGACCCCCAGAAGGTCGAGGGTCTAGGAGTAGATGATGTTGAGGCTGCTTCCCCGTCCATGAGCACCTTGGTGAGGCGTGTGTAGGTGATGACGGGGTCCACAACGAGCGGATAGACTCCCGGGTTGGGGACGTGGTCTGGGTGGTCGTCACGGTCGAAAGTGATGGCCACCACAGACCAATCAAGAAAGCGGGGGACTGCCGTTTGTACGGAGAAAACCTCACGCTGTTCTCGCTTGCGCTGGCGCGCCGAGAGGCGGGTCGAGGGTCCTCCGTAGATCATGAAGCAGTCGTGGATCTCGGGGAATTCCCCATCCTTGTCGTCGCCTTTAGGGTCCTCCATCTTGTCGTCCTTCTTGACGCCGGCACCCCCAAAGTATCTGCGAAGCATATAACAGTCCTCGAGGTTATGGTTAGTAAGTCCCTTGTGGTAGGGACACGGTTCTTTGAGCATTTTGTCGAAGACGCCCCCGCCGGGGAGGCCTCGAGGCTTTTTGTGCTCGGTAGCAGCGACGAGCTCGTCGGTCGGGGCCTCGAGCTTGCCCTGCTGGCCTTTCTTCTTCTTGCGGTTGTTCCTCTTGGAGCCCCGGGTGGATCTCGCGGGATCATCGACCTTCTGCTCCCCCCTCTCCGGGTCGCCACCAAAGATTGCACCAACCGCCTCCTCGTCGGCGGCGAAGTTGGTGACAATGTCCATTAACCCGTTGGCAGTGAGCGGAGTGTTACGGCCCAATTCTCGGACCAACTCTTTACAGGTGGTGCCGGAGAGGAAGGCCATGATTACATCGGAGTCAGTGACGTTGGGGAGTTCGGTACGCTGCCGGGAGAAGCGCCGGATGTAATCCCGGAGGGATTCACCTGGTTTCTGCTTGCAGCTCCGGAGGTCCCACGAGTTGCCGGGGCGCATGTAGATCCCCTTGAAATTTCCCTCAAACACCCTCACGAGATCGTCCCAGTCGTGGATCTGTCGAGGTGGGAGATCCTCAAGCCAGGCTCGGGTGGTGTCGGAGAGGAACAGGGGGAGTTGTCGAATGATGACCCGGTCATCGGTGGCCCCGCCCAGCTGACACACCAAGCGGAAATCGGTGAGCCAAAGTTTGGGTTTGGTTTCGCCGTTGTACTTGGTGAGAGTCGTGGGGGAGCGAAACTGAGCCGGGAGCACCGTCTCACGGATAGCCTTACTGAAGACCCGAGGACCCGGAGGCTCGGGTGAAGGGCTTCGATCTTCCGAACTGTCGTAGCGTCCGCCCCTGTGGACATGGTAGCCTCGAGCCACGCCGTCACCGTGCTTGCGCGTGCGGCGCTCGACGATGTTGCCACGGGTGTCTCGAGGCTCGTGGTCGTTGCTGGTGAGCTCAGGGGCTGGAGCTACCCGGTTTCGCCGGGCAGGCTCGGGGTGAACCGAGGCCTCTCTCTCCTGTCGGGAGGGCTCGATGATTCGCTCCGAGGCTGCCTCGCGTCGCCTCGAGGCGGAGCTCTCGGCCTGCTGCATGGCAGCGGTCTCGAGGAGTTCTCGGATTTCATCCCGAGCCCGACGGGCGTCGGGGTTTGACGGCTCGGGCATGTTGTGGAGAAGCACGGCGGCGGCGACGACGTTCTGGCTGGCTCGAGCGAAAACCGGGGGGTCGACCATCCGGTCCTCGTCGATGCAACGGTTGACGTCGCGAGCTCTTTCGCGAGCTCTCCCGCCAAGTGCGCGTTCCGCACGCTCGCGCTCGAGGGTTTGTTGGAGTAGACCCAGGTTTTCCCGTTCCTCATCAAGCCTGTCCTGTAACTCGCGAATCTGCTCGAGCTGCGCTCCTTGATCCGCAAGGAACTGAGGATCGTCTCGCTCAGCAGGAAGCTCGACATGGGGTGGCGTGTGCCTTCCTTCGACTAGCTCTTTGTCCTCTGATTCCGAAGTGCTTTCAACGTCGATGTTGAAGCATTCGCGGGTCGGATCATAGGTGTTGTCAGCCGAGTCGGAGTCAGGAGCGCCAAAGTAGTAGTATGACGGGGGAATGTGTGGCCGTTGCAAATCGTCACTGGGGTTGCGAGGTTGAGAAGCAGTCACATGGGGCTCTGTGTCCGGTGTCTCCGTAGAGTCCAGATAATCAGAGGCTGATGTGGATGCAACGAGGTCCAGAGTGGAGCGTAGATGGTGCCCGGGGAGTTCCTCATAAGCACTCATGCGAGTGCTCACGAAAGATACGTACACCCGGGCAGCCGAGTCTAGCCCAAACGGGAGTGGTGATGGAGATGTTGCTGTCTGTTCCGAAATGGATGCTCCGGACAGTGGCGTCTCACCGGACGGGGGAGCGGCGGGATTCCCCGTTGGCATGTTACCCTCAGTCAAGCTCATCCTTCCCAAACCTTCCACAAGGAGGTCTAGGCTGGCGCCTGGCTGGGGGGTGCCGGACCGGGGGACCCCGTCGCCCTCCGCGAGGTGAAGATGGTGGTTGTGCCGGGCTCATCGTCGTCGGGCGGCCCGCGCCCGCCTAGAGCGACGGTGCCGGCGGATTGCTTCCCCGGGCTGGGAGAGCTCGTAGTTCTCGTCGGATGGGTGCCTGGGGGAAGTAGGACCATATCGTAGCCATGGCCAAGCGATATGAACTCCAAACCCCCGAACCAGATCACCGTGGCCAACGGAATAGGGCGTTCGGGGTCAGCCATCCAGGAAAAAAGGCGAGAAAGCGACGTTTGGCACGCAGCGATCCCCTACCTGGCGCGCCAACTGTCGGTGTTCGGACCCGAGGGGGTCCTAAACCAACGAGTAAATGCTGCGTGTCTCTTTCCTGGATGGTGATGTAAGGAGAATACACGGGGTTTATCCTGGTTCGGGCAAAAGAAGGCCCTACGTCCAGCGGGGGGAAGAAGTTTGTATTTCCTTGCACCGAAGTGCTCGTGTAGGGGTTACAAGCAGGCAAGAGAGGGCGCCGAGCCCAAGTCTCAAAGAGAGGGAAAAAAGACAAGGATGGTTGCTTGAAGTATGGATCTCTTGTTTTTTCTTCGTTGTCTGTTGTTGTGTGGTCGGGTGCTTCGTTTTTTTCCCTTTTTCTCCGTAGAACCCTGGCCTGCCCTTTTATAGGGCGAGAGGAGGCCAAGACGACGGGGGGCGATGTTTGGTCGATTCCTGTCGAGTTGACTGTAGCGACGTGTCCTGGGAATGGCCGGCCATCCCTGGACACCATGGCGTCGTGGGAGACGAGACGGCGAAATGACCCGGAACACCGTGCCATACCGTCCTTCCCTTGTCGTTGAACTGTGCCGAGCGTCGAGGTTGGGTCGAGGCCGGGTCGAGACCGGATGGATAAGGCCGAATCCCCGAGATTGCGGAGAACGGGCCTTGTCTTATCCTCCCTCGAGGGTGACCGATGGTAAACAGTGTGCGGTAAGGTGGGTATAGTGATGGGTTTCACCTCCCATCATGGGATGGATGGTAAAAT
This sequence comes from Saccharum hybrid cultivar R570, assembly GCA_038087645.1. Classification (NCBI taxonomy): domain Eukaryota; kingdom Viridiplantae; phylum Streptophyta; class Magnoliopsida; order Poales; family Poaceae; genus Saccharum; species Saccharum hybrid cultivar. Next base: position 5,240,350 of record JAQSUU010000191.1, on the reverse strand, counting down.
AGTGAGACCTGACACGGGCATTGTTCCCACGTCGATTCTGGTCGCAGCCATGCCGGTAGGTGATAGTAGGTAACCGCATTAAATGCTATGATTTTTGTCCTGGGGTAGGTAAAGAGAAGGAGTCGAGGCGCTCGACCCAGACTCACGCGAGTCGGAGTTTTTCCCAGTGGGCGGACGAGCTTCGCGCGGATCGGAGCGCCGTCGAGGTAGCTTGCCGTACGGGATGGGGCGCGGTCGAGGCGCCCCGTCGAGCGGGTCTCGTACGAGGCGGATATGATGCGCGGTCGAGGCGGGCTGTCTTTTATTGCGGTGCCAGTTGTTTTAGTTTTTTACTAGCGATGGGTATGGGTACCCCCTACTTTTGGTACCGACAACGGATCTTTCGAAAAAAGGACAGTTTGTAGTAACGGTTTGCATGCGTCACAGCCCTCAATTCCTGTGATCCGATCCATGCGTATAGAGATCCGAAGGAAGCTAGCGAGCTCACTGGTGATGCTGGAGATCGGTGGGAACGACTTCAACTACGCCTTCCAACAGCAACAGACCCGGCCATCCGACGGCGGATATGGCCTCGGCAACGTCACCCGTATAGTGGAAACTCTACAACAGGCCGGGGCGCTTGTGCCTCCAGTCGTGCAATCCATTTCGAACGCAGCACAGGTACGTAACGCATCTCAATTTCATCATCCATGTCCATGACAATTTGGCAAACTAAACTTGATGCATCTGTTAAGTTCCAAAATTTCGAACATTTTTCACCAATTCTCGTGTCCCAAACTCGACCTCAGGAGTTGCTGGAGATGGGCGCGGTCCGGGTGGTGATCGCCGGCAACTTCCCGATCGGGTGCGTGCCGGTCTACCTCGCCGGGGCGAACGTGACGGAGCCGGCCGCGTACGACGCGGGCGGCTGCCTGGCCGTCCTCAACGCGTTCGCGGAGCTGTACAACGCGCGGCTGCGGGGCGCCGTGGCGGCTCTGCAGCGGGCGCACCCGCGCGCCGTGGTCGCGTACGCGGACTACTTCGCGGCGTACGCCAGGGTACTACGCGAGGAGCGCGCGCGGGGGTTCGACCCGGCGAGGACGCGCACGGCGTGCTGCGGCGCCGGGGACGCCGCGTACGGCTTAGACGAGAGCAGGTTCTGCGGGGCGCCCGGGACGGCCGTGTGCGCGGACCGGGACCGGTACGTGAGCTGGGACGGCGTGCACCCGACGCAGCATGCGTACGGGGACATGGCCGAGCTGCTCTACCGCGGGGGGCTCGCGTACCCGCCGCTGATCAAGTGGCCGGCGGGGCAGACGATGCCGGGGTCGTTGACGAACGCGCCCTTGAATTGATAGCATGCGTTCGTGCCCGTGGTGTGTACCGTTTGTGTGTGTGTGTGTGTGCGCGCGCGCGTGCGTGCTTCGATAATCTAGTCGTGTGTGTGTGTGTGTGTGTGTGTGTGTGTGTGTGTGTGTGTGTGTGTGTGTGTGTGTGTGTGTGTGTGTGTGTGTGTGTTTGCTTCGATAATCTAGTCGTGTTTGGTGCAAATGTTATGCTGGTGTCATCAATACAAAACACAGTTACGGGATACTCCTATACAGGTTCCGGGACTGCCGGAACTGCAATCTCGTTCTCCTTTGTCCCATTTCGAAGGCCTTTGGTTAGCGCTCATGGAGGGTGCCACGGATTGGTTGGGGCGCGTTTGGTTGGCGGCCGAACCGCGCCACAGTATTGATGCACGTTTGGATCGCTCCTGCACCTGCGGCATGTCGCGGCCTTGCAATTGCATGCCAGTTCAGTTTTCGCGCCAGAGCTCGCCAGATGTGTGGCGACCACATCGAGCGTCGTAGTTTTGGCACCGCCAGTGTTGCAGCTTGGCAAGCGGAGGCGCCAACCAAACGCGCCGTTGGATCTTATTTATTTCGACTTTCCGAGTCCTTGCCTTGAAGCTCCGCTAAGCAGCCGTATCAATCCCAAATTGAATGTCTTGCATTGATGCCTGACCTGAATTTGGTAAGCATGGGCCTGTTTGATTCTATGCCTATGCTTTGACCTACCGTAAAATTTCTGCCGCCATAAGCAAAGATCACGTTTCGAGCCCAATCGATCAGATCCACTTCTGTGCCACCAGCTGTCAAAGCAACCACAAATCTCACAAGCCCTTCTTCACTGGTGGCCGCGATGACTGCTGCGCTTGAAGGATAATTTAGTACCCGATTTTTAAATATTTTTTTTATTAGGATCCTTTTCCTGGTAGAAAAAATATATTTTAATAACTTCGTATTAACTAAAGATAGTATAATCTAGCCCATTTACTTGGGTAACCAGACTTATATATGTTGATAATACTACAAAAGTGCCTTTTATCTTGTTAGTATTCTCACCAAACATGCCTGAAGCTTATTTTGTTAGACAAAACTCATCAATTTTACATGATGACTAAGAACTGCTGGGGATATCCTTGATCTTTTTCATGGGTGGTATAAACAGGGGGCAGATCAAACGATACATTGTTACCAACAGGAAATATCACTTTTGTTAAACACTAAAAAACAAGAAATAAAAGTGCCTTTTACAATTGCAGACCCTTTTTTTTTGCATATCTTATTCAGGCGAATGCGCTGACTACATCATTAGACACGTTACAATGAGATGACGAGAACATGCAACGTATCATCCATGTCTATTGTGTGCTACTCTGTAAAAGCAAAGACATTGTTTCCATAGCCATATAATGTTATAATTGTGTTTTGAGTTGAACTCCACTTGTATTTGTTTAAACTGTTGTAATAAGTGAATTGATTCTATTGACAACATGTGTCACACCTATTTTTAAGGATAAAAATAGGATGCATAAAAGACTCATGTGCGTCCCAGGAATCGGTCGCACACATAAGTAGACAAATTACATAGTATCATCACAGTGTTTATTACATAGCGAATAAATATTTAACACATAGTCTTATACAATAATTTGTAGTAACTATTAGTAGATCTTCAGCGGAACTCCAAACAATGGGACACGGTTGACTGGTAGACACCAAGACTAGTACTCATTTCGATAATCATCATCATAGTCTTCATCTGTTATGGTGGAAATAGCAAGAGTGAGTTCATGTCGAACTCCGCAAATACAACATAGGGTTCATGAGGCACAAAAGGCTAGACACTGTTTAACTGCGTTCAGCTTTTAGTTATCATATATTAAGCAGTAGAGTAGCAGCAAGATATTCCACTTCCCATTAATGAATCAATGATCACTTGTAATAAGGATAATGAAAAACATTAACATGAGCATAATAAAAATCAACAGTGATTAAGCATGATATAACAATGGTAATCATCTATCCGTAGATGTTCCAAGGCCGTCCGTATCCATGGGCACGACTAGTATACCAGTTTTTAACTCTGCGCAGAGGTGTACACTTTCACTGTGAGTCATAACTTCCAAATGCATGGGTTCGCGACTCCCCAAAACACCGAAAACCATATAAAGCCACTTAAAGGTTCTTCTAACAAGTTAGGGTCATTAGATTCACTCGGCAGGCAGATGTAGGAACTCCCTTTTCAAATGGCACAATTCTTTCTCGGCTATACTCATAGACTAGAGGTTGTCCTACACCCAACGTGTCAAGCCTTTCTTACGCCAATTAAGGTAACCTCTAACAAGCTAGAAAAGGTCCTCTAAACAACTAAATCCAGAGCCATATAGCCCCTACAGTTGTACTGTATGTCCTAGATGATCACGTACAGATAAGTCCTTATAGAGAGAAACCAGAGCAACAATATAACCCCTTGCTTTAGCCCCCTTTTCAACAGTAATAAAATCATCTTAATGGTTGATTACTTATTTCATTAATCAAATTACAAGATCATTGTTCATAATTAAGCACTAGCAATAGCTACCCAAATGCACAACCCATAGGTGACAAGGAAACAAGATATCAAGAGCTAAGTTATAATCTCTATGGTTGTCAAGGAAGACACATGCATATGTATGATAATTTCAGTGAATAGGACAACAAGGATGGTCACATGTTATACTTGCCTTGATCAAAGCTTTCCTATTGACCCTGCTGATCTGACTTAAAATAATACTCCGGATCGTCAAGAAACTGCTCACCGTCTATACTCGATCACCATACATCATCACACAATCATCCGAGCAATCATACACGAAGCAAACAAAGAAACATAATTAGAACAGTACACCAATAGTAGAAAAACAGTATGAAAAGTTTGTAAAACTCTTCTACACATCCCTACGATCACACAGACGTAAAGATCACGAAATTCGGATTTAAAACGTGAAAGTTATGAATTTTCTAAGATTTCCTATAGATAAATAAGTATTTTAATATAAACTGAAAAATTAAATTTTCCAAACCTACTGTACAACTATACTAACATGTAGAGCTCGCAAATACGAACCTAACGCAACTTGAACGGGTCAAATCGGAGTTAAAACGAAGATTTTACGACAAAAACAATTTGAGTGGCAAAACTGTAAATACCAGAAAACGTATTTTTGATTTACCGGAAAGAAATACGTTTTCAAAACTAACAAGCGTATCTCCTGATTGACGCTAAGGACGGCGGGTTCTATTCCATGAAAACACAGGGGCTCTTTATAAAGTTTACCCCGCGAAGGGGTATCTTCTAATCTCGACCGTCAATCAACCAACGGACGACTGCTATTGCTTACAGATGAAAGAGAGAGAGACGCCGGCATCCTCCTCTCCGGCCGGCGACCGCCATGGCCGGTCTCCGTTGCTCACCGGAAAACTCCGATTTCCCCGATTTCAACCGCCAAACTACTCACAACCTACACCAATCGAAGGCGGAGCTTAATACGAACACTTCTATGCGGCTTAGGACATCTATGATCGACCGGGGATGAAGCGCGGCTCGGGATGACGACGGCGCCATGGCCGGCTCACTGGAAACTCGAAAACCCACAATTCGAAGCACTAAAAACCTAAAGAAAAGCATGAGAAGGAAGAGGGAAGGATGACAACCTCACCGAAGCAAAGAAAAGAGGTGTGAGAAGAATAGCAAACTCCACCGATGGAAGGCAGCGAAGCCTAGGGTTGCGGCGGTGACAAGAGCTCAAACTGAGGTGTCCGCTTGCGGTTTTGATCTAGAAACGAAAGGCGACGGCTTGGCTCTAGCTTATATAGAGCTAGGATACCTCAATTTGGATCAAAATCACGAAAAAAACGTGTTTGATTCGGTGAAGATCGCGTCGAAGACCGGCTCGGTTACGACACAGAGAAGGGAGACACGGCTGACCTACGGGTCCCACCCGTCAGCGAAACCAGGAGGGGACGCGCGCGCGGCTGCAACATCCTGGGCCGGCCCATGCTACCACTGCAGGAGGGCGAAGGAAAGCGGCTGCTCGGCTCGGCGGCCCAATTCGCGAAATGGAGAAGAGGAGGCCGAGGCTGGCTCGGGCAGGCCTCCAAGCCGCCGGCTGCACAGGTAAGGTTTCCTTTTTTTCTCTTTCTTTTCTTTTCTCACTTAAATTTGTTTCCAAAACCATTTTAAAATGAATTTTGAATTCAAATCAAACAAAACTAAAACCACACCTCAAAATAAACCAAATGCAACAGCATGAATGCATCATCAAATATTCCACCTATTATTTTAAATTTTATCCCCTTAAATATTATCTAAATCATTTAAACTCATAGCTAAATTTCTTTTAACTCCAAGTTTCTTCTAATCCAAACTTTTAAGATTTTTGGGTGTTACAAATTCTACCCCCCTTAAAAGAATATCGTCCTTGAGATTGGACTGCTTACTCAAATAACTGCGGGTATGACTTCCTCAATTCATCCTCTCTTTCCCAGAATGCCTCTGCCTCTGAATACCGATTCCACTGAACTTTGCACATCTTAATAACCCGACTTCTAGTAACTCTTTCAGCATTTTCTAAAATCTTAATCGGAAACTCTTCATATGTAAGATCCTCCTTAATAGTCAATTCATCCAAAGGTATTTGCTCCTCAGGCACACGTAAACACTTCTTGAGTTGAGAAACATGAAACACATCATGTACCCCAGACAAATTTTTAGGCAACTCTAATTGATAAGCAACCTCACCACGTCTATCAATAACTTTAAATGGCCCAACATACCTTGGTGCTAACTTGCCTTTCATGTTAAATCTCTTCACACTTCTCATTGGTGACACCTTCAAATAGACATAATCGCCTACCTCAAAAACTAAATCCCTTCTCCGATTGTCAGCATAACTCTTCTAACGAGATTGCGCTACTCTCAAATTCTCACGAATCACTCGCACTTGATCCTCTGCATTTCTAAGAACATCTGTACCAAATACCTGAGACTCATCCGTATGATCCCAAAACAATGGAGTTCTACACTTACGTCCATACAAAGCTTCAAACGGCGCCATCTTAAGACTCTGTTGATAACTATTGTTGTAAGAAAATTCTGCGTAAGGCAAACTCTTATCCCAACTAGTTCCATATTGCAATGCACAAGCTCTCAACATGTCTTCTAGTATCTGGTTGGTCCTTTCAGTCTGTCCATCTGTCTGTGGATGATATGCTGTACTAAAATTCAACTTTATACCTAAAGATTCATGTACAACCTTCTAAAAATGTGACGTAAACTGCGAACCTCGATCAGACACAATCTTCTTTGGAACTCCATGTAAACACATGATCTTCTCCATATATAATATAGCTAGTTGTTCCCCAGTATACTTAGTTTTAACTGGTATAAAATGAGCAACTTTAGTCAACCGATCTACTATCACCCAAATAGAATCATAACCTCTCTGAGTACGAGGTAACCCCACTATAAAGTCCATACCAACTTCCTCCCACTTCCATTTAGGAATCTTCATTGGTTATAATAATCCAGCTAGTCTCTGATGCTCAGCTTTCACTCTCTGACAAGTGTCACAAACTGCCACATACTCACCTACATCTCGTTTCAGTCCAACCCACCAGTACTTCTGTTTTAGATCCAGATACATCTTAGTACTTCCGGGATGAATAGAATAAGCTGACTCATGCACTTCACGAAGGATTCCCTGCCTAATGGACTGATCCTTAGGTACACATAACCTCTTTCCAAACCACAAAATCCCATTATCATCCATTCGGAACCCTGGTGACTTACCAATCACTATATCCTCTGCTATCTTCTTTAATTTCTCATCCTTCAACTGACCCTTGTATATTTCTTGCTCTAATGTAGGTTCTATCACTAATTCCATTGTATTAGCGACAATTCCTAAATTCAGATATTCAAATTCAGCACACAACTCACTTGTCATAGACAACACTTGCATCCCATTAGCATAACTCTTTCTGCTAAGAGCATCAGCCACAACATTAGCCTTACCAGGATGATAGTGTATCTCTAGATCATAGTCCTTGATCAACTCCAACCATCTATGTTGCCTCAAGTTTAAATTAGACTGTGTGAAAATATACTTCAAACTCTTATGATCAGTGTATATATCACTCTTATGTCCAATCAAATAGTGTCTCCAAATCTTCAAGGCATGTACTACAGCTGCTAACTCCAAATCATAAGTAGAATAATTCAGCTCATGCTTTCTCAACTGCCTAGATGCATAGGCAACAACTCTACCTTCTTGCATAAGAACACACCCTAAACCTTGACGAGAAGCATCGCAATAAATAGAAAACTTCTTACTTAAATCTGACAATACCAAGATAGGTGCAGTAGTCAATCTCTCCTTCAATTCTTCAAAACTAGCTTGACATTGATCAGACCATACAAACTTGGCATTCTTCTCTAGAAGAGATGTTATCGGTTTAGCAAGTTTAGAAAACCCTTCAATGAACCGTCTGTAATATCCAGCTAAACCCAAGAAACTATGAATCTCCCCCACATCAGTAGGTGGCTTCCAATTCAAAACATCTTTTACTTTGCCTGGATCTACTGATATTCCACCATTAGAGACAATATGACCAAGAAAAGAGACTTCCTTCAACCAAAACTCACACTTACTTCGCTTAGCATACAATTTATGCTCTCTGAGTTTCTGCAATACCAACCTCAGATGTTCAGCATGCTCTTTCTCTATCTTGGAAAATACTAATATATCATCAACAAATACCACCACAAACTTATCAAGATATTCCATAAACACCTTATTCATCATGTACATAAAGTAGGCAGGTGCATTGGTCAAACCAAACGACATAACCGTATACTCGTACAAACCATATCTCATAGTAAAAGCTGTCTTTGGAATATCAGAGGCACGAATCTTCAACTGATGATAACCAGAACGTAAATCAATCTTAGAAAACATACACGCTCCTCTCAACTGGTCAAACAAATCATCAATTCTAGGCAAAGGATACTTGTTCTTGATGGTTACTTCATTAAGCGACCGATTGTCCACACACATTCTCTGACTACCATCTTTCTTATCAACAAATATAACTGGCGCACCCCAAGGTGACGAACTAGGACGAATAAAACCTTTATCTTGTAATTCCTTAATTTGTTTCTTAAGTTCTTCTAATTCATCTACTCCCATCCTATATGGTCGTTTAGCTATAGATGCAGTTCCAGGTAATAATTTAATAAGAAATTCAATGTCTCGGTCAGGCAACATACCTGGCAAATCATCTGGAAAAACATCTGGAAAATCACTGATAACTATATTTTCTTTACTAACATCTTCATCAAGCTAATTCACTACAGCGGTGGGCTGCTTCTGCACTGCTACATCCACACTGATTTTCTCTCTATTAGGTGCATTTACAACTACTACCTTCTGCTGACACTGAATCTCTGCCTGATTTTGCATCATCCAATCCATACCTAAAATCACATCAATACCAGATGTCCTCAACACTATGGGAGTTATCTTAAACTCTACCCCCCTTAAAACCATACTAACTGGAAGACATCTATTAGTGGTTTGCATGGCACCCCCAGGTGAATTTACTAAGAGAGGTTCTGTCACAGAACCATCTAATTATGATGGCCCACAAGTACCCGTCATTGCCATAATGACCTCTAATGGCCGTACTTATGTTCACCATAACTTAAAAGGCCTGCTTTCCTCCGAACAGGATCCAATCATAGGAGTATTGCAATATTACAACAGTTTATTCAAAATATTCAACAGCGTAACGTAGCGAAAGTCTTACAATAATATGGGTTTACAAACCAGTTTTCAACTTCAAACCTTATGTAACATTATTACAAACCAGTAGTAGAGAAGTATCAGTATTAACTTTATTACAACACACAAGCGAGATGCATTGCCCAAAGGCCACACAGTCTACTCGTCGTCGCTTTCTTCGACCACGACGATCATGCAACAAGGCTCGAAGCAGACTTGTTCATGAACCGCACCTGCAACAAGGGGTTAACAAACCCTGAGTACTTGAGGGTACTCAACAAGACTTACCCGACTAAGACAAAGACTCCAAGGGCATGCTAGCTTTAGGGAATCAAGGTACAGGTATTCCAGAATCAATTTTTTTTTTGCAGAAAAGCTTACTAAAGTAAGTCCTTACCTTCAATATTTTACTTTTACCATTGATGGTTCATTAACCAATTCTAGGTGATCCTAATCTAGATCAAAGTAATTATCATCAAAACCTTTCTCATTCTTTCTTTCAATTCCAGTTCTTAACTACGATGCAAGTCAGGTGATCAAGTCTCCATAACCGAGGAGCAACGACGATTCGAACCGATTATACCCAGCTGGGGATCCCTAACCTCACGACATATGTAGAACCGAATCTTGCATATATCAACCCTCATTTAGATCTCCCAAAACCAGAACATGTCCATCGCCACCCGAGAGTACAGTACTCCTCGAACCCGACCAAATTCTAGCCCCGAGGGTACACGCTACTCTCGCCATCTCTCCACTCCCAGTGCGAGGTTAGACGTTCTCGTAATGGAATCACCAACATTTGGCATGAAGCTAGTTGCAAAGTCTTGAACACAACAGGCTTACACCGAACGGACCTTAACTGACAAGGCGGAAACACTACATTGAGACTCCTTTCCCAATGCATGTTAGCAGTGGCCAAACCACCCGCCCGATCTTTCAAGTTTATTCTCATATTTCAATATTCATTCAATATGCCGTCATGGCTATATAAACATTGCATTTAAAAGCTTAACTTCTAAGCATAGCGAAGCATACTACGCATTTTCCGTAAAACAGGTATCAAGGTTGATATCACAATAATCAAGGATGATAATGCAGCAATTGGGTTATCACTCAACTCCTAATTACTTAATGCAGTAAACCATATTATAAATAATAAAACATTTGTAAAATTCAAGGTAGGGTTTAAATGCAGTGGGGCTTGCCTTGCTCGGACACAACGACTGACTCAGACCCGAGAACTCCAACGTCAGGTCCGAAACCCACCGACGATCGCTCTTCTCCGGAGACTGGCTCGACGGCTTCGACTTCTTCGAAAGCGGAGACTACACGAACACATACCGTGCTTTAACATGATGCTCGACGATAAACATGATGCTTGATGATAACATGCTACGAGTTACGACTGGAGTACAACTTCCCTTCACGGTACAGTCGCAAACAGAACACCTACTAACTAGTAGCGACGATTCCAGCGATACCAGCTTTAACCTAAACAAGTTACTAACGAGCTCAATCATGAAATTAAGGTACCAGAGATCACCAAAGGGTAGTGACCTAAGGACATCACTCAATCCAAAAGCCACACAACACTTAAAGTTCTTAAATTAACATTTATTTATTATTTAAATAATTAGGACATAATTAGAAGTTAATCAAATTTTACCTAATCAAGCTCAAACTTTTTCTATGGATTAAGAATGATTTATAACAGTGTCATAATAAATTTCATCATTTTTGGATTAATAAATTAATTATTAAAATTCATGGAAGTTGCATTTAATCTTTATTAGAACTAATTAATTCTACTGCACAAAGTATTCAATTTCAGCATTTAACATTTTTCCTAGATAGTTTATACATTGAGAAGCCTACACACAAATTTTCATGAATTTTGGAACTCTACACAATTTTTAAAGAAATAAACAAATAGTAGCACTATTTAAAATTTTGAAAAAGAAAAACAAAAACCGAACTCGGGCCGATTCTTCTCCCCTTCCGGCTCGGCCCACTGAGCGGCCCGCTCGCGCGCACCCGCGCCCGCACGCGCTCGGCCCAGCCGCGCGGCCCAGCAGGCGGCCTGCCTCACGCACGCGCGTCTGCCTCTCCCTCCCTCTCTGACAGCGCGGTCCCACTTGTCATCGCCTTCCTCCCGCTCGCCCGCTCGCTCTCGCATGCCCGCGCTCTCTCCCGCGGTGGCTGGCCGGTGACCGATGCCTCGGTCGACAAACCGACTCCACCATCACCATCTACACTACCCCACGGTTCCATTTTGCTACTAAACACCATGGCTCGAGCTCCGGCGACAGCTCACCGACGACGGTGGCCGGCCGCCATTGGCGCGGCACTGTAGCACCCCCTAAATTTTGAATTTTCAAACTATTTTCTAAAATTACTCTCAAATTCATGTAACAACTTGAAAAACTTCCAATCTATGAAATCTTCAGAATTTCAAGCTCTACAAGTTTTGTATTGAACACTTTTTCAAATTCTCCTGGATTTTGAAATTTCAGTTTAAATTCAAAAGGGGACACATTTTTCAGATTTGGTAATTTAGAAATTAATTTTGATTTTATATTGAAACTTCAAAATCTCCAAACATCAAAGTTGTATATCTTGACCAGACCTACAACTTTGCTGTTCAAAACTTTTTCAAATTCTGCCTCCATTTTGAAATCTTAGTTTGGGGACAAAAATGAGTCAAAACTGAAATTTGTTTATTTTCAAAATTGCTCCACATTTTACAGTAAAACTTTGAAAACTCAAAACACCAAAGTTGTAGCCCTTGAAAAGTTCTACAAACTTGGTTTTGAACTTTTTCCCAAATTTTGCTTAGATTTTGAATTATTTCAAAAGGGGTAAAATAGGGTTTTGAAATTTAGGGTTTTCGGAGGAATTATAAATTGGAATTTGTTGCTACTTTGATTTGTGATTACTTAGCGATCAAAACCTCACCCAAGGGCATCATTTGGACCAACATGACATGGTTGACCAAATGCCACTCTTGGTTGACCAATTAGCTTTTAAAATTCTTTTACATTTTTCCCCAATTTTGAATTCGAATTCGAATCGGAAAACTCATGACAAGTTTTGGGACTCCAATTCAAACTCAAATTTGGAGTTTCATTTTAGAGGTTGTACTTGAGCTCATACCCTACACTTGACACTAGTGTGCAACACAGTCGCACACCTCAAATTACGCAGGGCATGGACTAAGCATTTGCGGTGGTATTAAAAATTAGGGTTTTCAGGTTCGGAGCACACCACTGAGAAACACATTCAACCTAGATAAGTAAACTTGTTTTAGTTGATGCATAACAAGGTTAACCTAACAGGGATGCTTTGCAATGCATTATGATGACATGACAGATTAATTAGCACTATAACACCCGGGGTGTTACAGCCCTTCCCCCTTAAAGAAATCTCGTCCCGAGATTTAAAGCCTTGAGTTAAGTAATAGAAAAGGAAACGTGTCAAGCAAACACGTCCAAGACTTATCTACAAAACAGGTAGGGGTTTTCTGTATTACAAAGATTTTAAAAGGATAGGTTACAGTTTAAAGAGGAAATTGCAACCTAGATAGAAGCAAAGAACTCCGGGAAATTCTCTAACAGACAATCCTCCGTTTCCCAGGTGGCTTCCTCTTCTGAATGTTGATTCCACTGTATTCTGTACCATTTAGTTGTTCTACTTCGGGTAACACGATCTTTTTGATCCAAAACTCTGACAGGATGTTCATAATATGTCAAATCCGGTTCAAGTTCAACTCCCTCAACATAAACCACTTGATCATGTACTTGTAGACACTTCTTCATTTGTGATACATGAAATACATTGTGCACGGCTGACAGTTGTTCAGGCAGCTTTAACTTATATGCCACCTTTCCACATTGTTGAATGATTTGAAAAGGACCAATATAACGTGGTGCGAGTTTGCCTTTGACTCCAAATCTGTTAACTCCTTTCATGGGTGATACTTTTAGATAAACATAATCCTCTACTTGGAATACCAAAGGTCTACGCCTTTTATCAGCATAACTCTTTTGCCTGGACTGAGCCACTTTCAAATTATTCTGGATCTGCCTAACTTTTTCTTCTGTTTGTTTCACAAGATCAACACTGAAAAACCATCTTTCTCCCGGTTCTGACCAATTCAATGGAGTTCTGCACCTACGGCCATACAATGCCTCAAACGGTGCCATTTTGATACTCTCTTGATAACTATTATTATAGGAGAATTCTGCTAAAGGTAACCACTCGTCCCAAGTGTCTGAATAATTAAGTGCACATGACCTTAACATGTCTTCTAGAATTTGATTGACCCTTTCAGTCTGACCACTTGTTTGTGGATGATAAGCGGTACTATGCAAAAGTTTTGTACCCAGGGACTCATGTAGGTGTCTCCAAAATTTGTTAACAAACTGAGTACCTCTATCTGATACAATGGTCTTTGGTACCCCATGAAGACTCAGGATTCGTGCAATATAAATTCTTGCATAAGTTATAGCAGAATAGTCCACCTTAACTAGAATAAAATGAGATGACTTTGTCAGTCGGTCCATAATGACCCAAATTGAATCAAAGCCTCTTGAGGTCTTGGGTAACCCAGTAATGAAATCCATACTTATATCTTCCCATTTCCAGGATGGAATGGGCAAGGGTTGTAACATTCCTGGCGACTTCAGGTGTACTGCCTTCACCTTACAACAAGTGTCACATCTGGCCACATACTTGGCAATCTCAATTTTCATTTTGGTCCACCAGAATTTCTGTTTCAAATCTTGATACATCTTATTACTTCCTGGATGAATAGAAAACCTTGTGCTATGTGCTTCATCAAGAATGAGCTGACATAACTCTGAAACCTTTGGGACCACTAACCGGTTCTTAAACCACAACACATCTGCATCATCAATACTAAAATCTATCTATTGACCCATTCTAACTTTTTCTTTGATGTGAGCTACTCCGGAATTCTTTCTCTGAGCAGACACAATCTGATCTTTGATTGTTGATTCTATTGTGACATTAGTCAACTGACCTTGTTGAACTATTTCAATATTCAGCTTTTCTAATTCATAACATAAACTGTAATCCATTGGCTTCACAGTAATGCAATTGCAATGATTCTTTCTACTGAGTGCATCAGTAACAACATTTGCTTTTCCAGGGTGATAGTGCACTTCTAAATCATAATCCTTTATTAACTCAAGCCACCTTCTTTGCCTCATATTCAACTCTGACTGAGTAAAGATATACTTTAAGCTCTTGTGATCTGTATACATGTGGCAAGTATTACCTAACAAGTAATGACGCCAAATTTTCAATGCATGAACCACAACTACTAGTTCAAGATCATGTGTCGGATAATGTTCTTCATGACGCTTCAACTGTCTCGAGGCATAAGCAATGACTCTGCCTTCTTGCATCAATACACAACCAAGGCCAATATCCGAGGCATCACAGTAAACATCAAATGGCTTTTCTATATCTGGTTGTGCCAAAACTAGAGCAGTTGTCAATGACTTCTTTAAAATTCTAAAAGCTTTCTCACATTCTGGAGACCATATGAACTTAGTTTGATTCTTCAACAACTCTGTGATTGGCTTGGCTACCTTTGAAAAGTCAGGTATGAATCGACGGTAATAACCCGCCATTCCCAGAAAACTTTGGACTTCATGAACTGAGATTGGTGGTTTCCAATTCAGAATATCTTCCACCTTGCTAAGATCTACTGCTACTCCTTCGGCTGACAACACATGTCCTAAGAATTGCACTTCTCTTAACCAAAACTCACATTTACTGAACTTGGCATACAGTTGGTGATCTCTCAGACGAGTCAGAACAACTCTGAGATGCTCAACATGTTCTTCTTCACTTTTAGAGTATACCAAAATATCATCAATAAACACAACTACAAATTTGTCAAGCTCTGGCATGAAAACTGAGTTCATCAGATACATGAAATGTGCCGGTGCATTGGTGAGACCAAAAGACATAACTAGGTACTCATACAGTCCATATCTGGTAGTGAATGCAGTCTTTGGGATATCTTCAGGTCGAATCTTGATTTGATGGTACCCTGACCGAAGATCGATCTTTGAAAATACCTTTGCCCCCGCAAGCTGATCAAAGAGTAGATCAATGCGAGGCAACGGATACTTATTCTTAATGGTTACTTCATTCAGCGGTCGATAGTCAACACACATCCTTAAAGTCCGATCTTTCTTTTTGACAAACAGAGCTGGACATCCCCAAGGTGAGGAACTGGGTCTGATAAAACCTTTGTCACGTAACTCTTGTAATTGATCCTTAAGTTCTACCAATTCATTGGGTGGCATTCTGTAAGCTCTCCGGGATATTGGGGCAGTACCCGGTTTTAACTCAATCACAAATTCTACATCTCTGTCTGGTGGCAGACCTGGTAGATCATCTGGAAACACATCTGGAAATTCACAGACTACTGGTATATCACAAATCTCCTGTACTGAAGTTGCACATATCCTTTTAACTGTTCTCTTTGGGATAGGAAGTTGGATAAGAAGATGAGATTTATTATCTGACAGGTTCAACCTTATAGTTCTATGCAGTGCATCTATAAGGGCTCCTCTTTGGTACATCCAATTCATACCCAGGATTACATCTATATCCTGTTTCTATAATATTATCATTGAGGTAGGAAATATATGCCCACCTAACTCTATAGGTACGTCACGTACCATCTCCTTAGTACACAGTCGTCCCCCGGGCGACTGGATAAAGAAATCTTCTTGTGTTCCCATAATTGGAATGTCATGCTTAACAACAAAGGTGCGATTTATGAATGTATGCGATGCACCTGAATCAAATAACAGTACTGCTGGATGATTAGCAACAGGGAACATACCCATCATAACAGGTTCTCCCTCTGGGATTACACTTGCTTGAGTGTAGAACACACGTCCGGTCTTCTTCTTCTCACCCTTACCCTTCTGAACATTCAGGTTATTATTCTTGCTCTGAGGTTGTTGCTGTTGCGGTACGAGAGCTCTGGGATAACTGGGATTGTACTGCCTTAGATACGGGCAGTCCTTGGAAAAGTGGCCTGGCTTTCCACAGTTGTAACAGGGAAAGTTATGGGTTACTGGAGTCTGGTTTCGAATACCAGGGGCATTCGGCTGCTGTGGATACTGCGGAATTGCGGCAGGACGAAAAAACGTCTGCGGCTGAGCTTGGTATTGCGGTGGACGATAAGTTGGGTGGAAATGGTTCTAAGGGTGATAAACAAACCTCTGGCGCTTTTTAATGCCACTAGACGGGCTAGAAAACACTGGCTTCTTTTTCTTCGACTCTTTATGTAGTCAGGACTTCTCTTCTGACGCAATAGCCACATTGACTATCTCATGGTAAGTGGCATTATAGCAGGTGACCAATGCTTCCTGGATTCTGGTACTCAAACCTCTCATGAAACAACTCTTCTTCTTTGCATCGGTGTTCACATATTCCGCTGCATACTGGGACAAATGATTGAATTTGCCCACATACTGTAGAACTGTCTGGTTCCCTTGTTTCAGCGAGAGAAACTCTTCTAACTTCATGGCCATGACACCATCTGGGATATAATGTGCTCTGAAGGCTTCACGAAACTCCTGCTAAGTAATACGATGGCCAGCAGGCCGTGCGGTGACCAGATTCGCCCACCACGCCCCTGCGGCACCTCTAAGCTGTTGTGCTGCAAACACGGGCTTCTGATGCTCCGTGCACTGTAAAAGTTCAAACTTCTGCTCCATGGTACGGAGCCAGTCATCCGCCTCTAGCGGCTCATCTGCCTTTGAGAACACTGGTGGACGGGTATCGGTGAAATCCACAAAAGTGGTTTCCCCTCCATTGTTACGGCCTCGACGGCCCTGATTTCCATTCTGATTCTGATTCTGAGCCAACAAGGTAGTGGCATTAACCAATGCGGCAATAGCTTCTGCCAAGGTGGGTGGAAACGGTGGGGGATTCGGAGGATTGTCCCTTTCTTGGGAAGTTCCAGTATCGTCCATCTGTTGTACACAAACTATATTTATTTACATCGCTTTATTGAATTAAAAAGCAGTTAGTACAGTACTTGTATACACACACAACTTATCTTACATTATTTCATTACAAACTTGCTCTCAAGCAAGAAACTACCCACTAAGGTTCTTAGAAAGCAGGAAAGACTACTATATTACACAACCATCCATGTCGACACTTCACTCCTCATCATCATCGCTGATCACGATCACTCCATCCTCATTCTCTGGAGCACTTGCACCAGTGACATGACTCGCATCATCCCCACTTTCCATCATGGGTTCATCTTCTTCTGGATCTTCTTCCTCATTGTTCTCTCCATCAGGAACAATCACGACACCAACATCATCTTCTACTGCCTGGGGCTGATGATTGGGATTCATCAGATCATTTAGCCTATGGACTTCCTCATGTAGAACTGTGTTGTACTGCTCTAGGTGTGTCACATAAAGCTCCAACTCACGAACACGAGCCTTGGCCTCTGTCTCCTTTTCCAAAGACTCCTTCTGGAACTGTTTCCAAAAACACATGTTGCGCTTCAGTCGCTCCACTTCTGATGTAAGCCTTGCAACCTCTGATTCCGAATCCAGGTTCGGATTACGGCTGATGCTTGCTCCATCACCTCTGGCAGCCAACTGATGACGCGGCACTCCTTGCGGACCCGTTTTCTTGCGAGGAGTCGTCTTCACACGTGCCATCCTATAGCAAGATAGAATTAGGACGATAAGAACAGATATGGGGATCTGAAGGTTAGCATGAATAGGATTTGAACCTTACTTAACCCAAACCACTTTAAAAGGGAAGGTAGCTTAAGCAGGTTAATTAAACATGATGCATGCATCGCACTTACGATCTAACAGAAAGATTTAAGTAAAACATGCAATCTTTATAACATAGGGCACTATACATGATACTTCACTACGAAGCTTTCAAATATGAGCTAAGGAAAACTATAGAATAGATTAAGATAAGCAAAAGCAATTTGGACCAAAATATCAGTATTAAGTTTGTTTGACCCAAATCATTTTGAAGTTTTGCAAGGTAATACTACAATAACCCGAGTGATTATGCTCTGCTACCAGCTGTCACAGAACCTCCTAATTATGATGGCCCACAAGTACCCGTCATTGCCATAATGACCTCTGATGGTCGTACTTATGTTCACCATAACTTAAAAGGCCTGCTTTCCTCCGAACAGGATCCAATCACAGGAGTATTGCAATATTACAACAGTTTATTCAAAATATTCAACAGAGTAACGTAGCGGAAGTCTTACAATAATATGGGTTTACAAACCAGTTTTCAACTTCAAACCTTATGTAACATTATTACAAACCAGTAGTAGAGAAGTATCGGTATTAACTTTATTACAACACATAAGCGAGATGTCTTGCCCAAAGGCCACACAGTCTACTCGTCGTCGCTTTCTTCGACCACGACGGTAATGCAACAAGGCTCGAAGCAGACTTGTTCATGAACCGCACCTGCAACAAGGGGTTAACAAACCCTGAGTACTTGAGGGTGCTCAACAAGACTTACCCGACTAAGACAAAGACTCTAAGGGCATGCTAGCTTTAGGGAATCAAGGTACGGGTATTCTAGAATCAAATTTTCTTTTGCAGAAAAGCTTACTAAAGTAAGTCCTTACCTTCAATATTTTACTTTTACCATTGATGGTTCATTAACCAATTCTAGGTGATCCTAATCTAGATCAAAGTAATTATCATCAAAACCTTTCTCATTCTTTCTTTCAATTCTAGTTCTTAACTACGATGCAAGTCAGGTGATCAAGTCTCCATAACCGAGGAGCAACGACGATTCGAACCGATTATACCCAGCTGGGGATCCCTAACCTCACGACATATGTAGAACCGAATCTTGCATATATCAACCCTCATTTAGATCTCCCAAAACCAGAACGTGTCCATCGTCACCCGAGAGTACAGTACTCCTCGAACCCGACCAAATTCTAGCCCCGAGGATACACGCTACTCTCGCCATCTCTCCACTCCCAGTGCGAGGTTAGACGTTCTCGTAATGGAATCACCAACATTTTGGGCTTACCCAAGGCATGAAGCTAGTTGCAAAGTCTTGAACATAATAGGCTTACAACGAACGGACCTTAACTGACAAGGCGGAAACACTACATTGAGACTCCTTTCCCAATGCATGTTAGCAGTGGCCAAACCACCCGCCTGATCTTTCAACTTTATTCTCATATTTCAATATTCATTCAATATGCTGTCATGGCTATATAAACATTGCATTTAAAAGCTTAACTTCTAAGCATAGCGAAGCATACTACGCATTTTCCGTAAAACAGGTATCAAGGTTGATATCACAATAATCAAGGATGATAATGCATCAATTCGGTTATCACTCAACTCCTAATTACTTAATGTAGTAAACCATATTATAAATAATAAAACATTTGTAAAATTCAAGGTAGGGTTTAAATGCACTGGGGCTTGCCTTGCTCGGACACGACGACCGACTCAGACCCGAGAACTCCAACGTCAGGTCCGAAACCCACCGACGATTGCTCTTCTCCGGAGACTGGCTCGACGACTTTGACTTCTTCGAAAGCGGAGACTACACGAACACATAACATGCTTTAACATGATGCTCGACGATAAACATGATGCTTGATGATAACATGCTACGAGTTACGACTAGAGTACAACTTCCCTTCATGGTACAGTCGCAAACAGAACACCTACTAACTAGTAGCGACGATTCCAGCGATACCAGCTTTAACCTAAACAAGTTACTAACGAGCTCAATCATGAAATTAAGGTGCCACAGATCACCAAAGGGTAGTGACCTAAGGACATCACTCAATCCAAAAGGCACACAACACTTAAAGTTCTTAAATTAACATTTATTTATTATTTAAATAATTATGACATAATTAGAAGTTAATCAAATTTTACCTAATCAAGCTCAAACTTTTTCTATGGATTAAGAATGATTTATAACAGTGTCATAATAAATTTCATCATTTTTGGATTAATAAATTAATTATTAAAATTCATGGAAGTTGCATTTAATCTTTATTAGAACTAATTAAATCTACTACACAAAGTATTCAATTTCAGCATTTAATATTTTTCCTAGATAGTTTATACATTGAGAAGCCTACACAAAAATTTTCATGAATTTTGAAACTCTACATAATTTTTAAAGAAATAAACAAATAGTAGCACTATTCAAAATTTTGAAAAAGAAAAACAAAAACCGAACTCGGGCCGATTCTTCTCCCCTTCCGGCTCGGCCCACTGAGCGGCCCGCTCGCGCGCACCCACGCCCGCACGCGCTCGGCCCAGCCGCGTGGCCCAGCAGGCGGCCTGCCTCACGCGCGCGCGTCTGCCTCTCCCTCTCTCTCTGACAGCGCGGTCCCACTTGTCATCGCCTTCCTCCCGCTCGCCCGCTCGCTCCCGCATGCCCGCGCTCTCTCCCGCGGTGGCTGGCCGGTGACCGATGTCTCGGTCAACAAACCAACTCCACCATCACCATCTACACTACCCCACGGTTCCATTTTGCTACTAAACACCATGGCTCGAGCTCCGGCGACAGCTCACCGACGACGGTGGCGGCTCGACGGCCACGGTGACCGGTGACTCGACGGTACAACGCGGTAGCAATTAAAGCGAGTGGTCAGGGAGTATCAAGGGCGTACCACGATCACGAAGGAGTGATCGGCTGAAGCTGAGAGGCTCTGGAGGCGGCTGGCCACGGTGGCGGGGTTTGACGGGAACGGCGGCGACCCGAGGTGGAAGACGACGGCTCCCCGGCGATCCAAACGGAATTGGGCCAACTCAACTGGTTCACGAGGTGCGCAAGGATGGGATGGAGCTAAGGGTGCGGTTGACGTGGCCGGAGACGGCTTGGTGGCGGCAGCGGCGAGCGGCGGAGCTGCGGTGGCGGCGATGGCGAAAACAGAGAAAACGAAGAAATCGCCACTGTGACCTCGGTGTATTTATAGACGACGGTCGCGACTACAGAGCTGCACTGCTCGCGTCGTCACGCTGGCGTTCTCGACCGCGCGCGAAGGGTCTGGGCGGCCACGGCGGCTCGCCGGCGCCCATACCGCGCGGTGGCCGGCCGCCATTGGCGCGGCACTGTAGCACCCCCCTAAATTTTGAATTTTTAAAATGTTTTCTAAAATTAATCTCAAATTCATGTAACAACTTGAAAAACTTCCAATCTATGAAATCTTCAGAATTTCAAGCTCTACAAGTTTTGTATTGAACACTTTTTCAAATTCTCACTGGATTTTGAAATTTGAGTTTAAATTCAAAAGGGGACACATTTTTCAGATTTGGTAATTTAGAAATTACTTTTGATTTTATATTGAAACTTCAAAATCTCCAAACATCAACGTTGTATATCTTGACCAGACCTACAACTTTGCTGTTCAAAACTTTTTCAAATTCTGCCTCCATTTTGAAATCTTAGTTTGGGGACAAAAATGAGTCAAAACTAAAATTTGTTTATTTTCAAAATTGCTCCACATTTTACACTAAAACTTTGAAAACTCAAAACACCAAAGTTGTAGCCCTTGAAAATTTCTACAAACTTGGTTTTGAACTTTTTCCCAAATTTTGCTTAGATTTTAAATTATTTCAAAAGGTGTAAAACAGGGTTTTGAAATTTAGGGTTTTCGGAGGAATTTTAAATTGGAATTTGTTGCTACTTTGATTTGTGATTACTTAGCGATCAAAACCTCACCCAAGGGCATCATTTGGACCAACATGACATGGTTGACCAAATGCCACTCTTGGTTGACCAATTAGCTTTTAAAATTCTTTTACATTTTCCCCCAATTTTGAATTCGAATTCGAATTGGAAAACTCGTGACAAGTTTTGGGACTCCAATTCAAACTCAAATTTGGAGTTTCATTTTAGAGGTTGTACTTGAGCTCATACCCTACACTTGATACTAGTGTGCAACACAGTCGCACACCTCAAATTACGCAGGGCATGGACTAAGCATTTGCGGTGGTATTAAAAAATAGGGTTTTCGGGTTCGGAGCACACCACTGAGAAACACATTCAACCTAGATAAGTAAACTTGTTTTAGTTGATGCATAACAAGGTTAACCTAACAGGGATGCTTTGCAATGCATTATGATGACATGGCAGATTAATTAGCACTATAACACCCGGGGTGTTACAGGTTCTTTCATGGCAAGCATGGGTACACTATGCATCTTAACAAAAATGTTTGAAATAAAGGTATGCGAAGCTCCAGAATCAAAAAGAATGGTTGCAGGGGTAGAATGAACATTGAACGTACCAAGCATTACTTCAGGCTCCGTCTGCGCTGTTTCAGTAGACACATGATTCACCTTTCCATTATTGGATGACCTCTGTCCCTGCGGTGTCTGTTGATTCTGCTTCTTGGGACAATGATTAGCATAGTGTTCAGGTTCTCCACAGCGATAACACAAATTAGGAGTACTAGGTGCACTGGTCTTTATTGGAGTAGAGTTGGAATTACCCTGGCGTGGAGTTTACTGACCACTCTGCTGTTAGAACTGTCTGTTCTGCTGATACTGAGGTCATTGTTGAAACTGATTATTCTGCCTATTCTGAGACCACTGTTGATTTGAATTGCGATTCCACTGACTGACTGGTCCCTGAAATTTTGAATGAAACCCATGCTAAGAATTTGTACGTGGGCGATTATTGTTCCCAACACCTTGTCCTTTCATCTTTCTTTTTCTGTCCATCTCTCGACGTTCATTATCCAGCACAATAGTCTTGTTCACAAGTTCATGGAAACTTGCATAATTATTACCCTTTAACTACAAACGAAGATCATAATAAATTCCCTTGAGAAAGAGACGCTGCTTATCTATATCTTCCCTCACTTCATTAGGAGCATAACGAGCCAATTGCGTGAACTTGTTATGATACTCACTGACACTCATCTGTCCCATCCTGAGATTTCTGAATTCTTCCTGCTTAAGCTCAATTACACCTTCTGGAATATGGCGAGCTCTAAAATCTCTGACAAATTCATTCCAAGTGACAGGAGGAGCATTGTTAGGACGTGCAACTTGATATGACTCCCACTAAGTCTGAGTTGTTCCCTGTAACTGGCCAGATGCATATAACACTTTTTCCAGATCATTACATTGAGCAATGTTCAATTGTTTCTCTACCGCTCGCACCCAATCATCCGCCTCCAATGGATCAGCAACATGAGAGAACACTGGAGGACGTCTTTTTAAAAAATTCACCACGCTTGTCTCTCACATGAACAGGTGGCGGTCCTCCTGCAGGGGGATTGTTCTGCAGGTGCTGCATAAACATCTGCACCATCTGATTCTGTGTATTCATAAGTTCCTCCATAGTAATGGGTGGGTTAGCACCTCCACGACCTCTGCCACGACCTCTGGCTGCCATCTGTTTTCAAAGCACCAAAGACGAAACTCAATATTATCCTAGATTATATATA
This sequence comes from Saccharum hybrid cultivar R570, assembly GCA_038087645.1. Classification (NCBI taxonomy): domain Eukaryota; kingdom Viridiplantae; phylum Streptophyta; class Magnoliopsida; order Poales; family Poaceae; genus Saccharum; species Saccharum hybrid cultivar. Next base: position 5,216,711 of record JAQSUU010000191.1, on the reverse strand, counting down.
CCATAGATAAGTAAATCTGAATTCTCTGGGTGAATTTCAATTTCATCAACTTAGTAAATCTGCCATATCTCGAGTTACAGAAATCTAATTAAAGTGATCTTTACATGGTTGGAAAGCTTATGAAATTATCTACAACTTTCATTAACATCACTTTTCTAGATTCTGTCGATAGATTAATCAAAAACTGAGCTTAACCAAAACTATTTCAGAATTCCAGACTGCACAGAGGAACAAGTATATCTCATAGCCCATAATAGATAAAAAGATGATTCTTGCGGGGTTGAAAAGTTACAGAAGTCTAATTATTCCCAGTAAAATTTCATAAATTTCTCATGAACAGATTTTTAGTTATTTCCGAATCATCCCAGACTAGTCCAGAAATCAGCAAAGGACAGAACCAAGTTTACCCCGAATCCCAACTAAGTAATCATGTTCAAACTAATTATTCTTAACTATGGAACTTGTAGACATGTCCACAAAGTTCCAGCACTCATTACAAAGATCCAAATCACACATTGTCATAATAACAATCCATCAAGCACATAATTGTTCACACCACTTACTAATACTCGACATTACCGAACTCAAACTAACTCGCAACTAATATCGTTCCTATTACATAGGGGATTCCTAATTTTAATTGAGCTTCTCATAATTCTTGGGAAGCCCTAGTGCAGCCATTAATTCGTCGATCTCCTTATAAGCTTGCTCTTTATGTTTCTTTTCCTTTAGCAGTTTATCCTTCAAATCCGCCTCATGAAAAACCAACTCACGAACTAGTCCCACTGTGGCTTGTAATGTCAAGGATGAATCATCAGCTAGCGGCACGGTCCAAACTCCCTTGTCATATAAAAGACAAGGAAAATGCCGGAGTGCACCCTGCAACGTCTTGTTCGAGCGAAGACCATGGTAGTAGACAAACGTATTATAGGCGACATCTTCCATACTTGTTTCTACAGTTGCCCGGCTTACTCGGGTGATGAACTTTGACTCCACCTTAGGCTCCTTAGTAGTAGGATCCATTGTCTTGACCCACAGCTCAGTCTCCCAGTAAGAACCCATCAATGGATGATTATACTCCTTGCAGTGATACTCCAACGTAGCTTCCCAATCGTAGTAATAATTATCCAAAGTTCTTGTCAGCATGTCATGGAAGAAAACATCAGCTTTAGGAACCATGATGTGATGCTTTGTAGTCCATCCCATGACTGAATTCTCCTTTGAGGTATCTTCCACTCTTGATTCGGCATCCGATATCTCTTGATCACCATCAATAAGAGGTTCCTGAGGTTTGAAGCAACCAACGTACTGAGCAGCGGACATACGATGATGAGGTAACATCTACAAGAATTTTAACATAGATTAGATAGAATCAATATATTTTCATAATAGAATAAGATAGAAGAAGCATAATAATTTAGCAATTATCAAGGTGAAAGAATTAAGCATGAAATAAGTGAAGCATAGACACTAATGATGACCATTCTAACTAGGCTTGCGTCCTACAGTCAACACGGCTCTAATACCAATTTGTCACACCCATTTTTAAGGACAAAAATAGGATGCATAAAAGACTCATGTGCGCCCCAGGAATCGGTCGCACACACAAGTAGACAAATTACATAGTATCATCACAATGTTTATTACATAGCGAATAAATATTTAACACATAGTCTTATACAATAATTTGTAGTAACTATTAGTATATCTTCAGTGGAACTCCAAACACAGGGACACGGTTGACTGGTTGACACCAAGACTAGTACTCATTTTGATAATCATCATCATAGTCTTCATCTGTTATGGTGGAAATAGCAAGAGTGAGTTCATGTCGAACTCCGCAAATACAACATAGGGTTCATGAGGCACAAAAGGCTAGACACTGTTTAACTACGTTCAGCTTTTAGTTATCATATATTAAGCAGTAGAGTAGCAGCAAGATATTCCACTTCCCATTAATGAATCAATGATCACTTGTAATAAGGATAATGAAAAACATTAACATGAGCATAATAAAAATCAACAGTGATTAAGCATGATATAACAATGGTAATCATCTATCCGTAGATGTTCCAAGGCCGCCCGTATCCGTGGGCACGGCTAGTATACCAGTTTTTAACTCTGCGCAGAGGTGCACACTTTCACTGTGAGTCATAACTTCCAAATGCATGGGTTCACGACTCCCCAAAACACCGAAAACCATATAAAGCCACTTAAAGGTTCTTCTAACAAGTTAGGGCCATTATATTCACTCGGCAGGCAGATGTAGTAACCCTTTTTCAAATGGCACAATTCCTTCTCGGCTATACTCATAGACTAGAGGCTGTCCTACACCCAACGTGTCAAGCCTTTCTTACGCCAATTAAGGTAACCTCTAACAAGCTAGAAAAGGTCATCTAAACAACTAAAGCCAGAGCCATATAGCCCCCATAGCTGTACTGTATGTCCCGGATGATCACGTACAGATAAGTCCTTATGGAGAGAAACCAGAGCAACAATATAACCCCTTGGTCTAGCCCCCTTTTCAACAGTAATAAAATCATCTTAATGGTTGATTACTTATTTCATTAATCAAATTACAAGATCATTGTTCATAATTAAGCACTAGCAATAGCTACCCAAATGCACAACCCATAGGTGACAAGAAAACAAGATATCAAGAGCTAAGTTATAATCTCTATGATTGTCAAGGAAGACACATGCATATGTATGATAATTTTAGTGAATAGGACAACAAGGATGGTCCTATATTATACTTGCCTTGATCGAAGCTTTCCTGTTGACCCTGCTGATCTAACTCAAAATAATACTCCGGATCGTCAAGAAACTGCTCACCGTCTATACTCGATCACCATACATCATCACACAATCATCCGAGCAATCATACACGAAGCAAACAAAGAAATATAATTAGAACAGTACACCAATAGTAGAAAAACAGTATGAAAAGTTTGTAAAACTCTTCTACACATCCCTATGATCACACAGACGTAAAGATCACGAAATTCAGATTTAAAACATGAAAGTTATGAATTTTCTAAGATTTCCTATAGATAAATAAGTATTTTAATATAAACTGAAAAATTAAATTTTCCAAACCTACTGTACAACTATACTAACATATAGAGCTCGCAAATATGAACCTAACGCAACTTGAACGGGTCAAATCAGAGTTAAAACGAAGATTTTACGACCAAAACAATTTGAGTGGCAAAACTGTAAATACCAGAAAACGTATTTTTGATTTACCGGAAAGAAATACGTTTTCAAAACTAACAAGCGTATCTCCTGATTGATGCTAAGGACGGTGGGTTCTATTCCATGAAAACATAGGGGCTCTTTTATAAAGTTTACCCTGCGAAGGGGTATCTTCTAATCTCGACCGTCGATCAACCAACGGACGGCTGCTATTGCTTACAGATGAAAGAGAGAGAGACGCCGGCATCTTCCTCCTCTCCGGCCGGCGACCGCTATGGCCAGTCTCCGTTGCTCGCCGGAAAACTCCGATTTCCTCGATTTCAACCGCCAAACTACTCACAACCTACACCAATCGAAGGCGGAGCTTAATACGAACACTTCTATGCGGCTTAGGACATCTATGACCGACCGGGGATGAAGCGCGGCTCGGGATGACGACGACGCCATGGCCGGCCCACTGGAAACTCGAAAACCCACAATTCGAAGCACTAAAAACCTAAAGAAAAACATGAGAAGGAAGAAGGAAGGATGACAACCTCACCGAAGCAAAGAAAAGAGGCGTGAGAAGAACAGCAAACTCCACCGATGGAAGACAGCGAAGCCTAGGGTTGCGGCGGCGACAAGAGCTCAAACGGAGGTGTCCGCTTGCGGTTTTGATCTAGAAACAAAAGGCGGCGGCTTGGCTCTAGCTTATATAGAGCTAGGATACCTCAATTTGGATCAAAATCCCAGGAAAAACGTGTTTGATTCGGTGAAGATCGCATTGAAGACCGGCTCGGTTACGACACAGAGAAGGGAGACGCGGCTGACCTACGGGTCCCGCCCGTCAGCGAAACCAGGAGGGGATGCGCGCGCGGCTGCAACATCCTGGGCCAGCCCATGCTACCGCTGCGGGAGGGCGAAGGAAAGCGGCTGCTCGGCTCGGCGGTCCAATTCGCGAAATGGAGAAGAGCAGGCCGAGGCCGGCTCGGGCAGGCCTCCAAGCCGCCGGCTGCACGGGTAAGGTTTCCTTTTTTTCTCTTTCTTTTCTTTTCTCACTTAAATTTGTTTCCAAAACCATTTTAAAATGAATTTTGAATTCAAATCAAACAAAACTAAAACCACACCTCAAAATAAACCAAATGCAATAGCATGAATGCATCATCAAATATTCCACCTATTATTTTAAATTTTATCCCCTTAAATATTATCTAAATCATTTAAACTCATAGCTAAATTTGTTTTAACTCCAAGTTTCTTCTAATCTAAACTTTTAAGATTTTTGGGTGTTACAGATGAAACTGTATATTTATTTTTTTTATCTAAAAAATCATACAAAAAATAACCAACACTTTTTGCAATGCATTTCCTCCCGACCTTCTTCCAAACATGCCCAAAATGCATATACGGTAATTAGGCCCCCATCCAGCACTTCAAGCCCTCTCCGAGAAGGTAGGTATTTTTTTTAAACAATACTAATTCTATCCACCCCCTAGTTATCGTTGAAGTCTGATTTTCCTCCTTGAACTCCAAGACTCATCTTTCCCTCTTAACTCTCAAAACCGTTCTAAATATCTCCCTACTCTAGTTTGAAGTGGTTTTGAAGGCAGTTTTATCCTTTTTTTAGTTAAACAAATCTGGTCAATACTTGATAATAGTTGTAAGCCACAAAAAAATCTCTAAACTTCTAAAAGTTTTGAAAAAATAATCTTAGAGATAGTTTGGTACACGAAATCCAAATAAAGTTATTTAGAGCGCATGAAAATATCTCTAGATGCTTTAAAAATTCCCAAAACCTTCTAATTGATATGTAAAACGTATTTTAAAAACTTTTCACAACAAAAAAAGCATAATACATAACCAACACGAATGCAAAAGCATGAGTGCATTCAACATTAATATATGTTGTGTTCATGTTGGTTGACATCTCATATTTTTGCCATGCAAGGTTTTAAAAACATGTTTGTATATTGACTAGAATAATGGTTTTGAATTTTTTTTATTTTTTAGATATTTTCCCATTTCCCTACAGTTAAACCTATCTTTTAAGTTTCTAAAGATGTTTTCATGATCTCTATATTTTTATTTGGATTTTTCGTATACCAATCTATCTATCTGTAGCCTTTTTTAGATTTTTAAAAACTTAGAGACATTTTCTATGGTATAAAAACTTCATCAAGTATTTATATTTTTAACTAAAAAGGACAAAACGTCTTCAAATCAACTCCAAACCAGGGTAGAGAGGTAATTTGATCAATTTTAAAAGCTCAAGGGTAATAGCTGGTTTTAGAGTTCAAAGAAAATCAGACAGTTAAGAGTAGAGTAGACTTTTTCCAATTTCGCTGCTGCCAATATCTTGGCGCGGAGTATGGGCTGGCCTGCTTTTGTGCGAGGAGTATGGGCTGGCTGCGTTTACCTTAGGGTTCACTGGGTCAGTGGTTCACGCTCGCCCTATTTGGGATGCACGCCACTGAGGCCCGTGATAATTGGCCCAACCCCAAGTCCATCTTGTCACAGTAGTAATAATAATATAGTTATTAGTTAGCAAAAAGTTCAATTTTCCTCCTATAACTTTTGTGAAAGTCCGTTTTTCTTCCCTGAACTCTAAAACTGGGCAAACCACCTCCCTCAACTTTTGAAACCATGCGTTTTACCTCCCTGACCCGGTTATAAGCGGTTTTGAAGGCGGTTTTGTCTTTTTTTTTATTTATTTCGGCTGATTCTTTGAAAAATCATAGTAAATCACAAAAAAATCATAAAATATAAAATCCAATTTTGTTGGACTCCACATGAGTAGATCTACACAGTGAAGACATAATATGATATGCTTTAGTACAAATTTTTTGTTGTAGATTTTGATCTATTCTGTTCTGTAATTAATTGGAATAATTTATAACTATAGTTTCTATGGTCCAATTATAGTAAATATTTTATGGTGGCCTGATTATTGTATGCTTGAACTATAGTAAAAATTTTATACTCATTGGATCATCTAGAACTTAGTTATAGATTTATTTATATTTAATAGGCATAAACCCTAAATAAATCTATAACTAAGATATACATGATCTAATGAGTATGAAATTTTTACTATGGTTCAAGAATATAATAATTAGGCTACCATAAAAATTTCACCACAATTGGACCATAGAAACTACAGTTATGAATTATTCCAATTAATTATAGAAAATAATAGATTAAAATCTACATCAATAACTTTGTACTAAAGCATATCATATTATATGTTCATTGTGTGGATCTACTCATGTAGAGTCCAACAAAATTAGATTTTTTATTTTATGATTTTTATGTGATTTACTATGATTTTTCAAAGATTCAACTGAAATAAATAAAACAGAAAAAAAATAAAACCACCTTCAGAACCGCTTATAACCGGGTCAGGGAGGTAAAACACATGGTTTCAAAAGTTGAGGGAGATAGTTTACCCGATTTTAGAGTTCAGGGAGGAAAAATGGACTTTCGCAAAAGTTAAGAGAGGAAAAGTGGACTTTTTCCTATTAGTTAGGGCCTGTTTGGTTCGCCCTGTTAAACTTTAACAAGTGTTGACCATGAGTTGACCATATGGTGTTCGGATACTAATAGTAGATTAATTAAACTTAATAGATTCGTCTCATAAATTAATCTCAATTTATATAATTAGTTTCATAATTAGTCTATGTTTAACACTCCAGGCATGTGTCCAAATATTCAATGTGATAGATGTTAAAAAAACAAGATGAACTAAACACCGTCCCTCCACGCGTAATGAAAGGGTGGCTCCTCCGCCCCTCCACTGTTACAGCGCCGCGTCTCGCCTGCGCTAGTGCGGGCCCGCGCTGCTCCTCATGGGCTTCGGCCCATCAGCTTTCGCACGACCTGTGCTTCTGCGTTCCCTGCCGCAGTGCCTGCCCACGCGGCCACCGGGCCACGCCGACGCCGAGATGCTGGCCTGCTGCTGCCTGTCGTCTGCTGCTGCTGGCACGGCCACATCGGGTCGCCGTCGTGCAGTGTGCAGATACAGCATGCGGTTGCGGCCAGGCTCAGGTGGGGTGGAGCCGTGGAGGTCGTCCAACGGGAGGACCGGCGGAGGCCGGCGGCTAGTGTTCGGACTACAGAGTCACTTGTCTCACAGAGGAGAAGCAGGTCAGGAAATCGGACGGGCGCCGCACTCGCGAATCTCGTGCCAATAGGCTCTCTCCTCTCTATAATGGGCCGGTAGGATAAAATATTTGGCTTAATGACCAGAATCAGGCCCGAAAACAAGATATACTATAGGGATTCTTTGGGCCACGCCTAGGGCCGTGGCCCTAGTGGCCCTAGGCCCAAATCCGCCCCTGAATGCAGAGATGTATATGTGGGTATGCCATAAGGGATATTTTTGTTTACCAAATGGAACATATAGAGATGATTAGGTTTGCCAATTTATGTGCAGTCAAAGGATGCAAACTGTTGAGCCATGTTACCTTCGGTATTTTCGCCTTTCATATGTAAAATTATGTGCAGTCAAAAGATGCAAACTGTTGAGACATGTTACCTTTGGTATTTTTGCCTTCCATACGTACCTAAAACTGAATTTTGTTTCAGACATGTATTTCCATATTGCAATATCTTTATTCAAAAACAGCTGTTAAAAAGAATCTTTTTTCTCAGGGTAATGCAATATCTCCAGTTCTTTTTACTGCACATAAATTGCCAAACCGTCCTTTCCATTTGTTTTTGACTTACACATAAATTGCCAAACCGGCTTTTTCATACGCATGCTAAAATTGTTGATTTTGCATCACGGGAGCAGCAAGAGGCAATCCAAAGGCTATACAGGATGGTGCATAGTCCAGATGTGTGTAGAGAGGTTCACCATTGATGTTCTTAGTTAGTTGGCCTTAAAGGAGCTGGCTGATCTGAGAGTCGAGCTCTTGCCCAAGCCACATAAGCAAGGTCTGCTGATGTAGATACACGTTGTGTTGTTGCATTCTAAATTCTAGAACAAGCATGCCTAGATTTTATCCACTGCGCATGTGATTTTCATCGACAGTTCACTGAGCTAGCCATACATGATCATTAAATGGATAGGTTAGCTAATATTGTAATGTACATACCATGTGTACCTGAACCATAACCTGCTTTTATCTACAATTTTACATGCTGAGCTTTAGTACAGTCATCTGCACATATTGTTAGAAGTAGTTCAGTGCTCAAAATTTGTAAAGTATTTTTTTAACCTAATTTAAATCCCTCCAGTTTTTATGCAGGAAGTCAAGATATGTAGCCAAATGCGAAGCTTCGACCTTGCTATTATTAGATGTCCATCAAATGGCATTCTTCCAGTACCCTGTTAGTTCCATAAAGCATTTTGTTATTGTGGCTCTGCCCTCATGAAGGTAGGTTTCTCCGGTTCATCCATTTACATTAGTATAGTATCTTAATTTGGTAACTATAATTGTTTTTTTCGCCAATTTCTAGAGTATTTATAATGTTTCCTTCACTTACTGAATTATGTTTTGCATACTTATTTCCCATTCGTGTCAGCCTGAACCTCCCATGGTCGTCGTATAATATTCCAATGGTTAGTGGATGTTGTCCTCTTCATATTATGTATACAGCGATGAATGAAAAGTAAAAAAAAACATTTCTGCTATATCAGTGATGCATGAAAAGTCAGGAAAAAAATTCTGTTGTATCAGTGAATTCGAACTAATATTTTGATTCATATGTTGACTAACCTTTCTGTAAATGTTAATGCAACATTAAATTGTGTTCCTTTACAATTGGCACCACCATTGATTGTTCTGTTAATCACAGTTCACCAATTTCAATTGGATATAGGTTAAAAAATGTCTAACAGGTACCTGCAATGCGTGCTATAGGCTTTGCACTAACAAACAGCACCGCTAATGTTATGCTTAGGAATGCCATATCTCAGATACTGAAATTTTGCAACTCCATGATGCTTTTCGAGGTTGTCAATGACATGATTGTTTGGTACAATATTTGCTTTTGAGATTATAATAATTAATCCATGTTTGTGCTTCCGTTCAGAACTAGCACTATTTTGAATGGTGCAATAATCAATACCGCTTTGGTTTTCATAAATTCCTTAACAACCATAAGTTTGCTCTTATATGTGCAGGTCGGCGACAGTGTTGCTTGGAGTATCCACATGCTGCTTAACCATCTTCAGTTATGTTTCTTCTGTATTCATTCTACTTGAGTATACTTTGTTTATACTCCTCCAGACTTCATTTAGCTTCTAGGTTCTAAGCTTTGGGCTTCTCTTCTTAGTTGCAAAGATGGTACCCCCTCAACATTGCAAATCTATATTTAACTTATTTCTTGACTGTTCTGTGTGCAGCTGTCTATTGTTTAGTACTCTAAGTTTCTGCAATGTAATTCTCCAATGTAGATTGTTTTACGAGTTCGCATGAAAGCAGAGGCCTGCGTGAAATAACCTATTGATGTTCAAACAATGCTAAATGCCCACTATCATTATTATACATTGAATACTTACAAGTACTGAAATTTGTGCTTTAACGTTCTGACGGAGCATTAAACGGTGACATGCATAGATCAGACGTCACAACACATTGGGCATGTTTAGATTGCAATTTTTTTGGAAAATTCATGTAGCACTTTCGTTGTTATTTGATAAAATTTGTCTAACCATGGACTAACTAGGCTCAAAAGATTCATCTCGACATTTACAGACAAATTGTACGATTAGTTATTTTTTTATCTACATTTAATACTTCATGCATACGTCGAAAGATTCGATGTGACAGCTACTGTATCACTTTTTGGAAAAGGTTTTAGTAACTGAACAAGGGCATTGCCGCTCCACCAGCAGCGGGCGCAGCGGAGCGCGCATGCCATCCTAGGCCACGTTTAGATGTTGAAAAAATTTCAAACTGATGAATAGTATCACTTTCGTCTTATTTGACAAATATTATTCAATCGTGGACCAACTAGGCTTAAAAGATTCATCTCGTGATTTCTAACTAAACTGTGTAATTAGTTATTTTTTTTACCTACATTTAATACTCTATGCAAGCGGCTAAAAATTGATGTGATGAAGAGAGAGTAAAAAAACTTGGAATTTGGATGATATCTAAACAAGGCCCTACTATCTGCAATTCTGCAGGCAGCTGGATCGCTCCGTGAAGTATCACTATCGTGGTATCAATCAATACATCGTCCTATAAAGCTCTGCCTGCTGACTCCCGAGTGATGCAACCAGGAGGCGATTTCTTGTACTGTTTTGTGTTCTTTCGAAGGCAAAGAACATCCTGAGTACAGGTTAATTTTCACAGATACCCAGCCCTTGTTTAGATTGAAGAAAATTTCAACCCGATGAATAGTACCACTTTCGTCTTATTTGACAAATATTGTCCAATCATGGACCAACTAGGCTCAAAAGATTCATCTCGTGATTTCCAACTAAACTGTGTAATTAGTTATTTTTTTACCTACATTTAATACTCTATGCAAGCGGTTAAAAATTGATGTGATTAGAGAGAGAGTGAAAAAACTTGGAACTTTGAGGCAAACTAAACAAGGCGCCAGACATGTCCTTGAGACTTTGAGGGAAGAAAAAACATGGCTCTTTTGTGCCCACACACCATACGACGAGACCGACTTCAGTACTCGGAATATATAAATGGTCAGTCTTTGCTCGTGTCCTGGTCCTGGAAGTCTTGCGAAACATGTGTTGGAAAATCTTCTCCACATGGGATGGTGGTTTGGACGGACAAGTGACAAATTGATGACACATAAGGTCATGTTTGGATGCATATGTATTCATTGCAATTCACATGTGTTAAAGTATATTAGAGTAAAATTAAACTAAATTTTATTTCATTTCAGTCCAATACACATGGATTGAGTTAGATTTTATATGCATCCAACCAAGACCTAATGTGTTTTGACCTTTATTTTGGGCCAACACATGTGGTACTCGGCGATGCAACTTCCTGTCTCCGTCCGGTACACAGCCGCAGACACCTGCCGTAGGCTGTAGCGCCATGGGTGTGAGTTCGTCCAACTCGTCCATGAAAAATATAGGAGGAACAGGCGAGTCGATGGGGGTGACTGGTGGCGCACGTTTTTCTTACCCTAAACATGTTTTTTTTTAATTTCGTGAACATGTGGGCTTGACAGCTGACAACACGAGCTCAACTGTTGCTAGTCGTGACGCAACCGAAGCAGTACTAGGATTATTTAGAGTAGGTAATTCTCGAGTTACCGCAACAAAATCTAGTAAAATTGAAAAGTTAAACAAAAAATAAATCTAGACGCAGAAATAATCTGAAAGTCAAAGCCTGAACAAAGCAAATTCAATACTCCAGGAAAGAAAAACAAGACTCCATCTGCATCTACCGAGAACAGCGAGCGAATAACGGACACGATAAAAATAATGGACACGATCACACGATAAAAACAAGGTTCTATCGCATTCCTGTATAGGAGGAGAGAGCAAGGCCTTGTTTGGATCATGGGATAAAGTTGAGCCTACTCCTTTTAATCATTTTTTAGCTCTTCTGATCCAACAAGAGGTCTAAAAGTGGAAGCTAAGCTTTAGCCCACTTCTGTTCTATTAGCCCTTTCAAGCTAGATTAAAGAGGACTAAAAGTGATCCCGTAGGAGCAAAAGACGAATATTACCCCCACCTACCCCTTTGAGTCTTGCGTTTGAGTATTAACTAGGGACAAATAGGTCATGATAAGACACATGGCTAATCTTTAAACCCTGGTCGAAACAGCCTCATAAGCTAAACTTTGTGCCCTTCATTCGTAGGGCTAAAGCCCTGAACTAAAATTTAGTCTACGGATTCGAACAGGGTCTAATTTTTTTCTTCTTCATAAAAATAACGGCTCGTGTCGCATGGGAAAACGACGCACACGATAAAATCATGGCGGGAGCCGGGCGATTCGGAACTCCACTTCCACACCTCCCACGCCTCGGCCGCCGCGCCTCCCCCGCACCCGGTCCACATAACCCGTGAGTCGTAGGCCGAATCGTCAGTGCCACAAGGCCCCGCGGCGTGCATAGACCGGGTGCACGCGGCGGCTCGGGCGGCCCCCTGCGGCTCGGAGACAAAAGGCTATCCAGTAGAAAACTACCACGAACTGGCGTGCCACTGCCACGAGCTCTCCTCCTCTCTTCTTCCGCCCCCTGCTGCTTGCAAAAAGGGGAAAAAAAATAATAAAACTCGCGCACTCACTCGCGCGCTCCGTTCGGTCACCAAAAGGGAGGAGCGCGGGCGAGGTGTCGCCCTCACGGAGCTGCGAGGGTCGGTGAGAATTTCTAGCTTGCTGCCTGCCTCCGATGTCCGATCGCGTTCGTCGTGCTGTGTGGCTTACTGGCTGGGGCGGGATTCGTGCTCGGTTTAGCTGGATTATTCTCCCGTTCAGCCAGGCCAGGTTGCTGAACGCCTGAACCAGTGGTGGAGGCTTCACTAGCTGGTTCTGTGGATGCTTGATAGTTGATTGGATTTGGTTTGGGGAATTTGTGTTGTGTGGATGGGAGGATTTGTCACAGTCGGTCTATCAGGTTGCAGCTTCATCGATTTCAGTAGAAGGAGGCTTCACTAGCTGCTCACCTCGTGGAACGGGAACTACTGGTGTCGCCGCTCGGGCTGCCGAAGCCACAGCCTTGGCTCGCATGTGCCGTGGCGCCGCTGGAGCAGAGCAGCCGCTCGCCTCGGATGCGCCGCGCCGCTGGAGCAGCAGCCGCTCGCCTCGGATGCGCCGCGCCGCCGGAGCCGCCGCTCGTCTCGCATGGGTGTAGCTCGAAGCCGCTCGCCTCAGATGCGCCTCGCTGCCGAGGCATAGCTGCTTGCCGCGCCCTCAGAGCACGGAGCTAAGCTCGACTCGCACGTTGGGCCGCCGGAGCTGTCCAGCTTGGCTCGCCGGAGCCACCCTCACCTCGCTCGCGCGCGGAGCCGTCGCCGTCTGGCATGCGCTGCAGCTGCAGCCGCCACCGCCGGCCTTCCTCTCGCGGTGCTCGCAGCTCACCAGGCGGGCTTTTCTCCTCCTTGTTTCCTTCACCCTGGGAACGGCGGCTGATTCGAGTTTGTTGAATTTTTTATGCAGTTTATTATGCAAAACATGTTGACAATTTCACTGCACGAATTATGCTGTCAATTTCGTTGCACGAATTGTTAAATGCTCTGGTTTAGTAGCACACACACCGTATTTGTCCTGTTCTCCCTCCTCCAGCGATAGGGTATATTCCACTTGTGCTGATTAAAGGCCACCAGGATCAGCAGCCACTGCTCACCTCACCAGTCGCCACTTGTGTTGGTTGCTTTGCAGGTGTTTGTAGGATTGCGTAGGTGAGCTCCTGCTGCTTGGGGACAGCCATGGCCACCGGCGTGGCTCCAGCTCCTCTCCCACATGTCAGAGTGCGCGATGGTGGCGTTGGGTTCACCAGGAGCGTAGACTTTGCGAAGGTCTTGTCTGCTCCCAGCGCCGGCACGATGAGGACAAGCTCCTCCAGAGGCAGGGCGCTCGTGGCGAAGAGCTCAAGTACTGGTTCGGAGACCATGGAGCTCGAGCCATCTTCAGAAGGAAGCCCACTTTTAGGTATTGCTCTTGTGTCCTTGCACGTATATTTTGTAGCTGTGTATTTTTCAACTCAAGGGATCTGTCCCAGATTTAAAATCGATGCACTCTTTTCCTAACTGAATGAAATGTCCTTTCTGCGTCCTTCAGTACCCAGGCAAAAGTACTGTGAATCAATACACCAGACAAGGAGGAGGAAAACTCGAACTGTGATGGTGGGGAATGTGCCACTTGGCAGCGATCATCCTATAAGGATTCAAACCATGACGACTTCAGATACCAAGGATGTTGCAAAAACAGTAGAGGAGGTGCATCCCATCTGAAATTCATATTGATTGTTCTTAGTATTCTCTACAGAGTTTGAATGCGGGAGATTTTACTCAGCCTTTTTCAGATGATTTCTATTTTGTGTATATTTAACTAATGAACATATCACTTGCACCATTTCAGGTGATGAGGATAGCAGATAAAGGAGCCGATATTGTTAGAATAACCGTCCAGGGTAGGAAGGAAGCTGACGCCTGCTTTGAGATCAAGAACACTCTGGTTCAGAAGAAGTAAGGTGTCATTTTCTTCACATTCACTGAGTTCACATGTATGTGTCCTCACCCTTTTCATTGTGTTTGTATAGTTACAACATTCCACTAGTGGCCGATATTCATTTTGCTCCTACAGTAGCTCTAAGGGTGGCAGAATGCTTTGACAAAATTCGTGTGAACCCAGGAAATTTTGGTGAGTGAAATATTGACATCCCTCATTTTAGTCTGTCATGTTTTTATTACTGTAAAATGCTGAGAACTGTACTGGCAGCTGATCGTCGTGCTCAATTCGAAAAGCTGGAATATACTGATGACGATTACCAAAAAGAGCTTGAGCATATTGAGAAGGTTGAAAAATTGTCACTCTTAGTCTTGTTTCAATCAGTGTGAACATATGGCATGTTATCTTACAGAGCCATATTAATTTTTGTCTCAGGTGTTTTCTCCATTAGTTGAGAAATGCAAGCAGTATGGAAGAGCAATGCGTATAGGAACAAATCATGGTAGTCTTTCTGACCGCATAATGAGCTACTATGGTGATTCTCCACGGGGAATGGTGATTATCTCATTTCCAAGGAAATGTTTAAATAGTAGTACATAAAAGTTTGACATCTTCTGCACAATGTTGCAGGTTGAGTCTGCTTTGGAATTTGCTAGGATATGCCGAAAGTTGGACTTCCACAACTTTGTATTTTCGATGAAAGCTAGTAACCCTGTTGTCATGGTCCAAGCATATCGCCTGCTTGTGGCAGAAATGTATAACCTAGGATGGGATTATCCCTTGCACTTGGGTGTTACAGAAGCTGGAGAGGGTGAAGATGGAAGGATGAAGTCTGCTATCGGCATTGGGACACTGCTAATGGTAATTGCTTCACTACTTATTTATGTTGTATGAAATTAAATCTCTTTCAAATGGTTAATCTGGAAACGACGTAAACGACATGGAAATGATAGCCTCTTCTCAGGATGAAGAATACTTGCTTCTTTTGGAGCTTATAGCTGGAAGCTTTGAGGATGAATATTTTTAAAATAAATTTTACCATTCAGTTCCATAGCATGATATGTTATGATTCCATATTAACAAAAACCCTACAATCAAATAGCTGACTGGAAAAAAAATATGTGTTTAAGATTATTAAACTCTGTTTTGTGGATTAACTGATTGAGACGTTTGCCATCCTACGACACATAATAAAGTACAAGGCTAGCAGTTTCCTGTAAATCAATTGAATTATGGAAACTGGCAAATTCTACGAAAAACATTGACTATATCTTTTGTGTCTTCTATTGCAGGATGGCTTGGGTGATACAATCCGTGTCTCCCTCACAGAACCACCAGAAGAAGAGATTGATCCTTGTCAAAGATTGGCAAATCTTGGGGCACTGGCTGCAAACCATCAAATTGGGGTGGTAATGCACTTTCACTTTCCATACTTTCCAGTCACCATATAGTAAATACAAGTCCTTACTATTTGTGTTTTCCCTTAAGCATTTATTTAATTCTCTTGGATTTTGTATTGTTTTATCAGGCCCCATTTGAAGAAAAGCATAGGCGTTATTTTGATTTCCAGCGTAGGAGTGGTCAATTGCCTTTGCAGAAGGAGGTTTGTTAAAAATAATTCCACATTATGGTCATAAAACTACTAATGCTAGATTTCTTATTGGTTGCTCACGCTCTTATGACAGGGTGAGGAAGTTGACTACAGAAATGTCCTGCATCGTGATGGTTCTGTACTGATGTCAGTTTCCCTGGATCAATTGAAGGTAATCTGCACCTTTTGTACTCTTTTTTGTTGAATTTTCTGGTATACATAATATAACACACAAAGGGATTTCAGCACGGGGTTTTTGATTTAGGATCCACACCTAGTAGTTGTTAAGTAGCACCATTGTTGTTTTCCATGCATTTTTCTATTGAAAATTGGTTGTTACTCCAAATAAACGTTGCAGTGACCACTCTTTATTGCTTAGCCATCTGAATAAGTGTGTTCTGTAGTGATGAATGCTCCCTTTATTTGCCAGGCTCCTGAGCTCCTTTATAGGTCTCTTGCAGCAAAGCTTGTGGTTGGTATGCCTTTCAAGGTCTGTTCTATGGTTTTTATGTGCTAGTACACTGCTGTTTTTAGACAGATTTTAGTTGAAGTTGATTATTTCTCCTATGGCTATCAGGATCTGGCTACTGTAGATTCCATTCTTTTGAGGGAGCTCCCCCCTGTAGAAGATGCTGAAGCTGTGAGTTATAGCTACATTTCTATCCCTCTCTCAAGTGCATATGCTGATTGTTTTATTCCCTTTTTTAGAGCTATGCTCTAATTTTGTGAATGTGTACAGAGGCTTGCACTCAAAAGATTAGTTGACATCAGCATGGGCGTGCTGACACCCTTATCGGAGCAGTTGACAAAGCCACTCCCACATGCAATTGTACTTGTCAACCTCGACGAATTGTCAAGTGGTGCACACAAACTTTTGCCAGAAGGTAGTTATTTGAATTAGACCATGACATTATTGTTTCTTTGCTAATAGTTTAAGGACAATTATTTCACTGAGATGACAGAATCATAGAAATGAGCTTTCTAGTTCAGATTAGAAGAAAAGGTACTCCCTCGTCCCTCCATTCCAATATAATGATCGTTTCTAGTTTGTCCTACGTCAAACTTTTCTAACTTTGACAAAGTTCATAGAAAAATGCTCCAAACATCTACAACATCAAGTTAGTTTCATTAAATCCACCATGAAATATATCTTGATGGTTCAGTTTGGTATTGTTGATCTTAATATATATTTCTTATAAACTTGGTCAAAGTTAGAGGAGTTTTGACTTACGATAAAACTAAAAGGACCTACATTTTGGTACGAAGGGAGTATGTTGTTTTGCCTAATCTCATCGTTTTGTCCTTTTTTATGGTGTGTATAGGCACTAGACTAGCTGTCACTCTTCGTGGTGATGAATCATACGAGCAGCTAGATATTCTTAAGGATGTTGATGATATAACAATGTTGTTACATAATGTTCCATATGGTGAGGAGAAGACAGGCAGGGTGCATGCTGCTAGGAGGTAAGAAAACACAGTGGTCGATTAAGATGTGCTATTAAACGAGAGATTCTTAGGATTTATTTATCCATCATGCTCAACAGCACTGTGGGTCCTTTTTGTCCTTTGAGGTTTAACATATTTAATATTTTTTTATGTCTTGCAGGTTATTCGAGTACTTACAGGCCAATGGCTTGAACTTCCCTGTAATTCATCACATATATTTCCCTAAAGCCATTGACAGGTGACTGTCAATATTTCTATTTTCTTCCCCTTGGAATTGTGAGTCGTGGCTTTCTTGTTTATTCTAATCCAACTATGTGCAGAGATGGTCTTGTCATTGGTGCTGGGGCCAACGTTGGTGCTCTCCTAGTTGATGGTCTTGGTGATGGTGTACTTCTTGAAGCTGCTGACCAGGAATTTGAGTTCCTGAGGGACACATCTTTCAACTTGCTCCAGGGTTGCAGGATGCGCAACACAAAAACTGTACGTTCATGTTGTTTTTTGGTTTAATGATATGGCTATCTCTGTCTGTATATCCAGTGGACAACATATCCACTAGTTGCAGAGTTGTAGTAAAAAAAGAAAAAAGGGAAAAGAAAACAAAAAATAACTGTTGATGTTTCTCTCTGAGATGAGAGTAGATTTTGTGAAAAGTGATTTTCTGACTGTGAATGCTGCAGGAATATGTGTCTTGTCCTTCGTGTGGCCGAACGCTCTTTGACCTTCAGGAAATCAGTGCTGAGATTAGAGAAAAAACCTCTCATCTGCCAGGTGTCTCGGTGAGTTTTCTGATACAAATATATATGGCCTGATCAACTGTATATGACTTTCAAAAAAAGATCAACCGTATATGAATTTCCTTCTTTTCTATCAGTTATACTGATCAACCGATACATATTTGCCTGGCAGATCGCTATCATGGGTTGTATTGTCAATGGGCCAGGAGAGATGGCTGATGCCGATTTCGGGTACGTTGGAGGGGCTCCTGGAAAGATCGACCTTTACGTTGGCAAGGTAATAATTCCATTGCTTGGTTGCCAAAATCATGTATATGAAATGGAAAGTTTTACTATGTTGTTGAGCAGTAGCTGTGCATTCGTATTGTTTGTTCGCTGGTCTCAGAAACACTTGGGCCAAACAGGTTTGCTACTGGCTAGAGCTGCCTGGTCCAGTTAGCACTCGGAGGGCACGCAAATGCGGCTGTGAGCCCGTGATAGAACAATGCTTTTTTTTTTGATCTGCAGTTCCTTGTCCCGAAGCTGCTGTTCCCATCATCCTGCTAAAAACAATGCATCTTTCTTTCTGCAGACTGTTGTGCAGCGCGGCATTGCTATGGAAGGTGCCACTGACGCCTTGATCCAGCTGATCAAGGACCATGGCCGATGGGTGGATCCTCCTGCCGAGGAGTAGGGGCTGTAGGCTGTAGCCTAGTCTGTAGTTTATATTTTGTAAAGCGAAACACGCAATGCATGCAGCAACTGAGCATACATACAATGTACATCATCCCTACACATTTTGTACATCTATTGAGATTTGAGAAATAAATCAGAAATATTGTGTGACGGCAAATCTGCAGCACCCCCGATGAAGCAGATACGATATATCATCAGAAGAATCCTATCATTCATCATGGTGTAACAAAATAAGATTATGCTAGTATTTCTGCTAATTGCCATTCTTGTTTGGTTTGTGAAACCAATTTGCTCTGTCCCTTCTGGTATAGATTTGTTATGTGCTTGTTAAAACAGACTCTGGTTGGCGAGTCAGTTGGCTTAACTAGTGATCATCTGTAACACTCTGGTTTGCTTCACTAGTGATATGCTCATCAACCAAGCCATCAATTGAACGTGAGATATTGCAGAGAACCTAGTTCAATGGGGATGCTCGGCTGCTGTTTTGTTCCCTCACTGCTTCCATAGCGTCGGATGGCAACCGTTGCAGTCAGGGCTTCAGGTCTAACCGATCTGCAGTGATACATAACCACAAACCACTCCCTACCTGTTAAACAACGTACCAAGATGAATCAAGCCTCGGTCTCGTGATGGAAGCTTGCTAGCTGTTGTGGTTAGTTGCATGTCAGTGGTCTGTTAGGCTGTTAGCTAATTAAGATTTGTTCCTACTTAAGCACATTGCCTGGCAGAAGATTGTTTTTTTCCATTTAAGTTACTTGACACAGACAAAATACATGCCATCAGTGCATGACAGTATGACGCGATCTACGCTCTACGATCCACAGCTGCCGTGCCTCTCCTTCTGCTCGCCGCGCGCTACGCGTCGTCGGCCTTGAGGACGAGCCCGAGCTGCCGCATGAGGCTGGGATGGCCATACTCCGCGATGCCGAGACGCTGCAGGTCCCGCGGGTGGATGCTCTCGTCGGGCAGCGCCGCCTTCTCCATCTCCATCAGCTCTCGGCGAACCTTCGCCCTGTAGATCAGACCGGCCAGGGAAACAGTCTTGGGCGCGGCACGCTGGACGTCTTTGACCTTCTTTGCTTCACCGGCTCACCACTCTGCGCCGCCCCTGATGCCGGCGGCTCCGACGGTGGCTGCGCAGACGTCACAATGATCTGCTCGGGAAGAGCTCCCCGTAGAGCTGGGAAATCGTCGGAGCCGCTTTTTCGATCAGAGTAACTGCCCGTGTCTGAACCACTGCTGCTTCTTGAGCTCGGCCTGCTGCCGGTTTGGACGATGGTGGACACGCCGCAGATGTGGACGTCCTCTTCCTCCTGCTTCACCGAGATGCCTTTGCTTTTGCTCTCCTCAGCGAGCTTCTCACCCTTTTCCTCCGGGAGGATATCCACGACGATGGGGCGTTCCTGGGCGAACTTGTCGAGCTGTGTCTTCAGCTCGAACAGTATGGAGTCTTCCGCAGAGTCAAAGTCAATCTCGATCTCACCATGGGTATCGGCATCCCCAAACTGCTTCAGGAGGAACTCAACGATGTGCTCTGGCAGTTCCAAAGACAGCGAGGACAGGCAACCAGCAAGCTGATTCCTCTCTTCTTGCGACATCCGCGGCGCCCGTGTCTGCTTCTGCTTCTGCTCCACCAGAGGTGAAATCTTCCTCCTCTTCACCGAAGGCGCATTGCCTCCACCATCCAACATTGGCTCCGATCGCTGTTTGGAGGCCAAGAACCGCTCCTTCTTGCCGGTGGCTGGTGCGCCGCCCTTGCATGCCCCACGCCGGGATATAAGCTCTGCTTTCTTTAGGAGACCGGGCTGTTTTTGGAAGCTAGCCTATTGGTCTTTTAGAGGGAAAAAAACCAGATGTCCGAGGAAGGGAAGAATCTGCACATAAAAAGGCTGTTTTTAAGCTAGCCAAATGGTTTTTTAAGGAAAAAAAAGGTCTGTTCGTTTGAACTACTTTTCAGCCAACGAATAATATTTTTCTCTCATAACAAATTAGCATAAGCATCAACATAAACCAAATTTCAACATAAGCGATAAGGATGAAAATGTCAAACAGTTCCCATGTTGGTTGCAAAAACTTGAAAACTCTGCCACTTCATTTTGTTGCATGCGTGATGATCCATAAAACAGGCGCGAGGCGTCGGCATGGAACACCCGTGGACGAATCAAATACGTATAGAATTGCATATGTAAATGTCGTCATTACCTTATTTTTTTGCCGGATACGTTTTTTTAGCAATTTTGCCGGATACGGATTCTGAATATCCTCGGATACTAACACAAAATGAAGAGTTTGGATACGAATATTTATTTAATTTTGTTACCTATAAATATCTATCCAATATTTTTTAAAAAACAGATTATATAATAGGATATAGAAATATAATAAACATACTAAATTCTATACATATAAAATGAATAATGAATAATAATAAACCTATATAGTCATACTAATTGTCATATTAACTATATATCATAATCATATTAATTAGTGTACATTAATATTTAAGATAAAACATATAGGTCACTAATTACTCAACTTTTAAATAGTTTATTAAGCTTCTAAGGGAAACATTTGAGTGATTAATTAAATGAAAGCATCACTCAATTTTTTTTTGACCCTTGGATTTAAATGAAAGTGCCCAGATCAATCTTTCCTCTTTCTTCCTGTCTTCCTCCGCACGCATTAGCCCGACCTTGACACCGTATGCCCGCTTGCCCCAACCGCCTTCTTTTTGTGCAGCTCCATCGACTTCACCATGGCTGGATCCACCGCCGTCCACCACAACTAGACCCTAAAATCCATCGATGTGCTTCCTCCCAATGGTTGTCTTCATCTACAGCTGTGCTCCCCCCTCGCCACCGCCTTCCAACCAACTCCGGCAATGTCTAGACACCGCCGCCTTCGCCGCCACCTACGACCACTGTCACGCTATCCCCCCCAGGGGGGATGTCCTTGTGCTATCACGGCTACACCCTCGTCTTTGCCTTGGTCAACCGCCTTCCTCCATCGCTCAACCAGCGGCTCCAACGTCGACTCTGCACTCGCCACCACCGCCAAACCAGCCTTCTTCCCCAGCAATCCTTCGTGCATGTTTAAACACGTTTCATAGAATTGGAAACAATCTACACATAGTTTCATCCTAATAAAACCTATCTATCATATCTCTTCATAAATTTCTTGTCATGTTACCATTTTTGCTTACGTGGCATCTTATTAATGAGTTTGAAAGCACGTGAAACATGCATTGAGAATGGCCTAACAAGTAGCTAATGGTCGCACGTGGTTCATTGGGAGGGAATAATAACACGTCGGCTCAGGGTTGGGTGCATTGAGAACCAACAAATATGTAAGGAGTGATGACAGATGGATTGGGCACGCGGGAATTTAGGAATGATTTTAGGTTACTATTGGAGCACGCGACTTCTTGTTTGTTTCCAATACCGATAATGATATAATTAAGACGTCTAGACGGACGACCGCCTCCCTCCGTCTACTCCCGCACGCGTCGCTCGCCCAGCAATCTTATCCGCTCGTCCTGTCCACACACGCCGATGCTTGCTGCGCCGTTTCCTCCCTGTGTCGTCGTGCCCATCCGCCCACCCCACTCCACCTCGCCGCTGCCGGTCCCCTACAGCGCCGCGCCCCATCCCCTGAGGCCTCCTTCGCGCTACCTCCCCACGCTGCCTCCTCCGTGCCACATTCCCCACTAGGCCCAGTCTGCCTCGTCCGCCTCCACCGTGTTGCCTCCTCGCCGCGGCCGGCCCGCTCGCAGCGACCGCCTCCACCGAGCCAGTGAGCCTCCACAACAGATGCTCCAACAAGCAGGCGAGGGGGACGAGATTCGTGTGACGCCGTGCCCGTCAGCGAGTTGCCCATGTCGCCGTCGCACTGCGAGGTCCATGCGCTGCCATCGACCTCCGCGCCGGCGTGCCTCTATTCGTTCAAGCAAAACTCATGTTGTAAGAGTATATTTCAAGTGTTTTAGATGTTTCATCTTGATGTTGCAAGTGTTTCATCTTGATGTTACAAAAATATATTAGAATGTTGCACATATTGCAGTAGCTATACATGTATGTTTTAAGTGTATGTTCTAAATGTTTCATCTTATTTTTCAGACGTTTGTTTGCAAGTGTTTTATCTGGATGTTGCATACATTTTCACACATATGAAGTGCTTTCAGGTGTTTTTTTGCTAGTGTTTCATACGCATGTTTCGAGCGTTTCAACTGTTTCATAGGTATGTTGCAAGTGTTTTACCTTGATGTTTTAAAAGTAGACCTGGTGTTGCAGCTAGTGTTTCATATGCATATTTTATGTGTTTCATCTGCCTTCAGAAGTATATTGCAAGTGTTGCATCCGGATATTTCAAAAGTAGATCAGGTGGTGCATCTCTGTCTTCGCTTTTCTGCTGCCTCACCTTTGCCTCGATGTCTCCTCCTC
This sequence comes from Saccharum hybrid cultivar R570, assembly GCA_038087645.1. Classification (NCBI taxonomy): domain Eukaryota; kingdom Viridiplantae; phylum Streptophyta; class Magnoliopsida; order Poales; family Poaceae; genus Saccharum; species Saccharum hybrid cultivar. The sequence continues at coordinate 5,193,553 of JAQSUU010000191.1, read as the reverse complement.
CTCCTCTCGGCGCTGGCTGGGCATCCGCCACCCCCTCCTCCTCTTCTGGATGTTGGCGTAACCACCTGCTGCAGCTGCTCGCCGCGTGCATGCACGTGAGAGCCGGAGGGGACGTGAGCGGGGACTCCCACGTGCAGCTGGGCGACGCGGGCCCCGCGTAGGTGGGCGCGGGATGCAGGTGCGCGGGGGGAGACGGAATGCAGGCGTGGCGCGTCCGTCCGGACATCCGGACATTAGCACTGCCGTTCCAATAGTTTTGGGAATAGATATTAGGTATATTTGGAGATGTAAACGATTTGTATTTCATGTTTATACTACCTCCATTCTAAATTATAAGTCGCTTTTAACTTTTCTAGATACATAATTTTTATTATGTATATGGGCAGTCTAGGTAGTATATAGTAAAATCAATATTTTTAGAAAGTCAAAACAACTTATAATTTGAAATATAAGGAGTATTATATTTGTTATCATACTGAACATACACCAAACTAGAAAATCCTCTTAACCAACATAACTCTCGGCACAAATCTTCGTATATAACACGAGTGTCGCTACACTTTGTTCTTGTTTCGCTGAAATTTGGCTTATGTTAATGCTTATGCTGATTTGTTGTGAGAGAAAAACATATCCATTCGTTGAAAAGTACTATCGAAGTAATTCAAGCAAACAGGGCCTAAGTGTATCCCTTCGCCCACTATAAAAACAGGGGAGAAGTAGACATCACAACGCTTCAATATATACATACATACAGTGCTGCTGCCTCTGCCATGGCAATGCAACAAGAATTAATCGATGGCATGGTAAGCCACTAAGGTCAATGTGGATAAACACGCTTTTGTATAAAAATCTCCGTGTCTATCGATCGATCGGCAGTTTTCTTCACATGTCGAGCCAGTCGTCGTCGTCTTCGTTGAGGTAGTACCTGTACCTGTCGAGATCCTGGTCGGTGAGGCCGTACTTGAGCCGCCAGTACTCGAGCCGCTCCTCGGCCTCCCTCATGTTGTTCATCAGTATCTGCACCCAAATGACGGATTGCGTCAGCCGTCAGGTCAAGAAACAGAAACAAAAACCAAAAAATGTTTAGTAAGGAGTACTCGTAGTAAGCTCACGCACGTGATACGCGATGTTGATCTTCTGGAATTCGACGCCGGTGTCGCGGTCGCTGTCCTTGCAAACGTCCGGATGGTACTGCACGACGCAGGGGAGACGAACGAACTCGTCAGAATGGTAATTGAAGCCTTGTTTAGTTTCCCTAATTCTCCCCAAATTTCACTATGCAAAAAGAAGATTTCCTGTCACATCAAAATGTCGGCAAATACATGGAGTACTAAATATTGATAAAATCAAAAACTAATTACACAGTTTTGTTGTACTTTGCGAGATGAACATTTTAAACCTAGTTAGTCAAAATTTGGATAATTTTTATCAAATACAAACAAAATGCTACAGAAATTCTGATACAGTGTTTTTCTCCCCAATTCACCGAACTAAACGAGGCCTGACTGATAGGTGAGTACAGAGGTTATGGACGCACCACGAGCGCGAGGCGGCGGAAGGCCTTCTTGACCTCGTTCCGGGTGGACCCCGGGCGCAGCCGCAGCGTCCGGTAGTGCTCCTCCGCTAGGCCCCCGGCCGCGCCCACCCCCGCCTCGCCCACGAAGCTGCATCTGATGGCCACCGCGGCGCGGCGCCTCGCCGTCACCGTACCCGTCCTCCTCCTCCCCCACACCTCCATCGACGACGGCGGCGGCGCCACGCGCACGCCTGCCCCAACGGCCATTTCAACACCGCTCGCGGCGGGCTCACGCACGAGAGAGAGAGAGGCAGGGGTTGGAAGGAAGCAACGAAGAGCGCCGCGACCGCGAAGCGAGAAGCAGATGATCGAGCTGGTGTGAGCTGCGACTGCGAGGGGAGAACGAAGTGTGTGCTGTGCTTCCGGATTTGACCGTTCTGTGGGGGCCGGCGCTCGGGGCCGGGCCTCCGCGGGCGGCCACGCTGTGCAAGGCAAGCAGCCAACGCGGCGGCTGCGTGCCAAATGTTGGTTGCCGATAGCGGGGAAGAGGACAGGAAGTCAGCATGCAAGACAGCAACGGCTAGCTAGGCCTCGATCGGCAGATCCAGCCAGCCAGACGGTTCGGGTAAATGTCACGGACTCACGGGACGGAACGGTGAGAATGTTGCATTGCACCGGACGACGACGTGAGCGACGCACGGTCGCACGCAACCCCCCCGTACCCGTATTTCCCACTGGGGTTGCTTGCTCGTCTGTGCGACAGGGACTTACAATGGCAGGGACGGTGAATTTCGCAGTGTCGATCTTTCTTCGTATGTTCCGGCTATGCCAAGACGACGTCGTGTTGCGCCGGTTAAACCAAGGCGACACGGCCAACGGGCCAAACCGCCCAACCCCGTTAGGCCCTTCCATTTCCACGCGGCATCTAGATAGCCCATTCCGTCCAGCCACATGCGTTTCTACCTCCTACGGAGTTCATTCAGCAGCTTGGAATTGGGACGGTCACGCGTGATCGAATGCTCCTGGTCAGCGTCGATGGGGACCCATCCAATCTCCCTTGGCCCTGTTCGGTTAGAGAAATCCTAGCCTGGAATCATTCCTTCTAACGAAATCTTATATAAAATTGAATAGCAATCCTGAACCGAAATGGTTCCCGGGAGTTTTTCATGCTAAACGAACGGGCCTCGGTATTGTCGATCGATGGAACATACGCTATCCACGCATGCATATATAATTATAGAGTAAAGTTCTCGATAGAGATTTTTTTTTCTTTGAATCAGGCTGCTAGTTTGACACCAGCACCGCAAAATTTTCACAATCGAGCAGATAAATTATCCTCTAAAAAAGTAGTGCATCAGGTAGATTTTGTATGCATGCATGGGATAGGGATAGAATTTCATGAAGAATTACACAGAATAGCAGAGGGGTACTGCATGCAGAAGGAACTGCCATTGCAGGCCGCGGGCAGAGCCGCCTCCGCCTGCCTGCTCCTCAGCTCCGCTGCCGCCATCGCGTCTAGGGCTCCTCTTCCTCTCCGATGCGCCTGCCAGAGACAAGAAGTGAGGACACTTATCCTTTTCCCGTAGTTTTCAAGTGTCTTAGAATTGAGTCTAAATAAATTTCTGGTGAAATCAGATGAATTTTTTTGGTCAGGATCGTGCGTCCTACGATGAATTCGGTGATTGCCACGACGAGATCGTCATTGCAGGCGTCAATTTCATCAGCAGACGGTCAATTTGTGGCCTTTATCTGCAAGGGGAGGGGTGCTTCTGGGAGCCCCTACGAGGACAACGATTTTAGGTCATTGATCTCATCGTCGATGGTCGCGGAGCTCGAGCTGATGAATCTGCAGCCTATGTCATAGCCGACGGTGCAACTGCCAATATTCTTTTAGCGATTTAGATGTATTTTGGATTGGTTCCGAAGCCTTGGATCTTGGCATGTCCAATGTTTTGGGGTTGATTCGAATAAGGACCGCACAGGAAAGCCATTAGAAAAGAAGACGAAAGAATCTGAATAGAATATTATGTATCTTTTATTTTAGATTTTGTCATGTGTATTTTAGGGATATACCATGCCAAGATTTAATATCAGCCTTCTTCCCTTAAAAAAAAAAGAAATTGGCGTTGCAAATGTTGGGCTTGCTTGATACAACTTATATAAACTAGATATAGCTAAACTAAACTGAAACTAGCCAAATGATACAATTTTTTATAGCTTTGGACACGCTTATTCCCAATACCCTCATTTATATAAAAACAAAAACACAACTTACTTTTTACTTTATTTGTATACTCATTCCTTCGTAAAACAAGTGCACTTCTAGAATTGAATTGAGGGGATAAACCAATGCCACTATAAAATTACATATATACTCCTAAAAAAAGGTAAGGTAACATGTAATAACTGCACATTGCGAATAGAGAGTAGCAAAAAGTACTGGTCCTAGGTGGTCTATGGCCTAGAAGTGCACTTATTGTGGGATAAATTTTAAATGCTAAAAGTGTGTTTATTTTGGAACGGAGGGAGTATTTACCAAATAAGAGCATCTCCAATGATTCTAAAAAAATTGGTAAATCAATTAGTTTTTCAAGTGGCTAAAAAATTGAAAGCATATTTGTTGGGTCCTCCGGTAATTTTCAAAATTTCGCTCCTAAAATATAGAAGACAATTTTGCATCAGAATTGAATCCCAGACTATTTGCAAATCACCTAACAAATTTTACATTTAATTTCTCACTTGTACATTTACATTAAAAAAAACTCGACCTATACCCTATCCTACTTCTTATTATTCTTCACGCCCTCCACCTTCATTTGGCCAATCGATACGCGCGCGTATATTTCCGCAAGATTGGATCGATTTTTTCAAGTGCGTAAAGATTGACAATTGGTAGAGAGCAGTTTTTTCAATCTTGCCAAAAAATCAAAATTGGAAGTGAGTTTTGAGAACTCTTGGAGATGCTCTAATCTGTATCAAACAGGACTATAGTTGACATGCACTTGTGGCCGGGAGCCGAGCAGACTGCAGAAGACGCAGGAACATGAAGAGAGCTCGTCCTAGCTGGACACCGGCAACACGGAATGCCCCCAACGTATCTGGGGCTGGGGCGTGGCCGAGGCCCACGGACCGACGCCCACGACAAGGCCCAGGGCTATTAGCTGTTTCCTTTAGAAAACGGGTTCATTTTACCTTCCTCGAATATCATAAAAGTCAACTTTTTCTCTCTCAACTCTAAAATAAAAAATAACTCCACCCTTATCTTCTAAACCGGTCACTTGACCTTCATGTCTGATTCCCTTGGTGGTTTTTTTTTATGTTTATTTCGGCCGAATCTTTGAGAAAACGTAGTAAACATAGAAAAATCATAAAATAGAAAATTCAATTGTGTTAAACACCACATGACTACATCTACATAACGAACATATGATATAGTATTCTCAAGAAAAACATATGATATGATATGCTTTAGTATAAAGTTTTTGTTGTAACTTTAGATTTATGCTTTTTGTATAATTAATTCATAGCTACACTTTCTCTTGTCCAATTGTGGTGAAATTTTAATGTTGGGCTAATAATTTCATGTTTGAGCTATAGTATAAATATTTCATGCTCGTTGGATCATATATAGCTGAGCTATAGATTTATCTAGGTTTATCTATTGAATTATCTACGTTTATCTAGATAAAACTATAACTCAGTCATACATGATCCAATGAGCATGGAATTTTTGTCACATCTCAAGCATGCAATGATTAAACCACCATAAAAAATTTGTATTAATTGGACCACGAAAACTGCACCTATGAATTAATTACAGAAAAACGTATATCTAATGATATTTTTTTGCACTAAAGCATACCATATCTTTTGTTCACTATGTATATCAACTCATGTGGAGTCCAACAAAAATTTCATGCCCGTCGGATCATGTATGTTTAAGTTATAGATTTAATTTCATTTAAAAACTAATTTAACAAACATAAACCTAGATAAATCTATAACTCTATCATACATGATCTAATGAACATGAAATTTTTACTAGAGATCAAGCACACAATGATTAGCCTACCATATAAATGTAACCACAATTGGATAAGAGAAACTACAACTATGAATTAATTATTATAGATCTAAAGTTACAACAAAAACTGTATACTAAAACACACCTTATCATATATATGTTCACTACGTGGATGTACTCATGTGGAGTGCAACACAATTAGATCTTCTATTTTATAATTTTTCTATGATTTACTATTATTTTTCAAAGATTCAGCCAAAATTAACATACAAGAAAAAAAAAACTACCATGAAAACTGCCATGGGGTCAAGTGGCCGGTTTTGATTGATGAGGGAGGAGCTATTTTCGGTTTTAGAGTTGAGGGGAGAAAAAACTGATTTTTGTGTTAGTTGAAGAAGGCAAAATGGACTTTTTCCCCTTCCTTTTACTAGTTGAGAAGGTCCACGTGCCGGTCCATTTACCCTGGCCCATTTGGCCACTTCTATCCGGAAACTACAGCGCACAGGGTGCAAGCAGGCGCGCGCTCCTGGTCAACAACTCTACCGTTGTGTGCGGTGATGACTATGCTGCTTGGTGCGCTGGACCGGTTCGCCAGCGCAGGAGGCCAAGAGCACGCAAACCATCAGCCTGCCCAGTTCAAGCAAACTGACGGACCTCCAACTTGGCAGCTTTAACGCATCATGCTATTTGGCACGGAGATCAGATCAGGTGCAGTCGCTCGCGCGAGTGCAAGTAAGCGACGACTGCACATGCTCTGAGCCGTCTATTTTCGTAACGAGTGGATAGAGTGCTCAGTAGTCAGTGGTAAACAGTGACAAGGTGAACGGTGTGTCCCTCCTCGCGTACGTCTGCAAGTTAGGGTGTTTGGTTTGAGGAGTTAAAGTTTAACAAACACTGTATTACTTGCGTCTTATTTGACAAAAAGTTTTCAACCTTGGACTAATTAGGCTTAATAGATTCGTCTCGTAAATTACTCCTAATCTGTGCCGACATGCATGCAATTAGTATATATTTAGTACTTCATGTATTTAAGGAAACATTAATGTAATGAGAGTTAAACTTTAACAAGTTCAAACCAAACAGACCCTTACAGTACTCGAACTCGGTCCTGCACGCTATTTAGAGAGGACGCCTGGTTGTGCTCAGGGTCCTAATTAATCTGAGCGAGTTGCTCGTGATTTGTCCAGCGGAGTGTTTTGTAGTCGTGCTCAATCTGCTCTCCCAATCAGCGAGTTAATTGTTGTAGGAAGTGTAGGAGTGTTCTGGCGCTAGTTGATTTTCTGAGTAGTGGTAGTCATGGTGGCGTGGGTGCGGGTGTGTAACATTTTTCTGTTGGGTTTTTGATCTCCTACCATTAGGCCCAACGGCCTTTTGGGCCTTGCTTCTCGCGCCCTGATCGGGGGCGCCCAACCCTACATGGTTGGTGGGCCCCCGTCACACTGCGCTATATATAGAGGTGGGGGCCGGCTGGCTCTAGACATGAGATTCACCTGAGCCGCCACTCCCCACCGATATTCCCGATCCCGATCTGAGAAGGGGCGCAGCCAGTGACGGGAAGCCGCCACCATCTTCACTGCGCCACCATCTTCACTGCGTCGACTCTCATCTCCACCGAACGTCGCTGCCTAGCGCAGATGGCGTCCACGAACGAGAACGCTCCAACCACTACGGCTTTTGATGGTTTGCGATACTCCTGCACTTCAATCTTTTCTCTCTCTCCTTACAGTAGTATGGATTAAGTTTTTGTATACACTGTGAATCATTTTTTAGTTATTCTCCGTGACGAAAACTACCCGATCTGACGAACCCTATGAACCACGAACTTCAACAATGGTACCGGAGCCAGGCTCGCGGTTAGAATCCAGATCGGGATATAAGAAACGAACTAACTTGTTTTTCGGATCGGAATCGAATTGAACCCTAAAGAACCGATTTCAAATCGGGAATGAACGAATCAAACCATGACGAAACCCTAACCCTAAACGAAGATATCGCTTGATCCGGGGTGGATCCGCTGCGGATCGGGAAACCGGCCGTGGCAGCGCGGTGCTCGTGGAGCGGGGCCGTTGTGACCGGCTGCGCTCACTGAGCCGGCCGTGGCAACGCCGTGCTCGCGGGGCTCCATCGCCGTAGGCGCGGTTGCGCGCGGCTGGAAGAGACCGGCAGCGGCACCGGTACTCGCGGGGAAGAAACCGTCGAACCGCCGCGCGTGGTGCCTTGGCTGGGGCACCGGCCGCTAGGCCGCTCGACGGCGGCGAGCTCAGCCTAGGGCGAGCTCGCACGCCGGCGAGGGGTCCGACGCCGGCGCCATCGGCCGCCACGGGACATGGGAAGCCGCCGGCTCTCCTCTCACGTGCGGCTGAGAGAAATAGGAAAGAAAGAAGGAGGTTTTGCTCCGGAGAGCCGCCGGCAGTCTCGGTCGCCATGAGCGCCGCCGCTGGGTCACAGAGAGACCGGGAGGAGAGAACGAAATGGGTCTAGGGTTGAAGGGAAATCGGCGTCGTCGGTTTTGATGGCCCGATCTTCACTCCTGGCCGCTGGATGAAAATCGGATGGCTCAGATCAGCCGATGCCGAGCTGGGCCTCTTTGAGCCCAGGCGGGCGCGCGCGTCAGGGAGGAATCCCGGCCCAGGCCCACGTTAAGGCCTGGGCACGGGGGAGGCCGCCGTGCGTGACTGGGCCGGGCCGATTTTCGGCTGGCCGAAGGAAAGTTGTGGCCTAAATGGGCCTTCGGGCCAAATACGAAGATTGCATAGTAAAATTATGAATTTCTATTTTTTTTTTCAGAAGCAATATTTATATGAATTCGATGAATATTTGAATGAATTTGAATGAAATTTTGATAGGAATCTTCGTGCAAATTTGTCCAACGACATTTTGCTCAGAAATAATGAATTTTTTTTTTAGTGCTTCTGAAAAATAACATTATGAGAATTTTATTGTTTCCGCTGCGTACTTGATATAATTATTTTCATTATCAAATTCGAACCAACGGGAGAATTTGGTTTTGAAAAATGAATAATAATTGAAGATGATTGTAGTATTGTTATTTTCTGACCAACGTTGTTAATAACAATATTATAATCTTGATTCATGAAAATTGTGCATTAATTTTATTTCTGCCCAACGGTGATGTAAAATTATTGCATAGATGAATTATATGTTTCAATTTGACCAACGTTGAGTTAAAGCATATGATTTCATATATAAATATTTCTCACTTACTCTGATGTGGTTTCAGGAGGCAAATGCATTGTGAACATCTCGAACATCCCGACACTCAACGGGACAAATTACCGTGTGTGGCGGGAGAAATATGAATTGGAACTTGCATTGGGAGAGGTCGATTTTGCCATCATCTCACCGTGTCCCATTGAACCAGAGGACCCGATGAGAGACGAAAATGAATCTGATGCTGATTTCGCTACTAGAAAGCGTGATCATGCTGAGATAAGAATGAAATATGATCTTGAACATAGGCAATGGACTCTCTCCAACCGCAAGTGCCTGTTGGTAGCCAAGGCCACCATAGAAGAACAGATAAGGGGCTCAATCCCTGAATGTGTTACTGCCACAGAATATCTTGATAAAATCAAGAGTCAGTTTACTGGGTCTACCAAGGCCACAGCAAGTTCACTGATAAAGAAACTTGTGAATGAAAAATATACTGGTGGTAGCATCAGAGAGCACATTTTGAAGATGAACACCACGGCATCTAAGCTGAAAGAAATGAATTTGAAGGAAGATGATTTCCTGATTCATTTGATTTTTGCTTCCTTGCCAAAAGAATATGATACTTTCATTGTGAACTATAATATGCAGCCTGAAAGATGGGGCATAGAAAGACTTATCTCAATGTGTGCTCAAGAAGAGGAGAGGATAAAATCCTCACAGAGTGAGTCCGCTCATTTTGTGAAGGATAACAAAAGAAAGAACTTTAATGGCAAGAACTTTAAACCACAAGGGAAACCCAAGTGGGATAAGGCCTCTTCCTCAAATTCACAGGGAAAGAAACCCCAAGAATCTGAAAATCAGCAGAACAACTCCTATGGTGGAGCTGAAAAGGATCAATGCAAGCACTGCTTTAAGAAGGGACACTACAAGAGAGATTGTCCTGACTTCCTGAAATCTCTACTGAAAAGAGGTGATGAATTTATTACATTTGTAGATGAATCCCTGTATTTATGTTATGCTAAATCCACTTGGTGGGTTGATTCAGGAGCAACTACTCATGTTGCAAATTCCTTACAGGGGTTAAGTGGGACGAGAACCTTGCAAAGAGGAGAAAGAACGATTAAAGTTGCAAATGGAGTACAAGCCGACGTTAAAGCGGTTGGAGATTTATCTTTAGAATTGAACAACGGCTTTGTACTTAGACTTAAAGAAGTACTTTATGTTCCCTCTTTGCGTAGAAATTTGATAAGTGTTTCGAAACTTGATGATGATAGAATTGATTGCCATTTTGGTAATGGCAAATGTAAGATACTCGTTAACAATAAATGTGTTGGTCTTGCCTTCCGACAAGACAAGCTTTATTTGTTATCTCTTGATGAAAATGCAAACAATGTATGCGATGAGAATATGATTGATTCCCCATCTGAGAATGTAACTAAGAAGCGGAAGCGAATTGATGATGCCTCTTCGAAATTATGGCACTGTCGTTTGGGCCATATTTCGAGGGGGAGAATGGAACGACTAATTAAAGAATCAATTCTTCCGCACTTAGAATTTTCAGATTTAGAACAATGCGTTGATTGCATCAAAGGAAAGTATGTCAAGAAAATTAAGAAAAATGCCAAACGAAGCACAGGAACTTTAGAAATAATCCACACTGATATATGTGGTCCATTTCCTGTGAAAAGCGTGGATGGTTATGATTCGTTTATAACATTCACAGACGACTATTCTCGTTATGGCTATATTTATCCAATTAAAGAAAGATCGGAAGCATTGGATAAATTCAAAATATTTAAAGCTGAGGTTGAAAATCAGCATGATAAGAAAATAAAGATAGTACGATCAGACCGAGGTGGAGAGTACTATGGGCGACATACCCCATATGGCCAAATTCCTGGACCGTTTGCAAAGTTTCTACAGGAAAATGGCATAGTCGCTCAGTACTCCACACCGGGGGAGCCTCAGCAGAATGGAGTGGCTGAAAGACGTAACCGTACCTTAATGGATATGGTAAGAAGCATGATAAGTTACTCCACATTACCGATTAGTTTATGGATGGAGGCACTGAAAACCGCCATTCATATACTTAATCGAGTACCAAGCAAATCGGTGCCTAAAACACCGTATGAATTATGGACAGGAAGGGAACCCTCACTTAACCATTTGCGTGTGTGGGGCTGTCCAGCTGAGGCAAAAGTGTTTAACCCAAACATAGGAAAGTTAGACTCCAAGACAGTCAGCTGCCATTTTATTGGCTATCCAGAAAGGTCGAAAGGATATCGATTTTATTGTCCTGACAGACATACGAAGATTGTAGAAACAAGACACGCTGTGTTCTTGGAGGATAACATGATCAGGGGGAGCATGGTAGCACGAGAAATAAGCCTGCAGGAGAAACGGGTACATGTACCCACTCCAATGGTTGAAGAACCATTCTTTACGCTACCTGTTGCTGTTGAGCCGACAGTGCAGGACACTGTAGAGCCAACACCTGTTGCAAGTTCTCCCGTGGCGATAATAAATGAACATGAGGAACCTGTCCTTGAGGAGGCTGTCCTTGAGGACTCCATAGAACCAAACGTCGCACATGAGGAAGAACAACAACAGCCCAATGTGGAACAAGTGCCAGAGGCCCCTAGAAGGTCTCAAAGAACAAGAAGGTCAGCTATTTCTAATGACTATGAAGTTTATGAAACAGAAGAATTTCAGATGGGGGATGATCCCACCTCATTTGAAGAAGCCATGAGAAGCGACCACTCATCAAAGTGGCTTAAGGCCATGGAAGATGAAATGAAATCAATGAGTACCAACAAAGTTTGGGACTTGGAAATTATTCCTAAGAGAGCCAAAACAGTAGGTTGTAAATGGATCTACAAAACAAAATATGACTCCCAAGGGAACATAGAAAGATTTAAAGCGCGACTTGTGGCGAAAGGCTTTACGCAAAGAGAAGGGATTGATTACAATGAGACGTTTTCTCCAGTCTCATGTAAAGATTCCTTCAGAATTATAATGGCACTTGTGGCCCACTATGATTTGGAGTTACATCAAATGGATGTAAGAACGGCGTTCCTTAACGGGGATTTGGAAGAAAATGTTTATATGGCACAACCGAAAGGTTTTGTTGTAAAAGGAAAAGAAAATATGGGATGTCGTCTAAAGAAATCAATCTACGGATTGAAACAAGCCTCAAGACAGTGGTATTTGAAATTTGATAGAACGATAAAAGGTTTTGGGTTTAAGGAAAATGTTGAGGACAATTGCGTTTACGCAAAATTCAAGAATGGAAAGTATATATTCCTAATTCTGTATGTGGATGATATCCTGCTTGCTAGCAATGATGTCAGTCTACTAATGGAAACGAAGAAATTCTTGTCCTCAAACTTCGATATGAAAGATCTCGGTGAGGCCTCGTTTGTTTTGGGAATAGAGATTCACCGAGATAGAAGAAGGGGGGTACTGGGACTGTCGCAGAAGGCATACATAGAAAAGGTTTTGAAGAAATTTAGTATGCATGCGTGCAGTTCTTCACCTGCTCCTATTGTCAAGGGCGATAGATATGGGGAACATCAATGTCCCAAGAATGAATATGAGATTAACCGAATGAAAGCGGTACCGTATGCTTCAGCAGTTGGAAGTTTACAATATGCTCAAGTGTGTACACGCCCTGACTTGGCTTTTGTCACCGGGTTACTTGGCAGATATCAAAAGAATCCAGGAATAGAACATTGGAAATTGGTGAAGAAAGTTCTGCGTTATTTGCAGGGTACGAAAGGCCTCATGCTAACGTATAGAAGATCTGATTCCCTGAAGATAGAGGGGTATTCAGATTCTGATTATGCGGGAGAAGAAAGAAAATCCACGTCAGGATATATATTTACTCTCGCAGGAGGGGCTATATCGTGGAAAAGCTCCAAACAAACCGTAACTACATCCTCGACAATGTATGCCGAGTTTGTAGCATGCTATGAGGCAACGGGGCAGGTGAATTGGCTAAATAAATTCATACCCGGATTGAAAGTGATTGATGATATAAATGAACCGATGAGGTTGTATTGTGATAACAACCCAGCAGTACAATATGCTTACAACAATAGGTCAAGTGGTGCTGCCAAACACATTGACATAAAGTACTATGTTGTAAAAGATAAAGTTCGGGATCATATTATAAATCTTGAGCATATAAGTACAGAGAAAATGCTCGCGGATCCGCTCACAAAGGGCTTACCACCCAACGTGTTCAGAGAACACGTAGCCGGCATGGGTTTAAGGGAAAGCCTATGATTCCCGAACATACGAAGGGCCCAGAAGAAACTTCATTCCAAACAGAGAAATGTGTTGTGGCTGTTAGTCTAACGGCACTAATTGTTGTGACGATGAAACAGTTCAATACACTAATCTGCAATGGAATAGGATAGAAACAAGAAAAATATGAATCGAAAGTTTGAGTATGAAATTAAAGAACGAAGAAAATGATGAGAGATCAAGGGGGAGAATGTTGGGTTTTTGATCTCCTACCATTAGGCCCAACGGCCTTTTGGGCCTTGCTTCTCGCGCCCTGATCGGGGGCGCCCAACCCTACATGGTTGGTGGGCCCCCGTCACACTGCGCTATATATAGAGGTGGGGGCCGGCTGGCTCTAGACATGAGATTCACCTGAGCCGCCACTCCCCACCGATATTCCCGATCCCGATCTGAGAAGGGGCGCAGCCAGTGACGGGAAGCCGCCACCATCTTCACTGCGCCACCATCTTCACTGCGTCGACTCTCATCTCCACCGAACGTCGCTGCCTAGCGCAGATGGCGTCCACGAACGAGAACGCTCCAACCACTACGGCTTTTGATGGTTTGCGATACTCCTGCACTTCAATCTTTTCTCTCTCTCCTTACAGTAGTATGGATTAAGTTTTTGTATACACTGTGAATCATTTTTTAGTTATTCTCCGTGACGAAAACTACCCGATCTGACGAACCCTATGAACCACGAACTTCAACATTTTCGACTGCTCTCCGTGTTGTTTGGGTTTTGTACTTAGGTATCCTTAAACCATCACTTGTTTTTATTTTCTAACTAGTTCTTTAAATCTTACGGCAAAACTTGAGCTATCTTATAAAAAGGTATTGTCACTTTTTTTTATAGACACTCAAAAGAGTGCTTCGGATCTGATATATCTCAAGGAAACCAAAAAGACTAGTATAAAAGATAAACGACAAGACACAAAATGATCTCTAAAAAGTAAAAGTACATCAAAGACTAAATCAATCGACTTCTTCCTTTCATCGTTCACTGCCCACCGGACTGAAAAGACAACAAAGAAAAACGACATATGCGTACACCCTCTTCAAACAAGGTTTTCAAGACCGCAAAAGCCAATCGTCGCTAACAATGAGATTTAATATCCACGGAAAGAACATCAGCTAGAGGACCCTCCAAAAAACACAAACTTACTCCTTCACTATCAAAACAAAGTGTTGGAGATGCCGAACCTTGTTTTAGAACATACCAAAAGAAGAGGTTGATATCGTCGCATCGAAAGCCAACCAACTGCTTTTTATGATAAGCACATAAAATGCCAAGATCTGGAGATGACCAACAGATCTAACGGACCAAACTTTGACCGGCCCTTCGACGACGCCAAATCGAAAGTCATTGAGGTAGGGAGAGGCTAGACAGACCTTATTCTAAAGTACCACTGTCGCCGCCACCTCGTCCATGACACTAGAAACCAAACCCTAGATCAACAAGGATCAATAAACCTAGGGGAAGAGATGATCGGGTCCCAAACTCCTCCATCCATCGACAATATCGCCGGTTAGGAGAGAGGAGGACCGAGGCAGTGTCGTGGGAGAGCGAGGGCGACGGTTGGGAGCGCCGCGATGTGGCTAAAATGATAATCTAGTTAAGCAACATGCTGGTCTAATACAAATGTTCCCTCTGTTATGAAAAAGAGTACAAGTATAGTACTGAGTCAAACCATTCTAAATTTCACTACCCATACATAATATATATAGTTTTTATATCTATTTTGCGTCATAAATATTGATATTTTTTCATATAAACTTGGTCAAACATTACATATTTGACTATAGAGACGGAACAAGAATTACACCATTTTCTGCATAAAAGCGATGTCCTCTTCTTAAGAACACAAAGTAAAATCAGGCTACCTGTATAATAATAATAATAATAATAATAATAATAATAATAATAATAATAATAATAATAATAATAATAATAATAATAATAATAATAATAATAATAGCAAAATTGTTTTCAGATATATCCTAAAAGGAAATATAAAATTCAAGTCGAACATCAACCAGAACAGAAGAAACCAAAGTATCAGAACAGAAGGGTTTGCCTATTTTCGCACTGCCTAGCTAGTTGACCACGGCTATATGTGGATCATCACTGCTTTGGAAATGGTAGAACATTATGCACGCTCCATCCATGGGCCGCGCCGAATGCACTCCCATTGTGTGCTAATAACTAAAATTAGGACTCTCAACAATCAAGACGTTATCTTTAGAACAAGAAGATGGCTTCATCCATGTACAATTAATTCCTCACATCAAGGGAACTGAAGGTATCAACCGTTAAAGATGGACGCGTTTCTGTTCTTGCCCCCCTGTTGTGAATCGCTATCGCTTTCGGCAGCAGGTGCACTTCTCCTGCTCGTGTTTCAGAGCCTGCGGATAGGAGCTATGGTCAGTATGTGCGTAATTCCTGACGATCGATCAAGAAAGATATCAAATTAAATGGCCTTTTAATTTGTGTGCTGTCAAGAATACCCGCCTGTGATCAGTCGAAACTGAAACGCATTCGTCTTCAGATCATTGCATTCTCTCTAGAAAAATCATTCAGTAACATATTTGTATACATGCACAGGAATGTAAATTACCTGCAGTTCGCTCTGCAGGCCCTTGATGTGCTCAACTGCAAGGTCCAACATGTCCGCGGTGCTCGTTTGCTGTGGCATCGATACATGTAAGCAAGATCACTGATCAGTTAAGTATCCATTCGCCTTAGTGTTCAGTAAGCTAGTTATATATTGCTGCCTCGTGCAGGTATATGCCCAAAACTATACCTAAGGGAGAACTGCTTTGCACAATGGTCATCGATCTATCTATCCGAGTGTTCTGACGCCTAGCCTCTTGTATATATAAATATAAAGAGGTTGAAGCCGGAATAATTTATTTCATTATCCAAGGAAATGTATGTAATTAAGTTGTGGCATCATAGTTCATAGCAATAGATCAACTCAGTAGTTATTACCTTGTCCATGTTGGGCACGAGGTCCTGCAGCTTCCTGAGCTTCTCGCTGATCCTCGTCCTCCTCTCCTGCACCATACATAAATGACGGTGAATATAGGCCCTGTTCCATCTGGCTTATAATCCGTCTTATTCAGCTTATTTTTCAGCCGGAACAGTATTTTTCTCTCACAAAAAATCAGCCAACAGTGTTTTTCAGCCGACTTATAATTCCAGCCGAACGGCTCCTATAATCGCTCCTGCTGCATGCGAAACAACCCTGATCATAGAGGTATTTTGGGATATATGAGCTAGTACAAACGTACGCACCCTCTCGGCGATGCTCCTGGGGTGCGTGGCGCACCCGCGCTTGGCGCGCACTTTGAACGGCACCTGGTCCTGCTGCAGCTGCATGTACCTGTCCATGCCCGCCATCTCCAGCGCCGTACCCGCCATGGCGCCGCTAAACTGCATATTATTCACGCAGATCCATCAAACACAAAGAACGGGACGACAACAACACTAACTGGTGGCAAAGAAAATCAAAGCAGCTTACTAGGTAGAACGTGCATTGCAACATACATATATATATATAGTTGTGGTATGCGTAAATGTGTAGTCTTCCATACCTGAGGGTCGTATGCGCCGAGGGTGGTAATGATGTCCCTGGACTCTTCCCACGGCCCAACAATGGAGAACCCGCCGGAGTACGAGCGCGCCGCCGTGGCACCACCGCTGCTGCTCTCGCCAGAGCCGCGGCCACCCGCCGCGCGGTCGCCAATGATGCCGGCCGGGAAGGCGCCGTCCTCGGAGATCCGCGACAGGTGGCCCGCGGCGGCGCCCTGGTGGCCCTGCTGCGCCCCGCCGGTGAAGTTGAACTCGGACGACGGCTTCATCTTCCGGCCACTGCTGCTGCTGCCACTGCTATTGTTGGCCGTTGAAGGAAAATCACGCTGACCTTCGCCGCCACCACTGCCTCCGGCTTTGTTTGAGCGTGGGTACCCTACGTAGTTTATTCCAACCAAAACCAGCCGCGCATTGTTTAGAAAAACCACTGTCGACTTTTTCGAAAGATTAAAAAACTGTCAACTTGCCAAGATAGTTAATGCATGATCTGAACCAGTGGGCAACTAGCTAATTTACAAACTTGTGGCCTTCTGAAAAGAGTATACAACACGGTGCTAGCTTTTCAAAGTTCAAACTAAACACGGAACTGAGATCAGAATGATGGAAGACGTCGGCCAGATATACGGCGTGGACGTTAGGAGGAGCGCACAAAGCGCCAAGGCACTTTGCAACTTGCATATAGGCTACTATTTTTGGCAAAACGGCGGTGACGTCACGGTGGAGCCGTCAGCTGAACCTGGACTGCAGACAGCGCCGGGCCCACCGCAGCCAAGTGGGCGTGCCATGTGGTCCCTGCCTTTGATTAAGACAAGTGGCCGCCTTGATTAGGGTTTGCGCCACTAATGAAGACCCCCCATTAATTAGTGTAAGCATCATATAATTCACTACTGCTGCTGGCCAATCTAGCTAGACCAGAATCTAGTAGACTGTTTGTTCAACTCGCCCCTAGAGAGATAGCATGCAGTAGCCAACCCTGCCATGTGGGACGCATTCATTCGGGTAGCATTGACCGGTTTGAAAGAAGTATCGTCAGTAGGGCAATGTACCGTAGGTGATGCCATCCAATCCACCTTGTCTCACTCTCGCACCAATAGCGCAGTCATATCCGCAAAAGCAAAATCATACTGCTACAAAGAGAGAATACAAGTCGTTTCTTGTTTAGGAGTATCTCTTTCTAGTAGACAACTAATGCAGGTTGTGTACATGGCTACAGGCACCTAAAATATAATACAGCCAATCTCTCCCTCTATCTCTCTCTCTCTCTCTCTCTCTCTCTCTCTCTATATATATATATATATATATATATATATATATATATATATATATATATATATATAACTATTACTCAGTAGCTAGCTACAAAATACGTTGTTCTGTAGCCGGATCAAAACTCGTGAGCCCGACCGGTCACCAGCGCATCGTCCCATCTGGGCCCATCCATTCATCCACCGTAACTCACGCTGCGGCTTTAACTCAGCTCGATCTGTCCCCTCTGTACTAATACATCCATGCACCGTTTCAATGCCCCAGATTTCACCATCCACACAACCGCCGAGCACTGTTTGCCTCTCTATTTCTCTCTCATCGTATTTCGCCAGATCCACGCGTAGTGCGGCCCTGCTGCCTCGCGACGCGACAGGAGGCGGCCCCACTCCCTCGCGACGCGAACGGTAGCGGCCCTGCTCCCGCACGATGCGACCGGCGGCAGCCCCGGTCCCGACGACACCGGGCTTGGACGCCCCCTCCCTGTTTTCTCCGGCGCAGCGCCCTCCCTCGTCGACTTGGAACCGTGACCTAGCCCGGATGTGCAGCTTGGTCGTTGGTGGCTCATCGGCCGGACATGAGGCAAATCGTCTTTATCGATAGCCGTCGTGCGCGGATGACAGCCCGATGATGGATCCGTGATAGAGAGACCGCGTCCTCTCGTCCGGTGAGTGTGACGTCCCCAGCGGATCCGAATCCTTCTCCTGTTTATTTCTTGATTTGTTACTGTTCGTTCCCATCCATTGTTATTGTTCGTTCCCGTCCATACCAGTGACAGCCTGGAGGAAGGCCTTTGACGCAGTGCACAGATCCAGAATCTTTGGTCTATGGAGGAGCTTCTTCTCTTTTTTTCTGACTTCGGAGGAGCTTTTCTCTCAAGGAACTCTTCTGAATAACGGATGTTGTATTAGATCCATGTAATGTAATGGATTTTTGTTAATGATTTTTGCGGATCTGAACAAATATAGAGGCCTTCATGTACTCATGTGCCTGTTTAATTTTGATGCACAAATGCATCTTTTTTTTGCACAAATGTATCTAATATACTGCTATTAAGAATTCGAGCCAATATTTTACTCTGTATTTGCTTGCTTTGTTGCTTTGTATTAAGTTTCGATTAGTAGAATACAAAATTCTCGTAAATATTTCTCAGTGCGGATTCTCGTAAATATTTCTTAGTGACGATTATCGTAAATTTTTCTTAGTGCAGATTGTCGTAAATACTATTAGTTAAATTCTCATAAGTACTCAATGCAGATTGTTGTAAATATTTGTTAATGCAAAATCTCGTAAATATTTCTTAGTGTTGATTCTCGTAAATATTTCTTAGTGCATATCCTTGTAGTAAATTAATACATAAGTAACATATTTTATGGTAAATCATTTACCAAAACCAACATTAGGCAAAATTTTGGTAAACCATGGCATAATGACGATAACTCACACATAAGGACAAAAATTTTAGTCAAACAACTAGAAAATAAAATTGTACATCTAACAAGACTTACCATAAATAATATATGGTTACCATAGTAGACGCCATAATTACGACACACCTGCATGCTGCAGCCTTGGATGGGAGTTGGCGTTACTTAGGATCACTAATGGCTCCGAATCAAGTGCTCTCATTAAACGACATCATTACTGCAGGAAGCATGCACGCGCCTGGGAAGCATGCACCAGCCATGCACGCGCTGACGCGCCTGTGGTCGGACCCAGCTACAAAATAAGCTATTTTGTAGCTGGCTACGGAGTATACTCTCCCTATATATATATATATATATATATATATATATATATATATATATATATATATATATATATATATATATATATATATATATATATATATATATATATATATATATATATATATATATATATATATATATATATATATATATATATATATATATATAAAAGAGATAGCTGAAGCAATGTCTACCATCATCGGCCATTTCTCGTTATAGACAACAAATTCTGCTTTTCAATTTAGAGCACACAAATTCTATTGACACATATATATGGTGTGACGGTTTTCGCCTCAAAACATCTCTACAAAAACTCGATCCGCGGGGGCTAGACAGCCTCCGGGTATTCCGGTTTTAAGAAGAAGATCTTTTCACATAGATGGAGAAAATCCCTGAACCCCCACCCCATTCATACATAGGGAGCCAAGCTCTGTGAGAGGTTGTCTCTTAACTTGTGCGCACACAGGGAGCCCAGACCTGAGCCGTCTCTTAACCTGTGCTTTGGCCTAGGGTGAGCGAGGGGATTTTTTTACTGTCACACCCAAAATTTTCTATTTTGGGTTGTGCGGGAAAAACACTAAATAAAATAAATGATTTCAATGTTTGAATAAATTTATTAGATAAGTTAAGTTGTTGCTAATTAAATATAGAAAATTGTGGTTTTAAACTTTTTCATATTAATTTAATAATGTGGTGTTTGTGTGATGCTTGTCTTTGGTGTTGGTGAGTGCTATTATTTTCAAAATACCGTAGGACGACGTTTACTTCTCATCGGAAAACTTTTTGGTATTTTCTGGATCCAAAATTCCAATTTCCGTGAGCTTAACCTTTTTCCTTATCTCTTCATCCATCTTTTCATAGGCTCCAAATACTTTATTTGGGTTCCTCATGTTCCATAATGTCTCTAGAAAATTCCCTCGAATTTTCGGAGCTTTCGGAGTATTTTTCGCGGCTTAAATAATAATTCTGGACTTTTCTAGAATTATTTTATCCACGAAATTAATTAATTCCGAAAAGTTTCCAAACCCTACAACTATATATATGCCGGCGTAGCCCTCGACGCCCTGGTTCCAGAAGTACAACTCTTATCGCGAGCCGTCGCTCGTAGCTCCCTCTATCTCTCGTCGTATCTTAAATATACATATATACATGTATACGTGCAAGCATAGGACTTTATACCCTCACGTCATGCTGGCCAAGGGTGCTGCTGCGGTGCAGCAGGCGCTGATGTGCTTTCCCTTTCAGTTTGCATTGCTAACGCCGTGGCCCACTGTACATTGTCAACTCCTATTTTGTATTGTCCAGGAGCCGGACTCTGTTCCGATTCGATTTAGCAGCCAAAGGAAATAAGTCGTATGCAATTCGGATTTCTGAGGAATCTTCCCACGAGAGGGGCACGTCTGGACACCCTATAAAATCCGCAGCCTATCCCTTTTGCTATTCTTTCCTATCTTTGAGTTGCTACGGCCTCGCATCGAGCTCGCAGCCCTAGCAGCGCCGCCGCTTCTCGAATTCGTTGTTGTCGCCCGCCGCCGCTGTCGCCGTTCGCCGTCGCTGTTGTCATCCGCTCATCTTCCACCTGCTCCGCCGCCTCGCCACCTCCTCCCCGTCGCACCTTCCGAGGCTGCTGGGTTTCCTCCCGCGCATGCGCCATCGACCGCGCTTCTCCGAGTCCGCGGCGCTCGTTGTTCTATCGGCCTTCTCCAGCGCCCTCATGCCCGACGCGGCCCTCGCCGCGTTCCGCGATCTTCCCTCCCTCCTCGGCTGCAACGCCGGCGTCCGATCCCATAACGCACTCCTTTTCGCGATTGTCCGCGCTCGTCGGTACTCCGACGCCGACGCGTTCTTCGCCTCCCTCTCCCACGGTGCCTTCGGCCGTCGCATCGCTCCTAACCTCCAGACCTACAACATCATCCTCCGCTCTCTTTGTGCCCGCGGAGACGTCGATCGCGCAGTGTCGCTCTTCAGTTCTTTGCGTCGTCGTGGAGTGGCCCCTGACAGAGTAACCTACTCCACCCTCATGTCGGGGCTGGCGAAACATGGCCAGTTGGACAACGCGCTTGACCTGCTCGACGAAATGCCGAACCATGGAGTGCAGGCTGATGCCGTTTGTTACAATGCGTTGCTCAGTGGCTGTTTCAAAACTGGCATGTTCGAGAAAGCCATGAAAGTCTGGGAGCAACTGGTGAGGGATCCTGGTGCAAATCCTAACCTTGCCACTTACAAAGTGATGCTTGATGGCCTGTGTAAGCTTGGGAGGTATGGAGTAGGATGATGGCTAATAATCACCAACCAGATACTGTTATTTATGGGATCTTGATTCATGACCTCTGCCGATCTGGGAATGTGGATTCTGCAGCACGGGTCTACTTGGACATGGACAAGGCTGGGCTTATTCTTGATGTCGCTGTGTATAATTCACTCATGAAGGGGTTTTGTGAAGTGGGAAGAACAGGTGAGGCTTGGAAATTCTGGGATTCCACAGGTTTCTCTGGCATTCGTCAAATAATAACTTATAATATAATGATGAAGGGGCCATTGGACACTGGAATGGTCAGTGAAGCTACAGAGTTGTTGAAACAATTGGAGAGGTGATGCAGGAGGCTGGAATCATGAAGGCCGTAGGTCGTTCCCGTTGCTGTTGTTTACTTGCTAGTTTGATGACCTCATCATCACGTCATGCAGGTATTATTGCCGTTTTTCTTTAGTAAAGCAAATCCCGAAATACAATAGAAATACGTATATACATACAATCTTGTTTAGGCCATATCTTCCACGTTTTAACTCCGATTTGACCCGTTCAAATTGCGTTAGGTTTGTATTTGCAAGCCCTATATGTTGGTAGTATTGTACAGTAGGTTTGTGACAATTAATTTTCGAGTTTATATTAAAGTAATTATTTATCTATAGGAAATCTTAGAAAATTCATAACTTTCACGTTTTAAGTCCGATTTTCGTGATCTTTACGTCTGTGTGATCGTAGTAACGAGTAGAAGAGTTTTACAAACTTTTTATACTGTTTTTCTACTATTGGTGTACTGTTCTAATTGTATCTTTTGTTTGCTTCGTGTATGTTTGCTCGGAATGTTTGTATGTTGATGCTTGGTGATCGAATTTAGACGGTGAGCAGTACTACGACGATTAGGAGTATTATTTTGAGCCGGACCAGCAGTATCTATCGGAGAACTTTGATCAAGGCAAGTATAACATGGGACTATCCTTGTTACCTATTCACTGAAATTATCATACATATGCATGTGTCTTCCTTGACAACCATAGAGATTATAACTTAGCTATTGATATCTTGTTTCCTTGTCACCTATGGGTTGTGCATTTGGGTAGCTATTGCTAGTGCTTAATTATGAACAATGATCTTGTAATTTGACTAATGGATTATGCAATCAACCAATTAAGATGATTTTATTACTGTTGAAAAGGGGGCTAGAGCAAGGGGTTATATTGTTGCTCTGGTTTCTCTCCATAAGGACTTACCTGTAAGTGATAACCGGGATATACAGTACAGCTGTGAGGGCTATATGGCTCTGGCTCTAGTTGTTCAAGAGACCTTTTCTAGCTTGTTAGAGGTTACCTTAAATGGCGTAAGAATGGCTTGACACTTTGGGTGTAGTGCGAGCCCCTGGCCTAGTGTGTATAGGCTGCGGTTGTTGTGCCACAGGGAAGGGGGGTTCTACATCTGCCTGCCGAGTGAATCTAATGGCCCTAACTTGTTAGACGAACTTTTGAGTGGCTTTATATGGTTTTCAATGTTCTGGGCCTTGCAAACCCATGCATTTGGAAATCATGACTCACAGTGAAAGTGTACACCTCTGCGCAGAGTTAAAAACTGGTATACTAGCCGTGCTCACGGATACGAGCGGCCTTGGGGATTCTTACAGAATAGTTGATCATAACTGTTATATCATGCTTAATTATTGTTGATTATTATTATGCTCATGTTAATGCTATTCATTATCCTTATTACAATTGATCATTGATTCATTAATGGGAATTGGAATACCTTGATGCTACTCAATTGCTAATAATATAATGAATAAAAGCTAAATGCAGTCAAACAGTGTCTAGCCTTTTGAGCCTCATGAACCCTGTGTTATATTTGTTGAGTTCGACATGGACTCACTCTTGCTATTTCCCCTACACTCCAGTGTGTAGTAAGATGCTACTCGGAAGAAGGACAAAGGTGTAGTGGAGTTTCCAGAAGACTAGTAGAAGTGCTAGGCATATGTTACCCCCAGTCAGCCGTCCCTGAGAAGAATGGAGCCCGAAGTTTAGTCACCGTTCCGCGATACTCTGATGTAAGTGTTAATATAGCTATGTATACGTTATATAATAACATTGTTTCTGATACTTTTTCATTCTGGCATATGTGTGGACTTCCTGGGCACACATATGATTAGCCTGGTTTTTGTTCTTTAGAAAACCGGGTGTGACAGAGTGGTATCAGAGCGGTGTTGACTGTAGGACGTATGCCAAGTAGCACCGGACGTATTCTAAAACTTATTTTACTATAAAACTATTTTGTGATCCCTTGATTCATTGATTTGACTATTCCTCTTCCTTGTCCTATTGTATCTCCTCCTTGATAGCTTCCTTTGAGCTATTTCTGCCTATCCCATTGATTTTTGTTTTGTTGTTGTTAAAAAAAAAGTTTTCTGATCTTACCTGGTTCAAAGATTCGATGGCATTTCATCATCCATACTTTTCTATAGGATGACCACCATTGTTGAAGAAGCACGTGTAGTACCGATGATGTGATGTGTGCTTGTTTTGCTTGATGTATTGCTTGTGTGTTGCCTTGTTTTCGTGTTTCAAAGGTGGCTTGGAAGAAATAAGTCTTGAGGAGTAGCTCGATCCATGTTAAGTGGGGTAGGTTTTACGTAATACTCCACATGCTGATTTCTATAGCAGTCTGCAATATTTCTATTATATCTCAAGATATGGACATGAGAAATTTATAAAATTTTACTGGGAATAACTAGACTTCTGTATCTTTCCAAACCCACTGGACTTACCTTATTATCTATTATGAGCTAAGAGATATACCTGTTCCAAGTTGGGGTCACTGCGCAGTCTAGAATCCTAAAACAGTTTCGGTTAAGTTCAGTTTTTGACTAACTTATGGACAGAATCTGGAAAAGTGTTGTGAATAAAAGTTGTAGATAATTTCATAAGCTTTCCAACCATGTAAAGATCACTTCCTTTGGATCTTTGTAGCTCGAGTTATGCCAGATTTACTGAACTGCTAAAATTGGAATTCGCCCAGAAATTTTCTGCATTACTTCCTTATCTTGCACAAGTGAATATATCATTGGATATCTTTGAATCTCATTGATTTACCTTGGAATCTTACATTAGAGATGATTATGGTTATCTAGTATAAAAGGAGATGCAAGTTACTTTGGTGTCCCCTAGTTTCTTTTTCTTAAGGGGGGTAGCAAAGTTGTGAGTGTTGTAAGATGAAGGTTTCCTATGTCCTAGTGCTTCACTTGGAAGAAGTGGTTATCTCTATGATTGGAAGTCTACTCATGTGCTAGTGTTGTTTGCTTGAGATCAGTGCTTTGTTGGATCATCTACAAGAAGCTCGAGTATTCGTCAGGACTAGTCTTCACTTTAAGCTATCATCAGTTGGAAGTTTAACATTCAATTCAACATACTCTATACAAGTTAGCATGGACGACATAGGAAGGAGATGTTGGAAGTCTATAGTTAGTTTCATGGAAACTTAGATGACATCACCCCCATATCAAGTATGTTTAGTAAGTTTTAAGTGAAGTGAGTTTTCTACTTGGATAGGTATTCTCTAGTGGAGTTACTATGAAGAAGAGCTCAAGAGAGTTGAATGTGGAAAGCTCTTAAGGCTGTAAGTGTGGCATTTATTGGGATTATAAGAGCGACATCTACGTGGATCACAAGGATCTGAGGGATATCTTCGCTATGTTGGTTTTGAACCTGTGGTATCATCATCAGTTTGATCCTGATCAAGATTTTTATGAATTGCAAAGTGTTGCCTTCAATGACATTGCTAGGTGGAACAAAATCTTTGTTAAGTGGGGTAGTGTCTGCTACCATCAACAATCTCAAGCGACGAGGTACGAAGAACTGAAGATCAAACCTTATCTTTCTTGTCATCTTTTGGCTATCCTTGATCTATGTCTTATATCTCATCAACGCAAAGCAAAGAAGCATGAAGACTTGAAAATTAGGGTTATCTATCTCTCTAATCTCTCTGAATCTTGTTCCTACTTTATCCTGTCTTTTTAGAACAGTCTGTCTTCTTTAGCTTATATCTCTATTTTTGGATGCCCAAAAATCATGGATAAATTCTGGACAATAGTAGACTTCAATATCTTTCTCTGACGGTAAGAACCACCCTGATAGCTATTATGATTTGGGAGTTATGAAAATCACAAGGCGACGCATTTGTGCTGTCAGCAACCTGGAATAGTATCTGTTGTGCACAGTTTTCGACTACCTTGACTACAGAATCTGGAGAAGTGTTCTATAAGAAAGTTGTAGTAAATTTGATAAGCTTTCCAAAGGTATAAGCTATAACATCATTGGATTCGTAGAACTTGAGTTATAACTGTATTTCTGCACTGCCATTTTTCTGCTCGTGAGGAAGTACAAGTTACTTGTTCTTGCATATGCTCATGAATCTCTCTGGGATGCGAGAAGGACATGATGATAGTTATCACTCAGAAACAAATGCAATCTATCCATTGGTGTTCTCCAATTGATCTCTTCTTAAGGGGTTTGCCGAACTAAAAGACGATACATGATGGAGGATTTATACGTTCTATTTTCGTCATCTGGAAGCAACATCTATCTACATGGTTGCAAAGTCATTATCGAGCGCAGGTATCTTTTCTCAGAGTGGTAACCTGTTAGAACCATCTACAAGGATCTTAAGGATCTAAAGGAGATATTTACAAAGTTGGATTTGAGCTTGTGGCATCATCATCATTAGATAAGAATTGATCAGAGAAGAGTGAAGACTTGCAGATCAATTTTATCCTTCTCCCTAGTCTCTTCAAATCTCGGGACGAGATTCCTGTTAAGTGGGGTAGAATTGTCACACCCAAAATTTTCTATTTTGGGTTGTGCGGGAAAAACACTAAATAAAATAAATGATTTCAATGTTTGAATAAATTTATTAGATAAGTTAAGTTGTTGCTAATTAAATATAGAAAATTGTGGTTTTAAACTTTTTCATATTAATTTAATAATGTGGTGTTTGTGTGATGCTTGTCTTTGGTGTTGGTGAGTGCTATTATTTTCAAAATACCGTAGGACGACGTTTACTTCTCATCGGAAAACTTTTTGGTATTTTCTGGATCCAAAATTCCAATTTCCGTGAGCTTAACCTTTTTCCTTATCTCTTCATCCATCTTTTCATAGGCTCCAAATACTTTATTTGGGTTCCTCATGTTCCATAATGTCTCTAGAAAATTCCCTCGAATTTTCGGAGCTTTCGGAGTATTTTTCGCGGCTTAAATAATAATTCTGGACTTTTCTAGAATTATTTTATCCACGAAATTAATTAATTCCGAAAAGTTTCCAAACCCTACAACTATATATATGCCGGCGTAGCCCTCGACGCCCTGGTTCCAGAAGTACAACTCTTATCGCGAGCCGTCGCTCGTAGCTCCCTCTATCTCTCGTCGTATCTTAAATATACATATATACATGTATACGTGCAAGCATAGGACTTTATACCCTCACGTCATGCTGGCCAAGGGTGCTGCTGCGGTGCAGCAGGCGCTGATGTGCTTTCCCTTTCAGTTTGCATTGCTAACGCCGTGGCCCACTGTACATTGTCAACTCCTATTTTGTATTGTCCAGGAGCCGGACTCTGTTCCGATTCGATTTAGCAGCCAAAGGAAATAAGTCGTATGCAATTCGGATTCCTGAGGAATCTTCCCACGAGAGGGGCACGTCTGGACACCCTATAAAATCCGCAGCCTATCCCTTTTGCTATTCTTTCCTATCTTTGAGTTGCTACGGCCTCGCATCGAGCTCGCAGCCCTAGCAGCGCCGCCGCTTCTCGAATTCGTTGTTGTCGCCCGCCGCCGCTGTCGCCGTTCGCCGTCGCTGTTGTCATCCGCTCATCTTCCACCTGCTCCGCCGCCTCGCCACCTCCTCCCCGTCGCACCTTCCGAGGCTGCTGGGTTTCCTCCCGCGCATGCGCCATCGACCGCGCTTCTCCGAGTCCGCGGCGCTCGTTGTTCTATCGGCCTTCTCCAGCGCCCTCATGCCCGACGCGGCCCTCGCCGCGTTCCGCGATCTTCCCTCCCTCCTCGGCTGCAACGCCGGCGTCCGATCCCATAACGCACTCCTTTTCGCGATTGTCCGCGCTCGTCGGTACTCCGACGCCGACGCGTTCTTCGCCTCCCTCTCCCACGGTGCCTTCGGCCGTCGCATCGCTCCTAACCTCCAGACCTACAACATCATCCTCCGCTCTCTTTGTGCCCGCGGAGACGTCGATCGCGCAGTGTCGCTCTTCAGTTCTTTGCGTCGTCGTGGAGTGGCCCCTGACAGAGTAACCTACTCCACCCTCATGTCGGGGCTGGCGAAACATGGCCAGTTGGACAACGCGCTTGACCTGCTCGACGAAATGCCGAACCATGGAGTGCAGGCTGATGCCGTTTGTTACAATGCGTTGCTCAGTGGCTGTTTCAAAACTGGCATGTTCGAGAAAGCCATGAAAGTCTGGGAGCAACTGGTGAGGGATCCTGGTGCAAATCCTAACCTTGCCACTTACAAAGTGATGCTTGATGGCCTGTGTAAGCTTGGGAGGTATGGAGTAGGATGATGGCTAATAATCACCAACCAGATACTGTTATTTATGGGATCTTGATTCATGACCTCTGCCGATCTGGGAATGTGGATTCTGCAGCACGGGTCTACTTGGACATGGACAAGGCTGGGCTTATTCTTGATGTCGCTGTGTATAATTCACTCATGAAGGGGTTTTGTGAAGTGGGAAGAACAGGTGAGGCTTGGAAATTCTGGGATTCCACAGGTTTCTCTGGCATTCGTCAAATAATAACTTATAATATAATGATGAAGGGGCCATTGGACACTGGAATGGTCAGTGAAGCTACAGAGTTGTTGAAACAATTGGAGAGGTGATGCAGGAGGCTGGAATCATGAAGGCCGTAGGTCGTTCCCGTTGCTGTTGTTTACTTGCTAGTTTGATGACCTCATCATCACGTCATGCAGGTATTATTGCCGTTTTTCTTTAGTAAAGCAAATCCCGAAATACAATAGAAATACGTATATACATACAATCTTGTTTAGGCCATATCTTCCACGTTTTAACTCCGATTTGACCCGTTCAAATTGCGTTAGGTTTGTATTTGCAAGCCCTATATGTTGGTAGTATTGTACAGTAGGTTTGTGACAATTAATTTTCGAGTTTATATTAAAGTAATTATTTATCTATAGGAAATCTTAGAAAATTCATAACTTTCACGTTTTAAGTCCGATTTTCGTGATCTTTACGTCTGTGTGATCGTAGTAACGAGTAGAAGAGTTTTACAAACTTTTTATACTGTTTTTCTACTATTGGTGTACTGTTCTAATTGTATCTTTTGTTTGCTTCGTGTATGTTTGCTCGGAATGTTTGTATGTTGATGCTTGGTGATCGAATTTAGACGGTGAGCAGTACTACGACGATTAGGAGTATTATTTTGAGCCGGACCAGCAGTATCTATCGGAGAACTTTGATCAAGGCAAGTATAACATGGGACTATCCTTGTTACCTATTCACTGAAATTATCATACATATGCATGTGTCTTCCTTGACAACCATAGAGATTATAACTTAGCTATTGATATCTTGTTTCCTTGTCACCTATGGGTTGTGCATTTGGGTAGCTATTGCTAGTGCTTAATTATGAACAATGATCTTGTAATTTGACTAATGGATTATGCAATCAACCAATTAAGATGATTTTATTACTGTTGAAAAGGGGGCTAGAGCAAGGGGTTATATTGTTGCTCTGGTTTCTCTCCATAAGGACTTACCTGTAAGTGATAACCGGGATATACAGTACAGCTGTGAGGGCTATATGGCTCTGGCTCTAGTTGTTCAAGAGACCTTTTCTAGCTTGTTAGAGGTTACCTTAAATGGCGTAAGAATGGCTTGACACTTTGGGTGTAGTGCGAGCCCCTGGCCTAGTGTGTATAGGCTGCGGTTGTTGTGCCACAGGGAAGGGGGGTTCTACATCTGCCTGCCGAGTGAATCTAATGGCCCTAACTTGTTAGACGAACTTTTGAGTGGCTTTATATGGTTTTCAATGTTCTGGGCCTTGCAAACCCATGCATTTGGAAATCATGACTCACAGTGAAAGTGTACACCTCTGCGCAGAGTTAAAAACTGGTATACTAGCCGTGCTCACGGATACGAGCGGCCTTGGGGATTCTTACAGAATAGTTGATCATAACTGTTATATCATGCTTAATTATTGTTGATTATTATTATGCTCATGTTAATGCTATTCATTATCCTTATTACAATTGATCATTGATTCATTAATGGGAATTGGAATACCTTGATGCTACTCAATTGCTAATAATATAATGAATAAAAGCTAAATGCAGTCAAACAGTGTCTAGCCTTTTGAGCCTCATGAACCCTGTGTTATATTTGTTGAGTTCGACATGGACTCACTCTTGCTATTTCCCCTACACTCCAGTGTGTAGTAAGATGCTACTCGGAAGAAGGACAAAGGTGTAGTGGAGTTTCCAGAAGACTAGTAGAAGTGCTAGGCATATGTTACCCCCAGTCAGCCGTCCCTGAGAAGAATGGAGCCCGAAGTTTAGTCACCGTTCCGCGATACTCTGATGTAAGTGTTAATATAGCTATGTATACGTTATATAATAACATTGTTTCTGATACTTTTTCATTCTGGCATATGTGTGGACTTCCTGGGCACACATATGATTAGCCTGGTTTTTGTTCTTTAGAAAACCGGGTGTGACATTTACCCTTAGCCTGAAATTCGCCCCCATGGGGGTTCGAACTCAGGACCTGAGGGATGCCTCCAGAACTACTAGCCAACCGAGATAACATCCTTTGGCATCAAACATCTTTACTATTTGCATCCTAGAGTTTAAATGTAAGTTTTTTTTTTCTCTCTTTCTCTTGAAAATTATTCTCCATGTCCCAAATAGTAATATAAGGTTTCCTAGGATTTTTAGGATAGTTTAAGTAATATGAAAAAATTGAAGTTACATAAGCCAATCCGACTAATTAAGTACATTTGCGCTATATATGTTGAGGATATATAAATTGCAGTTGTTTGGCCGGCGTCAAATGAATCATGGATGGTTTCTAATCTGCCAAAAGGAGGCCATGTCAACATCAAATCGTGCTCCTCCATTATCACATATTTATTTATTTATTATTTCCACATATAGTACTCTAGTTAAGGATGATGCACAGTTTAGCATTTCCCATCATCCTATATTTGTATAGATTGCTCAGTAGCAACTAAGGTGAAATGAATATTAGCATATAGGCATTAGTATAAGGACAATTGTACGTGGTAGGTTGGCAGAACCTGCACTACCGCAGACAGTGCCTTTGCCTAGCGCCTGGGTCTTTGCCGAGCGCTATTTATCGGGCGCTCGGCAAAGGCCACCTTTGCCTAGCGCCGGGCTCTCGGCAAAGAATGCGCTCGGCAATGACTCCTTTGCCTAGCGCCAGGCCCTCGGCAAAGAGAAACACTCGGCAAAGAACGTCTTTGCCAAGCGCCAGACGCTCGGCAAAGGATAGCACTCGGCAAAGAGCCACCGCGGAATATACCGTCGTTCTTTGCCGAGCGCCCTCCGTTAAGCGCTCGGCAAAGGTGGCTCTTTGCCGAGCGCCCTGCGTTAGGCGCTAGGCAAAGGTGTATCTTTGCCGAGTGCCAACCTTGGCGCTCGGCAAAGGCACATCTTTGCCGAGCGCTGACATTTGGCGCTCGGCAAAGAATTTTCTTTTTTTTTGTTTTTTTGTTTTAAACTTTTTTGTCATGCATTACACATTATTTAAAAGTATATGTTAAGTTTTGATACTTTTTTTAAAATCTTTTTACTATTTATCATTAGTTTATTTGATTTAATTGAATTTCTCGGATAAACGCGTGTTTGAACTGTAGGTGCATCGAATCTCCGAATTGGACGGTTCGAAAATTGATATTCGCATTACTTAGCGTATGTTAAGGCCGTATCCTGGAGCACGCATGAAATATCGAACATCTAGCGCACGGAACACGGCGACCAAGTTGCGCGTGAAGTGCTATTAAATTAAAAAAAAAGCAAACAAAGTTCGAAAATCACGAAACTTAGCGAAACGTCTTTGGAGCACATGTGGAGGCTATGGTCAAAATTTGGTAAAGTTTCGTGTACGTTGTCACGTAAGTTAGTTAGAAACCTAGACATCTCACATGTGATCACAAGTTATCACATGTGAGATGTCTAGGTTTCTAACTAACTTACGCGACAACGTGCACGAAACTTTACCAAATTTTGACCATAGCCTCCACATGTGCTCCAAAGACGTTTCGCTAAGTTTCGTGATTTTCGAACTTTGTTTGCTTTTTTTTTTAATTTAATAGCACTTCACGCGTAACTTGGTCGCCGTGTTCCGTGCGCTAGATGTTCGATATTTCATGCGTGCTCCAGGATACGGCCTTAACATACGCTAAGTAATGCGAATATCAATTTTCGAACCGTCCAATTCGGAGATTCGATGCACCTACAGTTCAAACACGCGTTTATCGGAGAATTCAATTAAATCAAATAAACTAACGATAAATAGTAAAAAGATTTAAAAAAGTACCAAAACTTAACCTATACTTTTAAATAATGTGTAATGCATGACAAAAAAGTTTGAAACAAAAAAACAAAAAAAAAGAAAATTCTTTGCCGATCGCCAAATGTCAGCGCTCGGCAAAGAGGTGCCTTTGCCGAGCGCCAAGGTTGGCACTCGGCAAAGAGACACCTTTGCCTAGCGCCTAACGCAGGGCGCTCGGCAAAGGCACCTCTTTGCCAAGCGCTGAAATTTGGCGCTAGGCAAAAAATTTTCTTTTTTTTTCTTTAATTTTCTTTTTTCTTCTTTCAAACCTTTTTTTGCATGGATGACACATTATTTGAAATTCTTTGCCTAGCGCCCCCGATCTGACGCTCGGCAAAGGAGTGTACAACAATTAAACAAATTTAAAAAAACAAATAAAAAAACAAATTTTAAAAAACAAATAAAAAAATAAATTAAAAAACAAATTTAAAAAAAACGGAAAAGTCTTTGCCGAGCGCCTCCGATCTGGCGCTCGGCAAAGGAGTGTACAGTACTTAAACGAATAAAAAAACAAATTCACAAAAACAAATTTAAAAAAAACGAAAAATTCTTTGCCTAGCGCCCGCGATCTGGCGCTCGGCAAAGGCACATCTTTGCCGAGCGCCAGATCGCGGGCGCTAGGCAAAGAGCGTCTCAGCCGGCCAAAATTGAAAAAAATCAACGAAAAAATTCTTTGCCTAGCGCCCGCGATCTGGCGCTCGGCAAAGGCACCTCTTTGTCGAGCGCCAGATCGCGGGCGCTAGGCAAAGGGCGTCTCCTTATTTACATGAACCGGCCAAAATTAAAAAAAAAAGAAAAAAACATCAGCAGCCGCACCCGTCCGCCGCCGCCGCCTCCGCGCCCGGCCGCCTCCGCCCCCCGCGCCGCGCCGTGCGGCCGGCCGGCCCTCGCCTCCGCCCCCGGCGCCGCCCCCCGCGCCGCGCCGCGCCCGGCCGGCCCTCGCCTCCGCCCCCGCCCCCGCCCCCCGCGCCGCGCCGTGCGGCCGGCCGCCGCCGCCGCCCCCCGCCGCGCTCGGCCGCCGCCGCGCCCGGCCGGCCCCCAACTCCGCCCCCGGCCGGCCCCCGCCTCCGCCCCCCCCCCGCGCCGCGCCGTGCAGACGGTCGCCGCCGCCGCCGCGCTCGGCCGCCGCCGCGTGCCGCGCCCGGCCGGCTCCCGCCCCCGCGCATCGTGCCGCGCCCGGCCAACCGCCACCGCCGCCCCGCGCCGCGTCCGGCCACCTTCGCCGCGCCCGGCCAACCGCCCCCCGCCCCGGCCCCGGCTCACGCCCGCGCCGGCCTCGCGCACCCCGACCGTGACCCCGCGTCGGTCGCCGCACCCCGCGTCGTCCGCCACAGGTACGTCTAGTTTGACGTAGTAGTTGTAGTAGGCGTAGTAGTAGTGGTAGTTGGAGTAGTAGGAGTAGTAGTAGTAGGCGAAGTCATGGTCAATGTGGTAGTAGTTGGATTAGTAGTAGGTGTAGTAGTAGTTGGAGTAGTAGTAGTAATTGTAGGTGTAGTAGGTAGTAGTAGTAGAAGGGTTGGGACTAGGAGTAGTAGGCGTAGTAGTGGTAGTGTGAGTAGTGATAGTACTAGTAGTGGTTATACTAATAGTGTTAATACTTGCATATATTCTTGTGCTAGTCGGCCATCGTGCCGGTGACGTATTTGTGGTTGTCGGCCATCGTGTCGTCTTTTTTTGCAGGTTTGGTAACCTCCCCGTACAGGGGAGGTGCTGCCGAAATTTTTCGTTCTCACTAATTGGTTTTTTTTTCAGGAGGGCTCCCGTTGGAGGATAGCTGAAGGAGCACGACTCGGCACTGCCCCGCTAGCCTGTCTTCACCGGCACCTATGGTATGACCCCTTTTTCCGTCACATGTGGACGTAGGTCGCGTTACCCAGTTAGGCGTCTCCCGTCCGAAACGGATACGGTTGGAAGTATGTGATCTTTGCATATGTATAACCATATCTGTTTCGGATTGTCCACTTTTTTTGGACAGCCCGCGGATGCATAGACGAGGTTAGTTTCTATGGTCTGCTCTGATCCGAGACAGGGTTTGGGCCTCACCTTCGTGTTGTTCTCCGGATACACACTCTCCCTGCCGGGACGTGTATCTGGAGAACAGCGGGGAGGTGCTGCCGAAATTCTGTCTCGGCTCGGAGTAGCCCATGGAAACTAACCTCGTCTACGCATCCGCAGGTGGGATTAGGACCTATCCTTACCTATTAGATGGTAGGAACACGAAGTAGATGCACTTGATGTTTATGTTCATCTTTGATATGCATGTTAGAGGATGGATGACCGTGAGTGGATGTATGCGGGATACACAAGTAAGCATGATTTTAGCATTGAATGGGGGCAGAAGACGGAGGCTTTCTTGGAAGGTGCATTCGGCAGTGGTGTGAATAGAGCGCGATTGGCGAAGTGTCCCTGTAGCAAGTGTGCAAATAGGAAATGGCAAAACCAGGAGACCATGGCTAAACATCTTCAGTTGAATGGCTTTGTGTCGGGCTATACCCGGTGGGTACACCATGGTGAAGCGCATCGGTTGAGAGAGGAGGTCGTGCGGCCTCGCCTCGAGCATGTCGATGATGGTGGTGGGGTTTTAGACATGTTAGATGACTTCGCGCAAGCACAGATCCCCGATGGACGTGCGGAGGAGGCAGAGGCATCCGCAAAGGCGTTCGACGACATGATGGCTTCGGCACAGAAACCCCTTCATGATCGCACGACGGTTTGTCAGCTCGATGCCGTTGGACGCGTGATGGCGTTTAAGGCCGAGATCAACATGAGTCGGCAACACTTCAGTGGCATGCTGGCCTTGATTGCTAGCCTGCTTCCGGAGGGCCACGTGTTGCCAAAGAGCCTGTACGAGTGCCAGAAACTCCTTGATGGACTCAAGATGCCGAACGAGCAGATACATTGTTGTCCGAACGGGTGTGTCCTCTTCAGGAAAGATCTTGAGCAGGAGAAGTATTGTCCGAAGTGCAAAGCCTCCCGGTACCTAGAGGTAGACTCTGGTGGAGGCCACAAGGAGCAGCTTACCGTCCCAATGAAAATCCTACGGTACCTCCCTTTCTTGCCGAGGATCCAACGGCTATACATGAGCGAGGAGCATGCTAAGCAGATGACATGGCACAAACTGGGGAAACGATACAATCCCGACAAGATGGTGCATCCGTCCGATGGTGAAGCATGGCAACACTTTGATCGCATCCATCATGAGAAAGCATCAGAGGCTCATAATGTACGTGTGGCGCTGGCAACAGATGGGTTCAATCCTTATGGTATGATGGCTGCCCCGTACACGTGTTGGCCCGTGTTCGTCATCCCACTAAACCTCCCCCCTGGCGTCTCCTTTCAACGTTTGAACGTATTCTTGTCGTTGATTATTCCTGGACACCCGGGGAAGAAGATGGGTGTCTTCATGGAGCCTCTGATTGATGAACTCGTCAGTGCTTGGGAGGATGGGGTGTGGACATACGATCGAGCTACAAAGACCGTCTTCAAAATGCACGTTTGGTACCAGTACTCCATGCATGACTTCCTAGCTTATGGGATATTTAGCGGTTGGTGTGTCCACGGGAAGTTCCCATGTCCATTATGCAAGGCTAATCTGAGGTTCATCTGGCTCAAGAATGGTGGCAAGTATTCATCGTTCGACAAACATCGTCAATTCCTGCCCCTCGACAACGCATTTAGGCAAGACACCGTGGGCTTTACGAAAGGTGTCGAAGTCACTGAACCTCCACCACAGATGATGACTCCTGCCGAGGTCCATGCTCAGATTGATGCTCTCGTGGAGAATGAACAAGGTGATGGGTTCATGGGATATAGCGAGGAACACATGTGGACTCATAAGTCTGGCTTGACGAGGCTCCCTTATTTTGATGACCTCCTCATGCCACATTGCATTGATGTCATGCACACCGAAAAGAATGTCGCAGAGGCACTCTGGGCAACGCTCATGAACACTGAAAAGTCAAAAGACAACCCTAAGGCTCGAGTGGACCTCGCAGAGTTGTGTCATAGACCACATCAAGAGATACGAGCTCCTAGTGGTGGTAGGACATGGAAAAGGCCTAAGGCGGATTTTGTCTTGGATCCCAGACAAAGGAGGGAAGTACTCGAATGGATGAAGACGTTGATGTTCCCCGATGGGTACGCAGCAAATCTGAGGAGGGGAGTGAACTTAAGTACTCTCCGAGTGAACGGGATGAAGAGTCATGACTACCACATTTGGATTGAGCGTCTTCTCCCGACGATGGTCCGAGGCTTCGTCCCTGAGCCCATATGGACAGTGCTGACAGAGTTGAGCTACTTCTTCCGCCAGCTCTGTGCCAAGGAGTTATCTCGGTCCATGATTGCAGACTTGGAAAAAGTGTCACCTGTCCTGCTTTGCAAGTTGGAGAAAATCTTTCCACTAGGCTTCTTCAATCCCATGCAGCATCTGATATTACACCTCCCGTATGAGGCACGGATGGGAGGGCCCGTGCAGGCCCGTTGGTGCTATCCAATCGAGAGGTGCCTAAAGACTCTTCGAAAAAAGTGCAAAAACAAGGGTAAAATCGAGGTTTCCATTGCAAGTGCATTCACTTTGGAGGAGACGTCAAACTTCACAACATCGTATTACGACGACACCCTTCCAAGTGTGCATAATCCACCTCCTCACTACAATGCTGATGAAAATGAGTGGACCCTCAGCCTTTTTCGAGGGCAACTTGGAAGAGCCGGTGGGTCAACCACTAAACCCTTGTCAAATGTGGAGTTGCGTAAAATTATGTTGTATGTGCTGACCAACCTAGAAGAGGTGGACCCATACATTGTGTAAGTTCTCAACGTACTAGTTTCAATAATCCCGCACCTTTTCTACATCTAACCCCCTTGTTACTCGTCATAGGGAATTCATTCGTCAATACTGGCACCGTTCAAGGGAGCCTACCCCGTCGGAACAAGACACCCTCCTCGCTAATGGTGCAGGACAAGGGAGGCCCGATTTCATTAGTTGGTTCTCAACCAAGGCCCGAACCGATCCTTCTATCGGTGCTGACCTGAGATGTGTTGGCAATTGGTGTGACCGCCGAGTCAAGTCATTGTCCGCTTACGACGTGAATGGATTTCGGTTTCACACAACAAGCTATGAGCGCGTGCGGCCAAATCGAAAGACCACAAATAGCGGGGTTTTTACGCCCGGCACTGATGGCAGGGACTACTATGGAAGAGTTGAAGAAATATACGAAATCGCATTCCCTGGTAGCACCAAAGCTCGTCCTGTCATATTCAAATGCCATTGGTTTGATCCGGAAGTAACGAGGAAGACCCCAAATCTTGGTCTTGTTGAAATTCGACAGGATTCTGTCTATCCAAGAGACGATGTGTATATTGTGGCACAACAGGCCACACAAGTTTATTATACGCCGTATGCTTGCAAGACTAGTCCGGATCTCAGTGGTTGGTGTGTTGTGCACAAGGTGTCGCCACATGGCGGAGCACCTCTCCCAAATGATGAAGACTACCACTTCAACCCAACCACGTATGACGGAGAGTTTTACCAAGAAGATGGGCTACAAGGGAGGTTCGAGATAGACTTAACCTGTGAGATAGGAATGGATGTAGATAATGTAATGGTCATTGATGATGACGACGGAGATGAGGTGCGAGATCCAAACGACTTACAAATGCTTGAGCGGTTGCGTCTAGGCAATGACGATGAAGACAACATTCCTCTGCCAGATGTCGTTGATTATTTTGACCTGGCTGATAGTGATGATGAGACTTACGGTCCAGCTAATCCCGATCATGAAGAATATTTGTAACATACATGTAATACTTTCAAATTTTATAATTTAGTTTTGTTTATTTTGTATCCATTTCTAATTACATCTTCGTTCTTAATTGCAGGTGATTGAGCAACAATGCCAGGGGGCCGTCAGAGGAGCCTAAGCCACTTCTACCAGGGCTCTGGTAGTGGAGGGGGCGCGGATGACGCGCCAGAGCCCACTCCAGCGGGGACGAGATGCCGCAGGATGGCGAGGAGGACGGCGAGGAGGCCGACGAGGACGACTCCCGTGGTCCAGCCTGAGCCTCAGCAGGAGGACGACGAGGATCAGCCGCAGCAGGAGGAGGTGGACGAGGAGCAGCAGGTGGTGCAGCAGGACGAGGGGGACGACGACGGGGACCTCGGCGGTGGCGGGGCCGAGGGCTCTGCCGGGACGTCGTCTTCCACTGCTGCGGGGAGTGTCTACTTCCGAGGTCCCACGTCTCTCCCTGACAAACCGAGGCGACGCATTTCGATTGTCCCAGAGGGGCAAGCGTAAGACACCTCTACATGTTATCACTATTACTTTGTATCCTTTGTTCAAAATCTAAATATATACTAATATATTTACTCAATCACTTCTGCAGGACCTGGAGGGTTGTGTCGGAAGAGGATTCACGCCATGTGAATGGCGTCCTAGGGGCCCTGGTCAGGCACTACTTCCCTGGCATTGTAACACATGCCGGGAAGGACGAGCCTGCCTACACGTGGGCCCACTACGAGTCCGCCCACCACGCCACCGCAGGCAACGTGGCAGCGCACATCCTTCAGGAGTTCTGGGTAAGTCTTCCTTGCACTACATGCCTCAATGCAACATATTCATTGGATCCTACTTGAAATAACTAATGCATACATCGTGTTTTCATATGCAGACGTACTTCAAGCTCGACGAGAGCTACGAGGGCAATGCGGACGCCGTGGCTAGGAAAGCTTGCAGGAAGCGCGTTACGGACATGTACCACGAGGCGAGAGTCCAGGCCATCAGAGATTACTATGGGAAGCAATTTGGAGAGAGCGTCAACAAGAAACAAATCCGAGATCGGAGGCTCTCTCTCACCAAAGAGGAGTTCATGCAGGTAACTGAACAACTTTAAATTTAGTTCCTTTCAACATTCGGTGCTATGAACTTGACTGCCTAACGTGTCGATTACTTCATGACGTGTAGGTCATTCCTTGGTGGTGCGAAAAGTCCCCTGAGGCGTGGGGGCAAATCGTGGACCGTTGGCTGAGCGAGGAGTGGCGACAGCAGCACGCGGCTGCCCGGGCTCACCGTTTGGCCATGCCAGGTGTACCTCACCATCAAGGCAACCGCAACGTCGGCGGCTTCGGCCGAGCTTGGGTACGTCATCATGTTTGTAACTGTTGTCATGCTTTAATGTAACTAGGCAAAGACTACTAACAAACTTCTTTTCGTTCTCGCAGTCGGCGGCGCACGGTGGCCAGCCATGCTCCTACTTCGCTGCATATACCATGTCACACAAGGGCAAGGCGACGTCCGACGTCTCCTTCAACCCGGAGGACCCGCCCGAGGCGTACACAAGTGAGAGCGCCTACAAGAAAGTCACCGAGTACCATGAGGCGGCAAGGACGATGTATGGGTCCGATTATGATCCAACGACTGACAACATCGATGCGCGCCTCGTCATGTGTCTTGGAAAGGGAAAGCAGCATGGGCGCTACTGGATGGCCAACAGCGTGATCGACACCGCCACTACTCCCACTCTCTCCCAGATCCGAGCACAAACCACGAGTGGCTCCGGACTCCCGCCGATACGCGAGCGGCCGGCCTATGGACAGGCCCAGGTCGAGGCACTACAGGTTAGTTTTGGTTTACTCGTCGTGCATTACACGAGGATTTCCTTGTCGCTTCACTAACATTACCTTTGCAACAATGTATAGGCTCAGGTGGAAACTTCGAACAAGAGGGCCGACGAGCTGGAGGCGATTGTGGCTTCAGAGCGGGCGGCGTGACTGGCAAGTGACCAGAGGATGTCGGACGTGCTGGCGTTTCTGCAGAGTTCTCTGGGTGTTACTTTGCCACCCAGCTTGATGGGTCCACCTCAGCCTCCTCCCGTCGTTCCTCCCTTCGTTGCTCTCAACACTACTCCGGTGAGTAATATATATCATACATGCATGTTATTTAGCTATTTAACTTTGTCTCATGCAATCGCTGCTCCTGTGTGTAGCCTCAGTCGGCGGGTTCGAACCACGTGCCGAACGAGCATGGGGGACCGTCGCCGCCGTCACATGGGTGGCCCAGGTACCAACCTTCACCGCCGCCTCAGTGAGTAACGTCGAAGTTGTTGTCACGTATTCCTTCTCTTGGTGATGGACCTGGACTTGTTGTGTTGAACTTCATGTCATGGACTTGGACTTGTTGTGTTGAACTTCATGAATATCAAGTTGTTGTAATGGACTTTATTGCCGAATAAGTGATGCTATTATGAGATATATGTGCTATTGTGATATATATGGTGATGGTGGTGACAAAAGCGATGAAATTGTGATATAAATGGTGTTATTTGTGTTCATGGTGATATCCATTTGATGTATATATATGATATGTTATGTTTGCAGCGATAGAAAGCAAAAATTAAAGATTTAACAAAATCTGGGTTCCAGATTTGCCTAGCGCAGCGCTAGGCAAAGAGCCTTGTAGTTTACCCAGCTTTGCCGAGCGCCAAATTGAAGGCGCTAGGCAAAGATTTTTTTTTAAAAAAATTGTTTCTCTTTGCCGAGCGCCAGGCGGGAGGCGCTAGGCAAAATTTTTTTTTAAAAAAAATCAGTGTGGTCTTTGCCGAGCGCCAGGCTAAAAGCGCTAGGCAAAGATTTTTTTTAAAAAAAATCAGTTTGATCTTTGCCGAGCGCCAGGCTGGAGGCGCTAGGCAAAGATTTTTTTTTAAAAAAATTGTTTTTCTTTGCCGAGCGCCAAGCGGGAGGCGCTAGGCAAAGAATTAAAAAAAAAAATCAGTGTGCTCTTTGCCGAGCGCCAGGATAGAAGCGCTAGGCAAAGAATTTTTTTAAAAAAAATCAGTTTGCTCTTTGCCGAGCGCCAGACTGGAGGCGCTAGGCAAAGAATTTTTTTTTAAAAAATCAGTTTTCTCTTTGCCGAGCGTCTTATTGGAGGCGCTCGGCAAAGAAAACGTCACACCGTGACTACCGCCGTGACCGTCGCTTTTCTTTGCCGAGTGCCGCTTAGGCGCTCGGCAAAGGCTTTGCCGAGCGCCCGATAAAAAACGCTCGGCAAAGAAGGCTTTGCCGAGCATTTCATTGCCGGGAGCCCTTTGCCGAACGTTGCGCTCGGCAAAGCCTTGGCCGAGCGCAATTCGGCCTTTGCCGAGCGTCTCAGGCGCTAGGCAAAGCCGCAGTCTGCAGTAGTGCTGCGAGGTATTTATATGTTTGACTCTAAAAATACAGCAAATGGATGGTTTTCTTATCCTCCAGTGCAAAAACAAGCCAATGGACGAAAGAAATTAGAGTTAACCTCTCTTGACCAACTCACACTCTTCTCAATTAGCTGGCCAGTATGTATTCAAGATTATATGTGTATAGTATTCTCTACCAAAGGACATATTGTACATGTATAATGACTTTGCAACAACTGATCTAAATTAATGAATGGATATATGAAAGGAAGGCAAGGACGCAAAACACATCAGCATAGTGTGCAAGTGGCAAACAGAACTTTAATTAAACAAAATGAGCTAATAGGATTAGAAAATGAGGCAAACTGTAGACATGTGAATACAAAAGTACATGTAAAAGGAATAAAAATTTGACTTTGAAAATCTCAGACCCCACATTTCACTATCAAGGAGACGCCAATAGAGAGAACGGCCACACCGCTATATAACCCTTTAGTTCTCCATCCCCTAGCAAGTTGTTAGTAGGGCCGGGATCTATCTAGAAAAGGCCATAGGTATAATAGGGTAACATATGAGGGAAAAACATGCTGCTTTCATGTTATATGCAAACTGCGATTTGAGATTTGATGCAAACTTTGTTCTACTGTTCAGTAGCTAAGGGTCTGTAATTTCATGCCGAACAAAATCTAATCCATATTAACCACCATGTGAGTGAGTACATGTGACCGAAATCTAAGGCATCTTAAATGCATGCAAGACAGATATTAAAGTAACTACTATGACAGGTTGATGAAACTGTAAAAGATGCCGCCACTGCCCTCTCCATGGGCCATGGCAAGCAGCCAGCAAAAAGCCGCGCGCGCATCTGTTTGTGCAAAACCGGCTAGGCCTCATCTAGCAAAATTCCGATCCGGTACCTGGTCCCTGCTTTAATCAACCAAAACCGGCAGGTAAAGCTGGGCAGTGCACGACACGGAACAAGCTGCAGCAACTGGTTAGCTAGTGGCCGGTGCACTATAGCCAGTAGATTTCCTTTTGCGCGGCCGGCGCGTATTCTGCCTTCGCCGGTTCGGCCTGCTTCTTCATTATCCACACAGGGGAAGGGAATTGGCCGTTTCTCGAAAGAGTTGGGTGGATGAATGTCGCCATTATTAGGCATTACTAGCCAAATTGTTCGTTCCTTCCCGTGTGATGCATGACAAAACTAAAATCATGGTGAAGGACCAATTCGTGGTGGGGAAAGAAAAAAAAACATGCCCCCAAATCGCTTAAAGCACATGGAAATTGATGAAGGCGATTGAACGCCGGCCGGCGGCGTAGTAATTAACTGTGGTATCTGACTCACCGTTGTCCACCACGAGGTTGGAGAAGAAGCCGACCGGCGAGCTGCTGTGCCGCGCCAGCATGTCCATGGACCCATCGGTGGTCTGCCTATCAAGGTGACGGTGTCCGTCGTCGTGCGCATGCTCGTGCCCCAGCGAGATGTCGCCTCCTCGGTACCGCAGGCCCGCCGCCGCCCTCTGGCCCGCAAGCCCGCCTTGCTGCTGGTGTTGCCCGCCCGACGATCGAGGAGGAAGAGGACGGCTCCCCGCCGCCGCCGCCGCCGACCGGCAGGAAGCGCCTCATGATGCCGACAACAACCCCTATACCTCTCTCTATCTCTCCGGGATTAAGTCGTCCCGGCCGGCCGTGTGCACGAACTTGGGCTAGCAGCTGGGAGAGTAGTGCAGGCGCCCCCGCGTGGAAAGGGTCTGCCCGCCGGGAATTGAAGGGAAGGGGAGAGGGAGGTCGTCAGCTGAGCGAGGGAGGAGAGGACGACGACGAGGCACGCGCGCGCGCGGTGGCCGGGAGGGACGTGGGTTTTGGCAGATGCGCGCGTGCGTTCACGCGTAAAACCACGGCAACTGGGGTGGTGGTGGACTGGTGGTGCTGCGGCTGCTGCAAGTGGGCGTGGTGGGCTTAAAAGAGCGGGCGGGGGGTGAGGAGCCAGGCAGGCGGCCGCCGTGATTGGTTCTCGGGGCGTGTGGCGGGGTGCCGCGGGGGGACCGCCCGGCGCCCGCGCGCCCTGGACAGGACTATAGCTAGGGTACCTAGGGAAGGTGCTGCCGCTGCCAACCGCAAGTGGAAAGACCGGGACCGGGGCACGGGCATCTCTTCGCTCTTCGGGGCCGGCCGGCCGACCTGATCCGCTAGTCAGCTCTCGCTGGAATGCCTGCCCGGTCGGCTGCCCCCGCCGACGCCGCCGAGTGGATCAAAAGGTTGCCTTGCCTAGCTCGCCGGCCGATGATAAGATTGCAATCACCGTAGGCACACATGGTCGTTTCCTGCGCTGCGCAGCCCATGTTTTGCATCAGTGGAATACCCTGAGCCGACAGTGCTATTGTATTTTTGTCTTATAATCCATACTTTTTCACCCAATAAATAGTATTTTTCTTTCACAACTAGTATGGTACCCGTGCTAACGCCACGGCTTTATTCAGGGATGCACATGGAAATGACCAAACAATATTTTTTGCCAAAAAGGAAAATCCACATGCATCCTTTGAGCCAAGTAAAAGATTTCATTATCCCTTATGTGCGTTGTCACAAACTTTGTAAACCTTACACCCGCTGATTCGAGCAGAATATATGAAACATGGGGTAAAAGGCCAACATTAGAAGGAAAAAAATAATTCTTTGACCATACATGACCAACTGACATGCTGAAACTGAAAAGGGGATATGCATAGTCTCTATCACCCTTGAAAACCGACCCATGCCAACCCCACCGACCTAGAGCCTGC
Organism: Saccharum hybrid cultivar R570; assembly: GCA_038087645.1. NCBI lineage: Eukaryota > Viridiplantae > Streptophyta > Magnoliopsida > Poales > Poaceae > Saccharum > Saccharum hybrid cultivar. The sequence continues at coordinate 5,149,139 of JAQSUU010000191.1, read as the reverse complement.
GTCGTGGCACTCCAGGGATCCACCGTTGGCCGCCTATGCGCACGGTCGCATGACGGCAGGTCCGCCTCGCTGAGCTCGTCCTTGTCGTGCCGCCCTCGAAGCTTGTCGTGCCGCCCTCGAAGCGTGACACCAATTTCAAGTTTCATGCTAACTGATGAAGCCTTTAAGATAGTTCAGTTCCTGTTGTAAGAAAAAAACAGTCAGAGTCACTACCACCTGTTGTCCCAGTCCTGCTCAGTAAAGGAGCAAAAGAAACCTGATATATAAGTCAGAAATGGAGCAGCAACCATGATATCACAATGGTTGAATTCTAAAATGTTGTTTGACAAGTAACTGAAGCCACAAAAACTTTGGCACAGGCACAACTGACACCAGGCACCTATAATGACAATTTATCTATGAAAAGGCGTCTGAATGACTCCTACATTCTGAATAGAAAGATACTCTCGCATTCTATCAAAAACATTGTGGAATCATACTTAGCAACATACGGGAAGAAAGACACCTATATCCATGCATCAAAATTGACCAAATGATCAAATTTAGCCTCAGTGAATGCAACACTATATATAAAATAAGGTAACAAGGGTTCTTAGCATAGCTATGCAATTATGGAACATGGTATCTTGAGTACACCATAGTAATACCAACTCACTTAACGTCACCAAAATATTAACAAAAGCATCCTGGAATCACATGCTAGCTTGCAGAAACACTGAGACATCCATAGAACAAAAGGAAGATAGCTATTAGACCCTAGTATTCTTACCCAGCAGCCAATGGTTGTGAATTAAAGACACTTAGGCGTCACCAATTACGATGATAGCAAAGATATAGTTGCAAGAAAAATACACCTTTTCTTTTATAGTTGCAAGAAAAATACACCTTTTCTTTTGGCACTGCCGTTCTCATCTTCTGACAAACTCTTCTCACAAAGTCACAATAGCATCTTAGGCGTCACCGATTACCCTGCAGCCAATAGAACTGTGTTGATTTACCAGTTGAACCAAAAGTAAATACCCACACTACTCCATATATATTGTGACTTTGTGAGTAACATGTACCAGAAACTTATAGATAGCAGCCCAACCCATCTAAAAAATATTTTGGATAAAACTGCACATCCAAAATGTGGAACTAAAATTGAACCTCAATGGGATAAGACCACTAAAACAACAAGTTAACGACCAACAAAGGCACAGTATACATGTCATTGAGCAACACAGCATCGACTAATCTCGCAGCTCAAATCCTTCAACATGCCCAGATCAAGCAAGCCAAGCAGTGGCTGAGGAACAATGCAACGCAGAGCACTCAAAATTCACAGCCCCTGGAAGACAGCAAAACGCACCTCGACGTTGGGGTTGCCGCGGCTGTCGAAGATTTGCCTCGCCTTCACTCATGTGATCGTGACCGCCATCTCCTAAAAACATGATCGGATAATCCATACTCTAATTGCAAGAGAATCAAGTATACGGGATAACCATAATCTAATTGCTGCAATCCAACAATTTTTTTAATTTCAATGTTACCTTATGTGAAATTGCACACAGCATTTCGGAAGCTGTTGAAACCATCTGTCATCATGCGTGCTCTCCTCAAGATTCGTGGACGGACATGTTGCAACATCATTTGGAGCCACATCAAGAATCAAACAAAAATTGGTGCAGGTCCAAAGAATGAAAACATGCATATATATATAGTAATAACCAGTACTGCATTGCAGGTTAATGTGAACGAACATGTTAGTAAGCAAACCACAAAAAAGAAGAGATTATTAAGATGCTCAATCAATTATCTGCATCCAATAACTATACTGATCCATATAAATTTGTAGAATTTCTTGATGCTTCATGAATAAAATCAGCGATTGACATAATTGAGGTCCCAAGATTAATCCAAACATATGTCATTCCAAAACAGAGTACCAGGTTTAATGAAGGGAAAAATAATAAAGAACCAAACATTGAGTAGTGTTTCTCTTGCAAAAATTTGCCCAGGAACATTTGGACTCAGTGCTATTGATGCAACCTTGTAGATCTCAACCACCAAAATCAAAGCTGCTGCTTAATTCACGTAGCCATTTCGTGAGCGAGTTAATCGCAGTTGGCAAATTGAATTAGGAAGCTAAACACAGCATACAGCATGATTGTAGACTAAAATAAGAAGACAGTGATAGGAAGAGAAGGCATTGACTTTACTGAATTTGTGATGACCTCGAACGGATCCAATTCGGTGCCAACAAGACCAGATGGGAGCCTTCGAAGGACTCCACATCTGGATCGCCTGAATCATGACAGCAAAGAATATTATTAGTACTATATATATACCCCATCACACAACTGTACTAAGTCAAAGAAGAGATGCTTATATTATACGGTGGTATATATCTGTTAGACTGTTACCCATCAGTGGCATCACCAGTGGACTGCAATCCCTCGGTGCCTTCGATGATCAGGAACAACGTCTTGAAAGGGATGTCACGGCCTGATGAGTCCATCCTTTGTGTCATCGATCACATCTTGAACCGGTACGTGCACATGAACCGCTGGTCCCTGCAGCAGAGCAGAGCACAATACTGAGGCTTCAGAATGATTTCAAACCTCATGGTTTCCTTTATACTAATTACTCCTAAGTAGTTGGAAATTAAGATTTCGATTTGGCCAGCCAAGGGGTCATTTCTCCCCTTTATTTAATATAAAACATCTGAAGAATCCTTTCAACAAGAACAAAACTATGTGTTGAAACAATATAACAGTTTAGTTTTACCCGTGACGACCAGTGATAGGAACATGTCGAATTTTACTGCACGTCTGAAGCTTGGCATCCCAGCAATTACTATTAACCACCAGTCATCTACTATAAAACTACTACCTTTTATATGGTAATAAAATTACAAAACTGATTAGACTGCATAGCTCAACTCACACTCTGATGACAAGATTAGTGTCTGGGACAAACATCAACATGAGAGGTGAATCAGATTCGTCCCTGAACGCAAAGGCCGGAAGAAGACAACAGGTGGGGATGGAGTATATTTTGAAATGCCAAGTTTATTCGCATGCTACTTAATTCCATGATTATTGATTGGACATAATTACCTTGAATATGTTCAGTGCCTAAATAAGACATTACTAATGACCACAACAAGCCGTCATTTTCCTTCAGCATCTACGCACCTACGCACCTGCAGCATCTATCAGAAAGGCAGTGTTTAGATCCCTCAAACTTCCGAAAATTTTACAAGATTCCCTGTCACATCGAATCTTTAGATGCATGCATGGAGTATTAAATGTAGGTAAAAAAAATAACTAATTGCACAGTTTGTCTGTAAATGTCGAGACGAATCTTTTGAGCCTAGTTTGTCCATGATTGGATAAATTTTACCAAATAACAACGAAAAGTGCTATATGAACTTTACACCAACTTTTACACCATCTAAACACTACCAAAGTTACTTGCATTGCATTACAGAACATGAGGTAAGTGACGAGCAAACTAATTTCAATCTTGCTCATCACAGGAATTATATGCCCAAACCATCATTCACAGAAATCCAAACAAAACCACAAATTAATAGACCCAACTGCACGGTGCACAAAAAGGCATCGACAATCAGAAAAAATTCTAAAAATCACAGTCGGATGGGATTTCACATACCAACAACCGCAGAGATAGATCTCTGCAGGGGTTGCGGGGGAGGATGACGCCCTAGCCGCGCCCCCAGCCAAGGAGCCGGCCAAGCGGGCCGCCGGGCCAGACACGGTGCCGCCCTAGCCGGCCGCGGCTGTGACTCCGGCCGCCAGGGAAGGAGCGCCGGAGAAGAAGGGGGTGGAGAGCCATGGGAAAAGAAGGGGGTTGAGCGTCTGCGACTTCGTCCATCAGATCTGGCCGCCGGGAACCAGGAGGCGACGGTGGAAGAAGATGTGCGGCATTTTTTCCCTGTGTGCGGTCGCTCGAGGGGAGAGGGTGATGTTTAGGGGAAAAAAAGACTGCGCAAGGGATAGGAATCGAACCGTGGACGTAGGGAGGCTGGGGCGGAGGGTAGCCCTGGGCATAATTAACCGAAGACCGAACCGAACTAACCGAGACCGAGACTGAAGTGACCGAGACCGAAAATTTCGGTCACAAGTTCGGTCTTCAGTTTGGAGTAACCGAACTAACTGGACTTAATTCGGTCATTACCGGCTAACTGAACTAATCGAATTAACCTAACATTTGAATTTTGTTGACATAATGTGTAATTTAGACTATTATTAGTGATATAATATTTATTCTAGTGGGTTTATATCAACCATCACTCTTATCACTATGTTTAATCTATATTTTGTATTGTATTTTTGCCTTGAAATAGAAAAAATATTGGTAAAATTTGCTACAAATTACAATATTTAGTAGTTGTTTTGTGGAGTTCGGTTAGTTCGGTCATGACCGAGACCGAACCGAACTAACCGAGACCGAACTTGCTCGGTCATGAGTTTTGAAACTAACCGATCGGTCTCCGTTTTTAGATGACCGAACTTTCGAAATGACCGAAGAGCGAGACCGATCGGTTCGGTTAGACCGAACGCCTAGGGCTAGCGGAGGGAGGCGGAGTCGCACGTGAGGTGTGGGTGCGTTTGAAGCCTCGCGTTAGATGCATGGCTTCCCACATCCGATCGTTGCCGTCAGATGTGATCTAGCTATTTTATTAGCTATTGATTTTAATGGTGTAGGATTTCTGCGTACAATTTTCTAGATGCATAATGGGTGAAGACTCTCAGTGGGGGACATTTTTCTGGGTGAACCAAGTATAATTTAAGTATTCCATTATAGTAGAGATAAATCAGTGAACAATACTTTCAGCCATGACTTTTGAGCCAAACGAACAGGGTCATAAATATGGTCCACTTTAGTTTTATCCTAATTTAAACTTCTCTAGTTATGACCAAAATTTTGACAAAAGAATACATTATTAACATACACAAGACCAAATAAGTTCACCGTCAAAATATATTCCATATAGAGTATCTAAAGAACCTAATTTAACGTTTTATACATGTTGGAGCATAATTTCTATACATTGGTTCATAAATGATGTTAGTGTTTTGCTTGTTTATTCTCCCTCCACATTTATTTCAATTAGATATATTTATTTAGGATTGGTCTTCATTTTATCTTCTCATCTCATCTCCTTGGTTCCTATTATTATCATGATTCTTTTTCGATCTAAGAATTAGATTGACCGGGTGAAGGTTAGATACTTAGCAGTAATTAATTTTGTTCTTTTTTCTTTGTAATATTTAGTTTTTTTAAAAAAAACAGCTTTCTTTTGTATAAAAAATAATCGTCTATTTAGTTGTTATCTATGATTTTGTCCTATATTTATATTTATATCTATATCTATACCTAATACATAAAGAGGCAACATTTTCGGCCATTTTTTTGTCCATTCATCTTTTTCGTCCACCTTCCCCTAACTACCGGTAGTCGAGAGTTTCTTCCGTCTAGACTTATATGACCCTAGATATTTAGGACAAATAGATCTCTCTGAGCCTGATTAAAACTGAACAGGAATAGGAATCCTAATTCAAATCTATTATCTACGCGTCTCAAGTTTTATTTATGACATATGCATATATGTTCCTTGACAAAAAAAAAACATGGCCGATGAGGACACGGTCTCTAAGGTAGAAAAAGAAAAAACAATACATGGCCGATGAGGACACGGTCTCTAAGGCAGAAAAAGAAAAAAAACAGAAAAAAAAATCAAGGCCAACCAGGACAAAATCTCTCTACGGAAACAAAAGGAAAAAACAGAAAAAAAAAACCCCCAAACCAAGAGTTTGTAAGGCAAAAAAGAAAGGGAAAAAATTTGTGGCCAATGAGGACACGCTCTCTACGGCAAAAAGAAAAAAGTCAGCATTTATGGAAAAAAACTGAAGAAAAAGATCCAAACTGAAGAAACTTATCGTGGTTTAGTATTTAGTATTATTAGAAATAGATCTCTACTATTATTTTATTTCCTATATGGATTTAGATTACGATCCTTGTCAACTTACTAGGAGGTATCTATTTGGATTAGAATAGGATTCCTAATTATACTTGTGTTGAAAAAAATGGAAAAAAGAGACCCAAACCAAAAGTCGTACGGCAAAAAAGAAAAAGGCAAAAAAATTTTGTGGCCCATGAGGATACGATCTCTACGGCAAAAAGAAAAAATGTCAGCATTAAAGGAAAAACAGAAGAAAAAGATTAAACTAAAGAAACTTATCGTGGTTTAGTATCATTAGGAATAGATCTCTACTCTTATTTTTTCTATATGGATTTAGGTTACGTTCCTTGTCCAACTTACTCGGAGGTAGACACAAGAAATGGGCTGGTAGGTTTAGATATATAGATAAAAATGGTAAAACATAAAAAGACATGGACCATTCCTGTTGTTTTTATGAACATTTGATAATTTTTTTTCTCCCGTTGCAATGCACGTGTCGGCGTTCGGAATCACCGACTAGTAAATTTTTGTGATTGCACGTTTAGGCTCGGATGGTGTGCAAAGAGAATACGAGGATGTATATTGGTTCGGGCGGAATGTCCCTACGTCCAGTGGCGAGTTGTTTGTGTTATTTGCACTTGGGTCTATAGTAGGGGTTAGAAACGATCGAGAGAGGGATGAGCTCCCAGGTCTCTAGTGAAAGTGGAGTGGAATTGAAGTACTTCCGAATGATTGAAAAAGCCCTCCCCCAATGGGGCGCCAAACCTTCCCTTTTATAGGCCAGGGAAGGGCCTGGGGTATATGAGAGAGAGAAACAGAGGAGGAGACAGCCTCGGGGCCATGCCGCCCTCCACCTCCTGTAGACGTGTCCTGCTGGTTTCGTAGATAGTGACAGAGACGCTTCCACGTCGTGGTGCTGATAATGATGGAGACGACTCCACGTCGTGGCCCTGTTTGTTGCTGGCGCCATGCACGGGCGTCGTCAGCTGGTCGTGGTGCCCTGTTTCGTCGCGCCTGACATTGTGGGTGACGTGGGCCCCTTAGGAATGGCATGTCGTGGTTGCGGGTCATGTCAGGACGTGCTCACTCCCATCTAGTGTCAAAAGTTTGACTCCGGACTCGAGCTTTTATGCTCATAGTAGTAAAGGTAGCGTGGACCCGTGTGGGGCCTGTGCCCTCGCCCGAGGGTGATCGTGCGTCCTCAGGGCCGGGCGAGGCGCGGCCCGCTCCCAAGGGGTCGGGCGAGGCGTGGCCCGCTCCTAAGGGATCGGATGGGTGGAACCTGCGCCCTAGGGGTCGGGCGAGCCGGAACCCGCCCCCTGGGGGTCATGTCCTCTAATCATTCGTTCAATTTTGATTGTTGGGGACCGTTAGTTCCCCCTCCTTCGGGTACCCTAAAATTGGTACCCGACATCACGGGCATATTTACTAGTATATTTTATAATGCATGATTGTTATCGTCTTGAATAGCACTATATATTTCATCATCCTGCCTCCATGCCTATGCCCCCTGACACTAACATCATCGTAGCTATCTTTGTTATCATCCTAGTAGGGCCACCACCACTCAATCTACCCATCATTTGTTGATGTTATTTTTGAGAATATGTCGAGCGCATTTTTCATTAAGTGAGAGAAAGTTTTTTTGGTGCCCTCTATGCCACGGGATCAGAGCTTACTGTGCGAGGCAGCTCGCCACGACGGAGCATCTTAGATAAGGTTGGCTGGCACCTAAAGCTTGAGATAGTTACTATAATAGTATTAGGATAAAATGGCAGAAACAATGCACAATTAATCTCTCGTCCTGTGATGAATCATGAGGAAAACATCTACCATCAGATCAACAGTGAAATTAACAATCATATGCACAATAGGCACAACGATTTTCGTGGAAAACCTTCTCAAGGTGAGGAGTAAAAACCACGAGACCAACCGGTCCACTCAAACTATAATCAACAATGGAGGCTAGGGTTTTGTGATTGTTATTCCTTCCAAGGATCGATCTCTATGTTGATTCCAACCGAAATCAACGACTCACAATAACTGGCCCTATGGCTCCATTTAGGTTGCTTTGCTGGGCTCAAGATCATCCTTCATGTAGAGGAACAACCCAGCAAATAGCTCATGGATTACCTTGGTGTGATGCTATATTTAGATGCTCTCTGGTTAATGAAAGAGTTTGCAGTGGTAGCTTTCACTTGTGATGAACAATAAGGGTCGACACATTGTTCAATTATAATTTGCTAGTGAAGCCAAGATCCAGGAGCGGTCGAAGCTAGTCAATCTCTAAAGGTCATGTGTAACATGGATTAGAGAAACTACTCACTCCATTGATAAATATGCATGAAAACTTCTAGAACTTTTAGGGCAAATTAAGTAGAGACTGAAAGGTCTTTCATGCCTCTCATTAAAAGCAGTTAGGCTAGTTTAAGAGCAAGTCTAGCAATAAAGCCAATGTTTGGCTATAAGTCAAATTATAAAAACCACGTAATGCAATAGGTGTCTTCTATTTTATTGTCTACAAAAAAAATATTATTGTAAGGTCCAAATAGGCTAGAGGGGGGGTGAATAGCCTAATTAAAACTTCTACAAGAATTACTTAACCACGAGTTAGTATGAAAGGTGGTGAAGCAAAAGCACTAGCTCTAACTAATTAAGCAAGCCACCTACACAAGTCTAGTACAAGGCTATTCACTAAACACAACAACAACAACAAGCTAGAAATGAGAAGTAATACGAGAGAAGAGCTTCGAGTGATTATATCGCCGTGAAGAGAAGTGAAATACCAATCAATCAATCATACAAGAGAAATTCTCGGGAAGAGAATGACACAAGAATTTATCCCGAGGTTCACTTGCTTCCCGGCAAGCTACTCCCCGTTGTGGCGATACACCCACTTATCGGTTCGCGAGCTAATCGACTATCAAGAGTCGAGCCCTCGGCGGGCGCCGCACAACCGTACACAAGATGGGGATCCTCCAAGCCACGAGCTCCACTAGAGTATCCAATTTGCGAACTCCCACGGGGAAGGATCAAGAACCCCTTACAACACTTGGTGAAGGCTCCAACAATCTCCAATTGCGAGCTCAATCACCTCCGCTGCTCCAAGCCGTCTACCGTGTCGGGAAACACGGAAGAGTAACAAGAAATCCGCAGCAACTCGAAGATCAAGTGCCTCTAGAATGCAACTCTCAAGCAATGCACTTGAATCTCACTCAATCTCACTCAAGATATGCAACTAATCAAAGAGATGAGTGGAGGGGTTATTCTCTAGCTCAAAGTATGTCTCTATATCTCAAAATGTGCTAGAGTTACCCTCAAACCCCGGCCAACCTCTATTTATAACGAAGGGGTACGCAGCTAGCCGTTACAGACGACGCAGCGAAAAACGCGCTGACCGGACGCTCCGGTCAGGGTGACCGGACGCGTCCGGTCACTACACGACAGCAAGAAACAGTGCGAGTCAGAACTAGCCGTTGCCGTGATCGGACGCGTTGAACCGATTGACCGGACGCGACAGTGCCCGCGTCCGGTCGCGTTCCAGTATGCTCCCATTGAGACCGGACGCGTCCGATCGCACGTGACCGGACGCGCCGCGCGTCCGATCGTCACTCCGCTTCGCTCTGTCCCTCTGGACGCCTGACCAGACGCTCCGGCTACGTGAGGGACCGGATGCGCCGGTCGCGCGCTCTGGTTCGCTCAAGAGAACTGACCGGACGTGCTGTTGAACTGACCGGACGCCACAGTGCCAGCGTCCGGTTAGAGTCCAGTAAGCTCCCTGGATGACCGGACGCGTCCGATCATCAGTGACCGGACGCGCTGCGCGTCCGATCAACAAACTGAAAACCGCATAGACGCTGAACACTGACCGGACGCGGCCGGTCATACAGAGATCGCGTCCGGTCCAACGTCCGGTCATCTCTGTGACCTCCGTTCGCCTCCGTTTCTTTTCCGACTTCCGGCGCAGTAGAAAATAGGCGTTTCACTTCTCCAAAAACCCAAACCCCTCTCTACCGCTTGAACTCCACCGCCTTCGCAAATGTGCTAACACCACCAAGTGTACACCACCATGTGCATGTGTGTTAGCATTTCACAATCATTTTCCAAGGCGTTATGTTAGCTCTTTACTAGATCCTAATGCATATGCTCAAGACATTGATCTAGTGGCACTTGATTTCCGAGCTAACCGTGATTGCCCCTCTTGATAGTCGGCTATGTATCCTAAACCCGGTCAATCACTTCTCTACTCATCTTAGACCGGCAAAAGGAAAACGCTATGGTTATACCTTTGCCTTGCGCTCTTAGATCCTTCTCTTTCACTTGATCATCATGTCCTTCATTTTATGTGCATCTCCACCATGATCATCATTTCATGTCCATGCACCATCTCTTTGTGATCTTGTGGCCACCACTCCTTGCCACATACACCTTCATCACATGTGTTGCTTATGCCTAATTCAAAACACTTAACACATGGCATTAGCAACTTGGTGTCATTGATTACCAAAACCAAACTTGGGCTTTCAATTATTATGTGATACCTTGTCCCATATTTTCTTTCTTATTTCTCCTCACATGCACTACTGCACAAAAGAGTTTTACAAGCTGTTTCCAAAATGGCCTCCGAGGTGGGCGGGCCGGTTGCCCGCCTCGGTTATTCGTGGCAGGGCAACCGGCCCAACAACTTGTTGATTGCATAAGGACCAAGCTCTCCTCTCTTTCCTTCTCTCTTTTGCATCAACAATGACTAGCTTGACTATAGGACCATTATTATACTTGCTCTAATTGGCACAGTTAATGGCTGTAATATCTAGTGGTTGACCACCTCTTGATTGGATGCTTAAAAATCCTTATACCATATGGCTAATATTGAACAAGTTCATATAATTGTGTGGAGTGTGGACTAAGGGCTAATTCGACTACTATTACTAACCAGAGCATAGGGTGGCCACTCTCCTCCTTGTGCTAAATAACTATTTTTTAAATTTATTCAGCTGAAGCTGAGGATTTGTTGCTAATTCAATGTAATCCAGCTGGTTAGGTTTCATATGGTGAAACCTGGGAAGAAAATTGCACTACTACAAAAAAAAGGATTTATAGCAACACCTCCTTTTTTTATGGGCGGCTCTATATTGAGCCACGCCCTACAAATGCTGCCCAAACGAGCCGCCACTATAAATCCATTTGTAGGGGCTGCTGGTGTTATCAGCCGCCCCTACAAATGGCTCAATTCTACAAATCGGATTTGTAGGGACGGCTCAATATAGATGGCAAATAGTAAAAATTAAGCACTAAAATTCGAATTTTCTCAAACGACCTCAGATAGAGAAACGACCATAATAAAAATTGTAAATCTCGAAAAGTTATAAAACTTTAGTGTTTACATCCTTTTCATTTGAAATCATTTATTGCTTCAAAATACTATTTGAAATTTAATTTTGAAATTATTGAAGAACTCTAATTTCTCTTTTTAATCTGTGGCTAAAACTTGTAACTAGTCTTTCTCTCTTATACTAACTTCAAATTTGATGATTTTTTTCTAACATTTTCTAAAATCATCCTCTATCAATTTACTGTGTTCTTACAGCTATTATTTTGTCCATCTCTTTCATGTGACTGTGTTTTATCTATTTGAATTTTGAATTTCAAAAAATGACAACTTTAAACGTCATTTTGAAACATTAAATGACTTCAACTGAAAAAGTCATGAACATAAAAGTTATAGGACTCATCAAAATCTACAACTTTTATTTTGGTCATTTCTTCATCTAACGAAGTGGTAGTAACACTGCTCATAAAATTTACGTATTTCTTATATAGTTCCATAAACTATAAGAAGGATATGTAAAATTTGCGAACAATGTTACTATCACTATGTCGGATGCCCAAATGATCAAAATAAAAGTTTTAGATCTCAGAAAGTTATAGACCTTTGTAATTGACAACTTTTATATTTGAATTCATCTGGTCAACGTTAACTACGTTTGAATTTCTCAAATTTAAAATTTGGATTTTTCAAATGACCTTGGATGGAGAAACAACCAAAATGAAAGTTGTAGATCTCAAAAATTTATGAAACTTTGTAGTTGATAACTTTTTTATTTGAAGTCATCTTGTCAAGGAAAACTACATTTGAATTTCTAAAAAAATGAAATTTGAATTTTTTTAAACGACCTCGGATGGACAAACAGCAAAAACAAAAGTTATAGATCTTGAAAAGTTATGAAAATTTGTAGTTGACAACTTTTTCATTTGAAATCATCTTGTCATAGAAAATTACGTTTGAATTTCTTAAATTTGAAATTCAAATTTTGTAAACGACCTCGGATAGAGAAACTACCAAAATGAAAGTTGTAGATCTCGAAAAGTTATAAAACTTTGTAGTTGACAACTTTTTAGGATAATATGCTGAGGAACCAAAATCCTACGTAGACATGAGTGAACGTGAGGTGCAGTGGTAGATGAGGGTATGCACGAGGGGAGGTCGTGGGTTCAAATTCCTGCAACTGCGAAGCGCGTGATTTTCGCTCGAAAAATACCATGAAAAATGACTGTCAAGGGGCCTCTCCGGGGTTTTTTTGTTGTTGCTATTTTCTAGTTTGAAATCGCGATTTCTGAAAAATTATCTTGAGCCGCACCCTATAAATCGAGGCGGTTAGCCAAACTACCCCTGCAAACCATCCTGAACCGCCCCTGCAAATCTCTACTGACCTAGTGTTGTATGCAGTCTGGCTGCATGGAGGCTCGGTGCAGACCCCACACGGATGGAAGCCACGCGTCCCGAGAGAGCACAGTGACGACGCGATGTGGATGAGCCGGAGCCTCATCGCCTGCTACTACCGTATCAGTGAGGCTGTTTAGTGGGTGAAAAAGTTTGGGTTCGGCTACTGTAGCATTTTTCGTTTTATTTGGCAATTTGTGTTTAATCATGGACTAATTAGGCTCAAAAGATTTGTCTCGTGATTTACAACTAAACTGTGTAATTAGTTTTTTCTTTGGTCTACATTTAGTACTCCATGCATATGCCGCAAGATTTGATGTGACAGGTACTGTAACACTTTTTGAGTTCACTTTTTGTGAACTAAACAGGCTCGGTGTTCGTTTTGCTGCTTTCTGGAACTCCCTTGTCTGCAAGAAAGCGCGAATCATAACAAGCTATACAGTACTCCCTCCGTCCCACAAATAAGTGAACGTTTTTGACTTCTACACTCTATGTTTGACCATTTGTCTTATTTAAATTTTTTTATAAATAATAAAATAAATAAATCATTATGAAAATATCTCTAATGATTGAATAAGTCATAACAAAATAAATAATATTTATTAAAAAATTTTAAATAAGACGAACGGTCAAACAAGAAGTGTAGAAGTCAAAAACGTACACTTGGGACGGAGGGAGTACAATCCAGCGTACGTACTGTCGATGGATTTGGACGATGGATATACCCCTAGTCAGAACATGAACTCAAGAGATGGAATCGAGTCAGATATGATAGATACATACATACATGCGCCGAAACAATGTTAAAGAACTGGGGAACATAGGTGCAGTGCAGTCGTCTTTTTTTTTTTTCTCTGCGAGGGGCCTATAGTCGCGCGCGGCCGTCGTCGATCCATGCGTGCATGCGGCGCCCGCCCCCTGCTGACGAAGAAAAGATGCCCCGGCCCGTGCCCGCCCGCCCGGCTGGGTGCATGAACCTGGCGGGCGAGGATCGATCCGCGTCGTCGTCAAGTTGCGCGATACTTTTATCCTTCCCGGCCATGACGCCGGCGTCGTCGTCGGGTGCGTGCGTACCAAAACCCAGAACGTACGGCTTCGATCGGCTTGCGGCCGGAATCGATCGAGAGGTCCTTCTCGCCGTCGAAGCTAAACTGCTCACTGAGGGAGCAGTCGGCATCGGCGTGGACAGCCAGTCATCAGCCACTTGTACAACACACAACACATTCCTCGTTGTAGTGCGCGGTGGGGTGGCGTTAGCGATCGATAAGACAAGCGAGGGGGACAGGGGGTCGTCTCAGTCAGCTACTGCTAGGCCCAGTTTAAATCCAGAAAATTTGCAAAAAAATAATAGATTTTTCGTCACATCGAATCTTTGGATGCATGTATGAAACATTAAATATAGATAAAAAATAAAATTAATTATACAGTTTAGACGAAATGGACGAGACGAATCTTTTAAGCCTAATTAGACCATGATTGAACACTAATTATCAAATAACAACGAAAATACTACAGTTGCATTTTGTCAAAAATTTTGGCAACTAAACAAGGCCCTGGTAGCTCACGAGCTGCACAGCACAGTCACGGCGCCGTCACCATGCAACCGTACCAGAGCTCAGAAAAGCCGGAACCATCCAACGTCGACGACGACGTTGCTTGCGCAAGGGAGGAAGAAAGAATAATAGCGAAACGGATCGGAGGGCATCGCGTGAGTCACAAGCGTGACGGTACTCCTACTCGATCCATGCGCGTCAGGCGCCACTACTGTCGATGGGCCGGTTGGTTCATCGTACTATGCTAGCTAGATAAGGCAGCGATTAGCTGGGGAAAGAATTTTTTTTTGTTATCATATCGGAGGTTTTGTGGAACGTCGGAAGGAGTTTTTGATACTAATAAAAAAAACTAATTACATAGCTCGTCTGAAAACTGCGAAACGAATTTATTAAGCCTAATTAAGCCGTTATTAGCACATGTGGGTACTGTAGTACTTAAGGCTATTTATGGACTAATTAGGCTTAAAAGATTCGTCTCGCGATTTTTCACCAAACTGTGCAATTTTTTTTTCATCTACATTTAGTACTCTATGCATGTGTCCAAACACTCGATGTTACTGTAGAACCTAAAATTTTTTTAAAAACTAAACCGGGCCTAAGCATGTAGCTTACCAGTACTTGCTTTGCTTAGAGGAGAAGTACATCGTACTAGCTATAGTGATGGCAGTACAAGCAGTTTGTTCTGCAGAAGCCAGTAAGATGAGAAAGAAACGGAGGAGCAATTCATGCAACGCCAAGCCAAGCACCAACAACTGAACTTGGCACCATCATCACACCCCAGCGCCGAGCGCCCGAGCCCTCCAGCCCCCAGTGACCGACTCCAACGGCAACGGGTGAAACACACCACCTCACACGGTCGTTCACCGATCAGAAAAACAGTCACCTCGCTGAAAAAAGAAAAGCAAATAATAATTAAAACCCAGTAAAGGGAAGCATCCAACCTGCGCAAACTTGGTGATTTAATTATCTTCAAAAAAAAAAGGCCCAGGAAACCACTGACACGAATTTTGGCCGTTTGGCGCATCAAACAAAAGGTGCACGCCATCGAGACCCTAGCTAGTGGAGCAACAAAACAAGCCAAAAGAAGGCAAGTCCAAGGGAAAAGGCG
Source organism: Saccharum hybrid cultivar R570 (assembly GCA_038087645.1). Lineage (NCBI taxonomy): Eukaryota > Viridiplantae > Streptophyta > Magnoliopsida > Poales > Poaceae > Saccharum > Saccharum hybrid cultivar. The sequence goes on along the minus strand of JAQSUU010000191.1, from coordinate 5,133,783 downwards.
GTGGCCTCATCCTCTCTCGCCTGGATCTCTTCTGAGTTTGACGTAATTTAAAACTTAATTATTTTTTTTATGGTAACTCACTAACTCTGAACTTCCTTTTTTTTGGGGACTACTAACTCTGAACTTCTCTACATGGAGTCTAAAACATAAAGATAGATGGAGGTGTGTGCTTTACAGCTTTTTCTTTATTGCCCCCAACCTTCAAATACAAAATGTTCTATCTGAATTCACGTACTAACTCACACCACACGTACACACCCATACAAACTCACACATCTCTAGTACACAAGCTAGACGTATAACCTATATCTAGGGCTAAGAGAATATGGCTGAAAGATACGATGTTGGTGGCATATCCGTGCGAGACAACGGAAATTATAAAGGGAAACACTGTTTCTGGTGAGACACCTGGTGGCGATGCTCGACATCGAACACGGGCGGGTAGCCTGCACACCCACAGTGCACACCAACTGAGCTAGCACCCAGTTCTCGTGTGCTTTACGGCTTACTGCTTCCTGCCGGCCGGCCCTTACTATTAGGTGGCCCTGGAAGTCAGAACTTAGTTTTTTATTTGAGAATTGGAAGCCAGAACTTAGAGTTTTTTCTTTTTGAGGGAAGCACTACTACACAAAAGATTAACCGAGGCGGACAAAAGGGCTTAACCTAGGTGGGCAAGCCAACCACCTCGGATCAAATGTCACGGTTAATGGCCTATTTTCCGAGGTGGTTTGGTGCCCGCCTCGGTAAATCAAATAAAAAAACAAAAAAAAATAAAAAAAATGCATGGACAAGCTCGGCGAGCCCATCCATGTGCCGCCACCGCCGCTGCTGATCGCTGGTGAGCCCATCCACTCGTCGGCCTCTGGATCTGCTTGCCTGCCGCGACCGGATCCGCCTCCGCGTCGGAGAGGAGGGAAAGAGCCCGTCGGAGGGGAGGCGAAGAGCCCGTCAGAGAAGAGGCAGTCGGCGTGGATCCTGTCGTTGTCCCTCGCCGGATCCGGCCACCCGTCATCGTCCCTCGCCAGATCCGCCACCCACCCACCGGATCTGGAGCTCGAGGTGGTGGATCTCACCGGATCCGCCACCCGCCCATCGAAGGGAGCTTGTCAGAGGCGGGGGCATCAGATGGGAAGGAAGCAGCTGCCGCCGCTGCTCGGGAGGGAGGGCGCCGCCTCTGCTCGGAAGGGAGGGAGTCATCGCCACCGCTGCTCGGGAGGGAGGGGGGTTGAGGGAGGGAGCGACGAAGGCAGGATGGAGAGAGAGGGAGAGGGCGACGGCGTCGGGCTGGGGAAGTTGCGAGTGAGGGAGAAGGAGAGGTGAGTGGGGCACGGTGTGCGAGGGGAGGGGCGCCGGGCGCGGATGGGTTGTGCGAGGGGAGTGGGAAGGAAACCCTAAGACGCCGGTATATATGCAACAGCGCGACATCGGGCCGAAACAGGTTGCCTACTGGGCCATCATTTATTGATGCGGGTTTTATAGTGTAATCGCCTCCAAAAATGGATTTAAGGAGGGGGTTGTTATAAGACGACCGCCTCCGAAAATAAACAATTTTTTGAGGCGGTTGGCTTAAGACGACCGCCTCGGTAAATCGAATTTGCGAGGCTTTTTTTACCGCCTCGATTAATAAAAAAAATGTCCGCCTCGGTTAATGTCTTGGATTAACTAAGGCGGTTGGAAATGCTGCCCGCTTCCGAGGCATTTTCCAAACCGTCTCGCAAAAGAATTTTTTGTAGGAGTAAAGGAAGCAAGAACTTAGGTGCTCAATTGGACGAGGAAAAAGACCACATTGCCTCCCTCAACTTTTGCGAAAGTCTGTTTTTCCTCCAAAAACTCTAAAACCGGGTAAACCACCTCCCTGAATTTTTAAAACCGTTCGTTTTACCACCCTGACCGGTTATAAACGGTTTTTAAAGGTGGTTTTGTCTTTTTCTTTTTTATTTATTTTGACTGAATCTTTGAAAAAAATCATAATAAATCATAGAAAATCATAAAATAGAAAAGTCTAATTTTGTTGGACTCTACATGAGTAGATCTACACATTTAATGCTGGACGAAAAACTCAAAGCTCTTTAGCTCACTCGGCTCGTGGCTGGCTCGGCTCGACTCGGCTTGCTCGTTATGTTAACGAGTCGAGCTGAGCCAAGATTTTAGCTCGTTAGCTATAACGAGCCAACTCGAGCCAGCTCACGAGCCGCTCGTGAGCCAAACGAGCCACGGTTTTAGGAAAAAAGTCATCATAACTTATATTAGATTTGTATTACTTCATGTCTTACACTTTACAAAATAGTTGATATGTTAGCATAAATATTTTGTTCCATTTAAGGCTATTGGATGTATTATTTTTGTGTTATTACTACTCTCAAGCTTTAGATAAATGTAAATATTATATTTTGTGTATTTTTATACCTGGTTTCACAAGCTTAACAAGCCAGCTCGAGCTCGTAAATGAGCCGAGCCGAACTGGCTTTCTAGCTCGTTAAGATAACGAGCCGAGCCGAGCTCGTTATCTTAACGAGCCAGAATGAGCTGAGCCGAGTTGGCTTGTTATCTAGCCTTATACACAGTAACCATATAATATGGTAGGCTTTAGTACAATTTTTTTTGTTGTTGTAGCTTTAGATCTATGCTTTTCTGTAATTAATTCATAATTTATAGTTTCTATGGTCCAATTATAGTGAAATTTTTATGGTGCGTTAATTATTGTATCCATAAACTGCAGTAAAATTTTCATATACATTGGATCATGTATAACTTAGTTATAGATTTCTAAATACTTTTTAACAATCATACACCTAAATAAATCCATAATTGCACCATAAAAAATTTACCATAATTAGACCATAGAAACTGCAACTATAAATTAATTATAAAAAACATAGATCTAAAACTATAACAAAAAATTTATACTAACACATACCATATTATATGTTCACTGTGTAGATCTACTCATGTGGAGTTCAACTAAATTGGATTTTCTATTTTATGATTTTGTGTGATTTACTATGATTTTTCAAAGGTTCAGCTAAAATAAAAAAAAAGAAAAAGACAAAACCACCTTTTTGAAAACCGCTTATAACCGGTCAAGGAGGTAAAACGAATGGTTTTAAAAATTTATGGAGATGGTTTACCTGGTTTTAGAGTTTATGGAGAAAAAACAGACTTTCGCAAAAGTTAAAGAGGTAATGTGAACTTTTTCCATCAGAGGATGGAGGCCGTCTTTAGGCATGCAGGCCGGTACGCAGTTTGACCCAGACAGCCCGAACCCGGTAGTGTTGTGGACCCTTTCTGCATGTAGGCGGGCAGTTTGGCCCGAAAAAACACTCTCAGTGCTTCCCATTGGGCCCACGCAGCCAGAGTGTAACTTCCGCTACGGCGTCGTCCCCAACCTCCCGTCAAATCGGACGGAGCCGTCCTCATCCCATCGCTACCGAGCCAAAGCCGTGCACCCAACTCCTTTTTCTTCGCGATTCGGTGCGATTTCACCGCCAAGCTGCTCTATAAAACCCACCGCACCCTCGGGCTCATTTTTCCATCTCCCGCCTGTCAACCGAGCTCGCGGTCGTCGCAAAACCTAGCTCGAGCCGCTAAGCTCGGGTTCTGTCCTCTCGCCGTCTCGCCGCCCTTGTTTTCACCACGGTGAGAATCCCCGTCGCCCCCTCTTTCTTCTCGTGCGAACCCCATGCCGAACCGTGGCCCCTAAGGCCATTTTCACTTGCGCCGGCGAGCTTTCTCGCCGCCGGCGAAGGCGGGCCGCCGCGTCTGTTTTCTTCTCTGGCCAGATGCGCCGTCCCCTCTCCATCTTCTTATTTTGGGCCGTTCATCTTGGATTCGACGGCCGTGAGCGCCCCGTACCCCTTCGGTGGCGATTTTCATAAAGAGCCCCTCGGTTTCTTAGTAATAGAACCCGCCGTCCTTGGCCGGTTACAAAATCCGATTTTCATGATTTATTTTAATTCGTAATTAGTTCGCGTTATTTACAGTTGTGCTATCCAGTACATAACTTCAACCTAACTTTCTCGTTTTAAATCCAAATTGATCCGTTCAAGTTGCGTTAGGATCATAGCTACATAATCTACATGTTTATCGTACTGTTAGTCATGTTACTCACTATTGAATTTCATGGGTAGGTTAAATATATTAAAAATGCTATAGGAAATCTTAATTAATTCATAACTTGCTCGTTCTACCTCTGATTTATGTGATCTTCGGGTCTGTGTGATCGTAGTGAGTTATAGATTCACTTTTAAACCTTTTATATTGATTTACATCTGTTGGTGTACTGTTCTAATCTGTAGTCCTTGTTTGCTTGGCATGATTGATCTTGGAATACGTGTTGTTGCCTGTTGTTCGAATCTAGACGGTGAGTACTACGCCGGTGACCAAGAATACTACTGTGTTAACCCAGAGCAGCAGGAGCAGTACGAGCAAGGCAAGTATAATATGGGAAATTTCTTGTGGTCCTATTCACCTTTTAATTACGAGTCATGTGCATGTGTCAATTTGATAACCATAAGGACATCCTAGCTTTTGTCATCTTGTGATCTTGTCACCGATAGGTTAATTGTGCATATGGGTAAATGCTAGCGCTCCAACTAATTATATACTTGACCTGGACGTTGACTAATGATTATATGCAACAACTGTTAAAATTTGCCCTTAGCAACTGAACTTAGGGCGAGAGAGCTCATGTTTATCATGATGCTCTGGCCCTCTATAAGGACTTCTTCATTGGCAAAAGCTGAGACATACAATACAACTGTGAGGGTCATATGGCTCTGGCTTTAGTCAAGTATGAAGACCTTTTCTAGCATGTTAGAGGTTACCCAAAATGGCGCAAAAGGGGTCTGACGACCCGGATATAGTTTGGCTCCTGTCCCTATGTGTATAGGCTGCGTGTCATTGTGTCATTTGAGAAGGAGGGACCTACACTTGCTTGCCACCGAAACCTAGCGGCCCTAACATGTTAGACGAACTTTTAAAAGGCTTCATAGTGAACCCTGCCGACTTTCCTTGGTACTGGGTCAAGAGGCCAATCACCTCGGGCAAAAGGGTAAATCACGACTCACGGTGAAAGTGTACACCTCTGCGCAGAGTTTAAATAAATTGTTATAACAGCCGTGACCACGGACACGGGCGGCCCGAAGAACTAATGAAATAGTTGATAACTTGTTGATGATGTTTATCATGATGATGTACTCATAATGTTCATTTATTCATGTACATGAACTTGGGGTTTAAATGGGGCTTGAGCATAATCAAACCTAACTAATGCTAAAATGTTGACTTACTAAAAGCAAACCGCAGTACAACCCGTGTCAGCCTTTGAGCTTCATGAACCCTATATTACCTTGTTAAGTATGACATGTACTTACGCTTTTTTACTTTTATTATTTGGATAAAAATCTCAGATGGGTACAGATGACAGTGGATATGAGGATTACCATGAGGAGAGCTAGGTTTGAGGTCAACCAGTCGGCCTGATTCTGTGGTTTTGGAGACACCCTGAGTTTACATTAGATTTATTCTTCACTTGTCTAGAACTTGAGTATGTTTATTCATGTATTGAATTAAAGTTCATTATTGTAATAAGGCACTGAGCTTGATACTCTTTCTCTACAATTTATTCTATATGTTTCACACATATGGTTTTTCTCCAACTTTACTATTCAAAATTTGGGCGTGACACAGAGTCTAATAATATCGGGTGCTCCTATCTCTTAAAATAATCTGATACACCCAGTGTTGGTCCTGAGTTTTTCGGGGCTTGAAGTCCAACCAAAACTCAGAGCCCTTTATATAAATATGAATATGATAAAAAAATACTCAACCCGTATATATAGTTGTTTTGGCACTCAACATGTATCGAAAAGCAGTACTTATATAAAATAATTATACATATCAAATTTACCTTAAAAGTTTCTTCTAACATTCCTTGATGCAAAGTCGTTGGCGATGATGACATCAATATCAATCTCATCCAATAGTTTCTTCTCAATGCAAAATGTTGCCAATTGAGAGATTAAAAGAAAGCAAAGAGAGCGTATATAATTAGTGTACCCTAACGTAGGGGAACTGAAGTATATATACTAGCTAAGGCTTAAGTTTGTCCAAGGATAAAGATAGAAAATATATAAATATGTTTTTTGGGTAAAGAGGAATTTCCTTAGTTTTTTAGGATAATATATAGAATCAAGGATCAGTCACTCAAGGTGATATATATGGGCCTTCTCAAGCAGCAAGGATTGCAAGTGCCCGATGGGCAGTGCATGCAGGCAACCTTGCCACCATGGACAAGCTCGACGACTTGAGAGGACGTTGGTGAAGTGTTGTCGACAATGTTGCAGCAATTGTTTTACGATGTTATCTGTTTCTCCGTATTGCACCATAAGACCTTTGGATGTTTAAATCAGAGAGTTTTGGATGATTTTGCCTGTTGCAGTAACAAATTTGAAATTGTTGCGGCAAAAACATTCTGTTGTTACAAGCTTTTATCAGTTGTTCCTATCACTCCCTACTTTTGCCCTCCTATTCAAACCAGAATTCATGCCCCTCGGGTTACAATTGCCACCAGATCCATATATCACTAGTTTATATTTACAAGATTGATAGATTTCCTACTGCTTTGAGTATCCTGAGACAAAGAGCATGTCGGGGTGCCTTTTCTATTGGCTATAGATGCAGCTACTATCATATTTCAACAAACATGTCACAAATTCATGATTCTTTTCTTTAGGATTTGTTTAGGTTCGTATCCCTCTGTTTCTTACATTTTTACATGCCTATGTTTTTGTGTGTCAGTGTAGATCGGGTGTATGTTCATTCAAAGAGGCACTCATGAGCCATGCACACATGTGCAGCAAGCAAAACTATTCTTCCAGGTAATCAGTTTCTTTTAATATCTCCCAGGGTAAAGATCGATATCTGCACTTCCCATACTTACGAATTTTGAAAAAAGTAGTTCCGGAACCTCAGTTAGATATCTATGAAAAAAATGGTACATTATAGTTCAAGCTGTCCATATTCCGCTGGCTGCTGGCACAACAAACTTCAGTTGTTATACGTCCCCTTTTTCATGCCCACTATGATAAAAATTGATAGAATAAACATGGCCGTTCATTTATTTATTTATTTTTTTACTTCTTCCAGTCTAAGACGTCAAATAATTCTTTCCCCAAAATGTTATGATCAAAATTGATAGAATAAACATGGCCATCAAATAATTCCTTCCCCAAAATTTTATGATCAAGTGATTTATTTTCAGTTCTAAGATGTTTTTTTGTAATCTTACTTCAAAGTTTACGCAACAACGCGTGGGGTATCACCTAGTTTTAGAAGTTTATATGTCAAAGTCTCCTTATAACAAAATACCAATTCAGTTATCCACATATAAAAGCAGCTTCCTAATGGTAGGGAAATATCATTTGTTTAAATGAGATAAATAACTCCCAAGCTAAACAGCCTCAGGCACAGGCTCCTACTCGAGGGAGGCAGGAAGCCGTGCGTGAGGGACTGCACTAATCTCAACCGGTAACTAGAGATGAAGCCTAAAATGCACACAATCACTAATCGAACGCCATCAACAAGGATGACAACCAAAGCAGCAAATCGAATGCAAATCCGAACCATCAATGCGAAACGCCTGCTCGAACCCTAGGTCAGACAAGGAAGCCTGAAATTCCAACCATCCCCAAACACAGATGATAACAGATCCATGGAATAAATACGAACCTGACATCTAGAACGAGAAATAGCATGTGAGCATGCCCTAACAACGAACGTTTCCAGGAGTCGAAGGAAGCAAAAGCAACGAAACTTGCAAACTCTTTGAATCACAGCTCACCGGTGAAGAGCGCCGCAGGGAAGAAGATGAAGGGGAAATAAAATAGTGAAACGAAATGAAACAGCAACCTAAAAATCAGGCGTGACTCTTGATTACGAAACAGTAGCGCTAAGAAGTGGGCACTGCATGTCAGAAACACAAAGCAAACAACATCAACGGAGACAGATGGTACGGAAGATGGAAGAAGAGGTATTTTGATCTTAGCAGCCACAAGATTAGTGTCGCCGGCTGCCAAAACAACCGAGTGTTGTTTAACATTTCGTTGTATTTACATAGAAAATATGTTCAACGCAATAAGAGAAGCACGTAAAAGACAGTAAGATCACTCACCAACTAAAAAGACACAGAATGTCATGTATTTTCAACACGTTACAGCGCAAGTTACACATCGCATGAACATATCGATCGATGGAGGCGATAATTCACTTCAATTCTCTCTTGATCGGAGTATTGTTAAATCAATCAGATGGACAAATGGAGGCGACAAAGGACGGCCGGCGACGTACATCAACATACAGCAGCTAGACGAGACGTACTTCACGGGGTGGGGGCGGTGGCGGCAGGCTCGAGGAAGCGCCGTCGTCCAGTCGGCGGGCGTCGTCGGTCATCATCTCAGTTATATCAGCAGCAGCAGCATCACCTGCTCTATATTGCGACTCTGGACTCTTCTGCCAAATAAAAAGCATCGACTAGTGTGTGTAAATAAATGACAACGGATATATATAATACATTTCTATCAATCTATGTATCTATCTATATATATAGAGAGAAAAAGTTAGCTAGATAGACCGGCAGGCAGAGAGAGGTATATACCTGATGATGATTCGAGTCGAGGTCCTCCCAGGAGCGAATCCGAAAGATGTAATCCCACCCCATCTTGACGCCTTGTGGCAGGGGATCGAGGCACCACTTGTGGATGCCGGCGTGATAGAGCAGAGCCCAGAGATGCGTGATGAGCTCACCACCCTGCGACAGATGCTGCAAGTGCTCCTCCACCTTGTCCGACGGCACTGCGTACACCAATGCCTTCACCCAGAATTCCGCCAGCAATTTCCACCGATCAGCAGCAGCAGGCATGCTTGTGTGGAGTCGCTCCCCCACCTTGACACCCGCCGCATAGATGGAGGATCCGGCGTACTAGGCGTCATTATTGCCACTGGTTAACCCACGATGAAAGTCTAGCCTGAACTCGCCCTGGTCAAAATCTTTCATTGCCCGCAACCTGTCTGCAAACTTGTGTACACTCCAAATTGCCACTTCCCTAACTCCAGCGTACATTGCTCTTTTTGTAGTGTCAGAGCCCCAGGGAGTAATCCTGGCGCTGAAGCCACCAAGTATGCACAGTATTTGGACAGATACGTGGCCACGCAATGGTACTTCTTTGCAACGTCGTTGCCCGTGCGCTGCGAGAAACCTTGGTCGTCGCACTGCTGCGCCAGTTCACAGTAGCACGTTGCAATGTGCCACATCAGAACACAAGGCACGTAAATCTCATTAGACAAATTATCTTTAGCAGTTTCGACCCCGGAACTTTGGATCCAGGAGGCATAACCATATTCCCAGTGGTTATATTGTGGGAGGCCAGGAAGCCCAACCACTCACTTCATTGGACTTGATCTTCTTACTAATAACGAACTCACCAATGGCTTCCTTCACATCAGCATGCAGCTCAACGGCACCCCCTGTGTTGCTGCCCCGCAATGCTTCCTGGAGCACTCGGCCTATGTACTGCAATCCAAACACAACCTGACATTTAATTTCTGGATGATGCGAACCAGGTAGAGTCCACATTTATTTGTCAGCGCAATGCGAAGCAAAAGAGTCTGGCTGCTCTCCATGGATCCGCAGAATAACCACCGACGGCAGTGACCGGGCGAGCTGATTGATTCAATTAATGAATGCTGACCGAGCTTATTTTGCGAGAGGTACTGGTATAATTTGTCAGACCAATTAATCCTGATAAGAGATGCCCTCAGTCTCATTCCCCACCTCCTCATCACCACATCCTTCGCCGTAGTTCTTTCATCATCAGATACTTCGTGGTCCCATGGTTCGTCCTCCTTCATAATCTTCCTAGCGCAATCACAGGCAAAGGCAACTCTCGCCCAGTTTGAGGTCCAGCAGCGTAGCAACTGCAGTAGAGCTAGGGATACCAGTATTACTCCGGTGATAATAAAGTCCACTATTGTTGTGTGCACAATGATGTTGCCGGGAGAAGCATGGCGCGTTGTCCTCGCCCCAGGTACGACAGCCACTGCCCCAACAAAACATACCCCAATAAGCGAAGCAAATGCCCAGATGCTGGAACTACTCGCTTCGTAGTAATGGAGGAATGCGTTGCTGGTGTACAATATATCATACAAGAAAGCCAACTCGATCTCAACCACCTTGAACGCCCGCTCAAAGTTGGAATCAAGGGCTGGGCACTGGCCCTCGTTGGTTCAATGCTGCTTAAACCAAGCAAACGCCATTGCAACAAATGAGAGAGAGAGAAGGAGAGGCACACTTCCTTGCAGGCATTGAGATCTGATTCTAGCTTACTGTCACCTCCGCAGCTGATGCGAGCTATCCCATTATTCCCACCCATCTCAATACACCGAAGCATTATCTAGAAAATTTCAACTGTCTTTGCTAGGTCGTCAATAATCCCCATGTCACCAATCAGCATGTCCACAAACAACCTGATTTCTTCATCAGGGTCTCTGAAAGAAAACTTTCGATGGGAATCTGGAATGTCTCTGACCATGTTCTGCATAGAACTTGGTAGCACAAGTGCCATTGACCTATGAAATCCCTTGATGAAAGTCAAGGCAGACAACACGCAGATGGCTATGTTACTGTTATGGACGCGGTTGGGCTGAGAGGATCGAGAGGAGAGAGTCGCGGAGCTGCAGTACCCCCGCGCTACAGTACCCCCGCGCGGGTACTGTTCATACGAGAGAGAGCAAGAGGGCCGGCGGCTAGGGCTGTGAGGGGCGCTGGGAACGCCGGCCGCGGGGCTTCGCCCACGGCCGGCAAGAGAGAAGGTTTTTTCCTTCTAATCTCTTGCTTGATTAGATTGATACGTCTTCTCTCCTTATATAGAGAGGTTAACTTGACTCCTAAGCAAGCGACCCTTATCTCTAATTAACTCTAACACTAATGGGCTGTACCACCAGCCCAGGCCCAATAGGCTCTTGCCATACTCTAACACTACACCCCACCTGGACATGCAGCTCGTCCTCGAGCTGCAACCTAGCTCGACTTTGCTAGACACAAACCTAACACCTAAAAACAAGCCTTTTACATCTCGGCTTATTTTATTGACCTAAAATAGACTACGACTCTTTATTTTTGACTCCTGAAGATACGGCGGACACCCTCCGCGTGATGAACCTACACGTGTGTAGCCACCTGGATCCCATGGAGCCCACCGGAACGAGAGGGGTGCACGGGTATAGCCACCAGGAATTAGTCGCGATAGCGACCAGCGGAGGCGTCCTCGCGGCGGCCGGTGGCGGAACACGGCAGAGCTAATTAAGGTCCGCCTATGGGTGGCCAACCATCCGCGTCCCCAAACGCCGGCGCTGTAGACACCGAGTTCGCCACCCGAGGTGGCGATGCCACGCCCGATCTCCATGACGCAGCGGATGAGATCAGGGCCCTCTATGTGGCGAAACGCAGCCTGGTGGCGAAGCAAAGAGGCACGGGGCACAGGCACCAGCTGCAACCCACGTATCTTCCGCGCCTGCCGTCGCGCCAAGAGTCCGCGTGGTGCAGCCTGTAACCGCACCGCCGCCAGGACCGCCTCCCGCATCTTCTGGCGCATCTCCTGCAGCCGCTGCCATGCTCAGAGACCGCGCGCAGCAGCCTGCAGCCGCACCACAGCCGACACTTGGTGAATAAGCATCGGCTGCGCTGTGATGTCCTTTCGCTGCTTGATCTGCTGTGCGGTGTCTGCCTTCGCGCGGCGAAGCACAGCTTGAAGGAACTGCGACGGGGTGCGGGGCTGAATCAGCTGCAGATCGCACAGCCGCCGCACTCGCCGGCGCGCCAGGAGGCCACGCGCCGTCGCCTGCAGCCGCACCGCCGCCGACACCTGGCGCGCAAACGCCGCCTGACGGCTCTCTATGGTGGTCACCCATGCGTTGATGTCGGCCAGCGACTTGGCGAGCTGATCCCACAGCGACTGATCGAAACCTGGCATTAGGGTGGTGGTGGTGTAGGTCGGCAGCACTGTCGTGCCGTACCCATGCATCCAGTAGGGGAAACTCTGGGGCACGACGCCCGCCAAGGATGACGCCTGATGGATCTCCATGGTGGCCAGCCGTGAGTTGAGGTGCGCCTGCTGCGCGTTGATGTCGGCCAGCGCCTTGGCGAACTGATCCCACAGCGGCTCATCGGAACCTGGCATCTCCGATACCAGATGTTATGGACGTCGTTGGAATTGGGAGGATTGAGTCGAGAGGAGCGGCGGCAGAGCTACAGTACCCGCGCGCTACAGTACCGCGCGGGTACTGTTCACGAACCGGAGAGAGGCAGAGGAGCCGCGGCTAGGGCTGTGAGATGCGCTGGGAACGCCGGCCGCGGGGCTTCGCCCACGGCCGGCAAGAGAGAAGGTTTTTCCTTCTAATCTCTTGCTTGATTAGATTGATACGTCTTCTCTCCTTATATAGAGAGATTAACTTGACTCCTAAGCAAGCGACCCTTATCTCTAATTAACCCTAACACTAATGGGCTGTACCACCAGCCCAGGCCCAATAGGCTCTTGCCATACTCTAACAGTTACCAATATCACTGGAGATGCTCATCAAAAGGACATATCCAAAGTAGAGGCAGAGCTGATACAACATCTTCCAGAGCTGGCTCCTATCGTCGAAACCAGAGCCAGACGCGGCGGCTGAGTCGACGCAGCAAAGGAGGGCCAGTAAGGATACCGGCTACCGCCCATATGGGGTACATCTCGCTCTTCACCGCCGAAGATTGCATTAGGCCAATGCTATATGTTCCTAGGGATAGAAACACCGCATTTGCAGCCAAGAAGCCCTTTTGTATGAACCAACTATTGGACCAACGCTAACAGGAACCGAAGGCGGCAAGGACGAAGGACAAAGCAATGGCCACCAGCGCTAATGCCTCAATTCGGAGCACTGTTACCCTAGGACTATTCCACAGATCTCTCAGCTCATGCGCAATGCTTGTTGATGTCGCATTTTCCAAGTACTGTTGATGATGACCTATACTCCCCATTCGGCGGTAATGCACCTTGGAATAGGAAGACTACGTGTCATATATAAATACACACACACACTAATCTACTTATTTATATATGATCTATAAATAGGTACTTAGAATTGGTTTTTTTTTGTTGCTTTATTGCTTATAGTTGCACTCATTATATATCTGAAACAAGTAAGATGCGAATAACTCTAAATATAGCACCAACAGATATATTGCATTTTTAGAAGAAAACTAGAACTACTTTCATATTTTTATGATTTAAAATAAATTAATTATTAATTTCTCCAGATCAAACTAGATTTTTATTATTATTAAAAATAGAAAACTACTTTTGAAGCTAGCCAGAGAACCAAATTTGTCTGGTTTCGGCAGTTTGAAGGTGTGTGTTACTTGGTTTCATAGTTCAAGATTGAAAATCAGACTACATTGTAAGTTGGAGGTTGAAAAATATACTTTAACCAAAAAGAAACAAGCATCCAAATTAGGGATGCAATGTGGTTGAAGCCTTGGAGATGATCGACTAGGACACACTACCTAGCATCCTAGTTCCTACACTGCATAATAATTACCAGTTTTTTTTGGAACTTCTTTCCAACATTTGTTTTCTAAAAAATGTCGGATTTAGGGAGGGGGCTAGGAGGTTCCCTTTCACCCCACCGGCGTGTATCTCCACTAAGTCATGGAGGATGGAGAGGTGGATGGAAAAAATGAAGAAAGAGAAACAGGGAGGAGATCATTAAGGTAAGAGGCAAAGATAGGCGATGTATCCATGACTCCTCATTTGGATTTGCTGAACTGGACTATTATTGCAATCCAGCTTCTAGCCGATAGATTGGTGGTGGTGCAAGAGAACTACATCCAAGGACCATTTTCCTTTTTTTGTTTCTTATATAAATGTTATATACACATAGCTGTTTAAGATGAAAACAAACCGAAGACCTCGTGAATGCAAAAGCTACCAAAAGCTTCTCAGGAAAAAAAAAAAGTAGGCCCATTTGATTTGCCTCAGTAACAGCAGTAGGACTAATTGAACAAGTCCGATTTATTCCCAGTGCAAGTAGTGGCTTAAAAATAATATACGATGCTAAATAATCACTTCAACAGATAAATTAGTTTTCACGTGACAAATCAAAAATCACATACCATATTTTCTCTTGCTTTTGTTTTCCTAGCTCAGTTGAGTTTTCCTGTGCGCCAGCCTTCTTCCCGCTCCTTTGCCTCCAGAGTTGGGCTGCTGCGGTCTTCTGAACGCTGCAGCGTTTCCTCTTCAATAGAAAAGGGTGCTCTTCAGTTGAGAAGTTTCGCGATGCGGCAGATTTTGGATGGTTTAGATGACTAGATCTAGTTTGACATAGCTCTCTAAATAGTTTGGATGCTCTTGAGAGTACCCTTTGCGCGTTGGCTTGCAGTCTTTCTTTATTCTTTGCTCATAACCAAAGTATTCTGCTTTCTGTTAACAGATAGATCGGCAATGGTGATCACGCTGCGTGGCTAGTGCTCTACATCATTTGCATTCTCCTTTACCTTTTTCTATTATTTTTTAAAATTTTAGTTTCACCTGTTTAAAATTTTAAATAAATTTATTCAAAGACACCATACATTGTTGGTTAGCGTTAAACAGGATAACAGAGTTTTTTTTTCCCTTTTATGCATGCGCCAAGGATGTATTGTACATTTGTACTGCATGCTTCTCTTTCCCGGCCGCAGACTGCACGCCACCAAGACCACGCACCAGGAACACATCAATTCCTTACGGGCTGTTTGGTTCACTTCTCCAAACCCAACCTGGCTAGAAATTAAAATAAGCCAGGCTAGACCAATCCTGTCTTGTGCAATACACAAACACCTTGTTTGGTTGATGTACAAGTTAAACCTACACCGTGTAGAGCTGTGTTTGGTTGCCTGGCATGCCATGATGCAGTAACCTCATCTTTGTTAGGGTGAGCTTACCTCCTTCACTTGCAGCTAGGCATTTTGTCGAACACTTGACATGCACGTACCTGAGCATGGCCAGGACGAACCACCGCTGCCTCCATTGCCGGTGGTGAAGAGCTCCCTCACCGTGCGCGCCATGGTGACGGCCGCGGTGCCACCGCTGCCCCTCCGTGCGCCCTCTCCAAGCTGCGGCTCCTCCGGCCATGGTGACGAGCTCGATTTCCACAGGATCCTTCTGGCAAGGGTATGAAATTGATTGTTTCTCCAAGCTGCGGCCCCTCCGTCGCGTGGGCCGCTTGAGCTGCGGCTAGGCACCATGGGGATTGGGGATGCAGCGGCGTTGAGCTCATGTTTGGTGGCAACGGCCGCGGGGACGAAGAGCTCCATCGCCGGCGTTCAGCTTTGGTGGTGGCGGTGGCGGCGTTGAAGAGCTCCGTCTGGGACCACGCCCCCACGCGCTAGCGCCGGTGCCATGGTACCTCAACGCCGGGACATGGTCGGAGTGCTCGACGACGACGGCTGCGGCAGGGGGCGGGGGCTGGAAGAAGCGAGGTAGGTGACGCGATTCACATCCGAGGCCACCGACGGGCTAGCCAAGCCTGGCTTTGAGAGAACGACCGTCCATCTCGTTTCCGTGGAGGGCTAAGGAGATGTTGCACTAGATTAGCCTGGCTAAGACACTTTACAGGCAACCAAACGTGTCGCGAGACACCCTCCTGTTCTAAAACAAACAAACAAACATGTCGCCTCCAGCAAGCCTTGGCTACGGCTTGTTGCATGCGTCCGGTGCTAGTGCCTCTGGACGGACGCGCACGTCCGAATGCCCCCACGCTGCACTCCATTTCATGCTCCACGCAGGACCTGTGCCGTCCGAGCGACGAGAGAGAAAAGGTGTACGACACCTCTGATTCGGAAGGACCCAGCTACGGGATGCCCTGCCGGCGTCGGGAGAGACGATGCAACAGAAGATAGGGGAGGAGAGATGCAACACCCGGTCTACTTTTGAAACATCCAAATACAACAACTACAGTAAACATCTAAAGACAGTTGAAACCCTTGAAACATGTTTTTGCAACACTTGAAAGAAACACTTGAAAACACTTGAAAACCATTGCAACCATACGCAACATCAAAATAAAACACATGCAACGTATGTGTGAAACATATACAACATCTAGATAAATACACTTGCAACATGTGTCCGGAAAACACAGATAAAACATACCTCTAAAACATATGAAACACTTGAAACATATGCTTGCAACATGCCTCTGAAACAATTACAACATATGCAACATATGCAACATCTCCCGATCTACTTTTGCAACGTCCATATAAAACAAATGTAGCATACATTTGAAACGTCTGAAACACTTGAAACATATATATGCAACATAGGGGAGGAGAAGACTAGCCGGTCGATTTTGGCTACCGGGGTGGGGAGGAGCATGGTCGCCAGGGTAGGCCAGAGCCGTCCACTCTCCTGCAACACCGCCGCGCCACCTGGCCTCCATGGATCTCGCCGGGGTGGGGGAGAGGGCCACCGGATCCGCAGGCGTTGGGTGCTCCCGGTGGGTGAGGACGTCGGGGTGGGGGGAAGGGCGCCACCGGGTGGGGGAGGAGGGGCGCCACGATGGGAGAAAGGGGCCACTGGAGTGGGGGGAGGAGGCCGCCGTGGTGGGAGAGAGCACCACCGTTGGCCTAGGAAGCAGCCGTGGCCACGCGTCGAGGTAGGCACGGGGCGCGAGCGCGGAAGGGAGGAGGAAGCAAGGGACTGGGTGCAAGAGCGAGCGGATGTCTTAATTGGAGCATTACCGTTTAGCCTTTGTTTGTCTTTCAGCCTTTCCTGATGGTAGTATATGTTATAAAACATGTTGCCAGCGGTTCGGACCTTTCCCTCTCTGTCTCTCATGATCAATATCAATATAGTAGATGAAAGTAGAACATATAGATACAAGATGTAGGGAGACTATTCTTTATTCCTCTGAATATTGGTGATTACAACATAGAGCTCCCACGTATATATAGTCCTGCCAAGGGCTAAGAGTTTTGGTAAGAGCCCACATACAAACGGACTAGGATTAGGATTCCTCCTTCTCCTTTCCTTCTAGGATTAAGTCCGTATGTTTTACAACACTCCCCCTTGGGCGATTACCACGATATGCACATGTCTCGTTAAAAACTCCATCCGAAAATCCAGTGGGAAAAATAGTTCTTGGAGAAAAGAGTACATCGCATTCGTTAATTGTATTGCACATGTTGTCTCATTAAAAACCTTGTGTGAGAAACCTTCGAGTAAAAACTCATATAGGAAAAAAGAGTACAACATCTAACCTTCTTGGTTATGTATTCTTCAGGATATTCTATTCTTAATGAATAGATATTGATCTTCATGATATATGCATAAACTTCAGTGTTTTAGGAAATATGATCTACTTGATGTTTGTAATTCTGATGGTTTACCTTCAAGGTAGATGCAATAAAATATACTCCCCCTCATAAAGCCATCATTTGAACTACATTGCTCAAACCACACATTTCATAAATGTATGCTTAATAATGGTATGCAGTACCATAATACTATATCCTTCAAAATGTTGGCTCGAAATTCTCTTATGAATTATAATATGAGAAAATAAGAGTGATATACTTCATGCATAAATGACCACTTATTAGTTGTGCAAGACAAAAATTTATCCTTCAGGATAATAAATCATATCAGAGGATTATGGGGGTAAATAACTTACAATATTCAATATCTTCTAGATAGTACACCAAACTTATTATTCTTCCTTAGTAGATTTTCAAATTATATGTTCTACAAATCTTTAAGATTTTGATTATACCACTAAATAATAAAAATCCAGTCTCACATATGACATTTAGGGGACAATTCAATTGCCAAAATCACCACTACTCTTATACCTTCATGGTATTTAGAGGATATCAACACTTCATTTCTATCTTTACAATATACACTTTCTAAGTGTTTATATGATTCCTCATTTTCTTTCTCTCAGGTCTCTATTCACTTCAGGGATTAATGATGTTTATTCAAGAATCGACTGGTAAATCCTTCATGGATTGACTCCTTCAAGGACTTTCTCATTTTTGGTGACTAATATTTCTTTTCTATAAGATATATTCTCTGCTTCATGAGAGATTGTTATGTGATATACACAATGAGATAGTGTTATTCACTACAAAGTCATTTGATGACTCTTCCTTCTAGGACATGCTCTTCTTGAGACATATATATTCATTCATGAACATATTCTACTTTATATTTTTTAATACTTATATGAGATTTAATTTTCATATGTTATGATTTATATTCTTCAAGAATTTTATGGATTTTCATAATCCACTTATTAACTGCATATTCCATATTCATTCAATTCATTTGCCAGAGGTATAGCAGAACATTTATTTCTTCTTAGTAGGGGGTTTAACCTCAATTGCTTTCTTCATTGACCCGATATAATCGCTACATGCAACTTTGCCATGGACTTTATTTTTCCGGATCTGGGTTCTCATAAGAGAAACATTTGCAATTATAGAGGTAGTGTTGTCGACAACTATTATTTTCTCCCAATATTCTCATAATATGAGATTATTCTCTGTCTCTTTGTTATTTCTCAAACAAGAGATGATTTGTTGTTCTGCGTACCCAACACTATGATGCGCGCTTATGTGTTGGATTTCATCTTCATGATGATCCTCTTCATGAGGTGCTTGACCTTCTTCGTGAGGTGTTCTCTTCATGAGAATGAAGGAGTTTGTTCTTATTTTATTTACCAAATGTACACTAAACTATAACCCATAGGCGTCCCCATAGATTTTAGCTTGATAATATACAATATTTAGTTTACTACTAGTAAACATTACTTCTGGTTTTTCTATAACTTCAAGTTACTCCTCTCATTTCAAATATATCTGGCATATGCTCTGCTTCATGCTTCACAAGAGCATTAGTCAAACTATTGTTTGATTTAGTGCATGATACTATTCCTACTTTAAACTTAAAGGAATATTTTCTCTTAAGATCACTTTCCTTCCATGGAAATAATATTTGGCATTCAACATAGCCTTTCTCTCCCCCTAATGCCAATATTAGATCTATAATAGCATACTTCAAAAGATATCCCCTATCATGGGCTTAAAATAATCAAATTCATGTATCTCCAACTACAAGTGGAGGCCCATTCATGTATGCTATGATAAAAATTTATAGAAAATATTCAAGCACATATTTAAATACGAGGGTTATTATACATTATATGCAGTGAGCTAGAATACATAAAGTGCAATAAAGAATGTTCATCATTCCTGTAAACTCTGGGGTGTTCTCCCCCTGATTTGCACATATTGTAGTTCAAAAAACTATTTCATTATCTAGCTTCTTTATTGTTTAGCCAAAAAATAATCCAATTACTCATACATAAAAACGGACCATATACTTCAAAAGTATAGATATGCAACATTCAAACTTACAAGAAATTTCTTCTATAATTTTCTAACCAAATGCCTTTTCTTCATAAATCCCAAATCATCATTAAGTGTTTTATCTATTAACTCAATTTCCACTATAATTCAGTCCATTCAAGTGGGTCACTTCTCCATTTAGTTAATTTTAATTTAAGCAACTCCCCCTGATCATAGGCTACTTGGCCATAGACCAATATATCGCTTATGCATGCAACGCATTGAAAGCAAAAATATTTCTTAGTTCAACGGGAACTATATAGACATAGTATACTAGCTAGTCAATCTAATTATGGGGGAAGTGCAAGGTAGCTACAAGCTACAAATATAGTTTCTTTGCTAATATTCATGTAAGAGTGGAGATAGGTGCAGCTCGACGAGAGCATAACATAGTGATACACATTCAAGTGTAATGTGGTATGTTGGTATTCAATCCAACGTAATAGATATCAACAAAATGTTACAAGCTTACTTGCAATTAGTGCAATGTAGAGAAAGTTAATTCTGCTGGAAAGGACATGACTAGAACTCCAAGTTCTTATACATGCACTTCACTTAAAGATAGATTTAGAAAGACTATGCCTATTAAATATATATTACCCACATTTTCTCATGCCTTTACTCAAAATTCCTCTCCCTTTTCATGCCATAATTACTTCAAGTAGTAATATGCTTCTTGCATATATGAAAAATCATTTCATATGTTTAATATAATTCAATCATACTTCTAGTATTCAATGGTTCTGGCATGAAATTCACATATCCAGTATACTATTCAGTATACAACAACATATTCAGCGTAGGACATAAACTTCTAGTTTCTTGGCTGAAGTATTAAATACTTGCTTCTACCTACATGGTAGTGGTGCACAAAGAACGATAACCTTCATGGTTAACTAAGGCTTCTTTGTGGATAAATTAATACGAAATTTATTTAGATAGGCAATAGGCAATTGTTTATATGTAAAATACAATTCATTCCATGCAAGGTTAACATATATTACTGCAAGTAAAAATTGCAACTAAGAATATTAAATACTTCACATTAGTCTTCAAGCCAATAGATTAACCATTAACTCTTCTATGAGTATACGAGAACCACTTAATTCAACGGGAATTAAAACTTAATGCACCACCACTACTACTAATATTCTTGGATAGTAATTTCAAAGATAAAACAAATATGTAAGCACATGATTCAAGTTCTTCTTCTGGAGAAACCTTAAAAATTCTTATACATTCTTACATATCTTAACTTCTATGCTTGACATTTAGCAGCTTCATGCATACTCTATTTCATAGTTAGGAGTACAACATATGCAAGTCATATATCCTGATTCATAATGTTGTCCAAAAATTTTAACTCAATTCTACTTGATATTGAGTAATTATGAATGATAAATTTGAATACTTCTAATACTTCAATGCTCTCGGTCTTTCTATTTCAAGAAATATTTTTTCTAGAATTAGGCAAAGTCTTATTTACCATCCTGTCTTCTATGACTTTTAATCACAAAACTTCAAGCTTATTGTATTTTTTTCATAGAGCAGCACTATATCCCGTATGGTCATATAGCTTGAAAATTCAATTTGCTTTATGCAATCATAATGTAGGATATCTTCTAAAATTTCTCATTCAGCGAGTCCCATAAGACCTTCGGAATTTAGCTTAGTCACATACTCATTCTTTGAGAGTAATATAAGAAACTATCCACCACTTCAGTGGTAATAGAATATCCTACTAGGATTTAATAAATGACCATGCTATATAATTCTGTCATTTAGGACAAGTTCAGGATATTCCTTCTTCATGAAGGTATGCATATATTATTATTACAAAATCATGTGCAAATAGGTTTACTGCATGTAAACAAGTAGCAAGGTGCAAAAAAGATAGTGGATGGTTATCTAAAAGTATTCTTAGAAGCATCCAAGTTTTTTTTAGGATTATGGTATATGCAAATTTCAGAATTAATAGAAGCATTCATTCATCCCAAAAATTCATTATGCTAGGAAAAAAACAAATGAGCCTCTTAAAGGTGATAAGTCTAAGATCTACAAGATTCAGAGAACTCATATATCTTATACCATGTTTCCTATATAATCATTCAAGATTTTATTTTTACACCCTAAACCAGAAAGTATATGAACTATTTTGCTAGAATATATTTAGTACATATACTTAGATTCTGCTAGAATCATGGGCTTATATATAAATTTCAGATTTAAAGAGCTCTTTCTTATTTTCTGGTTTGTTTCTGATATCTCAGCGACAAACACAAGAACAACAGTGGCATGCAAGCCATGGGTGAGAGCAACTTTTCATGGCGTCTTCAATTCATAATTTGGGTTTCGAAGCCTGCAGGACCGTAGATGACAAGAAAACATGCACGCTGCTTGCCGGAGATGGCCATGGTTGCGTGTCGACGTTCAGGCCGTATTCAAGTGGGAGTTTTAAAAATAGAGAACTCACAGATATTTTATTTACTGCAAAACATGATTTTCAGAATCTGCTAGGAAAATAAAAACTTATAAACGCAACTGATAACTATTCTGATACGGGGCAAAAAGGATCTAGCCCAACCAGCCCAATTGGCCCGCTTACACTGCTCGCCGCCGCCCTCCACTACCTTATCTTCTTTCTTTTTCTCTGTGCAGCAGAGCTAAAGCGGCGACGGTGTCTGCGGCTCGCGTACAGGCGAGCAGACAACGGCGACCATGTAGGCGAGTGGATGTTCGATGAAGCTCACGTGCGAGTGAGCAGACGGCGGTGCCGGCGCATCAACTCGCGTGCGGGCGGGCATATAGCGAAGCACGACAGCTCGCATGCGGGCGGGCAGGGGTGCGCGTCATGCGTGCGAGCAGACGGCGAGATGCAGCAGCTGCAAGTGCTGCGACTTACGCGTGCAGGCAAGCAACAACTAGTATAGATTTTTCTTTTCAAATATTCAACATCGGTGAGTGTTTCTACTACTAGTAGATCCAGATGTATTGAACTGGTGTAATTAATCAGCTTGCATGCCAAATTAATCAGCTTCCGTGCTATGATGTAGTCACCAAACTTCATGTCGATGATTTTTTTCTCTGGATTATGCTCTGATCTGGCGTTCAAGCCTTCGTTTCTAGATCTATCTATGCCCCGATCTGGCGTTCAAGCCTTCTTGGCTTTGTTCTCGTAGATGAAACTCTACGTGCATATTAGCCTAACAAGCTTATGCGATCTCATGGCCGCACCGCATGCATGCAACATAAAAAAAACGACTCGGTGATCGAGGCCGACACAAGTAGATTGGAAAATAAATCTGATTTCATTGCCAGACGTAAACCAATCTACCGTTTCGAATCAAATCATACCTTTGATTATTAAGGATGCCAATTGATCTACCTCACGTGCCGCGTAGGACAGTGGTTAGTAGATACATACCGCGTAGGGCGTTTGGCATTGTCGTAGAACTGCATGCTTGACGACGATGGTACATGTCGATGCAGTACAATTATTTGTAGGTAGAGGTAGCAGATCCGTTCCGCTAACAACGTCGGGATGTCGACGTCGTCGAAGTAGTCGCGGCAGCCGACAGGGACGTCGGTATGAGCGGCAGCGTCGATGGCGACGGCTTCAACGAGATGTCGACGTAGAGCTTGTCGTGCTGATAACGTGTTATAAAACATATTGCCAGCGGTTCGGACCTTTCCCTCTCCGTCTCTCATGATCAATATCAATATAGTAGATGAAAGTAGAACACATAGATACAAGATGTAGGGAGACTATTCTTTATTCCTCTGAATATTGATGATTACAACATAGAGTTCCCACGTATATATAGTCCTGCCAAGGGCTAAGAGTTTTGGTAAGAGCCCACATACAAACGGACTAGGATTAGGATTCCTCCTTCTCCTTTCCTTCTAGGATTAAGTCCGTATGTTTTACAACAGTATAATCCGTGTTCTCGTAGCACAAAGTCACTAAAAAGGTATTTTATTTTTTCATCCTAAAACGAAATTGTTAGGTTACCAGGTTAGAGTAGTTGAAATGCTTCTCACATTCCAAATCGGATCTATATATCTCTTATATAAAGCAAAACTCCACTACAAATTCTATCTATATAAAGCAAAACCCCACTACAAATTCTATCTTGCACCACAGCATTCCACGTCATCGTTGTTCTAAAATGTCCAATTATCTCCCTCCATGTCATTAAGACCCCACTACATATTCTATCTTGCGCCACAGCATTCCGTGTCATCGTTATCTAAAATGTCCAATTATCTCCCTCCATGCCATTAAGATTTCTCAGCCACCCAAACTTTTTTTCACCAGTTGATATGGCCGTCCACTGCCCTGTTGGAACCAAACGAACATATGCATTAATGTATTATTCATGTTGGCTCTTCGGCCTCCCCACCGCTCAAAGCCCGGCCCCCTCCTCCGTAGCCGGCGTGCTCGCCGGAGCTGAGGGGGAGGGGTCCCGTCTCTAATAGCTGTAGATCCTTAGTATTAGGTTAGAGTGTGCCTGTATGGCTACCGCGCTTCGTCGCGTGTCGAGTTCCCTGCTGGTCTTTGGCCTCGTTATCGTCGTCACCGGCCTTGCCGTCGCTGTCGTCGTCGATGGCCATCGCCCTCAGGTGAGAAAAAAATAAAATAAAGCCTCTTCCCTCCCTCCTCATCTCCGGTGCAGCAGAGCGCAGCTTCATGACCACCATGCCGTCCATGCTGCCGGTGCTGGTGCCGGATGTGCCTCTGCTCTCGGCAATCGTTGATGTCCCACCAAGCTCCTGCTTGGTGGTCACGGCGTTTGCTGGTGCCTCGCGGCGTGAGAAGCCGCTCGACATCAACATCATCAGCATGAAGAAGCTGCAGAACCTCAGCGCCGACTACTACTATTACGACGATGCCATCATGCGGCCTGAGGCGATTGCTGCGGCGGTGCTGCCGTCCTCGTCACTTCTGCCGGTGGCCAGTGCGGCGGTGCCGTACCCATCCGGCATTGCTTTGCCCATCCAAGCGAAAGCATGTGAGTGGGCCCCTCCTATCCCCTCACGGAGAAGAGGTGGCGGCTCCCGTTTGGATGCGTGTCCTCCATGCAAGAGGAGCATGCATCTCTGCCTTTGCTGCTTCTACACGTACACTTCCTTGCTGGAGCCCACGACCTTTTGAACCACAAGCAAGTTGGGAGCTGGAAGGCATGCAGCAACACTACGTGGACAGCGCAGCTCCCTCCCCTTTACGACCCATATTGCAGCACGTTGGCTTCATTTGGTACGGGTCCTTTTTCGTCGTCGGCATTGTCTTTGGCTATGTAAAGCTCGGCCGCCTTCCACTGACTCCATCGAACTCTCCTCTGCTCTGACGTTACGCTTCTACAATATCGTTAGTCGTCGGAGATGCTTTCTCTAGCAGGAGTTGGAAGCCCATCCCTACCTCAGCTCAAAGTAGCGAGGCCCTTCCGCATCGGCGTCTCGCAGGTTCCGAGCAACCTGGGACGCCAACCGAGCTTCTCCTTGCCCTTGGCGCTATCATCGTCGAGTGTTTTGAGGATTTGTATTCTTTTAATCACCTTTTCTAAAGGTGTTCTTGTATCGCTGCTTTCCCTTAATTAATATATATATCAAAGTTGTTGTAAAAAAATGTATTATTCATGCTGGATTAGCTACTACTAGACTATCTCTTATCCCCCCCCCCCCCTCAATTGTGGCATCGCTTCAAGTCAAGATCCAACCAAACAAAGAGACGAGGATCTGCACAGCTCCCTCGATCACAGTCCCTCTTTCTTAATGACCTCCACTCTCATATAATGTAAGGGCATCTACAATGGCTTCTTGATAGCCAATGGAATTCTTCCTAGACTAGCTATTTCAGAACTATTGGAGACGCCCTAAGTAGATACGTATAGCACACTAGCAGCACATCGATTCCTCCTTTAAATCTCTTGCTTTAGCATCACAGGTAGTTATCAGAAGCAAGCCCTCTCGCTTGCGTCTAGGCGACTCCGAGCACCGCCGCCGCCGCCCCCTGCCTCCACGATCACTGGTCCCCTCCCTCCCCCCTCCGGCATATCGTCGGAGGCCGGAGGGAGTAGGGATCCTTTGTTTTTATAAGTTTTTTTTTCTAGTAGATCGAGTCCATAGGGCTAGAGTCTCTCAATGCCAAGTTTTTTAGTTTTGGGGATTTATCTCCTCCTCTTCCTCTCCGACGATGGCAAGAGGGCAAGGTGGAATAGCTTTTTTCATAGCGGCTCTGTTGAAGATGAGGGCGACAACTACGACGTCAGTATCCCCACCGGTATGATGATATGGAGACTTTTATTTTCGGACGGCGACATCAAGGCGAAGATGGTATCGCCACCATGGAATAATTTTCTCCAGTCTCTTCTCGGTTTTATTGTGGTTAGATCTGGCCATGATAAAGGACTAGGAAGAATAAGGTTCAGATCCGTCTTCCTCATTCTTCGGTGGCACGAAGAAGAAGAAGAAAGACATCAGAGAGAAGAAGTTTCTCAACTCTGCCTACATGAATGTTGGTCGTCGTTCGTTGGGCATCTGTTCTCAGGCCTTTTGCCGAGTGTTTGCCTTTGCGGTCATCCATACTGCAAAGTGTCATACGGGTTTGGTTTTGAGATCTGGAGCTATTCATAGCGTAGGTATAATTTAGATGAAAATCAGTTTCTGGATATTTATATAATCCAGAATGCTTATAATGTGTTAATAGACCCAGCTGTTATCTAGTACAATTCTTCTTTCGCAGAAAAAAAGCAAGCCCTCTCGATGCCGATATGCCATTGTCTACAGCACGGCAAGTACTACTTTTATGTGCAACTGTGCACGTCTTTGGTCATTGACATTTTTTCATGCTGGGGTTTCCATATAGATCGGTAAGCACATGTCGTCCTGATATTCCAAAAGAACCAGTCTGCCTTTTAATTATCACAAGGTCTATCTCAGCTAGGTAAGCAGCATATTGGCCATGTGAGCGACTCTCAATTCTGTGAAGCGGCCGAGATTCAGTCAGCTAAGGATTACTATGATTTTACTAACTAATTGTAGTTGTTTGTTATAACCCTAGCTTCCGTGTTGCAAGCTTTAAGAGAGATCCTTTCAAGTGTTGTGGCCTCAATCCATAATATTTTATGCAGTAAGAAGCCATATCCCACATTTTATTGGCAACTCGCACTACTATTTGTTTCAAACATTCAAAGTTCTTCTTTATTATGTATTTTCCTTTTTCTATGCCTTTGTAATACACAAACTTAAGGTCCTATTTGGTTGAGCTTCGGCTTTTGAAAAAGCTACTGTGAGCTGTGGCTCTTGGAAATGTTGATGTAGCAATGCAGCTGCAGGAAAAGCAGAAGGCTGTTTGGTTTAAAATTGTAGCTTTTGAAAACTACTGTTAGCAGCCCCATATGTCATATGCGACCCCACTTGTCAATCACTAAATTGTATATATTTTTCCCTTTGTGTGTCTTCTTCCTTCTCGGTTCATCCGTCCACGTAGAGAGCAGGAGGCCGGCGAGGGGTTTGGCTTTTACAAAAGTAAAAGTAGGTTCAAAAGCCCAACGAAAGGGATAACGATTTTCTTAACTGATAATTTATTTTTTTCTTAATTTAGTTTAGATGGTGGCACGTAAGTTTGTTCAAACTTTTCTATGTTCTTCTACCAAGCATTCAGGAATGTGAACCGTACAGGATCAATATGTATGTATATGTGCAACAAAACATATATTGCTAAGTTTATGGGTCGTTTATCTCTCTCCAAAATGAGCACGTTGCATCCTCAAAGCACTTTCTATCATCTTATAATTTGTTCTAATATTATGATACTTTTTATTGGATTATTTCATTAGCTTGACAAATTTTGACTAAACCAATGCAAGAACATGTAGCTCAAATTAATACATATAACGGTTTTATTTCTAAGAAACTCCCGCGGCAACGCGTGGAGAATTCTTCTAGTTTTAATAACTATGCAAAGTCACTATGTGCATCGTTGGGAGTTCGTTCTGGTTCTTGTGATCCACCAAAATTTGGATTCACAAATTCAGATCCATCCTGAGTCCTGACCCTAAATTCTGAAAAATGCCAAAATTTATATAAATGTCTCAAATCGCAAATCTTCTAATCGGGCCAAACCCACAATAGCCTTTTCTACTAATAATTTCCCTTTTGCCACCTCTGTCCAGGCTGCTAGCTTGCATATCCACTCAGCCAATTCAGCCCAGTGTCTGGTGAGCCTCTCCATCTTTATTCCTCCCCCCTCTTGCTCCTCTTTCCACCTCTAGTAGCCATTGTGGCGCATGGCCATATATCAATGTGGCGTCTGTCCCATTGACGGTGATGGGAACAACATAAAGTAGTGCTCATATGGTTGCGACGAATGATATACGGAAGATTTTGTCAAAATTTGATTGGGTCTCTTGAATTTTAGTAGGGAAGTATTTTTAAAATACAACATATGTTTAGAAACATGTTTTTTGCATTCACCGTGGAGCGTTATCTTCTATTCGAGTTTTGTATAACCCTCACATTCAGATTCCTTTGAATCTCTAAATTGTTATTCCACGTGCGTGTGCTACGCGCGTTAGCGACGCACACGTCCTATTTCTGGCTTCCATTTCCGCCCACCACCTTCAGTTTTGGCTTTTTTATGTCGAGCTCACACCGTGCACCACGTGCGCTAGCGACGTACATAATCCTTGGTGTCACTTTATTTTGGTTTAAGATGGATAAGTCTAGTTGAGTACTTTCTCATACTCAGGGCGTTGTTCCCATTGTTGTTGTAGATGGTCAGATGTACTACGACTATTGCGTCAACTGCCTGTATCCGGCGATGGGTGACAACTAGGATCAAGGGCAATGGTCAATCCGTATGTCTTATGAAACTATTTGCTTCAGCTACTTTATTTTGAACTTGGTTTGTAATAACTTATATTCTAAACTCCGATGTATTCAACTGTCATTGCGAACTTTATGTAATATGTGACTATGACTGCTAAACTTGTACGGTCTTGGTTTGTGTGTTGGTTGGTTTGAAATCCTTCATGGTTTCATGGACTACCGGGTTATACGGGCTTAAGTTTGCTAAATTATCTGCCTCGGCGGTTGATTTTCTTACTTAATCTCGTATAATTGGTCGGTTCTGTTACAGTGATTGTATTTGATCGCCCTATAATTTGCAAGATATTAGGGTTTGAAAATGGTACAAATCCTTTAGAGTTATCTGTTGATCTTGAGAGGGTTGATGAGTTCCTGAAAATACGAGATCAGTATAGGGTTGGCAAAAGGGCTAAGTTGAGCAGGTGCGTAGAGGTGCTCAAATCAAGTGATGATAAGGATTCGTTCATGAGCGCTTTTATGCTTCTAGCTCTAGGGTCAATTTATTGTTCGGGTACAACAAATGCGGTGTCCTTGAAGTATCTTCATAGCTTACATGATGTATCCAAGATCAAAGAATTTGATTGGGCTGGCCATATCCTAGAGGTGTTGATGGAAGAGGTGGATAAATACCAAAAATTATCTCTTGAGAAACTTGAGCATGACCATAACATTCAAGGTTGTCTTGCAAATTTCGCGGTATATCGACTTCTTTACAATGCTTATGATCCATGTACTGTGCTGTCTTCAAATCATTGTAAAATTTTTTTAATATATACCTTATGATTTGGTTGTGTGCAGATTGCATACATGGATCACTTTGATATCCCAAAAGACCGTGGTACGTATCAAATTTGTTAAGATCCACCTTGCATTTGCAATGTCTTCAGAGAGGATTTTGAGTTTGTGATGAGAGTCAACATGCACAGGCTGCGGTTGTGTTCGTATGAGAAGCTTTCAGTTTGTATATTTCTTCCTTGTTCTTGTCATTTTCGTTATTCATAAATGCATTACATTTAATAACTCTAACTCTCTCTATTTGAAATGTCAGTTTCGGGCTGCGTATTCAACTTCTCCAAGTACAGCTGAGCATCCTATAGCTGATGAATAGCATCTTCAAAGCTCTGCAGCATCGTTGGATGATTGGCTGCACCCATCGGGTTGCAGCGGTCAAAGTGCACAGTAGGTAAAGGCATTTTCAGACTGGTGCAATACTGCTGCAGCAAGCTCATCTGCTGTTTTTTGTTTGTTGCAATAGATACCTTTCCATGTTGCCCTACATTCCCATCCATGTTTCATAATTTTTTTGTAGTGCTGTTGTACCCTTTTTTCACCTTCCCTTTTTTCTATCCAAACAGGTGCCTGCTTATTACCAGCCCATGATCACATAGATGAATTCTCTAATCAAGCCTGACATTGATGAGCTCAGCAAGGCTATGGCTGTAGATTACAAGGTCAAATGCAAGGCCATATGCAGAATCGTATGGCAGAGACGATAGCTAAGATGGTCAACCTACCCCATTAGGGCCCATGTAGTACATGCAATGCAACACCAAGGCCTCTACAAGTGGTGGTTTGCCCCTGTAAGGTTTCTGACAGGACTGCGGGTCAGGGTTATAACAATTTGGCTCAGACTGGAAAAGATGTTGCTGATATAGACATCACAGAGAAGATTTCTTCTATAGTCATTGATACCATCAAAACAAGAGCAGGTTTGTAGTCCTCTAATGCAAATCACAACCCTTCGTCTTAAGAAATAGTGAGTCTCTAACTAATCGTGATGATATTCCATCTTTTGATCTATTTAAAGAGGGAGATCCAACTTTTAATTTCATGTATGGTGATGACATGGTGGGAACCAAAATAGGTAAGGAAATACGAGTGAGGCAGCCCACTACTATGGCACCAATTCCTGGTGCTACTTTTCTTCCTTATTCACATTTGCTTATTTCTATTCTACTTCTATCATTATGTTCTTACACATGTTCACTTATGTTTCTTTTTCTTTTTCTAATTTTTTGGTAGGTGTTACCACCAAGATGGATGTTGGTGGCAACAAAATGAGCTCGAGTTCACTTGAAAAGAAGAATAGGAGGAAGAGGGCCGCACTTGAACTCAACCCTGGCAAGAAGCCCAAAAGGATAAAGCTAGAAGAAGATGCAAGATTGGCTTATGAAACATATGTAGCTAAGAAATTGGTGATTAGAGGGCCATCAAAACGGACAAGTTGTGAACTGTGAGTTCTCCACTTTCAAGCAAAGTTTACTTGTCTATTCTATATTTGTGTATAATTGTTCTTGTTATATTGCAATGGCAGTTTCCATATGTTTCCTATGTCATATGTTCTTGTTGCAGAATTCTCCTATCCAAACTTACCTTTCTGTTCATAAGCTGTCATCATTATGTTATATCAAATGAGTCATACCTCAGTTAGTTTTATTTAAATCTACTCTACACTACTACTACTTTCCTAATGATGCTTTTATGACAACATCTTCTTAATTTGCATGTTTTAGACATATTAATATTATGTTCAGTTAGTTCTTTTCCAATGTTGCACTATTATTCTCTCCAATTTATGTATTTAAGAAATATTTTGCTTGCCACGTTGCACAAGCCCTACCAGTATGTTGTTTTAGGTTACGTTATATGTTTCATTCTTTATTAGAATATAAGATATAAAGTTATTAAATTGCATGTTTCAAATATATTAATATTATGTTTAGTTAGTTCTTTTCCAATGTTGCACTATTATTCTCTCCAATTTATGCATTTCATAAACATTTTGCTTACCACGTTGCAAAAGCCCTACTAGTATGTTATATTTGGTTATGTTATATGTTTCATTCTTTATTAGAATATAAACTATAAAGTTCTTAAATTATTGTTTAGGCCATCTTTTATTCGAATCGCTGGATTCCACATAACTTATGATGACTTCTACAAATCCCTCAAGCCAAGGGGGCACATTGCTAACACAATCATGACAATGTGGATCTACCAATTTAATCATAACTGTCAAGCTGCTTGGAAACTTAATAACAACATTGTCAAAAAATTTGCATTCAGTGCCATGATCATAGTAAGTTTAAACATCAATTTGTAGCATTTGTGTATCTTCTATTGTACAATATTTGTTGTTTTTGTACCATGGTTTGTAAAACATCACTATTTTTCCTCCAGGATAAGTTAAAAATAGATCCAAATCATTTCAAACAAAAAAGTTTCATATCAACATTGATGAGGCTTGACAAAGCATGGAGATTGTTAGAGATGTATTTGGTACAATCCCTTAGTTTTGTCATTTATGATACAGTTTGCTTTCTGATATGTTTCAAATGGCCATGATTATATGTTTCAAGTTTGTTCCATGTCTTGACTCATTGTTTTATTATGGACTCATATTGGTTACTACTCTCTTTAGCCCATATTATTGATATGTTTCTTTTGCATGTAGTTGTTCTTTCCGATTGTTCACGATGACTATTGGGTGCTTGTGTGCATTAATATGTTTCTTGGCAAAAAAAAGTTTTCTTAAACTCTATCAATGCTTCGAGGGAAACTCCTTGTTTTCTGTGTGCCCAAAACTTGGTTTGTGTGCTCTTTACATGTTTCATTCTTGCCATCATTTACACCAAGCTGAAGCACTATCAATGAACTAAAATATGAACCATTTGTTTCGTTTTTAGGTTGAAAACTTTACAATTGCTGCTCTTGCAAGTGGTGTTCTCAAACGTGATGTAGCAAAGTTTGAGTGGAAGTACCCTACAGAGTACCCGTAGCAAAATACACTGTAACTATTCGATGCACGCCTCTTTGGCAATGTGTGAATATATTTTTTTCCTAAATCATTAACCCCACTATTTTTTACCTCATTATAATTTATTTCTTCTATGGTTCCTTTCAAGGTATGACTGTGGTCTCTATGTTATGCTCTATATGATTTCTGTGATGAAAAGAAGATGGACATCAAATTTGATCCGGTTCGTGTTTTCCAACATCGATTTCCCTTTTTCATTTCACTCATTCACATTTGGCATTATTTTAGTTTTGGCCTGCTTTTTCAGACCCAGATGGTCACCTACATGAAGATTGTCGCTGGATTCCTCCTCCTATCGCCAATGAACGAGATCTCACCTGATGACTTCATCAATCACAATTGCTGAATTAGCCAAGGATATCTAGTTACTCTATGTGTAGTTAATCTAGTGATACTAGAGATCATTGTAGTAGGGTTTGTCATCTCTGTAACCTATGCTAGGTACTGTAACACCCCAGGTGTTTGCCACCAGTTAAGCAGTGGGTTTGAGCTCAAACATGATAGATTAAGTGGAGAGGACGATGTCAAGGTCAACCTATGGAGATGGGCCTAAACTAAAACTTGGATGTTGCACCATTGCTTTGCATATAGGCCATTTTCAAGATATATGCTTGGGTGGTGTTATTGCAATATCTTCATGTGTCTCACCTTAGTACCTATCTATATTGGTCACTCAAAAAGTTTCATGAAGTTTGGAATCAAAAAGTCACATGAAATGATAAGTTATATCCTTGTTGGAATGATTTTACTAAGTGCTTGAATTGCACTATTAAGTGAATGGAAATATAGGTCATCAAGCCAACCTTGCAACCTTGCCCAAAAGACTCTAGATGGAATCTACAACAAAAGTAGTGAAAGGTTCGTGTTGAGCAAATGCCCCGAAAATGCTCCAATGAATCAAAAAGGGATGATTTAAGCTTCATTGTGATCCTACTTTGGTCAAAGTATAACAGCAGTTTCTATATCAGTTTTGAGGTTGAACCTTAAATGAGATTTGTAGTTCACTTTATGGAGAAGAAACTTTGTTTTTGGACCAAGAGCTAGATCAGCAAGGAAATAAGTCAAACCGAGGCACAAAGATTGAATCTACCGCAGTTTTTAGTACTTAGAAATATTTCTAAGTCTAGGAATTCCAGCACTATTACGGTTGGCATGCCACGTTCTCATGTTTTCGTTAAGCAACTTGATTCGATCCAAAAATAGAAGTTGGAGCTAACTCATTGGAGAAGATCTTGTAAAAAGATGGGAATAGTTGGATCAAGTTTGACCTCCCAAAACCCCAGAACCGATCTCTATTTTGATCGTCATTGGCATGTTGACATTGTCATTTTGGCAACTAATTAACTGCTAATCGGTTGCTCTAATGACCTTGGCCCCTTAACAAAAGTTGTAGAGTGTTGCGTGGGCTACAACTTTGGTTTTGGGCCCATGTCCAAAATCGGCCCGGATCTGGCCCAAATCGCGTCCCACTTTTGCCACTCTACCGCGCACCACGTGTTCGCTGTTTTGCCGACGCGTCCTCCATGCACGAGTTCACGCCCTCCATGGACGCCGCGCGTCCTCCTCCTTGCCGCGTGTCCTTGCCTTCCTGCCGCGCCCCCTGTCGCTCCATTATGACTGCCAAGGTGCCCCGGCGCTCCTCACTCGTTCTCTGCTCGCCTCTCGCCTGGCCAGCAGCGCGCGCGCACCAGAGCACCGCTCGCCATGGCCGCGTCGAGCTCCAGCTCGAGCCCGTGCCGCTGCCGTGTCCGCTACTGCGCTCGGTCCCGAGCTGAGCAGACCTCGCCAACATCTCCGCCTCACCTCCATTCATCCCTCGTGCGCGCTTGCCCAAGCCGGCCCCATCGAGAACCACCGCCGTAGCCATGGCCGCCATGGCTGAGCTCGGCCTCCCCGCGTCCTCGTTGCTCAGCCCTTCATTCGTCCAAGCCGACTGCACCATCATCTTCCTCTCACCACGCCGTCCCTCCCGCGCCTCTTCCCTGGCTCCGACCGCCGCCGCAGCACGGCTACCACCTGCGCGTGGCCAGGATGTCATGGGCCACCACGGGGCAAGCCACGGCCACCGTTGGGTGCGCACAAACCCCGTGATGCTCCCCTGCCATTCCCCCTTCGCCGTCGTGCCTCCTCCGGCCGCCACCGACCGTTTTACCGGCGAGCTCCTCTGTTCAAATCACGTCAGGGAGGTCGCGGGAGAATTCGAATAAATCCAGGGGCCTATCTGCACTGTCATAGACTCAAATGAATAGTGCTCTCAGGACTGATTCGTAATTATTTTGCAGGAAATTTGGAAATTCATAGTAAATCGTAGAAAAATCGTAAAATAGCAAATGAGTACTTTTTGGAATCCTTGTGAAATTATCTATGCAGTAGATCTATAATATGTCATTATTTAGTTTAAAGTTTTCTCTATAAAAATAGATTTGTGCAGTTAGGTTTTAATGCTAGATGTATTTGTCATTTTCATCACTGCAGATCTAGGGCTCCAAATGAAGTGAAATTTTTGTGGCATGCTACTCATATGATGTTTAATGTTTGGTAAAAATTTCATGAATTGTGGTTGCCATATGAGTGAGTTATTAGTGTATCTTGCTCTCACATGAATTCTTGCAATAGCAAATTGTCTTTTTCATAGCGGT
This sequence comes from Saccharum hybrid cultivar R570, assembly GCA_038087645.1. Classification (NCBI taxonomy): domain Eukaryota; kingdom Viridiplantae; phylum Streptophyta; class Magnoliopsida; order Poales; family Poaceae; genus Saccharum; species Saccharum hybrid cultivar. The sequence goes on along the minus strand of JAQSUU010000191.1, from coordinate 5,098,979 downwards.
TGTTATATATGCCCCAATGGCTTGAAATTTGTATAGTAGACTATTGGGTGTATGTAAGAGCTACTGTAATTTTTATAGATTTTATTATGGACTTTTGGTATATGTTTATTATTTCACCTTGCTATCTAAATAAATTAAGAAATTCATTAAAATAATTTATTTAGTGATGAGAACTATGCTTTTTGGTGATCATTTAACATGCACTTTATGATGGTTACATTGGTTGTGGCCAAATATATGTTGCAACATAAGTTAATATTTATTCTTGCAATTGATGCTTTCCTGGACAGTTTCTGGGACTTTGGTAATTGCACCATGAAAATGATGTTTGATGAGAAACATGCTTATAACAAAGTTGTAAATAACTCATTAATCTAGCTTGTGTTAAATTTTGGTGGCATTTGGCCTTATAGTTTGTGAGTAATTACTGTTTCAAGTTGGGTTCTAGAAATAGTTGTTCTCTAAAATCTCTGGACTAGATTCTGTAAATATGCATGTTTGACTTGGTTAACTTAAGAATCATGCCAAGATGATTAAAAATTAATTATGGACAATTTCATAAGATTTCTAGAATGTCTTGTTGCATGGCTATTGGAATTGTATAACTCTAGTTATGATCCAAACATGTAGTTATTGTTTGCAGTCCAGAATTTGTCAGATGCTAGTTATGGTTGTTTACTCCATGTGTTGCTAAGTGTGGCTTATGCCCTTGATGATGGTCAAATTAAGATACTTGTGATCTTGTCAGACTTGTGTTATGCTTGATGTGCTTGCCCTCTTTAATTAGTTGTGTGATGTTAGTTAATTAGCTTTTGGTGTCTATGTCTGAATCGTGTGTTTACTTGAATGATTATGTGATGCATCTTATGTTACCATTCATCATATTCATACACATGCATCTTGCATCTCATCTAGGTACGCTAGATGCACCACGTGAAGGATGAGATGTTGGAGCCAAACCTGAAGACGGTGTTTGGTGGACCTATCCTGAAGATGGAAGGACTAAGCAAGTGCTGGGATGGGAGATGCTCGCCAAGCGAGTGTCATCTGTCAATCACTAACCTAGTGTTCGATCCCAGGCAAGCCCCGGAGCATTCTAAGCCTCCTACTTTATAAAAGCAATTGAATATATATATGTTATATATGTATTGTTGCATTAAGTTATAGGAGTTGATTGGAAACACTTGCTGCATATATACATTTTCCTTGTCCCATAAATATGTCTGAAATCCTATTTTGGTTCAAGATCGAAAATATTGCTTAGCCATGCTTAGACCGGTAGCGATCGGTGATTTCCGGTCACCTGCAATTATAGGTGGTTACTGGAATACTTTAGCTATGTAATAGATGATATCCTGGAAATAACCAAGTGTTGATGGTTAATTGGAGACCGGGCGGAATAAGTATTTGGCAACCAGACAGGGTTCTGGGGTGCTTGTAGTTTCCGCCTGTGTCGATTAAGGACCGACCGTTGTTGGGCCTCGAGTCATGTTGAACGCATGCCTTACATTTAGCTAGCCGAATAATGTACCTTTCGACCGCAAAGCTGGGAGATTATTCGGGTCGAGTGGATTGCCCGCAACACACTGTACCAGAGCAGTAGTGGCAGGATACGGGGGCACGATGATAAGGCCAAAGAGCAGTCGGGCGGCCCCCGGGTACATGTGGTTCCTGGCAAGCTCGCGACTTTACCTGAATGGTTGACTCGGTGACCAACACCTCACTTTAGCGGGTGAGTGAGGTTTGTGTGAGGAATAAATTACCAGCTGGTTAATAATCGATTCGAATCGCCATCGTTCACTGGATAGTGAACACTTGACTCGAGTTACGGCATCATAGTAATGATGATGGAACATGGATGGTTATGTGGATGAAGTTGGAAATGCTAAACCTGAGATGGGAACCTTTGATGTTAATGGTTAATCAAGTGATTGCTCTAGCATAGGTGCTTACTTAGATTAATCAGGTATAATTAAGTTGATGCTTATACTTTAAATAGTTCATAGATTATAACTTATGCTTTTCACAAATGAGTCAAGCTAGCCCACTGAAAGAAAGCCTTGCATACCCCTTGGTGTCATTATTTCTGGTTTATGACAGGTAAGTCTGGCTGAGTACCTTCTCGTACTCAGGGTTTATTTCCACTTGTTGCAGGTTGTGATGTATCATGGCTACTGCAAGAATTGGTTGGCTCCTGCTGTAATGGCGGAGTGTGATCATGGGCATGATCTTTCTGAGCCATCTTGCCTCTCATGCTTTTGTTGGAAATTGACTTTGGTACCGGCATGTATTTGAATTAAGGTGATATTTGTTTGAAACTACTTTGCTTCCGCTACTTTTGAACTTGAGTTGTAATAACTCTACTGAACTCTGATATATGTTGAATTACTTATGAAATGGATGTAACATATGATCTGTTATGTTGGACCACTACGATCTTGGCTTGTATGTTGGTTGGTTTGAAATCCCTCGTGATTTTATTGGACTACTGGAGTTATAGGAGCTTAAGTACGGGAATTTAATTGCTCCGGCGATTGTTTTTGTACTTTTGTTCTTATAATTTGGGCGGTTCCATGACAGGTACTAGACAATTGCATGTGGACATGTGGTGAAGTATGGCAAAATATGCCATTTTCTGAGACGGTAATCGACCACGTTGAATTGGTAGTAGCCGTCTATTACAAGTACCTGAATCATATGTTGCAGAGCTGAAAATCCAAATTTATAAGTTACTTCCATTAGTTGTTTCATTGGTTCGAAATGTATCACTTCCATCCTATTTTTGATATGCTTCCAAAATAATATGTTGCACCACTCCTTATATCTTGAGTGTCTTCTGAATCTTGTTGAACTGGGATTATTGTACTGTTACAAGTACTTTCTTTTGATGTTGCAATGCTCCTTATTACATGATCAACGCTCTCTGAACCGAGGACAACCTTTGATGAAATGCTTTAAGCTTACTGTCAACATGGTAGCTTGCTTATTTTTGTTGTGTCTCCTATCTTGGTTTACCCAGTTCATTTAACTACAGCTTGCTTGCTTAAGCTTGGCTCAAGTGAGCTAACGTATATCCATGAGACTAGATTTGTCCAGTATTTCGGTGATCAGTCAAGTCACAGCTATTGCACTGAAGTCTCTTGCTTCGGTCTCTACACATAAGGGTAGCTGTCTGGGATTCATCAAACTATGGTGCCATCTCCAATTCACCATAGTCCAGACATTTTCGGAGAGGCTAACATGGCTCAAACCCCCACAACACAACCAAAACTAGAAGGGGACTCCAAGCAGCACTACAGCAGCAGTACGATTGGCTTGACCAAATTGATCAGTTATGTTTCCCTCCTTCAAAGGCCTCTAGTCCAACTGTGCTTCAGATAGCTGACACATCATCGTCAACCATATTCGACTGATATCTTTGCTGCTTGACAGTCACAAAATTCTCTTGTTACCTAAACAACGTCAAAATTACACAACAAAATGATCTACTGCTCCTTTTTAGCAAAATCATATACTAAGGGAAAAAAGAAAACCCAGTAAGGACCACTCTCTTCTATATTGTTGTACCTAAATCGATTGCTTCCTTCCCCACCAGCGGATCTAGAAACTCAGCTTCGCCCTCGAAAGGGACTAGTGCTGATCTGAACACCACAGAGCCTCCTCTCTAGGTTGCATGAGTACAAGAACTCAAGAGAGATCTTTCTGTTGGCAAGCCAATTAGTAATTCACCAATGTAGGAAATGAAATGCTTCAACAAACACCAGGGTTACATATTGAACATAATATATTGAAATGCTTCAACAAACACCAAGGGCTACATTCCCTACCCCATCATAGGCGTCCTTGGTTCAGAGGGAGCTGACCATGTAATAAGGAGCATTGCAACATCAAAAGAAAGTACTTGCAACAGTACAATAATCCTAGTTCAACAAGGTTCAGAAGACACTCAAGATATAAGGAGTGTTGCAATATATTATTTTGGAAGCATAGCAAAAATAGAATGGAAGTAATATATTTTGAACTAATGAAACAACTGATGGAAGTAACTTATAAATTTGGATTTTTAGCTCTACAACATATGATTCAGGTACTTGCAACAGATGGCTACTACCAATTCAACATGGTCGATTACAGTCTCAGAAAATGGCATATTTTGCCATACTTCACCACATGTCCACATGCAGTTGTCTAGTACCCAGAACATCTTACAGAGATGACAAACCCTAATACAATGATCTCTAGTATCACTAGATTAACTACACATAGAGTAACTAGATATCCTTGGCTAATTCAGCAATTGTGCTTGATGAAGTCATTAGGTGAGATCTCATTCATTGGCGATAGGAGGAGGAATCTAGCAACAATCTTTTTATAGGCGACCAGCTGGGTCTGAAAAAAGCAGGTCAAAACTAAAATGATGCCAAATGTGAACAAGTGAAATGAAAAAGGGAAATCGATATTGAAAAACACAAAATAAATCAAATTTGATGTCCATCTTCTTCCCACCCTAGAAATCCATATAGAGCATAACACGGAGATCACAGTCATACCTTGAAAGGAACCATAGTAGAAATAAATTATAATAAGGTAAAAACAGTTGGGGTCAATGATTTAGGAAAAAAATAGATTCACACATTTCTAAAGAGGCGTGCTTCGAATACTTACAATGCCTTTGCTGTGGGTACTCTATAGGGTACTTCCACTCAAACGTAGCTACATCATGTTTGAGAACACCACTTGCAAGCGCAGCAATTAATTGTATTGTAAAATTCTATAAATTAAATTAAGAATGATCTAGTGTTATGGCCTAATTATCAACAAGAACTCAAACTAGAGCTTCAACTCTGTTTCTTTCATTGCTTTTAGTATCTCTTGTGCTTTTTTCCATGTATGTGCATGTTTGAACGTTATGACCGTCTTCATGGCAATAGGAGCATGGGGGAGGTTTCTTACTTTCCTTCTTCTTGGTTGATTTACTCTTCCTTATACCTTTTTCCCTCACTTGCTACACAATGCTCTTCTTCCTTTCCACTTTATTCTTTGGCCTTCCTGCAGGCGCATTGGCGGGAGGGTCCTTCACCATGACTGTGTTGATCGTGCCTTGTTCTTGGTATTCATCTACTCCATACTTGTTGCACTTCCGGCTGCCTTAACATATTCCCCAACCTTGTCTATCCCTTTATGAAGCAATTTTGTACTTGTTAGGAGCAAAACAGGCATCTGCTGCTAGCCCACTTATTTTTCTACACAATGCATTATATCTGAGCTTGTTGGTTGCAGGAACACCAAAACAAGCTTCAGGTGACAAGAGGTTTTCACTGATCTTTATGGTTTCTTCCTCTGACCATCTTTTAAGCAAGTATTTCACTGGAATTTGTTCTACATCGCAGCTGGTGAATACTTTCAGAATGTGGGGACATAAAAGTCCATCTTTCTCAAACATGTTGCAGCTGCATGAATATGTTGTTGCATTATCTTGGGCGGAAACATTATAGGTTTTCCATGTTAACTGACCGCATCTCCGCACTTATTTCAATATTTCTATGGAAACACCTTCAGCCTCAACAGTCACTTGTCCCTTCTTTCATGAGTCACGTAACAGCTCCTGAAATTTGAAGAAAACACTCCTAGTATAGAAGCGGCAGCTTGCTTCTCAAATGGATATCTACCCCAAAGCGGTGGTTCTGAAATCTCACCCATGCAGCCTTCAAGATTCTCTTTCTTAATCCTTGTGTCCATGTGTACTCATATTGTATTACAAATTACAACACCGAATCTTGCGAATGCACCAGCCTCTTGAAGAGTGAATTCATACTTTTCGACCTTCCTATAGTGCTTGTGAAAGGGAAAAATGATTTTCTGAAGTATGCTGGCGCCCACATTGTCCTAGCAATCGACATGTTCTGAAATGCCTCATTCTTATGTAGATTGTACCTCTCCTCCAAGCTATGCCACATGAGCTCAAATTTTTCTGGTGCTTCAGTATGATTAATGCAAGAATCGAACTCATTAGCAAATTCTTCACTAGAGTTGATTAGCCAACCTAGTTTCTCACAAGCCTTGCTCACAACATGAAATTTGCAGCATCTATGTATGGCATTAGGGAAGACCAGCGCTACAGTAGCCTTCATGGCCTTATCTTGGTCGGTCATTATATTCTTTGGTTCCAGCCCACCCATTGCTTCTTTTAAGGTTTGGAATACCCAGACAAATGATTCAGTCATTTCGTCTGAAAGCAAGGCACAACCAAGCAATATGCTCTACATATGGTTGTTCACACCTACTATGGTGAAAGCCCAAGTTTGGTTTTGGTAATTAATGACACCAAGTTGCTAATGCCATGTGTTAAGTGTTTTGAGTTAGGCATAAGCAACACATGTGATGAAGGTGTATGTGGCAAGGAGTGGTGGCCACAAGATCACAAAGAGATGGTGTATGGACATGAAATGATGATCATGGTGGAGATGCACATAAAATGAAGGACATGAAGATCAAGTGGAGGAGAAGGATCTAAGAGCGCAAGGCAAAGGTATAACCATAGGGGTTTTTCCTTTTGCCGGTCTAAGATGAGTAGAGAAGTGATTTACCGGGTTTAGAATACATAGCCGACTATCAAGAGGGGCAATCATGGTTAGCTCAGAAATCAAGTGCCACTAGATAATGTCTTGAGCATATGTATTAGGATCTAGTAAAGAGCTAACATAACGCCTTGGAAAATGATTGTGAAATGCTAACACACATGCACATGGTGGTTTACACATGGTGGTGTTAGCACATTTGCGAAGACAGTGGAGTTTAAGCAGTAGAGAGGGGTTTGGGTTCTTCTCTCCCACCGAGCTTGCGAGGCGGGATTCGACGCTTTTTGGAGAAATGAAACGCCTATTTTCTACTACGCCGAAAGTCGGAAAAGAAACGGAGGCGAACGGAGGTCACTGTGGTGACCGGACGCTGCACTGAACGCAGTCACGGCTTGACCAGCGCGTTCGGTCAGTTCATTCAGTCAGCGTGCCTAGGGTGAGTGACTAGACGCTGGTCTGGCCTGACCAGTGCGTCCGGTCAGTTCACCTATGCGTAGAAGCATAGCGCGTGACCGGCGCGTCCGGTCCTTCATAGGACCGGCGCGTCCGGTCAGGCGTCCAGAGGGGCAGAGAGCGCAGAAGTGATGATCAGACGCGAGGCCGGATGTGATGTTTAGTGTGTGCAAGTGTGCAAGATATCAAGCTCCACCTAGAGAAAGTCACTTGAAAGCAACCAAGAGGATATTGAGATATCTTAAGGGCACTCATGATGTTGGATTATGGTTTCCAAAGGGGTCTAACTTTGAGTTGATTGGATATTCGGATTCCGACTATGGTGGTTGCAAGATTGATAGAATGAGCACAAGTGGCACTTGTCAATTGTTTGGAAGGTCTCTTGTCTCATGGTCATCAAAGAAACAAAATAGTGTTGCACTATCTACCGCCGAGGCCGAATACATTAGTGCCGGTAGTTGTTGTGCACAATTGCTTTGGATGAAGGCCACCTTGAATGACTTTGGAATCAAGTTCAAGAATGTGCCATTGTTTTGTGACAATGAAAGTGCTATCAAGATGACTCAAAATCCAGTTCAACATTCAAGAACCAAGCACATTAACATAAGGCACCACTTCATAAGAGACCATCAACAAAAGGGTGATATTAGCATTGAAAGCATTAGCACCGAAGATCAATTAGCCGACATATTCACAAAGCCACTTGATGAGAAAAGATTTTACAAGTTGAAGAATGAATTGAACATACTTGACTTCTCCAACTTGAAATGAGTGCACCCCCACATTCTTATATGACATGCCTCTCCTCCGACAATGCAAGGTAAAGTTGTTTGGCATATCATTCATACTTTGCTAAGGACATGGTTAGAACATATAGACATATTTGCTTGACAAATAAGCTCATTCATGAAAATCAAATGATTTTGATGTATATATGGTACCACTATTGCTTCTATGTTTGATTGATCTAGTGGTAGCATATGACATGTTTGTGGGCTTGCAAACCTAGTGTTAAATCTAGTAAACGAGCTCATGATGTGTAATTCAACATGGTCAAGATAACCCTTATACTTTATGAGGTGTGAAAAAGCTTGTCCTTGGATCAAACCGAATTACATATTCTAGGCAAGTGATCTAGATTGAACCATAATTTGGACTCCCTCATATTGATTTACTTATCTCTCACTAAAATTAGCACATTTTTGGTGATTGTTGACAAAGGGGGAGAGAAAAGTTACAAAGATATTGCAAAGAGAGAATAAGATATAATAAGGAGGAGAGAACAGTCACAAAGATAAAAAGTTAAGTTACAAAGGGGGAGAAAGGGATCAATTAAAATTGAGCACACAAGTAGGGGGAGCAAGCTCATGAATCATTTGTTGCATTTGTATGTGCATTAACATGATGATGTGTTGCATTGCAAATTTAATTTTGATATTCATGATTGAATGATGTTTGCTAGAAATAGAACTTGAATGATGATTTGTTGAGAGTAGCTTTACAAGCGGTATCTAGACACCTTTGCTTTTAATGTTGATCTCACGGGGTATTTTAGTGTTTGTGATCTTTACAAGTGATGTATTACAAATGGTGTCTAGCTACATCAATGCTAAGGATGGTATATAAAGGCAACTCCGATTGGTATCACGCTTCAAAGGTCCATTCTATATACCTTAGCATCAATTTGATAGTAGTAACTCTCCCAAAATTCAAATCCATATATATGTGCATAATTGAACCAAACTCATGAAGGCACATATGTAGGGGGAGCTATACTATCAAAATTAAAAATTGATTTCATTTTATATCTTTGTGATGGTTGTCATCAATTACCAAAAAGGGGGAGATTGAAAGCCTAAGTTTGGTTTTGGTAATTAATGACACCAAGTTGCTAATGCCATGTGTTAAGTGTTTTGAGTTAGGCATAAGCAACACATGTGATGAAGGTGTACGTGGCAAGGAGTGGTGGCCACAAGATCACAAAGAGATGGTGCATGGATATGAAATGATGATCATGGTGGAGATGCACATAAAATGAAGGACATGAAGATCAAGTGGAGGAAAAGGATCTAAGAGCGCAAGACAAAGGTATAACCATAGGGGTTTTTCCTTTTGCCGGTCTAAGATGAGTAGAGAAGTGATTGACCGGGTTTAGGATACATAGCCGACTATCAAGAGGGGCGATCACGGTTAGCTCAAAAATCAAGTGACACTAGATCAATGTCTTGAGCATATGCATTAGGATCTAGTAAAGAGCTAACATAACGCCTTGTAAAATGATTGTGAAATGCTAACACACATGCACATGGTGGTTTACACATGGTGGTGTTAGCACATTTGCGAAGACAGTGGAGTTTAAACGGTAGAGAGGGGTTTGGGTTCTTCTCTCCCACCAAGCTTGCGAGGCGGGATTCGGTGCTTTTTGGAGAAGTGAAACGCCTATTTTCTACTACGCCGGAAGTCAAAAAAGAAACGGAGGCGAACGGAGGTCACTGTGGTGACCGGACGCTGCACCGGACACGGTCACGGCTTGACCAGCGCGTCTGGTCAGTTCATTCGGTCAGCGTGCCTAGGGTGAGTGACCGGACGCTGGTCTGGCCTGACCAGTGCATCCGGTCAGTTCACCTGTGCGCAGAAGCATAGCGCGCGACCGGCGCGTCCGGTCAGGCGTCCAGAGGGGCAGAGAGCGCAGGAGTGATGATCGGACGCGGGGCGCGTCCGGTCATGTACGATCGGACGCATCCGGTCATGATGGGAACTTACTGGACTCTGACCGGACGCCAGGTGAGGCACGTCCGGTCATACGCTAGGGCGCGTCCGGTCATACGCTAGAGGGCGTCCGGTCATAGCAACGGTAACTTCTGGCGCGCACTGTTCACGCTTGTCCTGTAGTGACCGGACGCGTCCGGTCACCCTGTTTTGAAGTGCGTCGTCCATAACGGCTAGCTGCGTACCCCTTTGTTATAAATAGACGTTGGCCGGGATTTGAGGGTATCTCTTGCACATTTTGAGACCTAGAGACATACTTTGAGCTAGAGAACAACCCCTCCACTCATCTCTTTGCTTAGTTGCACATCTTGAGTGAAATTGAGTGAGATTCAAGTGCATTGCTTGAGAGTTGCATTCTAGAGGCACTTGATCTTCGAGTTGCTGTGGATTTCTTGTTACTCTTCCGTGTTTCCCGACACGGTAGACTGCTTGGAGCAGCGGAGGTGATTGAGCTCACAATTGGAGTTTGTTGGAGCCTTCACCAAATGTTGTAAGGGGTTCTTGATCCTTCCCCGCGAGAGTTCGCAAATTGGATACTCTAGTGGAGCTCGTGGCTTGGAGGATCCCCATCTTGTGTGCGGTTGTGCGGCGTCCGCCGAGGGCTCGACTCTTGATAGTCGATTAGCTCGCGAACCGACAAGTGGGTGTATCGCCACAATGGGGAGTAGCTTGCCGGGAAGCAAGTGAATCTCGGGATAAATTCTTGTGTCATTCTCTTCCCGAGGATTTCTCTTGTGTAATTGATTTATTGGTACTTCTCATCTCTACACGGCGGTATAATCACTCGAAGCTCTTCTCTCGTATTACTTCTTGTTTCTAGCTTGTAGTTGTTGTTGTGTTTAGTGGATAGTCTTGTACTAGACTTGTGTAGGTGGCTTGCTTAATTAGTTAGAGCTAGTGCTTTTGCTTTGCCACCTTTCTTACTAACTTGTGGTTAAGTAATTATTGTAGAAGTTTTAATTAGGCTATTCACCCCCCCTCTAGCCTATTTGGACCTTACATATGGGCGCAAATGGCATGTTGTACCTATTGACACAAAAGGTTGTGTCAAAAAAGATACAATCCCTAAAAGTCTTGTACATCTCCGTCCTTCCGTCCACCCAAAACAGCCCCCTAACAGCATTGTCACTATCAATCTTCACCGCATAAAAAAAGTTTGGACTCTCAGACTGCTACTTCTGGAAATACTCCAATGTTGCCTCCATATCTCTTAAATGAACTCCCTTCCTCACGTGACTCCTCAAGTTTGAAACATCCTTGCTGTTGTATGATAAGTTCCTAATCCCACCATGAAAATCAGAAAGGACAACCATGATTTGCATTGTGCTAATGTTCCTATGGTGGAGTGTCTTCAGAAGCTCATAATCTGCAAACGAAATGCGCTGATGGGACCTTAGCTGTTTCCTTCTTCCAATCTGTTTCACCATGGAATGTGTGTTCTGCTTTCATCACAACCACTCTCCATTTATCGTCTCGTAGACCAACTGCCATACGTGTCTTGCAGTCATATTTTTTGACAGTGCTGCACTTTCTTGACGCTGTGGTTAGTACAGCCGAAGAACTCTTCTTTTAGGCCTTAGCTTCTGCAACATCTTTGGTCGATCTCTTCTTCTTTGAGGCCTTAGCTTTTGACACATCAGTGGTCACTGTACTAGCTGAAGTGTTGTCCTCCTGCTCACTATCTGGCCTTCTTGCATGTGTGCACTCAAATTCCTTCCTAATAAGCTCGTTAGTAACAGTATTGTTCCTTGATGATGCAACCCGGATACTAAACCCCATCTTGAAATATAAGCATCGTAAACTTTCCTCGCTTCTTCAACACTGTCAAATTTCATCCCCACAAATGGCACAACAGGCTGTGAACACACAACATCTTCTTCTTCATGGTAAATTTCTTCTTCAGATGACACATCCACATCAATATAGCCTTGCTCATCAGTGGCATTGTTGGAGAAACTCTGATTGATATCAATTTCACCTTGGCTATGTATAACATTGTTGCAAAAGCTTTAAGCATGACACACATATGCACCCTTCATAAAGCAAACTAAATGAACAATGCTTGATGATGTAGTAAAAAGATCTTACTTCAACAACAATTTCACATGAAGTATGAACAATTGTGTGACTGCAATTGTTATTGCTCGAGCTTGCAGCATTTTGTGGCAGTCCAACATTTGCTTGCTGTTGCATAGTGGCACTATTTACATCCTGCCCTAATGTTGCAAACTGCATAAGTAGATGCTTCACATGGCTATAATTCTATGTTTCCTTTGGTACAAACTTTGAAGACAAGCAACCATGGACTAGATCTAATGAACACAGTAAATACATCATAAAATTCGAGATCACCCTGCTCATACACCCATGTTGCAAACTGCATAAGTTGGTGTTTCACGTTCTATAATACTTTGTTGCAAAACAAGAACAAGGAATATATCCACTGCTGAAACAAATGGAAATCTTCGTACAGTCTGCAACAAGCATAGGTCAGAAGAAACTTAAAATTGCAACCAGCATAGGTCAGAACAAGTTAAGAACAAGAAACTATCCACTATTGCAACAAGCATAGGCCAGAAGAACAAGGAACTATCCACTATTGTAACAAGCATAAGTCCAAAGAAGCTTAAAATTGCAGATCATACCTCAGTCACGCCATAAATAGAAATTAGAACGCTCCTGGAATTGGCAGCCAGGAGATCTCCATCAAATCGACGAACTACTAATCTGCTGCTCGAAGCACCTCCTCCGTGAGTCTGCTTGAACAAATCCGTCAAACCGTTTGCAACGATTACGGGTAGGCAATAAGCATAGGGATGATTCTCTGGGGGAAATTCGATTTGTTACAGTAGAGGAGACATTTGGGGATCGATCGTTACAAGAATTGTCGAGCGACGTGCGACGTGCGACGGGGCGCGCGCGGCGGGGAAGAAGCCACGCTCGTGCGGCGCGCGCGACGGGGAAGAAGCCGTGTTCGAGGCTCGAGCGGAGCAGCACGCGACAGGAAGAAAGGAGAGAGAGAGAGTTTGTCTCGGCCGTTCGGTAGATGAGCTGTTGTGTTGGGCTTGCGTCCAGGGCGGCTGTACGACGGATCGCTATTTGATAGGACGTCCGGACGCCGGCGCCACCGTCACCGGCCTTCGCCAGTCCGCCACCTTTCCCCAAAATTTCATTCAGTCCTTGTTTAGTTCCCCCAATTCTCCTCCAAATTTCACTATGCAAAAAGAAGATTCCCTGTCACATCAAAATGTCGGCAAATGCATAGAGTACTAAATGTTGATGAAATCAAAAACTAATTGCACAGTTTTGTTGTACTTTGCGAGATGAACATTTTAAGCCTAGTTAGTCAAAATTTGAATAATTTTTACCAAATACAAATAAAATGCTACAGGAATTCTGATACAGTATTTTCCTCCCCAATTCACCGAACTAAACTAGGCCTCACACGCTCGCAGCCGAGCTCGCGCAGTCTGCCCACGCCCAGAGCCCCAGACAGACTCCACTGTCACTCACACAGTCACACCTCGCACCCACCCGACGCGGCGACGCCCGAGGCCCGACCACCATCCTCCGCGGCCACGGCCGCGCCCAAACCCCGCAAAACCCTAACCGCTCAGTCCCGGCCGGCCACCACCACCATGCCGATCGCCACTCCCCTACCCCACCACCTCCTGGCCACCTTCCTCCTCCTGCTGGCCTCCGCGCCCCAACCCGCGGCCCCCGCCTCCACCGACCGCGCGGCGCTCCTCGCGTTCCGCGCCGCCCTGTCGCCGCCCTCCCGCGCCGCGCTCTCCTCATGGAGCGGCCCGCTCTCGCCGTCCTGGCGCGGCGTGTCTCTCCACCCCGCCGCAGCGCCAGCCCCCTCGCCCGCCGCCCCCTCCGTCGCCGAGCTCTCGCTCCGGGGCCTCAACCTCACGGGCGTGCTCCCCGCGGCGCCGCTCGCGCTCCTGCGCCGCCTCCGCACGCTCGACCTCTCCGCCAACGCGCTGTCGGGAGAGCTCCCCTGCTCCCTCCCGCGCTCGCTCCTCGTGCTCGACCTCTCCCGCAACGCGCTCTCGGGGGCCGTCCCCACCTGCCTGCCGTCCTCGCTCCCCGCGCTCCACACCCTCAACCTCTCCGCCAACTTCCTCCGCCTCCCGCTCTCCCCGCGTCTCTCTTTTCCCGCGCGCCTTGCTGCCCTCGACCTCTCCCGCAACGCCATCTCCGGCGCCGTCCCGCCGCGGATCGTCGCCGACCCCGACAACTCCGCCCTCCTCCTCCTCGACCTCTCCCATAATCGCTTCTCCGGTGAGATCCCCGCCGGTATCGCAGCCGTACGGAGCCTGCAGGGTCTGTTTCTCGCGGACAACCAGCTTTCCGGGGAGATTCCTCCCGGAATAGGGAACCTGACCTATTTGCAGGTGCTGGATTTGTCGAATAACCGGTTGTCCGGTTCAGTGCCTGCCGGACTTGCAGGCTGCTTCCAGCTTCTGTACCTGCAGCTTGGGGGTAACCAGCTCTCTGGGGCGCTGCGTCCGGAGCTCGACGCACTAGCTAGTCTCAAGGTTCTAGATTTGTCGAATAACAAGATATCTGGGGAGATTCCGCTGCCGCTGGCTGGGTGCAGGTCTTTGGAGGTGGTGGACTTGTCAGGAAATGAGATCTCCGGGGAGCTCAGCAGTGCTGTAGCGAAATGGTTGAGCTTGAAGTTCTTGTCACTGTCTGGTAACCAGCTCTCCGGCCACCTACCTGACTGGATGTTCTCGTTTCCCCTGCTCCAGTGGCTTGATTTGTCTAGCAATAAGTTTGTGGGTTTCATCCCAGATGGTGGGTTCAATGTCACTGAAGTGCTTAACGGTGGAGGTGGTCAGGCCCAGGCTCAGGCGACTCCATCAGAGAGTGTGCTTCCACCCCAATTGTCTGTGTCAGCTTCTGTGAACACGGAGTCATGGCAGTTGGATTTGAGGTATGATCTTCAGGCAACTACTGGTATAGATCTGTCTGGGAATGAGCTCCGTGGGGAGATACCAGAAGGATTGGTTGCTATGAAGGGATTGGAGTATCTGAACCTCTCCTGTAATTACTTGGCTGGGCAGATCCCTGCAGGGCTTGGGGGCATGGGGAGGTTGCATACGCTTGACTTCTCACATAATGGGCTGTCAGGGGAGGTGCCTCCTGGAATTGCAGCCATGGCAGAGCTTGAGGTGCTTAACCTCTCCTACAATAGCCTGTCTGGGCCTTTGCCAACAATGAAGTTCCCAGGAGCATTGGCTGGAAACCCAGGAATCTGCAGTGGGGAAGGGTGCTCTGAGAATGCAAGGACGCGAGAAGGGAAAATGGAAGGAAGCAACCGCCGTGGTTGGCTTGGTGGCTGGCATGGAGAGAATGGATGGGTATCTCTTGGTGCATTCTGTATCAGCACAATGACTAGCTTTTATGTATCATTGGCAACCTTACTATGCTCCTCTAAGGCAAGAAACTTCGTGTTTCGGCCTGTGAGGGTTGAATATTAACAAGAGGGGAAATTGCAAAAATCAGGTAGTTGTGAAGGAGTGACTCTGGTCTGCAGCTGATTCACAAGAAAGATGAGTAAATGAGATGGATATCTTCAGTCAAGAGGAAGTGTGCCATCTCGTTTAATGATCAATCAAGATTTCTTGATTGTTTCCTAATAATATTCTTGATCTTGGGATGTGTAGATCTGGTTAACATATTCCCATCTGTTATAGAATGCAATCACCTGCTGGTGCTTGGTTGTAGCCCTGGCGTGGTTGGAGGATTGGACACCAAGGATGCACATAATTTGGAGCGCTGGTACTGTGAACCACTTTGGATGTAAATATTATCTTTGGTTTTTAGTTCTGATCTAGTTCAAAACTGGGCATGGATGTAGTGCTGTTGAGCTACCTTTCGATGTTATATTATGTCCATTTGCTGGAAGATCATTTGATAACAATTGTCTAATCCAGTGGATTTGTCGTGTAGATTGTAAACTTGCTTTTATTTCTTCTTAGTGCTATATGTATATCATCTTCCTACCTGAACTTGGTTTGGGGGTAAAAGGCTTTGTTGTTGTTGTGTACATCTGTTATAGTGTGCAGTGTCACTGAGACTGCAAATGTGCTTGACTATTTCTTGGTGCTGCTCCTGTACAACAACAACATAGCCTTTTATCCCAAGCAAGGTGGGGTAGGCTAGAGATGAAACCCAAAAGAGACGAGAAACAGGTAAACACATAAAGGAACATCAAGGGCACAAGACAAAAAGAGGTCACGGTTCGGGCACGTTGATTGCCAATCTCCAAGCGCTCCTATTCATAGCTAAATCCTTGGAGATATTCCACTCCTTAAGATCTCTCTTAACGGACTCGTCCCAAGTTAGTTTAGGTCGACCTCTACCGCTCTTTACATTATCGGCCCGCTTTAGAATTCCACTACGTACCGGCGCCTCAGGAGGCCTCCGTTGGACATGTCCAAACCATCTTAACCGATGTTGAATCAATTTCTCCTCAATTGGTGCTGCCCCTGTAACACCTATAGTTTTATAGGTAATGGTAATTTTGCTGTCTGAAGCAGCATCCAGCAAGATGGCTACTGTTTTTGGTATTGTAATACTTTGCAACAGAGGTGCAAAGTTTGTGATTTCAGAATGATCAACAGACGTATCTGTCTGCAGCTGATCAACAAACATATCTGTTGCAAAGTGTGAGACAAGGCAACATATGTATCCCTGTTTTGTGCATTACCAAACTAACCCAGCATGTAATTGCAGAATGATAATTCCTATAATCGTAACATACATAACTTCTTCAGCTGGAGAAAGTGGAGAATAAGCATCAGTAGCTTTTCAAAGGATTGGGCACTTGTGTGGAATCAGTCAGACTCATGCAGGAACCAGGTTCTTCTTTTTCCATTATAACCTTTTTTTCCCCTGAACTTCCTGCAATACCTACCACTACTTGTAAAGTTGGTTCAGTTTCACAGTGAACCACAGAATTTCGTTGCTTTTAATCAAACGTGGAATGGTGGCACACTTCTAATGGAAAAACCAACATGCTTCATAACCTCACAGTTTTGTTTTGTTCTTTAGATTACTTTGAATGTGACCTTTGCATCCTTGAGATCGTCACCTAGTGATTTTACTTGAGAAAAATATGACTACTGAATTGAAGACACTTTGTTTTATGATTTCTAGAAGAAGAAAAAAATTATGGTGTTTGCAGATTATGTGAGCCATCTATTGGCTAAAATCTGATGCCTCACAATCAGAGGTACTATGTGAAAGGTGCTTAAATAGAAACAACAACAACAACAACAACATAGCCTTTTGTCCCAAGTAAGTTAGGGTAGGCTAGAGATGAAACCCAAAAGAGACGAGAAACAGGGAGACACGTAAAGGGACATAAAGGGCACAAGACAAAAAGAGGTCACGGTTCAGGCACGTTGATTGCCAATCTCCAAGCGCTCCTGTCCATAGCTAAATCCTTGGAGATATTCCACTCCTTAAGATCTCTCTTAACGGACTCATCCCAAGTTAGTTTAGGTCGATCTCTACCGTTGTTTACATTATCGGTCCGCTTTAAAACTCCACTACGCACCGGCGCCTCAGGAGACCTCCGTTGGACATGTCCAAACCATCTCAACCGATGTTGAATCAATTTCTTCTCAATTGGTGCCACCCCAACCCTATCCCGAATATCGTCGTTCCGAACTCTATCCCTCCTTGTGTGCCCACAACACCAACGCAACATACGCATCTCTGCTACACTCAATTGCTGGACATGTCGCTTTTTTGTAGGCCAACACTCAGCACCGTATAACATCGCCGGACGAATCGTCGTCCTATAGAACTTACCATTCAGCTTCTGAGGCACCCTTTTATCACAGAGAACGCCAGAAGCTTGACGCCATTTCAACCAGCCGGCTGAAATTCTATGCCTAACATCTTCATCAATGTCTCCATCCTTTTGTAGCATCGACCCAAAATACCGAAAAGTTTCCTTCTTGATCACCATTTTCCCATCGAGGATAACGTCTCCCTCCTCGTGCCTAGTCGCGCTGAAATCACACCTCATGTACTCGGTCTTAGTCCTACTAAGTCTGAACCCTTTCGACTCTAACGTGTGCCTCCATAATTCTAACTTCCTATTAACCTCCGCCCTACTGTCGTCAACTAGCACCACATCATCAGCAAAGAGCATACACCAAGGGATATCACCTTGTATGTCCCTTGTAACCTCATCCATCACCAAAGCAAATAAATAAGGGCTCAAAGCTGACTCCTGATGCAGTCCTATTTTAATTGGAAAGTCACTGGTGTCGCCATCACATGTTCGGACAAACGTCACCACATCCCTGTACATATCCTTGATGAGGGTAACTACTTAGTTGGGACTTTGTGCTTTTCCAAGGCCCACCACATGGTATTTCTCGGTACTTTGTCATATGCCTTCTCGAGGTCAATAAAGACCATGTACAAGTCCTTCTTCTGCTCCCTATAGCTCTCCATCAATTGTCGTAATAAGAAAATCGCCTCTATGGTCGACCTACCAAGCATGAACCCAAACTGATTTTGGGTCACATGTGTCAGGCGATGCTCGATAACCCTCTCCTAGAGCTTCATCGTATGGCTCATCAACTTAATCCCACAGTAGTTAGTACAACTTTGAACATCTCTCTTGTTCTTGAAGATAGGTACTAATATACTTCTCCTCCATTCTTCAGGCATCTTGTTAGACCGAAAAATAAGACTCTTGTGGGTTTCAAATCCATGAGAGTGACTGTTTTTTTACTGTTGGTTCGCCAGACCTTAACACACCCTCCTCCTTTACCCGGGCTTGGGACCGGCTATGTTGAGACGACTTAAGAAAGTCTTCCAGCCAACATAGGCGGAGTTTGCTTAAATAGAAAGGGAAAGGAAATTTTGTGTGGTGACATAAGTAGATGGAGAAGGGCCAAACACATCTTTGTTATATCAATCGGTACAGGTATGGGAACATTAAGTTTTTTTTTCAGATTTCCCAAAGAACCTGACCTCCGTTCCCCAGGTCCTGCACGATCCTTTTAACTCGGATTAATAGCTGCATAAGATGATTCATAGTTTTACTTGTTATATCCTGAACTAACCATTTCTCTGCAATATGGTGGATGAAGCTGTGCTAGATTAATGTTCTACTGTTATTTCATGAACTTGTCCAGTCTCTCAGCATTTATCTTACACGTTCTTTGTATATATATTTGTTCTTATTTTCTGGCTGTGGGCCTGTGGGTCAACATATTAAAGCTATCCTAACGAAATGTTGCAGAGCCCTTGGCGGCTTGGTTTATGCCCAGGACCAGACAAGCCAAATTTTTGTATGTAATAATCGAAACCTGGACAACACCAACTGCCGGCCTTTAGCAACGAGAATGTTTGTTTGGACCGTGGCCAAGCTGAATTCCAGTTCCAGCTGACCATGGGTGTGTTTAGTTGTGTAAAAAGGTGTAAAAATGTGTAAAAAAAGTATTGTAGCATGTTTTGGCTTTATTTGGCAAATAGTGTCCAACCGTTGACTAATTAGGTTCAAAACGTTCGTCTCGCAAAGTACAACCAAGATGTACAATTAGTTTTTAATTTCATCTACATTTAGTACTCCATGCATGTATCGCAAGTTTGATGTGACGGGGAATCTTTTTTTGCATAGTGTTTTTTTTTTGAACTAAACACAGCCCATGTTGTGTACTAGTAGTACTGCGTACATGACAGCTAAATTGTCTTGGATCTAGATAAGGTGACCTGGGCTGTGTTTACTTCCTCAAAAAAAGGTACTGTGTAAACAAAAGATTCCCCGTCACATAAACTTGCGATACATGCATGAAGTACTAAATGTAGATGAAATAAAAAAAACTAATTATACAGTTTGGTTGTACTTTGCGAGACGAACGTTTTGAACCTAATTAGTCAACGGTTGGACACTATTTACCAAATAAAGCCAAAACGTGCTACAGTACTTTTTTTTTACATCTTTTCACGGAACTAAACACACCCCCGGACGAAAACAACTGCTGATGGTTGGTCTCTGTCCAGGAACTGGCTCGTCTGGCCTAAACAAAGATCAGCAGAGCTGCAGAGTTCATGACTTCATGTGGCCGTTGTTGACGTTCAGTCCAGAGTTTGGCACTTGGCACCAGTACATCACATGAAGGACGTGCGCGCAGCTCTTTACTGACGTGGAATGGATGGATCTTGGACAACAAAGAGTCCTCTAGAGCTGGCGGCAGCGACAGATCTCCCCTGACCTGGCCCTGACGCGTCAGAGGAATTGAGATCACCGTCGGGGTCGGGTTTATCAGCTGATCTGCACGCTCATGCTCATCACGTGAGTCCATTTCAGGTGTGCTCCAGATTTTCTGCCCTGTGACTGCCATTGATTTCCTGTTGGTAAAAGTGTAGCTGGATCTGGAGAATCTGGATGGTGCGATAGCGTCTTGAACGCCACGTAGGTAACACGTGAATTGAGTTGGACGAATTTTCACCAAGAGGGGGATTTTCGATCACTAAAGAACTCGAAATGCAGTATATCTTTACAATGGGGGAAAGAAGTTCAGTCAACCAGAAGCAAACCGAGCCCACAGAAGAGTTATCAGCTCCTGAATCTCAAAAACCCCAGACCCTGCGGCTGAACAGCACCCGGAGTAGCCCCCTCTTTCTTGGCGCGGCACGTTGGTCCGTGGTGAGCAGCTGAGCATGGCGCCTTCACCGCCGCAGCAGCTAAGCCTTGCCCTTGCGGACCTCAGGGCACTGTCCGTGCTCGGCCAGGGTGCCAGGGGCGTGGTCTTCCACGTCGTGCCCGTCGCCGCAGCCGGGGACAGCGCCAGAGGTGCAGGCGAACCCATGGCGCTCAAGGCCATGTCCCGCGCCGCCGCGCGGCACAAGGGCGCAGGAGGCACGTGCGGTGGCGGTGACGGGCACCGGAGGATCTGGTTCGAGCGCGACGTCCTGCTGTCGCTCCGCCACCCGCTGCTCCCGTCCCTCCGCGGCGTCGTGGCCACCGACGCCGTCGTCGGCTTCGCCATCAGCCGCTGCCCCGGCGGCGACCTCAAGTCGCTCTGGCGCCGCTGGCGCGCCCAGACCACGTTCCCGGAATCCGTCATTCGGTTCTACGCGGCGGAGCTGGTGCTCGCGCTCGAGCACCTCCACGGCCTCGGCGTCGTGCACCGCGACCTCAAGCCGGAGAACATCCTCATCCAGGACTCAGGCCACATCATGCTCGTCGACTTCGACCTCTCCACCACGTTGCCACCGCCTCCGCCCCCGCCGCCACCGGAGCCGGACGTGACCCCGGCACGCGCCACCCCGCTTTCACCTTCCTCATCGCATCACCACAGGCGCAAGAACAAGAAGGCCGCTATGGTTTTCGGCGCGTGCTTCTCCCGCCACGCAGCTTCGCCGGAGACTTCGTCGCAGTCCCCGTCGTCCACTTCGATGACGGCCTCGTCCGCGTCCGCGTCCTCGTTGTCCTGCTGCTCGGCGGGCGCTCGGACGCCAGCCAAGTCGAACTCGTTCGTGGGCACGGAGGACTACGTGGCGCCGGAGATCGTAGCCGGCAGCGGGCACGACTACGCCGTGGACTGGTGGAGCCTCGGCGTGGTGATCTACGAGATGCTGTACGGACGCACCCCGTTCCGAGGCCGGAGCCGGCGGGAGACGTTTCACCGCGTGCTCACCGCACCGCCGGAGCTGCCCGGCGAAGCCACGCCGTTGTGTGACCTCATCACCAGGCTCCTCGAGAAGGACCCTGGGATGCGACTAGGCGCGCGCGGCGTCAAGCGGCACGCCTTCTTTAGAGGCGTCGACTGGGACCGCGTCCTCGACGTGGCGCGCCCGCCGTTCATCCCATCGCCCGATGAAAACGATGCTAACGCCGGCGCGGTGGTGGAGGCCGAAGCGCTGGACGTGGAGAAGGTCGTACGTGAAGTGTTCGGCTCGAGTGGCGCCGGCGAGACGCGGCTTGTGGAGGTCTGCAGCCACGGAGGGACAGATGACGATTTCTCCATATTTTTCTGAATTTTGGTTAGCTATATTTCTGCACTAGAGGAAGGCAGGAGCTGAGGAAAACAACAAGTTTGGTTTCTTTGCTAAAGTGAGCTACCCAAATTGGCTATACTCAAATGGCAAGATTAGACTTGCCTGGCTGAGAAAGTACTTTTCATTAAACCGATGAACTAGAAGTCACATTGTATTAAGGATTAAATCATTGTTGTATCCATGTCAAAAAAAACCATTGTTGTATCATAAGTAGGAATCATTTGAAGCCATGAATTGAACTCACATATATTAAAATGGTTCAAGTTACAAACTCAAGGTTGTGTTGCGCAAGAAAAATGAGACAGAGTGTTGCAAACCCTTCTGAAGATATTTTGAGGAGAAATGACATATGAAGATATTGAAAACTCAAGTAAGTGAAATAGACATATCCTTTAATCTTGAGTATATGTATGTCATACTATTAAGAGGGATGGAACATGAATAGTTTGATAAGTTGCAAGTGCTCAAACTAACTGAAATCCGAGTGCTAACATAAGAGAAACACATGCCACAACATTTGCATTTTTTGGTCATGGAGGTTGTTTTCAATTGGGATGGATATCCCTTGCGCAGAAAAGGATGGACATCCCTCTTAACAAGCTTTTTGTAGAATCCAAGATGATCGAAATTTGAGCTTGGAGCTAGAAGTTATGATGTTTTTCGTGAGGTGACATGTTGGAGTTTTCAAAGTTCTAAACATGTTTTTTGGAAGTTCCAGACCGTACGCTCATTCTAGGTCCAATGCCTAGTTTTACAGTTCCAACAACTATTTTTGTTCTAGTCCGGAAGGTTCGGACATTTTTTCGGAAGTTCCAGATCATGACAAACATAACGGGTAGTTCGTGAGTGTGGGGTATTTATACCCCCACTCTCTGTCATTTGGAGGGGTTATTGCTGCACTCCTATGTCCACATTTGATCTCGAAAGCCTCTCTAGCTCTTCCCAACATCTCTTCGTGAGGTTTGTCTAAAATTTAGTAAGTTGGGTTGAAAGATTTAGTGATTGAGAGCAAAAGTGATCAACTGAATCCTTAAGCGCTTGTGGTCTTCATCAATCATTCGTGAAGAATTTGCTGCTTTTGAAAGTGAAACCTTCTAGACGGTTAGGCATCGCCTAGTGATTTCTTGTGCCTTTGGTGAGCCACGGGAAGTTTGTGAAGGCCCCGATCTCAGCTCTACAATGGAAGAGATCAAGATAGTGGATCAAGGAAAGCGGTTGAAATAGACTCATCTTAAGCTTGACCTTTTGGTCGCTTGGAGCTTCCTCAACGAAGACACATGTTATTCTTGGAAGGAGTTGAGTTTTCCGAAAACAAATCCTCATGTCTCCGCTTCGGTTTGATTATTTAGCTCTTGCTTTGGTTTGTGCTTCCCACTCAATCTACTTGGTTGTGCATATTTGTGAGTGAAAAAGGTGCTTTTGGACTTGCTAGTGGACATCTCCACTCATATTTCCAGGTTTGGTTTGCGGTAGAACTCTCTAGGCATAGTTTCATCTTGAGCTTTTCTATTTGTGTGGAACTTCCGGACCTACTTACATACCAACTTCTAGACGTGCACAAGTTTCGAACAAATCTAGAACTTTCTAAGATCGACTAATCCACTGTACCTTTTAGTTGTGATTTTTGTAGGAATTGCCTATTCACCCTTCCCCCTCTAGGTGACATCAATCTTTTCATAAATAATGCAAGAACATAAAGGTGGAGTATTAAAGGATTGGAGAATGCAAACTTTCGCACGATAATGTTTTATCGAGGTAGGTATCGAAAAGCTCATGTTTTCCACAAATTCTCATTGGAGCCCCTCCCAAGGGCCAAACTCCTGGTCGGTAAACTCTATGGATAGCCCACGAGCCTTCCTAGGTGCAAGTGGATCTTTGTGTGGCCTTTTCTGGATCACTCCCCCACCATCTTCACAATGGAGAGCTTCAACCAAACCATCGAGGGCCTCTCATCCGTCATACAACACCCAAAGTTACACCATAAACACAGTTGGTGTGACCTTGCAATATTATAGGCTCATGTGTACAACTCTTGGTGCATGAAAGCACCAATATCAAGGAGGTATGCAAACCTCACTAAACACTAAGCCGAAACTAGAGCAAGCACTCAAGCGGTCTCTAACTAGTCTAAGCACTAATCCTAGCACCTTTTGATGAGGACATCTCAACGGTACGTGCTAGCTCAAGTATCAATCATCCACCATCCAACATAAAAGAAACAAATCTAGGTCTACTTACAAGAAGTTGTGCCAAGAAACAACAAGAGCAGGTGAATTCATTCCTAACTTATTATAATTTCAACATTTCTAAGAATGTTATACTACCTAGATGTTCTACCTTGATGTTACTCAGGTATGCATAGGAAGACATGGAAGACACGGTGCTACAAAATGGCTCTGTCGGAAAAGTAGCACGGGCAGATGACTGGACCCAGGGAAAAGTAACACAGATGAAAAGTAGCACGGGCAGACGACCAGACTCAAGGAAAAGTAACACGGATGAAAAGTAGCACGGACGGACGACCGGACCTAGGAAAAAGTGACAGTCGTATAGTCTGCCAGGGGCAGAATTTGGTGCAACTTCCCATGCAAAACTATATCAATCTACAATATTTTGTGATGCATGCTGTACATGGATGGAAAGCTTATTGAGTCTACTTTCACACCCAACAAATGTCTCATCATTTGGACTTCCCACTAGAGAGTTATAACTCTTTTAGTGGAGACTGCTTTGGAAACTGACAGCCGCGTAAAGACCCCTAGAAATCCATTTCGTGAAAGCCTTTTCACATACTCTATCTTTTCATTTCCATCTTGTGTTCATACTCATCTAGGAGGGTTGTTCCTAATATAAATATCCCTATGCTCTTAAGCAAATGGAGACTTTTGATAATCAAAACCAGAACCCTTTTGTTTAGCTGTGTGCTAACAAAACTCAGAGAGCGATCTCTGCCCCTTTGCTCTTGTGATTTCCTTCGTGGGGTTACAGAAGCGGCGGCTTTATCCGCTCCCAATTGGTGCTCCTACTCCCTTTGAGGTTTGCCTTGATTGATTGTAGGTTGTGTTGGTTGGTTCTTTGAGAGTGTGGTTGGGCGAATTCTCAATTCAGGTTGCCGGTTAAAGACGATGGTTGGCTTCGAGTTTTATTTAGGGTGTGTTCACTTCGCGAAAAGTAGCTGAAAAGTTACTGTAACATTTTTCGTTGTTATTTGGCAAAATTTATCCAATTATGAACTAACTAGGCTCAAAAGATTCGTCCCGACATTTACAGACAAACTATGCGATTAGTTATCTTTTTTACCTACATTTAATACTTCATGCATGCGTTGAAAGATTTGATGTGATAGGTGGAAGAGGAAATATTTTGTGTTGGGATGGGGAAGTGAACAAGGCCTTATCAGGTTGCACTAGTTATCGCTGCTTGCAGCAAGTTATCCGGTTGTTCTTTAGCTAGTTATCAAGATTAAAGCTGGACGAAAAGCTCGCAACTCGATAGCTCGCTCGACTCGGATCGATAGTGGCTCGGCTCGGCTCGGCTCATTTAATTTCTCAAACGAGCTGAGCAAGCATCCTAGCTCGTGTCTTAACGAGCTAGCTCGCGAGCCAGCTCGAGCCAGCTCGCGAGCCTAAACAGCCAAAGTTGTTGGCCTTAAATTTTTATTAGTGTTATATAATTTTATGTCTTACGCTTTATAATTTGTTAATGATTGGACTTTGACTCTATAAATTTTAGATTAATTTGACTCTTTTTATTTTAAATGAATGTATGGATAATGGATGCATCATATATGGTATGGAGTATGAACCATAGACAATGTATGGTGTATAGTATTATAATATAATAGTATATATTATTTTTGTATGATTTATTAAGACTTATGAATGGACTAGTTTTATATTATTACCATTATCAAACTTTAGATAATACACATATTATATTTTTTATGTTTTAATATGGCTGGCTCGCGAGCCAAACGAGTCAGCTCGAGCTCGTAAACGAGCCGAGCCGAGCCGGCCTTCTGGCTCGTTAAGATAACGAGCCGAGCCGAGCTGGCTCGTTATCTTAACGAGCCAGAACGAGCCGAGCCAAACGAGCCGAGCTGGCTCGTTAGTCCAGCTTTAATCAAGATCAAGATCCTACGTCGTGACGATCGGGACCAAGGACCTCATCATCTAGTATCAAAGCTTTCATTGTCACGGTTAAAGCTGGACGAAAAGCTCGCAACTCGATAGCTCGCTCGACTCGGATCGATATTAGCTCGGCTCGGCTCGGCTCGTTTAATTTCTCAAACGAGCTGAGCAAGCATCCTAGCTCGTGTCTTAACGAGCCAGCTCGCGAGCCAGCTCGAGCCAGCTCGCGAGCCTAACGAGCCAAAGTTGTTGGCCTTAAACTTTTGTTAGTGTTATATAACTTTATGTCTTACACTTTATAATTTGTTGATGATTGGACTTTGACTCTATAAATTTTAGATTAATTTGACTCTTTTTATTTTAAATGAATGTATGGATAATGGATGCATCATATATGGTATAGAGTATGAACCATAGACAATGTATGGTGTATAGTATTATAATATAATAGTACATATTATTTTTATATGATTTATTAAGACTTATGAATGAACTAGTTTTATATTATTACCATTATCAAACTTTAGATAATACACATATTACATTTTTATGTTTTAATATGGTTGGCTCGCTGAAAGTCCAAGTTTGGTTTTGGTAATTAATGACACCAAGTTGCTAATGCCATGTGTTAAGTGTTTTGAGTTAGGCATAAGCAACACATGTGATGAAGGTGTATGTGGCAAGGTATGGTGGCCACAAGATCACAAAGAGATGGTGCATGGACATGAAATGATGATCATGATGGAGATGCACATAATATGATGGGCTTGATGATCAAGTGGAAGAGAAGGATCTAAGAGCGCAAGGCAAAGGTATAACCATAGGGTTTTCCTTTTGCCGGTCTAAGTTGAGTAGAGAAGTGATTGACCGGGTTTAGGATACATAGCCGACTATCAAGAGGGGCAATCACGGTTAGCTCGGGAATCAAGTGTCACTAGATCATTGTCGTGAGCATATGCATTAGGATCTAGTAAAAGAGCTAACATAACGTCTTGGAAATGTTTGTGAAATGCTAACACACATGCACATGGTGGTGTACACTTGGAGGTGTTAGCACAGTTTGCGAAGGCAGTGGAGTTTGAGCGGTAGAGAGGGGTTTGGGTTCCTCTCTCCCTCCCGCCGAGCTTGCGAGGCGGGATTCGGCGCTTTTTGGGGAAGTGAAACGCCTATTTTCTACTGCGCCGGAAGTCGGAAAAGAAACGGAGGCGAACGGAGGTCACAGAGATGACCGGACGCTGGACCGGACGCGGTCTCTGTATGACCGGACGCGTCCGGTCAGTGTTCAGCGTCTGCGCGGTTTTCAGTTTGATGATCGGACGCGCAGCGCGTCCGGTCACTGATGACCGGACGCGTCCGGTCATCCAGGGAGCTTACTGGACTCTAACCGGACGCTGGCACTATGGCGTCCGGTCAGTTCAACAGCGCGTCCGGTCAGTTCTCCTGAGCGAATCAGAGCACGCGACCGGCGCGTCCGGTCCCTCACGTAGCCGGAGCGTCCGGTCAGGCGTCCAGAGGGGTAGAGCGAAGCGGAGTGACGATCGGACGCGCGGCGCGTCCGGTCACATGCGATCGGACGCGTCCGGTCTCAATGGGAGCATACTGGAACGCGACCGGACGTGGGCACTGTCGCGTCCGGTCAATTGGTTCAGCGCGTCCGGTCAGGGCAACGGCTAGTTCTGACGCGCACTGTTCACGTTTGTCATGTAGTGACCGGACGCGTCCGGTCACCCTGACCGGAGCGTCCGGTCAGCGCGTTTTTTCGCTGCGTCGTCTGTAACGGCTAGCTGCGTACCCCTTCGTTATAAATAGAGGTTGGCCGGGGTTTGAGGGCAACTCTTGCACATTTTGAGATATAGAGACATACTTTGAGCTAGAGAACAACCCCTCCACTCATCTCTTTGCATAGGTGCACATCTTGAGTGAGATTGAGTGAGATTCAAGTGCATTGCTTGAGAGTTGCATTCTAGAGGCACTTGATCTTCGAGTTGCTGCGGATTTCTTGTTACTCTTCCGTGTTTCCCGACACGGTAGACGACTTGGAGCAGCGGAGGTGATTGAGCTCGCAATTGGAGATTGTTGGAGCCTTCACCAAGTGTTGTAAGGGGTTCTTGATCCTTCCCCGCGGGAGTTCGTGAATTGGATACTCTAGTGGAGCTCGTGGCTTGAAGGATCTCTATCTTGTGTGCGGTTGTGCGGCGTCCACCGAGGGCTCGACTCTTGATAGTCGATTAGCTCGCGAACCGACAAGTGGGTGTGTCGCCACAACGGGGAGTAGCTTGCCGGGAAGCAAGTGAACCTCGGGATAAATTCTTGTGTCATTCTCTTCCCGAGGATTTCTCTTGTGTGATTGATTGATTGGTACATCTCATCTCTACACGGCGGTATAATCAATTAAAGCTCTTCTCTCGTATTACTTCTTGTTTCTAGCTTGTAGTTGTTGTTGTGTTTAGTGAATAGCCTTGTACTAGACTTGTGTAGGTGGCTTGCTTAATTAGTTAGAGCTAGTGCTTTTGCTTTGCCACCTTTCGTACTAACTTGTGGTTAAGTAATTCTTGTAGAAGTTTTAATTAGGCTATTCATCCCCCCCTCTAGCCTATTTGGACCTTACAAGTGGTATCGGAGCCGAGGCACCGTTTATTTGAGGCTTAACAACCTACGGTGAAAAAGAAATGGCTCAATTAAGCTTGCACATCAACAACACCAAGAAGGCACCTCACTTTGATGGCACAAATTATGCATATTGGAAGGTTAAGATGACCGCACACCTAAAGTCAATCAATAGAGAAGTGTGGAAGGTCACCGAAACAAAGTTTGAGGTTGCTAATCCGGAAGCACCTACACTGGTAGAGGAGAAGAAGCTCCAATGCAATGATATTGCCATTAGTGCTCTTCATGAGGCACTAGATGACAAGACATTTGAGCAAGTAAAGAACATAGAGATTGCTCATGATGCTTGGGCCAAGCTAGAAGAAACATCTGAGGGCACCGAAGGTACAAAGACCGCTAAAGCATATATCTTGCAAGAAAAATTTTCAAGCTTCAAGATGCAAGATGATGAGAGTGTACCGGAGATGTTTCATAGGTTGCAAGTCATTGTCAATGAGCTCAAGGCACTTGGTGAGGAGGTCAAGGACAATCAATTCTCTATGAAGTTCTTGAGAAGTCTACCCAAGAGATTTGATACATTGATCACCGTGCTAGTAAGGACTACATTGAAGGATTCAACTCCTCAACAAATATTTTAAGAAGTGATGACCGATGATTCATATAGAGAAGATGATGAGAAGGATGAGTTGGTCAAGAAGAAGAAGAAGGAAAATGAGAAGAAAGATGCTGAAAAGAAGAAGAGTGTGGCATTCAAAGCCACCACATCCAAGAGCAAATCCAAGATTGAATCATCAAGTGATGAAGACTCAAGCTCTTGTGATAGTGATGACATTGATGAGAAGATGGCTCTCTTTGTCAAGCAATTTGGCAAATTTATGAAGAAGAAAGGCTATCGTGCAAGAAAGAGGAAGAACTCATCCAAGAAGAGTGAGCATACCATGAGATGCTTTAGATGCCATAGCAAGGACCATCTCATTGCAAAGTGTCCTTATGATAGTGATGATGAAGATGCTATCAAGAAAGAGAAAAAGAAGCAAGAAAAGAAAAAAAGCTCTTATAAGAAGAAGAATGATTCTCATGTTGCTACATGGGATAGTGATGATTCCTCAAGTGATGATGAGGATGACTACAAGAGCAAGAAGAAGGGACATGCTAGCATTGCCATCCAAGAGAAGGTCTCCCTCTTCGACACTCCATCGTGCTTCATGGCTAAGGCCACTAAGGTATCATCCGACGATGAGAGTGATCATGATAATGCTAGTGATAGTCATAGTGATAGTGATGAAGAAGAATTCACTAAAAATGAACTAATCACTATGCTAGAAGATTGCACTCAACATTTTAAAGAATCTAGAAAGGAGTGCAAGGGCTTGCTTAAGGAAAAGAAAAACCTTATGCAAGAACTTGATGAGCTTAGGGCATCTTATGAGAGTCTAAAGGTAGACCATAAGAAGCTTCAAAAGTCTCACACTAAGCTTGAAGAAGCTCATTCCTCTCTAGTTGAAAAATGTGAAAACATGCCAACTAATGTTGAGAAAGCTAAAACTTGTAACATAGGCATATCATGTGATATAATTGATGAAACTTTTCATAAGCCTATTATTGTTGCTCCTACTAACCCTTCATGTAGCTCATCTACATCATCCTCATCTAGTAGTAATGGTTTCACTTGTGACTCCACACTTATAGTTGAGAATGAAAATCTCAAGAAGGAGGTAAAAGAGCTCAATCACACATTAGCTAAGACTTATGGTGGTGAGGACCGCTTGCTTATGTGCTTGGGTAGCCAAAGAGCTTCTCTCTACAAAGAGGGATTGGGCTATAACCCCAAGAAAGACAAGGCCACTTTTGCTCCTCACAAGACTCGTTTTGTGAAGAACAATAGTAGCTATTGCAAAAGTTGCAAGCAAGTTGGTCACATAGAGCAACATTGCATGAACAAGAAATCCAATGCAAATGTATCCTCAATCAAGTTTAATTCTTTCTATATGCTTACCAAGGGTACAAATGGTGTTCATGCTAAGTTTATTGGTACACCATGGATGGGCTCAAAGAAGAAAGTCATTTAGGTACCAAAGAGCTTAGTCTCTAACCTTGGAGGACCCAAACAAGTTTGGGTACCTAAAAAGAATTGATCTTGTCTTGTAGGTCAATTACAAAGCCGGAGGAAGGCATTGGGTGCTTGATAGTGAGTGCACTCAACATATGACCGGAGACTCTTGTATGTTCAATTCAATTGATACAAGTCAAAATGGTGGTTTTGATGCTATCACTTTTGGCAACAACAAGAAAGGCAAGGTTAAGGGGCTTGGTAAAATTGCTATCTCAAATGACATGAGCATATCTAATGTGTTGCTAGTTGAGAGCTTAGATTTCAATCTTTTATCGGTGGCACAACTTTGTGATCATGGCTTCAAGTGCATATTTGGTAGTGATGATGTTGAAGTCATAAGTGTTGATGGATCAAACTTGATATTCAAAGGATTTAGACATGGTAGCTTATACTTGGTTGACTTCAATGATAGTGAGACACAATTGACATCATGCTTGCTTAGTAAATCTAGTATGGGTTGGTTATGGCATAGAAGGCTTGGTCATGTTGGAATGAAACAATTGAATAAACTTTTGAGGCATGACTTAGTTAGAGGATTGAAGGATGTCACCTTTGAGAAGGATAAACTATGTAGTGCTTGTCAAGCCGGCAAACAAGTTGGAAATTCACATCCTAGTAAAAGTGAAATGAGCACATCAAAAGCATTTGAGCTATTGCACATGGACTTGTTTGGGCCAACAACATACACTAGCATTGGTGGCAACAAGTATGGTTTTGTGATTGTGGATGACTACACTAGATACACTTGGGTGCTCTTTCTTTATGACAGGAGTGATGTTTATGATCTATTCAAGTCTTTTGTCAAGAGAGTGCAAAATAAGTTTGAAATCACCATCAAGAAGATTAGAAGTGACAATGGTAGTGAGTTCAAGAACACAAGAATTGAAGATTTGTGTGATGATCTTGGTATTGGGCATCAATTCTCACCAACATACACTCCTCAATCAAATGGTGTAGTTGAAAGGAAAAATAGAACCTTGATTGATATGGCTAGATCAATGCTTAGTGAATACAATGTTAGTCATTCATTTTGGAGTGAAGCTATCAACACGGCTTGCTATTGTAGTAACCGTCTCTATTGCCATAGGAAGCTTGGAAAGACACCATATGAACTATTTAATGGAAGAAAGCCCAACATTGCATACTTTAGAGTGTTTGGTTGCAAATGCTATATTCTCAAGAAAGGCACTAGGTTGAGCAAGTTTGAAAAGAAATGTGATGAAGGGTTCTTACTTGGTTATTCTACCACAAGCAAATCATATAGAGTTTGGAATCTCACAAATGGCACCTTGGAAGAAGGTCATGATGTTGAGTTTGATGAAACCCAAGGGTCTCAAAATGAAGCTAAAAACCTTGATGATGTGAGAGGAGATCAATTGTCAAATGCAATGAAGAACATGGACATTGGTGATATAAGGCCGATGCAAGTTGATGATGATGATGATATTCATGTGATCAACCAAAGTATGCAAATTGATACAAATCAAGCAAGCTCTAGTGGTTCTCATGATGAAGCTCAAGTTCAAGGTCAAACAAGTGGAAGCAATCAACTCCCAATACTTCAACCTACTAGTATTGCAAGAGATCATCCATTGGACCAAATTATTGGTGGAATTCAAAGTGGTGTTCAAACTAGATCAAGATTAGCATCATTTTGTGAGCATTACTCATTTGTCTCATTAGAAGAACCAAAGAAGATAGAAGATGCATTGAAAGATTCCTAGTGGGTAAATGCCATGCATGAAGAACTAAACAACTTTGCTAGAAATCAAGTTTGGAAACTTGTTGAGAGGCCAAAGAACTACAATGTGATTGGCACTAAGTGGGTCTTTAGAAACAAGCAAGATCAAGATGGCATGGTTGTGAGGAACAAAGCAAGATTAGTAGCACAAGGATACACTCAAGTTGAGGGTCTTGACTTTGGAGAGACATATGCACCGGTTGCAAGATTGGAAGCAATTAGAATCTTATTAGCATATGCTTGTGCACACAACATCAAGCTCTATCAAATGGATGTCAAGAGTGCATTTCTCAATGGCTACATCAATGAAGAAGTTTATGTTGAGCAACCTCCCGGTTTTGAAGATGACAAGAAGCCCGACCATGTTTACAAGCTAAAGAAGGCATTGTATGGTTTAAAGCAAGCACCTAGAGCATGGTATGAGAGATTGAGGGATTTTCTTCTCTCTAAAGGGTTCAAGATGGGAAAGGTTGACACCACTCTCTTCACCAAAAAGCTTGAAAATGACTTGTTTGTGTTGCAAATCTATGTGGATGATATCATTTTTGGATCAACAAATCAAGATTTTTGTGAAGAGTTTGGAAATATGATGGCTAATGAGTTTGAGATGTCTATGATTGGAGAGCTTAGTTACTTCCTTGGACTTCAAATCAAGCAAATGAAGAATGGCACTTTTGTAAGTCAAGGCAAGTACATCAAGGACATGATCAAGAAGTTTGGATTGCAAGATGCTAAGCCAATGAGTACACCAATGGGCACAAATGATCAATTGAGTATTGATGATAGTGGAAACATGGTAGATTAAAAGCAATACCGGTCTATGATTGGAAGTTTGCTCTATGTCACCGCTTCTAGGCCGGATGTGATGTTTAGTGTGTGCAAGTGTGCAAGATATCAAGCTTCACCTAGATAAAGTCACTTGAAAGCAACCAAGAGAATATTGAGATATCTTAAGGGCACTCATGATGTTGGATTATGGTTTCCAAAGGGGTCTAATTTTGAGTTGATTGGATATTCGGACTTCGACTATGGAGGATGCAAGATTGATAGAATGAGCACAAGTGGCACTTGTCAATTGCTTGGAAGGTCTCTTGTTTAATGGTCATCAAAGAAACAAAATAGTGTTGCACTATCTACTGCCGAGGCCGAATACATTAGTGCCGGTAGTTGTTGTGCACAATTGCTTTGGATGAAAGCCACCTTGAATGACTTTGGAATAAACTTCAAGAATGTGCCATTGTTATGTGACAATGAAAGTGCTATCAAGTTGACTCAAAATCCGGTACAACATTCAAGAACCAAAAACATTAACATAAGGCATCACTTCATAAGAGACCATCAACAAAAGGGTGATATTAGCATTGAGAGCATTGGTACCGAAAATCAATTAGCCGATATATTCACAAAGCCACTTGATGAGAAAAGATTTTACAAGTTGAAGAATGAATTGAACATACTTGACTTCTCCAACTTGAAATGAGTGCACCCCCACATTCTTATATACATGCCTCTCCTCCAACATAGCAAGGTAAAGTTGTTTGGCATATCATTCATACTTTGCTAAGGACATGTTTAGAACATATAGACATATTTGCATGACAAATAGGCTCATTCATGAAAATTAAATGATTTTGATGTATATATGGTACCACTATTGCTTCTATGTTTGATTGATCTAGTGGTAGCATATGACATGTTTGTGGGCTTGCAAACCTAGTGTTGAATCTAGAAAATAAGCTCATGAGGTGTAATTCAACATGGTCAAGATAACCCTTATACTTTATGAGGTGTGAAAAAGCTTGTCCTTGGATCAAACCGAATTACATATTCTAGGCAAGTAATCTAGATTGAACCATAATTTGGACTCCCTCATAATTGATTGACTTATCTCTCACTAAAATTGGCACCTTTTTGGTGATTGTTGACAAAGGGGGAGAGAAAAGTCACAAAGATATTGCAAAGAGGGAGAAAGATATAGTAAGGGGGAGAGAAAAGATATAGTGAGGAGGAGAGAAATTAAATTTGAGCACATAAGTAGGGGGAGCAAGCTCATGGATTATTTGTTGCATTTGTATGTGCATTAACATGATGAAATGTTGCATTGCAAAAGTTTAATTTCGATATTCATGATTGAATGGTGTATGCTAGATATAGAACTTGAATGATGTTTTGTTAAGAGTAGCTTTACATGTGGTATCTAGACACCTTTGCTTTTAATGTTGATCTCACGAAGTACTTTAGTGTTTGTGATCTTTACAAGTGATGTATTACAAATGGTGTCTAGCTACATCGATGTTAAGGGTGGTATATAAAGGCAACTCCGATTGGTATCACGCTTCAAAGGTCCATTCTATATACCTTAGCATCAATTTGATAGTAGTAACTCTCCCAAAATTCAAATCCATACATATGTGCATAATTGAACCAAACTCATGGAAGCACATATGTAGGGGGAGCTAATACTATCGAAATTGAAAATTGATTTCATTTCATATCTTTGTGATGGTTGTCATCAATTACCAAAAAGGGGGAGATTGAAAGCCCAAGTTTGGTTTTGGTAATTAATGACACCAAGTTGCTAATGCCATGTGTTAAGTGTTTTGAGTTAGGCATAAGCAACACATGTGATGAAGGTGTATGTGGCAAGGTGTGGTGTCCACAAGATCATAAAGAGATGGTGCATGGACATGAAATGATGATCATGATGGAGATGCACATAATATGATGGACTTGATGATCAAGTGGAAGAGAAGGATCTAAGAGCGCAAGGCAAAGGTATAACCATAGGGTTTTCCTTTTGCCGGTCTAAGTTGAGTAGAGAAGTGATTGACCGGGTTTAGGATACATAGCCGACTATCAAGAGGGGCAATCACAGTTAGCTCGGGAATCAAGTGCCACTAGATCATTGTCTTGAGCATATGCATTAGGATATAGTAAAGAGCTAACATAACGTCTTGGAAATGTTTGTGAAATGCTAACACACATGCACATGGTGGTGTACACTTGGAGGTGTTAGCACAGTTTGCGAAGGCGGTGGAGTTTGAGCGGTAGAGAGGGGTTTGAGCGGCGCTTTTTGGGGAAGTGAAACGCCTATTTTCTACTGCGCCGGAAGTCGGAAAAGAAACGGAGGCGAACGGAGGTCACAGAGATGACCGGACGCTGGACCGGACGCGGTCTCTGTATGACCGGACGCGTCCGGTCAGTGTTCAGCGTCTGCGCGGTTTTCAGTTTGATGATCGGACGCGCAGCGCGTCCGGTCACTGATGACCAGACGCGTCCGGTCATCCAGGGAGCTTACTGGACTCTAACCGGACGCTGGCACTATGGCGTCCGGTCAGTTCTCCTGAGCGAATCAGAGCACGCGACCGGCGCGTCCGGTCCCTCACGTAGCCGGAGCATCCGGTCAGGCGTCCAGAGGGGTAGAGCGAAGCGGAGTGACGATCGGACGCGCGGCGCGTCCGGTCACATGCGATCGGACGCGTCCGGTCTCAATGGGAGCATACTGGAACGCGACCGGACGTGGGCACTGTCGCGTCCGGTCAATTGGTTCAGCGCGTCCGGTCAGGGCAACGGCTAGTTCTGACGCGCACTGTTCATGTTTGTCATGTAGTGACCGGACGCGTCCGGTCACCCTGACCGGAGCGTCCGGTCAGCGCGTTTTTTCGCTGCGTCGTCTGTAACGGCTAGCTGCGTACCCCTTCGTTATAAATAGAGGTTGGCCGGGGTTTGAGGGCAACTCTTGCACATTTTGAGATATAGAGACATACTTTGAGCTAGAGAACAACCCCTCCACTCAACTCTTTGTATAGTTGCACATCTTGAGTGAGATTGAGTGAGATTCAAGTGCATTGCTTGAGAGTTGCATTCTAGAGGCACTTGATCTTCGAGTTGCTGCGGATTTCTTGTTACTCTTCCGTGTTTCCCGACACGGTAGACGGCTTGGAGCAGCGGAGGTGATTGAGCTCGCAATTGGAGATTGTTGGAGTCTTCACCAAGTGTTGTAAGGGGTTCTTGATCCTTCCCCGCGGGAGTTCGTGAATTGGATACTCTAGTGGAGCTCGTGGCTTGGAGGATCCCCATCTTGTGTGCGGTTGTGCAGCGCCCGCCGAGGGCTCGACTCTTGATAGTCGATTAGCTCGCGAACCGACAAGTGGGTGTATCGCCACAACGGGGAGTAGCTTGCCGGGAAGCAAGTGAACCTCGGGATAAATTCTTGTGTCATTCTCTTCCCGAGGATTTCTCTTGTGTGATTGATTGATTGGTACATCTCATCTCTACACGGCGGTATAATCAATCAAAGCTCTTCTCTCGTATTACTTCTTGTTTCTAGCTTGTAGTTGTTGTTGTGTTTAGTGAATAGCCTTGTACTAGACTTGTGTAGGTGGCTTGCTTAATTAGTTAGAGCTAGTGCTTTTGCTTCGCCACCTTTCGTACTAACTCGTGGTTAAGTAATTCTTGTAGAAGTTTTAATTAGGCTATTCACCCCCCCTCTCTAGCCTATTTGGACCTTACACTCGCGAGCCAAACGAGCCAGCTCGAGCTCGTAAACGAGCCGAGCCGAGCCAGCCTTTTGGCTCGTTAAGATAACGAGCCGAGCCGAGCTGGCTCGTTATCTTAACGAGCCAGAATGAGCCAAGCCAAACGAGCTGAGCTGGCTTGTTAGTCCAGCTTTAGTCACGGTAGGATTCTTTACCCTTAGCCACATGTAATTTTTGTTCGTCCTATCCACCAGAAAGTCAGAAAAATATTTGTCATAGCCCTTTGTTTCAATATGTTTTTCTTGTGAGTTTTGTTAAGTTTCGGTCCATTAGAGTCTTGTTTTAGTTGTTGATCATATTATCCTTCGTGTGTCCTTTGTGTCTCTTTTATATATATCTGAAAATCCCCACAGAAAAATATGAAACCCGTATCATCCTTTGCGTTAACTTTGATCCTATCAAGTTATAGCCAACGATTGTGTCTTGTTTCTATAAAAAAGTGTGCAAGTGTTATATCTAATATTTGTTCTTAGTTCTATAAAAAAAAGTGTGTCAAAAAAAGGAAGAAAGAAAAGTTAAAAAAATAGTTGAGAAAAGTTGTGAAAGAAGAGTTGAAAGATTAGTTTGTTTATGTGCACAAGTGCTGAAATTTTCATCTAGTTGTACAACCAGATTGCTATCCTTTCTTTGGTGCAAAATTTTGCTTGGGTTTGATTGCAACACTTGCATCCTAAGCATACTCCTTGTCTGCATCAAATCTAAATTTTCTTTGCGCGTGTGTTTGATCAATTTACATCGCTCATATCTTGTGGTCAGCACTAGGCATTCAACTTCTAGTTTGGACTGCGATTTAGCTTTACAATATCTAGAATTCAGATTACATTTCTTGTGAATTATTCCCCACACATACAAGCCATCGTAATCAGTACATTGGTCTTGTATTCACCTAGCCATCACTTTTTTGTTACCACCACACTTTACTTCACTGTAATCTGCAGGAATTCATAAGAGCTTCGCTTGGTAAGAGAGGTGAGGTTGTGAGATTTCCACATATTTTCCTATTCCACATATAAGCTTGCTGCTTTGCATAGATATTAACCACGACAGGCCGAAGATACACCAATCTTCCATTCTATGGAAGTACCGATCCAGAGGAATTTCTTGATTGGCAAGAACAAATGGAGATTGAACTTGAAGTCCAAGATTTTTCAAAAGCCAAGAAGATATCACGAGCTGTACTTGAGTTTGAAGATTATGCTCTTGATAGGTGGAAACAATATCCACATAAGCGCTTCATCAAGAATTGGGAAGATTTGAAGAATGCTATGAGAAAAGAATTTGTTCTAAGAGAATATTGACTGATTTTGCTTCGTCGTTTGCAGCATGTGAAGCAAGATAGTAAATCTATCCAAGCATATTTTGATGAGCTATATTCTTCCTTGCATCGAGCAAATGTTGGTGATGACATGAATGCAATGACATATTTCAAGAGAGGTCTTAATCCTAATATTGTTGCTGCTATTGAGGGAAAATATTTTAGAAGTATGCGAGGTCTTCTAAGTTGTGCAATCAAAGAGAAGAAAATTATAAAGGTGCAACAAGATAAGATCACACGGTGCATTAATTTGTGCCAAGACATATGTGCTAAGCTACAACCCACTATATCCTCTGTTGTTGAAGAGAAGCAAGCATCAACTCCAAGCACGAAGAGAGGACATGCTGTCTCAAAAGTTTCTTTAGTTGATTCTAGTGCCAAAAGAGGTTAAGATCAACAATTCAAGTCCAAGAACTCTATTATGCAGCAAGAAGACAACTCTATGTCCTAAGTTGATAAGGGAAATGATGAGGTGTGTGACATTGTTTTGGATCATAGTGTTACACCATCTATTGGTATTGTTGTTGTCTCAAAGTGCCATTTACAATCTGAGGTTGATGAGAAAGATGTTACTAATATTTTCATCACTGGTTGTCTCAACTCTGAGCAAGATAGAGAAGAAAAATCTGCTGCACATGCCACACAAGTTGAGCTAGAAGAAGCCACTATGCAAGTTGTGAAAGATCATCAAAGAGTTGTGAAACTAGAGAAGATACTTGTCTTTTCGATGGTGATCCTTTGTGTGTTGAGTTGAAGGAACCTGCTATAGTTCCACATCATGCATGTCTGAAATTTATTCAGCCCGAAGTACCATCAGAATGTCTAGACACAATTGCTACAGATCTTAGTAGTTTTGTGCCTTGTTCTAGTGCCATTTATGGAGAAGCAACATGTTCCAAAGCTGTCCAGAGTTTTGCTATGCAACATAGTGAAAAATCAGAGCCAAAATGTGATCAACAGGTTGGTAACACTTCAAATTTTGAAGGTGTCTAATCTGAATTTGAAGGTTGACCATAGTTTTAGTTTGAAAGCTAAATGTGAGAAGAAAGATGCTACTATTGTGCCTCTAGTATAAGTGAGAAATCTGTCCAAGATAAAGTTTATCATGCTCCAATGAATCTGAAGTTTCAAACTGAAGATGTTCCAAGCTTGAATGTGATGTCACGATGTGTTGTACCATCAGTTTCATTATATGAGGAAATATTGGACAGTGGTGCTGAAATTTTGTGCTCCAACATGCCACTAAATGTTCAGATTGAAGGCACTTCTACTAATGCCAGTTCAACATCTTTTGAGGAGGACAAAGATGATTATTTAGCTGCATCTATTGCTATCCCAATGCCATTGCAAAAACCATAAATGATGGCACATATTCATATGTTGCTCCACAAGACGTTGAAGACAATATGCATCGACACCCATGTGAGAATGAGAGCCACATAGCCAAATTGAGTGAGAGTGAAAACAAAAGTGAGTTGTGTGATTCCACTCAATGTGAGGTTGAGAGCATCAACAAATGGAATGTGAGAGATACACCACACAATAAGAGAGCTTCATTGCAAAACATATCAGGATGATTTTAACACGAACCCACTAATTCTACTTCTAGTATTATCTCTCCAAATGTGCAAGTGTACAAGAAAAAGGAGGAAGAGATTGCTACTCATAACTCCATACTTGACAAGAGAAGTAAAAATGTAGTCACTGTTGATAACCAATTCGTTGTTGCCCCAAGTTTGAATCATGGCAATGAAGGATGTAAAAATTCAGAGACATATTCTATTACACTTACACCATCACCAAATCTGAATGGTAATAAGAATGGTTCATATCTAAATTTACAAAATAAATTAGTGAACAATTGTGATGACACACTTGATTCCATTAGAATTGAGAATACACAAAATCTTTGTGTTGATCTGATAGCTCCACATGTTCATATGAGTTCTAAAAATTTGCAAGTTGATAACCATTGTTCAATCATGCAAGATCATTTCTATGCTTTGACTGATATATGTGCTATTTTACATGCTAATAAATTTGACCATGTGAAATTGATTACTCATGCTAAATTTTTCATAAGAAAACCCTCTGCTGAGTGTGTGTTCTATGTCATGCTTGATGAATTTGTTGAGATTGATAAAATGCTTGAAAGTGTTCTTGATATGTCATCTATGAAATCTTTGAATAGTGCATATAATTGCAAGTTTACATTTAACCTGATTGGACATCATACTATAAATAAATTTTATATTTATGCCCTTTGCATAACATGTGACAAGCTTACTGAATTAAAGATGTATAAAATGAGTAACATATCTTGTGAACCATATTTTTCAGAGCATGAGATAAATCAGTTAATCAATGCTTGCAATTTTAAACTATCAATGTCATTCCCTTGTTCATATACTCCCTTGAGTGAAATAAATCATGTGCAAAGTAGTGCAATCTGTGCACCAAAAATTTTTCAGGACATATCTACAAGGATTAAGTTTGAAAGGTACATGTCTAAACCTTTGCATGAACTGTGCAACAAGAATTTTTGGAATAACATCTATGCTTCATTTGCATCTTTTGATATATTTGATTTTGCTAAAATAAAAAGAGATAACATGAATCACATGTGTGGCCTAAAGGAAATGCTTGTGCTGCCATCTTACAACCTATTTCCTAGTTCACAAAAGTTAAGAAAACTTTTCTTTCATGGGAAAGGAAAAGATGAAAATATGAATTACAAAAGAAAAAATGAGCAAGATGAAATAAAAGATTACAACAATTGGCATATACATCCACCCCCAAGTTTGTCTAGACTGATTTCAGGCGAACAAAAGTCGAGGACGACTTTTCTTGAAGGGAGAGAGGATGATGAGACCATCTCAAGGATGTCAACATTCACTCTTAATTCCAAGTATCTATTCAAGGTGAAAGCTAAACCTGATTCTAAATCCTTTTGGTTTCCACCAACAAGACTACTACTCGGTTTATATGATTATAGATTCAAACATCTTGTTGTGATGGAAGAAGAAGACTGTAATAAAAACACAACATCTACCCCTATTGGCCTAGCACAATTATTGGGTTTAGAAGAATCAGAGTCGAGGACGACTCCTTTTCAAGAGGGGAAGGATGATGAGGACATCTCAACGGTACATTCTAGCTCAAGTATCAATCATCCACCATCCAACATAAAAGACATAAATTTAGGGCCACTTATAAGAAGTCATGCCAAGAAACTACAAGAGCAGATAAATTCATTCCTAACTGATTATAATTTCAACATTTCTAAGAATGTTATACTACCTAAATGTTCTACCTTGATGTTACTCAGGTATGCACATGAAGACATGGGAGACACGGTGCTACAAAATGGTTCCATCGGAAAAGTAGCACGGGCAGACAATCGGACCCAGGGAAAAGTAACACAGATTAAAAGTAGCATGGGTAGACGACCGGACCCAGGGTTGTTCCTAATATAAATATCCCTATGCTCTTAAGCAAATGGAGACTTTTGATAATCAAAACCAGAACCCCTTTGTTTAGCTGTGTGCTAACAAAACTCAGAGAGCGATCTCTGCCCGTTTGCTCTTGTGATTTCCTTCGCGGGATTACAGAAGCGGCGGCTTCATCCGCTCCCAATTGGTGCTCCTACTCCCTTCGAGGTTTGCCTTGATTGATTGTATGTTATGTTGGTTGGTTCTTTGAGAGTGTGGTAGCACGAATCCTCGATTCAAGTTGCCGGTTAAAGACGGTAGTTGGCTTCGAGTTTTATTTGCCAGGTTGCACTAGTTATCGCTGCAGCAAGTTATCCGATTGTTCTTCAGCTAGTTATCAAGATCAAGATCCTACGTTGTGAAGATCGGGACCAAGAACCTCATCACCTTTTCTAATTGTCTAATATTCTCTTAAGCACATATGGTGGCTAGAGCATGAAGGCATGAGTCCAAACTCAACTATAGTTTCAACAAGATCTAACACACTCCAAATAACCGGACAAAGGGGTATACCAACATAAGCAACTATGCGATAGAAATTGGGGCTACTTCAGTAGTGAGCACCAGATAGCTCTAGTAACCACACTAGAGAAATTTGGTGCCCTGCCACTAAGGATGGTACGGAAATATTCCGAACCGACCGCTTTCGTTTTCTATATTATATTACTGTTTTCTATATTATGATACTGTTTCTGAATTTCACCAAACATAAAAATTTGTCATTTTCAATTGGTTTCATAACCATTTTTAACTATTTTTTGTACTATTTAATTACTAAAATATAGAAATATCCTGAACCGACCACTTTCTTTTTCTATATTGTAATACCGTTTCTGACCGTTTTTATCCTTACCTGCCACGTAGACTAGTCGTTGCTGCCGACCATTGGCCTCTTTTTCTCTAGTGTTTTGTCCAATGCCCCATGGGAGAGATCCAGTGTATTGTCCAAAGGACCAAGACCTCTCTAGATGCACCTCAAAACTCGGTGCCACTAGAGAGCTCCAGTGCTCTCTACTCTTCTCAGCCACCTGTGCATCGACTCTGTGATATAACTCTGATGCACACACTCAACATATGCCATGCACTTTTTCTCTTCTGCCTCGGACACGCCTCACCAGATAACTCTAGTGATACTACTGTTCTAACGATGCTTTAACCTGTGCTCTTTTGAGCTATTTTCACGCCTTTGTCCGGCTTCACTTCTTTAATATCTTGAGCTTGTAACTTGTCTTCTAGGGTCTTCAAAGCTTCCTTATCTTCATTTGAGGTGTTGATTCCTCATTTTCCACCTTAGCCTAGCGCAAGTCCATCATTCCCTAGCACCTTGTATACTCAGAAATATTGCTAGTCCTAATGATTATGTTGTCTTTCAACCACCATAATCACCTAACCCTTGCTAGGGTCCATATTTCTTACAATCAACCTCATTTGGTGATTGGCAACCAAAGTAAGCAATAAAAAGATACCAAAAAGAAACCTATCCACTTGTTTGGATGCAATGCAAGAGCAAGACCATATGCTAATTTAAATATGCAACATACCACATGTCCTTGGTGAGGTGGTCCACTCCTTGCTTGAGGAGCTCATTCTCAACACAACACAACACAACACAACACAACACAACACAACACAACACAACACAACACAACACAACACAACACAACACAACACAACACAACACAACACAACACAACACAACACAACACAACACAACACAACACAACACAACACAACACAACACATGTGTCGGTACCAACAGTACGGGGTACCCACACCTATCGCCAAAACACTAACATAACCGAAACCACAATGAAAGATGGCCCGCTCGACGGGGCGCCTCGACCGCGCCCCGGCTCCGACTCGTATGAGGCCCGCTCGACGGGGCGCCTCGACCGCGCCCCGGCTCCGACTCGTACGAGGCCCGCTCGACGGGGCGCCTCGACCGCGCCCCGGCTCCGACTCGTACGAGGCCCGCTCGATGGGGTGCCTCAACCGCGCCCCGGCTCCGACTCGTACGAGGCCCGCTCGACGGGGCGCCTCGACCGCGCCCCGGCTCCGACTCGTACGAGGCCCGCTCGACGGGGCGCCTCGACCGCACCCCGGCTCCTCGACACCCTTTCTTTACCTACCCAGGACAAAAGCCATAGCATTCAATGCGGTTACCTACTACCACCGACCGGCATGGCTATGGCATGGGTCAACGTGGGAACAATACCCACGTCAAGTCTCACTGTTTTACCGCCCATCCCGTGATGGGAGGTGAAAGCCGTCACTGTATCCACCTTACCACGCACTATTCACCATCAATCACCCTTGAGGGAGGATAAGACAAGGTCCGTCCCCCGCGATACCAGGGATTCGGCCTTATCCATCCGACCTCGACCCAGCCTCGACCCGGCCCCAACGCTCGACTTAGCTCGAAGGACGGTATGGCATGGCGCTCTGGGTCATTTCACCCTCTTGTCCCGTGCCACGTCAGGATACCCAGGGATGGCCGGCCATCCCGAAGCCACGTCGCTACAGTCAACTCAACAGGAATCGACGAAACATCGCCTCAAGGCTCTCCTCGACTTGACCACCTCTCGCCCTATAAAAGGACAGGCCAGGGCGACGAATAGGGGGGCGAAGCATCACGGAAAAAACGCGAAGCAACCATCTTTCTCCTTCTTCTCTTTGAGACTTGGGCTCGACACCCTCTCTCGCCTGCTTGTAACCCCTACACGAGCACCTCGGTGCAAGGAAATACAAACCTCTCTTCCCCGCTGGACGTAGGGCCTTCTTTTGCCCGAACCAGGATAAACCCCCGTGTGTTCTCCTTGCATCACCATCCAGGAAAGAGTCACGTAGCATTTACTCGTTGGTTTAGGACCCCCTTGGTCCGAACACCGACAGTTGGCGCGCCAGGTAGGGGAGCGCTGCATGCAAACCTCGCTTTGTCGCCGTTCTTCCTGGATGGCTAACCCCGAACGCCTGATCCCGTTGGGCACGGTGATCTG
This sequence comes from Saccharum hybrid cultivar R570, assembly GCA_038087645.1. Taxonomy (NCBI): domain Eukaryota; kingdom Viridiplantae; phylum Streptophyta; class Magnoliopsida; order Poales; family Poaceae; genus Saccharum; species Saccharum hybrid cultivar. Next base: position 5,054,203 of record JAQSUU010000191.1, on the reverse strand, counting down.
GTTTGGGAGTTTGGAGTTCATGTCGCTCGGCTCTGGCTACGACATGGTCCTACTCCCACCCAGGCACCCAACCGACGAAGATTATGAGCTCTCCCAGCCCGGGGGAGCAGTCAACCGGCACCGTCGCTCCAGGCGGTCGTGGGCCGCCCGGCGACGGCGAGCCCGGTACAACCACCGTCTCCACCTGACGGAGGGCGATGGGATCCCCCGGTCCGGCACCCCCCAGACAGGCGCCAGCCTGGATCTCCTTTTGGAAGATTTGGGAAGGACGAGCCTGGCTGAGGGTGGCGTGCCGACGAAGAATCCCGCCGCTCCCCCGTCCGGTGAGACACCACTGTCCGTAGCATCTATTTCGCCACGGGCAGTGACGTCCCCATCACCATTCCCGTTTGGACTAGACTCGGTCGCCCGGGTGTATGCATCCTCCGTGAGCACTCGCATGAGCGCTTATGAGGAACTCCCCGGACACCATCTACGCTCCACTCTGGACCTCGTTGCGTCCACGCCGGCTTCTGATTATCGGGACTCTACGGAGACACCGGAAACAGAACCTCGTGTGACTGCTTCTCCACGTCACCACCTCGGTGATAGTTGGCAACGGCCACACATTCCCCCGTCATATTACTACTTTGGCGCACCTGACTCCGACTCGGCTGACGACACCTATGATCCGACTCGTGAGTGCTTCAACATCGACGTTGAAAGCACCTCGGAATCAGAGGACGAAGAGCCGGTCGAAGAAAGGCACACGCCCCCTCATATCGAGCTTCCTGCTGAGCGAAACGAGCCCCAGTTCCTTGCGGGTCAAGGAGCGCAGCTCGGACAGATTCGCGAGTTGCAGGACCAGCTTGACGAGGAACGCGAAAACCTGGATCTTCTCCAGCAAACCCTCGAGCGTGAGCGTGCGGAACACGCATTTGGCGGGAGAGCTCGTGAGAGGGCTCGCGACGTCAACCGTCGCATCGACGAGGACCGGGCGGTCGACCCCCCGGTTTTCGCTCGAGCCAGCCAAAACGTTGTCGCCGCTGCCATGCTCCTGCGCAACATGCCCGAGCCGTCAAACCCTGACGCCCGTCGGGCTCGAGACGAAATCCGAGGACTCCTCGAGACTGCCGCCATGCAGCAGGCCGAGAGCTCTGCCTCGAGGCGGCGCGAAGCAGCCTCGGAGCGGACCCTCGAGCCTTCCCGACAGGAGAGAGAAGCCTCGGTTCATCCCGAGCATGCCCGGCGAAACCGGGTAGCACCTGCCCCTGAGCCCATCGCCAACGACCGCGAGCCTCGAGACACCCGTGGCAACATCGTCGAGCGTCGCACACGCAAACACGATGACGGTGTAGCTCGAGGCTACCACGTCCACAGGGGCGGACGCTACGACAGCTCGGAAGACCGTAGCCCTTCACCCGAACCTCCAGGTCCTCGGGTGTTCAGTAGGGCTATCCGTGAGACAGTGCCCCTGGCTCGGTTCCGTCCCCCCACGACTCTCACCAAGTATAACGGCGAGACCAAACCCAAACTTTGGCTCGCCGATTTCCGCTTGGCGTGTCAGTTGGGCGGGGCCACCGACGACCGGGTCATCATTCGGCAACTCCCCATGTTCCTCTCCGATACCGCCCAAGCCTGGCTCGAGGATCTCCCACCTTGGCAGATCCACGACTGGGATGATCTCGTGAGGGTGTTCGAGGGAAATTTCAAGGGAACCTACATGCGCCCCGGCAACTCGTGGGACCTCCGGGGCTGCAAGCAGAAACCAGATGAGTCCCTCCGGGACTACATCCGGCGCTTCTCCCGGCAGCGCACCGAGCTCCCCAACATCACCGACTCCGACGTGATTACGGCCTTCCTCTCCGGTACCACCTGTAAGGAGTTGGTCCGGGAGTTGGGCCGTAACACCCCGCTCACTGCCAACGGATTGATGGACATCGTCACCAACTTCGCCTCCGGTGAGGAGGCGGTTGGTGCGATCTTTGGCGGCGAGCCGGCGAGGGAGGAGCAGAAGGTCGACGACCCCGCGAGTTCCACCCGAGGCCCCAAGAGAAACAACCGCAAGAAGAAAAAAGGCCAGCAGGGCAAGCTCGAGGCCCCGGCCGACGAGCTCGTCGCTGCTATCGAGCACAAGAAACCTCGAGGCCCCCCAGGCGGGGGCGTCTTCGACAAAATGCTCAAAGAGACGTGTCCCTACCACAAGGGACTCACTAACCATAACCTCGAGGATTGTCACATGCTGCGCAGGTACTTCGGGGGTGCCAGCGCCAAGAAGGACGACAAGGGGGAGGACCCTAAGGGTGACGACAAGGACGGGGAATTTCCCGAGATCCGCGACTGCTACATGATCTACGGAGGACCCTTGACCTGCCTCTCTGCGCGTCAGCGCAAGCGAGAACGGCGCGAGGTCTTCTCCGTACAATCGGCAGTACCCCGTTTCCTTGATTGGTCTGCGGTGGCCATCACTTTCGACCGTGATGACCACCCAGACTACGTCCCCAACCCGGGGGTCTATCCACTCGTCGTTGACCCCGTCATCGCCAACACACGCCTCACCAAAGTGCTCATGGACGGCGGAAGCAGCCTCAACATTATCTACTCTCAGACCCTCGACCTCTTGGGGGTCGACAGAGCGCGCCTCCAGCCTAGCGTCGGGGGCTTCCACGGAGTCGTACCAGGGAAACGGGCGGAACCCCTCGGGCGGGTCGATCTGCCTGTTTGCTTTGGCACACCGGCCAACTTTCGAAAGGAAACTCTCACTTTCGAAGTGGTCGGATTCCGTGGAACGTACCACGCTATCCTGGGACGCCCCATGCTACGCCAAGTTCATGGCGATCCCGAACTACACCTACCTTAAGCTCAAAATGCCTGGCCCAAACGGTGTCATCACTGTAGGGCCCTCGTTTGAACATGCCTACGAGTGCGACGTCGAGTGCGTCGAGCACGGCGAGGCTGTTTTTGGGTCAGCGATCTTGGCCGCAGACCTCGACGGTCTAGCCAATGCGATCCCCGACCCAAAACGCCATGCCGGCAGCTTCGAGCCCGCCGAAGACGTCAAGCTCGTACCCCTCGACCCCGCTGATCCCAAAGGGAGGACGCTGAACGTCAGCGCCACCCTCGATCCTAAATAGGAAGCAGTGCTCGTCGACTTTCTCCGCGCGAACGTCGACATCTTTGCGTGGAGTCCCTCGGATATGCCGGGCATACCCAGGGAAGTCGCCGAGCACGCCTTGGAGATCCGGGTCGAATCCAAACCGGTGAAGCAACGCCTGCGCCGCTTCGATGAGGAGAAGCGCAGGGTCATCGGCGAGGAGATACACAAACTGTTGGAGGCCGGGTTCATCAAGGAGGTTCATCATCCCGAGTGTTTAGCTAATCCTGTATTAGTTAGAAAAAAGAGTGGGAAATGGAGGATGTGCGTAGACTATACTGGTTTAAATAAAGCATGTCCGAAAGTTCCCTTCCCTTTGCCATGCATTGATCAAATCGTTGATTCCACCGCGGGATGTGAAACTCTCTCATTCTTAGATGCATATTCCGGCTACCACCAGATCAAAATGAAGGAGTCTGACCAGCTCGCGACTTCATTCATCACCCCATTCGGCATGTATTGCTACGTTACGATGCCCTTCGGTCTCCGGAACGCGGGGGCAACGTACCAGCGATGCATGCAACACGTTTTCGGGAAGCACATTGGGTCGATCGTCGAAGCTTACGTCGACGACATCGTGGTCAAAACCCAACGAGCCGACGATCTGGTCAGCGACCTCGACGTTGCATTCAAGTGCCTCAGGGCAAAAAAACATCAGACTCAATCCAGAGAAATGTGTTTTCGGCGTCCCACGAGGTATGCTTTTAGGGTTTATCGTATCTAAACGTGGCATCGAGGCCAACCCTGAAAAAATCTCTGCAATAACCAAGATGGGCCCCATCCGAGATCTCAAAGGCGTACAGAGAGTCACAGGTTGCTTGGCGGCACTCAGCCGTTTCATTTCGCGCCTTGGCGAAAAAGCACTCCCTCTGTACCGTCTCTTGAGGAAATCGGACCATTTTTCCTGGAACCTCGAGGCTGAGGAGGCTCTCACGAAACTGAAAGCCACCCTCTCTAGCTCACCGATCCTCGTCCCTCCGACCCCGGGGGAACCACTCCTACTCTATGTCGCCGCGACATCACAAGTAGTCAGTGCTGCCCTGGTTGTCGAACGGGCCGAGGAGGCACACACCTTGCTCGTCCAGAGGCCGGTCTATTTCGTTAGCGAGGTGCTCTCTGAAACAAAGTGTCGATATCCACAGATCCAGAAACTGCTATATGCTGTCATCTTGACACGGCGCAAGCTCCGACACTACTTCGAGGGTCACCCGATTACTGTGGTTTCTTCTTTCCCCTTGGGAGAGATAGCCCAGAACCGGGAAGCCTCGGGTAGGGTTGCCAAATGGGCGGTCGAGCTCATGGGCGAGGCATTCTCCTATGCGCCGCGAAAAGCTATCAAGTCACAGGCGTTAGCAGATTTTCTGGCCGAGTGGACTGACACACAACTCCCTCCTGCACAGCTCCAAGCGGAGCTATGGACCATGTACTTCGATGGGTCATTGACGAAAACGGGAGCAGGCGCGGGCTTGCTCTTCGTCTCACCCCTCGGGGTTCACATGCGCTACGTCATCCGGCTTCATTTCCCTACGTCTAACAACGTCGCCGAATACGAGGCACTCGTCACGGGGTTGAGAATCGCCATCGAGCTCGGGGTCCGACACCTCGACATCCGAGGCGACTCTCAACTCGTGATCGATCAGGTGATGAAGAACTCGAGCTGTCGCGACCCCAAGATGGAGGCCTACTGCCAAGAAGTACGGTGCCTCGAGGACAAGTTTCACGGCCTCGAGCTCAACCACATCGCACGTAGGTATAATGAGGCCGCTGATGAACTGGCAAAAATCGCGTCCGGTCGAGCCACGGTTCCACCGGACGTCTTCGCGAAAGACCTTCAGCGCCCATCCGTCGACCTCAGGCCAGACGGGGGGATCGACGAGGCGTCGATCGACCTTCCACCTGAGGCAGAAGCCCCCTCGACCGGGGCTGAAGCCATGCAGGTGGAAGACTCGACGCCACCGTCTGACCTCGAGCCTGATTGGCGCGTCCCGTACCTCGACTACCTCATCCAGGGGGACCTCCCCTCGGATAGGACTGAGGCTCGACGGATCGCACGCCAGGCCAAAACTTTTGTGATCATGGGCGACAGCAGGGAGCTCTACCGTCGTAGCTCTAACGGTATCCTCCAACGTTGCATCACGAAAGAGCAAGGCAGAAATCTGCTCGGCGATCTTCACTCGGGGGCTTGCGGTCACCACGCTGCGCCTCGAACCCTCGTCGGAAACGCCTTTCGACAAGGATTCTATTGGCCGACCACAGTCTCCGACGCTGTCAAGCTAGTACGCTCCTGCGAGGGTTGTCAGTACTATGCGAGACAGACTCATCTTCTGGCACATGCCCTACAAACTATCCCCATCACATGGCCGTTCGCCGTTTGGGGGCTCGACCTTGTCGGACCACTGAAAAGGACGACCGGCGGCTTCACCCACTTGCTCGTCGCAATCGACAAATTCTCCAAGTGGATCGAGGCCCACCCTATCACCAGCATCAGGTCCGAACAAGTTGTACTCTTCTTCACTAACATTGTTCATCGCTTCGGGGTCCCCAACTGTATCATCACAGACAATGGCACCCAGTTCACTGGCAAAAAGTTTTTGGATTTCTGCGACAACCACCACATCCGTGTGCTCTGGTCGGCCGTGGCTCATCCAAAAACAAACGGGCAAGTGGAACGTGCCAACGGCATGGTCCTACAAGGCCTGAAGCCCAGAATCTTTAACAAACTAAACAAACATGGAAAAAAATGGGCTGCCGAGCTACCCTCGGTCCTGTGGAGCCTAAGAACAACGCCAAGTCGAGCCACGGGGTTCACTCCGTTCTTCTTAGTCTACGGGTCTGAGGCTATGCTACCAACCGATATAGAATACGGGTCCCCGAGGTTGAAGGCATACAACGAAGGACACAACGACGCCACAAGACAGGACGCCCTCGACCAGCTCGAGGAAGCCCGAGATGTGGCTCTGTTGCATTCTGCCAGGTACCAGCAGGGTCTCCGACGCTACCACGATAGATACGTCCGCAAGCGTGACCTCAACGTTGGTGACTTGGTGTTACGGCGAAACCAGAACATCAAGGGACGGCACAAGCTCACACCACCATGGGAAGGGCCGTACATCATCGCAGAAGTACTAAAGCCGGGCACCTACAAGCTATCCAACGAGAAGGGCGAAATCCTCACCAACGCTTGGAACATTGAACAGCTACGTCGCTTCTTTACTTAAAAAGCCTCGAAGCTCTGTATTTCCTTTTTCGTCAATAAAGAATACAGCGATGTTCAAAATTTCTCGTTTTGTAATGAGGAAGGATCGACCCTGCACTCCCAGAGTCGACCCTCCCTCGGGGGCTGCAAGGGGGAACCCCCGGTCCCCGAAAAAAACTTATGCTCTTTTTTAAAATTTAAGAACCGCTTCTTAGATCGACTTCGCTGAAAGAGCACCCTTAGGTTCGAAAGGGCTCTCGAGTCTGGAGCATCACCTACGCCTCCGAGGCTACGGTACCTCCACTCAACCCTTACGCCTTTTAGAGGTACGCCTTCACGCTGAGAAGATCTAAACAACGGTTCCTAAAATTAAAAAAGAACATACCCCCTGTCGCTTAGATCAGGCTCTCACACGATTTACTAGGCCGCAACATCACCCTGAAGCTTGAGGGCAGTCGAGCCGCGAGATCGCTTACGCCTCTGAGGCTACGGTACCTCCACTCGCTCCCTTACGCCAAAGGATGTAGCTGCGCGCTAGGTAAATCACGCGAGAACACGATCCGTGCGATAAAGGGAAGAAAAGCTCGAGTAAAACTGAATCAACCGCGAACCAATTTATGTTTCGAGTCTTTTAGGCCTCCGCGGCCACCACGATCAAAATTCGAAATACTAACTTATTACATTGGCCTTCATGCCCAGATTTGGCTCACAGGCCTTCGTCGTCGGCAGGAGGAACCACCTCGGCTTCAAAAAGCGAGGCCAGACGACTCCCAGGCTCTTCGGCGGCTTCGATCAGCTCCACGCAGGCGTCCTCGTTCTCCTCGTCTGTCCGATCGGGGTCTGTGATGAAGCCCTCGGCAATGAGCCTCATGTCAAACACAAACCCCGAACGGACGACGGCCAGCGCCCTCTTCACGCCGTGATGGAGGCCGTTCCGTATCTTCTCCCGGGCAAGGCGGCCTAGCGCCACCATCCGTCGGACGAAGGAGTTCCCCAGAACATCCTCCCCGGTGTCAGCGTCGGGCTTGACCCCTAGGCCATCACACACGGTGGTGATTGCGCCCTGGAGAAGTTGGGTCCTCCGGACCTCGGCTTCGAAGAGGCTCTGGAAGGAGTTGGCACACGATTGGGCCTCTCGGTTCTCTCTCTCCAGCTCTGAAACACGACAAACAAATTAGTGCCCAACGCGGGGCCTTCAACGTCGTGACTATAACAACCACGCTTACCCTCGACGTGGGTCTGCAGGCCCACGACCTCATCGCGAAGTCCTCCACACGTTCGCTCGAGCCCCAGGAAGGCGCTGTCCTTGTCACGGATGGCCGCCTTTAGCGCCTCGACCTCCTGCCGAGCAGACTCTAGAGCTGCGTCCTTCTTTTGGACGGCTCCCTGCAGCGTCGTGATCTCGGCGTGGAAGGCGTCGCGCTGAAGACTGACCTGGGAAACATCCTCCTCGAGCTCCTTCACCCGCGCAGACAAGGGCTCGAGGTCCCTGCGCGCCTGGGCAGCCTCCTCCCGAGCCTTGTCCAGGCTTGTGCGCATCACGGCCTCGGCCGCCCATGCCTGCGTCGCCTCTTCCTTCAATATGGCGTATGCGACGCGCAGTTCAGCCATCTCGGCGTTCCGATCGGATAGCCGTTTCTGGGCCTCCTCGACCAAAACCCGTTGCTGAGACAGCGCGCCCCACACGCCACTCTCGTCCCGGATGAAGAGCGACTTGCGGCGGGAGTACTCCTTCAGCTCCTGAACGCGATTCGAAAAGGTCACAAATCCGAAGAAAAAACAGCCTATCAAGCGAGCCGACGGGTCGATCATACCTCGGTGGCATCCCCCATACTCCGCACAGCGCCGGATGCCACTCGAAGCAACCGGTCGAGGTGCTGGCGGACGCCCTCGAGGTACTCCCATCGGTGCACTTCGTCTTTGTCGCTAAGGACAAAGATGGGCTCGGCGTCGGGGTTCGTAGCGTCCCTGAACTCAAGGGACGGCCCCCCCACTTCGGCAGCTCCGTCTCTACTCGCGCTATCGCCAGCGCGGCGATGTCGGGCCATGAGGAAGATGACCCGGCCGGGGCGTCTCCCGGTCCCGCGGAAGGACCGGCCTCACCCGCGGTATCCACCTCTCCAACGGTCGTCGCGACACCGGCCTGGTCCGCGACCTCACCCCCCTCGACCCCCATCGTTTGTTTTCCCTTGTCCAGGGAGATGTTGTCGAGGGGAGCGTGAGGGCGGGCACTTACGACCGCCGGCGCCTCCGGAGCCGGCGCCTCGACCGACGACGGCTCCGGTACCCGCGCCTCGACCGTCGGCACCGTCGGAGCCGGCGCCTCTTCTTCGGGTGCTCCGGATAGGGACTCGACGGCCCCGACCTCCACCATGCCCGCTGGCTCTGCCAACGGGCCTTGTCGCGACTGCGACCCCTTCGCCAGGACCGTCTCTTGCCCTGACACCGACGCGATCTCCTCCCTGGTCACGTCAGCACCCGCCCGCTCCGCGTCGCGGACGGGTGCCTCGCCCGTCGCGACCGCAACGGCAGCCTCGGCCGTCCCCGACGACCTGGGGCCCGCCTCGACCACGTCAAGAGCCGCCGCCTTTGCCGGTTCGGCCCCCTCGACGGCGGGCTCTGGGCCGACAACCGCCGCGGCGTTGGCTGACCCTTGTTGATGTCGCAGGCGCCCTTTCGCGGCCTCGACCTGACGGACCCAGGCCGCATCCTGCTCTGTCGTCCGGTTGAGGACAACGGCGCTGGCTCACAGCGACTTCACAGGGGTAGGCCCCATTGGCTCCGCCTTCCGCTTCAGCCTGTGAAGCGAGAAGGGTTGTCGGCCAACGGACTTTGGGAAAGGCAGGACGACCAAGTTGAGATACTTACCCGGAAATCGGCACCAAGTACCTCGACCCCGCGCGGCTCGAGCCTCCCGGAACGGCCGCTGGTGGCCTCGCGGCGGCCTCACCAGCAGGCCGAGCGCTCCTGGCAGCCCCGACCGACACACCGCCCTGCGCCCTTTGTGCTTCCGAGGCCAGCTGGCCTCGGGTCTTTACTCCCGCCGGCGCCGCCGCCGATGACGACGCCGGTGCCACCGTCTCCGCCCCTGCCGGAGCTTGCGAGGCCCCGGCTGGTGCGGACGTCCCCGTCGACCCCTCTCGTCGGGTCCGGGGTAAAACGGCCCCTCCCCTCGAAGGGCCAGATTCCTTCTCCACCTTCTTCCTCTCGACCTCCTCGACCACGACGACCGAGGAGGACCCCCCCTGATGGGCTCTAGCAGGGGGCGGATGTCGGGAAGGTCCCCAAGCCTGGTCGCAATCTCATACCACGACAGGGCATCATCATCTTCGTCGCTGCTGCCGTCATCCTCCCCCGAGACTGTCTCGGAAGGCGACGGCGACAGGGGCACTCCGTCGATGGTCTGCTGGCGCCGGCGCTTCTTCAACGCCTCCGCCTTCTTGGCCTTGCGGATCGCCCGCTTCTTGGCCGTCTCCTTGGCCTGCTTCTTCTGGGAGGCATGCAGGCGTCGAGCCTCCCGGGCGGGCCGGTCCTCCGGGACTGGTGGGCGCGTTTCCCGCAACGCCGACAGATCCTACACGCCGGCCTCGACCACATCAGCAAAATCCACAGAGAAACAAGAATAGCAATACCTCAGCCCCGGGATACGTACCACGGATTCGCACCCTTCGGTAGGCCTCATGGGAACCTGATTGGCCTCCTCCGCCTTGAAGTTCCCGACCATCCGGCGAGCCCGCCGGAGGACCTCCTCAAGGGTGAGGGATTCGTGGGACATCCGGGTACCCTCCAGGTTCGCCTCCGGAGTCATTTGGTCCAGGCGGAGATGACGCTGGCACAACGGCATCACTCTGCGGCGATGGAAGCCCGCAGCCACCGCCGCAGCCGTCAGGCCCCGAAGGCGAAGCTGCTGCTGCGCCGCCAGCAGCGGATCCAAGCGTGTCTTCTCGGCCTCGGGCACTCCGTACGACCAATGCTCTTCTCGAGCAGTCAGCACGCGGGCGGTGTACCTCGGCAACTGATTTTCATCATTGCGGAGGTAGAACCAACCCTCGTGCCACCCACTGTTCGAGGAGATGAGTCGGGCCAGGATGTATAGATCCGTCCGACCCGATCTCACCTGCAGCACGCAGCTCCCCACTCAGGCCGCGCACAGGACGCCTTTCTCCCCCGCCCTCTTGGCGAAGAGCTCGGCCTTAAAAAGGTGAAGCCACAAGTTCCACTGTGGCTCCACCCCGAGGTAGCCCTCGCAGACCGCCGCGAAGATGGCGGCCTACGCGACGGCGTTGGGGGAAAGGTGATGAAGCTCCACCCGATAGTAGTGGAGGAGCGCGCGCATGAAGACCGACGCCGGCACGCCGAACCCCCGCTCATGAAAGCTGACGAAGCTCACCACGTACCCTTCAGGGGGCGCTGGCTCCTGGTGGGCGGGGGGCGGCGCCACCCACTCCGGCTGCGCCAAGTTCGTCCTCGGCCGCAGCAGCCCGTCCTCGACCAACTCCTCCAACCTCCTCTCCGTCACCGAGGAGGCGGCCCAGTCGTCGGCGGGGAGGATCTGACTCTTTCCTGCCATCGATGTCGTCGGGAGGGGGATGGAAGGAAAGGATGCGGTGGCTGCGGCAAGACGGGCGGAGAACGCGATGTGGCAGGGGATGTCTAGGGCAAAGGATTGCAGGGATGCAAGTAACCGGTGGGGAACGAAGACCCCAAGGCCTTAGCTTTATATGCCCGGACGGAAGCCCAACGGCCGTGCGAAAAGTAAGGGGCAGTTTTTCGCGATAAACACGCTCACCTAACCGTTTCCTTATATCTCGCAGGAACTGAGCACGTGGCCGCTCCCCACGTCGTAACCATACGCCGATACCGCGTCGATCTCGTCTCCCGAAAAAACGCGCCCGGCCAACGAAATATCTCCAGGTATGTCTTAAATGGGTGCGAAACCCGCGATAAGTCTCGAGGGAGCGAAAGCTGGCCCTCGAACGGGGTTCGACAGCTGCCCTCGAGCAACAGAGTTAGGGACGACCCAGGGTGCGCCCGTACATGGCCAAGGGCTCGAGCCACGCTCTCGAGGCACCCCAGGACGTATTCGAGGCCGAAGGAGAAGGTTGTGGTAGGAATCCCTCCGGGGGAGGCATCGAGCCCTCGAATCCTGTCGAAGGGAATCGAGATCCACACGACCGCTTCTTGGCATTTTTGAGGGCGCCTCCGGGCCACTAGCCGACCCCTAACGAACGGGGCACGGGTTCTCACTCGAATTCCCCCGCTAGCAGCTCACCGGAGATCGTCGTAACTCGGGCCCAAACGAGGGTAGTACGACATTCTCCACCCCTCCTCCTTTTTTCGAAAAAGGAGCGTGAGGGTCGCGAAAGATGACCGGGACTCTGATCGACCTCGTGCGCGCGAGGCTCGGGGTCCCGACCGCAAAAATGGGTGCGAAGCCCGCGATAAGTCTCGAGGGAGCGAAAGCTGGCCCTCGAACGGGGTTCGACAGCTGCCCTCGAGCAACAGAGTTAGGGACGACCCAGGGTGCGCCCGTACATGGCCAAGGGCTCGAGCCACGCTCTCGAGGCACCCCAGGACGTATTCGAGGCCGAAGGAGAAGGTTGTGGTAGGAATACCTCCGGGGGAGGCATCGAGCCCTCGAATCCTGTCGAAGGGAATCGAGATCCACACGACCGCTTCTTGGCATTTTTGAGGGCGCCTCCGGGCCACTAGCCGACCCCTAACGAACAGGGCGTGGGTTCTCACTCGAATTCCCCCGCTAGCAGCTCACCGGAGATCGTCGTAACTCGGGCCCAAACGAGGGTAGTACGACATTCTCCACCCCTCCTCCTTTTTTCGAAAAAGGAGCGTGAGGGTCGCACAGCGAAAGACGGCCGGGACCCTGGACGACCTCGCGCGCGCGAAGGCTCGGGGGCTTGACCGCAACGAAACGTTCCCCAACCAAACGCATACAAGACCTCGGAGGAGTCTCCATACTCCACCGAGGCCTCGGGGGCTACACCCGGCGGGTCGCTCGCGCGCCCCCACCGGAAAAATCACGACGCTACGACTCCAAGTTCTGACCAACCTCTGGGAGAGTGATCACACACTCACCCAAAGGCTCGGGGGCTACTGTCGGTACCAACAGTACGGGGTACCCACACCTATCGCCAAAACACTAACATAACCGAAACCACAATGAAAGATGGCCCGCTCGACGGGGCGCCTCGACCGCGCCCCGGCTCCGACTCGTACGAGGCCCGCTCGACGGGGCGCCTCGACCGTGCCCCGGCTCCGACTCGTACGAGGCCCGCTCGACGGGGCGCCTCGACCGCGCCCCGGCTCCGACTCGTACGAGGCCCGCTCGACGGGGCGCCTCGACCGCGCCCCGGCTCCGACTCGTACGAGGCCCGCTCGACGGGGCGCCTCGACCGCACCCCGGCTCCTCGACACCCTTTCTTTACCTACCCAGGACAAAAGCCATAGCATTCAATGCGGTTACCTACTACCACCGACCGGCATGGCTATGGCATGGGTCAACGTGGGAACAATACCCACGTCAAGTCTCACTGTTTTACCGCCCATCCCGTGATGGGAGGTGAAAGCCGTCACTGTATCTACCTTACCGCGCACTATTCACCATCAATCACCCTCGAGGGAGGATAAGACAAGGTCTGTCCCCCGCGATACCAGGGATTCGGCCTTATCCATCCGACCTCGACCCAGCCTCGACCCGGCCCCAACGCTCGACTTAGCTCGAAGGACGGTATGGCATGGCGCTCTGGGTCATTTCACCCTCTTGTCCCGTGCCACGTCAGGATACCCAGGGATGGCCGGCCATCCCGAAGCCACGTCGCTACAGTCAACTCAACAGGAATCGACGAAACATCGCCTCAATGCTCTCCTCGACTTGACCACCTCTCGCCCTATAAAAGGACAGGCCAGGGCGACGAATAGGGGGGCGAAGCATCACGGAAAAAACGCGAAGCAACCATCTTTCTCCTTCTTCTCTTTGAGACTTGGGCTCGACACCCTCTCTCGCCTGCTTGTAACCCCTACACGAGCACCTCGGTGCAAGGAAATACAAACCTCTCTTCCCCGCTGGACGTAGGGCCTTCTTTTGCCCGAACCAGGATAAACCCCCGTGTGTTCTCCTTGCATCACCATCCAAGAAAGAGTCACGCAGCATTTACTCGTTGGTTTAGGACCCCCTTGGTCCGAACACCGACAACATGTTAGCAAGTGAGTCTATATCAACTAAACCAAAGCAAGTAGAGGCATTCTCCCAAAAAAAACAACAAGTAGAGGCATCTTTTTTTAGGTTCAACATAGGAAAGAGATAGCTTAGGTGCCTTTCTAGGAGGATTGTTTGCACTATTTTCTATTTTTTAAAAAATTTATTTTTGTTAGCTAGCTCAATATTATAATCTCCAAATGTATCAAATTTGCTCACTAGCCAGATTTTTGCTTAAGTTCATACAAATTTCGTTTGCAGTTTGCTTTTATGTAACTTGAAATTATGATTTTTATCTTTGGAGTCCTTAAACACATTCTATTTCTGGGCAATCTATATTTGAAATGTTGAATATGTTTGTCCAGCCCCCCTAATGTTTTTTGCTGGTTCCACCAATGATCACAGAGTGGCCTCTTGGTTGATGTGCATTCAGGAATGAGATATCAAGCACAGCACAATGTATCCTGAACCAAGAAATCACCTCCATTCAATCTTCCACAGATTTGTCGCACTGATTTTAAAAGGCACTAGAAAATTTTGCGCACTTCGCGCGCACTACCGGCGCAACTATTATATATTTTGTAAAAAGAAATTAGTTCTTTTCTATATGATTAAATCAGTGATTCATTAAAGAAAGATGAATCATAGATATCCGCTATTGTGCACCGAGAATTAAAATAAAGATAAGCATTAAGCACAGTGTAGGCAACAACAGATACAACACATCGCATTGTTTATATGAAACTGGAATCAGAAAAAATATAATTTGTTTCCATTGATACATTTTCTAGGGGTCAGTGACATACACAAATATTGGTTTTGTTAGCCATGACTCAAGAGTGCATGTAACATGATGACTTAAGAGTAAATCCAAGGGTTGACCTAATCAAATATGCAACAAAAACATCACCAATTCTAGTTAGAACACATTAATTTTGTGTCAGCTGCTTATTGGCAACGTACTTGATCATCATGTCCTTACTGTCCTTCACTGGATGATCCGACACCTAAGAAATAAAGCAAGAAATCACACGGTAAGCTACGTGCTTGTGAGAAAGCGAACGGGAGGGACATTGGTGGCAATGATTACCATGTCATAAGCAGAATGCACAACTATGGTAGTCCTCATTAAGAACTATACGGCACAAAGGTATATATTTTTTCCCCAACAACACTAGAGTAAGGCATGGTGGACTTAATCAATTTCATTAATTGGGTAAAAGGGTAAAATATTTCATGCCAAGCAAACTCATTTAGACATAGAACCCTACTCTCTATTGCATTCTATCCAATAGCATAATTTTGGATCTGCATATGTACCATGTTCTTATACTAATACTCAATTATGTAGAACCTCAGCGTTCTACACAACAAGACTTCCTCAAGGTAGCAACCAAGGCCAAGCTAATGTTTACTATGGTGCCAATCGTGCAACCTGGGCCTGTAGGAATATCTACCTTGCACAACAGAGACAGGTTGGCATCTGAATTCGGTGATCCCATCTATTAAGAATATTTTCAGCCTTAACCCCAAATAAAGGGTCTGCTTGTGTTAAGCATCAACTGGTTATAGAGGCTATATTCCACCCTCGATGGATACTGCTACTACAACTTTAGCAGTCGCCAATTCTCAGCCATTCAAACAGCATCCAACGGCCGAAATGAAGTAAGCTGCTTCTATCTCATAATTACAAATGTACACAAGATAAGTAATAAGGTTAATTGCAAAGGCAGAGAAGTGTCCTCGTATATTCCTATAGACTATTCCTCAAGTGAAACCTTGTTTTTTTGCCTTCATAGATTTAACTGCACCAAAGTAGTACAAGGCAACAGCTTAAAATAATTGATACGTAAAAAAAAGAAAGAAAATAATTTGATAATTGTCAGGTCAAGGTCTCTGCATCGAATATATAATTGTTTACAACTAAAGAAAGGGGTAAACGAGTGGCATTTCGAATGCCAAGTCATGCTATGGCATTCATACACCCCCACCCACCCACCCACCCCTTCCGACTCTACGATCACTTCAAACTCTTTCATTATGAATGCAGCAGTTGTTGAGTTACTTTTGATTTTGAAAGGGGTGTGAAAATATTACCTAGGTTCAAAAGGAAAGACATCTAAGAGAATCAAAAGAACTAGACTTCGATTTTCTAGGACCAGCTTATGTCTGCTCTTAAGTTCTTACTCCGTTATCCCATGCATCATGAATGTCAAGCCACAACTTAAAAGCAGTATCATGACATGTCTTTGGAAATTAGTATGCCCTATAATAAAACATTTCTATGAACATGTTTGCCTACTTATCCATAAATACAACAGTGCATTGCCAAAACAAGATTCTGGCACCAAACAAAACCTTATGGCACTGTGCAGAAACTACTGGCTGCTTGGGGTGTGTTTAGTTCCCCTGAAAAGGATGAAAAAAGTACTGTAGCGCGTTTTGGCTTTATTTGACAAATAGTGTCCAACCGTTGACTAATTAGGTTCAAAACGTTCGTCTCGTAAAGTACAACCAAACTGTACAATTAGTTTTTGATTTCATCTACATTTAGTACTCCATGCATGTATCGCAAGTTTGATGTAACGGGGAATCTTTTTTTTTTTGGAATAGGACGTTTTTGATGGAACTAAACACAGCCTTGGAACCTTTGCTGGATACTATTTTGCCTAGCTCAGCAAGAAAATAGATCAGACTAGCTGTTTGGATCCTGTGCTTTAACTGCCTCAATTTCCGTGAGCCAAATTTGCTCTCCTGGGCTGGCAAGCATCTCGGGGCCTGCGCCATCTGAGCTAGGCAAGGCGAGGGAATCTGGCCAAAGTTCCAAGCACACCTTACATCAATAAGAACAACAATTACTCTAAAGATTCTGATTTTGGTGTAAACAATACAAAATGCAAAATTATATATAATCTTTTAGAAAAAAAAACCCAAAAACTACAAAATATATGATGCCAGATCAAACAAAAGGGAATGAATTGGCAACACAATGCAATGTCCACAACTTGTTTGAATAAAGTCTGCGTCTGGCTGGCTGCAATAGGCTCTTGAATATTGTTGAATCAAAAGATTGTTAACCCAATTTTTAGCATATATAACAGAAAAAGATATAGGTGTTCAGTATGCTGGTATACTTCTGAACACAAATGGAACCATTAAGACATGTCCTGAATGTGATCCACCCCCACAACAAACTGGAATCTATTCAAAGGCATGCCGGAAGCAAGCAAGATCCACTAGGCATCCACCTTCCCTAAATGGTCCCTAATTCCAATCAAGACCATAATTTCTAGAGCAGAGTACTTATCCCCACTATCCAAGATACCTCTAGCTAGACTCAAAATACGCAAGCATCATCTAATCAGAACCACAAATTATTAAGATGTTATTAACATAAGGAAACATAAAGCGACCCTAGATAACTATACTTGCTTTCCTTTTCCTTTTTACGAAAAGAAAGGTAAGTATGGTATCTTGTCTAAGCATCAACTGTGTATGTATAATAACCAATGAAAAAAAAATGTGGATCAAGCAAATAAACGTCATCAGGATACATGAAGACAAAACGAAGGTATTTCGATCTTTCGAAGCACACATGGAATCTCGATCTGTCTATATGTTAAATCATGCGAGAGCTATACTACCACACTACCAGAGTAATATCAAGCATAACTGGGAGACATTAGACATAATAATAAACCCAGGAACAGGAACTCCAAGAACTCAAGAAGCAGCAGTCAGTCAGTCACTGCCGCCTCAAGCCCTTAATAACCGAAGGGAGAGCTGGATGCAGAGGTTTATCGACCGATTCCCGCGTTGTTTGCAAGCTGCTGCAACAATAAACGCTTGAACCACCACTACTCCCGGACCAGCACAAGGCAAGGAAGGGATCGATAAACCACTGCGCCCAGACACCACCCGCAGATATAATAGAGATGTAGTCTGACAGAAACAACCTTGCATCAATGCAAAAAGAACAGGGACGGCAACACAAGAAACACCTGGGAGAGATCACATGTATGTTACCCCATATGGCCGGCCATATGTGTAGACGCTGCTGGTCAGGCTGGGTGGCTGGCTTATACAAACAAGAGGGAAGTTGGAGGTGGGAGATCTGGATCTGGGATTTATATGCCACATAGGGTGGAGGATGTGACGGGAGAGGGGAGAAGAGAAAGTGGGGTGGTGGCATCGCGCGGCCCCGGCCCAGCAGTGGGGCTCCGCGGCGGGTGGGGCACCGAAGTGGGGGAGGACGAGGAATCTTTCTGGTGCTGTGGCGGGAAGAACACAGGGGGTGGGCGGGTGGCACTTCGCTGCTTGGCTTCGTTGGTTTTCCATTGATTTTTTCTTGAGATCGTGGGAGGAGTGGATGAAGAGAGAGGGAAGATCCGCTCCATTGGGTGCAGGGCCTGCAGCTGCAGGGGTCCGGTCCCTCCCTCCATTTTTTTTTCGAAAACCGGTCCCTCCCTCCATTTTTTTTTCGAAAACCGGTCCCTCCCATTGCTTTGGGCCTTTGGCAATCGGCACTGGCGATGATTGTTGGTTTTGACGCGTTGCGGTAGGCGGAGGAGTGGGGGCAACCAAGCAATTGCAGAGCGCAGCTGGATAAGGCCACTGCCCACTCGCCACCTGGCTCTCTTCTTTGGCATGCTCCCTCAGTCCCAGCAGCCAATTAATTGAGCATCTAAGGGCCTGTCAGTTTGGTTAAATGTGTTAAAGTTTAACAAACACCGTAGCACTTTCGTCTTATTTGATAAAAAGTTTATAATTTTAGATTAATTAGGCTAATAGATTTGTCTCGTAAATTACTCCTAATCTGTGCCGACGTACATGCAATTAGTCTATATTTAATACTTCATGCATTTACCGCAACATTGATGTGATGAGAGTTAAAATTTAACATTCATGAACCAAACAGGGTCTAAGCCAAGCATGCGTGGATGTGTCCTACCTTGAACTGCCAAGCTTGATTGCCAGAAAAAGTTGGCCGAAGTCGCTTAAATTTGGTGGGTGTGAATTTGATTTCTATAAAATTGTGTTATAAATAAGACTATCCGCACTCATGGACCTCTATATTCATCCTCTATACGTCCTAGTCAGGAAGATTCTCTCCTCTATACTCAATTCTCCTGCACTCATCCATCCTTTATATCATCTTCTATCCACTCTATCCACCGTGGGACCCACTTGTCACTTTATCTAAATATATCCATGTGTGATCTAGTTTTGAAGGATTTATTGAGACGAATTTAATGGTGCAATCGAAATTTAATTTGGATTTTTGGTTTGTGAGTTATATCATTTTTCCTTTGTTTAGCTAGTGGGGTCCGCCGCTACAGAGTATAGAGTAAACACGGTACTACTCTAAATATAGAGTGAGAGAAAGGATAGAGTATCGTTTTAGAGTGCCCAGTGCAGCAGTTTTTACTCTATATTCATACTCTAAAGCTTTAGAGTATCGTTTTAGAGTACCCACTGCGGGTAGCCTAAGCAAGGAGTAGTTGAACGCGCGAGCTAAATGGAGTTTGGAGGCGGTCAAGGACACCTATTTGCTACATTTTTTATTTTAACAAAATATAATAAAATATTAAAAAAAACATTCCAATGTCACCTTTGGGCCCTTTGGAACGCATGAATTTCACATGAATCTCACGGGATTCATTTTCACAGAAAAAACGCAGAAAATAGAAAAAAATTCCTCCAATCCAAAGGGGCCTAGAAACTGGCTCTTTGAATTGCACTAGAATTTTGGAGGTCTTTAAGTCATTTGTTTTTATCGATAAGAAAACATAGTTTAATTAAAAGCTCAAATATAACATTTAGGGAAGAGCTTCAAGCTTCGGAACTATAAAAATCCATGACGCCAGACCAAACAATATAATTCATCCTTGATTTTTAGTACTCCCTCCGTCCAGAAAAACATGCAATTCTAGCACAATGTCCTATTTTAGTACATTAAGTTTGACCTATTATAGATAAAAAAATTATAAATATTTATGATATCAAATAAATATCATTAGATTAATTATGAAACGTAGTTTCATAATAAATCAATTTGGAGCCATAAGTATAAATATTATTTACTAAAAATTTGGTCAAACATGAACTACATGAACTACTTTGTTTGACACATAACCTATAGTTGATAGAGGGAGTGTCTACATAAAAAATACTCATGTGTTCTTTTTATGATAGGCGACGTGCATCCATCAATCAATGGGATGTCTATAGTGATTTCATCAATCTTGAGATTTGCTAGCTTTGTCTTTTTTTTTTGAAGTTATTTATATAGATACGATGTGAGTGTATGTATATGCATGAGTGTAATATTAATTGGAACATCATGATTGTGATATTTATTTTTAGATAACAATATCACACACGGTCATACATATGTTATTGTGGTATTATGTGTTCCCGTTGCAACGTACGGGCATTTACCTAGTCTACATAAAAAATACTCATGTGTTCTTTCTATGATAGGCAACGTGCATCCATCAATCGATGGGATGTCTACAATGATTTCATCAATCTCGAGATTTGCTGGCTTAGTCTAATTTTTTAAGTTATTTATATAGATACGATGTGAGTGTATGTATATGCATGAGTGTATACATATGTTTGAAAAACGTGTCAAATTTATCGTTCAGGACATGTTATTTAAAATATTAGTTTTTAGGTTTAAATAGAAAGAATTCTAGTTGGTACTTGACAGCGATTTTTAGGCCTTTCCCAATGCTATTTTTTTCCTAATAGCCCCAAGTGTCATGTAGGATCGGATAAAAAAATATGTGTTCTATACATACTTATCGTAGTAGCTTACAGAAGCTACATATTCTCTCCGTCCCTAAATAACTGTCGCCGTTAGTGTGCGTGCCAAAAGTTTAACTCGATTTGTAGAAAATACGTGCAACATTTGTATCCCCAAATAAATTTATTAAAAACTAGATTCAAAGATCTTTCCAATGATACTAATTATTGATCATAAATATTAATATTTTTAAATATATATTTAGTCAAAGTTGTTTCTGAGGAAGCGAAAACAACAGATATTTAGGGACAGAGGGAGTATGCTCGGGGAGAGAGAAGGTGGACCATGCTAAAAAAGAAGTGGGAGAGGAAATAAAGATGAGGCATGATGAAAGGAAAAAAGTTTATGTGCAAACCACAAGTAATGATAGTTTGCATTGTGTTAGTAGTCTCAATATTTTTTAGTATATGTGGATCACTTTATTTATACTAAAATCATTAAGAGTGTTAGCCTCCGTCGGTGGTGCCCTCGTTTAGGTGTGATGTGTGCCCCATGTTTGAATAAGCCTGCACTTTTGCAACTTGGTGAATGATGACACGCACCTGAAATGTCCCCAATAAAAAGAGGGGTCAGAAGATTCGTTGGCTCAGATGTCAACACAGGAATCATGAGAAACCGAAAATTTGAAATTTCTCCTTCAGCTGGCCAGCCAGCAACAAATCACTGTCAGGTTAAAATGAGATGGGGACATGCCAAACCTGTAGTGCATCATCACTGTGGATAAGGATAAAGACCGTCAAATCAAAACCACCGTGGATATTTCTAAACGATAATGCCCCGGCATGTCATGCCCAGGAAACAACACTACTCCCTCCGTCCCTAAATATCTGTTGTCGTTGGTGTTCGTGCCAAGTTTAATTCGAATGGTAAAAAATATGTGCAACATTTGTATCTTTAAATAAATTTATTAAAAAACTAGATTCAAATATCTTTCCAATGCTACTAATTATGTACCATAAGTATTAATATTTTTAAATATATATTTAGTCAAAGTTATATATCGAAAAGCGCAAACGACAGATATTTAGAGACAGAGGGAGTATGTTATATGGCGGAAATGATTGACACGGCTTATCATTGTCATAATCTGAATGAGACAAACAGGGAGCACAGTTCAAGTAAATCACAGGTTGGGCACTTTTCTAGTCATCAACATCATCACATTTCCAATCAAAACAAAGGGAACAGCTATCGCTCTTCAGCTGAATAAACATGTCACCATCTGCAACGAAATTCAAATACCAAGGGCATCTTAATATCTTATCATATGAAGAACATTTCGTCTGACAAAAAATTTGAAGCAGATAGCACACGTAAGTCATCAGGTGAGCTATTAAGCTCCCTGTAAGGTTTTGTTTTATATATATTCTCCACGGATTTCTTGAAACTTGCAAAATATTGTGGTAAATTGCCTCCAGAATCCAGAATCAGAAATAAACCAGGTGCGATCACTCTGGCCCCAGAGGTCCTCCTGTTTCAACAGAGCATCCAGCAACTTCTGAAATCTGAAGCTCTAATTGTCTAAATATGAACAATAAACCGCCTGCTGGCAAAAAAGGAGTGAATATGCACAAGAGAGTTGAACGATCATTTCCACGCAAGGTGAAGGGTACAGGAGTCTTGTATTAACATCAACAGCATGCTATTTTTCCCATGAAGAGTCAGAGTATCTTGGCAGTTGCAGAACTTTTCACGTACGCTTACGCCTCAACTGACCAAACAGCTGCACAGATCAGATTTCTAATGCATCAGTTATTATAATCTAGAATTCTAGAATGAGTACTGTAGAATTTAAGGCTTATATATATGCAGGGATCCTCTGTTTCCAGTCAAAGGAAATTAAGGCTCAGAGAAATTGATTGTTGAGGTATAAGCAACTCTATCAGAAAAAGCAGTTAAAACTTAAAAATACTGCTAAAAACTTTCACTTTAAGAAGTTCCTCAGTAAAATATAAACTTACCTGGAATGGGTACTGCAGAATCCAACCAATGATTGGTATTTGATACAGGAAGGCCTGGATAGGAGGCCCATAACCACTATAAAAAAAAGGAATGGAAGAAAAAGTCAGTAACAATTAAACTAAGAAACCATTCTTCTAGCAAACTAGGTATGATCTGATAGACAGAGAGAAGGACCTGAAGAGCACAAAAGATCCATATAGTTCCATGATCATACCAGCAACAGGCCAACGGACAAACAGAAGAAACAAACCAAAGAAGAAAGGTACTGATCCCTGTGGAACAAGAATAACATTCTCTTTCAAATACAAGACAAATAAATGAGGTCAGCGTTCGAGGGAGAAGCTATATATTAGTTAAGATCAATCAAGAGACATTCTAATGCTAATGCACTTGGATTTGCTAGATGGAAATTGCTGCCATAGAGTATGCATTCTGCAATACTGTATATCATGTATGTCCTTGTCTCCTGGACTTGTGCATGGCTCAACTTTAGCCACATACAACAACAAAGCCGCCTAGTCCCAAGCAAGTTGGTGTAGGCTTAAGACTGACTTAACACACATGTCCACTAAAAAACATAACCACAAGCAACTTTGAATAACATAAGGCTACTAATTGCCATGGAGGCGTCGTCCGCACATAGGGGCGACCCCCGCCGGAGCCGCCACAGCCCTCCCCACCGCGCCAGCTCCTCGGCTGCCGCCGCCGCTCTCCGGCTAGCGGTGGCGGCGGCCCGCTGCGGCGCCCAAAAAGGCCCTCCCGCAGCTGCTTCCTCCTCCCTCCTTCCTCTCCTCCCTTCCCCTCGTTACTGTAGCTCCATTTTTCCGGTGTCAGGTGGCCAGCGGCCGGTGCAAGCACCTCCGGATCCGTGCTCCCCGGGCCCGGATCCGGCGTCCCCCAGCTCAGATTCGTCACCGCCGGGGCCCACGGGCGCGACGTGTGGGTCCCGCAGCGCCACCTCCCTGCACGCGCCGTCGCGGACCTCGGCCTCGAGCAGCGTCAGGTTGTCGTGCTCTTGCGTGCACCGCCGCCTCCTAGCCCTCCCCCATCAAGGAACGCCGCGCCCATAGCCGAAGGCGTCGACGGGGGGAACGGGCGGCCCGGCCAGGCGTCGTCGAGGACTCCAGACCCTTGAGCCGCAGCATCAGTTGCACGCGCCGTCCGAGGGCGACCAGAGCCGCGCCATCCGTTGAGCTGCGCGCCTCCAAGAGCGTGCTCCCACGGGGGCGCAGCACGTCCGAGGTGTGGCAGCTGCCCGAGAGCGCCGCTGCGGTCGTGTGCCAAGCCAGCGAGGCTAGCCTGCTCCCGCGCCTCAAAGGTGACGTCGCTCAATCAGGACGACCATGGGTGCGGCTCCCTCATCTTCCACCGGCACCGGCGGCTGTGTCCGACTCATCTCTTATTGCATTGTGCGAGCTGTCAAAAGCTCAGATGGTGGGGCGTGTCGGCGAGGTATGGTTTCTTGGTTTCTAAATCGACAGACTATGGTCCATGGGTTTGGGAAGCTTAGGCGAAAGCCATGCACGACTCTGTGCGATCGACGGCGACGCCTTCCGGCGCCGATTACCTCCTTGGAGGCGTCGATAACGTAGGCTCCCAACTCTATGACTGTAGTTTTGTCCCCCTCCTCCTGGTGAAAACCTAGCTCTAGTTATCTAGAGCCGGTGGTGGCGACGTCATTGACACCATGACCCTCTTGAGGGCGCCACTATGAAGGGGTAGATTCCAGCGCCTGCAGCGGCCTTGTGTTCTCTCCGATTGCTCTCCTCCCCCCCCCCCAATGTTGTTGTTGGACCCTCTTGGGTGAGACTGGCCCTGGTTGTCAGTCGTTGCCGACGTCTCTGACGAGTGTCCTCCTCTGGCGTCTCTGTTCCGTCGTTGCTCTCCTTGATGGTGCCAAAAAAAAACAAATGTCGGGTGGTGTTTCCACCGCTGCCGCCATTTACCTCCAAGGCTTCCTCCCCGTGGATGGCGTTGGATGGTGGCACGTGGGCCCGGATGTGCTGGAGGATGTCACCATCAGTTCCAAGGGAGGTCGCCGTGTCCGATGATCCTGGGCTTGGGTGCCCATCGCCACTCTTAGTCCCCACTCCACTGGTTGGTCCTCAGATGGAGGGCGGCAACGGAGTGGCGTAGCGTAGCTACAAGCAGTAGTGGAGGGCACAATGGTCACGGCGAAACCGGCGAGTATGCTGTTTGGCGATCGCGCAAATCGACGTTCGGTTGGCGTCTTTCGGCTTGTGTCTAGGCTTATCCTTCAGTAGTGTTGTTGTTGGTGGTGGTGTTGTTGGTGGTGTTGTAATCCCTTTCTCCCCCATTGTATTTCTCTGGAGTGATTGTATCTGGATTGGCGCCACGCCCTTCCACCCACCGGCTTGCCCGGCATCTATGGAATGAAACTTCAGGTGGGGAGATATTATCCCCCCCGGTGTTGTTGCTCAAAAAAATAAACTAATTGCCATGGAGGGAACATAACCACATCTCAGCATTTTTTTGTCGCTAAATAAATACATCCTCATAAGGAATTATTTGTTTGCTTATAAAATTATGCTAAGAGAAGTTGTGGCATCAATACACATATTCAGAAAGCTAACTTAAAATGAAAAATTGACAAATCAAGAAGTTACTAATTTGGCGAAGGAATAAACAAAACTAATTATCACATAAAACCAGGGGCGGAGCCAGAAACTCATTTTTTTTCCATGTTAAGGGGGGCCAGCAGTGTAAAGTTTTCAAAAATTGATCAAATTTCAAAAAAAAATTAGTGGAAACTTACCTTGGTTAGGGGGGGGGGGGGGGGGGGGGGGGGGGCAGGCCCCTGCCCGCCCCCCTTGTCTCCGCCCCTGCATAAAACCATATTTCATACAAATACAAATTTCCAAAGTCAAAGACAAAAGGCTAAGGAAGAACAAAACTATAATAATTCTATCAATTTCCTTTCAACTTATTTTTCTGCTTCCACCATTTTATGATATGATGAAACAGCCACTATCACAAAGCAGCCCGAACACTAGGAACTTTATCAGTTCAAGTATTATACAACACAAGTCCATGTTTAGAACAGGAATAAAAAAAATACGAGAAACGATAATGGAAAAGCAAACTGCAGAAAAGTGGATCCTGTACAACAACAACAACAACAACAACAACATAGCCTGTATGCAAATTTAGAATACCTTAAGGTTTGCCTTCTTTGTGAAAAGCTGCCACATAGATTGCCAACCGAGTAACAGACCCACTCCAGTCAAAAAGAAAATCTAGTATAATATAAAAACAGTGAGACCAGAAGGAGTCAGAGTATTCATTAGATACATAGTAATACAAGACAAGGATTGAGAATTGTAGTATCATACATTACCCAGAGCCAACAAGCCCCTATCGAAGAAAAGGATAACACCAAGGAATGAGAATAGGATGCCAAACCCCACGAGACCTATGCCAATCTCTTTACATTGAAACATGGGGAATAAAATAGAAACTATTAGTACTTCAACTTAAAGAGGCAAATAGATGAGATCAACAAATATGAACAAGTGACAACTTTCTGTAACTGGAATGCAAATGCTATGGCATGGCAAATATGATATACTGGGCTACTGGCTCTATTTTACAGAGCATGTACATGCTCAGAGTTTTCAACTTAGCAGGCCCTTCTTTCTGCTACCATGTTGTTTTGAATTAAATTCGCTTAGTTTGTGATTTTCAACAAATTCAATGTGAACCAAAGGTTCTGACAGGAAAAAAACGACAGTATGCAATACAAACTATAAGATAGCAACAGTCTTTTCAGTAATCAATGTAGAACGAGAGTTCTGGTAATTTATTTTTAAATTGTAAACAGGTAAGGCTAATGCCTGCATGTTTGAGAAATAAAGGAAAGGATAATGAAAGCACATCGATTACTTGTACTAAGTAACAATCTTAATTGAAAACAAAACATTACTTTTGATTTCACTAATCTCGTAGGCCATCGCCCCAGCAGTTGAAGATAGCAATACGGTTTCACTTCAATGGACCACTAACTGAACCTGCAAAAGATACCAAATATTAGTTTCTTAGAAAGCAACTTCAGTCAACAACTGAAGAAAGGAAAATCAAGCTCATAAGACTCCAATATTGAACAGAGTCAGGGACCTATTGAATGTCCTCTCTTATAGCACTATACACCGCTGTTTTCTTACTTTGTTTCGTGCTCAGTGTTCCTAGACCCTAGTGACGTACTGTCATAGTCAGAGTCGAGATAATCACCACTGGAGGGTGTCCTGGGTGGAATCAATTATTAAGGATGAGAAACTGGATCATCATGAAATAGAAGTACAGATGTAGATGAGAAATTAGATGGACTGATTCTTGCTTAGATCAAATGAGGAGACTGCCACAGCCTTATATAAGCTAATAAATCCAATCCTGATGCTAAAGCCTGGAGCTAACAACCTTATCTTGTATCTAGCTAACAATCCCATTTTTAATCTTATCTCTCTAACCAAACTAATCCAGTCTCCTTCTGTACATGAGGGGTGGTTCATGGACATGCTGGCTCATACCCCCCTTCATCCACACCCATGACATGTACCAACGATTACAATCGGGGTATGTTTAGTTGGCCAACAGTGCATTTGAATTACCAAGATACACAACATAGCAGATGTTTAGCTAGAAAGAAATTGAGCACAGCCAGGACTGATTGACTGAAGCAAAATGACAGTTTCCTTTGGTGTTTTACAAACACAGAAAATTTGATGAGTGATTTGCTTAAGTGGTACTTCTGCAATGCTATGATGCTATTTTTTCTGACACAAGCAATACAAAAATATGTTTCCAAGGTGACCACTGACCACCTAGCTCAACTAGGCACTAGGCAACACCATCCTGCCTAGCCCCACCTTGGCTAGCGTAATCACCAATAGGTTCAAGGCAAAACTGTCACCAACCACAGCAAAGGAGAACATTGATATAAAAAGGCACCATCATTTGCAACCTAGAAGGCTACAATTTACGATAGAGGTGACAGAAGATTCATTGAAGAAAGTGGAGCTATACAAACGATGAGATCACCCTAGCAAAATGCATCACTAGCTGCACCCTTCATCTTCATATTTGCAGATATAAAGGAGAAGCATTTGCAAATTTGAAACTGAAATAGCTGCAATTATCAGAACTAACATGTACACTAAAATCTGATATGTTCAAAAAGGAAAAATCTGCAAATAACAGTAAGCTGCTTGAGGATGGTGCAGTACTGTGCATGATTTTTACTGCAAGAGTCACATGATCGACCGTGACCAGATAAAATCCGAAACAGTGATTTTGATGAAATATAATTGAGATAGAACTGTGCTTTAACAAGAATACACCAAATTTTTGTTGGCACATCACGCTTGACTGCTTGCTATCACTGCCATATCCGACATGAAGGTTATAGTAAGCTCCTGACATGGTCTTCATTGAAAGCACAGTCTGAGTGTTCTCTAAATGTGATGCCAGCTTTCTAGACTCTTCAGGGCAAAATCTCTCTAGAAAGCCAAAAGCTACGGGAAAATCAGGATACACCAAAGCACAATTTGTTTTGGAATACCACATGAACAACATAATAACTCAGATAAATTGCAATAACAAATTCTAATTATTTGAATATTGAAGAACATGTTAGGTGGCCAAGAGTACAAAATGTGAAGTAATCTCATGCTAGGTAGGAGTAAGTCCTAACTAAATGACCGCAAAGGGAACAGAGGCATTGGCCACTAACTACCATCAGGGGCGGTCGGGCGGACCCAATAAAGGACATGGGTGTCAAAAATAACGAAAAATAAGTTTGTAGGCATAATACATATATACTGCACTTGTAATTGGATCAGATCAGATCAGATCAGATCCGAATACAGAAAGCTTGGGTTTGGGTGCTCTGTTTCGCACAGCAGGAACGGAAAAGCTTGGGTTTGGGTGCTCCGTTTCGCACAGCAGGAACAGAAAGGGGTGGGCGTACCTGGTGGGTGCTCGTCGCCTGAGAAGGTCCCCAAGATGGAGATCTAGGCACCTGGCGTAGGGCGGCGGCGGCGTTCCAGTCGGCGCCACCAGAGACGGCAGAGCGCACGCGAGGGGACGGGAGAGGCACCGGCGGCCCGGCGTGGGTTCTCTAACGTGAGGAATGTGACTTTTCCCTTCCCGATGTCGTCCATTTAAAATCCAACGGCTGGTGGCCCTTCAGCTTTCTCAGTGCCTTCGTCTGTCCAGCCCAGACGTAAATGGCAGCCCAATAAGATCCAGTTCATAGACAGGCAATAATATAAGAGAGGTCACAGAGAGACTAAAGTGTACAGGATTATTGCAACTTATTAGCATAGACTAGAGTGGACATTATTTATTAGCATGGAACCAATTCAACCGGCGGTAAGTGCTTCTCGTCAGTTCAATCGGCAGCAATATTATAGTTTTATTACAATGTTTTGTTTGGATAACTTTTTTTTTGGCAAAAAAACGAATTTTAAAATATAAACATAAAAATATCATTTTCCCCACCTAAAGCTCGTTCCTTTCGACGAAACAGGTGTTTTCCCTCCTCTGTGCTTGAACTTGCGTCATGGCTAGCGCCCGGACGTTCAGACACTGGCCCTCGTCCGGACGCTCGCGCCTGCCTCACCTTTTGTGCAAGTTGTTGCGCTTGCCCGCCCATGCCCTCGCCTGCTTCTACGCCTACCCGACATTTGCGACTTCGTGCGCTCATCTGCCGAGCTCTTGCTGCCACGACAAGATGGAGGGAAGAGAAGGGAGGGAAGGAAGAGGAGAAGGCGAGGCGCGCCGTGCGAGGAAGGCGCGACGTAGGAGGCAAAGCCCTGCGGCAGGCTGCTATTCGTCAGCCATCGGCGCCATTGCAACATGGGCAACACCCTACTTTTCAAACATCTAGATGAAATATTTGCAACATACGTCTAAAGACAGATGAAATACTTGAAACATGCGATTGAAACATGCGTGTATAGCCATTTGCAACATGTGCAACACCAAGATCTACTTTTGAAACATTCAGATGAAATATTAGCAACATACGTTTGAAACACCTAAAACACTTAAAACATAGGCTTGCAACATGCATATATATGCACACCCAGATCTACTTTTGCAACATCCAGTCAAAACACTTGAAACATACGTCTGAAACACTTAAAAACATACGTTTGCAACATGCATATATTGTCGTTACAACATATGCAACATCTTAAATATATTTTTGCAACATCAAGATCAAAACATTTGAAACATAAGTTTGGAACGCCAAAAACACTTGAAACACGGCGTCGCCGGTGGGCATGGCCTATCTGGTGGCGAACTGTGGTAGCCAGCAAGCTTAAGTCAGGGGACGTCAACCCAGCATACACCTCCGCTACAGGATGTCAGCCCGTCGCTCCTCCGGCGGCACGCATTGGGGGAAGGGACGCGTTAGGGGCAGAGTGGGGCGGGCGTATGTGCGGTGACGTCGTGACACCGATGCGAGTGTGAGTGGGAAAATTTTCAGACATAGAAGAGACTTAGGGATGTTGTTGGGCCTGTCTACTATGCAGCCCAGGAAGGCATGGGTCCGGATAGGACGAACGACCGTGTGCAAGCATTTGCGTTGAATTTGGCCTTGTTGGGTTACCATTTATGTATGTGCTAGATAGCCATGACACTGACCCGGATCGATTGCATGTTTGATTGATCCCCTCCCATAGTTTGTACAAGATCTTGTGTCTCATGACGTAAATATTCCTCTCCAGATATAATAAAGTGCAAACTTGTTTCAAAAAAAAAAGAAAGCTGAAGGATCACCGGTCATTGGATTCTTAAATGGATGGTATCAGGAAGGGAAAAGTCACCTGTCACTTTTGTTCCTCGCGTTAGAGAACAGAGAGAGACCCACACAGAAAGAGAGAGTGCCTGGGTGAACTGGAGAACAAAAGCAAACCAAAGGGATTTATATCCGATATATACAAGTGTCAGCGGATAAAAACCTAATATTTATTTACAATAGAATTTGATATGAACTTAATTTGAATTTTTTTGCCGTGCCTACTACTTTGGGTCGAAGTTTCTCGAGTTAATTTTTTTATCTGCACCTACAATGTTGGGTCTAAGTTTTTCAAGTTTTAGGTCAAAACTTGAGGCCCTCATTTGACTTAGCGGTTGTTTCATGTCAAAAACAATGATCTAAACCCACCTAATGCATTAGTCGGGTCCGCTCGGCCCAATTTTTTAGGAGGTTGCGTAGCTCATGATGGTAGGCTTATGAAAATTACATCTAGGTTTAGATCATAGTGGTCCGTTTAGACTTATAAAAGGTGCATTGAGGTCCCAAGTGGATTTTGTGAGTTATAACGAGGTAATGATTTGTGAGTCAATACTAGGTGTGGCACATGGCAACAAGGAGACTAATGTGACCTTAAGTTTGTTGAGAACAACTTCAACAATAGAGAAATAGGTGGCATGCCAAGAAACAGAAACTCCACAAATGATTATGGGAGAAAACATAATGGAAGAGATCTGCATAACGACTTCTATGAGTTTCTAAGTACAGAGTAATATCACTTCTAAATACTTTTCGTAAAAAAGTAAAATTAATTATATATTTTATGCAGATCCTTATGGTGGCACAAAGAGACGCAAAAGACCCACAAAACCTCGCGGATGTTGAGGGTCTTCTCAAAAGCACTAAAATTATAGTCATATTGGACTGATGTGTCTATCTCAAAATCAGGTACTATTCTTGATCCTACTTAGGTAGTACTCCTCCGTCCACAAAAGAATGCAATTATCACTTATCGAGGAGTCAACCAATTTGAACTTTGACTGAAGTTATATAAAAAAGTACTAACACTTTTTTATTCAAAATAAGTATCATTAGACTAGTTATAGAATACAGTGATGGTGCAGTTACATGGTGAAGTTACATGGTGCGGCCGCACCTACACGAAAATAAAAATACAGTGATAAAAAGCCACAAGTAAGTGCACCCTCCTCAGATTTGCCTTATCTCCATTCCTAGTTATTGTAGACTAGTCCCTAGTGAAATGCGAAAAAAACAAAGCCCTGTCATCCGCTGTGTTTTCAGCAAAATTCTAGGCCAGCTATTCAGCTCAGAGAGATGCTATCTCCATATATTGACTGTCCATGAGGCGCAGCTTCGTGTGGACGTCAAGGCATCTCATGACCATTGTTCTTGTTCTTCTTCAGATGTTCAGTATTCCCTGACCATTGTTCACCAGCAACTCTTCTACCTAGACTAGAGAGTAGAGACGCTAAAGATAAAGGCATGCATTTGATGATTACCGACGACCAGAATTGCTGGTCTCCTTGTACCATCGAAGAGACAAATTAGCTCATGCATCGTCTCCTGAACAAAGTCTACTAACCTGCCTATCGTAAAACCGCTGCCACAAAACCAGTTATATTAGCCTTGGATATCTGCAACTAAGGATGGAAACGGTCGAAAACGGACTTACGATATAGAAAAACGAAAACGGTCGGTTCGGGATATTTCTACATTTAGCAATTAAAGAGTACAAAAAATGGTTGAAAATGGTTGTGAAACCAATTGAAACTGATAATTTTTCATGTTAAAAAACGGTTCATAATATAGAAAACGAAAACGGTACATTCGAAATATTTCTGTTCCGTTTTCATCCCTGTCTGCAACGGAGACTGAAACTAAGACAACATAACACTACTACGTAGAGGGGATATGTATCTTTCATCGTCACCATATCAAACCTAGATCTCTGTGAGCGAGCGTCTCTTGCCAACGTGAGCAGCAGATTCTTCCATCCATTTTTGTGAAATCTGAATTATTGAGACCTAAATCTGGACTAGCAAGCTAGGTTGCACGCACATTTGGAGCAAGGAGCAAGTCATCGTTGATGGCAAGTTGCCGCCGGCGATGATTAATTTACTCCAACTTCACTTACATTCCTCTATCTTTCGGCCATCGTCCTCTAGCTTTGCACACATTCCTCGCCTTTTGAAGAGATGCGCTTGGAAAGCTAAGCGTGATGCTCGGCTAACAAGTCAGTTGAGGTCTTGATCGAGGAGACTAATTTGTTAGTTCACTCTTATTCTTCTCTGCGCTGGCCGCTGGGTGACGAGGATTGAGGATTGCTATGCCTATGCAATGCATGAGGGCATCGTATATAATACCATACCAATACAATTGTACAAATCTGATATGAAGACACTAAAGAAGCACTCTCCCTCCGTCCCTAAATATCTATCACCGTCGGTGTGCGTGCCACAAGTTTGACTCGATTCGTAAAAAATGCGTGCAACATTTGTATCTTCAAATAAATTTATTAAAAAACTATATTCCAAGATCTTTCCAATAATATGAATTATGTACCATAAATATTAATATTTTTTAATATATATTTAGTCAAAGTTGTTTCTCAGGAAACGAAAACGACAGATATTTAGGGACGGAGGGAGTACGATCGATTTTATTAGTGCCATCGTGCTAAGCGGCTTTGAAATCGCAACGGCGGCGTACGCTAGCTAGCGTGCGCGGCTGATGCTAGTTAGATTCTTTGTATTTCAATTCGATGGGCTTTTGGGCAAAAGGGACCGGTTTCATTCCCGCTTTGCTGCTTTCAGTTTTCTGTGCTGCAACTTGGACACGGGCAATGGAGTGATGATTACACAGTAGCTAGACGCAGTCCGCAGAGCATGTGGCTCGATCTTCAGTCTCATAGCAAGCAGTGGCACACCACCTCCGATCCTTCCCTTTTGACTGGAATCAAATCTCGACATGATGTCTGCAAAATCTAGCCACCATGCATGTGCTCGTGTTAGAATCATGGCTCATTTCCAAATAAGTATCGTATCGTATCGCCGCGCAACGACAGCGATGGTTAGATCAGCGTCGTCCGGCTCCGGCCTATAATGACGAAGGCATACAACACGAGGCACTGAGGCAGTAGGCACTTCCCTAATTTTGAGCAAGAAGCTGGCTGAGACCACGAACACTGAAACCGCGGCTGGGCTGGCCCGGCTGGGAGCAGTCGTTGTTTTCCGAGTTCGGCCAGGATGCTCTGCTCATGTTGTATGCGGATGCGCGCGATGGTTGTTGCATACGTCAGAAAAAGTTCTGAAATCTGAATGTGGCCGTCGATCACTGCTCTGTTCAGGACATGGCATCTCAAGCGAAACTAGCGGTTATATGCTGTAGCTTCATCTGCGTATCACTCGTACATGCATATGCGCAGGCAGGCACGTGCAGTGCAGGCCGCCAAACAGATCGTAGTGCCCGTCGTTCGACCTGTGCCACCATCTCTGGCTGCTCTGGAACTGGAAGCATGATGAACGACGGTTTGCCAACACTTGTTTGAGTGTAAAAGCGATCGTCGGATGTGCATCAGGATACATACACACCAGGAGAGAGACAATATATTATCTCTCTAGAGAGCACACATGCCCTTAAGGGCAGATCTTACTTTTCCCATTCTGGAGCGAACAAAGTTGCCACCAACACGACATCGACATGCATCGACTTGCAAGTGGTGCATGCTTGATTCTCTGTGTTATTACATTTTGCTTTTCAATGATACAAAGCATGACCAAAGCAGGCATTGGGTCTAGACTATTCTCTGCGTGCCTGCCTGGCCTGGCTACATTTTGTTTATTTTGTACGTACACTAGACACTGCCGACATGGCTAGCTACTTGGCTACACAAGAGAACGCTCCAGAAAACAGCCTCGCGCGCACCGATTTCCGGTGGAGTGCATGCCATGTCATGTGAACGGGCTCAGAATGAGCGTGCGCGCATGCATCCATGACGCCACCGGTATTTTGTCCACCGCTGACTTGCCTCCAGGCCTATAGGAAAAGAAAGTGATAAGCTTGCAATGCCACGCCATGCCATGGTAGCGGTAGCACAGTGGACGAAGGTAGCATTCGATCGATCCAGCAAACTAAGCTAAGCTAAGCATATCCATCCATGGCGCCTGGCACTCGCCTCGAAACACCGGCTCCATGCCATTCCACTAATGGACAGCTGATCTGAGCGACGGCGAGGAGACCCTGCACTACAACTTGCACAGCACATGTACCAGCGCCGCACGTATGCGCCAGGCACCAGCGGCCAGCCTCCGTCTAGCTTAGCTTAGCACTTGAGGTTGAGGAGTAGCCGTTGCATTGCATGCAGTCAGCAAGGGATCGACAGGAGAATAATGGAGCAGTAGATCAAGTGCACGCACGCTAGCTGCTCGTCTTTTCCAGAAGGATTCTTGTTCTGCACCAGATTCCGATTGCGATCTTGATCGGTTCAGCAGTTGTTGCTCTGCACAGACAATGACAAAACAAGCAGAGAGGATATGGTACTGTGCTAGGCAGTAGCAAGTATATGATAGGTAGAGAGGATAGTATATACCAGCCTGTCTAATGAAATTCCGCGCTGAAGCCCTCTGTCATATGTCCATTTCGAAACTTTGACAGCCCATGTGAAGTAATCCTACATCCTTTCTCCAAGTTGCATTCACCCTTGGAGTGGCTGGACCAATGGGATATGCTCACGTGAAGAGAAGAACCGCTTTATTCGTCGGCCAAGGTCATGAATGTGCAATGAACCAAGAGCTCCATACGTTCCAGTCATTCCACTAACTTTGGTGTTCATATTCAATGCATCATGATGTTAAGTAAACCCTTTCAGTCCCGTGTTCGGAACTCACCAAAGTGGCATGAAAATCTTGTATTGAGGATTGAGTGATAACTCCTAATTTATTAACACCACCTTTATTCCTTTAAGGCAAAGCAGAGCTTCTCTGGTCGCATTTGAGTTTCTTGCCCCAGTGCAGGTAGTATAACCTTTCAGTTTTTTGGTGCAGAAACTGAAACTTGGATACCTGATTACCTGCAGAGCGCAAGTAAGCTGAGAATGTACTTGTAATATCAGAAGGATACAGTTCACACAAAACCTTGCGTGAAGTGCAAGAACAAAACGGGATTCGATGTCGTCCCTTACTAGTCGATATCATTGTAGACCTTATCTATCACAGCCTTGCTGCATCTTTTATTCTGAAAGGTTGAAACACAGCGTGATCTATGATAACATTATAAATATTCAAACACAACAAAGGGCAGTAAAATTGTGAGGCAAGAGGAAATGGATCTATCAACTATCATCTATGGCATTTACTGGCACATTTTTTATGAAATAAACACATTTTGGAATAAATAAATTATCTTTGACCACAACTCTCGTGTTGGCAAATCAGAATCGATCTTAAAAGCACCGATTACTATCATTATCATATTTACAGTATCCAACTGCTCTGAATAAAGAGGCATTCAGTCTATGTGCTTATTTAACACCATTAGGAAGAATAAAGCTTAAATCCTCCTGATTTATAAAGATAGAAAAATGAAGATGCTTCTCAAAGGCAAATTTGCATCATAATTCACAATTGATAGGATGAGTGTTGATGACCCACATTAACATTATCATCGTTAAACAAAAGGAAGCTCCTGTCTAGTGTTCGCAGGATGAATTTTACATGATTCTGAATTCTAGATGACACCATGCAATGATATAGAGCATAGACTTGTACAAAAAATAGCCCTTGAGCATATAATATTGAAATCATTATCTTAGGAGCAGACACCGAACAATTGATGCATTTGTGAAGAAAATCCCCTACCACCTTTAACTGTTACTGATAGTATGCTCATCCCTGTTGAAGTACCATCAATACATCATCCTTTTTCAACTCGTTGCAATGCATAAACAAAGAAACATAGCAACCATCAAGGCTTAATGTCTAGGAGAAAACAAAGGAACATAAGGCGTCAGTCTAGGATATAGGTCAAAAGGCAATCTCCTTTTTTCGCTACGAACAACTATTTATTAGGCTCTGGATATATAGGGAATAAGTGAGTGTGATACATCAGATCATATTCACCTGCGTGGAATTGCAGTGAGCACTCCTTCCATTGGTGTAGGCAGTTAGGCACAGAGGGTGGACAGCCCAAAATATTTCTGGTGATGGCAACCCATATCATTCTTTACAGTATAAAGCAAGATACCATGGCGTCTAGAGCTAATAGTTTCAGTCATCATGAATGGTCCTCATTGGGGACTGGGAGTATATATAGAGTACCAGCCTGCACCCTTCACTTCACCCAAGTTCAGACTTCAAGCCAAGTTAGCGTGCCTTGAATTGCCAATCGTAGCTAACCATGTCAAGTGACCCACTTGTTGTAAGCAAAGTAGTTGGAGATATCTTGGATCCATTTATCAAATCAGCATCATTTAGAGTCCTATACAACAATAGGGAACTGACTAATGGATCTGAGCTCAAGCCATCGCAAGTAGCCAATGAACCAAGGATCGAGATTGCTGGACATGACATGAGGACCCTTTACACTTTGGTAAGTCCATAACCACATGTTACCTCATTGCAGCATGCTAGTTTTTAATAAGAGTAAATTGGACTTTGCACCATGTAAACTGTATTTCCTTTGCACCTGGTTTAGCTCACATTTTATTTTACACCATGGTAAATTATCACTTCACACTAGGGTACATCAAACATCATCAGGATATAGAAACTCATGAAGTTTCATAGAACCTAAATGAAACTTCAGGAAACATAGCCGAAATTCGTAGTGTCTCTTGCGATTTTACGCATATTTCATGATATTTCACTCAGAGTTCACAGCATAACACA
The DNA here is from genome assembly GCA_038087645.1 of Saccharum hybrid cultivar R570. Classification (NCBI taxonomy): domain Eukaryota; kingdom Viridiplantae; phylum Streptophyta; class Magnoliopsida; order Poales; family Poaceae; genus Saccharum; species Saccharum hybrid cultivar. The sequence goes on along the minus strand of JAQSUU010000191.1, from coordinate 5,017,203 downwards.
GGACAAAGTAAAACTTGTTTTGATTTACACTGTTGCAAAGTGAAACAAGGTGATCTTGGTGCATGGTGCAAGTTATTCTTCAAGTTAAGGAACCAAATTGGATCACTGGCTTAGTGTCTTTTGTACAAACGAAACATAATACACTTCTTAACAGGAATGTAACAGTTCAGAGTACGTCCTTACGGAAGTTGCGTTCAGTATTATAGATCATTGAAACTTGAAAGTCATGAATTTTGACCATACAGATTCAGATGTTGTTTGTATTGATTGGAAAAATAAGTATAAGCTATAGAGATGTTTGTCTTCTTTTTATCTAGTGTCAACAAATATACCAGCACGTTCGCAGGTACTGAATGAAAATCAATATTATATATATGCATCCAACTAACTAGTATCTAGGAATCTAAAACCATGATGATTACCTCCAGCAACAAATGTGAATAATCTAAATATCTTACCTTAACAGAAGCCACTAACATTGGAATAGATAAAGTTCACCACACTTCAGTTTTTTTGAAAAAAAAAATTGACAGCTCAGATGGCTCAGAATCCAATCATACACTAATATTAATCTAAAAGAACAACATAAATTGCCTTAGAAAACAGACAGATATAGTGTCATTTTAAGATAAACGTATATGGATCTACACCATTTACTGCTTGGTTTAGTAAAATTGCATCTACATGAAGCATTATTTCTTATGTTTCTAAAGAAGATAACAAACTTACCACTAGGTGATGGTGGATCCCGACTCACCAAGTCCAAGCAATCCAACGAAAAGAGAGTACCTTCACTGGTAAGACCTGAAAAATAAGTGATAAATGTGATTTCCATCACTTGCGCATTCTTCTTGCATAACAACAAAGCAAACGAATTGCTTACGGAGAAATTCATGCATGCAGGTTGGTGACAGATATTCCAGAATCAACAAATGTGAGCTATGGTGAGTTTCCGTGGTCCTCTTACATTTCGCATTCCCTACTTGAATGTTTGTTTCAACCTAAAATGACAAAACAAAACATGCTGTGCCTTTTTTAGAACCCAAATAATGCAAGCTGTAAATGATGAAAAGGTTCATATATTAGTTACCAAAGACTAGGACGATATCACACTAAGCCGTTTATAATGACATATTTACAAATTTTGTTGAAGATAAATATTTGAATAACTGCCTTAGGCTTGTGTAACATGACTATCTATTTGCAAAGTCTAGATATGATACTTGCATGAATTTGTTCTGATTGGTTTTATCCAAATATATTTCAGGAAATGAGGTAGTAAGCTATGAAAGTCCAAAGCCACCCGCTGGAATACATCGCTTCGTCTTTGTGCTATTCCGCCAATCTGTCCGGCAAACTATTTATGCGCCAGGATGGAGGCAAAATTTCAACACAAGAGACTTCACAGCACTCTATAATCTAGGACCACCTGTGGCCTCAGTGTTCTTCAACTGCCAAAGGGAGAATGGGTGCGGTGGCAGACCTCGATATATTAGATGATATTAGAATAACCTCCCCTACAGGAGGACTGACGGAATTCTACATGAGGCCAAGCACACCGAATGGGTCGTAAACGCTGGACCTTAATTTCTAGATTACTTTCCCACCTGTACAAGATTTGACTATGCTAGAAATGAATTTCGCTTACTATGTGAAATGTGATAAATATATGCCAACTATATGTTCCTGCCTCCTTGATAAGGAAAACTACTCCGCATTGGTTTTTGTATGTTCCTGGTGCAAAGCAATGCTACGACCTTGGAGGCAGTTTTTACCACCAGACATAAAATGATTACTAATTCAATCAAGACCGATGCTAGTGACCTCACCGAGCATCAGAATCCAGAGCGGCCTCTCGCAAACAACAGTCATGCTTAACGATTCCAGTATTCCACCAACACTATAGAGCAAAGCAATTGCGTCCATGAAATCATCCAGCCCGACATACGAGTGCGGTACCAGTCAGGTAATGGCCCCCAACGGATTCCAAGAACAGAATCACCGCAACGTGGCGTCGTCAGAGTTTTCCCTTTTTGCGTGGCTCCAGATGGCGGCCTCTAGGAGCAACGTGGCGTCGTTAGGTAGTAAGCTATGAAAGTCCAAAGCCAAGTGCTGGAATACATCGCTTCGTCTTTGTGCTATTCCGCCAATCTGTCCGACAAACTATTTATGCGCCAGGATGGAGGCAAAATTTCAACACAAAAGACTTCTCAGCACTCTATAATCTAGGACCACCTGTGGCCTCAGTGTTCTTCAACTGACAAAGGGAGAATGGGTGCGGTGGCAGACCTCGATATATTAGATGATATTAGAATAACCTCCCCTACAGGAGGACTGACGGAATTCTACATGAGGCCAAGCACACCGAATGGGTCGTAAACGCTGGACCTTAATTTCTAGATTACTTTCCCACCTGTACAAGATTTGACTATGCTAGAAATGAATTTCGCTTACTATGTGAAATGTGATAAATATATGCCAACTATATGTTCCTGCCTCCTTGATAAGGAAAACTACTCAGCATTGGTTTTTGTATGTTCCTGGTGCATAGCAATGCTACGACCTAGGAGGCAGTTTCTACCAACTGACATAAAATGATTACTAAGGGTGTGTTTAGTTGGTGAAAAGTGGGTAAAAAGTTATTGTAGCACCTTTCGTTGTTATTTGGCAAAATTTGTCCAATCATGAATTAACTAGGCTCAAAAGATTCGTCTCGACATTCACAGATAAATTATGCAATTAGTTATTTTTTACCTACATTTAATGCTTCATGCACGCGTCTAAAGATTCGATGTAATGGGTGAAAGAGAAAATATTTTGGATATGCATGGGAAGTGAACGGGCCTAGTTCAATCAAGACCTATGCTAGTGACCTCACCGAGCATCAGAACCCAGAGCGGCCTCTCGCAAACCACCAGTCATGCTTAACGATTCCAGTATTCCACCAACACCATAGAGCAAAGCAATCTACTGAAATTGCGTCCAGGAGCGACACGATATCGAAGGAATAAACCATGAAATCATCCAGCCCGACATACGAGTGCGGTACCAGTCAGGTAATGCCCCCCAACCGATTCCAAGAACAGAATCACCGCAACGTGGCGTCGTCAGAGTTTTTCCTCTTTCCCTGCCTCCAGATGGCAGCCTGTAGGAGCACAGGAAGGAGGGCCAGTGGGCCGAGTGATGGCGGAGCATATGCCCGCCGAACAGAAAAATACCTGAAGCGCAAAAGCGCGTTGCCTTTGCCAGGATGTTGATGACTGATGAGCAGAAACGCAACCATGGGTCCTCGACTCCTATCACGAATCATCCATGACCGATCCACCCAGATGGATGCCTGATTGGCTTCTCTGCCCTTCCGTGGATGGACCACGCGGCGCGCGGGACCGTGCGCATGTGCCGTCCTGCCCGGCGAACCACGGCGCACCCAGGCCAGGGCACCTCCGAGACACCCGCGGCCGCCGCGGTGGAACAGCTAGCGAGGACCATTTCATCGAACAACCGGCCAAACGACGCCGTGGAGATGTACCGTCTTTTTTTTAAGCCCCTCCCTTTTTTTTTAAAGATTCTCTCAAATAGGCTCCTGGCGGAAAGATTTCAAAAAATAGACTCTTATCTTGGCGCCATAGTCGTCGGCGCCAAGATATAACGGCATGGCGCCACCCTGCCGTCGTGGCGCTGACGTGGCAGGGAGCATGGCGCCATGGATCTTGACGCCAAGAGCCCACGTATTAGCCAACCTCCTCTTTCTCCCCGAGTCATTCTCGTTTTCTTTCTCCTTCTCTTCGGGTTTTTTCTTTGTACACTTCGGCCAACCTCTTCAATCGACCTATTGGACCGTGAGAAGTTGGATTCTATCCGTCGATCTTCGAGGGCTAGGTATCCTCTCACCCTTCGTTATTTATTTCGAATCGATTTGGTAAAATGAAGTCATATTCCTAACCTATGAACTTCACATGTTATTTGTTCATGTGCTTTTTAAAATTCGTATGTATTGTACAACCGTAGGATGACTAGGCGTGAAAAAGCTAGAAAACAAAGGTATACGTAGATCTTTTTCATCATATATTAAACCCTTAGTTTTTAGGTTTATTGTTATTTGGTTTGTTATATTAGAACATAATTTGTTGAATTGCAGCTATGGACGGATGACTGAAAGTCCGTACGTCCCAAAGCCGCTCCCTAGCGGTGTGCCAATACACATGTGCTTCTGTGGCGATCCTTGCAAGGTAGATATTTCTGAAGATGAGGCAACATATAAGCAGAGATATTGGATGTGTTCCAATTTTACATGGGAGCCTATGGAGCGTCAGGGCCGCAGTACATTTATTATGAGAAATTGCTTTTGTTTATTAATTAATTTGTGTCTTATGAAGTTTTGCATATTAATTGGATTTGAAACAATTCCATTTGCTGCAGACCCCTCCACCGCTATGTGATTTTGAGCAGTGGATCGACACTGAGATCAAGGAGGCTGACATGCGGCTTCTACAAGGCCTGAAGGAGTGGGATGCGGAGCGCCTGGAGATATTAGAGAAGAGACGCAGAGAGGAGGCAGCAGCAAAGGAGCACAAGGAAGAGGAGGAAAGGAGACATGTTGCTGCGTGTAGGGAGGAGAGGGAGAAGAAGCTTGAGCGCGTGCGCCGAGCGAAGGCAGCGATGGAGGAGAATCCCGATGCCCAGAAAAAAGGAAAGTGGCCTCATTGTACTCGGTAGTATGCTAGTTGTATGGTTTAATCATAAACAATGTGGTCGATCTAGTATGCAATGTGTTTAATCTAATGTACTTTAGGTAAATCATGTACCTAGGGCATGTTCTGTGTTATTTATTTCGTCGTCATGTACTTCATATGCACTTTAAGTTTTTGGACCTTGTATAGTGTTGTCATATATCAGGTTTAATGTTACTGAGTTGCTGAAACTAGTTCTCGAGGTGCACATAAAACATAAGGAAGTACTGGATTTCACAATTCAACACGCATAACATAGGACATGGCATGTCAGAACTTGTACCAAACTAGGACAGATATGTTCTGTACTAAACCTAACATGCCTTAGGTAATTAGAGCGAACAACAAGCACATTACATGGCATGTGTACACGATAGATTTGTTCTATCTAATAGTGCGGCCACATAGCAAACTGTGTAGCCCCTTCTCCACAGTACCCTCCCATTATTGATGGTGGCGGTGGCGGGGGTGGTGGCGGAGGCCCGTTGTTCTTGTGGTTAGGGCAGGTGCAATATGGATCATGGTATGGTCCGTCCTGTGAAACGGCACCACTACTGATATCGTCTGCTTCGTCGTCCTTGTAACCGTTGCTAACTTCCTTTTCTAGTTCGAAGATACGGTCTTACAAGTAGTAGATGTACTGTGCGTGCAGATAGATTGGTCTAGGATCGACCCACCTAGTGAAGTCACAGTTTTCTTTGGACTCTGAACACTGCATTTCAAAGATTTTAGTGAACATGCAGTTAGTTTCGCCTATGAGATGTAAAATAATGGAGAAAAAAAATTGAGTAATAAATTTTAAAACCAATTACCTCTGCTCACGGATATTTGAAGAATCGGCGGCCTCCATCCAAACCCTTCACAAACATCTGCACTAAGCAGTCCTCACCATGCCTATATTTTGGTCAATCTTCTTTCCGGTTATCATATCCTCGGAGTGGACACTCTTTGGTGAAATCTCTCTTGTTCTCGACAGGAAAATGATACACTGGTTCATCAAAGTCTTCCGGACCCAGAGACCCCTCCCACACAATGGGAGTACCCTTAGTCCCCCATTTCCTTCCCTCTAGATGACCCTCCAGACATTACTACTCGTAGATAACTAACTTCTGGTTTCAAGTGACTACCATTGTATGGAGGAAGGTGTATATATAGCCAGCAGTGGTGTTGAGAGCTGTTGTATTGTGGCTTTAATGCTCCTGAAAAGCCTAGATTCCATCCCTGAAAAGCCTATTTGAAAACTCATCTGTAAAGGCTAGATTCCTTGATCAATCAATTCATCTGTAAAAGAGGATGTACGATAGGATAGTGACATGATAAATCACTGAAAAGGCTACTTGCTATCGGTGTACTGCACGACTTGACATGTTGTAGAAAATTTTGGCAGAGTTTTCCCTGTTTTTTATTCAATCCAAACACAAATATCACAGTAACATATGTCATCAACAATTATATATGACAATCACCTTAAACAATATATATGAGTATCCTCAAATCGTGGGTGCCTGGAGTCCATAAACTCCATAGTAGTTCATACAATATATAATAATAGGATATAACAGTCCATAATAATAGTCCATACAGTCCATATAGTCCACAAGTCGGCTAGTCCCTCACTGTCTCCTAGACCTATCCTTGCCCTTGTGTCCAAGAGTGTAAGGGTCAGGTGGTCGACGTCGCCTGGTACCGACCTGCTGCGTAGGCTGAGTCCAGGGAGCATCATCTAGCTGAGACGGTTCAATCTCCTCGTGCCCCTGGTCCTCGTCCTCGTGGTCGTCGTCGTCGTACTCGTCATCATCCTCGGTGCAAATGCCTCGCGACCCTATAGGTGGGTGGCTAGACGAACCTACGCCACCTCTGGGTGCAGAAGGCACGTGCACATCCTGCGTCGTGTCTGTCCTGCAACCACAGCGCACAGCGGTACGACGTAGCCGACGAGCCAGTCTTTGGTGCACAAAATCATGTCAACTGAATGTATTGAACATGTTAGTAATCTAATATTTGCATATTTATAGATACTTACGTCAAGGAAGCTACATGTGTCGTCATCCCTCACCCTCAGACGAAAGCGTTCTATTTCTTGGACTGACATCCTGAGGGAGTTGCTCTACAACAAAGTTTTAAGTTGTAATTCATTGTTACGCAAATCGATATATAAAAGTAGAGCAAATGACATACCACTCTGTCCAAGATCGGCCCTGCTCCCACCTGGCGACCTACACGAGTAGAGTGGTCGTACGCCGTGTCCTCATCCTCGGATGACTCAATGTCAGTGTAGTCATCGTGTGTCCACAGTAGCTTAAGCCTCGAACGAGTCGCTTGGTGGTACCAAGCTTGGTACCGCCTATACTCTATGTTCGTGTGCGGCTCATCGTTGTCGTCCACGTTCTCGTCGAACATCTCCCACTCTTCGATGTAGTCTCGGTGGTGATGGGCCCAATCAAAGATTTTCCTATTTTTCTTACGATCGAGCCTGCAAAACACGTACACAAGTTAGTCAGCATCGTGTGACTATAACATGCATGTATGCCAAAGTTAAAAATTTTGGCAGAGTTTCCTTTGTTTGTTGAAGCAAACCACACCTATATGCATTCCATAGACATACAAACATACCAATAATTATTTCATCCATCTTATTCGACATATATCAAGTGGTAATAATATAAGTGCAACTTCAGGAAAAAGGTCCAATTACAAAGAATAGAACACTTACTTGTGCAAGTCAACACCGGTCGACACTGGAGATGGTGGACAACGCTGCCTTACTCTAAACTGGAGTGCAACTCGATGTGGAAGGTGGTACTCGACAGCATAGAAGCAGATAAGAGGGCACCTCACCCTGTAGAGCTCGCTGTCGCTGTCACACACGTTGCTCACCGCAAAAGGAAGTGCGGCCTCATCCGCGTATGGCTCCCAAGTCACCTGCAACGTGTCCAAACAAGAAGTTAGATAACTTAATAAATAATTTCTTTCGAACCAACATGTATAATAATTTGTACTTGCACTAGAGGCCATTAGCCTGTCTAGCTCGTCCGTGTACTCTTTATACGCCCGCTCCATCCTCGCGTGAGGAACTGTCACCTGGTCCCACAGGTACGCCCACGTTGGCTGTAGACGTGCGTTCTGCACTGGGAACCAGTCATGAGGAGCCAGCACCACGACACAAGCAACTAGAAGCCGCAGCTGGAGTAGGTACGCACACCCACATCCACAGCTGGAGTAGGTACGCACACCCACCAAGTGAGGCTGACTGTGAAGACCACCGACACGCCTCGCAAAGCTGACGGTAAAGGAAAGCCAACACTGTAGAGCCCCAGCTGTAGTGACCCGCCTGGTCTCAGTCTGTGAGACAGTGGATCCACATCCACGACGCAGTGTCCCCCGTTCCGTCGGGAAAGAGAACAGAGCCAAACAAGTGTAGGATCCATGCCCTACAGTAGTACTGGACTGTCTGCTCGTCTATCCCTGGAGGACACTGTGCGAACTCAGTCCGAAGCCATGAGAGAAGAACACTAGAAGTGCGCTCTCCTTGCTCACCCACCGGACGTCCAAGGAAGGCCTCCACCCGAGCTCTCCAACCCTCTGACCTACACTGCCCTGTCACTGCCCTCCCACGAATCCTCAGACCTAGCATCTTCTGACAGTCCTGTAGCGTGACTATCATCTACTCAAACGCCATGTGAAAGCTGTGAGTCTCAGGTCGCCACCTATAATTTTAGCAAACCAATAATGCTCCTTAGAAACATAACCGCGTGAACAAATGATTAGTAATACAACATATGTGTTCATAAAATACCTGTCAACCAACGAAGTCAAGCCCGCTGAGTTGAACAAAGGCAGGCTACGATGAACCTAGAAAGATATGACGTCCAGGCCAGCTCTCGATAGGTAAGGTGTGTACCTATCGTCGTACTGCATTTCCAAGAACCCTCCATGTACTCTAGAACGAAGGAGCGGAAGGTCCTGTATTTTAACGAAATACAAATATTACTTGACACACAAATATGCAATTATAATTCAAAGTATGTGATATAGGAGTGTAAAATCTTACCTGCCCCGACGCTACGAGACGTCCTCGATGGCTCTCGTCGTACACCGGGTCCAGAAGGTGGAATTGCGCCATCCTACAAAAAAAATATAGTCAGTAAGTTATAAAATAAATATGCCTTTAAACATAAAGCTAGAATTGTACACTAAATACGATATGTATTAAATAATAGAAACAACTACAAGTCGCACCTCACTAATTTGCCAATGGCAAGTGCGGGAATTGTGGCCAAGTCTACCGCACTTGCCACACTCATACTGCTCTGGGTCATTAAGAAATGGCGTCGCTCTCCCACATCGTGTTCTATCTGGTATCTGATCCATAACCATCCTGTGCCTCGTCCTCTTTCTAGAGCCCCGCTTGTCCCAACAGTAAGCTAGATCTGCAACGTACGTTGGACCGTCGTATGGAGGCCACTCTCTAGGGTCCTGGAAAGGCAAGAAACGGGGCCTCCATGTTTGGACAAGCGTGTCGACACTAAACTCGCGAGGTATCCTAGCCTCAATATCATAGTTGCGATGCCTAGCAGCTGCTACAAGGTGAGAACATACAAAGTGATACTGCCTTAATTTTCCACAAGTGCATGAGAAATCTTGAGGACTACCACATGAATCCTCGACTCTCGGACCTCACCATCAGATGTAGTACCACCGGTATGCTTCACCTCATATCTTCCTGTGGCATGGTCAAAACATGTGACCTCATGTGTGCCAGCCCTTTCCTTCGCCTTGTCTAGATGTGCATGTGGTGTGGGAGCTCAAATCTTACCTTCACTCTGCAACTGCAATGCATGGGCGTGCCGATCGTTGAACCATGCAACAAGCTTGTAGAAGGTGAATTGAATGACAGCGTTCACGGGCATACCACGAATCCCCAGCAACAGCTTATTAAAAGACTCGGCCATGTTGCTGCACTGAAACTCGTACCTCCAACCACCTGCGTCGTGAGCTCTTGTCCATTTTTTCACATCTCTCATCAAACCTGTCAGCCATTGTCTACCTTCTGCATTAGATGCGGTTCTGACCTCCTCTAACTTCCTCCGGAAATACCTATCCTCAAGCTGTCGAGCAGCCTCCTGGAAAAGATCAAAATTATTCTTCACACCATCCTTCCGGAGTAGATTCTCAGCAAGGTGCCGAGTACACCAACGATGGTGCAAAGGTGCATACCCCTCTATCTCCTCTCACACATCATTAAGTATGCCCTGGTGCCTATCAGATATGACACCCACCTCCCTGTCAGGCCCAACCACATGTATCCGGACTAGCCTCAAGAACCATCCCCATCTATCATTATTCTCCCTCTCAACCAAAGCAAATGTCAAAGGAACAACCTTGTTGTTTGCATCACACGATATGGCTATGAGAAGTGTGCCACGGTACTTGATAATCAAGAATGTACCATCAATGAAGAAGACTGGACGGCAGTGCCTAAATGCCTCGACACACTGAGGGAAGCACCAGAAAGCACAGAAGAATATCTGTCTCCCATCCTTCCATGCGTCTGGCCTAGGGATGTACTCATAATGCATGTCTGGATTCACTGCTTTGATTGCATTAAGAAGTACTAGAAGCTGCCCGTAGCCATCCTCCTAATCCCCATATATCATCTTCCACGCCCGCTGCTTAGCCCTCTAGGCTTTGCCATAAGATATGTCATATCCTCCATACACCTCATTAACTATTTTGATAATTGTCCTGACCTTCATGTTCGGCTCTCCCTGTAATACTTTCATCAACCGCTTGGTAATGAGGGTAGATGTCAACTGCCGATGCTTCGTGCTGAGGTCATGTGAAGAACAAGTGTGTGGCCCGACAACTCTTGTGATCTTCCACTTTCTAGAGACCTTTTGCTTCCTTGCACAAACCCTCTATGGACAGCTTTCCTTGTCACAAACAACCGTGTAACGCCGCTCCACATGGGAATGCAGGACCTTGTACGGTCTCTTGCGTATCACTACAAACGCCTGCAACCATCTCTTAAATGCAGGGAGGTTATTGAAAACCCTCCCCTTCTCTATCTCCATACTAGGACCAGCCTCTGGAACTTCCTGCAGCTCATCTTCACGTCCTTCGGCACACGCCTGATCTGAATGAGTAAGATCACTGAACTCATGAACCACAGGATCATGACGGCCAGGAAAAATACGCCTCAGCATCTCAACGTCACTCTCCATGAGCTCTCCAATGGGACGATCATCGTCAGAATCAACAGCCCTTGCGATCTCATATGGCTCTGAATCATTCATAATTTCAACACTATTGGAGGCACGGATTCCATCTCCAATCTGGACTTGAGCATCAGTAGGAGGAGCACCCTTATTATCGGGAGCGTCTCCTACAACATAGCCATAAATAAGAGGAGGTGATAAGAAAAGTGGATGAAAAGAAGAGACTTAAGCTACAAAGATAAAACGATGCCTAATTGACACTTACTCGGATGATTCTATGTCAAAGGGATCTCCTGAGGAGGATGTGCCACATCATTGGGGGTAGATTGTGCATCGAGAACGGTAGGCAGAACCTCAGCATCCACATCACGTTCCGGGACGGGAGGTTCAAAGTATGCCTGCTCACCCATTGGCGGGGACAACCCAAGAGGGATGGGATCAACAAGCACCCGATGCACAACCACGTCCAAACTTTGGAATTGACTTTTCATAGCCGATCTCACATAGTTGTCCCACTGATCTGCACACCCTATTGGGATCATCTTCCTTAGCATGTTGGGAGGGAAACCTAGGTGAAGTACACCCTCAACTATGATGCCATCATCTCCATAGCAATGTACCTCCTCACGAGCCCTTGCAGTCAACTCACTAAATGATGGCTTCTCATTGAATAGCACAGGCACACTTTGCATGTCAACAAACTCAATATATCCATAGCGATCTCGTTCCACAGTTCCTCCATGATATATGCTCACTAGGTTGTCCATCTAGTTCCCAAACATAACGAAGCACAATTGCTTTACTACAATATACACAAAAAATAAATACTAAATACTACTAACTACTAAGTATTCATAACTAATAACTACTACTAATTGCACAGTACTACTAACTAACTATGTCAAGTAACTATCTCTGTAACTAACTATATAACTATTTAACTAACTAAATAACTAAGTAACTATATAAAGTATCCATCAATTTTAATCTATAATACACTAACTAACTAGCTATATAACTAACTAACTATTATTAAGTAAGAACAACAAAGTATTTTACCTTGTGCAGAAGCGGAGATGCCAGCGCTTGAGATGCGAGGGACGAGCAGCAACGCGCGGCCTAATCGGGCGTGCAGGCCGGTGGAGGCGGCCGAACGGACGTGCAGGCGGACGGCGGCGTCGGCCGGCCGTGCGGCCGAGGCGGCGCCGCGCGGGCGGGCCGGCGCCGGCGCGCGCGCGGCCGGGCGATGGCGCGGGCGCGGGGCGCGCGCGGGCGCGCGCGTCCAGGCGCGGTCGGCGACCAGCGGCGACGTTCAGGCGGACGGCCGTGCGGGCAACGGAGAAGAAAGAGAAAGAAAGAGAGAGAAAGGAAGAGAGGAAGAAGAATACGCTTTTACTGGGTGCTTGGCACCAAGATCCATGGCGCCATGCTTGGCGCCAAGATCCATGGCGCCATGCTCCCTGCCACGTCAGCGCCACGACGGCAGGGTCGACGACTATGGCGCCAAGATAAGGGTCCATTTCTTGAAATCTTTCCGCCAGGGGCATATTTGAGAGAATCTTTCAAAAAAAGGGCTAAAAACAAAAAAGTCGGTGGAGATGTAAGCACTGAGCACCCCCGCAGCGGCATTTCATCGAACATCTCTTTCGTGCCACGGTCCTGGCGGCGCTCACGCCCTTATGGAAAAGTGGGTTGTGCTGTGCGCGCTGGAGCTATGCTACGCCTACTCTATGCTACGATAGACTCTTTTTGGCATCAGGCTATCCGCAGCTCTGAGCGGTAAAGCGGCCGGTACGCTAACGGTGGTGTACCGCGCGTCTGTAACGCGCGCGGCAGCGTACCGGCCGCACAGGGAAACGCTAGAGCTAGCGCGTGTGAGAAGGCTACGGTAAACTGTAGCAGCACTGTAGCAAGAGAGAGGTAGAGTTGGTGAGAGAGAGAATGGAGGAGAGAGGAGAATAAAATATGAAATATTGGGTATAGAGTATGGGATAGAGATAACACGGATGCGGAAGAAATAGATATATAGTATAGAATCTCGATGACTATGATAGAATATTCCTTTGTAGAGATGAAAATAGAGGTGGACGAGTGCGGATAGCCTCAGGACGTTTGGTTTACGGGTGGCGGAACCGTCCGAACCTAACACCGAACCTACCTGTGTTGTTTGGTTTGCCGGACGAGTTCAACTGAGGCGCTGTTTAGTTCCCACAAAAAAAATTCATCCAGTCATATTGAATGTTTGACAAATACATGAAACATTAAACATAGATAAAAAAAACTAATTACACAGTTTGCATAGAAACCGCGAGACGAATCTTTTAAACCTAATTTGTCCATGATTGACCATAAGTGCTACAGTAATATACATGTGCTAATGATGAATTAATTAGGCATAATAAATTTGTTTCGTAGTTTCTAGATGAGTTATGTAATTTATTTTTTTATTAGTATATAAATACCCCTTTCAACGTCTATGAAACATGTCACGTGACACGAAAACTTTTGACGAACTGAGGCCTGAGCCGTCACGAGGACATCCCACGCAGCAGTTCCGCAAAGCCATATACGACGGACGAGTCTATTGCACGGAAAAGACCGGACGAGCTCATGCCAGATCAACTCATGCCGGATCAGATCGGTCTGTGAACCAAAACACGCTGAAATTTGTCACTTTCTAGCTGCTTTGGTCAACACTCTCAACAGCGACTTAGGAGTACATTAAAAAAAATACGCTCTTTTAACATTAAAAAACAAATAAAGACTCTGCTGCTGTGGCCTGTGGCCAGTTAATGGAACATGAATACGCTCAAAAATCAAAATAATGTTGTGATCACAATCGTTTTGGTTTTTGAACTGAAATATACAGGTTCGAATGAATAAACGCCGGACGATTGTGTATAAGGTTCAGCGAAAAGCGTGGAGAAAGTTCAAACAAGGAAACTGTAGCCTCGTGCTCGCATAAACAAGCGGCAACCAAAATCTAATCAGAAAGAGAGGAATAGAAGAACTTACGGGCTACGGCCGCTCAGCGACATGGCTTTTTCATCATGGATTATTTTTTTAAGGAAAACAACGGCAACCGTCATCAGCTGCTTAGCGAGACGGCAATAGTTAGGTCAGTTTCAGTCGGTATTTTATGTCACTGTTGAAACAGTGTAGATAAGTTTCATCCCAACGAAACTCATTAATACTATGACACATCAACTTATTTAATGTTCATAAAATCTCATAAAACCTCATTGAGACTGACCTTAAGGCGAGCGGTCGTAGTCAATGGAGTCATTTACATTTTCGAGGTGCAAAGTTTTCCCAGATGGCAGGTGCACAAGTATCATTATCAAAGGAATCTGTCTATGGAGTAACAACAGGAAAAAAAAACTTTTTGAGGTGCCAAGTTTTTTACAGATGGTGGGTGCAGAAGCATTGTTCTCAAAGGAATCAAAGCACAGATTGTAATGATGCTTCGTATTTGGGGGTTTTCTATTGCTTCTGAAAACTCTAATAGGTCAGGTGCATCAGACTGAGTGATTAACAGAGGAGAGCAGGGACTTTAGCAACAGAAGATTCGGTTTTAGGGTGACTAAAAAGAGGTGGGAAAGCTTTCCATCATGGTGTGAGTGCCGCACCAAAGATCGGCCCAAAACGCGGTCATATTGCCATTACCAATAAAGGCCTTAGTTTCAGATCGGCCCAAAACGCTGCCATCATGGATTCTTGCACCTGCCATTTCAAATGTGTTCATCAATGTCCCGGGGTTGAGACAAAAGATGCTCAAAACGTTAGTTAGGATTCCCTATCATCCTGAGCCTGTTTAGAAGAGGGGGGATTTTGGATGAGGAAGTTCACATCTCTACCAAAACCTAACAAAAACCCTATCTACACACAGGGCCATCAACGGCCTGCTGTAACAGTAACACCAGCCACTGTGTATTAATAGCTACGGCCCCGTTCGGCTGTGCTGATAAGCCAGCTGAAAAACACTGTTGACTGATTTGTTGTGAGAGAAAAACACTATTCCGACTGAAAAAACAAGCTGAAAAAGACGGATTATAAGCCGGATAAGCAGGGCCTACATCGAGCTTTCGTGTTTGCTCATATTCTCAAGGTTGCTATCCTGCAAGTATCCGGTTAAACATGGAGTTCTGCTCTGAAAGCTTATGCAGCATTACAAAAAAAATCACTGGTACAAGAGTAACTTTCAGATAGAGATAATAAGAACCAAAGTAATTCTACAATGCAAAATACAGTGATAAACAAGTCCAAGGTTTCCCTTCCCTCTTTTCAGAAAGGATGCATTCAGTTAACAGTCTTACAGATGGCGAGTTTGCTCTGCAAACTAAACTATTTACAAAATTGCATTTCCCTAGTGACTAGATATCACAAATTTACAATCGCTTCTCCTGTGATAAAAATCACTGGATGCTAATTGAAAAATCATTAGTCGTTTCGCTAAAATTTGGCTTATGTTGCTGCTTATGCTGATTTGTTGCAAGAGGAACATTGTTCGTTGCTTTCAGCAGTACTACTTCATCAGTACTTTTCAGCGAACGAACAGTGTTTTCCTCTCACAACAAATCAGCATAAGCAGTAACATGAGCCAAATTTCAGCAAAACGAACAGGACCGTACTAGCATCAAGTCCCTGCTTGATTCACTCAGTGTCATGTTCGATTCCAATCCTTGCCTACCAAAATGCCACGTTATTTTTACCTATCTTCCCAGGTAATGCTGGATCAAGCCTGGTCTAGCTGACCACTGACCAGTTCGGGATGCCAAAGTGGAAAGGCCCATGGAGGACAAACAGCTATCCTTCAGGGCTCCTGGTCCCTGAACCTGAAGAGATGATGGTGAATTCGTGGCCCCAATTGTTGTAGGAACCATAGACGAAGCACCAGCTCTAGCAGTGTCACCCAATGCACCAGGCCCCAATACACCTTCACTCGGCGGCGTGCTTGTCGTGCTCTGAACCGGCAAAGAGGGAACAGCAGTGGCCACAGGACCCGCACCAAGAATACCAGCGCCACCTGACGCCGCGGCATTCCGACGAAAGGCAACAGTGGCTGAGGCTGTGGTTGAGCTACTCCCCTTCGTCGTCAGCCGATTCTGCGGGTTCGAGCAAAGAAGTGGCAGCTTGGGTGTCAATGCAGTGTCCTCGGACTGGAGCTGGACAGTGGGCAAGGTAGCAGCTGCTCCATTGCTCTGGTCACCATTGTCCGCGGGTGCGGCAGGGGCTTGCTTCCTCTTCCGCGCCCTGTGCGCGAGCCGGCAATGGAGCTCGCACCCGTCGAACACCTTGGTGGGCTCCTCGAGTGCCTTCCTGAGGCCCTCAGGCGTCTTGTAGACGAAGATGGCGTAGCCCCGAAACAGCCCGGTGGTGCGGTCAGAGCCAAGGGGTCCCTCCTCAATCTCGCCAAACTTGGAGAAGAACTCCCTCAGGTCGTCACGCCCAGCGCGCTCGGGCACGTTGTCCACGAACAGCTTGCGGACGGAGAACGAGGAGGCCGGGGCAACGGGGCCGAGGGAGGCGAGTTGGCAGGCGACGGGCCGGCCGTCGACGCGCTTGGAAGAATCGGCGAGCGCGCGGCGCGCATCGGAGCGGCGGCGGAAGGTGACGAAGCCGTAGCCCCGGCAACGGCCGGTGGCGCGGTCGGCAACGGCGTGGCACTCGTCGAGGGCGCCGAAGGGGACGAATGCGGCAGCCAGCGCCGCGGAGGTGGCGCCGGGGCCGAGGCCGTGCACGAATAGGCGGCGATGCGCGGCGTCGGAGGCGGCAGAGGCGGCGACGCGAGCGAGGAGGGCAGGGTCACGGAGGCAGGCGTCGGTCAGGAGGTCCCGGAGCTCGTCCCTGGTGAATAGCTCCAGTAGTCTACCGATATCCTCCTCGTCGGCCTCCGACACCTCCTCGCACTCGCCGGCCGCCGAAATCTCCGCCTTTGGTGGGCTCATCGTCGTGGAGTCGTCGTCGACTTCTCCGCCTACCGGCTCTCGATCGACTCGCTCCGCCGGCGGCTGCACCTTGCGGGGCAGCTTCCGCCTATCCATGGGCGCTGGATTTGGGAGTGGGGCTCCGCGAGATTTTGCGCACTTGCCGGAGGTGCAGAGCGGCGCGTGCTGGAAGAAAGAAGCAGGCGGTGGACAAGCGGCGGCGGCAGGCAGGCAATGCCACTGTTTGTAATTTGTATTGCTTGCTAGCGTTGTGAAAAAAAAAATCATCGAAACTGATTGTATTTTTTTCAAACAATTTGTATCCCTACTTCAAGGGACAGTTCGAACTGTTGTAAAAAAAACAGTTCAAATTTCACTGATTCTTTTTCACAACGATATTTCCTCCATCTAAATAAGATTTTGCAAAAAAAAAAAACACCACATCAAAACCAACAATCCAACGGACACAGTCACTTCGAGGTCCCTAAACTTGAAACATCCATGGCGTATACTCATTTAATGGTCTTTGTAAAAATTGAGTCGCGCCCTTTATTCACGGAGAGAGTATATAAAAACAGAAACAAAATGGCACGGCGTTAGGGCGCCTATCTTTCTAGTTATTACATGGTACATCAACAACTGTGCACACATGAGGGTATTTGTATTCATCACGGGCCAGTGCAACAGCAATAGTTGACACTTATACCACCTACACCAGGGGCAACTTTGCAACTGGGTTCGCTCCCTGGCCTTGTCCTTCTGCATTCATCCTTGCACCAAGATATTCCATAAGCGCAAGTCAAAAAGGGGAAGCATCCTCCATCTCCACCTGATAAGTAGGCACCATGTAATAGAGCAACAACAAATCGATTAATAATGCAAACATATATATGATGTATGCACTTCAAACTTTGGTGTAAAAAACTTCAAATATCAACAAGAAAAAACAAAGACATGCACAAAAAGAAAGGAATATATGTTCAACTTTGAACATAGAAATCAGTTCAAAACAAACATTTAGAAACGTGTCATAACAAATTATACGTAGGAACAAGTATTCCGACTTGGTGCCTAGTTGCATATAGCGACTTACCATCTGCATTACATGTTGAGAAAATCGTAGCCGCAACAAGTACTGCTATGAACAAAACCATAGTAGTAGTATCGATCTTGACATGCGACATGATGACGACAATAAGATATATATGGGGAGTCGTTTTATATTAGGTACGATTTGTTGTGCGACCAGTGCCTAATACTTAGTCACTTATATATATATATATATATATATATATATATATATATATATATATATATATATATATATATATATATATATATATATATATATATATATATATATATATATATATATATATATAGAAGTATAAATGGTAGTTGCCAAATCAAAGCAGATCTGGTTTTTAGGCCGTCGCCAAATCAGATCTGGTTTTATTTTGATCAATATCTCAAAACCATATCTTTGCATTGATTGTACTCCCTATTATAAGATACTTTGGTTTTTTAGATATATTGTTTTAATTTTGTATGTGGACGTAGTGTACATATCCATACGTTGCAAAAACTATATATATAGAATAGCCAAAATATCTATTAATTTGGTAGCAATTCTTCTAGGTGATTACTGGCAGCAATTGCTTTGATTGATATCTCCAAACCATATCTTTGGTCGACATTTATTGGCTTCTATTTCCGAGGAGGGATTATTTGTGGGTAATCATGGAAGCATGGTAGTAATTTGTATGTCATTAATCTCTCTCTTAATCTAGAGATACAACATTATTAGAATGCTATATATGTTCTCTACCTTATCTCTCTGTATACCTCTAATAATATACTGTACTCCCGCCAGGTTGGTAAAAGAAGTCATTTCGATAAGGTTTGGGTCAAACATTGGGAATATAAATCACAAATAACTTTTAAGTTGTTAAGTTTGGAAATATGAAAATCATATGAATAGATTTATCTTGAAAAATCCCTTCATAAAAATATGCATATATCATTTTTGAATAAATATTTTTATCAAAATAAAAAATCAAAATTATGCTTTGGAGACTGTGAAGGACTTCTTTTACAAACCCGGAGAGAGCACCTCGTATATTAAACATCACGGCGTGCCGGTCGTTGGAGTCGGTGGTCAGAGAGCCAAAACATACGAGCAACGGATAGACAAGCTAAAAAAATAGTTCGATTTTCACTCAGTCTACCCAGATTTTTGTCCCCAACGGAGATGACATTTTCTCCATCCCCACAAGATTTTGCAAATAAAACACCACATGAAAATCAGTGACCCGGGTCTATTCCCGACATGATTCACCTCGATCCAACGAACACGGTCACTTTGATGCTTCGACGCACCCACCGGCGGCCTTCGGCGACGCGTGGGATCCTCCACCTGCGGGTCGCAGCTTTCAGGATCCGGACCGGAGTCTTTTCTAAGATAACTATCCTCGAAGGGATATGGATCGATTCATATTCCTCCCACCGCCTCTTCCACTTGCGACCCTCGGCCATGGCCCCTGGCGGCAGTCGCGAAATGCCAGCGATGACAACCAGCACCAAACGGACGCGGGCCAGTGTGGCGGACCAACCGGATGTGGCGAGCGCCACATGAAGTCGCAGAACGCGGAGCCCTGGAGACGCTACAGCCGAGGCACGCCGTCGTAGCACGCTCACGCCGTGCGGGGCGGGGCCATAGATGTGCGCGCTCGCGCGGACAAGGGCAACGGCGGTGGCTCGGCTCCCCGTCGTGGGGAAGGAGAAAGGAAATGAGTGGGGATTGGGGTGGGTGCGGGGTGAGGTGCTAGATGGCACTCGAGGTGCGAGCATGGAGGCCACAGTGCACGAGCGGGGCCGCAAACGCGCGCACGAGGGCAGCGGCTCTGCTCCCTGTCATGGGGAAGGAGAAAGGGAGTGGGTGGGGGGCTAATGGGCGGGCCCCTGACGACAGTGAGAGAGGGAGGAGGGAGGTGGGAAAGGTCGGGTGGGCTTTTTGCCTTTCGGCCTAGGCAAAAAGGAGGTAGGGCGGGAACGGCCTTGGGTCGGCGAGGAAGGGAGGAAGCTCTCTAATAAGAATACATATGCTCTCTAATAATATAATCTGTGTATTTTCTATTGGTCCGGATATGATGAAGGGTTAAGACTTGGCACATCCACACCAAATGTTGGTATAGGTGTTTATTCTTGCACCATGTGATTTTGTAACTTTGTCACATACATACTTTTTCCATGTTCAACTATCTGCAAAGATTTTTCTCTCACCTGGTGCTTATTAGCACACCTGTATGCCCAGAGCTTTTCTTTAAATTTTCTTTTAGGTGCTTAATAAATTTTTCATCCTACTTTGTTGGGAGAACTATCAAAGCATCTGGCGGTAGCAAAACTTTTATAAGGTTGATAACATATTGTTTTGCCAGCAGCATCCGATGTATTTCTTCCAACATCTTTTTTTAACCATATATTACCTCATATGTATGGATAATAATCCTTCTTTTCCTTTCTTTTAGAATAACTATTCTCTTTCTTTGATGTGGTTTCAAGCGATCCCTCAAGGGAAGCTTATATATGTGTATAGTGTTGCTCCACCACGTTGAGTGCTAAAGGTTTCATCCTCCTAAACATAAAGATTAATAACTTTGGTATGTTTGCATGGTGGTACATGTTTCATTGTCTCATCTATCCAGTTCTAGGTGTGCTATGACTAATTTACTATGGTTAGCCCTTTTTCTTGAATTACTCTCACATTTGGTTTTGCAGTGACAGAAATCTACTAAAGCCTGGGTGTACTTTCCTCTCAACATAAACAATGGTGCTTCGAACCTTCAGCAGCAAAGGGTGTATTTGATATGTGGTCATTCATTTTTTAGAAGATTGTAAGACATAGTTGTGTAGCTTACTAAGGTGTACTATTTTGTGTGATTTTTATAGATGTTTGTAATTACTAACAATCTTATTGCAGAATCTGAGTTTAAATGAATGGCTGAACAAATAAAAACAATTTAAAGTCGATGTTATTTATAGATCAGGCAGGCCGTTCTTGCATCAAAAGTGTTTCAGTATTGTATCTGATGGGCCATATGCCCATCCCCCTAAACCCGAAACATGCATGGAACATATAAAAACAAAAACAAAACGACGTGGCTTTAGCGCGCCTGTCTTTCTACTTAGGGTGTGTTCACTTCGCGAAAAGTAGCTGAAAAGTTACTGTAGTATCTTTCGTTGTTATTTGGCAAAATTTGTCCAATTATGGACTAACTAGGCTTAAAAGATTCGTCCCGACATTTACAGACAAACTATGCAATTAGTTATCTTTTTTACCTATATTTAATGTTCCATGCATGCGTCGAAAGATTTGATGTGATGGGTGTAAGAGGAAATATTTTGGGTTGGGATGGGGAAGTGAACAAGGCCTTATTACATAATACATCAAGAACTGCGCACACATGAGTACTTGCATTCATCACGGGCCAATGCAGCAGCAATAATTGACACTTATCACTACAGGAAACTGGCTCTTTGCCGACTGCAATTTTCTTTGCCAACTGTTTTTTCTCGACACTCGGCAAAGAGGTCCCTTTGCCAACTGGAATTTCCTGCAGTCGTCAAAACAGGATTTGCCGACTGCCTAGATTTGCCGACTGCCAGGCAGTTGGCAAAGAATTGCAGTCGGCAAAGGCAGGCCATGGTTGACGCCATCCACACCGTCACCTTTGCCGACTGCCACTCCGTCAACAGTCGGCAAAGGCGCAGGCTTTGCCAACTGCCACTGATGGCAGTCGGCAAAGAATTTTTATTTTTTTCGATTTTCGATCCCAGTTTTTTTGTGTTGCCTTGCTACAGTAATTACATGATATATTCCAAGTTTGAGATCATTTTGATTTATTTTGCTATATTCCGTAGATTTTTTCTGTTTCTTTGATTTTTTCCGGCAGCTCCAGATTTCAACTGCAGCTACATGAAATAATGGAATCCGGTGATTCAGAAAATGATATTCATGATGTTTGGAGCATGTTGAGGCCGTGTGCGGGGCCTCGCGTGAAATTTCGACCGTATTGGTATTGGAACACGCCGAGCCACGCGCGTGAAAAGTGTTTTAAAATTTTATAAAATCGAAACGGAGTCCGAAAATGACGAAACTTGACGACGTGTCTTGTCATCGCATGCGGAGGCTGTGGTAAAAATTTGAGAAAGTTTCGAGCAAGTGGCGACGTCGGGTGGCTAAAACCTGGACATCTCAAATTTTTACCACAGCCTCCGCATGCGATGACAAGACACGTCGTCAAGTTTCGTCATTTTCGGACTCCGTTTCGATTTTATAAAATTTTAAAACACTTTTCACGCGCGTGGCTCGGTGTGTTCCGACACCAACACGGTCGAAATTTCACGCGAGGCCCCGCACACGGCCTCAACATGCTCCAAACATCATGAATATCATTTTCTGAATCACCGGATTCCATTATTTCATGTACCTGCAGTTGAAATCTGGAGCTGCCGGAAAAAATCAAAGAAACAGAAAAAATCTACAGAATATAGCAAAATAAATCAAAATGATCCCAAACTTGGAATATATCATGTAATTACTGTAGCAAGGCAACACAAAAACACTGGGATCGAAAATCGAAAAAAATAAAAATTCTTTGTCGACTGCCATCAGTGGCAGTTGGCAAAGAGCCTTTGCCGACTGCCAGGGAGTATGGCAGTCGGCAAAGAATTTCTGAGAAAAAAATAAAAAATATCCTTTGCCGACTGCCAGGGAGCAGAGCAGTCGGCAAAGTATTTTTAAAAAAATTAAAAAAATTAATTTTTTGAAAAAAAATAATAGACCTTTGCCGACTCCTCTGCTCCCTGGCAGTCGGCAAAGGGAAAAAAATAAAAAAAATAAAAACGGTGCCTTATCCGCTCGGCCGGCCCTCCCCATCCCCAAAATCCCGCTCGGCCGGCCCTCCCCCTCCCCCGGCCGCGTGCTCCTCCTCCCCCGCCCTCCCCGGCGGCCGCGCCCCCTCCCCGGCGGCCGCGCGCCCCCCTCCCCCGCGCCCTCCCGCTCCCCCGCGCCCTCCCCCTCCCCCGCGCCCCTCCCCTCCCTCTCTCCCTCCCCGGCGGCCGCGCCCCGCGCCCTCCCCCTCCCCCGCGCCCCTCCCCTCCCTCTCTCCCTCCCCGGCGGCCGCGCGCCCCCTCCCCGGCGGCCGCGCGCGCCAGGCCGCCGGCCATCCCCCCCGCGCCCTCTCCCTCCCCAGCGCCCCTCCCCTCCCTCTCTCCCTCCCCAGCGGCCACGCCCCGCGCCCTCCCCCGCGCCCCTCCCCTCCCTCTCTCCCTCCCCGGCGGCCGCGCGCCCCCTCCCCGGCGGCCGCGCGCGCCTGGCCGCCGGCCTTCCCCCCGCGCCCTCCCCCTCCCTCGCGCCCCTCCCCTCCCTCTCTCCCTCCCCGACGGCCGCGCCCCGCACCCTCCCCCTCCCCCGCGCCCCTCCCCTCCCTCTCTCCCTCCCCGGCGGCCGCGCCCCCCCCTCCCCGGCGGCCGCGCGCGCCAGGCCGCCGGCCATCCCCCCCGCGCCCTCCCCCTCCCCCGTGCCCCTCCCCTCCCTCTCTCCCTCCCCGGCGGCCGCGCCCCACGCCCTCCCCCTCCCCCGCGCCCCTCCCCTCCCTCTCTCCCTCCCCGGCGGCCGCGCGCGCCCTCCCCGGCGGCCGCGCGCGCCCTCCCCCGCGCGGCGCGGCCCTCCCCGGCGGCGCCCCCCTCCCCCCCGCGCTGGTCCCTCCCCAGCGGCGCGGCCTTCCCCGGCAGCGCCCCCCTCCCCCGCTCTCCCCCCGCGCTGGTGAAAGGTCCTTGTTTGGTTTTGGTAATTGAGTGACAACTTAGGTGGACTAATATGTGGTTATGTGAGATACACAGGAGATTAGTCCACATGTGATGGTGTCATGAAGGAGCTCATTGCATATGAGACATGACATGGAGTCATGTGACCAAGATGGAGAAGATCAAGATGAGGCTTGGCTCGAAGGACCGGTTGTGAAGGTGAAGGGCAAGTTGAGGCTTCGAAGCGAAGGACCATGCGATGGTGAAGCTTGGGCAAGACTTGGCGCCGACGGACCAATGCAACGGTGAAGAGCAAGTGAGGTCAAGATCGATGAACCAATACGGTCACGTGATGATATGAAGTGAATCATATCATTTGGTGATTGGTTGGTGCATGTGTTGCATCAATGTCGGAGGAGATGGAGTGGAATGCGCAAGGCTAAGGTATAACCTAGGGCATTTCCATTTCACCGGTCATAGGTGTGTAGAGAAGTTTATGACCGGGTTTAGGATAGATGGCCGTACTATCAAGAGGGGCAAACTTGTTAGCATATCGGTCATCTAGTGCCACTTGAGCGATCTAATTGTGCATACGTGTTAGGATCGAGTGGCGAGGCAAGTTGAGTGCCTAATTCCTTCGAAAATGATTATGAAAATGCTAACACACGTGCACAAGGTGGTGATCACTTGTTGGTGTTGGCACATTTGCGAAGGCGATGAAGTTTGAGCGGTAGAGAGGGTTTGGGTCTCTCTCTCCCTCCCGCCGAGCTTGCGAGCGCGGGATTCAGGCGTTTTCGAGGAGTTGAAAAGCCTATTTTCCACTACGCCGAAAGTCGGAAAAGAAACGGAGGCGAACGGGGTCACTGAGGTGACCGGACGCTGCACCGGACGCGGTCACGGTGTGACCGGACACGTCCGGTCAGTACAGCGCAGGCGCGGGTGCTAGGGTTTGCAACCGGCGCGTCCGGTCACTCGTGGGACCGGCGCGTCCGGTCATGCGCCTAGAAGGAACTGAGGTTCACAGAGGACGATCGGACGCGGGGCGCGTCCGGTCACACATGATCGGACGCGTCCGATCGTTGAAGGAGCTTACTGGACTCTAACCGGACGCGGGCACTGTCGCGTCCGGTCATCGCAAGGAGCGCGTCCGGTCATTGCGTCGCGGGCGCGTGGGTCAGTGCGATCGGCGCGTCCGGTCGTTCGACAGGCGCGTCCGGTCATCGGGACCGGCGCGTCCGGTCGTTATGAGAAGCGCGTCCGGTCATAGGGTTTGACCGTTGGCGCAGTGACCGTTGGAGGATCTAACGGTCGCATTTGAAATTTGAGGGACACGTGGACGTCGCAGGGCGACCGGACGTGGTTGAGCGCGTCCGGTCAATTATGACCGGCGCGTCCGGTCGTCCCGAAAAAGGACCCAGTGAAGGGGTAACGGCTCTATTTGACCGTGGGGTTATAAATAGATGCCTTGGCCGGCCGTGGCCGGTAGCTGAGCACACTTTAGCCTTGGTGGCTTGTGTGGTAGTGCTTGAGAGCCCTCTAACTCACTCATGCTTGATAGTGTTCATCGGATCGAGTGAGAGAGCGATTCTAGTGCGATTGCATCGTGAGGTTGCATCGAGTGGCACTAGGTGTTCGTGTTGCAAGCCAGTATTGCTTGTTACTCTTGGAGGTTGCCACCTCCTAGATGGCTTGGTGGCTTGTGGCTCCGACGAAGCTCGCAAGAAGATTGTGCGAGGCTCCGGAGAAGCTTTGTGAGGGGGATTGTGCTCACCCCGCGGGGATCGCGAAGAGCAACTCTAGTTGAGCGTGTCATTGAGTTACCTCACTTGAGAGTGGTGTCTTGCGGTGCCTTACGGGGCGTGCCTTGAGGGGCAAGTGACTTGAGGGTCACACCGAGGAACCATCTAAGTGTTGGTCGACACAACGGGGACGTAGCTTGGTGGCAACCAAGTGAACCTCGGGAGAAAATCACCGTGTCAACTTTGTCTACTCTTCTCGGTGGTTTGCATTCATGCAACACAAGCTTGTATTTACTTTCATATATACTTGTGCTTGTGTAGTTGCTCTCGTAACTAGTTTGCTTGTGTAGCTTGCTAGTTGTCTTCTTGCTTGTGTAGCTAGAAGCTTCCGCTTGTGTGACTAATTTGGTTTATGTAACCTTGTTAGTCACATTGCTTAGTTTGTGTAGCTAAGTGATTTGCGCTCTCTAATTTGGCATTAGTTGCCTTGTTATTGAGCATTGCTAGTGAGCTTAGGCTTTGTGCGCTTTGCTTACTAGAATTGTGTAGGAGCTCCCTCTTGCTTGCAAAGTACTAGTGCATAGGTTTGTGTGACCTTGCTCTAGAATTAAATAGAAGAGCTCTTGCTAAGGAAAGCACCTTAGTTGCTTAATTAAGATCTTTGTGAGGTGCTTGTGAACTTAGTTAGAGGGGTGAAGTCTTGGCTAGACCGATAAGTTTAATTCCGCATTTGTTTTTGGTTAGCCAACACGCTTAAGTTTTAGAAAGGACTATTCACCCCCCCTCTAGTCCGTCATCTCGACCCTACAAGTGGTATCGGAGCCGGGTCTCTCATTTGTGGTCTTCACCGACCCAAGAGGATGGCGGATTATGGGATAGATGCTGAGTGTCCACACATTTTTGATGGCACACACTTTGCACAGTGGAGAAATTGGATGACATGCAATTTTAAGTTTATTTCTCCTCAAATGTGGTGGATCGTAGATGTGGGTTTTTCCTTTGCAATTGATAAAAAGAATGCAACTCAAGCGCAAAGTAAATGCCTACATCTTGATAGCCAAGCTACTAATGCTTTTTATCGATCTTTGGATAGTAGCATACTTTATGAGATCATAGACTTCGAGTCCGCCCATGAAATTTGGGTGTTTCTAAATGAGAAATATGGGGTGATCTCCAATGATGATGAGCCCAAGGAAGAGGCACATGAGGATGTTGAGCATGACCACAACAAGGTGGTTGTGGAGGATTGCTCCACCTCACGGTCAAGTGATGACAAAGATGATCATATCACAAGTTCACTTGACAAGGATGGTGATGATGCATCAAGTGTTGTAAGTGATGTTTCTACCCCAAACACACTTGATGGTGATAACGTTGGTTCATGCTCGGGCCTTGATGATGCTACTACAAGCCCATCCACTACATCACATTGCTTCATGTCACTAGGTGACACAAAGGTATCAAATGATAATGTGATTGATCATGTTGGTTCATATGATGAGCTTGTTAGTAGACTTGCTAGCATGAACATGTCTTTAGAAAATGAGAAAGCTAAAACAATGAAATTAGAAAATGAAAACTCTTTTCTAAAGAACTCATGTGAAGAACATAAGAGCTTACTTGATGATCTTAAATCTTCACATGAGAAGCTAACGTTGACTCATGAGAAAGTACTTGCATCTCATGAGGAATTGTTAGAAAAACATGCTTCTCTCATTAAGATGTTTTTAAAGAAAATTAAAAATAATGAGAGCTCATCACATGGATCAAATGATCAATTGCAAAATATGACTAACCCATGTGATGTAGGGAGAAAGCATGTATCCACCTCTTGTGATGACTTATTATATATGCCATATTCTTCACATATATATGCTTGTTCTACTTCTATGTCTTGTGAGACTAACATTTTGAAGGAGAACAATGAGCTCAAAAGTGAAGTGAAGGAATTGAGCAACAAGTTAGAGAGGTGCTACAACTCAAAAGTCACCTTTGAGCATATGTTGAAAACTCAAAGAAACTTTGGTGACAAGAGTGGCCTTGGTTTCAACAAGAGCAAGAGGAATATGACCAAAGGGGAAAAGAAAAGAGAATGGAAGATGAAGAAGCTAGCTCGAGAGAAGCTCTCTCATTTCATGTGCTACCGATGCCATGAAGTGGGTCATCTTCACCAAACATGCCCCAACTTAGAGAAGCTCAAGTTGAAGAAAGAAGAAGAAAGGCTCAAACGCAAGTGCTTCAAATGCCATACATGGGGTCACTACACCTCAATGTGCCCAAGCAAGAAACTAGTGAAGCAACAAGAAGAGCCTCAACCAAAGCCACAAGTTGAGCAAGAAACCACACCCCAATCTCAAGTCAAGATCAACCACAAGGATAATGATGGTGACTTGATGAAGAAGAAGAAGAAAACGAGAAGGGGTGGAAGAGGAAGGCATCCAATGCAAATCCAAGATGCCAAGATGATGAGCAAGATTCAAGATAAGAAGAGAGATTTGGCTCACATCAAGTGCTTCAAGTGTGAAGATATGGGACACTTTGCCTCGAGGTGTCCTACCAAGCTTGAGAAGAAGGCTCAAGCAACTCATGAGAGGCAAGGCAATGAAAAGCATCACATGAGCAAGGAAGAAAAGGCTCAACCAAAGAGAAGATGCTATTCATGTCGGGAAAGGGGACACATGGCACATTCATGTTCCCTAGGTAATAATTCTAAGCCTAGTTCAATTAATAATACTAATATGCTTAGAAAGGATGTAAATGGTATCTCTATGGTTGCTATTGCAAAACATCCCGCTACTCATACTAAGGCAATGCCTAAGTATGTTGCATCTAACTTGAGAGGACCCAAACTTGTTTGGGTACCATCAAAAAGTGGATGAATGTATGTAGGTACCATGGCATTGGAGGCTTGACTCAAATTGATTTTATATTTGTTATTATATGTTGACTCAAGTATTGAAGCTTATTGCAATTCTATCCCAATGCCAAGTCAAAATGAGTGAAGTCCAAAGTACTACAACATACAAGTGTCATGATCAAGTTGTGGATGATTTCTTGGAATTATTTGATGGCTTGCAAATGTTCAAGTTGAAAGCTTGCTATGAATAATCATGAGCTAACCAAGGTATATCTCTTGTTGATTATTTCATTTGGGTGCATATGAGTTGATTGAATTGGATAAATGTGCAATGTTGCTTGCTATGAGATGATTGAATGGATTAAATGCTTAGCAATCAAGTTTGGATTGATTTGGGTTGGATAAGTTCATGAGATGACCTTTAGTAAGTGGATTGAATGGATATATATCTTATAAAAGTATTCAAACAATTTAGTTTCAAGTTTGATTCACTTTTGATGAAGAATAGCTCATGTTTTGAAATCTGTCCTATATTAAAAATCTGAGCTAGCAGTAATCTTAGCCATGTTTGAGTGATCAAATCTATTTGGATTGGCTTGAAATTTGGTATACATGCTCTACACTTATGATAGAAGATGTTGTAGATATTTCATGAGAAGTGGATAAGGGTTGCTTCGGTTTTGAAGTGCATCTTGTCAGCTATAGTGCAACAGTTTTCAGCATGAAGCAGTGGTGGAAGATTTGAAATCTAGTAGCAATCTAGAAGTCAAAAGAAGTTCAAATTTTTACAGTTGCTAGATGACTTAGTGAAGCACATCTCCACCAAATTTCATGGCATTTAGATCTGTACATTGTGAGATATGAATTATTCTTTGAAGGGTACAGAATCTGCCAAGAAAAGTGACAATTATTGGATTAATCTAGAGTCACTTTGATTGAAAGGTCCTCAAGTTGAAAACTTGTTTATAAGTGGTTGAGTTACCTAAGTTTGGTTTTGGATTGATCTATAAGCATGAAAAGCAATGAGTACAAGAACATTTGATTGTGGAATGTACTTGGTGTACTTATTTGGTACTCAATTTGAAGATCAAGATCAAACTTAAGATGAAGATGAAGTTTAAGTTCTAGTGATGATTAGAGATCATTTGGTAGAAAGAAAAGGACTTAAACAAGTAGAAAGAGCTGGACTCAAATGTAGATTCAAGGATTATTCATCAAGATTGAGTTCATCATTTGGATCAATCAAACTATATCATTTCAAGTGAGTATCAAGAGTGGTTCTTTGGAGAAAGGTCACTTCTCCCTAGTGAGGGGCTTGCCGCCGTGTGTAGGTGAAACCAAGTTTGGGACTTGGAAGGCTAACATGGAAGTGGTGATCCGAGGAACTTGTGATGCTTAGTTGAAGCAATCAAAAGGGTTGATCAAGAAAAGCAAGCAACACCCAAAAGAGAGCTAGTCATGTATTTCAAGTGGTATTCTAAGTAGTTCTCTCATACAAGCAAAGATGATATAATGAAGCAAGCCAACCACAACAAGAAAGTGTACTTGATCATTAGTGGTTTTCATTTCATATGGGTGAAGAATGGATTTATCTATGATGATTGGTCTTCACCAAGCAATAAATTGGACTTCACATTGCTATTGGAGTAATGAATTGGAATCTATGTGACTATCCTCTACTCCAACATAGCAAAGGTATCATTGTAATGTGCATGATCATATCATCCTTTACTAGTATGCCGTTAGTGCATATAGTACATGTTTATTAGGATCATGCATAACAAATGAAAAGTTTAAATTCATAGTCTACCACTATTGTTTGAATGGTTAATTGACCTAGTGGTATAAGTATGAATTTGTTCATGAGCTAGTGAACCCAAGTACTTGATCTAGTTTGGATTGCTAACAGTGACAAGTACAACATTGACAAGATAACCCTTAGCATGAGGTGTGAAGAAGCTTGTCATTGGATCAAACCGGACTTGGAATCTTATGCAAATCAACATAGTTCAAGTCATACAAGAAGCTCATGACAATGATAAGAGTACAAGCACAACAATGAAAATGGATATCTAGTTTGTTTCAAATAGTATCTAGACTCAAATTGATCTTCCAAGTGGTATGTACAAGTGGTGTCTA
Organism: Saccharum hybrid cultivar R570; assembly: GCA_038087645.1. Lineage (NCBI taxonomy): Eukaryota > Viridiplantae > Streptophyta > Magnoliopsida > Poales > Poaceae > Saccharum > Saccharum hybrid cultivar. The sequence goes on along the minus strand of JAQSUU010000191.1, from coordinate 4,986,786 downwards.
GATAATGATCTACAAGTGATATCTTACAAGTGGTACTCATGAAGATAGCAAATGTTCAAGAAGTGAATATTATTACCAAATTCTTCAAAGTGGATCCATACTAGAAAATTCTTTCAAATGGTATCACATTCGTACTCATGGTATCTTCACGTGGTATCATTCATGCAAGACGATGGTTTCACAAGTGATCTTCAACTTTAAGTGATCAAATCAAGCAATGCTACCCTCATCTTCAAGTGATATCTCAAGTGAATGACACATGCTATGACATAGGGGGAGAAGCCCCACCGATTGGTATGAAGGTCAAAGATCCTATGTGGAATCTCAAGAGCAACCATAAAGTTTGTCATTCCAACATATGTGGTAATGTCCATCAAAAATGCAATATTCAAGTCTCAACCATCTACCCCAATGCAAGCATTTGTATCAATTGAGAAGAACACCTTTTATGGAAATTGATGACAAAGGGGGAGAAGTTGGACAAAGATATGAAAGAGATTGGAAAGATTGGACATGGACATGGACAAAGAGGGAGTAACATTGAAGAATAAAAGGGGATCAAACATTCTTGGACAAAGAAAGCACACAAGTAGGGGGAGCAAGCTCATGAACTTTGATTGATTACATTTGATATGTGCATAATTCATGTGCTTGCTTGCATTGCATAAGTTCTTAAATTCAATATGCTTGCTTGTGTGGTGTATGCTAGTTATAGAACTTGAATGATGATTTGATATCTAGCATGCATAGAATGTTAGCTAGACTTGTGATTATTATGCAAAAACTAGAACCATGCTTATAATGTTGATCTCACGGGGTTTCTAGTGTTTTTGATGTCTAGCTACTCATGATGCTAAGGATGATGGCAAACTTGTGATTTTCAAATGGTATCAAGCTACTAATTGGTATTGAGCTACAAAGGTTTATTCTATACACCTTAGCATCACTTAGTAGTGCTAACCCACCCACAAATTTCATATTTATGCATATGTGCAAGCTTGAAACCAAATCATTTGAGCACATATGTAGGGGGAGTTATCACTACCAAGTCGGATTTTATGGTGCTTATCCAAATCTTGACATAGAGCTTAAAAGTTGGATAAGTAACATTAAATCCAAAACAAGTTAGCAATTTACACTAGTGTGAAGTGCTAGCTTGAAAAAGCTTAATTTCCATATCTTTGTAGAGTTGTCATCAATTACCAAAAAGGGGGAGATTGAAAGGTCCTTGTTTGGTTTTGGTAATTGAGTGACAACTTAGGTGGACTAATATGTGGTTATGTGAGATACACAGGAGATTAGTCCACATGTGATGGTGTCATGAAGGAGCTCATTGCATATGAGACATGACATGGAGTCATGTGACCAAGATGGAGAAGATCAAGATGAGGCTTGGCTCGAAGGACCGGTTATGAAGGTGAAGGGCAAGTTGAGGCTTCGAAGCGAAGGACCATGCGATGGTGAAGCTTGGGCAAGACTTGGCGCCGACGGACCAATGCAACGGTGAAGAGCAAGTGAGGTCAAGATCGATGAACCAATACGGTCACGTGATGATATGAAGTGAATCATATCATTTGGTGATTGGTTGGTGCATGTGTTGCATCAATGTCGGAGGAGATGGAGTGGAATGCGCAAGGCTAAGGTATAACCTAGGGCATTTCCATTTCACCGGTCATAGGTGTGTAGAGAAGTTTATGACCGGGTTTAGGATAGATGGCCGTACTATCAAGAGGGGCAAACTTGTTAGCATATCGGTCATCTAGTGCCACTTGAGCGATCTAACTGTGCATACGTGTTAGGATCGAGTGGCGAGGCAAGTTGAGTGCCTAATTCCTTCGAAAATGATTATGAAAATGCTAACACACGTGCACAAGGTGGTGATCACTTGTTGGTGTTGGCACATTTGCGAAGGCGATGAAGTTTGAGCGGTAGAGAGGGTTTGGGTCTCTCTCTCCCTCCCGCCGAGCTTGCGAGCGCGGGATTTAGGCGTTTTCGAGGAGTTGAAAAGCCTATTTTCCACTACGCCGAAAGTCGAAAAAGAAACGGAGGCGAACGGGGTCACTGAGGTGACCGGACGCTGCACCGGACGCGGTCACGGTGTGACCGGACACGTCCGGTCAGTACAGCGCAGGCGCGGGTGCTAGGGTTTGCAACCGGCGCGTCCGGTCATTCGCGGGACCGGCGCGTCTGGTCATGCGCCCAGAAGGAACTGAGGTTCACAGAGGACGATCGGACGCGGGGCGCGTCCGGTCACACATGATCGGACGCGTCCGATCGTTGAAGGAGCTTACTGGACTCTAACCGGACGCGGGCACTGTCGCGTCCGGTCATCGCAAGGAGCGCGTCCGGTCGTTGCGTCGCGGGCGCGTGGGTCAGTGCGATCGGCGCGTCCGGTCGTTCGACAGGCGCGTCCGAACATCGGGACCGGCGCGTCCGGTCGTTATGAGAAGCGCGTCCGGTCATAGGGTTTGACCGTTGGCGCAGTGACCGTTGGAGGATCTAACGGTCGCATTTGAAATTTGAGGGACACGTGGACGTCGCAGGGCGACCGGACGTGGTTGAGCGCGTCCGGTCAATTACGACCAGCGCGTCCGGTCGTCCCGAAAAAGGACCCAGTGAAGGGGTAACGGCTCTATTTGACCGTGGGGTTATAAATAGATGCCTTGGCCGGCCGTGGCCGGTAGCTGAGCACACTTTAGCCTTGGTGGCTTGTGTGGTAGTGCTTGAGAGCCCTCTAACTCACTCATGCTTGATAGTGTTCATCGGATCGAGTGAGAGAGCGATTCTAGTGCGATTGCATCGTGAGGTTGCATCAAGTGGCACTAGGTGTTCGTGTTGCAAGCCAGTATTGCTTGTTACTCTTGGAGGTTGCCACCTCCTAGACGGCTTGGTGGCTTGTGGCTCCGACGAAGCTCGCAAGAAGATTGTGCGAGGCTCCGGAGAAGCTTTGTGAGGGGGATTGTGCTCACCCCGCGGGGATCGCGAAGAGCAACTCTAGTTGAGCGTGTCATTGAGTTACCTCACTTGAGAGTGGTGTCTTGCGGTGCCTTGCGGGGCGTGCCTTGAGGGGCAAGTGACTTGAGGGTCACACCGAGGAACCATCTAAGTGTTGGTCGACACAACGGGGACGTAGCTTGGTGGCAACCAAGTGAACCTCGGGAGAAAATCACCGTGTCAACTTTGTCTACTCTTCTCGGTGGTTTGCATTCATGCAACACAAGCTTGTATTTACTTTCATATATACTTGTGCTTGTGTAGTTGCTCTCGTAACTAGTTTGCTTGTGTAGCTTGCTAGTTGTCTTCTTGCTTGTGTAGCTAGAAGCTTCCGCTTGTGTGACTAATTTGGTTTGTGTAACCTTGTTAGTCACATTGCTTAGTTTGTGTAGCTAAGTGATTTGTGCTCTCTAATTTGGCATTAGTTGCCTTGTTATTGAGCATTGCTAGTGAGCTTAGGCTTTGTGCGCTTTGCTTACTAGAATTGTGTAGGAGCTCCCTCTTGCTTGCAAAGTACTAGTGCATAGGTTTGTGTGACCTTGCTCTAGAATTAAATAGGAGAGCTCTTGCTAAGGAAAGCACCTTAGTTGCTTAATTAAGATCTTTGTGAGGTGCTTGTGAACTTAGTTAGAGGGGTGAAGTCTTGGCTAGACCGATAAGTTTAATTCCGCATTTGTTTTTGGTTAGCCAACACGCTTAAGTTTTAGAAAGGACTATTCACCCCCCTCTAGTCCGTCATCTCGACCCTACAGCTGGGCCACCCCCGCGCGGGCCCCCTGCGCTGGGCCCTCCCGGCGCCGACCGCCCCGCCCAGGCCCCTCACCGGCGCTACCCCGCCCCGATCCAGCCCCGGCCAGGCGCGCCGCCGCGTGCAGCTCCGGTGTCGGCCCCACAGCGGCCGCGGCCTCGCCCCAACCCGCCCCGGCGCCATCGCTGCCCCGCCCCGATCCGGCGTGCCCCGCTCCGTCCGCGCGCCATCCGCCGTCCGCGCGCCGTTCGCCGTCCGCTGGCCCTGCGTCGCCGTCCTCGCCGCGCCGTCCTCGCCTCGTCGCGCCGTCCTCGCCTCGCCTCGCCGTCCTCGCGCGCGCCTCTGCTCCACGTGCTGGTGACGCCATCAGTGACGACGAGGTAGTAGTACTACTACTAGTAGTAGTTTACTTTGTTAATACCTGCTTATATTCTTCTGCATGAATTGGAAATACATTTGTGGTTGTCGGCCATCGTGCCTGACATGTATATGTGTTTGTCGGCCATCGTGTCGTCTTTTCTTGCAGGTTTGGTAACCTTCCCGTACAGGGGAGGTGCTGCCAAAATTTTTCGTTCTCACTAATTGTTTTTCTTTTTCAGGAGGGCTCCCATTGGAGGCTAGCCGGAGGAGCACGACTCGGCACTGCCCCGCTAGCCTTTCTTCACCGGCACCTGCGGTATGACCCCTCTTTCCGCCACATGTAGTCGTAGGTCGCGTTACCCAGTTAGGCGTCTCCCGTCCGAAACGGATACGGTTGGAAGTATGCGTTCTTCGCATATGTATAACCGTATCCGTTTCGGATTGTCAACGTTATTTGGACAGCTCGAGGATGCGCAGACGAGGTTAGCTCCCATGTTCCGCTCTCGTCCGAGTCGGAGTTTCGGCAGGACCTCCCCGTTGTTCTCTGGATACACACTCTCCCCGCCGGGACGTGTATCGGGAGAACAGCGGGGAGGTGCTGCCGAAATTCCATCTCGGACGGGAGCGGAGCATGGAAGCTAACCTCGTCTGCGCATGCTCGGGTGGGATTAGGACCTATCCTTCACCTATTAGATGGTAGGAGCGCGTTGTAGATGCACTTGCTGGTTTTATCACATGTTAACATTGCCGCATGACAGAGCATGGGTGACCGTGAGTGGATGTACTCGGGCTTCGCAAGTAAGAGCCACGAATGGATCAGGGGGACGACTGAGTTCCTGGAGCATGCATTTGGCCCAGCTGCTAAAGGGTCGATTCGGATGCCGTGTCCCTACAGCGAGTGCAGGAACAAGAAGAAGAAAGTAAAGGCTTAGGTGTTGAGAGATCTGTTCAAGCATGGGTTCGTTCCAAACTATACCCGTTGGCGCCACCATGGTGAATACCATCCTATTAGGGACGAGGTGGTGCGACCCGTCCTCGAGGAGTATGATGACGATGCCGGGATGGCAGACATGATGGCAGACTTCCACGAAGCACGGTTTGGCGAAGGAATGGATGTGGAGGAAGATCCGGAGGAAACCGCGAAGGCCTTCTACGACATGATGGAGTCAGCACAGAAGCCCCTTCACGAGAAGACAAAGCTAACGCAACTGGATGCCGTCTCACGCCTGATAGGGTTGAAGTCGCAGCTAGGCATTAGTCGAGACGGCTTCGATCTCGTGTTGAGCATTGTTGGGGGACTGCTTCCGGCAAATCATGTCCTACCGACGAACACCTACGCTACACAGAAGCTCCTTCATGCACTTAAGATGCCGTATGAGGGGATCCATGCTTGTCCGAAGGGGTGCGTCCTGTTCAGGGGAGACCTCGAGGAAGCAAAGACCTATCCGAAGTGCGATGCCTCTAGGTTCGTGTTGGTAGAAGGCTCTGATGGCAGCGTGAAACAGTCTAAGGTCCCCGAGAAGGTCGTACGACACCTTCCTTTCCTACCGAGGCTGCAACGGCTGTATATGACGGAGGAGTCCGCGAAACAGATGACGTGGCACAAGAATGGCAAAAGATACCATCCTGACAAGATGGTACACCCGGCGGACGGTGATGCATGGAAGCACTTCGATAACATGAATCCTATCAAGGCTATGGAGGCTCGGAATGTACGCGTAGCGCTGGCAACAGATGGGTTCAACCCGTTTGGAATGATGGCGGCCCTGCACACTTGCTGGCCCGTGTTTGTGATCCCCCTCAATCTCCCCCCCCGGCGTCATGTTTGAACCTAAGAACGTGCTCTTGACGCTGATAATACCTGGACACCCGGGCAACAATATGGGTGTGTTCATGCAGCCGGTGTGGGATGAATTGGAACTTGCTTGGGAAGAGTGGGTACTCACGTACGACCGGGCTACGAAGAGGAATTTCAGAATGCATGTGTGGTACCAGTATTCAATGCATGACTTCCTGGCATATGGCTTATTCAGCGGGTGGTGTGTTCACGGGAAGTTCCCTTGCCTGACATGCAAGGCAGATGTGATGTTCACCTGGCTGGCCAAGGGCGGCAAGTTTTCTTCTTTCGACAAGCATCGCCAATTCCTGCCTGAGAACCATGAATTCAGGCTAGATGTAAAGCACTTCACGAAAGGCGTTCAAGTCACCGGCCCCATTCCGCAGGTTAAGAGCCCTGCCGCCGTCCTTGCCGACATACAGGCTCTCGAACCTGAGGAAACAGGTGGGTTTAAGGGATATGCTCGGGACCACATGTGGACTCATATATCGGGCTTGACTAGGCTCCCCTACTTCAAGGACCTTCTTCTTCCACACAACATCGATGTAATGCACACAGAAAAGAATGTGGCCGAGGCACTCTGGGCAACACTCATGGACGTTGGCAAAAAGTCGAAGGACAACGTCAAGGCTAGACTGGACCTGGAGATGATCTGTGATAGACCAAACCTGGTGATGAAGACCCCTGCGCCCGGCAGGAAATGGAAAAGGGGGCCGGCCGATTACATCCTGAAAAGGGCAGATAGGAAGGAAGTTCTGCAGTGGATCAAAACGTTAAAGTTCCCCGATGGGTATGCGGCGAATCTGAGCAGGGGTGTGTACTTGCAGACTATGAAAGTCTTAGGGATGAAGAGCCATGACTTCCACATATGGATTGAGCAGATCCTTCCTGCGATGACCCGGGGATACCTCCCAGAGCATGTGTGGCGCGTCCTGGCAGAGTTGAGCTTCTTCTTCCGCTAGCTTTGTGCCAAGGAGTTGTCTCGGGATGTTTGTGTTGAACTGGAGAAGGCTGCACCTCTGTTGCTCTGCAAGTTGGAGATGATATTTCCACCCGGTTTCTTTCTGTCCATGCAGCATCTGATCTTGCACCTACCGCGCGAGGCACGGTTGGGGGGTCCCGTGCAGGCCCGTTGGTGCTATCCAATCGAGAGGTGTCTAAAGCTTGTTCGGAAAAATTGTAGAAATAAAGCCAAGATTGAGGCTTCCGTGGGAGAGGCCTCTGTTCTAGAGGAGGTGTCGACCTTCACACAGGCGTATTATACTGAGAAGCTTCCTAGCATGCACAATCCAACCCCTCGTTACAACGCTGATGAGAACTCATCGATACTCAGCCTTTTCCAAGGGGATCTCGGGAGTGGAAGCGCAGGTACCAACAAGCAGTTGAACCATCAGGAGTGGCAGACTATCATGTTCACATTGTTGATCAACCTTGATGAAGTGATTCCTTATCAGAAGTAAGTTCTCAATGAGCTTGTTACCTACGCCGTCACTATCCTCCATCTATCATGGTCTGACCCTCTAGTTTCTTCCTTCTTTCAGGGAATTTATTAGTCAATACTGGAGAGGCAATAGGGCTCCTACCGAGCAAGAAGAAGACAATCTTCTTAGACACGGTGTGCTCGATTTCATCTCCTGGTTCTATACAAAGGTACCAACCAACTAACCTCTTTTCGACACGGTGTGCCTGATTTCATCTCCTACCCTTGCAGGCCCGAACGGATGCAGAAATGAGCGATGAATTGAAACAGGTGGGTCATGGCTTCTCCCGTAGGGTGAAGTCATTCACCGTTTATGATGTGAATGGCTATCGCTTTCGCACGAGAAGCTACGAGGAGAGTCGACCCAACCTAAAAACCATGTGCTACGGAGTTCGTACGCCCGGCACGGATGGGAAGGACTACTACGACATAGTCGAAGAGATATACGAGCTCAACTTTAAGGGTGTCGGGACTTTAGCGCCGGTGGTATTCAAATGCCATTGGTTCGATCCTGATATCACGAGGAAAGACCTTACGATAGGTCAAGTCGAGATTCGACAGGACTGCAGCTATAAAGGAGACGATGTCTACATTGTGGCCAACAGAGACGCCACACAAGTTTATTACCTCCCATGGGCATGCCAAAAAGACGAGAAGCTTGCGGGGTGGAGCCTTGTGCATTTGGTGTCGCCGCGCGGCAAAGCGCCTCTCCCAAACGACGACGATTACAACTTTGACCCAAGCACCGATGAGTTCTATCAAACTGAGGGGCTAGAAGGTACCTTGAAGATCGACATTGGTTCGTTCATGGGCATGGAAGTAGACAATGAAATTGATGAGGACGAGGGTGAGGAGGTGCAGGATGCCAGGGACTTAAGAATGCTTGAGCGATGGCAGATGCAGCGCGATGGAGTTATCCAGGAGGAGGTACATGATGATGACTATGGTGACGATGAGGATGATGATGACAGTGATGACTTAAGGGAGCTCGACAATATTGATAGCGATGACGACGATAGTGATAGAGATGACGACTCCACGCCCGAGATATTGCCATTCACGGAGATAATTACGAGGCCATGTAATACTATATTGTTATTATTATGTTCCTTTACAAGTACTTGTCATTTATTTATGCTAACAGTTTTGTTCTTTGTCATTGCAGGCACTCGGCAAAATGCCAGGCGGACGGCGGCAGCGGCCGCATCGAGCAGTACGCTCGGCGTACCAGGTCCCCCCGCAGGAGACCGCCGACGACGACGATGAGGAGGAGGTGTTGGTGCGCCAGTAGGGGGTCCCAGCCCCCCAGCGGACGTCGCTAGGCGACCAGGAGGCTGCCGTTCTCGTCCTCGCAAGGGGGTGACGATGAGCGCGGCGGCGACGACGACGACGATGACGACGACGACGGCGACGACGTGCCTACACCAGGCGAGATGGCTTCGACTTCGTCAGGCGTGGCCAAGGTGTACTCGCGCGGGCCCACGCAGCTTCCTAGGGTGCGGCCACAATTCCACCAGCGCCCGGTGATCACACCCGTGGGCCAGACGTAAGTAACCATTATTGATTTCACTACTTGTTCATATGACATGTCAAAAATCGAACTGAAGACTAACAATTGTTCTTAATGACTCGTGTAGTTCCTGGAAGATTGTGAGTGGAGCAGGTCAAGCACGCCATATCAATGGCATCCAGGGCCTCCTGATTAAGGAGTACTACCCTAGCCTTGTCAACGTCAATGGCGAGATGAAGGTGCCCACCAAGTGGTCCCACTTCTACCTCGTCGAGGAGGGTGGTGAGACCATCGCGGCAAAGATAAAGAGGGAGTTTTGGGTGAGTCTTTCATCGCACCGCATTGCTAAATAGTACGCATTCGTCGGACTTCTTGCAAAAAGGAAATGCTACATGATGTGTCTGTGTGCAGGACTTCTTCACGTGCGAGGAGGGTAAAGCAGCCCAGGCGGCGCGAGTGCAGGAGGCGGTCTGCAAAGATCGTCTCAAGGACTTGTACCATGAGGCGCGCATACAGGCCATCCACGACTTCCACGCCAACGTTCTTGGAGAGAACATCAAGAAGCCCCAAATCCGCCAGAGAATGAACTCGAGGGAGGCCGACCTCACCCAAGCGCAATACGAGCAGGTAATTAAGTATGACAACATTCGTTCAGATTCCTTCAGTGAAACATTACACTAATCTTCTCGCATGTCAAATACTTGATGTCATGCAGGTGTGTCCGTTGTGGTGCGACAACCACAGGGAATGCTGGACGGAGATTGTGCGCATGTGGCGCACGGATGAGGCGTACTCGAGGCGCGCCGACCGTCAGGGCCGCCGCGCGCAGATGCGAGGGGTGTCACACCACCAAGGGAATCAACCCCTCCCCCAGTTCGCGACAAGATGGGTATGCATCCGTTCATGTCTTAATCCTTGCGCTCAATTATCAATACTTGTAACCATGTTTGTGTTTTCAATACAGACGCAGACGCACGGTGGGCAGGAAATCAACGAGTACACCGCGTACCTCCTCTCTCACAAGGGCAAGGCGACGGATCTAAACAACGTCTACAACCCGGAGGACGGACCCGATGCGTACACCAACCCCACCGCCTACGAGAAGGCCACCGAGTACACCGTCGCGGCTCGCCAGCGCTACGGGGAGACGTTCGACCCCACCGCCGAGCCCCTAGACACAGACCTCCTGCAGAGGTTGGGACCAGGGAAGCAGCACGGCCGCTACTACATGGCCCACAACGCCCTCGACCCGTCCCAGGTTCCTACGCTGACCCAGGTTCGATCCACGCCCACGAGCTCCAGCGACATCCCCGTAGCGCCCCGGCGGTAGTCAGCGTCACAGGTAAGTGCCGTTTCGTTCGTCGTTCACTCGTTTCGCACCTGTACATACAATCAACACTACGGATGTAATATTGCAGGCCCAGATGGAGGCCAATATGGAGGAGAGGATCGCCACGTTGCACGCGCAGATGATGGCGCAACAGATGGCTTACCAGCAAAGCCTGCAGCAGCACTACAACACTCAGATGCAGAACATGGCCAGCTTCTTCCAGTCCATGTAGACATCCGGGGCGTCTACACCGCCTCCTCTTCCAATGTTTGCTCCACCGCCTCCTCCTCCAGAGTTTTTTCCTGTGCCTGCTCCTGTCGCTCCTGGAGGGACCCCGGTGAGTATATTGACTCTTGCTTTAACTTGTGCGTCCATGCTACAGATACTAATGACATCACTTGGCGTTTAACTTGTGCAGGTACAGTCGGCAGGTTCGAACTCGTCTCCTAGAGGTCCCGGCCATCAGATGATGTCGTATCCACCACCTGCACCCTATCCACCGTATCCACCTCCGCGTGACCCTCCTCCGACGTACTCGTGGCCGCCGGTGCGTGGAGGGTGGCAGTACGCGCAGGCGCCTCAGTTTGGTCCAAGGGGGTTTCCGTGGGTAAACCCTGGGGGCTCTGGGGGACGGCGCGACGAGCTAGGTACTTATCGATTCTATTATCATGTATCCACCGTATTGTCGTAGTTGTTGTCATGTATTTCTTTTCTTCGTTATGGACCTAGACTTGTTATGTTGAACTTCGTGTGATGGACGTCGACTTGTGGTGTTCAACGTGTTGGACTTCATGTGATGGTTGTAATGCACTTATGTGGTTGTTATTGAGACATATATGTGAGATATATGTGATGTTGTGCGTTATTGTGATATATGTGGTGATGTTGGCGACAAATGTGATGAAATTGTGATATAAATGGTGCTACCGGTGCTTCTGGTGAAATTGGATTATAATTTGTGATTTTGCAGGGTTTTGATGCGAGAAAACAGAAAACAAAAGCAAGAAAAAAAAATCTAGCTTTGCCGACTGTTTACAGTCGGCAAAGCTGGGCAAAAAAACCCAAGACAGATTCTTTGCCGACTGCAATGGGAGGCAGTCGGCAAAGAGGTCAAATCTTTGCCGACTGCAACTCCGAAAGCAGTCGGCAAAGAACATTTCAAAAAAAAATATTTTCTTTCTTTGCCGACTGCCGAGCTGGCGGCCAGTCGGCAAACAATTTTTGAAAAAAAAATTCTTTGCCGACTGCCGAGGAACCAGCAGTCGGCAAAGCCTGCCGTTAAGGTTGACGGCGCCACGTGGCTATGCCGACTGCTGGCGTGGCAGTTGGCAAAGGATTTGCCGACTGTGTGCCACGTGGCAGTCGGCAAATCCGCCTTTGCCGACCCAGGCTTTGCCGACTGCTCTTTGCCGACTGCCACGTGGCTTTGCGGTCGGCAAAGCCTTTGCCGACTAGGTTTATGCCTTTGCCGACCGGGGCAAGCAGTCGGCAAAGAGGCGTTTTGCTGTAGTGTATACCACCTACGCCAGGGGCGACTTTGCAACTGGGTACGCTCCCTGGCTTTGTCCTTATGCATTCATCCTTGCACCAATGTATTCCATAAGCGCAAGTCAAAAAGGGTAAGCATGTTCCATCTCCGCCTGATAAGTAGGGCAGTAGGCACCACGTAATAGAGCAACAACAAATCGATTAATAAGGCAAACATATATATGATGTATGCACATCAAACTTTGGTGTAAAAAACTTCAAATCTGGACAAAAAAACAAAGACATGCACAAAAAGAAAGGAATATATGTTCAAGTTTGAACATAGAAATCAGTTCAAAACAAACATTTAGAAACATGTCATAAAAAATTATACATAGGAACAAGTATTCCTGCATGGCGCCTAGTTGCATATAGCGACTTACCATCTGCATTACATGTTGAGAAAAATGTTGTTTGGACAGAAAAAAAAACAATATTTCTCTGCCACAAAGAAAATAAATGTGTGGGCGTGCCGGTGTACAAAAGTACACAAAATAAATAAAGAAAGGGAACACAAGTTTTATTCATATTCATAAAAAATACAAATATGGGTTCCCTGGTACAAGTGTGTGCCTCATAGGCTGCTTGCGACTGTGTGCTCCATACGCCACCCATCAGGGTGACGTAGATCGACGAGCGGCTGACCGTAGATGTAGGGCCATGTGGAGCTGCAGCCACCTCGACGGAACGCAGATTGATGCACATGAGACTTTTGTGACTTGAAGACGAAGTCGGCGCAGTCTTGAAGGAGATGGAAAGCTACTCCTGACGCAACAACGATGTGTGCGTCTGTGCCCTCTCACCGGAGCGCACACGTCCGTCTTCATGCACCGCAAGTCCACGTCGGGTGGCCTTGATGGAGTCCAGCTCGGGACCATCGGCTCGGCAACAAAGTTGGTAATGTCGCCATCCCACGGGGTCCGCACCTCGCCTGCACCACCAGGACACCTCAGGCAGCCTCGATGGTGTCTTGATGCGTGCGCCAAGCAGTGCCCCGTGTATCGGCGTGAAGGAGCAGCCCCCGCGATAGTCGATCAGGGGCTCAACATTGAAGGTCCGACCAGGGCCTTCTCTGTGCATCCGTCAAGACATCGGTGTAGATGGACGCCATGCAATGATGTTGCCACTCTCGACCTCGGCGATGTCTTTCGCAATGGCAATGGCTTGGCGGAGTCTGGACTCGGCGGCCTGCTCGGGGCGCGAGTGAACGTGGACGTGTTCCTCGTCACGGCCATCGCGTGGAGTCGAGGTCGAGGGGTAGCACGATATAGGCCTGCCCCCAGCATGGAGGTGAGCTGCAATGGCTTGACGTAGACACGCACGAACAGACACGAAGCGCTTGAGGCGGGCATGCATCCTTCCTTCTCAGGGCATGTACAACAGTGAGACAGTTGCTGTCTATAAGTTCTTGGAATTTACAACACAGACAGCTAAACAGACAGCTCGTACAACTCATAGACAGCTGCTGTCTATTTTAGCTGTCTATAAAATATTTAATGCTCGCATGTAGGCATGATCAACCGTGAATATTATTTGGCCACAACAGTGGAGAAAGAAGTCGCACGCGCCGAGCAGGAGGAACTTGCGCCATGTTTGGCCACAGCTGGATCCCCGTGCGCGCCGCGTGGAGAAAACATCCCTCGGAGCACGCGCCGCTGCCGTCGCCTCACGAGACGCCGGCTTCACTCTCTGCTTGCTTCATTCAATGCCGTCGGAGAGGGTGTTCTTTGTAAATATACTCCATTGTAGACGGCACTCCAGCTTCCGTTGTACGTGCCCTCAACACGCGACTTCAAGACGCTACTGGCTCGTGCGCCGATGTGACGAAAGAGGCTGCAGAGGCCACCATGCAGCCGGGCACGTAGCTGTACGTGAGTGCTTCTTGAGACGACATCGGAAAGGCGTCACCATGGACGCTTCTCCGCCCCCGTCACCTCTCGCTAGATAGCTTCACTTGTTGCCGCCTGCGCACTAGGTGTATGGACACCTGCAGCGGGGCTTTTCTTACTTGCAGCAATGCGAGAGGAACATGTACATGCATGTTAGCATGTAGTAACCCTTGCTGGCTTGTTGTAGATGAGATGCCCTCGTGCACGTGCATGGGCATGAGTTCCGACGTCTAGTGGCTAGCCTCCAAGCTCCATGCGTGAGTCCGGTGCGGGACGACGCTTCATGTGCAGCCAATGATGGACAAGCTCAGGCAGCGACATCACCTCGTCTCTCACAGAGTCGGACGTCTTCATGCATCCCCTCGTGTTGACCGGTCATGGAATCACCGGCAAGAGCCGTACATGATCTGTTGTGATAGACAAATAAATAAGGGAGAGAACATCAACCTGTTCTTGTCAAGTTGATGGTCGGAGGCATCATCGATGAAGCAGATGCATCTGCTCCCTTGGTTTTTGATCCCCAGCCAGAGCCGGCCAACGGACTTGGGCCTTGGACGGAGCGTGGACGCCGTGGAGAATCAGTGGCGTCTTCGCGCGGAGTTCCTCTTGGCCTTGTTTAGTTTCCAAATCCTCCTCAAAAATTTTACTATGCAAAAAGGAGATTTCTCATCAAATCAAAATATCGGCAAATGCATGAAGTACTAAATATAGATGAAATCAAAAACTAATTGCACAATTTTGTTGTACTTTACGAGAAGAACATTTTGAATCTAATTAATCAATTTTTGAACAATTTTTACACTAAAAAACAAAACGTGCTACAGTGTTCCGACCGGAACACCGTAGCCCGTCGGCGCCCCAACTTCGGAACTGAACACGGCCCTTGTCGAGAAGTGCAGCTGCAGCAACACAACAGCCTCTGTGTACTCCTCCTCCAGGGTGCACTGCATCCAACGGTTGCCAGAACATCGTTCGTCGGTCTCCCTCTGAGCAGATGAGGGGAGCGTCTCGCTCGCCCTGGGTGCGTATGTGCACCTTGGGCGCTCGTGGATCAGCAGTCCAGTGGCCGGCGCGGATGTGGGGCTGGACCAAGCCAACGCCCAGGCTGCCTCTTCATCCGTGCGAGCGACGTTCTCTTGCAGCTCCGGGCAGTTGACCGAAGTCCTTGAGAGGGCTGCTCCTCTTCTCATGGCACAGCAGACGCTGCTGCCGACGCTTGGCCAGCCCCTCCGGCGGCCTGCGTGTTTCCTTGACGGGTTGCCCAGCGAGTGTGATGTTAGCAACCCGATTGCACAACCCCAATCAATTACTGCTAACTGGTCCGATACAATCTGAGAAGGGAGTTTGGGAAGGCAGCAAGCACGAGATCGAGGAGGTAGACTAGAAGTAGTACAGTATGGGATTCTGGGTACATAAGAGGGAGATACTTGAGGAGGAAGATGAACAGTAAATAGCTAAGAGAAGGTTTCTGATATTTGTTCGATGCCCCCTGATGCTTCCTCCTCTCAGGTATATAGCTCCTGTCGTAGCTTGTCGAGGTCCATCTGATGCTAGTTCCTGACATTCTCCACTCCTTCAAAAGCGGCTTGCCCACAAGCCGCTCTATATAGACTTCCATCTTTGTTGCAGCTGTTCCTAGGCTTGACGGGTGATGAAGGTTAACAAGGACACTACACTGCCATTGAACAATGCAGACAACAAGCTCTGAACCTCCTAGATCCCATGGCAAATGATCTGTCTTGGAGGGCAACACCATATTCCTTAGTTTACTGATCAACAACATATCTGAGTTGAGGTTTGTGTCTGCAGCTATGTGAGTAACCAATTTCATATGTGCAGCAACAGTAAGCCCAAGGTGTATACTGACATTCCCCCCCTTCTTTAGCTTCAGCTTGCCCCCAAGCCGATGGATAAGCTTGGCACCACCGGGATCCCAATGAAACGATAAACTCGTGTCCAGAATATCAAGTCCGCTACCCAATCCACTATGAAAAGCAATCTGGTCACCGAAGCTCTATAGTAGCTCAACCAACAGTGAAGGAATCGCAGACACAGAAGCTTTGTATTGCCAGGATCTCCCAAAATCAGTAGTTTGCATCCTGCTGATTTCTTGTTGAACTGGTACATGCCATGGGGGCTTCCAAATCCAACAAGACTGACACATGATAGAGCACCTCTCGATCATGTTCAACTTCCACAGTACAGGCTATAGCTTAGCATCATAAGTTGTCATCCTCAGTTCTTCAGGTGGTGGCCATGGTTGGTGATGATTGTCTCCCTGCACCCACGATGCCCACAACAAAGACATGCCATCAGAAGCAAAGATAGAAACATAATTTCCCAGGCATAGCTCATTTGGGACCATGCATGATAGAATTCGCTTGGGCATCACCAGCATAACAGAAAGCACATTCTCCTTGCCAACATGTTTATACAGCAGAACAGGCACATCAGCAGGAACAACATACCCATACCAATGACCTGACACTGCTCCCTTGGCATCTGAACTGAAAATGATGATGTTTAACTGATGACCTTCCACGTGTGAGCATGTACTGACAGACACCTGACCATCAAGTCCTAGTCCATTTATCTCATCAGTGGAGATAGCCTCCCGGATGTCGAGCTGCTCGAGGGCGCCGATGCGGAGTTCCTCGACGACATCCCGCGGCTCCCTTAGTGGCGGAGCGTCGAGCGCGTCGGGGAAGGCGCAGGCAGAGTCAAAGAGGTCGGCCGATTCGTAGACGTGCTCCTCTAGAACGGGGTGAGGCTCGAACAGGTTGCCCCAGTTGTCGGTGACCATGGGTTGCGCCTTGCAGTGCTACTCGACGGAGTCGTTGCCTCCGTCAAAGAGCCCGCCCCTATCGTCAGTGACCACTGGGGCATCAAACTGCTTGGGGGCACCGACGCAGAGGTCCTCGGTGGCATCCTGCTGCTCCCACGGGGCCAGGAGCTCAGCGATGTGCCGGTCCCAATGAGCAGTGGACTCATCGAACCTCCTGTGGATCTCAGCGAAGGCAAGCCTGATTTCTTCGAGGAGGAGCTGGGAGGAAGGAGAGATCACGGAAGAGGAATCCATGGCGCTGGGATCCGAGAATCGATGGCTCTGGTACCAATTTTTAGCAACCCGATTGCACAAACCCAATCAATTACCGATAATTGGTCTGATGCAATCTGAGAAGGGAGTTTGGAAAGGTGAAAGTCCTATGTTTGGTGTTGGTAATTAGTGACAATACCTAATACTAACCACATAGCAAAGACATGTGTGTAGCTATGATGTGGTTGGTGTAATGACATGGTGAAGCAAGGATCAAGAAATGGTGATGTGATCAAGTGCTTGCCATGATGGAGTTGGATAAAGGTGCAAAGCTAAATCATGGAGCTCAAGGCAAAGATATAAGATAGGGTTTTCCATTTTGCATCCAAGACACCATAGAGGATGTGGATGGCTTAGAATCGATAGCCGTACTATAAAGAGGGGAATTTCCGGGGCTATTGATCACTTAAGTGCCACTAGATGAAGATTCATTTGCATATGCATTTAGATCTAGTGGAGAGCCAACTTAATGCCTCAAAAATAATTGTGAAAATGCTAACACACATGCACATAGTGTGTACACTTGGTGATGTTAGCACATTTGCGAAGGCGGTAGAGTTTGAGCGGTAGAGAGGGGTTTGAGTTCCTCTCTTCCTCCCACCGAGCTTGCGAGGTGGGATTTAGCGCTTTTCGGGAAATGAAACGCCTATTTTCCATCGCGCTGGACGCGAAGAAACGGAGGCGAACGGAGGTCACAGAGGTGACCGGACGCTGAATCGGACGCGGTCTCTGTTTGACCGGACGCGCCCGGTCAGTGCTCAGTGTTTGTGTGCGTCTCGGTCTTCTGATCGGACGCGGTGGCGTGTCTAGTCACGCGTGGAGGCTTACTGGAAATGACCGGACGCTATCACTGTGGCATCCGGTTCGTCTAGTGTACGCGTCCGGTCGCTGACTCGCTGGAGCGTTGCTCGGCTTGACCAGCGTGTTCGGTCATGCTTTGCGCGTGGGTGGTGTACGCACCTGCGCGTCCGGTCAGTTCGACCAGCGCGTCCGGTCAGCGCGACTGCAACAGAATCAAGTGCCTAACGACTAGTTCTTGTTGGGGACGTCTATAAATACTTGTTAGCCGGCTCTTTGGAGTCTCTCTTGGCTTGTTGATCATTCTAGCACTCCTTTGAGCTGAGCACACGCCCTCCACTCTTTCTCTCTTGCTTGTTTGCCTAATCAAAGCGAGATTGAGTGATCTCAAGTGCATTTGCTTGTGAGTTTGCATCTAGTTGGCACTTGGGTGTTCATTTGCTGCGGGATTCTTGTTTCTCTTGGTGGTTGCCGACACCTAGACGACTTGGAGTAGCGGTGGAGGTCTGGCACGTGTTGGTGATTGTTCGCGGCCGGCTCTAGTGGATTGCTCGTGTCGGAACTTATCACCATTTGGTAGGTTCTTGTGGCGCCTTTTGAGAGGCTCGGTGTGTGATCGATTAGCCACCAAACCACGTGGTTGAGGGGGACACAACGGAGACTAGCGTGCCGGCAAGCACGTGAACCTCGGGATAAATCATCGTGTCTTCACCTCGTTGATTGTGATTGATTTGTCTCGATGGATTGATTATCTTGAATACCATCACTTGAAATTATTGATTGGTTGGTTCAACTCATCGCCCCTCGGTGAAATATTTCTTACCCTACTCTTGCATTACATTTTAAGTACTTAGTTGTTTTCTTTAGTGCTTAGTAGCTAGAGTAGAGTAGCTTTTTAGTTTACCTATTGCGTTTTGTCTTGTGGCGTTTGTGTGAACCAAACTAGAATTGTCAATTGGATAGGTGGCTTGCAACACCCCTTAGGCTAGGCAATACTTGCTTTTCGCTAATTGTTGTTACTAATCAACTTGTCTAGCACTTTTTGTAGAAAGTTTTATTAGGCTATTCACCCCCTCTAGCCATCAAGACCTTTCAGAAGGCAGCAAGCATGAGATCGAGGAGGTAGACTAGAAGTAGTACATCTAGGGAAGAAGATAAGCAACAACAGTAGGGGATTCTGGGTACAGAAGAGGGAGATACTTGAGGAGGAAGATGAATAGTAAATAACTAAGAGAAGGTTTTTGATATTTGTTCGATGCCCCCTGATGCTTCCTCCTCTCAGGGTATATAGCTGCTGCTATAGCTTGTCGTGGGCCGAAGGCCTGTGGCCCATACCAGAGGTCCATCTGATGCTAGTTCCTGACATGTGAGCCCTTGTGTCGCCGTGATGAAGCAGCCCCCAGCGACTAGATAGGGCTCATTGCCTGTGCACTCATCAAGGCGTTGCGCGGTGTAGATGTGCGCCGACCAATGGTGTTGCCACCGTGCCAGCCATAATGCAGAGTTGAGCCGACTTTAGCGGCGTGAGGACCTTCTTGCTTGATAGGCCAAAGGAGCATGGAGGTGTTCTCGTCGTGGTTGCCTCATCATGGCAAGCAAGGTCGTTCCCCCATCATGGAGATGAGGCTTGGCCTCGTCGGGATCGCAAACACGCTCCCTACTTTGTCCAAAGCACAGGCATCAACCTTGGTCCCTGCACGAAGGACACAAAAAGAAAAGGGCAGGCATAATAACCACCCAGGGAAGCTTTGGGCTATCGTATGAGGAGCCTCATATAAAGTGAGGCATCTAAAATAGCACCAGACATGAGCCTGAAGACGACGACCATTATTGCGCAACAAAGATGGGAGAAGAACCATGTCCCACCGGACGTGCCAATTTGTTTGGACAGAAAAAAAAAACAATATTTCTTTGCCACAAAGAAAATAAATACGCGGGCGTACCGGTGTATAAAAGTACGCAAAATAAATAGAGAGAGAACACAAGTTTTATTCATATTCATGAAAAATACAAATATGGGTTCCCTGGTACAAGTGTGTGCTCCATAGGCTGCTTGCGGCAATCTGACTTAGGCGATTGTGGTCTTCATGGTTTCTAGGGTCTTGAAAAGCTCCCAATTAATTACCTCTCACAGAGTACCTCCGATTAATCTGCTTTGGTCATCTTCGTCGGTCTTTGCTTCACGTCTCCATGCATATGGTGTTGGTGTGGATGTGGGTGGCGTCGGCGTGATGGCCTTGTCGGTCCATGAGCCTATACGGCGGAGCTGGGGAAATCAGCTACACCAGCCTGCGTCGTTCGCCTCGTTGGTGTCGAACGACGCGTGGTTTTGTCATGGTCGCACTTGCATGGTTGGTGTAGCTCGGACTGCTTCAGACTTCTTCGGCAGCATCCTCGTGGTACGATGTAGAGCTTGATCGGCGGGGTTGAACTTGTAGTAGTTAATGAAGACATGCATCTGGCGTGGTAGATGCATCTGATCCCAGGCATACAGTCGGCCGCCTTGCATGGAGCACGTACACATGTATGCTAGCTGTGCATGCATGACACACGTACTCCTGCATCCCCTCAGTGCCCGGCCGGCGCGTAGTAGTGGTAACAGATGGAGTCGCTCGCCCGCGTCGCCGGTACGTGTCGAGCGGTGCGTGGTAGTGGTAGTAGTACGTAGGTGGAGCCGCCCGCCTCGCCTCCTCTCCATCGTCTTGACTCAGCGACGTCTCTCCTCGGTGTGGAGACTCCTGTTCGTCTAGAAGTGCAGCAACGCGTGTGCTACTCCTCCACCAACGCAGCAGCCTCCGCGTACTGCTTCTCCACCAGGACGCGTCTCGATCGGACGACATGAGTTGTGAGATAGCTTGGCGCCTGGTGCGGCTTGGCTACCTCCACGTGATCATCTGCCGTGCCGGCTCCTTCAGCATCGAAGACGACCGCGCCTGGCCTTGATGCAGATGGATATGGCTGTGGACGTCGATGAGCGGCCCAGGTGGTGGCTGCGATCTCATCTGGATGGCGCTGGTAGACCGGCTGCCGGAGTCTCCCTGCTCCATGCATGGCGTCGGCGTAGATGGGGCCGGGTCCTCTCGTGGCAGCAGAGTTGCTGCCTGACCCTCCGTGTTGGCGCAACAGAAGTGCGCGTACATGCCTTCGTGATCATATTTTGGCGCAGCAGCTGCGGCTGCCTCCCTCCGTCCATCCGCTCCGAGCCTCTGGACTGGATGAATGGCGCCGTGGCGGCGGCTGCCCTATGATCCAATCAGCCGGGCGTCGTTCCCATTCTTGGCGCCGCGCCGTAGCGGCGGTCAGCCTCCTATGGCCGGCGGCGCGTATCTGGGTACGTCTGCCTTCCTTGCCCCTCTCGCGATGTGAGACTATATAGGCGCACCTGCTAGGGCTGTTTAGATGGATCGATGCCGACGAGAATACGTTCGGCGCCGCCAAAGGTTTGTTGGAGGCTTGGAGCCCGAGAGATATCCGGTCATCCGGCGGTCCTTATCACGTCGAGTAGTATCTATCCATCCTGCCGACGAAGATGTGGGCCGTCTCGGTTCTAGAAGCTTACGGGAGAGAGATTAGCTTCCCTACCGCTGATCTGTGGCGGCTTCGCCATGTATGTAGCTGCGTGCTACACGCCGGGTTGCCGTCCCGGTTGTTTCCTTCTTCTTTATTCTTGCCTTGCATGGCTCACGTTATCAGCCGTGCATGCCTATGCGTATTTGGAAAGGGTTGTCTCATGGGCGTACGTATACAGGCTGCCATACGTGTTAGCTTGTCATAGGCACGTACATGCAAGCTGCTAGCTAGTAGCTGGTGGCTAGTAGTAGCTCCAATCGGCACGTACATGCAACCACGTGCATGAAACTATGTCAACAAGCCAATACGACTTGCTAGCTTCTTATCTTTTCTCCTAGCTTTCTCAATATAGCACATACAAACACACATATGCAAATTAGAGAAATTTGTACAAAACTTCGTCAAACAAACGTAGCCATTGCAACGAGTACTGCTAAGAACAAAACCATTGTAGTATCCATCTTGACACGCGACATGAGGACGACAATAAGATATATGGGGAGTCGTCTTATATTAGTTAACCTATGACAGAGCTAGTATAGGTACGATTTGTTGTGCCACCACTGCCTACTACTTAGTCACTTATATAACGAAGTATAAATGGCAGTAGCCAAATAAAATCAGGTTTGGTTTTAGGCAGTCGCCAAATCAGATCTGGTTTTATTTTGATCGATATCTCAAAACCATAATATTTGCATATATTGTACTCCCTAAACCATATATTTGCATTGTTTGTACTCCCTATTATAAGATACTTTGTTTTTTTAATACATTGTTTTAGTTATGTATCTGAACATAGCGTAGATCTAAACACGTAGCAAAAACTATATATATATATATATATATATATATATATATATATATATATATATATATATATATATATATATATATATAAGCCAAAATATTTTATAATTTGGTAGCAATTCTTCTAGACATTATATACATTTTTGAGATATCTTGTTTTTTTTATTTGTTAATAATTTAAGGATAAATAGTTCACTAAGGAGAAGATAGAATCATAGCAAATGAAATTTCTAATTCAACTTAGAAAAAAAGAATGAATATCAAGCGTTATAGTATGATTGTGAATACTCTAAAAAAGGAAGGAGGGAGACGGGAGAGAGAAAAACTTTTGGATATATTCATTCCGATTGAATTGCAAATATATCAACAATAAAATCAATTCAATTCTGAATTGCAATAAGTGAGCGGGGTGTCTCAAATAGAGATGAGTTGCTAGACTACGTCGAATAATGAATTAAATGATTCAAAAAAATTAAAAGATAGATTAAATTATACAAGGAATCCTGGTTTCAAAGAAAAGTAAAATGGGGATATGGCGAAATCGGTAGACATTATAGACTTGATTGTATTGAGCCTTGGTATGGAAACCTGCTAAGTGGTAACTTCCAAATTTAGAGAAACCCTGGAATGAAAAATGGGCAATCCTGAGCCAAATCCCTTTTTTTGAAAAAACAAGTGGTTCTCAAACCAGAACCCAAAGGAAAATGATATCTTTGGTCGACATTTATTGGCTTCTATTTCCTGGGAGAGATTATTTGTGGGTATTCATGGAAGCATGGTAATAATTTGTATGACATTAATCATGTCCCTGGCGCTTCTATTTCTGGGGAGAGATTATTTGTGGGTATTCATGGAAGCACGGTAATAATTGGGACGACATTAATCACGTACCTGGCGCCGGTGCGCGCCTTCATGGTGACCTCCTGGCAGCTGCTAAACTTTTTTTAACGTAAGTGGCAGCTATTAAACTAAACAACACCATGTACTGGTCGTTGGAGTCGATGGTCAGTGAATCCTTTATTCCTCGGTTCCCCGTCCTCTTTAAAATAATGCCTGATTAAATATTTGAGCTTAACGATCTTGGTTCAGCTCGATCAGTGCTAAGATATTCGTACTTGATCAATTTGTAACCAATGCTAATGAAAAATTTATAATGATCCTCAGTAATCCAAAACTAAGGGGGTGTTTAGTTGGAGGAGTTAAAGTTTAACAAACATTGTAACACTTTCGTCTTATTTGACAAAAAAGTTTCCAATCTTGAACTAAGTAGACTTAATAGATTCGTCTCGTAAATTACTCCTAATCTGTGCCGACATACATACAATTAGTCTACATTTGGTACTCCATGTATTTGAGGGAACATTGATGTGATAGAAGTTAAACTTTAACATACTCAAACTAAACGGGGCCTAAGCTTGGCGAGCCACCGTCAAATGAAGAGGCTCTGCACATGACGTCCTGTTACTGCGATCACAGAACATGCTGACCAGTTGCGCCCACGCCACAACTTGCCAGACAAGCAACTCAATCGTTATGATTCATTGATTTGTGAATGTGGGTCCATGCCCAGCAACTCGGATTTTTTCTTCATCTCTCGCTCAAAATCTTAACTCTTGTTTACTGGTTGTACTTATCAGTAAGGCACACGGAGCACAACGACCGTCGGCATTCCATAGGCAAGGCAAAGAGGACATGCATGAGATCACGACGAAAGCTGGTCACACGTGGCCGTCGCACCGATGAGCCAAATTAAAGGTGACCGTGTTGAATCTACGCCATGCTGCGCCGCCTCGTGATTGCTTCACATGCTGAGTTGATATTGATCAACTATTGGGACAAGATCTTGATTTGATTAAAATAACAAAAACTAGGGTAACTTGCAATTTCTTTTCACCCATGATTTGTCCTTTTTTGTCTTTGAATTGACGCAAAACAACCAAAAACATTAATGTGAACGTGGTTAATAGGAGTATATACAAGGCCCGATCATTACTTTAGCCCACCTATAAAGATATTTTATTTCTGTATTTAAAGAAATTGTTTATGATATATATGAATCGACATATCGAGAATTCAATTAATATTTTCATTGCACTTGAAATACTTTTCATAAACACGTGGCATATTTACTAGTTCCTAAAATAAATTAAGTTTTAGGTTACATTCGTTGACTTGGATATGCTAGGTTTTTCTCCATTCACAGTTATATATTTACTTATATTTGCTAGTACATTTGTAATTATATTATCGACGAGTGAGTTGATTTGGATATATATATATATATATATATATATATATATATATATATATATATATATATATATATATATATATATATATATATATATATATATATATATATATATATATATATATATATACTTCATCCGTCCCAAAATAAGTGATGTTTTAGGTTTGTTCTAAGTTAAACTATTTTAAATTTGACTAAATTTATAGAAAAAAATACCAATATTTTTGACACTAAATAGGTAGGATATGAATATATATTTCATAGTAAATCTAACAATACATATTTGTTATCATAAACATTAATAGTTTTTTTGTATAAATTTGGTCAAATGTAAAAAAGTTTGACTTAGTATAAATCTAAAACATCACCTATTTTGAGACTGAGGAAGTATAAGGAAAGGAAAAACTTGAGAATGATTGAGGTGTACCATACTCAATTTTTTTTTTCTTTTCTCAGCTTGATGTAGCCAGCGGATGAAAAGTTGATGGCAAGGACTCCACGTCTCGTGGAGCGTTCAAATTTGTCAGCTCGACGTTACCTCCAACATATATCTCCATCGATCTGGACCGTTGGATCCCCACCAAACCGACTAGGAGGCAGGTCGGTTCCAGAGTCCGGACGCAAGCCGTTCGAAAATCAGGGCTTTTATTATCTCGCCGTCGAGCCCAATCGGCTAATCCACCCGATCCCAATTGAACCCAGGCACCTCTCTTCGTCGACCCTTGCTCAGCTCGAGGACCTCGCCGCCGCCGTCGCCGTCGCCGGCTGCCGTCAACACCCGACCAGCTGCCATGGCTCGCAACGAGGCGAAGGCGCAGTGGATGTTGAACCACTTCATCAGGATGAAGCGGGAGGAGCAGGCCCTCCGCGAGATCGGCGCCAGGGTCGCCGATATCCAGATCGAGGATCAAGGCGAGCATCGCGCCTCCGCCTCCGTGACCTCAACAGCTAGATCAACAAAGGAGGCCTCCGCGACCTCAACAGCTGTCGCATCGTCAAGCTCGGCGACACAGATTACTCTGATAGCTCCTACACATAGCTCATGATCACAGTTAAACCTTGAGTTTTGCTCTGAGGGCTTACATCATTATGAATCATTAGTTCTCTTGTATTCAGAATAACTTTCAGATAGAGATAATAGAACCAAAGTAATTCTAGGATGCTAGACACAGTGCTAAACTAGTCAAGGTTGCAGACTCGTGCGCTTATAGAGACTTACGTGTAGCTTTTCATCGTACTTCCTGACGAGTAGCAATAACGTCAACAAAATAAGCTAAGGCATGTTTGGATCCTTTAGTCCTTGACTAAAGTTTCTCCTTGGACTGAAGTTTCTAAACTTTAGTCTCTACCCTGTTTAGATGGAGGGACTAATGACCATTAAAGGTACTGTATAAAGACCAATGCCCGTAATTAATGCACACAATCTTCATTTATTTAGGAATGATAGTGTCTGGGAGGGGTAGGGGAATGTATTTTTTGCCTTTTATTTAGTCCCCTTTAGTCACTCCTAAGAGACGGCGCTCCTCGCGGGGCTCCTCTAGGTGGCGGCCATCCTCAGCCCCTGCTCAGCTGGGCCTCACCGTTGCCACTCCAGCGCCTCCGCCAGGGTGGCCTCCATCCGCTCCCTGTCCTCCTCGCCGATCTGCCGCAGTTCACCACCAGGTAGGTCGTGGCAGCGCAGCGAACGCTAAGTATTTCAGACGTCTCAGGCCTTTGTTTCAAGTGTTTTATCTGGATATTGTAAAAAGTAGATCTAGAATGTTGCATATGTTGCAAAGACAAAATACGCATGTTGCAAGGCTATATTTAAGTGTTCCAGGTCTTTCAAACGTATGTTGCAAATGTTTCATCTGGATATTTCAAAAGTAAATCTTGGTGTTGCACATGTTGCAATGGCTATACACGCATGTTTCAAGCATATGTTTCATCTGTTTCGGATGTATGTTACAAATGTTTCATCTGGATGTTGTAAAAGTAGATTTAGTGTTGCACATGTTGCTATGGCTATACACATGTTTCAAGTGTTTTGTCTGTTTTAGACATATGTTGCAAGTGTTTTATTTGGATGTTTCAAAAGTAGATCCCAGGAGAGCACATGTTGCAATGGCGGTGGTGGCTGGCAGACAGCGGCTAGCCGCAGCTGCCTACTTGTGCTACTGCTATGTGCATGTAGGCGCGGGAAACGGAGCAGGTTCGGAGTGGTCCCCACGCATGCGTGGGCATGGGTGAGCGAGTTGCATGCGTGGGGCCAGGCGCGGGAGTTTCGTATGGACAGACGCGACCTTCGGAGCAGGATTGGTGCGGCGGGAGGTATCTACGTGTATTGGCGGAAGCACCATCCGATGCTAGCACCCCGGATCGGACGTCTGGACGCTAACAAATCCCTTTTTTTGAGCAACACCAACGACCGTGCGATTGGACAGTTCGGGCAGACGAGGCCCACAAACATGGGCATCCAGACGATCGGACGTCTTACCCACAGCACTACCGAGTTACAACCGGCTTATCTCTCAGCTCCACTCAGTTCCTCTTGTGCCGTCACCAATGTTTTCCTAAACGCTAAATGGTAAACAGTCGGTCACCCTTCGTTTAGCATTTAGACCGTTTAAACAGTGTTTAAACGGAGTTAAACGGCCTAAACGGTTTTGTACAATAACAATAAAATATACATATTTATGTAGGTAAAAATAAAATTTGCTAGAACACATACATATTTACATATGTAAAAATCAAATATTCTACCAAATAATCTTGTCGGAAGAAATCTAAATCCCACAACACTTCATATAATTACAATGTTAATTAGTTTCATGTTGATTGTGATAGATGTAGTCCGTTAATTCACTTAATTATGGATTAAATGGTTGTTTAGCTCATTTAATCACGTTTAATCTGATTTTGTTTAGACTGTTTATACGGGATTGAACGGTTTAAACGGGTTTAAACGGCCCAACCGTTTAATTCACTGTTTAGGACGTAAATAACATGGTTGACTTCTGTTTACCGTTTAAACGGTGTTTAAACGGACTAAACGGCCGTTTAGGCGAACGGTGGCCGTCACTGCCACCTGGTCCGCTACGGTTTGGCTCCAACCAAGCTATATCCCACTGACCTTGCATACTACGGAGTGTGGAGGCCCGAGTGGCTAGCGCAACACCAAATCCGGTGATGTGATCAGTTTAGTGACCTCGAAACGGGTTCGTGCTGCTAGAAAGGTACATGTCAGCGTAGCACCTCACCCTCCTTTCACATTTTCTTCAGAGCCACATGTTATAAATTTCATGCTTTTGTGGGATTTTGAGCTCCACATCTATCGTTACTAGAGTTCTGATTGGCAGCCTCTTGGCCATGGTTCTAACGGACTAGTATCAATTCTTTATTTGTATAATTGTTATTAATTCACCAAAACCTACGACAAGATTAGCTGCATTTTCAGGGCCGTTCATGCGCTTGGTCAATCAAAGTCAAATTAATTTGATTTAGGTTAAAAGTAAAGTTGAGTATAATTTAAAACGGGGGTACAAACTATATTAGGAGAACATGGAAATTTCACAATAAACTCTTGATAGTAATTTTAGTTATATCTTGAATTTAAAAAAGTTCACATAAATCATGGGTGTTTTTGAAGTAATCATGTGGGCCTTCGAATGGTCTGGAGGTCCTCTTCTTTCCTCGCGTTGTTAAAGATTGTTCTCCGCAATGGCATGGTTGCAAACATAAGGTTGACAAGTACCCTTATGTGTTCGTTTTGTGATGAGTGATTGTCAATGTGATCCATGAAGTAGGTTGAGTGGTAACTAACCCTACCATGGCGAAAGCTATGTGTGCATGTCTCTTGGCTCGTTGTGTGCAGGTGTGGAGCACGGAGGCGGTAGTCGACGGCGAGGTGAAGGTCAAGGAGGACGTGCCGTACCGACGGATCGGGAGTGGTGAAGGGCGGACGTGAGGCTTGGACCGACGGACTAAGAGGCCGGGTGACTAGCCACGGTGGCTGACACTTGGGACATCGACGAGTGCAAGTGTACATGGTGATGAAGACGGCGTCGGCCAAGTCAAGATGGAGACGATAGCGTCGTGGCACTTGGCGGGAGGCCGGTGGGTCGAGTCAAGGAGGAAGGCGAACGCGTCATGCTTGGCGAGAGGTCAGACACACGTCGACATCGGGGGTTTGGTGGTTTCGTCCTCAAAACCATCGTCGGGGGACGCGTATGGAGTACGCTACTCGCGAGCGGTTTGGTGGTTTGGGGCTCAAAACCATCGGTGTCGGGTTTACGGGTTTGGGCCTCAAAACCCGGGCGGAGGTTCCGAGGAGGAACGGACGGCACGTGGCGGCACCGGGGAGTTCGTGTCGAGGCGAGGCTACCGGTGAGGAGGCGCGGTGGCCGTCGGATGAAGATGACATCGAGTTGCACCTTTACGCCCTTGGGCTAAATGGTTTGGCTTATTTGTATCCAGGGGCATTTAGGGGAATGTAAAATAGTCCTGTTAAATAGAGGATGGCAGCCCCCTTGCCTCCTCACCTCTCCCACCTCCTCCATTTTTCATTTTCTCCTTTAGGGTTTCCCCTCCCCTTAGGTGCTTGTGAGAGAGAGGTCCACTAATCCACCAATTAGTGTAAGAACCATGAATCTTTGAGGGAATGGTGGCCCTAACCACCTCGTGTCCTCTGGTGTTCGGAGTTTGAATCAATTCGTGTATTTTTGATGTGTTCTTCGCGTTCTTCTTCTTCCCCATCTCGTTCTTGAGCCGATTCTTCATTTCTAGACCATTTTGGTTCGTTCTTGTTGCCTTGATTTGAGCTATGACGTGAGTTGATCCTTTCCACCGAAGGAAATCAACTAATTCCTCACGAGCCCGCAGATCGGGCGATTTCTTGGTCTAGGTCTCAAGAACCGGTGCTTTTTCATTTTTCTTCGATTTCTTGTGATAGGCTTGAAATTGGATGTTGATGTCTTGAATATATCTTCTCAACACTCCTAAGAACCTACCTGCAAAGTTTCAAGTCAATCCGAGTTGTTTTGATCGAGTTTTGACTCGTTCTTCCTTGGTTCGTGCTGCTATTTCTGGACAGCGCGGAGCCTCCACGAAAAACACGGAACCTCAGGGCCGCGGAGCCTTTGGGATAAAACGTGGAACCTCCGGGCCACGGAGCCTCCGGGGAAAAACGCGGAGCCTCCGCACCTGCTTGCTGAAATTATGTGTTTGAGCTTTTCGAGTGCTCGTTTTGAGATCCGTCTTTTGCATTGATTGTCTAGCGTCTCAAGGATCTTTTTCTAAGTATTCTTATCACCAGTTGGCATGGGTACTTTGGTTTGAGAACTCGCTTCCTCTCCATAGAAGTTGAGTATCTCTTTTTCGTCTCTCGGTTTAGTTCTTGTTCCATGCTAGTTTGTGGTGTCCCACTGTGTTCCTAGGGAACATCCACCCACTAGTTGGGTCATGGACGTCATGGTGTGTTGTTCGCGCTTTTGGTGGTGATTTTGGGACAGTAGCCAATTATTCTCGAAAGAAATTTTTGGCTCCCATTCACCTCCCCTTTGGTCACCGTTTTCGGTCCTTCAATTGGTATCGGAGCCGGTTAAGGATCATTCCACCTTAATCGGTCTGTGATCCATGAAGGCGACATGGAGCGTGGTTCCGGTAAACCACCGTTCTTCAATAGAACAAATTATCCCTATTGAAAGATCCGCATGTCCGCGCATCTCCAGGGGATTGATTGGCTTGTTTGGGAGATTTACGAGGATGCTACTTACGTTGTGCTTGAACCCCGTGCTCATGTCACACAAGATCAAAAAGATCGGCACAACGCTAATAGCAGAGCTCGCGCAGTTCTTTTCTCGAGTCTTTCGCTTCAGGAGTTCGAGAGAGTCTCCGATTGTACTACTACTCGGGAGATCTAGGTGAGACTTCAGAGCTATCACGAGGGGACCGCACAGGTCAAAACCAGACTCTATGAGACATACAAGAGGGAGTATGAGAACTTCACTTAGCTTGATGGCGAGTCCATCGATGCCATGTTTTCTCGCTTTCAGACCATCATCAATAAGATGCGAGCAAACAAGGCACAGTTACCTTATGACGATCACAAGAGGGCACTAAAGTTTCTATATGCCCTAGATCGGAAGGTATGGGATGTGAAGGTGACTGCCATCATTGAGTCTTCGGGGTATGAGACCCTCACCGTGGATGAGCTTTTCAGCAAGCTCAAGTCCACCGAGATCGACTACCAGACCCAAGCCAAGCTCAAGAATCCCTCTACACCTACTATGGGTTTGGTCTCAGGTAATGGCTCAAGTTCTTTGGCTAACCCTTCACAGGTGACTTTTGCCTTGTCTTCTTTGGTGTCTGTCACAGAGGAGCAGATGGAGAGTCTTGGGGACGATGAGCTGGCGTTGATCATCAACCGGTTCTCGCGGTTTCACAACAACCGCTTGAATCGCCGGCGTGGTGGTGGTCCGAAGGAAGGATGCTACGGTTGTGGAGATCCTGACCACTTCATCGCCCAGTGCCCCAAGAAGAACAAGCACTCCTCTGACAAGTACGACTCTAGCAAGCGCAAGGACAAGCGTGAGCACATCTTCGGCAAGCACAAGTCATAGAGAGGATTCAACAAGGAGGCGATCAAGGAGTACCTCAAGAAGGCCAAGGCTCATGATCATGCCTTCCTCGACTCCCTCAGTGATCTTGAGAAGGACTCCACTGACAGCGACTCTTCCACTTCCAGCGACAACGAGTCCAAGCGCAAGATCAAGGACAAGTTGAGTGAACTCTGCTTCCACGCCGACACCACCAAGCAAAGCCTATGCACCACGACACTTGGTGATGAGGTGGAGGCTAGCAAGGGTGACATGGAGACCGGCAAGGATGAGGCTTCTGGCGATGATGACACCTCTCAGGTATCACTTTCCGCCAATGAGCTTGTTGTTGAGGTTGAGACTTTGAGCGCCGCTTTGATTAATCAAGATAAGTTGCTTAAGCGTGCTGCTCGTGAGAGGAACGACTTTAAGGCCAAGTTAGAGACTGCGCTTAGAGAGCTTGAGTTTGCTAAGGGTGCAGTGGTAGTGTCTGACGAGACAGAGTGTGATGCCTGTGCTATTCACAGGTTAAACCTTTCTAACCTACAAACCAAGTATGCCTCTTTGCTTGATGAGAATGATGAGTTGAAGTCTAGGCCTGTCTTGTTAGGTGCATGCAAGTCCTGCTCGGGCTTGCAATTTGAGCTGGCAGAGAAGGCCAAGATCTCTGCTCTTGAGAAGGCCAGTTTAGATAGCACTGCTGCTAGGTGTGCACGTTATGAGAGCTTGGTGTTGGAGCTTGAGTCTTGCAGGCATAACAAGATGAGATTTGAGGAAGACAACACATACCTTTGGTCTATCTTGAATTGGGTGTCTTATAGTGAGCCGCAGTTGGGCATGATGATGAGCTAGTTCAGGCGGAGAACTGTGACATCGGGAGTAGGCTTTGCTATAGGTGGGAAAGGTGAACATGTCTATGGCAAAGTTGGTGAGTTTAGTGGTTTGAGCCCAAGTGAGAAACCTTCCACTACTCCCAAATTGATCAAGATCAATCCACCTAAGCCTACCGAACCCACTGTGAAAGATGGAGTGTTTGAAGAACCTCCAAGAGCTCCACCCTAGAAACAAGTTTGGGTTCCAAAACCAAACCATCTCAGGAACCCACTTGATACTCTACCGAACATCTCTGAGGATCCCCTTTCTAAAGCCAAAAGGTCATCAAGAGTGACACATACACACAAGAAAGTGAGCCAACAACCACCCAAGAGAGAGATGAGGTATCACTGTGACTATTGCCATAGGGATGGTCACCTTGTTGAGTTTTGCTTTAGGAGGAAGAGAGATGAGCGGCGGGAGTATGAGTTGAACAATCGGAACATGTACCGCCCGCCCCATGGCATACATGTGCCGCCTATTTAGAGGCACAGTGCTAGTCCTAGAGGTGCAATGCCTCAAGGTGCTAGGCCTTAGGTTGCGAGACCACGCGGTGGTCATGCCTGGTGGGGTTCAGGTCGTGATCGAGATGATTTTGGACCTCGTAGCAGTGGTTTTGGCTTTTACCCCCCTAGTGGACCACATTTTCCTTGTGGTGATCGCTTTCTCCCTAGCGGACCATGTTTTCCCTTTCATGGTGATCGCTTTGCTTCTTGGCCTAGGATGAGTGGTTTTTTAGCTAACCCTTTTTCTGAGCAAATGGGCTAACACTGGTATGCTTCACAGTTTACTAACCCCAGTGTTGAGTCATTTGCCTATCCAATGGCTTTCTATTAAGCAGGATGGAGGAATGGAGAACATGTAGCTCATTGACTCCGGATGTTTGTGCCACATGACCGGATGTCTCAAATGGTTCTCCAACCTCAAGCAAAGGTAAGTTCAGCGCTTTGAGTTTGGATTTTTGCTTTCCTTTTAGCTTGGAAAGTTTTAGATCTTGTATCTTAGTTTATTGGTTTTCTTTGAAGTTTAGCTTCTGTTTTTGACCTTTTGTATCATACTTGCATATCATATCATCATGTATCATATTGCATCTTGAGCTTCATCCTTATAGTAGCTAGATTGACACTATGCTCTTGTTGGGGATGTTATGGATATACATGATGTGCTTTGCTTAGGCTCACTTGATCTCTTGATATGAGCTAAAAATGCCTTTTTCAATTGTGAACTTGAATAACACTTGATGAAACTTGAAACATGTTCACCACTACTTGTGGCAACTAGCATGTATAGGTGTGTCGAGAACCCTTTTGCTTCATATATATGCTTAGTTGCTACGACTCATACCTTGAGTTACACACTTGCTTGAGAAACTTGAATTTGTGCTAAAACTTGAAAAAAAGCAAGGTATGAAAAGATCAGGATGGGTCTTTGTTGTCCCATGTCAGAGTATCGAGACAGCTCCCTATTGCACTTAAGGATGAACATGAGCTTTGTAATGGATATCGAGATCACTGTCTTAAGCTTCTGATTGCTTTTGGCATAGGCTTGACATGATCGATAAGTCAGGTTTTGATGGCATCGATAACCTCCTGCACATATTTGTTTGACAAACTTTGGTGATAAGTTGCATAACTCCGATAAAAGTCAATTGATTGAAAATCTGATCACATCACAAGTTTGTCTCATGACATGATGTATGAACTTTGTTTGGGTAGTTCACTTTGCATATATGTGTAGCACAAGGTTGATCTCCTATCTATATTTGCTATGTGCTCTTTTGGTGGTGAACATTCTTTTAAATTGCTCAAACTTGATCAAACTTGCTAAAATGACATATTTCATCTCTTTTGGTCATTTTGGGCATTTGCTAGCACTTGTATTTGTTGCTATATATACATGACAGCATCAGTTAGAGCATCTTTTCAATCTACTTGCTATAATCTTGAAGCTTCTGCATTTGTGCATTTATGCATTCATAGCATGTTTTAAGGGGGAGTTGCAATCCCTGGGCTCTAGCTTGATAAGTGCATGTGTCAACAAGGGGGAGAGATATGTCACACTGACCATGTCAACAAGGGGGACAAGTTGTCAAGGGGAGAAGTTTTCATTTTGTGTATTCATTTGAGAGAGATTGCACTTGTTCAGGGGGAGTTGCATTTGAGTTTGCACTTGTTCAGGGAGAGTTGCATTTGAGTTATTTTTGCTAGATGTGTTGAGCCTTTGCCTCTTCTGGAGGGTCTAGCAGTTTTTCAGCTTTTCTAGCTTTGCTAGTGGTGTTGAGCCCGTTGCCTCTTCTTGAGGGCTAGCTTTGTTTTACTTAGTTGCATCGAGTCGTTGCCCATGTCTTTGGGGACCAAGTTTTGCTCATTTCAAATGACTTGTTTCGACTTTTCTTTGGCTTTTGCTCATTTGGTTGAGCTTATTGTTTTCTCTTCTTCTTCTTTTTCTTTTGCTCAAGTTGTTCGTGTATTGGTGTTGACAATGCACTCATCAAGGGGGAGATTGTGAACACAAGGTTGATAAGTACCCTTGTGTGTTCGTTTTGTGATGAGTGATTATTAATGTGATCTACGAAGTAGGTTGAGTGGTAACTAACCCTACCATGGCGAAAGCTATGTGTGCATGTCTCTTGGCTCATGGTGTGCAGGTGTGGAGCACGGAGGCGGTAGTCGACAGCGAGGTGAAGGTCAAGGAGGACGTGCCGTGCTGATGGACCGGGAGTGGTGAAGGGCGGACGTGAGGCTTGAACCGAGGGACCAAGAGGCTGGGTGACTAGCCGTGGTGGCTGACACTTGGGACATCGATGAGTGCAAGTATACATGGTGATGAAGACGGCATCGGCCAAGTCAAAATGGAGACAATGGCGTCGTGGCACTTAGCAGGAGGCCAGTGGGTCGAGTCAAGGAGGAAGGTGAACGCGTCATGCTTGGTGGGAGGTCGGACACACGTCGACATCGGGGGTTTGGTGGTTTCGTCCTCAAAACCATCGGTGGGGGACGCGTATGGAGTACGCTACTCACGAGCGGTTTGGTGGTTTGGGCCTCAAAACCATCGGTGGCGGGTTTACGGGTTTGGGCCTCAAAACCCGGGCGGAGGTTCCAAGGAGGAACAGACGGCACGTGGCGGCATCGGGGAGTTCGTGTCAAGGCGAAGCTACCGGTGAGGAGGCGCGGTGGCCGTCAGATGAAGATGACATTGGGTTGGACCTTTACGCCCTTGGGCAAAATGGTTTGGCTCATTTGTATCCAGGGGCATTTAAGGAAATGTAAAATAGCCCTGTTAAATAGAGGATGGCAGCCCCCTTGCCTCCTCACCTCTCCCACCTCCTCCATTTTTTATTTTCTCCTTTAGGGTTTCCCCTCCCCTTAGGTGCTTGTGAGAGAGAGGTCCACTAATCCACCGATTAGTGTAAGAATCATGAATCTTTGAGGGAATGGTGGCCCAAACCACCTCGTGTCCTCCGGTGTTCGGAGTTTGAATCAATTCATGTGTTCTTGATGTGTTATTCGTGTTCTTCTTCTTTCCCATATCATTCTTGAGCCGATTCTTCGTTTCTAGACCATTTTGGTTCGTTCTTGTTGCCTTGATTTGAGCTATGACGTGAGTTGATCCTTTCCACCGAAGGAAATCAACCAATTCCTCACGAGCTCGCAGATCAGGCAATTTCTTGGTCTAGGTCTTAAGAACCGGTGCTTTTTCATTTTTCTTCGATTGCTCGTGATAGGCTTGAAATTGGATGTTGATGTCTTGAATATATCTTCTCAACACTCCTAAGAACCTACCTGCAAAGTTTCAAGTCAATCCGAGTTGTTTTGATGACCCGTTCTTCCTTGGTTCGTGCTGCTGTTTCTGGACAGCGCGGAGCCTCCGCGAAAAACACGGAACCTCCGGGCCGCAGAGCCTCTGGGCTAAAACGTGGAACCTCTGGGCCACGGAGCCTCCGGGGAAAAACGCGGAGCCTCCGCACCTGCTTGCTGAAATTATGTGGTTGAGCTTTTCGAGTGCTCGTTTTGAGATCCGTCTTTTGCATTGATTGTCTAGCATCTCAAGGATCTTTTTCTAAGTATTCTTGTCACCAATTGGCATGGGTACTTTGGTTTGAGAACTCACTTCCTCTCCATAGAAGTTGAGTATCTCTTTTTCGTCCCTCAGTTTAGTTGTTGTTCCGTGCTAGTTTGTGGTGTCCCACTGTGTTCCTAGGGAACATCCACCCACTAGTTGGGTCATGGACGTCATGGTGTGTTGTTTGCGCTTTTGGTGGTGATTTTGGGATAGTAGCCAATTATCCTCAAAAGAAATTTTTGGCTCCCATTCACCCCCCCTCTGGTCACCGTTTTCGGTCCTTCAATGGCGTTCTAAGCCTTTGGTGCCATCTTGATGAGGAGTCGTCCCTCTCACGAATGTGACCGGTTCTTATAGATGCAACCCTCCATTGTCATGGTTGGCATCTTGTTTCTTCCCTGAAACCATCTTCTGCTACCTCGTCACCCGCCATCACTAATGGATCAATTTGCTATCGGTAATCTTTTTCAAGCTTCACTACAAACCTTGACTTTGCCAGAGGTAAGTTGAGAAGCTTATGAGTGAGCATGGAGTTCAATCTCAACAAATTGGTGATGGCATAACATAGTGTGGGAAAATTAGATCTGTACCATTAAAAGATCGAAGTTCGATGCTATTTTCTAAAGCTAAATCTTTCTGTGCTATTTTTTCTAAACTTTATCTTTTAGTAGTATAGATCCAGTTCGCCCATATATAGTGTTGGTGGTAGGTTCTCATAGCCACAACGTTCCATTGCTATAGTTGACACCTTTCTTTGCCCCAAAACCATCTTTTGCTACCTCATTACTTGTTCGCACACCGGCTACTACCAATATGTCAATTTGTCATAACAACCTTTTTTGAGCTTGACTATAAACCCTAACTTCGCTGGAGGTAAGCAAATAAGCTTATGAGTGAGGATGGGGGTTCAATAGCAACAAATGGATGATGGCATACTCTGGTGTGGGTGGGGTCTGATTCTCTACATTACTTTATTTATCATGAGTGTGTTGAGTCATGAGCATGATCAAATACCATGTGGATTCAATAAAGTTTGAGTATGTACGATACTCAAATTTATTAGCTCGATGTTACCGATGCATGAAGAAGTCCACGAGAGTTAAGAAATCCCATGAGCGTGTTTGGTAGGTCGGGTACTAGATTTCCATAGGAACACTTTGGATTTGTATTCCCTTCAAAAATGTTTCTCTCATGAATCATAATCAGTTTGTGAAATCATTTGGCTAGCTCTCTATTCTTGAAACTAAAACTAAAATTAGAAGAAAACATGTTTCAGTTGTTTTCTAGTCTAGACTATAAAAAGGAGAATCAGTTTCAAATTATTTTCCATGAAACATTTCTCTTTGTGATAGTTTGGTCATAATTCTAGTTGTCAGGTACCTAAAACTAGGGGTACCCACAATCAACGATTAAGAAAAACAAAATGCTACCCGCAAAATGAGACAAGCCAAAATAGCGGATGAGACGCCTCGACTAGACTCCGACTTGTACGAGGCCAGCTCGACGGGACACCTCGACTACGTTCTGACTTGTACGAGGCACCCTCGACGGGACGCCTCGACCGCGTTCTGACTCGCAGGAGGCTCGATCGATAAGACATCTCGACTATCGGGAAATCTCCGACTCGCACAACCCAGGGTCGGACCGCTCGACCCATCTTATTCACCTACTCTAAAACAAAAGTCAGAGCATTTAATGTGACTACCTGTTACTTCATACCGTCATGGCTACAGCCGTGACCGACGTGGAAATAGCATCGGTGTCAACTTTTTACCACCCATCCCAGGATGGGAGGTAAAAACCTATCACTATACACACCATACCGCACACTATTTTGCCACCGATCACCCTCGAGGGAGGATACGACAAGGTCCATACCCCACGATCTCGGGGATTTGGCCTTATCCGCCCATCCTCAACCCGTCCTCGACCCGGCCTCGACCTAGCCTCGGCCTACCATCGGTCAGCAGGGAGGAAAGGCCGACGTGGCACAAGACTCGAGGTCTTTTCACCGTCTCGTCCCCTACGTCACCATGGTGTCCAGGGATGGCCAGCCATTCCTGGGGCATGTCGCTACAGCCACCTCTATAGGGATCGACAAAACTTCACCTCAAGACTCCCCCGGTGCCCCAGCCTCCTCTTACCCTATAAAAGGGTGGGTCAGGGCTCTACAAGGGGAGACGGACGGACAGACGGAGCAAGACGCAAGCCAGAAGCCAAGCGCAAATAAGCAAAGGCACACAACCCACAGATCAACATCTCAAGCAATCTCCTTTGTACTCTCACTTTTCCTTTGAGACCTGGGCTCGGTTCCCTCTCTCATAGCTTAGAACCCCTATGCAAGCACTTAGGTGCAAGGAAATATAATACTCTCCCTCCCTCCCCGCCGGACATAGGGCCTTCCTTTGCCCGAACCAGGATAAATCCCCGTGTATCCTCCTTGCATCACCATTTAGATTAGGGACACGCAACACTTGATTCACTCATTGGCTTAGGACCCCCGTAGGACCAGACGCCGACAGTTGGTGTGCTAGGTAGGGGAAGCTGCGTGCCAACGCCGTTTTCCCACCATTTTTCTGGATGGCTGACCCCGAACGCCCGCTCCCGTTGGCCACGGTGATCTGGTTTAGGAGTTTGGAGTTCATGTCGCTTGGCCACAGCTACGACATCGTCCTCCTCCCACCTAGGCACCCGACCGACGTGGACCACGAGCTCTCCCAGCCCAGGGGAGCGTTGCGCCGGTATCATCGCTCTCGTTAGGCACGAGCCGCCAGGTGACGGTGAGCCTGGCGCAACCACCGTCACCGCCTTGCGGAGGACGATGGGATTCCCTGATCCAGTGCCTCTCAGCCAGACGCCAACATGGAATTCCTCGCTGAGGATCTGTGTAGGATGAGGTTGGCTGAGGGTAAGATGCCGACAGGGAGTTCCACCACTCTACCACCTGGTGCGACACCATCACCCGGTCCGACTATACCGGCACGAGGGACGACATCTTCATTAGCATTCCTGTTTGGGCTAGACTCGGTTTCCTAGGCGTACGCTTCTTCTATAAGCACCAGCATGAGTGCTTACGAAGAGCTCCCCGGACACCATCTACGCTCCACTCTCGACCTTGTTGCATCTACGCCAGCTTTCGAGTACCTGGACTCTACGGAGACCCCAGAGATGGGGCCCTATGCAACTGCTTCTCGACGTTACGACCCCACAGATAGACGACCTCACATGCACCCCTCATACTACTATTTTGGTGCTTCAGACTCTGACTCTGCCGATGACACCTACAATCTGACTCACGAGTGATTCAACATCGATGGAGCTAGCACGTCGGATTCAGAGGATGAGGCACCCGTTGAAGGAAGGAACACGCCACCTCAGGTCGATCTCCCTGCTGAGCGGGATGAGGCTCAATTCCTTGCGGATCAAGGAATGCAGCTCGAGCAAATCCATGAGTTGTAGGATAGGCTCGATGAGGAACAAGAAAACCTGCGTCTACTACAGCGAACCCTCGAGCAAGAGCGCGCGACACGTGCACATGGCAGAGGAGCTCGAGAAAGAGCTCGCAACTTCAATCGTCGCATCGTCGAGGATCAGGCGGTCGACCCCCCGGTTTTCGATCGAGCCAGCCAGAACATGGTCGCCGCCGCCATGCTCCTTCGTAACATGCCCGAGCTATCAAACCCCGACGCTCGTCGAGCCCGAGATGAAATCCGAGGACTCCTCGAGACCACTGCCATGTAGCAGGCCGAGAGCTCTGCCTCGAGGCGATGCGGGCCTGCCTCAGAGCAGCCTATCGAGCCCTCCCGACAGGAGAGAGAGGCCTCAGTTCATCCCGAGCACGCCCAACGGAACAGGGCGGCCCCTGTCCATGAGCGCATCATCGACAATTGTGAACCTTGAGATGCCCATGACAACATCATCGAGCCCCGGAGGTGCAAACATGGTGACGGTGCAGCTCGAGGCTACCACGAGCACAGAGGCGGATGCTACGACAGCTCAGAAGATCGAAGCCCTTCACCCGAGCCACCGGGTCCTCGGGTCTTTAGCAAGGCCATTCGTGAAACGATACTCCCGGCTCGGTTCCACCCCCCACGACTCTTACCAAGTATAACAGCGAGACCAAACCCAAACTTTGGCTCACTGACTTCCGCTTGGCATGTCAGTTGGGTGGGGCCACCGACGACCGGGTCATCATCCGGCAACTCCCCCTGTTCCTGTCAGACACCGCTCGAGCCTAGCTCGAGGATCTCTCACCTCGACAAATCCACGACTGGGACGACCTCGTGAGGGTGTTCGAGGAAAACTTCAAGGGAACCTACATGTGCCCCGGCAACTCGTGGGACCTCCGAAGCTGCAAGTAGAAGCCGGGTGAATCCCTCCAGGATTACATCCGGCATTTCTCCAAGCAACGCATCGAGCTTCCCAACATCACTGACTCCGGCGTTATCATGGCCTTCCTCTCTGGCACCACCTGCAAAGAGTTGGTCCGAGAGCTGGGCCGCAACATCCCCATCATTGCCAACGGTTTGATGGACATCATCACCAACTTCACCGCCGGCGAGGAGGCGGTTGGTGCCATCTTTGGTGGTGATCAGGGCAAAGGGAAGCACAAGGTGGACGATCCCGCGAGCTCCAATCAGGGCTCAAAGAGGAACAATAGGAAGAAGAAGAAGAACCAGCAAGGCAAGCTCGAGGCCCCGACAGACGACCTTGTTGCTACTGCTAATCGCAAGAAACCTCATGGGCCCCCTGGCGGGGGCGTCTTCGATAAAATGCTCAAAGAGCCATGTCCCTACCACAAAGGGCCCATGAACCACAACCTCGAGGACTGCCACATGCTCTGAAGATATTTTGAAGGCATAGGCGTCAAGAAAGATGACAAAAAGGAAGATCCCAAGGGAGACAACAAGGACGAGGGATTCCCCGAGATCCACGACTGCTTCATGATATACGGAGGACCCTCGACGCGCCTCTCGACGCGCCAGCGCAAACGAGAACGTCGAGAGGTCTTCTCCATGCAGCCGGCAACCCCCCTCTTCCTTGACTGGTCCGAGGTGGCCATCACTTTCGACCGTGATGATCACCCAGTCTAC
The DNA here is from genome assembly GCA_038087645.1 of Saccharum hybrid cultivar R570. NCBI lineage: Eukaryota > Viridiplantae > Streptophyta > Magnoliopsida > Poales > Poaceae > Saccharum > Saccharum hybrid cultivar. Next base: position 4,945,985 of record JAQSUU010000191.1, on the reverse strand, counting down.
ATCCCCAATCCTGGGGTCTACCCGCTTGTTGTCGATCCCATTATCGCCAACACACGCCTCACCAAGGTGCTCATGGATGGCGGCAGTAGCCTTAACATCATCTATGCCCAGACCCTCGACCTCTTGGGGATTGCGAGGACACGCCTCCAACCTAGCGTCGGGGGCTTCCATGGAGTCGTGCTAGGAAAGCGAGCAGAGCCCGTCGGCCGGGTCAACCTGCCTGTCTGTTTTGGCACTCCCACCAACTTCAGAAAAGAGACTCTCACTTTCGAAGTGGTCAGATTCCGTGGAACATATCACGCCATCCTTGGGCGCCCATGTTATGCCTGGTTCATGGCGGTCCCAAACTACACCTACCTCAAGCTCAAGATGCCAGGCCCCAACGGTGTCATAACTGTCGGGTCCTCATGCGAGCACGCCTACGAGTGCGATGTCAAGTGCATCGAGCACGGGGAAGCCGTCTTGGAGTCGGCAACCTTGGTGGCAGACCTCGACGGTCTGGCCAACGAGATCCCCGACTCCAAGCGCCACGCCGGCAGCTTCAAGCCCACGGAAGACGTCAAGATCGTGCCCCTCGACCTCGCCGACCCAAAGGAAAAGGCGTTGAGCATCAGCGCCACCCTCGATCCCAAATAGGAAACAGTGCTTATCGACTTTCTCCGCGCAAATATCGACATCTTTGCGTGGAGTCCCTTGGATATGTCGGGCATACCCAGGGAAGTCGCCGAGCACGCCTTGGAGATCCGAGACGGCTCCAAACCGGTGAATCAACGCTTGCGCCGCTTCAATGAGGAGAAGCACAAGGTCATCGGTGAGGAGATACAGGAACTATTGGAGGCTGGATTCATCGAAGCCCACGATGTGGCTCTGTTGCATTCTGTCAGGTATTAGCAGAGTCTTTGATGCCACCACGATAGACACGTATGTAGGCGGGACCTTAATGTTGGTGACCTGGTGCTATGGCGAAGCCAGAACACCAAGGGACGACACAAGCTCACGCCGCCGTGGGAAGGGCCATACATCATCGCATAAGTATTAAAGCCCGACACCTACAAGCTATCGAACGAGAAAGGCAAAATCTTCACCAATGCCTAGAACATCGAACAGCTACGTCTCTTTTTTCCTTAAAGCCTCAAGGCTCTGTAAATTATTTCGCAATCCCATGATAGAACAAAGAATACATCGGTGTTCAAAGGTTTCTTTCATAAAAAACCAGGAAGGATCGACCCTGTTTCCTCATAGTCGACCCTTCCTCGGGGGCTGCAAGGGGGGAACCCCCTATGTCCCCAAAAAACTTGCATTTTTTCAAAGAACTTTTACATAAGTCGACGAGGCTGCAAGTGCACCCTAAGGCTCGAGGGTTGCCGAGCCACGAGATCACCTATGCCTCCGGGCTATGGTACCTTCACTCACCCACCCACGCCAACGGGTGCAACCACGTGCTAAGTAGACCTAATAAAAGTTCACGATTTTGAAAAAAAACTCATGTCTAACATTCCCCTATGCTTCGAATCAAGTTCTTACATAATTCACGAGGCCACAAATGCACCCTAAGGCTCGAGGGCTGCCGAGCCATGAGATCGCCTACGCCTCCGGGCTATGGTACCTCCACTCGCTCCCTCACGCCAAGGGGTGCGACCGCGCGCTGAGAAAATCATGCAAGAATACGATTCAAGCAAGAAAGGGAACAAAAGACTCAAACGAAAATGGACATTTAGTACAAAATTACATCTAAGTGTTTCAAGGCCCCCGAGGCCATCGTGACCAAAGTTACGAATACTAACTTATTACACGGGCCTTCATGCCCAGGTTTGGCTCACAGGCCCTTGTCATCAGTAGGCAAAACCACCTCGACCTCGAAGAGCTTGGCGAGGCGACTCCCAGGCTCCTCAGCAGCTTCGATCAGGCCCTGGCAGACGGTTTCGTTCTCCTCATCCGTCCAATCTAGATCAGTGATGAAATCATCAGCGATGAGGTCCATGTCGTACATGAACCCAGACCGAACGACTGCTAGAGCCCTCTTCATGCCGTGATGAAGCCCGCCTCGTATCCTCTCATGGATGAGGTGGCCCAGCGCTACCATCCGACGGACGAAGGAGTTCCCCGGGGTGTCCTCCTCGGCATCGGCGTCGGTCTTGACCCCTAGGCCATCGCATACGGAGGTAATGGCGCCTTGAAGCAACTGAGTCTGCCTGGCCTCGGCTTCGAAGAGGTTCTGGAACAAGGTGGCCATCACCTGAGCCGCCTGCTGCTCCTTCTCCAACTCTGGAACACAAGCATCAAGTTAGCGCAAGCCTAGAACCTCTACGCCAAGGCCACTACACAACAAGAAGCTTAACCTCAGAATGGGTTTGCTAGCCCTCGACCTCATCACGCAGCTCCCCACACGTCTTCTTAGACGCTCGAAGAGCCTCGTCCCTGTCATGGACCGTCCCCCTCAACGTCACAGCCTCGTCTTCCAAGGTTCTGACGCGGGCGGACACCGTCCTGACCTGGATGTTGAGGGCATCGCGCGGATTGCTGACTAAGGCGATGTCCTCCTCGAGCTCCTTCACACGCGCCAGCAGTGGCACAAGGTCCTCGCAGGCTTTGGCAGCCTCCTCCCGAGCCCTTGCCGCGTCTTCACGCGCTGTGGCCTTGGCCTGTCGGGCCTGCGCCGCCTCCTCCTTAACCGCCACATGGGCGACACGAAGCTCGACCGTCTCGGTGCTCTGCTAGGAGAGCCGCTTGTTGGCTTCCTCGACCAGAGCCCGTTGACGAACGAGTGCCACCCACATGCCACTCTCATAACGAATGAAGAGTGACTTGCAACGGGAACGCTCCTTGAGCTCCTGACCGCATTTAAAATCTAACAGTCAGAACCAAGGAAAAGGGAGGGACAAAACGCAAAAAAAACTAACGAATCCGGCTTACCTCAAAGGCCTCCGACATACCCCACGCCAGGGTGTCCAAAACCACACGTAGGGTTTGCATCGTGTGCTTTCGGAGTCCCTCGAGGTACTCCCAGTGGAGCACCTCGTCCTTGTCGTTGAGCACAAAGAAGGGCTCAGCGCTAGGGTTGGACGCGTCCCTAAATTCAAGGGTCGACCTGCCCCAACACAGAAGCTCCTCCTCCGCCCACACGAGTGCTAACCCGGCGAAGTCCGGCCACCCAGCTAACACCTCGGCCTGGTCACCCCCCAATGCTACAGAGGTACCGGCCCCATCCAAGGCCTCGGCCGCCTCGACGTCTGCCGCCTGCTTCCCCTTGTCAGCAGGAGAGTCGTCGAGGGTGAGGTTGATCAGGGCTGGGGTCGACCTTACGGCGGGGCTAGCGCCTCGACTGCCGGCACCACCGCCTATATGACAGGTGGTGGCACGACCGCCCCCCATTCCGCCTTGACAGCCGGCTCCGTCGGCCGGTCCTGTTGCGGCTGCGGCTCCCCCGATGGCGCCGCCTCTTGCCCCACCTCTGGCGGTGAAAGCTCTATGTTTGGTGTTAGTAATTAGTGACAATGCCTAAGTACTAATCCTATGCCTAAGTTGTATGTAGCATATGAGGATTAGTACATTCCAAGGTTGGTGGCAAGATGGACATGGTGATCATGATGGCCACACTTGGATTTGGACGCAACCCTACGTGATCAAGACAAAGGTATATACTTAAGGGTTGTGTTTTAGTAACCAAGACACCTAGTGGGTGTGGTTACACTATAGGATAGATAGCCGTACTATAAAGAGGGGAATGACGCGGCTATTGAACTCCTAAGTGCCTCTAGGTGTGCATTTCATAATCATATGCATTTGGATAGAACTAATATCGCCTCAAAAAATGATTGTGAAAATGCTAACACACTCACACATGATGAGATCACTTGGTGGTGTTAGCACGTTTGCGAAGGCGGTGGAGTTTCAGGCGTTTTCGAGGAGTTGAAACGACTATTTTCCACTACGCCGGAAGTTGGAAATCAAACAGAGGCGAACGGAGGTCACAGAGGTGACCGGACGCGGTCTCTGTTTGACTGGACGTGTCCGGTCAGTGCTCAGCATCTACGTGTGTTTCTGTTTTTGATCGGACGCGGTGGCGCGTCCGGTCACTGTCGACCGGACACGTCCGGTCGTTCAGGGAGCTTACTGGACTCTAACCGGACGCTGGCACTGTGGCGTCCGATCAGTTCTATAGCACGTTCGGTCACTATTTCATTGTGCGCTGCTCAGGCTTGACTAGCGCGTCCAGTTCGTTACGGGACCAGCGCGTCCGGTCGAGCTTCGTGCGTCCGGTCGTTGCATGGAGCGCGTCCGGTCGATGGTTCGCAAGCGTAGTCGTTGTGTGATCGGCGCGTCCGGTCAGTTTGACCAGCGCGTCCGGTCAGCGCGATTTCGGCTGTTTCAAGTTTCTAACGGCTATATTCAAAGGGGTACGTCTATAAATACTTGTTGGCCGGCTCAAAGCTCTTTCTCTCGCACTCTCTTGCACATTTGACATACTTGTGAGCACTTTGAGCTAAGCAACTCCCCTCCCACTCATCTCTCTTGCTTCTTTGCATATTCGAAGTGAGATTGAGTAATCCAAGTGCATTTGTATTGTGAGATTGCATCTAGTTGGCACTTGGTGGTTGATTTGCTGCGGGATTCTTGTTTCTCTTGGTGGTTGCCGCCACCTAGATGGCTTAGAGCAGCTTGGAGGCATTGGCAAGAGTTGGTGATTGTTCTTGGCCACCTCCGGTGATTGTGAGGGGTTTGTGCCTACCTCAGCGAAGCGCCAAAGGCAACGTTAGTAAATTGCTCGTGTCATTGCAATCTTTTGCCATTTGGTAGGTTCTTGTGGCGCCTTTTGAGAGGCTCGGTGTGAGACCGATTAGCCACTGAACCACGTGGTGAAGAAGGACACAACGGGGACTAGCGTGCCGGTAAGCATGTGAACCTCGGGATAAATCTTCGTGTCATCACTTTCATATTGTGATTGATTGATCCCGGTGTTCGGTTGTCTTGGTATTCATTGTTGATCATATTGGTTGGCTCAATACTTTGCCCCTCGGTGAAACTCTCCTAACTCAATTCCGCATTACTTTCTTAGTTATCTTTGCTAGAGTAGCTCCTTTGTGTAGCTTGCTAGTTGTAGTTGTAGTTACCTTCTCGGTTTGACTTGTGCGGTTGAGTGCAAATATACTAGAATTGTGAATTAGTTAGGTGGCTTGCAAACACCCCATAGGCTAAGCAAAACTTGTATCTCGCTACTTGTTATATTGATAAACTTGTTTAGCTTGTATCTGTAGAACATTTTAAAAGGCTATTCACCCCTCTCTAGCCATCAAGACCTTTCAGGCAGGACCTCCACCACCTCCTTCAATTTTTCATCATCCGCCCGCCCCGCGTCACGAACGGATGTGTCGGCCTCAGCGGCCTCGACGGTCGCCTAGGTCGTCGCGGTCGACCCAGGCTCTAACCCACCAGTGTCGGGCACCTCGAGCCCGGCATTGCCCGGGACCGCCTTGGCCGGCCCGGGACCGCCTTGCCCGGAACTAGAGCTGGTGACCTCCTGGGCGCTCGCCCCCGTCTATGCAGCCGCCTCCCTCAACTTGAGCCGCTCCGCCGTAGCCTGGTACTTGGCCACCTAGGCGGCGGCGTCAGCTGTCGCCTGCATTATTACGGTAGCGCCTGACCTGAGCGCCTTCATGGGAGTCAGACCCGCGAACTCTGCCTTACGCTTATGCCTGAACAACAAACAAGCGCGTCAAAATAAAAAATGGGATCACCAATCACAAAAAATAGGGCGGAAAACTTACTTAGATATGGAAACCAGGGGCATAGACCCCTGAAGGGTCGAGATGGTGGACTAGAGGGGGGTGAATAGTCCTTTCTAAAAATAATCGTGTCGGCAAACCGAAATAAATGCAGAATTAAAACTATCGGTCTAGCCAAGACTACACCCCTCTATCTAAGTTCACAAGCACCTCACAAAGATCCTAATTAAGTAACTAAGGTGCTTTCCTTAGCAAGAGCTCTCCTAAACAATTCTAGAGCAAGGTCACACAAACCTATGCACTAGTACTTTAGCAAAGCCGGGGAGCTCCTACACAATTCTAGTAAGCAAAAGCACGAAGCCACCTATGCTCACTAGCAATGCTCAATATCAAGGCAACTAATGCCAAACTAGAGAGCGCAAATTACTTAGCTACACAAACTAAGCAATATGACTAACAAGGTTATACAAACCAAATTAGCCACACAACGGGAGCTACTTCTATGCTACACAAGCAAGAAGGTAACTAGCTAACTACACAAGCAAACTAGTTACAGGAGCAACTACACAAGCACAAGTATATGAATGTAAATACAAGCTTGTGAATCGAAAGCAAACCACCAAGAAGATGTACACAATGTTGACACAGTGGTTTTTCACCGAGGTTCACTTGGTTGCCACCAAGCTAGTCCCCGTTGTGGCGATACACCCACTTGATGGATCACGAGCTAATTGACTATCAAGAGTCAAACCCTCAGAGGGTGCCGCACATCCACTCTCAAGATGGGGATCCTCCAAGCCACGAGCTTTACTAGAGTTGCTCTTCGCGATCCCCATAGGGTGAGCACAATCCCCCTCACAAATCCTCCTCCGGAGCCACGCACAATCTCCACGCGTGCTTCAACGGAGTCGCAAGCCACCAAGCCGTCTAGGAGGTGACAACCTCCAAGATTAACAAGCACCACCGGCTTGCAACATGATCACTTAGTGCCACTCGATGCAATCCTCTCGATGCAACGCACTAGAATCGCTCTCTCACTCGATCCGATGAACACTATCAAGCATGAGTGAGTTAGAGGGCTTCCAAGCACTACCACATAAGCCACCAAGGCCAAAGTGTGCTTAGCTGCTAGCCAAGGCCAGCCAACACTTCTATTTATAGCCTCACGAACGAATAGAGCCGTTACCAGACGACACAGTTCAAAACGCGCTGACCGGACGCTCCGGTCAGGGTGATCGGATGCGTCCGGTCACTACAGGACAAGCGTAAACAGTGCACGTCAGAAGTTACCGTTGCTGTGACCGGACGCGCTCTGGCGAATGACCGGACGCGCCGCTCAAGTGACCGGACGCGCCGCTCAACTGACCGGACGTGCCGATCGCACAGCACCGCGAGCCCGCGAAGCAATGACCGGACGCGCTCCAGGCAACGACCGGACGTGACAGTGCCAGCGTCCGGTTAGAGTCCAGTAAGCTCCCTCAACGACCGGACGTGTCCGATCGCGTGTGACCGGATGCGCCGCGTGTCCGATCGACCTTGCGAACTTCAGTTCCCTCTGGGCACCTGACCGGACGCGCCGGTCCTGCGAGTGACCGGACGCACTAGTTGCAAACCCTAACACCCGCGCGCCTGACTGCTACGTTGAATTGACCGGACGCGTCCGATCATACCATGACCGCGTCCGGTGCAGCGTCCGGTCACCTCTGTGACCTCCGTTCGCCTCCGTTTCTTTTTCGACTTCCGACGCAGTAGAAAATAGGCATTCCACTTTCCCAAAAAGCGCCGAAAGAGTGATCACCACCTTGTGCAAATGTGCTAACACCAACAAGTGATCACCACCTTGTGCACGTGTGTTAGCATTTTCACAATCATTTTACCGAAAGAGTTAACCACTCAACTTGCCACGCCACTCGATCCTAGCAACGATACAAAGTTAGATCGCTCAAGTGGCACTAGATGACCAATATGCAAACAAGTTTGCCCCTCTTAATAGTACGGCCATCTATCCTAAACCCGGTCATCAACTTCTCTACACACCTATAACCGGTGAAATGGAAATGCCCTAGGTTATACCTTTGCCTTGCGCATTCCACTCCATCTCCTCCGACGTTGATGCAACACATGCACCAACCATATCACAAATGATATGATCCACTTCATATCATCACATGAACATATTGGTTCATCGATCTTGACCTCACTTGCTCTTCACCGTTGCGTCGGTCCATCGGCGCCAAGTCATCACACAACTTGCCCTTCACCCTAGCAACCGGTCCATCAAGCCAAGCCTCATCTTGATCTTCTCCACCTTGGCCACATGACTCCATATCATGTCTCATATGAAATGAGCTCCTCCATGACACCATCACCTGTAGACTAATCTCCTGTGTATCTCACATTAAATACAATTAGTCCACCTAAGGTTGTCACTCAATTACCAAAACCAAACACGGACCTTTCAACCCCGGCAGGCCAGAGCCACCCGACGGCGCCTGCGACGGCCCCACCGTCGAGCCTCCTGCTGGCCGGGCGCTCCTCGGAGCCCTGGCTAGCGGAGCATCCAAGGTCCTCTGCGCTGCCGAGGCTAGCTGGCCTCGGGTCCTCACACCCGTCGATGGTGCCTCGGCTTCTGATGCTGACGCCGCTGCTCCGACCGCTGTCTGAGCCCGAGGCACTCGGACTCGTGGGGATGGCGCCATTGACCCCTCTTGCGGGGCCCCAGACGAGGCGGCTCCTCTCGCTGAAGGCCCCACCCCGGTCTCTTTCCCTCTTGGCTCTCCCTCCCCCTCAACGGGCGTCGAGGCCGCCCTCGATGCCCGGGAGGTCGACCCCCCAATGGGCTCCAGAAAGGGGCGCACATCGGGGAGGTCCGCCAGGGAAGTCGTGGTGTCGTACCGTGACCAGGCGTCGTCGTCGTCACTATCGTCGTCCTCCCCCGAGACCGTCTCGGAGGGAGACTCCTCGAGCGAGAGCCCGTCGAGACTCTGTTGTCGACGGCGCTTCTTCAATGCCTCCTGCTCGAGGGTCTTGCGGACTTGATGTGTCTTGGCGGCGTCCTTCCCCTCCTTCTTCTAGGCCACCAAGAGACGTCGAGCCTCCCGAGTGACCCGATCTTTCAGAACCGACGGCCACGTTTCCTTGACTGCCGATAGATCCTATACACAGACCTCGACCGGGTTAGTGGAAGGAATCCGGAAGCAAAAGAACTTAAGATCATCAAGAACAACACTTACCAGGGACTCGAATCCCTAGGTGGGGCGCATTGGGACTCTGTCGATGTCCTCCTGCCGGAAGCTCCTTACCATCCACCGCGCACGTCGGGCGACCTCATCGAGGGGGAGGGACTCGTGCGACATCCTGCTCCCCTCCAACGACGCCTCTGGCATCATCTCGTCGAGCCAGAGCTGGCGCTGCGTCAGCGGCAGCACCCTCCGGCAGTGGAACGCTGCGGCCACCATCCCCGCCATCAATCCACGCTGACGGAGCCTCCTCAGCACGTCGAGGAGCAGCTCTAGCTTTGGCTTATCGTCCTCAACAACGCCGTACGTCCAGTTCTCTTCTCGCGCCATCAGCACCCGGCTGGAGTACCTCGGTAGCTGGTCACCGTCGTTGCGGAGGTAAAAACCAGTCATCGTGCCAGCCGCTGTTTGAAGAAATCAACTGCGCCAGGATGTATTGGTCGCCTCGACCCGACCGGACTTGGAGGGTGCAGCTCCCCGCGTGCACTGCGCGCCGCACCACTCGCTCTCCCGCCTTCTTGGTGAAGTGCTCCGCCTTGAAGAGGTGGAGCCACAGTTTCCACTATGGCTCCATCCCTAGGTATCCCTCATAGACCGCCACGAAAATGGTGGCCTGCAAGATGGAGTTGGGGGCAAGGTGGTGCAGCTCCACTTTGTAGTAGTGGAGGAGCGCCCGCATGAAGGGGCTGGCCGGCACGCCGAACCCCCTCTCGTGGAAGGCCATAAAGCTCACCACGTAGCCTTCTGGAGGCGCCAGTTCCCGGTGGTTGGACGGCGGTACTCTCCACTCCGGCTGGGTCCGACTCGCTCTCGGCCGCAGAAGCCCGTCGTGGACCAACTCCTCCAGCTTCTGCTCCGTCACCGAGGAACAGGCCCAAGCGTCAGCAGGGAGGATCTGGCTTTTGCCCGCCATTGTTGTCAGAGGAACTGCGCAGGCAAAGGAACGACGGCGGCGCTGGACGATGGCTGAAGGGCGCAAGATGGCAAAGGGGGGCGAAGAAGGCAAAGAAGGCAAGAATGCAAAGGGCCTGCAAGGGTAAACGAAACCCCGGGCCTTGCTATTATACCCCGATGGAAGTCCAACGGGCAGGCGAAAAGGTAGGAGCAGTTTTTTCATTCAATGACCTTATCTAACCGCTCCCTCAAAACCCGTAGATATGGGCACGTGTCCACTATGCACGCCGTAACCGTCGCACCATGCCACCCACTACCGCACCGATCTCGCTTCCTCTCCTGAAAAGACGCACCCAAAACGGGTAGGAGAAGGATCTGCGGGCGGATATTCCCAGACGTTGTGTAACGGGCTCCGAGCCCGATATAAACCTTGAGGGATCGAAAGCTGGCCCTCGACCAGGGTTCGACAGCTGCCCTCGAGTAACAGAGTCAGGGATGACTAGGGATGCGCCCATACAAGGCTAGGGCTCGAGCCATGCTCTCGAGGCACCCCAAGACGTATTCAAGGCTAAAAGAGAAGGTCGACGGAGGAATCCCCTCGGAGGGAGGCATCGAGCCCTTGAATCCTATCGATAGGAATCGAGATCCACACGACTACTCTTTGGCATTCTTAAGAGCGCCTCCGTGGCTGCTAGCCGACTCCTACCTAATGGAGCACGGGCTCTCACTCGAATTCCCCGTTAATAGCTCACCGGAGACCGTCGGAACTCGCCCAAACGAGGGTAGTACGATGTTCCCCATCCCTCCTCCATTTTTCTAAAAAAGGGAGCGTGAGGGTCGAATGATAAAAGACGGCCAAGACTCTGATCGACCTCACGCGCACGAGGCTCGGGGGCTCGACTGCAAAAAACCCAACCCCGAGCGAAAAAGGAAGGACACGTCGCGATTCGAGAACATTCCTAAAAAAGAACGTACAAAAAGACCTCGGAGGAGTCAAAACACTCCACCGAGGCCTCGGGGGCTACACCCGGCGGGTGCGCTCGCGCGCCCCCACCGGAAAAAACTACGACGCTACGACTCCAATTCATGAACCGCTGAGCCTCTGTGAGAGTGACCCACACTCACCCAAAGGCTCGAGGGCTACTGTCGGGTACCTAAAACTAGGGATACCCACAATCAACGATTAAGAAAAATAAAACGCTACCCGCAAAACGAGACGAGCCAAAATAGCGGACGAGACGCCTCGACTACACTTTGACTCGTACGAGGCCAGCTCGACGGGACGCCTCGACTACGTTCCGACTCGTACGAGGCACCCTCGACGGGACGCCTCGATCGCGTTCCGACTCGCAGGAGGCTCGCTCGACAAGACATCTCGACTATCGGGAAATCTCCGACTCGCACGACCCAGGGTCGGACCGCTCGACCCATCTTATTAACCTACTCTGAAACAAAAGTCAGAGCATTTAATGCGACTACCTGTTACTTCCTACTGTCATGGCTACAACCGTGACCGACGTGGAAACAGCACCGGTGTCAAATCTCACTTTTTACCGCCCATCCCGAGATGGGAGGTGAAAACCTGTCACTATACACACCATATCGCACACTGTTTTGCCACCGATCACCCTTGAGGGAGGATACGACAAGGTTCGTACCCCACAATCTCGGGGATTCGGCCTTATCCATCCGTCCTCGACCCGGCCTCGACCCAGCCTCGGTAGGCAGGGAGGAAAGGCCGACGTGGCACAGGACTCGAGGTCTTTTCACCGTCTCGTCCCCTACGTCACCATGGTTACCGGGGATGGCTGGCCATTCCTAGGGCACGTCGCTACAGCCACCTCTACAAGGATCGATAAAACTTCACCTCAAGACTCCCCCGGCGCCCCGGCCTCCTCTTACCCTATAAAAGGGCGGGCCAGGGCTCTACAAGGGGAGACGGACGGACGGACAGAGCAAGACGCAAGCCAAAAGCCAAGCGCAAATAAGTAAAGGCACACAACCCACATATCAACATCTCAAGCAATCTTCTTTGTACTCTCACTTTTCCTTTGAGACCTGGGCTCGGTTCCCTCTCTCACAGCTTGTAACCCCTACGCAAGCACTTAGGTGCAAGGAAATACAATACTCTCCCCCCGCTGGATGTAGGATCTTCTTTTGCCCGAACCAGGATAAATCCTCGTGTATTCTCCTTACATCACCATCCAGATTACGGACACGCAGCACTTGATTCACTTATTGGCTTAGGACCCCGCACAGGACCAGACGCCGACACTAGTGATTCTGAAACATTTGTTGGCTTGTTGCTTCCATAGGCACACGATCGTGGTTTCGTGGAGAGCTGAAATTCTGAGCTCCCTGCGTATCTGTATCTCCGTAAATCTGGACCGTTGGATGAAGACGCCGCTAACCGACTAGGGAGGAAGACGGTTCCGGAGTCCGGACCCAAAGTCGCTCGAATATCTCCGAGTCGAGCCCAATCCCCGCCTCTCGCTCGCCCCAAACCCTCGCCTAGCCGAGGACCTCGCCGCCGCCGCCGCCGGTCGCCGGCCGCCGTCACCACCCGACCGCCGCCATGGCTCGCAACGAGGAGAAGGCGCAGTCAATGCTGAACCGCTTCATCACGATGAAGCAGGAGGAGAAGCGCAAGCCCCGGGAGCGCCGGCCCTACCTCGCCTCCGAGTGCCGCGACCTCGCCGACGCCGAGCGCTGGCGCTCTGAGATCCTCCGCGAGATCGGCGCCAAGGTCGCCGAGATCCAGAACGAGGGCCTCGGCGAGCACCGCCTCCGCGACCTCAACGACGAGATCAACAAGCTCCTCCGCGAGCGCGGCCACTGGGAGCGCCGCATCGTCGAGCTCGGCGGCCGCGACTACTCCCGCAGCTCCAACGCGCCGCTTATGACCGACCTCGACGGCAACATAGTCGCCGTCCCCAACCCCTCGGGCCGCGGACCGGGGTACCGCTACTTTGGCGCGGCCAGGAAGCTCCCTGGCGTGCGGGAGCTCTTCGACAAGCCGCCCGAGATGCGGAAGCGCCGCACCCGCTACGAGATCCACAAGCGCATCAACGCCGGGTACTACGGATACTACGACGACGAGGACGGCGTGCTAGAGCGCCTTGAGGCCCCAGCCGAGAAGGGCATGCGGGAGGAGATCGTTTCAGAGTGGCACCGTGTGGAGCGGGTGCGGCGGGAGGCCATGAAGGGTGTGGTGAGCGGTGAGGTGGCTGCGGCTGGAGGGCGCAGCGGGGAGGCTGCTAGAGAGGTGCTGTTTGAGGGGGTGGAGGAGGAGGTCGAAGAGGAGAGGAAGCGTGAGGAAGAGAAGAGGGAGAGGGAGAAAGGCGAGGAGGCTGGGAGGGAATTTGTTGCACATGTGCCGCTACCTGATGAAAAGGAGATTGAGCGCATGGTCTTAGAGAGGAAGAAGAAGGAGCTGCTTAGCAAGTATGCCAGCGATACCCTGCTGGTTGAGCAGGAGGAGGCCAAGGAGATGCTCAATGTCCGACACTAGAAGACGGTCTGTTCTTGATTTCCATGTCTCCAAAGTTTTTAACTGATGTAGTGCCCCTGACTTAAAGTACTGTAGAGTTAAGCAGTTGAGTGTTCTTGTTTTTGTTGCAATTGAAATTATTTCTGCCATTACTGTCAGTGCAGTCTGCACCAAAGAATTCAGATGATGATGCAGTGCCTCTTTTTACAATTCTTTATCCATTGTTTGTGTTGCATTAGTAGTATTGTGGTTCTGAATGTTAAAAGTTGTGTTCATCATTGAAATATAGATACAGGGAACCCTCAACCTTCACTGCTTTACTGTAGAAATTCGATATATTGTTTTAGTCATTGCTGTCTACGCTGCTTAATCTGTGAATCCTGCATCTAATTAGTTATGCTCACAAATTTCTGAGACCTGTTAAAATTTGGTATCAGGGCTCCTTGGAACTACTCACAAACTCAAGTTTTTTTCTGTAACAAGGTGAAACCCTTTAGTCATATCATATATTGTTGGCTAATTAAGCAATTAAGGTCTGAAATTATTTTATACTCTGGTTAAAAGCCTTTGGTAAGCTTTGGTATTCCGGTTAGAAACCTTTGGTAACTGTCGTAAAAGCACCTGCCTGTAAAAAAGGGCAGACCCAATGTCAGAGGCTCCCACATGAGTGGGGTTTGGGGAAGGGAATAACCGAAGCAAAATCTTACTCCCGCAGAAATTCTGCAGAGAGACGGCTTCGAACCTAGGACCTGGTGACTCGGCGAGCTAGCACTCACCAACTGCACCAGGCCACCTGCCTGTATCGTAAAAATTTGATTCCTTGTTGCCTTTAAATTATGTTTTGTGCTGGCTGATTGAAACAAAAAAAAATCATTCAAGCAGAAATTGAGCACTGCTAGCTGTCTGAGCTGCCTCACGAGCAGATACTTTTGCATTTTGTTGAGAATTCAGTGCTTCCTCATTTCCCCCCTCTACTATAGAACCCTTAGATTGCGTTTTGTTGAGCCATTTAGATTTGTGAAATACTAATACCGCTGTGAAGATTATCTGTAGATGCCTGAATATTAACTGTATCATTTGCAATATGGGATGTTGTGAGCTGATTTGTTCATAAATAAATTAATTCCTAGAATCACCATAACTCTCTAAGTCAAACTATTTTAAGCTTGACCAACTTTATAGAAAAAAGATAACATCTATGACACAAAATAAGTACATTATGAAAATATATCCCACGCTGTATCCAATGATATTAATTTGGTATCTTAAATATTAGTGCCCTTTTCCTTCACTATAGATTTGGTCAAAGTTAATATAATTTGACTTAGGACAACTGTAGAAGTTGATTTAATTTGGGAGAGGGGTAACTGAAAACACCTTTCCACTGCATGTGGTAAGGAGTGTGGTCATGCTTGCATGTCCTGTTGTGCTCTTTTTTTTCCCTTTATATGTTGCATCAGTGTAGTTGCTTCCTTTTGTTGTAGCCATATAGAGTCACTACCTGCCTCGAGTTTCAACTCAACATATATTAACCTGGTTCCTTTGGATCAGGCGCGATTGATGCTTTCGTTGTGATTTGAAGACGAGCACTAAGCCACTGAGGTACACGAAGGAACATCTTTTGAAGTGCTGGCATCGAGGGAAGTGAAGATATTGTTGATGCAGGTTTGCCTGAAATCGCATTGCTGTGTTCAATCGGCCTTTGCGAGTGATACCGGTACTTGTTCGCAAATTGACGAAGGCTAAACTTGTGGTAATGGCTTCCCTGTGAGCAACCATTGGTTGCAGTGCACTGATTGATCTCTTATAATTTCAGTGATATAGCGAATATGATGATATCATCTCGTTCGATGTTTTTGCCCTGTTATGTACAGTTTTGCGCCATATGCATATGCACTCTCTGGGACCTACATAGAATATTTCATCTATGCAGGAACTCTTTGGGACGTACATAGAATATTTCATCTTTGCAGGAGAACCAGATGTTACCATATAAGCCCGGCCTCGTCTCTGGTGTGTCAGCGCCAACTTTCACGCTTAGCCCATTGTGTTAGTACAGCTCGTGCAACTGTAGTTGGGGAGATAAGGTTGAATGCTAATGGGCCATAAGCCAGAAAGTCAGTAATAATTTTTTACCTGGTTTGTTCAACAAATAGAAATGCTTACTAAACAGGCTACAAATGCCATGAACCATGATGAGCACTAACAAGAAGTACTACATAAAATAATCACCAAGCAATGTGAACCACTGCACTGGCATTTTCTGATAGGGGAAATTGCCAAAGTTGCAGTTCAATATCCCACAAAAGTTAACCAAGTACCTAGATCACCTACAGACTCTTGTTCATCAAACAGTTCACCTCTGAATTTTGCGCACCCATCAAGGCCACGATAAGAAGCTATGTGCTCCGAAAAATTGACGGTTTTAGCGATAATTCTACTCAAAGTTCAACATTGTGCTAATATCAAATTATTGTCTTCAAAGCCTAGTCTTCTTCTTTTCTAAAATTTTCTCAAACTTGTCATCTGAGACTGAAAGCATCTGATTCAAAATCAACCTCACCCCACTGCCAGTCATCCGAGCATACCGTGGTTTTATCCGCTGATCCAAGCTGTACCCAAAGTACTGTGGAAATTTCACGAGCTCGCACCTCGGGTATTCCATCGTCAGGAAGAACTCATATTTCGGAAGTAAGTTTTCTTCCAAGCTTAGTGTGTGAACAATTCCAAATCTGTTTGCCATAATGCCAATTTCCTCGATGCTAAATTCCCTTGCCAGGAAGAATTCTGTGATCGGCTTCAGCTTTGCCTCGACATTCAGACCGAAGGCCTGTGGGCTCTTCTGAATAAGAGATGCAGCATCTGCACCGATTGACCGGAAGTATTCAGTGGTTGGCCTGAGATTGTCATCGACGCTGTAGCTCATGAGATGAGGGCATCGTGTCAGGATCTTGCCAATGTTTTTCTTGGAAACTCCTAGCTCAGTAAGGAAGCCCACGGTCGTCTCCACCTTGTTCCTACTATACGTGAGAAGTGCAGGGAACCGGGTAATCACCTTGCTCCACTGAGCTTTGTTGACACCAATGCTCTCCAAATAAACCATCATCGGTTTAAGATTATCTGACATGCTGATGCCACACAGCTGAGGCCTCTTCTTAATTATTCCTGGTATGCTGGACTTTGGCACCCCAAGCTCAAGTAGTAGCTCCACCAGGGGTTTGATCTTGCGATCCACACTGTAGTATGCAAATGCTGGGAACTTGCGCACGATGGTCTTGATCTCCTCGTGATCCATGCCGAGGTCTAGTAGGTAGCGGACTAGCTCAGGGAGGGCACCCCCTGAGGTTGCCATGGTTATTCGAGCAATTGCCTTTTGCTTATTTGAGCTTGTGGGTGTAAATGGCATTGATGAAGATAAGGCTTCCCTTTCCATACAGAAAGGATCAGGGAAATTTTCCACCACCTCGACCAAACTATCGCCATGTTCTTTAGAAAGAGCTTCTAGATAGGGAATGAGAGCATCTCTGATCTCAGGTGTGCTCAGCTCCCTTCCTGAAAAATAAATATAGGTTGTCAAAAGTCCAGAACCAATACACAAAACCTTAGTAAAGAATCACATAACCTTCAGCATATCGAGATCTGTAAGCAATTTGGAGCTTTGAGACCAGGTGCTCAATGAAGCCATCTGATTTGTTGACAATCCGTGCAGCTAGCGTGCTTCGTAAACCTTTCTGTCTCAAAAACAGGGACAGAACAGCTTTTGCTTCCTCTCTTTCTGCTGCAAGAAATCTTGACCGAACAGATGCGGGGCTCTGAGGAGGAGGCACCCATAAATCATCAGCATCTGCATCGCAGAGGAATTCCATACGCTACGAAGATAAATTGCCTGTGAGGCGTATTTTTATGGAGAAAAAATATTAACGGGTTGAACAGATAATCTCACATGACTGTGCATTGCAAATTGGAAGCTGGCGGGACACAAGAGTGCAAGATCTGCATGAACAGAGGACAACAATTAGTGCACTGGAACCAACAATTATTAAGTGTGGATAATGCTTACAAAAATCATTGAGCGGCTGTTTGGATCCTTTCATTTAGAGGAATTGAAATCTACTTAATAAATTAGGCTATTTGGTTTGGAATTTGACATTCCACCGCTTTTCAAAGTTCAAATATAAGCCTATTTTAAATTCATAGGGTGGGAGATGGAAATTGATTCTATACATCATCGTTCTATGTTTCTACTTTGTAACTTATAACACGCTCTTCGACTCGCTCTCTTACGATAGAAATGCAACACATAAGTATCTCTCTGGTATAGCCAACAATAATATACAAATATAATCCATATACCACCATATTAGCTTAATTTATATGTGCCTAAATTATGATTATTAAAATGTATTCAATTCCAAGGATCTAAACTGGGCCTGAGGAGAATTCAGCCCGCAATCAGGTAGTACATTTACAAGCAGGCGATGCCAAGGGGCTTGTCCCCGCTAATTTTGATCCCCCCGGAGAAAGAAGCTTTCTTGAGGTAATTCAGGAGAACTAGAACGCACAGTAGCACAGTAGAGTAGCTAGGAATTCAGGAGAGACACAGTAGCCACAGCTCCAACTAACCAGTCCCCAAAACAGCAGAACTAGAACGCACAGTAGAGTAGCTAGGAATTCAGGAGAGACACGTATACCTGCATGAAGAGGAGGACCTCGGCAGGCTGAGCCTCCATGGCGGCAGCTGCAGGCCGCGGGGCTGGCATGTGACCGGGCGGAGTTCGAGGCGCGGGGCCATTGCCGGGAGGCGGGACGGGACGACGAAGCACCGCAACAGCGGGGAGCCGGGGAGCGAAGCCAGAGTCGATGTGGCGAGGGTAATGTTTGTGCTTTCCGCCTCAGTTCTATCTTGTTGTTTTTCCAGATAGACCCCTCAGCTACCGCCAATTTAATATTTGCCCCCTTCTGGGCGGTTCGTTAATTCGGCTGAATTTTAATAAGATCGACTGGCTGAAAAATGAAAATGTTCAATAAGACCGACTGCCTGAAAAATGGAAATGTTCAATAAGACCTCTACTCTTAGAATTCCGCATGAATCCACACAAATCCCATGGAAAGCCTCATCCCCTAGAAAGTTCGCACACTCCAAATGTGCCTTGCAAATTTTATATACAGCATCTCCATTAACGGCCAGCGAGTGTATGAACTATGAAAAATTTCAAACCCAGGTAACCAGAACCTACTCAACTTTACATGCCAAGAGACCATACGGCTCAATGAAGGCCCTGATAATACTCGTCCAGCAACAGGATCGGTCCATTCATGCATAGTTCGTACGTACTTACAATTTCGAGCTTGCATTCTGGTTGGGCAAGAGTGGGTACAGGACCACTCTCAGTTGCAATTTACAAAGATGCCTTAGTCATGGCATAAACTTCCGTACTATGCTAAGGGAGGGAACTGGCAAGTTTTATGCAGAAAATGACGAAGCAGTTATGCATAGCAAATGCGTCTGGTAGTCCTTAAGTACTCAACACACTTCTCATGATACCGTGGATTTTCTAAGTCACATTCCCAAGTTCAGACCGGGACAGAACCGTCAAGCCTTCCTGTTGCCTACTTCACTCTCATCTTCATCTGCGTCATCATTCATGGTTCCCTTCTGAAGCAATTCCTTCATCTTATGGTATTCATCGTAGTGAACCTTCCGGTGTTCCTCAAAAGCTACAAAGGGGAATGTGTTAGTTCTTCCTTGCTCCGAACACAAAACAGTCGATAGGAAAAAAATTACATCGGGCAAACTTTCTCCATATATGATCTTAGATGAAGCACTGTTTATCACCTATAAAAACAGCTAACTTACTGTATTAAACCAAATCACATTCACATATTTTCATTGCAATAGACCAGTTTTTGTCTATTATCACCATGCAGTTAATAGTTAAAAATCGGTGCATTAGCAAAAGTTCCGACTGAAGTGAAGAGAAAACCGAGCAGGCTGAGCTGAAAAGAACTTGATATTACTGTACACCGCAAGTAGATCAAGATATTATCGAGGTGTTGTTTCTATGTGCTAATATCTTCTGAATCCAGAAATGTAAATCAGTTGAAGAGTGTGCTAAAGGTATATGTAGAATTTACATTAGTATATAATAAAATCAGGTCATTTGAAACTTAAAACACCTATGCTATCTCTTTTCATATGTCGCTTCATTGGATTTATGGTGAAAATAAAAGGAGGGTACAAGATAAATTGTGACATGGCAACAGGATGATAAAGAATTTGCACAAGCAATCAATGATGGTAAGAAGAGCTATTAGTACTCCAACTTGAGCATTGAAATGCATAATAGGATATAATCGAAGAAAGATGTCAAATCAATAACCTTTCCCTTGTTTTATGGCTTCTTCACTGTCAAACATATCCCAGCTATTTCTGTAAAAAACCCTCCCACTTGAAACAGCTTCAGCTAGAGCAGTCTTTATGGCATCAGCATGAGCAGATTGATCCACTGAATCTTCACTGAGACGTAACGGTGAAACAGGCCCTGCTCATCAGAGTGGGTCATCATATTCATGCAGTTTGATAATGGATAGTGGATGCATTACAGAAAAGCAGCAATCTGGATTCAGTGTGCAAACCCCAGATTCAATACCTTCATCTTCATCAATCATAGGGTGGTATGGTGTCTTAGGCTCGGTGATCTTCTCTCTTTCTGGTTTGTTTGACTCAATGTCATTCAAGTTGTCCTCATCCCATTTGACACGACCCCTGGAACACATCAGCTGTGGATTTTGCAGGGCAAACCATTATGTCAGAAAAGAAGTTGAGACAGGACCACTAACCTTGCCTTCTTGGGTTCTCTAGCTTTCATTGTGTTCTGATAAATGCACGGCAGCTCAAGAAAACAACCTC
Source organism: Saccharum hybrid cultivar R570 (assembly GCA_038087645.1). NCBI lineage: Eukaryota > Viridiplantae > Streptophyta > Magnoliopsida > Poales > Poaceae > Saccharum > Saccharum hybrid cultivar. The sequence goes on along the minus strand of JAQSUU010000191.1, from coordinate 4,925,729 downwards.
AGAATCTGCAATAGGTTACCAGGTAAACATCCGCAAAGGGAAGTCAATATAATGTATCCCAGGCACCTTGGGATGATCAAGGTTCTAATAAGACATCATCCTGAACATCACTATTTAGTATTTACTGAAACCTACATAACTTCACAAGTCCATCAACCAACAGATAGTAAAATCACAAAATAGAACAGAATATGAGGGTGGAACTGTGAACTCTTAGCTGAAGCAGTCACTATTAAATCGGAACAAAACATTAAACGTGTAAAACACTGTACAGCCAAGGGCGTATCCGATTCCATAGGAATTAGTACCACCGATAAAACATGAAATCAACACTTACTCACCAATCAAGCAAACTCTGGGTAGAACCAATACAAACTAAAAGAATAACAATAATAATAAAAGAAAACAGCACGAAGGAAGAAAAATGCCCCTAATCTTCCAATACACCACAGATAAATAAAGGATACCCACCAGAATCGCACCCCGTTCGCCCCGCTTGCAGAAATGAATTACTAATCAAACCAGACCAACCCTGAACCCACTGAAACGCGGACGGGGATCAATGCCGAGACGGACTGGGAAACACAACACTGCCACATGACACACATGGCCGTGCCCGATGCCAAGCAGATGAGTAACAACAACGATACGAAATGCTCACAAATTCGTTCGGCAGGCGACGACGACCGCAGAACCTAGGGATTGGGCCGCATAGGCGAAAGATATGTGGGCGCCCGCTGATTGAGACAACTGGGGAGAGGCACGGCCGTGAGGGGAAGAGAGGGAAGGAGGCGGAAGATTACCTTGTGAGCCCCCGGTGATCGGTGGAGGTATGAGCGGAGGAGCGAGAGGAAGCACGGAACCCTGGCCTGGCGAGGACGGTCGCCGGGTTGTTTTTCAGGAAAGGTAAAAACTAAAAAGGTACGGGGCGGCTGTTCCTGTTTGGTTTCGACCCACGCAGTGCCTCGCTAGTCGCTATCCTAGGGCTTTCCCCGTGCACCACGCTGCCATGCTGCTCTTGATTACAGGTATAAATATTTAGGTTTCAAATTAGTCTCAGTAGAATTTCAGAAGTAATTTTATTAACAAGAAATAAGCTAATATTGTATATAGTATAAATAACGATGGATAAATAAGTTTTATGTGATAAAATAAATAAATTTTATAGTGATGAAACTTGTTCACGCTATTTTCAATATACGTGAGTCTTAGAAGCTTGATATCACACCTTGCCGAGAGTATCTCCACCAGTTTCTCAATAATCTATCACCAATAAGTTTGTATTGGATAGCCCAATATTATCTTTGTGATTATTGGAGGAGGTTGTTACATCAGTACATCAATGTATCTCTCTCAGTACCTATATTAAAGATGTGTCCCACACTTGTATAGAAGAAAAGATAGCTGAAAAGTGGTGGTTGGATGGTCCGCAAGCTATTGGAGGAGATACAAGTCATCCTTTATTTGTGGGGAGATAAGGGCAGCAGCAACGCAAGCAAACACTAGCAGGTGGTCTCATCGAAAAGAAAGGTCCACGTAGATGAAGTACTAGCAGGGCATCAAATGCCACAGCGTAGGCGTATATGTGCGGGGACCAGCGTAGTGCTACTCCGCTGCATGCACTGTAACTTTATGCTGCGACGCAGAGTTCTTTTTCCAGCAAACAAGCTCACAACACGTGTTGAAATGGGGGCCCTAACCTTTTGTCAGACCAGGCAGTTGTGTCTTCTGCAAGCCCTACTGATAGTCTGCGAGGCTAACACTTGAGTTGATGTGGCTGCTGCACGCGTACGTGGAGGCCGGGGCATACATACAGGGTGGAGCGTTGGGCACGCCCTAAGTGAAATATTAGTGGCCATGAAAACAAGGAAGTGATATTGGAAAATTCTTAGAACAAGGAAACAAGCACAACAATACCTAATAATACGACAATTATATGAGGATATGTTAAGGTGTTGGGGTACTGTTGGAGATGCTCTGAGACAAGCGTTATGTCACATATGTTATTTGCTCTCGCGGTACTATACCATAATCGTCTATAGAGATAGGGGGAGCTCTATGTAAAAAATCCATAGCACATGCTTGGACGTGTATGTTTGAGCAGCAAGAAGATCATATAATACATTTATATGATGGGATCACTGAAACCCATTACCCACTTGTGCATAGAAAAAGATGGACATGGGAATAAAGACATTTGGTAGTGGTAAAGCTTGACCTAAGACAGTAGGAGTCTACGTTGCAAAGATGGAGTGTGGGTTCATCCATATCTACACATAGTGCTGCTTTAGGCTCAAGCCAACAGGCTTGTTAGCCTGTGTTGTTGCTGCCCTGATGAATCAACGGGCGTATTTTCTTTGGAACCTAGGAAAGATGTCTGAGCTAGGTAAATATCTCGAGCGTTTGTTTTCCTATGCCTACGGCTGAGCAAACTACCTAGCCAAATCTCTCTAGGACATTATAGCACCCAAACAAGACTGACTTCGCTAGGATGAGATTGTTGACTGAGTTAAAGTTCTCTAATAGAATTCTAACCAAACGTATCCTACGTGCTCGGACCTTCTATACCAGCTTCATCTAACTACATTTTATGGATTTGTTCGTTCTGCATCTATGCCAATGGTGCCATTACCTTCTATACTAGCTTTCAATTTTTTTCTTCCCCTAATACCAATTTTCTGTTACAGAGTTAACAATCCAATATATAAGGACATATTTGATTGTCGACCACAACTCGCTACACCTAAAGTTAGGCTTGCCACGATTGCTTAGGCGAGTGTTTGGTTGATGATTGAAGTAAGGTTCGCTGCGATCCAGAGAAGCGCTCGCACAGATTCTACGCCAATGTGTGGCGGCTAGTTTCTCCGCCTCCACCACAACTCTCCTGTTGTGCGCCTCCAGTGAAGCCACCACACCCGCAAGTGCGCGCGGGCTCAGCGAGTCCGCGACGCCCCTTCCTCGCCTCCGCCGTGGACCACAGTCGTCCGAATCGAATGGATAGGCCCTGCTCGAAGGTTGAAGAAGAAGGTCAAAAATGAATTGGAAAGTTTTGCAGGGTTCCAGATGCGATGTCATGGACTCATTTAAATAGTGCTAAACATAGCTTTTCTATGCGGGTAGATTTAGCAAAACTGCAGGGTTCCCAGTGCAAAATGTGTTTTCCTTTTTCTGTTATCTTTTTTCTTTTATGCATATAAATCGGCTGAAACTTCTAAAATGCATATCTGTAGTTATATTGCTCCAGTTGCTATGAAAATTTTATGGTAGACTATTCATGTCATGTTTGTGCTATGATAAAAATTTCAAGTTCATGGGTGCATATATGACTAAGTTATTAATTTGCCTAGGTTTATGCTTGTTAAATGGTTTATAATTAATAAAAGTGTCTAAAAACATAAATGTGTTTATACACGCTAATATTTTCTGAACATGAACACCCAGGCATGCAATCCAAATAGCTACCACAACTTTTTGCCTAACATTTGTAACATAACCAAACAGTAGCCACGTTATTTTGCCACATCTTAGTTCTCAACCAAACACTCTAAACTTGCCACAGAATGTGGCTAGCCACAAGTGTGGCTAGTTCCTAACCTTAAGTGTGGCTGGAAAACATCCCCTAAGTCACAGCAAACTTTTTGATAGCATGTTGCAAAGCAGTAAGAAGATGTTACGCTGAAAGCGCATGTTGCAAACTTATGTTTCAAGTGTTTCAGATATTTCAGAGGTATGTTGCAAGTGTTTTACATGGATGCTGTAAAAGTAGATCGAGATATTACATACGCTGTAAGTGTTTCATAGGCATGTTGCAAAGGTTGTTTCAAAGTGTTTCATCTGTTTCAGAAGTATGTTGTATATGTTTTACACATATGTTGCAAGAGTATGTTCCAAATGTTTCAACTGTTTTTCATTCTTATTATGTTGCAGTAAGTATTTTCATGTTGTAAGTGTTTTATCTTAATGTTGTATATGTTTCACACATATATTGCAAATGTATGTTCTAAATGTTTCATCTGCTTCAGACTTATGTTGCATTCCAGTGTTTCATGTTGGTGCTTCGTGTTTTAGAGGTATATTCAGAGAGTTATGGAGGCATGGGCCGAGCGCTAGGGGAAGAGGTGCGGCGAGCCGAGGACCGGCAGATGGGGCGCACAACGTGCCTAGAGTCCTGCGGACGGGACATACTCGTCCTCATCCAGGCTCCTGGGTCCCGCCTGCACGGAGAGAAAAGGGGTCAAGGGGAAGAGTGACGGGCGCAGTCAAGGTACGCGTGCGGGGCAGGAAGAGGCGAGGCGGACCCTCATGCGTGTGCAGCAACAATATAGCACAGGCACAGGCGAGCGAGCTAGGTCAGTATCATGCGCGAGGCGTCCAGACACACTCATCTACACGGAACGTCCAGGCACAAGTACGTCCCCATTGCTCTAGGTTCCTACTTGGTAGGGTGAAGCCATTGCAAGTCCGCATGCCAACCGGTCAATGCTGTTTTCTGTCTTTTTTATTTTGAATAATATAATGCACTCAATGATACATTGAAGAGGTCATGGAGGTCAGGAGGGATTTCCTGTCCCTATATAAGGAAGGGAACACTTCAAATTTTTTAGAATGTTTAGACTAGCTCGAGAGGCTGTTTATGCATTCTTTTAAGATTCCCTACCCACGATGAACGCCCGGCTCTACTTTTCAGCCAATGAACAGTATTTTCCTCTCACAACAAATCAACGTAAGCATCATGATAAGCCAAATTTCAGCCTAAGCGAACAGAGTTTCGCTTCCCTGTCCAACTTCATCGAATACAGGTTCTTTCGGTGTACTGTGGTTCCTATAGCTTTGCCTGTGCTCATCTAACTCAAAAAAAAAGGTTCAACCAGAATATCTAAGATCTTTCCGCGATTATTTTGTATGTATACAAAACTCAAGATGCTAATAATTGTATGTATACAAAACTCAAGATGCTAATAATCTCCTGCATAAGATAGAGGTCTACATACGCCTGGCTGGTAGACGGTTGTATCTTCAGATTCCAGACTCCACCAATCGTCCCTTTCAAACATGTGTTTGCACTCGCCGCCCCAAGCAATGGCCAAAATAAAAAGGTTAAAGCAGAGTTAATGAGGCCACAAGTCATACAAAGATTTTAGAATACATCGATTTGGCCATGTTCGCTTGTCTTATAATCCATACTGTTTCAGTGAACGAACAGTGTTTCTCTCTCACAACAAATCAGCCAACGATACTTCCGACCATGGCTTATCAGCCAAGACAACGGAGCCTTAGGATACGACATCATGACATCTATGCTGAATGACACCTGATTATATGCCACCATATTATGGGAATGGCATCTAACAGCCGGATGTACAGAAGATAAGAATCATTTCAAACTATCAAATATATGAAATTATACTCAATTCAGAAAAAATAATGCAACTCTAGTATAGTACCAGAGTCAAAGCTATTAAGTTTGACCAAATGTATATAAAAAAGTATCAACAATTACTATACCAAATAAAAATCATTAGATTCTTAATTACAAATATTTAATAGTACACCTGTTTCATGTCATAAATATTGGTTTTTTCGATAAATTTGGTCAAACTTTATAGTTTCACTAAGGAGAAAACTAGAATTGCACCTTTTCTAGTACGGAGGCATAAATCAAAATAGTTATTCACTGATCAACATAAACTATCAGCTGCCCCCCGTTGGTATTTAAGTTCGTCTAACTTAAATGTGTTGACTTTGTCTCCATAGGTGCCCTAACAGGATGCCATGTCTGCTACCAGTGCTGAAGTCCCCAGACCACAGGTAGCCATTAAACCGATGAGGCATTTCAAGCTGTATAAACAAACTCAAGAAAGTGTTGTTTAATCGCACATGGTAAGGGTAAGTTGATAATAATCAGATGAACTGCCACAAATCAAGATTCCTAGATGTTCTGTGGTACATAATCCTACTTTAGATCATGCTACAGACGAGATAATTCCAAGCAACTACAAATGCACTGGACAGTAAGAGGCTATAATGACATAAGAATGGTAAATATCGTACAAGTTCAGACAACTGACATAAGAATGGTAAATATCGTACAAGTTCAGGCAACTGAGAAAGCAGTTAGGTTGGAATCTCACAATCACAATTACACCAGTATCAAAGACATGAATACGTTCTACCAAAATTATATATCTTCTTTGTTGGTGGCTTTTGTTTGGTTTCACCGAACTTAGCACAACTTGCTTTCCAGGTTTCATTGTATTTTACTATTGTTGTTTTTATTCTTGCCAAAATCATATAAACACATCAACCCAATAAGTAACACGGAGATATTAGCCATCCCACAGGAGTAATAGAAGCACTATACCTATGTGCCACAAACATCGCAATAAGGAACATAGTCAACTCAAATTCAAATTTAGGCATAGGAAACCATTAGCGCATTTTACCCAACTAGGAAAAAGGAACAACATAATTCACATGGTAGCATCCTCTCAGATTTTATAGTTAACTAGTTACCTCTGGCAGATTATAAAAGCACAAAAGAAGGAGCAGTATTATCAGCAGGTTATTCAACAACAACAATCCCCAGTAAAATAAGGAAAAAAGATGGTATAGCAAGTGGAATTGGACCTAATACATTGGCACACATCTCAACTAAAGTCAGTAGAAAGCATTCATGTAACTCCACAGGCAATTCCACCATTTTATAGCATGAAAATTAAAAAAACAGTAGCCGATAAAGCAAGACACAGCAATCATAAACTAAATAACTTAAAAGTTATATACTCCCTCCGTCCCAAAAAGAGTGACGTTTTTTACTTTTAGACATCGTGTTTGACTGTTCGTCTTATTTAAAAATTTTGTGTAAATTATAAAATAAATAAATCATTATTAAAGTATCTCTAATGATAAAATAAGTCATAACAAAATAAATGATATTTATACAAAAAATTTGAATAAGACGGATGGTCAAACAAGATGTCTGAAATTCTAAAACGACACTCTTTTTGGGACGGAGGGAGTATGTTTGTAGCTTTTAAGGTTTGACCAAATCTTGTCCTAACGACATGTTTTTATGATAGGAGGGAGTAGCAAAATATGACAAATAAACCACATAAGGAATGGTTAGGATCAACCTTGGAAGAAGTTGAAAACCATGATTGATCAATTGTTTGGAGAATGAACAGGTAAACCCAGAACTGCCTTACACCTCAACAAATGTGTTCGGTAATATCATCTAACCAAAGCATAAGGAGTAATTTAGCATATTCTAAACCTTATTATTTTACCTAGAATCCTAACTCTAACCCTGAACAGGTGCCAAGTATGGTGGGAACAGTTCATGCCCATGCAAATAAAAAAACAAATTGATAATGATCGTGCAACGAATCACAGGAATGATAAATAATGATGATGAGCTGATGAAACAGAACTGGAGTGGGAAGACGAAGAGGGCAGAGGTTACCATAGTAGTCAAAAGAGCTGAGCTAAACTCTGTCAAGCGAAGAACAGGTGGAGTATTAACAAATCATTAGCATATAAACCCCTGATTGTACATAGAAGATAGGATAGTAAACTGACCACTTGGATTCACAATTACAGATGAGACCTTTGGAGGCCCGACCACAAAAAAAGTCAGTAAGGTATATAATCTGGCATCCACGAATCCTCCTCTCTTGATACAGCCACAGCTTTAAGCTGCAGACGTGTCACATAATGTTTGAAGTGAGTTACGTAAACTTTCCAAGAAGTCCTTCAAGAATTAGTCATCAATTGAAGTCTAATTGGTAACAGAAATCATCAGGACCAGGTCTAACAGAGCATATATACTATTCCTAAAGAAAGGTATCTAGCCTAACAAATCCTGGCAAGAATGCTAGTGACAATTCAGTAGTTTCTCACAAGAAATGACCGCTGAAGCAATGATAATTTACAATAAATAGGCTCACCGATATGAATATATCAACACAGGTGCAAGGATTAGTAGACCAAGCAACAATGTTAAGAACCTAGTGTCTTCAGTAAACCAACACCTAATAAGAAACTAAAAATGCTTCACACCTCAGACTGATTTTATTCCTAGATCGTAGAAATGTTTCTACACCGTTAACATATGTCGAACCAGAAAATTTGCCTGTCAGGTAAACACTTGCACTGTTGAAAATGAGCAGGCTATGTCTATAAGACAAGGTACACCAAGCTTAACTATAGGAAGCACCAGAGGGTGTTATGATTGATCTAACTCTGTTCAGTACAAACCAGATCCTTTAGCAAATTTAAATAAGAAATTAATAAAGATATAGATTCACCACATTTTTACACGATAACACATCAGCAGAGGGAACAGGCTCCTCGGCATTTTACCTTACAATTCCCATTAAGAGGGCATTGATTTCCTTGCGAAAAGAAAAAGGCACCGGTCCCTTCACTTCATTCAACTCTTGCAAAGAAAATGAAAAGATCACAAGAAAATGCACTAGTTGAAAAGAGAAAATGAAATGTCACTAATATCTATTTGATTGCTGATTACAAGTCAACAATTTATAATACTTTACATTACACATGTCAGAGGTGAAACTTGGTGTACGCAAGGCCAGACCTTTTAGATGAACTGAAAGTGCATTAGATCTGCACCTTATAATGACGGTAGGTTAGAATATGAAACCCTGCCATTTGAACGCTAGCTGCATGGGACTTAAAGTAAATTTCTGTTCCCCTTTGATTCCTCGCCTGTTATAGAACACAATAAGCTGTCACCGCACACCAAGTAGACGGGATACTTCTCTGTCCAGTTCTACACCTCACCTTGGAACATGTTTACTCACTCAAAAACTGACATTTGCAGCAAGACTGGTCTGGTTTCAGATCAGCCAAAAAGGCCACGATCTCCTATGCTCCCTTGTTCTTTCATCTGTTGCTCCACCAGGGGGTCAGGGCTCTTCATGTATTTCTTCACCCTCCTGCATGTCCAAGAATGTAATATACAGCCATATTAATAAAACATTCAGTTTAGGCATTTCGAGTTTGGAAGTCAAATAATAAAGTAAATATTACCTGTCCTGTTCATTCAGAGCAGGAAACGTTGGCATGAATTCCTTCGTCTTGGGCAGAGGAACTTCACAGAACCAATCATGGTTCAAGGCATCATCAGCAGATATGCGCTGTATAAAAGGAACAGGTCTATTAAGGACATGCAAAATGTGTACAGGAAAATCAGGTGGTGCACTAGAGAACATATTTTACCTTCTCAGGGTCATATGTCAGCAACCTATTTAGCAGGTCAAACCCAGCTTCTGACAAGGTCAAGCCTCCCGTGAAGGATACAGCTGGAAATTTGTCCCTTAATCTATTGTACCTGATGTAGCAAATCGAAGGTAAGACCTCCATGAAAGTGAATCACTGCATTGAAAACACAAAAATAGCAGCTATAAAGATTGGTTGCCACTTACGGTCGCTTTACGAAGTTGCCTTTGGCGCCGGGCAATTTGGAAAAACCATGCCATCGCTCCTCATTGGGTGTGCCGAGTATCCTAAATATCTAGAGTAGAAGTTAACTGCCATTAGAATTCAGCGATGTAGTTATAACAAACAAAATATAGTAGATCACACACCATATGTCCATATACCTTATCAAGTTGATCTATCTCAGACTTCCCAGTGAAGAGTGGCTCTTTTGACAAGAGTTCTGCCATTATGCAACCTAATGACCACATATCGATAGCAGTAGAATACTCCTTTGCTCCTAATAGTAGTTCTGGAGCCCTGTAATTATAAGGAGCAAACAATGAGTTGTCATTGTATATGTGAGAATGTCAAGTCAAATCGTGATGTAAAAATGCATGGGGCGTTTGAGAAATCTTATGCTGGGTGATAACATACCTGTACCACAAAGTCACAACTGGTTGGGTGTAAGGCTTTAGCAGGCTGCCATATTGACGAGAGAGTCCAAAATCACATATTTTCAACTCACCACGGTTATTCAAGAGGAGATTTGATGTCTTGAGATCCCTACAAAGCAACACTGACATTATTAAATACATACAGAAAGCATAGAACCCATTTAGTGTTATGCATAATAGCAATGAATAAGAATCAGTAGTTGGTCATTACCTGTGAAGTACCCAATTGTCATGAAGATACTTCACGCCCTCTAGCAGCTGAAGCATCAAACATTTAACCTCACTTTGGGTATATGGTTGCTTCATCGCCTCCATGACACCCTTAAGGTCATGCTCCATGTACTCCATCACCATAAAAGTATCATCGTCATGACCACCAACAACTACTTCCTTGACATCCACAATTGAAGGGTGGTCAAAGGATAGAAGGATATTAATTTCCCTGAGAGAAGTCAATGGAAAACCTTCCCGCCCTTTTTCCTTATCCATCTTGACCTTCTTCAATGCAACTATCTCACCAGTTTTCTTGTCCCTCACCCTAAATACAACTCCATATGTACCCTCATTGATTGTGTTGATCCTCTCAAACTCATCAATACTCCTACAGCCCTGAAGCATGTTAAAGCACCTACGTGGTGGTCGTACAGCCTCAGGTGATCCAGACCTACGCACATCACTCCCGGAATGAGTACCCAACGAACAACCAGCAGAAGAATCAATGTCATCCTCTTTTTCAACATCCATGCAGTCACCCCTGTCTACCTCAATATTACAGTTTTCACTACCCATCGAGTTAGACGAGCTTGAGGAACTTCTTCTTGATGTTTTACTGCCCATCGCTTCTCCCAGCTCTGGGCTCATGACTTTCTTTGTGGATTTTTGTTCAGGCAAATGAGCAGGTGACACACTTTTCTTCTTCTTGGGCACAATCACCTCTTCCTCTTCTTCATCAGCATCCGCCCATCTGGAAGTAAAAATGTTTCTCGTTGCACAGTCCTCTTCCTCCTCGGTAATCACATCCCTCCTTTCAGCATCATTTGGAACCACCAAAACTTCCGAATTCATTGGTAAACACCCACCAGCCGCAGCCACAGGGCTCGTGTCTGACAAAGGAGGCGGCGAAGGAAGAGGGACCTCCGCAGCTAAGGCATCAGGTCCTCTCCTGCTCCGCACCTCATCTCTTACCTGCAGCTTTGAAACATTCATATCGTGCAATCCAGGTGAGTGCTTCCTCTTCTTGCTTGGTGGCAACGCACCTCCATCCCTGCAGACCCCCACAACCCCATCCTGCCTCGGCACTGGTGGGCGCCCACCAGACTCCGAGCCGCTATCGCTTGAGACCTCGCCAGGCTCCTTATCGTCCTTCCTCCTTGAAGGCCGGCTCCTCGGCGGCGGATACGGCGAGCGGTGGCGGCTGTACCCGTTGGACACCTCACGGCCCCTGCTGCCATCGCGGCGGCGTTCCGAGTCGCGGTCGCGGCTCGGGCGGCGGTACTCCTTGCTCCTCCTGGAACGCTCTAGGTCGAGCTCCCGCCTCCTGGACACGTCGTGGCTCCTGTAACCCCCGTGCCGCGCCGCAGCCATGGAGCGCAAGTAGGAGTTCCCCCGGAACAGAATCGATCCGAAGCAAACCCCAAAATTCTAGGCGGAATTCGACGACAAACCCTAGATCCCGTACTAAAACAGAAAATCCCAGAAAAAAATTGGGATCGAATCGGGGAATCAGGGGAAATGGCACCCTGGTCTGAGCGACTTCGCTCGCTTCGAACGCGATAAGCTAATTGGAAGGGGGGGGGGGGGGGGGGGGGGGGGGGGGGGCGGGGGGCGCGACGCTGGACGCCGGACGCGGAGCGGACGAGCGGCGGAGAGAATGCGTGTTGGGGGCTGGGGGTCGAAACAGGTAGGCGACACGAATAAATGCAGAAGGAATTGACGAGGGAAGGCAACTCGGCAAACGCTTTTTTTTTTTCTTTTTTTCTTTTTTTTTTTTTTGAAGCAACTCGGCAAACGCGTGTTGTGTTGGGACGTCCGTTGTGTTGTGTCCACTTGTTCGACTACCCGTATTCATGGACCTCTATATTCATCCTCTGTACGTTCTAGTTAGCAAGATTCTCTCCTCTATACTCAATTCTTTCGCACCCATCCATCCTCTATATCATCCTCTATCCACTCTATTCACTGTGGGACCCAATTGTCACTTTATCTAAATATATTCATGTGTGATCTAGTTTTGAAGGATTTATTGGGACGAATTTAATGGTGCAATCGAAATTTAATTTGGATTTTTGGTTTGTGAGTTATAGCATTTTTTTCCCTTTGTTTAGCTAGTGGGGTCCGCCACTACAAAGTATAGAGTAAGCACAGTACTACTCTAAATATAGAGTGAGAGAAAGGATAGATTATCGTTTTAGAGTACCCAGTGCAGCAGTTTTTACTCTATATTCATACTCTAAAGCTTTAGAGTATCGTTTTATAGTACCCACTGCGGATAGTCTTAGGGGCTGTTTAGTTGGCAAAATTTTTGGCGAAAAGCTACTGTAGCAGTTTCGTTGTTATTTGGTAAATATTGTCCAATCATGGTCTAATTAGGCTTAAAAGATTTGTCTCGTCCATTTCGTCTAAACTGTGTAATTAGTTTTATTTTTTATCTATATTTAATGGTTCATGTATATGTTCAAAGATTCGATGTGACGGAGAATCTGAAAATTTTGACAAAATTTTTGGCATCTAAACGGTGCCTTATTTATCGTTTGATTCCTGGAGATAGCGCGTCGGACTAGGGCTTCAAGCGGCCCACCATATGGCAGGTGGGGCTGTGATGTTACTAACTTGAACTGGTCCAAGCTGTCAGTGAGGTTGGAGCGGCAAACGGGTAATACGGACGCCTCTGGGGATCAGGTGGTAGGAAACTTCAATTTGCGAGGGGCTGTTTAGTTCATGAAAATTTCTGGGAAATGCTACCGTAGCAATTTCGTTGTTATTTGATAAATATTATCTAATTATGAATTAACTAGACTTAAAAGATTCGTTTCGTGAATTTCGTCTAAACTGTGTAATTAATTTTATTTTTTTATCTATATTTAATGTTTAATGTATGTGTTTAAAGATTCGATGTGACGAGAAATCTGAAAAATTTTACAAAATTTTTTAGACCAAACAAGGCCGACTTCGAAGGTGGGGTCTCAATGGCTGTCGGTTTGACCAATATTACCGGCATGTCCGTATTCAGGTTCAGGGGTGTTTAGATATAAAAAAAATTGGAATTTTGCTACTATAGCACTTTCGTTTGTATTTAATAATTAGTGTCCAATCATAGACTAATTAGATGTAAAAGATTCGTCTCGTGATTTACAACTAAACTATGTAATTAGTTATTTCTTTTACCTATATTAAGTGCTCTATGCATGCGTCTAAACATTGATGTGATGGAAAGAGAGCGTAAAATTTTAGAATTTAGAGGGGAAGGAAACCAGGGCTCAGATTTCAACCCTCTCTGTGCGCACAGATCTTTTACTTTTACCGAAATGCTTAGAATATGTTTCGGAAAAACAAAAAGAATATACTTTGGAAAAGCAAAAACATGAAATAGGAACTACGTATACAAATGCATGGCATAATATCTAGTTGTGTAAGATCGTGTTGACGTCAAAAATCATGTGAGCAGAACGCACAAATAGTGGTGGGCCTAGATTACCGAAAACTAAACCAAAATATCTAAGGGCCGGTTTAGTTTCCAGAAAATTTTGTAAAATTTTTTAGATTCCTTATCACATCGAATCTTTAGACACATGCATGAAGTTTCGTTTGTATTTAATAATTAGTGTCCAATCATAGACTAATTAGATGTAAAAGATTCGTCTCGTGATTTACAACTAAACTATGTAATTAGTTATTTCTTTTACCTATATTAAGTGCTCTATGCATGCGTCTAAACATTGATGTGATGGAAAGAGAGCGTAAAATTTTAGAATTTAGAGGGGAAGGAAACCAGGGCTCAGATTTCAACCCTCTCTGTGCGCACAGATCTTTTACTTTTACCAAAATGCTTAGAATATGTTTCGGAAAAACAAAAAGAATATACTTTGGAAAAGCAAAAACATGAAATAGGAACTACGTATACAAATGCATGGCATAATATCTAGTTGTGTAAGATCGTGTTGACGTCAAAAATCATGTGAGCAGAACGCACAAATAGTGGTGGGCCTAGATTACCGAAAACTAAACCAAAATATCTAAGGGCCGGTTTAGTTCTCAGAAAATTTTGCAAAATTTTTTAGATTCCTTATCACATCGAATCTTTAGACACATGCATGAAGCATTAAATATAGATAAAAAATAAAACTAATTACACAGTTTAGACGAAATGGACGAGACGAATCTTTTAAGCCTAATTAGACCATGATTGGACACTAATTGTCAAATAACAACGAAACGTGCTACAGGATCATTTTGCAAATTTTTTTGCAACTGAACAAGGCCTAAGATCAAAACCAAAATAACTGAAACTGAAATGTTAAGTTATAATTTGGTCTCTAATAAATTTTTAAAGTAATTTGGTCTCTAATAATTCTAAGGATGTGTTTGGATCGGCTTAAACTTTAGTCCATCTTTGGAGGTCAATTAGAAGAACTAAATATGAGCTAATTATACCTAATTACATAAGCAGTGGCTAATTCGGGAAATGAATTTATTAAGCCTAAATAATTGATGATTATCAAATATTTACTGTAGCATCACATGAGAAAATCATGGACAAATTAGGCTTAATGCATTAGTCTCGCAAAATTAGCCTCCATTTATGTAATTAGTTTTGTAGTTATTCTATGTTTAAAACTCCTAATTGGCCTCTAAACATGTGATGTGACCTGGACTAAAGTTAGTCCGCGTGATCAAACACGCCTCAAGTAACCGAATTGTTGGTATTGAATTGGACGGATGCAGCCATGCAGCATATCCCCTCCCCTCAAGATCCTTTCTTCAAGAGCAGAGCACCACTCGTCCTCGCCCCCTGCCCTCAATGTGTACTCTCTCTTTGTCGAAAAAAAAAATGTGTACTCTCTTTTGACGCGTTGAATCTTTAATTTAGCACTGTTGCCTCCCTTCGTACTGTACAATTCAAAATGGAAACGGTGAAGAAAAAATATAAAATGTATACGTTCTTTATTGATTTCTGCAGATAAATATAAAAACAGCTGTCTACGACTCTTATGTGCCGTGTGCCTGTGTGCATCACAAACCGCTCGGCTGAAACACAAGGACGCGAGCAGCGTCCCAACCGTGGCGTCAATTCGACTAGGACTTGTGTCGAGTGGAGTGACTGAGGCTCTGAACAGCACCCGTGTCGACACCGCACGCCTCCTCTAGTCTGCAGTCTCCGTCGTCATCACAGACAACGGAAAAGGAACTCATCGGCTACGTTACGTACCGACGCCTGGAAACACGCCCTCGCTCATGTCCACGTGCACGGGCTCGCCTCTCAGCTGCACATCAGCGGCAGCTTGAGCGAGAACACGGAGGACGACGACGGCAGGTGCCCGGTCGTCCGCCTCAGCGCGTCCGCCCTGTCCCCGACCCGCGCGGCGCGCCGGTTCAGCTTGGCCTCCGCCTGCGCGCGCTTCTCCCTGGCCGCCGCCTGCGCCGAGGCCAGCTTGCTCGCCGTCTTCTCCTGCGCCCGCCGCTTCATCCTCTCCGCCCTGGCCTGCCCAGCGACGAAACGAAGGCCCATCTCAATTTCTAGAGTGACGAACCAGCATGTCCGGTTTTTTCCCCCTAGACTGATGAAACTGAGACATATGGCCATGATCATTGATTGATACCTCCGTCGTCTTCATCTGCAGCTCCGCCTTTTGCCGTCGCCGGTTTTCCCAGGCCTGTATCTTCATCTCCTCGCGCCGGTACCTGCGAGAAGGCCGCGCGGCGACGTCGTCAGCACGCACAGTACAGTACAAGCTGCGAAAAGGCGCACGCACTTGGCATTTCGACGTGATGATGACTCATCGGTGAGTCAGAGACACAGAAGCAACAAAACAGGCAACGCACTCCAGTGCATGCACCGGCACTGCTCGAACACTGTTACCGAATACCGTGGCGGTGGCGTTTGTTGCCGCCTTTGCCTCACCTCACATGGTGCAGCAACGTGCGGAGGAGAAAGCGCGCATTGGTACTTGGTAGTAGCCGACAACGAGAGATGGCGGCCACCTCACCTGGCCATGTGCTTGGCGCGCTCGGCGGCGTCCCACGCCGTCGCGGGCGACACGGCCGTCGTCGTCGGCGCACCGGGCGCCGCTTCCTTGCGCTCCTGGGCGTCGGCGCACTCGAAGCCTGCGCCGCGGTCCGCTGCCGCTAGGCCTGGTGGCGATCCGCCGCCGTCAGTCGAGGAATCCGGTCGGCGCCGCGGTGCGCGGATCGCGCGCCCCGCCGGTGCCGGCGTGGCCGGTAGTGCAGCGCGTGGGGTGTTGGCCCTGGACGGCTCCTTACTCCCGGTCGGCGTCATCTCCGTGCCGATGTCCCGCAGCGAGAGGCACCGCGGCGGCTGCCCGTACGCCAGAACGGAGTCCACCTTCTTGGTCTCGGGCTCGGCCTCTGCATCCCCGTCGTCGTCCCGCGCGGCGAGCCCCAGCGCCGCGGGCAGGGCGGCGCCGTCCGCGGCGCTCCACGAACGCCGCCCCTTCTGCGACGCCGACGGCAGCAGGAGGCGGTCGTCCGCGCAGGAGCTCCGGCGCCGGTCGTCGTCGTTCGCCCGGGAGGAGGAGAGCCACCGCTGGGCGTCGTCCCACTTGGACGGCCTCGGCTTCGCCTTGACGTAGCAGGCCAGCAGCCCCCTCCCGCTGCCCGCATCGTAGCTTAGGCTCATCATCCCCGGAGACGATCTCCTCATCTCTGAGAACTGGCACAGGAACACGAAGCGAAGAGCTGCAAGCCTGCAATGCGCTGGCACAGCACAGACGCAAGAACGGGCAATGCAGGAAGAAGAACGGAGCTCGGAGGCTGAGCCAAAGCTTGGACTTGGAGATGCCGGACCGGGACGCGAAATAAGAAGAGATCGCGAAGCCGTACGGCACGAGATAGCCGGAAGGCACACGGCGAGAGTGATAGAGAGACACAGAGGGCACTGAATGAAGTGATGGCGATGGCGCGCAGTGACTGCACGTCTGCTCTGCGGCGGAAAGGGGAGCCAGCAACCAGAAAAGCCTGGAGCTGGGGCTCGTGAGTGCCCGACACTGTGCAACGCACGGCGCACAACGGCACACCGTGCTCGTCCCTCCCCGCCCTACGCGCACGGCGACGGGGCGACGCAAGGACGGACGGCCAGGTTGAGCAAGGCCCTGTTTAGTTTTAAAAATTTTGCAAGACCAGGTTGAGCGACGGGGCGACACATGACCGACCGCGTCTTAAGGGCCAGGTTGAGCGACGGGGCGACACATGACCGACCGCGTCTTAAGGGTCCAAATCCGGACGTGCGTGGACGACCAAGGCCCTGTTTAGTTTTAAAAATTTTGCAAAATTTTTCAGATTTTTCATCACATCGAATCTTTGAACACATGCATGCATCATTAAATATATATAAAAAATAAAACTAATTACACAGTTTAGACGAAATAGACGAGACGAATCTTTTAAGTCTAATTAGACTATGATTGGACACTAATTACCAAATAACAACGAAACTTGCTACAGCGCTATTTTATAAAAAAAAATTGATCTAAACCGGCCCAAGCAAGCACGCACGCACGCCATCGCTTCCATCGCCATCACCGAGCAGTATAGCACAGAAAAAGTTGGCGTCCAGAAAACATGCAGCCGCTGGACATGGGATCCATGTTTCGCTGCGCACTGCGTGGTGGCGCACGAGCGGAGCAGGGTTAGCTTTGAGATTCGGGCGGCGCCTGCAGCGTTTTTCATTGGTGGCCTGGCCGCCTAGCGGACGTCGCTGATCCGGGGCTGCCGCGCGGCAGAGGGGGCCATGGCCCATGGGGGCTCTCGAGGTAGCACCGCGTGCGCGTATGGAGCGAGCATGTGGTTTTGTTCCCCCGGCGTGCTAGAAACCGAGGCGCCGGCCTGACGGCCATGTGCGCGGGTAGGTCGCGGATCCGCCGTGGTCCGGCCGGCTTAGATTTGTTTGCATGCTTGATGGTCTTTAGTCCATCACCATCAGCTAGCGCTATTCATTTTTGGGGAAACGCCCATTAGCTTGTTGTGGCACAACGAGGTGGCCATAGCGATTCTATTACGGGGTATTTGGTTGGTGAAATGACGTGGTTCATCACCATCCCACTATCTATTTTTTTCTTTTTTTGGAAAATAGAATGAGTTGACCTATGACTACATCATTCCTCACGAGCTAATAATTAATACTAATATGAAGAATGAGATCTGTTGACGATATTTCACCAAATTTGAGGAATTAACTCATATCAGTCCTTCCAAGACAACTTAATTCCTCGAACTAGCACACCTCATCCAATGCGGAATGTACACTTTTTTATAACATCACCCGAACGACTTGTGGTTTACTAGACTACGTAACGGCCACGTCATCTGTTCCAATATATATATATATATATATATATATATATATATATATATATATATATATATATATATATATATATATATATATATATACACACACACACACCATCGTTGAATGTACACATGTGTGTGTTCTAACTCATATGATCATGCGTTATGAGTCTGAATCAAATATGAAGCAAGACAGGCGCGAGAGCATTATGGGATCTTTTTAAAAACAAACGAAGTAAATCACTTTGTTTTCAATACATTATTAGGTAGGTATAGAATAGATTAGCATTCTATATCATAGTAACAAGCAGTTATGTTTTTGGAGCATTAGAGTGATGAAGAGCCGCCTCAAGAACATTACGAAGGCCACACCTAACAAGGACATGCCTACAATGCCTGAATATTTACCATAATTTTTCACGGTACAAAATCTATTTATCCTCTCTAATAATAAAGAGGCAAAATTTTTTGCTCTTTTTTCGTCCATCCATTTGTTTGGTCCGTCTTTCTTTAACTATCAGACGATGGAGAAAATTTTTTCTATATATATATATATATATATATATATATATATATATATATATATATATATATATATATATATATATATATATATATAAAACTCATGCTCATACATGAATCCTAATCTAAATAGGAATCCTTCGGTCCCACACGGAATATGTTTATACTTTCCAATGCTAATCTATACCTCTATATTATTCGTGTGCTCCCTGTCTGATATACGGAGTACTTCTGGAACTCTCTCCTTTTTAAGGCGATGTCTTCCTCTCTCTCTATTAGATTCGTAGTTGAAATATCTTTTTTCGTCTGCTCCTAAGAGTCTTGTTTCAACCATTCTTTTGAGAGAAAAATTTGTCTATGTCTTCACGGTCAAGAGGAGCACGACACGGACTGGTTTTTGTCTCACGAGAAAAAATCGGAGTTTTTGGATGCTGAGTTGTTTGCAGAAAATATAAAGAACCAGAGTTTTGGATCCGAACAGGTTAACAAAAAAATAAAGATCATGAAAAAAAACAAAATAAAAGACATCGGCTTGGCGAGGGTATCCCGAGGCACAACGGATTAGATCGATGTTGCATTCGTGCGATGGAGACGGCCTGGCACGAAAGCAATTTGGCGAGGCTCGGAGCAGACGACGCGACGGCGGCAGAGCAGACCGGCTTGGTGTTGCGGCTACCGCGCGTGGTGCTGGACAAGGTGAGGAGGACGCGCAGCTTGGCGGACATCGGTAAACGAGATCGAGCCTCGGGACACAGGTCCTGATCCTTGCCTTCATCGGGGAGGACAGTGAGACCCAACTTCAGCTTTGGCAGTTCGGCGAGGACGCCACGATCTCCGACGCCGCAAGTGTCCAGGGCGGCATGTCCAGGCTGAGGGAGTCGAGCAACATGAGCTGGTCTTGGGGCAAGGAAGAGAGCGGCAGCCGACGGCGGCTTGGGAACCAAGGTTGGTGAGGGTAGCGCAACTTATATAGTTGGGCAGCTAGGGCTGCTGGCTATGGACGGTCGAGCCGCTTCTCGGCGTCTGTGCTGGGGCGTGTGGCTTCCATCTAGCGGCTCCTGTGAAAGGCGTGGGCAGGTGAGCTAGGGCAACTAGATAGGAGGAGCGGTTGATTGACGGTCGTGACCGCTTCTCCGGTCTGGTCAGCAACAATCACCGGCCACACCTGCATCCTTAATTTCTAACCGCAAAGACCGACGAAAAGGCCCCATAGCCATGTGGCGTGCTGCCATTGGCCACGAGCATGTGCTTCTATTTTAGAAAAAAAAAACCAACATCGACGGGTAGCAGATTATGTTTTCATGGTGTGATAGTTTTCGTCATGTACGATACCCATATTTCCGATCTTTAGTACAAGAGCCAAGGGGTTGTGTTGTTCAAAGTCACGAATGAAGCCATTGTGTCGGGTACCTAAACAAGGGGTACACACAATCAACGATTAAGAAAGATAAACCCCTGAGAAAACCACACAAAAGGCTCCGCCCACGAAGGTGGAACGAGCCAAAACCACGCACGGAACGCCTCGACCACGTTCTGACTCGCATGAGGCTTGCTCGATGGGACGCCTCGACCACCGGGAAATCTCTGACTCGTACGACCCTGGGTCGAGCCGGTCGACCCGCCTCACTCACCAACTCTCAGACAAAAGTCAAAGCATTTAATGCAACCACCAACCACTTCCTACCCCCATGGCTACAATGATAACCAGCATGGAAGCAGTACTAGTGTCAAATCTCACTTTTTACTGTCCATCCTGGAATAGGCGATGAAAACATGTCACTGTACACATCATGTCGGGCACTGTTCCGTCACTGATCCCCCTCGAGGCAGAATACAACGAGTGTCATACCCCGAAATTCCTGGGGCTCGGCCTTATCCTTTCCCCGTCGACCCACCTCGACCCGACCTCGACCAACCGTCGGTCAACAAAGAAGCAAGGCCTGCATGCCTGAAAGGTCTTGATGGCTAGAGGGGGGGTGAATAGCCTATTAAAAAATTTCTACAAAGACAAGCTAAACAAGTTTATCAATAAAACAAATAGCGAGATACGAGTTTTGCTTAGCCTACGGGGTGTTTGCAAGCCACCTAACCAATTCACAATTCTAGTATATTTGCACTCAATCGCATAAGTCAAACCGCACAATTTAACTACAACTAAAACTAGCTAGCTACTCAAGCTAAGAGTTACACTAACAAGCTAGCAAGGTAACTAAGAAATTAATACAAAAGAGAGTTAGGAGGGTATCACCGAGGGGCGAAGTATTGAGCCAACCAATCAATATGATCAAGAGATGAATACCACAATATATAACCACCGGGATCGATCAAACACAATAAGAATGATGGCACGAAGATTTATCCCGAGGTTCACGTGCTTGCCGGCACGCTAGTCCCCGTTGTGTCCCTCTTCACCACGTGGTTCGGTGGCTAATCGGTCACACACCGAGCCTCTCAAAAGGCGCCACAAGAACCTACCAAATGGCAAAAAGGTTGCAATGACACGAAGCAATTTACTAATGTTGCCTTTGGTGCTTCGCCGAGGTAGGCACAAACCCCTCACAATCACCGGAGGTGGCTAAGAACAATCACCAACTCTTGCCAACGCCTCCAAGCTGCTCCAAGCCGTCTAGGTGGCGGCAACCACCAAGAGAAACAAGAATCCCGCATCAAATCAACCACCAAGTGCCAACTAGATGCAATCTCACAATGCAAATGCACTTGGATCACTCAATCTCACTTCGAATATGCAAAGAAGCAAGAGAGATGAGTGGGAGGGGAGTTGCTTAGCTCAAAGTGCTCACAAGTATGTCAAATGTTCGAGAGAGGGAGCCTTGAGCCGGCCAACGAGTATTTATAGACGTACCCCTTCGAATATAGCCGTTAGAAACTTAAACAGCCAAAATCGGGCTGACCGGACGCGCTGGTCCAACTGACCGGACGCGCCGGTCGCCCAACGGCTAACTCATGAAGTACTGACCGGACGCGCTGGTCCAAATGACCGGACGCGCTAGTCGCCCAACGGCTAACTGCGAAGCAACGACCGGACGCACTGGTCCAAATGATCGGACGCGCCGGGAACGACCGGACACGCTGGTCCCGTGAAGGACCGGACGCGCTGGTCGCCTGAGCAGCGCTCAACGAAATAGTGACCGGACGCGCTGAAGTAAATGACCGGATGCGACAGTGCCAGCGTCCGGTTAGAGTCCAGTAAGCTCCCTAGACGACCGAACGCGTCCGATCATCAGTGACCGGATGCGCCTCGCGTCCGATCATCGAACTGAAAAATGCGCAGACACTGAACACTGACCGGACGCGTCCGGTCAGGCAAGGACCGCGTCTGGTTTAGCGTCCGGTCACCTCTGTGACCTCCGTTCGCCTCCGTTTCTTTTCCGGACTTCCGGCGTAGTAGAAAATGATCGTTTCAACTTCTCGAAAACGCCTGAATCCCGCCTCGCAAGCTCGGCGGGAGGGAGAGAGGAACCCAAACCCTCTCTACCGCTCAAACTCCACCGCCGTCGCAAACGTGCTAACATCACCAAGTGATCTCGTCATGTGTGAGTGTGTTAGCATTTTCACAATCATCTTTCGAGGCGATATTAGTTCTATCCAAATGCATATGATCATGAAATGCACATCTAGAGGCACTTAGGAGTTCAATAGCCGCGTCATTCCCCTCTTTATAGTACGGCTATCTATCCTATAATGTAACCACACCCACTAGGTGTCTTGGTTACTAAAACACAACCCTTAAGCATATACCTTTGCCTTGATCACGTAGGGTTGCGTCCAAATCCAAGTGTGGCCATCATGATCACCATGTCCATCTTGCCACCAACCTTGGAATGTACTAATCCTCATATGCTACATACAACTTAGGCATAGGATTAGTACTTAGGCATTGTCACTAATTACCAACACCAAACATAGGACTTTCAATGCCACAGGATCCGGGGTCTTTTCACCGTCTCATCCTCTACGTCACCATGGTGTCCGGCGATGGCCGCCCATTCTCGGAGCATGTCGCTACTGTGACTTCCACAGCGCTCAACAAAACTTCACTTCTAAGGCATCCCCCGGCGTCTCTGCCTCCTCTTGACCCTATAAAAGGGAAGGCAGGGGACTCTACGAAGGAGAGAAAAAAGATGAAACAAGTCATCACCCCACCGTAGCAGATCAATATCTCAAGCAATCTCCTTTGTACTCTCTCTTTCTCTCTGAGACCTGGGATCGGCTCCCTCTCTCACAGCTTGTAACCCCTACGCAAGCACTTAGGTGCAAGGAAATACAATACCTCTCCCCCTTCGCTGGATGTAGGGCCTTCTTTCGCCCGAACCAGGATAAACCCCTGTGTATTCTCTTTGTATCACCATCCAGATTAGGGACACACAGCATAAATTCACTTATTGGCTTAGGACCCTCACGGGACCGAACACCAACAGTTGGCG
The DNA here is from genome assembly GCA_038087645.1 of Saccharum hybrid cultivar R570. Taxonomy (NCBI): domain Eukaryota; kingdom Viridiplantae; phylum Streptophyta; class Magnoliopsida; order Poales; family Poaceae; genus Saccharum; species Saccharum hybrid cultivar. The sequence continues at coordinate 4,902,343 of JAQSUU010000191.1, read as the reverse complement.
CGCCAGGTAGGGGCACGCTGCGTGCCAACATCGTTTTCCCACCATTCTTCTGGATGGTTGACCCTGAACATCCACTTTCATTGGCCACAGTGATCTGGTTCAGGAGCTTGGAGTTCATGTCTCTTAGCCATGGCTACGACATGGTCCTCCTCCCGCCTAGGCACCCAACCAACGGTGACCATGAGCTCTCCCAGCCTGGGGGAGCGCTGCGTCGGTACCGTCGCTCTCGTCAGGCACGTGCCGCCAGGCGACAACATGCTCAGCGCAACCGCCATCATCGCCTCGCGGAGGATGATGGTATTCCTCGATCTGGCGCCCCTCAGCCGGGCGCTGACACAGATTTCCTCACTGAGGATCTATGTAGGATGAGCTTGGCTGAGGGTAAGATGCCAGCGAGGTGTCCCATCGCTCCACCGCCCGGCACGACGCCACCACCAGCCGGTTCGGTTGCTCTGATAACGGGAACCATGCCCTCACCGGCATTCCCGTATGGGCTGGACCCGGTTGCATGGGCGTATGCTTCTTCTGTAAGCACCAACATGAGCGCTTACGAGGAACTCCTAGGACACCATCTACGATCCACCCTCGACCTCGTTGCGTCCACGCCAGCTTCCGAGTACCTAAACTCCACGGAGACCCTGGATGCGGAGCTCTGTGCGACTGCCTTTCATCGTCACAACCTCAGAGACGCACGACCTCACATGCACCCATTATACTACTATTTCGGCACTCCAGACTCTGACTCTGTCGATGACACCTATGACCCGACTCGCGAATGCTTCAATATCGATAGGGCTATCGCGTCTGATTTGGAGGATGAGGCAGCCATTAGAGGAAGGAATGTCATGCCACCTTAGGTCGAGCCCCCTGCTGCACGGGATGAAGCTCAATTCCTTGCGGACCAAGGAATGCAATTCGAGCAAATCCGTGAATTACAGGATAGGCTCGACGAGGAACGAGAAAATTTGCTCCTACTTGAAAGCCCAAGTTTGGTTTTGGTAATTAATGACATCAAGTTGCTAATGCCACGTGTTAAGTGTTTTGAGTTAGGCATAAGCAACACATGTGATGAAGGTGTATGTGGCAAGGAGTGGTGGCCACAAGATCACAAAGAGATAGTGCATGGACATGAAATGATGATTATGGTGGAGATGCACATAAAAGGAAGGACATGATGATCAAGTGGAAGAGAAGGATCTAAGAGCGCAAGGCAAAGGTATAATCATAGGGTTTTTCTTTTGCCGGTCTAAGATGAGTAGAGAAGTGATTGACTGGGTTTAGGATACATAGCCGACTATCAAGAGGGGCAATCACAGTTAGCTCGGGAATCAAGTGCCACTAGATCATTGTCTTGAGCATATGCATTAGGATCTAGTAAAAGAGCTAACATAACGCCTTGAGAAATGTTTGTGAAATGCTAACACACATGCACATGGTGGTGTTAGCACATTTGTGAAGGCGGTGGAGTTTGAGCGGTAGAGAAGGGTTTGGGTTCTTCTCTCCCTCCCGCCGAGCTTGGGAGGCGGGATTCGACGCTTTTTGGGGAAGTGAAATGCTTATTTTCTATTGCGTCGAAAGTCGGAAAAGAAACGGAGGCGAACGGAGGTCACTGTGGTGACCGGACGCTGCACCGGACGCGGTCACGGTATGACCGGACGCGTCCGGTCAGTGTTCAGCGTCTGCGCGGTTTTCAGTTTGATGATCGGACGCGCAGCGCGTCCGGTCACTGATGACCGGACGCGTCCGGTCATCCAGGGAGCTTACTAGACTCTAATCGGACACTGGTACTGTGGCGTCCGGTCAGTTCAATAGCGCGTCCGGTCAGTTCTCCTGAGCGATTCAGAGCGCCCGACCGGCGCGTCCGGTCCCTTAGGTAACCGGAGCGTCCGGTCAGGCGTCTAGAGGGGCAGAGCGAAGCGGAGTGACGATCGGACGCGCAGCGCGTCCGGTCACGTGCGATCGGACGCGTCCGGTCTCAACGGGAGCATACTGGAACGCGACCAGACGCGGGCACTGTCGCATCCGGTCAATCGGTTCAGCGCGTCCGGTCATGGCAACGGCTAGTTCTGACACGCACTGTCTCTTGCTGTCGTGTAGTGACCAGACGCGTCCGGTCACCCTGACCGGAGCGTCCGATCAGCGCATTTTTTGCTGCATCGTCTGTAACGGCTGGCCGGGGTTTGAGGGTAACTCTTGCACATTTTGAGATATAGAGACATACTTTGAGCTAGAGAACAACCCCTCCACTCATCTCTTTGATTAGTTGCATATCTTGAGTGAGATTGAGTGAGATTCAAGTGCATTGCTTGAGAGTTGCATTCTAGAGGCACTTGATCTTCGAGTTGCTGTGGATTTCTTGTTACTCTTCCGTGTTTCCCGACACGGTAGATGACTTGGAGCAGCGGAGGTGATTGAGCTCACAATTGGAGATTGTTGGAGCCTTCACCAAGTGTTGTAAGGGGTTCTTGATCCTTCCCCGCGGGAGTTCGCAAATTGGATACTCTAGTGGAGCTCGTGGCTTGGAGGATCCCCATCTTGTGTGCGGTTGTGCGGCGCCCGCCGAGGGCTCGACTCTTGATAGTCGATTAGCTCGCGAACCGACAAGTGGGTGTATCGCCACAACGGGGAGTAGCTTGCCGGGAAGCAAGTGAACCTCGGGATAAATTCTTGTGTCATTCTCTTCCCGAGGATTTCTCTTGTATGATTGATTGATTGGTATTTCTCTTCTCTTCACGGCGGTATAATCACTCGAAGCTCTTCTCTCGTATTACTTCTCGTTTCTAGCATGTAGTTGTTGTTGTGTTTAGTGAATAGCCTTGTACTAGACTTGTGTAGGTGGCTTGCTTAATTAGTTAGAGCTAGTGCTTTTGCTTCGCCACCTTTCGTACTAACTCGTGGTTAAGTAATTCTTGTAGAAGTTTTAATTAGGCTATTCACCCCCCCTCTAGCCTATTTGGACCTTACAAGTGGTATCGGAGCCAAGGCACCGTTTATTTGAGGCTTAACAACCTACGGTGAAAAAGAAATGGCTCAATTAAGCTTGCACATCAACAACACCAAGAAGGCACCTCACTTTGATGGCACAAATTATGCATATTGGAAGGTTAAGATGACTGCACACCTAAAGTCAATCAATAGAGAAGTGTGGAAGGTCACCGAAACAAAATTTGAGGTTGCTAATCCGGAAGCACCTACACCGGTGGAAGAGAAGAAGCTCCAATGCAATGACATTGCCATTAGTGCTCTTCATGAGGTATTAGATGACAAGACATTTGAGCAAGTAAAGAATATAGAGATTGCTCATGATGCTTGGGCCAAGCTAGAAGAAACATTTGAGGGCACCGAAGGCACAAAGACCGCTAAAGCATATATCTTGCAAGAAAAATTTTCAAGCTTCAAGATGCAAGATGATGAGAGTGTACCGGAGATGTTTCATAGGTTGCAAGTCATTGTTAATGAGCTCAAGGCACTTGGTGAGGAGGTCAAGGATAATCAATTCTCTATGAAGTTCTTGAGAAGCTTGCCCAAGAGATTTGATACATTGATCACCGTGCTAGTGAGGACTACATTGAAGGATTCAACTCCTCAACAAATATTTCAAGAAGTGATGACCGATGATTCATATAGAGAAGATGATGAGAAGGATGAGTTGGTCAAGAAGAAGAAGAAAGAAAATGAGAAGAAAGATGATAAAAAGAAGAAGAGTGTGGCATTCAAAGCCACCACATCCAAGGGCAAATCTAAGATTGAATCATCAAGTGATGAAGACTCAAGCTCTTGTGATAGTGATGACATTGATGAGAAGATGGCTCTCTTTGTCAAGCAATTTGGAAAATTCATGAAGAAGAAAGGCTTCCGTGCAAGAAGGAGGAAGAACTCATCTAAGAAGAATGAGCATACCATGAGATGCTTTAGATGCCAAAGCAAGGACCATCTCATTGCAAAATGTCCTTATGATAGTGATGATAAAGATGCTATCAAGAAGGAGAGAAAGAAGCAAAAGAAGAAGCAAGAGAAGAAGGAGAGCTCTTATAAGAAGAAGAATGATTCTCATGTTGCTACATGGGATAGTGATGATTCCTCAAGTGATGATGAGGATGACAACAAGAGTAAGAAGAAGGGACATGCTAGCATTGCCATCCAAGAGAAGGTCTCCCTCTTCGACACTCCATCGTGCTTCATGGCTAAGGCCGCTAAGGTATCATCCGATGATGAGAGTGATCATAATAATGATAGTGATAGTGATAGTGATGAAGAAGAATTCACTAAAGATGAACTAATCACTATGCTAGAAGATTGCACTCAACATTTTAAAGAATCTAGAAAGGAGTGCAAGGGCTTGCTTAAAGAAAAGAAAAACCTTATGCAAGAACTTGATGAGCTTAGGGCATCTTATGAGAGTCTAAAGGTAGACCATAAGAAGCTTCAAAAGTCTCACACTAAGCTTGAAGAAGCTCATTCCTCTCTAGTTGAAAAATATGAAAACATGCCAACTAATGTTGAGAAAGCTAAAACTTGTAACATAAGCATATCATGTGATATAATTGATGAATCCTTTCATAAGCCTATTGTTGTTGCTCCCACTAACTCTTCATGTAGCGCATCTACATCATCCTCATCTAGTAGTGATGGTTTCACTTGTGACTCCACACTTATAGTTGAGAATGAAAATCTCAAGAAGGAGGTAAAAGAGCTCAATCACACATTAGCTAAGGCTTATGGTGGTGAGGACCGCTTGCTTATGTGCTTGGGTAGTCAAAGAGCTTCTCTCTACAAAGAGGGATTGGGCTATAACCCCAAGAAAGGCAAGGCCGCTTTTGCTCCTCACAAGACTCATTTTGTGAAGAACAATGGTAGCTATTGCAAAAGTTGCAAGCAAGTTGGTCACATAGAGCAACATTGCATGAACAAGAAATCCAATGCTAATGTATCCTCAATCAAGTTTGATTCTTTCTATATGCTTACAAAGGGTACAAATAGGGTTCATGCTAAGTTCATTAGTGCACCATGGATGGGCTCAAAGAAGAAAGCCATTTGGGTACCAAAGAGCTTAGTCTCTAACCTTGGAGGACCCAAACAAGTTTGGGTACCTAAAAGAATTGATCTTGTCTTATAGGTCAATTACAAAGCCGGAGGAAGGCATTGGGTGCTTGATAGTGGGTGCACTCAACATATGACCGGAGACTCTTGTATGTTCAATTCAATTGATACAAGTCAAAATGGTGGTTTTGATGCTATCACTTTCGGCAACAACAAGAGAGGCAAGGTCAAGGGGCTTGGTAAAATTGCTATCTCAAATGACATGAGCATATCTAATGTGTTGCTAGTTGAGAGCTTGGATTTCAATCTTTTATCGGTGGCACAACTTTGTGATCTTGGCTTCAAGTGCATATTTGGTAGTGATGATGTTGAAGTCATAAGTGTTGATGGATCAAATTTTATATTCAAAGGATTTAGACATGGTAGCTTATACTTGGTTGACTTCAATGATAGTGAGACACAATTGACATCATGTTTGCTTAGTAAATCTAGTATGGGTTGGTTATGGCATAGAAGGCTTGGTCATGTTGGAATGAAACAATTGAACAAAATTTTGAGGCATGACTTAGTTAGAGGATTGAAGGATGTCACCTTTGAGAAAGATAAACTATGTAGTGCTTGTTAAGCCGGCAAACAAGTTGGAAATACACATCCTAGTAAGAGTGAAATGAGCACATCAAAGGCATTTGAGTTATTGCACATGGACTTGTTTGGGCCAACAACATACACTAGCATTGGTGGGAACAAGTATGGCTTTGTGATAGTGGATGACTACACTAGATACACTTGGGTGTTCTTTCTCTATGACAAGAGTGATGTTTTTGATCTATTCAAGTCTTTTGTCAAGAGGGTGCAAAATGAGTTTGAGACTACCATCAAGAAGATTAGAAGTGATAATGGTAGTGAGTTTAAAAACACAAGAATTGAAGATTTGTGTGATGATCTTGGTATTGGACATCAATTCTCACCAACATACACTCCTCAATCCAATGGTGTAGTTGAAAGGAAAAATAGAACCTTGATTGATATGGCTAGATCAATGCTTAGTGAATACAATGTTAGTCATTCATTTTAGAGTGAAGCCATCAACACGGCTTGCTATTGTAGCAACCGTCTCTAGTGCCATGGGAAGCTTGGGAAGACACCATATGAGCTATTGAATGGAAGAAAGCCCAACATTGCATACTTTAGAGTGTTTGGTTGCAAATGCTATATTCTCAAGAATGGCACTAGATTGAGCAAGTTTGAAAAGAAATGTGATGAAGGGTTCTTACTTGGTTATTCTACCACAAGCAAGGCATATAGAGTTTGGAATCTCACTAATGGCACCTTGGAAGAAGTTCATGATGTTGAGTTTGATGAAACCCAAGGATCCCAAAATGAAGCTCAAAACCTTGATGATGTGAGAGAAGATCAATTGTCAAATGCAATGAAGAACATGGACATTGGTGATATAAGGCCGATGCAAGTTGATGATGATGATATTCATGTGATCAACCAAAGTATGCAAATTGATACAAATCAAGCAAGCTCTAGTGGTACTCATGATGAAGCCCAAGTTCAAGGTCAAACAAGTGAAAGCAATCAACTCCCAATACTCCAACCTACTAGCATTGCAAGAGATCATCCATTGGATCAAATCATTGGTGGAATTCAAAGTGGTGTTCAAACTAGATCAAGGCTAGCATCCTTTTGTGAGCATTACTCATTTGTCTCATTAGAAGAACCAAAGAAAATAGAAGATGCCCTGAAGGATTCCAATTGGATAAATGCCATGCATGAAGAGATAAACAACTTCACTAGAAATCAAGTTTGGAAACTTGTTGAGAGGCCAAAGAACTACAATGTAATTGGTACTAAGTGGGTCTTTAGAAACAAGCAAGATTAAGATGGCATGGTTGTGAGGAACAAAGCAAGATTAGTAGCACAAGGGTACACTCAAGTTGAGGGTCTTGACTTTGGAGAGACATATGCACCGATTGCAAGATTGGAAGCAATTAGAATCTTATTAGCATATGCTTGTGCACACAACATCAAGCTCTATCAAATGGATGTCAAGAGTGCATTTCTCAATGGCTACATCAATGAAGAAGTTTATGTTGAGCAACCTCCCGGTTTTGAAGATGATAAGAAGCCCAACCATGTTTACAAGCTAAAGAAGGTATTGTATGGTTTGAAGCAAGCACCTAGAGCATGGTATGAGAGGTTGAGGGACTTTCTCCTCTCTAAAGGGTTCAAGATGGGAAAGGTTGACACCACTCTCTTCACCAAGAAGCTTGGAAATGGCTTGTTTGTGTTGCAAATCTATGTGGATGATATCATTTTTGGATCAACCAATCTAGACTTTTGTGAAGAGTTTGGAAATATGATGGCTAATGAGTTTGAGATGTCTATGATTGGAGAGCTTAGTTACTTCCTTAGACTTCAAATCAAGCAAATGAAGAATGGCACTTTTGTAAGTCAAGGCAAGTACATCAAGGACATGATCAAGAAGTTTGGATTGCAAGATGCAAAGCAAATGAGTACACCAATGGGCACAAATGATCAATTGGGTGTTGATGCTAGTGGAAACATGGTAGATCAAAAGCAATACCGGTCTATGATTGGAAGTTTGCTCTATGTCACCGCTTCTAGGCCAGATGTGATGTTTAGTGTGTGCAAGTGTGCAAGATATCAAGCTTCACCTAGAGAAAGTCACTTGAAAGTAACCAAGAGAATATTGAGATATCTCAAGGGCACTCATGATGTTGGATTATAGTTTCCAAAGGGGTCTAATTTTGAGTTGATTGGATATTCGGACTCCGACTATGGAGGATGCAAGATTGATAGAATGAGCACAAGTGGCACTTGTCAATTGCTTGGAAGGTCTCTTGTTTCATGGTCATCAAAGAAACAAAATAGTGTTGCACTATCTACTGCCGAGGCCGAATACATTAGTGCTGGTAGTTGTTGTGTACAATTGCTTTGGATGAAAGCCACCTTGAATGACTTTGGAATAAACTTCAAGAATGTGCCATTGTTGTGTGACAATGAAAGTGCTATCAAGATGACTCAAAATCCGGTACAACATTCAAGAACCAAGCACATTGACATAAGGCATCACTTCATAAGAGACCATCAACAAAAGGGTGATATTAGCATTGAGAGCATTGGCACCGAAAATCAATTAGCCGATATATTCACAAAGCCACTTGATGAGAAAAGGTTTTACAAGTTGAAGAATGAATTGAACATACTTGACTTCTCTAACTTGAAATGAGTGCACCCCCACATTTTTATATGACATGCCTCTCCTCCAACATAGCAAGGTAAAGTTGTTTGGCATATCATTCATACTTTGCTAAGGACATGGTTAGAACATATAGACATGTTTGCATGATAATAAGCTCATTCATGAAAATCAAATGTTTTTGATGTATATATGTGTCGGTACCAACAGTACGGGGGTACCACAGCTATCGCCAAAACACTAACAAAAACCGAAACCAGTAGAAAAGATAGCCCGCTCGACGGGGCGCCTCGACCGCGTCCCGGCTCCGACTCATACGAGGCCCGCTCGACGGGGTGCCTCGACCGCGTCCCGGCTCCGACTCGTATGAGGCCCGCTCGACGGGGCGCCTCGACCGCGCTCCGGCTCCGACTCGTACGAGGCCCGCTCGACGGGGCGCCTCGACCGCGCCCCGGCCCCTCGACGCCCTTTCTTTACCTACCCGGGACAAAAGCCATAGCATTCAATGCGGTTACCTACTACCACCGACCGACATGGCTACGGCATGGGTCAACGCGGGAACAATACCCACGTCAAGTCTCACTGTTTTACCGCCCATCCCGTGATGGGAGGTGAAAGCCGTCACTGTATCCACCATACCGCGCACTATTCACCATCAGTCACCCTCGAGGGAGGATAAGACAAGGTCCGTCCCCCGCGATACCGGGGATTCGGCCTTATCCATCCGACCTCGACCCAGCCTCGACCCGGCCCCAACGCTCGACTTAGCTCGAAGGACGGTATGGCCTGGCACTCTGGGTCATTTCACCCTCTTGTCCCGTACCGCGTCAGGATACCCAGGGATGGCCGGCCATCCCGAAGCCACGTCGCTACAGTCAACTCAACAGGAATCGACGAAACATCGCCTCAAGCCTCCCCTCGACTTGGCCACCTCTCGCCCTATAAAAAGGCAGGCCAGGGCGAACCAAAGGGGGGAGGAAAAAACACGAAGCATCACGGAAAAAACGCGAAGCAACCATCTTTCTCCTTTTTCTCTTTGAGACTTGGGGCTCGACACCCTCTCTCGCCTGCTTGTAACCCCTACACGAGCACCCCGGTGCAAGGAAATATAAACCTCTCTTCCCCGCTGGACGTAGGGCCTTCTTTTGCCCGAACCAGGATAAACCCCCGTGTGTTCTCCTTGCATCACCATCCAGGAAAGAGTCACGCAGCATTTACTCGTTGGTTTAGGACCCCCTTGGTCCGAACACCGACAGTTGGCGCGCCAGGTAGGGGAACGCTGCGTGCAAACCTCGCTTTGTCGCCGTTCTTCCTGGATGGCTAACCCCGAACGCCCGATCCCGTTGGGTACGGTGATCTGGTTTGGGAGTTTGGAGTTCATGTCGCTCGGCTCTGGCTACGACATGGTCCTACTCCCACCCAGGCACCCAACCGACGAAGATTACGAGCTCTCCCAGCCCGGGGGAGCAGTCAACCGGCACCGTCGCTCCAGGCGGTCGCGGGCCGCCCGGCGACGGCGAGCCCGGTACAACCACCATCTCCACCTGACGGAGGGCGATGGGATCCCCCGGTCCGGCACCCCCCAGACAGGCACCAGCCTAGATCTCCTTTTGGAAGATTTGGGAAGGACGAGCCTGGCTGAGGGTGGCGTGCCGACGAAGAATCCCGCCGCTCCCCCGTCCGGTGAGACATCACTGTCCGTAGCATCTATTTCGCCACGAACAGTGACGTCCCCATCACCATTCCCGTTTGGACTAGACTCGGTTGCCCGGGTGTATGCATCCTCCGTGAGCACCCGCATGAGCGCTTATGAGGAACTCCCCGGACACCATCTACGCTCCACTCTGGACCTCGTTGCGTCCACGCCGGTTTCTGATTATCAGGACTCTACGGAGACACCGGAAACAGAACCCCGTGTGACTGCTTCTCCACGTCACCACCTCGGTGATGGTTGGCATCGGCCACACATTCCCCCATCATATTACTACTTTGGCGCACCTGACTCCGACTCGGCCGACGACACCTATGATCCGACTCGTGAGTGCTTCAACATCGACGTTGAAAGCACCTCGGAATCAGAGGACGAAGAGCCGATCGAGGAAAGGCACACGCCCCCTCATGTCGAGCTTCCTGCCGAGCGAAACGAGCCCCAGTTCCTTGCGGATCAAGGAGCGCAGCTCGGACAGATTCGCGAGTTGCAGGACCAGCTTGACGAGGAACGCGAAAACCTGGATCTCCTCCAGCAAACCCTCGAGCGTGAGCGTGCGGAACACGCATTTGGCGGGAGAGCTCGTGAGAGGGCTCGCGACGTCAACCGTCGCATCGACGAGGACCGGGCGGTCGACCCCCTGGTTTTCGCTCGAGCCAGCCAAAACGTTGTCGCCGCTGCCATGCTCCTGCGCAACATGCCCGAGCCGTCAAACCCTGACGCCCGTCGGGCTCGAGACGAAATCCGAGGGCTCCTCGAGACTGCCGCCATGCAGCAGGCCGAGAGCTCTGCCTCGAGGCGGCGCGAAGCAGCCTCGGAGCGGACCCTCGAGCCTTCCCGATAGGAGAGAGAAGCCTCGGTTCATCCCGAGCCTGCCCGGCGAAACCGGGCAGCACCTGCCCCTGAGCCCATCGCCAACGACCGCGAGCCTCGAGACACCCGTGGCAACATCGTCGAGCGTCGCACACGCAAACACGGTGACAGTGTAGCTCGAGGCTACCACGTCCACAGGGGCGGACGCTACGACAGCTCGGAAGACCGTAGCCCTTCACCCGAACCTCCAGGCCCTCGGGTGTTTAGTAGGGCTATCCGTGAGACGGTGCCCCCGGCTCGGTTCCGTCCCCCCACGACTCTCACCAAGTATAACGGCGAGACCAAACCCGAACTTTGGCTCGCCGATTTCCGCTTGGCGTGTCAGTTGGGCGGGGCCACCGATGACCGGGCCATCATTCGGCAACTCCCCCTGTTCCTCTCCGACACCGCCCGAGCCTGGCTCGAGGATCTCCCACCTTGGCAGATCCACGACTGGGACGATCTCGTGAGGGTGTTCGAGGGAAATTTCAAGGGAACCTACATGCGCCCCGGCAACTCGTGGGACCTCCGGAGCTGCAAGCAGAAACCAGATGAGTCCCTCCGGGACTACATCCGGCGCTTCTCCCGGCAGCGCACCGAGCTCCCCAACATCACCGACTCCGACGTGATTACGGCCTTCCTCTCCGGTACCACCTGTAAGGAGTTGGTCCGGGAGTTGGGCCGTAACACCCCGCTCACTGCCAACGGATTGATGGACATCGTCACCAACTTCGCCTCCGGCGAGGAGGCGGTTGGTGCGATCTTTGGCGGCGAGCCGGCAAGGGAGGAGCAGAAGGTCAACGACCCCGCGAGTTCCACCCGAGGCCCCAAGAGAAACAACCGCAAGAAGAAGAAAGGCCAGCAGGGCAAGCTCGAGGCCCCGGCCGACGAGCTCGTCGCTGCTACCGAGCACAAGAAACCTCGAGGCCCCCCCGGCGGGGGCGTCTTCGACAAAATGCTCAAAGAGCCGTGTCCCTACCACAAAGGACTCACTAACCATAACCTCGAGGATTGTCACATGCTGCGTAGGTACTTCAGGTGATGAAGAACTCGAGCTGCCGCGACCCCAAGATGGAGGCCTACTGCCAGGAAGTACGGCGCCTCGAGGACAAGTTTCATGGCCTCGAGCTCAACCACATCGCACGCAGGTATAATGAGGCCGCTGATGAATTGGCAAAAATCGTGTCCGGTCGAGCCACGGTTCCACCGGACGTCTTCGCGAAAGACCTTCAGCGCCCATCCGTCGACCTCAGGCCAGACGGGGGGGTCGACGAGGCGTCGATCGACCTTCCACCTAAGGCAGAAGCCCCCTCGACCGGGGCTGAAGCCATGCAGGTGGAAGACTCGACATCACCGCCTGACCTCGAGCCTGATTGGCGCGTCCCGTACCTCGACTACCTCATCCATGAGGACCTCCCCTCGGATAGGACTGAGGCTCGACGGATCGCACGTCGGGCCAAAACTTTTGTGATCATGAGCGACAGCAGGGAGCTCTACCGTCGTAGCCCTACCGGTATCCTCCAACGTTGCATCACGAAAGAGCAAGGCAGAAATCTGCTCGGCGATCTTCACTCGGGGGCTTGCGGTCACCACGCTGCGCCTCGAACCCTTGTCGGAAACGCCTTTCGACAAGGATTCTATTGGCCGACCGCGGTCTCCGACGCTGTCAAGCTAGTACGCTCCTGCGAGGGTTGTCAGTACTATGCGAGACAGACTCATCTTCCGGCACATGCCCTACAGACTATCCCCATCACATGGCCGTTCGCCGTTTGGGGGCTCGACCTTGTCGGACCACTGAAAAGGACGACCGGCGGCTTCACCCACTTGCTCGTCGCAATCGACAAATTCTCCAAGTGGATCGAGGCCCGCCCTATCACCAGCATCAGGTCCGAACAAGCTGTACTCTTCTTCACTAACATTGTTCATCGCTTCGGGGTCCCCAACTGTATCATCACGGACAACGGCACCCAGTTCACTGGCAAGAAGTTTTTGGATTTCTACGACAACCACCACATCCGTGTGCTCTGGTCGGCCGTGGCTCATCCAAAAACAAACGGGCAAGTGGAACGTGCCAACGGCATGGTTCTACAAGGCCTTAAGCCCAGAATCTTTGACAAACTAAACAAACATGGCAAAAGATGGGCTGCCGAGCTACCCTCGGTCCTGTGGAGCCTAAGAACAACGCCGAGTTGAGCCACGGGGTTCACTCCGTTCTTCTTAGTCTACGGGTCTGAGGCTATGCTACCAACCGATATAGAATACGGGTCCCCAAGATTGAAGGCATACAACGAAGTACACAACGACGCCACAAGACAGGACGCCCTCGACCAGCTCGAGGAAGCCCGAGATGTGGCTCTGTTGCATTCTGCCAGGTACCAGCAGGGTCTCCGACGCTACCACGACAGATACGTCCGCAAGCGTGACCTCAACGTTGGTGACTTGGTGCTACGGCGGAACCAGAACACCAAGGGACGGCACAAGCTCACACCACCATGGGAAGGGCCGTACATCATCGCAGAAGTACTAAAGCCGGGCACCTACAAGCTATCCAACGAGAAGGGCGAAATCCTCACCAACGCTTGGAACATCGAACAGCTACGTCGCTTCTTTCCTTAAAAAGCCTCGAGGCTCTGTATTTCCTTTTTCGTCAATAAAGAATACAGCGATGTTTAAAATTTCTCGTTTCGTAATAAGGAAGGATCGACCCTGCACTCCCAGAGTCGACCCTCCCTCGGGGGCTGGCAAGGGGGGAACCCCCGGTCCCCGAAAAACCGAAAAAACTTGCGCTCTTTTTTAAATTTAAGAACCGTTTCTTAGATCGACTTCGCTGAAAGAGCACCCTAAGGTTCGAAAGGGCTCTCGAGCCTGGAGCATCACCTACGCCTCCGAGGCTACGGTACCTCCACTCGACCCTTGCGCCTTTTAGAGGTACGCCTTCACGCTGAGAAGATCTAAACAACGGTTCCTAAAATTAAAAAAGAACATACCCCCTGTCGCTTAGATCAGGCTCTCACACGATTTACTAGGCCGCAACATCACCCTGAAGCTCGAGGGCAGTCGAGCCGCGAGATCACTTACGCCCCCGAGGCTACGGTACCTCCACTCGCTCCCTTACGCCAAAGGATGTAGCTGCGCGCTAGGTAAATCACGCGAGAACACGATCCGTGCGATAAAGGGAAGAAAAGCTCGAGTAAAACTAAATCAACCGCGAACCGGTTTATGTTTCGAGTCTTTTAGGCCTCCGCGGCCACCGCGATCAAAATTCGAAATACTAACTTATTACATGGGCCTTCATGCCCAGATTTGGCTCACAGGCCTTCGTCGTCGGCAGGAGGAACCACCTCGGCTTCAAAAAGCGAGGCCAGACGACTCCCAGGCTCTTCGGCGGCTTCGATCAGCTCCACGCAGGCGTCCTCGTTCTCCTCGTCCGTCCGATCGGGGTCTGTGATGAAGCCCTCGGCAACGAGCCTCATATCAAACACAAACCCCGAACGGACGACAGCCAGCGCCCTCTTCACGCCGTGATGGAGGCCGTTCCGTATCTTCTCCCGGGCAAGGCGGCCCAGCGCCACCATCCGTCAGACGAAGGAGTTCCCCGGAACATCTTCCCCGGTGTCGGTGTCGGGCTCGACCCCTAGGCCATCACACACAGTGGTGATCACGCCCTGGAGAAGTTGGGTCCTCCGGACCTCGGCTTCGAAGAGGCTCTGGAAGGAGTTGGCGCACGATTGGGCCTCTCGGTTCTCTCTCTCCAGCTCTGAAACACGACAAACAAATTAGTGCCCAACGCGGGGCCTTCAACGTCGTGACTATAACAACCACACTTACCCTCGACGTGGGTCTGCAGGCCCACGACCTCGTCGCGGAGCCCCCCACATGTTCGCTCGAGCCCCAGGAAGGCGTTGTCCTTGTCACGGATGGCCGCCTTTAGCGCCTCGACCTCCTGCCGAGCAGACTCGAGAGCTGCGTCCTTCTTTTGGACGGCTCCCTGCAGCGTCGTGACCTCGGCATGGAAGGCGTCGCGCTGAAGACTGACCTGGGAGACATCCTCCTCAAGCTCCTTCACCCGCGCAGACAAGGGCTCGAGGTCCCTGCGCGCCTGGGTAGCCTCCTCCCGAGCCTTGTCCAGGCTTGTGCGCATCACGGCCTCGGCCGCCCATGCCTGCGCCGCCTCTTCCTTCAATGTGGCGTATGCGACGCGCAGTTCAGCCATCTCGGCGTTCCGATCGGATAGCCGTTTCTGGGCCTCCTCGACCAGAACCCGTTGCTGGGACAGCGCGCCCCACACGCCACTCTCGTCCCGGATGAAGAGTGACTTGCGGCGGGAGTACTCCTTCAGCTCCTGAACGCAATTCGAAAAGGTCACAAATCCGAAGAAAAAACAGCCTATCAAGCGAGCCGACGGGTCGATCATACCTCGGTGGCATCCCCCATACTCCGCACAGCGCCGGACGCCACTCGAAGCAACCGGTCGAGATGCTGGCGGACGCCCTCGAGGTACTCCCATCGGTGCACTTCGTCTTTGTCGCTAAGGACAAAGACGGGCTCGGCGTCGGGGTTCATAGCGTCCCTGAACTCAAGGGACGGCCCCCCCACTTCGGCAGCTCCGCCTCGACCCGCGCTATCGCCAGCGCGGCGATGTCGGGCCACGAGGAGGACGACCCGGCCGGGGCGTCTCCCGGTCCCGCGGAAGGACCGGCCTCGCCCGCGGTATCCGCCTCTCCAACGGCCATCGAGACACCGGCCTGGTCCGCGACCTCACCCCCCTCGACCCCTATCGTTTGTTTTCCCTTGTCCAGGGAGATGTTGTCGAGGGGAGCGTGAGGGCGGGCACTTACGACCGCCGGCGCCACCGGAGCCGGCACCTCGACCGACGACGGCTCCGGTACCCTCGCCTCGACCGTCGGCACCGCCGGAGCCGGCGTCTCTTCTTCGGGTGCTCCGGATGGGGGCTCGACCGCCCCGATCTCCACCACGCCCGCTGGCTCTGCCGACGGGCCTTGTCGCGGCTGTGACCCCTTCGCCAGGACCGTCTCTTGCCCCGACACCGACGCGACCTCCTCCTTGGTCACGTCAGCACCCGCCCGCTCCGCGTCGCGGACGGGTGCCTCGCTCGTCGCGACCGCAACGGCAGCCTCGGCCGTCCCCAACGGCCGGGGCCCCGCCTCGACCACGTCAAGAGCCGCCGCCTTTGCCGGTTCGGCCCCCTCGACGGCGGGCTCCGGGCCGGCAACCGCCGCGGCGTCGGCCGACCCTTGCTGATGTCGCAGGCGCCCTTTCGCTGCCTCGACCTGACGGACCCAGGCCGCGTCCTGCTCCGCCGTCCGGTTGAGGACAACGGCGCTGGCTCGCAGCGACTTCACAGGGGTAGGCCCCATTGGCTCCGCCTTCCGCTTCAGCCTGCGAAGTGAGAAGAATTGTCAGCCGACGGACTTTGGGAAAGGCAGGACAACCAAGTTGAGATACTTACCCGGAAATCGGCACCAAGTACCTCGACCCTGCGCGGCTCGAGCCTCCCGGGACGGCCGCTGGTGGCCCCGCGGCGGCCTCACCAGCAGGCCGAGCGCTCCTGGGAGCCCCGGCCAACACACCGCCCTGCGCCCTTTGTGCTCCCGAGGCCAGCTGGCCTCGGGTCCTTACTCCTACCGGCGCCGCCGCTGATGACGACGCCGGTACCACCGTCTCCGCCCCTGCCGGAGCTTGCGAGGCCCCGGCTGGTGCGGACGTCCCCGACGACCCCTCTCGCCGGGTCCGGGGTAAAATGGCCCCTCCCCTCGAGGGGCCAGATCCCTTCTCCACCTTCTTCCCCTCGACCTCCTCGACCACGACGACCGAGGAGGACCCCCCCGATGGGCTCCAGCAGGGGGCGAATGTCGGGGAGATCCCCAAGCCTGGTCGCAATCTCATACCGCGACAGGGCATCTTCATCTTCATCGCTGCTGCCGTCGTCCTCCCCCGAGACTGTCTCGGAAGGCGACGGTGACAGGGGCACTCCGTCGATGGCTTGCTGGCGCCGGCGCTTCTTCAACGCCTCCGCCTTCTTGGCCTTGCGGATCGCCCGCTTCTTGGCCGTCTCCTTGGCCTGCTTCTTCTGGGAGGCATGCAGGCGTCGAGCCTCCCGGGCGGGCCGGTCCTCCGGGACTGGTGGGCCGTTTCCCGCAACGCCGACAAATCCTACACACCGGCCTCAACCACATCAGCGAAATCCACAGAAAAACAAGAAAAGCAATACCTCAGCCCCGGGATACGTACCACGGATTCACACCCCTCGGTAGGCCTCATGGGAACCTGATTGGCTTCCTCCGCCTTGAAGTTCCCGACCATCCGGCGAGCCCGCCGGAGAACCTCCTCAAGGGTGAGGGATTCGTGGGACATCCGGGTGCCCTCCAGGTTCGCCTCCGGAGTCATCTGGTCCAGGCGGAGACGACGCTGGCACAACGGCATCACTCTACGGCGATGGAAGCCCGCAGCCACCGCCGCAGCCGTCAGGCCCCGAAGGCGAAGCTGCTGCAGCGCCGCCAGCAGCGGATCCAAGCGCGTCTTCTCGGCCTCGGGCACTCCGTACGACCAGTGCTCTTCTCGAGCAGTCAGCACGCGGCCGGTGTACCTCGGCAACTGATTTTCATCATTGCGGAGATAGAACCAACCCTCGTGCCACCCACTGTTCGAGGAGATGAGTCGGGCCGGGATGTATAGATCCGTCCGACCCGATCTCACTTGCAGCACGCAGCTCCCCACTCGGGCCGCGGACAGGACGCCTTTCTCCCCTGCCCTCTTGGCGAAGAGCTCGGCCTTGAAAAGGTGAAGCCACAAGTTCCACTGTGGCTCCACCCCAAGGTAGCCCTCGCAGACCGCCGCAAAGATGGCGGCCTGCGCTACGGCGTTGGGGGAAAGGTGGTGAAGCTCCACCCGGTAGTAGTGGAGGAGCGCACGCATGAAGACCGACGCCGGCACGCCGAACCCCCGCTCATGAAAGCTGACGAAGCTCACCACGTACCCTTCGGGGGGCACTGGCTCCTGGTGGGCGGGGGGCGGTGCCACCCACTCCGGCCGCGCCGAGTTCGTCCTCGGCCGCAACAGCCCATCCTCGACCAACTCCTCCAACCTCCTCTCCGTCACCGAGGAGGCGGCCCAGTCGTCGGCGGGAAGGATCTGGCTCTTTCCTGCCATCGATGTCGTCGGAAGGGGATGGGAGAAAAGGATGCGGTGGCTGCGGCAAGACGGGCGGAGAACGCGATGTGGCAGGGGATGTCTAGGGCAAAGGATTGCAGGGATGCAAGTAACCGGTGGGGAACGGAGACCCCAAGGCCTTAGCTTTATATGCTCGGACGAAAGCCCAACGGCCGCGCGAAAAGTAAGGAGCAGTTTCTCGCGATAAAACCGCTCGCCTAACCGTTTCCTTATATCTCGCAGGAACTGAGCACGTGGCCGCTCCCCACGTCGTAACCATACGCCGATAACGCGCCGGTCTCGCCTCCCGAAAAAACGCGCCCGGACAACGAAATATCTCCAGGTATGTCTTAAATGGGTGCGAAACCCGCAATAAGTCTCGAGGGAACGAAAGCTGGCCCTCGAACAGGGTTCGACAGCTGCCCTCGAGCAACAGAGTTAGGGACGACCCAGGGTGCGCCCGTACATGGCCAAGGGCTCGAGCCACGCTCTCGAGGCACCCCAGGACGTATTCGAGGCCGAAGGAGAAGGTTGTGGTAGGAATCCCTCCGGGGGAGGCATCGAGCCCTCGAATCCTGTCGAAGGGAATCGAGATCCACACGACCACTTCTTGGCATTTTTGAGGGCGCCTCCGGGCCACTAGCCGACCCCTAACGAACGGGGCACGGGTTCTCACTCGAATTCCCCCGCTGGCAGCTCATCGGAGATCGTCGTAACTCGGGCCCAAACGAGGGTAGTGCGACATTCTCCACCCCTCCTCCTTTTTTCGAAAAAGGAGCGTGAGGGTCGCGAAAGACGGCCGGGACTCTGATCGACCTCGTGCGTGCGAGGCTCGGGGTCCCGACCGCAAAAATGGGTGCGAAGCCCGCAATAAGTCTCGAGGGAGCGAAAGCTGGCCCTCGAACGGGGTTCGACAGCTGCCCTCGAGCAACAGAGTTAGGGACGACCCAGGGTGCGCCCGTACATGGCCAAGGGCTCGAGCCACGCTCTCGAGGCACCCCAGGACGTATTCGAGGCCGAAGGAGAAGGTTGTGGTAGGAATCCCTCCGGGGGAGGCATCGAGCCCTCGAATCCTGTCGAAGGGAATCGAGATCCACACGACCACTTCTTGGCATTTTTGAGGGCGCCTCCGGGCCACTAGCCGACCCCTAACGAACGGGGCACGGGTTCTCACTCGAATTTCCCCGCTAGCAGCTCACCGGAGATCGTCGTAACTCGGGCCCAAACGAGGGTAGTGCGACATTCTCCACCCCTCCTCCTTTTTTTGAAAAAGGAGCGTGAGGGTCGCGAAAGACGGCCGGGACTCTGATCGACCTCGTGCGTGCGAGGCTCGGGGTCCCGACCGCAAAAATGGGTGCGAAGCCCGCAATAAGTCTCGAGGGAGCGAAAGCTGGCCCTCGAACGGGGTTCGACAGCTGCCCTCGAGCAACAGAGTTAGGGACGACCCAGGGTGCGCCCGTACATGGCCAAGGGCTCGAGCCACGCTCTCGAGGCACCCCAGGACGTATTCGAGGCCGAAGGAGAAGGTTGTGGTAGGAATCCCTCCGGGGGAGGCATCGAGCCCTCGAATCCTGTCGAAGGGAATCGAGATCCACACGACCACTTCTTGGCATTTTTGAGGGCGCCTCCGGGCCACTAGCCGACCCCTAACGAACGGGGCACGGGTTTTCACTCGAATTCCCCCGCTAGCAGCTCACCAGAGATCGTCGTAACTCGGACCCAAATGAGGGTAGTACGACATTCTACACCCTTCCTCCTTTTTTCGAAAAAGGAGCGCGAGGGTCGCACAGCAAAAGACGGCCGGGACCCTAATCGACCTCGCGCGCACGAGGCTCGGGGGCTTGACCGCAACAAAATGTCCCCCAATCGAACGCAAACAAGACCTCGGAGGAGTCTCCATACTCCACCGAGGCCTCGGGGGCTACACCCGGCGGGTGCGCTCGCGCGCCCCCACCGGAAAAATCACGACGCTACGACTCCAGTTCTGACTAACCTCTGGGAGAGTGATCACACACTCACCCAAAGGCTCGGGGGCTACTGTCGGTACCAACAGTACGGGGGTACCACAGCTATCGCCAAAACACTAACAAAAACCGAAACCAGTAGAAAAGATAGCCCGCTCGACGGGGCGCCTCGACCGCGTCCCGGCTCCGACTCGTACGAGGCCCGCTCGACGGGGTGCCTCGACCGCGTCCCGGCTCCGACTCGTACGAGGCCCGCTCGACGGGGCGCCTCGACCGCGCTCCGGCTCCGACTCGTACGAGGCCCGCTCGACGGGGCGCCTCGACCGCGCCCCGGCCCCTCGACGCCCTTTCTTTACCTACCCGGGACAAAAGCCATAGCATTCAATGCGGTTACCTACTACCACCGACCGACATGGCTACGGCATGGGTCAACGCGGGAACAATACCCACGTCAAGTCTCACTGTTTTACCGCCCATCCCGTGATGGGAGGTGAAAGCCGTCACTGTATCCACCATACCGCGCACTATTCACCATCAGTCACCCTCGAGGGAGGATAAGACAAGGTCCGTCCCCCGCGATACCGGGGATTCGGCCTTATCCATCCGACCTCGACCCAGCCTCGACCCGGCCCCAACGCTCGACTTAGCTCGAAGGACGGTATGGCCTGGCACTCTGGGTCATTTCACCCTCTTGTCCCGTACCGCGTCAGGATACCCAGGGATGGCCGGCCATCCCGAAGCCACGTCGCTACAGTCAACTCAACAGGAATCGACGAAACATCGCCTCAAGCCTCCCCTCGACTTGGCCACCTCTCGCCCTATAAAAAGGCAGGCCAGGGCGAACCAAAGGGGGGAGGAAAAAACACGAAGCATCACGGAAAAAACGCGAAGCAACCATCTTTCTCCTTTTTCTCTTTGAGACTTGGGGCTCGACACCCTCTCTCGCCTGCTTGTAACCCCTACACGAGCACCCCGGTGCAAGGAAATATAAACCTCTCTTCCCCGCTGGACGTAGGGCCTTCTTTTGCCCGAACCAGGATAAACCCCCGTGTGTTCTCCTTGCATCACCATCCAGGAAAGAGTCACGCAGCATTTACTCGTTGGTTTAGGACCCCCTTGGTCCGAACACCGACAATATGATACCACTATTGCTTCCATGTTTGTTTAATCTAGTGGTAGCATATGACATGTTTGTGGGCTTGCAAACCTAGTGTTGAATCTAGTAAACGAGCTCATGATGTGTAATTCAACATGGTCAAGATAACCCTTATACTTTATGAGGTGTGAAAAAGCTTGTCCTTGGATCAAACCGAATTACATATTCTAGGCAAGTGATCTAGATTGAACCATAATTTGGACTCCCTCATATTGATTGACTTATCTCTCACTAAATTGGCACCTTTTTGGTGATTGTTGACAAAGGGAGAGAGAAAAGTCACAAAGATATTGCAAAGAGGAAATAAGATAATAAGGGGGAGAGAAAAATCATAGGGGGAGAGAAAAGTCACAGGGGAGACAAAGATAAAAAGTTAAGTTACAAAGGGGGAGAAAGGGATCAATTAAAATTGTGCACACAGGACAAGTAGGGGGAGCAAGCTCATGAATTATTTGTTGCATTTGTATGTGCACTAACATGATGATGTGTTGCATTGCAAATTTAATTTCGATATTCATGTTTGTATGGTGTATGCTAGAAATAGAACTTGAATGATGATTTGTTAAGAGTAGCTTTACAAGTGGTAACTAGACACCTTTTGCTTATAATATTGATCTCACGGGGTACTTTAGTGTTTGTGATCTTTATAAGTGATGTATTACAAGTGGTGTCTAGCTACATCGATGCTAAGGATGGTATATAAAGGCAACTCTGATTGGTATCACGCTTCAAAGGTCCATTCTATATACCTTAGCATCAATTTGATAGTAGTAACTCTCCCAAAATTCAAATCAATACATATGTGCACAATTGAACCAAACTCATGGAAGCACATATGTAGGGGGAGCTAATACTATCGAAATTGAAAATTGATTTCATTTCATATCTTTGTGATGATTGTCATCAATTACCAAAAAAGGAGAGATTGAAAGCCCAAGTTTGGTTTTGGTAATTAATGACATCAAGTTGCTAATGCCACGTGTTAAGTGTTTTGAGTTAGGCATAAGCAACACATGTGATGAAGGTGTATGTGGCAAGGAGTGGTGGCCACAAGATCACAAAGAGATAGTGCATGGACATGAAATGATGATTATGGTGGAGATGCACATAAAAGGAAGGACATGATGATCAAGTGGAAGAGAAGGATCTAAGAGCGTAAGGCAAAGGTATAATCATAGGGTTTTCCTTTTGCCGGTCTAAGATGAGTAGAGAAGTGATTGACCGGGTTTAGGATACATAGCCGACTATCAAGAGGGGCAATCACAGTTAGCTCGGGAATCAAGTGCCACTAGATCATTGTCTTGAGCATATGCATTAGGATCTAGTAAAAGAGCTAACATAACGCCTTGAGAAATGTTTGTGAAATGCTAACACACATGCACATGGTGGTGTTAGCACATTTGTGAAGGCGGTGGAGTTTGAGCGGTAGAGAAGGGTTTGGGTTCTTCTCTCCCTCCCGCCGAGCTTGTGAGGCGGGATTCAACGCTTTTTGGGGAAGTGAAATGCTTATTTTCTATTGCGCCGAAAGTCGGAAAAGAAACGGAGGCGAACGGAGGTCACTGTGGTGACCGGACGCTGCACCGGACGCGGTCACGGTATGACCGGACGCGTCCGGTCAGTGTTCAGCGTCTGCGCGGTTTTCAGTTTGATGATCGGACGCGCAGTGCGTCCGGTCACTGATGACCGGACGCGTCCGGTCATCCAGGGAGCTTACTAGACTCTAATCGGACACTGGTACTGTGGCGTCCGGTCAGTTCAACAGCGCGTCCGGTCAGTTCTCCTGAGCGATTCAGAGCGCCCAACCGGCGCGTCCGGTCCCTTAGGTAACTGGAGCGTCCGGTCAGGCGTCTAGAGGGGCAGAGCGAAGCGGAGTGACGATCGGACGCGCAGCGCGTCCGGTCACGTGCGATCGGACGCGTCCGGTCTCAACGGGAGCATACTGGAACGCGACCAGACGTGGGCACTGTCGCATCCAGTCAATCGGTTCAGCGCGTCCGGTCACGGCAACGGCTAGTTCTGACACGCACTGTCTCTTGCTGTCGTGTAGTGACCGGACGCGTCCGGTCACCCTGACCGGAGCGTCCGGTCAGCGCTTTTTTTGCTGCATCATCTGTAACGGCTAGCTGCGTACCCCTTCGTTATAAATAGATGTTGGCCCGGGTTTGAGGGTAACTCTTGCACATTTTGAGATATAGAGACATACTTTGAGCTAGAGAACAACCCCTCCACTTATCTCTTTGATTAGTTGTATATCTTGAGTGAGATTGAGTGAGATTCAAGTGCATTGCTTGAGAGTTGCATTCTAGAGGCACTTGATCTTCGAGTTGCTGTGGATTTCTTGTTACTCTTCCGTGTTTCCCGACACGGTAGACGACTTGGAGCAGCGGAGGTGATTGAGCTCACAATTGGAGATTGTTGGAGCCTTCACCAAGTGTTGTAAGGGGTTCTTGATCCTTCCCCGCGGGAGTTCGCAAATTGAATACTCTAGTGGAGCTCGTGGCTTGGAGGATCCCCATCTTATGTGCGGTTGTGCGGCGCCCGCCGAGGGCTCGACTCTTGATAGTCGATTAGCTCACGAACCGACAAGTGGGTGTATCGCCACAACGGGGAGTAGCTTGCCAGGAAGCAAGTGAACCTCGAGATAAATTCTTGTGTCATTCTCTTCCTGAGGATTTCTCTTGTATGATTGATTGATTGGTATTTCTCTTCTCTTCATGGCGGTATAATCACTCGAAGCTCTTCTCTCGTATTACTTCTCGTTTCTAGCTTGTAGTTGTTGTTGTGTTTAGTGAATAGCCTTGTACTAGACTTGTGTAAGTGGCTTGCTTAATTAGTTAGAGCTAGTGCTTTTGCTTCGCCACCTTTCGTACTAACTCGTGGTTAAGTAATTCTTGTAGAAGTTTTAATTAGGCTATTCACCCCCCCTCTAGCCTATTTGGACCTTACACTACTGCAACAAACCCTCGAGCATGAGTGCGCGATACGTGCACACGACGGAGGAGCTCGAGAAAGGGCTCACGACATCAATCGTCGCATCGTCGAGGATCGGGCGGGCGAACCCCCGGTCTTTGGCTGAGCCAGCCAGAATGTTGTCGCGGCCGCCATGCTCCTTCGTAACATTCCCGAGCCATCGAACCCTGAGACCCATCGGTCCCGCGATGAAATCTAAGGACTCCTCGAGGCCGCTGCCATGCAGCAGGCTGAGAGTTCTGCATCGAGGCGACGTGGGCTTGCCTCGGGGCAACCTGCGGAGCCCTCCTGACAAGAGAGAGTGGCCTCGATTCATCCCGAGCCCGCCCCTAGCAAAACAAGGTGGCCTCTGTCTGTGAGCGCATCGTCGACACCCGCGAACCTCGAGATGCCCGTGACAACATCAACGAACGCTAAAGGCATAAGAGTGGTGACGGTGTAGCTCGATTCTACCACGAGCATAGGGCACGGGCGCTACGACATCTTAGAGGATTGGAGCCCTTCACCCAAGCCACCAGACCCTTGGGTCTTTAGCAAGGCCATTCGCGAAACACTACTTCTGGCTCAGTTTCCCCCCACGACCCTTACCAAGTATAACGGCAAAACCAAACCCAAACTTTAGCTCACAGACTTCCGTTTGGCTTGCCAGCTGGGTGGGGCTACCGATGATCGGATCATCATTCGACAACTTCCCCTGTTCCTATCGGACACCGCTCGAGCCTGGCTCGAGGACCTCCCACCTCGATAGATCCACGACTAGAGTGACCTGGTGAGAGTGTTCGAGGGGAACTTCAAGGGGATCTACATGCGCCCTGGTAACTCATGGGACCTCCAAAGCTATAAACAAAAGCTGGGCGAATCCCTCCTGGATTACATCCGACGTTTCTCCAAACAGCGCACCGAGCTTCCCAACATCACCAACTCCGATGTCATTATGGCCTTCCTCTCTGGTACCACCTACAAAGAGTTGGTCTGAGAGTTGGGCCGCAGCACTCCCGTCACTGCCAACGGCTTGATGGACATCATCACCAACTTCACCACCGGCGAGGAGGCGATCGGTGCCATTTTTGGCAGCGATCAGGACAAAGGGAAGCGCAAGGAAGAGGATCCCGCGAGCTCCAGTCGGGGCTCGAAGAGGAACAACAACAAGAAGAAGAAGGATCAGTTGGGCAAACAAGAGGCTCCGGCCAACGACCTTGTCACCGCTGCTAATCGTAAGAAACCTCGAGGACCCCCCGGTGGGGGCATTTTTCGACAAAATGCTCAAGGAACCGTGTCCCTACCACAAAGGGCCCATGAACCACAACCTCGAGGACTGCCACATGCTCCGGAGATACTTTGAAAGTCTAGGCATCAAGAAAGATGACAAGAAGGAGGATCCGAAGGGAGACGACAAAGATGAGGGGTTTCCCGAGATTCATGACTGTTTCATGATATATGGAGGACCCTCAACGCGCCTCTCAATACGGCAACACAAGCGGGAACGTCGAGAGGTCTTCTCTGTGCAACTCGTGACCCCCCTCTTCATTGATTGGTCCAAGGTGGCCATCACTTTCGACCGTGATGACCACCTAGACTATGTCCCAAATCCTGGAGTCTACCCACTCATCATCGATCCCATCATCGCCAACACACGCCTCACCAAGGTGCTCATGGACAGAGGCAGCAGTCTCAACATCATTTATGCCCAGACCCTTGACCTTCTGGGAATCATGAGGACGCACCTCTGACCTAGCGTCGGGGGCTTCCATGGAGTCATGCCAAGAAAACGAGTAGAACCCGTCGGGCGGGTCGACCTGCTTGTCTGTTTCAGTACTCCCGCCAACTTCAGGAAGGAGACTCTCACTTTCGAGGTGGTTGGATTCCATGGGACATACCACGCCATTCTTGGGTGTCCCTGCTATGCCCGGTTCATGGCGGTTCCCAACTACACCTACCTCAAGCTCAAAATGCCGGGCCCCAATGGTGTCATCACCGTCGGGCCCTCCTATGAGCACGCCTAAGAGTGCGACGTGGAATGCGTCGAGCATGGGGAAGCTGTCCTAGAGTCGGTGACCTTGGCGGCAAACCTCGATGGTTTGGCCAAAGAGATCCCCGATCCCAAGCACCATGCCAGAAACTTTGAGCCCGCGGAAGACGTAAAGCTCGTACCCCTCGATCCCACCGACCCAAATGGAAAGGCGTTGAGCGTCAGCGCCACCCTCGATCCCAAATATGAAGCAGTGCTCGTTGACTTTCTTCGCGCAAACATTGACATCTTTGCGTGGAGTCTCTTGGATATGCCGGGCATACCTAGGAAAGTCGCTGAGCACGCCTTGGAGATCCGAGCCGGCTCTAGACCGGTGAAACAATGCTTGTGTCGCTTCGACGAGGAGAAGCGCAAGGTCATCGACGAGGAGGTCCACAAGCTGTTGAAGGCCAGATTCATCAAGGAGGTTCATCATCCCGAGTGGTTGGCTAACCCTGTATTAGTTAAGAAAAAGAATAGGAAATGTAGGATGTGTGTAGACTATACTAGTTTGAATAAAGCATGTCCGAAAGTTCGTTTTCCTTTACCACGCATTGATCAAATTGTTGATTCTACTGTGGGATGTGAAACTTTGTCGTTCCTAGATGCATATTCTGGCTACCACCAGATCAAAATGAAGGAGTCTGACTAGCTCGCGACTTCATTCATCACCCCTTCGGTATGTATTGCTATGTTACTATGCCCTTCGGTCTACGGAACGCGAGTGCTATGTACCAGCGATGCATGCAACATGTTTTTGGGGGGCACATCGAACCCATCATCGAGGCTTACGTTGATGACATCGTTGTCAAAACCAAGAGGGTCAGCAATTTGGTTAGCGATCTTGACGTTGCATTCAAGTGCCTTAAGGCAAAAAACATTAATCTCAACCCCGAGAAGTGCGTCTTCGGCGTCCCTCGAGGCATGCTCCTAGGGTTCATTGTTTCCAAACGTGGCATCGAAGCCAACCCAGAAAAAATCGCTACAATAACCAAAATGGGTCCTATCCATGATCTAAAGGGCATACAGAGGGTCACGGGCTGCCTCACGGCCCTTAGTCGATTCATTTCGCGGCTCGGCGAAAAGGCGCTCCCACTGTATCGTCTCCTAAAGAAATCAGAACACTTTTCATGGACCCTCGAGGCAGAAGAAGCCCTTACGAAGCTCAAAGCTATGTTGTCCAACTCTCCGATCCTCGTCCCTCCGGCCACAGGGGAACCCCTCCTGCTTTATGTCACCGCAATGACACAAGTGGTCAGCGCGGTCTTAGTTGTCGAGAGGGCAGGAGAAGGACATACCTTGCTCATTCAGAGGCCAGTCTACTTCGAGGGCTAGTCTACTCTCGGAGACCAAGGTTCGCTACCCGCAAATCCAGAAGCTGCTATACGCCATCGTCTTGACGTGACGCAAACTTCATCAGTACTTCAAGGGCCACCCGGTGACCGTGGTGTCTTCTTTCCCCTAGGAGAGATAGCCCGGAATCAGGAAGCCTCGGGTAGGATAGCAAAGTAGACGGTTGAAAGTCCTATGTTTGGTGTTGGTAATTAGTAACAATGCCTAAGTACTAATCCTATGCCTAAGTTATATGTAGTATTTGAGGATTAGTACATTCCAAGGTTGGTGGCAAGATGGACATGGTGATCATGATGGCCACACTTGGATTTGGACGCAACCCTACATGATCAAGGCAAAGGTATATGCTTAAGGGTTGTGTTTTAGTAACCAAGACACCTATTGGGTGTGGTTACATTATAGGATAGATAGCCGTACTATAAAGAGAGGGAATGACATGGCTATTGAACTCCTAAGTGCCTCTAGGTGTGCATTTCATAGTCATATGCATTTGGATAGAACTAATATCGCCTCAAAAAATGATTGTGAACATGCTAACACACTCACACATGACGAGATCACTTGGTGGTGTTAGAACATTTGTGAAGGCGGTGGAGTTGAAACGACTATTTTCCACTACGTCGGAAGTCGGAAAAGAAACGGAGGCGAACGGAGGTCACAGAGGTGACCGAACGCTGGACCAGACGCGGTCCCTGTTTGACCGGACGCGTCCGGTCAGTGTTCAACGTTTGCACGTGTTTCTATTTTTGATTGGACGCGGTGGCGCGTCCGGTCACTGTCGACCGGACGCGTCCGGTCATTCAGGGAGCTTACTAGACTCCAACCAGACGCTGGCACTATAGCGTCCGGTCAGTTCTGCAGCGCGTCCGGTCGTTGTTTTGTTGTGCGCTGCTCAGGCTTGACCAGCGCGTCCGGTCCGTTACAGGACCAGCGCGTCCGGTCATACTTCGCGTGTCCGGTCTACGCGACTAGCGCGTTCGGTCGGTGCTTCGTGAGCGTAAACACCGTGCGATCGGTGCGTCCGGTCAGTTTGACCAGCGCATCGGGTTAGCGCGACTTCGACTGTTTCAAGTTCCTAACGGCTATATTCGAAGGGGTACATCTATAAATACTCGTTGGCCGGCTCAAAGCTCCCTCTCTTGCATTCTTGACATACTTGTGAGCACTTTGAGCTAAGCAACTCTCCTCCCACTCATCTCTCTTGCTTCTTTGCATATTCGAAGTGAGATTGAGTGATCCAAGTGCATTTGCATTGTGAGATTGCATCTAGTTGGCACTTGGTGGTTGATTTGCTGTGGGATTCTTGTTTCTCTTGGTGGTTGCCGCCACCTAGATGGCTTGGAGCAGCTTGGAGGCGTTGGCAAGAGTTGGTGATTGTTCTTGGCCACCTCCGGTGATTGTGAGGGGTTTGTGCCTACCTCGGCGAAGCGTCAAAGGCAACGTTAGTGAATTACTCGTGTCATTACAACCTTTTACCATTTGGTAGGTTCTTGTGGCGCCTTTTGAGAGGCTCGGTGTGAGATCGATTAGTCACCAAACCACGTGGTGAAGAGGGACACAACGGGGACTAGCGTGCCTGCAAGCACGTAAACCTCGGGATAAATCTTCGTGTCATCACTTTCATATTGTGATTGATTGATCCCGGTGTTCGGTTGTCTTGGTATTCATTGTTGATCATATTGGTTGGCTCAATACTTCACCCCTCGGTGAAACTCTCCTAACTCAACTCTGCATTACCTTCTTAGTTATCTGTGCTAGCTAGTTAGCTTTGCTAGAGTAGCTCCTTTGTGTAGCTTGCTAGTTGTAGTTACCTTCTCGGTTTGACTTATGTGGTTGAGTGCAAATACTAGAATTGTAAATTGGTTAGGTGGCTTGCAAACACCTCGTAGGCTAAGCAAAACTCGTATCTCGCTATTTGTTATATTGATAAACTTGTTTAGCTTGTCTTTGTAGAAAATTTTAAAAGGCTATTCAACCCCCCTCTAGCCATCAAGACCTTTCAACGGTCGAGCTCATGAGTGAGACCCTCTCTTATGCGCCACGCAAAACCATCAAATCCCAGGTGCTGGCAGATTTTCTAGCGGAGTGGACCGACACTCAACTTCCTCCGGTTCAGCTCCAAGCCGAGCTTTAGACCATGTACTTTGATGGGTCGGTGATGAAAACAGGAGCAGGCACGGGCTTGCTCTTCATCTCGCCCCTCAGAGTCCACATGCGCTATGTAATCTGGCTTCATTTTGCTGCCTCCAACAACGTCACCGAGTACGAGGTGCTCATCATGGGCCTACGCATCACCGTCGAACTTGGGGTCCGACACCTTGATGTTTGTGGTGACTCCCAGCTCATGATCGACCAGGTCATGAAGAGCTCAAGCTATCATGATCCCAAGATGGAAGCCTACTGCGAGGAGGTACGGTGCCTTAAGGACAAGTTCCACGGCCTCGAGCTCAACCACGTTGCACGCAGATATAATGAAGCTACCCACGAACTCGCGAAAATCGCGTCTAGTCGAGCCACGGTTCCACCTAACGTTTTCGTGAGGGATCTCCATCAACCGTCCGCAACACTAGGACAGGCAGGGGGACCAACGATCCATCACTCGATCCCCCACCTAAGGCGGAAGCTCCCTCGACCGGGGCTAAAGTCATGCAGGCGGAAGGCTCGACCCTACCAGCCGACCTCGAGTCCGACTGGCGTGTTCCGTATCTCGACCGTCTCACTCGAGGGGGTAACACCCCTGGGTGTTAAGCATGCATTAACAACTCAATGCATGAGCATTAGCATCACATACATGTTTATCATCACATGCATTATAAGTTGAAATTAAATTGAAGTGTGAAAAACATCTGTTTAAAGCATAATTGTTGTATTTGCTTGCTAGAGTGTAGGACTTGTTTAGCTATAATTTTAAATAACCAAGAATTAATTAGCAAGATTTTTGGAGCAACTTTTGTATTCAAAATCTCCCTAAATTTTTCTTTTAAAAATATTCTAGAGAAATGAGTTTTATTTTAAAATTTGACTTTGAATCCTTAATTCAAAATCTATTTAGAATTTTAAAATTTGCCCTTAAGAAAAGTTGTAGAGAATTAAATTCTGAACAATTTTTATTTTGGGAACAACTTGTGAAAATGCCTTTTTCATTTTTAAAATTTGAATTTGAATCAGTTTAGAAAATCTGAAAATTTATTTAGTTAAAGAAAAGTGGATTTTCGGCTTAGCGTGCCGCCGCCCCGTTTCCGGCCCAGCTGGCCGTCGGGTTACCCGTACCCGCAAGCGGGTAAAAAAATAGTTCCATACCCGTACCCGCTGGTAATTCTCACCCGACGGGTAACCCGTACCCGATAGCATACCCAAAAATTACCTAAAAATATCAAATAGTCACATGCAAAAATAAATCATTCTAAGCTTCCAACAAGTTACAAACATGCTAACAAACATTATTAACATCATTACAACAAAGGCAATCTACTAGAAATATAGTGGATGTCTCAATGAGCCAAATTCATGACTTATATGTGCTAAAATAACTAAAGTTGGCTAGTTATTTTTGCGGGTATGTCTTACCCGCGGGTATGTGGGTATGGGTAGTATACACCCGCACCCGTACCCGCTATACCCGATGGGTATAGGATTTTGCCCAATAACGTACCCACGGGTGAAAAATTCATCCCATACCCGTCTCTTTATCGGGTAATACCCGTCGGGTACTCGGGTTTCGGGTACCCATTGCCATCTCTACGCGCGCCACGCCCGACAACGGCAGCATGCGCCCGCCACGTGGTCGCCGCTCGCCGTCACCGGCGTACGGGTGACAAGCCATGGGCTCCACCGGGCCGAGCCCTACCTCTTGAAGCTGCTCCCGCTCCTCCCTCATTTCCGCTCCCTCCATTCTGTCCCTCTCGGCCTCGCGTGAGCCGCAGCGACCGCCGCTCCCGCCTCCCCACGTCCGCCGCAGCTCCACCGTCGGCTAACGCCGCCGTTCCCGCTCAACGGACGCACCTTCCTCCGATTCACTCGCCACCTTCCCTTCTCCTCCGAACGGGCCACCGTGTGCCTTGCTCATCGACGGTAAGGCTCAATCGAGCTTCTTCCCGCACGCGCCACCGTGGCCGGGCCGCCGAGCTCGCGCTTCGCCGCTGACGCCCTCGCTCTCTCTCTCTCCCCTTGCATCACACTACCGTGTTCGCCATCTGTTCGCAGAAACCATGCGCACTCCAGATAGCCCGCTCAGGGCTGGGGTTGGCCGTTGGCCGACGGTGACCGCCGCGCTCCCGTGACGTCGGGGACGCCGGCACACCGTGGCCACGCCCCGCTCCTCCCCCTCTGTTCACTGGGCCAAGTTGGCTTTGGGCCAAAGCCCCGAGCCGGGCCGCCTTGCCCCTCTCCCCACTCAGTTGCTCAGGCCAAAAACGGCCGTGGGCCGGTGGCTCCCGTTGGGCTGGCCCGTTAGCCGAAAATAAAAATGAGTTTCGGTTTTCTATTATATTTTGGAAAAGAAAATGCTCTAGAAAAATATTATGTACCCATTTTAGCTCCAAAAATTATGAAACAAATTTTGTAGTGTTTCTCATGAGTAGATCTACAGTTTAAAAATATTGCATGATGATTTTGTATTACTTTTCTGTGTAGATTTATTTAATTCTTGTTATTGCTGTTATCTTAGAAAATGTCTAGTAAATATAATATTGATTAGAAAAATATGGTCCCTATTTCATTAGTCTTTTTTGTGATGTGCTTTCTAGTAAAAATGTATTTGAGGCATGTTCTATGAAAAATTATTGAAGTGTAGTTCAGATGTCTTTAATTGATGATTTTTATTATTTTTGGTAGAGAGCAAAAATTGTATAACACATGTATGTGATAATTTTTGCAATGTGCTTGTTTACTGTGTAGAGAATAGGAAAAATATTAAATCTGTTATTTGATACTTTTCCTAGTATAAAGTATTTTCATGCTCATTATTATGCTATAGCTTGTTTATTTTGTATAGATTTTTTTTATTTATCCAAATCCCATGAAATTTCTGTAGTATGCTATTTGGAGTAGGACTATGCTACTGTAATTTTTATAGATTTTTATATGCAACAGAAATAGGTGTTAATGTGTAACCATAGTTTAAAGGAAAATAAAAGGTTATTCTTTATCTATACTATAAAAGAGTGAAGGAATTGAAAATAGTCTTTCACCCTGATATTCTTACCCACCTTAAATCTTGTCCCTTAGGTCTTAGATCCAACGCATGTAGTCTCCCATCGTAATATGGCAAACGGGCCCAGCCGAAAAACTTTTAATTATTTACGCGTGTTTACCTCTTGTCAACCTTTGCGTTGGATTTTTTCTCACCATCGTCGTGCCTACCCACCCGACGTACCCACCCGTGATCCCTGCCTCGACTTGATATGCTAATCCAACCTACAATATATAAGAAAGTTACGGTGTTCAGGGTATTCGGTGGCGGCGACGGTTTTCAATTCGCTGGAGCCGTACGACTACGTGATGAAGGCCGACGATGACATCTTCCTCCGGCTGCCGTAGCTAATGGCGTCGCTAGACGGGATGCCCTGGGACGACATGTACTATGGCGCCACCATCCCATGCGATAGCATGGACCCGTTCCGGGAGTACATGGCCGGCATGGCCTACGCGCTGTCGTGGGACCTCGTGAAGTGGATCGCCACCTCCGACGTGGCACGCAACCACAGCGTGGGCACGGAGGACATGCTCACAGGGCTCTGGCTCAGGATCGGGAACAAGGGGAAGAACCGCTTCAACGCCAAGTCGGCCATCCACGACTACCTCAACCCGGTGCCCGTGGACCAGTGCGAGCACGAGTTCATGCCAAGCACCATCGGCGTGCACAGGCTCAAGAGCAACCCGAGGTGGGCGGAGGCACTCAAGTACTTCAACTTCACGGCAGGGCTCAGGCTGTCCAAGTTCTACAAGATTGACTAACACCTAGCCTCTCCTATCTACTACTGTAAGTAGTAGGGTAATAAGTAATTTTCTTTGTTCTGTTCTTGATATTTTAATCCCAATCTACGTGATACTTTCTCAATTGAACTCACATGATTTTTTTCTTGCCACAGCGCCGTGGCGTCCGGTCGGTGGTAGTGCTATCCATCTACACCACAATAGGCAGCTATCAGGATCTCTGTTTGGTCAAGCATCATCATATGGTCACCTAAATAAGGCCGATCTATGGCGGCACTTCTCGCTACATACTCCTAGCCATCGCAAACCATCTGACCACACTACTACAAAAAAGATCTATCGTGACCTTTTGAAAACACCCTCCAAGGTGGGTAAAAATTTCAACCACCTTAGTTAATGGCGGTCATTTTTCATTAACCGAGACGATTACAAGAATCCGCCTCATAAAATCGATTTACGAAGACGGCTACTCTTAAAATCTATTAACTGAGGTGGGCCTTATAACTGACCCGCCTCCGAAAATGTTGGGCTCATTCATCAATAGTTTAGGTTCCGTACGGCCAAGGCCCATTTTGGCCGACCGGTCTGGGGTCACCCCACCCGAAAACTGCTTGCAACATATCATATTTCCATATCCCTTACCGACTAACTATCCAAATGCCATCTGAATTATCAAAAAAATGTTAGATTAAAAAAATACAAAAAAGATAATAAAATAATGACAATTTAAGCTAAAATGGAAAATTAACACGATATCTTCTACGCACGTGCATGTTGACTAGTGAATAATTAAAAGTAATAAAAAGTGTTTGGTGTATCTTTGAAGCACTAAACTACCTTGCTGGTGTTACTTGATAGGTTAAGGTATTAGGGTTTGGCAAAGTGTAGCAACACTTGTGTGAGAATTATATGATAACTAGTATAAGAGTAGATGACATATTTTGTGGTACATGTTCTTGGATGATGTGGACTACCTTGTAGAAGATTTTTTCTTTAATCTATACTATTAGTTTCGATGTGCTCATCTGCATATCATGTCATCATGGCATTCCACCGCATCCGATGCACCATCTACATGGTTACTTATGTAATTGCATCATACAGGATCGCAGGAGGAGTCACAGGTAGCAGTGCCGGAAGAGCAGACTTGGACCGATCCGCAAGAGCTCCAGACACAGGAGGTGCCCGAGGAAGAGAAACAAGGAGAGGAGTTGCCAAAGTGCGTAGATCACCAGCCTAGTTCATTTGAAAGAGGCAAGCCCCAGAGCATTCTAAATTCCCTATTTTATCCAAGCAATTCGTTATATATGAGTTATATATTGTTGCATTAAGTTATAGGAGTTACGTGAAACACTTGCTGCATATATATATATCTCTTCCTTGTCACATAAATATGCCCGGAATCCTATTTTAGTTAGGATCGAAAGTATTGCTTAGCCATGCTTAGACCGGTAGAAGTCGGGTGATTTCCTATCACCTGCGAGATATAGATGGATACCTGGTTTTGGTTAGCTATAATTGTTATCATGGAAAGTAACCAAGTGTTGATAGATAAACGAAGATCGGGCGGAGTCTTATAGGGTTTTGGACTATAGTGATTCCGTCTATGTCGATTAAGGACCGATCGTTGCTCGTCCCTCTTGTCATGTTGAACGCATGCCTCACATTTAGCTGACCGAATAAAATACCTTTCGACCGCGAAGCTAGTGACACTATTTCGAGCCGGGATAAATTTGGATTGACAGACTGGTGCTGAAGGGGGTATGACGGGGACACGAAGAGTGAGCCCAAAGTTCATCCTGGTAGTTGGGCGTTTGAAAGTCCTATGTTTGGTGTTGGTAATTAGTGACAATGCCTAAGTACTAATCCCATGCCTAAGTTGTATGTAGCATATGAGGATTAGTACACTCCAAGGTTGGTGGCAAGATGGACATGGTGATCATGATGGCCACACTTGGATTTGGACGCAACCCTACGTGATCAAGGCAAAGGTATATGCTTAAGGGTTGTGTTTTAGTAACCAAGACACCTAGTGGGTGTGGTTACATTATAGGATAGATAGCCGTACTATAAAGAGGGGAATGACGCGGCTATTGAACTCCTAAGTGCCTCTAGATGTGCATTTCATGATCATATGCATTTGGATAGAACTAAAATCGCCTCAAAAAATGATTGTGAAAATGCTAACACACTCACACATGACGAGATCACTTGGTGATGTTAGCACGTTTGCGACGGCGGTGGAGTTTAAGCGGTAGAGAGGGTTTGGGGTCATCTCTCCCTCCCGCCGAGCGTGCGAGCGCGGGATTCAGGCAATTTTGGGGAAATGAAATGCCTATTTTCCACTACGCCGGAAGTCGGAAAAAGAAACGGAGGCAAACAGGGGTCACAGTGATGACCGGACGCTGGACCGGACGCGGTCACTGTTTGACCGGACGCGTCTGGTCAGTGTCCAGTGTCTGCGCGTTTTTCAGTTGTTTGATCGGACGCGAGGCGCGTCCGGTCACAGGCGACCGGACGCGTCCGGTCGTCCAGGGAGCTTACTGGACTCCAACCGGACGCGGGCACTGTGGCGTCCGGTCAGTTCTTCAGCGCGTCCGGTCGCTGGTTCGTTGTGCGCGGCTCAGGGTTGACCAGCGCGTCCGGTCAGTTACGGGACCGGTGCGTCCGGTCGTGACCGGCGCGTCCGGTCGTTGCGACCGGCGCGTCCGGTCGATGCTTCGCGAAACTAGCCGTTGCGCGACCGGCGCGTCCGGTCAGTTGGACCAGCGCGTCCGGTCAACGCGACTTCGGCTGTTTCAAGTTTCTAACGGCTATATTCGAAGGGGTACGTCTATAAATACTCGTTGGCCGGCTCAAGGCTCCTACTCTCGAACATTTGACATACTTGTGAGCACTTTGAGCTAAGCAACTCCCCTCCCACTCATCTCTCTTGCTTCTTTGCATATTCGAAGTGAGATTGAGTGATCCAAGTGCATTTGCATTGTGAGATAGCATCTAGTTGGCACTTGGTGGTTGATTTGCTGCGGGATTCTTGTTTCTCTTGGTGGTTGCCGCCACCTAGACGGCTTGGAGCAGCTTGGAGGCGTTGGCAAGAGTTGGTGATTGTTCTTGGCCACCTCCGGTAATTGTGAGGGGTTTGTGCCTACCTCGGCGAAGCGCCAAAGGCAACGTTAGTATATTGCTCGTGTCATTGCAACCTTTTGCCATTTGGTAGGTTCTTGTGGTGCCTTTTGAGAGGCTCGGTGTGAGACCGATTAGCCACCGAACCACGTGGTGAAGAGGGACACAACGGGGACTAGCGTGCCGGCAAGCACGTGAACCTCGGAATAAATCTTCGTGTCATCACTTTCATATTGTGATTGATTGATCCCTGTGTTTGGTTATCTTGGTATTCATTATTGATCATATTGGTTGGCTCAATACTTCGCCCCTCGGTGATACCCTCCTATCTCTCTTGTATTAATTTCTTAGTTATCTTTGCTAGCTAGTTAGCTTAGCTAGAGTAGTTCTCTTGTGTAGCTTGCTAGTTGTAGTTGTACTTAACTTCTCGGTTTGACTTGTGCGGTTGAGTGCAAATACTAGAATTGTGAATTGGATAGGTGGCTTGCAAACACCCATAGGCTAAGCAAAACTCGCATCTCGCTATTTGTTATATTGATAAACTTGTTTAGCTTGTCGTTGTAGAAATTTTTAATAGGCTATTCACCCCCCCTCTAGCCATCAAGACCTTTCAGCGGTCCCTGGGTTGTGCGGTCCATGACTGTTATCCCGCGGCTACTTAGAAAGTGTCATTGGTGACCTAAGCGACCCTGACGGGGGAAGCGTGGTTTGTGTGAGGAATAAATCACCAGTTGGTTAGGAATCGATTCGAATCGCCATCGCTCCTGGATAGTGAGCACTTGACTCGAGCTACAACATCATAGTAATAATGATGGAACACGGATGGTTATGTGAATGGCATTGGAAAAGCTAAACCTGATATGGTAACCTTTGATGTTAATGGTTGATCAAGTGATTGCTTTAACATAGGTCCTTACTTAGATTAATCAGGTATAATTAAGTTGATGCTTGTAGTTTAAATGGTTCATAACTGATAATTTATGCTTTTCTGCAAAACTAGTCAAGCCAGCCCACTTTATAAAAGCCTTGCATACTCCTTGGTGTCATTTATTTTTGGTTTCTGATGGGTAAGTCTAGCTGAGTACCTTCTCGTACTCAGGGCGTTGTTCCCATTGTTGTTGCAAATGGTCAGATGTACTATGGATATTGCGTCAACTGTCTATACTCGGCGATGGGTGACAACTAGGACCAATGGCAATGGTCACTCCGTCCATCTTATCACATGCTTTTGTGGACTATGACTACCTATTGGTACTGTATCTGAACTAAGTGTGTGTGGTCTTAAAACTACTTGCTTCTGCTATGTTAATTTGAACTTGGGTTGTAATAACTTTTTACTCTAAACTCCGATGTATTCAACTCTCATTGCGAACTTTATATACCATGTGAAGGTGACTGCTAGATCAGTATGATCTTGGTTAAAATGTTGGTTGGTTGGAAATCCTTCGTGATTTCACGGAATCTCGGATTGTACGGGCTTAAGTTTGGTAAATTATCTGCTTCGGTGGAAAATTTTCTTACTTAATCTCGTATAATCATGTTGATCCATTACAGCTGGTATCAGAGCATAGTTTAGCATGTACTGTTCACATGGGTATTTAAAACAAACTGTGTTTAAAACCGAGTTTTAAAACTTAAGAGTGTGCCAGTGGTCATATCCTGTATGCCCAGTTAAGGACTCTAGGTGGCTTATTTAAGTACTGACTTGGGGGTTTTGCATCATATTTTTAATTCGTCGCTCATACGACGTGCTATTGTATGAGTGCCATTCACTTGAGTGGTAATGTATGGATCCATTGTCTCTACGCCTTGGTAAGTGAGAGTTGTGAGAGCATGGTCGGATACACTACCGATCTAGGGAAGTGCTTATATGATGCCAAAATACTTACGTGCCATGCGCACGTTTGTATAAAGGTATCCAATGTGTGGGAATTCCGTCATGTGGTGACGATGCCGTCAATAGGATGATGATTCGGGTAGCTACTACCGTTATACTGGTATCTGAGGATGCGTGTAGAGCTAGTAGCTTACTTTACTACTTTCTTGCATATTTTTCATATTATGAGGGTTTGGGCTGAAGTGATTTTCTGCAGGTACATAACAACTCTATCGAGTAGTACGTATTAGCTACGTTTACGAGAGATCGTCGTATGCCACCATCTATATCGCTAGTAATTGTTATTTTCTAAGTTTGTGAGGACGTACAAAACATGCATGCATCATGTTTGTGCATTTCATTCATGGCATTGTTCCTCCCCTTATAAGTAAATTATCTCATTTTGATAAAAATGACAACTTAAAATCTGTTCTCACTGGGGTAATAAAATTTTGCTACAGATGGCACGCACCAAGCAGATAGCTCGCAAGTCCACAGGCAGAGTTCCCCGTCATCAGCTTGCCCCACGCACTCGTCAGCGTCACATGTTCCTTGGAGAGTTTGGGATGCCCACACTCTTATGGTGAATACTCAGCTATGTTGGCTATCCCGATGGTATGGAGCCCCGTTACTTCTGGGCAACTGAGAGG
Source organism: Saccharum hybrid cultivar R570 (assembly GCA_038087645.1). Lineage (NCBI taxonomy): Eukaryota > Viridiplantae > Streptophyta > Magnoliopsida > Poales > Poaceae > Saccharum > Saccharum hybrid cultivar. The sequence continues at coordinate 4,863,310 of JAQSUU010000191.1, read as the reverse complement.
TTAGGGGAAGGTCTTTTGGTTACTATGGAAGCCGTTGTTCATTCCAGAGGTGATGGTTCTGAGTAGACTGGTTGACGTTATGAGTCAACTGGCAGGACCGCTGAGGAAGCCGCTGAGAGGGCCGCCTTTGGGATACTAAGGGATATCATGGAGCGTTTTCCTCAGGAGTTGGCAGCAGCTATAGTTGGAGTCTTTCTGAGGGGCAACTCCTCCACTGACTCGTGGCAGCAGGTAAAAGGAAGGTCCCTGGAGATTAGTGTAGCAGAAGCATAGAACAGTGATAACCCCGCCATGAGTGCCATGTTCGCTGTGATGAAGGCCTTCGATGGAGTGGAAGGTAGTCTGCGATGTGTGATGAGTACTGGCCCGATCTTCCGAGAGGTAACCGATAAGTTCGACTTGTGGAGATCTCGATGTTGGCGATCCGGCTTCAAATCAGACATGATTCGAACCCTGCAACTATTACACCACTGCTCCGTTGGTTATCAACCAAGCACAACTTGATTGACCTCGCCAAGAAGGCTTTTCCTACAAGCGAATCGAAGAGCACAAGCAAGAAGGTAAAAACACACAATCTGAAATTGCAAATATGAATGATGTGAATATCAATAGAGGGTTCAAGAACTCGGTTCCAAAGGACTAATCGACACAGTGGAGGAGATCAAGAATAGGGGCCCTGGATCACTGTAAAAGGATTTGTCACCACAGTTACAATGAACGATTTAGTTTCTCGATGGAAAACTAAACTCTAAACAAAACCCGATTGTCTAACAGCGGTGGCAGCTGTGTTTATAGTCTAAGACTCGACCTAGGGTTGTGAACGGCTAGGGGTTGGGCACCCACAACTTGGGCTTAAGGCCCGACACGATACATGGCCAATCGGCCCAAAAGACGGTGACACAGCGCCCTGACAGATTCTAGATGGTGACTTGTTTCGACGATTCCCATTGATTCTGAATATATTTTGATGTAGGACCACTTGGGTTGGCTTCCTTATCAAATAAGCTTTCCATCCATATATGGATCATCGAAAACGGAGTCCATACACGTCCTGGGTGACTAGTTCAAGGTAGACTGGTCCTGGATTCCGAGGTGGACTCAAACTTGATTTGGGCCTCCACCTTGGTGACTCGAACCGGATAAGTTTTGGGCCTCCTTCTCGATTTGGATGCCCTTGCTGATCTCCTTGGCCTCCATGTAATTCTCCAAGCATGGTCGTGACCTCATCAATGTGTGTCTGGTGCTCTTGGTTAGGCTCGCGACGACCGACGTCAGCTTTAGAGGGATCACGACACCGATATTGAGAGGCTCACTGCAGAGATGGCGTAGTTGACTCGTTAGAGGGATCAGGCTACCCAGAGGACTGTGGTCTTTGAGGGAGACGTATGTGCATTGAGAGAGCAGGTTGGACGTCTGACCACTGCCAACAGGAACACTGAGCGTATGTTGACTCATGTGCTCCATTAGAGGAATGAAGCCTAATCTGCAGAGAATGTTCTAAGGGCTCGACAGTTTGACCTAGAGCAGCAGCTAGCCAATGTAGAGGAGTATAATGACAACCTGCATGAGGAGGTTTATCGGCTGAACAACCAGCTCTACCCCTATGTTCCTTCTGGTGCGGTAGAGATAGTTCTGGATGAGGATGAAGATCCCAAAGAGCCCGAGGCACTCGCTGAGGATGACGACAACGCTGTGGATGGCAACAACGCCAACATCTCTGACTTAGACAGCGACCATGATGAGTAGACTAGTAGTTGTTGCGCTAGCTACTAGGGTTTTGTTTGCATGATCTTTTGCTTAGTTGGCACGTTGGGCATGTAATGATGAGTAGAAAGACTAAGGCTTTGATGTAATGTTGGAAAACTTGGTTGTGTTTGTAGCGATATCCGAACGTCAAAAGTCCTGTGTATGTATACTGACAATTTGGTTGTAATGGACGCGATGTGCATGCTTTAGTAATCTAATTAGTGATGTTGTGTTAATTGGAATGACTTATTGTGCCCCTATTTTATTGTATGAATTTATTCTCTCTAGTGAATTCAGTACGACCTAATTTTTCATTCACTCGTGATTTCTACAACATCACCTAATAATTACTATTGCTGAAATATGCAGATGCCGAACACTCGCTGTATCGTGTATGATGCCACTGAGGCTGGTGGTAGTGCCGCCGGAAATGAGAACCGTGATCCACCACCGCCTCCTCCTCCACCGTACACCGCGGAACAGTTCTTCGCATAGTTCCTTAGAAGTCAACGCAACATGGAGAACATGCAGCAGAATATGGAAGCTGCATTGCGCAGTATTGCGGATAACATCCGCCGTGGAGTAAACCCGAGTGGGCATGAAGTAAACCAGTATAGCAATTTCAAGGATTTCATGGACACTCGTCCACCAATTTTTAAGGAAGCCGCTGAACCCTTGGATGCAGAAGAGTGGGTAAACACAATGGATGACAAGTTTCATGTTTTGAGGATGACTGAAGTGTTGAAGACCGAGTATGCAGCTCATCAGCTTCAAGATCCGACAGGGATGTGGTGGAAGCGCCACCACACCACTTTTCCTTCACATGCCCACATCACTTGGAGGGAGTTCACTGAAGCGTTTCGTGGAGTGTACATCCCACCGGGTCTGACAGAAATGAAGCTTAGAGAATTTCTGGCACTGAATCAAGGCACAAAGACTGTGACCCAATATCTGTATGCATTCAACAATTTGAGCTGCTATGCCTCTGGCATGGTGAATACTGATGCCAAAAAGATCGCCAGCTTCAAGAGAGGTTTGAATCCCAAGATGATGAAACACGTGGGTACCAACATGAGAATTGGTTTCAATGACTTTGTTAGTGACTGCTTGAAGCAAGAGAAGAACAATAATGTGTATGCTGCATCCAAGACTCGTAAGAGAGCTTTTGAGTCAGGTCCGTCCTAGCCTAGGGCCCCGATGGCAAATCATCCTGCGTATCGTTCGCCTGCCCCTAGTGCAAGGTTTAGGCCACCCTAGCGGATGGGTCAGAATGCTCAGCAACCTTAGAGGAATCAGAAACCATTCAAGATGGTGTTGCCACAAGTGAAGGTAGGACAAGGCAGTTCATCTAGAGCTGTGACTCAAGTAAGGGGACCGTGTTTCAACTACAACCATCCTAGGCACTTTGCAAAGTTTTCCCCCTATCCCAAGAAGCAGCAGACACAGTATCAAGCTCGTGTGCACCACACCACCATTGATGACATCCCAGAAGGAGAACCTGTGATAGCTGGTATGTTTTCTATCAACAATCATCCTACAGTAGTTTTGTTTGATTCTGAATCATCTCATTCATTCATAAGTCAAGTATTTGTTAAGAGGTATGGGCAAAAGATAGTTGAACTGGAGTGTGCTTACCAGATAAGTTCGGCAGGAGCTGATCTGTTGACTAATCAGATAATCCAGGGAGTAACCCTAAACATAGCAAATAGACAATATAAGCTTAATTTGATAGTCATGTTAGGACTAGTTTTGGATGTGATTATGGGAATAAACTGGATGAATAAGATGGGAGTAGTGATTGACGTTGGATGAAGAAGTATTTCTCTCAAGGAACCTATTGGAGAAGGCACCTTTCAGGTGATCCTACCTCGGAAAATAGATCTAGCCAGTACAACTTGTGCCATACAAACTACTCTTATAGCCAAGATCCTAGTAATATGTGAGTTTCTGGACATGTTTCCAGATGAGTTACATGGTCTTCCACCATACCGAGATGTTGAGTTTGCCATTGAGTTAATTCCTGGAACAGCACCGATCTCAAGAAGGTCTTATCGGATGCCTCCCAATGAGTTAGCCGAATTGAAGAAACAACTCCAAGATCTGTTAAAGAAGGGTTTGATTCGTCCTAGTTCATCAGAATGGGGATGTCCTGCACTGTTCGTGAAGAAGAAAAAGGATAACTCCTTATGTATGTGCGTGGACTATCGGCCACTGAATGCAGTGACAATTAAAAACAAGTATCCTCTACCTCGGATTGATATCTTGTTTGACCAATTGTCTAAAGCCAAAGTGTTCTCTAAGATAGATTTGAGATCAGGGTATCATCAGATCAAGATTAAACCGCAAGATATACCCAAGACCGCGTTTTCTACCAGATATGGTTTGTACGAGTATCTTGTCATGTCCTTCGGATTGACGAATGCTCCTGCATACTTTATGTATCTAATGAATTCCGTCTTTATGCCAGAGTTGGATAAGTTTATGATTATGTTCATTGATGACATCCTAATATACTCAGAGAACGAAGAAGATCACACAGAACATCTTAGGATTGTCCTAACTAGACTTAGAGAGCATCGGCTGTATGCTAAGTTTAGTAAGTGTGAGTTCTGGCTTAAGACAGTTCCTTTTCTTGGTCACGTGTTATCTGAAAGTGAAATTTTAGTTGACCCGAGTAAGGTTCAAGAGGTCATGGATTGGAAGTCACCAACCACAATTCATGAGGTCCGAAGTTTTCTTGGTTTAGCCGGGTACTATCGCCGTTTCATACCGGATTTCTCGAAGATTGCCAAGCTAATGACAAGTCTGCTACAGAAGGATCATAAGTTTGCCTGGACAGAGGAGTGTGAGGCAGCTTTCTGCACCTTGTGGAAATTGCTAACCACTACTCCTGTTCTGGTGCAACTAGATATAGAAAAGTCGTTTGATGTGTTTTGTGATGCATCTAAGAACGGGTTAGGATGTGTACTAATGCAAGATGGAAGGGTCATTGCTTATGCGTCATGTCAATTGAGGAAGCATGAGGTTAATTATTCTACACATGACTTAGAGCTTGCGGCAGTTGTACATGCTCTAAAGATTTAGAGACACTACTTGCTGGGAAATGTGTGTAATATCTTTACAGATCATAAGAGTCTCAAGTACATCTTTACTCAATCTGAGTTGAATATACGTCAACGAAGATTGTTAGAGCTGATAAAGGATTATAATCTGAATGTGCACTATCATCCCAGGAAGGCTAATGTAGTGGCAGATGCCCTAAGTAGGAAGTCACATTCTATTGCTGTACATCCGTTGTTTGAAGAGGGGTTCAATTTGTTGCATCCTGCTCTGTTGCATAATATTCAGATCAGTTGTACTTTGTAGAGTAAAATCATTGAAGGGCAGAAAACAGATAAAGGAATATTCCATATCAAGGAGAAAATGAAGAGGGAACCGACCAAACACTTTAGAGTGGATGACCAAGGAGTGTTATGGTTTAAAGACAGCCTGGTAGTACCCAAGGATCGAGAACTCAAGAACAAATTGATGGATGAAGCTCATCATTCTAAGCTGTCTATCCATCCTAGAAGTAGTAAAATGTACCAAGAGTTGAGACCCCGTTATTGGTGGACCAAGATGAAAAAGGATATTGCAGCGTATGTTGCCCATTGCGACATGTGTTGCAGAGTGAAAGCTCTTCACATGAGACACACAGGACTATTGCAACCTTTGTCTATACCAGATTGGAAATGGGATGATATAAGTATGGATTTTATCACTGGTCTTCCCACCACACCAAAAGGACATGATTCGATTTGGGTAATTGTAGACCGCCTTACCAAATCAGCTCACTTTTTGCCAATTAAGACAACTTTTTGACCACCTCAATATGCGAAGAAGTATATTGCTGAGATTGTTCTATTACATGGTATACCGAAGACTATTGTGTCTGACTGTGGTTCATAGTTTACCGCTCATTTTTTGGAACATCTTCATAAATGATTGGGTACTAGTTTGATTCGTAGTACAACTTACCATCCGCAGACAGATGGGCAGACAGAGCGAGTTAATATTGTTCTTGAAGATATGCTTAGAGCTTGTGTGTTGTCATCCAGAGGTTCATGGAAATCATGGTTACCTTTAGCAGAGTTCGCTTACAACAACAGTTATCAAGAGAGTATCAAGATGGCACCTTTTGAAGCCATGTATGGCAGAAAATGTAGGACACCGTTAAATTGGGTTGAACCTAGAGAAAGAAGGTTTTACGGGATTGATTTTGTAGATGAGGCAGAGAAAAAGGTCCGTATAATTCAACAAAACATGCAAGCTGCACAATCACGTCAGAAGAGTTATGTAGATAAAAGGAGAAGACCGCTAGAATTCTAAGTGGGTGACTACGTCTATTTGAAGGTTACCCCAATGAAGAAGAAACGGTTTGGAATCGAGAAGAAACTTGCTGCTAGATTTGTAGGACCATACAGGATCATAGAGAAGAAGGGTCCCGTGGCTTATAAGCTGCAGTTGCCAGAAGCGATGAGTTCCATCTTCCCAGTCTTTCATGTATCACAGTTGAAGAAGTGTTTGTATGTTCCGGAAGAGAGAATAGAACCTCAGGGTATTCGGATCAAAGCAGACTTATAATACCGTAAACAACTGGTTCGAGTTTTGGATACTAAGGACCGAGTCACTCGGAATAAAGTGGTGACAACTTACAAGATTCAGTGGAGCCATCACGATGAGAGTGATGCGACGTGGGAAACAGGAGAATATCTACAAACCGCTTATAAAGATTTTTATAATAAGTGGTTCATAATTCAAAATCTCGGGATGAGATTCTTATAAGGGGGGAGGGCTGTAACACCCATGGGTGTTAAGCATGCATTAACATCCCAAAGCATGAGCATTAGCATCACATACATGTTCATCATCACATGCATTATAAGTCGAAATTAAATTGAAGTGTGAAAAACATCTGTTTGAAGCATAATTGTTGTATTTGCTTGCTAGAGTGTAGGACTTGTTTAGCTATAATTTTAAATAACCTAGAATTAATTAGCATGATTTTTGGAGCAACTTTTGTATTCAAAATCTCCCCAAATTTTGCTTTTAAAAATATTCTAGAAAAATAAGTTTTATTTTAAAATTTGACTTTGAATCCTTAATTCAAAATCTATTTAGAATTTTAAAATTTGCTCTTAAGCAAAGTTGTAGAGAATTAAATTTTGAACAACTTTTGTTTTGGGGATAACTTTTGAAAATACCTTTTTCATCTTCAAAATTTGAATTTGAATCAGTTTAGAAAATCTAGAAATTTATTTAGTTAAACAAAAGTGGATTTTCGGCTTAGCGGGCCACCGCCCCGTTTCCAGCCCAGCTGGCCAGGCCAGCTTGGCCCGCGTCCGTGCCTGCCTCCGCCTTCGACCACGCACGCGCCACGCCCAACAGCGGCAGCATGCGCCCGCCGCGTGGCCGCCGCTCGCTGTCACCGGCGTACGGGTGGCAAGTCGTGGGCTCCACCGGGCCACGCCCTGTCTCTTGAAGCTGCTCCCGCTCTTCCCTCATCTCCGCTCCGTCCATTCTACCCCTCTCGGCCTCGCGCGAGCCGCAGCGACCGCCGCTCCCGCCTCCCCACGTCCGCCGCAGCTCCACTGTCGGCTAACGCCGTCGTTCCTGCTCAACGGCCGCACCTCCCTCCGATTCGCCTCGCCACCCACTCCGCCACCTCCCCTTCTCCTCCGAACGGGCCACCGTGTGCCTTGCTCGTCGAAGGTAAGGCTCAATCGAGCTTCTTCGTGCCACCGTGGCCGGGCCACCGAGCTCGCGATCAGGCGCCGGCGCCCTCGCTCTCTCTCTCCTTGCATTGCACTACCGTGTTCGCCATCTCTTCGCGGAAACCATGTGCACTCCAGATAGCCTGCTTAGGGCCAGGGGTTGGCCGTTGGCCGACGGCGACCGCCGCACTCCCACGACGTCGGGGATGCCGGCACACCGTGGCCACGCCCCGCTCCCCCCCTCTGTTCGCTGGGCCAAGTTGGCTTTGGGCCAAAGCCCCGAGCCGGGCCACCTTGTCCCTCTCCCCGCTCAGTTGCTTAGGCCGAAAACGGTCGTGGGCCGGTGGCTCCCGTTGGGCTGGCCCGTTAGCCAAAAAGAAAAATGAGTTTCGGTTTTCTATTATATTTTGGAAAAGAAAATGCTCTAGAAAAATATTGTGTACTCATTTTAGCTCCAAAAATTGTGAAACAAATTTTGTAGTGTTTCTCATGAGTAGATCTACAATTTAAAAATATTGCATGATGATTTTGTATTACTTTTCTGTGTAGATTTATTTAATTCTTGTTATTGTTGTTATCTTAGAAAATGTCTAGTAAATAGAATATTGATTAGAAAAATATGGTCCCTGTTTAATTAGTCTTCTTTAGTGATGTACTTTCTAGAAAAAATGTATTTGAGGCATGTTCTGTGAAAAATTATTGAAGTATAGTTCAAATATCTTTAATTGATGATTTTTATTATTTTTGGTAGAGAGCAAAATTTGTATAACACATGCATGTGCTTGTTTACTATGTAGAGCATAGAAAAAATATTAAATCTGTTGTTTGATACTTTTCCTAGTATAAAGTATTTTCATGCTCATTATTATGTTATAGCTTGTTTATTTTGTATAGATTATTTTACTTATCTAAATCCCATAAATTTTTTGTAGTATGCTATTTGGAGTAGGACTATGCTACTGTAATTTTTGTGGATTTTTACATGCAACAGAAATAGGTGTTAATGTGTAACCCTAGTTTAAGGGGAAATAAAAGGTTATTCTTTATAAATAATTAAAAGTAATAAAAAATGTTTGATGTATCTTTGAAGCACCAAACTACCTTGCTGGTGTTACTTGATAGGTTAAGATATTAGGGTTTGGTAAAGTGTAGCAACACTTGTGTGAGAATTATATGCTAACTAGTATAAGAGTAGATGACATATTTTATGGTACATGTTCTTGGATGATGTGGACTACCTTGTAGAAGATTTTGTCTTTAATCTATACTATCAGTTTCGATGTGCTCATCTGCATATCATGTCATCATGGCATTCCACCGCATCCGATGCACTGTCTACATGGTTACTTATATAATTACATCATACAGGATCGTAGGAGGAGTCGCAGGTAGCAGTGCCAGAAGAGCAGACTTGGAAAGTAACCAAGTGTTGATGGATAAACGGAGACCGGGTGGAAGATTTTCTTACTTAATCTCGTATAATCATGTTGATCCGTTACAGATCTTCCCTTAGATAAGACCGAGGCTTGACAGATCGCTCGTTAGGCCAAGACCTTTGTGATATTTGGTAACAACAAAGAGCTTTATCGACTCAGCCCTACGGGCATCCTATAACGTTGTATCACAAATGAGGATGGCAAGAACCTGCTCAAGGATCTACACTCAGGGGCTTGCGGTCATCACGCGGCACCTCAAACCCTCGTTGGAAATGCATTCCGACAAGGTTTCTACTGGCCAACCACGGTCTCCGACGCTATTAAGCTAGTACGCTCCTACAAAGGATGCCGGTACTATGCAAGGCAAACCCATCTCCCAGCTCATGCCTTGCAAATGATTCCCATCACATGGTCGTTCGCTGTTTGGGGGCTCGACTTGGTCAGACCCTTGAAGAGGACAACTGGTGGCTTCACCCACCTGCTCATCGCCATCTATAAGTTTTCCAAATGGATCGAGGCCCGTCCTATCACCAGCATCAGGTCTAAGCAAGTCGTGCTATTCTTCACCGACATCGTCCATCGCTTTGGGGTTCCTAACTGCATCATCACGGACAATGACATCCAATTTACCGGCAAAAAGTTTCTGGATTTCTGCAACAACCATTACATATGTGTGCTCTAGTTAGCCATAGCTCATCCAAAAACAAATGTCCAAGTAGAGTGTGCCAACAACATGGTTCTACAAGGCCTAAAGCCGAGAATTTTCGACAAACTAAACAAACACGACAAAAAATGGGTCGTCGAGCTCCCCTTGGTCCTGTGGAGCCTAAGAACGACGCCGAGTCGAGCCATGGGGTTCACTCTATTCTTATTAGTCTACGGATCCGATGCTATGCTCCCAACTGATGTAGAATATGGATCCTCGAGGCTGAAAGCCTACAATGAGCAAAACAATGACACCACAAGAGGGAACGCCCTCGACCAGCTCGAGAAAGCTCGCGATGTGGCTCTATTACACTCTGCAAGGTATCAGCAAAGTATCTGATGCTACCACGACAAACACATTCGCAGACGAGACCTCAACGTTGGTGACCTAGTGCTCCGGTGAAGCCAAAACAACAAGGGACGACACAAGCTTACTCCGCCATGGGAAGGGTCGTACATCGTCGCGGAAGTATTGAAGCCCGGCACCTACAAGCTATCGAACAAAAAGGTGAAATCTTCACCAACGCATGGAACATCGAACAACTACGTCGCTTTTTCCCCTAAAGCCTCGAGGCTCTATAAATTGTTTCGCAATCCCATGATAGAATAAAGAATACATCAGTGTTCAAAGCCTTCTTTCATAAAAACCAGGAAGGATCGACCATGTTTTCTTAGAGTCGAACCTCCCTCGAGGGCTGCAAGGGGAACCCCCTGTGTCCCCAAAAAACTCACATTTTTTTTCAAAAATAAGAGAACTTTTACATAAGTCGACGAGGCCGCAAGTGCACCCTAAGGTTCGAGGGTTGCCGAGCCGCGAGATCGCCTACGCCTCCGAGCTATGGTACCTCCACTCACTCCCCCATGCCAAGGGGTGCAACCGCGCACTAAGTAGACCTAATAAAAGTTCACAATTTTGAAAAAGCTCACGTCTAACGATCCCATATGCTTCGGATCGAGTTCTTACATAATCAACGAGGCCGCAAGTGCACCCTAAGGTTCAAGGGTTGCCGAGCCACGAGATCGCCTATGCCTCCGGGCTATGGTACCTCCACTCGCTCCCTCACACCAAGGGGTGCAACCATGCACTAAGAGAAACATGCGAGAGTACGATTCAAGCAAGAAAGGGAACGAAAGACTCAAACGAAAATGAACATTTAGTATACATTTACATATAAATGTTTCAGGGCCCCTGAGGCCATCACAGCGCAAGTCATGAATACTAACTAACTTATTACATGGGCCTTCATGCCCAGGCTTGGCTTATAGACCCTCGTCGTTGGCAGGCAAGACCTCCTCGACCTCGAACAGCTTCGCGAGACGACCCCCGGACTCTACCGTAGCCTCGATCAATTCCAGGCAGGCTGTCTCATTCTCCTCATCAGTCCGGTCTAGATCCATGATGAAGCCATCAGTGATAAGGCCCATGTCATACTCGAACCCAGACCGGATGACCGCCATGGCCCTCTTCACGCCATGATGCAACCCGCCTCGAATCTTCTCACGAACGAGGCAACCCAGCGCCATCATCCGGTGAACAAACGAGTTCCCTGGCACATCCTCCTCGGTATCGGCATCGGGCTTGACCCCCAGGTTGTCGCACACCGAGGTAATCACACCCTGGAGTAGTTGAGTCCGCCCGGCCTCAGCCTCGAAGAGGTTCTGGAACGAGGTAGCCGTCGCCTGGGCCGCGTGTTGCTGCTTTTCCAGCTCTGAAATGCAAACACCAAGTTAGCAAAGACTTGGGACCTCGAGGCCAAGGTCAAAAAGCAACAAAAGGTTTACCCTCAGCGTGGGTCTACCAACCCACGACCTCATCATGCAACTCCATGCACACTTTCTCTACTGCCTAAAGAGCCTCGTCCTTGTCGCAGACCGTCGCCCTCAACGTCTCGATCTCCTGACCGGTGCCTGAGAGAGCCTCATCCCTCTCTTGGACCGTCCCTTTCAACGTCATGACCTCATTCTCTAGGGTCCCGACGTGAGCGAACGTCATCCCGATCTAGACGTTAAGGGCATCACATTATCCGCTGACTAAAGCGACGTCGTCCTCGAGCTCCTTCACACGCGCTAATAGCGGCGCGAGGTCCTCATGGGCCTTGGCCGCCTCCTCCCGAGCCTTGGCCGCATCTTCATGTGCCTTGGCCTCGGCCTCCCAAGCCTACGTCGCCTCGTCCCTGACCGCTGCGTGGACGACGCGAAGCTCGTCCACTTCGGCGTTCTTCTTGGATAGCTGCTTATTGGCTCCCTTGACTAGAGCCCGTTGACGAGCAAGCGCCGCCCATACGCCGCTCTCACGATGAATGAAGAGTGACTTGCGGCGAGATTGCTCCTTGAGTTCCTGACCATAGTTAGGCCTAAGATCAGAATCAAGGAGAAAGGGGGGATATACGCCAGAAAAGACAAACAGACGTGACTCACCTCAAAGGCCTCTGACATACCCCACACCAAGGTGTCCGCAACCATCCATAGGGACTGCACGGAGTGCTTATGAAGTCCCTCGATGTACTCCCAGTGTTGTACTTCATCCTTGTAGTCAAGGGCGAAGAAGGGCATGACGTTGGGGTTAGACGCATCCCTGAACTCGAGGGTCGACCGACCCCAGCGTGGGAGCTCCTCCTCCGCTCGTGCAAGCACTAGCCTCGCGAAATCGGGCCACCTAGCAGACGCCTTGGCCATGTCATCCCCTAACATTATGGAAGTACCGGGCCGATCCGGGGCATCGACCATCTTGACGTCCGCCTTCTGCTTCCCCTTATCGGAAGAAGGGTCGTCGATGGTGAGATCGATTATAGCCGGAGTCGACCCTTGGAGCGGGGCTGGCTTCTCATCTATTGGCGCCACCGCCTGCACGTTGCGCGGTGGCACGACCACCCCCCATTCCGCCTCGGCCGCCTGCTCCTCTGGCTGGTCCTGTTGCGGCTACAGCCGTGGCTCCTCCCACGTCGGTTGCGGCTCCGGCTGCTTCGCCTCTTTCCCGCATCTAGCGAGGCCTCCACCACCTCTCTTGACTCTTCGACATCCGCCCGCCCCGCGTCGTGGACGGATGCTTCAGCCTCAATAGCCTCGACGGTCGCTTGGGTCCTCACGGTTGACCTAGGCTTTAGCCCACCAAAACTAGGCATGTCGAGCCTGGCACCGCCCAAGGCTTCCTCGACCGGCTCTGGCTCCCGTGTGGCGTCACCGACTCCGGCGATCTCCTGAGTGCTTGCTCCCGCCTTGGCGGCGGCCTCCTTCGTCTTGAGCCGCTCTGTGGTAGCCTGGTACCTCACGCCCTAGGCGGCATCATCGGCAAGCGTCTGCATCATCAGGGTGGCACCAGACTTAAGCGCCTTGACGGGGGTTGGAGCCGCGAGCTCCACCTTGCGCTTGTGGCTGAGTAGTGAACAAACGCGTCAGAATAAAGAGTGAGATGACTTTGTCGGAAAGGCAAGGTGAGGCACTTACCCAGATAGGGGAATTAGGGGCCTAGACTCTGGCTTCGTCGAGCCACCCGACGACTTCTGTGAGGGCCCCTCCGTCGAGCCTCCAGTTGGCCTAGTGCTCCTCGGAGCCTGGGCTGACGGGGCGACTGAGGTCCTCTGCACCGATGAGGCTATCTGGCCTCGAGTCCTCACACCCGACGATGGCACCCTGGCCTCAGACGCCGATGTTGCCGTTCCGCCCATCGACAAAGTTCAAGGCGATCGAACCCGCGGGCACGACGCCGCCGACCTCCCCTGAGGGACCCTAGGCGAGGCAGATCCCTTCTCCGAAGGCCCCTCTCTGGCTCTTCCTTCTGCTGACACTACCTCCCCCTTGATGGGCGCTGAGACTTCTCTCGACGTCTGAGAGGTCAACCCCCCGCCAATAGGCTCCAGCAGGGGCCGCACGTCAGGGAGGTGCGCCAGAAAAGTCATGGTATCATACCGCGACCCGGCGTCATCATCACCGCTATCCTCATCCTCCCCCGAGACCGTTTCAGAGGGGGATTTTTCGATAGAGAGACCCTCGAGACTCTGCTGGCGGTGGCGCTTATTCAACACCTCGCGCTCGAGGGCCTTCCTAACCTGACGCTTCTTCGCGGCGTCCTTCTCTCCCTTCTTCTGAGATGCCGAGAGGCGTCTCGCCTCTCGAGTAGCCCGATCCTCCAGAACCAGCGACCATGACTCCTTGACCGCCAACAGATCCTACACGGAAGCCTCGACAAGCTTATTCGAGAGAACTAGGAAGCAAAAGGACCCGAGGCTATCAGAACGACGCTTACTAGAGGCTCAAAGCCCTTGGTGGGTCACATCGGGACCCTGTCGAAGTCCTCTTGCTTGAAGCTCCCCACCATCCACCGCGCGCGCTGGGGGGTGAATAGTTCTTTCTAAAACTTAAACGTGTTGGCTAACCAAAACAAATACGGAATTAAACTTATCGGTCTAGCCAAGACTACACCCCTCTAACTAAGTTCACAAGCACCTCACAAAGATCCTAATTACACAACTAAGGTGCTTTCCTTAGCAAGAGCTCTCCTATTTAATTCTAGAGCAAGGTCACACAAACCTATGCACTAGTACTTTGCTAGCAAGAGGGAGCTCCTACACAATTCTAGTAAGCAAAGCGCACATAGCCTAAGCTCACTAGCAAGGCTCAATAACAAGGCTACACAAGCCAAATTAGAGAGCACAAATTACTTAGCTACACACACTAAGCAATGTGACTAACAAGGTTACACAAACCAAATTAGTCACGCAAAGGGGATACTTCTAGCTACACAAGCAAGAAGATATCTAGCTAGCTACACAAGCACAACTAGTACAAGAGCAACTACACAAGCAAGATATATATGAAAGTAAATATAAGCTTGTGTTGCACGAAGGCGAACCACCGAGAAGAGTAGACAATGTTGACACGATGATTTTCTCCTGAGGTTCACTTGGTTGCCACCAAGCTACGTCCCTGTTGTGTCGACCAACACTTCGTAGTTCGGTGGCTAATCGGTCACACACCGAGCCTCTCAAAAGGCACCACAAGAACCCACCATAAAGTGTGGTAGCTCAATGACACGCTCAACTAGAGTTGCTCTTCGCGATCCCCGCGGGGTGAGCACAATCCCCCTCACAAAGCTTCTCCGGAGACTTGCACAATCTTCTTGCGAGCTTCAACGGAGCCACAAGCCACCAAGCCGTCTAGGAGGTGGCAACCTCCAAGAGTAACAAGCACCACCGGCTTGCAACACGATCACCTAGTGCCACTCGATGCAATCCTCACGATGCAACACACTAGAATTGCTTTCTCACTCGATCCAATGAACACTATCAAGCATGAGTGAGTTAGAGGGCTCCCAAGCACTACCACATAAGCCACCAAGGCCAAAGTGTGCTCAGCTATCGGCTAAGGCCAGCCAAGGCATCTATTTATAACCCCATGGTCAAATAGATCCGTTACCCCTTCACTGGGCAGATTTCGGGACGACCGGACGCGCTGCACCGCGTCCGGTCACCATGCACCGTCCACGTGTCCCTCCACGTTCAACATCGAACGCTCGATCTCAACGGTCACTATGCGCCAACGGTCAAACGCGATGACTGGACGCGCCGCTCAATCGACCGGACGCGCAGGTGCGCATAACACCCGCGTGCGCAACAACATGACCGGACGTGCTCCACGCAACGACCGGACGCGATAGTGCCAGTGTCCGGTCACGGTCCAGAGAGCTCCCATCGCGACCGAACATGTCCGATCATGTGTGACCAGACACGCCACGCGTCCGATCAGTTCTACGCCACGCGCTTCTCCTCTGGGCGCCTGATCGGACGTGTCGGTATCGTGAGTGACCGG
Organism: Saccharum hybrid cultivar R570; assembly: GCA_038087645.1. Lineage (NCBI taxonomy): Eukaryota > Viridiplantae > Streptophyta > Magnoliopsida > Poales > Poaceae > Saccharum > Saccharum hybrid cultivar. Next base: position 4,847,865 of record JAQSUU010000191.1, on the reverse strand, counting down.
ACGTGCCGATTGCAAACCCTAACACCCACGCGCCTGACTGCTAGACCGGACGTGTCCGGTCAAACCGTGACTGCGTCCGGTCACCCTAGTGACCTCCGTTCGCTTCCGTTTCTTCTCCGACTTCCGGCGTAGTGGAAAATAGACATTTCAACTCCTCGAAAACGCCTGAATCGCGCCTCGCAAGCTCGGCGGGAGGGAGAGAGAGACCCAAACCCTCTCTACCGCTCAAACTCCGTCGCCTTCGCAAATGTGTCAACACCACCATGTGATCAACAACATGTGCAAGTGTGTTAGCATTTTCACAAACATTTTCTTCGAAGGAATTAGGCACTCAACTTGCCTCGCCACTCGATCCTAACACATATGCAAAGTTAGATCGCTCAAGTGGCACTAGATGACCAATATGCAAACAAGTTTGCCCCTCTTAATCGTATGAATATCTATCCTAAATCCGGTCATCAACTTCTCTACACACCTATGACCGGTGAAATGGAAATGCCCTAGGTTATACCTTTGCCTTGCGCATTCCATTCCATCTCCTCCGATGTTGATGCAACACATGCACCAACCAATCACCAAATGATATGATCCACTTCGTATCATAACATGACCATATTGGTTCATCGATCTTGACCTCACTTGCTCTTCACCGTTGCCTCGGTCCTTCGGCGCCATGCCATCACAACTTGCCCTTCACCCTAGCAACCGGTCCATCAAACCAAGCCTCATCTTGATCTTCTCCACCTTGGTCACATGACTCTATGTCATGTCTCATGTGCAATAGGCTCCTTCATGACACCATCACCTGTGGACTAATCTCCTGTGTATCTCACATAACCACATATTAGTCCACCTAAGTTATCACTCAATTTCAAAACCAAACAAGGACCTTTTAGAGGGTCTCGTGCGACATCCGACTCCCCTCCAACGAGACCTCTAGCATCATCTCGTCGATCCGGAGTCGGTGCTGCATCAGCTGCAGCACTCTCTGATGGTGGAACGCGGCGGCCACCATCCCCGCGGTCAACCCGCGCTGTCGAAGCCTCCTTAACGCATTGAGGAGCGGCTGCAGCTTCGGCTATTCTTCCTTAACGACGCCGTACGTCCAATTGTCCTCTAGTGACATCAGGACCCGGCCAGAAAATGTCGGCAGCCGGTCGTCGTCATTGCGCAGGTAGAACCACCCGTCGTGCCACCCACTGTTTGACGAGATGAGCTGCGTCGGGATGTACTGCTCGCCTCAACCCACCCAAACTTGAAGGATGTAGCTCCCAGCATGCACCGCGCGCCGCACTCCTCGCTCACCCGCCTTCTTGGCGAAATGCTCTGCCTTGAAAAGATGAAGCCACAGGTTCTAGTGCAGCTCCATCCCCAAATAACCCTCGCAGACCGCCGCAAAAATGGCAGCCTGCGAGATAGAGTTGGGGGCGAGGTGATGAAGCTCCACCTTGTAGTAGTGGAGAAGCGCTCGCATGAACCGGCTCGGTGGCATTTTGAGCCCCCTCTCGTGGAAAGCGACGAAGCTCACCATGTATCCCTCCGGGGGCGCCGGCTCCCGGTGGTCGGACGACGGCACCCTCCACTCCGGCTGGATCCAGCTCACCCTTGGTCGTAGAAGACCATCGCGAACCAACTCCACCAGTTTCCTCTCTATCACCGAGGAACGGGCCCACGCGTCCGTGGGAAGGATCTAGCTCTTTCCTGCCATAGTTGTCGAGAACAGCGTGCGGCAGCGACAAGGGAAGAGGTGACGGCGGCGGCGAAGAACGGATGAAGGGCGCACAAGGAGAAAAGAGGCAAACGCAAAAGGCCTGTGGGAGGCATACGGAACCCCGAACCCTGTACTTATACCCCGATGGAAGACCAACGGGCGGAACCGGCGAAAAGGTAGGAACAGTTCTCGCATTCAATGTCCTTACCTAACCGCTCCCTCGAAACCTGTGGGTAAGGGCACGTGTCCGCCGTTCACTCTGTAACCATCGCGCCACGCCGCCCACTACCGTGTTGTTCTCGCTTCTCCTCCTAAAAATATGTGCCCCAATGGGTCGGAAGGGGATCCGCAGATGGATATTTCCAGACGAATGGATAACGGGCTCCGAGTCCAATATAAACCTCGAGGGATCGAAAGCTGGCCCTCGACTAGGGTTCGACAGCTGCCCTCGAGTAATGGAGTCAGGGACAACTGAGGATGCGTCCATACAAGGCCAGGGCTCAAGCCACTCTCTCGAGGCGCCCCTAGACGTATCGAGGCTAGAAGAGAGGTCGACGGTGGAATCCCCTCGGAGGGAGGCATCGAGCCCTCGGATCCTATCACATGGAACTGAGATCCACACGACTACTCTTTGGCATTTTTGAGAGCGCCTCCGTAGCCGCTAGCCAACTCCTACCAAATGAGCACGGGCTCCCACTTGAATTCCCCGCTAATAGCTCACCGGAGATCGTCGGAACTTGACCAACGAGGGTAGTACGGCGTTTCTGTAAGGTCCGAATGGCTAGAGGGGGGGGGTGAATAGCCTAATTAAAACTTCTACAAGAATTACTTAACCATAAGTTAGTATAAAAGGAGGCGGAGCAAAAAGCACTAGCTCTAACTAATTAAGCAAGCCACCTACACAAGTCTAGTACAAGGCTATCCACTAAACACTACAACAACAACAAGCTAGAAACAAGATGTAAAACAAGAGAAGAGCTTCGAGTGATTATACCGCCGTGTAGAGATGAGAAGTACCAATCAATCAATCACACAAGAGAAATCCTCGGGAAGAGAATGACACAAGAATTTATCCCGAGGTTCACTTGCTTCCCGGCAAGCTACTCCTCGTTGTGGCGATGCACCCACTTGTCGGTTCGCGAGCTAATCAACTATCAAGAGTTGAGCCCTCGGTGGGCGCCGCACAACCGCACACAAGACGGGGATCCTCCAAGCCACGAGCTCCACTAGAGTATCCTATTTGCGAACTCCCGCGGGGAAGGATCAAGAACCCCTTACAACACTTGGTGAAGGCTCCAACAATCTCCAATTGCGAGCTCAATCACCTCCGCTGCTCCAAGCCGTCTACCGTGTCGGGAAACACGGAAGAGTAACAAGAAATCCGCAGCAACTCGAAGATCAAGTGCCTCTAGAATGCAACTCTTAAGCAATGCACTTGAATCTCACTCAATCTCACTCAAGATGTGCAACTATGCAAAGAGATGAGTGGAGGGGTTGTTCTCTAGCTCAAAGTATGTCTCTATATCTCAAAATGTGCAAGAGATACCCTCAAACCCCGGACATCCTCTATTTATAACGAAGGGGTACGCAGCTAGCCGTTACGGACGATGCAGCGAAAATCGTGCTGACCGGACGCTCCGGTCAGGGTGACCGGACGCGTCCGGTCACTACACGACAAACGTGAACAGCGCGCGTCAGTACTAGCCGTTGCCCTGACCGGACGCGCTCAACCGAGTGACCGGACGCGACAGTGCCAGCGTCCGGTCGTGTTCCAGTAAGCTCCAGCTACGACCGGACGCGTCCGATCGTACGTGACCGGACGCGCCGCGCGTCCGATCGTCACTCCGCTTCGCTCTGTGTTTCTGGACGCGTGACCGGACGCTCCGGTCCCGTGAAGGACCGGACGCGCCGGTCGCGTGCTTCCTTCTTACGCCCAGTTGAACTGACCGGACGCGCTGGTCAGGCCAGACCCGCGTCCGGTCACAAACCCTAGCGCTCGCGCCGCGTTGAACTGACCGGACGCGTCCGGTGAAACCGTGACCGCGTCCGGTGCAGCGTCCGGTGCAGCGTCCGGTGCAGCGTCCGATCGCCGTTTTTCAGAGAAAAACATTTCAGACTTTCGCCACCTTTTCTCGCCTCCGGCGCAATAGAAAATAGGCATTTCATTTTCTCGAAAACGCCTGAATCCCGCGCTCGCACGCTCGGCGGGAGGGAGAGCGAACCCCAAACCCCTTATTACCGCTCAAACACCACCGCCTTCGCAAATGTGCTAACACCACCAAGTGTACACCTCCATGTGCATGTGTGTAAGCATTTCACAAACATTTTCCAAGGCGTTATGTTAGCTCTCAACTAGATCCTAATGCATATGCTCAAGACATTGATCTAGTGGCACTCGATTCCCGAGCTAACCGTGATTGCCCCTCTTGATAGTCGACTATGTATCCTAAATCCGGTCAATCACTTCTCTACTCAACTTAGACCGGCAAAAGGAAAACCCTATGGTTATACCTTTGCCTTGCGCTCTTAGATCCTTCTCTTCTACTTGATCATCATGTACACCATATTATGTGCATCTCCACCACTTGTGATCTTGTGGCCATCACTCCATGCCACATGCTCCTTCATCACGTGTGTTGCTTGTGCCTAACTCAAAACACTTAACACATGGCATTAGCAACTTGGTGTCATTAATTACCAAAACCAAACTTGGGCTTTCAATCTCCCCCTTTTTGGTAATTGATGACAACCATCACAAAGATATGAAATGAAATCAATTTTCAATTTCGATAGTATTAGCTCCCCCTACATATGTGCTTCCATGAGTTTGGTTCAATTATGCACATATGTATGGATTTGAATTTTGGAAGAGTTAATACTATCAACTTGATGCTAAGGTATATAGAATGGACCTTTGAAGCGTGATACCAATCGGAGTTGCCTTTATATGCCATCCTTAGCATCGAAGTAGCTAGACACCACTTGTAATACATCACTTGTAAAGATCACAAACACTAAAGTACTTTGTGAGATCAACATTAAAAGCAAAGGTGTCTAGATACCACATGTAAAGCTACTCTTAACAAAACATCATTCAAGTTCTATATCTAGCAAACACCATTCAATCATGAATATCGAAATTAAACTTTGCAATGCAACATTTCATCATGTTAATGCACATATAAATTCAACAAATAATTCATGAGCTTGCTCCCCCTACTTGTGTGCTCAATTTTAGTTTCTCTTCCCAAAGTCATATCTTTTGCTTTCTCTCCCTACTCTTAGTAACTTAACTTTTTATCTTTGTCTCCCCTATGACTTTTCTCTCCCCCTTATTATCTTATTTCCTCTTTGCAAAATCTTTGTGACTTTTCTATCTTTGTGACTTTTCTCTCCCCCTTTGTCAACAATCACCAAAAAGGTGCCAATTTTAGTGAGAGATAAGTCAATCAATATGAGGGAGTCCAAATTATGGTTCAATCTAGATCACTTGCCTAGAATATGTAATTCGGTTTGATCCAAGGACAAGCTTTTTCACACCTCATAAAGTATAAGGGTTATCTTGACCATGTTGAATTACACATCATGAGCTTATTTTCTAGATTCAACACTAGGTTTACAAGCCCACAAATATGTCATATGCTACCACTAGATCAATCAAACATAGAAGCAATAGTGGTACCATATATACATCAAAATCATTTAATTTTCATGAATGAGCCTATTTGTCATGCAAATATGTCTATATGTTCTAAACATGTCCTTAGCAAAGTATGAATGATATGCCAAACAACTTTACCTTGCTATGTTGGAGGAGAGGCATGTCATATAAGAATGTGGGGGTGCACTCATTTCAAGTTGGAGAAGTCAAGTATGTTCAATTCATTCTTCAACTTGTAAAATCTCTTTTCATCAAGTGGCTTTGTGAACATGTCGGCTAATTGATCTTCGGTGCCAATGCTTTCAATGCTAATATCACCCTTTTGTTGATGGTCTCTTATGAAGTGGTGCCTTATGTCAATGTGCTTTGTTCTTGAATGTTGAACCGGATTTTGAGTCATCTTGATAGCACTTTCATTGTCACAAAACAAAGGCACATTCTTAAATTTGATTCCAAAGTCATTCAAGGTGGCTTTCATCCAAAGCAATTGTGCACAACAACTACCGGCACTAATGTATTCGGCCTCGGCGGTAGATAGTGCAACACTATTTTGTTTCTTTGATGACCATGAAACAAGAGACCTTCCAAGCAATTGACAAGTGCCACTTGTGCTCATTCTATCAATCTTGCATCCACCATAGTCGGAGTCCGAATATCCAATCAACTCAAAGTTAGACCCCTTGGGATACCATAGTCCAACATCATGAGTGCCCTTAAGATATCTCAATATCCTTTTGGTTGCTTTCAAGTGACTTTCTCTAGGTGAAGCTTGATATCTTGCACACTTGCATACACTAAACATCACATCCGGCCTAGAAGCGGTGACATAGAGCAAACTTCCAATCATGGATCGGTATTGTTTTTGATCTACCATGTTGCCACTAGCATCAATACCCAATTGATCATTAGTGCCCATTGGTGTGCTCATTGGCTTAGCTTCTTGCAATCCAAACTTCTTGATCATGTCCTTGATGTACTTGCCTTGACTTACAAAAGTGCCATTCTTCATTTGCTTGATTTGAAGTCCAAGGAAGTAACTAAGCTCTCCAATCATAGACATTTCAAACTCATTAGCCATCATATTTCCAAACTCTTCACAAAAGTCTTGGTTAGTTGATCCAAAGATAATATCATCAACATAGATTTGCAACACAAACAAGTCATTTCCAAGCTTCTTGGTGAAGAGAGTGGTGTCAACCTTTCCCATCTTGAACCCTTTAGAGAGGAGAAAGTCCCTCAACCTCTCATACCATGCTCTAGGTGCTTGCTTCAAACCATACAATGCCTTCTTTAGCTTGTAAACATGGTCAGGCTTCTTGTCATCTTCAAAACCGGGAGGTTGCTCAACATAAACTTCTTCATTGATGTAGCCATTGAGAAATGCACTCTTGACATCCATTTGATAGAGCTTAATGTTGTGTGCACAAGCATATGCTAATAAGATTCTAATAGCCTCCAATCTTGCAACCGGTGCATATGTCTCTCCAAAGTCAAGACCTTCAACTTGTGTGTAACCTTGTGCTACCAATCTTGCTTTGTTTCTTACAACTACACCATCTTGATCTTGCTTGTTTCTAAAGACCCACTTAGTACCAATCACATTATAGTTCTTTGGCCTCTCAACAAGTTTCCAAACTTGATTTCTAATGAAGTTGTTTAGCTCTTCATGCATGGCATTTACCCAATCGGAATCTTTCAATGCATCTTCTATTTTCTTAGGTTCTTCAAGTGACACAAATGAGTAGTGCTCACAAAAGGATGCTAGCCTTGATCTAGTTTGAACACCACTTTGAATTCCACCAATGATTTGATCCAATGGATGATCTCTAGCAATACTAGTAGGTTGGAGTATTGGGAGTTGGTTACTTCCACTAGCTTGACCTTGATCTTGCACTTCATCATGAGAACCACTAGAGCTTGCTTGATTTGTATTAATTTGCACACTTTGGTTGATCACATGAATATCATCATCATCATCAACTTGCCTCGGCCTTATGTCACCAATGTCCATGTTCTTCATTGCATTTGACAATTGATCTCCTCTCACATCATCAAGGTTTTGAGCTTCATTTTGAGACCCTTGGGTTTCATCAAACTCAACATCATAAACTTCTTCCAAGGTGCCATTAGTGAGATTCCAAACTCTATATGCCTTGCTTGTGGTAGAATAACCAAGTAAGAACCCTTCATCACATTTCTTTTCAAACTTGCTCAATCTAGTGCCTTTCTTGAGAATATAGCATTTGCAACCAAACACTCTAAAGTATGCAATGTTGGGCTTTCTTCCATTCAATAGCTCATATGGTGTCTTCCCAAGCTTCCCATGGCAATAGAGACGGTTGCTACAATAGCAAGCCGTGTTGATAGCTTCACTCCAAAATGAATGACTCACATTATATTCTCTAAGCATTGATCTAGCCATGTCAATCAAAGTTCTATTTTTCCTTTCAACTACACCATTGGATTGAGGAGTGTATGTTGGTGAGAATTGATGCCCAATTCCAAGATCATCACATAAATCTTCAATTCTTGTATTCTTGAACTCACTACCATTGTCACTTCTAATCTTCTTGATGGTAGTCTCAAACTCATTTTGCACCCTCTTGACAAAAGATTTGAATAGATCATGTACATCACTCTTGTCATAGAGAAAGAACACCCAAGTGTATCTAGTGTAGTCATCCACTATCACAAAGCCATACTTGTTGCCACCAATGCTAGTGTATGTTGTTGGCCCAAACAAGTCCATGTGCAATAACTCAAATGCCTTTGATGTGCTCATTTCACTTTTACTAGGATGTGTATTTCCAACTTGTTTGCCGGCTTGACAAGCACTACATAGTTTATTCTTCTCAAAGGTGACATCCTTCAATCCTCTAACTAAGTCATGCCTCAAAAGTTTGTTCAATTGTTTCATTCCAACATGACCAAGCCTTCTATGCCATAACCAACCCATACTAGATTTACTAAGCAAGCATGATGTCAATTGTGTCTCACTATCATTGAAGTCAACCAAGTATAAGCTACCATGTCTAAATCCTTTGAATATCAAGTTTGATCCATCAACACTTATGACTTCAACATCATCACTACCAAATATGCACTTGAAGCCAAGATCACAAAGTTGTGCCACCGATAAAAGATTGAAATCTAAGCTCTCAACTAGCAACACATTAGATATGCTCATGTCATTTGAGATAGCAATTTTACCAAGCCCCTTGACCTTGCCTTTCTTGTTGTTGCCAAAAGTGATAGCATCAAAACCACCATTTTGACTAGTATCAATTGATTTAAACATACAAGAATCCCCGGTCATATGTTGAGTGCACCCACTATCAAGCACCCAATGCCTTCCTCCGGCTTTGTAATTGACCTACAAGACAAGATCAATTCTTTTTAGGTACCCAAACTTGTTTGGGTCCTCCAAGGTTAGAGACTAAGCTCTTTGGTACCCAAATGGCTTTCTTCTTTGAGCCCATCCATGGTGCACCAATGAACTTAGCATGAACACCATTTGTACCCTTGGTAAGTATATAGAAAGAATCAAACTTAATTGAGGATACTTTAGCATTGGATTTCTTGTTCATGCAATGTTGCTCTATGTGACCAACTTGCTTGCAACTTTTGCAATAGCTACCATTGTTCTTCACAAAACGAGTCTTGTGAGGAGCAAAAGCGGCCTTGCCTTTCTTGGGGTTATAGCCCAATCCCTCTTTGTAGAGAGAAGCTCTTTGGCTACCCAAGCACATAAGCAAGCGGTCCTCACCACCATAAGCCTTAGCTAATGTGTGATTGAGCTCTTTTACCTCCTTCTTGAGATTTTCATTCTCAACTATAAGTGTGGAGTCACAAGTGAAACCATCACTACTAGATGAGGATGATGTAGATGAGCTACATGAAGGGTTAGTAGGAGCAACAATAATAGGCTTATGAAAAGTTTCATCAATTATATCACATGATATGCCTATGTTACAAGTTTTAGCTTTCTCAACATTAGTTGGCATGTTTTCACATTTTTCAACTATAGAGGAATGAGCTTCTTCAAGCTTAGTGTGAGACTTTTGAAGCTTCTTATGGTCTACCTTTAGACTCTCATAAGATGCCCTAAGCTCATCAAGTTCTTGCATAAGGTTTTTCTTTTCCTTAAGCAAGCCCTTGCACTCCTTTCTAGATTCTTTAAAATGTTGAGTGCAATCTTCTAGCATAGTGATTAGTTCATCTTTAGTGAATTCTTCTTCATCACTATCACTATCACTAGCATTATCATGATCACTCTCATCGTCGGATGATACCTTAGCGGCCTTAGCCATGAAGCACGATGGAGTGTCGAAGAGGGAGACCTTCTCTTGGATGGCAATGCTAGCATGTCCCTTCTTCTTGCTCTTGTAGTCATCCTCATCATCACTTGAGGAATCATCACTATCCCATGTAGCAACATGAGAATCATTCTTCTTCTTCTTATAAGAGCTCTTTTTCTTTTCTTGCTTCTTCTTCTCTTTCTTGATAGCATCTTCATCATCACTATCATAAGGACACTTTGCAATGAGATGGTCCTTGCTATGGCATCTAAAGCATCTCATGGTATGCTCACTCTTCTTTGATGAGTTCTTTCTCCTTCTTGCACGATAGCCTTTCTTCTTCATGAATTTACCAAATTGCTTGACAAAGAGAGCCATCTTCTCATCAATGTCATCACCATCACAAGAGCTTGAGTCTTCATCACTTGATGATTCAATCTTGGATTTGCTCTTGGATGTGGTGGCTTTGAATGCCACACTCTTCTTCTTTTCATCATCTTTCTTCTCATTTTCCTTCTTCTTCTTCTTGACCAACTCATCCTTCTCATCATCTTCTCTATATGAATCATCGGTCATCACTTCTTGAAATATTTGTTGAGGAGTTGAATTCTTCAATGTAGTCCTCACTAGCACGGTGATCAATGTATCAAATCTCTTGGGTAGACTTCTCAAGAACTTCATAGAGAATTGATTGTCCTTGACCTCCTCACCAAGTGCCTTGAGCTCATTGACGATGACTTGCAACCTATGAAACATCTCCGGTACACTCTCATCATCTTGCATCTTGAAGCTTGAAAATTTTTCTTGCAAGATATATGCTTTAGCGGTCTTTGTACCTTCGGTGCCCTCAAATGTTTCTTCTAGCTTGGCCCAAGCATCATGAGCAATCTCTATGTTCTTTACTTGCTCAAATGTCTTGTCATCTAGTGCCTCATGAAGAGCGCTAATGGCAATATCATTGCATTGGAGCTTCTTCTCCTCTACCGGTGTAGGTGCTTCCGGATTAGCAACCTCAAATTTAGTTTCGGTGACCTTCCACACTTCTCTATTGATTGACTTTAGGTGTGCGGTCATCTTAACCTTCCAATATGCATAATTTGTGCCATCAAAGTGAGGTGCCTTCTTGGTGTTGTTGATGTGCAAGCTTAATTGAGCCATTTCTTTTTCACCGTAGGTTGTTAAGCCTCAAATAAACGGTGCCTCGGCTCTGATACCACTTGTAAGGTCCGAATGGCTAGAGGGGGGGGGTGAATAGCCTAATTAAAACTTCTACAAGAATTACTTAACCATAAGTTAGTATAAAAGGAGGCGGAGCAAAAAGCACTAGCTCTAACTAATTAAGCAAGCCACCTACACAAGTCTAGTACAAGGCTATCCACTAAACACTACAACAACAAGAAGCTAGAAACAAGATGTAAAACAAGAGAAGAGCTTCGAGTGATTATACCGCCGTGTAGAGATGAGAAGTACCAATCAATCAATCACACAAGAGAAATCCTCGGGAAGAGAATGACACAAGAATTTATCCTGAGGTTCACTTGCTTCCCGGCAAGCTACTCCTCGTTGTGGCGATGCACCCACTTGTCGGTTCGCGAGCTAATCAACTATCAAGAGTTGAGCCCTCGGTGGGCGCCGCACAACCGCACACAAGACGGGGATCCTCCAAGCCACGAGCTCCACTAGAGTATCCTATTTGCGAACTCCCGCGGGGAAGGATCAAGAACCCCTTACAACACTTGGTGAAGGCTCCAACAATCTCCAATTGCGAGCTCAATCACCTCCGCTGCTCCAAGCCGTCTACCGTGTCGGGAAACACGGAAGAGTAACAAGAAATCCGCAGCAACTCGAAGATCAAGTGCCTCTAGAATGCAACTCTTAAGCAATGCACTTGAATCTCACTCAATCTCACTCAAGATGTGCAACTATGCAAAGAGATGAGTGGAGGGGTTGTTCTCTAGCTCAAAGTATGTCTCTATATCTCAAAATGTGCAAGAGATACCCTCAAACCCCGGACATCCTCTATTTATAACGAAGGGGTACGCAGCTAGCCGTTACGGACGATGCAGCGAAAATCGTGCTGACCGGACGCTCCGGTCAGGGTGACCGGACGCGTCCGGTCACTACACGACAAACGTGAACAGCGCGCGTCAGTACTAGCCGTTGCCCTGACCGGACGCGCTCAACCGAGTGACCGGACGCGACAGTGCCAGCGTCCGGTCGTGTTCCAGTAAGCTCCAGCTACGACCGGACGCGTCCGATCGTACGTGACCGGACGCGCCGCGCGTCCGATCGTCACTCCGCTTCGCTCTGTGTTTCTGGACGCGTGACCGGACGCTCCGGTCCCGTGAAGGACCGGACGCGCCGGTCGCGTGCTTCCTCCTTACGCCCAGTTGAACTGACCGGACGCGCTGGTCAGGCCAGACCCGCGTCCGGTCACAAACCCTAGCGCTCGCGCCGCGTTGAACTGACCGGACGCGTCCGGTGAAACCGTGACCGCGTCCGGTGCAGCGTCCGGTGCAGCGTCCGGTGCAGCGTCCGATCGCCGTTTTTCAGAGAAAAACATTTCAGACTTTCGCCACCTTTTCTCGCCTCCGGCGCAATAGAAAATAGGCATTTCATTTTCTCGAAAACGCCTGAATCCCGCGCTCGCACGCTCGGCGGGAGGGAGAGCGAACCCCAAACCCCTTATTACCGCTCAAACACCACCGCCTTCGCAAATGTGCTAACACCACCAAGTGTACACCTCCATGTGCATGTGTGTAAGCATTTCACAAACATTTTCCAAGGCGTTATGTTAGCTCTCAACTAGATCCTAATGCATATGCTCAAGACATTGATCTAGTGGCACTCGATTCCCGAGCTAACCGTGATTGCCCCTCTTGATAGTCGACTATGTATCCTAAATCCGGTCAATCACTTCTCTACTCAACTTAGACCGGCAAAAGGAAAACCCTATGGTTATACCTTTGCCTTGCGCTCTTAGATCCTTCTCTTCTACTTGATCATCATGTACACCATATTATGTGCATCTCCACCACTTGTGATCTTGTGGCCATCACTCCATGCCACATGCTCCTTCATCACGTGTGTTGCTTGTGCCTAACTCAAAACACTTAACACATGGCATTAGCAACTTGGTGTCATTAATTACCAAAACCAAACTTGGGCTTTCAGTTTCCCACCCCTCCTCCTTTCCTAAAAGGAGCGTGTGGGTCGTACGATGAAGACATGCAAGACCCTGATCGACCTTGTGCGCATGAGGCTCGGGGGCTCGATCGCAAAAGGCTAAACCTCAAAGAGGACCAAACACGCCACGAGAACTCAAACGCGGGAACACTCCTCGATATAACGCACTAAAGACATCGGAGGAGTCAAAACACTCCACTGAGGCCTCGGGGGCTACACCCGACGGGTGCGCTCGCACGCACCCATCGGAAAGGCTACAACGCTACGACTCTAGTTCATGACTCACTGAGCCTCTGCAAGAGTGACCACACTCACCCAAAGGCTCGGGGCTACTGTTGGGTATCTAAACAAGGGGTACCCACAATCAACGATTAAGAAAGACAAACCCCTAAGAAAACCACGCCAAAGGCTCCGTCCACAAAGGCGGAACGAGCCAAAACCACGCGCGGAATGCCTAGACCATGTTCCGACTTGTACGAGGCTTGCTCGACGGGACGCCTCGACCACCAGGAAATCTCTGACTCGTATGACCCTAGGTCGAGCCGGTTGACCTGCCTCACTCACCAACTCTTAGACAAAAGTCAAAGCATTTAATGCAACCACCAACCACTTCCTACCCCCATGGCTACAACGATAACCAACATGGAAGCAGTACCAGTGTCAAATCTCACTTTTTACTGCCCATCCCGGAATGGGCGGTGAAAACCTGTCACTATACACGCATGCTGGGCACTGTTCCGCCACTGATCCCCCTCGAGGCAGAATATGATGAGTGTCGTACCCCAAAATTCCTGGGGCTTGGCCTTATCCTTTCCCCGTCGACCCACCTCGACCCGGCCTCGACCCGACCTCGACCAACCGCCGGTCAACAAAGAAGCAAGGCCTGCATGCCATAGGATCCGAGGTCTTTTCACCGTCTCATCCTCTACGTCACCATGGTGTCCGGGGATGGCCGCCTATTCTCGGAGCATGTCGCTACATCGGCTTGCATAGTGCTCGACAAAACTTCACTTCTAAGGCATCCACCGATGTCTCTGCCTCCTCTTGACCCTATAAAAGGGAAGGTTGGGGACTCTACGAAGGGAGAGGAAAAAGGCGAAACAAGTCATCACCCCACCATAACAGATCAATATCTCAAGCAATCTCCTTTGTACTCTCTCTTTCTCTCTGAGGCCTGGGATCGACTCCCTCTCTCATAGCTTGTAACCCCTACGCAAGCACTTAGGTGTAAGAAAATACAATACCTCTCCCTCCCGCTGGATGTAGGGCCTTCTTTCGCCCGAACCAGGATAAACCCACGTGTATTCTCTTTGCATCACCATCTAGATTAGGGACACGCAACATAAATTCACTCGTTGTCTTAGGACCCTCACGGGACAGAACACCGACACATTGTTTTTTTTACAATTTTCACTGTTTAAACCGCCAGAGTCTAAGCCGATGGTTTCCAGTTCTTCAAAGTAATTGTGTTTTTCCATTTAAAAAATCACAAGTACATAATAATTGTGTGAAAGGATCAAGATGCCCAAGAGGGGGGTGAATTGGGCTTTTCTAAAAATTAATTGCAAGAATTAAATCCTATAAGCCAAACTTCACCCCTAGTGCCTACTAGTGTTCCTTGTGATTCTACCGGTAAAAGTTTTGCACCCTAAGTTCCAATCCTAGTCTAGCATGGCAATTCTAGGAAAGTAAACAAGCAATGAAAGTAATACATGAAAGTAAATGCTTGAAAGTAAGGGTTAGGAACACGGCGATATTTTCTCGAGGTATCGGAGAGTCGCCACTCCCCACTAGTCCTCGTTGGAGCACCCGCGCAAGGGTGTAGCTCCCCCTTGATCCACGCAAGGATCAAGTGCTCTCTACGGGCTGATTCTTTAACACTCCGTCGCGGTGAATCGCCCAAAACCGCTCACAAGATGAGTTGGGTCATCCACAAGCTCACCGGATGATCACCAAACTCCCAATCACCATCAAACCGTCTAGGTGATGGCGATCACCAAGAGTAACAAGCTAGAACTCTCACTTGACCACAATAAGCCTAAAGAGAAGATGGATGCACACTTGCTACTCTTTATTCACTAATGAGGGATCTCAAGCTTTGATTCTCAAATCACTACCCTCACTAGGGCTCTTGCACTCCCTTGCACTTGAAAGGTGTTTCTCAGCTGAACAAATAAGCAAGAGACCTCTAAAAGAGGTGGAGGGGATGTATTTATACACCCCACAGACAAAACCAACCGTTACCAGCCAACTCAGCAAAACACGCACTGACCGAACGCGTCGGTCGACAAGACCGGACGCGCCGATCGAGTGTAACGGTCGAAAACCAGAATGATACCGCTAAGTGACCGGACGCACCGATCAGGGGTGACCGGACACGTCCGATCGAGCAAGAACCTTATTGTACTTTAACCAGACGCTCGACCGTGTCCGATCAGTGATGACCGGACGCATCAGTTCAGCTAAGTACCTTACTGGAACGTGACCGGACACGTCCGATCATTTTCTAGTCGCGTCCGATTATACTTTTACCCTCTAAAACACGTGTTAGACTGATCAACGCGTTTGGTCCTCGCAGGGACCACGTCCGGTCAACCAGGTTGAAAACACAGTGACTGTTAGTACTGACCGAACGTGTCCGGTCATGACAGAGACCGCGTTCGATCAAGGGTAAACAGCTCAAACGACTTCGAAATACGACGCAACTTGAACCAAATTGCTTCCAACTGAACTTTGAGCTTTTCCTTAGCTACCTAGTGCTAAGTTTGACAAGTGTGCACCACACCTAAACAAAAGACTCACCTAGGTCAAGCTACTCGCTCATGCCCCCCTTTATAGTACGGTCAATGGAAAAAGGCGAAGATCTTAACGACTATTCCGGATGTAACTCAACGCCTTGACATCCGGAACTAACCGTCCTTAATCTTGTCGTTGATCCTTTGAAAACCGAAACGATTTTCATCAAGGGGCATGAATACCATAGTGTCCAAAGTAGTTATCAACCCCATGATCTAACTTATCAAAGTTTCTGCAAAACACACGTTAGTCATGGTAATAATGCGTTGTCATCAATTGCCGAAACCAAGTCTTAGGGCCTAGATGCTTTCAATCTCCTCCTTTTTGGTGATTGATGACAACACTTAGATTCAGAAGATTTAAGAGTTGATGTTTTCAAACATGCTTGGTTCACATAAGCAAAAAGCTATAAGCACAAGGGGATAGGAATTGCTTATGTGTTCCAAGCCAACTGAGTGTACTCACAAGATAAACATGAAGAGTTAGTACACATAAAACATAGCTCATATGAAATCGAAGTAAGGCACGAAAGCACAACCTTATGAGCTAAAACCAATTAAGTGACATGATATATAATAAAGTCTCACAAGCACACTTGT
Source organism: Saccharum hybrid cultivar R570 (assembly GCA_038087645.1). NCBI lineage: Eukaryota > Viridiplantae > Streptophyta > Magnoliopsida > Poales > Poaceae > Saccharum > Saccharum hybrid cultivar. The sequence goes on along the minus strand of JAQSUU010000191.1, from coordinate 4,831,614 downwards.
CACAGAATGCAGGGCGAGAAAGTAAACATGATGCATGAATATAGCACACAAATAAAATGAAACCCTCTATCAACACTCCCCCTGAATCTACTCTCTCTCCTCTTTGGCATCAAACGCCAAAAACAAAACTAAGGATCCGACGGGGGAACAAAAGCAGTCGTGTCGGGTGCCGAGGAGCGTAAAGTGATCACAAACTGCGAAGTATCCTCCTCAGACTCTGAACTGTCAGGCTGACCCTCTGTAGATATACATGGCAGTGAAGCAGTCTGGGTCTGTAGAGCAGGTGCAGGAACTAAAGATGTAGTAGCAACAATAGGAGCAGTGTCTGTCGCCTGAGCCTGAAAAATACCAAGAGTGAGAGGATCTGTGGAGGCAACTGACGATGGCACTGTCTCTGTAGTCCCGGCCCCTGACACTAGAAGAACCATAGTCTCGAAAGGTGACATCCCTGAAGAGGTCACAACAGTGGTGTGCGAGGGTGTCGGCTGACTAGTCAGCTCGCTGTAGGAGGCACTCAAGTCAGTGAAAGGAGTGCCCGAGAGAAGGTGAGGTCTGGGCTGAGCTGGTGGAGTGAGCCCCATCTGAATAGGAGTGTAGCTCGGGGACTAAAAAGTCTGAGGGACCTGCTGCTAGGGAGAGGTAAACTAAAAGCTCGGTTGTCCCTGACTCTGAAGTCCACTGGACTATAGTGCTAGAGTAAGGACAGACAGTGGTGGAGGAACCCCAACAGTGACGAGATGTCACAGGAGCTCAAGATACTGCTGCTGGGTGGCTGCCTGCTGCCTCTGCATCTCAAACTGCTGCCTCTGAAACTCCAGTTGCTGCCTCTGGAACTCGTCCTGACGAGCCTGAATCTGAGCAAATGCGGTCAGCCTCTCAAGTATAGCCATCATGGCTAGGTCTGAGCGGGAGGCTGATCCTAAACCACCGGCCTCATGGTCGTGAGACCGAGGAGAGCGGTACCGAGGGATGGGCTGGTAATCCTCGTCAGTGCTGTCAGTGGCAACATCCTCAACTGGATCAGCTGGCTGAGTATCAAGATCTGCAAGCTCAGCCTCAGCAAGACCCTCAATGGTCTCGTCCTGCTCAGCTGCTGTCTCTAGAACCTCTGGCCTCTGACGCTGTCCTGGCCTAGGTGCCTGCCCTCTAGTCACTGAAGCCCACAACTATCGAATATCATACTCTGGAAATGCAGTAGTGGTATCAGATATCTCAGCTCTAATCTCTACAGGCAGGTCACACATAGATCGAATAATAAAACAGATCCAATGAGCATAAGGTAGCTGCCGGTGACCCTTGAAGCCCTCTGCTAAAGTGTCCTCCATCTCACATAGCATCAGATTCCAAATATCAAACGGTGTCTATGAGATGAGGTGATGAACAACCCAAAGCTACATCTGTGTCAGGCCCTCTCTGTATCCTAGCCTCGGAAGAAGAGTCCGCCTCACAATAGCATCTAGCACTCTAGCGAGGGGTGTCAAGCTAGAAGGTATACGTCTGGACCCCTCGCCAAATGGCTCACGGAAGCAAGGTCTGATCAAATCTGTGGGTGGTACTGTACCTCCGTGAGGATGTCTCGGTGGTGAAGTCTGTCCAAAGCACAGCTGGTGAATCTTCATCTCTGAAGCAGGGAGTCTAAGAATCTCTCGTACCCTGGTGCTGTATAGTCTGCGGTCACGGCCTCGGAATGCAAAGTGTATGAACTCGTGAGCAGGGTCAATCCACAGTGAGGAGTAGAACTCTCTGACCCAAGTCCCGCAGTAAGCTCTAGTCCATCCTAGAAAGTCTGACAGACCAGGTAGAAAGGACAAGTATGGACGGAGCTGCTCACCAACCACCTCAACAAAAGCCTCAAGTCGATAGACTCTCTGAGGTCTGAATGCAATCCCGCTATCGACATAGGCTCTGTAGAAATCCTCATGCAGAGGTGTGTAGAAGCCTTCTGAAGCTCGGGGATCCCGCTGAGGTGGGAACCACCGACTAACCTCGACAAACCTGAGAGCCTGTACCTGTCGTGTTGTAGCTCCCCTGAGGTCAAAGTGCTCAACTAGGGGGTGACCTCGAGCCCTGGGAGGTGGACGACCTCCATGACGCTGGCCCTCTGGCCTAGAGCACGCGTACGTCCTGAGCGATGACGTGGTGGAGTCTGAGCGGTCTGCTCCTCTGTCTCCTCTGTGTCATCTGTGGGTTGCTCTACAGGTGGGTCCTCTATGCCCTTTGTGGCCTCAGTACTGAGCTGTCGACCATCAAGATGAAAATGACGCTCGCCAATGTGAATCCCACTGCCTCTGCCACCCCTCTCTACACGCTCTGCAGCATCAGCGATGGCCCGTGCAATCTCTGCCTCAGTGGGTGTCCTCTTTCTCTTCTTGACGACTAACTTCTTGTGTTTGCCACGGGCTACCTCTGTCACCCTGGGAGGACTTTCATCCCCGTCACTCGGTCCACCACCAACATTCCTGCAGCGAACCATACTCACAGAACTCTCTAACTGAGAAAACCCTAAAAGGCAAGACAGTGTACTAACACTCATGAGGCTTGGCCTCAGTCCGTATCCGTAGGCTTGGCCTTGGATTCACAGCTGATCATCTAACACACACAGAGCACCAACAAGATCCTCTGTAAAGATGGAATAGATAGAGCTACTATTAAGCATTATATTTTAACTACCAGACGAGCAAGGTCCTTATGAAAGCAAGCATACGAGATAAGAAAAGAATAGATCATGATAGCTACCTCGGATGAGCGAAACTCCGATGAGAGCGTAAGAGACCTTGACGCGCTAGGGTTCCTCGGAAACGATGGACAAAAACTGGAGTACTGATAAGATCAAAGGATGCATTAGAATTTCACCGGAAATCCATTGGCAAACCCTAATAGAAAGGATCAAGGCAATGAAATCACTTTGCGGAGTCGAACTCATGCGAAAGACCTTTACCGAAGAACGGCCGGAGAAAGTCGAAGATGTCACGACCGTTAGGGTTAGGTCGTAGGGTGCGACGGTCGGAGGCACGACTGAGGCTACCGGAGATGATGGATGGGCGCGGGGAGGAGAAACGGCGCGCACGGCTGAGGAGCTGGCGGCGCGGGAGAGTAGCGGCGGTGTGGCTGCGCGGGACAGCGGCGGCGGCGCGGCTGCGTGGAAGAACTGCGACGGCGCGCGGGATAGCGAGGAGGCACGACTGCACGAGCGTGAGACGGCGAGGAGGCGTGGCTACGGCGGTGGAGAAGTCGGCGAGGAGGCGGCTAGGGTTCAGGTTCGGCGGATTGAAAAGAAAAAACGGTGACAGATGTATGATTGAAAAGGCTTAGATCCACTTTTCACGCGATGACCGGACGTGGTGGTCGATTGACCGGACGCGATGGAGCAGCGTCCGGTCAGAGTCCAGTAAGCTCCTGGTGCGACCGGACGCGTCCGGTTTGGGATGATCGGACGCTGATAGAGTCGGGTCAGAGTTTACCCGGGAACCCAACACGCATGACCGGATGCGGTGGTGGTGGTCGGGACCGGACGCGGTGGTCACAACGTCGCGTCCGGTGCAGCGTCCGGTCACATATCTTGAGATGGTCTTTGGGATGATCGGACGCGCTAGTGGATGCCGGGACTGGACACAGTGATGAAGCAGCATCGCGTCCGGTCCAGCATCCGGTCCAGCGTCTGGTCGCTGTAAAGCGCCTTCCTCCACTCCGATCTTCTACGCGACTTCTTCCAATCAAGTTCCAATTCAAAGAGACTCAAATAAACACCAATTGGAACCTGATAAGAGGGACCTCTCTCAAACCCTCAAATTTTTCAAAATAATTTTGCCTTATGCTAGTATTATTTTTAAGAAAATACACAATAAACACTCGAGGAGCAACGCATGGCCATGCAATAGAGTTTATGAACTCTTGGGAGCGTCAAATGCTCTCTCTATTTATGGATGAACATAGAGGTTGCTCAAAGCAAAACCGAAAAAAAAAACGATAAAGCAACAACCATGCATATGCAATGCAAAGCAAGAAAGAAAGACTAGGTTGCTTGTCAAGTTTGATCCACGATTAGGCTTCTTTACTCCTCCAAAGGAGGGTTATCGTAACCGTGTTAGACAAGTTCTAGATGCATTGCGGAAATTTAAAAATGACATATGATACAATGCAATGCAAGGAACAACACAAGCTAATTTTTTAAAGTTACTAGAATCGAGCACATTTAGTTCACTTCTCAACCTACAAAAGGTAGCCTCATCCAAAGGTTTAGTGAAGATATCCGCTAATTGATTTTCACTTCTTACACCTTCTAGTGATATATTATTTTTAGCAACATGATCTCTTAGAAAGTGGTGGCGGATATCAATGTGCTTGGTGCGTGAGTGTTGTACCAGATTATTAGCAATTTTAATGGCACTTTCATTGTCACATAAAAGTGGCACCTTATCAAGAACAACTCCATAGTCTAGAAGGGTTTGTTTCATGTATAAGATTTGTGCACAACAAGCCCCCGCGGCAATGTATTCCGCCTCGGCGGTGGACAAAGCCACAGTATTTTGCTATTTAGATGACCAAGATACTAAAGACCTTCCAAGCAAATGGCACCCTCCGGATGTGCTTTTTCTATCAATTTTGCAACCGGCATAATCTAGCTCCTTTGCGGTACCAAAGACCAATGCTTGGGGTGTGCTTAAGATATCTTAAGATTCTTTTTACGGCATTTAGGTGAGGTTCTTTAGGGCACACTTGAAAGCGAGCACACATGCACACACTAAACATGATATCGGGCCTAGATGCGGTAAGGTACAATAAGCTACCAATCATAGAACGGTAGAGAGTTTGATTAATTGGTTTACCTCCCTCATCTAGGTCGAGATGTCCATTAGATGGCATTGGGGTCTTGATTGGCTTACACTCTTCCATCTTGAATCTTTTGAGAAGATCCTTGGTATACTTTTCTTGAGAGATGAAAATCCCTTCTCTCATTTGCTTGACTTGAAAACCAAGGAAGAATATTAGCTCACCAATCATTGACATCTCGAACTCCTTCGACATCAACTCACCAAATTCCTTGCAATAATCTTCATTTGTTGATCCGAAGATAATATCATCAACATAGACTTGACAAATGAAGATCTCCCCATTAAGCTTCTTGGTGAATAGTGTGGTGTCGACCTTCCTAATAGTGAAGTCCTTCTCGATGAGGAAGTCCCGGAGGCGCTCATACCACGCTCTAGGGGCTTGCTTGAGCCCATATAGCGCCTTGGACAACCTATAAACATGATTAGGATATCTAGGGTCTTCAAACCCGGGAGGTTGTTCAACATAGACTAGTTCATTTATGAAGCCATTTAAAAATGCACTTTTCACATCCATTTGATATAGTTTCATTTCATGATGTGATGCATATGCAAGTAGGATACGAATGGCTTCAAGTCTTGCAACGGGTGCAAAGGTCTCTCCAAAATCAAGACCTTCAACTTGAGAGAACCCCTTTGCAACTAGTCTTGTCTTGTTCCTCACTACTACGCCTTGGTCATCTTGCTTGTTACGGAACACCCACTTGGTTCCAATGACTCTTGCACCTTTTGGATGCTCTTCAAGTGTCCAAACTTGATTGCGGGTGAAGTTGTTCAATTCTTCGTGCATAGCATTCACCCAATCCGGATCTCAAAGAGCTTCTTCTACATTCTTAGGTTCAAGGCAAGAGACAAAAGAGTGATGTTCAACAAATAAAGCTAACTTTTGAGATCCAATCATTACACCCTTTGTAGGACTTCCTATGATGAGATCTTGTGGATGTGCTTGAAGTAGAGGTGAGTTTCTTCTATCAACCACTTGAGGAGATGGTTGGGGAGCATCAACATCTTGAGCTTGTGCCTCGGCTTGTTCATAAGAGACATGAGTGTCTTCATTTTTAACTCTCTCATTCTTATCATTATCTTGAGGCACATGTGATGAAGATGGTGGATTGACAATTTGTACATCGTCTTCATCATCCTTAGGCTTGATGTCTCCCACCGGCATATTCTTCATTGCCTCCCTCAATGGTTCATCACCTACATCATCACAATTCTCAATTGCTCCTTGGGAGCCGTTAGATTCATCAAATTCCACATCATATATTTCTTCAACCAAACCGGTGGCATGGTTAAATACTCTATATGCTTTGGACTTTGATGAGTTACCAACAAGAAAACCAATATCACAACGTCTTTAAAACTTCCCTAGGTGTTGACGTTTTTTGTAGATGTAGCATTTGCAACTAAACACCCAAAAGAATGAGACGTCCAGCTTCTTCCCATTTAGCAACTCATAGGGAGTCTTGCCAAGAAACTTTTGTAGGAAGAGGCAATTTGAAGCATAGCATGCGGTGTTGATTGTCTCAGCCCATAATTTTTCCGGTGTATTGTACTCATCTAGCATTGTTCTTGCAAGAGTGATCAAAGTCCGGTTCTTTCTCTCAACTACACCATTTTGTTGAGGTGTGTAGGTTGATGAAACTTCATGCTTGATTCCAATCTCATCACAATAAGCTTCAATGTTTGTGTTGTTAAACTCTTTGCCATTGTCACTTCTAATTTTCTTTATCTTGACTTCAAATTCATTTTGAGCTCTCTTTGCAAACTTTTTGAAGCAATTTGCCACTTCGGATTTGTCATGAAGAAAGAAGGTCCAAGTGTATCTTGAGTAGTCATCCACAATCACAAGACAATAGAGATTTCCACCCAAGCTCTTGTAAATTGTAGGACCAAACAAATCTATGTGTAGAAGTTCTAACACTCTTGATGTTGACATGTAAGCTTTGGTTGGATGAGTATTTGCAACTTGTTTGCTGGCTTAACATGCACTACAAGGTTTGTCCTTCTCAAACTTGACATCCTTCAAGCCTCTTACTAGTTCTTTCTTCAATAGCTTGTTGAGAGTGTTCATTCCAACATGAGCAAGTCTCTTATGCCAAAGCCATCCAAGTGTAGTTTTGGTGAACAAACATGTCATCAAGTTTGCATCTTCAGAGGTGAAGTCAACAAGATAGAGATTGTTGTATCTAAAACCTTTGAAAATCATTTGCTTGTCATCTATCTTTGTAACTACCACTTTATTAGGAGTGAATAAGCATTGGTAGCCAAGGTCACAAAGTTGCCCAACGAATAGTAAGTTGAAACTCAATGAAGCAACATAGAGCATATTTGAAAGAGAGTGATCATTTGATATTGCAATCTTGCCTATACTATGGACTTTGCTCTTTGAATTATCCCCAAATGTGATCTTCTCTTGACATACCCCATTCTCTTTAAGTGAGGTGAACATACGAGGGTCACCGGTCATATGTTGAGTGCAACCAGTATCAATAACCCAATGAGATCCACCGGTCTTGTAGTTCACCTACACACAAGAGATCAAGCTTTTTGTTTAGGGACCCAAACTTGAGAGTGACCCTTGACTTTCTCAACTAGTGACTTGGCAACCCATATTTTCTTAGGCCTATTCTTGTTAGGGGGATCCAAGAACATGACTTTCATCTTTCCACTTGAATCTTTTCTAAGCATGTAATGAGCATTGAAAACAAAGGGTCTAGCATGCTTGGGCAAGGGTTGTGGTGGTAGAGTTTTGCACTCATGAGCAAAATGACCTTCTTGTCCACACTCAATACATCTCTTTGGCTTGGGCTTTGACTTGCTTTGTTGTTGTTGAGCTTTAGCCTTCTTCTCTTGATTTGCTAAGTAACCAATGCCACTTCTATCCATCTTCATGATGGTGTTCATGAGTAGCTCACTTTGCAAATGTTGGCCTCTTGTGAACTTGCTTAGGCCGGTCTTGAGATGCTCTTTCTTTTGCTTGAGCTTTTTGTTCTCTTCAATAAGTAACTCATTTGATGTTTGCTTTTCAAGAGCCATCAATTTCTTGTTCTCATTTTTAAGCATCTCATTTTCACTCTTGAGCTTGACATAGTCATCATAGTTGTCGGACTCAACCACATTCTTGCCTTTGCCGCTAGAGGCTTGCTCAATGTTCTCAATAATTAAGTCATCACATGATGTAGCTATATCAATCTTAACAATTTGGTTAGTAGCATCATGTGTCTCAAGAGCAAGCTCATTAGCAACAATAAGACTATCATAATTGATTTTCAATATAGTATATTTATCTTTTAGCAAGTTGAGCCTAGTGATGAGTTCATCATGCTTCTTCTCAAGTTTATCATGTTCATCTCTAAGCTCTTTGTTAGAAGTTTTGAGCTCATTGAGAGTAGAAGACATAATTTCATTTTGATCTTTGAGCTCATCACTAGTCTTATGTGCATTCTCAAGCTTAGATGAGAGTGAGTCATTTTCATTTTGGAGCTCATCATTTTCATTTCTAGTTCTTCTTATGATTTTAGAGTATTTGTTCAACAATTTTACAAGTTCATCATAAGAAGGTGCATCATATTCATCATCATTATCACTATCATCATCATCACTCTCATTGTTTTGTACCTTTCATTCACCCTTGGCCATAAGGCATAGGTGAGAAGTGGACGATGATGGTGAAGGTGGCGGTGAAGGTGGTGATGAAGATGTCGGTGAAGATAATGATGGCCCAATCACAAATGTGGTGACCTTCTCTTTCTCATCGTTGCTCTTATCGCCAGAGAACTCACATGATGACTCAATGTCGGTGAGCCAATCACCAACAATGTAAGCTTTGTCTCCCTTTTTCTTCTTGTAAAACTCTTTTCTCTTGCCATCTTTCTTTTTGTATGGCTTGTTCTTCTTCTTCTCATCTTCTTCATCACTTGAATCATTTCTCTTGCCCTTGTTCTTATTCTTGTACTTGTCTTTTGGAGGCTTAGGGCATTGATGAGCTAAGTGGCCAAGTTCACCATAATTGTAGCAATCCATCTCGAATATTGGCTTCTTTTTGCTACTTGTGAAGAACTTCTTCTTCTTGCCATCGAACTTGATGCCACTCTTGTTGAGCTTCTTTAGCATCTTGGTGGTCTTTCTCACCATGAGTGCAAGTGATACATCATCAATATCACTTTCACTTGAGCTTTCTTGCACCATCATGGCTTGGCCCTTCTTCTTTTTCTTGTCATGGCTAGCTTTGAAGGCCAAGTCCTTCTTCTTAGAAGATTATGAGCCCTCTTCCGGAGTCGTGTGCATGTACATCTCAGGCGCATTGATCTTTCCCAATACTTATGTCGGTGTTGCGGTGGAGAGATCACTTTGGTGAAGCACAGTGACAATGTGCCCATACTTCTCAATGGGAAGAACACTCAAGATCCTCCTTGCAACATCCGATTGACTCATTTGAGTGAGTCCAAGAGCATTGAGATCCTCTACAAGAACATTCAATCGAGTATATATTTCATTAGCACTTTCTTTGGGAAGCATCTCAAAAGAATTAATTTTTTTAAAGCTATGTGATAGCGTTCCTCACGCTCACTCTTAGTTCCCTTATGGAGAGCACAAAGATTTTCCCACAATTCATGAGCGTTTTTGGCATTACGCACACGATTGAAGATATCCTTGCCTAGGCCCCGGTAGAGTGCATTTTTTGCCTTTGCATTCCATTGGTCGTACTTCTCCTCGTCACCACTTGGGTTGGCGGGATCCTTGATAGCGGGAAGCCCTTCGATTGCGGCTCTAAGGCACTCAACATCTATGGCTTTGAGGTACGCCTCCATACGAATTTTCCAATATGAAAAATCGTCTCCCTCAAAAGTGGGAGGTGGTCCTTCCCCATTAGACATCTTGCTCTAGGCGGCGAAGCCTAAATAAGGAGCAACTCAACTCTGATACCAATTGAAAGGATCAAGATGCCCAAGAGAGGGGGTGAATTGGGCTTTTCTAAAAATTAATTGTAAGAATTAAATCCTACAAGCCAAACTTCACCCCTAGTGCCTACTAGTGTTCCTTATGATTCTACCGGTAAAAATTTTGCACCCTAAGTTCCAATCCTAGTCTAGCATGGCAATTCTAGGAAAGTAAATAATCAATGAAAGTAATACACGAAAGTAAATGCTTGAAAGTAAGGGTTAGGAATACGGCGATGTTTTCCCGAGGTATCGGAGAGTCGTCACTCCCCACTAGTCCTCGTTGGAGCACCCGCGCAAGGGTGTAGCTCCCTCTTGATCCGCGCAAGGATCAAGTGCTCTCTACGGGCTGATTCTTTGACACTCCGTCGCGGTGAATCGCCCAAAATCGCTCACAAGATGAGTTGGGTCATCCACGAGCTCACCGGATGATCACCAAACTCCCAATCACCACCAAACCGTCTAGGTGATGGCGATCACCAAGAGTAACAAACTAGAACTCTCACTTAACCACAACAAGCCTAAAGAGAAGATGGATGCACACTTGCTACTCTTTAGTCACTAATGAGGGATCTCAAGCTTTGATTCTCAAATCACTACCCTCATTAGGGCTCTTGCACTCCCTTGCACTTGAAAGGTGTTTCTCAGCTGAACAAATGAGCAAGAGACCTCTAAAAGAGGTGGAGGGGATGTATTTATACACCCCACAGACAAAACCAACTGTTACCAGCCAACTCAGCAAAACACGCACTGACCGAACGCGTCGGTCGATGTGACCGGATGCACCGGTCGAGTGTAACGGTCGAAAACCAGAACGATACCGCTGAGTGACCGGACGCACCGATCAGGGGTGACCGGACGCGTCCGATCGAGCAAGAACCTTACTGTACTTTAACCTGACGCTCAACTGCGTTCGATCAGTGATGACCGGACACGTCAGGTCAGCTAAGTACCTTACTGGAACATGACCGGACGTGTCTGGTCATTTTCCAGTCGCGTCCGATTATACTTTTACCCTCTGAAACACGTGTCAGACTGATCAACGCGTCCGATCCTCGCAGGGACCGCATCCGGTCAACCAAGTTGAAAATGCAGTGACTGTTAGTACTGACCGGATGCATCCGGTCGTGACAGAGACCGCGTCCGATCAAGGGTAAACAGCTCAAACGACTTCGAAACGCGATGCAACTTGAACCAAATTGCTTCCAACTGAACTTTGAGCTTTTCCTGAGCTACCTAGTGCTAAGTTTGATAAGTGTGCACCACACCTAAATAAAAGACTCACCTAGGTCAAGCTACTCGCTCATGCCCCCCTTTATAGTACGGTCAAAGGAAAAAGATGAAGATCCTAACGACTATTCCGGATGTAACTCAATGCCTTGACATCCAGAACTAACCGTCCTTAATCTTGTCATTGATCCTTTGAAAACCAAAATGATTTTCATCAAGGGGCATGAATACCATAGTGCCCAAAGCAGTTATCAACCCCATGACCTAACTTATCAAAGTTTCTGCAAAACACACGTTAGTCATGGTAATAATGCGTTGTCATCAATTGCCAAAACTAACTCCCGGGGCCTAGATGCTTTCAATGTGAAAGACAATGAAAAGACAACAGTATAGGCCTTTGAACAATTCTTCTTAAAAACAAAGGTTCGCACATCATATTATTGTTGCATTTCTAATTTCACACAAAACCAACAATTATATTCGCAATTGCTTCAAATAATGGATCAAATCGTGAACTATGATCTTGAGCAGTTTGTATTGAGTCCTAAGGAAGGCAACCCCACGCACGCAACCTGATCGGGTCACAAAACTAAAATCCAGTTGCGCTCCCTTACTAAGGGCTTATAAAAAAAGCTAGGCTCCCTAACCCTCTCGGCAACCAATGCGAACGAGAGAGGTTAGCACACCAAACCCTAAAGCAAAAAGATCTAACCAAGTGCAGAAGTAAAGGGAAGGTCACTGCCTAATTTCTCCTCAAATCTTAGGTTGACCAAGGAAGGAGTCACGATAATCATACAACTATAGGATACACCTTTCCTGACTTTCTACGTTCTACGTTTGGGCCTACTCTAAGTAGCCACGATTCAACTTCCTCCTCTACTAATGGAGATAAACTCAAGAGATCTACTTATCTAAGTCTAAGATTAGGTATCCCAATCCCATTAAAGTTTTCTATAATGGTATAAATAAATATAATTCCAAGTTATATGCATGTACCAGTAAAATCCCCATTAAGGGATGCAACATGGAAAGTCGAGATAGAACTCCCATCATAATCATATGTGGACAAACTAATCCCAGTCTAACATGTTAGTACCAAGCTCCTGGCTAACTTATGTGAATTACTATGTAGGGGGAGGCTAGGAGCATTCCTTGTTCTTCCTTTCTTTGTAACTTTGTTTCTCCTGTTGCAACCCACAGACATGTTTTCTATATCTATTAGACGACTTATGTGAATTCTGTGTGAATAAATAGCAAAAAGAAATCTAACTGCAAATCTCCACCGTCAATGGACTGGCAGCTAGCAGTAGCTCACGTAATTCCACCCTGTTTCTGAATTTGACACAGTGCACGATAGCTTGGCGACAATAGCGAGTCCTTGAATCTCACAAGTAAAGCTCCAATGCTCACATATATTTGTACATATATACATGCACGAACAAATTACTAGCAGCGATAAATATATTACTCTCTTCATTCCAAATTTTAAGTCATTTTAACTTTTTTTGGTTCATCAATTTTGCCATGTATCTACAGCTGCAGCTGAAGCAAGCTCTCCGGAGAAGGCTGATTTGCAGTGGAAAGATCTAAAGCTAGATTACAACAACAACTTCCTCTCTCTCTCTTTCTCCCGAGCGCTCCCCTAGGGCGACTCAGGGGGCAACCCCCACAGCACCCTAGGGCCTCCTCGTCCCGGCCCTTCCCCTTGGCCGCCATTGTCACCCATCGGCATGCGGCGGTGGTGACCCAAAAAAGGTGTCTGCCATGACTTTCCTCCTCTCCCCACCTCTCTCTCTTCCCCCTCCTAGTCCTCCACCTTGACTCTTCCTCGGTGCTCCTCCAGCGGGCTCGCCGGCTGGCGGCCCAGATCCAGGCTCCTCTGGGCTGGATCTGGCCTTCCCCTCCATGGATTCGTGACGGGGCTGGGTGGTCGGGCTCTAGGCGGTGGCCATCATCTAGGGGCGGGGTGGCGCTGGCCTGCGGCTGGATTTGGCCGGCCTGTAGCCTAGAGGCACCCGGCCCCGCGCTCGGTGCCGCTCCATCTCCTTGGCTTGGGGGACGCGGCTGTGCGGTGGCTGGTGCGACCGCCCCGTGCTGGATCCGATGTGGGGCATGGCGCAGCGCTGTAGCGGCACCCTATCTCCGCAGCTGGGGTCATCGACGCCGACACCTATGCGGTGCCCCGGCCCTCCTCCCTTGTCGCAGTGCGCCCGGTAGGCCTGCTGCGTTGGCTCTTGCGCCTGCCAGGCTATGGCCGGCGCTGCCCCCATGGCTCACCCCCTGTTGGGGCCGGTGTTTCCCGTGCTCTACCGGTGGTCGTGGCCCGGCTGGTCAAACTTGGGGCTTGTGCGGCAATGCTTCTGGGCCTCATGGCGAAGCGGCTGCAGTTTATGGTTCTAGGCGAAAGCTTAGCCCGGTCTCTGCCAGGCAGGTGACGGTGACGCCACGGGCGCCACAGACCTCCTTGGAGGTGTCGCTTCTAAACCTCGTGATTCTGCGCCCATATGCCGGATTCTGGGCTAAAGCCCAGCCTTAGAAGCTTCTAAGGCCAGCGACGATGGCGTCTAGGGTGTGCCCTTGGGCGTCACCTCCTTCCTGAAGGTGTCGTTGAAGAATATCATATGGCCGGTCGTTTGCCCCCCGTTTGGTCGTCGCGGCTTCGTGGTTCCTGCCGCGCGGCGAGCTCCTGGAGAAGTTCCTAGCTGTGCCTGTGTGTGTTTATATTCTACCGCAATGGTTTGTCCTGGTGCATTTGACCTTGCCGGCGTCGTTGCTTTGCCGCTATCGCTTTCTTCGTTGACGGATGCTTCGTCGTCGTCGTTGTTGCTGGCCCCTCTTTGGCAGATGATTTGCTGTTAAGAGTGTCTTGGCCACTCCCCACTATGAATGCTTTGCCGTAGGGGGCGTCTTTCTTCCCTGACGGATGCTTTGCCACCATTGGCTTTTTGGCCCCCTCTCTGGTAGATGTTTTGCTGCCGAGAGTGTGCTGGCCCATTTCTTAGTGGATGCTTTGCCACCGTGGTCGCTCGGTTCGTTGGCGGATGCTTTGTCGCCGTTCTCTGGGTGGATGTTTTGCCACCACGGCTCGGTCTTTTGCGTAGGAAACCATTGTGTTCTTGATTTTATCGCAGGCATAGGGGTAGGTCTAGGGTGTTGAGGGCAGTCGCTCTCTCTTTGTATCTTTTATTGTTCCTATGTTTATCCCAGGTTACTCACTACTATCTTAGTGGTTTGTAATATGTGCTATGAGGGTTCTCTCATAGCTGACTTGTAATTCACTCCTCTTAATAAAAAACGGGCTATATCCCCGATCGAAAAAAAGAGAAGGCTGATTTAGCTGAATAATAAGATGAATATAAATAGTGGCGGGCTACAATAAGCCATGTGTGTAAACAGAGGCGTAGAACTCTAGAGCACAAATACGGCCCAATAGAGCCCAACTCTTCACCGTACAGGCTAGTTTTGGCAACGGATTGAAAACTTGGAAGTCTGGAAATAAAAAGTTTTGGGCCATAGAAAATGTGGACCTATCACTACTGGCTACTGCTACGGAAGCTACGAGACCCGGCCCAACACCAAGCCCGTTACATGCATTATACGGAGTACTAGCTTCAAGACGTACCTGGACCCGAAATCCAACCCGTTACGTGCTCCCGCCCGACACCTCAGCGGAGGACCCACCCTGGGCACGCACCTGCTTCCACGCGTCACGTATATTCCTTCCTCACCAAGTCACTCCGCGCCCAAACCGTACCCAGATCCCGCGTGCTCGACAAAAGACGGCCGCTTCCAACGCGTACTCTTCTCTGGGACACACCATCCATGACATGTGGACGCAGTTCACCTCTCTGACCCACCAGTCATTGATATATTTCTTAACAGATCCACGTCCGCCTGGAAACCGTCTCGAAGAAAGTCAAAGCGTCCCCCGCCTCCACGTCACGTCGTGCCCCACCCGTTCACGGCGGGCCCACTCGCCGATCTGTTGCCTGGTCCGTCCGATCCCTGCCAGCCGACGGCCCGGATCCGGCTTGCACCGCCTCCGCGCCCAGCCTAGGCCTATAAATACGCACCCCCGGGCGCGCTCGCCACCCAGCGCGTCACAGTCGCATCGCTTCTTCTCCTAGTTCGGGTCTCACCTCTCGTGCGCAAAGCAGTAGCGGGTTCGGGTTCGGGTTCGGACGCCTCGAGAAGGAAAAAAAGGATAAGCAAAAGCTGCAGCACGGAGACGACTCGACTCGAGCGGCGAGGCGAAAAATAAAAAAGAGGATAAGGCGAGGCTCGACCGGGCGGCCACCGCGCGCTCCCAGATCCGTCCCACTCCCGAGCAGATCCAGCTCCCCGACGAGCCCGCGCGTGGACGCCGTTGCCTCGCCCCCGGATCCCGACCGTGGGGTTGCAGCTGCTTCAGATCCAGCGTTACCAGGTCCGGGCTCGCACCCCCTTGTTTCGAATTTGGAATAGCTTTGGATTTTTGTGGTTTCTTCGATTGGTGCGGGGAGGTGTCTGATTCGGGCGTGAATTGGAGGATTTGAGGGCTGTGCTGTTGGATTAGTGCGCGGTTGGTGGTTCGTGTTGGGGTTAAGCTTCCCATTTAGGATTAGGGTTTTGGAGAGAGGATATTGTTAATTTTTGTCTTTACATGCTCTTTTCTGTTGCCTGTGTAGCTTGAATTTGGTGTGTGCGCCACTGAAAATGGTTGTAAATGCTCAACAGATCTGTGACCCGCTGGCGCCTGGGCACATGACACCGACGGTCTTAATGGAGTTTGGGCAGCAGAGGCCAATAAAACGGGGATATGAGGAAATGGCTTTCAGGGGCGTGGCGGCAGCCGCGTCCCGTGGTTATACAGAGACTGTTGGCGAGTCGGAAGTTGCAGCTGGTAGTCCTGTTCGTGTCGATTCCGAGGACTCTTCGGCACCAAAGCGCAAGTGCATCAGTCTAAACAGCGATGGCTTCGACGTGAAGCGGGAGATCTTTGTGCCATTCAAGATGTCGTCATCTGAACGGCGGTATCTTCGGAAGAGATTCCGGGCAGAGCTTGATTCCGTGCGGGATCTCCTCAAGAAGCCAGAGTTTGCAGCCCCTGTTCCTCTCAGTCGGGCACCTGCCTTGTCATCCTCAGCTGCCCCTCGAGCCAAGAAGCCACAGAAGTCTCAGCGTGGTGTGACCAATGTTATCCGTGGTGCAAAGGGACGGTTCTTGCCTACAAAACCCCGACCTGAACCTTCTACGGTGTTATCTGAAGCTGCAGTGTTTAAGCAGTGTGAAGCTATTTTGAAGAAGCTTATGACTCAAAAATATAGTCATATATTCAATGTTCCAGTTGATGTAGTCAAGCTGCAAATTCCTGATTATTTTGATATTGTCAAGACCCCAATGGATCTTGGTACTGTCCAGAAGAAGCTCGAATCTGGCTCATACACAAGTCCATCTGATTTTGCTGCTGATGTCAGGCTGACCTTTAACAACGCTATGGCTTATAATCCTAAGGGGCATGCTGTGCATGACATGGCCATCCAGCTGAACAAGATGTTTGAGAGTCGATGGAGGCCAATTGAGAAGAAGTTGGCTTCTGTTGCCACTGAGAAACATGTTGAGGTTGACAGGGCTGACTCGAAGAGGAGGAAGACGCCTCCTGTGGACCGCAGTGATGTGTCAACGGAAGGTGTACGGCAGACAGAGCCTGAAAAACCAAAGATGACAGCTGAAGAGAGAGAAGCCTTTGGGAACTGCTTGGCTTCTATATCTGATGAGTTACCTCCTCACATTTTTGAACTGCTGCAACAATGCATCGACAGCAATACAGATATTCCTGGTGATGGAGAGATAGAGATTGACATCCAAGCTGTCAGTGATGACATGCTATTTGAGCTAAAGAAACACGTCGACAAGTATTTGCAAGAGAAAGAGCAGAGCCAGCAGGTGAAATCTGAGCCTTCTGAGAATGAAGCTGTGAATGTATCTGGCCTTAGCCACTCGTCTACAAATCCTTGCAAAGGTTTATTTTCTTCTAGCTCGAAATTCTCAATAGATTTAAATTACACGCCTTTTTCTGTGAAGTAGTCAATTTTTGGTTTGCTTGCAGGTGGTGAGCCTATCGAGGAGGATGTGGATATCTGTGGCAATGCCTCCCCTATCATGTTAGACAAAGATGCACAAATCAGGAGTAGCAAGCGCGGTAGTCCAAGTAGTTCCAGCAGCGACTCTGAATCATCTTCTAGCGGTCTGTGTCTCATGGTGTTTATATGCATTTGTTTCTATAATTATAGACATTCTTGTGTAAAGAAAGTGCTGCTTTTCTTCCCAGTTTTGTATTGTAAATTCTTTGAGAACATGGATATTATCTCTTCACGTCTTTTTGTTGGTATCATATTTCTATATTAATTGAACTCTGGCAATGACTTGCAAATTTGGCAAGGAACTAAAAGTAGAGGAGCAAACATGGTACTCTATAAATGCCACGAATATCATGTTTTCCCTTTTAGTAATTGTTTAGCGGGTTCTTGAAGATATTTGAATTGGGCTGTTAAATTTCAATGAAGTTGATGCAGGACATCATGCTGCATAACCCATCCTACTATAATTTCTAGCAGACTAAACCCTTTAGTAATAGTAAGCTCCTGCGAACTATTGATTGTTTGTGCATTATACATAACCATATAGTATAATTCTCCTGAAACTTTTCCTGTTTTGAGATATTGAAAGTCCAGGATGTTTACAATGTTATCGGTAATGCAGATTCTGACTCTGGCAGTGACTCTGAAAGTGAATCAGAAAAAGTTGGCAGCCCTGGAAAGCTTGCAAAGGTACTAAAGTGATTTAGTATTGGGTGCTACAGAAATAATACAGACCTTTAAATCTTATTTTTATATTAGTGAATGGATTATGGGCTATTTGCTGCCAAGTGTTTTGTGGTTGAAATATATTACTCCATCCAGTTACAATTACGAATAAGTGATGTTTATAGGGGTTGTCTAAAATAAACAACCTGAACAGTTACAAATTACTTTTTGTGTGTTGAGTTTGGATGTCTAAAAATGATGAGGATGAGTAGATTTGTCTTGAAATATAGTAACATTAAAGTGCCATGTTGCTATAATTTAATGTTACTCAAAGTTGTGTTTTGTAGACTATCGATTTCCAAAGCACCGCGTTTTGTTTAGTTCTGTTCTGGGGAGTGTATTGACCAGTCTCATGTCTGCAGACCTGTCATACTTGCCTGTCTTCAAATACTTGACACCCATTACCAAAATATCATATGCCCTTTTGTTCTATTATTAGTAGGCACAAGTATTTGCAAATGTTCCATCCTGAAACCAGCAAATACCTTTCTAATTATTCTAATGTCTGCTAGCTCCCTTAGTTGCTTGGGAGGGTGACTATCCTGTTTCTTGCTGCTCCGTCCCTGAAAGATTCGTGGTCTTTAGCAAATAGCTTAGTTCTTATGATGTGTAATAAGTTAGCTTTTGCCGTAATGCAGCCATTGTCCGGTAATGCCCTATTCTGCAAAGATGTACTAAAATTATCTTGGCAATCTGATGTTTGCGTTGTTCAGCATTCTGGTCACCTTCAGCCTTTATATTCTGGTGTAATTTTCTTGTGGCAAGGATGTGGATTCCCTTCCAATTTAGTTTACTGATCTGTACTGAATAATTGTTTTTCCAAAATTTTAGGGGACTAAGAAACCTGACCAGCTGGTGGAGCAAGAAAAGAGTGATGTTATTAGCCCAGCTGATGCCAACCGTAAGGCTTACTTCCAATTGTTATTTAGTTATTACGTTACAAACTATATTTGAATCATCTCTAATAGTGGGCTAACTGGTTAAACCACAGGTCCTGCTGACATTGTGGGACTCCATGGGGAGGACAGTGAGTCAAAGCCTGCACCAGGGGGTAAGCATGAATTTGTAGGCTGGTACGTATGAGGCCGTTGACCGGTCTCAGTGCACTAAGCTGATCGGATCGTCTGATCCCTTCCCAATGAAACATTTAGGGGAAAACTCAAAACCCGATACACAAGTCTCACCGGACAGGCTATTGCGAGCAGCCCTTTTGAGGAGCCGTTATGCTGATGTGATTGTCAAAGCTCGCGGCATTCTTAGTCAGGTATAGGACTTTGTTCTGTTTTATCTTCGTTTATGATTCTATATATGAGGTCATAATGTGACTCATTCCTGGCCTTCTGAGCTCAGGGTGGAGACAAACAGGAGGAACTGGAAAAACTCCAGAAGGAAGGTAAAGTGTGGCCACCTGTCTCATTCGCTGCTAGTTGCTCTCTCTTTCTCTCTCACTAGGGTGTTTTATGCTTATCTGTGGATGCAGAGAAAGCACGGCTGTTGGCTGAAGGTAATGCCGCCATGGAGGCTCGTAGAGCCGAAGCTGAAGCTGAAGCCAAGCGTAAACGGGATTTTGAGAGGGAGAAGGCTCGTCAGGCCCTACAGGAGGCAAGTGTAGACCTCACCCACCAGTAGTAGCAATTTCTCATTTTTTATTGTTGCTAAATAAGAAAATATAAATCCTCTATGCAGATGGAGAGAACTGTAGAAATTAATGATAACCTCCATCTCAAGGATTTGGAAATGCTTGGAACAGCCACAACAGAACATATTGTTAGCTCTGTTGACGAGACTAGTCCAGAGCGCTCTCAGGATGGCATGGCTGGCTATCATCCAGGATCTGTCAATCCTTTGGAGCAATTGGGACTGTTCATAAAGGCAGATGATGAGGAAGATGATGAAGAACCGAGCAGTGTTCCGAGCATTAAAGAAGCAGAGGAAGGAGAGATCAACTGATGGTGCTGTGTTTTGCCATGCCCTCTCAAGGGCTAGAGGCTGGTGCCAACCTATTGATCCAATAAAGTGATCGCCTCTTGTGGGCCACCATGTGTGGCACAATGGCTGGACAGCAGCGCGTGTCGGATGCTCAATTGGTTCTAAACTGGTGGTGAAAGCCCTCCATATTGTTGCTGCTGGTTTGTTAAAAATATGCGTGGGAAGGATGAAGATAATCGTTGCATAATTGGTAAATGAGAGTGGTCATTTGCTTCGAGGAGGCGCACAGGAGATCGAGGGAAGGATGAAGATAATCGTTGCATAATTGGTAAATGAGTGGTCATTTGCTTCGAGGAGGCGCACAGGAGATCGAGTTGGTCAAATGAACTTATTTATGTGCCTGGAGGATGGTTTTTTCAGCCACCATACCAAAACGGCTTGAATGATGCCACCGAACTAGTGGAGTTCAAATGGCTCATTATTTGCTGCAACCTCCATTTCAAGCGGGTTTGCTTAGCGGCTCATATAGCCTGTTTTCTCATCTTTTTTTTTCTCTGTTTTAGATTGTGTAGCAGTTGGGCTAGTTGCTTCCTGCTGTAAATCCGAATTTTGATTAGTGAAGGAAGTGCTAGCTGTTTGTTGAGCATGAGCGAAAAGAACTGCTCTTGCTCAGCATTTACAAGAGAAATTGTTTTGCAGATGCACGTCCAGGCTTCTCTGTAATTACCATTTCTTGCGCAATCAGTGTCTTCCGTGTGACATTTGTTCATCAGGACGCCAGTGCTCTTATTGATTGAACATGCCATTGAGAAATGGCATCCTCGTTTGAGATTGCTGGGCTGGGTTGTTGACCCGTCCGTCAGAGTTGGTAGGCTGTAAAATTCGAGGAAGTGATTCATCAACGGTGATTCGTTGAAGAATGTACGATCTGACACTGAAAGTTAGAAAATTCGTTGAAGGGCTGTGAATTCTTCAACGTCACAGTTAACACAAGAACAGTCCATTGGATTACCAGTTCACCACTGGTTATGCAAGGCAGCATGCACAACAAGAAAACAAGCACGCATAGCTGCACGCGAGGCACCAAACCAATCACACCACGCCGTGAATCTATGATACAATACACGTTGTTGGATGCAGTTGAGACACCACGCCGATGGCGATATGCCGTCAATCAGGACACCCTCAGGCACTGCTGTTTGAACATCTTGCTCGTCTGCTGCCCGCTCGCCGAGTCCTCCACGGTGAGGCCCTGCGCGCCAAAGCAGATGTTGATCAGCCTCCCGTTGCCGCACCCGTGCTTCCGGGCCGCGCTCTCCGCTGCCCCGGTGCCACAGCCGTCGTCCATGCACGAGTTGGAGCACGAGGGGTCCTCCGTGGCGTCGTCACTGTCCAGGACGATGTCCTTCAGCTTGCCGACAGGCGGCGTCACCATGGAGATCTCGTCATCGAGGCAGATGTCCTTCAGCTTCGCCAGCGGCTGAGGTGTGGATGATATCGAGGTCCTCAGGAGCGTGTCCGTTGGGGACCCAGACCGTGCGGTAGACGGTGCAAGCTGTGGCATGGCCTCCATGATGCCGTGTATGAGCTTTGTGTTGAGCTTCTTCTTGGTGGACGAGGAGCTTGGGGTGTAGCTCTTCACCGCTAGGGTCCGCTTGCCGTTGAGCGCCGTTGTCTTGGTAAATTTCTGCCTTAGTGGAGCAGGGGTCTCGGCCCCGTGCTCACTCAGCTTCTTGATCGAGTCCAGCGGGCTGCTGTCCTCTGATTTCTTGGGTGTCTTGTGGCGAGGCCATCTCAGCATCATCTTGAGACGGTCTTTGGCCCGGCTTGCAGAGCTCAGCCTCTTCTCTGATGATCCATGGTTTTCAGCGCAATCTGCATCTGCATGAGTAGGGTCATCCTTCCCATTGCTGGAACACGAGCTTGGCCTTAGAGACTCCACTGCTCCCATACCCGAGAACAAGAATATCTCGGCATCTGATACCTTGAAAGTGGTACCGGGACTGCTTGCAATCCCACCCTGCATCTTGATCTGAGAAGCAATGGCTGATCGGGTTCTCAGAATGCTGGAATTCAAGACCCCTCCGGCAGAAACTATCTGCCTGATGAGCCGGTCAGATGTTGCTGAACGCAGCTGCTGTTTCAGCAGCGCCAGCGCAGTCATGCCGTTAGCGTCTTCAGCATTCAGGTCGATTGACGGGGCGGTCATCAATAACTCGACCAGATCTGGGTGTGCGCAGCCAACCACAGCCAGGTGGAGGGCTGTAAGGCCTGCATCGTTTCTCAGATTGATGATCTTCTGGATATCTGCAGTTCTTTCGCGTATGAGGTATCTCATCAGCTCCAATTGGCGGTCAAGCCGTCGGAATCCTGGGGTCCTGAATCCTGTAACTGCCGAATGGAGAAATGTGTCACCAGCATTGTTAATAGCTGACAAGGTTGATGGAGACGCAGCAACCAACGCTTCCACAACAGGTTGGTGCCCTCGATAGGCTGCTACATGCAGTGCTGTGTTCCCGTGATTATCAGTCGAATTGATTATGTCGAAAGAGGCCAGAAGGTACTTGACAACCTGCATAAGGTATGCTTAGAAGATGAGGTGTAGAAATAGGAAACTTCTACTTTTCAATTCATTGGTACAACTGAAAGTAGCAAAAAAGATGGTTGCATAGCAACATCAAGAAACAGTAACAAAGTTGTCTGCATATCAACAACAAGAAGTGGATAGAAGGTTTGGCTGCATAGCATCACCAAGAAGTTTGTGGATCTAAAAACTAGAACTTTCTGGTGAATTTTTGAGCTAAACTGGAACAGCAGAAAGTATATTCACTTTGTTCTCAAGTTATTGGAAAGGGACATATTGATTGGAAAGAAAGCAAGCTTTTATGTCTAACTAAACTTCGGTCGGAACATTGGTGAAAAAACGCTGATGTCTCGTCTCTCTCCTCTCGACACGGGCGACCCGGGCGACTCGTGCGTCGCAGGCGCGTTCCATGGCGTGGGTGGGGAGGCTGCCACGGGTACGAGCCCTACGTCCGCTAGCGGGTCTGCGTCTCGTGCCCATGCTACAGGGTGCGGCTCACGCGCACAGGGGGCCGTCTCGGCGCTGAGCTCCGCGGACGCGGTCCATGTCTCGACTCCTCTGCAGTCGCTGACCTCTGGGCCACGGCGGATTCCAGGAGACGAGGGGGAGCGCCAGCCTCCTCTTGAGGTCACGGTACCCCTCTCCTCTTCCTCCCCTCTCCCCTCTTCTCACTTTCCCATCTCGGCTGGCGATATCGGGAACCCTAGCGATTCCTTCCGAATCGCGGAGGAGAGGCGTAAGGAAGTCAGGACGCGTCTTCCACACGAGGTATGTGATCATCCCGACGCCGATTTGAGCGCTCGCCTTGTTCATTTGTGGAATCACAGCATCGAGGTTGGGGTTTGCCGGGAGGTTTTTGTTCAGAGTTCGGGTGATTTGTTTTCTGGATTACCGGAGTTAGCTCCCCTTTGCGGAGCTAGATCGGTAAATCCGCGGTGGTCTACTTTGGGTGGTGATACCCGGTCGTTTTCGCAGGTTCTTCAGGCTCCTTTGCAGCCTGGGAAGACCATGGATCGACGTCCGTATCCTCCGAATCGTTTCAACCAGGGGTTCGAGGGGAATCGTGGGACTAGTTTTCGCCCGGGTTGGCAGGGAGGTAACCGGGGCTGGGTTCCGCGTGGAAGAGACAGAGGTGGTGGTAGATTTCAAGGTGGAGGTCGTGGTTATGGGGATAGAGACAACAGAAATCAGTATCGTCCTGTAGAACCAGTTACTCAGGAAGAACAAGAGGAATCTATCCCAAATCAAAAGGTGAGATCCACTGATGTTGAGACCTCGGTGAACAATAATTCACAGTCTGCGGCGAATGACTCTCAGAAGGTTCAGGAGGGGGATGGCGGGGCACGTGAAGCTCTGGGTGATTTGCTTGACAAACCTCAATTCTGCCCCAGATGTGGTAGGGTGGGACATATTGCTTCTGCTTGTCTTAACCCTGTGATGTGCTCAAGGTGTCACAAGGAAGGACATGTGGCGAGAGTTTGCACAACTAAGATGCCCTGGGAGTTCATATCTCCTTTTTGTGGCCTTTCTGCTTATGGGCAAGGTTTCCATTTCATTGAGAGTACCAGTAATGAGGAGGGGATTAAGGACATGTCTACTACTGCTTTAGTGACTGTCACTTCTGGACAGGCCACTGCTAGACAAATTGAGAATGAATTCAAACTGAAGGCTGGACCAAATTCCTCCTGGAGATGGTTTGCTAAAAGAGTTGGAGAGGGCAAATATCAGATGAGGTTTCCTAATGTACAGACTATTGAGGATTTAGCTCACTTCACTGAAATGAGAATGAGATCTGCACCGGAGGTGGTGATTAAGATCGAGAAATGGAATCCTATTACTGGGTCCAAGGGGCCCCTGGATGTTGCTTGGTTTAGAATATCCAACATTCCTTTTGAGAAAAGGTCCTATTCTAATGTGTGTATGGTGGCCTCAAAGGTGGGACTGCCCTTAGAGGTTGATAGAGACAGCTTGAACAAAAATGATTTTGTGAGGGTCAAAATTGGTTGTAGGGATGTAACCAAAGTACCTGCTTCTGTGGATGGGGTACTGGATTTTCACTTTTATGACTACTTTTTCCAGAGAGAAGTACCACAGGATGGGTTCACTGACTCATCTGGTACTAAATGGATAAGAAATGAAAGAGATCAGCCGAAGGATGATTTCCCATCACCTAAGAAACAGAAGATGGAACAGAGTAAGCAGGTTGGCAAGTTCTTTGAGGCTGGTCCAAGCAAGAATTATGGTACTGACAAAGGTAAACAGGCCACTGGGAATGATTCTGGGACTGGGAATCAGCAGCATGATGTTCCTGAGGAAAACAGTGAAGATGAAAGCCTTCTTATGGGTGATCTGGTTGTTCCTGGTTCTGAACAATTAAGGTTTGGAAATTTCGAAATTACTGAGCTGAAGAAAGTGGTTATCAATGAATATGGATCTAACTTCATGAAATATAAACAAGATCCCTTGGTGTCCATTGAAGCTAAGAAAGCTATTTTTGACAGTAAGAGAGATGATATCTTTCAGATTGATGATGTTATTGGAAAATCTCAACTTAACATGGAAAAGTCTATTGTTGTGGAGGATAAGGAAGAGGAAGTTATAGAGAGAGCCGTTTCAATGAGTCCTATCAAAGATAGTCAAGGGGGGCCTGAAGTTGACATGTCTAGTCAAGAAGAAAGGCAGCAAAATGTGAATCAGGACATTGATTGGGATTTAATCCAGAAGGAAGATGAACATGAGGTGGTGGTGAATATGATAGCAGGGGATACTGACCATGGGAAAAACAGTATCAAGGACAGCGCTCAAGAAGACAGTGCCAATCAGGATATACTTGTTAAAGAGACTAGCCAGCTGGAAGAGATGGTCGAGACAGCTCAAATTGATAAGGTGCAGGGACCTGTTGAGAAGCTCAATACCTGGGAAAATCAAGCCATCAAGTTACAAGCGGTGATGGAACAGGAACAAGATGTGGACAAGGAAAGGTGGCCCACATGGCAGGATGTGAGGCAGAGCAAGAGGATCAGAGCCAATGACTCTTTTCAGCAGAAGATGGGAGATCAAGCTGCTAGCAAAAATTTGCAAGTTATGGAAGATGAAGGTACTTTAATCATTCACCAGAACTCCTTTGCAGTTCTTTCTAACTCACATATTATTGATTTGGCTACCAAAATGGGGGTTCAATCTGAATCCATGTCTTTTGAGAAAATTGATTTGCTTAAAGATCTTGAGAATGCAAGAATGAAATTGGTTGAGCACTCAAGTGCTCCTGAGAATCAGGTGATTAACTTGGAAGAGAGTAATCTTCCCTTAGAGGACCAAAATACTCTTGATTGGGGATCTGATGAGTCTGAAGAGGAACCTCTTGTTCTGATTGCTAGTGTGAGAAAGAGTAGATCCTCTAAAAAAGGCAAAAAGAAAGTTAGAGCTTCTAAGAAGCATCCTGCTGATGTTTCTGTGGGCACTAAAGGAGATAAATCTAAGGTTAGCCCTAGGTTTAATCTCAGAGATAGAAATACTATTAAAAAAATATTTCCATGATAGGTATAATTTGGAATTGCAGGGGTGTGGCTAAGAAAGGTCTTAGCTCCTATATCAAGGAGTTAATCTGGGATCATAAAGCTGATTTCGTTGGTATTCAGGAAACAATGAAGAAATCCTATTCTGATAAATTTTTTCGAAAAATTGATAACAATAAGGAGTTTAGCTGGTTCTGGTCACCCTCTAATGGGAAATCTGGTGGGATGTTGAGCGGTGTCAGAAAGGATAAGTTTGATGTGGAGAATTTTGATAGCGGGGATTTTATGATTATTGCTAATGTTTTTGATAAGAGTCTTAAGAAAAATTGGTCCCTGGTAAATGTGTATGGACCTGCGCAGGATGAATTCAAAGATAGCTTCCTTGCTGAGCTGTCTGAGTTTTGTTTTAAGGCCAAATACCCCATTCTGATTGGTGGTGATTTCAACATTATGAGATTTAGCTCGGATAAGAACAAAAAGTTCCATGATAACAATTTCTCTTCGGTTTTCAATTTGATCATTAATTCCTATGATCTTAGAGAATTGCCTCTTTCTGGTGGCAAGTATACTTGGAGCAATAACAGGAAAAATCCAACTCTTGAGAAGCTTGACAGAGTGTTAATTTCAAGTTCTTGGGAAAATGAATTTCCTTTATGTAATCTCAGGAAAATTCCTAGATACATGTCTGATCACAATCCTTTGATTGTGAGGACAGATCTCTCCCAACCAATTGGCTCTAGGCCGTTTTGTTTTGAAAATTCATGGCTGAATCATTCTGATTTTAAAACTAAAGTGAAGGAAATTTGGAATAAAAAAGTCAATGCTAAATCTGCCATTGATACATGGTGCATTAAGATGGATAGAATTAAAAGATTTTTGAAAGGTTGGGGACAAAGCCTTAAAGGTCATACCAGGAAATATAAAAATATTCTCAATAAGGAGTTGGAGATTATTGAGAATTTAGAAGAAGAAAGTTCTTTGGATGAGGTGAGTTTGGATAGAAAGACTTTTATTCAATCTGAACTATTAAGATTGATGGAGGAGGAGGAGAGTTATTGGCATAAGAGGTCCAATAGCACGTGGCTTTTGAAAGGTGATTGTAATACTTCATTTTTTCACAGGGTTGCTAATGGGAAGAAAAGGAAAAATACCATCTTCTCCTTAAAGCACAATGATCAAATGATTGAAGGGGATGATGCCCTTGTGAAACATGCTACTCAGTTCTTTAAAGAACTTTTTGGTCCTGCTGCACCTTCTAGTTTCCATATGGAACCAGGGTGTTGGGATCCTTCTGAAAAAGTTAATACTCTTGATAATGAGGATCTTGAAAAACCTTTTTCTGAACTGGAAATCAAAGAGTCTGTATTCTCTATGGAGAAAAATACAGCTCCTGGGCCTGATCACTTTCCTGTTGAATTCTATCAACATTGCTGGGAGATTGTTAAAAAAGATTTGGTTGTGCTCTTTGATGATTTCTACCACATGAGGTTAGACATTAGTAGATTCAATTATGGAATTATAACTCTCTTACCAAAAGTTAAAGAGGCCAATTCTATTAAGCAATACAGACCTATTTGTCTGTTAAATGTGGTGTATAAGATTTTTACTAAAGCCTTAATGTTGAGACTGGACAAAGTCATGGGAAAAATTATTAACAGGAGTCAATCTGGGTTCCTAAAAGACAGAAACATTATGGATGGCATTTTAGCACTACATGAAATTTTACATGACACTAGAATAAAAAAGAAAGATGGTGTGGTTCTGAAACTTGATTTTGAAAAAGCATATGATAAGCTTAATTGGGAGTTCTTGGATGAATGTCTCAAACAAAGAGGTTTTGGTGATAAATGGTGTGGTTGGATCAAACTTGTGATGAGCTCGGGTACTGTTAGTGTCAAGTTGAACAACTACACGGGTAGCTACTTTAAATCTGGCAGGGGGGTCAGACAGGGTGATCCTTTGTCCCCTTTCCTGTTTAATATAGCTGCTGATACTTTGGCCAAAATGATTTCCCTAGCCCAAAGAAACAAACTATTCAAAGGCCTGGTACCAGAGTATATTGAAAATGGTGTTGCTGTATTACAATATGCGGATGACACAATTTTGTGCATCCAGGATGATATAATCCAGGCTGCTAATCTCAAGCTGTTGCTATACTTATATGAAGATATGTCTGGCCTTAAAATCAATTTTTCCAAGAGCGAGGTTATAATGGTAAGCCAAGATGAAGCAAAAAGCCTTGAGTTCTCAAATATGTTCAATTGTACAACTGGAAAGTGGCCTATTAAATATTTAGGGATACCAGTGGCTGGATCTAGACTTCATGTTGCTGACTGGTTACCTATCTGTGAAAAAGTAATGAAAAGGCTTGATGGTTGGAAAGGTAGCTCCTTGAGTTTGGGGGGAAGATTAGTGCTGATTAATTCATGCTTAAGTAACCTGCCAGTTTATGCTATGTCTATGTTCTGGTTGCATGTGTCAGTCATCGATAAGATGGACACTGCAAGGAAAAGGTTTTTCTGGCAGGGTGGTAACATGAAGAAAAAGTATCATTTGATCAAATGGAACAAGATCACAAAGCCTAAAAATAGGGGTGGGTTGGGAATTAAAGACTTGAGGAGAATGAACATCAGCTTATTATGTAAATGGTGGTGGAAAGCTGAAAATGGAGAGGGAATTTGGCATGATATAATCAGGAAGAAATATATGAGAAAAGGGATGGTTGGTCTTTTAGCTAAAAGCCCCAAGAATTCCCCTATGTGGAATGATTTATTAAAGGTGAGACATGTGTATTTGAAAGGGAGATCAATGAAAGTAGGAAATGGTAAAAATACCAGTTTTTGGCATGATAGATGGTGTGGTCTTGTCTCCTTAGCAGACAAGTTCCCTGATCTTTATAAGCTTTGTGTTGATCAAGATTGTTCGGTTGAATACATGAAAATGAAAAAGTGGAGATTGTCTTTCAGGAGATGGCTGCATGAAGACCTTCAGTGTCAATATAGGAGACTGCATGACATTGTATTTCGGTATGATATTAACTCTGTTAAAGATCATGCGTTTTGGGATTGGGATAAATCTGGTGTGTTCTCTGTAAAGTCAATTTACAAATATCTGAGTAGGCATGATTATGGTCCTAATTACAAGATGATTTGGAAAGCGAAGCTGCCTTTAAAAATAAAGATCTTCATGTGGTTGGTGTCTCAAAACGTCATCCTGACTAAAGATAATCTGATAAAGCGTAAATGGAAAGGAAATAAGTCTTGTGCTTTTTGTAAGGAGAATGAGAATAGTCGACACTTGTTTTTTGAGTGTCCTACAGCCAAATATGTTTGGAGCTTGCTGGCGTATGCTCTAGGATCTGTGTGTAGGCCAAACAGTATGGCACAATATTGGTACTGGATTTATAATATCCTTCCCCAGACTCCTAATCTTTACGCAGTCGGGCTGGCTGCTGTTATCTGGGCCATCTGGCGTATAAGAAATGCTGTTTGCTTTGATAACAAAAGGATGAAATCTCCTACTGAGATTGTTTGTTTGATCTGCTCCTTCCTAACGTATTGGGCAGGTTTACTCAATGAAGGTTTGAAGGAACAAGTGATCCAGGGTGCCGAGGTGATCAAGTCGACGGCTCTTTACTTCCACAAGCAAGACCTGCAGACGCACACGCAGGAGGGGCATCAACTGGTGCCGTTTGCTGGATAGAAGTCCCAGGCGGCGATCAGTGCTGCGCATCTGTTGAAATTGTGACAAAAAGGCGTTAGTAATGTTGAAGGCTCTGGACTTCCACAAGTTGGACTTGCCGTCTAGCTCTTTTGAGGAGTTGTATCTAGTTGCTTTTGCTGGTTAAGCTAGAGTTGTTGTTTGTCGCAGCTTTGTGATACTGTGGGTGCAGTGCCCGGGTTTGGAACCCCAGTTACTCTCACAG
The DNA here is from genome assembly GCA_038087645.1 of Saccharum hybrid cultivar R570. NCBI lineage: Eukaryota > Viridiplantae > Streptophyta > Magnoliopsida > Poales > Poaceae > Saccharum > Saccharum hybrid cultivar. The sequence goes on along the minus strand of JAQSUU010000191.1, from coordinate 4,801,814 downwards.
GGCCTTTTTGTTCTGTTTGTTTGTGGCCTTGTTCGCGGTTTCAGTGGTGGTTTGTATCCATGCTTATGTTCCCTTGGTGATCATTTGCATGGATTAGGTCCGGCAGTGGTGGTTGTGTGTTACTGTCCTCAAACTGTTACTATCTGTAATTTCGTTGCCTTGGTAATGAAATTCGGTTTTACCGTTGTGGAAAAATGTCTAACTAAACTTCCTACACGTTATGACCATGAACTGTATGAGTTGATAACTATGCTCAGTAAGGCCTCGTTCACTTCCACCTCCCAACCCAAAATATTTCCTCTTACACACATCACATCAAATCTTTCGACGCATGCATGGAGCATTAAACGTAGGTAAAAAAGATAACTAATTGTATAGTTTGTCTGTAAATGTTGGGACGAATCTTTTGAGCCTAGTTAGTCCATAATTGGACAAATTTTACCAAATAACAACGAAAGATGCTACAGTAACTTTTCAGCTACTTTTCGCGAAGTGAACACACCCTAAATGAAATAGAAAAGTCTGGCCAGCAAGTATATAGTGACACCCTAGCTTAATGCAGGATTACAATAACCAGGGATTAAAATCACTCAAGGAACATTATCCGTGTGGATGTGATATTACTGTCACATTAAACTATAAAACTTATTTGATGCCCCTTTATTGATAGAATTGTGTCCGTTCAAAAAAAAGAACTTTATAGAATTACTGAAGCAACAAAGTGAACTTAGGTGACACTCAGCATTTCTAGATGAACAATTTCCTTTCCACTATCAATCTAGCTGAGAAAAATACAAGCAAATAGTAGTTTGTTCTAAAGCAAACCAACTAAGTTTTAAATGAAATGCATCCTCTGTAGTCTGTATGCAGATCCTTGCTAAACCGAACGTTCAACATGAATCCTCTTTTTTTTTTGTACAGAACCTTTCCCCTTTTATTTAATTGATCACAGTAGGGGCCAAACCCCCCTCCTGATTGTTAAAAAAAAAACCGTTCAACACATGAAGAACTAGAAGCATATCAGAATCCGAAAAGCATGTAAACATCCTAAAGAAGAGTGTCCTTGATCCACAGAACACTACATTTACAAGTTTGCTGCATATGTATACAACTGATAATAATCATTCGCGCAAGAAAGGATCCAGGCTTTCAACAAGAATCGCTAAGAAAGCAAATTGTAGAAGATGCAGTGCAAGCAATAGCAAGTGTGGCTGGCTCACCTGCAGCTGCCCTCTCCCAGAGGCGGCATGCAGCACTGTGGATCCACGGATGTCGAGATACGTGGACACGCTGGAGGGCCCCTCCTCGAGTAGCTCCCTGAGCATCTCCACGCTCCCGCCTCTCGCGGCAGCGTGAACGGCCCGACTCATCATCTCAAGCCGGAAAACGGAGCTGCGCCCGGCACCGCCTTGGCCGTTCCGGCAATTCGTCGAGCACCTCGGTGACATGGCGTGGTCGAGCAGCAGCCTGAAGACGTCCGCGCTCCCGTCCCTGGCCGCCGCGTAGAACATGTCCGTGACGCCGTACTCGCCCTCGCCGAACACGAGCAGCGGGTCCCTCTCCAGCAGCTCCCGCACGAACGCGGCGTCCCCGGCCGACGCCGCCGTGTAGAGCACCCACCCGCCGTACCCGGCCCGGAGCAGCGTGTTCTCCCCGCCGCCGGCGGGGCGGTGGTGGTTCGGGTTCCTGCACTCGCACTCCAGCAGCAGGTTCCGGGCGACGGACGCGCGGTTCCTGGCGGCGTCGGCGAAGCGGGCGTCGTCGTCCCAGAGCGCCTCGAGGCGGCGGATCCGCCGGAGGGAGGTGAGCTTGATGAGCAGGTTCGGGTCGAGGTGTAGCAGCTGGCGGACGATGTCGTAGTGGCCGTCGGCCGCCGCCCAGTCTATCGGCGACGCGTACCACCACTGGTCGCCCGTGCTCTCCCACCGCAGCGGGAAGTAGCAGCAGGACTGATCCATCGCGGAACGTCCGGAGATCCAGCAGTGGGCTGCCGCTGCACTTGGAGTGAGCTGCGGTCAGCTACTCACATGGCATGTGATGCAACAACGCCGTGCCAAAGAACTGCTGCAAGGTGGAAGAAGGAGAAGAGAATGTGTGCATCAGCACTCGGCAAGCCACCATGTGACAAAAAAAAAGAGTTATTTTATTGCTTTATTGTTGGACTAGAACAGCAGATGCAAACCATTTGTAAATTGTAGATTGAACCTACGCAAATGGTGATTAAAAGCAGGCGAGGGAAGAAAGAACTGGACTGCAACTCAGACAAAGCCGAAGACAATAGTACATTACAACACCTGATGCAAAAGAAGTTGGTGTGCGCAGCTCAACTGCTCAGCAACAAGAACCAAACCATGCAGACATGCAGTGCCTGCAAATGCAAAGCTCGGCCTCATCAGGGCCCGGGATTAGGCCACCAAAGTGGTTCAAGAGGTACTACTACTGCTAGTAGGCAGCAGCGTGGTGCAAAGGTGCCATGTCGTTATGGATGAGAGAGAAAGGAGGGTCCATGGCTCCATGCACAGTACAGTGTGAAAGTCAGGGGTTGTTTAGGCTGTGTTTAGTTGAGAAAATTTGGGTGGAAAATTACTGTAGCACTTTTCGTTGTTATTTAGTAAATTTTGTCCAACCATGGATTAATTAGACTCAAAAGATTCGTTTCGAACTTTACAGACAAACTATGTAATTAGTTATTTTTTTACCTACATTTAATGCTTCATGCATGCGTCTAAAGATTCGATGTGACGGGTGGAAGAGAAAATATTTTGGGTATGCATGGCAAGTGAACGCGGCCTTAGTTGGTGAAAAAGTTTAGGTTCGGCTACTGTAGCACTTTTCGTTTTATTTGACAATTTATGTCCAATCATGGACTAATTAGGTTCAAAAGATTTGTCTCGTGATTTACAACTAAACTGTGTAATTAGTTTTTTCTTTCGTCTACATTTAGTACTCCATGCATGTGCCGCAAGATTTGATGTGACAGATACTGTAGCACTTTTTAGGTTCACTTTTCGTGAACTAAACAGGCTCTCAGTGATACAGCCGTCCAGCTGCAGTCCAGTGGTCCTATTTGCAAAAGAAAGCGAGACAGATAATAACTGAGACTACCCGCACCGACGTAACTCTATATTTATCCTCTGTACGTCCTAGTCAGCAAGATTCTCTCCTCTATACTCAATTCTCCCGCACCCATCCATCCTCTATATCATCATCTATCCACTCTATCCACTATAGGACTTACTTATCACTTTATCTAAATATATCCATGTGTGATCTAGTTTTGAAGGATTTATTGAGACAAATTTAATGGTGCAATCAAAATTTAATTTGGATTTTTGTTTGTGAGTTATAGCATTTTTTCCTTTGTTTATCTAGTGGGGCCCGCCACTATAGAGTATAGAGTAAGCACGGTACCACTCTAAATATAGAGTAAGAGAAAGAATAGAGTATCGTTTTAGAGTACCTAGTGCATCAGTTTTTACTCTATATTCATACTCTAAAGCTTTAGAGTATCGTTTTAGAGTACCCACTGCGGGTAGTCTGAGCGGAGAGTCTCTGAAAGATGAATCTGTTCTGTAGCACAGTATCAGACTACCCGCAGTGGGTACTCTAAATGATACTCTAAAGCTTTAGAGTATGAATATAGAGTAAAAATTGCTGTATTGGGTACTCTAAAACGATATTCTATCCTTTCTCTCACTCTATATTTAGAGTGGTATAGTGCTTACTCTATAGTGGGCAGTGGCGGCCTCACTAGCTAAACAAAGAGAAAAATGCTATAACTCACAAACCAAAAATTCAAATTAAATTTCGATTGCACTATTAAATTCGTCTTAATAAATCCTTCAAAACTAGATCACATATGGATATATTTAGATAAAGTGACAAGTGGATCCCACAGTGAATAGAGTGGATAGAGGATGATATAGAGGATAGATGGGTGCGGAAGAATTAAGTATAGATGAGAGAATCTTGCTGACTAAAACGTATAGAGGATGAATATAGAGGTCCATGAGTGCGGATTGCCTTAGTGGAGGCGAGAAGACGGGGGAATCTTTTCAGAGGGGCACGGCACGGGGAAGGAAAGGTGAAACAAAGCCATTCATGTTGGTTCAGCCTTTGCAACAGAATCATGAGGCCCAGAGGGAGAGAGAGATGGGGACAGCCGGACAGGAGGTTGATGCATGGAGGGGGCAGGCGAGGAGCACAGGAAGGTTGGTTTGGGGTTGGCAATGATGCAAATGCGTGGTAGCACAGTACCAGCAGTAGTTTACCGTCATGTGCAGTTTGGTGGGGGAGCTTTTTTGGGGCAGCTCTGGATGGCTGCAGATGGCCTCAGACTTGAAAGGCGTTCTCTGGATTCTAATCCGTGGCCTTGTTCCCTTCCCTATCCTAACCTAATTTTTTTTTCCAAAATCCACCCATCACATTAAATCTTTCGACGCATGCATAGAGCATTAAATGTAGGTAAAAAAGATAACTAATTGCATAGGTTGTCTGTAAATGTCGGGACGAATCTTTTGAGCCTAGTTAGTTCATGATTGAATAAATTTTACCAAATAACAACAAAAGATGCTACAGTAACTTTTCACCACTTTTCACGAAGTGAACACACCCCGTGTCTACATCCAGCTTATGGTTTCTACGGTTCTGCAGCTTGCAATTCGTAACCGGTACTAGTCAGAGCTAGTGTTGGCGACCGTGCCCTGTTCGCTTGAAACAGCTGTATTTTTTTTTACGAACGAACATTGTTTTTCTTTTATAATAAATTAGCATAAACTGAATTTTAGCGAAACGAACAGGTGATCTCATTCTACAGTTGATACGTAGCCTGCAGCACCAAAATCAGTTGTTTCCCAACTCTCGTAACGATCACCAGTGTAACACTTCACTCATACAGAGGTTCCATGTTTTGCCCTTCAACTGATAACGTGCTTTTGTAACGGAATCGGACAATTAACGTACTAGTGCAGAGTTGTTGGCTTGGCTTGGTTCAGCAAAGTACTGAAGATGGACAGGGACAACGAGACGCCAACTTGTTGCTGTCGGATTTCACTTGATGGTTGCAGTGAGCTCGCTGATGATATGGTGTGACCTCTTGTAGTTCGCACCGTTGAATCAATCCCCTTCAAACAACTTTTCATCCAGTTTGGCTGGATATAAAAAAGACTAAAAAAAATCTATGAGCTTCTTCACACCGAATCTGACCAAACCTAAAGCACAAATCAACCCCGGTGAATCTTGTTACCGTTGCTTTCTTATAAGCAGAGTTAATTCTCTTTTTTTTAAAAAAAAAAAGCACAAATCAACCGCGACTAAACCGCTAGCGTGGCTAAAATTAACCTCGCAGCGTTTCTCGACACAACATCAAGCACATCTACTGTCGTAACGAAAAGAAATCGTTTGAGAGTGTATATATAGTTTACCGTGTCTGCACGTACTAGTGCTTGGATCCGAAGCAACCTCTCGGATCTGCCCGATCGACGCTGTCCCGGTTTATGAATGATAGGTGTCTGATTGAGTTCATTCATACATGAATAGCACAAGAACTTAACTCGGATGAGGCGATGACGTTGATGTTCCAACGACATCGAGTAAAGTGGAGAGACTCTGCTCTCCATCGATCGGAACCGTCTCCACAATCCACATGCGTGCATATGCCTGCTACCCAACTGGCCTCCACGCCCTTCATTGCATCGTGTATGTGCCTACACTAATCACTAATTGTGCCTACCCGTAAGCGATCGGTGAATTTGATGCCAACAAGGTGGCGTGCTCGATCTTCTTGCACGTACCAACGTACGTACGAGCAGGATGGCGTATATCATCTACGAATGGTTTTGGTTTTTACGATGGGACAGTATGATCTGCAGATGATTTTGAGTAGAGTACTCTCACATGCCACTGCCCGTTTGTAGTGCAACGCCGTGCAATTGTATGGTTTGTTTGGATTAGCTTTGGGTGCTGCGAAGCGGACAGAGGGCGCCTTTGCTGTTTGCTCTGCCTGAGCGTGAATAATTGCTCGACGGAGGAGCCCAAGAGGAGAGAGCCTCACGGTGAGCGCTGTGGCTGCCTCTCAGTCTCAGCAGCTTTTTCCTGGTCCGGCCGGATACCATCTCGGAGACAGCACATCGGTGACGACGAGGAGCCGCGAGGAGAGGGCCACGGTCGGTCACGTGTTCCTGTTCCTGCCGCGAAACACCGAGGCTCGGTGACCGAGCGGTGCGGGTGGGAGTTCCACAAGGGCAATTTCACCAAATCATGTGAGCCCTCTAATTATTAATTGATTAAATGGTCACATATTTTGACGTCGCTAATTATGGCTGATAACTTTTCGATGAAAAATAGGACAAACTCATTATCTAATGGTAAATAAGGAATTCTCTCTTCTAGTCAATACCTATTGTACTATGTATTTGTGCCTACAAACAGCCCGACAACAACAGGTAGGTGGGCAACCTAGTTGTAAATGCAATTTTACCATTTCCTATTGTAATTGTGGTCATCATCTTGCGTCCATAATGAATCTCCGTGTATACTATATCCCTCCAGTAGAACGGACGAAAGAGCCAACTATGCCAACTGCAAAGCAACCGGCAGAACAACTATAATCGCATGTTGTTCGACAATGCAAGTAAACATAAATGTAATACTCAAACCTTAATTGATAGCTATTGTGCAACGGTATTGTAGAGAACCCACATTGCATTGTTTAAGCTTTCAATTTATGACGTCTCAAACAACATGAAAAATGCTAAAATGATAAGAAGTTCTGGGCAATTTTAGGCAAATTGAACGAGCCGGTTAGACCGGATCCTATCAGCTTAGTGGTTTTTTATCTAGACTTTTACTGGATACTCTGAAGACAAGACATGAAAACAGAAAAAATGCAAACATCCACACTGTGATATGGTTTGCGTAGCTTCAGATCCAAGTTGTTGATAATTTAATTGTTCAAAAGAGCAGCTATCATGCAGTCACTAGTCACTTAACAACAACTCCATACCAATATTGAAGTGGAAGCTGTACTGATTTTCTCTATAATTTGAATTCTTCCCAAGGTTCAGATACTTGAATCTATTATTTTAGTTGTTTCTTTCCGACCATCTAAAAATATGGGATGGACAGGTAAGATCATAAAAGTTAGAATTTATCTAGAACCCTACCTCGATTGGAGGCCATGTTACAAGGCAATCTTACTCTTTTCTTGATGCTAATTATGGGGTTCATAAACAACAAAAGTATACCTGATATTTTCTTCTGCAACGTAACTCAATATGTATGTTATAAAATATAAACCTGATATTTTGCTGAGAGAGAGGTTAGTCAAATTGATTTACTTCTCTTTTGCAATTGAACCATTAAGATGGGGATGTATAGGCGGTTCAATTGGCGTATGACTTTCAACAGTCAAGTTATAATAATTGGATTAGGCCTTCAGGGTAACTAATATTAATTTGAACTTAATATATTGATAGAGACAAATCTAGCAAGGTGTGTGTGTGGTGGGGGGGGGGGGGGGGGGGCTTGAGCCCCAACGCACGCCCTCGCTTAAAATTTTAGCCCCTATATATTAAGATGATATGTTCACACCTCGCAAATTGTCATGTTGCTTGTCATGTCCTCATCATTATCGTCTGGGATTGGCTTTCAATGACCCACCATATTAGAAAAGAATGTTTACACAGTGATTCATCACTGGCTTTTGGCTTGGTTGTAATGAGTGCGATGGCAGACATGTTTTGCTATTTTCCAATAGGTGTGTCCGAGTCATGAGAATTCAACTATAGTGTGGGGTCTACACCGTTTCAAAATTTCTCATGATCAAGTACATTTTTTCTAAAGATTGGTACTAGATATCTGTCATTTTTAGGAAAGAATTCATCAATGACCTTTCTTCTTGTAAAGATCTCTATAAGAATAACACCATATACATACACATCAATTTTTGTGGTAAGTGTTCTAGCAGCTGCAAGGCTTCCTTTTTAAAAAATGTGAATCATAAAGCACCTTTTAGAATTTTTTTGTCAAACTAAAAGCAATAACTCTAGGGGGTCAATCTAAAAAGGGCCACCAAACCGAAACTCATATAAAATTTTTGGGGCGCTTTTTAGGGCTATATTGTCCGCATGGGGGTATGGGGGCTCAAGTCCCCTTCGCTCCATGCTGCGCATGTCCCACTTAGAATTCCTTTAAAGAAACCCACAAAGGCCCATTTACCTAACATCACTGGAGCTATTTACCTAAGATACTAACATCACTGAAGCTATTTGGATCCCTTTGAATACAACAGCAAAGCCCCGTTCACCTAAGATATTGTCATCATCAAAGTTTTTGTGGCATTTATCGGGATATGCATCGGTAGTTTGGCTACACCAAGGTCAGAGTGACAATAAGAATTCGTGCCTCAATTGGTCACTTGAGTGCTAAGGTGGGTTTGAAGTGCAGGTCCCACTTCCACTTCTTTTCATCTAGCAATACATGCAAAACCAAATGGAAAGATCAATAATGATTCCAATGATCATGTTAATTTGTGCCATTGAACCTAGTAGGAATCCCCTTTATGGCCCAAGTTTGAGGAAGCCCAAGTAGTAATCCAAACTAAGATAATATGGTGGATATGTGACCGTGTCCAGAGGTGGAGACAAGGGGCCTGCGCCCCCAAATTTCTATCATATATGTGACCATGTCATCATGGTAGCACCATTGTGGTTCCAATATAAAGCTATATATCTTCATGGAGTTAATTGGCAAGGTGCATTTCCTACTCCATTTGCTTCATTCACTTTGCATTGAGCATTTCCTGCCACACATGCATACATGTAAGGCTTGAAGTGATTATGTGTACCATGTCCACTAATATGTACCCGATTCATACCAGCTAAAAAGGCCTGAATTTTTGTAGTTACAACTCATTGCTAGTTGCTAAGTTTGAATTTTTGTGGGCTCATTACATGTGTCTTCTCATATCTACTTCATGTGTCTTAGTTTCAATTGTTCATAACAACATGTGGTCTTGCCATTGTTGCTTAGTTTGATTGAGGTAGTTTATGTGACATTAGGTATGATATGTTTTTAAGGGAATAAGGCCTGCCAAATCTCGTTAGGTTTTCCATTTCTAAAACCTTAAATCTTGCGTTTTAGAAGAAATTTTGGGCTCTCATTGCAAATATTCTCCATAAAAACAAGCAAGATGGGAAAATTTGGAACTTTGTCATACTTAGATTTATTGTAGTTATATTTAGTAAATTTACAATTTTAAAACTTCTGTGCTACTTGTATTATTTTCCTTTATTTTTTTTAGAATTTTCTACATGTTTTAAAATTTTATGTATGTTTAATGGTACTAGAAAGACGTAGTCACATTGTAGGGTCGAAATGGCGGACTAGAGGGGGGTGAATAGTCCTTTCTAAAAATAATTGCGCCGGTTAACCAAAATAATTGTGAATTAAAATTATCGGTCTAGCCAAGGCTACACCTCTCTATCTAAGTTCACAAGCACCTTATAAAGACCCTAATTAGGCAACAAAGGTGTCGGGCTAGCTAGAGCTCACCTAACCAATCTAGCTTGCAAGGTCACATAAACCTATGCAATTAGTATTTCACGCAGCTGAGAGAGCTCCTACACAATCTAGTAAGCAAAAGCACAAAGACACCTAAGCTCACTAGCAATGCTCAAAGCCAAATTAGAGAGTGCAAAAATACTTAGCTACACAAACTAAGCAATGTGACTAACAAGGTTACTAAAACCAAATTAGCCACGCAAGAGAGCTACTTCTATGCTGCACAAGCAACAAAGTAATTAGCAAGCTACACAAGCTAACTAATTACTAGAGCAACTACACAAACACAATGTATGAAAAGTAAGTGCAAGCTTGTGTTAGGGAATTGCAAACCAACGAGAAGAACAATGTTGACACAATGATTTTTCTCCCGAGGTTCACTTGGTTGCCACCAAGCTAGTCTCCGTTGTGTCGACCGCTCACTTAGTGGTTTGGCGGCTAATTGGTATCACCCGCCAAGCCCGCACGTCGGGCACCGCAAGAACCTACCCCAAAAGTGAGGGTAGCTCAATGACACGCTCTACTAGTGTTGCTCTTCGCAGCTCCCGCGGGGTGAGCACAATCCTCCTCACAATCACTTCTTCGGAGCACCGCATAATCTTCTTTGCCTGCTTCGACGGAGACCACCATGAAAGGATCAAGATGCCCAAGAGGGGGGGGTGAATTGGGCTTTTCTAAAATTTATTGCAAGAATTAAATCCTACTAAGCCATAATTCACCCCTAGTGCCTATAAGTGTTCCTAGTGATTCTATCGATAAAAGTTTTGCACTCTAAGTTCCAATCCTAGTCTAGCAAGGCAATTCTAGGAAAGTAAACCAAGCAACAAAAGTAATACGAGAAAGTAATTGCTTGAAAGTAAAGGGTTAGGAACACAGTGATGTTTCCCCGAGGTATCAGAGAGTCGCCACTCCCCACTAGTCCTCGTTGGAGCACCCGCGCAAGGGTGTAGCTCCCCCTTGATCCACGCGAGGATCAAGTGCTCTCTACGGGCTGATTCTTTGACACTCCGTCACGGTGAATCGTCCACAACCGCTCACAAGATGAGTTGGGTCATCCACAAGCTCCGTCGGATGATCACCAAACTCCCAATCACCACCAAGTCGTCTAGGTGATGGCGATCACCAAGAGTAATAAGCAAGAACTCTCACTTGACCACAACAAGCCTAATGAGAAGGTGGATGCACACTTGCTACTCCCTAGTCACTAATGAGGAATCTCAAACTTGGATTCTCAAATCATAACCCTCACTAGAGCTCTTGCACTTCCTTGCAATTGAAAGGTGTTTCTCAGCTAAACAAATGAGCAAGAGACCTCAAATAGATGTGTAGGGGATGTATTTATACTCCCCACAGTCAATTCCAACCATTATGTGCCAACTCAACATTTTACGTACTAACCGGACACGCCGATCGACGTGACCGGACGCGTCCGGTCAGTGGCAACGGTCGAATTTGAAACCAACGGTGCTGAGTGACCGGACGCACAGCGAGTCCGATCAGGAGTGACCGGACGCGTCCGGTCGTGCAAGAACCTTACTGTACTTTGACCGGACGTACGGTCGAGTCCGATCGGTGATGACCGGACGCGTCCGGTCAGCGAAGTACCTCTCTGGAACTGGACCGGACGCACTGTAGACGCGTCCAATAGATTTCCCAGTTACGTCCGATCAGATCACTTACCCTCTCTGACTCTGGTCAACCCGATCACCGCGTCCGGTCCATGGGAGGACCGCGTCCGGTCGACCGAGTTGAAACTGCGGTGACTGCCAGTACTGACCGGACACGTCCGGTCAAGGATAAATGGCTCAAACGACTTCGAATCGCGACGCAACTTGAACCGAGTTTCTTCCAACTGAACTTTGGGCTTCACCTGAGCTACCTAGTGCTAAGTTTGACAAGTGTGCACCACACCTAAACAAAAGACTCACATAGGTCAAGCTACTCGCTTATGCCCCCCTTTATAGTACGGCCAAAGGAGAAAAACGAAGATCCTAACGACTATTTCGAACGTAACTCAACTCCTCAACGTCCGAAACTAACCGTCCTTAATCTTGACGTTAATCCTTTGAAAACCGAAACGATTTCCATCAAGGGGCATGAATAACATAGTGCCCAAAATAGTCACCATTCCCATGACCTAACTTACCAAAGTTTCTGCAAAACACACGTTAGCCGAAACCAACTCTCGGGGCCTAGATGCTTTCACACCACCAAGCCATCTAGGAGGTGGCAACCTCCAAGAGTAAAAACCACTGTCGGCTTGCAACACGATCACCTAGTGCCACTCGATGTAATACCCCCTAGGTGCTCAACCTCAGCCATGGCCAAGACACCCCTCTATTTGTAGCCCAAAGGCTAAAAATAGCCATTATACTTTTTCTGCGCATCGACTAGACGCACATGCGTAGAGACCGGATGCGTCCGATCGCTCCAACGTCGCCACATGTCACGGCCGTTCAAAAATAGTCATTGCCGCCCAACGACTCTCTTCGCGTGCACTCGTACAACTGATCAGACGTGCATGCAAGTCATGACCGGACTCGCGACAGCCAGAGTTCGGTCGTGGTCCAAAACCACACTGAGAGCTCTCAGACATGATTGGACACGTCCGGTCACCCATGACCGAACGCACCACCGCGTCCACTGGCCACTACGCGCTCTGTGCCGTACCGTGAGCAGTGTTAGGCGCGCGTCTGGTCGCGTAGCCGAGCCAGCGTCTGGTCGCATGCAGCAAGCTGCCTTCGCCTCGCGTCACTTTACCGGATGCGTCCGGTCATCCCGGACCCAGCGTCCGGTCACCATGACTACTCGTTTCTTTCACTTCACACGGTGCATCCTTTCACTTGGTCAACAAAGCAAGCATGCAACCACACACACTCCCTCTATTTTGCTTACAGTGCATGCAATGTTTGTCTACTTTTACCCTTCTCAAAGTGCATGCAATGAAAGAGAAGTCGAGCGCACACAAGGCTCCCTCTCTCTCTTTGCAATGCATGTGTGCTTTCCTCCATTCACTTTAGCACAGTTTTCTTCTCCATTTTTATCTCCTTTGCAAATGTGCCAACACCACCAAGTGTACACCACCATATGAAAGTGTGTTAGTATTTTTATAAACATTTTTCAAAGGATTAGTCATTTAATTCACCATGCTACTCGATCCTAACAACAATGCAAAGTTAGATCGCTCAAGTGGCACTAGATGACCGATATGCAAACAAGTTTGCCTCTCTTGATAGTACGGTCATCTATCCTAAACTCAGTCATAAACTTCTCTACACACATATGACCGGTGAAATAAAATGCCCTACAAATATACCTTTGCCTTGCGTATTCCATTCCATCTCCTCCAATGCTGATGCAACATAAGCTTCAGCAAAATACCCGATACCCATTACCTATACCCGAATTACCCGAACCCGAACCTGAGGTACCCAATCCCAAATTCGGATAGCGATTTTGATTACCCGAAATTAGTTTGGGTAATTCGGATAATATCCCCCGGTACCGAAACTACCCAAAGATTTATTTTTGTCTTTCTATTTATCATATGTTGTTAGTTGAACACTTTCACTTGTCACTTTATTAGAATATAATTCTCTCTATTTGAATGAGTGACTGTAATATATTATTCTCTGTAAATTGCTGTTGAAATTCTATACAAATTGCTGCTGAAATTATGTATAGATCGCTACTGAAATTTAGTGTAGTTTGTTGTTTTCTGTAAATTTGGGTATATCGGTAATACCCGAACCTGAACCCGAATTATCGGGTACCCGAATTTGCGGGTAGTGTTTTTTCGGGGCAAAAATCGGGTAGCAGTTTTCATTACCCAAATTTTGAACTACCCGAATTACCCGACCCGAAAAAATTGGCTAACCCGAACGCCCAGGCTTAATGCAACACACGCACCAACCAATCACAAATGATATGATCCGCTTCGTAACATCACGTGACCGTGTTGGTTCATTGATCTTGACTTCACTTGCTCTTCACCGGTGCTTCGGTCTATCGACGCCAAGTCATCACCCAACTTGCCCTTCACACTTGCAACCGGTACATCAAGCCAAGTCTTGTCTTGATCTTCTCCACCTTAGTCACAAGACTCAATGTCATGTCTCATATGCAATGAGCTGCTTCATCACATGTGTGAGCCTTGCAACATATCCAAGACATTTCCACCTCCATGGCATGTGTTGCTCACACAAGTGTATCTGTGGACTAATCACTTGTGTATCTCACATTAAACACAATTAGTAAATCAAACAAGGACCTTTCACACATGCACATTTTATGCTAGATTAAGAAATAATAATAAAGTCAATGAAAGCACGTATAGACCTTTACGGTAATAACCAGTGAATCCAAAGCTAATCAAGCTCAGCTTCCAAATGAGCCAGGGGATTTTTTTCTGAACATGGAAGAGATCTCCATTATTCATAAACCAAATGCTAAATCTTTGGCCACAAGCAACCAAATGCAAAACGGAATACTATCCAACACTAGATCAGTTCCCTGACTCAAACTCGCCCCAAGGGCATCTAAATTGTGGCCTACCAAATTACAAGTACAGGGATTATGGACTACATCAAAAGCAATGAAATTGCTAGCAATAGACTCTTTAATTCCCAAATGAGACCGCTCGCCGATATCCGATCAAAATCTAAAGAAATGACGGCCTACACCACCATTGAAGCGTCCGTTGCCAGAATCACTCTTTGAAACCCCAAGTCAGCGGTCCTCTGCGTAGCGTGCAAGCAAGCACAAATCTCAGCATGGAATGCCTCTCCCACGTTCACCAAAACTCTGTACCCCGAGCTGATCACTCCTCCATCAGCACCTCTGACCACAAAAGCCTCCACCCCCGGATCTATCACTCTGCTTATAGGCCCCATCACAGTTCAATTTCACCCAATCCCCTTCCGGTGGCTTTTCACAGATGTTTCAGTCTTTCAGAGTTTGCGCCAATTCCTTCTCACACCGCCCAATAGCTGACCACTCTTCAGCATAGGATTGGTGCGGATTGGGTGGATGCTGGACGGAGGGGATCAACCCAATCCACGCTTGGATGATGTCTCACGTGGTTATGTCCCATTTGTGCCAAACGAAGCCTCATTGATCTGGAACATGCATCGTGTATGTGCCTTGAGGCCAACAAGGTGGCGTGCTCGATCTTGTGGCACGCACGTACTAGCAGGATGGCGTATATCATCTACGGATGACGTTTACGAGGAGACAGTATGATCTGCAGATGATTTTGAGTACTGACTCTCACATGCCACTGCCCGTTTGTAATGCAACGCCGTGCAATTGTAATGGCTTGTTCGGATTATTAGCCTTGGGTGCTGCGAAGTAGACACAGGACACGGCCTTTGCTCTGCCTGAATAATTGCTCGAACTCGACGGAGGAGCCGAGCCGAAGAGGAGGAGAAGCCTCGCGGTGTCAGAGGAGCGCTGTGGCTCCCTCCCAGCAGCTTTCTCCTGGTCCGGCCGGATCGCATCTCGGAGACAGCTCATCGGCGACGGCGTGGCGAGGACAGCAGGTCTAGCGCGTTCGGCGTCGGGCACGGCAGGGCCAGGGTGGTGGGCGCCCTCGTGCCCCCAGCTCCCACGGGCCACGGCCCCCTTCGGCACGTTGCTTTGCCCGAAAGGTGCCCGATGCACCGATCCCACGGTCTCACCAACCGCCCCGCCCCGGCCGTCCCCAGGAGCTGGCGGTCGCCGCCGCCACGCGCCACGTGAGGCCGCCCGTCCGGATCGCGTCGCCGTAGGCGCAGGCCGGCCCACATGCGATTCGATCCGTCGCATTATTGAGGCGCCATGGATAACCCACAAACAGCGTTTCTTTACTTTCTTTGCAGCAATCGACGATAACGACGCCCCAACGTGCGCATCGGCTGCAACCTTGCCAAATGCAGCGGCCTGGTTGAACATGGAGTGGCGACAGGTGAGGCCCCTCATTTCCATCAGAGGAGTCGCTAACAGAGGATCTTCGTGCCCCTTCAACACCGTCTGTTTGATCGACTCTTGCTGTGCCTGTGTAGTAGGAGTACGTAAAATAAACCAGCAAAGCAGCTGGGCAAGCAAGTGCGCTGACATTCCACATTTCCATTTTTCATTCAAAGGGTGGGCAGTTTATTGCAAGCTTTCAAGCCCTGTTTACCAAAGGAAGAGAGCGCTGCGGAGCTGCTCCTGGAATTTTCAGAGTCCACTCTTACATGATTACCGACACCGCAGAAACCAGCAGGTCAGCTATCTGACAGCTAACAAACATACTAAGGCCCTCTTTGGCATGGCTCCGGTGGCTCCGGCTCCCGTCCCTCCGCACCTGTCGGCCGCCCATGGACCGACAGGAGGCTACTGTTTATCGAAGCCGTTTTTCTCTCTCCTCCTTTCCTCTCTCACAGACAGAGGCGGAGCCGAAGAAGCTCGTTTTTCGGGCTTCGCGGCTCCGGCTCTGCCTGACACCTATCGGCCCATGGGTGGCCGACAGGTGCGGGAGCCGGAGCCACCGGAGCCATGCCAAAGAGCGCCTAACTATGGGTGTGTTCACTTCCCATACAAACCCAAAATATTTTCTCTTCCACCCATCACATTAAATATTTAGACACATACATGGAGTATTAAATATAGGTAAAAAAATAACTAATTGCAGAGTTTGTCTGTAAATATCGAAATGAATCTTTTGAGCCTAGTTACTTCATGGTTGGATAATATTTGGCCCCGTTTGGCTGGGCTGATAAGCCGACTGAAAAACACTGTTGGCTGATTTGTTGTGAGAGAAAAATACTGTTCCGGCTGAAAAAAAATAAGTTGAAAATGACGGATTATAAGCCGGGTGAACAGACTCTTTGTCAAATAACAACGAAAAATGCTACAGTACCTTTCACCTACTTTTCACCAACTAAATACACCCTATGTTTGGCATCATGAAAAATAGTTCCCGGGCTCCTGGGCCACCATGAATTGTACGTAGGCTTTGTTTAGCTCCCAAATTTTCCCCTAAATTTTACTATGCAAAAAGAAGATTCCCCATCACATCAAAATGTCGGCAAATGCATGGAGTACTAAATGTAGATAAAATCAAAAACTAATTGCATAGTTTTGTTGTACTTTGCGAGACGAACATTTTGAGTCTAATTAATCAATTTTTAGATAATTTTTTACACTAAAAAACAAAACGCGCTACAGTGTTCCGACAGAAACACTGTAGCGCGCAGTACCGATTTGGTCGGCATCTAAACACGGCCGTAATGAGCAACGATATTTTCCACGGACACAGCTACCCTAAACATGATGAGGATGGTATATTAACTTTCACAAGTTCAATCTTGATAGATCGAAATAGAATCCCACAAAAAATAAATCGCAAGAGGATCCCTCAAAGAATAAATCGTAAGAGCAACTTCGAGAGAGACTCTATATCCTTCCTAATTACTAGAAATAGATATTTTGATGAAAGCTACTCTTCAATAGCTTTTCTATTTGGTTATCTAAATATAACTGTCTTCTATTCTGAATTCTCGCTGGCCAAAAATAGAAAACGAGAATGACTCTGTAGAGTGCAAATAAGATATAGAAAAACTATTGGAGAGTTTTTTCATTAAAGCAACTCCAAGAGATTATGTAAAATTAGATGCTAAAATCCATGATTTATCTATTGTCTAAAATAAAACAACAACAAAAAACTAGAGTAACCCGATAGCTGGTCTAAATTTTCGGTTCTCTATTTTAAAAAGGAAAAAGTCTACATAACCCTCCCCACACATACACCTATTGCAACTCGACTACTTCACCCCCTCCCCCAACTTGTAAAAATAGGTATTTAACCCCCTCATCTTTGCAAAACCGTTCAAATAACCCCTACGGTGGTTTTGCATAGCGGTTTTGCCACGCTGGCGCATTGAGGTGGACTTCGATGCTGATGTGGACGATTGACAAGTAGGCCTTGCTGTTAAGTGGCGCCCCTTCTCTCACTGATAGGTGGTCCCACCCATCGTCCCCTACCTCCAGCTTCCTCTTTCCCTTTCTCAGAATGCAGAGAGCACGGTGACGCGGGGTAGTCACGCATGGAAGGGGAAACCTAGCAGGAAGGAGTGGAGAGCGGGAATTAGGATAACGAGGTAGATAGCTAGCAGCTTCAGCTAGCTTTTTCTAGCCAGTGAGAACCGCGGGATAGACAACTTTTTATTTTAGAAGACCGAATAGAATAGCTATTGGAGTCCTATTTCTTCTAAAAATGTCTAAATTTACATTCCATAACACAAATGGCTACTCTCTTGGAGTTCCTCTGTTTGGTTACTCAAATATATCGATATTCTATTCTAGATTTTTTGCTAGCCAAAAATAGAAAAAGAGAATGACTCTCTGGAGTGCAAACAAGATATAGAAAAACTATTGAAGAATGAAAATACATGGAAAGCGATTTTTATACGAATGACTCTCCAAACGATGATTTAGAGAGTTGAAGGGTCGAGATGGTGGACTAGAGGGGGGTGAATAGTCCTTTCTAAAACTTAAATGCATTGGCTAACCAAAACAAATACGGAATTAAACTTATCGGTCTAGCCAAGACTACACCCCTCTTTCTAAGTTCTCTAGCACCTTACAAAGATCCTAATTAAGCAACTAAGGTGCTAAGCTTACCAACAGCTGAAAGTCCCTAGTTTGGTTTTGGCTAATTGATGAAACCTAGGACTAACCTTTGTATCTAAGTGGATGATTTAGATAAAGGTGGTCATTGCATATGAGACATGACATTGACTCATATGACCAAGATGGTGAAGACCAAGATGAGGCTTAGCTCGATGGACCAGTTGTGAAGGTGAAGGGCAAGTCGAGGCTTCGAAGCGAAGGACCATGCGATGGTGAAGCTTGAGCAAGACTTAGCGCCGACGGACCGATGCAACGGTGAAGAGCAAGTGAAGTCAAGGTCGATGGATCGAGACGGTCATGTGATGATATGAAGTGGATCATATCATTTGGAGAAACAAAATGGGCTCAAGGCAAAGGTATAACCATAGGGTCATTTTGTTTTACACTCAAGACACCATAGAGGGTGTGAGTGGTTTATGATCGATAGCCGAACTATTAAGAGGGGAAGTCTTATCGGTTATTCGATGCACGGGTGCCACTAGGTGAATTCATGAAGTGCATTGCATGTAGGGCCTAGTGAGCTAATTGGAAAACCTTTGAAAATGATTGAGAAAAAGCTAACACACAAGCACATGGAGATGTACACTTGATGGTGTTGGCACATTTGCAAAGGTGGCGTTGGTCGTGCTGTGGTTTGCGGGTAGAGAGGGGTTTGGGTTCCTCTCTCCCTCCCGCCGAGCGTGCGAGCATGGGATTCAGGCGATTTCAGGGAAATGAAATGCCTATTTTCCACTACGCCGAAAGTCGGAAAAGAAACAGAGGCGAACGGGGTCACTGAGGTGACCGGACGCTGCACCGGACGCGGTCTCGGTATGACCGGACGCGTCCGGTCAGTACAGCGCGGTTTCGGGCGCGCGGGCTAGGGTTTGCAACCGGCTCGTCCGGTCACTCACGGGACCGGCGCGTCCGGTCAAGTGCCCAGAAGGAACTGCGGTTCGCAAGGACGATCGGACGCGGGGCGCGTCCGGTCGGTCCGGTCAAGTGCCCAGAAGGAACTGCGGTTCGCAAGGACGATTGGACGCGGGGCGCGTCCGGTCACACGCGATCGGACGCGTCCGGTCGTCGAGGGAGCTTACTGGACTCCGACCGGACGCTGGCACTGTCGCGTCCGGTCGTTGCGAGGAGCGCGTCCGGTCGTTGTTTCACGGGCGCGGGTGCTGTGCGGATCGGCGCGTCCGGTCGTTGCGAGGAGCGCGTCCGGTCGGTTGAGCAGCGCGTCTGGTCATAGCGTTTGACCGTTGGCGCGCAGTGACCGTTGGAGGATCTAACGGTCGCATTTGAAATTTGAGGGACACGTGGACGTCGCAGGGCGACCGGACGCGGTTGAGCGCGTCCGGTCAGTTTCGACCGGCGCGTCCGGTCGTCCCGAAAAAACGGTCAGTGGAGTGGCAACGGCTCTATTTGTTTGGGGTGCTTATAAATACTCATTGGCCGGCCCTTGGGGAGGTCTCTTGGCATTTCTAACACTCTTGTGCATCCTTTGAGCTAGAGCTACTCCTCTCACTCATCTCTCTTGCTTGATTGCAAATCAAAAGTGAGATTGAGTGATCCCAAAGTGCATTGCATAGCTTAAGGGCATCTAGTGGCACTTGTGGGTGGTTTAGCCGGTGGATTTCTTGTTACTCTTGGAGAGTACCGCTCCTAGCCGGCTTGGAGATTGTTGTTGGCGTTGGCAAGAGAAGGTGATTGTTCTTGGCCACCTCCGGTTGTTTGTAAGAGGTTCTTGTGCTTTCCTCGGCGGGACGCCAAAAGCAACTCTATTGGATTGCGCGTGTCATTGAGTTATCTCACTTGAGAGTGGTGTCTTGCGGTGCCTTGCGGGGCGTGCCTTGAGGGGCAAGTGACTTGAGGGTCACACCGAGGAACCATCTAAGTGTTGGTCGACACAACCGGTGACGTAGCTTGTCGGTGCACAAGTGAACATCGGGTGAACAAAAATATTGTGTCTCTTGTCTCCCGGTGATTGGTCTACATATTTTGTTGTTGTCAATATTAATTGATTGTATATCATCTTGGTGATTGGCAACATCTTCACTCCACCGTCGGTATAAGATTCATAATCCTCTCTCTCGCATTTACTTTTACTAGATTATCTTGTGTAGCTCTAGTGGTAGCCTTTTCTAGTAGTTGTTAGCTTGCTCACTAGTGTAAGTTAGTGACTTAGCACTTGTGTGAACTAGAGATCATAATCTACTAGACTTGTGGATAGAAGGCTTGCATCACAACCTTTGGCTAAGCAAAACTCGCTTTACGCCGTTTGTTATTCTAACAAGTTTGCTTAGTGGTGCTTGTAGATTTTTTTTATAGGCTATTCACCCCCCCTCTAGCCATCTAGGACCTTACAAGTGGTATCGGAGCCGTGGTCACCGTTTAAATCAAGGCTTAACATCCTTCGGTGTGAAAAATGGCTCAAATTGTGTTCAATCATGTTGGGGGCAAGCCACCGTTCTTTGATGGTGTTAGTTCTTTTGCTCATTGGAAGAGAAAAATGACAATGTACCTTGGTTCTATTCATGAGAGAGTATTGCAAGTCACCGAGAATGATTTTGCTATCATTGATCCCGATCATCTCACCGATGAAGATAGAGCAAATAGAACATGCAATAGAATGGCTCTCAATACACTTTACAATAATATTGACACAAAAGTATTTGAGGGCATCAAGGATTTGGAATTGGCAAATGAAGTATGGACAAGGTTAAGTGAAACATATGAGGGCACTAAGGTTGTAAAGAGTGCCAAGCTATATGGGCTCAAGAGTGAGTTTGAGAACTTCAAGAAAAAGGATGATGAAACAATCATTGAAATGTTTCATAGATTGCAAGTGATAGTCAATGATCTCAAGAGCTTAGGGCACAAAACTCAAGATCAAGATTTTTGCCACAAGTTCTTGTTGAGCTTACCTAAAAGATTCAAGATGTTGATCATGATGCTACAAAGAGATGGGCTTGAAACAATGAAGCCCAATGATTTGCTTGGAGAGGTATTGACCTTTGACAAGTATGATCAAGATGTTGATGAGAAGGAGGATGAAAAGAAGAAGAAGATCGTGGCATTCAAGGCCACCTCCTCAAAGGGCAAAGCTTCAATTCAAGAAAAAGATGACAGCGAAGAAGATGAAGAATTGGAAGTTGATGATGAGGCACTTGCTCTAGTTGTCAAAAACATTGGCAAAATGTTTATCAAAAGAAGAGGCTTCAAAAAGAGAAATGATAATTTCAAGAGCAATGAGCAACAAAGGAAGTGCTTCAATTGTGATAGCACCGAACATCTTCAAGCCGAATGTCCCTATGACAAGAAGAAGAACAACAAGAGGGGCAAGTTTGAGAAGAAGAAGAGAGAGGCCAAGATGACATTCAAGAAAGGCAAAAATGGTGCCTATGTGATCACTTGGGAAAGTGATGATGAGGAAGAAGAAGAAGAATCATCCAACAAGGCTTTTGCTTCCATTGCTATCAACAAGAAGCCATCACTATTTGATTCATCCTCTTCATGCTTCATGGCTAAAGAAGCTAAGATATTATATGATGAGAGTGATGATGAAAGTGAAATGGAATATGCTCATGATAGTGATAATGATAATGAAAATGATGATGATGAACCAACTAAAGAACAACTATATGACTTGATGCAACAAACTAGAGACATAGCTATTGCCAAGAACAAGGAGTGTAAGAAGCTTTCAATGAAAGTAGCAATACTTGAGAAAGTTCTTAGTGAGCTTAAGACCACTCATGAGAGTCTAGTGGAAGACCATGAGGATCTTGGTAAGGCTCATTTCAAGCTTGAAAAGGCTCACTCATTGCTACTTGAGCAACAAGAAAAGAAGGAGGTTGTTGTATCATGTGATATAGGTGTTACATATGATATAATTGATGAATCCTTTAATGAACCTATCATCATGTCAAATGCTAACCCTTCTTGTAGCTCTTCATCCACCACCACCAACTCTACCTCTACTACTAGTGATGGTTTCACTTGTGATGCCTCACTAATGGTTGAGAATGAGACTCTCAAGAGAGAGGTGGATGAGCTCACTCACGCCCTAGGCAAAGCCTATGGTGGTGAGGCCCGCTTGCTTAAGTGCTTGGGTAGCCAAAGGTTCTCTCTTAACAAAGAGGGATTGGGCTACACCCCCAAGAAAGGCAAGTCAGCCTTTGTAACTCCAAAGCCTAGCTTTGTGAAGGGCAATGGTCGGTTTTGCAATAGATGCAAGCAAGTTGGGCACCTAGAGCATAATTGCAATAAAAAGAACCAAAGCAAGAACCTTGTTAATGCTATACCTTTTGATTCTTGCTATGTGCTTACCAAGGGTGTGAAGGGTGTGCAAGCTAAGTTTGTTGGTACACCAATTGTGGGCCCAAAGAAGAAGGCTATTTGGGTACCAAAGAGCTTAGTTACTAACCTACAAGGACCCAAGCAAAAATAGGTACCTAAGCTTCATTGATTTGCTTGTAGGTCAATTACAAAGCCGGAGGAAGACATTAGATTATTGATAGTGGGTGCACTCAACACATGACCGGTACATCAAGAATGTTTGATTCATTCAATGACAATGATAGTGGTGTTGATTCTATCACATTTGGCAATAACAAGAAAGGCAAGGTTATTGGCTTGGGCAAGATTGCAATATCAAATGATATGAGTATCTCAAATGTGTTGCTAGTTGAAAGTTTGGATTTCAATCTTCTATCCGTGGCACAAATATGTGATCTAGGCTACAAATGCATCTTTGGGGTTGATGATGTGGAAGTTATTAGTGTGAATGGTTCAAATGTGGCATTCAAGGGCTTTAGATATGAGAATCTCTACCTAGTTGACTTCAATGCTAGAGAAACTTCTTTGACAACTTGCTTAGTCTCCAAATCAAGCATGGGTTGGCTTTGGCATAGAAGGCTTGGTCATGTTGGCATGAAACAATTGAAGAAGCTTACAACTCACAATCTTGTCAATGGTTTGAAAGATGTTGAATTTGAGAAGAATAAGCTTTGTAGTGCATGTCAAGCCGGGAAGCAAGTTGGAAGCTCACATCCAAAGAAGAGTACAATGAGCACATGCAAAGCATTTGAGTTGATGCACATGGATCTATTTGGACCAACAACATATACAAGCATAGGCGGTAACAAGTATGGCTTTGTCATAGTGGATGACTTCACAAGATTCACATGGGTATTCTTTCTTAGTGACAAAAGTGAAGTGTTTGACACCTTCAAGACATTTCTCACTAGAGTTCACAATGAGTTTGAGATTAGAATCAAGAAAGTGAGAAGTGACAATGGAAGTGAGTTCAAGAATACAAGAATTGAAGAACTTTGTGATCATTATGGTATTGGACATCAATTCTCGGCCAAGTACACTCCACAATCAAATGGCCTAGTTGAGAGGAAGAATAGAACATTGCTTGATATGGCTAGATCAATGCTTCATGAGTACAATGTGAGTCAATCATTTTGGGATGAAGCAATCAATACCGCTTGCTACTACATCAATAGATTATATTGTCATCCATTGCTAGAGAAGACCCCATATGAGTTACTTCATGGAAGAAAGCCCAATATTTCTTACTTTAGGGTGTTTGGTTGCAAATGCTATATCTTGAAGAAAGGCACTAGATTGGGGAAGTTTGACAAAAGATGTGATGAGGGGTTCCTACTTGGTTATTCAACTACAAGCAAAGCTTATAGAGTTTGGAACAACTCAAGTGGCATTCTAGAAGAAGTCCATGATGTGCAATTTGATGAAACCAATGGGTCACAAGATGAAGAAGAGAATCTAGATGATGTTGGTGGAACTCAATTGGTGGAAGCAATGAAGAACATGGACATTGGGGACATTAGAGCAAAGCAAGTAATTGATATTCAAGATGATGATAAAGATCAAGTGCTCAATTCACCAAACAAGCTAGTTAGTGACTATCAAGTGTAAAATTATGGTGCTAGTTCTTCTCATCGAGATACATCAAGTGATCAACCAAGCTCAAGCAATCAAGTGCAAGTACTCCAACCACAACATGTTGCAAGAGATCACCCCATTAATAGTATTATTGGTGATATTAGAAGTGGTGTGCAAACAAGATCAAGATTGACTATGTTTTGTGAGCATGCATCATTTGTGTCAACCATAGAACCAAAGAAGATAGAAGAAGCTTTGAGGGATGCCGATTGGATCATGGCTATGCAAGAAGAGTTTAACAATTTCACAAGAAATGATGTTTGGGAGTTGGTAGAAAGGCCAAATGACTACAATGTGATTGGAACCAAGTGGGTGTTCAAAAACAAGCAAGATCAAGATGGCATTGTAGTGAGAAACAAAGCAAGACTAGTTGCTCAAGGTTACACTCAAGTTGAAGGTCTTGACTATGATGAGACATATGCTCCCGTGGCAAGATTGGAGGCAATAAGGATTCTATTGGCTTATGCTTGTGCACACAACATCAAACTATATCAAATGGATGTCAAAAGTGCATTTCTCAATGGGATCATCAATGAGTTAGTATTTGTTGAGCAACCGCCTGGATTTGAAGATGACAAGAAACCCAACCATGTCTACAAGTTGAAGAAGGCTTTATATGGCTTAAAGCAAGCACCTAGAGCATGGTATGAGAGGCTAAGGGATTTCCTTCTCTCTAAGGGATTCAAAATAGGCAAGGTTGATACTACTCTATTCACCAAGAAGATTGGAAATGATCTATTCATAGTGCAAATATATATTGATGACATCATCTTTGGATCAACCGATCAAGCTTATTGTGAAGAATTTGGTGCTATGATGGCCAAAGAGTTTGAAATGTCTATGATTGGTGAACTTAGCTACTTCCTTGGTCTCCAAGTCAAGCAATTGAAGAATGGGACATTTGTGAGTCAAGGGAAATACATAAGGGACATGTTGAAGAAGTTTGGAATGCAAGATGCAAAGCAAATTTCAACTCCAATGGGCACAAATGGCAATTTGGATAGTGATCTTGATGGCAAAATGGTGAATCAAAAGGAATATCGGTCTTTGATTGGAAGTCTACTCTATGTCACCGCATCAAGGCCGGATGTCATGTTTAGTGTTTGCATGTGTGCTAGATATCAAGCCTCACCTAGAGAAAGTCATCTCACGGCGGCAAAAAGAATATTGAGGTACTTGAAGCAAACAAGAAATGTTGGACTATGGTATCCCAAGGGGTCAAAGTTTGAATTGATTGGATATTCGGACTCCGACTATAGGGGTTGTAAGATCAATAGGAAAAGCACAAGTGGCACATGTCAATTACTTGAAAGATCACTTGTGTCATGGTCCTCAAAGAAACAAAATAGTGTGGCAATCTCTACCGCCGAAGCCGAATATGTGAGTGCGGGGAGTTGTTGTGCACAATTGCTATGGATAAAATCAACTTTGAAGGATTATGGCCTCAACTTCAAGAATGTGCCATTGCTATGTGATAATGAGAGTGCAATCAAGATGATACAAAACCCGGTTCAACATGGAAGAACAAAGCATATTGACATAAGACATCATTTCATTAGAGATCATCAACAAAAGGGAGATATTGCCATTGAAAGTGTTGGCACCGATGATCAACTTGCCGATATTCTCACTAAGCCACTTGATGAAAAGAGGTTTTGCAAGCTAAGGAATGAATTGAACATTCTTGATTTCTCAAACATGAGTTGAATGCACCCCACCCACTTATTGACATGCCTCTCCTTCGACATTGCAAGGTAAAATTGATTGACATGTCTTTCATCCTATGCTAAGGACTTGATAGAGCATGTAGACATAATAAGTGGTACGCATAAGCATTCATGATAAATCAAATGAATTTGATGGATATATGTTACCACTATTGCTTCTATGCTTATTTTGATCTAGTGGTGGCATATGACATGTTTGTGAGTTTGTAAACCTAGTGTTGAATCTAGAAGATTTGCTATAAGTGTTTAATTCAACATAGGCAAGATAACCCTTATTTTGAGGAGTGAAGAAGCTTGTCTTTGGTTCAAATCGAATTAAATATCTTTGGCAAGTATTCTAGGTTAAACCAAATTTGATAAATTTTTTAACCTTACATGTGGTATCGAATTAATTTCAATCTACTCCATCAAACACTTTTCCTTCTCTCCACAATTTGATCCCTTTTTTGGGTAAGTTGTTGACAAAGGGGGAGAGAAAAAGATGATTCAACTTGATAAAGGGGTAAATAAAATTTATGATGAGAAAAAGATGATTCAACTTGATAAAGGGGTAAATAAAATTTGTTGATGCACACAAGTAGGGGGTGCAAGCTCATAAACAAAGTTGTTGCATTTGTTTGTGCATTCTCATATGACTTGCTCATTGCACATGTATTTAAACTCAATATACATGCTTGTGTGGTGCAATGCTAGTATAGAAATTGGATGATGAAATGATCTACTAGCATGCATAGGAATAGTTTACATGTGGTATCTAGACTTGCCTAAAGCTTTACAAGTGGTTAGCTTTACAAGTGGTCCAAGAACCTTTACATATAATGTTGATCTCACGGGGTTCTTGAGTTTTGATGGATGTCTAGTTACTTCATGATGCTAAGGATGGTGTAAAAGGCAACTCCGATTGGTATCACGCTTCAAAGGTCCATTTCTTACACCATAGCATCATTTTGGTAGAATTACTCTCCCACCATTTCTATCCATGCATATGTGCAAAGCTTTCAATCCAAACTCTATGCGCATATGTAGGGGGAGCTAATGCTACCAAAACCGAGCTTGTGATAATTGTCCAAACTTTACTTATAAGCAAAATGATTGGACAAGTATGACAAGTTTAAAACTTTTATTATCAAGATCATCTTTGTGAGGGTTGTCATCAATTACCAAAAAGGGGGAGATTGAAAGTCCCTAGTTTGGTTTTGGCTAATTGATGAAACCTAGGACTAACCTTTGTATCTAAGTGGATGATTTAGATAAAGGTGGTCATTGCATATGAGACATGACATTGACTCATATGACCAAGATGGTGAAGACCAAGATGAGGCTTGGCTCGATGGACCGGTTGTGAAGGTGAAGGGCAAGTCGAGGCTTCGAAGCGAAGGACCATGCGATGGTGAAGCTTGAGCAAGACTTAGCGCCGACGGACCGATGCAACGGTGAAGAGCAAGTGAAGTCAAGGTTGATGGATCGAGACGGTCATGTGATGATATGAAGTGGATCATATCATTTGGAGAAACAAAATGGGCTCAAGGCAAAGGTATAACCATAGGGTCATTTTGTTTTACAGTCAAGACACCATAGAGGGTGTGAGTGGTTTAGGATCGATAGCCGAACTATTAAGAGGAGAAGTCTTATCGGTTATTCGATGCACGGGTGCCACTAGGTGAATTCATGAAGTGCATTGCATGTAGGGCCTAGTGAGCTAATTGGAAAACCTTTGAAAATGATTGAGAAAAAGCTAACACACAAGCACATGGAGATGTACACTTGATGGTGTCGGCACATTTGCAAAGGTGGCGTTGGTCGCGCTGTGGTTTGCGGGTAGAGAGGGGTTTGGGTTCCTCTCTCCCTCCCGCCGAGCGTGCGAGCGTGGGATTCAGGCGATTTCAGGGAAATGAAATGCCTATTTTCCACTACGCCGAAAGTCAGAAAAGAAACGGAGGCGAACGGGGTCACTGAGGTGACCGGACGCTGCACCGGACGCGGTCTCGGTATGACCGGACGCGTCCAGTCAGTACAGCGCGGTTTCGGGCGCGCGGGCTAGGGTTTGCAACCGGCGCGTCCAGTCACTCGCGGGATCGGCGCGTCCGGTCAAGTGCCCAGAAGGAACTGCGGTTCGCAAGGACGATCGGACGCGGGGCGCGTCCGGTCACACGCGATCGGACGCGTCCGGTCGTCGAGGGAGCTTACTGGACTCCGACCGGACGCTGGCACTGTCGCGTCCGGTCGTTGCGAGGAGCGCGTCCGGTCGTTGTTTCGCGGGCGCGGGTGCTGTGCGGATCGGCGCGTCCGGTCGTTGCGAGGAGCGCGTCCGGTCGGTTGAGCAGCGTGTCTGGTCATAGCGTTTGACCGTTGGCGCGCAGTGACCGTTGGAGGATCTAACGGTCGCATTTGAAATTTGAGGGACACGTGGACGTCGCAGGGCGACCGGACGCGGTTGAGCGCGCCCGGTCAGTTTCGACCGGCGCGTCCGGTCGTCCCGAAAAAACGGTCAGTGGAGTGGCAACGGCTCTATTTGTTTGGGGTGCTTATAAATACTCATTGACCGGCCCTTGGGGAGGTCTCTTGGCATTTCTAACACTCTTGTGCATCCTTTGAGCTAGAGCTACTCCTCTCACTCATCTCTCTTGCTTGATTGCAAATCAAAAGTGAGATTGAGTGATCCCAAAGTGCATTGCATAGCTTGAGGGCATCTAGTGGCACTTGTGGGTGGTTTAGCCGGTGGATTTCTTGTTACTCTTAGAGAGTACCGCTCCTAGCCGGCTTGGAGATTGTTGGAGGCGTTGGCAAGAGAAGGTGATTGTTCTTGGCCACCTCCGGTTGTTTGTAAGAGGTTCTTGTGCTTTCCTCGGCGGGACGCCAAAAGCAACTCTATTGGATTGCGCGTGTCATTGAGTTATCTCACTTGAGAGTGGTGTCTTGCGGTGCCTTGCGGGGCGTGCCTTGAGGGGCAAGTGACTTGAGGGTCACACCGAGGAACCATCTAAGTGTTGGTCGACACAACCGATGACGTAGCTTGTAGGTGCACAAGTGAACACCGGGTGAACAAAAATATTGTGTCTCTTGTCTCCCGGTGATTGGTCTACATATTGTGTTGTTGTCAATATTAATTGATTGTATATCATCTTGGTGATTGGCAACATCTTCACTCCACCGTCGGTATAAGATTCACAATCCTCTCTCTCGCATTTACTTTTACTAGATTATTTTGTGTAGCTCTAGTGGTAGCCTTTTCTAGTAGTTGTTAGCTTGCTCACTAGTGTAAGTTAGTGACTTAGCACTTGTGTGAACTAGAGATCATAATCTACTAGACTTGTGGATAGGAGGCTTGCATCACAACCTTTGGCTAAGCAAAACTCGCTTTACGCCGTTTGTTATTCTAACAAGTTTGCTTAGTGGTGCTTGTAGATTTTTTTATAGGCTATTCACCCCCCCTCTAGCCATCTAGGACCTTACAACAGCTCACCTAATTAAATCTAGAGTAAGGTCACACAAACCTATGTACTGGTACTTTGCCAACCGAGGGAGCTCCTACACAACTAGTGAAGCAAAAGCACAAATCTCCTAAGCTCACTAGCAAAGCTCAATAACAAGGCAACTAATGCCAAATTAGAGAGCGCAAAACTCTTAGCTACACAAACTAAGCAAAGTGACTAACAAGGTTACTCAAACCAAATTAGTCACGTAAGGGAAAGCTTCTAGCTACACAAGCAAGAAGACAACTAACAAGCTACATAAGCAAACTAGTTATGAGAGCAACTACACAAGCACAAGTATATATGAAAGTAAATACAAACTTGTGTTGCACGAAGGCAAACCACCGAGAAGAGTAGACAAAGTTGACACGGTGATTTTCTCTCGAGGTTCACTTGGTTGACACCAAGCTACGTCCCCGTTGTGTCGACCAACACTTAGATGGTTTCCCGGTGTGACCCTCAAGTCACTTGCCCCTCAAGGCACGTCCCGCAAGGCACCGCAAAGACACCACTCTCAAGTGAGGTAGCTCAATGACACGCTCAACTAGAGTTGCTCTTCGCGATCCCCGCGGGGTGAGCTCAATCCCCCTCACAAAGCTTCTCCGGAGCCTCGCACAATCTTCTTGCGAGCTTCGACAGAGCCACAAGCCACCAAGCCGTCTAGGAGGTGGCAACCTCCAAGAGTAACAAGCACCACCGGCTTGCAACACAATCACCTAGTGCCACTCGATGCAATCTCACAATGCAATCGCACTAGAATCGCTCTCTCACTCGATCCGATGAACACTATCAAGCATGAGTGAGTTAGAGGGCTCACAAGCACCACAACATAAGTCACTAAGGCTAAAGTGTGCTCAGCTACCGGTCAAAGCCGGCCAATGGGCTATTTATAAGCCCCTCCACGAAAAGAGCCGTTGTACCCCTTCACTGGGCACAACACGCAACGACCGGACGTGCTGGTTGAACTGATCGAACGCGCTGCACCGCGTCCGATCGCCCTACGCTGTCCACGTGTCCTCCGTATTCAACCACGGCCGCCCAATCCTCCAACGGTCACTACGCGCCAACGGTCAAACGCAATCGACCGGACGCGCCGCTCAAATGACCGGATGCGCCGATCGCACAACACCACGCGCCAGCGAAGCATCGACCGAACGCGCTCTAGGCAACGACCAGACGCGATAGTGCCAGCGTCCGGTTGGAGTCCAGTAAGCTCCCTCAATGACCGGACGTGTCCGATCGCGTGTGACCGGACGCGCTGCGCGTCCGATCAGCTTTACGCCACGGCTACACTTCTGGGTGCCCGACCGGACACGCCGGTCCCGCGAGTGACCGGACACGCCGGTGCGAAACCCTAACACCTGCGTGCCTGACTGCTGCGTTGAACTGACCGAACGCGTCCGGTCAAACCGTGACCGTGTCCGGTGCAGCGTCCGGTCACCTCTGTGACCACGTTCGCCTTTGTTTCTTTTCCGACTTCCGGCGTAGTGGAAAATAGGCATTTCAAGTCCTCAAAAACGCCTGAATCCCGCGCTCGCAAGCTCGGCGGGAGGGAGAGAGGGACCCAAACCCTCTCTACCACTCAAACTTCATCGCCTTCGCAAATATGCCAACACCAACAAGTGTACACGTCATGTGCGAGTGTGTTTAGCATTTTCACAATCATTTTTTGAGGCGTTAACCACTCAACTTGCCACGCCACTCGATCCTAGCAATGATGCATAGTTAGATCACTCGAGTGGCACTAGATGACCGATATGCAAACAAGTTTGCCCCTCTTAATAGTATGGCCATCTATCCTAAACCCGGTCATCAATTTCTCTACACACCTATGACTGGTGAAATGGAAATGTCCTAGGTTATACCTTTGCCTTGCGCATTCCACTCCATCTCCATTGATGTTGATGCAACACATGCACCAACCATATCACAGAATGATATGATCCACTTCATATCATCACGTGACCATATTGGTTCATCGATCTTGACCTCACTTGCTCTTCACCGTTGCCTCGGTCCTTCGGTGCCAAGCCATCACACAACTTGCCCTTCACCCTAGCAACCGGTCCATCAAGCCAAGCCTCATCTTGATCTTCTCCACCTTGGTCATATGACTCCATGTCATGTCTTGTAACACCTCTGGTGTTTAGCTCCATAATTGCATTGCATTTGCATGAGCATAAGCATGCATCATTTCATATCATTTTATATGGTTGCAACTAATGTGGTTGTTTTTAGAAATTTGTTTGGCTCACATCATGTGACACTAGGTAGTTGGTGTAACAAAAGGGGAGAGTAGCTAATTATATCTCACAACACCTTAGTTATACTTAGGGTCACTAATGGAGCAAGGTTCATGTTGACCAAAATCACTAAAATGCCCTCCAAGTTGTAGTTGACCACCATTTAGCCCTAGGATGCTCTAGTTTGACCAATTAAAAAGTCTAGCTTAGAGACCTTGCATGGAGGAGCACCCTTAAGCAAAGCTGTAGGGAATTTTATGGGGAACAAAAGTCCCAATATGATCATCTCTTGAAACTAGCCAGAACATGCTCAAAAATGGCCCACAAGTCAGCTAGAGGGGCTGTCTCAACACTTAGAATTTTTCTAAGTCTCAAAAGTGTCCCTCCAGTTTTACTGTGACCTACTTTGGAAGCTTGTAGTTTGCAAACTAGACCAAACTACCTCCAACTCATGTTGACACTTTTGTAGTACTCACTTAGCTCTACAACATTGTCAACATCACCATCACCTAGTTCTAAATGGTTTAGGAGATATGGTGTCTAGAAAATCGGGTTTCAGTCGGCTTAATGACTGAAACTACGTTTCAGTTTCGAAGTGCACCACTTTGGAGCTATGTAGTTTCTAATCTAGGCCGAACCAACCCAAACTCCAATTGACAAACTTGTTGCCCTCATGTAGCTCTACAACATTGCCAACATGAACCACGCCTGGTTCTCACTGGTTTGGGAGTTAATCGTCGACGAAGTTGCTCTGTCAGTCGAACGATGACGGCCTCCATTCAGTCAACAGCATCGCCATTCAGTCGGACAGCCGACTCGCATCGTGGCGCTCGGGCAGAGCCCGGTGGCCGCGTGGCGTGCGCGTCCTGCCGTCGCCTCCACGTCACGAGCCCAGGCGCGGGGTTGAACACCGAGCAGACACCTCCACCCCCTCACTCGCGCTCACTCTCCTCCCCCTCCCTCTCGCTCTGGCCGGGCTCACCGAGGCGGAAATCGGAGACGCCATTGCCGCCGCAGCCTTCTCCATGCTCGCGCGAGCTCACCGTCTCACCACCGTCCTCTAAATCCCGTTCACTACTCCGCCAACATCCCCTCCACCTCCTTCACCCGTTGCTTGACCCGATTGTGCAGAGGTGAGGACGAATTTCGGTTTCCGCCACCGCGAGTCCTCGCCGGCGTACTGTCCGCGCAGCGGCTCACCGTGGCCATCTCCCTATGGTCTCCCTCCAGTCTCCCCGCTACGTGTTCTAGGTTCCAGGGTGGGTAGAGCAGCCTAGGTAATGATGCTACCGGATGGAATGGCCGGTACACGGCGGAACTCCGTCGTGCGCTGCCGCGCCATGGCCGCCGGTGCGGTGCTCACGTGGCCAGCGGCACTCGCTCCACCTCTGTCCTCTTCCTTGGCATGGAGAGGTCCGCCATGTTCTCAGGAAGCCGTAGCACACCTCACTTAGGTCCCTGGCCCCCGGAGCTCGCCGGACCACCGCCGGGTGCCGCCTCTGAGCCGCGGTCGCCATGGCTGTCGTAGCTAGGGTGGGATAGGGTCAGCCAAGCTAGGTTTGGTCGATGCGGGAAGTCACGAGGAAGCTGTTGGTGCTCTTCCCGTCGCCGGAGGCGCCGCCGTCGGCGAGCTAGAGCTCGCCGGAGTCGCGGCCGTCTCCCCCCCTCCGCTCTTCTCTCTCTGGCCTGCGGGCCCGCGCTGTCAGCGCCACGCGCGCGCGGGCGGGAGTCCGGGACGGGCCGCGCGTGTCGTGGGCCGCGTCTGCTCCCGGGCCGGCCCAGTAGTGAGTTAGGGTTCAGTTTTGTTTTTCTTTTCATATTTGTCACAGATTTTAGTTGATGTTTGGAAAATGTAGATCTAGGGTTTTACTTTCCCAAAAATTATGAGATAAATTTTGTTAGGATCTGCACGATGTGTAGTATTTTAGAAAAATATAAATTGGATATATGATGTTTAGTTTCTGGGAGATTTAAATAGGTCTTCGAAATGTGTTTTAAATTACATGCAAACTTGTTTAAATCATATCTTGAGTTTCAGTGTTCCAAAAATTATGAAATTTGGTGGGTAGGCTAATTTATACTTGCTCTAGCTTTGGTAAAAATTTGGGCAGTAGTGCTTAAGTACTTTTCAAGTTATAATGCTATCTTGTTATTTTAGGAAATACTTAAATGAATTTTAGAAATTTTTCTACATGTGCAATGTTCTTACAACTTTTTGGAGAATGTCTTGGTACCCTAAAGTGTCCAATAAAATTAGGAAATATGTTGTTTGACACTTTTTACTTTGAATTATTATTTATACAAAAATCAGCCTTTTGGGCTTGTGAATTTTGTTTAGGGAGTTTCTGTAAATAATTTTAGTTCAAATTTTTACAGTGGTCTCTTTTTGGTTCATAGAGTCTCCTGTAATTTTTTTAGAAATTTAGGAGGAGTTTACATATATGTTTAAAATTCCACTTAATTACTTAAGTAAATTAAGAAATGAGTTTAAATAAATATTTTAGGTAGGCACACCTTACTTTCTGGTGTTTTTGTGACCTATGTGAACTTGTGGTAACATTAGTTTGGTCTTAAGGGATGTTTGCCACATAAATAAATATTTAATCTTTGTAATTCTAGGTTTTCTGGACAGCTGGGAGTATTTCTAGGTTTGACCTTTGATAAAGGTGGTTGCTGGAAAACTTGTAAATACCAAAGTTGTAGCAAGCTTGATAAACTAGCTTGTATCAAAATTTGAGAGCATTTGGCTTAGTAGTTTGGGAGTTATTGCTGTTTAAAGTGACAGTCCAGAATTTGCTACTCTCTGTTTAGAGAGGACAGATTCTGGAACTTATGAAATTCGACATGAAAAACTTAGGAATTTAGGGTTGAGATCTGAAAATGAATTGAAGTGCATTTCTTAAGCTTTCCAGATTGTCTTAGATCATATCTTTTGGAGTTAGGAATCTTCAGTTATGTTAGAATCTTTGAGCTGCTGTCCAGAATGTCTTACTGTGGTATTTTGGTGTTGGAAGTGGTAACCTAAGTAATGCTACTCTTGTAATTGTTAGGTGCTAGGGCCTTAACCGAAGAAGAACAGCTATATCTTAGGTTGGGTAGATTAGGTAAGTACTTCTCCACCGGAGAAGAGATTTGCACGTATTGATGAAGTGACTTGAATAGAGTACTTTTATTGCTGAAATGCATTTCATTCCGAGCATGTTGCACCCATTATGCATCCATGATAATTATTGTGCACTCATGCAATAGGTGTTCCAGAGGGGGTGACACTCCTCGAGTTCGAAGGAGCAATTCCGGAGGAAGTCCAGGACCAGCCGGAGCAGCCAGAGGAACCAACCGGTGACGAAGCTCCTGCCGAAGATCTACCCGAGTGTCCTGACCACCGGCCCTCGACCTTTCTAAAAGGCAAGCTCCGGTGCATGCTGAACCCATCATTTTATAAATCTATCTTGAGTACTTTTAATTGTTTAATGCATTAAGTTGTAGGAGTTGTATGAAAACAATTGTTGCATTATACCTATCCTTGCCCTGATATCGTACTTAAATCCTAATTTAGGTTTAGGCACGTATCAATGCTTAGCCCTGCTTAGTACGGTAGAAGTCGGGTGATTTCCGGTCATCCGCGAGATGTAGGAAGGTGTCACGAGTGGCCTTATGGCTATCGTGGATGGAACCATGCTTTAAAATGAAATTGAGACCGGGTGGGAGTTCGATAGTACAGCCGCAAGACACTTCACGTCTTGGGTGTGGAGCTATGCCCGTCTGAGTCATTTAAGGACCGATTCGCTGTACGTCCTTGAGTCATGTTGAACGCAGTCTAACACTTAGTTGGCCGGATAAGCCGTTCCGACCGCGAAGCCGAGTAATGTGGTTCAGGCCGGGAATCGAATGGTAGGTTGCTTCTTGGAGGAGAGAAAGGATATGCTTGGGGACATTGGTGTGAGACCAAGGGGGGTTAGAGTCCCTATCACCTGGCAGAGTGTCGCCCTTAGGGCCGCGACATCATTCGGACCCGCGATTCCTAAATCATATGAAACGGTAGCCTGTGCGACCCTGGCAGGGGTCTGCACGGTGAGTGTTAGAAATACCCCTCCAGCTAGATAGGAATTCGATTCGAATCGCCGTCGCTCCCGGTTAGTGAGCACTTGACTTGAGCAGCGGCAACGTAGATCTCATTAAATGAACAGATGGTTAAGTGAATGATGCAATGTTGTCACAATTTATACCTGCTCTGGATATAATGTTGATAATTATTTGATTATAATCAAGTGCATGCTTAGTACAGGTGCTAAGATAGATGACAGGTAAATGCTAAAAAGAACTGCTAGTACAGGTTATAAGAGTTTCAATTACTTATGCCTTTATGCAAAATAGGGTGTCAGCTAGCCTCTTGTGTAAGCCTTGCATAATACTTGGTGTCATCTTATTTCTGGTTTTTGACGGGTAAGTCTAGCTGAGTATATTCCAGTACTCAGGGTTTATTCCCTCCTGTTGCAGATGATATGCTCTACCAAGGCTTCTGCAAAACTTGTCTCCACCCTGCGGGTGACGAAGACTAGATCACTAGCGCGTGATCATCTTTTATGTACTTTCCTGATGCTTTTGCGGGTGGTTAATCATTAAGACTGGCAGTAGTATGTGAACTAATGCGTGTGTTATGCTTCCGCTACTTTTATAAACTTGGTTTGTAATAATTGCGACTCCGTGTGTGTAAACTTATTTCGGAACTACTTGCGAAATGTAACGTATGATGTTATATGTTGAATGATGCGATCTTGGTTGTAAGCAAGTTGGTTTTGAAATCCTTCGTGGTTTCGATTGACTACCGGGATTATATGGGCTCAAGTTCGAAAATTTGAGCGCTTCGGTGCTTGTTTTTGTACTTGTGCTCTTATAATTTGGTCGGTTCTGTTACATGTCTCATGTGCATTAAGCTCCTTCATGACATCATCACATGTGGACTAATTTCCTGTGTATCTCACATAAACACAATTAGTCCACCTAAGATTGTCACTCAATTACCAAAACCAAACAAGGACCTTTCAAGAGTGAAATGAAAGCATGCCACTTTAAACCATACTGAATAAAAGATAAATTGTAGTCAGATGAAAGGATGTTCCTCATATTTTCCACAGTAACAATGGATCATCATAATTGTGTGCCATTGAATTTGGATTTTAAGAACCTAGAAGATCCTCTTCTGAAGCAACCTCAACTGAGCGGTTAATATAATATATTACAAAATTTAAGATTTCTACAAGTTGTTAGAGAATTTGGTATCACCGTTGAGTTAATTGTTTGTTAGATATAGCTATTCAAACACCGAAATATTTGCAAAAGTCAGCGAAATTGTCCCTGTTATGTTATGACCAGATAACTGTATTCCTACAACTACAGCCCAACTGCCATCACATGCTTTGTTTCTTCTGGCCCAAGTTTGAGCAAGCTCAAGTAAGAATCCAAACTAAAATAACATGGTGGGTATGGGACCGTGACTAGGAGAGGAGGCAAGGGGCTAGCGGGGCCTGTGCCCCCCACCCCCAATTTCTATCATAATTTTTCAGGTGGTCTTCGTCTAGATCTTGGGTGACTCAATCGTCGTGCCATTTGTGAACTCGTGCTGATCATTGACAACAGTTGCAGCATCGAAGACTTGCGCGGGTTTCCATGCTGCAGCCGACCGACACAAAGTACGTGGGCTCGATCGCAATAGTCGCAGGATCATGTATAGTCTTTTTTTATGAGTAAAGTCCACTGGCGGTCCTCGAACTTGATCGGCTGTATTATCCTGGTCCCTAAACTCGTAAATTGACTATTTAGGTCATCAAACTTGTTCATCTGTGTCATTCCGGTCCTTAAATTCGTAAATCGCTCATTTATGTCCTCAAACTTGTTTGATTGTATTATCTAGGTCCTTAAACTTGCAAATCACCAGTTTAGGTCCTCAAACTTGTTCAGTTGTGTTATCCTGGTCCCTAAGTGCTGCAAATAATGTAAATTTGTAAACTCAATATATATATATATATATTTAAAGAACCATCCAAAATTATAAATCTAATTTTGTTAGACTCCTGCTAACATGTACTTTAAATTGGAATAAAAGAAGTCACCATATACTTTCTCTTTTTAACTCTTTAGTTAAATGACTAAATAGGCACATATATTTTTTATAAATCCTAAAAATGTATGTGTCTATTTAGTTATTGAACTATAGAGTTAAAAATAGCATGGTGATTTTTTAATTTTAATTTAAAGTACATGTTACTAGGAGTCTAACAAAATTAGATTTACAATTTTTAGATAGTTCTATAAATATATATTGAATTTACAAGTTATAATATTTAGAGATCGGGATGACACAACTGAACAAATTTGAGGACCTAAATGTGTGATTGGCATGTTTAGGGACCTAGATGATACAGTCGAACAAGTTTGAGGACCTAAACGAGCAATTCGAGAGTTTAGGGATCGGGATGACACAGATGAACAAGTTTGAGGCTTGAACAATCGATTTGCGAGTTTATTGATAGGAATGATACAGGCGCCAGTGCACTTTACTCTT
Source organism: Saccharum hybrid cultivar R570 (assembly GCA_038087645.1). Classification (NCBI taxonomy): domain Eukaryota; kingdom Viridiplantae; phylum Streptophyta; class Magnoliopsida; order Poales; family Poaceae; genus Saccharum; species Saccharum hybrid cultivar. The sequence continues at coordinate 4,763,644 of JAQSUU010000191.1, read as the reverse complement.
TTTTATTTCATTTGGTAGTTGATTCATTTGGTCAGATTAGAATATAGCTCGCACATATTGTTGCAATTCCTGATTGCATTTTTTTTATTTTGAAGGATAACCATGAAACCTAAAAGGAAGACAATTGAATCTTTTTACAAGAAAGCAATAGATCAAGGACAAAATGACTCTGAGGAAGATGAGTAGCTAGTTGGCTTGCTGCACAATGAAAAGATGATACAGAAAAAGAGAAAGCCCCAGAGCAACCAACATCTCAGCGCCAGCAAGTAAATCGTGTAGATAGTAGTGTGCTTAATATAGAACGAGACACATGCTTACATTATCAAATTCAAACTTATCCTCCAGATAAACAAGAACAGGTTATTTGAGCATACATGAAACATGGTACGTACTAATTTCTTAAGGATGTATACCCTGCTTCTGGTCCAGAGAGCCACCCACGGAGGTTTCAGTTACAGTGGTTCAAATATTTTCCTTGGTTAGAATACTGATCAACACAAGATGCAGCCTTTTGCTTTCTTGTTTTTTCCCCCCTTCAAGTAAGCCCGTAGGGAGAGCAAGATCTGATGTGCTTATAGTGAGAGGTTTTAAGAACTGAAAGGAGGTCAAGTGGGAATAGTTGTGCCCTCAAAACTCAAAGGGAGAGAGTGGTTCAGCTCAACAGTATTCTATTAAATAGTTATGACAAGAAGAACCGGTTATGCCATATTGAAGCAGTGTGATAATCTAAAGAATCGGCTATGCCATATTGAACCACTGATAGAGAAGCAAACAAGTGAAGAGATTAGTGCAAATATACTGCAGCTTTGAATGTCAATTGATGTCGTTTAATGGTTAGCATTCCAAAATTGCCCCTTTCGTGGACATGATGAATCTGCCAATTCAACGAACCAAGGTCATTTTCTTGAAACGGTAAGCCTGCTAGCTTCATATAATGAGGAGGTTAAGGCTGTTGTATTAAGTAATGCTCTTCTATGTGCAGGGCTATCGGCTCCACAACTGGCCAGTTGTTGCGCTATCTGTTTGGAAGAATTCATGTACGCCAATGGTGATAAAATTCCATCACGAGGCTACTGGAGTAAAATTATTTCATATACACTGACTAATGTAAGCCAGTATATAAATGCTTGGGCCACATTACTGACATGTTACTATCTGTGAAGCCATCTCTTCTATCTATCAATCAACTAGCCTCGGTCTGCACCAGTACTTGTAATTTGCCTTCAACCTCCGAACATGTTTGTTAGCTCTGACGCAGCCCATTGAAATCAGGGTGTTAATGATTTGTACAGGTAAAATAATCTGCTAGCACCATGGCTTTCTAATCAACCTATTCGCCTCACTGAATTGTACAAGCTGTCGTTGCTCACCAACAGCGGGCAATTTGTTTTCCTCTGCATTGCTGTCACAAATTTTCCAAGAACTACATGCCCCACCAGCTGATACTAAACCGCCTAAGAAACTCATGGGCCACATCATTGGCATGTCGTTGCTGTCTCTCAGCGAGTGGCATGGCACTGCTCTGTTTTTTTCCCTACTGCTCTCTGAGCACGGTCATTGATCCAACAAAGGAAACACATGGCTGCGGCTGATAAGCCGGCTGATGCTGATCTGTTGTGAGAGAAAAACATTGTTTCGTAACTAATAAGTAGTACAAGCTTTCTCTTTGATTGTGCTCCCCACTAATTCTATCATTGCTCCAGGACACACTGTTGTTCTCTTTATTCTACTACCTCCACCCACTGTACTACTTGCATATATACTGCCTAGCGTATTCGAGAAAAAAAATATATACTGCCTAGTAGGGATGAAAACGGTACGGATATTTTCCGACCGTATTCGAGACCGAATCCGTTTAGAGGGGTTTTAATCCGTCCGTATCCGAGTCCGGATATTTAACATTCGATACCGTATTCGTATCCGAATATTTAAATCATATATTTATGATGTCGATATCCAATCGTATCCTATCCGGCATTTTTTATACTATCCGCATTCGAATCTGAATCCGGACATAGTGATATCCGTCCGTATCCGATCCGTTTTCATCCCTGCTGCCTAGCAACTCTTGCCCATGGAAATTGAGGCCCTCCTATTGCATACTGATCTTGTACTGCCAATATACATGGCCAACACTACAGTCCCTTCTGTCATGCACTTGCAACCTCTTAACTCCCCACCAACTTGGAAACAGCAACTCCATCTATATCTACTACTCCATGGCCAACTGTCTCCTTCTACTATTTCACTTTTATCTATCTAGTTAAATTTACGATGCGAGAATCAGAGCAATATCTAGTGGCCTGCAATCAGGGCTGGACAAAAGTTCGTTAAGCTGGCTCGGTGGCTCGGTACAAAAGTGCTCTGATTGGACTCATTTATCTTTTAAAATGAAAATGACTTGATTTGGAACGACTTTCAACTTCGGCTCGGCTCGTTAGGCTCGGCTCGTTAAGCTCGTCATGAAGTTGGGTCTTAAACAATGCAGGAAATAATGATGAATAAGATTATACCAATTTCTAAAAAAGCTCGAAAAAAACTACGGTTGACTCGATATCCAGCCCTACCTGCAATTAAAGTAACGATGATTATATTTGACTCGAGACATGGAGGGATAGTTATGTTTAGTTGAAATAAACTTAGGGGTTAATCAATATGTGAGTGTTGTGGGACAATGACAATGATCAAATTAGAAAACTAATTACTTCATAGCTTTTGCTACGCATCTAGATATATATTACATCTATATACATAGTAAAAGCTATGAATCTAGAAATAGCAAAACGTCTTATAATTTAGGATGGAGGAAGTACCTACCATCAATTCACCATTAGTTATGTCCATACAACAAAACAGTCTTTTATCAGCATTTCACCTATCACCGATCACGATCAACTTTAGCAACGTGTAAATCTACATAATAACCTTTAAAAGTAGTAAACTACAATGCAAAAATCTAGAACAAATTAATACAAGCAAATGAATAAACTCATAATAACTACTGTGTTTGTACAGTAACATCATTAGTTTTTATAAATTTTATCCATTTGAAATGGTCATCCACAGGCCCGGGGTTCCGTACCAGCGAGCGCGAGGCACCTAATAAGAGGCTAAGCTGGGCTGTCTGGCAGGCCAACCAATGGGCCAGATATCGCCAGCCTCACACAGCCCGGAAATTAGGAAAACGCTAAGGCCTAGCCCAGCTCACCCTGGTCCCATCCGCCGCCGAAATTTTCACGCCCGGGAAGCCGCGAAATCGCGGAGCGCGCGCGCCCTCGGGACTCGGCGCCCACCGGATTCAAAACCCAAACCCAAAAATTTCCCCTGCGTGGCGCGTTTAAGACCTCTGCTCCCGCACTGAACAGGGGGACGGGAGAAAATCTCCACACGCAGCAAAAGCCCCCGCGCCTCCGGCCCTCCTCGACCTCGCTGCGCGCCGCAACGAGCCCGACCGACCGCTCCAGCTCCAGCTCCACCCTAGGGTTTACGGCGGCGATGGCGGGCAAGGGAGGGAAGGGTCTGCTGGCCGCCAAGACGACGGCGGCCAAGAGCACCGACAAGGACAAGGACAAGAAGAAGGCCCCCGTGTCCCGTTCCTCCCGCGCCGGCCTCCAGGTATCCCTTTCTTCGCCTCTTCTCTCCCGTTCATCGCTTCCTTGTCTTTCGCTGTACTAGAAAACTCCAGATCTTCAGCCCCTCGCCTACTCGCTGCGAGCCTGGCAGCCTGCCTCGCGGTCGCGCCGCGCCGCCGCCGAAGCCGCGAGCCCGCCTCGCGGTCGCGCCACCGCCGCGGCGACCCGCCGCCGCCTCGCGCTCGCGCTAGGGTTAGGTTTCTGAGAGGGAGGAGGGGCCGTGCGGATAGGACCGTGCGGTGCAGGAGTGACGAGTGAGCGTCTGGGTGAGGCGCCGATGTCGATGTGGGCTGGATTGAGGATATGCCGTGTGCCGATGTGGGGTGGACGCACGCGCCGACGCATGGAAGAGCGAGATCTGGGGCTTCTTCCTTCGAATTTCAGCTCAATCTGTACGCCTCCCGTGGATGCTAACTGGCGCTTCGTGTTTGCAGTTCCCGGTGGGCCGCATCCACCGCCAGCTCAAGTCGCGTGCCTCCGCGCACGGCCGCGTCGGCGCCACCGCCGCCGTCTACTCCGCCGCCATCCTCGAGTACCTCACCGCCGAGGTCCTCGAGCTGGCCGGCAACGCCAGCAAGGACCTCAAGGTGAAGCGTATCACCCCGCGCCACCTGCAGCTCGCCATCCGGGGGGACGAGGAGCTCGACACCCTCATCAAGGGCACCATCGCCGGCGGCGGCGTCATCCCGCACATCCACAAGTCGCTCATCAACAAGACCGCCAAGGAGTGAAGGAGGGCACTCCCCGTGCTGCTGCTTCCGCTTGACTACAGTCCCATCTAGTTGTGTACTGGTGCTATGTTAATTTAAGCATGGTTTTTTTTATCGGCCGAAATATCCCGATATTTCCGATATATCCTGTTTATCCATAGGTGCCGATAAGAAATAATCTATCTTTTTCGTATAAATTTTGTTTAAATTTATTTAAATTTACTTAAATTCAAATTAAATTTTATTTAAATTTGGTCCGATATTTCCGATATATCATGTTTATCCTCTTTATCTATGACCCCCGATAAATTTTAATTTCCGAAAATGAAAACCTTGAATTTAAGTGTATGTTGTCACAGTCGTTGTAAACTCATCTTGTTTACCTGTGCTTCTATGTTGTTAATTTTTCTTCTGCTGGACATGTTCATGTTCCTGGTAGGATTCATGTGAAATTCTCTTGTGCCTATGCTTAAGTTTCTGAATGAAGTTCTAAATTCTAGTGGTTAAATTGTTCGGTGTGCAGTTTTATTTGGCGTTGTTTGGAACAGCTTTTGGTCCAGCTACTCGTGAAAATAAAGCTTGAACGAAACCAAATGCAAACACTGATGCGTGTGTGACAACGGCGATGTTTGTCATGGCTAGTTATTTAGTCCAGCTACTTTTTGTGCCTTGTTTGTCATGGCTCCAAATGGCTTAAGCTCGTTGCTACACTGCAGATGAGTTGGAGCTGGTGAAGCAAAAAAAAAAGTTGTTTTTTTTGTTCCAAGCAAATTTTGAGAGTACAGGGGAAAATGGTTCCTCATTAGCTTTACCAAATACTCCCTCCGTCCGATAATGAAAGACGTAGCAAACATAGCGTTCACTAAGGCCCGGTTTAGATGCAAATTTTTTTTGCAAAATGGGTACTGTAGCGTTTTCGTTGTTATTTGGTAAATATTATCCAATCATGGTCTAATTAGGCTTAAAAGATTCGTCTCGTTCATTTCGTCTAAATTGTGTAATTAGTTTTATTTTTTATCTATATTTAATGCTTTATGCATGTGTCAAAGATTCGATGTGACGGGAAATCTAAAAAATTTTGCAAAATTTTTTAGGAACTAAACAGGGCCTAAGGTTACGGATAAAAGACCTGGCTACCCCTATAAACTTTATCAGGCTATTCGCACTCATGGTCCTCTATATTCATCCTCTATACATCTTAGTCATCAAGATTCTCTCCTCCATCTCCAATTCTCCTGCACCCATTCATACTCTATCTCATCTCTATCCAACATGGGCCCCACTTGTCAAGATTTTTTATTAAATAAAATCCCCCCGCCAGTCTCCCTCCCTCCCATTCTCTCTCCCTCCTCTATCTCTCTCTCCCACTTCCGCCGGCCCCTCCCCTCGCTCCCCCTCTCTCTCCCCACGGCATCTCTCCAGTGGTGCGGGCGGGCGGCCAGCGAGGGCAGCCGGGCGAGCCGGCCGGGCGTGGCGTGGCGGGCGGGATGGACGGCCGGGCGCGGCGCGGGCGAGGCGGGACGGTCGCGGGCCTCCTCCGTCGGCCGCGCGCCGTGCCCTTCTCTTCCCCTCCGATGGTCGGCGCAGCGCGGGCCTCCTCCGCCCACGGCGCGCCATCTCCTTCTCTCCCCCTCCGACGCCGGACCTTCTCTCTCCTTCGCACATGACGAGCGGAGGACGAGGCCGCGCGGGCCCCGTGCCACGCAAGCGCGTAGCGGAAGCTCTGCTCGTCCGCCAGGAGTAGCGGACGCCCGCCCGTCCGCAACGATAGCGTGCGGGGTAGCGTACCCCGCTGCGGCCATTTCATCCGTTACACGCGTTTAGCGGATGACTTTAGCGGACGCGGCGCGGACAGTCTCATTACGTTACTGTGTATTTGAGTTGACATGCTCATTTAATGTTGTGCTTGCTCTCACGCCACACAGCTTGGGGCCGTGTTTAGTTGGCCCGACTTTGGAGGTCCAAAATCTATACAGTAAAAGATTCTCCACTGTAGCATTTTGTTTGTATTTGTAATTTTTTGTCCAAACATTGACTAATTAGGCTCAAAAGATTCGTCTCGCAAAGTACAATTAAACTGTGCAATTAGTTTTTTATTTAATCTACATTTAGTACTCCATACATATGCCAACATTTTGATGTAACGGGGAATCTTCTTTTTGCATAGTAAAATTTAGGGGAAATTTTGGCATCTAAGGCCACGTTTAGATTGCAAAAAATTCCAACCCGATGAATAGTACCACTTTCGTCTTATTTGACAAATATTATCCAATCGTGGACCAACTAGGTTCAAAAGTTTCATCTCATGATTTCCAACTAAACTGTGTAATTAGTTATTTTTTACTTATATTTACTACTTCATACATGGGTCCAAAGATTGATGTGATGAAGAGAGTGAAAAAATTCTAACTTTTGAGGTGCATCTAAACCAGGCCTAAGCCAGGCCTGGACCAACTTTTCACATCTTGCAATGCACCTTCCATGCACTAGAGGACAGCGATTTGACAGATGACCGATGGAGTAGGGTGTGTGGCATACTCTCTCCGTCCCTATATGTATGTCGTCCGGAAAGCGTGTTTGTGAGGGAAACACGGTTTTCTAGAGACAAACATTTAGGGACAGAGGAAGTACGTGCAAAGCTATAACGTCAAATATTTTGGGACATGGGCCCGGTTTAGATACAAAATTTTTGGCAAAATAGGCACAGTAGCGTTTTCGTTATTATTTGGTAAATATTGTCTAATCATGGTCTAATTAGGCTTAAAAGATTCGTCTCGTCCATTTCGTCTAAACTGTGTAATTAGTTTTATTTTTTATCTATATTTAATGATTCATGCATGTGTCCAAAGATTCGATGTGACGGGGAATCTGAAAAATTTTGCAAATTTTTTTGGAACTAAACAGGGCCATGATTCGAATGCTCAAACGTCCGGAGTAGAGCCTTGGGCATCGTTTAGATGCCAAAAATTTTGCCAAAATTTTCAGATTCCCCGTCACATTGAATCTTTGAACACATGTATGAAGCATTAAATATAGATAAAAAATAAAAACTAATTACACAGTTTAGACGAAATGGACGAGACAAATCTTTTAAGCCTAATTAGACCATGATTGGACAATATTTACCAAATAACAACGAAACTGCTATAGTAGCGTTTCGCCAAAAATTTTGCCAACTACACAGCCCCTTGGTAATTCCCTGAAGTGCTTCTCCCCCATGAGTAGGCACGAGGAAACTTTGCGCCTTGCTCACAGCACCCTTGCAAGTCACCTCTAGGTGCCAGCTACCTCCACTAGTCGTCCTCTTCGCTGGTGAGTAGCATTGCGCGAGCTCTGTCAGTAAGGCCCGTTTGGTTTCCGGTTGTTAAAGTTTAACTTTCATCACATTAATGTTCTCTTAAATGCATGAAGTATTAAATGTAGATTAATTGCATGCATGTTTACGAGACGAATCTATTAAGTCTAATTAGTCCAAGATTAGAAAATTTTTTTATCAAATAAGACGAAAGTGCTACAATGTTTGTTAAACTTTAACTCCTTCAACTAAACACCCCCTAAGTAGCCTCCATCAGGCATGAGCTCCTCCCTTCACAGATTGTTCTCTCTGCCTTCGATCTCCCAACCTTGTCTTTGTTGATGGTCGGAGGAGTTAAAGGCTGTGTTTAGATGCACTGAAAAGTGCACTATGCAAAATAAGATTCCCCGTCACATCAAACTTGCGATACATATATGGAGTACTAAATGTGGATAAAATCAAAAACTAATTGCACAGTTTGGTTGTACTTTACGAGACGAACATTTTGAGCCTAATTAGTCAATGATTGGACAATTATTACCAAATACAAACGAAATGCTACAGTGTATTTTGGCTATCCAAATTTTGGATCTAAACACAGCCAAAGTTTAACAAACACTGTAGCACTTTCGTCTTATTTGACAAAAAGTTTTTAATCTTGGACTAATGAGGCTTAATAGATTCGTCTCGTAAATTACTCCTAATCTGTGCCGACATACATGTAATTAGTCTACATTTAGTACTCCGTGCATTTGAGGAAACATTAATTTGATGGGAGTTAAACTTTAACTTTTGGAAACCAAACAGGCCCTAACCATGGAAGCCGCCATGGGAGGTCAAGAAAAGTCGAAGTGGCACACGATGAGCTTCTCCGTCACTGTGTACAGTCGGAGAAAAGCTGGCTATCCCTAGAATTTAAGTCGTTCCAAACATGGACTTTGTCATAGGTGGGCCTGTTTAGATACCAAATTTCACCCTAAATTCCACTATACAAAAAGAAGATTTCCCGTCACATCAAAATGCCGGCACATGCATGGAGTACTAAATATAGATGAAATAAAAAACTAATTACACAGTTTTGTTGTACTTTACGAGACGAACATTTTGAGCCTAATTAATTAATGTTTGGACAAAAATTTACAAATACAAACGAAATGCTACAGTGCAGAATCTTGCACTATGCAAAATCAGCCCCTCCGAAATCAGCCGATCTAAACACGGCCTTGTTTAGATACCCAAATTCACCCCCAAATTCTACTATGAAAAAGGAGATTTCCCCATCACATCAAAATGTCGGCAAATGCATGAAGTACTAAATATAGATAAAATCATAAACTAATTGCACAGTTTTGTTGTACTTTTCTAGACGAACATTTTGAGTCTAATTAATCAATTTTTAGACATTTTTTTGCACTAAAAAACAAAAGTTGCTACAGTGTTCTGACAGTAACACTGTAGCAACCGACGCCGAATCGGCGGCCCGACTCGGGCATCTAAACAAGGCCATATATGGAAACTTCGATGCCAGGTTGTGTTAGCGAGGTCATTCATCAGAAAGACGTCCACAGATGCGTGTGCGACAACGGCGATATTTGTTTGCGTTGGTGCTCCAGTGGTGGCTCGTTGTCCTCGTGTGGGAAGTTGCTTGGGCAGGTCTCCGGTGTCGATAGCTTGACTTAGCTACGTTATTTGTTCTCTGAGAAATAATACAGTTATATCTTTATAGGGTGAACTATCCAATTTGTTGTGATGCCAAACCATAGTTGCAGTTTCTTCAGTATTCAGAGCTAAGCTCATCATGATTTGAGATTGAGCTGCTACAGTGATTGTTTCAGCTTTTGGTTAAGATAAGAAGACATCTAGATTGTTCGGTTCATTACTTATCTGTTCTGCCATATCTTCATCAGTTCATCATGATTACTTCATAAAATGTCATAGGCAGCTCCAATATAAATGTTTCATCACTGATGTTATTGCTTTCATACATTTCCTTCCAAGTTGCTAATTAGTAAAGAATTAATCGGTCATGTAGCCCAGACATCTACAATCTTTGGTGGTCAGAAAGTGATCTTTCAAAAGTTCAGGACGGATCAAAACAAGCCATGGGCATAGAAGTGCAGTTAGGCCATGTTTTAGTTCCCAAAAATTTTCAAGATTTCCCGTCACATCGAATGTTTGGACACATGTATGGAGCAATAAATATAGACGAAAAAATAATAATTACACAGTTGGGTAGAAAACCACGAGACGAATCTTTTGAGCCTAATTAATCCATGATTGGACACTAATTGACAAATACAAACGAAAGTGCTACATTAGCCAAAGCCAAAAATTTTTGCGAACTAAACACACCCTTAGTTGTACGAAGGTATCTCAGCCTCTCTCAGGTACACTCCCTTCCTAGCTGACTATAAGGCTATAATACCTGCTGATTGGTTAATTTAGGACAACCTGCTGCTATCATAGTGATATTTTTGCCATGATTGTGGTAATAACGGACGCCACACAGTTCAACTGAAAGCTTCTTCTCTACTACTTGAAGGGCTGAGTCATTTAATTTCTTGAGTAGTTATATTGGGATCGAGTTGAAGCATTATAGCGATTAGAATCTGGAGAGAGGGTGCCAGGCCAAGCCACTTTAGATGGCTTCCAAATTCCAAATTTTTACGCTTTCTCTCCATCACATCGAATCTTTGGACACATGCATAGAACATTAAATATAAATAAAAAAATAACTAATTGCACAGTTTGGTTGTAAATCACGAGACGAATCTTTTGAGCCAAATTAGTCCATGATTGGACACTAATTGCTAAATACAAACGAAAGTGCTACAGTAGCCAAATTCTATTTTTTTTGCATCTAAACACCCCTATTTTAGTTTTTTTTACCTTCCTATTATCTGCAGTACTATTTTTGTATTATGATCTTGATGTTTCATGTATGTAAGCCATACCTCCTGTAAGGCCAAAATCTCACATATTTCGATGTGTTATATGAATGTTTCAGATTCAGGTCAACAATAGTTTGGACAAGGTTCATCGTGTACCTCAATATGTTATATTTGACTGGTTTTGATAGGTTTATCATCATGTTTCTCATGAAGCCAACATATGTGATTTCAGGAGTGCAAAAATAATGGTAGTTAAATGTATTGTTTAGGTCTATAACATTCTTGTTTTTAGCTATGCGTAAATAGATCGGAGCAATTCTTAACGCTCCAAAATGCTGCCATGGTATAAATAGCTCACTTTTTTCTGTTGGCCTAAATTTTTTGAGACTGCCTTTTTTTTGTTTGCCCAAAATGCCTTTACCTTATATTCAGTTGTTAAGTGAAACTTCGTACTATTAGGATACCATCTGCCAAAGCTAGAAACACAAGTAGGGCCTTGTTTAGATGGCAAGTTTTTTTTTATTTTTTTTGCTACTGTAGCACTTTCGTTTGTATTTGACAATTAGTGTCCAATCATGGACTAATTAGGTTCAAAAGATTCGTCTCGCAAATTACAAATAAATTGTGCAATTAGTTATTTTTTTTACCTGCATTTAGTGCTCCATGCATGTGTCTAAAGATTCGATGTGATGGAGAGAGAGTGTGTAAAAATTTAGAATTTAGAAGAGAACTAAACAAGGCCTATGTTAGACGGTGATGGAAGGATCCAGTACCAAGCATAATTTTTTTCTCTTTCTATAACACCTCAATTTTTTGTTTTCACTGCATAGGCACCTACTCCTTCCGTCCTATAATACTAGACGTTCTAGCATCAGACGCGACTACCAAGGACGACGACAAAAGACCTGCATGCCCCTAGTACTCCCTCGGTCTCCACGCTCCGACAAAGACGAGGCGGATGGCTGTACTACTCCGTCCGTGACCGAGACTCTCGAGAATAAGCCTTCCCACCGTCCTTTATTTTATTTTTTTATTCATGTAGTGGGAGGCAGCGACGTGATGGATGGATGGGCTTGCAGTACAGGGTATAGGCGCAGGAGCTAAAACAACTTGTATTTTGAAACTTTTTTCGAACGCTCCGACGTCAAGCATTGTGGGACGGAGGGAGTATGCCTAAATCTATCCTCTTGGTATTATTTCTTGCAGAATTGTGTTTCCAGGTAGTTAGAAGTAGAGAAGCCTTGGTCCTGGGTGAAATTTATCTTTTCAAACAAAAACTGTTCTTGCTTCAGTATAAACAATAGTGGCCATCTTAGCAAAATGTAGTGTAAGTTTCGATCTAATTAATTTTTGTTTCCAGGGAACCATACATTCTCTGAGGAATGATCGATGTCCATGGTTGTAAGGAATCTGGAGGCTGGAGTAGGCCACCTTTTAGTTGAATCTTAGCACTCTCATCTAACTCTGACTAGATCAAACACACCAGGCATAAGATCAGGTACCAATTTCCTTTTTTTGCTGCCAAATTTTTGTGCTTGCATGCTTCATGGGTCATCTTTTACCCTGATGTACACCTGTTTTCTCAAAACTAATATCATTGTATTGGATTCTCATTTCTTGAAAGTCGGTGTGCATGTGTGCAGACCAAATGGAAACAAACACAAGAGGCCAGTAGGAAAAGAATACAAGTCCGTTGATTTATGGCGATCAGTTTGTATAGCTACAACATTTGAAATGCTCCTGTCCTGTCTAAATGGCCATCATTCATTGGAACCTGGGTTCTGAACACACAGTGCTGCTTGAAGAAATCGCTGGCTATTGAGTATTGACACTGGTGGGAGAGTGCTTTGCAGCTGCGGACTGTGGAGTGCTTTGGGAGAAATTATTCAAGTTATGCGCGTGAGTGCTATTTCTCAAGTTATTACAACTGGGAACAGTGGATACTATTGTATTTTTCTTTTAAAAAGGGGCTACCTTTATTATTATTGGCAAACTATCAACCCTGATCAACAGTGGGCGCGGTGAAGCGCGCCTATCTTTCTAGTTGTCCATAATGAGCAACGATATTTTACACGGACATAGCTACCCTAAACAGGATGGTATATTAACTTTCCCAAGTTCATTTTTGATAAATCTTAAGAGAATCCCTCTAAAAATAAATCGTAAGAGAGTATTAATTACATGCTAAATGCAGAAGGCAACCAAGAGCTGTGGAATGATAAAACAGATACTCAATTGACCATGATTGTGATTATTTACCCCTAACATAAGTGGCAACGACAGAAGGTTTATACCATGAAACACTCATTGGTTTGGGGAGCAAAGTAAGGTGAAATAATGATGCGCTGAAAGAAGTGACAAACCATATTGAAAAAGATAAACTGTAGTCAAATGAAAGCATGTCACTTTAAACCATTGTAACACCCAAATTTTGAGATAACAAAATTGGAATAAGTTAGATAATAAATAATTACAAAACTAAAATAATAATAAATTATATTTGTGTTGCATTCATGCTGTTGCATATATTTTTATTGTTATTGTGTGGTGTGGATTTGTTTTATTTTATTTTGGATTAGAATGTATTTTAAATACTTTTGAAAAAAAAAATAAATAAAAAAAAAAACAAAGGAAAGAAGAAAGAGCTTACCTGCTGCTCGGCCGGCCTGCTCTCCCGCGCTGGAGCCTGGCCCGCTCCGAGCGGGCTGAGCCAGCTGATCCAGCAGCCGCTGCCCCGTTCTCCTTTCCGCACGTGGGCCGGCCCAGCGGAGAACGCGCCCGCCTCTCCCCTCCTCATCTCGCTGACGGGTGGGGGCCGCACGTCAGCTGCGCCTTCTTCCTCTTGCCGTGACGGAGCAGGAGACCGACGCCTCCCTAACCGAATCGAATCGCGATTTCCGGGATTCCTAATCAAAAACGACGAGGTGAAGCTATAAAAGGGTAGCCGAGTATCTCCCTATTCCGTTTTTCAACTAAAACGCTAGGCTAGCTACGTGAAATCAAGCTCTAGGGTTGGAGCTTGGCCGGCGGTTTCGGTTGTGCGTGGGGGAGGATTTCGGGTGGAATTGAGGTCGAATTCTCCGCGTTGGTGAGTCCGCAGTCGTCTCCTCTAACTTTTTGTGCTTTCCTTTTGGTTGGAGAGGCTTCAAAGTGAGCTCTTGAAACTCACCGTCGGTCGGTCATGGAGCCGCCGTCCTTCCCCTTGCTGTGCTCTCTCTTCGGGACATTGTAGAGGGCATAGACCGTGTAGATGAGATAGGGTTGAGCTTCTCGTCCGATTGGAGTCGTTTGCAGGTCGTTTGGTGGTCGGAAAAGGAGGAACCGAGATTTTCCGGCGAGCCACGGAGGCCGGCCATGGCGGCCGCCGGCCGGACTTGAGGGGGGCGATCGGATTAGGCACTGTAGAGCTGCTGATGAACCCGAGCCGTCCATCTCGTGATCTAGGGTCGAGATTAGAAGATACCTTTTCGGTGGTAATCTTGTTAAAGAGTCCCTGCATTTTCTGGGAATCAACCCGCGGTCCAAAACGTAAAGCTGAAATTACGTTTTCACATTTGGAAGGCGTATTTTCAACCGGTTAAATCAAAAATACGTTTTCAGCAATTTACAGATTTGCCACTAGAACTGTTTTGGTCATAAAATCTTCGTTTTAACTCCGATTTGATCCGTTCAAATTGCGTTAGGTTTGTATTTGCGAACTCTACATGTTAGTATAGTTTTACAGTTAGTTTTGATAATTTATTTTTTCGAGTTTATAATTAAGTATTTATTTATCTATAGGAAATCTTAGAAAATTCATAACTTTTACGTTTTAACTCCGATTTTGGTGATCTTTGCGTCTGTGTGATCGTAGAAACGTGTAGAAGAGTTTTATAAACTTTTATTACTGTTTTGTTACTGTTGGTGTACTGTTCTAATTATATCTATTTGTTTGCTTCGTGTATGTTTGATTGGATGCATGTATGTTGTTGATTGATGATCGGGTATAGAAGGTGAGCAGTACTTGGACGATTCGGAGTATTACTTTGAGCCAAGTCAGCAGTATCATTTGGAGAGCTTTGATCAAGGCAAGTATAACACAGGACTATCCTTGCTACCTATTCATCAAAATGATCATACATATGCATGTGCTTACCTTGACAACCTTAGAGATTATAACTTAGTGATTGTTATCTTGATTCCTTGACAACCTTGGGTATGCATATGGGTAGCTATTGCTAGTGCTTAAACTAAGAACAATGATCTTGTAATTTGATTAATGGATTAAGCAATCAACTATTAAGATGATTTTATTATTGTTAAAAGGGGGCTAGAGCTTGTGTATTATTTTGATGCTCTAGTTACTCTCCGTAAGGACTTATCTGTACGTGATCATCCGGGATATACAGTACAGCTGTGAGGGCTATATGGCTCTGGCTTTAGTTGTTCAAGAGACCTTTTCTAGCTTGTTAGTGGTTACCTTAAATGGCGTAAGAATGGCTTGACACTTTGGGTGTAGTGCGAGCCCCTGGCCTAGTGTGTATAGGCTGCGGTTGTTGTGCCACAGGGAAGGGGGGTTCTACATCTGCCTGCCGAGTGAATCTAATGGCCCTAACTTGTTAGACGAACTTTTGAGTGGCTTTATATGGTTCTCGGGTGTTTGGGCTTGATCTCCCCACTCATTTGGAAATCATGACTTACAGTGAAAGTGTACACCTCTGCGCAGAGTTAAAAACTGGTATACTAGCCGTGCTCACGGATACGAGCGGCCTTGGAACATTTACAGATAGATGATCACCATTGTTATATCATGTTTAATTACTGTTGTTATTATTATGCTCTTGTTAATGCTATTCATTATCCTTATTACAATTGATCATTGGTTCTTTAATGGGAAGTGGTTTATCTTGATGCTACTCAATTTCTAATATATGATTAAAAAGCTAAACGCAGTTAAACAGTGTCTAGCCTTTTTGAGCCTCATGAACCCTGTGTTATATTTGTGGAGTTCGACATGAACTCACTCTTGCTATTTCCACCATAACAGATGAAGATAATGAAGAAGATTATCGGAATGAGTACTAGTCTTGATGTCAACCAGTCAACCGTGTCCCTGTGTGGAGTTTCCGCTGAAGAATTATTATTAGTTATTATTTTCTATCGTTCAAGACTATGTCTTAAATACTTATTCGTTATGTAATAAGCACTGTGATGATACTTTGTAATTTGTCAACTTATGTGTGCGACTGTTTCCTGGGGTGCACATGAGTCTTTTATACATCCTATTTTTGTCCTTAAAAATGGGTGTGACAGATTGGTATCAGAGCGGTGTTGACTGTAGGACGCAAGCCTAGTTAGAATGGTCGTTGATAGCATCCATACCTCACTTAATTCATGCTTCGTCTTTCACCTTGTTAATTACTAAAGTTTTATGCTTCCTCTACTTTATTCTATTGCGAAAATACATTGATTCTATCTAATCTATGTCTAAATCTTATAGATGCCTTCTCATCCCCGTTTGTCAGCTGCACAGTACGTTGCCTGTTTTAAACCTCAGGAGCCGTATGAAGATGGTGAGCAAGAGCTATCTGATGCGGAATCAAGAATTGGTGATACACCGATGGAGGATGTAGTTATGGGGTGGACTACGAAGTTTCATATCATGGTTCCTAAAGCTGATGCTTTCTTTCATGACATGTTGACAAGAACCTTGGATAACTACTACTACGACTGGGAAGCTACGTTGGAGTATCGTAGTGCAGAGTATAGTCATCCATGGATGGATTCCTATTGGGAAACTGAGTTATGGGTTAAGAAAAGGGATCCTACCACTAAGGAGTCTAAGGTGGAGTCAAAGTTCATTACCAGAGTGAGCCGGGCAACCGTGGAGATAAGCATGGAGGATGTCGCTTTCAATGCATTTGTTTACTACCATGGTCTATGCTCGGACAAGACGTTAAAGGGTGCACTTCGGCATTTTCCTTGTTTCATACATGACAAGGGTATTTGGACCGTGCCGCCTGCAGATGATTCCTCCTTGACTTTACAAGCTACGGTGGGATTAGCTCGTGAATTGGCTCTCCATGAGGTGGACTTGAAGGATGAGTTGCTGAAGGAAAAAGAACTTAAGGAGCAAGCTTACAAGGAGATTGACCAATTAAGGGCAGAGTTAGGTCGTCCCAAGATTTATGAGAGGCTTAATTAGGCAATAGGAAAAATCCCTATGTAATAGGAACGATAGTAGTTGTGAGTTAATTTCGAGTTTGGATTGTTTTAAGAGTCAGTTTGTGGTGTGAACAATTGTGTGATTGATGGATTGTTATTATGATAATGTGTGATTTGGATCTTTGTAATGTGTGCTGGAGTTTTGTAGACATGTCTACAAATTCCATGGTTAAGAATATTAAGTTTGATCAAGATATATTAGTTGAATATGAGGTTAAATTAGTTCTGTCCTTTGCTGATTATTGGATCAGTCTGGGATGTTTTAGAAATAACTTAAAATCCGTTCATGAGAAATTTAAGAAATTTTACTGGGAATAATTAGGCTTCTATATCTTTCCAATCCCACAAGAATCACCTTAATATCTATTATGAGTTAAGAGATATACCTGTTTCAAGTTGGAGTTACTGCACAGTCTGGAAATCTGGAACAGTTTCTGTTAAGTTCAGTTTTTGACCAATTTATTGACAGAATCAGAAAAAGTGTTGTGAATACGAGTTGTAGATAATTTTATAAGCTTTCCAACCATGTAAAGATCATCTGATTTGGACATCTGTAGCTCGAGATATGACAGTTTTATTGAGTTGCTGAAATTGGAGTTAGCCCAGAAAATCAGGCAGAGATTCAGTGTCAGCAGAAAGTGGTAGTTGTGACTGCGCCTAATGGAGATAAAATCAATGTGGATGTAGCAATGCAGAAGCAACCAACCGCGGTGGTGAATCAGATTGAAGATACTATTAAGGAGAATTCAGTGATTGAGGAATTTCCGGATGTCTTCCCTGATGAATTGCCAGGTATGCCACCTGACCGAGACATTGAATTTCTTATTGAATTATTACCTGGAACTGCACCTATAGCCAAACGACCATATAGGATGGGAGTAGATGAATTAGAAGAACTTAAGAAACAAATTAAAGAATTACAAGAAAAAGGTTTTATTCGACCTAGTTCATCACCTTGGGGAGCACCAGTTATTTTTGTTGATAAGAAAGATGGTGGTCAGAGGATGTGTGTTGATTACCGGTCACTAAATGAAGTAACTATCAAGAATAAGTATCCTTTGCCCCGGATTGATGACTTGTTTGATCAGTTGAGAGGTGCTTGTGTGTTCTCTAAGATTGATTTACGTTCTGGATATCATCAGTTGAAGATTCGTGTTTCTGATATTCCGAAGACAGCTTTTATTACAAGGTATGGATTGTATGAGTATACTGTTATGTCGTTTGGATTGACCAATGCACCTGCATACTTTATGTACATGATGAATAAGGTGTTCATGGAATACTTGGATAAGTTTGTGGTAGTGTTTATTGATGATATACTGGTATTTTCCAAGACAGAGGTAGAGCATGCTGAACATTTGAGGTTGGTATTGCAGAAGCTTAGAGAGCATAAACTGTATGCGAAGCGAAGTAAATGTGAGTTTTGGTTGAAGGAAGTTTCTTTTCTTGGTCATATTGTTTCTAATGGAGGTATATCAGTGGATCCAGGCAAGGTAAAGGATGTATTGAATTGGAAACCACCTATTGATGTTAGTGAGATTCGCAGTTTCTTGGGATTAGCTGGATATTACAGACGATTCATTGAAGGGTTTTCTAAACTTGCTAAACCTATGACATCTCTGTTAGAAAAGAATGCTAAATTTGTGTGGTCTGATAAATGTCAAGCTAGTTTTGAGGAATTGAAGAAGAGGTTAACTACAGCGTCTGTTTTGGTTTTACCAGATTTGAGTAAGAAGTTTTCTATTTATTGTGATGCTTCTCGTCAAGGTTTGGGATGTGTTCTTATGCAAGAAGGCAGAGTTGTGGCATATGCATCTAGACAGTTGAGAAAGCATGAGTTGAATTATCCTACACATGATTTGGAGTTAGCAGCTGTCGTTCATGCTTTAAAGATTTGGAGACATTATTTGATTGGACATAAGAGTGATATATACACTGATCATAAGAGTTTGAAGTATATTTTCACTCAGTCAGATCTGAATTTGAGGCAACGCAGATGGTTGGAGTTGATTAAGGATTATGATATTGAGATACACTATCATCCTGGTAAGGCTAATGTAGTAGCTGATGCTCTTAGTAGGAAGAGTTATGCCAATGAGATAAGAACATTGTCTATGGCTAGTGAGTTATGTGCTGAATTTGAATATTTGAACTTGGGAATTGTTACTAATGCAATGGAATTAGTAATAGAGCCTACCTTAGAGCAAGAGATCTACAAGGGGCAGTTGAAGGATGAGAAATTAAAGAAGATAGCGGAAGATATAGTGATTGGTAAGTCACCAGGTTTTCAAATGGATGATAATGGAATTTTGTGGTTTGGAAAGAGGCTGTGTGTACCTGAGGATCAAGCTATTAGACAGGCAATTCTTCGCGAAGCTCATGAGTCAGCTTATTCTATTCATCCTGGTAGTACTAAGATGTATTTGGATCTGAAACAGAAATATTGGTGGGTTGGATTAAAGCGAGATGTGGCTGAGTATGTGGCATTGTGTGACACTTGTCAGAGAGTGAAAGCAGAGCATCAGAGACCTGCTGGATTGTTACAACCAATGAAGATTCCTGAATGGAAGTGGGAGGAAGTTGGTATGGATTTTATAGTAGGGTTACCGCGTACTCAGAAAGGTTATGACTCTATTTGGGTGATAGTAGATCGGTTAACTAAAGTTGCTCATTTTATACCAGTTAAGACTACTTACCATGGACCAAAATTGGCGGAGTTGTATATGGAGAGAATAGTCTGTTTGCATGGAGTACCAAAGAAGATTGTATCTGATCGAGGATCGCAGTTTACATCGCATTTTTGGCAAGCTGTGCATGAATCATTGGGAACAAAATTGAATTTTAGTACAGCATATCATCCACAGACAGATGGACAGACTGAAAGGACCAACCAGGTATTAGAGGATATGTTGAGAGCCTGTGCATTGCAATATGGAACTAGTTGGGATAAGAGTTTGCCTTATGCAGAATTTTCTTACAATAATAGTTATCAACAGAGTCTCAAGATGGCACCGTTTGAAGCTTTGTATGGACGTAAGTGTAGAACTCCATTGTTTTGGGATCAGACAGGTGAATTTCAGGTGTTTGGTACAGATGTTCTTAGAAACGCAGAAGATCAAGTACGAGTGATTCGTGAGAATTTGAGAGTGGCACAGTCTCGTCAGAAGAGTTATGCTGACAATAGAAGAAGAGATTTAGTTTTTGAGGTAGGTGATTATGTCTATTTGAAGGTGTCACCTATGAGAAGTGTGAAGAGATTTAACATGAAAGGTAAACTAGCACCAAGGTATGTTGGACCATTTAAAGTTATTGCTAGACGTGGGGAAGTTGCTTACCAATTAGAGTTGCCTGAGAATTTATCTGGAGTACATGATGTGTTCCATGTTTCACAACTTAAGAAGTGTTTGCGTGTGCCTGAGGAGCAGATACCTTTAGAAGAGTTGACTGTTAAGGAAGATCTTACATATGAAGAGTTTCCGATCAAGATTTTAGAAACGGCTGAGAGAGTTACTCGAAGTCGGATTATTAAGATGTGCAAAGTGCAGTGGAATCGATATTCAGAGGCCGAGGCAACTTGGGAAAGAGAGGATGAATTGAGGAAATCGTATCCGCAGTTGTTTGAGTAAGCAGTTCAATCTCGAGGACGAGATTCTTTTAAGGGGGGTAGAATTTGTAACACCCAAATTTTGAGATAACAAAATTGGAATAAGTTAGATAATAAATAATTACAAAACTAAAATAATAATAAATTATATTTGTGTTGCATTCATGCTGTTGCATATATTTTTATTGTTATTGTGTGGTGTGGATTTGTTTTATTTTATTTTGGATTAGAATGTATTTTAAATACTTTTGAAAAAAAAATAAATAAAAAAAAAAACAAAGGAAAGAAGAAAGAGCTTACCTGCTGCTCGGCCGGCCTGCTCTCCCGCGCTGGAGCCTGGCCCGCTCCGAGTGGGCTGAGCCAGCTGATCCAGCAGCCGCTGCCCCGTTCTCCTTTCCGCACGTGGGCCGGCCCAGCGGAGAACGCGCCCGCCTCTCCCCTCCTCATCTCGCTGACGGGTGGGGGCCGCACGTCAGCTGCGCCTTCTTCCTCTTGCCGTGACGGAGCAGGAGACCGACGCCTCCCTAACCGAATCGAATCGCGATTTCCGGGATTCCTAATCAAAAACGACGAGGTGAAGCTATAAAAGGGTAGCCGAGTATCT
Source organism: Saccharum hybrid cultivar R570 (assembly GCA_038087645.1). NCBI lineage: Eukaryota > Viridiplantae > Streptophyta > Magnoliopsida > Poales > Poaceae > Saccharum > Saccharum hybrid cultivar. The sequence continues at coordinate 4,742,704 of JAQSUU010000191.1, read as the reverse complement.
CCCTATTCCGTTTTTCAACTAAAACGCTAGGCTAGCTACGTGAAATCAAGCTCTAGGGTTGGAGCTTGGCCGGCGGTTTCGGTTGTGCGTGGGGGAGGATTTCGGGTGGAATTGAGGTCGAATTCTCCGCGTTGGTGAGTCCGCAGTCGTCTCCTCTAACTTTTTGTGCTTTCCTTTTGGTTGGAGAGGCTTCAAAGTGAGCTCTTGAAACTCACCGTCGGTCGGTCATGGAGCCGCCGTCCTTCCCCTTGCTGTGCTCTCTCTTCGGGACATTGTAGAGGGCATAGACCGTGTAGATGAGATAGGGTTGAGCTTCTCGTCCGATTGGAGTCGTTTGCAGGTCGTTTGGTGGTCGGAAAAGGAGGAACCGAGATTTTCCGGCGAGCCACGGAGGCCGGCCATGGCGGCCGCCGGCCGGACTTGAGGGGGGCGATCGGATTAGGCACTGTAGAGCTGCTGATGAACCCGAGCCGTCCATCTCGTGATCTAGGGTCGAGATTAGAAGATACCTTTTCGGTGGTAATCTTGTTAAAGAGTCCCTGCATTTTCTGGGAATCAACCCGCGGTCCAAAACGTAAAGCTGAAATTACGTTTTCACATTTGGAAGGCGTATTTTCAACCGGTTAAATCAAAAATACGTTTTCAGCAATTTACAGATTTGCCACTAGAACTGTTTTGGTCATAAAATCTTCGTTTTAACTCCGATTTGATCCGTTCAAATTGCGTTAGGTTTGTATTTGCGAACTCTACATGTTAGTATAGTTTTACAGTTAGTTTTGATAATTTATTTTTTCGAGTTTATAATTAAGTATTTATTTATCTATAGGAAATCTTAGAAAATTCATAACTTTTACGTTTTAACTCCGATTTTGGTGATCTTTGCGTCTGTGTGATCGTAGAAACGTGTAGAAGAGTTTTATAAACTTTTATTACTGTTTTGTTACTGTTGGTGTACTGTTCTAATTATATCTATTTGTTTGCTTCGTGTATGTTTGATTGGATGCATGTATGTTGTTGATTGATGATCGGGTATAGAAGGTGAGCAGTACTTGGACGATTCGGAGTATTACTTTGAGCCAAGTCAGCAGTATCATTTGGAGAGCTTTGATCAAGGCAAGTATAACACAGGACTATCCTTGCTACCTATTCATCAAAATGATCATACATATGCATGTGCTTACCTTGACAACCTTAGAGATTATAACTTAGTGATTGTTATCTTGATTCCTTGACAACCTTGGGTATGCATATGGGTAGCTATTGCTAGTGCTTAAACTAAGAACAATGATCTTGTAATTTGATTAATGGATTAAGCAATCAACTATTAAGATGATTTTATTATTGTTAAAAGGGGGCTAGAGCTTGTGTATTATTTTGATGCTCTAGTTACTCTCCGTAAGGACTTATCTGTACGTGATCATCCGGGATATACAGTACAGCTGTGAGGGCTATATGGCTCTGGCTTTAGTTGTTCAAGAGACCTTTTCTAGCTTGTTAGTGGTTACCTTAAATGGCGTAAGAATGGCTTGACACTTTGGGTGTAGTGCGAGCCCCTGGCCTAGTGTGTATAGGCTGCGGTTGTTGTGCCACAGGGAAGGGGGGTTCTACATCTGCCTGCCGAGTGAATCTAATGGCCCTAACTTGTTAGACGAACTTTTGAGTGGCTTTATATGGTTCTCGGGTGTTTGGGCTTGATCTCCCCACTCATTTGGAAATCATGACTTACAGTGAAAGTGTACACCTCTGCGCAGAGTTAAAAACTGGTATACTAGCCGTGCTCACGGATACGAGCGGCCTTGGAACATTTACAGATAGATGATCACCATTGTTATATCATGTTTAATTACTGTTGTTATTATTATGCTCTTGTTAATGCTATTCATTATCCTTATTACAATTGATCATTGGTTCTTTAATGGGAAGTGGTTTATCTTGATGCTACTCAATTTCTAATATATGATTAAAAAGCTAAACGCAGTTAAACAGTGTCTAGCCTTTTTGAGCCTCATGAACCCTGTGTTATATTTGTGGAGTTCGACATGAACTCACTCTTGCTATTTCCACCATAACAGATGAAGATAATGAAGAAGATTATCGGAATGAGTACTAGTCTTGATGTCAACCAGTCAACCGTGTCCCTGTGTGGAGTTTCCGCTGAAGAATTATTATTAGTTATTATTTTCTATCGTTCAAGACTATGTCTTAAATACTTATTCGTTATGTAATAAGCACTGTGATGATACTTTGTAATTTGTCAACTTATGTGTGCGACTGTTTCCTGGGGTGCACATGAGTCTTTTATACATCCTATTTTTGTCCTTAAAAATGGGTGTGACAACCATATTGAATAACAGATAAATTGTAGTCAAATGTAAGGATGTTCCTCATATTTTCCACAGTAAGAATGTTATATAAAGTAGATATGATACACGTTTGTAAGTCTACAAGTACCTGAGTTCAGTGAGCTTCTATTTGAATCAACACTTTAAACAGAAAGCATATTGTTTTGATGTTTTCTCAAACACACAATAAGTGAATCAACATGTACAATGCGGAAAATTCTACTTATGCACCAGTGCAGTTAGAGACCTAGAGTTATTATATAGGCATGTACACTATTGATATCACCTAATGCATAAATATAATACGAGACAACATACTGAATGGTGCCACAGTTAGAACACCAAGCTCAGTAATTGACAAAATAGTCACATGAAATGTAATAGCACGTTTTCGCAAGAAAAGTAAGGAAATGCAATAGCATGGGCTCATGGCTCTTGGTTAAGTACAAGGATCATCATCTGCAGTCAAATGAGGATCTCAACCTTGCTATAATACCATGAATAAAAAAATATGATATAAAAGTAAAAACAGTAGATGCTCCATCTTTTGTTGTGTGAAGATGCCTCTTGAATTCTAGTTATAATGCTAAGTTAGAGATTGTTGCATAGTATTAGCTAATGAGTAATGACTAGCAAATGAATCACATGGGAGAAGGTAATGCTCTCAAAGTTATGGAGAAAAGCCAAAGGAAATTACATCATTCCGGATTCTTTCCACGTACACTTCCATGTTTTGTCTCTGAGTCTCACTCAAAAGTAACTCGCATGTTTTAGGTCTAGGTACAATTTCACTACCTACCATCTCATCATAGAGTTGATAAGCCCAATCAGTTTCACCGACCCTGCAAAGACCATGGATCAGAAGGGTATATGTATCAAGATCTAATCCTAGACCATTCCTATCACGAACCTCACTCAACAAACGGTGAATGGAACCAGCTTGCCCTCTTCTACCAAACAATAGTCTAAGAAGTGGTTGGTATGTCTGAAGATCAGGTTTGCAGGATTGTGCCTCCATTTCTTTCAACACATCGAGAGCATCATCATCTCGCCCATACTGACAGAGAATTGATATCATGGTGTTATAAGTGGCTACATTATGGGGCACACCATTCCTTGACATCTCGACACGAAATACTTGGTTAGCTTCAAACAAATGACCTGCTCTGCCAAGAAGGTTGATGAGGGCATTGTAGAACAAGGTATCAGGCTTACAACCAGAGGACTTCATTCTGTCAGAAACACTCAGAGCTTCTTCAAACCTTTCGCATTTTGTCAATGAGGTAATGATCATTGTGTAAGTGATCACATTCGGATGGCAGCCCTGAGCACCCATGGAATCAAGGACTTCATAGACCCTCCTGAAGTTGCGCTGCTTACAGTAAGCCTCAAGAACAGCAGTGTATGTGATGACAATAGGAGGGAACCCCCTGTTTTTCATCTCCTCGATCGTCCACATTGCCTCATCAATTCTACGCACACTGCACCACCCATGGACGAAGATGTTGAAAGTGTAAGCATCTGGTGCGATATGTGTGCTGAGCATGACAAATACCTCACGCGCCAATTCGACTTTCTTCTCCTTGCAGAGCGCATCCAGCAGCACATTCATGGTCTCCGTGTTCCTCTCCAGTCCCAAGTCCTCCAACTGATCAAACAACAGAATGGCATCCCTCCACCTCCTCGCAGCTGCAAGCCTCCTGATGCTCTTGGCGATAGTGTCCACAGTGACGAGCCCCCTGCAATGCATTTCAGACAGCAGATCCCACATCCGGTCGATCTGCCTCATCTTCCCGAGCAGGTCGACCATCCGGTTGCAGGCGTACGGCGTGTGCGAGTAGCCGCCGCCCCGCGACTGCGCCCACAGGAAGAAACCCAGCGCGGATTTCCAGTCGTCCCCGCACCTGCGCAGCAGGCTGTCCGCTACGCCGCTCGTCAGCCGGACCTTGGAGCACTCCGCCGCGAGGGTCCGGACCAGGTCCTCGACGCTCCCCTTGCGCTCCCTGAGGAGCGAGCTCTTGATTTCTGCGGCCGCCGCCTCTTCCTCCGCCGTGAGTGCGGCGCTGTTGGAACTTTGGTTCGGAGGTGCGGCGGACGACGACGACGACGACGATCTGCGGAGGGAGAAGCGTAGCAGGGTCCTCACGGCCTCGCAGCAACAGCCCCGGCGCCGGAGACCACGCAGAGGCATCGGGAGACGATGTCCGAGGCTTGTTGCTCCCGGCGGCAGTTGGTTCTAGAGAGACCTCAAGGTCAGCAGTGCTGAGCTGTCGTAGCGGCGGCGGAGGGATAGGAAGTGCGCCGCGTTTGGGAGGTGATGAGCGGCTGGACCGCTGCAGCGTCGAAGGGAATATGCGATCGCGGCCTATAGCTGATGGAGGCCCAATAGGTTCCTTTCCGTTCTTGACGCGAGGAGACCGGCCCACATTCACTCCGCCCGACAGCCGTGTTAGGGTCACTTTCTCCTGGTCCACTTCGCTAGCCAACATACCGTCTATAAACTCCGTCCAGAAAAAGTTACAAAGACCAGCATATATATATATATATATATATATATATATATATATATATATATATATATATATATATATATATATATATATATATATATATATATATATATATATATATATATATATATAAAAGCATTTTGCAGACTGGGCTAGGCTCGGGCCAAAAAAAGATCGGTTGTTTCAGGCCTCCTCATGGAGTAGGGGCAGCATGGAGTTGTGAGAAAATTACCCATTAGTGTCACTAACTACACACATACCACTTTCTTTCTTTCTCCTATAGTTCCACGTTGTTGCATCCTCAGTTGCGATGATCCCCATTCATCCGATGCTATCTCTTCATCTTCATCCTCTTTGCGCTTGTGTTGAGGAACCCAAACTGTAGGGGCAACATGGCGAGTGCGTAGCATGAGGGCGGCGGGAGGCGGAGCCGTACCCAGATGCGTGTAGTGCTGGCCAACATTGGCGTGAGAGTGACGGTTCGGGCGTAGTGCTAGGTCACGACACAATGCCGCTGGGGGCGCTAGCATGAATGGAGGACATGGACATGGGCCTCGACCTTCTACATGAGTAAGGTGGAGTACCTGCAGGCACAAGCGATGCATGCTCAGCCGCCTCTATCAAAGGGGATGTGTCTACAGGCACAAATAGTGTGGCCTCGGCTATCTCGAGTGGAGGGGCGCAACACCGGCTTACACGCTACAATCGACGCAGAGGCGTACCTAGAGCGCAAGGGATTGGGAATGGTCATCCCTCTTCTTTTGCTCCCCCTTGCCCCTTTCTTTCCCACCAAGCTAGAGGGTGAGAGCTCTCCTAGATCCACCCTAGCTATGGAGAAGGTCTTTGGGAATGGGGCTACAATATCTTGATGTCCTCCTTGGCCTTTCTCTTCCTTCTCCTCCTTTCTCCTCTTCCACTTTAGTTCCTCTTCTTAGTTCTTCGTATTCTTGGTTCGAGAGATTCTTGTGTTCTTGGTGAGAGGGAGGGAGGGAGGGGACAGCAGTGTATGGCAAGAGTGAGAGTGGGTACAAGGTCCTGGTGATTTGATCTCGTGCTAACATGTAGGGCCAAGAGTGGTGTGGTTTGGACAGCTCAGAGGCTACATAACTCTTTTTGTTGACATGTTCTGGAGAACTGTCCAGTGTCCATGTTAGACCATCTATCCGAGCGTGACTTTGACTAATCATTGAATTAGGCCATGTTTAGTTCCCACCCAAAAACTTCTCACCCCATCACATCGAATGTTTGGACACATGCATGAAGCATTAAATGTAGATAAAAAAACTAATTGCACAGTTTGCAAAAAAACACGAGACGAATCTTTTAAGCCTAATTAGTCCATGATTAGCCATAAATTGCTACAGTAACATACATGTGCTAATGACGGATTAATTAGGCTTAATAAATTTGTCTCGCGGTTTCCATGCGAGTTATGTAATTAGTTTTTTTATTAGAATCCAAACACCTCTTCCGATATCCCATAAAACATTCGATGTGACACCCAAAAAATTTTCACCCACGAACTGAACACGGCCTTAGCTATCAGAATCAGACTACCAAAGCAATTGTCGGACCGTCAGACAGCTTAATTAGTTATTGTCCGGCAGCGTGCAGATTTGTTGGCCTTAACAATACATAACACGTAAATTTTATTAAAAAATGAGTTCTGATGATGCAATGCTCATGATGCATGCTTATGGACTAAATGCACACCGGGTCGTTACACTAATAAATAAATTATATACGAGGAAATAAAGCGGTCTTTTTTTATTTTCCATAAATTGAACACTTGTAAGATTTCAAGTCCATCATTTATAAGTAGAGAAAGCATTATTGCAATAGGATTGCACAAAAGAGAAGTGGGCCATGAAACATCACTAGTTGAGGGCAGGAGTCCCATAAAGGCAGTTTCACCAAATCATACAAGCCCTCTAATTATTAATTGATTAAATGGTCACGTACTTTGACGGACGCTAATAAAAGGAAAGTGCAAGATATAGGATAAAAGTTAAATTAGATGGCAGATAAGAAATACTACAAAACTTTTCCATGGGAAATAGGACACAAACTCATTATCTAATGGCAAATAAGAAATTCTCTATTCTAATCAATACCTATTGTACTATGTATTTGGGCCTACAACCAACCCCACAACAACGGGTAAGTAGGCAACATAATATATTGACAGTGACGGATCTATCAAGGTGGGGGGTTGTGTGTGGGGAGGGGGGCTCGAGCCTCACCCACGCCGACGCTTTAGTCTCTCCCTACACTGATGTAGATATATCGGATTTTTCTCTTTCATTATTCTACAATCTCACACAATGCCATGTTGCTTGTTTTGCTCTCGTCATCATTGACTGGGATTGACTTCCAATGATCGACCGTATTGGAAAGAATGTTTACGCAATGATTCATCACTAGCCTCTGGCTTGGTTGTAATGCAGTGGACTGGCAGACATGGTTCGCTATTTCCAATAGGTGTGCTCAATTTAACTCTAGTGTGGTGTCTACAACCTTCCAAAATTTTTCATGGTTAAGTACATTTTTAAAAGATTGGTACGATGTATGTCATCTTCAGGCAAGAATTAATCAATAACCTTTCTTCCTGTAACGATCTCTATAAGAATAACACCATAAATATACACATCAGTTTTTGTGTTAAGCGTTCCAGTAGCCGCAAACATAATATCTTAAAGCACCTTTTGAGAAAACTTTGTGAAACTAAAAGCAAAACTAGTTAACTTGGTTAGGGGCCAATATATAAAGAATTGGCAAAGTAAAACTCATATAAAAATGGAGGTGTTTTTTGGGCTACATTGTAGCACAGGGGTATGGGGGCTTAAGCCCCCTTGCTCCCTGCCCTTGTCCCACTCGCAAGGTTATGGAAATAATAACAATGATTCTAGTTACTATGGTTCCATGATAATTTGTGCCATTACTTTGGATTTTAAGAACTTAGAGGATACATTACGAAATTTAAGTTTTGTCAAAGCAGTCAGACAATTTGGTATCACCCCCTGAGTTAATTGTTTGATAGATGTAGCTATTCAAACATCGAAAGATTTGCAAAAGTCGGCGAAGCATTCCAACCAACTGCCATCAAGTAGGAATCCAGCTGAGATAATATAGTGGATATGTGACTATGTCTGGGGGAGGAGGGGGCAGTGCCCCCTAATTTCGACCACAATTTTTCAGGTGACCTTGGTCCGGGTGGCTCAATCGTCGTGCGACTTGTGAACTCGTGATCGCTCGATGATGGCTGCGACATCGAATGTGGTTTTGCATGTTGCAATCGGCTGGCAGGAAATACGAAGCACGAGAGCAACCAGCAAGCTAGTAGGCTCGATCGCAACACTCACAAGGTCTAGATCAGGTATAGACGTATCAATCAGTCTTTTTTAATCTCATTTGTTCAAGTTGGAATATAGTCTACACATATTGGTCGCAGTTCCTAATTGCATCCTTTTATTTTGAGAGATAACCATAAAACCTCTAAAAGGAAGGCAATCGAATCTTTTTACAAGAAAGCAACAGATCAAGGACAAAATGACTCTGAGGAAGATAAAGTAGCTAGTTGTCTTGTTGCACAACGAGAAGAGGATACAAAAGAAAAGGAAGCTCTAGAGCAACGAACATCTCAGCGCCAACAAGTAAATTGTGTAGATCTAGATATAGAACAAGATCTAGGCTTATATTGTCAAATTCAAACTTATCCTCCAGATAAACAAGAACATGTTATTAAAGAATACATGAAACATGGTTCATACCAATTTCTTAAGGATGTACCACCCTCCTCCTAGTCGAGAGAGCCACCCACATAGGTTTTAGTCACAGTGGTTCAAATCTTTTCCCTAGTTAGAATACTGATCAACACAAGATGTAGCCTTTTGCTTTCCCCTTGTTTTCTATTTTCAAAGAAACCCAGTAGGAAGAGCAGGATCTAATGTGTTTATATAGTGAAAAGGTTTCAAGAACCGGAAGGAGGTTAAAGTCGGAATAATTGTGCCCTCAAAACTCACATGGGAGAGAGTGGTTCAACTCATCAATATTCTGTTAAATGTTAATGACAATTTGAAGAATCGGTTATACCATATTGTACTAGTGATAGAGAAGCAAATAAGTGAAGAGATTAGTGCAAATAGACTGCGGCTTAAAACGTTAATTGATGTCGTCCAATGGTTAGCATTCCAAAGTTATCCCTTTCGTGGATATGATGAATCTGCCAAGTCAATGAACCAAGGTAATTTTCTTGAAATGGTAGATCTACTAGCTTATAATGAGGAAGTTAAGGTTGTTGTATTAAGTAATGCTCTTCTATGTGCAGGGTTGCCGGCTCCACAACTGGCCAGTTGTTCCATCAAGGGGCTACTTGAGTGAATGTACTGCATATACACTGAGTCACTGATTAATCTAAACCGGTATATAAATGCTTGGGCCACATTACTGACATGCACCGGTAGTTGTAATTTTGCCTCCAAACTCTGAACATGTTTGTTAGCTCTGTCGCAGCCCATGGAAATCAGGGTGTTAATGATCTGTACAGCTAAAATAATCTGCTACGTCGCAAAAAAAAAAGCTAAAATAATCTGCTAGCACCAAGGCCCTTGTTTACGGCCTGTTTAGTTGCCCATGCAACACAAAAAAGTTTGCACAGTACCTGTCACATCGAATCTTGCGGCACATGCATGGAGTACTAAATGTAGACGAAAGAAAAAACTAATTACACAGTTTAGTTGTAAATCACGAGACAAATCTTTTGAGCCTAATTAGTCCATGATTGGACACAAATTGCCAAATAAAACGAAAAGTGCTACAGTAGCCGAACCTAAACTTTTTCACCAACTAAACAACCCCTTAGTTCCCAATTTCACCCTCTAAATTTTACTATGCAAAAAGGAGATTCTCCATCACATCAAAATGTCGGCAAATGCATGGAGTACTAAATATAGATGAAATCAAAAACTAATAGCACAGTTTTGTTATACTTTACAAGACGAACATTTTAAGTCTAATTAATCAATTTTTAAATAATTTTTTTACACTTAAAAACAAACCGCGCTACAGTGTTCCGACTGGAACACTGTAGCGCGCAGTGCTGATTCGGCGTTCCCAAGTGCTGTATAGCTGTTAACGTTCATATGTACCTCCAACTATTGATGAATTGTCATGACCACTGACGACTGACCCTGAGCTACTGCTAATATAAGGCCTTGTTTAGATTTCAGAATTCATCCTTAAATTTCACTATGTAAAAAGAAGATTCTCCATCACATCAAAATATTGGCACATATATGGAGTATTAAATATAGATGAAATAAAAAACTAATTACACAGTTTTGTTGTACTTTGCGAGACGAACATTTAGAGCCTAATTAATCAAGATTTGAACAATTATTACCACATAAAAACAAAATTGCTACAGTGTGACGCGACATATACTATGCAAATTTTGCCTCCCAATTTTGGCATCTAGCGATTGTTTAGTTGGTGAAAAAGTTTGGGTTCGGCTACTGTAACACTTTTCGTTTTATTTGATAATTTGTGTCCAATCATAGACTAATTAGGCTCAAAAGATTTGTCTCGTGATTTACAACTAAACTGTGTAATTAGTTTTTTCTTTCGTCTACATTTAGTACTCCATGTATGTGCCGCAAGATTCGATGTGACAGGTACTGTGCAAAATTTTTTGGGTTGCATGGGCAACTAAACAGGCCCCTAAACAAGGCCCAACATGAGAGTGCTTGTGGACTGCTAGCGCTCCCCAAATTCTCACAGGCTGCATCGCTGACATGCTACTGCTAGCTCCAAATTACGATATGCTGCGGCCCATCATCTCTGAAAATTAGGGGCCTGTACGATATCCTGCCGGTGTGAACCTGAACCCGTTCACGTTCACCTCACTCACTGAACGGTACGTACAAGCTGTCATTGCTCACCATTAAATTAGGGGGTGTTTAGTTCCCACTCAAAAAATTTTCAACTCATCACATCGAATATTTGGACATATACATAGAGTACTAAATGTAAACGAAAAAAACTAATTGCACAGTTTGATTGGAAATCACGAGACGAATCTTTTAAGCCTAATTAGTCCAGGATTAGTCTTAAGTGCTACAGTAACACACGTGTGCTAATGACGACTTAATTAGGCTTAATAAATTCATCTCGTGGTTTTCAGACGACTTATGTAATTAGTTTTTTAATTAATATCAAAAACTCTTTCCGACATCCCATAAAACATCCGATGTGACATCCAAAAACTTTTCATCTCTCAATTAAACACCCCCTTAATTGACTCCACACTGCTGCCGGGCCACATCATTGGCATGCTGTTGCTGGCTCTCAGCAAGTGACATGGCACTCCTATGTGTTTTTGCTACTGCTCTCTGATCACAGTCATTATTAATAATCTAAAAAGGGCAATCTATACCTAATAATAAAGACGCAAAATTTCAGACTCTTTCTTTCGTTCATCTATTTTTTCTCCGTCTTCCTCTAACTACCGAACAATGAAGAGTTTCTTTTGTCCAGACTTATATATATAACCCGTGCTCATACGAGTTAAAATAGTTTGCGTCTAGACCAATATGGAATATGAATCCTAACCTAAATAGATTTATCAGATTCTGAGGATTCTAAATAGAACTCTTAATGAGTTATGTTTTTTATTTTGCACCGCTTTCTTATTTACGTACGAGTTAAAATAGCTCACGTCTAGACGGATATGGAGTAGGAATCCTAATCTAAATAGATTTCTCAGATCTGACGACAATGTCGTTCATTAATTTTCCTTTGACGGGATATATAAGTAGATTATAGGGACCGGTTTTTTTAATGTTGGGAATTTTCTTTCCCCCAGAAAATGTTAGGAACTTCCATAATAAACCAGAGCCCGGCGTTTTTATGGTGGAAGGCCGAACAATATAATCAGGAAAATAGAAAAGACCACAAAAAACCGTGTCCGTTTTTTCTCCGTGAATCACCGTTGTTTCCAACGTTCCCGTCCACGTGTCCTTCTCCTATTTCTTTTCCGTTTTCCTGTTTCCTCCGGCGCTCAATTTTTGTGTGTGAGTTTTCTTCTCCTATTTCTTTCCCGTTTTTTCCGTTTCCTCCACCGCTCACTTTCTGTAGTGAGTTTTTTTTTCAATTTTTCTCCCCTATTTTTCCAAAAGAAAATCGGACGGAACACAGGAAGAAAGAAAAGGAAATCGATGTAGGGGTTCCAATCCAAACGTAGAGCAGAAGGAAGAAATATCTAAAATCAATGGTAAAGTTTCCAACGTTCCCGTCCACGTGTCCTTCTCCTATTTCCTTTCTGTTTTCCTGTTTCCTCCGCCGCTCAATTTTTGTGTGTGAGTTTTCTTCTCCTACTTCTTTTCCGTTTTTTTCCGTTTCCTTCGCCGCTCACTTTCTGTAGTGAGTTTTTTTTTCAATTTTTCTCCCCTATTTTTCCAAAAGAAAATCGGACGGAACACAGGAAGAAAGAAAAGGAAATCGATGTAGGGGTTCCAATCCAAACGTAGAGCAGAAGGAATAAATATCTAAAATCAATGGTAAAGTTTCCAACGTTCCCGTCCACGTGTCCTTCTCCTATTTCTTTTCCGTTTTCCTGTTTCCTCCGCCGCTCACTTTCTGTAGTGAGTTTTTTTTTTCAATTTTTCTCCCCTATTTTTCCAACAGAAAATCGGACGGAACACAGGAAGAAAGAAAATGAAATCGATGTAGGGGTTCCAATCCAAACGTAGAGCAGAAGGAATAAATATCTAAAATCAATGGTAAACAAACATGGATTCAACATTCCAATAAAAAAGCAACAAAGATCACGTCTCGCAAACCTTTTTCAATTCGAGTCTAACACGGACCTACCAGACCCAGATAAACAAGTAGAAAATCTATAATAAATCGAGACGACTACAAATAAAATCGGACGACATAAACCTATCGTCGCCTTGGTGCTATGTCCTGGCATCACGGTCACTAGGGCTGTCCGCCGCAACATCCGCCCGAGCTGTTGGCCTGGCGCACCACCCGCATGGCTGAGCCGCTACGGCTGTCGCACCGCTCGTCCATTGTGCTATGGTGGCCATGGTAGGTGGATGCTTGCCTGGCACATAGCAACAAGGCCGTCGTCGCCTCAAGTCTATCGCGCGTAGTCGACACCTTGACGCTGGGATCCACCATCCTTGCACAATGGGGAGTCGGAGATCCCTCTAACCCACAATGTCGGGGCCCACTCGTGTTGAAAGTTGCTCCACCATGACCCGCTTCGCTGAGCTTGCGGACAAACGCCACGTCGAGGTGCCAGCAACCACGCCGAGGTGCTCCAGCAGGAACTACTCTGGAAGCTCACAGGTTAGCGTTGTTGCAAGGGGCTTGGAGGAGCTCGCACCGAGCTATCCTTCGTGAGCATGCTCGCCTCTACCAAGCACCAAGATCGGAGAAAATAGAGAGAGACAAGAAGTGGTTTCCCACGCGTTAGTGTGCTCGAGTGCTCATGGACATGTGAAACGCTCCAGAAATTTACGGTAAGTTAACCCTTATAATTCATTGACTAATAGTAACTATGTCATGAGATAAGATGTCTTTTATTTTGTTCGATGCAGGTAAAAATAACAAATTAAATCATAATAATCGTTGTCCATTACGTTTTTAAGACTGATTTTTCCTCCCGTTGCAATGCACTGTAACCCGTGCTCATACGAGTTAGAATACCTCGCGTCTAGACCAATATGGAATAAGAATCCTAATCTAAATAGATTCATCAGATCCTGAGGACTCTAAATAGAACTCTTAATGAGTTATGTTCTTTATTTTGCACTGTTTTTTTTTATTTACATACGAGTTAAAATAGCACGTGTCTAGACGAATATGGAGTAGGAATCCTAATCTAAATAGATTCCTCAGATCTGACGACAATGTTGTGCAGTTATTTTTCTTTGATAGGATATATACGGTAGATTATAGGGACCAGTTTCTTTTTTTAACGCTGGGAACTTTCTTTCCTCCAGAAAATGTTAGAAACTTCCATAATAAACCAGAGCCCGACGTTTTTTTACGATGGAAGGCCGAACAATATAATCAGAAAAATAGAAAATGAAAAAAGTACTATAGTTATGTCATCTTTTTTATCCACCTTACTTTTTTTTCTCTTTTGTCATAACGTGTTCTTTTCTTTTTTTCATCCTTGCAAGCATGTGCCCATCCGAGCATCCGTGAGGGCATTTTACGGGGCGTTCACACGTTACCCGTTCATCTGAGCGATTGGTTTTTTGTTTGTTTGTTTCTCCTATAAATATTAAAAACAAAAGGACTAAATTCAACCGTCATGGATGTTTGAACCGTTGATCCTTCCCTATATAAAATAGAGAAATATTTTCTATACGAGTTAGAGCACCGTGCCATACATGGTGTGAAGTCTGATTCCAAAATAAATCGAAATAGATGATACAATCTGTAGAGTATGAATCAAAAATGAATTGGAACATCTGATGTAATTAATGGATAAATATCCAAGTCTCCAATATACATACGAATTAGAACAGTGCACATCTAGCAATAGTATAGGGTCTGATTCAAGACGAATCATACACATGATTAAGCTGTATTGAACAAATTTCTTAGAATTCGAAACGGACAAAAACTTAGACAGAACACAACAAAATAGAAACAGGAAAAGGAAACATGCAACAAAAAAGAACCGAAAAGACTAAACACAGGCAAGGCATAGAGTTCGATGCAAAGACAAATTTAAATATACGATGCAATCTCAAATACTATTTAAAATCTGATGCTCGATCATATATAAGAATTAGAGTGTCACACATTTGTTAGATAAATTTTTAATCTGCAAATCATCTAGATAAATTACACAACATGTTTGCTAGTCTATCCCTCCCTAATAATAAAGAGGGAAAATTTCAGACTCTTTTTTTTTCGTCCATCCATTTGTTTGATCCGTCTCCTTCTAACTACCGGACAATTGAGAGTTTTCCATCCGGACATATATATAATCTGTGTTTATATGAGTACGAGTTAGAATAGCTCTTGTCTAGCGTGATACGGAGTTCGATTCCGGCCCTTTCTAACTAATTATGAGGATGGTGGAAATAGGATAAAATACTGCTAAAATCAAGACAACAGGAAGCAAACACCCAAACGAACAGAACCTGATGCAATAGAAGATGCAAAGTTGGAAGAGAATTAGACACGGGCATTAATTAACGGACAAAAACAAAAAATATAAATAAAATAGAAAAGTGCTTGGGAAACTCCCATCCGTATGGACGGTGATCCGGCCAGAGCGGATGTCCAATGGGAGCTCAGCTGAGGTACATATCTTTTCCATTTTTTCCTTTGAAAATATATACTCGTTTGGAACTTGGAGCGTAGTCAAACACGGTTCCTACACCCCATAGGTAAAACAAGACGAATTATTAGGACAACCTACCCAGCATGACAGCACGTGACACGGTAAGCATAATCCAACTCAACGTCCTTCTTCTTACATAGAGCCTGTTCACCTGGCTTATAATCCGTCTTTTTCAGTTTATTTTTTTCAGTCAGAATAGTATTTTTCTCTCACAACAAATTAGTCAACAGTGTTTTTCAGCCGGCTTATCAGCCCAGTCGAACGGGGCTTACATATTCTTATATATATACGGTATATTATCTTAAGACGAGAGGATCAGTTTAAAAAAAAGCAGGGGATCATTAGATCAATTCTATATATATATATATATATATATATATATATATATATATATATATATATATATATATATATATATATACTATCCTAACAAGACTTCAAATATAACACGTCACGTTGCAAACCTCCTACACGGTATTCATTGGAAACCGAGCACCTGAACCGCATATATGTCGACGCGCCCACGTAGGCGAAGGATAAGCTGGTGGAGACGACGGAGAGATCGATGGTGGTGGTTGACAGCTCCAGGTTGCCGAGACGGCTGGCAAAGAGCTGCATGGAAAAGTTGATGCCATAGAGGTAGCAGGAGTTGGGCACCCGCACCGCCGGTGCTGGTGCCGGCGGTTGCCCTTCCCCTGATGGTGTCAGGGCGTGGCGATTGGAGGGATGCGACGACGATGGGAAGAGATTAGAGACATTGATGCAAATCTGCCGGTGAGTCTCTTCCGCTAGAAACCACGCGCACGGACAAAGGTCCTCTCCCTCGCAAGCCGCAATTGTGCACGAGTCACTTGCTCACCTGGCGTGCTCAGGCTGCCAACTAGCGTGATAGTCAATCCATCATGCGCTCCATTACAACGTATGTGTATATTTGCTAGTAATTAAAAAAACGGCGACTGTGGATCTGTACCCCTGTTGTCGTCCAGCCCCTATTACTTTACAAGCTTCCTCTTTGATTGCGCTCCCACTAATTCTGTCGTTGCTCCAGGAGATACTGCTGTTCTCTTTATTCCACTACCTCCACCCACTATACTACTTGCCTACTACGCTGTCCCTTTTTTTTTTTGTCCGGAAAGTGTGTACGGTTTTATAGAGACAATCATTTAGAGACGATCATTTAGAGACGGAGGATGTATACGTATCTATTCTTCTTTTTTACACTGCCTCACAACTCTTGCTTGCCATGGAAATCGAGGCCCTCCTGCATACTGCTGATCTTGTACTGCCAATATACACGGCGAGCACAGTGGTTGCCTTCTCTCATGCACAGATATGAAGACAGCAACCCATCTCAATATCTACTGCTCCATGGCCAACTATCTTCTACTACTTCACCTTAATCGTGTGACGATCAACTCACCTGTCGCCTACGCTACAACAAGGATCTTCATATCTGCTTCTTGAAGAAAATTTTGCCCGTGCCAAAGGGTTAATTACATCTATGGCAATCTCCACCACGGCAGGTGCATGCCGGCAACCAAAGTTAAGGAATAAAGGACGTGGAACTATGAAGAGGCCGGCAACCAAATAGGCAAGTGAAGGAAGAAAGGACGTGGAACATTTAAGTCAAATGGCACGGCAAAGACACAGGTAAACGAGTGCAAAATGCAAAACTGAAATATAATGATAGATTAGAAGTTTAACGACGGTAGATAGACCTGACAAAATATGAGCCATTCAATGCTCAACCAACCACTACGATACAATACACCCAATATAGTTTCAGACAATCCGATAGATAGAAAACTTTTATTCCCGGAAGCACCTTCTCCGGTGAAGAAAACACCAACTCCCTTGTATGACCAGACCTTCAGCTCGTTCATCTAGTTGGTGCTGTTCATGTGGCGGATCAGGTCGACCACGCGGGTGCTGAAAAGAGACGGAAATTAAGTCAGGATTTAAAATTTGAGGTGCGCATAAGCTCTAGTCAAAGTCAGATAATCGGTAGAGGCAACTAACCTGTATCCCCACTCGTTGTCGTACCATGACACAAGCTTCACGAAGTTGCCGTTCAAGGCAATGCCAGCCTTAGCATCAAAGATGCTAGACCTGTGATTGAGAGAGAATCACGAAAGAACATTGTGAGTAACCTGAGGTCCCCAGCAATTAACTACTGATCAGAAAATGGTGAAGATTAGATATCAAGTAGTAGGGAATGTATAGCACACCTGCTGTCACCCTGGAAATCGGTGGAAACAAGGTCCTCCTCAACATAACCCAGAATGCCCTTGAGGCTACCCTCTGCCTCAGCCCTGTGAAGATATTTGCGAGATTAGCAAGTATGACCATCTAAAACAATTCAACATTCATTTGAAAGTTGCATTGAGCACAATATTATTGCACATCAATGAAAAAACCAACTCCACAATGCCAGAAAGCTAGCTCACTTGACCGCAGCCTTGATTTCATCATAGGTGGCAGACTTCTCAAGCCTAACAGTCAGATCAACAACAGAAACATCAACGGTCGGGACACGGAAAGACATTCCAGTCAACTTTCCATTAAGGACAGGAAGCACTTTGCCGACAGCCTGCAGGACATCAAGTAGTTTTTATTTTTACAAACTAAAAGACACAAAAAACAGAAAACAGAAGTGATTTGAACAAAATGTAGATGACTTGTTTGTCTTCTCAGAAGAGTTGAGACTATACACTATTTCACATTATTTTTTTTCATGCAAAGCATGAAGGCAGTTCATGATTACATGTTGTAAAAAGCGCAATGAAAAGGAAGGTTCAGCTTCTAACCTTAGCAGCTCCAGTGCTGCTGGGAATGATGTTGAAACTAGCAGCCCTTCCACCCCTCCAGTCCTTAGATGAGGGACCATCAACAGTCTTCTGGGTAGCTGCAAGGATCCACATTTGCCACATTAAAGACCACAAACAGATTGATAAACAGGTTTTCCATTTAACCAATTTTGCAAAGCTTACCAGTGATGGCATGAACAGTGGTCATCAGACCCTCAACGATACCAAACTTGTCATTGATGACCTGCAGAAAAAATAAATAACCAATTTTAGATAATATAGGATCCCTAAGAGCAATTTATCTCAGCAGTAAAGCAACATAAGCACCTTAGCAAGAGGAGCAAGGCAGTTGGTTGTGCAGCTAGCATTGGAGACAATGTTAATGTCAGACTTGTACTCCTTCTCGTTGACACCAACAACGAACATGGGGGCATCCTTGCTAGGAGCAGAAATGACGACCTTCTTGGCACCACCCTGTAAAAGCAACAGGAAAACCATCAGATGCTTCCATCACTAGAACTAATAAGGTATATACCCTGGAATAACACAATAGGTAGAAGATTGTACCTTCAAGTGAGCTGCAGCCTTCTCCTTGTCAGTGAAAACACCAGTAGACTCAACAACATATTCAGCACCAACGGCACCCCATGGGATCTCCTCAGGGTTCCTACAAACCAGGTCATTACTCATTAGCCCCACAATGGTTTAATTGGGTATGAAGCAAATTAATATGGAAAGGAATGGTAACAAACCTGCTGCCAAACACAGCAACCTCCTTCTCACCAAAGAGAAGGGTCTTGGAGTCCTTAACCTTGAGCTCATGGTGCTTCCACTGTCCGTGGACAGTGTCATACTTGAACATGTAGGTCTGCAAGAGCAAAGTCAAACTCAAAATCCTAAAACAGAAGACCCAGTTGGTGTAATTTAACTAATCGACTTGAGAAATGCAAGAATAGGAAGATTCAGAGAATTAAAATTCTGTAGAAAATACATATTTGGATAGTTCAAACACTATTACATCAACAACAATGAAATAGAATGTAAACCAATGATAAGATTCGAATGAAACTTAACATGAGATAACCTTAGAAAAAACAGATAGCCTAGATAATAATCCAAAGCACATGACAGTCAGAGCAAGGCACAGATACGTGCATCCACAGATCAACGACCTATATATAACCACTTTAGAGTTTCTATAATCCATCAGAAATTACAATCATGTTAATCTTCTTGACAGAGTGGGTTACCAGTCCAAATAAAAAAATGACATCTACATCAGATCAACAACCTAAATTATACACTTAAGAGTTCCTATAATCCATCAACAATTACAATCATGTCAATGTACTTATGACATGGGTAAAAGAGTAACACCAGTCCACATTAAAAAAATGACATCTACATCAGATCAACGACCTAATTTATGCACTTTAGAGTTCCTATATAATCCATCAACAATTACAATCATGTCAATGTACTTATGACAGAGTGGGTAACAGTGTAACACCAGTCCACATAAAAAAATGACATCTACATCAGATCTACGCATCCCCTTTACTAATAATCCCATAGAATACAGATGTTCGAGACATGGACGAATCGTTACTAATACATGATCCCATATCTTACATAACCAAACACCAAATCGTATAAACCATACAGATCTACTACCATCGAACAAGCATCTACTACACTCTTGGTACCAGATCAAGCGATTAGCGATACCAGGGGCTATACCATGTAATCGGTGCTGATGAAGGGGTCGTTCACGGCGACGAGCTCGACATCGTCGCTCTGCAGGGCCACCCTGGCCACCAGCCTTCCGATCCTGCCGAACCCTGCACCGACGAGAAAACCGATCAAAACCCACACGACCGGCGTAACTCAAATACTCATAACTCAGATCAGAGGCCGCAAACTTACCATTGATCCCGATCTTGATCTTGGCTGCATATACCAGAGCACCAACACAACCAACCAAACCAACAAAAAGAAAATCAGCGAAAATAATCCAAAAACACAACCAGATTGCAGGAACGACGGCATTACCCATGGGGCGAGAGGCTGCGGGACGGAGGAAACGAGGTCGGATGGATTTCAAACGGGATCGAGAATGGGGTTCGCGAGCGTGATGCGGCCAATGGATCGGAGGGGCCAATATATAAAGCGAAAGGGCACTTGGGGCTTGGGGTTAGGCCAGGCGGCTGCGGCTGCGGCCTCGCTGGGCCCACGCCCGGCGCCGTTGGTAAAAATGGTGGGGGCGGAGACGTGAGGACGTGTGGATGACAAGTGGGGGCCTGGAGGAGGAACGAGACCGGGGCGGCCGATGGTTTCGAGAAGCTTCCCATGGGTCGAACGAAACCCTGGACCGTTGCTGGGTTCGGGCCCACCGGAAGTGGGAGAGAAGTCCTCCTGTTGTGCGGTGGCGCGGGTCAGTCTGCGCTTCTTTTCTTGGACAAGAAGAAGAAAGACAAAGGATACCATCGGCCGAGCTGGTTTTCGGCGGCCGTCGGATGCCAAAAGATTCTGTGGACAGTGGACGTTGTGGGTGCCTGATTTTGTGCCTGGACGCTGGATTACAAGCCGAGCGGGCTCGGCTCGCTGGCTTGGTATGACTCTCACCTCCCATTTTATTATTTTACTAATATACGTAGACGTACGGACAATGGCGTAGTTAAGATCACATCCATTTTAATGTAAAACCAAATTATAGAGTGGTCCATGTGTAATTTTTATGATTTTGGAGAGCTCCTCTACTGTAATTTACTCCTTCCATCCAAAATTATAAGACATTTTAAGAATCTTGGAGAGTCAAAACATCTCAAATTTGACACATTATATAGATAATTATAAAAGATTCATGACATCTAATAGGTACACTATGAAAATATAATTGATTAAGAATCTAATGATACTTAGTTAGAATCATAAATGTTATTATCTTATCATATAAATTTGATCAAACTTGATATGTTTTGACTCTCTAAGATTCTTGGAATGTCTTGTAATTTAGGATGAAGGGAGTAGCCTTGAACTAAAATTTAGGGTGGTCCAGGAACCACGTGAGGGCGACAACCAAAACCTTCCGTTGCCAACACAAATGCAATTAATTATATTTTTGTAAACCGTTACTAATTTATGCTAAAATATGAAATGGATGTGTGTCATGGTGCATGGCTCGCCACTTGTGGTTAAATTATGATTCTTGTGTT
Organism: Saccharum hybrid cultivar R570; assembly: GCA_038087645.1. Lineage (NCBI taxonomy): Eukaryota > Viridiplantae > Streptophyta > Magnoliopsida > Poales > Poaceae > Saccharum > Saccharum hybrid cultivar. The sequence continues at coordinate 4,721,458 of JAQSUU010000191.1, read as the reverse complement.
TTCGCCTTTGGACGTGTGTGTGGCTCATCCAACGATTATTGGAATTACTTTGTCCAAATGGACTAATGTCAAGTTGTCAACGATAAAATTTGATTTAGACGGGATAATTTAGAGGCACTTATCGTGTTCTACTATCGGACAAGTGATTGTGTCGAACAGAGGAAATATGGCTCAATCTTTCAGCAACGATGATTCTCCTTAGCCTACTATGAACTTCACCATAACCACCGAACAATTCCGACGAGTGAACAGAATTTGCCTAGAGAGTGAGAAAACAAAAACATGTTCAAACATGTCGCGTATAGCCAATAATCTTCAGGTTGGACTTGGACCCTCAAAGCGACAAAGTAATAAAATGTTTTATTCCTCCTTGATGGAGAAAAAAACACATGAGGTCTTGGTACATGAAAATCAGTCATGAACTGTTGAAAGAGCAACCAGGGGCAGGAGAATAACAGCCTGTTCGCTTAAGTTTTCATCAATCACTTATTTTCAATCAGTCAGCAGTATTTTTTTCTCGCAGCAAATCAGTCAACATTACTTTCAGTCGTTTACTTTCAGCCGTTTATTTTCTCGACGTAAGACTACCCGCAGTGGGTACTCTAAAACGATACTCTAAAGCTTTAGAGTATGAATATAGAGTAAAAACTGCTGCACTGGGTACTCTAAAACGATACTCTATCCTTTCTCTCACTCTATATTTAGAGTAGTACTGTGCTTACTCTATACTCTATAGTGGCGGACCCTACTAGCTAAACAAAGGAAAAAATGCTATAACTCACAAATCAAAAATCCAAATTAAATTTCGATTTCACCATTAAATTCGTCTTAATAAATCTTTCAAAACTAGATCACACATGAATATATTTAGATAAAGTGACAAGTGAGTCCCACGGTGGATAGAGGATGATATAGAGGATGGATGAGTGTGGGAGAATTAAGTATAGAGAAGAGAATCTTACTAAATAGGACGTATAAAGGATGAATATAAAGGTCCATGACTGCAGGTAGTCAGAGCCACAGAGGCAAACTTGTGATCGTACACGCTATGCGGACAGCGTCGCACCCGTCCAGAAGCCCGGAAGGCCAAAATCTGGTTGCCTCGGCTCGTTCACACAGCCTAACGCAGCAGAGCAGCACGCCGCTCCCGTTGGGGGTCCTTCTCTGCACTCTGCAGCGGTCGGTCGGTCCCTCTCCCTCTCTTCTCCCGTTCGCAGGCCAGGCGAAGCGGAGACCACTACCCTACACCGAGACCACGAGACGACTCAAACCCCAGTTCAGGAACTGCAGGAGAAGGGGAGAGACAGATGGAGAACGGCGGCGGCAAACGCGACGTCCCCGACGATGCGAACGAGCGTAAGGAATCATTCCCCCCGTGCCCTCCGGTGGCCTCGTTCTTCCTCTTCCCTTGTTTGCGTTTAGGGCCGGCTTTCTGCAGCCATGTTTTTCTGGAGTTTGATCGCCTCTTTCTTACCAGAAGGGGTGGAATCTTTCCTTGTTTCATCTGATATATAGATGCGAAGTTTCAGTGCACCGTGCAGTTGTTTCGATTGCTGGGTTGCTTTACCCAAGCTTGGTTCAAGGGTATTCGTGTTTCTGAACATTGTTTAGTGCTGCGCAGATTGCCCTGGAACGCAGTCGGAGGAGGCGGGGAAGGCGGATGCCTGCGCTGGGTGCCCCAAGCAGCAGATTTGCGCCACCGCCCCCAAGGGCCCTGATCCCGGTAACTAATACAATTCCATTCGATTATGTGATTTCCTCTGGTGCTGGCTTACTGTTATCTCCGTCATATCATTTCGTTACATTTTATTTGATGAGAATTGGCTTAGTTAAGAGCGGTAGAGGTCGACCTAAATTAACTTGGGACGAGTCCGTTAAGAGAGATGTTAAGAGAGATCTTAAGGAGTGGAATATCCCCAAGGATTTAGCTATGGACAGGAGCACTTGGAGATTAGCAATCAACGTGCCTGAACCGTGACATCTTTTGTCTTGTGCCCTTTATGTCCCTTTATGTGTCTCCCTGTTTCTCGTCTCTTTTGGGTTTCATCTCTAGCCTACCCCAACTTGCTTGGGACAAAAGGCTATGTTGTTGTTGTTGTTGTTGTTGTTGTAGAATTGGCTTAGTTTAGTTACATTTTATTACAAAAAAGTGGTTGTGGATTTGGTATGTTCTATTTTCAGTATTCCCCTAAAGCATTTTAGATTTAAGGATTTATTTACAACAGCTGCAAGTGCTTATAAGTACTAGTAGGAACTAGCCTGCAGTTTTGAGCAGTCGAGGTCCAAAAACAAAGGGATTTGAATCTGAAATATTAGCACCGATAAAAGAGTCTGGATTTGCACTAGACATGTAACTTGCTCGATCTATTGCTAAGGCAGGTCGGTCTCCAGGCCTTATCTCCACAACCTAGTGAAAACTCCTTTCTCGAGTGGTGGGACAGAGCTAATAGTACTACTTCTGAGCTGTTAAGGCAAGGGGTTAATTCCCTAATCATGCTGGGGGCTTGGATTCTTTGGAACCATCGCAATCGTTGTGTTTTTTATGGAGGGGCTCCAAGTATTGCTGGGGCTTTAGCCATGGCTGCTGAGGAACGCCGACTGTGGACCTTGGCAGGGGCTCGAGGGCTATCGCTCTTGTCAGCCCACCTCCCAGGAGATTAGTTTTCTTAGGTCTGTGTGGGTCGCCTTTCAGCCAGCTTAGGTGAGCCGTGTCTGCTGGGTTCAGTTGTGTGTATGAGTGTGTTGTGTTGGGTTGTGTGGTGTATTTGTGTTGGGTTCTTTCACCCATATTCTTCTTAATATAATGATGCGCAGATCTTGTGCGTTTTTCGAGAAAAAAAACTTGCTCGATCTAGTTATATGATTGAATGTTGAAGCAATCAAATTTAGTTAACTTTGTCAGAATAGTATTTAAACAATGTGACTAGCTGGGGGAAGAAGGGTAGGGGTTTGGGATGATGTGGTTCCTGTAAAGCAATTCATTGTGATCCAAACATGTAGTAATATCCAGGGGGCCACCTGATATCCTGAATTCCTGATGCCACATCCTGCTACAGCTGCTGCTAAAGAAGGTTCAAACATGGATGGGCGTTTAATTTTGGCTAGAAAGATTAGAAGAGTGTCTAGATTTCATATTTGAATCTTGTTCCAATTATTTGAGGGGTTTGCTAGATAGTAGATTCTGTTGTTTCAAACCTGTGTTCACTGTGTGCTATAGGGATTGACAGATCACAAGGAAAGCCTCGTTATTAAATTGTTATAATGTGTGATTGTGGTAACCATAGTTGGTGAACTCTTCCTAGTGATTAGGCTTTTAGCATGTTCTTTATTGTCAATTGTACTGTTAATCATAGCCTTTTGAGTAGTCAATGTCCAAAAAACGAAGGGAGTTGATTCTGAAGTTTTCAGCTGCCTAATAAAAGATTTTCACCGGACAAGTGCCCATTCAGCGTCCAGTCGAATCCAATTGATTAATTAAATCTTGAAGCAGTTAAATTTGTGACTTCTTCAAAGTTTTGTCTGTTAGCATAAAAACACAGTGAGGGCAGTGGTGGAGACTTAGGAAAATGCAATTCCTGTAAAACAATTCATCTATGTGTTCAATTCCTTACAAACAATTCATTATGACCTGTTCATTCCTGTAAAAGAATTCATTTATGACCTGTTGTGATATCGATATGCCACATCCATTTAATCTAAAAGGATATAAAGAGGCCACTACAACTAATGTTATTGAAGGTTCTAACTTTGAATCTTGAATTTGGTGAGATTAAAATAGTGCGTGGTTTTCTTATTTGGATCTTGTTCCAAACGTTTGAGGTTTCTTTATGCTAGGTTGTAAGCTCTGTTGATTCAAACCTGCCTTTTCGTTACCCTGCAAGGAATGGCAGATCACACCACAGAAAAAAGAATATTCTTTGGAAAAAATATCATCAGTCGTTTTCTGTTACTTCTGATATGAACTTCTTAGCTACCTTGGGATCTCCGTGATCTTTGAGAGGTTCTCTATGGAGTAGGAATATGAGAGATTTTACAATTTGTGCTACTTGAGTGTCAGTATGTTGAGCTATTGCTAAGGCTGCTTCAATGAATTGCCTCCATTTTCAGTAATGAGCAGCTTTACGAACATTGTACACAAGCCATCTGCTTGTAGTAAATGTTGAGGATCGAAGAATTTCAGACTGAGCAGGAAAAAACACTCACTGTGATTATGTACTTAGTGGATGTTAAAGACTATACCATCAAATTTTCAGTGTGACTCCCATCAATGCTATAAATAAATGCTTTGCCTAAATGCAATTGTCAACAATTCTAAATGTGATTTAGTCACTGTAGTTTATTTTCGATACATTTCACTGGTGCAAAGCAGCATGTTAAATGTGTGATTGCCTTAACTTTTGTAGCTGGTGGTCATTTATCTTGAGCTAGGATTTTTTGCATGCAGTTCAATGTGATTATACCATTATCCGTAGGTGGATGGATGAATTATATATACAGGGACACTATTTACTTGCTGCATGTATATCTGTTAGGTGAAAGTGAACTGATTATTGACTGGTTTTATTTTGCAGATGTGGTTGCTATTGTTGAGAGGTTGGCTACTGTGAAGCACAAATTATTAGTTTTGTCTGGAAAGGGAGGTGTTGGAAAGAGCACATTCTCAGCCCAACTCTCGTTTGCCCTAGCTGAAATGGACCATCAGGTTGGCCTTCTTGACATAGATATATGTGGCCCTAGCATCCCTAAAATGTTAGGCCTTGAGGGACAGGATATTCATCAAAGCAACCTTGGCTGGTCACCTGTGTATGTTGAGTCCAACCTTGGTGTGATGTCGATTGGTTTCATGCTGCCTAATCCAGATGATGCTGTCATATGGAGGGGTCCCCGCAAGAATGGACTGATCAAGCAGTTCTTAAAGGATGTCGATTGGGGGGAGATTGACTATCTTGTTGTGGACGCTCCTCCAGGAACATCTGATGAGCACATCTCGATCGTGCAATACCTTCAAGCCACAGGAATTGATGGTGCAATAATCGTCACGACTCCGCAGCAGGTCTCTCTGATTGACGTGAGGAAAGAGATAAACTTCTGCAAGAAGGTTGGTGTCCCTGTCCTAGGTGTTGTGGAGAACATGAGTGGCCTGAGGCAGCCGCTTTCAGATCTCAGATTCGTCAAGTCAGATGAGGCGGGTGAGATAGATGCGACAGAGTGGGCCCTGAACTACATCAAGGAGAAAGCCCCTGAGCTTCTGTCGGTCATGGCCTGCAGTGAGGTATTTGATAGCAGCAAGGGAGGCGCCGAGAAGATGTGCCATGAAATGGGGGTTCCTTTCCTTGGTAAGGTGCCCATGGATCCGCAGCTATGCAAGGCGGCTGAGGAAGGGAGGTCATGCTTCGCTGATCAGAAATGCAGTGCCAGCGCGCCAGCTCTTCAGAACATTGTGAAGAAGCTGATCAAGACTGAGTGAGCAAATAGTGTTACCCTGCTAGGAATCTGGTAGTGAGAAATGAGATGAAATGATAGATGCCAGAGTTCTCATTACCAATATATATGCTGTGTCACACACTGAGTCTTTATTAGTGCTATTGGATCTGTAAGATTTTTTTCATGTGGGTGGACTGGGTGCACAAATTACCGCTTAATTTTGTTCTAAAAAAAAACTACCGCTTAATTTCTGCTCTACGCAGTGAAATATGTTTTGAGGCGCTACCTGAATGATGCTTGAATGCTTTGTACTGTACGTAGTGAAACATGTTTTGAGGCGCTACCTGAATGATGCTTGAATGCTTTGTACTGTACGTACCAGAACTGAATGAGTGTATATGGTGTTAGCAATAGCCTGGCAACGCTTCTTTGCTCTCGCAGCACACCATGCTTGTCATAAGTTATCCGATATAGTGGGGCTGTCTGCAAAAAAATCACGACAAAGCTTCGGACCTTTTGTTGCAAAAACTGACGATGATTCACGAACAATAAGCATGTTCTTTATTTCTCTTAACACAGACGAATGAACAGTGAACACGACCATGCAAGTGACAATCAGATCAAAACCGAGTTTTTATTTTCGGTGAGAACAGTTGCTGAAAGTTGTCATAGCACTGACTTATGACAAAAATCACATTTTTTGCGATTAACAAAAATTACAATTTATATCTAAGCTTCTCAAGGAAAAAGAAAATTCAATATATTCAGAAGAAAGGAGAGAAGTTAAAAACAGAGATTGAGATCAGAACATCACATCCTTTTTTATTCCGATATCGTAAACGGTCACTCTCTCAACAAGCAGAAGTTTCTCTTATTACACGACCCATGTATTACAAGGGCTCATTTCTTCCCCGTGTTCTGTCATCTGCGGTTACACGGCAACTGATGATAATAAAACAGCTAAACCTTAGAAAGGGTTGGTGCAACCCATATGTAGCCATGGGTCTGCACATACCCCATCCTCTTGCTCAACTCGTCGGCTTCCTGTGGTCCTCGGGTTCCCGGCTTGTATGGAACAGACTTCAGCTTGCCACCATCGATGTCGTGAAGCAAAGGAGTGAAGATTTCCCATGCAGCCTGAGACCAACAAAGAATAAAACACACTGTCAGAATAAGTAATTCACAAGTAAACCCATTGCAAAGGAAGTACGTATGCATGGTCAATCACAAACCCTCAGTTCATCTCGGCGGACAAAGTGCTGCTGGTCTCCTCTTATCCTGTGAAAACATAGCCATCGGTAAGTATACCATGACTGAAGACGAATTATTTTATCCAGAAAGTTTCAGAGAACTGAATGTGCTGGAAACAAATTTAGCACTAGGATGGAACATCACGTACGTGTCCAAGATGAGACGCTCATATGCTTCTGGGATTTTTACGTCATTGTACCGCAACCCATAGGATAGATCCAGTTCGCTTTGTTCAGTTGCCATTTCCAGTCCTGGTTTCTTGACCTACAAAAGTTCATTCTTTAGACATTTTTTATCGACAATTTTGCTGTACGTTTTTCCCTTGACCAAAGTGGAAAGTTCAATAGATAGAGTTTACAGGAGTAAATGTATATACCGTTAATTTCATATACATGGCTTCTGATGGCTGCAGGCGTATGACAAACTCATTCCTTCCCTGTTTCTTGCCTATAAAAGTGAGCACAAAGCATTAGTCGTGTTCAGTACAAACAGACAATTTTAAATGGAAATTTGGTAATTTAAACAAAATTATTCAAGGTAGTAATAACAAGACAAATCAAGTTCAGGAGGAAATTGGTAATAACAGTCAGAAGCGCTTGCAGGAATAGACTTAGGGCTGGTTCGGCTGGTGGAAAAGCCGGCTGGTTTCGGCTGATTCAAAAGTATTCTGTGAGAGAGAATAAGCTGAAACAAGCTGAAACAAGCCGAAACATGACTTGCGGAACAGGGCCTTACTGATAATACATTTAAAATGTGAAAAACATAGGGTACGTACATCTAAAAATGTCACCAGGAGCATCCTTGAATTGCACACGTATCTCTGCTTTCCTAGAATTTAGTGCTTTACCAGCCTTGAGAATGAATGGAACTCCTGTATGACAGTCATTTGCATGTTAGTACAAAAATAAAAATATGACACTGGCATATGACGCAAGTGGGAATTACAGGTCATAAAACAACATGGTGGTTCGATTAAGGAAGACTGCAGAGCTTGACAATGGGAACAATAACTCAACAAGTAATATTTACCCTCCCATCTTTCATTGTGCACCCTCAGTACAACAGATGCATAAGTAGGGGTGTTGGAATCATCTGGCACAGTAGGGTCATCCTTGTAGCCATCATATTGTCCAATGACTACCTCTTCATGTTTTATAGGCTCCACTGATTGCAGAACCTATAGCATTGGTTGTAAAAAGGTAACTTGTAAGCAACAAAAAGTGACAGATAACAAAGGATTCATAATCTAGTATCACATCAAGAAAGTTTAGAGGCTGGTTTCCTGTCAGTTGATAAAATAAAAGGATGTAAGAAGTAAGAACCTTGACTTTTTCATCTCTAATGTGCTCGGGTTTAAGAGAGACAGGCTTTTCCATAGCCACCAAACAGAAGACCTGCAAATTAGAGTGAGTCATAACAGAGCTCTCTCCAGAATATAACATTGCTATATCTATGACGAATGTAACTACAGGTATCTTCTGTGTCTGCTCAGAAGATTAGCACTATTGCTGATGATAAATATTGGGTTGTCTTGTCCCCAATCCCCACACTAAACAAGTGCTACTCTATATTGAAATCAAAAGTAAATGTCTGAAAAATCACTCATAAACCAAAGACAAAAGAAGTTCATAAGGATATATTTACCTGCAACAAGTGGTTCTGAATGATATCACGAATGATACTGTATCAACAAAAGTGGAGTCAGATTCGAGTATATTGCAATAAGATAAAAAGGAACACATGGAGATGGAGGTCCTCCAAGTGACAAAAAATAATGATAATGATTGCATGCCCTCTCAAAAGTCAAAACTAAACCGCACAAGGATTGGAGCAACACTTTAAATTCAGAAGACAATTGGAAATAAGTAAAAAGAAATTGTCTTCCAAGGGAAAAAAAATATATAAATCAAGCAGTTTGTGCCCCCCCCACCCCCCGCAAAATTAAAAAAAAACTATAAAGGCACATGATCAGAGGACCTATTAGGGGCAGTGGCGCACCATTTATATAATACATAAAAGTATAGAACAGATGCTTTATAACCTAACCATATGTGCTTACAACAAATTTTTATGCAACGAACAACAATGCAAGAATGTAGCCACTTCCAACGTACCCATATTGATCAAAATATCCTCCACGTCCATCGGTTCCAAAGTCCTCCTTAAATACGATCTGCAGAATTGATTCATTACATGCAAGCACACAGGTTATGCACAATAATCACAGAAAATCTCAGCTTTCTGACATCAATTTTATTCAATTCTTCCGACAAACTGACAAAAGATGTGGTATCAACTTATAACATCCAACCATGATATATAAAGAAATAAATTGCTGTAACCACCTAGGTAAGGATCTTACCTGTACGTTAGCTATGTTATCACGATTCCAAAGAGGCAAAAATAAGCGGTTTGCAAAACGAAGCACGAGCTGCAAATACGACAATATGAGAAACAGTTGCATATACAAAGCATATACCGTTCACTGTGGGTCACACATATTACCAAGTTTTGGACAAGCTCTTTTCCCAAATAGTGGTCAATTCTATAGAGTTGTTCTTCTTCAAACAGCTGCCCAAGTTCAGCACTCAGTTCCTCCGCAGAGTCCAAATCCTTTCCAAAGGGCTTTTCAACAATAACCCTTGTCCAACCGGTGTGTGAAGCTGAAAGTATGTACATGAGTTTTTTTTTTTGAAAAACTGGAAAGTACAACATGAGTTGATAATTCATATCACAGATTTTAGCACAACTGCCAAAAAAAGAATGGGGGAAAAAGCTAGTATGAAAAAACTCCATAATTATGTGAACTTCAGAAAATATAGTTATCTTTCTTAATTATGTGTGGAATTTTGATGCCAGAACATTGAGTGTTTCCAGAAAAGGCCAAAAAAAAAACTACAGGCAACATGAACTTTCAAAGGAAAGATCTACATGAATAGCATATTAGCATTTGCTTTACTTTTCATCAGCCTCGCTGAGCAATTTAGAGAACTATTGTGCTGAAAAGTTGAGAAATATTTGAGATGAAAAACTTGGAACTTATAAAGAAGATACAAAAGATTGGTTCTTTATTTCCAAAAAAACACAACTAAGCTTTTTAGTCACAAGCAAATTGGAATAGATAAAAATGAAACCTACCACCAACAAGGGACAAAACTTATATAAGATTGTAAAAACGCATCATATCAACTATTGGTTCTTTATTTCTCAACAAAGCCAACTATTTCCTACACTTAAAGCTATTTGTTTACTGGACAGCTTCATTAATTTCAGGAAAGCTCAGTAACTTACATGGATTCATGCAATACGATCTTATCATTTTGCATACTGATGGGTAGACTGATGGAGGCAATGCCAAATAAAATAATCTGCGATAGCTTCCCGATTCATTGTTTTTTGATGTTTCATACTCAGAGATTGCCTTGTTTAATAACTCAAATCCTTCCCCACTATCATAGGAGCCACTAACATATTTAACCTGTAAGAAAATTTAACATGATTACAGAAGTCAAGAGTTATCAGAATTCAGGAGCTATACAAAATATTAGAAACTTACTAGCTGCAAAAATTGAGAAACATGTTCATCTGAAGCACCCTTGAGGTATCTGCAGCAATAGAGCATTTATATATTCAAATAGAGAAAGAATGATGGAATATTTCCACTGTACCAAAATAGGAGTAAACAGGACAAACAATTTATACAGAGGTAACGATTCTGTACATGAATTCTTGTATCATTCAAGGAAAATAGATCTTACCCACGAATGCGTTCTCTTAATCCATCATCAGAAAGATTTGATCTTGCGTACCCAAATATATGGACTTCTCCAGATTGCAGAAATCCCTGTAGATATGAACAAGGCAGCGAGTAAGTTTCACAAGTTTGTAGATGCGCCAACCTAAGACACATGTATACACATATTACACTTTACAAGTGCAAATACATTTATACTCTGATGTTCTAATATTTTCAGTTATACTGTGCAGTGTGCACTACTGATATAACCAAAAAAAGATGGACCAAACTTTGCACTTGTTTCCTACAGTTGCATTAGAAGTTTGTAATTCTCTTGAAGTTTTCAATTATACTGCTAGTGATGATTAACTTACCTGCTGGAAAAGGTGAAAGAGCGCTGGGAAAGTTTTCTTCTTAGCAAGGTCTCCAGAAGCACCTAGTACAATAATGGACAAGCAACCAGACTCTGAAGACAGTTCAAGGTCCTTGAAACTTGACAGAGGAGAACTAAAGCTATTTCGTCCAGATAATGGGGAAGATTCAGACGACCCTCCTGACATGATGAATTGTACAGTTTTCTTCTTCCCTCAGATAAAAACCTACAAAGGCTGAGAAGGTACTATTGATCACACATTTTATATGATCAACTAACTAATTTAGAATCTATCCAGCAAATTTGGTATATGCAATGCTAATGAAGAAAATCACTGCAGAAGACACCCTAACAGGAAAATTTGTTACAAAGAACAGAACAGAAAAAAGGATAACAAAAGGAGTACAGTTTGGTCATGACGGCAAGGCGATCCTAAATCAACATTGCCGAAAAATACCATGGAGCTCTTGTGATTGATAAGTTGATAGTCAGTTTATACTGAAGATACTACTTTTAAAGTATTGACTAACTGAAAACTATGAGTTTATATTCTAGGTAGGAAAATTATCTCTATAAAAAATGAAGCAGCCAGACTGGCCTCCATCATATTTAGGGGAAATGAAATCAATAAAACGGGTTGTACATATGTCATAGAAACCTAAAGTTACTACGTTGAGCATGGTAATTATCCTACAGTAAAACTACAGTTCATCTGCATAGCTGAAAAATGGATACATTGAATCATATTAAGTAGGAACTGACACTTTATTCTCTCTCAGAAAGAAAAATCCTCCATATATACCTTTAAATATGCTAAGTGCAAGCGAGTTCAAATTATGCATGTATTCAAATTTCAACCTTCAAGATTACAAATATCATGCTTTTTTGCAGTAAGCAATTTGCTTGTAAAGTTTTTGTTATGTTAGGAAAACTGAAGGCATTAAAATGTGCCACTTGTATTCGAGACAAAATATACAATGTGGCACTTAAGTAGCCTGTGAACAGTAAGGAAACAAACTTTGACATCATTACAAAAGGTTCTCTCTGAAGTTAAAATGCACAACTTTATGAGTACAACTTATTTTTATTAAACACTAAAGGATCTGTTTTGTTACCCTATTTTAGCAGTGAATTCTAAGAGAAGGAAAAACAATGAGAGGATTGCATGAGTAATTAATGACTACAACGTGTGAGAAAATGTTTCTGCGATCAGAGGTACAAAGAACATATTAAAGTCACTGTATTAACAAACATATATCATTAATGATCTCTTACATCAGAAAGTTACGGTAGAAAAGGAGACGAGAGGATGAAGAGATTTCGCAGACTACAAAACAAGATTAAAGTAGCTGGTTTTTATTTATTTTTTATTAAAAAAAAAGAATCGTCCCCAACCACTCCTAGGAACAGAGCAGCCGCAAGAACCAACAATCACACTATCCCTGAAGATGAACTAAACGATTTCTACGCAGGCAGTTCTTTTCCTAGAAAGGTGCTTCGAATAATTGTAAGTAAACTAAAATCATAACCCACGAACAAGTAGGCATCGAGAGAAGACTCTACGGCGGGCAGATCCACAGAAACATAAACGCACGGGAATGAAGAACTGACAGAGATAGGCTCCCTGTCCCAGGCACAAGAAGACGGCCCGTCAGAGTTCAGAGTCGAGACAGACGGCGCTTACCCTCCGGCGAGGCGGCGATCACCCAAGAACGCAGAACAGAAGGGTCGCAGCAGCCGCTGAGGCTGTGGAGAGGCGCAGCTGCGGAGCGGAGTAGGCGGCAGCCTCTGGCGAGGTGAGATTTGACTTTGCGATTTACGAAGGGAGGGGGAAGAGGGGAGGAGGGATTTGTAATGATGGATGGATGGACGGAAGGATCGCACTGCGCTGCGCCACTGGCTTCCCTTTCCCTCCGCCGCTTTTATACCCGCCGACTCGACGCCGGGCCCCCGGCGGCCTCCGTCCGTCTCCACTCCAGTCCCGGTTTTGTTGACCTGACCTGCCCCACGCCCCCACCCCCGGCGGCTACCGCCCACCAACCCTGCTTTCATTTTATCGGAATCTCTTTCATTTGTATAAGGCCCTGTTTACTTTCTAGAAAATTTTACAAAATTTTTCAGATTCTCCGTCACATCGAATCTTTGACACATGCATGAAGCATTAAATATAGATAAAAAATAAAACTAATTACACAATTTAGACGAAATGGACGAGATGAATCTTTTAAGCCTAATTAGATCATGATTAGACAATATTTGCCAAATAACAACGAAAAATGCTACAGTTCCATTTTGCCAAAAAAAATTTGGATCTAAACCGGCCCTAAGTATAAAGACGAAATAAGTGGGAGGTTTACGAGAAAATTCCTATTTTTTGTTTGGTGCGAGGTTTTTAGGTGAAAAATTATACGATGAGTAATGATATGATAATGCATTACCGAAAGCGTAGCCTCCACTCAAATACCACCCCTGAAAGTGTTTGTGGTAGTTTGTGCTCTAAATTTTGTTCTCTCTCACCAAAACCCCACCGCTCCCAAGAAAACAAATAATCCATCTCTAAAAAAATACAAATTCTAGGTTTAATACTAGTCAAACTTTTTCAAGTTCAACGTACTTTAAAGAAAAAAAATATCAACATTTATGTCTCCAAATAGATTTACTATGAAAATACATTTCATAATCAATCTAATGATATTTATTTGATATAGAAAATGGTGTACATTTTCGCATAGACATGATTATAGTTGAAATTGTTTAACTCCTCAAGAAATGATAATTATATTCTTTTCGAAATAGAGGGAATACCACCCTATTCGTTTCGCTGGATCAGCAGAATCAGCAGTCATCCAACAGTGTTTTTCTCTCACAGCAAACCAGCGAACAGTACTTTCAACCACAATAAACCAGCAAAACGAACAGGGTGTAAACTTCTGGCTCTAAACCCTCACTCTTTCCAACTACCCCCAACCAAAGTACCAAACTTGTATTTATGTGGCGAAAGGGCGTTTATACTCGGCTGATGTTTCCTCTTTACGTTTTCAGAGACACAACAAGACAGCCAAACCTACAATTTTTTTTGACGCAAAAGCCAAACCCACAAATTGATCCAAGATCCAATCCCACCACGCACGAATTCATCTCAGGCCTGGTTTAGATACCCAAATTCATCCTTAAATTTCGCTATGTAAAAAGAAGATTCTCCGTTATATCAAAATACCGACATATGCATGGAGTACTAAATGTAAATGAAATAAAAAACTAATTGCACAGTTTTGTTGTACTTTGCGAGACGAACATTTTAAGCCTAATTAATCAATATTTGGACAATTATTAGCAAATAAAAACAAAAGGTGTGCAGAATCGGGCCGATTCGAGTAACTAAAGGAGGCCTCAGGTCTTGCAAATCTCATTGCGGTTCAAGTCACATCATGATTGGGAGCAGTGCCCTGTAGTAGACGTACGGCGCGCCGATTTTCACCGACGGTGTGTTTAGACGCAAAACCTTTTTGAATTGGGCAACTGAAGCACTTTCGTTTGTATTTGGCAATTAGTGTCCAATCATAGACTAATTTGGCTTAAAAGATTTGTCTCGTAATTTACAACCAAACTATGCAATTAATTTTTTTATCTATATTTAATGCTCCATGTATGTATTCAAAGATTCGATGTGATAGGACGAAAAGTAAAAATTTAGAATTTTGAAGGCATCTAAACCAGGCCCGAGTTTCACCTGCCACAGAAAGGCACGGATGAATGCTCCGATCATATACTCCCTCCGTTCCAAAACCTTGGACGTTATGGGATACATGCGGATTAAATTTTCTCAACTTTATGTAGGTTTTTAGAAAATACGTGCAATATTTATATCTCCAAATAAGTTTATTATGAAAGTATATTCAACGATCTATCTAATGATACTAATTATATACTATAAATATTAATATTAATATTTTTATACATAATTGGTCAAAGTTAAAAGAAATTAACTTCTCGAAAAACGAAAATAACTTCTATTTTGAGACCGAGGGAGTATACGGCATGAGCCTAGATATTGAATGAATATAATAAAAGGCCTGAAAAAATATTTGTTACTCGAGAAATAGAAGGGCTCAAAATACACGATGCCCTTCCCCGAAGCAACGTGGTTCATCATGTGGTCATATGCAGCCGTCCACAACTCTAAGCTCCGTACGAACGGTTAAAATAGTACTGCTACTACTGGTAATAGTACTAGTTAATTACGTGTGGACCATATGGTTTTGCCCATACATCATTGATGAGTATGCACGTGCTTACTATTTTATTTATTATTATTACTCCGCATTTATATCCTAGGCTATCACAGTAACATATCCCAAAAATTCTACTCCGTTTCGTTTTTGACTTTTGAGTATACACAAATCCAGTTTAAGGGAGAAAAGTGAGAACAACATGGACACTTTCGTAGGATCTTTTTGGTTTCTTAGCTATGGTTAATCAGGTTTGCTGTAGCCAACTTGAGCATGTTTGGTTGGCTACACAAGCCTCTAGCCAGGCCCTAGAAAGCCAGCCAAGGGGTGTTAGCCCGGCTACCAGAAAACGTAGAGGTTGGTCGTTTTTGCGGAGCCAAGCCCGAGCCAGTATCCGACACGAGTTCCGTCACCTCCCGTCCTCCCGATCTCGTGCGTCTTCCCTCCCTTTGGCGCCATGCTCGAGCCGTGTCGCTCCTCTTCCCCGTGGCCTCCGACGCTGCACAAGCGAATCCCGTTCGGACATCGACCTCCTCCTCGTCCCCTTCGGCACCGGCGGCCCCCGCGGTGGCTTTTCCTTCCCCACCGTTGTTTGCTCGGTCAGGCTGGGAAGGACTAGGGCGGCAGGCTAGGCCATGCCAGCGCCGAGCTCGGTAGGAGGACGAGGAGGGCGCGCCGCGATGCTTCTCCATGAGTGCGAATGAGCCGGGCCGCGGCGACCTCACTGCCGCCGGAAGGTTACCAGCGGAGGAGGGTGACGGCGGGCAAGCCACGAGCGCGAACAAGCTCATTGTGGCCGGCCGCGGCGACCTCACTGTCGCGAACGAGTTGCTGCCGTGCGAAGGATGCCCTGCTGCTGCCGTGTGGAGGATGCCCTGCTGTCGTGTGCTAAGGAGGATGCCCTGCTGCTGTCATACGCGATTCGAGCGGACAGCGCCAGAGGAGGCGCGATTCGACGGGCATCGTGGTCCGCCTCAGGCCTCGTCGTGTCGCCGTGTGCTGCTGCTTGCCCAGTGCCCACCATATGTTCGACGAAATATCTCAAAGGGGGTGAATTTACTAATTCAGAGAAGAGGTGGCTATATGAAAACAAATTAGGCAACTAAACACGCTGTGAGGCTAGTCAGGCTTAGAAAGTACAGACAACCAACCAACCCCATATTGGTTTGCTGGAACCAGATTTAGCCTAGTCAGGCTACTGTAACAGAACCGCCCAAATTATAAGAGCACAAGTACAAAAACAAGCACCGA
This sequence comes from Saccharum hybrid cultivar R570, assembly GCA_038087645.1. Classification (NCBI taxonomy): domain Eukaryota; kingdom Viridiplantae; phylum Streptophyta; class Magnoliopsida; order Poales; family Poaceae; genus Saccharum; species Saccharum hybrid cultivar. The sequence goes on along the minus strand of JAQSUU010000191.1, from coordinate 4,705,194 downwards.
AGCGCTCGAATTTTCGAACTTGAGCCCATATAATTCCGGTAGTCAATCGAAATCACGAAGGATTTTAAACCAAACTGCTTACAACCAGGATCGCATCATTCAACATACACATCGTACGTTACATTTCACAAGTAGTTCCAAAATAAGTTTACACCACGGAGTAGCAAATATTACAAACCAAGTTTGAAAGTAGCGGAAGCATAACACACACACTAGTTAATTAATTACTGCCAGTCTGGATGATCGACATCCCGCAAAAGCATGAGGAAAGTCATAAAGACGATCATGCCCTTCTGATCTAGTCATCATCACCCGCAGGGTGGAGACACGTCTTGCAGAATCCCTGATAAAGCATGTCATCTGCAACAGGAGGGAATAAACCCTGAGTACTGGAATGTACTCAGCTAGACTTACCCGTCGAAAACCAGAAATAAGATGACACCAAGGATTATGCAAGGCTTACACAAGGGGCTAGCTGACATAACATTTTGCATTAAGGCATAAGTAATTGAAATTATTATAACCTGTACTAGCAGTTATTTTTAGCATTTACCTGTCATCTATCTTAGCACCTGTACTAAACATGCACTTGATTATAATCAAACAATTATCATCATTATATCCAGAGCAGGTATGAATTGTGGCAACATTGTATCATTCCCTTAACCACCGGTTCATTTAATGAGATCTACGTTGCCGCTGCTCAAGTCAAGTGCTCACTAACCGGGAGCGACGGCGATTCGAATCGAATTCCTATCCAGCTGGAGGGGTATTTCTAACACTCACCGTGCAGACCCCTGCCAGGGTCGCACAGGCCACCGTTTCATATGATTCAGGAATCGCGGGTCCGAATAATGTCGCGACCCCAAGGGCGACACTCTGCCAGGTGATAGGGACTCTAACCCCCCCTTGGTCTCACGCCAATGTCCCCAAGCACATCCTTTCTCTCCTCCAAGAAGCAACCTACCATTCGATTCCCGGCCTGAACCACATTACTCGGCTTCGCGGTCGGAACGACTTATCCGGCCAACTAAGTGTTAGACTGCGTTCAACATGACTCAAGGACGTACAGCGAATCGGTCCTTAAACGACTCAGACGGGCATAGCTCCACACCCAAGACGTGAAGTGTCTTGCGGCTGTACTATCGAACTCCCGCCCGGTCTCAATTTCATTTTTAAGCATGGTTCCATCCACGATAGCCATAAAGCCACTCGTGACTCCTTCCTACATCTCGCGGATGACCGGAAATCACCCGACTTCTACCGTACTAAGCAGGGCTAAGCATTGACACGTGCCTAAACCTAATATAGGATTAAGTACGATATCTGGACAAGGACATGTATAATGCAACAAGTGTTTTCATATAACTCCTACAACTTAATGCAGTAAACAATTAAAATACTCAAGATTAATTTATAAAACGATGGGTTCAGCATGCACCGGGGCTTGCCTTTCAGAAAGGTTGCGGGTCTGTGGTTCGGACACTCGGGTAGATCTTCTGACGGAGCTTCCCCGACGTTGGGTTCTTCTGCTAATTCCTCCGGTTGACTCAGCACCTCCTCCGGTATCGCTTGTTCGAATTCAAGGAGTGTCACCCCCTCCGGTACACCTATTGCATGAGTGCATAATAAATCCCATGAATGCATAATAAAAGATGCAATATGCTCGGAATGAAATGCATTACAACAATTTAACGCTCTATTCAAATTACTTCAAAAGAGTAGGTGCAAATTTCCTCTCCGGTAGAGAAGTACTCACCTAATCTACTTAACCTAAGATAAAGCTGCTCATCCTCAGTTAAGGCCCTAACACCTAACAATTACAAAAGTAGCATGTCTTAGGATATCTCACCATAACAATCAGCAAAACACCACAGTAAGCATTCTGGACAGTAGCTACTTGTTTTTATCACAACTGGAGATTTACAATTCCAAAAGATATGATCTAAGACAATCTGGAAAGCCTAAGAAATGCACTACAATTCATTTTTAGACCTCAACTTCAAACTCCTAAGTTTTCCATGTCAAACTTCACAAGTTCCAGAATCTGTCCTCTCAAAACAGAGAGTAGCAGATTTTGAACTGCCACTTTAAACAACAGTAACTCTCAAACTACTAAGCCAAATGCTTCCAAATTTTGACACAAGCTAGTTCATCAAGTTTATTCCAACTTTGGTATTTGCAAGTTTTCCAGCAACCAATTTTTATCAAAGCCAAATTTAGAATTACTACTAGCTGTCCAGAAAACCTAAAATTACAAAGGTTAAACATTTATTGATGTGGCAAACATTCTCTAAGACCAAACTAATACTACCACAAGTTCACCAATGTCACAAAAACACCAGAAAGTAAGGTGTGCCCACCTAGAATATTTATTTAAACCCATTTCTTAATTTACTTAAGTAATTAAGTGGAATTTCAAACATATATGTAAACTGCTCCTAAAATTCTACAAAAATTATAGGGGACTCTCTGACCCAAAAAGGGACTACTGTAAAAATTTGAACTCAATTTATTCAAAGAAACTCTCTGAACAAAATTCACAAGCCCAAAAGGCTGATTTTTGTATAAATAACAAAGCATAGTAAAACGTGTCAAACAACAGATTTCTTAATTTTCTTGGACACTCTAGGGTACCAAGACATTCTCCAAAAATTTATAAGAACATTGCACATGTAGAAAAATTACTAAAATTCCTTTAAGCATTTCCTAAAATAACAAGATAGCATTATAACTTGAAAAGTACTTAAGCACTGCTGCCCAAATTTTTACCAGAGCTAGAGCAAGTATAAATTAGCCTACCCACCAAATTTCATAATTTTTGGAATAATAAAACTCAAGATATAATTTAAACAAGTTTGCATGTGATTTAAAACACATTTCAAAGACCTATTTAAATATCCCAAAAACTAATCATCACATAGCAAACTCATATTTTTCTAAAATACTACACCTCATGCAGATTCTAACAAAATTTATCTCATGATTTTTGGATCATTAAAACCCGAGATCTATATTTTTCCAACTTATACAAAAATCAGTGACAAAATAATAAAAATGAATTTCATTTCGGATGAACTGGGCCGGCCCGAAAACTCGGCCCACACACTCGCGCGCGCGCGGCCCGCTCAGCGCCCCCGCCCGCGCGCGACACTGACGGGCGGGCCCCCACGGTCAGTGACCGGAGGTAGGGGAGGCGGAGACCCGCGAGCTCCGACGAGCTCGAGCTCGCCGGAGAAGAGCTCGCTCGGCCAATTGAACACCGCCTCGTGTTCTCCGTCATCCGGTGCGTCGATTGGTGCTCGTGGAATAGATGGGGATGGGGTAGAAGGGGCTTGTCACCGCGAGCGGCGGCCGGTGATGTCCGGTGGCGGCGCACCGTCGCCGGTGAGGATGTACGGTGCGGTCTAGGCTCGGTACGAGCTTCACCGAAGCTAGGCAGATCCATTTTGCTATGAAAGGAGGATGGAGAGAGACCCGAAGCACCCCGACCACGGTGAGGTCCCATGGCGGGCTCCGGCGACCTCTCGGAGACGGGGAAGGAAGCAATGCAGCTCACCTTGAGTCAAATCGCGGGCTTCGGTGGGTCAAGGGGATGGAGGGTGGTGAGGCGGAGGGATTGGCGAGGTCTGGCGGTCGGTGATGCGGTGTAGCTCGCGCTTGAGCTCGCCGGAGAAGAACGGCAATGGCGGCTCGGTTTCGGTGTACTTGGCAACTGGAAGAGAGGGGGCGGAGGAATGGAGGCCGGCTCGCGCGTCGTGGCGTCTAGAAGGCGTCGCGGCCTGACTGGTGGGGCCAGGGCCGGCGTACGGGCGCCACCGCGCCTCCACGCGTCGACGACGGCCTGCGGCCGGTCGGCCACTCTCCCGGCTGACGAAACTGAATCGGTGAATGGTGACAGCGATGACCGACTGACAGAGCGACTTCCACGATAATTATCTCCCAAACCGGTTCGAATTAGTCAAAGATGATTACACCAATTTTGTAGAGCTACATGAGGTCTACAAGTTTGTCAATTGGAGTTTGGGCTGGTTCGGCCTAGATTTGAAACTACAGAGCTCCAAAGTGGTGCCCCTTGAAACTGAAATGCAGTTTCAGAGATCAATGCCGACTGAAACCCTAACTTCTTGACACTATATCTCCTAAACTATTGAGAACCAGGTGATGGTGATATTGACAATGTTGTAGAGCTATGTGTGGACAACAACTTTGTCAATTGGCTCAAAGGCTGGTTTGGCCTGGTTTGTGAGTTACAAGTTGCTAAAGTGAGGTACAGTGAAACTGAAAAGTCCAATTTCTAGACTTAGAATTTTTCTAAGTGTTGATCACCACTCAAGCTGACTTGTGGGCCATTTTTGAGCATGCTCTGGTCATTTTCATGAGATGGCCATATTATAACTTTTGTTCCTCATGAAATTCTCTACAACTTTACTTAAGGTTGCTTCTCCATGCAAGATTTCTAAGCTGGACTTTTTAACTGGTCAAACTAGAGCCTTATAGGGTCAAATGGTGGTCAACTTCTCTTGGAGGGCAAATTTGTAATTTTGGTCAACATGAAACTTGTTCCAAATGTTACCCTAAGTATAACTAAGGTGTTGTAGGTCATGATTGGCTACCTTACCTTTTTGTTACACCAACTATCAAATACTTCATGAAATAAATCAACAAACCCTAGAATAATCACATATGTTGCATCACATAAAATAACAAACATGAATGATGCATGCTTATGCTTATGCAATGCAAATGCAATGCAATTAAGGACTAAACACTTGAAGTGTTACAGCCCTCCCCCCTTATAAAAATCTCGTCCCGAGATTTGGAAAGCGTACCATTTTTCATAGAATTCTTTATAACCATTCCGCAAATAATCCTCCCGTTCCCACGTAGCATCACTCTCACTTCCCTGATTACTCCACATCACTTTGTACCACTTAACCACTTTACTTCTAGTTACTCGTTCCTGAGTATCGATCACTCGGACTGGCTTTTCTTCATAGGTTAGGTCAGATTCCAGCCTGATATCACCTAAAGGAACTTGTTCCTCAGGAACTCGAAGACACTTTTTAAGCTGAGATACATGGAAAACGTTGAATATGGCTCTCATCTCAGGAGGCAACTAGATTTTGTACGCAACAGCTCCACTCTTGCCTATGATCTGGAAAGGACCCACGTATCTTGGTGCAAGTTTCCGCTTCACACCAAAACGTTGGACACTCTTCATTGGAGAAACTTTCAAATAAACGAAGTCTCCAACTTCAAATTCGAGTGGTTTTCTACGACGATCCGCATAGCTTTTCTGTCTCGCTTGTGCTGCAGCCATGTGTTTCTGGACGGTACGGACTTGTTCCTCGGCTTCCTGGACAAAATCAATGCCATAATACCTTCTTTCTCCAGCTTCCACCCAGTTTAGTGGAGTTCAACACTTTCGACCGTACAAAGCTTCGAATGGGGCCATCTTAATACTCTCTTGATAACTGTTATTGTACGAGAATTCAGCTAAAGGTAACCATTTTTCCCAAGAACCCTTAGATGAAATGACGCATGCTCGCAACAGATCTTCCAAGATTTGGTTAACTCGTTCTGTCTGACCCGATGTCTGGGGGTGATAAGCCGAGCTTCTCACTAACTTGGTTCCCAGAAGGTGATGCAAATGCTCCCAAAAGCGAGCAGTGAACTGGGGACTACGGTCAGAAACGATAGTGCGAGGTATCCCATGAAGCCGGACTATCTGATTGAAGTACAACTCAGCATAGTCAGTGGGACGATAGTCCACTCTCACTGGGATGAAGTGAGCTGATTTGGTCAAACGATCAACAATTACCCAAATAGAGTTATGATTTTTGACAGTAGGAGGAAGTCCGACAATGAAATCCATACTTATCTCTTCCCATTTCCAGCCTGGAATGGAAAGTGGCTGAAGTAGCCCAGCTTTCATGTGCACAGCTTTAACTCTGCAACAGGTGTCACATCTAGCAACATATGCAGCTATCTCTTTCCGCATCTTGGTCCACCAATAGTATGGCTTCAAATCATAATACATCTTATTGCTACCAGGATGGATGGACAACTTAGAGGAGTGTGCTTCAGACATAATATCATTTCGAAACTCCTGGTCCTTAGGCACAACTAACCTATCCTTGAACCATAGTACACCCTCTTCATCTATCCTGAACTGTGTAGTTTCTTGCTCTTTCATCTTACGCTTGATGTGGAATATACCAATGTCAGTCTTTTGGAGCTCAATAATTCTGCTTTTGAGAGTACAACTGACAGTGATGTTGTACAAGACTGCTGGATGTAGAAGGCGAGATCGATGAAAATCAGTTTCAACTAAGGAATGGCAATGAGACTTACGGCTTAAAGCATCCGCAACCACATTTGCCTTGCCAGGATGATAGTGCACTTGAAGGTTATATTCCTTAATCAACTCGAGCCATCTTCGTTGATGCATATTCAACTCGGGTTGGGTGAAGATGTATTTGAGGCTTTTATGGTCTGTATAGATATTGCAGACATTGCCCAGCAGATAATGTCGCCAGGCTTTCAAAGCATGAACAACTGCGGCGAGTTCTAAGTCATGTGTTGGATAATTCGCCTCATGCTTCCGAAGTTGTCGAGAGGTATATGCAATCACTCGGCCTTCCTGCATCAGAACACCTCCCAAACCTATGCCTGAGGCATCACAATAAACATCAAATGGTTTCTCGATATCCGGTTGTGCCAAAACTGGAGCTGAGGTTAGGAGAGTTCGCAGTTTGTGAAAAGCCGCATCACACTCAGGAGTCCAGACAAACCTGGTGTCTTTCTGCAGCAACCGAGTCATTGGCTTGGCTATTTTGGAGAAATCCGGGATGAAGCGACGATAATAGCCAGCCAAACCAAGAAAACTTTAGACCTCTTGAACCGAGATAGGAGCCTTCCAGTTCAGTACTTCCTGTACCTTGGCGGGGTCCACCATAATTCCTCCATCGGACAACACATGCCCAAGGAAAGGTACTTCACGAAGCCAGAATTCGCACTTACTGAACTTCGCATAAAGTTGATGTTCACGCAGTCTTGTGAGGACTACACGCAGATGTTCAGCGTGATCCTCCTCATTCACAGAGTATACCAGGATGTCATCAATAAATACCACCACAAACTTGTCCAATTCCGGCATAAACACCGAATTCATCAAGTACATGAAGTGCGCGGGGGCATTTGTCAAGCCGAAAGACATAACAAGATACTCATAAAGACCGTATCTGGTAGAAAAGGCTGTCTTTGGAACATCTTCCGGGCGGATTTTAATTTGATGGTAGCCCGATCTTAGATCGATCTTGGAGAAAACTTTAGCTTTAGACAACTGATCGAACAAGATGTCGATTCGCGGTAGAGGGTACTTATTTTTGACAGTGACTGCATTGAGAGGTCTATAATCTACGCACATCCGCAACGACTGATCCTTCTTCTTTACAAAGATAGCAGGACATCCCCACGGCGATGAACTAGGACGAATCAACCCCTTCTTCAAAAGTTCATTCAATTGCACCTTAAGTTCAGCGAGTTCATTTAGAGGCATCCTATAGGGTCTCCTAGAGATGGGAGCCGTGCCAGGCAACAACTCAATTTTAAACTCCACATCCCGATCCGGAGGGAGCCCCGGCAAATCATCGGGAAAAACGTCTGGAAACTCATTTACTACTGGAATTTCAGCCAACGCCTTTGCTTGCACAGCATGAACTTCCCCAGACAAATGAACTTTTCTGGGAAGTTGTACTAGAAAACCCTTTTGATCTGTAGGATCTCTGAGCATAACTACCCGAGCGGATGTGTCAATGAGTACCCCATTCTGACTCATCCAATTCATGCCCAAGATAACATCTATGTCTAAACCAGGTAAAACCAATAGGGCAAGCGAATAACTTCGCCCTTCTATCTCAAACTTAAGGTTCCCCACTACTTTGTGGAAATATTCTGTGGCAGAACCGCCTAATTTAATACCCTTCCAAGAGTACTTGTCTTCCATTAGACACTAAGTACCCAAGGGAGAGCACTAAACTCTGCGATTCCGTCGAGCACACCCGAGGGAGAACTCGAAAATCCACATTTTTACCTCAGGATCATAAATGAGAGATAAAGCTTACAACATCTTTGCCATTTCTTACAACACTTTTATTACAATATCAGAGAAATTCATTATTTGATTATAACAGCGGAAAATAAAATGTTATCAGAGTTCAGCGGAAATGAAACCATTTGATGATGAGTTAAATATTATCACGATGAACATTTATATACAAGAATTCATAATAGGTGGTAAATCTTTCCTTTGTAAAACATTTTTTTGGTGAGAGTTATAAATCAACTCTATATCCGCAACGTAAGGGAAATCCTCACTGAGCCCACCAGGAGGTTTCCACACATAAAAGTCAGCTTCAAGAACACCTGTCACCTGCAACAGGGTAGATCAAACCCTGAGTACTCAATTGTACTCCGCAAGACTTACCCGTCAGAAGGAAAGAAAAGACTCCAAGGATATGCAAGGCTATCTGGCTTGTGGGTCATTGCAACTGCAGGAAGCATTACTAAAGGTGCATCCTTATATTTAACTTTTATTAGCAGTCATCGGTAGTTCATTAACCCACCATTCTAGTAAGCACCTGTTCTACTTTCAAGCAAAGGTTGAGCCATCAGAACCATTTTTCCATCTTTCATTTCTTACTACGGTGCCAGAGTGCAGTCAAGTCGTACCGTCACGTAGAAACGGCGATTCGCGAATCAATGTGCCCAGCTGGGTACCCCGAAAAACACACGCCTCGCTCGCACCCCAGGCACGAGCGAGACCAACCCGTTCCACTCCTGTCACAGGTTCCAGGTCCCCGTCCAAACTTGGACTCCAAGCCCCCACACTTGAGGCCCGGCCTCAAAGTGGTGCTTAGACCTCCACCTATCCCCGCCTCCAATCAGTCGGTCCGGAAAGAGCCGGAGCCCATGACAAGAGAGTAACAAGTCTTCCTAGCCCCCATCCGCTAGTATATGCTCGGGATAATAAATCTGTGACTTGACCGGGGATCCAGTGCAACGAACGGTCCTTAATCGACACAGGCGGGACAAATGCAACCAGAGCCTCGCTCGGATTGCCCAACCAAGTCCATATCCAATTCCAAGTATAGTCCCGCCCGGTCTCCAATTATTATCCATATATAATCCATGTGATAGTAACAGGATAATAGTAACAATAATATATTTCCTATCTCTCGCGAGTGACAGGCAATCACTCGACTTCTACCGGAGTCCTGTAGCATAGCAATCTACACGATCTTGACATACTAGTAAGACTCATGGGATCAGGATATATATATGCAAGTGGGTTTCATTCAACTCCTTAAAACTTAATGCACAAGCATAAATAAAGTGCAGCATAATAGAGGTTATGCACCGGGGCTTGCCTGGGTAAAAATATAACCAAATGTTAGTATGCCATCTCCGGGGTACGATCACCATGGCATCATCTTTTGGGTCAACGCCAAGTCCTCCGGTTGATCCATCGATCCATCATCGTTCCTATTATGATTTACGCGAATGCAATGCAGAGACATAAGTAAAAGACAGCAATCGCAACTCTCGTCGTACGACTACGTCTCGCAAGCTAACGAGCTAGCCACACAGAAACTCACTAGGCCACGTATCCACGTTATCGATTCAAACGTTATTTCTTAACAAGTGTTTTAGTTATATAAACCCGAGATGTCGCGTTATTCATTTTATCGATTTACTACATATTCAAACCAGAGCTTATTAATTATCCTAACAACTAATTATTTTGGAACTACAAAAATTACAGTGGACACCTAGTAGTACTAGAAGTTTACTATAAAATTTCTAGGATTAATGCTATCACTGATTATTCATAACACTGCTTACAAGTTTATGTTTGATAATATTAAATATCTCGAAGTAATTAAAGCAAGCCTAAAAATATTATAAAACTACGTGAACTAATTACACTTTTATCTAGATCATGATTTCAGGAGACTAACAAAATTGGTTCTACCATTTTTATGATTTTTATTTGATTTATTACGGATTTACAAACTTCAGCCATATTAAATAAAATAGCAAAAAGGACCCGTATAATTCTTTTGCTTGGATATATACCCTTCTCACCTTGCTCTCTCTTTTCCAGGAACGGAGCGCTCGGAGCAGAGGAGCTGAGGAGCTCCGGCTGGCAGTGGAGTCGCTGCGGTCACGACGGCCGGCGAGGGCGGGACAGCTCCACGGCTTGGGCGGCTGCGAGCTCGGCAAGCGGAGTTGGGACGCCGGTGCGGGACGCGGAGGTGAGCAAGGAGTGGCCGTGAGATAAGGCGAGCAAGACGAGCAGCGGTTTGGCTTCCTTAAGAAGCCGAGGAGACAACAGACAAGAGCAGATGGCAGGGGGTGCGGTGCAGCGAAATGAGAGAGAAGAGAGTGCACGACGCAGTAGCTCTTAATGCTCGGATGAACAGTGTTCCTGCGCGCTACAGTAACTCTGCTGTGAACAGTGCCCGACGTGCAAGGCGCAGTGAACCGTGTTTGGATTCAGACTTGAGTGGTCTTTGGTCTTTCAACGTGTCAACAGGGCTAGTTGATTCATGATGGACTTGGACTTGAGTGTGCCTTGCCGTGTCAACGGGGCTGATCAGCAATAAAGAGTGTATGTGTGCTCATTAAATTAAGAAGGGAGAAGGAGAAGATCATTCGCAGACTAGCTCAAGACAAACAAGCAAGGAGACGCGTGCGGCTCGGTTACTTCTTAAACACGACGGAAGGACGGCCAGGCCCAACGTGGCCGACAGGGCGTGCCGGTTGGCACGGACAAGACCGCGGCCGCAGAGACAAGCAAGTTGAATTGAGAGATGTATAGACGTATAGTAGACTAGCAGGTCAACTAGAGTTTTACTAAGCACGTTAACTAGTGGCTGAGTCTTGCGCCTGTTCGTCGTTTTCAACTGCAGACTCGTGATGGCTCGTATGTGCACATGCAGATGACTGGCGAGCATAGGCGGCAAGCCCTTCTTTCACGGTCAAGCTATGTGGCCGGGCCAGCGGCCAGCAAGAGCAGCATGCGGGGCAGCGCCAGGCAGCCAGGCACCAGAGGCCAGCAGCAGCGTTCCTGTGCAGCGTGCATAAATGCGGCGGCAGTAGACGTGCTGCAGCAGACGTGTGTGAGGGAGGGGCTCCACCCAATTAAGAATGGTAGAGCAGGCAGGCAGCGGGACAGTGACGCATGCAAGCAGGCGTTTTGACTTTAGAGTGCATGCCTGAGTGTGCTGTGGCGTGTGTTTTGGTTTTCTAATTTTTTTATTTGCTTATTAAATTGTTTCTGTGCCAACGATTAATGCAACTAAGTTTATCCTTTTGTTAGAATTTTTCATTCGCGCTGCCACGCACAGAGTAAATTGACTTAGGTATTTATTTATTTATTTATTTATTTATTTATTTATTTATTTATTTATTTTTCAACCATAGATGTGAGTCGCATAATATTTGTTTATCAATTCATGTGACTTGTAAATCTAAATCCGAGTAACTCGCTGCAATAATTTTTGCTCAGTCCTTAACTCAGGTGCCAAGCAAGCTCGTAACACCAGGGGTGTTACAACCAACCCCCCTAAAAAAAATCTCGTCCCGAGATTCGGAGCAAGAAACAAAAGAGGGAAACGCGATTACGTTTCACAGATCTGAGCTTACATGAGAGGTTACACGACTTCAAACGCTAAACCATTCTGGAGTCTAGAGATAGCACGGCTAAGAACAAATCTAATATAACTCACAACCTCTCTAGAAATCGACGAAGACGAGGACAATGGAAAAGCAGAAGGAAAACGATTATCCAGAACATGGCGTATGTCCAACAAAGCCAGAAATTGGAGACTGGTACAAAGATCATTGTTAACTCTAAAACCTAAACTAACCAGGGATGAACTTGAACTTCTCCAACAGAAACTAGATCCCTTCTTCTCGAGTTACACCATCACCTCTGACTAGCGACCCTAGATCTGCAAGCAACGACTGAATCTCGTAGCTCTGCCTCCAACCACTTTCTTCTTGACTGCTTCTCGAGCTTCTCCCACCCGAGCGCTTGACGGAGGAAGTCGATACTATGAGCTCTACTCTAGATCTGGGGGTTGAATGGAGGAGAAACAAGCAAGGTGGCATTATAAAAGCTTGGTGGACGGAGGTGGTGATGCAGTGCACCGGAAGCGGAGGAGATGGGAATCACTGGGGGGTCACAAGGTGGGGAGAGCATCGGCCCTGGTGCGCTCCCTATGCGAGCTTGAGTGGGGCAAAGGAGAAAGGAGGGGATGGGGTTCGCTCGACCAGGCGGCGTGCGAGCAACGGGGCCCCAAAGGAAAAGAAAGAGGGGGGGTCCGGTACGGGGACGAGAGCGAGAATCGAGAGCCGACACGGGTGCCGGGATCAGAGGGCCGTACAGTGCGACAAGACGAGGCGAGTGCGGCACAACGCCGTGGCCACGCGAGAACGGCACACGTGGGCCCCACCACAAACGGCGTCCGCAGGGCACGCAGTGACAACGACCCGGCGTATGTAGCGTGACCGAGCCGATCACAGGAACGACGTCAAATCGGGTGATGCAATTTCTCTGACCTACGTGCGGGCTAACTTTCCTGTTGCTTTTCTCTTTCTTCTTTTCCTTTCTTCAAAAACCTTGTTACCCCTGTTACTTTGACAGAGCACAATTCCATCAACCCGTTGTGGATTTCCCGTTTGAACACAAGGATATTTTTACCAAAGAGAATTTTTATAGCAAGAGCGATACCGCGGTGTAACTCGGTAAAAGCACTTGGTCAACAACCTCGATACCAGCGCGCGCCGAGCAGCGTCACCATGTGGCAGCTGTTCCACAGGTGGCCCTCGGTTCCGTCGCGGCACCATAAGCTATTAACTAAGTAACTATTACCAACTTACTCGCAGTAAAAACAACGGGTCATAGACCACAGAATTAGAAAAAGGATCGCAAAGGAATTCAGGCAACAAAGGTTCCTTTTTAAAACGAGGAACAAGGAACATAAATCCCAAGGCGGATTTAAATCAAGGGGATTCAAGTGTTCTACTGGGACATCCACAATTAGTGATACAGTGTCCTCTGTTTTCCAATCCCGGCCGATCTGCTGCATCAGAAAAGTTGTTCCCCTTGTAACATGCTTATTGTCGTCTCAAGAACCCTAAGCAAATCGAACGAGGTCTAAGGAAAAAAACGACGTAACAAACACAACGGATAAAGCAAATACTCAGCACCAACATCCTTACACGGGGGCAACATACAGGCATACACTCTCCCACACTCGACACATCGCTCGAAACGTACAACCAGGCGGCCTTAACAACTACGGCTGCGGTACAACGGAAAGACTACAACACTAGGGGACAACGATGAAAAGCACTACTAGCAACAGCTACATCTCCCCTAGGACAACTAATCTACTTCGTCGGCCCAAACGGCTTCCTTCCTGGGCTCCTGGGGTTCTTCTGCTGCACTAGGTTGTGGATTTGCTCCTTCTTGTGGTGGTGGCTGGGTGAGGGGAAGCAATGACTCTACTTCTGAGGCTTCCGTGGGCGGAGGTGCTGCAAAACCAGTTCTCCTTCTCTCCAGCGGATGGACAGGGATCCCCTCTAGGATTAAGGGTTCCTGCCTTTCCGTGGCGAGCGTCCTACGCTTGGCCCTTGTGGCAAGATAGGCGTCCTCCAGCTCCTGGGCATGACGGTCTTGGTCCACCTTGACGGCCTCCACTATGGCAGCCTCTCGACTCTCAGCGGCTGCTAGATTGGCATGAACTTCAGCAAGCTGCACTTCGAGCATCCTAGAGAAGATCTCGGCTTCCTCAGCTCGGTGGAGACACTCTCTCAGCTCCGAGGCCTGCCGGTCGTACTGCTCATCCAGAGCGAGCAAGTACGTGGTCAGGTGCACCACAGTCGGGTTGTCCTCTTGCACGTCCTGACCCCGTAAGGTCTCCATGCGAGCCCTCCATACTCGCCGATTCTTGTCCAAAGGTGGAAAGAACCGCATGGGGGTACGAGCAATGGGTTGCTCATAGATCTGGCACAGATGCCGCAAGGCTTTGCGGGCCACAACCTGGTAGGTGTCGCCGAAGCGAAACCCGGTTGCGGTCACATTCCAGGCTTCAGTGACGTCGGGAAACTCCTCACTCTTGCCGATGTAGATGGTGACCTTGCATCGCTCTGTGCCATGCTTCATGTACTCACGACCCTCATACTCAGGACGCTCCCGAATGCCGAGCTTTTGCAGGGTAGCATACAGGATTTTGGGAAAACCCTCGGTGTTTAGGCAGTAGCTGCTAACCCAAACTCCTGCCATCCTAGGTGGGTGGTGGTTGCAAGGAAGGCTTGAGGAGAAGCTTGCTCAAGAGAAAAGGGCTAAGCGAACTGGAATGCACTGAGTGGTGACACAAAGTGGCTAGGCTTGGCCCCCTTAAGAAGGCAGAGCGGCCAGTGGTCCTGGCGCAGACCACCCTCGAGCCATGCGTGGGAACCAGTAAAAGTACAACAACAGGATTTTTACGCACACGAGGTGGGCGGTGTCCGAGGCCATAAAGACTAGCACGGTTGTAGGGCAGAGGTCCGACAAGGGCGCAGAAGGAGTGCCGAAAACGTAAGCCCCGACAGTCGTGAATCACAAGCGAATGCGAAACACGAAGCCACCATACAACAGTAACTCCGGGACAGGGACGCGTGGTACCTAGAACAGGCACCTGCAAGTAAGACTCGCACGATGACTATAACAATACAGCGCGTCTGACTTTAGGACCGCACGCTACACACCAGTTAGTTTACCGGACGAAAGCCTACTTAAACTTATTCCAAAGACTTAACTATAGTAATAGGGCCACTTATATAACTTCGTATGCAAACGCCCTAACTTTTTGCAAAAATGTGTTGTCAAATTTTAATTTAGAAAAGGATTTCGAAGCTTTATTTCCTCATTTACGCTCTGATACCACCTGTGGCAGAACCGCCTAATTTAATACCCTTCCAAGAGTACTTGTCTTCCATTAGACACTAAGTACCCAAGGGAGAGCACTAAACTCTGCGATTCCGTCGAGCACACCCGAGGGAGAACTCGAAAATCCACATTTTTACCTCAGGATCATAAATGAGAGATAAAGCTTACAACATCTTTGCCATTTCTTACAACACTTTTATTACAATATCAGAGAAATTCATTATTTGATTATAACAGCGGAAAATAAAATGTTATCAGAGTTCAGCGGAAATGAAACCATTTGATGATGAGTTAAATATTATCACGATGAACATTTATATACAAGAATTCATAATAGGTGGTAAATCTTTCCTTTGTAAAACATTTTTTTGGTGAGAGTTATAAATCAACTCTATATCCGCAACGTAAGGGAAATCCTCACTGAGCCCACCAGGAGGTTTCCACACATAAAAGTCAGCTTCAAGAACACCTGTCACCTGCAACAGGGTAGATCAAACCCTGAGTACTCAATTGTACTCCGCAAGACTTACCCGTCAGAAGGAAAGAAAAGACTCCAAGGATATGCAAGGCTATCTGGCTTGTGGGTCATTGCAACTGCAGGAAGCATTACTAAAGGTGCATCCTTATATTTAACTTTTATTAGCAGTCATCGGTAGTTCATTAACCCACCATTCTAGTAAGCACCTGTTCTACTTTCAAGCAAAGGTTGAGCCATCAGAACCATTTTTCCATCTTTCATTTCTTACTACGGTGCCAGAGTGCAGTCAAGTCGTACCGTCACGTAGAAACGGCGATTCGCGAATCAATGTGCCCAGCTGGGTACCCCGAAAAACACACGCCTCGCTCGCACCCCAGGCACGAGCGAGACCAACCCGTTCCACTCCTGTCACAGGTTCCAGGTCCCCGTCCAAACTTGGACTCCAAGCCCCCACACTTGAGGCCCGGCCTCAAAGTGGTGCTTAGACCTCCACCTATCCCCGCCTCCAATCAGTCGGTCCGGAAAGAGCCGGAGCCCATGACAAGAGAGTAACAAGTCTTCCTAGCCCCCATCCGCTAGTATATGCTCGGGATAATAAATCTGTGACTTGACCGGGGATCCAGTGCAACGAACGGTCCTTAATCGACACAGGCGGGACAAATGCAACCAGAGCCTCGCTCGGATTGCCCAACCAAGTCCATATCCAATTCCAAGTATAGTCCCGCCCGGTCTCCAATTATTATCCATATATAATCCATGTGATAGTAACAGGATAATAGTAACAATAATATATTTCCTATCTCTCGCGAGTGACAGGCAATCACTCGACTTCTACCGGAGTCCTGTAGCATAGCAATCTACACGATCTTGACATACTAGTAAGACTCATGGGATCAGGATATATATATGCAAGTGGGTTTCATTCAACTCCTTAAAACTTAATGCACAAGCATAAATAAAGTGCAGCATAATAGAGGTTATGCACCGGGGCTTGCCTGGGTAAAAATATAACCAAATGTTAGTATGCCATCTCCGGGGTACGATCACCATGGCATCATCTTTTGGGTCAACGCCAAGTCCTCCGGTTGATCCATCGATCCATCATCGTTCCTATTATGATTTACGCGAATGCAATGCAGAGACATAAGTAAAAGACAGCAATCGCAACTCTCGTCGTACGACTACGTCTCGCAAGCTAACGAGCTAGCCACACAGAAACTCACTAGGCCACGTATCCACGTTATCGATTCAAACGTTATTTCTTAACAAGTGTTTTAGTTATATAAACCCGAGATGTCGCGTTATTCATTTTATCGATTTACTACATATTCAAACCAGAGCTTATTAATTATCCTAACAACTAATTATTTTGGAACTACAAAAATTACAGTGGACACCTAGTAGTACTAGAAGTTTACTATAAAATTTCTAGGATTAATGCTATCACTGATTATTCATAACACTGCTTACAAGTTTATGTTTGATAATATTAAATATCTCGAAGTAATTAAAGCAAGCCTAAAAATATTATAAAACTACGTGAACTAATTACACTTTTATCTAGATCATGATTTCAGGAGACTAACAAAATTGGTTCTACCATTTTTATGATTTTTATTTGATTTATTACGGATTTACAAACTTCAGCCATATTAAATAAAATAGCAAAAAGGACCCGTATAATTCTTTTGCTTGGATATATACCCTTCTCACCTTGCTCTCTCTTTTCCAGGAACGGAGCGCTCGGAGCAGAGGAGCTGAGGAGCTCCGGCTGGCAGTGGAGTCGCTGCGGTCACGACGGCCGGCGAGGGCGGGACAGCTCCACGGCTTGGGCGGCTGCGAGCTCGGCAAGCGGAGTTGGGACGCCGGTGCGGGACGCGGAGGTGAGCAAGGAGTGGCCGTGAGATAAGGCGAGCAAGACGAGCAGCGGTTTGGCTTCCTTAAGAAGCCGAGGAGACAACAGACAAGAGCAGATGGCAGGGGGTGCGGTGCAGCGAAATGAGAGAGAAGAGAGTGCACGACGCAGTAGCTCTTAATGCTCGGATGAACAGTGTTCCTGCGCGCTACAGTAACTCTGCTGTGAACAGTGCCCGACGTGCAAGGCGCAGTGAACCGTGTTTGGATTCAGACTTGAGTGGTCTTTGGTCTTTCAACGTGTCAACAGGGCTAGTTGATTCATGATGGACTTGGACTTGAGTGTGCCTTGCCGTGTCAACGGGGCTGATCAGCAATAAAGAGTGTATGTGTGCTCATTAAATTAAGAAGGGAGAAGGAGAAGATCATTCGCAGACTAGCTCAAGACAAACAAGCAAGGAGACGCGTGCGGCTCGGTTACTTCTTAAACACGACGGAAGGACGGCCAGGCCCAACGTGGCCGACAGGGCGTGCCGGTTGGCACGGACAAGACCGCGGCCGCAGAGACAAGCAAGTTGAATTGAGAGATGTATAGACGTATAGTAGACTAGCAGGTCAACTAGAGTTTTACTAAGCACGTTAACTAGTGGCTGAGTCTTGCGCCTGTTCGTCGTTTTCAACTGCAGACTCGTGATGGCTCGTATGTGCACATGCAGATGACTGGCGAGCATAGGCGGCAAGCCCTTCTTTCACGGTCAAGCTATGTGGCCGGGCCAGCGGCCAGCAAGAGCAGCATGCGGGGCAGCGCCAGGCAGCCAGGCACCAGAGGCCAGCAGCAGCGTTCCTGTGCAGCGTGCATAAATGCGGCGGCAGTAGACGTGCTGCAGCAGACGTGTGTGAGGGAGGGGCTCCACCCAATTAAGAATGGTAGAGCAGGCAGGCAGCGGGACAGTGACGCATGCAAGCAGGCGTTTTGACTTTAGAGTGCATGCCTGAGTGTGCTGTGGCGTGTGTTTTGGTTTTCTAATTTTTTTTATTTGCTTATTAAATTGTTTCTGTGCCAACGATTAATGCAACTAAGTTTATCCTTTTGTTAGAATTTTTCATTCGCGCTGCCACGCACAGAGTAAATTGACTTAGGTATTTATTTATTTATTTATTTATTTATTTATTTATTTATTTATTTATTTTTCAACCATAGATGTGAGTCGCATAATATTTGTTTATCAATTCATGTGACTTGTAAATCTAAATCCGAGTAACTCGCTGCAATAATTTTTGCTCAGTCCTTAACTCAGGTGCCAAGCAAGCTCGTAACACCAGGGGTGTTACATATTCCCACTTGCAGCACTAATGCAATAACCCCCACCTTCAACAGTATGCAATTTGTGTGCAAATTCTGATGCAAACTTAGGACTGATAAAGGAATGCGAAGCACCTGAATCAAAAAGTACCACTGCGGGGTGTTGGTCAACTAGAAACTTACCAGCGGTGACCACCTCACCAGATGGAATCTCCTCAATGCTGTTATAATGGGCGTGTCCCTGACGACTACCTTGGTTGACATTTTTCTTAGGGTACGGACAGTTCTGGGCCCAATGACCTGGCTTGTTGCAATTCCAGCAAGGCATATTGCTAGGAGGAACACTAGAGCTGCTCTGTCCAGAAGTTCCCTTTGACAGAGCGACGGTATAAGCCTTACGGAACCCCGTTTTTGCAGCAGGCTTCTTCTGCGGCGGACGGAACTTTGTATTTTGAGCAGGTGGGCGAGGGGAAGACCTCGGTGCCGCTGAGGCCCTTGACTGAGAAGCACTTGCCTCAAGGGCCCTTTTACGGCTCTTAGAGGCAGAATAAATAGTATTGTTGTTCTCCTGGGTCAAAGCATCGCTGATGAAATCATTGAAAGTAGTACATTTGCTAGTGCCCATAGTTTTCATCAGTTTTGGGCCGAGGCCCCTTTTGAAGCTAGCAATCTTTTTGGCATCGGTATCCACAAACTCTGTGGCATACCTTGCCAGGTTGTTGAAGGACTGCAAGTATTCAGTCAGGCTTTTGTTTCCTTGCGACAGCCTCATAAACTCTGTGTGCTTGATTACCATAAGACCGGGAGGAATATAATTTCCCCGGAATGCCGCCTTAAACTGATCCCAAGCAATCGGGACATTGGCAGGCAGTGTGGAACGATAGTGGCTCCACCAAATGCCCGCCGGACCATGCAACTGATGGGAAGCATACTCAGTTTTTAGCTCATCAGTTAGGCGTAGCAGACAAAACTTTTGTTCAATGGTATTCAACCACTCGTTAGCCTGCAGTGGTTCTTCCGCTTCCTTGAAGAGCGGGGGCTTTGTATCCAGAAAGTCCTTGAAATCGCTGTACTGATTTGGCTCTAGGCCCTGGCGGCCATGACGAGCCTCTCGATTAGCCAGTTGGCGCATGGCGTCAGCCAACATACGCTGCCCCTCAACCACTGATTGCATCAACTCGGCCGGAGTAGGTGGTGGCGGAGGGGGCGGTTGTTCCTCCTCCTCATTTCCACGACCCCAGCGTAGATTGTACGACATCTGCAAAATGTATAGCCAATGAGCACTGACGATGTGAGAAATTTGTAGATGAATCATTGTGAAATGTCAATCTGACTGTATGAATAGATTTCTCATAATAATTAAGGCACAATAATTCATCACAACCGCACAATCCATTCTAGCGCATCATTTGACGAGATCATACTTGGTAATCCAACAAGATGCTCTTTGATAAAGGCTCACTCACAGGGAGCACAACGGTTACCGGACCGTTTACGTTGCTATCTACGTGATTTTTGACCTTTTGCACGGTACTTGGATTCGATCTCAAGATTTTTAGTTGACTGTGAAAGGCTACTTCAAACTGACCACAACGAGACTTCTCAATGAAGAGTCCATGGTGGATCATGACTGGCCACCTCGATACCTGCGCGTGCCAAGCAGCACAGCCTTATGTCACGCGCCATAGGAGGCCCTCGGTTTCGTCGCGACACCGAAGGGTGCTAATCGTGACACCATCATCGAACGCAACATAATAAGACATCAAGTTGTGATCGAAATTAACAGGTTCAAACTACATTCAGGAAACATACGGTTCAACCTTACATCCCAAAGTCAAGTTATTACAAGGCCTCACTCCTTCACAGGGAGGGCACAAAAGACGATCCTAACATTATAGGCACGTGATGACTACTCTAAGCATCATCCTCCGAGTCAGTGTCAAGGATCTCCCCGCCGTCCTCATCACTGACAGGCTCTAACTCATCGTCTTCTTCTTCTTCTGGCTCTTCCTCTGGTGCTTCTGCAGGTGGGGCATCCTGGGGTCCATCAACCTCCACTTCACCATCATCCTCAGCCATGAAGATTCCTGATCCCATATCTTCATCTACATTGTTGTTTCTAGGTAGCAGGGGATTAAGCTGGTGAAAGGTCTTGATGGCTAGAGGGGGGGCGTGAATAGCCTATTACAAATTTTCTACAAGGACAAGCTAAACATGTTTATCAATAAAACAAATAGCGAGATGCGAGTTTTGCTTAGCCTACGGGATGTTTGCAAGCCACCTAACCAATTCACAAATCTAGTAATTGCACTCAACCGCACAAGTCAAACCGAGAAGGAAACTACAACTAGCAAGCTACACAAAGAAGCTACTCTAGCAAAGCTAGCTAGCTAGCAAAGATAACTAAGAAAGTAATGTGGAGTTGAGTTAGGAGGGTATCACCGAGGGGCGAAGTATTGAGCCAACCAATATGATCAACAATGAATACCAAGATAACCAAACACCGGGATCAATCAATCACAATATGAAAGTGATGACACGAAGATTTATCCCGAGGTTCACGTGCTTACCGGCACGCTAGTCCCCGTTGTGTCCCTCTTCACCACGTGGTTCGGTGGCTAATCGGTCACACACCGAGCCTCTCAAAAAGGCACCACAAGAACCTACCAAATGGCAAAAGGTTGCAATGACACGAAGCAATTTACTAATGTTGCCTTTGGCGTTTCGCCGAGGTAGGCACAAACCCCTCACAATCACCGGAGGTGGCTAAGAACAATCACCAACTCTTGCCAACGCCTCCAAGCTGCTCCAAGCCGTCTAGGTGGCGGCAACCACCAAGAGAAACAAGAATCCCGCAGCAAATCAACCACCAAGTGCCAACTAGATGCAATCTCACAATGCAAATGCACTTGGATCACTCAATCTCACTTCGAATATGCAAAGAAGCAAGAGAGATGAGTGGGAGGGGAGTTGCTTAGCTCAAAGTGCTCACAAGTATGTCAAAAGTCCGAGAGAGAGAGCCTTGAGCCGGCCAACGAGTATTTATAGACGTACCCCTTCGAATATAGCCGTTAGAAACTTAAACAGCCAAAATCGGGGTGACCGGACGCGCTGGTCCAACTGACCGGACGCGCCGGTCGCCCAATGGCTAACACGTGAAACACTGACCGGACGCGCTGGTCCAAACGACCGGACGCGCTGGTCGCCCAATGGCTAACTGCGAAGCAACGATCGGACGCGCTGGTCCAACTGATCGGACGCGCCGGGAACGACCGGACGCGCTGGTCCCATGAAGGACCGGACGCGCTGGTCGCCTGAGCAGCGCTCAACGAGATAGTGACCGGACGCGCTGAAGAAAATGACCAGACGCGACAGTGACAGCGTCCGGTTAGAGTCCAGTAAGCTCCCTGAACGACCGGACGCGTCCGATCATCAGTGACCGGACGCGCCTCGCGTCCGATCATCGAACTGAAAAACACGCAGACACTGAACACTGACCGGACGCGTCCGGTCCTGCAAGGACCGCGTCCGGTGCAGCGTCCGGTCACCTCTGTGACCTCCGTTCGCCTCCGTTTCTTTTCGGACTTCCGGCGTAGTGAAAAATAGGCATTTCAACTTGTCAAAAACGTCTGAATCCCGCGCTCGCAAGCTCGGCGGGAGGGAGAGAGAGACCCAAACCCTCTCTACCGCTTAAACTTCACCGCCATCGCAAAAGTGCTAACACCACCAAGTGATCTCAACATATGTGAGTGTGTTAGCATTTTCACAATCATTTTTCGAGGCGATATTAGTTCTATCCAAATGCATATGATCATGAAATGCACATCTAGAGGCACTTAGGAGTTCAATAGCCGCGTCATTCCCCTCTTTATAGTACGGCTATCTATCCTATAATGTAACCACACCCACTAGGTGTCTTGGTTACTAAAACACAACCCTTAAGTATATACCTTTGCCTTGATCACGTAGGGTTGCGTCCAAATCCAAGTGTGGCCATCATGATCACCATGTCCATCTTGCCACCAACCTTGGAGTGTACTAATCCTCATATGCTACATACAACTTAGGCATAGGATTAGTACTTAGGCATTGTCACTAATTACCAACACCAAACATAGGACTTTCAATCTCCCCCTTGTTGGTAATTGGTGACAAACCTTTCACAAAGATATTATGATAAAATTTTGATTGAACCCATGTCACATTGTCCAAGTATATTACCATGTGTAAGAATTATGGACATGTGATCATGAATTCAAATTGATAGCAATGGCTCCCCCTACATGTATGCTATATGTTTGGATTTTGAAAACATACATGTTTAGATAGGTAAAAGTAGGAGCATTGACTACCAATAGGTGCTAAGTGTTTTAGATTATAGACCTTTGAAGCGTGATACCATCGGAGTAGCGATAAACACCATCTTAGCACCTTGTGTAGTTAGATTCCATTTGGAAAAGCACAAACATAACTAGAAACCTCGTGAGATCAACATTATAAGCAAGGCTCTAGTACCATTTTGAAAAACATGAAGCAAGAAAAATCTAACTATTTCCTATTCATACTAGTACCTCAATGCATCATTCAAATTATACTAGCAAGTCACCGCACAAGCAATATATCGGAGAAAACGAAATGCATAACTATGCATCATACATATGAGGTGCACATAGAAATGCAACATTCATGTTTAAAAGCTTGCTCCCCCTACTTGTGTGCTTCTTTTATCAATTCTTCTTTTATCAATTCTCCTCCTTTAGGATCTTTGTGAAACATTTTCAAACATTTTCTCCCCCACAACATTTTTGAGTTCTATCTTTGTGAACAATATTTTCTCCCCCTTTGGCACCAATTGACCACAAGGAGCAAACTTTAGATAGATTATCATGTTGAAATAAAAAATGGGGTGAGGATCAAGTTTATGATTCAACCTAGATTGCTTGCATAAATAAAATACTTCGGTTTGATCCAAGGGCAAGCTTCTTCACACCTCACTAGAAGGGTTATCATGCACCATGTTGAAGCAAATATTTAGTCAAGTTTTCTAGATTAAATACTTAGGATCACAAGCTATTTAAACAAGTTATATGCAACCACTAGATCATACAAGTCATGGAAACAATAGTGGCACCATATAAACTTCAAATTCATTTGACTTTCATGAATGAGCCTAGAACATGTAAATTATGACTAGATGCACTAAACAAGTCCTTAGCATAGAATGTATGACATGTCAACCAAATGTACCTTAGGGCTCGAAGGAGAGGCATGTCATATATGGGGTGCATCAACTCATGTTGGAGAAGTCAATTATGTTCAACTCATTCTTTAGCTTGTGAAATCTCTTCTCATCAAGTGGCTTGGTGAATAGATCGGCTAATTGATCTTTGGTGCCCACACTCTCAATAGCAATGTCACCCTTTTGTTGATGATCTCTAATGAAATGATGACGAACATCAATATGCTTTGTTCTTTGATGTTGAACCAGATTGTTGGTTAGCTTCACGGCACTTTCATTGTCACATAGCAATGGCACATTCTTGAAATTGATTCCAAAATCCTTCAATGTTGCCTTTATCCACAAGATTTGTGCACAACAACTACCCGCGGCGATGTATTCGGCTTCGGCGGTAGATAGTGCAATACTATTTTGCTTCTTGGATGACCATGAGACAAGTGATCTTCCCAACAATTGACATGTCCCGGAAGTGCTCTTTCTCTCCACTTTATCACCGGCATAGTCGGAATCCGAATATCCAACTAGCTCAAAGCTTGCACCTTTGGGATACCATAATCCAACATCTTGTGTATGCTTTAAGTACCTCAATATTCTCTTTGTTGCCTTCAAATGACTTTCTCTTGGTGAGGCTTGAAATCTTGCACACATGCATACACTAAACATCACATCGGGCCTTGATGCCGTCACATAGAGTAGGCTACCAATCATTGATCTATATAGCTTTTGATCCACCATGTTGCCACTCTTGTCACTATCCAAGCTTCCACTAGTGCCCATTGGAGTTGTAATACTCTTTGCATCTTCCATGCCAAACTTCTTGAGCATATCTTTGATGTACTTAGTTTGGCTCACAAATGTACCTTCTTTCATTTGTTTGATTTGAAGTCCAAGAAAGAAACTAAGTTCACCAATCATTGACATTTCAAATTCCTTTGCCATCATTTTCCCAAACTCATCACAATAATCTTGATTGGTTGAACCGAATATGATATCATCAACATATATTTGCAATACAAATAAGTCTTTCCCAATCTTCTTGGTGAATAGTGTTGTATCAACTTTGCCCATGACAAATCCTTTGGATAGCAAGAAGTCCCTCAATCTTTCATACCATGCTCTAGGTGCTTGCTTTAATCCATACAAAGCCTTCCTTAACTTGTATACATGATTGGGTTTCTTGTCATCTTCAAAACCGGGAGGTTGCTCCACATACACCTCCTCTTGAATGTACCCATTGAGAAATGCACTCTTTACATCCATTTGATATAGCTTGATATTGTGAGCACAAGCATAGGCAAGTAAGATCCTAATTGCTTCCAATCTTGCAACCGGGGCATAAGTTTCACCAAAGTCAAGACCCTCTATTTGTGTGTAACCTTGAGCCACTAGTCTTGCTTTGTTCCTTACTACTATCCCATCTTGATCTTGTTTGTTGCGAAAGACCCATCTTGTTCCAATGACATTGTGATCCTTAGGCCTTTCAACTAGTTCCCATACTTCATTTCTCTTAAAGTTGTTGAGCTCTTCATGCATTGCATTTACCCAATCCGGATCTCTCAATACTTTATCAATGTCCTTGGGTTCTTCCATTGACACAAAAGATGAGT
Source organism: Saccharum hybrid cultivar R570 (assembly GCA_038087645.1). NCBI lineage: Eukaryota > Viridiplantae > Streptophyta > Magnoliopsida > Poales > Poaceae > Saccharum > Saccharum hybrid cultivar. The sequence continues at coordinate 4,679,706 of JAQSUU010000191.1, read as the reverse complement.
GAGCACAAAATGATGCCAATCTTGATCTAGTTTGAACTCCTCTTTGTATGTCACCAATGATGGAATCCAATGGATGGTCTCTTGCAATGTTAGTTGGTTGAAGCACTTGGACTTGATTGCTTGGATGTTGATGTTGATCATGAGTTGGAGATGATGAACTAGCCACTTGTTGATCTTGTTGCACTTGAGATGATGTACTAGCTTGATTTTGCATTAGAGAACCACTAGCTTGTGTAATTGGACTTTGGAGCACTTGATCTTTGTTATCCACATCAATCACTTGCTTTGGCCTAATATCACCAATATCCATTTCTTTCATAGCATTAGTCAATTGAGTTCCTCTCACATCATCCAAGTTATCTTCCTCATCTTGAGAACCATTTGTTTCATCAAACTCAACATCATGCACTTCTTCAAGTAAACCACTAGATAGGTTCCATACTCTATAAGCTTTGCTAGTAGTTGAGTAACCAAGTAGGAAGCCTTCATCACATTTCTTCTCAAACTTGCTCAATCTAGTGCCCTTCTTCAAGATATAGCATTTGCAACCAAATACCCGAAAGTATGCAATATTGGGCTTTCTTCCATTTAAGATCTCATATGGTGTCTTCTCTAGAAACTTGTGGCAATAGAGGCGGTTGCTATAGAAGCAAGCCGTGTTGATTGCTTCGGCCCAAAAAGAATGACTCACATTGTACTCATTCAACATTGATCTTGCCATATCAATTAATGTTCTATTCTTTCTTTCAACTAGGCCATTTGATTGAGGTGTATACTTGGCCGAGAATTGATGCTTGATTCCAAGCTCCTCACATAGCTCATCAACTCTTGTGTTTCTAAACTCACTTCCATTGTCACTTCTTACTTTCTTGATTGTGGTCTCAAACTCATTTTGCACTCTCTTGATGAACTTTTTGAATATGTCAAATACATCACTCTTGTCCACAAGAAAGAATACCCATGTGTATCTAGTGAAATCATCCACAATCACAAAGCCATACTTGTTGCCACCAATGCTTGTGTATGAAGTTGGCCCAAATAGATCCATGTGCAACAACTCAAATGCCTTGGAAGTACTCATAATGCTTTTCAATGGATGAGTGTTGCCTACTTGCTTTCCGGCTTGACATGCACTACATAGCTTATCTTTCTCAAATGTGACATCCTTCAAGCCTCTAACTAAGTCATGCTTCACTAACTTGTTCAATTGCTTCATGCCAACATGACCAAGTCTTCTATGCCATAACCAACCCATACTTGATTTGGTGAGCAAACATGTTGAAAGTTGAGTGTCACTAGCATTAAAATCAACCAAGTATAGATTCTCATATCTAAAACCTTTGAAGATCAAGTTAGAGCCATCAACACTAACTATCTCCACATCATCAACACCAAATATGCACTTGAAACCAAGATCACACAATTGAGCAACCGAGAGAAGATTGAAGTTCAACTTTTCGACTAAGAGCACATTGGAAATGCTATGATCATTTGAGATTGCAATCCTTCCAAGAGCCTTTACATCACCTTTGCTATTGTCACCAAATGTGATGCTATCAATGCCACTATCATTTGATTTGAGAGAGTTGAACATTCTTGAATCACCGGTCATATGTTGAGAGCACCCACTATCAAGCACCCAATGCCTTCCTCCGGCCTTGTAATTAACCTACAAAATAAATTAATGTTTCTTAGGTACCCATACTTGTTTGGGTCCTTGGAGATTAGTCACTAAGCTCTTTGGTACCCAAATGGCCTTCTTCTTTGGGCCCACAATTGGTGTACCAACAAACCTAGCATGCACACCTTTCTCACCCTTGGTAAGCACATAACAAGAATCAAAAGAAATGTAAGGTACATTAGCATTTTTCTTGTTCTTGTTCATTTTATTGCAATTAATCTCTAGATGCCCAACTTGCTTGCATCTATTGCAATAACGACCATTGCCCTTCACAAAGAGAGACTTTGGAGTAGCAAAGGCCGCCTTGCCCTTCTTAGGAGTATAGCCCAATCCCTCTTTGTTAAGAGAGAACCTTTGGCTACCTAAGCATTTTAGCAAGCGGGCATCCCCACCATAGGCGTTGCCTAATGCACGGGTGAGATCATCCACCTCTCTCTTGAGAGTCTCAACCACAAGTGATGAATCACTAGTAGTAGAGGTAGAGTTGGTTGTGGTGGATGATGATGAGCTACATGAAGCATTAGTAGGACTAACAAATAAAGAATCATCAATAATATCACATGTTAGTCCAATATCACAAGTGACAATCACTTGCTCCTCCTTAGCTTCCTTCATGAACTTCTCCAACTTAAGGTCCTTTTCCTTGATGAGCTCAAGTAGAGTGGAGTGGGCTTCCTTAAGCCTAGTGTGAGCAATTTCAAGATCCTCGTGGTCTTCCTTTAGACACTCACGAGAAGCCTCTAGCTCATCAAAGGATTTCCTAAGAGCTTTGAGCTCCTGTTCAATTCCTTTGCACTCCTTACTCTTTTTGAGAGCAACAAGCTCCTCCATCAAGGCATCATTTTCATTGCTCTTGGCAATGAGCTCTTGTTCCAAGATTTTGTATTTCTTGGTTGTCCTCTTGTAGCCCTTGCTCATTTGATCTATTATGCCTAATAGATCATCCTTGGAGTAGTCCTCATCCTCCTCATCATCACTCCTACAATCATCACTAGCACAAGAATCATCATCACTATCATCATGTTTTACCTTGGTAGGCTTGGCCATAAGGCATGTTGATGTAGTGTCGAAGATGGATGGCTTGTTGGAGAGGGCGATGTTTGCAATGGCTCGTCGAGTGATCCTCTCATCATCACTAGAGCTTTCATCATCATCACTATCAGAGTTGTCACTATCCCAAGTGACTACATAACCACCACCCTTCTTCTTCTTGTTGAAAGTGAAGCTCTTCTTTGCTTTCTTCTCATTATCTTTCTTATCCTTCTTGTTCTTCTTGAGCTTCAAGTCCCCATTATGAAATCTCTTATCTTCATAGGGGCAATCCGCCACTATGTGATCGGGGCTATTGCAATTGTAGCAAAGGGTCTTTGCCTTTATAGTGTCTCTCCTCTTCCTTGCCCCATATCCTTTCTTCTTCATGAACCTTCCCATCTTGTGCACAAGGAGGGCCATGGTCTCATCATCGAATGGATCATCATCATCACTTTCTACCTTGCTCTTGCCCTTAGAGGATGAAGCCTTGAATGCAATGGGCTTCTCTTGCTTGACCTTGGTCTCCTTCTTCTCTTCTACCTCATCTTCATCATCATTGTATTGGGCATCGGTCATTATATCTCCAAGCACATTGGTTGGTTTGACCTTGTCCAATCCCTCTCTAAAGATCATTCTTCTCAAGGTGGCAAACTTCTTGGGTAAGCACATCAAGAACTTGTGTGAGAAGTCCTTGTCCTCAACCTTCTCCCCAAGCCCCTTGAGATCATTGACAATGACTTGGAGCCTATAGAACATCTCCGGGATGGATTCATCATCCTTCATCTTGAATGTGGAGAACTTGTCCTTGAGCATATATAGTTTGGCACTTTTTACCGTTGAAGTACCTTCATATGTTTCTTCAAGCCTTATCCAAAGCTCATTTGCCTTTTCAAGATCTTTGATTTGCTCAAATACCTTATCATCAATGGCACGATAGATTGTGTCAAGTGCCGCTGTATTGCATTGTTTGTTGATGCGGTCATTGGGAGTGAGGTTTTCCTCATCAAGAATGACGTATCCTTCTTTGGTCACATCCCAAACCTTCTCATGTATATTGCCTAGATATTGCTTTATCTTCCTTTTCCAATGATCAAAGGAAGAGACGCCATCAAAGAATGGAGGCTTGCCATTAACATGATTGAACATAACTTGAGCCATCTTACACCGAGGTTGTTAAGCCTTACAAACGGTGACCACGGCTCCGATACCACTTGAAAGGTCTTGATGGCTAGAGGGGGGTGAATAGCCTATTACAAATTTTCTACAAGGACAAGCTAAACATGTTTATCAATAAAACAAATAGTGAGATGCGAGTTTTGCTTAGCCTACGGGATGTTTGCAAGCCACCTAACCAATTCACAAATCTAGTAATTGCACTCAACCGCACAAGTCAAACCGAGAAGGAAACTACAACTAGCAAGCTACACAAAGAAGCTACTCTAGCAAAGCTAACTAGCTAGCAAATATAACTAAGAAAGTAATGTGGAGTTGAGTTAGGAGGGTATCACCGAGGGGCGAAGTATTGAGCCAACCAATATGATCAACAATGAATACCAAGATAACCAAACACCGGGATCAATCAATCACAATATGAAAGTGATGACACGAAGATTTATCCCGAGGTTCACGTGCTTACCGGCACGCTAGTCCCCGTTGTGTCCCTCTTCACCACGTGGTTCGGTGGCTAATCGGTCACACACCGAGCCTCTCAAAAAGGCACCACAAGAACCTACCAAATGGCAAAAGGTTGCAATGACACGAAGCAATTTACTAATGTTGCCTTTGGCGCTTCGCCGAGGTAGGCACAAACCCCTCACAATCACCGGAGGTGGCTAAGAACAATCACCAACTCTTGCCAACGCCTCCAAGCTGCTCCAAGCCGTCTAGGTGGCGGCAACCACCAAGAGAAACAAGAATCCCGCAGCAAATCAACCACCAAGTGCCAACTAGATGCAATCTCACAATGCAAATGCACTTGGATCACTCAATCTCACTTCGAATATGCAAAGAAGCAAGAGAGATGAGTGGGAGGGGAGTTGCTTAGCTCAAAGTGCTCACAAGTATGTCAAAAGTCCGAGAGAGAGAGCCTTGAGCCGGCCAATGAGTATTTATAGACGTACCCCTTCGAATATAGCCGTTAGAAACTTAAACAGCCAAAATCGGGGTGACCGGACGCGCTGGTCCAACTGACCGGACGCGCCGGTCGCCCAACGGCTAACACGTGAAACACTGACCGGACGCGCTGGTCCAAACGACCGGACGCGCTGGTCGCCCAACGGCTAACTGCGAAGCAACGACCGGACGCGCTGGTCCAACTGACCGGACGTGCCGGGAACGACCGGACGCGCTGGTCCCATGAAGGACCGGACGCGCTGGTCGCCTGAGCAGCGCTCAACGAGATAGTGACCGGACGCGCTGAAGAAAATGACCGGACGCGACAGTGACAGCGTCCGGTTAGAGTCCAGTAAGCTCCCTGAACGACCGGACGCGTCCGATCATCAGTGACCGGACGTGCCTCGCGTCCGATCATCGAACTGAAAAACGCGCAGACACTGAACACTGACCGGACGCGTCCGGTCCTGCAAGGACCGCGTCCGGTGCAGCGTCCGGTCACCTCTGTGACCTCCGTTCGCCTCCGTTTCTTTTCGGACTTTCAGCGTAGTGAAAAATAGGCATTTCAACTTGTCAAAAACGCCTGAATCCCGCGCTCGCAAGCTCGGCGGGAGGGAGAGAGAGACCCAAACCCTCTCTACCGCTTAAACTTCACCGCCATCGCAAAAGTGCTAACACCACCAATTGATCTCAACATATGTGAGTGTGTTAGCATTTTCACAATCATTTTTCGAGGCGATATTAGTTCTATCCAAATGCATATGATCATGAAATGCACATCTAGAGGCACTTAGGAGTTCAATAGTCGCGTCATTCCCCTCTTTATAGTACGGCTATCTATCCTATAATGTAACCACACCCACTAGGTGTCTTGGTTACTAAAACACAACCCTTAAGTATATACCTTTGCCTTGATCACGTAGGGTTGCGTCCAAATCCAAGTGTGGCCATCATGATCACCATGTCCATCTTGCCACCAACCTTGGAGTGTACTAATCCTCATATGCTACATACAACTTAGGCATAGGATTAGTACTTAGGCATTGTCACTAATTACCAACACCAAACATAGGACTTTCAGCTGGTTATTCAGGCGCTGCACTTCTTCATGAAGGTTGTCATTGTATTCTTCAGCATTTTCTAACTGTTGCTCGAGCTCAAACTGGCGAGCTCTCAAAACGTTCTCCTCGTGCCAGGCTTCATCCCTCTGTTCCATCACACGGACCAGCATGCGTTGACAGTTGCGGTTTGCTACTGTCAATCTCTGGACTGCAAGGGTTTCCTGGTCACGATCACGAATCACTTGCTCCAGTTGCTGACGCGCTGCATTCCTGGCAGCAGTCACTTCAGCCAACTCTGCCCTCAGCCTTTCCACCTCAGTAGGCTCAGGGCGGGGCTCACGTGGAGCGAGCTGGTGTCGCGGTGCCCTGCCTCCAGTGGACTTACGAGCGGTCCTCTTGGTACGTGCCATCTGTAGCAACAGATGAGATACGACTTAAAGTGAGGATCATTTAGGGGATACGAAATTTACTTTAGTCGGGAGTACTGAAATTTTTAAGGAGGGAGTAAATGATATGTATGATATAATTAAACATGATGCATGTACGTTCCGTACGCCCTCTCACCTTAGTAGAAACCTAAAGTTCTAACGCTAGGCGGTGGCATACATACGTTCTCTCATATAAGCGAAACTATCGGTCTACTCGTTACGCTGTTAGTGTACCTGCAGAAAACCTCATTTCAGCCCAACAGTTTCCCAATATAAGCACACAAGAAAGCAGTAATTTAAATACTTTCCATATACACATCCCCAGATGTATATACTTCAGTATCAAAGCTACCCGATGGATAGATGCCCACAATTAAGTGCTTTTTCATAGTTACATGGTTTAAACATGTAAAGATGTAAGTCACCAAAACTACTCTCCCCTAGACCGCCGGTTGGACGATCATGCTCTCACAACTCACACTTACCAGAGCGTCGAGGTAATTGATCCATACATTACCACCCAAGTGGATGGCATCCATACAATATCACGCCGTATGGACGACGAAACAGAAACAAACAAGGCCCCCAAGTTAGTCTTTATAATAAGCCACCTAAGAGTCCTTATTTGGGCTAAGGGATGGGATCACTGGCATACCTAAAAAATAATTTTTAGAGTTTAACCCTTTTCGCAAACAAATACCTTTGTTTTTAATTACTCGTAAGATGTGTTTAATGTTGAATTATGCTCCGGTACCAGCTGTAACAGAACCGCCCAAATTATAAGAGCACAAGTACAAAAACAAGCACCGAAGCGCTCGAATTTTCGAACTTGAGCCCATATAATCCCGGTAGTCAATCGAAATCACGAAGGATTTCAAACCAAACTGCTTACAACCAGGATCGCATCATTCAACATACACATCGTACGTTACATTTCACAAGTAGTTCCAAAATAAGTTTACACCACGGAGTAGCAAATATTACAAACCAAGTTTGAAAGTAGCGGAAGCATAACACACACACTAGTTAATTAATTACTGCCAGTCTGGATGATCGACATCCCGCAAAAGCATGAGGAAAGTACATAAAGACGATCATGCCCTTCTGATCTAGTCATCATCACCCGCAGGGTGGAGACACGTCTTGCAGAATCCCTGATAAAGCATGTCATCTGCAACAGGAGGGAATAAACCCTGAGTACTGGAATGTACTCAGCTAGACTTACCCGTCGAAAACCAGAAATAAGATGACACCAAGGATTATGCAAGGCTTACACAAGGGGCTAGCTGACATAACATTTTGCATAAAGGCATAAGTAATTGAAATTTTTATAACCTGTACTAGCAGTTATTTTTAGCATTTACCTGTCATCTATCTTAGCACCTGTACTAAACATGCACTTGATTATAATCAAACAATTATCATCATTATATTCAGAGCAGGTATGAATTGTGGCAACATTGTATCATTCCCTTAACCACCGGTTCATTTAATGAGATCTACGTTGCCGCTGCTCAAGTCAAGTGCTCACTAACCGGGAGCGACGGCGATTCGAATCGAATTCCTATCCAGCTGGAGGGGTATTTCTAACACTCACCGTGCAGACCCCTGCCAGGGTCGCACAGGCCACCGTTTCATATGATTCAGGAATCGCGGGTCCGAATAATGTCGCGACCCCAAGGGCGACACTCTGCCAGGTGATAGGGACTCTAACCCTCCCTTGGTCTCACGCCAATGTCCCCAAGCACATCCTTTCTCTCCTCCAAGAAGCAACCTACCATTCGATTCCCGGCCTGAACCACATTACTAGGCTTCGCGGTCGGAACGACTTATCCGGCCAACTAAGTGTTAGACTGCGTTCAACATGACTCAAGGACGTACAGCGAATCGGTCCTTAAACGACTCAGACGGGCATAGCTCCACACCCAAGACGTGAAGTGTCTTGCGGCTGTACTATCGAACTCCCGCTCGGTCTCAATTTCATTTTTAAGCATGGTTCCATCCACGATAGCCATAAAGCCACTCGTGACTCCTTCCTACATCTCGCGGATGACCGGAAATCACCCGACTTCTACCGTACTAAGCAGGGCTAAGCATTGACACGTGTCTAAACCTAATATAGGATTAAGTACGATATCTGGACAAGGACAGGTATAATGCAACAAGTGTTTTCATATAACTCCTACAACTTAATGCAGTAAACAATTAAAATACTCAAGATTAATTTATAAAACGATGGGTTCAGCATGCACCGGGGCTTGCCTTTCAGAAAGGTTGCGGGTCTGTGGTTCGGACACTCGGGTAGATCTTCTGACGGAGCTTCCCCGACGTTGGGTTCTTCTGCTAATTCCTCCGGTTGACTCAGCACCTCCTCCGGTATCGCTTGTTCGAATTCGAGGAGTGTCACCCCCTCCGGTACACCTATTGCATGAGTGCATAATAAATCCCATGAATGCATAATGAAAGATGCAATATGCTCGGAATGAAATGCATTACAACAATTTAACGCTCTATTCAAATTACTTCAAAAGAGTAGGTGCAAATTTCCTCTCCGGTAGAGAAGTACTCACCTAATCTACTTAACCTAAGATAAAGCTGCTCATCCTTAGTTAAGGCCCTAACACCTAACAATTACAAAAGTAGCATGTCTTAGGATATCTCACCATAACAATCAGCAAAACACCACAGTAAGCATTCTGGACAGTAGCTACTTGTTTTTATCACAACTGGAGATTTACAATTCCAAAAGATATGATCTAAGACAATCTGGAAAACCTAAGAAATGCACTACAATTCATTTTCAGACCTCAACTCCAAACTCCTAAGTTTTCCATGTCAAACTTCACAAGTTCCAGAATCTGTCCTCTCAAAACAGAGAGTAGCAGATTTTGAACTGCCACTTTAAACAACAGTAACTCTCAAACTACTAAGCCAAATGCTTCCAAATTTTGACACAAGCTAGTTCATCAAGTTTATTCCAACTTTGGTATTTGCAAGTTTTCCAGCAACCAATTTTTATCAAAGCCAAATTTAGAATTACTACTAGCTGTCCAGAAAACCTAAAATTACAAAGGTTAAACATTTATTGATGTGGCAAACATTCTCTAAGACCAAACTAATACTACCACAAGTTCACCAATGTCACAAAACACCAGAAAGTAAGGTGTGCCCACCTAGAATATTTATTTAAACCCATTTCTTAATTTACTTAAGTAATTAAGTAGAATTTCAAACATATATGTAAACTGCTCCTAAAATTCTACAAAAATTATAGGGGACTCTCTGATCCAAAAAGGAACTACTGTAAAAATTTGAACTCAATTTATTCACAGAAACTCTCTGAACAAAATTCACAAGCCCAAAAGGCTGATTTTTGTATAAATAACAAAGCATAGTAAAAAGTGTCAAACAACAGATTTCTTAATTTTCTTGGACACTCTAGGGCACCAAGACATTCTCCAAAAATTTATAAGAACATTGCACATGTAGAAAAATTACTAAAATTCCTTTAAGCATTTCCTAAAATAACAAGATAGCATTATAACTTGAAAAGTACTTAAGCACTGCTACCCAAATTTTTACCAGAGCTAGAGCAAGTATAAATTAGCCTACCCACCAAATTTCATAATTTTTGGAATACTGAAACTCAAGATATAATTTAAACAAGTTTGCATGTGATTTAAAACACATTTCAAAGACCTATTTAAATATCCCAAAAACTAATCATCACATAGCAAACTCATATTTTTCTAAAATACTACACCTCATGCAGATTCTAACAAAATTTATCTCATGATTTTTGGATCATTAAAACCCGAGATCTATATTTTTCCAACTTGTACAAAAATCAGTGACAAAATAATAAAAATGAATTTCATTTCGGATGAACTGGGCCGGCCCGGAAACTCGGCCCACACACTCGCGCGCGCGCGGCCCGCTCAGCGCCCCTGCCCGCGCGTGACACTGACGGGCGGGCCCCCGCGGTCAGTGACCGGAGGTAGGGGAGGCGGAGACCCGCGAGCTCCGACGAGCTCGAGCTCGCCGGAGAAGAGCTCGCTCGGCCAATTGAACACCGCCTCGTGTTCTCCGTCACCCGGTGCATCGATTGGTGCTCGTGGAATGGATGGGGATGGGGTAGAAGGGGCTTGTCACCGCGAGCGGCGGCCGGTGATGTCCGGTGGCGGCGCACCGTCGCCGGTGAGGATGTACGGTGCGGTCTAGGCTCGGTACGAGCTTCACCGAAGCTAGGCGGATCCATTTTGCTAGGAAAGAAGGATGGAGAGAGACCCGAAGCACCCCGACCACGGTGAGGTCCCATGGCGGGCTCCGGCGACCTCTCGGAGACGGGGAAGGAAGCAATGCGGCTCAAGGGGATGGAGGGTGGTGAGGCGGAGGGATTGGCGAGGTCTGGCGGTCGGTGATGCGGTGTAGCTCGCGCTTGAGCTCGCCGGAGAAGAACGGCAATGGCGGCTCGGTTTCGGTGTTCTTGGCAACTGGAAGAGAGGGGCGGAGGAATGGAGGCCGGCTCGCGCGTCGTGGCGTCTAGAAGGCGTCGCGGCCTGACTGGTGGGGCCAGGGCCGGCGTACGGGCGCCACCGTGCCTCCACGCGTCGACGACGGCCTGCGGCCGGTCGGCCACTCTCCCGGCTGACGAAACTGAATCGGTGAATGGTGACAGCGATGACCGACTGACAGAGCGACTTCCACGATGATTATCTCCCAAACCGGTTCGAATTAGTCGAAGATGATTACACCAATTTTGTAGAGCTACATGAGGTCTACAAGTTTGTCAATTGGAGTTTGGGCTGGTTCGGCCTAGATTTGAAACTACAGAGCTCCAAAGTGGTGCCCCTTGAAACTGAAATGCAGTTTCAGAGATCAATGCCGACTGAAACCCTAACTTCTTGACACTATATCTCCTAAACTATTGAGAACCAGGTGATGGTGATATTGACAATGTTGTAGAGCTATGTGTGGACAACAACTTTGTCAATTGGCTCAAAGGCTGGTTTGGCCTGGTTTGTGAGTTACAAGTTGCTAAAGTGAGGTACAGTGAAACTGAAAAGTCCAATTTCCAGACTTAGAATTTTTCTAAGTGTTGATCACCACTCAAGCTGACTTGTGGGCCATTTTTGAGCATGCTCTGGTCATTTTCATGAGATGGCCATATTAGAACTTTTGTTCCTCATGAAATTCTCTACAACTTTACTTAAGGTTGCTTCTCCATGCAAGATTTCTAAGCTGGACTTTTTAACTGGTCAAACTAGAGCCTTCTAGGGTCAAATGGTGGTCAACTTCTCTTGGAGGGCAAATTTGTAATTTTGGTCAACATAAAACTTGTTCCAAATGTTACCCTAAGTATAACTAAGGTGTTGTAGGTCATGATTGGCTACCTTACCTTTTTGTTACACCAACTATCAAATACTTCATGAAATAAATCAACAAATCCTAGAATAATCACATGTGTTGCATCACATAAAATAACAAACATGAATGATGCATGTTTATGCTTATGCAATGCAAATGCAATGCAATTAAGGACTAAACACTTGAAGTGTTACAGCTACAATCCTAGCCAGGCTACAACTAAGGCCACGTTTGGATTGCAAAATAATTTCAACCTAATGAATAGTACCAATTTTGTCTTATTTGACAAATATTATCCGATCGTTGACCAACTAGGATCAAAAGATTCATCTCGTGATTTCCAACTAAACTGTGTAATTAGTTATTTTTTTATCTACATTTAATACTTCATACAAGCGGCTAAAAATTGATGTGACGGAGAGAGTGAAAAATTGGTGCATCTAAACGAGGCCTAAGCCAGAAAACCAAACACATAAATAGTACATGCGGCTAAATTCTGTCAAGACGTGTCAACAATCTGCGGAGGTAGAGCATTTGCCTTGACTGTTCAGATCGCCTGATGGGTTCAGACTTCAGACTTCAGACACCGTGCGGTCCACCAGTTGAAAAGGGTCCTTTTTTCAAACATCTGAGACGGTCAAATCAAAGCGCTGTGACGGCAGGAGCAAATAGATGCTCGCTCGTGAAACTTGACCGGGGCCGTGTTTAGTTGCCCCAATTTCGGGGCGGCGGATTCACTGTTCACTACTGTAGTACACTGTAGCATTTTGTTTTTATTTGGTAAAAATTGTCTAAACATTGACTAATTAGGTTCAAAATGTTCGTCTCGCAAAGTACAACAAAACTGTGCAATTAGTTTTTTATTTCATCTACATTTAGTACTCCATGCATGTGCCGACATTTTGATGTGATGGGAAATCTTCTTTTTGTATAGTAGAATTTGGGGAAATATTTGGGAACTAAACAGGCCCCGGACATCTTTTGAACGATCTCACCTGGGACGCGTTTTGAGGTGATCGGCTTTTTGACGACGAGCTGATTGGCAAGTCATGACTCGCGAGATCGAATTGCACGAGTTTGATGCCCATTTGCCCAACCAACAACCTCCCAGCCCACCTCCTCCTGTCCTGATGTCCTCCAGCACCGGGCGACGAGGCCATGACTGATCCCATTCCCATGCCCCTGCAGGCTCAGTTAGCGCTGTAACGCGCAGGGACTTTCTGGCCGCGGTCTCGTCGGCTACAAACGAGAGGAGCGTCGGGTTCCCACAGGTGCTGGACCGCAGATTGGACCTGGTACTTGGCACGTCGAAGTCATCGTCACACAATTCACACCGGCTGGACTCTGCGACATTCAGGAAAGAGTGTTAATTTTTGATGTTTTTTTTAAAGCCACCGACATGAATATGGCATGTATTAATAGAGAAGAAGCAATTACAAGACAAAAATAGAAAAACAACAGCTTCACAAAGGAGGCAACAACAAATCCAATGCCACAAGAAACACCGAGCCCACGATCCTCGAAAGCAGCAACTATCGAACGACACTCAGCACTCCAGAGCACAAGGGCTGCCATCATCCTACATGGCACCGGCCACCGAGGGAAGCCACACCTTGTACCTGCAACAAGCACGTAGCGTCGTCCACTTTGCTGCACATCGACATCCCACAATCGTCTAGAGAAACCACGAGCATCCCTGCGTAAGCCACCGTCTTCAACGAGCCACCATCCGTTGATTGTCGCAGCGGCGGCGAGCCGGCCATAGACATGCATGGCCAGTCACGACCGCGATGGTTGATGTATTTGGATGTGTGCAGCGATTTAGGACATATTTGGATGGGATTATAAAATCTAGATCCTGAATTAAAATAATTTCTAAGGTTTTTCTGGATTACATGTTTGTATGTAAGAATCCTCTAAAGTCCTATGATATTTAGAAAAGATTCTGGGATTTTGAGATTTTTCCTATCCGGATTAATCATGGTATCCAAAATGGACCTTTAGATTTGTTTTGGCACCGCTGCTTTTGGCTCTAGCTTGTTCGGAGGGGAGGAGCTGAATAACTCCTAGCTAAAGTGCAAAATATTTCGTAAAAGCGGAAGATGTTTTTTTAAAGAGAAACTCTCCTAAATAGGACTTTATTTACTATTGTCGGTGTTGCATGTTTCTTTTATTATATACTGGGATTATGACTGTATGTTATACTAAAATATGATTATACATGTGCGTCGCAACATAAAAAAAACCTCGATTTCGTATTCTATGTTTTCGTGACTTCAGAGTGCTCCTCCAACTAAAGATGACGTGGATTAGAGATGAGAACACAAAATCTTAGGAGATCGTGTGAGTTATACGTGGTGAGATCCACACCACAAAATAATACTCCTAAATAAACAATAAAAAGTATTATTTTCTTTCTGTACGGCTATACGTGGTGACGAAGGCCTATCCTAGTCGAAACGGGCGTCACTTCACACCTGCAGAAGCTCAAGGCACACGCAGTGCGAAGTACATCTACAGTGGAAGACTGGAACGTATACATGTTCAACGGGCCGGCCCAACCGGCACGACATGGGCCTGTGCAAGGCATGGCCCGATAGGGGTTGGGCCGGCACGGCGGGTCGTGCCGTGCTTGTGCTGGGCCAAATACTGGGCTTCAGGGCGTGTGAACGGGCCGCTGCATGGCAGTCAGGCTACGTGGCAGCTCGCATGCGATGTGTTGCTTAAGAGTCTGTACATTCAGGCTGATCAGCTGCTCAACAACTTGTCCACGTGTCCTAAAAGAAAAAAAGAAAAAGAAAAAAAGGGTAATGCTGGGTATAGCGTGTTCATTCGCCCGGACAGTGCCGATGGTAGGCCACGACGCAGCCCAAGGACCGCTCGTCCACTCGCCCTCGTCCCCGACCGCTCTAAAAAAAGAAAAAAAAACCTTTTTGTTCTTTCCGCTCCTGTAACACCCGAGGTGTTTGCCACCAGTTAGTGGGTTTGAGCTCAAACATGGTAGATTAAATGGTGATGAAGATGTCAAGGTCAAACCTATGGAAGCGAGCCCCAACCTAAACTTGGATGTTGCACCCTTGCTTTATATATAGGCCATTTTCAAGGTATATGCTTAGGTGGAGTTATTGCAATATCTTCAAGTGTCTCACCTTAGTACCTATCTATGTTGATCCCTGGAAAAGTTTCATGACGTTTGGAATCAAAAAGTCACATGAAATGATAAGTTATATGCTTGTTGGAATGACTTTACTAAGTGCTGAAATTGCATTATTAAGTGGATGAAAATATAGGTCATCAACCAAACCTTGCAACCTTGCCCAAATGACTCTAGATGGACTCTACAACAAAAGTCGTAAAAGGTTCGTGTTGAGCAAATGCCCCAAAAATGCTCCAATTGATCAAAAAGGATAATCTAAGCTTTATCGTGATCCTACTTTGGTCAAAGTATAACAGCAGTTTCTATATCAGTTTTGAGGTTGAACCTTAAATGAGAGTTGTAGTTCACTTTATGTAGAAGAAACTTTGTTTAATGGTCAAGAGCTAGTTTGGTCTCTAACCTAGTCAAATAGAGGCTCAAAGATTGGATTAGCTGCTGTTTTTCAGCCTTGGAAAATATTCTAAGTCATGGAATTGTGGACTGACATTGACAGGTGGGCACAGTGCGTTCTCAAAATTTTGTTAAACAACTGAAGTTGGACTCTTTATAAAAGTTGGAGTGTTTAGAGTGGAGAAGAGCTCAGAGAAGTTTGAATGGATTTGGAGCTCATTTGGACCTTCAAAATTAATTCCCAAAACTGCTAGTTTCATCATACTCATGGACTTGGACCGGCAAGGACAAGACGGTTGGCACATCGCGTTCTCATGTTTTTGCTAAGCAACTCTAGTGGAGCCAAATACAAAAGTTGGAGTAGATAATGTGGAGAAGAGTATGCAAAAGGATGACACCAGTTTGACTTAGTTTTGACCATCAAGTTTGAGTTTCCGTGATCGCTGCTCGGGCGTTGACATTGCTGTTTTCGAAGCTGTTTAACCGCTAATCCGTTGCTCTAATGACCTTGACTCCTCAATGAAAAACGTAGAGCTTCATGTGGGCTTCAAACTTCATTTTTGGTCCGAGGTCTAATTCGGCCCAGAGCAAGCCCGAATCGGCGCCCCACCTTGCTCTCCTCAGCGCCCACCACGTGCTCGATGATTTGCCGTCGTGGCGACCATGCACTAGAGCTCAACTCACCATGGCTGCCGCGCGTCCCGCTCCCTCTGCTGGCCGCTGCCGCGTGCCCCGCGCCCCTGCCATCAAAATGTGGACGCCCGAGCACCCCTGCCTCGCCCTCCCTCACTTCCCGCGCCTCCTGGCTCTCCTCCTCGCTCTCAAGCTGCTCCAGCACGGTGCCGCCATGGCCGCCGGCGCTCCGCTCCATGGCAGCGCCGCCCGGCTCATCCCCGCCCCGAGCCGACCTCGCCAACATCTCCGCCTTGCCTCCATTCATCCCTCGTGCGCGCTTGCCCAAGTCAGCCACGTTGGAATCACCGCTGTAGCCATGGCCGCCATGGCCGAGCTCGGCCCCGTCGTGTCCCCGCTGCTCAGCCCTTCCTCCGTCCAAGCCGACCGCTCCATCACCTTCCCCTCATCGTGCCGCCCCTCACGAGCCTCTTCCCCGGCTCCGACCGCCGCCGGAGCGCCGCTGCCACCGTGCCGCCGCCGGTGAGCCGCTGCTCCGCGTGGCCCCACCTCCTCGGGCCACCTCGAGGCGAGCCGCGGCCACCCATGAGTTCGCACGGGCCTCCCGGTGCTCCCCCACCACTCCATCACCGCCGACATGCCTCCTCCAGCCGCCATTGATCGTTTCCCCGGCGTCCTATGTTTTCAAATCGCGACCAGGGACCTCACGGGAGAATTCGACTAACTCTAGGGGCCTAACTGCACTGTCATAGACTCAGATGAATAGTGCCAAGAGGACTGTTTTGTGATGATTTTGCAGTAACTTTGAAATTACATAGTAAATCATAGAAAATTCGTAAAATAGCAAATGAGGACTTTTTGGAATCCTTGTGAAATTCTCTATGCATTAGATCTATAATATAGCATGTTTTAGTTTAAAGTTTTCTCTGTAAAAATGGAATTGTGCAGCTAGGTTTTTAATGCTAGTTGTATTTGTCATTTTCATAACTGTAGATCTAGGGCTCCAAATAAAGTGAAATTTTTGTGGCATGCTACTCATATGATGTTTAATGTGTGGTAATTATTTCATGAATTTTGGTTGCCATATGAGTGATTTATTAGTGTATCTTGCTCTCACATGAATTCTTGCAATAACAATTTGTCTTTTTCATAGAGGTTGATATACATGTCCAAATGGCTTGAAATTTGTACAGTAGACTATTGGGTGTATATGAGAGCTACTTAAATTTTCATAGATTTTATTATGGAATTTTGTATATGTTTATTATTTCACCTTGCTATCTAAATAAATTAAGAAATACATTAAAAGAATTTATTTAGTGATGAGAACTATGCTTTTTGGTGATCATTTAACATGCACTTTATGATGGTTACATTGGTTGTGTCCAAATGTATGTTGGAATATAAGTTAATATTTATTCTTGCAATTGATGCTTTCCTGGACAGTTTCTGGGACTTTGGTAATTGCACCATGAAAATGATGTTTGCTGAGAAACATGCTTATAACAAAGTTGTAGATAACTCATTAATCTAGCTTGTGTTAAATTTTGGTGGTATTTGGCCTTATAGTTTGTGAGTAATGACTATTTCAAGTTGGGTTCCAGAAATAGTTGTTCTTTGGAATCTCTGGACCAGATTCTATAATTATGCATGTTTGACTTGGTTAAATTGAGAATCATGCTAAGATGATTAAAGATAAATTATAGACAATTTCATAAGATTTCCAGAATGTCTTGTTGCATGGCTATTGGATTTGTATAACTCCAGTTATGATCCAAACATGTAGATGTTGTTTGCAGTCTAGAAATTGTCAGGTGCTAGTCATGGTTGTTTACTCCATATGTTGCTAAGTGTGGCTTATACCCTTGATGACGGTCAAGTTAAGATACTTGTGATCTTGTTAAACTTGTGTTATGCTTAATGTGCTTGCCCTCTTTAATTGATTATGTGATGCATCTTGTGTTACCATTCATCATATTCATACGCATGCATCTTGCATCTCATCTAGGTACGCTAGATGCACCACGTGAAGGATGAGATGCTGAAGCCAAACTTGAAGATGGTGTTTGGTTGACCTATCCCGAAGATGAAAGGATTAAGGAAGTGTCGGGATGGGAGATACTCACCAAGCGAGTGTCATCTGTCAATCACTAACCTAGTGTTCGATCCCAGGCAAGCCCCGGAGCATTCTAAGCCTCCTATTTTATAAAAGCAATTGAGTATATATATGTTA
This sequence comes from Saccharum hybrid cultivar R570, assembly GCA_038087645.1. NCBI lineage: Eukaryota > Viridiplantae > Streptophyta > Magnoliopsida > Poales > Poaceae > Saccharum > Saccharum hybrid cultivar. The sequence goes on along the minus strand of JAQSUU010000191.1, from coordinate 4,661,612 downwards.
TATATGTATTATTGCATTAAGTTATAGGAGTTGTTTGGAAACACTTGCTGCATATATACACTTTCTTTATTCCATAAATATGTCTGAAATCCTATTTTGGTTCAGGATCAAAAATATTGCTTAGCCCTGCTTAGACCGGTAGCGATCGGTGATTTCCGGTCACCTGCAATTATAGGTGGTTACTGGAATATTTTAGCTAAGGAATGGATGATATCCTGGAAATAACCAAGTGTTGATGGATAACTGGAGACCGGGCGGAATAAGTATTGGGCAACCAGACAGGGTTCTGGGGTGCTTGTAGTTTCCGCCTGTGTCGATTAAGGACCGTCCGTTGTTGTCCCTCGGGTCATGTTGAACGCATGCCTCACATTTAGCTGGCCGAATAAGGTACCTTTCGACCATGAAGCTGGGAGATTATTCGGGCCGAGTGGATTGCCCGCAACGCACTGTACCAGAGCAGTAGTGACAGGAAACGGGGGCGCGATGATAAGGCCAAAGAGCAGTCGGACGGCCCCCGGGTACAAGTGGTTCCTGGCAAGCTCGCGACTTTACCTGAATGGTTGACTCGGTGACTAACACCTCACTTTAGCGGGTGAGTGAGGTTTGTGTGAGGAATAAATCTCCAGCTGGATAGGAATTTGATTCGAATCGCCGTCGCTCCCGGTTAGTGAGCACTTGACTCGAGCTACTGCATCGTAGTAATGATTATGGAACATGGATGGTTATGTGGATGATGTTGGAAATGCTAAAACTTAAAATGGTAACCTTTGATGTTAATGGTTAATCAAGTGATTGCTTTAGCATAGGTGCTTACCTAGATTGAATAGGTTATAATAAAGATGATGCAAAAATACTTAAATTAGTTTATTCATGATAACTTATGCTTTTCGCAAATGAGTCAAGCTAGCCCACTGAAAGAAAGCCTTGCATACTCCTTGGTGTCATTATTTCTGGTTTATGACGGGTAAGTCTAGCTGAGTACCTTCTCATACTCAGGGTTTATTCCCACTTATTGCAGGTTGTGATATAACATAGCTACTGCAAGAATTGGAAGACTCCAGCTGTAGTGGCGGAGTGTGATCATGGGCATGATCCGTCTGAGCTATCTTGTCTCTCTTGCTTTTATGGGAATTTGACCTTGGTACTGGCATGTATTTGAATTAAGGTGATATTAGTTTTCAAACTACTTTGCTTCCGCTACTTTTGAACTTGAGTTATAATAACTCTACTAAACTCCGATATATGTTGAATTACTTATGAAATGGATGTAACATATGACCTGTTATGTTGGACCACTACGATCTTGGCTTGTATGTTGGTTGGTTTGAAATCCCTAGGGGTTTTATTGGACTACCGGAGTTATAGGAGCTTAAGTACGTGAATTTAATTGCTCTGGCGATTGTTTTTATACTTTTGTTCTTATAATTTGGGCGGTTCCGTGACAGCTAGTATCGGAGCAAGGTTCAATACTAAACATGTCATATGTGTATTGAAAAACAAAGGTTTTGTTTGCAAAAATCAGTTTTTGACAACTTATAGCTACTACATATATAGGTTTGTTCAAATCTGAATTTTAAATCTAAGTATGCCAGTGGTCATTTCCTTTATGCCCAATTAAGGACCCTTAGGTGGCTTAATTAAGTACTAACTTGGGGGTTTTAAATTTTTGCATCTACGCCCAAGCCAAGGTATGTATGAGTGATAACTTGACCGCACTGTTACCATGTGGTCGAATGGTAGTGGTAACCTTCATATATGAAATAGCCATATATGTCGCTAGAGTTACATTCTTGCAACGTCGCACCTACGCCAAGGTAAGTGTGAGTTGGGAGAGCATGACCGTTCAACCATCGGTCTAGGGGAGAGTTAGCTATGGTTACTGACATAATTACATGTTTAACCATGTAATTATGAAAGTACTTAATTGTGGGTACATTTGTTGGGTAGTTATGATACCGAAGTATATGCATCAGGGGATGTATGTATGGAGAGTATTTAGTTTACTGCTTTCATTGTGTGCTATATTGGGAATTGTTGGGCTACAATGGAATTTTCTGCAGGTACGCTAACCACGAATGCGTAAGTTGAATGTAGCAGGCGACTAGCTCTATATCGAGAGAATGCGTGTTATGCCACCGACATAGAACGTGATTGTCACCTTAGGCTGGCAATCTTGTGAGGACGAATAGGATGAAGCATGCATCATTAAGGTTGTTGCTTTGTGCATATAACTATGCTCCTCCCACCTTTGTCCTAATAAATAAGTAATTGTGATTCCTATGGATAAACTAAATTGTTGAGTAGTCTAAAGTAAGAGTGTTTGGAGTTACTAGAATAATGTGGTTGTGCGCTCTCTTGTTAACACAACAAGTTTAAACATTGTTTTGCATGTAATGAACTTTGGTTGCTAGAACAGTTTTTGTTATAGTAATATTTTCATGGTCATAATAATGTAATCTGTGAATTAGTATTTAGTGTGAATAAGAAAGTTATAGATAACTTAGTAAGCTTTCCAATAAGTCTAGTACCACCTTAGTTTGATGCTTACAACTTATGTTTTGTTTAAAACACGTGTCTACTGCGTTGCTGTCTATGCTCTGTGTATGTACTAAGTTGGTTACTGTAGCATGCTTTTGTTTTAGCTAAACTTGTAGTTAGTTCTTGTTGGATAAATTCTTGTTAGGTGTGAGCCTTCTGCTTAGTATTGGATGCTTAAGCTAACCTGACTAATAATCTCAAGTGTCCGCTTAAAAACTTGTGATGCTGTGTAGATGCTTGTTATCTAGGTAGTGTCATAGTTGACCTCTCTTTTGTCCTCGGTGAGCATGTGAGTGTTGAAGATGCTTTATCCTAGAACCACGCTCATGTTACGTAATCGCATGGTTGTCGTCTCTAATTAGATTCTCGTAGGAGCCAGAGCCTTAGACATGGTTGCTAGCCCTTGAATGTTTTTGTATCCATGCCTTGCTTGAACCATAGGCCCTAGCGTAGTCCCCTTATATGTTTGCTTAGGCCTTGGACATCTGCTACCTTTTGGAGAATGCCCTTGTCGATTGACCAACCAAGTTAAGTCCTAACGAACGTCGATCTTAACCACAGTTGTTGCTTGCCAAGTTTTGGAGACCATACCCAATTCCATGTTGGACCTCCCGATTGTCTCTCCTACAGATGATCCGAGCAACGCTAATCTCTTGTTGTCTGATCTAGAAATCTTTATTTGTGAAGTCAGGTGGCTATCTTATCAACCCAATCTCTGATTGTTCTGGAAGTTTGCTAAGTCCCTCTCAACTTCTAACGTCTCTCAACGTTATTAATCTTGATCTCATGTTGTTGTCCAACGTGACCGAGAACCCTTGCTCAGTTGTCTTCGGCAATTACGCTATTTTCTCTTGCGCTATGTTTTAATCTTCGAATCGCCTCCGTGTTGACTCTAAACCTTGTAACTACCCTTGCTTGCTACTCCTCCCTTGTATGGTGCTTGTTCTTACCACCCAATCGGTGCCACTTGAAATTCCACTTTGTTTGTGCGTTTAATAATGGTGTTACGATTAGCATTCTATGGTGCCGCGACGAAACCGAGAACCTCCTGTGGGCGCGCACATATGGTTGTGCTGCTCGGCACGCGCTGGTATCAAAGTTGCTATTCATGATCCATTATGAAACAACATCCGATGTGTTATTTCTCGTGACCGTTTTCCTTGGTTATCTCCCTATATCGTATCTAAAGATTCATATCTTAGACCTTATGTAGTAGATATCCCTTGAAGTTGCTAAGAAGATGACCTTTGAAGAACAGTCACCGGCATAAGCGTTAACAGACTGCAAGAGGTGGTAGACAAGTGACTCTCCCTATGTGCCCTTGTACGACGTCGGTCATCGATTGAGTAATGTATGCCATCCCTGTTGAATCGAATGGGCACATAACACTTACTATTGGACAAGTTATCCATGGGATAAGAATTTATCGTCACATTGTGCATTTGACCTAGTTATCAAAAGTCTTGATCCTTGTGTAGATGACAGTCATACAGTTGAAATCAACTCTCTCTGGTGTGATTCCTTATCTACGTAGGGATGCCCCCCATGTGGAATAATGCTTTGTGCTCTATGAAGACAGCCCACAAGTCCAATGCTTGTGCATCGTCAAGACTGGTGTCTAGATCAACGGTTGAAATTGTTCCCTGAGAAACATGTCAGGAAGACTTTTGCCTCCATCCTCAGCTAGAGAAAGGCTTCTGCTACTATGAGAAAGATCAGAGAGTGCAAAACACACACCTCAACATGTGAAGCAAAAGAAAAGGAAGAACGTGAAATTTGTCCAGAATTTTGTGACACTACACCGGTTATCTTTAAATTGATGGTTAGTGACTCAAACGAAGTTGGATTGACCCAAACTTGGTAACCTCATTCCTTGCTTAGGACCCTTCCATGTCTTAAGTTGATATGAGTATTGGTTGAGTAAAACATAGGATTTGAGAGATGTCTTGTCAGCTTGGTTTGCTGCCATTTCAGAACAGAGCTATTTTGGTGGATGGGTTGTTGGATAGTCAAACGGTGTCCGTTTGAGCTCAATTTTGGCGAGTAGTTAGAAGACCCATGGATCTATATGCCCACCAATATTTGTGCATATTGGAGCAGTAGTTTATGTGATATGAACAGAAAACAAAAGGGTACAGAATCGGTAATTTCTCTGTTGACTGCGATCATCCTTTACATTTGAAGGTTATGTTTGTAATGCATGCCAAGAACTTGCAATTGATAGGTATCTTGCTGTTAGACAACCCTCAGTACCCTTGGAAAGACTAATTGCACCCCTATGTGCCTTTGTATAAGAGAATCTTCTTAGGTAACAGTTGGCAGAAATCCAGAACCGACAGAGTCAGCTATCACACTCACTGTTCCCTCAGCAGACTCAAATAATACAGTGTTGGCATCAGAGAAAGAGAACTGCACACGTGGAACAATATGTAGTTTTCCATCAGTTGGCGTCTGAGTGAGTAAATTAGTCCATGCTCGCAGTACTCTCCGTGCACCGTGAACAAAGTGCCGTATTGTCTTGGATTCCTCCCAAAGTAACAATGCTTCATGGAAGTCAGTGAAGGAAATTATCTAGACCAAAGTTTCTACTTAGAGCGAGTATTAGAAAGTTGTCTTCCAAATTAGCCTCTCTGATGCTTGAAGCTAAGTAGCCTGATGCGCTTGCAGATGTTGGAATTGGATAACATGCTTCTCTTCCCTTAGAAAGTTCTTCGCACCGAATCTCGGGACGCGATTCTTTTAAGGGGGGAGGGCTGTAACACCCGAGGTGTTTGCCACTAGTTAAGCAGTGGGTTTGAGCTCAAACATGGTAGATTAAAAGGTGATGAAGATGTCAAGGTAAAACCTATGGAAGCGAGCCCCAACCTAAACTTGGATGTTGCACCCTTGCTTTATATATAGGCCATTTTCAAGGTATATGCTTGGGTGGAGTTATTGCAATATCTTCATGTGTCTCACCTTAGTACCTATCTATATTGATCCCTAGAAAAGTTTCATGACGTTTGGAATCAAAAAGTCACATGAAATGATAAGTTATATGCTTGTTGGAATGACTTTACTAAGTGCTGGAATTGCATTATTAAGTGGATGGAAATATAGGTCATCAACCAAACCTTGCAACCTTGCCCAAATGACTCTAGATGGACTCTACAACAAAAGTCGTAAAAGGTTCGTGTTGAGCAAATGCCCCAAAAATGCTCCAATTGATCAAAAAGGAAAATCTAAGCTTTATCGTGATCCTACTTTGGTCAAAGTATAACAGCAGTTTCTATATTAGTTTTGAGGTTGAACCTTAAATGAGAGTTGTAGTTCACATTATGTAGAAGAAACTTTGTTTAATGGTCAAGAGCTAGTTTGGTCTCTAACCTAGTCAAATAGAGGCTCAAAGATTGGATTAGCTGCTGTTTTTTAGCCTTGGAAAATATTCTAAGTCATGGAATTGTGGACTGACATTGACAGGTGGGCACAATGCGTTCTCAAAATTTTGTTAAACAACTGAAGTTGGACTCTTTATAAAAGTTGGAGTGTTTAGAGTGGAGAAGAGCTCAGAGAAGTTTGAATGGATTTGGAGCTCATTTGGACCTTCAAAATTAATTCCCAAAACTACTAGTTTCATCATACTCATGGACTTGGACCGGCAAGGACAAGACGGTTGGCACGTCGTGTTCTCATGTTTTTGCTAAGCAACTCCAGTGGAGCCAAATACAAAAGTTGGAGTAGATAATGTGGAGAAGAGTATGCAAAAGGATGACATCAGTTTGACTTAGTTTTGACCATCAAGTTTGAGTTTCCGTGATCGCTGCTCGGGCGTTGACATTGCTGTTTTCAAAGCCGTTTAACCGCTAATCCGTTACTCTAATGACCTTGACTCCTTAATGAAAAACGTAGAGCTTCATGTGGGCTTCAAACTTCATTTTTGGTCCGAGGTCCAATTCAGCCCAAAGCAAGCCCGAATCGGCGCCCCACCTTGCTCTCCTCAACGTCCACCACGTGCTCGATGATTTGCCGTCGTGGCGACCATGCACTAGAGCTCAACTCACCATGGCTGCCGCGCGTCCCGCTCCCTCTGCTGGCCGCTGCCGCGTGCCCCGCGCCCCTACCATCAAAATGTGGACGCTCGAGCACCCCTGCCTCGCCCTCCCTCACTTCCCGTGCCTCCTGGCTCTCCTCCTCACTCTCAAGCTGCTCCAGCACGGTGCCGCCATGGCCACCGGCGCTCCGCTCCATGGCAGTGCCGCCCGGCTCATCCCCGCCCCGAGCCGACCTCGCCAACATCTCCGCCTTGCCTCCATTCATCCCTCGTGCGCGCTTGCCCAAGTCAGCCCCGTTGGAATCACCGCTGCAGCCATGGCCGCCATGGCCGAGCTCGGCCCCTTCGTGTCCCCGCTGCTCAGCTCTTCCTCCGTCCAAGCCGACCGCTCCATCACCTTCCCCTCATCGTGCCGCCCCTCACGAGCCTCTTCCCCGGCTCTGACCGCCGCCGGAGCGCCGCTGCCACCGTGCCGCCGCCGGTGAGCCGCTGCTCCGCGTGGCCCCACCTCCTCGGGCCACCTCGAGGCGAGCCGCGGCCACCCATGAGTTCGCACGGGCCTCCCGGTGCTCCCCCACCACTCCATCACCGCCGACATGCCTCCTCCGGCCGCCATTGATCGTTTCCCCGACGTCCTCTGTTTTCAAATCGCGACCAGGGACCTCGCGGGAGAATTCGACTAACTCCAGGGGCCTAACTGCACTGTCATAGACTCAGATGAATAGTGCCGAGAGGACTGTTTTGTGATGATTTTGCAGTAACTTTGAAATTACATAGTAAATCATAGAAAATTCGTAAAATAGCAAATGAGGACTTTTTGGAATCCTTGTGAAATTTTCTATGCATTAGATCTATAATATAGCATGTTTTAGTTTAAAGTTTTCTCTGTAAAAATAGAATTGTGCAGCTAGGTTTTTAATGCTAGTTGTATTTGTCATTTTCATAACTGTAGATCTAGGGCTCCAAATAAAGTGAAATTTTTGTGGCATGCTACTCATATGATGTTTAATGTGTTATAATTATTTCATGAATTTTGGTTGCCATATGAGTGATTTATTAGTGTATCTTGCTCTCACATGAATTCTTCCAATAACAATTTGTCTTTTTCATAGAGGTTGATATACATGTCCAAATGGCTTAAAATTTGTGCAGTAGACTATTGGGTGTATATGAGAGCTTCTTTAATTTTTATAGATTTTATTATGGACTTTTGGTATATGTTTATTATTTCACCTTGCTATCTAAATAAATTAAGAAATACATTAAAAGAATTTATTTAGTGATGAGAACTATGCTTTTTGGTGATCATTTAACATGCACTTTATGATGGTTACATTGGTTGTGGCCAAATGTATGTTGGAATATAAGTTAATATTTATTCTTGCAATTGATGCTTTCCTAGACAGTTTCTGGGACTTTGGTAATTGCACCATGAAAATGATGTTTGCTGAGAAACATGCTTATAACAAAGTTGTAGATAACTCATTAATCTAGATTGTGTTAAATTTTGGTGGTATTTGGCCTTATAGTTTGTGAGTAATGACTGTTTCAAGTTGGGTTCCAGAAATAGTTGTTCTCTAGAATCTCTGGACCAGATTATGTAATTATGCATGTTTGACTTGGTTAACTTGAGAATCATGCTAAGATGATTAAAGATGAATTATAGACAATTTCATAAGCTTTCTAGAATGTCTTGTTGCATGGCTATTGGATTTGTATAACTCCAGTTATGATCCAAACATGTAGATGTTGTTTGCAGTCCAGAAATTGTCAGGTGCTAGTCATGGTTGTTTACTCCATATGTTGCTAAGTGTGGCTTATACCCTTGATGACGGTCAAGTTAAGATACTTGTGATCTTGTTAAACTTGTGTTATGCTTAATGTGCTTGCCCTCTTTAATTGATTATGTGATGCATCTTGTGTTACCATTCATCATATTCATACGCATGCATCTTGCATCTCATCTAGGTACGCTAGATGCACCACGTGAAGGATGAGATGCTGAAGCCAAACTTGAAGATGGTGTTTGGTTGACCTATCCCGAAGATGAAAGGATTAAGCAAGTGTCGGGATGGGAGATGCTCACCAAGCGAGTGTCATCTGTCAATCACTAACCTAGTGTTCGATCCCAGGCAAGCCCCGGAGCATTCTAAGCCTCCTATTTTATAAAAGCAATTGAGTATATATATGTTATATATGTATTGTTGCATTAAGTTATAGGAGTTGTTTGGAAACACTTGCTGCATATATACCCTTTCTTTGTTCCATAAATATGTCTGAAATCCTATTTTGGTTCAGGATCGAAAATATTGCTTAGCCCTGCTTAGACCGGTAGCGATCGGTGATTTCCGGTCACCTGCAATTATAGGTGGTTACTGGAATATTTTAGCTAAGGAATGGATGATATCCTGGAAATAACCAAGTGTTGATGGATAACTGGAGACCGGGCGGAATAAGTATTGGGCAACCAGACAGGGTTCTAGGGTGCTTGTAGTTTCCGCCTGTGTCGATTAAGGACCGTCCGTTGTTGTCCCTCGGGTCATGTTGAACGCATGCCTCACATTTAGCTGGCCGAATAAGGTACCTTTCGACCGCGAAGCTGGGAGATTATTCGGGCCGAGTGGATTACCCGCAACGCACTGTACCGGAGCAGTAGTGGCAGGAAACGGGGGCGCGATGATAAGGCCAAAGAGGAGTCGGACGGCCCCCGGGTACAAGTGGTTCCTGGCAAGCTCGCGACTTTACCTGAATGGTTGACTCGGTGACCAACACCTCACTTTAGCGGGTGAGTGAGGTTTGTGTGAGGAATAAATCTCCAGCTGGATAGGAATTCGATTCGAATCGCCGTCACTCCCAGTTAGTGAGCACTTGACTCGAGCTACTGCATCGTAGTAATGATTATGGAACATGGATGGTTATGTGGATGATGTTGGAAATGCTAAAACCTGAAATGGTAACCTTTGATGTTAATGGTTAATCAAGTGATTGCTTTAGCATAGGTGCTTACCTATATTGAATAGGTTATAATAAAGATGATGCAAAAATATTTAAATTAGTTTATTCATGATAACTTATGCTTTTCGCAAATGAGTCAAGTTAGCCCACTGAAAGAAAGCCTTGCATACTCCTTGGTTTCATTATTTCTGGTTTATGACGGGTAAGTCTAGCTGAGTACCTTCTCGTATTTAGGGTTTATTCCCACTTGTTGCAGGTTCTGATATAACATAGCTACTGCAAGAATTGGAAGACTCCGGCTATAGTGGCGGAGTGTGATCATAGGCATGATCCGTCTGAGCTATCTTGTCTCTCTTGCTTTTATGGGAATTTGACCTTGGTACTGTCATGTATTTGAATTAAGGTGATATTAGTTTTTAAACTACTTTGCTTCCGCTACTTTTGAACTTAAGTTGTAATAACTCTACTAAACTCCGATATATGTTGAATTACTTATGAAATGGATGTAACATATGACCTGTTATGTTGGACCACTACGATCTTGGCTTGTATGTTGGTTGGTTTGAAATCCCTCGAGGTTTTATTGGACTACCGGAGTTATAGGAGCTTAATTACGGGAATTTAATTGCTCCGGCGATTGTTTTTGTACTTTTGTTCTTATAATTTGGGCGGTTCCGTCACATCTCCCTCCTTTCCACCACATTGGCTTGCGGTTGCTACTCCGTTTGTCCCGTCCCGAACGCAGATGCCACTCTGCCTCGCTGCTGCTGCGCGCCTCATCTGGCGCCGCTCGCTCGCCCCCGTCATGAGCACTTCTCACCCCTCATGCCGCGCGCCGCTCGCCTGGCCGAGTCAAGACCGGTGCTGGTGGCGGGGCGCGTGGGCGCCGCTGGTGCTAGTGCGCCCGTCTAGCTGAGCCAAGCTCGTTGCTGGTGGTAGTGGTGCTCACGCGCCGTCGCTTGCAGCCGACTCCGACCTCGGCAGTCGGCCCCGGTCTTCCCCTCCTCTATGTTGCATATGTATGTTTCATTTGTTTCAGACATTTCAGATGTATGTTGCAATTGTTCTATTTTGATATTACAGAAGTAGATCGAGGGATGTTGCACATGTTGCATATGTTGCAAGCGTTTCAGATGCATGTTGCAAGTGTTTGTTCAAAATATTTATCCGTTTCTCGACATACGTTGCAATCATTTTTTTTATCTGTGTGTTGCATATGTTTCACACATATGTTGCAACAGTATATTTCAAAATGTTTTAGCTGTTTCAGTCTTATGTTGCAGCAAGTGGTTTCATGTTGCAAGTGCTATTTTTTTGATGTTTCATATGTTCCACACACATGTTGTAAGTGCATATTCTAAGTGTTTCATCTGTTTTCAGACGTATATTACATTTAATTTTTTCATGCTGTAAGTGTTTTATGTTATTCGGCCGGGGAAGAGGGGTTGTAGACGGGGGCGTTGGCGGTGGGTGGACGGGTGTTCCCGTGGGGGGCACGCTAGGTTTCAGCTTTCTAGTGCCGCTCGCGCGGAGAGAGAGAGGAGTGGGCCTGGAGAATGACCGGTGGGTACAAATACAGGGCGGAGTACGCGCCTGGGGCGAGGCGGATCTGGACGAGGGTGGGCGATGGCGGACTAAGGCGGGTTGCGCGGGCATCCTTGCCGGGCGAGCTGGAAAAAAACTGTTCAGGTATGCTAGAGCGAAAACCTCCCCAGTCCAAGAGCAGAGAGAGCCGCAGAAACACCAGAGCTTACACTGACACTCGGGCCCACTTCTGTTCTGTGGACCCAGACATCAGTAACCAACTCAGCAGCTCCCGACCACCAGATAAGCTGCAAGCCTGCAAGCTGCTTATCTTCTCCCGTCCCCTACGATTGGAACGAACACGCCCGCGCCAGCCCAGCAGAGAGGGATCCCGTCCCGCATCCATGGAGGTGGTGGGCGGCGTGTCGCTGAGGCCGTCGCCAGCGCCGGCGCGTATCCGGACCACCCTGTCATCAGTCGACGTAGGCGGACGCCTCGCTCTCAGGGCCCCAGGGGCGCCGCGGGGCCAGCTGCCGGCGAGGCGCGCGCTGGTAGTGGAGGCTCGGGGGAGGAGCTGGTCGGAACGGCAGATGCAGCAGCAGCGGCGCATGCCGCAGCTGCCGAAAATCGAGGACGACGGCAACCCGCGATTCGTCATCTTCATCCGCACCGACAATGTCCGTGCCTAGCTCTAGCTGCTGTCCCATCCCTCGATTGGATTGGATTCTTGCTACCCATTTGGTTCGGTTCTGCAAATTCGGTGGCGCACGACCAAGATTTCAGATTTTTCTTTAGCGCAGGTCTACTTCTGGTATCCGCTCAACATCATCACGGGCGGTACGACGGCGAAGATCATGCTCGCCGCCAAGGACAACTTCCTCGGCAAGTACATCTACAAGGACACGCTCGCCAGGAACCTCGCCGCCGTCATTTACAAAGTAATCAACGATCAACAGCCCTTTGCTTCATAGTTCACACATTCTTAATGGCCATCCAATTTTACTAGTATTTGCATAGACCATATGTAGGCATCCACATGGCCACACACTTGTTCTTGCAGAAAATCTTACTGGTGCTAATAATTAACAACTGAATTGTTTTACTGGTGCTAATAATTAACATCTCAATCCTTTTGCTGTGTATTCCAATGTATGTATGGAAAGGATGAGGATGAGATTATAGACACAGCAAAAGAGCAGTACCGGGTGCTGAAGACCGAAAATGAGTTTCGGTATGGCTACAAAGTTGTGGTAGTTTCTCAAAACTTAATCGCAGAAGCTTTGGTTGTTTGAGGAAGTTTTGTATTGGCCAATTTCATTTACTTGTTATTTACATGAACAGGAGAAAGGGAACATAAGGTCTGCTCTGACGACAAGCAATGTGATTGAAGTATGTTTCCTTAATTTTTCTCGAGTTCTGTCACAATTCCATAGACACTATTCTAGTTGAAGCCCCATTAGTGGACAAAACTAAATTCCATATGCTTTCAGACGGAGATGGTAGCAAATGTTTGCATTTACATGTTTTGAATATCTTGGATTCCTGGCTAGTCCTTAACAGTAAGATTATTTATCTCAGCTTCCAAAGAAAGACGAGCTCAAAACTGTGGTCGACAAGGTGAAGGACTTCTTTGGCGATGTAACTGCTGGCGCCAAAGAATCCTTTGCACAGATAACAGGGTCTGCTGTCAGCAAAGAGGAAGAGGAAGCAGAAAGCAAAGAGAAGTTCCGCTCCAGGAGACGAAAGAAGCAGCGGAAGTCAAAGGAGGGCCTCAGTAAGTACGCTGAAACTGCTTCACTATTGCAGTGTCACTTGTTTAAACCCTATCTTCATCCTTCCTGTAGCTAGTGATCTAATCACGTGATCTCCCGTTTACATCTTTCAGAGACGGAGAAGTGATTCAGTCACTCAGCACATTGTCAGACAAGTAAAGCATCGGCTGCAGTTTCGCTATCCATGTCCTAGAGCTGCCTGTAATTTCTGCAGCTTCCAAATTTTTGCAAAGAGACAACGTGTAATTTTTCTTTTGAGAATCTACGTACAGCGTGTAGCTTTCTTGTGACTAATATGTTTTGCCTGCCTTCTCACTAAATTTCACAAAATCCGGTGAAGGGATGAAGGTTACTCTTTGCTTTTTTAATATATAGATTTTGTTATGCATTTAGATATACGTTGTTTACCTATATAATAAAATATACGTACCTAGAAAAGCTAAAGCAAATTATAATTTGAAATAGAGGGATTACACCTGTATGTTGATTTGATTGCTGGGAGGTTTGAAAGTGTGTGTGGTTGTACAGTGCGGATATGTATTGCATCATATTCAACTGAACTCTCTTTACGTGTTATGTATCAAATCACATTATGTAGGTCAAAAGGGCACCGGACTGTCAAACTAGTAACTTAAGGATAATGAAGTTCAGTTGTACATTATGTAGCACATTCTATAAACTCTTGGGCATCAGTAAGACTGCGTTGACTTACTGAAGCCCTGCTTTGACTTTCACCAATACAGCATTGCTTATTTGTGTAACGCTTATATCTCACCCTCCCTGACTCCCTGTAGTCATCGCACTTCTGATCTGATCACGATGGCTTCTGGTTTACATCTTGCAGACACGGAGAAGTCATTCTGTTCCTCAGCAAATAGCTGGGGTCGTCAAATAAGTGAAGCACCATTTTGCCAGGTGCCAGAGTTGCTCTGTAATTTTATGTATCAGGATTGTTTTCATTTTTATTAAGGGAAGTGTGTAACCTCCTTGCATCTGATGTGTCTGGTTCCTTCTCACTAAATCAAAAAAATCGAGTGATACAGCTGTATATTCGATTTCATTTCTTTCAAGGCCTTGTTCACCTTCCCACCCAACCCAAAATATTTCCTCTTCCACCCATCACATCAAATCTTTCGACGCAAGCATGGAGCATTAAATGTAGGTAAAAAAGATAACTAATTACATAGTTTGTCTGTAAATATCAGGACGAATCTTTTAAGCCTAGTTAGTCCATAATTAGACAAATTTTACCAAATAACAAAAAAAGATGGTACAGTAACTTTTCAGCTACTTTTCGCGAAGTGAACACACCCCAAGTTTGAAAGAGAGTGCCTGTACAACATGGTTATGAGATTTGTATATGGAGTTGCAGCTGAATTCCCTTCAAAAGGTGGGATTTGTACAACGCGTTGACGAGGTTGCGGTCCGAACCAGCCACCTCGTCATCGAAGTGCACGAAAGAGGAAACACACACATTCGCTACGCGTGCCACCGCAGTTCTCGACGTATCTGTTGCCGGCGGGCGGCGTGCTCAGGAGCAGAGAGAAACGAGGGGGAGAAACAGAAACTTCGTCGGCTGGACACACAGCACAGAAGTACAGAACCCCAGCTTTATTTGCAGCCGTCGTGATAGGTGGTGAATGCGCCATACCACGGTCCAAAACAGGTCAATTCAAGTAGTAGTTCAATGCTCAGATCATCTCAGGGTCCAAAAACTACAAACATCCTCGTCTACAGAACACGGGCATCATTCCAAACCATAGTTCCAAGAATACTTGAGTTGTGTTCAATCCTCCCAAGTCCCAATAAAATGAAAGTGACCTCCCATCATCCACCCCCTCCACGGCCCATCAATCTGGGAGCTGATCTACGATGCAGGTAAGAGCGGCTGGAGCTCGTCATCTGGCGCTCCCTGCATGTCGGGGTTGGGATCCTCGGCCTCGAAATCGTCCCTGTGATGATCCTTGTTCTCGGTTGACTTGGCATCCTTCTTAAACTGAACCAGAATAATGGTCATGCCGTCCCTCATTACACAACTATTAGCAGCAGCAATGCAAACTGCTTGCAGATAAAGCGCAAATCAGTCTCCCCCTATACACAATCGTGCCATATGTCAATGAAACGGGCATGACAACCCAAATTGAAAACAAGCAGAGAGGCAAGAAACTCACTTCTAAGAGATATGGTCGAATCTTCTGGGCGATGCGCTCATGTGTCAACCACTTCCTGCAGGTAAAGCAAAACACAAGAGCAAACAAAATAACTGTCATTTGGAGATGATGAATTCCGCATGGAATTTTGGACAAGGGAATAATACAAGGAAACATCTCTGTTATTTTTACGGGAGAACTTACCATATCCCATTACTTGCTATAACAAGAAATTCAGTATCCTCAGTTATCTCCACCTGCCAACAAGGTCATATTCAATCATATCACAATACATAAACAGCAAATGACTTCCATAACAAAACTCAGTTACACTTACAGTTTTCATCCAAGGTTCACAAGTCACAATTTGATCCTTAGGAAGCAAACTTTTGTTCTGCTTAAACACAGAATCACCTAAAAATAATGTGCAACACACCAATTATAGTGCAAAAAATTGTGTTTATCCAGAAAGAATTCAGACAAAAATATACCGATTGATCTTGATATAGGTAGTGTCACAAAAGGAGGGTTGTTTTAGTGCTACAAGTCCTCCTGCCCTATGCTCAGGGTTTCTGATCTTCCACCAATCACTGATCAAATATCCTCCACTGAACTGAATCCTCTCACTTTCATCCACATCACATGGTACATGACTGTGGGTCAACACCATTGTCTTCGGATACAATGGAAATAAGCAATATTTTAGGCTCCACTTGTGTCCATTTGTTATGACAAAAGAGAATGCTAAATTAGGTACCTGCAAGAAATTTGACAAGAAAATACTCAAAATACCTGTCCGTTCACAGAGAGTAAACACTGGGAGTCACCAACGTTTCCCACAATAATCTGATTGTCTCTGATAAGAACCACACATGCCGTGCTTCCTTCAGATCCATATTCCTGGGGGAAAAAAGATCCAAACTGAAGTATATAACAAAGAAGTTCAATAACTTGTGAAGAAATGGCTCAAAGTAACAGGGTCAGGAACATCAACAACAAAACCTACATGCCCTAAGCCTATGATAAGAAGAGCAAACAAATGTAGGAAAGAAAGAACTAAATGCAAAGAGAACATAGCAATAATGCTCATAATACCTTGCCTTTGTGCAGTAGATAACTAAAGAATTGGTGCTCTGAGAACTTAAAGAATTGGCCCCCAAACAAATAATTAAAGATAGATCTATCACATTCAACACCAAAGCATGTGTCTGGACAAAAACAAAACAGCCAAGTCTTCCATATCATACCCACATCTTTTACAAACTACATGCTCACTATCCAAGAAATATTTGTTACCAGCCTTTTTAACATTTGGATGCTTAAAGACCATTCAGGAGATATCAACCTTGTTAACAGCTGGATGCTTAAAAAACCACTCAGAAGATGATATCTACCGTGTTGAATGGCCATTGGTTGAAAGGCCATACACCATTCTTGAGGCATGATGTACATCCACCAGGATTGACCTTCTCCCTCCATTCATCTGATTGTTCTATAAGCTCATCCATTCTGTAACAATCAAGAACTATGAACAAAGATTAACTCATGTAACATAACATGTAGACTACATGACTTTATTATCTACAAAAATAACCTGAAGAACACACTCTGCAGTGAATTAATAGGAGCATCATGATATTCTGGATGTTTTAGAACCTCAACATGAAATTGTTTTGCACAATATTTTGATATGTCTGATCCTGAAAAATAAAAATAAACACAGTACCATCTTACCAAACTACTACGCTGAATGATATATTAAGAAAATCAAAGGATGAAATGAAAAAGCCCTGCGCTAGAGCGACTTATTTACCAAAGATCACCGGTTGCTGAATATCCCTCCAATGGGTATCATAGGACATAGGAGTATCTAAGAATATTGACTGTGCAAATAAAAGCATACACTGGGCAGGCAACATACATTTTACTAATAGATTTTGCTATGGTACTCGGGTTTGGTTCCTAACACATCTAGTTTTGTGTGTCTGACCATTCCAGTTATCAGGATCTTCACATCTTAATTGCAACATAAATAGGTCCTAGGCATGGACTAAAACAATTTAATACAAACGTGTTGTTGCTATTCTCTTGAAGTGAATACTTTATATTTTAATTAGTCTAGACATAAAGTTATCAGTTTATGCTAATAGTTGAAAGCTCTGAAATCTGTATTAAGAACATGAGAATGAAAATCAAACCTCCATGGCCATCATAAACATCAAAGAATGATGTTCAGCTGGTACCATCCAGATCGGCAATAGCTGAAAACTAGAGAATATGAACCGTGTTAGGTTTAGTATCTCATCATAATTACTTGCAAGTCTGATATGCTTTTCAAAGACTATCCTTCCCAATTTGCCAAAAGACAAAGACTATCATCCTTATAATCTTATACAAGACTGCACAATTACTCACAGTATCCTCCATTTTCTGGTGCCTGCCCTGCATGCAGCGTACGCCATACTTAAACCGAGAAGTCTCACCCTCAAAATTGAGCTCAGATGCTGCCGGATGACTATTAGCTGCACCCATAGCAGGATTGTGCTTTCCTGCAAAATTATGATTAATGTAAAGTGAGAAAACTGAATCTGCACTCAGGATTGCATAAATATCTGAAAACTTGATAAAGTATAAAATAAAAGTCAAGTAGCACTATCATGTAACAGCATGCAAACTAGAAACTACTTCGTAAAGAAGGACATCCCACTATTTGCATATTCCAAAACATAATATATGGCTGCATGGTCACTGATGCATTGACTCAGGGCCCCCAAATTAATTCTGAAATAAATAGCAAGTTTCAGATTATCTATGCAATGTTTTATCGTTAAGATCTTACAAGAAACCGATCCAAAAGTGACATATTAACATGGACTCCACAAAGCCAAACATAACAACAGATCCAACAGGGTTGGAAAGAGTGAAACTAAACCGAAAAGAAAACAAAGCACGACTCACTCCATCTTAAAGTTGGTCTCAAACAAGAAATAAACTATCACCAACAATGGGTTCTTCTTGGATAGCAAGATTCAAAACACCAAGTAAAATTTCAATCGCACCCAGATAACAAAATTACTTAAATATGACGCAGCAAACAGCCCGCCCAAGCATATTAAATAGGTTGGCCAAGACCACGTTGTAAATAACCGAAATAAAGTAATAAATAAACAAGAAGGTCGGAGAGGCCAAGACCACCCAAGTATATTAAGGGTGTGTTTAGTTCGCGATTTTTTAGCTACTGTAGCACTTTCGTTTGTATTTGTCAATTAATGTCCAATCGTGGACTAATTAGACTTAAAAGATTCGTCTTGTGGTTTTCTACCAAACTGTGTAATTAGTTTCTTTTTTCGTCTACATTTAATGGTTCATGCGTGTGTCCAAACATTCGATGTGATGGAGAATCTTGAAAAATGTTTGGAACTAAACATGGCCTAAACGGGTTGGCACAAATCCAAGAGTAGCAGAGTAGCAGAAGAGAAAAATCACAACCAGAAACAGCCAATTTACATAAACAGGGAACGGGAACAGAAAGATGAACACGAGCCTGTTACGGGAGGAAGAGACTCGACCTGGCCTCACCACCTAGAGAAACCAATCACGACGAAGACACGAACCATGCAGTTGACACAGGAAGACAAAAGCACAAGATCACCTCGGCGATCAAGGGGCAAAGTACCAACAACGGACGGCAGCAACTAGACAAACAGAAAACACGAGACAAAAACACAAGATCACCTCGGTGATCGAGGGGCAAAAGTACCAACAACGACGCACGGCAGCAACTGGACAAACAGAAAACAGGATCGAAGAGGTCTAAACTCCCACAAAAATGGCCCCTAAGTGGCTAAGATGAGAGAGAGGGGCAAAAACACGCTGGTGGGAGGGAGAGGGGGCGCAAAAACACGGTGCTGTTGAACAGCATTCATAGCCGAGACGGACGATGAAATCGCGCAACGCAGCACCACCACCAGCAGCAGCAAACGAATACACCCGAACAGGCAAGATGAAGGACGAAGAATCTTACGAGCAGAGGGTTTGGATCGGAGGCGGAAGGGGTTTTGAGAGATGCGCAGAAACCCAAGAAGAGAGAGAAGTACCAGGCCGATCTCAACTCACCTGCTGCTCTTGAGAAGCAAAAAGCAAGAGTTGTGTCAATTGCAGAGGAGTGCACGCAGGCAAGCACCACCACCTGCGCAGCCTCTTGTAGCTAGCCTTCGCTTCGCCCCGGCGCGTTTCGTCCGCCCGATCACTGCCCACGCCTCGGATGCCCGATCCGACGGCCTCGATTGCGAGGCCCATGCAACCCCACGAGTATACACGCGCCCGGCTTGCCAGCTCAGGCGGCACGAGTTTTCAAGCACATCTCAAAACCGTTACGGAGAATAGGAAAAAAAAAAGTAAATAGACATATATAAGGGGAAAAAAACTGGTACAAGCAGGACGCTATGTAACTTTTTAGTAACAGAGCAGGAAAATTCTCTCCATTACTCATACAGTTCATCATCATGTTTCCGAATGGAATTATAATCTTGTCACCCTTAGGATTGCAAATCATATTAGTGAGTAATTAGCTTATGATCTGTACATCCTCATGGGGCGGTCTGCCCAGTGAGGAAGCGCCCCTCGCGCATGTAGCCTTGCAACTCTATTTTCTTGCTTATTAATATAAAGCCGGGCAACTGGAACTTTCAAAAAAAAATAATCTTGTCACCCTGGAAAGGTGCGCGGGCCTTGGAGTCATATGCAGATTCCAGCGTGTGCAATGCACCTGAAGTGCAGATTCCAGCCGTAGGCAGGCCAAGGCCATCTAGGACACATGAGAAGATCACGATTAATACATATTTGATATGTACCAGAAATTGGTTTCCCTATGCATCTCTACATATCGAATCCTGAGCCAAGCTCAGGCATCCGATTAGGCCACGTCACCCGTTAGGCCCCTAACCGTCGGATCTGGCAAACACGCGATATTCACCATTCGATCGGATCGTCGCGGGTCTCCAACCCGTTAAGCTGCAAACTCGGACTACCCGGGCCATCGCGAATGCTTGCGAACCTGCTCGGCCATCGACCTCATCCCCTCCGGCTCCAGCTCGCAACGCTGCGCTGTAGCGGCGTAGTGCCTTTCTCTGCGTATAGCGCCACCTCAGCCTGCATCTTGCAGCAGCACCACCCGTCGCCTTGCCCTCCACCAACCTCATGTGCCTGCTCTCAGCCCTCCGCGCCCACACTCCGAGCTTCTCACCTGCCCGTGCAGTTCCTCGCTCACGCTCGCGAGGCGGGGCCAACGCGCCCGTGGCGTCCGGGTCGGACGCCGCGCCGCGGCCCAAGTCGGCGGTGTTGACCGAGAAGCTGAGCGAGGCCGGGCTCGCCAGGCTGCGGGAGCTCGTGCACCTTACAGCATTGTCCCCCGTGGACCTTCTCGCTGCATTTCCTGCTGCAGTGGCCCTGCTCTGTTCGATGCGCTGAAGGTACCCAGTGTTTCCGCCGGCCGGCGCCATTCTATCTAACAGACTAGCGTGATCCAGGCCTACGCAAGCGACCGGCGTCGCTTGATAGGAGACCTGAAGACGTCTCTGTACTACGAAAACCTTGATCACATCCATTGCCTTCCCTTGCTCCCGTACTGCTGATGTTGAATGAGAGATGGAACGGAATAACTGAATGGAAGTTTTCCCATGATTAAGGTACAACAGTCTGAACCCCCTCAAATTTGTCTGCAATTAACTTTCTGCATCCACTATGAAAATAGCTTGCTACAACTTGTGTGGTTGAGATCTAAGAACACATAAATATTATCCTCCTGATTACTTTCAGAGAAATAAATAAATCTGCAAATGCTGGCTGCACAGTGCACACCAAGTGCTCGACAAAATGCCTTGCTAGAATATATATGAATTTCAAAGCTATACATGTATTTGACTACATACCTCAGCGAATAATATGTTACATCCATTAGCACTGAGCGATGCAGGGAATAATAGAGACCTGTTGTTCCCAGAAAAAGACATGGACCTAAAAAACACTTGCTGAATCACCTTTTCAGAGAGCATACTTAGAAGTCAAAACCAATTGCTTTTACATTGTATCCAGTACAAAGTAAATCTGATTACCATGTCAATTTAGATGTATTACCCCTCCTTTTTTTCTCTCTCTCTACTTATGTTAATCAAAATTGTCTGATATAATATCATTGAGTGATTAAGTGCTTAATTGTGGACAATGCTTGTATTAGGATAAAAAAACCTAGTGAGGCAAGACACTTCCATGGTTCAGGAACATATTCTAAGCATTGCATTACATAAATTCACTCAATAATTTCCTAGCATTGTAGATATGGCATCAAACCTATACTAATTTGGTCCAACTCTCATTTATACTACTGTATGGTATATTCGAATTCGTTTAGAGGGGTTTTAATCCGTCAGTATCCGAGTCCGGATATTTAACATCCGATACCGTATTCGTATCCGAATATTTAAATCACATATTTATGATGTCGATATCCAATCGTATTCTATCCGAAAATTTTTATACTATCCGTATTCGAATCCGAATCCGGACATAAATATGAAAACAAATACGATATCAGTGATATCCGTCCGTATCCGATCCGTTTTCATCCCTATTACAGGGCCATAAAGTTACAAGAATGGTGATTCATGATATTCTAACTAGTAACAAAACTTCCTTTATGCCGTTACTGTTGCTGGGTCTGCACCGAGTGTAATATCTTTTCCTCACTGAACTTCCTTTCATCTATCCTCGGCCGCGAGCCATGGCCACCTCTCCCCATCAGATACACGTGCCGCCTCCAATGGCGCGGCCATGTTTGCTCCTGAGAGGTGACCGCGCCGTCCAGGGCTTGGCCGTGTCAGCACATCACGTGATGCCGCCAGCAGCAGTGCAGGCGAAAACAAAGAAGAGAGCGTGGAGGCTAGCCATGGTCGATCGCCGGGAGCCCAGAAGGGGACAACGGTAAAGGCATTCCGGCCACCTACACTGGCGTCCCCTGACTGGCTGACCTGGAAGCACCCAACCACCCATCACCACCTGGCTACCAGCAACAGGAGTGCGATGGCAGTGAGCAACTAGAAGCACAACTAAGCGACACTGCCTCTACTGCCTGCAACATATTCAACAAAATGTCCAGCCGGATAACACATTGAGGTACACAGTCCTGTTCAACTACTATGATACCCCATTCGATATACTTCCCACATAACCTAATGGTATTGCAAGTTGCCAAGTTCATTTACAGTGTGCGCTTGAAGATCCATATATACTATGATGCTTTCTGTTCAACATATTGCAAGTAGCAAGCTGACTATTTCACAATTAGCACCCCTTTGTGTAGTATTACCACATTAAGAAATCTCTCATACTAAATATATTGGTACTGATCAGAGAAGAAAGCAAGTATCCATTCATATGTCTTCCTGTAAATTGAGCGGAAGCTCGTGTATATATTTTGGCTTCACAAGAAACTTCATGGCCCAGAATCCTGCAGCAGGGATTATTGGTGGCTTCATTAAAGGAATGAAAGACAAGGCTGAAGAAAATGCAAAAATGAGAGAAAGTTTGACTCTGCAAACTCCCAGTGAACACTTGGAGTCAATTTTTTTTAAAGAACCATTTGATGAACATTCGATGCCTAATCTTGATGATCCGATAGAAGAACTATCAATCGGTTCTCTTTCTCCTTCCTTATACATCTTAAAGCACACATTTATCTTAAGTGATCCTTCCCTCTTAACATGGGAGTATTGAATGCAGATAACATAGAGATTGACGATGTAAGTACCCGTAGCCCCGGCACCAAAATCCTCCTTTACATCCCAAGGGAATAAGAGAACAGCAGGTTGGAAACAATACTAGTACATCTTCTGTTCAAATTAAGGGTCAAACAATGTTGATAAACCGAGAGAATCAGAACTCCACAGGAAATTGTAACAAAATATAAGTTTGGTGGGGTAACTCATGATCATTGCAATTGGTCTTTGGTTTTACTGTGTATGGGAGCTAAATGTAGGCCCATTGCAGGACGTAGCAGCAGCAGCTGCTGCTCATGCGAAAGATAAGCTGATGCAGAGGCAGGAGAAACTGGAGGTGAAATAGTTGTTTCCATTCCTTAGTTCATATCGCTTGTCTTCTTTGCAAGCCCTTATTCAGAGCAATATCAAACATGTTGTTTTTATTCAACTTCAACTTCAGACAATCTGACCTATATACTTGTTTTCACAGAAAGAAATATCCTTCCATGTATCACTAGCCCAACACTAAAACTGTGTAACAACTCACAGAGCCTATAAAGTTTTATTCCCCTACGTTTAAATTGCAGCCTGTTGCATATCTCTTAATTTTACCATGCTGCTTGCCCATGCCTAACCTAGAATATGCATATCCTGGCATTGTATTTGATAATATAGAGGGTTAAAATTTTGTGGTTCAGTTGCTTGGTTCTTGTTGTAGTTCTCAAATTGTTGTATAACTTCTTTGGCTACAACCACAAGAAAATACTGTAATGACAGTTCATGTCAGCAGTCATATCCATATTTTGGACCTAAAACTGCGGATAATATAAGTGCTACTTGAGGGCAATCAGAGATCCACTTTCCCTCATAGACACTGCATCATCCACCATTGTCCCCTCTTAATGTTTGCACTTGCTTGAAGTTTCTTTTATAATGCACTGACAATTCCCTACAAATATGATGAAGTAATCTTCACTAGCTTTGGTCCTAACATGAAGACAGAATCCAACAGACAGTTGGAGGCTACCACTCATCTGTTCTCTTTGGCGCCCATATTTTCTTTATGTTAAACTTTGCTTTTTAATTTTGTGAATGCAGAGTTGCATACTGCCTTGTTTTGTGAACCTAGAATAGTATACTTAGCCTAGTAGGTTGCCTGAGGAAAGCCAATTTTATTAAATGCTCATACTCCAACCAAAGAAGCTTGATTGGTCCCCATGCATAGACTCATGCATGGCAGGATGGCCCCAATATACGCAAGCGCGCGACAACGCCGCACGTGGTTTCTAGTTACTAACTATACTGAAAAACAGTTTCACTGTACAGAAGCATACATGGTTTGATTACACGTCCTCCATCCCAAAGTAATACTAATGTAATATCACAAATATTGGTGTTCTTTTCTATAAAAAAGTTAATTTAATTTGGGATGGAGGGACTGCCAACAAAAGAAGACAATATGTCCCGATTAGATCATGTGGTACGATAGCATATCATATACCCCAAATACACATACTCAATTTCGGAGGCTAAATATCAAAGGCTATGATCGTTAAATTGAATCCAACGTTTGCCTTGTACTCCCTCTGTTCCAAATTGTAAGCCTAAAAGCCAAAATGACTTACAATTTGGAACGGAGAGAGAGCTTATTCGCTTGTTGAAGAGCACTCCCATGCCCTCTTTGGGAAGAAAAGGGCCACTGCTATCCACAATTGCTCTATATCTCAAGGAGCAGAAGGCAGATGAATGGTCTATAACATCTTTATAGTAGTTCGTTTCTCTATGCAGTATTGATTACTGAAGCTAATTCAATGGTCAGAAAGACAAAATCAATATAGGTAGTCTATGACATGGTCCCAGTAATGATCACACTACTTACTGATGAGCATTCAGTAGCAGGATCAGTTTTAGCAACTTGAGACCATGTGTGTTTCTGCTCTAACCCAGTAGAGATGTCCTGGTCTAGTTTTAGAGATGATGCCACAAATGAGTCCAAAGAAATCAACATGCAAGACACAGATGAATATATCAATTTGTTCAGAACACAGTGATTCAAATGAACTCCCTCCCTCCCTCCTTTGCTACATCAGCACAGCTTACATTACCAGTGCTCTAGAATGACCTGAGTTTGTAGCAAAGTTTATGAGGTGATGCTCCCCCAGGCTTTTTGGTAGAATTCAGCACTTTCAGTATTGGGGACAGAAAAGAAAGAAATATTAGGATTTTGCAATATTTTCTTTGAAAGGCAATGATAACATGAGTTGGGAACTTACAATATCTGGAGTATCAAGTATTCTTAGTGCAGGTGCAAGATCATTCAGATGGCTAAATGGCAGATCTGTTTCATCCTCTGATAGATGATAGACTGCTCTCTTTAGTCCAATACATGATAGACTGCTCTCATGAAGTTCCTCTTAAAGAGGGTCCACATAATCCAATAAACTGCTATGAAATATATATTGTGATGTAAGTTGGTCCAACAACTATTCCTTCAACCTTAATTAGATAACTTGCGGATCTCTCATTGCTTCAACCATATTGAACCAAAACTGAGCCTGGGAAAACATACAGGATAATGTCAGGACTGATGGTATGATGCACCATCTATGTAGGTGATTGTGGATCCTAGGGATCAATTCAGCAACTGAAATGCCTGAAACCAACAATACATCATCAAACAAACAAATAGCACAATCCTAAGTGACTTTATGCTAAAGAAGCAAACATGCTCTAAGTCCACAACACCAACGCACAAAGAGGGATTAATGCTCACTAGTAGTCCTGTGACAACTAACATGAGGAGTAGAAGTGAAAACATTAATTGAGTTTGAAAACAACAGGTACATAAATAAATTAAAAAAAAAGGAGAGGATCAAATGTTTAAACTATAATCTTTGACCCAACATAACATGCTACAGAGATGAAATGATGAGATATAGTAAGATCTCAGATTAGTTGTTTAGTAAGTAAATATTACAGATTAAAAAAAAGGAAACAGTGATGTAAGTGCAGATGAAGCTCCCAATCTTGCCTTATCTGGAATGGATGCAAGTAGTTGTCCAAGGTCCAAGCCTTGAAATGAGCTTTGCCCTATTTAGGTGAGAATGCAATCACCATGCTTCATAGAACTAGTAACTATGCAATGATTTGGAAAACTGCCTTATAAGTAAGCAGCCATAGAATAAGTGGTCTAAAATGGGTAAACTTTTTAAGTATCAAATATAAATTCAAAATATAGTTGTCAGGCAAGAGAAAAAGGAATATCCCGCATGGAAGTAAAAGTTCCAAATTAAGTAGCAGAAATCACTAGTTAAATATAAGATGAAAATGTGCCGCAGTTGCTTTTGCTCTTCCATTTGCATGCAGTGAACAAATAATAGGTTGAACAACAGTGCATGCATCATCCAAAGATTAAATGAGAAAAAGGCATGACAATTGTCAAGCACTCAAGCCCTCGAAGATGAACCATGGAGCATGTTTTTTTTGGTGTAATGCCTCATAAAGTAGAACAGATTGTAGTTCTGATAACAACCTGTAACGGATTTGTTACGAATAACAGCTTTCACCATTCGATAATTATGTACCGCTACTTTTGTGTTCTGACCTAAGATGTTTCAGTAACAGCTTGTGTGATAACCCATTGCAGAATTATTTATGTAATAAGTTTTTTTTCTCCGAAAGCCACCAGCAATAAATTGCTGGGCATGCATTAATAGAGAAGATTTATGTAATGAGTTGACAAATGCTTATCTACCAAAAGACCTCGTAGCACATTTAATCTAGTATAATGTTATTTCAGAACATAATTTCTCCAATCTCAGTTGCATATCTGGTTTCTTATGATCTAAATATAGAAGCGATACACCAATGAAACCGCAGAAACCATTCATTTGTTATGGATTCCATTTTGGCATGCTATTCCTGCAATGCTGCAAGTCTGCAAATACAGGCCAAAACAGACTTCCTGATCTCCACAAACCCCTTCCGTCAGTCAAGATTCCTAGCAAAGTTTGTCACATAAATATAGCAAAAAATCGTAAGAAAAAAAAACCATAATTTGGCTCTAAAGAATAAAAATATAAGCTTCAAGAGTCTCAACTGAGTTCCTGACTCCTGATTCCTGAAGACGGCACCAGCAGTCAGGAGAGCGCAAGCGAACGACACGCATGAGAGACATCCAAGTGGTAGAATGAGAGACAGGAAGATGAGGTTGGGTGAAGTTAGGGCTCGGAGCCTCACTGGCGAGCGGCGACAGCGGACGAGTCGAAGGGGAGGAGAAGGGCGCTGATGGCGTGGAGTACGCAGAGTCGCAGACCACCTCGCGGGCGCTCGTCGCTGCGGCTGCGGCAACTGTATTGGTGGCCTCTGCTACCTTGGAGATGGCCAGGGTTTCGTGCGCGTCTCTACGTCGCCGGGGCCCCGAGAGGGCGCGGACGCCGTAGAGCTGCTTCCCATGCTCGCCATGGCGAGCACTGGAGCAGTTCGACTGTACGAAGCGAGTGGAGAGGGTGCGTGAAGGATTCAGTGCGTTTCCTTAAAAGCACATTGTTTTGTCCCAGGGAATTTGTGGTGTTTGCTTTAAATATACAAATTCGAAGTCACTTCCTCTATATCTAAAAAAAACATACTCTTTTTTTTTTAAAAAAAAACATACTCCATGCATCCAAAAAAACAAACAATTCTAGAACAGTGTTATATTAAAAGTATGTAAGTTTGACCAAGAGCTTGGGGGTCTTGGCATCGTCGACTTGAAGCTCGCCGGAATAGCCTTCGAAGCGAAGTGGCTCTCAAACGGACTTGGACAAGGCGTGGTCGACTCTGCCGCTTAAATCGTCACCGGAGGCCCTGGCCTTCTTCCAGGTATCCACGTACACACAGTCATCGGCAATGGGAGGAAGACGTCGTTCTGTACAGGCAAATGGATCCAAGGGGATTCCATTCAGGCGATGGCTCCGGCGCTCTTCGCTCTTGTGCCCAGGCGGTTCACCAAGCGACAGGCTATGGCCGACGCATTGCCTCACAAAAACTGGATTCGGCAGGTTGTCCATTCCAGCCATTCAACAGTACTTACGGATTTGGGTCGCCCTACAAGGCGTGCAGCTCAGCGATACAGAGGATTGAACGGTTTGGAGATGGACGACAGACGACCAATTCATGGTCAAGTCGGCATATACAGCTCTCCACTCAGCGTCACACCCAATTCCAGGGTGCAATCTGGTATGGAAGACATGGGCACCCCTTCGAGTCAAGGCATTCATGTGGCTCGCCCTATGGCGGAAGCATTGGATGGCGGACCGACGACGTCGTGCCAACGAGGCATGCTTCCTCTGTGACCAAGAGCCGGAGTCCATAGACCACATCGGCGTCTCTTGCTCCTTCAGTAAGCAGGTATGGTGGAACGTTTTCGGAGCGCTGGGACATCCGCAAGGCCTCCCCAACTTAGACATGATCTTCGATTGGTGGGGCGCTTGGAGATCAATGTGTACCGGCACCGAGACACCGTTTTCGCCCTAGTTGCTTGGGAGCTACGGAAGGAGAGGAACGCGAGATGCTTCCGTGGCGTCACCACCCAACTTCACCAGCTGCTCGCCGTAATTAAACACGAGGCCAAGCAGTGGGTGCAAGTCGGCGCAAAACACTTGGGTTGTCTCCTGTGGTATAATAGCCTAAGTACATTGATCTATAGGGAGGGCTTGAACCTCATCGTAATCTGTTATGGCCCCCTTTCGTGCTGCCAAAGCGTTTGTACCGTAAAAATCTTCTCCCTTAATGTAAAGACACGTAAACCTTTTGCGTGTTCGAGAAAAAAAGTTAGAACAAATTTATAAAAAATACTAATATTTATCGTACTAAATAAGTATATTAAATTTGTCATGAAACATATTTTTATAGTATATTTATTTATAGCATCATAAATTTTAATTCTTTTACCCTATATATTTGGTTAAACTTTAGGTACTTTAATTAATCGATAATGTATATAGAATTGCTTTTTTTTACGGAGGTAGTGCAAAGAAAAAGTTCAATATACCCGTAGTTAATCAGCTAGGCTATCTCGCCCAAAGACTTCATGGTAGCCGGTACAAACGGGTCCCTGGCTCGGTCGCTCGGAGAGAAGTCCTTCTCGGACTAACCACGGCGTGGTTGAGTGGTGACCACGTACACGGTACACCTGGCTCCTGGGGTCATATATAGCTCGTATATATAGTCGTATCCCTCGGCAGGACCGTACTCATGTGCGCGAACTCCTCCGCCTCGTCGTCGCTCCGACCGGTACATCAGCTCCACGCGCCGACGGAGATACACCGGAAAGAGCGGCGGATCTTCTCCAGAAAGCTAGCTCCGCCGCCGAAATAATCCATGTATCAAGATCCTCTGGTAAGGTAAGCTGGGACTTGGATCTAGAGAGTCGATTCCTAAACTTGGATCATAAGCTGGCACTATGAAAAGAAATCACAAGCACAAGGGGCTTAATTATGCACCACGAGGATGACAAGAAAATAAATCTTTTGTTTTTGTGTGCTTGCAGAGTCGTCAGTCAGGGTCAAGCATGTCGCCGCCGAAGCCGTGCACTGGGGGGCTGAATGGGCGCGACGTGGCCGTTGTCGCCGCGTCCAACGCCGGCGATCTGCCACTGGATGCCTTGTACGAGATCCTGCTGTGCCGCCTGCGCACCGTGTGCCGGTTCTGGCGGTCCCTCCTCTCAGACCCGCGGTTCGCGGCCGCGCACGCCGCCCGCCGCCGGGACCGCCGGGAGCCGCCGCTTATCATCTCTGGCTTCTACTCCAACGCCTCCGAAGCCGAGGGCCGCCACGTCCCCGGCAGCGTCGCCAACATCATAGATCTATCCGGGCACATCGTGAAGCAGGTGCGCATGGACGGGCACAGGGTCATGAGCATGCCCCTCAACCTCGCCTGCGTCAGGAGCATCGCCGACGGCACCTGCAGACTGCTCGACCCAGCTACGTACAACACGACTGATGCCGCCGCCGCCGCCGCAGCAGCAGCCATGCGCTATTACGTAGGAGAGGACCCGATCTTCTGCGACAACGGCATCCATCTGTTCGGGCAGGTGGCGAGCACGGGGAGGTACAAGGCGCTCCGGAAGGTCACTCGGTCACACGTCGGCGAGTACGGGTTCCTGTACGAGGTCTGCACCCTCAGCAGCGGCCGTCCGCGGTGGAGAGCGGTGCAGGGCCCTCCGGACACCTTTTGCCAGACTCGAGGGACGGGCGTGGCCATTGGTGGAGTCGTCTACTTGTTGATCGCGGCCGTATATTTTGCTGTCACGAGCAAGAACCCAGTCGTCCAGCGAGACTGGATGTACTCGTTTGACCTCGAGACAGAAAAATGGCTGCCGAATATCAAGGGCCCTCCCCAACAAGGCTTCTTCTTTATCGATAGCCCAGCAGTTCCACCCAAGTTCTACTGCGGTGTGAGGTTCTCCTTGGCCAACCTGAATGGCTCATTGGTTATCGTCCATGGCCCGTCTCCCGAGACCAATATGGATCTTTGGTTTCTCATGGATTCGGAGAAGAGCCTCTGGGTCAAGCAGTATAGCATACAGTTGACGATGGAACGATTGCCCGGGTATTTTCAGCCTTTGGTAGTGTTAGACGATGGGAGAATAGTCGTAATAACCACATGTGCGACAGGTTTACAGACGTTGGAAATTCACGATCCAAGAACCAAATCTTTCTCGACTGTGGCAGAGATGGGCCGTTGCTGTGCATTCAGTGTGTATACTGGAAACTTATTGAGCTTAGGCCGCGTTCACTTCCCCCTCTCAACCCAAAATATTTCCTCTTACACACATCACATCAAATCTTTTGACGCATGCATGGAGCATTAAACGTAGATAAAAAAGATAACTAATTGCATAGTTTGTCTGTAAATGTCGGGACGAATCTTTTGAGCCTAGTTAGTCCATAATTGGATAAATTTTGCCAAATAACAACGAAAGATGCTACAGTAACTTTTCAGCTACTTTTCGCGAAGTGAACACACCCTTAGGGTGGTGGCAGCCCACAGACAATGAGGTAAGTGACTGACTATTTTGTTCTACGTACTGTTATTTGATTCGTTTACTGCAAATTAGGAACTGGGGCTTATTTATGGAAATATCTAAACACTGATGAAGTAAAGAGATTATTTCACCCTCTGTCTTAGGAAATGGGAGAACACTCGTTTTTTTTTTGGAAGATGGCTACATAAATAATTCGCATTGCTCAACTCAATTTTCTTGGGTGTCTAATCTTACTTTATTCTGGTAAAATTTAGCAATTTCTTGTATCAGGTTTTATTAGAGCAATCATTTCAGGGTTTATGTAACCCCCTTGTTGTCTATGCACATTGATTCTGCAATTTTGTTTAGTTCTACTTACGAGTTATGGTTGAGTAATCTCTCTGTCAATGTGTAGGTTCCTAAAAATGTAGTTTTTGCCTTTCCACAATCTTTGTTTATTGAAAATCAAGATACCATGGAAGATTAAAGGTCTACCTAGCTAATATTAGTGAACAACATTTTTTCTAAAGATAATGTAGCAACAAAGCGTTGTATATAGGTTATCATAGTTGCCTGTTCTGTACACTAACAAAGGATGCATGTATTCTGTTGCAAATGAAACTATCGGTCATCTTTGGTCTTGTTTGGGGGGCAGAGTATTACAATGTTCATTTGGTCTAAAAAGTGCGCCGGATAACATTTCTCAAATGATGCGTCCGTGGTTGAGTTGTTTCCTCAAGAACGAACCTGATGTTTGTCTATGTTGGACTTGCCTTGGTTCCATGGGATATTTTGTGTTATACTAATTATTACTCATTAGATTGATATATGTGGTCTTTGTTGCAGAAAGAGGAAAAAGAAGAAGTTATGCATGATAGTGTCGAGAGGAATCAGAATGTCTCAAAACCTGGATTGGTGACCGGTCTTTGTCAGATTAATTCGTTCTGTGGTCTTGTTGATGCTTTCCTGTATGTTATGACAGCTTGGAAATAACGAGTTTAGTGTGGGGTTCCCGCATGCTGATGTTGCTTTCCTTTTCTGTGTTTTGCTATGTTATTAAGACTGTAATAGCAGATGTTATCTATCGGTTTCGGAGTGAAACTTATATTAAGTGAGAATGTATCCTTTCGTCATAAATCATATATAGTTACCTAGAGACTTCGAGTTGTATCATGAAAGGTGCAACCCCCTCAATTTCAAATTGCAAGTCGTTCTGATTTTTGATACATAGATTTCACTATGTATAGAGACAATATTATATATCTATGTATGTAGCAAAAGCAATGTATCTATCAAAGTTAGATCGATTTACAATTTGGAATTTGGAATGGAGGGAGCATATCCTACATTAGATAGTATTCTAGTTGAAACCCCATTAATAGTACTTCTCGGTTTTGATCCTGCTTTTTCCCTAAGCTAATTCCTGGGAAATTGCACTCAGTTATTATCGCATACTACTGCTCAAGATATAGTGTCCAGTGTCCTGGATAGTTCTTCAACGAAGAACTAAGCTCCACATGAGGATGGAAATTGCTTACTCCTATTCAATACTCCTTCCTTTCCAAAATTTAGATCATTTTTAGTTTTGTCCTAAGTCAATTTTTTCTAACTTTGATTAAGTTTATAACACCAACATCTACAATGTCAAATTAGTTTCATTAAACCTGCCATCAAATATATATTGATAGTGTATTTATTTGATATAGTAGATGTTCATATATTTTTTATTATAAACTCAGTTAAAATAAGAGAAATTTGACTTGGGACAAAACTAAAATGACCTATGCTTTCAAACGCAGTTGGTAGCAAATGTTTATATTTTCGGTAAACATGTTTTGAGCATCCTGGCTAGTGCTTACCAGTAAGATTACTCATCTCAGCTTGCAAGAAAGACGAGCTCAAAACTTCGGTTGACAAGGTGAAGGACTTCTTTGGCGATGTAACTGCTGGCGCCGAAGAACCCTTTGCGCAGATAAACAGGTCTCGTGTCAGCAAAGAGGAAGAGGAAGCATAAAGCAAATACGCTACAGGCCCGTTTGGTCAGGCTCTACGCTACAGGCTACATGCTCCACGTTCGCTCTGTGAGAAGGAAAAAAAAACAGTTCCTATGAGCAACACAGCTGGTGTAGGAGCTAGAGCTGCAATAAACTGTACCAGACAGGCCCTAAGTACGCTGAGACTGCTTCCCTAATACAGTGTCACTTGTTTAAACCCTATCTTCATCCTTCATGTAGCCAGTCCCAGTCTAATCACGTGATTTCCCGTTTACAGCTTTCAGTGACGGAGAAATGATTCAGCCACTCAGCCCATTGTCAGACAAGCACCGGCTGTAGCTTCGCATTCATGTCCCAGAGCTGCTCTGTAATTTCTCCAGCTTCTATATTTTTGCAAAGAGATAGTAACGTGTAACTTTCTTGCGACTAACATGTATTATGTCTTTCTCACTAAATTTCACAAAATTCGATGAACGAATGAAGGTTACTCTCTGTGTCCTAAATTATATGAGTTTTATATATCTAATAAAGAAGTCAAAAGCCCAAAACAACCTATACTTTAAAATAGAGAGTACAACAATATATTGATTTGATTTCTTGGAAGTTTGAAAGTGAGTGTGGTTGTACAGTGCGGATATGAATTGCATCGTATTCAACTGAACTCTCTTTACGTGTTGCAGCACACTCTGTAGGTCAAAAGGGCACCAGACTGTCAAGCCAGTAACTTGAGGAAGCAATTCATAGACGGAGCCACAGATATGAGACTTGAAATGTCAGGACAGCGTTTATGCTAAATGAAACGTCCATGGAATTGATCTGCGCTTTCCTCATTCTATGAACTCTTGGGATACAGGTACCAAATTCACACTTAAAACACAAGTATTCTTAAGGACTTGTTCCCTACTCAAGGAGAGCAATGCTCATGTCTTACGGAAGCCGTGGCGAATTAAGTTGAGCAGCCCTTGTAGGGTGGGAAACATTTGCTGGGTGCCGATTGCAGGAAGAGCTCCAACACAAACAGCAGTCCTTACAGGTCAATGACCCGTGAAAGCTTCTGTATGCGGTTCAGCAAGAAGTCCCCTTGCTTGATGGTCGCCTGGTAGAAAGCATTCCTCTCATCAGGTCGGTTTGTCTCCAGAACACCAGCAACCTTATCAATCTTGCAGTGAAGCTTCCCAGCTGCAATGAACCGTGACAGTTCCCTACAACAAATGGAAGAAAGACTTTATGAATACAACACAGTATGAGAAAACCAAATTATCATTCAAGGGAATTGCAGCGACAGAATCACGTACTGGTCAATGAAATCAACAGTTACACCAAATGCAGTGGCCATTGCTTCCATTGTCACACTCTTGTATGACTCCAAGAATTGTGAGTAGACAACAGTGCGCACTTCCCTCATGTAGTAGCGGAAATGAGGCTGAAGATAACGGTCTAACTTGATTTGCTCGGTCAAACCAGCTGGAAATAATTATAGACCATATCAATACGAGCTACAAATATACCAACAGTAATCTTATAATATTGCAGGAGTATGGACAAGTTGTTTAAATATCTGAACTTACAAAATGCAACAAAAAATGACTTGTACTGGCAGTTGTACAGGGAGTTGAGAAACTCAGAGAGGTGAGGTACTTTGCCAATCACAGCCAGGATTTCTGGTGCATCTACCACCTACAAAATTTCTTGTTATCGAGGAAACAATGATATGATGATAAGGAAACATAGCAGAGTAGACAAAGTTGAAATACCTTTTGTTTCAGAGATACACGATCCAAGGTGATGATACTTGTGAGGACTGTATAGAAGATGAACGTATCATATGGGAATAACTCATAAGTTGTGAAAGTCGAAATAGAGTCTAAAAATAAGCTGGCAGCTTTCTTGAAGTTTCTGGTTGCCATGCAGTACAAGCCTTCATATACTTTCAACCTGTTCTTCCTCTCCCAATCGCCTCCTTCCTCAAACAAGCTACAGCCAGTAAAATACATGGTAAAATATCATCACTAACCCTGTGCCAAATGACAGATTGGAACTACAGACAAAGATAGAGCTTACTTCTTTGCCTTATCAATGGATTTGGAGATCAGATCAAAATCCATGTAGAAAAACCCAATCTGCAAAGTGTGAAACACCAGATCCATCTTTTGGCCAACAGCTACAGTTTTTCCTTCAGTAACTTTAAGCTGTTCCAGGGCCTTTTCCTGAAATAATAGTTCAAGAATGTGTCAACCACAAGATACCTTTTGTGAACAAAGCCACAGATAAAATTGTAGAAACATAGCAAGTCCTAGTGTCCTACCTTCTCACCGACCCTTATAAAGTACAAGGATTTGGCAAGATGTGCTTCCCGGACTTCACTCTCGCCCAAGTTCTCCTCAGCATCAGCGATTCTTCACGAAAAGTAGTTCAGTTTTGGACGAACAAAACACGTACTTGTAAACTCACTTGAAAAATTGCATCATTTACACAGTGAAAAGACAAATATATTTGCAAGGCTGAAAATTCAGGGGTCCTGTTGGAATTTCTAGTGTAGTCTGTTATCTTAACTTGCTCTTCCTTCACACTCAGATTGTCAAATCTAACCTCATTTACACTGAACTATACTTGACTGAATTTTATTCATGTGCACATACTCATCAGATATTAGTTCAATTGAACATCAAAACCGTGAACTCCAAAGTCCAAACTGTGGCGTAGTCTTTAGAACCCCTAACCACCTTCCTCAACCCTAGCTAGACAATGTAACAGAAACACAATAAGCAAAAGCAGATGCAGGGAGGATGACAACATACTCTGGAATGCAAACCACCTCGAAGATATCAGCTAGATCTTAGTGTGGACATAAGTGTTGAACGCAATGAGGCACAACTCTAAAATTGGGGGATTTTTTTTTTTCAATAGAACTTATTCTCACCCCCAATTACCCATAGAAGCCCTAAAGGCCTAAATAATCATACCCCATAACCCATCAATCCAGTGCGACGCATCGCAAGTTTTACCACCGTCCACCTATGTCTAGCACCCAAACTAAGGTAGGCTCGTTTCAAGCAAAGATCATGGCACAACCTGAGTTATCATTACCACAAAAGCGTTCACAAATACGGTACCAGATGAATAATCGATATGGCCAGGGCAAAGAAGCCACGTCCGGGCAGCAGCAGCAGAAGAAGCTACTCACTTCTCATCGAGCTTGCGGATCTCCTCGTCAATCCTCCCACGCATCTCGGCCAGCAGCGCGGCATCCGCCTCCAGCACACCCGCGGCGACCAGCGACTCAAACAGCGTCGCCATATCTGGAGATTCCGAAAAACCAAATCACATCAGGAGCAGCACATCGGAGGTAAGAGGAGAGAGAGGAGAGGAGCGGCGGCACGGTACCATCGGATTTCACGGTGTCGAGGACTTCGGCGCGGAGGGCGACCTTGGAGAGGTCGTCGACGGCGGGGTGGGATAGAAGGAAGAGCTTGTGGGCCAGCACCAGGTGCCGCTCCTGCTTCCCCTCCTCGCCGGCGCCGCCGTCCATCTCGCTCGCCGCCGGGAGTCTCGCTTCCGTTCGGTTCCGCTGGCTCTCGCTTCGGCCGCACGGAGTCTCCTCGGGTGCTCGGGCTGGGGTTTGCTGGACTCGTTTCGGTAGTTTCTACTTCAACCGGCTCTCAATCGAGAAGGGGAGAGTGGGAGGATGAAACGGGCACCGAAACGTGGCCCAATTACAAACGGCATCCGGCGGCTGTAGCCCACGGGCCGAATTTATCAAAATCTTTGCTTGTAAATTGATCGTCGTCCAAACAATAGAATTGGAACGGTAAACTGAGCTGTGGAATCCATATAAATTAAGGAAAAATTTAAATATAGTAGCAAATACTTGTTAACTTCTATAATATCAGCCTAATTACTCACTGAACAATGACATGTGGGGTTTGGTTGACAGCTAGAAAGGACTTCAGTCCGATTGCCCTTTGGGCCGATGTGTTGCGCGTGGCACCTGGCCTCAGGTGCGATACAGGCAACAATGTATATGATTGGCCTTGATTCTATGATCCACTTAAATTTGGCTTATGTTGATTTGTTATGAGAGGAAAACATTGTTTATTCACTGAAAAGTACTGCTGAAGTAGTTCAAGCGAAGATGGCCTTCTCATAATCGATATACTATTCCAGCACAATTATTTTGCTTTCACTTGGGTAAACTTTAGGAAAACATGGGAGTGGCATTTGCTGGACACTGATATGAGAGATATAAGCACATCAACCTTGTGTATCCTTTGTTTTGCACAGGATCAGTCCAATAGCCAGAGCTAAACGGAACATTTGTTATGTCGATTTGCATAACTGCACTTAACATCGCCTTAAAATAAAAGAGTTTGATTACTAATGAAGACGTATTAGACGCCTCTCGAGGTATAATAAGGCAATAAGTTTGAATTATATGCTACTTGAGGCACTAAATTAGTAAGTTTGAACAGACCAAACTTTTCAGTGTTTCAATTCTACAGGTAGCAGCAAAATGCACAAAAGTATGTCTGGCAAAAAAAATATCACATAGAAGAACATATCTACATAGCGTTGCTTCCTGCAATGTATCGGCGCAACCAAGAGCAGGAGCGGTGAAAACTCTATATATAACTTAATTGGGCAAGGAATAAACACAAAATAGCAGGTCTGAAGTTAACCAAAAGAAGAAAAGAAGAAAAGTATGCATGATGTCTACAGTAGGTGGCTGAAGCCTACTGCAGCTGTTTCTAAAGCTACTGGAAGCTCTACTTTTTGTTTAGGGACAGAGGAAAACATAACTGATAAGATACAAAATCGGTCAAATTGGATTTTCTTTTCGTTCAACAAGAACACAACAGTTTGGTCAATAAGTGTAACACCTCTGGTGTTACGAGCTCGTTTAGCGCCGAGATTTAGGCCTAAGAAAATTTCTAAAACGATTGTTCTCGGATTTTAAAAAGAAAATTGGCTTATGTATGTCGGATAGCAAATAAAAGGGGCGAATGGCTTGTTTATGTGATTAAGCGTGAAAAACAATTTTTATAAATAATTCGCTGTTCACCTCCGCGTCGCGTTGCCGGACCGCGTCGCCGTGTACGCGGGCTTGCTAGATATCGCCAATGGAGTTGTACCATAGTCTGCCTCCATTGTCTCGTCGCATTATTGTCTTTGTCTGCCTTCGTGTCCCGCCAAGTTGAGTCGTCTTAGGTCTGCACACATCCGCTTTGATGAGTTCATTTGTTTGTTCACTTTTATTTATATATATATTTGCCGCCTGGCATGATAAGACATGCACAGCTAGCGCCTAGCTGCACTATGCACCGGCAGGCACATCTGCAGCGCTACGTGTAGTACGTGAGTGTCACAGCAAATATATGTACCCTCTCCTTCCAAACAAATATATATATACACACGATGATGGTATGGTAATTTCCCGCTAGTAGTACTGGAGAATCATACTTAAACTAAGAATTACCTAGAATTATTCACTTCACATATATGTATTAAGCCATGGCTATGCTTGTAATAAAAAAAATGATCAGTGTGTCGTGCTTAGAGTTGGGAGAACGCGCCAGAAAGTGCTCGATTGAAGATTGAACGTGCTGCCTGCTCTGCTCGCACTGTTCGCGGAGACCGTCCAGTGCCTCTGCTGCCTGTCTGTGTCTGTGAGCCTGTTTAGTTTTAAAAAGTGAATCTAAAAAGTGCTATAGTACTTGTCACATCAAATCTTGTGGCTAAACGAAAAAAAACTAATTACACAGTTTAGTTGTAAATCACGAGACAAATCTTTTGAGCCTAATTAGTCCATGATTAAATATAAATTGTCAAATAAAACGAAAAGTACTACAGTAGCCGAATCTAAAAAATTTCTCCAACTAAACATGCCCTTACTCTCGTTTCCCTGTGCACGCGCTGGCTCACCGCTGCCGGCCACGCTGAGCAGTCCCATCCTGTCTCCGCGTCAGTGTCCTAGCATGTACTACGACATTTCTCGCGTTGTTCCTCATCTCCTCCTTTTTCTGCTGTCGTGGAGAAGGCTCCATCTCCTAGCTCCGTTCATCCTCCTCCCTCCCCGCGCTGGACGCAGTCCCAGCTCTGGCTTTTCCCTCTGCTCCACCGCACGCCCACACCAGCGCCCTCCTCGCTTCTCCTCCCGCAGCTGCGCCGCCACCTCCACTATGCGTCGAGCCGCTCACCCTGCTGGTGCTGGTCGCCCCCGCTTGGCACCTCGGCGTTCGCACAGCTCCACTCACCGGCGCCACCTCCCCGCCACTTGCTCCACTTCGTCCGGCCGAATCAGCTCCGCCGTGTCCGCCGCCGCTCTGCCTCGGCGAATGGAGAAGAAGAGGGGGTGAGTAACGTAATTGGAAATTTGTTTTGGGTCTGAAATCTTACAGTAGGTTCTTAACAATATTAGCTGCTCACGGTAATTTTTGTAGCTCTAGAATAATTAGTTGCTAGATAAATAATAATGTCCTATGGCGAATAAAGAAACACAGTTGGTTTATATAACTAAAAGAATTGTTGAGAAATAATGCCTTGTTCGACAACATGGATACGTAGCTAAGTACGGTCGTCGTTAGAACTAGCTCGTTAACTTGAGAGGCGTAAAGCGTATTTATACGAGTCACGGTTGCAATCAATTAATTATATCTTTGCATGGCATTACATTGCATATCATAATAGGGACGTCGATGGATCACGGAGTCGTCGGGAGTTGCTGGAGGAATGGTGCTTTTGGAGATCATGTCGCCATGATGGAAAGCTAACTTCTGATTATATCTTCCCAGGCAAGCCCCGGTGCATGACCCCTATTATTCTGCACTTTATTTTATGTTTGTGCATTAAGTTTTAAGGAGTTGAATGAAACCCACTTGCATATATATCTTGATCCCATGAGTCTTACTAGTATGACAGGATCGTGTAGAATGCTATGCTACAGGACTCCGGTAGAAGTCGAGTGATTGCCTATCACTCGCGAGAGATAGGAAAATATATTATTGTTACTATTATCATGATACTATCACATGGAATGTATATGGATAATTGAAGACCGGGCGGAACGGGTTGGATGGACTTGGACCTGGTTGGGCAACAGAGCGGGGCTCTGGTTGCATTTGTTCCGCCTGTGTCAATTAAGGACCGTTCGTTGCATGGACCCTGGTCAAGTCACAGATTTATTGTCCCGAGCATATACTAGCGGATGGGGGCTAGGAAGACTTGTTTCTCTCTTGTCATGGGTTCCGGCTCTTTTCGGACCGGCTTTTTAGGGTGGTTATATATATTGGGTTGAGGAGGTCTAAGCACCATACTGAGGCCGGGCCTGCAGTGTTGGCGGCTTAGAGTCCGAGCTTGGACGGGGACCTGGACCCCTTGACAGGAGTGGAACGAGTCGGTCTTGCTTGTGCCCGGGGTACAAGCAAGGCGTGTGTTTTTGAGGCACCCAGCTGGGCACATTGATTCGCGAATCGCCGTTTCTACGTGACGGTACGACTTGACTACGCTCTGGCATCGTAGTAAGAACTGACAGTGGAAAGGGGAAGAAATGGTTTCTGTTTGCTCAACCCTGCTTGATTATAGACTAGGTGCTTACATAGAAGGTTGGATAAGAAATAAAATACGGCTATTAAAAATAAGAAATTAAGGACACACCCTTAGCGCTGCTTCTTGCAAACAAGAAACCCACCAGTCAAAAAGCCTTGCATAATCCTTGGAGTCTTTTTCTTTTCTCCTGACGGGTAAGTCTTGCGGAGTACAATTGAGTACTCAGGGTTTGTTCTACCCTGTTGCAGGTGGCAGGTGCTGATAAGCTGACACTTGTGTGTGGAAACCTCCTGGTGGGCTCAGCGAGGATTTCCTTTGCGATGCGGAGTAGAGTTTATTTTATGAAACTCTCACCAATAGTTTTGCAAGGAAAAATCACTTATAAACTGTTTTTTATTCCATGCGTATAAGCGTTCTTCATGTTAATGTTTAACTTGTCATTAAATGATTTCATTTCCGCTGAACTCTGATAATGTTTTATATTCCGCTATTATAACTACATAATGAATTACTCTGATGTTGTACTAAAAGGGATGTAAGAAATGGTAAGGATGTTGTAAGCTTTACTCTCTCATTTGTGATCCTGAGGTAAAAATGTGGATCTTCGAGTTCTCCCTCGTGGTGTGCTCGACAGAATCAATTAGTTTAGTGTTCTCCCTTGGGTACTTAGGGTCTAATGGAAGACGAGTACTCTTGGGAGGGTATTAGATTAGGCGATTCTGTCACAGGTGGTATCAGAGCATAAATGAGACAATAAAGCTTCAAGATCCTTCCTAAGTTAAAAATTTGACAATTAAACCTTTTCAAAAAGTTAGGACGTTTGCATGCGAAGTTATATAAGTAGCCCTATTACTATGGTTATGTATCTAGGATAGATGGCACTCTGCTGACTCAGTTAGGCCTAATCAAGTTTTCTGCAGGTACCCTAACCCCGAGACTAGTTCGCTAGCATCGACTAGCTTCAGGGAGAGCACGAGGTGCCAAAGCTCTGAGAACGGTTGCCCGATATATCGGCAACAGTGTGAGGACGGATAGGACGTGCATTCATGCATACGCTGTTGTGCACTAGTTATTGAGGTCGACCAGTCTTTGTTGGTGTAGCCACGATGGTACTGTAGTCTCGTGAGTCACGCACGCCTGTTGGTTCACGCCTGTCCAGCCCATACATTGTCGTACCCCTTCTGCGCTCTTGTCGAACCTCTGCCTTACAGTCGTACTACCCTTTATGACCTCGGTCACCGCTCGTCGCGTGCGTGTGAAGATCTCACTGTTCACTTTTACTGGCTCCATGCATGGCTCTAGGGTGGACTGCGACAGGGCCACTGGCCGCTCTGCCCTATATGAGGGCAGGCTTAGCCGCTTAGAACCATCATTCGGTGCATCCCAGCTCACTTAGCCCTTTTCCCTTGAGCAAGTTCTCACTCAAGCCTTTCTTGTGACCACCACTCACCACCCATCAAGGATGGCAGGAGTCTGGGTTAGCAGCTACTGCCTTAACACCGAGGGTTTTCCCAAAATCCTGTATGCCACCCTGCAAAAGCTCGGCATTCGGGAGCGTCCCGAGTATGAGGGCAGTGAGTACATGAAGCGTGGCACTGAGCGGTGTAAGGTCACCGTCTACATTGGCAAGAGTGAGGAGTTTCCTGACATCACTGAAGCCTGGAATGTGACCGCAACCGGGTTTCGCTTTGGGGATACCTACCAAGTTGCGGCCCGCAAAGCTCTGCGGCATCTCTGCCAGATCTATGAAGGGCCCATTGCTCGTACCCCCATGCGGTTCTTTCCCCCTTGGGACAAGAATCGGCGGGTATGGAAGGCCCGCATGGAGGCTTTGCAAGGTCCAGATGTGCAAGAAGACAACCCGACCTTGGTGCACCTGACCTCGTACTTGCTGGCCCTGGATGAGCAGTACGACCGGCAGGCCTCGGAGCTAAGGGAGTGTCTCCGCCGAGCTGAGGAAGCCGAGATCTTCTCCAGGATGCTCGAAGTGCAGCTTGCTGAAGCCCATGCCAATCTAGCAGCCGCGGAGAGTCGAGAGGTGGCCATGGCGGAAGCCGTCCAGGTGGATCAAGACCGTCATGCCCAGGAGCTAGAGGACGCCTATCTTGCCACAAGGGCCAAGCGGAGGACACTCGCCATGGAAAGGCAGGAACCCTTAATCTTGGAGGGAATCCCTGTCCATCCATTGGAGAGAAGGAGGACTGGTGTCGCTGTACCGCCAGCACCTCCACCCACGGAAGCCTCAGAGATAGAGCCTTTCTTTCCCCTCACCCAGCCACTGCCAGGAGAAGAAGTGGATCTGCAACCAAATGTGGTAGAAGAGCCCCAAGAGCACAGGAATAAAGTCGTTCGCCCCGACGAAGTGGATTAGCCATCCTAGGAGAGATGTAACCGTAGCTAGTAGTGTTTTTATCACTGTCCTCCAGTGTTGTAACCTTTCCCTTGTCCTTCATCCGTAGTCTTTGAGGTCATCGGGTCGTTGGATGCAAGTGATGTGTCGAGTATGAGAGAGTGAGTGCCTGTATGTTGCACCTGTACGATCGTTGGATTGAGTAGTTGCCTTTTTCCTTTGTGGTTGTTACGTCAATCTTCCCTTAGGCCTTGTGGAGTGTGTTTTGGTTTTGAGATGACCGCAAGCAGGTTGCAAGAGGAATAGTTTCAGATACAGCAGATTAGCCGCGTTTGAACGACAGAGGACACTGTATCAACTAATTGTGGATGTCCCAGTAGAACACTTGAACCCCCTTGATTTAAATCCGCCTTGGGATTTAAGCTCCTTGTTCCTTGATTTGGAAAGGAACCATTGTTGCTTTAAATTCTTTGCAATCCTTTTTCTGATTCTGTGGTCTATTACCCCACTGCTTTTACTGCGAGTAAGTTGGTAATAGTTGCCTGGTTAATAACTTATGGTGCCGTGACGGAACCGAGGGCCACCTGTGGATCGCGACCGC
This sequence comes from Saccharum hybrid cultivar R570, assembly GCA_038087645.1. Classification (NCBI taxonomy): domain Eukaryota; kingdom Viridiplantae; phylum Streptophyta; class Magnoliopsida; order Poales; family Poaceae; genus Saccharum; species Saccharum hybrid cultivar. The sequence goes on along the minus strand of JAQSUU010000191.1, from coordinate 4,618,397 downwards.
ATGGTTGTGCCGCTCGGCGCGCGCTGGTATCGAGGTTGTTAGACAAGCATTTTTACCAAGTTACACCGCAATACCGCCCTTGCTATAAACGTTCTCCTTGATAAAAATATCCTTGTGTTCTAACGGGAAATCCATGATGGGTTGATGGAGTAGTGCTCTCACATTTGTGACCGAGGTAACGGGTTTGGAAGAAGCTGGTATGTTCTGATCTCAGTGTGTACGAAAGGCCAGTGCAAGTTGGTTCCAAATGGAAAAGACGGGAGAGAAGAGCGATAAGGAAGAGTTAGCTCGCTTGTAGTCTGAAGTGTTTGGACCACCGATGGGACGTTGCCCCTGTGCCCGGTGACCAATCTACACTTGCCGGGTCGCTGTCAGTACATGACCTGCGAACGCCGTAAGTGGCAGGTCCCATGCGTGCCGCTCTCGCGTGGCCGCAGCATGGCGCCGCACTCCCCTCACCCTTGCGCCATACACCCCTCTTTCCCCGGCACACTTGTCGGCTCTCGATTTTCACCCCCGTTCCCGTACCGGACCCCCCCTCTCTCTCATTTCTCTTCTCGCTGGTGTGTCGCTCACACGCCCCCTTGCCGAGCGAACCCCATCCCATCCTTTCTCTTTTTTCTTTTTCCCCCCACTCAAAGCTCGCATGGGGAGCGCACCATGGCGATGTTGTTCCCTCCGTGTGTCCCACTGGTGATCCCCCTCCACGCCGCCACCGATTCCGGTGCGCTGTGCCACCACCTCCGTCCACCAGTCTATAAATGTCACCTTGCTTGCCTCTCCTCCATTCCACCCCCAGACCGAGAATAGAGCCCAAAAATCGATCTTCTCCGTCCGTGCTCAGGTGGGAGAAGTTCGGGAGCCGTCGAAGGAGTAGAGTTGGAGGTCGAGCTTCGAGATCCAGCCGTTGCTTGCAGATCTAAGGCCACCAGCCCGAGGTGATGGTGTAGCTCAAGAAGAAGGGATCTGGTTTCCAGCAAAGAAGTTCAAGTTCATCTCTGGTTAGTTAGGTTTAGGGTTCGCGATGTTTGAGTTCTCGGTCTCTTGTTTCTGGATCTGCTGGGCATACGCCATGTTCTGGATAATCATTTTCCTTTTGCTCCTCCACTGTCCCCGCTTTCGTCGCTTTCTTGAGAGGTTGTGAGTTGTATCAGTTTGTTCTTAGTCGTGATGCCTCTAGATCCCCGAGTGTTGTAGTCTTCGAAGCCGTGTAGTCTCCTATTGTAATATCTGCTAAGAAGTGTAATCGCGTTTTCCCTTTTCTGCTTCTAGTTTCAAATCTCGGGACGAGATTCTTTTTAAGGGGGGTTGGTTGTAACACCTCTGGTGTTACGAGCTCGTTTAGCGCCGAGATTTAGGCCTAAGAAAATTTCTAAAACGATTGTTCTCGGATTTTAAAAAGAAAATTGGCTTATGTATGTCGGATAGCAAATAAAAGGGGCGAATGGCTTGTTTATGTGATTAAGCGTGAAAAACAATTTTTATAAATAATTCGCTGTTCACCTCCGCGTCGCGTTGCCGGACCGCGTCGCCGTGTACGCGGGCTTGCTAGATATCGCCAATGGAGTTGTACCATAGTCTGCCTCCATTGTCTCGTCGCATTATTGTCTTTGTCTGCCTTCGTGTCCCGCCAAGTTGAGTCGTCTTAGGTCTGCACACATCCGCTTTGATGAGTTCATTTGTTTGTTCACTTTTATTTATATATATATTTGCCGCCTGGCATGATAAGACATGCACAGCTAGCGCCTAGCTGCACTATGCACCGGCAGGCACATCTGCAGCGCTACGTGTAGTACGTGAGTGTCACAGCAAATATATGTACCCTCTCCTTCCAAACAAATATATATATACACACGATGATGGTATGGTAATTTCCCGCTAGTAGTACTGGAGAATCATACTTAAACTAAGAATTACCTAGAATTATTCACTTCACATATATGTATTAAGCCATGGCTATGCTTGTAATAAAAAAAATGATCAGTGTGTCGTGCTTAGAGTTGGGAGAACGCGCCAGAAAGTGCTCGATTGAAGATTGAACGTGCTGCCTGCTCTGCTCGCACTGTTCGCGGAGACCGTCCAGTGCCTCTGCTGCCTGTCTGTGTCTGTGAGCCTGTTTAGTTTTAAAAAGTGAATCTAAAAAGTGCTATAGTACTTGTCACATCAAATCTTGTGGCTAAACGAAAAAAAAACTAATTACACAGTTTAGTTGTAAATCACGAGACAAATCTTTTGAGCCTAATTAGTCCATGATTAAATATAAATTGTCAAATAAAACGAAAAGTACTACAGTAGCCGAATCTAAAAAATTTCTCCAACTAAACATGCCCTTACTCTCGTTTCCCTGTGCACGCGCTGGCTCACCGCTGCCGGCCACGCTGAGCAGTCCCATCCTGTCTCCGCGTCAGTGTCCTAGCATGTACTACGACATTTCTCGCGTTGTTCCTCATCTCCTCCTTTTTCTGCTGTCGTGGAGAAGGCTCCATCTCCTAGCTCCGTTCATCCTCCTCCCTCCCCGCGCTGGACGCAGTCCCAGCTCTGGCTTTTCCCTCTGCTCCACCGCACGCCCACACCAGCGCCCTCCTCGCTTCTCCTCCCGCAGCTGCGCCGCCACCTCCACTATGCGTCGAGCCGCTCACCCTGCTGGTGCTGGTCGCCCCCGCTCGGCACCTCGGCGTTCGCACAGCTCCACTCACCGGCGCCACCTCCCCGCCACTTGCTCCACTTTCGGCCGGCCGAATCAGCTCCGCCGTGTCCGCCGCCGCTCTGCCTCGGCGAATGGAGAAGAAGAAGGGGTGAGTAACGTAATTGGAAATTTGTTTTGGGTCTGAAATCTTACAGTAGGTTCTTAACAATATTAGCTGCTCACGGTAATTTTTGTAGCTCTAGAATAATTAGTTGCTAGATAAATAATAATGTCCTATGGCGAATAAAGAAACACAGTTGGTTTATATAACTAAAAGAATTGTTGAGAAATAATGCCTTGTTCGACAACATGGATACGTAGCTAAGTACGGTCGTCGTTAGAACTAGCTCGTTAACTTGAGAGGCGTAAAGCGTATTTATACGAGTCACGGTTGCAATCAATTAATTATATCTTTGCATGGCATTACATTGCATATCATAATAGGGACGTCGATGGATCACGGAGTTGTCGGGAGTTGCTGGAGGAATGGTGCTTTTGGAGATCATGTCGCCATGATGGAAAGCTAACTTATGATTATATCTTCCCAGGCAAGCCCCGGTGCATGACCCCTATTATTCTGCACTTTATTTTATGTTTGTGCATTAAGTTTTAAGGAGTTGAATGAAACCCACTTGCATATATATCTTGATCCCATGAGTCTTACTAGTATGACAGGATCGTGTAGAATGCTATGCTACAGGACTCCGGTAGAAGTCGAGTGATTGCCTATCACTCGCGAGAGATAGGAAAATATATTATTGTTACTATTATCATGATACTATCACATGGAATGTATATGGATAATTGAAGACCGGGCGGAACGGGTTGGATGGACTTGGACCTGGTTGGGCAACAGAGCGGGGCTCTGGTTGCATTTGTTCCGCCTGTGTCAATTAAGGACCGTTCGTTGCATGGACCCTGGTCAAGTCACAGATTTATTGTCCCGAGCATATACTAGCGGATGGGGGCTAGGAAGACTTGTTTCTCTCTTGTCATGGGTTCCGGCTCTTTCCGGACCGGCTTTTTAGGGTAGTTATATATATTGGGTTGAGGAGGTCTAAGCACCATACTGAGGCCGGGCCTGCAGTGTTGGCGGCTTAGAGTCCGAGCTTGGACGGGGACCTGGACCCCTTGACAGGAGTGGAACGAGTCGGTCTTGCTTGTGCCCGGGGTACAAGCAAGGCGTGTGTTTTTGGGGCACCCAGCTGGGCACATTGATTCGCGAATCGCCGTTTCTGCGTGACGGTACGACTTGACTACGCTCTGGCATCGTAGTAAGAACTGACAGTGGAAAGGGGAAGAAATGATTTCTGTTTGCTCAACCCTGCTTGATTATAGACTAGGTGCTTACATAGAAGGTTGGATAAGAAATAAAATACGGCTATTAAAAATAAGAAATTAAGGACACACCCTTAGCGCTGCTTCTTGCAAACAAGAAACCCACCAGTCAAAAAGCCTTGCATAATCCTTGGAGTCTTTTTCTTTCCTCCTAACGGGTAAGTCTTGCGGAGTACAATTGAGTACTCAGGGTTTGTTCTACCCTGTTGCAGGTGGCAGGTGCTGATAAGCTGACACTTGTGTGTGGAAACCTCCTGGTGGGCTCAGCGAGGATTTCCTTTGCGATGCGGAGTAGAGTTTATTTTATGAAACTCTCACCAATAGTTTTGCAAGGAAAAATCACTTATAAACTGTTTTTTATTCCATGCGTATAAGCGTTCTTCATGTTAATGTTTAACTTGTCATTAAATGATTTCATTTCCGCTGAACTCTGATAATGTTTTATATTCCGCTATTATAACTACATAATGAATTACTCTGATGTTGTACTAAAAGGGATGTAAGAAATGGTAAGGATGTTGTAAGCTTTACTCTCTCATTTGTGATCCTGAGGTAAAAATGTGGATCTTTGAGTTCTTCCTCATGGTGTGCTCGACAGAATCAATTAGTTTAGTGTTCTCCCTTGGGTACTTAGGGTCTAATGGAAGACGAGTACTCTTGGGAGGGCATTAGATTAGGCGATTCTGTCACAATAAGTAATGCTTGTGTTTGAACATAATAATCAGTGGCTGCATAAATAGTAAATCGATCAAGCCACTGAGCATATGTTAGAACATAGAAATACAACCACTGGTGGATCGATAGATTCTACGATGGGAATCAGTACTTAAACTTCGCTACATTGAGGCTCACTGTTGCAGCCAGAGCCACTCTAAGATAATCAACGTAAGCAATAAGAGGACCTTAAATACCACTTACCATGAATAAATATCGCTAAAAATCAGTAACAAACAAAGAGTTGGGAATGCAATGGATTTTTAAAAAAACATAAACTCTTATATAGAACTAATGGGAAAGATCCATGGTGTGTTCCTAGGATCTACTGATGCATTGGTAGGCTGCTTGTTCACCAATTTTGCAAGGAACTGAATATATGTTGTGTGAACCGACCATAGAATCAAAACTCACATAAAAATTGCACATATACATATATACTCACTCACTGAAACGAAGCTATACAGCATGGCAATTAACTTTTTTTTTCAAACTGTGGAAATAATTGCACTGGCATAAATTCCAAAGTGTAAGAACATGTAATATTAGCCAAAGGGTGCTTAGTCCAGTTGGCTAAGTCACTCGAGCGGCACTCCACAGGTCCTGAGTTCGACTCCCCGTGGGAGCGAATTTCAGGCTGTGGTTAAAAAAATCCCCTCGCTCGCCCCAGGTGCCAAAGCACAGGTATGGAGATCGGCCCATCTCACGGGTAACGTCTCACTGTGTCTGGATGGGGTGAGGGTTCGGGGGTTTTCTCGCCGGGTGAGAAGGCGACTTCTTCTCCTTTAAAAGCTGCGGCGGCAGTCTTAACCGCCCCGGTCGAGTTTTTTTTTTAAGAACATGTAATATTAGGCAAACAATTCAGGTTGCATTTGGTACGATGTGGCGTTCATACTGGAGTGCTAATTAGCAGGGATTAGCCAAACAGACTCGAAACTTTCCATTAGAAAAATCATATCTGGCACAAGTAATGTTGTATTAACACCATCGAGTTCGAACGGAAGTATCCACATCCACATGAATCCCCATATTTGCATGTCCCCTGCAAACATGAAGGAATTGGCCTGAAAATTTAGCGGCCCACTTCTGGTGTATGTGTGGCAGTTGTTAAACTAACCTGCAAGCTATTACAAAAAAAAAATGATAAACTGTATTGCTCAGTGTTGGATATGCTATCTGTGATCCTAACACATAATCTGAAGCTGGGAAAGCAATCTATTCCATGGAATACCTATTGGATATGGGAAGACAGACCTGATATTCATTGGATAGGGGACAACAGTTCAGTAAGGGCTTGCGATTTTACACAATTCCAAATCAAAGATGTCGATCAACTTGTGCATTAGGTTATTGGTGGTATTGGATTGGCACACAAGGATATGCCAATCGGGCCGGCAAACTTTACTTTTGGAATCCATTCATATGAGCTCCCGCAGCTAAATAGAAGGAAATAATTGGTCAACATACATGTAATAGGGAAACATGGCTACAGAAATCGAAATAAAAAGGACAAAGAAAATAGATACACTCAGATGCACGCAACTGCACTAAAAAAACGATAACAAACCTTGCAACATCGATCGGTAAGCTATCAGAGAGCATTGAACGAACTTAACCAGCCTGTCCAATAAACCAAATCCCCATGTGTGGCCAAAATGCATTACATTATCAGAAAATAACCTGAAAAAAGCCATTTTAATTACTTGAGGGTCAATAGCACAATGCTCACGTTAGAAGATAGGAGGGTATGAGCAGTGATTAGTGAACAAATAGCAACAAGATAACCTACAAATACACATATCACAGAAACACTACATTTCTATTTGCATCATGTAACCCAATCTTTTTGAATAGAAGGTTTCCCCAGCTTTATAGATATAAAGCGAAATATAAATGTAACCCAATTTCAGAAGCACATAAACTGAACCGTAGTAATAAGAAGAAGAAGAAAAAACAACAGCACGGTAGCTTTGCCTGTTTCACAACTGGCGACTGGAAGCGCGGCCGGCCGGTCAGCCGGTGCGTGTGACCTCCAGCTGTCGGTCTGCCGCTGCTTGTTCGCTCTCGACTCCTACCGTCTCGGACACTCGGTCATCTCGTCTCATCAATCATGGCGCCCCAAAGCAGCTGCCGAGGAGCGAGGACCAAACCCTAGCGTCCTCCGCTGCCACTTCCCCTCGCCCCCCGGCGTTGGCGCCTGCGCCGGTGGTGGAGACGATGACGACGGTCGCCGACCTCACAGACGTCGTCCTCCAAGACATCCTCCGCCGCCTCACCCCCGCCGACCTCCTCCGCGCGGCCCTCGCCTGCCACCGCTGGCGCCGCGCCGCCACCCGCGTCCTCCCACGCGTGCCGCCCCTCCTCGGCTACTTCTTCCACCCCAAGAACCCCTCCAAGCCGCCCCCAAGCCGACGTCGGACAAGACCCATCACACTGCCGTCTTTGTCCAGCTCGACGCCTCCTCCCCGCGCCTCTCCCTCGACCTCACCACGGGCGTTGCCAGCAGCCTCTCCACCCAGGACGTCCACCTCGGCCTCGTCCTCCTCCTTCCTCATTCGCGCCCCAAGTCGCTCCTGCCCCGCATCCTCGTCGTCGACCCGGCGTCGCGCCGCCGCGTCCTGCTCCCGCCGCCACCGCGCGACGCGCTGCCTGACGATCGCTGGCGCCGCGACAGGTGCGTCATCGGCGTCGCCGTTCTCGCGCGCGCACACCCTAGTAGGCTCACCTTGGACGCCGTCTGCCTCACCATCGACGGCGACCGCCCGCGTGCCTGGGTCGCGTCCGTCCGCGAAGGCAACTGCACCTGGCGCGCGTTGCCGAGGGCCGAGGGGGTCATTGTGGACTTCGACCCGTGGTGGTTCGAGGCCCGCTGCGTCCACGCCGCTGGGAACATCTACTGGCACATCTGCAACTCCAGCCGCTTACTCCAGCTGGATCCTTGCACGCTGGACTTCTCGTTCATGCCCGTGCCTGCCGTCCTGGGGATCGCTTCAAGAAGTACCGCATCGGAGAGACGCCGGAGGACGGTCGTCTGTGCATGGCATCCATAGTTTGCGAAGAAAGTCTGCAGATTTGGGTGCGTGGAGAGGCCAGGGGGAGTGAAAGGGGTTGGTTGCTGGAGAGGGAGATTTGCATGACCAAAGTGCTCGAAACCGTGCCTAGGCTACCCAAGGACAGCATGATGCGGATGCTTTGCACCTGGCTCAGCGACATGGACTACGCTCGCACCGGGAAGGTGTTCATCTGTACATGGGGATATGGGCGCTACGCGTTCCATCTGGAGACCGGCAAGCTAGAGCGCTTGATGATGAAAGATGGCAAGGAGCATGGAGACCCTATCTATGCCTACAGCTTGGCCTGGCCGCCTGAGTTCCTCACTCCAAGCCTCCAAGAAGTGACTTTCTGGTAATTTCCATAGCTTTGTTTATAAGAAGTTTTGCTTGATGAAATGCTCCGTTAATTATTTTTCTTTATGATTACTGTATGCTCTGATGCATGCATATTTTGTCATAGCATCTTGCAGAAGTAGAAGGAGCGTATCCTTTTCATTTTGGATTTGTTATACAGTTATTACTCTCACTTACCCACAAAATTTTAGAACATGGAAAATATAGCACATAGTTGTAGAAAGCTTGATGGTCATCGGTTTGGTGAATTGTGTTCCCTCCGGTAGCTGTAGGGGTATATACTTATATTTGGTACAAACTAATTTCTCAAAAAGTTCTTATACTTAGGTACCAAATTTGAAGTTTGTGTTGTACAGTATTATTCAACACTCCATATTGACTTCCTTTTGAATTGTTGGTAATATTTTTATTATGTGTGAATTTGAGGAGCTGCTTTGGCTATTTCATTTCTCAGTTGTCAACTTAACTTCACAAATGTTGAGTTTCGTGTACTTCAGGCTTTGTTGTAACCTGCACTTGCGCAATTGAGCCTTTTACGGGTTATATATACCCTGTGTGTCTAGATACTATAAACCTGAATGTTTACACAAAGGAATACTATAATTGAAACTTCACATTCTGTAGAACTCCGCAACAAGAAGCATGAGGCCCCATCTATGCCAACTCCTTGTTCTTGATGCATGTGTTCCTTGTTGATTTTTTGCTGAGACATTCCTTGGCTTCCATGTTCACGTCACTTGTTTATGCGAAGTTGCTTGATCAAATAGAGATAAATCTTTTATGTGTTTGTGTCCGGGATGATTTGATGCATGCACAATAGTTTGTAAGCTGGTTGTAGATTGCAGTGGAAGGCGCTAGCATATTCCCTTGTTTCTGATGGTTATGATCTACTGGCTACATAAATGTGGTGATAGATCTTTGTATAGTAAGTTTTTTAAAAAAGATCTTTGTATAGTAGGAGCCAGTTGTCAAAATTAGAATATGTCATCCAATGATCTAATGTATTTTCCAGGCACCTATTAGAAGGATACTTGATGATCCTACATTTGATGTGTTATGTACCTTGTAGTGTCTTTGTTAGGCTGTATTATATTTTGAACAAACAAAATGCTTTTAATGTCTTCTTTTTATGTTTAGGAACCTGTTTAATACTTTGTTTTTACATAGCAGTTTTGTTCCTTAGATTTGGGTTTTCCAAACAAAAAGAAGTTCTATGTTTACTACTAATAGCTTTTAGGCTAGGTTTTGAATCTGCAGATCTGTTTGACTTTGATTGTTGCTTGAATCCAAGAAGTAGTTGTTTTTAGTTTGTATGCTCTGTTGCTTAAATAGTGTTTTCGAATTTTTAGTTTGATGAGTTCTAGGTTTAGTTTAAATCTACAGCTGAGCCTCTTTGCTTATGCTAATTTAGTTAACCAAATTTCACAATATTTAATAAACACAAGCAAACAAACTTTATATTCTCTAGAATTTCTAGAATAGATAACTAAAAGTTTAGACCTGCTTCAGTCTTGCCAACTTGATATGTTTGCTAGCATAGTTTCAACTCTTGTGTGAGTGTGATATGTATGCATTTCATGTGTCCGAAATCTGCCAGATAGTAATACTTGTGTATTTTCAGGAGTTATATAGTTTGAAATGGTACTTTTGTACATTATATTACGCATCAGAATTACGTGTTGATATGTTAGGCATTGTCACCTAGCATTTAATAATTGATGTCATTAATTATAATGAAGTATGCATTTCCACCTTAGCGTTTAATAATAGTTAGCCACAAATAATTGTGAATCCTTCCATTTTGTACCTTATTGTGTTTTTGTTTGCCTTCTTTTAGAAAGTTAGTTCAGCAATGCCCATTTTTGAGCTGGAACTTAGAAATCGAAGGTCTTCACACAAAACTAGAGAATCTACGTACCAATTTGATGATTCTTAAGCTATGACTGATTGCTCCTTCAATTTTAACAAGAGTTACGGTTCAATTCTCTTATCTTTGCAATTGATTAGGACAATAGTGCTGGGATTTGACCATTTTACCAATTTGTTTACTCAGATGGTTCTATTCTGTTATCTTTGCATGAATTTCTGCTGATGAAATGAGTTACTTGAAAAACCTCTGAGACCTACGAAAGTATACTGTGAACTTTGTTTGGCACTTGTGAAACTTTAAGCATCACATATACCTGGGATCCATTTTCTGGTTGCAAGCCAGTTTGGCTTATTGACCAATTACACTTGTTGTTTTATCATCAAAATCCAATCTGTTTGATTCCTAGGCAGTTGGAATTGTACTAACAACTATTTCTTCTTTATGATTCAGGTTGTTGACCAGTGAGAGAAGATAACAGTGACGCAAATCAGCTCACCTCTTTGGTTTCTGGGTGCCGTGCCATCTTCACTAAAACTCTTTGTTCCGTATTGTATGAGAATTAATGCAGACAAAGCTGCTGCTGAACTTGTTTTTTTTTTTCCCATTTTCGGACTAAGATGGCATTCTGAAGACAGTAGTTGGGTGTGCCACGTTATGCTGGTTCCAGGCAAAACATATATGCTTTCTTGTCATGAGATATTTGCCCCATTAGATGAAGATGTCATTTTGAAGACATTAGTGAGGAATGTCTCGTGTTGTGCTGTTTCAGCTGCTGAACCATGGTTTTGTTCGTCACAAGTACCATCTATCATGTTCTACCTGTTTTGCGTATCATGCATGTGAGTTCATCGTTTTGACTTTTTGTGGTGCCACTCTGGTTCTTAACTTGCTCTCTTCGAGCTGTGATTCATAACTGCATATACTTCCCTAGATTGAACTGTGTCACCATCTTCTCAGCCTAGCTTGTGTCAGCCTTCTCCTCATTGCAGCAGTAGCTGGCGATCGAGGCTGCAAGATGCTCAACAACAGAACAGGCGATTCCACAGCAATTTGTACCGCAATGACATGACATGCAGGCGATGACTTACAAAGAGAATCTTTACATGCTCACTAGTCACTTGCATATGAACTGGTAATAACAAGTTAATAACAGATAATGCAAGCATTAGTGCATTACAAAGCTGGATTTCAACGCACAAAACTTCCACTAAATTAAAAACCAGCGCGCTAAATTATGGACGTTGGAATTAATGCCGGCTACTTCTGCAGGCGGCTAGCTCGGGATCGGATCCGCGAAGAGCAGTGGAGATATGTCGAAGCCAGGATCATCAGGTAACATGTCGAACATGCAGTCCAGTCCGTCGTTCACGTCAATGGCCTTGTACCCAGTCAGCCCCTCGAGCTCCCTGCTCCACCTCCGCACCTGCTCGCGGTCGTGCGAGTGCGACGGCTCCATGCACAGCCTCGCGAGCAGGACCGCGGCCGCCGCCACGGCGGACGGCAGGAGCTTCACGCAGCGGTGGTCGAACAGCGAGGAGTCGGCGATGGCGTGCGCCATCCGCCGCACCTCCTGGCCGACGTGCCGCCTCGTGAAGTGCTCCACGAACGTGTGCGCCGTGGGCCCGCCGAGCCGGTACCCGAGCGCCGCGAGCAGGGCGCGCTCCGCGTCCAGCACCTCCCGGCTCGCCGCGAACCCGCAGCAGGTGGCGATGTCCCTCGCGTTCATCATCCTCGGCGCGGTGCTGGTAGTCGTCGCGGATGTCGACGCCTGTGACGGCGGCTCTCGCCGAGAGGAAACGGTCGGCGTAGCTGATGGCGCGGTGGAGCGCGTCCTGGCCGACGCCGAAGTGCCGGGCGAAGTCGTGCGTCCACTGGACCAGCGCGGCACGCGCCACGGCGTCCATGCAGCCCGGCGAGGTCCACTGCCTCCTGGCGTCTGCCTCCATGACCCGGAGGCTGGCGCTGATGTCGTCGTCGTCGCTGTCGTAGTCGAAGGTAGCCAGGGCGGCGGCACCGTCGTCGTAGTAGGACGAAGCTGCGGGCGCCGGCTGGACGTGGGCATTGGCGGGCGGAAGCGGAGGGAGGACTCCGATGGCGCGGAAGTAGTTGTCCAGCTGCTCCATGTCCATGGCCTCGTAGCTGCCGCCGCCGCCGGAGAATGGATCGAAACCGGGGGGCAGCGGTTGACTGAGAAGCTCGTATGCGAAGGGATCCATGATCTCCATCTCCGAGAGAGCTGGCGAGAGAGAAACAGAGGAGCCCGGTGGCGTGGTGCGCTGGTGGCGGCGGCGAGGAAAGGAAAATGTATATAGAAGAGAGAAGGCAGGAGGCGAGCAGCGTGCGTATGTCGCGCTCACGTTCCCGGTCTATTTATGCACGCACTCCATATCTCCTCTTCGAGATGGGAAATCGACTCGGTGACGGAATCCGACTTGCACCGCGAACCGCAGCTGTTACCAAAAATAGCCGTGCGCGCGTCGGAACTCCCCGATTTCGCACGGCGAGCGGGAGAGGTTTGGCGGGGGCAGGGGACTGCACGAGGAGTTTCCAAAAGCGCCGACGTCATGCGATCCCACGCTACACGGCGGTTGTTTTGCACTTTGCAGCGTCGGTCTTCGGAGTCGGAGTCGGAGTCGGAGTCCAACCGAGTGGGTGTACGCGCGCGTCGAGGCAGCCCCGTGCGCTTAGAGTCCTTAGACGCTCACAGGCTCACAGCGCACGTACGCCGGCGCTGCCAGATTCTCTGAGAATTCTGCACGGCGCACAGCAAACAAATCTGAATGGGAGCAGACTAGTGGAGCCGGGCGACGTCCGCCAGGCCTCGCGCCGAGATGAACAGGTCGACGTAGAGACGGCGCGCCCGCTCCAACGGCGGCCTGGCGGGTGGCTTTCCGCCTTCCGCGTGGGCGACTCGGCACCCTGCTCCCCGTGCGTTCTCGCCGCCATTGCAGGAATCCGCACAGCGCGCGGAGAGGAGGGAACGTGACGTGCCAACAGCTTGGAGTTTTCCGCACGCCTCACCTGCACGGAAGCCCTGTCCGCAAACGCGCGACCAGGCTCTGAAGTTTGAACCCGGACGCGCGCGGGACGGCGGTGTTGGATCTTGTTTCTTGTTAGGTTCACTAGATCGGGTACTATACAGTAGGTATAAGTTCATTTCGTTTCATATAGAAACAACATTTCTTACTTCATGATCTACTGAGGAAAAGGGAGAGGGAAACACAGAGAGAGAAGTAGGAAACTGCAAACCATCGAGAGCCGGAGTCGTAGCAGTGGGGTTAGACGTCTCGTTCGCCGGCGGTGCCATCTGCGCACCGGTAGCGACGGTCGGTGGAGACGAAGGCGGTGAAGTGACGTCGGGGTGGCGTTGCCGGCGTCGGTGAGGCTTCCCGTCGCTGGCAGCGCACCTATCTTGATCGGGTTAGGGTTTAGGATGTTGGTGGGGTGACTGGCGGCGCGGTTAACTTCGTACCTCGAGCCCCGGCCCCCATCTTTCCTTTTTATAGCGTTGTGCGACGGGGGCCCACCAACCATGTAGGGTTGGGCGTCCCCGATCAGAGCGCGAGAACAAGGCCCAGTTAGGCCGGTGGGAGATCAATCCTAACATTCTCCCCCTTGATCTCTCATATATTCTTCGTTCTTTAATTTCATACTCAAAACTTTCGATTCATATTTTTTCTTGTTTCTATCCTATTTCATTACAGATTAGTGCATTGAACTGTCTCATCGTCACAAGCAGCCACAACACATTTCTCCGTTTTGGAATGAAACTTTCTTCTGGGCCCTTCATATGTTCGGGAATCATAGGCTTTCCCTTAAACCCATGCCGGCTACGTGTTCTCTGAACACGTTGGGTGGTAAGCCCTTTGTGAGCGGATCCGCGAGCATTTTCTCTGTACTTATATGCTCAAGATTTATTATATGATCCTGAACTTTATCTTTCACAACATAGTACTTTATGTCAATGTGTTTGGCAGCACCACTTAACCTATTGTTGTGAGCATATTGTACCGCTGGGTTGTTATCACAATACAACCTCAGTGGTTCATTGATATTATCAATCACTTTCAATCCGGGTATGAATTTTTTTAGCCAATTCACCTGCCCCGTTGCCTCATAGCAGGCTACAAACTCGGCATACATTGTCGAGGATGTAGTTACGGTTTGTTTCGAGCTTTTCCACGATATATCCCCTCCTGCGAGAGTAAATATATATTCTGACGTGGATTTTCTTTCTTCTCCCGCATAATCGGAATCTGAGTACCCCTCTATCTGCAGGGAATCAGATCTTCTATACGTTAGCATGAGGCCTTTCGTACCCTGCAAATAACGCAGGACTTTCTTCATCAATTTTCAATGTTCTATTCCTGGATTCTTTTGATATTTGTCAAGTAACCCGGTAACAAAAGCTAAGTCAGGGCGTGTACACACTTGAGCATATTGTAAACTTCCAACTGCTGAAGCATACGATACCGCTTTCATTCGATTAATCTCATATTCGTTCTTGGGACATTGATGTTCCCTAAATCTTTCGCCCTTAACAATAGGAGCAGGTGAAGGACCGCATACATGCATATTAAATTTCTTTAGAACCTTTTCTATGTATGCCTTTTGCGATAATCCTAGAACCCCTTTCTTCTGTCTCGGTGAATCTCTATTCCCAAAACGAACGAGGCCTGACCGAGATCTTTCATATCAAAGTTTGAGGACAAGAATTTCTTCGTTTTCATGAGTAGATTGACATCACTGCTAGCAAGCAGAATATCATCCACATACAAAATCAGGAATATATACTTTTCATTCTTGAATTTTGCGTAAACGCAATTGTCCTCAACATTTTCCTTAAACCCAAAACCTTTTATTGTTCTATCAAATTTCAAATACCACTGTCTTGAGGCTTGTTTCAATCCGTAGATTGATTTCTTTTGGCGGCATCCCATATTTTCTTTTCCTTTTACAATAAAACCTTTCGGTTGTGCCATATAAACATTTTCTTCCAAATCCCCGTTAAGGAACGCCGTCCTTACATCCATTTGATGTAACTCCAAATCATAGTGGGCTATAAGTGCCATTATAATTCTGAAGGAATCTTTACATGAGACTGGAGAAAACCTCTCATTGTAATCAATCCCTTCTCTTTATGTAAAGCCTTTCGCCACAAGTCGCGCTTTAAATCTTTCTACATTCCCTTGGAAGTCATATTTTGTTTTGTAGATCCATTTACAACCTACTATTTTGTCTCCTTTAGGAATAATTTCTAAGTCCCAAACTTTGTTGGTACACATTGATTTCATTTCATCTTCCATGGCCTTAAGCCACTTTGATGAGTGGTCGCTTCTCATGGCTTCTTCAAATGAGATGGGATCATCCCCCATCTGAAATTCTTCTATTTTATAAACTTCATAGTCATTAGAAATTGCTGACCTTCTTGTTCTTTGAGACCTTCTACCGGCCTCTAGCACTTGTTCCTCATTGGGCTATAGCTGTTCTTCCTCATGTGCGACATTTGGTTCTATAGGTTCCTCAAGGACAGGCTCCTCAAGGACAGGTTCCTCATATTCATTTATTGTCACCACGGGAGAACTTGCAACAGGTGTTGGCACTATGGTGTCTTGCACTGTCGGTGCAACAGCAACAGGTAGCGTAAAGAATGGTTCTTCAACCATCGGAGTGGGTACATGTACCCGCTTCTCTTGTAGGCTTATTTCTCGTGCTATCATGCTCCCCCTGATCATGTTATCCTCCAAGAACACAGCGTGTCTTGTTTCTACAATCTTTGTATGTCTGTCAGGACAATAGAAGCGATATCCTTTCGATCTTTCTGGATAGCCAATAAAATGGCAGCTGACTGTCTTGGAGTCTAACTTTCCTATGTTTGGGTTAAACACTTTTGCCTCAGCCGGACAGCCCCACACACGCAAATGGTTAAGTGAGGGTTCCCTTCCTGTCCACAATTCATACGGTGTTTTAGGCACCGATTTGCTTGGTACTCGATTAAGTATGTGAATGGCAGTTTTCAGTGCCTCCATCCATAAACTAATCGGTAATGTGGAGTAACTTATCATGCTTCTTACCATATCCATTAAGGTACGGTTACGTCTTTCAGCCACTCTATTCTGCTGAGGCTCCCCCGGTGTGGAGTACTGAGCGACTATGTCATTTTCCTGTAGAAACTTTGCAAACGGTCCAGGAATTTGGCCATATGGGGTATATCGCCTATAGTACTCTCTACCTCGATCTGATCGTACTATCTTTATTTTCTTATTGTGCTGATTTTCAACCTCAGCTTTAAATATTTTGAATTTATCCAATGCTTCCGATCTTTTTTTAATTGGATAAATATAGCCATAACGAGAGTAGTCATCTGTGAATGTTATAAACGAATCATAATCATCCACACTTTTCACAGAAAATGGACCACATATATCAGTGTGGATTATTTCTAAAGTTCATGCGCTTCGTTTAGCATTTTTCTTAATTTTCTTGACATGCTTTCCTTTGATGCTATCAACGCATTGTTCTAAATCTGAAAATTCTAAGTGCGGAAGAATTGATTATTTAATCAGCCGTTCTATTCTCCCCCTCGAAATATGGCCTAAGCGACAGTGCCATAATTTCGAAGAGGCATCATCAATTCGCTTCCGCTTCTTAGTTACATTCATAGATTAGGAATCATTCATATTCTCATCGCATACATTATTCGCATTCTCATTAAGAGATAATAAATAAAGCTTGTCTTGTCGGAAGGCAAGACCAACACATTCATTATCAACAAGTATCTTACATTTGCCATTACCAAAATGGCAATCAATTCCATCATCATCAAGTTTCGAAACACTTATCAAATTTTTACGCAAAGAGAGAACATAAAGTACTTCTTTAAGTCTAAGTACAAAGCCATTATTCAATTCTAAAGATAAATCTCCAATAGCTTCAACATTGGCTTGCACTCTATTTGCAACTTTAACCGTTCTTTCTCCTCTTTGTAAGGTTCTCGTCCCACTTAACCCCTGTAAAGAATTTGCAACATGAGTAGTTGCTCCTGAATCAACCCACCAAGTGGATTTAGCATAACATAAATACAGGAATTCATCTACAAATGTAATAAATTCATCACCTCTCTTTAGTAGAGATTTCAGAAAGTCTGGACAGTCCCTCTTGTAATGTCCCTTCTTAAAGCAGTGCTTGCATTGATCTTTCTCATCTCCACCATAGGAGTAGTTCTGCTGATTTTCAGAGTCCTGGGGTTTCTTTCCCTGTGAATTTGAGGAAGAGGCCTTATCCCACTTGGGTTTCCCATGTGGTTTAAAATTCTTGCCATTAAAGTTCTTTCTTTTGTTATCCTTCACAAAGTGAGCAGATTCACCCTGTGAGGACTTTATCCTCTCCTCTTCTTGAGCACACATTGAAATAAGTCTTTCTATGCCCCATCTTTCAGGCTGCATATTATAGTTCACAATGAAGGTGTCATATTCTTTTGGCAAAGAAGCAAAAATCAAATGAATCAGGAAATCATCTTCCTTCAAATTCATTTCCTTTAGCTTAGATGCCGTAGTGTTCATTTTCAAAATGTATTCTCTTATACTACCACCTGTGTATTTCTCATTCACAAGCTTCTTTATCAGTGAACTCGCTGTGGCTTTGGTAGACCCAGTAAACTGACTCTTGATTTTATCAAGATATTCTGTGGCAGTAGCACATTCAGGGATTGAGCCCCTTATCTGTTCTTCTATGGTGGCCTTGGCTACCAACAGGCACTTGCGGTTGGAGAGAGTCCATTGCCTATGTTCAAGATCATATTTCATTCTTATCTCAACATGATCACGCTTTCTAGTAGCGAAATCAGCGTCAGATTCATTTTCGTCTCTCACCGGGTCCTCTGGTTCAATGGGACACGGTGAGATGATGGCAAAATCGACCTCTCCCAACGCAAGTTCCAGTTCATATTTCTCCCGCCACACACGGTAATTGCTCCCGTTGAGTGTCGGGATGTTCGCGATGTTCACAATACATTTGTCTCCTAAAACCACACCAGAGTTAGTGAGAAACATTTATACATAAAATCGTATGCTTTAACTCAACGTTGGTCAAATTGAAACATATAATTCATCCATGCAAAAATTTTACATCACCGTTGGGTAGAAATAAAATTGATGCACAATTTCTCATGGATCAAAATTATAATATTGTTATTAACAACGTTGGTCAGAAAATAACAATATCATAATCTCATCAAAATTATCAGAAATTCATTTATCTTAAAATTAAATTATCCCGTTGGTTCAAATTTAATCAAAGAGAACAATAATTATCATGCACAGCGGAAACATTAATAATCTTTTCATATTATTAATTTTCAGAAACACTAAAAGATTCACTGTTTTCTGAGCAAAATATCGTTGATAAAATTTGCATAGAAAATTATGTCAAAATCATTCAAATTCATCAAAATATGCATTTAAAATTGCTTCTGGAAATTAATAAGAAAAAATTTCTTCTTCTTTTCATTTTCAGCCCAGCGTGGCCCAAGACACACTGAAACCGGCTCGGCCCGGCTTGCCTCGCGCGCACAGGCCGCACCCAGGCCGCAACCTGGGCCTGGGCCGGCAAAGCGCTGCGCGCGCTTGCGCCCGCCTGGGCCGGCGAGTTGGCCCATCGAATCTCGACCGTCCGTCTCGATCTGACGGCCGAGCGGCCGTTTCGGCTGATCAAAAAGTCACCGGCCGTCGCTACCCTGGAAAACCCTAGCCATTCGTCCCTTCCCTTTCTCTCTCTTCTTCGCCGCTCTCTCTCTCTCTCCAGCGGCAGCAGTGAGCCACAACCGAGAGCGAAAAGACGAGCGAGCCGGTCCTTTGCGCCGTCGCCGGCCCCCTCGCCGGCGCGCGTGCTCCCCAACGGGTGAGCACGCCGTCGTCGAGCGGCCTGGCCGCGGCACCCCTTGGCCGAGCCCAGCGAGCAGCGAGCCGAATCGACGCTTCTTCTCCTGCGCCGGTGAAGATTCATCCGACGCACCCTAACCCTAGCCCTACTTTCCCCTTTCTGATTTGAGTTGTTCTTTTCGGGTTTATCCGAATGGGAAAATAGGGTTAGGGTTAGGGTTCGTTCTTGCCGATTTGTTTTCTTTGTTTTCATTTCTTTCTTTTCGTTCATCCGAATGGAAAACTGGGATTAGGGTTAGGGTTTGTCGATTTCTTTCCCGATCCGCAGCGGATCGGATGAGTTCTACCTTTCTTTTACTCATTTCCCTTCTAGGGTTAGGGTTCTTGTGCTCTGTATCTTTCCGATATGGAAAAACAAAACGGTTCGTCCCGATCTAGGTTTCTACTTAGTAAACCTGGCTCCGGTACCATTTTGGATCTTGTTTCTTCTTAGGTTCACTAGATCGGGTACTATACAGTAGGTACAAGTTCATTTCGTTTCATATAGAAACAACATTTCCTACTTCATGATCTACTGAGGAAAAGGGAGAGAGAAACAGAGAGAGAAGTAGGAAACTGCAAACCATCGAGAGCCGGAGTCGTAGCAGTGGGGTTGGACGTCTCGTTCGCCGGCGGTGCCATCTGCACGCCGGCAGCGACGGTCGGTGGAGACGGAGGCGGTGAAGTGACGTTGGGGTGGCGTTGCCGGCGTCGGTGAGGCTTCCCGTCGCTGGCAGCGCCCCTATCTTGATCGGGTTAGGGTTTAGGATGTTGGTGGGGTGACTGGCGGCGCGGTCAACTTCGTACCTCGAGCCCCAGCCCCCACCTTTCCTTTTTATAGCGCTGTGCGACGGGGGGCCACCAACCATGTAGGGTTGGGCGCCCCCGATCAGGGCGCGAGAACAGGGCCCAGTTAGGCTGTTGGGCCTAACTGGTGGGAGATCAATACTAACAGGCGGCAGCACCGGGGCACGTCGCGCCGCACGGTTATTTGTCAGTCTCATCTGTCAAAGCTGCGAACAGCTCGACTGGTTCGAACACAATAGATCGCCGATGCAGATTGCAGCGCTGCTTCCACTATTTCGTCGACACCAACAGCAATATCAAATCGAACAACGGCAAACCTTTGCAGTTGCTATTGCTGTTATTGGCTCCTATTTCGTCGACACCAACAGCAATATCAAATCGAACAACGGCAAACCTTTGCAGTTGTTATTGCTGTTATTTGGCTCCATCACGAAATGGCCAAATGCTCGCATATTTAGATAGGAGTACCGTGCATCAACCTCTGCAGACCGCAGTGAATATATGGACTCGGTCTTCACTCTTCAGAACTGTCTTACTGCTCCCTCGAAAAGAACAATACAATGTATATTAATTCCAAAATATGAAAATTTGCAATCTCTCGTTCTCTCCTCGCCTTTCAGACTGGTAATTCTTGGTAGGGTGTCCATCCGTGACTCCCATCTGAACACGGGTACGCGGCTCCGTAGGAGCGGACCCATCTCTCTCAGAAACCGAAGCCTCACTCGCTTTATCCTTATCTGTCTGGTGCCCGACGCAGCAGCCTGACCGCTCATTTGTCCGCACCTCTTCCCCCACCGCATGCTCGTCGGCTGTTGCGCCGTGCCCTTCGCCCCACCGCCCCATCGCCGGCTGCGTCGCACGCCTATCCAGTCACCTGTGCCACTCGCTCCCTCGCCGTCCATCCATCCGTTGCACGCGCCGCTGACCCCACACATGGCTGCTGGGGCGCACGTGTCATGGCCCATCAGGTCTTCCCCGGCCGAGCCAAGGGCATCCACCCCGACAGCCGGAATCGACCGGTCCGTCCTTCTCCTCTATGTTGCATATGTATGTTTCGTGTTTTAGTCGTTTCATATGTATGTTGTAATTGTTTCACCTTGATGTTACAAAAGTAGATCAGAAGATGTTGCACGTGTTACATATGTTGCAAATGTTTCAGAGACATGTTGCAAGCATTTGTTCAAAATGTTTCATCTGCTTCTATATGTATGTTGCAATTATTTTTTATCTGAATGTTGTATATGTTGTAACAATTGCAATAGTATGTTCCAAATGTTTTGACCATGTTTAGTCTGATGTTATAGCAAGTGGTTTCATATTGCAAGAGTTTCATTTTGGATGTTTTATGTGTTACACACACATGTTGCAATTCATGGTGTTTTATGTTGTTTGGCTGAGGGTGAACCGGGGGCTGGCAGACGGACGCCAGTGGACAAGGGTGTTGGGTTCTGGCGGACAAGGGTGCTGCAGGTCAAGGCGCGCTGAAGGCGTGCTCGTCCTCAGCCGCTCATTCCAGCTCCCAGTCAGGGGAATGACCAGCAGACACAAGCGCACTCGTAGGGCGGGGTGAAGACGGACAGGAGCAGGCTGTGCGGGCGTCCGGACGCTAGCCACGCCCTTCAGACTGCCGTAGGACCAGCACGTAAACAGCTGGTACAGCCTGACGGTAGACCTACTAAATAACCAGAATTTGCTACTACGTAAGTTCCGTAATCTGTACAGCAGCAGGACACATCCCTCCACAACTTTTACAGTTCATCACATCATGTTTCCGAATGGTAGGATAATGCTGTCAAGCTTAGAAGGTATGGCTCTGCCAGTCTCGGAGTGATCTGCTGATTCCAGTGCGCGCGATGTCTGAAGAGCCATCTCAGAATGGAGCCGCAGGCAGGTCATGGCCATCTAAAGGAGTCAAGCATGAGAGAAAACACGATAAGCAACAGTGTTAACAGAGATTGTGCATATCCAACATAGATTGCTAGCAAGGTTTCTCTATACAGCACAAACTCATGAATTGCTGAAAACAGTCACTCGATGGGACAACAAAATGGGATGATTGGCAATGTCATGTCTACAAAGTGTGAATTTTCTCGTTTACTGGTAACAAAAAAGGTGATTATCCTGTAAGATTATGCGGTGATATAGTAAATCATTTCACCAAGTAAACAAAATTTCTTTCCAGACTAAAAGCAAAGGCCGCAGCATTCGAATTCAATATTACATTTTCCCTTAACTTGCTTGCTGGTTGTATTACTGTACCTGTGTACCATGATTATGGGGCTAAAAGGGGTACTATATGCCAAGGAGCAGAACAGTATGAGGTGATATATAACCTCCCAGAATGTTTCTATATATATATATATTTCTATATATAACCTCCCAGTAATGATAGCAGTACTTACCGATGTGCATTCTGTATCAGGATCAGCTTCAGCAACTTGAAGAGCCCATGTGCGTATCCACTCTAATCCAGTAGAAATGTCCTGGTTGCCTTCAATAAGAGATGACGCCACATATGACGGATGCAAAGATATCAATATGCAAGACGCTGCAAACAACGCAGACCTTCTGACATATGCTTCAGCATGTCGTGAAACATCTCTATAGAAAAAGAGTTCGCGTTAATATAGAAAAAAAAAAAGGTTGACATACAAGTTTCTAAACATGTAGATAGTTCTTCTGGTGGTGAATACCTAGATCTTATCATGTCAAGAAGAGCAGGAGCTAAAGCTGATGCTTCTGGATGCATGGCCATAGACTTCATACAGACACCAAGCATGTATATCAATTTACCGAGGACAACAAAGTCCCGATTAAGCAAGTCGACACCATGTGACCTTTTGTCATATCCTTGCATCACAGGGAGCATAAAAGCAGCGGCATACAGAGGAAATCTATTTTTAGACCACTCAACCTGCAAGTCTTTCGCTTTTCCAAGACCCCATTTACGAGATTTTCCTGATTTCAATTGACCTGATTTAGATGGAACTTCTCTTTCATAACGGTGTGACCAACTTAAAAGTGTTCCTGGTTCAGAGACCTCCCTCCAAGGGCCTGCCCCAGGAGGTCCTATATTACTTGGAACCAGCCAAGAAGGAGAAGTGTCAGTTATCAAGTTACCACGTCGCTGTTCTGTCTTCACAGTTTTAGTTTCAGCAAGCTCCTGTGCCGCCTCAGTCATAGCATCAATAATCAAAATGCGCTGACCAATATCCACACTAGATGAATATAGCAATTTTGTCAGAACATCTAGAGATTCAAATGGGCAGGTTACCAGCAAGGCAACCAATGCCTTCTGTCTCTTTTCTTCAACAGAATCTTCCTCTCCTTCCATTGCCACATCAGAACAGCGAACATGCACCAATGCTCTAACAAGGTCACCAGAGTTGTAGCGTAATTCATCAGGTGATGCTCTCACAAGCTTTTCCGCATAATTAAGAGCATTTTCAACCTTGGGTACAGAAAAAGAAACAGCAAAGAAAAGATCAGGATTTTGTAATATTTTCTTTGTAAATAATTGATAGTAGTAATTGGGAACTTACACCATCTGGATCATCAGGTTTTCTTAGTGCTGCTGCAAGATCACTTAGGTGGCTGAATTTTTTTTGCAAATCTGTGTCATCATCTGATAGATCATATGGCTCTAGGGATGAATCACTGTATGCATCCATGTTCATGCTTTCCTCATCACATTCTTCCTCCTCAAACTGCCCATTCGTAGCAGTATCATACATTTGATCATGATCTATAGAATTGATCTCTATGATTTTCGCTCTGACATCTGGAATATCATGTTTTATTGCTTTTGCCTTCTTCTCAATCGCATTTCTCTTGTTCTCACGTGCTTTTGGTTTAGTTTTAGATTCTACAGCATCTAAAGAGGCTTTAATCTCCTTCAGAGATAGAACCCCAAAGTCCCAATCAACAATTTCACAACAGTTGTCATCAAGGTACAGAGGATTTTTCGGATCAACAACTTTAGAGAATGTCAATGCAACAGCACTAGCCATCTTTCGTATTAAATCAATTGGGCTCTCTAACCTGCCTGGAGTGACAAAAACAAATCAGCAAGAAGATGTTATGCTTATTCATATCAAATTCTGCTAAGCTAATGTAGAGGGGTGAAACTCCGCCTATGTTGACTGGAAGACTTTCTTAAGTCGTCTCAACATAGCCGGTCTCAAGCCCGGGTAAAGGAGGAGGGTGTGTTAAGATCTGGCGAACCAACAGTACAAAAAACAGCCACTCTCATGGATTTGAAACCCACAAGAGATTCGTTGGGGCGTAACCCTCTTAGCGACGCGCTACATCGGAACCCGGGTGTGGTGTTAAATGGGCAAGGGCCGGGTCGTCATCCCCTTAGTGGCGCGTCGTATCGTGACCTGGGTACGATGAAAAATGAGCAAGGGTCGGGCCGTCGCAACCTTAGTGGCGCGCTACATCTACGCCCGGGTGTAGTGAAAAATGAGCAAGGGTCTTCGCACTTCCCTCGACGGGTGCGAAGGGTAAGGAAGCTCGCCGAGCCAACTAGGATTCGTCTAGGTAGCTGGAACGTAGGGTCCCTAACGGGTAAGCTAAGAGAGCTAGTCGATGTAGCAATTAGAAGGCGTGTAAATATTCTATGCGTTCAGGAGACTAAATGGAAGGGACAGAAGGCGAAGGAGGTGGAGGATACTGGCTTTAAACTTTGGTACACGGGGACAACATCGGGTAGGAATGGTGTAGGCATCTTGATCGATAGGAGCCTTAAGGATGGAGTCGTTGATGTTAGGAGGCAAGGCGACCGGATTATCTTGGTCAAGCTGATAGTTGGAGATTCGGCTCTGAATGTGATCAGTGCCTATGCCCCTCAGGTAGGTCTTAGCGAGGGCACCAAGAGGCAGTTTTGGGAAGATCTTGATAGCATGGTTAGTACCGTGCCTATCAGCGAGAAACTCTTTATAGGAGGAGACCTCAACGGCCATGTTGGTGCGACTAATGTAGGTTTCGAGCGGGTGCACGGGGGGTTCGGGTATGGTAGTAGGAATCAAGAGGGGGAGGATGTTTTGAACTTCGCGCTGGCCTATGACTTGTTGATAGCGAACACCCTCTTTAGAAAGAGGGAATCTCATCTAGTAACCTTTCGTAGTGGACAACACTCGAGCCAGATCGACTTTATCCTTGCAAGGAGGGAGGATAGACGTGCTTGCTTTCATTGTAAGGTGTTACCTGGGGAGTGTGTTGTCCCTCAACATAAGCTTGTGGTGGCGGACTTTCGCTTTCGGGTACGTGTCCACCGGGACAAACGGACCAAGATTGCGAGAACGAAGTGGTGGAAGCTTAGAGGGGAAGCAGCGCAAACGTTTAAGGAGAGGATGCTAGACGAGGGGCCTTGGGAAGAAGGAGAAGATGCCGACGATATGTGGCTAAAGATGGCAACATGTGTCCGGAAGGTGGCTTCGGAAGTGTTTGGCGTGAGTAGGGGAGGCAAACGGGAAGCGAAAGACACATGGTGGTGGAATGACGAGGTGCAAAGGGCTATTAGGGAGAAGGAGTGTTTCAAGCGTCTCCACCATGACAAGAGTGTAGCCAACATCGAGAGCTATAAAATAGCGAAGAGGGTTGCAAAGCGAGCTGTGAGTGTAGCAAAAGGTCAGGCATATGATGGCCTTTATCAGCGGCTAGGCACGAAGAAAGAGGAGGAGGACATTTATAGGATGGCTAGAATCCGCGAGAGGAAGACAAGGGACATCAACCAAATAAAATGCATCAAGGATGGGACAGATCGACTTCTGGTGAAGGATGAGGAGATTAAGGACAGATGGAGAGAGTACTTCGACAAGCTGTTTAATGGGGAGAATGAGGGTCCTGCCCTTGAGTTGGATGACTCATTTGACGATACCAACAGACGCTTTGTGAGGAGAATTCAGGAGGCAGAGATCGGAGAGGCTTTGAAGAGGATGAAGGGAGGTAAAGCGATGGGCCCTGATGGTATCCCCATTGAGGTGTGGAGATACCTAGACGCCAGAGCGATAGTATGGTTAACTAAACTTTTTAACCTTATTTTTCGGTCTAACAAGATGCCTGAAGAATGGAGGAGAAGTATATTAGTACCTATCTTCAAGAACAAGGGAGATGTTCAAAGTTGTACTAACTACCGTGGGATTAAGTTGATGAGCCATACAATGAAGCTCTGGGAGAGGGTTATCGAGCATCGCCTAAGGAGAGTGACACATGTGACCCAAAATCAGTTTAGGTTCATGCCTGGTAGGTCGACCATGGAGGCGATTTTCTTATTACGACAATTGATGGAGAGATATAGGGAGCAGAAAAAGGACTTGCACATGGTCTTTATTGACCTCGAGAAGGCATATGACAAAGTACCGAGAAATGTCATGTGGTGGGCCTTGGAAAAACACAAAGTCCCAACTAAGTATGTTACCCTTATCAAGGATATGTACAGGGATGTGGTGACGTTTGTCCGAACATGTGATGGCGACACCAGTGACTTTCCAATTAAAATAGGACTGCATCAGGGGTCAGCTTTGAGCCCTTATTTATTTGCTTTGGTGATGGATGAGGTCACAAGGGACATACAAGGTGATATCCCTTGGTGTATGCTCTTTGCTGATGATGTGGTGCTAGTTGACGACAGTAGGGCGGATGTTAATAGGAAGTTAGAACTATGAAGGCACACGTTAGAGTCGAAAGGGTTCAGACTTAGTAGGACTAAGACCGAGTACATGAGGTGCGATTTCAGCGCGACTAGGCACGAGGAGGGAGACGTTAGCCTCGATGGGCAAGTGGTGGCCAAGAAGGATACTTTTCGGTATTTAGGGTCGATGCTACAAAAGGATGGAGACATTGATGAAGATGTTAGGCATAGAATTTCAGCCGGCTGGCTGAAATGGCGTCAAGCTTCTGGCGTTCTCTGTGACAAAAGGGTGTCTCAGAAGCTGAAAGGTAAGTTCTATAGGACGGCGATTCGTCCGGCGATGTTATACGATGCTGAGTGTTGGCCTACAAAAAGATGACATGTCCAGCAATTGAGTGTAGCAGAGATGCGTATGTTGCGTTGGTGTTGTGGGCACACAAGGAGGGATAGAGTCCGGAACGACGATATTCGGGATAGGGTTGGGGTGGCACCAATTGAGGAGAAATTGATTCAACATCGGTTGAGATGGTTTGGACATGTCCAACGGAGGCCTCCTGAGGCGCCGGTGCGTAGTGGAGTTCTAAAGCGGGCCGATAATGTAAAGAGCGATAGAGGTCGACCTAAACTAACTTGGGACGAGTCCGTTAAGAGAGATCTTAAGGAGTGGAATATCTCCAAGGATTTAGCTATGGACAGGAGCGCTTGGAGATTGGCGATCAACGTGCCTGAACCGTGACATCTTTTTGTCTTGTGTCATTTATGTCCCTTTATGTGTCTCCCTGTTTCTCGTCTCTTTTGGGTTTCATCTCTAGCCTACCCCAACTTGCTTGGGACAAAAGGCTATGTTGTTGTTGTTGTTAATGTAGAGGGGTGAACTCACAGCTTACTCCTTGAAGAATAGAATTCAATACATCTTTAGTTGTTTCTAATTCTTTTTTTGTTAGCTTTTCCAAACATAATCCAATTGCTGCGGTGATATCTGCATTTATTAAGGAGAATGATGCCAAATAATACTTGTATAAAAAAATGAAGCCATGTAATTTTCAGTGCCTCAAAGGATACAAGCTTGTTGCTCCACTGAATATGACTGAATAAACTCTTTCTTGGACCAAATACTAATCAAACTTTGCAATATACCAAAAAAGTTTGGTGTCCTTTGCATCAGAATTTCTGTGGTTGAATTTGGTGGACATTCAAAGACAGTGTAGTGAAGAATCCATCTCAAGCAGCATAAAGGAAATGTTTTCCAGACCAAAAATTTGTCAACAAACATCGCCCTAATGTAAGATGAGATGAAGCTACATAATGAGGGAAACTGAAAACACACACACAGAAGTACTTCACAAATTTAGTAGATGCTAAAGTTTCCTACTCCATTTGTACATTGAATAGCCATGCATGGGTAGGATGTATAACAAAAGTAATGCATGAAACATAGCCTTCATAGTGATATGGATTTGGATGGTATTATTCACATTAAAAAACCAAACACCAAACATAAAGAAAAGATAATTATGTATCAATGAAAAAGGTGCTTATATGAGAGGCCAAAATATATACATGTTGACTTGAAAATGTTGATGGCATACTAAAAAACAATATTCATCACAAAGTCCACCTCAGAGAACACATCTGGATAATTTATACTAAGTGATCGGAAAGATGAATAATTTAGTGAGAATGTGCAAAGAAATAACCAAAAAAGGAAAGAACAGTGCATTGTTTTTGCTATGTATCTAGACAGTGTATGTCTGAGTGCATAACAAAAGTTATGTATCTAGAAAACCCAAAACGTCTTATAATTTGAAATGGAGGGAGTAGCATACTACATGCCACATATGTAGATGAACTAAAAAATTAATCACTAAGCTACCAGAAGATTGACTTCCAGTGTTGCTTAGAATTCAAATCGACCGGTCCTATCTCACCTCATGACAGTTAAAAGCTTGAAGCTCTGATTAAAGAGGGTCCACAGAATCCAATAAGCCTCTTCATCACTTATATGCTGTGATGCAAGTTGACGCAGCAACTCTTCTGTCAACCTTTCAATAGAATGCTGATCTCTCATTGCTTCAACCATATTGAACCAAAATTGAGACTGGCAAACATGCTGGATCATCTCAGGACTTATGGCCCTATGATCTGGTGGCACACATCTATGTAGGTGATTGCGAATCTTTGGAATCAATTCAGAAACTAAAATACCTGAACCCAACAAGATGTTATCAGACATACAAGCAAATAATCTGCTTCCTTGCTGTGTGACAGTGGTAGCAAACAAATACCACAAAGCTTAGACTGTACAGACTTTATGCCAAAGAACCAAACATGCTCTAAGTTCATAGAACAATCAAAATATAAAGCTGCACTTTGAGAGATCAATACTCACCAGTAGACCCACGACGACAAACACGAGATAGCGCTTCACCCACAAAGTGGAACATAGAACTCAAGACACAATGTTCATTAGCTTCTTTGTCAGCAGCCGACTCAATAGTTGCTGCTTCTGCACCAGCAAGAAGTTGGCTGACAACATGCTTGAAGAATGAGCTTGTTTGTGTTAAGCATTTACAATTACAAGTACAAATCAGAAGAACATTATTTGAGTTTGAAAATGACAAACTGCAGAAATAAATGTTAAAAAAAATGTTTTGACCCATTTTTTTATTATGATCTGTGGGCGCACTGCAACATAACATGCCGCAAGGAAAGAACAAGATACTCAGGTTAATTGTCTAGTAAAGTATAAGATACTCCATAGCGGACAAGGATACGGTGATGTAAGTGCAGCTGAAGCTCCCAATCTTGCTTTATCTGGAACAGATGCAAGTAATTGTGCAACCCTTGATACAAATATTGTTTTATCTGGGTTGTGAATGTCTTCACCATGCTTATTAGAACAAGCAAAGTCCACAACAATTTGGAAAACGCCCTTATTATCAAGTAAGCATAGAATCAGTAGCCTGAAATAAGTAAAACTCTTAAGTAACAAACTTAAATTCAAATCATGTGAGAGCAAAAGGAGATACCACATGGAATTCAAACTTCCAAGAAACAACAACTAGCTAAAGATAAGATGAAAATGTGCCCCAATTGCTTTTGCGATAACTAGAATGAACAACAGTATACATACATAAACATCCACAGCGTAAATGTAGCAAAGGCATGACCTAGTGAAGTCCACAAAGCTAAACTGCAAGGGACCTATTTATGAATATCACCTTTCAAGGTTCGAGAAAAAAGTCCGATGGTCCTCCTTAGAAACTTCTTTTTCAGATAGAGCTGGAACAAGAGCTTGAATCACTTCAGTTGGAGGCCCTTTGACAAAAAATGAATCATAAATCTCTTTCCTTGCAGAGATATTAATCTTCGGCAACCACTTCAAGGCAACATCTGACAACCAAAGTGGCAGAATGGATTGGAGAGTGCTAAAAATGTTTGAGTAACAAAATTGACAACGTGCTTAGTAACTAATTAAAATCTTCTGAACATTCTAGATGTCCATGGGGGCATGAGAAACAAATTGCTGTAAAGACAACAGGGGACACAAACAACTGGTGTTCAAATAAAAGTTAGATTCGCCTCTCGTTCAACACTGCCACATTTGAAATTCTTTTCATTTTTAAGTAGAAGTGATGGGAAGAGTATATGATTGGACAAGCAATTAAGGACGATTGGCAGACAGAGTGCTCCACAAGATTGTCAGCAAGCAAGCCTTTCTTGCTTTCACCCAAGACACAGTGGATATAAATGAGTTTGGACATGAAATTCAATACTTCATTCTTCAATGAATTTTATCTGTAATGTATTTTTTTTAAAAAAAAACTCTAGAAGATCCCTTCTGATTGATGGCACAAGTCAATTTTGTATTGAGTGCAAACAACTAATGCATGCCATGAGATTGTAGCTGACAGTGGACATAAATGAATCATGGCAGTATGAGACTGCAGTTGGCAGAGGCAGATACTATTCATTTTTTGTGAATACTTAGGTGTAAAGACAGAGTAGTACACTTACTGCCAAGCAATATCTTAGACATAGTAGGAAATGCTGGACCATGATAAAAGGCACACCTCCAAGATTCCCTTTCATCATTACTGAGGGTTACAGCTTCAACAATCTGAGAAAACAGGAAGTGATGAAACCTCCAAATACCATGCTTCTGAACTCAAATTTTCCATATCACACAGAAAGAGGTATGTGCCTTTGAAAACACTAATTTATCTCCCAAAGTTACACTCAGTGCACTGTCATGAATGTTTCATACTTCCATCACTAGACAAAGGTTCAAACAATTCCGTACTTGGGTACTGCTAACTTCTCACCTAAGTGTAAGTGGTCTCAGTAACACGCTGTGTTACCCATGATGGAATCATTCATGTAATATGTCACAAATGATTATCAACCACAAGATCTTGTGGCACATTAATCTAGTTCAGTGCTTAGCTAGACGGCGATTTTTTCCAGAATATAATTTGTACAACCTCAGTTGCATATCTAGCTTCTTATGATCTAAATATAAAACCAATGCACCTATGCAAGCGAAAACAGACTTTCTGGTTTCAATAGACACCTCCCATCAATCAATCTTTCTAGGAGACCATATTTGACACGTAAATATAGCAAGATTTATAAAAAAAATCAGAATTCTGCTCAAATAAATTAACTAGTGCCTTCAAACTATCACAAAGTCTCACCTGGCTCCTGAAGGGTTCCTCGACGGTACCTGCAGGCGAGAGAGCGCACACAAACGACACGAATTAGAGATCACAAGTGGTAGGAATTAGATATTTAAGCATAGGTGCGGAGCCGTGGGAGGTTAGGGCTCGGGACCTCACCGGCGACGGCCTCAGAGTCGACGGGGAAGAGAAGGGATGCAACGGCGTGAATCGCGCGGACCACCTCGCCGGCGCACGCAGCGGAGGCAACTGCGTCGGCGGCCTCCGCTACCCTGTCCAGGGCCAGTGCTTCGAGGCGCTTCTTTCCATCGCCGGCGCCCCGAGAAGGCGATGAGCTGCTTCGCGTGCTCGCCATGGGAGGGACAGTTCGAATAGACGAGTTTACACTGTACATGAGTCTTTGAGAAGTTCAGTTTAGGGCACGCTCGTGTATGAGCGAGAGAAATTTCAGTTTGATCGCGGAAAATCTGTGGGTCTTTTTGCTACAGATTTGTTTTCGGGACCGTGTTTAGATGTCCGAGCCCAAATTCGGAGTTTCAACAGTGTTTAGGCTCCGAATCTGTATTTTACATCTAAACGGAGTGACCCGAATTTGGTCCCAATTCGGCCTTTCAGGAGGGCCCAAATTCGCGACGCATCTAAGCAGCGCAACCCCAGCCTCGTCCGTGTCGCTCTCTAGAACCTCCTCCGCTCCTCTCGTCGCAGCCATTCTGGCGCCGCGCCGCCTCCTTCTCCCCCTGCGCCGCTGTCCCCCTCCACCTCCGCCGCTCTCGCCGCCGCCTCCGGGACCGGATCCACGGCCTTGTCGGTCGGATCCAGCACCTCCGGTACCGCATCCACCGTCGTTGACCTCGTCACCGGCTCCTTCCCCCTGCGCCGCTCTTCCCCTCCACCTCCGGTGCTCTCGCCGCCGCCTCCAGGACCGGATCCACAGCCTTGTCGGTCGGATCCAGCACCTCCGGTACCGCATCCACCGTCCTTGACCTCGTCACCGGCTCCTTCCCCCCTTGCGCCGCTCTTCCCCTCCACCTCCGCTGCTCTCGCCGCCACCTCCAGGACCAGATCCATGGCCTTGTCGGTCGGAGCCACCACCTCCGGTACCGCTTCCACCGTCCTTGACCTCGTCGCCGGCTCCTTCCCCCCTGTGGCGCTCTCCCTCTCCACCTCCGCTGCTCTCGCCGCCGCCTAGGGTACCGGATCCACGGGCTCATCGGTCGGATCCACCGCCTCTGCTACCAGATCCACGGTGCTTGACCTCGTCGCCGGCGATGGACAACTACAATGGCTAGGGGGACGGCTCCGAGTTCAACGCGGGCAGATCCGCCAACCCCCCGGGCTTCCACTTCGGCAACTTCTCCGACTACGACGACGACCAAGGCACGAGGAACTTCTCCCTGGCGCCGCCGGGATCCGGATCCGATGCGTACCAGCAGTACGCCTCCCCGCCGCCGGGATCGGGATCCGGATCCGGCGGGTACAACCCCTACGGCTCGGCGTCGCACCCGCACTCGTCATTGACCCCAAGCCACCTCGGCCTGTCCGGTCTCAACATCAACGCAAGCTCCAGTTACCCGCACATCAACGAATACGAAGGCATCCTTCGTTCCGCGCGACCAACAGGGAGGAGCTGGCAGCCGCCGGGGCGCCCCTCCCGTCAGCGTGCCTTCCGGCAGCGTTGGTGTGGACACGGCTCCCTTGCCTCGTCAGCGTCGAAGGCCATCGACGGCACGCGGTGCCCACAGTGGCGCCGCCGGCGCAGCTCAGGCCGCCGCCAACAATAACCCTCTAGACCCGGTACATTTCGTTTCACGTTACTCCCTCCAACTTCTGCCATTGTGTGTTGTTTCTCCAATGGTCATTGCTGCATTGTCTTTTGTATATCCATTGCTCACTCAGTATATCATATTTTATTGTGGCATGATGAAGCAACCTACCATTATTTATAGACAAACTCTGCTAGTTATCTACGTAATAAGTAGACATCAATACCATGCACTGCTTTAAAAACCAAACTGTAGAAGAATCATTCAGTTAATTGTTAAATTGTTATGTTTCAGATAATCATTCAGTAAGTAAAAGGCATTCTACATGCATCTTTGGTTTAGTTTGAGATGCTAGATATAAAGGTTGTCACCAAAAAGTTTTCTGCTCTCTTGTGGCATTGGTCTGACCATCATATTGGCAGCATGGGGATCACAATGAACAAAACCATGCTTCAAAATCATCTCCGCAAATGCTTTACTGACCTAGACATCTAAAAGATGTGAGTATTTGTAACATATCACAGGCATGATTAATCAAATGGGTGTACTGTGGCAACTTACTAGGTTTGAAACATCAACAGGGTGAACTCCAATTGATTTAATGCCACTAACATCAGTTACCTCCTTGGCATCCGTAAACTCCATGGTGAGAATTCTAGATGTGCTGAGATTCCAATAAACCTTGGGGGCATATATGCTACCAGGAACCTGAGGAGACAACCTTCTAAAGTTATCCAAACATTTTTCGCTGTTTTTGGTCTCATTCAAGAAGTCCAGTTCCTGAGAATCATAACAGCAAGTTAGCACCAGCTCCAATTTTTCTATTATTATTTTCGTCCCCCCTAAATTGCATAAAAATTCAAGATTGAAATGAAGATACTATTGGAAAGAATATTGACTAGCACAAAACTTAATTTTAACTGGGGACAATCATAGCCATTAATAGACAACAATTACAAAATATCCATTGCTCGTTCATGCATTGCTTGTTCATGCATTGCTTGTCCTTTACAATGTCCACAGAATCGGATGTTCAGGGCCAACTGGACGGCAGAGGATACTAAGAAGTTATGTGAGATCTACTACATCCAAATTGATTTGGGTAACTGCAAAAATGGGAACATGACCAAGTAGGGATGAATAGATATCCAGAAGAGGTTCCGAGATGCAACTGGTAAGCTTCATGACAGTGAGCAGTTTGGCAATAGGGTCAGAGAGTTGAAAAAACAATGGCTTTTCATCGAGGAACTTCGGCACAAGTCCACCGGCGTAGGACGCCGAGAAGATGGCTCCGTGGTTATGAATGACAAGTGGTGGGAGGATATACTCGCCCTCACAAGGTTCATGACCTTTGCACACTTCTTTATGTACAAAGTTTTGTTCTATATTAGGTACTAACAACATGTGGATTCTTCTTTGCACTGCAGGGCAAGCAAGAGTGGTTGGATCTCAAGGACGGATGGCTAGAATACATTGATGAAATGGACCGCATGTTTGCTGGAGTTGCGGTGACGGGAGAAACCGCATATGTTCCTGGGGCGAGCCGTCACCTGAACTTCATTAGTAGCGGTGACGAAGAAGAAACTGCTGAGTTGGGGACCCCTTAGACCCATGTTGGCCCCCAGAGCAGTGGAACCCCAGGTAGCAGTGGTAGCAAGAGGACTTCGAGCAGCTGGCAAAGCACTGGAACAAGTCCTGTCAAGAAGGCCAGGAACACACCTGTCCGAAACATGAATACCAACATGACCAGGTTCAACTCCAGTTACGATCGTAGGACAGAAGTGATTGAGAACATCTATGCCCAGAAGAACCAGAGTGTTCAAATGGAAGTGAGCACCAAGAAAGAGGCAGAGAAAAAAAGGGAAAATGAATAGAAACAAGTTGTAGACTCAGCTACAGAGCTAGGGGTGCACAAGATGGACCCGAAGCTGTGGGGTGGTGTGGTCAAAATCTGCATG
Organism: Saccharum hybrid cultivar R570; assembly: GCA_038087645.1. Taxonomy (NCBI): domain Eukaryota; kingdom Viridiplantae; phylum Streptophyta; class Magnoliopsida; order Poales; family Poaceae; genus Saccharum; species Saccharum hybrid cultivar. Next base: position 4,583,623 of record JAQSUU010000191.1, on the reverse strand, counting down.
AATGACAACCTCAGGCATATCTATCTGTGTACTCCGGTTGAAGCAAGGCTTCCGATGATTCAGTCCAATGTTGATATGGTGTAGAACCAGCCCCTTCCATCAATGCATTGCACCTACGTGTGGCTGTAGTTGGCTTTTGTGTATGCTTGTCGTGTCTCGTATTTGAACTATGTGTTTTAAGTTGGTTGTTGTGATGAACTATGTGGTTAAGCCTTTAATTTGAAGCTTGTTTGTTCTAGTAAGTTGTAATGCTTAGTATTTGTTATACTGTTTGGCTGTGTGCGGGCATGGGAATAATGTCATTAAGGCATACATTGTGCTTACTAGTTCTGTTCTGTATTGGAATGGCCAGAAAATTCATGCTGAGGTTGATGGTCTAGTGGACAATGAGGGCGACGAGGACGACTGGTGGGAAGAATTCTGGAACCTAGTGCTTGAAGACGATGATGAAGCACAATTTATCTTTGGTACGTATGAATATGCTCAGCATATCAACAAGTATTGCAGTAGACGCCCGTATAGGACTCCACCATATACTGGGGACGAATGGGTAAAAGATAAGCTTAATGATGAAACAACATGCTACGACATGTTTAGGATGAGTCCCGAAATGTTTTATAGGCTGCATGAATTGTTGACAACCCAATATGGCCTAACATCATCACCAAAGTCTAGCTGTAGGGAGGCTCTAGGTATCTTCCTTTGGATATGTGGCGCACCACAGTCAGTTAGGCAAGCAAATGACAGATTTGAAAGGTCGCTAGCCACTGTGCATAACCTTTTTTACAAAGTCCTGAAATGTCTTTGTGGCCCTATCTGGGGACATCATTAACCCTAGGGACGCATATTTTACCACAATTCATCCCAGACTAGAGAACACTTGGTTCTACCATGAATTCAAGAGATGCATAGGAGCAATAGATGACACTCACATTCCTGTGGTAGTGGCAGAGGATATGTTCCAGCAGCACTTGTGTCGAAAGAGCAAGACAACACAGAATGTCATGGCCGCTTGTGACTTTGATATGTATTTTTACTTTTGTCCTTGCTGGGTGGCCTGATTCGGTGCATGACATGAGAGTGTTTGACGATGCAATCACACGATGGGCCTCCAAATTCCCGATGCCACCTAGAGGTAAAAACGTTGCTATGTCATTACTGTTTCCTAATTTCGACATTGTAAACTTACAGGTACTCCATGCTGTAGGGAAGTACTACCTGGTGGACTCGGGGTATGCAAACCGGCACGGGTTTTTGTCGCCTTACCGGCAGACCAAGTATCACATCCAAGACTTTCAAAACGCCGCCGAACCACCACAAGGTATGAAGGAGACGTTCAACTATGCACATTCGTCTCTTAGAAATGTGATAGAAAGGGCGTTTGGAGTGTTGGAAATGAAGTGACACATATTGCTGGACATCCCCGCATATCCACCTCAAACACAGACAAAAATTATATGTGCATGCATAGCCTTGCACAACTTCATCAGGTTAAATGCTCAATTTGATAGTGACTTTTTTTTTAAGTTGACAGCAATGTCAACTACGTTCCTGTTGAAGCCACTCTAGATCAGCCAGAAACAGAGTCTGCACCAGAAGTGCGGATGTGGAAAGCATGAATGCATTCTGAGACAGACTGGCTGAACATTTGTATAATAGATGTAATTCGTGAGTGCGGATCTGTTATTGTTGTTGTACTTGTTGAGGATGTAATTTGTGAGGATGTGTTTCAATTTGCGTTCGATTTGACTGGTTTTGAAAATAGATGTAATTCGTGAGTGCGGATCTGTTATTATTGTTGTACTTGCTGAGGATGTAATTTGTGAGGATGTGTTTCAATTTGCGTTCGATTTGACTGGTTTTGAAAAGTTCAACGGTAGAATAAGTAGCTGAGGGGGTGAAATAGATTTTTTTTTTTCTGACCTATTTTTTAAGACACAGCGGAGCGGGCGGTCACGGCTCGCCGGTCGAGCGTGCAGACGCGCTCCGCTGGAAGCGTCGGGGTCGGGGTGGCTCCGTTGCTGCCTGGGCTAGAGATGACGAGTGAACACTGGGCACCTGGGCCAAATTCTCATGGGTGACTATGGTCCTGTTCATCTGGCTTATAATCCGTCTTATTCAGCTTGTTTTTTTAGCTGGAACAGTATTTTTCTCTCACAAAAAATCAGCCAACAGTGTTTTTCAGCTGGCTTATAATTCCAGCCGAACGGCTCCTATAAAAAACTTTGAGTTTTTTTTGGGTGAGATTCCAGAATAGTCCCGAACCTACCTGGACTATCCACAGGACAAGGATCAGCGAACAAAAGACTGCAGACGAGACTAATCAGTAATCACTTAAACTTTTTTTTTGAGGCGTCGGCAGGGAAGCCCTCTACCTAAAATTTTTTGTATTTCTATCTGCCTCCAAAAGAGGGCCGGAGAGAGAGAGTGGCCACGTCGTCCGATTTTTGCGGCCGTCGGATCAGACACGTGGACGGTCCAGGTGGGGCAAGCCACGGTTATTTTTCAAAAAAGCCCTTCTTTTTTCTAGAAATCAACATGAGCTCCACAAGCCCTCTCAATATATTTTGCGAAACCACCTCAGATTATTGTGAAATCAACCCGCAGTCCAGATTGGATGGGTTTCAGGTTTTTTTTTTGCAAAAAATACCTTCTCTTTATCAAAAATCAACCCGCGCTCTAGAGACACTCTCAACATTTTTTGCGAAAACATCCTCAGATTTTTCTCAAATTAACCCGCAGTCCACCTTTGATTATATATATATATATATATATATATATATATATATATCTTTTTCCAAATAAATTAGCTGAAACTTCAAAATTGCATAGTAAATCATGGAAAAATCGTAAATTAGAAAAAACAAGTTGATCTAAAATCCTCACAAATAGATCTATGCAGTGCATCCATAAGACTACATACAGTAGGTACTCTAAAATGATACTCTAAAGATTTAGAGTATGAATATAGAGTAAAAACTGCTGCATTGGGTACTCTAAAACGATACTATATCCTTTCTCTCACTCTATATTTAGAGTTGTACTGTGCTTACTCTATACTCAATAGTGGCGGCCCACTAGCTAAACAAAGAAAAAATGCTATAACTCACAAACCAAAAATCCAAATTAAATTTCGATTGTACCATTAAATTCGTCTCAATAAATCCTTTAAAACTATATCAGACATGGATATATTTAGATAAAGTGACAAGTGGGTCCCACAGTGGATAGAGTGGATAGAGGATGATATAGAGGATGAATGGGTGCGGAAAAATTGAGTATAGATGAGAGAATCTTGCTGACTAGGACGTATAGAGGATGAATATAGAGGTCCATGAGCGTGGGTAGTCTAATATGACATGTTTTAATAAGAATTTTTTCTACAAAGTTTTACCTATACTTTTTAGGGGTAAAATCATATTGACTGAAACCTCAAAAATGCATAGTAAATCACAGAAAAATTGCAAAATAGAAAAACAAGTTAACCTGATTGGAGTGATTGCAATATAATTATTAGCTCCATGATGCAACCACCGCATGGTACCGCGCGGCAAGGCCGCGCTGCTTTCTAGTATACAAAGGATGGGCACAAGTTACAGAGCTTATAAAGCTCAAAGGAAAAGAGAGGGAAACATTATAGGAAATTCTCTCGCTACAAATCTAGAGCTAGTCTCCTGTCTTGCTTGGCTCTGATTCATACCAGACCAAGCTCTTCTCTGAAGATCGCTTTCCATTTCTCTAAGCTGGAAGGGCCATTGTCAAAGATAACACCATTTCTGACTTTCCAAATGGCCCAGCAGGATGTAATCATCAATTCTCTACTCTAAAGCTACTGTCACCAAAGGAAGTCCTTGCTTCTATCACCATGTCTAGTGGAGGAAGGCTGCAATCCCAGAAGATGCTCATGGTGTCCCAACACAGAGATGAAAGCATGTTCCATCACACCCAGTGTTACAGAGAACATATGTAGTAATCACTTAAACTGGACTGGAAACAAAATAACACAAAAAAATTGGTTTGGTGATAAATTTGACGCTGAATATATAGCAATTGTGTTAAAGATGCATTTAAATCTTTTTTTTTTGCTATTTCGTTGAAACACCTATTTTTTTCAATTACAAATTGTGTGGAAAAACACAAATGATGCCATGAAGATTTATGCCCTATGAAACTACGCAGATTCATGATAACATATATTTATTTATCTCTATCTACAACTAAAAAGATTCGAATGTTATCATCACCGGAATTAATCGGACCGCCTCCTCCTAATCGCGTCACCTCGAGAAAAAAATCGGAGCGCTCGACCGCTTTCGCGCTGCCTCCGGTCTGGAGAAAGCCCACGCACGACGCCTCCCACGATCCTCCCCTTCTATCGCGCGCTGCCAAGGCATCGGCAGAACCGACGCCCAGCTCGGCACGATCCCCACCGCCGCGATCCGCTGTTGGACACCAAGGAGACCTCTGCCGCCGCCGCGAAGCACTACTTCTACGGATGCCGACCTCCGACACTGCAACCTTGGGCGCATCCCCGACGCCCGCGCCCAAGGACGCCGACCTCCGGTGACTCCGCTGCCGCTGCCTCCTTGTCCGGCCCCGGCGTCTCTTCCCGCGATGCCTCCCCTGACCTACTCTCCGGCGCCCTCCCCGACCCAAAAGGCCGCCCCGCCGTGACCTTGGGCGCGTCCCCGACGACTCCGCTGCCGCTGCCACCTCGTCAGGCCCCGGCGTCTCCTCCCGCGACACCTCCCTCGACCTCTTCGGCGCCCTTCCCGACCCAGAAGGCCGCCCAGGTCCCGGCCCCCTATGCCCAATGCCACAGCATCCGTCCGACGAGATAATCAGGCTGCCTACAACGAGGATCTCCTCAGACCGAGTCCATCGAGGTGTGTGGCTTGTGCTTCTAACCTGCTCACCAAAATGTTTCCTCCAGCATCACCTTGGTAGGCACGCCGCGGGGCATGGACCTCTCCACCCTGCCCTCCCGCTGGTGTGCTTCGTCACGTGCGCCGCGCTGCCCGTCGAGGTCCGGGACGAGAAGAAGCAGCAGCAGCAAAGCAACAGGCATCCCGCTACTCTGTCCCAACCGCTGGGACTGAACGAGAGATTTTCCCGGTCCCAGGTATGCTAATGCTAATTATGCTAATTACGGTACTTGACTCTTGCAATGAAACTTGGCATTATTCATGGCAAATTCCATCGTGGGAGTTAGTAGAGTCCAAACCAGTGTGGTGATCTTCACTATATTATACATTTACTAGGTGAGTGCACGTGCGTTGCAATGGGACAATAATCATGTATGCACGTGTAATATTTAGATAATACTATTATGATTATCTCAATCTTAAACACTCCATTCATATTTGTGGTGGTCCCGTCGAGACAATAGATGTATTCATTCACTAATGCTCATGAATTACCACAGAGATGAAAAGAATAAACACGATAAAAGGGCATGAAAAATATATGGGTGTTTTGAGACGACCAAGCACTACATCTGCGGTCACAAATGATGTCTCTTCTCCATCGAGGTGACCCACTAACTGATTTGGGCACGCCTGAGGACACCACAGACATATCGTATACGTTAGAAGTTTAAGGCATATTTGAAATCAAGAACCTCCTAAACATTATGGGTGGAGTATATTTGGAGCAATGGTAATAGAAAAAAGGTTTAGGGTTGCAAGGATTTAATTTCATCTGAGATCTGTAAAATTTGCATTGAACAACACAAAAGCTTAGATGCAATCTCAACAAAATTCTGATTCATATCTCAGATGCATAATCATCCCATTCACAGCCTTAACCACTTGAAGTTGCAACTCTTAGTCAAAAATTGGACTTCACATTTATATAACCTCTGAACTGTAAGAGGTCTGTTGCAACAATAGGAAAAAAAGGTAACCAATTGTAAATGTTTCATGAGGTAGAAAATTTTCCGCTATGTGATCTCCAGAAGCACTGCATGAACAACGATTACAAGGAAAAGTAACAAAACTGGTGTCAAAACTGCCCACGTAAGTTCATATGTAGGGCAGTGAGCAGTCAGTTCAAGATTTTTTTTGTTATAGGCCCAGGGCAAAAATTTTATTAAAGCAAACCTTAGAAGGAGCCGAGTAGGTGCAGGACCAATTTCATAGCCCTGCCTTAAACATGTTGTCTCTCTGTTGAAGCTTAGCCACTCATGAAGAACATGGAGACCATGCTGTCAAACTCAGAAAGAAATATACCATCATAAGCATTAAAATGCAGTGAGATAAAAATCATGTAGAAATCTTAACCAATGAGAGATGCAGAAGACACAGAAATAAGATTATATGAATAGAGGAATGACAGTTAAATGATTGTTACAGAAATCATTCCCTTTGTCATCGCAAGCACCGGCATGCTTCATAGCATCTCTCGATCACGACGGTGCTGGTGGTTCAATTTTGAAATCATTGTAGGCTTTGGATATAAAATCAGGATTAAAGGACTATCGATCTGTCTTTAGCAGAGAATAAAGAAGGTGAGATTTCTAGCATCAAGCGGATAGAAGCTGAAGATAAAGAAGATGGACGATGTACTATGCCTTCACCGGTGATCCAAAAATGTGAAGTACGGCCACTACATGCTAATGGAGTCTTGGTGGTGTACTGTATCTCCGCCTCCCACGGACGTCAACTCTCACTGGGCATGCACTTGTGCCTCCGTGTCCGGCAATATTGGTAGCGGCACATCGGCCTCCGCTCCAGCCGGAGACATAGCTGCAGCCACGCTGCTACAATCTGCTCCGCCCAGCACACCACCACCCGCACGAGCTCACCGTATCTACAACCGCTGCCTCCCGTGCGAGTGGGCTAGGGCCCCAAAGGAGACATCGACGCAGAAGGGGCTGGAGTAAACAGGGTTGCCGGAGTAGCGCGAATTCACGGGGGCAGCACAACATGCAGGCGGGGGTTGCGGGTGGTGGCGGCGGCGCGCAGGCAGGAGGGGGCGAGGGTGGCCCTATTAGGAGAGTACACCACGATGGCGAGGAGTGGCACGTAAGCAGGGTTGGCGACGGCGACGGCGGCTGGCGTGAGATGCGAGAGCGTCATGGAGGGGAGGTCAGCTCCGCGGATGGTGTTGATGGGGCAGCTGAACAGTTTGGTTATTATGTTGTTTCCTTACCATAATAAAACATCCTTTTCATTTGCGACTTTCTGTTTTTTTTGTTGGCAACTACTTGTTTAAGAGTCTCAAGCAGTTTGTCTAAGTTCTAAACATTAAACTGTAAATTTTAGCTTTCTAATTTGAGATTATCATTGGTATTGTTTCAGCACATCTTATTATGTAGTTTCATGAGGATATAGATATTGTCGTCTGACCTGAGGTATTTCTTTCAGCACTTCTTAAACACTAAACTGGAAATTTTAGGATTCTAATTTGAGATGATCATTGGTATTGCTTCTGCACTTCTTATTATGCAGTTTCATGAGGATATAGATATTGTCATCTGACCTGATGTATTTCTTTCAGCACTTCTTAAACATTAAACTGGAAATTTTAGGATTCTAATTTGAGATGATCATTGGTATTGCTTCTGCACTTCTTATTATGCAGTTTCATGAGGATATGGATATTGTCATCTAACCTAATGTATTTCTTTCAGCAAATTTGATGATATATTTGAAGGTTTCGATCGAAGGTTTGCTTGATGTCTTTGATCCCAATGCAGCTGGAATACGCATGAGTTTGACCTGCTAGCATACTCACTTCGATACTAGCCCTGCCTAAAATACAAGTCTAGAAAATTTATATGATACATGAGTGTTTTGCATGTATTTCTTAAGGTTTAGTTGGCTAATTACTTTAAATTTAGTTGCACTTACATGTATTTCTTTCTTAATAAGGTTCAGATGGCTAATTACCTTTAATCCGGGGGATTGTATGCAAGGGTCGAGGTGCTGGAGGCGGACATGGTGGCTCTGTGGAGGGAGATCTCCGCGCTACGAGTGGAGAGGGCATAGCTGGTGATGGCCAGGGAGATGGCGCAGTGGCTCTGCTGGGAGATGGTGTAAGTCAATCAACCTCACTATGAACTGGATCACTCAAGATCAGAGGCCCAACTGAGAGATATGGTACTGCTTCAGAACTTGCAGCTTTTCTGTTTTTGTTGCATATTATTTAAAGCAGCTTTATGTACATGCAAGAGCCATGATTAGGCACCAGGAACCACTTAGTGGCTCCTAGAAACTATCCACGACTTAGGCAACTGACCACTAATTACTATGACCAATCACCCAACACCACACACTTGTCCTAAAGACTAGCTAGGACAATGCTACCCGTAAACTGAAACAAACAGCTATTTACACTTGACTCTATCTACTGCTACTGAATAATGTGCAGGGAGTACAGCCATCAGATGGTTGCTCAGCAGAGAGACATTGTGAAGAAAGCAATAGTCCATGCAAGGAGTTTCTCAGTGCTCAGGATTTGCAGATTTGCAAGATATACATTTGCTAACCATATTGGTCAATGTTATCAAGCTGTTTTCAATCTAAATAGGAAATAATATCAATTTTGTTAGTTAAAGGTGCTAAGTTGGGCACATTTATTTACAGTATCCAGTCACATTGCAGGGATTGATTTGGTAGAAAGATTCTCCTACTGTCTTTGATTAAATGATGTAATGTTGAAACTCTTAGCTGGACAAGAGTAGGGGGGAAGTAATTAGATCCTTGGATATAATTCAGTGATTTCTTGCGGAGGAAAAAAAAAGAAAATGATCTTTTAGGGTCAGGTGAACTGAAGTGTTATACCAATGAGTTAGTATTTTCTTTTTCTCGGGTTCAATGATGAGGGAGTGAACTACATGATCCACCTTTTGATTTTATTTTACTGCTTTGTCATTTTTTGTTAGACTTGTAGGCTGAACTTGCATAGTGAAGTGCTTCTGTATGTAAAATACGAAGTGCTTCAAAAATCAAAATATTGAGAGAAAATTTAATGTTTAAGTTATATGTAGTTTTGGTTCTTGGAAAAGTATAGAAGTTGTTCTCATGGTAGAAGTATGTTGCTCTTTCGAGTTCCTTGGTATATTTACATTGGCAAGTATATGATATGCAATACCTTATCTTCATTTAAATGAATATATGCCTATCACATATATAATGTTGTAACAAAAAGAACCACGACAAAGTTGAATTGAGCTTTTTTGTTAAAAATACTGATTCAACATGCGTATGCGATGGCTGATAAGTGATTCCCATAGCAACGCATGGGTACTCAACTAGTGTTGTTAGAAGGAAGATTTGTGATTGTACAACCAATCGCCTCCAATCGAAAAATATTCATGAGGGAGGTGCGAAAAAAGTGTCGCCAATTATATACATTTCTATACATATATGTCAAAGGTCGACCCATAAGGCCTCACCGCCTCAGACCTCAGCTGCAGGAACGAATTTACGAGGAAAAAGTCTACTTCACCCCCTAACTATGGTGGTGGACTACTTAACTCCCTCAACTATGAAACGGTCTATTCTCCCCCTGATCTTTTCAAAACCGGTCAAATTACCCCCCAGACAGTTTTCAAAAGGGGGTTTTGGTACAGTACCGGCGGTATTGCTACAGTACCAGCGGTTTTGCCTTTTATTTATTTCGGCTGAATCTTTGAAAAATCATAGTAAATCACAGAAAAATTATAAAATAGAAAATCTAATTTTGTTGGACTCTACATGAGTAGATCTACGCAGTGAATATATAATATGGTATGCTTTAGTGCAACAAAATTAGAGTCCAAATTACAGAAAAAATAGATCAAAATCTACAGCAAAAACTTTGTACTAAAGCATATCATATTATATATTCACTGTGTAGATCTAATTATGTGGAGTCCAACAAAATTGGATTTTTTAATTTTATGATTTTTCTATGATTTACTATGATTTTTTAAAGATTCAGCCGAAATAAATTAAAAAGGAAAAAGGCAAAACCGCCGCAGACTGTAGCAAACACGCGGTTACTGTAGCAAACTCGCCGTTTCAAAACCACCTAGAGGTAATTTGACCAGTTTTTAAAAAGTTCAGGAGGTAGATTATATCGTTACAGAGTTGAGGGGGTTAAGTTATCCACCCTCCATAGTTGAGGGGGTAAAGTAGACTTTTTCTAATTTACGATGATGGGACTCAACAGGTGACCAGGGCCACACCAACAACTACAACTACCACTTCTTCAGTATAACAAAGAATGAGAATGTTATTTTTCTGCACATTACATCTTTGTGTGCGAAAATTCAACATATACTGCTCAAGTACAAATCTGAGCAGGAGGGAGAAAATGAAAAGAATTGACATTTCTAACATCTACCATGTATGGTATGAAAGAAAGAAGAAACTGTTAATACGTGCTATTGTACAATTATGCTATGAGGTGGGTCTTGGTACTGAGAAGCAGTGTCACAAGATGCTGCCCAGCAACCATAGGTGCACAGCGAGCCAGTACAACATAAAACCTAGCCTTGCTCGTGGTCGGTTCATCAGAATTTGGCTCCCCGAGACCCTACAGAAAGACACAAGCTGATTAAACCATAACGGAACAACTGAAGTGAGATGCAGCATTCTCCTCATACACAATCATCAGAGCCCAACCATCAATTGATCAAGAGAATGGATAAAGCACAATATTTTTTTATTTCATTTTAAGAAATAAATTTGACTTGTCATGTTCTATGAATTTAACTCTTCTTTCCAGTGAGCCCAGTCATAAATGCAGAAATATAAAGCATCTTGTGCAAACAAATAGCCAGGTGAAATTATGCAAACTATTTTAATCCAGGCATCGAAATTAGACCAAAATATTTGTGAAGATAGTACTGAAACTTCATGATCAGATACAATGTCTTAGGAGAACAAACAAAACAAGAGAGAACCTAATTACTGGTTGGACTTGATAAGCACTCCTAAGTCCTATCAGTGTTGGAAATGACTAGTATTTGTGAAGGTTGTTTTGTTTCTCCTGAGACTGTTGACCAGAAGTTTTGTATGCATCTAACTACTGATTTTGGCTTGATATGCGCTCCTATCACTATTGGAAACAGAAGGCAGTATCAAAAACTGACATGTGGTAACTCCTCGGTGTAACAAGAAATTTACTGTGTAACAAGAAAGCAAAGGGTATAGCAGCTAGAATTATCAGGGTACAGGTAATCCTTTTTTGGAGCCTATGTTATTACATAAATTTCAAAGAATCATTTAGCATCGGAGAAATGGAGACATTCCTTTTATCTTTGAAAAAAAGGGCAGATATCCATTTTACAAAATTAATTGAAACCTGTAGAGCCAAGCAGCGCAAGTTACTGAACCACTAGAGCCTAAGGGAATGAGAGAATGTCGAGCATGGAGCATGGTCCACCAAACTCTTTAAGTTTCCAACACACATGTACAGCATTATCCATTACTGTGCAATCAGCTTACCAGAAGGCATCGACCCTGTCAGCGATGTGCTTTCCCTGAGCTGGAATGAAGCCAGATGTATGGAGTGATTTTATACGCCCTTCGAAGATGAGAAATACAGTGCTGTTAGAGACACTAGAAAATTAGCGGAACTACACCCCCCCACCCCCCCACCCCCCTCTCATCCTCTTCCTTGTTCCGCGCAAAAACAAAAGCACAAAAGAAGAAGGCTGCAATACCCTTGTCATCTGAATCCTGCGCAGCAATTAATCGTTCCGACTCTGAACCAATGTTGAGAACAAGATGATCGGACGACCCCTTCCGCATTGTTCTAGCATGTGCAGCTGTAGAGACAGATGAAACTGATGCCTTGCCCACTGGTCCCTGCAGAGTAGTTCAAACCACCAAATTATAAACATGCTTAATTACATCTGTGCAGAGCTGAGCTAGGATGCAAGGAATAGCTCCTGAGCAACACATTGACAAACTACTATCATCAGAAACACCATAACAAAGGCAATGTTAATCATATATGACCAGTGAATATCACAGCGAAAGAACAATACATTACTGCAAAACATTATGAATGCCAGTAGCATATGCCAGAAGATTAAAAAGGAAAACTAATGACAGAAGTACAAGCAGAAACAAGACTTACCGCATCTTCAATCTCAGACATATCTGAACCAATTGCTGAGGAAGATGCTTCAAATGATCTGTCTTTACTAGCTTCTGGCTGAGCAAGTCGCGCATGGTACAAATCCTCAAGCATCTTAACTTTTGTTGATAGCTCATCAACTGCCTTTTCCCTTGACTGCAGCTTTGCTCCCAGCTCCTGTGTCATGGATTTAGCATTCCCAGCTTCAGTACTTGAAGCAATTATTAGTTTTTCCAGCTTCGATAAGAGAGCTTGTGTGGTAGCAGGTTTGTTATCTTCTAGTACATCTTTTCCTCCAAGATATCCTAACCGCTGAATCATTCGCTCCATACTAACGGTTACCTCAAGAAGTTCACTTCCTTTGGATTCTAACTCCCTATTAATTAGATCACTATTTCTGGAGACCTCTCTTAGCTGTTCAATTTCATGAGTATATGATTCAATATTTAACTGTAAATCTTCATTTTCATATCTTAAGGTCTCAACCTCACGTTGAAGTGCACTGAATTCATCAATGACAACAAAAAGTTTGTCGAGCAGACTAGAGAATGTAGCCTCTTCCCTCTGCACATTTGACTCGCTTGACAGCATATTTAACTTACTTATCTTCTCAACAAGGGCTTCCATTTGATCTTTTGAAATTGCATTGTCAGTTATACCTGAAATTTTCAAGAAAAAGAGTTTGGCAAGTTGAAACAGGTAAATATAAGTTTGAAACAAAAAAAACATAATGAATATAAGAACCTCCAATTACTAGTGGTGTGGCACGATTTTACCTCTGTATGCTGAAATTTGAGTGTGCATATTTAGTTCCATTCTGTTGCATTCATCCTGTAATATTTTGAGTTCTTTCTCCAGCATGCATACCCTTTCAGCAGACAACTGATGCTCATGTGAAGCAGTTTCAGCAGCTGATTCAGCTTGTTTCAGCCTCATTTTGAAGTCATCCAATGAAGTTATCACAAGCCCCTTAATGGCAGATAATTTTTCAGACTTGGACTTAAGTGTGTCAATCGTAGCAAGCAAAGTATCAGCCACCTTATTATAATCACCGGTATCCTCATTCTTCAGATCAGACACAGTTACTTCTAGTTCAGACCCTATGCTTGAGCTGCCTGTAGCCAAGTCTATTGCATATCCAAGATCAACCATATCATCAAAAACAATTTCAATTTGTTGGATGCAATAAATACATTTTGATGACATTGCTCTCAGCTCTTTTTGTAGAGAAAGCACTTCAGATTCCTGAGCTCTGTTATGAGCATCCTTGTTCCCCAATTCAATCTTCAACATGTCATGCTCTTCTAGAGTATGAGCAAAGGTGTTGCTCACTAGTTGCAGAGAACGAAGCACCACAATAATATTGCTATTCATGTAGGTTGACAAATCTTTTAAAAAACTAGAAAAGTATTCAGCTTGGTTGCTCAACTGTTCAACAATAGTAGACAAGGATGAAGTGTCATCAATATTCCCTTTTCTAGTTTTGTTGTTGACCAATCTTTCTGTAACAAAGCTATCATAGTCCGGAAGAGATAAAAGTGTTGAGAGTTCTGAATCCTGCTTACATTTTGTGATCATAGAGAGGTCAAGTTAGCACAATCATTATACCTGGCAAGAATTATAAAGCAAACTAAAGGGAAACAAAGAGAAAAAGGTATATTCTAAGATGGGGAGGGGAGTTTACAATTGATTAAGATCCACCTCTTTCACCGCTCGGGCAACATGCAGGCAAAATAATGTAGTAAGTGAATCTAGATGGCCATGTTAACACTTAACAGTGGATTCCAATCATCGCCCTAAATTATCTTACTAGCAAGATCAGATGCGCCATGTTGACCGCTCTTAATTAGATTACTCTTACTCGTTCAGCTATCTTGTTTACTGGTGGGAAGCAATTGCACACACTGAGAATAACATTACAAAGTTGACAGGCCTGATAACACAGAACTAGATTAGAAACTATGATGATTAGACAAAGCATACAACTCAGCCTAAGCACTGATGGAAGTACAGTGTATAGATAACTCTAAAAAGCCAACAAGATGAATAAACCAACAAATTATCTCACTTCACTGCATAGAACAGAGAATCCTAAAAAATGCATCATCATAAGGAAAAAATTACCTCCACAATTGGATCATTCTGAAAACCCTTCACAGAAAGCTGCTCATGCATACTCTTGACTATAAGGCACATATCTCTCAAGCTGCTGATTGTCTTTCCATATTCTTCAGCTATCAGAGACAAGAGACTATCATCCATTATAAGCATGCCAAGCTTCTCAAGGTAACCATGTTGTTCTGTTGAATGACTTTGTAAGTGCCCGTGAGTTTTATCCAACTCCTCCAAACATTTGGTTAGCTTAGCATTAAGAGCATTGGTTTCTGTTTCATATTTAGCTTCAGCTTCATTCTTTTCAGCGTCAAGAATAGAAATATTTGATCTAGCCTGTGATAGTGCATCTTGTAGTAAATTAATGGTGGTGTTGGCATGTTCAAGATTCCTGAAATTGATTGCCAGTTCCTCATTTGTTTTCTCCAACTCCTCCTGTACAGCAGAAGTATGTAACTGTATTTGACGTTTTTCTTCAGAAATGGAAGAAATATGATCTTTTAGTTTACCCAACTCATCTTCTAACATGTTTATGGTGGAAAGGGCATCAGAATGCCTGCTAGCATGTAAGGTAATTTGCTCATTTGCTTTGTGTAGCTCATTTTCAAGAGAACTCTTAGCAGCTTGAGATTCCTGGACGTATTGGGCAATATGGCTAAACTTTTCCGTAGGCTCCTCAAAAGGCTGATCAATAGGAAGAGTAAGGCTTGATATTGAATCAGCAAGAGTGCCCCAGGAAGCTCGAGCTTCTTCCAACATGCTTTCTAATTTCACCTTTTCATCATTAAGGGTAACAATATCTACTTGCAGCTTTTCCAAATGTGCAGCCTGCAACGATAGATGCTCAACGTGCTCTCTGAGATCTGTCATGACAGATTCTCTTGACTCTATCTCACGTCTTAGATTCTCAATATCCATGTTCTTTGCATCCAGTTCTTGTTTTATTTTATCTGCTTCGGAGGTTTTCTCAACAAAAGCTTGGCTTAGGTTTTCTGTTTCCACACAACTATCATCCAGAGCATGTTTAAGCCTTTCAATCTCAGAGTTTTTCCCATCCAAAACTTGCTTCACATTGTCTGTTACAGACTTATTTTCATCCAGAGCATGCTTTAGCTTCTCTATCTCAGAGCTCTTCCATTCCAAAACTTGTTTCAAATTCTCTATTTCAGAGCTCTTCTCGTTAAGGGCTTGCTTGAGTCCTTCGCGCTCATGTACCAGACCCTTGCCCTTCTTTACAGCCATTGACAACTTCTCTCTAAGCAATGCTGATCTCTCCTCCACCCGTTCGAGCTCCTTCTGCAGTGACACCTTCTCATTTTTCAGAACAAGAATCTCCTCGGCCGTTCTTTGCAGTTCACCAGTCCTCTCAGATCTGTCAATCATGTCTTCCTCGAGAATCATCTTACATAGTGTTGATTCCTGATCTAGGGTATACAGTAATGCCTGTAGCTTCTCAAAATTGTCACTCTCGATAGGAGAAGATTTTGTTCTTTGTTGGATGTTTCTGAGGCCCTGTACCAATTCGGCAATATCCATAGGCTCACTACCCTCCAATGTGACATCAGAAAATTCCGCAAATGCCTTTAGCAGCTCATTATTTTGTGATGAGACAAGGGCCAACTTATTAACAGTAGCGTTGTATAGGGACATCAATTCAGAATGTTCATTTACAAGAATATCCTTTTCCTGTTTCTCTTCCAGTAGAATAATTGTCAAACGGTCAATTTCCTCATGCATTGAAACCAACTTCGATTCATGTGCAGCCAGTCTAGCCAACATTTCAGCAGACTCATCATGCAACCGGACCGCATCATCTTTGGCCTGGTTCAGTGAGCTGGCAAGCCAACTGATCTGGGAATCAAGTTCAGCGGCAAAGACCGAATGTGGAATGTCAACTGAGCTCAAGATTTCTTTAACTTTGTGGTGCTCTGAGAAGATCATATCTGCAATTTTCTTCTGCTCAACTAACCATCCCATCCTGTCTGTCATCTCCAAGGAAAGAAGATCTTCTGGAAATGTTGCCTCCGACATGATCTCCTCAATGCGTTCAAGAATCCCATCCTTTAGTGAAAGCGAAGCCTGCAGAGAAGTAAGGGCACTGTTTGCTTCATTTAGTTGCTCGATGCTGGTCTTAGCAGCTTCCCATGCACTATATGTTTCTCGAAGCTCATCCAAGCACTTTTCATGCTCATCCGTTTTTTCATCTAGAAAAACCCTTAACTCCTCAACCCTGCTCTCAGCTGCTTGCAGGGCATCAGACTTCTTTTGCAACTCTGCCATGCAACTCTGAAGCTCACCCGTCTTTTCAGCCAAGGCCTGCTTCAAGGAATCACGGTGTTGCACCAGTGACTTGCCCTTTGTAACAGCCATGCTGAGCTTCTCCTTAGTCGTTGATAACTTATGCTCCATCTGCTCAGACTCTGCCTTTGCTTTGCTTGCCTCAGCATTCGCTGCATTCCTAGCAGCTTTCACTTCCTCAAGTTCATCAGCAAGAGCCTTCTTCTCTTCAGCAAAAGCATTCATCTTCTGCAGTAAATCCACCTCATTTCTCTTGCTACCGACCAATTCATCTGCAAGAATACTTAAGATGGTAGCAAGGTCACCATGCCCTGTGGCCACGAAACCAGGCTTCACCTCAGCTAAAATTTGCTCAAGCTGTTCAATACCCATTAAGACCTGCCTGTACCTCTCCACTAGCAATGAAGTCTTCCTTTCCAGAATAGAAATCCCATCCTGCTCAGCACCCTCAAAGCTGGCATCATCTTGCCTAACCACAGCATCAATTGATGCAAGCATCCGCCCAACAGCTTGCTCAGACCCCTCTCTCCACGAACCCAGGTATACATCAGCAACCTCCCTTGATACCTCTGCCTCTGCAGCCCTTGCATGTAGGCTCTCAATCTCCTGCTCCCTGGCCCGTGCCACCGAGTTAAGTTCAAGCACAAGCCGCGAGCAGTCGTCCAGCATTGAATGCAACAGTGTCTCATCAGCGTCCTCTCCATGCGACGCAACTGAAGCTTCCTGCCCCACCATCTCCTGTAGCAACCTCCGGAGTGCCACTGCCTCCCGCGCAAACACCTCCTTCTCTTCCTGAACAAAAAACATTGTTCGTCACATCACGAACTAGAGCTTCCGCAGCAAAATCACGCACAAAACCAATATAATCCGATGGGAGAGGAAAGAGGAAGCAGCACCTGGTACTTGCGGAGCTCGGCGCTGGTGCTGGACACCTCAGGGAAGTCGATGACGGCCATGGACTCGTCTAGCGAGCGTGCGGAGCGAGAGCCGGCGGCCGCGAGATCGTCGGGGGCGTCCTCGAAGGTCTCGCCGCTGGTGGCGTCGTCAGCGGGCATGTTGACGAGGACGCCGCCGTCAGGGTCGGCCCCGGGGCTCCGCGCTTCCTGAAGAGCGAGAGAAGCTTCTCTAAGAAGCCGTCGGTCCGGACCCGTGGTATCCGAGCAGAGGCGGCTTCGCGCCATACCTGGGCAGGAAGCTCGACGAGGACGCCGTCGCTGCTGCCGCTCTCGTCAGAGTGGCCCTGGCCGCGCTGCGGCGAGGAACGGCGGCGGGCGGAGGGGGAGGACGACGAGGAGGAGGACTTGGGGGAGGAATCGGAGTCGGAGTGGTCGCCCATGGCGACGGCGGCGGCGGCGACAGATCTGGGCCGGGCGGGGATCCGATCAAGCCATCGGCTACGCGGGGGAGAGCAGTGAGTCAGGTGGAATGTCTGGTTCGGTGGAGACGATGGGTTGTGGGCCAGTCCCGGCGTCCCGGATGCGTGACGCCTGCAGCTGTAGATTACACATGGGTCCCAGGTGGCAGTGGGAGAGCTGGCGGGAGTGATTTTTCAATATGGTGCTGGCTATTCCGCTAATGTCAGCGGCTCGGCGACCGAGGGCCCACCTGTCGGCGCGCGAGTACGTGCTCGGTGCACCCCGCAGGAATCCACTGCGCAGCCCAAGATCGATTTGTGCCTCGTTGAGACGTTTTTGAAGGAAGCCGACGTTGACCCGGAAACACGGGGATGGTCAGAGACTCATAGGTCACGTTTGCACTTTGGGACTTTTCGGACGCCTCGACGGATCGAACGCTCATTTATAACCGCGTTTGATCTGGAGATTGAACTGATCAGGAATGGAAATGGTGCAGCGTGGAACAGGTCATCCTGTGTTTGTCAAAGGAATGAACTCGTCCGAGATAATTTGCCTTTTCGTTGGACTTGGCAAAGTGGCTTGGAGAGGACGACTCCATTCCAAGACGCAAACCAAACGCTGCGATTAGAGTTGGAGTTTTGGATCCTATAGTTTCAAACCAAACACACTAGTCACGTAGCCATCCTAGAATAGTTGTCCGATGGTGGATCCTATGATAATCAACGTTTCCCCCCACTTGTTAGATTCTAGTCTAACTCTAAGAGCAAGTTTTACAGTTGAGACAAGCATTTGGTTATTAGACCATACGTGTTATTTTCACACAAGTTTAGAGATTAACTCATATAATATATTTATTCTTCACACGCTTATATACATACTCTCTCCGTTTCAAATTATAAGTCGTTTTGATATTTTGGTACAACCATTTTGCTATGCATCTAGATATAATAATATGTCTAAATACATAGCAAAATAGATCAACCAAAAATTCAAAGCAACTTATAATTTGAAACGGAGAGAGTAGTATTTTATTACACATGACCCACTTGTCATCCTCTACCCACCCACACCTTTTATTATTTCTCGCAAGAATCAAAGACATGCATCTGCAGATAAAAGAGCATTGGATCCCATGTTTAGCTGGTCGATGACTGCAGCGCCAAGCTAGCTCACCTCTTTCCTCCACCTCACCTTGCAATATGATGTTTTGGTCATTACGCCCATCACTTGACTTCCTCTAAATATTAGCCACTCTATGGCACGCTTCCTACATAGGTATGACCACCCTCACACAACCTCTGCATCAAGATATAGTGATGTTGCAATAATTGTATCCTAATATTGTATATCAAAACCTTTTCAGAATGCTGCATGCGTTGTATACTGCACCCTTTCTCGTATATATGGTCAATATTGTACTTGCATATGCTCGCTAAAGTGCGAGTGCAGCATTCACCTCGCATCGTGTCATACCATTTGGACATTAATGAGGCAGAGAGAGGGAGAGAGATACAAAGGTAGCTATAGCATGTTGCAACATCTAAAATGCCCATATAAAATACTAAGAGGAATCCTACTACAAGCATGCAACATAGCAAAAGAATGTTTGAAACAAAACACATCACTTGTCGCAACATCGAAAAACAGGCTCTTGCAACATCAAAAAAATACTTTTAAAGATCCATCTCCATCCCAATAAAAAAGTAACATCTAGAGAAAATCACCTCCATCTTGATAAGAACATATCAAAATCTGCTTATTATGTGATGCAATTATAACAAAAGATCAACACCAAATTACAACATCTAGTCAAAGCTACTACAACATGAATAAATCCCCTAAAATCAAATGTCAGAACATTAGAAATCATGTGCTATGATGCAACATGTCTTGATGAAGAGGAAATCCAGCCCCTAGGTGGTGTGACCCTCACCCTCTTCTCAACGTCCACTATCTCTCATGCCCTCATCTCCACCATAGAAAAGGAGATTCATGAGGGGAGTGCTAGGTAGCCCCCACCTTGCCATGGTCATCTTGCCCTTTTGCTGAATCTAGTTCAAAAGGTGGAGGAAGGTCAAGCTCTTTCCTAGGATGAGTGGTCAACCAGTGTATAGCGACTGTAGAAGATGCTAGACGCCAAGCATGTGACTCCCAAGTATGGCCAAGCGGGCACGATGGCAAGGGTGCAAAGTGGGCAAGCGCCATCAAGAAGATGTGGTGGCAAGAGAGAAGGTGGGCATCAGACAAGCAAGCACAATGTGTAGGACAGGCACGTTAGATGGGAGCGATTGAGAGCAATCGTTGGAGAGAGAAGCAGTTGAGGAGAATATTGGGCCATTCACAAGCCGTTCACAGATGGGTGAAAATTATTATGTGGCCCAATTGATTCACTAGGAAGAAAGTTCTGTCCGGATGTCCTACCCGAAGTATTTCCGTTGTGCTTTTGAGGGATCTAATTGTGTGGTTGGCCTTTAGCTCTAATTTGACCCTTTTTGCATCCTTGTTGTTACGTTTTTTTAGGGATTGGATGATTTCATCTCATGCGTGTGGTTTTGCGCCCCTGCATTTTATGTGATGGGCTACTGATTTTCTATGGTGCATTGGCAGGATGTATAAAGTGGAAAATGTGTGTTTGTGCTACATGTTATGCTCTGTTGTTGTTTTGATATATCTGTTAATGAGATTATTTTATTTTTCTCTTGGAAGAAAATGTTCATTCAGTGCCGACATATTGTTCTAGACTTCATTAAAATTACTATAAAAATAAAGCAATATAGTAATCATATATACTTTATTTGCCCTAAAATAGATGACCTTATAGGTCGAGGCACAGGAATTTTTGTGGAGTGAAAAGGATATGATGCATAGAAAACAAGAAGAAGAAAAATAGAGATGCACAGAGAAAAGAGAAAAATATATAAGGAAAAGAGAAAGATACACTGAGATGCTATAATATCAAGTATTTTGAGACAAAATTTGAATCATACGAAGCCATTTATTTTGGGACAGTGGAAACAATATATTAATTATTCTAAGCACACATAGGTTTATGTTTAAGAAATTATTGTATAACTCAACAAATTCATAAAATTGGTATAAGTAGCGTGGAAAAAGTTCTAACTTGTTATTACTAGCAGGAGCGACTGTCTTCTTTTGGTCCTTGTGGCTCACTGGAAATTACAGTGACACGTGTCGTCCCTGTATGTCTTATTAAGAGGAACACACTAATTCCGATCTTAGGTTCAGTTGTAGCGAAGTGAAGAAAAGAAATAATGCATATACAAGGCTTGCCAAACCCCAGAGACATCAACTCTGACTTTTTTTTCCTTTTTATGGATGACCATTATGTCTAGAATTACAAATTGATTTTCTGTTTTTTATTCTGTTTTAAGTATGAGTGTGAGAACTTCTTTGTAACAATATAATCTGATTCCCCACTCTTTTTTGTGAGTATGCTTTAAGCATGAGTGTGTTATGAGCGAGGATGAAGCCGGTTATTAATTCCATTATTAAAAAAACAAATTTATCAAATTGTGCATTGAATGAATTATTACTTGATTTTCAGTTAGTATTTGTGACCGGTATGGGCGCTATTAGTCGGAGCAGTCGGTAATGATCAATATCGATTGATATTGAG
This sequence comes from Saccharum hybrid cultivar R570, assembly GCA_038087645.1. Classification (NCBI taxonomy): domain Eukaryota; kingdom Viridiplantae; phylum Streptophyta; class Magnoliopsida; order Poales; family Poaceae; genus Saccharum; species Saccharum hybrid cultivar. Next base: position 4,562,146 of record JAQSUU010000191.1, on the reverse strand, counting down.
ACCGTTACAAAATGACTAGTTTTCATACCAATCTAACCATTGGTATTATGTACGAGAGATATACCGAGTATTTATATAGATTGTTGATATGAAAACGATATTGATACGCTTCCTGGTAGAATAGGCTTAGCGTGGCATCTTGTTCCGCTGTTGGTGAGCCTCTTTAAGATTTTTTGTTCAAGCGTCCGAGGCTAGAGCTTGCTTGGTTGTAAGTCAATTTTTGCCAAAGCCAAAACATAAGCAAGTTCAAAAAGATTTGGCACGCAGGTGGTTTGGTGGTAAAATATTGGCAAGGCAATATTTTTCTCTCTTGCTAGTAGCAAACCAAGTAGTTAAATACCAACTTTGATGCCTTATCAAAATATTGGCTTACTCTAATATTGATCTACCCATATCTATATATTCTTATAAAGCTAAACTCCACTAGATGATTATTCTCTTTATGTAAGGTGTCCATATCATTTCCCACTAAGTGACCTACTAGATATTCTATCTCTTCACGCAAGGTGTCCACATAATTCTCCACTAAGTCCATGTTATCCCTTATTAATTACACATCATTCTCCACTAAGGGCAGTCCCAACCGTAGAAACGGGCACGAATTCCATACCGATTACCTCAACCAAATCTCCCAACAGCAAGTCTTTGCGTAATAAATGTGAACCCACTCTCTCTCCTCGTCCCTTCCTCATCCTCTCGTGCGGGCAACGAGCGTTGCCGTGGTGGAGCTCCTCCTCGCTGAAGCCGCCGCCTAGAAGCTCCGCCTCGCCAGATGCATGCCCTCCACCGCTGGAGCACCACCGGAGCACCGGTGAAAGGTCCAAATGGCTAGAGGTGGGGGTGAATAGTCTATTTAAAAATCTACAAGCTTCACTAAACAACCACGTTAGTATAAAAGATGGCTAAGCTAATTCTAGCACTATCTCAACTACACTATGCAAGCCACCTATACAATTCTAGCGAAGCAAGACTATGATCTCTAATACACACCAACAAGACTAAGTCACTAAGCTACTTACTCCTATGTGATAAAAGCTATACTAAGCAAACTACACTAGGACTAGTGCAAGAAAGTAAAAAGTAAGTGACTTGATTCTTATACCAACGATGTAGAGAAGTAATGCACTCGAAGAATCAATCACAATGATCAACCGCAAGAGAAATCCTCGGCAAAGAGATGACACAAAATTTTTACTAAGGTTCACTTGCTTCCCTGTAAGCTACTCCTCATTGTGGCGATGCACCCATTTTTTGGTTCGCGAGCTAATCGACTATCAAGAGTCGAGCCCTCGGCGGGCGCCGCACAACCGCACACAAGATGGGGATCCTCCAAGCCACGAGCTCCACTAGAGTATCCAATTTGTGAACTCCCATGAGGAAGGATCAAGAACCCCTTACAACACTTGGTGAGGGCTCCAACAATCTCCAACTGCGAGCTCAATCACCTCTGCTGCTCCAAGCCATCTACTGTGTCGGGAAACACGGAACAGTAACAAGAAATCCATAGCAACTCGAAGATCAAGTGTCTCTAGAATGCAACTCTCAAGCAATGCACTTGAATCTCACTCAATCTCACTCAAGATGTGCAACCAAGCAAAGAGATGAGTGGAGGGGTTGTTCTCTAGCTCAAAGGATGTTTCTAGGTCTCAAAATGTGCAAGAGTTCCCCTCAAACCCCGGCCAACTTCTATTTATAGCGAAGGGATACACAGCTAGCCGTTACTGGACAACGCAGTGCAAAACGTGATGACCGGACACACCAGTCAGGGTGACCAAACGCGTCCGGTCACTATAGGACAAGCGAGAACAGTGCGCGTCAGAAGTAGCCGTTGCGGTGACCGGACGCGCTCCAGCGTTTGACCGGACGCACTGCACCCGAGGTCCGGTCGGAGTCCAGAGAGCTCCCACCGTGACCGGACGCGTCGCGCGTCCGATCGGCTCTACGTCCAGCTCTGCCCCTCTGGGTGCCTAACCGGATGCTCCGGTTCCGTGAGGGACCGAAAGCGCCGGTTGCAAACCCTAACACCCGCGCGCCTGACTGCTGCGAAGAACTGACCGGACGCGTCCAATCAAACCATGACCGCGTCCGGTCACCACAGTGACCACCGTTCGCCTCAGTTTCTTTTCCGACTTCCAACGCAGTAGAAAATAGGCGTTTCACTTCCCAAAAAGCGCCGAATCCTGCCTCACAAGCTCGGCGGGAGGGAGAGAGGAATCTAAACCCCTCTCTACCGCTCAAACTCCACCACCTTTGCAAATGTGCTAACACCACCAAGTATACACCACCATATGCATGTGTGTTAGCATTTGACAAACATTTTTCAAGGCGTTAAGTTAGCTCTCTACTAGATCCTAATGCATATGTAACAGAACCGTCCAAATTATAAGAGCACAAGTACAAAAACAATCACCGAAATGATCAAATTCTCGCACTTGAGCCCATATAACTCTGGTAGTCCAATGAAATCACGAGGGATTTCAAACCAACCAACATACAAGCCAAGATCGTAGTGATTCAACATCACAAGTCACATGTTACAACCATTTCATAAGTAATTCAATATATACATCGGAGTTCAACATAGTTATTACAACTTAAATTGAAAAGTAGCGGAAGCAAAGTAATTTGAAACTAACATTAATCTTATTTCAAATACATGCAAGTACCAAGGTCGACTTCCAACAAAAGCATTAGAGAGAAGATAACTCAGAAGGATCATGCCCGTGATCACACTCCGCCTCTACGGCAGGAGCCAACCAACTCTTGCAGTCGCCATGATACATCACAACCTGCAACAAGTGGGGATAAAACCCTGAGTACGAGAAGGTACTCAGCTAGACTTACCCGTCAGAAACCAGAAATAAAGTGACACCAAGTGTAACAGAATCGTCCAAATTATAAGAGCACAAGTACAAAAATAATCACCGAAGTGATCAAATTCTCGCACTTGAGCCCATATAACTCCGGTAGTCCAATGAAATCACGAGGGATTTCAAACCAACCAACATACTAGCCAAGATCGTAGTGATTCAACATAACAAGTCACATGTTACAACCATTTCACAAGTAATTCAAAATATACATCAGAGTTCAACATAGTTGTTACAACTTAAGTTCAAAAGTAGCGGAAGCAAAGTAATTTGAAACTAACATTAATCTTATTTCAAATACATGCCAGTACCACGGTCGACTTCCAATAAAAGCATTAGAGAGAAGATAACTCAGAAGGATCATGCCCGTGATCACACTCCGCCTCTAAGGCAGGAGCCAACCAACTCTTGCAGTAGCCAAGATACATCTCAACCTGCAACAAGTGGGGATAAAACCCTGAGTACGAGAAGGTACTCAGCTAGACTTACCCGTCAGAAACCAGAAATAAAGTGACACCAAGGATCATGCAAGGCTGATATGAAGTGGGCTAGCTTGACAACATTTTGCATAAAAGCTTATTATGAATAAGTAATCATTAATGCTTAAGCATCAAGTTAATTATCATTAACCTGTCATCTATATTAGAACCTGTACTAGAGCACTCACTTTATTAGGAGCAAACAATATTAACCATAGTAGGTATAAATTGAGGCAAACTTTCCATCGTTATCCAATTAACCATCCGTTCAATTTAATGGAATCTACGTTGCCGCTGCTCAAGTCAAGTGCTCACTAACCGGGAGCGACGGCGATTCGATTCGAATCGAATTCCTATCCAGCTGGAGGGGTATTTCTAACACTCACCATGCAGACCCCTGCCAGGGTCGCACAGGCCACCTTTTCATATGATTCAGGAATCGCGGGTCCGAATGATGTCGCGACCCCAAGGGCGACACTCTGCCAGGTGATAGGGACTCTAACCCCCCCCTTGGTCTCACACCAATGTCCCCAAGCACATCCTTTCTCTCCTCCAAGAAGCAACCTACCATTTGATTCCCGGCCTGAACCATATTACTCGGCTTTGCGGTCGGAATGACTTATCCGGCCAACTAAGTGTTAAACTGCGTTCAACATGACTCAAGGACGTACAACGAATCGGTCCTTAAACGACTCAGATGGGGATAGATCCACACCCAAGACCTTCATGCCTTGTTGCTTCACTATCGTCATCCCGCCCGGTCTCATTTCATTTTATTAACATATGGTTCCATTCCACGATAGCAATATAGCCAACCGTGCCATATATGAATATCCCTACATCTCGCATGTGACAGGAAATCACCTGACTTTTACCACTTAAAGCAGGGCTAAGCATCTACTCGATCCTAATCTATGTAGGATTCAAGGATTCATATATCTGGACAAGGAATGATATAATGCAGCAAGGGTTTCCAACCAACTCCTATCACTTAATGCCACAATACTTATAACATATATATATAATTAATTGCTTTGAAGATAGGAGGCTTATAATGCTCCGGGGCTTGCCTGGGATCCGACTCAAGTCAGAGTATGTCAGATGAATTCACTTGGCGAGCATCTCCCAATCTATCACTTGTCCAGTCCTTCTATCTTCGGGATGGATCCACCAACTCCATCTTCGGGTTCAGCTCCACATCTTGCCATCCACGTAGTGCATCTAACGTACCTAAATGAGATATGACGATGCATGTGTATGAACATGATGAATGGCAATAAGAATGCATCACATAAGACAAGCACAATATTTAAACAAGATACAAGCTCTCATAGCCACTCACTGACTATAGCACACCAACCATTCCATGCATAATAAGTAAAGCATAATCTTCACAAGTTTCAGGTATACTAACTTCATCACCAAGGACATGAATCACACTTAGCAACATGCAAAGCAACTCAAGGTGAAGCAACAACGATAACTGGAATATGCCAATTTCTGGACTAGCAAACAGTAGCTTCATAAATCAATCATATCTGGAGTTTTATAAATCCAAATGACTTGCAAGAAGACATTATGGAAAGCTTATAAAATTATCTACATTTCATATAATATCATCACAGCATGATTCATAAGTTAAACAAGTCAAAAAATACAAAGTTCCAGAATCTGTTCCTGACAAACAGAGAGCAAGCAATTCTGTACCCTAACTTTAAACAGCTATAACTCCTAAACCACATTGTTAAATGCCACCAAATTTTAACAGAAGCTAGATACATAAATTATCTACAACTTTTGTATAAATAAGTTTCACAACAAAGCACATTATCATGAAGAACTTTGCTAAGTTTCTAGATCTGTCCAGAAACCTCATTTGCAAGAAATAATTATTAACTTCCGTTACAAACATATAATTGGGCAAAACCAACTTTACCAACATTTCATACATGACTAATGAACATCATAAAACATAGTGTCCATTCCTAAATAATTTCTTTTAATGCATTTTCTTAATTTATTTAGATAATTTGGTGGAATTATGAACACATATCAAAAGTGCATAATAAATTCTACCAAAATTACAGAGGCCTACACATGCTCCCAATAGTATACTGTAAAATTTTCATGCCAATGGAACATGTATAGAAACCTCTATGAAAAAGACAAATTGCTAATACAAGAATTCATGTCAGAGCAAGATGAATCAATAACTCATTCATACTACCACCAAAAATTCATAAAATTTTTACCACACAACAAACATGACATGAGTAGCATGCCACAAAAATTTCACTTCATTTTGAGCTCTAAATTTACAGTTATGAAAAAGACAAATGCGACTAGCATTGAAAACCTATTCTGAAAAATCTATTTTTACAGCAAAAATATGAAACTAAAATATACCATATTATAGATCCAATACGTAGACAATTTCTCAAGGATTCCAAAAAGTCCTCATTTGCTATTTTACGATTTTTCTATAATTTTCTACGAATTTTCAAAGTTTCTACCATGACTATGTATAAAAGAAAAAGGAAAAAGAAAAGCTGCACTATGCGGTACTATTCATATGAGTCATGTACTTCACAGAAAACCCCCTGCAAGAACTTTATTTAAACCGAGCAAATAGGTCCTAACCGCACTATTCATTTGAGTCACTAGTTCTGCAGAAAGACCCTCCCTTTAGTCAAATTGTCGCGTGAGGTCCTTGACGGGAATCAACAGAGGGGATCGTCGGGGAGCTCGCTGTGCCGGCGGGGACGGCTTGCCGGCGGTGGGGGGAAAAGTGGCGGCGGAGCATCTCCATCACGAGGCGCACCTCACGGTGCCCTCAGCTTGGCCCGAGGCGGCTCGTTGTGGTCCGGCCATGGCAGCCGGCTGCGGCAACGAGAGTGGCTCCGGTGGCAGTGTGCTACGGTGGTGACGTGTGACACCCTAAATTTTTGTACTATTTAAAAATAGATAAATTTGATTTAATTATGTACTTGTTGTGCATTCAAATTTAGGGAATAATAATTTTTGGGAAATTAAAATCGATCATAAGGTTAGAAAATGTTCATGCATGCATGCTGTTGCACAAGTATTTTTGTGATGAGTGGTTTTGATAAATTTTTGAAAGGATTTGAAAATCATTTGGAAATGTGATTTGAAAAATTAAATTTGAAAAAGGAAAACAAATTCTTTTCCCTCCTTCACCCTTCCCCGCTTTCGGCCTGCTAGCCGCTTCCTCCTTGGCCCGTTCGCCCCGCCCCGCGCCCTTCTCTTGGGCCGGCCCAGCCAAGCCACAACCGCTGCTGCCGCTCTCTCCCAGTCTCCCGCTGCGGCTGACCGCCCGGGCCCGCTTGTCGGCGCCTTCCTCAACCTCCAGTCGCCTCTGTTTTGGACGAAGCCGCAACCGCCGCGCCCACGATCTCCGCGCGTGGGAGCGTCTCTACCCCCCCCCCCGCGCCCGGCCTTCTTAAGGGGAGCGCGACCCCGCCTGCACCTTCCCTTCTCCAGTTTCTCCTCACTCGCACTCGCAAGGCAACAACCGCAGCATCGCACGAACATCGGAGCGCCGACCGCCCCACCGCGTCGGTCATCGTCCCCGGGCTGCCTCGACTCCGTTTATCCGCTCGGTGAGCTTCGCCTCGCTTCCCTCCTTCTCCCCATGCCTTCATTTTCCCGAATGGTGGCCTCTAGGGCCATGTCCGCGAGCTCCGACGAGCTTCTCGCCGCCGTCCATGGCGGGCGCCCCTCGGGCTTTTCCCCGGCCGCACTTGTGACGAAAACGGAATCCCTATCCCCTCCGCATTCTCCCCGTAGATTTTGTTTGGAGAATGGGACTCTGTAGCGCCCGATTTCCCTGCTCCGATGAGCTCTCCACCGTCGGCCATGGCGGGCACGCCGCGCGGGCCATCTCGTGGCTGTGTTTTGTTTCGGGGCGAGTTCGCCGTCTCCCCCACATCGTCCCGGTGCCCTCACTTTTCGAAACCGTGGGCCGTAGGTCGAGTTTCAAGCGCACCGGCGAGCTTGCAGTCGCCGGCCATGGTGGCGCCGCCGTCTCCTCCCCTAAATCCGGCGGCCGGCCTCTCTCTTCTCCCCCCTTTCTTTCTTAACCGTCCATCACTTGATCAACGGCCAGAAATGGCCAATACCCCTTCGCGGGTCTTTTTGCTAAAGAGACCCCCTACTTTCGTGAATTTGAACCCGCAGTCCTCGGCCATTTGAATAAATCCGAATTTTGATTTATTTTAAATCCGAAAATAGTTTGATCTATTTACAGAATTGCCACTGCAGTAAAACGTGTATAAAATCGTCGTTTTAGCTCCGATTCGACCCGTTCAACTTGCGTTAGTTTTGTAATTTCGTAATCTACGCATTAGTGCTACTGATGGACCTGTTAGAAGCTTTTAAGTTTCTCGATTAAGACTAGTTTAGTAGCTAGTTTTGGAACCTTGCTTAGCGCGTAACTTTTGCGTTGTAGCTCCGTTTTTCGTGCAATTCGCGTCAATGTGATCGTAGCGAGACGTAGATGATTTTGGTAAACATTTTATTCAGATTTATTTATTGTTGGTGTACTGTTCTAATAGTAGCCATGTTTTGCTTGTATGTCTGCTCCGAATTGCGTGTTGTACTTCGTGTCGTTCGAGTTCAGACGGTGAGGAGTACGTCGGAAATCCGGACGCGTGCGAGGAGCAGCAGGACCAGCAGCAGTTCGTGAACCAAGGCAAGTATAGCATGGGCCTACCTTGTTGTCCTATTCATTATATAACATACTCATTATGCATGTGTCTAATATTGCTCGACTATAAGGATTTCCTAGCAAATTGATGACTTGTACCTTGATTCCTATGAGGATTATTTGCATATGGGTAGAATGCTAGTGCTCTAATTAAACATGATCTACACTATGACTAATGGAACCAACGGATAAACATGATGATAATGGTGGAACTATAGGGTGATGGTGCAAATGATGTTGATCATGTTGCCCTAAACTCTCCGTAAGGACTTATCTGTAGGGCAAAAGCTGGGACTTACAGTGCAACCGTGGGAGTTAAATGGCTCTGACTTTAGCTCAGTAGTAGGATCTTTTCTAACTTGTTAGAGGTTACCCGAAAGGGCGCAAGAGGGGCTTGCCACGTTGGGTATAGAACTGCCTCTGTTCAGATGTGTATAGCCTGCGGGAATTGTGCCATCGAAAGGGGGTTCTCTATATCTGCCTGCCGAGGAAACCTAGCGGCCCTAACTTGTTAGAAGAGGCCTATGGAAGGCTTCATAGTGTACCCTGCCTGCTCACCTTGGAAGTGTTAGGGGGTCGACGGGCCCCGGGCATACGGGTAACACGACTCACGGGTAAAGATGCACAACCTCTGCAGAGTGCTAAAACTGTTATAACAGCCATGCTCACGGACACGAGCGGCCCGGAAAACTCACAGAATAAATGGTTACTTGATATGTGGATGAACTATGATGATGATGATGAGATCACACGGTTGCTTTCTCTTCTTAATTCTAGTAGTGGATCATGTGGGTTAAATGGGAGCTTGAGCATAACTTAATAATGATTAATAATGAAATGTTGATCTACTAAAAGTGCTAACTGCAGTCAACCGTGTCTATCCTTTTTTAGCCTCATGAATCCTCATACTATACTTGCGGAGTACAAATGTACTCACACTTGTTGCTATATTGTTTTTGGATAAAAATCCCGGATGGGTAACAGATGACAGTTTCTACGAGGACTTCCCGGAAGATTTCTAGGTTTGGGTCAACCAGTCGTCCTTCCCTGTGGATCAGACACTACGCCTGAGAGTTGCTATTTACTTTTCCGCTTGTTATGTAAGAACTACGTGATGTAATAACGTTATGTATGTACATGGTGATGATACTTTTGTTAATTTGTCAGCTTATATGTGCGACTATTCCTGGGGCGCACATAAGATGTATGCACTCTATATTGTCCTTTAATTGGAGTGTGACAAATTGGTATCAGAGCCGTGTCGACTGTAGGACGCAAACCTAGATAGAAATGGTCGTTTCTAGGAGTTTGACTTTATTTATTTACGTGCTACTATCTCCATCTTGATATTTTATTAAAATTTGATGCTCTATTTCTTATTCTATTGCATAAAATATTGACTCTGATAATATTTTATATCAAAACTATAGATGCCTCGCCTCAGTGCCGCTGCCTACGTCGCCCAGTTTGTTCCAGCAGCACCTGCTCCACCAGCACCACTAGCAGTACTACCAGTGGAGCCAGAGGTCGTCCACATCACTGACGAGGAAGAGGAGGAACCCATGGAGGAGGAGGCATTTTCAGCTGCTGCATCTGATGGACCCGCTTCGACCCCCGTGGCTACACCCATCCCACCTGTGGATGCGCCAGTCCCCGCTGCTACACCTCCACCAGCTTCCCAGGCCGCTTCTGCACCAACACCAGTGCCCACCCCAGCTGCATCAAAGGAGCCAGAAGAGATAGGCTGGACCACCAGGAACAAGTTTAAGGAAGCTCCCGAAGATGCCCATTACCACAACCTCCTCACCACCATGCTAGCTGAGTACTATCCAGAGTTTGCTGCCTCTGTGAAGTACTACTGTGCGGAGCACACACATCCAGTGGAGGCGACGTACTGGAAGACCAATGTGATCATTACCGCCTGGAACAACACCGACCAATCTCAGGATGTTGTGACCACCCATAGCCACCGAGCCAGGCGTGCCAGTGCCTATGACAGCATGGAAGATGCTGCGCAGGCGGCGTACCTGCATTACCATGGTCGGCGTTTTGAGGACATGCAGAATGATCGCTACCGGTATCTTCCACGCTACGACTCAAGGGAGAAGACATGGGCAGTGTTGGCTCCTCCAGCTTCTGATCCCACCTTGGACACCACAGTGAGGCACCTCAGCGCCATGCAGGAGGTCAACGAAGCACTCAGGGAAGAGCTTCGTGCAGCGCAAAAATCTGAAAAGCGCCTTCAGAACCAGATAGATGAGATGGCCGTTCAGCTAGGACAGCCTACCATTTACAAGAAGAAGGCCAGGGTGTTCACCATGGTGGATCGCGCTCCTTAGATACTTGCAGCCCCGTCATAATGAATGCGTTCTAGATCGAAAGTCGTGTCAAGTTTATGTGTGTGTTGTGAACTTTTAATTGTCTTGTTGGTTGTGATGATGAACTTGAATGATTTGGAGTTTGTGTGATTGCAGGAACAGTGTGGGCTTGTCCACATGTTCTTTTTATCAAAACCTTAAGTTAGTGTTTGTTTAACTTAGTTGGGGTTTAAAATTCTGCTTTACTGCTGTGCTGTTTCTCAGAGCAGTCTGCAATGTTTGTCTCATATCTCTAAATCTCTACGTCCAAAAATTATGAAATTTTTGTGGAAAGAACTAGACTTGTGTACCTTTCATTTCCCACTGGAATCACCTCATTATCAATTCTGGTTTGAGAGATATGCCTGCTACAACCTGGCAAGTTTGTGCAGTCTGTAACCTAGAACAGAAATTGTTTAGCTCAGTTTTTGATGATGTTGCCGTCCGTATCAGTGAAAAAGTTCTATACAAAAGTTGTAGCAGACTCTTTAAGCTTTACAACGATGTATGCCACGCATATTTTGGATTTCTGGAACTTGAGTTACACTCCAGTTTTCGGTCTGCTGTTGTAGACACTCGTCCAGAAATTTTCAGTTATGTTATTTACCTTTTGTAAATAATTTATAAATTTTTGGGAGATCTCTAAAAGTTTGCACATTTGATTGGAAACAGATGGCCGCCAGAGGAGGACGTGGCAGAGGCCGTGGCCGTGGTCGTGGACACGGAGCTTTGGTGGATCCACCTCCGCCACCGCCGGTGACCATTGAGCAGCTGATGGCCATGCAAGCGCAGCTCATGCAGACAGTGATGGACCGTCTCGGTGAGCAACCCGCAGGAGCACCCCCACCTGTGCAGGTCCGTGACAAGCGTGGTGAGTTTCTGAAAGGACGCCCACCTGTGTTCACACATGCCTCTGAACCTATGGAGGCGGATGACTGGCTGAGAGCTGTGGAAAAGCAGCTAAACATTGCACAGTGCAACGATTTGGAGAAAGTCTTGTACGCCTCAGGCCAACTCCAAGGAGCTGCTCAGGATTGGTGGGAGTCATTCCAGTATGGACGTCCAGAGAATGCTCCAGAGATCACATGGAAAGAGTTCACGGAGAGCTTTAGGTCCTATCACATCCCTGAGGGACTTATTGAACTGAAGCAAGAGGAGTTCCGGGCTCTCAAGCAAGGGTCCATGTCTGTGGCGGAATACCGCGACAAGTTTGCACAATTGTCGCGATATGCCCCGGCTGAAGTGGCTAGGGATTCTGACAAACAGCGCCGTTTTCTGAAGGGGCTGTATGATGGACTCCAGCTGCAACTGATGTCCAACAAATATGCCAGTTTCCAAGAGTTGGTGGACCGTGCCATTGTAATTGATAACAAGCGTAAGGAAATGGACCTCAAGAAGAGGAAGCTCCAGGGACAGGCGTCGGGTAGCAACACTCGCCCGCGAGCTTTCCCGCAGCAGGGTTTTCCGCAGAGGAACCAAGGGCCACCCAACCAATGGAACAAAGGCCAGTACCCCCAGAGGAACCAGTACCAGCAGCGCCCCCAGTACCCACCGCAGTTGGGTAATCAGAGTCAGCAGCGCCCCCAGCAACAGCAAGCTAGCAACCAAGCACCATGTCAGGGAGTGCCCAACAATGCCCCAATCAAGAGTGGCACCCCAGGCAACCCCAATGCCTGTTACAACTGTGGAGAGGTGGGACACTATTCGTACCAGTGCCCAAAGAAGCAGAACCGGCAGGCCCCGCAGAACCAGCAGAACAACCAGAGACCCAACGCTCGACCTCCGTTCACTGGCAAGGTGAATCATGTGTCGTCGGAATCAGCTCAGGAGGCGCCTGAGGTTATGCTGGGTACGTTTAGCGTCAACTCCATCTCCGCTACCGTACTTTTTGATTCCGGTGCCTCGCATTCTTTCATATCCCAAGCTTTTGTTAGAATGCATAGCATACCCCTGTGTGCCATGAAGGATCCCATGCTAGTAAATTCACCGGGGGGTAGCATGCCCGCAAATTATTGGAGCCCTTCCACTAGTATATTCTTAAGGGGGTAGCTTTCAAGGTAAATCCAATTGTTCTGAGAACCGCTGGAATTGACCTCATCCTGGGAATGGATTGGATGAAGCAACATAGGGCAGTGATACAATGTCAGGAGAAATCTGTGGTTGTGACATCTCCAAGTGGTGATAGAATTTGTGTCGAAGTGGAAGTGCAAGCTCAACCTACCGCCACCGTCAATCAGCTGAGCGATGTTGCTAACCAGGAGAACCAGGTGGTGGATGAATTCCCGGACGTGTTCCCCGATGAATTGCCAGGTATGCCACCCGATCGCGACATCGAATTCCTTATCGAGCTTTTACCTGGGACTGCACCCATAGCTAAGAGACCATATAGAATGGGGGTAAATGAATTAGAAGAACTAAAGAAACAAATTAAAGAATTGCAAGAGAAAGGTTTTATTCGTCCTAGTTCTTCACCTTGGGGAGCACCTGTTATATTTGTGGATAAGAAAGATGGCACACGAAGGATGTGTGTCGACTATAGGTCCCTTAATGAAGTCACAATCAAAAACAAGTACCCACTCCCTAGGATTGATGATTTATTTGATCAGCTAAAAGGTGCTTGTGTGTTCTCAAAAATTGACCTCCGTTCTGGATATCATCAACTAAAAATTCGTGCATCTGACATACCCAAGACAGCATTTACTACCAGATATGGCCTTTATGAGTACACAGTGATGTCTTTTGGACTGACAAATGCACCTGCATACTTTATGTATCTAATGAACAAAGTATTCATGGAGTACTTGGATAAGTTTGTAGTGGTATTCATAGATGATATCCTAATATTCTCCAAGAATGAAGAGGAACATGCTAAACACTTAAGGTTAGTCTTACAAAAACTCAGGGAACATAAATTGTATGCAAAAAGGAGCAAGTGTGAGTTCTGGCTGAAAGAAGTATCTTTTCTAGGACACGTGGTCTCTAATGGTGGAATAGCCGTAGATCCCAGTAAAGTGCAAGATGTGTTGAATTGGAAAGCCCCAGTCAATGCTAGTGAAATCCGTAGCTTTTTGGGTTTGGCTGGATACTATAGAAGGTTTATTGAAGGGTTCTCTAAGCTAGCCAAGCCTATGACAGCCCTATTAGAGAAGAATGCCAAATTTGTTTGGTCAGACAAATGTCAGGCTAACTTTGAGGAGCTAAAGAAAAGGTTGACAACAGCCCCAGTGTTGACCCTACCTGATTTAAGTAAGAGCTTCTCTATTTATTGTGATGCATCTCGCCTAGGCCTTGGGTGTGTGCTTATGCAAGAAGGAAAGGTTGTGGCCTATGCATCCAGGCAGTTGAGAAAGCATGAATTGAATTACCCAACCCATGACTTGAAATTAGCCGCAGTTGTCCATGCTCTGAAAATTTGGAGGCATTATTTGATCGGACATAAGTGTGACATCTACACTGACCACAAGAGTTTAAAATACATTTTTACTCAGTCCGAGTTGAATTTAAGGCAACGTCGTTGGCTGGAATTGATTAAAGATTATGATCTGGAAGTGCATTATCATCCTGGAAAGGCAAATGTTGTTGCCGATGCACTTAGCCGGAAGAGCTATGCCAACGGACTTCAGTTGACATTTATACCAGCAGAGTTGCGAGCTGAAATAGAACATCTCAACTTGGGTTTTGTCAATAATGTAGTAGAATTGGCTATAGAACCTACATTGGAGCAAGAGATACGTACAGGTCAGTTGGAGGATGAGAAATTAAAGGAGATTGCTGAGCAGGTAGTGGTTGGAAAGGCACCAGGTTTCCGGCTGGATGAGAATGGTACTCTATGGTTTGGAAAAAGAATATGTGTACCCGAAGTGAAAGCTATCCGTGATATGATTCTGCGAGAGGCACATGATTCTGCTTATTCTATACACCCTGGAAGCACCAAGATGTACTTGGACCTCAAAGAGAAGTATTGGTGGTATGGTTTGAAACGGGATGTGGCTGAGTATGTGGCCATATGTGATACTTGTCAAAGGGTGAAGGCTGAGCACCAAAGGCCTGCAGGATTGTTGCAACCAATGAAAATACCAGAGTGGAAATGGGAAGAAGTTGGTATGGACTTCATTACTGGATTGCCCCGCACTCAACAAGGATATGATTCGATCTGGGTAATAGTGGATCGACTTACTAAGGTAGCCCACTTCTTGCCAGTCAAAACCACTTATAGTGGTGCAAAGCTAGCGGAGTTGTATATGGAGAAAATAATATGTCTACATGGGGTTCCAAAGAAGATCGTATCTGACCGAGGAACTCAGTTTACGTCACATTTTTTGCGTAAGGTACACAGTGCTTTGGGAACCAAGTTAAATTTCAGTTCGGCATATCATCCCCAAACTGATGGGCAGACCGAAAGGACCAACCAAATATTGGAAGACATGTTGAGAGCTTGTGCTTTACAGTATGGTACTAGTTGGGATAGGAGTTTGTCATATGCTGATTTTCATATAACAACAGTCACCAGAAAAGTCTCAAGATGGCGCCATTCGAAGCTTTATATGGACGAAAGTGTAGAACACCTCTATTCTGGAATCAGACAGGTGAAACCCAAGTGTTTGGACCTGATGTCCTACGCAGTGCAGAGGAACAAGTGAGGATGATCAGGGATAATTTGAGAGTAGCACAGTCTAGACAGAAGAGCTATGCTGATATCCGAAGGAGAGAGTTGAGTTTCAAAGAAGGTGACTATGTGTATTTGAAAGTGTCACCAATGAGAAATGTGAGAAGATTCAATATGAAGGGCAAGTTAGCACCGAGATATGTGGGACCTTTCAAGATTCTAGAGAGACGTGGAGAAGTGGCTTATCAATTGGAATTGCCAGAAAGTTTATCAGGTGTGCATGATGTGTTTCATGTTTCATAGTTGAAAAAGTGTTTGCGGGTACCAGAGGAGCAGATTCCCTTGGAGGAGCTTACTGTTAAAGAAGATCTTACGTATGAGGAGTATCCGGTAAAGATTCTTGAAACTGCAGAAAGAGTTACCAGGAGCCGCACTATAAAGATGTGCAGAGTGCAATGGAATCGTTATTCAGAAGATGAGTCTACGTGGGAAAGAGAAGAAGATCTGAGAAAGTCTTATCCACAGCTTTTTGAGTAAGCATCATCCAATCTCGAGGACGAGATTCTCTTAAGGGGGGTAGAATTGTGACACCCTAAATTTTTGTACTATTTAAAAATAGATAAATTTGATTTAATTATGTACTTGTTGTGCATTCAAATTTAGGGAATAATAATTTTTGGGAAATTAAAATCGATCATAAGGTTAGAAAATGTTCATGCATGCATGCTGTTGCACAAGTATTTTTGTGATGAGTGGTTTTGATAAATTTTTGAAAGGATTTGAAAATCATTTGGAAATGTGATTTGAAAAATTAAATTTGAAAAAGGAAAACAAATTCTTTTCCCTCCTTCACCCTTCCCCGCTTTCGGCCTGCTAGCCGCTTCCTCCTTGGCCCGTTCGCCCTGCCCCGCGCCCTTCTCTTGGGCCGGCCCAGCCAAGCCGCAACCGCTGCTGCCGCTCTCTCCCAGTCTCCCGCTGCGGCTGACCGCCCGGGCCCGCTTGTCGGCGCCTTCCTCAACCTCCAGTCGCCTCTGTTTTGGACGAAGCCGCAACCGCCGCGCCCACGATCTCCGCGCGTGGGAGCGTCTCTACCCCCCCCCCCCCCGCGCCCGGCCTTCTTAAGGGGAGCGCGACCCCGCCTGCACCTTCCCTTCTCCAGTTTCTCCTCACTCGCACTCGCAAGGCAACAACCGCAGCATCGCACGAACACCGGAGCGCCGACCGCCCCACCGCGTCGGTCATCGTCCCCGGGCTGCCTCGACTCCGTTTATCCGCTCGGTGAGCTTCGCCTCGCTTCCCTCCTTCTCCCCATGCCTTCATTTTCCTGAATGGTGGCCTCTAGGGCCATGTCCGCGAGCTCCGACGAGCTTCTCGCCGCCGTCCATGGCGGGCGCCCCTCGGGCTTTTCCCCGGCCGCACTTGTGACGAAAACGGAATCCCTATCCCCTCCGCATTCTCCCCGTAGATTTTGTTTGGAGAATGGGACTCTGTAGCACCCGATTTCCCTGCTCCGATGAGCTCTCCACCGTCGGCCATGGCGGGCACGCCGCGCGGGCCATCCCGTGGCTGTGTTTTGTTCCGGGGCGAGTTCGCCGTCTCCCCCACATCGTCCCGGTGCCCTCACTTTTCGAAACCGTGGGCCGTAGGTCGAGTTCCAAGCGCACCGGCGAGCTTGCAGTCACCGGCCATGGTGGCGCCGCCGTCTCCTCCCCTAAATCCGGCGGCCAGCCTCTCTCTTCTCCCCCCCTTTCTTTCTTAACCGTCCATCACTTGATCAACGGCCAGAAATGGCCAATACCCCTTCGCGGGTCTTTTTGCTAAAGAGACCCCCTACTTTCGTGAATTTGAACCCGCAGTCCTCGGCCATTTGAATAAATCCGAATTTTGATTTATTTTAAATCCGAAAATAGTTTGATCTATTTACAGAATTGCCACTGCAGTAAAACGTGTATAAAATCGTCGTTTTAGCTCCGATTCGACCCGTTCAACTTGCGTTAGTTTTGTAATTTCGTAATCTACGCATTAGTGCTACTGATGGACCTGTTAGAAGCTTTTAAGTTTCTCGATTAAGACTAGTTTAGTAGCTAGTTTTGGAACCTTGCTTAGCGCGTAACTTTTGCGTTGTAGCTCCGTTTTTCGTGCAATTCGCGTCAATGTGATCGTAGCGAGACGTAGATGATTTTGGTAAACATTTTATTCAGATTTATTTATTGTTGGTGTACTGTTCTAATAGTAGCCATGTTTTGCTTGTATGTCTGCTCCGAATTGCGTGTTGTACTTCGTGTCGTTCGAGTTCAGACGGTGAGGAGTACGTCGGAAATCCGGACGCGTGCGAGGAGCAGCAGGACCAGCAGCAGTTCGTGAACCAAGGCAAGTATAGCATGGGCCTACCTTGTTGTCCTATTCATTATATAACATACTCATTATGCATGTGTCTAATATTGCTCGACTATAAGGATTTCCTAGCAAATTGATGACTTGTACCTTGATTCCTATGAGGATTATTTGCATATGGGTAGAATGCTAGTGCTCTAATTAAACATGATCTACACTATGACTAATGGAACCAACGGATAAACATGATGATAATGGTGGAACTATAGGGTGATGGTGCAAATGATGTTGATCATGTTGCCCTAAACTCTCCGTAAGGACTTATCTGTAGGGCAAAAGCTGGGACTTACAGTGCAACCGTGGGAGTTAAATGGCTCTGACTTTAGCTCAGTAGTAGGATCTTTTCTAACTTGTTAGAGGTTACCCGAAAGGGCGCAAGAGGGGCTTGCCACGTTGGGTATAGAACTGCCTCTGTTCAGATGTGTATAGCCTGCGGGAATTATGCCATCGAAAGGGGGGTTCTCTATATCTGCCTGCCGAGGAAACCTAGCGGCCCTAACTTGTTAGAAGAGGCCTATGGAAGGCTTCATAGTGTACCCTGCCTGCTCACCTTGGAAGTGTTAGGGGGTCGACGGGCCCCGGGCATACGGGTAACACGACTCACGGGTAAAGATGCACAACCTCTGCAGAGTGCTAAAACTGTTATAACAGCCGTGCTCACGGACACGAGCGGCCCGGAAAACTCACAGAATAAATGGTTACTTGATATGTGAATGAACTATGATGATGATGATGAGATCACACTGTTGCTTTCTCTTCTTAATTCTAGTAGTGGATCATGTGGGTTAAATGGGAGCTTGAGCATAACTTAATAATGATTAATAATGAAATGTTGATCTACTAAAAGTGCTAACTACAGTCAACCGTGTCTATCCTTTTTGAGCCTCATGAATCCTCATACTATACTTGCGGAGTACAAATGTACTCACACTTGTTGCTATATTGTTTTTAGATAAAAATCCTGGATGGGTAACAGATGACAGTTTCTACGAGGACTTCCCAGAAGATTTCTAGGTTTGGGTCAACCAGTCGTCCTTCCCTGTGGATCAGACACTACGCCTGAGAGTTGCTATTTACTTTTCCGCTTGTTATGTAAGAACTACGTGATGTAATAACGTTATGTATGTACATGGTGATGATACTTTTGTTAATTTGTCAGCTTATGTGTGCGACTATTCCTGGGGCGCACATAAGATGTATGCACTCTATATTGTCCTTTAATTGGAGTGTGACATGACGAGAGGCCGGGGAGGGGCGCACGGGAACCGGGAGCGGTCGACGGAGCCGGAGGTGGTGGCTGCTGGACTTCGAGGCGCCCGAGGTGGAAGAATGGCGGTGGCCAGCAGCTGCCTAGCCACGGCAGTAAGCGGCAATGACGGCGATGGTGTCCGCACATTGGCCTGCTGTAGGCTGTCTTGGCCACGGCGAAATCTAGAGGCGTGGCTGGGAGGCGAGGCATGGGATGAGGAGCAGGGATGCAGCCGGTAATGGAAGATGGAGGAGGGAGCGACGGCTGCGGTGGGCTGCTGCACTTGTACGGTCGTCTATGGATATTGGAGAGTATGAGAGGGAGGGAGACCGAGAGAATGAGAGAGCAATGGAGGGGCGAGCGCTCAGGCTTTTGCCAGTCCCACGCGGCGTGAGAGTTGGTGAGGTGGCACACATGCGACGACGCGAGAGAACCACACGGCGCGTAGTTGCTGAGGCCGGCCGGCCATGCAAGCAGCGAGGCAAGGAGTGCAACACGCGGCTGCAGCTCTATGCACAGTGTCGGCCCTGTTCGTCAATTTCAAATTTCCAATTCTACCTCAAACATACCACTGAAACCCATATTTCGTGCCTCTATAACTCCTAAACTACGACGAGTTAGCAAAAACTCTATTAATAAAAGTTGTAGATCTACATACCAGCTCCAACTTTTATTAAATCTTCAAAGTCTAATTAGGCCTAGTTAGAGAGATAGAAGGACCTAAAGTGGGGTACACAAAACTGAAAATTCAGGTTTCAGTTAACTCAGACTTAGAATATTTTTGGACTCTGAAAACAGCAGTAGATTCCAAGTTTGAGCCTCGGTTTGACTTAGTTCCAAGTTGATCTGGCTCTTGGTCCAAAAACAAAGTTTGTTCTACTCCACTCAAACTTCAACTTTCATTTTTGGTCAAACCTCATATCTGGTCCAGAAGTCAACTTTATTTCTCGATCATCGCAAAGTCCTTTCTGCTACAAAATATAGTGTTTCCATTATTTTCGGACATTTTCTCCACCTTGGCTCAACACGAACCCTTCATAACTTTTGTTGTAGAGTCCAATTAGAGTTGTTTGAGCAAGGTTACAAGGTTTGGTTGACTTCATATGTTTCCAGTCACTTGATAAAGCAATTCATGCAAAGATATGACTTATCATTTCATGTGACTTTTTGATTCTAAACTTCATGAAACTTTTCCACGGGTCTAGATGGATGCATGTGGATGTAATGTACATGGAATAAGCATGTTTTTAAAATTACTCTTGCATAATCTTAACAAGGGTCCATATGTAAGCAATTGTGCGTGGCCCAAGTTTAAGTTGAAGCTCCATCATGTAGATTTGATCTTGGCACCTTGATTCCCCCTTGACATGTCATGTTTGAGCTCAAACTCACTGCCTAATTGGTGATAAACACCTAGGGTGTTACATCAAGGATCATGCAAGGCTGATATAAAGTGGGGCTAGCTCGACAACATTTTGCATAAAAGCTTAATATAGATGATCAATCATTAATGCTTAAGCATCAAGTTAATTATCATTAACCTATTATCTATATTAGAACATGTACTAGAGCACTCACTTTATTAGGAGCAAACAATATTAACCATAGCAGGTATAAATTTAGGCAACCTTTCCATCGTTATCCAATTAACCATTCGTTCAATTTAATGGAATCTACGTTGCCGCTGCTCAAGTCAAGTGCTCACTAACCGGGAGCGATGACGATTCGAATCAAATTCCTATCCAACTGGAGGGGTATTTCTAACACTCACCGAGTCACACCTGGCGAGGGCTGCTCAGATCACCTTTGGTACAGTTTAGGAGCCGCGGGTCCGACTGATGTCGCATCCCCAAGGGCGACACTCTGCCAGGTGCTAGGGACTCTAACCCCCCTTGGACTCACGCCAATCTCCCCAAGCACAACGTTTCTCTCCTCCAAGATGTGACCTACCAGTCGATTCACGGCCTGAACTGTATTACTCGGATTCGTGGTCGGAACGGCTTATCCGGCCAACTAAGTGTTAGACTGTGTTCAACATGACTGAAGGGTCGAGATGGCGGACTAGAGGGGGGTGAATAGTCCTTTCTAAAATTAATCGCGTCGACAAACCGAAACAAATGCGGAATTAAAACTATCGGTCTAGCCAAGACTATACCCCTCTATCTAAGTTCAGAAGCACCTCACAAAGATCCTAAATATGTAACTAAGGTGCTTTCCTTAGCAAGAGCTCTCCTAAACAATTCTAGAGCAAGGTCACACAAACCTATGCACTAGTACTTTAGCAAAGCCGGGGAGCTCCTACATAATTCTAGTAAGCAAAAGCACGAAGCCACCTATGCTCACTAGCAATGCTCAATAGCAAGGCAACTAATGCCAAACTAGAGAGCGCCAATTACTTAGCTACACAAACTAAGCAATATGACTAACAAGGTTACACAAACCAAATTAGCCACGCAACGGGAGCTACTTCTATGCTACACAAGCAAGAAGGTAACTAGCTAACTACACAAGCAAACTAGTTACAAGAGCAACTACACAAGCACAAGTATATAAATGTAAATACAAGCTTGTGAATCGAAAGCAAACCACCGAGAAGATGTACACAATGTTGACACGGCGGTTTTTCACCGAGGTTCACTTGGTTGCCACCAAGCTAGTCCCCGTTGTGGCGATACACCCACTTGATGGATCACGAGCTAATTGACTATCAAGAGTCAAACCCTCAGCGGGTGCCGCACATCCACTCTCAAGATAGGGATCCTCCAAGCCACGAGCTTTACTAGAGTTGCTCTTCGCGATCCCCGCGGGGTGAGCACAATCCCCCTCACAAATCCTCCTCCGGAGCCACGCACAATCTCCACGCGTGCTTCAACGGAACCGCAAGCCACCAAGCCGTCTAGGAGGTGGCAACCTCCAAGAGTAACAAGCACCACCAGCTTGCAACACGATCACCTAGTGCCACTCGATGCAATCCTCTCGATGCAACGCACTAGAATCGCTCTCTCACTCGATCCGATGAACACTATCAAGCATGAGTGAGTTAGAGGGCTTCCAAGCACTACCACATAAGCCACCAAGGCCAAAGTGTGCTCAGCTACCGGCCACGGCCGGTCAAGGCATCTATTTATAACCCCACGGTCAAATAGAGCCGTTACCCCTTCACTGGGCAGATTTCAGGACGACCGGACGCGCCGGTCGTAACTGACCGGACGCGCTCAGCCGCGTCCGATTCTCCAACGGTCACTGCGCCAACGGTCAAACCCTATGACCGGACGCGCTTCTCATAACGACCGGACGTGCCGGTCCCGATGACCGGACGCGCCTGTCGAACGACCGGACGCGCTGATCGCACTGACCCACGCGCCCGCGACGCAACGACCGGACGCGCTCCTTGCGATGACCGGACGCGACAGTGCCCGCGTCCGGTTAGAGTCCAGTAAGCTCCTTCAACGATCGGACGCGTCCGATCATGTGTGACCGGACGCACCCCGCGTCCGATCGTCCTCTACGAACCTCAGTTCCTTCTGGGCGCAAGACCGGACGCGCTGGTCCCGCGAGTGACCGGACGCGCCGGTTGCAAACCCTAGCACCCGCGCCTGCGCTGTACTGACCGGACGCGTCCGGTCATACCATGACCGCGTCCGGTGCAGCGTCCGGTCACCTCTGTGACCTCCGTTCGCCTCCGTTTCTTTTCCGACTTCCAGCGTAGTGGAAAATAGGCATTTCAACTTCTCAAAAACGCCTGAATCCCGCGCTCGCAAAGCTCGGCTGGAGGGAGAGAGGAACCCAAATCCTCTCTACCACTTAAACTTCATCGCCTTCGTAAATGTGCCAACACCAACAAGTGACCACCACCTTGTGCACGTGTGTTAGCATTTTCATAATCATTTTACTGAAGGAGTTAACCACTCAACTTGCCACGCCACTCGATCCTAGCAACGATGCATAGTTAGATCACACGAGTTGCACTAGATGACCGATATGCAAACAAGTTTGCCCCTCTTGATAGTACGGCCATCTATCCTAAACCCGGTCATAAACTTCTCTATACACCTATGACCGGTGAAATGGAAATGCCCTAGGTTATACCTTTGCCTTGCGCATTCCACTCCATCTCCTCCGACGTTGATGCAACACATGCACCAACCAATCACCAAATGATATGATCCATTTCATATCATCACATGACCGTATTGGTTCATCGATCTTGACCTCACTTGCTCTTCACCGTTGTGTCGGTCCATCGGCGCCAAGTCTTGCTCAAGCTTCACCGCCTCACGGTCCATCGCTCCAAAGCCTCCGACTTGCCCTTCACACTTGCAACCGGTCCATCAAGCCAAGCCTCATCTTGATCTTTGCCACCTTAGTCACATGACTCCATGTCATGTCTCATATGCAATGAGCTCCTTCATGACACAATCATCTGTGGACTAATTCTCTGTGTATCTCACATAAACACAATTAGTCCACCTAAGGTTGTCACTCAATAACCAAAACCAAACAAGGACCTTTCAATCTCCCCCTTTTTGGTAATTGATGACAACTCTACAAAGATATGGAAATTAAATTCTTTTGGACTTTATGCCACTTATCCAACATTTAAGCTCTAAGTTAGGATTTGGATAAGCACCATAAAATCCGACTTGGTAGTGATAACTCTCCCTACATATGTGCTCAAATGGTTTGATTTCAAGCTTGCACATATGCATTAATATGAAATTTGTGGGAGGGTTAGCACTACTAAGTGATGCTAAGGTGTATAGAATAAACCTTTGTAGTTTGATACCATTTGATAGCTCGATATCATTTGAAAATCACAAGTTTGCCATCATCCTTAGCATCATGAGTAGCTAGACATCAAAAATACTAGAAACCCCGTGAGATCAACATTATAAGCAAGGTTCTAGTTTTTCATGATAAACACAAGTCTAGCTATCATCCTATGCATGCTAGTTATCATATCATCATTCAAGTTCTATAACTAGCATACAACACACAAGCATGCATATTAAATATAAAACTTATGCAATGCAAGCAAGCACATGAATATGAACATATCAAATGCAACCAAACAATGTTCATGAGCTTGCTCCCCCTACTTGTGTGCTTCTTTTGTCCAAGAATGTTGATCCTTCTCTTTTCTTCATTGTTGCTCCCTTTTTGTCCATTTCCATGTCCAAACCCTATCTTCTCATGATGTCCCCAAACCCCTCTCTTGGTGTATTGATATATCTTTGTTCCAACTTCTCCCCCTTTGTCATCAATTTCTATAAAAGGTGTATTTCTCATTGATACAAAGGCTTGCATTGGGGTAGATGGTTGAGACTTGAATATTGCGTTGTTGATGGACATCACCGCACATGTTGGAATGACATTACTTGTATGTTGCTCTTGAGATACCACTAAGGATCTTTGACCTTGATACCATTAGGTGGGGCTTCTCCCCCTATGTCATAGCATGGATCATTCACTTGATAATCTTGAGCTCTTGTGTGTGAGGGAACTTTCTTCATTTGATGATCACTTAAAGTTGAGGATCACTTGTGGAACCACCGTCTTGTATAAATGATATCATGTGTAGAAATACCACGAATAAGTGTGCGATACCAATTTGAAGAATCCTCTATCATGGAACCACTTGTAGGATTTGTCAATATGATATTTTCTTGAACATTTGCTATCTTTATGAGTACCACTTGTAGGATATCACTTGTAGATCATGATCTAGACACCACTTGTAAATACCAATTGAAGAAATACTTTGAGTCTAGATACCATTTGAAACATCCTAGATATCCATTTGCATTGTTGTCTTGTGCTTGTACCCATATCATTATCATGAGCTTCTAGTATGACTTGAACTAAGTTGATTTGCCTAAGATTCTAAGTCTGGTTTGATCCAATGACAAGCTTCTTCACTCCTCATACTAAGGATTATCTTACCAATGTTGTACTTGTCACTTGTTAGCAATCCAAACTAGATCAAGTACTTGGGTTCACTAGCTCATGAACAAATTCATACACATACCACTAGATCATTCAAACAATTCAAGCAATAGTGGTAGGCTATGAATTTAAACAATTCATTTGTTATGCATGATCCTAGTAAGCATGTACTATATGCACTAATCACATACTAGTAAGGGATGAAATGATCATGCACATTACAATGATACCTTTGTTATATTGGAGTAGAGGATAGTCACATAGATTCCAATTCATTACTCCAATAGCAATGTGAAGTCCAATTTATAAGCTTGGTGAAGACCAATCATTATAGAGAAATCCATTCTTCACCCATATGAAATGAGAACCACTAATAATCAAGTGCATTATCTCTTGTTGTGGTTGGCTTGCTTTTTCTCTTTGATCAATGCTTGCATTAGAGAAGTACTTATGATACCAATTTTATAACTATGACTAGTTCTCTTTTGGGTGTTGCTTGCTTTTCTTGATCAACCCTATTGATTGTTTCAATTAAGCATCTCAAATGTCCCTTGAATTCATCACTTCCATGTTAGCCTTCCAAACCGGTGCTCGGTTTACCCACCCATGGGCGGCAAGCCCCCTCAGTAGGGAGAAGTGACATCTCTCCAAAGAACCATCCTTGACACTTACTTGAATTGCTTTTGATTGATTGATCTATGGACTTAACTTGATGAGTAACCTTGAATTATTCTTTAAGTCCTTTTCTTTCTACCAAATGATCTCCAATTATTACTAGAACTTGAACCTCATCTTCATCTTGAGTTTGATCTTCATTTTCAAATTTGAGTACCAAATTTGTACACTAAGTACATTCCACAATCAATGCCCTTGTACTCATTTCTTGTCATGCTTCTAGATCAATTCAAAACCAAACTTAGGTGTCTCAAACACTTATAAATATGTTTCCAACTTGAGGACCTTTCACTTAAAGTGACTCTAGATCAATACAATAATTGTCACTTTTCTGGCAGATTCTGTACCCTTCAAAGAATAATTCATATCTCTCAATGTATAGGTCCAAATGCCATGAAATTTGGTGGAGATGTGATTCACTAAGTCATCTAGCATCTGTAAAAATTTGAGATTCATTTGATATCTAGATTGCTACCAGATTTCAAATCTTCCACCACTACAATATGCTGAAAACTGCTGCACTATAGCTGACAAGATGTACTCCAAAGCCAAAGCATCTCTTATCCAATTCTCATGAAATTTGTACAGCATCTTATAACATAAGTCTAGAGCATGCATACCAAAATTCATGCCAATCCAAGTAGATTTGATCATCCAAACTCAGACTTGATCACTGCTAGCTCAGATTTTCAACTTTGGACAGATTTTAATACATTGAGCAATACTTCATCAAATATGAATCAAACTTGAAACTAACTTGTTTGAATACTTTCACAAGACATATATCCATCCAATCCACTTACTAAATGTCATCTCATGAATTTATCCAACACAAATCAATTCAAACTTGATTGCTTAAGCATTTAATCCATTCAAACATCTCATAGCAAGCAACATTGCATATATATCCTAATTCAATCAACTCATATGCACCCAAGTGAAATGATCAACAAGAGATATACCTTGGTTAGCTCATGATCATCCAATAGCAAGCTTTCAACTTGAATATTTGCAAGCCATCAAATATATCCAATAAATCACCACAATCTTGAATGTTGCACTTGTATATTGTAGTATTTGGACTCCACTTATTTTGACTTGGTATTGGGATAGAATATGCACTAAGCTTTAAAACTTGATTCAACATATGATGACCAATATGAATCCAAATGAATCAAGCCTCCAATGCCAATGGTACCTATAAACAATCATCCACTTTTTGATGGTACCCAAACAAGTTTGGGTCCTCTCAAGTTAGGAGCAACATACTTAGGCAAAGCCTTAGTATGGGTAGCGGGATGTTTTGCAATAGCAACAATAGAGGTACCATTTACATCCTTTCTAAGCACATTAGTATCATCAATTGAAATATGCTTAGAAGTGTTACCTAGGGGACATGAATGTGCCATGTGTCCCCTTTCCCGGCATGAATAGCATCTTCTCTTTGATTGAGCCTTTTCTTTATTGCTCATGTGATGCTTTTCATTGCCTTGCCTCGCATGAGTTGCTTGAGCCTTCTTCTCAAGCTTGGTAGGACACCCCGAGGCAAAGTGTCCCATATCTTCACACTTGAAGCACTTGATGTGAGCCAAATCTCTCTTCTTATCTTGAATCTTGCTCCTCATCTTGACATCTTAGATTTGCATTGGATGTCTTCCTCTTCCACCCCTTCTTGTTTTCTTCTTCTTCATCATCAAGTCACCATCATCATCCTTGTGGTTGATCTTGACTTGAGATTGGGGTGTGGTTTCTTGCTCAACTAGTGGCTTTGGTTGAGGCTTTATTTGTTGCTTTACCAATTGCTTGGTTGGGCACATTGAGGTGAGATGACCCCAAGTGCGGCACTTGAAGCACTTGACATGCTTTAGCCTCTCTTCTTCTTTCATCTTCTTGAGCTTCTCAATGTTTGGGCAACCATTAGCAAGATGTCCCGCTTCATGGCATTGATAGCACATGGGTTGGGATAGCTTCTTTGCATCTTGCTTCTTCATAATCTTGCCCTTGCTCTTGTTGTAGCCAATACCACTCTTATCACCATATCTTCTTTGATTGGTCATGATATGCTCAATGACGATTTTAGAGTTGTAGCACCTCTCCAACTTGTTGCTCAAATTCTTCACTTCACTTTTAAGCTCATTGTTTTCCTTCAAAAGGTTAGTCTCACAAGACAGAAGTAGAACAAGCATATATATGTGAAGAACATGGCATATCTAATAAGTCATCACAAGAGGTGGATACATGCTTTCTCCCTACATCACATGGGTTAGTCACATTTTGCAATTGATCATTTGATCCATGTGATGAGCTCTCATTAATTTTAATTTTCTTTAATAACATCTTAAAGAGAGAAGCATGTTCTTGTACCAAATTATCATGAGCAACACTAAGTTCCTCATGAGCCAATTTTAGCTCCTCGTGTGAACAAGTAGTAACATAAAGTAGATGCTTTTGTTGTTCACATGTGGTTTTTAGAAATGAGTTTTCATTTTCCAATTTCATGGTTTTAGCTTTCTCATTTTTTAAAGACATGTTCATGCTAGCAAGTCTACTAACAAGCTCATCATATGAATCAACATGATCAATCACATTATCATTTGATACCTTTGTGTCACCTAGTGACATGAAGCAATGTGATGTAGTGGATGGGCTTGTAGTAGCATCATCAAGGCCCGAGCATGAACCAATGTTGTCACCATCAAGTGTGCTTGGGGTAGAAACATCACTTGCAACACTTGATGCATCATCACCAATCTTGTCAAGTGACCTTGTGGTAGATCGATCATCATCATCACTTGACCATGAGGTGGAGCAATCCTCCACAACCATCGTGTTGTGGTCATGCTCAACATCATCATGTGCAACCTCCTTAGGCTTGACATCATCGTCATCATCGGTGATAGCTCCATACTTTTCATTGAGATAGGCCCATATCTCATGAGCAGATTTGAGGTCCATGATCTTACCAAAGATGCTATCATCCAAAGATCTATACATGATGTTAGTAGCTTAGATGTCAAGATCTAGGCATTTCTCTTGTGCTTGAGTTAGATTATCTTCATCCAACACATGAGAAAAGCCTACATCTACCATCCACCACATTTGAGGGCAAATAAACTTAAAATTGCATATCATCCAATTTTTCTACCGTGCAAAGTGTGTGCCATCAAACATGTGAGGACAATCAACATCTAGTCCATATTCCGCCATCCTCTCGGGTCGGTGAAGACCACAAATGAGAGACCAGGCTCCGATACCAATTGAAGGGTCGAGATGGCGGACTAGAGGGGGGTGAATAGTCCTTTCTAAAATTAATCGCGTCGGCAAACCGAAACAAATGCGGAATTAAAACTATCGGTCTAGCCAAGACTACACCCCTCTATCTAAGTTCACAAGCACCTCACAAAGATCCTAAATATGTAACTAAGGTGCTTTCCTTAGCAAGAGCTCTCCTAAACAATTCTAGAGCAAGGTCACACAAACCTATGCACTAGTACTTTAGCAAAGCCGGGGAGCTCCTACACAATTCTAGTAAGCAAAAGCACGAAGCCACCTATGCTCACTAGCAATGCTCAATAGCAAGGCAACTAATGCCAAACTAGAGAGCACAAATTACTTAGCTACACAAACTAAGCAATATGACTAACAAGGTTACATAAACCAAATTAGCCACGCAACGGGAGCTACTTCTATGCTACACAAGCAAGAAGGTAACTAGCTAACTACACAAGCAAACTAGTTACAAGAGAAACTACACAAGCACAAGTATATGAATGTAAATACAAGCTTGTGAATCGAAAGCAAACCACCGAGAAGATGTACACAATGTTGACACGGCGGTTTTTCACCGAGGTTCACTTGGTTGCCACCAAGCTAGTCCCCGTTGTGGCGATACACCCACTTGATGGATCACGAGCTAATTGACTATCAAGAGTCAAACCCTCAGCGGGTGCCGCACATCCACTCTCAAGATAGGGATCCTCCAAGCCATGAGCTTTACTAGAGTTGCTCTTCGCAATCCCCGCGGGGTGAGCACAATCCCCCTCACAAATCCTCCTCCGGAGCCACGCACAATCTCCACGCGTGCTTCAACGGAATCGCAAGCCACCAAGCCGTCTAGGAGGTGGCAACCTCCAAGAGTAACAAGCACTACCGGCTTGCAACACGATCACCTAGTGCCACTCGATGCAATCCTCTCGATGCAACGCACTAGAATCGCTCTCTCACTCGATCCGATGAACACTATCAAGCATGAGTGAGTTAGAGGGCTTCCAAGCACTACCACATAAGCCACCAAGGCCAAAGTGTGCTCAGCTACCGGCCACGGCCGGTCAAGGCATCTATTTATAACCCCACGGTCAAATAGAGCCGTTACCCCTTCACTGGGCAGATTTCGGGACGACCGGACGCGCCGGTCGTAACTGACCGGACGCGCTCAGCCGCGTCCGATTCTCCAACGGTCACTGCGCCAACGGTCAAACCCTATGACCGGACGCGCTTCTCATAACGACCGGACGTGCCGGTCCTGATGACCGGACGCGCCTGTCGAACGACCGGACGCGCTGATCGCACTGACCCACGCGCCCGCGACGCAACGACCGGACGCGCTCCTTGCGATGATCGGACGCGATAGTGCCCACGTCCGGTTAGAGTCCAGTAAGCTCCTTCAACGATCGGACGCGTCCGATCATGTGTGACCGGACGCGCCCCGCGTCCGATCATCCTCTACGAACCTCAGTTCCTTCTGGGCGCAAGACCGGGCGCGCTGGTCCCGCGAGTGACCGGACGCACCGGTTGCAAACCCTAGCACCCGCGCCTGCGCTGTACTGACCGGACGCGTCCGGTCATACCATGACCGCGTCCGGTGCAGCGTCCGGTCACCTCTGTGACCTCCGTTCGCCTCCGTTTCTTTTCCGACTTCCGGCGTAGTGGAAAATAGGCATTTCAACTTCTCAAAAACGCCTGAATCCCGCGCTCGCAAAGCTCGGCGGGAGGGAGAGAGGAACCCAAATCCTCTCTACCGCTTAAACTTCATCGCCTTCGTAAATGTGCCAACACCAACAAGTGACCACCACCTTGTGCACGTGTGTTAGCATTTTCATAATCATTTTACTGAAGGAGTTAACCACTCAACTTGCCACGCCACTCGATCCTAGCAACGATGCATAGTTAGATCACACGAGTGGCACTAGATGACCGATATGCAAACAAGTTTGCCCCTCTTGATAGTACGGCCATCTATCCTAAACCCGGTCATAAACTTCTCTACACACCTATGACCGGTGAAATGGAAATGCCCTAGGTTATACCTTTGCCTTGCGCATTCCACTCCATCTTCTCCGACGTTGATGCAACACATGCACCAACCAATCACCAAATGATATGATCCACTTCATATCATCACATGACCGTATTGGTTCATCGATCTTGACCTCACTTGCTCTTCACCGTTGCGTCGGTCCATCGGCGCCAAGTCTTGCTCAAGCTTCATCGCCTCGCGGTCCATCGCTCCAAAGCCTCCGACTTGCCCTTCACACTTGCAACCGGTCCATCAAGCCAAGCCTCATCTTGATCTTTGCCACCCTAGTCACATGACTCCATGTCATGTCTCATATGCAATGAGCTCCTTCATGACACAATCATCTGTGGACTAATTCTCTGTGTATCTCATATAAACACAATTAGTCCACCTAAGGTTGTCACTCAATTACCAAAACCAAACAAGGATCTTTCAATGACTCAAGGACGTACAGCGAATCGGTCCTTAAACGACTCAGACGGGGATCGATCCACACCCAAGACCTCCATGCCTTGTTGCTTCACTATCGGCATCCCGCCCGATCTAATTTCATTTTTTTAACACATGGTTCCATTCCACGATAGCACATATAGCCAACCGTGCCATATATGAATATCCCTATATCTCGCTGGTGACAGGAAATCACCTGACTTCTACCGCTTAAAGCAGGGCTAAGCATCTACTCGATCCTAGTCTATGTAGGATTCAAGGATTCATATATCTGGACAAGGAGTGATATAATGCAGCAAGGTTTTCAACCAACTCCTATCACTTAATGCAATAATACTTATAACATATATAGAATTAATTGCTTTGAAGGTAGGAGGCTTATAATGCTCTAGGGCTTGCCTGAGATCCGACTCAAGTTAGAGTATGTCAGATGAATTCGCTTGGCGAGCATCCTCCAATCTATCACTTGTCCGGTCCTTCTATCTTCGGGATGGATCCACCAACACCATCTTCTGGTTAGCTCCACATCACGTCCTTCACGTGGTGCATCTAGCGTACCTAAATGAGATGCAAGATACAAGTGTATGGATATATATAGGAATGCAATAGATGATGCATCACACACTAAACAAGGCAAGTATAAGGTTATGCTAAATACACATATGCACTTCACATCGCTCAAATAAACATCACATCACCTATTATGCTAAGATAGCAAGGGGAAGCAATACCAAACATAACTCAAGATTTACAAAGCCTCGGGTGTACTAACTTCATCACCAAGGACATGAATCACACTTAACAACAAGCAAGCAAAGTAACCAAACATCATGTATTTTCAACAATTCTGGACATACATGTAGTAGTTGAGTAAATCAATCATATCTGGAGTTATACAAATCCAAATAACTTGCAAGAAGACATTATGGAAAGCTTATGAAATTTTCTACAATTCATTTAATATCACCTAATTTTAACAGCAGCTAGATATATAAATTATATACAACTTTTGTATAAACAAGTTTCACAACAAAGCACATTATCATGAAGAACTTTGCCAAGTTTCCAGATCTGTCCAGAAACTTCATTTGCAAGAAATAATTATTAACTTATGTTGCAAACATATAATTGGACAAAACCAACTTTACCAACATTTCACACATGACTAATGAACACCATAAAACTTAGTGTCCATTTCTAACTAAATTCTTTTAATGTCTTTTCTTAATTTATTTAAATAATTAGGTGGAATTATGAACACATATCAAAAGTGCACAATAAATTCTACCAAAATTACAGTGGCCTACATATGCTCCCAATAGTTTACTGTACAAATTTCAAACTATTTGGACAAGTATATCAACCTCTAAGAAAAAGACAAATAGCTATTGCAATAAATCATGTGAGAGCAAGTTAAACCTAAAAATCAATATTTTCTATGAACACAGGGCCATAGTATGAATCAACATGATAGAGCAACATCATACTAATGTAATGGAACAACATTTTCCATTTTATCAATTATATATTATTTACAAGCTATTTATCAAGCCATAAACAAGTTAAACCAATACTTAATCATACAGTAAGCAATGACCATGAACTTTATACCACAGTACATTCATAGCATGAAAATACTACCATAAAAATTTTACATCATTTGGAGCAACACAACTCAAGGTATAAAAATAACAAGCAATATAATGTAGAATTCCTTATTTATCAAGGTCAAATCAAAACCTTAAGAAAACAGTGAAAAACTAGTGTGTTTAATATTTTTCATAGCAAGTACATGTCATCACAAAATTAACAAAACAAGAATCACTATTTTTGGATATCTAAAACTCAATATATGGCTCTGATCAAGTTTATAAGCATTTTTGGAACCTTTTTAAAGCTTAAATAAAGATATCAGAAAACTTCTACAAACACCTAACATATTATGACTCCACTGCATAGATCTTTTCTCAAGGTTTCCAAAAAGTCCAAAATTTCCATTTTTGGACTTTCCTAGCATGAGATATGGATTTTCAAAGATTAACATGAAATGGAAATTCAAAATCAGAATTAAAACAACCCTAACTAATTTTGCTAGGTGCACCCGATTCGGTACCCATTCTCTGCCACTACATAAACCGACATGTGGGCCCCACAGTCCAGCCGGGCCCGCTTGTCATATAAGAGAGAGACATAGGGGGGGATCAGCCTTCTTTCTCATGCCGTCGACAGAGCAGGGGAGGAAGGACGCTGGTCGGCCGCTAGGCTCGGCGAGCCGCTGGTGAGGGCAAGGGCAGTGCACGGGGCAGTCGTGGCCACGCCCGCACGCGTAGGTGGTAGCAGATTGGCTAGGCGCAGCTGGTAGCAGCCCGGCCACGCGCGCAGTGGCGACTGCGGCGGTTGCACGGCGGTGGTGGTGATGGGAGGCATGGCGGTCGCTGGAGTAGCCACGACGAGGTCACGCGAGCAAGGCGGGTCGGGGGCGCACCAGTGAGACGGAGCGGCTCAGTCGGAGATGGCCCGAGACGGCCTGCCTACGAGTGCCGGTGACGGTTCGGCGGCCATGGCCGCGCAGTGATGAGGGACCGGCGGTTCCCGGCGGTTCGGGCTCCGGCGAGCCTGAGCACGGTGCACCAGAGATGGAGGCGAAGCTAATGTCGAGCTCGTGGAGGGTGTGGAGGTGTGGAACAGTGAGTTCGCCGGTGGTAGCAAGGTTGGCCTGCCGGCCATGGCGGAGCGCGCTCTCAGGCGCAGAGCGACTCGAGGAGGAGGCTAGCAGAGGGCGTGGCGAGCGAGATGGAGGAGTGGGGGGAAACGCTGAGGCCATCATGGGCTTTCCATACAGCACAGGGAGGAGGTCAGGGCGCGTGGAGGCAAGGCAGGAGCTTCACCCGCGCATGGTCTCCACGTCCTGGCCACGCGTCGTTCTTTGGTGCAAAAACGCGAACAGGTGGCGGGCAGTGAAGTGGACCGTTTGGAGCTCCAATTTGGGCCTGATCTGGGCTGATCTGGGTCTTGGGCCTAAAACCAAAGTTGAAGCCCATACCATGCTCTACATTTTCTATTTAAAGGTCATGGTCATTAGTGTTGTAGATTAGGAGATAATCCATCCCCAAATCACCAGTGTCAACACGTTAAACTAGGGCTCGATTTTTGGGATTTTGCAATGCCAAACCTGGTCAAATTGGTCCCAAATTTTTACATGTTGTTCTCCAATGAATTATTTCCAACTTTCATTTTTGGGTCAACTTGAGTTGCTTAACGAATTTCGGAGAACGTGGAATGCCAATATCGACGAGATGAATTTCCAGTCTTAGAAATTTCTAAGTGTTGGAAACACCCCTCAATCTGACCTGTGGGCCCTTTTTTGAGCATGTTTCACACATTTTCATGACTTGACTCTTAAATGAAGTTTGTTCCTTATAAAATTCTCTACAACTTTGTAAAAGGGTGCATAGTCATGCAACACTTCTAGGTCACACTTTTGAAATAGTCGAACAAAAGGGTTCTAGGGTCCATACATGGTCAACCATCACTTAGAAGCATATTTAGGCAAAATGATCAACATGAACATTGTTCCACTAAGTGTCCTAAGTGTAGTTAAGGGGTTGTAGGGGCCAAACATACACACCATGCATAGTTTGCACAAAGTGTAGACCTCACATGCATTGAAACATAGAACTTAAGTGAAATGCTACAGTTGTTTCATCTCCATGTTTCAATTGTCTCATGTGTTTGTTTCAAGATACATGCTACACATGTTTCACTAGGGTGTTCCACATGTGTCCAAGATGTGTTACACATGTTGCATTTGTATGTTGCACAAACACTAGTTCCCATAGGATGCAAGGCAGATTTTTGTTATAATCCAAACAAGCATATAACTTATCATTTCATGTGACTTTTTGATTCCAAACTTCATAAAACTTTTCCAGGGATCAATATAGATAGATACTAAGGTGAGACACATGAAGATATTGCCATAACACCACCCAAACGTATATCTTGAAAATGTCCTATATGCAAAGCAAAGGAGTAACATCCAAGTTTAGATTAGGCTCACCTCCACTTAATTTCTCATGTTTGAGCTCAAACCCACTGCTTAGTGAATGACAAACACCTGGGGTGTTACAGCATATGCTCAAAGACATTGATCTAGTGGCACTTGATTCCCGAGCTAACCGTGATTGCCCCTCTTGATAGTCGCCTATGTATCCTAAATCCGGTCAATCACTTCTCTACTCATCTTAGACCGACAAAGGAAAATCCTATGGTTATACCTTTACTTTGCGCTCTTAGATCCTTCTCTTTCACTTGATCATCATGTCCATCATATTATGTGCATCTCCACCATGATCGTCATTTCATATTCATGCACTATTTCTTTGTGATCTTGTGGCCACCACTCCTTGCCACATACATCTTCAACACATGTTGCTTATGCCTAGCTCATTTCACTTGATACAATAGCATTAACAACTTGGTGTCATTAATTACCAAAACCAAACTTGGGCTTTCAACCGGCTCGAGGCCCCCGCCGCCGGATCCGCCACGGACGAGCCCGCCGCTGCGCTGCGCCACCAGATCGAGGCCGCCCACGCTGGATCAGGGGCGCCGCAGCCGCCATGGCCTGCTCCTGGCTGCGCCCTCACCGGATCTGGGAGAGGGAGCAGGGGCGCCCTCACCTGAGCGTGTGCGTCGGTACGGACGAGCACGTCGTGGCTGCTTCGGCGAGTGAGCTCGGCGTCTCCGGCGCGCACGGGCGAGCGCGGCTGCTCCGGCTGGCTAGCGCAAGTGGCGACACGGGTGTGGCAGCGGCGTTGTCGAGCACGGCGGCGCGGACACCGCGTGTGAGCGCGGCCAGCGGACGACGAGCTCTCGCGGCGCGGGCGAGCGCGTGGCGAACGACGAGGTCGTGGCGGAGGCGGCGCGGGCGAGATAGAAACCTGGGCCTTGTTTAGATCACCTCCAAAAGTTAGAATTTTTTTCACTCTCTCTTCATCACATCAATCTTTGGACGTATGTATACAACATTAAATATAAGTAAAAAAATAACTAATTACATAGTTTCGTTGTAAATCACGAAACGAATCTTTTAAGCCTAGTTAGCCCATGATTAGACAATATTTGTCAAATACAAACGAAATGCTATAGTTCCAAATTTTTCTAACATCTTTGATCCAAACAAGGCCCTGTGGTTTCTTCCCAACGGTGATTCAGTCGTTTCCATGTGCCTCGGTGCAAGAGTCGACTTCGTTTCTCCGCGACGAAACGATTTCTACGATTTTCACTCTCTCTCGTCGTTAACTCGGGTGCCACGTCAGCGTTCTCTCCTCATTAAATGCGGTTGGAAACGACGTCTTAAATGCCGTTGGGACTACCCTAAGTCCGTGTCATCTCTTATTAATTACAAAAAAAATATCCATGTCATCTCTACCATGTGCAATACTTTATTTCATCACATATTCCTCTATAATTAATCAAATATTTTATTGATTTTTCTTCTATTACCTTATCGATTTTTTACCAAATCTTATACAATAAAATAACATGCAAGTCTTATATATACACAGTATACAAAATACCATATAAGTAATGCTACCTATGTAATAGATTTATTTTTAAAAAAATCCTACAGCAACGCACAGGTAGTCTTCTAGTTTTGATTTGTCATAAAATTATTAACCTGGCAAAGATTGGTGTTCAACTCTTCTCCCGCACTGGACGAGAGAGGCGGCGGGATCTAGGGCTGGGCCTGGCAATGGCAAGCCGCATTCATGACTGGGCCTGGCAAGCCGCATTCGTGGCAGCCAGTGTCGTGCGAGCTGATTGGTCCACGCGAGCGAGCCGAGCAACGAGCAACGCCCACGCGGGAGGTTCTCCATCTCGCGCGCGTTCGATCACAGGGAGCTCCACGCGTCGGCCATCCGAGGTGCTCGAGGATCGGGGTCCACACGAACCCACCGGTGTCTTCAGTTCTGCTTCCTATCCGGCTATCCCTAGGAATTGGAACAGCCTTCTCTAGTCTTGAACCTCGACTACTCCGGGGGGAAGTACTGGCGCAGCAGCACTGGAGCGCAGCGGTCGAAGTCTTCTTCGATCAACCGACTCAACAAGAAGGTGCATTTTACTGTCGTCTCACTCTCATCAGGCAGGCGATCTGATCGGCGACATGTCCTGAATGTCGTATCGGGCTTTATTTGATCATCTGCACAGGTATTCTTCTACTTTCCCTGAACTCTAGAGTTAGTTATTGATTTTGTTTCGGATTTGTCTTCGAACAGTTTGGTATAATAAAATCGGACGGTATCGTTTGTTTTGTTTTCTGGACTTTGGTTTTTTTTGGATATTTTTAATGTGGTTTCAGATGAGTTTGATGGGGTTTTTTCTCGATGTAGAAATTTCTTCTTTGCAGTCATTTTTTTGGAGGGTTTGTGTCTTCGTGATGATACTACTAGTAACCCATCTAATTGCTGTTCGTCTTGATGCCTTTCTCTAGTGCCTAAGGTGACCTTTTTTTTTGGTGTTTTTGGTGGTTTCATCCTTAGATCAGGGGAGGAGGAAACGAAGTCTTGGTGGGATGATCGGCTCTGCTCCTGATTCGGCCCGCCGGAAGCCGAGTCACGATAGTGCCAACGATGAGATGCGGGATGGTGACACTGTGGTAAAGAACACGAAGAGGTCCGCTGATGCCTTCACAGAGAAGAGGAAGAAAAAGGTGCACCTGTGCAAGGCCAACCATGGGAAGGATAGGGACATATGGAATGGCGATCAAAGGATAAAGAAGAGCAGGGTGCCTGCCGCATTATCTGAGAAGGGGAGGGAAAAGGATGACCTGAACAAAACCAACATCAAGAAGAAGATGATGGGTGTTGACCTGGAGAAGAAAAAGACAATTATATCGAATGACAGTAAGGTTGAGGGTAAGAAAAAGGTCAACACCGCATCCCTTGAGAAGGAGAGGAAGATAAAACTTCCTAATGCCAGCAATGGGAAGAATATGCAAAGGGATGATGACAAGGAAGGGAGGATTATGAGTAACTCTGATACTAAGGTGAAGAGCAAGAAGGTGTCCACCACATTATCTGAGAAGGAGAAGAATAAGGAAAAGCTGAACAAAACACAGAGAGAGAAGAAGATGCAGGCTGCTGACAGCAAGATGAGGAATTATGACAGTGGAGTGAACAAGGGGAAGGTGTCCACAACATTTTGTGATAAAGAAAAGAAAAGGAAGAGGCCAAACAATACCAACAGTGAGAAGGGGACTGCGCCAATCACATCTGCTGTTAAAGAGAAGAAAATGAGGACCACTGAGAGCATGGAGATTAAGATGAGACATGACAGACAGAATAGGAGAAATGTGCCACTTGATGTATCCAGCGAGAAGATGGATACATCAAGTGACTCTAACTATAAAACAGGGAAGGGGAAATTACGACACACACAATTGAAGAAACAAAAGAGGATGCAGTGCAATGATAGTGATAAGAAGATTCACGGTGCCAAGGTGAAGGAAATGAAAATATTTAGCTGTGGCAAAGAAAAGGTTAATCAGGCATCATTCGCATTTTTTAAAGTCATGTGCAACAATTTCGAGAAATTTCTGGTATGATTTTTGCTGCTTTCCATTACAGTTCTTTTTTTCTCTCGTAGTCGTACACGCAGGAGGACTGTGTATCATTTCATTAATAGGTAGAAAAATGGTCTGAATACATGCCGATTCCACGGCTTCGGCTAGTTTTTTTTTACATTCGCGCCCTTTTAATTAGATAAAAACAGCATGTGGTGCTATATCATTTTTTTGACATGTCTGGATTCATTATAGTATCCTTTTCTTTTCTTTGTGTTATGTCATGGTTCCTACCAAACATCATGTACATGCATATATTTGTGCAGGTGATACCATTAACTGTTGCACCCAGATTGGAGTATTTGACTAATCATCTTGTATTTCTTAAAGATTCAGAGGGAAAATGTTCAGTGGTCATGGTATCGAAGGTCGCTGGTTCCCTTGCTTTTGATCAGGGATGGGATATATTTGTTTCAAACCATTTGATTAAATGGGGTGAGTTTCTGTTGATTGAGTATATTGCTGAGAGTACATTTTCTGTGCGGGTTTTTGGTACAGACTCTAGTGAAAGACTCTACTTCAATGCTGAGAGCACAACTAAAGGTGAAAGAAAGAAACAGACATGGAGTAATATGTCACCTGATGATTTGGTCTTCAACGATGGTAGTTCAGAAAACATAGATAATGGAAACTATGTTTCTGGCGAAAATCCCAGGACCAAAGTGCCTCAAACTGTTCATGTGACTTACAATACAAAAAAAGACCCTAAACCAGTTGAACATGTGGTTGGATCTGGACTAGTGGCACAAGATAACAATGGAAATTTGATTGATCCACAGTGCAAAACAAAGGGTACTTCTCCACTGTGCAGCAAAGGAAAAACACTAATTATGCTTATAGATTCTGAAGATTCTGAACCTTTAGAGCATGAAAATGGGGATACAATGAAGCTAGCCACATCAGGTGCACATTCAGATACAAGTCTTGTGGCTGTTAATACCAATGAAGACCCTATAAGAGCTCAGAGTGGCATTGGGAATGGACCCTCAGTTGTCCTAGCTGACGAGAAGGGGAGTTCCCCTGAAATTGAGTGCGGAACCAAGTCCATTTCAACAACATGCAGCGAAGGAAAAACAAGATCTCAAATAATTATAACTGCTACAGATCTCTTGGATTTACATGATTCAGATGAAGATTTAGGAAGAAAACAAAGAACAAATGCCATTCCTTTAGATTCTATCAAGCCCGTGGTAGATTATCATAATCATAGCAAGACGAACATTATCCAAAACTTTTACAGAAAATATGAAGCTCCTGGAGGTTTTCGCTGCTTGGAGAAGTGGAGGAAGGATGTTGTGAACAATCAAGCATCTCTTGATTGCACTGTACCGATTAAACCTGAAAACCCACAAAAAAATGACAGCATGTTGGTTGATGGTTATGGTTCAATTGAACTAAACCCTGTAGATGAGTACATTTGTTCCAAGGGCAATCATGAATGTGTCCAACCGATATTCACCATGCCCATCAAAGAACTATCAAGTGCTGATAGAGTAACCAATTGTGGACACGATGGGACAGAGATCGACTATAGCATCAATGAGAAAGATGGAGGTCTGATTCATCTCATAATTTTTTTATGATTGCTACCATTATAGGGCTTGTTTGGATGCACTCGTATCTACCTCAATCCACGCGTAATCCACGTGTGCTGGAGTGGATTGGGGTGGGAATTAAACTAACTTACATCCTAATCCACTCCAATACACATGGATTGAGGTGGATACGAGTTGTGCTGTTTCATTCAAAAAAGAGTTTATCGTGGAGGTAAATGATTTTTGTAGTAGAAATAGCTAATCATTCTATAGGTGCTTCTGTTCTACTTGAAGCAAAAAGGGAACGATTGGAACCTATGGGAAGCATTGTACATAGCCAAAGTAACAATGTCCCGTTGTGTGCGAACCCTGTAGTTCCGGGTAAGGATGGTGCACCAGGACTAACCCCTATTGGGTCTGAAGGAAGTTGTGCCTTTATTGAATCAATGTTCACAGGGCCCATTGAGAAAACCTCAAGTCCTGACGAAATATCCAAATGCAGCAGTAGCACGATAGAGATCGAACATAATGTCAATGGAAAAGGTGGGGATGTGCTCTTAACTTTCTAGTATTATTACTTCAACTGTTTTTCTTTTAAAGTTCTCTTGGTTGTTTATTGTGGAGATAATTGTTGTTTATAGCATATTATTGAATCTATGTTTGTTCTCTTGGTTGTTTATTGTGGAGATAATTGTTGTTTATAGCATATTATTGAATCTATGTTTGGTAGGAACTACTGTTCAATTTGAAATCCAAATGGATCAAGTGGAGCCAGTGAGGAGCAGTGTACGCAGCAAGAGTTGCAACATTGTTCTACGTGCCAACGAATCAGGTGATCTTATTTTATCTTGTTTTGTTTCAATGTAAAATTAAAGAGTGGGTAACTTGGTTTTTTTTCAAGATCGGGGGATATAGCCCGTTTTTCATTAAGAGGAGTGAATTATAAGTCAGCTATGAGAGAACCTCATAGCGCAGATTACAATCCACTAAGATAGTAGAGAATAACCTGGAGTAAACATAAGAATAAAAAACGATACCTTGTTTTGTTTGTATATAAAATTAAAGAGTGGGTTTCTGATTGGATAACGTGTTTCTAATTAGTCTGTTGGATTAATCCATGCAGAACATCGTTCCTCCAAACAGGAAGGTAGAATGTCTAGTAACACTGAGGTCCCAGAGCCTTTGTTGCCTATGAAGGACGAAATTCTGAAGCTGGATTATCATTCTCCACCAGAGATCAACTCGCAACTGTGCATTCCTGATACCACTCAGAAATGGCTTGTGAGTTGTGCAGATTCCATAAATAGCCTTCTTTCACTAATGCCTGTATATCTTTTGTACTTTCGTATTGGTGCAATCAAAAGCATCCTTGCAAAAAGGAAGAATTATGGAGTTGTGACCTCTTGTTCCCCAAGGACTCACAAAAAAAACCCCCCCACAAACAGCGACCATGAGCAAAACAATAATATTCACTAATTTAACATTATTCAATTACTGATGGTTT
Source organism: Saccharum hybrid cultivar R570 (assembly GCA_038087645.1). Classification (NCBI taxonomy): domain Eukaryota; kingdom Viridiplantae; phylum Streptophyta; class Magnoliopsida; order Poales; family Poaceae; genus Saccharum; species Saccharum hybrid cultivar. Next base: position 4,520,432 of record JAQSUU010000191.1, on the reverse strand, counting down.
TGAACAATGGATGGTTGTTATTGTGGCCATGATGATGTAGAGGTTGTGGATTGTGCAAATGGAAGAACCCTACAATTTAATGGGGCCACAATACCAGCATCACTTGAACTGTTTAAAAACTGTAGAGTAACGTACGGGGTTTGGACTTGAAGTTCATAATCTTTCTAGTTGCCTAAATCGCTCAGTAGGTTGTTGTAAAACATGTTGGTCTGCTGAGAACACGGTGTGCGGATTTGTAGCACTGAACATTAGTTTTAAGACTGCCTATAGAGTATGCTGTAATAAGTATTGATGTCTAACAATATATTAGATTTTATTTCTCGAAATATTGTTCTGATATCAGTTCCGTCCTTATTTGTTGGGGCTATTAGATTATTCCAGTTTGATGCTTCGTTTTGGCCTCATTCACCTGTTCATAGTTTTAAGTTCTTATTATAAGTTTCTGATCACATCGCTAAAGGTGTTTCTGATCAATATTCCCCCAGGACCTATCCAAGTCGCTTTCCAGTGCAGTTAGACAGAGAAGGCATCATTGGAGTGTTATAATGCTGAAGGACCCCATGAAGAGATTATGGCCTATTATTTACCATGACAACCCAATATTTGTGGGCTTCACGGCGGGCTGGAAACATTTTGTTGCAGCAAACAACCTCCAGACCGGGGATGTCTGCGAGCTTATTAAGGAGTCAGACGATGATGAGCCGGTGTACTCTGTCCGGATGCGTGGCAAAATTTAAAATCCCACTTCATCGGTGAACTTCTCTTAGGTGGGCTAAACTTATGATTTTTTTACCTATCAATCAATTGATACAATAGCTGACTCTTTTGTTCTTTCCCTAATAATCTTTTGCGACTTGCGAGTGTGCAGGCCTCAGGAAAGCATGCTTCAGTCGAACTACTAGGCGGATCTTGTGAATACCAAAGTGGATCTGCCGTTTTTGCAGGAAGTCGTGGGAAGACCATGTGGATCTGGTGTTTCTGCTTCTGCGTGGGCAGTGATTGGTGAACTTTTGACGATCCACATCCTAGAACTATAGAAGTCAGGCAGGCTGAAAGCCTGGGACTGCACCTGCACCTGTTATATTTATCAGTCGTTGTCGTTGGAACTGATACGTTTGTTCTGTGTAGTGCAGTACTTTAGCGTGTAACCATAACCATGAACCGTGACGATGTAGCGATAAGATGTTTAGGGCTGTTTGGTTCAGTGAGCTAAAGTTTAGTCCGTATTACATCGGACGTTGACTGGGGTTGATCATGAGGTTTTCGGATACTAATTAAAAAATAAATTACATATTCGGTGGATAATCTGCAAGATGAATTTATTAAGCATAATTAATTTATTATTAACATATTTTGTCATGAACTAATTAGGCTTAAAAAATCGTCTCATAAATTATCTTCACCTTATAGTTTTAGTTTTGTAAATAGTCTATATTTAGTGTTATATGCATATGTCTAAACATTTGATGTGATGGGGACTAAAATTTAGTCCGGCGAAACAAACATGGCCTAAGACCACATGCGCTGGCCAGGGTCGCTTTTGTTGGTCTCTGCCGCTTGACCCTGGTAATATTTCGACCATGGCATGACTGAACTTGATAAAGATTTCTATATATAATATTACTGTCACTATTGTTCTTGCCTCTATGGATTCGTTTTTACACCTAATTAAAATCCTTGATATATATACTTTGCGAGTTGCGAGAAGGTTAAGCATTCTTTCCTAGAGAAAATGCATGCAATACGAGGATGTTTAGCCGCAGCGCATGGACTGTGATGGTATTACATCCATGGCGACGATCAGCTAATAATACGGAGTACAAAGTAATAAACCTTGTAAATGGGCCTTCCGTTTACAAAGTACACAGACTATAGTTGGTTTACAAAGGCCTTGTTCACTTCCTCATCCCAACCCAAAATATTTCCTCTTCCACCCATCACATCAAATCTTTCGACGGATGCATGGAGCATTAAATGTAGGTAAAAAAGGTAACTAATTGCATAATTTGTCTGTAAATATCGGGACGAATCTTTTGAGCCTAGTTAGTCCATGATTGAACAATTTTTGCCAAATAACAACGAAAGATGCTACAGTAACTTTTCACCTACTTTTCGCGAAGTGAACACACCCAAATAATAAACCTTGTAAATGGCGACGATCAGCATTCTTGCTGTCCTCAAATAAAACCCACAGATGCTCGCATCGCATCTGTTGTCCTGTGGTGTGGAGGCAGTGGAAACACTGGACTGGAAAGCAAAGCACAGTTGCGGCGGCGCTGACCGTCGCGCGCGGACGCGCCCCGCTGGACGATCAAACCATCCACACAAGCCCGTTCTGATTACGGAAGCGACGTCATCGCTAAACGATTCCCGGCGACAAGACTCGACTCGGCGTCTCCGTCCGCGCCGGTGGTTGCCCCACAACGCCCACGCGCTGCTACTGCTACTGCTAGCCGCCCGCATTGATCGATCCCCTCTCCCTCTCCCACCTGCCCCTGCCCGGATTGAAGCCGGTTTTATGAGGCCGCGCCGCGTGCGTTAATGCTGCCACTGCCAGTGCCCGGCACGGCTCGACGGACAGCGAGCACCAAGCAGCCAAGCAAGGCGGGACGGGGCGGCCCGCGGCCGTGCCCGTGCGGTGCTGGTGCAGAGGGGTTAGGATTTCCGCCCGCCACCGGCGACCACATCCCCAACGGTGTCTTAATTTCAGCTCATCAAACCCAACCTGCCTGCCAGCCCCGCTGTCCCCATCGTCGAGCTCAGCACTCATCAGGCTGCCGCAGGCCCTCTCGGCCTCTCCACAGTTACTACTACAGCATAGCCAAGATGCGCCCGGTGCACTATGGACTCGGGTTGCCACCGATTTGTTGCATCTGCTCCGGCCTCCGGATGCTATCAACCCTACCTGCGTTTTGTTCTCTGCCGCTGCTGGCCTGCTGCCTTCTTGCAAATTCAGTTCGCAGTCCGCACGCACACCGGCTGACTGGCTGGGCGGTGAGCCTACCAAACACGTCAACGGTTTCCGTCGATGAATTTGACGTGTCCAAAGAGTGTGTGTGGCTCGAGGGAGGGTGTGTGTAGTATGTACCTTTTTTCTGAAATCCCCTGCTATGTTACGATCCATCCCATGTAAAGATTGCTACTTTGACTCGCTTCTACGGAGGAGAGATTTCAGTTGGTGTTCGGTTAGTCTTGGTACACCAGTTCCACCCACCCCACCGGAGAAAGGCCGTACCCTTATAAGTCCCGTCCAAAGCTCCACACCGGGCAGGCACACCCGCATCGCATCGACCGCCAGTGATCCAGCTCCCCCCAAATCCGACGACGCCAGCCATGGCCGGCACGTGCGCTCACGTCGAGTTCCTCCGCGCGCAGCCGGCGTGGGCGCTGGCGCTGGCGGCCGTGGGCCTCCTCGTGGCGCTCCGCGCCGCCGTCCGCTTCGCGCTCTGGGTCTACGCCGCGTTCCTCCGCCCGGGCAAGCCCCTGCGCCGCCGCTACGGCGCCTGGGCCGTCGTGACGGGCGCCACCGACGGCATCGGCCGCGCCATCGCGTTCCGCCTCGCCGCCGCCGGGCTCGGGCTCGTCCTCGTCGGCCGCAACCCGGAGAAGCTGGCCGCCGTCGCCGCCGAGATCAAGGCCAAGCACCCCAAGGTCCCCGAGGTGCGGACCTTCGTGCTCGACTTCGACAGCGAGGGGCTCGCGGCCGGCGTGGAGGCGCTCAAGGACTCCATCCGGGGCCTCGACGTGGGCGTGCTCGTCAACAACGCCGGGCTGTCCTACCCGTACGCGCGCTACTTCCACGAGGTGGACGAGGAGCTGATGCGCAGCCTGATCCGGGTCAACGTCGAGGGCGTCACGCGGGTCACGCACGCCGTGCTGCCAGGCATGGTCGAGAGGAAGCGCGGCGCCATTGTCAACATCGGCTCCGGCGCCGCCTCCGTCGTGCCTTCCGATCCGCTCTACTCCGTCTACGCCGCGACCAAAGCGTGAGTACACCAGTTTCCTGCTCTCGAATTACTGCTGTAGGCTTGGCTATTTACTGCCGCAGTTGTACAGGCTATAGCTTAAATTGGCTCGATTGTAGGATAGATGGTGGTAGTGGTAGTAGGATGACTGATTGAGAACAAAGGACCACGTCTTTCTTGCCTGTCTGTACTTGCCTACTTGGTTTGGGAACTATTGTAGCAAGACTGGGATCAGAGGAAACGCCTTCAGTGTGAATTCTTAGCTTGCGTGTTGGTCATGCCAGATTCTGATGCAATCATAGGGGGAGTTTGTTAGATGTACATTCAGATGCTAGAATTAGTTGGGGTACTGAAATTGCATCAGTCTAGGATTACTTGAAATGTCCAGATCTGACGTATGATCCTTCTCCTTAGGGGAAATGAAAAGATAGGTAACTGCAATCAATAAGGTACACATAAGCAAAGAACTTTGACGGTTAGGCGGACTAATTTCTGTATACATAAGAACTAAAAAAAACTTTTGTGATGTTCCTGTTGAGTTGGTCTAAAATTTCCATTCTGCTTGCAACTATTAGAGCTCATGGAATAGTTGGGTTGTATTATCCTGTGATCTAGTACATATTGGATGAAGAGTCGAAAACCTATAAACAATCAATTATTGCCATGTAACATACATGCACGCAACAGCTGTAAAATGAGCAATTGACCTCCTATTTTGTTTGTGTATCTTTGTGTTATGCACTACATATTAGCTGAAAAATGCGAACATGATGAATCTTTCATAGGGGTGAGTGTGCGTGTGTTGTGAGCCTTTGAGTCTGTACGGTGTAATTCTTTTTTTTAAAATAACTGTAATTAGGCAGATGCACACATTCCCTTCAACTTACTAGTGCACGCTAAAAATAATGTAATCTGTATTTCCCAGGTATGTTGACCAATTCTCAAGATGCCTCTATGTTGAGTACAAGAGCAAGGGTATTGATGTGCAATGCCAGGTAACAAATCTCTATTTGCATCGAATGTATCTTGTCTCGAATTATCAATCATTTCTACAGTTGATCTTAACTTAGGTTTGTGCTGTTGAAATGATTTATTGGCTCTCACCAAACTCCAATTTTCCATTTCAACTATAGTTTCTACATCTCTTTTCTCTTTCTATAGAACTAAAAGAAATTCTGATGAACCACTCTAGTTGTTGTTTCAGCCTCATGTTAGTCCTACAAACTGAAGTGGTTCTGAAATTTCCAAACGTCTAAAATTAACCATCTTGAATCATCATTTCACGTGTTCTACTAAACTTGGTTAATCTTGTTTATCTGTTAAACAGATTTGCGCCTACCTTTTGATAATGCTTCTTGATCAAGCATCGTTCTAGTCAATTATATGCTGTATTCCCTATGAACTTTTGCACTCATAACTTCCTCAATCCATTCAGGTGCCCCTATACGTGGCGACAAAGATGGCATCCATCAGGAAGTCTTCCTTCATGGTCCCATCTGCTGACACCTATGCTCGTGTTGCTGTTCGTCACATTGGATACGAGCCTAGGTGCACACCGTACTGGCCACACTCTGTCCTGTGGTTCTTGATCTCCATTCTTCCCGAGTCCCTTATCGACAGCGTGCGCCTGGGCATGTGCATTAAGATCCGCAAGAAGGGGCTGGCCAAGGACGCCAAGAAGAAGGCATTGTGATTGATGTTTCAGAATGCATGTTCAGATTCGCACATTTCCTCATCACCTGTAGTAGACATGTGCTTTGCTGTAGTCACTTTATTAGCTACCATTGCCTCCTGAGTCTGTTAAGAATCAAGAATGACATTGTTCCATCCACGGTTATGATGTTTAAAACTATGATTCTTCAATTCAAAATGTAACACTAATACGAGTAATGATGAATGAAATTAACTTGAAGAAGCTGTGTAACTCAGTTGTTTTTTTCTGAACCATTTCACATTTTGCTTGGGACAAAAGGCTATGTTGTTGTTGTTGTTGTTGTTGTTGTTGTTGTTGTTGTTTTTGTTGTTGCATTTCACATTTTTGTGAAGTTTCTTTGCCCGCATATGACTTAAAATGGAATTTTCTGTAAACAAAGTTTGCCACACTAAAACCTCATGATAGTGCTGTTTATGGAGAATTCAATACTCTCGCTTCTCAATTTGTCTTGAACTATTGTTTTCAGCAGTATTAGATCATTTGTAACTGTTTATGGAATTTTCTGCAAACAACTGAACACAAGCACGCAAAGACAGTCTTGTGCGGGCAAAGAACTGTAAAAATGTTCGTTGGGCATCCAATTCAGCAGGAACGAACGTGGACATGTAACTGGTGGTAGTAGTGCGAATCAAATCTTTCGCTTTCTATTACAAAGTATTACTACAGTGTTGTCCAGATACAGTCCTCAAAACAAACAAAACTCATCCTCGAGAATGGTTGAGGCTAAACTCTTCATAGAGAAGTGTCAGTTCTTTGTATCCTTCACCTTTCCTCTGCTACAGTACCAAAGGGCGAAAAGGAGGCGATGCCGTTTTCTGGCGGCGATTTCGCCAGCCTCCTTCTCCGGTCACCGGTTCGGTGCTGGAAAGGGAGGATGGCCGGAGAATCGTCGTGCGGGTGTATATAGATTAGGATTGAGTCCTAGGTTTAGGGTCTGCTTGCAGAGCTAGGGTTTGTCGGGAGGGCAACGTTCCTCTGCGGCTCGTCTTTCTGGGCGCCATCGGCGAGGAGGAGGTGACGGCGGCGTTGTTGAATAAATCCTCCCGACCCCTTCTTTGCACCGGTGGCGTTTTCCTCCGGCGCCAACGGCGAGGTCAGCGAGGCTTGTACAGGAGTCCGTGCACTCAGCCGATCTGTCGTCTCAGGGAGGCGACGGTGTTGGTGGCGCGCTTCCTCAAGGGTGCGGAGATGGTTGTGGGTGTTGCGGGCTACGGGCGTGTGGATCGAGCTCGACTCCCCGTCGGCGCCTGTCGACGGCGAGCTTCGAGGAGCTTGGGGTGCATCCCCGGCCGACGTTTCTTCAACGACAAATCGTCCCGGCCTCAACATCGGGCGACTATTGCAGCTCATTAAAGCCTTCGAGTGATGGAGTTCCTCTAGATCTGGGCGGCAGCGGGAGTTTCTGACACCGGAGATGGAAGGTGGCGGCATCCGTTGATGAGCACGGTGGCCATGGAGCTTCTTGTGATTTTCTATTCTTTAAGGGCCTCTGTGCAAAACTGTTAGGACAGCTGTCTCTGTTTCCTGTACCTTTGTATCTGTATGTATTTGTGTACGTTTCCTTACCTGAGTAATACAGATACGTTTATAAAAAAAAGTTCTTTGTATCCAGTTAGCAAAAATAACACAGAAAAAGGTAGCACATCCTTTTCAAACAAAGGTTACAGTTGAACATCTCCAAAACATCAAAACTAAGGTTACAGTTGAACACCTACAAAACATCATGAAGTGAAACCATCACTTGTCAGCTGGGCCTCATGATCATCGCCCCGGATGCCTGTTGCTTTCCCGAGTGATCTCTGACTAAGCATTCGGACGATACCACTTCTCATCTTCCGGATTTGAGACCCATTGGCAGATTGATTACCACCCATTGTCCTCGCAAGCTCTTCTGAAAGAGCCTTCACAAGGGCATCGAAGCGGCGCTTGGCTGTGGGGTACCTTGATATCGACTTTGTGATCCCTTGCAACCTTGCAGTAGGATCAGCGGGGTCAGACTATTTTTTCTTTAGTGATTGAAAAGGAGTGATGAAAGGAAGTACCTTCGAGCAAATGCTTCTATTTCTGCTTGTTTTCGCTCACTCAATGGTGGAAGCCGAATGAGATTCTCCTTGATGCGCTTTGGATCACTTATCAAGAGCACTTGCTTCTCAAGGTATGCTTCCTCTTCTTCTGTGAAGTTCTCAGCTTTGATTTGATCTTTGATGACCATCAGAGGGTCAAAAAACCACTCAAAGATTTTACTCTTAGGCCTATTGTCAGATGTTATCTCAGATCCATCATCTGCATATTTCACCGGAAATTCTCGCAGGTCAATAAAAGGTACCGTAAACCTCTTTTAGCGGTGAAGAAGGGTACTCTTACTCACTTAGAATCAGACCATCAGAATTGGCTTTAGCAGATCGGAGGAGTGCCTTAAGGATAACATATGCTGGTAACCCAACATTAAGTACTCCAGTGCTGGCTTTGCCTGCCTTTGTTCCTTCTATATCTTTTGGGGTTATCACTCCTTCAGCGACCAGATCCTTGCCACGGTGCTTACACTCTAAGAAAAGGTGATCTAGCAACTAAGCAACACATCTAAATCAGTTATACTGCACAAATTTCCAAACACCAAAAAATCATAGCATGCTTTTGAATTTTAAATGAAATTATAAAATCTCATAGTATAATACCTAAACTCTACAAAAAGTATAGCTCCACCATAATACTCCCTCAATTCCAAATTATAAGACATTTTGCCTTTTTCTGGATACTGTCATGTGGGGCAGCCAGGGGTTGCATGGTGGCATGGTGACCAGAGGGGGGGCAATTACCGCAGCCAGATTTGGTCAGCAAAGGATCAGCAAGGAGCAGCATGAGGATCAGCATGCAGGGAAGGCAAGATTTAGGGGATTTATGGGGAGTTATGGAGTTTATTTCCCTTTATTTAGAAGGCCAAGTGCATATATAATCCATGTACCAGCCCTTATTTGAATCAATCAATGAAGAACAAACGATCCAATTCCCAATTCCCCCAAATGCTCTAGTCTCCCTCCACGCCGACTTTGCCCGGCCTTCCTCCTGGCAATGGTTATCTCTACCCCCCAACCCCCAATGATTTAAGGATCATAACAAATACATTGCTTTTGTTATGTATCTAGACATGATGTATACCTAAGTACGTAGTAAAAGCTATGTATTTAGAAAAGTCAAAACATCTTATAATTTGGAATGGAGTAGAATACAATGAAAGTAATCTAAATGGAGCATGGACCAGTGTCAGTATAGAGAATTTTTATGAACTGGGAACACAGTGAAATTTCTTTTGCCAGTTTTCCAGAAAAAGATCACCTTGAATGGATTGAACTCATCAAAGCTACTTTTAAATGATGTTACACGCTGAGGAGCTTTCTTTCCATCATGCTTGTCCTTGGATGAAGCGGGCCTCGAGAGAGAACCACCATGTGAGGAAGCTTCATCTTTCCTATATTTAAACCTAGTCATGGAAAGTGAAATTTTGAGTCACTTGTATTATTCGTACAATTCAAGGACAACATTTTGGTATAGAATAAACCATTTGTACCTAGGAAAGCAAGATCCTGGTGCCATGTCAAGTACGTCATTTGTATATTCATCAAAGATGGATACTGATGATATTACATAAGACAGTCCCAAGAAAAGTGAGGATTCCTGCCACATAAACAAGATTGCAATTGTAAGCTTCACGCCTCCACATTTATCATGCTAAATCAGGTAATATTTCGTCATAATACTAGCTTTATGCTATAAACGATATTTTTCTGTTGTCAGTCCAAAAAGATTTGTCAATACCTGATAAACCACCACGGCAGCATATGCACCAAAAGGAACACTGCAGATAACAGAGGCTAGAAAAGCTCCTATAACTGCAAATGGCCAGAGAAGAATTGCAAGACCAGCAAATGGCACGCAAGCTGTCTCAAGAAAAGGTCCTTCTCTGCCAACAAGATCTTCAATCAACCGCTTCCATCCTTTGCATAGCATAACAGGGAACTTGTACAAGGCAATTAGTGTAAACATTATTGCATCCACTACAAGCCCACAAGCAGCAGCAAATATTGCACCAGGAATTTGTAGCAATCTGGGGATGCAAAGTTAATTATTTTGTGACATGCAGAATTCCTCAACTAAAACAAAATCACTACAAGGGTGTTTAAATATTAGCAATCAGATCAAGATTTAAAAGGATACTGAAGTAAAATGTACATGGGACACTCCCCCATATCATTTCTTTTTAAAGCGAGTTCTCAAGTATGAATTAATTGTGTATTTCTTGTCTTTCCTGTGACCACATTATAGTGTTTCTTGTTGTTAACCTGAACTGTTTATGATGTGCAAGAAAAGCTAACCAAGATAACAGACAGACAGAATATTTTAATTAGAGTACCAGATGAAGGCAATGACTCATTTAGTACAATTGCAACTCACTTGTTAACACATATAGTTATAAGGAAGAATGAAAAAGGATGAAAACAATAACAGAAAGAAAGTAGACCTAAGACCTTATCTCATATGGCTTGCCATCGGGAGGTGCATGAAGGCGAACTTCATCCATGATTGAAAAATATGAGTGTACCAACATGTCTTTCACGTCCCTGACTACTGTACAGCTTCCTGTGATAGTGCTCCATGTTCCATCCTGCATTTCCAGTTAGAACCATGTGAAACAGGTATTGTACACACAAAACAGATATCAGAATGAAACCATTACAAGTAAACTGTACCAAAAAACAGTGAACAAGTGTCTTTTCTTTTCCTTCCCCAACTGCATCAAATGTAGCCATTACTGGTGCTAGAAAGCCATAAGCCAAACCAGCAAGGATGCTTCCCACGACGCCAATTATTAGCCATAGAACCAAAACCACAGTTGCAGCAATAAGAAGCAACAACTTTACGACCGGTCCTACCATCTTGGTTCTGCTTTCATAAAAAGGTGATAAGCACATCCAAATACACTACAGTGCATGACTTTCCTTTCAGGACTGCAAACGCTACCTGATGATGCAGTAATATGTCCAAATCACATGCATAGGCCACAAGCCTAGAATAAGTGCGGAGATTCCAATTGTCATGACGAGCCATGCCCACGGGCCAAACAAAGCACCTGGATTGGCAAGATTAGCATGAATCGATAGACCAATAGGAACTGAGATCAACAATAATTACCAAGTACTCAAACAGTCCATGAAATGTAGGCTAGCCAAGGTATTGACATTTACAATCAGAACACTATTTTTTCTAGAATTAATCCAAAATCTCGTGTGCACAGTTCAATTCATATCCCTAGATATTCTGATTGCAAAACACTGCAGAAATAAGTCTATTGCCCCTATCAAGCAGAATTGCGCAAATAACAAGTAAAAGCTACGGCATGAATAAATCTGCAGATGCAAAAAAATGAACCAGGCAGATCGAGCAATATTCATAAAGTCAATACTCTGCCAATAAAAGTTTGGCAGAGAGTATTGATATACCTATATGTACTACACCATTTGCTCCTTTATTATTAAAGGGAGTGTATATCAACTCATAAATGGACTACTTCATTGGTGATATGAGCATTTAATGCAAGCCAAATCAAGGCAACCAGGTTACATCATTATTCATTACTGAAGCCCACAACAATGGTTTGAAGGAGCAACCGAGCATCAGTACAACCAGAACCAGAATAACTCAATCGGCAACCATTCTTAGCATAGGACTAGCAAATGCAACACACCACGTGAACTGATTGATTGAATTCACGAAACAAGGACACAGTCGTGTGAAACCATCCTTTAATACAATTACATTCCATACTTTTATTAAGAAAAAAAAAGGAGAGAAGAATGGACTGACAGAGCAAGCGTTCTGTCCAGTGTCCACCTTTGATGATGCCCAGGAGGAGAAGCGCAAAGAAGAAAGGCAGGAACTTGATGAAGCTCCAAACAGATGCCCAAATCCCAGACTCCATTGACAACCTTGGTCAAAGGCTTCTCACAATCTCACTCCCTTCCTTCGAAGCCAATCAAGCCGTCCACCCCCAGATTGTGCAAAACGGGAAGACAAAAATGTGAATGCCCCTCATAAACCCACACCGGAGATGGGGTAACTGAAACTGGCGCCCAGGAGCAACTCAGGAACTTGCAAGAACCGGGCCTGGAGGTTAGATTGCCGGTGGTTATGGGCTTTGAACTAAACAAAATCAAAGGAAAAAGTAACCAAGAAAAGGCAGACCTGACTGGGCAACCGCCTCGCGCTGTCAAATGCTGCGTGGGCTGGGACCTGACCTGACTGCGGGAGGCCGGTGGAGCGAGGTTGCTTGCGCGATTTTTTATTCAGAGATTTTGGGGAGTAAAAAGGAGGGAGCTCGCTTTGCTGGTGGAGTGGAAGTGGGAGTTGGTGCTGCTGGCGAGCAGAGCGGAGCCGGGGGCTTTGCAGCTGCAGCAGGCGGGGCAGGCAGGCAGGCAGAGGAGGACGAGGGATCAGGGAAGGAAGGAGCCAGTGCCGGAGGCCCGGAGTGCCCACTGCGCGTCGGCCAGATGCGTCCTTCACTTGTCTCGCCTTTGCTGGGCAAACACATGGGAGCGGGAAGTAAAGCCGGACGAAAAGCTCGTAACTCGACAGTCGCTCGACTCGAATCGACAGTGGCTCGGCTCGTTTAATTTCTCAAACGAGCTGAGCAAGCATCCTAACTCGTGTCTTAACGAGCCAGCTCGCGAGCCAGCTCGAGCCAGCTCGCGAGTCTAACGAGCCAAAGTTGTTGGCCTTAAACTTTTATTAGTGTTATATAACTTTATGTCTTACACTTTATAATTTGTTGATGATTGGACTTTGACTCTATAAATTTTAGATTAATTTGACTCTTTTTATTTTAAATGAATGTATGGATAATGGATGCATCATATATGGTATGGAGTATGAACCATAGACAATGTATGATGTATAGTATTATAATATAATAGTACATATTATTTTTGTATGATTTATTAAGACTTATGAATGGACTAGTTTTATATTATTACCATTATCAAACTTTAGATAATACACATATTACATTTTTTATGTTTTAATATGGCGGGCTCGCGAGCCAAACGAGCCAGCTCGAGCTCGTAAACGAGCCGAGCCGAGCCGGCCTTCTGGCTCATTAAGATAACGAGCCGAGCCGAGCTGACTCGTTATCTTAACGAGCCAGAACGAGCCGAGCCAAACGAGCCGAGCTGGCTCGTTAGTCCAGCTTTAGCGGGAAGGAGACAGGGGAGGGAGATAGCTGGTGCTTCTGGACTCAACATTTGATACTATTTCTTTTTTATTAGTGTGTTGGACACATCGCAAAGGATACTTCCGTTCTTTTTTTTACCAGGGGAGCAGATTATAAGTTGTACATTATGATAATCCAACAACCAGATATAATATTCATATAATCTCTCTCAAAACTGTTTCTATGATATTACGGTCTTGTTCATCTGGTTTATAATTCGTCTTATTCGTTTTTTGAGCCGAAACAGTATTTTTCTCTCACAAAAAATCAACCAAGACCGCGTTCACTTCCCCCTCCCAACCCAAAATATTTCCTCTTACACACATCACATCAAATCTTTCGACGCATGCATGGAGCATTAAACGTAGGTAAAAAAGATAACTAATTGCATAGTTTGTCTGTAAATGTCGGGACGAATCTTTTGAGCCTAGTTAGTCCATAATTGGACAAATTTTGCCAAATAACAACGAAAGATGCTACAGTAACTTTTCAGCTACTTTTCGCGAAGTGAACACACCCCAACAGTGTTTTTCAGTCGGCTTATAATTCCAGCCGAACGGCTCCTACAAGTCATTGGTACTTCAACTAACAACAATTCACCTCTATAAGGGGAGCAGATTATAAGTTGTACATTATGATAATCCAACAACCAGATATAATATTCATATAATCTCTCTCAAAACTCTTTCTTTGATATTACAAGTCATTGGTACTTCAACTAACAACAATTCACCTCTATAATCTAGGGATCCAAATAGTCTAGGTTATTTATAATCTATAATCTAGATTATTATAATCTTATCTATACTCTATATTACTATAATCCAATTAGGATCCAAACAAAACATTTTGATGACACATGACATAATGGACTAGGAAGTGAAACGAGTATATCAAAGGATGGACGGGTGGATTTTGAGAGAGGGGAAGGGTGGGTTATATCAAAATGGTTACATTTGTGGATAAATTTTAAGTGGTACAAATAATGCTTATACCTGTGGACAAAGAGTGTAAATATTCATACTATGTTTTAGCTGAAAGTAAAAGAGTGCAATGAGATTTTCTTGAGCCATGCCAAAGCTTCCACATAAATGGAAGGTACATGATCCTTTTAAGAAGGAAAATACTGCACTAGTGCATAACGTATTGTTTTAGTGAAAACCTAAAATAATGCTCAACTCATTCATGCTGAATGCATTCATGCTGGTTTCATATTTTTCATGTGAAAAGTTTTTAAACATGTTTAGTCATATGTTAGAATGTTTTTTTTTTGGAAACTCTCTAGATTTTTCTTGATATTTTTCCATTTCCCTAGACCTGAATCTGAATTCTGAAATCTTCTAAATACATATTTCATGAGCTTCAAATAGTTTGTTTGGATTTCTCATGTTTCAATGTACCTGTAGCACTTATCTTGTTGATTTTAGAAACTCATAAATATTTTTTTGGCTTAAAATTCTTGTTACGTGTTTACCAGAATTTCTATATAAAAATGATGGAAATGATTTAAATGGTTATGAGAGTTGCGAGATACAATTTATCTAGTTTTATGAAAATTTTTGAAGAAAATTTGAACTCCAACAATAAATAGTTCAAGAAAAGGGATGGTTGTTCTTTTGATGGGCCATACAATACACGGATGGGGCAAACGACTTCGTCCCGAAGGTCCAAACGATATGGGCGACGATGGGAATATATCTCAAGGCAACTGCCGGCGACCTCCGTGGTCCGGGCCTTCGGCTTCCGGGCCCTGCTTACACAGTTACACGACAGCGCGGCGTCCATGGCTCGGGCCGGCGGGCGGGGTCACGGAGAGGGAGAGATCACGGATCACGGCGTGCGGCGCGTGGTTCCATGTCGAGACGCGTGATCACCAGCATTCCGTTCCGTCGGTAGTCGCAAAGGCACAACCATGCAGTATCAGGGCCTTGATCTTCTCAACGGAGAACGGCACGCGGTAGCCAAAGGTAGGGAACAGGGCACAGCCGCCTCGAAAGGTCAGAAAGGAGGGCAGCGTCGTGCCGAGCGATCATGGCTGCGTGTCAGGCTCAGATAGACTAACCAGCGCTTCGATCGCCCTTCGGCGTGGCCCTACCTGGTCTGGTCCGGTCTGATAGTGCTGAGTGCTGACCGATCAGCGATGAGACTGAGCATTCCAGGTCAACAAACTCCTGCCAGAGGGCAGACTGAACTTGACATGGCATTGCTACGGTGATTGGTGAGACAACGTAGTACCAGGATGTCAAGAGTTTTTTCTGACTACCACGGAGTACGCAAGAACGAGACTATCTCCAACAGAGTTAGCATAACACGACCTATACCCAAAATACATGGCGTACAATGTTTTTACAGAAAAAACAGCCTCCAACGAAGTAGGCAAACACGGCACCCATTTTGGGTCGTTGGCGATGCGGAAGACAAATAAGCGTCCTCCCTCATCTCTTTGTGTCTCTAGTCTCCACGCAGAGCGCCAGACCCACCACGAGGGAAGGGGACGACCGGAGCCGGCTCAACGCGGCTGCTCCGCCTCGCCGCGGCCAGCATCTAGGGGCCGATCGCCTTGCCACCCTAGATCCGCGCCGCGCCCCCACCGCCGTCCCAGATCTTCGCCTGCTGCTGCTCGGCCCCCACTGCTGCCTGAGCAGGTGCGCCGGGGATGGGGAGGGAGCGCCGTAGTGGAGGAGGATGCCGTCGGAGATTGGGGTGGCGAGCTCGGTCGCCGGAGGAGGGCTTCTGCTTCTCGGGGTCACAGCAGCTGCGCTTGCGGGCAGCAGGCGCGTCGTGGCGGGATCCGGCCAGGGAGCACGCGACGCGCACACCGCCCTTGCACTTCCACAGCAGCGAATCCATTCGGAGGAGCTCGTCGGTGTCGGGGAGGAGCGGGTCCGCCTCCACCGCCCGCTCCGTGAACCACTTGCAGCCGACGAGGTCGCGCGCCGCAAGGAGCTTCTCAACAATCTCCACCTAGCGTTCCGCCTGCGTCCGGCTGGTTTGGGTGTTGCGTGACACGTTGGCTGTTGGAGAGGGAAAGTTTTGGGTGATCGACCCTTTTACTGTGCATGACCCAGTTCAAGAAATAGGTCTCTGGTTTGGGCCATTGCTGTTGGAGACGGTATGAGGACCAGTTTGGACAACGCCATCACCGCTGCGGCTCGTACCGGCAGCCGTGCCTGCCGTGACGGCAACCAAATGCCAGCCGCCCACGCGGCCACGAGGCACCAAACAGTGTATTCCAATATTTTTTCCATTCCTTCAGCATCGATGCTTGAAGCTTGAACCTCTCTGTCCTCCGTCCTTCGTTCCGTCACACTACTATCACTGTGGTAGTCTTGCACAGCAAACAATTGGCGACCAAAGAAGACATATCAGAATACTTTTGAGAGCGCTAATCATAAGGTCAGTCTCAATAGAAATGTCAGGGAAGTTTAATGGACATTAAATGAGGTGACATATTAGCAAAAACTGTTGTTTTGCATGTATCCAGAAAGAGAGATGATTGAAGTTTCGTGACCATACAACTATCTCGCGTTGTTTCCCACGTCTTGGAAAAAGGATGAAACTTGCATTGAGAAAGTTTCTTTGGTTCCATCCGATCGAGTGCGGTCAATTGTGGCGACAGCCCGGCGATGAACACAGGTGCCAACGGCATCCCATCACTGCCGCGCCTAGCCACGGGAGCAGTGACGTTGTGACGTCGCGCTAGCTTCTTCCCGCCATCACGAAGCAGCACGACCGCAAAGCTTCTCCTTGAAGATGGCGAACCAGCAAAGCTTCCCGGAGGAACGCACGACGAGTCGACGACAAGTTTGTCCTGCGGCGGAGGACATCTCAGCGCGGCACGGCTCTGGCGGAGATGGAAAAGGGCGCGACGCAACGGCATCCTGGCTCCAGACCACCTCGCCTGCGCCGCCGCCAATCTAATCTTGCTTTCCCCTTCCGCAGAGCAGCCAACAAATCTCCATGGCCCGCCCGCCTACTCCCCTTTCCTCCGGCCATCTCTTCTGTCCCTAGAGTCCACTTGCATGTGGCGCCGCCGTCCCTGCCGTCCCTGAGTTCCTGACGGGAGACCCTTTTCATGGGAGGAGATCGGGGAGTAAAGATTGGGATAAGGTTGGCTAGCTTCATCTTTCTCCATTTTTCTGATTCTTTTTATCTTTTTGCATTTGTTTATTTTGTTTCTCAACTATATATATATATATATATATATATATATATATATATATATATATATATATATATATATATGGTCGAACTATTGGGAGCTCTCGGCTGCCAATAACTATTGGAAGCTCCAGCCAGCTGACACGCGTGCAGTTGGTCTGACACGTGCAGGTGGGGACCTAGACACCTAACCAACAAGATGCATAAAATCTTATGTCTGACTGCGCAGAAACGTTTTTGTCGCGATGATCCATAAAAATCAGTGTTTGAGTGAATTAAAACCAGTTCGTTGCCGCATAAAAACCTTTTCGCGAGCAGGCTTGTCACCTGACACATGCTGGCATGCATGCATCCACTTTAATTCCTTCTATTTTTTCGCGATAATTCCTCGATGAAACATCCGATTCAAAAACGATTTTCACCATTAAACTCCTGACATTTCTGTACACGATTCAAGACCTATTGTGAATATATTTTTGAACTTTTTTAAAGTTCATAAATTTGAAATTTAAATCGTGTCGCATAATGGCTGATTGGATGCATATAGTCACTGGTCAAGATGCATAGAAAAGGTTTGAAAAATATTGCATATAGTCACTGGTCAAGATGCATACAAAAGTTTTAAATTGATAAATTTAAAATTTGAATCATGTCACATGATGGCCGATTGAATGCATATAGTCACTGGTCAAAATGCATACAAAAGGTTTGAAAAATATTGCATAGTTACTGGTCAAGATGCATACAAAGGTTTAAAATTCATAAATTTGAAATTTGAATCGTGCCATATGATGGCAGATTGGATACATATAGTAACTGTTCAAGATACATACATGATGGCCGATTTGAAAATTAAAAAATATCAAGTGATGATGATTCGATTCGTAGTCAATGGTCAAGATGCACAGAAATGATCTTGGCGCCAACATTGCATAGAATTAGTAGTTCGATGAAATAGAAACCTAGTAAACAATGCATATAACCCTTGCAACACAGAAAGTGAGCACTATCTGTAATGGTACCAACCCACAACACGCATATAACTCATCTCATTCAAGCATATAAACACAACATATAGCAAACTAACTATTTACATTAACCTGTCGGCTACATCAAATATCACACTACGCCGTCGTGCCCTCGTCTCGGGCCACGCAGCCGTCGTGTCCGGGGTCAGACCGCTGCCAGCTGCATCTCCCCGATCACATAGACTTCAATTTCCAGTGTGTCCCCCTTCTTCCTTTCATTCTTGTTGCTCCAGTTCCTATAAGATCAAAATAATAATAATTAATCCAAAGCCATACATTGAAGTGCGAGTACGTAGCTTATGCATTCAAGTGCCAAAAAAATGTCTCTCACTGGATACATTAATATTCTTCGTTGCATATGTACATAAAATGTTCTAAAAATGCATTAATATCCAATATGCTCCCCGAGTAGTCCGTGTTGGACACGCTGGTAGCCACCGCCGGCCGGTGAGTCCGCGCCAACCCTCCCAATGGCACCGTCGGGGTCTGAGGAGGGCCATGAGACCTCCACGATCATTGTCCAAGTATAAAACCACACAAATCAGAGCATAACACTTTTATCTAGTTCAAGTAGTATAGCTGCATAATGATGCATAAAATGGTAAACAAATATTGAATAAAAAGTAGACTTTAATAGCTTAGTGATTTACAAACAGTGCATAGCTAATAAACCAAGCAATGCGAAATAGTAAGAAATGAATGCATAAAACTTACAAGTTCATAGCATAGTTGGGGGAACAAAAACATAAATATTATTTAATCATACCAATTGGAGGCTGGCAATTTAGGAGAAACAAATAAGGGTTATACCATGTATAAAAACAACAATTATTATACATTCATAGAAAACAAACAATGCGTACAAACACACTGAACATAGTGAAACGGATTATGGTAACAAGAGAAAAGAAAAGACATTTATTGCGAGCTGCAGTGCTCGTAGGGGGCTCCAGATGCTCACCGTACCTACCACTCTGCCGTTGATGCATTCTCATAGTGCCTAGAGAAGAAGTTCACAGAGGGCATCAACAAAGCAAGCAAAGAAACAATGGTTAAAAATTAAAAAGAAATTGAAAGCGGGCACCTGCTACTTACTCGAGGCCCAAGCATGCCGCACGCCATGGCTGTCCTTGCATCGTCGTCCAAACCAAACCTCCATCCTGAATCCCTGCATGATAAATCAGGCACCTTCGATTAGGCTGTGCCGCAGCCAGGCATGATAAATCACATAAAGTTCGCATGAAAATTTATGCATGTAAGAATAGTAACCAAAGGAAAGCAAAAATATTTTTTTGGGAACAAAACTAGCATCCGTGAGGTAAAAAACAGAACTGAATTGTAAACAAATGTTGAATAAACTGTAAATAAATGTTGAATAAAAAGTAGACTTTGATAGCTTAGTGATTTCCAAACAGTGCATAGTAGGTAAAAAATGAATGCATAGCAAAGTGTTTTAACAACGCATGAAAGCATGTTCTAACAATGTATGTCAAAGTGTTCTAACAACGCATACAAGCATGCTCCAACAATGTAAGAAATTATGTAAAAGTATATAGATAACTATTCCAACACATACAAATGTTTTCCTATTTTGGGAGACAGCACATGGTACATCGTAGACAAAAAGTAATCCTGCTATGTCATGTATACAAATCTATGCGAGCTTTTATGCATGGCTCTGGAGGGAGGGAGACAGTTTTCCGAACCAATATACTATGTAGGGCACTTATATGCATGGCTCTTGTATGACTACTTTGGGAAGCAGGTATGCATACAAACCATTTTATGCTCATAATTATGATAGCGACAATGTATAAAAGTTGTATGGCTATTTTGGGAAGTAGCTAAGCATACAATGTAGAAAATGTGCTCCATCAATGCTCGGATCTCAAGGTGCAAACCTGGGATTTTTGACGCCAACATCGCATAAAAACCGCTCCAACACATCGCATAAAAACCGCTCCAACACATCGCATAAAAACCACTCCAACTATGCATAGAATTGTGTAATAATAATGTATCAAATTATGTAGAAGCGTACATAAAAAGAGTTTCGACAATGTATATCGAAGTGTTCCCACAATGTATATAAAGAGTGCTCATAATTGTGTTAGTGACAATGTATAAAAATGCATACCATGTTGCAGTTAATCCATGCATACAAACTTATGCACGCAAGCATAAGAACAACAAAAGAAAATGTAAATCCTTGTGTGGAAACTTGTGCATCTAAGCATACAAATCACCCAGCATCTTCCAAAAATCACAGTTCCACCATACATAGAAACCAATGCAACTAAGTATACAATTCACCCAACTACCGGCTTCGTTGCGGCAAAAAGCGAAAAACCAAAAAATTGGCACTCAGAATGAAAAGGACATTTGATTCACTGGCCTTTTGACCTCATAGATACATTAGCAAAATTAGTTCCTCACTGTGCCACCCAATACCAAATGCACATCACAAGAAAGAAACCCAAAAATGCCTCAGAAACGACAGGCGCTCCAAGCTGTATGCCTAACCAAATTCTACTTTCGACAGAAGTTTAGTTATTTCCCTATTATTCATCAAACAAGACACTATGCACTATGCAGGTGAGTACCAGCGCTGAGTAAATTCCCTTAAGGCCCAGTTTAGATCCAGAAAATTTTGCAAAAGAACAGTAGATTCCCCGTCACATCGAATCTTTGGACGTATGCATGAAGCATTAAATATAGATAAAAAATAAAACTAATTACACAGTTTAGACGAAATGGACGAGACGAATCTTTTAAGCCTAATTAGACCATGATTGGACAATATTTGCTAAATAACAACGAAAAAGCTACAGTGCCCATTTTGCAAAAAAATTTGCATCTAAACCAGCCCTAAATCTGTGTCCTAAATGCCTGTACTGTTCTGCAATAAACTAAACAGTGAAGAACCGTTGAAATTATGAGTCTCAACATTTTTTTTCTTTGCCGGATAGCAGTATCCACAGGTATCTATTGAATCATCAGCTAAATGAATTGGAAACAAATCAGATATCTCATTAAAAAAAAAAGCAAGCTCATCAACTAATGACACGGATGGAAGGACCTATGCAGACTGGCTCAACCGAAGCCGTTCAAATGTAAGCAACACAGAAATGTACTCACCATGGTGTTAGCCCATTAATCCTAGAGAAACCCCATCGGAATTGGCTATCCTGTACACCGCCAGCAGCCTGCTGCACAAAGACACAGAGCAGCCCACCACCATTTCATCAAATGCCTGAAAGGCACAAACATGAATCACATCGGAGAGTCAAAGAGTGCTCCACAATGTATAGAAGAGGGACAAACATGAAGCACAGAAATGCACAAACAATATATGTCGAATTGTTCTAACAATGCATAGAAGAGTGCTCCACAATGTATACAGACTTCTTTGGAATTTGAGATTTGAATTCAATTGGGGTGGAAACCTATACAACTAAGCATAATCCCAGTTTCACCATGCATCTAAACCTATGCTTGCAAGCATAGAAACTATTATTTTTCCTTTGGATCAGCATCCCACCATCGTGTGGTCCTGGCTGACGACAAGCGCATTGGTGAGGATGCTGAGCGCCTCTATGTCACCGGCGAGGGCATCCAGCCCCGTTCCGATGTCGCCCAGGCCGCCAAGTAGCAAAGACGTCTGTTTGTGAGCATCACAACCTAGACCTTCCAATAAAAATGGAACCGTTAATACTGCTGTCGGCTGCCCCTTCTCTTTGATAAGAAAACTGAACACACTTAACACCTGTGATAGTAGTGGTAGTATGCAAATGAGCAATTCTCACACAAGAGTAGCATACCAGCAATATGAGACTTTGAGGAGATAAGCCTCAGTGTTTCTGACTCACCAGATGTCCAAGAAGCAGCCCAGGGATAACAAACGTTGAGATGCCAGCTTCCCGTTTTCCATAGCAGAGACCTGTGGATGCATTACTGTCAGCATAATCGACAAATTGAATACTACTACAATGTGCAAGGTTTTAGCAAACTAGACTATCATGAGCATGGCACCATTGTTACTGCAGTGTTCATATCATCACTGTATGTAATCATGATGCAATGGGTGAGCTGAACTGTAAGTAGAGAGGTACCAAGCACCGTCGGCACCACCGTGGTGGTTACGGTCATTCCGGCCCTCACCTTGGCGAAACTGTTGTGCCAGAGGTGCGTTATGGCGAGGCGAAGCTCACGCGGAAGCTTGCGGCGCTCCGAGCGGAGGCAAGGTGGCGCGGGCGAGCTTAGCGGTTGCGGCAATGGCGGGCGGTCGCACGGTGGCGAGGAGCGAGGCTGCGTTCGGGAAAGAAAGACACGAGAGGAGGAAGGGAGCGGGCGCGGGGGTTAAGGCGCGGTCGGGACGGGGGCTCCGACTAGCCGGCCAGCCACCGCCCATGGCCGCCGGTGCGGCGCGGCCACACGGCGAGGCGCGCGCGGGTTGGCGAGCGCACGGGAGCGGGGCATGGCGTGCGGCGTACGCCCGGTCCACTGGACCGCGGCATGCGCGGGCGCGCGTGCGCGAACGCGAGCTGGGCCAGGCCGCCTTGCGGCTGCGGGCCGAAAGTGAGGCGACGGCCTGCTAGGGCTGAAAAATGAATTTTCCATTTATTTCAAATTTTCATTGTCAAACAAAAAGCCCTACCTCAAATTTGAATTGCAAAAATTCATTTTTGGAGTATGACCCAAAAATAAAAGTTGTTCAAAACATCATGCTCTACAGCTTTACCAAAAGGAGTAAAGTCAAAATCTAAACAGTTTTGGAGATGGAGGTTAAAAGTTGATTTAAATTTATTTTTCTCATTTTTTAGCATTTTTGAGAATTATTGTTAGAAGAAGAATTTGGAAAAATTTCCGAAATGAACTCTGCTCCAAAATGCCTGTGAAACATTTCTAAGTCATTTAAACTAACAAACAAGCATTTTTAACACCATTACAAGCACAATCATGGCATAGTTCTATTTAAACAAACAATGCAACAAGCATGTTTTCATTAACATGTTTCAAGGTCATGTTTCAATCATTGTTTCATGCAATGTTAATGAATGCATAACAATGCTTATGCTCATGATTTGCAGGTGCTGAATGCATGCATAACACCGGGGTGTTACAGCCCCCCCTTATAAAAATCTCGTCCCGAGATTTGGGTTACAAACCATTTGTTATAAAAATCTTCATTAGCTTTTTTAGATATTCACCCGTTTCCCAAGTTGCATCCCCTTCATCATGATGATTCCACTATATCTTGTATGTTTTTATCACACTATTTCGAGTAGCACGCTCTTTGGTGTCCAAAACTCGAACCGGTTGCTCACGATATACCAAATCTGACTTGAGCTTTATGCCTCGAGGTTCTATTCTTTCTTCCGAACACGCAAACATTTCTTCAACTGAGATACATGGAACACTGGAAAAACGACACTCATTGTTTCAGGTAATTCCAACTTGTAGGCTATTGTACCTTTCCTTTCCAAGATCTTGTATGGTCCCACAAATATGGCGGCAAGCTTTCTTCGAACTCCAAAACGTTTCTTCTTCATTGGGGTGACTTTTAGATAAACATAGTCACCAACTTCAAACATAAGCGGTCTCCTCCTTTTATCCGTATAGCTTTTCTGACGTGATGGAGCTGTTTTTATATTTTGCTGAATAATATGCACTCTCTTCTCAACCTCTTTTACAAAGTCAATATCATAATATCTTCTTTCTCCTGGCTCGATCCAATTTAGTGGTGTTCTACACTTTCTGCCATACAAAGCTTCGAATGGAGCCATTTTGATACTTTCTTGATAACTGTTATTGTAAGCAAATTCCGCTAAGGGTAACCATGACTCCCATGAACCCCTGGAAGACAACACATAGGCTCTTAACATATCTTTCAGAACAACATTAACTCGCTCGGTCTGACCATCTATCTGGGGGTGATAAACAGTACTACGGATCAAACTTGTACCCAGACCTTTGTGCAAATGTTCCCAAAAGTGAGCGGTGAACTGTGAACCTCTGTCAGACACTATAGTCTTCAGTATGCCATGTAATCTCACAATTTCTGCAATGTATTTCTTGGCATATTGAGGTGGTCGATAATCTATCTTGACACGTAAAAAGTGAGCTATCTTGGTAAGACGATCCACGATTACCCAAATCGAATGTCCTTTCTGAGTAGTGGGTAAACCTAAGATGAAATCCATACTTATATCATCCCACTTCTAACTAGGTATGGATAAGGGTTGCAACAAACCGGCAGGTTTTAGATGAATAGCTTTCACTCTACAACATGTGTCACATCTGGCAACATAGGCTGTAATCTCTTTCTTCATCTTTGTCCACCAACAGCGAGGTCTCAGTTCTTGGTACATCTTACTACTGCCAGGATGAATGGATAGCTTAGAAAGGTGAGCTTCATCCATAAGTTTATTCTTAAGCTCTCGATCCTTGGGAACAACAAGACAATCGTCAAACCATAACACACCCTGTTCATCCACTCTAAAGTGCTTAGATGATTCATCTTTAATTTTCTCTTTGATGTGGAATATCCGCTTGTCGGTTTTCTAGCCTTCTATTATCTTACTCTCTAAAGAGCAACTGATCTGAATACTCTGTAACACGGTAGGGTGCATCAGATTGAACCCATCTTCGAGCAAAGGTTGCACACTCAGGCAATGTGACTTGCTACTCAGAGCATCTACCACTACATTGACCTTTTCCAGGGTGATACTACACATTCAAGTTGTAATCCTTGATCAATTCTAACCATCTTCGCTGTCTCATGTTTAACTCTGGTTGGGTGAAGATATACTTAAGACTCTTGTGATCTGTGAAAATATTGCACACATTACCAAGTAGATAATGTCTCCAAATTTTTAGGGCATGCACAACTGCAGCAAGTTCAAGATCATGTGTCGGATAATTGACCTCGTGCTTTCTCAACTGTCATGAGGCATAAGCAATAACTCTTCCTCCTTGCATAAGAACACATCCTAATCTAGTTTTTGATGCGTCGCAAAACACATCAAAAGGTTTCTCTATGTCCGGTTGTGCTAAAATAGGAGTTGTGGTCAATAGTTTCCGCAAAGTGTGGAAAGCTGCTTCACACTCCTCTGTCTAAACAAACTTGTGATCTTTCTGTAGCAGACTTGTCATTGGTTTAGCAATCTTTGAGAAATCTAGTATGAAACAGCGATAGTAACCAGCTAATCCTAAGAAACTCCTAACTTCAGAAACTGTGGTCGGTGCCTTCCAATCCATAACCTTTTGCACCTTGCTTAGATCTACTGAAACTCTATTTTCGAACAGAATGTGACCAAGAAAAGGAACTTTCTTCAACCAGAATTCACACTTGCTAAACTTAGCATACAACTTATGATCTCTAAGTCTGGTTAAGACAATTCTCAGATGCTCTTCATGATCCTTCTCGTTCTCGGAGTACACCAGAATATCATCAAGAAACACTACCACAAACTTATCCAATTCTAGCATGAAAACTATATTCATCAGATACATAAAGTATGCATGAGCATTTGTTAAGCCAAAAGACATAACAAGATACTCGTACAACCCGTATCTAGTGAAAAAGGCGGTTTTCGGTATATCTTGTGGCCTAATTTTGATTTGATGGTAATCAGATCCCAAATCTATCTTAGAGAATACTCTGGCTTTGGCTAACTGATCAAACAGATCATCAATATGAGACAAGGGCTACTTATTCTTGATAGTTACAACATTAAGTGGCCTATAATCCACGCACATTCTCAAAGTGCCCTCTTTCTTCTTCTTCACAAATAATGCAGGACATCCCCATTCAAACTTACTTGGTCGGATAAACCCCTTTTTTCAACAACTCCTCTAGTTGCTTCTTTAGCTCAGCTAACTCATCCAGAGGCATCTGATACGGTCTCCTTGAAATTGGAGCTGTCCCTGGAACTAACTCAATTCCAAACTCAACATCCCTATCTGGTGAAAGACTAGGTAACTCATCTGGAAATACATCCGAAAACTCACACACTACCAGAATCTGATGAATAGGAATGACTTCTGTAGCACATGTCACATTATCACACTTACAAGGTCTGTTCTTCGGGGCAATCGTACCTAGAAAGTACCCTCACCCTGGGGATCCTTAAGGGTAAGCACTTGACTCCCTGTATCTATGACTGCTCCCCAATCTTTCATCTAGTTCATCCCTATAATGACATCCAAAACTAACCCAGGCATAACTATCAAGTTCACTCTAAACTTTTTGTTACCTAATTCAAGGGTTGCCCCTCAAACCATTTGGTTTGTCAAAACATCAGCCCATGCTGAACTTATACGGTAACCATAACTCAAATCTGTGCATAGTTGTTCATATTTCCGTGCAAATGCTTGACTCATAAAAGAATGTGATGATCCAGAATCAAATAGAACAACTGCGGGGTGTCGATTGACAGGAAACTTACCAGCAGTTACGGGCTCTCCCTCAGGAATCTCTTCCACAGTGGTGTGGTGCACACAAGCGGTATACGTCTGTTGCTTCTTCCTGGGCGGATAAGGACAAAACCTTGAGAAGTGACCTGGTTGATCATAATTGTAGCATGGTCCCTTCACTGTACCAGCAGATCCCACAGCCCCTTGGAGCTACCTTGTCCCGCGCTGGTGGTTGCCTTGTTGGACTGTACTGCCATCTTGTAAGGCTTCTGTGGTCCCTTGAAACCCTGATCTCTCTGCTGTGGTGGCCTGAACCTAGCGCCATGTGCCGATGGACGATAGGGAGGACGACCTCCCGCAGGTGCTCTTGCTTGGGAAGGACCACCCTCTAGTGCTCTCTTGCGAGTCTTGGCGGCGGTACAGGCATTATTGTTCTTTTCTTGCTTCAGGCAATCACTAATAAAGTCATTGAATCTGGCGCGGTTATTGGTATCCACATGCTTCATCATTTTTGGATTTAGTCCTCTTTTGAAACTAGCAATTCTCTTAGCATCTGTGTCAACTATGTCAGGAGCATAACGACACAAGTTGTTGAAGGCATGCAAATACAACGTCACGATTTTGGTGCCCTGATTTAAAGCCAAGAACTCTCCCAACTTCATCTCAACCAGCCCTGGTGGAATATAAACCTCATGGAAGGCTTCAGTGAACTCTCTCCATGAGATCTGGGCATTTAGAGGGAAGGTAGTGCGATAATGCTTCCACCACATTCCTACTGGTCCTTGTAACTGATGTGCGGCATATTCTGTCTTTAGTACCTCAGTCAGCCTCAACACACGGAACTTGCCTTCCATGGTGTTGATCCATTCTTCAGCATCAAGTGGCTATGTTGCTTCCTTGAATATTGGTAGTCTGGTGTCCATGAAATCCTTAAAGCTGCTATATTGATTCACCCCATTGCCACTACCCTGGTTGTTACCGCGCTGAACATTATTGGCAATGATACGCAGAAAATCTTTCATGTTTTTCTGAGATTGCTCTGTATTGCACTAACTTCCGAGAAACTGTGCAAGGAACATCTCTACAGTGAGCGGTGGAGGAGGCGGCAAATGTGGTTCCGGGTGTGGCTCATTGTGGTTGACGTTGTTTCCACCACTCCCACCTGCCCCGACACCATTACCACCAGTTTCAGCAGCCTCATACGTGGCGCGGCGAGTGTTTACTGTAACAGAACCGTCCAAATTATAAGAGCACAAGTATAAAAACAATCACCGAAATGATCAAATTCTCGCACTTGAGCCCATATAACTCCGGTAGTCCAATAAAATCACGAGAGATTTCAAACCAACCGACATACAAGCCAAGATCGTAGTGATTCAACATAACAAGTCACATGTTACAACCATTTCACAAGTAATTCAATATACATCGGAGTTCAACATAGTTATTACAACTTAAGTTCAAAAGTAGCGGAAGCAAAGTAATTTAAAACTAACATAAATCTTATTTCAAATACATGTCAGTACCACGGTCGACTTCCAACAAAAGCATTAGAGATAAGATAATTAAGCAGGATCATGCCCATGATCACACTCCGCCTCTACGGCAGGAGTCAACCAACTCTTGCAGCCGCCATGATACATCATAACCTGCAACAAGTGGGGATAAAACCCTGAGTACGACAAAGTACTCAGCTAGACTTACCCGTCAGAAACTAGAAAATAAGGTGACACCAAGGATCATGCAAGGCTGATATGAAGTGGGGCTAGCTTGACAACATTTTGCATAAAAGCTTAATATAGATGATCAATCATTAATGCTTAAGCATCAAGTTAATTATCATTAACCTATCATCTATATTAGAACCTGTACTAGAGCACTCACTTTATTAGGAGCAAACAATATTAACCATAGCAGGTATAAATTGAGGCAACCTTTTCATCGTGATCCAATTAACCATCCGTTCAATTTAATGGAATCTACGTTGCCGCTGCTCAAGTCAAGTGCTCACTAACCGGGAGCGACGGCGATTTGAATCGAATTCCTATCCAGCTGGAGGGGTATTTCTAACACTCACCGAGTCACGCCTGACGAGGGCTGCTCAGGTCACCTTTGGTACAGTTCAGGAGCCACGGGTCCGAATGATGTCACGACCCCAAGGGCGACACTCTGCCAGGTGATAGGGACTCTAACCCCCCCCCTTGGTCTCATGCCAATGTCCCCAAGCACATCCTTTCTCTCCTCCAAGAAGCAACCTACCATTCGATTCCCGGCCTGAACTGTATTACTCGGATTCGCGGTCGGAACGACTTATCCGGCCAACTAAGTGTTAGACTGCGTTCAACATGACTCAAGGACGTACAGCGAATCGGTCCTTAAACGACTCAGACGGGGATAGATTCACACCTAAGACCTCCATGCCTTGTTGCTTCACTATCGTCATCCCGCCCGGTCTCATTTCATTTTATTAACACATGGTTCCATTCCACGATAGCAAATATAGCCAACCGTGCCATATATGAATATCCCTATATCTCGCAGGTGACAGGAAATCACCTGACTTCTACCGCTTAAAGCAGGGCTAAGCATCTACTCGATCCTAGTCTATGTAGGATTCAAGGATTCATATATCTGGACAAGGAATGATATAATGCAGCAAGGTTTTCAACCAACTCCTCCCACTTAATGCAACAATACTTATAACATATATATAATTAATTGCTTTGAAGGTAGGAGGCTTATAATGCTCCGGGGCTTGCCTGGGATCCGACTCAAGTTAGAGTATGTTAGATGAGTTCGCTTAGCGAGCATCTTCCAATCTATCACTTGTCTGGTCCTTCTATCTTCGGGATAGACCCACCAACTCCATCTTCGGGTTTGGCTCCACAACACGTCCTTCACGTGGTTCAACTAACGTACCTAAATGAGGTGCAACAATACATATGTATGAATGCATAGAAGTGCAATAAACAAAGTAATCATGCAAGCATACCAAAGTTCTCCTAAACACCTAGAGCTAAATAACTTAATCCTCACTAAGGCATAACATAGAAGATTGCAAACACATCAATCAAGACACAAGTCTTATAAGATCCTAGGGTACCAAACCAAGTACCAACAATGACATGTGTCACACTTCAATACACAAGCATGACAAAGTTAATCAAAGCACTAGAACTAGAAATTGCCACATTCTGGGCATCAGAACAGCAGCTAAGTAATTTAATCATAACTGGAGATCTAAAACTCCAAATGACTTGCAAGAAGACATTATGAAAAACTTATGAAATTATCTATATTTCATTTATAATCATCTAAACCTGATTCTAACATTTACTAGGTCGAAATACAGAAGGTACAGAATCTGTCCTAGAAGGACAGAGAGCAACCTAAATCTGAACCCAACTTAGAACAGCTGTAGTTTCTAAACCATATGTCCAATTGCCACCAAAATTTAGCATTAGCTAGATCATGAAATTCACAACAACTTTATTATAGCACACAAGACATGAAAACATCATTTGCATAGGGTAATTAACAATATTCTTAAATCTGTTCAGAAACCTCGTTTGCAAGAAATAATTATTAACTTATGTTGCAAACATATCATTGGACAAAATCAACTTTACCAACATGTCACACATGACTAATGAACACCAGAAAACATAGTGCCCAATACTAAATAATTTCTTTTAATATATTTTCTTAATTTATTTAGATAAGTAGGTGGAATTATGACCACATCATAAAGATGCTCAATAAATTCTACCAAAATTACAGGGGTCTACAAATGCTCTCAAAAGTCTACTGTCCAAATTTCAAGCTATTTAGACAAGTAGATCAACCTCTATGAAAAAGACAAATAGCTATAGCAATAAATCATGGGAGAGCAAGTAAAACCTAAAACTCAATATTTTCTGTGAACACATGGCCATAGAATGACCCAACATCATAGAGCAACATCATAATAAGGTAATGGAACAACATTTTCTATTTTATCATTTATATATTATTTATAAGCTATTTATTAAGCCATAAACAAGTTAACTCAATAACTTGAGCATACAGTAAGCAATGGCCATGAAATTTATACCACAGTACATTCATAGCATGGAAAGACTACCATAAAAATTTCACATCATTTGGAGCAACACAACTCAAGATATAAAAATGACAAGCAATATAATGTAAATTCCTTATTTGTCAAGGTCCAAACAAAGCCCTAAGAAAACAGTGAACAACTAGTGTGTTTAATATTTTTCCTAGCA
This sequence comes from Saccharum hybrid cultivar R570, assembly GCA_038087645.1. Taxonomy (NCBI): domain Eukaryota; kingdom Viridiplantae; phylum Streptophyta; class Magnoliopsida; order Poales; family Poaceae; genus Saccharum; species Saccharum hybrid cultivar. Next base: position 4,489,617 of record JAQSUU010000191.1, on the reverse strand, counting down.
AGTACATGTCATCACAAAATTAACAAAACAAGAATCATCATTTTTGGAGTTCTAAAACTTGAGATCTTGCTCTGGTTAGGTTTAAAGGCATTTTTAGAGCATTTTTAAAACTTAAGTAAAGACATTAGAAAATACCTACAAACATATAGAATTTTATGACTCTACTGCATAGATCTCTTCTCAAGGTTTCCAAAAAGTCCCCATTTACTAATTTTGGAGTCTCCTAGCATAAGATATGCATTTTAGAAGATTTAACCAAATTCTGAAATTCAAAATCGGAATAAAACGACCCTAACAAGATTCGCTAGGCGCACCCGAACCGATACCCAACCAGTCACCACTTAAACTGTCATGTGGGACCCGCCGTTTCGCTGGGCCCACTTGTCATCCACCAGAGAGAGGGACACAGAGGGGAACAACCTCCTTCTTCTTCCCGTCAGCAGAACAGGGGACGGAGGGCACTGGCCGGTCATCCCGGCTCGGCCGTCCGGCAGGGCGGCGTCAGCGGCGAGGGCGACCGCGCGGCACCAAGGAGGGGACCCACGCGCACCCACCGGTGCACGCGGCATGGCTTGGCATGCCCGAAGGAGGCGGGGCCACGAGCACCGGCGGTCAGCAGCAGCGCCGCCGCGGCTGTCCGTGCTCCGGCGGTAGGGACGGCCGAAGGAGTGGTTCTACGAGCTCGGAGTCACATGGCGAAGGTGATGACGGCCGCTGCTAGACACAAGGAGAAGCGGAGCAGCGAGGACGGTGGTGGCAGCGAGCTCAGCATGGCCATCCATGGCGTCCGCACGCTCTGGCCGCGAGAAGAGCGAGGGAGGCGAGCAGGAGGCACAAGGGAGGCAGAGGGCGAGCTGGGACACGGCGCTGGGGCTTTAGCGTCCACATAGACGCAAGGAGAAGGCAGTGGCGCGCGGCACGGACGTGGACGCGCGGCCGCTTTGGTGGGGGACGCGACACGGGCATGGCTGCCACGCCACGGAGCACGCGTCGCCCGTCTGGACATTCTGCCGAACACGTGTCTCGCGTCGTTGTGCCTGACTTGGAGACCGTTTTTGGGCCTGCTCGGGTCTGAATTTGGGTGTGGGCCAATTATGAAAGTTGTTCATTTCATGATGCCCTACAACTCTTGTTTAAGGACCCTAGTCATTAGAGCAATGGATTAGAGTCTAATCAAACCCCAAGATGGCAATGTCAACATATTGACAAAGGTCACGGAAACTCGCCTTTGGAGGTCAAAACTCGATCAAACTAAACCCAACTTTTTGCATGTTGTTCTCCAAAGAATTGTTTCCAACTTTCATTTTTGGGTCAACTTGAGTTATTCAACAAAATTTGGAGAACGCGAGATGCCAACGTCGATGTTACTGGAATTAGGGCTTAAAAATGGCTAAGTGCTGAAATCAGCCCTAAAACTGACTTGTGGGCCCTGTTTGAGCATGTTCCACACATTTTCATGACTTGACTCTTAAACAAAGTTTGTTCCTTATAAAATTCCCTACAACTTTGTCAAAGGGTGCACAGTCATGCAAAGCTTCTAGGTCACACTTTTGAAATGGTCAAACCACAGGGCTCCAGGGCCCATACATGGTCAACCACCAATTAGAAGCATAATTAGGCAAAATGATCAACATGAACATTGTTCCATTAAGTGCCCTAAGTGTAGTTAAGGTGTTGTAGAGTTCATCTAGAGTCATTTGGACAATTTGCAAGGTTTGGTTGATGGTCTATAGTTCCATTAACTTAATGGGGCAATTTCCAATAGGAGCGGAACTTATCATTTCATGTGACTTTTTGATTCCAAACTTCATGAAACTTTTCCAGGGATCAATATAGATAGTTATTGATGTGAGACATGTGAAAATATTGCAATAACACCATCCAAGCATATATCTTGAAAATGACCTATATGCAAAGCAAAGGAGTAACATCCAAGTTTAGATTAGGCTCATCTCTGTAGGTTGACCTTGCCATCATCATCTCCACTTAATCTATCATGTTTGAGCTCAAACCCACTGCCTAATTGGTGATAAACACCTAGGGTGTTATAGCCCTCCCCCCTTAAAAGAATCGCGTCCCGAGATTCGGAATAGAAGATCTTTTAAGGAAGAGAGACACGTTATCTAGTTCCCAACATCTGTTATAGCATTCAGCTAAAAGCTTCAACATCGGTGAACAATTTGACCAAAGGCACTTTCTGATACTTACTTTTCATGATAAAATTTGTCTGAAGAATTTCCTTTATTGACTTCCTTGAAGCATTGTTACTTTGGGAGGAATCCAAGATAGCACATACTGCATTCTCAGTGTACGGAGATCATTTGGTCCATGAGTGAACCACTTCACAAGTATCTGACTTTCTAATGACCACAACATAGTCCGTATGAACTTGACACTAGATCGAAATATTCAGAAGTATACTCGTTGAAATGACTCTATGTTCACATGGTTTTGAAAAGCAGTTCTCTACCAAAATGGCTTGAGTACAACCTTCCAAAAGGGTGAGATCATAGATGACAAATATTCTCTGAGGCTATAGGATACTGACTAACCAATAGACAGGGTCTAGGTTGGTCGTAAATGTTCAAACATTCCGATATCAACTAATGGAAAACTACTTGAGGTTCCATGTGTGCAGTTCTCTTTCTCTGATGACAACACTATATTATCTGAGTCTATCGATGGGTTAGTGAATGTGATAGCTGACTCTGTCGGCTTCGTATTTCTGCCAACAGTTATCTAAAAGATTCTTTTATCCAAAGACAACAGTTATCTGGGTTAAATCAGATGCAACCTCTTGGTAAAAACATGTATAAGGTACCAAAGTATGTCATCATTGGAAAATAATTCCCAAAGAAAGATGTAACGAGGCCTTAAGGACAACAAAAGTTATAATATTTACTAAACCGCGGAAAGTAGTCTACCACCAAGCGGTTGAGTAAAATTTTCCTTTGTGACTTAGTTGCACTATAAGTTGAGTTGACTTACAGCATAACAACTTTGTCAGGCCAACTTTCACCATGAGACTTTCTCTTTCGGGTCATATAGCAGCTCTAAGATGAGAAATTTGTTGTTTGACACTTTTTCAATTGCTTTTGATTCACGATGGTATAAATTGATTGGTAGAAACCAAGGCTGCTCGTACATTGGGGATACGAGAAAGCAAAAGCAAATGAAAGAGTGTAAACTAGTATCTGTGAGACCTCAAAAGGGTCATCCAACAGCAGATCTCGACTATTAAATTACATATCAATTTGAGGATGCACACGCTTTGAACTTGCAGGTTACTTTTGCAGGGCAAAACACATACTCTGCCTGGAGAACATTCCTACAAGGATAAGAAACCGCTTTCGAATATTCCTTGACACTTCGTCCAATCAAGTTATGGACAAACCATTTGTGGCACCTATGGCACAAGGATATTAATTGAAACTAGGGTATACTTTCTCTAATTCTTCACTTTAGCTGATAGAACACCTTGCACTATCTGTGTGATTGTTCAAGACAGAATTGACTTAATCACAATGGCTCTAGAAGATAGAATATCACTCAAGTTGTTGGCTAGTTGATTAACTTCTTGTTGGTTATTGCTCTGTAAGACATAGCCTTCATAGCTACCAAAGAGTCGTTACCTAGCTGGAGATTAACCTTCCTATTGGTAACTAATCAGTTGTCTCTCAACACTAAAAAGTTCGAAATCTTCACTCTTGACCACAACAACTGTGGTTGATGCAGAATAGATGGTTGCCTTCGATTGTACGGTCATTATGCACCCAAGATTGCGACTTGGATAGCTCTGGTCATATGCACAATGCGATAATCGATTCTCATCCCACAGATAATTTGTCCAACATTAAGTGTTGTGTGCCCTTTTTATCCAACAGAGATGAGATACTTTGCTCACTAGATGTCGTTCGTCAATACCGGGACAATTAAGCAAAGTCACTTGTCTACCACCTCTTGTAGTCCATTAACGTTTATGTCGGTGACCTGTTCTTCAAAGGTTATCCTCTTAGCAACTTCCGAAGGAAACTCCACTACTTTCGGTCTAAGATATGGATCTTATGATACAATATGGAGAGATAACCAAGAAACAGTTCACATGAGAATAACACGTTGATGTTGTTCCGCAATGGATCATGACTAGAAACCACGATACCAGCGCGTGCCCAGTAGCACAACCATGTGCCGGCCGGTCACAAGGAGGCCCTAGGTTTCGTCGCGGCACTGTTAGTTGCTACTCATAACACCATTACCGATCACACCACCAAGGTGAAATTTCAAGTGACACAATTTGGGTGGTAAAAACAAGCATTATACAAGGAGGTATAGCAAGTAAAGGTAGTCATAAGGTTTAAAATCAACGAGGAGGAGATCCGTAGATCAAACACCTCACAAGAGATCATAGCTCAATTCTTAAAGACAACTGATCAATGGACTCTTGCTTAAATTCTATGCATGACTTGTGTCCACCAAGGTGAGTTCCAGATAGAAGATTAATAGGAGATTCATTCATGTTGGGCAACAACATGAGATCAAGATCGATAAACATCCTGAGACTTGGGAAGGTTAGGGATGGATTACTCAAACTTCAAGGACGAAAACCAATATGTCAATCATAGATTGAGTTGATAAGGTAGATACCCGAATTTACAAGCAACCGATTTTGAGATCAGACGACGAAAGATTATCATTGCACCAGATCACCTGTAGGAGAGGCAATCAGTAGGTCCAACATGGATTCAGTTAAGGGTCTTACAACTTGGCATCAAACAACTATAGCTAAAAGGAAGAGTTGGAGAGAATCTATCTTGGCTAGTAGATCAAACAAAGGTATTCACGTGCGGTTGCAGGACAACCATGGTATACACGCATATTTAATGGTCTAGACTTGGGCTCATAAGGAAAAGAACCTAATTGGGGATGACGCCAAGAGATCGTTTCGCGTAACTCGAGTATTGCTCTAAGATAAAGCTACTCGACACTCGTATACTTACCGAAGACAAACGAAGTGACAACTATGACACTAATTAACTAACAAGCATACATACAAACATTCATCTAAAGCAAGAACTAACTACGAGTTTAGCCTAAAACAAACGCTAGCTAAGGTGGCTACTTAGCATGGGCACAGAACATGGACAGCAACATAGTAGTTAATTGTTTCGACCATAGCTGAGGTTGTAGACATCCCATAAAGGTGATCCTAGACTTTCTAGAAAGCTTAGAAAGATGGCTACACATTAGTTATTCATACCAAAAGCTAAATCATAGGTTAGCATGGTCAAACATGCTGATGTTTCAGATCTGTACCAATATGGACAGAAAACTGACAAGAACTTCAAAATTGCATAACTGGAGTTCTAGGGGTCCAACAAGGTTGAGCCTTAACTTTATGTAAAGCTTATTAAGTTGTCTATAACTTTCTTATTATCATATTAAGATGATTCTATATCTAACAAGGCCAAACAAGACAAAGAAGACATTTCTGCCCAGATTTGGACAGATTCTGTCATTCCACTTTACAAGCTCATAAGTAGAGATTTAGACCACCCCAATTGGTGCTATAGGACAATTTGGAAAGCTTAGAAAAATTACTACACTTCTTCTATTATCTCCAAGACATGATTCCTTATGCACATAGGTCAAACAAACCAAACATACAGATCTGTTCTGAACATGAGCAGATTTTGACAACAACTTCTAAAATTTATAACTCCCAAACCATAAGGCCTAGGGTCTTGAAATTTTAGGACAAGCTATATAATTAAGTTAGCTACAACTTTGGTATTCTCTATAACTACAGAAAACACCATTATGATCATAAAAGCATCACTACAACAGAAACCGCTCTAGCAGCCAACGTTTAATAAGCAAAACAAAGTTTGCCTTTGTTCTACTTAACAAGAGAGCACACAAACATATCATCCTAGTGGCTCTAAACATTGTTACCTTAGACCAACACCAATTTAATTCATTCACGAGAATCCAATTTACTTAAGTGAGGTCTAAAACATTTTTAAAAACTTGTATGACAGCATATCCACCACTTGGCTAAACTAGAGGGCATCTATAGGTTCAAGCATGTAACCACAATTATTTCTAACAAAACTAAGCACACACTTTTCTCAAGCAACATGGAACAAGACATTTTTGTTTTACTTCACTCAAGAAAGATAGTGTAACACATTGATCACAAGTTACACACTATAGAACAAGGGTGAGAAGAGTATAGCCATGCATAAAGCAACAATCATGATAATGCATGCTTCGTCCTATTCGTCCTCACAAGACTGCCAACCTAAGGTGGCGATCACGTTCTATGTCGGTGGCATAACACGCACTCTCTCAATATATAGCTAGTCGTCAGCTATATTTAACTTACGCATTCGTGGTTAGCGTACCTGCAGAAAAGTTTCATTGCAGCCCAACATTCCCCAATAAAGCACATAATGAAAACAGGAAAGTAAAATTCTAAGTACTCCCATATACATATATCCCCGTATACGTACATGTAGCACCAAAACTACCCGAATGATCAATCTCCCACAATTAAGTACCTTCATATATACATGCGTGTAACATGTAAATAATCCAGTAACCAAAACTAGCTCTCCCCTAGACCGCAGGTTGTACGGTCATGCTCTCACAACTCACACTTACCTGAGCGTAGGTGCGACGTTGCATAAAAGTAAACTAGCAACATATATGGTTATTTCATATATGAAGGCTACCCCTAATCTGACATACTGGGTAGCATAGTATAGGAGAGTCATCACACATACATACCTTGGCCTGGGCGTAGATGCATAAATAAAAAAAGCCCCAAGTTAGTACTTATATAAGCCACCTAATAATCCTTATATGGGCATAAGGAAATTGACCACTGGCATACTTAGATTTAGAATTCAGATTTCACAAACCTATATATATCTATAAGTTGATAAAACTGATTTTATAAAACAAAACCTTTGTTTTAAATACACATACGACATGTTTAATGTTGAATCTTGCTCTGATACCAGCTGTAACAGAACCGTCCAAATTATAAGAGCACAAGTATAAAAACAATCACCGAAATGATCAAATTCTCGCACTTGAGCCCATATAACTCCGGTAGTCCAATAAAATCACGAGAGATTTCAAACCAACCGACATACAAGCCAAGATCGTAGTGATTCAACATAACAAGTCACATGTTACAACCATTTCACAAGTAATTCAATATACATCAGAGTTCAACATAGTTATTACAACTTAAGTTCAAAAGTAGCGGAAGCAAAGTAATTTAAAACTAACATAAATCTTATTTCAAATACATGTCAGTACCACGGTCGGCTTCCAACAAAAGCATTAGAGATAAGATAATTAAGCAGGATCATGCCCATGATCACACTCCGCCTCTACGGCAGGAGTCAACCAACTCTTGCAGCCGCCATGATACATCATAACCTGCAACAAGTGGGGATAAAACCCTGAGTACGACAAAGTACTCAGCTAGACTTACCCGTCAGAAACCAGAAAATAAGGTGACACCAAGGATCATGCAAGGCTGATATGAAGTGGGGCTAGCTTGACAACATTTTGCATAAAAGCTTAATATAGATGATCAATCATTAATGCTTAAGCATCAAGTTAATTATCATTAACCTATCATCTATATTAGAACCTGTACTAGAGCACTCACTTTATTAGGAGCAAACAATATTAACCATAGCAGGTATAAATTGAGGCAACCTTTTCATCGTGATCCAATTAACCATCCGTTCAATTTAATGGAATCTATGTTGCCGCTGCTCAATTCAAGTGCTCACTAACCGGGAGCGACGGCGATTCGAATCGAATTCCTATCCAGCTGGAGGGGTATTTCTAACACTCACCGAGTCACGCCTGGCGAGGGCTGCTCAGGTCACCTTTGGTACAGTTCAGGAGCCACGGGTCCGAATGATGTCACGACCCCAAGGGCGACACTCTGCCAGGTGATAGGGACTCTAACCCCCCCTTGGTCTCATGCCAATGTCCCCAAGCACATCCTTTCTCTCCTCCAAGAAGCAACCTACCATTCGATTCCCGGCCTGAACTGTATTACTCGGATTCGCGGTCGGAACGACTTATCCGGCCAACTAAGTGTTAGACTGCGTTCAACATGACTCAAGGACGTACAGCGAATCGGTCCTTAAACGACTCAGACGGGGATAGATTCACACCCAAGACCTCCATGCCTTGTTGCTTCACTATCATCATCCCGCCCGGTCTCATTTCATTTTATTAACACATGGTTCCATTCCACGATAGCAAATATAGCCAACCGTGCCATATATGAATATCCCTATATCTCGCAGGTGACAGGAAATCACCTGACTTCTACCGCTTAAAGCAGGGCTAAGCATCTACTCGATCCTAGTCTATGTAGGATTCAAGGATTCATATATCTGGATAAGGAATGATATAATGCAGCAAGGTTTTCAACCAACTCCTCCCACTTAATGCAACAATACTTATAACATATATATAATTAATTGCTTTGAAGGTAGGAGGCTTATAATGCTCCGGGGCTTGCCTGGGATCCGACTCAAGTTAGAGTATGTTAGATGAGTTCGCTTAGCGAGCATCTTCCAATCTATCACTTGTCTGGTCCTTCTATCTTCGGGATAGACCCACCAACTCCATCTTCGGGTTTGGCTCCACAACACGTCCTTCACGTGGTTCAACTAACGTACCTAAATGAGGTGCAACAATACATATGTATGAATGCATAGAAGTGCAATAAACAAAGTAATCATGCAAGCATACCAAAGTTCTCCTAAACACCTAGAGCTAAATAACTTAATCCTCACTAAGGCATAACATAGAAGATTGCAAACACATCAATCAAGACACAAGTCTTATAAGATCCTAGGGTACCAAACCAAGTACCAACAATGACATGTGTCACACTTCAATACACAAGCATGACAAAGTTAATCAAAGCACTAGAACTAGAAATTGCCACATTCTGGGCATCAGAACAGCAGCTAAGTAATTTAATCATAACTGGAGATCTAAAACTCCAAATGACTTGCAAGAAGACATTATGAAAAACTTATGAAATTATCTATATTTCATTTATAATCATCTAAACCTGATTCTAACATTTACTAGGTCGAAATACAGAAGGTACAGAATCTGTCCTAGAAGGACAGAGAGCAACCTAAATCTGAACCCAACTTAGAACAGCTGTAGTTTCTAAACCATATGTCCAATTGCCACCAAAATTTAGCATTAGCTAGATAATGAAATTCACAACAACTTTGTTATAGCACACAAGACATGAAAACATCATTTGCATAGGGTAATTAACAATATTCTTAAATCTGTTCAGAAACCTCGTTTGCAAGAAATAATTATTAACTTATGTTGCAAACATATCATTGGAGAAAATCAACTTTACCAACATGTCACACATGACTAATGAACACCAGAAAACATAGTGCCCAATACTAAATAATTTCTTTTAATATATTTTCTTAATTTATTTAGATAAGTAGGTGGAATTATGACCACATCATAAAGATGCTCAATAAATTCTACCAAAATTACAGGGGTCTACAAATGCTCTCAAAAGTCTACTGTCCAAATTTCAAGCTATTTAGACAAGTAGATCAACCTCTATGAAAAAGACAAATAGCTATAGCAATAAATCATGGGAGAGCAAGTAAAACCTAAAACTCAATATTTTCTGTGAACACATGGCCATAGAATGACCCAACATCATAGAGCAACATCATAATAAGGTAATGGAACAACATTTTCTATTTTATCATTTATATATTATTTATAAGCTATTTATTAAGCCATAAACAAGTTAACTCAATAACTTGAGCATACAGTAAGCAATGGCCATGAAATTTATACCACAGTACATTCATAGCATGGAAAGACTACCATAAAAATTTCACATCATTTGGAGTAACACAACTCAAGATATAAAAATGACAAGCAATATAATGTAAATTCCTTATTTGTCAAGGTCCAAACAAAGCCCTAAGAAAACAGTGAACAACTAGTGTGTTTAATATTTTTCCTAGCAAGTACATGTCATCACAAAATTAACAAAACAAGAATCATCATTTTTGGAGTTCTAAAACTTGAGATCTTGCTCTGGTTAGGTTTAAAGGCATTTTTAGAGCATTTTTAAAACTTAAGTAAAGACATTAGAAAATACCTACAAACATATAGAATTTTATGACTCTACTGCATAGATCTCTTCTCAAGGTTTCCAAAAAGTCCCCATTTACTAATTTTGGAGTCTCCTAGCATAAGATATGCATTTTAGAAGATTTAACCAAATTCTGAAATTCAAAATCGGAATAAAACGACCCTAACAAGATTCGCTAGGCGCACCCGAACCGATACCCAACCAGTCACCACTTAAACTGTCATGTGGGACCCGCTGTTTCGCTGGGCCCACTTGTCATCCACCAGAGAGAGGGACACAGAGGGGAACAGCCTCCTTCTTCTTCCCGTCAGCAGAACAGGGGACGGAGGGCACTGGCCGGTCATCCCGGCTCGGCCGTCCGGCAGGGCGGCGTCAGCGGCGAGGGCGACCGCGCGGCACCAAGGAGGGGACCCACGCGCACCCACCGGTGCACGCGGCATGGCCTGGCATGCCCGAAGGAGGCGGGGCCACGAGCACCGGCGGTCAGCAGCAGCGCCGCCGCGGCTGTCCGTGCTCCGGCGGTAGGGACGGCCGAAGGAGTGGTTCTACGAGCTCGGAGTCACATGGCGAAGGTGATGACGGCCGCTGCTAGACACAAGGAGAAGCGGAGCAGCGAGGACGGTGGTGGCAGCGAGCTCAGCATGGCCATCCATGGCGTCCGCACGCTCTGGCCGCGAGAAGAGCGAGGGAGGCGAGCAGGAGGCACAAGGGAGGCAGAGGGCGAGCTGGGACACGGCGCTAGGGCTTTAGCGTCCACATAGACGCAAGGAGAAGGCAGTGGCGTGCGGCACGGACGTGGACGCGCGGCCGCTTTGGTGGGGGACGCGACACGGGCATGGCTGCCACGCCACGGAGCACGCGTCGCCCGTCTGGACATTCTGCCGAACACGTGTCTCGCGTCGTTGTGCCTGACTTGGAGACCGTTTTTGGGCCTGCTCGGGTCCGAATTTGGGTGTGGGCCAATTATGAAAGTTGTTCATTTCATGATGCCCTACAACTCTTGTTTAAGGACCCTAGTCATTAGAGCAATGGATTAGAGTCTAATCAAACCCCAAGATGGCAATGTCAACATATTGACAAAGGTCACGGAAACTCGCCTTTGGAGGTCAAAACTCGATCAAACTAAACCCAACTTTTTGCATGTTGTTCTCCAAAGAATTGTTTCCAACTTTCATTTTTGGGTCAACTTGAGTTATTCAACAAAATTTGGAGAACGCGAGATGCCAACGTCGATGTTACTGGAATTAGGGCTTAAAAATGGCTAAGTGCTGAAATCAGCCCTAAAACTGACTTGTGGGCCCTGTTTGAGCATGTTCCACACATTTTCATGACTTGACTCTTAAACAAAGTTTGTTCCTTATAAAATTCCCTACAACTTTGTCAAAGGGTGTACAGTCATGCAAAGCTTCTAGGTCACACTTTTGAAATGGTCAAACCACAGGGCTCCAGGGCCCATACATGGTCAACCACCAATTAGAAGCATAATTAGGCAAAATGATCAACATGAACATTGTTCCATTAAGTGCCCTAAGTGTAGTTAAGGTGTTGTAGAGTTCATCTAGAGTCATTTGGACAATTTGCAAGGTTTGGTTGATGGTCTATAGTTCCATTAACTTAATGGGGCAATTTCCAATAGGAGCGGAACTTATCATTTCATGTGACTTTTTGATTCCAAACTTCATGAAACTTTTCCAGGGATCAATATAGATAGTTATTGATGTGAGACATGTGAAAATATTGCAATAACACCATCCAAGCATATATCTTGAAAATGACCTATATGCAAAGCAAAGGAGTAACATCCAAGTTTAGATTAGGCTCATCTCTGTAGGTTGACCTTGCCATCATCATCTCCACTTAATCTATCATGTTTGAGCTCAAACCCACTGCCTAATTGGTGATAAACACCTAGGGTGTTACATTTACCATCTGCATATTTCAGCAACAAGTAATGATTAAGTGAAGTTGTAGTAATTGTGAGTGAATGAAAAATTATGTCATACTGAATTCATTGGAGAGAACAAATTTATACAATAAAACAGAGGCACAATAATCGCATTACAATCAAAACAACACCACTAATGAAATTACTTCAATGCAAACATCGTGTCCATACAACCAAATTGCCAGCATACATACACTGGACTTTTATGCATTTAGGCATCGCATGACCAACTAAGTTCCAACATCCTACCAAGACTCAAAGGTTCGAAACGAGATACATCAAGATACATGAAGCCAAAGAAAGGTCATCGCGGCAGGACCTAATCACTAACTCAAAGCAACTAGCCTACTCCTCAGGGCCATCGTCAGGGTCGGAGACGTCACCATCGCTACCATCAGTAGTGGCGTCATCGTCGTCAATAGGTGCAACTGTAGGCTCGTCCTCGTCGTCGTCGACGTCCATGCCGACGACGTCCGAAGGAGCATACGGGCCAACCCCGTTGTAGAGCGCGTGAAACTCCTCATGCAAGTTGAGGTTGTACTCCTCTAGCTCATCGATCCTCTGCCTCAGAAGGCCCCTCTCGTTCTAGGCTTCATTCCTCTCCTGAACTAGCTGCTCAATCATGCGATCTGCATTGTTGTTGGCATGAGTCAATGTCCACACTCGCTGTGTGGCATCCTCATCTCTCACCATAGCCTGGTCTCGCTGCAAGGTCATGTTAGCCAACTGCTCCTGCAAGCTCGCTATCACACGTGCCTGCTTCTTCTTCTGCTTCCTTGCCTGGAGCTTATCATCCCCACGCAAACCAATCAAAGTCCAATAAGTGCACTCGAGACCCTCATAAGCTCTGATAGCTGCGAACATAGAGCTCATGGCATGGTTGTCGCTAGCCCGTCCCTCATTTGGACCTCTGACCAAAGCACTTCCCTAAGGCTGAACCCGGATAGCATCTTAAGGATCATCCCGAGGAAAAGTACCTGCTAATGCGGCTGCCAGCTCATTGGGGAATCTGCTCATAATGTCTTTGATGACACAAAAAGCTGCTCCCTCTGCACCCTCAATAGGAGTGCGACCTTCAAATTCCAAGTGCTATCCATCCCACTCTAGAGCATCACCAAGAGCAGTGACTGTGATCTCCACTACTGCAATCCCATCCTCAGCCAGCTGGTTCTCACTCCAAGAGTACACCGGCTCCTGACCCTCTGGGTACCCCACATCATGGAGCACTCTTCAAAGCAAGGTTGGCATGCCAAACTCGCTCAGAAAGGTGTCCGTGCTGCGGCGCTCTCGCGGGGCCAACTGGTGTCAGGGTGCTCTTCCGCCTGTGGACTTATGGGCAGTCTGCTTTATGTGGGCCATCTGTAGCAAAGGTTTTTGATTACCCCGTGAGAACATATTTTAAGTTGGTACAAATTTTATCAAAAGGAGATAATCAATTTATAAGGGGAGGAATGCATGACATGAATGAAATGCATAAGTAACATGATGTATGTATGTTTCTTACGTTCTCACAAACTTAGAAAATAAATGGATTCTAGCGATATAGACGGTGGCATATAACGATCTCTCCTATACGTAACTAATACGTTTTACACGATCACGCTGTTATATACTTACAGAATATTTATTTTAGCCCAATTCCCAATGGGTGCATGAAAGCAGTAAATTTATCTACACACTCTATACGCATCCCCAGATACACATACAACGGTATTAACTACCCAAACCATCACCTTATTGATGACATTGCCTCAACGGATGGAACAACCACACATGCGACACTTTTATAAAACATGCGTAGAACATGTAATTACTCTAGCATCATATAAGCACTCTCCCTAGATCGGCGATGTATCCGATCAAGCTCTCACAACTCACACTTATCGAGGCGTAGAGACAATTGATCTATACATTTGTCGGTGTTCGGACCGAGGGGGGCCCTAAACCAACGAGTAAATGCTGCGTGACTCTTTCCTAGATGGTGATGCAAGGAGAACACATGGGGGTTTATCCTGGTTCGGGCAAAAGAAGGCCCTACGTCCAGCGGGGGGGGGGGAGATTTGTATTTCCTTGCACCGAGGTGCTCGTGTAGGGGTTACAAGCAGGCGAGAGAGGGTGTCGAGCCCAAGTCTCAAAGAGAAAAAAGGAGAAAGGCGGTTGCTTGAGATGTTGATTTCTTGCTTTTCGTTGTTCGGTCGGGTGGTTGGTTGTTTCGTCTTCTTTTTGTTCGTCTGTTCGTTGGTTGGTTCGTTTTTCCGCCCTCCTCTGTCGGACCCTGGCCTACCCTTTTATAAGGCGAGAGGAGGCCAAGCCAAGGGGAGCCTTGAGGTGATGCTTTGTCGATTCCTGTTGAGTTGACTGTAGCGACGTGCCTTCGGAATGGCCAGCCATCCCTGGGTACCCTGACGTTGTTGGAGACAAGATGGCGAAATGACCCAGAGCGCCATGCCATACCGTCCTTCGAACTAAGCCGAGCGTCGAAGCTGGGTCGAGGCCGGGTCGAGGTTGGATGGATAAGGCCGAATCCCTGATATCGCGGGGAAATCGCGGGGAACGGACCTTGTCTTATCCTCCCTCGAGGGTGATTGATGGTGAACAGTGTGCGGTAAGGTGGGTACAGTGACGGGTTTCACCTCCCATCACGGGATGGGCGGTAAAACAGTGAGACTCGACGTGGGTATTGTTCCCACGTTGGTCCACGCCGCAGCCATGTCGGTAGGTGGTAGTAGGTACCCGCATTGAATGCTATGGCTTTCGTCCTGGGGTAGGTAAAGAAAACGCGTCGAGGAGCCGGGGCGCGGTCGAGGCGCCCCGTCGAGCAGGCCTCGTACGAGTCGGAGCTGGGGCGCGGTCGAGGCGCCCCGTCGAGCGGGCCTCGTATGAGTCGGAGCCGGGGCGCGGTCGAGGCGCCCCGTCGAGCGGGCCTCGTACGAGTCGGAGCCGAGGCGCGGTCGAGGCGCCCCGTCGAGCGGGCCTCGTACGAGTCGGAGCCGGGGTGCGGTCGAGGCGCCCCGTCGAGCGGGCCTCGTACGAGTCGGAGCCGGGGCGCGGTCGAGGCGCCCCGTCGAGCGGGCCGCGTGATACTCGGCCGAGGTGGGCTATCTTTCATTGCGGTTTCGGTTATGTTAGTGTTTTGGCCATAGCTGTGGGTACCCCCGTACTGTTGGTACCGACAGTAGCCCCCGAGCCTTTGGGTGAGTATGTGATCACTCTCCCAGAGGTTGGTCAGAACTGGAGTCATGGCGTCGTGATTTTTTCCGGTGGGGGCGCGCGAGCGCACCCGCCGGGTGTAGCCCCCGAGGCCTCGGTGGAGTATGGAGACTCCTCCGAGGTCTTGTACGCGTTTGATTGGGGAATGTTTCGTTGCGGTCAAGCCCTCGAGCCTCGCGCGCACGAGGTCGATCAGGGTCCCGGCCGTCTTTCGCTGTGCGACCCTCGCGCTCCTTTTTCGAAAAAAGGAGGAGGGGTGGAGAATGTCATACTACCCTCGTTTGGGCCCGAGTTACGATGATCTCCGGTGAGCTGCTAGCGGGGGAATTCGAGTGAGAACCCGTGCCCCGTTCGTTAGGGGTCGGCTAGTGGCCCGGAGGCGCCCTCAAAAATGCCAAGAAGTGGTCATGTGGATCTCGATTCCCTTCGACAGGATTCGAGGGCTCGATGCCTCCCCCGGAGGGATTCCTACCACAACCTTCTCCTTCGGCCTCGAATACGTCCTGGGGTGCCTCGAGAGCGCGGCTCGAGCCCTTGGCCATGTACGGGCGCACCCTGGGTCGTCCCTAACTCTGTTGCTCGAGGGCAGCTGTCGAACCCCGTTCGAGGGCCAGCTTTCGCTCTCTCGAGACTTATTGCGGGCTTCGCACCCATTTTTGCGGTCGGGACCCCGAGCCTCGCACGCACGAGGTCGATCAGAGTCCCGGCCGTCTTTCGCGACCCTCACGCTCCTTTTTCGAGAAAAGGAGGAGGGGTGGAGAACGTCGTACTACCCTCGTTTGGGCCCGAGTTCCGACGATCTCCGGTGAGCTGCTAACGGGAGAATTCGAGTGAGAACCCGTGCCCCGTTCGTTAGGGGTCGGCTAGTGGCCCGGAGGCACCCTAAAAAATGCCAAGAAGTGGTCGTGTGGATCTCGATTCCCTTCGATAGGATTCGAGGGCTCGATGCCTCCCCCGGAGGGATTCCTACCACAACCTTCTCCTTCGGCCTCGAATACGTCCTGGGGTGCCTCGAGAGCGCGGCTCGAGCCCTTGGCCATGTACGGGCGCACCCTGGGTCGTCCCTAACTCTATTGCTCGAGGGCAGCTGTCGAACCCCTTTCGAGGGCCAGCTTTCGCTCCCTCAAGACTTATTGCGGGCTTCGCACCCATTTTTGCGGTCGGGACCCCGAGCCTCGCACGCACGAGGTCGATCAGAGTCCCGGCCGTCTTTCGCAACCCTCACGCTCCTTTTTCGAGAAAAGGAGGAGGGGTGGAGAACGTCGTACTACCCTCGTTTGGGCCCGAGTTCCGACGATCTCCGGTGAGCTGCTAACGGGAGAATTCGAGTGAGAACCCGTGCCCCGTTCGTTAGGGGTCGGCTAGTGGCCCGGAGGCGCCCTCAAAAATGCCAAGAAGTGGTCGTGTGGATCTCGATTCCCTTCGACAGGATTCGAGGGCTCGATGCCTCCCCCGGAGGGATTCCTACCACAACCTTCTCCTTCGGCCTCGAATACGTCCTGGGGTGCCTCGAGAGCGCGGCTCGAGCCCTTGGCCATGTACGGGCGCACCCCGGGTCGTCCCTAACTCTGTTGCTCGAGGGCAGCTGTCGAACCCCTTTCGAGGGCCAGCTTTCGCTCCCTCGAGACTTATTGCGGGCTTCGCACCCATTTACCACGTACCTGGGGATATTCCGTTGGCCGAGCACGTTTTTTCGGGAGACGAGATCGGCACGATAGCGGCATATGGTTACGACGTGGGGAGCGGCCACGTGCCCAGTTCCTGCGAGATATAAGGAAACGGTTAGGTGAGCGCATTTAATGCGGGAAACTGTTCCTACCTTCTCGCGCGGCCGTTGGGCTTCCGTCTAGGCATATAAAGCTAAGGCCTAGGGGTCTACGTTCCCCACCGATCGCTTGCGTCCCTGCAATCCTTTGCCTTAGACATCCCCTGCCACATCGCGTTCTCCGCCCGTATCGTCGCAGCCACCGCGTCCTTTCCTTCCATCCCCCCTTCCGACGACATCGATGGCAGGAAAGAGCCAGATCCTCCCCGCCGACGACTGGGCCGCCTCCTCGGTGACGGAGAGGAGGTTGGAGGAGTTGGTCGAGGACGGGCTGCTGCGGCCAAGGACGAACTTATTGCAGCCGGAGTGGATGGCGCCGCCCCCTGCCCATCGGGAGCTAGCGCCCCCTGAAGGGTACGTGGTGAGCTTCATCGGCTTTCATGAGCGGGGGTTCGGCGTGCCGGCGTCGGTCTTCATGCGCGCGCTCCTCCACCACTACCGGGTGGAACTTCATCACCTTTCCCCCAACGCCGTCGCGCAGGCCGCCATCTTCGCGGCGGTCTGCGAGGGCTACCTCGGGGTGGAGCCGCAGTGGAACCTGTGGCTTCACCTTTTCAAGGCCGAGCTCTTCGCCAAGAGGGCGGGGGAGAAAGGCGTCCTGTGCGCGGCCCGAGTTGGGAGCTGCGTGCTACAGGTGAGATCGGGTCGGACGGATCTATACATCCCGGCCCGCCTCATCTCCTCGAACAGTGGGTGGCACGAGGGTTGGTTCTACCTCCATAATGATGAAAATCAGTTGCCGAGGTACACCGGCCGCGTGCTGACTGCTCGAGAGGAGCATTGGTCATACGGAGTGCCCGAGGCCAAGAAGACGCGCTTGGACCCGCTGCTGGCGGCGCTGCAGCAGCTTCGCCTTCGGGGCCTAACGGCTGCGGCGGTGGCTGCGGCCTTCCATCGTCGCAGAGTGATGCCGTTGTGCCGGCGTCGTCTCCGCCTGGACCAGATGACTCCAGAGGCGAACCTGGAGGGTACCCGGATGTCCCACAAATCCCTCACCCTTGAGGAGGTCCTCCGGCGGGCTCGCCGGATGGTCGGGAACTTCAAGGCAGAGGAGGCCAATCAGGTTCCCATGGGGCCTACCGAAGGGTGCGAATCCGTGGTACGTATCTCGGGGCTGAGGTATTGCTATTCTTGTTTTTCTGTGGATTTTGCTGATGTGGTCGAGGCCGGCGTGTAGGATTTGTCGGCGTTGCGGGAAACGCGCCCACCAGTCCTGGAGGACTAGCCCGCCCGGGAGGCTCGACGCTTGCATGCCTCCCAGAAGAAGCAGACCAAGGAGACGGCCAAGAAGCGGGCGGTCCGCAAGGCCAAAGAGGCGGAGGCGTTGAAGAAGCGTCGGCGCCAGCAGACCATGGACGGAGTGTCCCTGTCGCTGTCGCCTTCCGAGACGGTCTCGGGGGAGGACGACGGCAGCAGCGACAAAGATGATGATGCCCTGTCACGGTATGAGATTGCGACCAGGCTGGGCGACCTTCCCGACATTCGCCCCCTGCTGGAGCCCATCGGGGGGGCGTCCTCCTCGGTCGTCGTGGTCGAGGAGGTCAAGGGGAAGAAGGTGGGGAAGGAAGCCGGGCCCTCGACGGGAGGGGCCGTTTTACCCCGGTCCCGGCGAGAGGGGTCGACGGGGACGCCCGCACCAGCCGGGGCCTCGCAAGCTCCGGCAGGGGCGAAAGCGGCGGTACCGGCGTCGTCATCGGCGGCGGCGCCGGCGGGCGTAAGGACCCGAGGCCAGCTGGCCTCGGAAGCACAGAGGGCGCAGGGCGGTGTACCGGCCGGGGCTCCCAGGAGCGCTCGACCTGCTGGTGAGGCCGCCGCGAGGCCACCAGCGGCCGTCCCGGGAGGCTCGAGCCGCGCGGGGTCGAGGTACTTGGTGCCGATTTCCGGGTAAGTATCTCAGCTTGGTTGTCCTGTCTTTCCCAAAGTCCGTTGGCCGACAATTCTTCTCACTTCGCAGGCTGAAGCGGAAGGCGGAGCCGATGGGGCCTACCCCTGTGAAGTCGCTGCGAGCCGGCGCCGTTGTCCTCAACCGGACGGCGGAGCAGGACGCGGCCTGGGTCCATCAGGTCGAGGCCGCGAAAGGGCGCCTGCGACAACGGCAGGGGTCAGCCGACGCCGCGGCGGTTGCCAGCCCGGAGCCTGCTGTCGAGGGGTCCGAACTGGTAAAGGCGGCGGCGCTTGACGTAGTCGAGGCGGGACCCAGGTCGTCGGGGACGGCCGAGGCTGCCGTCGCGGTCGCGACGGGCGAGGCACCCGTCCACGACGCGGAGCGGGCGGGTGCTGACGTGACCATGGAGGAGGTCGCGTCGGCGTCAGGGCAAGAGACGGCCCGGGCGAGGGGGTCGCGGCCGCAACAAGGCCCGTTGGCAGAGCCAGCGGGCATGGTGGAGGTCGGGGCAGTCGAGCCCCTATCTGGAGCACCGGAAAGAAGAAGCGCCAGTTCCGGAGGTGCCAACGGTCGAGGCGCGGGCACCGGCGCCGTCGTCGGTCGAGGCACGGGCACCGGCGCCGTCGTCGGTCGAGGCGCCGGCTCCAGAAGCGCCGGCGGTCGTAAGTGCCCGCCCTCACGTTCCCCTCGACAACGTCCCCCTGGATAAGGGAAAACAAGCGATGGGGGTCGAGGGGGGTGAGGTCGCGGACCAGGCCAGTGTCGCGACGGCCGTTGGAGAGGTGGATACTGCGGGCGAGCCTGGTCCTTCCACGGGACCGGGAGACGCCCCGGCCGGGTCATCTTCGTCGTGGCCCGACATCGCCGCGCTGGCGATAGCGCGGGCAGAGACGGAGCTGCCGAGGTGGGGGGGCCGTCCCTTCAGTTCAGGGACGCTACGAACCCCGACGCCGAGCCCATCTTTGTCTTGAGCGACAAAGACGAAGTGCACCGATGGGAATACCTCGAGGGCGTCCGCCAGCACCTTGACTGGTTGCTCCGAGTGGCATCCGGTGCCGTGCGGAGTATGGGGGATGCCACCGAGGTATGATCGACCCGTCGGCTTTCTTGATGTGTTTTTTCCTCGGATTTGTAACCTTTTCGAATTGCGTTCAGGAGCAGAAGGAGTACTCCCGCCGCAAGTCGCTCTTCATCCGGGATGAGAGTGGCGTGTGGGGCGCGCTGTCCCAGCAACGGGTCCTGGTCGAGGAGGCCCAGAAACAGCTATCCAATCGGAACGCCGAGATGGCTGAGCTGCGCGTCGCATACGCCGTGGTGAAAGAAGAGGCGACGCAGGCATGGGCGGCCGAGGCCGTGATGCGCACTAGCCTGGACAAGGCTCGGGAGGAGGCTGCCCAGGCGCGCAGGGACCTCGAGCCCTTGTCTGCGCGGGTGAGGGAGCTCGAGGAGGATGTCTCCCAGGTTGGCCTTCAGCGCGACGCCTTCCACGCCGAGGTCACGACGCTGCAGGGAGCCGTCCAAGAGAAGGACGCAGCTCTCGAGTCTGCTCGGCAGGAGGTCGAGACGCTAAAGGCAGCCATCCATGACAAGGACAACGCCTTCCTAGGGCTCGAGCGAACGTGTGGGGGGCTCCGCGACGAGGTCGTGGGCCTGCAGACCCACATCGAGGGTAAGTGTGGTTGTTATAGTCACGACGTTGAAGGCCCCGTGTTGGGCACTAATTTGTTTGTCGTGTTTCAGAGCTGGGGAGAGAGAACCGAGAGGCCCAATCGTGTGCCAACTCCTTCTAGAGCCTCTTCGAAGCCGAGGTCCGGAGGACCCAACTTCTCCAGGGCGCAATCACCACCGTGTGTGATGGCCTAGGGGTCGAGCCCGACGCCGACACCGGGGAAGATGTTCCGGGGAACTCCTTTGTCCGACGGATGGTGGCGCTGGGCCGCCTTGCCCGGGAGAAGATACGGAACGGCCTCCATCACGGCGTGAAGAGGGCGCTGGCCGTCGTCCGTTCGGGGTTTGTGTTTGACATGAGGCTCGTTGCCGAGGGCTTCATCACAGACCCCGATCAGACAGACAAGGAGAACGAGGATGCCTGCGTGGAGCTGATCGAAGCCGCCGAAGAACCTAGAAGTCGTCTGGCCTCGCTTTTTGAAGCCGAGGTGGTTCCGCCTGCCGACGACGAAGGCCTGTGAGCCAAATCTGGGCATGAAGGCCCATGTAATAAGTTAGTATTTCGAATTTTGATCGTGGTGGCCGCGGAGGCCTAAAAGACTCGAAACATAAACCGGTTCGTGGTTGATTCAGTTTTACTCGAGCTTTTCTTCCCTTTATCGCACGGATCGTGTTCTCGCGTGATTTACTTAGCGCGCAGCTACATCCTTTGGCGTAAGGGAGCGAGTGGAGGTACCGTAGCCTCGGAGGCGTAAGTGATCTCGCGGCTCGACTGCCCTCGAGCTTCAGGGTGATGTTGCAGCCTAGTAAATCATGTGAGAGCCTGATCTAAGCGACAGGGGGTATGTTCTTTTTTTAATTTTAGGAACCGTTGTTTAGATCTTCTCAGCGTGAAGGCGTACCTCTAAAAGGCGTAAGGGTTGAGTGGAGGTACCGTAGCCTCGGAGGCGTAGGTGATGCTCTAGACTCGAGAGCCCTTTCGAACCTTAGGGTGCTCTTTCAGCGAAGTCGATCTAAGAAGCGGTTCTTAAATTTAAAAGAGAGCATAAGTTTTTTCGGGGACCGGGGGTTCCCCCCTTGCAGCCCCCGAGGGAGGGTCGACTCTAGGAGTGCAGGGTCGATCCTTCCTCATTACGAAACGAAAAATTTTGAACATCGCTGTATTCTTTATTGACAAAAAAGGAAATACAGAGCCTCGAGGCTTTTTAAGGAAAGAAGCGACGTAGCTGTTCAATGTTCCAAGCGTTGGTGAGGATTTCGCCCTTCTCGTTGGATAGCTTGTAGGTGCCCGGCTTTAGTACTTCTGCGATGATGTACGACCCTTCCCATGGTGGTGTGAGCTTGTGCCGTCCCTTGGTGTTCTAGTTCCGCCGTAGCACCAAGTCACCAACGTTGAGGTCACGCTTGCGGACGTATCTGTCGTGGTAGCGTCGGAGACCCTGCTGGTACCTGGCAGAATGCAACAAAGCCACATCTCGGGCTTCCTCGAGCTGGTCGAGGGCGTCCTATCTTGTGGCGTCGTTGTGTCCTTCGTTGTATGCCTTCAACCTCGGGGATCCGTATTCTATATCGGTTGGTAGCATAGCCTCAGACCCATAGACTAAGAAGAACGGAGTGAACCCCGTGGCTCGACTCGGCGTTGTTCTTAGGCTCCACAGGACCGTGGGTAGCTCGGCAGCCCATTTTTTTCCATGTTTGTTTAGTTTGTTAAAGATTCTGGGCTTCAGGCCTTGTAGAACCATGCCGTTGGCACGTTCCACTTGCCCGTTTGTTTTTGGATGAGCCACGGCCGACCAGAGCACACGGATGTGGTGGTTGTCGCAGAAATCCAAAAACTTTTTGCCAGTGAACTGGGTGCCATTGTCTGTGATGATACAGTTGGGGACCCCGAAGCGATGAACAATGTTAGTGAAGAAGAGTACAGCTTGTTCGGACCTGATGCTGGTGATAGGGCGGGCCTCGATCCACTTGGAGAATTTGTCGATTGCGACGAGCAAGTGGGTGAAGCCGCCGGTCATCCTTTTCAGTGGTCCGACAAGGTCGAGCCCCCAAACGGCGAACGGCCATGTGATGGGGATAGTTTGTAGGGCATGTGCCAGAAGATGAGTCTGTCTCACATAGTACTGACAACCCTCGCAGGAGCGTACTAGCTTGACAGCGTCGGAGACCGCGGTCGACCAATAGAATCCTTGTCGAAAGGTGTTTCCGACGAGGGTTCGAGGCGCAGCGTGGTGACCGCAAGCCCCCCGAGTGAAGATCGCCGAGCAGATCTCTGCCTTGCTCTTTCGTGATGCAACGTTGGAGGATACCGGTAGGGCTACGACGGTAGAGCTCCCTGCTGTCGCCCATGATCACAAAAGTTTTGGCCCGGCGTGCGATCCGTCGAGCCTCAGTCCCATCCGAGGGGAGGTCCCCTTGGATGAGGTAGTCGAGGTACGGGACGCGCCAATCAGGTTCGAGGTCAGACGGTGGCGTCAAATCTCCCACCTGCATGGCTTGAGCCCCGGTCGAGGGGGCTTCTGCCTCAGGTGGAGGGTCGAGCGACGCCCCGTCGACCCCCCCGTCTGGCCTGAGGTCGATGGATGGATGCGGAAGGTCTTTCGCAAAGACGTCCGGTGGAACCGTGGCTCGACCGGACGCGATTTTTGCCAGTTCATCAGCGGCCTCATTATACCTGCGTGCGATGTGGTTGAGCTCGAGGCCGTGAAACTTGTCCTCGAGGTGCCGTACTTCTTGGCAGTAGGCCTCCATCTTGGGGTCGCGGCAGCTCGAGCTCTTCATCACCTGATCGATCTCGAGTTGGGAGTCGCCTCGGACATCGAGGTGTCGGACCCCGAGCTCGATGGCGATTCTCAACCCCGTGACGAGTGCCTCGTATTCGGCAACGTTGTTAGACGCAGGGAAATGAAGCCGGACGACATAGCGCATGTGAACCCCGAGGGGTGAGTCGAAGAGCAAGCCCGCGCCTGCTCCCGTTTTCGTCAATGACCCATCGAAGTACATGGTCCACAGCTCCGCTTGGAGCTGTGCAGGAGGGAGTTGTGTGTCAGTCCACTCGGCCAGAAAATCTGCTAACGCCTGTGACTTGATAGCTTTTCGCGGCGCATAGGACAATGCCTCGCCCATGAGCTCGACCGCCCATTTGGCAACCCTACCCGAGGCTTCCCGGTTCTGGGCTATCTCTCCCAAGGGGAAAGAAGAAACCACAGTAATCGGGTGACCCTCGAAGTAGTGTCGGAGCTTGCGCCGTGTCAAGATGACAGCATATAGCAGTTTCTGGATCTGTGGATATCGACACTTTGTTTCAGAGAGCACCTCGCTAACAAAATAGACCGGCCTCTGGACGAGCAAGGTGTGTGCCTCCTCGGCCCGTTCGACAACCAGGGCAGCACTGACTACTTGTGATGTCGCGGCGACATAGAGTAGGAGTGGTTCCCCCGGGGTCGGAGGGACGAGGATCGGTGAGCTAGAGAGGGTGGCTTTCAGTTTCGTGAGAGCCTCCTCAGCCTCGAGGTTCCAGGAAAAATGGTCTGATTTCCTCAAGAGACGGTACAGAGGGAGTGCTTTTTCGCCGAGGCGCGAAATGAAACGGCTGAGTGCTGCCAAGCAACCTGTGACTCTCTGTACGCCTTTGAGATCTCGGATGGGGCCCATCTTGGTTATTGTAGAGATTTTTTCAGGGTTGGCCTCGATGCCACGTTTAGATACGATAAACCCTAAAAGCATACCTCGTGGGACGCCAAAAACACATTTCTCCGGATTGAGTCTGATGTTTTTTGCCCTGAGGCACTTGAATGCAACGTCGAGGTCGCTGACCAGATCGTCGGCACGTTGGGTTTTGACCACGATGTCGTCGACGTAAGCTTCGACGGTCGACCCAATGTGCTTCCCGAAAACGTGTTGCATGCATCGCTGGTACGTTGCCCCCACGTTCCAGAGACCGAAGGGCATCGTAACGTAGCAATACATGCCGAATGGGGTGATGAATGAAGTCGCGAGCTGGTCGGACTCCTTCATTTTGATCTGGTGGTAGCCGAAATATGCATCTAAGAATGAGAGAGTTTCACATCCCGCGGTGGAATCAATGATTTGATCAATGCGTGGCAAAGGGAAGGGAACTTTCGGACATGCTTTATTTAAACCAGTATAGTCTACGCACATCCTCCATTTCCCACTCTTTTTTCTAACTAATACAGGATTAGCTAGCCACTCGGGATGATGAACCTCCTTGATGAACCCGGCCTCCAACAGTTTGTGTATCTCCTCACCGATGACCCTGCGCTTCTCCTCATCGAAGCGGCGCAGGCGTTGCTTCACCGGTTTGGATCCGGCCCGGATCTCCAAGGCGTGCTCGGCGACTTCCCTAGGTATGCCCGGCATATCCGAGGGACTCCACGCAAAGATGTCGACGTTCGCACGGAGAAAGTCGACGAGCACTGCTTCCTATTTAGGATCGAGGGTGGCGCTGACGTTCAGCGTCCTCCCTTTGGGATCAGCGGGGTCGAGGGGTACGAGTTTGACGTCTTCGGCGGGCTCGAAGCTGCCGGCATGGCGTTTTGGGTCGGGAATCGTTTTGGCGAGACCGTCGAGGTCTGCAGCCAAGCTTGCCGACTCAAAAACAGCCTCGCCCTGCTCGACGCACTCGACGTCGCACTCATAGGCATGTTCATATGAGGGCCCTACAGTGATGACACCGTTTGGGCCAGGCATTTTGAGCTTAAGGTAGGTGTAGTTCGGGATCGCCATGAACTTGGCGTAGCATGGGCGTCCCAGGATAGCGTGGTACGTTCCACGGAATCCGACCACTTCGAAAGTGAGAGTTTCCTTTCGAAAGTTGGCCGGTGTGCCAAAGCAAACAGGCAGATCGACCCGCCCGAGGGGTTCCGCCCGTTTCCCCGGCACGACTCCGTGGAAGCCCCCGACGCTAGGCTGGAGGCGCGCTCTGTCGACCCCCAAGAGGTCGAGGGTCTGAGAGTAGATAATGTTGAGGCTGCTTCCGCCGTCCATGAGCACTTTGGTGAGGCGTGTGTTGGCGATGACGGGGTCAACGACGAGTGGATAGACCCCCGGGTTGGGGACGTAGTCTGAGTGGTCATCACGGTCGAAAGTGATGGCCACCGCAGACCAATCAAGGAAACGGGGTACTGCCGATTGTACGGAGAAGACCTCGTGCCGTTCTCGCTTGCGCTGGCGCGCAGAGAGGCAGGTCGAGGGCCCTCCGTAGATCATGTAGCAGTCGTGGATCTTGGGAAATTCCCCATCCTTGTCGTCACCCTTAGGGTCCTCCTCCTTGTCGTCCTTCTTGGCGCCGGCACCCCCGAAGTACCTGCGCAGCATGTGACAATCCTCGAGGTTATGGTTAGTGAGTCCCTTGTGGTAGGGACACGGCTCTTTGAGCATTTTGTCGAAGACGCCCCCACTGGGGGGGCCTCGAGGTTTCTTGTGCTCGGTAGCAGCGACGAGCTCATCGGCCGGGGCCTCGAGCTTGCCCTGCAGGCCTTTCTTCTTCTTGCGGTTGTTTCTCTTGGGGCCTCGGGTGGAACTCGCGGGGTCGTCGACCTTCTGCTCCCCCCTCGCCGGCTCGCCGCCCAAGATTGCACCAACCGCCTCCTCGCCAGCGGCGAAGTTGGTGACGATGTCCATCAATCCGTTGGCAGTGAGCGGGGTGTTACGGCCCAACTCCCGGACCAACTCCTTACAGGTGGTACCATAGAGGAAGGCCGTAATCACGTCGGAGTCGGTGATGTTGGGGAGCTCAGTGCGCTGCCGGGAGAAGCGCCGGATGTAGTCCCGGAGGGACTCATCTGGTTTCTGCTTACAGCCCCGGAGGTCCCACGAGTTGCCGAGGCGCATGTAGGTTCCCTTGAAATTTCCCTCGAACACCCTCACGAGATCATCCCAGTCGTGGATCTGCCAAGGTGGGAGATCCTCGAGCCAGGCTCGGGCGGTGTCAGAGAGGAACAGGGGGAGTTGCCGAATGATGACCCGGTCGTCGGTGGCCCCGCCCAACTGACACGCCAAGCGGAAATCGGCGAGCCAAAGTTCAGGTTTGGTCTCGCCGTTATACTTGGTGAGAGTCGTGGGGGGACAGAACCGAGCCGGGGGCACCGTCTCACGGATAGCCTTACTGAACACCCGAGGACCTGGGGGTTCGGGTGAAGGGCTACGGTCTTCCGAGCTGTCGTAGCGTCCGCCCCTGTGGACGTGGTAGCCTCGAGCTACACCGTCACCGTGTTTGCGCGTGCGACGCTCGACGATGTTGCCACGGGTGTCTCGAGGCTCGCGGTCGTTGGCGATGGGCTCAGGGGCCGGTGCTACCCGGTTTCGCCGGGCAGGCTCGGGATGAGCCGAGGCTTCTCTCTCCTGTCGGGAAGGCTCGAGGGTTCGCTCCGAGGCTGCTTCGTGCCGCCTCGAGGCAGAGCTCTCGGCCTACTGCATGGCGGCAGTCTCGAGGAGTCCTCAGATTTTGTCTCGAGCCCGACGGGCGTCAGGGTTTGACGGCTCGGGCATGTTGCGCAGGAGCATGGCGGCGGCGACGACGTTTTGGCTGGCTCGAGCGAAAACCGGAGGGTCGACCGCCCGGTCCTCGTCGATGCGACGGTTGACGTCGTGAGCTCTCTCACGAGCTCTCCCGCCAAATACGTGTTCCGCACGCTCACGCTCGAGGGTTTGCTGGAGAAGATCCAGGTTTTCCCGTTCCTCGTCAAGCTGGTCCTGCAACTCGCGAATCTGTTCGAGCTGCGCTCCTTGATCCGCAAGGAACTGGGGCTCGTTTCGCTCGGCAGGAAGTTCGACATGAGGGGGCATGTGCCTTCCTTCGACCGACTCTTCGTCCTCTGATTCCGAGGTGCTTTCAACGTCGATGTTGAAGCACTCGCGAGTCGGATCATAGGTGTCGTCAGCCGAGTCAGAGTCAGGAGCGCCAAAGTAGTAATATGACGGGGGAATGTGTGGCCGTTGCCAACCGTCACCGCGGTGACGATATGAAGAAGCAGTCACACGAGGCTCTGTTTTCGGTGTCTCGGTAGAGTCCCGATAATCAGAAGCCGGCGTGGACGCAACGAGGTCCATAGTGGAGCGTAGATGGTGTCCGGGGAGTTCCTCATAAGCGCTCATGCGAGTGCTCATGGAGGATGCATACACCCGGGCAACCGAGTCTAGCCCAAACGGGAATGGTGATGGGGACGTCGCTGCCCGTGGCGAAATAGATGCTACGGACAGTGGTGTCTCACCGGACGGGGGAGCGGCGGGATTCTTCGTCGGCACGCCACCCTCAGCCAGGCTCGTCCTTCCCAAATCTTCCAAAAGGAGATCTAGGCTGGCGCCTGTCTGGGGGGTGCCGGACCGGGGGATCCCATCGCCCTCCACCAGGTGGAGACGGTGGTTGTACCGGGCTCGCCGTCGCCGGGCGGCCCGCGTCCGCCTGGAGCGACGGTGCCGGTTGACTGCTCCCCCGGGCTGGGAGAGCTCGTAATCCTCGTCGGTTGGGTGCCTGGGTGGAAGTAGGATCATGTCGTAGCCAGAGCCGAGCGACATGAACTCCAAACTCCCAAACCAGATCACCGTAGCAAACGGGATCGGGCGTTCAGGGTTAGCCATCCAGGAAGAACGGCGACAAAGCGAGATTTGCACGCAGCGCTCCCCTACCTGCCGCGCCAACTGTCGGTGTTCGGACCGAGGGGGGTCCTAAACCAACGAGTAAATGCTGCGTGACTCTTTCCTGGATGGTGATGCAAGGAGAACACACGGGGGTTTATCCTGGTTCGGGCAAAGGAAGGCCCTACGTCCAGCGGGGGGGGAGGTTTGTATTTCCTTGCACCGAGGTGCTCGTGTAGGGGTTACAAGCAGGCGAGAGAGGGTGTCGAGCCCAAGTCTCAAAGAGAAAAAAGGAGAAAGGCGGTTGCTTGAGATGTTGATTTCTTGCTTTTCGTTGTTCGGTCGGGTGGTTGGTTGTTTTGTCTTCTTTTTGTTCGTCTGTTCGTTGGTTGGTTCGTTTTTCCGCCCTCCTCTGTCGGACCCTGGCCTACCCTTTTATAAGGCGAGAGGAGGCCAAGCCAAGGGGAGCCTTGAGGTGATGCTTTGTCGATTCCTGTTGAGTTGACTGTAGCGATGTGCCTTCGGAATGGCCGGCCATCCCTGGGTACCCTGACGTTGTAGGAGACAAGATGGCGAAATGACCCAGAGTGCCATGCCATACCGTCCTTCGAACTAAGCCGAGCGTCGAAGCTGGGTCGAGGCCGGGTCGAGGTTGGATGGATAAGGCAGAATCTCTGATATCGCGGGGAAATCGCGGGGAACGGACCTTGTCTTATCCTCCCTCGAGGGTGATTGATGGTGAACAGTGTGCGGTAAGATGGGTACAGTGACGGGTTTCACCTCCCATCACGGGATGGGCGGTAAAACAGTGAGACTCGACGTGGGTATTGTTCCCACGTTGGTCCACGCCGCAGCCATGCCGGTAGGTGGTAGTAGGTACCCGCATTGAATGCTATGGCTTTCGTCCTAGGGTAGGTAAAGAAAACGCGTCGAGGAGCCGGGGCGCGGTCGAGGCGCCCCGTCGAGCGGGCCTCGTACGAGTCGGAGCCGGGGCGCGGTCGAGGCGCCCCGTCGAGCGGGCCTCATACGAGTCGGAGCCGGGGCGCGGTCGAGGCGCCCCGTCGAGCGTGCCTCGTACGAGTCGGAGCCGGGGCGCGGTCGAGGCGCCCCGTCGAGCGGGCCTCGTACGAGTCGGAACCGGGGCGCGGTCGAGGCGCCCCGTCGAGCGGGCCTCGTACGAGTCGGAGCCAGGGCGCGGTCGAGGCGCCCCGTCGAGCGGGCCTCGTACGAGTCAGAGCCGGGGCGCGGTCGAGGCGCCCCGTCGAGCGGGCCTCGTACGAGTCGGAGCCAGGGCGCGGTCGAGGCGCCCCGTCGAGCGGGCCTCGTACGAGTCGGAGCCAGGGCGCGGTCGAGGCGCCCCGTCGAGCGGGCCTCGTACGAGTCGGAGCCGGGGCGCGGTCGAGGCGCCCCGTCGAGCGGGCCTCGTACGAGTCGGAGCCGGGGCGCGGTCGAGGCGCCCCGTCGAGCGGGCCTCGTACGAGTCGGAGCCGGGGCGCGGTCGAGGCGCCCCGTCGAGCGGGCCTCGTACGAGTCGGAGCCGGGGCGCGGTCGAGGCGCCCCGTCGAGCGGGCCACGTGATACTCGGCCGAGGTGGGCTATCTTTCATTGCGGTTTCGATTATGTTAGTGTTTTGGCGATAGCTGTGGGTACCCCCGTACTGTTGGTACCGACAACATTACCACTTAAACAAGTGGCACTCATACAATAACACGCCGTATGAGCAACGAAAGAGAAATATGATGCAAGAACCCCAAGTCAGTACTTAGATAAGCCACCTAGAGTCCTTAACTGGGCATAAAGGATATGACCACTAGCACACTTTTTAGTTTGGAAATCATGTTTTTCAAACACCTTTTGTTTTAAATACACTTGTGAACAGTAACACGCTAAACCATGCTCCGATACCAGCTGTAACAGAACCGACCAATTATACGAAATTAAGTAAGAAAATCATTCACCGAGCAGACGATTTAGTAAACTTAAACCAGTATAACCCGGTAGTCTGTGAAATCACGACAGATTTCAAACCAACTCACACACCAGCCAAGATCGTAATAAGTTTAGCGGTCACCACCACAAATTACATAAAAGTTCACATCACAGATACATCAGAGTTTAAACATAGTTATTACAAACCAAGTTCAAATAAAAGTAGCGGAAGCATTTAATTTAAATTCACACAAACACTCACACAGAGTTCAAGTACAGTGTCAGCTGATGATCATCTCCAACAAAAGCATTAAATAAGAAGTAGGGAACGACCACTGCCTATGGTCCTAAGCATCACCCATCGCAGGATAGAGGCAGTTGATACAGTAGCCGTAATACATCTGCTCATCTGCAACAAGTGGGAACAAAGCCCTGAGTATGAGAAGGTACTCAGCTAGACTTACCCGACATAACCGAAAATAAAATGACACCATGGAGGATGAAGGGCTTTACAGTGGGGTTGCTGAATCATTTGCAAAAAGGCATTTTTAGCATTTAAAGAACCTTTTTCAGAAGCTTTTATATCAAGTTAATCTTTATTAACCTGTCAACTACATTTGCACCTGTACTAGAGTAAACATGTGATTAAACAAGTAAGGATAACCAATGATCATTAACAACTTCCATAATGTCATATTTCATATAACGTCTAAGTGTTCCATCAACAAGTAAGGATAACCAATGATCATTAACAACTTCCATAATGTCATATTTCATATAACGCGGCTACTCAGATGCATAGATACCACAAAATGCCATGATATTTCAAGATGGATTTCATAGTTAGCCCACCCACCCACCACAAAACTCTATCCCTGCAAATAAAAGACAACATGGATAATGTTAGCATCTCCAAGTCATACAATGCAATCTATGATTAATTCAACTGTGTTAAATCATACAATGCAATCTATGATTAATTCAATTGTGTTAAATCTATGGATACGGTTTTTCCTGTATAAGAGCATGGTTAAATCAAAAATATCAATAGTGAATAGTAATAACTATTTTTTCATCAAACAGGGAGGGCAAGCAAGTGATCTGTGAACTGATAGTTGCTGGCCCCTCGCAGTCTCACCCAGCAGCAATGTGGCCTGCCTCGAGCCCCTCGACGGAGACGGCGTCGGCGGGGGGAGAGAAGGGTTGTGGCCTCCTCATTCTCGCGAATCTTGACCGTTGTTGGGGATCACATGTGGGGGGAGAGGAGTCGCGCTTGGGGTGGTTAGGGTTCCCACCCAAATCCCTGGTTCTAGGCATGGGGGAGAGGCAAGATGATCTTAAATATGCATGTTGACATATTAGATGGTGACTGTGTACTAAAATTGATGGCAAAAAACTACTGATTACTGTGACACTAACAAACACGAAACGTTCTAATCTCTTTGACATATTGGTTGAATCAATCTGTGCAAATACTATGCTGGAGAAAAAACAAAAACAAAATGACAAATAATACTTACACACTGTAGAAAATATTTGTGCTCTGCCCAGGAAATTAATTTAAGTGGCTTACCAATGATTGCAAATGCAATGTAGAAATGAAAATGATGAAAAAAGCAGAGTAAGATTGTGTGCACACCTTCCCTTCAACATATTTCAATTTTACAAATAGAGCATGTTTTCTCCCCCATCCATCTGACAAAGGAAGCTCTGGGATGCTATCCTTAACCTGTTGAACAATAGCTCAGATATATAAGTGAACAAGATTGTTTCGTAGTTGAATGCACAATGAAATGGAAATTGTGGTATGAAATAATATATTTATGCATTGCTAAGGCCTGATGATAGGACTGAGAACTGACACCTGTTTCCAGCATTTGATCATCTCGCAAGCTAAGCGTCGTTTCACTGCTAATGTTACCTTTGGGTTCTCAATTGCTAGTACAAGCTGGATATCAACCACCTGGAGGATATTAAGACAATTAGTGGCTCCAATTGAATCCTGATTGTTTACTTTCAATCAAAGCATCACCACACGATAACGAAAGGTTGCAACTTGCACATAGGTGACAAGTAACAACCACAAATCAAATCAAAACGAGGTTGTAGGGCACCAAACTTCCGAAGCTTAGGAGTTAGGACTCAGGGGGCAAAAATCCCAAGACAATTTAGCAGCCGTGAGTCATGACCTGCTAAATAAATTCTCTTGAACTCTATTTTTGTGCAAACTAAACGATGAACTGTCATCAGAAAGTTGAGTTTTCTTGTTCATGTCCGTGTGTTTTTAGGCTGAGACGTAGCTATCATGTTGGAAGTGCTAAAAATTTGCTAAATGACGGTAGCACAAATACAGTTGATTGTTGAGTTAATTCGATGAATTTTGTGTAGGAGGAATGGAGGACGATGGCCGTAAAAATTACCATCTCGTAAAGTCAAATCCCCACACATTACGCTACTACTACAGGCGAAGGGGAATTCCCCATTCAAAATCGAAAGACAATCGATCCATCCAAGCAGAGTAGGCAGCCGGGGCAAATGGATCAATCAATGAAGGGAACGAAGAATAAGGAGAGGCGAGACCACTACAAAAACGAGAATGGGTTCCAAGTGATTCTCCCAAAAACGTTTCTCTCTTTGTGGTGTTTGGCAAAGCAATTCTACTCTAGTAATCCTACTGAGAATCTGAAATGTTTCTCACTGCCAAACACACCCATAGTTATCATCATCTCTACATGACAAAGGAGTGCAACACAGTAAGTTACAATAATACATGTCACGGTTCATTTAAGATGTGAGATACTTGAATGCTCCACAGAATCTATAAAGCCATCAAATCTTTAAAATATTGTATCTCACGTCTTGGAGATTGGAAATTTTGAAAGCTAAGGTAGTTGAAACAAACCAGTTATCAAGTTCCGAGTTTCTGAATGACTGGATTCCTAACCAGACCATAGTTACTCAAATTAAAGAATCACTGATGTACAAAGACAAACTGCCCTAATTAAGTGTGGCCGCGGTGCGTATGAAGATCTAATCTAACATGAATTATAAGGGGACAAACACAATATAATAGCACAAGCAGTTCTGTAAGTATGCTATCACACCAAATCATGAGATAATAAACCAAATCATTTTCACTCATTCACTACCCTGGCCTCAAATTAACCCAAGATAACAACCACATGGAGGGAATTTATAGAGTGGACGGAAACTGAACCTCAACGATGTTGCCGACGAGGTAGGGCAGCTGCTTGTTGAGCTTAATTTTCTCCTGGTTTTCCTTAATCTTCTCCTTGAACGACTCCAACTATAGGTTTGTCCGCTGTAATTCGTCCTGGGTGCCATAGGAGAAAAACCAAACAAACCCCACGGATCAGACGCAAAACCCTAACGCCGAACGAACGAGGATTACAAAGCCGCGGGGACAGTGTAACAGAACCGACCAATTATATGAAATTAAGTAAGAAAATCATCCACCGAGCAGACGATTTAGCAAACTTAAGCCCGTATAACCCGGTAGTCCGTGAAATCACGATAGATTTCAAACCAACTCACATACCAGCCAAGATCGTAATAAGTTTAGCGGTCACCACCACAAATTACATAAAAGTTCACATCACAGATACATCAGAGCTTAAACATAGTTATTACAAACCAAGTTCAAATAAAAGTAGCGGAAGCATTTAGTTCAAATTCACCCACACACTCACACAGAGTTCAAGTACAGTGCCAGCTGATGATCATCTCCAACAAAAGCATTAGATAAGACGTAGGGAACGACCACTGCCCATGGTTCTAAGTATCACCCATCGCAGGATAGAGGCAGTTGATACAGTAGCCGTAATACATCTGCCCATCTACAACAAGTGGGAACAAAGCCCTGAGTACGAGAAGGTACTCAGCTAGACTTACCCGACATAACCGAAAATAAAACGACACCATGGAGGATGAAGGGCTTTATAGTGGGGTTGCTGAATCATTTGCAAAAAGACATTTTTAGCATTTAAAGGACCTTTTTCAGAAGCTTTTATATCAAGCTAATCTTTATTAACCTGTCAACTACATTTGCACCTGTGCTAGAGTAAACATGTGATTAAACAAGTAAGGATAACCAATGATCATTAACAACTTTCATAATGTCATATTTCATATAACTGTCCAAGTGTTCCATCAACATTACTACGATGAAGTAACTCAAGTCAAGTGTTCACTATCCAGTGAACGATGGCGATTCGAATCGATTATTAACCAGCTGGTAATTTATTCCTCACACAAACCTCACTCACCCGCTAAAGTGAGATATTGGTCACCGAGTCAACTATCCAGGTAAAGTATCGAGTTTGCCAGGAACCACATGTGCCCGGGGGCCGCCCGACTGCTCTTTGGCCTTATCATCGCGCCCTCATGTCCTACCACACCTGCTCCGGTACAGTGCGCTACGGGCAATCCACTCGGCTCGAATAATCTCCTAGCTTCGCCGTCGAAAGGTGCATTATTCAGCCAGCTAAATGTGAGGCATGCGTTCAACATGACTCGAGGCCCAACAATGATCGGTCCTTAACCGACATAGACGAAAAACACTACTGTCTGAAACCCTGTAAGTCTCCATCCGGTCTCAGCTTCAAATTAACACTCAGTTATCCTAAGATGACATACTTATTCAAGCAGATCCAGGTAACCACCTATAGCTCGCAGGTGACAGAAAATCACCCGACTTCTACCGGGCTAAGCCAGCTAAGCATTGACTCGACTGCGAATACCAGGGTAACAAGGATATGGTAGAACAAAGGTAAACAAGGTATAATGCAGCAACGGTTGTAAACAACTCCTAAACGTAATGCATCAAGTAAGGTAAAGCATTAATAAAATATTTGCAAACCAGGAGAGAAATGCTCTGGGGCTTGCCTCTTTCGAAAGAGCTCGGGCGATGATCGGGGCACTCCGAAAGATCCTCAATGACCTCCTCATCGGCTTCGGGCACCTCCTGCTCTTGCAACTCGGGTTGCTCTTCCGGCTCCTCTGGAACTGCCACCGGAATTACTTCCTGCGATCATGTATGATACAGATGTATAAGTGCTCATGCATAGGTGCATTGGAGAGATGACATGTCATGATCATGATGAATGGGATGTAGATGAACATGTTTACTTTATTGGATAGTGTAGAAACACAATTCTTCTACCAGGTAGTCCACATCATCCAAGAACATGTACTACTATACTACTACTACAACCACTATACTAACATGCCAAGTCACCACAGCAAGCTAAGATGCTTCAAAGATACACCAAAGCAAACCTTAGTAACTAAACATGCATTAAGAAGGTTAATTAAACCCTAGTTGAAACTAGGTTTGAACAACAACACCTATTTTGGTAGCACAGAAAAATCTAGGAAAATTACAGTGACTTACTATCACCTAACCTAGCATGGCACAAAAATTTCATTGCATTTGGATCACTAGAACCGCCTACACAAAATGACAAGATATGGCATAAATATGATCATGAAAATACTTTATATTTTAAAAAGTATCAAACAATAGATTTAAATACTTTTCAACAATCTACACAGTCATTAATCACTATATAAAAATTATCACTTGCATATTTTATTCATAATTTTCTCTCTAACAAAAATAACAAATATTAGCAATAAAAAGCACTTGAACTACACATCATAATTTTTGTATAGAATAAGCATGGCATATATTTTTCATGTAAAGCACATCACAACAGAAGATTAACACACTTGGAACCATATTTTTTTGAGCAACAATGGATTTACTATTCATTTTCTTAGATAAGTAGCAATTACAAGAATTAAATAAAACTCTACAGAAAAGTATCTCAAAATCAACATGTAATATTTTTACATCATAGATATACTCATGAGGATCACTACAAAATTTGTTTCACCATTTTTAGAGTCAAAATGTCTACACAAACATTTTTCCAATTATTTATTTTCTCAAATAATCAAAAGAAATTGAAAAACAAATCTCTTATTGTTACTGGGCCGGCCCGTGAGAACGACTGACCCACGTCTACTTTCGACCTGGCCAAAAAGGGGCAGCGGTGGCTGTGGCTTGTGGCTTGGTGGCCCGACCCAACGGGGCCGAGAGAGAGGAGGCGGCCATGCCGGCGTTCATGGCGGCCGTGGCGGGGCGGCTTGCCGACGGCGGCCTAGCCCGACTACAGGGAGGCACAACGGAGCGCGAGAAAGCATCACGAAGGCAAGGGCGACCTGTTGCGCACAAGAAAAAGGAAGAAAGAGGGGCGGAGCAGGGAGGTCGGCACGGCCGCAGGCTCCGGCGAGCACCGTCGGCACCACTGTGGTGGTTACGGTCATTCCGGCCCTCACCTTGGCGAAACTGTTGTGCCAGAGGTGCGTTATGGCGAGGCGAAGCTCACGCGGAAGCTTGCGGCGCTCCAAGCGGAGGCAAGGTGGCGCGGGCGAGCTTAGCAGCTGTGGCAATGGCGGGCGGCCGCGCGGTGGCGAGGAGCGGGGCTTTGTTCGGGAAAGAAAGACGCGAGAGGAGGAAAGGAGCGGGTGCGGGGGTTAAGGCACGGTCGGGAGCGACCCTGGACGCGTTCTCGTGTGCGGGGGCTCCGACCAGCCGGCCAGCCACCGCCCATGGCCGCCGGTGCGGCGCCGCCACGCGGCGAGGCGTGCGCGCGGGTTGGCGAGCGCACGGGAGCGGGGCACGGCGTGCGGCGTACGCCCGGTCCACTGGACCACGGCGCGCGCGGGCGCGCGTGCGCGAACGCGAGCTAGGCCAGGCCGGCTTGCGGCTGCGGGCCGAAAGTGAGGCGACGCCTGCTAGGGCTGAAAAATGAATTTTCCATTTATTTCAAATTTCCATTTTCAAACAAAAAGCCCTACCTCAAATTTGAATAGCAAAAATTCTTTTTTGGAGCATGACCCAAAAATAAAAGTTGTTCAAAACATCATGCTCTACAACTTTGCCAAAAGGAGTAAAGTCAAAATCTAAACAATTTTGGAGATGGAGGTTAAAAGTTGATTTAAATTTATTTTTCTCATTTTTCAGCATTTTTGAGAATTATTGTTAGAAGAATAATTTGGGAAAATTTCCAAAATGAACTCTGCTCCAAAATGCCTGTGAAACATTTCTAAATCATTTAAACTAACAAACAAGCATTTTAACACCATTACAAGCACAATGATGGCATAGTTCTATTTAAACAAACAATGCAACAAGCATGTTTTCATTAACATGTTTCAAGGTCATGTTTCAATCATTATTTCATGCAATGTTAATGAATGCATGACAATGCTTATGCTCATGATTTGCAGGTGCTGAATGCATGCGTAACACCGGGGTGTTACAGACAGCACGTGGGGATCTGATCTAGGATTGGGCTCGCTCACCTTGAGAACACGGATCTTGTTGTCGAGGAGGTGGGAGGCCCGGATGATGTCCTCCGTGGACATGGGGGCGAGCTAGTTGTCCTCCGCGTCGTCCACGACCATCGCTGCCGTCGGGGCCGGGGCACCGGATGACGACATCGCTGGCGGCCCGGCCCGCCTCTGCTCCCTAGGCTCTGGTACAAGGGTGCGCTAGATGGACGTGCGGAGGGAGGCTGGGCATCGCTTCGCATGGGGGAGGCAGATGGGAAGGGGGAGGGGGAGGGGAGGGGGAGGGACAAGAGCCGCTGGGTGGGAGGGACGGGGAGGCGAGGCGAGGCTAGGGTTTAGAGCGCGTACCACCAGGAGTACGTGGTGCGGCCGTCAACCTGAGCGCGAGGAAGAGAGTAAAGCAGAAGAGCGCGGCGTGCGCCACCGCCGCCTACGCCGTCTTCCCCACCCCCGCCCACGTGTGGGCCCGCCGCCGCTGCATCCTCTCCTGGCTCCTGCTCCCTATGCCCCCAACGGGAAAGCTAGCCAAATCTTCCCCTTCTCGACGGGGAGGGAGAGGAGGCGGCGGCGAGAAAGAGCTCGGGGAGAGGGATCTCGCAGGTCGCGGAGGGCGGCGTTCTTTCCTTCCTTTCGCACGGACGACATACGCAGGAAATTACTTTCGTCCTTCCTTTTCGCAGGAACGCACGGAGGGCCGTAGCGACGCGATGAGGGATCGCAGCCATGGGCAGACAGACAGACCAAAACAAATGTCGCACCAAACAAAATGTTCACACTTTATTCTTTTTAGTTGTAGGATATATATATATATATATATATATATATATATATATATATATATATATATATATATATATATATATATATATATATATATATATATATATATATATATATATATATATATATAGTGTAAAATTGTGATATTCTAATGTGCTAGTTTTTAGAAAAAAAATTAAAATGGCTATATAGTTCATATGACAGAGTAGATCACAACACCTTACCAGAATTAAATGTTGTAACTAGTCTACAAAACTGTGAAATAAAATTGTGCACCGAGAAAGTCTATTTTATTGATAGTTACCAATGATATCACGTCTTGAAAATAGTGGTACGAAATCTCCCACTGAGACTGGTCTAACAAAAAACTTATAGATGGGAATGGAACACCAACTTATCAAAAAAAATAATGCATATCTATAGATAGGTAGCTACTGGAATGAAGGTCTTCACGCCGGGTAAATGGGAACGGAGGGGGCGTATATCCAGAAAAGCTCGAACGACTTACCATCTTCATCGGGCCTTGTACGAGTTGGGAGTTCCTTCCCTATGAAGCCAAACAAACAACCTTTCTACTTACTTTGCATTGATGCGGGCAATTAATTCAAAGGACGAAAGGAGGTTAGAGGGTGTTTGGTTTGAGGAGTTAAAGTTTAACAAATACTGTAGCACTTTCGTCTTATTTAACAAAAAAAATTCAATCTTGGACTAATTAGGCTTAATAGATTCGTCTCGTAAATTACTCCTAATCTGTACCGCAATTAGTCTACATTTAGTACTCCATGTATTTGATGGAACTTTGATGTGATAAGAGTTAAACTTTAACAAAACCAAACCAAACGGGGCCTTAGGGAGTGTTTGGTTTGAGGAGTTAAAGGTTAACAAACACTGTAGCACTTTCGTCTTATTTGACAAAAAGTTTCCAATCTTGGACTAATTAGGCTTAATAGATTCGTCTCGTAAATTACTCCTAATCTGTGTCGACATACATGCAATTAGTCTATATTTAGTACTCCATACATTTTAGAAAACATTGATATGATGAAAGTTAAATTTTAATACATTGAAACCAAACATGCCCTTATTGCAAGCAAAGCAAGCGGTTGCAGGTTGCCGCTGTCCGCGAATGGGAAACAAACCGGTGACTGATTTGTACTCTTTGGCTCGCTCCAGCTGCAGTCCAGAGCTCTTGATCTGAAATCTCACCCACCAGCGACCCTAGCCTAGCACATCTACTGTGCACAGTAACAGAAAGGGCGGGGCACAGCAGAATGGACTACATTTTCCCCGCTATGGCTGTGTTGAGTTCCATTAAAAAGTGCACTATGAACAAAAAAAAAAAAAAAAAGATTTCCGTCACATCAAACTTACGATGCATGTATGGAATACTAAATATGGATAAAATCAAAAACTAATTGCACAGTTTTGTTGTACTTTGCGAGACGAACGTTTTGAGCCTAATTAATCAACGGTTGGACAATTATTACCAAATACAAACAAAATGATACAATGTCGCTACAGTGACTTTTGACACTTCAAATTTGGGAACTAAACGCAACCTATAAGACTATCCGCACTCATGAACCTCTATATTCATCCTCTAAAAGGAATATTTCATCCTAGTCACTACAAAATATACGGTTTATCTGCATCTATCCCTCCTATATATCATCCTCTATCCACTGTGGGGTCCACTTGTCACTTTATCTAAATATATTCATGTGACATCTTGTTTTGAAGTATTTATTAAAACAAATTTAATGGTGCAATCGAAATTTAATTTGATTTTTTAATTTATGAGTTATAACATTTTTTTATCGTGGAACAAGTGGACCCGCACTGGCCGTGCTCTCTCTCCTGCTCACTTCTCACGCGCGTACTAGACAGCGGCGGCGGCAGAGCCCACGCATGCAGTAGCGCACGCGCGTGTTTCCTTGGATTTGGCGCACGAAGTCGCTGTGCCGTATGTGATACCGTTCTCGAAGTCGCTGTGCCGTATGTGATACCGTTCTCGGTGCAGTTCTTTCCACCGCTATATATCGATGTGGACGGATACCGGAAATGTTTACAGGTCCAGTGCGGGTGGTCTAAAGCTCCTTTTCTTGAACCTGAAGCGTTAGGACTCAGGAGCAGGTCGACTGGACTGTACGCTGCTACTGATGAACCGTTGACTGTATGTATTCGACAACGCTAGCTTCGCTCGAAGTTATCACCCTGACTTAGGAGGCGTGGTATAATGTTTTTTTCTCATAACAAAATAACATTAACCGGTTTATCAGCTGCAAAAATTATCAGCCGAACAGCTTGATGAATTCAGCCTATCTCTTGATCCTTGGTGCAGTGGTGGCACAGATTTGACTATGGATGGAATGCCTAAGGGTCTGTTTGGTTTCATTTTGTTAAAGTTTAACTCTCATCACATCAATGTTCTCTCAAATGCATGGAGTACTAAATGTAGACTAATTGCATGCATGTCGGTACAGATTAGGAGTAATTTACGAGACGAATCTATTAAACCTAATTAGTCCAAAATTAAAAACTTTTTATCAAATAAGGCGAAAGTGCTACAGTGTTTGTTAAACTTTAACTCCTCGAACCAAACACCCCTAAACTCCATCTGCTGCGAGCTTTGTACTAATCCCTTCGTTCTGAAGCCAAGCACTCCTTTTCTACTAGTACTACTATGCATTGATGCTGACAAGCATGCGGGTGAAGGTTGCTGCTGTCTGCGAATGGGGGAACAGATCAGTTACCAATCTGTACTCCGGGCTCACCTTCGCTGCAGTCCAAAGGACTTGATCTGCAAATCTCAAGCACATAGTCACAGACAAAAGGAACGGATCACACTGTATTGTCCACGCTGCCTTATCGCTTAGATCTTGCACATCTTAGGTTCCTTTTCTTGAACCTGAAGCATCACCATGATTCGCTCTCCATGCACACATCGCAATCACATCCCCCAAAGATCAACAAAAGGGAGCAAATTCCATCATGGAGAAGGACACACGTTTGGTTTCATCCATTTTCATTCATTGGGAACAGGAACACAAGATACATACAATCTTCTCTCATGCCTATCCATGACCCATGCATGTAGGTAGGAATGAGAAATGACCACAGCGGCAGCAGTAGTAGTAGTAGGGACCATAAAAAGAGTCCCAATACTAGGCTTCAACAAATCACATCACAACCACCATGGCTAACGCTTGCAACAAGCTACATGATTAAAAGGCTCTCTCACTCTCATCTTCAGGGACCCTTAGCCCTTGCATGGAGTGGCACTAAGAGTGGACTAAGAGGGGTCCAGAGAACAAACCCCTCGGATCCCGGATATAAAAAACCTTCCAGAAATTAAAAGTACCTTTGCAAGACTAAATAGTAGTACGTACGACCTTAATTATAACTAATATAATATAGGTAGTGGTAATAGTTAGCACGGTAGCGGGCTGATCCGAGTTACACTTGGATAAAAGACTGGCACGAGCTCGGCACCACTCGGGCTGAGAGAGCCCGGAGCTTCATGTCCTTGAGGGCCGGGTCCTCTAGGAGGAGGACCTTATCCTTGTCCCTCACCCCAACCATGTGGAGGTGATCGGTGTCATCCCTCTCTTTGCCCCTGAACAGCAGCCTCTGCTCCCGAGGCTCCAGTCCTGTTATCATGGACAGCATTACCTTCAGCTCACCTGCATTTTTCAGAGACAGAGCTTGTTAATTACAAGTTACAACACAACCAAAAATGGCATACTTTTTTGCGTTAAAAAAGGGCATACTTTTAAATGAAATTCAAACTGTCAGTACACACATAATTTAGGTAATAACGATGGAAAAGAAAAGAAAATGGACGAAGGTTCCAACATGTGGGAAATTTTTAGCTGATTCTAAAGGCATCTGGCATATTTGCAAGTCACTGCATCTGCCATTACATGTACGAGGAGGAGCTGGCACTGTGGTTGGAAGCCATAAATATTTTTTCATTTTTATATATTTGTATATATTGCAGCCATGAATAAGTTATGTGCGGGTGTGTACGCCCATGTTAGGGTGTAAGACTTTGAAGTCTCTTTGCGTCAGCATTGCTAGTACAGATACTGTGATATACTGTAGTTCTGAGGAAGAAGATGCAGCACATGTCGGTTCACAAGTCTAGGCCTCGTTTATATTGCAAAAAAAAAAAAATGAACCCGATAAATAGTACCACTTTTGTCTTATTTGACAAATATTGTCCAATCGTGGATCAACTAGGCTCAAAAGATTCATCTCGTAATTTCCAACTAAACTGTGTAATTAGTTTTTTTTATCTATATTTACTACTTCATACATGAGTCTAAAGATTGATGTGATGGAGAGAGAGTGAAAAAATTCTAACTTTTCGGGCTTGTTTAGATTGAAGAAGTTAGAAAAATTTGGAACTGTAGCATTTCGTTTGTATTTGACAATTATTGTTCAATCATGGACTAACTAGGCTTAAAAGATTCGTCTCGTGATTTACAATCAAACTGTGGAATTAATTATTTTTTTATCTACATTTACTGCTCCATGTATGCGTCCAAAAATTGATGTGATGAAGAAAGAGTGAAAAAATTCTAACTTTTGGGATAATCTAAACAAGGCCTTCATGTGCATCTAAACAAGGCGCTAGTATTCAGCCGACCTTTCTAGTTGTCAACTAGTACAAAAATATTGGAAATCGCAGTACGACTTCTCATTTGGATTTCGGAGTTCGGAATTTTGGAATCGAGACCATGCTGGTTTCGCTTTGATTTTTTGTGACCATCAGTCATCACCCATCAGAGTAAATTTGGGAGCCCTTTCTAAAAAAAAGAGTAAATTTGGGAGCAGAGCTGCCCATACTCCATCGAAGCATTCTGCTTCTGCATAGGAAATGTCAAATGCAGTGACGCTGCTGTACTTGACAGTTCAGAGCAAGGGCACTGCTTCCGTTTAACTCCATTCAACGGCTACCAAACAACTATACACTCACTGATGAGGAGAAATAACTGGATCTTTCCTATTACTACCTTTTTTCTCCTATAATAATAAGGATTCAGGGGAAAGCTAAATAATCATGATGTAAACTTCTAAGAAGGAACTATGTCAGATCAAGTTCCAAGAACATACTATGCTAATCTATCAGCAACCACAAACGAAATCAAATATATGTGAACAACTGAACACAAAGCCACTCAAATCGACCAAAAAAGAAACAGAGAGAGCAAGAACCATCAGACTGGCCGGAGCAGTGCAGTACTCACCAAAAGTGGAGGTGGCTGCAATGGACACATCATGCCAGGAGAAGCCGGTGGACACCCTGACCGTGACCATTTCCTGGCCGCCCCTCCCATTCCTCTTCTGCACCAGCATCCCTCCGGGCCTCACCTCCCACTCAATCTCCCCGGCGCCGCCACCGACCCCATTGTCGCCACCGCAAGCGGCCGCCTGCTGCTGCTGCTGCTTGGACGAGGAGCTCCTCTTGAAGAGCCTCTTGGAGTACCTCAGCTTGATCATGGTTGTTGCAAAGGTGCAGCTCGCTCGCTGCGTGCTGGCTCCTGTGTATGCGTGTGTGTGTGTAATGCGCAGCAACCGCTTTGTGGTGGTGGCTTTGTGTGTGTGTGTGTGTGTGTGTGTGTGTGTGTGTTCGTGTGGATATATAGGACGAGGGCGACGAGGGGAGGAGGCAGACAGTTGCACAAGGCTGGCCCTGGCACAGTGGCACTGGTATGGCAGGCTGGCTCTTTAGAAGCGTGCGTCTGTTTAAAGTCCAGGACCGGCGACTCCAACGACGACGAGGCATGCAATCTCTGCAAAGGTCCAGT
The DNA here is from genome assembly GCA_038087645.1 of Saccharum hybrid cultivar R570. Lineage (NCBI taxonomy): Eukaryota > Viridiplantae > Streptophyta > Magnoliopsida > Poales > Poaceae > Saccharum > Saccharum hybrid cultivar. The sequence continues at coordinate 4,445,388 of JAQSUU010000191.1, read as the reverse complement.
CCAGAGCTAGCGTAGGCCCCAGAGTTCTCTTTTAAAATTTTTTAAAAAAAGACGAGGACAAGCATGTTGCCATTATAGTAGTGCTGCAGCGCCCAATAATCTCGATATCTTTCGAAAGTTGCATTGGAGGCGACTGTGGAGGTTTATTTGGGCTGCACATGGGAGGGTCGGTCGGCACCAAAAATGATGAGACGAGAGAGCCTCGGATGATGACGGTAGGATTGGGGGCGAAGGACAGGATGATTGGTGGGGTGGTCGGTTGCCTTAGATTTAGAAAAACCCATCAGCATTGCCGGTGCCGGCCGGCTTAGCTCCCGCGATTAGACTGTCGATTGCCATCATGGTTTGGCCACCGCTAGTTTTCTTGTAGTTTAGGGCCCTCTCCGGCCCTGCGATTGGTTAGCCGTTGTTTTGAACGCAAGGAAAGACCACGATGATAGTGGTGGTGGCGAGAGAGGAGTTGTACGTTGCACAGTGTGTGTGTGTGCATGTTTTGAGTAGGACCGAAGGTACGTAGTATGCGTTGGGTTCAATTTTGGTGTCTCCGAGGGTGGTTAAGGTGGCCTGGTGGGGCTTAATACTCACTCATTTTCCCACTTCCTTGGTTTGTATATTTGCATTGCACGGTGCACCCGAAGGCTTAAGCCAGTGGCAGTCCCACAGGACAGCAATTCATTCTGTGCTCAACATGGCTGACAGGTAAGGAAACTGGAGTACTGTAACTGTACTGTTGGTTTACTGTCCTATTCTATTGCCTCGTCATCTGATCTCAAATGATGATAAGGCCGACCTGATGATGCCAATCCCAATAATACCCTGTCGATCGAGTCGAGTCGGCGCAAGATGCCCAAAAACAATCTGATTGCGCGTGTGCGCATCAATTGTTATATCCGGAGAAGGGAGAACCTTCCTGCGGCCATGGGCGGAGCGCCATGTTGCAGAGGCCTCGCGCGGCGCCAACATGTCGCGTCGTCGGCGAAGGCGGTCATGCATTATTCTTGCGCCGGACCCGGACCCAACCCGGTGGTGACAGCGAGTGCCCCGGCCACATGGCGTCGCTTGCTAGGGGTTGCGATTCCCCGGCGAGTGCTGCGACAATTTAGGCTATTCGGTGGATCGGGGCTTTGGATCCATGCTCGCTCCAGACATGTTAGGGATCGGCGGCCGGCGGATCTCGTGTGATACACATGGCAAATTGGCCGCACCGTATCTGCGTGGATCAGGCCGTTAGCGGCAGCTTTGCCCAGCGTAACGTGCTTCATTCGCTTGGCTTGAGGTTTATCCTTCGCAACACTGGGTCACTGGCTGTATTATTCGTTTTTGCCAAAATGTCAGTTTGACTGGCAGGCCAAGAAGAGATTAGACGGAATCGGGACTACGGGGATTGCCGCCGTGCACGCGGCCGGCCGGCTGGCAACGCACCCGGCTGCCGCCCGCCAGCACAGCGGCACGCGGCCGGCCACGCCGACGCCGCCCGTCACCACGTCGAACGGTCGCGCCCCGCTGCCCGCGCCGCAGCCACCGGGTGCTGCTGCCACGCGAATAGGAAACCCCTCCCCTGTGCTTTCAGTTTCCACAGAAATGAGGTCAACCAACTGCTCACGTCACATTCGTATATACTCCACCATTGCTTTTATTCAGTACTCCTACATGGATGTACCAATAGTACACTCCATCCGCCACTAGATAAATAAATTCAAGAGAGGAGATTCTCTCTCTCTCTGTGCGCGCGCGCGCGCGTTTCCACCATTGCTGAGCTCAAGAACTCCGCTTGCTTCCAGAAGCAGGATCATGAGCAGTCCAGACGAGAGTATGTTGTCCTTTTTTAAGAAGTGGACGAGACTGTGTTCCAGATGAACTCTGAGTCACCATCAGCATCAGCACAGGCAATCCGAGTTACAAGGGCGTCGTGGGCCGGGCGGAGTCTCTCCGGTAATTTTTAAGTCCACAGCCCAGCGGGTCGGCCGTGTCGCATGGACGGAAAAAGTCTACTTTTCCTCCCCCAACTTTCACGAAAGTCTGCTTTTCCTCCCTCAACTCTAAAACCGGGCAAATCACCTCCCTCAACTTTTCAAACCGTGCATTTTACCTCTCTGGAGCGGTTTCGAAGGCGGTTTTGCTACAGTAAACGGTGGTTTTGCTACAGTGAAGCGGTTTTGTCTTTTTCTTTCTTTATTTATTTCGGCTGAATCTTTGAAAAATCATATTAAATCACAAAAAAATCATAAAATGAAAAATCCAATTTTGTTGCACTCCACATGAGTAGATCTACACAGTGAACATATAATATGGTATCCTTTAGTACAAAGTTTTTGCTATGAAGGTTTTGCCTTTTTCTTTTTAATTTATTTCGGCTAAATCTTTGAAAATTCATAGTAAATTACAGAAAAATCATAAAATGGAAAATCTAATTTTGTTGGACTCCACATGAGCATATCTACACAGTGAACATATAATATGGTATGCTTTAGTATAAAATTTTTATTGTAGCTTTAGATCTATGCTTTTCTGTAATTAATTGAAATAATTCATAGCTGCAGCTTCTATAATTATTTTGTTGGACTAAAGCATACCGTATTATATGTTCACTGTGTAGATCTACTCATGTGGAGTCCAAAAAAATAGACTTTCTATTTTATGATTTTTCTGTGATTTACTATGATTTTTCAAAGATTCAGCCAAATAAATAAAAAAGAAAAAGACAAAACCTTGGTAGCAAAAATTTTGCACTAAAGCATACCATATTATATGTTCACTGTGTAGATATGCTCATGTGGAGTCCAACAAAATTAGATTTTCCATTTTATGATTTTTCTGTAATTTACTATGATTTTTCAAAGATTTAGCCGAAATAAATAAAAAAGAAAAAGGCAAAACCTTTATAGCAAAAACTTTGTACTAAAGGATACCATATTATATATTCACTGTGTAGATCTACTCATGTGGAGTGCAACAAAATTGGATTTTTTATTTTATGATTTTTCTGTGATTTAATATGATTTTTCAAAGATTCAGCCGAAATAAATAAAAAAAGAAAAGACAAAACCGCTTCACTGTAGCAAAACCACCGTTTACTGTAGCAAAGCCGCCTTCGAAACCGCTCCAGGGAGGTAAAATGCACGGTTTGAAAAGTTGAGGGAGGTGATTTGCCCGGTTTTAGAGTTGAGGGAGGAAAAGCAGACTTTCGTGAAAGTTGGGGAGGAAAAGTAGAATTTTTCCTTCATCTATTTGACCTCCCCAACGGCCCAACTAGACCCTTTCATCCGCTCCGGTCGGCAGCCCCGACCAGCGGCAGGAGAAAGCGCGGGGAACGCGGCCCACTTCGAGATCGGAGCGACCATCGGTCCTGGGTAACGCCGCTCACGTAGGCATGTACGATAGAAAACGTTTCTTTTTGTTTTGTTTTGTTTTGTTTTCTTTTCTTTCCTTTCTACTATTTTTTCCTGTTCCTTTTCTCTTTTGTTTTATGTGGTCATCTAGATGGCACCTAAACATCCGGAACGAGTTTGAACCCATTTGGCCTGAATAATACACGAAGCTAAATTCATGCACCCAAAAATAACATTTTAAGAGTAAAGGGGTCTAGATGCCACCTCTCACCGAGTTGAAGGATCGGACATGAATTTTTCTCTTTCATTATTATCTCTGAGTATTCACGTAGTACTCATGAGATGCCCTATAATGTATTTTAGGTTATTCTAGTATTACCTATATGATGTTATATGTTTTGATTAATTCTTTTTTATATATTGTTCTGTATTATATTTTATTTTTTTCACTTATTCACATTTGATTATTATTTTATTTTGTATTTCATTCTCCCTTTCGTATTTCTACTGTTGTGTGGCTTTTTTCTCCTTTGTCTTCTCTTTTCTTGTTTGTTTTCACTATTGCGTAGTCTTTTTTTCATATTCCGTTTTGTGCCATGGCATATTTTTGGTCTAGAATATTATTCTTGTGAGGTAGAGTATTTTTCCTCAGAATTTAATGGTTTCATAAGATTTAATAATAGTAAAAGTACTTCGTATCTAACACAAAACATATAATGGTGTAGATGTAGGAGAAACAAGAGAAGCGAGGGGGCACACAGGGGATAGAAGCGGGCCCACGGAACAGAAACGCGGGGGCGGGCGCGAGGGAGGGGCTTCTCCGACGGCACTGGGAGCAGATGCTCTGTTTCTTCACCGGTGAGGCAAGCTCAACCAGTCCGACACCAGCAAGCTCTACCACTCTTGCACCACCATTGCCTCGCATGTTCTGATTTCTCTTAGTTTCTCAATTGGATCATATTACCAGACTAGACAATGTCTGAGACACTAGATTGTTTCTTGGTGTCAGCTCATAAGATTTGGAACTCATTTCTTTATTCTTGAATCTCAGTTTCTGCTACCTTAATACAAGGACGTGCAAACCTTTTACGTGATCGAGAAAAAAAATCTCAGTTTCTGCCCTTGGATTGAGCTCGGCAGCCATTGTTGTGGTGCTTGTAGCCATGGGTTCAGTAAAGCCGCTTTTCTTGATCGGTAATGCCCACACACGGGCGTCTAGTCGAACAGACGTCCTGTCCTAAGAATGTGCGCTCCGCTTCTTTGCATGTTGTCGTTGCTACCTCATCTGCGCTCCGTGTCGTCGCTATCGTCCCGCCCCGCGGCCACCCCACCCTCTGCGCCACCTGTAACAGAACCGACCAATTATACGAAATTAAGTAAAAAACACCCGCCGAGACAGACAATTTAACCAACTTAAGACCGTATAACCCGATAGTCCGTGAAACCACGAAGGATTTCAAACCAACCAACATACAAACCAAGATCGTACAAGTTTAGCAGCCATAATCACATATTACATAAAGTTCGCAACGACAGTTGAATACATCGGAGTTTAGAACATAAGTTATTACAAACCAAGTTCAAAATAAAGTAACAGAAGTAAACATAAAACACACACCCTTAATTCAAATACAGTGCCAGAAGATAGTCACTTTCTACAAAAGTATTAGGTAAGACATACGGAGTGACCATTGCCCTTGGTCCTAGTTGTCACCCATCGCCGGATACAGACAGTTGACGTAATAGCCGTAGTACATCTGACCATCTGCAACAACAATGGGAACAACGCCCTGAGTACGAGAAAATACTCAGCTAGACTTACCCGTCTTAAACTAAAATAAAGTGACACCAAGGATTATGCAAGGCTTTCTTTTAGTGGGCTAGCTAACTCATTTGTGAAAATTGTAAGCTATCATGACTAAACCATTTTAAGTAATTTGCCTCAGGTTTATTATAACTTATCCATCTAGGTAAGCACCTATACTATAGTAATCACTTGATTAATCAATAACATCCTGTTACCACTCGACTTTAGCATTCTCAACATCATCCATATAACCATCAGTGTTCCATCATCATTACTACGATGCCGTAACTCAAGTCAAGTGCTCACTATTCAGGAGAGATAGCGATTCGAATCGATTCCTAACCAGTTGTTGATTTATTCCTCACACAAACCACACTCACCGATCAAGTGAGCTACAGATCACCAATGACACTTTTTAGGTAAACGTCGTGGGGTAACAATCATGGACCGCACTACCCAGGGACCGCCCGACTGCTAGGACGCACCTTGGGCTCACTCTTTGCATCCCCGTCTTACCCCCTTTGACACTAGTATACCAATCCGAGTTTAGCCCGGCCCGAAAAGTGTCACTAGCTTCGCGGTCGAAAGATACTTTATTCAGCCAGCTAAATATAAGGCATGCGTTCAACATAACAAGAGGGACAAGCAACGATCGGTCCTTAACTGACACAGACGGAAAACTAATATCACCCTAGAACCCTGTCTGGTTGCCTCCAACTTTTTTGTCTGATCTCCAATCATCCATCAACATATGGTTAATTCCAGGATATCACCCATTACTTATCTAAAGTATTATAGTAACCACCTATCATTTTAGGTGACCGGAATTCACCGATCGCTACCGGTCTAAGCAGTATTCGACCCAAAACTTATGGAGGTAATAATGTGGCAAGGATAGTAATATATGCAGCAACGGTTTCACTCAACTCATATACTTAATGCACAACATATAAACTCATATATATAGATAAGGAAGTGCTTTTGTAAAGTAGGAGACTTAGAATGCTCCGGGGCTTGCCTCGTTCGAAGGAACTAGACTGGTGGTCCACACACTCAGGTAGATCCTCCTCTTGCTCGTCTACCTCAGACACCTCCTGTGCCTGAGTTTCTTATGGATCAAACCTGGTCTGCTCCTCCTGAACTGCTACTGGCAACTCCTCTCGTGATCCTGTATGATGCACTTGCATAAGTAAACATGTAAACCGTGCATCGGATGTGGTGGTATGCGAGGACCATGATGACATGATATGCAGATGAATATATTGAAATTTATAGTAAAGACTAGGGACAAAATCTTTCTACAAGGTAGTTTACATCATCTAAGATCAATTATTACTAATACATGCCATCTACTGCATTCACCTCTGCTAACCATTCTCATCTACTTTTACACTAGCTAGCATCTAACCCTAACAGGAGTGCTACTATGCTTTACCAACACAACCACATTAACTTATCAAGCAATACCAGCGAGGGATTTAGGTGCTTCAAAGATACACCAAAGCTTCATTATGAAACTAAATCTACATAAAGAAGATTACTTTATTTCTATCTAATCTAGGGTTACAACAACAACATGTATTTCTAGTGCATATAAAAATATACAACAATTACAATAGTATAGTATTACTCCAAGTAGCATACCATAAAATTTTCAGAAGATTTGGATCAGTAAAATAGCCTACACAAAAATGACAAGCTATGACATAAAAATGATCATGAAAATACTTTGTATTATGAAAAGTATCAAACAATAGATTTAGCATTTTTTCTATGTTTTACACAGCAAACAATCACTGTACAAAAATTATCATATACATGTTTTATACAAATTTCTCTCTCTAGCAAAAATAGCAAAAATCAGCCAATAAAGGTACTTGAACTACACATCAAAATTTTTTCTATAGAACATGCATGAAAGATATTTTTTAGGTAAAGTACATCACTAAAGTAGATTAATAAAACTAGAACCACAATTTTCTAAGCTTCCTATGATTTATTATGCATTTCCTAAGAAAATAGTAATTATAATAATTAAATAAAACCCTACACAAAAGTATCACAAATTTGACATACAATATTTTTAAGTGGTAGATCTAGTGCTAAGAAATCAACAATTTCAGAGCTATATTTCTCAAGATATAATTTGTTTTAGTTTTGTATAATTTCTGAAAATCATTTTCTTTAAACCCGAAAATCCACCCGGCCAAAAAATGCTACACACACCCTGCGCTTTTCCCCAGATCCAGCCATGAGACACTGCAGCTGGGCCCCGCGGTCAACCGGGACCCCACCCATCAGCCACCCGAGAGCAGGGGCGGCGCTGACCGATAGTTTCCTTGCCGTCGGTGGGGTTTTCCTGTGATGGGGTGGGCACCGTTGGACTCGACTCTTCGAGCGCACCCGATGGTGCCATTGGTTGGCCCAAAAATGCACCGGCGGAGGCGATGGCCCAAAAAACTAAAAGGAATTCATTTTTCTTTTGATTTTTCAAACCACAGCACACCAAACTCCATTTTTGAGCAACCAAAAATCATTTTTACAAGATGGTCCAAAAATAAAAGTTGTTTAGAATTTTAAACTCTAAAACTTTGCTTAGAGGTGTATTTTAAAATTCCAACTAGATTTTGAAATAGAGATTTAAAGTTCATTTAAATCAAAATCCCATTTTTCTAGGTTATTTTTAAAAGTAAAATTCGAGGAAATTTTGAATACCAGACTTGCTCTAAATTATTTACTAAGCATTTCTATGTTGTTTATTTACTAAAACAAGCACACACAAGCATGACAAGCATCAACATCACATTCAACCTACTGAAACAAAACATGGCAACATGCATGTTTCGAAAACTTGTTTCAAGTCGTTATTGCATGTGATGCTTATGAATGCGTAATGATGATTATGCTAATGATTTGTAAATGCTAATGCATGCTTAACACCTAGGGTGTTACATTCATGATAAAGAAATGCTATTGTGCTAGAAGAAAGAAGTCTTCATCCAAAAGCAAAGAAGGTGCTTCAAGTGTATTTAGAGCAAGTGGACCGTTGGACTCGACTCTCCGAGCCGCACCCGATGGTGCCATTGGTTGGCCCAAAAATGCACCGGCGGAGGCGATGGCCAAAAACTAAAAGGAATTCATTTTTCTTTTTATTTTTCAAACCACAACACACCAAACTCCATTTTTGAGCAACCAAAAATCATTTTTACAAGATGGTCTAAAAATAAAAGTTGTTTAGAATTTTAAACTCTACAACTTTGCTTAGAGGTGTATTTTAAAATTCCAACTAGATTTTGAAATAGAGATTTAAAGTTCATTTAAATCAAAATCCCATTTTTCTAGGTTATTTTTAAAAGTAAAATTCGAGGAAATTTTGAATACCAGACTTGCTCTAAATTATTTACTAAGCATTTCTATGTTGTTTATTTACTAAAACAAGCACACACAAGCATGACAAGCATCAACATCACATTCAACCTACTGAAACAAAACATGGCAACATGCATGTTTCGAAAACCTGTTTCAAGTCGTTATTGCATGTGATGCTTATGAATGCGTAATGATGATTATGCTAATGATTTGTAAATGTTAATGTATGCTTAACACCTAGGGTGTTACATTCATGATAAAGAAATGCTATTGTGCTAGAAGAAAGAAGTCTTCATCCAAGAGCAAGGAAGAGTCAAGAAGGTGCTTCAAGTGTGGAAGCAAGGATCATTTTGTTGCTCAATGCTCATACAATAGCAACAATGATGATAAGAAGAGCAAAAGAAGGGCAAGATGGAGAAGGATAAGAAGGACAAGATGGCCTTCAAGAAGAAGAAGAAGGGTGGTTCATATGTGGTCACTTGGGATAGTGATGCTTCCTCAAGTGATGATGATGATAGTGATGATCACAAGACCATCAAGAAGAAGGCTCTTGCAAGCATTGCCATTAATGAGAAGCCTTCTCTCTTCGACACTCCATCTTGCTTCATGGCTAAGGCCACTAAGGAACATGATAATGAAAGTGAAAGTGATGATGATGAACCCACTAAAAATAAACTAATTAACATGTTAGAAGATGCTAAAGAACATTTTGACATTAAGAGAAGGGAATGCAAAGACTTACGAAAGGAACTAAAAGCCCTTAAGCAAACCTTTGACGAGCTCAATGCATCTCATAAGAGTCTGAAGGAAGAACATGAGAAGCTTGGCAAGGCTCACAAGAAGCTTAAAAAACTTCATTCCTCTCTACTTAATGAGCAAAATGAGAAGGAGCATGTTGTAACATGTGACAAAGGCTTAACTTGTGATATAATTGATGAATCATCCTATAAGCCTATCATTGTTGCTCCAACTAACCCTTCATGTAGCTCATCATCCACTTTCACCTCACCTATGAGTGATGGTTTCACTTGTGATGCCTCACTTATAGTTGAGAATGAGACCTTGAAGAAGGAGATTAATGAGCTCACTCACGCCTTAGGCAAAGCTTATGATGGTGAGGACCACTTGTTTATATGCTTGGGTAGCCAAAGAGCTTCTCTCTACGAAGAGGGATTGAGCTATACCTCCAAGAAAGACAAGGCGGTCTTTGCTCCTCACAAGACAAGTTTGTGAAGAAAAATGGTCGGTTTTGCAGTAGTTGCAAGCAAGTTGGTCATGTAGAGCAAAAGTTCATGAACAAGAAGTCACAAGCTAATGTATCCTCCATTAAGCTTGAATCTTTCTATATGCTTACCAAGGGTACAAATGGTGTGAAGGCTAAATTTATCGGTGCACCATGGATGGGCTCAAAGAAGAAAGTCATTTGGATACCAAAGAGCTTAGTAACTAACCTTCAAGGACCCAAGCAAGTTTGGGTACCTAAAAAGAATTGATCTTCTTTTGTAGGTCAATTACAAAGTCGGAGGAAGGCATTGGGTTCTTGATAGTGGGTGCACTCAACACATGATTGGTGATGCAAGGATGTTCAACTCAATCAATACCAATGGCAATGATGATTATGATAGTATTACATTTGGTGATAATGGCAAAGGCAAGGTCAAAGGGCTTGGTAAGATTGCAATATCCAATGACTTGAACATATCTAATGTGTTGCTACTTGAGAGCTTGAACTTTAATTTGCTATCCGTGGCTCAATTATGTGATCTTGGATTTAAATGCATATTTGGAGTAGATGATGTAGAGATCATAAGTATAGATGGCTCTAACTTGATCTCCAAGGGCTTTAGATGTGAGAATCTATACTTTGTTGATTTTAATGCTAGTGAAGCTTAATTATCAACATATTTGTTCACAAAGTCTAGTATGGGTTGGTTATAGCATAGAAGGCTTGGTCATGTTGGAATGAAATAATTGAATAGATTAGTTAAGCATGACTTGGTTAAGGGCTTGAAAGATGTTGTATTTGAAAAAGATAAGCTTTGTAGCTCTTATCAAGCCGACAAACAAGTTGAAAACACCCATCCTAAGAAAAGCATGATGAGCACTAGTAAAGCATTTGAGTTATTGCACATGAACTTGTTTGGGCCATGTAACACCCTAGGTGTTAGGCAATGCATTAACATCCCAAATCATGAGCATTATCATCAAATACATTTCATAATCGCATGTAAAGAAAGTGCAAAGTGAAATTGAAATATTTGAAACATCATTTTAAAACACGCATGTTGCATATCCTTGTTAATTGTACTTTTGCCCTAACTTTGCTTGCTAGGTTAGTAAAACATGTTTGGCAATAATTTTAAATCATCTAGAATTATTTAGCATGATTTTTGGAGCAACTTTGGTATTCAAAATTTTCCCAAATTTTGCTTCTAAAAATATTCTAGAAAAATGGGTTTTTATTTGAAAAATGGACTTTGAATCCTTAATTCAAAATCTGTTTGGAATTTCAAAATATGCCCTAAAGCAAAGTTGTAGAGAATTAAATTTTGAACAACTTTTATTTTGGGGTCAAATCTTAAAAATGTCTTTTTTCTTCTTCAAAATTTGAATTTGATTGGTTTAAAAATTCTGGAAATTGAAAATAGAAAAGAAAAAGCCTTCCCGGGCTTACCGGGCCGTCGCCCTGTTTTCGGCCCAGCTCGAAAAGCCAGCCCACCCACGCCCGCACGCCCGCCTTCGCCAGCGCCTGCGCCGCGCCGCGCCCGCGCGCGCCGCCTGGCCGCAGCAGGCCGCGCACGCCGCGTGGCGGCCATGCGCCGGCGAGCTCGCCGCGCGGCGCCTCCGGCCTGCCTTCACCTCCACCTGGTCGCGCACTGCCTCCGCCTCCATCTCCTTTGTTCCCTGCCTACCTCCTTGCCCGCGCACTCCTCCCCTCCCTCACTCAGCAGCAGCTCTGCCACCGCGCGCCATCACCGGCGCCACACACCTCCACGCCGCCGTTCCCGCTCAACGGCAGCGCCTCCCTCTGATTCATCTCTCCACCCTCTCCGCCACCTTTTCCTCTGTGTTGGACGCGCACCAGCGCCTCGGTTCGAGCCAAGGTGAGGCCCTGTTGGGCGTTTCCTCCTTCGCTACCCTCCATGGCCACCGTTGGCTGGCGAGCGTGGCCGAAGTTCCCTCCACTCTTTCTCTCCCTTCTGTCTCGGGCACCAGCATCGCCTTCACCTCCCGGTGCTTGTGCGCGCTTCGTTAGCCGCCACCACGGCTTGCTCCGGCCGGCCGTCGTGTGCCACTGCCGCTGCCCCGCCATGCACGCTGGTGAGCTTAGTGCCGAGCTCGTCTGGCACCGTTCTAGGCACCCTTGGCTTTGACTCGTCGCGGGGAGCACGGTAGTGGTGACCTCCGTCACCGGGGAGCTCATCGCCGACGAGAACGCCGCTATGCCCTTCCTGTGTGTGTGACAGGCGAGCCCGAGGACCCCACTGTCAGCCTCTCTGGTGCTAGCGGGGGAAGACGCGCGGGGTGTGCGTAGCATTTTCGGTTCGGTTTTTTCAGAAAAGATTAGGAAAATGATTTCTAGAAATTGTGAAAAAGCTTTCAAAAATCATATCTCAAGATTTATAGCTCCAAAAATTGTGAAACAAATTTTGTAGTGATCCTCATGAGTTTGAAAATGTTTAAAAATGTTGCATGATGATTTTGTGGTACTTTTCTATGGAGATTTATTTAATCCTTATAATTGCTATTTTCTTGAGAAATGCATAGTAAATCATAAAAAGCTCAGAAAAATATGGTTCCAAATTTGATAGTCTTCTTGTGCACTTTACTTTCTAGGGAAAAAAATGCCATGCATGTTTTGCAGAAAAATTTGGATGTCTAGTTCAAGTGCCAAATAGGGCTACATTTTGTTATTTTTGCTAGAGGGAAAAAGTTGTATAAAACATGTTTAGGATAATTTTTATATAGTGATTGTGTGCTGAGGAGAACCTAGGAAAAATGCTAAATCTATTGTTTGATACATTTCATAGTACAAATTATTTTCATGCTCATTTCTATGCTAGAGCTTGACATTTTTGTGTAGGCCATGTCACTTATCCAAATCTCATGAAATTTTTGTGGTATGCTATTTGGAGTAGGAATATGCTATATTAATTTTTGTAGATTTTTCTATGCATAAGAAACAGGTGTTGATGTGTAACCCTAGTTTAATTAAGACATAAAATGTCTTTCTTTTTGAATCATTAGAGTATTAAGGAGTGTTTAGTGTATCTTTGAAGCAACCACCATCTTGCTGGTGTTACTTAAAAAGTTAGGTTAGTGGTGTTGGTGAAGAGTAGTGGCACTTATGTTAGGGTTATATGCTAGCTATAATATGAAAAGATGACTTGCTTGATTAATGAGTAGTCTTGGATGATGTGGACTACCTTGTCAAAAAGCTTTCGCCTTTAATCCCTTCTATAAGTTTCAATGTGCTCATCTGCATATCATGTCATCATAATCATAGCATTCCACCACATCTGATGCATCGTTTGCATGTGTTACTTATGCAATTGCATCATACAGGATCGCAGGAGGAGTCACCAGTAGTAGTACCGGAAGAGCAGACTGGGGCAGATCTGCAAGAACTCCAGGCACATGAGGTGCCCGAGGAAGAGGAGCAAGGAGAGGACTTGCCTGAGTGCGTCGATCACCAGGCTAGTTCGTTTGAAAGAGGCAAGCCCCGGAGCATTATAAAATCCCTACTTTATTCAATCAATTCTTTTTATTATGAGTTATATATTGTTGCATTAGGTTATAGGAGTTGAGTGGAACCGTTGTTGCATTGATTACTATCCTTGCCCACCCGGTTACATGTTTCCCTGCTAGGTCAGGATCAAATAATTGCTTAGCCTTGCTTAGACCGGTAGCGATCGGTGATTTCTGGTCACCTACATTGATAGGTGGTTACCAAAAGAATTTAGCTATGAAAAGTGTGATATCCTGGAATTAACCATGTGTTGATGGAGAATTGGAGACCGGGCAGAAAAGTTGGAGGCAACCAGACAGGGTTTTGGGGTGCAGTTAGTTTTCTGTCTATGTCGATTAAGGACCGATCGTTGCTCGTCCCTCTTGTCATGTTGAATGCATGCCTCACATTTAGCTGGCCGAATAAAGTACCTTTTGACCGTGAAGCTAGTGACCTGATTCGGGCCAGGACCTACACAGGTGCACATACTGGTGCCAAAGGGAATAGTATAGGGACGCGAAGAGTAAGCCCAAGGTGCGTCTTGGTAGTCGGGAGATCCCTAGGTACTACGGCCCCAGTTTATCCTGCGACGTTTACCAGAATCTTGTCATTGGTGATCTGTAGCTCACTTGATCGGTGAGTGTGGTTTGTGTGAGGAATAAATCACCAGCTGGTTAGGAATCGATTCGAATCGCCATCGCTCCTAGATAGTGAGCACTTGACTCGAGCTACAGCATCGTAGTATTTATGATGGAACAATGATGGTTATTGGATGGTATTGGAAATGCTGAATCCGGATTGTTAACTAGATGTTTTGGTTAATCAAGTGATTGCTATAGTATAGGTGCTTACCTAGTTGAATAGGTCCTAATAAAGATGATGCAAAGTACTTAAATTAGTTTCATCATAGTAGCCTATGCTTTTCGCAAATGAGTCAGCTAGTCCCACTAAAGAAAGCCTTGCATACTCCTTGGTGTCACTTATTTTTGGTTTAAGATGGGTAAGTCTAGCTGAGTACCTTCTCGTACTTAGGGCATTGTTCCCATTGTTGTCGCAGATGGTCAGATGTACTATGGCTATTGCGTCAACTGTCTGTATCCGGCCATGGGTGACAACTAGGACCAAGGGCAATGGTCGCTCCGTATGTCTTACCTCATGCTTTTGTGGAATATGACTATAGTCTGGCACTGTAATTGAACTAAGAGAGAGAGAGAGAGTGTGCTTTATGAAACTATTTGCTTCCGCTACTTTATTTTGAACTTGGTTTGTAATAACTTTATGTTCTAAACTCCGATGTATTCAACTGTGGTTGTGAACTTTATGTAATATGTGATTGTGGCTACTAAACTTGTACGATCTTGGTTTGTATGTTGGTTGGTTTGAAATCCTTCGTGGTTTCACGGACTACCGGGTTATACGGGCTTAAGTTTGTTAAATTGTCTGCCTCAGTGGGTGATTTGCTTACTTAATTTCATATAATTGGTTGGTTCTGTTATAGGCCAACACAATTGTAAGGTCCTAGATGGCTAGAGGGGGGGTGAATAGCCTATCAAAAATTCTACAAGAACAACTAAGCAAACTTGTTAGAATAACAAACGGCGCAAAGCGAGTTTTGCTTAGCCTATGGTTGTGATGCAAGCCTCCTATCTACAAGTCTAGTAGATTATGATCTCTAGTTCACACAAAGGCTATGTCACTAATTTTACACTAGTGAGCAAGCTAACAACGACTAGCAAAGGCTACCACTAGAGCTACACAAGACAATCTAGTAAATGTAAATACAAGAGAGAGGAATGTGAATCTTATACCGACGGTGGAGTGAAGATGTTGCCAATCATCAAGATGATATACAATCAATCAATATTGACAACAACACAATATGAAGACCAATCACCGGGAGACAAGTGACACAATATTTTTGTTCACCCGGTGTTCACTTGTGCACCGACAAGCTACGTCACCGGTTGTGTCGACCAACACTTAGATGGTTCCTCGGTGTGACCCTCAAGTCACTTGCCCCTCAAGGCACGCCCCGCAAGGCACCACAAGACACCACTCTCAAGTGAGGTAACTCAATGACACGCGCAATGTAATAGAGTTGCTTTTGGCGTCCCGCCGAGGAAAGCACAAGAACCTCTTACAATCAACCAGAGGTGGCCAAGAACAATCACCTTCTCTTGCCAACGCCTCCAACAATCTCCAATCCGACTAGGAGCGGTACTCTCCAAGAGTAACAAGAAATCCACCGGCTAAACCATCCACAAGTGCCACTAGATGCCCTCAAGCTATGCAATGCACTTTGGGATCACTCAATCTCACTTTTGATTTGCAATCAAGCAAGAGAGATGAGTGGGAGGAGATGTTCTAGCTCAAAGGATGCACAAGTATGTTAGAAATCACAAGAGGCCTCCCCAAGGGCCGGCCAACAAGTATTTATAAGCATCCCATCCAAATAGAGCCGTTATACCCCTTCACTGGGTTTTTTCGGGATGACCGGACGCGCCGGTCATAACTGACCGGACGCGCTCAACCGTGTCCGATCCTCCAATGGTCACTGCGCCAACGGTCAAATCCCATGACCGGACGCGCCTCTCAAAACGACCAGACGCGCCGGTCCCGAGTGACCGGACGCGCTCCAGTCAACGACCGGACGCGCCGATCGCACAGCACCGCGCGCCCGCGAGGTAACGACCGGACGCGCCCCTCACAACGACCGGACGCGACAGTGACTGCGTCTGGTTTGAGTCTAGTAAGCTCCCTCAATGATCGAACACGTCCGATCATGTGTGACCGAACGCGCCTTGCGTCCGATCGTCCTTGCGAAACTCAGTTTCCTCTAGACACCTGACCGGACGCGCCAGTCCCGCGAGTGACCGGACGCGCCGGTTGCAAACCCTAGCACCCGCGCCTACGCTGTACTGACCAGACACGTCCGGTCATACCATGCCGCGTCCGGTGCAGCGTCCGGTCACCTCTGTGACCTCCGTTCGCCTCCGTTTCTTTTCCATTTCTTTTTTGACTTCCGGCGTAGTGGAAAATAGGCTTTTTAACTCCTCAAAAACGCCTGAATCCCACGCTCGCAAGCTCGGCGGGAGGGAGAGAGAGAGAGACCCAAACCCTCTCTACCGCTCAACCTTCAACACCTTCGTAAATGTGCCAACACCAACAAGTGATCACCACCTTGTGCACGTGTGTTAGCATTTTCATAATCATTTTCGAAGGTTTTCTAGTTAGCTCACAAGGCCCTACATGCAATGTACTTCATGAATTCACCTAGTGGCACCCGTGCATCGAATAACCGATAAGACTTCCCCTCGTAATAGTTTGGCTATCGATCCTAAACCACTCACACCCTCTATGGTGTCTTGAGTACAAAACAAAATGGCCCTATGGTTATACCTTTGCCTTGAGCCCATTTTGTTTCTCCAAAAGATATGATCCACTTCATATCATCACATGACTGTCTCGATCCATCGACCTTGACTTCACTTGCTCTTTACCGTTGCATCGGTCCGTCGGCGCCAAGTCTTGCTCAAGCTTCACCATCGCATGGTCCTTCGCTTCGAAGCCTCGACTTGCCCTTCACCTTCACAACTGGTCCATCGAGCCAAGCATCACCTCGGTCTTCATCATCTTGGTCACATGAGTCAATGTCATGTCTCATATTCAATGACCACCTTTATCTAAATCATCCACTTAGATACAAAGGTTAGTCCTAGGTTTCATCAATTAGCCAAAACCAAACTAGGTACTTTCAACAATACACTAGTATCGGTGGAAACAAATCTTACTTTGTGATAGTGGATGATTACACTAGATACACTTGGGCATTCTTTCTAGTGGATAAGAGTGATATGTTTGTAACTTTCAAATCATTTGTCAGGGGCATTCATAATGAGTTTGAAACAACCATCAAGAGTTAGAAGTGATAATTGTACTGAGTTCAAGAATACTAGAATTGATGAGTTGTGTGATGAATTTAGAATTAGACATCAATTCTCCTCCAAGTACACTCAACAATCAAATGTCCTTGTTGAGAGGAATAATAGAATACTCATTGATATGACAAGGTCTATGCTTAGTGAGTACAATATGAGTCAATCCTTTTGGACCAAAGCTATCAACATGGCTTGCTATTGTAGCAACCGCTTGTATTGTCACCCATTGAAAGAGAAGACATATTACGAGCTCTTAAATGGTAGAAAGCCCAACATTACATATTTTCGGGTATTTGGTTGTAAATGCTATATCTTGAAGAAAGACACTAGTTTGGATAAGTTTAAGAAGAAGTGTGATGAATGATTCTTACTTAGCACACCAATGGAAAAAATGGCAATATGGATAGTGATGCAAGTGGCAACATGGTGGATCAAAAGTTGTATTAGCCTATAATTGGAAGCCTACTCTATGTGACTGCATCAAGACCGAATGTCATGTTTAGTGTGTGCATGTGTGCAAGATTTCAAGCCTCACTAAGAGGAAGTCATTTGAAGGCTACAAAGAGAATATTGTGGTACTTAAAGCATACACAAAATGTTGGTTTGTGGTATCCCAAAGGAGCAAAGTTTGAGCTAGTTGGTTACTCTGACTCGGATTATGCGGGATGCAAGGTTGAAAGGAAGAGCACCACAGGCACATGTCAATTGTTGGAAAGATCACTTGTTTCATGGTCATCAAAAAAGCAAAATAGTGTTGCATTATCAATCATCGATGCCGAATACTATGGGGGTATAAACCCCCGGTACCACAAGATGGTACATGGGCCGCACCATCTGAGGTGGCTCGGGCGCCCGACCCGTAAGATCAAGGCATACATCACAAGATTACAGGTTGTACTAGATATTGTAATAGTACCAAATAGGCTATTCTGCTTGTAATCCTCCTCCTCCAGAGTATATAATGAGAGGTAGGGGTCCCCTAGAGGACACAACCTATCTGATCCTCGATCAATACAAAATAACATAGCATAAGACGTAGGGTTTTACGTCATGCTGATGGCCTGAACCTGTATAAATCTTATGTCTTGTGTCCTGTTACCATCCGATTCGTGTCTTGCGCACCTGTCTACCGATAAATCACTACCTTGGGTATACCCCTTAGTAGACTGCCGATCAAGTTTCATCAACAAATACATATCCACCGATAGTTGTGCACAAATACTTTGGATGAAAGCTACCTTGAATGACTTTAGAATCAAGTTCAAGAAAGTGCCATTGCTTTGTGACAATAAGAGTGCAATCAAGCTAACCAATAATCTGGTTCAACATGCAAGAACAAAGCACATTGATGTCTGCCACCATTCTATAAGAGATCATTAACAAAAAGAGGACATTTGCATTGAGAGTGTGGGCACTGAAGATCAACTTGCTGACATATTCATCAAGCCACTTGATGAGAAAAGGTTTTGCAAGCTAAGAAATGAGTTGAACATATTGGATTTCTCAAATGTGTGTTGATGCACCCCTACTTATATGACATACCTCTCCTTTGAGCAACCAAGGTAAAAGTTATTTGGCATGGCATACATTCTTTGCTAAGGATATGTTTAGTGCATCTAGTCATTCCTCACATTCAATAGGCTCATTCATGAAAATCAAATGAATTTGATGCTTGTATGGCACCACTATTGCTTCTATGCTTGACTTGATCTAGTGGTAGCATATGATATGTTTGTGGACTTGTGAATCTAGTGTTTGATCTAGAAAATGAGTTATAAGTGTTTAACTCAACATGGTACAAGGTAACCCTTGAAATGAGGTGTGAAGAAGCTAGTCCTTGGATCAAACTGAGTTAAATATCTTTGACAAGTGTTCTAGATTGGACTAAATTTAGCAAAATGATCCTCACCCCATTGATTGACATTAATAATCTTAACCTATCTAAAATTGAACCTTTGTGGTCATTGATGACAAAGGGGGAGAAGTAATGCACAAAGATACTAAAAATATGACATAGAGGGAGAAATATGAAAGTAAGGGGATCAATTAAAATTTGAGCACACAAGTAGGGGGATCAAGCTCATAAACTTGATTGATGCATTTGAATGTGCATTCACATATGCTTGCTTGTATTAAAAAGTTTAAATTCAATATACATGCTTGTGTGGTGTATGCTAGCTGTAGGTTTGATTGATGAAATGAAAACTAGCATGCATAGGTGGTAGTTAGATATGCCTTGCTTTGTTTTCACAAGTAGTACTAGAACCTTGCATATAATGTTAATCTCACAATGTATCTAGTGGTATCTAACTAATAATGGTGCTAAGGATGGTATATTTGTTGCACTTCGATTGGTATCACACTTCAAAGGTCAATCTCTTATACCTTAGCATCATTTAGTAGACATTACTCTCCCACAACTCAAATCCATGCATATGTGCAAGCTTTCAATCCAAACTCTTAGCACATATGTAGGAGGAGCTAATGCTACCAATAGGGCTTCATGAAACTTGTCTAAATCCTTTACACATGGTAAAAATGCTTGGACAAGCAACATGGATTCAAATTTGAATTTATTTCATATCTTTGTAGAGGTTGTTATCAATTACTAAAAAGGGGGGATTGAAAGGCCTAGTTTGATTTTGGTTAATTGATGAAACCTATTTGGACTAATCCTTGCATCTAAGTGTGTGACTAGATAGGATGGTCCAATCCAAGTGAAGGAGCTAAGTGGCACTCATGGATGGAGATGACCACATGAAATGAAGATCATGGTGATGGTGTGAACACATGTTATGATCAAGCTCCGGGACTTGGAAAAGAAGAAAGAGAAAAACAAAATGGGTCCAAGGCAAAGGTGATAAATAGGGCCATTTTTTTGGTGATCGAGACACTATAGAGAGTGTGATCACATTTTGGATAGATGGTTGTACTATTAAGAGGGGGCTCTTATCAGACAACTCAATCATCTAGTGCCATTAGGTGTTGGAAAACTTGCATATGCATTTTAGGCCTAGTGCACAATCGGTGAGAAGTGATTAACCTTTGAAAAATGATTGTGAAAATGCTAACACACTTGCACGCGATGGTGAAACACTTGGAGTATTAGCATATTTGCAAAGGTGGTGAGAAAGCTGAAGAAAGGGAGGTGAAACTTGGCTTGGGGTGCTACCACGGGGGCACCGCCACCCCTATGGCGGCGACTGGCTGGGAGGCCGAGAGCAACAGGTTGCCCTAGGGCACCGCCACCTTGTCCGGTGGCACCACCACCCCTAGGGCGGTGCCCACCTAGACTTGGTCAAGAGCAAGCTGAGTGGGAGCTGGCACCGCCACTGCCGGTGTACACCGCCCCACGCGCGACGGTGCACCGCCGGTGTGTGTCTAGTGCCACTGCCCCATTTTTCCATGGGTGAGGGGAAACGGGGGTGGGCACCGCCACCCCTAGGCGGTGCACCGCCCTAGTTTTCTAGACATGAGGGTTTCAGGGTGTTGGCCAGGGTGGCATCACCACCCCCTGTCTAATGCCACCACCGCCTATCCGATGCCCCAATGACTAGTGAAACTAGCCGTTGGATGACCGTTGGAGGGTCACCACCCCCCGTCCAGTGATCGCATGTATATCATTTTTTATCCTAAATATTTCCAGGTTGTTCTAGGTGATCAAACAGAAAGTCACCGTAAAAACTCTAGAGTTAGTCATATTTCTTAATATCCAAGTCATTGTAAAATTGCAAATTTGTAAATGTCCAAGTCATGTTAAAAAAAGTCATTTTTTTCATATGTCTACCACATGATAGTCGGTATTCTAACATATCCAAGCTGTAGCAAAAATCCAGATTTATTTGGCTAAGTCTTTAAATTTACTATAGGATGGGAATGGAAATATGGCTAAGTCTGAATTTTTACTGTGATTTGGACATTGACAAATTTAAAATTTTATCATGACTTGGATATTAAAAAAAGGTTTCATGTTAAGTCATGGAATTAGGGTCCAAGTCATGGTAAAATTTTAAATATCCAAATTCAAGATTTAGCCAAATTCCAAATTATTTATGTTTTGAATTTGGGTCCAAGTCATGATAAAATTTTATAGCAAAATTAACATGAAACCATAATTCCATGACTTAACATGAAGTCATTTTTATCATGACTTAAAATTTCATCTTATAGTAAAATTATGGTCTAAGTCATGGTAAAATTTTAAATATCCTTGTCCAAAACATGAAGCCCCTTTTCAATATCCAAGTCATGGTAAAATGTTAAATTTGTCAATGTTCAAATCATAGCAAAAATCCAGACTTAGCCAAATTCTAGCATAGTTAAGTCATAGTAAAATTCAAGACTCAGTCAATTTCTATGTTGATCATCATATAGTAAATATCAAGACTTTGCCAAAATTTTATATGTCCATCTCATAGAAAAATTAGGGTCCAAGTCATGGTAATTTAGAGCTTTGTATGTTCATCTCACGATAAAATTAGGTAGTCAGGATTTTTGTTGCGGCCTGGATATGTTATAATACGAACTACCATGCGATAGCATCAAATTTATAGACTTAACCAATTCCAACATGTCCCATCTCATGGTAAATTTATAGACTTAACAAATTTTCATATGTCTATCTCATGGTAAAATTCCAGACTGAAGAAATTCCAACAGCTCGACGCCAAGATCCGTGGCGTCAGGCTTAGCGCCAATGACGATGCCGCCAAGCTTTCCAACAGTTCGACGCCAAGATCCATGGCGCCAGGCTTGGCGCCAATGACGATGGCGCCAAGCTTGGCGCCAATGTGCTGCCACGTCAGCGCCAGCTCAGTGTCGTCGGTCAAATAGCATGGGGGCTTGGCGCCAATGTTAACGGCGTCAAGCTGTGTTACCTTGGCGCCAGCGTGGATGACGCCAAGTCCAAGATTCATTTTCTAAAATCTTTCGTTCAAGAACGTATTTAAGAAAATCTTAAAAAAAAAGCTAAAAAGTAAAAAAGACGGCGCTGGTGGCGACACCGCCACCGACGCCTCCGCGCATGTCCCCTTCTCTCCGCTCTCCAGGCGCTTCGCTGCCTGTTGACAGGTGGGCCCAAATCTCGTGATTGCAAGAGATCGTGTGACGAAAAGATACGGTGCCAAGAGTATGTGGTTTTAATTTTAATGGCAATATAAATATTTTCTCTTTAAATAAATCAGTATATGCTCGAGCTCGATGCGCGTAAGCATATATGTATCTGATGAAAATTATACGTACGAGATTGGGTTCTTAGATATAAGCAAAATATATATAGGAATTACATTTCTTTAAAATTCCTATGAAAATCCTCTAATCTAAACAAACTCTTATATATAACTCTGAACGAAAAATAACAATATGATGGGACGAATATTTATGCCACATAATTATCGAAAATCCTAGGCTCCTGATCTCGGTGGTTAGTGACTATTTGTTTTATGCTACGTGGGTTTGATTGCCTCGGTTAACGTGGTTCTACAAATTAACTTAGAGCCATCAGAAACATGTTTATGTTTTTAGGCGATGCTTCAAGTAAAATTAAAATACAATTCGATGCTTTCATTCGTAGAAATAATATGTGGCCGATTGATTTTCGTGATCAAATATTTATAGAAATCGGACTCTGTATCATCGCTAGATACGAGTTGTTCTAGCTTCAATTAGCGCGGGTTATGAGTTTGGGTCACATACAAAATATGGGGCGTGCAACCCAATACATATTGGAATTATGACTTGTATTCATCATCGCTAAACGCGAGTTGTTCTAGCTCATATAAGTATGGATCATAAGTCCGAGTCAAGTAAAGAGGGAGAATAGAAGAAACTCTTCATGGTCCGGATGGTTAGGGGGTGAACGAAAAAAATAGGATGAAATTTCGGGCATACAGAAGGGTGAAGGTACCCCGGGCTCATATATCCGACAATATACGACCACCCACTAGACAAGTTCTAGATAGAAACCGACACATGCCCAAATTAACGATTGTGGGTTGCAGAGAGCTGGTGGACAAAAAAAAAACCTGAGACCGAACACTGAACCTAAATAGACCGAGACCGAAAGAACCGAATTTTCATTCATCGGTTTGATCTGGCGTTCCAAGAAAGCGATCAATATTTTATTTGTTTGGTCTTATTGCTCATTTACCCGTATACCCAAACAGCTCCAAGTGCACATATTCAGCCGACCAGAGCCCAATATCATAGTTCACATATTATATTTGCCCAATCGTGCGCCATACATTTGGCAGCCTTTGGCACGAAAAATGTAACTAGCATGCTATGTCTGTGTTGCGGCATGCCGCAAGTTCAACGACCAACCAAAGACACCCAAGCTTAGGCACGAGAAAGTTGTGGCATATCGTGGCGATATGTGTGGTCGGCATCCAAACACGGTCCAAGCCCATGAAGCAGTGGCCCAATCATATCAAAACTTTTGCCTCCTACAACTCCTCGTCGCCCTCGTCCATCATCCCACAAGCAGGAACGCCGTCGCCCTCGGGCGTGCGGCCGTGCCCTCGGGTCTCTCACTTTGGAGCTGTGGAGCCCTATCCGACCATACGTATCCTGCAAAACCACAAGCTCCGCTTGGTTCCCCTCGGGCCCTCAATCCTCAATACCAAAAGCACTGTGCATCGCCGACGTTGTTAGCTTCTTGCTCATCAATCACCGGCTTCCAGTCAAAATTAACGGTGAAGATGAACTCCAGGTACCTCAAAATTGCTATTTCCCCTTAGGTCTCTTCATTGATTTGGTGCGAGGAGCCACGGATTAAAATCTTGCTTCATGTGTGGTGTAAGATCAGAGCGTCTCGTCCTAGCTGCTTGTTGATCGCATGTACGAAATAGCAGTGGTAGCGGTCATAATAGCAGCCGCAATAGCGATAGCGGTCCCCTATACATAGCAGATTGAATTTTGTAAATTGGAACTTAGCGGCCGCTATTTGAGTTAGCGGGCCATAATAGCACCCCGTAATTCTAAGTAGCGGCCGCGATAGCATGATATGGTATGCAACAAATAAATAATTCTAGTTCGCTTAAAATACATAGATGGTTTATGTAACCATAAGAATAACGAAATGACTATTTTTTTACAATGATAACGAATAATGGTCTTATAAATTATTTATGGCTCTTATAATCTATTTCTTTATAAAATCTAATATACAATGACTTATATAAGTTGTGGAACACCATGCTTTGTCTTAATTTAAGCATTTGAAACATCAATCCTTTGAGTGGTGTGTATTAAATGCCTTTTATACCCACTATTCACAATGTATATGCTTAAATTTGTATGTATTTATCGTATGTCATTATTGGAACTTAAGGCCTGTTTGGGACACCTCCCCCAACTCTAGATCCAGCAAATCTAAGCTCTGTCTCCACAAAAAATTTGCCAAACACTCTAGCTCCACCAAAACAGTGGATCCGAGGGCCAGATTTATCAAAATGGTGAATCTCCTCAAGGGGTGCTCAACCAACTCAGATGTCGTGGAGTTGGGAAAATTACCCACCACTACCACTGGTTGCACAAAGATACCGATTCGTTTTGATTTTTTCCCGTCTCTTTCTCTTCTTCTCCTGTCGGACCACGCGCTCGTCCTTCCCAGCCACTGCGCGCTCGCCCCTCTCCCCTACTGCAGCCGGCGACCGCGCGCCTGAAAGGTCTCTGTTTGGTTTTGGTAACTGAGTAACAACTTCGGTGGACTAATATGTGGTTATATAAGATACATAGGAGATTAGTCCACAGGTGATGGTATCATGAAGGAGCCTACTGTACATGAGACATGACATGGAGTCATGTGACCAAGGTGGAGAAGATCAAGATGAGGTTTGGCTTGATGGACCGGTTGCTAGGGTGAAGAACAAGTTGTGTGATGGCTTGGCGCCGAAGGACTGAGACAACGGTGAAGAGCAAGTGAGGTCAAGATCGATGAACCAATACAGTCACGTGATGATATAAAGTGGATCATATCATTTGGTGATTGGTTGGTGCATGTGTTGCATCAACGTCGGAGGAGTTAGAATGGAATGCGCAAAGCAAAGGTATAATCATAGGGCATTTCCATTTCACCGGTCATAGGTGTGTAGAGAAGTTGATGACCGGGTTTAGAATAGATGGTCGTACTATCAAGAGGGGCAAACTTGTTTGCATATCGATCATCTAGTGCCACTTGAGCGATCTAACTTTGCATACGTGTTAGGATCGAGTGGCGAGGCAAGTTGAGTGTCTAATTCCTTCGAAGAAAATGTTTATGAAAATGCTAACACACTTGCACATGTTGTTGATCATTTGGTGGTGTTAGCACATTTACGATGGCGATGGAGTTTGAGCGATAGAGAGGGTTTGGGGTCCTCTCGGCGGGATTCAGGCGTTTTCGAGGAGTTGAAACGCCTATTTTCCTTTACGTCGTTGTCAAGATTTGGAGGCGATGTCATGTAGTGTTTCACGAGCCAAAACATGTGCTTTAGTGATACACATACTTAGTCTAGCTCATAAGTGAAAGGGCGAATCAAGCGGAATGAGAAAACGATGAAAATTCGCTGAGTTTTGAGCGACAGACGCTGGCGCCACGAGCGACAGATGCGGGCACGCAGTGTTTGACGCTAAACCCTAGCTGAGGGGGTTGACGTGAGCGCGTCAGACGCGGTGTTGCAGTTGCGTCAGACATGACCGCGTGTACTGTTTTAGCGTCTGACGCTGAAGGGTTTCGCGGGCGAGCGCGCGGTGGGTGCGACAGACGCTGGACTGCGTCTGTCGCTGAGTCGACAGACGCGTCCGTCGAGCGTTCGGCGAAAATGGCTTCTGGACCGCGTCTGATGGTGGCGAGGCGGCGTCTGTCGGTCGTGACAGACACGTCTGACGCAGTGGGCGCGAACGCGATGATTTCAAATGGTCGAACACGTGGCGGCCATAGGAGCGACGGACGCTACTGTACAATGTCTGTCAGTTCGGCAACAGACGCTACTGTGCAGCATCTGTCGCCCCTGAAAATTGCCCAGTGAGGTTTCTAACGGCTCTATTTGATTATGGACTTATAAATAGAAGTTGTGGCCGGCCTTGGCTGTGAGCTTAGCACATTATAGTCTTTGTGGCTCGTGTGGTAGTGCTTGGGAGCCCTCTAACTCACTCATGCTTGATAGTGTTCATCGGATCGAGTGAGAGAGCGATTCTAGTGTGTTGCTTTGAGAGATTGCATCGTGTGGCACTAGGTGATTGTGTTGCAAGCCGGTGGTGCTTGTTACTCTTGGAGGTCGCCACCTCCTAGACGGCTTGGTGGCTTGTGGCTCCGTCTAAGCTCGCAAGAAGATTGTGCGAGGCTCCGGAGAAGCTTTGTGAGAGGGATTGTGCTCACCCCGCGGGGATCACGAAGAGCAACTCTAGTTGAGCGTGTCATTGAGCTATCACACTTGGTGGTGGGTTCTTGCGGCGCCTTTTGAGAGGCTCGGTGTGTGACCGATTAGCCGTCGAACCATGAAGTGTTGGTCGACACAATGAGGACGTAGCTTGGTGGCAACCAAGTGAACCTCGGGAGAAAATCACCATGTCAACATTATCTACTCTTCTCGGTGGTTTGCCTTCGTGCAACACAAGCTTGTATTTACTTTCATATATATCTTGCTTGTGTAGTTGCTCTTGTTCTAGTTGTGCTTGTGTAGCTAGCTAGATATCTTCTTGCTTGTGTAGCTAGAAGTATCCCCTTTATGTGGCTAATTTGGTTTGTGTAACCTTGTTAGTCACATTGCTTAGTGTGTGTAGCTAAGTAATTTGCGCTCTCTAATTTGGCATTGGTTGCCTTGTTATTGAGCTTTGCTAGCGAGCTTAGGCTTTGTGCTTTTGCTTCACTAGTTGTGTAGGAGCTCCCTCAGTTGGCAAAGTACTAGTGCATAGGTTTGTGTGACCTTGCTCTAGAATTGATTAGGTGAGCTCTTGCTTAGCTTAGCATCTTTGTTGCCTAATTAGAATCTTTTCTAAGGTGCTTAAGAACTTAGTTAGAGGGGTGAAGTCTTGGCTAGACCGATAAGTTTAATTCCGTATTTGTTTCGGTTAGCCGACGTGTTTAATTTTTAGAAAGGACTATTCACCCCCCTCTAGTCTGCCATCTCGACCCTTCAGCGCCCCTCCCGGTCCCGCGCACTTGCCCATCCCGGCGAGGTCGCGCCAGCCATGGACGGCGTGCCCATTCAGCCCTCCCCTAGCCATGGTCGTGCCACCGTCCACCCCTCCCCCGGCCGTGGCCTCGCCCCTCCCCTGTGTAAGGTCCAAATAGGCTAGAGGGGGGGTTGATAGCCTAATTAAAACTTCTACAAGAAATACTTAACCACGAGTTAGTACAAAAGGTGGCGAAGCAAAAGCACTAGCTCTAACTAAATATGCAAGCCACCTACACAAGTCTAGTATAAGGCTATCCACTAAACACAACAATAACTACAAGCTAGAAACAAGAAGTAATACGAGAGAAAAGCTTCGAGTGATTATACCGCCGTGTAGAGATGAGAAGTACCAATCAATCAATAACACAAGAGAAATCCTCGAGAAGAGAATGACATAAGAATTTTTCCCGAGATTCACTTGCTTCCCGGCAAGCTACTCCCCGTTGTGGCGATACACCCACTTGTCGGTTTGCGAGCTAATCGACTATCAAGAGTCGAGCTCTCGGTGGGTGCCGCACAACCGCACATAAGATGGGGATCCTCCAAGCCACGAGCTCCACTAGAGTATCCAATTTGTGAACTCCCACGGGGAAGGATCAAGAACCCCTTACAACACTTGGTGAGGGCTCCAACAATCTCCAATTGCGAGCTCAATCACCTCCGCTGCTCCAAGCCGTCTACCGTGTCGGGAAACACAGAAGAGTAACAAAAAAATCCGCAGCAACTCAAAGATCAAGTGCCTCTAGAATGCAACTCTCAAGCAATGCACTTGAATCTCACTCAATCTCACTCAAGATGTGCAACTATGCAAAGAGATGAGTGGAGGGGTTGTTCTCTAGCTCAAAGGATGTCTCTAGGTCTCAAAATATGCAAGAGTTACCCTCAAACCCCCGGACATCTTCTATTTATAGCGAAGGGGTACGCAGCTAGCCGTTAACGGATGACGCAGTTCAAAACATGCTGACCGAACGCACCGGTCAGGGTGACCGGACGTGTCCGGTCACTACAGGACAAGCATGAACAGTGCGCGTCAGAAGTTACCGTTGCTATGACCGGACGCGCTCTAGCGTATGACCAGACGTGCTCTAGCGTATGACCGGACGCGCTGAACCTAGCGTCTGGTCAGAGTCCAGTAAGCTCCCACCATGACCGGACGCGTCCGATCGCACGTGATTGGACGCCGAAAGTCCTGTGTTTGGTGTTGGTAATTAGTGACAATGCCTAAGTACTAATTCTATGCCTAAGTTGTATGTAGCATATGAGGATTAGTACATTCCAAGGTTGGTGGCAAGATGGACATGGTGATCATGATGGCCACACTTGGATTTGGGCGCAACCCTATGTGATCAAGGCAAAGGTATATACTTAAGGGTTGTGTTTTAGTAACCAAGACACCTAGTGGGTGTGGTTACATTATAGGATAGATAGCCGTACTATAAAGAGGGGAATGACGCGGCTATTGAACTCCTAAGTGCCTCTAGATGTGCATTTCATGATCATATGCATTTGGATAGAACTAATATCGCCTCGAAAAATGATTGTAAAAATGCTAACACACTCACACACTGACGAGATCACTTGGTGGTGTTAGCACGTTTGCGAAGGCGGTGGAGTTTGAGCGGTAGAGAGGGTTTGGGGTCCTCTCTCCCTCCCGCCGAGCTTGCGAGGCGGGATTCAGGCATTTTCGAGAAGTTAAAACGACTATTTTTCACTACGCCGGAAATCCGGAAAAGAAACGGAGGCGAACGGAGGTCACAGAGGTGACCGGACGCTGAACCGGACGCGGTCCTTGTATGACCGGATGTGTCCGGTCAGTGTTCAGTATCTGCGCGTTTTCAGTTCGATGATCGGACACGAGGCGTGTCCGGTCACTGACGATCGGACGCGTCCGGTCGTTTAGGGAGCTTACTGGACTCTAACCGGACGCTGGCACTGTTGCGTCCGGTCATTTTCTTTAGCGCGTCCGGTCATTGTTTCATTGAGCGCTGCTCAGGCGACCAGCGCGTCCGGTCATTCTCGGGACTAGCGCGTCCAGTCGTTTCCAGCGCGTCCGGTCTGCGCGATGAGCGCGTCCGGTCGTTGCTTCGCAGTTAGCCGTTGCGCGACCGGCGCGTCCAGTCGTTTGGACCAGCGCGTCCAGTCAGTACTTCACGAGTTAGCCGTTGGGCGACCGGCGTGTCCGGTCAGTTGGACCAGCGTGTCCGGTCAGCCCGATTCTAGCTGTTTAAGTCTCTAACGGCTCTATTCGAAGGGGTACGTCTATAAATACTCGTTGGCCGGCTTAAGGCTCGCTCTCTTGAACATTTGACATACTTGTGAGCACTTTGAGCTAAGCAACTCCCCTCCCACTCATCTCTCTTGCTTCTTTGCATATTCGAAGTGAGATTGAGTGATCCAAGTGCATTTGCATTGTGAGATAGCATCTAGTTGGCACTTGGTGGTTGATTTGCTGCGGGATTCTTGTTTCTCTTGGTGGTTGCCGCCACCTAGACGGCTTGGAGCAGCTTGGAGGCGTTGGCAAGAGTTGGTGATTGTTCTTGGCCACCTCCGGTGATTGTGAGGGGTTTGTGCCTACCTCGGCGAAGCGCCAAAGGCAACGTTAGTAAATTGCTTGTGTCATTGGAACCTTTTGCCATTTGGTAGGTTCTAGTGGTGCCTTTTGATAGGCTCGGTGTGAGACCGATTAGCCACCGAACCACGTGGTGAAGAGGGACACAATGGGGACTAGCGTGTTGGCAAGCACGTGAACCTCAGGATAAATCTTCGTGTCATCACTTTCATATTGTGATTGATTGATCCCGGTGTTCGGTTATCTTGGTATTCATTGTTGATCATATTGGTTGGCTCAATACTTCGCCCATCGGTGATACCCTCCTAACTCAACTCCGCATTACTTTCTTAGTTATCTTTGCTAGCTAGTTAGCTTTGCTAGAGTAGCTTTTTTTGTGTAGCTTGCTAGTTGTAGTTTCCTTCTCGGTTTGACTTGTGCGGTTGAGTGCAATTACTAGAATTGTGATTTGGTTAGGTGGCTTGCAAATACCCCGTAGGCTAAGCAAAACTCGCATCTCGCTATTTGTTTTATTGATAAACTTGTTTAGCTTGTCTTTGTAGAAAATTTTAATAGGCTATTCACCCCCCCTCTAGCCATCAAGACCTTTCAGACGCGCCGCGCGTCCGATCAGCACTCCGCTGCTCTCTGCCCCTCTGGACGCCTGACCAGACGCTCCGGTTCCATGAGGGACCGGACGCGCCGGTCGCGTGCTCTCTTTATGCGCACTGGTGAACTGACTGGACACACTGGTCAGGCCAGACCAGCGTCCGGTCATAAACCCTCGCGCCTGACAACTGCTGAGAACTGACCGGACGCGTCCGGTCAAACCGCGACCGCGTGCGGTGCAGCGTCCGGTCACCACAGTGACTGTCGTTCGCCTTCGTTTCTTTTTTGACTTCTGGCACAGTGAAAAATAGGCATTTCACTTCTCCAAAAAGCGTCGAATCCCGCCTCGCAAGCTCGGCGGGAGGGAGAGAGGAACCCAAACCCCTCTCTACTGCTCAAACTCCACCGCCTTCGCAAACTGTGCTAACACCACCAAGTGTACACCACCATGTGCATGTGTGTTAGCATTTCACAATTATTTTCTAAGGTGTTATGTTAGCTCTTTACTAGATCCTAATGCATATGCTCAAGACAATGATCTAGTGGGACTTGATTCCTAAGCTAACCGTGATTGCCCCCTCTTGATAGTCGGTTATGTATCCTAAACCCGGTCAATCACTTCTCTACTCATCTTAGACCGGTAAAAGGAAAACCCTATGGTTATACCTTTGCCTTGTGCTCTTAGACCCTTTTCCTCCACTTGATCATCATGTCCTTCATTTTATGTGCATCTCCACCATGATCATCATTTCATGTCTATGCACCATCTCTTTGTGATCTTGTGGCCACCACTCCTTGCCACATACACCTTCATCACATGTGTTGCTTATGCCTAACTTAAAACACTTAACACATGACATTAGCAACTTGGTGTCATTAATTACCAAAACCAAACTTGGGCTTTCAATCTCCCCCTTTTTGGTAATTGATGACAACCATCACAAAGATATGAAATAAAATCAATTTTCAATTTCGATAGTATTAGCTCCCCCTACATATGTGCTGCCATGAGTTTGGTTCAATTGTGCACATATGTATGAATTTGAATTTTGGGAGAGATACTACTATCAAATTGATGCTAAGGTATATAGAATAGACCTTTGAAGCGTGATACCAATCGGAGTTGCCTTTATATACCATCCTTAGCATCAATGTAGCTAGACACCACTTGTAATACATCACTTGTAAAGATCACAAATACTATAGTACCCCGTGAGATCAACATTATAAGCAAAAGGTGTCTAGATACCATTTGTAAAGATACTCTTAACAAATCATCATTCAAGTTCTATTTCTATCAATCACCATTCAATCATGAATATCAAAATTAAATTTGCAATGCAACACATCATCATGTTAGTGCACATACAAATGCAACAAATAATTCATGAGCTTGCTCCCCCTACTTGTGTGCTCAATTTTAATTGATCCCCTGATTTCTCTCCCCCTTATTTTATCTTTCTTCCTCTTTGCAATTTAACTTTTTATCTTTGTGACTTTTTCTATCTTTGTGACTTTTCTCTCCCCCTTTGTCAACAATCACCAAAAAGGTGCCAAATTTAGTGAGAGTCAAGTCAATCAATATGAGGGAGTCCAAATTATGGTTCAATCTTGATCACTTGCTTAGAATATGTAATTCGGTTTGATCCAAGGACAAGCTTCTTCACACCTCATAAAGTATAAGGGTTATCTTGACCATGTTGAATTACACATCATGAGCTCGTTTACTAGATTCAACACTAGGTTTGCAAGCCTACAAATATGTCATATGCTACCACTAGATCAATCAAATATAGAAGCAATAGTGGTACCATATATACATCAAAATCATTTGATTTTCATGAATGAGCCTATTTGTCATGCAAATATGTCTATATGTTCTAACCATGTCCTTAGCAAAGTATGAATGATATGCCAAACAACTTTACCTTGCTATGTTGGAGGAGAGGCATGTCATATAAGAATGTGGGGGTGCACTCATTTCAAGTTGGAGAAGTCAAGTATGTTCAATTCATTCTTCAACTTGTGAAATCTCTTTTCATCAAGTGGTTTTGTGAATATGTCGGCTAGTTGATTTTCGGTGCCAATGCTCTCAATGCTAATATCACCCTTTTGTTGATGGTCTCTTATGAAGTGGTGCCTTATGTCAATGTGCTTGGTTCTTGAATGTTGAACCGGATTTTGTGTCATCTTGATAGCACTTTCATTGTCACAAAACAATGGCACATTCTTGAACTTGATTCCAAAATCATTCAAGGTGGCCTTCATCCAAAGCAATTGTGCACAACAACTACCGGCACTAATGTATTCGGCCTCGGCGGTAGATAGTGCAACACTATTTTGTTTCTTTGAAGACCATGAAACAAGAGACCTTCCAAGCAATTGACAAGTGCCACTTGTGCTCATTCTATCAATCTTGCATCCACCATAGTCGGAATCCGAATATCCAATCAACTCAAAATTAGATCCCTTGGGATACCATAGTCCAACATCATGAGTGCCCTTAAGATATCTCAATATTCTCTTGGTTGCTTTCAAGTGACTTTCTCTAGGTGAAGCTTGATATCTTGCATACTTGCACACACTAAACATCACATTCGGCCTAGAAGTGGTGATATAGAGCAAACTTCCAATCATAGACCGGTATATCTTTTGATCTACCATGTTTCCACTATCATCAATTCTCAATTGATCATTTGTGCCCATTGGTGTACCCATTGGCTTAGCATCTTACAATCCAAACTTCTTGATCATGTCCTTGATGTACTTGCCTTGACTTACAAAAGTGTAATTCTTCATTTGCTTGATTTGAAGTCCAAGGAAGTAACTAAGCTCTCCAATCATAGTCATCTCAAACTCATTAGCCATCATATTTCCAAACTCTTCACAAAAGTCTTGGTTAGTTCATCCAAAGATAATGTCATCCACATAGATTTGCAACACAAACAAGTCATTTCCAAACTTCTTGGTGAAGAGAGTGGTGTCAACCTTTCCCATCTTGAACCCTTTAGAGAGAAGAAAGTCCCTCAATCTCTCATGCCATGCTCTAGGTGCTTGCTTCAAACCATACAATGCCTTCTTTAGCTTGAAAACATGGTCGGGCTTATTGTCATCTTCAAAACCGGAAGGTTGCTCAACATAAACTTCTTCATTGATGTAGCCATTGAGAAATACACTTTTGATATCCATTTGATAGAGCTTGATGTTGTGTACACAAGCATATGCTAATAAGATTCTAATAGCCTCTAATCTTGCAACGGGTGCATATGTCTCTCCAAAGTCAAGACCGTCAACTTGTGTGTAACCTTGTGCTACTAATCTTGCTTTGTTTCTCACAACTACACCATCTTGATCTTGCTTGTTTCTAAAGACCCACTTAGTACCAATCACATTGTAGTTCTTCGAACTTTCAACAAGTTCCCAAACTTGATTTCTAGTGAAGTTGTTTAGCTCTTCATGCATGGCATTTACCCAATCGGAATCCTTCAAGGCATCTTCTATTTTCTTAGGTTCTTCAAGTGACACAAATGAGTAATGCTCACAAAAGGATGCTAGCCTTGATCTAGTTTGAACACCACTTTGAATTCCACCAATGATTTGGTCCAATGGATGATCTCTTGCAATGCTAGTAGGTTGGAGTATTGGGAGTTGATTGCTTTCACTTGTTTGACTTTGAACTTGAGCTTCATCATGAGTACCACTAAAGCTTGCTTGATTTGTATCAATTTGCACACTTTGGTTGATCACATGAATATCATCATCAACTTGCCTTGGCCTAACATCACCAATGTCCATGTTCTTCATCACATTTGACAATTGATCTCCTCTCATATCATCAAGGTTTTGAGCTTCATTCTAAGACCCTTGGGTTTCATCAAACTCAACTTCATGAACTTCTTCCAAGGTGCCATTTGTGAGATTCCAAACTCTATATGCTTTGCTTGTGGTAGAATAACCAAGTAAGAACCCTTCATCCCATTTCTTTTCAGATTTGCTCAATCTAGTGCCTTTCTTGAGAATATAGCATTTGCAACCAAACACTCTAAAGTATGCAATGTTGGGCTTTCTTCCATTCAATAGCTCATATGGTGTCTTTTCAAGCTTCCCATGGCAATAGAGACGGTTGCTACAATAACAAGCCGTGTTGATGGCTTCACTCCAAAATGAATGACTCACATTGTATTCGCTAAGCATTGATCTAGCCATATCAATCAATGTTCTATTTTTCCTTTCAACTACACCATTGGATTAAGGAGTGTATGTTGGTGAGAATTGATGTCTAATACCAAGATCATCACACAAATCTTCAATTCTTGTTTTCTTAAACTCACTACCATTGTCACTTCTAATCTTCTTGATGGTAGTCTCAAACTCATTTTGCACCCTCTTGACAAAAGACTTGAATAGATCATAAACATCACTCTTGTCATAAAGAAAGAACACCCAAGTGTATCTAGTGTAGTCATCAACAATCACAAAACCATACTTGTTGCCACTAATGCTAGTGTATGTTGTTGGCCCAAACAAGTCCATGTGCAATAGCTCAAATGCCTTTGATGTGCTCATTTCACTCTTAGTAGGATGTGCATTTCCAACTTGTTTGCCGGCTTGACAAGCACTGCATGGTTTATCCTTCTCAAAGGTGACATCCTTCAATCCTCTAACTAAGTCATGCCTCAAAAGTTTGTTCAATTGTTTTATTCCAACATGACCAAGCCTTCTATGTCATAACCATCCCATACTAGATTTGCTAAGCAAGCATGATGTCAATTGTGTTTCACTATCATTGAAGTCAACCAAGTATAAGCTACCATGTCTAAATCCTTTGAATATCAAATTTGATCCATCAACACTTATGACTTCAACATCATCACTACCAAATATGCACTTGAAGCCAAGATCATAAAGTTGTGCCACCAATAAAAGATTGAAATCCAAGCTCTCAACTAGCAACACATTAGATATGATCATGTCATTTGAGATAGCAATTTTACCAAGCCCCTTGACCTTGCCTTTCTTGTTGTTGCCGAAAGTGATAGCATCAAAACCACTATTTTGACTTGTATCAATTGATTTGAACATACAAGTGTCTCCGGTCATATGTTGAGTGCATCCACTATCAAGCACCCAATGCCTTCCTCTGGCTTTGCAATTGACCTACAAGACAAGATCAATTCTTTTTAGGTACCTAAACTTGTTTGGGTCCTCCAAGGTTAGTGACCAAGCTCTTTGGTATCCAAATGGCTTTCTTCTTTGAGCCCATCCATGGTGTACCAATGAACTTAGCATGAACACCATTTGTACCCTTAGTAAGCATATAGAAAGAATCAAACTTAATTAAGGATACATTAGCTTTGAATTTCTTGTTCATGTATTGTTGCTCTATGTGACCAACTTGCTTGTAACTTTTGCAATAGCTACCATTGTTCTTCACAAAATGAGTCTTGTGAGGAGCAAAAGCAGTCTTGCCTTTCTTGGGGTTATAGCCCAATCCCTCTTTGTAGAGAGAAGCTCTTTGGCTACCCAGACACATAAGCAAGCGGTCCTCACCACCATAAGCCTTAGCTAAGGTGTGATTGAGCTCTTTTACCTCCTCCTTGAGATTTTCATTCTCAACTATAAGTGTGGAGTCACAAGTAAAACCATCACTACTAGATGAGGATGATGTAGATGTGCTACATGAAGGGTTAGTGGGAGAAACAACAATAGGCTTATGAAAAGATTCATCAATTATATCGCATGATATGCCTATGTTGCAAGTTTTAGCCTTCTCAACATTATTTGGCATGTTTTCACATTTTTCAACTAGATGGGAATGAGCTTCTTCAACCTTAGTGTGAGACTTTTGAAGCTTCTTATGGTCTACCTTTAGACTATCATAAGATGCCCTAAGCTCATCAAGTTCTTGCATAAGGTTTTTCTTATCCTTAAGCAAGCCCTTGCACTCCTTTCTAGCTTCTTTAAAATGTTGAGTGTAATCTTCTAGCATAGTGATTAGTTCATCTTTAGTGAATTCTTCTTCATCACTATCACTATCACTAGCATTATCATGATCACTCTCATCGTCGGATGATACCTTAGCGGCCTTAGACATGAAGCACGATGGAGTGTCGAAGAGGGAGACCTTCTCTTGGATGGCAATGCTAGCATGTCCCTTCTTCTTGCTCTTGTTGTCATCCTCATCATCACTTGAGGAATCATCACTATCCCATGTAGCAACATGAGAATTATTCTTCTTCTTATGAGAACTCTCCTTTTCTTGTTTCTTCTTTTGCTTCTTCCTCTCCTTCTTGATAGCATCTTCATCATCACTATCATAAGGACACTTAGCAATGAGATGGTCCTTGCTATGGCATCTAAAACATCTCATGGTATGCTCATTTTTCTTGGATGAGTTCTTCCTCCTTCTTGCACGAAAGCCCTTCTTCTTCATGAATTTCCCAAATTGCTTCACAAAAAGAGTCATCTTCTCATCAATGTCATCACTATCATAAGAGCTTGAGTCTTCATCACTTGATGATTCAATCTTTGATTTGCCCTTGGATGTGGTGGCTTTGAATGTCACACTCTTCTTCTTTTCATCATCTTTCTTTTTATTTTCCTTCTTCTTCTTCTTTACCAACTCATCCTTCTCGTCATCTTCTCTATATGAATCATCGGTCATTACTTCTTAAAATATTTGTTGAGGAGTTGAATCCTTCAATGTAGTCCTCACTAGCACGGTAATCAATGTATCAAACCTCTTGGGAAGCTTCTCAAGAACTTCATAGAGAATTGGTTGTCCTTGACCTCCTCACCAAGTGCCTTAAGCTCATTGACTATGACTTACAACCGATGAAACATTTCCAGTACACTCTCATCATCTTGCATTTTAAAGCTTGAAAATTTTTCTTGCAAGATATATGCTTTAGCGGTCTTTGTGCCTTCGGTGCCCTCAAAAGTTTCTTCTAGCTTGGCCCAAGCATCATGAGCAATCTCAATGTTCTTTACTTGCTCAAAGGTCTTGTCATCTAATGCCTCATAAAGAGCACTAATGGCAATGTCATTGCATTGGAGCTTCTTCTCTTCCACCGGTGTAGGTGCTTCTGGATTAGCAACCTCAAATTTTGTTTCGGTGACCTTCCACACTTCTCTATTGATTGACTTTAGGTGTGCGGTCATCTTAACCTTTCAATATGCATAATTTGTGCCATCAAAGTGGGGTGCCTTCTTGGTATTGTTGATGTGCAAGCTTAATTGAGCCATTTCTTTTTTACCGTAGGTTGTTAAGCCTCAAATAAACCATGCCTCGGCTCCGATACCACTTGTAAGGTCCAAATAGGCTAGAGGGGGGTGCATAGCCTACTTAAAACTTCTACAAGAAATACTTAACCATAAGTTAGTATAAAAGGTGGCGAAGCAAAAGCACTAGCTCTAACTAAATAAGCAAGTCAACTACACAAGTCTAGTACAAGGCTATCCACTAAACACAACAACAACTACAAGCTAGAAACAAGAAGTAATATGAGAGAAGAGCTTCGAGTGATTATACCGCCATGTAGAGATGAGAAGTACCAATCAATCAATAACATAAGAGAATTCCTCGGGAAGAGAATGACACAAGAAATTTTCCCGAGGTTCACTTGCTTCCCGGCAAGCTACTCCCCGTTGTGGCGATACACCCACTTGTCGGTTCACGAGCTAATCAACTATCAAGAGTTGAGCCCTCGACGGGTGCCGCACAACCGCACACAAGATGAGGATCCTCCAAGCCACGAGCTCCACTAGAGTATCCAATTTGTGAACTCCCACGGGGAAGGATCAAGAACCCCTTACAACACTTGGTGAGGGCTCCAACAATCTTCAATTGCGAGCTCAATCACCTCCGCTGCTCCAAGCCGTCTACCGTGTCGGAAAACACGAAAGAGTAACAACAAATCCGCAGCAACTCGAAGATCAAGTGCCTCTAGAATGCAACTCTCAAGCAATGCACTTGAATCTCACTCAATCTCACTCAAGATGTGCAACTATGCAAAGAGATGAGTGGAGGGGTTATTCTCTAGCTCAAAGGATGTCTCTAGGTCTTAAAATGTGCAAGAGTTACCCTCAAACCCCGGACATCTTCTATTTACAGCGAAGGGGTATGCAGCTAGCCGTTACCGGATGACGTAGTTCAAAACGTGCTGACCGGACGCACCGGTCAGGGTGACCGAACGTGTCCGGTCACTACAGGACAAGCGTGAACAGTGCGCGTCAGAAGTTATCGTTGATATGACCGGACGCGCTCTAGCGTATGACCGGACGCGCTCTAGCGTATGACCGGACGCGCTCTAGCGTATGACTGGACGCGCTGAACCTGGTGTCTGGTCGGAGTCCAGTAAGCTCCCACCACGACTGGACGCGTCCGATCGCACGTGACCGGACGCGCCGCGCGTCCGATCAGCACTCCGCTGCTCTCTACCCCTCTAGACGCCTGACCGAACGCTCCGGTTCCATGAGGGACCGAACGCGCCGGTCGTGCGCTCTCTTTCTGCGCACTGGTGAACTGACCGGACGCGCTGGTCAGGCCAGACCAGCATCCGGTCACAAACCCTCGCGCCTGACAACTACTGAGAACTGACCGGACGCGTCCGGTCAAACCGCGACCGCGTCTGGTGCAGCGTCCGATCACCACAGTGACCGCCGTTCGCCTCCGTTTCTTTTCCGACTTCTGACGCAGTGAAAAATAGGCATTTCACTTCTCCAAAAAGTGCCGAATCCCACCTCGCATGCTCGGTAGGAGGGAGAGAGGAACCCAAACCCCTCTCTACCGCTCAAACTTCACCGCCTTCGCAAACTGTGCTAACACCACCAAGTGTACACCACCATGTGCATGTGTGTTAGCATTTCACAATCATTTTCTAAGGCGTTATGTTAGCTCTTTACTAGATCCTAATGCATATGCTCAAGACAATGATCTAGTGGCACTTGATTCCTAAGCTAACCATGATTGCCCCTCTTGATAGTCGGCTATGTATCCTAAATCCGGTCAATCACTTCTCTACTCATCTTAGACCGGCAAAAGGAAAACCCTATGGTTATACCTTTGCCTTGTGCTCTTAGACCCTTTTCCTCCACTTGATCATCATGTCCTTCATTTTATGTGCATCTCCACCATGATCATCATTTCATGTCCATGCACCGTCTCTTTGTGATCTTGTGGCCACCACTCCTTGCCACATACACCTTCATCACATGTGTTGCTTATGCCTAACTCAAAACACTTAACACATGGCATTAGCAATTTGGTGTCATTAATTACCAAAACCAAACTTAGGCTTTCACCCTAGCCATCGATGTGCCACCGCACACCAATCCACTGGTCGCGCGCCCACCTGGGCCTCCCCTGGTTGTGACCGCGCCACCGCGCACCCTCCCGTGGCCGTGCGCCACCCGGCTCTCCGCCAGCTATGGCCGTGCCACCGCGGGCCTCCCCTGGTCGCGGCCGCCCGCCCCTCCCCTGGCCGCACGCCCGCCCGGTCCTCTCCTCCCCTCTTTGGGGCCGCGCGACCATCCCATGGCCGAGGACGAAGAAGACCAAAAATGTGTTTCTGAGAAAAATGACAAGTGGGACCTATCAAGGGCAAATCTGAGCTTTCCAATCAAAATGCCTTTGCATGAATCTAGATCTAATGTGTTACCCAAATAGTTCCGTAGTGGATCTCAGATCTACCAGTGGAGGTTCTCCATGGTGCATCCTAAATCAAGATTCACTTTTTTTATGGTGGAGCTGTCCCAAACAGGACCTTAGGTAGCGTTTGGATGAGAGGATGAGGAGGGACGAGATGCGATCGACCCGGGACAAGCGTCGTTTGGTTTGGAGGCATCCAGGGACGAGGATGTCCAATGAGCCAATATTTTCCCAAGATCTGGGCTCGCCTCTCCCCAGAAAACAACGGATGGGGGCATCCGCGGTGGGATGAGCCACACATGCACGTGAGAAGAGTCGAGGAGAGGAGCAGAGGCTTGCCACAGTTGAGGAAGAAGGACACAGTAGGGGCTCACCGGAGTTGCTAGAGTTGAGGGAGAAGCAGTGCGCGGCTGAAGGGTCAAGATGGCGGACTAGAGGGGGGTGAATAGTCCTTTCTAAAATTAATTGCGTCGGCAAACCGAAACAAATGCGGAATTAAAACTATCGGTCTAGCCAAGACTACACCCCTCTATCTAAGTTCACAAGCACCTCACAAAGATCCTAATTATGTAACTAAGGTGCTTTCCTTACCAAGAGCTCTCCTAAACAATTCTAAAGCAAGGTCACACAAACCTATGCACTAGTACTTTAGCAAAGCCGGGGAGCTCCTACACAATTCTAGTAAGCAAAGGCACGAAGCCACCTATGCTCACTAGCAATGCTCAATAGCAAGGCAACTAATGCTAAACTAGAGAGCGCAAATTACTTAGCTACACAAACTAAGAAATATGACTAACAAGGTTACACAAACCAAATTAGCCACGCAACGGGAGCTACTTCTATGCTACACAAAAAGAAGGTAACTAGCTAACTACATAAGCAAACTAGTTATAAGAGCAACTACACAAGCACAAGTATATGAATGTAAATACAAGCTTGTGAATCGAAAGCAAACCATCGAGAAGATGTACACAATGTTGACATGGCGATTTTTCACTGAGGTTCACTTGGTTGCCACCAAGCTAGTCCCCGTTGTGGCGATACACCAACTTGATGGATCACGAGCTAATTGACTATCAAGAGTCAAACCCTCAGCGGGTGCCACACATCCACTCTCAAGATGGAGATCCTCCAAGCCACGAGCTTTACTAGAGTTGCTCTTCGCGATTCCCGCGGGGTGAGCACAATCCCCCTCACAAATCCTCCTCCGGAGCCACACACACAATCTCCACGTGTGCTTCAACGGAGTCGCAAGCCACCAAGCCGTCTAGGAGGTGACAACCTTCAAGAGTAACAAGCACCACCGGCTTGCAACTCGATCACCTAGTGCCACTCGATGCAATCCTCACGATGCAACGCACTAGAATCGCTCTCTCACTCGATCGGATGATCACTATCAAGCTCAAGTGAATTAAAGGGCTCCCGAGTATACCAACACAAGCCACCAAGGCCTAAGGGTGCTCAGCTGTCGTCCATGGCCGGCCACAACATCTATTTATAGCTCCACAACGAAATAGAGCCGTTAGTCCCCTCACTGGGTAAGTTTCGGGTCGACCGGACGCGCCGGTCGAACTGACCGGACGCGCAGGTCAGTAGCGTGCTCCAACGGCTAGTTTTCACGCGTATAAACTTGTATTGACCGGACGCGCAGGTCACTAACGGGACCGGACGCGCAGGTCGCAGCGAAACAGCGAACAGAGAGGTTCCAGTAAGCTCCCGAAGCGACCGGACGCGTTCGGTCATCACTGACCGGACTTGCTGCAGCGTCCGGTCACTTTCGCCCGTGAAAAACACTGACCGGACGCGCTGACCGGACGCGCAGGTGCTGACCGAACGCGTCCGGTCACGAGTCCGGTCACAGATCACTCTTCGGTAAAACGGCGATAACTCTTAGCTCCGAACTCCGATTTCGATGATCTTAGACATTTTGGAAAGCTTACTCAGAGGGCTACACAACCCACTAAAGCACTTGATCCAATTCACAATATATAAAAGCAGTATTCCACTCCAAGAGCCATCCTAGTGTCCGGAGAACACTGAAAAACCTTTCTCTCTTCTCCAAGTTGATCAACACCAACTCCAACACCTTCTTCTTTGCAAATGTACCAACACCACCATGTGTAAAACACCATGTGCATGTGTGTTAGCATTTTCACAATCATTTTCTCGAAGAAGTTAGGCACTCAACTTGCCTCG
The DNA here is from genome assembly GCA_038087645.1 of Saccharum hybrid cultivar R570. NCBI lineage: Eukaryota > Viridiplantae > Streptophyta > Magnoliopsida > Poales > Poaceae > Saccharum > Saccharum hybrid cultivar. The sequence continues at coordinate 4,403,057 of JAQSUU010000191.1, read as the reverse complement.
CCACTCGATCCTAACACGTATGCAAAGTTAGATCGCTCAAGTGGCACTAGATGACCAATATGCAAACAAGTTTGCCCCTCTTAATAGTACGACCATCTATCCTAAACCCGGTCATCACACACCTATGACCGGTGAAATGGAAATGCCCTAGGTTATACCTTTGCCTTGCGCATTCCACTCCATCTCCTCCGACGTTGATGCAACACATGCACCAACCATATCACAAATGATATGATCCACTTCACATCATCATGTGACCTTGGTCCATCGATCTTGACCTCACTTGCTCTTCACCGTTGCGTCGGTCCATCGGCGTCAAGTCTTGCTCAAGCTTCACCGTCTCACGGTCCATCGCTCCAAAGCCTCCGACTTACCCTTCACACTTGCAACCGGTCCGTCGAGCCAAGCCTCATCTTGATCTTTGCCACCTTGGCCACATGACTCCATGTCATGTCTTATATGCAATGAGCTCCTCCATGACACCATCACCTGTGGACTAATCTCCTGTGTATCTCTCATTAAACACAATTAGTCCACCTAAGGTTGTCACTCAATTACCTAAACCAAACAAGGACCTTTCAGCGGCCATGGGAGCACGAGCTCCGCCCTCGGCGCCGTCGTGCCCAGCCTCGGTGAGATCCGCCCCTGGCGCCGTCGTGCCCAGTGCCTTCGAGCTCCGCCCTCGGTGAACCGTGAGGAGGTCCTCAGCACGAGCTCTGGGACTGGCTCTGCCGTCGCCGCGAGAGCTCCAACCCCACCGGCAAAGGAGGCTCGGGGCACCGCGCGGAGAAAGCCTGAGGCAGCGCGCATCCAGGCTCTGGCAGAGGAGGCGCGGGGTAGCCCTGCTGCGAGCCGTCGGCGTGCTGCTGCGCGGTCGCGCGGAGGAGTCACAGCCTCACGGGAGGTTCGTGGAAAGCGATGGAAGGGATAAAGAGAGAAAAAGAAAAAGGAAAAATAAAAAAAACTAATAAATGGGCTCCACCTGTCATTCACTTATCTAACTTTTTAATGTCTCCAAACCAAACATAAAATGGGTTGGTCCCATCTTTATTCAACCAAACAAAAAATGGAGTCATCCCATCCCACCAATCAGAGATAGGACTATCCTACCCCACCTTGACTCTCAACCAAACGCTACCTTAGCGTCCACAGTAGCGCTCATTATCTGCGATCCGCTACCTCGACACCAATCTGTTATACACTATTTACATATTTAGGGTGTGTTTGGTTTCCTGACCTATTTCTAGCCTGACTAGAATCGAAGCCTGGGCAACCTTAGCCTGCTCCCACTAAACCAATCCCTGGTTGTTTGGTTGTCTGTGTTATCTAAGCCTGGCTAGCCAATGATGTGTTTGGTTGCCTGGTTTGCTTTGCATAGAGTCACCTCTTTTTTCATTTGGTGAGTATACCCCTTTGGAAGAAAGCGCGTACTATTGCATCGATTATACGAGTCGGTGTGTTTGTTTTATCTTCATCTTTAATAGGTTGAATCTTTTATTAGGAACTGAAACAAATATTCTTTTAGTGAGCCTTTTTTAATAACATGAAACCTTCACCTCTACTCCCAAATCCCTTATGAAAAATATACTACACATTAGGAACAGGAACACGTACAATGCTTGCAGCCACAGGTCGTTCTTCCTCCTCGCCGTGATCCTGAGCCCTTCAGCCATGTCCAACTCGTTGGGGGAGCGTCCAGTCGAAGTGGAAGACGAGGCTAGTGAGACTAAGCTCCATGATGACGAGGCTAAGCGCTATGCCGGAGCAGATCCTCCGTCCGGCACCAGGGCCGGTGACGCAGCACCTTTGCGTACAGGAGAAGCACCGTGGGCGTCGCCCATGCGTGGCCCCTTCTCCGGTCGCCAGCGTGGAGGGCGAGACCGAGACTGGATGGTGGATGGGAGAGGATCCGAGTCATCGGGCCGGTAGCACACCATATAGGGAGGAGATGGCCGGCGCACAGAAGCAGAGGAGAGGTGCCATACGACCGCGGGAGAGTGAAGCGCGGCGCGGTATGACCGCGGGAGGTGAGGCGAGCCTTGGCTCAAGGATGGCTCCAGAAGAACGACCAAATTGGTCGTTCAATCCTGGCCAGGCTAAAGGGATTTGGATGGCCAGTCCTAACTAGGCCACAACCCACTTCCAGTTCTAGGCAACCAAACAGGTCAAGATCGGCTCCATGGAGTCAGACTAGGGGTTGGTCACCCAACCAAACACACCCTTAGTAGCTTGGTGATTTGTCAGGTTCAATTGAGACCGACGACCCTGTTTGCTTGAACTTATCAGCCGTACCGTTTCAACGAAATAACAGTGTTTTCTCTCACAACAAATCAGCGTCAGCATCAGCATCAGTCATTTTTCTAGCCAGCGAGGACCGAACCGATGTTTCAGGTAACCGAATTGTTAGTCTCAGATTTTCCTATCAATACTTTGGTTTTTCTTCCTCAATTACCGAACTTTTAAAAATGGAAAATTGGTTTCATAGTATTGAAAGATCGCGACATTTGGAAAATACCATCAAAAGATGTCCGTCACATAAAATACCACTGAAAGAGTGGACTGTTACCTTCAAATACCATTCTGTCACGGTAGACACTGATGTCGTGAATCCCTCCATCTAGCCCTCTTCTTTCTCAGTCCAGCAGCTTCTCAGTTCGCATGCACAGGAGGTATAGCTACTCCGCGCCTCTTGGCCTGGCAGCAGGGTGAGCGTCGTGCCTGTGCCCGCCGTTGCGTGAGAGCGCTCCGTCGCCGACGCGACCAGGGTGATCAAGGCCTGGGACTTGCCCATTGAAGGGTTGCGGCGAAGCAGTGCCTGGTCCACGGGGGAGAAGCGGACGATGGCCATGGGCACAACGATGGCAAGGAGGACGAAGACCACCTAGGAGCTCATCGCCTAGCTAGGAGCGCGCGACGACTCGACCATTGTGATTTTCCATGAACCGCTACAACGATGCCTACCTCACCATGGATATGGACATGTCTGTGCCAGGCATCAGAGGGAGTACTACCACCGTGCCCGTAGACCGCGCCTCCAACACCGCCGTACGCGTACCAGCGGCTACGCCGTAGTAGTCAGCAACCGCGTGTAGTGAATAGTGATAAATGCCGACATGAACACAAGCCCTGCACTCTGTTCGCTGGATGGTTTCTACGGCTGATAAGCCAACTGATGCTGTTTTATTATGAGAGAAAAACACTGTATCATGATTGATAAGCCGGGTTGATAAGTTCAACGAACATGGTTAAACGATTGGTCGCTCATGGTCAAGCACATCCTTGAAGAAGAGTAATAAAAAAGGCAATGAAAATCACGGCGGCCAGTGCAGCCACCATCACCGGCACCGCCGGTTGCATGTTGATTTATTTAGCTGTGTTCGTGCGGGATGAAAAAATAGTGAAAATCACGAAGGCCGGTGTCTTCACGGTGATGAAGCATGGAAGCGTTTTGAGGTTCCGCAGTGACGTAGTCCAGGTTCCTTGCCATGTCCACGGCGAGCAGCATGAAGGAGCAGCTGATGCCAGCGGCGGCGATGAGCAGGACACAGCGGTCAATCACGACGATGCCGCCGAGTAGCCCGCGATAGGGTCCCGTCCGATGTCCGGCGAGGAGGGGAGGAAGGCGCATGGTTGCGGCATCGGTGCGTGCTATGATCTCCAGGAGGTTAACCGAGAGGTTTGGAACCGGTGGCGCGCATGTTCAGCAACGCTTGTGTGCCGGCGTTGTTTGCTTATAAGGGAGGTCCTTCATCCTCAACGGTGTTGCCTCGGGAGGACAGAGGAGACGAGGAGCTGCTAGACAGAGAACTCATACGGACGGAGGAACCACTAGATTGGGGAAGGAAGGTGAGCAACTCCAGCGGTCTCCCAATACAAGTCCCCAAATAAGATGGTATTGGGGTAGCCCAATATCACTTTCTAGATTTATTAGGGGAGTTGCTGCAGCAGTATCATAATATATCTCCCCCAATATCCATATGAAAGGTGGGTCTCACAGGAGTGTAAGATAAAATATGACTAAAAAGTGGTAGTTGGGATGATCCCCATAGTATTTTGGGGAGTTGTATCTCCCCCTTTATTTGAGGAGAGAGGAGGGAAATATTGATGGTCAAAAAAAAGAGGCATTGGAGAACTGCTGAAGAAAAAAAATGCATATGTATCTTCAATATGACAGTTTTATGGGATAGGGGAGGTACTGAAGGAGCGTTGGAGATGTTCCGATGGAGGGATTCACGGTGACAGCCGTAACGGAATGCTATTTAAAGGCAAGCCACTCTTTCAATGCTATTTTCCGTGATGGATGTCTTTAAATGGTTTTTTTGACGCTATGAAATCAATTTTCCCTTTAAAAAAACGATTACCCGAACCGAATGCCAGACATCAGTTGGTCACGACTCGAGAACTGGGGAGACAAACACCACCAGTCCACCACACACGCCACACCTTTCCTTTGGCTATTAAAAAAAAAACAGCACACCATACACGGGACACGGGCTCAGCCTCTCAACCCCGCCCCCCCGTTGTGGCATCGATCGATCCAGATCCAGGGCATCCAGCCGACGAGACCGCATATTCCAACGCGAGGCCGTAATCGCCTTCCTCACCCCCGTCCCCGTTCCCCCCTCCCTGGGCGCCGTGGAGCGGGATATCGGTCCAGCCTTCGGTTGATTTCTTCGTTTTGTTGGTAAGCAAGTGCCTTATATTTGGACAGATTCTTCGCTCCCTCCTGCAGAATCTTTTTTTTTCCTTTGCTTTGGCCGTGAGCTCTCGAACCCAAATCCTCTTCCTGCGGCGGATTCTTCGATTCATCAGTTTTGTTCGCGGATTTTACTAGCGGTATCAGCTTAATTTTCAAATTCTCGAACTTGTTCACTCGTGGAGTCCGCGCTCCCCTGGTGCAAGGGGTGGAATGGAAATGGATGCTCCGGTTCGTATAAATCTCGCCAAAGAATATGCTGATTGTGCTCGCCCCTGTTGCAATCTGTGGTTTTCCTATGTTTCTCGTCGCTTGTTTTTAAAATTCTATTTCGACTACTGATCGATATGGGCATGTTAATTTCACAGCTGGGGTTCTGAACCCCACTTCGCGAGGCACGTCCGATCAGATCGACTATTTTATGAGTTCACAAGCCACCCAGCATGAAGTTTTTAGAATACACCCCCTTCGACAGGTAAACGTGGTATTTTCTGTTGCCGTTGGTGTGCTTTTGGTTGCATGCAATTCGTTTTCCCCAGTTCACTGACTTTTGTGGTTTTGTTTATGTTTTCAGTATAAATTTGTTCCTCGAGCAGCTCAACCTTGGTGATTGTACAATCAGAGGAAACCTTGAGGCCTTCTCGTGTAAGAAACTAGGAACATGCTCCGTTGCATCTTTTGTTGAGCGTGAACTGTACGGTTTCTATAAGCTGGTATATTAATTTGCAGGCAAGCACACTGCGACAGACCGTCGGCTTTCAATAAGCCTAGAACATGAGGTACATGCTTTTTCCCGGACCCATGGATTATATAATCACTGACCATTTTTTAAATCCAACAAGGCTATATGAATCATGTGTAATCTACAGTGATTTGTTTAGAAAATTTTGTCCTCTCTGGTTGGAATCATAGTGGAGCGAAACAAAGTGTTTTGATTGGTTATATACTTTCAAGATAGTCTAATAAGCCCTGGTTGGTTCATCGATTTTGGGCTTGTTTGCTTCCACTCACTTTTTCTTCTAATATGCTTCCTTTATTCATAGTAATATATTGCAAAAGGGGGCCTCTCTTTCTGTTTTCGCTTTTGGTCAGGGGACCCCTCCTGGTATACTTTATGTGAAATTAGTTTAGGTACCTTCATCTCATGTATGCAGTCGATGCTTACCAGGCATTAGTTTTGTAGATATCATCTTGCATACATGAAGAATCATGAAATGATTCATGTACAACCTCATTGCTTAATGCCACCCTTCTTCAAGCTGCAGTCCTATGCTTTTTTCCACCTGTCATGTTAGGCTTTATCTTCTACTCTTCGCGTGGCCTTGTAGGCTGTTTGGATCTTCAACATTGTTTTGAATAAGTCAATGGGAGCATGTGATTTAGTTGCTTGATTGACAGATCAGATACCAAAGATTGTTTCTCTTTAATTTAAAATTTACTAAATGTCACAAATGGGATATCACAGATTCACAGTTATTGTCTTTGTGCAATCTATTCCCTAGGATCTTTAGAGAAATTTTTTTCTTCTTCAGGGAAACACCATTCTTTTCCAAGCAAAACTTAATGTTTTTTCTCATTTAAAAGCCCACAAAGAATGCATGTATGATGTTTATATGTATTCATGCTTTTTCAAGTGTAGATGTTTCAATTCCAGTCTTGAATTGGTGCATGCTATTGTAATTATGCCAATCTAACTTCTCTGTTGTGCTTTCAGATTCTTGATTACCTTGGCAAGTCCGCTGATAGTGATCCTTCTTCACCAGTGGAGCACTTATCCTCCAGATCAAGGTAAGCCCCACCATTCATTGAGGCATCCAGCAAATTGGGGTTTGACCCAGTTGTATGTTTGCAAAAGTTCCTATTTGTGTTATGCATATTTTCTTTTTACATAGCCTAACTTGTTTTTTCGTTTGATGTTTGTCCAGCCGGAAAACATTGATATATCTAGTTCTCACTCTTGGCCACATATATCCAGATTATGATTTCAGGTAATATTGTCTTTGTAGCAAGTGTGCTCTAATATAATCTGGGAGGAAGGATATTTGGGTAATGCCATAGTCAGCTTTCCCTGGGCGATATGGCAAACCCGCTTTTGTCCTTTCCTACCAGCCTAAGGGGGTGTTGTCAGATGGTATGACAGACGGATTAATAACCGTTGCTCTTTGAGCTGAGAGTTCAATTCTCTCCATTTCCCTTTGTCTTTGGTGTTTGATATATCTAACTTTCTTAAGGTCTCCTGGCTGTCATGTCACACATTCATGATAGCACGACCTTCAGATTAAATTTAACATCCTTTTGTCAACATTTGTTCACTTATCAGTGCTGTTCGGGCACACTTGTTCTTCCAAGAAGAGGAGTTGGAAAGTTTCAAGCAGATGGTAGACACCTACTTATCTGATGCTTCTAGGGTAATGCTTTATGATTTTCTCTTTATCTTTTGGTTTGCTTTTTTTTTTTACTTTGTTCATATAAATAGATTGGTTTAGCTAGACTGCATATTCTGAAAAAGGGAAAAATACAGTAATTGATTTACTGGGCTTATTATCACATTTAATTTAAATGATCCTGAGACTTTGTTTTTCCTTTCTCACTGTCTGATATGCCTACCTGAATTTGGACTTATGTTCAGCAATGGGCAGCCACAAATGAGGGCAGTTCTCTTCTGGACAGTATGACTAAAGCAATTGATGAGGTCAGGATTCACTTGTAATGTTTGGTTTGGAGGTTGTATAGTCCTTGTATTTTATGTTTACACTTCATGTTTCAGGTTATCAAAATCAGAGAGTGTGACATCTACAGCTATAACCCAGACTCTGATGCAGATCCAGTTCTAGAGAAAGGGGCCATGTATGTTGAGTGAACTAAGATAGGATTATAATGGTTAGCTTATGCGTCTAAATCGTCATTCTGATATGGATACTAACCATTTCTTGTAGATGGTCGTTCAACTACTTCTTCTACAATAGGAAGCTAAAACGAGTAGTGAGTTTTCGATGTTACTGCACTAGGTAGGTGTTTGCTTCGAGCTGCAAGGTTCTGACATGGAACACAAGATAATCAATAATGAATTAATGACATATTGTTCTTTTTAACGCAGCAAATTATCAGGAGATGACTTCTTAACTGGTGTTGTGTCTGATGGTGAAGAGGAAGATGCCTTGATTGACATGGACATATGACTGACCATGTTCTGCGAGCTACCTGATGTGCGTGTAATATAGAGCACGTATGCACATTTCCTGTTAGGAAACTTTTAATATGACTTCCTTTTATCGTAGCCTGTAAAAGCTATGGCCCCTTTTTACCTTCGTTTGTATATGTGGATTTGAGATTTGGCAGCGGGAAACTTCCAAAATCCCCGAGGCTTGAACTGCCATGGCAATTTGGTACTCAGTTGTTTGCTAGAACTGGAGTCTATGTTCTGCCTAGTTAAACATGAAGATATTTCTGAATATTGTGTGAACTGAATTTTCAAATTTGCTCAATTGTTAATTTATCAGGGGGAGATGGAATGGAACTCCCCCATCCTTGTTGCGACAAGTGAATTAAGCGCTATGTGGAGAGTGTTCTGTTATCTGGTGCAGTTTTCCCATCAACTTGCGCGTATTTGGCATCGTGTTTGTGATATCTGCTCTTGAAGATTTGGCAGCGGGTAACTACAATGTCTAGTTTTTTTTTAGTTTTTTTTCCCTATTTGCCTTAATTGTTTGGCTGTTTGGCCGTCTGGATTTGTAGAAACTGGAACCTATAACAGGTCTCGGTTCAGTATGTATTAATTTGGTGAACGAACCAACAGCTAGCTAAAAATTGGAGAGGTAACAAAAACATGCGGCCTGTACTGTGATTTCTGTTTTTCGTCCTGCGGAGTATCCACTTCTGTTTCTGCAATTTTGTCAAGGGCATTGCTTCTGTAAAAGCCTGAAAAGGCAAAAAAAAAAAAAAAAAACGCTTCTGCAATTTTGTCAAGGGCATTGTTTCTGTAAAAGCCTGAAAAGGCACTAGTCCTATTTCGAAAAGGCAACCAAAAAAAAAACGCCCACTATTTTTAGTGCTAAAACGGAGCATCATTTCTGTAATTTTGTTAAAAAGTGGATTACTTCTGTAAATGCATGAAAAAGTACTACTATATATTTCAAAAAAAAGAAAAAGAAAAAGGGGGATAGGCCATCATTTCTTGAATGAAGTTGCATCAAAACAGGCTGATCTCAGTTTGCTAGCATGCCTGTGCCATGGAGAAAAGCTGAGATTCATCAGAAGCAGCTAGACCCTCAACTAAACCAGCGAATTAGTACCGAGCGAGCAGGGCTTCGTTACAAGTTTCATGGATCCAAAAATGACCAGAACAGCTCTACAAGTGCGTGCAGCAAGTTAGATACATGCCATGTGGCTCGCTCGTCGTTAGGCTATGCCGCTGGTTGATGGGGACGGCGTTTTCCGGGACCTGAGCCAGCTCTGCAGTTTGCACTGCATGTGCTCTTGGCCCAGGACAGGACCGCATGCAGCCACCGCGAGGGAGACCTGGGTTTCGCTCGCCGATGAGCTCCGGAAACAAGAGATTCTTCGCAGGACATGTAAGGTTCTTGGGAAACTAGTTTAAGCCCAAGGCCGCCAAGAAAGGCGAAATGGCAGAGGTGTTGTGCTCACAACTTTTCTGAATCTTCTGAAATAAACTATCTGAATCCGTCTCCTGCCATTTGACCTGTCAACTTCTTGTTGGAAATGCTCTGACATGAGCTCCTGCATTATATACGCAGTATGCACGCGCGCGCGCGCGCGTACAACGCCTGCTCACCCGCCACCCACCTCCTACTCTACTGAGACTGAGAGCGAGAGGGACGGCACACGGCAGCATGAGGTTCGTTGGTCTCGTGAGCTTGGTCGCTCTCATCTTCCTCCTGAGCTTCAGGTCCCTCCTCCATCAGCAAGTGCTTGTTGGTAAGTACCCTTTCTCGCTCGCTCTGTGATTCACCGGTCAGCGTCGCGTTTCACTGTGATGTGATCCGCTGCCGTTGTGTTTCTGTCACCGATCGAGAAGCTGAAACTTGTCTTTGGTTTCGTGGAAGGAGAAGGCTCGGCGGTAGCGGCGAGAAGCGGGCGCCATGACAGGAGCCAGCAGCACGCCGAGCAGTGGGCCGAGGAGAGGAAGAGGATGCGGTGGTTCATGACGAGGGACTACGCGAGCGCGCGGCGGCACACGCCCAGGAACAATCGGCTGGATCCTTAGCTGCTAGGCTGCTAGGTGCTAGCTCATCGACGACGACGAGTCGGTCGGTGATCATTTCTTGGTCTCCCGTGTGTGCATGCAGTCGTCCATCTCTAGCTCAGTGCACACAAGTTTTGCCCCCCTGACCATAGACCATTAGACAATAGTACGTAGTAGGATGATATAGATAGCAGTGGTGTACGTGGACTTATATATAGAAGTGAAAATGTTTTGTTTCTGCTGAACCTTGTAAGGAGAACCGCGGTGTGTTTTGGTTTCCATCTGCGAAGCTGCTGCGCTCTGAATGATAGCCCAAGGAACGAGCCGGTTTGGTGTCGTTCATTCATCCATTCATTCATTTGCTTTCGTTTCTCTCTGAACTCTGAAGCGAAGATGGCTGCAGAGCAAACGTTGAGAGTTCAGACTTCAGACATGACAGTGGTTTCACAGCTAGGGCCACAGTGCTGATGATCAGAATGGATCAGCACATGATGAGAGTTCGAAATCTGGAATGAACCAGGAGTAGCTTTCATCGTTTCGTTTCTCCCGGTTCACATGTGGGCCTTGCACCAGTCGCACTGTGAAACCCAAGAAGCGAGCGGCGTTGATCGTAGTGAAAATCACGTGGCTTATCTAGGGCTCCGTGGTAGACTAGGGTCAAGCAAGTTAGCAAGCCAGTGATTAGGACTTTGACCAGAGATTAACGAAGGTAAAAGACACAACATGTAACGGTGGACGCTGGTAATCTGTAGAGTACGTACGTCGTGGTTCGTTTACACCGCCTGCGCTGTGGCCTGTGCAGTGGCGGAGGACGGAAAAGAATTAAGGTATGGCGATGTTGATAACATAGAAGTAAGATTCTCCATTAAAATGCTTTATACACATATAAGTTGTTGTGATCCTCAAATATAAAATATTTGTAAAATTTTTAGGATAAGTTAGAAAGATACAAGTAAAATCGACAAACGGAGTTTCACCCAAATTTTCGGAGCTTCCAATTCAATTCAATGGCCAGAAAATACTCGAAGAAACCAAGGGCAAAAACTGAACACTCGTAAATCATACCAGCACTACAGTTCAAGATGATCGATTATTACTTATTACGGCTACAGCTAATGCTATTGTAGTTAGCAGTTAGCACTATACGTCAAGCGAACTGCAGCCACACCTCAGCACTGTGCCGCGCTGCAGCACTTGCAAAGCTCTCTGCAAGCATCGAGCACAGGCCACTGGACATCTCGTTCACTCTCTCAGTATCACTCCCGCGGGCCGCAGCCCCAGTTTACGTAAAAGAAAAAGGAGAGCAGAGCAGCCCAAGACGAGGTAAAGATAAGAGCTCACTGCTCTTCTTCTTTCTCTGACCGCAGGTTGTGACTCCAGACCTACAGAACTTCAGGTCCATATATGTGTTCATGGCAGAGGGTGATTTAGATAGGGGAATCCCTGAGAAGTCAAGGTATGGCGAGTGCCATACCGCGCCATACTGAGAGCTCTGGTAGCTGCTGCCTCTTCTGCAAGTACCCCCTTTGTCAAAAAAAAAAAAAGTCATTCTCGTTTCCTAAAAGTCAACGGCTTTTAACTTTGACCAAATATATTTAATAAAATATTAATATTTATGATACATAATTAATATCATTAGGGAGATTGTTGAATATACTTTTATAGTAAACTTATTTGGAGATATAAATGTTGCACGTATTTTCTACAAACCTAGTCAAAGTTGAGAAAGTTTGACCAGCACGATTCTCACATTGACTTTTTTTCTGGGACAGAGGGAGTACAGTACAATTACTACGCTACACTGGCTGAAAACTGAGGTTCACAACTGTCCAAGGCGGCATCTCACAGATATCACTACCTTGTTCAGTACTCACTCTATTTCAAACTCAGATAAACTAGTCCATCAACCCATGCACTTGCACGGGCTAGTGATATGTAAATTATATATTCCTTAATTTTTTCTATAAATAAAACAGTTTTCTTACTTAATAGGTCATGAAGAAATAAAGTTCATATATTAATCATAATCATAAGTAAGGCATATGCAAATTAGCATTCTAGAAACCATACAAATATGATATATAGATCTAAATGAAATGCTAAAATATTTGACTTACACATCTCAATGAGTTAGCTGTTGCATGCTCATAGTTTTTCGCTATACTTCCTCTGTCTAGGAAAGAATGCAACTATCGGTTGCGTGTCAGCAAAAGTACTCCACGTTTTACCAAATTTTTAGTAAATACTATATGCATTTATGACTCCAAATTAATTTATAATGAAAATACATTTTGTAATTAATCTAATAATATTTATTTGATATCATAAATATTAATGCTTTTTTTATCTATAATTAGTCAAACTTAAGATTCTAAAACGTGACATTGTGCTAGAATTGCATTCTTTCCTGGATGGAGGGAGTAGTATAGTAGAAGCACCGTTACAATTCATAAATACAAAAAAAAGCATGCACCCTTAATAAAGACATTCATCTGGATGATTAAAGGGTGATTGCTTTGATAAATGCAGGTAACAATAATTGGCCCGCCAAATTTATGCATCCATTTTGGTTACACTTTTAAGTGCTACTGATTTTGATTTTGTTTCCTAAATTGTGAATTTTGCAACGTATTGTTACCTTTTTTTATATAAAAAGTGGCTAATGTCCTATGTTATACCATGCCCTCCATAATCTCATAGGCAAAATAACACAATAGTAACCATATGTTCTGTGGAATTTTAATGTGATTTTAATTAATTAATGTTGTTGTAATTTTGAAAGTGACTAATAAAATACCTCCTTATCTCCATGAGCCCTCCTAAACTTAATCTCCCATATACTCGTATAGGGTGCATCCAAACAAAAAAATTCCCCTTAAATACTTCTGTTATCCTTATCCAACAGCTTCCCTATCTCAAATAAGATATAGGGTGCATATGACTATAAATTTAAGGGAAAGGAAGGAAGATTTAGGCTACCACTAAGTATAAGATGTTGGATAGAGAAACTATTAAAGGGTAATTTTTATTGCACAGTATACCTTAATTTTGACTTTAAAGAGGTTGGATAGGAAAGTTCTTGGATCGAGATGCTCTGCAACATATTGCTCCTTCCAAGACTGGCAGCACTATTGTTTCGTTGGCTGATCAGTAAAGCACTTTTCCTAAGTTGTTTAATTCTAAGTGATCATATTAACTTATGTAACTCATATAGGTGCGGATTTTAGCTTTTTCCCATAAAGTAAATGATTAGGAAATATAATACTTCAGTTATATTGTTTACGTAGAGATACGTGGATGCATTACCTTTTGATGACGGGCACCTCAGCTGGTACACTCCTTGCAAATCAAGCATTATATATATCTTAGGCCCAAGCTCTAGTCTTCCTATATACAGCTGGTTGACATTGTATATTGCCTGGGGAAACAACAATAATCATAAGATGGTGACAGAACTTGCTATTTAACAAAAAACAATACAACTATAGTCTATATTACATATCCAAGAAGGGCACCAGAAAAATGTCCATGGTTTGGATGTGTTACCTACTTTTCTCGTTCTAACCAAGCTTATATTTGCCATTGGGGCATCGCCTTACATAACTTGGAGGTCATCAGGTCGATACATAGGGATGCAACCTTAGTTGAAAGCAATGTCTTTGACGAAGAAACAAAGGAAAGTGTCCTGGATGAAGATGATCAACTGCGAGAGGCAACACATGGAAATTGATTCTTCCTGGCCTCCCAGGATGCCACCAAGCAGTGAAGTACGCACATGCATGTATGCAGGATCAACTTTCTCCTGCACATTATTGCAGTTGCAGACCATGCCACCGCCCATGAGATTTCATCTAGCAGATTGAGAGGGCACCATGTGTGGACTCACACGCAGGCACACGCTAGATCTTGCGCCTGTCCATTGGCTTCATGTTGATGATGCTTGTCTGTAGTCCTCAGGCAGATGACGTTGCCGACGTTTGCCGGTACCAATCGGCTGCTTCAATCTGGGACTTGAGACGTTAGTGCTTGATGCCCCTCTTGCCTGTTTCTCCACATCCGCAATGCGAACTCCAGCAGGAGGATTAGTAATGCACTCGCGAGATTCTCAAGCACCGAGGCACTGAAATTCTTGCCCGCTCCCACAACAGCTGTCGGCGAAGCCATCTTTGTACGTATGGCATGGCATGTCGTTGGCTCGCCGCTGACAGGAATCGTAACTCTGGGGAGAGCAACGGGAGAAGCTGAAATTGCGATGTGCTAGGTTAGATTAGATGAGTTCCAAGAAAACGCAGTTAAAGACGGGATTTTTTTTGGTAAATGAGTTAGGCAAGTATTTTAATTTAATTTAATTTAATTTAATTTTATAATGGTAGTGGTGGGTAATTCTTTAGAAAACTAAATTGATCCAATGGCTAGTATTGTTGGAGATGATTGAACATCATTAAATCAATGGCTAGATGTCTCTAATTATTGTGAGAATTTCTAGAATTTATCTTTTTTTCTAGCGCGTCTGGCGTGGAGCCTCCGTTGGAGCCTCTAATCAGTTATAGTAAGATAGCATATCATTTTTATTTTTATTCAAAGTTAAGCTTCTCTAATGTACTCTCTTCATTCCAATAAGCTTCTCTAACGTACTCCCTTCATTCCAAATTATAATATATTGTGATTTTGTAGATACGTAGTTTTTTATGTGTACCAAATTAATGTGGTTAGCTGTCGGCGAGTAATACCGTAACTGAACTAGTAGAGAAATTACATGAACAGTGTGAACCCACCTAGAGCTGCCGTGAGGTCTGTCTACACAAAAACTTGCTACAATACCAAATTGTCAATCAGAAGTCGATGTCTCGATGCTAACCTTTTCAACAAAGAGGTCACGATCGAGGATTGTGCTCGCCAACCAAAAGATGCATCCTTTTTTTTCTCTCTACTCGCTCCGTGGTCCCATTAAAATATTTTTTCAGCGTTTGCAAAGCAAGATGATGCTTTTGCATTGGTCGCCAAGTCAAACGAGGTAGTTGGCGTGCCTTAGCCCGTGCTGCCGTGCATAGCTTGACTTGATTTTTTTAAAGTAAAAGCTATCCCTCACTCATGTGATTTGGAGGACTCCATCACACTCAGATTTTCTCTTCTCTAAATCTAGCCTCTCCCTCTCTATCTTCTCCAACTCCGGTAGGTATAGAATCACCGACCGAAGGAGGCAGGCAGGCCAGACGGTAGGGATGGAGACGGGCGATTCAAGGCCCTGGCAGTGGTCGAGGCGGCCGAGCCAAATCAGGGCAGGGGCGTCATGGCCATTCGCCGAAGTTAGAGAAGAAGGTGGCGGCGGGAGGGGGGAGGGGAAGAGGGAGGCCACCGCGAGCGCGGTAGGGTCTCGCCGATATTTTAAGAACCATCCTTTTTCCTTTTAAGTCACGTCAAAGATCATGGCGTGACTCGCCACTACGGTCATATTACATGTGTTGGCATGACTAAGGGGCTGTTTGGATGGTGCCGTCGCCGAGGCCAGGATCACTTGCCTAGCCAGATATGCTGCCGGAGGTTATGATCCAAACAGCCCCTAAATGGACACGCTAATATTGTTGGCTCGTTGTGAACACTTTCTATGTATATGCCAATGACATGACGGTTGACTCATATTGTTATCCTCTCTTGGTGATTAATAAGGAAGAGCTTATGGATTTCCAAAGGTCTTATATATTTTTGTAAAATTGATATAAAAATCAAGAAGGGTCCATTTTAATTGGAATGGTATCATAAATTTCATAGTTTTGAAACTAAAATGCCTAGAGATCTAACAAAATCATATAACTTTTTTGAAGTAGATGCTAAATAAAAAGCGACCCATTTTGCTTAAATCTGGTGTCATAACTTTTGTAGTTCTGAAACTAAAAATTCTTCTCATAATGGTATGTTTGAGTTTTTCGTTAAGTTGTTTAGCCCTAATTAAAATGGTTTTTTAAGAGTGAGCAAACTCCACTAGCTAGGGCTTCTCCGGTTTGTTAATGATGCCTCCTCGCCACCATTACAAATCGTTGGTGTATTTCGTTTGAAACCCTTTCTCTCTTAATGGAAAACAGACTAAACACCCGATCGAGAAAAAAATTAACAAAACACAATAAGCAATATCTTATGTATTCTTTTTCTTTTTGATCGAAATCCATGAATCAATATGAATGTATTATGAGTACATACTGAACTTTGGCGCCATCCCAACATCACCACAAGGATGCCACAATACAGGCATCAAGCTTCTTTTGGTTACACGCATCTGCAGAGTGTGGCTTCTGTATCCTACACAAAAAAATACAGTAGGAATACTGCCAAAGCACACGTACAGAACTAGTATTTCCTTCATGTCTTGTCCACTCCCTCTTCCTGCATCTTGGCCTACACGCATCTGGCAGCTCTACGGCTGCTGTATTTCGCCCATGATTTCTTCACAACCTCTGGTACCTCCCTGCTGGCCAGAGCAGACATCACCCTAGCCCTGGTCACTTTCTTCACAAGAAGCTTCCATGTCTTGTCCACTCCCTCTTCCTGCATCTTGGCCTTGAGGTTGCTGGAATAGGAAACAAAAATCACTTCAGATTCATAGCAAACGGTTTTTGGAAAAAGGCACATGTACATAAACTAACGCATGCACTTTCAGGAATAGTCAGATGGTCCTCGAGGTTTCTTTTTCTTTCATGCCATTCACATGAGCAAATGTACGAAAAAAAACTAGTCTTCAGCAGAGGGACAAAACACTTGCAGCCACAGAATTGTGCACTGTTCCCTGGTGTTGTTGGTGTTGCTACCAACTGCCTCTACAGCTCGTCCACATGCGCACCAAAAAGAAATGAAAAAGAAACATTTTTTTACACGGCAATGTTGTGTGATGATTCATCTGTATGGCATTTACCTGCACAAGGCAACTTTGCAAGGCTCGGCGCCGTCACCGTCGCCGGCGCGGTCGCAGACGGAGGCGTGGAGCCGGAGGAGCTGGAACGCGCGCCTGCAGCGCAGGCAGGCGGCGGGCTTCCTGGTCCTGCCGCCGCACGCGGCGAAGTGCCGCATGAGCTGCTCGAGCCCCCGGCGGACGCCGTCCTCGTCCTCGCACGATCCCTCGCCAGCGAAGATGCGGTCCAGGAAAGCCATGGCGTCGCTGAGCTGCCCGTACACGTGCTGCGACGCACGCTCCCTCTCCCACCTCTCCTTTCTCTGTCAGTATCAGGGAAAAGGAAATGGTTGAGACGGACGTGTCCGCATAAGGAAATGGGAAAGGGTGTGCGGAATCGCGGTACTCGTGGTCGATTTGGATTTCTGTACTGTCTGTTTGGAGCACAGCAGCATTTGGACTGTACGTCTGTACCGTGGGAGGATGGGTGCCAAACTCTAGTGTCAAGTTGAAATGAATTCAGGATTGCATGCACTCTGTGCACAATTGATGTGCTAAGCTAAGTAGCAGCATGGTTGGGCTATCTTTGTTTCTATCAGGCAATGAGACATGGCTATATCAGTACAGCATCTGACTAGGTGAAAACTCAATAGATTTTTAGGTGGGCAGGAACTATCTCATACAGAAGCTGGTGTGTCATGGAACTGTTGGCATTCAGCAAGCCATCAAGAGCTGTCAACGATGACTCATCATGGAGATATGATCCATGCGCACCTGGTCGGCGTCGTGGAGGAGCTGGAGCAGGTTGAGCCGGAGCGCGGCGTCGTGGCGGCCCGCGAAGCGCCACCCCTCGGACCGCTCCACGGCGTCCAGGTCCTTGCCCGCGAGGCGCGCGCATGCCAGGTACAGCCGCGGCGCGTCACAGAGCGCGGCCAGCTTCAGCGCGTCCACCGCGCGCTCCGCGGTCAGCCGCGCCGCCACCGCGGCCTCCGCGCGCCGCTTCAGCCACGGCACACGGTACGCGTGCGCCAGCGCCAGCAGCGCCGGCCCATGCGCGCCCACCGCGTCCTCCGCCCACTCCCCCGCCGCCGCCCTGCATCACGCACGCACGACCGACGATCAGCGAGGAGGATCTACTCCGGCGGGGCAAGCGGCCGGGACAGGCCGCGCGCACCGTGGCATGCTGACATGCTGTTGGTAGTTGCCGTTATTGTTACCTGGGGTTGGAGTAGAGGAAGCGGAGGAAGGCGGCGACGGCGTCGGAGGGCGCGCCGAGGACGCGCACGGTGCAGTCGGCGTCCCACCCGCGGCGCGCGCCCACGATCATCCGCTCCAGCACCGGCGACGCCGCGGCCTTGATCCCGCCATCGTCGGATGATTTACGCACGCGGGCATAGCGAGAAATCTAATCAGCGGCGGAAATCGATCCGCATGAATTGACACACGAAAAAGGAACAGGAAAGCCTCGCTCACAAGAACGGAGGAATGCGCACGGATGGTGCTCCCGTCGGACGTGATGACACGGACGTCGGCGGGCGACGGCCGGAGCGCAGCAAAATCCGCGCAGAACGCCATTGCAAAACAAATGCCTGCGGCTCGAGGATCACTGTGCCGCTGTGGTCGGGAATTGGGATGTACTAGCAAGAACACCGTGATCTATAGGACCTGTAAGGATAGCTGCCTACAAAGAACGAAACTACGAAAGAACTGGAGGAAAACGTGGGTCGTGGGCTGGTGGCCTCGTGGGAGCTCAAGAAGTGCCAGGACCCGATTTTTATATACGAAGTGTACACGCGGGTCGGAAAGGGACGGGAATATTTTCAAGCGTTAATTAACCAAGGGCTGGGACCACACGATCGTGCCAACCGACACGCGCCGCCTCCAATTTGACGAAGTTTACCAAAAAAAAAAATCGACCGTGGAGCAATAAGCAGTTCTTGGCCCTGTTTAGTTCCTAAAAAATTTTGCAAATTTTTCAGATTCTCCGTCACATCGAATCTTTGGACACATGCATGAAGCATTAAATATAGATAAAAAATAAAACTAATTACACAGTTTAGATGAAATGAACGAGACAAATCTTTTAAGCCTAATTAGACCATGATTGGACAATATTTACCAAATAACAACGAAAACGCTACAGTGCTCATTTTACCAAAAATTTTGCATCTAAACCAGGCCCTTGTTTGGAACTCTCAATCGCAAAATTTCCAGTTTCACGGCATAATATATCATCTGCTCGCCACGGATGAAATCCAGGCAGCTTCCCCGTTTCTTACCAGGAACCGGTTCGTCTGTCAAACTTAAGCTAGAGGAGATTTATCCTACTTACCCTAAGTATAGCTCTTGGGAAAATTCAATAAAAAGAACCCTGGCAACCTAGGCTACTACAAATCTTTGTATCATGTTGTTTGTTATTATATCAAAAAATGTTATTCTCACTTTAAAAGTATCCAAATCATGTTTACAAGCATTCCTATAGACCAATCAAATTGAAAACGGCAATGAAAATTATTGTTTGTATGTATAATTATCTAAAGAGGAAAATTCATTGCCGGTCCTTCAAGTTGGCAAGGGGTGTCATCTAGATTTCTCCACTCTTAAAATGTTATTTCTGGATCATGAACTTGGCTTCGGGTATTATCCAAGTAGAAACAGGTCCTAACCCACTCTGCAGGTTGACGTGGCATGCTGACTGTGCAGTGACGTGACCCTTACATGTGGAGCCCATATGTTGGTTCAATATATTTCTATTTTCTTTTTTTCACCATGTTTCCCCACTCCCTCTTAAAATGCTATTTCTGGGTCTATGAACTTGGCTTCGGGTATTATCTAGGCCTAGACGGGTCCCAACCCACTCTGTAGGTTAACGTGGCACGCTGACTGTGCAGTGACCTGGCCCTTACATGTGAGGCCCATATGTTGGTTCAATGTATTTCTATTTTCTTTTTTTTTTCACCATGTTTTCTCCACTCCCTCTCACCTAAGCTGAGCCGGTCAAGAGGATAACATAGCAGTAAAACCTTTATCAGTCCATTTACCCAAGGAACCCTTTATCCTTCCATTTACCCAAGACATACATCACGTGAGGCTATCATTGAAAGCACTATGCCGTTGAATTCTAAAATATTCACTCCCATGAGAAGTCGAACCTAAGACCTGAGGTGCTACTAAGATCCCTGTAACCACTAGGTTACATGCCCTTTCACTATTGTTGAATTTATCTTGTTACTAATATTGTTTGAAATACATTAATATCAATTAGTATATGTTAATCATACACTAACAATGTCATTAGTTGGATAATTGTCCACATCTGGTGAGCTTAGCTACGAAGAAACATCCAAAAACTACACATCGTGATAGCCAGACGAGGAGGGCTTTTTGCAACATTCGCTTGAACTACTCCAGCGGTACTTTTCAGCGAAAGAACTGTGTTTTTCTCTCACAATAAATCAGCATAAGCCAAATTTCAACGAAACAGGGTCTTACAGACTCCCTCCACGGACATACGATGAATCCACAGCCATAAACACTATATTAGATGGTTCCAAGCCGGCTTGTAAGAAAGGGAAGTCATGCATGATTCAAAGAACAAATTTTGTTAATCAAGAATGAAAAGGCGGGGGTTATTTTGGGATTTATTGGTAGCTTAGTCATATTTTGACAAATATGATGGTATGGGCTGCCGTGTCAGCAACACATCAGGAAGTCATGTGAATAAATTCACTTGTACCTTTTGAGTTTTCTTTACGGAAAAAGCATGGGTTTTGTGGTCCGAGATTGCTAACCTGGATCCACGTATTTGATGTTTTATTTTGTTGAACATTGTGACATAGCTAAAGTTCAACAAAAATATTCTCATTAGCATTTATTAAAAATTATTTTCATGCAAGGACAGCTGGCTATTGAATAATTACTTTCTCCGTCCAACAGAAAAAAAAACAATTCTCATTTATTGAGAAATCAATTAATTTAAGCTTAACTAAATATATGAAAAATATCAACATTTATGATTCCTATATGTAAATATCATTAGATTAATAATGGAAAAATATTTTCATAGTGTATCTATTTGGAGATATAAATGCTAATATTATTTTCTATAAATTTAGTTGAATTTTAAAAATGACTTGATTAAAAAAAATCCCCTCGCCTCGCATTCCCAAAGCACAGGTCTAAGGATCGTCCCGTTCACGGGGCAACATGCCGCTGTGTGAGGACGGGGCATAGAGTTTGGGGGTTTTCTTGGGCCCTGCGTGAAAGGTCTTCTACATTAACTACCTTAAGCACAATGCTCCGCGACCCCCCCCCCCCCCCCCCCCCGCGCGAGCATACCGCAAGTACTCTAGCAGGAAGTCGTCTTACATCTCTGGTTGGTTCAAGGAATTTTGCTTGCATGAACACACTGTTTGTCCCTTTTCTAGAAGATGACGTATATTAGCTAATTTTTCACCATAATTCACCTCAATACATGTGGATTAAGGCGAACAAAAAAGCAACCGAAGAACAAGATCTTAGTTAAGCTCAATGAAAGAGTGAAGTGTCTAATAACAGTCTAAGTGATCTTTTTTTTCAAAAGAAAAATCTCACGGCCATTCCAAAATGACTCTATGCTCATCTTGATCCATAGCTTCCAAGACATGTTAGAGTTGTGTGTGGGGAGTGACACCAGGCATACCCCTCATGCATATTTCTGTATCTGATAAGAATGCATCTCACATTTCTTTACCTAAAAGGAGTAAGGTACTTAATTAGTATGTATATTCATTGGTGCTAAGAGCAGCTCCAGTGCTAAATCGAAATGAACAGAAACAGTTCGGCACGTAGAGTTCAGTTTGAGAGAGCTACAGTCTAACATTGGTGATTGCTCCAAAGCAACAATAAACGAACTGGAAGTGACCCTAGGTGATGAATCTTCGTAGGCTACCCCATCAATGCCTATCCTATGTAAGGATTTTTTTATAGTTGGAACAGTCACCGCATGGTTCGAATTAGAGTTTGATTTTATCTCTGACAACGAGTAGCAGATCATGTAGTGTTCTCAGTCCGATTTACTTCCCCGTCGGTTCGATCTTACAATACACCCAAGTTGCTGCAAGGAAAAATATAGTAAAAGAGAAGAATAAGCTAGCACAAGCGCCCAAAACTGTTAGCATGGATGTGAAGAGTAGCATACATGCTAAGATATACTATTGGTGCTAAGACTATTTTAGTAAAAAATTAGATATTTAAAATTACCTTAGCGTCTACTTATTATTAGAAACGGTAAAGAATAAAGTAGATGTTGCTAAGAAAGAAGCAATACTAGGGCATCCGCAACCGTGTTAGCTTTTAGCAATGACTTATAATATGATTAGGCCAACATGGCATTCTCTCATGATCTTGGAATGTGGGTAAGAGCTTAGCTTGATAAAAAAAAGCTTTTTCTCTCTTCTATTAGAATATAAAAAGCTCAAAAATCGATGGTTGGAGCTGTCCTAATAATTACTCTACATCCAAATCAAGGATTAACAGATGTAGATGCTCTTGTAACCAACCGATGGAGTCGGTGGCGGACTATTTGTACATGATAGGCACGACGAGCTATGGGCTAGAATTTTCCGTGGTTCGTACCATATCTGAGGAGGACCATGTGGATACAGGCATACAGCGAAAGAAGGAAGAGTGAAAAGGACAGGCAAGGACAAAGCAGGTAAAACGTGGCTAAATTAGGAGTCGTAGCATGCCTCCTTTCTGTTCTTTGCGCACCAGCTAACACACTCGCTCGATCGCCAGTCGCCAATGCAACCACCAAATCATGAACCGAGTAGCTATAGCTCAGTAGCTTAGCTTAGCTCCAACGCAGGCTCAACGACGAGGAAATGCCTTACATTTTTTTTAAAAAAAAACCCACGAGGAAATGGAGAATCTGGCACGCCCGTCGTCAGATCGTGTGGAGCGCTCGACCGCTCGCAGCCTCGCAGTCGCAGTCGATTACTTGCATGCGCCCATATCGTGGGGGCGGGCGAGCACGTACACGGCACACGGTGCGCTTGACAGCGGCGGCGCATGGGGCACGCGAGTGCGCAGCATGCATATCTGGCTGGCCATCTGCGCGTGTCCCGCGGTGAGTCCACCGTCGACGAAGCACGAAGCACCCACGACATGCATTTTTTTTTTGAGCAACACCCACGACATGCATGTATGTATACACTATACAGGACTGGAGAGCGTTGAGAACCACAGGTTCAGCGCATATGCAGTGAGTGATATGAAGGCACCTGAACCCCACGAGCTCTCAGCTACCAAATGACCAAAAATGAAAGTGTACCTCTCGGTTCTGTTTCTTTCTTTAGCCTGAAAAAAAATATGATTTCCACTCACTCGAGGCCCAGGCTGCCCAGCTAGCCGACTCACGATCATCGGGCCCCCAATGCAGAATCACTGATTCCTATTTGTTGGGCTTAAACAGGATCATGCCTCTTGGCCCGGACGTACAGTTAGTAGGCTTCTTCTCTGGCTAGCCGGGCTCTTTGATTTGCCGGGTATATCCAGAGTCCCAATTGTCGTTATAAAATCTTCTAAAAAATTGTCGTTATAAAAAAAAGTTCCAAGTGTGTGTCGCCTATTCCAACACTTCTTCAATATCAGGTATCTGAAATTTTTGTGGTTGTTCAGGCAAAGTGTAACTTTGCCATTGTTTGGCTATAGGAAAAAGTACACATTATTTCTTGTATAAGTTGTATTTTTAATTGTACTACTAGTTGATTGTGTAAGAGCATCTCCAAGAGTTTCCAAAACTCACTTCAAATCTTGATTTTTTTGTAAGATTGAAAAAAGGCTCTCTAATTACTTTTAATCAACTCCTAATCTTTTTCGCACTTCGGAAATCAATCCAATTGCGTGGAATGCGTGTATGAGTGTATCAATTGACCAAACTAAAGGTGGAAGGATGTGGTGAAAAATAAAGAGTAAGGGATGGGTTCCCATACAAATCTAGAAGAGAGAAAGAAAGTATAAAAGTGGTTGGGATATTTGAAAATAGTTTGAGATTCTTAATGCAAAATTGTCTTCTACCCCCCACCCCACCGTTCCAAAAGTCGCTTTGAGTTTTTTTTGTTTCATACTTTTTTTGCTATGTATTTAGACATATTATTATTTCTAGATTCATAGTAAAAGGGATATATAAAAAAGTCAAAGCGACTTATAATTTAGAACGGATGGAGTATCTTTTAGGAGTGAGATTTTGAGAACGGTTGGAGGGACCCAATAAATATGCTCGTGACTTTTTTAGCCACTTGAAAAACTCATTGATTTACCGATCGTCTTTTTGGAAATATTAGAGATGCTCTAAGATTGTTGTCGGAAAATTTCTAAAAATTAAGACATCTGGAATATAGCAACTCACACACTCCAAACTTGCACGAAAGGTACTTGAGAACCAGAAACACACCCTCAATTTCTTCAAGATGCTAACATTATTCTCGCACACCGGGAAGGCCAATATCTTTGTATGCGATGCTGTCAACCATCACCAGATCTGCTGTAGCCAAATTGCATATTTTCTTGTTCAAACTCGCTCTGCATGAGGGCACGCTGATCCAAAACACCCTTACCAAAAAGAGGTATGGAAGCCTCAATGTTGCCTTGCTCTACTTCGGCTATCTATGTTGCTGCCTAGCCAAGCTGTCCTTGGATCAGTTCCTTGGCCAAATCTGGCAGCCGAATCTGGGAGAACTTTGCCACCCTACAAGCCAAAACCGTGCCAGACAAGTTTGGGATTCACTGGGTGCTTTGATCTCTGAGACGGATGAACTTTGGGAAATGTACGCATGAACATGCTGTTGAATTTCGTAGTTCTTAGGGTTCATCGGATCGGGGTACTACACATTAGGAAAACAAGTTCTTGATTCACACTACATACAACAAAACCCTAGTGCATCTTCTACCGCGAGTCAGAAAGGGGAAAAGGTTGAAGTGGAGTAGCATCGCAAACCATCAAAGGTCGTAGTGGTCGGAGCAGTCGGTGTCTCGTTCGTGGACGCCATCTTCGGTCCGGCAGTGACGCTCGGTGGAGAGAGAGAGAGGTCGGTGCGGTGAAGTGGTGGCGCAGTGGAGATGGTGGCGGCTTCCCGTCACTGGCTGTGCCCCTCTCAGATCGGGATCGGGAATGTCGGTGAGGAATGGCGGCTGAGGTGAACCTCGTGCCTTGAGCCGGCCGACCCCCACCTCTATATATAGCGCAGTGTGACGGGGCCCATCAACCATGTAGGGTTGGGCGTCCCCGATCAAGGCGCGAGAACAAGGCCCAAAAGGCCGTTGGGCCTAATGGTGGGAGATCAAAAACCTAACATTCTCCCCCTTGATCTCTCATTATTTTCTTCGTTCTTTAATTTCATACTCAAAACTTTCGATTCATATTTTTCTTGCTTCTATCCTATTCCATTATAGATCAGTGCATTGAACTGTTTCATCGTCATAGCAATTAGTGCCGTTAAACTAATAGCCACAACACATTTCTCTGTTTTGGAATAAAACTTTCTTCTGGTCCCTTCATATGTTTAGGAATCATAGGCTTTCCCTTAAACCCATGCCGGCTATATGTTCTCTGAACACGTTGGGTGGTAAGCCCTTTGTGAGCGGATTCGCGAGCATTTTCTCTGTACTTATATGCTCAAGATTTATTATATGATCCTGAACTTTATCTTTCACAACATAGTACTTTATGTCAATGTATTTGGCAGCACCACTTAACCTATTGTTGTAAGCATATTGTACCGCTGGATTGTTATCATAATACAATCTCAGTGGTTCATTGATATTATCAATCACTTTCAATCCGGGTATAAATTTCTTTAGCCAATTCACCTGCCCCGTTGCCTCATAGCATGCTACAAACTCGGCATATATTGTCGAGGATGTAGTTACGGTTTGTTTAGAGCTTTTCCACGATATAGCCCCTCCTGCGAGAGTAAATATATATCCTGACGTGGATTTTCTTTCTTCTCCCGCATAATCAGAATCTAAATACCCCTCTATCTGCAGGGAATCAGATCTTCTATACGTTAGCATGAGGCCTTTCGTACCCTGCAAATAACTTTCTTCACTAATTTCCAATGTTCTATTTCTGGATTCTTTTGATATCTGCCAAGTAACCCTGTAACAAAAGCTAAGTCATGGCGTGTACACACTTGAGCATATTGCAAACTTCCAACTGCTGAAGCATACGGTACCGCTTTCATTCGATTAATCTCATATTCATTCTTGAGACATTGATGTTCCCCAAATCTATCGCCCTTGACAATAGGAGCAGGTGAAGGACTGCACGCATGCATACTAAATTTCTTCAGAACCTTTTCTATGTATGCCTTTTGCGACAATCCTAGAACCCCCTTTCTTCTGTCTCGGTGAATCTCTATTCCCAAAATGAACGAGGTCTCACCGAGATCTTTCATATCGAAGTTCGAGGACAAGAATTTCTTTGTTTCTATTAGTAGATTGACATCACTACTAGCAAGTAGGATATCATCCACATACAAAATCAGGAATATGTACTTTCCATTCTTGAATTTTGCGTAAACATAATTGTCCTCAACATTTTCCTTAAATCCAAAACCTTTTATTGTTCTATCAAATTTCAAATACCACTGTCTTGAGGCTTGCTTCAATCCGTAGATTGATTTCTTTAGGCGGCATCCCATATTTTTTCCCTTTTACAACAAATCCTTTCGGTTGTGCCATATAAACATTTTCTTCCAAATCCCCGTTAAGGAATGCCGTCCTTACATCCATTTGATGTAACTCCAAATCATAGTGAGCTACAAGTGCTATTATAATTCTGAAGGAATCTTTACATAAGACTGAAGAAAATGTCTCATTGTAATCAATCCCTTCTCTTTGCGTAAAGCATTTCGTCACAAGTCGCGCTTTAAATCTTTCTACATTCCCTTGGGAGTCATATTTTGTTTTGTAGATCCATTTATAACCTACTATTTTGGCTCCCTTAGGAATGATTTCCAAGTCCCAAACTTTGTTGGTACTCATTGATTTCATTTCATCTTACATGTCCTTAAGCCACTTTGATGAGTGATCGCTTCTCATGGCTTCTTCAAATGAGGTGGGATCATCTCCATCTGAAATTCTTCTGTTTCATAAACTTCATAGTCATTAGAAATAGCTGACCTTCTTGTTCTTTGAGACCTTCTAGGGGCCTCTGGCATTTGTTCCACATTGGGCTGTTGCTGGTCTTCCTCATGTGCGACATTTGGTTCTATAGGTTCTTTAAGGACAGACTCCTCAAAGACAGGTTCCTCATGTTCATTCATTGTCGCCATGGGAGAACTTGCAACAGGTGTTGGCACTATAGTGTCCTGCACTGTCGGTTTAACATCAACATGTAGTGTAAAGAATGGTTCTTCAACCATCGAAGTGGGTACATGTACATGCTTCTCCTGTAGGCTTATTTCTCGTGCTACCATGCTCCCTCTGATCATGTTATCCTCCAAGAACACAGTGTGTCTTGTTTCTACAATCTTCGTATGTCTGTCAGGACAATAGAAGCGATATCCTTTCGATCTTTCTAGATAGCCAATAAAATGACAGCTGACTGTCTTAGAGTCTAACTTTTCTATGTTTAGGTTAAACACTTTTGTCTCAGCCGGACAACCCCACACACGCAAATGGTTAAGTGAGGGTTCTCTTCCTGTCCATAATTCATACGGTGTTTTAGGCACCGATTTGCTTGGGTACTCAATTAAGTATGTGAATGGCGGTTTTCAGTCCCTCCATCCATAAACTAATCGATAATGTGGAGTAACTTATTATTCTTCTTACCATATTCATTAAGGTACGGTTATATTTTTCAGCCACTCCATTCTGCTAAGGCTCCCCCGGTGTGGAGTACTGAGCGACTATGCCATTTTCCTGTAGAAACTTTGCAGATGGTCTAGGAATTTGGCCTTATGGGGGTATGTCACCCATAGTACTCTCCACCTCGGTCTGATCGTACTATCTTTATTTTCTTATTGTGCTGATTTTCAAACTCAGCTTTAAATATTTTGAATTTATCCAATGCTTCTGATCTTTCTTTGATTGGATAAATATAGCCATAACGAGAGTAATCGTCTGTGAATGTTATAAATGAATCATAACCATCCATACTTTTCATAGGAAATGGACCACATATATCAGTGTGGATTATTTCTAAAGTTCCTGCGCTTCGTTTGGTATTTTTCTTAATTTTCTTGATATATTTTCCTTTGATGCAATCAACGCATTGTTCTAAATCTAAAAGTTCTAAGTGCGGAAGAATTGATTCTTTAATCAGTCGTTCTATTCTCCCCCTCGAAATATGGCCCAAGCGACAGTGCCATAATTTCGAATAGGCATCATCAATTCGCTTCCGCTTCTTAGTTACATTCGCATATGGGGAATTATTCATATTCTCATTGCATATATTGTTCACATTCTCATTAAGAGATAATAAATAAAGATTATCTTGTCGGAAGGCAAGACCAATACATTCATTATTAACAAGTATCTTACATTTGCCATTACCAAAATGGCAATCAATTCCATCATCATCAAGTTTCGAAACACTTATTAAATTTTTACGCAAAGAGGGAACATAAAGTACTTCTTTAAGTCTAAGTACAAAGCCATTATTCAATTCTAAAGATAAATCTCCAATGGCTTCAACATTGGTTTGCACTCCATTTGCAACTTTAATCGTTCTTTCTCCTCTTTGCAAGGTTCTCGTCCCATTTAACCCCTGTAAAGAATTTACAACATGAGTAGTTGCTCCTGATTCAACCCACCAAGTGGATTTAGCATAATATAAATACAGGGATTCATCTACAAATATAATAAATTCATCACCTCTCTTTAGTAGAGATTTCAGGAAGTCTGGACAGTCCCTCTTGTAGTATCTCTTCTTGAAGCAGTGTTTTCATTGATCTTTTTTAGCTCCATCATAGGAGTTGTTCTGCTGATTTTCAGAGTCCTAGGGTTTCTTTCCCTGTGAATTTGAGAAAGATGTCTTATCCCACTTGGGTTTCCCTTGTGGTTTAAAATTCTTGCCATTAAAGTTCTTTCTTTTGTTATCTTTCACAAAGTGAGCGGATTCACCCTGTGAGAACTTTATTCTCTCCTCTCCTTGAGTACACATTGAAATAAGTCTTTCTATGCCCTATCTTTCAGGCCGCATATTATAGTTTATAATAAAAGTGTCATATTCTTTTGGCAAAGAAGCAAAAATCAAATGAATCAGGAAATCATCTTCCTTCAAATTCATTTTCTTTAGCTTAGATGTTGTAGTGT
The DNA here is from genome assembly GCA_038087645.1 of Saccharum hybrid cultivar R570. NCBI lineage: Eukaryota > Viridiplantae > Streptophyta > Magnoliopsida > Poales > Poaceae > Saccharum > Saccharum hybrid cultivar. The sequence goes on along the minus strand of JAQSUU010000191.1, from coordinate 4,373,978 downwards.
TCATCTTTAAAATGTGCTCTCTTATGCTACCGTCAGTGTATTTCTCATTCACAAGCTTCTTAATCAGTGAACTTGTTGTGGCCTTAGTAGACCCAGTAAACTGACTCTTAATTTTATCAAGATATTCTGTGGCAGTAGCACATTCAAGAATTGAGCCCCTTATCTGTTCTTCTATGGTGGCCTTGGCTACCAATAGGCACTTGCGGTTGGAGAGAGTCCATTGCATATGTTCAAGATCATATATCATTCTTATCTCAGCATGATCACGCTTTCGAGCAGCGAAATCAGCATCAAATTTATTTTCGTCTCTCATCGGGTCCTCTGGTTCAGTAGGACACGGTGAGGTGATGAAAAAATCGACCTCTCCCAACGTAAGTTCCAGTTCATATTTCTTCTGCCACACACGGTAATTGCTCCCATTGAGTGTCGGGATATTTGCTATGTTCACAATACATTTGCCTCCTGAAACCACACTAGAGTTAGTGAGAAAAGCTTATACATAAAATCACATGCTTTAACTCAACGTTGGTCAAATTAAAACATATAATTCATCCATGCAAAAATTTTACATCACCGTTGGGTAGAAATAAAATTAATGCATAATTTCTCATGGATCAAAATTATAATATTGTTATTAACAACGTTGGTCAGAAAATAACAAAATTATAATCTCATTAAAATTATCAGAAATTCGTCATTTCTCTTAAAATTAAATTATCCCGTTGGTTCAAATTTAATCAAAGAGAACAATAATTATCATGCACAGCGGAAACATTAATAATTTTTCATATTATTATTATTTTCCAGAAGCACTAAAAAATTCACTATTTTCTGAGCAAAATGTCGTTGGGCAAATTTGCACAGAAAAATTCATATAAAAAATAATTCAAATTCATCAAAACTGCTCCTGGAAAAATAAAACAAAATTTCAATTTCTTCTTCTATTTTGGCCTGAAAGCCCATCTCTTTCTCTGCTGCTTGCAAGTAGTCGGCCGAGAAACCGGCCTGGCCCAATCGCTCAAGGCTTTCTTCCCCCGCGCTCGGCCCACTCAGGCTGATCGTTTCGGTTCGGCCGAAGTCGGCCCGTGACCGGAGCGGACGCCGTGCCCAGGCCGCAACCTGGGCCTGGGCCGGCAATTCGCCCCCCCGCTCGCCCCTCTTGGGCCTTTCTTGAGCCTAGCTCTGTAGGTCATCACGAGCCGATCTGGAGCGTTCGATTTCATCCGATGGCCAGGAGTGAAGATCGGGCCATCAAAACCCCTTGACGCCGGCCACTCCCCACCGCTAGTGTTTCATTTCTTTCTTTCTTTTCCTCTCCTCAGCTTCTCTACTCAGCAGCAGCTCCCGCTGGTGACCGGAGGAGAAGTCGATGGTGGCACCGCCACGGGCCCCTTCGTCGACATGCGCGCTCGCCCAAGGCTGAGCGCGCCGCCGCCGAGCGGTCTCGCGGGCGGTGTCCTCGGACCAGTACGTGCGCGCGCCTGCATAGTTGCGAGCGGGGCATGGGTCATCTTCCCCAACGCCGGTCATATACACGACCGACGACGATGGCAGGACGGCCAGACCCAGGTAGGTTTACCGTTCCTTTTCTCTTCTAGGGTTAGGGTTTCATCCCTATTTGTTCTTGACTGTTAGGGTTAGTGTTCTTGTGCGCCGAGCCTTTCTTTAGGGTTAGGGTTCGGTCATGTCCCCGATCTGAAATCGGTTTACCCGATCTAGGTTTCTTCTCAATAAACCGTGGCTCCGGTACCATTGTTGAATTTCGTAGTTCTTAGGGTTCATCGGATCGGGGTACTACACAGTAGGAAAACAAGTTCTTGATTCACAGTACATACAACAAAACCCTAGTACATCTTCTACCGCGAGTCAGAAAGGGGAAAAGATTGAAGTGGAGTAGCATCGCAAACCATCAAAGGCCGTAGTGGTCGGAGCAGTCGGTGTCTCGTTCGTGGACACCATCTTCGGTCCGGCAGTGACGCTCGGTGGAGAGAGAGAGAGAGGTCGGTGCGGTGAAGTGGTGGCGTAGTGGAGACGGTGGCGGCTTCCTGTCACTGACTGCGCCTCTCTCAGATCGGGATCGGGAATGTCGGTGGGGAATGGCGGCTGAGGTGAACCTCGTGCATTGAGCCGATCGACCCCCACTTTTATATATAGCGCAGTGTGACGGGGGCCCACCAACCATGTAGGGTTGGGCGCCCCCGATCAGGGCGCGAAAATAATGTCCAAAAGGCCGTTGAGCCTAATGATAAGAGATAAAAAACCTAACACATGCAACAATTCATATTCATGGTGATCCAGCCGTGCTAAATCAACGTAACCAACTTCTGACATTGGCAATCAGAGGATGTAATAACGGGATGAAAGCGCTTTTCTCCTTTTTTATAATCCCCTACCTCGCAAATCTCGTATTAGGAAATATATAAAAAAAAACTCAAAAGAAGTTACGAGTCGACGGTAAGGGCAGCAGCAACGCGGGCATACGAGATAAACAGCCTCATGAACCACGTAGGAGCGGATAGACCAAGACCAACAGCTTCCCAACGCAGGGCACACTGCACAGATGCCTCCTTAGTCCCACCACTTCCTGCTGTCCCATCACTTTCCTGCATGTACACAGGCATCCGTAGAGAGAAGCACGGCTCCGGTGATGGCTGTTAGACGAGACGTTGGTCGCTTCTACAGGCTGCTTTGACAACCTGCGAAGCTAATATCTCTGCTGCTTTTTCATGTCCGAGCCTACGTGTCTGCCGAGGCCACAAGACACCGTGGCGCGTTGGGCGTGCTCTAATGGGTCCCGCCAGAGCTGGACACGACCCACAGACAGACCCTGCCCCGCCGTGACCATCTCGTCCCCGTCCAGTCCACCTTTCCCTCCTCCCCCTCTCCGACTCCGCCGCCGTCACGCCACCTCGCCGGCCGGCGGAAGCGCGGAACGCCGACCGCGAGGATGGGGAACATCTTCGTGAAGAAGCCCAAGATCACGGACGTCGACAGGGCCATCCTCACCCTCAAGACGCAGCGCCGCAAGCTCGCCCAGTTCCAGCAGCAGGTCCGCCTCCCCTTTCCCCCTCCCCTCGCCTCCCCTCCCCTTCCGCGGCACCCTGCCCTATCTATCTTGAGCTACGGATGGTCCGTCGCCCTCGCTCGTGTCGAATTCCGGCCGTCTCTCTGTCGCGCTGTGGGATCGTATCAGATTCCGGCCGTCGCGCGGGAGCGGGTGTAGGTGGGAATTGGGATCTGGAGTTGGATAGAGTGTCGTCGATTGATGAATCGGAGTAACTTGGGGGTTTCTAGTTTTCCAGGGCTCAATTATCGCGTCTCAATTAGTTGTTTTCGCATAGGGTGCCTTGATTGGAGTTGGAGTCGTGTCACAGGTTCATAGCACCGATCCAGGTCGACATATCTGCCTGGTGATCAGGAGTGAAGAGAAATTGTCCTTGTAATTCCATGCTATAGTCCAGGATTCCCAGTGAACGTTAAAACTGCTAATCTTGTTCGTCCAAACATCAATAGTTCAGTTTCTGGAGCGCGTTCCAAAAATCGTATTTGCTTTTGCTACACGTTACAGTGTATTACAATAATCGGTGTTGGATTTGTGGAATTTGCTAGCTAGTACAGACAGTTTAAGTTAATGTACTTGCATGTTATACTTCGTCTTTTGATTCTAGCTTAAAACAACCCGTGGTGTTGTCATCAGGTGCTGACTATTCTGATTAGACGGTTATTATCCTCAGTTCCTCACATTTAATCATTTCAATATCATCTCTGCTAAAAGCATAGGAGGAGTGTATTTATGTATGCTTCTCTTCCCTTCCAGCTTGAGAAGGTAATCGAAGCAGAAAAGGAAGCTGCGCTGCAGCTGGTTCAACAGAAGAAGAGAGACAGAGCTTTGATTGCTCTGAAGAAGAAGAAAGCTCAGGAAGAGCTGTTGAAACAAGTTGACGCATGGCAAATGAATGTTGAACAACAGGTTTGTAGTTCATTCAAATAATTGTTCTTTAATACTAGTTATTAAATATTGTCGTGTAGGGCTGGAGTTCTACATTTCTTATTGAAGTTAAGGAGCACTTAGTTTCTTAATTTGATGTATGATAACCTGACAGTATTTTCGTTCGCTTGGTTTAGCTGGCAGATATTGAACTAGCAAGTAAACAGAAGGCTGTATTTGAAAGCCTGAAGGCTGGAAACGCTGCCCTTAAGTCTATACAGAATGAGATAAACATTGATGATGTCCAAAAGCTGATGGATGACACGGCCGAGGCTAAGGCTTATCAAGATGTAAGTTCAATTAACTCTACCTGTATACATTCATTTGATCATTTCTATAGGGGCAGTATGCACTTGGAGTTCATCCGCTGCCAGTCTCTTTGGGATTGTCTCTTCTAATGAACTTCATTTACAGCATCCTTATTAAGATACATACAATTGCACCTCAAATCGGGTCAATATCCCCTTTGATTTTTTTTTGCCAGCAACTTGTTATACTGTATAGGCATTGTGATAGCAACACATCAGAGTGAAATTATGGAGTGCAGCCATATCCTGTCTGAATATAAGTATTGCCTGTTTCCATCCAGTCATCCAGTCGTTTGTGGCAACTATGATTGCGTGCATATTTTCAGATTTTCATCATAACTTGTTTTGAGCATGGTTATAATGTTGGATGTAGGTAGTGAATGACTAAATATGATTGGGACTACTATTTATCACCCTTGTGAAATTGTGACCTATATACAAGTAGTTCTGTATTCTGCTTTCCTTTTAGGACCTCATAAAAAGCATACCTTCTGTTGAATTGTTGTGATGTTGCCCCAACTGCAAAAGAATGGGCCTATTTTCTTTTTATTGACTTGTCCAATCACTTGTCGATTTCAGGAAATAAATGCTGTTCTGGGCGAGCAGCTCTCAGCTGAGGATGAAGAAGCTGTTATGGCCGAGTTTGAAAATTTGGAAGCTCAGGTTTGGCCAACAAAGCATCTAGAGTTCTTATCTGTTGAGAAGCAACCCAAAATTATGCCATTTCTACAAACGAGACTGAAAATTCTACTTTGTACCAGATTTACATTTCACTCTTGGTCATAAATCCTCCTCTCATATACAAATATTGTCCCTGCTCGGGCCAAACCAGAAAGAAGGCCCATGAATTATGTGTAACAAACTGATTCCTCATGAATGCTAACATCACAGTAGGCATTACAGGGCTTAACCTCTGATTAGTCTCTCTCCCATGATCCTCAGCTATTCTGATTCATTTTATCTATTCACGTAAGCACTTGAAAGGCTCCAAATTTTTTTTCTGGCCTCTTTTTAGTGGCATGACATTGTCTATGATTTTGAGCAATCACATTTAAGCTTCAAAATCTAAAGTGAGATGTAGATGGTTCTGTTTCTGTCTTGCTAGTTTAAAGTCTATCTTAGTTCTAACATCGCCTTTCTTTGCAGCTTGCCGTTGAGTCTTTGCCAGACGCTCCTGTTACTGAAGTACAACCTGCAGAGAAAAGGAAAGCTCCGGTTGACACAGAAGCTGCACCTGAGGACATCGATGAGGTTATTGAGCTTCCTGATGTGCCTACGAAAGTGCCAGAGAGGCCTGAAGCTCCAGAAAAGACCAAAGGTTTTGATCTCATGTTATTATCTCATTCTATATTTTTTTAGGTACCTGTGTTTTTGTTTATATGGTGCATTGATGATATACTTTTTGCCGACAGTTTTGGAGGAGCCACTACCTGCATAGTGGATGGAACTGAGATGAATAGGGCACACTTAGTTTTGCAGGAATTGTAACATACCCACCATTTCATTGTACCATCTCATTTTCAGCCATATCAGAATTTTATTGTGTACATACAGCAAGAAAATTTGTTGTTCTTGACTATCAATTATCACCAGTTTGGATTTCTCAGTGCCCCATTTGTTATAGTCACATCCTTCGGGGTAAACATCATATTTTCATTGTGTTTCTTTGAAGGCAGAAATGCTTGAAGTTTGCAAGCACTTACCTTGTTCCATATGAATGTACTTAGGCCCCATTTGGTTACGACGTGTTAAAGTTTAACTCCCATCACATCAATGTTGCGGCAAATGCATGGAGTACTAAATGTAGACTAATTGCATGCATGTTGACACATATTAGGAGTAATTTACGAGATGAATCTATTAAGCCTAATTAGTCTAAAATTAGAAATTTTTTGTCAAATAAGACGAAAGTGTTACCGTGTTTGTTAAACTTTAACACTCAAACCAAACACCCCTTATGTTTTTGCCAAAGCTGTAAAATATACGCCATTTGTAGGTGCCACTTGTTGCTTGAATTTAAGTGGTGGTGTGAAATAAAATATTCAAACATGCGTGTGGTTCTGGCACTCAATCAGAGCAGCCTGTATCGAGTACATTGAATTGCCTATATAAGGTGCTAATATTTTGCAGTTCTTTTTTTCCCCCTTTGGGTCACTATATATGCATCATAGTGTACAATTTCATTTCATTATAAACACAAAAAAACTGTGGTTCGCACCAGATATGCAGGTCATAAACACCAAAAAATATTTCCTATGGGTTACAGATTACTTGTGTTCAGGAATATTTTAGCAAACTTTTACTAGTTTCCAATAATCTAGTGTGTTCTCTGGACGTAACAGTTCAACTGTGAACGTGTTGCACTGTAGCGAGCAATTACTCCTACTAGTGTAGAGATTTGAACTGAAATTCGGGTGTTGAAAAGGCACAAAAAAGTATTCAGAAGAAAACCGCAGACACCACACCACGTCACCCAAGTACTGTTCCATCTGTCATCCGTGTTAATTGCTGATTGGATATAGCTGGGGCATATGTTGCAGCAGCTCACTTGGTAGCGCCTGAACCTGACGCGACAGTTCGTTTCCAAATCCATTCTGAAGATCAACGGGCTATATATATATATATATATATATATATATATATATATATATATATATATATATATATATATATATATATATATATATATATATATATATATATATATATATATATATATATATATATATATATATATATATATATATATATATATATATATATATATATATATATATATATATATAATGTAAAATTGCAAATCGTATTCCAATGCTGTTGCATCATCATGTATATGATGATTGCTACGATTTGCCATCGCGTTATGGGAGTAGTTGAATTCCGTGGAGGTCGCTTTTGTCGGTTCGATTGGATGCTTGATCTAACTGAATTTTCATGGCAAATACAATAATATCGTTGTGCTTCTTCGTTTGATTGGATGCTCATATATACAAATGTAGCTCATCGATCACCACGTTTGTTTCAGTGTTTGAAATGGCCAGCGCCATAGCTTACCGCTTTTCTCGTGTATCCACAAACCAAAGTATTCGATCACTCTATTTCAAATTATAATTCATCTTCGTTTTGTCGCAAGTTAAACTTTTCTAATTTTAACTATTTTATTGTTTAAATATATATATAATAACACCTACACGTTTTAAAATAAAATGCTCAATATTCACGATGTCAACAGAGACCACTACTTGAGGAGTATGGCGCAGGGTGCACGCAAGGCTAGTGTTTGGGTGCGGATGGAATGGAAGAGCCGTTCGGTTTAATTGCCATTTCTATTTGCACAAGGCTTCTCAAAATGTCCAGCTGGGAGAATTCGGCATGTTTTGCCGAAACGAGCAGCTGACTGGGAAAGTTCAAATTTATTGTGCAACCAAGGCCTGTGACCGCTGATCAATGCTGCTTACCAATTACCACTTCCTGCCGTGCAGTTTCTTTCACCAACCGGTGCAGCTACTTTGTATGCACTCTTCCGGAGTTCCAGTGCCTCCAAAACAGTGTGCGCATGCCTACGGTATCGGTAGTGTACATGTGTCCAAGCGTATGTGTTGTTTTATTTTAAAGATTAAAGAAAAACTTAACACAATAACTTCGAAAACTTGTATATAATAATCGCTAGATGGTTGCCTGCCGTTTTCTTTCTCCTGTTATATTTTTTATAATGAACTATAAATAAAATATATTTCGTTTACTTTTAAAAAAAACCCACATATTTCGCTTTGAATGCCGGTGTGCAAGAGGATCTCCTCTGGAGCCGCTACACGCAGAATGTGCCACACCCGGCGTGCGTGCCTGCTGCTGGGCGAGCAGCGTGAGTGCACCGCTGGCCACAAGTAGCAGTGCTTCCTTTGCGCTCTCGTTCTTTTCTCCAACAGTGACGCTGACACGGGCCCTTTCGAAGCGATCGTTTGGCTTCCCGGGCGATTCAGGGAAACCTGTGCTGAACACGCCGCCCGCCCGGATCAGCGTCGGGATTATGTGCTTCAATTCGCGTGGGGCCACGTCTGTTTTCGGACGACGACGCATATCCCGGTTCCCAGCAGAGCCGTGTCACGAGTTCGGCGAGCCCCCTATTTTTACGTTTGTTTCTCTTCTTCTTCTTTTGCATCCGTCGTCGTCGTAAGCGTAGACCAAAAGCTCCTGTCGGTTTTGTCTGTGTAAATGTGTTATATGCACTACAAGCACAAATTTGTAGACGTGGTGGCTTGCTGGCAACGTCGGTAGACAACAAAACCGTGTGACGCTCGTAAGCTTTTTCGCAGTGCTAGCGTCTAGCGTACGTACTGCGCATATGCATGGAGAAACAAACGAAAGCACAGGGACAGGGTGCTCGGTAGCTGTTTCATTGTGCCATCCACCTGCGTGGTCAGCCTCACTACTGCACCAGCCAGCTGATTCATAACCATGAATCTCCTAGGTCCTAGCTAGCTTGGAGCACCAGCGAACAGACTGCACCCGCGCGCGAACTCATGAGGGCATAAGACCAGCGCGCATGGGCACTTGGGAATTTCGCGTTCCAAGGGCATCCCATAGACATCAATGCGTCGGTTCGTTCATCTCTTCAGGCTGCAGCACAGTTCCCTAACCGCTCGAATAGACCGCGCGTCTGCAGCGCCGCCGCCGCGCACCGCGGCCGCCGGGGGGCCGATCGACCGGTCAAAGCCCGCCGCCGCATAGGCATAGCTGCTACGCACTGCCACTCAACTCCGGCCGGGTCCCATCTCCATGCATACAGATACCCGTCGCTCTCCTCCACGGCCGGCTCCACTCCCGGCGCACGTATACACGGGATATACCAACCACTACTGCACCCGGCAGCAGTGTATGTGTACCACAGCACAGAGCGAGCACACTTCACGAGTGTGTATATATAGCATAGCATCGGGGAGAGAGCTCCAAGCCTGCATCCAAAACACAGCCAGCTAGCTCATCAGCTTGGCACGTCGATCTACCCAGCCATCGCCAGCACTGATCACCTGCTGGCAGATTGAGCGACCGATGGCACGCGCGCTCGTGGCCATGGCGCTGCGCTTCCTCCGCGACTACGTGCGGGCGTCGGACCTGGCCGTGGCCGCCGCGGTGCTCTTCGTCTGCAGCGCGGTCAGGAGCCGGCTGTCGTCCCGGCCGGGCGAGCCCATGCTGTGGCCGGTGGTGGGCATCATCCCGACGCTGTTCGAGCACCTCGCGATCGGCGACGTCTACGACTGGGGCGCGGCGGTGCTGTCCCGGTGTCGCGGCACGTTCCCGTACCGCGGGACCTGGGGCGGGGGCTCCTCGGGCGTCATCACCTCCGTGCCGGCCAACGTGGAGCACGTCCTCAAGGACAACTTCGACAACTACCCCAAGGGGCCCTACTACCGGGAGCGGTTCGCGGAGCTGCTCGGCGACGGCATCTTCAACGCCGACGGCGACTCGTGGCGCGCGCAGCGGAAGGCCGCCAGTGCCGAGATGCACTCGGCGCGGTTCCTCCGGTTCTCGGCGGCCACCATCGAGAGGCTGGTGCGTGGTCGGCTGGTCCCGCTGCTGGAGACGCTGAGCGAGCGTGGGCACTCCGTGGACCTGCAGGACGTGCTTCTCCGCTTCGCGTTCGACAACATCTGCGCCGCCGCGTTCGGGGTGGAGGCCGGGTGCCTGGCCGACGGGCTCCCCGACGTGCCGTTCGCGCGCGCGTTCGAGCGCGCCACGGAGCTCTCGCTCACCCGCTTCTACACGCCGCCCTTCATCTGGAAGCCCAAGCGGCTCCTCTGCGTCGGCAGCGAGCGCGCGCTCGTGGAGGCCGCCCGCGCCGTGCGGGAGTTCGCCGAGCGCACCGTCGCCGACCGCCGCGCCGAGCTGTGCAAGATCGGGGACCTGGCCGGCCGCTGCGACCTCCTCTCGCGGCTCATGTCGTCGTCGCCCCCTCCCGCCGACGCTGGCGCCGGCCTCGCGGCGGGGTACTCCGACGAGTTCCTGCGTGACTTCTGCATCAGCTTCATCCTCGCGGGCCGCGACACCAGCTCCGTCGCGCTCACCTGGTTCTTCTGGCTCCTCGCCTCCCACCCGGACGTGGAGGCCCGCGTCCTCGACGACATCGCCCGCGTCGGCGGCGGCGACGTCGGGGCCATGGACTACCTCCACGCGGCCCTGACCGAGTCCATGCGCCTGTACCCGCCGGTGCCCGTGGACTTCAAGGAGGCCCTGGAGGACGACGTGCTCCCGGACGGCACGCTGGTGCGCGCGCGGCAGCGGGTGATCTACTTCACGTACGCCATGGGGCGGGACAAGGCCACCTGGGGCCCCGACTGCCTGGAGTTCCGCCCGGAGCGGTGGCTGAACAGGAGCGGCGCGTTCGCGGGCGGCGCCGAGAGCCCCTACAAGTACGTGGTGTTCAACGCGGGGCCCAGGCTGTGCGTCGGCAAGCGCTTCGCGTACACGCAGATGAAGACGGTGGCGGCGGCGGTGCTGGCGCGGTTCCGCGTGGAGGTGGTGCCGGGGCAGGAGGTGAAGCCCAAGCTCAACACCACGCTCTACATGAAGAGCGGGCTCATGGTGCGCTTCGTCGCCAGGGAGCAGCGGCACGAGCTCCGCCACCCTGTGCCTGCTGCAGCTGATGATGCAGGTGGGTGCTCGCTCCATTAACACGACCTGCCTCTAAATGCAGCGCGCGATTGAGCAGGACTGTTTCATTCATTTATACTCATGGAATCACCGGTTTCTCGTCGAACAGGGGAAGATTGAAGAAGATCAGTTCGAGGCCCTTTTCTGGGGGATGAAGCACAACACCACCCAGGAAAGAACTAAGTAAAAGTTACTCAGTGCGGAAGACGTCCAATGCGCAAATTAAAATGAATGGGTGAATGAGCCCATGGATATATACTGTGGCAGTGGTATACTTGTGCTATATACTTCCTGTTTTCTCTGTGTGTAAGTAAGTACGTCGTATCGTGGTAAACTGGTAATGCCGTCCCCATGAAAATTCACTTTACTGTGTGTTCCAACAAACGAATGTACATTTGTTCCATCTGTTTGAAATACAAACATTATTTCATACACTTTACAATAATTACTCTATTAATATAAACTGTAGTTAATGTCATTAGATTTGATTTTTTTAAGTACACGTACATTCTAATGATCACAACAAGAAAGACCGACTCGGTGAGTAAACATGCCGAGATGGCAACTTGGCAAGCATAAAGCATATGAGGTTCAGGAGAGGAGGGGGGAGTGGCGTGAGGTTTTGAGGTGCTTCAAAGAATTTTCTTGTCATGCCAACAAATTAGTCTCTCTTGAATAGCTCACCTGGGTCTGGGTGGGTGCAATCCTTCCCACATGTGTAACGTTCTATGTGGTTTTCTTGTTTTTCTATCTCAATTGCAAAAAAATCAGGTACGAGGTTAATTGAACAAGAATTTATCTCCTAAAGTTAATTAAAATAATAGTATATACATGAATTAAATAACTTGGCTTTGGAGACGCTCTTTTGGACAGTCCTAACCCTCCTAGTAGGAAGGTTTCTGTAGAGGCAGCTACGACTTTCATCCCCTAAAGTTCAAAACTTCAAACTCATGTGTCTACGATCTTAGCAGCCATGTTCCCGTTTCCGTCCCCGTTCTCGGAACAAGAACGAGAACTTATGATATCATTTTATAACGTGGGAACGGAAACATTTGCGTTTCTAGAACGTAGACATTCTCGGAACGTGGAACATGGGAACGAGACGTGGGTCATGTTCCGTTCCCAGGCTGTAGATTACAGAGTACATACATTTGTGCGGGTTGCCTTCGGACGATTTATTTGTATCCATGCAATAGGCGATTCACGGGTCACAGTGGCGTGTGTTACAGTGTCTTGGGTGGTAGCGTGCTCATGTCATGTGTCCCTCCTGCAATTGCAAAAGGAAAACGAGTTAATACAGTTTAATTTTCAGGCACGTACGTACGTAGGCGTCGCCAGCGTCGACGTACGTGTGGATAGTGACATCATTGTCGCCGTGCTGCCTGTATCTGTCACGCGATGCAACGATTGCAAGTCCGCATGGATGCATCATTCAGGGTTGGTTGCGGACGTGGCGATTTGTATCTAATTGCAGTGAAATAACGTCCGAATCAGTGATTCAGCGGTGCTGCTAAGAACCCCTATGACCCCAGATTCCTGCATGGAGTGGGTGACATCATGCCCCTCCACCTCCACTGTTCAACTTCACAAGTCCATCTCAGACGACACACTGACGCAACGTGCGCCCGCTGCTCCCCGCCGAGTCAACTGAACTCACATGAACCTCGATCGTGAAAGATTTGTTTAACCTGATCTGAGCTTCCTACGCATAGTCGTTAATTCAGTCACGAACCTAAGAATTCATAAACACATGTATTCCGATGCCGCCGTCGGCCCTTCTCTTTCTGCTCGTCGCCCACCTCGCCGCCGGCGAGCCCACTCCTGCCACGACCCTGACTGCCACCCCGTCGACGCTGACCAAATCAGACCACGCAATCACCCTCCGATGGTCGGGCCTCCCCGACCCGAGACCGCTCGACTACGTCGCCGTCTACTCCCCGCCGTCCTCCGGCGACCTCAATTACCTCGGCTTCCTGCTCCTCAACTCCTCCGCCTCCTGGGCCACGGGTGCCGGCAGCCTCACGCTCCCGCGCCTGCCCGACCTGCGCGCCCCCTACCAGTTCCGCCTGTTCCGAGGACGACGGCGCGTTGACCAGCAGGACGGCGACACGCTCCCCGACGCCAGCCACCGCGCCGCCGTCTCCGGCGATGTGGCCTACGAGGGATCTGGCGCCCGGCCCGCTCAGCTGCACCTGGCGTTCACCGACGAGGTGGACGAGATGCGGGTGCTGTTCGTGTGCGGCGACGACGGGAGGAGGTTCGTGAGGTACGGGCCCGCTGGTCGGCGCGAGGAGGAGTGGGAAGAGGTGCCGGCGGAGGCGAGGACGTACGAGCAGCGGCACATGTGCGACTACCCGGCGAACGACAACGTCGGGTGGCGGCACCCTGGGTTCGTCTTCGACGGCGTGATGAAGGGATTGCAGCCTGGGACAAGGCACTTCTACAAGGTACATATAGCTTGCATGAATTTTGCTAGTTTGCACTTCGAGTGATATGATAAGTGGCTACTAGTAGTACTTTCATTGTGATCTGAGAGTTTGAATTTCTGATAAATAGAGCTCATTGTAGCATCTGGGTGCCAATAAATATTTTTGTTGGATACTGTTCGGCTCCAGCTTGATTGGAACGATTGCTGCCTACGAGTCACTTCAGATCTGAACTGATAAACCCTTGGGATTTATTTGGTTCCCCATCTGTGGATCTGCCCATCCGAACATCCTAGTTTGGGGCCTTGGATCGTCTGAAAGTTGTGCGAAATTTAATTTTAGAACACTAGCTTCAGTTTGATAGTCAAGTTTTTTATGCTTGCTTCCAGTGTTCGTGCAAGAATTCAAGTGTGCTTCGATTAGGGAACCAAAGCCTACCAGAATCACTCACTACTTGCATTACAGCGTACCTACTAGTCCATAAACCTGTGTATCTGCACAGGGCTAGCAATTTTACAACACAAGTATTAGAAGTTTTCAGATAAATCTAGACCTGCAAAAATTGAAATTGTCCATACATATACTTCGTACTCTCTTTCCTATGTAAGACTATGGATACCAAATTAAGTGACTTCCTATCCTCATTCCAAGTTTTCCCTTTTTCATCGCATCTCCACATGCGCTTGACATGATTCCAAGTTTTTTTTTCTATTCGAAAACACTTTTTGTCTTGATGGCTCAAAACTTTGTTTTTGAGATTCCTTGGAATTGTTTTGCTCGCTCGTTTGTAATAATGAACAGCCATATGCATTAGTCGATGCAGAAGCTAGGATATTAATATATTATCTTTTTTAAAAAAAGACATGTGCTTAGTCGAAACCTTACCTTGAGCTATGTTAGCTGTTGTTGTAGCCTATCTATCGAGAGTCGTGACTTCATAAACAAGTTTGTTAAAATCATGGTCCTGAATTGTATTGAAACTCTAATGGTAAGATCCCAAATTGTAGGATCATAATTACTAGAATCACAAAATTGTAGGTTCTACTTAACAGAATTGTAGAATCAACCTAATAAACTACTCCCTCCATCCCAAATTATAAGACATTCCAAGAATCTTGGAGAGTCAAAGGATCTCAAGTTTGACCAAATTTATATGATAAGATAATAATATTTATGACACCAATTAAGTATCATTAGATTTTTCATTAATTATATTTTTATAGTATACCTATTTGATGTTATAAATTTTTATAATTTTCTCTATAATTTTGGTCAAACTTAAGATGTTTTGACTCTCCAAGATTCTTGAAATGCCTTATAATTTGGAATGGAGGGAGTAAGATTGTAAAGTAGTAAAATCGCACCATAGAATTTTGATTTTAGCAACTATGTTCATAAGTTCAGATTTTGGCTTCCCATTCGATCTTACCTACTGCAATTTTTAATAGAACATTTTCCCTCAACATATAAGTTGAAACCCTAGCATTTGCTCTCTCCCTTATTCCTGGCCCATTCTTTGGAGTTTTTTTTTTAATTAAGTATCTAGATTTTAGGTCTAAGAGTGAACTCTAATTTACTAAAATTGCATAAATAGGCATTTCATTCAACCTATACCATAGTGCTCAATGTGTTGAATTTTCTCTAGGAAAAATGGAGTGCTTACTATTAAACTAGCAATGTACATATGCTACGATTTTTCGAATAAAACATAATAAGTTTACCTGAAGTAACAACTTATGTAATTTTTTAGCATGGAGTACTATTAATATAATTTAACATGGAATGACAGTTGCGCTTTGAAGTTCACTAGAATTAGGATCTTTGCTTGTCGCATAATATCGAGCTTGGACCTGGGCTATTTTAGTCTTTATTAGTGAAGCACAAAGAGCAGGACTCCATTGCAAAAGCTTAGATTTTGATGTTAGGAACAGCTGGCTTGGTCCTCAATAGGGAACATTTCATCCATTTTGAAGAGATGTCTTAATAAATATCAACAAATAGACTTTTGGAGCAACCACATTTGCATGACAAGCTAAACTAGGTCAAACAAATAATTATTTTTTATAGATCATAGTTTCAAGTTTCAACCATGATGAGCGTCCAACATCATCAGCATTTGGTATAAATATTCCATCATATGTCACATTCACCTGATCTTTTCAAGTTTGAACTGTTATTGGTAGGTTGGCAATGGCAATGATTCAGGAGGTTGGAGTGAGACATACAGCTTCATCTCACGTGACATTGAGGCCAATGAGACCATTGCATTCCTCTTTGGTGATCTGGGCACTTATGTTCCTTACAACACCTACTTTCGAACACCTCAAGAAAGTTTGTCAACTGTGAAATGGATCCTCCGTGATCTTCAAGCCCATAAAAACAAACCTGCAGTCATTTCACACATCGGTGACATCAGCTATGCTAAAGGTTATGCATGGTTATGGGATCATTTCTTCGAACAGATTGAACCTATTGCCGCGAATACACCATACCATGTCTGCATTGGAAATCATGAGTACGACTGGCCTTCCCAACCTTGGAAACCCACCTGGGCTGCAAACATATATAATGGGAAGGATAGTGGCGGTGAATGTGGTGTACCATACAGCATCAAGTTCAGAATGCCTGGAAACTCCTCTTTCCCTACTGGCATCAGTGCTCCTGACACTCGGAATCTCTACTACTCATTTGATGCAGGTGTTGTTCATTTTGTTTACATGTCCACTGAAACTGATTTCACTCGTGGCAGTGATCAGTACAACTATATAAAAGCTGACCTTGAGAGTGTCAACCGGAGTCGAACACCATTCATCGTGTTCCAGGGTCACCGACCGATGTACACCTCAAGCAATGAGGTCAAGGACACAGCTCACAGGGAGCAGATGATTCAGCATCTGGAACCTCTCTTTGTGAAACACAGCGTGACACTTGCTCTGTGGGGACATATTCACAGGTATGAGAGATTCTGCCCCATGAAGAACTATCAGTGCCTTAACACGTCGTCAAGCTTTGTGTACCCTGGTGCTCCTGCTCATGTTGTGATCGGGATGGCTGGGCAAGACTACCAGCCAAGCTGGGAACCGAGACCTGACCACCCCAAAGTTCCTATATTCCCTCAGCCACAGAGGTCCATGTACCGCAGCGGTGAGTTTGGGTACACGAAACTTGTGGCCACAAGGGAGAAGTTGACACTAGCGTACATTGGGAACCATGATGGGCAAGTCCATGATATGGTTGAAATACTCTCGCGGCAAGTCGATACTGATAGCACACCTGATGAGCATAAGCTGGTTGGTGCGATGCCAAAAAAATTAACATATATGGCAATTGCTGGCTGTGTGATGGTTGCGATGCTGCTCGGTTTCATGGCTGGCTTCGCCGTTAGAAAGAAGATGGACTCTGCACGCTGGACTCCTGTAAAAGATGAGGAATCCTAATTACTTCAACCTTTACTCGTTTTTGTTGGTAAGCACTCTTTCTTTTCCACTGTAACTTATCTAGATACCAACTAAATATTTGACCTTTAGACTGATTGTTATTGTTAAGTATGTAACTTTGATTAAAGTTGTTGTGTGTATCCTTTGGTGCAGAGGTTTGGGTGCTTTCAAAATTTTTGTATCAACTCAATTTAATGATGATCAATAAACTTCCTTCTTTCGAACTAAATATTTAGAAAAGGTATATGAAAACTATTTAGAGCTTGCCTTGAACCACATTTTGGCTATGAACTACTGAGGCATGTTAGGAGGAGCTTCGGCTCTGCTTCTCCATGTACGATAGCATGGAGCTCTTTTTATCTCTCTTCTTAAAATAACTAGAGGCCCATGAACACTACCACAGAGAAGATTTTTAGAGACCAGTTTTTTTAGAGGCGGGCAAACTAACCGCCTCTTACAAATGGTCTCTGTTAATGACCATTTACAAAGACGGTCACTATTTTTGGCTTACCGAATCTGGCTCCTTCGTGCATAGCTAGGAGTCAGAGACAGGTGAAATAGGTTCTAAACTTCGTCTTTTTTTGTTTGGAATTGTCACAGACTCACAGTTCCTAATTAACTACATGAAAGAGCTAGTGATAGTCAATTGTAAACAACCTGAGTGATTGTAGGGTCCAACTTTCAATCAAGCCAGACAACAACACTAGCTCATCAATAATCAAATAGTAATGTTTTCGAGAGGAAGGAAGCTTTGGGTTATATAACTGAAAATTGGTGCCTGAGGTGGCAGACTTTTTTGTGGGGTGACAAGAAGAGAACATTCTGATTTCCCCATGGAGAGGACGTCGTGAAGACGCATTCAATGAGTTCAAAGTTTTCGAAATTGTAGGTCTAAGCTAAATACCAAATTTGTCAAGAGAGGACTGAGCGCGAGGAATGAATCCGAAAAGATTATTTTTGAGATCATTCTGTAGTAGATTCTTTCCTCTTTTTTCCCCTAACAATTGTCAGAAGATCGGCATACGCATCCCGTCTGCTGACTCCGGTGTTCATCCTACAAACTTCGTCAAGAATAGCCTATGATCCTAATGAACCCAGCTAGCAAGTCTTCCAGAGTTGCAGTTCGATCTAGGCGAGCGTGGCCGGCCAGCGCGCGACGCGCCTCGTGCTGGTGACCGGTTTGAACCACTGGCCCTCCGGGTCGCACGTCCCGTCCCCGTGCTGGCACGCGCACGGGTTCGTCACGATGCTCCTGCGGTCCGTGCCAACGTCCAGGCACAGCATGCCGCCGCCGCCGTCCTCGCTGCCGCCCAGCCCAAGAGCGGCGGCATTGACGGCGACGTGCATCGCGGAGTCTGTCGCCAGGCGCCACGTCGACAGGGGGTCGCCGCAGGCGTTGGTGCTGAGCCGCGCGGGCTGCCCACGCCCCTCGGCCCGCAGGCACGGGAGTCCCGCGGCCGCGGCGTCCCTCAGAACAAGCGTCGACGACGGCGGCGCGTATGCCCACGCGTCCGTCTCGTTGCACGGGCCCAGCTCCAGCGTCGTCGTCGCCGCCGTGGCCACGCGCCGCACCGCGCAGAGCCCCGTGAGCGGGTGGAACAGCACGGTGTACGGCAGCGCCTCGCCGTAGCCAGGCCCTTTATGAAAACGCCCCACGCGTCAGTCAGCATGCCATGGGAATTAATCTGGAGCAGCGATGATATCGCGACGCGACTAACCTTGGAGCGGCCGCTGCAACGCCTGGATCCTCGGGAGCACGGTCTCGTTGCGGGGCTTGCTCCAGGACCAGTCGAGGACGCCGTACACCTCGTCCATCCCGGCGACGCCCTGCCGCAGCGCGTAGCTGCCCTGCAGCGCCCAGTACGCCCAGTCCACGTCGTGCTCCGCGGCCACGGCGGCGGCGCACGGGAAGTAGCGGTTGTCCTTGCGGTCGCCGCCGCGGGAGTCGGCGCCGAACTCGCTGAGGAAGAGCGGGAAGCCCCGGGCGAGCAGGAACCCGCCGCGGCGCGCGAAGTCGCGCGCGGCGCGGCCGCACACCTCGTTGGCGCCCTCCGCCTCCCACGCGCGCGCGTCCGAGAAGCTGTACCAGTGCACCTCGAACACCAGCTTGTTCTCTGCCGCGAAGCTGACGCCCACCTGCCTCGCGGCCAGGAAGGACAGGTCGTAGTCGTAGCTCAGGCCGCCCATGATCACCAGCGCCCGAGGGTTCGCCGCGTGAACCGCTTCCGCTCCCCTCTGCATGTACCTGCCCCGCCAGTCCGGTGCAGTTTCAGATTTTTCTTTTTCAGTAAAGCAGAAATGTACGTGCAAAATCTGCATTGGAACTCCACCGACTGAAATGGCATGATGCACAACTGATAACTTACGTGTACCAATCGTCGGGGTTCTGCCTCGGGCCACGGAGCTCGTTCCGCAGGCTCATGCCGACGACGTTGGGCACGTCGGCGAAGATGGTGGCCATGCTACCCAGCCCGTCCACCCACACGTTTGGGTCGAAGTCCCTGTCGCCGAAGAACCCATTGCCGTCGTCGTTGCTGCAGCACCACCCCGGCGTGCTCACGTGGTTGTCCAGGATCGCCATGACGTTCTTCTCCCCCAGGGCGTTCACCACAGCCTGCACGGCATTGCAAACGTGGCATTGCTTGAAGATTATTGAAACGAACAAGACTAGCTCCTCTCAGGAAGTCAGGAGATGGCTGTGGCCAGAGCTAGCGTGCGTGCATTGCCTTGAGCGAGTCGATGAGTGTGAGATCGAGGAAGCTGGGGTTGTTGACCTCGACGCCGCCGACCGTTTCGGAGAGGCCGTGCGCCAGGAGGGACTGCCGCACGGTGAGCGCCGACAGCGAGGCGTTGGTCGCCAGCGCGATGGGGTACGTGAGGCGGACGCAGTTGAACCCCAGGGAGACGATCATCCCGGAGATGGCGCCCACGGGCTGCCTGCCGAGCCCCTCGGTCACCACGGGCTCCAGGTGCGACGGCCAGTTCACGCAGGCCAGCTTCACCCGGTGCCCGGCCGGGTCCACGATCCACCGCGACGACGTCGACAGCGTGACGGCCGCCGCAGGCTCGCGGTGGCCGGCGAGGACGACGACGAGCAAAAGGCACAGAGCGGCACGGAGGGAGGACACCAGCCACATGGTGTGCGTGCGGGGGATTCTCTGTTGGCTACAGCGCGCGTCCAGGAGTGTGATGAGCGCGTGTTTATAATGTTTTAATGAGATCGATCGGCGCAGTGGCGTGCTCCTAATTCGCATCTGCACACGGTAAAAACAAAACAAATAGCTGGAGAAGGTTGGTGATGAGTTGGAGTGGCCAACATAAAAATGTAGATTCACGACGACCTCGCCGGACTTACCAGCGACAGTTGTTTAGCGTGTTAGGGGAGGATCGAATAACATTTCTCATGTTGCCGTGTTAGCTACAACTGCGCATGTTGATTACAGCACGAGGTGCTAAGATGCCAGAGAATTAGGGTCTGGATTCATTAGGCTTTGTTCGGATGTCGTCGGATTCACCTCAATCACATATGTTGAGGTGGATTGAGGTAAATCCAAACAAGCCTTAGTGGTAATGGTTAACTAGCTAATAGCTAAAGGTCTATTAACTGTTAGCTAGTTAATTATTAGTAGGAGATATTTGGATCCACATGCTACTAGGTGATTGGATAATTGGCTGGAGATGTATATGAACTATTAGCACCCTTTGACCATCTAATAAAGTACTACTTACCTCAATCTAAAATAAGTGCACACCTCGCTTCCCAAGAAGTCAAATTATTTAAAGTTTGACCAAATATGGAGAAAATAATATCAATATTTATATCTATAAAGAAAATATATTTCACTATCAACCCGACAATA
This sequence comes from Saccharum hybrid cultivar R570, assembly GCA_038087645.1. Lineage (NCBI taxonomy): Eukaryota > Viridiplantae > Streptophyta > Magnoliopsida > Poales > Poaceae > Saccharum > Saccharum hybrid cultivar. Next base: position 4,353,311 of record JAQSUU010000191.1, on the reverse strand, counting down.
CTTATTACACATGATAAATATGAGTATTTTTTTTACATATCATTGGTCAAACTTAAAGCGTTTGACTCCTCGAAAAGTAGCACCTCTTTTGACTCCTCGGAGAGCGAGAGTAGCACTTATTTTGGAATAGAGAAAGTAATGGTTAGCACATCTACTTGCTAAAAGCTATTAGTACAACTATTTGGATATGCACTTTAGGAGGTGTTTGGTTTGACGAGTTAAAGTTTAACAAACACTGTAGCACTTTCGTCTTATTTGACAAAAAGTTTCCAATCTTGAACTAATTAGGCTTAATAGATTCGTCTCGTAAATTACTCCTAATCTGTACCGACATGCATGCAATTAGTTTACATTTAGTACTCCATGCATTTGAGGGAACATTGATGTGATGGGAGTTAAACTTTAACAAAACCAAACCAAACGAGGCCTTAGCACTTAGGGCGGTCCCAATGGCATATTGATGATAGTTTCTATCCCTATTAATTAGACTGACAACTCAGTAATTTGCTGACGTGGCAAAGGAGTTATTGAGGAGAGAGGGCATACAATAAAGAAATCCTTTCTTCCTCAAGGAATGACATCTGTACGGGGATCAATGCGCGAAGAAACAAGAAAGGCCTCGTTCGGCTGTGCTGATAAGCCGGCTGAAAAATACTGTTGGCTGATTTGTTGTGAGAGAAAAACACTATTCCGACTGAAAAATACGGATTATAAGCCGGATGAAAAACTGCGTTGGGAAGAAACAACTGCTTTCCATAGCCTCCTCCGCATCTGGTGCGCAAGCCGCTGCGTGCAGCAGGCCACGCTCGCAGGAAGTGCCGAGGCCTGAGCGGACATGCCGCCGCTGCCGCAGGTCCACACAGGACGCGCTCGCTGCAGGTAGCCGCCGCCGCCGCCGCCCAGGCTGCTCGCCTCCGCCTTTGCCTCGCTTGACGCTCCTCCTAGGTTGCTAGCCGTCCGCTCGCCGTAGCCGTGTCTACTCGCCCGCCGAGTCCGCTCGTCGGAGCCGCGTCCACTCGCCGGAGCCGCGCCATGCTCGCCCGCCGCGTCCGCTCGCGTGAGCCGCGCCATGCTCGCCCGCGCTGCGCGTTCGCGTGCCGACGTGCGCTCGCCCGACGGCTGCCGCGCTCGCTCGCTCGCATGCTAGTGCTGGTTTCTCCGCTGTCGCGTGCGCTCGCCGTCTACGGTGTGCTGCTTGTGCTTGTCTCGTGCTCTGGTTGGTAGGAACGAATGGAGGCAGAGGGAAGCAAGCAAAGAACGAGCAGAGAGAGAGGGGAGAAGGGATAATGGAGAGGAAGAAAAAAAAAGTCTAATATTTATTACACGAAGACTTTATCATTGTGTGAGATAGTTTATATAGATAATTTTTTTTTTTTGCTGATGTGGTCTTCATGGATATAGCGCATAGTTTTAACCGTTGGGACTGCCCGAAAAGCGAGAGTAGCACCTCTTTTTACTCCTTGGAAAGTGAGAGTAGCACTTATTTTGAAACAGAGAGATAAATTGTTAGCACATCTACTTGCTAAAAGCTATTAGTACAACTATTTGGATATGCACTTTAGCACTTACTGCTCACAATTAGCACTAATAGATCCAAACACAGCTTTATTACAGAGAAACACACAAATACGATTTCAATCATAAAGGAAATACTAGGAAGGAATAGTGAGCACACAAGGACGTATCTTCCTATTTGCCCAAAAAGAATTTATTGAATGGAGTGAGACAATTTTGCGTCTGAGCTCAAGTTTCTTCTTCTTTTGATGCTGGTGAAAATTTTTGCCGCTATGGGCGCTCTGATTTTTTTAGAAGACATGTGTGAAAAAAGTCTAATATTTTTTTTTATAAAAAAGAAAACGGTCGGCACGAAGATGGCACAGGAGTAGGTTAGCAATTTCGTACGGAAGGAGCCCAAAAAGGTTTTCCAGCCCATGGAGCGCCGGTATAATGGGCACACACTGTGCCCTCCGCAAATACAGACCAAAAAACGAAACCAAACCCAAGAAATCATTTCATTCCTTCCCAAATTGGCCAGCGCCGCCGCACGCCCGCTCGGCCACCTCCGCCCCGCCGCCAGCGACAGCGGCGTCCACGCCACCCGCTGCCGCCAGCCCGCCACCGCGCCATCCCTCGCCGTCCAGCGATGGCCCGAGCGGTCCGGCTGGTGGAAGAAGCTTCTGCGCCCGCGCGGTGGACGTCGGGGCCTCCAGCTCCGCGCCTCCGCCGCAGCGGGCTCTGACCTCTCCGCGCCTTGCATCTCCGTCCGCATACGACGCTGCAGGCATGACGTGGTCAGTACCTCACGCTCTCCCCGCAAGCCACTTCGATTCCTTGTTCTTCACCTCCCACGAGTACATTCAGTGTCCCATGCATCTTTTGTTTCCCCAAATGACATTACGAAACGGGAAATACTCTCTGATAGCATCCTCAGTGGTATAGTCTGAAGATTAGAGTTCAGTCAACGTTGTTTCTGCATCAAACAAACAAACTGCAAAAATAATCCGTAATTATTCCCAGGCACCTTTTTCTCTTTTCTTTTTCATGATCATGATGTAGTCTGAAGATTAGAGTCCAGTCCAGTCTTGTTTCTGCATCAAACAAACAGACAAACTGCATGGTGTGTCAGCTTTGTAGCATTACTATCAGGAGTAGTACTCACTAGTACTAGTACTATTGATTTATTTACTCCACTGGATTAGAACTCACTCTGTACAATTCTGCACTTGAGGTCTAGGCCACATTGCCCTTGACCACGCCGCCGTCTGTAGCCTGGGGTAGCAGCCGACAGGCCTCTCGCTCACGCGCTGCCACCATTGCCCACCAAGCACCCTCCATCGCCTGGCCGTCACAGCGTTATGGTGAGGATAGAAGAACCAGATCCCAAAGCCATTGGTGAGCAAGGCAGAACGGCTGCGACGGAGCGCCAACATTGCGGCAAGGGGAAGGGAAAGGTACTTGGTGACAGCAGTGGTAGCTACTCTGATGGAGCTGTTGATGTTGTGAGGAGTAAAACAGGCGAGCTTGTATAGGATTTTGCAATGGCGGAGCACTACAATGGTTTTGCACGGCATTTGACTATTTTCCAGTGGTTTTACTTTTATCCAGCACATATTTGTACTGTAATATGAGCTTTGTCTATGTGTTAGTGTAACAAATATGAGCTTTTTTCTTTGTGTCAATGTAATACTAGCTAATTAATAGAATGTGTGAAGTATCTCTATAGGTTTCTCAGTATGCTAGGCATGCCTAGGAAACACTCCTATTGAAAAACTAAAAATGGTTTTAACGTTTTTGGTGTAGCATTTTAAGAGTTGCATGTTAACTCTAGTTGCTCTGCAATTTTTACAGTAGCGTCATACTGTTGTAGACTAGCTTTTGTAGTTTTCCTCTATCCAAAAAGAATAGTGTGAATATTTGGTAAATTATCTAAATAATCAGTTAGTATGTAGTTGTATAAATATTGTATATATGAATGCATGTTAGCATCATTGATGAGTATTTGTAGGGCTACAAAACTATGGTTTGTGGATAGTTCTTGTGATTAGTGTTTGCTCACACTTTGATCAATGCTATGTTGAGTTTTCTCATGATTTGGTTAATTGTTTTGATAATGAAATAATGCATTTGTGTATATTTAATATTGTCATCCTTGCTGCACGTGTTTTACTCCATATCCTAATTTATTTTGTGCACAACCCACACTTGTTTGGTGAGGTTCTAAATAGTTAATTCTCAGTTTGCTAAGATTTCAGTTCAATATAAGTTAAATCACATTTTAGTACCAAGCTAATTCATTTTCTTTCTTTTGAATTGTAGGAACTGAGGTGCATCTATGAGGACCAATTAGGGAGCCTTGGAGTCATGGAGATAAGTGGAAAAACAATGGATTCAGTTTTGCTTATTGTTCGGTTAGAAGGAAAAGGTGTGACCTGTTTGCGGAATCATCTGACTGTAGTGGTAGGGGATGTGGTGTCATGCCAAAATATGTCAAAGTTTGCGAGGAACATAATGTTGGAAGAGAATGCAAGAGGGAAAAAGAATAGGATGGATGCTAAGGAACATCATCTCTATGCGGAAAAAGACAATTATAGAGGAAGCGTATGGAGATGCTAGCTAACACTCCTTGTGATGAAGATTGACAGCTTGAATGGGCATTAAGAGAATCAATGAGGGAGATAGGGAGGTCAGGTGTTAGCTATTCATTATTAGGTGCGGTAGGCGGCAGCCGGCCGCTTGTAGGTACTGAAAGATGCAATATCAACACGCCACCTTTAGGAAGAGCAAGTGGCACGAGTAGTCAGATTACAACTGGTAGGTCCTACCGGAGTCTTAGTGTTTCACAAACTTTATTTGATTTAGAATTGGCACGTAGTAAGGCACCGTCACAGCCTAGGGTGTACATTATGCTCTAAGGTGATTCTAAAGTGAGACTTGGAAAAACTTAGTTAAAGTGGTTCCATGTCAATGGTATTCCTGAAAGGAAAGCTAACTGCTCATACTTTGTATCAGCTGTTAAATTAACCTAACAGTTTGGAGAACGAGAGACTATTCCATCGGGAAGAGAGATAGATGGTCTTTTGCCATATATGAACTATAAAGATATGCTAGCTCAGATGAAAGAGTATAAGGAAAATTGGGCTCGATACGGAGTTACTGTGATGTGTGATTCATGGATAAGACTATTCAAGATGTGTACAATCAATTTCATGATATTTTGCAATGCTTGCATGCTTTTCCATAGTTTCGTGAATGCAACCGATCATTTTCAAAATGTTGCATTTATTTATGAGTGTATCATTTCGAGAATGAGTGCTTGCATTCACGGAATTGTGAAAAAACATGCGGCCATTGCAAAATATCATGAATTTAATGATGCACATCTTGAATGGTCCTATCTAGGGATGAAAACGGATCGGATACGAACGGATATCACTGATATCGTATTTGTTTTCATATTTATGTCCGGATTCGGATTCGAATACGGATAGTATAAAAAATGCCGGATATGATACAGTTGGATATCGACATCATAAATATGTGATTTAAATATTCGGATACGAATACGGTATCGGATGTTAAATATCCGGACTCGGATACGGACGGATTAAAACCCCTCTAAACGGATTCGGTCTCGAATACGGTCGGAAAATATCCGTACCGTTTCCATCCCTAGTCCTATCCATGAATCACATGTCACAGTGACTCCATATCGAGCTTAATTTTTCTTATACTCTTCCATCTCAGCTAACATATCTTCATAGTTCATATCTGGCAAAAGGCCATTTATTTGTCTTCCCGATAGAATAGTCACTCCTTCTCCAAGTTGTTGGGTTAATTTAACGGCCAATACAAAATATGGGCAGTTAGCTTTCCTTCCGGGAATATCATTGGCATGGAACCATTTCGACCAAGTTTTTTCAAGTCTCACTTTGGAATCACCTTGCAGCATGATGTCCACCCTAGGTTGCGACGGTGCCTTACTACATGCCAAATCTAAATCAAATGAAGTTTGTGAAACATTAGGACTTCGGTCGAACCTACTTGTTGTAGTCTGACTACTTGAGCCACTTGCTCTCCCTAAAAGTGACGTCTTACTATTGCATCTTTGAGTCGCCTTTTCCACATAGAAACGATGTTCTTTATCATCTATCTTATTCTTTTTCCCTCTTGCATTATCTCCCAACATTATGTTCCTCACAAACTTTGGCACATTTTGGCATGACACCACATTCCTCGCCACTCTAGCTGATGATTCCACAAACGGGTCACACCTCCATTTTTCCTTCTAACCGAACAATAAGCACAACTGAATCCTATGGTTTGCTATTAGGACCTAAAGGCTTAACACCTTCATCTACTCAGGATTTCTTGGCCTTCTTATCAAGTAGGCTTTGTTATCCTATGGTTTGTACTTTTTTCTTACATAATCTAATTCTTCTTAATATTTATTTACTCACATAACTGACCTGGTATGCTATGCAGATTATTTCAATTGTCAAGAGTAGAAATACAACAGAGAAAACCTTTGGAAATTTGGCCTTTGCGTGTGGATATGTCATGCTATTAGTCATAAACCAGGTATCTTGTCATTTTTAAATATTGTTTGCCATTAATCTTTACTTACCATTGACTTCTTATTATTGCTACTTAGGTGCTGTTAGTTTAGTACCGATCTGTGGATATGCCATGCTATTAGTCACAAACCGGATTTCTTCTTGTCTCCAAAATATATCAGTTGCGAGTCATCACTCACTACTGAATTTTATGGCTGCTACTTTTCTGGTGTTAATTTAGTATCGATCATTGCAATGTAGTTGACCAAGATTCTGACAGCCTGAAATTTTCTGAGAGCTCCTACATATTTCAAAAGGCGCAAGAGCACATATTGCAATCTTGGTTACTGGTTTTATTGATACTTGAAACTGGTTGCTTCTAGTTCTAGTTTGGAAGTATTGTTTCTTACTTAACTGTGAGGAATAGAATTATGAGGAACTTCTATTTTTGGAAGTTTGAAGCTTGGGAATTATACTGTTATGTCACCAAAAAATAAAATAGTCAGGTCAGGAATCTTATTTGCAATCATGTTATAATAAGGTGGAACATGACAGCTGGATGAAATGCGTGTGATGTGTTCTTGGACACAGTGAACAGTGGAAACTTAGGATGGTCACGCTCTGCTTCCTATCTGTGAGAAACTTAGATATAGACATGGGTGATGCCAGTGACACAAGGCAACTGAGTCTTAAAATTCATCTGTTGTTTACCTGGCTGTAATTTTAACCCATCACGGTAACGGGACTTTTCATATTTCCTATGACCTGGCCACTTGGGAGTTGGGACACTTGTGATGTTACATTAGACATTAGTTTAACTTAATTAAGATAAGCCCACCAATATGAAGATGTCCCTTATAGTTATTATGACAATATTTGCTGCTGTACTCTTGAGATATTGGGAATATTTTAGGAACAATCGCTAAGATTATTATTGATATCTTACATTTCATGACTTGATCTGATGTGTCTCTTTTCTCAGGTACCAGATGCCATGGATTATCTTCTAGCTGAGTTCAACAGAGTTTGCATATACACAGTTCCAAAGCATCTGCATGCTTTAAATGTAAGTTTGTAATTAACTCTGTAATATATCTGCACATTGTTTATTTTCTGTCTCTCATAGCAGATGTGATGAGGAAAACACCCAAAACGTTTTAAGTACTGCTCAGAACTATTTCTTTTGTTTTTTCTTGAATACAACTATTTCTAATGTATTTTTAGTTACTGGATGAAGCAGATGTATGGACCAGGCTGTGTCATGTACTATTATAATATTATATGTTAATTAAACTTTAGATTTTTCAAATGATATCTGTAATTTCTTAGGCACAAGCAGATTGATAGGTTACCAGGAAGAAAATGGGCAGCTCGAGAGCACTAAGTTATCTGACATATGTTGTTGTATATGTCAAAGTATATGCTGCAATGATTCAGGTGTGTACAGTTCTTTAGCCACATGATTGCTATGTGCTCACTTTGTACCTTCATCTATGATCTATCTGATAGCAAATTTATCTAATATATAAGCCTCTGCCCAGTAAACCGATGTATCACAGTAGAATAGAAGCATGACCACCTTACTTCATTGGAAATGACCACCTTACTTCATTGGAAATCAAAGGTGTAAGTCATCGTCATGGCTTAGCTGAGGATGGAAATGGCTTGCCATGTTCCTCAATGCTCTTCCAGCTACCACCGCTACTGCTTGTGCTCTTCAAGCATTTCTCAAGGCAGAAACTCACTTCAAGACTCACCTCTTGTTTTTGTGCATGCATGCAGTTTACTGGGGTTCTTGTGCTCTCAGATGGCTGGCTGGTTTTGCGCTTCACAAGATATATGGGTCACACTGTCACAGTTCATGAAAATCCTGGATGTAATATCACGGTGCTTCTTACCAGCTAAAGAACAAGGCAACAAAATGCAGTCTGAGGCTGTCGATAATCTACAGAACTATCTTATGAAAAAATCTACCTCGAGGAACCAGAGGGGCAGACGGGCAGTACCTTGTCCAACAACTGCTATCGGAAGAGTTGTTCTTGTAAAGATCAAGACACCATATTGGCATTGGGCATCGCGTGTTATTGGCACGGAGCTGTTCGTATTTCAGAAAGGCAATCGAACTTGCAGAGCAAGGGACCCGCAGGCATACAAGCACCGATTTCGCCCCTTTTTTTTTCCACATGCGTACCCTGTGGAGCCCCACGGTGTATTGTGATGTTTCCGGCCGAGAACAAATAGGATATTCTTTTTTGAAGTTATAAAGCACATACGATTGGTTGAGGTTTAACAATTTGTTGTTTGTCTTCTCTGTATCGTGGCCAATTCTGCCAACCTGACAATTTCGCCTCCTGTTTTAAAAGAATATACCTGTATTGAGAGCAATTTCGCCTTCTGTTTTAAAAGAATTCGGCTGGTCATTGGGAATTTGTGTGGGCACTAGAGTGGTTTTTTTTGTCTTGCGCTCCAACAACTGATACATAACATATGTTTAAGAGTGCCGATGATTCCAACAACTTTTTTTTTCAGCGATACGTCACATATGTTTAGCATATCGATAACGCTGCAGTCAAGCCATCTGTCCGCCCACACGCTCGCTTCCTACGCACCGTTTAGATGCCAAAAATTTTGCCAAAATTTTCAGATTCCCCATCACATCGAATCTTTGAACACATGCATGAAGCATTAAATATAGATAAAAAATAAAACTAATTACACAGTTTAGACGAAATGGACGAGACAAATCTTTTAAGCCTAATTAGACCATGATTGGACAATATTTACCAAATAACAACGAAACTGCTACAGTAGCATTTCGCCAAAAATTTTGCCAACTAAACAGCCCCCTAGCCTGCGGACCAACCCAAACAACCAGCTCCCTTTTACCAAATCAACTGGACCCTTCGATGACTTCTAAAAAAAAATCATCAATCAATTGAACCCTTTGATGACTTCTAAAAAAATCATGGCTTTAAAAAAACCAGACGATGCAATATTCTCCACTCCGCCTCATGGCGTTCTCCACCGTTGCACCCATGCTGCCTGCTCGTTGCGGCTGGCCGCTCGCTGGTGCCACTAGCGGGCCGGGCCAACCCGGAAGCAGCCACATAGACACTGGACGCCGCGTGTGGCTAGGTGACAAAGGAGAGGGGGTCGTCGCTGGCCGGGCCTAGGCCAGGCGCAGGTGCAACGCTGCTAGGCCTCGTCATCATCCTCGGCCGCCGGCAGAATCGGCTGTTCCCTGCTCTGCTCTGCGCCACGTTTAAGAAGGGTGAAAAAACGCATGTTGCAAGCGTATGTTTCAAGTATTTTAGAGGTACGTTGTAAGTGTTTTTTCAGATGGATGTTGCAAAAGTTGATTGGAATTTTGCATATGTTGCAATAGGTTGTACATGTATATTGCAAGTGTCTGTTCCCAGTGTTTTATCTGTGCTTTTAGACGTATGTTGCAAAGTGTGTTTATCTGGATGTTGCATATGTTTCACACATATGTTGCAAGTGTTTTATCTGGATGTTACGTGCGTTTGCAATGATTTTCAAACGTTTTTCAAGTGTTTTTTCCAATTGTTTCAGAAACATGTTTCAAGTGTTTCATCTATCTTCAGACGTATGTTGCAACTGTTGTATCTAGATGTTTCAAAAGTAGATCGGGTGTTGCACATTAGATACGCGTGGAAATCGAGAAGCGCCACGAGTGGTCTTTGCGCGTACGTGCAGGCCCATGTGGGCGCGCGAAACGCAGCAGGGCAGAGGGCGTGCTAGCACGAGCGCTGGCCTGGAGTGCATGCTCGCGCGCTGGCCTGGAGTGCATGCTCGCGCGCGGGAAACGGAGTGCAGCGCGGGCGTCCGTCTGGACTCCGGGCGCTAACACTACCATTAACATGTATCATCCCAAAGTCAAATGGTCAGATAGCTCCTTTTTCTCTGAGTTTGAATTTACTGTATTATTCCATGGCAATTGTTGAACAAATACAACAGCACATCCTTGGCGCTCAATTTACATGTCAGGCAGACACCATGAGGCTTGTCATATAATAAGCTTACAAGGCAAATATAAAGCTGCATACACAAGTACTAAGCAGCAACACTTTATTAACAATCCAGTAAGATTACATTCAAATCGAGTATAGAGAACATGAGTTGCATTCTGAAGGAGACAACCTTACTTCAGAATGGTCCTTCGCAGGGCAATGAGCCAACCTTCAGGCCTTTCTTCTGAACGATGGCCTTCAATTCCTCGGACATCGCGCTCTCCTCGATGATCATATGATTCAACCGAGTGGCGCGCTGGGCAAAGAGTTCAACATTACCTACAGCAATGCCAGGACAGCGGGAGATGTCAAGGATCTCCAGTGACTGCCCACAGTGCCTGAGCAACGAGACCAGCGAGCCGCCCGTCAAGCCACGGCACCCCCTGAGTCTGATCTCAGTCAGATTCCGGCAGGATGACAGCATGGCGCCGATCACCTTGTCATTCAGCGTCTCATTGTAAGACAAGTTAAGTCGACGGAGGCGCGGCATGCTTTGACTGAGGAATGTCAGCAACCCGGGCTCCCGCTCCACCACGTCGCAACTCACCAAGGCAAGCTCTTCTATGCCGGCTCCGGCGGCTGTTCGTGCCAGGGACCGGAGGCCATCCCCTGTGATGAGGACGCAGCTCTGGAGGCGAAGTGCAGCTAGGCGTGTGGCATCCTGACCGTGGTGAACTGAGCCAGCTCCAATGGCAAGGAGATGATCATTGTGCAGGTCGAGCGGGAGGCGAAGATCCAAGGTGTGCAGACCAGCAGCACGCTGCTGGATGAACCGGTGAAGGGCCTCGCTGCTGCCGCCGTCATAAACCAGGAGAGATGTCAGCGTGCGGCAATGGTCGGCTGCAAGGAGGAGTACACGGTCGGCGACAGCACGGCAAGCACGAAGCTCAAGCGCGAGCAAGCCAGCGAGGCAACCCGCGAAGGCCAGCGACGCGGGCCCGTCCCCGGTGCCGTCGCAGGCGCGCAGCTGCAACCACTTGAGGCTCCCGCACCGCCGCCACAGCCATCCAAGCCCGCGGTCGCCCGAGCGGATGCCGCAAAGCGACAGCTTCTCCAGCGGCAATGCCCCTGCGGCCTCGGCCTCGCCGCCGGCGTCTTCCGAGCTTGAACCCGCGGAGTCAACGGTGGCGGCGGAGTTAACGAGGGCGAACGACTTGAGGCGCGGCAACAACTTGAGCCAGCGGAAAGACAGGGGGCGGACAGCGGTGAGGTGGAGCGACGTCAGACCGGAGAGGCCAGGGCAGGCGGCGAGCAGCGCGGCAGGGGAGACCGCCCAATCGGGCAAGAGCCGCAGCGTGGAGAGACAGGAAGCTGCCGGCGCGGCCGCGACAGCGAGCAGCACGGCGTCGGCGTCGTGGACCGGCGTACCAGCGGAGACCAAGGTCAGGGCGGTGAGGAAGGGGTAGTGCGACAGCAGGGCGGCGAGGGTCGCCGCCGAGGAGGCAGGCAGACGGAGGCTGAGGGACGACGTCGCGGCCCTGAGGAGCGCGAGCCAGCGGCGGGAGACGAGGGACACAGCCGGCGCGGCGGAGGGCGGGAGAAGGCCGAATACCTCCAGCAGCAGGTCGTCGCAGAGCGCGGTGTCCATGCTGCCGCCGTAGCAGCCGGCACGACGGGCGCCGCCGCCGCCGCCAGCGGCGGCGGTGTGGCGGGAGCTTGTTGGGGTAGTTCTTGTGCTTTTGTCGAGCCGTGCTGAAGTTTCACGTCTCCAGAGTCTTCGGTGCGGGCCCCACTGGCCTCCCGTTGCACCAATTGCAAACGCAACGGGGATAGATAACGCTCCACGGCTACAAGCCGGGACCTTTCCTGTCTGAAACTGGAAGCGAGCACATCAGGAAAAATGGCAGCGCCACCTCTCGGCCTCGCCTGCAGGGTCGCCGGGGCATTCACCACCCCGGCCGTGGCGCATTCCGGTTTTGGCCCCCCACGTCTCGGCCCTGGTCTCCTCCCTTCAAAGGTCCGGGCTTTTACTTGAGCATCTCCCCCTCGTTTGCTGTGCTCTGTCCAATCATGGCTCTATGTGAGCAGAGATGGAGCGGGGTGGTGAGGATGGTGGCGGTGGTCGGAGGAGGGCAGGAGGGAGAGGAGGACGAGGAGCTGAGGCAGACCAAGGAGCAGGCTGCCGCCAGGAAGCGGTGGGAGACCCTGGTGAGGTTCCTTCACCTCGTTTGTGGATATCTACCGTACCCTGCTCACTTTGTTTGCGGTGCACATTGCTCCTGAAGTTACTCTCAGCTCGAAACTGCAGTACTGCTGGATTGTTTTTGTTTTGTTTTGTTTATTTTGGTGTAAATGCAATGTGCGCTTGAATTAGCACCATCACATTATAGGAAAAAGTCTAAATAACCCCTGAACTATGGACCCTGGAACACATAACCCACTAAACTATGAAACGGTCTAATTTATCCTTTGAACTATCCAAAACCGTTTATTTTACCCTCTGGACGGTTTTCGGCGGCGGTTTTGCTACAGTAATAGCGGTTTTGTTGTACAAAGTTTTTGTTGTAGCTTTAGATTAATTGGAAAATCCAATTTAGACTAAAGTTACAGCAAAAACTTTGTACTAAAGCGTACTGTATTATATGTTCACTGTGTAGTTCTACTCATGTGGAGTCCAACAAAATTAGATTTTCTATTTTATGATTTTTCTGTGATTTACTATGATTTTTCAAATATTCAGCGAAAATAAATAGAAAAGACAAAACGCTATTACTGTAGCAACCCACTGTTACTGTAGCAAACCCGCCGTCGAAAACCGCCCGGAGGGTAAAATAGACGGTTTTGGATAGTTCAGGGGGTAAATTAGACTGTTTCATAGTTCAGTGGGTTATGTGTTCCAGGGTCCATAGTTCAGGGGGTTATTTAGACTTTTTCCTCACATTATATGATATCTGATTCTTTGGTCATTTGTCAATTTCTCTGGAATGCTCTACCTGAAGATTAGGGAGCAGAAAATTAAAACCCTTACACCAAGGGAAGCTGGTTATACGTTCAAACTGACGGACAAGGCTCTTCTGGATGTTAGGCCCTCTAATGAGCGTCAAAAGGTCTGTATTTCACCAATCATTTTTGAACATATAAAACGCTTACCACAAAAAAATACACAAAAATCTTGTTTCTGGTGTATATTGTTTTGTGTTGGCCTTGTTTATTCCGAAACTGGCATGTTGCAGGCTTTGGGTGAAAGGCTCTACCTGGATTCCTATATTTGATGTGGATACATCGGTTGATCTGGGCGGACTTAGCAAAAAAGTCAGCAACTTTGTAATGGGTACGCCACTATTACCATCTGAATCTGAATTGTGTCCTGACACTTGCACGTTATGTTTGATTCTGCATCCAAATATAGTCTTGCTTTCCAGATGCTTTTTTTTTTCCTTTTCTATATTTACTAATTGATCTCTCTTTAATACAAAGATACGCAGCTCTCCTGCGTGTTCGAGAAAAAAAAGATTACTAATTGAAGACTGTTCAGTCGACTAAACTCACACATGATTGTTGCATAGGTGGCTGGTGGAGTGGCAGCTCAACATTGTCATTTAATAAGTACGATTCACATCAACTGAAGTTGAGCTATCTATTCTGATCCTAACAGAGTGATTGAGACTGATTGTAGATGAAACTGGCAGGAACTTTGTACAGCAGGTTGAGGAGAAGTTTTCAAAAGATACAGATATAATATTAGTGTGCCAGAAAGGACTTAGGTGATTTCTTAATATCTTACTGAAGCTAGATTCTTCATTCATGTGAAGCAGCCAAATACATTTATATTTTTCAGCTTGCTTTCATTTGGATAGCACATTCAGTAATGGGCCTTTTTGGGAGTACTGTCTAGGTGTTTCAGTGTTTCTGGATCAATGTGGAAAGTCATCTATTGTTTTCCTTTTGCATAAGTTCGTATATTTGTACATCTTCAGCTTGAACTGTTTATGCTGGCAGTTTTCTATTTGTGTTGACAAGTTCATCCTATCACTCTTGCTGGGAAGATTTCATGTTATCTGTCCTATTGGTGCTTCGTATATTCTATCATCTAGCCTGAAGTTGTACAATCTAAGAAATATTGCAGAATAAATGAGAGCTTATGTGCATTGTTTTTTTAATGGTTGTTTTCATTTTCCATTTTCCTCCAAAACGTGGGCAGATCACTTGCCGCCTGTGAACAGCTGTACAATGCTGGTTTTGAAAATTTGTTCTGGGTACAAGGAGGCCTCGAAGCTGCCGAAGAGGAGGTCGTACCTTGCAAAAAGAAATCAGCTATTGATCCCTTGATTTGTTTCTCGGTTATTTTTTAGAATATACTGAATCTGTATTCCTTTTCTTTCAGGATTTTGAGAGGGAAGGTTCCCAGCCTTTCAAGCTTGCCGCTATTGGTGGGGTTTCTGAATTCTTTGGGTAAGTTCCATGACCTGAGCTGTGTCAGCTGTTGTGCTTTGACCAAAATGCACGCAAGCTGTTCTGATAACTGAAACCACGTTACACATGTTCTTGACCAAAATGCTACACATGTTGTGAAAACTGAAACAGCAGTTAGCTAGTTAATATGTATGACCTTGCTACTGACTTTAAACCTGACAGGCTGACGGGAGGTCAGATTACCATACGTATTACACATGTTCTTGAGCGTGATAGCGACTTTAGACCTGATAGCAGTTGATACGTTTCAGTATTATATAGAACAGCTATTCCATTAGCTGTTACATAGAGCAGTCAGCAAATCTTTTGGAATCTGTTCCCTGCAGGTGGACGGACCAGCAACGCAGGCAGGCCGCAAAGGACTGGGATACCGACTTGTCTTCACTGGTCGCTTGGTAATTCTTCTCAAGGAGATGGCCGCCTCGAACTAATTGCTTTGCCAATTGCAAGGGAGAGGGGATTGATGTTTTCTTTGTCCTGGAACTTCAGGTCGGAGCACTGGTGCTGCTTGACGCTTTGTTTCTAGGCGCTCAAAGGATCGGCCCTCTGCTTCAAGAAATGCAACCGCGTTGATCTCCGCAGAGCGTTCCTGTAGCCAAGGTAGCTCTGCAAACGCGTCCGGCGGCCGGTTGGGTTTTGTGTCGTCAGGGGTGTTTGGGTCAAGGTGATAAAGTTGAGCACCTATCACATCGGATGTTTGATACATACATATAGTATTAAATATAGATTAAAAATAACTAATTGCATAGATTGCGACTAATTTGTGAGATAAAATTTTTAAGTCTAATTAGTCTATGATTTGACAATATTGTGCTACAGTAAACATGTGCTAATGGTGGACTAATTAGTCTTAATAAATTCATCTCGCGGTTTACTGACGGAATCTGTAATTTATTTTTTATTAGTATCTGAACACCACATGCGACACTCATATAACATCTGATGTGACACTAACTAAACTTTAGTCTCTACATCCAACCACCCTTCACTGTACAAGTGTACTCCCTCCGTCTCAAAAAAAAGTGACGCTTTTTACTTTTAGATATCGTGTCTGACCGTTCGTCTTATTAAAAATTTTTGTGTAAACTATAAAATAAATAAATCCTTATTAAAGTATCTCTAATGATAAAATAAGTCATAACAAAATAGATGATATTTATACAAAAGAAAATTTAAATAAGACGGATGGTCAAACAAGATGTCTGAAAATAAAAAAACAACACTCCTTTTGTGACGAAGGAAGTAGATGTAAAGTTCGCAACAGGGTCTTTCGAGTGTCATGGCTGCAGACAGGCGGTGTGTAGTAGATTGGCTTTGTTGTAGGCTTGTAGCAAGAATGAACATCATTTTTTTGTGAGTGTATTGTGCAAAGACGAGCGCTTGGCAGTTAGGCCAGTGTCAGTGGAGGTTTCGTCCCACTGTTTTCAAGATATGACAACATTGGTAACTGTGAATGAAACATACTCTCTCAGTGTATACTTTTCACTTCACTGTTTCATAGGCTACTTGCAACATTTAAGTCATGTAAGGTGCTGTGATCGGTTGTGCCATGTGAACTATGTAGCAATTTTATATTTTTAAAAAACTAACACATTAGGGCCCCATTTGGCTAGTCTTTTCCCCGGCTGGATTCGACTGATGCTGATGGGCCTTGGGGCCCAGACGTCCAGCAGGCCTGCTCCAGCCGTTCGGTTGCACTAGAAGAATTAGCCCGCGCCATCTTCATTCTCCCTATCGCATTCGCTCGCCCGCTCCAACGGTCCCACTGTTCCCCCCAGTTGGTCTGGCCGCCACCGCGTCTAGTTCCTCCCCCGCCCCCAAACTCCCGCTTCCGCGCTGGTCGCCGGGCGCCGGCTGTTCTTCCCCTTGCCAACCCGTCGGCCAGAGACGGAAGGCAGCATCCACCTGTCGTGTCTCGCTGGATTTGGGTCCTCGTCGGCGTTTCATAACCCCCCGCTGTCCTCACCGTGGATCTAGCCTCTTCGTCCACTACGGACTCAGCTGCGAGCACTCTGGTACGAACCCCCACTCCCCCCCTTCGCCTTTGTATTTCGTTCGTCTGCATCTGGTAGGTTAGGGTTTACTGTTCTTACCATCTTTAATTCGTATTCAGGTCATTCGCCGGCGACCTTCGTCACTGCAGCTCCTTATTTCGTCACCTTTCATCTACTATATCTTCCACTTAACCTCCAGAGGCGGTACGTACGCTTCTTTCTCCTCCCTTTTGCCTTCACACTTGCAGATCTGCTCGATTATGCTAAGGGCTTCTGTATGTGTACATTTTTGTTTCAAATATTCATTGATTACGCACTTCGATAAATTTGTCAACTTCGGAAAACAAATGGTCTGGTTACACCCACTTTCATTAAAGCATGAAATGATTTTGAAACCACATATGTAGTTGTACTATAGGTACCAGATAATCCTTGTTTTAGCTTTCATCCTTTTTTATAGATAAAGCAGTTCTCATTTTTGCTTCAGTACTTACTAATTGCTAAGGTACAGGGTGCATGCGTAACTAACACTAGTGAACGTACCCCTCTTACTATTGTCTTTCCGTTTCAAGCAATTAGGTTTTGTCCACCTTTGCTCTTGATTCCATATTTATATTTCTCACATCTCTAGTGTTATATCATGTAGGTGTCATCTTCGAATTGTTGATTCTGGCACCGTCTTCAACAGGTTCTTGCTCTCCACCGCCAGCACATCGCTACAACTTGCGTGCCAACGCGTCAAGCGAAGCACCAAGGCAAGTATATTTTACGTCGCACATTCATGTCTGTTCATACTTGCCTATTGTTTGCCTTTCCTATTTTGTGCTACCATTTGTATGCGAACCCACAAACGACATTAGTCATTGCACGTGCCAACAGATGACAAAAGACCGCACACATTGGGCCGATGATGAAACCAGGCTTTTGCTGAATTTGGCGCTTGAAAGGATCAAGATGCCCAAGAGGGGGGTGAATTGGGCTTTTCTAAAAATTAATTGCAAGAATTAAATCCTACAAGCCAAACTTCACCCCTAGTGCCTACTAGTGTTCCTTGTGATTCTACCGATAAAAGTTTTGCACCCTAAGTTCCAATCGTAGTCTAGCATGGCAATTCTAGGAAAGTAAACAAGCAATGAAAGTAGTACACGAAAGTAAATGCTTGAAAGTAAGGGTTAGGAACACGGCGATGTTTTCCTGAGGTATCGGAGAGTTGCCACTCCCCACTAGTCCTGGTTGGAGCACCCGCGCAAGGGTGTAGCTCCCCCTTGATCCGCGCAAGGATCAAGTGCTCTCTACGGGCTGATTCTTTGACACTCCGTCGCGGTGAATCGCCCAAAACTGCTCACAAGATGAGTTGGGTCATCCACAAGCTCGCCGGATGATCACCAAACTCCCAATTACCACCAAACCGTCTAGGTGATGGCGATCACCAAGAGTAACAAGCTAGAACTCTCACTTAACCACAACAAGCCTAATAAGAAGATGGATGCACACTTGCTACTCCCTAGTCACTAATGAGGAATCTCAAACTTTGATTCTCAAATCACTATCCTCACTAGGGCTCTTGCACTCCCTTGCACTTCAAAGGTGTTTCTCAGCTGAACAAATGAGCAAGAGACCTCTAAAAGAGGTGGAGGGGATGTATTTATACACCTCTCAGACAAATCCAACCGTTACCTGCCAAATCAGCAAAACACGTACTGACCGGACGCGCTGGTCGTCATGACCGGACGCGCCGGTCGAGTGTAACGGTCGAAAACCGAAAGTCAGCGCTGAGTGACCGGACGTGTCCGATCATGCAAGAACCTTACTGGACTTTGACCTGACGCCCGACCGCGTCCGATCTGTGATGACCGGACGCGTCAGGTCAGGTAAGAACCTTACTGGAACGTGACCGGACACGTCCGATCACTTCACAGTCGCGTCCGATTATACTGTTACCCTCTGAAACACGTGTCAGACTGATCACCGCGTTTGGTCCTCTCAGAGACTGCATCCGGTCAACCAGTTAACGATGCAGTGACTGTTAGTACTGACCGGACGCATCTGGTCATGACAGAAACACCGTCCGGTCAAGGGTAAACTGCTCAAACGTCTTAGAAACGTGACACAACTTGAACCAAGTTGCTTCCAACTGAACTTTAAGCTTTACCAGAGCTACCTAGTGCTAAGTTTGACAAGTGTGCACCACACCTAAATAAAAGACTCACCTAGGTCAAGCTACTCGCTCATGCCCCCCTTTATAGTACGGTCAAAGGAAGAAACAAAGATCCTAACGACTATTCCGGATGTAACTCAACACATTGACATCCGGAACTAACCGTTCTTAATCTTGTCATTGATCCTTTGAAAACCGAAATAATTTCCATCAAGGGACATGAATACCATAGTGCCCAAAGCAGTTATCAACTCTATGACCTAACTTATCAAAGTTTCTGCAAAACACACGTTAGTCATGGTAATAGTGTGTTGTCATCAATTGCCAAAACCAACACTGGGGCCTAGATGCTTTCAATCTCCCCCTTTTTGTGATTGATGACAACACTTAGATTCAGAAGATATAAGAGTTGAGGTTTTCGAACATGCTTGGTTCACATAAGCAAAAAGTTATAAGCACAAAGGGTTAGGAATTGCTTATGTGTTCCAAGCCAACTGAGTGTACTCATAAGATAAAACATGAAGAGTTAGTACACATAAAGCATAGCTCATATGAAATCGGAGTAAGGCATGGAAGCACAACCTTATGAGCTAAACACAATTAAGTGACATGATATAAAATAAAGTCTCACAAGCTCATAGTCACAAAAATGCAGGGCAAGAAAATAAACATGATGCATGAATGTAGCACACATGGAAAAAACGAAACCCTCTATCGACACTCCCCCTGAATCTACTCTCTCTCCCCCTTTGGCATCAAACACCAAAAACTAAGCTAAGGATCCGACGAGGGAACAGAAGTTGTCGTGTCGGGTGCCGAGGAGCATGGAGTGATCACGAACTGTGAAGTATCCTCCTCAGACTCTGAACTGTCAGGCTGACCCTCTATAGATAGACGTGGCAGTGAAGCGGTCTGGGTCTGTAGAGCAGGTGCAGGAACTAAAGGTGTAGTAGTAACAATAGGAGCAGTCACTGTCGCCTGAGCCTAAAAGACACCAAGAGTAGGAGGATATGTCGATGCAACTGACGAAGGCACAGTCTCTGTAGTCCCGGCCCCTGACACTAGAGGAAGAGCAGTCTCTGAAGCTAACATCCCTGTAGTGGTCTCAACGGTGGTGTACGAGGGTGTCGGCTATCCAGTCAGCTCACTGTAGGTGGCACTCAAGTCAGTGAAAGGAGTGCCCGAGAGGAGGTGAGGTCTAGGCTGAGCTGGTGGAGTGAACCCCGTCTGAATAGGAGTGTAGCTCAGGGACTGGAATGTCTGAGGAACCTGCTACTGGGGAGAGGTGAACTGAAAGCTCGGATGTCCCTGACTCTAAGGTCCACTGGACTGTAGTGCTGGAGTCAGGACAGACGGTGGTGGAGGTACCCCAACAGTGACAAGGTGGCACAGGAGCTTTAGATACTGCTGCTGGGTGGCTGCCTGCTGCCTCTGCATCTCGAACTGCTGCCTCTGAAACTCCAGCTGCTGCCTCTAGAACTCGTCCTGACGAGCTTAAATCTAAGCAAATGCTGCAGCTGTGTCCTGAGCCTGTCTCTGCATCTGAATCTCCTGTCTCTCCTGGGCCTGGGTTAGCCTCTCAAGTATAGCCACAATGGCTGGGTCTGAGCGGGAGGCTGAGCCTGAACCACCGGCCTCATGGTCGTGAGGCCGAGGAGAGCGGTACCGAGAGATGGGCTGATAATCCTCATTTGTGCTGTCAGTAGCAACATCCTCAACTGGATCAGCTGGCTGAGCATCAAGATCTGCTAGCTCGGCCTCAGCAAGACCCTGAACGGTCTCGTCCTGCTCAGCAGCTGTCTTTGGTACCTCTGGCCTCTGACGCTGTCCTAGGCCAGGTGCCTGCTCTCTAGTAACTGAAGCCCACAGCTGTTGAATATCATACTCTGAAAAAGCTGTGGTGGTATCAGATATCTTAGCTCAAATCTCTGCCGGCAGGTCACACGCAGATCTGATAATAAAACATATCCAATGAGTATAAGGAAGCTGCCGATGACCCTTGAATCCCTCTGCCAAGGTATCCTCCATCTCACACAACATCAGATCCTAAATATCGAACGATGTCTGTGAGATGAGGTGATGCACCACCCATAGCTGCATGTGGGTCAGTCCCTCTCTGTATCCTAGCCTCGAAAAAAGTGTCCTCCTCACAATAGCATCAAGGACTCTAGCTAGAGGTGTCAGGCTAGCAGGTGTACGTCTAGATACCTCGCCAAACGGCTCACGGAAGTAGGGTCTGATAGTGTCTGTAGGTGGTACTGTCCCTCCATGAGGACGTCGGGGAGGTGCGGTCTGTCCAAAACATAGCTGGTTTATCTTCGCCTCTGAAGCTGGGAGTCTGAGGATCTCCCGTACCCTGGTGCTGTACAGTCTACGGTCACGGCCTCTGAATGCAAAGTGTATGAACTCATGTGTCGGGTCAATCCAAAGTAATGAGTAGAACTCTCTGACCCAAGTCTCACAGTAGGCTCCAGTCCGTCCAAGAAGATCTGACAAGCCAGACAGAAAGGACAGGTGCAGACGGAGCTGCTCACCAACCACCTCAACTAAGGCCTCTAGTCGATAGAGTCTCTGAGGTCTGAATGCAATCCCTCTATCAACATAAGCTCTGTAGAAGTCCTCGTACAGAGGTGTGTAGAAGTCCTCTGACGCCCGGGGATCCCGCTGAGGTGGGAACCACCGAGTAACCTCAACGAACCTAAGGGCCTGCACCTGTCGTGCTGTAGCTCCCCTGAGGTCAAAGTGCTCAATAGGGGGTGACCTCGAGCCTGGGAGGTGGACGACCTCCACGCCGCTGGCCCTCTGGCCTGGGAGTCACCTGAGCTCGCGTATATCCTGAGCGACGACACTGTGGAGAGTGAACTGACTGCTCCTCTGTCTCCTCTGGGTCCTCTGTGGGCTGCTCTGCAGGTGCATCCACTGTCTCTTCTGTGGCCTCAGTACCGAGCTATCGACCTTCAAGGTGAAAGTAACTCTCGCCAATACGAATCCCACTGCTCCTGCCACCTCTCTCTGCTGCCTCTGCTGTATCTGCAACTGCCTGAGCCACCTCTGCCTCTGTGAGTGTCCTCTTTCTCTTCTTGGCGGCTATCTTTACTCACTTGTCGCGAGCTACCTCTGTCCTCCTAGGAGGACTTTCGTCCCCGTCACTAGGTGCACCACCAGCATTCTTGCAGCGAACCATACTGACAAACTACTATGACTGAGAAACCTTGGATAGTGACAGAAGATGTACTGACTCTCGTAAGGCTTGGCCTCAATCCGTATCCGCAGGCTTGGCCTCGGATTCACAGCTGATCACTTGACACACAAAGCACCGATAGGACGCACTGAAACGATAGAATAGATGGATCTACTATAAGCAACATATATTATCTAATAGATGAGATCCTAGTGAAAGCAAGCATATTAGATAAGATGTGAATAGACCACGATAGCTACCTCGGATGAGCGAAGTTCCGATGAACGGAAGAAGATCTTGACGCGCTAGGGTTCCCTAGAAACGATGAGCGAAACCCTGGAGTACCGATGAGATCAAGGGTTTTATTAGAAATTCACCGGAAAATCATCGGTAAACCCTAATCCAAGACAAAGAAGTCACCTTGTCGAGATGGAGACGCTCGTGGAGATGGAAACTCACGAAAAACCTCGGCTAGGGTTAGGTCTCTGGCACGCGGGGCTGCTCGGCTATGGTGGCTCGGCTGCAGAGGCGCTCGGGCAGTGAACGCGGGCACGCGGCGGCGGCGCGCGGATAGCGAGTGTGGTCACGCGGTGGCAGCGCATGGAGAAGTGAGCATGGGCACGCGGTGGCGTGCGCGGCTGCGGTGGGTGGCTCCGGTGGCGCGCGTGATTGCGGAGGCACTGGATGCGGCGGCGCTCGGGCGCGGGCGTAGAACGGTGAGACGGGTGCGGATGCGGTGCTCGACGAGGAGGCGGCGCTCGAGATTACGGCGAGGACGGCTAGGGTTCGGGCGGCGGTGGATTGAGACGGAAGAAAGAAGACGACCGAGATCCGAACGTACGGTTAAAAAGGGTGAGATCCGCTTTTCGCGCGATGACCGGACGCGGTGGTCGCATGACCGGACGCGGTAAGGCAGCATCTGGTCAGGGTCCAGTAAGCTCCTGGAACGACCGGACGCGTCCGATTAGGCATGATCGGATGCTGACAGAGTCCGGTCATAGATTGCCCGGAAAACTCAAGCGGATGATTGGACGCGGTGGTGATGGCCGGGACCGGACGCGGTGGTCAGCAACAACGCGTCCGGTGCAGCGTCCGGTCACAAATCTTAGAGAAGTTCTTTGGGATGACCGGACGCGCTGGTGGACGCCAGGACCAGACACGGTGGTTAGCAACGACGCGTCCGGTGCAGCGTCCGGTCCAGCGTCCGGTCGCTGTTTAACGCCTTTCTTCAATCTGATCTTCGACGCGACTTCTCCCAATCAAGTTCCAATTCAAAGAGACTCAAATAAACATCAATTGGAACCTGATATGAGTGACCTCACTCAAACCCTCAAGTTTTTCAAAATATTTTGCCTTAGGCTAGTATTATTTTTAAGAAAATACACAATAAACACCTGAGGAGCAACGTATGGCCATGCAATAGAGTTTATGAACCCTTGGGAGCTTCAAATGCTCTCTCTATTCATGGACGAACACAGAGATTACTCAAAACTAAACCGAAAAGAAACGACAAAGCAACAACCATGCATATGCAATGCAAAGCGAGAATGGAAAACTAGGTTGCTTGTCAAGTTTGATCCACGGTTAGGCTTCTTCACTCCTCCAAAGGAGGGTTATTATAACCGTGTTAGACAAGTTCTAGATACATTGCGGGAAATTAAACATGGCATATAATACAATGTAATGCAAGGGACAATACAAGCTCATTTTTTAAAGTTACTAGAGTCAAGCACGTTTAGTTCACTTCTCAACCTACAAAAGGTAGCCTCGTCTAAGGGTTTAGTGAAGATATCCGCTAATTGATTTTCACTTCTTACACCTTCTAGTGATATATCATTTTTGGCAACATGATCTCTTAGAAAGTGATGACGGATATCAATGTGCTTGGTGCGTGAGTGTTGTACCAGATTATTAGCAATTTTAACGGCACTTTCATTGTCACATAAAAGCGGCACCTTTTTAAGAACAACTCCATAGTCTAGGAGGGTTTGTTTCATGTATAAGATTTGTGCACAACAAGCCCCCGTAGCAATGTATTCCACCTTGGCGATGGACAAAGTCATACTATTTTGCTTCTTAGATGACCAAGATACTAAGGACCTCCCAAGCAAATGGCACTCTTCGGATGTGCTTTTTCTATCAATTTTGCAACCAGCATAATCCAAATCGGAATAGCCAACTAGTTGGAATCTAGCTCCTTTGGGGTACCAAAGACCGATACTTAGGGTGTACTTAAGATATCTTAAAATTCTTTTTATGACACTTAGGTGAGGTTCTTTAGGGCACGCTTGAAAGCGAGCACACATGCACACGCTAAACATGATATCGAGCCTAGATGCGGTAAGGTACAATAAGCTACCAATCATAGAATGGTAGAGAGTTTGATCAATTGGTTTACCTCCCTTATCTAGGTCGAGATGTCCATTAGATGGCATTGAGGTCTTGATTGGCTTACACTCTTCCATCTTGAATCTTTTGAGAAGATCCTTGGTATACTTTTCTTGAGAGATAAAAATCCCTTCTCTCATTTGCTTGACTTGAAAACCAAGGAAGAATGTTAGCTCACCAATCATTGACATCTCGAACTTCTTCGACATCAATTCACCAATTCTTTGCAATAATCTTCATTTGTTGACCCGAAGATGATATCATCAACATAGACTTGACAAATGAAGATCTCTCCATTAAGCTTCTTGGTGAATAGTGTGGTGTTAACCTTCCCAATAGTGAAGCCCTTCTCAATGAGGAAGTCCCGGAGGCGCTCATACCACGCTCTAGGGGCTTGCTTGAACCCATATAGCGCCTTGGACAACCTATAAACATGATTAGGATATCTAGGGTCTTCAAACCCAGAAGGTTGTTCAACATAGACTAGTTCATTTATGAAGCCATTTAAAAATGCACTTTTCACATCCATTTGATATAGTTTCATTTCATGATGTGATGCATATGCAAGAAGGATACGGATGGCTTCAAGTCTTGCAACGGGTGCAAAGGTCTCTCCAAAATCAAGACCTTAAACTTGAGAGAACCCCTTTGCAACTAGCCTTGCCTTGTTCCTCACCACTATGCCTTGATCATCTTGCTTGTTGCGGAACACCCACTTGGTTCCAATGACTCTTGCACCTTTTAGATGCTCTTCAAGTGTCCAAACTTGATTGCGGGCGAAGTTGTTCAATTCTTCGTGCATAGCATTCACCCAATCTGGATCTTGAAGAGCTTCTTCTACATTCTTAGGTTCAAGACAAGAGACAAAAGAATGATATTCAACAAAAGAAGCAAGCTTTTGAGATCGAGTCATTACACCCTTTGTAGGACTCTCTATGATAAGATCTTGTGGATGTGCTTGAAGTAGAGGTGAGTTTCTTCTATCAACCACTTGAGGAGAGGGTTGGGGAGCATCAACATCTTGAGCTTGTGCCTCGGCTTGTTTATGAGAGACATGAGTATCTTTATTTTCAACTCTCTCATTCTTGTCATCATCTTGAGGCACATGTGATGAAGATGGTGGATTGACAATTTGTACATCGTCTTCATCATCTTTAGGCTTGATGTCTCCCACCGGCATGTTCTTCATTGCCTCTCTCAATGGTTCATCACCTACATCATCACAATTCTCAATTGCTCCTTGGGAGCCGTTAGATTCATCAAATTCCACATCATATGTTTCTTCAACTAAACTGGTGGCATGGTTAAATACTCTATATGCTTTGGACTTTGATGAGTAACCAACAAGAAAACTAATATCACAACGTCTTTAAAACTTCCCTAGGTGTTGACGCTTCTTGTAGATGTAGCATTTGCAACCAAATACCCGGAAGAATGAGACGTCTGGTTTCTTCCCATTTAGCAACTCATAGGGGGTCTTGCCAAGGAACTTTTATATGAAGAGACGATTTGAAGCATAGCATGCGGTGTTGATTGCCTCGGCCCACAATTTCTTCGGTGTGTTGTACTCATCTAGCATTGTTCTTGCAAGGGTGATCAAGGTCCAGTTCTTTCTCTCAACTACACCATTTTGTTGAGGAGTGTAGGTTGATGAAACTTCATGCTTGATTCCAATTTCATCACAATAAGCTTCAATGTTTATGTTGTCAAACTCTTTGCCATTGTCACTTCTAATCTTCTTTATCTTGACTTCAAATTCATTTTGAGCTCTCTTTGCAAACTTCTTGAAGCAATTTGCCACTTCGGATTTGTCATGAAGAAAGAAAGTCCAAGAGTATCTTGAGAAATCATCCACAATCACAAGACAATAGAGATTTCCACCCAAGCTCTTGTAAGTTATAGGACCAAACAAATCCATGTGTAGAAATTCCAACACTCTTGATGTTGACATGTAAGCTTTGGTTGGATGAGTATTTGCAACTTGTTTGCCAGCTTGACATGCACTACAAGGTTTGTCCTTTTCAAACTTTACATCCTTCAAACCTCTCACTAATTCTTTCTTCAATAGCTTGTTGAGAGTGTTCATTCCAACATGAGCAAGCCTTCTATGCCAAAGCCATCCAAGTGTAGTTTTGATGAACAAACATGTCATCAAGTTTGCATCTTCGGAGGTAAAGTCAACAAGATAGAAATTATTGTATCTAAAGCCTTTGAAAATCACTTGCTTGTCATCTATCTTTGTAACTACCACTTTATTTGGAGTGAACAAGCATTGGTAGCCGAGGTCACAAAGTTGCCCAACGGATAGTAAGTTGAAACTCAATGAAGCAACATAGAGCACATTTGAAAGAGAGTGATCATTTGATATTGCAATCTTGCCTATACCCTTGACTTTGCTCTTTGAATTGTCCCCAAATGTGATCTTGTCTTGACATACCCCATTCTCTTCAAGTGAGGTGAACATACGAGGATCACCGGTCATATGTTGAGTGCAACCACTATCAATTATCTAATGAGATCCACCGGTCTTGTAGTTCACCTACACACAAGAGATCAAGCTTTTTGTTTAGGGACCCAAACTTGAGAGGGGCCCTTGACTTTCTCAACTAGTGACTTGGTAACCCATATTTTCTTAGGCCTATTCTTGTTAGGACGACCCAAGAACATGACTTTCATCTTTTCACTTGAATCTTTTCTAAGCATGTAATGAGCATTGAAAGCAAAGGGTCTAGCATGCTTGGACAAGGGTTGTGGTGGTGGAGTTTTGCACTCATGAGCAAAATGGCCTTCTTGTCCACACTCAATGCATCTCTTTGGCTTGGGCTTTGACTTGCTTTGTTGTTGTTGAGCTTTAGCCTTCTTCTCTTGATTTGCCAAGTAACCAATGCCACTTCTATCCAACTTCATGACGGTGTTCATGAGTAGCTCACTTTGCAAATGTTGGCCTCTTGTGAACTTGCTTAGTCCGGTCTTGAGATGCTCTTTTTCTTGCTTGAGCTTTTTATTCTCTTCAATAAGTGACTCATTTGATATTTGCTTTTCAAGAGCCATCAACTTCTTGTTCTCATTCTTAAGCATCTCATTTTCACTCTTAAGCTTGACATACTCATCATAGTTGTCGGACTCAACCACATTCTTGCCTTTGCCGCTAGAGCCTTGCTCAAAGTTCTCAATAATCAAATCATCACATGATGTAGCTATATCAATCTTAATAATTTGGTTAGTAGTATCATGTGTCTCAAGAGCAAGCTCATTAGCAACAATAAGACTATCATAGTTGATTTTTAATGTAGTATATTTGTCTTTTAACAAGTTGTGCCTAGTGTTGAGCTCATCATGCTTCTTCTCAAGTTTATCATGTTCATCTCTAAGCTCTTTGTTAGAAGTTTTGAGCTCCTTGAGAGTAGAAGACATAATTTTATTTTGATCTTTGAGCTCATCACTAGTCTTATGTGCATTCTCAAGCTTAGATTAGAGTGAGTCATTTTCATTTTGAAGCTCATCATTTTCATTTCTAGTTCTTCTTATGATTTTAGAATATTTATTTAACAATTTTACTAGTTTATCATAAGAAGGTGCATCATATTCATCATCACTATCACTATCATCATCATCATCACTCTCATTGTTTTGTACCTTTCGTTCACCCTTGGCCATAAGGCATAGGTAAGAAGTAGATGATGATGGTGAAGATGGCGGTAAAGGTGGTGATAAAGATGTCGGTGAAGATGATGATGGCCCAATCACAAATGCGACGACCTTCTCTTTCTCATCGTCGCTTTCATCGCTGGAGGACTCACATGATGACTCAATGTCGGTGAGCCAATCACCAACAATGTAAGCTTTGTCTCCCTTCTTCTTCTTGTAGAACTCTTTTCTCTTGTCATCTTTCTTTTTGTATGGCTTGTTCTTCTTCTTCTTAGCTTCTTCATCACTTGAATCATTTTTCTTGCCCTTGTTCTTGTACTTGTCTTTTGGAGGCTTTGGGCATTGATGAGCTAAGTGGCCAAGTTCACCATAATTGTAGCAATCCATCTCGAATATTGGCTTTCTTTTGCTACTTGTGAAGAACTTCTTCTTCTTGCCATCGAACTTGATGTCACTCTTGTTAAGCTTCTTTAGCATCTTGGTGGTCTTTCTCACCATAAGTGCAAATGATGCATCATTAATATCACTTTCACTTGAGCTTTCTTGCACAATCATTGCTTGGCCCTTCTTCTTTTTCTTTTTATGGCTATCTTTGAAGGCCAAGTCTTTCTTCTTAGAAGATGATGAGCCCTCTTCTGGAGTGATGTGCATGTACATCTCATGTGCATTGATCTTTCCCAATACTTGAGTCGGTGTTACGGTAGAGAGATTACTTTGGTGAAGCACGGTGACAATGTGACCATACTTCTCAATGGGAAGAACACTCAAGATCCTCCTTGCAACATCCGATTGACTCATTTGAGTGAGTCCAAGAGCATTGAGATCCTCTACAAGAACATTCAATCGAGTGTACATTTCATTAGCACTTTCTTTTGGAAGCATCTCAAAAGAATTAATTTTCTTTAGAGCAATATGATAGCGTTCCTCACGCTCACTCTTAGTTTCCTCATGGAGAGCACAAAGGTTTTCCCACAATTCATGAGCGTTTTTGGCATTACGCACACGATTGAAGATACCCTTGCCTAGGCCCCGGTAGAGTGTATTTTTTGCATTTGCATTCCACCGGTCGTACTTCTCCTCGTCACTACTTGGGTTGGCGGGATCCCTAATAGGGGGAAGCCCTTCGGTTGTGGCTCTAAGGCACCCAACATCTATGGCTTTGAGGTATGCCTCCATACGAATTTTCCAATATGAAAAATCGTCTCCCTCAAAGGTGGGAGGTGGTCCTTCCCCATTAGACATCTTGCTCTAGGCGGTGAAGCCTAAATAATGAGCAACATGGCTCTGATACCAATTGAAAGGATCAAGATGCCCAAGAGGAGAGGTGAATTGGGCTTTTCTAAAAATTAATTGCAAGAATTAAATCCTACAAGCCAAACTTCACCCCTAGTGCCTACTAGTGTTCCTTGTGATTCTACCGATAAAAGTTTTGCACCCTAAGTTCCAATCCTAGTCTAGCATAACAATTCTAGGAAAGTAAACAAACAATGAAAGTAGTACACGAAAGTAAATGCTTGAAAGTAAGGGTTAGGAACATGGCGATGTTTTCTCGAGGTATCGGAGAGTCGCCACTCCCTACTAGTCCTGGTTGGAGCACCCGCGCAAGGGTGTAGCTCCCCCTTGATCCGCGCAAGGATCAAGTGCTCTCTATAGGCTGATTCTTCGACACTCCGTCACGGTGAATCGCCCAAAACCGCTCATAAGATGAGTTGGGTCATCCACAAGCTTGCCGAATGATCACCAAACTCCCAATCACCACCAAACCGCCTAGGTGATGGTGATCACCAAGAGTAACAAGCTAGAACTCTCACTTAACCACAACAAGCCTAATGAGAAGATGGATGCACACTTACTACTCCCTAGTCACTAATGAGGAATCTCAAACTTTGATTCTCAAATCACTATCCTCACTAGGGCTCTTGCACTCCCTTGCACTTCAAAGGTGTTTCTCAGCTGAACAAATGAGCAAGAGACCTCTAAAAGAGATGGAGGGGATGTATTTATACACCCCTCAGACAAATCCAACCGTTACCTGCCAAATCAGCAAAACACGTACTGACCAGACGCGCTGGTCGTCATGACCGGACGCGCCGGTCGAGTGTAACGGTCGAAAACCGAAAGTCAGCGCTGAGTGACCGGACGCGCCGGTCAGGGATGACCGGACGCGTCCGATCATGTAAGAACCTTACTAGACTTTGACCTGACGCCCAACCGCGTCCGATCTGTGATGACCGGACGCGTCAGGTCAGGTAAGAACCTTACTGGAACGTGACCAGACGCGTCCGATCACTTCATAGTCGCGTCCGATTATACTGTTACCCTCTAAAACACGTGTCAGACTGATCACCACGTCCGGTCCTCTCAGAGACTACGTCCGGTCAACCAGTTAACGTCATAGTGACTGTTAGTACTGACTGGACGCGTCCGGTCATGACAGAAACCGCGTCTGGTCAAGGGTAAACTGCTCAAACGTCTTAGAAACGCGACGCAACTTGAACCAAGTTGCTTCCAACTGAACTTTGAGCTTTACTAGAGCTACCTAGTGCTAAGTTTGACAAGTGTGCACCACACCTAAATAAAAGACTCACCTAGGTCAAGCTACTCGCTCATGCCCCCCTTTATAGTACGATCAAAGGAAGAAACAAAGATCCTAACGACTATTCCGGATGTAACTCAACACCTTGACATCCGGAACTAACCGTCCTTAATCTTGTCATTGATCCTTTGAAAACCGAAATGATTTTCATCAAGGGACATGAATACCATAGTGCCTAAAGCAGTTATCAACTCCATGACCTAACTTATCAAAGTTTCTGCAAAACACACGTTAGTCATGGTAATAGTGCGTTGTCATCAATTGCCAAAACCAACACTGGGGCCTAGATGCTTTCAGTGCTGCAAGAGAAGAAAAAGTTTAACTTCAACCACCAGGGTCTCACTAACGCTGGCTGGTCCAACGTTTACACCTACTTTCCCCATTATGATAAGAAACAATGCAACAACAAACTGAGTTCCCTGAAACAGTCATACCTCAAATGGAAAGATGAACTAACAACCACTGGTTTAGGCAGGGACCCACATACAGGCGACATTGATGCTGACCTTGAGTACTGGGACACCCAAGATGTTGCCTAGCCCGGCGAGGTGGTAAGTGCACTTGTTGCCCCCTGTTTTGCAATGCCTGTTCATCATGTCCGCAATACCCTCTTGCCCGTGTTTGCGGTCTACCTTTCATAGGGAACATGTGCTACATCTGTGACAGATTACTTTGTTTGTTTATCCAGTAAACAAGTTTGTCTGGTGGTAGACGTGGAAGGCCTCCACGCCATCTGGACCTTCTTGAGGCACTATACGGGACCGCAACCGGAACACGGGTTGTTTCATGTCCGCCGGTGGTCTTCGTGAATCAACGCCTCCTCTTGTTGTCCTCCCGGCAGATTTTAGTGGACCGTCCAGTTACCACTCGGGTTCAAAGAGGGGTAGCAAGGACCAAGTTGTGACTAACCCAGAGAAAAAGAAGAGTTTTGGCGTGGGGGAGTACATTGCCCGTTTGTCCAAAAGCATTGCTGCTAGGAGCACTTCCCATGAGCGAGAATGGACTCGTGAGCAGGTTGAGGTTGACAAAGCAATAGCAAACTTAAGATCCAATGGAGTGCCACTGTTGTCACCCTTGTTCTTCGAAGCAATGGATCTATTTAAGAACTCGGTGTCCCGTCGGTTGTAGACGCAGAAGAGCGTATTGCTTGGCTGCAATGGCATGTGGACAGGCACAAGAAGTAGCCATGCTTGCTTGATGGGCGTCTTGTATCCTTTACATTCACACATGTTGTGGTTCTCGAACTTTTGTCCATTTGTTTGAGTTGCTGTGATGTAATGTGGCATGTGTCATATTTTTTCCCAAACTCATCATAATCTTTTCCCTGTGAGTCAGTTGTGTTTGAAGTGAACGTATAATAATCTTTTCCCTATGGTTGTTGTGATGTACATGTGTTTATGCCCCCTACAAATAATTTGTGTATTTATGTATTCTATGATGTATAAGCTTCATATGGTTGGCAGTTAAATGATGATGAACCTAATTGTGGCTGTGAATGCTAACTATTCTTTTGTGTAGGTGACCATTTTAGGCGGAGTGGCACTGCTAGAGCTATGTCCTTGTGTGGAGTGGGAGTGAACCTGTGTGCAGCAAGTAGGTTAGTATCCCTTAGTACAACTTATTAATTGGTGTTCTAGGTTTTGGACAAGACAAGACTATTGTTGTAACAGTGATTATGACGTCTTAATTTTGCAGTTTCTTGCGAATGCTAACTATTCTTTTGTGCAGGTGATCATGTAGGTGACCACTTCAGGCGGACTGGCACTGCAGGAGGGGTGTCCCGGTGTGGAGTGGGAGTGGCCCTGTGTGCAATGAATAGGTTAGTATCCATTAGTACAACTTATTAATTGGTGTTCTAGGTTTTGACAAAGACAAGACTGTTATTGTAACAGTGACTATGACGTCTTTGCAGTTTCCTGCGCGCATGGACCGAGGTGACGAGGAAAGTGAAAATTCAAGTGACAATAGTTTCAACGAGTGTGCAACAGTAGCATTGGCAGTAGGATATGCATATGAAGAAATGCAGACGCCGGAGGTACTACCGCAAGTGAACTGGGGGTACCGTGTGCAGGACATCAACGGTCGACAATGGGTACATAACCTGCTGTCTAATCCTAGTAGGTGCTTTAAGACCTTTCGTATGCGACCTGAAAATTTCATTAGGTTGCATACCATATTAACTTCAAAGTACGGTCTAGAATCCGGTAATAAGATTGATTATGTTGAAGCCTTAGGCATGTTTCTTTGGGCATGTGAGACAAATCAGTATCAGAGGCAAATGGAGGAGAGATTTGGGAGGGGTTTGGCACATGTAGCAAGATATTTGGCCTTGTTCTTACCACCATGGTTTGGTTTGCTAATCAAGTGATTAGGCCATTAGACTACACTAATGCAGTACTGCCAGAGGAGTTGTTAGAGTATGCACCTTTCTTTGATGGCTGCATAGGCGTCGTGGATAATACGCACATAGATGTCATTGTTGATGAAGAAGTGCGTGATGACCACATTAATAGGCACAGGGATACAACCCAAAATGTTCTAGCTGTGTGTGACTTCAATATGCGGTTTATGTATATTACTGCTGGTACAGAGGGTTTGACACACGACATGCTGGTCAAAAAGAAGGCAGAGTTGGATCCCTATTTCCCCCACCCACCACTAGGTTAGTTTACCACACTTGGCATGGTTGTTGTGGTGATGTGAAGGGTGTGTGGTGCTGCATACTATGTGACTGTGACCTGCTGTGGTGTGTTGTGTCTATGCAGGTCGCTATTATTTGGCGGACTCCAGGTTTGCTATGCGGCTGAGATTTCTGACGTTGTATCCAAGAAAGAGGTACTGGATCAAGGAGTTCTAAAAGAAGGGACCTAGTGATGAGCAGGAGGTGTTCAACCGACATTGTAACACCCTAGGTGTTTATCACCAATTAGGCAGTGGGTTTGAGCTCAAACATGATAGATTAAGTGGAGATGACAATGTCAAGATCAACCTATGGAGATGAGCCTGACCTAAAGTTGGATGTTGCACCATTGCTTTACATATAGGTCCATTTTCAAAGATATATGCTTGGATGGTGTTATTGCAATATCTTCATGTGTCTTACCTTGGTACCTATCTATGTGGATCCCTAGAAAAGTTTCATAAAGTTTGGAATCAAAAAGTCACATGAAATGATAAGTTATATCCTGGTTGGAATGGTTTTACTAAGTGTTTGAATTGCACTATTAAGTGAGTGGAATTACAGATCATCAACCAAACCTTGCAAACTTATCTAAATGGCTCTAGATGAACTCTACAACAAAAGTCATGAAGGGTTCATGTTGAGCAAAAGTCAAGAAAATGCCCCAATTTGCCTAAAACCCTAGTTTAGGCTTTACCGAGTTGATGCTTTGACCAAAGTGAAAGTTTGACTTCTGTACCAGTTATGAGGTTTGATCTTAAACAAAAGTTGTAGTTCATCTTGTGTAGAACAAACTTTGTTTAATGGTCAAGAGCTAGTTTGGCCTCTAACCTAGTCAAATAGAGATCACAATGTGGAATCAGCTGCTGTTTTCAGCACTTAGAAAAATATTCTGTCCTTGTTGTGACAGCAGCAAGTTGGTTACTTTGCGACATTTTATCGTCCAAATTCATATGGTAACTCAATTAGGCTCCTTAATAAGAGTTGGAGTACTGTTCTTGAGGAACACAATGAATCAAGTTTCATTACATTTGGAGTATATTTGGATCTCCAAAAGCAATTGCTAAAACAGCATGTTTGCAACTTTGTCGCTCAAATGACATTGAGATTGGCATGTCACGTTCTCCAAAAATTGTTAAGCAACTTGGTTTGACCCCTTAACAAAAGTTGGAAACAATTCAATGGAGGACAACATGTAAAAATTTGGAATCAATTTGACCAAGTTTGGCATTGCAAAATCCCAAAACCGAGCCCTAGTTTAACGTGTTGACGCTGGTGATTTGGGGACTGATTATCTCCTAATCGGTAGGTCTTATGACTTTGGTGCTTAAATAAAAATTGTAGAGTATACTGAGGTGAACAACTTTGACAATTGGTCCATAGCCCAGTTTGGCCCATAGCCAGCCCAACCATTGCCTCCAAGTCAGACGGTTTCACGCACACCACGTGCTCGACGTCGGGCTCCAGTGAACGACGCGTGGCCAGGACGTGGAGGCCATGCGCGGGCGGAGCTCCTGCCCCGACCTCCTCCCTATGCTGGTTGTAGCGCCCGTGATGGCCTCAGCGTTCCCTATTCCTTCCCACTCTCACGCATCCATTCCTCGTGTGCACACGGGCACGGCGAGCACCGCCATTGGAGCCACCGAGCGAAGCTCCGAGCAGCCGCTGCCGTTCCCGGCGCGTCGAGCCACCACGGCCGCAGCTGCGTGCGCCAACGTCTTCACCAACCCCTCCTCCCTCTAGTGCGCGTGCCTCGGAAGCCTTGCTCGCAGCCGGAGTGCCGCTGCCTGAGCCGGAGCGCCATGGCCGCCATGGCCGAGCTCCAGCCACCACTGCGCTCTGCTGTTCCGCACCTCCTCAATCTCCATGAGCACCACCAACAGCTCCGCCCTGCGACGCCGAACTCGAAGCACTTCTTCTTGGTCTCTCCTCGCCGCCGTATCGCGTGGTCACCGGAGCCGGGACCTGTCGTGATGCCGTGCATGCGGCCGGGAGGTCACAGTGCATCTCCGGCCAGGATTCGGCCCTCCTCGGGTGCGGCGAGGCGCGCTGGTGCTCATGTCGCCCTCATCCGCCGCCGTCGGCGACCCCCTCGCCGGAGCCGTGTGGAACGACCGCCTCCCTGCTTGGCGCCGGAGGAAGAAGACGATCGGCGCTTGTTTCCCCCTGTGACCCTCTCTCATATGACAGGCGGGCCTGGCTCAACCAGGGGTCCCACTTGTCGGTTTAAGAAGGTGGTCGCTTGGGTGTGTTTTCGGGTGCACCTAGCATATCTAGGGTTAGGTAGTTAATTACGTTTTTGAATTTCAGAAATTATATAAATCTTCTAAAATGCATATCTCTTGCTAGGTAATTCCAAAAATAGCAAAAGTAGACTTTTTGGAAACCTTGGGAAAAGATCTATGCACTGGAGTCATCATATGTTACATGTTTGTAGATATTTTCTGATGTCTTTATTTAAGCCTTAAAAATGCTCCAAAAATGCTTACCAACTTGAGCAGAGCCATATCTAGAGTTTTAGAACACCAAAAATAGTGATTCTTGTTTTGTTAATTTTGTGATGACTTGCTCTTGCTAGGAAAAATATTAAACACCCTATATGTTTACTGTTTTCTTAAGATTGTGATTTGACCTTGATAAATAAGGAAAACTACATGATATTACTTGTTATTTTATATCTTGAGTTGTGTTGCTCCAATTGATGTGAAATTTTTATGGTAGTCTCGCCATGATATGTATGTACTATGGTATAAAATTCTTGGTCACTACTTATAGGATGATCTAGTTATTGATTTAACTTGTTTAGGGCTTGATAAATAGCTTATAAATAATATATAAATGATAAAATAGAAAATGTTGTCCCATCACCTTATTATGATGTTGCTCTAGGATTTTCTTTCATTCTATGGCCATGTATTCACAGAAAATATTGAGTTTTAGGTTTTACCTGTTCTCACATGATTTATTTGAATAGCTGATTGTCTTTTTCATAGAGGTTGGTATACTTGTCCAAATGACTTAAAATTTGGAAAGTAGACTATTAAGAACATATGTAGGCCACTGTAATTTTGGTAGAATTTATTGTGCACTTTTGATAGGTATTCATAATTCCACCTAATTATCTAAATAAATTAAGAAAATGTATTAAAAAAATTTATTTAGTAATTGACACTATGTTTTCTGATGTTCTTTAGTCATGTATGAAAGGTTGGTAAAGTTGGTTTTGTCCTATTATATGTTTGCAACGGAAGTTAATAATTATTTCTTGCAAATGAGGTTTCTGGATAGATCTGGGAACTTGGCAAAGTTCTTCATGATGATGTTCTTTGTTGTGAAACTTATTTATACAAAAGTTGTAGATAATTTATGTATCTTGGTTTTATTAAAATTTGGTGGCATTTAACAATGTGGTTTAGGAGTTATAGCTGTTTAAAGTTAGAGTACAGAATTGCTTGCTCTCTGTTTGTCAGGAACAGATTCTGGAACTTTGTATTTTTGACTTGTTTAACTTATGAATCATGCTGTGATGATTATAAATGAAATATAGATAATTTCATAAGCTTTCCATAATGTCTTCTTTCAAGTCATTTGGATTTAGGGATCTCTAGTTATGATTAAATTACTTAGCTGCTGTTCTGATGCCCAGAATGTGGCAATTTCTAGTTCTAGTGCTTTGATTAACTTGCCATGCTTGTGTATTGAAGTGTGACACATGTCTTTGTTGGTACTTGGTTTGGTACCCTAGGATCTTATAAGACTTGTGTCTTGATTGATGCATTTGCAATCTTCTATGTTATGCCTTTGTGAGGATTAAGTTAATTAGCTCTAGGTGTTTATGAGAACCTTGGTATGCTTGTTTGATTACTCTGTTTATTGCACTTCTATGCATTCATACATATGCATTATTGCATCTCATTTAGGTACGCTAGCTGAAGCACGTGAAGGACCTGATGTGGAGCCAAACCCGAAGATGGAGTTGGTAGATCCATCCCGAAGATAGAAGGACCGGACAAGTGGTAGAGTGGAAGATACTCGCCAAGCAAGTTTTATCTGACATACTCTAACTTGAGTCGGATCCCAGGCAAGCCCCGGAGCATTATAAGCCTCCTACCTTCAAAGCAATTGATTCTATATATGTTGTAAGTATTGTTGCATTAAGTGGTAGGAGTTGGTTGAAAACCATGCTGCATTATATCATTCCTTGTCCAGATATATGAATCCCTGAATCCTACATAGACTAGGATCGAGTAGATGCTTAGCCCTGCTTTAAGCGGTAGAAGTCAGGTGATTTCCTGTCACCTGCGAGATATAGGGATGTTCATATATGGCACGGTTGGCTATATGTGCTATCATGGAATGGAACCATGTGTTAATAAAATGAAATGAGACCGGGCGGGATGACGATAGAGAAGCAACAAGGCATGGAGGTCTTGGGTGTGGATCTATCCCCGTCTGAGTCGTTTAAGGACCGATTCGCTGTACGTCCTTGAGTCATGTTGAACGCAGTCTAACACTTAGTTGGCCGGATAAGTCGTTCCGACCGCGAAGCCGAGTAATGTGATTCAGGCCGGGAATCGAATGGTAGGTTGCTTCTTGGAGGAGAGAAAGGATGTGCTTGGGGACATTGACGTGAGACCAAGGAGAGGTTAGAGTCCCTATCACCTGGCAGAGTGTCGCCCTTGGGGTCGCGACATTATTCGGACCCGTGATTCCTGAATCATATGAAACGGTGGCCTGTGCGACCCTGGCAGGGGTCTGCACAGTGAGTGTTAGAAATACCCCTCCAGCTGGATAGGAATTCGATTCGAATCACCGTCGCTCCCGGTTAGTGAGCACTTGACTTGAGCAGCGGCAACGTAGATTCCATTAAATTGAACGGATGGTTAATTGGATCACGATGGAAAGGTTGCCTCAATTTATACCTGCTATGGTTAATATTGTTTGCTCCTAATAAAGTGAGTGCTCTAGTATAGGTTCTAATATAGATGATAGGTTAATGATAATTAACTTGATGCTTAAGCATTAATGATTACTTATCCATAATAAGCTTTTTATGCAAAATGTTGTCAAGCTAGCCCACTTTATATCAGCCTTGCATGATCCTTGGTGTCACCTTATTTCTGATTTCTGACGGGTAAGTCTAGCTGAGTACCTTCTCGTACTCAGGGTTTTATCCCCACTTGTTGCAGGTTGTGTTGTATCTTGGCGACTGCAAGAGTTGGTTGGCTCCTGCCGTAGCGGCGGAGTGTGATCATGGGCATGATCCTTCTGAGTTATCTTCTCTCTAATGCTTTTGTTGGAAGTCGACCTTAGTACTGGCATATATTTGAAATAAAGGTGTTGTTAGTTTCAAATTACTTTGCTTCTGCTACTTTTGAACTTAAGTTGTAATAACTTTGTTGAACTCCGATGTATATTGAATTACTTATGAAATGGTTGTAACATGTGACTTGTTATGTTGAATCACTACGATCTTGGCTTGTATGTTGGTTGTTTTGAAATCCCTCGTGATTTCATTGGACTACCGGAGTTATATGGGCTCAAGTGCGAGAATTTGATCACTTCGGTGATTGTTTTTGTACTTGTGCTCTTATAATTTGGACGGTTCTGTTACAACTGGTATTGGAGCAAGATTCAACATTAAACTTGTCGTATGTGTATTTAAAACAAAGGTTTTGTTTTATAAAATTAGTTTTATCAACTTATAGCTATATATAGGTTTGTGAAATCTGAATTCTAAACCTAAGTATGCCAGTGGTCAATTTCCTTATGCCCATATAAGGATTATTAGGTGGCTTATATAAGTACTAACTTGGGGGTTTTTCATTTATGCATCTACGCCCAGGCCAAGGTATGTATGTGTGATGACTCTCCCACACTATGCTACCCGGTGTGTTAGATTAGAGGTAGCCTTCATATATGAAATAGCCATATATGTCGCTAGTCTACTTTTATGCAACGTCGCACCTACGCTCAGGTAAGTGTGAGTTGTGAGAGCATGACCATACAAACTGCGGTCTAGGGGAGAGCTAGTTTTGGTTACTGGATTATCTACATGTTACACACTTGTATATATGAAGGTACTTAATTGTGGGTGATCGAATGATTTGGGTAGTTTTGGTGCTACATGTACGTATACAGGGGTATATGTATATGGGAGTGCTTAGAATTTTACCTTCCTATTTTATTGTGTGCTATATTTGGAGAAATGTTGGGCTGCAATGAAACTTTTCTGCAGGTACACTAACCACGAACGCGTAAGTCGAATGTAGTTGCCGACTAGCTATATATCGAGAGAGTGCGTGTTATGCCACCGACATAGAACGTGATCGCCACCTTAGGTTGGCAGTCTTGTGAGGACGAATAGGACGAAGCATGCATTATCATGATTGTTGCTTTATGCATGGCTATACTCTTCTCACCCTTGTTCTATAGTGTGTAACTTGTGATCAATGTGTTACACTATCTTTCTTGAGTGAAGTAAAACAAAAATGCCTTGTTCCTTGCTGCTTGAGAAAAATGTGTGCTTAGCCTTACTAGAAATAAGTGTGGCTACATGCTTGAACTTAGAGATATCCTCTAGCTTAGCCAAGTGGTGAATATGTTGTTCACCCAAGCATTTGCCAATGCTTTAGACCTCACTTAAATAATTATGGATTCTCATGAATGAATTAAATTCATGTTGGTCTAAGGTAACAAAATTTAGAGCTACTATAATAACATGTTTGTGTGCTCTCTTGTTAAGTAGAACAAAGGCAAGCTTTGTCTTGCTTGTGGAACGTTGACTGCTAGAATGGTTTCTGTTGTGGTGATGCTTTCATGGTCATAATGGTGTTTTCTGTAGTTTTGGAGAATACCAAAGTTGTAGCTAACTTACTTATCTAGCTGGTCCTAAAATTTCATGACCCTAGGTCTTATGGTTTGAGAGTTATGAATTTTAGAAGTTTACTGTCAGGTTTTGCTTATGCTCTAAATAGATCTGAATGTTGGTTTGTTTGACCTATGTGCATATGGAATCATGTCTTGGAGATAATAGAAGAAGTGTAGTACTTTTTCTAAGCTTTCCAAAGTGTCCTATAGCACTAATTTTTGTGGTCGAAATTTTTAGTTATGAGCTTGCCAAGTGGAATGACAGAATCTGTCCACATCTGGGCAGAGATGTCTTCTTTGTCTTGTTTGGCCTTGTTAGCTATAGAATCATCTTAATATGATAATAATAAAGTTATAGACAACTTAATAAGATTTAAATAAAGTTAAGGTTCAGCCTTGTTGGGTCCCTAGAACTCTAGTTATGCAATTTTGAAGTTCTTGTCAGTTTTTTGTCAATGTTGGTATAGATCTGAAACATCAGCATGCTTGACCATGCTAACCTGTGATTTAGCTGTTGGTATGAATAACTAAAGAGTAGTCATTTTCTTAAGCTATCTAGAAAGTCTAGGATCACCTTTATAGAAGGTCTACAACCTCAGTTATGGTTGAAACAAGTAAGTACTGCGTTGCTGTCCAGATTCTGGGCACATGCTAAGTTGGCTTCCTTAGCTAGCGTTGTTTTGAGCTAAACTTGTAGTTAGTTCATGCTTGAAATAAATGCTTGTTTTGGGTGAGCCTTGTGCCTTGTATGGGTTGCTTAAACCATTCGTTGAATTTTCTCAAAGGACTGCT
Organism: Saccharum hybrid cultivar R570; assembly: GCA_038087645.1. Classification (NCBI taxonomy): domain Eukaryota; kingdom Viridiplantae; phylum Streptophyta; class Magnoliopsida; order Poales; family Poaceae; genus Saccharum; species Saccharum hybrid cultivar. The sequence goes on along the minus strand of JAQSUU010000191.1, from coordinate 4,312,507 downwards.
TGATTGTGATATTGTATGTGTGTTTGTATCTGGGTATTGCTCTAGTTGTCACCTTGTTTGTCCTCGGTGAGCATACGAGGGTCACATAGCTTTATCCTAGAACAACATTCACGTTACGTAATTGTATGGTTGTTGTCTTTAATTAGGTTTCTCTCTTAGGAGCCTGAGCCTGTAGACTTGGTGGTTAGCCTTTGAATGTTTGTATCCATGCCTTTGCTTGACCGAAAGCCTAAAGCTTAGTTCTCCTATATGTTTGTATGAGTCATGGATGTGTTGCAACCCTTTTTGTGAAGGCCTTTATCGACTGACCAACTAAGTTAACTTTCATCAACGCTAGCCTTTGACCATGGTTCGTACGTTGCCAATTGTGAAGACCATACCCAAATCTATGTTGGACCTTTTGGTTACCTCTCCTAAAGGTTAGCTGGTGTGACGCAATGTATCTCTGCTATGGTCTCTAAAATGTGTGCTTGCAAATTCATGCATCTACCTTATCAACCCAATCTGTGTCATTGAAATTCCTCATCGGGTGCATGTTCAGTAATGGTGTTATGAGTAGCAACTAATGGTGCCGTGACGAAATCGAGAGCCTCCTGTGGGTGCACACACAAGGTTGTGCTGCTCGGCACGCGCTGGTATCATGGTTTCTAATCATAATCCATTGCAGAACAACGCTGATGTGATTTTCACGTGACCTTCTTCCTTGGTTATCTCTCCATATCTTATCATAAGATCCATATCTTAGACCGAAAGTAGTGGAGTGTCCTTCTGAAGTTGCTACGAGGATAACCTTTGAAGAACAGATTACCGACATAAACATTAAATAGACTGCAATAGGTGGTAGACAAGTGACTCTACTTAGTTGCCCTAGTATTGACAAACGTCATCTAGTGAGCAAAGTATCTCATCTTTGTTGGATAAACAGGACACACAACACTTACTACTAGACAAGTCATCCATTGGATAAGATTCAATCGTCACATTATGCAAGTTTTAACCTTGTATACATAATGGCCATACCATCGAAATCAACCATCTCTGGTGTGACTCCTTATCTACTGACCTCGATGGCAACCATTCGTTCTGCATCAACCACGATTATTGTGGTCAAGAATGAAGATTTGGAACTTTTTAGTGTTGAGAGACAACTGATTAGTTACCAATAGAAAGGTTAATCTCTAGCTAGGTAACGATTCTTTGGTAGCTACGAAGGCTAGGTCTTACAGAGCAATAACCAACAAGAAGTTAATCAACTAGCCAATAACTGGAGTGATACTCTATCGTCCAGAGTCATTACGACCAAGTCAATTCTATCTTGGACAATCACACAGATAGTGCAAGGTGTTCTATCAGCTAAGGTGAAGAAGTAGAGAAAGTATGTGTTTTGCCTTGCAAAAGTAACCCGCAAGTTCAAAGCGTGTGCATCCTCGAATTGATATGTAAATTAATAGTCGAGATTTGCTGTTGGATGGCCCTTTTGAGGTCTCACAGATACTAGTTTACACTCTTTCATTTGCTTTTACTTTCTCGTATCCCTAATGTACGAGCAGCCTTGGTTTCTACAAATCAATTTATACCATCGCGAATCAAAAGCAATTTGAAAAGTGTCAAACAACAGATTTCCATCTTAGAGCTGTTGTTTGATCCTAAAAAGGAAGCCTCAAGGTGAAAGTTGGCCTGACAAGGTTGCTACATTGCAAGTCAACTCAACTTACAGTGCAACTAAGTCACAAAGGAAAATTTTACTCAACCGCTTGGTGGTAGACTACTCCCCATGGTTTAGTGAATATTTACAACTTTTGTTGTCCTTAAGGCCTCATTGCATTTTGCTTTGGTAATGATTTTCCTAAGATGACATACTTTGGTACCTTATAAATGTTTTTACCCAAGAGGTTGCATCTGATTCAACCCAGATGACTATTGCCTTTGGATAAGAGAATCTTCTTAGGTAACATTTGGCTGAAATACGGAGCCAACTGAGTCAGTTATCATACTGACTAATCCCTCGATAGACTCAGATAATACCGTGTTGTCATCAGAAAAAGAGAACTACACACATGGAACCGTAAGTAGTTTTCCATTAGTTGATATCGAAAGGGTTAAACATTTACGGCCAACATAGACCCTGCCTATTGTTTAGTCAGTATCCTATAACCTCAGAGTATAATTGTCGTCTATGATCTCACCCTTTTGGAAGGTTGTGCTCAAGCCATTTTTGGTAGAGAACTACTTTTCAAACTTTGTGAACATAGAATCACTTCAATGAGTATCTTTTTGAAGATTTCGGTCTAGTGTAAAATTCATACGGACTATGCTGTGCTCACTTAAGAATCAGATACTTGTGAGTGGTCAGCTCACGAACCGAATGATCTCCGTACACTGAGAATGCAGTACGTGCTATCTTGGATTCCTTCCAAAGTAACAATGCTTCATGGAAGTCAATGAAGGAAATTCTTCAGACAAATTTTTCCATAAAGAGTAAGTATCAGAAAGTGCCTTTGACCAAATTGTTCACCAATGTTGAAGCTTTGTAGTTGAAGGCTAGAGCACATGTTGGGAACTAGACAACGTGACTCTCTTCCTTAAAAGGTCTTCCATTCCGAATCTCGGGACGCGATTCTTTTAAGGGGGGAGGGCTGTAACACCCTAGGTGTTTATCACCAATTAGGCAGTGGGTTTGAGCTCAAACATGATAGATTAAGTGGAGATGACAATGTCAAGGTCAACCTATGGAGATGAGCCTGACCTAAAGTTGGATGTTGCACCATTGCTTTACATATAGGTCCATTTTCAAAGATATATGCTTGGATGGTGTTATTGTAATATCTTCATGTGTCTTACCTTGGTACCTATCTATGTGGATCCCTAGAAAAGTTTCATGAAGTTTGGAATCAAAAAGTCACATGAAATGATAAGTTATATCCTGGTTGGAATGGTTTTACTAAGTGTTTGAATTGCACTATTAAGTGAGTGGAATTATAGATCATCAACCAAACCTTTAAAACTTATCCAAATGGCTCTAGATGAACTCTACAACAAAAGTCATGACGGGTTCATGTTGAGCAAAAGTCAAGAAAATTCCCCAATTGGCCTAAAACCCTAGTTTAGGCTTTACCGAGTTGATGCTTTGACCAAAGTGAAAGTTTGACTTCTGTACCAGTTATGAGGTTTGACCTTAAACAAAAGTTGTAGTTCATCTTGTGTAGAACAAACTTTGTTTAATGGTCAAGAGCTAGTTTGGCCTCTAACCTAGTCAAATAGAGATCACAATGTGGAATCAGCTGCTGTTTTCAGCACTTAGAAAAATATTCTAAGTCCTTGTTGTGACAGCAGCAAGTTGGTTACTTTGCGACATTTTATCGTCCAAATTCATATGGTAACTCAATTAGGCTCCTTAATAAGAGTTGGAGTACTGTTCTTGAGGAACACAATGAATCAAGTGTCATTACATTTGGAGTATATTTGGATCTCCAAAAGCAATTGCTAAAACAGCATGTTTGCAACTTTGTCGCTCAAATGACATTGAGATTGGCATGTCACGTTCTCCAAAAATTGTTAAGCAACTTGGTTTGACCCCTTAACAAAAGTTGGAAACAATTTAATGGAGGACAACATGTAAAAATTTGGAATCAATTTGACCAAGTTTGGCATTGCAAAATCCCAAAATCGAGCCCTAGTTTAACGTGTTGACGCTGGTGATTTGGGGACTGATTATCTCCTAATCGGTAGGTCTTATGACTTTGGTGCTTAAATAAAAATTGTAGAGTATACTGAGGTGAACAACTTTGACAATTGGTCCATAGCCCAGTTTGGCCCATAGCTAGCCCAACCATTGCCTCCAAGTCAGACGGTTTCACGCACACCACGTGCTCGACGTCGGGCTCCAGTGAACGACGCGTGGCCAGGACGTGGAGGCCATGCGCGGGTGGAGCTCCTGCCTTGCCTCCACACGCCCCGACCTCCTCCCTGTGCTGGTTGTAGCGCCCGTGATAGCCTCAGCGTTCCCCATTCCTTCCCACTCTCACGCATCCATTCCTCGTGTGCACACGGGCACGGCGAGCACCGCCATAGGAGCCACCGAGCGAAGCTCCGAGCAGCCGCTGCCGTTCCCGGCGCGTCGAGCCACCACAGCCGCAGCTACGTGCGCCAACATCTTCGCCAACCCCTCCTCCCTCTAGTGCGCGCGCCTCGGAAGCCTTGCTCGCAGCCGGAGTGCCACTGCCTGAGCCGGACCGCCATGGCCGCCATGGCTGAGCTCCAGCCGCCACTGCGCTCTGTTGTTCCACGCCTCCTCAATCTCCACAAGCACCGCCAACAGCTCCGCCCTGCGACGCCGAACTCGAAGCACTTCTTCTTGGTCTCTCCTCGCCGCCGTATCGCGTGGTCACCGGAGTCGGGACCTGTCGTGATGCCGTGCACGCGGCCGGGAGGTCACAGTGCATCTCCGGCCAGGATTCGGCCCTCCTCGGGTGCGGCGAGGCGCGCTGGTGCTCATGTCGCCCTCATCCGCCGCCGTCGGCGACCCCCTCGCCGGAGCCGCGTGGAACGACCGCCTCCCTGCTTGGCGCCGAAGGAAGAAGACGACCGGCGCTTGTTTCCCCCCTGTGACCCTCTCTCATATGACAGGCGGGCCCGGCTCAACCAGGGGTCCCACTTGTCGGTTTAAGAAGGTGGTCGCTTGGGTGTGTTTTCGGGTGCACCTAGCATATCTAGGGTTAGGTAGTTAATTACGTTTTTGAATTTCAGAAATTATATAAATCTTCTAAAATGCATATCTCTTGCTAGGTAATTCCAAAAATAGCAAAAGTGGACTTTTTGGAAACCTTGGGAAAAGATCTATGTAGTGGAGTCATCATATGTTACATGTTTGTAGATATTTTCTGATGTCTTTATTTAAGCCTTAAAAATGCTCCAAAAATGCTTACCAACTTGAGCAGAGCCATATCTAGAGTTTTAGAACTCCAAAAATAGTGATTCTTGTTTTGTTAATTTTGTGATGACTTGCTCTTGCTAGGAAAAATATTAAACACCCTAGATGTTTACTGTTTTCTTAAGATTGTGATTTGACCTTGATAAATAAGGAAAACTACATGATATTACTTGTTATTTTATATCTTGAGTTGTGTTGCTCCAATTGATGTGAAATTTTTATGGTAGTCTCGTCATGATATGTATGTACTGTGGTATAAAATTCTTGGTCACTACTTATTGTATGATCTAGTTATTGATTTAACTTGTTTAGGGCTTGATAAATAGCTTATAAATAATATATAAATGATAAAATAGAAAATATTGTCCCATCACCTTATTATGATGTTGCTCTAGGATTTTGGTTCATTCTATGGCCATGTATTCATAGAAAATATTGAGTTTTAGGTTTTACCTGTTCTCACATGATTTATTTCAATAGCTGATTGTCTTTTTCATAGAGGTTGGTATACTTGTCCAAATGACTTGAAATTTGGACAGTAGACTATTGAGAACATATGTAGGCCACTGTAATTTTGGTAGAATTTATTGTGCACTTTTGATAGGTATTCATAATTCCACCTAATTATCTAAATAAATTAAGAAAATGTATTAAAAAATTTATTTAGTAATTGAAACTATGTTTTCTGATGTTCTTTAGTCATGTATGAAAGGTTGGTAAAGTTGGTTTTGCCCAATTATATGTTTGCAACGGAAGTTAATAATTATTTCTTACAAATGAGGTTTCTGGACAGATCTGGGAACTTGGCAAAGTTCTTCATGATGATGTTCTTTGTTGTGAAACTTATTTATACAAAAGTTGTAGATAATTTATGTATCTAGCTTCTGTTAAAATTTGGTGGCATTTAACAATGTGGTTTAGGAGTTATAGCTGTTTAAAGTTAGAGTACAGAATTGCTTGCTCTCTGTTTGTCAGGAACAGATTCTGGAACTTTGTATTTTTGACTTATTTAACTTATGAATCATGCTGTGATGATTATAAATGAAATATAGATAATTTCATAAGCTTTCCATAATGTCTTCTTGCAAGTCATTTGGATTTAGGGATCTCTAGTTATGATTAAATTACTTAGCTGCTGTTCTGATGCCTAGAATGTGGCAATTTCTAGTTCTAGTGCTTTGATTAACTTGCCATGCTTGTGTATTGAAGTGTGACATATGTCTTTGTTGGTACTTGGTTTGGTACCCTAGGATCTTATAAGACTTGTGTCTTGATTGATGCATTTTCAATCTTCTATGTTATGCCTTTGTGAGGATTAAGTTAATTAGCTCTAGGTGTTTATGAGAACCTTGGTATGCTTGTTTGATTACTCTGTTTATTGCACTTCTATGCATTTATACATATGCATTATTGCATCTCATTTAGGTACGCTAGCTGAAGCACGTGAAGGACCTGATGTGGAGCCAAACCCGAAGATGGAGTTGGTAGATCCATCCCGAAGATAGAAGGACCGGACAAGTGGTAGATTGGAAGATACTCGCCAAGCAAGTTTTATCTGACATACTCTAGCTTGAGTCGGATCCTAGGCAAGCTCCGGAGCATTATAAGCCTCCTACCTTCAAAGCAATTGATTCTATATATGTTGTAAGTATTGTTGTATTAAGTGGTAGGAGTTGGTTGAAAACCTTGCTGCATTATATCATTCCTTGTCCAGATGTATGAATCCCTGAATCCTACATAGACTAGGATCGAGTAGATTCTTAGCCATGCTTTAAGCGGTAGAAGTCAGGTGATTTCCTGTCACCTGCGAGATATAGGGATGTTCATATATGGCACGGTTGGCTATATGTGCTATCGTGGAATGGAACCATGTGTTAATAAAATGAAATGAGACCGGGCGGGATGACGATAGAGAAGCAACAAGGCATGGAGGTCTTGGGTGTGGATCTATCCCCGTCTGAGTCGTTTAAGGACCGATTCGCTGTACGTCCTTGAGTCATGTTGAACGCAGTCTAACACTTAGTTGGCCGGATAAGTCGTTCCGACCGCGAAGCCGAGTAATGTGATTCAGGCCGGGAATCGAATGGTAGGTTGCTTCTTGGAGGAGAGAAAGGATGTGCTTGGGGACATTGGCGTGAGACCAAGGGGGGTTAGAGTCCCTATCACCTGGCAGAGTGTCGCCCTTGAGGTCGTGACATTATTCGGACCCGCGATTCCTGAATCATATGAAACGGTGGCCTGTGCGACCCTGGCAGGGGTCTGCACGGTGAGTGTTAGAAATACCCCTCCAGCTGGATAGGAATTCGATTCGAATCGCCGTCGCTCCCGGTTAGTGAGCACTTGACTTGAGCAGCGGCAACGTAGATTCCATTAAATTGAACGGATGGTTAATTGGATCACGATGGAAAGGTTGCCTCAATTTATACCTGCTATGGTTAATATTGTTTGCTCCTAATAAAGTGAGTGCTCTAGTATAGGTTCTAATATAGATGATAGGTTAATGATAATTAACTTGATACTTAAGCATTAATGATTACTTATCCATAATAAGCTTTTATGCAAAATGTTGTCAAGCTAGCCCACTTTATATCAGCCTTGCATGATCCTTGGTGTCACCTTATTTCTGGTTTCTGACGGGTAAGTCTAGCTGAGTACCTTCTCGTACTCAGGGTTTTATCCCCACTTGTTGCAGGTTGTGCTGTATCTTGATGACTGCAAGAGTTGGTTGGCTCCTGCCGTAGCGGCGGAGTGTGATCATGGGCATGATCCTTCTGAGTTATCTTCTCTCTAATGCTTTTGTTGGAAGTCGACCTTAGTACTGGCATATATTTGAAATAAAGGTGTTGTTAGTTTTAAATTACTTTGCTTCCGCTACTTTTAAACTTAAGTTGTAATAACTTTGTTGAACTCCGATGTATATTGAATTACTTATGAAATGGTTGTAACATGTGACTTGTTATGTTGAATCACTACGATCTTGGCTTGTATGTTGGTTGTTTTGAAATCCCTCGTGATTTCATTGGACTACCGGAGTTATATGGGCTCAAGTGCGAGAATTTGATCACTTCAGTGATTGCTTTTGTACTTGTGCTCTTATAATTTGGACGGTTCTGTTACAGACATCATTCGAAGATGCGTAATGTCATAGAAAGAACATTTGGTGCTGTAAAAGCAAAGTGGAAGATGTTAAAAGGCATGCCTCACTATCCGTGAACCAAGCAAACACAGATAATCATAGCTCTGTGTGCACTGCATAACTACGTGCATGACCTGGAGGGAGAGAAGCAACCAGGGAGGCCTAGGGCAGCAGCAGACCTTGGGCCTTTGGGGATATGGAACACCACCGTGAGTGGATCACTTATGGACTTCTACTCCTTGGGAAGACAACGTAAGTGGAAGTGTCATGCTTGTACATATCATCATCTTAAGATGTGCATCCATGTCTTGCCTGCCAACAGTTGTGCTCATCACGGTGTGTACACATGCAGGTGATTGGTAGGGGAGCACCGACTCAATTGATGAAGAGGGTGGCCGGTGGTAAGTGGATTTTGCTGAGTTGCCTTTGTGTTGACATATGTGCTGCACCAATGCTGTTAATGTTGAACTTGTAGCTGGAGGCTAGCTGGGTTTTGAATTTGAATGTGGCGTGTAGGAAACGATGGCAGGAAGATGATGGATCAAGTTGGTATGTGGATTTTGACCAATTGGGTTTCGTCTTCTTGCTGTCTTAAGTACCTTATAATGGGTACAAGTTGTATTGTTATTCCACTTTAAAATTGATGACCAATGATGCACTGATGAAATGGGTTGTTGTATAGAAGAAGACAACACATGAGTTTCATCTAGCAGTTTGTAGGTCCTATGGGCTACTAGTTTTGTAAATGTGCCCACTGATTCAATTGGAATGCTGTAAGGAGTAGAAACTAGTGTAGAGAACTATTAGAACATATGTAATCCTGGTGTTGTATTGAACTATTTTATGGAACTGGTGCCTATTTGATATGTACTGAAGGGCCATTGGTGGATCTTGGTGTAATGTAACGGTGGCAATTCCCAATTATTTTTATGATGCATCGGTTGTCATATGTATATTCAACTGGTGTTGTTTGGAGATGGAGGCATTCGAGTTTTTGAATTTGAATGTGGATTGCATGAAGTGATGTCAGGCGTCATTTTTTTGAATTCAAATGGCTGCTGCTTCAACTCGGCTGCTGCTGGGTTCAACCGACTGGTTTTGGCTAATGCTACTCACTGTTCTAGTTGTAGCCTTCAGCCAAAAACAGACCGGCCGAACATGCCCTAGAATATTACATTTTGACACAACATATTATATTTATATATATTATTGTCATATTCATTGACATGCAAAATATTACGCTTTACACAACATATTATATTATATAGGTTGGTTTTTTTTCTTGTATTCGTCGACATGCAGCCTATAGAGACAAAATGAACAAATGCAAAAAGAAAAAAAACAGAGAAATGGAGAGAAGAGGAGCAGGTTGGCCATGAATATTTGACGGAACGAAGAAACATGAAGGGGAGCAGGTGGGCCATAGAGATATGACGCAAGCGGAAAGAGAGATTTGACGCCATGGCTTCTTCGTGAGCGCGCCAGCGTTGCCACAGTTGGCCACAGCAGATCGGATGACACGAAACAAACCGGCTCAATGCAAGGCCTTGTTTAGTTACCCAAGTGGGGGTTTCCAAATTACTGTTTGGCACTGTAGCATTTTATTTTTATTTGCTAATAATTGTCCAAACATTGATTAATTAGGCTCAAAATGTTCGTCTCGCAAAGTACAACAAAACTATACAATTAGTTTTTGATTTCATCTACATTTAGTACTTCATATATGTGCCGGCATTTTGATGTGACGAGGAATCTTCTTTTTGCATAGTGAATTTTGGACCCAAATTTAGGTAACTAAACATGGCCCAAGTTTCATACGTTTTCCCGTACGTGGGAAACAACGTTGGCTAGTTTTACGGCCATAGAACTCCAATCCTCTCTTTCTTCATCGATACATGCAAAACAATATTTTTTGCTAACATGTAACTCCATTTAATGTCCATAAAACTCCCATGCTATCTTCGTTGAGACTGGCCTTAGTAGCCGTTTATAGCCCGGCAAACATAGAAGAAATTATTTATGCAGAGGCCAAGTCTAATTCCATCCTGCTAGTAATCAATTCGGAATATTCCTTTGAGATGGAGCATCAGAATGAGATGCCAGCCAACCCAACCAGGGTTTACACCCAAACCGCGGGTCGCACGCCCCCAACAATCCCCGTTTCGTACACGTATCACTGGCCAGTGGGCCGCCAACGGCCAGCACACGAGTCTCGATCGCACATCGGTGTAGCGCAGGTCATCGCTGCACCTAAACCAAGCACGCAGCGCGCATGGTTTTTCGCCTTTGGGGTTTTAGGTCTACCGGACGAAATACACAGAAAACAAATAGCTGGAATGGAAGAGAATTTGGAAACTATTATCTGGCAAGGCTTCATCTGTCTCTGACTCTTTGCTCAAATACGTGAAACTGGTGCTAGTGTGAAAAAAAGCTCTTATTTTATTTTACAAAAAAAATAAAAACAAACTTCTAATTACTCCATAATAATGCTACGCACGGAAGAGGACTGACCGGAGCTCTACCAAGCAAACCGGGTGCGCTGGCCGCTTTGGCCAAAGCACACAAAACGAGCGGTCCGGTCCACGCCCCGCGATAGACGCGGCAACCTCTCTCACCGATACGCCTTCCAACGCTTAAACTGACATGTGGGCCGATGCGTTTCTCTGGGCCCCGGACCTACCGCCACCGAAGAGCGTCAGCGACACAGCTCGTTTTTGCGTGTACACGAGCTCCGTGTGCCCGTGTCCGATCCTACCGCCACCAGTGCCACCCAGTTCCCCGCTTGCCTCGCCATAAAGCGCGGGGGACCGCTAGGGTTAGCGCATCGGAATCAATCGTGTTCCTCGCCCGCACGCCGAGACCAATCCCAATCCAGCCGCCGCCGCCGCCTCCGCTTCGCCTAGCCTCCGGCCTCCCCTCCGATTTGATTCGAGGGACCGATGGAGTGCATCGCCGAGATGCCCCGCGCGCCGCTGGACAGCCGCCCGCGCAAGCGGCAGCGGCTCGGGTGGGACGTCGGCCCCGCCGAGATGTACCAGGTTACGCGGCCGCGGCTCGGCTGGGACGTCGGCCCCGCCGAGATGTATCAGGTATAACATCTTTTACCGTTTCTGTTTTCTCTCGCGGATCTATCGTTGGGGATGTCGATTTTCCATGAGCAGCGCATCTATTGGTGCTCTTGTTCTAGGGTTACTGTTCTAGGGTTAAGTGATGGATCTGTAGAATAGCAGTACTCGTCTCCGTAGATTGAATCGTTTTGGTGTCGATCTATCATATTCCTCTCAGATGCTATAGCTATTGATAGGTTTGAGGGGCAGATTTGTTCAGCGTATGTTGGTGGTAGGTGTGGTTGGCGTTGCGCTTTTTCGGGTCAATACTATTAATCATACTGTTTATTCGTTATTTGTTGTACCTTTTTGTAGTTTGTAAACTGCTTGTCCTATTTTGTGTTTATAGGTAGACTTTAATTTACAAATTAGATTATAGGTAAATTTGTGTAGTCACTGAAGGCGAATTAACTGTACCATTGAAGAACTTTGGAACTTTCTAAATTGGTATTACATAAGCTGGGTATAGCAGGATGTTGTGGTGATTTGATTGCTTAATTGCTCAGTTAGATGGAGAATTTATGGTTCTTCTTTCCATGTTCAGTTAGGACTTTGTGGACAAGAAGTTGTGAATGCCATCAGTGCTGCGGCGTTGGGCCTCTCTTCAGGCTGTCTTTCTTCTCAAATCAACCAAGAGCAGCCTCGTGATGGTTCCCCTCCTCTGAGGGAAGATGACAAGGATGGGCACTATGTTTTTGCTGTTGGAGATAATCTCACATCTCGCTGTAATTACCTGCCCTTGTCGCATCTTGTTGCCCATACAAATGTGTTTCCATGGTTGGTTCTTATCGATTCTTTTCCATGTTTGCAGATAAGATCAATGCAAAAATGGGAGAAGGTCAGTTTGGATGGCCATGTCTTCTGAAATAATTGATTAAACTCGCATTGGGCATGCTGTGCAATACATGCAGCAGGTTATGCTCATAACTGAATGTGTCTGGAATACATCAGGTACCTTTGGTCAGGTGTTGGAGTGTTGGGATAAGGAAAGGAAAGAAATGGTGGCTATCAAGATCATCAGGGGCATTAAGAAGTACAGGGATGCTGCAATGATAGAAATTGGCATGCTCGAGCAGCTTGGTAAATATGATGAAAGTAGATCCAGGTGAGTCCGCTTGTTCAGTTAGCACCTCTCTGTGTGCTTTACATTCATAAGATTGCTTGTATATATAAACTGGTCTATTTTGCAGTTGTGTTCAAATTCGGAACTGGTTTGACTATCGTAACCATATCTGTATTGTAAGTACATTGTTAGATTATGGCAATTATGAACTGACCCAAAAAGATAACCATGTGGTGCTTAAACGTTGGTGAATTTGGATTAATGGTGAGCAGGTCTTTGAGAGGCTTGGACCAAGCTTATATGATTTTCTGAAGAAAAACAATTACCGCTCATTCCCAATTGCCCTAGTTCGGGAGATTGCCAAACAACTGTTGGAATGTATAGCATGTGTGTGCACAGTTCTTTCTATTACCCCTCCTGCACTATGATGCATATGCATTAGTTTTGTGCACTATCTGTGCTGCTTGCAGCCTGTCATTAATCCATTACTCCTGCTTATACAAGGAATATCTAACATCATGGGATGTTTATGTATTTACCCTCTCTCTGTAATGTGTTGCAGTTATGCATGAATTGCGCCTCATACACACTGATTTAAAGCCTGAGAACATTCTCCTTGTTTCTCCGGAGTACATTAAAGTGCCCGATTACAAAGTATATTTTGTTATTTTTATTATTTAATTCACCTACCCTAGATTTACCTTGTGCTGTGCTTGTTTATTTCTGTTGTATTGGCTAGTGAAGATCGAAAATATGGTACTGATCCTCTTTTCATTTGATAGGTTTCATCCCGATCCCCAAAAGAGGGATCCTATTACAAGCGTTTGCCCAAGTCTAGTGCTATCAAGGTGATTGATTTTGGTAGCACTACCTATGATCAACAGGATCAGAGTTATGTGGTATCGACGAGGCACTATCGGGCTCCAGAAGTTATATTGGGTATCCGTCGTGTCCAGTGAAAAGCTTTTCCTAGTTCAGCCTGATTTGGTGTCATTTTATGACTGAGTGGATCTTGTGTTCAGGACTTGGATGGAGTTACCCATGTGATATCTGGAGTGTTGGTTGTATTCTTGTTGAGCTTTGCACGGTATGTTATTGGGCCTAGGTTTGATTTGGCATGTACAAGTACAGGGGATCTGAATTACCAAGGTTCTGCAGGGTGAGGCGTTATTCCAGACTCATGAAAACTTGGAACATCTGGCAATGATGGAGAGGGTTCTCGGACCTTTGCCGTACCATATGCTTAAGAGGGCAGAGTATGTTTCATACCAATGTAGTCTGAACATCAGTCCTGTGAGATCTGGTCGATGTCTTGTTCTTATTAATCCTTGTTTGTAGTCGGCACTCTGATAAATACATCAGAAAAGGACGCCTGAATTGGCCTGAGGGTTGCACTTCGCGGGAGAGCATGAAAGCTGTGATGAAATTGTCCAGGCTTCAGGTATGTCTTCGAAATGCTTGACAAAACTTCCATTTTAGTCTGTAGCATTTGAAACTGATGTCTATGTTTATGAGCAGAATGTGGTGATGCAAAATGTGGATCAGGCTGCAGGAGATTTCATTGACCTTCTGCAAGGGCTGCTGAGGTATGATCCAGCAGACCGTTTAACAGCACAAGAGGCATTGAGGCATCCCTTCTTCACCGAAGGGTGTGGGCGAAGAAGATGATATTCCTTGCAGCCTTCTTCACCGAAGGGTTTGGGCGAAGATATTCCTTGCAGCCGATCTTGTTTGTCTGACTTGATGTCTTTGTATTTGATAGTCTGTACTTTTCTCTTTTTTTTTTAACTGGTCAGTGGTATATGTAGACAGTAGACCAATCTGTATGTAAAGCTGTAATGGAGTTGTTTCAATCTTGTTGGAAACATCGTGTAACTAAAGCTGCATCATAAGGGAATCCAAATGGATACATTTGACTCTAAATCCTGACTTGTTTGAATTTGGTGAAAGTTGATGTTGAGCAGAATGTGCTGGCATCACATATTAAAACTCACATATATTTGGAGTTGTGTTTTTTTAAATCATTATTTGGAGTTGTTAGTTGTGCAAGGTGTCGCCCAGTAGTGTTCAGCTAAATCGACGTCAGTTAGTTGATTGGCTGCATTTCTTTGAGGGTGTTCTTAGGTGTGCAAGGTGTTAGTTGATTGGCTGCATTTCTTTGAGGGTGTTCTTAGGCGTGCAAGGTGTTAATGCGCGAGCTCGAGTTTTAGTTGTGCAAGGTGTTCTAATGTTCATGTGCGAGCTAGAGTTTGGTGTGCAAGGTGTTCATGAGCGAGTGTTTGTGCACGATTGCTATTTGGGTCTGTAGTATTTTTTTTTAGTGCTCCACTCTTGTCATCTTGTGCTACTACCTACACTACAAGCAGTCAAGTAGCCAACACAAACTAATTAGGGCATTCTTAACACATACGGGGCGTCCTCAACACACAGCCAAGTAGCGACGCATAGCTAATGTTCGCTTCGCTGCCAGGCTGAAAAGTATTATTCACTGATTTATTAAGAGAAGTATTATTCACAGATTTATTAAGAAAAAAACATTGTACAATAACTGATAAGCCGTGCTGTACTCCTTAGGGCGACTCCAACGAGGATAAATCACCAGCTCAACGCATATTCCTTAGGGTGTTCCCAATAACATCCTCAACGGTGCTCAAATCACCACCTCAACACACAGCTAAGGTAGCAACACATACTCTTTAGAGTATCTCCAAGAGTACCTAATATTTTCTTCCAAAAAATATAGAGTTTTATAACTCTTAAAAAATATTGGAAGGAATAAAGAAAGCCATCTCCAAGAGTTTCTAATAATTAACTCCTAAAATATAGAAAATAATTTTACATTAGGAATCCTATACTATTTCTAAATTATCCAGACCACTTTTATATATTCCTTCTCTCTTATACATCTGCATCAGGAACCCTTTCCTACTCTTTATTCTTTCCATGTCACCTTTAGATTGGCGACAAACACGCGAGAGGAGAGAAGATACGCGCGACTCGGAAGCGCGTAACTTCACGCGGAACAGGGTGATTTTTCTCAAGTTCTAAAAGATTAGGAGGATGGATTAGGAGTTATTAGAGAGGGATTTTTTTCTTATCTTGCTAAAAACCAAGGCTTAGAAAAGGATTTAGAGAACTCTTGGAGATGCTCTACGTCCCCAACAGCGTCCCCAACGATGCTCAAATCGCTAGCTCTTGCTCTGGTGGGGACGCTGCTCAAATCGCTAGCTCAACACATAATCCTTAGGGTGTCCCCTACGCTCAAATCGCCAGCTAACACACTACCAAGTAGCCAACACATACTCCTTAGGACATTCCCAACAGCATCCATAGGGGTGCTCAAATTGCCAGCTCTAGCAGTCGCTAGGCTTGCACGTACTCCGAAAAATTGTCGCTCACCATCAACGGCAGGACCATCCGGACGCCCGTGACTGCTCTATTCCCGCGCGTAGTGAGCGGACGGCATGAACCTCAGCTTGCTGCGGGGCTACCACACAGGCATCGCGCTGCCGTCTGGTCCACCCAAGGTCACCACCTCCACGGGCGCCTGCGCCCTAGTTAGGTATGGTTTTCCCGCCAAGCTCGAACTGTCGCGGTAAGGAGATGGAGGGAAGGAAGGGTAGGGAGAGGAGGGCGAGGCACGTCGTGCGAGGAAGGCCATTGTAACGCTAGCCATCGGCGCCATTGTGACATGTCCAACACCAGAGTTAAAAACATGTGCAACACCAGATATACTTTTGAAACATCCAGATAAAACATTTGCAACATATGTCTGAAAGCAGATGAAACACTTGAAACATGCGCTTGAAACATGCATGTATAGCCATTGCAACATTTGCAACATCAAGATCTACTTTTGAAACATCCAGATAAAACATTTGCAACATACGTCTGAAACACGTGAAACATAGGCTTACAATATGCGTATATTGTTATTGCAACATATGTAACATCCTAGATCTACTTTTGCAACATCCAGATGAAACACTTGAAACATAAAATTTGAAACATCTGAAACACAGTGTTGAAAAACTTAAAACACAGTTTTCGCCGCGAGGCCACGTCCTACCTAGTGGGGATTGGAGTGGCAACGGCGATGAAGGAGGAGGCCGAGGAGGCCTAGCCGAGCAGGAGACCGAGGAGGGCCGCCGCCTAGAGGGGCCCCGCGAGGAGCGCCATCTCCTAGGCTGCCCCCAACGTCGTGCGCTGCTGCAGCACCCTTGCCACGGGCGACAGCACGAATCCATCGGAGCCGACCGGCCGGGCAGCGACAACGTGTGGACGGACGCGGCCGTGCCTATGTGGGCCGGGGTGGGGGTGGGGGTGAGGAAGGAGATGGGGCGAGTGGCGTAGCGTAATGGAATGCAGCACGAGATGGGGAGCCAAAGCAGAACGGGTAGGACAACAGCAGCTAGCGTGGAGTGGGGCGCGGCTTTCGGACTGGGACGGGGATAGAGATGCTGTGGAGAATAGAACGAGTGGACATGGATTTTTTTTTCCTTTTTTTCTTTTTTTTGGAGAGCACGCCCTGTAACACCCTAGGTGTTATGAACTTAATAAAAACTTGATCATGAGCATCATCAAGCATAATCACCTAGTATCATATCATGTATGCACTCCATGTTTCAATTATAACATTGCCATGTTGCATAAGTGATGTTTCATATGTTGTGTAAGTGATGTCTCATTTATAGCTTTGCTATGTTGCAAATGTTGTGTTTCTATGTTGCGAATGTTGATTTACATGTGTTGCATGAAATGATATCATGAATAATAATTAAGGTTCTATGTGAACTTCTATATGTGATTTTGCTTAAGCAAATAAAAGTTTATTAAAATAAACTTCATAATATAAGGTGCACTTTATAATATGGAACAAAAGTTTGTTTGTGTTTTCAAGCCAAATTGTTAAATTGAGCTTAAAAAATGGGATTTAAGGTTGCCTTTCCATCACTGCATTTTTGGCCAAGTCCTGGAAATCAATGTCAAGTTCTTTGGAGGTTTACCAAATAAATTTTCGTAGGTAAGAGTTGTGCAACTTTTGTGTCATGAATTGCTACTATGCTTGAGCTGTGTTAATCAACATGTGTTTGTGATGTTTGATCAGTAATTAACCTTTAATTAATTGCTTGAGCATGCTTAGTTGAAACTGTTTTTGAGAACTATGAACTGAATTTAGTTTTGCGTTTCAATGTACCCCTGTTTCTAATCCTAGATCTCTCTAACCGATTAGAATTAGGAAGTGGTGTTTAAAGAAAAGATGGAGAGCACATGTAGATGAACAACTTTTATGTTTAGAGCCGATCAAGTTGTTGCACGAGATCGAGAGAAAAAGAGGGAGTAAGTTGAGCTATCAGTGATGAACAGTAATGCCGGGAAGAGCTGATTGCCTGCCTCGCCGTCGCCGTGCACCGTTTGACAGCCTCCACGTCACTTCTAGCGCCTGGGCGCATGGCCATACTCGTGGCCGGGCTCAAGAAGGCGCTGGAGAAGTCCAGGATGTTGTTCTCGTCCTTTAAAACGCGAAGCCGCTGGCGCTCCTCTTTTCTTCTTCCTGTTCGCCGCCGGTTGCCTCGGCCCGTCGGCAAAATTCATCATGGCTGCTGCGCCTCCGCCCTATAGCTCTGGCCTGCAGCTTCGTCTCGCCCTCGCGCATCTCCTTGACCCGCTCGTACCGCTCCTAGCTGCCAAATTCAGCCGTGCACGCTGTGTCCGTCGCGGCAGCTCGCCATCATCGCCGTGCGTGCCCTCATTGTGGCCAGCCACCTCCGACTGCTCTCTCTTTTCTCTTCACTGTTCTATGCTCGCCTTGGCACTGTCATGCTCGTAGTCTTGATGGATGATCTGTTCTTGCTCTGGTCACGCTGGAAAGCTACCTTGTCGTCGGGCTGCTGCCGCCGGTGCCGTCTGCTCGCGCGGCGACGCCTCCTCGGGGCATCGCGGGGCAAGCCGTGGCCACCAGCTGGTGCGCACAGGCCCTTGCATGCTCCGACACCTTCCCCCCGCAGCCGACGAGCACTTTCCCTTCCGGAACCGAGCCTTCTCCGGCGTCCTCTGTTCTGAATCGCGACCAGGGACTTCCCGCATAAATTGAAGCTCTTCCAAGGGGCTAACTGTACAGACCGTGACTCAGATGAATAGTGCACTACAGGGTTTTTCTTTTTCTTTTTATATTTTCAGCTGAAACTTGTGAATTTCATAACTATTTATTGGTGTATGATAAAATTATGAAACTTTTTGTGTAATATGAAACTGTGAAAATCATTAGTTTTTGGATGATTAAAAATTAGCTCTTTTAATTAAGAAATGCTTGCTCCATGATTTTTGTAAGCTAAAATAATGATCTAATAATTATAAAACTTTTTGTGTAACTGTTTTATGTTAATATCAACCTTCACAAAAAGTTTAGGATTAATTTGATTATGTTTCATTGTATTCTTAATTATATGCCTTAATTATTAGTTAATAATTATCAAAATGGTTAGCATAAATCCTAATATGACTTGAGTGTATTTTGGATTGATTGATGACCATGAAATACTTCTAACCCTACTGCTTCATGGCAAGTTTATTGTCCTCTTAATATATTCATGATTAACTTGTGTTATCGACAACTAAAAATGCTTTCAAGTTTAATTAAGCACTTCTTTAGTGGATGTAAATATGTGATCTTGATTACCTCTGGTATGCAACCTCTTGGGTAAAAAGGTTAAGTTATGTATGAGCTTTAATGTCAAGGTCTTGATAACCTATGTTAGTATGGTCTTTTGTGATAACAACTATTTAACTTGTTGATTAATAATAAAGGTAGTTGAAATACATGGCTGGGTCATGCAAGTTGCAAATAGATACATGTGGTTAAGCCATGTAATGATTCCTTGCTTGCTCTCATGTTTGAGTCATGTAAATGTTTCAAGGAGCATTGTAGTGACATAATTATAGGGCCTCTTGTTAAGTTAATAATTAATAAGCATGGGGTGATAGTAGTTCTCTGGTTTTGCTTAGTTTTGCCTTGGATGTATACCATGCATGTTCATAGATCTCACGATTAGCTTTGGATATGATAAGTAGCCATGTAATGGTAGTTTATAATCCATGAAACTAGTTTCTCATGTACGATCTTGTAGTGGGTCAAGTGATACATTTGGTCTCACTTGAGGGCTGTTATGACTGCATAAGCAGTTTCTGTTCAGTGATTGTTTTCATGATGCAAACCATGTTTTCTGGGACTGAGTTGAATACCAAAATTGTAGGTAACTTCCATGTATTTATTGTCCTAAAATTTCATGATTTTAGGCTTGTTGGTTTAAGAGTTATAGGTTTTACAAGTTCCCTGAGTAGTTTCTGCTTGTTATCTATCCAGATCTGAAAGATGCTGCCTTTTGAGCTAATTAACTTGTGAATCATGTTTTGGCAATAACTAGAAAGTTGTAATGCTTTTCATAGCTTTCCAAAATGTTAAAAATCACAGTTTTTGGTAATTTAGAACTCTAGTTATCGCTGTTTCAAGTGTGATGCCTGAATCTGTCCACTCTGGATAGAATTGTTTCTTTGAACTGTATGACCTTGCTAGCCGTTTAATCACCTTTTTTATGATAATAAGAAAGTTGTAGACAAGTTCTTAAGCTTTCTATAAAGTCTAGGATCACCTTTGTTGGATGTTAGATCTCCAGTTATGATCAAATGAAGTTGCTTCTGTGTTGCTGTCCTGCATCTGGATGTACCTAGAGTCACTGTTTGAGTTTGCTTTTACTTAAGTACCGATAAGTGTAGCTTAAGACTCCATTAGTGTTAACCTTATACACCTGAACTAGCTTATTATCTTGTTTTTAATATGATCATTAGTCATGTTTGCATAATAGGTTTGTGTAATGACTAGTGAATAACTTGCTTTCTAGTACTTAAGTCAAATGGTGTAATCTTACCCTTTTCTTACTTGTTTTTTTATGTGACATGAGTTATTTACTTGATAATAATATGATTGACTTGTTAATCAAATAATTAGAATGCCTTGTGAAGTACAACCCTAGTTGCACCGTGAAGGAAAGTTGTACTCAAGATAATTAAGCTTGTTATGCTTTCATCAATGCACTTGTATGCCTTTCATCATGCATCATATCATGCATTCCATCATGCTAAAGTCTGCATCAATTATCTAGTGTAGTGCATACGTGAGTGAGAAGAATCATGACGATCAAGTGTTGAGAAAGCTCGTGTTGATCACTCTTCGGAGAAGGTCCATCCATCAGTGGTGTTAGTGCCAAGTCTAACTTCGTGGTCTCTCTGTGGAACTAATCTTTCTTGCAACGAAGGCAAGTCCTGGAGCATTCTAAGTCTCCCACTCTTTCTTTTAAAATGCACTTGAGTATATATATATGTTTTTGTTTTGTGCATTAGGTTGATAGGAGTTGGATGAAACCGTTACTGCATAAGCTACCTTGTCCACAATATAATATTCCCTGCACCTTTACTAGCATAAGTATGTCGCTTTATGCTTGCTATGCTTGGACCGGTAGAAGTCGGGTGATTCCTATCATCCGCGAGATATAGGTGGCTACTCTATCCCGGTTGGCTACATTTGCTATCGTGGGAAAGAATCATGTGATATTGAATAATGGGAGACCGGGTGGGATCTGGTGTTACTATGTTGTTGTTGAGGCCGGCTAGGCCTATGTTCTTGATCTTGTCTGTGTCATTAAGGACCGCTTCATTGTCTGGCCCTTGGTTGAGATTGAACGTACCTTTCACATAATGGCCGAATAACTCGTTCCGACTATGAAGCCAAGTACCTCGTTCGGGGTGAGGATTGGACTATGGATCGCATCATGGGAAGGCGAGCACGATGTAGAGGGGTGGGGAGCGACCAGGCTAGCAGTTACGAATTAAGTGTCCTGGCGTCAGCCGTCCCCTAGGCCTTGCAGCTCAGACCAGACTCCCTTTCGAATAGAGCGAACGGTAACTCACGCGAGTGATGTACAAACTTGTACGGGCGTGTGATTAGGGTTTTGCCTAGCTTGTTGCAATCGATTCGAATCACCGTCTCTCCTAGATAGTGAGAAATTTGGCCACTGACCAGCATCATAGTAACTGATGAAACATGATGGTTATGTTAATCATGATAATTGAATATGGTTACTACTGTAATGCTTATTCATGTTAATCAAGTGTTTGCTATAGAATTGGTGCAAACTTAGTCCTAATTAGCCTTACTTAAGTTAATGCTAAAACCTTGATAAAAGTATTAAAAGTAAGGACTTACGTTAGTAAGCTCTTTTGCAAAAGGTGTGCTACCCAACCAGCTCCACGAAATGAACCTTGCATATCCTTAGAGTCATTTTTGTTTTCCCTCCTGTCGGGTAAGTCTTGCTAAGTACAACTGAGTACTCAGGGTTTTAGTCCCTCCATTACAAGTGTCCTACTTTTGTTGAGTGCTGCACCACCTGCTTCTATCTAGCTTTGGATGGTGTTGATTAAGTGCCGGTGGGCTAAAAGGTCCTTGTTTGGTTTTGGTAATTGAGTGATAACCTTAGGTGGACTAATTATATTTATGTAAGATACACAGGTGATTAGTCCACAAGTACATGTGTGTAAGCAACATATGCCATGATGATGATTGCACATGAGACATGACATTGAGTCATGTGATCAAGGTGGAGAAGATCAAGACATGACTTGGCTCGACGGACCGGTTGCAAGCATGAAGGACAAGTCAGAGGCTTCGAAGCAAGGGACCGCGTGTGACGGTAAAGCTTGAGCAAGACTTGGCACCGATGGACCGACACAATGGTGAAGAGCAAGTGAGAAAAAACACCGTGTCAACATTGTCTCCATTATCTTCTCGGTGGTTTGCATTCTCGTTACACAAGCTTGTTGTTACTTTCTTATACTTATGCTTGTGTAGTTGCTCTTGTAACTAGTTGTGCTTGTGTAGCTTGCTAGTTACCTTCTTGCTTGTGTAGCATAGAAGTAGCTCTTGCGTGGCTAATTTAGTTTGTGTAACCTTGTTAGTCACATTGTTTAGTTTGTGTAGCGAAGTATTTTGTGCTCTCTAATTTGGCATTAGTTGCCTTGTTATTGAGCATTGTTAGTGAGCTTAGGGGCTTTGTGCTTTTGCTTACTAGAATTGTGTAGGAGCTCCCCTGGTTGGAAAAGTATTAGTTGCATAGATTTGTGTGACCTTGCTACTAGAATTGTTTAGGTGAGCTCTTGCTAATCTTGGCACCTTAGTTTCTTAATTAGTATCTTTACAAGGTGCTAGAGAACTTAGATAGAGGGGTGTAGTCTTGGCTAGACCGATAGTTTTAATTCTGCATTTATTTCGGTTAGCCGACTGAAAGTCCTATGTTTGGTGTTGGTAATTAGTGACAATGCCTAAGTACTAATCCTATGCCTAAGTTGTATGTAGCATATGAGGATTAGTACATTCCAAGGTTGGTGGCAAGATGGACATGGTGATCATGATGGCCACACTTGGATTTGGACGCAACCCTACGTGATCAAGGCAAAGGTATATGCTTAAGGGTTGTGTTTTAGTAACCAAGACACCTAGTGGGTGTGGTTACATTATAGGATAGATAGCCGTACTATAAAGAGGGGAATGACGCGGCTATTGAACTCCTAAGTGCCTCTAGATGTGCATTTCATGATCATATGCATTTGGATAGAACTAATATCGCCTCGAAAAATGATTGTGAAAATGCTAACACACTCACACATGTCGAGATCACTTAGTGATGTGTAGCACGTTTGCGACGGTGGTGGAGTTTGAGCGGTAGAGAGGGTTTGGGTTCCTCTCTCCCTCCCGCCGAGCTTGCGAGGCGGGATTCAGGCGTTTTCGAGAAGTTGAAACGACTATTTCCCACTACGCCGGAAATCCGGAAAAGAAACGGAGGCGAACGGAGGTCACAGAGGTGACCGGACGCTGAACCGGACGCGGTCCTTGCATGACCGGACGCGTCCGGTCAGTGTTCAGTGTCTGCGCGTTTTTCAGTTTGATGATCGGACGCGAGGCGCGTCCGGTCACTGATGATCGGACGCGTCCGGTCGTTCAGGGAGCTTACTGGACTCTAACCGGACGCTATCACTATCGCGTCCGGTCATTTTCTTCAGCGCGTCCGGTCAGTGTTTCGTTGAGCGCTGCTCAGGCGACCAGCGCGTCCGGTCCTTCACGGGACCAGCGCGTCCGGTCGTTCCCGGCGCGTCCGGTCAGTTGGACCAGCGCGTCCGGTCGTTGCTTCGCAGTTAGCCGTTGGGCGACCAACGCGTCCGGTCGTTTGGACCAGCGCGTCCGGTCAGTACTTCACAAGTTAGCCGTTGGGCGACCGGCGCGTCCGGTCAGTTGGACCAGCGCGTCCGGTCAGCCCGATTTCGGCTGTTTAAGTTTCTAACGGCTATATTCGAAGGGGTACGTCTATAAATACTCGTTGGCCGGCTCAAGGCTCTCTCTCTCGAACATTTGACATACTTGTGAGCACTTTGAGCTAAGCAACTCCCCTCCCACTCATCTCTCTTGCTTCCTTGCATATTCGAAGTGAGATTGAGTGATCCAAGTGCATTTTGCATTGTGGGATTGCATCTAGTTGGCACTTGGTGGTTGATTTGCTGCGGGATTCTTGTTTCTCTTGGTGGTTGCCGCCACCTAGACGGCTTGGAGCAGCTTGGAGGCGTTGGCAAGAGTTGGTGTTTGTTCTTGGCCACCTCCGGTGATTGTGAGGGGTTTGTGCCTACCTCGGCGAAGCGCCAAAGGCAACATTAGTATATTGCTCGTGTCATTGCAACCTTTTGCCATTTGGTAGGTTCTTGTGGCGCCTTTTGAGAGGCTCGGTGTGTGACCGATTAGCCACCGAACCACGTGGTGAAGAGGGACACAACGGGGACTAGCGTGCCGGCAAGCACGTGAACCTCGGGATAAATCTTCGTGTCATCACTTTCATATTGTGATTGATTGATCCCGGTGTTCGGTTATCTTGGTATTCATCTCTTGATTATATTGATTGGTTGGCTCAATTCTTCGCCCCTCGGTGATACCCTCCTATCTCTCTCTTGTATTAATTTCTTAGTTATCTTTGCTAGAGTAGCTTATTTGTGTAGCTTGCTAGTTGTAGTTTCCTTCTCGGTTTGTCTTGTGCGGTTGAGTGCAAATACACTAGAATTGTGAATTGGTTAGGTGGCTTGCAAACACCCATAGGCTAAGCAAAACTCGCATCTCGCTATTTGTTATATTGATAAACTTGTTTAGCTTGTCGTTGTAGAAAATTTTAATAGGCTATTCACCCCCCCTAGCCATCAAGACCTTTCAAGTGGTATCGGAGCCGTGGTCACCGTTTGTAAGGCTTAACAACCTCGGTGTAAGATGGCTCAAGTTATGTTCAATCATGTTAATGGCAAGCCTCCATTCTTTGATGGCGTCTCTTCCTTTGATCATTGGAAAAGGAAGATGAAGCAATATCTAGGCAATATACATGAGAAGGTTTGGGATGTGACCAAAGAAGGATACGTTATTCTTGATGAGGAAAACCTCACTCCCAATGACCGCATCAACAAACAATGCAATACGGCGGCACTTGACACAATCTATCGTTCCATTGATGATAAAGTATTTGAGCAAATCAAAGATCTTGAAAAGGCAAATGAGCTTTGGATAAGGCTTGAAGAAACATATGAAGGTACTTCAACGGTAAAAAGTGCCAAACTATATATGCTCAAGGACAAGTTCTCCACATTCAAGATGAAGGATGATGAATCCATCCCGGAGATGTTCTATAGGCTCCAAGTCATTGTCAATGATCTCAAGGGGCTTGGGGAGAAGGTTGAGGACAAGGACTTCTCACACAAGTTCTTGATGTGCTTACCCAAGAAGTTTGCCACCTTGAGAAGAATGATCTTTAGAGAGGGATTGGATAAGGTCAAACCAACCAATGTGCTTGGAGATATAATGACCGATGTCTAATACAATGATGATGAAGATGAGGTAGAAGAGAAGAAGGAGACCAAGGTCAAGCAAGAGAAGCCCATTGCATTCAAGGCTTCATCCTCTAAGGGCAAGAGCAAGGTAGAAAGTGATGATGATGATCCATTCGATGATAAGACCATGGCCCTCCTTGTGCACAAGATGGGAAGGTTCATGAAGAAGAAAGGATATGGGTGTCGGTACCAACAGTACGGGGGTACCACAGCTATCGCCAAAACACTAACAAAAACCGAAACCAGTAGAAAAGATAGCCCGCTCGACGGGGCGCCTCGACCGCGTCCCGGCTCTGACTCGTACGAGGCCCGCTCGACGGGGTGCCTCGACCGCGCCCCGGCTCCGACTCGTACGAGGCCCGCTCGACGGGGTGCCTCGACCGCGCCCCGGCTCCGACTCGTACGAGGCCCGCTCGACGGGGCGCCTCGACCGCGTCCCGGCTCCGACTCGTACGAGGCCCGCTCGACGGGGCGCCTCGACCGCGCTCTGGCTCCGACTCGTACGAGGCCCGCTCGACGGGGCGCCTCGACCGCGCCCCGGCCCCTCGACGCCCTCTCTTTACCTACCCGGGACAAAAGCCATAGCATTCAATGCGGTTACCTACTACCACCGACCGACATGGCTACGGCATGGGTCAACGCGGGAACAATACCCACGTCAAGTCTCACTGTTTTACCGCCCATCCCGTGATGGGAGGTGAAAGCCGTCACTGTATCCACCATACCGCGCACTATTCACCATCAGTCACCCTCGAGGGAGGATAAGACAAGGTCCGTCCCCCGCGATACCGGGGATTCGGCCTTATCCATCCGACCTCGACCCAGCCTCGACCCGGCCCCAACGCTCGACTTAGCTCGAAGGACGGTATGGCCTGGCACTCTGGGTCATTTCACCCTCTTGTCCCGTACCACGTCAGGATACCCAGGGATGGCCGGCCATCCCGAAGCCACGTCGCTACAGTCAACTCAACAGGAATCGACGAAACATCGCCTCAAGCCTCCCCTCGACTTGGCCACCTCTCGCCCTATAAAAAGGCAGGCCAGGGCGAACCAAAGGAGGGGAGGGGGAAAAGAAAAAACACGAAGCATCACGGAAAAAACGCAAAGCAACCATCTTTCTCCTTTTTCTCTTTGAGACTTGGGGCTCGACACCCTCTCTCGCCTGCTTGTAACCCCTACACGAGCACCCCGGTGCAAGGAAATACAAACCTCTCTTCCCCGCTGGACGTAGGGCCTTCTTTTGCCCGAACCAGGATAAACCCCCGTGTGTTCTCCTTGCATCACCATCCAGGAAAGAGTCACGCAGCATTTACTCGTTGGTTTAGGACCCCCTTGGTCCGAACACCGACAGTTGGCGCGCCAGGTAGGGGTACGCTGCGTGCAAACCTCGCTTTGTCGCCGTTCTTCCTGGATGGCTAACCCCGAACGCCCGATCCCGTTGGGTACGGTGATCTGGTTTGGGAGTTTGGAGTTCATGTCGCTCGGCTCTGGCTACGACATGGTCCTACTCCCACCCAGGCACCCAACCGACGAAGATTACGAGCTCTCCCAGCCCGGGGGAGCAGTCAACCGGCACCGTCGCTCCAGGCGGTCACGGGCCGCCCGGCGACGGCGAGCCCAACACAACTACCGTCTCTACCTGACGGAGGGCGATGGGATCCCCCGGTCCGGCACCCCCCAGACAGGCGCTAGCCCAGATCTCCTTTTGGAAGATTTGGGAGGGATGAGCCTGGTCGAGGGTCACGTGCCAACGAGGAATCCCGCCGCTCCCCCGTCCGGTGAGACACCACTGTCCATAGCATCTATTTCGCCACGAACAGTGACGTCCCCATCACCATTCCCGTTTGGACTAGACTCGGTCGCCCGGGTGTATGCATCCTCCGTGAGCACTCGCATGAGCGCTTATGAGGAACTCCCCGGACACCATCTACGCTCCACTCTGGACCTCGTTGCGTCCACGCCGGTTTCTGATTATCGGGACTCTACGGAGACACCGGAAACAGAACCCCGTGTGACTGCTTCTCCACGTCACCACCTCGGTGATGGTTGGCATCGGCCACACATTCCCCCATCATATTACTACTTTGGCGCACCTGACTCCGACTCGGCCGACGACACCTATGATCCGACTCGTGAGTGCTTCAACATCGACGTTGAAAGCACCTCGGAATCAGAGGACGAAGAGCCGGTCGAGGAAAGGCACATGCCCCCTCATGTCGAGCTTCCTGCCGAGCGAAACGAGCCCCAGTTCCTTGCGGATCAAGGAGCGCAGCTCGGACAGATTCGCGAGTTGCAGGACCAGCTTGACGAGGAACGCGAAAACCTGGATCTCCTCCAGCAAACCCTCGAGCGTGAGCGTGCGGAACACGCATTTGGCGGGAGAGCTCGTGAGAGGGCTCGCGACGTCAACCGTCGCATCGACGAGGACCGGGCGGTCGACCCCCCGGTTTTCGCTCGAGCCAGCCAAAACGTTGTCGCCGCTGCCATGCTCCTGCGCAACATGCCCGAGCCGTCAAACCCTGACGCCCGTCGGGCTCGAGACGAAATCCGAGGGCTCCTCGAGACTGCCGCCATGCAGCAGGCCGAGAGCTCTGCCTCGAGGCGGCGCGAAGCAGCCTCGGAGCGGACCCTCGAGCCTTCCCGACAGGAGAGAGAAGCCTCGGTTCATCCTGAGCCTGCCCGGCGAAACCGGGTAGCACCTGCCCCTGAGCTCATCGCCAACGACCGCGAGCCTCGAGACACCCGTGGCAACATCGTCGAGCGTCGCACACGCAAACACGGTGATGGTGTAGCTCGAGGCTACCACGTCCACAGGGGCGGACGCTACGACAGCTCGGAAGACCGTAGCCCTTCACCCGAACCTCCAGGCCCTCGGGTGTTCAGTAGGGCTATCCGTGAGACGGTGCCCCCGGCTCGGTTCCGTCCCCCCACGACTCTCACCAAGTATAACGGCGAGACCAAACCCGAACTTTGGCTCGCCGATTTCCGCTTGGCGTGTCAGTTGGGCGGGGCCACCGATGACCGGGCCATCATTCGGCAACTCCCCCTGTTCCTCTCCGACACCGCCCGAGCCTGGCTCGAGGATCTCCCACCTTGGCAGATCCACGACTGGGACGATCTCGTGAGGGTGTTCGAGGGAAATTTCAAGGGAACCTACATGCGCCCCGGCAACTCGTGGGACCTCCGGAGCTGCAAGCAGAAACCAGATGAGTCCCTCCGGGACTACATCCGGCGCTTCTCCCGGCAGCGCACCGAGCTCCCCAACATCACCGACTCCGACGTGATTACGGCCTTCCTCTCCGGTACCACCTGTAAGGAGTTGGTCCGGGAGTTGGGCCGTAACACCCCGCTCACTGCCAACGGATTGATGGACATCGTCACCAACTTCGCCTCCGGTGAGGAGGCGGTTGGTGCGATCTTTGGCGGCGAGCCGGCAAGGGAGGAGCAGAAGGTCGACGACCCCGCGAGTTCCACCCGAGGCCCCAAGAGAAACAACCGCAAGAAGAAGAAAGGCCAGCAGGGCAAGCTCGAGGCCCCGGCCGACGAGCTCGTCGCTGCTACCGAGCACAAGAAACCTCGAGGCCCCCCCCGGCGGGGGCGTCTTCGACAAAATGCTCAAAGAGTCGTGTCCCTACCACAAAGGACTCACTAACCATAACCTCGAGGATTGTCACATGCTGCGCAGGTACTTCGGGGGTGCCGGCGCTAAGAAGGACGACAAGGGGGAGGACCCTAAGGGTGACGACAAGGACGGGGAATTTCCCGAGATCCGCGACTGCTATATGATCTACGGAGGACCCTCGACCTGCCTCTCCGCGCGTCAGCGCAAGCGAGAACGGCGCGAGGTCTTCTCCGTACAGTCGGCAGTACCCCGCTTCCTTGATTGGTCTGCGGTGGCCATCACTTTCGACCGTGATGACCACCCAGACTACGTCCCCAACCCGGGGGTCTATCCACTCGTCGTTGACCCCGTCATCGCCAACACACGCCTCACCAAAGTGCTCATGGACGGCGGAAGCAGCCTCAACATTATCTATTCTCAGACCCTCGACCTCTTGGGGGTCGACAGAGCGCGCCTCCAGCCTAGCGTCGGGGGCTTCCACGGAGTCGTGCCAGGGAAACGGGCGGAACCCCTCGGGCGGGTCGATCTGCCTGTTTGCTTTGGCACGCCGGCGAACTTCCGAAAGGAAACTCTCACTTTCGAAGTGGTCGGATTCCGTGGAACGTACCACGCTATCCTGGGACGCCCATGCTACGCCAAGTTCATGGCGATCCCGAACTACACCTACCTCAAGCTCAAAATGCCTGGCCCAAACGGTGTCATCACTGTAGGGCCCTCGTTTGAACATGCCTACGAGTGCGACGTCAAGTGCGTCGAGCACGGCGAGGCTGTTTTTGGGTCAGCGATCTTGGCCGCAGACCTCGACGGTCTAGCCAATGCGATCCCCGACCCAAAACGCCATGCCGGCAGCTTCGAGTCCGCCGAAGACGTCAAGCTCGTACCCCTCGACCCCGCTGATCCCAAGGGGAGGGCGCTGAGCGTCAGCGCCACCCTCGATCCTAAATAGGAAGCAGTGCTCGTCGACTTTCTCCGTGCGAACGTCGACATCTTTGCGTGGAGTCCCTCGGATATGCCGGGCATACCCAGGGAAGTCGCCGAGCACGCCTTGGAGATCCGGGCCGGAGCCAAACCGGTGAAGCAGCGCCTGCGCCGCTTCGACGAGGAGAAGCGCAGGATCATCGGCAAGGAGATACACAAACTGCTGGAGGCCGGGTTCATCAAGGAGGTTCATCATCCCGAGTGGCTAGCTAATCCTGTCTTAGTTAGAAAAAAGAGTGGGAAATGGAGGATGTGCGTAGACTATACTGGTTTAAATAAAGCATGTCCGAAAGTTCCCTTTCCTTTGCCACGCATTGATCAAATCGTTGATTCCACCGCGGGATGTGAAACTCTCTCATTCTTAGATGCATATTCCGGTTACCACCAAATCAAAATAAAGGAGTCCGACCAGCTCGCGACTTCGTTCGTCACCCCATTCGGCATGTATTGCTACGTTACGATGCCCTTCGGTCTCCGGAACGCGGGGGCAACGTACCAGCGATGCATGCGACATGTTTTTGGGGGGCACATTGGGTCGACCGTCGAGGCTTACGTCGACGACATCGTGGTCAAAACCCAACGTGCCGGCGACCTGGTCAGCGACCTCGACGTTGCATTCAAGTGCCTCAGAGCAAAAAACATCAAACTCAATCCAGAAAAATGTGTCTTCGGCGTCCCACGAGGTATGCTTTTAGGGTTTATCGTATCTAAACGTGGCATCGAGGCCAACCCTGAAAAAATCTCTGCAATCACCAAAATGGGCCCCATCCGAGATCTCAAGGGCGTACAGAGAGTCACAGGTTGCTTGGCGGCACTCAGCCGTTTCATTTCGCGCCTCGGCGAAAAAGCACTCCCTCTGTACCGTCTCTTGAGGAAATCGGACCATTTTTCCTGGAACCTCGAGGCTGAGGAGGCTCTCACAAAACTGAAAGCCACCCTCTCTAGCTCACCGATCCTCGTCCCTCCGACCCCGGGGGAACCACTCCTACTCTATGTCGCAGCGACATCACAAGTTGTCAGTGCTGCCCTGGTTGTCGAACGGGCCGAGGAGGCACACACCTTGCTCGTCCAGAGGCCGGTCTATTTCGTTAGCGAGGTGCTCTCAGAAACAAAGTGTCGGTACCCACAGATCCAGAAACTGTTGTATGCTGTCATATTGACACGGCGCAAGCTCCGACACTACTTCGAGGGTCACCCGGTTACTGTGGTTTCTTCTTTCCCCTTGGGAGAGATAGCCCAGAACCGGGAAGCCTCGGGTAGGATTGCCAAATGGGCGGTCGAGCTTATGGGCGAGGCATTGTCCTATGCGCCGCGAAAAGCTATCAAGTCACAGGCGTTAGCAGATTTTCTGGCCGAGTGGACTGACACACAACTCCCTCCTGCACAGCTCCAAGCGGAGCTGTGGACCATGTACTTCGATGGGTCATTAACGAAAATGGGAGCAGGCGCGGGCTTGCTCTTCATCTCACCCCTCGGGGTTCACATGCGCTACGTCATCCGGCTTCATTTCCCTGCGTCTAACAACGTCGCCGAATACGAGGCACTCGTCACGGGGTTGAGAATCGCCATCGAGCTCGGGGTCCGACACCTCGACGTCCGAGGCGACTCTCAACTCGTGATTGATCAGGTGATGAAGAACTCGAGCTACCGCGACCCCAAGATGGAGGCCTACTGCCAGGAAGTACGGCGCCTCGAGGACAAGTTTCACGGCCTCGAGCTCAACCACATTGCACGCAGGTATAATGAGGCCGCTGATGAATTGGCAAAAATCGCGTCCGGTCGAGCCACGGTTCCACCGGACGTCTTCGCGAAAGACCTTCAGCGCCCATCCGTCGACCTCAGGCCAGACGGGGGGGTCGACGAGGAGTCGATCGACCTTCCACCTAAGGCAGAAGCCCCCTCGACCGGGGCTGAAGCCATGCAGGTGGAAGACTCGACGTCACCGCCTGACCTCGAGCCTGATTGGCGCGTCCCGTACCTCGACTACCTCATCCATGGGGACCTCCCCTCGGATAGGACTGAGGCTCGACGGATCGCACGTCGGGCCAAAACTTTTGTGATCATGAGCGACAGCAGGGAGCTCTACCGTCGTAGCCCTACCGGTATCCTCCAACGTTGCATCACGAAAGAGCAAGGCAGAAATCTGCTCGGCGATCTTCACTCGGGGGCTTGCGGTCACCACGCTGCGCCTCGAACCCTTGTCGGAAACGCCTTTCGACAAGGATTCTATTGGCCGACCGCGGTCTCCGACGCTGTCAAGCTAGTACGCTCCTGCGAGGGTTGTCAGTACTATGCGAGACAGACTCATCTCCCGGCACATGCCCTACAGACTATCCCCATCACATGGCCGTTCGCCGTTTGGGGGCTCGACCTTGTCGGACCACTGAAAAGGACGACCGGCGGCTTCACCCACTTGCTCGTCGCAATCGACAAATTCTCCAAGTGGATCGAGGCCCGCCCTATCACCAGCATCAGGTCCGAACAAGCTGTACTCTTCTTCACTAACATTGTTCATCGCTTCGGGGTCCCCAACTGTATCATCACGGACAACGGCACCCAGTTCACTGGCAAGAAGTTTTTGGATTTCTGCGACAACCACCACATCCGTGTGCTCTGGTCGGCCGTAGCTCATCCAAAAACAAACGGGCAAGTGGAACGTGCCAACGGCATGGTTCTACAAGGCCTTAAGCCCAGAATCTTTGACAAACTAAACAAACATGGCAAAAGATGGGCTGCCGAGCTACCCTCGGTCCTGTGGAGCCTAAGAACAACGCCGAGTCGAGCCACGGGGTTCACTCCGTTCTTCTTAGTCTACGGGTCTGAGGCTATGCTACCAACCGATATAGAATACGGGTCCCCAAGATTGAAGGCATACAACGAAGTACACAACGACGCCACAAGACAGGACGCCCTCGACCAGCTCGAGGAAGCCCGAGATGTGGCTCTGTTGCATTCTGCCAGGTACCAGCAGGGTCTCCGACGCTACCACGACAGATACGTCCGCAAGCGTGACCTCAACGTTGGTGACTTGGTGCTACGGCGGAACCAGAACACCAAGGGACGGCACAAGCTCACACCACCATGGGAAGGGCCGTACATCATCGCAGAAGTACTAAAGCCGGGCACCTACAAGCTATCCAACGAGAAGGGCGAAATCCTTACCAACGCTTGGAACATCGAACAGCTACGTCGCTTCTTTCCTTAAAAAGCCTCGAGGCTCTGTATTTCCTTTTTCGTCAATAAAGAATACATCGATGTTTAAAATTTCTCGTTTCGTAATAAGGAAGGATCGACCCTGCACTCCCAGAGTCGACCCTCCCTCGGGGGCTGGCAAGGGGGGAACCCCCGGTCCCCGAAAAACCGAAAAAACTTGCGCTCTTTTTTAAATTTAAGAACCGTTTCTTAGATCGACTTCGCTGAAAGAGCACCCTAAGGTTCGAAAGGGCTCTCGAGCCTGGAGCATCACCTACGCCTCCGAGGCTACGGTACCTCCACTCGACCCTTGCGCCTTTTAGAGGTACGCCTTCACGCTGAGAAGATCTAAACAACGGTTCCTAAAATTAAAAAAGAACATACCCCCTGTCGCTTAGATCAGGCTCTCACACGATTTACTAGGCCGCAACATCACCCTGAAGCTCGAGGGCAGTCGAGCCGCGAGATCACTTACGCCCCCGAGGCTACGGTACCTCCACTCGCTCCCTTACGCCAAAGGATGTAGCTGCGCGCTAGGTAAATCACGCGAGAACACGATCCGTGCGATAAAGGGAAGAAAAGCTCGAGTAAAACTAAATCAACCGCGAACCGGTTTATGTTTCGAGTCTTTTAGGCCTCCGCGGCCACCGCGATCAAAATTCGAAATACTAACTTATTACATGGGCCTTCATGCCCAGATTTGGCTCACAGGCCTTCGTCGTCGGCAGGAGGAACCACCTCGGCTTCAAAAAGCGAGGCCAGACGACTCCCAGGCTCTTCGGCGGCTTCGATCAGCTCCACGCAGGCGTCCTCGTTCTCCTCGTCCGTCCGATCGGGGTCTTTGATGAAGCCCTCGGCAACGAGCCTCATATCAAACACAAACCCCGAACGGACGACGGCCAGCGCCCTCTTCACGCCGTGATGGAGGCCGTTCCGTATCTTCTCCCGGGCAAGGCGGCCCAGCGCCACCATCCGTCGGACGAAGGAGTTCCCCGGAACATCTTCCCCGGTGTCGGTGTCGGGCTCGACCCCTAGGCCATCACACACAGTGGTGATCACGCCCTGGAGAAGTTGGGTCCTCCGGACCTCGGCTTCGAAGAGGCTCTGGAAGGAGTTGGCGCACGATTGGGCCTCTCGGTTTTCTCTCTCCAGCTCTGAAACACGACAAACAAATTAGTGCCCAACGCGGGGCCTTCAACGTCGTGACTATAACAACCACACTTACCCTCGACGTGGGTCTGCAGGCCCACGACCTCGTCGCGGAGCCCCCCACATGTTCGCTCGAGCCCCAGGAAGGCGTTGTCCTTGTCACGGATGGCCGCCTTTAGCGCCTCGACCTCCTGCCGAGCAGACTCGAGAGCTGCGTCCTTCTTTTGGACGGCTCCCTGCAGCGTCGTGACCTCGGCATGGAAGGCGTCGCGCTGAAGACTGACCTGGGAGACATCCTCCTCAAGCTCCTTCACCCGCGCAGACAAGGGCTCGAGGTCCCTACGCGCCTGGGTAGCCTCCTCCCGAGCCTTGTCCAGGCTTGTGCGCATCACGGCCTCGGCCGCCCATGCCTGCGCCGCCTCTTCCTTCAATGAGGCGTATGCGACGCGCAGTTCAGCCATCTCGGCGTTCCGATCGGATAGCCGTTTCTGGGCCTCCTCGACCAGAACCCGTTGCTGGGACAGCGCGCCCCACACGCCACTCTCGTCCCGGATGAAGAGTGACTTGCGGCGGGAGTACTCCTTCAGCTCCTGAATGCAATTCGAAAAGGTCACAAATCCGAAGAAAAAACAGCCTATCAAGCGAGCCGACGGGTCGATCATACCTCGGTGGCATCCCCCATACTCCGCACAGCGCCGGACGCCACTCGAAGCAACCGGTCGAGATGCTGGCGGACGCCCTCGAGGTACTCCCATCGGTGCACTTCGTCTTTGTCGCTAAGGACAAAGACGGGCTCGGCGTCGGGGTTCGTGGCGTCCCTGAACTCAAGGGACGGCCCCCCCCACTTCGGCAGCTCCGCCTCGACCCGCGCTATCGCCAGCGCGACGATGTCGGGCCACGAGGAGGACGACCCGGCCGGGGCGTCTCCCGGTCCCGCGGAAGGACCGGCCTCGCCCGCGGTATCCGCCTCTCCAACGGCCGTCGAGACACCGGCCTGGTCCGCGACCTCACCCCCCTCGACCCCTATCGTTTGTTTTCCCTTGTCCAGGGAGACGTTGTCGAGGGGAGCGTGAGGGCGGGCACTTACGACCGCCGGCGCCACCGGAGCCGGCACCTCGACCGACGACGGCTCCGGTACCCTCGCCTCGACCGTCGGCACCGCCGGAGCCGGCGTCTCTTCTTCGGGTGCTCCGGATGGGGGCTCGACCGCCCCGATCTCCACCACGCCCGCTGGCTCTGCCGACGGGCCTTGTCGCGGCTGCGACCCCTTCGCCAGGACCGTCTCTTGCCCTGACACCGACGCGACCTCCTCCTTGGTCACGTCAGCACCCGCCCGCTCCGCGTCGCGGACGGGTGCCTCGCTCGTCGCGACCGCAACGGCAGCCTCGGCCGTCCCCAACGGCCGGGGCCCCGCCTCGACCACGTCAAGAGCCGCCGCCTTTGCCGGTTCGGCCCCCTCGACGGCGGGCTCCGGGCCGGCAACCGCCGCGGCGTCGGCCGACCCTTGCTGATGTCGCAGGCGCCCTTTCGCTGCTTCGACCTGACGGACCCAGGCCGCGTCCTGCTCCGCCGTCCGGTTGAGGACAACGGCGCTGGCTCGCAGCGACTTCACAGGGGTAGGCCCCATTGGCTCCGCCTTCCGCTTCAGCCTGCGAAGTGAGAAGAGTTGTCAGCCGACGGACTTTGGGAAAGGCAGGACAACCAAGTTGAGATACTTACCCGGAAATCGGCACCAAGTACCTCGACCCTGCGCGGCTCGAGCCTCCCGGGACGGCCGCTGGTGGCCCCGCGGCGGCCTCACCAGCAGGCCGAGCACTCCTGGGAGCCCCGGCCAACACACCGCCCTGCGCCCTTTGTGCTCCCGAGGCCAGCTGGCCTCGGGTCCTTACTCCTACCGGCGCCGCCGCTGATAACGACGCCGGTACCACCGTCTCCGCCCCTGCCGGAGCTTGCGAGGCCCCGGCTGGTGCGGACGTCCCCGACGACCCCTCTCGCCGGGTCCGGGGTAAAATGGCCCCTCCCCTCGAGGGGCCAGATCCCTTCTCCACCTTCTTCCCCTCGACCTCCTCGACCACGACGACCGAGGAGGACCCCCCCCCCGATGGGCTCTAGCAGGGGGCGAATGTCGGGGAGATCCCCAAGCCTGGTCGCAATCTCATACCGCGACAGGGCATCTTCATCTTCATCGCTGCTGCCGTCGTCCTCCCCCGAGACTGTCTCGGAAGGCGACGGTGACAGGGGCACTCCGTCGATGGCTTGCTGGCGCCGGCGCTTCTTCAACGCCTCCGCCTTCTTGGCCTTGCGGATCGCCCGCTTCTTGGCCGTCTCCTTGGCCTGCTTCTTCTGGGAGGCATGCAGGCGTCGAGCCTCCCGGGCGGGCCGGTCCTCCGGGACTGGTGGGCGCGTTTCCCGCAACGCCGACAAATCCTACACACCGGCCTCGACCACATCAGCGAAATCCACAGAAAAACAAGAAAAGCAATACCTCAGCCCCGGGATACGTACCACGGATTCGCACCCCTCGGTAGGCCTCATGGGAACCTGATTGGCTTCCTCCGCCTTGAAGTTCCCGACCATCCGGCGAGCCCGCCGGAGAACCTCCTCAAGGGTGAGGGATTCGTGGGACATCCGGGTGCCCTCCAGGTTCGCCTCTGGAGTCATCTGGTCCAGGCGGAGACGACGCTGGCACAACGGCATCACTCTACGGCGATGGAAGCCCGCAGCCACCGCCGCAGCCGTCAGGCCCCGAAGGCGAAGCTGCTGCAGCGCCGCCAGCAGCGGATCCAAGCGCGTCTTCTCGGCCTCGGGCACTCCGTACGACCAGTGCTCTTCTCGAGCAGTCAGCACGCGGCCGGTGTACCTCGGCAACTGATTTTCATCATTGCGGAGATAGAACCAACCCTCGTGCCACCCACTGTTCGAGGAGATGAGTCGGGCCGGGATGTATAGATCCGTCCGACCCGATCTCACTTGCAGCACGCAGCTCCCCACTCGGGCCGCGAACAGGACGCCTTTCTCCCCTGCCCTCTTGGCGAAGAGCTCGGCCTTGAAAAGGTGAAGCCACAAGTTCCACTGTGGCTCCACCCCAAGGTAGCCCTCGCAGACCACCGCAAAGATGGCGGCCTGCGCTACGGCGTTGGGGGAAAGGTGGTGAACCTCCACCCGGTAGTAGTGGAGGAGCGCACGCATGAAGACCGACGCCGGCACGCCGAACCCCCGCTCATGAAAGCTGACGAAGCTCACCACGTACCCTTCGGGGGGCACTGGCTCCTGGTGGGCGGGGGGCGGTGCCACCCACTCCGGCCGCGCCGAGTTCGTCCTCGGCCGCAATAGCCCGTCCTCGACCAACTCCTCCAACCTCCTCTCCGTCACCGAGGAGGCGGCCCAGTCGTCGGCGGGAAGGATCTGGCTCTTTCCTGCCATCGATGTCGTCGGAAGGGGATGGGAGAAAAGGATGCGGTGGCTGCGGCAAGACGGGCGGAGAACGCGATGTGGCAGGGGATGTCTAGGGCAAAGGATTGCAGGGATGCAAGTAACCGGTGGGGAACGGAGACCCCAAGGCCTTAGCTTTATATGCTCGGACGGAAGCCCAACGGCCGCGCGAAAAGTAAGGAGCAGTTTCTCGCGATAAAACCGCTCGCCTAACCGTTTCCTTATATCTCGCAGGAACTGAGCACGTGGCCGCTCCCCACGTCGTAACCATACGCCGATAACGCGCCGGTCTCGCCTCCCGAAAAAACGCGCCCGGACAACGAAATATCTCCAGGTATGTCTTAAATGGGTGCGAAACCCGCAATAAGTCTCGAGGGAGCGAAAGCTGGCCCTCGAACGGGGTTCGACAGCTGCCCTCGAGCAACAGAGTTAGGGACGACCCAGGGTGCGCCCGTACATGGCCAAGGGCTCGAGCCACGCTCTCGAGGCACCCCAGGACGTATTCGAGGCCGAAGGAGAAGGTTGTGGTAGGAATCCCTCCGGGGGAGGCATCGAGCCCTCGAATCCTGTCGAAGGGAATCGAGATCCACACGACCACTTCTTGGCATTTTTGAGGGCGCCTCCGGGCCACTAGCCGACCCCTAACGAACGGGGCACGGGTTCTCACTCGAATTCCCCCGCTAGCAGCTCACCGGAGATCGTCGTAACTCGGGCCCAAACGAGGGTAGTGCGACATTCTCCACCCTCCTCCTTTTTTCGAAAAAGGAGCGTGAGGGTCGCGAAAGACGGCCGGGACTCTGATCGACCTCGTGCGTGCGAGGCTCGGGGTCCCGACCGCAAAAATGGGTGCGAAACCCGCAATAAGTCTCGAGGGAACGAAAGCTGGCCCTCGAACGGGGTTCGACAGCTGCCCTCGAGCAACAGAGTTAGGGATGACCCAGGGTGCGCCCGTACATGGCCAAGGGCTCGAGCCACGCTCTCGAGGCACCCCAGGACGTATTCGAGGCCGAAGGAGAAGGTTGTGGTAGGAATCCCTCCGGGGGAGGCATCGAGCCCTCGAATCCTGTCGAAGGGAATCGAGATCCACACGACCACTTCTTGGCATTTTTGAGGGCGCCTCCGGGCCACTAGCCGACCCCTAACGAACGGGGCACGGGTTCTCACTCGAATTCCCCCGCTAGCAGCTCACCGGAGATCGTCGTAACTCGGGCCCAAACGAGGGTAGTGCGACATTCTCCACCCCTCCTCCTTTTTTCGAAAAAGGAGCGTGAGGGTCGCGAAAGATGGCCGGGACTCTGATCGACCTCGTGCGTGCGAGGCTCGGGGTCCCGACCGCAAAAATGGGTGCGAAGCCCGCAATAAGTCTCGAGGGAGCGAAAGCTGGCCCTCGAACGGGGTTCGACAGCTGCCCTCGAGCAACAGAGTTAGGGACGACCTAGGGTGCGCCCGTACATGGCCAAGGGCTCGAGCCACGCTCTCGAGGCACCCCAGGACGTATTCGAGGCCGAAGGAGAAGGTTGTGGTAGGAATCCCTCCGGGGGAGGCATCGAGCCCTCGAATCCTGTCGAAGGGAATCGAGATCCACACGACCACTTCTTGGCATTTTTGAGGGCGCCTCCGGGCCACTAGCCGACCCCTAACGAACGGGGCACGGGTTCTCACTCGAATTCCCCCGCTAGCAGCTCACCGGAGATCGCCGTAACTCGGGCCCAAACGAGGGTAGTGCGACATTCTCCACCCCTCCTCCTTTTTTCGAAAAAGGAGCGTGAGGGTCGCGTAAGACGGCCGGGACTCTGATCGACCTCGTGCGTGCGAGGCTCGGGGTCCCGACCGCAAAAATGGGTGCGAAGCCCGCAATAAGTCTCGAGGGAGCGAAAGCTGGCCCTCGAACGGGGTTCGACAGCTGCCCTCGAGCAACAGAGTTAGGGACGACCCAGGGTGCGCCCGTACATGGCCAAGGGCTCGAGCCACGCTCTCGAGGCACCCCAGGACGTATTCGAGGCCGAAGGAGAAGGTTGTGGTAGGAATCCCTCCGGGGGAGGCATCGAGCCCTCGAATCCTGCCGAAGGGAATCGAGATCCACACGACCACTTCTTGGCATTTTTGAGGGCGCCTCCGGGCCACTAGCCGACCCCTAACGAACGGGGCACGGGTTTCCACTCGAATTCCCCCGCTAGCAGCTCACCAGAGATCGTCGTAACTCGGGCCCAAACGAGGGTAGTACGACATTCTACACCCCTCCTCCTTTTTTCGAAAAAGGAGCGCGAGGGTCGCACAGCAAAAGACGGCCGGGACCCTAATCGACCTCGCGCGCACGAGGCTCAGGGGCTTGACCGCAACAAAATGTCCCCCAATCGAACGCAAACAAGACCTCGGAGGAGTCTCCATACTCCACCGAGGCCTCGGGGGCTACACCCGGCGGGTGCGCTCGCGCGCCCCCACCGGAAAAATCACGACGCTACGACTCCAGTTCTGACTAACCTCTGGGAGAGTGATCACACACTCACCCAAAGGCTCGGGGGCTACTGTCGGTACCAACAGTACGGGGGTACCACAGCTATCGCCAAAACACTAACAAAAACCGAAACCAGTAGAAAAGATAGCCCGCTCGACGGGGCGCCTCGACCGCGTCCCGGCTCTGACTCGTACGAGGCCCGCTCGACGGGGTGCCTCGACCGCGCCCCGGCTCCGACTCGTACGAGGCCCGCTCGACGGGGTGCCTCGACCGCGCCCCGGCTCCGACTCGTACGAGGCCCGCTCGACTGGGCGCCTCGACCGCGTCCCGGCTCCGACTCGTACGAGGCCCGCTCGACGGGGCGCCTCGACCGCGCTCCGGCTCCGACTCGTACGAGGCCCGCTCGACGGGGCGCCTCGACCGCGCCCCGGCCCCTCGACGCCCTCTCTTTACCTACCCGGGACAAAAGCCATAGCATTCAATGCGGTTACCTACTACCACCGACCGACATGGCTACGGCATGGGTCAACGCGGGAACAATACCCACGTCAAGTCTCACTGTTTTACCGCCCATCCCGTGATGGGAGGTGAAAGCCGTCACTGTATCCACCATACCGTGCACTATTCACCATCAGTCACCCTC
Organism: Saccharum hybrid cultivar R570; assembly: GCA_038087645.1. NCBI lineage: Eukaryota > Viridiplantae > Streptophyta > Magnoliopsida > Poales > Poaceae > Saccharum > Saccharum hybrid cultivar. The sequence continues at coordinate 4,271,837 of JAQSUU010000191.1, read as the reverse complement.
GAGGGAGGATAAGACAAGGTCCGTCCCCCGCGATACCGGGGATTCGGCCTTATCCATCCGACCTCGACCCAGCCTCGACCCGGCCCCAACGCTCGACTTAGCTCGAAGGACGGTATGGCCTAGCACTCTGGGTCATTTCACCCTCTTGTCCCGTACCGCGTCAGGATACCCAGGGATGGCCGGCCATCCCGAAGCCACGTCGCTACAGTCAACTCAACAGGAATCGACGAAACATCGCCTCAAGCCTCCCCTCGACTTGGCCACCTCTCGCCCTATAAAAAGGCAGGCCAGGGCGAACCAAAGGAGGGGAGGGGGAAAAGAAAAAACACGAAGCATCACGGAAAAAACGCAAAGCAACCATCTTTCTCCTTTTTCTCTTTGAGACTTGGGGCTCGACACCCTCTCTCGCCTGCTTGTAACCCCTACACGAGCACCCCGGTGCAAGGAAATACAAACCTCTCTTCCCCGCTGGACGTAGGGCCTTCTTTTGCCCGAACCAGGATAAACCCCCGTGTGTTCTCCTTGCATCACCATCCAGGAAAGAGTCACGCAGCATTTACTCGTTGGTTTAGGACCCCCTTGGTCCGAACACCGACAATGGGGCAAGGAAAAGGAGAGACACTATAAAGGCAAAGACCCTTTGCTACAATTACAATAGCCCCGATCACATAGTGGCGGATTGCCCCTATGAAGATAAGAGATTTCATAATGGGGACTTGAAGCTCAAGAAGAACAAGAAGGATAAGAAAGAGAATGAGAAGAAAGCAAACAAGAGCTTCACTTTCAACAAGAAGAAGAAGGGTGGTGGTTATGTAGTCACTTGGGATAGTGACAACTCCGATAGTGATGATGATGAAAGCTCTAGTGATGATGAGAGGATCACTCGACGAGCCACTGCAAACATCGCCCTCTCCAACAAGCCATCCATCTTCGACACTACATCAACATGCCTTATGGCCAAGCCTACCAAGGTAAAACATGATGATAGTGATGATGATTCTTGTGCTAGTGATGATTGTAGGAGTGATGATGAGGAGGATGAGGACTACTCCAAGGATGATCTATTAGGCATAATAGATCAAATGAGCAAGGGCTACAAGAGGACCACCAAGAAATACAAAATCTTGGAACAAGAGCTCATTGCCAAGAGCAATGAAAATGATGCCTTGATGGAGGAGCTTGTTGCTCTCAAAAAGAGTAAGGAGTGCAAAGGAATTGAACAAGAGCTCAAAGCTCTTAGGAAATCCTTTGATGAGCTAGAGGCTTCTCGTGAGTGTCTAAAGGAAGACCACGAGGATCTTGAAATTGCTCACACTAGGCTTAAGGAAGCCCACTCCACTCTACTTGAGCTCATCAAGGAAAAGGACCTTAAGTTGGAGAAATTCATAAAGGAAGCTAAGAAGGAGCAAGTGATTGTCACTTGTGATATTGGACTAACATGTGATATTATTGATAATTCTTTATTTGTTAGTCCTACTAATGCTTCATGTAGCTCATCATCATCCACCACAACCAACTCTACCTCTACTACTAGTGATTCATCACTTGTGGTTGAGACTCTCAAGAGAGAGGTGGATGATCTCACCCGCGCATTAGGCAACGCCTATGGTGGGGATGCCCGCTTGCTAAAATGCTTGGGTAGCCAAAGGTTCTCTCTTAACAAAGAGGGATTAGGCTATACTCCCAAGAAGGGCAAGGCGGCATTTGCTACTCCAAAGCCTCGCTTTGTGAAGGGCAATGGTCGTTATTGCAATAGATGCAAGCAAGTTGGGCATCTAGAGATTAATTGCAATAAAATGAACAAGAACAAGAAAAATGCTAATGTACCTTACATTCCTTTTGATTCTTGTTATGTGCTTACCAAGGGAGAGAAAGGTGTGCATGCTAGGTTTGTTGGTACACCAATTATGGGCCCAAAGAAGAAGGCCATTTGGGTACCAAAGAGCTTAGTGACTAGCCTCCAAGGACCCAAACAAGTATGGGTACCTAAAAGACATTAAATTGTTTTGTAGGTAAATTACAAGGCCGGAGGAAGGCATTGGGTGCTTGATAGTGGGTGCTCTCAACATATGACCGGTGATTCAAGAATGTTCAACTCTCTCAAATCAAATGATAGTGGCATTGATAGCATCACATTTGGTGACAATAGCAAGGGTGATGTAAAGGCTCTTGGAAGGATTGCAATCTCAAATGATCATAGCATCTCAAATGTGCTACTAGTTGAAAAGCTCAATTTCAACTTGTTGTCGGTTGCTCAATTGTGTGATCTCGGTTTCAAGTGCATATTTTGTGTTGATGATGTGGAGATAGTTAGTGTTGATGGCTCTAACTTGATCTTCAAAGGCTTTAGATATGAGAATCTATACTTGGTTGATTTCAATGCTAGTGACACTCAACTTTCAACATGCTTGCTCACCAAATCAAGTATGGGTTGGTTATGGCATAGAAGACTTGGTCATGTTGGCATGAAGCAATTGAACAAGTTAGTAAAGCATGACTTAGTTAGAGGCTTAAAGGATGTCACATTTGAGAAAGATAAGCTATGTAGTGCATGTCAAGCCGGAAAGCAAGTAGGCAACACTCATCCATTAAAGAGCATTATGAGTACTTCCAAGGCATTTGAGTTGTTGCACATGGATCTATTTGGGCCAACTACATACACAAGCATTGGTGGCAACAAGTATGGTTTTGTGATTGTGGATGATTTCACTAGATACACATGGGTATTCTTTCTTGTGGACAAGAGTGATGTATTTGACATATTCAAGAAGTTCATCAAGAGAGTGCAAAATGAGTTTGAGACCACAATCAAGAAAGTAAGAAGTGACAATGGAAGTGAGTTTAGAAACACAAGAGTTGATGAGCTATGTGAGGAGCTTGGAATCAAGCATCAATTCTCGGCCAAGTATACACCTCAATCAAATGGCCTAGTTGAAAGGAAGAATAGAACCTTAATTGATATGGCAAGATCAATGTTGAATGAGTATAATGTGAGTCATTCATTTTGGGCCGAAGCAATCAACACGGCTTGCTTTTATAGCAACCGTCTCTATTGCCACAAGTTCCTTGAGAAGACACCATATGAGATCTTAAATGGAAGAAAGCCCAACATTGCATACTTTCGGGTATTTGGTTGTAAATGCTATATCTTGAAGAAAGACACTAGATTGAGCAAGTTTGAGAAGAAATGTGATGAAGGCTTCCTACTTGGTTACTCAACTACTAGCAAAGCTTATAGAGTTTGGAATTTGGCTAATGGTCAACTTGAAGAAGTGTATGATGTTGAGTTTGATGAAACAAATGGTTCTCAAGATGAAGAAGATAACTTGGATGATGTGAGAGGAACTCAATTGAGTAATGCTATGAAAGAGATGGATATTGGTGATATTAGACCAAAGCAAGTTATTAATGTAGATGACAACAAAGATCAAGTGCTCCAAAGTCCAATCACTCAAGCTAGTGGTTCTCTAATGCAAAATCAAGCTAGTACATCATCTCAAGTGCAACAAGATCAACAAGTGGCTAGTTCATCATCTTCAACTCATGATCAACATCAACATCCAAGCAATCAAGTCCAAGTGCTTCAACCAACTAACATTGCAAGAGACCATCCATTGGATTCCATCATTGGTGACATACAAAGAGGAGTTCAAACTAGATCAAGATTGACATCATTTTGTGCTCACTCTTCTTTTGTGTCAATGGAAGAACCCAAGGACATTGATAAAGCATTGAGAGATCCGGATTGGGTAAATGCAATGCATGAAGAGCTCAACAACTTCAAGAGAAATGAAGTATGGGAACTAGTTGAAAGGCCTAAGGATCACAATGTCATTGGAACAAGATGGGTCTTTCGCAACAAGCAAGATCAAGATAGGATAGTAGTAAGGAACAAAGCAAGACTAGTGGCTCAAGGTTACACACAAATAGAGGGTCTTGACTTTGGTGAAACTTATGCCCCGGTTGCAAGATTGGAAGCAATTAGGATCTTACTTGCCTATGCTTGTGCTCACAATATCAAGCTATATCAAATGGATGTAAAGAGTGCATTTCTCAATGGGTACATTCAAGAGGAGGTGTATGTAGAGCAACCTCCCGGTTTTGAAGATGACAAGAAACTCAATCATGTATACAAGTTAAGGAAGGCTTTGTATGGATTAAAGCAAGCACCTAGAGCATGGTATGAAAGATTGAGGGACTTCTTGCTATCCAAAGGATTTGTCATGGGCAAAGTTGATACAACACTATTCACCAAGAAGATTGGGAAAGATTTATTTGTATTGCAAATATATGTTGATGATATCATATTCGGTTCAACCAATCAAGATTATTGTGATGAGTTTGGGAAAATGATGGCAAAGGAATTTGAAATGTCAATGATTGGTGAACTTAGTTTCTTTCTTGGACTTCAAATCAAACAAATGAAGGAAGGAACATTTGTAAGCCAAACCAAGTACATCAAATATATGCTCAAGAAGTTTGGAATGGAAGATGCAAAGAGTATTACAACCCCAATGGGCACTAGTGGAAGTTTGGATAGTGACAAGAGTGGCAACATGGTGGATCAAAAGCTATATAGATCAATGATTGGTAGCCTACTCTATGTGACGGCATCAAGGCCCGATGTGATGTTTTGTGTATGTATGTGTGCAAGATTTCAAGCCTCACCAAGAGAAAGTCATTTGAAAGCAACAAAGAGAATATTGAGGTACCTAAAGCATACACAAGATGTTGGATTATGGTATCCCAAAGGTGCAAGCTTTGAGCTAGTTGGATATTCGGATTCCGACTATGCCGGTGACAAAGTGGAGAGAAAGAGCACTTCCGGGACTTGTCAATTGTTGGGAAGATCACTTGTCTCATGGTCATCCAAGAAGCAAAATAGTATTGCACTATCTACCGCCGAAGCCAAATACATTGCCGCGGGTAGTTGTTGTGCACAAATCTTATGGATGAAGGCAACATTGAAAGATTTTGGAATCAATTTCAAGAATGTGCCATTGCTATGTGACAATGAAAGTGTCGTGAAGCTAACCAACAATCCGGTTCAACATCAAAGAACAAAGCATATTGATGTTCGCCATCATTTCATTAGAGATCATCAACAAAAGGGTGACATTGCCATTGAGAGTGTGGGCACCGAAGATCAATTAGCCGATCTATTCACCAAGCCACTTGATGAGAAGAGATTTCACAAGCTAAAGAATGAGTTGAACATACTTGACTTCTCCAACATGAGTTGATGCACTCCATATATGACATGCCTCTCCTTCGAGCCCCAAGGTACAATTGGTTGACATGTCATCCATTCTATACTAAGGACATGTTTAGTGCATCTAGTCATGATTTCTTATGTTCTAAGATCATTCATGAAAATTAAATAAATTTGAAGTTTATATGTTGCCACTATTGTTTCCATGACTTGTATGATCTAGTGGTAGCATATAACTTGTTTAAGTAGCTTGTGATCCTAAGTATTTAATCTAGAAAACTTGTCTAAATATTTGCTTCAACATGGTGCATGATAACCCTTCTAGTGAGGTGTGAAGAAGCTTGCCCTTGGATCAAACCGAAGTATTTTATTTATGAAAGCAATCTAGGTTGAATCGTAAACTTGATCCTCACCCCATATTTCAACATGATAATCTATCTAAAGTTTGCTCCTTGTGGTCAATTGGTGCCAAAGGGGGAGAAATTGTTGTTCACAAAGATAGAACTCAAAGAGGAAGAAGCACAAAGGGGGAGAATTGATAAAAGAAGGGGATCAACTAAAATTTTGAGCACACAAGTAGGGGGAGCAAGCTCTTAAGCATGAATGTTGCATTTCCATGTGCACTTCATATGTATGATGCATAGTTATGCATTTTGTTTTCTCCGATACTTTGCTTGTGTGGTGTCTTGCTAGTATAATTTGAATGATGCATTGAGGTACTAGTATGAATAGGAAGTAGTTAGATTTTTCTTGCTTCATGTTTTTCAAAATGGTACTAGAGCCTTGCTTATAATGTTGATCTCATGAGGTTTCTAGTTATGTTTGTGCTTTTCCAAGTGGAATCTAACTACACAAGGCGCTAAGATGGTGTTTATCGCTACTCCGATGGTATCACGCTTCAAAGGTCTATAATCTTAAACACTTAGCACCTATTGGTAGTCAATGCTCCTAATCTTTCCTATCTAACATGTATGCTTCCAAAATCCAAACATATAGCATACATGTAGGGGGAGCCATTGCTATCAATTTGAATTCATGATCACATGTCCATAATTCTTACACATGGTAATATACTTGGACAATGTGACATGGATTCAATCAAAATTTTATTATAACATCTTTGTGAAAGGGTTGTCACCAATTACCAACAAGGGGGAGATTGAAAGTCCTATGTTTGGTGTTGGTAATTAGTGACAATGCCTAAGTACTAATCCTATGCCTAAGTTGTATGTAGCATATGAGGATTAGTACATTCCAAGGTTGGTGGCAAGATGGACATGGTGATCATGATGGCCACACTTGGATTTGGACGCAACCCTACGTGATCAAGGCAAAGGTATATGCTTAAGGGTTGTGTTTTAGTAACCAAGACACCTAGTGGGTGTGGTTACATTATAGGATAGATAGCCGTACTATAAAGAGGGGAATGACGCGGCTATTGAACTCCTAAGTGCCTCTAGATGTGCATTTCATGATCATATGCATTTGGATAGAACTAATATCGCCACGAAAAATGATTGTGAAAATGCTAACACACTCACACATGTCGAGATCACTTAGTGATGTGTAGCACGTTTGCGACGGCGGTGGAGTTTGAGCGGTAGAGAGGGTTTGGGTTCCTCTCTCCCTCCCGCCGAGCTTGCGAGGCGGGATTCAGGCGTTTTCGAGAAGTTGAAACGACTATTTCCCACTACGCCGGAAATCCGGAAAAGAAACGGAGGCGAACGGAGGTCACAGAGGTGACCGGACGCTAAACTGGACGCGGTCCTTGCATGACCGGACGCGTCCGGTCAGTGTTCAGTGTCTGCGCGTTTTTCAGTTCGATGATCGGACGCGAGGCGCGTCCGGTCACTGATGATCGGACGCGTCCGGTCGTTCAGGGAGCTTACTGGACTCTAACCGGACGCTATCACTATCGCGTTCGGTCATTTTCTTCAGCGCGTCCGGTCAGTGTTTCGTTGAGCGCTGCTCAGGCGACCAGCGCGTCCGGTCCTTCACGGGACCAGCGCGTCCGGTCGTTCCCGGCGCGTCCGGTCAGTTGGACCAGCGCGTCCGGTCGTTGCTTCGCAGTTAGCCGTTGGGCGACCAACGCGTCCGGTCGTTTGGACCAGCGCATCCGGTCAGTACTTCACAAGTTAGCCGTTGGGCGACCGGCGCGTCCGGTCACTTGGACCAGCGCGTCCGGTCAGCCCGATTTCGGCTGTTTAAGTTTCTAACGGCTATATTCGAAGGGGTACGTCTATAAATACTCGTTGGCCGGCTCAAGGCTCTCTCTCTCGAACATTTGACATACTTGTGAGCACTTTGAGCTAAGCAACTCCCCTCCCACTCATCTCTCTTGCTTCCTTGCATATTCGAAGTGAGATTGAGTGATCCAAGTGCATTTTGCATTGTGGGATTGCATCTAGTTGGCACTTGGTGGTTGATTTGCTGCGGGATTCTTGTTTCTCTTGGTGGTTGCCGCCACCTAGACGGCTTGGAGCAGCTTGGAGGCGTTGGCAAGAGTTGGTGTTTGTTCTTGGCCACCTCCGGTGATTGTGAGGGGTTTGTGCCTACCTCGGCGAAGCGCCAAAGGCAACATTAGTATATTGCTCGTGTCATTGCAACCTTTTGCCATTTGGTAGGTTCTTGTGGCGCCTTTTGAGAGGCTCGGTGTGTGACCGATTAGCCACCGAACCACGTGGTGAAGAGGGACACAACGGGGACTAGCGTGCCGGCAAGCACGTGAACCTCGGGATAAATCTTCGTGTCATCACTTTCATATTGTGATTGATTGATCCCGGTGTTCGATTATCTTGGTATTCATCTCTTGATTATATTGATTGGTTGGCTCAATTCTTCGCCCCTCGGTGATACCCTCCTATCTCTCTCTTGTATTAATTTCTTAGTTATCTTTGCTAGAGTAGCTTATTTATGTAGCTTGCTAGTTGTAGTTTCCTTCTCGGTTTGTCTTGTGCGGTTGAGTGCAAATACACTAGAATTGTGAATTGGTTAGGTGGCTTGCAAACACCCATAGGCTAAGCAAAACTCGCATCTCGCTATTTGTTATATTGATAAACTTGTTTAGCTTGTCGTTGTAGAAAATTTTAATAGGCTATTCACCCCCCTAGCCATCAAGACCTTTCACCGACGCAATTAAGTTTTAGAAAGGACTATTCACCACTCCTCTAGTCCGCCATCTCGACCCTACACGTGGTATCAGAGCTTGGTCTCTCATTTGTGGTCTTCACCGACCCGAGAGGATGGTGTCTTGTGGGATAGATGATTGCCACACACACATTTTTATGGCACTAACTTTGCACGATGGAAAAATCACATGCTTGATAAGTTTCGTGCAAAAGGACCTAAGTTTTGGTGGGTTGTTACTAGTGGTCTCACTCACATTTTGGACCATAAGAATCTAACCAAAGCTCAAAAGGTTTTCTTTGAACTTGATTCTGATGCTTATTTATTTCTAATGGATGCTTTGAGATTTAAGTTCTTTTACAAGGTGAACCACAAAGGAACCACCCATGAGTTGTGGGAATCAATGAAGCATGCCTTCAGTGACTCCTCCACATGGGATGATGGCAAGTTCAAGGAGGATGAGCCCATGGTGGAGGCTCATGATGATGTTGAGCATAACCACAACTTGGTAATTGTGGAAGATTGCTCCACCTCATGGTCAAGTGATGATGACGATGATCGATCTACCACAATTTCACTTGACAAGGTTGATGGTGATGCCCAAGAGATGCAAATGATGATTCTACCTCAAGCACACTTGATGGTGATGAGGATGGTTCATGCTCGGGCCATGATTGTGATGCTACTATTAGCCCATCCACTACACCACATTACTTCATGTCACAAGGTGACACAAAGGTATCAAATGATAATGTGGTTGATCATGTTGATTCATATGATGAGCTTGTTAGTAGACTTGCTAGCATGACTATGTCTTTAGAAAATGAGAAAGCTAAAACAATGAAATTGAAAAAAGAAAACTCATTTCTAAAGAATTCATGTGAAGATCATAAGCACTTACTTGATGTTCTTAAATCTTCACATGATGAGCTAAAATTAACTCATGAGACACTACTTGCATCTCATGAAGAATTATTAGACAACATACTTCTCTCATTAAATTGTTTTCAAAGAAAATTAAAAAGAATGAGAGCTCATCACATGAGTCAAGTGATCAATTGCAACATGTGACTAACTCTTGTGTTGTAGGGAAGAAGCATGTATCCACCTCTTGTGATGATTTATTAGATATGCCATGCTCTTCACATATGGATGCTTGTTCTACTTCTATGTCTTGTGAGACTAACCTTTTGAAGGAAAACAATGAGCTCAAAAGAGAAGTGAAGAACTTGAGCAACAAGTTAGAGAGGTGTTACAACTCAAAAGTCACCTTTGATCATATCTTGAAGACTCAAAGAAACTATGGTGACAAGTGTGGTCTTGGCTTCAAGAAGAAGATGACAAAGGGCGAAAGAAAGAGAGAAAGAAAGATGAAGAAGCTACAGTAAAAGAAGCTCTCTCATACCATGTGCTACCGGTGTCATGAAGCAGGACACCTTGCAAATGGTTGCCCAAACATTGTGAAGCAACAAGAGGAGCCTCAAGCAAAGCCACAAGTTGAGCAAGAAAAGACACCCCAAGAGCAAGTCAAGATCAACCATAAAGATAGTGGTGACTTGATGATGATGAAGAAGAAAATAAGAAGGAGTGGAAGATCAAGACATCCAACTCTTATTCAAGATGCCAAGATGTTGAGCAAGAATCCAACCAAGAAAATGAGGAAGAGTAAAGAAGAGAAAAAGAAATTTGCTCACATCAAGTGCTTCAAATGTGAAGACTTGGGACACTTTGCCTCGAAGTGTCCTACCAAGCTTGAGAAGAAGGCTCAAGCAACTCATGAGAGGCAAGGCAATGAGAAGCATCACATGAGCAATGAAGATAAGGCTCAATCAAAGAGGAAGTGCTATTCATGCCAGGAAAGGGGACACATTGCTCATTCATGTCCCATAGGTAATAATTCTAAGCTTATTTCAATTGATGATAATATTGTGCTTAGAAAGGATGGCAATGGTACCTCATTGGTTATAATTGCAAAACATCCCGCTATCTATACTAAGGTGATGCCTAAGTATGTTGCTCCTAACTTGAGAGGACTCAAACTTGTTTGGGTACCATCAAAAAGTGGATGAATATGTGTAGGTACCATGGCATTGGAGGCTCGACTCAAATTGATTTCATATTGATCATTATATGTTAAGTCAAGTATTGAAGCTTAATGCAATCTTATCCCAATGCCAAGTCAAGAATGAGTGAAGTCCAAGTGCTACAACATACAAGTGTCATTCAAGTTATGAGTGATTCATTAGAATTATTTGATGGCTTGCAAATTATTTGAGTTGAAGCTTGCTATTGGATGATCATGAGCTAACCAGGGTATATCTCTTGTTGATCATTTCATTTAGGTGCATATGAGTTGATTAAATTGGATAAATATGCAATATTGCTTGCTATAGGTTGATTGAATGGATAAATGCTTAGTAATCAAGTTTGGATTGATTTGAGTTAGATAAATTCATGAGATGACTTTAAGTAAGTGGACTGAATGGATATATGTCTTGTGAGAGTATTCAAACAAGTTAGTTTCAAGGTTGATTCACATTTGATGAAGTATAGCTCAAGTGATTGAAATCCGTTCTTTTTTTTGTAAAATCTGAGTGAGCTATGATCTTAGCCATGTTTGAGTGACCAAATCTATTTGGATTGGCTTGAAATTTGGTATGCATTCTTTAGACTTATGGTATAAGATGCTGTACAAATTTCATGAGAATTGGATAAGAAATACTTTGGTTTTGGAGTAGATCTTGTCAGCTATAGTGCAGCAGTTTTCAGCATGTAGCAGTGGTGGGAGAATTGAAATCAGGTAGAAATCTAGAAGTCAAATGAAGCTTCAATTTTTACAGCTACTAGATGACTTAGTAAACCACATCTACACCAAATTTCATAGTATTTGGATCTGTACATTGGGATATATGAATTTTTCATTGAAGGGTACAGAATCTGCCAGAAAAGTGATAATTATTGGATTGATCAATAGTCACTTTGATTGAGAGGTCCTCAAGTTAGAATCGTGTTTATAAGTGTTTGAGGCACCTAATTTTGGTTTTGAGATGGTCTAGAAGTAGGACAAGCAATGAGTACATGGTCATTTGATTGTGGAGTGTATTTGGCATATATTTGGTACTCAAATTGAAGATCAAGATCAAGCTCAAGATGAAGATGGTGTTTAAGTTCTAGTGATAATTGAACATCATTTGGTAAAAGAAAAAGACTTAAACAAATAGAAAGAAAAGGACTTAAAGAAGTAATTAAGGTTACTCATCAAGATAAGTCCATCACTTGAATCAATCAATCAAGTTATTTCAAGTAAGTGTCAAGAATGGTTCTTGGAGAGAGGTCACTTCTCCCTAGTGTAGGGGCTTGCCGCCTATGTGTAGGTAAACCGAGGAACATTTGAGATGTTTAGTTGAAGCAATCAAAAGGATTGATCTAGAAAGCAAGCAACACCCAAAAGAGAGCTAGTCATGATATTTCAAGTGGTATTCTCACATTGATGCTCTCATGCAAGCAAAGATGAGATGAAGAAGCAAGCCAACCACATCATGATAGTGCACTTGATCATTAGTGGTTTTCAAATCATATGGGTGAAGAATGGATTTCTCTAGTAATGATTGGTCTTCACCAAGCTATAAATTAGACTTCACATTGCTATTGGAGTAATGAATTAAAACCTATGTGACTATCCTCTACTCCAATATAGCAAAGGTATCATTGTAATATACATGATCATTTCATCCCTTACTAGTATGCAGTTAGTGCATATAGTACATGCTTATTAGGATCATGCATAACACATGAAAAGTTTATAATTCATAACCTACCACTATTGCTTGAATGATTAGTTGATCTAGTGGTATGTATATGAGTTTGTTCATGAGCTAGTGAACCCAAAGTACTTGATCTATTTTGGATTGCTAACAAGTAACAAGTACAACATTGGCATGATAACCATTAGTATGAGGTGTGAAGAAGCTCGTCATTGGATCAAACCGGACTTGGAAGCTTAGGCAAATCAATTTAGAACAAGTCAACAATTAGAAGCTCATGATGATGATAAGAGTACAAGAATAGACAACAATGCAAATGGATATCTAGTTCAGTTCAAGTGGTATCTAGGCTCAAATGACTTTTCAAGTGGTATTCACTAGTGATGTCTAGATCAAGCTTCGTGATATCCTACAAATAGTACTCATCAAGATAGCAAATGTTCAAGATAGCAAACAAGTGGTTCCATGCTTGAAAATTCCTCCAAGTGGTATCACATTCTTACACATGGTATCAATCATGCAAGACGACGATTCCACAAGTGATCCTCAACTTTAAGTAATCATCAAGTGATCATCAAGTGAAGCAAGTTCCCTCATCTACAAGAGCTCAAGATTATCAAGTGGATGACCCATGCTATGACATAGGGGGAGATGTCCCACCAATTGGTATCAAGGTCAAAGATCCTATGAGTGGTATCTCAAAAGCTATACAAGTGGTGTCATTCCAACATTTGTGGTGGTGTCCATAAAAATGCAAGTGTCAAGTGTCAACCATCTACCCTAATACAATCATTTGTATCAATAAGATGCTCACCTTTTATGGAAATTGATGACAAAGGAGGAGAAATTGTACAAAGTTATGAAGTTAGAACAAGATATGATCAAGAGGGAGAGATAGATGATGTTGGACATGGACATGGACCAAGAGGGAGCAACATTGAAGAATGTAAGGGGATCAAAATTCTTGAACAAAAAAAGCACACAAGTAGGGAGAGCAAGCTCATGAGCTTGGTTGTTCGCATTTGGTATGTGCATATTCATGTGCTTGCTTGCATTGCATAAGTTTTTAAATTCAATATGCATGCTTGTGTGGTATATGATAGTTATAGAACTTGAATGATGAAATGAAAACTAGCATGCATAGGATGGTAGCTAGACTTGTGTTTTCACACATGGTCTAGAACCTTGCTTCTAATGTTGATCCCACGAGGTATCTAGTGTTTTTGTTTCCAAGTGACATCTAGCTAACCATGGTGCTAAGAATGAACTTAAAAGGTGCAACTCCGATTGGTATCATGCTTCAAATGTCCATTCTTTACATCATAGCATCATTTGGTAGAAATTAACTCCTATATTTCCTATCTAAGCATATGTGCAAGCTTTCAAATCCAAATTCTTAGCACATATGTAGGGGGAGCAATTTCTACCAATTTGGATTTATGAAACTTGTCCATATCCTTTACACATGGTAAATTGCTTGGGCAAGCAACATGAATCCAAAAGAGCTTAATTTCTATATCTTTGTAGAGTTGTCATCAATTACAAAAAAGGGGGAGATTGAAAGGTTCTTTTTTAGTTTTGGTAATTGAGTGACAATCTTAGGTGAACTAATTATGTTTATGTGAGATATATAGGTGATTAGTCCACAAGTATATGTGTGTAAGCAACATATGCCATGACGATGAAGATGGCTCGGAGATGTTGCAAAGCTTACACATATGTTGATGAAGGAGCTCATTGCACATGAGACATGACATTGAGTCATGTGATCAAGGTGGAGAAGATCAAGACATGACTTGGCTCAATAGACCGGTTGCAAGTGTGAAGGGCAAGTCAGAGGCTTCGAAGCGAGGGACCGCGTGTGACGGTGAAGCTTGAGCAAGACTTGGCGCTGATGGACCGATACAACGGTGAAGAGCAAGTGAGGTCAAGATCGATGAACCAATACGGTCACGTGATGATATGAAGTGGATCATATCATTTGTGATTGGTTGGTGCATGTGTTGCATCAACGATGGAGGAGATGAAATGGAATGCACAAGGCAAATGTATATTTGTAGGGTATTTCATTTCACCGGTCATAGGTGTGTAGAGAAGTTTATGACCAGGTTTAGGATAGATGGTCGTACTATCAAGAGGGGCAAACTTGTTTGCATATCGGTCATCTAGTGCCACTTGAGCGATCTAACTTTGCATACGTGTTAGGATCGAGTGGTGTGGTGAAAAGAGTGGTAATCCTTTAGAAAAATATTTATGTAAAGCTAACACACGTGCACATAGAGGTGATCACTTGGTCGTGTTAGCATATTTGCAAAGGTGAAGAAGTTGGTGAAGAAGAGGAGGCGAAACCGGACTCAGGGTGCTGCCTGGGTGGCACCGCCACCCCCTGTCCGGTGCACCGCCAACCCCGTGGTGGTGCCCACCTGGACTTGGTTTCGAAGGGCAGCAGAAGGGCTGTCACCGGACGTGACTGTGTACACCGCCATGTGCGTGACGGTGCACCGCCCCATTTTTTCAGAGGCTAAGGTTTTTGGGTGGTTGGCATGGGTGGTCACCGCCCCCTAGGGCGGTGCCATCGCCACCCTGTCCGATGACCGCGGCTAGTCAAACTAGCCATTGGATTCGACCATTGGGGGTGCTGCACCCCTAGGGCGGTGCCACCACCGTCGTGTTCGGTGCTCTCGCAGAAAAGAGATCTTTGCTCCAACGGCTCTATTTGGCTTGGGGCTATAAATAGAGGTGGAGCTCAGGCATTTAGCTAGTTGAGCACCCTTGGCACTGAGTGTCCATGCTTGGGGAGTGCTTGGGAGCCTTCTAACTCACTTGTGCTTGCAAGAGTGTGATCTGATTGCGAGTGAGTGTGATTCTAGTGTGTTGCATCGTGAGGTTGCATCGAGTGGCACTAGGTGATCGAGTTGCAAGCCGATGGTGCTTGTTACTCTTGGAGGTTGCCTCCTCCTAGACGGCTTTGTGGCGTGGTCTCCGTTGAAGCCCGCGAAAAGATTGTGCGGTGCTCTAGAGAAGAGCTTTGTGAGGGGCATTGTGCTTGCCCCGCAGGAGCCGCAAAGAGCAACTCTAGTAAAATGAGACGCGAAGGGCGACAAGTGGTCCGGCTGGATCAAGTGCTAGAGCTTGTGGTAAGCACTCCACGTGGGAGAGTGTGACTTGCAGGTCACCAATAGCAAGAGGGCCGGCGACAACCTTGGAGCTTGTCTCAACGGGGACGTAGATTGGTGGTAACCAAGTGAACCTCGGGAGAAAAATCACCGTGTCAACATTGTCTCCATTATCTTCTAGGTGGTTTACATTCTCATTACACAAGCTTGTTATTACTTTCTTATACTTATTCTTGTGTAGTTGCTCTTATAACTAGTTGTGCTTGTGTAGCTTGCTAGTTACCTTCTTACTTGTGTAGCATAGAAGTAGGTCTTGCGTGACTAATTTGATTTGTGTAACCTTGTTAGTCACATTGCTTAGTTTGGGTAGCTAAGTATTTTATGCTCTCTAATTTGGCATTAGTTGCCTTGTTATTGAGCATTGCTAGTGAGCTTAGGGGCTTTGTGCCTTTGCTTACTAGAACTGTGTAGGAGCTCCCCAAGTTGGGAAAGTACTAGTTGCATAGGTTTGTGTGACCTTGCTACTAGAATTGTTTAGGTGAGCTCTTGCTAAGCTTGGATCCCTAGTTGCTTAATTAGTATCTTTGCAAGGTGCTAGAAAACTTAGATAGAGGGGTGTAGTCTTGGCTAGACTGATAATTTTAATTCCGCATTTATTTCGGTTAGCCGACGTAATTAAGTTTTAGAAAAGACTATTCACCCTCGCTCTAGTCCGCCATCTCGACCCTACATGGGCTCGGCCTTGCTTATATGCCTCATCTATGCTTTTGTTGAAGGTTGTCATCGAACTAGCGTTGTATTTGAACACGTTGTACCTTAGTTGGTTCAAAACTATATTGTTTTCATAATCAAATTAAACTTGGTATTGTAATAATGTTGTAAATCTAGCTATAACTTAATCTTCCGCTGTAGACTCTATGTATTATGATGTATATTGTTCCCTTAATCTAGTACGATCTTGGTTATGATGTTGATTTACCGAGGTCCTTCGTGACACTCGGTGGACTACCGGATTTATATATGTGACAGTATGAGCGTGTCAACGTGTTTAGCGAAGACCATCATACTTGATCTTGTATAAATTGGATGGTTTTGTCATGCGCCCTAATAGAAGTAACAGACGAAAGTCCTTATTGTACATTATCGCATCATCAATGCTATGTATACTTATACTCTCCATTTCTTTTTTTTCTTTTAGCTTTCAACCCGACCGTCAATTTGGTAATGTTGTTTTTTACAACAAATGACTTTGTTATTAGCAGCAACGTGCTGCAAGTATCATTACACCATTCAAGTCTACAAACTATAGAACTTGTGAAAGAGGGCAATGCAATAGATGATGTTCATGAGAATAGGAACGATCTAAATTATTGTTCTGAGTGGGCAGATGATGGAGAGCTTGACATGCTAGAGCATCTGTTGTTGTGTTTAGTCTTCTATTTGATTTTGAAGATCTTGGCTTCCTTGGATCTTGCATGGTTAGAGAATATTTGAGTGAAATGTTTAATTCTCCTATCTGGGGGGTTGGAGTGGTCTTCCTAATTGAAGAAGCGAACCAACTGTTCACTGTCTGACAGGAAGTTGGTGTTGCTGATATGCAATCTGTCAATGACCATGGAAGCCAAGGCAAGGCCTACTGCTTCAGCCATGAGGACTGAAGTGCAGACAGCAAGCTTGGCCCTGATGTAGATCCCCTGAGATGGTTGAACCTGCATGTTAAGAATGAATACTCCCAGTCCAGCTGGTCTAGGAAGCATGGATGGTTGGTCCGGCAAAGTGGATGCATCTACATAGCATATGTTCCCTTGTAGTTGTTCCGGTGCAATGACTGTGAATCTTTGGATCATTAGTTCCTATTGCATTGAAAGTGGCAAACCTAGAAGTGTCGATGGTTGTTGGGGTTGTCCTGCTAATGTAGATGGCAGGGAAGCTGCAGGCCTGTAGCAGTGCCTGTGTCCTCATCGTGTGCAGCCGGCCCTTGATGTTGGAGTTGTTCTGCTGATGGGGATGGTCCTCATTGTGTGCAGCTGGCCCTTGATGATTGTTGGTGATATGCGCCGCCACCGCGTGGCGTACCTACCAAGGATTCGAAGTTTTCCTCTGGAAGCGAGTGTCATTTATTGCTTTCCATAGGTACCATAAGGTGATAAGAATTTTTGTTGAAGACAGAGTTGGGAGTGGAGTTAGAAATGATCGCCGCCAGGATGAGTTGGACACCATCTTCCTCCTAGGGAAGGTTATCCGTACGAAGAGGGGGGATCAGAGGAGAACCATACCGCACAAGGAAGATTGCAGTTGAAGAAAAGGTGGGCATCGTCTTCTACGGCTCCACAAGCTGCACAATGTTTAGCAGTGGTGATAGCCCTGCGTATGAGTCACCAGGTGAAAGCTTTGATCAGCGGTGATAATTCTTTGCATTTCCACGCCCTCTAAAGAATCTGATTTGCTTGTGGTTGTATACTCCTGGATCCTTGTTGCGGTAGCTAGACGACCAACTAGGATCTGAGATGCCCATATATACTTTTAGTAGAGCATTGTCCATTGGATGATGGAATCCATCGTAGCATGTCTTGCTGGTCACTATCGACTGGATTAATATTAGTGATTGCCTGAACAACCTGGTCATCAAAAATACTTGTGATAAGATCAACATTCCAGGATCTAGAGTCAGGGTGCCAGAGTTGGGAAACAGTAGCAGGAAGAGGGAGAGCGGTAACCGGCAAATGCATGTGATCATGCATAGATTCCCAAAGAGAGCACCAAGGGGCTGACCAAATGGAGGTCTTACCTGCATGTAATTGGTAAGTAGAATTGGCGCATAGCTCCTCTTTGATCTGTAAAATAGAAGACCAGAAAACAGAGCGAGGGCCTTTTGTTTTGGCAGTCCAAAAAGAGGTATCATGGTAATACTTGGCTTTAAGCACAGAAGAAAGAAAAGGATTCTTGTTAGTGACAATATTCCAAGTAGCTTGGGTGAGAAGACTTTGATTGACCATGTAAAGGTCCCTAATGCCTAGGCCACCGTTTTCTTTAGTTTGTCAAATATCTTCCCATGAATGAAAGGCAATAGGGGATGTTGGGTCGTATTCCTGTACACCTGCCCACCAAAATTTTCTGATAATAGCATTGATTCTGTGAATAAAAGTCTTGGAAAAAAGGACAGTTTACATGTAGTACACAAGAATCGAAGAAAGAACATATTGTATGTAGGTGAGTCTACTCGTATGATTAAGCTTATTGGCCTTGACCCTAGTTAGCTTAGCTCTGAACTTCTAAGATTTGGTTATGTTGGTGGGGGATGATATGCTTGTCGAGGCTAGCCTCCACATAATGCGAGGAGTATGCGATGCTCGGCAGGTGGCAGTCCTAATGTGGAAAGACGTTAAAGGCAGACTTATAAAACAATAATGGGGAAAATACTTGGTGCAAAGCTATGCTGAGCAACAGACCTATAGAGCAATAATAGGGAAAATACTTGGTACAAGCTGTGTTGAGCAAGGCTCGTAGGCATGCGGTAGATGTTCCTTGACCGAGCTTACCACCAAGCATCGCACGGTTTTTTATTGAGTGTTGTGGATTTGTGATGACCATTTGTTAGCCCACCTCGCAAAATAGCCCGTCACTCGTCCTTAATTGTGTGTCTGTAATATATGTTGTCTTTGTAAAGTGGTTATTATTCTCCTCATTGAGTGTTTGTAACTTATGATTTATGACATGATTTGGATGAAATATATATGTTGTCTCTATAATTTTCAGTTGTGTTCATCTTGCGTAGGGAAGCGATGCCATAATTTTTTTTGCAACTTTCATGTTCATTTTATTTTTATTTTATTCCATAAGCCTCTTCATGCAACAGAACCATTCCATTCTTTTGTACCTAGCCTGTGGAATTTGTGTAGTATCTTGCACTTGTTAGTTGTGCAATCTTTCAAAGATGATTTTCCAAAAGCCTTTTGCATACAGTTAAACAAGTAGAGTTGATTAATTTCTGTTCAGTACCAATTATATCATTTTTTATCATGATATCCAGAAGCCTAGAGCTTTCAATTTGGTCTGGTGGATATATTTTCACTGTTGTGATTGAAAAAAAGCAAAGGAAACTCTTCTGTTGTGGCTGGAGCATGTAATTACGGCAAAAGATTCATTGCAATTTGAAATTTGTCTGTATTGTGGTTGCTGAATGTAATAAATGCACTTATTTTTACTTATTCCTACGGTGTGGTAATCTTGGTAGTATTAATTTGCTTCTTATGTGACTTAGTAACATTTACATGTGAGTAGCGTCAGTGCACAAGTGTCATTCATCTCATTCACTAAAAATGAGGTGCTTTGCGGATCCTGCTAGGTCTTGTAGGTTTCATCACTAAGCCTAGTGGGCGTTTGCGGCTAGCATGCTTTAGCCCGTGGACGCCCACAAAGCCTAGATACTAACGGTGTGCTTGGTTCCAAGCGAGCTCACCTTACCTCACTAGCGCCAACAACGAGGAGTTTGGTCGGCCAGGCGAGCCGATTTGGCTCGCTTGAGCCAGCAAGAGCAGCGGCGTCGAGAGCTTGCCCGCACGAGTCCCCAAAAAAGATTCCTTGACATCCAAACGCGCAGCTAAATCGCGATCCTGGCTAGACAAGGCAGGATAGTGCTGCGCATAGAAACCAAGCACGCCCTAATGTTGCGGCCAGTGGAGTTGCTTCAAGGGAAAGTGGTGCATCATCCTGATTTATATAGCTGTTTGGAAATGCATGGACGCATGTGTGGTACACCAGTGGAGTTTGTTTTGTTGTGCTTAGTGATGGATTTCTGGTAGAGTTGTGATTATCATTGGCGATGAGATTACATCCTAGTTGTATGGTTCCTTTGCTGGATTCTTTTATAAAGCAAAGCATTTGAGAGATAGTTAACGTATTACTAAATTTGTGCACCAATATCCTTGAAGTGGAATCAAGGCCACGGAGGAGCCGAAAAGACGAGCAGAAGAGTGGCAATAGTGAGTCAGTTTTACCACCCAAAAAAAATGAAAGAAAGAACACGTCAAAGCTGAGGTGCCGACTCACAGAAAATGCTAAGATTGCAGCTAAGTCCAACAGCAATGCGAGGTACTCGGGATTCAACAATGCCCAGAGAAGGCATCATCCCCTCAATAATTCGGTGATCTCTATTTGTTAGTAGCCCCTTACCCTAGCTATCACTCTCATGACATCTGCCCGTTGATAAGCCGTGCGCCTTGTCGCTAGCTAATTCTAGTGACTAGTACGCGGTTGCGGTGATAGAGGCGACAGGCGAGTCAAACAAAACCTGCACCTCGTAGCCTTAG
This sequence comes from Saccharum hybrid cultivar R570, assembly GCA_038087645.1. NCBI lineage: Eukaryota > Viridiplantae > Streptophyta > Magnoliopsida > Poales > Poaceae > Saccharum > Saccharum hybrid cultivar. Next base: position 4,251,310 of record JAQSUU010000191.1, on the reverse strand, counting down.
GGCACTGTTGTTCATCTGACTTATAATTCGTCTTATTCAGCTTGTTTTTTTAGCCGGAATAGTATTTTTCTCTCAAAAAAAATCAGTCAACAGTGTTTTTCAGCCGGCTTATAATTCCAGTCGAACGGCTCCTTAATCTGCGCCAAGAGCCACATGACCCACTCTGTCCGATTTTGTTCTGCCGATCGAGCTGCGATTGTACTACGTACTCCGTGCTCTAAAGATAGCAAAATGAAATCAGGAAATGAAACGTTTGGAGCTGGCGGCTGGCCGGCGTTCGTCCGGGCAGATAAGGACGGACGGGTAACCTCGGACGCGTCACGCGTGGGAACAGCACGTTTCGCCGCCGTTGGATCCGCGGCCGTACGATATGACGACGCTCCATATCATCATATGCCTTGTGGGGCTTGCGTGCACGCCGACAAGACCTCGCGGTGAGCACTGCCACCCCCTCGACGATCTATGCCCTTGTTCAGTTCCCAAATTCAACCCCAAATTTCACTATGCAAAAAGAAGATTCCCCGTCACATCAAAATGTCGGCACATGCATGGAGTACTAAATGTAGATGAAATTAAAAACTAATTGCACAGTTTTGTTGTACTTTGCGAGACGAACATTTTGAGCCTAATTAGTCAAAGTTTGGACAATTTTTACCAAATAAAAACAAAAGTTGCTACAGTACGACGTGACCTACACTATTCCAACTTCTCCTCCCAATTCCAACATCTAAACAAGGCCTATCTGCGAATGCTGAGTGAATCTCTGTACACCTTGTCGGCCTGGCCTACCGCCAAACTCATCACCCGCCCAGGCGGTCACCGCTGGACGACGATACGCCTCGTCATCGGCTGGCTCATCGTCGCCACGAGACGGGGGCGGAGGAGCCGTTCGTTCGTTCGACCCCTCCTGCCTCTGCGGCCCTGCGTGCCGGTTCGCGGATTCGCAGGACGGAGTCGGCCGCAGTTGCCACATCCCACACGGCCGGGAACCTTTGGGGCCCCTCTACAACCAAATCAGGCTCGGAAAGATTATTATACTAGCTGGTAGCTGGTAGCTGCTGCTGCCCTTTGCCCTGTGCCCTCGTTAAGCTCTGACTTTTGATCACATGATTGGCAGCGTGTTCAGCTTCACAATGAGCACCACTCCTCGCCCATAGGTAGGGGCCACGGCCGCAAGGTCAACTACTCGCTCCACACTCTTTAATTATTCCCGCCACGCGCCTATATATTCGCAACCCCGTCCGTACTCGTCCTCCAGGCTCCAACCCAACCCCGAGCTCATCAGATCCCTCGCCTCGTCTCCGATCCACAACCAACAACCAGCAGAGCTGTGCCGGTCGAGCCAGGCTCCGGTAGCTAAGCTAGCGTTTGGTTAAGCAAGGGATCGGTGGCCGGAGCTCGTACGTAGCGACGATGGCTCGGCACCAAAGCGTCCAGGCCTTGTCTGTGCTGGCGGTGCTTCTCTTCGCCGCCGCCTGCCTGCCGGCGCCGGCCGCCGCGGGGGTGCACCTCTCCACGCTGCCCAAGGCGCTCGCCGTCACCGCCTCCGCCAAATCCGGCCAAGGTGCGCGTCTATCCACATCCATTTCCATTCTCCGTACTCCTGTTCCATTATTCGGCATACCGGCCGGCTAGCTAGCACTTTGATAACTTGTGCCGCGAATATATTTTCTGCCATTCAATGCGCAGCGCTTTAACTACCCATGTGTTATTTAGATTTTTTAACAAATATTTAAACGTACTCCCTCCGTCTCAAAAATAGAGTCGTTATATGATGAGGACATCCTCCGCTATTACCCGCTGGCAAAGACGCAACAAAAAAAAAAGGACCAAGTGGCCTAGTTGTAGTCGGGCGGCGACCGTGTGAGCCTCTGAATAATCCCACCTTGCTTAGCTTGGGAGGAGGAAGCCACCTTAAAAGAGAGAGTCACCCTTCCCCTATCGGATTAGTCTTTTAGGGATATTGGGCCTTTCCCTGAGTGGGTGTGTATAAGAACTGTTGGGGTCCGGGCAACCTTAATTTATTGGGCCTCGGCCAACCCTACCTGGGCCGGATGCATCACTATAGGAATTGTGCTGATCAAACTTTCTCAACTTTAACTAGATTTATAGAAAATGTGTAACATTTATATCTTCAAATAAGTTTATTATGAAAATATATTCAACGATCTATCTAATATACTAATTATGTAGCATAAATATTAATATTTTGTTAAATATATTTGGTCAAAGTTAAAAGTGCTGACTTTTTAGGAAGCGAGAATGACTCCTTTTTTTTTTACAGAGGGAGTAGGCCGCATCTAATTAAACCCATGAACAAGGATTGATCAAGAATAGTCTCTTATTTATTTAGTAATATATTTTTTGGATAAATAATTTTTAACGAAAAAAAACAAATGGCATTGGTGCACGAAATCGGAGAATATGTTTCAGGTGCTCGTCTTTCTGTTGATTTCTTGCTGAGATCGACAGCTCAACTATGTTTTTCTGTTATGTTAAAAAAACTATGTTTTTCTGTTGCTTACAATGGGGTCGTGAAAGAAACGACACAGAGAGAAACATTTTAAAATTCACATAGGCCGGCCGGCCAATAGTAGAATGGAAACACTAATGTTGTTCATCTCTAATCCGAGTGCTCTCAAGGGCCAAAAAGTACAATCTCTTGCTTTGACAGTTCATTAATTCGACAATGATGTTAATTTGCGTGACAATGATGCATTATCTCTTAACCAAATGTTCAGGTAGCTACAAGTTGTGTAGGATTCTATTTTCTCTGGATAAGTAGTACATTTCAAACCTTGCATCTCTTTCGTCCTGTTCGTTTGGACTTATCAGCACAATCATCAGCCATCCAGTAGTGTTTTTCTCTCGCAACAAACCAGCGAACAGTACTTTCAGCACAATAAACCAGCGAAACGAACAGGCTATTTATATTTGTTCACAATCAACGAGGCTAATTAAATATCTACATGGCCATGTGCCCATGTGCGCAGTCCTGCACGCCGGCGTGGACTCGGTGACGGTGACGTGGAGCCTGAACACCACCGAGCCGGCCGGCGCCGACGCCGCCTACAAGAACGTGAAGGTGAAGCTGTGCTACGCGCCGGCGAGCCAGAAGGACCGCGGGTGGCGCAAGGACAACGACGACCTCAGCAAGGACAAGGCGTGCCAGTTCAAGGTCACCCAGCAGGCGTACGCCGCCGGCGGATCCCCCGGCAGCTTCACGTACGTCGTCGCCCGCGACGTCCCCTCGGGCTCCTACTACGTGCGCGCCTACGCCACGGACGCGTCGGGCACCGAGGTGGCCTACGGCCAGACGAGCCCCGCCGCCGCCTTCGACGTCGCCGGCATCACTGGTATCCACGCGTCCCTCAAGGTCGCCGCCGGCGTCTTCTCGGCATTCTCCGTCGCCGCGCTCGCATTCTTCTTCGTCGTCGAGAACCGCAAGAAGAACAAGTAGAGAGGCACGGCCCCGGCCGTGCGGCTGCGCCCATACATGTAATCGTCGTGATGAGTTCTTTCCGGTCGTGACTGTCGTTGCTCCCATGGATGGATGGGTGCACGCGACTATTTTGGTGTATGTTACTTTTCTGCAGTGTTGTGCGTGAAAATTATCAAATACTTTGTACCGATAAGTTTCTCTGCTGCTGATAGCTGATCCAGTTTCGAATGCGAATGGGACTCAAAATCTAGTCTACTCGATACTCGATTAATGATTCATTATATTGCCCACTTATTACAAATTTATTTATTTCTAGTTTATTTTGCAAACAGAACGACAGTAGAATCGTAAAAAAGGCCAGCCCAGCGTAGTCCTCAACACATATTTTCTCTTCTGTTTACGTAAACAAAATGGAATAGTTTAGCTTAATAAAAACTATAATGGGATAATATAAAATTTGCCGCTCAACCTCATATAAGGGCTTATTTGGTTAGAGGTGTTTAAGTTTAACAAACACTGTAGCACTTGCGTCTTATTTGATAAAAAGTTTTTAATTTTGGACTAATTAGTCTTAATAGATTCGTCTCGTAAATTACTCCTAATATGTGCCGACATGCATGCAATTAGTCTACATTTAGTACTTAATGCATTTGCCGCAACATTGATGTGATGGAAGTTAAACTGAATGATTCACAAACCAAACGGGGCCTAAGCGTCACCACTTTATTTTATTAAGCTACATCTTTCAATGAAATGGCAGGTGTGTCATTGACTTGCAAGATTGAATGCTCTATCCTCTGAGCTGTTCTGAATAGTGAGGTTAGTATAAACTGGTTGAAGCTTGTAGCAAACATGAGAGGGACAACAGAGATCCTTCCATCTCAATATCAGAGTCAACTATGCAAAGTATCGAAAACACCGGATACTCCTTCAAACGCAATGAAAGGCCAACAAGGTTATGCCACATTGTTTCGACGGGAGTTAGTCGGCCATCAGTGATCTAACCATCCACTAATTTAGAACTGTCCAGATCTATTGTTTGAAGAAACGAAGAGCCAATGAACATTGTCAACGCCGTAGGAAAATGACGATGCGTGTGGATTGAAACAAGAGCTAACAGCGTCACAATCCACAAAGCATATTTTCCAAGAAAGCGAACCATTTGCTTTCATTTTTGGTCAATCTTACGTTTCCCTTCCAAGGAGGTTCCAGGACACAAGGAACTCGATTGCAGTGTAGAGTGTACTATACATGAAACGAGTAAAACCATGCCAACAATAGAGAATTATACGGCAGCACAATAGCAAGCATCCTGGCCATGTGGCTTCCTTCGGTATCTGGGGGTTGGAGCCAATTCGCCCTTAGAATGGCGAGGAATACGAATTGATCTCGCTATTATAATCTGAAGAGAGATGACCCAATCTAGTGAATCTACCGCCTTTCAAACAAGCCATTGGCAAAGGATGTTAAGCACAGTTATGCAGGAATCAATAACAATAGTTAGCCTATGAAAGGTTCAAAGCACCTGTTTCGACATGGAAGAGGAGGGCAAAAGAAAAATTACACACAAAAAAAAGGGGAATGGCAGAAACACCATAAAGGTGGTAATTAACAGCTTGGTGCAACGTAATCTGTATTGCCCACCATCCTCTCCGCTCTTCCAAGCCAAACAAAATGGGAGTCAAGTAGCAAGAGTAACATAACTTATTTTTCCGCAGTTTCGAAACGATGACAAAAAATCTGACCCCTATAGAGTCTCACCACCTCTGTCCTGCGGACGACCTGCAAATGGAGATATTATGCTTTATATACAAACAACTAAATTCATATGGCCACACTTGAGAAATGGTTTGTGGTAATAGAATTCTGGACTTTGATTCATTGTATGTTAGTTATGTTGTGGTTTCTGTTGGCCGACACATAACGAAACCAAACTTAATTAAGGGATATATATACACAGTAAAACATATGGGTACAATACTACAATGAGCAGTAACCTCACAGGTCAAAATCCAAGGACATAACATATGGAAGAAGAACATGTGCTAAGGTTACATTATTAAATGATAATCGCAATTAACAAACAATGAAAAGAAAGGACTATCCAATTAAATTTATGTTCATGTCTAAGTTTGCAAGAATCATAGTAAGTTTAGTTTGTTTTGGTTCGAATCGAAAACTTATAACAAAACAAGCACAAGAAATTAGCATACCTCTCTGAAATTCTGTTGCCACCAAAAGAGCCTCTATCTCTGCTCCCCTGAAAACCCCATCTTTCTTCAGTTGGTTTTGGATATTGCTCTGTGCCACTGCGGGAACGTGGCCTTTCCATGGACTCTTTTATTTGGGGTTCATCTACAAAATTAGTCGGCGGTGATGCTATAACCCTCCCTGCTCCAGAACCAGGTCTTTGCGAAAATCTGATCTTGTCATCCATCGCAATTCTAAGAAGTTCCAGCTGCTCTTCCATCTGAGTTATTTTCTCAGAGAGGCCTTTTGCATCCTCATCACTTATCTTGCCTTCACTTTCATTTAGTTCCACCTTAATTAGGTTGATCTCTTCTTTCAACACACTCTCTTCATTTGTCTCCGGTCTGAAATATCCATTTCCATGTCAAGTTCAATTGGAAATTATTCATAGGATATAGAAAAAAAAATGTAAATGTTTGTGTGATACGCATATATGTATTTAAACAAAAAAAACTAGCAAATTCATAATTCGGCAAAGCATGCAGCAAGAATGAACTAAGTGGATCAGCCAAAAATAGGCAACTAACTGGATGAGTTCTTTGAAGGATTGCTTAATTTGAGTTGATCAAATTCCATGTTTTTAGACCATGTACCCTCATAACAAAATCAGTTCACCCTTGTGGCAGGCTATGCCACAGATTGACTTATTAATTTTTCCCAACACCAAAGCAACAGACTTTGCAACCAAATGATAGATTATTGAAACAAAGGAAGTGAAAAGATGCATAGCTCTCCAAAAGAAAAGCAATGGACCTCGGTATCTAAACTAAGGGAACTATTATGTTTAGTAAAACTCTCACGATTCATTTGTGCATACTGCAGTCTGAACAGTTATTTCAGAAGGAATGTAAAATTAGTGAGACCCTCCTAACATCAATCTTAATAAGGTCAGAAACTCAGGACACTGGCAGTGGCAGAGGAGCAATGTGTTCTCCATCCAAAATATTAAAACACACACACACACACACAAAACAGAAATGTCAACAAGCTAAATGAATACATTCTGATGCCATTTTAGTGAATGAATTAAGTAGACCTGGGAACTTTCCTAGTAAAACATTCATGATTCAGTGCATTTATGGCTTGACACAGAACTTGCTGAACATGAAGAAATAAAAAGTTCTTATTGCATGATATTCAAACATTTTCTCCAAACAAAACAGTGCCTGAAGCACTAATGTCTTTGTTAGTGAAACGTAAGTGGCAGGATTGTTCCACATTGTTGTTATTGCAACCATATTACTCCATGACTCAGGGCGAACTACTGTACTTCAAGTAGTAGATGATAATCATACAAGGTGACTCAACCAAATAACATCATGTTTCCAAAGCAGATTTTAGATTTTACACATATGAAACACCACACTATAGAAACATACTACATGATAAAATTTTAAAACACATTTCAATATGCACTTAGCATTAAAATCAGAACATTGTATGAAAAAATACAGTTATTTTACAACAGAGGAATGGAAAATGAACTTTAAAGTACTGCATCTGTTCCAAATTATAAGACGTTTTGGCTTTTCTAGATGTATTGATTTTACTATGTATCTAGACATAAGTGTATATCTAGATACGTAGCAAAATCTATGTATCTAGAAATGCCAAAACGTTTTATAATTTGGAACGGAGGGAATATTTATTATCTTACCAGCAAATTTCTTAGGACTGCTAAAACCAAAAATAGAAAGTTGATATCTGTACTGCGAACTTAACAAGTGATTGGTAAAGCATTATTAAAGGGAAAGCAAAACAAACAGTCAATACAATAACCCATCAGTATCAGTCGAGTAGGATGGTGTTTAACAAATCGAAACACTGATGCTACAGTATTTAGTATATGTGCACATTCATTCAGATTAACCAATCATGGAAACCGAAACGGCAGTAAAAGATAATAAAGCTTTCAACAACATAGCCTTTTGTCCCAAGCAATCATGGAAACCGAAACGGCAGTAAAAGATAATAAAGCTTTAACAGATCAAATTCAGCTAGCAACAATACTTAACATATGCTCACAAGCTTGTTAAATTTTTATTGACTGGAAAGAAAAGATGAACACTCAGCTCCCAACCAATACTGGTTTGGTGTCCACAATTAAGATTAGAAGCTCAAGGGAAATATGTAACAAATGCCGGCATCACTAGCTCACTATCTTCAAAAGGAGAATGTACAGCTATTATAGCCATAGCACTGTTATGGATGCCCACACTATGCCATTTCTCAATCAATTCAGGAAATTTGTTCCATCGTCTATCATTGGTCCATATCTTCATGCACCAGAAGTAAGCAGATGTCCAGCCTTAAGCAACAAACTTAACTCTTCTCAACTCCCCTACTAGCACATTGTAGAGCTATTTTGACAGAACAAACAGAGACACAATTTTTGAAAGAAACATGACTGAAATAGTAAACTAACTTGTGTTAGGTCATTTGTTTTAGTTGAAGCAACAAGAAGGTGGCTACTAGCAGTGCTAGAAAAATGCTCTAAGCTAACTACCACAAAATGAAGCAGAGTTCTAATTAAACCAAAACCAAATATACGAGCATGCAGCGTTCCTAATCTTAATTAGTATTGAATTCATTGATGAATGCTAATGGTGCATGCTTTGTGAGTTGGTTCAGATCAACATATGGTATACCTATCAATACGGCGATGCTCCAGCTCTTGGTCAATCTTCCTCCAGTCCTTCCCTTTCTCTTGCAGAATCACCTCCCTTGGCTTTGCGTCACCAAAAGGATTCGCCTTTGGCCGTGCCCTCGGTGCAGCTTCAGTAACGGTGGCTGATATCTGTGACCCAGGGCTCCCAGGTCGTGACGATTGAGCACTCTCTGGCCTGCTCGACTGCGAGCTGGTGGGGCGGCTAGTCCTCTTCTGATCAATCTCAGTTTCCATCTTCTTCCAGTCCAGCCCCTTATCGGCCAGCACGTCCTCCCGTGGCCTCGCGGCTCCAAATGGGCTCGGCCGGCTACGTCCCGCTTCAGCAGGTGGGGTGGGGGTGGCCGAGGCGTCACGTTTGGGCGGATCGAGCACGATGCGGGGCCTCTCACGCTCGCCATTGCTCGGCGCGGCACGGGACCAGCGGTCGGAGGAGTCGGCCGAGACGGGGGAGTCGCGGAAGCCGCCGCCGGAGCCGAGGCTCGGGTAGCGCGACGGGCCTGACGGCGGCGGCGGCTTCTTCCCGCGCGACCAGTCGCCATCGTCGTCGGCGCGGCCGACGGACGCGGGCGCGCCACCCCCGAGGCCGCCGTACCGGCTCCGCGAGCCGGAGTCGGCGGGAGAGGGCGCGAACGACTTCTTGCTCATGGACCAGTCGCGATCCTCGTCGGCGCGGGAGGGCATGTCGAGATCCGAGCCCCTGCCGGGCGGCCCGCGGCGGCCGTCGTCGTCAAACCCGCCGCCGCCGCCGCGGTCCCCGGAGCCGTAGGAGCGGAAGCCGCCGCCGAGGCCGCGGGGCCGGTCGAGCTCCTCCGCGGACCGCTCCCTCGGGCCCGTGGGCAGCATCATCATCTCGGCCGTGGTGAGGCCCCTGGGCTCCGGCGGCGCCGGCGCCTGCCGCCGTCCCGGGCCGAACCCGGCGAACTCCGAGAGCGAGAGCGTGGTGCCTTTGTTCTTCTTCTTGGACTTGCCGCCGGCGGCGCCCGCGGCGGCCTCGCGGAGGCTGGGGAAGCCCGCCGCGGGGACGGGTGCGGAGGCGGGGGCCGCGGCTGCGTCGCGCTCCTCCTCCTCGGCGCGCTCGGCGTCCAGCGCCCACGCGCCGGCGCCGCCGAGGCCGCCCCAGGGGTTGGACATGGCGGAGTCAGGGATCTAGTAGGGTTCCGCGAGATCGCGGAGGCGAGTGAGGGATGGGAGGCGCAGCAGGCTGGAGAATGCCGACGCGACGCGCGGATGCCGATCGAGCGAGCGGGGTGAAAAGGCGGGCGCGGTGCGGTGGACGGCTAAAAGGCGTGGGGCGCACCGCGCAGCGCAGCGGCGGGCGCGCGGTGCGTGGGACAGTGGGGCCCCGGTTGGAGGCCGGGCCGGGCCGGGCCGTGGCGGGCGTGACCTGACCTCGACGGCTCGACTCGCCTGTCATGTCACCTCAGCTTCGCCGGTTCGGTTATTGGGCGTGGTGAGGCCGGGAACCCGGTCAGCGCCTCATCGTCATCTATCACCGCCGGCACATTGGATCGCAACGCCTCGTCGTCGTCGTTTCAGCGGCGTTTGCTTGGCCAGTTGACGGGCCTACTGGTAGCACGAGGTTTTGGATGCCATTGTACGTGATTCAACGAACGACCGGAAGACATGGCCGCACCGCAGCCGCAGCAGCAGTGTCGGAGCAAACGGCGGCGGTGGTCACAATTTTTTTTTCCCGAAAAAGGCACCAACGAAACTGTGGTCATCTTTTTGGCGATCGGACACGGTTGACGACGGGACACGTGGTTTCATCTTGCTCTCCATGAAAATCTCAAACTTTTCCTCTCCTCTCTTGTCTTGGAAAAGTCGGAATAAAAGAGAGTCGGGCATCTTTGCGGAATAATCCACAGCGGAATAACTTTTTTTATAGGAATTTGTATTCCATTACTCAACCATGTCAGCTAAATCTTCTGACACCCATACCATAATACAATCTGGCACTCTGGCCATCAACGAGGGCGCCATAGAATGACTCATGCTACCCAAAGAAGCAAGTTCATGCGCTACTCTATTACAATCACGGGAGATATATTTAACTTGCGAAATTACAGAGCTATCACCTAATAGGTCCATGAGCTCATGAATTAATCCACCTTCCACAGCAAGTCTGAACTCATCACTCTGAATCGCCCATACCACCGGTTGGGCATCAGTTTCTAATACGGCATTGTTAACACCCAAAGCAATTGCTGCCTTCACCCCTTCTATGCAGGCAACAAGCTCCATATGCAAAGGGCTACACGCAAAGTGCATTCTTCCAAAACCTGACTGGACAACATCTCCATGGTCATCACGAAATATATATCCCCATCCTCCATTCTTGTCTGTCTCCCTAAACGCCCCGTCAACATTCAGTTTCAGTACACCATTTGGAGGTACAACCCACTTCCTTCTTTGATTTCTGTTGGCTATTTCTTCAGAAAATCGTCGTTGGAGATTTCTAATTTCCGTAGCTTGTCTCCCACACATCGCAGCAATGTCATCCGGCGATCTTCTATTTTCTCCTTCTCTTACTCTATTGCGTTCATGCCACCAATTATTCAAAAGAAGGACTGCACCCAACTGTAGCTCGTCATCTATTTTTAGTAGCCTTGACACCACCTCCTTTGCATTACAACATTCAGCCAGAATTTGCCAGATCGATTCCAACCCTGCACATCTCCACAGAGCTTGTACTGACTTACATTTCAGGAACAGGTGGCCTCCATCTTCGCCCTCTCTGCTAGGCCCCGACATACTCACAGCGGAATAACTTTGCGCAGGGGCGCCGGAGCTTGTGTTGCCACAATCTGCTCCCACAGCCCTAAAAAAACTCCCACAAAAATCAAAAAGTTTTGAACTTAATTATTTTATAGTAAATTTATTTAAAGATATAAATGATCAAACTAGATACTATTTTTTATAAATTTGATTAGAAATAAGAAAAAATTTAACTTGTTCTAAATTCAGAATTACACGCTTTTTAGGGCGGATGGATGGAGTTGGAGTCATGCTCATGCTCGGGTGACAATGAATTCCAGTAGTCCTTTAAAAAAACAGTAGTCGTCTGACCTCAGTTCTTCATAGGGCCGGTTTAGATGCAAAATATTTTGTAAAATGACACGGTAGCAAATTTCGTTGTTATTTAACAATTAGTGTCTAATCATAGTCTAACTAGGCTTAAAAGATTCGTCTCGTCTATTTCGTCTAAACTGTGTAATTAGTTTTATTTTTTATCTATATTTAATGCTTTATGCATGCGTCTAAAGATTCGATGTGACGATGAGTGTTGAAAAATTTTGCAAAATTTCTGGCAACTAAACAGGGCCATAGTGCGTGGAGTCCTCAAGCTGTTCGGTACATCGCCCCAGTATGTCAGCGTCAATGGTTAGGTAAGGCCTCGTTCTCTTCTCTTTCAAATTCCAAGTTTTTTCACTCTCTGTCCATCACATTAAATTTTGGATACATGCATGAAGCATTAAATGTTGGTAAAATAAATAACTAATTGTACATATTAGTTGTAAATCACGAGTTTTTGAGCCTAGTTAGCCTATGATTAGACAATATTTGTCAAATACAAACGAAAGTGCCACAGTAGCTAAAGTTGAAAAATTTTGCAATCTAAACGAGGCCTAAGTCGTTGCGTTTCAAGTTGCAAAATCCCTTCTGCTCGTTTCATTTTTCTAAGATGAAAGACAGCGTTTCTGATCAGTTTATTGGCCAAGAGCAACTCAAAAAATCCGATTCTAGGATATAGAGGAAGCCTTGTGCTCAAAGACCAAGGAGAGGAAATAAAGTGAGGCCGTAATGGAGACGTAGGCGATTGCCTGTTTCCCCTTTCTACACTACCCAGTCTTCTCCTCCAATCCCCCTCTCTTCCCCAATCTGCAGCCCGCAGCCAAGATTCTGCTCTCGATTGAATGCTGGTGAGCTGATCTATCGATCCATCCAATTAGCTCCGCTTGCAACCATCTCTTGCTCAACTTCCGAGAGGAAACCGCTCTGGTCAGAAGGTGTCCCTGCGACCCGCTCCGCCGCTTGGGATTGCGCCGCCGGCGGCGGCGGCTCCACGCGTCCCCGCCTGCGCCGATTGAAAGCCCAAGTTTGATTTTGGTAATCAATGACACCAAGTTGCTAATGCCATGTGTTAAGTGTTTTGAGTTAGGCATAAGCAACACATGTGATGAAGGTATATGTGGCAAGGAGTGGTGGCCACAAGATCACAAAGAGATGGTGCATGGACATGAAATGATGATCATGGTGGAGATGCACATAAAAGGAAGGACATGATGATCAAGTAGAAGAGAAGGAACTAAGAGCGCAAGGCAAAGGTATAACCATAGGGTTTTCCTTTTGCCGGTCTAAGATGAGTAGAGAAGTGATTGACCGGATTTAGGATACATAGCCGACTATCAAGAGGGGCAATCACGGTTAGCTCGGAAATCAAGTGCCACTAGATCAATGTCTTGAGCATATGCATTAGGATCTAGTAAAGAGCTAACATAACGCCTTGGAAAATGATTGTGAAATGCTAACACACATACACATGGTGGTGTACTCTTGGTGGTGTTAGCACAGTTTACGAAGGCGGTGGAGTTCAAGCGGTAGAGAGAGGTTTGGGTTCCTCTCTCCCTCCCGCCGAGCTTGCGAGGCGGGATTCGGCGCTTTTTGGAGAAGCGAAACGCCTATTTTCTATTGCGCCGGAAGTCAGAAAAGAAACGGAGGCGAACGGAGGTCACAGAGATGACCGGACGCTGGACCGGACGCGATCTCTGTATGACCGGACGCGTCCGGTCAGTGTTCAGCGTCTGCGCGGTTTTCAGTTTGATGATCGGACGCGCAGCGCGTCCGGTCACTGATGACCGGACGCGTCCGGTCATCCAGGGAGCTTACTGGACTCTAATCGGACGCTAGCACTGTGGCGTCCGGTCAGTTCAACAGCGCGTCCGGTCAGTTCTCCTGAGCGAATCAGAGCGCGCGACCGGCGCGTCCGGTCCCTCACGTAACCGGAGCGTCCGGTCAGGCGTCCAGAAGGGTAGAGCGAAGCGGAGTAACGATCGGACGCGCGGGGCGTCCGGTCACGTGCGATCGGACGCGTCCGGTCTCAACGGGAGCATACTGGAATGCGACCGGACGCGGGCACTGTCGCGTCCGGTCAATCGGTTAAGCGCGTCCGGTCACGGCAACAGCTAGTTCTGACACGCACTGTTTCTTGCTGTCGTGTAGTGACCGGACGCGTCCGGTCACCCTGACCGGAGCGTCCGGTCAGCGCGTTTTTCGCTGCGTCGTCTGTAACGGCTAGCTGCGTACCCCTTCGTTATAAATAGCTGTTGGCCAGGGTTTGAGGGTAACTCTTGCATATTTTGAGATATAGAGACATACTTTGAGCTAGAGAACAACCCCTCCACTCATCTCTTTGCATAGTTGCACATCTTGAGTGAGATTGAGTGAGATTCAAGTGCATTGCTTGAGAGTTGCATTCTAGAGGCACTTGATCTTCGAGTTGCTGTGGATTTCTTGTTACTCTTCCGTGTTTCCCGACACGGTAGATGGCTTAGAGCTGCGGAGGTGATTGAGCTCGCAATTGGAGATTGTTGGAGCCTTCACCAAGTGTTGTAAGGGGTTCTTGATCCTTCCTCGCGGGAGTTCGCAAATTGGATACTCTAGTGGAGCTCGTAGCTTGGAGGATCCCCATCTTGTGTGCGGTTGTGCGGCGCCCGCCGAGGGCTCGACTCTTGATAGTCGATTAGCTCGCGAACCGACAAGTGGGTGTATCGCCACAACGGGGAGTAGCTTGCCGGGAAGCAAGTGAACCTCGGGATAAATTCTTGTGTCATTCTCTTCCCGAGGATTTCTCTTGTATGATTGATTGATTGGTATTTCTCTTCTCTTCACGGCGGTATAATCACTCGAAGCTCTTCTCTTGTATTACTTCTTGTTTCTATCTTATAGTTGTTGTTGTGTTTAGTGAATAGCTGTAAGGTCCAAATAGGCTAGAGGGGGGGTGAATAGCCTAATTAAAACTTCTACAAGAATTACTTAATCACGAGTTAGTACGAAAGGTGGCGAAGCAAAAGCACTAGCTCTAACTAATTAAGCAAGCCACCTACACAAGTCTAGTACAAGGCTATTCACTAAACACAACAACAACTACAATCTAGAAACAAGAAGTAATACAAGAGAAGAGCTTTGATTGATTATACCGCCGTGTAGAGATGAGATGTATCAATCAATCAATCACACAAGAGAAATCCTCGGGAAGAGAATGACACAAGAATTTATCCCGAGGTTCACTTGCTTCCCGGCAAGCTATTCCCCGTTGTGGCGATACACCCACTTGTCGGTTTGCGAGCTAATCGACTATCAAGAGTCGAGCCCTCGGCGGGCGCCGCACAACCGCACACAAGATGGGGATCCTCCAAGCCACGAGCTCCACTAGAGTATCCAATTCACGAACTCCCGCGGGGAAGGATCAAGAACCCCTTACAACACTTGGTGAAGGCTCCAACAATCTCCAATTGCGAGCTCAATCACCTCCGCTGCTCCAAGCCGTCTACCGTGTCGGGAAACATGGAAGAGTAACAAGAAATCCGCAGCAACTCGAAGATCAAGTGCCTCTAGAATGCAACTCTCAAGCAATGCACTTGAATCTCACTCAATCTCACTCAAGATATGCAACTAATCAAAGAGATGAGTGGAGGGGTTGTTCTCTAGCTCAAAGTATGTCTCTATATCTCAAAATGTGCAAGAGTTCCCCTCAAACCCCGGCCAACGTCTATTTATAACGAAGGGGTACGCAGCTAGCCGTTACAGACGACGCAACGAAAAACGCGTTGACCGGACGCTCCGGTCAGGGTGACCGGACACGTCCGGTCACTACACGACAAACGTGAACAGTGTGCGTCAGAACTAGCCGTTGCCCTGACCGGACGCGCTGAACCGATTGACCGGACGCGACAGTGCCCGCGCCCGGTCGCATTCCAGTATGCTCCCGTTGAGACCGGACGCGTCCGATCGCACGTGACCGGACGCGCCGCGCGTCCGATCGTTACTCCGCTTCGCTCTACCCTTCTGGACGCCTGACCGGACGCTCCGGTTACGTGAGGGACCGGACGCGCCGGTCGCGCGCTCTGGTTCGCTTAGGAGAACTGACCGGACGCGCTGTTGAACTGACCGGACGCCACAGTGTCAGCGTCCGGTTAGAGTCCAGTAAGCTCCCTGGATGATCGGACGCGTCCGGTCGTCAGTGACCGGACGCGCTGCGCGTCCGATCATCGAACTAAAAACCGCGCAGACGCTGAACACTGACCGGACACGTCCGGTCATACCGTGACCGCGTCTGGTCTAGCGTCCGGTCACCACAGTGACCTCCGTTCGCCTCCGTTTCTTTTCCGACTTCCAGCGCAAGAGAAAATAGGCATTTCACTTCTCCAAAAAGCGCCGAATCCTGCCTCGCAAGCTCGGCGGGAGGGAGAGAGGAACCCAAACCCCTCTCTACCACTTGAACTCCACCGCCTTCGCAAATGTGCTAACACCACCAAGTGTACACCACCATGTGCATGTGTGTTAGCATTTCACAATCATTTTCCAAGGCGTTATGTTAGCTCTTTACTAGATCCTAATGCATATGATCAAGACATTGATCTAGTAGCACTTGATTTCCGAGCTAACCGTGATTGCCCCTCTTGATAGTCAGCTATGTATCCTAAATCCGGTCAATCACTTCTCTACTCATCTTAGACCGGCAAAAGGAAAACCCTATGGTTATACCTTTGCCTTGCGCTCTTAGTTCCTTCTCTTCTACTTGATCATCATGTACACCATATTATGTGCATCTCCACCACTTGTGATCTTGTGGCCATCACTCCATGCCACATGCTCCTTCATCACGTGTGTTGCTTGTGCCTAACTCAAAACACTTAACACATGGCATTAGCAACTTGGTGTCATTAATTACCAAAACCAAACTTGGGCTTTCAATCTCCCCCTTTTTGGTAATTGATGACAACCATCACAAAGATATGAAATGAAATCAATTTTCAATTTTGATAGTATTAGCTCCCCCTACATATGTGCTTCTATGAGTTTGGTTCAATTGTGCACATGTGTATGGATTTGAATTTTGGGAGAGTTACTACTATCAAATTGATGCTAAGGTATATAGAATGGACCTTTGAAGCGTGATACCAATCGGAGTTGCCTTTATATACCATCCTTAGCATCGAAGTAGCTAGACACCACTTGTAATACATCACTTGTAAAGATCATAAACACTAAAGTACTTTGTGAGATCAACATTAAAAGCAAAGGTGTCTAGATACCACATGTAAAGCTACTCTTAACAAAACATCATTCAAGTTCTATATCTAGCATACACCATTCAATCATGAATATCAAAATTAAACTTTGCAGTGCAACATTTCATCATGTTAATGCACATACAAATGCAACAAATAATCCATGAGCTTGCTCCCCCTACTTATGTGCTCCTCACTATATCTTTTCTCTCTCTTTGTGACTTTTCTATCTTTGTGCTTTCTCTCTCCCTTTTTATATCTTTCTTGCTCTTTGCAATATCTTTGTGACTTTTCTCTCCCCCTTTGTCAACAATCACCAAAAAGGTGCCAATTTTAGTGAGAGATAAGTCAATCAATTATGAGGGAGTCCAAATTATGGTTCAATCTAGATCACTTGCCTAGAATATGTAATTCGGTTTGATCCAAGGACAAGCTTTTTCACACCTCATAAAGTATAAGGGTTATCTTGACCATGTTGAATTACACATTATGAGCTTATTTTCTAGATTCAACACTAGGTTTGCAAGCCCACAAACATGTCATATGCTACCACTAGATCAATCAAACATAGAAGCAATAGTGGTACCATATATACATCAAAATCATTTAATTTTCATGAATGAGCCTATTTGTCATGCAAATATGTCTATATGTTCTAAACATGTCCTTAGCAAAGTATGAATGATATGCCAAACAACTTTACCTTGCTATATTGGAGGAGAGGCATGTCATATAAGAATGTGGGGGTGCACTCATTTCAAGTTGGAGAAGTCAAGTATGTTCAATTCATTCTTCAACTTGTAAAATCTCTTTTCATCAAGTGGCTTTGTAAAAATGTCGGCTAGTTGATCTTCGGTGCCAATGCTCTCAATGCTAATATCACCCTTTTGTTGATGGTCTCTTATGAAGTGATGCCTTATATCAATGTGCTTGGTTCTTGAATGTTGAATCAGATTTTGAGTCATCTTGATAGCACTTTCATTGTCACACAACAATGACACATTCTTGAAGTTTATTCCAAAGTCATTCAAGGTGGCTTTCATCCAAAGCAATTGTGCACAACAACTACCGGCACTAATGTATTCGGCCTCGGCAGTAGATAGTGCAACACTATTTTGTTTCTTTGATGACCATGAAACAAGAGACCTTCCAAGCAATTGACAAGTGCCACTTGTGCTCATTCTATCAATCTTGCATCCACCATAGTCGGAGTCCGAATATCCAATCAACTCAAAGTTAGACCCCTTGGGATACCATAGTCCAACATCATGAGTGCCCTTGAGATATCTCAATATTCTCTTGGTTGCTTTCAAGTGACTTTCTTTAGGTGAAGCTTGATATCTTGCACACTTGCACACACTAAACATCACATCCGGCCTAGAAGCGGTAACATAGAGCAAACTTCCAATCATAGACCGGTATTGCTTTTGATCTACCATGTTTCCACTATCATCAATACCCAATTGATCATTTGTGCCCATTGGTGTACTCATTGGCTTAGCATCTTGCAATCCAAACTTCTTGATCATGTCCTTGATGTACTTGCCTTGACTTACAAAAGTGTCATTCTTCATTTGCTTGATTTGAAGTCCAAGAAAGTAACTAAGCTCTCCAATCATAGACATCTCAAACTCATTAGCCATCATATTTCCAAATTCTTCACAAAAGTCTTGGTTAGTTGATCCAAAGATAATGTCATCCACATAGATTTGCAACACAAACAAGTCATTTCCAAGCTTCTTGGTGAAGAGAGTGGTGTCAACCTTTTCCATCTTGAACCCTTTAGAGAGGAGAAAATCCCTCAACCTCTCATACCATGCTCTAGGTGCTTGCTTCAAACCATACAATGCCTTCTTTAGCTTGTAAACACGGTTGGGCTTCTTATCATCTTCAAAATCGGGAGGTTGCTCAACATAAACTTCTTCATTGATGTAGCCATTGAGAAATGCACTCTTGACATCCATTTGATAGAGCTTGATGTTGTGTGCACAAGCATATGCTAATAAAATTCTAATTGCTTCCAATCTTGCAACCGGTGCATATGTCTTTCCAAAGTCAAGACCCTCAACTTGAGTGTATCCTTGCGCTACTAATCTTGCTTTGTTCCTTACAACCATGCCATCTTGATCTTGCTTGTTTCTAAAGACCCACTTAGTGCCAATCACATTGTAGTTCTTTGGCCTCTCAACAAGTTTCCAAACTTGATTTCTAGCAAAGTTGTTTAGTTCTTCATGCATGGCATTTACCCACTCGGAATCTTTCAATGCATCTTCTATCTTCTTTGGTTCTTCTAATGAGACAAATGAGTAATGCTCACAAAAGGATGCTAATCTTGATCTAGTTTGAACACCACTTTGAATTCCACCAATGATTTGATCCAATGGATGATCCCTAGCAATGCTAGTAGGTTGGAGTATTGGGAGTTGATTGCTTCCACTTGTTTGACCTTGAACTTGAGCTTCATCATGAGAACCACTAGAGCTTGCTTGATTTATATCAATTTGCACACTTTGGTTGATCACATGAATATCATCATCATCAACTTGCATCGGCCTTATATCACCAATGTCCATGTTCTTCATTGCATTTGACAATTGATCCCCTCTCACATCATCAAGGTTTTGAGCTTCATTTTGAGACCCTTAGGTTTCATCAAACTCAACATCATGAACTTCTTCCAAGGTGCCATTTGTGAGATTCCAAACTCTATATGATTTGCTTGTGGTAGAATAACCAAGTAAGAACCCTTCATCACATTTCTTTTCAAACTTGCTCAACCTAGTGCCTTTCTTGAGAATATAGCATTTGCAACCAAACACTCTAAAGTATGCAATGTTGGGCTTTCTTCCATTCAATAGTTCATATGGTGTCTTTCCAAGCTTCCTATGGTAATAGAGACGGTTACTACAATAGCAAGCCGTGTTGATAGCTTCACTCCAAAATGAATGACTAACATTGTATTCACTAAGCATTGATCTAGCCATATCAATCAAGGTTCTATTTTTCCTTTCAACTACACCATTTGATTGAGGAGTGTACGTTGGTGAGAATTGATGCCCAATACCAAGATCATCACACAAATCTTCAATTCTTGTGTTCTTGAACTCACTACCATTGTCACTTCTAATCTTCTTGATGGTGATTTCAAACTCATTTTGCACTCTCTTGACAAAAGACTTGAATAGATCATAAACATCACTCTTATCATAAAGAAAGAGCACCCAAGTGTATCTAGTGTAGTCATCCACAATCACAAAACCATACTTGTTGCCACCAATGCTAGTGTATGTTGTTGGCCCAAATAAGTCCATGTGCAATAGCTCAAATGCTTTTGATGTGCTCATTTCACTTTTACTAGGATGTGAATTTCCAACTTGTTTGCCGGCTTGACAAGCACTACATAGTTTATCCTTCTCAAAGGTGACATCCTTCAATCCTTTAATCATGCCTCAAAAGTTTGTTCAATTGTTTCATTCCAACATGACCAAGCCTTCTATGTCATAACCAACCCATACTAGATTTACTAAGCAAGCATGATGTCAATTGTGTCTCACTATCATTGAAGTCAACCAAGTATAAGCAACCATGTCTAAATCCTTTGAATATCAAGTTTGATTCATCAACACTTATGACTTTAACATCATCACTACCGAATATGCACTTGAAGCCAAGATCACAAAGTTGTGCCACCAATAAAAGATTGAAATCTAAGCTCTCAACTAGCAACACATTAGATATGCTCATGTCATTTGAGATAGCAATTTTACCAAGCCCCTTGACCTTGCCTTTCTTGTTGTTGCCAAAAGTGATAGCATCAAAACCATCATTTTGACTTGTATCAATTAAATTGAACATACAAGAGTCTCCGGTCATATGTTGAGTGCACCCACTATCAAGCACCCAATGCCTTCCTCCGGCTTTGTAATTGACCTACAAGACAAGATCAATTCTTTTTAGGTACCCAAACTTGTTTGGGTCCTCCAAGGTTAGAGACTAAGCTCTTTGGTACCCAAATGGCTTTCTTCTTTGAGCCCATCCATGGTGTACCAATAAACTTAGCATGAACACCATTTATACCCTTGGTAAGCATATAGAAAGAATTAAACTTGATTGAGGATACATTTGTATTGGATTTCTTATTCATGCAATGTTGCTCTATGTGACCAACTTGCTTGCAACTTTTGCAATAGCTACCATTGTTCTTCACAAAACGAGTCTTGTGAGGGGCAAAAGCGGCCTTGCCTTTCTTGGGGTTATAGCCCAATCCCTCTTTGTAGAGAGAAGCTCTTTGGCTACCCAAGCACATAAGCAAGCGGTCCTCACCACCATAAGCCTTAGCTAATGTGTGATTGAGCTCTTTTACCTCCTTCTTGAGATTTTCATTCTCAACTATAAGTGTGGAGTCACAAGTGAAACCATCACTACTAGATGAGGATGATGTAGATGAGCTACATGAAGGGTTAGTAGGAGCAACAATAATAGGCTTATGAAAAGTTTCATCAATTATATCACATGATATGCCTATGTTACAAGTTTTAGCTTTCTCAACATTAGTTGGCATGTTTTCACATTTTTCAACTAGAGAGGAATGAGCTTCTTCAAGCTTAGTGTGAGACTTTTGAAGCTTCTTATGGTCTACCTTTAGACTCTCATAAGATGCCCTAAGCTCATCAAGTTCTTGCATAAGGTTTTTCTTTTCCTTAAGCAAGCCCTTGCACTCCTTTCTAGATTCTTTAAAATGTTGAGTGCAATCTTCTAGCATAGTGATTAGTTCATCTTTAGTGAATTCTTCTTCATCACTATCACTATCACTAGCATTATCATGATCACTCTCATCGTCGGATGATACCTTAGCGGCCTTAGCCATGAAGCACGATGGAGTGTCGAAGATGGAGACCTTCTCTTGGATGGCAATGCTAGCATGCCCCTTCTTCTTGCTCTTGTAGTCATCCTCATCATCACTTGAGGAATCATCACTATCCCATGTAGCAATATGAGAATCATTCTTCTTCTTATAAGAGCTCTTTTTCTTTTCTTGCTTCTTCTTCTCTTTCTTGATAGCATCTTCATCATCACTATCATAAGGACACTTTGCAATGAGATGGTCCTTGCTATGGCATCTAAAGCATCTCATGGTATGCTCACTCTTCTTGGATGAGTTCTTCCTCCTTCTTGCACGATAGCCTTTCTTCTTCATGAATTTGCCAAATTGCTTGACAAAGAGAGCCATCTTCTCATCAATGTCATCACTATCACAAGAGCTTGAGTCTTCATCACTTGATGATTCAATCTTGGATTTGCTCTTGGATGTGGTGGCTTTGAATGCCACACTCTTCTTCTTTTCATCATCTTTCTTCTCATTTTCCTTCTTCTTCTTCTTGACCAACTTATCCTTCTCATCATCTTCTCTATATGAATCATCGGTCATCACTTCTTGAAATATTTGTTGAGGAGTTGAATCCTTCAATGTAGTCCTCACTAGCACGGTGATCAATGTATCAAATCTCTTGGGTAGACTTCTCAAGAACTTCATAGAGAATTGATTGTCCTTGACCTCCTCACCAAGTGCCTTGAGCTCATTGACAATGACTTGCAACCTATGAAACATCTCTGGTACACTCTCATCATCTTGCATCTTGAAGCTTGAAAAATTTTCTTGCAAGATATATGCTTTAGCGGTCTTTGTACCTTCGGTGCCCTCAAATGTTTCTTCTAGCTTGGCCCAAGCATCATGAGCAATCTCTATGTTCTTTACTTGCTCAAATGTCTTGTCATCTAGTGCCTCATGAAGAGCACTAATGGCAATATCATTGCATTGGAGCTTCTTCTCCTCTACTGGTGTAGGTGCTTCCGGATTAGCAACCTCAAATTTTGTTTCGGTGACCTTCCACACTTCTCTATTGATTGACTTTAGGTGTGCGGTCATCTTAACCTTCCAATATGTATAATTTGTGCCATCAAAGTGAGGTGCCTTCTTGGTGTTGTTGATGTGCAAGCTTAATTGAGCCATTTCTTTTTCACCGTAGGTTGTTAAGCCTCAAATAAACGGTGCCTCGGCTCCGATACCACTTGTAAGGTCCAAATAGGCTAGAGGGGGGGTGAATAGCCTAATTAAAACTTCTACAAGAATTACTTAATCACGAGTTAGTACGAAAGGTGGCGAAGCAAAAGCACTAGCTCTAACTAATTAAGCAAGCCACCTACACAAGTCTAGTACAAGGCTATTCACTAAACACAACAACAACTACAAGCTAGAAACAAGAAGTAATACGAGAGAAGAGCTTTGATTGATTATACCGCCGTGTAGAGATGAGATGTATCAATCAATCAATCACACAAGAGAAATCCTCGGGAAGAGAATGACACAAGAATTTATCCCGAGGTTCACTTGCTTCCCGGCAAGCTATTCCCCGTTGTGGCGATACACCCACTTGTCGGTTCGCGAGCTAATCGACTATCAAGAGTCGAGCCCTCGGCGGGCGCCGCACAACCGCACACAAGATGGGGATCCTCCAAGCCACGAGCTCCACTAGAGTATCCAATTCACGAACTCCCGCGGGGAAGGATCAAGAACCCCTTACAACACTTGGTGAAGGCTCCAACAATCTCCAATTGCGAGCTCAATCACCTCCGCTGCTCCAAGCCGTCTACCGTGTCGGGAAACACGGAAGAGTAACAAGAAATCCGTAGCAACTCGAAGATCAAGTGCCTCTAGAATGCAACTCTCAAGCAATGCACTTGAATCTCACTCAATCTCACTCAAGATATGCAACTAATCAAAGAGATGAGTGGAGGGGTTATTCTCTAGCTCAAAGTATGTCTCTATATCTCAAAATGTGCAAGAGTTCCCCTCAAACCCCGGCCAACGTCTATTTATAATGAAGGGGTACGCAGCTAGCCGTTACAGACGACGCAGCGAAAAACGCGCTGACCGGACGCTCCGGTTAGGGTGACCGGACGCGTCCGGTCACTACACGACAAACGTGAACAGTGTGCGTCAGAACTAGCCATTGCCCTGACCGGACGCGCTGAACCGATTGACCGGACGCGACAGTGTCCGCGTCCGGTCGCATTCCAGTATGCTCCCGTTGAGACCGGACGCGTCCGATCGCACGTGACCGGACGCGCCGCGCGTCCGATCGTTACTCCGCTTCGCTCTACCCTTCTGGACGCCTGACCGGACGCTCCGGTTACGTGAGGGACCGGATGCGCCGGTCGCACGCTCTGGTTCGCTTAGGAGAACTGACCGGACGCCACAGTGTCAGCGTCCGGTTAGAGTCCAGTAAGCTCCCTGGATGACCGGACGCGTCCGGTCGTCAGTGACCGGACGCGCTGCGCGTCCGATCATCGAACTAAAAACCGCGTAGACGCTGAACACTGACCGGACGCGTCCGGTCATACCGTGACCGCGTCCGGTCTAGCGTCCGGTCACCACAGTGACCTCCGTTCGCCTCCGTTTCTTTTCCGACTTCCAGCGCAAGAGAAAATAGGCATTTCACTTCTCCAAAAAGCGCCGAATCCTGCCTCGCAAGCTCGGCGGGAGGGAGAGAGGAACCCAAACCCCTCTCTACCGCTTGAACTCCACCGCCTTCGCAAATGTGCTAACACCACCAAGTGTACACCACCATGTGCATGTGTGTTAGCATTTCACAATCATTTTCCAAGGCGTTATGTTAGCTCTTTACTAGATCCTAATGCATATGCTCAAGACATTGATCTAGTGGCACTTGATTTCCGAGCTAACCGTGATTGCCCCTCTTGATAGTCGGCTATGTATCCTAAATCCGGTCAATCACTTCTCTACTCATCTTAGACCGGCAAAAGAAAAACCCTATGGTTATACCTTTGCCTTGCGCTCTTAGTTCCTTCTCTTCTACTTGATCATCATGTACACCATATTATGTGCATCTCCACCACTTGTGATCTTGTGGCCATCACTCCATGCCACATGCTCCTTCATCATGTGTGTTGCTTGTGCCTAACTCAAAACACTTAACACATGGAATTAGCAACTTGGTGTCATTAATTACCAAAACCAAACTTGGGCTTTCAATAGCCTTGTATTAGACTTGTGTAGGTGGCTTGCTTATTTAGTTAGAGCTAGTGCATTTGCTTCGCCACCTTTCATACTAACTTGTGGTTAAGTAATTATTGTAGAAGTTTTAATTAGGCTATTCACCCCCCCTCTAGCCTATTTGGACCTTACAAGTGGTATCGGAGCCGAGGCACCGTTTATTTGAGGCTTAACAACCTACGGTGAAAAAGAAATGGCTCAATTAAGCTTGCACATCAACAACACCAAGAAGGCACCTCACTTTGATGGCACAAATTATGCATATTGGAAGGTTAAGATGACCGCACACCTAAAGTCAATCAATAGAGAAGTGTGGAAGGTCACCGAAACAAAATTTGAGGTTGCTAATCCGGAAGCACCTACACCGGTGGAAGAGAAGAAGCTCCAATGCAATGACATTGCCATTAGTGCTCTTCATGAGGCATTAGATGACAAGACCTTTGAGCAAGTAAAGAACATTGAGATTGCTCATGATGCTTGGGCCAAGCTAGAAGAAACATTTGAGGGCACCGAAGGCACAAAGACCGCCAAAGCATATATCTTGCAAGAAAAATTTTCAAGCTTCAAGATGCAAGATGATGAGAGTGTACCGGAGATGTTTCATAGATTGCAAGTCATTGTCAATGAGCTCAAGGCACTTGGTGAGGAGGTCAAGGACAATCAATTCTCTATGAAGTTTTTGAGAAGCTTGCCCAAGAGATTTGATACATTGATCACCGTGCTAGTAAGGACTACATTGAAGGATTCAACTCCTCAACAAATATTTCAAGAAGTGATGACCGACGATTCATATAGAGAAGATGATGAGAAGGATGAGTTGGTAAAGAAGAAGAAGAAGGAAAATGAGAAGAAGGATGATGAGAAGAAGAAGAGTGTGGCATTCAAAGCCACCACATCCAAGGGCAAATCCAAGATTGAATCATCAAGTGATGAAGACTCAAGCTCTTGTGATAGTGATGACATTGATGAGAAGATGGCTCTCTTTGTCAAACAATTTGGCAAATTCATGAAGAAGAAGGGCTTTCGTGCAAGAAGGAGGAAGAACTCTTACAAGAAGAATGAGCATACCATGAGATGCTTTAGATGCCATAGCAAGGACCATCTCATTGCAAAGTGTCCTTATGATAGTGATGATGAAGATGCTATCAAGAAGGAGAGAAAGAAGCAAAAGAAGAAGCAAGAGAAGAAGGAGAGCTCTCATAAAAGGAAGAATGATTCTCATGTTGCTACATGGGATAGTGATGATTCCTCAAGTGATGATGAGGATGACTACAAGAGCAAGAAGAAGGGACATGCTAGCATTGCCATCCAAAAGAAGGTCTCCCTCTTCGACACTCCATTATGCTTTATGGCTAAGGCCGCTAAGGTATCATCCAATGATGAGAGTGATCATGATAATGCTAGTGATAGTGATAGTGATGAAGAGGAATTCACTAAAGATGAACTAATCACTATGCTAGAAGATTGCACTCAACATTTTAAAGAATCTAGAAAGGAGTGCAAGGGCTTGCTTAAGGAAAAGAAAAACCTTATGCAAGAACTTGATGAGCTTAGGGCATCTTATGAGAGTCTAAAGGTAGACCATAAGAAGCTTCAAAAGTCTCACACCAAGCTTGAAGAAGCTCATTCCTCTCTAGTTGAAAAATGTGAAAACATGCCCACTAATGTTGAGAAAGCTAAAACTTGCAACATAGGCATATCATGTGATATAATTGATGAATCCTTTCATAAGCCTATTGTTGTTGCTCCCACTAACTCTTCATGTAGTGCATCTACATCATCCTCATCTAGTAGTGATGGTTTCACTTGTGACTCCACACTTATAGTTGAGAATGAAAATCTCAAGAAGGAGGTAAAAGAGCTCAATCACACATTAGCTAAGGCTTATGGTGGTGAGGACCGCTTGCTTATGTGCTTGGGTAGCCAAAGAGCTTCTCTCTACAAAGAGGGATTGGGCTATAACCCCAAGAAAGGCAAGGCCGCTTTTGCTCCTCACAAGACTCGTTTTGTGAAGAACAATGGTAGCTATTGCAAAAGTTGCAAACAAGTTGGTCACATAGAGCAACATTGCATGAACAACAAATCCAATGCAAATGTATCCTCAATCAAGTTTAATTCTTTCTATATTCTTACCAAGGGTACAAATGGTGTTTATGCTAAGTTTATTGGTACACCATGGATGGGCTCAAAGAAGAAAGGCATTTGGGTACCAAAGAGCTTAGTCTCTAACCTTGGAGGACCCAAACAAGTTTGGGTACCTAAAAAGAATTGATCTTGTCTTGTAGGTCAATTACAAAGCCGGAGGAAGGCATTGGGTGCTTGATAGTGGGTGCACTCAACATATGACCGGAGACTCTTGTATGTTCAATTCAATTGATACAAGTCAAAATGGTGGTTTTGATGCTATCACTTTTGGCAACAACAAGAAAGGCAAGGTCAAGGGGCTTGGTAAAATTGCTATCTCAAATGACATGAGCATATCTAATGTGTTGCTAGTTGAGAGCTTAGATTTCAATCTTTTATCGGTGGCACAACTTTGTGATCTTGGTTTCAAGTGCATATTTGGTAGTGATGATGTTGAAGTCATAAGTGTTGATGGATCAAACTTGATATTCAAAGGATTTAGACATGGTAGCTTATACTTGGTTGACTTCAATGATAGTGAGACACAATTGACATCATGCTTGCTTAGTAAATCTAGTATGGGTTGGTTGTGGCATAGAAGGTTTGGTCATGTTGGAATGAAACAATTGAACAAACTTTTGAGGCATGACTTAGTTAGAGGATTGAAAGATGTCACTTTTGAAAAGGATAAACTATGTAGTGCTTGTCAAGCCGGCAAACAAGTTGGAAATTCACATCCTAGTAAAAGTGAAATGAGCACATCAAAAGCATTTGAGCTATTGCACATGGACTTGTTTGGGCCAACAACATACACTAGCATTGGTGGCAACAAGTATGGTTTTGTGATTGTGGATGACTACACTAGATACACTTGGGTGCTCTTTCTCTATGACAAGAGTGATGTTTATGATCTATTCAAGTCTTTTGTCAAGAGGGTGCAAAATGAGTTTGAGACTACCATCAAGAAGATTAGAAGTGACAATGGTAGTGAGTTCAAGAACACAAGAATTGAAGATTTGTGTGATGATTATGGTATTGGGCATCAATTCTCACCAACATACACTCCTCAATCCAATGGTGTAGTTGAAAGGAAAAATAGAACCTTGATTGATATGGCTAGATCAATGCTTAGTGAATACAATGTGAGTCATTCATTTTGGAGTGAAGCTATCAATACGGCTTGCTATTGTAGTAACCGTCTCTATTGCCATAGGAAGCTTGGAAAGACACCATATGAACTATTGAATGGAAGAAAGCCCAACATTGCATACTTTAGAGTGTTTGGTTGCAAATGCTATATTCTCAAGAAAGGCACTAGATTGAGCAAGTTTGAAAAGAAATGTGATGAAGGGTTCTTACTTGGTTATTCTACCACAAGCAAATCATATAGAGTTTGGAATCTCACAAATGGCACATTGGAAGAAGTTTATGATGTTGAGTTTGATGAAACCCAAGGGTCTCAAAATGAAGCTCAAAACCTTGATGATGTGAGAGGAGATCAATTATCAAATGCAATGAAGAACATGGACATTGGTGATATAAGGCCGATGCAAGTTGATGATGATGATATTCATGTGATCAACCAAAGTGTGCAAATTAACACAAATCAAGCAAGCTCTAGTGGTTCTCATGATGAAGTGCAAGTTCAAGGTCAAACAAGTGAAAGCAATCAACTCCCAATACTCCAACCTACTAGCATTGCAAGAGATCATCCGTTGGACCAAATCATTGGTGGAATTCAAAGTGGTGTTCAAACTAGATCAAGATTAGCATCCTTTTGTGAGCATTACTCATTTGTCTCATTAGAAGAACCAAAGAAGATAGAAGATGCATTGAAGGATTCCGATTGGGTGAATGTCATGCATGAAGAACTAAACAACTTTGCTAGAAATCAAGTTTGGA
Organism: Saccharum hybrid cultivar R570; assembly: GCA_038087645.1. Lineage (NCBI taxonomy): Eukaryota > Viridiplantae > Streptophyta > Magnoliopsida > Poales > Poaceae > Saccharum > Saccharum hybrid cultivar. The sequence goes on along the minus strand of JAQSUU010000191.1, from coordinate 4,222,559 downwards.
AACTTGTTGAGAGGCCAAAGAACTACAATGTGATTGGTACTAAGTGGGTCTTTAGAAACAAGCAAGATCAAGATGGCATGGTTGTAAGGAACAAAGCAAGATTAGTAGCACAAGGATACACTCAAGTTGAGGGTCTTGACTTTGGAGAGACATATGCACCGGTTGCAAGATTGGAGGCAATTAGAATCTTATTAGCATATGCTTGTGCACACAACATCAAGCTCTATCAAATGGATGTCAAGAGTGCATTTCTAAATGGCTACATCAATGAAGAAGTTTATGTTGAGCAACCTCCCGGTTTTGAAGATGACAAGAAGCCTGACCATGTTTACAAGCTAAAGAAGGCATTGTATGGTTTGAAGCAAGCACCTAGAGCATGGTATGAGAGGTTGAGGGACTTTCTCCTCTCTAAAGGGTTCAAGATGGGAAAGGTTGACACCACTCTCTTCACCAAGAAGCTTGGAAATGACTTGTTTGTGTTGCAAATCTATGTGGATGACATTATCTTTGGATCAACTAACCAAGACTTTTGTGAAGAGTTTGGAAATATGATGGCTAATGAGTTTGAGATGTCTATGATTGGAGAGCTTAGTTACTTCCTTGGACTTCAAATCAAGCAAATGAAGAATGGCACTTTTGTAAGTCAAGGCAAGTACATCAAGGACATGATCAAGAAGTTTGGATTGCAAGATGCTAAGCCAATGAGCACACCAATGGGCTCTAATGATCAATTGGGTATTGATAATAGTGGAAATATGGTAGATCAATAGCAATATCGGTCCATGATTGGAAGTTTGCTCTATGTCACCGCTTCTAGGCCGGATGTGATGTTTAGTGTATGCAAGTGTGCAAGATATCAAGCTTCACCTAGAGAAAGTCACTTGAAAGCAACCAAGAGGATATTGAGATATCTAAAGGGCACTCATGATGTTGGATTATGGTATCCCAAGGGGTCTAATTTTGAGTTGATTGGATATTCGGACTCCGACTATGGTGGATGCAAGATTGATAGAATGAGCACAAGTGGCACTTGTCAATTGCTTGGAAGGTCTCTTGTTTCATGGTCATCAAAGAAACAAAATAGTGTTGCACTATCTACCGCCGAGGCCGAATACATTAGTGCCGGTAGTTGTTGTGCACAATTGCTTTGGATGAAGGCCACTTTGAATGACTTTGGAATTAAATTCAAGAATGTGCCTTTGTTTTGTGATAATGAAAGTGCTATCAAGATGACACAAAATCCGGTTCAGCATTCAAGAACCAAGCACATTGACATAAGGCATCACTTCATAAGAGACCATCAACAAAAGGGTGATATTAGTATTGAGAGCATTGGCACCGAAGATCAACTAGCCGATATTTTTACAAAGCCACTTGATGAAAAGAGATTTTATAAGTTAAAGAATGAATTGAACATACTTGACTTCTCCAACTTGAAATGAGTGTACCCCCACATTCTTATATGACATGCCTCTCCTCCAACATAGCAAGGTAAAGTTGTTTGGCATATCATTCATACTTTGCTAAGGACATGGTTAGAACATATAGACATATTTGCATGACAAATAGGCTCATTCATGAAAATCAAATGATTTTGATGTATATATGGTACCACTATTGCTTTTATGTTTGATTGGTCTATTGGTAGCATATGACATGTTTGTAGGCTTGCAAACCTAGTGTTGAATCTAGAAAATGAGCTCATGATGTGTAATTCAACATGGTCAAGATAACCCTTATACTTTATGAGGTGTGAAAAAGCTTGTCCTTGGATCAAACCGAATTACATATTCTAGGCAAGTGATCTAGGTTGAACCATAATTTGGACTCCCTCATATTGATTGACTTATCTCTCACTAAAATTACCTATTCTAGGCACCTTTTTGGTGATTGTTGACAAAGGGGGAGAGAAAAGTCACAAAGATATTGCAAAGAGGAAATAAAATATAATAAGAGGGAGAGAAAAGTCACAGGGGAGAGAAAAGTCATAAAGATAAAAAGAAAAGTCACAAAGATAAAAAGAAAAGTCACAAAGAGAGAAAAAATATAGTGAGGAGGAGAGAAATTAAATTTGAGCACATAAGTAGGGGGAGCAAGCTCATGGATTATTTGTTGCATTTGTATGTGCATTAACATGATGAAATGTTGCATTGCAAAGTATAATTTCGATATTCATGATTGAATGGTGTATGCTAGAAATAGAACTTGAATGATGATTTGTTAAGAGTAGCTTTACAAGTGGTATCTAGACACCTTTTGCTTTTAATGTTGATCTCACGAAGTACTTTAGTGTTTGTGATCTTTACAAGTGATGTATTACAAGTGGTGTCTAGCTACTTCGATGCTAAGGATGGTATATAAAGGCAACTCCGATTGGTATCACGCTTCAAAGGTCCATTCTATATACCTTAGCATCAATTTGATAGTAGTAACTCTCCCAAAATTCAAATCCATACATATGTGCACAATTGAACCAAACTCATGGAAGCACATATGTAGGGGGAGCTAATACTATCGAAATTGAAAATTGATTTCATTTCATATCTTTGTGATGGTTGTCATCAATTACCAAAAAGGGGGAGATTGAAAGCCCAAGTTTGGTTTTGGTAATCAATGACACCAAGTTGCTAATGCCATGTGTTAAGTGTTTTGAGTTAGGCATAAGCAACACATGTGATGAAGGTGTATGTGGCAAGGAGTGGTGGCCACAAGATCACAAAGAGATGGTGCATGGACATGAAATGATGATCATGGTGGAGATGCACATAAAAGGAAGGACATGATGATCAAGTGGAAGAGAAAGATCTAAGAGCGCAAGGCAAAGGTATAATCATAGGGTTTTCCTTTTGCCGGTCTAAGATGAGTAGAGAAGTGATTGACCGGATTTAGGATACATAGCCGACTATCAAGAGGGGCAATCACGGTTAGCTCGGGAATCAAGTGCCACTAGATCAATGTCTTGAGCATATGCATTAGGATCTAGTAAAAAGCTAACATAACGCCTTGATAAATGATTTATGAAATGCTAACACACATGCACATGGTGGTGTACTCTTGGTGGTGTTAGCACAGTTTGCGAAGGCGGTGGAGTTCAAGCGGTAGAGAGGGGTTTGGGTTCCTCTATATGCATTAGGATCTAGTAAAAAGCTAACATAGTGGCGCTTTTTGGAGAAGCGAAACGCCTATTTTCTATTGTGCCGGAAGTCAGAAAAGAAACGGAGGCGAACGGAGGTCACAGAGATGACCGGACGCTGGACCGGACGCGGTCTCTATATGACCGGACGCGTCCGGTCAGTGTTCAGCGTCTGCGCGGTTTTCAGTTTGATGATCGGACGCGCAGCGCGTCCGGTCACTGATGACTGGACGCGTCCTGTCATCCAGGGAGCTTACTGGACTCTAATCGGACGCTAGCACTGTGGCGTCCGGTCAGTTCAACAGCGCGTCCGGTCAGTTCTCCTGAGCGAATTAGAGCGCGCGACCGGCGCGTCCGGTCCCTCACGTAACCGGAGCGTCCGGTCAGGCGTCCAGAAGGGTAGAACGAAGCGGAGTAATGATCGGATGCGCGGCGCGTCCGGTCACGTGCGATCGGACGCATCTGGTCTCAACGGGAGCATACTAGAATGCGACCGGACGCGGGCACTGTCGCGTCCGGTCAATCGGTTAAGCGCGTCCGGTCACGGCAACGACTAGTTCTGACACGCACTGTTTCTTGCTGTCGTGTAGTGACCGGACGCGTCCGGTCACCCTGACCGGAGCGTCCGGTCAGCGCGTTTTTCGCTGCGTCGTCTGTAACGGCTAGTTGCGTACCCCTTCGTTATAAATAGCTGTTGGCCAGGGTTTGAGGGTAACTCTTGCATATTTTGAGATATAGAGACATACTTTGAGCTAGAGAACAACCCCTCCACTCATCTCTTTGCATAGTTGCACATCTTAAGTGAGATTGAGTGAGATTCAAGTGCATTGCTTGAGAGTTGCATTCTAGAGGCACTTGATCTTCAAGTTGCTGTGGATTTCTTGTTACTCTTCCGTGTTTCCCGACACGGTAGACGGCTTGGAGCAGCGGAGGTGATTGAGCTCGCAATTAGAGATTGTTGGAGCCTTCACCAAGTGTTGTAAGGGGTTCTTGATCCTTCCCCGCGGGAGTTCGCAAATTGGATACTCTAATGGAGCTCGTGGCTTGGAGGATCCCCATCTTGTGTGCGGTTGTGCGGTGCCCGCCGAGGGCTCGACTCTTGATAGTCGATTAGCTCACGAACCGACAAGTGGGTGTATCGCCACAACGGGGAGTAGCTTGCCGGGAAGCAAGTGAACCTCGGGATAAATTCTTGTGTCATTCTCTTCCCGAGGATTTCTCTTGTATGATTGATTGATTGGTATTTCTCTTCTCTTCACGGCGGTATAATCACTCGAAGCTCTTCTCTTGTATTACTTCTTGTTTCTATCTTGTAGTTGTTGTTGTGTTTAGTGAATAGCCTTGTATTAGACTTGTGTAGGTGGCTTGCTTATTTAGTTAGAGCTAGTGCATTTGCTTCGCCACCTTTCGTACTAACTTGTGGTTAAGTAATTATTGTAGAAGTTTTAATTAGGCTATTCACCCCCCTCTAGCCTATTTGGACCTTACACCGATCCGTCGACTCCGCCCATCGCTGCGCCCGATCTGCTCCTTTCCACCATCATCATGTTGTATCCAATCGATGACATACCGAGCTCCAATCTTCTTGCCTCCATTGCTCGTTTCTTCCTGCCCCTGTCCTCCATGGATAGCGACAGCCCCGTCGCTCCGGTCACCCCCTCCATGGAAGTTGTGCCCTCTGATCCACCTCCACCCGCTCCTCCAGATCCGCCCCATGCTACTCCCCTCATGCCCACTGCCTCTGATCCTCCACACACCACATCACCCTCTGTTCACCCTCCATTCCTAGTCCATCCGCCCAACGATCTAGTGCCAGTTCAAGGTGGCGCTCATGGCGAGGCTCTGCATCCAACTGGAGGCGATCCTCCTCGATGTCTTCCACAGGCTACTGCACAGCCTCCGGCGCTGACCTCAAGGACGCCAGGGGACACCATGGCACACCTGTCTTGGACCTGCCAAGGCTCAGGCTCGGCAGCCGGCCGACAGGGCGCCGCCAGCGCCATGACGCACCTTGCCTGGAACTGCCGAGGCTCAGGCGGGAGCCTTCGCAGTTCTACCATGGCGCATCTCTCCCGTCTCCTAGTTTCTACTAGAGCTCAGGTATGCTTTATTTCAGAAACTAGAAATTCCTCTATAACTAAAACTGCTATTAAAAATCATTTCAACCTTAACGATGCTTTTGTTGTTCCGGCCCAAGGCCAATCTGGTGGCCTTTGGCTGATTTGGAATGATGAATTTCATATTACTGTAGTTGATCATAGCCAAAACTTCATCTTTGCTTTGTGTATCAATAAAACTAGTATGCAGTAGTATGGTTTAGTTTGTATCTATGGAGACCCTCATCACCGCACTACCTCTGTTATCTGGCAGCATGTACTGGATTTTGTTACACAAAACAATAACTTGCCTATGTTTTGCATGGGGGATCTGAATGAACTGATGCATGTTAATGAGAAATTAGGTCCCACTAGGGCTGATGTGAATCGTATTAATGAATTATGTGCGTTTGTTAAGCAATGTGGGTTTATTGATCTCGGTTATAGTGGGCCTGCCTATACGTGGACTAATAAGCGATTTTCTTCTGTTCCAACTTATGAAAGACTGGATCGATGTTTAGGTAATGCAGATTGGTGTATGGTGTTCCCCTCGACAACCATCTACCATCTACCTATGATGTACAGCGATCATGCGCCAATCCTTGCGGTTTTAAATTCTCGGCGTGCACGCACTAACAAACCTTTTAGATTTGAAAATTGGTGGTTAATGGAACAGGAATACCATGAGGTTGCACGACAAAGTTGGATCCACTCTTCTGCTCGCAGTTTCAATCAAAAAACAGGCTACCTTGCTGCTAATCTGAGAAAATGGAGAAAGAAAAAGCCCAGGAACAATGACCTTCTTGCCCAAATTGAAACTCAGCTCCTTGACCAACAGAAACTCCACCCCTCCCAACATAACCATACCCTCCAATAGCAGCTCATTGAAAAGCACCAGAATCTGCTTGCCAAAGAAGAAGCCTACCACATTCAGCGAGCCAAAAAGAGGTGGGTTGTCATGGGTGACAGAAACACTTCATTCTTCCATCAGGCCATTGTCAAAAGGAACCGCAAAAATAGAATCACTCATCTCATTAACCCTGATGGTTCTCACTCCACTACCCCTCAGCAACTTGCGGACACTTTGGTGAACTACTTCACTAGTATCTTTACTTCTCAGTTTACCAACTTTGGGCCCACGGCCACCTCCTTCACTCACATGCCCACCAACCCCACCCATTCTGAATTAGGTGTGCCTGCTTCCCGTAGCCATAATCAGGTGCCTTCCCATTTCCTTGTTCCTGGGGCAGAGCAGCCTCATCCTATTGAAGCTAGTGACAGGCAGCCTCATCCTATTGAAGCTAGTGACAGTCGCCAACAGCTAATGGAGGAGGAGGAAGCTACCCAAAACAATGAGCTGTTTAGGTATACTTATTCGATTCCTGACTTAAATGAACTACATGATCTTATCAGGCACATGAGAAGCAATGCAGCACCTGGACCTGATGGCTTGAATGCAGCCTTTTACAAATCAGCATGGAGTTGGATTCAGCAAGATATTCAAAAGTTGGTAACTGATTTTTATACCTATGCACATATGCCTACTGAAATTAATCAAACTTTTATCACTCTTATTCCTAAAAAGATTCAGCCAACTACTCCTCAGGACTATAGACCTATTAGTCTTTGTAATGTCATTTATAAAATCATCTCCAAATCACTTGCTAATAGACTCAAAAATCACCTTCCCAATTATGTTAGTCATGCTCAATCTGCTTTCATTGCTCATAGACACATTTCCTCTAATATAATTATTACTCAAGAGATCATTCACTCTTTTAACTTAAAAAGTTAGAAACATAATGCTTTCCTTCTTAAAATTGATTTAGCCAAGGCTTTTGACAGATTAGAATGGCATTTCATTTCTGCTGCTTTGTGTAGACAAGGCCTCAATGATAGCTTCATTAAACTCATCTATGTATGTATTTCTTCACCTACTTTTGTTGTCCTAGTGAATGATGAACCTTTAGGGCATTTTATTTCTCAGAGTGGGTTAAGACAGGGTTGTCCTCTATCTCCTTATCTGTTTGTTATTGCTATTAATGAACTCTCTATAAGGCTGCAGGAGGCTCTTCAAACCAGCAATCTCTCTGGCATTTCTTTGGGGACTGGATGTCCAGCCATCCATTCCCTTTTGTTTGCAGATGATCTAATCCTATGTGGCAAGGCCTCTCTGGAAGAAGCACAGGCAATCCAGAACATTCTCTATGAATTTTGCCAACAGTCTGGTCAGTGCCCTAACCTTCACAAATCATCCATCCTTTTCAGTAAGAATGTTCCCTACAGCATTAGAAACCAAATTAAAAATATTTTCTCTGTCTTTGATTTGCAACCTAACACTATGCATCTTGGGCATCCTATGATTTTTAGCCATAGGGATAAAAATAAAGCATATGACTTCATCTACAATAAATACTTTGCTAAATTTGGTTCACTCAAAGCGAACAATCTTAATCATGCTGGTCGTCTGCAATACATAAAATCTGTCCTGGCTTCTATTCCTATTTACTATATGTCTATTGTTCTTTTCTCTAAAACCTTTATTGAACATATTAATACCATTGTTAGAAGGTTTTGGTGGACTGGTGTGCAGGAAGAACAGGAATCTAGCCCTATTGCTTATCGCTCTTGGGACGACATCTGTAAACCCACTGAGCAAGGAGGTTTAGGCATAAGAGACCTTGAAACAGTTAACAAAAGCTTGATTATTCACTCAGCTTGGAATGTTGTTACTCGTAAAAATCCCTTCCTAGCTGATATTCTTAAGGCTAAGTACTATCCTAATGACTCCTTCTGGACCGCTCTAAATCAGGGCTCCAGATCCATTTATTGGTCTTCTGTCTTGCAGGTTAGGCACCATCTAAGCTCCAATTCCATATACCAAATCCATGCAGGCAACTCTTCCATCTGGTCAACTCCTTGGACTCCAGTTTGGAATCATATTCATGATCACCTTATCTTGCCTATTATCAACTCTCCTTTGCCTGCCAAGGTTTCTGATCTATGGATACTAGGCACTCGCACTTGGGATTTTCAACTTCTATCCACCACCTTTTCTGACCAGGCCACCCAATCCATTGCTACCACTCAAATTGTACACAATGACCACAACGACATTCTCCGCTGGACTCCAGCGAAAAACGGCCAATGCACTACCAAAGCAGTTTACAATCACCTGTCTTCCCATCAGCTCACTCAGTTGCCTACCCAAGGTACCAGGAGCATCAACCATAATGTCAATCAGGTCCTGCAAAAGGCCTGGAAAAGTAAAATCCTTCCTCCTCTCCTCAAGACTTTTGCCTGGAGACTCATCAGACGTGCCATAGCAACTGGCGAACGTGCTGGCAGGTATTCTACCCACATTGATCAACACTGTTCCTATTGTGGTGCTATTGAAAATGACTGTCATCTTTTCTTCAAATGTGACTTGCCTAGAGCGGTTTGGTCCAGCGCCAACCCGGCTCTCATTACTGACAACATTCCTGCCGAAGATGGAGTCCAATTGACCCTACCGATTCTTATATCTCCTAACCCTACTGATGAAATCTTATGTAAAACTTTGTTCATAATGTGGTATATTTGGAAGGCGCGAAACGATAATAGGTTCTAGAGGAAAACTTGGACCTCTTTGCAGGTACATCATGCGGCAAATGCACACATGAACACCCACTTCTCTGCTCTAAGAGAACAAAATGAAAACAAAAGTGTCCAACAGCCCACACTGGCCATGCCCCGGAACATCGTCACCTCAGGTATCAATTCTTCCAATGCAGGGACTCAAAGGATACAACAACAACATGCCGATCACAGCAGGCAAGGTACTGACGATACCACCATCGACGACCAAGGTATAATGGACTCACATGCAGGGATCAATCAAGCGACACTTCAGGAGAACAGGCAATCCATTACCATGACGAATAGGTTTTTGGTCCCTTCTCCTACCTTGCTTCAAGGGTATCGATGTTACACTGACGCTTCAACCCAACCGGACCTAGCATTCTCTAATCCTAGAGATGCTGGGATCGGCATCTTCATAGTAAACACTACAATGCACCCTCCACACAACATATTCATCAAGGCAGCAATGAGGAACTCCTCATCAGTCCTGATGGCAGAAGCAGGTGCTCTTGCTCTTGTAGCTGTGCTGCTCAAACAAATCCAACTGCACCACACCACTTTATTGTCAGATAACCAACAACTGGTGCACTTTCTAAATGGAAGTGACCTTTCCCATCCACCAGATTGGAGAATGAAGCCCTATACTCAAATCATCAGCTCTACATTGCCGGGTACAACAACTACCATCCGCAAGATTACAAGAACACAGAATCAAATGGCAGATTTGCTGGCTAGACAGGCTCTTAGAGATTTACATTCCAATCCTCATAGCTTCTTAGGTGTCTGTACTCATTCAGCACATGTACAAGAGTGTCCATTACTTATGGCACTCCAAAATGTAACCATTAACTCTGTAATGGTTCTAACAGCTAGTTGCTGTTAATGAATATAGTTTCCTTGTAAAAAAAAAGGTAGAAGAGATGTTCTTATAAAAAAAAGGGGGAGGGGGTACAAGAGATGAAGATAACCCCACACAATACCCACCTCGACAGGAACATATGATAGAGGTAGCCGTGAAATTTTGTTGCGAAACGTACAGTAGAACACGCCAAAAATCTGGCCTGATCTGTACACGATCAAACGAGTACTGAATGATCTTTAAAAAAAACTAGAACTGAACGCCAGCATGAAGAGGTTTCGATCGATTCGGCGTTTAGTTTTTCTGTTGGTGCACAGTACTTTAGACAGGAACAGGAACTATTGTTCAGTGCTCACCCATGACGAGTAGTACAGCAGGTAAGAAATCCAATTAGCTTAAACCAAGCTTAATTCATGAGAAACACTACTACCTTTATAGTTGCAGAGATGTAATGAATTTCAGTATCCAGAACAAAGTTTTCCACTGACATCAAAAATGACGAGGCGAATCCATGAGCATGTCCGGTTTTTATACAACGAATGTCAATTGCAGTCCATGCACATACTGGCCTGCAGCAACATTCCAACTCTGCAAGAAATACTCAGCTACTGTCTACTGGAACGGTGTTCATCTCCTCAATGTTAAACAGTCTTATAAGAGACAAAAATTTTGTAATAAACGATGGAACAGTGCATGCTCATGATGCGAATGTCAGAAGGTGTGAAGAGATGAAGTAGCATTATCAAACATAGCAAAGCCAGTAACAAGGAAATGGCTTGAGCTTAATAAAAAAACAGGGAGTTAACCCAAATAACCCTATAGTCCAATGACAATTGATGCAAGCGTGCAATAGTGTGGTTGGCATGCACAGTCACATTGAGATAACCACCTTTACAAACAGTAAATAAAACTATTTAAAACATGTTAAATTCCAACATGAACTGAGGCAAGCTTAGTAACCACTAACCAACATTCCATGAAAAAAAATTCGAGAGTCCCATAAAAATTCAAGTGCCCTATAAAAGAGATGGCCACATGTATAGTTGTTAATTTGCCGAAATTTGATTTAAATCACGAAACATTAACAGACAAATCAAAATAGATTCGCCAAGAAAGTTTAGCAGCTGGAGTGAAGTAAACCTGCAGAATCTGACCTGGTCTGTATGATTAAACAAGTGTGCATGGAGGAAAGGTTTTGACTGACTTCCACGCTTAGCTTTCAGTTTCTGGTGCATTACTTTTCACACAATTTAGTTTTCCGTTTCTGGTGCATTACTTCTTAGACTAAATTCGAGCCCCCTTAATTTCCCCTTTAATATTGAAAGATGAGAAGTGACTCCACAAACATCAACAGTTATTATACAAACAAGAATGTCATACCAGCCCATCTTCATACTGTTCTGCTGCTAAAAGGACCATTTCTCAAAGTAATACGCAGCAACTGCCTAAAGAAAGAACCAGTGGTCATCTCCATAATGCTACCCCAGCTTTAGAGCCACAAACAATGTAATAAAACATTGGACAAGAGGAATAGAGCTCACGCTCATGATGTGAATGCCAGAAGAGGTGAAGTAGCATCATCAAACATAACGAACCAGTAAGAGGAAATTTGATCCCTGATCCTGTAGAGCTTGGACCTCGCTGCTGTAGACCTGTAGCACCTTCGGCAATGGTGAGGTGCTTCTCTACCTGGTGGCAGGTGGGGGCACACCATCAGGAGTACTCCCAAAGAGTTACGCAAGGGTCTGAATTCCCTGATCATTCTTGTGGCATGGGAAGTTTGGAAGCATAGGAACTCTTGTGTTTTTGAACGGGGTCAGCCCAACATTCCTGAGCTCCTTCAAACCATTAGGGATGAGTGTCGCCTGTGGCGTTTGGCAGGGGCGTCGGGACTCAGCGAGTTCCTCTTCAGATCGTTGATCTCAGTAGCTTAGGCTCTAGTGGTCAAGCTTTTCTTTTCTGTTTGTGGTGAGTTTGTTATCTGGTCTAGGGAGTTTTGGGTGTGTGAGTGGGTTTTCATACTTGGGTTGGGCCTCTGCTCTTAGCCCGTTGTATTTTTTTTCTCTATATTAACAAAATGACACAGCTCTCCTGCGTAGTTTGAAAGAAAAAAAAACAGAATAGAGAATTATTACATTACATGAGTCTAAAACATGGAACACCCAACAAAACACAACTAACAGCTTCAGAAAGCAGCATATCTGCTACTGCTCGGACACAAGAAGACAATCAATGAATGTGGTTGCTATATACAGACAGAACTGCAATAACCACATTAAATCTCTTAAGAAAACTTCAACTCCACCATAAAATGAAGCAAACATTTCACGAAAACAATCAAGTGAAAAATGATGGAAGAACAAGAAAAGACATGATCGCTGCTTGCATATAGTAACTAATATGCAATAAATTGACTCATATTACAAAAGCATTACAAATTAATCAAGATAGGTTTGCTAAGAAAGTCCAGCAAGCACCAAGAATTATCTGTTTTAGTGCTGCTCATATACTCTAATAAATAAAAGGTGCAAATAAGCGATAGTCATGTGTCTATTGCATCACCAAGAATCATCTTTAAGCATATCAACATTATACTACTATAGGGCAACACAATCAAGAAACAATTGAACATGTAACAGTAGATGGCACCTCTTAACCAAATCAGTTGCAACCAGAAAAGTGTATCTTTGTCGTGAATGTCATAAAGCATGCAAATTCACTTGACAAAAAAAGGCCATACTACAATTTCACATGAGCAACCCCTAAAACTCAACACATAATAACAACTACAGAGCATTTCGCTGAGTAAACAATGAAAATTCTCATGGTGGATATGCTATATCCAGTTTACTCAATGATTTTGTTGATGACACCGGCACCAACGGTCTTACCACCCTCACGGATAGCAAACCTCATACCCTGCTCACAAGCAACAGGCTGGATGAGCTGAACAATCATCTTGATACGGTCACCAGGCATGCACATCTTCGCCTCCTCATCCTTGTCATTCATAATCGTAGTCACACTCCCCGTCACGTCGGTTGTCCGCATGTAGAACTGTGGGCGGTAACCAGGGAAGAAAGGTGAGTGCCGGCCACCCTCTTCCTTCTTAAGCACGTACACAACAGCCTCAAACTTGGTATGCGGTGTGATAGAGCCAGGCTTTGCCAGCACCATGCCTCTCTCAATGTCATCCTTCTGCATACCACGGAGTAGCAGCCCGACATTGTCCCCAGCCATGGCATCATCCATGGTCTTCTGGAACATCTCAACACCAGTCACGGTGCAGGTCCGGGTGTCCCGGATTCCAACGATATCGACTGTGTCACCAACCTTGACGGTGCCACGCTCGATACGGCCAGTAGCAACTGTACCACGACCGGTGATGGAGAAGACATCCTCAACAGCGAGCAAGAACGGGAGGTCGGTCTGCCGCTGTGGGACTGGAATATAGTTATCCACTTCATCAACCAATTTGAAGATGTAGTCCACCCACTCATTGTCGCCGCGCTTGAGGGCAGGGTTGGCCATGAGGGCCTCGAGCGCCTTGAGGGCGGAGCCAGCGATGATTGGCACTTCGTCGCCGTCGTACTCGTAGTTGCTGAGCAGCTCGCGGACCTCGAGGTCGACGAGCTCGAGCAGCTCCTCGTCGTCGACCATGTCCTTCTTGTTGAGGAAGACAACGATCTTGGGGACACCGACCTGCTTGGCGAGGAGGATGTGCTCCTTGGTCTGCGGCATGGGCCCGTCGGCGCCGGAGACGACGAGGATGGCGCCGTCCATCTGCGCAGCGCCGGTGATCATGTTCTTGACGTAGTCGGCGTGGCCGGGGCAGTCGACGTGCGCGTAGTGGCGGGTCTCGGTCTCGTACTCGACGGTGGCGGTGTTGATGGTGATGCCGCGGGCGCGCTCCTCGGGGGCGGCGTCGATCTCGTCGTACTTCTTGGGCGCGCTGCCGCCGACGGAGGCGAGCACCATGGTGAGCGCGGCGGTGAGGGTGGTCTTGCCGTGGTCGACGTGGCCGATGGTGCCGATGTTGACGTGCGGCTTGGTGCGCTCGAACTTGCCCCTCGCCGCGCGCACCACCAGCAGGCGCCCGCGCCGCTGCCCGCCCGCCGCCGCCGCCGCCCGGCTCCGCAGCCGCGCCGGCTGCGCGGAGAAGCCCAGGGAGGTGGAGAGCCGGACGCGGCTCCTGGATGAAGAGGCCTGCGGGAAGAGGAGTGAGGTGGAGGCCGAGGCGAGGGAGGCCATGGCGGGCGGCGGAGGCGGGGGGGAGCGGAGGAGCAGCGGGAGGTGGGGATTATTTTGGGGATGGATAGGGAGAGGCGAGAGAGGGTAGGGGTTTGCGCTGCTTATCTGGAAGGGAAGCGCAGTGAGAGGGTGGGGGATAAGGGGATGGCCACGGATTAGGCGAGCGGCCGGCGGCGCAATCGCCACCCGCTCGATGCCTCGATGGGTGGCCGCCTCGGGGCCGTGTCGGAGAGGTGAAAATTTTTTGGGGGGCTTTTGGGCCAGAAAAAATGGGGGCGAGGCCCAGGATGCGCCTCGTCGGCGCCATCGCCGCGGTGAACGGCAACCTTGGCTTTGGTTTGCTCCGCACCAAATTGCTCCGTCTACCGTGTCACATGGAGCCACGTAAACTGCAACGGGGCTTCAGATTCTGGAACGTTCGCCCCAGATGGAAAACGCCATTGTTGCGCTACGGTCATTGGAAACGAAGATACCGTACAGCCCCGTTCGTTTGTCTTCTAATCCATATATTTTGGCTTGTTTTTTCATACAGAACATTGTTTTTCTCTCCCAACGAATCAACGAACAGTATTTTCAGTCATAACTTTTTAGCAAAGCGAATGGGCTCATAGCTATATTTGGTGTATTGGAATTTGGAGACAGTGACGACTCATGAGAACTTTGCCCTTGTTTAGATTGAAGATTTTTTCAACCTGATGAATAGTACCACTTTCATCTTATTTGACAAATATTGTCCAATCGTAGACTAACTAGGCTCAAAAGATTCATCTCGTGATTTTGAACTAAACTGTGTAATTAGATATTTTTTTATCTATATTTAGTACTCCATGCAAGCGGCTAAAAATTGATGTGATGGAGAGAGAGTGAAAAAACTTGGAATTTTGAGGTGATCTAAACATGGGCTTTATATGCACACTGCATGGTCCAGTGATGATTGAAAATCGAGTACTATGTGTAGGAGTTAAATGCCCCATTTAGCGGTGATTATAAGTGCACGTCTTCCGAAACACGGTTTGGAAGTAGACGGTTATAAATGCCCCATTTGGCCCTTGTTTAGATTGGGAAAAAATTTCAACCCGATGAATAGTACCATTTTCGTCTTATTTGACAAATATTGTCCAATCGTGGACCAACTAGGCTCAAAAGATTCATCTCGTGATTTACAACTAAACTGTGTAATTAGTTATTTTTTTTACCTACATTTAATACTTCATGCAAGCAGTTAAAAATTGATGTGATGGAGAGAGAGTGAAAAAACTTGGAATTTTGATGTCATCTAAACAAGGGGCAAATGTGTGACGCCTCACTATCAAGAGATATATCACCTACAGTATTCGCGTCAAGTCAAGAATTTGAATTTTGATAGACAGGCATCACAATTTGAGTTGAAGATAACCTGAACCCATGGTTTAACCATCTCTCTCGTCCAGCCAATTAATTTAGGTTCACTTCCTATACAACAACACGCTAAAATATATATAACGATGTTAAGAAAAGATAGATTCAATTTCATGGGCATAGAAAAAAAAACATGCAAAATAAAAGGCATACTCCATTCGTCCTGAAAATTCAGTGCAATTGTGGCTTCTAAATTTGTACAAAAATATAATGTATTCTATGAAGCGATTATGTTTGGCAAAGTTTATTAAAAAAAGAAAACCATAATTTGAGGAAAAACTCTTTAATTAGGTTTAATCTACGGATACATGTGTCATTCGATTATTCTCTTAAGTTGTCTTAAATTTTTTAAAATACATTATATTGCAAGACAAAAGGAATACGGGACTAATAATAATTATAATAGCAATACGCCAATCCACCACGATTGTGGCACCTAAAGGAGTTTAATTTTTCAATATTAATTTTAGCCAATTATAGTTAAGAAAGTATCAATATTTATAATATCAAAAGTAAATACCATTAGATTAATTACAAAACATATTTTCATAATAAATTGATTTATATTAAAGTCATAAGTGTGAATATCATTCATTAAAAATTTGGTCTAATACGAACCACTTAAACTGACACGCAACCCATAGTTGTATTTTTTTGACATATACAGTAGTAATAAGTAGGCTTATTTATGCATAGGCTCAGAGTCTAAAATTGATTTATGTTACATATTATATTTATTTATTTGTCTATGCATATAATAAATTAATAGCTACTAATATACTCCATCCGTCTCTAAATAACTATCGTTCTCGCTTCACGAGAAATAACTTTGACTAATTTTATGTAAAAAAAATATTAACAGTTATGGTACATAATTAATATCATTAGATAGTTCGTTGAATTTATTTTCATAATAAGTTTATTTAGAGATTCAAATGTTGCACGTATTTTCTATAAATCTAGTCAAACTAATGGTACGGAAACAGAAAAAATGAGAATTATTTAGGGGTAGAGGGAGTATAGTATTGGTTGAGCCGTTAATGAGCTGGCTCGCTTGTCAAATAAGCTGACTAGCGAGCTAAATAAATGGAAGATGAGCTAGCTCGTTTGCATGATGAGCTGAGTCGAGCCAAAGCCAACGAGCTGGAGCCCAGCAGAACGCGGAAACCTGTCGGCCCGTTCTTCCCCTGGCCTTCTCGAGTCCTCTCCCTGTCCTCGCTGCCGCGGCCTTCCTCCTTCCTCCCCCTCCCGGCCTCCCCCTCCCCCGATCGCATCCACCCTGAAACCCTAGCGGCCTAGACCCCCGCCATGGCGCGGCGGTCGACCCCTCTCCTTCGCCGCCTCCTCGCCCCGTCACCTTCCCCCTCCCCCTCCACTCCCCTCGCCGGCGCCGCGTCCCGCCGCACCGTCACCTACATGCCCCGCCCGGGGGACGGCGCCCCGCGCGGCGTCACCCTCATCCCGGGCGACGGCATCGGTCCCCTCGTCACGGGCGCCGTGCGGCAGGTGATGGAGGCGATGCACGCGCCGGTCTACTTCGAGACGTACGAGGTCCACGGCGACATGCCCACGGTCCCCGCCGAGGTCATCGACTCCATCCGCCGCAACAAGGTCTGCCTCAAGGGCGGCCTCGCCACCCCCGTCGGCGGCGGTGTCTCCTCCCTCAACGTGCAGCTCCGGAAGGAGCTCGACCTCTACGCCGCGCTCGTCAACTGCTTCAACCTCCCTGGCCTGCCTACCAGGCACGACAACGTGGACATCGTCGTCATTCGGGAGAACACCGAGGGCGAGTACTCGGGGCTCGAGCATGAGGTCGTTCCTGGCGTCGTTGAGAGTCTCAAGGTATGGAGAATTCCATGTATTGCTCTACAAGTAGTGTCTTCGTTGATGCAGTGTGTGGCACGCTGGCAGCTAATATGTGCATACGGCTAAATGTGCCAAGCTTATAGAGACTGTGTCAGTTATTGCATCTACTGGTCTAATTGTTGGTAGAGTTATACTACACACCCAGACTCCAGATTGGCTGGTGAACACAAGCATGATGATAGAATTGCATCAGGAAGTTGAATCAGCAGTCTTGTTTATTTTATTTGGGAAAATTAATTTGCAATCTTTTTGGGTGGCCCTTATATGATACATACAATGGTAGATTGACATGCTTGCTATACTTGTTTAGTGTTTCTGATTGGTAGGTTAATGGTTGAATCTTGAAATATAGTAACCGGTACATTTGGACATTCAGTTGAGAAATCAATGTGTTTCTGCATTTTGTACAGAAAAACCTGATGCGTTTTTGGCAGTTTACTTTATTTTTATGTGTCGAGCAAACTGATCCACTTGCTGTGAATCTGAGGTTGAGATATCGGTGTCATTGGATAGTTCATACAGATGCACTTATAATTTATGGGTCTTCTATAAAGTTATTGGATGTTTGTGAAGGGTGTATGTTATCCCTGTCATTCTTGATAGTGTGGAAACAGTGAAAGTGATATATTTTGCTCAAGGAATATTAATCATTATTACTAATCTTTGATTAATCTGAACATAAAGAAATTTTGTATTGAAGATTATGTAGTCATGTTACTACAATAACAATAGTCTCTTGTGTTCATTTGTAACTATCATTGTAATATCTATTTCAACAAGTGGTGACTGGTGAGCACCACCAAGCTTAGCATGCTGGAGTTTTGCGTTTGCCTAGGTGTTCTTTTTTATGTGTGTTTCTTTTGCTTAGAGTGGGTTTGGTATTGATCTATGAAAGAAAATGGGACTATTGGAGATGGAGGAAGATGAAGTATGGTCATGGAAATCATGGACCAGTGATAATGTCAAGGTCTTTCTTCTAATATGCCATATCTTCTCTATTTAACATGACATCACTCTCATTGATCGGAAAAAAATCCAATCGCTAGGATCCTTAGGCACTGCCTGACCGCCTGCCTAATTCCTAGTGTTTTTTTTTTGAAACATCAGATATAATAGTAACGGCAAATTTAATGGCCATTACTCTTTGTTAATGACATCTTGACATCTGAGCACATAGCATGCATGTTATAGTTTAAAGATAACTTGCATCACCTTATTCTCTAAGTTCTCCGTGTCACGCTAATCAAGAATACAATTTTAACTTGCTATGTTCATGTGTGGAGTGGTGAATGTAATTTTTCATTAATAAAATATAAAGATGAAAGGGGCGTTAAGTGTTATTCGTTCATACACCCCCATCTAACTGTCAATGATGTAGTAACAGATAGGGATTGGAGTTCCTAGTATGTAGCCCGATTTATGGCCTAGTTGATGTAACCTTAAAAAGTTGCCAAAAATACCACAGTATTGTGCAACCTATTTTTGTTAACTTGATTTTTTTAGTTTTTCCATAACATTTCTCTTTGATATCATGAATGGTGGGCCTAAACTCCAAATATTGGTTTAATTTTTTAAATTTTGTAATACTGCTTGACTATGGTATCCTGTTTTGACTTGGCAGCAAATACTCTTTGGGTTATCGTTGCTCAAAAGCCAGATATCTTGGAAACCTTACAAGTTGCAGTGTAATAAACCTCTCTTTACATGAGTGCTTTTTCACCGAAACTGTATCTGCTGTTGGAACTTATTGCAAGTTCTTTTAGTACGCATTCTTATGGCACACCAAATTTTCCCACTATGCCATATGCCCATATCTATTGTAAAGTGCATACAATATTGCAGCTCCTTTCTGTTTTGCCATCTAAAAGAATATTTCACCTCATTGCTGTTTACTATCACTTTTGTATTTGTTAGGTGATAACAAAATTTTGCTCTGAAAGAATTGCCAAGTATGCTTTTGAGTATGCATACCTTAACAATCGAAAGAAAGTGACAGCAGTGCATAAAGCCAACATTATGAAGCTTGCTGATGGTTTGTTCTTGGAGTCTTGCCGTGAGGTTGCAAAGAAGTACCCTGGAATTCAATATAATGAAATCATTGTGGACAACTGTTGTATGCAGCTTGTTGCAAAGCCTGAACAATTTGATGTTATGGTATGTGTATTCACTCTTATCACTTAATTGACACAGTTTCTCACCTAGGTGATGTTTGATGTGGTTTTCTTATTCTACAAAAGGCAAAGTACAACACCTGTTGTCTTTATGATCTTGGATATGCCACATGTTATATACCTACAATCTTATGCTGGTCTTTTGTGGACTATTTGAATACCAAATGACTGTGCTCTGCAAATGTGATATAAAAGCATGTTAGTTCCTAGTGTCGGCAAGCTCACATTTTCCTTTGTTTTCTCTTGTTCTATAGGACTTTTTCCTGAATAATCTGAAGATTTCAAATGATTTACATAGATTACCTGTGGAGTTTGAACATACTTTTCTTTGTTCCTTTTATAGGTCACCCCAAATCTTTATGGCAATCTGGTGGCTAATGTAGCTGCAGGTATTGCTGGAGGCACTGGTGTCATGCCTGGAGGTAGAGTTCTGACTATGATTTACGAATCCTACACGTGCAAATAGCATACATGGTTTTATGTAAAGTTGTATTTGCATCTACCCATTGTTTGATGTTTTTTTTGGCTTGTTTACTGCATCCATCTATGTGTTTTTTGTTTTCATACTGCTGTTAATCTTTTCCATGAGTTTTGTATAGCAAGATTGTGCAAGTTTAGTACTCATTATTTGAGCAGATGCAGTATACGAATTTGGAAGGCCTGTGAATCTTTATGTGCTGCATCTTTTCAGGTAATGTGGGTCAGGACCATGCTATCTTTGAGCAAGGTGCTTCTGCAGGAAATGTTGGAAATGAGAAAATTGTGGAGAAGAAGAGAGCTAACCCTGTTGCGCTGCTGCTATCTTCTGCCATGATGTTGAGGCACTTGCAATTTCCATCATTTGCTGACCGGCTGGAGACGGCAGTTAAGCGTGTCATTGCAGAAGGCAAGTACAGAACCAAAGATCTGGGCGGCACCAGCACCACCCAGGAAGTCACAGATGCAGTCATTGCCAAACTGGGTTGAAGACCAACTGTGTGTTTAATATATTTTTTTTCTCTTGGACTAGGTATAGTCCTGACTAAATATTTGTTCCTCGTAGGTTTAGATCACCATTTTGTTCGGCAAATCCTTGTACAATCTTCAGGTATCCCGTTTCTGACCTGGTTTGGGTTTGGAGTAACTGAGCAAAACTCAGTATTAATTTTACGCAAATTTTTGTGACTTTAATTCTTAACTGGAAATAAGAGAAAAATATGGAACACTTCTCTTTTGGGTGGCTGCTTACTGTCATGCTATCATGTATCCGTATGTATTTCGTAATGAAGCGCGACCTTGTCTGTTTGTTTCATAGTGCTTACCGTCGAACTGCTGTTTGCGTTGGTTGCATTCTTATTGACTCTTAAACTGAACAGTACCTTTTGTAACTATTAGAGTACTCTCTGCGGTCCTGTTTATAAGGTGGCATATGCGTATTAAGGTTCAAACTTTACAATCTTTCACCAATAATTTGGCCAATAATTTATAACTATTGTAATACAAACTGGATATGGTTGTATTTATAGTCAAATGTACTAAATGATAGCGAATTTATAATCACAAAAAATATGGTATAAAACAAATGTGGCAGTGTAATTTCGGAGAAACTTAGGCCCTCTTTGGCAGGGCTCCGGCGGCTCCGGCTCCCGCACCTGTCGGTCAGCCATGGGCCGATAGGTGCCAGGCGGAGCCGGAGCCGCGGAGCCCGAAAAACGAGCTTCTTCAGCTCCGGCTCCGTCTGTGAGAGAGAAAAGGAGGAGAGAGAAAAACGGCTTCGATAAACAGTAGCCACCTATCGGCCCATGGGCGGCCGACAGGTGCGGAGAGACAGAAGCCGGAGCCGCCGAAGCCCTGCCAAAGAGGGCCTTAGTGGAGAGAGTAGTTTCTATATGTGGAGGAAACGACTATCTTTTTTTTTCCTATAAGAGGAAAATATGTTTGGTATTCACTCAACTTTTGATCAATATTTTCTGAACTATATAATCCCCGGTTACTTTGGTCAATCTTCTAGGCTGAAGACTTTTTTTTTTTTGAGAGAGAGAGAGAGAGGAGCTGAAGACTTCATATACGCTTCAGAATTCAGATAACAAGAAATTATATATACTCAGTCCAAGTTATATTTTCTCTGGCAAACATCGCCCTTGGCAAAGCGGCCCGGCCCATCAAACCAGCCGCCATCCGCCATCCGCTGCTACTCTTCATCACAAACCCTAATAAACCCACCGCCGCCTGCTCGTTTGTCCTCCCTCCTCCCCTCCTCCCAAATCGCGCCACCAAGCACCCGACCGGTTCCCCCATGGCCTCCCACCTCGACTTCCGCTACCTGGATGAGGGCCTCGGCGGCGAGCGCGGCAAGCGCAAGCGCCGCGAGGAGGCCGAGGCGGTGGCCGCGGACTCCATGGACCTCGACGCCGACGCGCCCCGGCCGTCTAAGCTCCGCGCCATGCCTTCCCTCTCCGACCCCTCGAAGCCGGCCTCCTTCGGACAGCCCACCTATGACGGCGTCATCGCGGGGCGCGTGTCGGGGCGCCGGTGGAAGGAGCCCCGCACCCGGCGGGCGTCGGCCGTGGTGGTGTCGCGGAAGCCGACCCCGCTGGAGCAGCGCGTCCGGGAGAAGTCGCTGAAGCGCGCGTACCAGGCCCGCAAGGCGGAGCTCAAGGAGGAGATCCGGCAGAACAAGGTGGCCAAGCGCAAGGCCCGCGAGGAGCGGGAGAAGCGCAAGCAGGAGAACGTGCTCCGCACGGGCACCAAGCTGCAGCGGGTCACCAACCCCAAGACGATCCAGAAGATCGCCAAGTCCAAGAAGCGCAAGCAGCTCAAGGTCGTCCCCGACGAGTTCCTCGGCGGCAAGAAGTCGGAGGCCAACCGACGCATGCAGGTGCCTGGACTCGAAAATTGAATCTGACAGGCATCGATCTCCCTGTATCTGGCGTTGAGTTCACAGTGGTTAATTCGACGACGATTTTGTACTGCATCTGGTTATGTAGTTTGAAGTATGATCAAATTAAGTGATTACAATGGTATTATGCAATTTAAGTTAACAAGTCCTGATGTGAGATTTTGCTGCCGCATAGCCAATTTTGCTCGGATTACGGTCTTCCGATATGTGGTTGTCGATGCTTCTATGCATAGTCAGTCGTCATCACTGGCCTTTGTATTGACTACCAAAGGTTGGTGGATTTAGTTTCAAAAAAAAAAAAGGTTGGTGGATTTCACAGTTTGAATCCAATCAGATTTAAGGCTCTGCTCTGTACTGTTCCATGTTGAGCTTGAAAACTTATTAGTTAGTGGTTAGATTTGAGCCAAGAAACAGGATACATTGCTCCAGGAAAATGTATTAATGCGCTTTTGTTGTGATATACATCTACTCCTACATGAAAAAATGTATACGTTTTTGCTTCTGTTGTGATCTACAGTATGCCCTGCTGCTGATGCTTGAAATATCTTTGCAATCAGAGTTAATTGGAATTGTAGCACCCTTGTACAAACATTAGCTGATGCATGAAGTTCAAGCTCTACGTTTTCAGTATGCCCTGCTGTTGACGCTTGAAATATCTTTGCAATCAGAGTTAATTGGAATTGTAGCACCCTTATACAAACATTAGCTGATGCATGAAGTTCAAGCTCTACGTTTTCACTCTAAAACTTATTATGATAGTATGAAAGATGAGATGATGGCAGACACAAAAATAAAGTGGCAAGGAGGGGCAAAATTTATTACAGTTCTGTCCCGGGACATTGGCTTCGAAACTGTCTTCTTCTTCTTTTCTTTCCTTTTTTTTTTAACAATTTGGTTATGCAAATGATTTCGATAGCAAATCAAATGCAAATGATTCAGAATTTCAGTTAGCGAACTTTGGTGCTCGTTTCTTGCAGCGTTTCAGTTTACATGTCACTCTACTTCAGCAGTTCAGCAGAGGGAAAGCCGGTAGACGGTAGGTACACAAGACCATTCGTCGCCACCACTTTAGGCCTCGGGGGCTCTGTCGAAATCAAATGCAGATGAATCAGATAGCGAACTTCGCTGCTCGTGTCTTGCAGCGTTTCAGTTTACAGCTCACTCTACTTCAGTTCAGCCGAGGGAAAGCCCCCGCCGCCACCACTGGTCCCCGGGGGCTCTCTCGAAATTGCATTGTAGGCCTGGTTCAGTTCCCAATTTTTTTTTTTACTTTTTACAGTAAAATGGCATGTTTCGACATATGTATGGAGTACTAAATATAGACGAAAAAAAATTGCACAGTTCTAGGAGAAATCGCGAGACGAATCTTTTAAGCCTAATTAGTCCATGAAAAGTCTTAAGTACTACAGTAACCACTAGCCCTGGGCATAATTAACCGAAGACCGAAGACCGAACCGAACTAACCGAGACCGAAGTGACCGAGACCGAAAATTTCGGTCACAAGTTCGGTCTTCAGTTTGAAGTAACCGAACTAACCGGACTTAGTTCGGTCATTACCCTCGGGTAACCGAACTAACCGAATTAACCGAACATTTGAATTTTGTTGACATAATATGTAATTTAGACTATTATTAGTGATATAATATTTATTCTAGTGGGTTTATATCAACCATCACTCTTATCACTATGTTTAATCTATATTTTGTATTGTATTTTTGCCTTGAAATAGAAAAAATATTGGTAAAATTTGCTACAAATTACAATATTTAGTAGTTGTTTTGTGAAGTTCGGTTAGTTCGGTCATGACCGAAACCGAACTGAACTAATCGAGACCGAACTTGCTCGGTCCTGAGTTTTGAAACTAACCGATCGGTCTCCGTTTTTAGATGACCGAACTTTCGAAATGACCGAAGACCGAGACCGATCGGTTCGGTCAGACCGAACGCCCAGGGCTAGTAACCACACATGCGCTAATGACAAATTAATTAGTATCATTAGATTCGTCTCGCAGTTTCCTGACGAGTTTTGTAATTTGTTTTTTATTAGTATCCAAAAATCTCTCCCGACATTCTTCCGACACATCCGATATGAGATCGAAAGATTTTTGCCTTCACGACTAAACAAGGCCGTAGTGTTTCGCGATGGCTCCCTCCAAATTGCATCGAAGTGTTTCTCTTCACAGATCGCTTGCATCGTACTGTTTCTCTTTGTATCGTAGTGTTTCGCGATGGCTCTCTCTAAATTGCATCGAAGTGTTTCTCTTCACAGACCTCTCGTCCTAGTGTTTCTCTTCATAGAATGGGACTAACAACTAGTCTTATCATTAGTTTCTATTTATGGACTAATAGCTAGTCCATGACTAATACACTAATAATCAGCCTATCTAAAACTTAATCAACTAGTTATTAGTCCCGTGAATATAATAGGGCCTTAATATAATGAAAACACGTGCAAAAACTCTACCGTTACATCTTTGAATCCTAGGGATTCATTTTAGATTATTCAAAACGGATGATGTTTGCAAGGTTAGTTCACAAGAATACTTTTGCCTGCAACAACTTTTAGCCTTTTATGTTATGAAAAATATGAAATCATGACTTTTATGTGTTACATATGGTAAAGTATATAGTCAATCTTCATCTCCCCTGCCAGTTTGATTATAAGTGCCTGTTGGGTTAGAAGTGTTAAAATTTAACAAACACTGTAGCATTTTCGTCTTATTTGACAAAAAGTTTTCAATTTTGGACTAATTAGGCTTAATAGATTCGTCTCGTAAATTACTCCTAATATGTGCTGACATACATGCAATTAGTCTACATTTAATCTTCCATGCATTTGAGGGAACATTAATATGATGAGAGTTAAACTGAATGATTCATTAACCAAACAGGCCCTAACAATCTATTAATTGAACTTGGCTGGTCTCCCTGTATAAAATTCTTGGCTCCAGCACCGTGTCCTACCATTGACCATTGTGTATCTATTATTGGCTATCCCATTGACCTAGGGACCAAAACTGGGGGAGGGTTGCTTGGAAGTGAGTTGGATCGAAAAAAAAGCCTTAGGGTCTGTTTCGATAAAGTAGGATTAGTGATTAGTCTAACTAGTTGGGTTGTATGGACCAGTGAACTAACACCAAATTGAGGCTTTAGCTAGTTATGAGACCAACCACTTGTCCACCCGTTTGGATCCTCAAGGGCTAAATTTTAGCCAACTAGTTGTTAGTCCATGGGATCCAAACAGGCTCTAATCCACTCATTATTTACCCCTCATACATTTGCCAAACACCACCTTGGGTAATGTAGTATGTAGTTGTTAAATTTGGGCCTTCATGCAAAGTTGGACAATTGTGAAATTAGGCGCTGACAGTTTGATAATTTAGCACGAGATATTTAATCTCTCTTTTGACATGATCTAAACGATCCAACTCTGATCTATTGGGGCAAAAGCGTGTGGAGGTTTCTTCTTAAATCGGTGTACGATATTGCAATGTGAAAGTAATGGCACCAACAATAGATCAACGCCCTGTTCGCTTAAGCTTATCAGCCAAATCAGCCAGCCATTCAACAGTGTTTTTCTCTCACAACAAATCAACGAACAATACTTTCAGCCATGATTTATCAGTCAAACAAACATGGCGCAATTCTTCAATTCGTATCGCTTTTCTGCACATATTTACGAAGTTCGGTCAAATCAGCGAACTCTAGGTTGACCCAATAACCCAAAATACTACCCCATTATCTTTTTTTAGGTGCAACAAGTAGAATCCCAGATACCAAGATGAGTGTTAGTTTGGTTTCCCTTCGCATGCATGCACGGAATTGGTCTGCCTCGTTCGCATGTCTTATAAGCCATACTTTTTTCAGCCAACGAACAGTGTTTTTTTCTCACGATAAATCAGCGAACAATACTTTCAGCCATGACTTTTCAGCCAAGCGAACAGAGCCCTGGGCCGACTGGTTCCTCGGAAGGTACCCCACACCCAACATATTGCAAAAAAAATAAAAAAAACGCCGTACGTCCAATAAAAGATAATGGAGGGAGTAAACAAAACTTGCATCTCGGTAATTGAAGTGCTATTCTTAGCCATTCATCAAGTGGCATTGTTCGGCTGGTATTCTAAGGATTTTTGCAAAAAAAAATCAGTATATTTTCCTCTCATCCGATCCATACGGTTATTTTCCTGACCCTTCGATCAGACAGACAGTTGGTATCTTTCGAATCAGCAAGGGCGGTCCGATCCCGTCTTTGCGCCCCTGAGATGGCGACACGTGTCCGGATTAGCTAGCCAAACGCTGCATCGGATCGTGTTTAAAATCAGGTCGGTGCAGGTCACCAACATGGGACCACTGTGTGGAGATTCCATCGGGATGCATATTTGGGCCTCGTTCACTTCCCCATCCCAACCCAAAATATTTTCTCTTCCATCCATTACATCAAATCTTTCGACGCATGCATGGAGCATTAAATGTAGGTAAAAAAGATAACTAATTGTATAGTTTGTCTGTAAATGTCGGGACGAATCTTTTGAACCTAGTTAGTTTATGATTGGACAAATTTTACCAAATAACAACGAAAAATGCTACAGTAACTTTTCACCTACTTTTCGCGAAGCGAACACGCCATTGGATGCTGCAAGATGGGTTTCGCGGCAAATTGCCCATGTCCTGAGCCGTGCCTGCCGTACTATAATGTTTTTCTAGCGCAGCAAACTGTCAGAACTGTTGCATGCATTTAGGTTTAGGTTTAGGCCTGGTTTAGATGTCCGATTCGGGTCATTCCGAATGTATTGTGTTGCACTGTATAAATTATAGCAATTTTGTTTTTATTTGATAAAAAGTTTTCAATTTTGGACTAATTAGGCTTAATAGATTCGTCTTGTAAATTACTCCTAATATGTGCTGACATACATGAAATTAGTCTACATTTAGTCTTCAATGCATTTGAGGGAACATTAATATGATGAGAGTTAAATTAAATGATTCATAAACCAAACAGCCCTAACAATCCATTAATTGAACTTGGCTGGTCTCCCTATATAAAATTCTTGGCTTGTCCTACCATTGACCATTGTGTACCTATTACATTGACCAAGGGACCAAAACTGGGGGAGGGTTGCTTGGATGTGAGTTGGATCGGAAAAAAGGCTTAGGGTCTGTTTGGATAAACTAGAATTAGTGATTAGTCCAACTAGTTGGGTTGTATGGATCAGTGAACTAACACCTAGTTGAGGCTTTGGCTAGTTATGAGACCAACCACTTGTCCACCCGTTTGGATCCCCAAGGGCTAAATTTTAGCCAACTAGTTGTTAGTCCATGAGATCCAAACAGGCTCTAATCCACTAATTATTTACCCCTCATACATTTGCCAAACACCACCTTGGGTAATGTAGTATGTAGTTGTTAAATTTGTGCCTTCATGCAAAGTTGGACAATTGTGAAATTAGGCGCTGACAGTTTGATAATTTAGCACGAGATATCTGATCTCTCTTTTGACATGATCTAAACGATCAACTCTGATCTATCGGGGCAAAAGCGTGTGGAGGTTTCTTCTTAAATCGGTGTACGATATTGCAATGTGAAAGTAATGGCACCAACAATAGATCAACGCCCTGTTCGCTTAAGCTTATCAGCCAAATCAGCCAGCCATTTAACAATGTTTTTCTCTCCCAACAAATTAACGAACAGTACTTTCAGCCATGGCTTATCAGTCAAACAAACATGACACAATTCTTCAATTCGTATCACTTTTCTGCACATATTTACGAAGTTCGATCAAATCAGCGAACTCTAGGTTGACCCAATAACCCAAAATACTACCCTCATTATCTTTTTTTAGGTGCAACAAGTATAATCCCAGATACCAAGATGAGTGTTCGTTTGGTTTCCCTTCGCATGCATGCACGGAATTGGTCTGCCCCGTTCGCTTGTCTTATAAGCCATACTTTTTTCAGCCAACGAATAATGTTTTTTCTCTCACGATAAATCAGCGAACAATACTTTTAGCTATGACTTTTTAGCCAAACGAACAGGACCCTGTGCCGATTGGTTCTTCGAAAGGTACCCCACACCCAACATATTGCCAAAAATAAAAAAAAAGTTATACGTCCAATAAAAGATAATGGAGGGAGTAAACAAAACTTGCATCTCGGTAATTGAAGTGCTATTCTTAGCCATTCATCAAGTGGCATTGTTCGGCTGGCTAGAAAAACGGCTGATGCTGATGCTGTTACTGATTTGTTGTGAGAGAAAAACACTGTTATTTCGCTGAAACAGTACGGTTGATAAGTTCAAGCAAACCGGGCCGAACTTTTAAGATGCCGGGGAATATGCTGCTTCCTTTTTTTTTGGTCCAACGGATTACAGATTTTGGAGCCTTGGCATCAAAACCAAACGTTTTTTAGAAGATTAGCCAAGTTTTGCACTTTTGCTGGAAAAATCCAAATCCCTCTGCATAGGGCAGGCGAGGTAGGGATGAAAATGGACGGGAAAACCCTATTTCTACTTCCGTTTCTATATTTTTTTGCGGAAACGGGAGCGGGTTCGGAAAATACGGGTTCAAAAACAGAATCGGAATATGCAGACATACGGAAATAGACAAATACGGACGGAGAGCCGAAAAATTAAATTAAGATCACGTAATCTAATATTCTTAAAGTATACATATATAAAGTCATGTAATAATATATACAAAGTTTAATATTCATTTACATGCTATGTACGTGAACATAAGATGCATATTTGGTAATTAGGATATGTAATTGTTGAACATGTTGAGCATAAATTGAAAACAGGATAAATACGGGTCTATTCCGTATTAAAACGGGATTACTCAGAAAGGAACGAAAAACACAATTTTCTACTTTCGCAAATACGAAAATGGAATCTCGCAAATATGGAAACGGACGGAAAAATATAGAAAACGGAACGAGACGGTACGGTACGGAAAATAATTCCGTCCGTTTTCATCCTAAGGCCCTTAGCCACACGAACCCAACCAACTACTCTACTCATCAGCCGACCGGGAGCGGGGACATCTTCGTCCAGCCGCGCTCCTGCCTTCCCAAACCCCAGACCCAAAATCAAATTTGAAACCCCAATCCCCAACGCCTTCCGCTCCCCGTGCGCCCGCGCACCACCAGATCCCCACGGCCGCCAAGGCACCCCTCCTCCTCCTCATCCTTGCACGCACGCCCCCTGGCCCCTCCCATGCCCGCGGCGTCAGAGGCCGTGGGCGCGCCCGGCGGCGGCGGCGGCGGCGGCGACGGAGACGTCGAGCAGGAGTACGAGATCCGCAACGACGAGGGCTTCGTCTACAAGGTCGCCAGGGGGCTCTACCCCGACGCCGCGCCCTCCTCCTCCCAGCCGGCGGCGGGCCCCGACCCCAAGGCTGCCGGCCTGCGCCGCCGCCGACGCGCTCTCCTCCGCCTACGCGACAAGCGCCTCCGCGACCTCGCCCGCTGGGAGGCCCTCGCCTCCGAACTCCTTGCCCCGCTCCCCGCTCCCCAGCCACCGGCTTCTCCTCCCGCCTCGTCCCATCCCGTAGCTGCCGCCGCCGCCTCCTCGTCCCATCCCGTCGCTGCCGCCGCCACCGCCTCCTCCTCGTCCTCCGTCCTCGACGACCTCCTTGCACAGGTAGGTCGCCTGGCTTGCTCAGCACCTTCTTCCACCTTTCCTACTTCAGATTAAGATTAGTAACTTTCCCTGGCTACGGGTGGCTGTGCAGGTTGAGACGCAGACAGACTTCTTGAAGAAGGCTCGGCAATGGTGCGACGAGGCCAACGCGCTGTGCGACGCTCGTGAGGCGGCCATCTTTGATTCAATTGTTCCGCCGTTGTGGGGCGCCAACCCAGCAGAGCTTATGGCGGGGTTGTGCAGTCCAGAAGAAAATACTGCCTCTGGTACTAAAAATTAGGCACTTACCTAATTTAAATTTGCACTTTTAGAATACGACTAGTGACTGTCTGGTAGGCACATGCTCTTGAAAAGGTTCACAGGTGGTATTACAACTGAATTGTTAGATCGGGAAAGTTTTAGCTTTTCCATATGCACAGTTTTTTTTTCCTTGTACTACTTCCATTGGGCATTGAGGTTTTGCCATCTCTGTTGTGTCCATGATCCTGAGTAACATCCTGTGACTTTGAGAACTGATGCAGTTTAGAAATAGGAAATTCAGTTTTACCTCTGAAAAATCACCCAGCTGGGATTTTACCACTGAAAGTGCTTATTCATTTAAATACCACCCATTTGGAGCCAAGGGTGAAATGTCAGGAAATATGCAGACTAATACTATTGCTGGACAAGCTACCACGAGCTATATTTCTGGTATGTTGACAACAGTTAGACTTGCCACTCATCAAAATCTTTTAACTTTGCTAAGGGCTTCAAAGCATCTGAAGTTTGTGAGCTCTGATGGTATGTGTGAGCATGTGAATAAAATTTAGACCAACTGAGAAGTGACTCAGTGAGAGAAATGAGTTGCAAGTTCTGAGTTATGGTGAGGGGAATGAGCTCCTACTTTAATTGGTAAATGAGAACCACTACAGGCTGCAGAGATGATGGCCTTGTCTTGCCATAACGAGCCACAGTTTGTAGATACAACATTTGGTCTCTCTAGAGGAGATGTGAATTATAATGAGGAAGAGCAGCATCACCGAAGGGAAAAGCAGGATGATGATGCTGTAGATTTTGATCTGAAATGGTTGCTAATGCCTTGTGCTTATAAGGTCCTCACACCATATATCATGAGACATCTGAGAAATTGACAATGGCTCCACATTTGCTGATATTTGATGCTATGTATCAAGCAAAGTGCCATCAAAGCAGAGTTTCCATTCAAAATATTGCATAGAGATAATGGGTATGTGGTCTGTGGACAGGGAATGTGATGGAAAATTCATGCAAAGAAACTACATGGTGGCAGTACGTTTGTCGTGAACGTAGGCCTTATTTTTGCTCATTATGCAATATTCACCACTGCTCCCTCCATGCCAAATTATAAGTCGTTCTAGCTTTTCTAGATACTTAGTTTTTATTATGCATCTAGAGTCTAGACAGCCTATACCTAGATGCATAGCAAAAACAATTTACTTGAAAAAGCTAGAATTACTTATAATTTGGAAAGGAGGGAGTACTTTTGTTGTGATAGTTACTGCTACTTCTTTTTCTATTATTAAATAAATTCGTCTTGTTCTTTATGTAGGTAACTTGGATGAACAGTATGGGTGCAATAAAGCTAAAATGGTAAAAAACAGTATCAAGAAACATAAAATGGGTCATGACCTTCCTCCTCCCATTCTGACTGAGAGCAGGTAATCTAAACCTTTGCAAAGAATTTCGCCCCTTACTGCAATAATTGGTTATACTGCTCACATGTTTTTGATTTGTTACATTGCTCACTAATATGCAGGAAGAGGAAAAGAGTAACTAATCTTTTAGGCTCCAATAATGTTGCATCCCAAGCCTCTGTTGAACCAAAGAGGTTTGACCAATGCTGGCTCCCAAAACCTTATTTTACCTTTTCATTGCCCCTTGCATGTTGCACTCCCACAGAATGCCTTGAATGAGAACTTTTTTCCTTGGCAGGAAGAAGGCATCAGGGAGCACATCTACTGCCCAAGGCACTCCAGGATCAGTGACGAGAAGCATGGAAGAGTCGACTCCAGCAAGAGCTCCAGACATAGTTTGTAGCCCGGGGCCACTAACCAGGAGAAGGGCAGCAGCTAAAAATGAATCACTAGGAGGTTCATAATTGGCGGCTCTTATCGAAAAGCCAAAATGTCTTATAATTTGGATTGGAGGGAGTAGGGAAGGAGTATGTGTTTGTACACAAGTGTTGTTTGCTGCTGATGTACCTAGAAAATCCAAAACAACTTATGGTTTGGAATTGAGGGAGTAACTTATTCTTTTGCTGGTGATGTTACCAGTTTAGCCATTAACTGTCATCTTGTGTATCTGAGAAGTTCCAGCCGCAATGGTATTTATTACTCCCTTCGTCCCCACTTATTTGTCGTTATTGGTGTTCGTGCCACAAGTTTAACTCGATTTGTATAAAATACGTGCAATATTTGTATCTTCAAATAAATTTATTAAAAAACTATACTCCCTCCATACCTAGAAAGAAAGACGTCCTGGGCTGTTGGCTTATTTTTGCAAAGAAGGACGTCGAACGCACGGAGGGGTGAGTTTGGACGCGATTACCCCTGATGCTTCAGTCGCTGGCCATTGCACTTGCTACCCGTCCGCTGTTATCGGCATTAATGACGGCGCCTCGTTTCCCTTCCTCGCCGCCTGTTCAGCGCTCGCGTCAAGGCATTGATCACGTGCACGCCTCCCGGCCTTCTTCTCTCGCGGAACGCTCACCTCCCTTCCTGGCTTCCTCTCTCAGCATCACCTCGCCTCCCTCAAGGCCTCAACAGCTGCTTCTTGGCTTAGGGTTCTAGATCGTGCCATGAACTCCGGCGCCATGAAGCTTGCTGCAGATGCGGCGCCGGACTCAGAAGAGGTGGCTGCGGTTTCGGAGGAGGCGCCGCTCTCGGAGGTGCTGCTGGATTCCGAGCTGACGCCGAACTCTATCGAGCCGCTGGACTCCGTCGAGATGCCACCGGACTCCGTCGTCGAGGTCGTGCCGGACTCCGTCGTCGAGGTCGTGCCGGACTCCGTCGAAGTCGTGCCAGACTCCATCATTGAGGTCGTGCCGGACTCCGTCGTCGAGATCGTGCCAGACTCCGTCAAAGTCAGTTGAAAAGAGCCTCGTCAGCGCGAGGACAAATTTCCTGTGCCGGACTCCGTCGTCGAGAGCGCCAAAAGAAAAAAAAGCTATGCGCGCCAGTTGAAAAAACGCGGCCTCAAACGAGCCTCGTCAGCGCGAGGACAAATTTCCTGTGCGCGCAACGAAATTTCGGTCAGCCATGCATCCTCCTCCGCACGCCAGGCCGAAATCCATTAAAAAACAATCGCCAGCCTTGCGACCCTCGGCGGCTAAGCGCGCGCGACGTGAGTTGCCGAAACAGTGCCATGCAAAAATGAATGAACCAGCAAAAAGCCGCGTCCACGGGGTATCGAACGCACACCGCTGGACTAATGCCTCGGTGCACTAGCCAGTTGAGCGGGATTACTTTCTCATACAGAGAGCACCTGCAACCCTATTTAATAGGGGTAGACAAGGAAAAATACCCCATAATTAATCACTCCTTGGTTAACACAACCCTGTCCTAAACGTCTTTCTTTTTAGGTATGGAGGGAGTATTCAAATATCTTTCTAATGATACTAATTATGTATCATAAATATTAATATATTTTAATATATATTTAATCAAGGTTGTTTTTTGAAAAGCGCAAACGACAAATATTTAGGGACGGAGGGAGTAGTGTACAATCAAGTAGTATTGCTGTATTAGTAGTGAGTAGTTCACTTAAGTGCATGACTGCTCCTTAGAAACACTGATCATGTACTGGCTGTTAGACTATCCGCACTCATGGACCTTTATATTCGTACTCTATCCATCCTAGTCATCAAGATTCTCTACTCTAAATCCAGTTCTCCCGCATCCATCCATACTTTAGGGCATCCACAATGTGGTAAAAAGGTGACATTAGGCAATAAATACAGCTGCAGAAATTGACATTAACCATTGTGGGCACGAGCCTCAAGCTAAGGCGCACCGCAAGCTTGTGGTCGACCTTAAGCGCATAAAAATTATACAATATGTCACTTCTCCGTCTCGTCGTTTCTCTCTCCAATGTCTTCTCCTGCTCCACCAATAGCTACGCTGCATTTTAGTGAACGGTGGTTGGGCTTCTCGAATTGTTTTTTTACCAAGCGGACCCACTTATCTCCTCACACGGCCACATACATTGTAGGGCTGACCATAGTTACTGCCATCTGCAGTGGGTCCCATGCTTAAGGTGAATATTGTGCATGCACATTGTGCGTGCCCTTATATCTCTACTCTATACCAACTACCATGTATTTTATTCAACCATCCCAACTACCATATTCTCTCTCCTCACCTTTTCTTTTTCTTTCCTTTCCCCTCCTATTTTGTCTCCGCCCGGCCCTCTCCTCTCTCTCGCTGTGGGCAGCGGCGGACGCCGGCGTGAGCGCCCTCACGCTGCTCCTCGCGAGCGCGGGCGACCTCGAGCAGCAGCAGCAGCAAGAGCTGGGCGTGACCCCGACGTGGCGGACGGCGCAGCCCGGCGGACGGCGCTCCCCAACGGATGGCGCGGCCCCGACGCTCCCCGGTGGATGGAGCTCCTCCTCCACGCTGCTCCTTGCCCCACCGACAAGCCACCCCCTTTCCCACGGCGTCCATCTCCGGCGCCCCTCCCTCCTCCTCCCCGAGCTTGGCCGGAGGAGCTCCCACGACGGCGTCCATAGCGAGCGTCGGGGATGGTGGCGTCCATGGCGAGCAGCTGCCAAGCCGCGCGCCGGGAGAGCAATCGTCCGCCGTTGCCATGGCTTCTCCTCCCCGTGGCCTTCTCCCCAGCAGCCTTCTCCTCGCGGAGATGGCGGCCTTCTCGGCTTCTCTTCCCCTCCAGTGCAGAGATGGCGGCGGAGGAGCGTGCGTCACGGCTACGGATGCTCTCTCTCTCCTCGGTCTCCTCCCTCCTCCGCGGTGGTGGGCGGCGGGCCCGACGCGCCACGTCCGCGCGTACCGGACGTCCGCGAAGGCACCAGGAATGGCGGACGTCCCGCGCGTAGCGGTCGGTTTCCCGTCCCCGCTGCAGGCCACATGACCGCCATCTCCTCCGCCATATCCAAGGTGGCGGGATACCGGCTCGTTTCCAGGCCCCCAGTGCGGGTGGTCTTAGGCTATCCGCAGTCGTCGTGCTCTAAATTCATCCTCTAAAAGGAATATTCCATCCTAGTCATCGAGATTTCATCCTCTATATCAATTTCTCCCGCACCCATCCATACTCTATATCATCCTCTATCCACTGTGTGGCCCACTTGTCAGATTTTTTTCTTTTTTTCTTTTTTTCCTTTTCTCTTCCCTTTTCTTTTTCCCCTCTCCTCCTTTATCCATTCGACCGCACCACGTTGCTGCTGCGCTGCCCCATCCCTCGGTCCCTCCACCACCCCTCTCCTTCCCGTTCCCGTCCATGGCCGTCGCGCCTCCGCCTTCGCATCTCGCGCCCGGCGGAGCTTCCTCGTCGGGCGGAGCAGAGGCGCGGCGGAGCTTCCTCGTCGGGCGAAGCAGAGGCGTGGGCCCATGAGGTCGTGCCCGCCGGAGCAAAGGCGGGCGGGAGGTGGAGGTCGAGGGCATGGCCATGGCGCTCGGGAGGTGGAGGTGCTGCTGTGGCCATGTGAAAGCCCAAGTTTGGTTTTGGTAATTAATGACACCAAGTTGCTAATGCCATGTGTTAAGTGTTTTGAGTTAGACATAAGCAACACATGTGATGAAGGTGCATGTGGCAAGGAGTGGTGGCCACAAGATCACAAAGAGATGGTGCATGAACATGAAATGATGATCATGGTGGAGATGCACCTAATATGATGGACATGATGTTCAAATGAAAGAGAAGGATCTAAGAGCGCAAGGCAAAGGTATAACCATAGGGTTTTCCTTTTGCCGGTCTAAGATGAGTAGAGAAGTGATTGACCGGGTTTAGGATACATAGCTGACTATCAAGAGGGGCAATCACAGTTAGCTCGGGAATCAAGTGCCACTAAATCATTGTCTTGAGCATATGCATTAGGATCTAGTAAAAGAGCTAACATAACGCCTTGAGAAATGATTGTGAAATGCTAACACACATGCACATGGTGGTGTACACTTGGTGGTGTTAGCACATTTGCGAAGGCGGTGGAGTTTAAGCGGTGGAGAGGGGTTTGGGTTCCTCTCTCTCTCCCGCCGAGCTTACGAGGCGGGATTCGGTGCTTTTTGGGAAGTGAAACGCCTATTTTCTATTGCGCCGGAAGTCGGAAAAAAAACGGAGGCGAACGGAGGTCACTGTGGTGACCGGACGCTGCACCAGACGCGGTCACGGCTTGACCAGCGCGTCCGGTCAGTTCATTCGGTCAGCGCGCCTAGGGTGAGTGACCGGACGCTGGTCTGGACTGACCAGCGCGTCCGGTCAGTTCACCTGTGCGTAGAAGCAGAGCGCGTGACCGACGCGTCCGGTCCTTCACGGAACCAGCGTGTCCGGTCAGACGTCCAGAGGGACAGAGAGCAGCGGAGTGATGATCGGACGCGCGGCGCATCCGGTCACGTACGATCGGACGCGTCTAGTCGTTGAGGGAGCTTACTGGACTCAAACCGGACGCTGGCACTGTCACGTCCGGTTATTCGCTAGGGCGCGTCCGGTCGTTGCTTCGCGGGCTCGCAGTGCTGAGCAATCGGCGCGTCCGGTCAGTTGACCAGCACGTCCGGTCATACGCTAGAGCGCGTCCGGTCATAGCAACGGTAACTTCTGACACGCACTGTTCACGCTTGTCCTGTAGTGACCGGACGTGTTCGGTCACCCTGACCGGTGCGTCCGATCATCCCAATTTGAACTGCGTCGTCTGTAACGGCTAGCTGCGTACCCCTTCGTTATAAATAGACATTGGCCGGGGTTTGAGGGTAACTCTTGCACATTTTGAGACCTAGAGACATACTTTAAGCTAGAGAACAACCCCTCCACTCATCTCTTTGATTAGTTGCACATCTTGAGTGAGATTGAGTGAGATTCAAGTGCATTGCTTGAGAGTTGCATTCTAGAGGCACTTGATCTTCGAGTTGCTGCGGATTTCTTGTTACTCTTCCGTGTTTCCTGACACGGTAGACGGCTTAGAGCAGCGGAGGTGATTGAGCTCGTAATTGGAGATTGTTGGAACCTTCACCAAGTGTTGTAAGGGGTTCTTGATCCTTCCCCGCGGGAGTTCGCAAATTAGATACTCTAGTAGAGCTCGTGGCTTGGAGGATCCCCATCTTGTGTGCGGTTGTGTGGCGCCCGCCGAGGGCTTGACTCTTGATAGTCGATTAGCTCGCGAACCGACAAGTGGGTGTATCGCTACAACAGGGAGTAGCTTGCCGGGAAGCAAGTGAACCTCGGGATAAATTCTTGTGTCATTCTCTTCTCGAGGACTTCTCTAGTGTGATTGATTGATTGGTATTTCTCATCTCTTCACGGTGGTATAATCACTCGAAGCTCTTCTCTCGTATTACTTCTTGTTTCTAGCTTGTAGTTGTTGTTGTGTTTAGTGGATAGCCTTGTACTAGACTTGTGTAGGTGGCTTGCTTAATTAGTTAGAGCTAGTGCTTTTGCTTCGCCACCTTTCGTACTAACTTGTGGTTAAGTAGTTCTTGTAGAAGTTTTAATTAGGCTATTCACCCCCCCTCTAGCCTATTTGGATGTTACAAGTGGTATCGGAGCCGAGGCACTGTTTATTTGAGGCTTAATAACCTACGGTGAAAAAGAAATGGCTCAATTAAGTTTGCACATCAACAACACCAAGAAGGCACCTCACTTTGATGGCACAAATTATGCATATTGGAAGGTTAAGATGACCGCACACCTAAAGTCAATCAATAGAGAAGTGTGGAAGGTCACCGAAACAAAATTTGAAGTTGCTAATCCGGAAGCACCTACACCGGTGGAAGAGAAGAAGCTCCAATGCAATGACATTGCCATTAGTGCTCTTCATGAGGTATTAGATGACAAGACCTTTGAGCAAGTAAAGAACATTGAGATTGCTTATGATGCTTAGGCCAAGCTAGAAGAAACATTTGAGGGCACCAAGGGCACAAAGACCGCCAAAGCATATATCTTGCAAGAAAAATTTTCAAGCTTTAAGATGCAAGATGATGAGAGTGTACCGGAGATGTTTCATAGGTTGCAAGTCATTGTCAATGAGCTCAAGGCACTTGGTGAGGAGGTCAAGGACAATCAATTCTCTATGAAGTTCTTGAGAAGTCTACCCAAGAGATTTGATACATTGATCACCGTGCTAGTGAGGACTACATTGAAGGATTCAACTCCTCAACAAATATTCCAAGAAGTGATGACCGATGATTCATATAGAGAAGATGATGAGAAGGATGAGTTGGTCAAGAAGAAGAAGAAGAAAAATGAGAAGAAAAATGATGAAAAGAAGAAGAGTGTGGCATTCAAAGCCACCACATCCAAGGGCAAATCCAAGATTGAATCATCAAGTGATGAAGACTCAAGCTCTTGTGATAGTGATGACATTGATAAGAAGATGGCTCTCTTTGTCAAGCAATTTGGCAAATTCATGAAGAAGAAAGGCTATCGTGCAAGAAGGAGGAAGAACTCATCCAAGAAGAGTGAGCATACCATGAGA
The DNA here is from genome assembly GCA_038087645.1 of Saccharum hybrid cultivar R570. NCBI lineage: Eukaryota > Viridiplantae > Streptophyta > Magnoliopsida > Poales > Poaceae > Saccharum > Saccharum hybrid cultivar. The sequence goes on along the minus strand of JAQSUU010000191.1, from coordinate 4,183,999 downwards.
TGCTTTAGATGCCATAGCAAGGATCATCTCATTGCAAAGTGTCCTTATGATAGTGATGATGAAGATGCTATCAAGAAGGAGAGGAAGAAGCAAAAGAAGAAGCTAGAGAAGAAGGAGAGCTCTTATAAGAAGAAGAATGATTCTCATGTTGCTACATGGGATAGTGATGATTCCTCAAGTGATGATGAGGATGACAATAAGAGCAAGAAGAAGGGACATGCTAGCATTGCCATCCAAGAGAAGGTCTCCTCTTCGACACTCCATCGTGCTTCATGGCTAAGGCCGCTAAGGTATTATCCAACGATGAGAGTGATCATGATAATGCTAGTGATAGTGATAGTGATGAAGAAGAATTCACTAAAGATGAACTAATCACTATGCTAGAAGATTGCACTCAACATTTTAAAGAATCTAGAAAGGAGTACAAGGGCTTGCTTAAGGAAAAGAAAAACCTTATGCAAGAACTTAATGAGCTTAGGGCATCTTATGAGAGTCTAAAGGTAGACCATAAGAAGCTTCAAAAGTCTCACACCAAGCTTGAAGAAGCTCATTCATCTCTAGTTGAAAAATGTGAAAACATGCCAACTAATGTTGAGAAAGCTAAAACTTGCAACATAGGCATATCATGTGATATAATTGATGAAACTTTTCATAAGCCTATTATTGTTGCTCCCACTAACCCTTCGTGTAGCGCATCCACATCATCCTCATCTAGTAGTGACGGTTTCACTTGTGATTCCACACTAATAGTTGAGAATGAAAATCTCAAGAAGGAGGTAAAAGAGCTCAATCACACCTTAGCTAAGTCTTATGGTAGTAAGGACCGCTTTCTTATGTGCTTGGGTAGCCAAAGAGCTTCTCTCTACAAAGAAGGATTGGGCTATAACCCCAAGAAAGACAAGGCCACTTTTGCTCCTCACAAGACTCGTTTTGTGAAGAACAATGGTAGCTATTGCAAAAGTTGCAAGCAAGTTGGTCACATAGAGCAACATTGCATGAACAAGAAATCCAATGCTAATGTATCCTCAATCAAGTTTGATTCTTTCTATATGCTTACCAATGGTACAAATGGTGTTCATGCTAAGTTCATTGGTACACCATGGATGGGCTCAAAGAAGAAAGTCATTTGGGTACCAAAGAGCTTAGTCTCTAACCTTGGAGGACCCAAACAAGTTTGGGTACCTAAAAAGAATTGATCTTGTCTTGTAGGTCAATTACAAAGCCGGAGAAAGGAATTGGGTGCTTAATAGTGGGTGCACTCAACATATAACCGGAGACTCTTGTATGTTCAATTCAATTGATACAAGTCAAAATGGTGGTTTTGATGCTATCACTTTTGGCAACAACAAGAAAGGCAAGGTCAAGGGGCTTGGTAAAATTGCTATCTCAAATGACATGAGCATATCTAATGTGTTGCTAGTTGAGAGCTTGGATTTCAATCTTTTATCGGTGGCACAACTTTGTGATCTTGGCTTCAAGTGCATATTTGGTAGTGATGATGTTGAATTCATAAGTGTTGATGGATCAAATTTGATATTTAAAGGATTTAGACATGGTAGCTTATACTTGGTTGACTTCAATAATAGTGAGACACAATTGACATCATGCTTGCTTAGTAAATCTAGTATGGGATGGTTGTGGCATAGAAGGCTTGGTCATGTTGGAATGAAACAATTGAACAAACTTTTGAGGCATGACTTAGTTAGAGGCTTGAAAGATGTCACCTTTGAAAAGGATAAACCATGTAGTGCTTGTCAAGCCGGCAAACAAGTTGGAAATACACATCCTAGTAAGAGTGGAATGAGCACATCAAAGACATTTGAGCTATTGCAATGGATTTGTTTGGGCCAATAACATACACTAGCATTGGTGGCAACAAGTATTTTTTTGTGATTGTTGATGACTACACTAGATATACTTGGGTGTTCTTTCTCTATGACAAGAGTGATGTTTATGATCTATTCAAGTCTTGTGGGGGGATAGACCCCGTATACCCTCATAGGTAGTCTCGGGCTGCTCGGCAAGACAGCCCAGACCAGGCGAAGCCCAGCTTGCTGCCAACCAGGCTGGTAGGCTGGATATCAAGACGGAGGTGTGGTCCGTAACCGACCTCAATTCGGATCACGTACAAGGAAGCTTGTCTCGCAAGTAGTCTTTATCGGTTAGGATAGCTCGAGTCCTCCTAGGATACGACTTGGTGTAGCCGACCTCTGTAACCCTAGCGGCTGACTATATAAAGCAGCCAGGGACCCCCCCTAGAACGCATCTAATCTTCAACTCAATCAGCCCTAGATCGGTCCTCAGATCTACGAGCTGAGTACCTCATTGTATTCTGATACTTGAGAACACAGATAACACGAGAAGCAGGACGTAGGGTATTACGCTTCCGAGCGGCCTGAACCTGGGTAAATCTTTTGTCTGGGTTGTCGTCTTGCTCTTCAACATCCAGATCGCGGTCTAAACGTAACCCTTGCCGAAACTCTACTACTGTGGGGCATCCCGTGGTAGACTGAAGATTATCCGTAATCAACAACTCTTTTGTCAAGAGAGTGCAAAATGAGTTTGAAACTACCATCAAGAAGATTAGAAGTGACAATGGTAGTGAGTTCAAGAACACAAGAATTGAAGATTTGTGTGATGATCTTGGTATTGGACATCAATTCTCTCCAACATACACTCATCAATCCAATGGTGTAGTTGAAAGGAAAAATAGAACCTTAATTGATATGGCTAGATCAATGCTTAGTGAATACAATGTTAGTCATTCATTTTGGAGTGAAGCCATCAACACGGCTTGCTATTGTAGCAACCGTCTCTATTGCCATGGGAAGCTTGGAAAGACATCATATGAGCTATTGAATGGAAGAAAGCCCAACATTGCATACTTTAGAGTGTTTGGTTGCAAATGCTATATTCTCAAGAAAGGCACTAGATTGAGCAAGTTTGAAAAGAAATGTGATGAAGGGTTCTTACTTGGTTATTCTACCACAAGCAAAGCATATAGAGTTTGGAATCTCATAAATGGCACCTTGGAAGAAGTTCATGATGTTGAGTTTGATGAAACCCAAGGATCTCAAAATGAAGCTCAAAACCTTAATGATGTGAGAGGAGATCAATTATCAAATGCAATGAAAAATATGGACATTGGTGATATAAGGCCTGAAAGGATCAAGATGCCCAAGAGGGGGGTTAATTGGGCTTCTCTAAAAAATAATTGCAAGAATTAAATCCTACAAGCCAAACTTCACCCCTAGTGCCTACTTGTGTTCCTTGTGTTTCTATCGATAAAAGTTTTGCACCCTAAGCTCCAATCCTAGACTAGCAAGGCAATTCTAGGAAAGTAAACAAGCAATGAAAGTAGTGCAAGAAAGTAAATGCTTGAAAGTAAGGGATAGGAACACGGCGATGTTTTGCCGAGGTATCGGAGAGTCACCACTCCCCACTAGTCCTCGTTGGAGCACCCGCGCAAGGGTGTAGCTCCCCCTTGATCCGCGCAAGGATCAAGTGCTCTCTACGGGTTGATTCTTTGACACTCCGTCGCGGTGAATCACCCAAAACCGCTCACAACTTGAGTTGGGTCACCCACAATCTCGTCGGATGATCACCGAACTCCCTATCACCACCAAACCGTCTAGGTGATGGCGATCACCAAGAGTAACAAGCTAGAACTCTCACTTGACCACAACAAGCCTAATGAGAAGATGGATGCACACTTGCTAGACTCTTGTCACTAGAGAGGATTCTCAAACTTTGATTCGCAAATCTCAATCCTCACTAGGGCTCTCGCACTCCCTTGCACTTCAAAGGTGTTTCTCAGCTAAACAAATGAGCAAGAGTTATCTTAAAGAGGTGGAGGGGTTGTATTTATAGACCCCTCAGACAAATCCAACCGTTACCTTTCAAAACAGTCAAGCGCGCACTGACCGGACGCGCCTGTCGATATGACCGGACGCGCCGGTCAGTTGTAACGGTCAAAAACGGAAACTTTGAACTGAAAGACCGAACGCGCCGATCTGTGCTGACCGGACGCGCCGGTCTGAGATGACCGGACGCACCGATCAGGGATGATCGGACGCGTCCGATCATGCAAGAGCTCTCTAGAAATATGACCTGACGCAACACCGCGTCCGGTCATAGGTGACCGGATGCGTCAGGTCACCACGGGACCTTACTGGAAGATGACCGGACACGCCGATCTTCTTCACAGTCGCGTCCGATCTTGCTGTTTACCCTCTGAGACACATGTCGGCCTAACCACCGCGTCCGGTCCTCTCAAGGACCGCGTCCGGTCCTCTCAAGGACCGCGTCCGGTCAGTCAGCCAAAAACGCAGTTAACTTTTAGTACTGACCGGACGCGTCCGGTCATGACCAGGACCACGTCCGATCATAGGTAAACGGCTCAAACGTCTTCTAAACGCAATGCAACTTGAACCAAGTCGCTTCTAACTGTACTCTGAGCTTTTCTCGAGCTACCTAGTGCTAAGTTTGACAAGTGTGCACCACACCTAAACATAAGACTCACTTAGGTCAAGCTACTCGCTCATGCCCCTCTTCATAGTATGGTCAAAGGAAGAAACAAAGATCCTAACGACTATTCCAGATGTATCTCAACACCTTGACATCCGGAACTAACCGTCCTTAATCTTATCGTTGATCCTTTGAAAACCGAAACGATTTCCATCAAGGGACATGACTGCCATATTGCCCAAAGCAGTTATTATCTCCATGACCTAACTTACCAATGTTTCTGCAAAACACACGTTAGTCATGGTAATTATGTGTTGTCATTAATTGCCAAAACCAACACCGGGGCCTAGATGCTTTCAATCTCCCCCTTTTTGGTGATTGATGACAACACTTAGATTCAGAAGATATGAGTTGAGGTTTTCGATCATGCTTGGTTCACATAAGCATAAAGCTGTAAGCACAAGGGGTTAGACAATGCTTATGTATTCCAAGCCAACTGAGTGTACTTATAAGATAAGACATAAAAAGTTAGTACACATAAAACAAAGCTCATATGAAATCGGAGTAAGGCATGGAAGCACAACCTTATGAGCTATAAACAAACAAGTGACATGATTTAAAGCTGTGAATAGATAAACCATATAGACTTTAAGGTATCTCATAAGATCACATGTCACATGAATGCAATTACTTGTAAGGTAAACATGATGCTTGAGAGTAGCACACACAAAAAACGAAAACTACCCCTAAGCTCCCCCTGAATCTATTTTCTCTCTCCCTCTTTGGCATCAACCGCCAAAACACTAATCTAAGGATCTGATGGGGGAACAGACGGAGTCGAGTCGGGTGCCGAGGAGCGCGGAGTGATCACAAACTGTGAGATGTCTCCCTCGAACTCGGAGCTATCTGGCTGACCCTCTGAAGAAGCACGCGGTTGTGAAACGGTCTGGGTCTGATCAACAGGAACAGGTGCTGCTGAAGTAGCGATAAGTGGAGCAGTCTCTGTGACCTGAGCCTGAAGTGAGCCAAAAACTAGGAGATCTGTAGAGGCAACTGATGATGGAACAGTCTCTGTAGTGCCTGTCCCTGTTACTGGAAAGAAAACTACCTCTGAACCTGACAACCCTGAAGAAGTAGTAACTGTGGTGTGTGAGGGCGTCGGCTGACCAGTCAACTCGCTATAAGTGGCACTCAGATCAAAGAACGGTGTGCCGGTCAACATGTGAGGGCGAGGCTGGTCTGAAGGAGTAAATCCTGTCTGTATGGGCGTGTAGCTCGGGGACTGGAATGACTGAGGAACCTGTAGCTGTGGAGATGTGAACTGAAAACTCGGCTGATCCTGACTTGAAGGTCCACTGAAAGGTATATCTGAAGTCAGGCTAGATGCAGGTGGAGGAGCCCCAACTGTGATAAGGTGACGCAGAAGCTCCAAGTACTGCTGCTGGCTGGCTGCACTCTGTCGCTGCATCTCATACTGCTGACGCTGCATCTCGACCTGTTGGCGCTGTATCTCAAGCTGTTGTCTTTGGAACTCATCCTGTCGAGCCTGTATCTGTGCAAACGCAGCAGCTGTGTCTTGAGCCTGTCTCTGTAGCTGTTGCTCCTGTCGCTCCTGTGCCTGGGTCAGCCTCTCAAGTATAGCCACCATGGCTGGGTCTGAGCGGGAGGCTGAACCAGAGCCACCGGCCTCGTGGTCATGAGGCCGAGGAGACCGATACCTGGGGATGGGCTGATAGTCCTCATCAGTGCTGTCAGAGGCCTCATCCTCAGCTATATCAGCGGGCTGAGCATCTAGATCTGCCAGTTCTGCCTCAGCAAGACCCTGTATGGTCGCATCCTGCTCAGCTGCTGTCTCACGCACCTCAGGTCTCTCTCTCTATCCTGGTGCATGGATCTGCTCCCTGGTAACTGAAGCCCATAACTGACGAATATCATACTCAGGAAAAATAGTAGTAGTGTCAGTTATCTCAGCACTAATCTCTAAAGGCAGCTCAAGTGTAGATCTGATGATAAAACAAATCCAATGAGCATAGGGCAGCTGACGGTGTCCCTTGAAACCTTCTGCCAGGGTGTCCTCCATCTCACTGACCATAAGATCCCAAATATCAAAAGGTGTCTGTGAAAGAAGATGGTGAACAACCCAGAGCTGCATCCTGGTCAGTCCCTCTCTATAGCCAAGTCTAGGAAGAAGAGTGCGTCTGACAATAGCATCCAAGACTCGGGCAAGCGGTGTCAGACTGGCAGGTGTACGACGAGACCCTTCGCCAAAAGGCTCACGAAAGCAGGGTCAGATCAGGTCTGTAGGTGGCACAGAACCGCCATGAGAGCGTCTAGGTGGAGCTGTCTGACCGAAGCAGAGCTGGTGAATCTTCGTGTCTGAAGCTGGGAGTCGGAGAATCTCCCGTACTCTGGAGCTGTACAGTCTGCGGTCGCGGCCTCTGAATGCAAAGTGTATGAACTCATGGGCTGGATCAATCCATAATGAAGCATAAAACTCCCTAACCCAAGTGCCGCAATATGCACCTGTCCGTCCAAGAAAATCTGATAGGCCTGGTAGATAGGACAGATGCGGACGTAGCTGCTCACCTACAACCTCAATAAGTGACTCAATGCGACAGACCCTCTGTGGTCGAAAAGCAATGCCACTGTAAACAAGAGCTCTGTAAAAATCCTTCTGGAGAGGAGTATAGAATCCCTCTGAAGCTCTGGAGTCTCTCTGAGGTGGGAACCACCGGCTGACCTCAACAAATCTCAAACTCTGCACCTGACGTGCAGTGGCACCTCTTAGGTCGAAGTGCTCAACTGGTGGTGTACCTCTAACTCTCGGAGGTGGACGTCCTCCACGACGCTGGCCCTCTGGCCTGGGAGTCACCTGAGTCCGTGTGCGTGTGGAGCGGCGATGTGATGGAGTCTGAGCTGCCTGTTCCGCTGTCCCCTCTAAAGGTGCTACAGGTGGATCCACTGACATAGTATCTGCATCCATTGGCACTCCTGTGCCCTCAGTGGTCTCAGTGGTCTCTGTACCAAGCTGTCGTCCTTCAAGATGAAAACGACTGTCTCCAATGCGTATACCACTGCTCCTGCCACCCCTCTCAACTGCATCAGCTGCATCTGCCACTGCCTGAGCTATCTCTGTATCAGTAAGAGTCTTCTTCTTCTTTCTGGACATGATCTTTATGCGCTTACCACGCGCAACCTCAGACAGACGAGGAGGACTGTCATCCCCGTCACTAGGAGTACCACCATCATTCTTGCAACGAACCATGTTGTCACACTGTCGGAAAACCTCTGAAAGATAGTGTACTGACACTCGAGAGGCTTGGCCTCAATCCGTATCCGCAAGCTTGGCCTCGGATCCAATCAGCAGAACAATAGTCACCCCGACAAACCGATAGACTCGCTCGACGAGAGATGATCCGATGACCGGAAGACGATCTCGACGAATTAGGGTTACCCGAAGACGGCGATCGAAACCCTTGTGGAGACGGAGACGATCGCGAGGATTCGAAGATGAAAACCTAGCAACCTAGGGTTAGGATATGGGGGTCTTTGCAGGGGATTTGAAGATCGTGTACGGCAAACGGTTCGCGACACGAGGCTAGGGCGCAGGGGAGATCGCCGGAGGAGAACCAACGGCGGCGCGCAAACAAGGGCGCGGTGGCGCAGTCGTGGCGGCGGTGGCGCGAGCGTAGGGCGCAGGGCGCAGCTACGGGCGCAAGGCGTGGCTACGGCAGTGACGCGGGCAGCGGCTACAGCGGTGGCGCGGGCAGCGGCTGCGGCGGTGGCGCGGGCAGCGGCGTAGGGCGCAGGACATGGCGGCGGCGAAAGCAAGGTTAGATGAAAAAGGAAAAAAGATCCAGTCGTACGGTTAAAGGGGCGAGATCCGCTTTATGCGTGATGACCAGACGCGGTGGTCGAATGACCAGACGCGGTGGAGGCAGCATCCGGTCACACTCCAGTAAGCTCCTAGAATGACCGGACACGTTCGATTATCCACGATCGGACGCTGACAGCGTCCGGTTTCGATTTTCCCGGAAGACTAAGATAGATGACCGGACGTGGTGGTGGTTACCGGGACCGGACGCGGTGGTCAGTAGGGGCGCGTCCGGTGCAGCGTCCGATCACAGGAACAGAAGACGGTCTTCAGGATGACCGGACGCGCTGGTGGTCGCTGGGACCGGACGCGGTGGTGAAGCAGCACTGCGTCCGGTGCAGCGTCCGGTCCAGCGTCCGGTTACTGTTTTTCACACTTTTTTTTCATTCCGAACTTTGACGCGACTTCTCCCAATCAAGTTCCAATTCAAAGAGACACAAATAAACACCAATTGGAACAAGATATGAGTGACCTCACTCAAACCCTCAACTTTCTCAAAATAGATTGCCTTAGGCTATTATTATTTTTAGGAAAATAGGCAACAAACACCCGAGGAGCAACATATGGCCATGCAATAGATTTTTTGAACCATTGGGAGCGTCAAAAAGCTCTCTCTACCCATGGACGAACACAGAGGTTGCTCAAAGCTTAACCGAAAAGAAACAACAAAAGCAACAACCATGCATATGCAATGCAAAACAAGTAAGTAAAGCTAGGTTGCTTGTCAAGTTTGATCCACGGTTAGGCTTCTTCACTCCTCCAAAGGAGGGTTATCGTAACCATGTTAGTCAAGCCCTAGATGCATTGCGGGTAATTAAACATGACATAAAATACAATGCAATGCAAGGGACAACATAAGTTCATCTTTTAAAGTTACTAGAATCAAGCACATTTAGTTCACTTCTCAACCTACAAAAGGTAGCTTCATCCAAAGGTTTAGTAAAGATATCCGCTAATTGATCTTCACTTCTTACACCTTCTAGTGATATGTCATTTTTAGCAACGTGATCTCTTAGAAAGTGGTGGCGGATATCAATGTGCTTGGTGCGAGAGTGTTGTACCGGATTATTGGCAATTTTAACCGCACTTTCATTGTCACATAAAAGCGGCACCTTTTTAAGAACAACTCCATAGTCTAGGAGGGTTTGTTTCATGTATAGGATTTGAGCACAGCAAGCCCCCGCGGCAATGTATTCCGCCTCGGCGGTGGACAAAGCCACACTATTTTGCTTTTTAGATGACCATGATACTAAGGATCTCCCAAGCAAATGGCACCCTTCGGATGTGCTTTTTCTATCAATTTTGCAACCGGCATAATCCGAATCGGAGTAGCCAACTAGTTGGAATCTAGCTCCTTTGGGATACCATAATCCAATGCTTGGAGTATACTTAAGATATCTTAGGATTATTTTTACTGCACTTAAGTGAGGTTCTTTAGGGCACGCTTGAAAGCGGGCACACATGCACACACTAAACATGATGTCAGGCCTAGATGCGGTAAGATACAACAAGCTACTAATCATAGAACGGTAAAGAGTTTGATCGATTGGTTTACCTCCCTCATCTAGGTCGAGATGTCCATTAGTTGGCATTGGGGTCTTGATTGGCTTGCATTCTTCCATATTGAATCTTTTGAGAAGATCCTTGGTATACTTCTCTTGAGAGATAAAGATCCCTTCTCTCATTTGCTTGACTTGAAACCCAAGGAAGAATGTTAGCTCACCAATCATTGACATCTCAAACTCTTTTGACATCAATTCACCAAATTCTTTGCAATAGTCTTCAATTGTTGACCCGAAGATGATATCATCAACATATACTTGACAAATGAAGATCTCTTCTTTGAATTTTTTTGGTGAATAGTGTGGTGTCAACCTTCCCAATGGTGAAGCCCTTCTCAATAAGGAAGTCCCGAAGGCGCTCATACCACGCTCTAGGGGCTTGCTTGAGCCTATATAGCGCCTTGGACAACCTATAAACGTGATTAGGATATCTAGGGTCTTTAAACCCGGGAGGTTGTTCAACAAAGACTAGTTCATTTATAAAGTCATTTAAGAATGCACTTTTCACATCCATTTGATATAGTTTCATATCATGATGTGATGCATATGCAAGTAGGATACGGATGGCTTCAAGTCTTGCAACGGGTGCAAAAGTCTCTCTAAAATCAAGACCTTCAACTTGAGAGAACCCTTTTGCAACTAGTCTTGCCTTGTTTCTTACCACTACTCCTTGATCATCTTGCTTATTGCGGAACACCCACTTGGTTCCAATGACTCTTGCACCTTTTGGATGCTCTTCAAGTGTCCATACTTGATTGTGGGCGAAGTTGTTCAATTCTTCATGCATGGCATTCACCCAATCCGGATCTTGAAGAGCTTCTTCTACATTCTTAGGTTCAAGACAAGAGACAAAAGAGTGATGTTCAACAAAAGAATTGAATTTTTGAGATCGAGTCATTACACCATTTGTTGGACTCCCTATGATGAGATCTTGTGGATGTGCTTGAAGTAGAGGTGAGTTTCTTCGATCAACCATTTGAGGGGTGGGATGAGGAGCATCAACATCTTGTGCTTGTGCCTTGGCTTGATGATGAGAGACATGGGTGTCTTCATTTTCAACTCTCTCATTCTTGTCATCATCTTGAGGCACATATGATGAAGATGGTGGATTGACAATTTATACATCGTCTTCATCATCTTTAGGCTTGATGTCTCCCACGGGCATGTTCTTCATGGCCTCCCTCAATGGTTCATCACCTACATCATCACAATTCTTAATTGCTCCTTGGGAGCCGTTAGATTCATCAAATTCCACATCATATGTTTCTTCAACCAAACCGGTGGCGTGGTTAAATACTCTATATGCTTTGGACTTTGATGAGTAGCCAACAAGAAAACCAATATCACAACATCTTTGGAACTTCCCTAGGTGTTGACGCTTCTTGTAGATGTAGCATTTGCACCCAAACACCCGGAAGAATGAGACGTCCGGCTTCTTCCCATTTAGCAACTCATAAGGGGTCTTGCAAAGGAACTTTTGTAGGAAGAGGCGATTTAAAGCATAGCATGCGGTGTTGATCGCCTCGGCCCATAATTTCTTCGGTGTATTGTACTCATCTAGCATTGTTCTTGCAAGAGTGATCAAGGTCCAGTTCTTCCTCTCAACTACACCATTTTGTTGTGGAGTGTAGGTTGATGACACTTCATGCTTGATTCCAATTTCATCACAATAGGCTTCAATGTTGGTGTTGTCAAATTCTTTTCCATTGTCACTTCTAATCTTCTTTATTTTGACTTCAAATTCATTTTGAGCTCTCTTTGCAAACTTCTTGAAGCAACTTGCCACTTCGTTTTGTCATGAAGAAAGAAAATCCAAGTGTATCTTGAGAAGTCATCCACAATCACAAGACAATAAAGATTTCCACCCAAACTCTTGTAAGTTGTAGGACCAAACAAATCCATGTGAAGAAGTTCTAGTACTCTTGATGTTGACATGTAGGCTTTGGTTGGGTGAGTGTTTGCAACTTGTTTGCCGGCTTGACATGCACTACAAGGTTTGTCCTTTTCAAACTTTACATCCTTCAAGCCTCTTACTAGTTCTTTCTTCAAAAGCTTGTTAAGAGTGTTCATTCCAACATGAGCAAGCCTCCTATGCCAAAGCCATCCAAGTGTGGTCTTGGTGAACAAACATGTCATCAAGTTTGCATCTTCGGAGGTGAAGTCAACAAGATAAAGATTATTGTATCTAAAACCCTTGAAGATTACTTGCTTGTCTTCTATCTTGGTAACAACCACTTCATTTGGACCAAACAAGCATTGATAGCCAAGATCACAAAGTTGCCCAACGGATAGTAAGTTGAAACTCAATGAAGCAACATAGAGCACATTGGAGAGAGAATGATCATTTGATATTGCAACCTTGCCTATACCCTTGACTTTGCTCTTTGAATTATCCCCAAATGTGATCTTGTCTTGGCATACCCCATCCTCTTCAAGTGAGGTGAACATACGAGGATCACCGGTCATATGTTGTGTGCAACTACTATCAATCACCTAATGAGATCCACCGGTCTTGTAGTTCACCTACACACAAGAGATCAAGCCTTTTGTTTAGGGACCCAAAATTGAGAGGGACCCTTAACTTTTTCAACTAGTGACTTGGCAACCTAAATTTTCTTTGGCCTATTCTTGTTGGGAGGACCCAAGAACATAACTTTCATCTTTCCACTAGAGTCCTTTCTAAGCATGTAGTGAGCATTGAAAGCAAAGGGTCTAGCATGCTTGGGCAAGGGTTATGGTGGTGGGGTTTTGCACTCATGAGCAAAATGGCCTTCTTGTCCACACTCAACACATCTCTTTGGCTTGGGCTAAGTCTTGCCTTGTTGTTGTTTGGCCTTGACCTTCTTCTCTTGATTTGCCAAATACCCAATGCCACTCCTATCCAACTTCATGACGGTGTTCATGAGTAGCTCACTTTTCAAGTGTTGGCCTCTTGTGAACTTGCTTATGCCGGTCTTAAGATGCTCTTTCTCTTGCTTGAGCTTCTTGTTTTCTTCAATGAGTGACTCATTTGAAGCTTGCTTTTCAAGAGCCAACAACTTCTTGTTCTCAACTTTAAGCTTTTCATTTTCACTCTTGAGCTTGACATACTCATCATAGTCATTTGCCTCAACCACACTCTTGCCTTTGCCGCTAGAACCTTGCTCAAAGTTCTCAACAATCAAATCATCACATGATGTAGCTATATCAATCTTAACAATTTAGTTAGTAGCATCATGTGTCTCAAGAGCAAGCTCATTAGCAACAATAAGAGTATCATAGTTGATTTTCAATGTAGTATATTCTTCTTTTAGAGAGTTGAGTCTAGTCATGAGTTCACTATGCCTCTTCTCAATTTTATTATGCTTATCTTTAAGCTCCTTGTTAGAAATTTTAAGCTCTTTGAGAGAAGAAGACATGGTTTCATTTTGATCTATGAGCTCATCCCTAGCATCATGTGCACTTTCAAGTTTAGATGAGAGTATTTCATTTTCATGTTGAAGCTCATCATTTTCATTTCTAGTCCTCCTTATGATTTTAGAATATTTGTTTAACAATTTTACTAATTCATCATAAGAAGGTGCATCATATTCATCATCACTATCACTATCATCACTATCACTATTTTGTACCTTTCGATCACCTTTAGCCATGAGACATAGGTGGGAAGCGGATGATGACGGTGAGGACGGCGGTGAAGATGATGATGAGGATGTTGATGACGATGGTGATGGCCCAACCACAAGTGCGGCGATCTTCTCTTTTTCATCATCACTTTCATCGCTGGAGGACTCACATGATGATTCAATGTCGGGGAGCCAATCACCAACAATATAAGCCTTGCCTCCCTTCTTCTTCTTGTAGAACTCTCTTTTCTTGCCATCTTTCTTCTTGTATGGTTTGTTCTTTCTTTTATCATCTTCTTCTTCACTTGAATCATCTTTCTTGCCCTTGTACTTATTCTTGTTCTTGTCTTTTGGAGGCCTTAGGCATTGATGAGCTAGATGGCCAAGTTCTCCACAATTGAAGCAATCCATTTCGGAGATTGGCTTCCTCTTGGTACTAGTGAAGAATTTCTTCTTCTTGCCATCGAACTTGATGCCACTTTTGTTGAGCTTCTTTAGCATCTTGGTGGTTCTTCTCACCATGAGTGCAAGTGATTCATCATCAATATCACTCTCACTTGTGCTCTCTTGCACTATCATGGCTTGGCCCTTCTTCTTTTTCTTTTCATAGCTAGCTTTGAAGGCCAAGTCCTTCTTCTTGGAAGATGATGAGCCCTCTTCCGGAGTGATGTGCATGTACATCTCATGTGCATTGATCTTCCCCAATACTTGAGTTGGTGTTGCGGAGGAGAGATCACTTTGATGAAGTACGGTGACAATGTGTCCATACTTCTCAACGGGAGAACACTTAAGATCCTCCTTGCAACATCCGATTGACTCATTTTAGTGAGTCCAAGAGCATTAAGATCCTCTACAAGAACATTCAAACGAGTGTACATGTCGTTAGCACTTTCTTTAGGAAGCATCTCAAAAGAATTAATTTTCTTTAAGGCAATATGATAGCGTTCCTCACGCTCACTCTTGGTTCCCTCATGGAGAGCACAAAGATTCTCCCACAATTCATGAGCATTTTTGGCATTACGCACACGATTGAAGATATCTTTGCCTAGTGCCCGGTAGATTGCATTTTTCGCTTTTGCATTCCATCGGTCGTATTTCTCCTCGTCACCACTTGGGTTAGCGGGATCCCTTATGGGGGGAAGCCCTTCGGTTGTGGCTCTAAGGCACCCAACATATATGGCTTCAAGGTATGTCTCCATACGAATTTTCCAATATGGAAAATCGTCTCCCTCAAAAGTGGGAGGTGGTCCTTCCCCATTAGACATCTTGCTCTAGGCGGTAAAGCCTAAAAATAGAGCAACACGGCTCCAATACCAATTGAAAGGATCAAGATGCCCAAGAGGGGGGGGTGAATTGGGCTTCTCTAAAAAATAATTGCAAGAATTAAATTCTACAAGCCAAACTTCACCCCTAGTGCCTACTTGTGTTCCTTGTGTTTCTACCGATAAAAGTTTTGCACCCTAAGCTCCAATCCTAGACTAGCAAGGCAATTCTAGGAAAGTAAACAAGCAATGAAAGTAGTGCAAGAAAGTAAATACTTGAAAGTAAGGGATAGGAACACGGCGATGTTTTGCCGAGGTATCGGAGAGTCGCCACTCCCCACTAGTCCTCGTTGGAGCACCCGCGCAAGGGTGTAGCTCCCCCTTGATCCGCGCAAGGATCAAGTGCTCTCTACGGGTTGATTCTTTGACACTCCGTCGCGGCGAATCACCCAAAACCGCTCACAACTTGAGTTGGGTCACCCACAATCTCGTCGGATGATCACCGAACTCCCTATCACCACCAAACCGTCTAGGTGATGGCGATCACCAAGAGTAACAAGCTAGAACTCTCACTTGACCACAACAAGCCTAATGAGAAGATGGATGCACACTTACTAGACTTTTGTCACTAGAGAGGATTCTCAAACTTTGATTCGCAAATCTCAATCCTCACTAGGGCTCTTGCACTCCCTTGCACTTCAAAGGTGTTTCTCAGCTAAACAAATGAGCAAGAGTTATCTTAAAGAGGTGGAGGGGTTGTATTTATAGACCCCTCAGACAAATCCAACCGTTACCTTTCGAAACAGTCAGGCGTGCACTGACCGGACGCGCCTGTCGATATGACCGGACGCGCCGGTCAGTTGTAACGGTCAAAAACGGAAACTTTGAACTGAAAGACCGGACGCGCCGATCTGTGCTGACCGGACGCGTCGGTCTGAGATGACCGGACGCGCCGATCAGGGATGATCGGACGCGTCTGATCATGCAAGAGCTCTCTGGAAATATGACCTGACGCAACACCGCGTCCGGTCATAGGTGACCGGACGCGTCAGGTCACCACGGGACTTTACTGGAAGATGACCGGACGCGCCGATCTTCTTCACAGTCGCGTCCGATCTTGCTGTTTACCCTCTGAGACACGTGTCAGCCTAACCACCGTGTCCGGTCCTCTCAAGGACCGCGTCCGGTCAGTCAGCCGAAAACGCAGTTAACTTTTAGTACTGACCGGACGCGTCCGGTCATGACCAGGACCGCGTCCGGTCATGACCAGGACCGCGTCCGGTCATAGGTAAATGGCTCAAACGTCTTCTAAACGCAATGCAACTTGAACCAAGTCGCTTCTAACTGTACTCTGAGCTTTTCTCGAGCTACCTAGTGCTAAGTTTGACAAGTGTGCACCACACCTAAACATAAGACTCACTTAGGTCAAGCTACTCGCTCATGCCCCTCTTCATAGTACGGTCAAAGGAAGAAACAAAGATCCTAACGACTATTCCAGATGTATCTCAACACCTTGACATCCGGAACTAACCGTCCTTAATCTTATCGTTGATCCTTTGAAAACCGAAACGATTTCCATCAAGGGACATGACTGCCATATTGCCCAAAGCAGTTATTATCTCCATGACCTAACTTACCAATGTTTCTGCAAAACACACGTTAGTCATGGTAATTATGTGTTGTCATTAATTGCTGAAACCAACACCGGGGCCTAGATGCTTTCAAGGCCGATGCAAGTTGATAATGATGATATTCATGTGATCAACCAAAGTGTGCAAATTGATACAAATCAAGCAAGCTCTAGTAGTTCTCCTAATGAAGCTCAAGTTCAAGGTCAAACAAGTGGAAGCAATCAACTCCCAATACTCCAACCTACTAGCATTGCAAGAGATCATCCGTTGGATCAAATCATTGGTGGAATTCAAAGTGGTGTTCAAACTAGATCAAGACTAGCATCCTTTTGTGAGCACTACTCATTTGTGTCACTTGAAGAACCTAAGAAATTAGAAGATGCTTTAAAGGATTCCGATTGGGTAAATGCCATGCATGAAGAGCTAAACAACTTCATTAGAAATCAAGTTTGAAAACTTGTTGAGAGGCCAAAGAACTACAATGTGATTGGTACTAAGTGGGTCTTTAGAAATAAGCAAGATCAAGATGGCATGGTTGTGAGAAACAAAGCAAGATTAGTAGCACAAGGATACACTCAAGTTGAGAGTCTTGACTTTGGAGAGACATATGCACCGGTTGTAAGATTGGAGGCAATTAGAATCTTATTAGCATATGCTTGTGCACATAACATCAAGCTCTATCAAATGGATGTCAAGAGTGCATTTCTCAATGGCTACATCAATGAAGAATTTTATGTTGAGCAACCTCCCTGTTTTGAAGATGACAAGAAGCCCGACCATGTTTACAAGCTAAAGAAGGCATTGTATGGTTTGAAGCAAGCACCTAGAGCATGGTATGAGAGGTTGAGGGACTTTCTCCTCTCTAAAGGGTTCAAGATGGGAAATGTTGACACCACTCTCTTCACCAAGAAGCTTGGAAATGACTTGTTTGTGTTGCAAATCTATGTGGATGATATTATTTTTGGATCAATCAATCAAAACTTTTGTGAAGAGTTTGGAAATATGATGGCTAATGAGTTTGAGATGTCTATGATTGGAGAGCTTAGTTACTTCCTTGGACTTCAAATCAAGCAAATGAAGAATGACACTTTTGTAAGTCAAGGAAAGTACATCAAGGACATGATCAAGAAGTTTGGATTGCAAGATGCTAAGCCAATGAGTACTCCAATGGGCACTAATGATCAGTTGGGCATTGATGCTAGTGGAAACATGATAGATCAAAAGCTATACCGGTCTATGATTGGAAGTTTGCTATATGTCACCGCCTCTAGGCCGGATGTGATGTTTAGTGTGTGCAAGTGTGCAAGATATCAAGCTTCACCTAGAGAAATTCACTTGAAAAGGATATTGAGATATCTTAAGGGCACTCATGATGTTGGATTATGGTATCCCAAGGGGTCTAATTTTGAGTTGATTGGATATTCGGACTCCTACTATGGTGGATGCAAGATTGATAGAATAAGCACAAGTGGCATTTGTCAATTGCTTAGAAGGTCTCTTGTTTCATGGTCATCAAAGAAATAAAATAGTGTTGCACTATCTACCGCCGAGGCCGAATATATTAGTGCCGGTAGTTGTAGTGCACAATTGCTTTGGATGAAAGCAACCTTGAATGACTTTGGAATTAAATTCAAGAATGTGCCTTTGTTTTGTGATAATGAGAGTGCTATCAAGATGACACAAAATCCGGTTCAACATTCAAGAACCAAGCACATTGACATAAGGCACCACTTCATAAGAGACCATCAATAAAAGAGTGATATTAGCATTGAGAGCATTGGCACCGAAGATCAACTAGCCGATATCTTTACAAAGCCACTTGATGAGAAGAGATTTTACAAGTTAAAGAATGAATTGAACATACTTGACTTCTCCAACTTGAAATGAGTGCACCCCCACATTTTTAATATGACATGCCTCTCCTCCAACATAGCAAGGTAAAGTTGTTTGGCATATCATTCATACTTTGCTAAGGACATGGTTAGAACATATAGATATATTTGCATAAAAGATAAGCTCATTCATGAAAATCAAATGATTTTGATGTATATATGGTACCACTATTGCTTATATGTTTGATTGATCTAGTGGTAGCATATGACATGTTTGTGGGCTTGCAAACCTAGTGTTGAATCTAGAAAATAAGCTCATGATGTGTAATTCAACATGCTCAAGATAACCCTTATACTTCATGAGATGTGAAGAAGCTTGTGCTTGGATCAAACCGAATTACATATTCTAGGCAAGTGATCTAGATTAAACCAAAATTTGGGCTCCCTCATTTTGATTGACTTATCTCTCACTAAAATTGGCACTTTTTTGGTGATTGTTGACAAAGAGGAAGAGAAAAGTCACAAAGATATTGCAAAGAGGGACAAAGATATAATAAGGGGAAGAGAAAAGTCACAAAGATAAAAAGTTAAGTTACAAAGGGGGAGAAAGGGATCAATTAAAATTGAGCACACAAGTAGGGGGAGCAAGCTCATGAATTATTTGTTGCATTTGTCTGTGAATTAACATGATGAATTGTTGCATTGCAAAGCTTAAATTCATATTCATGTTTGTATGGTGTATGCTAGAAATAGAACTTGAATGATGATTTGTTGAGAGTAGCCTTACAAGTGGTATCTAGACACCTTTTGCTTATAATGTTGATCTCACGGGGTACTTTAGTGTTTGTGATCTTTACAAGTGATGTATTACAAGTGGTGTCTAGCTACATCGATGCTAAGGGTGGTATATAAAGGCAACTCCGATTGGTACCACGCTTCAAAGATCCATTCTATATACCTCAGCATCAATTTGATAGTAGTAACTCTCCCAAAATTCAAATCCGTACATATGTGCATAATTGAACCAAACTCATAGAAGCACATATGTAGGGGGAGCTAATACTATCGAAATTGAAAATTGATTTCATTTCATATCTTTGTGATGGTTGTCATCAATTACCAAAAAGGGGGAGATTGAAAGGCCAAGTTTGGTTTTGGTAATTAATGACACCAAGTTGCTAACGCTATGTGTTAAGTATTTTGAGTTAGACATAAGCAACACATGTGATAAAGGTGCATGTGGCAAGGAGCGGTGGCCACAAGATCACAAAGAGATGGTGCATGGACATGAAATGATGATCATGGTGGAGATGCACCTAATATGATGGACATGATGTTCAAATGGAAGAGAAGGATCTAAGAGCGCAAGGCAAAGGTATAACCATAGGGTTTTCCTTTTGCCAGTCTAAGATGAGTAGAGAAGTGATTGACCGGGTTTAGGATACATAGCCGACTATCAAGATGGGCAATCACAGTTAGCTCGGGAATCAAGTGCCACTAAATCATTGTCTTGAGCATATGCATTAGGATCTAGTAAAAGAGCTAACATAACGCCTTGAGAAATGATTGTGAAATGCTAACACACATGCACATGGTGGTGTACACTTGGTGGTGTTAGCACATTTGCGAAGGCGGTGGAGTTTAAGCGGTAGAGAGGGGTTTGGGTTCCTCTCTCTCTCCCGTCGAGCTTGCGAGGCAGGATTCGGTGCTTTTTGGGAAGTGAAACGTCTATTTTCTATTGCGCCGGAAGTCGGAAAAGAAACGGAGGCGAACGGAGGTCACTGTGGTGACCGGACACTGCACCGGACGCGGTCACGGCTTGACCAGCGCGTCCGGTCAGTTCATTCGGTCAGCGCGCCTAGGGTGAGTGACCGGACGCTGGTCTGGACTGACCAGCGTGTCCGGTCAGTTCACCTGTGCGCAGAAGCAGAGCGCGCGACCGACGCGTCCGGTCCTTCACGGGACCAGCGCGTTCGGTCAGACGTCCAGAGGGACAGAGAGCAGCGGAGTGATGATCGGACACGCGGCGCGTCCGGTCACGTACGATCGGACGCGTCTGGTCGTTGAGGGAGCTTACTGGACTCAAACCGGACGCTGGCACTGTCGCGTTCGGTCATTCGCTAGGGCGCGTCCGGTCGTTGCTTTGCGGGCTCGCAGTGCTGAGCGATCGGCGCGTCCGGTCAGTTGACCAGCGCGTCCGGTCATACGCTAGAGCGCGTCCGGTCATAGCAACGGTAACTTCTGACACGCACTGTTCACGCTTGTCCTGTAGTGACCGGACGCGTCCGGTCACCCTGACCGGTGCGTCCGGTCATCCTGATTTGAACTGCGTTGTCTGTAACGGCTAGCTGCGTACCCCTTCGTTATAAATAGACGTTGGCCGGGGTTTGAGGGTAACTCTTGCACATTTTGAGACCTAGAGACATACTTTGAGCTAGAGAACAACCCCTCCACTCATCTCTTTGATTAGTTGCACATCTTGAGTGAGATTCAAGTGCATTGCTTGAGAGTTGCATTCTAGAGGCACTTGATCTTCGAGTTGCTGCGGATTTCTTGTAACTCTTCCGTGTTTCCTTACACGGTAGACAGCTTGGAGCTGCGGAGGTGATTGAGCTCGCAATTGGAGATTGTTGAAACCTTCACCAAGTGTTGTAAGTGGTTCTTGATCCTTCCCCGCAGGAGTTCGCAAATTGGATACTCTAGTGGAGCTCGTGGCTTGGAGGATCCCCATCTTGTGTGCGGTTGTGCGGCGCCCGCCGAGGGCTTGACTCTTGATAGCCGATTAGCTCGCGAACCGACAAGTGGGTGTATCGCCACAACGGGGAGTAGCTTGCCGGGAAGCAAGTGAACCTCGGGATAAATTCTTGTGTCATTCTCTTCCCGAGGACTTCTCTTGTGTGATTGATTGATTGGTATTTCTCATCTCTTCACGGCGGTATAATCACTCGAAGCTCTTCTCTCGTATTACTTCTTATTTCTACCTTGTAGTTGTTGTTGTGTTTAGTGGATAGCCTTGTACTAGACTTGTGTAGGTGGCTTGCTTAATTAGTTAGAGCTAGTGCTTTTGCTTCGCCACCTTTCGTACTAACTTGTGGTTAAGCAGTTCTTGTAGAAGTTTTAATTAGGCTATTCACTCCCCCTCTAGCCTATTTGGACCTTACACCATGGCTAGCGGCACCGGCCAGATCTGTGCGTGGGCGAGGCCGAGGTGGGCGCGGGCACGGCGGCAGCTCCTCTGCCGCGTGGGCGGCGCATCCGGCCTCCTTCCCCATCCCAGCGCGTCCGCGGCCTCCTCGTCGGCCGACGACCCGGCCTGCTCCGACCTCCTCCCGCCGTTCCCCGTCCCCGGCGGCCGGGGCTCCGCGGCCTCCACCCTGCTCTGCTCTCCCTCTACCCTTGTTGTGTCGAGGGCCAGACCGAGGTGGGGCCGCGCGAGCGCTTTAGCGGACGAACGGCAAACCGCTATATTTAGCGGATGGAAGAGCTCACGCTATTTTAGCGTGACCTTTACCGGACGCCGCTGCAACGTTTTTGATACGCTATCACTGCTATAGCGGATCCTTTACCGGACCCGGTGCGGATAGCCTTAGTTCTCTAAATTTTACCGGACATGCCGAGCTGCCGACAGTGTAGTCTGTACTTGTGCTGCTGTATTTCTCAACTCCAATCGGACTTCCTGTGATCTCTGAAAACACAACGCACGATTGGGAGGCGTTTCAGAACATAAGGACTAACGTTGGAAGCTCAGGCATTCCAGGTAGAGTTTTACCACCGTGCTAATCTGGACACTACGAAAAGTAAGACACGATTTCATAACTTTTTAATCTCACCTCCTTACTGGATGTGTGTCATGTATAGGAGGTAATCAGTAATAACTCTGAAACTAGTGTAGACGTCTAGTTTTCATAGTACGTTGCCCTTGTTTAGTTCCCTCAATTCTCTCCTAAATTTCACTATGTAAAAAGAAGATTCCCTGTCACATCAAAATGTCGGCAAATGCATGGAGTACTAAATGTTGATGAAATCAAAAACTAATTGCACAGTTTTGTTGTACTTTGCGAGATGAACATTTTAAGCCTAGTTAGTCAAAATTTGGATATTTTTTACCGAATACAAACGAAATGTTACAGGAATTCTAATACAGTGTTTTTCTCCCCAATTCACCGAACTAAACGAGGCCGTTATTGTTTTGGTGATGCTTTGCTGAAAGAAGAGTTAAAAAGATGAGATTGATGGAAATCGTTTCCATTCCCTCGGTTCAGGATCCGTTGTGCCCTTCCTCGTCCGCCGCCGCAGCTCCTCGCCCCGCGCGGCCTTCCCGTTTCTCATCCCCCCTGCGTGTGCCCCTTTTCCGCTTCGCTGTGCTCCCGCGCTGGAGAAGGACAAAGTCCGCAGCCACCTCCACCGCGGTGTTTAAGCCCCCAATCTGGCAATCTCCATCCAATTCTCGTCCCCAATCTCTGCGCCAGGATGAATCGGCTGCGAAAACTAAAGCCGAGTTCCACAGGGGAGTTTAAGCCGCAAGTGCTCAAACCATCGTTGCTACTGCCGTTGTTTCCCAGTTTGTTGCTCGTTCTGCTGTTCATCCAACCGGTGCTCCTGTTGCGTTCCTAGAATCTAACGCAATATGCCTCGGATGATTGACGCGTGTCCGACGAAACGGACCGAACGACAGCACCTAGAGACGACTTCCTGATGCTTGGCTCCTGTACAATACCGTAGCACCCACGACGTCCGGAAGTCCAGGCTAGTGGAGACAAGTGTCGAGTAAATACGCTATGTTTGTACGGCACCATGCTAGGTACCGTATCCATGCAATTTTTTTCCCCGCAGTTTGTCAGTCACCAAGGGGCAAGGGTGTGCCAAGGAGGGCTAAGCAGCTGTCAAGGGGTTTTGTCTTGAAAAAAATGTTACGTGTTTCTCTCTTCTGAGCTTTTTCTTTAGCTACAACATTATATGGAATATAAATTTGAGAGGACGCGGGGGTTCAGGAAGTAGGGGTTGTTTTGAATATGTGTTTCTCTTATGTGCTATTTCTTCGACTACAATATTATACACGAACTCAAATTTGTATAATGCTATATCACACCGGATATAAACTCCCCTCCCCACCCGCCCACACATACATCGAATTTTTTATTTTTTGGTGAACAAGGAGATTCAGCAGGGCGTAGTTTTCTCCAAGCCCAATGGGCTTTTAGGGTTAGGGGGATTAGGAATTTATGGTTTAAGTACAAAGAGGAGACATACCTATCTCCAACAAACCTAGAAGGAAGTCTAGGGGTGGAGGCGGTCAAGACCACGAGCGACGATGGATAACCGGTTGGGTGGTTGAGTGGCGAGACGACCGGCACTGTCAGAACGATAAGGGGGTGTTTGGTTTGTGTGTTAAAGTCTAACAAACATTGTAGCACTTTCGTCTTATTTGACAAAAAGTTTTCAATCTTGGACTAATTAGGCTTAATAGATTCGTCTCGTAAATTACTCCTAATCTATGCCAACATGCATGCAATTAGTCTACATTTAGTACTCCATGCATTTGCCGTAACATTGATGTGATGGGAGTTAAGCTTTAACATGTCCAAACCAAACAGGGCCTAAGCTCCGATAGATTGCCTTTGGTGATAAGAAAGGGAAGAGAGAAGGGTAGCGGAGGGACTCCATGTCAAGCACGTCATTTATGGGATATCGCCGTCCAAATGGAGTGGAGTACAACAATATGGTGAATAAGAAGAATACGATAGGGAAAGAGACGAGAAGAGTAAGTTTATTTGAGCCCCTGATTTTCTAATCTAAGGGTTAGAAATTTAGGTGTGGGAAGAGGGAAAAAAATTAACCTGCAGACAATCCCAGAATCCAAATCGCTGCGTATGTGAAAAATTACAATTGCGAACTAGAAAGATTCTTTTTCTAAATCTCATGATAACATTTAGCCATTTAGAGTGGGGACAGAGCACGCTAGCTGCTTGGTTCCTCGAACCCGAACCTCTTTGAGGTGGAGCGAAGGAACAGGTTCCTTAGGCTGCGGCCGCTCTCCCTGCCCCGCTTCTCCGCCGCTCCCCGCGCGTCGCCCCCATCCTGCGGCGCGGCGGCGGCGGCGTGGTCGGCGATGACGAGGCCGGACTCGAGCCTCCGCGCCACGGCGACGAGCTCGTACGGGTCCCACAGCGACTGCGCGAAGTCCCACGACCTCTCGCGGGCCCGGGCGTCCGGTGCCGCGGCCGCCGCCATGGCCTCTAGCTTGAACCGGGACGGGCGGTGCGGCGCCGCGCCCGCGCGGGCCCGCGCGCCAGCGCCGCCGGCGGGGTCGTTCGCGCCCGGCCCCGACGCCCGCGACGATGGCCGCGGGTTGCCCGACTGCGCGTGCCACGCCTGCGCCACCGCCTTGAGCAGCTCCACGTCGACGACGTCCCTGGACGCGCGCGACCCCGCCGCCGAGCTCTTCATGTCGCGTGCGTGGCGCCGTCCGACTACCGCGCCGGCGTGGCGCTCGGCGGGCGGTGAGCCGTGAGCGAGAGTGGATTGGGCTCGAGCCGTTGTTTCGGCGGGTAACGACGGTGACCCCTGGGCTGTCCGCGCGTATCGGCCTCTGCGGCGCAAGAGGCCAAGAGCAGCGTCACCGTCACGTCAGAGGGTCACATATCTTCCCACAAGATCAGCGGGCACAGAATGCTGGAGCTCCACATCTTCTTCTGCACCTACTGCAGGCACGACGTACCTGTGCAGCTTCACCGAGAGAGAGAGAGAAAGTTTGCTGTTGACCTCTACAAATGAAGCAACCATGCCATTGTGCAATGGGTTGGGATATGGTTGGACCGGTGGCTCAGCCTCAGCCTCAGCTCATCGATCTGTTCAACACAAGACACGTAGCAAGTTGCAACGCCGCTACCAATTTCAGTAGAAGATATTTTCAAACAGTAGGTGCATAATTGCATTATTCGTTTTGAGGACTAACGAGTGAAAGAGATGCTGCCCGTAGATCATGCAGGCATCTACATATGCCTTTGTCTCCGAATCAATAGCTTCTCAATACCCCACTAAAAGCACTCGAGTCCGGAAACTTGCATCTCTACCACCCTTAAGCTTCATATTTATATTATGTACTTAGGTTGTGTGCTTTACTTTTCTAGCTTTGTTTGGTCTTTTCTAACTTAGTTTGGTAGGCTAGTTGATAGGATTGGAACTTAGGTTGCATAATTTTTTTTGCGATAGAGATAGCAACACACCAAGTAAAATCTTAGTTGCACATCTAAATAGTTTACTGTATTGCATAGGTTTTGATTAAGTGGATTTTAGAGGCCATAGTTTTAGAAGTAGATTATAAGTTTCCTAATTCAACTCCCTCTTAGGTGTCATGGTCCCTTCAAGGAAGAGAGAGATCGAGATGGTGCACGTCGGCACGGAGAGCCCACGAGCGAGGAGAGAGAAGGAGATGGAGAAGTGGAGAATGGAGTTACGGTTTGGCATAGGCGGGGTGGGGTGTGGCTGCCACGGGTTGCGGCTTGCTCTTTATATGGCCGCTAATGGGCCAAGCCTCCAACGGTCAGGACAGGGAGTGGGGGCTGCGGCTCCCTCCCGTTGGTGATGGGCCAGCCTTAGTGGGCCAACCTCTTGAATCGGGTCGTACTTGGGCCGACACATCGTGCCCAGGTCATGCGCCCTAAGCGTCATCCATATGATGAACTTCTTGGTGGATCCTAATGGGCAAATGGTTGATACGTCATTAACTCTTCTGGCACTTCTTGCCGGTAATCTTGAAGGAAAGGCTGCTATTGCACATTCAAAGCTGGTTCCCCAATTGTGGAGGTGACTAAAACTAGGTCACCTCTTAGTAGAGAGTATGCCACAGCCATTTTGTGGTGGCTTTGTTATGCTGACATTGAGCAAAAGAGGGCAACAAACAGTGGCAGAGCTAGGAGACAAACAATGGTGGAGCTAGGGGGCCATTGTGACAGAAGTACAGAACCGACCAATTTATACAAGATCAAGTATGATTGTCCCCGTTAAACACGTTGACACACTCATACTATCACTTATATAAACCCAGTAGTCCGCCGAGTGTCACGAAAGACCTCGGTAAATCAACATCACAACTAAGATCGTACTAGATTAAGGGAACAACATACATCATAATAAACAGAGTTTACAACGGAAGATTAAGTTACAAACTAAATCTATAACATTTATTACAACACCAAGTTCAAACTGATAATGAAACAATATAGTTTTGAAACAACTATGGATAACAATTTCAAATATAATGCCAGTTCGATGGCAACCTTCCACAAAAGCATAGATGAGGCGTATAAGCAAGGTCGAGCCCACCGGCACTTAATCAACACCATCCAAAGCTGGATAGAAGCAAGTGGTGTAGCACTTAACAAAAGTAGGACACCTGCAATGGAGGAAATAAAACCTTGAGTACTCAATTGTACTCAGCAAGACTTACCCGATAGGAGGAAAAACAAAAAATGACTCCAAGAATATGCAAGGTTTATTTTGTGGAGCTAGTTGGGTAGCACAACTTTTGCAAAAGAGCTTACTAATGTAAGTCCTTACTTTCAATATTTTTATCCAGGTTTTAGCATTAACTTAAGTAAGACTATTTAAAGCTAAATTTGCACCTATTCTATAGCAAACACTTGATTAACATGAATAAGCATCACAATAGTAACCATATCTAGTTTACCATGATCAACATAACCATCATGTTTCATTAGTTACTACGATGCCGGTGCGAGGTTTGAGTTTCTCACTATTCGAGAGAGACGACGATTCGAATCGATTACAACCAGCTGGGCAAAACCTTTATCACATGCCCGTACAAGTTTGTACATCACTCGCGTGGGTTAACGTTCGCCCTATTCAAAGATAAGTTTGGACAGAGCCGCAAGGCCCGGGGGACAGCTGATGCCAGGTCGCTCAGGTCAAGCCTGCCCACGGTCAAATCCAGGTAGCTCAGGTCATGCCTGCCCACGGTCAACCCCGCCCCTCCGCTTCGTTTCTTGCCTCCCCGCGATGCGTACCACAGTCCAAATCTCACCTCGAACGGGGTACTTGGCTTCACAGTCGGAACGAGTTATCCGGCCGTTATGGGAAATGTACGTTCAATCTCAACCAAGGGCCAGACAACGAAGCGGTCCTTAAATGACACAGACGGGATCAAAGAATATATGCCTACCCGGCACCAACAATAATCACAGTAACACCGGATCCCGCCCGGTCTCCCATTATTTATTATCACATAGTTCTTTTCCACGATAGCAAATATAGTCAACCGTGATAGAGTAGCCACCTATATCTCGCGGATGACAGGAATCGCCCGACTTCTACCGGTCTAAGCATAGCTAAGCATAAAAGCGACATACTTATGCTAGTAAAGGTATCAGAAATATTATATTATGGACAAGGTAGCTGATGCAGTAACGGTTTCATCCAACTCCTATCAACCTAATGCACCAAACAAAAAATATATATTTGCTCAAGTGCATTTTAAAAGAAAGAGTGGGAGACTTAGAATGTTCCGGGGCTTGCCTTTACTGAAGTTAGCGAAATCACAAAGGTGCTCCAAAGCTACTCAAGGACCTGCTCGTCTTCTTTGGGCTGCTGCTCTGGAAGATTCTCCATTTTCGCGACCACGAACTCTATGGACGGTGCCTTCTTGTCCGATCCTATATACATGGCAATGGTGCATGAATAAAAAGAATGCATAAAGGAATGCAAGATAGCGATGCCATGATGTGAATTAAGGAGGTATGCTTAAAATGATGAAGTGCTAAACATGATGCATGATGGATGCATAGCAACAATATTCACTTTTGTACAACTTTATTCACGATTTAAATTGATATACTACTTTTAAAGTAAATTAATTATTTGTTATTAACAAACTTATCATGGTTATGATAATCAAACAATTGAGTTGCCAAGGATCAGTAGGGTTTTATGATTCAGGGTCTATTATCAATCCCAAATTCCTACTTAAGCATTTGATGACTAATCCTAATCATTCTAGCATGTATAATTTAATAAATAAAGCATATAATTAAGTGGATATTTAGAAATTATCAAATTGAGACCAAAATTTTTGTGGAGGTTGGTATTATCATAAAACATCTACAAAACAAATTTCATACTTTTTGGATTAATATTTTAACTTCTAAATATCATGAAAGGTCCATTTATTAATTAAAATAGGTAATTTTTAAGCATATCAAAACTATATATAAAGCTTAAATCATATTTTTACATGAAAGTACATATCGTAACAAGCTTACCCAAAACGTTTCACATTTTTATCATGCTCCTATGTTTACCTATGCATTTTACAAACTCAGCACGTTTAAACAAGTTAAATAAACATTTGAAAAAAAGAAAAAGAGCTCCGGCCCAAAGTGCCCCAGATCGGCCCATGCGGGGGCCTGGGGCGCGGCCCAACCGCAGGCAGACCGGCCCAGGAGGGGAGAACCCAGGGCGAGCTTCGCTTTTTGCAGAAAAGTCCGCATTTTCTATTCTATTTCTGAAGCTACAGTATGTACTATTCAAAAGAGTTATAGACATTTCATCTAGGCCCCTTGATTTGCTCCTAATTTTGCTTTCCCAGGTCCCTGACGGCTCAAGAGCAGAGCAGCGGCGGGGAGCACTCGGCCGGCGGCCAAATCCGGCCGGAAGGGGCTCGGCAGCGGCGGAGAGACGGCCGCGAGAGGCGCAGGGTCCACGCGACCACACAGGGCGGCGACGAAGCGCGTTAGGCGAGAGTGGCGGAGGCCGAGTGCGGCTGACCGCGTGCGCGCGAGCTCGCCGGCGATGGCGCACGCGTTTCGACGGAACGGCGGCGGTAGAGTTAAAAATGACGAGCCGATCATGATCTAGGAGTCAAGGCGAATCAAAGGCATCAAACGGAATGGTGAGAGGCTCACCGGAGTGGCCTGGCCATGGTGAGCCGGCCCGCGGCGGCGCTGTGGACGTCGTCGGAGAAGGTGACGGCGTCCGGGAGATTCCGGTGAAATTGGGCGGCGTGAGCGCGTCAGAGAGCTGCGCAAGGACGAGGCGAAGCAGTGGGCGAGATGGAGTGGATGGAGATAGAGCGGTGGTGGCGAATTCCGCCGGCGACCAAAGCTCGACGGCGGCGAGACAGAGAGAGGAAAAGAGAAAAACGGCGGCCGGCGTCGGCTTTTAAAGGCGAGGACGAGGAGGAAGAAGTGGCCAGCACCATCGCGAGCACGGCCATGTGGTTGGCCGCGCGCTCAGCCGCGAGAAGACTTGGGAAGGCCACGGCGACGACGGTGAACAGAGGGAGAGGGGAAGAGAGTCACTGCAGGTTACTGTAGCACTTTTCTCCTTTTTCAAACTTTTCAACTTACTCCCAGATTTACATGGTAACTTCAAAAACTCCCAAAATAAAAGTTGCTCAAAATTTAAAACTCTACAACTTTCATTTTTGGACCATTATCAAATTCCGATTAATTTTGAAATTAGGGTTTTGAATTTAGAGCTGATAACATAATTAACTAGCACTTTGGAAAATTTCATTTTTGATAATTACTTTATCAACATACAACCAATAGCACTATTTCAAAGTACCAACTTCATACCAAACAATGAAATCAAAGTTTGCCAATTTCTGTCTATGAAAATTGGTTTAATAATTTCCTCCAAAATTGAATTCAAACTTGAATTCCAAAGCTTGAACAATTATTGACTAAATAACAAACATAAACCTTAGCTCATTTTTTTATCCTGAGTTAATCCAAGTTACTTAGGTGGTCAAACCTCAAGCACTTGAGTTATCACATAAGCATATAAAGTTACACATATATAAAAACAAAACATCACATAGGGAAATTTTAACCTCAAACCAAGACATCACCATATGCTTATGCAAGCTTAACACCTAGGGTGTTACAGCCATGCCCCCTCTCCCAAGGTTGCTGATTTTTTTTAAACCCCCCCCAAGGTCATCAAGACACGTAGCAAGTGACATCGCCGCTACCAATTTCAGCGGAAGATGTTTCCAAGTTCCACTGTAGGTGCATAATTGCATTATTCGTTTTGGGGACTTAAGACTGTCCGCATTCATCCATCCTCTATATCATCCTCTATACATCCTAGTCATCAACATTCTATACTCTATACTCAATTCTCCCGCATCCATCTATCCTCTATATCATCCTCTATCCACTATGGGGTCCACTTGTCACTTTATCTAAATATATCTATGTGAGATCTTGTTTTGAAGGATTTATTAAAACAAATTTAATGGTGCAATCGAAATTTAATTTAGTTTCATGGTCTGTGAGTTATAATATTTTTTTAGTTGATTAAAATAGTAAGGCCCACGCTGCATGCTCCCACCTCTCTCCTCCCTCTCTCACGCGCGCGCAGCTGGGGCCTATGTCTGTGCGGTACCGGATGTCCTCTAAATTCACTGTGGTCTCCTATATTTAACGGATGGAGAGGCATAGCAGACACTCGTAGAGGTATCGCTGCAGCTGTTCTTTTACGCTATATGGCGATGTGGACGGGTAGAGGATTCATTTACCGGCAGCGGTGCAGGCAGTCTAACAAGTGAAAGAGATGCTGCCGTAGATCATGCATGCATGTACACATATGCCTTTGTCTCGGAATCAATAGCAGATTTCGGCGGCGCCACGTTAATGCGTTATCCTTTTGCATGACATATGTGCGGCCATGAAAATTTGCTCGCCCCCCTCAAAAAAGAAAATACAATTCTAGTTTCTTTCTAAATCAATCCAACCGTATATCTCCAATAGTTTCAAAAAAAACAACCAGTAAATCAATAAGTTTTTTAAGACAAAGAATTTAGGAGCACATTTGTTGGTTTCCTCCAACAATTTTTAAAATCTTGTTTCTAAAATATAGAAGATAGTTTTACATCAAGAATTTCAAACTATTTTCAAGTCACCCTAATCTCTTTGTACTTTCTTTCTCTCTTTGTATATTTTTCATTGGGAGTCTATGCTACTCTTTATTCTTCTCCATATCCTTCCGCCTTTAGATTTTGCAGATCCATATGCACGCGTATATTTCCGCACCATTGGGTAAGAGCATCTCTAACAGGACCCTTACTTGACCCTCTACTTCAGATTTAGGTAGTGGAGGCTAAAAATCCAACTCCAACAGCCCCCCTACTAGACCCCCCCACATTTGTTGGCCTCCTACTTTCCCCCCTCCACCATTTACTTCTGTTGGCCCCCTACTCCCTACCGTGTAAAATCTGGATGAGAGAGGAAGACAAAAGAGCCCCACGCGTCATTGACTACTAAAACGAATTTGAGTAGTATGGTTTAGGTCGTATTGCTGGAGTTGGAAGCAAAATATGAATAGTCTCAAAATAGGTGGCTTCCTAAATAGAAAAGCAGAAGGTGTGTTTTAGGTAGCATGTTTGAAGATGCTCTAAGTGCAAAAAGATTGAGACTTCACATAGGGAGTTATCAGAGATTATTTTTTTTCAATCTTGCCAAAATATCCTGATTGGGGGTGAATTTTGGAAACTCTTGGAGGTGCTCTAATAAATACATGAAAAATAGCATGTTTTTCTACAGTAAAACTATTATGAGACAACAATGATGATACTATTTTCTATAACTCGGTTAAATTAAGAAAATTTGATTTGACCCAAACTAGAATTACATTTGTTTTAAAAAGGAAAGAGTAGATGACATCATATATATGAGAGAACGAACATACGTTTATTTTGAGAGGGATGTCAAGAACGCAAAGAAGAATTTCATACGGAGTGGTTGCATTCCATTGGTTGGGCCTGCTGAAACAAAAGAATTTAGTTGGAAACATACTGGTTTCTTTAAAATTTGATGAATAGATTCATGTGTTTCCATTCAATGATGATGGTGATCCACTGAACTTGCTTGCGCAAGCAAGACCAACTGACAGGAACAACAATGGTGCTCCTTGTCTGGATAATATCTCCTTGAAGTGCTACACTATGTTGTAGCCCTTTTGGATTTTGACCCAACAATAAGGCGCAAAGAAAATGTGGCTTCGATTAGTGAGCATCCACATCCAGCCGAAAAGGACGAACACTTCGATCGATTGTATATGCGGACTACGACGAAACACCCAAAAGTTCTCGGTTCCAAGCTAGTAATAGCTATGATCATGGCCGGATGGAGACCTCCATTGCTTCTGCTAGCAATTGGATGGAGCACATCAGAGCACTACTGAGAATGGTTCATCTAAATAAACAAGGCACTGAAAATGGCTGGTGGAGAGTGGGAGACTGTACCCACTGACGTTGCCAGACCTGCACTAAACTGGACGACTTCATGCGTATATTCCGCACTAGTTCCATGTGAATATATAAACTCTTTCTACATGCTGTTACAGAGTATTTTGTTCAAGGAATTAAACCATTCTAGATAAGATGGTGCATTATTCATCATTCTAGTACTAGTTATCAGCTTGTGGGGAATGATCTTTGTGTGTGTGATCATCAGGTTTGCAGGCATGAACCGTTCAAAGTTTGGAGTTCTCAGAAGTGTCACCATTGGTGGTTTGGCTCATTGCCATCAGGTCTACGGCCCCACGACCTGGTCAGAGATGACGGGTAAGCACGTAGTAGACCTGTGATTTGGTGACTAGCTAGTGGGCGATGAGCACTACACCTACATGACGGCGACGACTTTGTCCATCTATCATCTGTTGCAGCGCCCGGAGGAATCCTTCGACATATAACCATCATATAAATTTTGCCTTGCAAACACGTGCACCACACAGGAAAAGTGATTCATGTGGCGCTTCATTTTTTCTGAAAGAAAACGAAGATAGGAAGCAGAGACTTTGCAGAGGTGACGCCAAGTTTTGTACCTCGTCTATTGACTCAGAGCACATCGTCTGATATCTTTTGGCGACGGTCACGACCTGTAAGACCCGTGGCCGCCGGTGATCACCGACGACGTGAGAGAGACAGGGTGGATCGTCGGAATCGGCCGGACGAGCAGAGGAACCTCTGTCTCGCGTGTTCTGTATTTCAGAATTAATATTGTCGATGCCTTATTACAACGGGAGTTCAGCTTATATGGCTTAGAGAGCTGGTCTCAAATGACCCCACATGTCATAGTCTATCTATTACATAAATGTTGCAAATACGTTTTCCAGTCTTGGACGCGCCATTCGCCTGTATCGTCACCCTTGCGCCGTGACAGCTCCCCCCGCCGAAGATTCTGCTTGTCCCCAAGCAGGTGCCGCTGGAAAACGCTTCCTGACGACGTGATAGTCTTCCCAGGTTGTAGACTCCTTAGGTAAACCTGTCCAGGTTAGTAATACCTGTGGAATGGCGGTGTTACCTTTCTTGACGAGGCGGCGGTCCAGTATCTGTTCCGGTACAGCTGCTGTTGCTTCCAGGTCTGTCACTGTGGGCAGTGTAGAGTATACTGGGGTGTAGTCGGGATGAAAAGGCTTCAACTGAGAAATGTGAAATACTGGGTGAATAGAACTATCAGCCGGCAATTGTAAACGATATGCCACTGCTCCAATCTTCTCCAGAACTGTGTATGGGCCGAAGAATTTGTATGACAGTTTTGGGAATGGGCGATTTGCTACAGATGATTGTGTGTAGGGTTGAAGACGCAATAAAACTGTATCACCTACTGAGAAACTCTGATCAGCTCTATTGCGGTCTGCAAAAATCTTCATGCGGTTCTGAGCTTGCTGGAGCTGGTGCTTGAGATGCTGCAGATGGAGCTCTCGGTTCTCAATAAGTTGAGTCACTGATGGTGATGCCGTGGCTGTATCAGTTGGGACTGCACCAAGATCAGGGTCATACCCATATAGTGCCTTGAAGGGTGAGCAGCCAATAGAGGTGTGGTAAGAGGAGTTGTACCATAGCTCAGCTAGTGATAGCCAGGACTTCCATGTTTTTGGAGAATCTTGAATGGAGCATCTTAAGTACATTTCCAAACACTGATTGACCCTTTCTGTTTGGCCATCGGTTTGAGGGTGGTAGGCTGTGCTTAGGTGGAGGTTGACCTTGTAGAGCTTAAACAATTCTTTCCAAAAGGAACTCACAAATATAGTATCTCTATCTGAGACTATGGAGTGAGGCATACCATGAAGTTTAACAATGTTGTCCAGGAACAGCTTAGCAACAGAGGTAGCTGTGTAGGGGTGCTTGATGGGGATGAAATGTGCAAATTTGGTAAGTCTGTCCACTATGACCATGATAACAGTGAACCCCTCAGATGGTGGTAAACCCTCAATGAAGTCCATTGATAAGTCTTGCCATACACCAGATGGAATAGGCAATGGTTGCAGGAGTCCAGTTGGGTGGGTATTTGAGTGTTTTGCCTGCTGGCAGATTGTGCACTGTTTGATGTAGGATTCCACATCAGTTTTCATCCCCTTCCAGACAAAATGTCTCTTAAGTCGGTGATAAGTGGCATTGACCCCAGAGTGGCCCCCAAGAGCACTTGAATGACAGGCAGCTATTAGCTTTGTTTGGAGAGCAGAGTTGTGGCCAATCCAAATGAGATCATGAAGCTTGATCAGACCTTGGTGAAGACTGTAGCCATTGGCATCAGGGCTGCTGACTAATAGCTGTGTGATGAGTTGCTGTGCATGAGGGTCTGTGGCATATGAGTTGAGTACTTCCTGTATCCAGTGGGGATGGAGGTAGGCAACCAAGGTAGTGCCGCGGCCGGTGCTGACCCAGTTCAACCTAAGGAGGGACCTATGGGAACCCACGTCGAACACCTCGAGGGTGTGAACGGGAAGAACCTGCCCACCGGAATTACGAACTGCAGATCGAAGCACGCGGTGTTGGAACGTACCCGGAAGGTGCTGAGTGCTGTCGAGGTAGTGGTGGCGACGCTGGTTTGCCGGGGCCGTCGTCGGTCCTGGTGGGACGGAGGACGGATCGGGGATGAGGAACCGCGCCACACCGAGGTAGGGATAGGGAGGGTGGGTAGTGTGCCGAGGAGAGACCGCTCTGATACCACCTGTAAGACCCGTGGCCGCCGGTGATCACCGACGACGTGAGAGAGACAGGGTGGATCGTCGGAATCGGCCGGACGAGCAGAGGAACCTCTGTCTCGCGTGTTCTGTATTTCAGAATTAATATTGTCGATGCCTTATTACAACGGGAGTTCAGCTTATATGGCTTAGAGAGCTGGTCTCAAATGACCCCACATGTCATAGTCTATCTATTACATAAATGTTGCAAATACGTTTTCCAGTCTTGGACGCGCCATTCGCCTGTATCGTCACCCTTGCGCCGTGACACGACCAAGCCCCGGACTGCCGCATCATCTCCAGGAGTATCTGGCCATGTAGTTTGCTGGTACTTAGGAGTATTCTGATCATGGGAATGTTGTATGCCCGGTCATTTCCAGCAAAAACTGCTAAGTTTTGGAGAGTTCTTCTATGGCTACCATTAGCCTGTCCCACCACTCTATTATATATACGTACGCATATGTTTTTTTTTAAGATCCGACACTGTCAGCATATATTAATGAAACAAAATAACAGAAAATTTTACAGCAGAGCGTGCGTGGCGCACTAGAAACCTACTGTGGCGCTGAGTTGGGACACAGGAGAGGAGGCGTTTATTACTTGCTACTGGTTAAAACATCTATAGTACTAACGCATTTAGCACCTGCTAGCATCCAAAGCTTAGACTCGTTAACTAATTATTAGAGGACGGGTGCTTCTGCCGACTTTTATAGCCGTTGGAAAAATTTGATCGTTCCTCTAACGCCATAGAATCCAGACGACCAAGATCGACAGCGTGTGCGTCGCCTTGTCACCTTGTCCTGTCATGTGCAAGAGCCATAGCTCCAGGTGTTAACTCCAGTTCTGTGGTCTCAACTAATCTGTCTCCTGCTCCATTACCCATTTGCCCTACCCGTTCCTAGATTGACCGCGCAAACGGACATTCAATTGCAAGGTGGCCCGAGAGAAATGCAGAAGGGGCTAGTCTTCGGCTCAGCAAAAAGGGTTGCGTGTTGGGTTGTCGGGGTCGTTCGGAAGATTTGTTGCTAGGGTGTGTTTACCTCGCGAAAAGTAGGTGCTATAGCATCTTTCGTTGTTATTTGATAAAATTTGTCCAATCATGGACTAACTAGGCTCAAAAGATTCATCTCGACATTTACAGACAAACTATACAATTAGTTATCTTTTTTATCTACATTTAATGCTCCATGCATGCGTCGAAAGACTCGATGTGATGGGTGAAAGAGGAAATATTTTGGGTTGCTGTGGGAAGTGAACAAGGCCCTAGCCGCGGTCAAGCCTACAGGCTCACCAGCCCTGGGCCAGTATCCGTCCCTGAACATGTCTAATATCCCTTCGTCGTTTGAGTAGGAGGATCACGAATGTAAAGATTAGATCCAAAATCATTAAACTGTACATGCAAACTTTTGATCATGACTATCCTTTATCAATATGTAAGAATGCCCGATTCTCTTAAATCAAGGATAATCAAGAATATAACGGCTGTGACACCAACAGCATATATGTGCATGTTAAGTGTGGAAAATGAGCCTTCTCAAATTCTGTTGTACATGCTACTACCTCTGTCCTATACTCCTATTTGTGGATAACTACAAATTTGATTCCTCAAGTGTTCACATGTTACGGTCGAACAACTACTGAATTTAATTACCGCTTCGTGACTCGCCCCTCTCGTCTCGCGTCTCGCCCTAGCCCACCATCACTGGTCCCCCTTCTTTCCCCGTCCGGCGAGATGCCGGAGGGAGTAAAGATCCATCGTTTTTTTAATGAGCTTTTCTAGTAGATTGAGTCCTTAGGGTTAGGGTCTCTCACTGCCAATTTTTTTGGTATTGAGGATTTATCTCCTTCTTCTCTCCAGCGACGGGCGAGGGGAGATGTTGGATTCGTTTTCTCCATGGCGGCTCCATTGAAGATGAGGGCGACAATTACAGTGTCAACAACTTCCTCGGCATGACGACATGGAGACTTTTCTTTCCGAACAGCGACATCAAGGCGGAGATGATGTCGCCGCCATAGAATAATTTTCTACGGTCTATTCTCCGTTTTGTTGTGGTTAGATCTGCACACAATCAAAGACTAGGGAGAATAAGTTTCAGATAAGTCTTTCTCATTCTTCGGTGACAGAAAGAAGAAGGAAGACACCAGAAAGAAGAAGTTTCTCAAGTCTAGCTGCAGGAATGTTGGCCATCGTTTATTGGGCATCTGTTCTCAGGTATTTTGTCGAGTGTTTGCCTATGCGGTCATCCATACGAAGCGTCATACGTGTTTAGATTTGAGATTTGGAGCTATTCACAGCGTGGGTGCAATTTAGATGAAAATCAGTTTCTGGATATATGTAGTGTATTCCAAAGTGCTTGGCATGGCTAGCGCCTAGACGTCCGGACGCTAGCCCCAGTCCGAACGCCCATGCCTGCCCCACCTGCTGCGCTCGTCCCGCCTGTCACGCATGCTGCTAAGCTTACCCCACCTGCCCTGCATGCACGTCCTCTCCGCATGCAACTGCTGCACCTGCATATCCGCTCCTGCATGCAACTGCTGCGCCTTTACACCCACCCCCGCATGCTGGTGCACCTATGCATGCAGTTGTGCGCCTCGTGCCTGCTGATGCGCATGCAGGTGGGGACCAGCCATGCTCGCTTCGCTTGGCGCGCATGTGGGGACCGCCTCCACATGCGCCTACTTCATTCGCCTGCTAATGTTGTAATATGAAGGACTTCTGCAACATACGTCTGAAACAGGTGAAACATTTGCAACATACGCTTGCCACATATGTGTATAACAACTGCAATATATACAACATCCAGATAAGACACTTAAAACATACGTCTAAAAGAGATGAAATGTTTTGAATAGACGCTTGCAACATATGTATATAGCCACCAAAACATATGCAACATCCAGATAAAAGCACTTGCAACATACGCCTAAAACAAATGAAACATTTGAAACATACACTTGCAACATACGTGCCATTGCAACATATGCAATATCCAGATGAAGCACATACAACATCTGGATGAAACACAAGCAACATCGAGATGAAACATACG
This sequence comes from Saccharum hybrid cultivar R570, assembly GCA_038087645.1. Taxonomy (NCBI): domain Eukaryota; kingdom Viridiplantae; phylum Streptophyta; class Magnoliopsida; order Poales; family Poaceae; genus Saccharum; species Saccharum hybrid cultivar. The sequence goes on along the minus strand of JAQSUU010000191.1, from coordinate 4,145,727 downwards.
ACAACATACATCTAAACGCATGAAACATACGGAGCTCAATGCCATAGAGTATGTGGGCCCCGTGCTCCTTGTCTCTTTGTCGGTCCTTCTCTTTGGTCACAGCGCAAGCACAGGCCCCCACGCACCACATGCACCCCACGCCGAGCGAGGCCGTATGCGCTCCCATGCGCTACCCTGCACCCCACGCCGAACGAGTGATGGCCGCATGAGCTCCCATGCGCTGCCTTGCGCCGCATGCATCCCACGCCGAAAGGGTGGCCGCACACGCTCCCATTTGCTGCCCCGCAGAAAGGACCGGTGCAGGCCCCGCCTGACTGAAACTGCGCGCACCGCTTTTTTTCTTAGTCGTCACGCGCGTGCCCTAAACCAAGCATTACCGATAATCTAATATAATTTCTCTTTCGTCTAAAAAAGTGTCCACATGTTACTCGCTCCGTCCTAAATGGACATGGTTCTAGCATAGTGCAAAGTTAAATCATGTTATGTTTGACTAAATTATATAAAAATATATTAGTGTAATACTAAATTAGTGTCATTAGATCTGTTATGGAATACATTTTCATGATATCTATTTAGAAGCATAAATGCTAACATTATCTTTTGTAATTTAGACAAATTTAAGATAATTTGATGTAGACCAAATAATCTCAAACTGTATGCTTTCTGGGACGAAGATAGTAACAAACAAGGAAACCGTATGCTAATATTAAGATAAGAGAAGTTCCCCTGCATCTTAACCAAGAAGTTAGTTTGTGCATCTCTTAGATATGTCTCTTCTATGATCTTCTCACAATTGATGTTGGTGAATTGGATTCAGAAGGGAGGTGATAGGACACGAAGGCGTAAGGTGTTTGTACGTTTTTTTTCTTGTGTTTCTGTGAATAACAACACGTGGTTGGCCACGGGATGTACACGCATGCACCATTTATGTACCACTTTTCTTTTCCTGTAACGAAAGGAGGCTCATTAGGAGAAGTTTTGCAATTCTTGAGAGTTAGTAACAAACCGGTGACATGCAGGGTCTCCTTAGCCACTGACGTGGGGCAGCATACATGCCCATTGCAATGTCAAATGTCGCAATTGCGTGTAGTCCATGGTCCTTCTTCCAAATTGACGTAGTAAATGCTACAGTATGTCACAAATAACAAGCTCGAATGGTCTTGAAAAGAACAGTTCAGATATGCCACTTGATTTTCTGTTTGATGCGGCCAAGTTGTTCCTTGTGCTTTTGTTGACTAGTGTGCAATGGTTTCTTCGTAGATGAGAAAACCTCGTTGGCTAGTTTTGAAGTCATGTTTGGGGTGCACAAGAGGCTTGCAGTTTTTTATCTTTCTGAAATTAATGTTGGCTTATCAATGATGATGGATAATAATCATCCCGACTGAAATCAAGATCGTTTAAGAATTGAGAGAACCAACCACCTATTTTTGGAAGAACTGTAAGGTCCTGCTGAACATATTAATGCACATGTGAGTATGTGACTTATGATTGGAATCAAGTTTCTTAAGGATTGAGAGAACCAGACGCCTGTTTTGAAAGAGCTTAAGGTTCTATTGAACATATTGGCTGATGGCTGGATGTCAATGATATGGTCTAATTAAACAAGGCATTTATGGTTGTGACTTCAAAAGCTCATGTATTTTTTTAAGGTAGTCCATATCAGGTATATTTGCAACCAATTTGTAATTCTCTCCGGCTCTCCCTGATCCGGCCCCCTCTTGATAGTTTGAGGAGCTTTTTAGAGGATCCTGTTCAACAACTATATGGCTGCGACAAGTGCCAAATATGGATGGATAGGATTGTGAAATCTATGTCTATATAACCTATATAGATGGAGACCACTATTAATCATTGATTGCTATAGAGCTGCAACCACAGTGAGCCATGTCATCTTCAAATAGGACTGTCTGATTTGAAGCCACTATTTAATCATGTACATTCGTCATCCTCTCACATCCTCTCCTCTCTCAATGCTATTATTATTACTCGGTCAATTAAGGATGAGGCGAACTAAGTGTCTTCTGGCCTACTCGAAACAACTTATCCTTTTGGCTTCAAAAACACCTATCCACCAATTTTAAAAAATACCTCCACAAATCACTTCTCATCTCCTTTGATTTTTATACTGCCTCGCATCTATATAGCTGGTCATGTGTTTCAACCGGTTCATCCAACCCCCAACATCCATTCGTATATAAAAAAACATCCACCACATCCATTGCTCGCTAGATTTCTAATGCTTTGAGTGTCTCGATATGAGGCGCCTTGCAGGGTGCCTTTTCTATTAGCCATACATATATGTATGTTTTTTTTATTTCAGATCATATTCAATATTATTTAGTTTTTTTATTTCTTTCCCCAAAATGTTATGATCAATTGTTTTATTTTGGGTTCTAAGATGTATCTATAATCATACTTCAAATTTTCTGTAGCAACCCGCGATGTATTACCTAGTATACTCTATGATAAGAATCCTTTGAGATACAGCTCAGATTTTTATAAGTCCTTTAGTTAACAACGGCTAATAAGTCAAAACAAGGAAACAAAACCATGTGGTACATAGGGACGGTGGTAGCACAATAAGATGACGATAGTGGCGTAAACTATTAATTGGATTCATCTCCTTGCACAATGATATAGCGTGGTCAGCTTGTCTCTCTTAATCTTTCTCAACTCAAATTAACTTACACCATGTCATAGTAGAGATACAGTACACTAAACATTTAGGGCAATTTCTTGGCACATGAGTTCAGTTCAAGAAGGCCCGACTAGTCGATTCTCCTGAAACAAGGATAAAACCCATTGTGAGAATTTTTACCATGCCTTAAGAATAGAGATACAATATAATAACCATTTAGCTTTTCTTTTTCTTGTGCAAATTGTATATTAAAATTGCCGCAAACATTTCGATGGGCATATCATCTACCACTAAAAAATAACACCGTTAATCTTAAAATAAATCTAAAAAATAGGAGCAACCGTGCCGAGCCCAGAACTTAAACCTAGGTGAAAGATTTCATCAAGAAAAAACCTAACAGGTGAGTTATGCTCTGGTCCTCTTTTGAGGGCACTATTTGACAGTGTCACACTGTCACAGTGATGATACCTCGGCTCCTCTCAAGATCTAGGAGTAAGCAGTAAGCACAGTTTTCTATGGACATGCCTCATGTAGGCTACTACTCTGTCCGAAAGTTATATTGGGACGCCTCCATCGTTCCAAACTTGCAGTTGCATATGCGCGTGCCAAAACGTCGCGGTTGCATGTGGGAATTGATACTTCTGAAATTGATGCCGTAAATGCTAGTGGTAGTAGCTCTCAGAAACCAGAAGTAAAAAATGATCGTGTGTCTTGGGAAAGAACAACTCAGACATCGGAGTTGTTAGCGTCCGAACGTCTAACTGGACGTAAGTGTACGGACATTGCCTACACAGGAAGCGAAGATGCGCCTAGCGCGTCAAGCTCTGCACCAGCAGTGGGCCCACACCGTTCTGGACATCGTCCACGCCACCCCGGACGTCGTCCTTGCCGCTGGTCGCTTCCCACGCGCATTATATGTGCAACACCTGATCTATTTTTGAAACATCCAGATACAACATTGCAATATACGAAAGAAGAAAAATGAAACACTTGAAACAAGTGTCTGAAACACTTACGAAAAACGCCTAAAGAACATTTGAAAATCATTGCAAACATATGCAGCATCCAGATGAAACACTTGCAAGCATACGTATGAAACATCTTAAAACACTTGAAATGCATGCTTACAATATGCATGTATATGCAACATCTAGATATACTTTTGCAACATCCAGATAAACATTTGCAACATTCGTCTGGACCAGATGAAACATTTGGAACATACACTTGAAACATACGTGTATAGCCATTACAACATGTGCAGCATCTTGATCTACTTTTGCAACATCGATATACAGTCACTTACAACATACCTCTGAAACATCTAAAACACTTGAGACATACTATTTCAACATGAGCTTTCAGTGTAGCATCTGTTTGCTGCTCGGACGAATGGAGGCTCGTCGACGTGGAGCTCGAAGCCGCGGAGTGGCGTGGAGGTCACCGGTGTGAATCTTGTCGACGGCACGGACCTCGGCAGGAGCAGGGGCAGGTGGATAGAGCGTAGCCACAATGGGAGCCGTGAGTCCGGGAGCGAGCTAGCAAACGCCTAGCCCGTCCTGTTCGCTAACCAAGGCGGGGTCCGTCCCGCGAGCAGAGCGAGTGGGCAACGTGGGCAGGGGCGGCGTGGACGAGTGCGGAGAGCGTTTCCGCACAGACATGGCGTTAGAATTGTTTTGTTTGATTTCACCATGTTGTTCCGTGTTTTATTACGCCTGCGACTGCGAGTGAAATGTCCCAAGTACGTGTGTAAAAGGACCTTTCACCTGTAAATTCTAGCGATTCCTAGAAATGGGAATGTAAAAGATCGTTTTGGAAAGAAATCAGATTATATGTTTTCATTGAATTGGTTTGTTTCATGTGGCCTACTTGTCCTTTGTTCTTTTGTATTAGAAGTGCGTGCAGTATTTGCTCCGAAGACGAGATATCCTCGACTCGTCTCAGGTCATGGTTGGAGCGTGCAAGTTTTGTTTTCTTGTATTACAATTTACACTTGTCACTGTTCCTGCCCCCACTAGCTAGTTAGGAGGAGTACATGTAAAATTGTGTTATTTGTGGATACCTACAAACTTGATTCCTTGAGCTAGCATCCACAAGACAATTAGAAATAAGGAATCCAGCTGTTAGTTGATATTGTGAAAGCAAAACGCTCTCCTGCATTAGTGCATTTTGAACACCAATTTGTTTTGTGCATCTCTGGATGTCTATGCACTAGCTTGATGACTTGATGTTGCATTGGCGGAGGATTGAATTCAGAAAGGGGGGAGACTGGACAGGAAGGCGTTTTCTTCCAAGTCTGTTTGAATACGAACAAGAAAGCGTTCAGCTATAGCTGCTGTCTGTGCCATGCCATGGGACAAATCTGGATAGGATAGGATAGGGTAGTGGACTAGTGGTGGCGCTGGTGATCCGTGAAAAGGCCCAGACTTTTCCAACACGTTGGACTCGGATCGCTCAAGGGCTGACTTCAAAACGGAACGAGTTGACTTGTGTAGTACCCACAACGAATCCGTCCGGCTTTTGGAGTTTCACTGGGGCCAGAACACAAGGAAAACCAGGCCTTGCGCAAGAGCAAGAATACAGTGGGTGCACAGCAGCTAATTCAGTGCTATCTCAGCTATAAGTACTCTGTAATTTCGATTTCAATTTGGAACTGAAGACCAAGCAAATCGTCCTTGTTGGCTGCGTAACCGTAGCATGTTATTTCATCTTTAAAAAAGATAATCAAAAGAAGTTTCCAGAAACGTCATAAAAAATACATATCACCGGTTCTTCAGTACGAGCTCCCCGGCAACCACCGTACGAGTTGCTCGAATTGTATCGTACCACCATCGACGAGCCGGCCGTTCCGTGCTTTGAAGGCCGTGTTTAGTTCCCACCTTGGGCTGCCCAAGTTGGAAGAAAAGTACGGCGGCAGCACGGTAGTGCACTGTAGCATTTTTGTTTTTATTTAGTAAAAATTGTCTAAATTTTGACTAATTAGGTTTAAAATGTTCGTCTCGCAAAGTACAATAATACTGTGTAATTAGTTTTAAATTTCATCTACATTTAGTACTCCATACTTATGCCGACATTTCGATGTGACAGGGAATCTTCTTTTTACATAATAGAATTAGGGGAGAAGTTGGGAAGCGTGTTTAGATCCAAATTTTTTTGGGAAAAGTTCCTGTAGCACTTTTCGTTGTTATTTGGTAAAATTTATCCAATTATGAACTAACTAGGCTCAAAAGATTGATCTCGACATTTACAGACAAACTATGCAATTAGTTATTTTTTTACCTACATTTAATGCTCTATGCATACGTCCAAAGATTCGATGTGACAGTTACTGCGCAAAAAATTTTTGGGCCTTTTTGGCCATCGCCTAAACCAGGCCGAAGTTTCTCAACAACTGGGCGAGTAGTAGTACTGTAGTAAACTAGCACTAGCCACGACTGACCGAGTCTAGGTCTAGCACTAGCTGTAGCAGCACAATGATGCACTTCACTCATCCATGCCAGATTGCCAATTGAGGCGCTGTTCGATCTGCGACCGAGTTTTTCTCCGCGCTTTGTCTGGTAGTAATGGTAGCGACACGCTTCCGGCCGTCGTTGGATGCATTTGATCGAGTCGCCGCCGCTCGGCTAGCTTCTGCAGTAGCACGCGCGTGACAATACAAGTCTTGGTGGATGGATGAGTCGTCGGTGATCGAGCGACGACGGGCTCTGCACCAGCAGGAGCATTTTTTTTTTAAGAAAGGGAATATATTAGTATCCCAACTTCTACATTAACTAATACATATAACTGTTTCTTATTACAAGCATAAGCATAAAGGTCCATGTAATCTCAAAAACAAAGTTTTGAGTTAAAGAGGAATGAGGTAAAGTTTCTCAAAGCAACGTCTAAAACGCAATTCTATTACTGAATCTCCAATCGTTTTTTTGCAAACACCTCCATCGCGGTTATCTCAATCTTCCTGCAACCCATCTTCATCATTTGGCGATCCTCCTCCTTCCATAGTAGGGACTAGAACCTGATCCAGTAAGTCCCCCTGAAGATTGTCTGCAAATAAGATGGTGCTATGACCTTGTCAAAAACTACGTCATTTTGGGTCAATCATATTACCCAACAAAAAACACTCGCATCCACAAAAATCATGGATTTTAGTTTCCTATTTAACCCATCTAACTAGTCTGTAAACATATTGTCTACACTAGTAGGAGGTATTAAATTAAAGAAAACGTAAATAGTTCGCCACACAAATTTAGCAAAATGACAATCAAATAGTAGATGTTGTATGGACTCCTCAGAGGAACAAAAATAGCACTTCCTATCTCCTTGCCACTGTCATCTTGCTAAATTGTCTTTTGTTAAGATTACTCTCTTATACAAATACCACAAAAGTACCTTGATTTTAAGAGGTAGTTTCAGTTTCCATATTAATGTGTTATATGGTGTAACTTCGGATCCTAATAAGGCTTTGTACATGGATTTGAATAAAAACAATCCATTCTGATGTAGCCCCCACACAAAGCGATTTCTCTGGTTTGTTAATTGTACATCTGCGACCATAGCAACCACCTTATGCCATTCTTGTAAATAAACACCTACCAGGAATCTTCTGAAAGCCACATTTAATGATGTCATAGACAACACTGTTCTCACAGACGCACTTTTTCTCCAAACAATATTATACAGTGCGGAAAAGAGCGATTTTAAAGGACGTGGTCTTATCCACGAATCCTCCCAAAATCGTACTTGAGATCCATCACCTAGTTCAAACTTACCTAAAGAGAGAAACTCTCCCTTGACCTTCATGAGACTAGCCCAAAATTGAGAGTCCCCAGATATATATTGAACTTGTGTTAGGGTCTTGTTTTTTAATATTTATTCCTAAGTAATTGCTGCCAAACCACATCTTCATTCAGCAACTTAAACAACCATTTGCTTAGAAGACACTTATTTTGAACATCTAAATTTAAGACACCTGACCCCCTTGATCTTTCGATGTACAAACTACCTCTCATTTAGTTAATCTATATTTCTTCTTGTGTTCATCGCTTTGCAAAAAAAACCGTGACCTAAAATAGTCCAACTTCTTCATAACTCTTTTAGGTAATTCAAAAAAGGAAAACATGAACATGGGGAGACTGCTTAAAACAGAGTTAAGCAGGACTAACCTTTCTCCTACTGATAACATCTTACTTTTCCAACAATTTAACCTCTTTTGAAAGCGTTCTTCAACACGTTTTTAGTCCTTATTCATGAGCTTTCTACGATGCATAGAAATACCCAGATACCTAAACGGAAACGAACCCAAACCACACCTAAAAATTTGTGCATAATCGATTTGATTCGTTTTGGCTGCTCTCTAGCAAAACAAGCAGCGCCCAAAGTCAGCAGCGGGCAACCAACGCGGGCAACAAAAGAAATATGCCACCAACAGGCTGCTGCTTCTGCGCAGTGTGTCTTGCATTGTCTTCGGATGAGTTGCAGTCAGTTTACAGGGCCATTTATCCGGTGTTGGCCTCGATCGTCATATTTAAGCTCAGTTATTAGCAGTTTATCTATGGACAAGGGCAACTGCATGCACAATCACGCATAGCATTACCATCAGAAACTCAGAATTGCGTCTCTTTTTCTGCTGGCAAATGGCAATTAGTCCTGCCAAGTGCCAAGGCCGGCAGAAGCAAAATTGGTTGGTTAATGACGAGATGAAGACTGTGGTTAAGCATACTGGAGCCCTGGAGGGCTGCCACGTGCTTGGCTTGGGTTGGGTAGAAGTAGGACTCGCTCAATCAATGTCTCCGCCCCCCGCCCCCCAGCCCGCCCGTAGTCCTTTTTTTTAAGCCTCTTATCTAGTTACAGCTATAAAATCTAAATCTGTTTATACATGAACACACACGCCCACACTACCCACGCACATATTACACGTACACAACTAGATCTACAACTATACGTAGATTGGAAGACCGTGTCCTTCTTGAGATCATCGAGGCTCCATAGGCGACAGACACGTCGCAGTCCCTTTGTGGCTCCTCACGATAGATGGTGTAGATTATTTTTGGGAATAAATCCCGGTGAGAGACATGAGTGGATTCAGGGAATCGAACTCAGGCAAGTAGCGAGCACACCTGGCTCTGCAAGCCACCAGAGTCTAGCTCGGTTCTCCCAGCATGACATCAAGAGCGTGTTTAGTTCAGGGGTTGTAAAGTTTTCAGAATACTGTAGCACATTTGTAACTATAATAATTAGTGTCCAATCATAAACTAATTAGGCTTAAAATATTCGTCTTACAAAATACATGTAAATTGTACAATTAATTATTTTTTATCTATATTTAATGTTTTATATATGTGATCAAATATTTGATAGAATAGGTCGTAAAGTTTTTGGTGGAACTAAACGGGCCCAAAGTCTGCTTCTGCTTGTAGAGGTGTTCGGTGCTACTTCCACTCCGCAGAACCGAGCCGCAGGCGCCGCAGCCTGCACGCGGCACGCCCTGACGCCCATGTGGCCAGGGTACACGCCCATGTGACGCTGCCATGGAGATGGAGCCCTTGATTGCACAGGCGACGACGCCGTCTCTCATTCAAAATCTACAATCATTATTCCAGTTTTTTTTAAAAAAAATAAATACAAGGAATGCACACTGAACTTATACGCTGATGACTGATGATGGACTAGTAGCAGTCCATTCCTGCGTACCATACGGCATGTGGGGGATGCGCCGACGACGTGTGTCACGCCGGCGCTTGAAAATTTCCGTGTCAAGTGCAAGTATATAATGTGATCTTAATCCACTTATTATAGGAGTGTTGAAAAGAAAAACACGCATTCAAGACTCAAGAGGGTCTGCAAATTCTAACATGTAATAAAAAAGAGCATACACGCCGTTCCATTTTTTTTGCTGGTCTAGCTAGTAACTTAGATTAAACCAAATAGCTCGTGCCTCATACGATTAATAAATAGTAAATTAATAATCATAATTTTACAAAAAAAAATGTACCAATTTGATTTTGGTATGAGTTTGGAAATACAGAAATCTAAACAAAAAATAATGAAGGAAAAAATCAATAGTTTCATCCAAACCAAATGGAGAAAAGGTACCAAAACGAGTACTCTACTTCCTTTGCGCCCCCCCAAATACACATCTTATTTTACGAGGAGTCATTGTTCAAATTTTGATTAGTTTTTTTTAGGAAATATAGTATCAATATTTGTATCACGAAACTTGCTTATATAAAATATATTCCACAATTAATTTAATCATACTTACTATGCATCATAAGTATTACTAGCAAATATGCCCGTATATTGCAACGGGGAGAAAAGGCTATCAAACATTTATGATAGAAACTTATCTATTTTTGTTTTATCTTTTCTATAAATTCTAAAGCTACAGTTTATTTATGATGACTACAACACCAATAATATATAAGCTAATGTTGGCAATGATATCATAATGTCTTAGTAAGTATGTATCAAATTTGAAATACAATCTTAATAGTTTTCTTCTTCTGCCATAAAACACAAACATATTTACTTATAAAGATATCATATCATAACTTTAATTTCATACTATACATATGTCGGTTCGGTTAAACGTCCAGTTCCTTGTGACTTCTCTGTGGACTTATAAAATTTTGTAATTCTATTTTTTATTATAGTCGGCAAGGAGTTAATTGCTGGCATGTTAAGGATTGATTTGTTTGCTGATAATTACAATAAAAAAAAACCTCTCTTAATTTTGCACATGGTAGTCCTTGTCGTGTATTCCACCGGTACATGCATAGAGTTCTTAGCCATATTTATCTAAACTAAATTGGTTAGCAAAATATTAAGGATTTTACGGTTTAATTAGTTGGATCATTGGTTATATCATGTTATAATAAGATATACTCCCTCCATCTAGTAATATAGTGCATTCTACCATTAAAAAATTATCCTAAAATATAATGCATTCTAAAGGACAAAAACTAGTTTTGCATTAAATACTTTTCATTTATCAACTAATTACTATTGATCACGTTGATGGTAGCCTCTGATTTGGAAATAAAATGAGGATACATGCATCTTTTATGTTTTCTCTTAAATTTATCTTAAAATTCTTAGAATGCACAGTATTATAGAACAGAGCGAATAAGCTTTATTTTAGTTTAAACCACAACAATAATTTACTCCATCAATAATTTAGTGTGAAAAATATCTATTTATTAAAGAAAAAGATCAAGTGTTCAAGTATCATAATATTTTATTTATATTAGTTTTTTTATATTTATAGGGAAAATAATTAAGAATAATAATAATAAATAAATAAATAAATAAAAAAGGAAGAAAAAAGAACGGAAGATGTAAAAGCAAGCCCAGCCAGAATCAGACAAAAACAAACGTGGAATTTACCACGCATATAATTCATAAAAAGAACATATATAGATAATACTGTAGTACCATGTCACACAGGCTCTCATGTGCATGCGGCGGCCACACGTACACACAAGCGGGTTCTAACATGGAAATTGCATACCTGCCTTCACTTGTTGGCGAGGGTGGCGACTGACCTCCAGCAGCTTGACTATCCGTGCGTCCATGTCCTTGAGCTCCTCGCCGAGCTCCTGCAGCCTTTTCTTCTTCTCGGCCTGCATCCTGCTCGTTCTCACCACAACGAGACGACGCTGCTGGCCGTGCAAGCAATGCATCTCGTGGGAGGTGGGGTGTCCCTCAGCATCAACATGCACCATGCCGTTGCCGACGGCCACTCGCTGTGAAGCTAGCATGTTGCTTCTTCCTTGTCTCATGGATCAAAGCACGCTGTTATTTCGTTGTATTTGCTCGATAGACATCAGCAGCTCGACCTCTTTGAACCTCCGTGAATCCTAGCGACATCGTTGGTGTGGTGGTATTTGCAGTGCACCCAAGAGACATTGATGCGCCGACAAATAGAGTCATGGGCAAATACGGTCGTAAGAGGGCCCAAATCGGAGCACATATGAAAGAAACGCTTCATTCTGTATAGAGTGAGATAGAATTCGAAGCGTCTTTCAATCTTCATTTTTATTTAACATAATAATACCATGTGTTTGCTTCGTTTCTTTCTTCTCTGTGTGCATCAGATTTGAATAAAGGTCTGTGTGCATGCATGCATCACATACGTTGCATGCCATGAATTGGCCACGTCTTAGAACCAAGACAGTTCGGATTGCAAGCCAGGCTCTATCCAATATAGTGATTTAAACGTGAGCCTATAGGACTCTATGAGATATCCATACGGCAAGAATAATCTGTAGCTTTTGAAAGTCCCTAGTTTGGTTTTGGCTAATTGATGAAACCTAGGACTAACCTTTGTATCTAAGTGGATGATTTAGATAAAGGTGATCATTGAATATGAGACACGACATTAACTCATGTGACCAAGATGATGAAGACCGAAATGATGCTTGGCTCGATGGACCGGTTGTGAAGGTGAAGGGCAAGTCGAGGCTTCGAAGCGAAGGACCATGCGATGGTGAAGCTTGAGCAAGACTTAGCGCCGACGGACCAATGCAACGGTAAAGAGCAAGTGAAGTCAAGGTCGATGGATCGAGATGGTCATGTGATGATATGAAGTGGATCATATCATTTGGAGAAACAAAATGGGCTCAAGGCAAAGGTATAACCATAGGGCCATTTTGTTTTACACTCAAGACACCATAGAGGGTGTGAGTGGTTTAGGATCGATAGCCGAACTATTAAGAGGGGAAGTCTTATCGGTTATTCGATGCACGGGTGCCACTAGGTGAATTCATGAAGTGCATTGCATGTAGGGCCTAGTGAGCTAATTGGAAAACCTTTGAAAATGATTGAGAAAAAGCTAACACACAAGCACATAGAGATGTTCACTTGATGGTGTTGGCACATTTGCAAAGGTGGCGTTGGTCGCGCTGTGGTTTGCGGGTAGAGAGGGGTTTGGGTTCCTCTCTCCCTCCCGCCGAGCGTGTGAGCGCGGGATTCAGGCGATTTCGGGGAAATGAAATGCCTATTTTCCACTACGCCGAAAGTCGGAAAAGAAACGGAGGCGAACGGGTCACTGAGGTGACCGGACGCTGCACCGGACGCGGTCACGGTATGACCGGACGCGTCCGGTCAGTACAGCGCGGTATCGGGCGCGCGGGCTAGGGTTTGCAACCGGCGCGTCCGGTCACTCGTGGGACCGGCGCGTCCGGTCAGGTGCCTAGAATGAACTGCGGTTCGCAAGGACGATCGGACGCGGGGCGCGTCCGGTCACACACGATCGGACGCGTCCGTTCGTCAAAGGAGCTTACTGGACTCCGACCGGACGCTGGCACTGTCGCGTCCGGTCGTTCTCTAGAGCGCGTCCGGTCGTTGTTTCGCGGCGCGCGGTGCTGAGCGACCGGCGCGTCCGGTCTGTTAAGAGGCGCGTCCGGTCATGGGATTTGACCGTTGGCACAGTGACCGTTGGAGGACCGGACGCGGTTGAGCGCGTCCGGTCAGTTTCAACCGGCGCGTCCGGTCATCCCGAAAAACGGTCAGTGGAGTTGCAACGGCTCTATTTGTTTGGGGTGCTTATAAATACTCGTTGGCCGGCCCTTGGGGAGGCCTCTGGGCATTTCTAACACTCTTGTGCATCCTTTGAGCTAGAGCTACTCCTCCCACTCATCTCTCTTGCTTGATTGCAAATCAAAAGTGAGATTGAGTGATCCCAAAGTGCATTGCATAGCTTGAGGGCATCTAGTGGCACTTGTGGGTGGTTTAGCCGGTGGATTTCTTGTTACTCTTGGAGAGTACCGCTCCTAGCCGGTTTGGAGATTGTTGGAGGCGTTGGCAAGAAAAGGTGATTGTTCTTGGCCACCTCCGGTTGATTGTGAGAGGTTCTTGTGCTTTCCTCGGCGGGACGCCAAAAGCAACTCTAGTGGAATCCGCGTGTCATTGAGTTACCTCACTTGAGAGTGGCGTCTTGCGGTGCCTTGCGGGGCGTGCCTTGAAGGGCAAGTGACTTGAGGGTCACACCGAGGAACCATCTAAGTGTTGGTCGACACAACCGGTGACGTAGCTTGTCGGTGCACAAGTGAACACCGGGTGAACAAAAATATTGTGTCTCTTGTCTCCCGGTGATTGGTCTACATATTGTGTTGTTGTCAATATTAATTGATTGTATATCATCTTGGTGATTGGCAACATCTTCACTCCACCGTCGGTATAAGATTCACAATCCTTTCTCTCGCATTTACTTAAACTAGTTTATCTTGTGTAGCTCTAGTGGTAGCCTTTTCTAGTAGTTGTTAGCTTGCTCACTAGTGTAAGTTAGTGACTTAGCACTTGTGTGAACTAGAGATCATAATCTACTAGACTTGTGGATAGGAGGCTTGCATCACAACCTTTGGCTAAGCAAAACTCGCTTTACGCCATTTGTTATTCTAACAAGTTTGCTTAGTGGTGCTTGTAGAATTTTTTATAGGCTATTCACCCCTCCTCTAGCCATCTAGGACCTTACAGCTTTCAATCTGGTCATTAGAGATAATCTATTTCCTAATTTATACTTGTATTTTTTTCCTATTTGAGTTAGAATTTCTATACAACATACTTAAAATCGGAGACATCTATTTGGATTAGGATTCCTATAACTATCTATATTACTTTAAGAACTCTGTCCAATATGTGTCATATAAATATAGGAGTTGCAGAGATAAAAAAAATCCATATTCACGAAGTTAGTTAAGGGAAGAGTACAAAAAAATATGGATGGACGAAAAAAGAGCATGAAATTTTGTCTCTTTATTATTAGGTATAGATATAGATTTTTTGTATACAGTTGGTAAAACTTAAAAAGTAACTAAAAGCGAGATGACATCCTTGTGAGGACTGATGGAGTAATCCATATTGACTATAATTAGTAAATGCCTAGATTCAAAACTGAAAATCATAAAAAAGAAATAGTATTTTGATTTCCTTACGCTGAAAAGTGAAATTCATCTAAAAAGATAGTAATATCTAACCACGATTCCATTTCCTTAATAGAAAAGGGAATGCACACTAAGCTCCTGCGCTGGTTTTGCTGACTGATGATGGAGTACTAACAGTACGTTCCCGCGTAAACCGTACCATACGGCATGCCGGGATGTCGCTCACGGCGGCGCTTGAAAATTTCGGTGCCAACTGTCAAGTTCATAAGCAATCTGGTCTTTAGTTTGATTTATTATTCCCGTGAAACAAAGAAGATATGGTTTTCCATTTGCGCAGCCTATTCAGAGTTACAAGGAACAAACCAGGATGATCTCGTTAGCAGTATCAATCGGCCACAATCTATTGCCTCTATCTCACTGACATATGGGTCCGGTCATTTATATATAGGGCATTGTTTAGATGCCGGAATGTTGCAACTTTTGTTTTTTACAAGAAACAAACCAGGATGATCTCGTTAGCAGTATCAATCGGGCACTGTTGTAACTTTTATTTTTTAGTGCAAAAAATTATCCAAAAATTGATTAATTAGACTTAAAATGTTCGTCTCGCAAAGTACAACAAAACTGTGCAATTAGTTTATGATTTCATCTACATTTAGTACTCAATGTATTTGCCGACATTTTGATGTGATGGGGAATCTTCTTTTTGCATAGTGGAATTTGAGGGTGAATTTGGACAATTATTTAAAGCCTAATTAATCAAGATTTGAACAATTATTACCAAATAAAAACAAAATTACTACAGTATGACGTGACGTTTACTATACAGATTTTACGCCCAAACTTAGGTATCTAAATAAGACGAAGAGTTCTTTTTGCTACGGTGGTGATCTTGTTCGTGCGTGACCACGCGATACTTGCAGGCTTCATTGAATGGCACCGCAGGCCAGGCCGGACGCAGTACTGTTAGATTTCCTTTTCCGCAGCCATCTCCTTCACTACTATTTCTAGTGTCAGGCCAAGTTAGAATTTTTTTTTATTCTGTCTCAATCGTATCAATTTTTAGCTGCTTGCATGGAGTATTAAATGTAGGTAAAAAAATAACTAATTACACAGGTTAGTTGGAAATCACGAGATGAATCTTTTGAGCTTAGTTGGTTCACGATTGAACAATATTTGCCAAATAAGACGAAAATAGTACTATTCCAAATAAGACGAAAGTGATACTATTCATCAGGTTTTAAAAAAAATTGCCATCTAAACGTGGCCCTAGTAGATAGGTGGCGGTGGTCTAACAAGTCAGCGCCCAGAGTAATCCCAGGCTCCCAGCCTGTGCCGCCCGCGCTTGCCGCCGTGCCTGCCTTCGGCTAGAAGCAAGCAAATGAATTTGCTGGAGAAAAACCGTCGCGTGTCCTCCGTCGTGTGCGTGTTTAGCTGACAAAAGGCGCCGCTTTCTTCACCCCCGTTTTCAAAACTGACTGATGCTGGCGTTTAATTAAGGCCTTGTTTAGATCACCAAATTGGGAAACGCTAAATCACTGTTCGGACACTGTAGCAATTTTATTTTTATTTGATAATAATTGTCTAAACATTGATTAATTATGCTCAAAATATTCGTCTCGCAAAGTATAACAAAATTGTGCAATTAGTTTTTGATTTCATCTATATTTAGTATTCCATGCATGTGCCGGTATTTTGATGTGATGGAGAATCTTCTTTTTGCATAGTAGAATTTGGGTGTGAATTTAATGATCTAAACAAGGCCTAAGACTACCCGCAGTGGGTACTCTAAAACGATACTCTAAAACTTTAGAGTATGAATATAGAGTAAAAACCGCTGCACTGGGTACTCTAAAACGATACTCTATCCTTTCTCTCACTCTATATTTAGAGTAGTACTGTGCTTACTCTATACTCTATAGTGACGGCCCCACTAGCTAAACAAAGGAAAAAATGCTATAACTCACAAACCAAAAATCCAAATTAAATTTCGATTGCACTATTAAATTCGTCTCAATAAATCCTTCAAAACTAGATCACACATGGATATATTTAGATAAGTGACAAGTGAGTCCCATAGTGGATATAGTGGATAGAGGATGATATAGAGGATGTATGGGTGCGGGAGAATTGAGTATAGAGGAGAGAATCTTGCTGACTAGGACATATAGAGGATGAATATAGAGGTCCATGAGTACGGGTAATCTAAGTCCCAGCAATTTGGAAGACGCGTTTGGTTGGTGGCTGCCATATGGCTCTACCCTGTACTTGCCTGGCGGTTTCCAACGGGCGACTTGCTTAGCCGCTAAAGCCTTTAGCTGGGGCCGTGTTTAGATGGGCTGATTTGGGAGGGGCTGATTTTGTATAGTGCAAGATTCTGCACTGTAGCATTTCGTTTGTATTTATAAATTTTTGTCCAAATATTGATTAATTAGGCTCAAAATGTTCGTCTCATAAAGTACAACAAAACTGTGCAATTAGTTTTTTATTTCATCTATATTTAGTACTCCATGCATGTGCCGGCATTTTGATGTGACGGGAAATCTTCTTTTTGCATAGTAAAATTTGGGGGTGAAATTTGGTATCTAGGGGTTGTTTAGTTGGTGAAAAAGTTTGGGTTCGGCTACTGTAGCACTTTTCGTTTTTATTTGGCAATTTGTGTCCAATCATGGACTAATTAGGCTCAAAAGATTTGTCTCGTGATTTACAACTAAACTGTGTAATTAGTTTTTTCTTTTGTCTACATTTAGTACTCCATACATGTGCTGCAAGATTTGATGTGACAGGTACTGTAGCACTTTTTGGGTTTGCTTTTTGGGTTAGGGGAGGAACTAAACAGGCCCCTAAACAGACCCTGGGTCACTGCGGTCGCCTGAGAGGCTGAGACAGCCAAACGGGCGTACTCATGCGTGCCAGCAGCATTAGCTTATTAACACTGAGCACTGACACTTAAATCAAGGTCTCGTTTAGTTCCAAAATATTTTGTGAAATAACAGTAAATTCTTCGTCACATCGAATTCTTAGATACATGCATGAAGTATTAAATATAGATAAAAAATAAAACTAATTACACAGTTTAGACGAAATTTATGAGACGAATGTTTTAAGCCTAATTAAACTATGATTGGACACTAATTATTAAATAATAACGAAAAGTACTACAATAGCATTTCACAAAATATTTTGGGAACTAATCGGGCCCCTAAATAAATCGAAGCACCACATTCACAGCAGATGAAGACCAAAAAACAATAAATGTGCGGAGCCCGAACATCTGCGCCAGAACTGGCCCGTTTCGGCGCCGAGGCATGATGATGCAGCCGATCGGGGCAAAAGCGCCCCTCTCTTTCCCCGAAATACCTAGGCACCGTTTAGATGCTAAAAATTTTGCCAAAATTTTTAGATTTCTCGTCACATCGAATCTTTGAACACATGCATGAAACATTAAATATAGATAAAAATAAAACTAATTACACAGTTTAGACGAAATGGACGAGACAAATCTTTTAAGTCTAATTAGACCATGATTGGACAATATTTACCAAATAACAACGAAACTGCTACAGTAGCGTTTCGCCAAAAATTTTGCCAACTAAACAACCCCTAGCCGAACGTGCTGTAGTGTCCCGGCCGCTTCTTTGAAATCCTGTCCCCGACAACGACCACCACGAGTCTGGCCGCCGGCGACAGTGCATGCCGGCCGGCATACGCTGGGAAGCCTGGGCGTTTGCCGGGATGGATCGAGCTGCTTGCTTTGCTTTTCATTCACTGGCCTCCTGTCCTCCTCCGCCAAGCTTATGCCTTTTTCCTACACGTTTTTTCCCATATTCCTATGTTTTTTTAATTTGGATTTGAACTGATTGTTATTAGATTCGTGTATGATTTCTGTAAAATTTCTACTCCGAAATTCCGAGTGGATCCTTGTGTTCTTTTTATCATGCTGCCTAGTTTGATTTCCAACTCCCCCCCCCCCCCCCCTCTCTCTGATCACCTCTAATTTTCTGTTGCTTTGGACGAAGGGCATCGAGAAAATTATGGAAATCCTTGTGCCAGATACATGTACTCCTAGTACTGCAAGGATGATAGGTGTGGCGCCAAGCTCAATAATGCAGCTCAGTAACCGCTAGTCCCCCCGCTATTTATGTAGATCAGCTTTCTCACTGGGTCTAACTCTGTCTCAACTATTTATACAACACCAGGTAGCATAAGGAATGGTTCCCAGTTCTACTTCGTGCTACTATCACGATCTGACAATGATACAATTCTAACTCTATTTTTTCAATTTTGACAAAATTTATAAAAAAATATAAATATTCATAACACAAAACAGCAATACTAATGAAAATATATTTCATAACGAATCTAATAATATAATTTTGTATCATAGATATTGTTTTATTTTTAAATTTAATTAAACTTAAAATGGTTTGACTTAGTCATATACTTGAAATGTATTATTTGCTGTACGGAGGGAGTAGTTGTTAAGAAAAAAAATATTAAAATTCTAAAATAATAAAGTGCATTAAAATTCTAAAATATTATTATTATTATTATTATTATTATACCGCCATGCCAAGTACTACTAGTTTTTATTTTACTATGCAAATATTGTCTTGCCCTAATGGATTTAACAGTTAATACGAAGCTACTCAACCCATTACATTTTGATACGAAGTTCTATATTTTAGATAGGTTATAATAAGTAATATATATTCTGTCATCCTGTAAACTGCGTGAATGGAAAGTCACAGGATAAAGACATCGTACGCGGAGAAAAAGACCACACACGGTACTTCACATGATCCATCATCATTTGATCATACAGCCCCTTATCAAAAGAAGGGAAAAAAAGGAACTGATGAGAAAAAATAATACTCGTACAGGCAAGGCAAAGCACATCATCAGCTTACACGAAGCATCCCGCAGGCAGAGCCGAGCGAGAATGCGAGATGCCCTTATCATTACATCTCGTCTCGTCTCAGAGGGGATCCTCCACCTCATCACCATCATCTCACTTCCAAATCCAACCTGCACAACAGGCTGACGAGCGTGAGCTGGAGCCTGCTGTGGTGCCTAAACGGCAGCGGCCAAAACCCCAAACATGCCCAGTCACACCAACCTCTCCTAACCGAAACAGCCAAGCCAAAAAGATAAACAAAAGAGCCAAAGAGGGAAGGGATCTATTTAAAAACATCCTCAAATAGGTATTTTGAATTTCACATAATCTATTTTTGTAGTATCTGATTTATTAATTAATTATAAAGAAATGGGCCTAACACGACACGGTCTTGTGCCACATCGGCGCCTTTTTATAATTCCCTCAATTCTCCCCTAAATTTCACTATGAAAAAAGAAGATTCTCCGTCACATCAAAATGTCGGCAAATGCATGGAGTACTAAATGTTGATAAAATCAAAAACTAATTGCTTGTACTTTGCGAGACGAACATTTTAAGTCTAGTTAGTTAAAATTTAGATAATTTTTACCAAATCCAAACAAAATGTTACATAAATTCTGATGTTTTTTCTTCCCAATTCTCTCGTCTAAACGAGCCCTAAGCAAGATGGCCGATGCCCCGCCCAGCTCGAGGACAAACAAAGACCAGCTCTCCGCCGCACCTCTCTCTCCCGTCCCGGGTCTCCTCCCCTCTCCCCTCCTCGGCCAGCGAGCCACTGCCATGCCCACGCGCAATCAGAACCACGCCACCCCCAAACGGCTATAAGACGGTTGCCGGAATCCCCTCTTCTCGCATCGCATCGCATCGCATCTCAGCAATTCCCCTCTTCGACCCCTCCTCGCACCGTTACCCTTTGCGCTCCCACCCCCAGCCGCTCCCCCGAAATCACCACCGCGCCCCGCGTATCCTCCCTCGCTCACCAGGAGGGAGGAGAGGAGACCGGGACCGAGACGCGAACGCGCCGACCCCTCGAGGGCGAGGACGCGAAAGAGGAGGCACGCGGCTGCCGGCGGCGACCGGGGAGAGGGCGGAGGAGCCGATCGTGCGCGCCATTGGGCCCGCGCGGGGAATCGGCAGGCGCTTGCCGTCTTGACCCGCTCCGCTCCGCTCCAGGCGGCGGCGGTGGGCGTGGTGCTCCTGCTGATTCTTCTCCCGCGCCCTCGTCGTCCTCGGCGCCATGGAGGCCGGCTACTGCAACCGCAAGAAGACCGACGGCATCTGCGAGGGCGTCTGCGACAGCGAGGTGAGGCCCCGCTCCGCTCCGGCTCTCCATCCAGACAGATCTGTCCCTTTCTCTACCAACGCCCGCGTGTACTCACTCCCCTGCGGATCGCCTGGTCCGCCGGGGGAGCCAGCCACGCGGTCGTCGCGGTGCCTGTCTTTTCCTGTTCCACGCTGCTTAAACTCGTTTTTTTGCTCCACGCTGAGCCGCTTGCTTGCCTGCTTGCCTCGGTCTTTCGATCGCTCCAATCGCTCGTGTTCGCGCTGCTATTTTGCCAATCGCAGCAGGGTTCCTGTTGTGGATTGGGGGTACCCGCGAGATTTCCTCTTCCTGGGGGATTGCATATGCTCGCTTAATCGCTTCCGAGGCAGGCATCTTTCATCTGCCGCGGGTGCTGGGGGATTAGGTGATGCTAAAGAAAGAAACCAGGTTGCGCTAGAATCTCTCCCACCTGGATGAACCGGGTCGTCCGGCCTAGGGCCGGTTTAGATCCGAAAAAATTGGCAAAATAGCACTGTAGCATTTTTCGTTGTTATTGGATAAATATTGACTAATCATGGTCTAATTAAGCTTAAAAGATTCGTCTCGTCCATTTCGTCTAAACTGTAAACTGTGTAATTAGTTTTATTTTTTATCTACCAAAGATTCGACGGAGAATCTGAAAAATTTTACAATTTTTTTTTTTTTTGAACTAAACTGACCCGTAGTCTCGGAACCTGTCTTTCCTTTCCCTGAAAAAGTGTCCAGCTTTTTTGAACAACTCCCGATTGGTTCCCGTGCAGTAGATGGTGAGGTTCATGCCACAAAAGTAATTTTACAGGCTGTTCTTTCCTTCCTTTATATTATTATTAAATAAAATATAAAAATATAATTTGCTGTTTGCTTTCCTGTTGGTGGATCCGCACCAGCCTATCACTGAGGCCTGGTTTCCCCTCAAATTCTACGTAAAAAAAGATTCTTCGTCCCATCAAAATGTCGTTACATATATGGAGTACTAAATGTAGATGAAATAAAAAACTAATTGTACAGTTTTGTTATACTTTGCGAGACGAACATTTAGAGCCTAATTAACTTTGCCTCCTAATTTTACATCTAAATGCCTTCTAATTTTGACATCTAAACGAGGCCTGATAGAGATATTATTTTTAAAAGAGAAAATGCGCATATTCCACCAGACCACCGGGTACTTCTTTATAATCTATAACTACTGTACATGCATTATTTTGATGTCGGCTGTGTTTAGTTCAAAAAAAAAACACTATGCAAAAAAAAAGATTTCCTATCACATCAAACTCATACATGCATGGAGTACTAAATGTAGATGAAATTAAAAACTAATTGTACATCTTGGTTGTACTTTGCGAGACAAACGTTTTGAACCTAATTAGTCAATGATTGGACACTATTTGCCAAATAAAAACAAAACGTGCTACAGTACATTTTCCGTCCTTTTCCAGGAACTAAACACACCCGGCCTTTAACACACTGCACACTCACGGCGCGGCGGATCTTTTAGAAGCTCGTGCTCTCAACCTATGCCTTGTTCACTTCCCCATCCCAACCTAAAATATTTCCTCTGTCATCCGTCACATCGAATCTTTGGACGCATGTATGGAGCATTAAATGTAGGTAAAAAAGATAACTAATTGCATAGTTTGTCTGTAAATGTTGAGACGAATCTTTTGAGCCTATTTAGTCCATGATTAGACAAATTTTGCCAAATAACAACGAAAGATGCTACAGTAATTTTTCATCTACTTTTCGCGAAGTGAACACACCCCTAGTAATTCGTGATGGCTGTGACGTTCCCTATGTTTAGCCGTTGGCTTCATGGTGGCATGGTGCTATGTCAGTTGGGTGTCCAATTTTTTATGTGTCTACCAGTAAAATTAATTTTTCCTCTTTTTTTTTTGTGCCAATGGCTCTGGCTGCAATGCACTGGGAGTGTGTTTACTGGGTGAAAAGTGGACGAAAAGTTACGGTAGCATCTTTCGTTGTTATTTGGCAAAATTTATCCAACCATAGACTAACTAATCTCAAAAGATTCGTCTCGACATTTACAAACTATGCAATTAGTTATCTTTTTTACCTACATTTAATGCTCTATGCATGCGTTTAAAGATTCGATGTGATTGGTGAAAAAGAAAATATTTTGGGTTTGCATGTGAAGTGAACACACCCTAGGTTTCATCGTTTTTTAACCTTCCGTGGTTTCCTGCTGCAATAGTGATCTCCTGAGACTACCCCGCAGTGGGTACTCTAAAACGATACTCTAAAGCTTCAGAGTATGAATATAGAGTAAAAACTACTGCACTGGGTACTCTAAAACGATACTATCTTTCTCTCACTCTATATTTAGAGTGGTACTGTGCTTACTCTATACTCTATAGTGGCGGGCCCCACTAGCTAAACAAAGGAAAAAAAATGCTATAACTCACAAACCAAAATCCAAATTAAATTTCGATTTCACCATTAAATTCGTCTCAATAAATCCTTCAAAACTAGATCACACATGGATATATTTAGATAAAGTGATAAGTAGGTCCCACAGTGGATAGAATGGATAGAGAATGATATAGAGGATGGATGGGTGCGGGGGAATTGAGTATAGAGGAGAGAATCTTGCTGACTAGGACGTATAGAGGATGAATATAGAGGTCCATGAGTGCGGTTAGTCTTTGACTCTTGATTATGGAATGATCAGTGCTGTTTCAGAATACAGTTCATTGTAACAGTCGCATCTTGTAGCTCTCCAGTTAACTTTTAGTTTAATTTATGCCTTGTTCTGATGTGTATTGGTGCATGCTGATTTCTTATTTGCTCCCTGATATTATTTGCAGCTTGGTTCAAAGTCAGTCCTGAGCATGTCAAGGCTGAAGTGCGCACTGCGGGGATTTGATCTGAGGGTTCTCTTGATTCTACTGATTGGTGTGCCAATTCTGATCTTTGCCATATATGTGCATGGCCAGAAGGTGACTTACTTCCTCCGACCAATCTGGGAAAAGCCCCCGAAGCCCTTCACAATACGCCCTCACTACTATCATGAAAATGTCTCGATGGATAACCTCTGCAAGTTGCATGGATGGAAAGTCAGGGAGACTCCACGCCGTGTCTTTGATGCTGTGCTCTTCAGCAATGAGCTTGACATCCTTGATATCCGTTGGCACGAGCTTAGCCCGTATGTGTCAGAATTTGTGCTGCTTGAGTCCAATTCCACTTTCACTGGCATAAAGAAGGACCTTCACTTCAAGGAAAACCGCCAGCGGTTTGACTTTGCTGAATCACGGTTGACCTATGGTATGATAGGCGGAAGGTTTGTGAAGGGAGAAAACCCATTTGTCGAGGAATCGTATCAAAGGGTTGCTCTCGATCAGCTCATTAAGATTGCAGGCATCACGGATGATGACCTGTTGATCATGTCTGATGTTGATGAGATCCCAAGTGGGCATACCATCAACCTCTTGAGATGGTGCGATGACATTCCTGAGACACTTCATCTCCAGCTCAGGAACTATCTCTACTCATTCCAGTTTTTACTTGATGACAAGAGCTGGAGGGCTTCAGTACACAGATACAGAGCTGGAAAGACGAGGTATGCACATTTCCGGCAAACAGATGAACTTCTGGCTGATTCAGGGTGGCATTGCAGCTTTTGCTTCCGCTACATAAATGATTTCATCTTCAAGATGAAAGCCTACAGTCACGTCGACCGGATCAGATTCAAGTACTTCCTAAACCCGAAGAGGATTCAGCACGTGATTTGCGAAGGAGCTGATCTTTTCGACATGCTCCCTGAAGAATACACATTCCAAGAGATCATTGCCAAGCTGGGGCCTATTCCAAGTACATTCTCTGCTGTTCATCTCCCTGCCTATCTGCTGGAGCAGAACGATCGGTACAGATATCTTCTTCCAGGCAACTGCAATAGAGAGAGTGGCTAGGCAGCTGCTACTGTCTGCATCATGACCTGAGGTGCACGGACGTCGCTCGCGGATGTCCCCCCTTGAGGAGCGCCCTGCTGTTGCGGGGCTGTATCTGATACGATTGGCTGACTTAGTTGAGTGATCGCTTGGCTCGTGGGGTTGAGTTCATATGAGATTTTGTACCGTGTAATGGAAACCATGGAAGGCCTGACAGCAGCATAGGGCATGCTTTGATCGCGGCTGCGTTCTTGTTTTGCAGAGGAGCTCAGCATTGTGTGTGTGCTTTTATACCACCTGAGTTTTTATTCACTGCTTCCATGATTGATATATGTACTCAAAACTACTATTGTAGATCTCATCCGAGCGACATTCAGATTCTTTCCTTCTTTGCTCTCGCCTTGTGATGTACATTGCCATTCACTTACCTAGTTGTTACCGGAGTCATATATGCTTTTATTCCAGTTTCTGATTATTGATTGACAGCGGCTCTATATCATAACAATTCTCTGGGATGTCTTCTGTTCTCTGTTATTCAAAACGCCTGATGTCTCGCTTTTGGTCCCGCATAAAGGCAAGCTGGTTGATTTCCTAGAGAGAAAAAAAAGGTGCTCTTTTTATGGTCGTTGCTGGTTGGTAAGATCTGCATAGTGTCAATCCTGTCTAGGATGGATGGTTGAAGTTAGGTAACCCAATATCCATCTTGAGACCGAGAGGTTTATGCATTTGCGAAGGATTTGTTTGTTTGATTGTGCTGAGCGAGCGACCCGTGCCGTGACCGTGAGAGGCGGGGCATGTGTCTGTGTGGTGCCTGGATGGAGTTGAGCTGGTGGGAACAGGCTGTTGTTGTCGGGCGTCCACTTCAGCCAGATTGACAAACAATGCGGCGAATTGGCTGGTCGTATGGCTTGTAACGGGTGCGGCGCGGGTGCAGCCCTACGCGTAATGCTGTTGCTGCTGCCTCGCTGTGCCCTGTGCCTGCATTGCACGTTCCTCAACAGTGGTCCAGTCCAGCTGAGGCCTGAGGCTATCCGCACTCTTTCTACTCTAAATCCATCCTCTAAAAGGAATATTTTGTCCTGATCATCTATATTCTCTCCTCTATATTCAAGACTCCCGCACCTGTCATACTCTATATCTCATGCTCTATATCAACTACCAGCACGTGGGACCTATATATCATACTCTATTTTTTTCTTCCCTTCTTTTCTCTCTCCACGCGCATGCTAGCGGCACACAGGAGCGCTGGCCGCTGCGGTACGCTACAGGTATCCTCTGCTCCGCTAGGAATAGCAGACCGTGCTAGGATAGCGCGCGCATACAGGAGAGCGCTGCGGCACCTATTCCACCATCGGCATCCTGAGGAGGCGCTAAGCGGACGCGCGGTGGACAGCCTAAGGGAGGTTATGTACAGCTGCAGAGCTGCTGAAAGATTTCGATATTCTCCCATAGACCAAAAGGGTTTCTGCTCCATATTTGGCTTAGGTGGCCTTAGACCCATATATAAGGCTGGACTAATAATAAATTACAAGTTACAAGAAGAAAAACCCTTCAAAAACCATCTCAGCTTGGGCATGCGCTACTCGAACTTGTTTCAGCGGCATGACGTGGAGCTAGAGCGTGACGGTTGATTTTTTAATTAAGGAAGAAAAGTGTTCCGGCCTGAGTGAGCGTGATGGTTGATGGTTCCATTTCCAGTGATATAGGGCCTGTTTGGATGGAAGCCTAGAGTACTTGCCTGGCAAAAAGTGTTGCTTGAAAGTTGCCTGAAAAATCGATGGAATCTGTCTGGCCAGGCAAGTTACAAGATAGTCCGTTTGGTTGGAAGCCTGTGCCTGGAAAGGCTAATAAAAGATACAGTACATATTTAAAAGCTAATAAAAGGTATAATACCATATTTAAACATACACGGTTATGGTCTGAAAAAACTATTGTGAATATAAAGTGTGCTTTCTTGTCTAATAAAACTTTAATTTCTTTTGTTTAAATAATATATATGAAGACAAATAAAGGATTTAAATAAATAATAGAAAACAATAACCTACACACAAAACAGTGATATCAATGAACAGTAGCTGCACCAATTTAATATCCCGCCGGTAGGAAATCCTTTTAGCAGTAACATTAACAGTTCTAAGAAATATTTGAAATAGCACAGTGCGTTAATGGATAGTTCTTCAAATATTTAATAGTAGAAGACCATCACATCGTACTTGATTGCATGCCAGGCAAACAAAGCAGCACCAGGCAACCGATTTTGCTCGCCTGGTGCAGGCAATGACCCAGGGTTCAATCCAAATGAGCTCCAGGCAAGCTCCAGGCCACTTGCCGGCCAGGCAAATGAGACCCAGGGCGTCAACCAAACGTGCCCATAGTGCAATAATCCTCAGCTTGGCTGTGAGCATTTTTCAGCCGGCCGAGCGTTGCGATGTTCCGTGCTACAAGTGCAAGATATTTGCGCTGAGCGGAGCCGACCTAGCCCTTGTTTAGATTGAAGAAAATTTCAAC
Source organism: Saccharum hybrid cultivar R570 (assembly GCA_038087645.1). NCBI lineage: Eukaryota > Viridiplantae > Streptophyta > Magnoliopsida > Poales > Poaceae > Saccharum > Saccharum hybrid cultivar. Next base: position 4,118,603 of record JAQSUU010000191.1, on the reverse strand, counting down.
ATGATGAATAGTACCATTTTCGTCTTATTTGACAAATATTGTCCAATCATGGACCAACTAGGCTCAAAAGATTCATCTCGTGATTTCCAACTAAACTGTGTAATTAGTTATTTTTTTACCTACATTTAATACTCCATGCAAGCGGTTAAAAATTGATGTGATGGAGAGAGTGAAAAAACTTGGAACTTTGAGGCAAACTAAACCAGGCGTAGTTGTAGTTGCAGTTGCTGGCGCCGTCATCCGCAGATTTTTCCTTTTTCCAGGGATGTACTAGGCAATCTACGCGTACAAGCGGCCTGGGGACGCGTACGGCGCGGGGGTACAGTACAGTGATGTGGCGTCGCTGCCATGCTTGACCTGGCCCCGAGGAGCGCCGTCCACGACCGCTTCGTCTCTCTGGGGTCCTTCGGGGCAAGGCAAACGCGCGTACGGCGTCCTCGTCGCCGCCCGTATCGCCGTGTCGGGTCCCCATCGGTCCGGTCGAATCCCGCTCCTCGTCGCCGCAGATAGCGTTTGGTTCGACTCGTCCGCACGGCACGGCCACGCTCGGTCGTCGTGCTACGTGTGGCACACCAGGAAAATAAAAAGATTGGCTCCGTTGCTAGCGCGCAGCTTCCAAGCTGCACTGCAAAAAAGTTCCAACTAACGTTCCATCACGCAGTCGTAGTGCCGCGACCACTGCGGCGTTGCTTGCAGCGCCCACCCGTGGCCGTGGGTGGGTGGGTTTGCCATGGCGCTCGTGGCAAGCACCAAGCAGCGAAACTTGTGACAGCTACAGCTACCACTTACGCCATCATGTGGCCGCTCTTATTTGGCCGATTCTGCAGTACAAAGTTTCAGAAAACTACTCCAGATGTATGATTCGCGTGGGGAATTTGTGGGAGAGGGCAGGCAGCTACCCACTAGTACTGTTATTTTCTTTCTTTTTTTGCAAGGGGGCACTTGTGTGATGCTGGTACTATTAGCTACTGTTAGTTGTGCGTTCAGCTTAAGCCTGCAGCGCTTCATTTTTCTGTGCATTTATGGATCGCTTGAGAGTGTTGACCGGCTAATAGGAGTCGTTCGACCGCACGACCATCGCGCACACGTAGTATCAGTTGGTACGGCACGACTCGAACCGAAGATCGTAGTCCATCCTTTTTCCCGTTCGTCACGTCAGCCTTTTTATTTGGAAAATGTTGGTGCCCAGAGGTTCCATGGGACAGGATTTCACTGGAGGGTACCGAATGACCCAGCAGAAATATGCCGCACCCTCTGTATTACTGCAGTCCTTCCCCGTCTGTCTTGTCCCGCCATGCACGCGTACTCTACCCTCATCTATCTCGCTCTGCCCTGCGCTGGCCGCTTCTTTCCTCTGACCCCCTCCTCTCTCTCTCTCCGCGCGAGGGGACCCGGGAGCCGGGACGAGGACAAGCACGCCCCGTCCCCCAGGACCCAAGCGCGCTGCGCGCCCCATTCGCCGGCCATCGGCTCGCCGCGCCCCTTCCCCAGGCGCCCGGGCCGTGCTCCATGACTATCTGAACATACCTCTGAAACACGAAACACTTGAATGCAATGTACGTCTGACGCAGGTGAAATATTTGGAACATACACTTGTAACAAAGTGTGTGAAACATACGCAACATCCACATAAAAAACTTGCAATTTGCAACATGAAAATATTTATTGCAACATAAGACTGAAACAGCTAAAACATTTTGAACATACTCTTGTAACATATGTGTGAAACATATGCGACATCCAAATAAGCACACTTGTAACATACGTCTGAAAAAAAACAGATGAAACATTTGGAACAGACGCTTGCAATATACGTATACAACCATTACAATATGTGCAACATCACGATCTATTTTTGCAACATCTATATGAAACACTTGCAACATACCTCTGAAACAATTGAAACATACTCTTACAACATGCGCTTTCAACTCAATATCGCCTTGCTGCTCGGTAAAATGGAGGCTCATCGGTGTGTGGTGTTCCGGAGGCAGCGGCCTGGCAACGCTTGTAGACGGTGAGCCGGCGGTAGTGGCTGCACATCATGGAAGAAAGGCAGCAGCCGCATGAGCGGCGATGCGGCCGCGACCAAGTGACTTGGAGAGGGCAGCAGCGCATCGCGTCTGGCAGGGCCGGCAGCTGAGCGTCGCGCGTCGTGCCTGGCAAAGCCAGCTGCCAAGCAGTGTGCCTTGGAAGCGGCCGTGCGCTCGGAGGCGGCAGACGGATAAGAGCAATGGGAAGAGAAACGAGTTGATAGGAATAATTGGATGGATAGTTTTTTTCCTTAAAAAAGAAAGAGCGTGAGATTTTAGGTAGCCTAGTGTCGCGTCCGAGCGGATGGATGTCCGATTTATAGCATTACCGTTTTTATTTTTCGGTACAATGCTATGTTGTGGTGGACAAGTAGAGCGAGACACGTAGCTAACTTTGCGACCATCCTTTTGAACGTCCCTTCAAAGTTCAAACCTACTGTAACTGAACACTGTTTTGCTACGCTGTTCAGATTCGATCGATCCAGATGCAGAGTTCACCTTTGAGCGGAGGAACCGTCGAACCGACCAGAGCAAGGCACCGAGGTGAAGACAAGGGATGTAGGTGAAAACTTGGTGGAGGAAGCAGGTCCGTGCGCGACAAGTCATACCGAAAAGATGGCAGGTGGTGGTTCACCTTTTTTTGTCACTTGTGATTTGTGAATGGATTCTGCCTCCACGCCTGTACCGTGGTAACAGTAATTGCACGTGACGAATCACAATTCACAAATGAGGTCAGCGTTCTCAGTTTTCTTCATAAAAAAAAGGCAGAGAAACGACTGGACCGGAGTGAGCATCCAGTCATCTGGAGGAAATCTTTGGTGATTGTGAGTCATGCTGTCGCCTCTCTCTCCATCGAGGAGCCCACGACGCGGACGCAGAACGGGAGTTGCACATTTCGGCCCATAACAAACGTGGCCGAGGAGGGAAAGGAAACGGGGCTAGCAGTGGCCCACGCCTCACGTGCGCGATCTGGGCCGAGCCGCCTATTCTTGGACAGACGCTGGGCTCGCGGGAGCGGCGTCGGGGCATGGACATGGGCCTCGCCCGCCCCCCGCGATGAAGCAGCAGCAAGGAACGAAACGAAACGACAAACGAGCGAGCGCTCTCGGTTCGCGTGCGCGGCGTGCGAAGGAAGGAAAGGGTCGGGGCGAAGGAAGCTGCAACGGTCGCCCCCCGCGTTACTGCAGCGATTGGGTTTCCGAGACAAAAAAGCGAGGAGCTCGGGACCTGAGAGAGAGTGAGAAACAACCAGGGCAGGGGGGCCAGGAGCAGGGCGACCAGACAGGCTCCGCGTCTCCCGGCCCGCGAGCGCGGGCACACCACCGCCTTCCCGGTTCCCGCCGTGCCGCGAGCGAGCTTTCCCGCCTTCCGATTTCCGAGTGGGAGTGGGAGTGGGAGACTGGGAGGTGTTATATAATTGGTCGGCGCGCGGTCGTGGGGGTCGTCTAATCCGGCCGCGCACGCAACCGGGACCGGGCGCGATAGCCAGTAGGCGCCGTTCCGCCGCCACCGCCGCCTCGCCCGGCGTTCCTCTCCGCCTACGCAGGCGTGGTCGGACCCCGCGCGGCGCGCGCCACCATGGCAAGGTACTAGTCGTCGTCCTCCGCGTCTTTTTTTCTCTCTCTCTCTCGACATCTTCATCGTTAGGGCTTTGCTTTTAGTTCGTGGTTTCCTCGTGGGCATCAGGTTTGGTTGGGGGCGGGTTTAGTGCTGCGAGGGTTCCTTCTTCAGTTCTTCTATACACCCCTCCCATCCGCACGCGCGCCCGCCCGCCCTTTAGGATTGCAACTTCTCGGTCGCGTTGCCAGTTCCTATGTCGGATTTGCCTTGGCCGGTGCTGTGGCTTGTGAGCGAAACCGGATTTTTCGATAATCGAAATTACAGAAGTTTGCATTGTATTCGAATCGCAACAGGGTAGTACCGATGACCGATGTGTAGCATTAGCTTCAAAAGACCCTGGATTACAATTACTTGTATTAGCATTAGCACACTGCTTCGAGTCAAAATTTATCATGGTCAGTTTTGCAGTCATGCCCAGATTGGGGATAAGTAACAAAAGAAAAGGAGCAGAGAAACAGATCATATGCTCTGCCCTGATGTGTGACAAAACATTTTTGCTAGGCTTGCTTCCTGTGGTTACAACATTTAAGATAAGGTTTAGTAGTGTCAATGTTGTGTTGTTCAGTCTATGATTTGCCACTGGAGTCCAGCCACCAATTGGTCTTGCCAGGGTTTTATTTTCGAGGACGGGGCATCAAATCACTCTGTTTTTGTTACACATAGACACTAGCTTAAAATACATGGATTTTAACTATTTGAGCATGTTTGTCTTCAAATTATCTTGTACAAATACTTCTTTTGGGACCAGCACCAATATGCTCCTTATGGTACAGGTCATGGCTGATAACTGGTAGGGGAATTGCTAAGAAAATAAGATACGCAGCTCCTAGCACCAATCGCCAAATAAGTGAACTGGTTGCAGAAGCACGGAGGGAATGCCCAAACTGCAGTTATGTTATTGATAACAGCGATGTAAGTACATTTGTTCTGTTTATGTTGTTGAGAATGGGTATTTGGCTCTCAGGTAATATTCGGTTGTACATGTTACATATCTGAGCAAGCTTTTCCTGCATTTCAATTTCTGCAGGTTGCCATGCAGTGGCCTGGGCTGCCTGCTGGTGTCAAGTTTGATCCTTCTGAATTGGAGTTGCTTGAACATTTAGAACAAAAAGTTGGCCTGGGAGGTTCAAGACCACATGTGCTCATTGATGAATTTATTCCAACTATAGACAATGATGAGGGAATCTGCTATTCACATCCTGAAAATCTTCCTGGTATATATTTATGTCTTGAGATGGTGTAGTTCCTTATGAATCTTTTGGTGTATTCACATTCTGAATTTTGTTTTTATTGACTTCGTAGGTATGAAAACAAATGGTAGCAATGCTCATTTCTTCCATAGAGCTTCAAACGCATATGGTTGTGGACAGCGCAAGCGTCGAAGGATCATCAACTGCAGCGATCACACTGTTCCTGATGAGCATGTGAGATGGCACAAGACAGGGAGATCCAAAGCCATATATGACAATGGTGTTATAAAAGGTTGGAAGAAGATACTGGTGCTGTACAAAACTTCGCAAAGAGGTGGAAAGCCTGATAGAGCTAATTGGGTAATGCATCAGTATCACCTTGGAGAAGAGGAAAACGAAAAGGACGGGGAGCTTGTAGTATCTAAAATCTTCTGCCAGTTGCCAAATAAGAGTATGGAAATTTCTGAAACAGAAACTGCTTATGAGGAACCTGATGCACCTGCTTCAGTGATTGGTCCGAAAACTCCAAAGACAATCACACCGAAGCCACGCCATCCTAAAAATAGTCCATGTGAAACTGAGCAGAATATTCCCATCCTGCAGGATCAGGTAACTCATTAACTTCTTTTGGAATCACAGTGATGTACGAGAAATTGCTAGATCAGAGCATAAACAAGCTGTCGAAAATTACACAAGTAGACATATGAAGAGAAATTGAAACTGATATGCACTTAGCTTTGTCTTAGAACCTCTATTACCTCCCACTAAGATCTGACGGACATATTAACCCTCCATGTTTCAAAATCAGCTCCAAAAAACATTAGCAGTAGTTTATAGATAGAGCTTGTATAATCTTTTTTTGTTAAAGTACATAATCTCTATCAGAGTATCAGTATCCTGGAAATATATATTTCTGGAATGAAGGGGCACGAGAGTGTGCCTATTTCATTGATAGAGATGAGAGCATCCTATAAATATGTGCACTAATCTTTTTGGCATGCTAGATAAAATCTTACATGCTTGCAATTCCCGTTGGTGCATTGCCATAATCTTGTTTCCATGACCATTTCCACTGCTCTAAGTTTGTAGTTTCTATACAGCTACTACTGGACGGCGAAGGCGAGCCTACCATGCCTGTTGTTAGCCTGGAGGATGATGCTATGAACCCTGCATGGTGTGCTGTAGCTGAAGAACAGCAGCTTGTTGGAGGGTCATCTCGGGCTCAGTCGAACTCAGATGAACCTCTTCTTTGTCATGAAGACCCAAATTCCTTAAACGACGAAGCATTGCTTCCCTGGGACCATCCGATTCTGTCCCAATGCAGGAATGATATGCTTGATTGGAACCTGAATGGATACGGGTTGCCTGATCTCACTAATGTGGATCTTGGAACGCCTCCAGATTTTCAGCTTGCTGTAAGCTTATCCTTCGCTATTCTCGGTGCGACCATGCCAGTATGTTTGCTAATTGCTCTGACAAATCTGATCGTGTTATTTCTTTCGTATTCCGACAGGACATTCAGTTTGGTTCTCAGGAAAGCCTCGGCAGCTGGCTGGATCGCATCTAGGAAGATAACTAGTGTGAACTGTTTGCTAGAACAGCCTGATCGATGGGCATCATTTTGCACAGGATATGGTAACCGGTGGCAGCTATTTTGGGACTTAGACAACACAAAGATTGCATGCTTGCATTAGTATTGTATTTGTGTTGCGCTGTCAAACTTTATCTGGAAACCAAGAACCTTTCGCCCTTTTCTATTTTCTTTAGAAGAAATGAACAACCTTTAACAGCTGGCTATCAGATACTAGCCTTGAAATGCTGTTGTAACTTTTGTGGCATGGTTGGTGCTAGAATCTTGAGTTGGTGCAAACCTGCATTGACCCGTTGTATATAAGGTCGGTGCCTTGAAATCTGAGTTCAGAGTGCCCTTGTAAGGCTATCCGCACTCATGGACCTCTATATTCATCCTCTATACGTCATAGCCCTTCCGTGTGTTTACTTCGCGAAAAGTAGCTGGAAAGTTACTGTAGCATCTTTCGTTGTTATTTGGCAAAATTTATCCAATTATGGACTAACTAGGCTCAAAAGATTCGTCCCGACATTTACAGACAAACTATGCAATTAGTTATCTTTTTTACCTACGTTTAATGCTCCATGCATGCGTCAAAAGATTTGATGTGATGTGTGTAAGAAGAAATATTTTGGGTTGGGAGGGGGAAATGAACGCGGCCCTTGTTTAGTTCCCAATTCCATCCCCAAATTTCACTATGCAAAAAGAAGATTCCCCATCACATCAAAATGTCAGCAAATGCATGGAGTACTAAATGTAGATGAAATAAAAAACTAATTGCACAGTTTCGTTGTACTTTGCGAGACGAATATTTTGAGTCTAATTAATCAATTTTTGGACAATTTTTTGCACTAAAAAACAAAAGGTGCTACAGTGCCCCGACACGGGCACGGTAGCTACGGTGCCCGAATCGGGGCACCCAAGTCTGGATCTAAACACGGGAATAGTCAGCAAGATTCTCTCCTCTATACTTAATTCTCTCACACCTATCTATCCTCTATATCATCCTCTATCCACTGTGGGACCCACTTGTCACTTTACCTAAATATATCCATGTGTGATCTAGTTTTGAAGGATTTATTGAGACGAATTTAATGGTGCAATCGAAATTTAATTTGGATTTTTGGTTTGTGAGTTATAGCATTTTCCCCCCTTTGTTTAGCTAGTGGGGCCCGTCACTGCTCACTATAGAGTAAGCACTGTACTACTCTAAATATAGACTCTAAATATAGAGTAAGAGAAATAATAGAGTATCGTTTTAGAGTACCCAGTGCAGCAGTTTTTAGGGGGTGTTTGGTTGGAGGAGTTAAAGTTTAACGAACACTGTAGCACTTTGGTCTTATTTGACAAAAAGTTTTCAATCTTGGACTAATTAGGCTTAATAGATTTGTCTCGTAAATTACTCCTAATCTGTACCGACATACATACAATTAGTATATATTTAGTACTCCATGCATTTAAGGGAACATTGATGTGATGGAAGTTAAACTTTAACTCATGTAAACCAAACAGACCCTTACTCTATATTCATACTCTAAAACTTTAAATTATCTCTTTAGAGTACTCACCGCGGGCAGTCTAACAAACAACTATGGAAAACTGGGGAGGTAGTATCGGTGTATGGAGCTCCAGCTGCGCCTATTCTAAGCTCTACAGTGCAAACCTTTGGACTTCACGCATGCACCTGGCAAGTAAAAGCATTTTTAGAAGGTCAGAAATTCCACGAATTTCGTTTGCAACCTTGGTCAGGATAGGCGATGGGAACATGATGAGTTGTCATCGACTCATTGCATTTATGTCCTAATCGAACTTGAAATTGGATTCAAAAGAAAGCTACTGTGAAAATTAAAGACAATACATTTGTGTAACATGGATTGGAGCAATAACAATACACAATACAGGCATCCTAGCGTCCAGATGTCTAGCGCGAGCGTTGCGTCCAAAAGCCGCTCCCTTTCCCTCGTATAATCAGATCGGAACAGAATGGAATGGAATTGTGTCCACCGCACCCCTGTCCTAAAAAGAGTACGAAACACTTCAAGTTCAATGTCGTAAACATATGGAAAAAAAACTATATAGTGCAATATCAGAATATAAATACTAACATCGTAAAAATATGTAGTACAACATCGAAAAACATGTACCGCAACATCAAAAAAATATGTATTGCAACAACAAAAGTTATGTATTGCAACATAAAAAATTATGTACTGCAACATCGCCAAAATATATATGCAACATCGAAAAAACATGTACTGCAACATCAAAAAAGTAATTACCGCAACATCGAAAATTATGTGCTGCAACATTGAAAATTATGTACTGCAACATCTCAAATAGAAGTACTGTAACATCGCAAAAACATCTGTTGCAACGACCTAAAAATCTTATTGCAACATTCAAAAATCATCTGTTGTAGCATAAAAAAAACTCATTGCAACACGGGAGAAAAACAGCAAAAACGTACAAACAGCAAAAGGGATGGGTTCGAGATGCAGACTGCTCAAGCCCCTGGCCCCATCACCTTCGAGTTCATCGGAGGGAGGAGGAAATAGGACCCAAAGCTCGCCGGAACCATAGTCACCGCCGCGTCTCTCAGATCCAGAGGAAGAGGATGACTCAGATCTAGAGAAGGACCGACTTACCTCATCGGAGCCGCTGTTGTCGTCCTCGTCTTCGGTGGGGGGGAGCGGGAGCTAGGTCGTTGGGGGTGCGGGGTAGCAATAGAGGTCGCGGGAGGGGGATGGAGGGAGGGAAGGAGCGCCGGTGGGCGGCGCGGGACGTCAACGAGTTGGTGCACGGCGTCCGTCCCGGTGGGCGGGAGGGGCGGTAGTAGAATGGAAGGAGCGCTGCGAGAGTGAGTGAGGAAAGGATAAGGATGAGTGCGGGAGACGACGTGCGGCATGGGTGGATCGAGTTCGGCGTGACTTAGGTGCGTTCGTCTTCATCCGGTCACCTGTTATATATAATTATCGATAACAATAACACGGAGGGGGAATCGGCACACCAATTCATCCTATTATAAAAGAGCGAGTAATTGTGAGGGGGCTCTCCCTCCGTAATAACCGTTGGATCTATACTTCGTGCTATATGAGCCATCAGTCGTCTGAGATCTTACATCTTACTCTCCCATATTAATAACCGTTTGATCCAAACATCATGTAATATGAGCTTTCCGTCGTCCTGAGATCTTACGTTACCGGCAGCTTGGTTTTTCTGGCCCGACATGTGCGCCTATTTAGGACTTTACACGATATACTATAGGAGTTCAAGATTGATACGTGTAGGTCGAGGTATATGGAAGGCATCACCGCATCAGATCTGAGATCTTGGCTGATTTGGAGATTGGATTAATTCCGAGTCTGATACAAACTCAAGGAGAAGTAGAAAATTAAAGATCGAAACATGTGGAAGCCAAATTAAATATAGCATATATGATTACCTAGACAGCAACAGGCACGGCGGCGATGACGCTGCTCGGGCGGCAGGGCGAGCTCCTGGAGCTGCTCACCTTGCCGTCGTCTCCGCTGGCTAATAAGCTGGAGTCCGCCGTCAGACCGTGCTAGAGCCTCCTCCTCGTCGTACGTGGTGGCTGAGGTCCGCCGGAAGGAGGCCGTGGTGGGGGACGACGTGTTCCGCCTGGTGGCAGTACCCACGCCTCGGCGCGACGCTCGCCATGGGCCAGTGCCGGAAGGAGGCGATGGTGGTGCCGTGGTGGATAGCCCACCCGCATCCGGTTCGACACAAACATCGTCAGATCCGATCCGGCGCTGCATGACGACACAGCAACATGCTCGGACCTATCCTGGTGCTACCCATTCAGGCAGTCACGGTGCTTGCAAAACGGCCACAACGCTAATCGCAGAATCATATTATCCGATCCGATCGTCGGCTAACTAGGGAGCCGTTCGGCTGGAATTATAAGCCGGCTGAAAAACATTGTTGACTGATTTTTTATGAGAGAAAAATATTATTTCGGCTGAAAAAAAAATAAGCTGAATAAGACGGATTATAAACCAGATGAACAGGACCTAGGTCGTTGTTCAGAGTTCAACGTCAACTGAGGTCATGCATGACTCAAAACGCCAAGTTCAGGTATTTACAATGAGCTTTCAAATGATGCCTTGTATTAGCTACGTACTTCTAATTCCTTCGTGCTGTTTTAGGATAGTTTTAAAATTTTATGTTGTACTACTATACTTGGCACCATCCACTAATAATATGTTTATATTTGATAATGATTATTTTTCAACTTCTCTCTTATGCCTCACACGATACATAAAAAATCTATATGGTCTCCGGACTACTACCGGTTAATCATATGGAAAATAATATTATACATGCATTATTGGAATATAAAGACTAACACTACTAATGCTGCAAAAAAAAGCATCCTAATTTGGATGCACCGGCGCCTGCCGCAGATCGTTGAGAAAAAGAAAAAAAATAATACACGTCAAGATGCATGCATGCAAATAATAAATAGATTAATTGAAAAAAAGGAAAATATGGATACATACATGCAACTATAATAAATAGATTAATTGAAAAAAAAGAAAAATATGGATGCATGCATGCAACTATAATAAATAAATAAATAAATTGAGAAAAGTAAAATAATATGAAGTACGAATGCATGCATGCGTATGTATTAGCAATTTAAAAGAAAATAATAAAAAACTGAACAAACATGATTTTGTTTGTTATGACAAACAAGAAAAAACTAGCAAAAGCCTTGCATTACTTATAGTATCAAATTGTGAATGAACAACATCTGCAATGTGGAGATGGAAATAAAATCAAGGAACATCCAACAATACAAACACGTGCGTGTCGCACATGCATATTTGCTATTGAGAAAAAAAAAGACGAGCAAATTCCGTCTATGCAATCAAAAGTATAATACGAGTCCCTCTATGTTACTGAAAAATACAGTATATTTTCCCTTCTGCGTCATCAATTTTTAATTGTGCATCCCTGATGTGCCATGGTCACAATATCACATGATTGTTAAAAGTACACCTACCCCGTTACGCCGTCCCTTGTATGGTTAGCTTTAGGAAAGCCACTCCAACCAGGAACAAAGTGCCCAATGGTTGGATGTGACGCACAAAAGAAAACATTCTTCAGTTGCACAAAGACGCATGTCAAATTAAAATACATCTACAGTGCAAAAAGGTTTCAAGTCGCCTGCTAGGGTTTAAGCACATTCTAACTTTAATAACTAATAACTGGCTAGTAGGAGCTTGCACATGTATACGATGTACCAAATACTCCCCAACATTTTAGGAATAATATACGAAGGCGTCGCTCCGGCAACAAGGAATTTATTCTGTGCAGACGCTTCCTCACGTAACCTATTTTCAGGCAAACGAATCCAACACAACTTGAAGAACGAAGCGACCATGCCAAAAGCTTTGCAGAGATGTGATCACGTGGCCGGGGCTATTTATCATCAGACGGGCCGTTTGCTTGACATTGGCGAAGAACCCTTGCGCCTCCTGATTCATTCATTTACCACAGAGGCACTGCGTGCCGCCATGCCTTCGTCCATTGGAAATGGCAACGCTGGGCAAGCGGCGGAGCTCGGCAGAAAGGACCGGACATGGCAGATGCGCAAGTACCTCCTCCTACTCGCCATCCTGGTGGCGACGGTGACCTACGTGGCCGGTATGGACCCGCCGGGCGGCGTCTGGCTGGAGACCGAGGACGGCCACCGCGCCGGCGACCCGATCCTGCCCGACACCCGACCCATCCGGTACAGGGTGTTCTACCACGTCAACGCCACGGCGTTCGCGGCGTCGCTCGTGATCATCGTCCTCCTGCTGTTCCTGAGGAAGGACGCCATGCGCACGCTGCTGGCCGTGCGTGTCGCCATGGTGCTCGACCTGGTCTGCCTCATGCTGGCCTACGTCACCGGCGCCTGCAGGGGCCCTGCCATCACCGTCGTCGCCTCTGCACTCAGCGCCGCCGTGATCCTGCTCGTCCTGGTGGCCATATGGCTGCAACATTACGCGAAGAAGGCGGCGGCCGGGACCCAGAAAAGCAGCAGAGGCAGGCACCTCCACCGCGAGGGGCGCAAGATCCTGATGCTGGTCTCCATCTTCGCGACGACGGCCACGTACACGGCGGGGCTGAGCCCGCCGGGTGGCTTCTGGGAGCATGACCATGGCCACCGCGCCGGAGACCCCATCCTGCTGGAGCGCCAAGCGCGGTGCTTCCTGGCGTTCTTGGTCTGCAACACCACTGCCTTCGCCGCGTCTCTCGTCACCATGACGCTGCTCCTGAGCAGGCAGCTTTCCAAGGTCAGCGGGCACCTGAGCGCACCGTACGTGTGCGTCGCGGTGGCGCTGATCGGCCTGCTGGGAGCCTACGCAGCCGGGAGCTGCAGGGAGACGGACACCGCCGTCGGCGTCTACGTCCTCTGTTTGGTCGGTGCTGTTGTCGTGTGCATATCCATCATCGCCTACATCGAGAACCAGTGCACACTGGCATCACAAGCTCCTGAAGGAGAAGGACTACCGGACGGAGCGTCGCGAAACGGTGAGGCCGATACGAATCCACTGGACAAGGCTCGGTCTCTGATACTGCTCCTTGCCACTCTTACGGTGACCGTGACGTACCAAGCTGGTCTCAACCCACCCGGCGGAGTTTGGAAGGAGACCGGCGACGGGCACGTCAGCGGCGGCCTGGTCCTCCTCGAGACGCACACGAGGCGGTACAAGGCCTTCTTCTACTGCAACTCGGCTGCCTTCGTGGCGTCCATTGTCGTCTTCATCATGGTCCAGAGCAGGTCACTGGTCAGCCAGGGTGGCCGGCACGCGCTGGAAGCCGCTGTCATTCTCGACCTGTTGGCGCTCGTGGGAGCGTACGGCGCCGGGAGCTGCCGGGATGTACGCACCTCCATCTATGTCTTCGCCTTGGCTGCTGTCGTCTTTGTGTACGTGGTGATCCATGTTGTGATCGAAAAGTCTTCTTCTGATTCTACGGTGACGACGGTGAGCAAGGAGGAGGTCGAGCTGGACAAGAAGCGGAAGCTGCTGTTGCTCCTTGCAATCTTGGTCGTCACCATCACCTACCAAGCCGGGCTGACTCCGCCCGGCAAGTTCTGGCTGGAGCACGGCTCCGGCGACGAAGCGCACAAAGTGGGCGACCCGGTCCTGGCTGACAATTACCCGAGACGGTACAAGGCCTTCTTCTACAGCAATACCACAAGCTTCATGGCGTCCGTTGCCGTCACCGTCTTCCTGTTGAGCCGCAACCTGTCCAATACAGGCACAAGATACTGGACCGCGCTCCATTTCTGCATGGGCGCCGGCTTCGTCGGCCTGATGTGCGCCTACACTGCTAGCACCATGCTGACGGTGCGGGCGTCGTCCATCTTCGTCGTCGCCTTGGTCGCCGTGGTGCTCGTCTTCACCGGCCTACACGCCATCCTCCATCGCAACGTCCCGAGGTTGATTTCGCGGTGGTGGCATTGCTGTCCATCGGACAGCCACCACAAGACAGAGGCCGGGAGCGGGGACTCCAAATCCAATCACTCCGGCAGCGTCGAGTACCGTGAGCGGTACAGGATGTGCAAGTACCTGATGCTGCTGGGGATCCTGGCCGCGAGCGTCACGTATCAGGCCGGCTTGGTCCCGCCGGGCGGCGTTTGGCCAGCCGACGGTAACGGGCACGGCGCCGCAGGCGACCCAGTCCTCCGCGACACCGACACACGCCGGTACCGCATGTTCTTCTACAGCAACTCGGCGTCCTTCGTGGCATCCGTCGTCGTCATCGTGGTCGTGCCACTTCTGATGCAAGGGGCGCTGCCGGTGGCCGGCGTGCCCATGCCTGTCGGGGCGATGTACACGGTGGTCGTGCTTGACCTGCTTGGCCTCCTACTGGCTTACGCCACCGGCAGCAGCAGGGACTGGGCCACGTCCTGGTACGTGCTCGCCATGGCCGCCACCGTGCTGGCCTACGTCGCCATCTACAAAGTTTTATCCTCCCGAGGCGGTGGGAATTCTCGCCAGCAGCCGGACCAGCAGCAGGTGCCCATTCGTCGAGTATAACTGAAATTTAATAAAAGGGAATTGCTCCGTACTCCTCTTTCTAAAACCAGTCTTAATGGGCACCTGCTGATGTAGCACCATATTAATGAAGAGAGAGATGATAAGAGTTTTATGGGAGTAGAAAGAGTTTTATGGGGATGAAACTCTTCTACACTGTTTTTAAAATCTGAATGTGTTGGAAACACTGACATGAAATCTCCACTGAGACTGGCCTATAAAGACAATTATACGGATCTCAAATCCATTCGAATGCTCCCTCTCCTTGTCCTAACCCGATGTCCCCACCTACGCCCTCTCACGATGATTGTCTCGTGGACGCGAGCGGTGTGAGCGGCGCGCCGGCGCTGGCTTGTTGGGTTGGGGCTGAACAGACCTCGCCGTCCCCAATCAATGTCTTCCCCGCTTTAAAAAAAAAATCTTCCCCGTCCCCAATCTGCGCCATGGAGGATCATGCTGCAACATCGCCGGCACATCTGTGCAGACTCGACCTTGGCTTATTAGTTAGTCTCAATGGGAGTTTCACATGAGTTTCCTTTGCATTAAATAAGTTGCTACATATACATTTTGGATGTCATGGTAGTGTATTTAAGAAGAGAGAGAAGAAATGGTTTCATCCAGATAAAATTCTCTTGACATGATTATCAACTCTCTATGAGCCTTAAAATTAAATGCCTATGAAACCGTGGAACAAAACTCTCTGCTGAGAAGACTGGGTGTTTCATTCAAGTTTCATTTCGTTTCACGTGACATGGCAATCTTGTAAACAACGTAATGAAACTCGCCATTAAAACTGACCTTAGCCTCTAATGCCTTGAGTAACACACTTTTGTATATGCCTGCAGCCGTCACGGACATGAAAATTAATTACCATATTCACCTGAATAGATTCGCCTAACAGTAATATTTCAATTTCGTGCACCGCCTGGCGCCTGCTTGATTCGTTGGATGATTTTCCACTTCGATCAACGACAGAAGGTCCGGAACCGCATGGCCCTCGACATGGAAACGGAGACTACTGGACGATGCACCTGCGTTCAGCTGTTCCCATGGCGTGCGGTGTTGCCACTAGGGCGAGCGCACAGCACAGCCACTCGGCCTCTTGGCTAGTCGTGGAGGCGTGATCCGCGCCCGTCTCCGTCAACAAGGAACCTAGCGTGACCCAAGAGATAATAATAATTAGTTAAATAGGTTGCTTTAAATCTTACAATGTTAAATCTTACAATGTTATCAGCTTATTTGCAAACAAAATAAAGAAAAAGATTGTAGACAAATCGAAGAAAATCGTATGCAGATATTATTACTTTGACATCCATACTTGGCCAACACATCTAAAGTGGTAACCTTCAACGCTTTGCTCGCCAATTGAAATGTCTCCCTTTTATCTTCCTATTGCAGCTTCATCCAAAACCACAACCAATATGCTCATATGAAAATTGCCTGCATAAAAGTAACATTGCGTTTTTGTCTCAAAAACAATGTCATTATGAGTACACCAAATTGCCTAAATAATAGCAACGGCCACAACATAAACCAGTTTTTTTATCCTCCCTCCCAATATCTGTGAACCAGCCCTAAGCTTGTGCGTAGTAGGTCTAGGTGGGCTAACTCAGTAGCAATATGAACAATTTTCCAAATAGTTTTGCATGGGAACAATAACAAAATGTGCTTAATTGTTTAGTTGTGATCACAGAAACAACACTTTTGGCTACCAGGCCAATTCCCCGTTTGAATCCTTGAAATTAAATTTATTTTAATAATCATAACTTAGACACATATTAATTAAGCTAATAATATGGTTGTATGTAGATTATATTTATATATTATTGTTGGCTATATGAGAGAGATACCTATGTGTTGCACTTCTACCGTAGGGGAGTGAGTTGAAGAACGTGTTATAAGTTGCAAAATATAAACATAAGATGATAATCTATAGAATAAACTTTCATCTTCCACACTACTTCCTCCGTCCTGTAATACAGTGCATTCTAGCATTAAAAAATTATTTTCAAATATAATGCATTCTAGAGAACAAAACTCAGTTTTGCATTAAATACTTTCCATTTATCAACAAATCATCATTAATCACGTTGATGATAACGTCTGATTAGAAAAATAAAACAAGGGTACATGCATTTTTTGTGCTCTCTCTTAATTTGTCTTAAAATTCTTAGAATGAACTATATGGTAGGACGGATGGAGTATGAATTTGGGATAGACTTATATATGTGAACTTTAGAAAGTGGTGAAATATCAAATTCTAAGCCAAATAGCCTAACTTATTAAGTAGATTTTAATTCCCTTAAATGAACGGATCTAAACTCCCCTTAGCTAAATTGTCCTTAAGAGAGAGCTTCAATTTCCAAATGAATTTATTAGTGAAAAGGGTATCCTATCCTAGTTTATCAAGTACGCATACATTGACGGAGGTATTCCTTGACGCGCGTGCGCTCGTAGCGATTCCGACGCGCGCGCATGGAAAAGAATAGGAGCGCATGTACGTAACCTCATCAGCAATTACGTTTCCCTATTTTCATGTCTATTTTTTTCGCCAGTCCAAAATCAGCCCATTCACGGTTTTTCTGTCTAGATTCTGAGCCAATGGTCCAATTTAAATTCTGCAGATTTTTTTTGTTTCTCTTTTGGGACAGCGGGGACGTGGGTGATGAAAAGAGCGGGGATGGTTTGAAATCTATATAGATGCTGAAGTACTACTTTTCAAAATTTATACAATTTTATGTTCCATAATATTTCATCTGGAATTAATTATTCAACTGATATAAAAAGTTAAAAAACGCTTCACAAAAGACATGCAAGGTTATCATCACAAAAAAGTAGAAAAAAGTACATCTTATTTATCGAGATTCGCAGATAGCTAATATAAAGCACATGTGGCTTCCTTTTTCGGTGCTAAATAGTCGTCATTAATACCCTGAAAAAAAATAGGACAAGATAAACAAATTAGAAATACATGAAGTTATATTAAACTTTACATTTGCGTATATGCAAAAAAATATGAATACTACGAAATTGTAAAATTAATTCAAGACTTATATTTTTATCTATTAAGATGATGGGACATGTGTATAAATTCAAAACCTACAAATTTATATATCACATTACAAACTTTGTATTGTTAGATTCAAAATTTTGAACTATCACATTATAAATTTTGTATCGCTAGGTTCAAAACTTTACACCCAGAATTTATGAACTTTAAACTATCACATTATAATATTTGTACTGCTAGGTTCAAAACTTTGAACTAACATATTATAAACTTTGTACTGCTAGATTCAAAACTTTACACTCAGAATTTATAAATTTTGACATTACAAACTTTGTTCTACTAGATTTAATACTTTGATCTATCACATTATAAACTTTCTACTGTTAGGTTTAAAACTTTACACTCAATATTTATGAACTTTGAACTATCACATTACAAACTTTATATTGTTAGGTTCAAAACTTTAAACTATTACATTATAAACTTATACCGATAGGTTCAAAACTTTACACCCATAATTTATTAACTTTGAACTATCGTATTATAAACCTTATACTGCTGGGTTCAAAATTTTGCATTATCACATTACAAGGTTTGTACTGCTAAGTTCAAAACTTTAACTAACACATTATGAATTTTATACTGTTAGGTTCAAAACTTTATACTTAGAATTTATAAACTCTGAACTATCACATTATAAACTTTGTACTGCTAGGTTGAAAACTTCACACTCGGAAGCTTTATGAAGCATTTCATGACTTTGCAATTCTATATCACAAAAAACAAACAAACTTTACCCTCCAATTTTACAATCTTTAAACTATGACAGCATAAACTTTGTACCACCAATCTTTCACATTTCAAAAAATTTGTACTTTTGGATTCCATATTGACAACTCTGATCTTATCTAATTTTTATAATTACTAAATTAATATGTTTTGATTGGCAATTATGTAAAATTTATACCTTGGGTCTAAAAACTCTAAAAGTAAATAACCAGAACATTTATTTATGTGTAACTTGTAAGTATCATATCGTTGATTTTATATAAAGTTATAAACATTGAAATAACACCTTCAAAAAGTACATACACATATAGCTTTCAATTCCAATATAAAAACCTTTGTACACATAGTTAAAAATTTTGCACTCTGAGTTTAGGAACCATTGTGGATCCAAAACATTGTAACTGAAAACAAAAATTTAGGAACTTTGAATTATCATATTATAAACATTTTGTTGCAAGGTTTAAAACTTTGTAATTTCAAAACTTTGCACACTTTGGAACTTTGCACTACATCACTTAAAAATTATTCTCAAGATCCAAAACTTTGTATTGCAACTCGAGTTTACGACCTTTATACTAGAGTACATTTAATTTCAAAACTCTCAACTCCAATTTAGGAAACTTTATACACAGAAATTTCAAACATTATATTTAGATCCAAAAAAGTGTAATTTAAAACTTTGCGCTCCAAGTTTAGAAACTTTCAACTATCATATTAAAAGCTTTTTCCTCCAAGGTTACAAACTTTTTTATTTCAAAAAAACTTTGTGCTCTAAACCCACGAAGGCAGGAACTTTGCACTAACTCACTACTGAATATTGTACTCCAAAACTAAAGTTTAGGACATTTTTACTGGAGGATCAACATAATTTGATGTTGTTTTGAAAAACTAACATAAGCAACATGATACAGGCAGATAATCTCAACAATGAAAAAAGTTATCTAAATAATAATAGATGCAACTTCATCAATCATCAATCATAAATAATAATAGATGCAACTTATTAGAAGATATTGCAGTAACACATGTGTGCATGGCATTGTATATGAAAAAACTAAAAAATGACCATACAAATAAAGAAAGAATTCAACGTACTTTTTTCTCCACTTTTTGAATGGAACACTGGTTAATAAAACAACTTTGTGGCCTGCTGCAACGATAAAAAATTACCTAGTAGAATCAAAACAAAAATAAGTAAAAAAAATTACTAAGTCAAAATATGTATACAACAAATGCATTCAGTACCAAATACTATCCAATTCATTTAAAAAATCAAAATCGACGATGCATACAATGATTCATCAAACTTTAAGAACACTACAACAGCAAGGATCATTTCCGATTTAAAGCTAACCTAAGGGAAGGCAAGATGCCTGTAAGAGTCATGCTCAAACTGCGGTAGTATTTGTACACTCAATGTGAACCTTCATTCCTGCATATCACATCTAAACAAAAAAAAATAGGTTGCTAAAAATATAAATAAGAGGAATACATATTATATGTTTTCTCGAACAAAACCATGAAAAGTGTATTTGACCTAGGGATTATAGGAAACAATAGACCAAATCTCTCAACAGAAATTCTAAACAACTCAAATTTGTTATAACCATGGAGAATCGCACAGACTAGAAACATCCATTGATAAATTAGTTCACACTTAATGACTCCCCCACTAGGAAAATTAACTAGTATTAGTTGCTTTACCTACACAATTTGATACTGTTCTGACAAAAATAATAGAATCAAATAAATAAAAAAATAATACCACCACTTTAAAAACATTATCCAAACAATAATAGATGCAACCAATTACAATATTCAGTGCGTAAGGGCGAGATGAATTGTCATCACAAGATTCAGACAAGTAATACAGCTAAATCTGAGCAATAGAATTGAAATATACCAACCCAAATCATCTCTCAAAATCGAAATCTAACAAATGACTTGCTAGCCCAACAACCACTCTGGCCAAAACCCAAAGGCTTTGGGTATTTGGGTTCAGTTTCGGTCTATGATCGAACTAACCGATCATCTCCTTCATAGCAAAAACAAATACAGTGAATCCCAAATGAGACTTCCCCTTTGCCATGATATTTTTAACACAATAAAATGAAAAATCACAAGTCTTTCGGCAGCTTAGTCTTCCACCAGCGTTGGCGAGCCGAATTCGCTCGCTAGTAGAAGCAAGCAAAAAAAACTCGCTAGCTCAGGTTGCAAGGAAGTCTCAACCGAACGACTATGTCTTTCTGAGTTCTAAATAAGTAAGGATGTACAATACTCGTCAAAAGAACTAAACGTACGTACCATAAGTATTTGGCAGTAAAACATTTGTTGCTAAAATGAACAGGGTACATGCCTGAACAAAATGTCCAATGCCCATCATTCTAGTGTAATCAATCTAGAAATAGATGGACCCAGAATCTTTTGTAACACAATCTAGCTTGTTAAACCCTCAAAACCGCATCAGGTGATCAACATATGTAAAAGCTACAGGAGCCTCCGAGGAACCAAAACAATATTAAAATTATAAACATCTGGGGGAGAATGAAGAATATAAAGAGACATTCTTATTTGTCAAGAAAAAAAGAGAGATGTACAACACAAATTCTATCAGTCCATATATTAAAAGGCTAAGATTAACTAAAGATTTAATAGTTCCAGAACAATGCAAACAACACTCAATAGGCATTACAGTGAGAGAAAACACAATTGTTTTTTCAACCACAAGCATAAGAGTAATACAGTAAATTCCACTACATTTTCACAGATATTTCCATAGGCAATTAGGCTAGTTCAATGTAACAAGACAGCCTAAACTTCCGAGCAACACCACAAATACCTCTTACCCATAAGACATGGAACTTCGTACACTGACAAATAATATCGATAAGCTAGGCACTCTGAACCAGTGGACCATAGCTGAGATTCAAAACATGTAAGGGCCCGGATCTTGCAAAATCGTCAAAATTTCTTGAACATACAAGCCTGGAGCATCCAAAACCCTAACTAATAAAAAATTAAAACAATTGGTAGGTCGCTGGTATGAAAAGGAATCATAGATAGCAGATTACCTTCTGCTCTTGCTGGAATCTGGACGGGCACAATGATTCACCTAGGCCACCTCCTCCACTCGGAGCAGATGAACAAGGCGCGTCGCGGATCCCCTTCGTGCTCCCTAGAATGCATCTGGGCAAATCGATCTTGGGCGGTGGGATCCACTTCAATGTCGATTTCTGGATGCCTTACTCCTTTACCTTGGAGAGTACGAACACATGGGTGAACGCACGAAATCAAATGACACCAGGAGCTCTCGAGCGAATTCAGACGCTTAGGGATGGAGGCTAGATGGTGCGCTTACCACTAGACAAAGGCGGATGCAGGCAACTGTGAGAAGACCGGTGAGGCGACCTGTGATTAGAGCAGTAGGATCTGGACCTTAGACGAGCGACAGACTCGCCAGGGCCCTCGCTCCTTTCGAGGCGGAGGTGGAGGCTAACGTTGGGCACCTGATTCCGATGGCCCTCAGCCCCAAATCGGAGATGTGCTGTGCCGCTTCCTCCTCCATGTCTGCTGGGAAGACCAGTCCCAGTTGGTGGTGTGCGAAATCAAGGCTGCGGTGGGCATCGATGGAGCTTTTACCTCCGTCTCGAAGAAGATGAGACACTGTTGAACGAAGAGAGAAGGGGAAAGAAACGAACGGAGAGAGAGCGGTATTATTTTGATTTTTTTTAAATAGCCAGGCGTTGCAGTACCTTTCCTAATTAGGGAGCGTGACAGAATCAAAACTAGAAACGGATGGTGCGCGCTGCTAGCCCGTGTGGCGCATGTGCGCCGAATAAGAATTGGGATACACTGACCGCACACAGAATTGACCATGATTATGTATATCACAGCTAAAATCATCCCTCTAATTTCAAAGTTGAACATTGGCTATTTTGGCAACTAGGTTAAGCCAAGCCGTCAATTTATTCTCAATTAAAGCTCTGCAAAAAGAGACATTAATAGGCACTTGATTCAGGATCGTCTCCATAGTTACATGATAATCAGCTATGTTGTCAATGCTGGAAAATTTCTCTTTTAGGGTTGAGGAGCCTACCCATGTATCTTCCCAAAATCTAGTTTCGGCGCCATCTCTTATTTTGAAAGATCCACACCTCATAAAATCCTCCATAACCCTTACCACCAAATTCCATCTAAGCAAATATGCAATCACTTCTATGTTACTGAAAAATATAGTATAGGTTTCCTTCCGAGTCATCAATTTTTAATTGTGCAACTCTTATTATGTGCCACTGTCATCAACTCATCATCAATTTTGGCCTCCATTTGTGCAAACTAGAAATCTCTATATTTTTAAAATTGTAGCAATAATGGTATATTGTTGGACGTGAAATCAAAACTCATAGCAGAGAAGGGAACTTGCACATTAAAATGGCATACAAGAGATAAGGTAGGTTTTATCGACACAACAGAATCTTCAAGAAGAAAAAAAGAGTTGGCAAGAGGGGCTCTAGGAGCGAAGCCATGGGACGACTACCCCCCCTCCGTGACTCAACAGGAGTGGGCCCGTTAGTCAGCGGGGTTGTGCAGCAGGGCATGGAGCTTCGGCTAGGTACAAACCCTAACCTCCACGCAAACTTAAGCTGCGACTCAACGGGAGTGGGCTCGCTAGTCAGCGGGTTGTGTAGCAGGGCACGGAGCTTCGGCTAGGTACAAACCCTAACCTCCACGCGAACTCAAGCTCAATATTAAATAGTGTACACGTCTCGGCCCCGTATGAAGGGGCGCTTCCAGGTAGACATGTAGTTATCTCACCAAGAACATGGATAAGCCCATAGAGCCAGCCACATGCCAACTCTTTGCCCCCCAAGGCTGGAGTCACAAGCGTTCACCACGACGCCCGGCGAGGAAGTAGAATCGGTAGCGCTGTTTATTTAGGCCCCTTGCGGTTGAGATCACGGTTTGATACTACAGTACTAACAGAGAATTAATCAAACACCTTCCACCGTTCCGGCTTTCCCTTTCCTTTGAGTGCACCTTGCCTAATTACAACCAGCCCTTGAAAATCCAAAAGGTCCAATATAGCCTGTAGGTTGTTTATGAGCTTATTAATTTGTCGATCCATGCTAGTCGCTAGATCACGAATCGCTCCGGGCTGTTCAGGACTTACGACTTACGAGCTTAGTATGTGTGATGCCGACGGCGTCAGGCTGTTCGCGGTGGCCTTTTGCTTCTGTTCTCCGCGACGTCAATGCAAATACCCCGAGTCCCCGACCGTACATGGCCGCGCTCGCCGCAAGAGGAACGGTATCTTCGTCGATCCGGCACTTCTGTGCGTTTGCGCGACGCTGGCTGTTCACGGCCAACCTTAACATCATTGTTTTGCGAAGGAGGGAAAAAGTGACTGATTTCAATCCAGTTATTACCCATGCACCAGCCGGAACTTGCCGGGCGGAGCCAGCCCGAGAGAAAAAGACAAACGAGGCCCTTAAAGCGTGAAAGAAAGGGCTCCTTCTGCTTTACCCATCCCACTCGGCGCTCTCTTTTTTTTTTTTGATTTAGAGGCTTCCGCTATGCTCCTTCTCTTTTGGATCCACAGACTTTAGCTCTATCCGTCTCACCCCAGGGCTCATCTCCTTCCGGCTCTCTTTTTCCTATGATACTGTCGGTACCAACAGTACGGGGGTACCCACAGCTATCGCCAAAACACTAACATAACCGAAACCGCAATGAAAGATAGCCCACCTCGGCCGAGTATCACGCGGCCTGCTCGACGGGGCGCCTCGACCGCACCCTGGCTCCGACTCGTACGAGGCCCGCTCGACGGGGCGCCTCGACCGCGCCCTGGCTCCGACTCGTACGAGGCCCGCTCGACGGGGCGCCTCGACCGCACCCTGGCTCCGACTCGTACGAGGCCCGCTCGACGGGGCGCCTCGACGGCGCCCCGGCTCCGACTCGTACGAGGCCCGCTCGACGGGACGCCTCGACCGCGCCCCGGCTCCGACTCGTACGAGGCCCGCTCGACGGGGCGCCTCGACCGCGCCCCGGCTCCTCGACGCGTTTTCTTTACCTACCCCAGGACGAAAGCCATAGCATTCAATGCGGGTACCTACTACCACCTACCGGCATGGCTGCGGCATGGACCAACGTGGGAACAATACCCACGTCGAGTCTCACTGTTTTACCGCCCATCCCGTGATGGGAGGTGAAACCCGTCACTGTACCCACCTTACCGCACACTGTTCACCATCAATCACCCTCGAGGGAGGATAAGACAAGGTCCGTTCCCCGCGATATCAGGGATTCGGCCTTATCCATCTGACCTCGACCCGGCCTCGACCCAGCTTCGACGCTCGGCTTAGCTCGAAGGACGGTATGGCATGGCGCTCTGGGTCATTTCGCCATCTTGTCTCCCACAACGTCAGGGTACCCAGGGATGGCCGGCCATTCCGAAGGCACGTCGCTACAGTCAACTTAACAGGAATCGACAAAGCATCACCTCAAGGCTCCCCTTGGCTTGGCCCCCTCTCGCCTTATAAAAGGGTAGGCCAGGGTTCGACAGAGGGGGGTGAACGAACGAACCAACCAACGAACAGACGAACAAAACCACCCGACCGAACAACGAAAAGCAAGAGATCAACATCTCAAGCAACGACCTTTCTCCTTTTTTTCTCTTTGAGACTTGGGCTCGACACCCTCTCTCGCCTGCTTGTAACCCCTACACGAGCACCTCGGTGCAAGGAAATACAAACCTCCCCCCCGCTGGACGTAGGGCCTTCTTTTGCCCGAACCAGGATAAACCCCCGTGTGTTCTCCTTGCATCACCATCCAGGAAAGAGTCACGCAGCATTTACTCGTTGGTTTAGGACCCCCCTCGGTCCGAACACCGACAGTTGGCGCGCCAGGTAGGGGAGCGCTGCGTGCAAACCTCGCTTTGTCGCCGTTCTTCCTGGATGGCTAACCCCGAACGCCCGATCCCGTTGGCTACGGTGATCTGATTTGGGAGTTTGAAGTTCATGTCGCTCGGCTCTGGCTACGACATGGTCCTACTTCCACCCAGGCACCCAACCGACGAGGATTACGAGCTCTCCCAGCCCGGGGGAGCAGTCAACCGGCACCGTCGCTCCAGGCGGGCACGGGCCGCCCGGCGACGGCGAGCCCGGTACAACCACCGTCTCCACCTCGCGGAGGGCGATGGGATCCCCCGGTCCGGCACCCCCCAGACAGGCGCCAGCCTAGATCTCCTTTTGGAAGATTTGGGAAGGACGAGCCTGGCTGAGGGTGGCGTGCCGACGAAGAATCCCGCCGCTCCCCCGTCCGGTGAGACACCACTGTCCGTAGCATCTATATCGCCACGGGCAGCGACGTCCCCATCACCATTCCCGTTTGGGCTAGACTCGGTTGCCCGGGTGTATGCATCCTCCGTGAGCACTCGCATGAGCGCTTATGAGGAACTCCCCGGACACCATCTACGCTCCACTCTGGACCTCGTTGCGTCCACGCCGGCTTCTGATTATCGGGACTCTACCGAGACACCGAAAACAGAGCCTCGTGTGACTGCTTCTTCATATCGTCACCGCGGTGACGGTTGGCAACGGCCACACATTCCCCCATCATATTACTACTTTGGCGCTCCTGACTCCGACTCGGCTGACGACACCTATGATCCGACTCGCGAGTGCTTCAACATCGACGTTGAAAGCACCTCGGAATCAGAGGACGAAGAGCCGGTCGAAGGAAGGCACACGCCCCCTCATGTCGAACTTCCTGCCGAGCGAAACGAGCCCCAGTTCCTTGCGAATCAAGGAGCACAGCTCGAACAGATTCGCGAGTTGCAGGACCAGCTTGACGAGGAACGGGAAAACCTGGATCTTCTCCAGCAAACCCTCGAGCGTGAGCGTGCGGAACACGTATTTGGCGGGAGAGCTCGTGAGAGAGCTCGCGACGTCAACCGTCGCATCGACGAGGACCGGGCGGTCGACCCTCCATTTTTCGCTCGAGCCAGCCAGAACGTCGTCGCCGCCGCCATGCTCCTGCGCAACATGCCCGAGCCGTCAAACCCTGACGCCCGTCGGGCTCGAGACGAAATCCGAGGACTCCTCGAGACTGCCGCCATGCAGCAGGCCGAGAGCTCTGCCTCGAGGCGGCGCGAAGCAGCCTCGGAGCGGACCCTCGAGCCTTCCCGACAGGAGAGAGAAGCCTCGGTTCATCCCGAGCCTGCCCGGCGAAACCGGGTAGCACCGGCCCCTGAGCCCATCGCCAACGACCGCGAGCCTCGAGACACCCGTGGCAACATCGTCGAGCATCGCACGCGCAAACACGGTGATGGTGTAGCTCGAGGCTACCACGTCCACAGGGGCGGACGCTACGACAGCTCGGAAGACCGTAGCCCTTCACCTGAACCCCCAGGTCCTCGGGTGTTCAGTAAGGCTATCCGTGAGACGGTGCCCCCGGCTCGGTTCCGTCCCCCCACGACTCTCACCAAGTATAACGGCGAGACCAAACCCGAACTTTGGCTCGCCGATTTCCGCTTGGCGTGTCAGTTGGGTGGGGCCACCGACGACCGGGTCATCATTCGGCAACTCCCCCTGTTCCTCTCCGACACCGCCCAAGCCTGGCTCGAGGATCTCCCACCTTGGCAGATCCACGACTGGGACGATCTCGTGAGGGTGTTCGAGGGAAATTT
The DNA here is from genome assembly GCA_038087645.1 of Saccharum hybrid cultivar R570. Lineage (NCBI taxonomy): Eukaryota > Viridiplantae > Streptophyta > Magnoliopsida > Poales > Poaceae > Saccharum > Saccharum hybrid cultivar. The sequence goes on along the minus strand of JAQSUU010000191.1, from coordinate 4,091,651 downwards.
CAAGGGAACCTACATGCGCCCTGGTAACTCGTGGGACCTCCGGGGCTGTAAGCAGAAAGCAGATGAGTCCCTCCGGGACTACATCCGGCGCTTCTCCCGGCAGCGCACCGAGCTCCCCAACTTCACCGACTCCGACGTGATTACGGCCTTCCTCTCCGGTACCACCTGTAAGGAGTTGGTCCGGGAGTTGGGCCGTAACACCCCGCTCACTGCCAACGGATTGATGGACATCGTCACCAACTTCGCCGCCGGCGAGGAGGCGGTTGGTGCAATCTTTGGCGGCGAGCCGGCGAGGGGGGAGCAGAAGGTCGATGACCCCGCGAGTTCCACCCGAGGCCCCAAGAGAAACAACCGCAAGAAGAAGAAAGGCCAGCAGGGCAAGCTTGAGGCCCCGGCCGACGAGCTCGTCGCTGCTACCGAGCACAAGAAACCTCGAGGCCCCCCCGGCGGGGGCGTCTTCGACAAAATGCTCAAAGAGCCGTGTCCCTACCACAAGGAACTCACTAACCATAACCTCGAGGATTGTCATATGCTGCGCAGGTACTTCGGGGGTGCCGGCGCCAAGAAGGACGACAAAGAGGAGGACCCTAAGGGTGACGACAAGGACGGGGAATTCCCCGAGATCCGTGACTGCTACATGATCTACGGAGGGCCCTCAACCTGCCTCTCTGCGCGCCAGCGCAAGCGAGAACGGCGCGAGGTCTTCTCCGTACAATCGGCAGTACCCCGGTTCCTTGGTTGGTCTGCGGTGGCCATCACTTTCGACCATGATGACCACCCAGACTACGTCCCCAACCCGGGGGTCTATCCACTCGTCGTTGACCCCATCATCGCCAACACACGCCTCACCAAAGTGCTCATGGACGGCGGAAACAGCCTCAACATTATCTACTCTTAGACCCTCGACCTCTTGGGGGTCGACAGAGCGCGCCTCCAGCCTAGCGTCGGGGGCTTCCACGGAGTCGTGCCAGGGAAACGGGCGGAACCCCTCGGGCGGGTCGATCTGCCTGTTTGCTTTGGCACACCGGCCAACTTTTGAAAGGAAACTCTCACTTTCGAAGTGGTCGGATTCCGTGGAACGTACCACGCTATCCTGGGACGCCCATGCTACGCCAAGTTCATGGCGATCCCGAACTACACCTACCTTAAGCTCAAAATGCCTGGCCCAAACGGTGTCATCACTGTAGGGCCCTCGTATGAACATGCCTACGAGTGCGACGTCGAGTGCGTCGAGCACGGCGAGGCTGTTTTTGAGTCGGCAAGCTTGGCTGCAGACCTCGACGGTCTCGCCAAAATGATTCCCGACCCAAAACGCCATGCCGGCAGCTTCGAGCCCGCCGAAGACGTCAAACTTGTACCCCTCGACCCCGCTGATCCCAAAGGGAGGACGCTGAACGTCAGCGCCACCCTCGATCCTAAATAGGAAGCAGTGCTCGTCGACTTTCTCCGCGCGAACGTCGACATCTTTGCGTGGAGTCCCTCGGATATGCCGGGCATACCCAGGGAAGTCGCCGAGCACGCCTTGGAGATCCGGGCCGGATCCAAACCGGTGAAGCAACACCTGCGCCGCTTCGATGAGGAGAAGCGTAGGGTCATCGGCGAGGAGATACACAAACTGTTGGAGGCCGGGTTCATCAAGGAGGTTCATCATCCCGAGTGGCTAGCTAATCCTGTATTAGTTAGAAAAAAGAGTGGGAAATGGAGGATGTGCGTAGACTATACTGGTTTAAATAAAGCATGTCCGAAAGTTCCCTTCCCTTTGCCACGCATTGATCAAATCGTTGATTCCACTGCGGGATGTGAAACTCTCTCGTTCTTAGATGCATATTCCGGCTACCACCAGATCAAAATGAAGGAGTCCGACCAGCTCGCGACTTCATTCATCACCCCATTCGGCATGTATTGCTACGTTACGATGCCCTTCGGTCTCCGGAACGCGGGGGCAACGTACCAGCGATGCATGCAACACGTTTTTGGGAAGCACATTGGGTCGACCGTCGAAGCTTACGTCGACGACATCGTGGTCAAAACCCAACGAGCCGACGATCTGGTCAGCGACCTCGACGTTGCATTCAAGTGCCTCAGGGCGAAAAACATCAGACTCAATCCGGAGAAATGTGTTTTCGGCGTCCCACGAGGTATGCTTTTAGGGTTTATCGTATCTAAACGTGGCATCGAGGCCAACCCTGAAAAAATCTCTGCAATAACCAAGATGGGCCCCATCCGAGATCTCAAAGGCGTACAGAGAGACACAGGTTGCTTGGCGGCACTCAGCCGTTTCATTTCGCGCCTCGGCGAAAAAGCACTCCCTCTGTACCGTCTCTTGAGGAAATCGGACCATTTTTTCTGGAACCTCGAGGCTGAGGAGGCTCTCACGAAACTGAAAGCCACCCTCTCTAGCTCACCGATCCTCGTCCCTCCGACCCCGGGGGAACCACTGCTACTCTATGTCGCCGCGACATCACAAGTAGTCAGTGCTGCCCTGGTTGTCGAACGGACCGAGGAGGCACACACCTTGCTCGTCCAGAGACTGGTCTATTTCGTTAGAGAGGTGCTCTCTGAAACAAAGTGTCGATATCCACAGATCCAGAAACTGCTATATGCTGTCATCTTGACACGGCGCAAGCTCCGACACTACTTCGAGGGTCACCCGATTACTGTGGTTTCTTCTTTCCCCTTGGGAGAGATAGCCCAGAACCGGGAAGCCTCGGGTAGGATTGCCAAATGGGCGGTCGAGCTCATGGGCGAGGCATTGTCCTATGCGCCACGAAAAGCTATCAAGTCACAGGCGTTAGCAGACTTTCTGGCCGAGTGGACTGACACACAACTCCCTCCTGCACAGCTCCAAGCGGAGCTGTGGACCATGTACTTCGATGGGTCATTGACGAAAATGGGAGCAGGCGCGGGCTTGCTCTTCGTCTCACCCCTCGGGGTTCACATGCGCTACGTCGTCCGGCTTCATTTACCTGCGTCTAACAACGTCGCCGAATACGAGGCACTCGTCATGGGGTTGAGAATCGCCATCGAGCTCGGGGTCTGACACCTCGACGTCCGAGGCGACTCCCAACTCATGATCGATCAGGTGATGAAGAGCTCGAGCTGCCGCGACCCCAAGATGGAGGCCTACTGCCAAGAAGTACGGCGCCTCGAGGACAAGTTTCACGGCCTCGAGCTCAACCACATCGCACGCAGGTATAATGAGGCTGCTGATGAACTGGCAAAAATCGCGTCCGGTCGAGCCACGGTTCCACCGGACGTCTTCGCGAAAGACCTTCAGCATCCATCCGTCGACTTCAGGCCAGACGGGGGGGGCGACGGGGCGTCGCTCGACCCTCCACCTGAGGCAGAGGCCCCCTCGACCAGGGCTCAAGCCATGCAGGTGGGAGATTTGACGCCACCGTCTGACCTCGAAACTGATTGGCGCGTCCCGTACCTCGACTACCTCATCCAAGGGGACCTCCCCTCGGATAGGACTGAGGCTCAGCGGATCGCACGCCGGGCCAAAACTTTTGTGATCATGGGCGACAGCAGGGAGCTCTACCCTCGTAGCCCTATCGATATCCTCCAACGTTGCATCACGAAAGAGCAAGACAGAAATCTGCTCGGCGATCTTCACTCGGGGGCTTGCGGTCACCACGCTGCGCCTCGAACCCTCGTCGGAAACGCCTTTCGACAAGGATTCTATTGGCCGACCGCGGTCTCCGACGCTGTCAAGCTAGTACGCTCCTGCGAGGGTTGTCAGTACTATGCGAGACAGACTCATCTTCTGGCACATGCCCTACAAACTATCCCCATCATATGGCCGTTCGCCGTTTGGGGGCTCGACCTTGTCGGACCACTAAAAAGGACGACCGGCGGCTTCACCCACTTGCTCATCGTAATCGACAAATTCTCCAAGTGGATCGAGGCCCGCCCTATCACCAGCATCAGGTCCGAACAAGCTGTACTCTTCTTTACTAACATTGTCCATCGCTTCGGGGTCCCCAACTGTATCATCACAGACAATGGCACCCAGTTCACTGGCAAAAAGTTTTTGGATTTCTGCGACAACCACCACATCCGTGTGCTCTGGTAGGCCGTGGCTCATCCAAAAACAAACGGGCAAGTGGAACGTGCCAACGGCATGGTTCTACAAGGCCTGAAGCCCAGAATCTTTAACAAACTAAACAAACATGGAAAAAAATGGGCTGCCGAGCTACCCTCGGTCCTGTGGAGCCTAAGAACAACGCCGAGTCGAGCCACGGGGTTCACTCCGTTCTTCTTAGTCTATGGGTCTGAGGCTATGCTACCAACCGATATAGAGTACGGATCCCCGAGGTTGAAGGCATACAACGAAGGACACAACGACGCCACAAGACAGGACGCCCTCGACCAGCTCGAGGAAGCCCGAGATGTGGCTCTGTTGCATTCTGCCAGGTACCAGCAGGGTCTTCGACGCTACCACGATAGATACGTCCACAAGCGTGACCTCAACGTTGGTGACTTGGTGCTACGGCGGAACCAGAACACCAAGGGACGGCACAAGCTCACACCACCATGGGAAGGGCCGTACATCATCGCAGAAGTACTAAAGCCGGGCACCTACAAGCTATCCAACGAGAAGGGCGAAATCCTCACCAACGCTTGGAACATTGAACAGCTACGTCGCTTCTTTCCTTAAAAAGCCTCGAGGCTCTATATTTCCTTTTTCGTCAATAAAGAATACAGCGATGTTCAAAATTTCTCGTTTCGTAATGAGGAAGGATCGACCCTGCACTCCCAGAGTCGACCCTCCCTCGGGGGCTGCAAGGGGGGAACCCCCGGTCCCCGAAAAAACTTATGCTCTTTTTTAAAATTTAAGAACCGCTTCTTAGATCGACTTCGCTGAAAGAGCACCCTAAGGTTCGAAAGGGCTCTCGAGTCTGGAGCATCACCTACGCCTCCGAGGCTACGGTACCTCCACTCAACCCTTACGCCTTCTAGAGGTACGCCTTCACGCTGAGAAGATCTAAACAACGGTTCCTAAAATTAAAAAAGAACATACCCCCTGTCGCTTAGATCAGGCTCTCACACGATTTACTAGGCCGCAACATCACCCTGAAGCTCGAGGGCAGTCGAGCCGTGAGATCACTTACGCCTCCGAGGCTACGGTACCTCCACTCGCTCCCTTACGCCAAAGGATGTAGCTGCGCGCTAAGTAAATCACGCGAGAACACGATCCGTGCGATAAAGGGAAGAAAAGCTCGAGTAAAACTGAATCAACCACGAACCGGTTTATGTTTCGAGTCTTTTAGGCCTCCGCGGCCACCACGATCGAAATTCGAAATACTAACTTATTACATGGGCCTTCATGCCCAGATTTGGCTCACAGGCCTTCGTCATTGGCAGGAGGAACCACCTCGGCTTCAAAAAGCGAGGCCAGACGACTCCCAGGTTCTTCGGCGGCTTCGATCAGCTCCACGCAGGCATCCTCGTTCTCCTCGTCTGTCCGATCGGGGTCTGTGATGAAGCCCTTGGCAACGAGCCTCATGTCAAACACAAACCCCGAACGGACGATGGCCAGCGCCCTCTTCACGCCGTGATGGAGGCCGTTCCGTATCTTCTCCCGGGCAAGGCGGCCCAGCGCCACCATCCGTCGGACGAAGGAGTTCCCCGGAACATCTTTCCCGGTGTCGGCGTCGGGCTCGACCCCTAGGCCATCACACACGGTGGTGATTGCGCCCTAGAGAAGTTGGGTCCTCCGGACCTCGGCTTCGAAGAGGCTCTGGAAGGAGTTGGCACACGAGTGGGCCACTCGGTTCTCTCTCTCCAGCTCTGAAACACGACAAACAAATTAGTGCCCAACGCGGGGCCTTCAACGTCGTGACTATAACAACCACACTTACCCCCGATGTGGGTCTGCAGGCCCACGACCTCGTCGCGGAGCCCCCCACACGTTCGCTCGAGCCCCAGGAAGGCGCTGTCCTTGTCATGGATGGCCGCCTTTAGCGCCTCGACCTCCTGCCGAGCAGACTCGAGAGCTGCGTCCTTCTCTTGGACGGCTCCCTGCAGCGTCGTGATCTCGGCGTGGAAGGCGTCGCGCTGAAGGCCAACCTGGGAGACATCCTCCTCGAGCTCCCTCACCCGCGCAGACAAGGGCTCGAGGTCCCTGCGCGCCTGGGCAGCCTCGTCCTGAGCCTTGTCCAGGCTTGTGCGCATCACGGCCTCGGCCGCCCATGCCTGCGTCGCCTCTTCTTTCACCACGGCGTATGCGACGCGCAGCTCAGCCATCTCGGCGTTCCGATTGGATAGCTGTTTCTGGGCCTCCTCGACCAGGACCCGTTGCTGGGACAGCGCGCCCCACACGCCACTCTCATCCCGGATGAAGAGCGACTTGCGGCGAGAGTACTCCTTCAGCTCCTGAACGCAATTCGAAAAGGTCACAAATCCGAGGAAAAAACACATCAAGAAAGCCGACGGGTCGATCATACCTCGGTGGCATCCCCCATACTCCGCACGGCACCGGACGCCACTCGGAGCAACCGGTCAAGGTGCTGGCGGACGCCCTCGAGGTATTCCCATCGGTGCACTTCATCTTTGTCGCTCAAGACAAAGATGGGCTCGGCGTCGGGGTTCGTAGCGTCCCTGAACTCAAGGGATGGCCCCCCACCTCGGCAGCTCCGTCTCTGCCCGCGCTATCGCCAGCGCAGCGACATCGGGCCACGACGAAGATGACCCGGCCGGGGCGTCTCCCGGTCCCGCGGAAGGACCGGCCTCGCCCGCGGTATCCACCTCTCCAACGGCCGTCGCGACACCGGCCTGGTCCGCGACCTCACCCCCCTCGACCCCCATCGCTTGTTTTCCCTTGTCCAGGGGGATGTTGTCGAGGGGAACGGGAGGACGGGCACTTACGACCGCCGGCGCTTCTAGAGCCGGTGCCTCGACCGACGACGGCGCCGGCGCCCACGCCTCTACCGTTGGCACCTCCGGAACTGGTGCTTCTTCTTCCGGTGCTCCGGATAGGGGCTCGACCGCCCCGACCTCCACTATGCCCGCTGGCTCTGCCAACGGGCCTTGTTGCGGCTGTGACCCCCTCACCCGGGCCGTCTCTTGCCCTGACGCCGACGCGACCTCCTCCATGGTCACGTCAGCACCCGCCCGCTCCGCGTCGTGGACGGGTGCCTCGCTCGTCGCAACCGCAACGGCAGCCTCGGCCGTCCCCGATGACCTGGGTCCCGCCTCGACTACGTCAAGCGCCGCCGCCTTTACCGGTTCGGGCCCCTCGACGGCAGGCTCCGGGCCGGCAACCGCCGCGACGTCGGCTGACCCCTGCCGTTGTCGCAGGCGCCCTTTCGCGGCCTCGACCTGACGGACCCAGGCCGCGTCCTGCTCCGCCGTCCGGTTGAAGGCAACGGCGCCGGCTCGCAGCGACTTCACAGGGGTAGGCCCCATCGGCTCCGCCTTCCGCTTCAGCCTGCGAAGTGAGAAGAATTGTTGGCAAATGGACTTTGGGAAAGGCAGGACAACCAAGCTGAGATACTTACCCGGAAATCGACACCAAGTACCTCGACCCCGCGCGGCTCGAGCCTCCCGGGACGGTCGCTGGTGGCCTCGCGGCGGCCTCACCAGCAGGTCGAGCGCTCCTGGGAGCCCCGGCCGGTACACCGCCCTGCGCCCTCTGTGCTTCTGAGGCCAGCTGGCCTCGGGTCCTTACGCCCGTCGGCGCCGCCGCCGATGACGACGCCGGTACCGCCGCTTCCGCCCCTGCCGGAGCTTGCGAGGCCCCGGCTGGTGCGGGCATCCCCGTCGACCCCTCTCGCCGGGACCGGGGTAAAACGGCCCCTCCCGTCGAGGGCCCGGCTTCCTTCCCCACCTTCTTCCCCTCGACCTCCTTGACCACGACGACCGAGGAGGACGCCCCCCCAATGGGCTCCAGTAGGGGGCGAATGTCGGGAAGGTCGCCCAGCCCGGTCGCAATCTCATATCGCGACAGGGCATCGCCGTCTTCGCCGCTGCTGTCGTCGTCCTCCCCCGAGACCGTCTCGGAAGGCGATGGCGCCAGGGGGACCCCGTCGATGGTCTGCTGGCGCCGAAGCTTCTTCAACGCCTCCGCCTCTTTGGCCTTGCGGGCCGCCTGCTTCTTGGCCGTCTCCTTGGTCTGCTTCTTCTGGGCGGCATGCAGGCGTCGAGCCTCCCGGGCAGGCCGGTCCTTCGGGACTGGTGGGCGCGTTTCCCGCAACGCCGACAAATCCTACACGCCGGCCTCGACCACATCAGCAAAATCCACAGAAAAACAAAAATAACAATACCTCAGCCCCGAGATACGTACCACGGATTCGCACCCTTCAGTAGGCCTCATGGGAACCTGATTGGCCTCCTCCGCCTTGAAGTTCCCGACCATCCGGCGAGCACGCCGGAGGACCTCCTCAAGGGTGAGGGATTCGTGGGACATCCGGGTACCCTCCAGGTTCGCCTCCGGAGTCATCTGGTCCAGGCGGAGACGACGCCGGCACAACGGCATCACTCTGCGGCGATGGAAGGCCGCAGCCACCGCCGCTGCCGTTAGGCCCCGAAGGCGAAGCTGCTGCAGCGCCGCCAGCAGTGGATCCAATCGCGTCTTCTCGGCCTCGGGCACTCCGTACGACCAATGCTCCTCTCGAGCAGTCAGCACGTGGCCGGTGTACCTCGGCAACTGATTTTCATCATTGCGGAGGTAGAACCAACCCTCGTGCCACCCACTGTTCGAGGAGATGAGGCGGGCCGGGATGTATAGATCCGTCCGACCCGATCTCACCTGTAGCACGCAGCTCCCAACTCGGGCCGCGCACAGGACGCCTTTCTCCCCCGCCCTCTTGGCGAAGAGCTCGGCCTTGAAAAGGTGAAGCCACAGGTTCCACTACGGCTCCACCCCGAGGTAGCCCTCGCAGACCGCCACGAAGATGGCGGCCTGCGCGACGGCGTTGGGGGAAAGGTGATGAAGTTCCACCCGGTAGTGGTGGAGGAGCGCGCACATGAAGACCGACGCCGGCACACCGAACCCCCGCTCATGAAAGCTGACGAAGCTCACCACGTACCCTTCAGGGGGCGCTGGCTCCCGATGGGCAGGGGGCGGCGCCATCCACTCCGGCTGCAACAAGTTCGTCCTCGGCCGCAGCAGCCCGTCCTCGACCAACTCCTCCAACCTCCTCTCCGTCACCGAGGAGGCGGCCCAGTCGTCGGCGGGGAGGATCTGGCTCTTTCCTGCCATCGATGTCGTCGGAAGGGGGGATGGAAGGAAAGGATGCGGTGGCTGCGGCGATACGGGCGGAGAACGCGATGTGGCAGGGGATGTCTAAGGCAAAGAATTGCAGGGACGTAAGCGATCGGTGGGGAACGTAGACCCCCAGGCCTTAGCTTTATATGCCCAGACGGAAGCCCAACGGCCGCGCGAGAAGATAGGAACAGTTTCCCGCATTAAATGCGCTCACCTAACTGTTTCCTTATATCTCGCAGGAACTGGGCATGTGGCCGCTCCCCACGTCGTAACCATATGTCGCTACCGCGCCGATCTCGTCTCCCGAAAAAACGCGCTCGGCCAACGAAATATCCCCAGGTATGTGGTAAATGGGTGCGAAGCCCGCAATAAGTCTCGAGGGAGCGAAAGCTGGCCCTCGAAAGGGGTTCGACAGCTGCCCTCGAGCAACAGAGTTAGGGACGACCCTGGGTGCGCCCGTACATGGCCAAGGGCTCGAGCCGCGCTCTCGAGGCACCCCAGGACGTATTCGAGGCCGAAGGAGAAGGTTGTGGTAGGAATCCCTCCGGGGGAGGCATCGAGCCCTCGAATCCTGTCGAAGGGAATCGAGATCCACACGACCACTTCTTGGCATTTTTGAGGGCGCCTCCGGGCCACTAGCCGACCCCTAACGAACGGGGCACGGGTTCTCACTCGAATTCACCCGCTAGCAGCTCACCGGAGATCGTCGGAACTCGGGCCCAAACGAGGGTAGTACGACGTTCTCCACCCCTCCTCCTTTTCTCGAAAAAGGAGCGTGAGGGTCGCGAAAGACGGCCGGGACTCTGATCGACCTCATGCGTGCGAGGCTCGGGGTCCCGACCGCAAAAATGGGTACGAAGCCCGCAATAAGTCTCGAGGGAGCGAAAGCTGGCCCTCGAACGGGGTTCGACAGCTGCCCTCGAGCAACAGAGTTAGGGACGACCCAGGGTGCGCCCGTACATGGCCAAGGGCTCGAGCCGCGCTCTCGAGGCACCCCAGGATGTATTCGAGGCCGAAGGAGAAGGTTGTGGTAGGAATCCCTCCGGGGGAGGCATCGAGCCCTCGAATCCTGTCGAAGGGAATCGAGATCCACACGACCACTTCTTGGCATTTTTGAGGGCGCCTCCGGGCCACTAGCCGACCCCTAACGAACGGGGCACGGGTTCTCACTCGAATTCACCCGCTAGCAGCTCACCAGAGATAGTCGTAACTCGGGCCCAAACGAGGGTAGTACGACATTCTCCACCCCTCCTCCTTTTTTCGAAAAAGGAGCGCGAGGGTCGCACAGCGAAAGACGGCCGGGACCCTGATCGACCTCGCGCGCGCGAGGCTCGGGGGCTTGACCGCAACGAAACGTTCCCCAATCAAACACGTACAAGACCTCGGAGGAGTCTCCATACTCCACCGAGGCCTCGGGGGCTACACCCGGTGGGTGCGCTCGCGCGCCCCCACCGGAAAAAATCACGACGCCACGACTCCAGTTCTGACCAACCTCTGGGAGAGTGATCACACACTCACCCAAAGGCTCGGGGGCTACTGTCGGTACCAATAGTATGGGGGTACCCACAGCTATCGCCAAAACACTAACATAACCGAAACCGCAATGAAAGATAGCCCACCTCGGCCGAGTATCACGCGGCCCGCTCGACGGGGCGCCTCGACCGCACCCTGGCTCCGACTCGTACGAGGCCCGCTCGACGGGGCGCCTCGACCGCGCCCTGGCTCCGACTCATACGAGGCCCGTGTAACGGAACCGTCCAAATTATAAGAGCATAAGTACAAAAACAATCACCGAAATAATCAAATTCTCGCACTTGAGCCCATATAACTCTGGTAGTCCAATGAAATCGCGAGGGATTTCAAATCAACCAACATACAAGCCAAGATCGTAGTGATTCAACATAACAAGTCACATGTTACAATCATTTCACAAGTAATTCAATATACATCGGAGTTCAACAAAGTTATTACAACTTAAGTTCAAAAGTAGCGGAAGCAAAGTAATTTGAAACTAACATTATTCTTATTTCAAATACATGCCAGTACGAAGGTCGACTTCCAACAAAAGCATTAGAGAGAAGATAACTCAGAAGGATCATGCCCGTGATCACACTCCGCCTCTATGGCAGGAGCCACCCAACTCTTGCAGCCGCCATGATACATCACAACCTGCAACAAGTGGGGATAAAACCCTGAGTACAAGAAGGTACTCAGCTAGACTTACCCGTCAGAAACCAGAAATAAGGTGACACCAAGGATCATGCAAGGCTGATATGAAGTGGGCTAGCTTGACAATATTTTGCATAAAAGCTTATTATGAATAAGTAATCATTAATGCTTAAGCATCAAGTTAATTATCATTAACCTGTCATCTATATTAGCACCTGTACTAGAGCACTCACTTTATTAGGAGCAAACAATATTAACCATAGCAGGTATAAATTGAGGCAACCTTTCCATCGTGATCCAATTAACCATCCGTTCAATTTAATGGAATCTACGTTGCCGCTGCTCAAGTCAAGTGCTCACTAACCGGGAGCGACGGCGATTCGAATCGAATTCCTATCCAGCTGGAGGGGTATTTCTAACACTCACCGTGCAGACCCTTGCCAGGGTCGCACAGGCCACCGTTTCATATGATTCAGGAATCGCGGGTCCGAATAATGTCGTGACCCCAAGGGCGACACTCTGCCAGGTGATAGGGACTCTAACCCCCCCTTGGTCTCACGCCAATGTCCCCAAGCACATCCTTTCTCTCCTCCAAGAAGCAACCTACCATTCGATTCCCGGCCTGAATCACATTACTCGGCTTCGCGGTCGGAACGACTTATCCGGCCAACTAAGTGTTAGACTGCGTTCAACATGACTCAAGGACGTACAGCGAATCGGTCCTTAAACGACTCAGACGGGGATAGATCTACACCCAAGACCTCCATGCCTTGTTGCTTCACTATCGTCATCCCGCCCGGTCTCATCTCATTTTATTAACACATGGTTCCATTCCATGATAGCAAATATAGCCAACCGTGCCATATATGAATATCCCTATATCTCGCAGGTGACAGGAAATCACCTGACTTCTACCGCTTAAAGCAGGGCTAAGCATCTACTCGATCCTAGTCTATGTAGGATTCAAGGATTCATATATCTGGACAAGGAATGATATAATGCAGCAAGGTTTTCAACCAACTCCTACCACTTAATGCAACAATACTTATAACATATATATAATTAATTGCTTTGAAGGTAGGAGGCTTATAATGCTCCGGGGCTTGCCTGAGATCCGACACAAGTCAGTTTAGTTAGCTTGCACCGTCATGGTGACATCTCCGGTCCTAGCACTTGCATTCAGGGGTTCTTCCATCTTCTGGACAGCCCACCGTTACACCATCATTTGTCTCCATATCATGCGCTCCACGTCTGTACCTAGCGTACCTAGGATGAGATGCATAGATGCAGATGCATGAACATAAAGAATACACATGAAGGAATGCAACAAGCATACTAAACAAGCATATGTTACACTATACCCACATAAGCATGTCATACAACCAGCTAGCTATACCTGATCAAGTACTTCATAATTTAGCAAAACATTTTAGGCATGCTACCTTAACTCTAGGTGTCCAAGATAACCATTTGCAATCATACAAACAAGAGCAAGTAGAAGCAAACAATTCTAGATACAAGTAGATTTGGACAGCAGCAAACAGTCACTTGTTTCAAACATAACTTAAGCTACAAACATCCCACAAGGATGATCTAAGACTTTATGAAAATCCATAGAAATTGTCTACAAGATTGATGTTTACATAAAAAACTAATTACAAAGTTAAACAGGTCAAACATGTAGATGTTTCAGACCTATCCAGACATGGACATAAAACTGATTGCAACTTCAGAGAAGCATAACTGTAGTTACACAAATCCAAATGACTTGAAAGAAGACATTTTGGAAAGCTTATGAAATTATCTACATTTCATCTTTAATCATCTCAACCTGATTCCCAAGTTATCATGACCAAACATGCCAATCTTTAAAGTCTGCACAGAAGGTAATTAAAATCTAACAGTAGACTTATTAAGCATGCAACTCTTAAACTATCAGACCTAGGATCATGAAAATTTAACACAAGAAAGATAAGATAATTATCTACAACTTTTGTATTTACCAAAATCACAGTAAACATCATTTACACCATGAAACTAGTTGCACGAGTAACACCACACATGCAGCCCAACAACAGTGGTAAAATTATAGACAGAAAACTGATAGAAACTTCAGAGAAGCATAAATGGAGTTCTAGACCTCCAACAAACATGATTCTAAACTTTATGGAAAGCTTATAAAGTTACCTACAACTTTCTTGTAATCATCTTAAGATGATTCTACAGTTAACATGGTCAATTAATTAAATAATTGCATCTCTGTCCAAAATATAGACAGAATCTGATATGCCACTTTAAACTGTTATAACTTGAGTTTCACAAATCAAATAATTATGGTTCTGGACTTTTTAGAAATATTAACAAGTTGCGAACAATTTTGTTATAAACATCTAGAGCTAATTGTGCTACTAACTAGGTCACACATTATAAACAAGGCAACCCTGTCTGGGTTTGGACAGAAACAGCTACAGCACTTTAGACTACTATAGTTAAACATATACTTAACCAAAAATTGTGCTCTTTAGCTTTTTGAAAAGCTTAAGAAAATTACTACAAATCATTTATTGTCATCAAGGCATAATTCATAACTTAACTAAGCCAAACAATGCATATATGCAGAACTGTCCAGAATAGAAGCAAAGCAGCATATAGCATTTGTTATTTTTATAGCTCCTAAACTATCAAGCCTAAAATCTTGAAATTTTTACTAGACATCATACATCACAAGAGTAACACGTCACAAAAATTTCACTTCATTTGGAGTTATATATTTACAGTTATTAAAAATAACAGATCCAACTAGCATTCAAAACCTAGTTGCATAAATCTATTTTTACAGCTAAAACTTTAAACTAAAACATGCCATATTATAGATCCAATGCATAGAAAATTTCACAAGGATTTCAAAAAGTCCTCATTTGCTATTTTACGATTTTTCTATTATTTACTATGTATTTTCAAAGTTCAGCCATTTGAATGCAATACTAATTCTGAAAAAGAAAAAAAAAGAAAACATTATGCAGAGTGAACACAAAACTTTCCACAAATCATGTAAGCCCCTATATGTAAATCCTTTGTCTCTAGCACTTTTGCAAAGTGAACACAACAAAGAGTTTCTGCCTCGCTAGATGGTCCTTCTTCCTCACAGCGACGGAAAACAGCGAAGGGGATGGAGGAGGCCGGCTTGATTCCGGTGAGATAGCGGCCCAGGACGACGAAGGAGCAGATGGCAGCCAACAGCAGCGGCAGGAAGGAGGAGGAGAGGGGTGGCTGGTGTTGGAAGAGGAGGGGCAAAGGAGGGGCGACGGCAACAGCGAGCTCCAGCCCGACTCGGCCATGGCTTCGGGCACGAGAGAGCGAGGGAGAAATAGACCGAGGAAAAGAGGAGAAGTGAGCGAGTGAAGGGTCGGGCTCGATCCCCTTTTTCTCCCCCTCGACACAGAGCAGCCCGGGGAGGTGGCGCTCATGCACGGGCACGGAGGCCACACGGCGCTCGGTCCTTTCCGATGTCGGCCACCAAGTTTCAGCGCCTCCAAAACTGCCATCCAAAAGCGACGTATTTACGAGTCTGCCACTCTTCTAATCTCACCTCTATCTCTTAAACCAGATGACAATTCGACCAACAAATTATACCGCTGCGTAGGGCTATGAGAGTACTACAACATTGCTTATAGGAGCTCAGTCAAATTCCACTGGTTTGCGAGATATTAATTCCCACCATAGGGTTGCACAGGAGGAGTCAAAATTGCACTGTGATCAGCTTGACAGCACTTCGGGGTGGGATCGGGACGCGGTCCAAAAATAAAGTTTGTTGCATACAAACTAAACTCCAATTTTTATTAAAGGTCAAACTTCATATCTTGAACAAAAATAGTAGTTTCACTTCGGTCAACACCGCGTCGGAAGAAACCCTAGTTTTGAGGTTCGGGACCGATTTGCGGCATCTTCTTGTCACTTGTTCCACATGAGCCTTTCATAAGTGTTGTTGTAGGGTTCAATTGGAGTTGTTTGGTCAAGGTTGCAAGACTTGGTTGATGACATATGTTCTCATTCTCTAAACAAAACAATCCAAGCAAGATATGACTCATTCCTTCAAAATTTCCAACTCTACGATGACTTATCATTTCATTTGACTTCTTGATTCCAAACTTCAAGAAACTTTTCCAGGGATGAATATAGATAGTTATTGAGGTGAGACATGTGAAGATACTTTGATAGCAACACCCGAGCATATATCTTTTAATTGAGCCTATATGTAAGCGAGGGTGCAAAATCCAAGTTTAGGTTAGGGCTTATTTCCATAGGTTTAACTTTGACATTGTCATCTCCATTAATCTATCATGTTTGAGCTTAAACCCACTACTTAATTGGTGATAAACACCTGGGGTGTTACAGCCCGCTCGACGGGGCGCCTCGACCGCACCCTGGCTCCGACTCGTACGAGCCCCGCTCGACGGGGCGCCTCGACGGCGCCCCGGCTCCGACTCGTACGAGGCCCGCTCGACGGGACGCCTCGACCGTGCCCCGGCTTTGACTCGTACGAGGCCCGCTCGACGGGACGCCTCGACCGCGCCCCGGTTCCGACTCGTACGAGGCCCGCTCGACGGGGCGCCTCGACCGCGCCCCGGCTCCTCGACGCGTTTTCTTTACCTACCCCAGGACGAAAGCCATAGCATTCAATGCGGGTACCTACTACCACCTACCGGCATGGCTGCGGCATGGACCAACGTGGGAACAATACCCACATCGAGTCTCACTGTTTTACCGCCCATCCCGTGATGGGAGGTGAAACCCGTCACTGTACCCACCTTACCGCACACTGTTCACCATCAATCACCCTCGAGGGAGGATAAGACAAGGTCCGTTCCCCGCGATATCAGGGATTCGGCCTTATCCATCCGACCTCGACCCGGCCTCGACCCAGCTTCGACGCTCGGCTAAGCTCGAAGGACAGTATGACATGGCGCTCTGGGTCATTTCGCCATCTTGTCTCCCACAACGTCAGGGTACCCAGGGATGGCCGGCCATTCCGAAGGCACGTCGCTACAGTCAACTCAACAGGAATCGACAAAGCATCACCTCAAGGCTCCCCTTGGCTTGGCCCCCTCTCGCCTTATAAAAGGGTAGGCCAGGGTTCGACAGAGGGGGGCGAACGAACGAACCAACCAACGAACAGACGAACAAAACCACCCGACCGAACAACGAAAAGCAAGAGATCAACATCTCAAGCAACGACCTTTCTCCTTTTTTCTCTTTGAGACTTGGGCTCGACACCCTCTCTCGCCTGCTTGTAACCCCTACACGAGCACCTCGGTGCAAGGAAATACAAACCTCCCC
The DNA here is from genome assembly GCA_038087645.1 of Saccharum hybrid cultivar R570. Lineage (NCBI taxonomy): Eukaryota > Viridiplantae > Streptophyta > Magnoliopsida > Poales > Poaceae > Saccharum > Saccharum hybrid cultivar. The sequence continues at coordinate 4,074,934 of JAQSUU010000191.1, read as the reverse complement.
TCCCGCTGGACGTAGGGCCTTCTTTTGCCCGAACCAGGATAAACCCCGTGTGTTCTCCTTGCATCACCATCCAGGAAAGAGTCACGCAGCATTTACTCGTTGGTTTAGGACCCCCCTCGGTCCGAACACCGACAGATACAATAGTAAATCATGGTAATGGTGGTTGCACTTCCTATAGCGCTTGCAAGCATCGCACCTTGCCGTACGTGAGGGAGAGAGATGGAAAGAGAGATAAATGAATCAAATGCTAATCATTGCTTGCAATGTTTGAGAACAAAGGTTTGCAACCTACTGAAAACCTCGTGTAACATAAAAAAACATGTTGCAACATCTTAAATCGACAGTTGCAACATAAAAAAAACATGTTACAACATCTTAAATCGACTGTCACAGCATTCAAGAAAACATGTTGCAACATCTCAAATCGACTATTGCAACATATAAAAACATGTTGAAACATCCTAAATCGACACTTGCAACATAAAAAAAACTTGTTGCAATATCTTAAATTGACTATTGCAACATCCAGGAAAAACATGTTGCAACATCTCAAATCGACTGTTGCAATACCGCAAAACCCAATTTTATACTGAGTGACATAAAATATGTAACATCTAAGATTGACTGTTGCAACATATCATGTACTACAACATAACCCACCGTAGGCAGATCCAGTTACACTTGCTTGTGAAGGAGCCCGGCCACCATGCAAGAGCTTGTCGCCAGCAAGGCCACACCTCCGGTGTGCAGTTCGTCGTTGAGAGACACCCGACCAGGATTTCATAGCCGAGAAACACCTCACCATAGAGGCGTCCACTTAGACTCACCTTGCCGCCATGGAGGCAAGGTAGGAAGGCGAGCGGGTGTCACGGCGAGGGAAGAACAAGGACGGGCACGGGCGGGCGAGGCCGTGAGGGAGGAAAGCAGACAGTGAGGGAGTAAGACAGTCAGTGACGTCGGGGAGATGAGTAGCCGCATCGGGGCAACGAGCATCCGCGTCATCGTCAGGGAGACGAGAAACCGCGTGAGAGTGACGAGCACCGATGTGGGAGAGAAAGGTGAAGACTGTTGGGCCGTTGACAGGTTGCATAGGTTGTGGTCCAGTTAAAAAAGCGTCCGACACGAAGGAAATAGGCGAGACACCTGTGCAGAAGCATTTCCGTTGTTGAATAGCCCATGCAATTTGATGGGCCGCAGAATTGCCACGCCACACGGCCTTTCGGCTAGTCACGGATTCCGTTTCCCCCACTGCGCCGGTCGACCCCTGCGCTGTTCTCCGTGACGCCAAAATTCCGGCCCGCGCGCAAGATCATGGCCCATGGGAGTGGGAGCCTCCAATGGTCCAAATGCTCGGCTGCTCGCGATTGCAGGAATCTCTGCACGATCGATTTATCATGTGTTCATAACTAGCTGAATCCGTTCTGAGACTCTGAGGCTACCGGATAAGAGCAGAGATAGCCAGATAAGGGCAGTTCCTGAACGGATTTGGATGAAATGATCCATCAGTGCAATGTGGGCTAGCTGCAAACCGAGACAGATCTACAGCAGAATCTTAAGCCCGATCGTACCCTGCCGGCGATGCCTCATCGCAGCGGCTGGCGGCAGCCAGGGGACCGCGCGCTGGCCACTGACGATATCCTGCAATCCGGCCGCGGACTGCATGGACGATCGCGCAGCAGGGTTCCGTCGCCTGGCGGTGGCGGCTACTTGAAGAACACGGAGACATGGCGCACATGTGGTGTCATGCGTAGAAAGCTGGCTGTTCATCAGTTCTCTGCAATTGTCGTACGTCCTACGTACTACACCATTCCTTTCCAACTCGATCTCTGCATGCGGCGCGAATAATTCGGAGCTCCTGTTCCACCAACCTCCCCGTGCTCCTTTCCTGTCTAAGTTCCTCTCAACTTTCAGCACAATTTACAATCTGAATTTGCGGTGCCAGTGGTTCTGTTCTCCATCCTTTTCCTGGAATTAAAGTTCGTGGCCGTGGGTCACAGGAGGATCTCGATCGGTCACTGCGCCGGGCAGGATCGGAGTGCCCATAAAACGTGCTGGGACTTGAGAGGGGGCTCGTTTCATCCTGACGATGACATGCGTGCTGGAGAGCCACTAGTTTGTTTCTGTTCTTGCGTGTGATGTACAGCTGACAGACAGTGTGAGACAGCCATGGACGACGACGACGCCGCCTTAAACGGGGCCGGCCGGCCAATCGCGCACGACGGTCACGCGCGCGCCGACTGAAAGCGAAGCTCAACGGCCACCCCCATCAAACCCCGTCGGCCGTCGGCCCGCCCTGTCTGCCAGGCAGCCATGCGTGCGTGCGTGCGTCTCTGCACGTCCTGGCGAGGCAGCTTCCATGCACTGCTGCCGCTCGGTGCCGTGCCGGTACTGTCGCCGGTGTGTGCGTCGCTGTCGGGCGGGCGGCTTCTGCTCTGCCCGGGCCCGTACATCTATCTACCGGGCTTCTTGGTATCGAGATGCAAAGCTGTCTATGCCGCGCGGGCAATGCTTCGTTCTTACCCTGCTGCCTTGCCTTGGGGTAACTTTTCCGTCTGGCGCAGCGAGATTCACATTCACCCGCGGATCTATCATCTATTCATGTCGCCGCATGCAACCGCACCGCACGCGCGCGCGGGGCGTGAGCGCTGGCAGGACGCTGCGGAGCGCTCGGGGCAGACACGACGGCGACTGCTCAGGGAGCTAGCAGGGAGCCAGGGACACAGAGACATGGCGCGAGCCCCGGACAGCCTCTCCAGTCTGCTGCCCGCGCGCTGTAGCTGTACTTCTTCTGCGTCCATGCATGCATGCGCCCGAAACTGCTCACATGTACGTACGGCCCGGCCTGCAAGCCGCTGTGTCGCGGATCATTGGGACCTCCGGTAGGCTGTACGTAGTCCTGTTCGGCCGCGCACCACTGACCACTCCCTGTTGCTCCTTTTTTGCCTTTATTTATGAGAGAGGCCGGCGTGCGGCGGCCGGCCGGCCGGTTGCCCTACGAACTCGCCCCCTTCCGTTTCTCTTCCTCTGTATGCAATGAACGTTGCTGTGTCCACTGTGTCCAGTCTCCAGTGAAACGAATACTACTCTATAGACCTGCCGTATTCATCGCTTGCTGCGAGCCGGGTGGCACGACGAGTCATGCCCTGCCGGCTGCCGCCCTGCACGCGCTTGCTCTTGTGGGACATCAGGCACGGCCGACGGCCCGGAGGATCGCCCGCCCGCACGCTGCACGCAGATCACACGCACACCTGCCCCATGCATTGGGCATTGCCCTGCGCCGCACTGCCTGCTTGCCATTCGTGCATGCATGGTGAATCGATGACACCTGGCTTCTGGACGACGATCTGATGATCGAAGCCACGAGGCAGCTTCGTCCGTGCGAACGCTGCCGTGCCCGCCGACGTGCGTCGCTGTCACCCCAAGGCAGGCATGCGCATGGCCCATTGGCCCGTCCGCCGGCTGGGCGTCCAGACTGGCTCCGTGCATGCGTCCGTAGCAGCTATCCCAGCGCTGAGCGGTAAAGCGGCCGATACGGTAGTGGTGGCGTACCGCGCGTCCGCACCGCACGCCTGTAACGCGTGCGGCAGCGTACCGGCCGCACAGGAAGCGCTAGAGATAGCGCGTGTGAGATGGCTACGGTAACACGGTATCAGCACTGTAGCAAGATAGAGGTAGAGTTGGTAAGAGAGAGAATGGAGGACAGAGGAGAATAAAATATGAAATAGTGGGTATAGAGTATGGGATAGAGATAACACGGGTGCGGAAAAAATGGATATAGAGTAGAGAATCTCGATGATTAGGATAGAATATCTATTTTTAGAGATGGAAATAGAGGTGGACGAGTGCGGATAGCCTGAGCCTGAGTGAACTGCTCACTGACAACCGCCTGTTGACACGGTATGGAGATGCATGCATCATGGTCGTATATACGGACACTTCGGTGTATGGCTGGCGCCTGGCGGGAGGGGACATCTGCATATGGTATGGGCATTAGGCCTTGGGGGGCTTTGGTCAGGTCCAAAGTCAGAAAACTGCACGGCCCAGTAGGCCTAAGGCCTGGTTCACTTTGCAAAAAAATTGAACCCGCTTTCATCTTATTTGGCAAATATTGTCTAATCGTGGACCAACTAGGCTTAAAAGCCCAGTAGTTATTTTTTTACCTACATTTAATACTCTATGCAAGCGGCTAAAAATTGATGTGATGAAGAGAGAGTGAAAAAACTTGGAATTTGGATGGCATCTAACAAGGCCCAAGTAATAAACCTCTTTTTCGTTGAGGGAGCAGACTTCTTGGACTTTGGGGAATATACTGGTAACAATAATGGAGTAGAGTGCTCAGCTCATTTTAAGAAAAAAAATTCGTCTCTCTAGAAACCATCTTCTCTAGATGTCATTTTTTTCTTTCCCTGAAAATCATCTCCTCTAAATGGATTGCCTCCCCTCAAGAAAAAGAAATGATTTAATAATTTGTGTGTGTGTGTGTGTGTGTCAGTATGGATATGCATTATTTTTAAGATTTGGACCACTTGAGATTGGGAACCCCCTGTTGTGATATTCGACGGAGTGAAATGGCACCATCAGCTTAATGCGTTTGTCCCCTATAATTTAGACATATATTAAACAATCCTATGTACCTTGTTGAAAATAAAGGTGATACTCAGATGCCAAAGCTACAAAAAAAAATATTATCGAAAAATGGTCCTGCTCACGCAACCGACAAAACTATATCTTTATCTATATTTATTTTAAATATTATAAAGAGCAAAAAAAATACTACTATGAGTTGTATATCCATAGTGTTTTTCTTTGAAGAAAAAGATATTAAAGAGCAAAAAAATATCTCTGGACAATGATGTTGTTAATACATTCGCAACTTAGGTTGTTTTTTCTTAATTTCTTGATATTTCTTAAAAAGGGAATTCTATTCTTGATTCTCCATTATCCATGAGTTGTGCACTCCAAATTTACATTTTTCAACATCCAACTAATTAATAAGCAAATACTACTAGCAAAAAGCAACACAAGTTCTTGGAAACAATGCACAAATTCATACAACAAACTAAGTACTAAACCTATTTTAAGGCATGCACCCATGCTTGCCCACCTTATTGTTGGCCGATCTCTCTCCTTTCTGTAATTGGGACCAAAATAATGGAGGTAGCAAGCACACTACATTTTCTTAATATATTGTCAAACTGAAGTATAGGTTTGTGTGTGTGTGTGTGTGTGTGTGTGTGTATATATATATATATATAATGGAACAAATAGACAGTAACAATAATACATTTTCCTGAAGTTTTGTCCTAAGGTGGCAACAACATGTGCAAAGGCCCTGGCCCCTCCTCCAAACCAACATAATGGTGCATTGGTGGCTGCTTCTGGAAGAAAGAGGTTTGGAATGAAATGCCACAACGTGGCAAGTTGGAGAGGTCCCAACTCCTAAAAAGGGATCCGGAATCTATCTATCTAATCCACCAGAATGCATGCTTCAACAATAAACAAGCACAGAACAGATCCAAACGAGTCCTGCCGCCTTTGTTTTGGAGGGGAAATCTCGCAAGTTGTTGCCGGTGACTACCGGCTGTGATCTCCAGGAGGATCGAATGATCTGCATGCGTGTATTCTCAAATGATTCTAGACTAAAAAAAACAGACAAGGCGTGTATCGAAAACTTTGTAGTCTTAATGGCTCAAAACTTCGTGTTTGAGATTCCTTGGACTCTGTTTTGCTCGCTTGTAATAATGAACAACCATATGCATTAGTCGATGCAGAAGCTGAGATATTAATATATTCCCTTTTCTAAAAAAAAGGCGTGTATCAAGATTTGTTGGTGTACGTACAAGCAGTCAAGCACTGTCAACATTACATTACATAGGCAGTGTCATGTCATGCCTTTAATCATTTGCGGCTGTGCCCAAGCTTTTGTGGGCAGGGAGATCGCTGCGGCGGGTTATGGCGGATAAACAATGCGATTATGTGCGGTGTGTGTTCGCCAAGGTTGATACGGTGCGGATTAGAATACACTAACTAGTAGGACATGTTAATCTGGCATAAAGTGAGCTGCTGCTTGGTAATGGAGTGACGACGACTTTGCTGGCCGTGCCGCTTTTGATCCATCTAACCTAGGGTGACCACAGACATGGTCACTAGGCTAATTGTTGTTTAATGATGGCGCTATCATCCGCGGGCGGCCTAGTGCTCAGCGCATCAGGGACCGGAGGAGGCTCGCTGGACGACCCTGTTGCTCTTAACATGCTTGGCCGGCGCACGGGCAGGCGGTGGGCGACGTCCAGAGACGGCGAGCGCTGCCGCGCACGTCATGTCAGGCGCGAGTGCTCATGTGAGACGGCGAGCCTTGGCGTCACGCCCACCTCAAGTCTCAGCAAGTTGGCAAGGCAGCTGTATTTTTCGGCCATCCGATGTGAGGCGAGAGAGGCCGCAGCAAAAGGTGTTTTCCCACTTGGCACCGAGAAAAGGAAACTGTGTGTGAGTCGTTTGGGCGTAGCTGTCGCGGATGCCGCCCGCGGGGGAGGCCGCCCGGCAGGCGCCTGGCCCGCCCGTCCAAGTGGCTGCCGATGCAGTCCTAATCCTTGCAGTACGCTCACTAAATACAGGTCTCACCTTGAAAAGGGTCAGCCATGGCTGCAGGCACGGACATCACGCTATAGTATAAGACGAAGACACGATAGGACCAACAACAACAAGACTGTGCTTGGACTTTGAGAGCGGTTGTTTGCATATATAGGCGGTATGATGCGACAGTCGTAGTGTGGTACCGTGGTCCATACACAGGCCAAACGGCCAAACTAGCTCGTTTTCAGGCCTGATCCGGGTGAATGAATGGCTGGGGCTCATGACCTGGAACACGAAGACCAGCTCATGAGTTGTTTAGAGCGGAAAGTTCCTACGAAACTCCCGTGTTTTAAAGGACTGATGGACTCTAGAGTTGCTCGGGGTGGCCGTGGCCCGTGGCCATGCTTGCTCACACGAAACCGCGGGATGCGTTGCGCGGCTGGTTGCAATTAGGATGCCCTCATCATGTCATGTGTTCCGATCGCCAAAGTGCGAGGAAATGGTTCCTGATCAAATTTATTTCCTCTCACGCAGCTGTGCAACGTGGACATCATCTATACATAGTAACCTTAGAGTTGATCACACTTTAGATACGGATCTTAGCGGAAAGCAACCAAAGGCACCTACTAGTTTAATCTAAACTCATTTCAGAAATTCAGCTAGTAAGCGTGGGGAGTGCTGTCTCTCTCTCTCTTTTTTCTTTTTTGCACAATCGGAGAGAGAGAAAAAGACCTTTGTACTTGGGCCTGTCTGGTACTACTTTTCTAACATAGCGAAAGGTGCATCTGAAAAATTATAATAACACTGATATGGACTGATTATGGACATGTCGTGTAAGAAATGCGTGCCAGAACTCGCTGCTCTGAAATTAAGGGCTTGTTCAGATGCAAAATTTTTTGCAAAATGACCATATAGCACGTTTCGTTGTTATTTAACAATTAGTGTCCAATCATGGTCTAATTAGGCTTAAAAGATTCGTCTCGTCCATTTCGTCTAAAATGTGTAATTAATTTTATTTTTTATTTATATTTAAAAAAATAAAATTAATTATATTTAATGAAGGGCAGGCCTAGTGCAGTTGGTGAGTGCTAGCTCGCCGAGTCACCAGGTCCTGGGTTCGAAGCCGTCTCTCTGCAGAATTTCTGCGGGGGTAAGACTTTGCTTCGGTTATTCCCTTCCCCAGACCCCACTCGTGTGGGAGCCTCTGGCACTGGGTCTGCCCCTTTATTTATATTTAATGATTCATACATGTGTCTAAAGATTCGATGTGACGGGGAATCTGAAAATTTTGCAAAATTTTCTAGGAACTAAGGGCCTGTTTGGTTTCTAAAAGTTAAAGTTTAACTCTCATCACATCAATGTTCCCTCAAATGCATGTAGTACTAAATGTAGACTAATTGCATGCATGTCGGCACATATTAGGAGTAATTTACGAGACGAATCTATTAAGCCTAATTAGTCTAAGATTGAAAACTTTTTGTCAAAATAAGACGAAAGTGCTACAGTGTTTGTTAAACTTTAACTCCTCCGACCAAACACCCCTGAACCGCGCCTAAGTGAAAGTAACGCTAGCATACTAGGGGGCTGTTTAGTTGGTAAAATTTTTGGCGAAACGATACTGTAGCAGTTTCGTTGTTATTTGGTAAATATTATTCAATCATGGTCTAATTAGGCTTAAAAGATTTGTCTCGTCCATTTCGTCTAAACTGTGTAATTAGTTTTATTTTTTATCTATATTTAATGTTTCATGCATGTGTTCAAAGATTCGATGTGACGAAAAATCTAAAAATTTTGGCAAAATTTTTGGCATCTAAACGGTGCCTAGGCTATCTCATCGAAGTACGAGGCTGCTTTGTTCTTTCGCGGGGTAATCACTGGACCCGTCACCATCGGCGCGTCAGACTGACCACCGCCGTTAGCGTCTGGGCCGATCGACACAGACGACAAACGTCGACAACATCGGGTCTCAATTCTCAAATCGACAAGGACCGTGTCGCCGACGCATCCATCGTCCACTGCAGGCAGAGGTAGCACTAGCCACTAGCACGGCAAGGTGGTATAGAGCTGCAGACAAAAAAGATCTCAGCGACGACGACAGTAATGGCCATCGCATCGATCGGCTAGCGAGACGCAAGATGCGTCCGGTACGTCGCGAGCAGGTGAAGTGCATCACATCGCGATATGGATCGCGTCCTGCCTTTGTATCCACGCGTCGCCGGGGTACACCAGTACAGACTACAGAGCCCATATAGAGACAGCCGACCGGCTTGCATGGAGTTGGGCGTGCAATCGTGCACACGGACGTCAGATCCTGACCCATCAGGTCCACCCCCATCAGCCAGCCGTATGTCTGATCGGGTTCATCAGTTATATATTTTTTTAAATGAATCAGGTAAAGAGCTGACGATTATATTAAAAAGAACAAACCTAGACCGGCTAGCAGTTCATCAGTTATCAACATGGAGGAGGCACCCGTGCTGCTTTCAATAAGACCGTCCCGATTCAATACACTTCTCTCGAGTACTCTCAATCCTTGATGTTTTAGATTTTTTTTAGAAACAAGATAGTACCACTGCTTTTATGAAAGCATGTGAAGAGGGGAAACTTTCGTTATTGTAGCGAGAAAACAAATCTCTTTATGAATGACGTTTTTATCATGTGTTTGGAATATCAGCTATCCGTTGGGCCATATGGAAGGCGTGAAATAGAGCTTGTTTTGACAAAGCTGTGATTAAAAGTCCTCTAGATATTTTGCTGTCATATTTGTGCACTGATGGAATACTGGGCAGGCTTGTACACTGAATCAGACAAGGAGCAGCTCATTGAAGGGATCAACACGATGCCGAGGGTAGCGAAAGGGATCCAGAGCCAGGTGCACGTACACCACAATAGTTTATTTCTTTCGCACATGCCCATGCACAGTGCACTGTACTACCTTTTTGACAGATCATGATTCATAAGAAATTCATAAGCCACCAGCACTACAACTACAAGCCGTGCAAACAACCTGTGACAACAATTTAGTGCTCGGGTTTAATTTGCCTAGGATCCTGCTTACATCTCCACAGAAAAAATGAACTTGCTCATCAAAAAAGGCCTGCACAAAGCAATGCATATAACACTCAATCAGAACTATTCATGTGGTCCAATATATGGTTCTGACATATATACTACTCCCTCCGTTCTAACTCCTAAGTTATTCTAACTTTTTTAGAGAGTTAAAGCATCTCAAGTTTGACCAAATTTATATAATAAAATAATAATATTTAGGATATCAAATAAATATTATTATATTTTTGATTAATTATATTTTTATAGTACCTGATGTCATAAATCTTTATAATTCTTTCTATAATTTTGGTCAAACTTAAGACACTTTGATTTTTCAAAAAAGTTAAAATGACTTATAAATTAGAATGGAGGAAGTACGAAAGAAAAAGTTGGTCGGTGGATAAACTGAACAAGCATAATCCTGCACAGTTCGGTTCAGCAACACTAAACGCGCTCATCTTTTGTACTTATGCCGTTGGTCATATCTAGTTGCACGTACTGCAAATTGTTTTCTGTTTCTTGTGCACATGCACTTATGCTGTTGGTAACAGAAAACCCTGCTAGAAGCCAGGGAAACAACCTGTGTGGCCACGGCGATGTGCTGGGTTTTTGCCAAGGATCTTCCCTACAAATCCAGAATAGTTAACTTCAAAGTGGCGAAAGATGAACCAATAAAAACACACCAGGACACGCCTGTTGCCACTTTTGACATGCCATGCTGGAAGCTAGCTTGGAATGTCTAGGCTAGCTTTCATGCATGGCTTGTAACCGTGGTAGCCACACTCTTATATTGTTGTACTACAAACCCTATAAAGTTGGTTATGTCTAGTTGCACGTGTACTGCTATCTGCTACTTTTTACAGATAGGCCGTGTTTAGATCCCGAGTCGGGGTCACCGACTCGGCACTGCGCGCTATAGTGTTCCGAGTGTAAAAAAATTGTCCAAAAATTGATTAATTAGATTCAAAATATTTGTCTCGCAAAGTACAATAAAACTGTACAATTAGTTTTTGATTTTATCTATATTTAGTACTCCATGCATTTACCGACATTTTGATGTGATGGAGAATCTCCTTTTTGCATAGTAGAATTTGGGGAGGAATTGAGAACTAAACAAGGCCATACATAACGAGCAGACAGCAGAGGCACAGCTACAGGCCAGGAAAACAACCTGTGACCAGGGTTTCCCGCTGGGGTTTTGCCTAGCATCTTGCTTACAGCCCCAGAATAATTAACAGAAAGGTACAGTACCCATGAAGACTGCCAGTGATGGTGCTAAATTATACTGCATGTGGTCCTGAACCAATGCAAATTCTGGAGAATTCAGCCACTCGTAGCTCGCAAGTTGCTGCTGTGCGCATCACCGCAGGCTGTGAGATCGATCAAAAGCTGACGAGAGCTTCTAACGGAAGTGATGACTTTTTGGTTGGTCTATTGTCTGTACAACTCTGCACCCTTGCCCGTCTGGGTCTGGGGCGGTGCACGCAGTGTGTTCCCTGACCCTGAGCTGCTACCTGCTAGGCAAGACAAATCCTGGCAGTGATTTGATTATTTTCCAGTTGCCATGATGGTGGTGTTTGGGGTGGCTAATTTGCAGTTGTCATCGGTATGCACGTTATTTGCCGGCTTGGTCGCTGATTAACGCCCAAGTACTCCCTTGGTTCCAAATGAAATCGATTTGTTAGCTGCCACACCGATCGGATCACCAGCGACAACGAACCGCCGTCGGATCAGATCCAACTCCAAGGTGGCAACGGCGCCTAACAGTGGCAGACCGAGATGATTAATCCCCATCCCATCCCTAGGCCGCGCGCCATATGTGCACCGCACCGTCGACAGCACCAGCCACCAGATGCCTCATGCCTGTGGTCCTCCTCCTCCTGCCATCCCTCATTCACTCACCAGCGATGACACACTGTATCACCTGGAGGATGGAGGAGATCGAATCATCGGCGGGTCGCTTAATGCCGACTCCTCTGCTCCTCGATCGGCTGATCGGCGATTAGCAATTTAGCATGGTGTGATCGGTGCCTGTCTGCTGCCTGTCTGTCTGGCTGGCTCCAAAGGCTCGAGACTAGTAGTAGGTCACTGCCGCCTGTCCTCTCGCCTTGCGTGCGTGTCCTTGTCCATTCGGGCGTCGTCTTCCGGCCAGCGCCCGTGTGCGCCATCGCTGTCCTGTCCCCGCGCGGCGGGCGTGGGGCGAGGCTGCGCGTACGTGCGAGCGTCGCGCCGTGGGCGGGCAGGTGGTGGTTCTGGGGTTCGTTCCGGTTTGGTGTTGTTGATGGATGCATGCATGCGAGCTTGCGTAGGACTACAGCTATTTTTGTAACAGAGGCGGGTGATCTTCAAGCCGGGCAACCGATCCTTGTTTATGATGTATGTATGTACATGTGTCATGTGTGAGAGCTTACATGCGTTCCAAACAGGCTTCTAGTTTTCTCCCTTTTCTTGGCAGAGTATTTATTTCGAACGCAATGACAGAGGCTCTGCCTTAGAAAGGAACCAGTTTTAAGTACAGGGTGCACAATGACACCACTAATCGAAAAAAACTGAAGTGCCATTTAGGTAGGTTGAAACGATGTGCCCTTTTATGTAGACCCAAGTTTTCTTTTATCTCTCTCTGCAGCTTGGAGGACCGTGGATTGACTACTGTCAGAGATTCTGCGGTTGCGTTCTCTCTTGACAGAGTAAATTCCATTTTTTTCAAACTCCAAATTTACACAGCAATGCGATTTTCAACTCTGAATTGCAAAACCGGTGCTACACACACTCTAACTATCCAAATTGAATTTTCAAAGTCGAACTACAAACCAGATACTTGACATCCTCTAACCGTCAAAGCCCAACAAAATTTGCCATCTATCTCTAATTTTAATGGTGGGTTTTTTATTTTCTGAAAATAATAAAAAACTCAAGTTTAGTCTAAAAAATCTCAACTAACTTTTAATATATAACTAACCCCGATCCGCTCTTCGCTCTTGTGGCCTGTGAGATTTGGAAAGAGCGCAATGCACGTTGCTTCCGGGTGCAAACACTGTCAGCTCCTTCAGAGGATCAAGATTGAGGCGGACCGGTGGATTGAAGCCAGGAACTCCAGGTTGAGTAGTTTAATACACGAGTAATCCCATTTGTATCGATCCCGGCTGCTAGGGTAGGCAATGATCTTTAGAAATTAAAGCACTCTAGCACTTCAAAGTAAAAACATTCTCCTTCTTAATACAAAGATACGCAGCCTTTTGCGTATTCGAGAAAAAAAGTTATCTATCTGCCGTGTTAAGTTGGAGGTCTTTTGAAAGTTGCCAAACGGGAAACAGTACCACCTTAACTGATTGCTATACTGCTGTGCCCTGTCCTGGAGAAAAAATGTCTCTCTAGACTTGACGCATGTTTTGGAGCAAGGCTGGGGCCTGGGGGCTGATCTGGAATTCTGGATGAGCCGACCCATGCTAGTGATGAGCTAGAAGCTAAACATGACATCGATGGCTCGGGGAGGAAAAGGTGCCCCGTGCTGACCTGTTCTTGTTCAGTGGTTGCTGACCCAGCAATCTGGAGCTGAGGTCCTATCATCCCATCATCATGCCGTATATATCCATCCTCCCAGCACGACCTAACAAAACAAAGGGGATCTTTCAGGTAAAAAGCAAAAAAGAAAACGCTCGTAATATCTGCTGCCTGTCTGTCTGTGGATTTGTGGATTTGTGGATTTTTCATGCCGGTCTGTCTGTGCCTCCGTCTCCATTTTGTTTACTCCTTGGGATGCAAACTATTTGCCAGGTGGATGTCAATCACAGGCTGCTTGAATGAATTTAGAAACAGAGATGGCCTCTCTGTAGTCTGTACTATGAAATGTAGTGCACTGAAATCAATCATCAATTCATCATCATCTCGTCATCGTCACCGAGAAAAAAAGGAGTTTGTTCCTTTTTTTTTTCCTAATGAGAATGGGGACATTAGCAGACAGTGATTTCATGATTTGTTCATCATTGGGCTGCCAAGCTCTATCCGCTTACAGATAAGAGGGAGTAAGTTGCCTGTGCAATTTCTATCTTTTATTGTGGTCCTTGAACATGCAAGGTACAATTTGCCTTGGAAGTGTAACTCAAAAGAAGAGGAGGAAGAAGAAGTGCTAGTAGAAGAGACAAACAAATCACCCTCAAAAAAGAAAAAAAGAAAAAAAAACAGGAGATCACAGGACCTAACAACGGCTGCTACTAGTGGCTAACGCCGCTTCTCCCCAGCGGCCACAGCTTGCTGAGCATCCGCTTCGGCTTCCCGGCGGGGATGGCGCAGAACGCCCTGAACCGCAGCGACGCACTGCGCGCCAGCCCGGCCTTGCGCGCGAACTCGTCGGCGTCGCGGTCCTCGTAGTCCTCGTCCTCCGCCAGCTTCATCCGCAGCGTGGCTATCTTGGACGCCGCGCGGCGGAGGCCCTCCACGCTCCAGTCGTCGCCGGGTGACGCGCCGGCGGCCAGCGCCCGGAGCCGCTGCTCGTCCACGCGGTCCGCCTCCTCGTCCTCCGACGACCCGGACTTATTGGACAGCAGCGCCCGGATGTCGCTGGGCAGGTCCGCCGCGGCCACGGCGGCGTGCCCGCCCGACGCCAGCGCCGCGGAGCGCGCGTGCTCGAAGAAGAGCACCTGCACCACCACGCGCAGCGGCAGGAGCTCGTTCTGCGCCGCGTGCGTGCACGCCTTCTCCGACAGCTTCCGGCAGTTGAGCACCCGGCACAGCCGCTTTCTCGCGCTTTTGCTCATCTCCGGATGCGCCTAATAAATAAGTAAATAAAGTTAACCAAAAGACAAAGATTAACACAGCAAGATGAATGCAAATATGCAATGTTTAATCATAGAAGATTATCTTCTCACATAATCCAAAGTTCAGATTTTTTTTATATAAAACCATGGATGGAAATGCAGAGGAGTAATAACAGAAAAGAAAATGGGATACCTTGAGGTATGTGTCGACGACTTTGTACATGCCATCGTGCTCCGGCCGGGCGCTGTCTGGTACGGCCTCGGCAATGGCGAGCAGCTTGTCCAGCGGCATGTTGGGGTCCTTGGCCACCTCAATCAAGAACCCGTCCACCAACTTGCCCACCTGCACCAGAGCGCCCTGCGACACGGGTGCGGCTGACAAGGAGCGTCGGGTGCCGTCGAAGCTCACGCTCTCCGCCGAACGTGACCGCCGGTGCCCGCCCGAGTACGCCGGGCTGTCGTCGTCGGGGCTCCCGGACAGAGCCAGCGCCGGCGGCGCCGGCGGGACCGCCGCGCACCGCAGCGCGAACTCGTCGAGGATGGCCGACACGGCGTCCACGTCGTACAGCGTCTCGCTGACGCAGGACAGCGACGGGACCAGCAGGTCGGCGACGCTGGCCTCCTCCAGCTGCCACGCCACCCTCCTCACCAGCTCCGCCTTGGACGCCGCGGACGCGCTCAGGATGTTGGCGGCCTTGAGGAGTTTGAGCAGGAAGCCGCAGGAGACGGCGTCCCTCTCCGCCGGGAGCAGGCTGACGATCTTCTCGAGCAGGAGGCGGTGCCTCGTGGTGACCTGCTTCACATCCGCGCCACTGCCGGCGTCGTGGTCGAACGGCTGGTCCGCCGAGAGCGAGAGCCCGTCCTTAGCGACGTTAGGCAGCCACCGCCGCGCGTACGCCTTGAGCGCGTCGCCGACGGTCTTCTCCTGGACGGCGCCGGTGGCCTTGACGGCGACCATGATCCGCCAGAAGAGGTCGACGCCCAGCTCGGCAATGTCGTGCGCCCACCACGGCGACGCCGACGTCGACGACTTGGCCGGCAACGCGGTGTCCGGGCTGACGATGAGGGCCGCCACGGCGTCGACGCAGCGGGACGTGAGGCCCAGGTCCTCGCAGAGCGGGGCGTAGTGGCGTGTGGAGTGGAGCACGCCCAGCGCGTCCTTCCAGCGTCGGAGGAGGCAGGAGGCGAGGAACGCGTCGAGCTTGGCGGCGAGGTTGCCCCTGTCGGCGGCCTCCGACATCCCGAGGTGCGCCGCCGCGCACCGCAGAGGGACGAGGTTGCGCGCGCTCACCGTGATGGTGATGCCGTAGCAGAACTTGGCGCACTCCTCGAACGCCTCCGCGCCGCCGGGGAATCCCGGGAGCTCGACGACGTCGCCGGCGTCGGCGCAGAGCGCTTGCAGGAGCATGCATTTCGAGAGCAGAGGGAACTGCGGCGTTCACGCACAGGACAATGCCAAGAAACCAAGAATCTCAGACATCGAATTGAAGATCGGGGAACTTATCAGAAAAAAAAATAACAACAGGCGCTCATTCCATCTAGACGGAATCCCATTATGGGACGATCCTAAAGATTCAGTTTCTGAATCAAGCTTGTGATGAAAACTGAATAAAGGGTGGAAATAATCTCTGATCCTTGAGTTAATTAATTACCTTGTGGAGATGGTAGAGGCAGTTATCCACGAGGATCTGCAGGTCCGTGGCCACCTCTGTGCAGACCGACCTGGACGACGACGCATGCACAAGGACACCACACAATCAGAACACCATGAGCGCATACAGAACCTGATGGAAGCCAGCGAGATCGCAATCACAAACCACCTCACGGAGTCGGCGGTGAAGAAGGTGTCCGGCCGGGTGCCGAGTTTCATAAACTTCATCCTGGCCAGGCCAAGCCAAGCGCTCCCCTTTGTCTCGGTGACTCTGCTAAAACGGGAGTCTGAACCTTTCAGTGGACAAGAAGAAGAGGGGTTGGGTTGGTTACAAACACTTTGGCCGCCTAGCTTCGTGTAGAGCCCTTGGAAATGGCCCTTTGGTGTGGTGGCTCCGCTCTACTTATATCATGGCGAAGTGGTTGGGGCCTTGGAGCCTTGGAGGGAGTAGAGGCCAAACAGGGAATGCAACAGTTGCGATATTTTAAGATGCTGCTAATTCCTCAGTTAATATCCTAGGTGTCTTCAGATTTTGATCAGGAGTTTGCTTGGGAATATGCGCCGCAAGCCCGCAACTGCAATGGTCTGTCAGTGCTCTCGAGTTCTGTACGAAAATGAAGCAGTGTGGTTGAAATGAAAGAAGGCTATGCTGATGCATCATCCATCGGCCAGGAATGTGAAAGAGGGACCCGAGTGGCCGTGCAAAAGTCAAGATGGATGCGCTCGATCGGCTCAGAAATGGTAGGATCTTGCAGGGTTTGTGCGGGTGATCGGATGAGCAGGATGGGCTCCGTGTTGCAGGGCCGGGCTGGCACTGGCACACCGTACCGTACCAGTAACCAGTTCTTGCATGGCCGTGTTTAGATCCAGAGTTGGATCATCGGATTCGGCAAAAATTGCTACAATGTTCCTGTTTTTAGTGCAAAAAAATGTCCAAAAAATAATAAATTAGACTCAAAATGTTCATCTCGCAAAGTACAACAAAACTGTGCAATTAGTTTTTGATTTCATCTACATTTAGTACTCTATGCATTTGCCGACATTTTGATGTGATGGGGAATCTCCTTTTTGCATAGTGGAATTTTGGGGTTGGATTTGGGAACTAAACAAGGCCCATGTTGTGTGAAGTTCGTAGTACAGTGATGAGCTGATTTATTTATTTCTTTCACCCTCCTTATTGTCTACTACCTTCGCTCTAGAGTTTACTGATCAAAAGTTGCAGGCAGGAGTAGGAATTTCAGCTCCACGTTAGGCTAATCGGATTCTTTATATCGATTACCCTAGTGGTACTGTGGTAGTAGCCTAATCGATCTCATTAGCGTTTTCGGAGACTTTTCTTTTTCAATTTGTTAGCGGCTAAGGTACTATAGGCGGGCGGGCTAATGCTTGAGCGTACTTGCTTTGTTAAATGGGGTGGTCGGGTGGATATCACCTTTGAACAACTTTTCCACCTCGCCACTTAAATTAAAGACGCGGACGGTGCGTGGTCCGGGCTCCGGAGGAAGGAAAACTAGAAAAAAGGAAAAAAAAAACGAACCTCTTGGGCCGGCATGTATGTCCATCTTCTGCGTCCAAAAGTTGAGGCCTTTGAGACTCCAAAATACTATCATTTTTTTTGTTTTATATCTAAATACAAGTTCCAGTTTTATATACTAGCACATTTAGAACTGGTGAACTTTTGCATGAATCACACAGCCAAGTTAAAAGCGTATGCATACAATCATGATTCTGCATTGTTAACTTCTCTCGCATGCATCAGGCTCTCTTGTCTCTTGCTACCACCACCACCTATGTATCGGATCAAGAGCCTGCGGCCACTTGGTACTTGCCTCTTTTTAACAGGGGGTGGCCAGAAGATCCGGCCATTTCAGGAAAAAAAATCGGAGCTCACACTCCCATGTCGGACGTGGCGAGGATCGGAGCTGACCCGGACCTGTGTGATCTGCTGCCGCTGCCAGTCATCCTAGCCCCTAGGGTTTGACCTGTCCGTTCAAAGGCTCAGACCATGCACGACAACATGTTTCGCCGGACCAAGTCATCGGTGAACGAGACGAGCGCCACTGTCATTGCGTGCTCCGGTTCACCTTGTCTGCAATGCGGTGAACAGGCTTTGCAACTTCTGGAGGATCTGTTGAGAATGGAAAATGCAACTGCTGCCAGCAGACAGTATAGTACTACTTCAGTGGCTTTATATACTACTACCTCTGTCCGGTTAAGAATGCAATTCTAGTTCATTTTTTGATTTCCGTGTCCAATGTTTGACCGAATATATAGATAAAAGTATTAATATTTTTGACACCAAATAAATATATTATGAAAATATATCTCATAACAAATCTAATGATACTAATTTTATGTCATAATTATTTATATTTTTTTTATATATAATTAGTTAAACTTGACATACTAAAACATTGCACTGTGCTAGAATTGCATTCTTTTTAGGACGGAGGGAGTACCTACCTGAAGCTTCCCATTGCTTTTAAACTATAGTAGTACATATATACTTATAGGCTGTGTTTAGTTGAGAAAATTTGGGTGAAAAGTTACTGTAGCACTTTTCGTTGTTATTTGGTAAAATTTGTCCAACCATGGATTAATTAGACTCAAAAGATTCGTTTCGAACTTTACAGACAAACTATGTAATTAGTTATTTTTTTACCTATATTTAATGCTTCATGCATGCATCTAAAGATTTGATGTGACGGGTGAAAGAGTAAATATTTTAGGTATGCATGACAAGTGAACGCGGCCATAACTGGTGAACTGATTCTGAAGATCTCTATGGGCTATGGATGGATGACTTATTAGTTAATGAGAGGGTACGTAGTGGGTACCATTAGCGTAGCACCTGTAATGATGATTACCAGCCCAAGTGGCCATCATTGCAGGGTGGCACGTAGTCCCTAGGCTCCTCCTTTTTCTGCTGCTTTTCCGTTTCTTCTTGGTTCCAGCTTGCGATCAGTATCCCCGATTCTGAATTTCTCATCTCATCCTCCAAAATATATATAGGTCCCCCACATAGAAATAGGGTTCAATTCTTTTCATCACACATAATCAATCACACATGTAAAGCTGGACTAACGAGCCAGCTCGACTCGTTTGGCTCGGCTCGTTCTGGCTCGTTAAGATAACGAGCCAGCTCGGCTCGGCTCGTTATCTTAACGAGCCAGAAGGCCGGCTCGGCTCGGCTCGTTTACGAGCTTGAGCTGGCTCGTCTGGCTCGCGAGCCAGCCATATTAAAACATAAAAAATGTAATATGTGTATTATCTAAAGTTTGATAATGGTAATAATATAAAACTAGTCCATTCATAAGTCTTAATAAATCATACAAAAATAATATGTACTATTATATTATAATACTATAAACCATATCTTGTCTATGGTTCATACTCCATACCATATATGATGCATCCATTATCCATACATTCGTTTAAAATAAAAAGAGTCAAATTAATCTAAAATTTATAGAGTCAAAGTCCAATCATCAACAAATTATAAAGTGTAAGACATAAAGTTATATAACACTAATAAAAGTTTAAGGCTAACAACTTTGGCTCGTTAGGCTCGCGAGCTGGCTCGCGAGCTGGCTCGTTAAGACACGAGCTAGGATGTTTGCTCAGCTCGTTTGAGAAATTAAACAAGCCGAGCCGATCCACTATCGATCCGAGTCGAGCGAGCTATCGAGTTGCGAGCTTTTCGTCCAGCTTTACACACATGCCTCCCCTTCTCATCGCAGGCCGCTTAGTTCGCTACCCAGATGAATGAAATAGCAGAGAATGTAGCGGTCCTAGTTGATGATAATTCCTATTGATTTTGTGATTATGGAGATGGATGGGAATATTACATTGAGCAAAAGAACCTATTGATTCTTGGGAGGCGAGAAATTTGTGGGTTACTAAATTTTGGTTGAAAAGGAAATTCTTAGCCTATCTCCAACCGCGCACCTAAATATGACCCTATTGGTGTAAAGGACACGGACCTAAAACGTTGCTGCTCCAACAGCGAACCCAAAAACAATCAAACAAGGCCTGGCCCACGACTTCTCTTCTTCCACCGGTTCCAACACCGTGTCCCGAGTCCCGACCTCGCAACGGCGGCGGGCGAGCGGCGCGAGCCGCACGGCCTCGGAGCCTCGGCGGGCCAGGGCACGAGCAGGGGGTACGCTCACGCCGGCGGCGTGGCTCTCGCGACGGCGGCGGCGGCGGCGCATGGAGCACCTGCATCTGGCCGTGAGATCCTCTTCTTCCCCGCGGCCGGCCACCGAGCTGCGAGCTCCGGCAAGGTGCGGCCCTTTCACGCCGACGAGCTCCGATCCAGCAACGTCCCCGGCGCGGGCCTCTTCGCGGCGCGACGCCTTCCTTCGCCACCTCGCGAGCGCCGCCGCCGGCGAGCCCCACCACGAGCGAGGCGCGGCTCCGATTCGGCGAGCCCAACGCCTGCTCCGCCTCCCCTCCGGTCCAGCGAGGTCAGCCTGCTCCGCCTCCACTCGACCGGTCCATCAAGGTCAGCGCCTCCGCTCCTGTTGCCACGGGTGATTTGGGTTGAGGAGAGAGAAGACGAAGGGAAGACGTATATTTGGCTATCCTCTCTCCGTCTACCCAAAATAGATTCCTCCTATGCCTACTTTGTTGGAGGCCATTTTTTTTTTTCTGTAGACTATGCATTTTGTCTATATGGGTAGGCTATTGGAGACGGTCCTCGTATGCCTACTCTGTTGGAGGCCATTTTTTTTTTTCCTGTAGACCTCCAACAGCCTACCCATATAGACAATGCATGGTCAGCCTACCCATATAGACAAAAATGCATGGTCAGCCTACCCACCAAAAAAAAGTAAGATGTATTGGAGAACTGCTGGAGCAAGAAAAAAAAACATAGTATTTTCTAATATATCAGTTTTACGAGGATATGGGAGGTATTAGGGAACTGCCAGAGATGCTCTGAGTACATAGCATTAACATGTTTGGTATCACCAAATAATCACTCATGTACCCTATAACTTAGATCCACATTCTGTCATGTACCAGGCGGTGTGGGCCGTGATACATGGGCTTGGCTGCGGAAGAGCTAGACTATATAGGCTGTGTTTAGTTCCTCAAAAAAAAATACTGTGCAAACAAAAGATTCCCCGTCACATCAAACTTGCGATACATGCATGGAGTACTAAATGTAGATGAAATCAAAAACTAATTGTACAGCTTGGTTGTACTTTGCGAGACGAACGTTTTGAACCTAATTAGTCAACGATTGGACACTATTTACCAAATAAAGCCAAAACGTGCTACAGTACTTTTTTTTACACCTTTTCACGGAACTAAACACACCCATAGGATCGGAAGCACGGCTTCAGAAGGATGGAACAGAACTGTTGACTCGTCTTTCTCCTCTGAACCTCTGTCCAAGACCTCCCTGTTCCCTTGCTGTTCGCCTGTTCCTGCTGCTACCCCTGATTCCTGCTCCTCCCAGTCTAAACTCTCTCTAATTCTCCCCAATTTGTACCAAATACTCTTGCATCTGTGATTTGGCAATCGAGGTTCGTAACACATTCATAGTTGTTGCGGGCGCAGAGAGTACAGACTGCATACTGATTTGACTAGAGCAAGTGCCAAAGCAACAACGGGTGATCAACATACATCGTCATCGACTAGCCTTCGTCGTCCTTGGCAGAACAAAAGGAAAAATCCTGTACCATCGCCGAAGTCCCGTTCCCCGGCCCATGCGCGCATTTACGACGTGACGAAGCGGTCCTTCTTCGCGATCAGGAGGATCTCCGCGTCATACGCCGCGACGGCATCCAACACCCTGAGGTGGCAGATCACCTGCGCCCCAGCCGCCGCCTGCTCTCTCGCCTCCTCCATCTCCTCCCGCAGCGAGCCCGCGCACAACTCTCCGGGCGGGTCGACGTCGTACACGAAGTAGCAGGGCCTCCTCGGCTTCACCGACGACGAAGAGCTGTCAGGATTTTTCAGCAGCAGCCGCAGGTCGCGTTTCTCCAGCACCCGCCCTCCGGCGGCTGCTATGAGGTCTCGCGTGCGGTCTCTGTTGTCAGGGCTCATGAAATCGCTCAGGCAAAAGCACAGCCCAGAAAACAGTTTCGGTTCCTGCAAGCATATCAAGTGAAGTGACTGAAGAATCAGGACGCAAAGATCAGCCTAGGTCCACGAATGAATGATCTCCTTTGTTGAATGCTACGTACCCCTTCACTTGCTCGGATTCTCCCCTTCTTCGGCCCGTCGACTGTCCCGAGTGAATCCATGGCGGATGCTGCTGCTACCTCATAAGAAGCCTCTGGACCTGGAGCGAGCTGCAAGCAGTCCGCGACCCCTAAAAGAGCAAGGGAGGTGAAAAGCATCAGCACCGGACCAGGACTGAATGAAGGAGATAAGATCGATCCAGCAGCTTGTTCAAACAAGAACTAAAACGTAGAGACAGAACAAAAAAAAAGTAGTATCTCATCTATGGAAATGATCCAGCAACAGAAAGGTTAGATACTAACATTCGAAATGAACAACCCATTTCCCAAGCAGTATTGCCATAAGGACTTCAAATGATCTGCTCCATGAGCTACCAGCACCTTTGCCCAAAATGACATGGGTCACATTTTCGGCCCACTCTTCCGTCAGCGTCGCCTTGGTCCAACACGCAAACTTTTGAACGAAATCCTGCCCAACAAGCGTAGCAAATTGGTCATCAGAAGCAGGAATGGAACTGAAATATTTAGTAAAGTATATACAGCAAATAGTTTCTTGTACCAAATTATCCATGAATAAAGGTGGATACAAATGGAACAAAGGAAACATGTCATGCATCTATGACGCGCCTAATAAAAATAGGCTTATTTTGATACTTTATTATATGCTACCTTCTCTTCCACACTTAAAGAGAAACCAAGCAGAACTAACTGATCAGAAGGGCAGCTTGATGTGTCATGCTGATCTGATTCCATTTCTTCCCCTTGGCAAGCTCTGGAAATTTCTTCTATGTCTGGATGACAGCTGGAATGATGGGATAAAGGAGAATACGATCAATTAGTGACTGTTCAGTTTGCCAAAAAAAATGATTGTTCAATGACCTAGAACCTTTACATTATACTATATCCCAGAAGAACCAAGACCTAAGAAAAATTGTGAACATCTGAGGCAAGGACAAATTTGAGGTGTTACTCTTGTGTCTTTGTTGGTCATACCTAGATATTTCTTTGTCATATGAATGCTTAGTCACGAGAGACTCAATTTACAATTACAGAAATCAAGGATCAAAGAATACTTTAAGTAACCAGTAAGTTTTTAATATCTTAAGAAGGGAGAAGAAACATGACATACCCCAGTGGCAAGGAAGAAGAACTTGAAATGTGATGCTGATCTATTTGCTGGTCATCCCTTGAGCTATTGGTGGAAATTTCTTCTTTTTGAGAATGTAGGCTAAGACGAAAAAACACAGAGATTATATATTAATCATACGAACTACAATATTTACTTATCACACAACAAAGATGAAGAAATCACATACCTATGTGGCAAATAAGGACTTGAAATGGTAAGATGATCTGTTTGTTGATTTTTCCTTCCATGTCTGTCAAAAGTTTCTTCCTTTTCTATGTATGGGCTGAACCATCAATTAAAGAAATGGAAATGGGTGATTTATAAAATTGTAATGAACCTTACACTATCTCCAAATTAAGGTGAATAACTATCATGTACCTGGAGTTAAGCTGATCCGTTTGTTCACCAACCCTTGAGCAATTGGTAGAAATTCCTTCTTCGTGACAAGGATGGCTAGGGAAAACAATACAGCACAGAGATTGTCGATTAATCACATGGACTCTAATATCTATACTGTGCACAACATTACAATTCACATACCTCTGAGTCAGCGAGGAAGCATTTGAGGTGTTAAGCTGATCAGTATGTTGATTTTCCCTATTATGATAGTCAAAATTTCCTTCATTATCTGCACGTCCGCTGAAACCATGAAACTATTGAAATGAAACATGGGTAATTACCAAAATTACCATGAAGCATTACTTTATCTATAATGGTGAGAAATCTCATGTATCCCACAGACAAGAGAAAACTTGTTATGTAAAGCTGATCAGAACCCCAAATGGTCGCTCATATGCAATACAAGTTTTGGAACAAAGTGGTCCAATGGGGAAATTTCTCAAATTTTCTGAACATTTGCCATAATGGTTCGATTTACAAATGGTGGCGGCGGGTCAGAACCAAATTTGACAGGAGCGAAAGGAAGTTTACTGATGGGCTCATTATCTATTTTTAGTGTAACTTGTGGAATGGTATAAATTGGACTTTCAAAACCTGGCAAAGCAACCGGAAGAGGTGGCCTTTCTAACACTCCTTAGCGGTGAGTAAACCTCATTATGGGTGGTGTTTCTAGCATCGTTTGGGATGTCTTTGGCTAATCACTTTTTTCTCTTCTCCTGTATGTTTCCTTGTTGCCCTTATTGAAGTGGGTATTTTTTTTCCTAGTTAGGATCTATTGTGTTTGTATGCAGCTGCTAGTGGTGTACTATGTAGCTTTTTAAGTTGTGTGGGGCCTGCACCCTGAAATCCTGCTGGGCGCTAAGGGCCTGTTTGGATCCAGTGTGATTATAATAATTAGCTGAAATAATCTAACTGTGATCCAAACAGACTAGATTATAATATGGATTATTATAATCAAAACACAGGTTACAATAATCCTATAATCCACCTCTGACCTACTTTTTGGTGATTGATACTATTTGTCACTTGAGACAAGAACAATCGACCACAATAATCTAGGAATCCAAACACTTCGATTATTGTAGTCCATAATCCAGATTATAGTAATCCTATGTATAATCCATATTATACTCCATCCATTCATTTATCTCCTTCATCTAAGCAAAAACTTTTTATTCAAAAATCTCCTTCATATTAGCTTGGGACTTGCCCACATTTATTATCTGTTTGCTGCTCATTGGCTACCACTCATCTGCATTTATTGTCTCTTTACTGCTTATTGGCTGTTCCTAGCCCGTGACTCCTCGTATGCGCTCAGCACGCGATGATTAAATGCAAACTGAGTGGTTTTACTCTGCTCCTTAGTCACTACGCCGAATGCTAAAATGATGGAGATAAATAAACGGAAGGAATAAGTTCTAAACAGGGCCTTAGTTGTATAGTCATTTCCCCCCTACATTCTAATATAATTTGCAGAAAATCTCTTATCATCCTTTTGGAAAAAAAGACCATCGACCTTCCTCTTCAGAATCGGCGAAAGATTCTACTTTGTGTAAACATTGGCTAGAAAGAAAAAAAAATACAACACAGTACACAGATTACATGAACTGCAATATCTATGAATCTCCCAAGAAGGGCAAAGAAGGATCACAAAACCTTTGATGCAATGAAGAAGCATTGTAATTCTCCTTTGGATGTGTGCCCAGCTTATCACATGGTAGAGCATTTGAAACATGTTCAGGGCACAGCACATAGCCATCCTACCATGTAAAATAAGCTTGTCAGAACATTACATTGGTCATTGGTGGTAGAAAAAAATACAAACCATTGGATCAATAGCAATTAGTAAAAGAGCTTACCGCGTCCCAGCGGCAACCAGTTGTCTGAACTGCACATGGAACGTGAAAACTCGTGAGGCAAGGATCGTAATAACAACCAAGGGCTGCTCCCTTGACTCCACATCTTTTGCAGCTCAGTTTTGAAGCACGTCTAATTTCTGGCTCAAAGTTCATAACAATGTCACCCTTAAACCATACTCCAGAAGCCCTTAAAAAAACAGAAGGAACAGAAAATGAAAGGCCATACCACCCTAGAAGCAGCCCTTTAGATTAACACTGAACTGAACAGACAAAATAAAGACAAAATGGTTGCATCTTAAATTTGCAAGGTTTTCCAAAAGAAAAAAAACATATGCAGCAAAAATGTTATGACAGCAATTCAAAATTATGTAGATTAATGTAAAGAGTTGAATGCAGTCAGCACAGAAGATAGAAACCTACCACTCGAGGCATTTCCTATGGACGTAGATGGCATCTGATGAGTTGCCCTCGTCAATGGACACAATTCTTCCCTTCAGATAATGTACCATCGGCCCATGAAACTGAAATTAGTACCCATGAGTTGCCTTCAACACATCAGATCTGCCATGATAGATATAAGTATGTAATATGGATTCAATTGCATTACCAGGCTCGTTCTAAATGAATGACAAAAAACACATTCATCTTCAAATAAATTGATTGGAGTTAGGCTCTTCAATGCAGTAGCACCTCCATTTTCTTCGGACAAGGCACGTTTTCTAGACATATTGATTTCTTTGTATGAGCACTGATTTGGTCCTCCGACTTCTGTCTTGCTTTGCTTAGTGTGAGGGGATGGTGATTCCCCAGAATCTGCCACAGCTTTTACGTTTCCACCTTTCAACGGCGATGCCTTTTTGACAACAGAAAGTAGTCCACAAAAAGCTCAACAGATATCTAATTGCATCCAATTCGAAACAATGGTCAACAAAAACAAGTGATAGAAAATGTTCACCCAGGTTTGAGGTTGAGAGTCGATTTCTCTTTGATCACGCTTTATCTACATAAGGAGCAGACCTTGCATCTACAGGTTGTAAAGCGGTAACCAACATGAAGGTCAGAATTTAAATTGGTGGACTAGATATGTTTGAAAATTTTTAGACTGGTAACAAACATTACACTTGCGGCATTTTTTATGAACAGAAATGTGAAAGGGTCTCTAGCTGAGTTGGTGGTTTGAGTAGCACTCTTGAGGTCCTTGACTCGACTTTTCGTAGGAGCGAATTTTAGGTTAGGGTTAAAAAATCCCCCCTTGTTTATCCCATGTCAAAGCATAGGTATAGGTTCGGCTCCGATCACGGTCATCCTCATATTGGCTACAATGCCACTGTGTACAGGTGAGGTTGGGGTTCGGGAGGGTTTTCTCGACTTACATAAGAAGATATCTTTTAAAGTAAAACATGTCTAGCGGCTGTCTTACCCTTGTAGGATGAGTTTTTTTTAAAGAACCAGAAGCCATGGACGT
Source organism: Saccharum hybrid cultivar R570 (assembly GCA_038087645.1). NCBI lineage: Eukaryota > Viridiplantae > Streptophyta > Magnoliopsida > Poales > Poaceae > Saccharum > Saccharum hybrid cultivar. The sequence continues at coordinate 4,047,859 of JAQSUU010000191.1, read as the reverse complement.
GTGAAAAAAATACAAACTAAAGTAATGTACTCCATAACTACAGTTCACAGATTACTTGGTGATGAACCTTGGTTACTAAGGGCTTCTTTTATAGGGCTTTGGCTTTACCAAAAACGTCAGGAGAAGCCACATTTTGGTGTTTCTGCTTCATCATTTTTATCTCGGTTTTGGCTTACAAATTATTCTCGTATGTGCTCCTTTGTTAGGTCTTTTGATTAATAAGCCTGTAAAAAAGCCACGACAAAAGCACTGCCAAAAAAAGGCCCAACATATCTTGTACTACTGATGGTAATATTGTTGGACAAAAATCTGAACATGTCAAGGTCCTTGAGAAAAGAAGTCCATGGCCAGAATTTCTCCTAAATTTGACAAAGAGACAAAAAAAAAACACTTTGGTCGAGGGAAAACTAGCAAGAAACGTGGCCGTGTACACAAATCTAGTGCAGTAGTTGCGACGCCTCACATCCCGTCACAGCTCGCTCGCAGCCATGATCCACTGCACCGGTGCTCCTCACGCCACACGGCGACACGCGAGTCGACCGCCACGAGACCAAAAGCAGAAGCAAGAAACTGAGAAGACGAAGAGGCGAGGTGGTGGAGGAACGGACCGGAAGCGTCGGCGGCGAGCGGGGTGGTGCACTGGCTCACCTCACCTGGACAGCGGCGACCGCGCTCGCGCGTCCGGCGTCCGCGAGATGAAAGCCGTCGGGCTCGGGCCCTTCCTGGCCTCCTCACCTCTTACGTCCTGTGGCCGCAGCGCATGTTTAAACTGAAACCTTGCCGGCTTCGGTTCAGTAGGTACAAACGGGAAGGGAGGCTGGGTGGTGGCTGAGCGCCTGAGCTACGGGCGCTATTTGATAGCGGTGCACGCGTGGCGAATGGGCACTGGGCTCGAGAGAATCCTTGCGTGCTACTTGTACCGGCAGTGACTCCCCCCCGATCCCCTCGTCTCGGCTGGATTGGAGTCGAGGGGTCAGGTCTCACTTGACACTCTCCTTGTACTTCCTCCATTCCCAAAATAAATAGGGTTCTCGTTTTCGAGGAGTCAGACACTTTTAACTTTAACAAAATATAATATTAAAATTATTAATATTTATAGTGATGTAGACGATCTTGCGATAGGTTTCATATCGTTTATTGGTGCAGAACTCAACGTTCACGATCTAGGTTTGAAACAATTGCAACATCTCCTAATCTACTTTTGCAACATGCATATGAAACAATTAGAACATGCCTCTAAAATGTCTGAAAACAATTAAAACATATATTTAGAACATAGGGGAGAGAAGCCTGGGTCGGTCGATTCCAGCCGACGGGGTGGGAGTTGGCGGTGAGCGGTGCGCGTAAGCACCACCCAGCACCAGCACCAGTGGCGCGCGCGAGCACCACCCCCACCAGTGCCACTAGCACCGGGCTTGTCTCGGCGATAGTGGGGGTGGGGGCGGGGAGCGCCATGGCCGCCGGGGTGGGGAGCACGCCGTGCCGCGGTGAGGGAGAGTCGTCAACTCCGCTGCAACACCATCGCGCCAGCTCCATGGATCTCGTCAGAGGCGAGTGGATCTCGCTCGTACTCCATGGATCTCGCCGGGGTGGGGGAGGACGCGGGGCGTTGGTGTGCTACGGCAGGGGATGAAGAGCGTGGAAGGCGGGAAGGGGTAAGGATGAGGAAGAGGAAGCGAAGGGATAGTTTTTTTTAATATACATGCGGGCGAGCAGCAAGCGGCAGGGGTGAAAAAGCCGTCCAATGTTTGTGGCAGATATCAAACGGCACGCTACTAGCAGATATCAAGGCATGGTAATGACTCAAAACAAAGCAAGCACTCATCCAAGCCGACAAAAGCATGCAAACACCGATAGAGACACTGTCGTCATCGTACCCATAGCTCACCAAAAGTTCAAGCTTTTCAATTCTCTACAACTAAAAAGATCCCGATGTTATCGTCAGATTAGTAACTAATCGCTTCACCCCAATCCTAATTGCCTCGCACTAAACGCCCCACCCCGCTCCCTCCCTATCGCGTGTGTGTTGAACCGCCGCTGCGCACGACGCCCAGCTTGCCCTGTGGCCTTCTATTGCGCTCCTTCCCTTCCGCCAAAAGAACCGCCGCTACCCAGTAGAGGCTGCGCCGCCCCGCCACGCCCCTGCGTGGCTGCCCCGGCCCGCCCCAGGAGGTCGTCCGGTTGTCACCAGCCCCCTACGCTGGCGAGACCGCCACCCTATCCCGTTATGCCGATGCCCTGTCCTTGTACTGCCCCGTCTCCAGTTCCGGCACTGGCGGCTGCTGCATCGATCTGCTCAAGGGCCCGATTTCCAACTGGAGCCAGCAATGGACCCGTGGACGAGGAGGAGGTTCTTCGCTCCTTCGTCCGCCGGAGCACAGACCTGCGGAGGATGCGACCGTGCCAGCGGCAGAGCCAGAGACGTCGATGGCAGGTGAACTGGGAGCGGGTGAGCCGGTGAGGGGGCTTTCCCCAGAAAGGTGTGCGTCGTCCAGCCCAGCCAAACCCGACCCGACCCATCCCGTGCTTGCACCATGATATGATCTTCTTTTGATGCAATGTTTTTATTACCCTGCCTTTTCACAACAATTATTTTCTAGTGATGAATATGTGCCTTGTGCATTATTGTGGTTTAGATTGGGTAGAATCATTCAAAAACATTTGGAACTTCTGCATGTTGTATATGGGGGGTTGCCCTTATCGTCCTCAACAAATGAGGGGTTGTTGGCACTTCTGGTCGTGTGAAGAAAATTGTCTCATTGTTGTTGATATCTCCAGCCGGTTGGACCATTACCTTAGTTTCTCTTTTTCTTATGCATACTGTTTTACTTCCTTGTGTAGGATCTCAATGTAAAAGGAACAGCTTCCGTTGCCCTTGAACTAGATGAGAAGATTAGCATGAGCTTTCTTAATGATACAAGCTCATTCTTGGTATGCCCAATCCTTGGTTTTTGTGTCCCATAAGTTAATTTTGTTATTACTCACTTCCTAATGCTTAAATGAAACACATAACATGGTTTTTAAATGGAGTAATTAACTGTGCTGCTTTTTTTAATATTTGACATAGCTTCTTATGTGATCACACCATTAAATATGTAAATAGGAAAGGTATAAGATGCTACCGAGCTACAAACACTTTTTTCAGTGTGATTTTCCAGATTTGGTGAATATGGTAAAACAATTCATAGGGCTTTCCATTTTTTAACTGTTTTTTCGATATTCATGTGGATTTCCTTTGTATTTTTGTATAATTGTAGTATGGCAGCAATGAGAAACTGAAGGATGGCGCATCTGCTATCCATCTTGCTCTTCCTTGTAGTATGGCAGCAAGGGTTCAAGTTCTTCCAGACATTATCTGATCCTATAGCCAGTATGTACTACCCATAGATGGTCTTTGCTTCATACTGGCCGAGGTTGATGGGCTCAAGTGCTAATCATTCTCACCATTTGTCACTTTACCACTTCTCGATTAGGTTTGTATGTTCAATTCCCAGTGACTCAATTCCCAGTGCCTGACTTGTGTGTTTTCGCCAGTGTTTTCAAGCTTAAGTGTGGTCGCCTTACTTTGTTCTCTGCTCTTTGTATTTTCAATTCAGTAGCATCAAGGTAGGGGAAATGGGGTGTATGACAATGCTTGGATAGGTAACCATGATTATTATTAATGCTTAACGTCTATTAGGCTATTAGCTAGGCTAATTTCACTGTGCCGAGTAGCTTCTGGTAACCATGATCACTTTTGTCAAGTGTTAGTTTAGGTAGACCAAACGACCATCCTGCATATGGTTTTTGACTTTCCTTCTTTCATAATACTTGTAATGCTTTTCCTCCCATCTGTTTACCGTTCATTTCATCTTTGTACAAAATTACTGAATTGTGGCTTGCTGCTATTCATGTTTGAAATACACTACAATGTGTGTGATTTATTTATTGCGTTTCATTGCTTCAGTGGCGGTGGTGCACCCATTAGCTTTGTGTTGGAGTTTAATTATAAATGGTTGTGTCCTGGTCTTCTGGACAATACCATAATTTTCCTTAATGATGAAAAATATAATGGCAGCCATGGGCAGTGTGCAACTTTTAAATTACTGAAACAGTGTTAGGATCTTGAAATGGCTCTATGAAATTTCATCTGTTTCTGCAATGTGGATTTATGTTGCTCAGATTAATTTCGATCAGATAAAACAAAAGGTAGTTTGGCAACCTTAGCTCACAAAAAAATTAGAGACATGTTCACTCTTGATGACCGGAAAGAATGACTATCGTATGTAGAAAACTTAGAGAAGAGGAGTTTGTTATCCTTTGGGTCACTTAAATAAGAAAGCATTGAATGCATCAGCAAACTGGCACATTCACTAGAGGTGGAGCCTTGGGCCTCTTTCTTAAAAATTGAAGATGTTATTAGGGATGAGCAAGAGGAGCATGATGTCGTTATCTTCACGCAACAACTTCTAAACAAGAACTTGCTACCTGACAAGCATAATGACTATCAGGCTTTGATGATATTGGTTCCCTATGGAAGTTGTGTTATACTGAAAGCTTCTAAAACATGGATGCTCTTGAAACATTTTGCTTGCAGTACAACTGTATAAGCCTCTGAAAATTGCATTTCTACATCTTGATAAATATCTTCAGGTTTATGAAGGCTAGGAAATTTGGCGCATAAATATCTCCAATGTATGTATATGGGAGGTCAAAGGGAGGAAGGCATATCAGGTGATGCATATTGTTATGCGCGAAGTAACAATATTTTTATTTTATTAGCTATTTCATACTACCTTATAGAATGCATGTCACTTGCTTTCATGTCCCATTCAGTCGTCTCACCATGCTTTTGGCTGTTCAGGGCCTAAACAGATCTCACTCCACAATTGTTAATAGCAGGGGAGAGGAAGATCGAAGGGATTGATAAGGTGAAGTGCAGAACGTAGGGGACACTCGCACTGGTGCTCCATCGGCATGGCATACGAGGATACATGTTGGCGTGGGGGTTTCTGGATGTTGCAGTTGTGTACTCTAGGGCATGAATACTGTTCGTTAGCTAAAAAAGTACAGCTTATAAGACAAGCGAACATGACGTTTGTGACCTAGCTCTAGTTCTACGCCCGCAGCGAGTAGCACCGTCATCCTCAAGATGGTTGGGAGCGCACAGCCATCTTCATCCTTGATTGGGCCGCACTTAGGCTTGGTTTCTCCCTTTGTCAGATCACACGCGTGGTTGGGTACCGAGCTGAGGAGCATGTGGTGCAGCCCACGTGCACCGCAAGCCACCACCGTCGCATTCCGCTTGCGGCAACCATCCAGGGGGAGAGAGAGAGAACAGAGGGAGCTCGGGAGACGAGGAGAGAGGGGGATTAGACTCGTTTGATGGGCTTAAGACCCGACAAGAGATTAGGGACCTAGACGAACGTTTTGAAAGTTTAGAGACCAGGATGACATAATCATATAAGTTTAAGGTCCACCAGTAAACTTTACTCGTATGTCACATATCTATTTAAATGTACACTATGATTTTGCTAAATGTGTTGTTATCTTTACCGCAAAAAAAGTTATGCAACCTAAGGTTCTAATTTTATTAACTAGTTCAGCAAGTTAAACTAGAAAAGTAAGTAGGAAAGCAAGTGAATGTGAAAGCTTAAATGAGATGGCAGAGAAAACAAACTCTCATCTTGAGGTACATGTTAGAGTACACTCAGGAGCGGAGCTCTTAATATGCCAAGGTATGGCGCTCGCCATACCTTAAATTTTCAGCGACTTTTACCCCTAAAATCGCTCTATATACCATAATCACATCAAAGAAAATGAAGTTTCGCTACAAACAGTTACCTGGCCTCATGGGCTGCTACTTTAATGTGGTCGTATATGGGCCCTTTGGCCTTTTACTACGGCCTGCTTGACAATCGACGATTCGAGTTCACGGAATCAACGAATCGTCGTTTCGTGTTCCCGCCCTACGGCGCCGGCAGCTCAGCTCAGCTACCTACCATCTCTACGACGCCGCGACCACCTTTCACCGCGAGTGCCGAACACGAATCCTGGCGTCGTCGTCGAGTTGGTAACAGCGGCAGCCGGCAGTGTCTCCCTGAAGGGCTGAAGGTCTGAAGGTCTGAAACAAACCGAACTCTAACTAATCAAGATCTGATCAGGACATCAGTCATCAGCATCAGGCATGACCAACGTCCTTGTGTGCAAAAGAAGCCAAGTTAATCATTTTTATTAGCCACGTGATCCTTGGATTATTAATTAATTACTTAGTTTGTTTGATTACTTAACACGTATATTGTACTTACTTTGGTTTATCGCCTGGTTGACTTGGTATTGATACCTTCAATGGCGACGGCATCAGTTGAAAGGGTCCTTTCGGCTATAAAGATTATCAAAATAGAATTGCGAAGCAAGATGCTAAGTGCAATTGCCTAGGTTGCCTAGACGAAATTGAAGTGTGTTATCACTCGGTTAGTCTAATGACTTCACTTGTATCTTTTATTTATCCTAAACGTTTTTACTTATATAGTAGGTGACGATCATGATATTGTTATATGTGTATAAACTAATTTAGTGAGATATCTTTGCTACCTATGTTGTTGATTTCGCCGGACCTTAAATAATTTTCGCCCTTCGCCACTGAGTACACAATTAGATGAAGCCTCAACAAATCTACTAACCGAAAAACATGGAAGCAGAATGCTATAGAAAAAAATACTAGAACGAAAACATCGTCAAGACATGATGTTTTTTACAAAGTAGTGTGAGAACTAGCTACTGTGTACTTCCTCCGTCCCAAAATAAGTGTTGTTCTCGTTTTCCGAGAAATCAAACACTTTAAACTTTGATCAAATATATACAAGAAAATATTACTCTCTCCATTCCGAATTATAAACCATTTCAACTTTCTTGGAAGGTCAAAGCATATCAAGTTTTACTAATATTATAGAGAGAACTACTAAGATTTATGACATCGAATGTATATGCTATCAAAATATAATTAATAAATAATCTAATGATACTTATTTAGTATCATATAAATGTTATTGTTTTATTATATAAATTTGGTCAAACTTGAGATGCATTGACTCTCCAAAAAGTTGGAATGACTTATACTTTGGAATGGAGTGAGTAATATTTGTATTATAATTAGTATAATTAGATATGTCATTGAATATATTTTCATAATAAATTTATTTAGAGATATAAATGTTGCTAATATTTTTTTTACAAATCTAGCAACACTTATTTTAGGACGAAGGAAAGATGATATGAGATGGCGGTCTCTGTCGTCCCGCATCTCCTTCATCATGGCTGCGACACCTGTGGCAGCGCATGGTTGAGCAAGCCAGCAAGGTGAGAACTGAGAACAATGTAGGGTTGTTGCTACTCCCTCTGTCCCCAAATAAACCAGTCCCTAAAATCCATGCAAGTCAAACTATCCTAAGTTTAATTTACTTTATAGAAAAGAGTAACGACATTTATGACATAAAATGAGTATATTATGAAAAATATATTCTATGTTTTATCCAATGATACTATTTTGATGTCATAAATTTTGATGGGGTTTTTCTAAAAATTCGAAAAAATTGACTTAGCCAACTTTAGGAATTATTTATTCACGAAGAGATAGTACGTACCATTAATTGAAAGGTTGAATATATGTATGATGGCCTATCGCGGGGGCGGGGGCGGGGTTAGTTGGGACAAGCGGCTCCTGTTGCAGGATTGCCCACAACACGCACTGACGCACAGCAGGGACTTTTCTTTGTATACAGCCGACAGTACGTCATGTAGAGACGGTTCATGGTTGCACTTGATTATAGGCTGAAAATACGTGTACAATAATCGATTTGATGGGGCAAGCTATAGCGGCTCTGGTAATGAGGTAGCTAACTAATTTGCGTGCTTGTCATCTAAATGGATGCCTAGTAGCGTCGCTTGTACAAAAGTGGAGAAAAAAAAATGGTAACTGCCTCGCAAGCACTGATATGGGTAAGGTAGCTAATTAATCGATGCTAGCCATATGTGTTGCTGGTGCTGCTTCTGTGGTGTGCAGGCAACGTACCACCGCCATGGCACCATCAGGCAGCAGCCTTGCCTGCCAGTTGCCACGGTTTGCGTGAAGGCAGCAAGCTTGCACATGTACAGTCCATGTGCTCCATGCATGTCAACTGCTGACAGACAGCACAGAACAGGCGCACTGTATAGCTCGTATTTATTCGTTTTTTAATTCTTGTTTATCTCGCTCTTATTTTTCCTCCTGTTGGCTGTTGGTGCTCTCGCTACCGGTGAAAATAACGGTAAGGCACTTTGGAATTGAATTTATTTTAATAATCATGATTTAGACACATACTCCCTCTGTTCCGATGTATATGGCGTGCCCTAGCTTTTTAGAATGGCCATTTTATATGGCGCAACAGCGTAGCATGAGTTGAAATTAAACAACATGCAACACTTACCGAGCGTCTTGCAAGGCACTCTTCTCACTGCATGCATGCAAAATTGATTCGCTATTCGATTTGAGCCGTTTGACCGTTGCTCGTCCCTTCGTTGCATGCATGCAAAAAAATTGATGACGACTTCAACAAATGGAGGGTCATGGCACCACCGGCTAGGAAAGGGAAGCTGGATTAAATATTTCTTGGTATCTGTAAAACGGAACATAGGGAGTATTAATTAAGCTAATATGGTTGTATATAGATTATTATATTTGTATACTATTGTTGGCTATACGTGAGAGATACTTATGTGTCACATTTTTACCATAAGGGAGCGAGTTGAAGAGTGTGTTATGAGTTGCACTATGTAATCAATTTCCATCTTCCACCCAACGAATTTGAGATAGTCTTATATTTGAACTTTGGAAAATTATGGAATGTCAAATTCCAAGCCAAAGGGCCTAATTTATTAAGTAGATTTAAATTCCTCCAAATGAAATGATTAAACGACCCTTAATAGAAATAGGAGAAAGTGCTTTCCGTTTGTTTTCATCAATTAATGTTTCATCCCTTCATGCATTGCTGCATATGACATCGAACTGAGCAAGTGAGCAGCCTTAGGTCAATCTCAATGGAGGTTTATAGAGTTTCATAGACATTAAATACGTTGACATGACACTTCATTGATTAAGAGAGATGATGAAAGTTTCATGGGAATAGAGATAGTTTTATGGGGATAAAACTTTTCTGTACTATTTCTAAAATATGGGTGTGTTGGAAACTGGACGATGAAACCCCACTAAGACTGGCCTTAGGGTGCCATCTGGATTAAGTCTTAGATTTAATATCAACGCTTGTAGTTTTAAAATTTGTTAGCATAATCTTCTGAAAGCATTTATAGGAGTAGAATTTACAAACGTGTATTTATATAGGGGCGATCGTGCTCGTACAGGTTGTGTGCGTCTGCACGCACTGTGTTTATAGGTGTTCGTACCTTACAAAGTGAGGTCGTAAGGCAAGAGGTTATTGGAACGAGTGGCACGGGCGCATGGCATATGCATGCAAGCGTGTGGCCGGCGGCCCCCTTGTAAGGATGGCAACGGGGCGGATCTAGACCTAAAACCCGCGGGTTTTAGACCCGATGGGGTGGGAGTGAGGGGGCACTCACCCCCCCGGTGGTTCTGCGGGTGCGGGGACCCGAGTCGGGGCACGGGGTGGGGCGGGGGCAGGTATAAGAATTCCTCGCGGATTTTCCATGGGGACCCAAAATCCTAAACCCTAAACCCTAGCTATATAACCAGCAAACTGTAGCGCCCATCAGCTTCCTTCTCACCCCTCGCACTCCCAACCGCCATCTGCACGGCCGCACGGGAACGCCCGAGCGCGATTTTGCGCGAAACGCCCGGTGCTCCACGGCCTCTGCCCACTGCCTCTCCCTCCCGCGACGCCGCAGCCTCTCTCTCGCGTACTCTCCTGTTGGCTGGCTGCCACGGCTCAATCCCACGGAGGAGCAGCGCACAGCCTGGCGATGCCGACGCCATCGGCCTGACCTTAGGGATGAAAATGGTCGGGAAATGGGCGGAAAAACTCTTCTCCCGTTTCCATTTCTATATTTTTAGCGGAAATGTGATCGTGTTCGGGAAAAAATGGAATTATAAATGGACGGGGATATACAGAAATACGAAAAAAGACAAATACGGATGAAGAGCTAGAAAATTAAGTTAGAATAATATGATCAAATTTTCTCGAGTATACATGAACAAAGTCAAAAAATAGTATACATATACGAAGTTATCAGTCCAATATTCACTGGCATGCCATGTGTTAACATGTTAACATGTATAATTTGTGATTTGTAGGTTTATGAACATATCAATTTCTAGACATAACATAGATTGAAAACGGGATGAATAATAGAAAAAAAATACAGATCAATTCTGGATAAAAACAGAATTCCGCAGAAACGGGCGGAAAAACCCGTCTCCCATTTCCGTAAATATATAACCGGAATCCACGGATACTGAAACGGGTTGACCTCCACCGCCGCATCCTTAACTCTGCGGCCGCAGGTCCATGAAAATGTTGGTCCGCAATGCATGCATTGTGTTAAAGTGTTAAACTATACTTTTAATTTATTTTCTTCAACAGTAAAGATTCTTGTTATGTTGGGTGCACTTGCACGTCACTCAAACCTGCTATTTAATTTATTTTCCTCAACAAGATTCGGGTTAGTTGCACTTCGACAATCGTCTACACCTGCTTCTCAGCCAAAGCTTGACTATAACTAGTTTTCTTGGCGATAAACTTAATTTGGAGCTAGTTGCTTGGTCTTCTCTGGATCAATACGGGACTGCTTTTTCTATGGCAAAGTCTGAGGAGACGAGCACAGATTCTCTTCCAGTCTGGACTTAGCCCAACTCTGATTAATTGTGTACTTACAACTAAAATTGGCAGCCTGGAAAACAGGCTTACAACCAGCGGCTAGTTAACCGGATGTCCAGATGCATAACAATATTTCGATCCTGAACCCAAATACCCAGTCGAAGCTAGCTAGCCATGAACGTCTAACCATGTATGCACGTGCAGGGCAAATGGACACATGCATCTTTAGGCATATAGTTTCACCCCGTCATATATTCAGTAAGGTATAATCAAAGCAAGAGAGCTATCGTAAGCCACAAACAAAATACTAATTAAGGGTGCCACATGCCATGACATACATGATTAAACTTGTTTTTTAGGTGATTGATATGGGGTGAAGTCCATTTTTTCAACCTCTAAGTTACCTGTAAGTATAATTTTTAACCCTGGACTACAAAACCGGATAACAGGTGTCCAACTACGCATCTCCGAGACAACCATTTAGTGCATTTAAACAACATTTAAACTATAAATGAAAGGCGTCCATGTTGTTTGGCCCTAAGGTAAATTAAACGATCCCTCTAAATGATCTAAGCAGAATCAATTAAACCTGATTAAATGAGCTAAATAACGAATTCTTCTTATTTAAAATAAATTACATCCTCCATCCTAGAAAAAAATGTGATGCTATAGGATTTTTAGGATATATTAGTGCTTAATGAAAGGTGAACCATATTAATTAACTAAATAGCACCTTATTAAAAAGGAATGTACGGAGGTATACAGACCACAATCTCAAGCTTATATGGCCAAATCTGTTGTCCACGAGCTAAAACATCATGTTTTCAAGACATCTTTTGAATTGTAGAACATATAGTTTTTTGGGATAGGGGAGTAATTATGAACTCTTAGAGATCATACTAGGTTTTTATTATTTTTAGAAAAAATGGAAAACCACCTTTAAACCAGTTATAGCCCCAAATTTATTCAGTTTTGATATCAATATCACACTATTGTTTAAATTAGAGATTGAAAAATGTACTTACACTACTGGACTCGGGTTCTTTGCCGAGGACCTTGAGCCCTCAGCAAAGGCCCAAAAACCCTCGGCAAAGAAAAACCCTCGGCAAAATGTAAATTGAAAAAACCCGAAAAATAGCAAAATAATTTTATTTTTTTGGAGGCGTCGACGAGCCATCACCCACACCCGCGGGATATTTTGTAGCATTTTACACAGTATTTTTGATGCTATTTGTAAAGTCGTGGTCGGTGGGATTTGATCTCGTGACCTCTCCACACCCTCTCTCACTTACCTACTCTAACCACTCCAACTCTCTGTCACTTGTGTTTATATTCCATTTCGATTCCCCATATGTTATAACAAACTGAGTCTAAATTGATTGTTTGAGGCACTAAACGAATTAAAATGAAAAAGTTGTCAACTACAAAGTTTCGTAACTTTTCGAGATCTACAACTTTCGTTTAGAGTGTTTCTCCATCCGAGGTTTTTTTTTCAAAATTTCAAATTTCAAATTTCAAACTTAAGACGTAATTATCGGCAATTACATGCTTTCAAATGAAAAAGTTGTCAATTACAAAGTTTCATAACTTTTCGAGATCTACAACTTTCGTTTAGAGTGTTTTTCCATCCAAGACTTTTTTTAAAATTTGAAATTTGAAATTTCAAACTTTAGATATAAATATCCTCAATTAGATGCTTTCAAATGAAAAAGTTATCAACTACAAAGTTTTATAACTTTTCAAGATCTACAACTTTCGTTTAGAGTGTTTTTTCCATCTGAGACCTTTTGAAAAATCTCTTTGCCGAGGGCCATAAGGTAGGCCCTCGGCATAGACCCTATGTACCGAGGGCCATAATGTAGGCTCTCGACAAAGAGATTTTTTAAAATATATTTTGAGACACTAAACGAATTCAAATGAAAAAAATAGTCAACTATAAAGTTTTGTAACTTTTCAAGGTCTACAACTTTCGTTTAGAATGTTTCTCCATCCGAGGCTTTTTTCAAAATTTTAAATTTCAAATTTCAAACTTAAGACACAATTATCGGCAATTAGATGCTTTCAAATGAAAAAAATTGTCAACTACAAAGTTTCATAACTTTTCTAGATCTACAACTTTCGTTTAGAGTGTTTTTCCATCCAAGACTTTTTTTTAAATTTGAAATTTAAAATTTCAAACTTTAAATATAAATATCCTCAATTGGATGCTTTCAAATGAAAAAGTTGTCAACTATAAAGTTTTATAACTTTTCAAGATCTACAACTTTCGTTTAGAGTGTTTTTCCATCCGAGACTTTTTGAAAAATCTCTTTGCCAATGGCCATAAGGTAGGCACTCGGCAAAGACCCTCTTTGCCGAGGGCCTATATTATGGCCCTCGGCAAAGAGATTTTTCAAAATACATTTTGAGGCACTAAATTAACTCAAATAAAAAAGTTTTCAACTACAAGATTTTATAACTTCTCAAGATCTACAAACTTTATTTTGGTTGTTTGGTCATTTGTTCAACCGACGTGGTGGTTCTAACATATTTCACAATCCTTATATATCCTCTCTAGTAGTTTCATAAAACTTATTAGAGAGATGTAGATTTTGTGAACAACATTATTATTGATTTGTTAAATAAAGAAATGACCAATATATACTTTGTAGATCTTAAAAAGTTAGACAATTTTGTAGTACAAAACTTTTTTATTTGAGTTAATTTAGTGTCTTAAAATATATATTGAAAAATCTCTTTGCCGAGGGCCATAAGGTAGGCCCTCGGCAAAGACTCTTTGCCTAGGGCCAATAGGGAGGCCCTCGGCAAAGATTTTTTTTTTGCCGAGGGCCGTTTCTTTGCCGAGGGCCAGACCCTCGGCAGAGGCCTCTTTGCCGAGGGCCTGTCTTTGCCGATGGCTCCTTGGGCCAGCCCTCGGCAAAGAGGGTCTTTGCCGAATGCCCGATATTTAGCCCTCGGCAAAGCCGGAAGCCCTCGGCAAAGGCTGCGTTTCCGGTAGTGTTACCCTTTAGATGGTAAAAAAGTATATACATGCAGTGGGTGCATGTAGCATGGGGTGTGTAGCCCCCTTGCCTATAACCTGGCTTCCCCTGCATCTAGGGATCAAAGCAGACCGGATAAATTTCATATTGTCTCCTTCCATCTTATTTACTATTTTTTTCCTGTCTATTTCTGTATTTATAGAAAAATATGGTAATGGTACTGGGACTAGGACAATATTCATCGGAATTTTCCCAATAAAACATGCAGGATGTAAGTTTGCAACTAACTTATGCGTATGAATAAAACACTTTGTGAGAGAGAAAAGTAAGTCATAGGTGAGCTAACTTCTATATAAATAGACCGGTAAGTAGGTGCTCTGGTATTCCCGGGAACACTCAACAAATTTGCCGAACTATTATGCATATATCAAGTATACAGATATATATGTTAGTTGCATTTCCTGTTTCATCATTTTCTTGCTATTCACATATCAGAAAAGTGTAGCTTATTGGCCTAATCTCAATACACTACACACATGGTTGCATGCATGCATGCATCTATCGCCCCCCTACCTATACCTAATCCTCATGCATTATTTTAAACCTTAATCTCCACTTGAACCTAAGGCTGACAACCATACTTACGGATATAGATACGATGGTGTGTCGTGTAGTCAGCGATATACACGTTTTTGGTCCGGGAATACCTAATTTAGAACTCTAAATCCAGCAATTGAAGTTTAGAAAGCTAAATTATTGGCCATGCTCTTAGTCTCACATGACCTGTCCTGTCCTAGGAATGAAAACATATGGAAATAATCTCATCCTGACCTGTCCTGTTTTCTATTTTGTTTCGCCCATTTCCATATTTGTGGGATGAGAGGGGTTTTTCCGCCTGATTCCACGGGATCTCGTTTTCATTCGGAACTGACCCGTATTTATTTCTTTTTTATCCTGTTTTCGATCTATGTGAGATATGTCTAGAAATTGATATTTTCATAAACCAACTAATCATTAATTATGCAGGTTAACATGTTAACGCATGGCATGCTAGTGAATATTAGACCAATAACTTCATGTGTATATTATTTTATGACTTTGTTCATATCGTATACTTGAGAATATTTGATCATGTTATACCACTGGCGAGCGCCGGCATCATCGGCAGCTGCACGGCGCATGCCACCGCGGGACGCAGCGCACGGGTCCTACTACTGGAGCGCTTCGACCTGCTCCAGGCCTCCAGCACCTCGTCTCCTGGCACGGCTACTCCCACACCATCCGCGGCGAGTCCGGCTCCGGCACCATCCGTGGCTCCTCGGACGGCGAGTCCGGCACCATCCGCGACGCCTACAGCCTACCCAAGTCGCAGTACCCGCCCAAGGAGGCAGCAAGCACGGCGGCGGTGTTCTGAACGCTAGTCCACATCCAACTGATGATGGTCGTCGTTTGCTGCTGGGCAAGGCCGGGTGTATCCGCCGTTTGCTGCTGGGCAGTGCTGTGCTCGGGCCAAGCTTGGTGGTGAGATGCCAGCGCTCCCCTCAGATGAGACGGAGCCTCCACGACGCACGACGGCACGAGCTCCAGCTGTGGAGTACGGACCCGGAGAGCCACCGAACCGCCCTGAGGCCTGAGCTGGTTGCGCAGCGGCAACATCCACAGCCGGAGCAATCTGTGATTGTAAATGCTGTGTTTTGTAATTACCACTTCCACATCCGTACGTGTAAGCATTGTGCTTTGTACAGGAAGCATACTAGCGTTAGCAATTTTTAGCTTGAAAATTGGACAGGAAAAGATTAGAAACTATAGATCGCACAAACCCGTGAGCATGTTGGGCCGAGGGCCGAGGCCCGGCGCAGCGAAGGGAGGGACACTTGAAAGTCTGGTGGGAGCTGTGGTCGCCGTTCGATTGAAACGGAGGGTCGGATACCCTTGACTGCAGAGAACAGTCGCTGCCCTGACTGCACCGAGAGGTACAGTGCGTCTCACGTGTGTTTATAGGCGTTCGTACATTTGAAAGTGAGATCGCTTTATAGGCGTTCGTACCTTTGAAAGCAGAGCAGGAGGTTGCTGGAACGAGTGGCATGGGCGCATGGCATCCGTGCAAGCGTGTGGCCGTGTTGGGTAGCTGGGACAAGCGGTTGTAGAAGAAGCCACGGCAGAACCCACAACAACGACCGCTCAGAGTGTTGTCAAAAAAAAAAAAGGACCGCTCCGAGGAAAATAAAATGAAGCCGGCAAAGAAAAATAAATAAATAAATAAACACATAAGGGAATTGCTCGCGCCTAAAACGTTGAACTTGAACGCTTGTTTGCTTTTAATACAAAAGCAGGGAAACCTCCTTTTCTAAAAAAATGGAATTGCTAAATTTTAGGTGTCCGAATTTTAGTTTATTTTGGACGACGATTATTGCATATATTTATGCTAAAATTATAGTTTTAGTTCGTTGCAATTTCTGTATGCACAATATGTAATTTTTGGTTTCGAGAAAAAAAACTCGTTAGACAAAACAACAAATCTGACAAGATCCGATATGTGTTGGCACAAAGACAATTTAACAATTTACAATTATTTTCTATAGTTAGACAAGAACAAATATTTGATATGTTATGACACAAAGATAAATAACACATCACAAAAGTGACAATTTACTTATACTAATTGCTAGTACAAGAGTATTGCCTACAATCATCTTAAAATTCAGACACCTAAATAAAGTATAGCGTAAGTGATATATATATATATATATATATATATATATATATATATATATATATATATATATATATATATATATATATATATATATCCCAATCGCGGCGCGGGTAGGTAGGAACGGCAGGCAGGCAGGAAAATTTGTTAGCTGAAGCACGTCGAGTGGCATCTGTCTATATATTAATTGATGGACCACTTCCCTCGGAAAAAAATTTGGTGCGGCCCTGCCGTTGATTGAGGACGCACGTACCTGGGGGCGGCAGGAGGTTGCTGGAACGAGTGGTATGCATGCATCGTGTGGGTAGTAGTTGGGACAAGCGGCTATAGAAGACGCGAAGCAAATTCAGTACGGAACGTCTCTACTGGACGTCCGGTGGACACCTGTTCTCGAATGGAGACGCGTGCGTGTACCCCGCACGGCCGCACCCACATCCAAAGACGCGCAGCGCGCTGAGCGGAAAGCTCCCCTCTCGGCTCCTGCTCACATGCTAGATCGGCTGGCGCCTCTCGGCTTCTCCTCACATCAGCGCAGCGCGCGGCTCGATCACTCAAGGAGTCACGGCTAATGGCTCGATCTACACGGTACGCCCTCCGTTGGCTGCATTGGAGCCGGCGCGCACGCGTTCACCTCCTGTATTTCCCGTGCGGAGTTATTGCGACGCCTCGACTCAGCGATTGAAAGAAAACGCACCGGCCGTGGATGAAGGGCCTCTCTTGCCGGCAAAAGGGCGCCGCTGCTTCTCCGGCCGGTGCTCATTCGTGGTCTCGACTGGGCGCCGGACTCCGCTCCCACTCCCCCAGCCACCTCTCGCCGGCAAAGGACGCATTTGCTTCGCCGGCAAGGCCGAGAGTGAGCGCGTTACCATCGATCGTGAGGAGTGGCGACGCCGTCGTGGCACAGGGTTCCGTGCTCTCGTTGTGGTCTCATACACGTATACGGTAGGAGCTTGGATCTATGCATGGCTTCAAGGAGCTTCACTGCAAGATAATTTTCCCTAACATCGACGATCTAAAGATGGCCGGGAGTGATGCTGATATTCCAGATTCAATCAGTGTAGGCGAATAGCAAGAGTAGTTGCTTTTGATTCAATGTAACCGAGCAGTAGCAAGAGTGCATGTAATCATGATAATACCTAGGAGTGCTTATGTCTGTCATGCTTGACTACTTCACGTTGAGTGACACAAGGCATTCATCTAAACATCATGACTAGCTTAAGATTAACAAAAAAAGAAGTAACAGACGCTACGCATGCATGCAAAAGATACTCTAATTAAACATCATGGCAACAGAAGCAAGTTTAACCAACAAAGCCTAATGCTTGATTGTAAATGTCCATGGGACACTCGTAGGCGTAGCTAATCGGAAGGTCACCTGTACGTCATCTCCAAGTGCTGCTTCTTCATGTGCGGGATGTTTTAATATTGTCCTCCATCTGCTTCATGATCTCCATCATGCAACTCTGTTGCCATCTTAATGTCACTTGCAACTCTGTTGCCATCTTAATGTCATCGGAGTAGAACCTTCCTCTGTCTCACACCAGAAGCTACAAGATAAATCGAAGTTAAAATAAAGAACACGGCAGTACAACGTGAAAGTATAATGGTCATGCTCATGGCCCAGCTCATGCAACGTGCATGAAAGCAACGCGCTACAGTACCATGCAACGTGCATGAAAATTCACGTCGCTGCAGGGCGCGCGGAAGAGCGTGGGCCGCGGGCGTTCCGGAGGAGTCGAACCGTGCGTGCGGCCATGCAGGGAGTCGAAGTGTCGAACAGTCTGGCATGCAGCGTGGGATACGAAGGATTTCGCGGCGTTTGTAGCTGGAGAGTTACGGTAGTTACGGCTTCCTTATCTCGGCGAAAATTTCTAGTGCGCCTCTAAATCAAGGACGGAGGGAGTATCTCCTCGACCGACTGTATGCGGCCTCTCTGACGCCGGCCGCGCCACCGTCCGCCTCATCCCGAGCTCCGGCCATGTCCTGAAAAGGAGTATCCGCCATCTCCTCCCATGGGCGTAATATTCACATTGTAATTTTTACTTGAAACACATAAGGCATGCTAGCTGTTTTGAAATTTGTATGGAAGGTTGTTTGTGCTGAAAATGATTACACTATTATGTGATTGTTTCTCATCATGATTTACAAAAATCTAGATTGTAAATTGATATGCAGAAATTAACAAGAAGAATATGAGAGGATGGACACGCTGGAACGATAACATGTGAAACGGGAGATGGGTCCTATAAATGGACACCCCTCTCAAATGGAATTATATACTCGTATGTGTAACTTTCAAATAAGAAATGTTGCAAGTGGCCTTTGAAACAGGAACTCTCATACTACATAGCTAACAAAATCCACCGAACATAGATCCTTACGAGTTGTACAAAATGCTATTAATCAAAATGTAACTTTCTAGCGGACGATGACCAGTGTGGCCACTTGCTCAACTCCATGTAAAAGACTTGTAAGTCCACTAAGGCCAGTCTCAATGGAGTTTCATCAGAGTTTCATGGACATTAAATGTGCTGATGTGGCACCGTATTAATGAAGTGAGAGATGATAAGAGTTTTATGGGAGTAGAGAGAGTTTCATCCCCATGAAACTCTTCTGCACTGTTTCCAAAATATGGATGTGTTGGAAATTGGGTCATGAAACCTCCATTGAGACTGGCCTAATGCGCAGACACCCCCTTTGCATAGTTTGGCATTGTGGCATTAGTATATAGTTGCCTTTGATCAAAGCGCCATCCATGGTAGAAGATGGACCAAACACATCAGTCGCACTAAGGCCTTGTTCACTTCCCCATCCCAACCCAAAATATTTCCTCTTCCACCCATCACATCAAATCTTTCGACGCATGCATGAAGCATTAAATGTAGGTAAAAAAGATAACTAATTGCATAATTTGTCTGTAAATGTCGGGACGAATCTTTTGAGTCTAGTTAGTCCATGATTGAATAAATTTTGCCAAATAACAACGAAAGATGCTACAGTAACTTTTCAGCTACTTTTCGCGAAGTGAACACACCCTAAGGGCAATGGCACCATTATGAAGGCATTGTGTCACACACTAGTGCATGTCTGGGTTCTAGTCCCGGTGGGAAACCCTCTCTGGTCCCGGTTTTCCAACCGAGACTGCCAATCCGTGATAAGACTTTCTCGCATGTATATACCAATGAAACAAATCTAGCATAATCATGTCATCGAGAGCACATTGAAAAACAGCGTACATACCTAAATTCCATCATTTTCACTAGTGCGTGGAGAACTAAAGTTGACTAGGTCTTCACTGATTGGAACAATTACACCACCGCTTTGAGAAGAGTTAGCCTCCATGGCAGCTGCTATACTGTGGTCGATAGGGAAGATAGCTTCTCAACGTCTGATTGAGCTTGGACGGAGGCCGCTTTGCCGCTTGACTGGGAGACTTCAACGGGCGGAAGAATCCTAAACACATTGCTCTTCCCCTTAACGGGCGTCCTATGCGCATCGCTGCAGATCTGCAGTCCTGCTCTCCAGCACCGTCGACTCAGGCGAGGCGGACGGCGAGAGAAACTCGATACAGCGGCCCTGTAGTCAAGATGCTTGTCTTGGAAGTCTTACCATGCGTGCAGACCTATAATCTTAGCAGCCTGAGAACAGGAACCCCGTGGGTACGTTCCACGTTCTAGGAACATTGTTCCAATTCATGGAACGGGAATATGATGGAAACATTGTTCCTAACACCAATGGAGCACGGTCCACACCACGGGAACCGCGCCTGGCCACTTGATGGAAATCTGAGGCCCAAATTCAATTGATGGAAGAAAAAAAAGAGGAGAGGCTAGATGATGAGTTTAGATATCTATTTTATCTTTATTATTTTAGAACTCAGTTTTACATTTAGTGAAAACTTGTGCTAATTAATTCATTCATGATATGAACCAATTTAAAAGGATCATGTTCATTGTTTTGGGACACGTTCCCGTCCATTAATCAAAGGAACAAGTTTAAGCTATATACCCCCCTCGTCGCATGGATTTAAGAAACAACGTAGCACGTACCACGTTCTCGTACCGCCACCCCAACGTTCTAGGAACTTGGCTGCTATGCCTGTAATCCAAAACCTTCTCTTGGAAGTCTTCTTGTGCTTGTGGCCGCCAGGATCCTTCTCTAAGAGCAAGGCTAGGTTCTTTGCAGCCTTGCGGCCTTCTCTCAGCCTATTCATATAGTAGTTAGCTCTTCATATTAATACATGGCTCACTTGTCTCTCTCACATAGTTTCTCTCTCCTCTCCACTCTCCTCTACCTCGGAATTTAGCCAGCTTACAGGCTCTTACTCCCTTTGTTCCTAAATAAATAAATTCTTAGAGTTGTCTTAAGTCAAACTTTTAAATTTTGACTAAATTTTTAGAAACAATATAAAAAATTATAGTATCCACTACGGAAAACCCGCTCTTTGCCGAGTGCGAAGACCTTTGCTGAGTGCCAAATTTCGGCCACTCGGCAAAGCCTCTCACTCGGCAAAGGCAGTCTTTGCCGAGTGCTTAAAGCTAGGCACTCGGCAAAGATTGGGGGGGCGACGGCATCCAGCGCCGTCCTCTTTGCCGAGTGCCTGCCGTTTGGCACTCGACAAAATATTTTTTTTTGTTTTTTGGCACCAAATTATTTTGAAGCTTTACTACACTATCACAAACAACATGTTAAAATTTGGCATATTTTCATTGTTTTTTGGTATATTTCTTTAGTTTATTTTATTTTATTGAATTTTTTTCGGATAATGTAAGTTTGAACTGCAGGTGCATCGAATAATAGATTTCATTCGTCTAAAAAATGTTATCTTCGTTTCTTAGTGTAAATTTAGGCTAAATCCAGGAACTGTCTCGAAATTTCGATCAACGTGCTCACGGGGCAACGCCGCCAACTTGTGTGCGAGTGGTTTTATAATTATATAAAATGCGAACGAATTCCGAAAATCATGAAACTTGTCGAGTTGTCGTCATATCATATGCGTATGCCGTGGTAAAAATTTGAAAAAATTTCGAGCACGTTGGCACGTACGATGCTCACAAACCAGGACATCCCCCTCCCGCGCCGGCATTCTCGGCCGCCACCGCCTCCCTTGGCCGCCGCGCCCGCGCCCACCCACGGTCGCCACGCTCACGCCCGCTGAGGCCACCCCTCCCGCGCCGGTGTTCTCGGCCGCGGCCGGCCGCCCGCGCCCACCCACGGTCGCCACGCTCACGCCCGCTGAGGCCACCCCTCCAGCGCCGGCTTCCTCGCCCCCACCTGGCCTCCACCACCCTCGCCCAAGCTCCACCGCCTGTCCCGGCCCCCTCGGCAGCCACCTCCCCCGTCGGCGGCCACTGCCCCCGCTGGCGGCCACTGCAAAAGAGAGGAGGAGGCATGGGAGAAGAGAGGTGGAGGGGAGAAGAGAGGAAGAGAAGGAGAAGGAGAGGAGAAGGAAGGTGTCGGCCTAGGCCCGTCGACCCTCACGCCGTTGTGGTCATCCCCGCCGTCCTCGCCGACCCTCGTTGTTGCCATTCTCGTCGCGAAGGTATGCCCTACACCTATAGTAGTTACTAGTTAGTACTGTTAGTATTGTTAGTAGTAAGTAGTGATAGTAGTAGTGTTATTAGTAGCAGTGTTAGTGTTAGTAGTAGTTGTAGTGGTAGTACTACTTGTTGTACTACTTCGATACTTTCATCTGCATGGAAAGAGAACTAAAGTACACGGCTCGTTTTGGTATATATATGTTTGTTGGCCTTCGTGCCTATGTTTGGTATATATGTGGTTATTGGCCATCGCGCCTACGTTTCTTGAAGGTTTTGGAAACCTCCTAGTGCAGGGGAGGTGCTGCCAGAATTTTCAATGGATTCTAACCTATTGCCTTTTTATGTAGGAGAAGGGCCCGTGGGAGGGACTCGGCGACCCCGATCGTCTTCGTCGGTGCTGCTGGTCTGCCTACACCGCATTGCCTCGCCACTGCATCGACACGCCACTGCCCCGCTAGCCTGACTCCATCGCCACCCTAGGTATAACCCCTCCTTTGCATGCATGTTTTATATGGTCACGTAGCCTAGTTAGGCGTCTCCCGTTCGAAAGAGATACGGTCGGAGGTATGCATATCTTTGCATATCTGTGACCGTATCTCTTTCGGATTGTCCACGTATTTTGGATAGCTCGTGGATGCGTAGATGAGGTTAGTTTCTATGGTTCGCTCCAGTTCGAGACAGACTTTTGGCATGACCTCTCTATTGTTCTCCGGATACACAGTCTCCATTGCAGGACGTGTATCAGGAGAACAACGGGGAGGTGCTGCCGAAATTCTATCTTGGATAGGAGCGGAGCATTGAAACTGACCTCATCTATGCATCCGCGGGTGGAATTAGGACCTATCCTCACCTATTAGATGGTAGGAACGCCGTGCAGATGCAATTGCTGGTTATATTACTCGCTTACATATGTATATGTCAGAGGATGGAGAACCATGATTGGATGTACACGGGCCACGCAAGTATGACCCCAGAATGGATGACTAAGGCTAATGCTTTCTTGGAACATTCATTTGGCGAGGCTGCTAGAGGGTCGAGTCGGATGCCGTGTCCTTGCAGCAAATGTGACAACCGTGTAAGAAAGAATAGGAAGAACGTGGGGGAAGATCTTTACAAGTATGGATTCACGCCAAACTATACCTGCTGGATCCACCATGGTGAAGCCGATTGTATTAGAGAGGAGGTGGTGAGACCACGCCTTGAGACTTTTGTTGGAGATGCCGGGGTAGCAGACTGGATGGATAACTTTCAGGAGGCACGATTCAGTGAAGGATTAGAGGATGAGCCAGAGGAATCCGCAAAGGCGTACTACGATATGCTGTCTTCGACATAGAAGCCCCTTCACAACTGGATGTCATTGGACGCCTAATGGCGTTCAAGTCGCAGTGTAGCATGAGTCGAGACAACTTCAATGTTATGTTGGCAGTTGTTGGATCCCTGCTTTCGGAGGGTCACATTCTGCCAAAGAACTTGTATGAGTCACAGAAACTTCTTCGTGCCCTTAAGATGCCGTATGAGAACATTCATGCTTGTCCGAATGGTTGCGTCCTATTTAGGAAAGATCATGAGAAAGCAACACACTGTCCAAAGTGCAAATCCTCTAGGTATCTGGAGGTTGACACTAGTGATGGCAAGAAGGACCAGCTTGGTATCCCCGCGAAGGTCCTACGGTACCTTCCTGTGATACCGAGGATCCAACAGCTATACATGACAGAGGAGTCCACGAAACAGATGACATGGCACAAACATGGCAAAAGATACAATGCTGACAAGATGGTACACCCATCGGATGGCGATGCATGGACCCATTTTGATGGCATACATCATGGTAAAGCTGAGGAGGCTCGAAATGTACGTGTAGCGCTGACAACAGATGGGTCAACCCCTATGGATTGCTAGCGGCCCCGTACACTTGTTGGCCCATGTTCATGATCCCCCTCAATCTCCCCCCTAGCGTTATGTTTCAACCCAAGAACGTATTCTTGTCACTGATAATTCCTGGACACCCGGGGAACAAGATGAGTGTGTTCATGGAGCCTCTCATTGATGAATTGATCCTTGCTTAGGAAAAGGGGGTACTGACATATGACCGAGCTACAAAGAAGAACTTTACAATGCATGTGTGGTACCACCACTCCATGCATGACTTCTTGGCGTATGGCATATTCTACGCGTGGTGTGTTCACGGAAAGTTCTCATGCCCAATATGCAAGATAGCTGTGAGATTCACTTGGCTGAAGTGGGGTGGCAAGTTTTCTTCGTTTGACCAACATCATCAATTCCTCCCTCTTGACCATCCATTCAGACGAGACGTCAAGAATTTCAGGAAAGGGGTTCAAGTCACCGACCCTGCACCTCAGATGATGACCGGTGCCGAGGTCCATGCTGAGATAGAGGCTCTCAAAGATGATAAAGAGAAAGGTGGTTTTATTGGATATGGTGAAGAACACCAGTGGACTCATAAATCGGGCTTGACTAGGCTCCACTATTTCAATGACCTTCTTCTTCCACACGACATTGATGTAATGCACACAGAAAAAATATAGCCGAGGAGCTTTTTGCAACACTCATGGACATTCCTGATAAGTCAAAGGACAACATTAAGGCTAGACTAGACCTGGCAATGATGTGCGATAGGCCAAAGCAAGTGATGAAGCCTCCCGTGCCCGGCAAGAAATGGAGAAGGACTCTGGTCGATTTCGTCTTGAAAAAAGACCAAAGGAAGTACTGCAGTGGATCTAGACGTTAATGTTCCCTGATGGGCATGCGATGAATTTGAGTAGGGGAGTGAACTTGTCCACTATGCGAGTCTTAGGGATGAAGAGTCATGACTACCACATATGGATTGAGCGGCTCCTTTCTGCGATGACCCGGGGATACGTCCCTGAGCATGTGTGGCGCATGCTGGCAGAGTTGAGCTATTTCTTCCGCCAGCTTTGTGCCAAGGAGTTATCTCAGGACGTGATTGATGACTTGGAGAAAGTGGCACCTGTGTTGCTCTGCAAGTTGGAGAAGATCTTCCTACCCAGCTTCTTCCTGGCGATGCAACATCTTATTTTGCACCTACCGTACGAGGCATGAATGGGGAGGCCCGTGCAGGCCCGTTGGTGCTATACAATCGAGAGATGTTTAAAGATTCTTCAGAAAAAGTGTAGAAATAAAACCAAAATTGAGGCTTCTATGGCAGAGGCATTCATTCTGGAGGAGATGTCAAACTTCACAACAACATACTATAAGGATGGCCTTCCCAACGTGCACAATCATCCCAATCGTTACAACGCGAATGAGAGTTCATCGAACCTCAGCCTTTTCAAAGGGCAACTCGGAAAGGCAAGCGCATCGGGCACCAAGACATTGCGGCATGATGAGTGGCGCACTATCATGCTGTATGTGTTGTTGAACCTTGACGAAGTGAAGCCTTATGTGCAGTAAGTTCTCAATGAGCTTGTTACATACGCCCTTGTCAGTATCCTCCATCTATCTAACCCCCTTATCTCTTGTTTTTTAGAGAATTTCTGAATAAATACTAGAGAGGGAATAGGGCTTCTTTCCCTCAAGAAGAAGATAGTCTTCTGAAAGATGGTGTGCCCGATTTCATATCTTGGCTCGATACGAAGGTACCGTCCAATTTACCTCGTTCAATCTTTGACATCCCACTTTGCTCCTACGAGCGAGTAATGTAACGATCTAGCCAGCCTCACCTTGCAGGCCCGCAAGGATGCGGAAATGGATGCTGAGTTGAAAGGGCTCGCCAAAGGCTTCGCCTACAAGGTCAAGTCATTCACCATTTATGATGTGAATGACTATCGCTTTCACATAAGAAACTATGAGCGGAATCGGCCCAATCGAAAAACCACGAATACCGGAGTTTGTACGCCCGGCACCGATGAGCGTGACTACTATGACATAGTAGAAGAAATATACGAGCTCAATTTTGAGTGTTGCAAAGCTCCTAATCCAGTCGTATTCAAATGGCATTGGTTCGATCCTAATGTCATGAGAACAACCCCTGAGATTGGACAAGTCGAAATTCGACAAGATTCTATCTATCAAGGAGAGGATTCTATATTGTGGCTCAACAGGCCACACAAGTTTATTATCTCCCATGGGCGTGCCAAAAAGACCCCAATCTTATCGGTTGGTACCTTGTGCAGTTGTATCGCCGCACGGTAAACTGCCTGTCCCAAACGATGAGGATTACAACTTTGACCCAAACACATGGGAGTTCTATCAACCAGAGGGGCTATAAGGGAGGTTTGACATAGACATGTTTTCACTGATGGGCATGAAAGTAGACAATGACATTGATCAGGACGATGGAGATGAGGACGAGGGAGAAGAGGTGCAAAATGCTAAGGACTTACAAATGCTTGAGAAATTACAGTTAGGCGATGATAATAATGACAACGATGGAGATGAGCCCGATTTACTCGACAATATTGATAGTGATGACGACACCTATGATCCAGCCGCTGCCGATCGTGAAGAATAATTCTAATTCATGTATTATTATTATTATTATTATTATTATTATTATTATTATTATTATTATTATTATTATTATTATTATTATTATTATTATTATTATTATTATTATTATTATTATTATTGCAATTATGTTTCGTTCATTTTGCATCTCTTTATAAGTACTTGTAATTTAACTATGCTAATTGGTTTACTCTTTGAAATTGCAGGCACTTGACAAAATGCCGGGTGGAAGGCAGGCCGGTCGGGGGGTCAACTCCCTCTACATGAGGGAGCGCTCACCACCCCATGATGAGGAGGACCCCTTACCGGAGCCGACGACGAGGAGGGCGAGGAGCGACCGCCGCCGCGGCCGTCCGGGGATGAGGGTACAGCCGGCTCCCACCCCGTAGGTGGATGAGGACGACCAGGCGGTGGGCCTCCACACAGGAGGGGGTGGCACTTCCTCTGACTTGTCAGACCACGCGGAGGCGACAGCCGGGGGTTCCACTTCCACTGCCTTTGGCTCTACCTCGTCTGGAGTCTACTTGCGTGGGCCCTCGCAGCTCCCGGCGCGGTCGATCCCACTTCACCGGCGCCCGGTGATTCAACTCAGGGGGCACAAGTAAGTATTATTTCACTACTATTTCATGACATGTTGAAAATCAAACTGGAGACTAACAATTCTTCTTAATGACTCTTGTAGCAATTGAGAAGTTGTGTCTGGAACAGGCCGACACATCAATGGCACCCTATGCCTTCTGATTCGACAGCACTACCATGGCATGGTCACCTATGCCGGGGTGACTTCGCCGCCCTGGACATAGGACCACTTCTACGCCGCCAAGGACAGCGAGTTCAGCACCGTTGCGGTGCGGATCAAGGCCGAGTTCTGGGTGAGTCTTTGTCGCACTAAATTGGTCAATACTACGTATTCATTGGTCGTTCTTGAAATAATGAAACGATACATGATGTTTGTATACAGGACTTCTTCAGGTGCGACAAAGGGTCTGAGGAACGGGCAACACGAGTGCAGGACAAGGTCTGTAGGTCCCGACTCTCGGACCTGTTCCACGAGACGTGGCTCCAGTGCATCATCAACTACAGCGCCGACGTCCTTGGTCAGGTGGTGAGGAAGCCCGATGCAAGGACCAGGACGCTCACCAGGGAGCAGTACCTCTCAGTAAGTACGAAACATTAACACTGACTCCTTCCATGAAGAATAGGTAGGCTTCATTTCATCTTCTGACATATCAATAACTTGATGGCATGCAACAATGTCCTGATTGGTGCGCCAGGCACCGCCTCCGCTAGGAGGCCATTGTGGACAGGTGGCTCTCGGAGGAGTGGGCGGAGAAGCACAACATTCGTCGGGACTACCTCCTGCAGATGGGTGGGGCGCCACACCACCAAGGCAACAGGAGCCTTAGCGCGTACGCCTAGACATGGGTAATCTTCTTTGTGTTTTCATCTTTATTTATTTATTTATTTATTGTAACGCTCAATTCTCATTACTTATAATCATCTTTGTGTTTTCTTCGCAGTCCTAGGCACACCAAGGCTAGGAATGCAACGAGTTCATGGCGTACGCCCTAGCACACAAGGGCAAGGCGACGGCCCCGGAAGTCACCTACAACCCGACGGACGGGCCCAAGGCGTACACCAACGCGAGCGTCCACAACAAGCTTAGCGAGTACACCTCGGCGGCCTGCCAACGCCATGGGGAGGACTTCAATCTGACCACCCAGCCCCTGGACACAGACGTCCTGATGAGGCTGGGAGGAGGGAAGCAGCACAACCGGTACTAGATGGCGGATAGCACAGTCGACTCCACCTCTGTTCCCAACCTCGCCGAGATTCGAGCAACGAGCACGAGCTCCTCCCTCCCCATACGCTCTAGGCAGCAGAGCTCACAACAGCAGATGGCGGAACTCTAGGTTAGTACTGTTTTATTCGTCGTTCATTACTTTTACACATGTACCTTGCATTTGCATTGTTTAAACATTGCAGGTGGAATGTTGTAGGCCGACTTGAGGAGGTTGGAGGCCCAACAGGCGGCCTAGGCGGAGGCCCATCGGCTGGAGATGGAGGCTGTACAAGCCCAGAGGGCGGCCGAGGCGCAGAGGATAAAGGACATGTTTAGCTTCATGGCGAGCCTTCAAGCCTTGCTAGGTGTGGTCGTGCCCCAGTCGCTGCTCGCTCCAGTTGTGGCTCCTCCTCGTCCTGTAGAGACTCCGGTGAGTATATATGGTAGTTTATTCCTTTAGCTTGTGCGGTCCTCTTGCAAATAATCATGAATTCGCTTCTCCTTTGTGCAGCCATAGTCGGCGGGTTCGAACCCAACTCCTCAAGGTGGCCCTTCTCCACAGGCCGGGTGGCCAAGTGGCCCTCCTCAAGGTGGCAGTTCACACTCCGGGGTGGGGAGGGTGGCAGTAGGTACCGTTTATTTATTTCTTTTCATGTTGCATGGACTTGTGTTAGACTTAGCCTTATGTTAGACTACTATATATATATATATATATATATATATATATATATATATATATATATATATATATATATATATATATATATATATATATATATATATATATATATATATATATATATGATGGATATTGTCATGGATGATGCGAATGTATGTGATGGATTATGGACAATGGATTTGTATGTGATGTATTATGGATGGTGGATGTGTATGTGATGGAATATGGATGTGTATGTGATATATCCTGTGCTGTGTGTTGATATATATGTGATTTCTTTGTTTGTGCGGATGGAAAGCAAAAAAAACAAAAAAATAGCATTTTTCCCCTCTTTGCCGAGTGCCACACTCGGCAAAGAGAGCTTTGCCGAGTGCCATGACCATAGCACTCAACAAAGCTGGGATGCAGATAACCAATTTTCCAGTTTTGCCGAGTGCCAGAGCTCTGGCACTCGGCAAAGAATTTTTTTAAAAAAATCCTTGCCGAGTGCAAGACTGTAGTACTCGGCAAAGAAATTTTAAAAAAAAGAATTCTTTGTCGAGTGCCACCGACGTGGCACTCGGCAAAGAGGCCGTCACAGTTGACGGTCGATTTTTTTTGCCGAGTGTTTACGTGGCACTCAGCAAGCCGAGTGCCCGATATTTGGCACTCGGCAAAGAAACCTTTGCCGACAGGTTCTTCGCCGAGTGCTCTTCGCCGAGTGTGGCACTCGGCAAAGAGCCCGTCTGCAGTAGTGATCAAATTAGTATCATTAGATGTACTATAGAATATATTTTCATAATGTACTCATTTTATGTCATAAATATTGTTACTCTGTTTTATAAAATTAGTCAAACTTAATAAAAGTTGATTGGTACGGATTTTAAAAATTAATTTATTTGGGGAAGGGTGAGGGAGTATTATACTTGCTCTTACGAGCCAGAGACGAGTTACGAGCCGGCGCAAGGCTGCGAGCCAGTTTAGAAGGTGCTACGTGTCGTGATTTGGCTTCAGGTGTCCACAGCGTCCATTGGGGAACTATCCCCGCTGAATGGGAACTAGAGGAGCCACGGCCCCACAAAGGAGAACCCACAAAAACCGAACAGACCAATTGCGGCGCGGGTAGGTAGGAACGGCAGGCAGGCAGATTGTTAGCTGAAGCACGCCATGCAGGTGGCATCTGTATATATTGATGAACCATTCCCTCGCTAACCGCACGCTCAACGCTCAGTCCAACGCCAAGCGCGCCTCCCGTGAATCGAGCAAGTCAAACCATGGACGTGCCGCTGACGCTGCTGCTGGGCTCCCTGGCCGTTTCCGTCGTGGTCTGGTGCCTCCTGCTCCGCCGCGGCGGGGACGGGAAGAAGGGGAAGCGGCCGCTGCCGCCCGGTCCCCGGGGCTGGCCGGTGCTGGGCAACCTGCCGCAGGTGGGTTCTCATCCGCACCACACCATGTGCGCGCTGGCGAAAGAGTACGGCCCGCTGTTCCGGCTCCGGTTCGGCAGCGCCGAGGTGGTGGTGGCCGCGTCGGCGCGGGTGGCGGCGCAGTTCCTGCGCGCCCACGACGCCAACTTCAGCAACCGCCCTCCAAACTCCGGAGCCGAGCACGTGGCGTACAACTACCAGGACCTGGTGTTCGCGCCCTACGGCTCCCGGTGGCGCGCGCTGCGGAAGCTGTGCGCGCTCCACCTCTTCTCCGCCAAGGCCCTGGACGACCTGCGCGGCGTCAGGGAGGGCGAGGTGGCGCTCATGGTGAGGGAGCTCGCCCGGCACCAGCACGCCCCCGTGGTGCTGGGCCAGGTGGCCAACGTCTGCGCGACCAACACGCTGGCCCGGGCGACGGTGGGGCGGCGCGTGTTCGCGGTCGACGGAGGGGAGGAAGCCAGGGAGTTCAAGGACATGGTGGTGGAGCTGATGCAGCTCGCCGGGGTCTTCAACGTCGGCGACTTCGTGCCGGCGCTGGCGTGGCTCGACCCGCAGGGCGTGGTCGGCAAGATGAAGCGGCTGCACCGCAGGTACGACGACATGATGAACGGGATCATCAGGGAGCGGAAGGCCGCCGGGGAAGGCAAGGACCTGCTCAGCGTGATGCTGGCTAGGATGCGGGAGCAGCAGCCGCTCGCGGACGGCGAGGACAGCAGGATCAACGAGACTGACATCAAAGCACTCCTCCTCGTAAGTTTCCCTTTTTCCCGTGCACACACAATTACTGCTCTCGAACTCGAATGGACCCGACTACCGGCAGTGACGGCGACATGCATTATACTTTTATTATTGCAAAAATGGACCCCGACGTGTTGGAGTTGGTCCAGTTGGAGTTTGGTGTATGATATTCCTCTCTTGTTTTCACATGGAATCATGGATGCATGTACTTTCTGTGGGACACATCGTGACAACAGAATCTCTTCACGGCGGGGACGGACACCACGTCCAGCACGGTGGAGTGGGCGCTGGCCGAGCTGATCCGGCACCCGGACGTGCTCAAGAAGGCCCAGCAGGAGCTGGACGCCGTCGCCGGCCGCGACCGCCTGGTCTCCGAGTCGGACCTCCCGCGGCTCACGTACCTGGCGGCGGTGATCAAGGAGACGTTTCGGCTGCACCCGTCCACGCCGCTGTCGCTGCCCCGCGTGGCCGCCGAGGAGTGCGAGGTGGACGGGTTCCGCATCCCCGCGGGGACCACGCTGCTGGTGAACGTGTGGGCGATCGCCCGCGACCCGGAGGCGTGGCCCGAGCCGCTCCAGTTCCGCCCCGACCGCTTCCTGCCGGGCGGCTCGCACGCGGGCGTCGACGTCAAAGGCAGCGACTTCGAGCTCATCCCGTTCGGCGCCGGCCGGAGGATCTGCGCGGGCCTCAGCTGGGGCCTGCGCATGGTCACGCTCATGACGGCTACGCTCGTGCACGCCCTGGACTGGGACCTCGCCGACGGCATGACCGCGGGCAAGCTGGACATGGAGGAGGCGTACGGGCTTACCCTGCAGCGCGCCGTGCCGTTGATGGTCCGCCCAGCACGCAGGCTGCTGCCGTCTGCCTACGCAGCGGAGTAATAAAAAAAACGGATTCTCGCTGGATATCCCCTATCCATATACTCCCTCCATCCAGCAATAATTGCACGTCTAGGATTCAAAATTTTTTCCCAAAATAAAGGGTCGCATAGCAGGCTATCACATCCACGTACTCTCAGACTGAGCAGCATCAGGTGGGACAAAAAAAAAAGTTCACTTGTGTCGTCAAGGCCTTATTTAGATTCCAGATTTTGCCTCACAAATTCACTATGCAGAATTCATATTCTCCGTCACATCAAAATGCCGGCAAATGCATGTAGTACTAAATGTAAATAAAATCAAAAACTAATTGCACAGTTTTGTTGTACTTTGCGAAACGAACATTTTGAATCTAATTTACTGTACCAACTTTGGGTACCGAATTTGGTATCTAAACGAGGGGCAAAACTAAAAAAAAGATAAGAAAATCAGCTGAGGCTGTCTGGATGTGGACTCCGGAGGCTCCCAGTCCCAGATACTTCTCATCCACTCGATCACGGCAATAAAAAAATGCCCGCTTCCACGCGCCGTTGTGTCAGCGCCGCAGCACCTGTCATGCCCACTTTTTTTCATAGTTCATTGGTTTATGTGCCCGTGGAAATGCAAATATTCTTGGATGGAGGGAGCATGTCCGTCCGTATGCATCGTCAAATCATTTATGTGAATTCAGGCTATTCGCACTCGTTATCCTCTATTTTCATCCTCTATATATCTTGATCATAAAGATTCCCTCCTCTATACACGTTTTTTCCGCACACATCATCCTCTATATCTCATACTCTATATCAACTACCAATAGCGGCTCCACTTGTCATCCTTTATAAATTTTATCTAAATATATCCATATGAGATCTTGTTTTGAAGTATTTATTAAAACAAATTTAATGGTGTAATCGGAATTTTATTTGGTTTTATGGTTTGTAAGTTATAACATTTTTTTGTTACCGAAAAAAGTAGGGCCCGCCCTCTCCTGTCTCTCCTGCGCATGCTCTCTTCCTCTCTCTCCTCTGCCACATGCCGCGCGTCCGGTACAGCGCCAAATATAGCGGGCCGATGTTGTTTACAGTTGCGTATAGAGTACCCGCTGCAGCTGTTTCATCCTCTATATGATACTACAGTGTGGTTTAGAG
Organism: Saccharum hybrid cultivar R570; assembly: GCA_038087645.1. Classification (NCBI taxonomy): domain Eukaryota; kingdom Viridiplantae; phylum Streptophyta; class Magnoliopsida; order Poales; family Poaceae; genus Saccharum; species Saccharum hybrid cultivar. The sequence continues at coordinate 4,014,721 of JAQSUU010000191.1, read as the reverse complement.
TACCCCAATGCAGCCAGTCTCAGTACTCTTCTAGATGTGTTTATTTATGGATGTAAATAAAGCTTTGCGTACCATCAGTTAGGGCATCCCCTAGATTACATTGGACCCAAGATCCAATTTTTGTTAGTTTTCATCTCCCCACTAATAGGCCAAACGGCCTATTGGACTTGATCCCACGCCCTGATCGGAGGGCGTCCAACCCAACTATGGTTGGAGGGCCCCTGTTACACTGCGCTATAAAAAGGAGAGGTGGAGTGCCGGGGCACGCACGACGAAGTTCGCCGCCACTTCCCCACCTACAGTTTCTAACCCTAACACCCGATCTAAGTGAGGGGCGCAGTAGTGACGGGAAGCTCCTCCACGCCGACGTCGCCATTGAGAAAACGCCTGATTTCGAATTGGGAAAAGCAAATCACACGGGAACCCTAACCCTAACAGAGAGAAGAGGGGAACACTACCCAGATCTCCTCTTGCCACCAGCGTGTTGCCACCGCGCGGGAAAGAAACACTGCAGTCGACGGTTCGAATCGTCGCTCGACGGAGCTTATGGCTCGCCGGCATCGCTGACGGTCCGCACGGGGCCCAGGGCACCGTCACACGGCCTCTTGACAACAGCACGCTCAACCACGAAGGGGAACGCGCACACTGGCAAGGGCCATGCGGCGGCGCCGCTTCTTCCCTTCCGGCCTCCATGGCCTGTGCTACTCCTATGTCGTGCGACTGAGAGAAAATGGGGAGGAGAAGAGAATGAATTAGGGTTTGGGTCAATGGGGCCAACAGCGGGTTTTTATTCCTTCAATTTTTTCTCCTGGCCGTCGGATCCAGATGTGTGGCTGAGATACACCGGGCCACTTTAGGCCTAGGCGGGTGATGGAAATGCCGTCCTAGGCCCAGGTTGCGGCCTGGGCACGACGCGTGCTGTGCGCGAGGATGGGCCATGGGCCAGCGCGTGTGTGCACAGAGCGTATTGGGCCGCGAGCTGGCTTTGAGCGGCTGGGCCGAAATGACGATGCACACTGTAAAGTATTCAGATTCCATTTTAATTTTTCCAAAAGCTGAATTTAATGCCTTTTGATGCATTTCGAGTTAAATTTTGATGAAATTTCTATACAAAATTTATCCAACAATATTTTTGTTTAGTAAATAGTAAAGTTGCTTTTGGAAAATATTATTATGAGAATTTTACAAATGTTTCCGTTGCGTACTCACATTTATTGCTTTCATTATTAAATTCGAACCAACGAGAGAATTTAATTTTAAAAAATAGATAATTTTTTAGATGGTTATAATATTGTTATTATTCTGACCAACTTGATTAATGACAATATTATGATGTTATTATGGTTTTTGTCATGCATTAATTCTATTTCTGCCCAATGATGACGTAGAATTAGTGTAAAAAGACAAATTGTATGTTTTTATTTTTACCACTGTTGGAACTAAAGCATGCAATTATTATTGTTATAATTATGTTCTTACTTTACATGAATTGTGTTTTTAGGAGATTACTCTTTGATGGGGTTTATCAAAGATATTTCACCCCTCAAGGGTGATAACTACACCGAATGGAAGAAGAAGATTGACGCTGCCTTTGTCTTGGCTGAGGTGGACTGGATGGTCACCACACTGTGCCCCACTGAGCCTGTGGCACTGGTGAGGGAGACTAATGAGTCTGATGCTGATTGTCAAAAGAGAGAGAGGGACCATGCTCCCATACAGATGACGTATGACCTACAAAAATAAAAGTGGGTCAATACCAATAAAAAGTGTGTTGCTGTCATAAAGAACACGATTGAGCCTACCATAATGGGCTCAATCCAAGAGTGTGACACTATCATAGAGTATCTAAAAAAATAAAGAGTCAGTTCTATGGATCTTCAAAGACATATGCTACTGTGTTGATAAAGCAGCTGATGACAGAAAGCTATCTAGGAGGAGGAACTAACACTGACATAAGAGAGCACATATCAAAGATGAATCATTTGAACAACAAGCTAAGACCAATGGATCTGACTCTTAGGGAAGAGTTTCTTGTCTATGTGAGTTTTGCTTCTTTACCAAAAGAGTTTGACACATTTGTTATCAATTACAACATTCAGCCCAAAAAATAGGATCTAGAACATTGTATGGCAATGTGTGTGCAAGAGGAAGAGAGAATAAAGGCCGCCAATGGTGGTACTCTTAGTTTTGTCAAAGATAATAAGAGAAATAATATCAATGCCAATGCCAACTCTCCCTCAAAGTCAAAGGGCAAGGGTCCTATGCAGCATCAGGTTTAGCAGAATAGGTTCATAGTGAACAAAGATCAGTACCTCTACTGCAAGAAGGAGGAACATTACAAGAAAGATTGTCCTGAATTCTTAAAGATGATCATGGCAAAGAGAGGTGAGAACATTATTACGTTCATAAATGAATCCCTGTATGTATAATATTCTAAATGTACTTGGTGGATTGACTCAGGCGTAACTGTTCATGTTGCTAATTCTTTACAGGGATTCCGTTCGACGAGGACTACGCAAAGAAGCGAAAGACACATTAAAATCATGAATGGAGTCCAAGCAGATGTCGAAGCTATTGACGATGTCTCTCTAGAGCTTGCTGATGGCTTCATTCTTTCACTTGGAGATGTTTTATTTGTTCCTTCATTACAGAGAAATTTGATTAGTATATAATGTTTGGACAATGATGGATTTGATTGCCATTTTGGAGATGGCAAATGTAAGATACTATGTAATAATGAATGTGTTGGTCTTGCTTTTCAAAAGCAAGATCTTTATTTGCTATTAGTTCGTGAAAATGTGAATTCCGTATGTGATATGAATGAGAATGTATCCTCATCTGTGAATGCGAATAGAAAACGAAAGAGAACTCAAGATACGTCGTCGAAATTATGGCACTGTCGTTTAGGCCATATTTCATGGGGGGAGAATAGAGAGACTAGTAAAGAATAAAATTCTTCCTCTGTTAGAGTTCTCAAACTTAAAACAATGTAGATAATGTATTAAAGAAAAATACACAAAGAAAATTAAAAAGAATGCTAAACGAAGCACATGAATTCTACAGATTATCCACACAGACATCTATGGTCCATTTCCTGTGAAGGGTGTGGATGGTTATGACTCGTTCATAACATTCACAGATGATTACTCCCATTATTACTATATTTATCTAATTAAAGAAAGAACAGAAGCATTGGATAAATTAAAGATATTTAAGGTTAAAATTGAAAATAAGCACAATTTAAATATTAAGATAGTCCGATCTGATCGTGGTGGAGAGTACTACGGTCGGCATACCTCATATGACCAAGTTCCTGGACCTTTTGCAAGGTTTCTACAGGAGAATGACATAGTAGCCCAGTATTCTACACTGGACGAACCTCAGCAGAATGGAGTAGCTAAAAGGCGTAACCGTACCCTGATGGATATGGTGCGTAGCATGATGAGATACTCTAAATTACCATTGAGTCTATGGATGGAGGTGTTAAAAACCGCTATTCATATCCTCAATAGAGTACCAAGTAAGTCGGTGACCAAAACACCGTATGAGTTGTGGACAAGAAGAGTACCCTTACTAAAACACTTACGTGTGTCGGAGAGTCTTGCTGAGGCAAAAGTATTTAACCGAAATATTGGAAAGCTAGATCCCAAAACAAGAAGTTGCCATTTTATTGGCTACCCTAAAAAGTCAAAAGGTTTTCGTTTCTACTGTCCAGACAGATATACAAAATTTATAGAAACGAGACATGCTATTTTCTTAGAGGATGAGATGATGAGGGGGAACATGGTAGCTCAAGAAATTATTCTTAAGGAGATACGGGTATGTGTGCCCACTCTGATGATTCAGGAACCATTCTTTAAACTACTTGTTTTTGTTGCACCCACAGTGCGAGACACTGTAGTGCCAACACCTATTGTCAGTTCTCCTATGGCGACAATGCATGATAATGAGGAACCTGTACCTCAGGATCCTATACAAACTGATGCCACAGATGAGGGGGAGCAACAACAGCCCTAAACAGAAGATGTGCCAAATATGGAGGCCCCGAGAAGGTCTCAAAGAGTTAGAAGATCAGCTATACCTGATGATTATGAGGTGTATAACACTAAAAAATTTCAAATGGAGGGTGATCCCACTTCATTTGAAGAAGAAGACATGAGAAGCGATAATTCATCAAAGTGGCTTGAGGCCATGGAAGATGAAATAAAGTCAATGAGTACTAACAAAGTTTGAGACTTAGAACCTATTCCTAAAGAAGCCAAAATAGTAGGCTGTAAATGGGTCTACAAGATAAAACATGACTTCCAAGAGAATATTGAAAGGTTTAAAGCGTGACTTGTGGTAAAAGATTTCATACAAAGAGAAGGGATTGATTACAATAAGACATTTTCTTCAGTCTCATGTAAGGATCCCTTCAGAATTATAATGGCATTAGTGGCACATTATGATTTATAGTTACTTCAGATAGATGTAAAAATAACATTCCTCAATGGGGATCTGAAGGAAAATGTTTACATGGCATAACCAAAAGGTTTTATCGTGGAAGGAAAAGAACAAATGGGATGCTGCTTAAAGAAATCGATTTATGGGTTAAAACAAGCTTCAAAATAGTGGTACTTGAAGTTTGACAGAACAATAAGGAATTTTGGGTTTAAAAAAAATAAGGATAATTGCGTTTATGTAAAGTTTAAGAATGGGAAGTATATCTTCCTAATCTTGTATGTAGATGATATCTTACTTACTAGTAGTGATGTCGGTCTACTACTGGAAACTAAAAAATTTTTGTCCTCAAAATTTGACATGAAAGATCTTGGTGAAGCGTCATTTGTTTTGGGCATAGAGATTCACCGAGATAGAAGTAAAGGGGTATTGGGACTGTCTCAAAATGCATACATAGAAAAAGTTTTAAAGAAATTCAGTATGTCAAATGTAGTGCCTCACCTGCACCCATAGTCAAGGGTGATAGATATGGGGATTTTCAATGCCCTAGGAACTAATACGAGCTCGATCAAATAAAAGTGGTTCCATATGTTTCTGCTGTCGGAAGCCTACACTATGCTCAAGTGTGCACGCGCTCTGACTTAGCTTTTGTTACCGGATTGCTTGACAGATTTCAAAGTAATTCAGGGATTGAACACTAGAAATTAGTAAAAAAAGTCTTGCGATATTTGCAAGGTACAAAAGACCCTATGTTGATGTATAGAAAATCAGATTCTCTCCAAATAGTGGGGGTATTTGGATTCTGATTATGCGGAAGATGATAGAAAATCCACGTCAGGATATGTGTTCACTCTCGCAGGAGAAGCTATTTAATGGAAAAGCTCAAAACAAATTGTCACTACATCGTCTATAATGTATACTGAGTTTGTAGCGTATTATGAGGCAACAAGGCAGATGAACTGGCTAAAGAAGTTTATACCCGGTTTGAAGGTGGTCGACAGCATACATACGACACTAAAGTTATACTACGATAATAATCCAGCAGTACAATACGCTCACAACATTAAGTCAAGTGGTGCTACCAAACATATTGACATAAAGTATTATGCTGTGAAGGATAAAGTCTGTGATCAAATTATAAATCTTGAGCATATAAGTACTAGAAAGATGCTCACGGATTCGCTTACAAAAGGCTTATCACCCAACGTGTTCAGAGAACATATAGCCGGCATGGGTTTAAGGGAAAGCCTATGACTCATGGACTATAAAGGGCCCAAAAGTTAAAGTAACTATTTCAGATTAGAGACGTGCATTATAGCTGTCAAATCTATCGGCAATTGACCGTGATGATGAAACATGCTCTATGCACCTATTTATGATGGAATGAGTAAAGTGAAAGGATTTATGTCAAAGTTTAAAGGTTAGAGTATAAGGTGACATCAAGGGGAGAATGTTAGTTTTGATCTCCCCACTAATAGGCCCAATAACCTATTGGGCTTGATCCCGCGTCCTGATCAGGGGCGCCTGTAACAGAACCGTCCAATTTACACAAGTCCAAGTAAGATAGTCACCCGCCGAAGCGAATAATCTAGCCTACTTGAGCTCACATAAACCCGGTAGTCCGTGAAATCTCGAAGGATTTCAAATTTTTTCACAACAACCAAGATCGTAGACATTTAGCGGTCACAGTTCACATGATACACCAGTTCGAAACATAATTTGATACATCAGAGTTCAAACATAAATAATTATTACAATACCAAGTCTTCAATTAATTAGCGGAAGCAAATAGTTTTAAAACCACACACGCGAACAATTAGTTCAGATATAGTGCCAGATAATGATCATAGTCCACAAAAGCAATATAGGTAAGATACTTAGAGAAGATCACACCCATGATCTCACTGCTTCACCACATAGGGTAGAAACAGGTGCTGCAGTACCAATAGAACATCTGGCCATCTGCAACAACAAGGGGAAATAGAACCCTGAGTACGAGAATGTACTCAGTTAGACTTACCCGTCATAAACCAAAAATAATATGACACCAAGGAGTATGCAATGCTTTCTTTCAGTAGGCTAGCTTGACTCATTTGCGAAAAGCATAAGTACTATAAATAAACTATTTCCATCTTTTAGTAATAGCTTATAATTATAATCTGTTTACTACGTGAGCAGCTACGCTAAACAGCATTTGATTCATTTCAACAATAATAGTACCATGTCTAATTGTAGACTTTCACAATAATGCATCATGTCCAACTCCAATGTTCTATAACCATTACTACAATGACGTGGCTCAAGTCAAGTGCTCACTAACCAGGAGCGATGACGATTCGAATTAATTTCTAATCAGCTAGCGAATTTATTCCCCACACAAATCCCACTCACAGATCCCGTGAGTTACAGGTAACCATGGCACTTTCCAGGTACAGTCGCGGGATCGACAATAACCAACCATACCCAGGGGCCTCCGTACTGCCAGGATGTTCAGGCCATGCCTGCCCTTGGGCTCACTCTTCGTGCCCCCATCGCACCCCCTTCAGCACCAATATCGTGCGTTAGGTCAATCCTGGCCCGAAAAGTGTTAGGTTTCGCGGTCGAAACGACTTATCCTTTCAGCTAAATGTGGTGTATGCGTTCAACATGACAAGAGGGACGACAACGGTCGGTCCTTAATCAACACAGACGGAGGCACTATAGTCCAAAACCTTATAAGACTCCGTCCGGTCTTCAATTTTCATCAACACTTATTCCATGATAATCAATATATGGCTAACAGTGACAAGATAACCACATATAGCTCGCAGGTGATAGGAAATCACCTGACTTCTACCTGTCTAAGCAGGGCTAAGCATTTATTGCGCACCTAGACCTAGCAGGGTGACAAGGATAGTATAAATACCAAAAGTAGGCAAGGAGTATACAATGCAGCAACGGTTGCAAACAACGCCTATACTTAATGCATCAAAGACAAAAGACGTAATAATTAATTAATTTGCAAACCGTAGGAGAGATATGCTCCGGGGCTTGCCTCGCTCAAACACGCTCGGGCGGTGGTCCGGGCACTCGGGCAGCTCCTCGACGTCCTCCTCGGGTGCCTGCACCTCCTGTGAGGCCACGTCCTGCTGCTGCTCCTCCTCTGGCTGCTCGAACCCCGCTACCGGAAGCTCCTCCTGCGAACCTATATGATGCATATGCGCGTAATAAGTATAATGAATGCAGATAGCGGTGCATGGTTCAACAGATTTACTGTTAAAGATTGAATACGTGCAAACTCTTCTCTAGTTGACTAGCATATACACACATAATAAATCATGCACGTAACATAGGGCAAGTGTATAAACACACATCATGACATGCATCCATTAATTAAACTGGCGGCATGGCAACTGTACCGGCAGGTTGATCAGGTTATAGAGCACATAAAAAGTAACATAAAATGATATATAACACATACGTTTTAACTTAATTAAACATGTATTAACAAATGCATATAACAGTAGCATATAATTATATTTCACAGAAAATTCTATAAAAATTACAGCAAGTAGCACAAGTCAACTGGACCATACCATAAAAATTTCAGCCCAAAACAATGCATAATACATTCTGTACAAAAATGACAAATAGCAGTCCAGAACTAGCATGAAAATATGTTGTACAGTGAAAAGTGTGAAACAACAGATCTAACATTTTTCTTAGCTACTTCTTAGCACAAGAGCAGTTCACAAAAGTTTCCATCAATTTTCCATGCATAGATTATTTACTAAAAATGTCACAAGAATCAGCCTCTAATTAAATAAATATACAACTTAAAATAATTCCATAACAGTGGCACTTCAAACTTTTATCACAGATAGAGCATCACAGGATCTACCCAATAAATCAAGTTTCACATTTTTCTGATAATTATTTGATTTACCACTCATTTTCTAAGTTATCAGAAAAGACAACATTAATTAAAACATTATATAAAAGTACCATAAAAATACCAGTAAAAATACTCAAACTGTAGATCTACTCATGCATGACACTACAAAATTTATTTCGCAATTTTTGGAACCCTAGAACTCCAGATCCATATTTTCTAAGCCTTTTTAGCATTTTCTAGAAAAAGGAAATAACATTTTCTTTAAATCGAAATCCAAAACAGCCCTAATCCGCTACGGGTACCCCAGATCGGTGCACCCTGAACCATTCTCAGCATTTGTCACGCGGGGCCCCGCGGTCAAAAGGGCCCACACGTCAGCCACACATGGCAGGGGGCGGCGCTGACCGCGGTGTTCTCGCCGACGGTACCGTCTACCCTGCCATGTTCGCCTTGATGAGGCGAGCGTGGTGGTGTGGTTAGTTTGGCCGGCGGTGAGCCGGAGGTGGCCTGCCACCATGGCCTGCCACCTCTCTATTTTTTTGAATTTTGTTTTCAAAACCAGCAGCCCAAAAACACCATTTTTGAACAAGTTATAAACTTTTTCATGAAAAACTCTAAACATGAAAGTTGTAGAGAATTTTGAGAGGAACAATTTTCATGTACAAGCTTTTTCCAAATTCTAACTACTTTTTGAATTATAAAATTTAATCGAAATTATCCATTTTTGGAAATTGATTTTAAGAGTGGAATTTGTAAACTTTGTACATAGGACCCTAGGCCCAAAAATTAACCTAAGCATGAGCATAACACCTGCCAAGCCCCAACTACTCATTACCATGATCTAAGCACAAGAATTATAATTGTAGTACTCACATAAAATGATAAAGCACATTAAAAATGCAACCCATGTTTCATGTGTTTCTAGTGAATGTTTCACAACATGTTGAGCATGTATTTAGTTTAAGGACGATGCTCATGCTAATGCAATGACATGTTAATGTTTGCTTAACACACATGGTGTTACAGCGTCCAGCCCAACTATGGTTGGAGGGCCCCTGTCACACTGCGCTATAAAAAAAAGAGGTGGGGTGCCGGGGCACGCACAATAAAGTTCACCGCCGCCACTTCCCCACCTACAGTTCCTAACCCTAACACCCGATCTAAGTGAGGGGCGTAGTAGTGACGGGAAGCTCCTCCACGCCGACGTCGCCATTGCACTGCGTCACGCTACTCTCCACTGCTCCACCCTTCTTCACCATATGCCCCACGCTGTCTCCCCATGCTCGCCCCGTATGCCCCCAGGCCTGTTGCATGACTACATGCATGCCCCCAGACCCGTTGTATGACTACATGCAAATAGCTGGTGCAATATGGAGCCAGATCTGTCTAAAAAAATTCCGGATGGGTCTAAAAAAATTACCTCTTCGGTGTCATCTCACGCCAGATCAAATAGGAATGACGCCAGCTCGGTCTAAAAAAAAATCTAGATCAGTCTAAAAATACCTCTTTGGCTATAAATGAAAGTGTCACCTTACGCCAAATCAAACAGGAACGAGACCAACTCTTAGGTAATTCTCACCTATTTTTCTATTAAGAAAGCCAGCTCTCAGGTAATTCTCATATCTTTCTCTATTAAAAAAACAATGTTCGAACACCAACCAAAAAAAAATTCATATTCAACATTTATATAAATTTTTTATATGTTCTCATGACTCTCTCCTTCTATTTTTATAGTCACAATTTCTACTTAACGGACGGGACAAACCAAATTAACAAAGGTAAATACTCGCATGTGTATATATGTATAGTATTACATGCCAGCCTAAAGGCGTGCCATGGGCCGTGCTTGGCCGAAGAAAAAAATTTACCATGCTGTATCGGCACGGCCCGACCCGACGTCTCTCGCGTACCTAGAAGGCACGAATCAAAGCGGCACGAAGCACGAGAGGGCCGTGCCGTGCCACCACCTCTACGAATACCAGATCCGATACGAAGTCATCGGAGCACAGTGATGAGGACATGACACCTTTGGATATGAACATTGATTATAAGGTGAGCTCGTTCCTACATTTGTACAGTATTTTTTGGTATAATTCACTTAGTTCTATATGTATATGTTGTTATTTGAATATAGGTACAACTGTATTTCAACATGCAAGTTCATCAAAGTTGAACCATCGGTTCGTCGACAGCCCGACAACGCTCCATTGGGAAGGCCATAACTCATTCATCCTGTGTGTGATCGAGGTCAATGGGCACTTGATGGCTTTCAAATAGATCTGGTCCTATATCAATATCACGTTGGTAAAGCCTCAAAATCATAAAGATATTATGTCGCTATTTCTGCTGGGAGCTACACTATCGTCATTGGCTTGTTAGCCATCCTTGGGACCCTGGCCTAAGTGGGAGCACACCCCAAGGAGATGGAGAACTCACCAAAGAAAGTCTTTGGACGTCCTCCTCCTTGGCCACCACCTTAGGAGGCTAGCAAGGACGTCCAAGCTAGGCCGGAGGCCCAGTCCCATTCGAGTTTGAGTCTGCTTCAGCCTTCTGGACCAGTCTGCAATAAAATGGACGCCTAGGACGCATCCGGACTCCATTTTTGATGATCCACATATGAATAGAAAGATAATTTTATAAGATAACCAATGGATTTGGTTTGAGACCCAAATTCCATTGGAGTCAATAGGAATCGTTGAAACAAATTTATATCCAGAATATGTCAGGACGCTGCATCGTTGTTTTTTGGGTCGTTTGGGCTATGTAACGTGTCGAGACTCCTTAGGAACGTGAGTGGGGGTCCTTGGACGCCCCTTAGGCTATATAATCAGTAGCCACCACCTATGTTAGGGTTTAGATTTTGCTTTAAATCAATCTGTCTTTAAACAGTCGCCATTATCGGTTTACGAGACCTCAACTTCGAGTGCTTAATCATTTATCCACAATTGTTACTTTAATTGAGTTGCGTTTTATCTTGATCTTGCTTGTGTTCTTTGATTAACAGCAGGGATTAGCCTTTGTGATGAGGTCAACCGGATTGTGACACGGTTGATAACCAGAGGAGATATGGTGCTAAGGTTGCAGGGTTCGGGTCTTTGTGATCTGAAACTGAATCGATGTGTCGCTCTCCAACCAAATCGATAGTTATCTTTAACCTAACAGAAGATTGGAAATCACGCCCCCATCAAGTGATATCAGAGCCTTAGGTAAATTGTCAAGTTCATATTTATCCTAGTTTAGTTGATTTTTGCCTTTGTCCTATAGTCCACCGCCATATTTGTTTTATGTCCTACAACCATCCGCGCCATAGCCTTTGCATATTTTAGTTTCAGAGTCCGCCGTATTGAGTTTGTGTCCTAGGTCAAGGTCTTGTTGCTGGTTTAGATTGTGTTTTTTTAGTTTGTGTTGATCCCTCCATCCGCCATCATCCCGTCTCATAATCAGTTTGCATCTGTTGTCCACATAAAACCCTGATTCGAGCAGTTTTAATAAAACAATCATAACTTTTGCATCCGAACTCGAAATAGGGCAAATTTTATATCTATGGAGAATGCCAGAAAATTTTAGATTTGTTTCATCCCAGCAAAGCTGGATTCACAAAATTTAGAATTACGAAATTCGATCTGGAACATCGAGTTTTAGGGCCCACAAATTTTGGTCAGCTTTTTAGATCACAATTCTGAATTTGTATAGGCCACATCTTTTGTCCAATTGAGCTCAATTTTTTTGAGATTTGTTCTTGTGTTCTTCTTGATGAGAAAAAAATATCAAAAGAGCAAAATCTAAAAAAAAAGTTTGGACAAAAAAAGAAAAGAAAAAATAGTAAAAGAGAAGAGAAGATAAAAGAAAAGGAGCACAAAAGGAACACCTCAATAGCTCTATTATTTGTGGTGTCTTTTTTTTACCTTGTTCGTATTTTCATTGCTACCTTTCGTACTTGTTTCACTCATTTGTCACAACTGGTGCTAGGAACACGTATAGGCCAGCAACTAGGACAAGTGCTCTGGACATTTATTCAATATTGCCTTCCAAGCTTCACATATATACTCCAGATTAGTATAGAAAAAGATCCTTGCAATCTTTGTGCCACAACCTCACAGGTATCACGAACCAGCCACCGGTTGTACCGCCCACTGCTTTGCATTGGTAAGAACCTTGTAAGAACTTGGTAAGACATGTGAGAGTGTGTTTCTACCAACACATATAATAGTTGATAAGAATTTCTTTTGATTTCTAGCATTATCAAACAACGTGTTTCTGTTTAAGAGTGAATTGCAGGAAATCATGGCCCAGATGTTTGTAAGGATGGACCACATGATGAACAATCTATCATCACATATTGACTATAATCATCAAGGTATAAGAGGTAAATTTACCATACCATCTTTTATTGGATCTTATGATGGAGAAGCATATTTAGATTGGGAGATAACTGTAGAACAAGAATTTAATTCTCACCTAGTTCATGAGATACATAAAGTTAAACTTGCTACTAGTGGATTCAAGGATTTTGCTCACATCTGGTGGCGACAATTAGCTAATTTATATCAACAACCTCAATCATGGGATAGACTTAAAGAAGCAATGCGTGATAGATTTATTCCTATTTTGTATAAACGATATTTGTATAAGAAATTACAGTGCTTAGAGTAGGGAGATATGTCTGTTCAATATGATTCTTTGTGGGATAGAGGATGATCCGGAGGACAAAGTGTATCATTTTTATGGTGGTTTGAGACGTGAAATTCAAGATATTGTTTGTTATAAAGATTTTAACACTACCAACCAGTTGTTTCAGCTTACTATGCTTACATAAGAAAAATTGCAGGGATGTCAGCAAAATAACCAGACCATTATTGACGACAACCTCAACCAGGTTTTAGCAAGGGTGGAGGAAGCATTCACGAAGATAGAGACTGCGATAAGCAGACGAGTGGCCGCTTCCGCCACTACAACAACATCTTCACCACCACCTCCCACATCCACATTAAAGCATGGTAAAATTTTAAACCCAGTGGAAATTGTACAACTTTATATAGAGAATGTTTCTATTGAAAATAAAGAGATTGATCCTAAAAATGAAAATCACCAAGTACCAAAATTAAAAGATTCTTCTACGTTTACTACAAAATCCAATATTGTTAAAATTGGTGATGATGTGCTGAATTTATCCACCACTAATGCTCTAATAGAGCAACATTTAGTGGACACAAAGTCCGAATTTCCTTTGCCACAAAATAATTGTTCTGATAGCGCTTGTGATAAAGAAGAGTTGTGTGACAATGATTTCATTGTACATATGCCCCAACTAGTGAATGAGCATGATGCTTTCGTTTTAGAACCAAGTACTTGTTCTAAAAATAGACATTTTCTTCCAATTACTACTGAAAAGATGAACTAAAATTGTTGTCTTCTTTAAATACTTTGGGTTATATAGAATTTGATACTCCGTGTGCTCTAAGTAATTTGAAGGAGAAATTTTTATGTGCTGAATTACTATGGTTGTCTACATGTATATAGCACTTTATTGGCAAATATAATTGTAAAGGAGAATATATGGTACACCGAATTTATATTTCTTCAAATCTGAAATCTCCTTTTGCTGTGCACTAATATGACCAATCAAAGGGTTGTATTAGATATAATCATGTAATGTCGAGATCCCCAAGTTTTGTTATAAAAAAATAGGTTAACTTTCAAGAAGGAGAGCAATGTTGGCTACTACCTACAACCTGCCCTCCAACGAAGCTCAAATCGAGGACGGTTTGTTGTCAAGAAGGGAAGCATGATGAGGACATGGCACCTTCGGATACGAACATTGATTACAAGGTGAGCTCGTTTCTATATTTGCATAGTGATTTTTGGTACAATTCATTTGGTTCCACATGTACATGTCGTTATTTGAATGTAGGTACAAATATGTCTCAACGTGCAAGTTCATCAAAGTTGAACCATCGGTTCGTCGGCAGCCCGACAGTGCTCCATTGGGAAGGCCACAACTCATCCATCTAGAGTGTGATCGAGGTCAATGAGCACTTTATGAAAAGCTCATTTGACAAGCTTTCAAATAGATCTAGTCCCATATCAATATCACATCGTCAAGGCCTCAAAATCATCAAGATATTATGTCACTATTTCTGCTGGGAGCTACACTGTCATCATGGGCTTGTTAGCCATCCTTGGGACCCTGGCCCAAGTAAGAGCACACCCCCAAGGAGATAGAGAACTCACCAAGAAAGCCTTTGGATGTCCTCCGCCTTGGCCACCACCTTAGGAGGCCAGCAAGGACGTCCAAGCCAAGCCGGAGGCCCAGTCCAATTCGAGTTCGAGTCTGCTTCGGTCTTTTGGACTAGTCTGCAATAAAACAGACATACAGGACGCATCCGGACTCCGTTTTTTATGATACACATATGGATGGAAAGATAATTTCATAAGCTAACCAATGACTTGAGTTTGAGGCCCAAATTCCATCGGAGTCAATGAAAATCGTCGAAACAAGTTGACGTCCAGAATTTATCAGGACGTTGTGTCGTCGTTTTTTGGGCCGTTTGGACCATGTAACGTGTTGAAACTCCTTAGGGACGTGAGTGGGGGTCCTTGGACGCCCCTTAGGCTATATAATCAGTAGCCACCACCTATGTTAATGTTTGGATTTTGCTTTAGATCAATCTATCCTTGAGCAGTCGTCGTTATCGGTTTGCGAGACCCCAACTTCGAGTGCTTATTCATTTATTCGTAATTGTCACTTCAATTGAGTTGTGTTTTATCTTGTTCTTGCTTGTGTTCTTCAATTCGCAGCAGGGATTAGCCTTCGTGGCGAGGTCAACTGGATTATGACACGGTTGATAATCAGAGGAGACGTGGTGCTAAGGTTGTAGGGTTCGGGTCTTTGTGATCTGAAACCGGATCGGTGTGTCGCTCTCTGACCAAATCGATAGTTATCTTGAACCTGATGGAAGATCGGGAATCACGTCCCCATCACGCCGGTCCATGTAACCAGCTGACATGTTGATAAATAAATAAAGAGAGGAAAAGAAGGTCTGAGTGAAATTCAAAATAGTTCAAGGTTCTCACTGCAAAATCATTTAATAGATTTTTATTATTTTGTAAAATAATCAAAACCATCACTGTAGTTGTGGACAAAATTCATGACCCTATGCAACACATGGACTAAAATCTAGTAAACTTAAAAATGTGAACACCCACCTATAGGAACAAGTTATTACTAGTACTAGTACAACACAAGTGCTCCATAGCCTCCTGTCCTCCACGTATTCAGTCACAGATGGTCAACTTTTTTTTATAAAAATGTTGTCCACAATTAAACCGAAAACAAAGGTGAAACTCAAACAGATTCCCTCAAGATTGTTTGAGTTCTATGATGTATAAGACGAGCACAACCGAACAACCCCCCCCCCCCCCCCCCCCCCCAAAACACTTCCTCCACTCCAAAATTTAAGATATTTTATTTTTATAATATATAGATTTTTATATGTATCCAGACATAACTTATATATATATATATATATATATATATATATGTATATATATATATAATGTCTTATAATTTTGAATAGAACAAGTACAAGTTAAACCACGGCTAGCTTTAAGTTCGTATCTTACCATACCATCTGCTCTAAGGATCTGTTTTGATATTACAATTAAATTTTAGATGACAAAAGTATAGTATAAACTATTTATAGGTGGATTGAGTTTTAGTCCACACCTAGCCATGGAACCTTCGGTATGAGCTACCAAACTACAGCTATCCTTCGGTTATCTATTCCTTTTGTTGTATCTGTGGTTCGTAAGACAAATTTAATTTAGAAATGCTCCACCACGGTCATCTGTCCTGCGCCCGAATGAACGGACGCCGTGTGGCCTCACGTGGTCCATGTATTTTTCACCACACAAATATCTACTCTATTAGGTGGCTACACTTATCCTCTCTGATTTCATCTCCTCTCTTTGTCTCCTCTATCTCTCCATCGTGCCTGTGACTCTCCTCCTCATCTCGAATTCGCATGCTTGCAGCCAGGGGGTGCTCGCCAAGCAGGGGGTGCTCGTCGGCTGCTGGCCGCTCGCCAGGGGTGCTGCAGGGGGTGCTCGTCGAGCAGGCCGCTGTGCTCGCCAGTTGCTCCTCACGCAGGTGGTCGCCCAACGCAATGCCACAGCTGGGGCACCGGCGACGCTGCCTCTGATGGGGCACTAGTGAGTTCCATGCGCCACCACTGACCTCCGCACCGGCGTCGAGCTCTGCAACGATGAGCCTCCATTCGTCCAAGCAGCAAGGTGATATTGCGCTAGAAAGCGCATGTTGCAAGCGTATGTTTCAAGTGTTATAGATGTTTCAAAGCTGTGTTGCAAGTGTTTCACATCGATGTCACAAAAGTAGATTAGGATGTTGCACATGTTGTAATGACTATACACGTATGTTTCAAGCGTAGGTTCCAAAATTTTCATCTGTTTCAACGTATGTTACAAGTGTTTCATGTAGATATTGCAAAAGTAGATCTGGATGTTGCATATATATGCAAGTGTTTCAAATATTTTCATATGTATGTTGCAAGTGGTTTCATCTAAATGTCTGTAATGGTTACACACGTGGTTTTCAAGTTTTTTCTGGTGTTTCGCAAGCGTTTCAAATGTATGTTGCAAGTGTTTCAACTGTTTCGGACATATGTTGTAAATGTTTCCTCTAGATGTTATAAAAGTAAATATGGGGTTGCACATGTTATAATGGGACTCATCTGCAGTAGTCGTCTGCTGCAGCTGCTAGGCCCGCCTGCATGCGCGTGGTTGTGGAGGGGGCTCAAGCGGCGTGGGACACAGAGCGGCGCGGGCCTCCACGCGAAGCAGTGTCGGCGTGCGGTGCAGGCGTCCGGACGCTAGCCCCCGTCGGGATGTCCGGACGCTAGCATTTCCCAATTTAATTACATGGTGTTCGTACAAAGGCCGGTTATGGCCCCACACCCAAAGGGCTAGCACACTTAGATAGTGCAAGGGTGGTACGGACCACTCGAATATCAAAATTGCAGCAAGATAGAGAAGACCAGCCTAGGCGAATTTGAATAGTGCTAGAACCTGCTATTTTCGTAGATTAGCCTCGCGAAAAACCTCAAAACGCCTTCCAAGAAGGAGCCGGTCAGGGAGGCGCAACTAGGGTTGGAAGAGTCGGGGTTTGTAAAAGGTAAAATAGTATATTAGTTTTTTTTTCCATTTGATACCTTAATCGGCTGTGAATAGCTCATGTATATGTGTGAGTAGGCTAATTTCAGGTTAAGCACATGGAAAATTTATGCAATATCCAAATCCAATTGCCTAGTATTCACACAAAGATCGGTCACTGTCACACACCCAAAAAGCTAGCACACTCGGATAGTACGAGGGTCGTACAGACCACTCGAGGATCGAAAATCACAGTGAGAGTGCGAGACAGAAAACTATAGCTTGGATTGATTTGAATAGTGCCAAAACCAACTTGGCTTAAGCTAGTTTCGACAGGTCAACCTGACAACCTCTATGAAGAACCTCAAAACACCTCCCGAGAAGGAGCCAGTCATGCATGCACAACTAGGGTTGCTTTAGGTTGGCAAGACCACCTAGAACGTCTACAGATTTCATCGAGAAACTTACAAAATAACATATACAAGGGTTGAAAGAGTTAGGGTTTGTAAAATGTAAAATAATATATTAGATTTTTTATCGATTTGATACCTCAATCGAATATGAATATCTCACATATATGTATGAGTTGGCCAATTTTAGGTGTATAAACACCTGACAAATTTCGAGGCTCTTTACCAAATTGCTAACTGAATTTACAAATTGGACGTGAAAATTTTAGGTGCGGCAGCATGCGGATTCGTACTTCTAGAGATGTATATTGTCATGATAAGGATTGGGATTAATCTGCAACATGGGTCCGTGGACGGTATAGTAGTTGTTGAGGCTAGGGCATTGTTGACGTACAACCGTTGTGTTGACAATTAAAATTGTTCAATTAACTTATTCGGTCATAAACTCATTAGTTTGATTAATCAAGCTGGTATGTACATCGTTAATATTATTTGAACGATACTGTTTCAGCCAGGTAATTGGCATGGCGGCCAAGCAAATGAAACGAGAAGGTTGATTTTGTGGGAACATGCAGCGGCAGCGGGGTTCTGTTGACAGTTCGGTTGGAAATTGAAGAGTCCAAGTGCAGCACGTCATCCTATATAATATTATAATGTGAAGGAAAAGGATATGCCTAGTTACGTCACGTGCCTACCCTGGCCGTACGCAGAACGCACGAGTCTAAGCTCATGTATTTTTTTTGAACTTAAGTCTAAGCTCATGTATTGACAATATTCGTTAAAGGAAACTTGCCGATATACGTGTGCACGCGTATGCATGCGTGGTATTTGCTGCCGGCAAACGGGAAAAGGATGGTTGGGTTGAGTCCAACTCCTACACGAGCTAAGAACCAAATCGGTCTCCCTAGCCGATTAGGAAATATGTTTTATATATTTGGACAGGACAGGTATTAAGTCCAGGTGCTCCTCGCCTGAAGATAAGGGAAAGCAACAGAAGCTAGAAGAGTATTAAAGAAAAGTGCACACGTCATGACCAAAGAGAATTCAAATGTCTGACTTTAAGAGATACTAGCAAAAGTGCCCGTGCATTGCAACAGGGAGAAAAATCTATCAAATGTTTAAGGATTTGTATTTATGTTTCTCTCTTTCTATAAAATTTAATAAACTTATCTATGCGCTCCCTCTATCCACAAAAGAATGCAATTCTCACATATCGAGAAGTCAAACAATTTTAACTTTGACTAAAATTATTTAAAAAAGTACTAACACTCTTGAGATAAAAAAGTACCATTAGATTAGTTATAAAATATATTTTTCATAATAAATTCACTTAGAGATATAAATGCTAATATTATTTACTATAAACTTGGTCAAATTTAAGTTAGTTTTACTGACACGTTTCTCATAATTGCATTTTTTATGGACGGAGGGAGCTCTCTCTTTCTCCATGTTGTCCTGTCAATTAGAATTCAGATATCACTTTTCTTGTTTTTCTACTTACCTGTTCCATCGCTATGCCATCTCCTCAGCAATTCTTGTAGTTGTTGCTACCCATCTTGCTCCAGTCCAGGTGAGTCTAGCTGCGCTCCGCCAAGAGATCAGAAAGCGCATACGACTGGGGGTTGTGGCCGTGGGACGTCCGAGGACTCAGGGATGGGCGGCCCGGTCCGCACCTCCGGTGCCGGAGTTCAGGCCCGATGGCCCCAACATCGCCACGTCCATGCTTGATGGCGCCTCGAACTCTGGCTAGGTGTGTATGGCGTGTGGTTCGTCTCTGGCACCTCGAACGGCGAGCAATCCATGCTAGGCACTTTGATTGGGTTCTGGCTCGATTGGAACCTTCGGCGACGACGACGACATGGTGGCACGACAGAGCACATTGATGATCCTGGTGAAGGAAGGTGATGGTTGGCATGCTCGCATCAATGAACATGGATGTCGACACGGCAGGCGCTCCTCTAGTCCTCCTTCTCAGATCTAGCCGTCCAAGCGATGCACGGTAGTATTGGTGCGAACTGCTGAGCTAGAGCGACCCAGAGCTCGCATGCGTCGGAGATGTTGTGATACGGTAGCCGCACTCTGCACTTGCAGCAGCAGCGGGCCTAGTGGAGCATCAATCGTTGAGATCTAACCATGGAAATATGGAATGAATCGGCGGCGAGATCCTCTTACCTCAGATTGAACGACGCAATGGTGTGTGCTCGGCAACGGGCAATCACCACTGATGCAAGCAGATTTATGAGATTGTATAAGCATATATGCGAGTTTAGTTGTAGAAACATAAGCCAATCCGGATGAAGAACGAGCTAGACAGGTACGATGTGGGTGCCCTTTGGGTTTTGATTTGGAGTTCGTTTTCGATTATGTTAGTAGCTTTTACTATTTTCTGTCTCCTTATTTTAGTTGGTTTCTAACTTCCATATCAGCGTACGCATACAGAGTCCGGCCTAGGGATGCCAGAGGATACCAGGGTATTTTGAGAAAAAACAGGTTGAAAGAAAATACTGAATTTTATGGAGATTGAATCTTGATTTATGAGAAATCTTACATCTTACATTTAATCTTGGTTTAGGAGGAGTCTTACATCTTACATATAGGTGAAAAAAAATAATGGTGGAAATTTTGCCTCTTTATTATTAGGTATAGATATATGATCAAGCACGGCATATTATCTTTTTCGGCCACGTACGGTTAGTTTGACCGTACGAAGAAAACTGAGTTTCCTAATGGGAAAGACCAATCGCCCTATACATATAAGGGTGACGGTCGATTGAGGGATCTAACATCTAATTATCAAAATACAACACATACCCTCTCTTTGCCCTATCTATTTCAACCCCATGCTGTTTATCGTTTGATATGACGACCAAGGATGGCGCCCTAGGATGGCTGGCTGACTTAGCGCAACTTGGCGACGTTCTTGCTCTGATGGGGTCTCTCCCGGGCGAGAGCTTCGGCGGCTCCTTTGCTAGTTTTCCGAAAACCAGCCGTTCCTCGTCACGTAAGCACGAACGATCGGTTATCCTTTGCTAGTTTACTTGTAAGCCTCTTCGTTCCTCACCACGCAAGTGTAATAATCCTCCCTGCGTTCTTCGGTCCGTGGCGACCTAAGCAGTCTACTCCTAGCTGGTGTGTGATCTAATTTGACGTAAGCACAATGCTATCATGGCATGGTATCCTATTATACGGTGCCCGATGCCACTTGCTGCGTATATACACATAATAAGGTACAGAAAAGTCTAAACCGAGATGCATCTAGATTGAAGACTCAACCGAGGGCATCTAGATTGAAGACCCAACCGAGAGAGCTCACGGCGTCATTCCGTTCAGGTTAAGGGTTCAGGGTTAATTTTTTTTTGTCATTACGTCTCGTTGAATCCTGCAATTAAATTTAAAAAATGTGAACACCCACCTATACGGATAAGTTATTGCTCCCTCTGTCTCTGAATAAATATATATTCCTAGAGTTGTCTTAAGTCAAAAATTTTAAACTTTGACTAAATTTTTAGAAAAAAGCGTTAAGATTTATGGTACCAAATTAGCGTCATTAGATTTACCATACAATATATTTTCATAAGGTGCTAATTTTATGTCATAAATGTTGTTACTCTTTTCTATAAAGTTAGTGGCACAAATTCTAGGAATTAATTTATTTAGGGACGGAGGAAGTATACTAGTACAACACAAGTGCTCCATCGAAGCATGCACAAGAAATGCTCCATAGTCAAGCACGTAGCCTCCTGTCCTCCACGTATTCAGCCACAGATGCTCAACATTGTCCACAATCAAACTGAAAACAAAGGTGGAACTCAAACAGATTCCCTCATGATTGTTTGAGTTCTGTGGTGTATAATGGACGAGCACAACTGAACACCCCTAATAATACTTCATCCGCTCCAAAATTTAAGATATTTTGTTTTTTTTAAAATATAGATTTAGTATGTAGACATAACTTATATGCAGACATATAATGAAAATCATATATAGACTAATAAGAACATCTTATAATTTAGAATGGAACAAGTACTAGTTAAGCCACGGCTAGCTTTTGGTTCACATCTTACCATACGATCCGTTCTAAGGATCTGTTTTGATATTACGATTAAATTCTAGATGGCAAAAGTTTAGTATAAACTATTTCGATAGGTGGATTGAGATTTAGTCCACACCCACCCGTGGAACCTTTTAGTACGAGCTACTGAACTACAATTATCGTTTGGTTATCTGTTCCTTTTGTTGTATCTATATCGACTTCACTAAATGGTGAACATTCACCAAATTCGAATCAGACGATCGATCAGACCTCAAAACGCCTACTGAGAAGGAGCCAGTCAGGGAGGCACAACTAGGATTGATTTAGGTTGGCAAGGCCACCTAGAACATCCACAAATTCCATTGAGAAACTTGCATAATAGCATATACACAGGTTGAAAGAGTTAGGGTTTGCAAAATGTAAAATAATAGATTTTTTTTATCGACTCAATACCTCAATCAACTGTGAATATCTCATATATATGTATGAGTTGGCCAACTTTTGGTGTAAACACCTGATAAATTTCGTGGCTCTTTACTAATTTGCTAACTGAATTTTGATAACGATTGGGTACAGTGGCCGCAGGAATTAATCTACAATGTGGGTCCGTGAAAGGTATAGTAGTTGCTATTGCATTGCTAGGGCATTGTTGACATACAAGGTACAACCAATGCTGCCATGGCATCTGGTCTATTATATGGTGCATGCCCGATGCCACTTGCTGAGTATATAGACATAAGGTACGGAAAAGTCTATTTAACCGAGAGGCATCCAGATTGAAGACCCAATCGAGAGCAGCTCACGGTGTCATCGTTACGTTCGGGTTCGGGTTCGGGTTAAGGGTTCATGTGTCTGACAGTGGGTGTGGACGAGACGACGGCAGCGGGAGCCGGCAGGATTACCACTAGTGAGGAGACTGCGGCGCTAAGTATGGCGCCATATATGTTTCTCCTGTTTAACATGCAGGTCGTCAAACTTTGAGATGTCACGAAGATATTTTATTTGAAGCTACTGAGAGTCTTTGCAGTGACATGATTCACTGCTGAACGGTAACACGAGGTGACGCGGATTGCTGCACCGAAAACTATGGATCGTTGAAATGTCAGCCTTTGCCGTGAGCGGATAGATGATTCTGCTAATTTAGTTTAGGGAGACGTGTCGACCGCTAAAATCGCATTGCCTTTTTTTTTGACGGTTTGACATTCAAACAGGAAGATGTCCATTTCAAAAGCGAATTGGTCTGTATAAGACCTTTCAGCGTGAAGACATACTGGGGCGCACGAGATGTCAAACACACATTAGACAACGGCTCTTTTGATTCTGTCATGCTGAGGTGAGGTGATCTGTGCTTCTCTTGCGATGACTCCACAAACCTGAAAGAGAACCGTTTGACATTAAGATGAGATAATAAAAGGAATATTTTTTTTTCGCTTGCATTTACACCGCGGGTTTCCAAGCAACTAACGAGGAAAGAGAACTCATAGCGTGTGGTGGGTTAAGGTTTTTATTTTCTGGAGAACTTGATCCTATATTGAGCAACAAAACCGGAAAAAAAGTACAAAGTCTAGGGAAGAAAACAATTAGAGCATCTCCGAGAGTTACTTTAAGCAACTTCTAGATTTTTTTTGATAAGAAAAGAAAACCTCCAACAATTTTATCTGTACTCGGCAAAGATAATCACTTGGTAAATCTCTCTCAGCGCTCCTCCTTGCTATCCGTTTGGGCACCCTCTCCCTTCGTGGTTTTCGAGCAGTTTCCCTCTCTCCCATTTGGTTTTCAAGTTTTATAAAATTAATTATGAGAAACTATTTCTGTGTTTTTTTTTGTGATTCAGGACTCCTTTCATTCATTAAGGAACATCAAGGTTACAATCTTCAGTCAACAAATGATCGATGCATGTTGGGGCTGATTTCCACTCACCCAACCTGTCTACATCTGTGACTTGCTTTGCTAGCACATGAGCTACACGATTACAAGATCGAGAAGCATACATCAAAGTAAAAGCATTAAAACCTGAACTAAGCTCTATGATATCTCTGATAATTGGCGCAACATGTGATCTTTGATTGCCTCCCCGCGCCCACATGTTGGTCAACTCCTGGCAGTCCGTCTCCATGAGCACCCTTGGGACTCCTTGGTCACGAGCAAACTGTACTCCATCTCGGCAAGCTAGCGCCTCCTTCATCAGAGCATCCAGGCCATGGCTGTACCATCGAGCTCTGCCGCCTTGGAAAGTCCCATCAGCATCCCGTAAGACTACCCCTGTTGCTCCCCGGGTATTTTGCACTGCAAAAGCACCATCCACATTGCACTTAAACCACCCCACAGGTGGTGGTCGCCATTTCTGCTGTCCAACAGTCGGCTGCACCTTCTTGTTTTCATTGGACAACTCCCACAAATCATGCGCAAGGTCCACCGCCCATTTTACAGCATGTCTGATCGTTAACTGGTCCTCCCCATGGCGGCGACGGTTCCGCTGTGTCCAAAGTGCATACATACCAATAGTAAACAGCCCCCTCTCCTTATCTGAGCAAACATCAGGGCGCAGGATGTCTGATGCCCAGGAGTGCGGGTGCAAGTTTGGCAGTTTAATGCCCGTAAGCAATTTGATTTCCCGCCAAAATAATTTCGCAATGGTGCAATTAGTAAGAACATGCTTGATGGTTTCCCGTTCTGCACCACAAAGATCACAGAAAGCTGTTGGCTTCACATGTCGCCGCTGTAGGATTGCTTTAGCTGGGAGAAACTCATGGAGTACGCGCCAACAGAAAACTCTAACCTTCGGCGGCACTTCAAGCTTCTAGGTCCGCTGCCATGAGATATCTCCTGATCCCTGTGGCTGCAACAACTCACCCTGCATCTGGTCATTTGCCAATTTCCTGTACGTTGACCTGACAGAATACTCACCATATTTCTCTAACTCCCATGCCCACCAATCCTCCTCCTGCAGTCTCATTGGGGTTCGGAGAATTGCATTGGCATCGACGGGTATAAAGATTTCACGGATTAGCTCTTCATTCCAATCTCTAGACTCAGTTAATAAGTCCGAAACCATAGTAACCATTTGGCCATCCCCTGGTGTAAGTGGTCTAGCATCGAAATGCATTGGAATCCACCTATCCCGCCATATATTCGTCATGTTACCATCACCAATACGTTTGATCATTCCTTTACTTAACACTTCTTTTGCAGCTAAAATTGCCCTCCAAGTATGACTTGCATGTTTCTTCCGTGAGCTTCCTAAGAAGTCAGTATCATGGAAGTAGCGGCCTTTCAAAACACGAGCACACAAACTGTACGGCAGTGTAGTCAAACGCCATCCCTGCTTCCCCAGCATTGATTTGTTGAAAAGATGCACTACTGGAGCTGGCGGCTTTGCCGAGGGCTCCAGGCTCTCGGCAAAGCCTCTCAGATCCTCGGCAAAGGCTTTGCCGAGAGCAGCTCTCGGCAAAGCTGCCTCGGCAAAACCCCGATCGGCAAAGCCTTCTTTGCCGAGAGCCGTTTATCGGACTCTCGGCAAAGGCTTTGCCGAGAGCCAACGCGGCCCTCAGCAAAGAAAAGACGCCGTTAACGGGCCCGCTTTCTTTGCCGAGAGCCCATTTGGCTGGCTCTCGGCAAAACATTTTCTTTTTTTTTTTTAAAAAAAACTCTTTGCCGAGAGCCGGTCTGGGCAGGCTCTCGGCAAACATTTTTCTTTAAAAAGAAAAATGTTTGCCGAGAGCCTGCCCAGACTGGCTCTCGGCAAAGAGTTTTCCCAAAAAAAAAGAAAATTCTTTGCCGAGAGCCAGTCTGGCCAGGCTCTCGGCAAACTTTTTTTTTAAAAAAAGAAAAATATTTGCCGAGAGGCTCTCGGCAAACATTTTTCTTTTTTTTTAAAAAGTTTGCCGAGGGCCAGTCTGGCCAGGCTCTCGGTAAAGCCTGTCCTTTGCCGAGTGCAACGGTCATTGCCCTCGGCAAAGCTGGGAAATGGGTTTTTTTTCAGTCATGTTTCTCAGCTTTGTCGAGTGCATTTTTCCCAGCTTTGCCGAGAGCAATGACCATTGCACTCGGCAAAGGTAGCCTTTGCCGAGAGAACCCTCGGCAAAGTGAGAAATTTTGGTTTTTTCTTTTGATTTTCCACTTCATTACACATATAAATCACATTATCACATATAAACACATTCATCACATATAAATCACATTCATCACGTATAAACACATATATCACATCTACATATCACATTCATCACATATTTGAACTAAACGAAAGTTAACCATTACAAGTTATCATCGAAACATAATAAGTTTTCATTCTAAAGTTCACAATCTACCAGAGACGACACTTTAAACACAGTCATGGCCAACCTTGCCCTGGCCACCCCGGAGAAGCAGTCCCGCCTTGACCCCCGGGCGTGTTCCATCCAGGCGCTTGCGGGTTGTTCGAACCCGCCGACGGAGGCTGCAAAAATTAGATGTCTATGTCAGACAAGCAAATGCAGAAACAAAACACTAAGGAATCGATACTCACAGGAGTAGCATCCGTGTTCTGAGACGGCGGTGGAGGAGCCATGAGCGTCGCGGGCACCTGCATGCCCTGGGAGGCCATGAACGTGATGAGATCTTGCATCTGCTTAGCTTGGGCCTCCAACCGGGCCTCCATCTGGGACCGCATCTAGGCCTCGGCAAGCTTGCGCTCCTCCCTTTCTCTTTCTAGGCGGGCCTGCGATAATACAAAGGGAATGTTAGAACAATGCAAACATTTAAACATCAATGTACGATGAGTAAAACAAAAATAACCTCGAGCTTGGCGACCCACGACTGCGAAGGCGACGGGCGTGGGCGTATGGGGACGCTCCCGCTCGTGGTCTGTGCTCGGAGCTGGGACAGAGTGGGAGTGGAGGACGAGTCGATGACGCCGTCGCCAAGCCAATACCGCTCGTGCTTCTTCCCTCCTCCGACCCTCATCACGAGGCTTCCGTCCAGGTGCTCGCTGGCCGGATCAAAGTCGGCCCCATGGACCGCCCTTGCCGCCTCTGTGTAGTCAGTGAGGTGGGTGTGGACGCTAGAGTTGGAGTATGCCTCGGGGGGGTCGTCGGGGTTGTAGGAGGTCTCCGGTGCGGTGGCCTTGCCCTTGTGGGACATGGCGTATGCCATGAACGTGCTGCAAGGCTGGCCACCGTGTGACGCCGTCTGCGAGGAAGACAACAAGATGATTAGTAATTAGGCAACATTTGAGCGTTACAATACATAAAGTGTTTCACGTACCCAAGCTTGTGCGTACTCGGCTAGGTTGCGGTTGCCCTGGTGGTGTGGTACACCTGGCATCTGCAGACGCGCCTCCCGGGCCTCGGCGTGCTGGGCGGTCCACTCTTCAGAGAGCCACCGGTCCACGATCATCTCCCAGCACTCGGGAAACGACTGGCACCATTGGGGGACCATCTGCACATCATCAAGTATTTAACATATAAACGTCAGATGAAATGAGCATAGCTTAATCTCAAAATGAATCACTTACCTGAATGTACTGCGCCCGGCTCAGCGTCATGCCTCTCGCCTCGACCTTCGAGACCCTCCGTCCTTCGACCGTGGCGTTGTAGTTGACGATGGCCTGAAGTCTCGCCTCGTAGATGATGTCGGTGACGAGCTTCCTGCATGACCTTATACTCACCACCTCCGCCTCGGCCTCCTTCCCCTGCTCACACCTATAGAAGTCATGCATACAGATGCAATATAAACTCTAAGAAATTCAAGAAAAGTACGATGAATGCGATGTTGTGTGACGAAGACTTACCCACAGCTCCGCTCTGACCCTCGCCACCTTGTTTGGGTAGTTCGGGTCTGGGGCGACGGTGTAGTGGTCAAATGTGTAGGCCGACTCTCTCTTCCCGACATACTGTACTATGCCGGGGTAGTGCTCGCGGCACAGGAGACCTAGGATGCCATTGGGTTTACGGCCGCGACCCTCCACAAACTCCCAATGCCTGCACAAGTGATACAGAAAGATTATTAGTTTCTATTTCAATTTTAAACATATCATATGAACGAGTAGTTAAAACATGTACCTTTGTCCAACAGGGCGGATCACTGGGCGTTGGTGAAGTGGTATCGGTCGGGCCGGGAGGCTGGCGGGACCTCGCAAGTAGGGTGTGGACGCCCCTGAGGCAGCTGAACCCTCGTTTGCCTCAGCCAGCGGCTCATCCTCCTGCTCGGGGTCCTCCTGCCCCTCGTCCGCCTGAGCCTCGGCCTCGGGCGTGGCCAGCACCTCGTCCTCCGGTGGAGTCGGCTCCCTCCGGCGGCGACCCCTCCTTTGCTGAGATGGCCCGTCGTCCTGCGAGGCCCAGTACAGGGAGCTCATCGACCTCTGACGTCCGCCTAGCATCTTGGCTCGACCTCCTGCATTTAAACAGAACAAACAATATTGTATTAGAAATAACATAATGAAATATATGCAAAATAAATAAAACCCTAGATCCTAAGAAAAAACATAACAGTAGTAGAATATAACATAATATTACGTGAATTAGAAATAATCTGCATCATCGGGATTAGCCGGAGCATAAGTGTCATCATCGCTGTCAACCATGTCTAAGTACTCCTCAGTATCCGAAGACGGGAGGTTGTCTTCATTTGCTTCGCCTAAAAGGAATCGTTCTAGCATTTGTATGTCCTTCTCATTTACCACCTCATCCCCAGCGTCCTCGTCATCATTCTCTACTTTCATTTCCATCGCTTCGGTTAAGTCTATCGTGAACGTCCCTTGTAGCCCAGCTTCTTGAAAGAACTCCCCATCATACATGTTTGTGTTGAAGTTATAATCCTCATTGTTGGGGAGAGGTAGTTTAGTATGTGGCAATATCTTGTGCACAATATACCAACCCAAGATATGCTCTTTGCTTTTGCATGCATATGGTGTGTAATAAACCTGCGTGGCCTGTTGAGCCACAATATACACATCGGCTGCTGGATAGACAGAATCCTGTCGAATTTCAACTAGCCCAAGATTTGGTGTGAGCCTCGTTACTCCAGGGTCGAACCAATGGCATTTGAATATTACAGGATTCAGAGGCTTGTCACCGTGAAATGAAAGTTCATATATTTCATCAATTCTTCCATAGTAGTCATGGTTGTCATTGCCTGGAGTACAAACTCCGCTGTTTGTGGTTTTCGATTGGGCCGACTCTGCTCGTATATCGCTGTGTGGAAGCGATATCCATTCACGTCGTAACCGTTAAATGACTTGACCCTACGGTCAAAGCCGTTTGCAACCTATCTCAGCTCTTGACTCATAGACGCATCGGTCTGAGCCTGCAAGGTGAAGCAAGGTATAACGTTATTAAGTCCGAACGTAGGAGCCAGTTGGAATATCGGACTAAGTATGACCTCGGTTGGACAGGACCTTCTATCGGAACCAAGAAATGAAATTGGGCCTCCCTTGCCCCGCCCCGTTTGCAATTAGGGTTTCGGCTATCGGGTCAGAAGGAGGCCTTGGCCCATTCCAGAATTGATGAAGAAATTCCCTGTACGGAAGAAAAACAAGGGTGTTTGATGCAGAATAGTGTCGGCGAATTGAATGAACATAGTTGAGAACTTACCCCATGTACGACTGCACCTCATCAAGGTTGGTAAGCACATATAGCATGATCTTTCGCCACTCTTCATAGTTCAACTGCTTAACTGTGGATCCACTTGTCGCGCCTTGCTGGCCTCGGAAAAGGCTAAGACTCGATTCATTTTCTCCAGCATTGTAACGAGGGGGTGCATTATGCACGCTAGGAAGGTTCTCGGAGTAGTATTGTTCAGTGAAGTTTGACACCTCCTCTAGAATGAATGCCTATGCAATAGAAGCCTCAATTTTGGCTTTGTTTCTACATTTCTTGCGAAGAGTCTTCAGATTTCTCTCGACTGGATAGCACCAACGACAATGCACAGGCCCTCCCATTCGAACCTCATTAGGGAGGTGTACGATCAAATGCAATATCGAAGTGAAGAAGCCTAGTGGAAAGATCTTCTCCAGCTTACAGATCAACACAGGTGCAGCTTTCTCCAAGTCAGCAATGATGGACCGAGATATCTCCTTGGCACAAAGTTGGCGGAACAAATAGCTCAACTATGCCAGGACAACCTACATAGGCTTAGGAACATAGCCTCGAACCATCGCCGGAAGAAGGCGCTCGATCCATACGTGGAAGTCATGACTCTTCATTCCTAGGACTCGCAGACTAGATAAGTTGACTCCTCTTCTTAGATTCGCTGCATATCCATCAGGGAACTTCAATGTCTGGATCCATTGAAGTATTTCTTTCCTTTGTGGCCTACTCAAGATGAAATCGGCCTTGGGCCGTGTCCATCTCCTGTCGGGTTGAGGAGACCGCATCTCTTGCTTTGGTCTATCACACAAGAGTGCCAGGTCTAATCTAGCCTTAGGGTTGTCCTTGGACTTTTCAGTGTCCATGAGTGTTCCCCAAAGTGCCTCGACAATGTTCTTTTTAGTGTGCATTACATCAATATTATGTGGCAGAAGAAGGTCATCGTAATAGGGGAGCCTTTCTAAGCCTGACTTATGCGTCCACATATGTTCCTTACCATACCCCGCAAAATGACCGTCTCTTTCATTGAACTTGAGAGCATCTATTTGAGCATGAACCTCGGCACCGGTCAGCATCCGGGGTGGAGGATCTATCACCACGACCCCTTTAGTGAAGTTCTTGGTGTCTTGTCTGAAAGGATGGTCAAGAGGCAGGAATTGTCGATGTTGGTTGAACGTCGAATACTTGCCACCCTTCTTCAACCAGATAAATCTTATAGTTGTCTTGCAAACTGGGCATGAGAACTTACCGTGGACACACCAGGCACAGAATATCCCATATGCCAGGTAGTCATGCAGTGAGTACTGGTACCAGATATGCATTGTGAAGTTTGACCTTGAAGCTCGGTCGTATGTCAATACCCCTTCGTTCCAAGCAGTTTCCAATTCATCAATCAGAGGCTCCATGTACACACCCATGTTATTCCCCGGGTGTCCAGGAATTATCAACGACAAGAAGACAGTATGACGTTGAAATAGGACGCCGGGGGGAAGATTGAGGGGGATAATGAAGATGGGCCAACAGGTGTAGGGGGCAGCCATGAGTCCATAGGGGTTGAAACCGTCTGTAGCAAACGCAACACAAACATTACGAGCCTCTCTACTTTTGTCATGATGAATGCGATCAAAGTGGACCCATGCTTCACCATCGGCAGGATGTACCATCTTCTTAGGATTGTATTGTGTGCCCTGTTTGTGCCATCTCATCTGTTTCGTGGATTCCTCGGTCATGTAGAGACGTTGGATCCTCGGTGTGAACGGCAGGTAACGCAGGACTTTCATGGGGATAGAAAGTTGTCTCTTCAGGCCTTCACCATCGTCTACCTCCATGTATCTCGACGCTTTATACTTCGGACAGTAACCTGCATCCTTGAGATCTTTTCTGAAGAGGACGCACCCATTTGGACATGCATGTATCTGCTCATATGGCATCTTCAGTGCACGAAGCAGTTTCTGTGACTCGTACAGGCTCTTTGGCAATATGTGGCTGTCCGGAAGCATGCTACCAAATAGGGCCAACATACCATCGAACGCTTCTTGACTCAGGTTGAACTGGGACTTGAACCCCATCACACGACTAATGGCATCCAGTTGAGAAACCGTTGTCCGATCATGAAGGGGTTTCTGTGCTGAAGACATCATGTCGTAGAACGCCTTTGCGGCCTTCTCCATCTCCTCCTCCGTACGTCCTACAGCGTACTGTGCTTGTTGGAAGTCATCTAACAGGTCTGCTACCCAGCATCAGCATCAAAGTCCTGCAGACGTGGTCGCACCGCCTCCTCTCTCAAATGATGTACTTCACCATGGTAGATCCACCGGGTGTAGTCCGGCGTGAATCCATGGTTCAGAAGATGTTTACCCATGTTCTCCTTATCTTGCCTTCGCCGGTTCCCACATCTGCTGCACGGGCACAATACTTTTATCTCTCCTCGCTGAGCCGGGCCAAATGCATGGTTCAAGAAAGTATCTGTCTTGTGCAACCATTCATCACTGAAATCACTCTTGCTTCTACGGCCCGTGTACATCCACTGACGGTCATCCATCCTACTGTCATCCATCCGAGTACTTACATCTACATCCAAGTACTTACATCCTATTGTCATCTAATAGGTGAGGATAGGTCCTAATCCCACCCACAGATGCGTAGACGAGGCTAGTTCCCATTGTCTACCCCAACCTAAGACAGAATTTTGACAGCACCTCCCCGCTGTTCTCCCGATACACGTCCCTATAGGGAGAGTGTGTATCCGGAGAACAACAGGGAGGTGATGCCGAAACTCCGTCTCGAATCAGGGCAGACTATGGGAGCTAGCCTCATCTACGCATCCGCGGGCTGTCCAAGTAACATGGACAATCCAAAACAGATACAGTTATCGACATGCAGAGATCTGCATACCTCCAACCGTATCTCTTTCGGACGGGAGATGCCTAACTGGGTTCATGACCTACAACCCTTATCCGAGAGGAGAGGTTATTTATACCTAGGGTGGTGGCGGAGTCAGGCTAGCGGCGCAGTGACGAGTCGGTGCAGTGGCGAGGTGAAGCGATGCAGGTAGACCCGCAGTGGATGATCCTGCAACTACATATAATTATACTCGCTGTTGTTTTTATTTTGAGTTTGCATGTCATTGTCAGCAAATTGTATGTGCCTACAAGTTCTGACTTCTGACGATTTGCTAAATTCATTTGGCTGTGACAAAGCAATGTTGGTCATGAATTCTGGTGACTTCTGACAAAGCAAATTTCATGGTTGTAAGACTGGCACCTTGCATAGCAATGAATTCAGCCAAACTAAAACAAGCATGATCCTTTTGAGTCAGAAATGGTGGATCAGATATTCTAAAGGCTCACCGTTAACTAACATCTAACTACTTAAACAGCATCAGGACTATACATTAACCACAAGGCCATTGCAGTCTAAAAACTTGGAAGGAGTTAGGGATATGCACTACTCTTTTCTTCTTTTCGAGGTGCAAGGAGCCAAGGACATGGGCACATGCCAATTTGCCCACACGAGATGGCTAGCTGGTGCTACTAAGCATAGGACGCAGTATTTGGTTTCAGTTGAACAAAAATGCTATGTGCTTCCAAGTCATGAAGGTGGCATCTAGGACCAACATTATTGGACATCTTGGTGCATTCATTTTCTTGCTGAGGCAACGCATAAAAAGATGTAAAATAATGATCAAGGAGAATTCCTTGTTGGCGTGCTGGAGTGTTCTTTGTTTTGAGTTATTCTAGACAGATTTAATCAGGGTTCAGGGATTTGCTCAAAGTATCTATGCATCAACTTAGCCGCATAGCGAATTGATGGTTGTGCCTTGGATGATCAAGACTAGGCAACTGAGAAGCTGTTCAATTACATCACAAAGGGAACCCATCCGCCAATGATCACAGCTGTTGCGGTAAAACACCATTTTGCTACTCTGAAGTTTACTACTCCTGTATTTTCGGTGCTTAGCAAGACCTTTGTGAATCCCAATTGCATCTAACGATAAGAACCGACTCCCCACCATTTGCATCCCCAATCTTCCATTGGATATAGGAACAGATGTTATGTAGGGAAGGGTATACCTTTGCCGGTGAGCGGACGGTGACGGCTGTGGGGACGACGCGAGGTCTGCGGCGAGCTCCTCCTCCCTCCTCCACCGGATCTTGGACGGCCAGGGCGAGCTCCTCCTCCCCCTCTTCTTCCACCTCGTATTCTCCTTCTCCTCCACCTACTCCCCCTCTCGGCCTCCTCTCCAACCGGTCGGACGGGCGGTGAAGCGGCGACGCGGGGCCGGCTGCACAGCCGCGGCGTGGCCGGGCGGGGGACGGCCAGGGGCGGGGGGCGCGCTCGGGCGGGGGCGGGGGAGCGGACGTGCGGGGGCGTGGCCGGGCGGGGGAGCGGACGTGCGGGGGCGCGGTGGCGCCGGCGCGGGGGCAGGGGCAGAGGCGGGGGCGCGGCCGGGCGGTGGCGGGTCGAGTGAGGGGCGTCCGGTCAGGTGAGGGCAGAGGGGCGCGTGTGTCAAGGGTGAGAGGGGTGAGTTTTTTTAAATGTACGAACCTCTTTGCCGAGAGCTAGATCAGACAGCTCTCGGCAAAGAGTTTTTCTTTTTTTTATTATTTTCTTTGCCGAGAGCCCCAGCCCTGGCTCTCGGCAAAGAGGTTCTTTTTTTATTTTATTTGTCGGCATTCTTTGCCGAGAGCTAGGTCAGTCGGCTCTTGGCAAAGAGTTTTTATTTTTTTGATTTTCTTTGCGAGAGCCCCCAAGCCTGGGCTCTCGGCAAAGATCCTCTTTGCCGAGAGCTTTAGGAGGCTCTCGGCAAAATATATATATATATATTTTGATTTTTGCTCCTAATTTTTTCCTGCAGCCTTGATATAGTACTAGGTGGCCATATTTGAAATTTGGTGTATTTTCCATGCATCTTGCTATATTTCGCGTATTTTCTTTATTTTCTTTATTTTTCCCGCAAAAAGCACCTTTGAACTGCAGGTGCATGAAATAATGAATCTTAGCGATTCAAAAAATGATATTCATGCTTCCGAGGGTATTTCGACGCCGTATCTCAGGACACACACGGAAACTCGACCATCTCGTGCACGCGACATGGCTACCAAGTTGCGTGAGATTTGATTTAAAAATATATAA
Organism: Saccharum hybrid cultivar R570; assembly: GCA_038087645.1. Taxonomy (NCBI): domain Eukaryota; kingdom Viridiplantae; phylum Streptophyta; class Magnoliopsida; order Poales; family Poaceae; genus Saccharum; species Saccharum hybrid cultivar. The sequence goes on along the minus strand of JAQSUU010000191.1, from coordinate 3,980,095 downwards.
AATGTGAACGGAGTCGGAAAATCATGAAAATAGACGGGAGGCCTTGACATCGCATGTAGAAGCTATAAAAAAATTTGAACATGTTTGAAGCAAGTTGTGACACATGATGGTTGAAACCCTGAGATCTCCGCATGCGATATCTTGTTATCACATGTGGAGATCTAAGGGTTTCAACCATCTTGCGGCACAACTTGCTTCAAACATTTTCAAAATTTTTTTATAGCTTCTACATGCGATGTCAAGGTCTGCCGTCCATTTTCATGATTTTCCGACTCCATTCACATTTTATATATTTTTAAATCAAATCTCACGCAACTTGGTCGCCATGTCGCGTGCACGAGATGGTCGAGTTTCCGCATTTGTCCCTAGATACGGCGTCGAAATACCCTCGAAAGAATGAATATAATTTTTTGAATCGCTGAGATTCATTATTTCATGCACCTGCAGTACAAATGTGCGTTTTGCGGAAAAAATCAAGAAAATGAAAAAATACATGAAATATAGCAAGAGGGATGGAAAATACACCAAATTTCAAATTTTGGCTTATAGTACTGTAGCAAGGCTGCACAAAAAATTTGGGACCAAAAATCAAAAAAAAATTTGCTGAGAGCCTTGGCTGAGGCTCTCGGCAAAGAAAATATTTTGCCGAGAGCCTAAGAGCAGGCTCTCGGCAAAGATGACGGTGTAAGGGTGCCGTTTATGGGGGTTGAGGCTTTGCCTAGATTTTTTGTTTACCGAGAGTCGAGCTCTCGGCAAAGTTTGGCTTTGCCGAGAGCCAATATTTGCCGAGCGTCGAGCTCTCGGCAAAACTTGGATTTGCCGAGAGCCAATCTTTGCCGAGCGCAGGCTCTCGGCAAAGGATTCTTTGCCGAGCGCCCGATATTTGGCGCTCGGGAAAGCATATGACGCTCGGCAAAGATACTGTTTCCGGTAGTGATGTAAATCCCGAAATCCCATGCCTCCTCTTGATTTTTGCTGGGTGAGCCGTTCCCATCGGAGCCAGTGTATGCGCCGATTCTCAGCTGATCCACCGCACCAATAGTTAGATATGGCGGTCCTCATATTCCTGCAAGTAATTTTGGACAGCAAGAAGCAACTCATAGAGTAGTTCGGGACTGCTTGTGCAACCGATTTGAGTAGAACCTCTCTTCTAGTGCTGCTTGCCTCTCGACCACTCCATGAACCAATGGCATTCTTGATTCTCGCAGGCATGAACTCAAAGGTCTCAGCATTTGATCGCCCTACAGCAGTCGGCAGGCCCCAATACCTATCAACTAAGGCCTCAGTCTCAATGTGCAGTACCTGCCGCACCTCTATCTTCACCTGTTCAGTACAATTCTTACTGAAGAAAACCGCAGATTTCTCTCGGTTTAATAACTGCCCGGACCCTCTATGGTAGGTGTCCAATATTGACTGAATCTTGACGGCCCCTCTCTGCAATGCTTCTGAGAAGATGATGCAGTCATCCGCAAAGAGAAGGTGCGATACCCATTGAGTGTGGATTCCCACGCGAACACCTCTGGATAAATGCACTGGACCGGTAGATTTCAGTAAGCACGAAAGCCCTTCCGCACAAAGAAGAAAAAGGTAGGGTGAAATGGGGTCTCCCTAGCGGATACCTCGAGTTTGCCTGAATGTATCTGAGAGAACTCCATTGACTTTGATGGAGAATGAGACCGAGGTCACACACCTCATCACCAACGTGACAAAACCGACATGAAAGCCCATCTTTAGCATAATTTTCTAGAGGTAGTCCCACTCAACACGATCATACGCCTTGTCCATATCAAGTTTGATGGCAAAGGCGCTAGACTTTCCTTAGCATAATTTTCTAGAGGTAGTCCCACTCAACACGATCATACGCCTTGTCCATATCAAGTTTGATGGCAAAGGCGCTAGACTTTCCTTTGTCCAAATCAAATCTCACGCAACTTGGTCGCCATGTCGCGTGCATGAGATGGTCGAGTTTCCGCATTTGTCCCTAGATACGGCGTCGAAATACCCTCGAAAGAATGAATATAATTTTTTGAATCGCTGAGATTCATTATTTCATGCACCTGCAGTACAAATGTGCGTTTTGCGGAAAAAATCAAGAAAATGAAAAAATACATGAAATATAGCAAGAGGGATGGAAAATACACCAAATTTCAAATTTTGGCTTATAGTACTGTAGCAAGGCTGCACAAAAAATTTGGGACCAAAAATCAAAAAAAAATTTGCTGAGAGCCTTGGCTGAGGCTCTCGGCAAAGAAAATATTTTGCCGAGAGCCTAAGAGCAGGCTCTCGGCAAAGATGACGGTGTAAGGGTGCCGTTTATGGGGGTTGAGGCTTTGCCTAGATTTTTTGTTTACCGAGAGTCGAGCTCTCGGCAAAGTTTGGCTTTGCCGAGAGCCAATATTTGCCGAGCGTCGAGCTCTCGGCAAAACTTGGATTTGCCGAGAGCCAATCTTTGCCGAGCGCAGGCTCTCGGCAAAGGATTCTTTGCCGAGCGCCCGATATTTGGCGCTCGGGAAAGCATATGACGCTCGGCAAAGATACTGTTTCCGGTAGTGATGTAAATCCCGAAATCCCATGCCTCCTCTTGATTTTTGCTGGGTGAGCCGTTCCCATCGGAGCCAGTGTATGCGCCGATTCTCAGCTGATCCACCGCACCAATAGTTAGATATGGCGGTCCTCATATTCCTGCAAGTAATTTTGGACAGCAAGAAGCAACTCATAGAGTAGTTCGGGACTGCTTGTGCAACCGATTTGAGTAGAACCTCTCTTCTAGTGCTGCTTGCCTCTCGACCACTCCATGAACCAATGGCATTCTTGATTCTCGCAGGCATGAACTCAAAGGTCTCAGCATTTGATCGCCCTACAGCAGTCGGCAGGCCCCAATACCTATCAACTAAGGCCTCAGTCTCAATGTGCAGTACCTGCCGCACCTCTATCTTCACCTGTTCAGTACAATTCTTACTGAAGAAAACCGCAGATTTCTCTCGGTTTAATAACTGCCCGGACCCTCTATGGTAGGTGTCCAATATTGACTGAATCTTGACGGCCCCTCTCTGCAATGCTTCTGAGAAGATGATGCAGTCATCCGCAAAGAGAAGGTGCGATACCCATTGAGTGTGGATTCCCACGCGAACACCTCTGGATAAATGCACTGGACCGGTAGATTTCAGTAAGCACGAAAGCCCTTCCGCACAAAGAAGAAAAAGGTAGGGTGAAATGGGGTCTCCCTAGCGGATACCTCGAGTTTGCCTGAATGTATCTGAGAGAACTCCATTGACTTTGATGGAGAATGAGACCGAGGTCACACACCTCATCACCAACGTGACAAAACCGACATGAAAGCCCATCTTTAGCATAATTTTCTAGAGGTAGTCCCACTCAACACGATCATACGCCTTGTCCATATCAAGTTTGATGGCAAAGGCGCTAGACTTTCCTTTCTTCCGCTGCAAATAGTGTGTGCACTCGTATGCCACCAAAACATTATCTGTGATTAGCCTACCTGGCACAAATGCACTTTGTTCTTCTACAATAATCTCATCAAGAATACCCCGAAGTCGATTAGCCAGCACCTTGGAGCAAATTTTATAGACCACATTACACAGAGATATTGGCCTAAATTGCTTCATTTCCCGCAGTTGTTTGATCTTTGGGATTAGAACAATTGTTGTCTTGTTAATACTATCTGGTAGCTCCCCTCCATTTAGGAAATCCAAGACTACCGCCATTACATTGGCACCTAGCAGTTCCCAATGGTATTGGTAGAAGCCAGCCAAAAGACCATCTGGCCCTAGGGCTTTACTAGCCCCCATCATAAACAAAGTTGTTCGAACTTCTTCTTCTATAAAAGGTTTCACCAAGGATTCATTCATAAGAGGTGTTACCTTCTCTGGAACACAGCTTAGAATTGGTCCAGGATCAAGCAATTCCTGTCTCGTAAATAGCCTTGAGTAAAACTCCATAGCTTCCATTTCCATCCCTTCCTGGCTGGTCATGATAGTGCCATCCTCCTTTCTCAGAGCCGAGATCCGATTAACTTGAGCACGCTCCCGGGCTTTTGAATGGAAGAAAGAGGTATTACGGTCACCCTCTTTGAGCCAATCAAGTCTGGATCTTTGCTTCATCATAATTTCCTCCCTAGATAGGAGTTCAGACATCTAGGCCATCAATTGTCTCTCTCTCGCTATTGGCCCCGAGAGCAAAGATGATCTGCGCACATTCTCCAAGTTTGTTCGCAGTTTCTGTATCTCCTTCCTGACTGATCCGAAGGATGTTTGTTCCCAGGTCAGCAATGAGCTCAAGACACTCCCCAATTTTCCTGTCAGCTGGTCCAGAGATGTTGGACTAGCCAAATCATTCCAAACTGATTCAACCAGGGGGCTATAGGTAGGGTCTCATCTCCACATATTTTCGTACCGAAATGATTTTTGCTTCCATCTTCTCCTTCCTCTCGCAAACACTCCACAATCAGGCAACAATGATCTGACTCTGTTGTCTGTATATGCTAGACTTTGACAAAGTGGAATAAATCAATGAATTCTGCATTCGCCAATCCTCTGTCCAGGCGAACCTTAACATTCGTGGCTTCCTATTGCCTATTATCCCATGTATAGGGAAGGCCAATGTATCCCAAGTCAGTTAAGCCACAGATCTGCACTGTGTCGTGGAAACCGTCCATCTGCAATTCTGACCTGCCCTGGCCACCAATCTGCTCCTCCGCGCACAACACTTCATTAAAGTCTCCTGCGCATATCCATGGAAGATCACTTTTAGTCCCCAGAAGTTTGAGCAAATCCCAGCTTCTATAATGTAGCTCCCTTCTGGATTCTCCAAAGAAGCCAGTAAACCACCATGCCTTTAGGAGTGGAGCAGAGCAGCTAACTGTAACATCAATATGCATCTTGTCATAGCTCTGAAGATGCACCGTCACTTCCCGGCTCCAGAGAAGGGCTAGGCCACCACCGCGACCCAGGCTCCCAACCCCAAAGCCCCTTCCATTCCAAGCGTATGCACCAAACCGTCCACACAATTATTGAAGAATCTGGTCTCCGATAAGAAAACCAGCCATGGGCGATGTAGCTCACATAAGCTACGAACTTCTCGAACTGCCTTGGGCTGCCCCAGGCCCCGGCAGTTCAGACATAATAGTTTCATTGTGCCTAGTGAGGGCTGCGGTCCATAGCCGACGTCGATCGTGCATTATGAGAAATACTGCCCCTTCTTTGCTTTTTGATAGCCTCCCGTAGACTACCCCCACTGCTCTGAGAGTCACCATCCAGTTGGGACACTCGTGAGTTTATCGGGATGATGGCGTTAGAGCCCGTTGCTGGGATATTTAAATCCATCGTCTGCACACCACCCTTCGACTTCCTTTTCCTCGCCACCTTGTGCAAATCCACATCCATATCAAGTCACCTATTTGTCTCCCCTTCAGCAGTCCCTTTCGCCTTAGGGTCTGTCCCCGACTCTTTCAGTGGAGACTGCACCTCCACAGGGTCTGAAGAGGAATGGTGAGATGCACCATCTCCCCCAGAAGCCCTACTATCTCTTGTCCTGTCGGCACCTGTCCAGGATAGTCTAGCCCTAGAGGAAGACCCACTACCAAAAGTGTCCGCAGCCGCCTCAGCAAAAGATGGTAATCTTCTCCTCCTTTCCTTCGGTGCCCTCAGTGGAACATCATACGGTAATTTACCAGCCTCATTTTGAGCCACTGGATGCGGACAGTCCACCTCCGAGTGCCCCAAAATTCCACAGGTGAAGCAGTAAAATGGAAGCCTTTCATACTGCATGTCAAACCATCTCGGCTCCTCTATTTTGTTCATGCGCAGCAGCACACCCCGGTGAAGTAGTTTGGCAATTTCAATGGCCACACGAGCACGTAGAAAAGCACCACTTGCCTTACCATCAGCATCCACATCCATCTTCACTACTTGGCCAATAAGATTCATGGCGCGACTCCCCCTCGGTTGGTTCATCCAACCCAAAGGAAGGTTGAGAATCCGCACCCAAATCTCCATGGAGTCAAATACGATCTCTGAAGCACTAAGTTTTTCATCATATGGCTTTAGGATCACTGCATATCTTCCCACCATCCATGGAACATGAACAAGATCCCGTTCCATGTCCAACTACTTTTTGTTTTGTAAATCTCAATTACAAGTTAGTAAAAAAACCAATTATCTATGACTAAGGCCCTGTTTGGTTGGGATGTACTACTACATTCAGACCTATCACAAGCAGTACATAAAAGTCCATCACTAATGCTTTTTGGTCTCGGTAGTAAGTTATCGGTGGTGATGATATTCTTGTCATGGGCGGTTTGCAACCGGCGGTGATAATAGCTTATCATAGTCGGTTCGTATTACCAGCTGACAGTGATTTAAATTTTCAAAATTCCCAAAATCAAGCCAAAAAATAGCAAAAAATTTTGTTTCAATCCTAGGAAGCCCACCACTAGCTCTAGCTTCATGGTACTGGGAAGCTGCTCCAGCTCCAAGGTTCGTATTACCAGCCGGCGGTGATTTGAATTTTCAAAATTCCAAAAAATAGGCTGAAAAAATAGCAAAACATTTTGTTTCAATCCATGCGCTTGCAGATTTCTCTATTTGCGTTAACAAACACCAACAAGGGGCCACCCCCAGCGCAAGACCGGTCGGCGGCGAGTCACCACCTCCCGGAGAAAGCGTGATGGCCGTCTCCACGCGTGGCCACCGAGGGGCTCAGCTACTGACTAGGCCCCTCCTAGACCCCCCGGCACGACCTTGGAAGCGCGGGCGATGAGAGCCCACCTTTGCTGATGAAGAGCTTGACTGCCTCGGCACGGGGGACTCCGAAGGGCCCTCGACGCCGATGGACGACTTGCTCAGCCGGCAGAATTCGCCTTCCTCCGGCCTGGCCTCGGCCCTTGCCAGCGAAGCGTGTGCGCCAAGGAAAGGCTCCTCCCGTCCAACTAGGGCCCTTAAGGACTGGATGATGCCCTTCTCTGACTTCCTCCAGCATGGGATCCTCCCCGATGACGCCACCGATGCCCGCAGGCTGGTGCGGCGTGCCAAGAGCTACAAGCTTGTAGGTGGGCAGATCTACCGTCAAAGCGCCTCCAGGGTACTCTTCTGGTGCGTTGCCCCCGAGGAAGGGAAGAAGCTTCTCCTTGACATCCACACCAGCATCAGCGCGCATCACGCCGCTCCGAGGGCCCTCGTTGGGAAAGCCTTCAGACATGGCTTCTACTGGCCGACGGCCCTCGCCGACGCTTGGGACATCGTTAGGACATGCAAAGGATAACAGTACTATGCCAAGCAGAGCCACTTGCTGGCACAGGCGCTCCAGACAATTTCTATCACCTGGCCCTTCATGGTCTGGTGCCTCGACATGGTCGGGGAATTCAGGATGGCACCCGGGGGGTTCAACCACCTTCTGGTCACCATCGACAAGTTCACCAAGTGGGTCAAGGTCTGGCCCATCGTTAACCTCAAGTCGTAGCGAGCGGCCGAGTTCATCCAGGACATTATCCACAGGTTCGGGGTTCCAAATTGTATTACCACTAACAATGACTCCTGGTGAATTCATGTAGACTGGGCATTACTATACCACCCAAGTCCAACAGCTAGGTCGAGCGCGCCAACGGGTTGATTCTCTAGGGGATCAAGATCCACATCTATAACGAGCCAGGATTCATGTCGGCCGATGGGTGGATGAACTCCCCTCCTTGCTCCGGTGCCTCAAGATGAGTGTGAACCGCTCAACTGGTTACACCCCCTTCTTCCTCGTCTACGGAGCCGAGGCAGTCAACCTGTTAGATATATGGGACAAGGGTACCTGCACTGCCTGTATATGTGACTATCGCTAGGCTATTGACCTAGCAGTCGCCAAGGAGGAGGCCCACAAGGGCTGACGCGATCAACCAACGTGGAGGTCAAGGCAAACAAGGACGGGTGTATCTGGATGATAGCTAGGATCAATCTGTTACGCATATCGTGTAATAAACTAGGAACTCAATCTCTCAACCCGATCACCCTCTTTGTCACCCTACCTCTCCTACCTATATAAAGGAGGGTAAGGACCTTGGGCCTGGGATCCATCTTCCATCATTCCAATCTACTATGTAGCTAGGAGCAGTAGCCCCCTGCAATTGAGCATACGAATACAAGAGCAGTCGCATGATTGGAGTAGAGATTATCATGCACCGTGCCCTGAACTAGCATAAATCTTTGTGTCTTGTGTGCTACCATCTGATTTCATCTACGTGATCACGTTGCTAGATATTACGGGAGCAAAATAATTCGATAATTGGCGCGCCCGGTAGGGGCCTTTCGTGTTTAGATTTGTTTTTGTTTTTCATATGGGAATTGTCTTTGACTTTGGTGATGAACTGGAGAAGATGTAGCCAGGCATGAGGATCGTCTTTGGCAAGCTCGACTTCATCGCCTACCAGTTTGGGGACCTGCGCCTATAGGAACCCGAGCCGACCGAACGAGAGGAGGCATAATCTCTCTAGATCCGTGATTTCATCACCGGACTAGAGGAGGCTGTGGATGAAGGACCACTCGCCATCGCCCGTCATCTAGCCTTCCATGGTCTGCTTTTCACCGAACTCGGTCGAGAGCCTAGGCTCGACGCCAATCTTTTCCTATGCAAGATTAGGGATCTAGTCTCGACGATGAACAAGGAACCCGATCCAATTCTCTCTCAATTCTTAGGAGCACCGACACATGTGGCGATGACTCGCTAGACCCAACCACTTCAAGAAACCACACTACCTTTTGAATCCCTTACAGAGGATTCACAAAACCTGCATCAAACTGATTGGAATTGCAGTGGTGATGACTTTCACTTGAATCTCATTGGAGTCACCATCCACAACCTCAGCAAGGGTGGCACCGTCCTAGAAAGATCAGACTACTTCGATGAAAACAGTTGGCGTATGTTGGTGGTCCTTAACTACTATTTCTAACCGCCAACTCTTGCATAAATCCAAGCATACAGACACCAAAACTAGAAATAGGGCTTATAACTAATCAATTCCACGAGTTTTGGTGATTTACCATTTGCAGAAGGACATGTTGGGATAAACACAAGAAATGTGCCAAAGTACACAAGAAACACAACAAAATAAACACACGACATGAGCCCAAGGGGGAGAAGGCCCACAACCAAGCAAATCAGGGCCCAGAATAGGTGGAGAACAATCCCAAAATCCAACCAAACCAACTCAACTCTGTGCAACACCACCATGGGCCAAGTCCAGGAGATCACAAGAGGCAGCCCGACAAAATTGGACTTAAGGTGGCCCACCTAGTGTACAGCCGCACCCATGGTGCGGGCGCACCCCTAGCGGCCTGCCTCGAGCCCAACTGTAACACCCTAAAATTTTGAAAAGAAGAAAAATAGGAGAAATATGATTTTTGTATATTTTTGTAAGCATGCAAACTTAGAATAATAATAATTTTTATAAATTTAAAATCAAATATAAGAGTAGACACATGTTTGTGCACTCATGCTGTTGCATTTAAATTTTTGAGATGAGTGGTTTGATCAAATTCAAATTTGGATTTGAAAATCTTTTAAAAATTTGTTTTGAAAAATTAGAAAAAAAAGGAAAGGAATTTTTTTCTCTCGGGCCGCTTTCCTCCCGCAGCCCAACTCCCCGGCCTGCCTCAGCGGCCCGCTTCCTTCTCCCGCGCCCGCCATTTTCCCGCGTGGGCCAAGCCCAGTCATCGCGGCCCAGCTTCACCGCGCGAGCGTGTTTCTTTCTCCGAGTCGCCGACATGTGGGACCCGCCTGTCAGCGTCTCCTTCCACCTTCCTTTCTTCCTCCTCCGGCCGAACGCCGCCTTCCCTCTCTTCCCCGATCCGTATCGATCTCCAATCTTTTCTTTCCTTTGCTCCCTTGCGCCACCGGGCTATAAAAACGAAACCCCGTGCCTCCCCGCTCCTCATTGACCCCTAAAACCCTAGCCTCGACGTCCCGGGAGAGCCACCGTCGAAGCTCCGCCTCCACCGCAGCCTTGCCGAGCTAGCCGCCGCCTCCGGTTCCTCTCCAGCTTCGTTCTCGCGCGAGGTAAGGTCGTCGTGATGTGCTCGTTCTTCTGGTGCTTTTGGTTTGGCAAACGGTGCTCGGGAGGGTCGTCTTCGCAAGCTCCGGCGAGCTCGGGCTCCATCCGGCAATGGCGCCACCGCAGGAAGCCGTTTCGGCATGTTCTCGGCCCTCGTATTTGCACCCCATTGAATTCGCGAGACCCTATGCTACGCGTAGGTGCCCTCGGCTCGGTCTAGGGTGGCCGGAATCACCGTACCGGTGATCACCGACGAGCTCGGGCCGTCGGCAACAATGGCGCCGCCGCCCTGTGCTACTTCCCCGGTGACCTACTGCCCCCGTACATGCCTGCGCCGTCAGATGTGACGTGGACGGCCACGATAAGCCCGTACCCCTTCGCTGTGTAACCGGTCCACTGGGACTTGTGGACTCGGTCCACCCCGCCAGGTCAGCAGCGCCCACACCACGTGGTACACCGAGCCAATCACATGTGCCCACGTGTTTGCCTGGTCAGCAGCCGAGTCAACCCAGCAGTCAGCCGTGCCTATTTTACAAAATAGCCCCTCGGTTTCCAATGAATCAACCCGCGATCCAAATTAGTTCAAACTAATTTCTTTTAGGTCCTATTTTCTTCTGATTTAAACCCTATATTTTCCTGAATTAGTGTGCCCAGTCCAAAGTACATTTAAATTCAGATTTTAAACTGTTTTAATTCAAATTTGAGTTCAAATATTCACAGAAATGCCACTGAACCTTATTTCATGCGTAACTTTTGCGTTTTAAGTCCGATTTGATCCATTTAAATTGCGTTAGGATCGTATTTACGTTATCTACATGTTTATATAACTATTAGGCATGTTTTCAACACTTGAAATTTATGAGTAGATTTAACCTATTAATTAACCAAAGTAAAACTTGTTTAAATCATAACTTATTCATTTCAACTCCGATATAGTCCGTTCTAGTTGCGTTTGTTTCATAACATCGAGATCTACGTATTAGTAATAATGTTTACTACATTACTATTTCATAAAAATCATAGTTTAAATCATATCTTGATTAATGATTATGTAACTGAGTTTTATACATAAAATATAAGTTGTATTACTTTTGTTTTATAATTTGAATCTAAATTTGACTTAATTCCGTATATAGTATTTATAAAATATTTTATATATGTTATTATATAATTAAAACTCATGAAGCTAATAGTTTTATATTTTCTCCTATGAGCAAATCTTTCGGTAGATGTATCTTTTCAACCGTAGCTCTGATTAGTGTGCTTTTCGCGTCTGTGTATTCGTAGCGAGACATAGATTCATTTTACAAACTTTTCATCTTAATTTTATGTTTGGTGTACTGTTCTAATTTAGATCTATTGTTTGCTTCGTGTATGATTGTATGGATACGTGTGTGGTGATTTATGATTTCGTCCAGTCGGTGAGATATACGAGGTTATCAAGAAGAAGAAGAAGAACGTTGAAGATTAAAGCTTACCGAAGGATCGGTGTTTAAGGCAAGTATAGCATGGGATTATCCTTATTTCCTATTCACCTTTAATATACTTAATTCATGTGCATGTGTCTACCTTGTTACCACTAAGGATATCCTAGTTTTTGTATCTTGTACCTTGACACCCATGGGACGTTGCATTGGGTAGTATTTATGCTAGTGCTCAAGATAAATAACCATGATCTGTAACTTGACTAATGGTATATGCAATAAACGTTTAAAAGATGATTTATAGAAACATGGCTCAAGAGGGCTAGAGCATATTTGGTTGTTTTTATGGTGCTCTAGTTTCTCTCCATAAGGACTTATCTGTAAGCGAACATCCGGGACTTACAGTACAACTGTGAGGGCTATATGGCTCTGGCTTTAGCTCAGTATGAGGACCTTTTCTAGCTTGTTAGAGGTTACCCTTGTGGCGCAAATGGGGTAAAGCAGACTGTGGATCCCTGCGTGGTGTATCACACGGACTGACTTCGGAAACCTAGCGGCCCTAACTTGTTAGACAAACCTTTGAAAGGCTTCATAGTGAACCCTGCCTGCTCACCTTGGGAGTGTTTTGGGGATTGGCCGCCCCGGGTATATGGGTAATCATGACTCACAGTGAAAGTGTACAACCTCTGCAGAGTGTAAAACTGGTATATCAGCCGTGCTCACGGTCACGAGTGGCCTTGGACCCTTACAGAATAAACGATGAACGCTGATGATAATGATAATACTGATGATATTGATGCTCACTAATGATTATTGTTTCTTGCTATATATTATTCTCGTTTACATGATCATGAGGTTATTTGGGTTTATGGTAAATTTGTTGCTACTCAATTGCTAAAAGATGACTCACTAAAAGCTATTGCAGTAAACCCGTGTCAAACCTTTTGAGCCTCATGAACCCCATGTTATATTTGTTGAGTTCGACATGGACTCACTCTTGCTATTTCCCCACATCTCAGGAAGGGTACCAGACTGTTAGATTCTGGAATTGTTAGGCTTGTGATCAACCAGTTAGTTTGATCCTGGAGTAAAGGTTGCACCCGGTGTTCGGAGTTGTCTTTCCGCTGTGTTGCTCTTTAAGGTATATTTTATACTATTGTGTTATGTATATTAAGCATTTGTCTTTTGATATTACACTTATCTGTGGCTATATGTGAGATTTATCTTCTTTATTTCACATATGGTGTATGTCTGGTTTTGTCCTTAAAACCGGGTGTGACAGATTGGTATCGGAGCAATGCTGACTGTAGGACGCAAGCCTAGTTAGAACTGGACGTTTAGCATGTTCTCATTGTTGCCTATTTCTTGCTTCTCTTTAACTTTGTTATTTTCTCAAAGTTATGCTTAATTCTATCCCCGTTCTGTTATAAAAACCTTGTCTCTATTTTGAACCTTTTCTCCTTGTCTATTAGACGGCTCGTGACGAGAAGACTGTGGATTTCAGAGGTTAAGAGGACTGAATTGTGTCGCTCTTGCTCACTTTTGACAAGAAACCATTAGCGATGCAAAACCAATTACTAGAAGAAATGGCTCAACATGGGAATTCTCAACGATGCTTATCTCAAGGTCAAGCCAACATATCCAAGGGGTCAGAGAAGATACAAGTAGTAGAAGCTTGGAAGAATATGAAATCCAATAAAGATGTTGATAATAAGGCATTTGGAGAGCAAGAACAATGTCACTGCTGTAAGCATTATGGTTTTCCCTGTCTTCGAAATGAGTCTAATAAGGGGAAAGTCAAGGTGGATCCAAATTTTGAGATCAACATGGACAAGAAGAGAAAGGCAATCTCATTAGAACCACTAGTGGAAAGCAATGAGCAAGCAAGTTATACTACATTGTCACATGCAGCCCTGATCCCCTGTCAAACAAATCCAAACCCTGAAGAGTTAGAAGCCCCTTCCGCTAAAACTACTCCCCATGAAGTAGTCATAGATGGATGGACAATTACCTATAAGGAGTATCAACCTCGAAAGGCCAAACAAGCTAGGAAACAAGCCAAAGGGATGAAGGTGAATTTTTATGGCCAGCAAGATAGCAGCATATCAAACAACAGTTCCTTGGAGTATGACATCACAAAAGATCCAGCTAAGAGAAAGTGTTATCATTGCCAGCAGGAAGGACATTATATCAAATCTTGCCCACAGAAGAATCCACAACAGCGAGACCCAGGACAGGATGTCCAAAAGGAGCATGTGCAGGGAAATAAATTAAAGAGAAATTACAATCATGGAAGGTTGAAACATGTGGATATCTCCACCATTCCTGGAGCTAAGGAGGTCGTGTTTGGATCAATTCCAGTAAGTTCAGGAAATGCCAAGGTTTTGTTTGACCCCAGTGCCTCACATTCGTTCATATCTAGACAATATGCAAAAGATCATAACATACTTATGCTTCCAAAGGGAAAAACAGTTTTGGTTGAAACTCCAAGAGGTGAAATAAAGGCAGACCGCGTATGCCCAAAAGTTAGTCTTGACATAAAGGGGGTAAATTTTAAGGTAAACCTCATTGTTTTGGAATTAATGGGCATTGATGTTATCCTTGGAATAGACTGGTTATTTACTTGTAAAGGAGTGATTGAGTATGCCCAATGTTCAGTGTTTCTAACTACACTTTCAGGAGAAAGGATTGAGTATGAGGGTATTAAATCTATACCTGAGGGATACCAGGTTGACCCATCTTAAGGTATGAGTTATAAGAATGGTAAAGAGGGATGTAGAGATTCAGATGTCCATATGAAGCAATAAGGAATGTAAGAGACGTTATCTACTCTGGATACTGCTACAATCACACCATGTTTAAGGAATAGGAGTTATGTCCCGTGTAATAAAACCGTTAGTAACCAAGTTGAGTCGTCTTAATGTGTGGCTAATGAACATTTAAGTGTTTAGTTGTTTTGTGCTTATGTTTATGCTTGAGTTGGAATTTTGTAATGAGTGGAATGATCTCGTGGGTTTTGACCATGATTTCATTTAGTTTATATGTATAAGGTATAAGGATTAATGAAATAAATAGCTGGGTTTTGGTTATCTCCTGCTTTCTATATCTAGTCTTTCAGAGCAGCCTGTCTTTATCAACTTATATCTCTGTGCTTGAAAGACCAAAAATCATGAGAGAATTCTGGACAAGAGTGGACTTCAACATCTCTCTCTAAATGCAAGAACTACCCTCATAGCTATTTTGGATTGGGAGATACAAAAATCACAAGACGATGCAACTGTGCTGTCTGAAACCTGGAACAGAATCTGTTATGTGTTGTTTTCGGTCAAGTTAGCTGCAGAATCTGGAAGTGTGTTCTATAAGTAAGTTGCAGAGAATTTTATAAGCTTTTCATCGGTGTAAACTACAGCTTCATTGGATTAACAGAATGAGAGTTACAGCTGTTTTACTGCACTGCTGATTTTCTGCTCGTGAGAAATTTCAGATTTCTTGTTCTTACCCATGCACAAGAGTATTATTGGGATGTCAGAACACTTTTATGCTAAGTAGCTCATCTAGAAGAAGGGTTCAAGCTACCCTATTTAGTGTCTCTTATTTTAAGGGGGGTAGCCAATGTAAAGAAGGATTATTAAGATTGAACTCTTTAGTTGGAAGTATTGGTTAGTCTCCATGATTGAGTTGCTACTCTCAAGCAAGAAATGTCTATATACAAGGTTGATAATTCTGGATCCATGGAGACAAGAGTTGTCCTTTTAGATAGCTCATGATTATGATCATCTGTACTTGCTCGTGATTGCTGACGTTGGTCACTTGATGACAGGAAGTGTCGTGTCTCATGACTCAGGAGTCCTATATGACGTCTCGCACTGATATGTGGGAAAAGACTGATGTTTCTGCTATTGAAGGATGTTATGGGTATGATGAAGCTGAGCACTATCAAAACAACAATGTTGAAGAGCAAGTTGGGAGTGAACTAAGTCAGAATCCACAACAACGAAAGCGAAAAAGGAAAGTCCATAAGAAGCCTGCTCAAGGAAGCAAAGCGCAGCTAAACTATGTCAATGGAAGACTGAGCAATGTGGATATGGATAAAATTCATGGGGTTACCAAAGTAGTGGGAGGTTATATTCAAGTAAGTTCAGTACAAGTTTTTGCTTTATTTGACCCTAGTGCTTCGCATTCTTTCATTTCCGCCGACATGGTAGAGACGTGCAAGATGGTGAAGTGTCCAATGAGGAGGCCTTTGCTAGTTCAAACCCCAGTGGGAGAAATGCAGGCAGATCAGATATGCCCGGAGGTCAGTCTTGTCATAAACAAGGAAAAATTCACCGCAACACTCATTGTGTTGGAGTCACTTAAAATTCGTGTGGTTCTTGGTAATGGATGGCTCTGTGCACATAAAGGAGTGATTCATGGTACTCGGTGCACAATGCTCTTAACAACACCGTCAGGGAAAAGAATTGAGTATCAAGGGGGTCGACTCTTACCTAAGGAAAACGAGAATGATTAATTAGAAGATAGGTACACCGAGGATAGCAAAGTGGATCATGAGTCTACAGAAGTCATAGCAGAGGAACAAACAATATTGGAAGAGCTCAAATGGAGAGATGATTATGTTTAGGCAGATTAGACAGTCAGAATATGAGAAACTGTCTCATGACTCTGCACGAAAGATGTAATTTGGAAAATGAGGATCAAATAAAGACAAAGTGTCATTATCTTTTTTATCATCATCTTCCGAATCTCGGGACGAGATTCATCTTAAGGGGGGTAGAATTGTAACACCCTAAAATTTTGAAAAGAAGAAAAATAGGAGAAATATGATTTTTGTATATTTTTGTAAGCATGCAAACTTAGAATAATAATAATTTTTATAAATTTAAAATCAAATATAAGAGTAGACACATGTTTGTGCACTCATGCTGTTGCATTTAAATTTTTGAGATGAGTGGTTTGATCAAATTCAAATTTGGATTTGAAAATCTTTTAAAAATTTGTTTTGAAAAATTAGAAAAAAAAAGGAAAGGAATTTTTTTTTTCTCTCGGGCCGCTTTCCTCCCGCAGCCCAACTCCCCGGCCTGCCTCAGCGGCCCGCTTCCTTCTCCCGCGCCCGCCATTTTCCCGCGTGGGCCAAGCCCAGTCATCGCGGCCCAGCTTCACCGCGCGAGCGTGTTTCTTTCTCCGAGTCACCGACATGTGGGACCCGCCTGTCAGCGTCTCCTTCCACCTTCCTTTCTTCCTCCTCCGGCCGAACGCCGCCTTCCCTCTCTTCCCCGATCCGTATCGATCTCCAATCTTTTCTTTCCTTTGCTCCCTTGCGCCACCGGGCTATAAAAACGAAACCCCGTGCCTCCCCGCTCCTCATTGACCCCTAAAACCCTAGCCTCGACGTCCCGGGAGAGCCACCGTCGAAGCTCCGCCTCCACCGCAGCCTTGCCGAGCTAGCCGCCGCCTCCGGTTCCTCTCCAGCTTCGTTCTCGCGCGAGGTAAGGTCGTCGTGATGTGCTCGTTCTTCTGGTGCTTTTGGTTTGGCAAACGGTGCTCGGGAGGGTCGTCTTCGCAAGCTCCGGCGAGCTCGGGCTCCATCCGGCAATGGCGCCACCGCAGGAAGCCGTTTCGGCATGTTCTCGGCCCTCGTATTTGCACCCCATTGAATTCGCGAGACCCTATGCTACGCGTAGGTGCCCTCGGCTCGGTCTAGGGTGGCCGGAATCACCGTACCGGTGATCACCGACGAGCTCGGGCCGTCGGCAACAATGGCGCCGCCGTCCTGTGCTACTTCCCCGGTGACCTACTGCCCCCGTACATGCCTGCGCCGTCAGATGTGACGTGGACGGCCACGATAAGCCCGTACCCCTTCGCTGTGTAACCGGTCCACTGGGACTTGTGGACTCGGTCCACCCCGCCAGGTCAGCAGCGCCCACACCACGTGGTACACCGAGCCAATCACATGTGCCCACGTGTTTGCCTGGTCAGCAGCCGAGTCAACCCAGCAGTCAGCCGTGCCTATTTTACAAAATAGCCCCTCGGTTTCCAATGAATCAACCCGCGATCCAAATTAGTTCAAACTAATTTCTTTTAGGTCCTATTTTCTTCTGATTTAAACCCTATATTTTCCTGAATTAGTGTGCCCAGTCCAAAGTACATTTAAATTCAGATTTTAAACTGTTTTAATTCAAATTTGAGTTCAAATATTCACAGAAATGCCACTGAACCTTATTTCATGCGTAACTTTTGTGTTTTAAGTCCGATTTGATCCATTTAAATTGCGTTAGGATCGTATTTACGTTATCTACATGTTTATATAACTATTAGGCATGTTTTCAACACTTGAAATTTATGAGTAGATTTAACCTATTAATTAACCAAAGTAAAACTTGTTTAAATCATAACTTATTCATTTCAACTCCGATATAGTCCGTTCTAGTTGCGTTTGTTTCATAACATCGAGATCTACGTATTAGTAATAATGTTTACTACATTACTATTTCATAAAAATCATAGTTTAAATCATATCTTGATTAATGATTATGTAACTGAGTTTTATACATAAAATATAAGTTGTATTACTTTTGTTTTATAATTTGAATCTAAATTTGACTTAATTCCGTATATAGTATTTATAAAATATTTTATATATGTTATTATATAATTAAAACTCATGAAGCTAATAGTTTTATATTTTCTCCTATGAGCAAATCTTTCGGTAGATGTATCTTTTCAACCGTAGCTCTGATTAGTGTGCTTTTCGCGTCTGTGTATTCGTAGCGAGACGTAGATTCATTTTACAAACTTTTCATCTTAATTTTATGTTTGGTGTACTGTTCTAATTTAGATCTATTGTTTGCTTCGTGTATGATTGTATGGATACGTGTGTGGTGATTTATGATTTCGTCCAGTCGGTGAGATATACGAGGTTATCAAGAAGAAGAAGAAGAACGTTGAAGATTAAAGCTTACCGAAGGATCGGTGTTTAAGGCAAGTATAGCATGAGATTATCCTTATTTCCTATTCACCTTTAATATACTTAATTCATGTGCATGTGTCTACCTTGTTACCACTAAGGATATCCTAGTTTTTGTATCTTGTACCTTGACACCCATGGGACGTTGCATTGGGTAGTATTTATGCTAGTGCTCAAGATAAATAACCATGATCTGTAACTTGACTAATGGTATATGCAATAAACGTTTAAAAGATGATTTATAGAAACATGGCTCAAGAGGGCTAGAGCATATTTGGTTGTTTTTATGGTGCTCTAGTTTCTCTCCATAAGGACTTATCTGTAAGCGAACATCCGGGACTTACAGTACAACTGTGAGGGCTATATGGCTCTAGCTTTAGCTCAGTATGAGGACCTTTTCTAGCTTGTTAGAGGTTACCCTTGTGGCGCAAATGGGGTAAAGCAGACTGTGGATCCCTGCGTGGTGTATCACACGGACTGACTTCGGAAACCTAGCGGCCCTAACTTGTTAGACAAACCTTTGAAAGGCTTCATAGTGAACCCTGCCTGCTCACCTTGGGAGTGTTTTGGGGATTGGCCGCCCCGGGCATATGGGTAATCATGACTCACAGTGAAAGTGTACAACCTCTGCAGAGTGTAAAACTGGTATATCAGCCGTGCTCACGGTCACGAGTGGCCTTGGACCCTTACAGAATAAACGATGAACGCTGATGATAATGATAATACTGATGATATTGATGCTCACTAATGATTATTGTTTCTTGCTATATATTATTCTCGTTTACATGATCATGAGGTTATTTGGGTTTATGGTAAATTTGTTGCTACTCAATTGCTAAAAGATGACTCACTAAAAGCTATTGCAGTAAACCCGTGTCAAACCTTTTGAGCCTCATGAACCCCATGTTATATTTGTTGAGTTCGACATGGACTCACTCTTGCTATTTCCCCACATCTCAGGAAGGGTACCAGACTGTTAGATTCTGGAATTGTTAGGCTTGTGATCAACCAGTTAGTTTGATCCTGGAGTAAAGGTTGCACCCGGTGTTCGGAGTTGTCTTTCCGCTGTGTTGCTCTTTAAGGTATATTTTATACTATTGTGTTATGTATATTAAGCATTTGTCTTTTGATATTACACTTATCTGTGGCTATATGTGAGATTTATCTTCTTTATTTCACATATGGTGTATGTCTGGTTTTGTCCTTAAAACCGGGTGTGACAGATTGGTATCGGAGCAATGCTGACTGTAGGACGCAAGCCTAGTTAGAACTGGACGTTTAGCATGTTCTCATTGTTGCCTATTTCTTGCTTCTCTTTAACTTTGTTATTTTCTCAAAGTTATGCTTAATTCTATCCCCGTTCTGTTATAAAAACCTTGTCTCTATTTTGAACCTTTTCTCCTTGTCTATTAGACGGCTCGTGACGAGAAGACTGTGGATTTCAGAGGTTAAGAGGACTGAATTGTGTCGCTCTTGCTCACTTTTGACAAGAAACCATTAGCGATGCAAAACCAATTACTAGAAGAAATGGCTCAACATGGGAATTCTCAACGATGCTTATCTCAAGGTCAAGCCAACATATCCAAGGGGTCAGAGAAGATACAAGTAGTAGAAGCTTGGAAGAATATGAAATCCAATAAAGATGTTGATAATAAGGCATTTGGAGAGCAAGAACAATGTCACTGCTGTAAGCATTATGGTTTTCCCTGTCTTCGAAATGAGTCTAATAAGGGGAAAGTCAAGGTGGATCCAAATTTTGAGATCAACATGGACAAGAAGAGAAAGGCAATCTCATTAGAACCACTAGTGGAAAGCAATGAGCAAGCAAGTTATACTACATTGTCACATGCAGCCCTGATCCCCTGTCAAACAAATCCAAACCCTGAAGAGTTAGAAGCCCCTTCCGCTAAAACTACTCCCCATGAAGTAGTCATAGATGGATGGACAATTACCTATAAGGAGTATCAACCTCGAAAGGCCAAACAAGCTAGGAAACAAGCCAAAGGGACGAAGGTGAATTTTTATGGCCAGCAAGATAGCAGCATATCAATCAACAGTTCCTTGGAGTATGACATCACAAAAGATCCAGCTAAGAGAAAGTGTTATCATTGCCAGCAGGAAGGAACAAACCTTCTTAGGTTAAGTTATGAAAACTCTTGCCATCACCTACAGGAGTTTTGAGTAGCTCTATGTGTGATTGACAATCTTAGGCATGGCATAAGAAAAACCTTCAGTAAAAGTTGTTTCCCTTCTTTTGAGAGGGCAAAACAACATCCACCCACAACATAGGGAAGGTAAATAGAGATTGGGAAGAATTGAGGGATAGATTCTATTTTGCATGCTTCCCTATATCTCAAATCGCTTCCCTACGACAAGAGATTCTCAGC
Organism: Saccharum hybrid cultivar R570; assembly: GCA_038087645.1. NCBI lineage: Eukaryota > Viridiplantae > Streptophyta > Magnoliopsida > Poales > Poaceae > Saccharum > Saccharum hybrid cultivar. Next base: position 3,959,272 of record JAQSUU010000191.1, on the reverse strand, counting down.
TCCCACCAACATGAGAGGTCCTCCTTTCATGTGCAGTCTGGGCTAGAATTTTCAATCTTAGCACACTCTAGCCTACCCTTATCTATACCAGACCATGTGTTGTTACAACATTTTTTGGTCAGGTCTTGGCAAGGAATCTTACATATAGCTTGATATCACTACCGGAGGGCCCCTTGACCACAAAACCATAATGGAAGGAGAAGTGCTTCTAGATCACATCTTAGAAAACTCTCTTTCCATCAAATCCCTCCATGTAGAACCTGAATCAAGCCATGAGGAAGTCTCTTCGGCTGAGGCAGAACCAACACCTCCCATCTAGAGACCCTCACCTGAACTAGAAACTCCAAGGGAAGGTTTCCAACCTTCAAACTTTTCATTTTAGAGGATGAACTTTTCTGAATATCTTGGAAATACCTCGAATGAATGAACAAATCGAGGTACATTCTGACTTCCACATCCTTGCTAGCCTCAATTTTGATCTTCTCATAGGCTACCCTTAAATAAAAACACTTTTATAAGAAAAACTATCCTATGGGAGCCATGATGAAGAGGTTGGAAAAACTGCTTTCGCCACACCTATCTCTTGCCCCGAAATCCAATGGCAAAGCATCATCCCAACCATGACCCCCTCGAGGAGGTGAAATTCATACCCCCGTTCGTTTCACCTAGGCTTCCTTGTGAAATAGAATGTCCATCATCACCCTCGCTCGAGCTTAAGCAATGTTCCCTTTGGCCATCCAAATATCGTTCTCAATAGATGTTATGTATCTCTTGAGAATGAAAACTTTTGTGCCATGCATGGATACCTTGCTTAAGTGCCACAAGCTTTTATGAGGACCACAACCATCTCTTGCTCCTCGTTTGCAAGCTTTTTGGGAAGATGGTTGTGGATACTTTCATTTTTATATCTCGTAGAAGCACTGTGGCACTAACCTTGCAGCTTGAACATTAATGCTAAATGTTTGGTGGTGAAGCTAGGAAATATACCACCACTGATAGCTGTAAGATGAAGCTCCCATGGTCAAGCTTATGACCATAAACTAAGCACTACCGGGAGATACCCCAGATTATCAAAAAAACAATAATAATAATAGTAATGAAAAAAACTTTTCTTATCAATAAGAAAGCAAGAACATGTTTTCAAGTTAGTATGCACCTTTGGGTATTCTTGTCGCTAACCATTTTAGGTTGAGACTAAGAAGAACAAGGGACATATGATACTAGAAAATATGTGAGCTACATCAACTGAAAACCTTGATACCCTTCGGTGAGGGAACGCACTCAAACAGGAGATTTCGACCTTACACACTTGACTTTTACACAAAAATCCAAGTGTGGGGGAGGATGGTGAGAGCCTCACTACAAGTTCCATCCATATCAAAGGCCATCCAAAAAATGATGTTGCCGGCTCTACCTTGCTATATAAAAAAGAGAAGAAAAAAAGGGAGAGCTATAATAAAGAAAAAAAGTGGGGCTAAAAAATGAGAAAAAATATATGAGATATATATAAAAAAGAAGAAGAGAGAGAAGGACTGGCTAGCCCCACATGGCCACCACAAAACACCAAAGTGTCGCCTAACTCCATCAAGAATTCTCCTCTTTTATACCTTTGTTGTTTACCACCAAGGCCCATGGTCCATACACACTCGCTGTGTGTGTAGCCTAGCCTTGGTGCTAACCTGAGATGGACCTTCTACAATCAAGAAGCCGCTACAGCAGCTCCAAAGCTTCCATCCACGAATGCGGCCAATAAGAATACTCAGGTATGTAAAGGTAAATAAAAGTTCACCAACTCCTTCACTCTTAGTTATCTCCATTAAAACTTGATCATTCAAATTCAAGCTTCCCTTGTGTATGATATATGCTCTAATTTGAGTGTAGTCACACAGGCCTGCGTGGCACATTCATAGGCTTTTTAAATTAAGCATGGTGCTTAGGTTAAAATAGCCTTCTTTAATCAAAATTTGACATGATGTTGAATTTTGATTAATGTACTTGGAGTATTATTTTCATAAACAAAGGAAGTAATCTACAATGGAGATGAGTCAAGGCTATGTTTATTTTGCAATTTCATCTGTAGCCTTGTTTGAGTTATGCTAAAAAGATAAAAATTTGGGTGAAAATAAAAAAAATATACATAAAAAATATATAAATGTGTTTTGCTATAATAATAATAAATATAATAATAGAATAAAATTTAGGCTCCCTAGTATTTCAACTGGTAGGGCCCTTGTTGGTTTTTGTTTTGCTATTCAGTAAAGCAGGTACAAGAATAAGTGTGGGGGAGATCTCTCAAGCAGAAGAACCACGCATTCAAGATCTCCCCCCACATGTTGCACAACATCAAGCAATCATCATGCAGAAGGACAGGGCAAATAGCTTCAGAAAGGATTGGCTGAACCTCTGGTTTAGTCAAATCACATCTGGATCCCTTAAACTTCTTCCTCTACAACAATGGTTTGTTCAATACTACCCTCACTCCCTACATTAAGAAAGATTAAAATTAAATATATTAAAAATACAAAATATTTGACGCTCCATCTCCATGCCATCCTTTGATAAAATTGCATACTCTTTATTCCTTGCTAACATCCCAATAACTTGTGAACAACTATCATAGGGACCCCATGTTATTTAAGGTTGTCTATCGATGGGGAGGCCCCAGAGGCCTTCCACACCGGCAATCCTCCACCAACAGACAGACCTCTCGTCGGCATGGTCTTTCACCTGCAAGTTCACCCTTTGGAGGTGGATCATCACCGTACCGCTATTCATGTTGTTTATCTTCATTTAACTAGAGTATATGCGAGCAATGCTCAAACTAGTATTTGTGTTCATGCTTTTTAATTTAACTAGTATTTGGAATTTGCCTACTATCTCAATAGGAGGACATGGGCGTGATGGCGTCCCAAGCCTCATTGGTCCTGGAGCCTGGTTCTTTGTTTGTGGTCTCGCTCGGAAAGTGGCCCCATGAGGCATCCCTTGATGGAGGCAGCCACCCGTGATTCTGTGCCATGCTGCACCGGTCAGTTCCATAAAAGTCATTTGCCTTTGAAAGGATCAAGATGCCCAAGAGGGGGGTGAATTAGGCTTTTCTAAAATTTATTGCAAGAATTAAATCCTACTAAGCCATAATTCACCCCTAGTGCCTACAAGTGTTCCTAGTGATTCTACCGATAAAAGTTTTGCACCCTAAGTTCCAATCCTAGTCTAGCATGACAATCCTAGGAATGTAAACCAAGCAATAAAAGTAATGCGAGAAAGTAAATTGCTTGAATGTAAAGGGTTAGGAACACGGCGATGGTTTTCCGAGGTATCAGAGAGTCGCCACTCCCCACTAGTCCTCGTTGGAGCACCCGCGCAAGGGTGTAGCTCCCCCTTGATCCACGCGAGGATCAAGTGCTCTCTACGGGCTGATTCTTTGACACTCCGTCATGGTGAATCGTCCACAACCGCTCATAAGATGAGTTGGGTCATCCACAAGCTTTGCCGGATGATCACCAAGCTCTCAATCACCACCAAGCCATCTAGGTGATGGCGATCACCAAGAGTAACAAGCAAGAACTCTCACTTGACCACAACAAGCTTAATGAGAAGGTGGATGCACACTTGCTACTCCCTAGTCACTAATGAGGGTCCTTAATCTTGGATTCTCAAATCTCAAACCTCACTAGAGCTCTTGCACTCCCTTACATATGAAAGGTGTTTCTCATATGTTCACCTCACTTGAAGAAAATAGGGAATGTCAAGAGAAGATCACATTTGGGGACAATTCAAAGAGCAAAGTTAAGGGTGTAGGCAAGATTGCAATATCAAATTATCACTCTCTTTCAAATGTGCTCTATGTTGCTTCATTGAGTTTCAATCTACTATCCGTTGGGCAACTTTGTGATCTTGGCTATCAATGTTCATTCACTCCAAATGAAGTGGTAGTATCAAAGATAGATGACAAGCAAGTGATTTTCAAAGGCTTTAGATACAACAATCTCTATCTTGTTGATTTCACCTCCAAAGATGCAAATTTGATGACATGCTTGTTCACCAAAACTTCACTTGGGTGGCTTTGGTATAGGAGGCTTGCTCATGTTGGAATGAACACTCTCAACAAGTTATTGAAGAAAGAGTTAGTGAGAGGCTTAAAAGATGTCAAGTTTGAGAAGGACAAACCTTGTAGTGCTTGCCAAGCCGGTAAACAAGTTGCGAATACTCATCCAACAAAAGCTTACATGTCAACATCAAGAGTGCTAGAGCTTCTACACATGGATTTGTTTGGCCCTACAACATACAAGAGCTTGAGTGGAAATCTTTATTATCTTGTGATTGTGGATGACTACTCAAGATACACTTGGACATTCTTTCTTCATGACAAGTCTGAAGTGACCGCTTGTTTCAAGAAGTTTGCTAAGAGAGCTTAAAATGAATTTGAAGTCAAGATCAAGAAGATAAGAAGTGACAATGGCAAAGAATTTGACAATACAAACATTGAAGCTTATTATGATGAGATTGGGATCAAGCATGAGGTTTTATCAACCTACACTCCTCAACAAAAATAGTGTAGTTGAGAGAAAGAACCGGACCTTGATTACCCTTGCAAGAACAATGCTAGATGAGTACAACACACCGGAAAAATTATGGGTTGAGGCAATTAATACCGCATGCTATGCATCAAATCGCCTCTTCCTACAAAAGTTTCTTGGCAAGACCCCCTATGAGTTGCTAAATGGGAAGAAGCCGGATGTCTCATTCTTCCAGGTGTTTGGTTGTAAATGCTACATCTACAAGAAGCGGTAACACCTAGGGAAGTTCCAAAGACGTTGTGATATTGGCTTTCTTGTTGGCTACTCATCAAAGTCCAAAGCATATAGAGTATTTAACCATGCCACCGGTTTGGTTGAAGAAACATATGATGTGGAATTTGATGAATCTAACGGCTCCCAAGGAGCAATTGAGAATTGTGATGATGTAGGTGATGAACCATTAAGGAAAACAATGAAGAACATGCTGGTGGGAGACATCAAGCCTAAAGATGATGAAGATGATACTCAAGTGATCATTCCACCATCTTCATCACGCGTGCCTCAAGATGATGACAAAAATGAGAGAGTTGAAAATGAAGACACTCATGTCTCTCATGAACAAGCTGAGGCACAAGCTCAAGATGTTGATGCTCCCCACCCTCCTCCTCAAGTGGTTGATAGAAGATACTCACCTCTACTTCAAGCACATCCACAAGATCTCATCATAGGGAGTCCTACAAAGGGTGTAATGACTCGATCTTAAAAGCTTGCTTCTTTTGTTGAACATCACTCTTTTGTCTCTTATCTTGAGCCTAAGAATGTAGATGAAGCTCTTTAAGATCTTGATTGGATGAATGCCATGCACGAAGAATTAAACAACTTCACCCGCAATCAAGTTTGGACACTTGAGGAGCATCCAAAAGGTGCAAGGATTATTGGAATCAAGTGGGTGTTTCGCAACAAGCAAGATGACCAAGACATAGTTGTGAGGAATAAGGCAAGACTAGTTGCAAAGGGGTTCTCTCAAGTTGAAGGCCTTGACTTTGGAGAGACCTTTGCACCCGTTGCAAGACTTGAAGCCATCCGTATCCTTCTTGCATATGCATCACATCATGAAATGAAATTATATCAAATGGATGTTAAAAGTGCATTCTTAAATGGCTTCATAAATGAACTAGTCTATGTTGATCAACCTCATGGGTTTGAAGACCCTAGATATCCTAATCATGTTTATAGGTTGTCCAAGGCGCTATATAGGCTCAAGCAAGCCCCTAGAGCGTGGTATGAACGATCAAATTGCTCTCTCCCTTATCCTATATGGGCTTGAACTTGGCTTGCATTGTGCAGCGCTTCCTCCATGGAAGCACCATCCCCATTCATGGGGCTTTCCCTAATGTAGAGTACCATTAATTATTGAAGGATTACCACAAGGCCCAAGCGGATTTGTCATTGACCAGGCTGAACGTCGAGATGCTGCGCGCTAAGGTGGACGCCACATGTGATGCATTTCATTTTTCCATGACTGAGGTCTCCAAGGCATGAGTCAACTAGGAGATCCACCTAGAGCAGGGCCAAAACATGATGAACCTTCTTGTAGATCTAAGGACATAGGTCAAGACCCTCGTCCTGTGCGTGCAAGCTGCCATTAACTCGGGCTTCCCCATACGAGCAATGGATAATCTGTTTGCCGTAGAGGAGCTGTTCTGAGCCCTGCTAGCCCACCTTCAAGCCACGGTGACCGAAGCCATTCGTCAGGGGGCTGCCACTGTGCTAGCTGCTACCCAGCTTTAGATTGGCACAACAGTTAACGTCCGGGTTATGGAGTAGGGTTTTTCGCTGGAATCGAAGGACGATGACATTATCGATCTGGTCAAGAGTTTCGAGCCGGCCGCCAATGCCATCTTAGCGAAGGTGGACATGGAAAAGATCTTGCACGCCTGCCTTGACCCTTGATCTATGGGACATATCAGTAGTACTAGTAGTCATGACTAGGTTTGATCTGTGGGACGTCCTTGCGAATATGTGAACTCTTATTTGCATGCATGTCTATGTGAACTTTTGTTGCACTTTATATTAGGTGGGCTAAAACTCTATTGAGAGTGGTGTAGCTCAGGTCGTTTGGTCATTTTGTAGCTGGTTTCTTTTCACTGCAGATTTCTTTTTGGATGTCTTTGATCTGAAACTTAATTTGCTAAACATTTATGAGTGCCTTTGATCTTTGTTAAAGCCAACTCATATCTTTGATAAAATTTGTTGAACTTGAAAGAACCATGCAGCGAGGAGTTCATTTGAACAAGTCTCGCCTCGATCTAATGCAGAACAGAGGAGCCAAAGCTGTTGACTTTACTATGAATGCAAGAAAGTTCGACCGCTGTGTATTTGATCTCGTAGGACAGTAGAGTGTCATAGCAATCAATCTACCCCTCGACTGCCATGACTACTTGGATTAGAGTGAAATAAGTACAAAAAAGTCCTATCACAACCACACCAGGCATTCAAGTCTCAAGCGTGTCATGGTGATCAAAAGCTCTTTTTCTTGATTCACTTATTGTGTCCAGCTTTCTTGCCGCATTTGCTTCATTCTTATATTTTACTACAATTGTTAGAAAGTCTGAATGTGGCACATTTGATCTCGTCAAACACTATATAGTACAGAGCTATGAGGAAAACTATTTGCGTACGGAGTGCAATCGGTCACAACATTTGTATCAGTAGTAGTAGTCATGAGTGGCTTTCCCCTTCTGTCGATTGACACTAAGCGAAATCATGCTTACATATGGCAACAAGTTACCATACCACGGATGTGTACTCTACAACAAATGATCACAACTTCCCCTAACCACATCCCTCTAGATATTCGACGAAATGATGTTTACCTATTTCTTGTAAACCGTTTGCTAATAGTCCAAGCAGCGTAAATTTGAATGGGCCAGACATGTAACTAGTTTTACTTTTATTTGTTTCCTTCAGGGATTCAACAAATGTATTTGTACAAAATAGGTTTCCCTGTATAATATAACATGTGATGTGTTCGGCCCAGTTAGATTTACGATGCTTGGACTTTCTTGCATGTGCTGTAAAATTTGAATAGCTATGTGGCTCCTCTGTTAGGCATTACATCGACGCGAGACTTGATCAGATGAATTTTGTTATGCATGTTTATCATACTACAAATCAGAAAGAGTACTAGAAAGAAACCTATAGGCAAAACCAACCAATAGGGGTAGAAACTGACTACCAATTGACCAAAGGACTAGATCTACACCATACTCAACAGAGTTTAACCCACCATAATACAAAGTTCAACAAAAGTAAACACAAACATGCAAATCAGACTTCACAAATCAAAATCTCTATACATTTGAACATGTCTAACATAAAATGCAAGGGAAGATACATAAGAAAGAGTAACAACATAAGGAAAGAGTAACAACATGTACTCCATTCGTACTCCCAACATAAGGTAGATACATCAAATGCAACGTGAGATATATCAAATAGAACTTTATTTACTCCTCAACTCATCATCGGTATCACTATCCTCATCCTCGTCCTCATCATTGGTATCAACATCGTTGTCGTCCTACTCTATAGCCATGAGGCCCTTTTGCTCATCAGCGGTGATGCGGTTGCCCACCTGCTCAGCATCGGCACGAACCAGGTTGCGCTAGTGCTTCTCGATGTTGTGGGTGGTGCTGATTCCCTATGTCATGATGCTAGTGTTGAAGCCATATATTCGGCTCTGGTAGCAGGCGAGGATGTACTCCGTGTTGTCCGCACAATTCTTGTTCAGGTAGGCTGGCAGTTCTTCTAGGACATCGGTGAGTTAGTAAAAAATGAAGACGTAATTGCTCACCTTTTCCTCCCAAGGTGGGTTGAGGGTGCCCACCACTGATAGTCCTTAATGTAAACTATAGACCATCAACTAATGCCTGATTTGATATAAAAACTTATAAAGCATAATTATAGGGTTTGATTCTAATGAGTTCCATGAGTGTTGGTTTCTCACTTGTTTTGTAGGATATTCAATATTTCAACATATAAAAGTATCTCAAGTGATGAAATAGAGCACACCATTGTGAAGAGCTCGTTGAGATGATTGAAATGGACATAACACTTGCTATATTTGGAGTTCTGGAGAGAAAGATATCACATCTTTGGTGGAATACAACTTGGGAAGTCTCTAGAACATCCTAGAACTATCACCACCATAAGTTTCAGGGACCAAACTGACAGAATTCTACAACTCTATAAATTATTATATTTCAGGGATTAAAATAAGATTTGGGATGAGGAGAAACCTATCATGATACGATGAATTGCGCAAACGGACCGAACCCTGGCACAGGAAGGACGTGGAAGACACTAGAACGAAGCGAGAGGCGAGACGCCACTAGGGGGGCCGGCTGGCCCCACCCCTAGACCAGTCGGCCTATCAGAGATACCAATCATGTTCTCTTTCATGCAATGTGTTCCAACCAAACTCTACTACGCATCTCCACCATTGATTATGTCGGTTTGATCCGAGGGTTGTGGTTCATCCGCCTAGACTATATAACCAGACCCCAGACCCCCTCCATATTCAATCAATCATAATCATAGCTAGAGGTGTCCCTTGGAAGGATAACCTTAGAGCTCCACCAAACCTAGGGCATAGCTAGATAGAATACAATTAGAGGAGGCAAGCTTCGCTTGGATTTCGGATCGTGTCGCAAGGAGTCTCGGTAAAGCCTTGTACTTCTCTCTTGTATCAACATTATTGATCTATTTGTTCTATTTGTTCATCTAGTTCATCGTCTAGTTCATCGTATTCTTAACTAGTTCTTATTATTCTTCTAGTTCTTGTTCTAGTTGATCATATTGTTCTACTTGATATGACTTTATTCTTAATCGATTATATATTCTTAGTTATAATGATCATTGTCTACTTTGATTATATATCTAGCATGGTTAGATTATATTTATATTCAAGCACATGTTCATATAGCACTCATTCTTGTGATCAGAGGGTGAGTGGTCGACATTGTGTAAGCGTGGTGCTTATACGTTGTTTACCTGCGGATGCACCCTATATTTCAGGACATCAAGTGGTAGATCGCGGGTGTGATATTCCTGTTGAGTCCTCTATAGTCCACTCCCCGAATATAGGCCTAGTAAGACCTGGTTTCAAGGCTAGATTATGCTTTGTTCTTAATCCGCCTTAGAAATGTCTCTTGTGTGAAGATATAATATAATTGATACAATGACTGCTAGATGTAATTGCACTAATCAATGTATACTATGACTTATAATTAGAATAATTAGGAATTAGTCTCTAATCTCTTGTTCTAAACAATGCTAATGCTATAGGGTGGGAATGCTCTAGGACCTTTATAGGATGATCTTGAACTATTTATCTTATTATCTTTATCATATGATTGAATCCCTGTTCTGAGTAAAGATAGTGACCTAGTTACTCTCTTATCACATGTGGGTGTAAAAGTTATAGCCTATATCCTTTATATTTCATGTCCATTCCCAGTGGATATTTCATGTCCATTCCTAGTGGTAAAGTATAAATAACGATACCTAAAACATTCCTGGGTGAAATGCTACAACGGGTGTATTTTTTTCTATGCGCTTGCAGATAACCTTTATTCTATATTTTATGTAAGTGTCATAATCATAAGTACAACCACATCTCTAGTGTCGTGTTAGGGATGACAACTTAACTTAAGCGATGCTAAGAGATGCCAACACCCACCCTGGTGTTCTATAGCACATGCCTCATCTTCAAGAAAGCCTTACTCATGATGACAATAGCCCAATCGTCTCTATCTCCAAAGGGATCCACCAGAGCTTCATCTTGATTCACCATGGGCACGACATCATCCTCACCACAGGCATGACATCATCCCCCTCCCGTGCATGCTTCACAGAAGGCTTGCCCTTCACCATGGCTGTGGCTAACAGTGAAGTAGGTTTGGAGAAGACAACCGCACATTCCTAGCGATTTTAGATCTACAGTGGGAATGGGAGGGCTCGGGGAAGGAAGGAAAATAAGCGGAGTTGCAGAAGAGATCGCAACGGTTAATATATCACTACTATAGAGGAGCCATTGGTGTTTTTTGGGAACAAAGAGGAGTCATTGGTGTTGAAATGTTACTGCACACGCAAAATCCATTGGTGTTGAAACGCGTCTGATACACTGCATAGATCTTAGCTTACATTACAAACACATTAAAGTTGCTGCAAAATAATGACAACATCCATCTAAGAGGAAATTAACATATTCATAGACAATCAAATAACATTGATCCATTTAAACATCATGACAGAGAGATACATCAAATGTAGCTTTATTTACTACTTTGCTAATGACTCCAACTCCGAGAACAAGGGAACATAGGTATGATAGTAAGGTCTACCGATGATTTCTGGCAGGATGTCATGTCTACCATACATAATGTAATGCGTAGGGATGACATAAACTTTTCTTCTATCCATGTTATATGCGATGACGGATCTTTCCACCACAACCCCAGCAAAGGAAACCAAATTCCACTCCAGGTGAACTATAACCGCTATGTAACACGACTCAAAATTAAAGTAACCCATTTGTTTCTTAGGGCATGTTTGGAGGGTGGCCGAGAGGGTGGCTCGCGCCCCCGAGCTACAGCGCTCCATGTTTGGAGGCCATGGGCCGGGTGGGAGCCAGGCTCCCTAGGAGCAAAAAGGAGCTCTCGGCCTGGCTCCCGGGAAACGGCCACCCCCACCGTTTTTTGAGGGTCTGGCTCCCGGCGGTCGCTTCAGGCGATTTCAGCTGTAAAATGACCTTGGGCCAGGCTGCAGGGGGTGGAATCAAACACATTCTTCTTTGGGCCTGGCTGGTTTGGTGCTTCTCCCAAACATGGGCCCTTGCACCACATGGACCTGGCGGGGGCTGGCCACAGCCTAGGCGGCGGGCCTGGCTCCTTGGGAGCAGCGTAGCAAACACGCCCTTAGTCTTTCCAAACAACTTACACAGGCTAATAGTATGCTTCAATGACCATTTATTATTAGTACCATAGTCTTCAAGGATTAAGATTGAAAGCTTGGACATATTGCGACCACCAATAGTACATTAACACAGGTGACCCTGAGCTTGATGGATGGAGCGTGAAAAATGATGCGGCCAGTTAGGAATTTTCCTCCATGCCTTTCCCTTCATATCCACAACAAGTATACAATGGTAGCAGAACACAATATAGTGCAGACAACCGTTAAGAAACATAGTTGCTGATTTTGACAATGCCCACTTAGCCTCCTCTCCCCATTTAGATTTCTTAAAGATCCATACTATAGTTTTAGATGAGTAGATGTCCACACCCATGCACTAACCATCCTCCTCCATATGTTCAAACACATGGAAGTCCGAGGAGGCTATCGGATCGAACCCCAATCGATCCACACCAATAGAATAGATTCTAGGTGGCATTACCTTCAACTCCTGGGTTGCCGGATTATAGACGACATAGCAGTATCCATCAGCCCTAAGGCACCAACATAAGATAAGGCCGTTGCAGCAATCTGAGACAGCTACATTATTCATGGTGAAGGGCAAAAAGGACAAGGGGGGGGGGGTAAACATCGATGATGCTAGTGAAGTTTCTTTGGCCTTAGATTCCATTATAGAAGAAGTCGGCCATAGTCTGGGGCATCAACTTATGGTTGTCCGAGATGAGGCGTCTCTAGGAGTGACAGACATATTTGCAGCAGAACAAGGAGCGGGTGGTGAGGCGGCGAAGGATCTGAACAAAGACATCATTCATGAGGCTAGCCAATGTGTTCCTCTTGTTGGGGCCCTCCTCCATTTCATCATGTGCAAGCAGTAGGATGAGAGCTTGCTCAGTAGTGAGATCACTGAGGAAAATAATCCAACAAAGATCCATCAGTGAAGTCCACAATTCATACCAAAGCGCAACTTTAACAACCATTAACAATTTTCATGGTATGACCTCATCTAAAATTAGAGTAGCACCACATAGATATATATAACTCAAACTAGAGTAGTAGTTAATGGAGCTATAACCATTACAATTCTAGCTAAATGAAGTCCAACCATCACACTTACAATTAGTACATGAGCTCAGAGCTTCTTCCATAGGAGATAGACAAAGATTAAGAGGACTACAATTACAACAGTTTTAAAGGATGAAGAGGGTGGGGCAGCTGTTGGGTTTTGAAGATAGAAGTCATCATCATGAGCTTAGGCTAGATTTGAGTTAGTTCTTAACTTAAAGGTAGCCATTCCTTTTTCATAGGAGTTGTACTTTTTATAACAAGCACCATGAAACCTATGAACTTATCTATGGTAGTCAGGCCAGTTGTAGTAAACTCCTGGCTCATGGCCATCGAACACAACATAGCAGGGATGACTCATCTCAAATATGCACAACCCGAACAGGTTGCCTCAGTTTTCACAAGTAGAATGTCAGTGAACAAGTGGTAGTGATCATCATTGGCATCAGTAGCAAAATGTGTAGCTTAGACATTAATTAGTGGCCTCAGTCATGTGAATGATGGACACAAAGCATTGATTTGCTTTTGATGCCTTCCTCTTGTTTGGAACCAAATCGATAACTTGGTTGTCAACAAGAAGAAGACATAGAAAGCAAACATATAAGCTGCATCCTAATACATCCAACGGCCATGTAAACATCATTGGCACAAAAACATGGCCTTAGATATGTTACAAGTTCAAAATACCATAAGGACTCAATACTGGCTCTAGAGCATATGAAACAGAAATGTAGAATCAAGCAAGCACTGGACAGAAAAAATACTTTAAGGCAAAAGTGAAGGGCATGTTTGTTTGCCTAGATAGATCTGCAAGTGACACGCCTTGGCAGAAAACCAACCAGTGCCACCTCCTAGTTCATTTCATCATCGTTGCCCTAACCAGATCTAAAATGCTACAATATTTCTTGTATACCTCATGTTCAAGTAAGGACCAAAACAGTGAAACGAACAGGAAAAGGCGAGAAAGGAGACCTGCGGATCGGATCTGTCGCCTCTGTCATGGCACACGATGGACACGGACGCCAATGAGGCCACACTCCACCAGGAAGACCCACCGCCTAGCCTCCAAAAGGAAGCTTGAGCCACCATAGCACACTGGGGATCCTCCATTGCTGCCGCCACCACTAGCGTCACAAGTCTAATAGGCACATATTTGTTTCCACTTGCAGGGGATAGGGATATATCCAATATATAAGTCAACCTATCCACACAGAGAACATATACTACTCCAAAGACATGTCAACACAACTAGACATCTAGCGTAATGGTGAAGACAGTCTATTCCTTGCTCCGGGCCCCGAGTTTGACTCCTAGGTATCATGGTTTTTTAGTTTGAATTTATTAAACACTAGTGGCAACAAGTGACACGCAAGCCATCGGGTCCCACAGGTCTAATGGAGACGGAGAAATGTCCCATAGGTACACGTGACACGTAAGTCGTTGGGCCCTAAAGGTCAGATGGTCCCACAGGTACATGTGACATGCAAATCATTAGGTCCCACAGGTCGGATAGAGATAGAGAAAGGTGCCTTTGGGGCCCTGTTGACGGTCGTTAAATACAATTATAAACCATCAATGAAACATGAATAAGGGCATAAATCAATCCCTAACATAGAATTAGGGGTTAAACTAATATAATTTTATAGGTTTTGGTGAATCTGTGTTTCTACAGGGGTTACTCAGGAAAAGAGGCAAAGAGGACCCACACGTTAGGCTAAAAAGCATATTCTACATGGACACCAACGCATGAAGGATCTAGAAGACATGAGAAGGCAACCCACCAAAGGAGGGGCCCACCTGACATAGAGGCGGGGTCCATTGATGCACCCCTAGGTCGATCGACATGGCCTAGTCCCACCTATCAGTCGTCTTCGCACGTCGGTCTGCCACCGCCATTGAGGTCCAATCTCTGCCATTGCTTAAGTCAGTTTGATCCTAGGGCACTGGTTCATCCCACCGGCCTATATAAGTAGCCCTGTATCCCCTAAGGCAGAGGCATCCTAAAACCCTAATTCATATTTTCTAGTGAGGATCAAGAGAGGGGTCCCATGAAAGGATTAACCTCTTAAGAGCTAGCATTCAAGAGAGATTAGTCCTAAGTAGGATCTAGTCTTTAGAAATAGAGAGGTAGAGAGAGGAAAGAGTTTGGAGGAGGTGTTGGCCTGTCGGTTCTCCCTCTATGGCTTGTACCTTGGCAGAAGTCAACCTACGTCTAAGATTTCTCTAGTAATCAACTTCTAATTTCAGTAAGCAACATTGTTCATATTGTTCTCCTGGTTTGCGAGTCTCTTTTGAGTACTTTAATCTATCTAGCTTAGGTGAAAGTATTATTCATAGTGTAAGCATGACGCTTAGGCTCAGATAACTCATAGATGCACCCTTTCTAGATCGGTGATAGATTCATGATTGTGATAGCTACTATATATATGACAATACTCTATATATATTTAGTTCATTGAATCCTCTATAGTCCACCTCTCGTCTGTAGGCCAAGTAGGACCTGGCTGCTAAGGAAAGCATTATCTGCTAGTGTCTTTTCTTAAGTAATGTCCCTAGATAGAATAGTAGAAGACATAGCTTACTGAGATTAGAACGAGAAGGCCTTGGCAATTTTCTCTACACTCTCGACCTTCTTAAGTCTTGTTGCTGCTTCGGGTTAAGTTGGACCATAGTTAACCTCACACATTTCTCTGTGGATATGATATTTAAAACCCTCTAGGTGAAAGCTACAGTAGTATCCGTGCGCTTGTGGATTTATCTGTGTGCATTAAAATATACCAACAAGCTTTCTGGCACCGTTGCCGGGGAAACGGTTGCTGAGTTAACTTCAAACCTAGCTTAACCTTGTATTATACTTTTATACTTTTATCTTTTTATTTTCTACTTTATCTTTTCTTTTCTATCCTTATGGATTCCATAAATTCCACTCCTATCCATTTATATGCTGCACCCATGAGTGCAAGCTCCAAGCCACCAGAATCTTCAGAGCCTATCCTAGCACCTGGCTATGAGCTATGCCCGTGTTTTATAAACATGATTCGAGAATAATCCTTCTTAGGAGAAGTCTATGCAAACCCATACTCCCACCTACAAGAGTTTTAACAGACCTATGCATGCTTATGTATCACTGGCATGTTTGACAAGACCTTAAGATGGAAGCTCTTTTCATTCTCTTTAATAGGAAAAGCTAAATAGTCATACAATCTGACCGTCGGAAGTATGCAAGGAGATTGGAGATGTTATGCTCTAAATTTTGCTTGAAATTCTTTCCCATCTCTAGAGTGGCAAGCCTTTGAATAGAAGTTCTAACTTTTAAACAACATGAGGAAGAGCCTCTTGATGCATCCTGGGATCGTTTTAATGACCTCATCACCACTGGCCCAGACCTTGCTATTCTAGACCTGATTCTGCTTCAACATTTTTATTTAGGTCCTAGCAAGGATGATGCGCAAGACCTTAATGTAGCCTCTAGAGGATCTTTCCTTTCTTTGTTTGTTAGTGAAGCAAGGCTTATCCTTAACAAAATCCTTGGACGCACCATCTACACTAGCATTCATGATGAACTTCTAGAGGAAGAGAAGGAATCATTCCCTGAATAAGAAGAGGAAGTTTTGATAGCCAAATCATGACCATTCTAATTCCAAGATTTAGCTATCAGTCTCTAATCATCAATATCCCAAAATCCTCCAAGGGAAGAAGAAATTCCACCTTTAGAAAACTCTTTTGAATTTAAGGGTAATCTCATTGATTTTGGGAGAACAATGAAATCTCATCCACATGAGACCTCCAAGTGAATATAATCCAACTCCTCTCAAGGAAGAGTCTCTTAGGAAGCGTCCTTATTCCCATATAGGATATCATGAAGAATTCAAGGATGACATGTCTAGTGATGCCATAGAAGGAGAGCCAAGCCATTTAGAAGTCAATTCTACCTTCTCTCCTTCTATGCCTACACTAGATGTCTTATCTGAACCCATCTTTCAACCCATCCTTGACCTCGATGATCCCTTTTATGCTCTCTCCTAAGTCTTATGATGACCCTAGAAATATATTAAGACAACCAAATCATAGGAATCATGAAGACTACAAGGATGGCAAAGAAGAGCAACGATAATGGCAGGAATGTATTAATAATTGTCTAGATATATAAAGAATACATATGCCATTGTCAAAGAATAGATGGACAAGGACGAAGCCTTATGTATAGGATCCAAACTTGGCTTAGATCCAAATGATGAGCTTAAATCAATCTCTTCAATGAACATGACTTATTCTAGTTTGGAGGAAGCCTTAGACGAGACCAACCCTAGAAACACCAATCCATGGGAAATCTTAGACAATAAAACATCTAATAAATGTCATAGGTATGGAATGATAGAGACAAACTTGTTGCCTATAGACATCCATAAAGAAACACCCTTGGAGTTTGAAAAAAAGATGACATCAACGAGCATGGAAGTTACTTCATGAGCACCTCATCGAATCCATACCCGTATGAGAAATCTCTTGATTCAATTGGTCTCTCCAACATTACTACACATAAGATCCTCAACCCCCTCATACTCTCTACTCATAAAAATTTTGAAAGGGTGGTTGTAGATGCGTATATTTATCATAAATATTGTAGATCTCATTGTGTGAATCTTGAGATAGGTATCCAAAGATTGGTGTTGGAGGGGAAACCACTTCACTAATTAGAAGCACAATTCAAGGTTTCCCAAGGACGAGCTTATGTTCTAAGGCAAGCACTTTCAAGAGATAACATGAGCTTTCATCTTTTTACCCTTGTGAAGTGAGCATAGAAATATAGTTGCAAAAATATTTCTTTGGGTATTTTTGTCACTAACCATTCTAGGCTTGGAGCAAAAGGACGAAGGATGACAATGCAAGATATGTCCAACCAATCATTTTGCAACATTGAATCACATCCATCCAGGTTTAATTTTGCAATGCAAAATTCAAGCTTAGGGGATGTGCTTCTCTTAAAAGTCTTATGCCATGTTGCTAATTTTTGGTTGTCTCTATCTCCTAGTCATGCTCAATTTGCTAAACTATAATCATGCTCTTTCATCTTAAGTTGAATAAATCTCTATAGCGCTTTCATGTTACCTTTATCTGTCATAGTAAAATTTTGGTTTGGAAGTACTGATCATACTTCCATAGGTATTTAAATTAAGCATGGTGCTTAGGTTAAATAGCCTCCCTTAATCAAATTAGACATGGAGTCTAGTTTGATTATTGAACTAAAAATTGCTTGTGTAGACATTGAATATTTTGTTAGACTAACCCCTGTAGAAAACTCTCAATTCAATTTGGGTAAGTTATGAGATGAATTCAAATCAGAGATAAAGTAAGGCACATGACGAACTTAAAGAAGACACAACTCATTCATCATAGATGTAAGAACTATATACCTTATTCAACATGGATGAAAGAATTGTAAGTACCAAAGTTCATTTACTTTGTCTTCTACTGCAAGTTACCTTTGTCTTGAGCCATGCTTGTAAGAATGTGATAAACAAAATCTATGCTAAAATAATCTCAACGCCATCTTTTCATTAGCATAGAAGAAACACAACAGAATTTTGGACAAACAACCCATATTTTAAAACTGTATATTCCTTCGGGTATGTGTTGTCCACAAATTTGTTACAGGCATAAAAATGAGTGAGGCTAACACGAGGTGTCAAATGATCAAAGAGCAAAAAGATGGCATGACAAAAGAATGAGAAAGATATGTGCACTCTGTGAGACAAGATGTTCATGAATAACTCAAGATTCAAGGAAGAAAAGGACCATCAAAAGTTGTCTGTCCTTCATCACATGGTGTCATCACACTCTAATGATGAAGGTAACATCTTAAGGTAAGTGGTCATCATTTTCCTTTTGATCTTGATACGCACATAAATGAAGAAACAAACATATTTGAGTTACAATTTCACTTAACCTAATTTGATTAAGTCAACATGTTTAGTTCTTTAAAACTTATTCCTAGCATCACTTTCTTAATCCCATGGTCTTAACCAAATGAGCTAAAAAATGCACATCTCATTTCTGGAATATGATAGTCATAATCATGAAATCATTGATACATTACGCACAGATAGACAATCCTTCCATAGGTTAAGCAATTTAATCCTTTTTTGCCAAATGTGTTTAAATGCTACATTCATACTCCATCTTTTGATCTTATCATCCATGTTATAATGGAACAAAATATACAACATTGAATTCATCTTGTTCGATGTGCCCAAGGTTAGAGAAGGATAAATAAAATTTTGGTTCTGTTGGTGTTTTTCCACCAACATAGCCCATGCACTTGATCTCTACCTTCTCTTTGCAAGTAGGACACACTTCAAGCAAAGTGTGGAGGAGTTTGTCAATTTCCCAAATTCTATAAGTAAAAATTCTGAACCTGCGAACATGCATGCACACTGAGCAAGGTGCTGCCAGCTTCCACTATTAATGCTTCACTTCAAACTATTGGAGAGCGAAGAACATGGGTGACATCATCCTCATAATCACCATCTCAAGAGGCGCAGTTATCAAGGTGTCCACCTTTGGGATCAGATGATGCACCTAAGGAATGAATATAGTAAGAAGTCCTGTTCAGAGGACTTCAACCACTGAACCCTCACCGGGAGGTAAAATCGGTAATTATCCATATTTACTCTTTCGCATTGCATGGATTAATTCCCCTATAGCATATTTGCATTAGCACCGCATTAGAAAAGAAAAAATATATATTTATTTGCTGCATGGCATCATAAATCTTAAGCACCATGTGAATAATTTTATAGCATATAAAAACCCATAGGAATATTCATCGTGCTGGCATAAAAATAAAAATAAAAATAAAAATAAAAATAAAAATGCATTCATCTTGTTACATTTTCTTTGTATCGTAGAAAATACAAAAAAATTGAGAAAGAAATCTTGCTAAAACTCTGCTTAGAAGAAAAATCAGAAACAATCTCAAAGGCTTTGGACAACTAAGGCTTAAGTGGCCAACCACTAACGCTTAATCTGTTCCATAAGTTTTATTGTCTATTTTGAGTTTCACAAGATTTAAAGGACCAACAAGAGCTAACAAACAAGTGGATGTTCTATCCACTGTTGAAGCACTGTTTCAATAGTCATCAACATCAATCAATGCTCCGATAGAGCAAGTACATCTCCGCTGCTAGTCTGCTACTCTATAAGATCAAACGACTACGTCAACATCCAGCTTAGGGGAAAGGCACCCCCGTGTATCTAGCTAAGTATTTTTCCCCTTTTAGTTTTGCTATTTTAAAGTTTGCTATATATTTGCTAAAGAAATAAAAAGATGCATAACAAACAAAACAAAATAAAAATTTGTCTTAGTTAGTTATATATTAGTAAGGTGTGATCTTAAAACTCTGCAAATAAAATTAAAAGGTGTGTCTAGTTTATTTTTAGGAGTTGAATAAATAAGAGGACTCAGAGTAATCTTTTAAATGGAAATGATGAATAGTTGCTCTGTCGTAATTCCTTTCTAGTACCTAGTTTTCAGCCTCGAATTCTTCTAAGTTTTGGATAAAGCTGTTTTGATATAAGGATTTACTCTGAACTTGAAACTCGTGGGTAGCGAATGCTTGATCTAAGTCTGGGTAATTGACGGATATGATATGAGAAGGTCTGAGCTGCTATTTATTATGTTCCAAGTAACACTAGAGTTCTGAAGATTTACTTTTTGAAAACATAAAAATATTACATGATGAGTTCCTGTATGACAAAGCTTGAATTCTCACCAAAGCTATACATGTTATTTAGGCTACAAAAACTTTCACATATATGTTGTTTGCTTTTGCATTGAGTTTTATCAAGCTTTATTGATGCCTTATGAGAGGTTTTTCATGCTCTTAAAATCAAGATCACGTACACACCACCTACATATGCACTACTCCTACACTAGAGGTAGGCGCAAAAACATGCCTTCCATCTAGATCCACCCAAAAACGTTTTACTCCTACACTAGGAGTGAACACAAAAACATGTTTGTTAGGTTTCCCATCCGTCAAATAAATGCTCCAAGTTCTTGTTACTATCTCTCAAAGTTTTGTTACAGAAAAAGATATGGGGCTATGCAAAAGTTATTCATGGAAAAAAAGGAGTTGAAAAAATAAACAAGTATCTAAGATATCTAAAATAATGGGTACTCAGATGCACACCTAGTAAAAAAGGGAGATGAATAAGATAGCCCCTAATCTCTAGCAAATGTTTCTAAGTTTCAAAAGAGAGATATGTTTTTAAGGAGCAAAGTAGAATTAGGATCAACCACTATATATATCCACACACATGCATATCTTGATTTGATTGTATGACTTAACTCTCTTTAGATCCATTATTTGACTTTATAATATATGCATTGCAAGTGGGTAGCTTTCTCCCTACGTATGAACTCCACATAAGCCTTAGTAGTAGGAAGAGAAAAAGGCATAACATCATTATTGCCTTGGTGAGGATCCACAAATACCACATATTGAGAGAGTTGAGAGTGTCATACAATGGAATCTCTAAGTTTTATTTTGAAAACTTCTAAAAACTCTAGAATGATGGTTGAACAAAGAGCTCGAGACATAGTGCTTGACTTGATCGTTCTGTCTTTCAATTGGTCAAGACCCAAGTGAAGGCTAAGAAACCCCGTGGTTCAAGGTAATATGAGTGAGTTTGAAAGTCAGAGTAGTTTATTCTAATACAAAGGGGAGTTCTTGTTTGAACGCATGTGTACTTTTGAGGTGTGAAAGTATTGAAGCAACTCCTAGTCTATTGCTGAGTTTAGCTTTGCTCAGAGACGAGCAATGGTTAAGCTTGGGGGAGTTATTGACGGTCGTTAAGTACAATTATAAATCATCAATGAAACATGAATAATGGCATAAATCAATCTCCAACATATAATTAGGGGTTAAAGTGATAGAATTCCACAGGTTTTGGTGAATCTGTGTTTCTGCAGGGGTTACTAAGGAAAAGAGGCAAAGAGGACCCACACGTCGGGCTAAAAAGCACATTCTACGTGGGCACCAACGCAGGAAGGATCTAGAAGACACGAGAAGGTGACCCACCAAAGGAGGGGCCCACCTTCCCTTGAGGGGGTCGGCTGACCCATCCCTAGGTCGCCTGACCTGACCTGGTCTCACCTGTCAGCCGTCATTGCACGTCGGTCTCCCACCGCCATTGAGGTCCAATCTTCGCTGTTACTTAAGTTAGTTTGATCTGAGGGCTCTAGTTCATCCCACTGGCCTATATAAGCAGCCCTGTGCCCCCTGAGGCAGAGGCATCCTAAAACCCTAATTCATATTTTCTAGTGAGGATCAAGAGAGGAATCCCATGAAAGGATCAACCTCTCAAGAGCCATCATTCAAGAGAGATTAGTCCTCAGTAGGATCTAGTCTTTAGAAATAGAGAGGTAGAGAGAGGGAAGAGTTTGGAGGAGGCGCCGGCCTGTCGGTGCTCCCTCTATGGCTTGTATGTTGGTGGAAGTCAACCTACGTCTGAGATTTCTCTAGTAATCAACTTCTTATTTTAGTAAGCAACATTGTTCATATTGTTCTCCTAATTTGTGAGTCTCTTTTGAGTACTTTAATCTATCCAGCTTAGGTTAAAGTATTATTCATAGTGTAAGCGTGGCACTTAGGCTCGAATAACTCATAGATGCACCCTACTTTCTGGATCCATGGTAGATTCACGATTGTGATAGCTACTATATATATGACAATACTATATATATATATACACACACACACACTCTCTCTCTCTGCAGTCCACCTCCTATCTATAGGCCAAGTAGGACCTAGTTGCTAAGGAAAGCATTCTTTGCTGGTGTCTTTTCTTAAGTAATGTCCCTAGATAGAATAGTAGAAGACATAACTTACTGAGATTATAATGAGAAGACCTTGGCAATTTCCTCTACACTCTCGACCTTCTTAAGTCTTGTTGCTGCTTTGGGTTAAGTTGGACCATAGTTAACCTCACACATTTCCCTGTGGGTACGATATTTAAAACCCTCTGGGTAAAAGTTATAGCGGTATCTGTGCGCTTGTGGATTTATCTATGTGCGTTAAAATATACCAAAAGGCCCACAAGTCGGATAGAGAAGGGTCCACAAGCACAAGTGGCACGCAAGCCGTCGGGTCCCACAGGTCGAATGGATATGGAGACATGCCCCATAGGTTCAGGTCCCATAGGTCGGATGGAGAAAGGGTCCCACAGGTACACTTTTCATGGAGAAAGGATCGAGCGGAGACTTTTATGATGAACTGCAAGCATCACGGATGAGTAACTGTAGGTCCCATAGGTACACGTTGGATGGAGAAGGTACCGTGTGGAGATCTATGATGAAGCGCCATCATTATAGATCGAATATTATTCGTCATAGATCAGTAATTAATTCAATGACGAAGCCCTATTCATCACAATTCTGAATAAGATCATCATAGATGAGCAGAAATAGTCACGCAAGTGATCTGTGATGAAATGATGTGCTGTTCTATGATGTTCTTTTGTGACAATATCCGATTTCATCATAGATAAGGGGGGTTCGAGGTTCGTCACGATGATCTTTGACTAAACCAAAAAATTCATCATAAAAGCGATTTTTATGACGGTTTTGGATTCGTCATTAAAATTTTTGTCATAGAAGTGGATATTCCTAGTAGTAGAGAAAAGATATATGTCACAGCACAACAAATGGACACAAGTAGTATTCCTTCTACTCTGCCTTACCTCCAAATTTATAGCCTAGGGGACTTCTATAGTTGGTTTGTCGAGTTACGCGCGAGATTATTGCAATCAATATGGAATGCGAACCGGCCAAGAGCACCATGAAAGGATAGGAATAAAGATGGCTTGGAATGAGAATTTTAGAACAAAAGTATATTTTATTCCAAAATGAGGACATGTGTTCACACCAAAATTTGGATAGATGCATAGGAAGCCCAAAACTCAAGGAAGTGTGTGTGAGTGTTGAATGTCCCAACTTTCAACACCGTCCTCACCACTTATTATGCCAAAAATTGTTGTATACCTCGTCTTCCCTGAAGCGTGCTCCCTAGATCACGCATCTTAACTACACCGAGTCTAGGTGCATCTTCAAGGTTGGCCTGTTTAAGGCGGGTCTGGGTGCACTGAATCTCTCGCCCCTACCCTCCCTCCAAATCCCTTAGCATTAGACTGAGTGAGAGAGTGGCAACTCCTTTCGTCCACCAAGGTTCATGGTGTACTTCAGCGGCTTCACTGTTGCTGGGAGAAGGCTTTCAAGATCGGGTTCTACAGCGGCCTGTTGGTGGCCGTTTGCCTTGGGTGTTAGTGGAAGTTCTACGAAGATGGGGACAAACAATACCATCGATGGCTTGGGTCACTGGTGACATGGCCGCTAGGCTCGTTGATGGTCAGCGTGCGAGAGACTTCTAGGTCAAAATATTTGTGGGAAATCCTATAGGGCGGAGGGTGCCTTGTTGTTGTAGGGAAACCTTTTGAGCCCACAGATCTTGACCTAGGATCTCTCGCGTAGTGCCTTTGAACCCACAGATCTTGACCTACGAACCCCCACATATCAATTCAGCGACTTAGAACCATCGAGTCATTGCCATGCGTTCCTCCCCGATGTTGAAGAAGATGGCGTAGGCAAGGTTCCTCATAAGGCTCCTCATCCTCTCAGATGTTAGAGGGAGTTCCGCGAGGTGGTTCTTCCCAGGCTTTTTCCAGGTGTCATCCCTACTCGTGGCGAAGATCCGAAGGCATGATGAAAGTTGAGTTATGCTTTCGTCTGGCTTCTATGCTTCGTGAGATGTCCATCGCTGAGTATGGGGATAAACCAATTATCACAAGGTTTTTGTTATCATAACTATAGTTATTGATAGATCTTGTTATTGTATGCCTGATGAACAAAAAGTGTAACAGAGTTAATCGAGAAAGAATGTCTTTTGTTGATTTTGAACGATATTACCTCACTGAGATGCTGGTGGAGTGTTGCTTTGTATGTGCAAACCGCCATATGGTGTGGATCTATTATCATGTCCATTGTTATTGTAGAGATCAGTACCTTTATTATGTAACATCAGCTGGCAAACTTTGTCATGTTAGCATCCAATGTTATTGTAAAAAGTACACTATCTGTTCAGTAAGCTATTAAGGCTTAGCTAAATTAGTATCAACATTGTATAATTCTATCATCATCGGATATAAGCGTCGTTGAAAAAATTGTATCATTGTCGCTGTTCATTGTTAGGTGCTAACATCTTCTTGCTATAACATGCAAAAATATTGTTCATAACATTTTGTTCCTTTCCAATGTTCAATTTTTGTATGACATGTCTGTCCTTTGGTGCTAACATCTTCTTTAAGACCCAATCAGCACCATTGGTAGCCTTCACTGTCAAAATTCGCAAGCCAGTGTGAGACTCTCCCGTGTTTTTAGAAATTTTGGTAGAAATTTTTGTTCTTGCAAGTCCTACTTTGTAGTTAGCTTACAAAGACCACTATCCACCCTATCCATCTTCTCCTCAGTGCTGCTATTCCTCATCGCCGCTCCTGCTCTCTAGTGCTGAATGACGCAATCGCACCTACTCATCGACGTGCAAGCCATCACTCACCGCCAACAAGCTAGTGTCCCGTGCCGGTATGCCTCACTAGCACGCCCACACAGATCCACCGGTGACTAGGCTGGTACTCATTACCGATGTGGCCGCTCAAGCTCACTGCCACAAGATCCAAGGGCAAGGCTAATGCTTTCACACTTTCCTTATCCATGTTTCTTGGCTTTTTATTCCCCTCTTATCTCTGATTCAGGCGACAGCGCCGTTGCTTCCATCACTAGCCTCGCTCCACCAGATCCTAGTCAAGATGGAGGAGGAGGCCCCCCAACAAGAGAAACAAAGTACATATCCTCACATACAATGTCTTGGTCCTTATCCTCCACCACCTCACCGCCCGCACCTTGTGCAGCTGTAAGTGTGTCTATCGCTTCTAGAACCGTCTCATCTCAGGATGCGAGTACCGTAAGGAGCTGCCCTAGATTGTTACTGAATTCTTGTATGGCACCTAGAAAGGCAAATGCCAATTCACCAGTGCCATGGTGAATACCCCTCCTTTTTCCTTCTTGCCCTTCGCCATTAAGGATGTAGTCGTCTCAGATTGTTGCAGAGGCCACATCCTCTACTAGTATGTTGGGCTTCGCTATGTTGTCTGCAATTCGATGACTAGCAAATCAGTAGTACTGCCGCATAACAACCATTCTTATGGTTTAGCTCACTTGGGTTTCGATCTGATAGTCTCCTCGCACTTCCATGAGGTTGAATTGTCGCATAGGTCAAATGGGGTGTTAGTCGGCAACATCTACTCATATAAACTGGAGCATGGATGCTTAAAGATTCTGAATGGGGAGAGTATATTGTAGTATACAAATTTTTGAGTATTATGTTTCTTAATGGTTTTATGCACATGATGGATTCATCTCAGATAGTTGTTGTTGATATGGAGGGAAATACATGGAGCAAAATTTGTAGGCCATGTGGTCATGCAATGTCCATCCATGGAGATCAGGGTCAGTTGTGTATGGTCTTAAGGGCATCTCCAGTGTGCAATCGATTTTCCTCTGCAAAACTTTCACTGTGTCAGAGACTCTAAAATGGCCACAGTGTAGAGTTCGATTTGTGGTAACAGCGCCAACTAAAAAGTATTTTTTCTCCCTATGTCTCTCGATGTGTGGCTGGCATGCACTCTCTAAAGGTTTTGTGTCAGATGCTAGCATACCTTCTTCACAGCAATGGTTTTTTAATTCACTATGGTTCGACGCATATCTAAGATGCGCTTTTCATTCTAATGACCTTGGTTCACACACTGCAGTGTTGTTGTCCCTGCCCACGGTTCGCTTTTTGAACACACTGGGTGCTCTAATAAATGGACATTGAAGCATAAGGTGAATACACTGTAGCTATTTGGACAAAATAATATTTAATTTGGTTTCAAGGCTTCCGATGAGGACTACATAGTGATTGCAGTTCACCTAGAATGGAATTTGATTTTCCTTGTTGGTGAGGACAGAACACTAATGGCATATGACATGAACTGTAGAAAAGTCCATGTCCTCCCTGCCGAGATCGTCTGCTATCCTAGAAGTACCGAGAATTTTTGTTTGAACGGACCTCACTATCTACCTTATGTTTCGTTGTTCATGGAATCATTAGCAGGGCAGTAGAGGTGCATATGCTGTATTTTATTGTTAGGACATGTTTTTATTCAGGTAGGGAGTTGTTTTGAGTCTATATATAATCCAATTTTGGTTTGGTAACTAAACCAATGGTATGTTGAATTATTATTAATTCTGCTACTTTGTGTAGATTTTGGTTTCTCAGTGCTTTTGAACAATTTTTCTGCAATGGCTAAGGGAGGAAGAAGAAGGGTTCCATGGTGCATTGGCTACCAAGATGATCAAGGAAGCTTTGTCTTGCAAGAAGGAGTACCAATCTGAAGGAGCAGAGCACATCTACTTCATTTTCATTACGTAAGTCTATAGAGAGCAAAACCTTTATTATGCTATCTATGTACCACTTGTGTTAATTCATCAGTTGACACAGTTGTTATGTTAGTGTCGATTGTTATTATAAAAATTCCTCTTCGTTGTGGACATGGTGAATGGTGTGTAATGATTATATCTACATGGTGTGTGTTCAATAAGTTATTAAGGCCCAGCTGAATTATTAAATAAATTGTGAAAACCAGATGCCATCACTACCGCATTCGTCTGATGTGGTAGGGGTCAATAGTGTATCACCGCTGAATTATTTAGTAACCTAACACCGACTAAAGGATCATCACGGGCGGATCGTACTACAACGCGACGGTGACCATGCCCGATGACCAGACGGTTCATACATTGAAGCGATAGTGATGTTCGCCTTGACATAGGCAGGTCAAGCTCCAATGCGACAAAAATAAGGATCTGATCACACATGGATCATAAGTCAATGCGGCGGTGTTAGTGCATACCCACACAGCCGGGTCATGCTCCAATGTGATGGAAGTAAAGACCTAATCATGGACGGATCATAAGCCAATACAGCGTTGTTAGTGTACACCACAGTTAGTCTCAGATGCCAACAGTGAGGGCTATGACCATCACTGTCGACAACTTACTACTGAGGCCAAAATTAGACTGCGATGGGGGTTACGATGTGGCTGTGATATATCTGAATGTAGTAGTAGTGTAAAGTCCATGAGCAGGACTATCTCACCTTTCTCGATCAAACTCACCATGGCTCATAATTTGAGATGGAATATGTGAGTAGTGCGACGTTTATGTTCATCACATGGGATGAGATTTGAATTCTTGTGACGGTGACCTTTTCTCTAATCTACACAAGGTTAAAATAATATATATGTCTATATAAATATGTGAGATGGCAGGGTTCCAGTGTTGATGGATCATGAACGATCAGGCACCCTTGGTTCTTCAAAATTTCTTTTTTTCTTTTCTTCCTCTTGTGGAAATTCACCAAAAGGTCAAAATGGCATCTGTTGTCCTGTCCTTTCTAGAATTCAACATAATAGGGGTAATCCCACTAAAGCTAGCCATAAATAAAATAGTAGAAACCAATGTTAATAATCAAAATCTTTACGCCATTTGCTTCTCTGGTAACGGTGGCAGAAATGCTTGTTGGTATTTCTTACGTTCATAGATAAATCTGCAAGCACATGGAATACCACTGTAGTATTTCACTGAGAGTATTCCAAGTATCATATCTAACCACAGGGAAACAATGGAATAAAGAGTATTGAATAGTAACAAAGGAGTACCTACTAATTAACATACCATCTAGACTAAAGTGGGGGTAAGTGTAATGATAGGAATTATGATTTAATGACACATAGAGGAGACATCCATAAACATAAGTAAACTGGTTAACTCGGGAGAACAACGAGTGAGGTATATTCCTATGATATTATTATTATGAGGTCATAGCATATATATACTCGACCATAACTAAGACTAACTCTACTTTTGTGCACTTTAGGACACCGCTAGAAGGTAGAGCGTCACAAAACATAACTCAGCCAACGCGACTATGGTCGTACAGATTAAGAACCTGCTCAACATGGGATGGTCTATGGAGGATAGATGGGGCTATCACCACCCGCTACCTACCACACAACTAGGAAGCAGGGTGCAATCACAGGCAGAGCAACATGTAAGCACCACGCTTATTACACGAGGCTCAGCTACTCAGCCTGATCGATAAACTAGTAGGCCAAGCGCTCTGTGAACCTGCACACAAAGGTAAAGAGAACCTTAACTAAGCAAGATATATAATCAAAGTAAATATACCATGTAGATAAGAATATGATAGATTATAGCGAAGTCTCGCAAGATATGAAAGTAAAGGCACAAGGGCTTTACCGAGCTTGTGAGACTAGATTTGAAACTTGAGCATGAGCCCGACTCAACCCTAACTCCTGAGTTACT
The DNA here is from genome assembly GCA_038087645.1 of Saccharum hybrid cultivar R570. NCBI lineage: Eukaryota > Viridiplantae > Streptophyta > Magnoliopsida > Poales > Poaceae > Saccharum > Saccharum hybrid cultivar. The sequence continues at coordinate 3,930,235 of JAQSUU010000191.1, read as the reverse complement.
AATCTACTACATTGGAGAGATCTAGACTTATTCCTCCTAGAGTCTCTATGGTTCTCTTCTGGAGGGGGTCTAGGGTCCTTTTATAGGCACTCGGTACCCTGTGGGCCCATGAAACCATGGCATAGCTCCATCTTGACTCGTTAGAAACCGACCTTGATGCATGGTAGAGATTGATCCTTGAAGGCGGTGGAGGATCCTAGTATCGTGGCGAGGCAAGATGTGGGGCCAAAGGGTCAACCAACCTAGGGATGGTGTCAGCCGCCCCCCTGATCTCCTCTATCATTGATCTTTGTCGGTAACTCTTAGACGGTGGATTGAAGCCCAGTGGAGCCGGTTTCGTTGCGGATAAACTTGATTTGTTGAGATAGCATGGCCCACTTGGTCCATTTTTTGGATAAACCTTCCTGCATTCATAGAATCACCAAAACTTATGGAAATACTTATTAGTTTAAACCGCTACAGTGTTGGCAATTAATTTTAAGGATAAATGCAAGTCATATTGACAGTTTATGATTGGCGTTAACGACCATCAACAATTTCATAGTGTCATATGATGGTCAATAATCTTGACATCATTGGTGATGAACACATATTAATAGCATGTAGTAATCTAAAGACAAAGTTTAAGATGGAAGTTATAGACTAAACCAAAATTACATTTTGTGTTTATGATCCAAGCATATTCTCTCAGGATTTTATACAAAAGCTATCTATATATATCCAAATCATAAGTGATTCAATATGAAGGTATCCTACTGTTGTTTCTACCTCATGATAGAGGAAGATTGTTTTATGCCATAGTGATTGAGATAAGATATTGGGACATGTGGTCCATTATTTCTGTGTTGTTGATGCACTAATATATCTTGCAAAAGTTCCTGGCCGGATATTATTTTGCAGTGATTTGCTATCTAGTAGCAGCATTACTCCTATCAATTGAATGTTGATAGATTAGAGTTAAGAATATCTTTTGTTATCTCAAATAGCAATGGGATCTTGGTGTAATCCAGATCATTGATTGGATATAATGATTCTGGTTATCTATAAGATTTCCAAATTCCAAAATTTTGAAAGGCTTTACATGGATATGGAAAGACCATTTTGTGAGTCTTTAAATAGACATTTAATGGTCAATTCTATTAACCATTCTGATATTGTATTTTACTGGGCTTCACATGAATGTGTATAGCTTGACAGAATGATATATCACATACTAAAGTTATGTGATGTTGATTCTATTGAATCAATGGTCATTATCTATAAAGGTAATGCAACTTGTGTTGTGTAGATGGAGACAAGTTATACTTAGTGCAATATTTTTGCACTAAGATGGTTCTGCTCTATAGATAATATGGGCATATGAACATTTGCAAACTAAGTATTGTAATAATCTTGTAGAGATATTCACTGAGTCTACGATACTCCACATTTCTTATGTGTTGAGTGCATTGGAATGAATTTACTTTGGAATTTGCAAGTATCAGGGGGAGAGTCTCTCTGATTAATAACTTATTGCAAACATCATATTGCACTCTTTTTTGTACGAGTTTTCCCTTTGGGTTTCTCATATAAAGTTTTTAATGAGGCAATATCAACACAAGGTAATTCATATCACCCATTTTCCCCACAGGGGTTTTTAGTGGATGATATTGGAACATAAGATGTATTGTACTCTTTTCTTTATGTGAGTTTTTCCTTTGAAGTTTCTCATATAATGTTTTTGATGGGGCAATATCAAGATAAATTTATATGCTTGTCGTGTATTTTTCCCAACCGAGGTTTTTGGAAGATGATATTTGACGCATATTGACCATATGGTCAAAGTGTTTCTAGACTAAGGCTTTGAGTTTGTTTCAAAGGGTCTAATAACATTAGTGATTGTATATCATGGTTTTTCTCCTTATTTTTCCCATTGAGTTTTAAGAAGTTTTGCTTAGTATACCGATATTACTTTGATTTTTTTTGTAGGGTTTTCCAAAGATTCATAATAATGCATAATAGATGAACAGTGAAGACTACAAGGAGCTAATTGATCAAGGGGGAGTGTTGAGAATTATTATTTAATGATCAATTAGGGATTCATCCCAAAGGGTGCCTTTCACTCCCTCTCTTTCAGACTTATAACTGCCTATCTAGGCTCCTGCATATATATGTACAACCCTGTTCAATGGAATACACAATCATTTGCATCACTCACTTTGTCTCGCTCTCCAATTGTAACAGAGATCATACTAGGTTTTTATTATTTTTAGAAAATAGAAAAAACACCTTTAAACCTGCCATAGCACCAAATCTATATCTCTTATAAATCTAATCCCCACTACAAGTCTATGTCGATATGCAAGCTATCCACATCATCCTCCACTAACTATCCACGTCATCTCCCACTATTAGTCATGTCATCCCACTACCATCCAACCTTTTAATTGTAAACAATTCATATCGTCTCCACTTAAATTCATTCCAAATGCTTCGTAATCCCTGCATCATAGTGCGGGGTATCTTCTAGTTTATTCAATTTTGATACCAATACCACGCTACCGTGTATATTATAGATTGAAAATGTACTTTACCCTTTACATGGTAAAAAAAGCATATACATGCAGTGGGTGCATTTAGCATGGGGTGTGTAGCCCCCTTGGCCTATACCTGGCTTACCCTGCATCTAGGGATCAAAAGAGACATGATAAATTTCATATTGTCTCGTCCCGTCATATATTTACTATTTTGGTTTGTCTGTCTATTTTTGTATCTATAAAAAATTATGGTAGTGGTACTGGGACTAGGATGAGATTCATCGGGATCGACACCCGAAAAGAAACGGGGATTATTTTCTCAGGTGTATTTGTGGACTCACGTTATCCCATTTTGAGATGATCCATTTCTCATCCCTTTTTTTTAAGTTGGGATGAGCGGATGAGCCCACCGGGTTGTTCACTAGTTCCTTAATCTTCATTATGTGATACACTCCGCGTCAAGCTCGGTGGCCTGCACACACTTAGACCTTGTTTGGATGCACATGTATTTATCTTAATCTATATGTGTTGAAGTGGATTGGAGTAGAATTAAACTAATTTCATTTTATTTCACTCCAATACATGTAGATTAGAGTAGATCCAAACAATAGCTTAGATGATGTTTGGTTCAGAAAGTGTAACGCAAACAGCAATCTGATCGAAAAACAAGCGTAACATTAATAAAGTATCACATCACTTTCCAAGCGATAACGGAAATGGAAAGGGTGTAAAGGACTGACCGCCAAGGCGTTGACTGCCATTTTGAGATGGGCCTGCATGCGGATGCGGCCATGCGCCTCGCAAGTCGCAACACGCGGAGCGAAGAAGACCCGTGGCCGGCCGCAAGGAACGGTGCGCCTGGTCCTGAAGATGCGGAGGAGAGGAGACGACGCACCGGTGTGCATTTATTGTGCTTCAAAGGAAGCTACTCCCAATGATTGTTATTTTCGTTTTTCGTGTCACACGGGTTTGACTTAATTTATAAAAAATATGTGTAATATTTGTATCCTTAAATAAATTTATTAAAAAACTAGACTTAAAGATCTTTCCAATGATATTAATTATCTGCTATAAATATTAATATTTTTAAATATATATTTTTTTAAAGTTGTTTCTCAAGAAGCAAAATGACAGACATTTTAAAACAGAGAGTATTGCTAGAAGCAGAAATACGAATTGCATGCTAGCAATAACTGAAGCAGTCTCGCTCACGTGTCCCTCGTTGACGTTGAACATGGGGATCTGGACGAGGACCATGGGGCGGCAGTGGTCATCGGCTCGGCGGCGGTCGGAGTGCTTGCAGTGCCGGCGCAGCCAGAGCCCGGTGGTCACGGCCGCCATGTAGAGGCGCTCGAGGAAGAGCATCAGCGACATCGCCGCGCATAATGACGGACGGCAGCATCGTCAGTAGCCGGAGATGACCATGAGGCCAGCGTCAGAGGAGGTTTCGTGGCTCAATTTCTAACACATTTATATTTTAGAAACAGTGTATAATATCAGTCTTAATAAGAATTTTATCAAGGTTTCATACGCATTAAAAATGCTGACGTAACACCATATTGATAAAGAGATATGAGAAAAGTTTCGTGGGAATAGAGATAGTTTTATGGGAATAAACTCTTCTGCACTGTTTCCAAAATATGGACGCGTTGAAAACTAGGCCATAAAATCCTCACTGAGACTGGCCTAAGAGTTTCATCCCCATAAAACCATCTCTACTCACATAAAATTTTTATCATCTCTCTCCTCATCAATACACTGTTATATCAGCCTATTAAATGCCCATAAAATTCTATTAGGGCATGTACAACCCACAGACGACCTCTTGTCTCTAAAAGACTCGAATGTAGTGCAGAGACACTTAAAAAAACATGTCGTACAACCCATAGACAAGGCGTCGTTTACAAAATATTTAATGCTTTATATGGAGTAAAGATCAATCATACATATCCCTTTGTAGAGCATTGTGTTGCATTGAACTTTTTAGAGATTCTAATAGTATATTTCTCAAAGCATATCATCAAAATAGATAACCAAAATATGACTAAATAATTAAAGTATCTGAGCTTGTTCACTGTTCCTGCTCATATACAGTTTCAGGTAGCAACCAAATATTCGTGTGTTGCTGTCAAAAAAGAAAGGAAAAAACGTCGCATGTTCTTGCATCTGGACGGAGCGCGGACGTTGGCCACCACCGCGTCCTGCGGACGCTCGGCGACCCCGCCTGGGATCGCTACGCGCCGCCACGCACGGCTGACGGCACTCGCCTCCGCCACGCGTATCGGGTGCTGCTCCAGCTCCGTCTCCGTCGGCGGCTGCTCCAGCTCTGTCGGTCCAAGCTCGGACGGCGGCGCGCACGCATCTACGGCTCGGAGGCGAGCGGCGGGAGGCTCGGGGCCGGCCGGCGGCAGTCCCTAGGGTTGCGAGCGGGTAGCCGCCGACGAGCGCTAGGGCCTTGAGGGGCGGCCACCGAGGTTGCGGCAGGCAGGAGGCCACCGAGCTATCGCGCACAGAAGAGATCGGACGCTCGTCGGCGGGCTGTGGAAGGTCACGACACCGGCGCGAGCGAAGGCACACAGGATCCGTGCGCCATCGAGTCTCCGTACAACGCTGCTGGAGCCGGCGTCTTGGCCTCGGGCCACGAGCCATTCCCGTCGCCTCATGAGCATAGTTTTAAATCTCCCGCTATAGCTGCCGCTATAGTCCGCTATAGCCTTTTAAGATAGGGTGTCGCTATTTGAGTTCATGTACAATTTAGCCGCTATATCCCGCTATAGCCTGATATAGCTCCGCTATTGGCTATTTTAGAGATATAGCGCTAAACACATTAGCCCGCTATTTAAAACATTGCTCATGAGACGACGAGGCCTCCCTCTTCTGGTGTCGGCGAGGTTCGTTTTGCAAAAAATACATCACGGAGACGGGTCGAAGAGACCCGTTGTACGTGCCCTTAAACTCCCGTTGAGATTTGGTCTGATGCGTCTGCTCCCGCAGCAAGCCAGCACCCAACAACCCGATCGAGCCTCCGCATGGCTGTGCCTTATTTATTAGCTACTGCTTGGAGCTTGCTCACCGATTAGGTGTTTAGTTGGCAAAATTATTTGGATTCGAGTATTGTAGTTTTTTTGTTTTATTTGACGATTACTGTTTAATCATGGACTAATTAGGCTTAAAAGATTCGTCTCGCGATTTCACGGTGACCTGTGTAATTAGTTTTTTTGTTTCGTCTACCTTTAATGCTCAATTCATGTGCCGCAAGATTCGATGTGATATTTTGGGATGAAAATTTTTGAAACTAAACACCCCCACCAAGAACAATCGGCGGCGTGTGTAGGCAATAGGCATGGATCCGATTGCAGGGTGCACGTACGTGTATACTGTAGAGTGAGAGGGCTGTCCGTGTATTTATATTATTTATATACAAACAAATCCTGGACTCTATTAGACCAAGACACATACTGTAGTATATAAAATAATAAATATACGATTAATTAATTCTGACATGTACAGTAGTTTGCTGTATTATGCATCTGCTTCCCGTCCATAAAATACTGGATGTGCGGTACAGTGCGGTGAGTATATGGCTGACAGTGTACTGTGTACACGTGCACGCACGTACACGCAGACATGCATGTCATCGATCAGTTGCTTGCGGCCGCAGCCCGCTGTACATCGACGTCCAGCCTTCTCGCTTGCTGAATCCGGCTGATTTTCTACAAGAGAAAATACCGCGGAATGGTGGGCTGATTTGACTAATAATCTCAAATGAACAGGCTGATTATTAGGCATATTATTGGGGCACACCTGGCACAAGCACAAAGGCATTATTAATGCAACTGCAGCACCTACGCGCCTTGATAAATAAAGGGACTTGCTAAATTTTAGGTGCCTGAATTTTAGTTTCCTTTCCGGCGATGCTTATTGCATATATTTTATACTAAAATTACAGATTTCGTTCATTGCAATTTTTGTAGGTGCAATCTGTAATTTTTTATACCAAGAATAAAAAAAACTTGTTAGACAAAACCTCAAACCCGATAAAATCTTATTTACGTTGGCACAAATACAATTAACAATTTACAATTATTTCTATAGGTAGACAATGCAAGGACAGAAATTTAATATTTATGACACAAAGAAAATAACAAATTGTAAAAGTAACAATTAACTTATACAGTTGGTGATACAAGAGTGTTGTCTAAAATCATGTTAAAATTCAGGCACCTGAAATATAGAAAAAGTGATAAATAATATAATAAAATAAAATAAATATAATTATGATCAAGATATCCTTCTCCATCCTATGCATCTTCTATATGTATGTGACATTTTCTCCCATGCATGCATGCCTCCTGTTGCTTGGTTGGCATATCACAGTACTATCTCCACCTAGAGATATAATTCCAGCTTTGGTCAAAGTCAAAATATCTTTAGTTTAACTAAATTTATTAAAAATATTATCAATATGTATAGCTCTAAATAGTGGGTACACCGTAAAATATATTTAATGACGAATCTAGTGGTATTAATACTCTATCCATCTCAAAATAAGTGCACATTTTAATTCTCAAAAAGTCAAACACTTATTTTGATTAAGAGTATGATTAGATTAAGAGTATAGTATACTTTCATAATAAAGATATAAAAATTGATATTATTTTCCATATAATGTTCAAACTTAAAAATATTTGACTCAAGAAACGATATGTACACTTATTTTGAAACAGAGGAGTGCTTAATATAATAAATTTTAGTATTCTTTATATAAATTTGGTCAAACTTCAAATCGTTGAGCTTAGCACTATTTTAGAATGACATCTTTTAGGATGAGAGAGTATATACTACTGTATAAGATTAATTAGAGTAGCGCTACAGTATTAGTAGAGTCGAAGATGCCCAACACTAGGGGGGTGGAGTCGCAAAAAAACACTAGGGGATGTATGGGACTGCTCCGCTCCTGTTTTTGCAGCTCCGCTCCATCAACTCCACCATAGAGCAGCTTCACCGTGGAGTTTGTGGAGCAGGTGGTACTGTTTGGCACGCAGCCTAGCTCCAGCTCCATGAATGAGTTATTTCCCTGCAAATGGTTTATTATGCCCCTGATTGATGTTGGTTATATGTCTTGATGTCTGCGGGGCAGGCGGAGAAAAGAAAAAAAATCACGTGTACAGGAAAACAAACTGGTACAGATCATCAATGAGTGGCAAAGTGGATAATTACCCCTCAACTTTACGTGAGAGTACAAAACTCTAAAAACTAGAGTACCTCTTGAGGTGCTTTAGAAAAAATGTGGAGTTGGCCTCTAACTCCACCCTTTTCTTAGAGCGGAGTTCTTGGAGTTGAAGGTGTTTGGCAACGCAAAGCTAAAGCGAAGTTGCAAAAACTAGAGCGGAGCAGTCCCCCAACGCCCTCTGGGTCCGCCGATTTCTCTCCTACATAGTTCATTTTTGACCTATGAGAGGCAGGGATCTTTTAGTACTACAGTATTCAACAATGCTCCATAGTATATATCTCGAGCTCGCTTTCGTGTGCGTGCCGTCAGGAGAGGTTTAGTTGGTGAAAAGTTTTTTTTGAGAAAATGTCACATCGGATGTTCCGTGCGATGTCAAAAGGGTTTTCGGATATTAATAAAAAAACTAATTACATAGCTGGCCTGGAAACCGCGAGACGAATTTATAAGCCTAATTAATCCGTCATTAGCACATTTCGTACTGTAGCACTTTAGTGTCAAATCACGGACTAATTAGGCTCAAAACGTTCATCTCACGATTTTTAACCAAACTATGCAATTAGTTTTTTTCGTCTATATTTAATACTCTATGCATGTGCCGTAAGATTCGTTACTGTAGTTTTTCGTAAAAAGTTTTTGGATCTAGACACACTCTCAGTGTGTTGCTGGTGTCTCTTCTCTCATGTGGAGGCAACCACGACTATGGCACCATCAGGCAGCAGCACCGCAGCAACCTGTGGGCGTCTGCTCGCACTGTGTTTATAGTCGTCCGTACATTAGAGGTGTGGTGGCAGCGCAGGAGGTTCACATGGAACGTGTGGCATGAGCGCATGGCATATGCATGCAATGCATGCGTGTGGCCGGCTGGCCCCGTGTGGGTAGCTGGGACCAGAGATGGCAGCGGATCGGGTTTGGGTCGGCCCGTAGGTTTTGGGTCCTGTGGGTTTAGGTTTGTGGATGGTTTTTACCCACGGTTTTCGGTTTCGGGTTTGGTATCAGGTTCGGTTTCGGGTTTAGTTTTTCACCCGTGGATATCCAATGGATATCCGAAATAAATCATTTGAAATTAAAACTCATGTTTTATAATATGCTAATAATAACTTGTTTACTTAGATTATTAAATATATTCAAAATTGACTCATGAAAATATTTATTATTTATTGCCTCTTATTTATACATGTGAATATGTGTATATTTATCCGTGGGTTTCGGGTATCCATTCGGGTTTCGGGTATCCGCGGGTTTGGTTTTGGTGATGGATTTCCACTCGAATCGGTTTTCAGTTCGGGCTCGGGTTTCGATTTTGGGTTTCGGTTTTGGATGCACGGAGACTTCACTCGATCCGAACCCGATCCTTCACCATCCTTAGCTGGGACAAGTGGCTGCAAAAGAAGCCACGGCCCCACCAAAGAGAACCCACAACACCCGGCCAAGAAAAAATAAATAAATAAGGGGCTTTGCTGTGGTACTCTAAATCACCGTGAGCCGTTTATTTATTTTGATCAGACGATTATGGTCACATATTCCCTCACATGAGGTAAATTGTGACATATATATTTATTTGATTTTTATTTTGTACAATATGATAAATTAGGGAAGTTTTAGATATAAAAAATCACTTTTCTAGATTTAGGGTACAACAGCAAATTGTTTTAGTCCCTCCCAACAACTAGATTTTTGCACATGCACTTACTCTGTCTTATAGCTATATTTACACAGCCTTATTACTATATTTACAATGATATCTTTAGTATAATCTATTGGACAGAGTGATGTAACTGGGGGATAATACAAATATACATCAAAATTTTTAGAAAAAATTACAAATTATTTCTATGGATTGCATATCTCAGAGAATATATGCCAAATTTTTAGAAAAATTTACAAATTATTCCTATGGATTGCAGATAGCAGAAACATATATGTCAAATTGTTCATAAATTGTTCACAAATTTTAGAAAATCAGATTCTCTGTTTATTCCGTCACTGTCATCATTCTTGCCGGTGGGCACCCTCTCGCTCTACTTCCTTGGGTCGCTTCGCTAGCTAGCTCCTGGATAAGGATGGCAACGACTTGGGTTCGGATCGGGTGAAGTCTCCATGCACCCAAAACTGAAACCCGAAGTCGAAACCTGAACCCGAACCGAACACCGATTCGGGTGGAAATCCATCACCAAAACCAAACCCGCGGATACTCGAAACCCGAACGGATACCCGAAACCCGAATAGATACCCGAAACCCGCGGATAAATATACACATATTCACATATATAAATAAGAGGCAACAAATAATAAATATTTTCATGAGTCAATTTTGAATAGACTTAATAATCTAAGTAACCAAGTTATTATTAGCATATTATAAAACATGAGTTTTAATTCTAAATGATTTATTTCGGATATCCATTGGATATCCACGGGTGGAAAACCAAACCCGAAACCGAACCCGATACCAAACCCGAAAACCGTGGGTGAGAAATCATCACCAAACTCGAACCCACAGGACCAAAAACCCACGAATATTCGCTCCGAACCTGATCCGCTGTCATCCTTACTCCTGGAGACCTGAACCTGGGCCACGCCTACTTCTGGCCAGGCGAGGCGATGGTGACAGGTCGGGCCCGTCCGGCCATCAACCTCCCGCGTCGCTTTCCAGCGAATGGCCCCGGCCTGACGGACGGCGGCATCGTTTACGTTGTGCAAATTGCGTGGGCCACATGATCGTCCGTCAGGGTTTATGAACTGCATGGCTTGTTTTCTCAGCCAAGCGTAGGAGGGGTGCAAATCGCGGCGAGTGAAGGTCTCACGATGCGGGCGTAGGGAGCAGCGAAAAATTCGGTTGTTGATGGCTCCGAAAAACAACCGGTTGTCTGTTAGCAATACTGAAAATCAAAGGCTAAGATTTGTTTGAGGTATTACCTCAAAAATGCACCGTAGCATTGCCCAGTATAATAAACAGGTACAGTACTCCTCCGAGCTGCCCAATCGCGGGTAGGTAGGAACGGCAGGCAGGCAGGTTGATTGTTAGCTGAAGCACGCCATGCAAGTGGCATCTGTATATATAGATGAACCACTCCCTCGCTAACCGTATGCTCAATGCTCAGTCCAACGCCAAGCGCGCCTCCCGTGAACCGAGCAAGTAAAACCATGGACGTGCCGCTGCTGCTGGGCTCCCTGGCCGTCTCCGTCGTGGTGTGGTTCCTCCTGCTTCGCCGCGGCGGGGACGGCGGGAAGGGGAAGCGGCCGCTGCCGCCAGGACCCCGGGGCTGGCCGGTGCTGGGCAACCTGCCGCAGGTGGGTTCTCATCCGCACCACACCATGTGCGCGCTTGCGAAAGAGTACGGCCCGCTGTTCCGGCTCCGGTTCGGCAGCGCCGAGGTGGTGGTGGCCGCGTCGGCGCGGGTGGCGGCGCAGTTCCTGCGCGCCCACGACGCCAACTTCAGCAACCGCCCTCCAAACTCCGGAGCCGAGCACCTGGGGTACAACTACCAGGACATGGCGTTCGCGCCCTACGGCTCCCGGTGGCGCGCGCTGCGGAAGCTGTGCGCGCTCCACCTCTTCTCCGCCAAGGCCCTGGACGACCTGCGCGGCGTCAGGGAGGGCGAGGTGGCGCTCATGGTGAGGGAGTTCGCCCGGTACCACCGGCAGGGACCCGCCGTGGCGCTGGGCCAGGTGGCCAACGTCTGCGCGACCAACACGCTGGCCCGGGCGACGGTGGGGCGGCGCGTGTTCGCGGTCGACGGAGGGGAGGAAGCCAGGGAGTTCAAGGGCATGGTAGTGGAGCTGATGCAGCTCTCCGGGGTCTTCAACGTCGGCGACTTCGTGCCGGCGCTGGCGTGGCTCGACCCGCAGGGCGTGGTCGGCAAGATGAAGCGGCTTCATCGCAGGTACGACGACATGTTGAACGGGATCATCAGGGAGCGGAAGGCCGCCGGGGAAGGCAAGGACGTGCTCAGCGTGCTGCTGGCCAGGATGCGGGAGCAGCAGCCGCTCGCGGACAGCGAGGACAGCAGGATCAACGAGACTGACATCAAAGCACTCCTCCTCGTAAGTTCCCCTTTTTCCCGTGCACACAATTACTGCTCTCGAACTCGAATGGACCCGACTATCGGCAGTGCCGGCGATATGCTTTATACTTTTATTGCAAAAATGGACCCCGACGTGTTGGAGTTGGTCCAGTTGGAGTTTGGAGTATGATATTCCTCTCTTGTTTTCACATGGATATGGATGCATGTACTTTCTGTGGGACACGTCGTGACCACAGAACCTCTTCACGGCGGGGACGGACACCACGTCCAGCACGGTGGAGTGGGCGCTGGCCGAGCTGATCCGTCACCCGGACGTGCTCAAGAAGGCCCAGCAGGAGCTGGACGCCGTCGTCGGCCGCGACCGCCTGGTCTCCGAGTCGGACCTCCCGCGCCTCACGTACCTGACGGCGGTGATCAAGGAGACGTTCCGGCTGCACCCGTCCACGCCGCTGGCGCTGCCCCGCGTGGCCGCCGAGGAGTGCGAGGTGGACGGGTTCCGCATCCCCGCGGGCACCACGCTGCTGGTGAACGTGTGGGCGATCGCCCGCGACCCGGAGGCGTGGCCCGAGCCGCTCCAGTTCCGCCCCGACCGCTTCCTGCCGGGCGGCTCGCACGCGGGCGTCGACGTCAAAGGCAGCGACTTCGAGCTCATCCCGTTCGGCGCCGGCCGGAGGATCTGCGCGGGGCTCAGCTGGGGCCTGCGCATGGTCACGCTCATGACGGCCACGCTCGTGCACGCCCTGGACTGGGACCTCGCCGACGGCATGACCGCGGACAAGCTGGACATGGAGGAGGCGTACGGGCTCACCCTGCAGCGCGCCGTGCCGTTGATGGTCCGCCCAGCACCCAGGCTGCTGCCGTCTGCCTACGCAGCGGGGTAAAAAAAACGGATTCTCGCTGGATATCGACTATCCATGTCCGTCCGTATGCATCATATCTACTCTACGTGGAGTACGTACTATACTCTTTGTTGTAATAAATACATACGGACTCTATTCTCGAGCAAATAAGGAGGAGGAATCCTAATCATCATAGCTTACCATATTCTTACACCTTAGCAGGACTTTATATACACGTGTGAGCTCTATGGTGTAATCACCAATATTCAGAGAAATAAAAAATAGTCTTCATATTTCCTGTGTTCTACTTTTATCTACTATATATTGATCATAAGAGACGAAGAGGAAAAGGTCCTAACCGTTGGCAAAACACGTTATCAGCACGACAAGCTCTACATCAACATCGCCTTTAAAGTCGCCGCCGATCTTCGAACCACTTCGACGACATTATATATTTATCTTCAAATAACCTGAATATAGCTCTCATGTCTGTCTATAGCTCTCATATTATATATTCATCATAAAATAACCTAGAGATAACTAGGAATCCAAATCCAAATCCAAATACAAATACAAGATGTTTCGATCAGATTCCTTTTGTGTTTGTTTTGAAAACTAAGGCAACACGCATCATAAACGAACCCAACTCGCTTACGTTGCATCAAAACCTCATGACTGTTGCAAAGAGATATCGAAGATTTGCATCTCTTAAACCCAAATAAAATACAAAAGCGTAAACAAATAATATACACTACTACAGAGTTGGCCTTTTGTCCCGGGCCTAAATAGCCTTTCGTCCCGGCTCCGGAGCCGGGACTAAGGGTTCGAGACTAAATGTCCCACCTTTATTCCCGGCTCCGCGGCCCGGGACTAAAGGGCCACCTTTAGTCCCGATTGGTATTACCAACCGGAACTAAAAGGCTTGTCAGTCTGGGCCACGGCGCAAGGCTTTTAGTCCCGGTTGGTATTTTGTTTCCAATTTAAATCATTATTGATTTTGGTTTTTCAATTACAATAGGTTTTCAAATGTATTCTTTGTTGTTAATATACGTATACGCTAGACCTATAATTTAGTTTCGAGCCTTATTACACATAAATATACTACGAAACTATATATATTATAGAGCTATACTTATGTATAATATATGTACATGCACATAAAATTTACAACATTATACAATTAAGTGTTCGTCCGCCACTTAAAGGTCATACATGCATGTTTTTCCGCCACTTAACTAATGTCATACAAGCTTTCGTCCTGGTTTGGTCTCAATGACGACGCAGGGTTATAGTAGAACTCGGCGCCTTTCGGGAGGACGTGGTCGTTGATGAATCCGGCGATTGTCTCTTGGATTCCTTTGAGCAGGACCATCTCCAACACCTGATTCTTCACATAATTCTCCTTCAATTTGCATTAATTAAAGAAAAAAGGTATTAATATATATAAGATTTATTTAGTAGCAACAAATAAACAAGATATGTATTTATTATATATACATGCATGTTACTTACTTTCTCCATCTCTTTACGAATTCTTTTGAGGTACACCCTCATATACTCGCAAACATAGTATCCACATAAATTGGTACCTTTTAGCTGCACGGCCACCCACTGTAAGATATAAAAAGATTAGTCTTGTCTCATGCTACGTGTGAGCTGAATCATGATAAGGTAAAGATGCGGGGAGCTTAGTACAACTTACCCTCAGTAAAATTGGATCAGGAAGGGGCGCTTTCAGATTCGGACGATGTTTTTTGACCAACCAAGCCCAAGCCCTGCCCAATAATTGGATCATTAATTAGCTATTGCAGAGTAAAAGAGCAGGCATCAATATTGAAAAGATCGAATTGAAGTATTTACCTCTGGATCATGTCTATCATATCTCGTTAATTTGTCCGCGGTTTTCTCAATGAGTCCTAGACATATAGATGTTGACTATCAAGTTCAATGACAATTAGTATCCAGTGACCCCTACATTTATTTATAGATCAGTCAATATATATATATCTTTATGCTGGATTGACTAAGTAAAATAAAATGTGCACATGATAACAACACTTTACCCCATGTTATAGGGGAAGAGTATTGATCCTCTATCCCTTTGGTTATACAAGAACGGCCGGAGGTTCCTTTCCATTTCAACCGGCCTCTGATTGTTAGGATCAGAGGTCACTGTGTTCTTGTATACGACATACGGATCAATAAAACCAATCCGTTTGTCGTTTCTATCTCTGAGGTCTCGCATCATGATTCTGCATATGTATAGACACGCTAGCTAGTGTGAGCATAATTATTACTTATACATACACATATGCTAGAGTGAGATTATTAAAAGAAAGAATCACTTACAGACAGTAGCAGCTCAAGAGAGATTTGTCTAGACTGTCCATGTGGCATAGCTGGTGTAACTCATTAAACTGGATCCACATGATGTCATTGCCACGGAAATAGTGATGGTCTCTTACTTTGACACCAATCCAGTCATGTTCTCCTCCAGCACACGTGCCATGTACCACTCATGTAACTTGTACATTTGCGTACCAAGTTCATATAGCTTTGCAGGGTTGTATAGACTCTTGCCATATTTATATACCTTCTTCCACTCATCAACTTCCTCTAAAGATGGCACATTTCTGATGCCGAGCAGTTCATCCCAGGATAGACCACTCTCATGAATGAATGTTTCGAACTGATCCATTTGCACATCGTCGGGTATTTGATCTAGCATGCTCATGTTTGAACCATATTGATTCCCAACCAGCAGTGGTGGCACTGATTGCTGTGCTCGTTCCCCGAGCTGTGCAACACCCTTCCGTGCCATCTTCTCTTTCTTCTTCTCTGCCTGAATTGATTTAGAGATCGTACGATCATAGTATGATAGTGGTGAACGCTTCTTACGATCAGCACGTTACTTTGTCTGGTGAGCGTCTACCGTTCGTCTTAGCTTCTCTAGAGGGATGCATAAGTATGGCTTCTTTGGGTTTCGCTTCGCTCGACTTGTAGCCCGGCAATGAGAGAAGAATTTGTCCACATCCATTTTCACAGAAGCATCCAGTTCCTCCGCAGTCTTCTCATATGAAAGCTTCATCATCTGTGGGATAGCTGGTGTCCTCACAGAGCCTTTCTTCTTCAGCGGAGGTGGGGCCAGCCCCTTTGTTTGTGGGGCGGTCCTCTTCTTTCCCGGTGGGCCGGCCGGTGTCGGCGCTGGAGGTTGCGGTGGTGGCGCTGGAGCCGATTGTGGAGGAGACTTGGTCGTTGCCGATGAGGCTGCCGGTGTTGGTGCTGAAGGCTACGGTGGCGGCACTGGAGCCGATTGTGGGGGAGATTTGGCCGATGGCGGTGTTGGAGGTTGCGGTGGCGGCGCTGGAGCCGGTTGTGGAGGAGATTGAGCCGGTGGGGATGCAGCCGTGTCTTCCACTGCATTGTCATCGTCCGCAACACTGTGACCAAGTGGTGAATTGATAATTGGACTTAGGTTGGGGGAGGTCCTGCTGTGAAAACAATTAACGAGGTATATATGAGTAAACTGTAATTTAATCCAATACATAATTAGTGAAAAAAAATTCGTTCACTTTCATCCGCACCTAGGGTTCGGTTGTTGTTGAGGGGGAGGAGTTGACGCCCCAGGAATAATGATATAGCGCTGGCGCCAACATATGAATGCCTTCTCCGCTTCTCCTAAGGTCTTCTCTCCATCACCACCTTCAATGTCAAGAGGCACATTGCTATAGCCTTTGATAACTCTATCCACCGAGACGCTAGCATATCCAAGTGGTATTACTGTCGTGTGGATTCTTGGTGTCTACGTAGGGTCGATAAGAGATACAACACCGGTAGCCACCATGACTGTGGCATTCCCCTCCTGAATATGCAGCTCACATGTCGTGAAAGGAGCGGTGATGTCATCCACCGAGAAGCGTAGCCCTGCGTTGTCTTGAGGTACTGGCATCTCCGTGGAAGCGCAACTACTTTTCAACTGACTAGGGGGGCTGATGTTGACTGCGGCCGGCTCTGATAACGACCTTTGGAGAGAACTTACTGCTATCTACACTTGCCTTTTGATTTCTTCATTCATTCTGGCTTCAAGTGCTTTTTCTCGCTCTTTTGCCTTACGAACCTCTTCACGTTGTTGAAGAACTTGCTCCTCCAGACTGCGCAGCCGCTCTGCCTCCTCTTCCTTCTTTCTCTCTCGGCTTCTATAGGTGTCTCTGTCTAGAGGGAAGGCATGCTCCCATGACAACTCCCCATAGACTCTCGTTCGCCCACCGTGTTCAGGATTCTCCAGGGTGAATGTCAGCTCATCCTTATCTCTCTTCGACTACCATTGTCCACTTTGGGCAGTGGATCGAGCGTAAGCAAATCTTTCTGCTGCTCTTTGGAGTTTTTGCCCAAACACTACCTTTTCGGTCTCTGGGTCCAGGGTGCCCCCATAACCAAAAAACTAATACTTGGCGCGCTCAGGCCAGTCGATTGATTCTGGTTCCATCCTCTTGTCGACTATCTCCTGTTCCAATCTTTCCCACTTAGGAATGGCACCAGGGTAGCCACCTGATCCCAAGCGATGGTGATATTTCTTATGTCGGGCATTCTCTTGGTTCCTTCTCACCCGTTCCTCACCCTCTTATGATGTCTTGAACTGTACAAACTCACCCCAAAACGGACGCAACTTGACGTAGGCGTGAGTGCTGAAATCTGGAGTGAGGTCCTTCTTGATAAACTTGTTATATAGATTCTTCTTCCAGCAATAGAATTGTGTGGCCATCTTCTTCATAGACCAGTCCCGAACTCTCTTCTTCAACTCTTCATCATTTATGTCGAGCCCGAAATGCAGCAACACATCACGCCATACTAGGTCCCTGTCACTGTAACACCCCGGGTGTTATAGTGCTAATTAATCTGCCATGTCATCATAATGCATTGCTAAGCATCCCTGTTAGGTTAATCTTGTTATGTATCAACTAAAACAAGTTTACTTATCTAGGTTGAATGTGTTTCTCAGTGGTGTGCTCCGAAACCGAAAACCCTAATTTTGAATGCCACCGCAAATACTTAGTCCATGCCCTGCGTAATTTGAGGTGTGCGACTGTGTTGCACAATAGTGTCAAGTGTAGGGTATGAGCTTAAGTACAACATTTAAAATGAAGCTCCAAAATTTGAGTTTGAATTGGGGTCCCAAAACTTGTCACGAGTTTTCTGATTCAAATTTAAATTCAAATCTGGGGAGAAATGTAAAAGAATTTCAAAATCTAATTGGTCAACCAAGAGTGGCATTTGGTCAACCATGTTATGTTGGTCCAAATGATGCCCTTGGGTGAGGTTTTGATTGCTAAGTAATCACAAATCAAAGTAGCAACAAATTCCAATTGAAAATTCCTCCGAAAACCCTAAATTTGAAAACCCTGTTTTACCCCTTTTGAAATAATTCAAAATCTAAGCAAAATTTGGGAAAAAGTTCAAAACCAAGTTTGTAGAACTTTTCAAGGGCTACAACTTTGGTGTTTTGAGTTTTCAAAGTTTTAGTGTAAAATGTGGAGCAATTTTGAACATAAACAAATTTAAAATTTAATTCATTTTGTCCCCAAACTAAGATTTCAAAATGGAGGCTGAATTTGAAAAAGTCTTGAACAGAAAAGTTGTAGGTCTGGTCAAGTTATACAACTTTGATGTTTGGAGATTTTGAAGTTTCAATATAAAATCAAAAGTAATTTCTAATTTCCAAATCTGAAAAATGTGTTCCTTTTGAGTTTAAAATCAAATTTCAAAATCCAGTGAGAATTTGAAAAAGTGTTAAATACAAAACTTGTAGAGCTTGAAATTCTAAAGATTTCATATATTGGAAGTTTTTCAAGTTGCTATATAAATTTGAGAGTAATTTGAAAAAGCAGTTTAAATTTCAGAGTTTGGGGGATGCTACAGTGCTGAGCCAATCACCGACGGCCACCGGCCGGCATGGGCGCCGGCGAGACGCCGGACGGCTTCGGCCAGCTTCTAGGCGTGCCCAGGACCGCCAGCGCGACCTCGCGCGTCTTCCAGAGACCAGCTCCGCGATCATCCACTATAAATACGTCGAGGTCGCTGTTGTTTTTCTTTCTTCTCCATTTTCGCCATCACTGCCGCCGCTAGCTCCGCCGCTCGCCGCTGCCGCCACCAGGCCATCTCCGGCCACACCAGTCGCACCAACAGCATCACCGCATCCTCGCGCACCTCGTGAACCACCCAAGCTAGCTTGACTTCACCTGGATCGCCACAGCCACCGCTTCCCGTGCTCAACTCCAGCGACCAAGCCGCTTCACGTGGCCAGCACCCTCCGCCGCCTCCCAGCGCCTCCTTGTGGCTTCGCTGCGACCGCTGTAAGCTCCTGATGCTCCCCGTGCTCTCACTTTAGTCGCTACCGCGTTGCATCGCTGGGACGCCGGTCACCGTCGCGGTCGGTCCGCCATGACCGTCGGGAAGGGCTCCCCGGAGCTATAGCATAGCCGCTAGGGGTTAAAACGGGTTCGTGGTGAGTCGTAGGTGCTGTAGGGTTGCTTGGATGGGTGACCGAAGCAACGCTCGCCGGCCGGCCACCGCGCGGGCATGGCCGGGTCGCTGGAGAGAGTGAGGGAGGAGAAGGAAGGCGATGACAAGTGGGTCCGCGGTGTCAGCGAGAAAGAGAGGGAGAGCAGGCGCGCGTGAGGCAGGCCGCCTGCTGGGCCGCGTGGCTGGGCCGAGCATGCGTGCAGGCGCGGGCGCGCGTGAGCGGGCCGACCAGCTAGGCCGGACCGCGGGAGAAAAAGAGAATCAGCCCGATTTCGTTTTTGTTTTTCTTTTTCAAATAAATGAATAGTGCTATTATTTGTTTATTTCATTAAAAATTTTGTAGAGTTCCAAAATTCATGAAAATTTTTGTGTAAGCTTCTCAATGTATAAAATATCTAGGAAAAATGTTAAATCATGAATTTGAATAATTTGTGCAGTAGAATTAATTAGTTCCATTAAAGATTAAATGCAACTTCCATGAATTTTAATAATTATTTTATTTATCCAAAAATTATGAAATTTATTGTAACACTGTTATAAATCATTCTTAACCCATAGAAAAAGTTTGAGCTTGTTTAGATAAAATTTGGTTAACTTCTAATTATGCCCTAATTATTTAAATAGTAAATAAATGTTAATTTAAGAACTTTAAGTGTTGTGTGCCTTTTGATTGAGTGCTTTCCTTAGGTCACTATCCTTTGGTGATCTATGGCACCATAATTTCATGATTGAGCTCGTTAGTAACTTGTTAGGTTAAAAGCTGGTATCGCTGGAAATCGTCGCTACTAGTTAGTAGGTTTTCAGTTTGCGACTGTACCGTGTAGGGAAGTTGTACTCAAATCGTAACCGTGGCATGTTATCATCAAGCATCATGTTTATCATCGAGCATCATGTTAAAGAATGTTATGTATTCATATAGTCTCCGCTTTTGAGGAAGCCGAAGTCGTCGAGCAAGCTTCCGGAGAAGAGCGATCGTCGGTGGGTTCCGGACCAGGCGGTGGAGTTCTCGGGTCTGAGTCAGTCGTCGTGTCAGAGCAAGGCAAGCCCCGGTGCATTTAAACCCTTCCTTGAGTTTTACAAATCTTTATCACTGGTACTATAGTTTACTGCATTAAGTAATTAGGAGTTGAGTGATAACCCAATTACTGCATTATCATCCTTGATTATTGTGATATCACCCTTGATACTTGTTTTACTGAAAATGCGTAGTATGCTTCGCTATGCTTATGAGTTAAGCTTTTTAAATGAATGCTTATATGGCAATGATGGCATACTTGATAAATATTGAAATATGAGAATAAATTTGTAAGATCGAACGGGTGGTTTGGCCACTACTAACTTGCATTGGGAAAGGAGTCTTAATGTAATGTTTCCGCCTTATCAGTTAAGGACCATACGTTGTTGGCCCTCGCGTCATGGAGTTTTTATTAGTACTAGCCATGTACCCCTGTCGGGTAAGCCTTACTTTGACTATTCCATTACGAGAACATCTAACCTCGCACTGGGAGTGGAGAGATGGCGAGAGTAACGTGTACCCTCGGGGCTAGAATTGGGCCGGGTTCGAGGAGTACTGTGCTCTCGGGTGGCGATGGACACGTTCTGGTTTTGGGTTACTCGGGTAAGAGTTGATATATGCAAGATTCGGTTCTACATATGTCGTGTGGTTAGGAATCCCCAGCTGGGTAAATGAAGCGGTTCAAATCGTCATTGCTCCACGAGAAAGGAGTCTTGGCCTTGCACCAACATCGTAGTTAAGAACTGGAATTGAAAGAAAGAATAAGTAAGGTTTTGATGATAATTTCTTTGATCTAGATTAGGATCACCTAGATTTGGTTAATGAACCATCAATGGTAAAAGTAAAATATTGAAGATAAGGACTTACCTTAGTAAGCTTTTCTGCAAAAGAAAATTTGATTCTTGATTACCCGTACCTTGATTCCCTAAAGCTAGCATGCCCTTGGAGTCTTTGTCTTAGTCGGGTAAGTCTTGTTGAGTACTCTCGTACTCAGGGTTTGTTGAACCCCTTGTTGCAGGTGCGGTTCATGAACAAGTCTACTTCGAGCCTTGTTGCATGACCGTCATGGTTGAAGAAAGCGACGATGAGTAGGCTGTGTGGCCTTTGGGCAAGGCATCTTGCTTGTGTGATGTAATAAAGTTACTATGACACTTCTCTACTACTGGTTTGTAATAATGTTATATAAGGTTTGAGATTTGAAAAACTAGTTTGTAACCTAAGTTATTGTAAGACTTCCGCTACTTTACTCTGTTGAATATTTTGAATAAACTATTGTAATATTGCAATACTCCTGTGATTGGATCCTGTTCGGAGTAAAGCAGGCCTTTTAAGTTATGGTGAACATAAGTACGACTGTCAGAGGTCATTATGGCAATGACGTGTACTTGTGGGCCATCATAATTAGGAGGTTCTATGACAGCTGGTACCAGAGCATAACCACTCGAGTTATTGTAGTATTACTTTGCAAAACTTTAAAATGATTTGGGTCAAACAAACTTAATATTGATATTTTGGGTCCAAATTGCTTTTGGTTATCTTAATCTATTCTATAGTTTCCTTAGCTCATATTTGAAAGCTTCGTAGTGAAGTATCATGTATAGTGCCCTATGTTATAAAGATTGCATGTGTTACTTAATCTTTCTGTTAGATCGTAAGTACGATGCATGCATCATGTTTAATTAACATGCTTAAGTTACCTTCCCTTTTAAAGTGGTTTGGGTTAAGTAAGGTTCAAATCCTATTCATGCTAACCTTTAGATCCCTCCTATCTGTTCTTATCGTCCTAATTCTATCTTGCTTTAGGATAGCACGTGTGAAGACGACTCCTCGCAAGAAAACAGGTCCGTAAGGAGTGCCGCGTCATTAGTTGGCCGCCAGAGTTGATGGAGCAAGCAGTAGCCGTAATCCGAACTCGGATTCGGAATCAGAGGTTGCAAGGCTTACATCAGAAGTAGAGCGACTGAAGCGCAACATGCGTTTTTGGAAACAATTCCAGAATGAGTCTCTAGAAAAGGAGACAGAAGCCAGGGCTCGTGTTCGTGAGTTGGAGCTTTATGTGACACACCTGGAGCAGTACAACATAGTTCTGCATGAGGAAGTCCATAGGCTAAATGATCTGATGAATCCCAATCATCAGCCCCAGGCAGTAGAAGATGATGTCGGTGCCGTGATTGTTCCTGATGGAGAGGACAATGAGGAAGAAGATCCGGAAGAAGATGAACCCATGATGGAAAGTGGGGATGATGCAAGTCATGTCACTGGTGCAAGTGCTCTAGAGAATGAGGATGGAGTGATCGTGATCAGCGATGATGATGAGGAGTGAAGTGTTGACATGGATGGTTGTGTAATATAGTAGTCTTTCCTGCTTTCTAAGAACCTTAGTGGGTAGTTTCTTGCTTGTGAGCAAGTTTGTAATGAAATAATGTAAGATAAGTTGGTGTTTGTATACAAGTACTGTACTAACTGCTTTTTAATTCAATAAAGCGATGTAAATAAATATGGTTTGTGTACAGCAGATGGATGGTACTGGAACTTCCCAGGAAGGGGACAATACTCCGAATCCCCTACCGTTTCCACCCACCTTGGCAGAAGCTATTGCCGCACTGGTTAATGCCACTACCCTATTGGCTCAGAATCAGAATCAGAATCAGAATGGGAATCAGGGTCGTCGAGGCCATAACAATGGAGGGGAAACCACTTATGTGGATTTCACCGATACCCGTCCACCAGTGTTCTCAAAGGCAGATGAGCCGCTAGAGGTGGATGACTGGCTCCGTACCATGGAGCAGAAGTTTGAACTTTTACAGTGCACGGAGCACCAGAAGCCCGTGTTTGCAGCACAACAGCTTAGAGGTGCCGCAGGGGCGTGGTGGGCGAATCTGGTCGCCGCACGGCTTGCTGGCCACCGTGTCACTTGGCAGGAGTTTCGTGAAGCCTTTAGAGCACATTATATCCCAGATGGTGTCATGGCCATGAAGCTAGAGGAGTTTCTCTCGCTGAAGCAAGGGAACCAGACAGTTCTGCAGTATGTGGGCAAGTTCAATCATCTGTCTCAGTATGCAGTGGAATATGTGAACACCAATACAAAGAAGAAAATTTGTTTCATGAGAGGTTTGAGTACCAGAATCCAGGAAGCATTAGTCACCTGCTATAATGCCACTTATCATGAGATAGTCAATGTGGCTATTGCGTCAGAAGAGAAGTCCCGACTGCACAAAGAGTCGAAGAAAAAGAAGCCAGTGTTTTCAAGCCCGTCGGGCGGCATTAAGAAGCGCCAGAAGTTTGTTTATCACCCTCAGAACCATTTCCACCCAACTTATCGTCCACCGCAATACCAAGCTCAGCCGTAGACGTTTTTTTGTCCTGCTGCAACTCCGCAATTTATACAACAGCCGAATACCCCTAGTATTCGAAACCAGACTCCAGTAACCCATAACTTTCCCTGCTACAACTGTGGAAAGCCAGGCCACTTTTCCAAGGACTACCCGTATCCAAGGCAGTACAATCCCAACTATCCCAGAGCTCCCGTACCACAACAGCAACAACCTCAAAGCAAGAATAATAATCTGAATGTTCAGAAGGGTAAGGGTGAGAAGAAGAAGACCGTACGTGTATTCTATACTCAAGCAAGTGCAATCCCAGAGGGAGAACCTGTTATGATGGGTATGTTCCCTGTTGCTAATCATCCAGCAGTACTGTTATTTGATTCAGGTGCATCACATACATTCATAAATCGCACCTTTGTTGTTAAGCATGACATTCCAATTGTGGGAACACAAGAAGATTTCTTTATCCAGTCGCCCGGGGGACGACTGTTTACTAAGGAGATGGTACGTGACGTACCTATAGAGTTAGGTGGGCATATATTCCCTACCTCAATGATACTATTACAGAAACAAGATATAGATGTAATCCTGGGTATGAATTGGATGTACCAAAGAGGAGCCCTTATAGATGCACTGCACAGAACTATAAGGTTGAACCTGCCAGATAATAAATCTCATCTTCTTATCCAACTTCCTATCCCAAAGAGAACAGTTGAAAGGTTATGTGCAACTTCAGTACAGGAGATTTATGATATACCGGTAGTCTATGAATTTCCAGATGTGTTTCTAGATGATCTACCAGGTCTGCCACCAGACAGAGATGTAGAATTTGTGATTGAGTTAAAACCGGGTACTGCTCCAATATCCCGGAGAGCTTACAGAATACCACCCAATGAATTGGCAGAACTTAAGGATCAATTGCAAGAGTTACGTGACAAAGGTTTTATCAGACCCAGTTCCTCACCATGGGGATGTCTAGCTCTTTTTGTCAAGAAGAAAGATCAGACTTTAAGGATGTGTGTTGATTATCGACCGCTGAATGAAGTAACCATTAAGAATAAATATCCGTTGCCGCGCATTGATCTACTCTTTGATCAGCTTGCGGAGGCAAAGGTATTTTCAAAGATCGATCTTCGATTAGGGTACCATCAAATCAAGATTCGACCTGAAGATATCCCAAAGACTGCATTCACCACCAGATATGGACTGTATGAGTACCTAGTTATGTCTTTTGGTCTCACCAATGCACCGGCACATTTCATGTATCTGATGAACTCAGTTTTTATGCCGGAGCTTGACAAGTTTGTGGTTGTGTTTATTGATGATATTCTGGTATACTCCAAAAGTGAAGAAGAGCATGTTGAACATCTCAGAGTTATTCTGACTCGTCTGAGAGATCACCAACTGTATGCCAAGTTCAGTAAATGTAAGTTTTGGTTAAGAGAAGTGCAATTCTTAGGCCATGTGTTGTCAGCCGAAGGAGTAGCAGTGGATCCTGGTAAGGTGAAAGATATTCTGAATTGGAAACCACCAATCTCAGTTCATGAAGTCTGAAGTTTTCTGGGAATGGTAGGTTATTACCGTCGATTCATACCTGACTTTTCAAAGGTAGCCAAGCCAATCACAGAGTTGTTGAAGAATCAAACTAAGTTCATATGGTCTCCAAAATGTGAGAAAGCTTTTAGAATTTTAAAGAAGTCATTAACAACTGCTCCAGTTTTGGCACAGCCAGATATAGAAAAGCCATTTGATGTTTACTGTGATGCCTCGGGTATTAGCCTTGGTTGCGTATTGATGCAAGAAGGTAGAGTCATTGCTTATGCCTCGAGACAGTTGAAGCGCCATGAAGAACATTATCCGACACATGATCTTGAACTAGCAGCTGTGGTTCATGCATTGAAAATCTGGCGTCATTACTTGTTAGGTAATACTTGCCACATGTATACAGATCACAAGAGCTTAAAGTATATCTTTACTCAGTCAGAATTGAATATGAGGCAAAGAAGGTGGCTTGAGCTAATAAAGGATTATGATTTGGAAGTACACTATCACCCTGGAAAAGCAAATGTTATTGCTGATGCACTCAGTAGAAAGAATCATTGCAATTATACGACTGTGAAGCCAATGGATTATAGTTTGTGTTACGAATTGAAAAGTTGAATATTAAAATAATTCAACAAGGTCAGTTAACTAATGTCACAGTGGAATCAACAATCAAAGAACAGATTGTGTCTGCTCAGAGAAATAATTCCGGAATAGCTCATATCAAAGAAAAAGTTAGAACTGGTCAACAGACAGATTTCAGTATTGATGATGCAGATGTGCTGTGGTTTAAGAACCGGCTAGTGGTCCCAAAGGTTTCAGAGTTACGTCAGCTCATCCTTGATGAAGCACATAGTACAAGGTTTTCTATTCATCCAGGGAGTAATAAGATGTATCAAGATTTGAAACAGAGATTCTGGTGGACCAAAATGAAAATTGAGATCGCCAAGTATGTTGCCAGATGTGATACTTGTCGCAAAGTGAAAGTTGAACATTTAAAGCCGGCAGGAATGTTACAACCCTTGCCCATTCCATCCTGGAAATGGGAAGATATCAGTATGGATTTCATTACTGGGTTACCCAAGACCTCAAGAGGCTTTGATTCAATTTGGGTCATTGTGGACCGTTTGACTAAGTCAGCTCACTTTGTACCTGTGAAGGTTGACTATAAGAGCATCTAGATATGCAGAAATATATGTTGCTCGGATTTTGAGTTTACATGGAATACCCAAAACAATTGTTACTGGCAGGGGTACTCAATTTGTTTCGCAATTTTGGAGACAGTTTCAAAAGTCATTAGGTACTAAACTTCTTTACAGCACAGCCTATCATCCACAAACTGGGGGACAGACTGAAAGAGTAAATCAAATTTTGGAAGATATGTTAATATCTTGTGCTCTCACCTATCAAGATCAATGGGATGAATGTTTACTGTTAGCAGAATTCTCATACAATAATAGTTATCAAGAGAGTATCAAAATGGCACCGTTTGAAGCATTGTATGGCCGCAGGTGCAGAACTCCATTGAACTGGTCAGAACCAGGAGAGAGATGGTTTTATGGAGTTAATCTGGTGAAGAAAACGGAAGAAAAGGTTAGGCAGATATAGAAGAATTTAAAAGTTGCTCAGTCTCGATAGAAGAGTTATGCGGATAAAAGCCGTAGACCCTTGATGTTTAAAGTGGGAGATTATGTTTATCTGAAAGTGTCACCCATGAAAGGAGTTAATAGATTTGGAGTCAAGGGCAAGCTCGCACCATGTTATATTGGACCATACCAAATCATTGAAAAATGTGGGAAGGTGGCATATAGATTAAAGCTGCCTGAACAACTGTCAGCCGTGCACAATGTATTTTATGTATCACAAATGAAGAAGTGTCTACAAGTGCCTGATCAAGTTGCTGATGTGGAGGGGGTTGAACTTGAGCCTGATTTGACATATTCTGAATATCCTATCCGAGTTTTGGATCGAAAGGTAGAACAATTAAATGGTACAAGATACAATGGGATCAACATTCAGAAGAAGAAGCCACTTAGGAATCGGAGGATTACCTGTTAGAGAATTTCCCGAAGTTCTTTGCTTCTATCTAGGTTGCAATTTCCTCTTTAAACTGTAACCTATCCTTTTAAAATCTTTGTAATGCAGAAAACCCCTACCTGTTTTGTAGACAAGTCTTGGATGTGTTTGTTTGACACATTTCCTTTTCCATTACTTAACTCAAGGCTTTAAATCTCGGGACGAGATTTCTTTAAGGGGGAAGGGCTATAACACCCCGGGTGTTATGGTGCTAATTAATCTGCCATGTCATCATAATGCATTGCTAAGCATCCTTGTTAGGTTAACCTTGTTATGTATCAACTAAAACAAGTTTACTTATCTAGGTTGAATGTGTTTCTCAGTGGTGTGCTCCGAAACCGAAAACCCTAATTTCGAATGCCACCGTAAATACTTAGTCCATGCCCTGCGTAATTTGAGGTGTGCGACTGTGTTGCACACTAGTGTCAAGTGTAGGGTATGAGCTTAAGTACAACATTTAAAATGAAGCTCCAAAATTTGAGTTTGAATTGGGGTCCCAAAACTTGTCACGAGTTTTCTGATTCAAATTTAAATTCAAATCTGGGGAGAAATGTAAAAGAATTTCAAAAGCTAATTAGTCAACCAAGAGTGACATTTGGTCAACCATGTTATGTTGGTCCAAATGATGCCCTTGGGTGAGGTTTTGATCGCTAAGTAATCACAAATCAAAGTAGCAACAAATTCCAATTGAAAATTCCTCCGAAAACCCTAAATTTCAAAATCATGTTTTACCCCTTTTGAAATAATTCAAAATCTAAGCAAAATTTGGGAAAAAGTTCAAAACCAAGTTTGTAGAACTTTTCAAGGGCTACAACTTTGGTGTTTTGAGTTTTCAAAGTTTTAGTGTAAAATGTGGAGCAATTTTGAACATAAACAAATTTCAAATTTAATTCATTTTGTCCCCAAACTAAGATTTCAAAATGGAGGCTGAATTTGAAAAAGTTTTGAACAGAAAAGTTGTAGGTCTGGTCAAGTTATACAACTTTGATGTTTGGAGATTTTGAAGTTTCAATATAAAATCAAAAGTAATTTCTAATTTCCAAATCTAAAAAATGTGTCCCTTTTGAGTTTAAAATCAAATTTCAAAATCCAGTGATAATTTGAAAAAGTGTTAAATACAAAACTTGTAGAGCTTGAAATTCTGAAGATTTCATATATTAAAAGTTTTTCAAGTTGCTATATAAATTTGAGAGTAATTTGAAAAAGCAGTTTAAATTTCAGAGTTTGGGGGGATGCTACAGTGCTGAGCCAATCACCGACGGCCACCGGCCGGCATGGGCACCGGCGAGACGCTGAACAGCTTCGGCCAGCTTCCAGGCGCCCCTAGGACCGCCAGCGCGACCTCGCACGTCTTCCAGAGACCAGCTCCGCGATCATCCTCTATAAATACGTCGAGGTCTCCGTTGTTTTTCTTTCTTCTCCGTTTTCGCCATCGCCGCCGCCGCTAGCTCCGCCGCTGCCGCCACCAGGCCATCTCCAGCCACGCCAGTCGCACCAATAGCATCACTGCATCCTCACGCACCTCATGAACCACCCAAGCCAGCTTGACTTCGCCTGGATCGCCGCAGCCACCGCTTCCCGTGCTCAACTCCGGCGACCAAGCCGCTTCACGTGGCCAGCACCCTCCGCCGCCTCCCAGTGCCTCCTTGTGGCTTCGCTGTGACCGCTGTAAGCTCCTAATGCTCCCCGTGCTCTCGCTTTAGTCGCTACCGCATTGCATCGCCGGGACGCTGGTCACCATCGCGGTCGGTCCGCCATGACCGTCGGGAAGGGCTCCCCGGAGCTGTAGCATAGCCGCTAGGGGTTAAAACGGGTTCGTGGTGAGTCGTAGGTGCTGTAGGGTCGCTTGGATGGGTGACCGAAGCAACGCTCGCCGGCCGGCCACCGCGTGGGCATGGCCGGGTCGCGGGAGAGAGTGAGGGAGGAGGAGGAAGGCGATGACAAGTGGGTCCGCGGTGTCAGCGAGAAAGAGAGGGAGAGCGGGCGCGCGTGAGGCAGGCCGCCTGCTGGGCCGTGCGGCTGGGCCGAGCGTGCGTGCAGGCACGGGCGCGCGCGAGCGGGCCGACCAGCTGGGCCGGACCGCGGGAGAAAAAGAGAATCGGCCCGATTTCGTTTTTGTTTTTCTTTTTCAAATAAATGAATAGTGCTATTATTTGTTTATTTCATTAAAAGTTTTGTAGAGTTCCAAAATTCATGAAAATTTTTGTGTAAGCTTCTCAATGTATAAACTATCTAGGAAAAATGTTAAATCATGAATTTGAATACTTTGTGCAGTAGAATTAATTAGTTCCATTAAAGATTAAATGCAACTTCCAGGAATTTTAATAATTATTTTATTTATCCAAAAATTATGAAATTTATTGTAACACTATTATAAATCATTCTTAACCCATAGAAAAAGTTTGAGCTTGTTTAGATAAAATTTGATTAACTTCTAATTATGCCCTAATTATTTAAATAGTAAATAAATGTTAATTTGAGAACTTTAAGTGTTGTGTGCCTTTTGATTGAGTGATGTCCTTAGGTCACTATCCTTTGGTGATCTCTGGCACCTTAATTTCATGATTGAGCTCGTTAGTAACTTGTTAGGTTAAAAGCTGGTATCGCTGGAAATCGTCGCTACTAGTTAGTAGGTTTTCAGTTTGCGACTGTACCGTGTAGGGAAGTTGTACTCAAATCGTAACCGTGGCATGTTATCATCAAGCATCATGTTTATCATCGAGCATCATGTTAAAGCATGTTATGTATTCGTATAGTCTCCGCTTTTGAGGAAGCCGAAGTCGTCGAGCAAGCTTCTGGAGAACAGCGATCGTCGGTGGGTTCCGGACCAGGCGGTGGAGTTCTCGAGTCTGAGTCAGTCGTCGTGTCAGAGCAAGGCAAGCCCTGGTGTATTTAAACCCTTCCTTGAGTTTTACAAATCTTTATCACTGGTACTATAGTTTACTGCATTAAGTAATTAGGAGTTGAGTGATAACCCAATTGCTGCATTATCATCCTTGATTATTGCGATATCACCCTTGATACCTGTTTTACTGAAAATACGTAGTATGCTTTGCTATGCTTATGAGTTAAGCTTTTTAAATGAATGCTTATATGGCAATGATGGCATACTTGATAAATATTGAAATATGAGAATAAATTTATAAGATCGGGCGGGTGGTTTGGCCACTGCTAACTTGCATTGGGAAAGGAGTCTCAATGTAATGTTTCCGTCTTATCAGTTAAGGACCGTACGTTGTTGGCCCTCGCGTCATGGAGTTTTTATTAGTACTAGCCATGTACCCCTGTCTGGTAAGCCTTACTTTGAATATTCCATTACGAGAATGTCTAACCTCGCGCTGGGAGTGGAGAGATGGCGAGAGTAACGTGTACCCTCGGGGCTAGAATTGGGCCGGGTTCGAGGAGTACTGTGCTCTCGGGTGGCGATGGACACGTTCTGGTTTTGGGTTACTCGGGTAAGAGTTGATATATGCAAGATTCGGTTCTACATATGTCATGTGGTTAGGAATCCCCAGCTGGGTAAATGAAGCGGTTTGAATCGTCGTTGCTCCACAAGAAAGGAGTCTTGGCCTTGCACCAACATCGTAGTTAAGAACTGGAATTGAAAGAAAGAATAAGTAAGGTTTTGATGATAATTTCTTTGATCTAGATTAGGATCACCTAGATTTGGTTAATGAACCATCAATGGTAAAAGTAAAATATTGAAGATAAGGACTAACCTTAGTAAGCTTTTCTGCAAAAGAAAATTTGATTATTGATTACCCGTACCTTGATTCCCTAAAGCTAGCATGCCCTTAGAGTCTTTGTCTTAGTCGGGTAAGTCTTGTTGAGTACTCTCGTACTCAGGGTTTGTTGAACCCCTTGTTGCATGACCGTCGTGGTTGAAGAAAGCGACGATGAGTAGACTGTGTGGCCTTTGGGCAAGGCATCTTACTTGTGTGATGTAATAAAGTTATTACGATACTTCTCTACTACTGGTTTGTAATAATGTTATATAAGGTTTGAGATTTGAAAAACTGGTTTGTAACCTAAGTTATTGTAAGACTTCTGCTACTTTACTCTGTTGAATATTTTGAATAAACTATTGTAATATTGCAATACTCCTGTGATTGGATCCTGTTCGGAGTAAAGCAGGCCTTTTAAGTTATGATGAACATAAGTACGACTGTCAGAGGTCATTATGGCAATGACATGTACTTGTGGGCCATCATAATTAGGAGGTTCTGTGACAGTCACGATCAGAGATAAAACTAATATGAGGAGCCCCTTTCTTTTCCTTCCATTCATGGGCATTGATCGGGATCCTGTCCCTTACAAGGTACCCTAAGTGGGCCACAAACTTCCTTGCATGTGGTCCAAGTGGCTTGCCTATATTCTCCTCGAAATCTGAGATAAGGAACCAACCCTCTAACGGCTTCTTCGGGCCTCGTACAATTCTGCTCTTCCCCATGGTTATCGTCGAGCCAGAGGGCTACATATGTACAAGCACAAATATTTAAATAAATCTACTTATAAAAAAAAGGAAATCATTTTGAATTCCATGTATATATACATAAGAGATTGTATATATACCTCGCCATCATTGTCTTGCACGATATTTTCTTCCTCTTCATACAAGTCAGGGTTAAGGTACTGACTACCATCATCGATGCTGTCAGGGTTCTCATTGGCTCCATCATATTGTACTTCATTGCCATCGTTGATTATGTCCATCATGGCATCATCCATGTTGTCATCTCTCGGGTCGGTCGTTTCTGCAAATATATGTGTAGGACGTTAGAACTAAATCCTCCTAAACCCTAAGGATTCCCAATCAGAAAGCATGAACCCTAAGGATTTCCAACATAGTGAAAACATAGCGAGGGCTGGGGCGAGGCCGGAGGGCTGGCAAGCGGCGGAGAGGCGTGGGGCCGAGGCCACCGAGCAGGCGCGCGCGCTCTAGAACGGCGGGCGGGTGGACGGCGGCGAGGCGCAGGGTGGAGGTGCGGGAGGGGCGCGGTGGAGTGAGAGAGATCATAGGAGGAAGAAGGAAAAAGGGCAGTAGTTATATGCCGGGCCACCTTTAGTCCCGGGTGGCTCTACGGCCCCCGGGCCGTAGAGCCACCCGGGACTAAAGGTGGCCCAATCACATCATGTTTTTGGTGGGCCACGAAAATGCACCCACCTTTAGTCCCGGTGCTAGCCATAGACTGAGACTAAATGGTGGGTTGCAGTTTCACTTCCCTCGTGTTTGCCCCACCTTTTTTGTTGAATCTTTTTTTTGTTTTCCTTTTATAAAAATGCTGAGTCTTGTTAAATTCATAGTAAATTGAATATTTGTGATAATATTTTTTAAAAAAATATGGCTTTTCTTTTTGCTTTATCGTACACATGGAAAATATGTAACCTAAATTATTTTGTTTTTTCTTTGTAAATATTGAACGCAATGTAACTAATAATCAATATTTCATTAATGCAAAAATATAGTGTTCAATTAATTTCACTAAAATTATTGGTTTTTGACAGAAAATTTGTTTTCGCATCATTTTAACGTAAATCTTTTGGTGATCCATCGGTCATTTGTCCAAATACGAGATAAAGAAATCCGCCATCAAATAGAAATTTAATTTGAACTTACAAAATATGAAAACAACAAATATTATGTAGATAATTGTACATCTTGATGAGCTCTAGTATCTTTGTATTCAAAAGTTTTTTATCTAAGGTCATTTAGTGTCTCATTTGACAAAGTTTGACCAAGTCAAATTTTGAATTTTCAAAAAATGACACCTTCACACTAGTTTTTAAAACTCTAAATGGTTTCAAATAGAAAAGTCATGAATACCAAGTTTGTTAAACTCATCAAGATCTCCATTTGTTGTTTTGGTCAACTTTTCATTCGAGAAAGTTTGAATTATTCAAATTTTGGATTTTTAAATTTTAACAGCTCCAAACCAGTTTTCGAAACCCTAGATGGTCTCAACTAGAAAAGTCATGAATACCAAGTTTGATCAACTCATCAAGATCTACATTTGTTATATAGGTCATTTTTGCATTCGAGGACTAGACATGCTTCACAGAGGTACGATAAAAACAAGAACATGATAGAAACATCTGAAGTTACAATTATATTACATAAAATGTCTAATACATCACTAGTTATATCAAGCGGGCACAGTGGTGAACTTCTTCTTGACGTATGCCCCTTGGTTATGATCATGCCGTAACCATGGAGTGTCCTCAGCATTGAGCAGGATGCTTGGGTCTGTGGTCACACTGAAGGGTGGGATTCGTTCATCCTTTTCATAATCTTCTGACATGTCTGACTTGTCCTCAATTCCCACGATATTTCTTTTTCCTCTAAGAACTATGTGGCACTTTGGCCTATTGGTTGATTTGTCATCGTTTTTCCCTCTCTTGGGTTTTGTAGACATGTCTTTCACGTAGAACACCTGATTCACCTCAGTAGCAAGGACGAATGGATCGTCTTTGTACTCAGTATTGTTGAGGTCCACTGTTGTCATTCTATACTCCTTGTCGACTTTTACCCCACCTCCAGTCCCCTTCACCCACTGGCACCGAAACAAAGGGACTTTAAAATTAGGGTCTGTGGCATAGTCTAGTTCTCATATCTCCTCTATGCGGCCATAATATGTATGCTTATTCCCATTGGGGTCTGTGGCATCTAAGCTAACACCACTCTTTTGGTTGGTGCTCCTTTTATCTTGGGCTATAGTGTAAACTATATTTCCATTTATCTCATACCCTTTGTACGTGAGGATGTGCCACGATGGTTGCCTAGCCAACAAATACAGTTGCTCATCAATATTTTGGTCACACTGACATTCTTTTTGCAACCAACCGCCGAATGTTTCCATGTGCTGACGCGTAATCCATGCCTCATTCTTCCCTGGATTCTGGGATCGTAGGAACTCCTTGTGTACCTCGATATACGGCTCCACCACGGAGGAAGAAGAAAGAACTATGTAGTGCACTTTATTGAAAGAATCGTCACCTGTGCTGATATATGTTTTCTTCCCTAGTGTTCCCTTTCCACCAAGTCTCCCCTCGTGCCGTGATTCGGGAACACCAATCGGGTCAAGGTCAGGAATGAAGTCAACACAGAACTCAATGACCTCTTGTGTCCCGTATCCCTTGGTGATGCTTTCTTCTGGCCGAGCACGCTGGTGAACATATTTCTTTAGGACTTCATGAACCTCTCAAAGGGGAACATGTTGTGTAGGAACACAGGACCGAGAATATTAATCTCCTTGACCAGGTGAACTAGGGGGTGTATCATGATATCAAAGAAGGATGGAGGGAACACCAACTCAAAGCTAACAAGACATTGAACCACATCATTCTGTAGAGTAGTTATATCGAAAGGATTGATTGCCTTTTGAGAAATTGTATTGAGGAATGAGCATAGCTTCACGGTGGCCAAATGTACATGTGGAGGTAGAATTCCTCTTAAGGCAACCGGAAGCAGTTGCGTCATAATCACATGGCAGTCATGCGACTTTAAGTTTATGAATTTCTTCTCTGGCACATTTATTATACCCTTTATATTGAAGGAGAATCCATATGGGACCTTAATGCTGCTTAGGCATTCAAACATGGTTTCCTTCTCCTCATTGCTAAGAGTGTAGCTAACAAGTCTTAAATAATGGCGTCCATCATCTGTCTTCTCTAGATGTAGGTTGTCTCGTTTTTTCATGCGCTGCAAGTCCTGTCGTGCCTCAAGTGAATCCTTAGGCTTCCCATACACACCCATGAATCCTAGGAGGTTCACACAAAGATTCTTTGTTAGGTGCATCATGTTGATTGAGTTGCGGACCTCTAGGTCTTTCCAATAGGGTAGCTCCCAAAATATTGACTTATTCTTCCACATTGGTGCGTGGCCTGAAGCGTCTTTCGGAATAGGTTCACTGCCCTGTCCCTTTCCAAAGATGACTTTCACATCCTTGACCATCTCAAATACATTCTCCCCAGTTCGGTTGTCAGGCTTGGATCGGTGTTCTGCCTGACCTTTAAAATGCTTGCCTTTCTTTCTTACCTGGTGATTCCTAGGAAGAAATCGGTGATAGCCAAGGTACATGACCTTTTGACATTTTTTCAAATAGACACCCTCAAGATCACCAAAATAGTGTGTGCATGCATTATATCCCTTGTTTGTCTGTCCTGAAAGATTACTTAGAGCAGGCCAATCATTGATTGTTACGAACAACAATGCTCGCAGGTCAAAGTGTTCCTATTTGTACTCATCCCACATACGCACACCTGGTTTGCTCCATAGAAGCAGGAGTTCCTCAACTAATGGCCTCAGGTAGACATCGATGTCGTTGCTAGGTTGCCTCGGGCCTAGGATGAGCACCGACATCATAATGAACTTCATTCACTAATTTTAGCTTCCTTCATCAAAATATTCAAACTATCAAGAGATTAGATCTTAAATTGGCCTAGAAATCATAAAATAAAAAACCACATATATATACACCACGAAATGACAAGTGCTCTTGCTAAAACATGAAAGGATGAAGCTAATTACCTTTAAAGAAGTCGCCGACGGAGTAAAAGCTTTGAGATGGATCAATGGTCGGAGATGAAAGCAGAGAAGTGAGCTCTCGGGCTCGAGCTGGGGAGGAAGAAGAGTTGAAATAGGTGGGAGGCACTTTTAGTCCCGATTCCTATAACAGCCCGGGGCTAAAGGCCAACCTTTAGTCCCGGTTTGTGCCACGGCCCGGGACAAAACATTTAAGGTTAGCATTTAGTCTCGGTTTGTAACACAACCCGAGACTAAAAGTCTCCGCTGACATGGCCTGGTGCCAGAGCCGTTGGACGGGGGACTTTTAGTCCCGGTTGGTGTTACCAACCTGGACTAAAGTCGTTTTTGGTCCCGGATACAAATTTCGTCGGGACTAATGTCCATTTTAGATATCGATGAAAGGTCTATTCTCTAGTAGTGATACTAATAGACCACGAACTTCATGTAAGCTTCTTGCCTCTATTATATCACTCACACACGAGAATACATAAAGCTCGGGATGTAATATACGTGACTCGGACTACAACTTCAGACACGTACCACTTCAGCGCTTCATCTAGGTGGCTTTCGATCTGAATTACACATGTTTTCAAGGTAACCTAGATAGTTAGGAATCTTAATCGAAATAGATTCCTTATGTCTGGACTAAGCTGAATAGAAATTCTAACCAAAATAAAATCAAAGTCCTATTGTAACGTGTAGTATGCTCCAATTCTAAATAGACATACACACGGAGTCTTAGCTATCCATATTTGATCCTTAGAAAAAGACAATTGAATATTCTTGCATGAGGAAAAACAAGTTACATCTCGCCAAAAAAAAGGAAAAAAGAAGTTTCAATAATGAAAAGCAATCCGTATAGAATACTATAACAAGTATTCACAAGCCTGTATAAATATCGGACACTACGGAGCAAATCAAAACTTCAAATAATTGCTTCTCCTCATGAAAACGACAACCTACACAGCGTTTTTTAAACCAAAAATATGCTACAAGCTGCTACCTATAGCTCTCAGGTTTTTCTCTTGCCACGCTCGTACCATCAACTCCAGATATGTTCTGTGACAAACTTTTCTTCAAGCCTGATAATAGACACAATATTAAAAGAAGCTCCCACATTCGCCGAGAGCATCTAAAAATTATGAAAATAATCAGAAAAACAGCACCGTTGAATTTTATGATAACCGAACAGTCTATATTTAATGATAAAGGAGAGTAACTAAAAAATAATATGTACCATTAGATTTTATAAAGCTCTAAGGGTCTACATTAAATATATATTAGTTAGAACTAAAATTTATTAATTAGAAAAAAAATCTAAATCGAGATAAGAAAAACACGACTCTTATATATACCTAATTACTGGGTATCTCACCACATGACGTGAAGTTTTTTTATCAATAGGAGTTCTAATCCGATTCCACGGTCTGATGAATACAGTGCTCTCACACAAAAAAAATAATAAATATATCTCTGCAATCCCTAACAAAATGCTGCCATGTAAAAAACGAGAGAAGTCTTTTATCATAATCAACAGTAGACAGATCAATCCTTGACGTATCCGTATTTTTAATTTGGGAAGAACCAGCTGTAGGTTTTTTCTCAGAGAGCACAAGCATGTGTTGAGTAGTATATGTGGTGTGCGTGAGTTGTGCTTGATAGATGTGTTCCGAGTATGCTTGACCAGTCTCATCCATGTTTAATGTGTGGTCACCATGGGTGCCCAATTAAGTTCTTGTATGAT
The DNA here is from genome assembly GCA_038087645.1 of Saccharum hybrid cultivar R570. Taxonomy (NCBI): domain Eukaryota; kingdom Viridiplantae; phylum Streptophyta; class Magnoliopsida; order Poales; family Poaceae; genus Saccharum; species Saccharum hybrid cultivar. The sequence continues at coordinate 3,892,876 of JAQSUU010000191.1, read as the reverse complement.
ACTACCTCCGTCCTGAAAAGAATGCAACTATGGGTTGCGTACCACGAAAAGTAGTTCATGTTTGACCAAGTTTTAAGTGAATAATATTCACAGTTGTGTCTTTCAATTAATTTATTATGAAAATACATTTCTTAATTAATCTGATGGTATTTATTTGGTTGGATACTTTTTTATTTATAATTGGTCAAACTTAAGGAACTAAAACATGACACTGTGTTAGAATTGTATTCTTTTGGGGACAAAATGCTCAAAGAGTCGTGTCCCTACCACAAAGGGCCCACGAACCACAACCTCGAGGACTGCCACATGCTTCGAAGATACTTTGAAAGCATAGGCATCAAGAAAGATGACAAGAAGGAAGATCTCAAGGGAGACGACAAGGATGAGGGGTTTCCCGAGATCCATGACTGCTTCATGATATACGGAGGACCCTCGACGCGCCTCTCAACACGCCAGCGCAAGTGGGAACGTTGAGAGGTCTTCTCCGTGCAACTCGCAACCCCCCTCTTCCTTGACTGGTCCGAGGTGGCCATCACTTTCGACCGTGATGACCACCCAGACTACGTCCCCAATCCTGGGGTCTACCCACTTGTTGTCGATCCCATCATCGCCAACACACGGCTCACCAAGATGCTCATGGATGCCGGTAGTAGCCTTAACATCATCTATGCCCAGACCCTCAACCTTCTGGGAATCACCAGGACGCACCTCTGACCCAGCGTCGGGGGCTTCCATGGAGTCATGCCGGGGAAGCGAGCAGAGCCCGTCGGACGGGTCGACCTGCCTGTCTATTTCGGCACTCCTGCCAACTTCAGGAAGGAGACTCTCACTTTTGAAGTGGTAGGATTCCATGGAACATACCACGCGCATTCTCGGACGCCCCTGCTACGCCCGGTTCATGGCGGTCTCCAATTACACCTACCTCAAGCTCAAAATGTCGGGCCCCCACGGTGTCATTACTGTCGGGCCCTCCTATGAGCATGCCTACGAGTGTGACGTAGAATGCGTCGAGCACGGGGAAGCCATCTTGGAGTCGGCGACCTTGTCGGCGAACCTCGACGGTTTGACCAACGAGACCCCTGACCCCAAGCGCCACGCCGGCAACTTTGAGCCCACAGAAGACATCAAGCTCGTACCCCTCGATCCCACCGACCCAAAAGGAAAGGCATTGAGCATCAGCGCCACCCTCGATCCCGAGTAGGAAGCAGTGCTCATCGACTTTCTCCGCGCAAACATCGACATCTTTGCATGGGGTCCCACGGATATGCCGAGCATACCCAGGGAAGTCACCGAGCACGCCTTGGAGATCTGAGCCGGCTCCAAACCGGTGAAGCAATGCTTGTGCCGCTTCGACGAGGAAAAGCGCAATGTCATCGGTGAAGAGGTCCACAAGCTATTGAAGGCCAGATTCATCAAGGAGGTTCATCATCCTGAGTGGCTAGCTAATCCTGTATTAGTTAAGAAAAAGAATGGGAAATGGAGGATGTGTGTAGACTATACTAGTTTGAATAAAGCATGTCCAAAAGTTCCTTTTCCTTTGCCATGCATTGATCAAATCGTTGATTCTACTGCAGGATGTGAAACTCTATCATTCCTAGATGCGTATTCTGGCTACCACCAAATCAAAATGAAGGAGTCTGACTAGCTCGCGACTTCGTTCATCACCCTATTTGGCATGTATTGCTACGTTACAATGCCCTTCGGTCTCGAGAACGCAGGGGCTACGTACTAGCGATGCATGCAACACGTTTTTGGGGTACACATTGGACCAACCATCGAGGCTTACGTCGATGATATCATTGTCAAAACCAAGAAGATCAGTAATTTGATAAACAAGCTCGACGTTGCATTCAAATGCCTTAGGGCCAAAAACATTAAACTCAACCCTGAGAAATGCGTCTTCGGCGTTCCTCGAGGCATGCTCCTAGGGTTCATCATTTCTGAATGTGGCATCGAGGCCAACCCAGAAAAAATCACCGCAATAACCAAAATGGGCCCTATCCGTGATCTAAAGGGCATGCCGAGGGTCATGGGCTGCCTTGCGGCCCTCAGTCGCTTCATTTCGTGCCTCGGCGAAAAAGCGCTTCCACTATATCATCTCCTAAAGAAATTGGAACACTTCTCGTGGACCCTCGAAGCCGAGGAAGCTCTTGCAAAGCTCAAGGCTACGCTGTCCAACTCACCGATCCTTGTCCCTCCAACCACAGGGGAACCCCTCCTACTTTACGTCGTCGCAACGACACAAGTGGTCAGTGCAGTCCTAGTTGTCGAGAGGGCAGAAGAAGGACATACCCTGCTCGTCCAAAGACCAGTCTACTTCATCAGCGAGGTGCTCTCAGAAACCAAGGTCCGCTTCCCACAAATCCAGAAGCTATTGTACGCCATCGTCTTAACGCGGCGCAAACTTCGTCACTACTTTGAGGGCCACCCGGTGACCGTGGTATCTTCTTTCCCTTTGGGAGAGATAGACCGAAACCGAGAGGCCTCGGGTAGGATAGCAAAATGGACGGTCAAGCTCATGGGTGAGACCCTCTCTTACGCGCCACGCAAAGCCATCAAATCCCAGGTGCTAGCAGATTTCCTGGCGGAGTGGACCGACGCTCAACTTCCTCCGGTTCAGCTACAGGCCGAGCTTTGGACCATGTATTTCGATGGGTCACTGATGAAAACAGGAACATGCGTGGGCTTGCTATTCATCTCACCCCTCGGAGTCCACATGCGCTATATCATCCGGCTTCATTTTCCTACCTCCAACAACGTCGCCGAGTACGAGGTGCTCGTCACGGGCCTACGAATCGCTGTTGAACTAGGGGTCCGACACCTCGACGTTCGTGGTGACTCTCAGCTCATGATCGACCAGGTCATGAAGAGCTCGAGCTGCCGTGATCCCAAGATGGAGGCCTACTGTGAGGAGGTACGGTGCCTTGAGGACAAGTTTTACGGCCTCGAGCTCAACCACATTGCACGCATATATAATGAGGCCACCGATGAACTCACGAAAATCGCTTCTAATTGAACTACAGTTCCACCTGACGTTTTCACGAAAGATCTCCATCAACCATCCATCAACATCAGGGCAGACAGAGGGGTCGATGGGCCGTCACTCAATCCCTCACCTGAGGCGGAAGCCCCCTCGACCAGGGCTGATGCCATGCAGGCGGAAGGCTCGACCCTGCCAGCTAACCCCGGGCCTGACTGGCATGTTCCGTACCTCGACCATCTCACTCAAGGGGACCTCCCCTCGGATAAGATCGAGGCTTGACGGATCACTCGTCAGGCCAAATCCTTTGTGATATTTGGCGACAGCAAGGAGCTGTATCGCCACAGCCCTACGGGCATCCTCCAACGCTGTATCACAAATGAGGAAGGCAGGAACCTGCTCAATGATCTATACTCGGGGGCTTGTGGTCATCATGCAGCACCTTAAACTCTCATTGGAAACGCATTTCGACAAGGATTCTATTGGCCGACCACAGTCTCCGACGCCGTCAAGCTAGTACGCTCCTACAAAGGATGCCAGTACTATGCATGTCACACCCATTTAACGACCAAATAGAGTGCATCCTCTTATGTGTGCCCAGAGATCAATTACACATAAGTTAACAAATTATAAAGGAAGTATCATCACAAATGTTATTACATCACGATTATTATCACATAGTCTTTACACAGATGTAGCGGAAGTAAAATTTAAAACTCTCGTGGTAGCTCTAATCACAGGCACATTGACTAGTTGACAGCAAGTCTAGTAATCTTTAGGGAAGTAGAAGTAGTCACTATTTGCACCATCTGTTACCCATCTGGGATTTTTATCCAAGTAAGAAAAACAAACAAGCGTAAGTACATCTCGTACTCAACAAGTGTATCATGGGGTTCATGAGGCTCAAAGGCATGACATTGGTTTATCAGCATGTAGCTTTTAATTAGCATTATTTCAGTATATCAATAATATCAAAATGTCTCAATGTAAACAATAAACATATGATCCATGTGAAATGATTAACGAATAGCAAAAACATGTTCATTATTAATGATCAACTATTCCATAAGGGTCCAAGGCCACTCATGACCATGAGCACGGCTGTTATAACAGTTTTACACTCTACAGAGGTTGTACACTTTTACTGTGAGTCGTGTTGCCCATATGCCCGGGTTAATTACTCCCAAAACACTTCCAAGGTGAGCAGGCAGGGGAACACTATGAAGTCTTTCGAAGGTTCGTCTAATAAGTTAGGGCCATTAGATTTACTCGGCAAACAGATGTAGAGCCCCCCTTCCAAATGGCACAATAAAACGCAGCCTATACACATAAGGACAGAGGCTGCACTATAACCGATTCGTCAAGCCATTCTTACGCCAAAAAGGATTACCACTAACAAGCTAGAAAAGTTCCTTCTATATGACTAAAGCTAGAGCCATATAGCCCTCACAGTTGTACTGTAAGTCCCAGATGTTCGCTTACAGATAAGTCCTTAAGGAGAGTAACGAGAGCACCAAAATAACCTCATGCTCTAGTCCCCTTTAAACAGTAATAAAAAGTTATCTTTTAATGTTTATTGCATATTCTATTAGTCAAATTACATGATCATAGTTCATGTTAAGCACTAGCAATACTACTCTATGCAATATAATATGTATCAAGGAATAAGATCAACACTAAGTCATCCTTAACAAAGGAATATATGCATAATGATATTATTTGCTTAATGTGAATAGGACATCAAGGATAATCCCATGCTATACTTGCCTTGATCAAACTGGTCCTGATGATCTTGCTCGTAGAAAAACTCCTGATCCCCAATGAATTGCTCATCGTCTATACTTGATCAATAATAGCAACAACATTCATCCAGAACAATCATGCATAAACAAACAAGACTATAATTAGAACAGTACACCAATAGTAAAAAAAAACAAGATAAAAAGTCTTTAAAACGAATCTACAACTCGCTAGGATCACACAGACGCGAAGATCATGAAAAACGGAGCTAAAACGTCGAAGTTACGAATTTACGAAGATTTCCTATAGAAAAATAATTACTCTAATTCAAACTTGAAAATAAAATGTCACAAACCTACTATACAGTTCTACTAACATGTAGAGCTCTCAAATACAAACCTAACGCAATTTGAACGGGTCAAATCGGAGTTAAAACAGAGATTTTATGACTAAAACAAAATCAGTGGCAAAACTATAAATAAGTGAAAGTGTATTCTTGAATTACCGAGACCAAATACGCTTTTAAAAGAATAAAACGGATTCAGGTTTTTATGTTTTGGACCGCAGGTTCTAATATAAAGAAGTGTGGGGTTTCTTTAGCAAAAATGTCGGCCGAAAGGGTAACGATCGTTATCAGCCGTCAGATCTAAAATCAAAGGCGCAGATTAGAAGTGAAGGGGTGGGCGGCGCTGTTGGCCGGAGAAGACGGCAAGTGCGGCGGCGCCTTGATCGGAACATCGCCGGAGTTGGCTTTTCGGCGATTCCGATCACTAAACATCACGTGGCCGGTACCAACGGGGAGAGGAGCTCGGCGCGAGTCCACTCACGAGGAAAAAGGAGGCAAGGTCAAGTCAACGTCGGCGTGCGATGTGGAGGAGCGGACGACGGACTACCTGTGCACACTGACAACACCAAATGAGCTAAGTGTCACGACAATAGGAAGAAAAAGGAGGTCTGCGGCTTCGCGGGAATGACGTGAAGCTCGTCAAAGGCTTATGGCGACGATGAAGGCTGCGAACGGCGGGCGCTCGAGCACCGGATGCGAGTTAGGGTTCCGGATGCTCCAAAGCGAACTGGGAAGTTGCGAGATGGGAATTGAGGGTGGCAGGTGCGGCTCCTTGGCTTAAGTAGCACCCAGGGTCGCTCCGAGTAAGGAAAGAAGGATCGGGGTGATTGATTCGACGATAGAAATTTGGAAAGAGGAATCTAGCTTCAGCGTGGGGAGGAAGAAGGCGTCTAACACGTGGGCCCGTGGCGTCAGCGACACGCAGAGAAGGCAGGCGGCGTGCGCTCATGCGAACTGGGCCAGCGGCTTGCTGGGCTCGCGATGCTCGGCCCAGGCGGGGGAAAGAAAGACGGCCGCGCGCGCGGGAGGCAGGCGGGCCGCGGGCGAGAATGGGCTGCCGACTGAGCTGGGCTGAAAGCTGAGAAGAGAAATACAACTCCTTTTCTTTTTCCTTTTCAAAAATTTCAAAGCATTTTCAAATTATTTTGAATCCTCTTTTGAATTTGAATCAAACCACTCAATACAAAATATTCAAATGCAACAGCATGAGTGCACAAATATGTTTCTACCCTTATATTTGATTTTAAGTTAATAAAAAATATTATTATTCTATGTTTTTATGCCCACAAAATTGCATAAAAAATTATATTTACCTGCTTTTAAATATCCCAAAATTTTAGGGTGTTACAATGCAAGACAAACCCACCTCCTGGCTCATGCCCTGCAAACTATTCTCATCACATGGTCGTTCGCTATTTGGGGGCTCGACTTGGTCAGACCCCTGAAAAGGACAACTGGTGGCTTCACCCACTTGCTCGTCGCCATTGACAAATTTTCCAAGTGGATCGAGGCCCGTCCTATCACCAGCATTAGGTCTGAGCAAGCTGTGCTATTTTTTACCGACATCGTCCACCACTTTGGGGTTTCTAACTGCATCATCACGGACAACGGCACCCAATTGACCGCAAAAAGTTCTGGATTTCTACGACAACCATCACATCCATGTGCTCTGGTCAGCCGTAGCTTATCCAAAAACAAATGGCTAAGTAGAACGTGCCAACGGCATGGTCCTATAAGGCCTGAAGCCAAGAATTTTTGACAAGTTAAACAAACACGGCAAAAAATGGGCCGCCGAGCTCCCCTCGGTCCTGTGGAGCCTAAGAACGACGCCGAGTTGAGCCACGGGGTTCACTCCATTCTTCTTAGTCTACGGGTCTGAGGCTATGCTCCCAACTGATGTAGAATATGGATCCCCGAGGCTGAAAGCCTACAACGAGCAAAACAATGATGCCACAAGAGAGGACGCTCTCGACCAGCTCGAGGAAGCTCGTGATGTGGCTCTGTTATACTCGGCAAGGTATCAGCAAAGTCTCTAATGCTACCACGACAAAACACATTCGTAGACGGGACCTCAACGTCGGTGACCTGGTGCTACGGCGAAGCTAGAACAACAAGGGATGACACAAGCTTACTCCACCATGGGAAGGGCCATACATCGTTGCGAAGTACTAAAGCCCGACACCTACAAACTATCGAATGAGAAAGGCGAAATCTTCACCAATGCATGGAACATTGAACAGCTACGTTGCTTTTTCCTTAAAGCCTCGAAGCTCTGTAAATTGTTTCACAATCCCATGATAGAATAAAGAATACATCGGTGTTCAAAGTATTTTTTCATAACAACCAGGAAGGATCGACCCTGTTTTCTCAGAGTCAACCCTCCCTCGGGGGCTGCAAGGGGGGAACACCCTACGTATCCCCAAAAAATTCGCATTTTTCAAAAAAAAAGAGAATTGTTACATAAGTTGACCAGGCCGCAAGCGCACCCTAACGCTCGAGGGTCGTCGAGCCACGAGATCACCTACACCTTCGAGCTATGGTACCTCCACTCACCCCCCATGCCAAGGGGTGCAACTGCACGCTAAGTAGACCTAGTAATAGTTCATGACTTTGAAAAAGCTCACAACTAACATTCCCGTTCGCTTTGAATCAAGTTCTTTACATCGTCTACGAGGCTGCAAATGCGCCCTAAAGCTCGAGGGCAGTCGAACCGCGAGATCACTTACGCCTCTGAGGCTATGGTACCTCCACTCGCTCCCTCACGCCAAGGGGTGTAACCGCGCGCTAAGAAAATCATGCAAGAATACGATTCAAGCGAGAAAGGAAAGAAAAAACTTGAACGAAAACGGATATCTCGTACAAACTTACATCTAAATGTTTCAAGGCCCCCGAGGCCATCACAACGAAAGTTATGAATATTAACTCATTTACACGGGCCCTCATGCCCAGTTTTGGCTCATAGGCCCTCGTCATCGGCAGGCGGGACCACCTCAACCTCGAAAAGTTTTGCAAGGCGACCCCCAGGCTCCTCAATGGCCTCGATCAGGTTCAGGCAGGTGACTTCATTCTCCTCGTCCGTCTGGTCTGGATCCGTGATGAAGCCATTAGCAATGAGGTCCATGTCGTACTCGAACCTAGACCAAACGACCGCCATGGCCCTCTTCATGTCGTGATGTAGCCTGCCTCGTATCTTATCGCGTACGAGGCGGCCCAGCGCCGCCATCCGACGGGCAAAGGAGTTCCCCGGCACGTCCTCCTCGGTGTCGGCATCGGGCTCGACCCCCAGGCTGTCACACACTGAGGTGATAGCACCCTAGAGCAACTGAGTCCACCTGGCCTCGTCCTCGAAGAGGTTCTGGAACGAGGTGGCCGTCGCCTAGGCCGCATGTTGCTGCTTCTCCAACTCTAAAACATAAGCACTAAGTTAGCATAAGCCTGGGACCTCAAGGCCAAGGCCAGAACACAACAAGAGGTTTACCCTCAGCGTGGGTCTGCCAACCCACGACCTCATCGCGCAGCTCCCCGCACGCCTTCACCGACGCTCGAAGAGCCTCGTCCTTGTCATGGACCGTCGCCCTTAGCGCCTCAATCTCCCGACCTATGCCTGAGAGCAGTGATGGATCTAGGATTTTGGCATAGGGTATGCTGCACCAAAATTCTCATATCCAATTTGGCAAAGACCTATTTAGCAATTTGATATACAGCAGCAAAATTTGCCTCATAATTTATAATTTTTCTATCTGATCAGCCTAGGGTATGCCGCACCATACCCGTGCCACCCGCTGGCTCCGTCCATGCCCGAGAGAGCCTCGTCCCTCTCTCGGACCGTCCCCTTCAATGTCACAACCTCATCCTCTAAGGTTCTAACGTGAGCGGATGCCATCCCGATCTAGATGTTGAGGGTGTCACACTGACCGCCGACCAAGGTGACATCCTCCTCGAGCTCCTTCACACGCGCCAGCAACGGCACGAGGTCCTCATGAGCCTTAGCCGCCTCCTCCTATGCCCTTGCCGTGTCTTCACGTGCCTTGGCCTTGGCTTCCTGGGCCTGCGTCGCCTCCTCCCTAACCGCTCCATGGGCGACGCGGAGCTCGCCCACCTCGGCACTCTTCTAGGATAGCCACTTGTTGGCTTCCTCGACTAGAGCCCGTTGATGAGCAAGCGCCGCCCACACACCACTCTCATGACGAATAAAGAGTGACTTGCGGCGAGAACGCTCCTTGAGCTCCTGACCACAGTCAAAACCTAAAAATCAGAACCAAGGAGAAGGGAAGGATAAAACACAAGGAAAGACTAGCAAACCTGGCTTACCTCGAAAGCCTCCGACATACCCCACACTAGGGTATCCATGACCATGTGCAGGGATTGCAGGGAATGCTTACAGAGTCCCTCGATGAACTCCTAGTGTTGCACCTCATCGTTGTCGTCGAGGGCGAAGAAGGGCTCAGCGTTGGGGTTAGATGTGTCCCTGAACTCTAGGGTCGACCGACCCCAGCGCGGAAGCTCCTCCTCCGCCCGTACAAGCGCCAACCCTGCGTAGTCGGGCCACCTGGCCGACGCCTCGACCAGGTCATCCCCCAACACTACAGAAGTACCAGGCTGATCTGGGGCATCGACCGTCTCGACGTTTGCCTTCTGCTTCCCCTTGTCAGAAGGAGGGTCATCGACGGTAAGGTCGATCATGGCCGGGGTCGACCCTTGGGGCAGGGTTAGCATCTCGACTATCGGCACCACCGCCTATACAATGGACGGTGGCACGACCACCCCCCATTCCACCTCGACCGCCTGCTCCGTTGGCTGGTCTAGCTACGGCTGTGGCTCCTCCCGCGTCGGTTGCGACTCTAGCTGCATCACCTCTTGCCCCGCCTCTGGCGGGGCCTCCGCCACCTCCCTTAACTTTTCGACATCTGCTCGCCCCGCGTCGCGGACGGATGTTTTGGCCTCAGCGGCCTCGATGGTCACCTAGGTCGTCATAATCGACCCAAGCTCCAAACCACTAGCTCCAGGCACCTCGAGCCTGGCATCGCCCGAGACCGCCTCAGCCGGCTCTAGCACCCACGTGGCGTCACCAGAACCAGCGACCTCTTGGGCGCTTGCCCCTGCCTTGGTGGCCGCCTCTCTCAGCCTGAGCCGCTCTGTCGTAGCCTGGCACCTCGCGACCTAGGCAGCGTCGTCGGTCGGCATCCGCATCATCAGGGCAGCGCCTGACCTGAGCGCCTAGACGAGAGTCAGAGCCACGAGCTCTGCCTTGCGCTTATGGCTGAGCAGCAAATAAACATGTCAGAATAAAGAACGAGATCACCGATGACGAAAAGACAAGGCGAGATACTTACCCAGATATGGGAAGCAGGGGCCTAGACCCCGTCAAGCCTGAGCCACTCGACGGCACCTGTGACGACCCCTCCGTTGAGCCTCCTGTCAGCCGAGTGCTCCTCGGAGCCCGGGCTGACGGGGCATCGGAGGACCTCTGCGCTGATGAGGCTATTTGGCCTCGAGTCCTTACGCCCGTCGATAGTGCCCTGGCCTCTGACGCCAACGCTGTTGCCCCGCCCGCCGGCTGAGTCCGGGGTGATCGGGCTCCCAGGAGCGGCGCCACCGACCTCCCCTGCAGGACCCCAGGCGAGGTAGCTCCCCTCTCTAAAGGACCCGCTCGGGCCCTTCCCTCTGCTGGCTCTCCTTCCCCCTCGACGGGCGCCGATACTTTCCTCAATGCCTGGGAAGTCGATCGCCTAACGGGCTCCAGTAGGGGCCGCTCATCGGGGAGGTGCGCCAGAAAGGTCGCAGTATCATACCGTGACCCGGTGTCGTCGTTGCCGCTGTCTTCGTCCTCCCCCGAGACCATCTCGGAGAGAGACTCCTCGATTGGGAGCCCCTCAAGGCTCTATTGGCGACGGCGCTTCTTCAACGCCTCGCACTCGAGGGTTTTTTGGACTTGACGCTTCTTGGCAGCATCCTTCTCTTCCTTCTTCTGGGCCACCGAGAGGCGTCTAGCCTCCCGAGCAGCCCGATCCTCTAGAACCGGCGACCATGACTCCTTGACCAATGACAAATCCTGTACAGAGGCCTCAACTGACTTAGTCAAGGGAATCAGGAAACAAAGGGACTCAAGGCTGTTAAAAACGACACTTACCAGAGGCTCAAAGCCTTGAGTGGGGTGCATTGGGACCCTATAGATGTCCTCCTGCTTGAAACTCCCCACCATCCACCACGCACACCGGGTGACTTCATCGAGGGGGAGGGACTCATGCGACATCCAACTCCCCTCCAGCGAAGCCTCCGGCATCATCTCGTCGAGCCGGAGCCGGTGCTGCGTCAGCGGCAGCACCCTCCGGCGGTGGAACGCGATGGCCACCATTCATGCCGTCAACCCGTGCTGATGAAGCCTCCTCAACGCATCGAGGACTGGCTGTAGTTTCAGCTTGTCCTCCTTAATGACGTCGTATGACCAGTTCTCCTCGCGCGACATCAGCACCCGACTAGAGAACCTCGGTAGCTGGTTGTTGTCATTGCGTAGATAGAACCATCCATCGTGCCAGCAGCTGTTCGACGAGACAAGCTCCGCCGGGATGTATTGCTCACCTCGACCCGACCGAACTTGGAGAGTGTAGCTCCCTGCATGCACTGCACGCCGCACTCCTCGCTCTCCTGTCTTCTTGGTGAAATGTTCCGCCCTAAAGAGGTGGAGCCACAGATTCTAGTGTGGCTCCATCCCCAGGTACCCCTCGCAGACCATCGCAAAAATGGCAGCCTGCGAGATGGAGTTGGGGTGAGATGATGCAGCTCCACCTTGTAGTAGTGGAGGAGCGCCCGCATGAAGCGGCTCGGTGGAACTCTGAGCCCCCTCTCATGGAAAGCTATGAAGCTTACCACGTATCCCTCTGAGGGCGTCGGCTCCCGGTGGTCGGACGGCGGCACCCTCCATTCTGGCTAGGTCCGGCTTGCCCTTGGTCGTAAAAGTCCATCGCGGACCAACTCCTCCAGCTTTCTCTCCATCACCGAGGAACGAGCCCACTCATCCGCAGGAAGGATCTGGCTCTTGCCCACCATGGTTGTCGAAAAACGGCGTGCAGCGGCGGATGAAGAAGCAACTATGGCGGTGGATGGTGGCTGAAGGGCGCACAAAGAGCAAGGAAGGTAGAGATGCAAATGACCTGTAGGGGGCATACAGAACCTCGGGACTCACACTTATACCCCGATGGAAGGCCAACGGTCGGGCAAAAAGGTAGGAACAGTTTCCGCATTTAATGACCTTACCTAACTGCTCCCTCAAAACCCGTAGGTAAGGGCACGTGTCCGCCGTTTATTCTGTAACCGTCGCACCACGCCGCCCACTACCACACCGATCTCGCTTCCCCTCCTAAAAAGACGTGCCCCAAATGGGCCAGAAGGGGATCCGTAGACGGATATTCCCAGACGAATGGGTAACGGGCTCTGAGCCCGATATAAACCTCGAGGGATCGAAAGCTGGCCCTCAACTAGGGTTTGACAGCTGCCCTCGAGTAACAGAGTCAGGGACAACTATGGATGTGCCCATACAAGGTAGGGCTCGAGCCATGCTCTCGAGGCACCCCCCGACATATTTGAGGCTAAAAGAGAGGTCGACAGAGGAATCCCCTCGGAGGGAGGCATCGAGCCCTTGGATCCTATCGCAAGGAACCGAGATCCACACGACTACTCTTTGGCATTTTTGAAAGCGCCTCCATGGCCGCTAGCCGGCTCCTACCAAGTGGAGCATGGGCTCCCACTCGAATTTCCCGTTAACAGCTCACCGGAGATCGTCGGAACTCGCCCGACGAGGGTAGTACGACGTTCCCCACCCCTCCAACTTTTCCTAAAGAAGGAGCATGAGGGTCGAACGATAAAAGACGACCAAGACTCTAATCGACCTCGTGCGCACAAGGCTCAGGGGCTCGACCACAGAAGGCCAAACCTTGAACGAAAAAGGACAAAACATGCCATGTTACAAGAGCATTCCTCGATAAAACGTACAAAAGACCTCGAAGGCCTCGGGGGCTACCCCCGGCGGGTGCGCTCACGCGCACCCACCAGAAAGGGCTACGACGCTATGACTCTAGTTCATGACTCATTGAGCCTCTGTGAGAGTGACCCACACTGACCTAAAGGCTCAGGGGCTACTGTCGGGTACCAAAAACAAGGGGTACCCACAATCAACAATTAAGAAAAACAAAACCAACGGGACTAGCCGAGACAGCGAACGAAACACCTTGACCATGTCTCGACTCGTATGAGGCTCGCTCGACGGGACGCCTCGACCACGTTCTGACTCGTACGAGGCTCGCTCGACAAGACGCCTTGACTATCGAGAAATCTCTGACTCGCATGACCCAGGGTCAGGCCGGTCGACCCACCTCATTCACCAACTCTAAGACAAAAGTCAGAGCATTTAATGCAAACTGCCAACCACTTCCTACCCTCATGGCTACAGTAACAACCGATATGGGAGCAGTACCGGTGTCAAATCTCACTTTTTACCACCCATCCTGGGATGGGCGGTGAAAACCTGTCACTGTACGCACCATACTAGGCACTATTCTGCCACTGATCACCCTCCGGGGACTCGGCCTTATCCGTTCACTATCGACCCACCTCGACCCGGCCTCGACCAACCGATGGTCAAAACAAGAATGCAAGGCTTGCGTGACATAGGACCTGGAGTCTTTTCACTGTCTCATCCTCTACGTCACCATGGTGTCCAGGGATGGCCAGCCATTCTTGGGGCATGTCGCTACAGCAACCTCCACAGCATTCGACAAAACTTCACCTCAAAGGCACCCCGGCGTCCCTGCCTCCTCTTACCCTATAAAAGGGCAAGCAGGGGACTCTACAAGGGGGCGGCGGACAATAGACGAAAAAAGACTAGCCACCTTCCCACCATAGAAGATCAACATCTCAAGCAATCTCCTTTGTACTTTCACTTTCTCTCTGAGACCTGGGATTGGTTCCCTCTCTCACAGCTTGTAACCCCTATGCAAGCACTTAGGTGCAAGGAAATACAATACTCCCCCCTCCCCGCTGGACGTAGGGCCTTCTTTCGCCCGAACCAGGATAAACCTCCGTGTACTCTCCTTGCATCACCATCCAGATTAGGTACACGCAGCATTAGTTCACTTGTTAGCTTAGGACCCTCGTAGGACCAAACACCGACAATAGTATAAACTATTTCGATAGGTGGATCGAGTTTTAGTCCACACCCAGTCGTGGAACCTTTGGTACGAGCTACCGAACTACAACTATCATTTGGTTATCTATTCCTTTTGTTGTATCTATACATACTTTGTAAAACAAATTTAATTCAGAAATGCTCCACAGCATATGTCTGTCCCGCGCCTGAACAAACAGACGTTGTGTGGTCTCACATGGTCCACATATTTTTACACCATACAAATATCTACTCCTGTTAGGTGGCTGTTGGCATTTCTTAGCATCATCACTAGAATTGGTATATCCTAGCAACGCCATCAAGAAACGTTGGTTGGTATTCTGTAACATTTACAAAACAAAGTCCGCAAGCGCATGGAAACACCGTTGTAGCATTTCACCCAGAAGTATTCAGGGTATTGTTATTTATATTTTTTCAAAGGAAGACATGGTGTAAAAGTCTCTAATAGGGACATGACAAAATAACATGATTGCATAATAGACCAATGTTCATAATAGGGATAAGCCAGGATAAATATTGGGATAGTGTAACACACACTCAAGCCAATCCTAAGGATAAAGATAAAAAGAAAGAATAAAGAATAAAAGAATATGTCTAAACTAGAGCAAGCATATCCTAAATAGCTATGTTAAGAGAGTAGATGATCCTACACATACATGTTTCTATAGGGTCAGAGATTCTAAGTTAAGGTAGCTTTGGTCAATATTGACTTACTTCGAGAACCGACTTATACTTGGTCTGCCCAGTACCTCTGGCTTACAGCTCTATGCCATACCCTAGACGTGGGGGATTATAAGGGATGGATAGGGCTATCACCACCTACCGTCTACCCCTCAACCGTCAGGTACGAGGCAAACAAAGGTAGCCTCAAGCCTAGATGCCACGTCTATACTGTCAACTACTACTCTAGCGTGAATTCAAGGGTTACCCGTCGAGCGAGGCCCTTCCATTAGAGCATCCATCGCAAGGACGGACGATGAACTCGCAAACCAATAATGACCAAGACTAACTTAAAGTATAACTCATCACCTCAACTTAGGTCTTGGTCTAAACATGTATGTATGATAGATTAAGCATAAAGTTCCATATGACAAGATCATAACATAAAAACTATATGCTAGTTCATATGCTAAAATCATATCATAAGAACTATACTCTAATTTCATAACATAGCTATATTGATAAGATAAGAACAAGAACATGGAAGAACTCTTCATATTATTCATACCAAGATTCCTTCTAGCTATCCTTGCTCTTCAACAAAGCTTCTTGCCTAGCTCCTACAACAAACTAAAAAAAGAAAAGAATACAAGTGGAGTGAGAGAGGCTCTTGTTGTGTTGTGTGAGAGAGGGAGCTCTCCCCCTCCTTATATAGGTGCCCATGGTCGGTTTGGGGGACGAATATTCCCAGATCCACCCCCGCACTGTCATCCAACATTGAATAGCAAACCGCTAGAGTGAAGTGGGCCTAAGGAGTGCTGATAGGGGCTTGGGCACGACCGCGCCTAGGCTGGGCCCCCTCGGCTCCTCCTTCACGTGGTTGGCTTTTGGATGGGCTTGGATCTTGGTGGTACTGTGGATTGGACCTGATTTGGTCTTTGGTTGGGCTTCTTGGGCCATTTGTGTTGATTTGCAATTCTGTGCTTTCTCGAATGGTGCCTTTTCTCTACAATTCCCTTGTATTTGGTGTTGATTCTTGCAAAGTGACAATTCTCCAATTCAAGTGGAATTCGGTCATTAGTAAATGTATATGTGTGTAGAAACATATAGTTCACTCCTTTTTGGACTTATATTGGTGGTATAAATGTGTCGATAAGGACTGCTAACAGTGGTCAGACTTATCCTCTCTGATTCGATCTCCTCTCTCTCCACTCTCTCTCTCCATCGTGGAGCCTGTGACTCTCCTCCCCATCTCGAATTGCTTGCAGTCAGGGGGTGCTCGCCAGCTGCTAGCATAGTAGGTGTTGCTCATGCTCGCTAGGTAGGGGTGCTCATCGGCTGCTGGCCGCTCACCAGGGGTGTTGCAGGAGGTGCTCGCCAGTTGCTCCTCACGCAGGTGCTCACCCAGCGCAATGCCACAGATGGGGTACTGGTGATGCTGCCTCTAATGGGGCACAAGTGAGTTCCATGCGTCACCACCGACCTCTACACCAGCATCGAGCTCCGTAACAATGGGCCTCTATTCGTCCAAGCAGCAAGGTGATATTACGCTAGAAAGCACATGTTGCAAGCGTATGTTTCAAGTGTTACAGATGTTTCAGAGCTATGTTGCAAGTGTTTCACATCGATGTTGAAAAGTAGATCAGGATGTTGGACATGTTGCAATGGCTATATACGTATGTTTCAAGTGTAGGTTCCAAAAGTTTCATCTGTTTCAGACATATAGATGTTGCAAAAGTAGATCCAGATGTTGCATATATATGTAAGTGTTTCAAATGTTTTCATATGTATGTTGCAAGTGGTTTCATCTAAATGTTTGCAATGACAATACACATGGTTTTCAAGTTTTTTCTAGTGTTTCGTAAGTGTTTCAGACATATGTTGCAAGTGTTTCAACTGTTTCAAACATATGTTGCTAATGTTTTCTCTAGATGTTGTAAAAGTAAATCTATGGTAGCACATATTGTAGTGAGACTCATCTGCAGCATCCATCTGCTACAGCTGCTAAGCCCTCCTGCATGTGCGTGGGTGTGGAGGGGGAGCGAGCGACTAGGACATAGAGCGGCGTGGGCCCCCACGTGAAGCAGTGTAGGCGTGCGGTGCGGGTGTCCGGACGCTAGCCCTGTCCGGATGTTCGAATGCTATCCTTTCCCAATTTAATTACATGGTGTTCATACAAAGACCGGTTATGGCCCTACACCCAAAGGGCTAGCACACTTACATAGTTTATGGGTCATAAGGACCACTCAGAGATCAAAATTGCAATGAGATAGAGAAAACCAGCTGTCGGCGTTCGGACCCGAGGCGGTCCTAAACCAACGAGTAAATGCTGCGTGTCTCTTTCCTGGATGGTGATGCAAGGAGAACACACGGGGGTTTATCCTGGTTCAGGCAAAAGAAGGCCCTACGTCCAGCGGGGGGGAAGAAGTTTGTATTTCCTTGCACCGAAGTGCTCGGGTAGGGGTTACAAGCATGCGAGAGAGGGCGTCGAGCCCAAGTCTCAAAGAGAGGAAAAAAGGACAAGGGTGGTTGCTTAAGGTATCGATCTCTTATTTTTCTTCGTTGTCTGTTGTTGTCCGGTCGGGTGCTTCGTTCCTCCCCCTCTCGTAGAACCCTGGCCTGCCCTTTTATAGGGCGAGAGGAGGCCAGGACGACGGGGAGCCTTGAGGTGATGTTTGGTCGATTCCTGTTGAGTTGACTGTAGCGATGTGCCCTGGGAATGGCCGGCCATCCCTGGACACCATGGCGTCGTGGGAGACGAGACGGCGAAATGACCTAGAGCGCCGTGCCATACCGTCCTTCCCTTGCCGTTGAACTGTGTCGAGCGTTGAGGTTGGGTCGAGGCCGGGTCGAGACCGGATGGATAAGGTCGAATCCCCGAGATTGCGGAGAACGGGCCTTGTCTTATCCTCCCTCGAGGGTGATCGATGGTAAACAGTGCGCGGTAAGGTGGGTATAGTGACGGGTTTCACCTCCCATCATGGGATGGGTGGTAAAACAGTGAGACATGACACGAGCATTGTTCCCACGTCGATCCTGGTCGCAGCCATGCCTGTAGGTGATAGTAGGTAACCGCATTAAATGCTATGGCTTTTGTCCTGGGGTAGGTAAAGAGAAGGAGTCGAGGCGCTCGACCCGGGCTCACGCGAGTCAGAGTTTTTCCCAGTGGGCGGACAAGCTTCGCGTGGGTCGAAGCGTCGTCGAGGTAGCTTGCTGTACGGGATGGGGCACGGTCGAGGTGCCCCGTTGAGCGGGCCTCGTACGAGTCGAAGCCGGAGCGCGGTCGAGGCGCCCCGTCGAGCGGGCCTCGTATGAGGCGGACAGGATGCACGGTCGAGGCGAGCTGCCTTTTATTGCGGTTTCAGTCGTTTTAGTTTTTTACTAGCGATAGGTGTGGGTACCCCCATACTTTTGGTACCGACAGTAGCCCCCGAGCCTTTGGGTGAGTGTGTGATCACTCTCCCAGAGGTTTGTTCGAACTGGAGTCATAGCGTCGTGATTTTTTCCGGTGGGGGCGCGCGAGCGCACCCGCCGAGTGTAGCCCTCGAGGCCTCGGTGGAGTGCTGAGACTCCTTCGAGGTCTTGTTTTCGTTTTATTGGGGGATGATTCATTGCGGCCGAGCCCACGAGCCTCCCGCGCACGAGGTCGATCAGAGTCCCGACCGTCTTTTGTGCGACCCTTACACTCCTTTTCGAAAAAAGGAGGAGGGGTGGAGAACGCCGTACTACCCTCGTTTGGGCGCGAGTTCCGACGATCTCCGGTGAGCTGCTAGCGGGGGAATTCGAGTGAGAGCCCGTGCCCCAGTCGTTAGGGGTCGGCTAGTGGCCCGGAGGCGCTCTCAAAGATGCCAAGGAGTGGTCGTGTGGATCTCGATTCCCTGCGATAGGATTCGAGGGCTCGATGCCTCCCCCGGGGGGATTCCTACGACGACCTCCTCCTTTGGCCTCGAATACGTCCTAGGGTGCCTCGAGAGCGTGGCTTGAGCCCTTGGCCATGTACGGGCGCACCCTTGGTCATCCCTAACTCTATTGCTCAAGGGCAGCTGTCGAACCCTGGTCGAGGGCCAGCTTTCGCTCCCTCGAGGCTTAGGTTTCTGCGGTCGAGCCCTCGAGCCTCGCGCGCACGAGGTCGATCAGAGTCCTGACCGTCTTTTGTGCGACCCTCATGCTCCTTTTCGAAAAAAGGAGGAGGGGTGGAGAACGCCGTACTACCCTCATTTGGGCGCGAGTTCCGACGATCTCCGGTGAGCTGCTAGCGGGGGAATTCGAGTGAGAGCCCGTGCCCCGTTCGTTAGGGGTTAGCTAGTGGCCCGGAGGCGCTCTCAAAGATGCCAAGGAGTGGTCGTGTGGATCTCGATTCCCTGCGATAGGATTCAAGGGCTCGATGCCTCCCCCGGAGGGATTCCTATGACGACCTCCTCCTTTGGCCTCGAATACGTCCTGGGGTGCCTCGAGAGTGTGGCTCGAGCCCTTGGCCATGTACAGGCGCACCCTGGGTCGTCCCTAACTCTGTTGCTCGAGGGCAGCTGTCGAACCCAGGTCGAGGGCCAGCTTTCGCTCCCTCGAGGCTTATGTTTCTGCGGTCGAGCCCCCGAGCCTCACGCGCACGATGTCGATCAGAGTCCCGACCGTCTTTTGTGCGACCCTCACGCTCCTTTTCGAAAAAAGGAGGAGGGGTGGAGAACGTCGTACTACCCTCGTTTGGGCGTGAGTTCCGACGATCTCCGGTGAGCTGCTAGCGGGGGAATTCGAGTGAGAGCCCGTGCCGCGTTCGTTAGGGGTCAGCTAGTGGCCCGAAGGCGCTCTCAAAGATGCCAAGGAGTGGTCGTGTGGATCTTGATTCCCTGCGACAGGATTCGAGGGCTCGATGCCTCCCCCGGGGGGATTCCTATGACGACCTCCTCCTTCGGCCTTGAATACGTCCTGGGGTGCCTCGAGAGCGTGGCTCGAGCCCTTGGCCATGTACGGGCGCACCCTGGGTCGTCCCTAACTCTGTTGCTCGAGGGCAGCTGTCGAACCCTGGTCGAGGGCCAGCTTTCGCTCCCTCGAGGCTTAGGTTTCTGTGGTCGAGCCCCTGAGCCTCACGCGCACGAGGTCGATCAGAGTCCCGACCATCTTTTGTGCGACCCTCACGCTCCTTTTCGAAAAAAAGGAGGAGGGGTGGAGAACGCCGTACTACCCTCGTTTGGGCGCGAGTTCCGACGATCTCCGGTGAGCTGCTAGCGGGGGAATTCGAGTGAGAGCCCGTGCCCCATTCGTTAGGGGTCAGCTAGTGGCCCGAAGGCGCTCTCAAAGATGCCAAGGAGTGGTCGTGTGGATCTCGATTCCCTGCGATAGGATTCGAGGGCTCGATGCCTCCCCCGTGGGGATTCCTATGACGACCTCCTCCTTTGGCCTCGAATACGTCCTAGGGTGCCTCGAGAGCGTGGCTTGAGCCCTTGGCCATGTACGGGCGCACCCTTGGTCATCCCTAACTCTATTGCTCAAGGGCAGCTGTCGAACCATGGTCGAGGGCCAGCTTTCGCTCCCTCGAGGCTTAGGTTTCTGCGGTCGAGCCCTTGAGCCTCGCGCGCACGAGGTCGATCAGAGTCCTGACCATCTTTTGTGCGACCCTCATGCTCCTTTTCGAAAAAAGGAGGAGGGGTGGAGAACGCCGTACTACCCTCATTTGGGCGCGAGTTCCGACGATCTCCGGTGAGCTGCTAGCGGGGAAATTCGAGTGAGAGCCCGTGCCCCGTTCGTTAGGGGTTAGCTAGTGGCCCGGAGGCGCTCTCAAAGATGCCAAGGAGTGGTCGTGTGGATCTCGATTCCCTGCGACCGGATTCGAGGGCTCGATGCCTCCCCCGGGGGGATTCCTATGACGACCTCCTCCTTCGGCCTCGAATACGTCCTGGGGTGCCTCGAGAGTGTGGCTCGAGCCCTTGGCCATGTACAGGCGCACCCTGGGTCATCCCTAACTCTGTTGCTCGAGGGCAGCTATCGAACCCTGGTCGAGGGCCAGCTTTCGCTCCCTCGAGGCTTATGTTTCTGCGGTCGAGCCCCCGAGCCTCACGCGCACGATGTCGATCAGAGTCCCGACCGTCTTTTGTGCGACCCTCACGCTCCTTTTCAAAAAAAGGAGGAGGGGTGGAGAACGTCGTACTACCCTCATTTGGGCGCGAGTTCCGACGATCTCCGGTGAGCCGCTAGCGGGGGAATTCGAGTGAGAGCCCGTGCCGTGTTCGTTAGGGGTCAGCTAGTGGCCCGAAGGCGCTCTCAAAGATGCCAAGGAGTGGTCGTGTGGATCTTGATTCCCTGCGACAGGATTCGAGGGCTCGATGCCTCCCCCGGGGGGATTCCTACGACGACCTCCTCCTTCGGCCTCGAATACGTCCTGGGGTGCCTCGAAAGCGTGGCTCGAGCCCTTGGCCATGTACGGGCGCACCCTGGGTCATCCCTAACTCTGTTGCTCGAGGGCAGCTGTCGAACCCTGGTCGAGGGCCAGCTTTCGCTCCCTCGAGGCTTAGGTTTCTGTGGTCGAGCCCCTGAGCCTCACGCGCACGAGCTCGATCAGAGTCCCGACCGTCTTTTGTGCGACCCTCACGCTCCTTTTCGAAAAAAAGGAGGAGGGGTGGAGAACGCCGTACTACCCTCATTTGGGCGCGAGTTCCGACGATCTCCGGTGAGCTGCTAGCGGGGGAATTCGAGTGAGAGCCCGTGCCCCATTCGTTAGGGGTCAGCTAGTGGCCCGAAGGCGCTCTCAAAGATGCCAAGGAGTGGTCGTGTGGATCTCGATTCCCTGCGACAGGATTCGAGGGCTCGATGCCTCCCCCGGGGGGATTCCTACGATGACCTCCTCCTTTGGCCTCGAATACGTCCTGGGGTGCCTCGAGAGCGTGGCTTGAGCCCTTGGCCATGTACGGGCGCACCCTTGGTCATCCCTAACTCTGTTGCTCAAGGGCAGCTGTCGAACCCTGGTCGAGGGCCAGCTTTCGCTCCCTCGAGGCTTAGGTTTCTGCGGTCGAGCCCTCGAGCCTCGCGCGCACGAGGTCGATCAGAGTCCTGACCGTCTTTTCTGCGACCCTCATGCTCCTTTTCGAAAAAAGGAGGAGGGGTGGAGAATGCCGTACTACCCTTATTTGGGCGCGAGTTCTGACGATCTCCAGTGAGCTGCTAGCGGGGGAATTCGAGTGAGAGCCTGTGCCTCGTTCGTTAGGGGTCAGCTAGTGGCCCGAGGCGCTCTCAAAGATGCCAAGGAGTGGTTGTGTGGATCTCGATTCCCTGCGACAGGATTCGAGGGCTCGATGCCTCCCCCGAGGGGATTCCTATGACGACCTCCTCCTTCGGCCTCGAATACGTCCTGGGGTGCCTCAAGAGTGTGGCTCGAGCCCTTGGCCATGTACAGGCGCACCCTGGGTCGTCCCTAACTCTATTGCTCGAGGGCAGCTGTCGAACCCTGGTCGAGGGCCAGCTTTCGCTCCCTCGAGGCTTAGGTTTCTGCGGTCGAGCCCCCGAGCCTCGCGCGCACGATGTCGATCAGAGTCCCGACCGTCTTTTGTGCGACCCTCATGCTCCTTTTTGAAAAAAGGAGGAGGGGTGGAGAACATCGTACTACCCTCATTTGGGCGCGAGTTCCGACGATCTCCGGTGAGCTGCTAGCGGGGGAATTCGAGTGAGAGCCCGTGCCCCGTTCGTTAGGGGTTAGCTAGTGGCCCGGAGGCGCTCTCAAAGATGCCAAGGAGTGGTCGTGTGGATCTCGATTCCCTGCGACAGGATTCAAGGGCTCGATGCCTCCCCCGGGGGGATTCCTATGACGACCTCCTCCTTCGGCCTCGAATACGTCCTGGGGTGCCTCGAGAGTGTGGCTCGAGCCCTTGGCCATGTACAGGCGCACCCTGGGTCGTCCCTAACTCTGTTGCTCGAGGGCAGCTGTCGAACCCTGGTCGAGGGCCAGCTTTCGCTCCCTCGAGGCTTATGTTTCTGCGGTCGAGCCCCCGAGCCTCACGCGCACGATGTCGATCAGAGTCCCGACCGTCTTTTGTGCGACCCTCACGCTCCTTTTCGAAAAAAGGAGGAGGGGTGGAGAACGTCGTACTACCCTCGTTTGGGCGCGAGTTCCGATGATCTCCGGTGAGCTGCTAGCGGGGGAATTCGAGTGAGAGCCCGTGCCGCGTTCGTTAGGGGTCAGCTAGTGGCCCGAAGGCGCTCTCAAAGATGCCAAGGAGTGGTTGTGTGGATCTTGATTCCCTGCGACAGGATTCGAGGGCTCGATGCCTCCCCCGGGGGGATTCCTACGACGACCTCCTCCTTCGGCCTCGAATACGTCCTGGGGTGCCTCGAGAGCGTGGCTCGAGCCCTTGGCCATGTACGGGCGCACCCTGGGTCGTCCCTAACTCTGTTGCTCGAGGGCAGCTGTCAAACCCTGGTCGAGGGCCAGCTTTCGCTCCCTCGAGGCTTAGGTTTCTGTGGTCGAGCCCCTGAGCCTCACGCGCATGAGGTCGATCAGAGTCCCGACCGTCTTTTGTGCGACCCTCACGCTCCTTTTCGAAAAAAAGGAGGAGGGGTGGAGAACGCCGTACTACCCTCGTTTGGGCGCGAGTTCCGACGATCTCCGGTGAGCTGCTAGCGGGGGAATTCGAGTGAGAGCCCGTGCCCCATTCATTAGGGGTCAGCTAGTGGCCCGAAGGCGCTCTCAAAGATGCCAAGGAGTGGTCATGTGGATCTCGATTCCCTGCGACAGGATTCGAGGGCTCGATGCCTCCCCCGGGGGGATTCCTACGATGACCTCCTCCTTTGGCCTCGAATACGTCCTGGGGTGCCTCGAGAGCGTGGCTTGAGCCCTTGGCCATGTACGGGCGCACCCTTGGTCATCCCTAACTCTGTTGCTCAAGGGCAGCTGTCGAACCCTGGTCGAGGGCCAGCTTTCGCTCCCACGAGGCTTAGGTTTCTGCGGTCGAGCCCTCGAGCCTCGCGCGCACGAGGTCGATCAGAGTCCTGACCGTATTTTGTGCGACCCTCATGCTCCTTTTCGAAAAAAGGAGGAGGGGTGGAGAATGCCGTACTACCCTCATTTGGGCACGAGTTCCGACGATCTCCAGTGAGCTGCTAGCGGGGGAATTCGAGTGAGAGCCTGTGCCCCGTTCGTTAGGGGTCAGCTAGTGGCCCAGAGGCGCTCTCAAAGATGCCAAGGAGTGGTCGTGTGGATCTCGATTCCCTGCGACAGGATTCGAGGGCTCGATGCCTCCCCCGGGGGGATTCCTATGACAACCTCCTCCTTCGGCCTCGAATACGTCCTGGGGTGCCTCGAGAGTGTGGCTCGAGCCCTTGGCCATGTACAGGCGCACCCTGGGTCGTCCCTAACTCTATTGCTCGAGGGTAGCTGTTGAACCCTAGTCGAGGGCCAGCTTTCGCTCCCTCGAGGCTTAGGTTTCTGCGGTCGAGCCCCCGAGCCTCGCGCGCACGATGTCGATCAGAGTCCCGACCATCTTTTGTGCGACCCTCACGCTCCTTTTCAAAAAAGGAGGAGGGGTGGAGAACGTCGTACTACCCTCGTTTGGGCGCGAGTTCCGATGATCTCCGGTGAGCTGCTAGCGGGGGAATTTGAGTGAGAGCCCGTGCCGCGTTCGTTAGGGGTCAGCTAGTGGCCTGGAGGCGCTCTCAAAGATGCCAAGGAGTGGTCATGTGGATCTCGATTCCCTACGACAGGATTCGAGGGCTCGATGCCTCCCCCAGGGGGATTCCTATGACGACCTCCTCCTTCGGCCTCGAATACGTCCTGGGGTGCCTTGAGAGCATGGCTCGAGCCCTTGGCCATGTACGGGCGCACCCTGGGTCGTCCCTAACTCTGTTGCTCGAGGGCAGCTGTCGAACCCTGGTCGAGGGCCAGCTTTCGCTCCCTCGAGGCTTAGGTTTCTGTGGTTGAGCCCCTGAGCCTCGCGCGCACGAGGTCGATCAGAGTCCCGACCGTCTTTTGTGCGACCCTCACGCTCCTTTTCGAAAAAAAAAGGAGGAGGGGTGGAGAACGCCGTACTACCCTCGTTTGGGCGCGACTTCCGACGATCTCTGGTGAGCTGCTAGCGGGGGAATTCGAGTGAGAGCCCGTGCCCCGTTCGTTAGGGGTCAGCTAGTGGCCCGGAGGCACTCTCAAAGATGCCAAGGAGTGGTCGTGTGGATCTCGATTCCCTACGACAGGATTCGAGGGCTCGATGCCTCCCCCGGGGGGATTCCTACGATGACCTCCTCCTTCGGCCTCGAATACGTCCTGGGGTGCCTCGAGAGCGTGGCTTGAGCCCTTGGCCATGTACGGGCGCACCCTTGGTCATCCCTAACTCTGTTGCTCAAGGGCAGCTGTCGAACCCTGGTCGAGGGCCAGCTTTCGCTCCCTCGAGGCTTAGGTTTCTGCGGTCGAGCCCCCAAGCCTCGCGCGCACGAGGTCGATCAGAGTCCCGACCATCTTTTGTGTGACCCACATGCTCCTTTTTGAAAAAAGGAGGAGGGGTGGAGAACGCCGTACTACCCTCATTTGGGCGCGAGTTCCGACGATCTCCGGTGAGCTGCTAGCGGGGGAATTCGAGTGAGAGCCCGTGCCGCGTTCGTTAGGGGTCAGCTAGTGGCCCGAAGGCGCTCTCAAAGATGCCAAGGAGTGGTCGTGTGGATCTTGATTCCCTGCGACAGGATTCGAGGGCTCGATGCCTCCCCCGGGGGGATTCCTATGACGACCTCCTCCTTCGGCCTTGAATACGTCCTGGGGTGCCTCGAGAGCGTGGCTCGAGCCCTTGGCCATGTACGGGCGCACCCTGGGTCGTCCCTAACTCTGTTGCTCGAGGGCAGCTGTCGAACCCTGGTCGAGGGCCAGCTTTCGCTCCCTCGAGGCTTAGGTTTCTGTGGTCGAGCCCCTGAGCCTCACGCGCACGAGGTCGATCAGAGTCCCGACCATCTTTTGTGCGACCCTCACGCTCCTTTTCGAAAAAAAGGAGGAGGGGTGGAGAACGCCGTACTACCCTCGTTTGGGCGCGAGTTCCGACGATCTCCGGTGAGCTGCTAGCGGGGGAATTCGAGTGAGAGCCCGTGCCCCATTCGTTAGGGGTCAGCTAGTGGCCCGAAGGCGCTCTCAAAGATGCCAAGGAGTGGTCGTGTGGATCTCGATTCCCTGCGATAGGATTCGAGGGCTCGATGCCTCCCCCGTGGGGATTCCTATGACGACCTCCTCCTTTGGCCTCGAATACGTCCTAGGGTGCCTCGAGAGCGTGGCTTGAGCCCTTGGCCATGTACGGGCGCACCCTTGGTCATCCCTAACTCTATTGCTCAAGGGCAGCTGTCGAACCATGGTCGAGGGCCAGCTTTCGCTCCCTCGAGGCTTAGGTTTCTGCGGTCAAGCCCTTGAGCCTCGCGCGCACGAGGTCGATCAGAGTCCTGACCATCTTTTGTGCGACCCTCATGCTCCTTTTCGAAAAAAGGAGGAGGGGTGGAGAACGCCGTACTACCCTCATTTGGGCGCGAGTTCCGACGATCTCCGGTGAGCTGCTAGCGGGGAAATTCGAGTGAGAGCCCGTGCCCCGTTCGTTAGGGGTTAGCTAGTGGCCCGGAGGCGCTCTCAAAGATGCCAAGGAGTGGTCGTGTGGATCTCGATTCCCTGCGACCGGATTCGAGGGCTCGATGCCTCCCCCGGGGGGATTCCTATGACGACCTCCTCCTTCGGCCTCGAATACGTCCTGGGGTGCCTCGAGAGTGTGGCTCGAGCCCTTGGCCATGTACAGGCGCACCCTGGGTCATCCCTAACTCTGTTGCTCGAGGGCAGCTATCGAACCCTGGTCGAGGGCCAGCTTTCGCTCCCTCGAGGCTTATGTTTCTGCGGTCGAGCCCCCGAGCCTCACGCGCACGATGTCGATCAGAGTCCCGACCGTCTTTTGTGCGACCCTCACGCTCCTTTTCAAAAAAAGGAGGAGGGGTGGAGAACGTCGTACTACCCTCATTTGGGCGCGAGTTCCGACGATCTCCGGTGAGCCGCTAGCGGGGGAATTCGAGTGAGAGCCCGTGCCGTGTTCGTTAGGGGTCAGCTAGTGGCCCGAAGGCGCTCTCAAAGATGCCAAGGAGTGGTCGTGTGGATCTTGATTCCCTGCGAAAGGATTCGAGGGCTCGATGCCTCCCCCGGGGGGATTCCTACGACGACCTCCTCCTTCGGCCTCGAATACGTCCTGGGGTGCCTCGAAAGCGTGGCTCGAGCCCTTGGCCATGTACGGGCGCACCCTGGGTCATCCCTAACTCTGTTGCTCGAGGGCAGCTGTCGAACCCTGGTCGAGGGCCAGCTTTCGCTCCCTCGAGGCTTAGGTTTCTGTGGTCGAGCCCCTGAGCCTCACGCGCACGAGCTCGATCAGAGTCCCGACCGTCTTTTGTGCGACCCTCACGCTCCTTTTCGAAAAAAAGGAGGAGGGGTGGAGAACGCCGTACTACCCTCATTTGGGCGCGAGTTCCGACGATCTCCGGTGAGCTGCTAGCGGGGGAATTCGAGTGAGAGCCCGTGCCCCATTCGTTAGGGGTCAGCTAGTGGCCCGAAGGCGCTCTCAAAGATGCCAAGGAGTGGTCGTGTGGATCTCGATTCCCTGCGACAGGATTCGAGGGCTCGATGCCTCCCCCGGGGGGATTCCTACGATGACCTCCTCCTTTGGCCTCGAATACGTCCTGGGGTGCCTCGAGAGCGTGGCTTGAGCCCTTGGCCATGTACGGGCGCACCCTTGGTCATCCCTAACTCTGTTGCTCAAGGGCAGCTGTCGAACCCTGGTCGAGGGCCAGCTTTCGCTCCCTCGAGGCTTAGGTTTCTGCGGTCGAGCCCTCGAGCCTCGCGCGCACGAGGTCGATCAGAGTCCTGACCGTCTTTTCTGCGACCCTCATGCTCCTTTTCGAAAAAAGGAGGAGGGGTGGAGAATGCCGTACTACCCTTATTTGGGCGCGAGTTCTGACGATCTCCAGTGAGCTGCTAGCGGGGGAATTCGAGTGAGAGCCTGTGCCCCGTTCGTTAGGGGTCAGCTAGTGGCCCGAGGCGCTCTCAAAGATGCCAAGGAGTGGTTGTGTGGATCTCGATTCCCTGCGACAGGATTCGAGGGCTCGATGCCTCCCCCGGGGGGATTCCTATGACGACCTCCTCCTTCGGCCTCGAATACGTCCTGGGGTGCCTCAAGAGTGTGGCTCGAGCCCTTGGCCATGTACAGGCGCACCCTGGGTCGTCCCTAACTCTATTGCTCGAGGGCAGCTGTCGAACCCTGGTCGAGGGCCAGCTTTCGCTCCCTCGAGGCTTAGGTTTCTGCGGTCGAGCCCCCGAGCCTCGCGCGCACGATGTCGATCAGAGTCCCGACCGTCTTTTGTGCGACCCTCATGCTCCTTTTTGAAAAAAGGAGGAGGGGTGGAGAACATCGTACTACCCTCATTTGGGCGCGAGTTCCGACGATCTCCGGTGAGCTGCTAGCGGGGGAATTCGAGTGAGAGCCCGTGCCCCGTTCGTTAGGGGTTAGCTAGTGGCCCGGAGGCGCTCTCAAAGATGCCAAGGAGTGGTCGTGTGGATCTCGATTCCCTGCGACAGGATTCAAGGGCTCGATGCCTCCCCCGGGGGGATTCCTATGACGACCTCCTCCTTCGGCCTCGAATACGTCCTGGGGTGCCTCGAGAGTGTGGCTTGAGCCCTTGGCCATGTACAGGCGCACCCTGGGTCGTCCCTAACTCTGTTGCTCGAGGGCAGCTGTCGAACCCTGGTCGAGGGCCAGCTTTCGCTCCCTCGAGGCTTATGTTTCTGCGGTCGAGCCCCCGAGCCTCACGCGCACGATGTCGATCAGAGTCCCGACCGTCTTTTGTGCGACCCTCACGCTCCTTTTCGAAAAAAGGAGGAGGGGTGGAGAACGTCGTACTACCCTCGTTTGGGCGCGAGTTCCGATGATCTCCGGTGAGCTGCTAGCGGGGGAATTCGAGTGAGAGCCCGTGCCGCGTTCGTTAGGGGTCAGCTAGTGGCCCGAAGGCGCTCTCAAAGATGCCAAGGAGTGGTTGTGTGGATCTTGATTCCCTGCGACAGGATTCGAGGGCTCGATGCCTCCCCCGGGGGGATTCCTACGACGACCTCCTCCTTCGGCCTCGAATACGTCCTGGGGTGCCTCGAGAGCGTGGCTCGAGCCCTTGGCCATGTACGGGCGCACCCTGGGTCGTCCCTAACTCTGTTGCTCGAGGGCAGCTGTCAAACCCTGGTCGAGGGCCAGCTTTCGCTCCCTCGAGGCTTAGGTTTCTGTGGTCGAGCCCCTGAGCCTCACGCGCATGAGGTCGATCAGAGTCCCGACCGTCTTTTGTGCGACCCTCACGCTCCTTTTCGAAAAAAAGGAGGAGGGGTGGAGAACGCCGTACTACCCTCGTTTGGGCGCGAGTTCCGACGATCTCCGGTGAGCTGCTAGCGGGGGAATTCGAGTGAGAGCCCGTGCCCCATTCATTAGGGGTCAGCTAGTGGCCCGAAGGCGCTCTCAAAGATGCCAAGGAGTGGTCATGTGGATCTCGATTCCCTGCGACAGGATTCGAGGGCTCGATGCCTCCCCCGGGGGGATTCCTACGATGACCTCCTCCTTTGGCCTCGAATACGTCCTGGGGTGCCTCGAGAGCGTGGCTTGAGCCCTTGGCCATGTACGGGCGCACCCTTGGTCATCCCTAACTCTGTTGCTCAAGGGCAGCTGTCGAACCCTGGTCGAGGGCCAGCTTTCGCTCCCACGAGGCTTAGGTTTCTGCGGTCGAGCCCTCGAGCCTCGCGCGCACGAGGTCGATCAGAGTCCTGACCGTCTTTTGTGCGACCCTCATGCTCCTTTTCGAAAAAAGGAGGAGGGGTGGAGAATGCCGTACTACCCTCATTTGGGCGCGAGTTCCGACGATCTCCAGTGAGCTGCTAGCGGGGGAATTCGAGTGAGAGCCTGTGCCCCGTTCGTTAGGGGTCAGCTAGTGGCCCAGAGGCGCTCTCAAAGATGCCAAGGAGTGGTCGTGTGGATCTCGATTCCCTGCGACAGGATTCGAGGGCTCGATGCCTCCCCCGGGGGGATTCCTATGACGACCTCCTCCTTCGGCCTCGAATACGTCCTGGGGTGCCTCGAGAGTGTGGCTCGAGCCCTTGGCCATGTACAGGCGCACCCTGGGTCGTCCCTAACTCTATTGCTCGAGGGTAGCTGTTGAACCCTAGTCGAGGGCCAGCTTTCGCTCCCTCGAGGCTTAGGTTTCTGCGGTCGAGCCCCCGAGCCTCGCGCGCACGATGTCGATCAGAGTCCCGACCATCTTTTGTGCGACCCTCACGCTCCTTTTCAAAAAAGGAGGAGGGGTGGAGAACGTCGTACTACCCTCGTTTGGGCGCGAGTTCCGATGATCTCCGGTGAGCTGCTAGCGGGGGAATTTGAGTGAGAGCCCGTGCCGCGTTCGTTAGGGGTCAGCTAGTGGCCCGGAGGCGCTCTCAAAGATGCCAAGGAGTGGTCATGTGGATCTCGATTCCCTACGACAGGATTCGAGGGCTCGATGCCTCCCCCAGGGGGATTCCTATGACGACCTCCTCCTTCGGCCTCGAATACGTCCTGGGGTGCCTTGAGAGCATGGCTCGAGCCCTTGGCCATGTACGGGCGCACCCTGGGTCGTCCCTAACTCTGTTGCTCGAGGGCAGCTGTCGAACCCTGGTCGAGGGCCAGCTTTCGCTCCCTCGAGGCTTAGGTTTCTGTGGTTGAGCCCCTGAGCCTCGCGCGCACGAGGTCGATCAGAGTCCCGACCGTCTTTTGTGCGACCCTCACGCTCCTTTTCGAAAAAAAAGGAGGAGGGGTGGAGAACGCCGTACTACCCTCGTTTGGGCGCGACTTCCGACGATCTCTGGTGAGCTGCTAGCGGGGGAATTCGAGTGAGAGCCCGTGCCCCGTTCGTTAGGGGTCAGCTAGTGGGCCGGAGGCACTCTCAAAGATGCCAAGGAGTGGTCGTGTGGATCTCGATTCCCTACGACAGGATTCGAGGGCTCGATGCCTCCCCCGGGGGGATTCCTACGATGACCTCCTCCTTCGGCCTCGAATACGTCCTGGGGTGCCTCGAGAGCGTGGCTTGAGCCCTTGGCCATGTACGGGCGCACCCTTGGTCATCCCTAACTCTGTTGCTCAAGGGCAGCTGTCGAACCCTGGTCGAGGGCCAGCTTTCGCTCCCTCGAGGCTTAGGTTTCTGCGGTCGAGCCCCCAAGCCTCGCGCGCACGAGGTCGATCAGAGTCCCGACCATCTTTTGTGTGACCCACATGCTCCTTTTTGAAAAAAGGAGGAGGGGTGGAGAACGCCGTACTACCCTCGTTTGGGCGCGAGTTCCGACGATCTCCGGTGAGCTGCTAGCGGGGGAATTCGAGTGAGAGCCCGTGCCCCGTTCGTTAGGGGTCAGCTTGTGGCCCGGAGGCGCTCTCAAAGATGCCAAGGAGTGGTCGTGTGGATCTCGATTCCCTGCGACAGGATTCGAGGGCTCGATGCCTCCCCGGGGGGATTCCTACGACGACCTCCTCCTTCGGCCTCGAATACGTCCTGGGGTGCCTCGAGAGCGTGGCTCGAGCCCTTGGCCATGTACGGGCGCACCCTGGGTCGTCCCTAACTCTGTTGCTCGAGGGCAGCTGTCGAACCCTGGTCGAGGGCCAGCTTTTGCTCCCTCGAGGCTTAGGTTTCTGCGATCGAGCCCCCGAGCCTCGCGCGCACGATGTCGATCAGAGTCCCGACCGTCTTTTGTGCGACCCTCACGCTCCTTTTCGAAAAAAGGAGGAGGGGTGGAGAACGCCGTACTACCCTCGTTTGGGCGCGAGTTCCGACAATCTCCGGTGAGCTGCTAGCGGGGGAATTCGAGTGAGAGCCCGTGCCGCGTTCGTTAGGGGTCAGCTAGTGGCCCGGAGGTGCTCTCAAAGATGCCAAGGAGTGGTCGTGTGGATCTCGATTCCCTGCGACAGGATTCGAGGGCTCGATGCCTCCCCCGGGGGGATTCCTACGACGACCTCCTCCTTCGGCCTCGAATACGTCCTGGGGTGCCTCGAGAGCATGGCTCGAGCCCTTGGCCATGTACGGGCGCACCCTGGGTCGTCCCTAACTCTATTGCTCGAGGGCAGCTGTCGAACCCTGGTCGAGGGCCAGCTTTCGCTCCCTCGAGGCTTAGGTTTCTGTGGTCGAGCCCCCGAGCCTCGCGCGCACGAGGTCGATCAGAGTCCCGACCATCTTTTGTGCGACCCACATGCTCCTTTTCGAAAAAAGGAGGAGGGGTGGAGAACGCCATACTACCCTCGTTTGGGCGCGAATTCCGACGATCTCTGGTGAGCTCCTAGCGGGGGAATTTGAGTGAGGGCCCGTGCCACGTTCGTTAGGGGTCAGCTAGTGGCCCGGAGGCGCTCTCAAAGATGCCAAGGAGTGGTCATGTGGATCTCGATTCCCTGCGACAGGATTCGAGGGCTCGATGCCTCCCCCGGGGGGATTCATACGATGACCTCCTCCTTCGGCCTCGAATACGTCCTAGGGTGCCTCGAGAGCGTGGCTCGAGCCCTTGGCCATGTATGGGCGCACCCTGGGTCATCCCTAACTCTATTGCTCGAGGGCAGCTATCGAACCTTGGTCGAGGGCCAGCTTTTGCTCCCTCGAGGCTTATACCGGGCTCGGGGCCCGTTTCCCAGATATCTAGGAATATCCGTCCGCGGATCCCTCCCCCGCCCGTTAGCCGGGCACGTCTTTTGGGGGAGGCGAGATCGGCGCGGTAGTGGGTGACGTGGCGTACGGTTACGACATGGGGGACGGCCACGTGCCCGACTCCTGCGAGATGTAAGGAAACGGTTAGGTGGGCGCATTTAATGCAGGAAACTGTTCCTACCTTTTCGCGCAGCTGTTGGGCTTCCGCCTAGGCATATAAAATCAAGGCCTGGGGGTCTGCGTTCCCCTCCATTCCCTTGCGCTCCTGCATTCTTCTGCCTCAGACAACCCTTGCCTTATCACGCTCTGCGCCCCCATCGCTGTCGCCACCGCGTCCTCTTCGTCCACCCCCCCCTTTCGACAACACTGATGGTAGGAAAGAGCCAGATCCTCCCCGCCGACGACTGGGCCGCCTCCTCGGTGACGGAGAGGAGGTTGGAAGAATTGGTCAAGGACGGGCTGCTGCGGCTGAGGACGAGCCGGTCGCAACCGGAGTGGATCGCGCCGCCCCTGCCTACCGGGAGCCGGCGCCCCCGGAGGGGTACGTGGTGAGCTTCGTCTGCTTCCACGAGCGGGGGTTTGGCGTGCCGGTGTCCGTCTTCATGCGCGCGCTCCTCCACTACTACCAGGTGGAGCTTCACCACCTTTCCCCCAACGCCGTCGCGCAGGCCGCCATCTTCATGGCGGTCTGCGAGGGCTACCTTGGGGTGGAGCCATAGTGGAACCTGTGGCTTCACCTTTTCAAGGCCGAGCTCTTCGCCAAGAAGGCGAGGGAGAAGGGCGTCTTGTGCACGGCCCGAGTAGGGAGCTGCGTCCTGCAGGTGAGGTCGAGCCGGGCGGATCTGTACATCCCGGCTCGCCTCATCTCTTCGAACAGTGGGTGGCACGAGGGTTGGTTCTACCTCCGCAACGATGAAAACCAGTTACCGAGATACACCGGCCGCGTGCTAACCGCTCGAGAGGATCGCTGGACATACGGAGTGCCAGAAGCCGAGAAGTCGCGCCTAGACCCGCTGCTGGCGGCGCTGCAGCAGCTTCGCCTTCGGGGCTTGATGGCTGCGGCGGTGGCCGCGGCCTTCCATCGCCGTAGGGTGATGCCGCTGTGCCGGCGTCGTCTCCGCCTCGACCAGATGACTCCGGAGGCATCGCTAGAGGGGACCCAGATGTCCCACGAATCCCTTTCCCTCGAGGAGGTCCTCCGGTGAGCGCGTTGGATGGTCGGGAACTTCAAGGTGGAGGAGGCTAACCGGGTCCCCATGAGACCTACCGAAGGGTTCGAGCCAGTGGTACGTATCTTAGGGTTAGTAGGTTTGCCAATTTTGTTTATTTTTGGATTTCGCTGATTTGGTCGAGGTCGACGCGTAGGATTTGTCGGCGCTGCGAGAGACGCGTCTGCCAGTCCCAGAGGACCGGCCCTCCCGGGAGGCTCGACGCCAGCATGCTTCCAAGAAGAAGCAAACCAAGGAGACGGCCAAGAAGCGGGCAATCCGCAAGGCCAAAGAGGCGGTGGCGTTGAAGAAGCTCCGGCGCCAGCAGACTATCGATGGGGTCCCCCTGGCGCCGTTGCCTTCCGAGACGATCTCGGGGGAGGACAACAACAGCAGCGGTGAGGACGATGACGCCCTGTCGCGGTATGAGACCATGACCGGGCTGGGGGATCTTCCCGACGTTCGCCCCCTGGTGGAACCCATCAGGGGGGCGTCCTCCTCGGTCGTCGTGGTCGAGGAGTCCAAGGAGGAGGAGAAGACAGAGAAGGAGACGGGCCCCTCGACGGGAGGGGCCGCTTTACCCCGGACCCATCAAGAGGGGTCGACGGGGACGTCCGCACCAGCCCAGGCCCCGCAAGCTCGGGTAGGGGCTAGGACAGCAGTACCGGCGTCGTCATCGGCGGCGGCGTCGGCAGGCGTGAGAACTCGAGGCCAGCTGGCCTCAGAGGCACAAAAGGCGCAGGGCGGTGCGTCGGTCAGGGATCCTAGGAGTGCCCGGCCTGCTGGTGAGGCCGCTGCGAGGCCACAATCGGCCGCCTTGGGAGGCTCGGGTCACACGGGGTCGAGGCCCTTGGTGCCAATTTTCGGGTAAGCGTCTCTGCTCGGTTGTCCTGCCTTTCTCGGGGTCCATTGGCTGACGTTTCTTCACTTTGCTGGTTAAAGCGGAAGGCGGAGACAATGGGGCTTACCCCTGTGAAGTCGCTGCGGGCCAGCGCCGTTGTCCTTAACCGGACGGCGGAGCAGGATGCGGCCTGGGTCTAGTAGGTCGAGGCCGCGAAGGGGCGCCTGCGACAACGGTAGGAACCAGCGGACGGCACGGTGGTTACTGGCATGGACCCTGCCGTGGAGGGGTCCGAACCGGCGGAGATGGTGGCGCCCAGTGTGGTCGAGGCGGGGCCCAGGTCATCAGCGACGGCCGAGGCTGCCGTCGAGGTCGCGACGGGTGAGGCACCTGTCCGCGGCGCGGAGCGGGCGGGGGTTGACATGACCATGGAGGAGGTCACGTCGGTGTTGGGGCAGGAGGCGGCCCTGGCGGGCGGGTCGCCATCGCAACAAGACCCGTTGGCCGAGCCAGCGGGTATGGTGGAGGGCGGGGCGGTCGAGCCCCTGACCGGAGCGCCGGAAGAAGAGGCGCCGGCTCCGAGGGCGCCTACGGTCGAGGCGCGGGAACCGAAGCCGTCTTCAGTCGAGGCGCCGGCGGTTGAGGGGCCAGTTCCCCTAGGGGGGCGGGCACCCATGGCCGTGGACCTTCCCCCCGACGACACCCCCCTGGACAAAGGGAAACAAGTGATGGGGGTCGAGGGGGGCGAAGCCGCGGATCAGGCCGGTGCCTCGACGGCCGTCGGAGAGGCGGAAACTGCGGGCGAGGCCGGTCCTTCCGTGGGACCGGGAGACACCCCGGCTGGGTCGTTGTCGTCATGGCCCGACATCGCCGCGCTAGCGATAGCACGGGCAGAGGCGGAGATACCGAGGTGGGGGCGTCGCTCCAGTTTAGGGACGCCGCGAACCCTGACGCCGAGCCCATCTTCGTCCTGAACGACAAAGATGAAGTGCACCGATGGGAGTACCTCGAGGGCGTCCGCCGGCACCTTGATCGGTTGCTCCGAGTGGCGTCTGGTGCCATGCAGAGTATGGGGGATGCCACCGAGGTACGATCGACCCATCGGCTTTTTCTGTGGTTTTCTTGGTGTCTTTTTCCCTCGGCTTTTTAACCTTTTCGGTTTTTTCGGATTGCATTCAGGAGCTGAAGGAGCACTCCCACCGCAAGTCACTCTTCATCCGGGATGAGAGTGGCATGTGGGCCACGCTGTCTCAGCAACGGGTCTTGGCCGAGGAGGCCCAGAAACGGCTTTCTGATCGGAACGCCGAAATGGCTGAGCTGCGAGTCACCTACGCGGTGCTGAAAGAGGAAGCGATGTAGGCGTGGGCAGCTGAGGCCATGATGCGCATTAGCATGGACAAGGTTCGGGAGGAGGCTGCCCAGGCCCACGGGGATCTCGAGCCCCTGTCGAGACGGGTGAAGGAGCTCGAGGAGAATGTCTCCTAGGTTAGCCGTCAGCGCGATACCCTCAACGTCGAGGTCGAGCGGGCCACCGCTCGTTCTGATGCTCTGAAGGACGAGGTCACGACGCTGAAGGGAACCGTCCAAGAGAAGGACGCAGCTCTCGAGTCTGCTCAGCAGGAGATCGAGGCGCTAAAGGTGACCATCAGTGATAAGGACAGTGCCCTCCTAGGGCTCGAGCGAACGTGCGGGGGGCTTCGCGACGAGGTCGTGGGCCTGCAGACCCATATCGAGGGTAAGTGTGATTGTTACGGCTACGATGTGGAGGGCCTTGCGTTGGGTATTAATCTGTTCGTCGTGTTTTAGAGCTGGAGAGGGAGAACCGAGAGGCCCAATCCTCTGCCAACTCCTTCCAGAGCCTCCTCGAAGCCGAGATCTGGAGGACCCAACTGCTCTAGGGCGCGATCACCACCGTGTGTGACGGTCTGGGGGTCGAGCCCGACGCTGACA
Organism: Saccharum hybrid cultivar R570; assembly: GCA_038087645.1. Lineage (NCBI taxonomy): Eukaryota > Viridiplantae > Streptophyta > Magnoliopsida > Poales > Poaceae > Saccharum > Saccharum hybrid cultivar. The sequence continues at coordinate 3,856,312 of JAQSUU010000191.1, read as the reverse complement.
CTGGGGAAGATGTTTCGGGGAACTCCTTCGTCCGTCGGATGGTGGCGCTGGGCTGCCTTGCCTGGGAGAAGATACGGGACGACCTCCATCACGGCGTGAAGAGGGCGCTAGCCGTCGTCCGTTTAGGGTTTGTGTTCGACATGAAGCTCATCGCTGAGGGCTTTATCACAGACCCGAACCGGACAGACGAGGAGAACGAGGATGCCTGCGTGGAGCTGATTGAAGCCGCCGAAGAGCCTGGAAGCCGTCTGGCCTCGCTTTTTGAAGCCGAGGTGGTTCCACCTAATGACGATGAGGGCCTATGAGCCAAATCTAGGCATGAAGGCCCATGTAATAAGTTAGCATTTTGAATTTTTATCGTGGTGACCTCTAAGGCCTAAAAACTCGAAACATAAACCGGTTCGTGGTTGATTTAGTTTTATTCAAGCTTTTCTTCCCTTTATCGCTTGGATCGTGTTCTCGCGTGATTTACTTAGCACGCAGCTGCATCCTTTGGCGTAAGGGAGCGAGTGGAGGTACCGTAGCCTCGGGGGCGTAAGTGATCTCACAGCTCGACCGCCCTCGAGCTTCAGGGTGATGTTGTGGCCTTGTAAATCGTGTGAGAGCCTGATCTAAGCGACAGGGGGTATGTTCTTTTTCAAAGTTAGGAACCATTATTTAGATCTCCTTAGCGTGAAGTCGCACCTCTAAAAGGCGTAAGGGGTGAGTGGAGGTACCGTAGCCTCGGAGGCGTAGGTGATACTCCTGACTCGGGAGCCCTTTCGAACCTTAGGGTGCTCTTGCAGCGAAGTCGATCTAAGAAGCGGTTCTTAAATTTAAAAAAGAGCATAAGTTTTTTTGGGGACTGGGGGGTTCCCCCCTTGTAGCCCCTGAGGGAGGGTCGATTCTGGGAGTGTAGAGTCGATCCTTCCTCACTGTAAAACGAAAGTTTGAACATCGTTGTATTCTTTATTGATGAAAAAGAAAATACAGAGCCTCGAGGCTTTTTAAGGAAAGAAGCGACGTAGCTATTCAATGTTCCAAGCGTTGGTGAGGATTTTGCCCTTCTCATTGGATAGCTTGTAGGTGTCCGGCTTTAGTACTTCTGCGATGATGTACGGCCCTTCCCATGGTGGCGTGAGCTTGTGTCGTCCCTTGGTGTTCTGGTTCCGCCGTAGCACCAAGTCGCCGACGTTGAGGTCACGCTTGCGGACGTGTCTGTCGCGGTAGCGTCGAAGATCCTGCTGGTACCTAGCAGAATGCAACAAAGCCACATCTCGGGCTTCCTCGAGCTGGTCGAGGGCGTCCCGTCTTGTGGCGTCGTTATTTCTTTCGTTGTAGGCCTTCAACCTTGGGGATACGTATTCTATATCAGTTGGGAGCATAGCCTCAGACCCATAGACTAAGAAGAACGGAGTGAACCCTATGGCTCGACTCAGCGTTGTTCTTAGGCTCCACAGGACCGAGGGTAGCTCGGCAGCCCATCTTTTGCCATGTTTATTTAGTTTGTCAAAGATTCTGGGTTTTAGGCCTTGTAGGACCATACCATTGGCACGTTCCACCTGACCGTTTGTTTTTGGATGGGCCACGGCTGACCAGAGCACTCGGATGTGGTGGCTATCGCAGAAATCCAAAAACTTTTTGCTAGTGAACTGGGTGCCATTGTCTGTGATGATACAGTTAGGGACCCCAAAGCGATGAATAATGCCGGTGAAGAAGAGCACAGCTTGCTCGAACCTGATGCTAGTGATAGGGCGGGCCTCGATCCACTTGGAGAATTTGTCGATTGCGACGAGCAAGTGGGTGAAGCCGCCAGCTGCCCTTTTCAATGGTCCGACAAGGTCGAGCCCCCAAACGGCAAACGGCCATATGATGGGGATAGTTTGCAGGGCATGTGCCGGAAGATGGGTTCGTCTCGCATAGTACTGACAACCCTTGCAGGAGTGTACTAGCTTGACAGCGTCGGAGACCACGGTCGGCTAATAGAATCCTTGTCGAAAGGCGTTTCTGATGAGGGTTCGAGGTGCTGCGTGGTGACCGCAAGCCCCCGAGTGGAGATCGCCGAGCAGGTTCCTGCCTTGCTCATTTGAGATGCATCGTTGGAGGATACCAGTAGGGCTACGACGGTAGAGCTCTCTGCTGTCGCCCATGATCACAAAGGTTTTGGCCCGGCGCGTGATCCGTCGAGCCTCGGTCTTACCCGAGGGGAGGTCCCCTCGGATAAGGTAGTCGAGGTACGGGACGCGCCAGTCAGGCTCGAGGTCAGATGGCGGGGTCGAGTCTTCCACCTGCATGGCTTCTGCCCCGGTCGAGGGGGCTTCTGCCTCAGGTGGAGGGTCGAGTGACGTCCCGTCAACCCCTCTGTCTGGCCCGAGGTCAACGGATGGCTGCTGAAGGTCTTTTGCGAAAACGTCTGGTGGAACCATAGCTCGACTGGACGCGATTTTTGCCAGTTCATCGGCGGCCTCATTGTACCTGCACGCGATGTGGTTGAGCTCGAGGCCGTGAAACTTGTCCTCGAGGCGCTGTACTTCTTAACAGTAGGCTTCCATCTTGGGGTCACGGCAGCTCGAGCTCTTCATGACCTGATCGATCACGAGTTGGGAGTCGCCTCGAACGTCAAGGTGTCGGACCCTGAGTTCGACGGCGATTCTTAATCCCGTGACGAGCGCCTCATATTCGGCGACGTTGTTAGACGCAGGAAAATGAAGCCGGATGACGTAGCGCATGTGAACCCCGAGGGGTGAGACGAAGAGCAAGCCCGCGCCTGCTCCCGTTTTCATCAGCGACCCATCGAAGTACATGGTCCACAGCTCCGCCTGAAGCTGTGCAGGGAGGAGTTGGGTGTCAGTCCACTCAGCTAGGAAATCTGCTAACACCTGTGACTTGATAGCTTTTCGTGGCGCATAGGACAAGGTCTCGCCCATGAGTTTGACTACCCATTTGGCAACCCTACCCGAGGCTTCCCGGTTCTGGGCTATCTCTCCCAAGGGGAAAGAAGAAACCACAGTAATCGGGTGACCCTCGAAGTAGTGTCGGAGCTTGCGCCGTGTCAGGATGATGGCATATAGCAGTTTCTGGATCTGTGGGTATCGACTCTTGGTTTCAGAGAGCACTTCGCTAATGAAATAGACCGGCCTCTAGACGAGCAAGGTATGTGCCTCCTCAGCCCATTCGACAACCAGGGCAGCACTGACTACTTGTGATGTCGCGGCGACATCGAGTAGGAGTGGTTCACCCGGGGTCGGAGGGACGAGGATTGGTGAGTTAGAGAGTGTGGCCTTGAGTTTTGTGAGAGCCTCCTCAGCCTTAAGGGTCCAGGAAAAGTGCTCCGATTTCTTCAAGAGACGGTACAGAGGGAGTGCTTTTTCACCGAGGCGCGAAATGAAACGGCTGAGTGCCGCCAAGCAACCTGTGACCCTCTGTACGCCCTTCAGATCTCGGATGGGGCCCATCTTGGTTATTGCAGAGATTTTTTCAGGGTTGGCCTTGATGCCACGTTTGGATATGATGAACCCTAAAAGCATACCTCGTGGGACACCAAAGACGCATTTCTCTGGGTTGAGTCTGATGTTTTTTGCCCAAAGGCATTTGAACGCGACGTCGAGGTCGCTGACCAGGTCATCGGCTTGTTTGGTTTTGACAACGATGTCGTCGACATAAGCCTCGACGGTCGACCCGATGTGCTTTCCAAAAACATGTTGCATGCATCGCTGGTACGTAGCCCCCGCGTTCCGGAGACCGAAGGGCATCGTAACATAGCAATACATGCCGAATGGGGTGATGAATGAAGTTGCAAGCTGGTCGGACTCCTTCATTTTGATTTGGTGGTAGCCAGAGTATGCATCTAAGAATGAGAGAGTTTCACATCCCGCCGTGGAATCAATGATTTGGTCAATGCGTGGCAAAGGAAAGGGAACTTTTGGACATGCTTTATTTAAACCGGTGTAGTCTACACACATCCTCCATTTCCCACTCTTTTTCCTAACTAATACGGGATTAGCTAGCCACTCGGGATGATGAACCTCCATGATGAATCCGGCCTCCAACAGTTTGTGTATCTCCTCGCCGATGACCCTGCGCTTCTCCTCATCGAAGCGACGCAGGCGTTGCTTCACCGGTTTGGATCCGGCCCGGAGCTCCAAGGCGTGCTTGGCAACTTCCCTGGGTATGCCTGGCATATCCGAGGGACTCCACGCAAAGATGTCGACGTTTGCACGGAGAAAGTCGACGAGCACTGCTTCCTATTTAGGATCGAGGGTGGCACTGATGCTCAGTGCCTTTCCCTTGGGATCAGCGGGGTCGAGGGGTATGAGTTTGACATCTTCGGCGGGCTCAAAGCTGCCGGCATGGCGTTTTGGGTCGGGAATCGCATTGGCGAGACCGTCGAGGTCTGCAGCCAAGATCGCCGACTCCAAAACAGCCTTGCCGTGCTCGACGCACTCGACGTCGCACTCGTAGGCATGTTCATATGAGGGCCCTACAGTGATGACACCGTTTGGACCCGGCATTTTGAGCTTGAGGTAGGTGTAGTTCGGGATCGCCATGAACCTGGCGTAGCATGGGCGTCCCAGGATAGCGTGGTACGTTCCATGGAATCCGACCACTTCAAAAGTGAGAGTCTCCTTTTGGAAGTTGGCCAGTGTGCCAAAACAAACGAGCAGATCGACCCGTCCGAGGGGTTCCGCCCGTTTCCCTGGCACGACTCCGTGGAAGCCCCCGACGCTAGGTTGGAGGTGCGCTCTCTCGACCCCCAGAAGGTCGAGGGTCTGGGAGTAGATGATGTTGAGGTTGCTTCCGCCGTCCATGAGCACCTTGGTGAGGCGTGTGTTGGCGATGACGGGGTCAACAACGAGCGGATAGACTCCCGGGTTGGGGACGTGGTCTGGGTGGTCGTCACGGTCGAAAGTGATGGCCACCGCAGACCAATCAAGGAAGTGGGGGACTGCCGTTTGTACGGAGAAAACCTCGCACCGTTCTCGCTTGCGCTGGCGCGCCGAGAGGCGGGTCAAGGACCCTCCGTAGATCATGAAGCAGTCGTGGATCTCGAGGAATTCCCCGTCCTTGTCGTCGCTTTTAGGGTCCTCCTTCTTGTCGTCCTTCTTGACGCCGGCACCCCCAAAGTACCTGCGAAGCATATGACAGTCCTCGAGGTTATGGTTAGTAAGTCCCTTGTGGTAGGGACACGGTTCTTTGAGCATTTTGTCGAAGACGCCCCCGCCGGGGGGGCCTCGAGGCTTTTTGTGCTCGGTAGTAGCGACGAGCTCGTCGGCCGGGGCCTCGAGCTTGCCCTGCTGGCCTTTCTTCTTCTTGCGGTTGTTTCTCTTGGAGCCCCGGGTGGAGCTCGCGGAATCATCAACCTTCTGCTCCCCCCTCTCCGGGTCGCCACCAAAGATTGCACCAACCGCCTCCTCGCCGGCGGCGAAGTTGGTGACAATGTCCATTAACCTGTTGGCAGTGAGCGGAGTGTTACGGCCCAATTCTCGGACCAACTCTTTACAAGTGGTGCCAGAGAGGAAGGCCATAATTACATCGGAGTCAGTGACGTTGGGGAGTTCGGTACGCTGCCGGGAGAAGCGCCGGATGTAATCCCGGAGGGATTCACCTGGTTTCTGCTTGCAGCTCTGGAGGTCCCACGAGTTGCTAGGGCGCATGTAGGTCCCCTTGAAATTTCCCTCAAACACCCTCATGAGATCATCCTAGTCATGGATCTGTCGAGGTGGGAGATCCTCGAGCCAGGCTCGGACGGTGTCGGAGAGGAACAGGGGGAGTTGTCGAATGATGACCCGGTCGTCGGTGGCCCCGCCCAGCTGACACGCCAAGCGAAAATCGGCGAGCCAAAGTTTGGGTTTGGTTTTGTCGTAGTACTTGGTGAGAGTCATGGGGGAGCGAAACCGAGCCGGGAGCACCGTCTCACGGATAGCCTTACTGAAGACCCGAGGACCCGGAGGCTCGGGTGAAGGGCTTCGATCTTCCGAACTGTCATAGCGTCCGCCCCTGTGGACGTGGTAGCCTCGAGCCACGCCGTCGCCGTGCTTGCACGTGCGGCGCTCGACGATGTTGCCATGGGTGTCTCGAGGCTCGTGGTCATTGGTGGTGAGCTCAGGGGCCGGAGCTACCCGGTTTCGCCGGGCAGGCTTGGGGTGAACCGAGGCCTCTCTCTCTTGTCGGGAGGGCTCGATGATCCGCTCTGAGGCTGCCTCGCATCGCCTTGAGGCGGAGCTCTCGGCCTGCTACATGGCGGTGGTCTTGAGGAGTTCTCGGATTTCATCCCGAGCCCGATGGGCGTCGGGGTTTGACGGCTCGGGCATGTTGCGGAGAAGCATGGCGGCGGCGACGACGTTCTGGCTGGCTCGAGCGAAAACCGGGGGGTCGACCATCCGGTCCTCGTCGATGCGACGGTTGACGTCGCGAGCTCTTTCGTGAGCTCTCCCGCCAAGTGCGCGTTCCGCACGCTCACGCTCGAGGGTTTGTTGGAGTAGGCCCAGGTTTTCCCGTTCCTCGTCAAGCCTGTCCTGCAACTTGTGAATCTGCTCGAGCTGCGCTCCTTGATCCGCAAGGAACTGAGGATCGTCTCGCTCAGCAGGAAGCTTGACATGGGGTGGCGTGTACCTTCCTTTGACTGGCTCTTCGTCCTCTGATTCCGAAGTGCTTTCAACGTCGATGTTGAAGCATTCGCGGGTCGGATCATAGGTGTCGTCAGCCGAGTCGGAGTCAGGAGCGCCAAAGTAGTAGTATGACAGGGGAATGTGTGGCCGTTGCAAATCATCACTGGGGTTGCGACGTTGAGAAGTAGTCACATGGGGCTCTGTGTCCGGTGTCTCCGTAGAGTCCAGATAATCAGAGGCCGGTGTGGATGCAACGAGGTCCAGAGTGGAGCGTAGATGGTGCTCGGGGAGTTCCTCATAAGCACTCATGCGAGTGCTCACGAAAGATGCGTACACCCGGGCAGCCGAGTCTAGCCCAAACGGGAATAGTGATGGAGATGTTGCTGTCCGTGCTGAAATGGATGCTCCGGACAGTGGTGTCTCACCGGACGGGGGAGCGGCGGGATTCCCCGTTGGCATGTTACCCTCAGTCAAGCTCGTCCTTCCCAAACCTTCCACAAGGAGGTCTAGGCTGGCGCCTGGCTGGGGGGTGCCGGACCGGGGGACCCTGTCGCCCTCCGCGAGGTGAAGACGGTGGTTGTGCCGGGCTCGTCGTCGTCGGGCGGCCCGCGCCTGCCTAGAGCGACGGTGCCGGCGGATTGCTCCCCCGGGCTGGGAGAGCTCGTAGTCCTCGTCGGATGGGTGCCTGGGGGGAAGTAGGACCATATCATAGCCATGGCCAAGCGACATGAACTCCAAACTCCCGAACCAGATCACCGTGGCCAACGGAATAGGGCGTTCGGGGTCAGCCATCCAGGAAAAAAGGCGAGAAAGCGATGTTTGGCACGCAGCGATCCCCTACCTGGCGCGCCAACTATCGGTGTTCGGACCCGAGGGGTCCTAAACCAACGAGTAAATGCTGCGTGTCTCTTTCCTGGATGGTGATGCAAGGAGAACATATGGGGGTTTATCCTGGTTCGGGCAAAAGAAGGCCCTACGTCCAGCGGGGGGGAAGAAGTTTGTATTTCCTTGCACCGAAGTGCTCGTGTAGGGGTTACAAGCATGCGAGAGAGGGCGTCGAGCCCAAGTCTCAAAGAGAGGAAAAAAGGACAAGGGTGGTTGCTTGAGGTATCGATCTCTTGTTTTTCTTCGTTGTCTGTTGTTGTCCGATCGGGTGCTTCGTTCCTCCCCCTCTCGTAGAACCCTGGCTTGCCCTTTTATAGGGCGAGAGGAGGCCAGGACGACGGGGAGCCTTGAGGTGATGTTTGGTCGATTCCTGTTGAGTTGACTGTAGCGACGTGCCCTGGGAATGGCCGGCCATCCCTGGACACCATGGCGTCGTGGGAGACAAGACGGCGAAATGACCCGAAGCGCCGTGCCATACCGTCCTTCCCTTGCCGTTGAACTGTGCCGAGCGTCGAGGTTGGGTCGAGGTTGGGTCGAGACCGGATGGATAAGGCCAAATCCCCGAGATTGCGGAGAACGGGCCTTGTCTTATCCTCCCTCGAGGGTGATCGATGGTAAACAGTGCGCGGTAAGGTGGGTATAGTGACGGGTTTCACCTCCCATCATGGGATGGGTGGTAAAACAGTGAGACCTGACACGGGCATTATTCCCACGTCGATCCTAGTCGCAGCCATGCTGGTAGGTGATAGTAGGTAACCACATTAAATGCTATGGCTTTTGTCCTGGGGTAGGTAAAGAGAAGGAGTCGAGGCGCTCGACCCAGGCTCACGCGAGTCGGAGTTTTTCCCAGTGGGCGGACGAGCTTCGCGCGGGTCGGAGCACCGTCGAGGTAGCTTGTTGTACGGGATGGGGTGCGGTCGAGGTGCCCCGTCGAGCGGGCCTCGTACGAGTCGGAGCCGGAGCGCGGTCGAGGCACCCCGTCGAGCGGGCCTCGTACGAGGCGGACAGGATGCGCGGTCGAGGCGGGCTGCCTTTTATTGCGGTTTCAGTCGTTTTAGTTTTTTTACTAGCGATGGGTGTGGGTACCCCCGTACTTTTGGTACCGACACCAGCCTAGGCAAATTTGAATAGTGCTAGAACCTTCTACTTTCATAGATTAGCCTCGTGAAAAACCTCAAAACACCATCCAAGAAGGAGCCAGTCGGGGAGGCGCAACTAGGGTTGGAAGAGTTAGGGTTTGTAAAAGGGAAAATAGTATATTAGTTTTTTATCCATTTGATACCTTAATCCATTGTGAATAGCTCAAATAAATGTGTGTGAGTAGGCTAATTTCAGGTTCAAGCACCTAGAAAATTTGATAACAGCACAATTGATGATGCCTATTACTATCTGCCTTTACTACTAATGTTTACTGAAGTGTGCAGATACTTACATGTCCACCTGGAGATGTGCGGCTGAGAATGAGCGCCGACACGGTCGCCCTCGGCTCCCTTGTTGGCCAGATGAGCTCTGGCCACCTTCACTTGGTGGCGGCACCAGTGATGCAGCTGCAGTGGACGCCGTCGGCATTCCCAGTGATGGTGCCATTGCTGGTTTTGACGACCCCTCCTGGCTTGTCTGCTCTATGCCCTTCCTTTGACGAGGGGTGAGCAGGTCTGTTGCTGGGTTTTCTTCTTCGTATTCATCCGACCAGCTTTGTATCATCCGACGACGCTTGCTGGTCGGATTCTCTGGCACCCCCATGGTTTCTGAGCTCCTAGGCCTCTTCTTCGAGTGTTTGGGGGTGACTGGGTGCTTATCAGCCGTCTTGTTCCTAGTGTCTATCCTGGTGCTTTGTGCTCTGTCTCCCTCCTCGTTGTCGTCGACGTGAGCGTAGCATTGCTGCACGTTCCGCAGTGGGGGCTCCACTCTCCTCGGGTGGTCCATCCTGGGCGCCAAGGACATGTACAGCAAGTGCCTTTCAACGTTGTGCACCTAACACCACAAGGACAACAAGGATTATAACAGATGTTTTTTATCAACTATGCGATCGACACAAAAGACAGATGCTAGAGAAACCTTTGGAGCTGGTCAGATGAGCTTGTACGCGTGCACGATGACGCTCAAAGGATGGTACGATGGATTTGCTAGGTTGAATAGCTCTGCAATCCTTCGCTTGATCTTGTCCTCGTGTAGCCGTTTCAGACGCATTATGGTCTGGTCGGCGGAGCCCTGGTACTCGTAGCCGGCGTGCACCCTTTTCTGGCAAGGCTGCACTCGCCGACTGATGAACCTCCTGGCTACGGCTAGTCCATCCAGACGGTTCCATGGGAGCAGCTCCATGAGCTCCCTCACCTGCCCAGCGTACTCAGGTTTCTTGTTCCAGCTGACTCTATTCTTCGGGATGTAGCCAAAGTCACAAAGGGTGGCGGTGTTGGGCTCTTCTCGGATGTAGAACCATTTCTTCTAACAATCACCAAGGGAGGTATTCTAGGGGCAGCTAAGGTACTCAGACTTCATTCCGTCATGGAGTGTCAGGTACACTCCTTCGGCGATCTGAGATCCCCCTTGGACCCCTTCTTCCAAAGACAAAAAAAAAGGTAACGAAAGAGATCAAAATGTGGTAGAAATCCACCAAAAGCTTCGCAGAGATGAATGAAGGTGGAGACGAGAAGGATTGAGTTGGGATGCAGATTGCAAATCCTAGTCTCATAGTAAAGGCAAAGACCTTGAAGGAAAGGATGAATAGGAACCCCAAATCCCCTCTTGAAGAAATCCTCGAATACAACGATCTCACCGGGTTGGGGAACGAGGAAGCTTTCTGACTCCGACACTCTCCAGCCTCCGAGCTCCTTGTCATGGAGCACCCCCAGGCTAACGAGATCATTGATGGATGATTCGGTGGACTTCAACTTCCACCACTCCTTCCACATCACCTCGACCCTTTTTAGCACCACCGTCTTGGCCATCCTCTACCTATCTCACCTCTTTGCTTTGGCGCAGCTGGTAGATAGAGAGTGTGTCGCTTCTAATGGTGGCGAGGTGTGCTAATGGCGGCCGCGGAGTCAGAATGAAGAATGTGGGCTAGAAGAGGAAGGCGATTGGTTTGCAAAGGCGACTATTGGGCGTAAATGGGGAATGGCCGCATAGCGGCTATTTATCCCATTAATCGCGTCTTTCCACCTCCCCAAGATTTTCGGGGATCATGCGTATCAAACATGGCACACGCCTTGCAGTTTCCACTTTTTACCAGCACCCGCACTAGTAAATGCGCTCCCTTGGTTACAACATAGGAGGGCCCACGCTGACACGCCTTGACAGACACCAGCCCATAGTGTGATTGACAAGATAAAAGCACGACTGCCACGTCACATCCGGAAGATTTTCGAGACAAAAAAAGAGAAAAGAGACAAAATATGATAGAGAAAAAGGTGTTGGAGCTACATGACGCTCGGGGACTTGTCTAGCGACTACAGTCTATCTCAGATCACCGAGCATAATAAACTCTCTGATCACGCTTGGGGATTCGTCGATCACTCTCTAACTATGCTCAGGGACTCGTCGACCACGATTTACGCTGTGCTCGGGGACTTTTTCGACCACTCCCCGACCACAGCTTGACGTCTGGTTTCCTCGGCTACATGTGAAATTTGACTCGCATATAGTTGAGAGATCAACACTTTTTTAGACCTTGCTACAAGGCTCATACTTTGCCTTCCAGCAAGCTCGGGGACTACATCGGTATGATGCACCTATCGGTGCATCTCAGTATCAAGTTTCCAAGAAGGTTCATTTTAGACCCTGGCACCACGTGCCTACGTCACCAATTACCAGGCTCGGGGACTAAGTGAGCACACTTCACCTTGCGGTGAATATGCTTCTTTTTTGACCCCTACGCTTTGTTCACCCTGCTTACATTTCTTTTCAGAAATACAAGTGGGCACATTTCACTAGGAAGGCAATCTTTTTCTTTTTCTCAAGAGCACTATACATTCTTTGGACAACCTACTTCTCCGGTGACAACGGTGGTTGGTTGTATTTCAAGCTGGTCAGATGCCTGCAACAACTGCTCGGATGGCGTTTTGACTGGTCGGAGATGTCAAGAACTCAAGTCTCACTATTCGGAGAAGGTCAAGACGGCGTGTCTCATCACAATGCATAGTGCTCGGGGACTAGCTGTAGGGGTATTAACCCCTATACCCTTACGACTAGACTTGGGCTGGCCCAGACTAGAGGGCCCAGCCCACCAAAAGACGACGTGTGGCCCAGTCGATCTGCTCGGCGTCCTATGCAAGGAAGGAAAGCAAACTTAGAGATCAAGCAAGATCCTGGTTGGTTAGAATAGGAATCCTTATCCGGCCAGCTATGGCAATTATAACCGGGCAGGATTAGTTTCTAGATTTATAACCCTGCCTCCTAGACTATATAAGGAAGGCAGGGGACCCCTCAAAAGACATCTCATTACATCTCATTATACAGAGCAATACAATCTGACGCAGGTCATAGGTATTATGCCCTCACGGTGGCCGAACCTGGATAAATCCTTATGTTTGTCTTGCGTCACCATCTAGTTCATAGCTTGCGCACCTATCTACCGACAATCTACTACCTTGGGCACACCCCTAGGTAGACTGCCAACCACATTCCGTTGACAGTGGGTGGAGTCTTATGTGCGTCTTGTCGAGCCATATTTGGCATGTGGGCACTGTGCCGATCATCACCGCTTTGGGCGGTGTTGTCTTATCTGGACTACGTGATGTAGGAATGGTGTTAGACTTGACCGAGGTGACTATTGTCCCATGGGTCCTTGCGGGGTCAGTGCGGCATGCCTATTCTTGTCAGAGCAAGTGTGCTTGGCTGCACTCGACCTCTCCCCATTCCTCCAAGGGGTTGGGACAATGGTGAGGTCATGCATCTCTGGTGTGCTGTGCAGTGTAGCTAAGTCTAATGAAGGGGTCATGGCCAACCCCTGCCTTAGTGCTTGGCCTGGTTTTCTTGGGTTAGCTGGACCTCGGCCCTTCGGGCTCTTGCCGACTATTGTATCATGGGCCGCTCAGTCTGCTAACTAATCGATGTCTTAAGACACCCTAGGGTTATAACCCCAACAGTAGCCCCCCGAGCATTTTTGTGATCATAAAGTGATCATAAAAGCATTGTGTTGCGTGCGTATTGAATACGAGTTCGTAGTTCGTGGCTTATTTGAGCTTCACCGCTCAACCCCTTGTGGGTGTTGGCATTTATTAACACCACTTCTTTACTAAGTTGTCATCCCTAGCATTGATACCAGAAATGCATTGTTGGTATTATTAAGAACACTTGTAAATTTATATATACTAAGTAATCTTCAAGCATATAGATAATATACCATTGTAGCATTTCACCTGGGAGTATACCAGGTATCATTATTTATATTTTATCCATAGGAACGAGTGATGGGATGGCAAGAGTATTGACAAATATGCATACTTATGACATGATCATTAACTCTCATGCTATAGCAGGGGCGATTCAAATGATAAATAAATGATAAATGTAAGGCATTGATAGTATTCCAGAGATAGAAATAGATACTCATAAATGTAGTGTGGCTAGGCAGGAGATTAAGAGCAAAAGATTTCTAAGTCATTCCTTATTTACTAAGTCTTTTGTACACCCAAGTATATACACTCTCATCTATAACATAATTAACTATGTATCTATGCATAAGGAACATTACTAAGGAAGATCAAGAACAAAGCTTCACTCCCTTTGCAACCGGGTTCTACTTGTTCTACAAATGGGGAGTGGACTACAAAGGACTCAAGGGGAGTGTCACATCCACGATCTGCCACATGACCCAGAGAGTAGAGTGCATCCGTAGGTAAACAATATTTAAGTACCATGCTTACATAATGTCGACCACTTAACTCACTTGAGTACTAAGCTAAGCACTTTTCGAACATATGCATAAATTCATCATCAATCATAACTATATCAAGCATACAACTAGAGCAAACTAGGAATATAATAAATAGCAATATAATATTAAAGTAGCACAAAGTCATAAATAAAGAGGGATACAATGGATATACCGGCCTCCAAATGGTGAATCTGAAATCCTGAGCAATAGCCCAAACTCTACTTGAACCTTGCTAGCTAGCCTATACTAGAACTTTGAAGAATTGGAGCTCTATTTCCTTCTCTCTAGAAACCCTAATTTCTGATCTGATCTTGACTTATGGCAGATGCCAAGGGAGGGGGCAAGGGCTGGTGTATATAGGCCAAAGCATCAATTCTGATCCCTTGGATCAAACCAACTTGAATAAGCGGCGTAGATGCAATCCTTAAAGTGGTGGAGAACCGACATACGAAGTTGGCGGCTAACTAGTGGGCCTAGGGGCCGACCACCTGGCGACGCCTCGGCCTCCGCTTCAGTGTGGTGTCTTCTTGAGTCTTCTAGAATCTTCTGGAGTTGTTTTCGCTACGGATAAGCGTGATTTAATTTGACGATTTGATCCACCTTGATGGTTTTCTGAATAAACCCAGCTAAAAATACATATCTACCAAAACTAATGGAAATTGTCAGTTTAAACCCCTAAGTCTATGTTGGTGATTATTTTCATGCATGATTTCAAGTTATATTGATGGTTTATGATGGATGGTAACTACCGTCAACAGCGGGCTGGTGCGTTCAATGTGGTGGGTGGTCGTTAAGTTCAACCTTGTCATGACGCCCTGTGGTACGTGACTGCTGAGCCTTGCCATGTCAGTGTGCCACATTTTGAGGTTCGTGACCCAGGCGGGGCCGAGCGGTCATGTCGACGCTGTACCGGCCCTGCCTTTGGGAGGGTCTAGATTTACCCTGACCTCACGTAGGCATCTAACTTTGGCTATGACCTTTTGTAGTTCACCATGCAGCACGGGATTTTTAGGCTGCTCAGTCTGTCCCTGGCCTATAAATGGAGACCCTTCTACCGTTTGAGGCTCTCGTGGCCATAACTGCGAACTGTCTTTTTGCCTCTCTAAGCATCTAGGAGTTGTGAGGAAAAAAGGCCTAAGGAGAACCACATGGTTCTCATTTTGCATCCTGCTAGGGGTCACTGGTGGTGCCCAAAGTGTCTGTGAGTGAAACCCCGAGTGTCTGTGACCTTGGACCTCTCCTCTCGAGTGTCTACGAGCTCGAGGGTGAAGGTTTCGGGCGAGTCATTGGTCTCTCACCGTGTAGGGCAACAAGGTCATCGAGCGACCTTGGACCTCTCCTCCCGAGTGTCAGCGAGCTCGAGGATGCAAGCTTCAAGTGAGTCATTGGCCTCTTGCCACGCAAGGTGGCGAGGTCATCAAGCGATCTTGGACCTATCTTCCCGAGTGTCTGCAAACTCAAGGGTATAGGTTTTGGGTGAGTCATTGGCCTCTTGCCGCATAGGGCAGCGAGGTCATTAAGTGACCATGGACCTCTCTCCTCGAGTGTTGGTGAGCTTGAGAATGCAGGCTTTGAGTTAGTCATTGGCTTCTCACCATGTAGGGCGGCGAGGTCGTCAAGCGCCCTTGGACCTCTCCTCCTAAGCGTTTGCGACCTCGAGGGTATAGGTTTCAGGTGAGTCATTGGCCTCTCACAACATACGGTGGTGAGGTCGCTAAGCAACCTTGGACCTCTTCCCCCGAGTGTTTGTGAGCTCGAGGATGCAGGCCTTGGTCATCAATAGCGGCAAGGTCATCAAGCGACATTGGTCCTCTCCTCCCGAGTGTCTGCGAGCTCCAGTATTACTTTGTGAGGAAGCGCTATTGTGTGACTTTTAACCACTTGTGGTGATGATCCGTCCTGAGGGGGTCACTAGCCCTCGCGGGTGGCCGAGGCTGGGTTTAAGTTGTGATTTTGGGACATGGGGAGGAACTGACCATAGCCTCATCCTAACCGGATTGCTCAGACCCATCTCTAGCTTCTCTCCACTGTCCTTCCCAACCCCAAGGGGTCGTACTACCCTGTTGCAGGAAGGTTATAATTTTTGCCCCATGCGGGGAGAGCTCATCCACCATAACCATGTGGTCGGAGCGGTGCGCCTCATCGGGGTCAATGGGTAATTCGAGTGGGACCCGATATCCTCCCTAATCAATGTGGAGTTCAGCTATGCCTCACCGAGAGACGTCCCATAAATCATCGGTCATCAATCCCGTTGGTCCCCAATCGCCTCCGCAGCGACCAGAGGGCAAGATGCCTCCCCCAAGAGGGGGTCAACCTGAGAGACTTCGAAGCGGATGACTCAAACATAAAGAGAGATGGTCATGTGGCTCCGCACCACTAATTACAGCCACACGGGCCCATCTTCTCCCTGCCCCTATCCCTTGGTGGCCTCGAGCCCATCTAAGGGCCGGCCCAAGAGCAAATTTCCTAAGTATGACTCGAGGTCATGTCTGTTGTGGGTCGCTCTTATGCACAGACTCAGAGGCATGTGGCCTCCTCGATCATGTTGCATTGATGGTGTCCCACTCATGATCCGCAAGGTGTCTTCTGATCGAAGGTGCATAAACCAAAATGATATGAAAAAAGAAAACACACATGGCCTACCTAGCCTGGGTTATCACGGGGAGGCCATCACTCTGCCTTCTACCCAATCGCCGCCCCTGCTCTATGGGATCATCAAGATGGTTAGTAATGGTCATGGGCCTAGTTTGCTTGTCGAGGTTATCTTTACGGCCATAAATCCGCTAGGGTGGTGCACAGTGGGAGGTATCGTTCTTCCATCCTCTGCATTGCCTTCTTTTCTTGCTTGCGCGCTTGTAGTTGTTCCTTCTGATGATGGATCACAGGAAGCAATTTCATGAGGAGTCGCACGAGGTCGATGGGCTGCCATCGCTTCTTCTGTCTTCCCTATGAGAACAAGGGTAGGTGATTTCGTGTTACTCTTTGGATATGATTGTGTTCGTCATTGATTATTGGTGTGTTTAGAATCACTGCTCCAGCAATGGCATCAAAGACCAGGGGTCCTTTTGGCACCACCTATCCTCAGCTTGTTTCGGCTCTAGAGCCGGTGAGCCCTTGTCCCCTGTCCTTTACCATCAGGCGGCAAGGGATATGGAGCTTCATCTTTGAAAGGGATGAGGCTCATCGGCTGCACTAAAATTCTATCCGCGAGGTGGCCCAATGAAGGCCCGCATGGACTATCTCCAGGTGGCCCTCCAAGTGGCAGATGACGAGGTCACCGAGGCATAGGTGCAGGCTACCGCCGCAC
The DNA here is from genome assembly GCA_038087645.1 of Saccharum hybrid cultivar R570. NCBI lineage: Eukaryota > Viridiplantae > Streptophyta > Magnoliopsida > Poales > Poaceae > Saccharum > Saccharum hybrid cultivar. The sequence goes on along the minus strand of JAQSUU010000191.1, from coordinate 3,839,655 downwards.
GGGTGCGAGCGTATGGTGAGTTCTTATTATCACTAATTCCTATTCGCCAACTTTATGTTTTTGTTCTCAGATCTTATCATGACTCTCTGGATTGCAGTGTCAGAGGAGTAGCTCATGACGTCCCACCATGAGGCGGAGGGGGCTCATTCCCAAGAAGGTCCCAAGGGTGAAGACCGCCACTGGGGCGCGTCCCCCGGAGCCCGGCGGGGGTTGGTTTTAATGGGTGATTTAGCCGCCATTGCGGCGATCATGAAGATAAGGGGTAGTCTTCATGAATGTAGCTAGGATCATGTAAGCTCCCCCACAGGCTGTGATATTTGGCCACTCGTGAGAAGTGGGTCGAGACGCCTTGAAGGTGAAATGCCTTTGAGATGAAACGCTTGGGTTTAGTGTCCCTAAGTTTATTCTATGCTTCATTTTAGTCAGTCCAGTTTGTTATAGTGTCTACGCACGTATGTGAATGAGATCAAATAACAAAGAGAGGGATAGGATTGATATCATCTATGCTTGTTTAGGGAGCAGATGCTCGCCCTACTGCTATTGCTCGTGCCGAGGCGAACTCCCAAGCGCTCACTTGTGGTAGGGTTACAGTGGCTCCTAGGCTTCGGGCTGGTGATGATGCTTCTTTGGCGCTTAGAGGGCTCATAGCTAGTGTGGATCATCATCCTAGGTTTTTGGGGGCCAGCCCTTGCCGGTTTGACGTCCTCGGTGGGCTCATGAGCCCTCGAGGATGATTTCTTTGTGTTCGGTCCATCACGATCCCTGGTTAGGTGGGCTTGCGCGTCCTGATGCTTGAGGCCTCATAGAGTGTCGATGTCACGATCATCATGCCTTCACTTCTGGGTGTGGTTGCTACTCTCGTTGAAGAGCTAGCGTGACTTGCCGCTGTGGAACTAGGATCCAAGTGTGATGCAGTTTGGTCCACTCGACGCAGCACGTGGCACACTCAAGGAGCCCGCTTCCTCAGATGCATGCACCTCTGAGTGATAGCTAAAAGTCCGTTGTGGCATGGTGGGTGGTTCATCTGCCAACCAGGGCCAGGTTCTGGTTCTGGGCTTGGCCTTGCGAGGCGTGGCACTAGGTAGCCACTTGATCACTTGCGACGACACCGCGTGACTGTGGGTGATTTCATTGCTCATGCATGCAACGTGGTTCTATCGCCCAATCTAGGCTTCCGACGTGATCGGTCTGGACGGGATAGCAGCTGGTGATGGGTGTTGACCCATTAGTGCGGATAACCTCATGGTTTTCCTAAAGGATGTGGCTAGTTGAGGCCATTCCTTGGGTGAGTTCATCATGAGCCATGGACTTTTGGCTTCCTGGGTGGAGGGCTTGGCCATGATCGGCGACGAGAGAGGGTACTAGCCCTCCTATGTTGGTGAACTCTGGGATGCTACCACTAAGGGTAGTTCCAAGAGCATGTTCGCCGTAGACTGCAGGGTGCAGATCCTCGGAGAGGATGAAAGTTGGATTCCAAGATGGGTGCCCTTATATAGAGTTCGGGGCCAGGGCATATACAAAGGAAAAGGTTCTCCTGACCGAAGGGTCATGAGCCTGAGGGAGGTCCTAGCTAACTTGGCTTGCAAGCTACGCCATCTTATGGAGTACGCCTAGGCATGGTTGTCGTCATGGTCTTGTGGCCACATCACGGTATGGTGTGATGTGGTGCCACTATGTCGGCCATGGTGGCACTGTAGGCACAATGGTGGTTCACGAGTCGCCCTATACGACGTGGTCTCCACTGTGGTCTTCGTCCTCGCCTCCTGGTTTCCTGGAGCGTCATACCAGAGTTGGTAGCCACCCCCGGGTCATCGGTCGCCTTGTTGAGCTGAGGGCCATGATCTCGATCATTGGGGTCGTGGCTCTCATCGGTCTGGGTGGCCTCTAAGTCAAGGCCTTTGTCGTGGATCTCATCCCATAGTGGGTGCATTCGTACGTGCATCTTATCGAGCCATATTTGGCCGGTGGGCATTGTGCCAATCGTCACCGCCTTGGGTGGTGTTGTCTTATCTAGACTGCGTGATGCAGGAATGGCGTCGGACCGGACCAAGGTGACTGTTGGCGGTCACTAACGCACATTTATAACTACCAATTTAAGGCCAAAAAGGGAGAAATAAGCATACTTTGACACATATGCCTTTACTATTAACCTATTTTCACTTGTATTCGAGAAAACATGTTTTGCAAGACACATCTTCGGAATCAAGTGGAAAACAAACAAAACCAAACAAAAAATAGCAGAGTAGAAAGCGTATTTCAGAAGTGCGTAATGGAACACCTTTGGGCAAAACCTGGGTAGAATACCACCGAGGACGCGACCTAGGCCCAGCCAGCAACCCACCAGAGCAAGGCGGTGGACAGCTAGGCCAGCCCATGTGCGGCCGCACCAGGGGTGCGCTCGTACCCCCAGCACTGCCTCTCGGGCCCACCTTACTCTAGCGGTTGCATGCCGCCATGCTACGGTTCCTAGCGGTTACCTAAACTAACAGCGCCAAACCGTCCTTCATCCACTATATAAGCAAGGGTGGAGCTCATTCTTCAACACACAACATCATTTGGAGCTACACATCATACCACCTCTTGTACTCTTTTAGTTCTTAACTTTAGTAATCTTTGGAGCCAGCAAGAGCTACTTGGAGAGCTTGTCTCCTTTGAAGAAAGAGCTACGTTGGTATGAATAATACTCTGAAGAGTTCTTCCAAGTTCAAGTTCTCATATCATTCATATAGCAATGCATATGAACTAGAGTATAGTTATCTTCATGTTATAATCGTGATATATGAACTAGTATATGGTTTAGATGTCATGATCTTAACATGTTCAACTTCATGCTTCAACATTCATATGACTTGTATGAGTAGAAATAGAACTAGGGTTGAGGTGGTGGTTTGTCGTTCCTTTAGGTTTGCACATATTCTTACTTGTCAATCCATAGGGTTGGAGTCCCGGGGGGATATGGGTAGTTTCCTTGTACACGAGTGTGGTGCTCAGGTGCACAAGAACCTTCGAATATGATGGTGCTCCATGGTTGAGGGGTAGGCGGCAGGTGGTGATAGCCCTGTTCGTCCCTTGTAATCCCCCAAGTTCGGGTATTCATGTAGGAGTTCGTAAAGTCTCTATGGCCTGGCACACCAAGCCCGGGGATCTCCCCGTCTATCTCACACTTAGTTCTAGCTCTAACCATGTTTGTTGCATGATTATCAATTGTTCTTTGCACGGCTATATTAGAACATGCCGGCTCCACTTAGGAACATCATTTTATTCATTGTTTTTCTTTTATCCTTGAGGTTGGCCCAGATGTGTGTCCACTATCCATGAAATATCGTTTTTACCCCTGTCATGAACTAAGATTCGCTATGCAAGTATGTAATCTTATTCATGCACATGCTAGATACATTATACCTTGACCTCCTTTGGGAAAATATAACTAACGATACCCTGAATACTTTCGGATGAAATGCTACAGCAATAGCTCCGTACGCTTGCGGATTTTGTCTGTAATCTTTTATGGACTATTATGGTTGGTATTTCTTGGTGGCATTACTAAGGTTAACTCAATCTTAGCAATGGTGCTAAGGAATGCCAATTAGGCATTTCTGGCGCCATTGCCAGTGATGGACTTAAAACCTCCTCACTTGGTGATTGCGCTAAGAAATGCCAACAGTTACTGATGTCCCCTCGATCCTTGCGGGATCAGTGTGGCGTACTTGTTCTTGTCAGAGCATGCGTGCTTGGCTGTGCTTGACCTCTCCCCGTTCCTTCTAGGGGTTGGGACGATGGTGAGGTCATGCGTCTCTGGTGCGCTGTGCGGCTAAGTTTGATGAAGGGGTCGTGGCCGACTAAAAGTCCTATGTTTGGTGTTGGTAATTAGTGACAATACCTAGTACTAACCACATAGCAAAGATGTGTGTGTAGCTATTATGTGGTTGGTGCAATGACATGGTGAAGCAAGGATCAAGCCATGGTGATGTGATCAAGTGCTTGCCATGATGGAGTTGGATGAAGGTGCAAAGCCAAATCATGGAGCTCAAGGCAAAGGTAAATGATAGGGATTTTCATTTTACATCTAAGACACCATAGAGGGTGTGGATGGCTTAGGATCGATAGTCGTACTATAAAGAGAGAAATTTCTGGGGCTATTGATCACTTAAGTGCCACTAGATGAAGATTCATTTGCATATGCATTTAGATCTAGTGGTGAGCTAACTTAACGCCTCAAAAATTATTGTGAAAATGCTAACACACATGCACATGGTGATGTACACTTGGTGATGTTAGCACATTTGCGAAGGCGGTAGAGTTTGAGCGGTAGAGAGGGGTTTGGTGACGGGATTCGGCGCTTTTTGTGGAAGTGAAACGCCTATTTTCCACTACGCCGGAGGCGAAGAAACAGAGGCGAAAGGAAGTCACTGGTGTGACTAGACTCTGAACCGGACGCTGGATCGGACGCGGCTGGTGTGTCCGGTCAGTTCAACCAGCAGGCGCACGGGGCAAAGAGCGAGGGTTTGTGACCGGAGTGTTCGATCACTCACGGGGTGGCACGTCTGGTCAAGCACCCAGAGGACTGTAGAGCGTGAGGGGTTGATCGAACGTAGTGGCGTGTCCGATCAGTCTCGACCAGACGCGTCTGGTTGACAAAGTTGCTCTCTAGACCCTTTCTATACTCAAATCGGACGTTGGGTGTGCCATGTCTGGTCAGTACAAGCGGCGCGTCCGGTCAGGCCTCTTAGTAGCGCGAGCATCTGGCGACCGGACACTCGGGCGCGTCCGATCAGTTCTGATCGGCGCGTCCGATCACTTGTCTGTGCGTATGACTTCGTTCATTGACCGTTGGAGATCAAACGAACGAGATTTAAAATGGGACATGTAGCGAGCATCCAAAGGAGAAGCACAGCGTGACCGAACATTGTGGCCGCATCAGGTCATTTTGACATGCGCGTCCGGTCAGCCCGACAACAGCAGGATCAAGTGGCTAACGGCTATTTTGTGTTGGGGATGCTTATAAATACGTGTTGGCCAGCTTTGGGGAACTCTCTTGGACATTTTTACTCTCTAACATCCTCTTGAGCTGAGCACATCCCCTCCTACTCATCTCCCTTGCTTGATTGCCTAATCAAATTGAGATTAAGTGATCTCAAGTGCATTTGCTTGTAAGTTTGCATTTAGTTGGCACTTGGGTGTTCTTTTGCTGCGGGATTCTTGTTTCTCTTGGTGGTTGCCGCCACCTACACGGCTTGAAGCAGCGGAGGAGGTCCGGCATGTGTTGGTGATTGTTCGTGGCCGGCTTCGATGAGCTTGTTGTGAGGGGTTGTTGTGGTTCCCCGGCAGAGCACCGAATTCTAACTCTAGTGGATTGCTCGTGTCGGAACTTCTCACCATTTGGTAGGTTCTTGTGGTGCCTTTTAAGAGGCTCGGTGTGTGATACCGATTAGCCACCGAACCACGTGGTGTAGGGGGACACAATAGGACTAGCGTGCCGGCAAGCACGTGAACCTCGGGATAAATCTTGTGTCTCAATTGTGTTTGATCAATTAGATTTCATCCCGGTGATTGGTTACTTCATTGACTATCTTGGTATTCACTTTGGTTGGCTCAATCATCGCCCCTCGGTATAACATTCCAAATCCCCTCTTGCACTTACTTCTGTATCTTCTTGTTTAGCTTATTGTTGTTCCTTTTTGCTGCTAGCTTGTGTAGTTCTAGTTGTAGTAGCTTTGTAGCTTTGCTAGCTTGCGGTTTGTCTTGTGGCGGTTGTGTGAACCAAACTAGAATTGTCAATTGGATAGGTGGCTTGCATCTCCCACTAGGCTAGGCAAAACTCACATCTCGCCATTTGTGTTACTAATTAAATTGTTTAAGTGATCTTTGTAGAAAGTTTTATTAGGCTATCCCCTACCCTCTCTAGCCATCAAGACCTTTCACCGACCCCTGTCTTAGCGCTTGGCCTGGTTTTCTTGGATCAACTGGGCCTCGGCCGTTCGGGCACTTGCCGGCTATTGTATCATGGGCCGCTAGGCCTGCTAACTAATCGATTTCTCGAGACACCCTGAGGTTATAATCCTGACACACCCATAGATCTAGCACACTCGGATAGTACGTGGGTCATACAAACCACTAGAGGATTGAAAATCACAGCGAGAGTGCGAGACAGAGAAAACTATAGCTTGGGTTGATTTGAATAGGGCCAAAACCAACCGGGCATAAGCTAGTTTTGACAGGTCAACCTCTATGAAGAACCTCAAAACGAATTTCGAGAAGGAGCCAGTCATGCATGCGCAACTATGGTTGCTTTAGGTTGGCAAGGCCACCTAGAACATCCACAAATTCCATCGAGAAACTTGTAGAACAGCATATACAAGGGTAGAAAGAGTTAGGGTTTGTAAAATGTAAAATAGTATATTAGATTTTTTTATGGATTTGATACCTCATTCGAATATGAATATCTCATATGTATGTATGAGTTGGCCAATTTTAGGTGTAAACACCTACAAATTTCAAGGCTCTTTACCAAATTGCTAACTGAATTTTCAAGTTGGAGGTGAAAATTTTAGGTGCGGCATGCGGATTGGTGCTTTAGAGATGTATATCGTCGTCATTACGGTTGGGATTAATCTGCAACGTGGCTCCGTGGAAGGTATAGTAGTTGTTGAGGATATGGCATTGTTGACGTACAACCGTTGTGTTGACAACCAAAATTGTCCAATTAAATTATTCGGTCATAAACACATTAGTTTGATTAATCAAGTATGTACATCATTAATATTATTTGACCGATACTGTTTCAGCCAGGTAATTGGCATGACGGCCAAGCAAATGAAAACAGACGGTTGATTTTGTGGGAATATATATGCAGTGGCAGCGGGGTTCTGTTGACGGTTCGGTTGGAAATTGAAGAGTCCAAGTGCAGCACGTTAACTCAGCCTATGTGAAGGAAAAGAGAAATCAAGAGCTTGCATGTATCCAAGGAAAACAAGGATATGCCTACTTCCGTGACTACCCTGGCCGTACGCACGAGTTTAAGCTCGTGTATTGACAATATTCGTTAAAGGAAACTTGCCGGCAACGGAGGATGTATACATGTCGGCTGCTGGAGGTCCGATATAACGTATACATGCGTGGTACGTATTTGCAGCCGGCAAACAGGAAAAGGATCGTCGAGATGAGTCCAACTCCTACACGAGCTAAGAACCAAATCGGTCTCCCTTGCCATTTAGGAAATATTGTTTAATATATTTTGATTTTGATAGGAGAGACATGAAGTCAAGGTGCTCCTCGCGCGGAGATAAGGGAACGCAACAGAAGCTACAAGATTATGAAGGAAGGTGCACACGTCATGACCAAAAAGAATTCAAATGTCTGACTTTTAGAGATACGATGATGCACGGCCGATTATCATTTATGGCCACGTACGGTTAGTTTGACCGCACGAAGAAAATTGAGTTTCCTGATGGGAAAGACCAGCCGTCCTGTACATATGGCCGATTGAGGGATCCACGCCTCGTTTAGATTATAAATTTTTGCAATTTCGCTACTGTAGCACTTTCGTTTGTATTTGATAATTAGTGTTCAATCACGGACTAATTAGGCTCAAAAGATTCGTCTCGTGATTTACAACCAAATTATGTAATTAGTTATTTATTTTACCTACATTAAGTGCTCCATGCATAGATCTAAAGATTGATGTGATGGAGAAAGAGTGTAAAATTTTAGAATTTGGAAGAGAAGTAAACAAGGCCCCAATATCTAATCGTCAAAATACAACACATATCCTTTCTTGGTTCTATCTTTTTCAACTTTATACTGTTCATCGCTTGATCCGACGATCAAGGATGGTGCCCTAGACTTGTTGGCCGACCTAGCGCAACTCGGCGACGTCTTTGCCCCCGACGAAGTCCATCCTGGGCAAGAGTTTCGGCGACTTCTTTGCTAGTTTTCCTGGAAACTGGCCGTTCTTCGTCACGTAAGTACGATCGGTTATTATCCTTTGGTGGTTTGCTCGTAAACCTCTCCATTCTAGACCATGTAAGTGTGATAATCCTTGCTGCGTTCTTGAGTCTGTGATGACCCGAGCGATCTAGCCCCAGTTGACGTGTGATCCACTTTGACGTCAACACAATGCTGTCATGATGGCATCCTATTATATGGTGTCCGATGCCAATTTCTGCGTATACACATAATAAGGTACCGAAAAGTCTAAACCGAAAGGCATCTAGATTGAGACCCAACCGAGGGCATCTAGATTCAGGACCACCGAGAGAGCTCACGGTGTCATTACGTTCGGGTTAAGGGTTTAGTTTTTTTTTCCAGGTATGGCCGGAGTTGGCTGACAGCGGGTGTGGTCGAGACGACGGCAGCGGGAGCCGGGCGGGGTGACTACCAAATGGGCATGGAGCGTCGTCGTGGCGGGGTCTCGGCCTCTCGGGGCAACAACGATCGATGGCACCCATGGTTAGCGAGTAGACCGTGGAGACAAATATGGCGCCATTGTATGTTTCTCCTGTCCAACGTGATGCAGGTCAACCTTTCGATGTCACTTATTTGAAGCTAAAGCTACTGAGTCTTTGCAGTGACATGATTCACTGCTGAACGGTAACACGCGGTGACGCGGATTGCATGCTGTACCGAAAACTATGAATCGCCTAGATGTCAGCCTTTGCTGTGAGCGGATAGGCTTTGCTAATTTAGTTGAGGCAGACGTCGACAGCGTAGGTCGCATTTGCCTTTTGATGCTGTCATGCTGATGTGATCTGTTGTGCTTCTCTTGCAATGACTCCACAACCTGAAAGAGAATTGTTTGACATTACTATGGGATAATAAAAGGAATATTTTTTTCGTTTGCATTTACACCGTGGGTTAACGAGGAGACAAGTCATAGCGTGTGGTGGATTAAGGTTTTTATTTTCTGGAGAACTCGATCCTACATTGAGGAACAAAACCAGAAAAAAGGTACAAAGTCTAGGGAAGAAAACAATTAGGCCCTTTTTGGATGCTTGAAATTAAATTTATTTTAATAATCATAATTTAGACACATATTAATTAAGTTAATATGGTTGTATATGGATTATATTTGTATTTATTATTGGTTATACGAGAGAGATACTTATGCGTTGCATTTCTATCGTAGGGGGGCGAGTTAAAGAGCGTGCTATAAGTTGCAAAGTATAAACATAGCATGATGATCTATATAATCAATTTTCATTGTCCACCCTATGAATTTGAGATAAACTTATATGTAAACTTTGAAAAATAATAAAATGTCAAATTAGAAGACAAATAGCCTAGTTTATTAAGTATATTTCAATTCCTCCAAACGGAAAGATCTATCTGCTCGACTGCTGCTCGCCATGGATCCTCCTTTGAACAAGGGATCCTTACTGAGGAGGGACCTATTCCAGATGGAGAGTGGCCCATTTCGGCCAAAGCTAATGTCGCCTGGTCCGCTAGACTGCAGAACCTTAGAAGTGCATTATGGCTGTGTTCACTTCGCGAAAAGTATGTAAAAAGTTACTGTAGCATCTTTCGTTGTTATTTAGCAAAATTTATTCGATCATGGACTAACTAGGCTCAAAAGATTCGTCCCGACATTTACAGACAAACTATGCAATTAGTTATCTTTTTTACCTACACTTAATGCTCCATGCATGCGTCGAAAGATTCGATGTGATGGGTGGAAGAGGAAATATTTTGGGTTGGCATGGCAAGTGAACACACCCTCTGTGGATGCCCGTCGCCCCCTGTGCCTCTCGGAGTTGGAGGAGCAATCAGGCGCCACGCCACTGCCCCATCGTATGTCGTCACCGCCGGCGCTGATACATGCGAACGGACGCAAAACTCCTCCGTCGCTTGTGCTCACCCACCACTCGCCGCCTGCCAGAGAGTTCGCCCGATTCATTTGTGCTCCTCTCATGACTACGCTTAACGCCGGTCCACCGAAACGCAGGGTCTCTAAGATTCCTGTGGATTGGTCGCCGCGCCGCAGCGGGCGCCTGGCGGCAAAAAGTAAGTTCAGGGTGGCCAATCCTGTTGTCCAAGCTCAGAATGTGCTCATCAAACGATGGGAGATTCAGCCGCAGGAGCTGGGTGTTGATCATGAAGCTATGCACTCTTACCATCAGGTCTTTGCCGACAATGTGTCGACTTCGAAGAGGAAAGAAATTAGGGCAGTGTTCATGGACTCCGAGGACGTCGCGGCGGCTTGTCCTCCGGACTCCTGAGCTGCTGTGCTTCTCGGCGCTCCTTGTCGCTCAATTGTGTACTAATGACGTCTGAAAACATTCTATTCTGGAATGTGCGCGGCCTCATCGGCAAGGCGCGTCGTGACTCTGTTAAAGAGTTTGTCGTTCATGAGCGCGTCTCCGTCGGCAGTAGCTGCTGTGCTTCAGTGTCTTTTTTAGTGCAGCTCCTTATCTTCTTTTTCTTCCTTTCCCTGGTGGAAAGCGCCTATTACCGCCTTTGTAATCCGTTTGTATGTTTCATCTACTTCCTCTTAATGAAAAACATGCCTCATGACATGGTCGAGAAAAAAGTATCCAAACGGCCCCTTAGAGTACGAGAGTTACTTTAAACACTAATTTCTGGTTTTCGAGTACTCCTCCAAAGTATCCAAACTCGATAATCACTTGGTAAATCTCTCTCAGCACTCCTCCTTGCTATCCATTTGGGCGCCCTCTCCCTTCGTGGTTTTCGAGTAGTTTCCCTCTCTCCCGCTCGGTTTTCGAGTTTTATAAAGTTAATTATGAGAAACTATTCTATGGTCGAGTAGGTGTTTCCAACTTTTTTTTTTGTAAAAACTCAATAACAAGTTAGTAAGAAAAATAAATTATCCAAAACTAACATACGATGATGCGAGACGGTTTGCATCCTAGGGCCTTAGAAACAATTCAATCTCTAAAAGTGTAAACTGCTTAAATTAACGGGAAGAAAGTAAATGACTCAATAAATACATGGACATGATAGTGATTTTTTCTTGGTGTTAGGACCGTGACGTCTAAGAGGGGCTTAATTATATATGACTTAAAAGCTAAGGCAAAAAACCACTTATAAAAATCTACTCAAGTTCTAACTATATGTGCTCAAGGTTTTTCTAAATGTTGCTATCTCTAACCCCAAGCGCAAGCGGGTCACCACCAAACCTCTCCCAAACGCTCTTTGTCGTCTCCACTTGGTAGAACTTCGGCCAAAACACCAAGCGCCTCTCGTCTCTCATACACCACCAAGGCACCGATGGCCACTCCACAAATACGGTTAGAGAGATCTCGCAACATTTACAAGCCTCAGAATATACAACTATGGTGGCGCAAGCACCAATAGCCAAGAGGTATATATCCAGATTTCAATCAACTTTGCACGTAAAGCTAAAGCAAAGCGCTAATGCAGCCTAAACTAGACTAAGCATATTCCAAATGATTTTACTAATTGTCTAATCTTCTCTTAAACACATGTGGTGACTAGAGCACTAAGAGATGGCCTCTATTTCGACTATAACTACAACTTCAACCAGCTCCAACCCACTCCAAATGACTGTGTAGGGGATAATAAATAATCCCAACCCAACTAACTAGCTATTGCAAACTTGGGCTGCCTCGAAAGTGAGCATCAGCGGGTGACCACACCATAGAAATCCGGTGCCCTTTACCACGCGAAACTAGCCATTGCTGACTGTAGAACCAAAACTCTAGTGGTTTCTCCCCCTCACCGGATAAATCTGGTGCTCAGTGTATATAAATGGACTCTCTAGAATGCACCTTAAAACCCGAAGCCATGTTGCAGGGGTAATTCTGTAATGTTGCAGCGCATGATTTCTAATGTCCCGACGATGTTTGATTTTAGAGGATTCACTCGTTGTGGTAGCTCCAACAAGATGTTCTAACAACATCGAGTTGATTTTGTTGTCAATATCTTTTATGGGGGTGTTGCATGGCATAATAAGCGGATTTTGGTATGTTCTCATTGAGATGGAGATGCATGTTTTTTAATGTTGTAGCCACAATAATTAGATGTCTCAACATGATTTTATTGAAATGATATATATTTCTCTGAATGTTACTAAATTGTTTTGATTGAGATGTGTTTTTTTCGGATGTTGCAGTTGCCTTAGTTTGTCTTCAAACATTCCCTAGTGCAGCAGCAAGATTCCTCCCTCTTGATGCTTTGTAAGATAATTTAAGACATTGCAACAACTGGATTTTCATGTTATAGCTGCCCGTGTGTGTGTCTCTCTCTCTCTACCACCCCCCCCCCCCCCCCCCCCCCCCCCCTCCCTCTGTCATAGTAATGTCCAGGCAGCGTGTGAAGCGATGCAAGGGTGAGTGTTGCGTTCGCACTCCAAGTGTTCGACCGCATGGGAGAAAAATGCCCGAAGCGACATTCATATATACTTGCAACATTCAGAAGATATTAATGCAACATTGCGATAGAACTGAAGTATCATTATATTTTATCTTGATGCGGAAGTTGCGTGAGGGTTGTAGGTAAGCGCGCAGTGACGCAGCCATTTCGACTTGTGAATTGTGATGCCTGTCGAGTGTCGGCAGCGTAGGATGGCTAATAATTTACAAGGCCTAGCCGCCTATTCTCTCCGTCCCAAAATATATGTCGTTTTCGCTTCTCGAGAAACAACTTCAATAAAAATATATATTAAAAAATATTAATATTTATGGTATATAATTGGTATCACTAAAAAGATCTTTGAATCTAGTTTTTTAATAAATTTATTTGGAGATACAAATGTTGCATATATTTTCTATAAATCAAGTTAAACTTGCGGCACGGAAACCGAAAGCGACAAATAATTTGGGACAGAAGGAGCAGGTAGCAAAGCATGTCGCAGCGTGGCTAACGAGTGAAGAAGAAATGCATTGATTAGTATAGGACCCCACCATTAGATGACAACTGTTGGATGGCCACGTGAGCGTCCAATCGACGTCACTGAACCGTCCGGACGTCCGAGCGCCAGCAAATCGGTAACAAGTACAGATGAGCAAATTCTGTATATGCCACACAAAAAAATTACAGCCTAAGAGTATGTTTCTAACTGAGGATGGAGATTGTGTTTCAATGGGTATCTTTTTTTAGACGAAAGAAGAAGTATTAGATTATAGCTGAGTACATCATCACATTATCAGCACTCTGGAATACACTATGTGTATCTAGAAACTGATCATCTAAATTGCACTCACGCTTTGTATAGCTCCAAATCTCAAATCCAACCTGTGTGATGATTCATATGGATGTCCGCACAGACAAACACTCGGCAAAAGGGCTGAGAACAGATGCCCAACGAACGACGGCCAACATTTCTGCAGGCGGAGTTGAGAAACTTCTTCTTTCTTGTGTCTTCCTTCTTCTTCCTGCCACTCCCTAGTCCTTCGTCATGGTCAGATCTAACCACAACAAAACAGAGAAAAGACCAGAGAAAATTTTTCCATGGCGGTGACATCATCTCCACCTTGATATCGCCGTCCGAAACCATGTCGTCATGCCGAGGAAGTTGCTGACGCCGTTGTCGCCCTCATCTTCAACAGAGCCGCCATGGAGAAAACGAATCCACCCTATACCTCGCCGTCGTCAGAGAGAAGGAGATAAATCCTCAATACCAAGAAACTTGGCATTGAGAGACTATAACCCTAAGACTCGATCTACTAAGAAACTTATTAAAAACTATGAATCCCCACCCCACTCCCTCCGGCCTCTGGCGAGATGCCGGAGGGGAAGGGAGGGGACCAGCGGTGGAGGCAAGGGATGGCGGCGGCGGCTCTCGCTGAGTCGCGAGTCTGGTGTTGACAGTATAATTTGGCTATAGGATTATTTATTAAGCCAAATTAGCTTATTTGCTACTATTAAGTTAATTGGGTGACATAATGTTAGACTGCAATGTAGATGAAGGGAAAGTGTTTTCTGGTGAAATCATTTTGGCAGGATGCAACAGCAGAGCGAACCAGCCAGGATCGGAGGAGGTCGTCAAGTGCCGCAAGCGGGCGTTTGCATGGTTGATGAAGTCCTTTACATATGGACAGTGTTCAGAATTATGTATGCATGAAGGATGGCACTGGTAAAAATAGTAGCGTGTATAATATTTCCAAGATATGAAGCATGATGCAGATCACATATGAAGAGGAACAAGGCAATGAAGGAAGAAAAGAGCTAGAAAACCAGGAGAGAGTATTTTGCTATCCGCTTAGCTGATACTAGCCATATTAGTGCTGGACTTAAACGGAATATCATGCACATGTGGACTTATTGCCGAATTAGTTAGGAATAGAAATATATATTATATTCGGCCTTTTGTACACCAAAATAAATTACGTACATGTCCAGGAGTCCTGCTCCCTTGCCGAAGACCAGGCGTGCCCATCTATATAATGGGACATAATACATCTACTATTTTTCTTCGTTATATTTGTTCTTTCTTCTACCTTAGGACAGTAGTATATGCCGAACCCTAACCTCCATTAGGGATTGGTAATCTTTGCCGTTTTGCGTTGAAAAACGGTCGGCTCTCCTCCACGAAAGCGAGGAACTCCTTTGCTAGTTTGTCCTGAAAACTAGTTGCTCATCGTCGCGAAAGTACGATAGTTATCGTGTTGTTGCACGGATCAATTTTGCGTGCCAACACAATTGGCGACTCCGCTGGGGAATCGATCGATTCGGCTATCTACCGCCGAATTATTTCTCCTAGCCATTGATCTATCGACGAATCAGGAAGGCCGGTCGTGTGTTCTTATCTATCATCGCCGCCAGGAATTGTTAGGGAATTCAGCCGGCAAAGTAAAATTGGCGCCGTTCTATCCTCATTGATCGGTGGCTTGCATACATGGTTGGCAAAAGGCTGTTTTGATTCGCTTGGTTCCTGTGCTAATCCAACTCGGAAGCTGCGCCAGAGTGAATCTACGCTACGACTTTACGGCCCAACGTGAAGACAAGCGGCGTGAAAGATTGATTTCAGGTGAAAGTGCTACGTGACTGCACCAGAGGAAACATTAACTAGTACACGTACGTCATCAATTTTTCCTACCTTGCTTTAAGATGGATATATTTAACCATGCTAGGCCTACATTTAATGAACGTACTGTATTGGCTGGTAATTATTCAGATAATTGTTTTAGATATGCAAATTATGGATCTGAAGATTATAAGCAAAATCCTATATCAGATAATATGCATGTTTTAAATATTAATAATGCCCCTAGCGATACAAATCATGCATATATGTTTTCTCATACATCAGCACTGCCGCAATCCCAAATGCCAATGAATAGTCAGCAAGGCCAAATTAACGTGATGAATTCGGCCAATTTTTATGAAGCGTCATGTCATAATAATTTTGCAAATTTGCAACAAGATATTTCATATCCTATTCCTAGTAGTTCATCAGTAATAAACTGTCAATATAGCTTACCACAAATTAGCATGCCGATGACTGACCAACATGGCCAAATTAGTGGGATAGGTTCGGCCAATTATTTTAGCTACTCAAATAGAGAAAATTTACCACATAGTTCATCGGCAATGTTTCCAGCACCTTTTGTTACACAACAAGTCATGCCAATGCATAATAATATTTATGGTCGAAATAATGATGTTTCGGTCAATTATTTTTATTCATCGTTTGGTACACCAAATACTAATAGGCTAGAGGATGTACCGTTTGGATTTTCGTTCTCATGCGCAATACCGAATGCACATGATTCGGCTACATTTGCAAAACATGGCCGGGTCAATGAGTTTTCAACAAGCATAAGTACACCTCCATATAACACTGTAGCACATAGTGTGTATCCTACACCACCCCAAATTGCCAAAATTCCCTATGGTTCATTTTCGGAAACTCATCTTAATGATCAACGGGTGTTACAAGTTGGTTCCACATCTAGTCAGTCTATGGCAGAGCAACATTTAGAGCATAACAGCAGTAGGCAACTTGATGAAAATGTAAGAGCTGCCATGGAAACTATTATAGCTCAAGAACGTGAGGATGTTAGGAAAAATTTAGATGCTTGCCTTGTAAGTATGGGAAGAAAACCTGTTTTTTCACAAGAACTAAGGCCAGCTGTTATTAAATTGTCGGCTAATAGTGAGAAAGAGGAAGAAGCTTTGCTAGTTAATGAAATTAGCAAAGGAAAAATAATAGTGACAGATGTGGACAATAGTTCGGTTGTTACTAAAGCCGAACACAATCATACTAGTTCTGAATCCATCATATTAAAAGAATCAAGCTTAGCTTTGCAAAAATGTTCCAAGCGCACGACGTTTGATTTCTCAGGAATCAATGGACCTTTTGTTTTGCCATCTGAATTCCGTGCCCCAGAGGATGATTTTGATGAAGCACAACATAAAGCCGAACAAAATTCAGCCGACAAGATGCATCAAGATGATGGAGCACGGGACCTTGAAGTTAAGGAAATATTGTTGGAGAGCTATCAAAAGGCAAGGCAAGATATCATTCGAGTGCAACCATCATGCTTCTCAAACTTATCTCAGAAGGTACTATCCACAAGTGATCTGCCTATTTTTCAATCTGATCATAGATTTGCAATTGAGGCTTATATTATGTCACACCGCAAAATTTATAATTTTGGGTTGTGCATAGGAAACACTAAATAAAATAAATAATTTCAATATCTGAATAAATTTATTAGATAAGTTAAGTTGCTGCTAATTTAAATATAGAAAATTGTGGTTAAACTTTCTCATATTAATTTGATAATGTGGTGTTTGTGTGATGCTTGTCTTTGATGTTGGTGAGTGCTATTATTTTCAAAATACCATAGGACGACGTTTGCTTCTCACCGGAAAACTTTTTGGTATTTTCTGGATTTAAAATTTCAATTTCCGTGAGCTTAATCTTTTTCCTTGATCTCTTCATCAATCTTTTCATGAGCTCCAGATACTTTATTTGGGTTCGTCTCATTCTAAAATATCTCTGAGAATTTTCCCTAAATTTTCGGAGCCTTCGAGGTATTTTTCGTGGCTTAAAATTCAATTCTGGACTTTTCTAGAATTATTTTATCCATGAAATTAATTAATTCCGAAAATAATAAAATATCTCAGATTTCCTCATGCCCAAAGGCCCATGTCTTTATTTACTAATGGGCTTTAATAATTAATTAGGCCTATTAGTAAAGATGGAGGGTGCAACGTCAATTAGCACCATATCGCTAGTTGACATGGAGGTGGAGAGTTTTCCTCCCTATATATACGTACCTACCCCTTGGGTAAAAGCACACCAAAACTACCGTAGAGGAGCCCCTAGTTTGAGAAATCTCTCGTGTAGTAAATTAGAATTTTCTCCCTTCTTATCGCGAGCCGCCGCTCGTAGCTCCCTCCACCCATCGCCGAAGTTCTGCATCTACAGCTTGCGTTCCGGCGAACTTTCGACGAAGGTTCGGCGAGCTTTTCCGGCCACGTTTCTCGTCTCCGGCGAAAACCATCGCTGCTGCAAGGTAGCCCTCGTCGTTCTCTACGCTGTAGTATACTCGTTTTCTCGAATCCGTGTTCGTTTGATCATGTTCCTAATTTATCTCCCTCTTTTCCGGCGAAAACCACCAGAGAGGGGTTCAGCTTTGATCTGTCCCGGTTTAAGGAAGATCCGCTCGCGCGCCGCGCCGCTGAGTGCGTCTTCGGACAGGAAGTCGTGAACGGCGCATTTTCAAGATTTCACCGACCGAACTTTCCTATGAAGCGCTGGTGAGTGACCTTCTGACGTATGAGCAACGTCATGCTCTGTCAGGCCCATCTCGCTCCGATCCAGTGTACCAGATGGCAATACAGTCTGTCCAGGAGGATTTGCACTGTGATGAGAAATTAAATCCATATACTATTAGAGCTGTGGCGAGACTTAGTGAATTCCCGAAGGCTAAGTCTCCAGGTTTACCTTGGAAGCTACGAGGATATAAGAGCAAAGGTGATGTTGTTGCCGAGCCAGACAACGTGCTGAGATGAAGTAATTATAAGTTTGCCACTAGTTAGTATAATCCCCGCCGTTTAATCGTTTTAAGTTCGATTCGAGTCGTTCCGATTGCGTTAGGTTCGTGTAATCGCGCTCTACGCGGTAGTACCAACGTTGGTCATGTCTCATAAGTATAAATTTATTGATTTAGAAACTTTTTGATTAATAATTATTTAATCGCTGTTAATTAGAAAATAACTAAGGGTTGCAATTCCATTCGCGTCGTGTCGTGTTTGTCGACGTAAACTATGTATTAGTAACGATGTTTATCATGTCACTCGATTATGAATTTATTAATTTAAATAGTAATTAGATTAATATATTTATTTAATAGCTTTCCAATTAAAAGAAATCCCGGTTTAAATCCATTCTTGTTGTTTTGCAATAGTGCCGATCGAAGTTATGTGTTAGCAACCACGTTTAACATGTCCTACATCCTTAAAATTTATAAGTTAGATATTAATTTGATTTATGCTTGTGCAATTGAGTTTCTAATTAAACGCAACACAGGCAGTCTGTTCTAAATTAATGTTAATCTAATTAATATTAAACTAAATGTTTCTTTTGAATTATAAGATGTTTAGTTCAACCTTGAAACATAAGTGCTTTCGTACAGTTGCCACATGTTTTCTATATATATAGTTCAATATTAAATTGATTAATATGATTAGTGTACAGTATATTTTAAATTAAAATTTGCTTAGTCTAAGTACGTTGCATACATGATAGACTTGTGTAGATAATTTCACATTACAGTGCGTATCTGCTCTTCATAGTTATACAGCTTTAATCCTCGAGCATTTATTCGTTTGAAATCTGTTTTGCTTCAATTAAGTTGCGTTAGATTCGCATCGACGTTCTCTGTGCAGTAGTACTAATGTTTTTCATGTCATATGCTTTTCCATATATAGCTGAATATTATATTAATGAATATGTTTGTTATTAGTTTTATAATTAAAAATAATATATAGTCTTGTCACGTCAGTCCTTTGTAACTAAGCATGCACTTAGCTAATGGCAACTTAAATATGTTTAAATTATAATTTACTTAGCCCAAGCACATATCTCATATAATTGGAATAGTTGTTCTCACATGTTCTTTTATCTCTGCAAAGTCGGCAATACTTATAAATAAAATATGACCAGGGTTAAACCTAGCTTTGTAATTCAATTCATTAATCTAATTTTAGAATATTTCTTCAGAATGTTTATCACCTTATTTCAGTAACTAATATGCATTAAGTTTATAGTTGGTATTCTATGTGATGTTGTAATCGTCTCGATAGTCGTGTGTTCTCTTTAATGGTAGTCCTGTTATCCATCGTTCTTGCGTTTTCGTGATTGTAGAAACGTACCGTGTCATTTAGTGCGTTCTCTTTTTAAAGCGTTTCTTTTGTTTGATGTATGTTCTTAGTTGTGTTTGTTGTTTGTTTATTGTGCTTGGTTGCAACGAGTAGAAGAAAGACTATTTGTGAGCACCGAAGATCCGAAGATGAAGACCAGAAGCTGAGTGCCAGAAGTTGCAAATGAAAGATTAAGTTGATGTTTTTCAGAGCAAGTTGATTTGGGCATAAAGCAAGTTCTAAGGCAAGTATAGCATGGGATTATCCTTGTTGTCCTATTCACATTAAGCAAATAATATCATTATGCATATGTTTCCTTGTTAAGGATGACTTAGTGTTGATCTTATTCCTTGATACCTATTATATTGCATGGATTAGTATTGCTAGTGCTTAACATGAACTATGATCATGTAATTTGACTAATGGAATATGCAATAAACATTAAAAGATGATTTTATTACTGTTTAAGGGTACTAGAGCATGGGGTTACTTTGGTGCTCTTGTTACTCTCCATAAGGACTCATCTATAAGCGAAAATCCGGGATTTACAGTACAACTGTGAGGGCTAAAATGGCTCTGGCTTTAGTCATATAGAAGGACCTTTTCTAGCTTGTTAGAGGTATTCCTTTATGGCGTAAGAATGGCTTGACGAATCGGGTATAGTGCGGCCTCTGTCCTCATGTGTATAGGCTGCGTGTTATTGTGCCATCAGGAAGGGGGGCTCTACATCTGTTTGCCGAGTGAAATCTAATGGCCCTAACTTGTTAGACGAACCTTTGAAAGACTTCATAGTGAACCCTGCCGACCTTCCTTGGTAGTGGGTCAAGAGGCTGATCACCTCGGACGAAAGGGTAAATCACGACTCACAGTGAAAGTGTACAACCTCTGCAGAGTGTAAAACTGTTATAACAGCCGTGCTCACGGTCACGAGTGGCCTTGGACCCTTATGGAATAGTGGATCATTAATAATGGATATGTTTTTGCTATTCGTTAATCATTTCACATGGATCATATGTTTATTGTTTATATTGAGACACTTTGATATCATTGATATACTGAATTAATGCTAAATAAAAGCTACATGCTGATAAACCTATGTTATGCCTTTGAGTCTCATGAACCCCATGTTATATTTGTTGAGTTCGACATGGACTCACTCTTGCTATTTCCACCACACCTCAGTGTGTAGTGAAGTGCTGCTCAGAAAAAGGTTAAAGAGTTAGTGGAGTTTCCAGAAGTTTTTTTTTCAGAAGTGCTTGGTATATGGAACCCCCAGTCAGCCGTCCCTGTGATGTTGGAGCCTGAAGAAAAGATTAGTGACCGTTCCGCGACACTCTGATAGTTGTAAGTGTTAATATAGTATGTTTCCCGCTTTATATAAACATTGTTTTGATACTTTTTCATTCTGACATATGTGTGGACTTCCTGGGCACATATATGATTAGCCTAGTTTTGTTCTTCAGAAAACCGGGTGTGACAGAGTGGTATCAGAGCGGTGTTGGCTGTAGGACGTATGCCAAGTAGCACTGAACAATTTCTAAAACTTATTTTACTATAAAACTATTTTCTCATCCCTTGACTCATTGATTTTGACTATTTCTTGTTCCTTGTCATGTTGTATCCCTTCCTTGATAGCTTCCTTTGAGCTATTATTTCTTACTCCCTTGGTTTTTGATTTGTGTTGTTTTTACCAAAAGTTTTCTGATCTTACCTTGTTCAAAAGTTCGATGGCCTTTCATCATCTCCAATGTGCCATTAGGATGACCACCATTGTTGAAGAAGCACGTGTAGTACCGATGATGTGATTGGTGCATTGTTTTGCCTGATGTGTGCTTGTATTGTTTGATGTAATGCCTGTGTGTTGTCGTTGTTTTTGTATTCCAAAGGAGGCCCGAAATTATCTTGAGAATTAGCTCAATCTATGTTAAAGTGGGGTAGTATCCTCTCTTGATCTACTTAACCTTCGATCAATCCTAATTCTTATAGTCTTTTCCATAAATCATCCTTGCTTACTCTTGGTTTCTATGTTTTCTCCTTTATCTTAACCCAAGGGAGGATCAACACATGAAGGACTCATCAATAAGCCTTAAAGAAAGTGTTGCCTTCAATGACATCGCTAGGTGGAACAAGATCTTTGTTAAGTGGGGTAGCGTCCGCCACCATCATCAATCTCAAGTCACGAGATAAAAATACCCAAAGACCAATCGCTATCATAATATCATCTTTTGCTTGTCCTTGCCTCTTAACCAGTCTCACTTTCTTGCCATCAATCTTTACTTTTTCTTATCAGCATTTGACAACTTTTAACCCTGGTCCTTACATCTTATAAATCCTGATTCAAGGACCTACAAAGACTTAAGATCAATTTATCCTTCTCGCTAGTCTCCCTGAATGGTAAAACAGAAAACTAGTCTTTACCTTTCTTCAACCAATGCTAGTCTGTTACTTTTTCATGAATGTCTCATAAATTTTGAATCGAGGAGTTGTGAGTACCATAAGATCTATCTTTATCTTTTGCTAATCTCCACCTTTGTTTTTACACCTTATAAAGTGAAGACTCGATGATCAACCTTGATATATCTTTTCAATCTCCTTTGATCTTTCTTTTCGCCTATGTTGACATTCAATCCTTTGACCCTCGGTCCTTATCTTGAATCAATCTTAACGATCAATCCAATGTTCTCTTGTCAACCATTGATAATCCTTGACGCTTACATCAGAACTTGTCAAAAAGTCTCGAAACAACCTTATTGGTCTGTTTTATCTTTCTCCCTAGTCTCTTCGAATCTCGGGACGAGATTCCTGTTAAGTGGGGTAGAATTGTCACACCGCAAAATTTATAATTTTGGGTTGTGCATAGGAAACACTAAATAAAATAAATAATTTCAATATCTGAATAAATTTATTAGATAAGTTAAGTTGCTGCTAATTTAAATATAGAAAATTGTGGTTAAACTTTCTCATATTAATTTGATAATGTGGTGTTTGTGTGATGCTTGTCTTTGATGTTGGTGAGTGCTATTATTTTCAAAATACCATAGGACGACGTTTGCTTCTCACCGGAAAACTTTTTGGTATTTTCTGGATTTAAAATTTCAATTTCCGTGAGCTTAATCTTTTTCCTTGATCTCTTCATCAATCTTTTCATGAGCTCCAGATACTTTATTTGGGTTCGTCTCATTCTAAAATATCTCTGAGAATTTTCCCTAAATTTTCGGAGCCTTCGAGGTATTTTTCGTGGCTTAAAATTCAATTCTGGACTTTTCTAGAATTATTTTATCCATGAAATTAATTAATTCCGAAAATAATAAAATATCTCAGATTTCCTCATGCCCAAAGGCCCATGTCTTTATTTACTAATGGGCTTTAATAATTAATTAGGCCTATTAGTAAAGATGGAGGGTGCAACGTCAATTAGCACCATATCGCTAGTTGACATGGAGGTGGAGAGTTTTCCTCCCTATATATACGTACCTACCCCTTGGGTAAAAGCACACCAAAACTACCGTAGAGGAGCCCCTAGTTTGGGAAATCTCTCGTGTAGTAAATTAGAATTTTCTCCCTTCTTATCGCGAGCCGCCGCTCGTAGCTCCCTCCACCCATCGCCGAAGTTCTGCATCTACAGCTTGCGTTCCGGCGAACTTTCGACGAAGGTTCGGCGAGCTTTTCCGGCCACGTTTCTCGTCTCCGGCGAAAACCATCGCTGCTGCAAGGTAGCCCTCGTCGTTCTCTACGCTGTAGTATACTCGTTTTCTCGAATCCGTGTTCGTTTGATCATGTTCCTAATTTATCTCCCTCTTTTCCGGCGAAAACCACCAGAGAGGGGTTCAGCTTTGATCTGTCCCGGTTTAAGGAAGATCCGCTCGCGCGCCGCGCCGCTGAGTGCGTCTTCGGACAGGAAGTCGTGAACGGCGCATTTTCAAGATTTCACCGGCCGAACTTTCCTATGAAGCGCTGGTGAGTGACCTTCTGACGTATGAGCAACGTCATGCTCTGTCAGGCCCATCTCGCTCCGATCCAGTGTACCAGATGGCAATACAGTCTGTCCAGGAGGATTTGCACTGTGATGAGAAATTAAATCCATATACTATTAGAGCTGTGGCGAGACTTAGTGAATTCCCGAAGGCTAAGTCTCCAGGTTTACCTTGGAAGCTACGAGGATATAAGAGCAAAGGTGATGTTGTTGCCGAGCCAGACAACGTGCTGAGATGAAGTAATTATAAGTTTGCCACTAGTTAGTATAATCCCCGCCGTTTAATCGTTTTAAGTCCGATTCGAGTCGTTCCGATTGCGTTAGGTTCGTGTAATCGCGCTCTACGCGGTAGTACCAACGTTGGTCATGTCTCATAAGTATAAATTTATTGATTTAGAAACTTTTTGATTAATAATTATTTAATCGCTGTTAATTAGAAAATAACTAAGGGTTGCAATTCCATTCGCGTCGTGTCGTGTTTGTCGACGTAAACTATGTATTAGTAACGATGTTTATCATGTCACTCGATTATGAATTTATTAATTTAAATAGTAATTAGATTAATATATTTATTTAATAGCTTTCCAATTAAAAGAAATCCCGGTTTAAATCCATTCTTGTTGTTTTGCAATAGTGCCGATCGAAGTTATGTGTTAGCAACCACGTTTAACATGTCCTACATCCTTAAAATTTATAAGTTAGATATTAATTTGATTTATGCTTGTGCAATTGAGTTTCTAATTAAACGCAACACAGGCAGTCTGTTCTAAATTAATGTTAATCTAATTAATATTAAACTAAATGTTTCTTTTGAATTATAAGATGTTTAGTTCAACCTTGAAACATAAGTGCTTTCGTACAGTTGCCACATGTTTTCTATATATATAGTTCAATATTAAATTGATTAATATGATTAGTGTACAGTATATTTTAAATTAAAATTTGCTTAGTCTAAGTACGTTGCATACATGATAGACTTGTGTAGATAATTTCACATTACAGTACGTATCTGCTCTTCATAGTTATACAGCTTTAATCCTCGAGCATTTATTCGTTTGAAATCTGTTTTGCTTCAATTAAGTTGCGTTAGATTCGCATCGACGTTCTCTGTGCAGTAGTACTAATGTTTTTCATGTCATATGCTTTTCCATATATAGCTGAATATTATATTAATGAATATGTTTGTTATTAGTTTTATAATTAAAAATAATATATAGTCTTGTCACGTCAGTCCTTTGTAACTAAGCATGCACTTAGCTAATGGCAACTTAAATATGTTTAAATTATAATTTACTTAGCCCAAGCACATATCTCATATAATTGGAATAGTTGTTCTCACATGTTCTTTTATCTCTGCAAAGTCGGCAATACTTATAAATAAAATATGACCAGGGTTAAACCTAGCTTTGTAATTCAATTCATTAATCTAATTTTAGAATATTTCTTCAGAATGTTTATCACCTTATTTCAGTAACTAATATGCATTAAGTTTATAGTTGGTATTCTATGTGATGTTGTAATCGTCTCGATAGTCGTGTGTTCTCTTTAATGGTAGTCCTGTTATCCATCGTTCTTGCGTTTTCGTGATTGTAGAAACGTACCGTGTCATTTAGTGCGTTCTCTTTTTAAAGCGTTTCTTTTGTTTGATGTATGTTCTTAGTTGTGTTTGTTGTTTGTTTATTGTGCTTGGTTGCAACGAGTAGAAGAAAGACTATTTGTGAGCACCGAAGATCCGAAGATGAAGACCAGAAGCTGAGTGCCAGAAGTTGCAAATGAAAGATTAAGTTGATGTTTTTCAGAGCAAGTTGATTTGGGCATAAAGCAAGTTCTAAGGCAAGTATAGCATGGGATTATCCTTGTTGTCCTATTCACATTAAGCAAATAATATCATTATGCATATGTTTCCTTGTTAAGGATGACTTAGTGTTGATCTTATTCCTTGATACCTATTATATTGCATGGATTAGTATTGCTAGTGCTTAACATGAACTATGATCATGTAATTTGACTAATGGAATATGCAATAAACATTAAAAGATGATTTTATTACTGTTTAAGGGTACTAGAGCATGGGGTTACTTTGGTGCTCTTGTTACTCTCCATAAGGACTCATCTATAAGCGAAAATCCGGGATTTACAGTACAACTGTGAGGGCTAAAATGGCTCTGGCTTTAGTCATATAGAAGGACTTTTTCTAGCTTGTTAGAGGTATTCCTTTATGGCGTAAGAATGGCTTGACGAATCGGGTATAGTGCGGCCTCTGTCCTCATGTGTATAGGCTGCGTGTTATTGTGCCATCAGGAAGGGGGGCTCTACATCTGTTTGCCGAGTGAAATCTAATGGCCCTAACTTGTTAGACGAACCTTT
The DNA here is from genome assembly GCA_038087645.1 of Saccharum hybrid cultivar R570. Taxonomy (NCBI): domain Eukaryota; kingdom Viridiplantae; phylum Streptophyta; class Magnoliopsida; order Poales; family Poaceae; genus Saccharum; species Saccharum hybrid cultivar. The sequence continues at coordinate 3,814,025 of JAQSUU010000191.1, read as the reverse complement.
GAAAGACTTCATAGTGAACCCTGCCGACCTTCCTTGGTAGTGGGTCAAGAGGCTGATCACCTCGGACGAAAGGGTAAATCACGACTCACAGTGAAAGTGTACAACCTCTGCAGAGTGTAAAACTGTTATAACAGCCGTGCTCACGGTCACGAGTGGCCTTGGACCCTTATGGAATAGTGGATCATTAATAATGGATATGTTTTTGCTATTCGTTAATCATTTCACATGGATCATATGTTTATTGTTTATATTGAGACACTTTGATATCATTGATATACTGAATTAATGCTAAATAAAAGCTACATGCTGATAAACCTATGTTATGCCTTTGAGTCTCATGAACCCCATGTTATATTTGTTGAGTTCGACATGGACTCACTCTTGCTATTTCCACCACACCTCAGTGTGTAGTGAAGTGCTGCTCAGAAAAAGGTTAAAGAGTTAGTGGAGTTTCCAGAAGTTTTTTTTTCAGAAGTGCTTGGTATATGGAACCTCCAGTCAGCCGTCCCTGTGATGTTGGAGCCTGAAGAAAAGATTAGTGACCGTTCCGCGACACTCTGATAGTTGTAAGTGTTAATATAGTATGTTTCCCGCTTTATATAAACATTGTTTTGATACTTTTTCATTCTGACATATGTGTGGACTTCCTGGGCACATATATGATTAGCCTAGTTTTATTCTTCAGAAAACCGGGTGTGACATATTAGTGATTCTATTCTAAATAATTATAAGAGATCGGCTGAGAATGGTAGTTTACTTACTAGCAATATTTTAAAATATATCGGCCAGTGTATTGAGCAATCTGGAGAGGCCGATAGGAGCATTTTATTAGAGTTAAAGCTTTGCCCATTGTTTCCTCCAAATTTAATATTTGCATGGGTAGCTTTACTTGTTTTACACTTGGTTTACACTCAGTCTCAAATGAGACACATATGCTGTAATTATTTTGGATTCAAAGATGCAAAGCTGAGGTTGAAAAATATTGAAGAAGCCGATAATAAGGAAATAGAATATCGTTCTAAATTATCGGACATTAGAAATACAAGTAAATGTGTAGCTGAATGGGTCAATATCAAATCTGAACCATTTGTTTGTTTAGCATTAAAGCCGTCTCCACAAAAGAATCGGCTAAATAAAATGAAGTACACTTTTGATATGACTTTGTGTGATCACATATTTGAAATTTTGTTAGAAAATCAATATATTAGAATAATTGATCACCAACTCATGCCATTGGTTAGAAATTTAGAAGAACGAATGTATTGCAAGTGGCATAATTCGTTTGATCATAGCACCAATGCTTGCAATGTATTTCGTCGTAAAGTACAATCGGCCATTGATAAAGGTCGATTGATGTTCTCAAGTTCTCAGGAAATTAGGGGGCATGTGTTAGTTCAGAAATCTAGCATAGAGCATATAGTTAATGTGGTGGATGAATCGGTCACAGGAGATATCACTAATAAAATATCCGGACATGTTTTGGAGAAGGAAAGGCCGATTCCTACTTTTGTTGATAATAGTAATGAGGGGCTAGCTGTCAGCTTGCTGCTAGATGAAAGAAACCGATGTAGCAATTTTACTTTTGGTATAGCCGAACATCGAGTTGGTTCAGATCATGAAACAAACCAGGCATTAAAAGCTGCTGCAATGAGTCAACTAGATAATAAAGTTGGTCCTTACTTTAAGATTAGTAGTAGTCCTGTACAAGAAAACAGTACAGCCGAAGGCAACAATGCTTCGGCTAGTGTACAGATTGACCGAGAGGGAAATTCCATAAACAGTGTTGCAAAGGATATAGCCGAACGAGTGTTGTCTGGTTCGGATTCAAGTACTGGCTCGATCGCTCATGCGTCAGTTGAACAAAGCCATGTTATTTCAGATATGAGTATTAGTGCTTCAAGAACAGCAGCTACAGATGACCGCAATGACAGTTCGGTTATTTATTTGACCAAGGCAGAAACAGTAGTTATGGCCGAACTTAATAGTTCAGACATGTCTAAAATGAGAGGGAATTCAGTTGCTGCAAATTGTAAACATTCAGATACTATTGATGAGCGCCCAAAGATTTTTGTGGAAAGCACCAAGATTGCATCAAGCACTGGGGGGCATATTGAAGTTAAACAGAAGACGCTTAAAAGGCCGAAGCTTTCTTTCAAGGAGCTTCTGGCTAAGTATAAAAAACAGGCGGATGCAAAGATTGCTAGTCAGTCAGATAATTTCAAGCAGTCAAGATCATATCCGAGACGAGATTCTAATGGTTTGAATCGGCAGCAGGAGAATTTTCATATCTCGACGTTTCAACCTTATGAACAACCTATGCATATGCTATGGGGGTATCCTCCGGGTATGTCTTCTTCTTATCCATCTTGGAGTTATTATAATACATGGATGTCATATCCTCCTATGCACGGTGATTATTTTTGTCCGGATTGGGCTGCTCCAAGAAGATCCACGCACAGAACATATTCTAATAATAACGACCGTTTTAATAAAAAACGGTTTGATCCGAAGAGAAGAGGCAAAGTGGTTAAACAGGTTTATCAAATAAAAAAGGGACAAAAGGATGTGGTGTTCAATGATACTGTTGCTGGCAAGAGTGGAGAAATAACTGAGTCCGAGCAGTTTGTTCCATCTAGGAATAAGAACAATGGCAGGACAGCTGCAGGAGCAAACAACAGCAATGAAGCAACGGTACATGGTGTGTTTAGTACGTTGGCTATGTTTCCGTCCACTCTTGCTACCAAGCATGCAGATATCAGGCAACCAAAGACAGTGATTTTGACCGAATCGACCAATGATTCCAGTATAAAAGAGATTGTCCCAAAATTATCCTTGTTGTCTGATACAAAACCACAGCCGAGATGGTGTCCACTCAGGCTTTCGCATTCACAAAAGCGAAGGTTGCAAAAGCTTAGTGAACAAGAGTTAAAGGAGATGAACATGGCGTGGGTTCCCAAAGGAATAATTCAAATTCGAGATATGGATGATGGTCGAGCATCTATTCCAATGGAAGCAACAGGGGCCGAGATCAAGAAAGAATTGCCACTTAAATCAAAATCACAGCCGAGATGCCCACTCGGCTTATCGAGTTGGCAAGAGAAGAAATTGCGAAGGCTTAGTGCAGAGGAGCTGAAAAAGAGGAGTATGGCATGGGTTCTCAAAGGGACAGGTCAAATTTGTGACAAGGATGATGGCCGAGCATCCGTTCCGATGGAAGCAGTGAGATTGAAGAAGAAAGGAGTCAAGAAACAATTACTTAGCCAAAGGCCTGCATTGGATCATTATTATCTTGGGCCATCCTATCACCCATATTCTTTAGCCATGCCATTAGGACCAATGTCATGGAGTCCATTCTCAGGTATGTCTGGTTATCCCTCATGGTCCTATTATAACCCTTGGATGCAGTCATCATATCATGGAGGGATATCACCAAATTATTACACTTGATTGATTAAAATTGTTTTGTCGATCCACAAACCGAAATATTTATGGGTAGAGTTTTGTTCATGCATATATTTATTTCGGTTATACATGAGGATGGTCATATATAGCTGATGTTTTATTTACATCGCCTTAAGATTGAGTTAGTTGAACAGCATAGTGCGGTTCTTTTCTTATAGGTTCAGATACTAGTTCTTCAAACTACATGTCAGTTAATATGGCCGAGTAATTAGTGTTGGTTTATTTATATTAGGTAATTTGGCTGTTTAGTTTCTTTTAGGCTATTTACGAAATAATTGGTATGGCCGATCAGTGATTTCATTAATAGAGAAAATAAAAATTCGGCCGCATAATGATTCATTGTGAGCAAATTTATTCATTATATATAGTATAAGTTAAACGAGATATATTGGACAGTAAATATGGCCGATAATTGATTATCATCGTCCTTAGAAAAATATATGACCGGCGTTGTTTTAATTACTGTGTTAGTATAAGACATATGGCTATATGGCCGATTCTTTCTTTACCATTGTCCTGGGAATTGGCCGAGCATTTTAGTACTGTTCATTTGCTGGGCTCGGCTGTTAGTTCTTTAATTATCATACCCAATCCATATGGCCGAGTAATTGATGTAGATTTATTTATTAGATAATTTGGCCGATTATTGTTGTTTTTCGCTGTTTGCAAAACGGTTGGTATGGCAGATTAGTGATTTGATTTATAGAGAAAATAACAAATATTCGGTTATCATTGTTGCATTGATTAAATTATTATGACCGAATCTATGGAAAAATTGGAAACTAGTATAATGTTTTCGGTAAATGCAATTGTACCGAAAACAGGGGGGCATGTGTTGACAGTATAATTTGGCTATAGGATTATTTATTAAGCCAAATTAGCTTATTTGCTACTATTAAGTTAATTGGGTGACATAATGTTAGACTGCAATGTAGATAAAGGGAAAGTGTTTTCTGGTGAAATCATTTTGGCAGGATGCAACAGCAGAGCGAACCAGCCAGGATCGGAGGAGGTCGTCAAGTGCCGCAAGCGGGCGTTTGCATGGTTGATGAAGTCCTTTACATATGGACAGTGTTCAGAATTATGTATGCATGAAGGATGGCACTGGTAAAAATAGTAGCGTGTATAATATTTCCAAGATATGAAGCATGATGCAGATCACATATGAAGAGGAACAAGGCAATGAAGGAAGAAAAGAGCTAGAAAACCAGGAGAGAGTATTTTGCTATCCGCTTAGCTGATACTAGCCATATTAGTGCTGGACTTAAACGGAATATCATGCACATGTGGATTTATTGCCGAATTAGTTAGGAATAGAAATATATATTATATTCGGCCTTTTGTACACCAAAATAAATTACGTACATGTCCAGGAGTCCTGCTCCCTTGCCGAAGACCAGGCGTGCCCATCTATATAATGGGTACATGGCCGATTGTTTTCTCTAGCCAATCGACATAATACATCTACTATTTTTCTTCGTTATATTTGTTCTTTCTTCTACCTTAGGACAGTAGTATATGCCGAACCCTAACCTCCATTAGGGATTGGTAATCTTTGCCGTTTTGCGTTGAAAAACGGTCGGCTCTCCTCCACGAAAGCGAGGAACTCCTTTGCTAGTTTGTCCTGAAAACTAGTCGCTCATCGTCGCGAAAGTACGATAGTTATCGTGTTGTTGCACGGATCAATTTTGCGTGCCAACATCTGGGCGTAGACATTTTTATCTTGGGCAGTCACCATAGGATTTGATAAAACTCATCTTCATATATATGTAAAAGTAGTGCTTTCAATAACAAAACCTTTGCTTTGAACTGCTTTGTCTTAGCCGATCAATTGGAGAGATGCGCCTCAATCCTATCTTTTTTCCATCTATGTAAAAATAACTTCTAGAAAAAGCAAGGGCTGAGATAGATATACAAACGGGAAGAATTCACATCCTTTTCTATTTCCCTTTGCTTCCAGTAGGACTGTAGGAGTACCAAACCAGGTATTCATTGGTTTTGCTTCTGACATAACAAGGGAAGCAGAGCTTTCCTTTCGCCTCTTTTGTGTTCTTGTCAATTGCACTTCTTGTGACACGCAATTCTGGCAGTTGTACTTCTAGAACTGCTGTCACCATATCATCTTTCTTCTTCATGCAACCTGTCCCCAAATAGTACCCCCGGCGGCTACACAACTCTCTCAGCTCATTCAAAGTCTTCCATTCGCTCTCACTCTTCGGACTTTCCCCTTGCTGTGGTGTCTAAGAGTGTACTTCTTCTGGGTCTGAAAACAAAGGCCGTCATCATTCAGATTCAGGCCATGTGTTTTGACTCTGCTTTGTGCTGGTATCATCAGTCAGTAGTCTCTAATTTGCCGTTACCTCGAGGCAGGCCGGTTAACCCGTGGAAATCCAAATCCAAATATCCGTGGTCCTCTCTAGTTCAACTCAAAGAACTAATTAGACAATTCATTCCCTCTCTTGATCTCTAATCTTCACTGAACACAGCTGCCCAATATAAGCTGAACCGCCTGTGGTTGCTCGATCTCTGAACCTGCATGCATGTATTCCGTGCTCCCAGCTAACTGTGTCAAATCATGTGAATTATTGCTGTTCGGATAGAGACACGTGCATTCGGGAGGAAATCGCTCTAGTTGCCCGGGGCTTTCGGGAGGAATCCAGTCCGGCGCCTTTGCTGCTGTTGCCCGGGGAGGCGCGCAAGTCGCAGCCGGGAGGGATGGCGATGGATGGAGAGCTCGAGACGACCATTTTCGTCTGCATGCGTCCAGGCCTCGAGGGCTTGGCGGCTAGCTATGATTTCTCAGGTTATCTAGAACCCAAAGAAAAACTCGTGCACGTTTCTGACTTCTGGAATGGATGGACGGATGACGATGATGAGAAAGAACCCTGCTTGGTGCTTGCGCCAGTCCAATTCTGTGCTCTACTACAAGCTACTCCAGCCTGGGAAGCTTTCTCACCGCGTTCTGAGAGAGTATGTTGTTAGTGTTGACACTCAAATTTGGGTCAGATAGTTTTTAACATGAGAATATGATAGCCAAATTTGATGTATAGGATAGCTAGTCTAGTCCTTTGCATTAGTTAATTAATTCGGCTGCAATATACTATTGTTTATTGTTGTGCCGATTAATTATTTAACTATTCAAGACAATTTGAAGATAGAGGAAGATACGCATGCATAGCTGGCAGACATCTTTCTGCATTGGCAAGACAAGTCAGGCCTGGTTTAGATGGGCAAAAAGACTCAAAAAAAATTTTGCACAGTATCCGTCACATCGAATCTTTGGACGTATTCATGGAGCATTAAATGTAGGTAAAAAAATAACTAATTGTACAGTTTGTCTGTAAATGTCGAGACGAATCTTTTGAACCTAGTTAGTCCATGGTTAGACAAATTTTATCAAATAACAATAAAAAGTGTTATATGATTTTTTCCTAAAAAATTTTAGGATCTAAACAAGCCTCAGTATTTTATCCAGGCATACCAGAGGTGCTTTCCGATATTTAAGCAGACTTGTGCGCCTAGGCTAGCTGTACGTGTCCAGCATTAGCATGCGCTTGCTACCCGGTTATCAATACAAGACCAGGACTTCAACGACTACACGAGAAGCAGCTACACCTACACGTACAGGGAAAGGATGGAGCTGTATATAGGTGGATAAAGAAAGGATGATGCATGCCGATATCAAGATTAAAGGAGTTATGGTCAGTTACGGTATGGAAGTATATGGAAAGAAGTATATGGAAAGAAAAGATCAGAGATGCATGCACACGTGATTGTTTTGAAGCTCTCTCACGTGATTGGCCGGGTAGAAAGGGGCACATCCTGAGAGAATAGCGTGACTTTGGGTTTATGGCCGAATGGGGTTTTGGAAAATTAACATGGCGGCCGAACCTCTATTGTATATTGAGATGGACTCTCGTATGGAAAGACCAGCCGCGCTATAAATATAAAGGATGATGGCCGATTAACAACACATAATCAAACCTATTAATATACATCTACCTTTTCTCTTTTATTATCATGTCTTCCAACCTACTATTGCTTTTCGTTCTTCGTTGTTGACAATGATCGTTGCTTCAACGACGGCGAAGCCCTAGAGCGGTCAGACCGGCTAGGGCAGCCCATGGCCGCCGTGCGCCCTGACGGAGTCCCTCCCGGGCGTGTGGGGTTTCGGGTCTCAAGAGACCTCGTCGGCGTGTCTTGCGTATCGCGCTCTCGGTGAGGCTCCTTCGGCGACGTGTCCTGCATATCGTGCTTATCGCCGGAGGCACACGGTGACGTGTTCGTGTGCAAACAGTTAGTTCACTTGTTTTTGTTTGAACATACTACGTTAGTTCACTGAACATGCTAAAGTGCACATGCGTACCTAGGCCCTTGTTCGCTGCAGAACTTCATCAGAAGTTCAGAACACGCGCGGTAATTTGCCAATTGCCGTGCATGCATGCTGGCCGAATCTTTTCTCAATGCTGACGTGCATGCCTATTTTGCATCAGAACCTCCTTGATCAACTATGGATATGCTTGTGCGTGTTTGGTTGGAAGTGGATGTGAAGAGCTTTGCGCGTGCGATGGCTCGTGGTGTTGTGAAGAAGATGGAGGCTGTGGGCTGTGGGCTGTGGCAGCCTTAGCGGCGGCGGTGTGTGCGGATGGGATGGCACGTATCCTCTCGAGCACATATATTCTGGGCCACTGAACTGCACGTGGGCCGCTTGCAAGCTTTGGGCCACTTTATTTTTCGTAGAGTAAGAGTACTACTACTGGACTACAGGATGGTGGCCGGATATGGTGTACGTAATTTCAAACATGTCACTGGCTTCTTGAAAATTGATTGATTTATATAAGAAAAAAGCATACGTGCTCAAACATAAGGTCATGCAATATAACGTGAAAGGGCCTGTATCTCCATTAAAGTGGAACGTATATATTTGTAGCTAAACGACACTTTTCTTCTTTAAATAAATATTCCACTCAAACGTATGTACTATACTAGCACAAAGTAGCCCAATGTAAGGCCATCATCCTCTCTTATTTTTTTTTAACGTGACAAAATCTTGCATTGCACACAGCATAGCATCAAAACCATGTTCGAACTTTTATTGAAAAAGCAAGTTCGACTTGAGCTCAGATCACCTGCACTGCAAGCATCCCTCCTCGGCGGCGCACATAGCGGAGCAATCCCAGTGGCGGACCCAGCCAGAAATTGCAGGTAGGGTGGACCATTAGGTATATATGTATGCCTAACTTAACTCGACATTTCAGTTGAACCACATATGTATATCATATTTGTATCGGAATTCGACAAATGGATGATAAAGACAAGGATTCAAATGATTACTTCTCATGTATAAGCTCTTTACATATACTAAATTATGGAATTGACTAATGAAGAATCCATTTTTTACTCATTTTCTACGACCACCCAACAACAATTCAACTATTGAAGTATTGAACAAACCAAAGTTGCAACAAGGAATAACATATTTTCTTACCGCTTCTTTGCAACGGATGAAGCTTCTACAGTTCTACCTGTGCCCATGCTTCCCAGGGCCGGGGGCTGGTGTTGTGGCACTACAACATGACACCCCCTGTTGCAACGCAAATATGCGTTGCTAAAAGTCCATATATGTGTTGGCAAGGTCTATACCAACGCATTTAATATGCGTTGCCTAAAGTGTCGTTGCAAGGATCTACTGCAACATTTATTTATGTGTTGGTATGCAAGGATCTACTGCAACACTTATTTATGTGTTGGTAACGTATACTAATATCCGTTACAAAGTTGCAACGCATAATGATGAGTTATGGCAACGCTTATATGTGTTTATACAAACTGTGGGCGAACGACTTCATTGGTTTGTTGTAACATATAGAATTAGTTTGTTGCAACACTTATATGCGTTGCAAGGAATAAACCATTGGGTCATTAATATCACAATTTTTTAAATTTTGAGACAAATATAGATATAATGACTACACACTTTAATGAGAATTGCAAGACCATCCAACACAGAAATAAGCGCACTCAGACATTTAGTATAAATAATTTGTTGCATTACAGTGAGTATGATCAACATAATTCATGACATAATTTTTGTTCGTAGTACAAGTTTCTATGGGTGTAAAATATAAAACATGAAGGAATCCCTCTTAGAATGCTAGCAGGCCTCCTTTCTCCTTCCTTCAGTTTAGTCTAGCATTCCACTGATGTGACCATCCTTTTATCTTCTTGACCTACAGATGAATGTTGGATTACTTAAATATGACACTTAGAGAAGTAAAATCATATATGTTGGATTACTTAAATATGTCATGAACAATTACTAATAAAAGGATAATAAGAAGTTTTAAGAGATGTGTCTTATATACTAGCATCATATGGTGTACAGGTGTACATTATATCTTGCACAAATATCAATCATTAGCCCATACAATATTATAACAGATCAAGAAAAATATTGCCTGATCGCCAAAATGGAAATATCAGTGAACTGGTAGTAAAAAGTATTGTTGATGCCACTCTTAACTCTGAAGATTACCTCCCAAAAGCAATGAAATTTAAGATAGAAGCTAAAATATGGTGACTGCAACAGCACAACAAAAAAATCAAGAGTACACTGTCCATGCAAACTTCTGCACAAAAGAGGAAAATCTCCGTGTTATTTAAATATCTCAAATGTCCATGTGAAAATCCTTATCTAGTAGTGATACTAGTCAGACAAATCTAAACTTCCCAAGTGATTAAAGTACAAAATGTGATAAACACCATGTCAAAACAGAATGCTAAGTCTGTAAGTACCTGAGAAGCAGGGAAGGCTCACTATTTCCAGGAAAGTGAAATGGTGGAGTTAGATCACTATTTCAGGGACAATGAAAATGGTGAAGTGAATACTGGGGAATGTAACCTGCACAAATATCTGAAAAAGAGGCCTATACGTTACTAGTCTGTACTCTTGATACACTCAAAAATTTCTGAACATTATGTCCAAAAAATTAAAGAGGCCAGGATTCTTTTAATGTACCGGGCTACCGGCTATGCTCAGGATGACCATCATCCCAGATATTCAGATATATAGCACCAAAACTGCTAACACTTCAATATTCAGTGTATGTTATACAAAAAAAGAATAACTTATACACTCTACCAGTTAGGATGGTAGTTATTAGAGTAATAGTAATGCAAGGATTAGCTGCAGTAAAAAAGATGAATCAGGATATAAATAGGAAAAAATATTACCAACTAGTTGCATTGTTCAGTTGATAGCCGTCACTTGCCTGATGACCATAGTTCTTGTAGGAGCAGGTCTGCAGCCTGAATTGTTCTGCCACAATAGATGGCTTTAACTAATCAGATGATATATTGATGTCTCAAGTAATATCACTAGCAACCATATGACAGAATCATACACTTTTCTAAACACAATACGAAACCCCATAAAGAAAGTTCGAGGTATTGATTTTTGAATCTTGGAATTTGTACAGTAAACATCTCAATGCATTGATAGATTGCATATTATAGTCCGGAATAGAAAGAAAAGGTTGTACAACTTTATACTGATACAAAACCTTGGGATTTTAGCAAACACTTTATGGGCATGGAAAACACAGGAACATTATGAAGGTCCACAGCTGTCCATCTGAATTGTACAACAAAACTCATCATTCACAGAATTCATGGCATGAAGGACTATTTACTTAAATTAAATCCATCTACTGATCTGCATCCACACATCAATGAAGATGAAATATCAGAAATTCGATAACAAAACATCTAAAAAAAGATTACGGGAGAAGGAAAAATTAAGGAATCAAGATACACGACCTACCAAACCATTTGCCCCCAGCTCTATAAATTGCAAGGCACTCAGGCAGTGCACCTCTAATCTGCTACTCAATTATGCGACAGCAATGGTGACTGTATAAGGTTGCTGCAATTACCAGTTTATCACACATGCATGAACGAATTGATTAACTGGGCAACGATTGAAACTGAAATTAGTGCTTGTAGGGAGTAATCCTTACGGGAAGTTCATCGGATGGAGGGAAGAATCGTCCACCAGATCCAACCAGAAGGAGGGTGACACAATGGATCTAGCGCAGGACACCAGGGCTTCAGATTGGGACGTGCCTTTTAGCAGAGATGGTGGAGGCCAGAACATATTGCAAAAAAAATCCACGTGTAAATTCAGAGCAAGGTAAGGGTAATACCTCACGATCCTCTTATTTGAATGGGAGATGCAGGCCCTAAGTCAGGTATTTTTGGAATCCCGGCAAAGGGGCAAGAGGGCAGTTAGTTTTTCTGTGGATACAAGAGGAAGATTGCATGTACCACCATCAGGTTCCTCCACTAGTCGTGTGCTCAATGCCGGCGCCGGATCAGAAGTACCTTGCCGAGGGAACGGTGGAGCAAACAGAACAGGAGGAAGATGATGGTGTAGACCATAGTCGCCAGGGTGAGGACGGATCCATAGATGACAGAGAGTCATGCGGCCGCCACCACCATAGAGGAAACGCGCGGAGGAGGTGAATCCCTAATCTACTTAGGCGGGAGCAGTTATGCACAGACTGCGTTTATGGGAGATGGTGGGAGGCGCTGAGTACTATTATTAGATAGCAGCGAATTAATTTCCGTTGCCAGATATGTGTTGGGAGAGGGGGGTTTGTAGTGTGGAAGTGGAAGGTGCAGTTCCTTGTCGTCCTTGAGCACACCTGGCTCCAGAACACACACGTCGGGCAAAGTAGCCAGCAGCGGGCAGCGCCCAGGCACACACAGCCGCGACAATTGCCTTTCCTCTCGATGGGCCAATGTAGACGGCCCAGTCCAAAAAGACCCACGACTCCACCAAAGGCGGCAGCAGCCCGCAGAAACTCCATTCGATCATCGTCTTCAACCTTAAATCGCAACAGCCTCAGTCGTCGCATCTGCCATCAGCTGGTCGCGCTTGCCATCTCCGGCTCCGGGGGTTGGGGTCCCGCCCGAGGGGAGGTAGGGCGGCTACCCCACCTCGCCCTGTGGGTAGGTCTGCCGCAGCGGCGGCATAGCTAGAGCCACAGGTCGCAGTGGCATGCAAGCGGAGGCAGGGGGATAAGACTGCCCACCATGTTCATGGGCGGATCCAAGGGTATTCCCTAGTATTTCCAGGAATACCTAACTTTTTTAGGTTACTTTTATGTATATACGTATATATACTTATGTATATGTATGTATATTACAATATTCTGTATTGTTTTCAACCGTTGCAGCCCAAATCAGTCAAAAAAACAGTCTTTCGGCCTTGCCTCCAAACTTTCTCCTTCCCAGGACGGCCCACTAGGCCCACTCAGGCACTTCACCCCTTCCAGGCCAACGGTAAGCTTTCTAATGAATGCAGTTGTTAGTGTTATAGTTTCATGCATTCTTCGTATGACAGGAGGGAGGGAAAGTAGTGTCTATTTTATTTAATTGCTTGAGCAGACAACCTATGATGTAATAATATTTGAAACTTAAGCTACTATGCATTGGATTTTTTTTCGACATGGGAATACCCAACTTTAAAATCCTAGCTCCGCCACTGTTCCACGTTGGCTTTTGTCGATGCTGAAACATGAGAGAGTGACGAAGCATCGGCTTCGTTGTGGATAGTTAAAGGTCATCATGTGGAACTCATCTAGAAGGTGAGGTGGCAATGGTGTAGATCCCTAAGGCCAGTCTCAGCGGAGGGTTTCATAACGTTGTTTCCAAGACTGTCATGTCATGTAAAATGAAATGAAACTTTGATGAAACAGTCTTAGTGGAGGGTTTCATAACGTTGTTTCCAAGACTGCCATGTCATGTAAAATAAAATGAAACTTCGATGAAATATCCACTCTTAGAGCGGGTACAATAATACATGTCAGCTTGTGTTACGTGGATGAGAGAGAAAAGGAAGAGCCAAGCTGCTTGTCACAACTTATGGTGCCGAGCACTTGCCCAGTTCCCCGTGCTTTTGTGGGGGCCTGCGAGCGCCATCTCGTCTACTCTGTAGCTCGCATGTTGTCCGTTCGCGTCCGTGCACCGTCCGGATCCCAGCAACCATCATCCGCCATGCTGGGCTGTTGAAAGGTCTTGATGGCTAGAGGGGGGTAAATAGCCTTTTAAAATTTTCTACAAAGATAAGCTAAACAAGTTTATCAATATAACAAATAGCGAGATACGAGTTTTGCTTAGCCTACGGGGTGTTTGCAAGCCACCTATCCAATTCACAATTCTAGTATTTGCACTCAACCGCACAAGTCAAACCGAGAAGAAAACTACACCTACAATTAGCAAACTACACCTACAAACTACACCTACAACTAGCAAGCTACACAAAAGAGCTACTCTAGCAAAGCTAACTAGCTAGCAAAGATAACTAAGAAGGTAATGCGGAGTTGAGTTAGGAGAGTTTCACCGAGGGGCGAAGTATTGAGCCAACCAATATGACCAACAATGAATACCAAGACAACCGAACACCGGGATCAATCAATCACAATATGAAAGTGATGACACGAAGATTTATCCCGAGGTTCACGTGCTTGTCGGCACGCTATTCCTCGTTGTGTCCCTCTTCACCACGTGGTTCAGTGGCTAATCGGTCTCACACCGAGCCTCTCAAAAGACGCCACAAGAACCTACCAAATGGCAAAAGGTTGCAAATGATACGAGTAATTCACTAATGTTGCCTTTGGCGCTTCGCCGAGGTAGACACAAACCCCTCACAATCACTGGAGGTGGCCAAGAACAATCACCAACTCTTACCAACGCCTCCAAGCTGCTCCAAGCCGTCTAGGTGGCGGCAACCACCAAGAGAAACAAGAATCCCGTAGCAAATCAACCACCAAGTGTCAACTAGATGCAATCTCACAATGCAAATGCACTTAGATCACTCAATCTCACTTCGAATATGCAAAGAAGCAAGAGAGATGAGTGGGAGGGGAGTTGCTTAGCTCAAAGTGCTCACAAGTATGTCAAATGTGCAAGAGAGAGAGCCTTGAGCCGGCCAACGAGTATTTATAGACGTACCCCTTCAAATATAGCTGTTAGACACTTGAAACAGCTGAAGTCGCACTGACCGGACGCGCTGGTCAAACTGACCGGACGCGCCGATCACACAGCGACTACGCTCGTGAACCACCGACCGGACGCGCTCCACGCAACGACCAGACGCGCGAAGCTCGACCGGACGCGCTGGTCCCATAACGGACCGGACGCGCTGGTCAAGCCTGAGCAGCTGAAAGGTCTTGATGGCTAGATGGGGGTGAATAGCTTATTAAAATTTTCTACAAAGACAAGCTAAACAAGTTTATCAATAAAACAAATAGCGAGATGCGAGTTTTGCTTAGCCTACGGGGTGTTTGCAAGCCACCTAACCAATTCACAATTCTAGTGTATTTGCACTCAACCGCACAAGACAAACCGAGAAGGAAACTACAACTAGCAAGCTACACAAAGAAGCCACTCTAGCAAAGCTAACTAGCTAGCAAAGATAACTAAGAAAGTAATGCGGAGTTGAGTTAGGAGGGTATCACCGAGGGGCGAAGTATTGAGCCAACCAATCAATATGATCAAGAGATGAATACCATAATACACAACCACCGGGATCGATCAAACACAATAAGAATGATGTCACGAAGATTTATCCCGAGGTTCACGTGCTTGCCGGCACGCTAGTCCCCGTTGTGTCCCTCTTCACCACGTGGTTCGGTGGCTAATCGGTCTCACACCGAGCCTCTCAAAAGGCGCCACAAGAACCTACCAAATGGTAAAAGGTTGCAAATGACACGAGCAATTCACTAGCGTTGCCTTTGGCACTTCGCCGAGGTAGGCACAAACCCCTCATAATCACCGGAGGTGGCCAAGAACAATCACCAACTCTTGCCAATGCCTCCAAGCTGCTCCAAGCCGTCTAGGTGGCGGCAACCACCAAGAGAAACAAGAATCCCGTAGCAAATCAACCACCAAGTGCCAACTAGATGCTATCTCACAATGCAAATGCACTTGGATCACTCAATCTCACTTCGAATATGCAAAGAAGCAAGAGAGATGAGTGGGAGGGGAGTTGCTTAGCTCAAAGTGCTCACAAGTATGTCAAATGTTTGAGAGGTAGAGCCTTGAGCCGGCCAACGAGTATTTATAGACGTACCCCTTCGAATAGAGCCGTTAGAAACTTAAATAGCCGAAATTGCGCTGACCGGACGCGCTGGTCCAAACGACCGGACGCGCCGGTCGCCCAACGGCTAACTCGCGAAGCACTGACCGGACGCGCTGGTCCAACTGACTAGATGCGCCGGTTGCCCAACGGCTAACTGCGAAGCAACGACCGGACGCGCTCATCGTGCAGATCGGACGCGCTGGAAATGACCGAACGCGCTGGTCCCGTGAGTGACCGGACGCGCTGGTCGCCTGAGCAGCGCTCAACGAAACAGTGACCGGACGCGCTGAAGAAACATGACCGGACGTGACAGTGCCAGCGTCCGGTTAGAGTCCAGTAAGCTCTCTGAACGACCAGACGCGTCCGATCGTCAGTGACCGGACGCGCTGCGCGTCCGGTCATCAAACTGAGATACGCGTAGACACTGAACGCTGACCAGACGCGTCCGGTCATGCAAAGACCGCGTCCGGTTCAGCGTCCGGTCACCTCTGTGACCTCCGTTCGCCTCCGTTTCTTTTCCGACTTCCGACGTAGTGGAAAATAGTCGTTTCAACTCCTCGAAAACGCCTGAATCCCGCCTCGCAAGCTCGGTGGGAGGGAGAGAGGACCCCAAACCCTCTCTACCGCTCAAACTCCACCGCCTTCGCAAACTTGCTAACACCACCAAGTGATCTTCGTCATGTGTGAGTGTGTTAGCATTTTCACAATCATTTTCGAGGCGTTATTAGTTCTATCCAAATGTATATGATTATGAAATGCACATCTAAGGGCACTTAGGAGTCCAATAGCCGCGTCATTCCCCTCTTTATAGTACGGCTATCTATCCTAAAATGTAACCACACCCACTAGGTGTCTTGGTTACTAAAACACAACCCTTAAGCATATACCTTTTGCCTTGATCACATAGGGTTGCGTCCAAATCCAAGTGTGGCCATCATGATCACCATGTTCATCTTGCCACCAACCTTGGAATGTACTAATCCTCATATGCTACATACAACTTAGGCATAGGATTAGTACTTAGGCATTGTCACTAATTACCAACACCAAACATAGGACTTTCAATCTTTCCCTTGTTGGTAATTGGTGACAACCCTTTCACAAAGATGTTATGATAAAATTTTGATTGAACCCATGTCACATTGTCCAAGTATATTACCATGTGTAAGAATTATAGACATGTGATCATGAATTCAAATTGATAGCAATGGCTCCCCCTACATGTATGCTATATGTTTGGATTTTGGAAGCATACATGTTAGATAGGAAAGATTAGGAGCATTGACTACCAATAGGTGCTAAGTGTTTAAGATTATAGACCTTTGAAGCGTGATACCATCGGAGTAGCGATAAACACCATCTTAGCACCTTGTGTAGTTAGATTCCACTTGGAAAAGCACAAACATAACTAGAAACCTCGTGAGATCAACATTATAAGCAAGGTTATAGTACCACTTTGAAAAACATAAAGCAAGAAAAATCTAACTACTTCCTATTCATGTTGAAATATGAGGTGAGGATCAAGTTTGTGATTCAACCTAGATTGCTTGCATAAATAAAATGCTTCGGTTTGATCCAAGGGCAAGCTTCTTCACACCTCACTAGAAGGGTTATCATCCACCATGTTGAAGCAAATATTTAGACAAGTTTTCTAGATTAAACACTTAGGATCACAAGCTACTTAAACAAGTTATATGCTACCACTAGATCATACAAGACATGAAAACAATAGTGGCACCATATAAGCTTCAAATTCATTTGATTTTCATGAATGAGCCTAGAACATGTAAATTATGACTAGATGCACTAAACAAGTCCTTAGCATAGAATGTATGACATGTCAACCAATTGTACCTTAGGGCTCGAAGGAGAGGCATGTCATATATGGGGTGCATCAACTCATGTTGGAGAAGTCAAGTATGTTCAACTCATTCTTTAGCTTGTGAAATCTCTTCTCATCAAGTGGCTTGGTGAATAGATCGGCTAATTGATCTTCGGTGCCCACACTCTCAATAGCAATGTCACCCTTTTGTTGATGATCTCTAATAAAGTGATGGCGAACATCAATATGCTTTGTTCTTTGATGTTGAATCGGATTGTTAGTTAGCTTCACGGCACTTTCATTGTCACATAGCAATGGTACATTCTTGAAATTGATTCCAAAATCCTTCAATGTTGCCTTCATCCATAAGATTTGTGCACCTTTGGGATACCACAATCCAACATCTTGTGTATGCTTTAAATACCTCAATATTCTCTTTGTTGCCTTCAAATGACTTTCTCTTGGTGAGGCTTGAAATCTTGCACACATGCATACACTAAACATCACATCGGGCCTTGATGCCGTCACATAGAGTAGACTACCAATCATCGATCTATATAGCTTTCGATCCACCATGTTGCCATTCTTGTCACTATCTAAACTTCCACTAGTGCTCATTGGAGTAGTGATTCCTTTTGCATCTTCCATACCAAACTTCTTTAGCATATCCTTTATGTATTTGGTTTGGCTTACAAATGTTCCTTTCTTCATTTGTTTGATTTGAAGTCCAAGAAAGAAACTAAGTTCACCAATCATTGACATTTCAAATTCATTTGCCATCATTTTCCCAAACTCATCACAATAATCTTGATTGGTTGAACCGAAAATGATATCATCAACATATATTTGCAACACAAACAAGTCTTTCCCAATCTTCTTGGTGAATAGTGTTGTATCAACTTTACCCATGACAAATCCTTTGGATAGCAAGAAGTCCCTCAATCTTTCATACCATGCTCTAGGTGCTTGCTTCAATCCATACAAAGCTTTTCTCAATTTGTAGACTTGATTGGGTTTCTTGTCATCTTTAAAACCGGGAGGTTGCTCCACAAACACCTCCTCTTGAATGTACCCATTGAGAAATACACTCTTCACATCCATTTGATATAGCTTGATATTGTGAGCACAAGCATAGGCAAGTAAGATCCTAATTGCTTCCAATATTGCAACTGGGGCATAAGTTTCACCAAAGTCAAGACCCTCTATTTGTGTATAACCTTGAGCCACTAGTCTTGCTTTGTTCCTTACTACTATCCCATCTTGATCTTGCTTGTTGCGAAAGACCCATCTTGTTCCAATGACATTGTGATCCTTAGGCCTCTCAACTAGTTCCCATACTTCATTTCTCTTGAAGTTGTTGAGCTCTTCATGCATTGCATTTACCTAATCCGGATCTCTCAATGCTTTATCAATGTCATTGGGTTCTTCCATTGACATAAAAGAAGAGTGAGCATAAAATGATGCCAATCTTGATCTAGTTTGAACTCCCCTTTGTATGTCACCAATGATAGAATCCAATGGATGGTCTCTTGCAATGTTAGTTGGTTGAAGCATTTGGACTTGATTGCTTGGATATTGATGTTGATCATAAGTTGGAGATGATGAACTAGCCACTTGTTGATCTTGTTGCACTTGAGATGATGTACTAGCTTGATTTTGCATTAGAGAACCACTAGCTTGTGTAATTGGACATTGGAGCACTTGATTTTTGTCGTCATCCACATCAATCACTTGCTTTGGCCTAATATCACCAATATCCATTTCTTTCATAGCATTGGTCAATTGAGTTCTTCTCACATCATTTAAGTTATCTTCCTCATCTTGAGAACCATTTGTTTCATCAAACTCAACATCATGTACTTCTTCAAGTTGTCCACTAGATAGGTTCCATACTCTATAAGCTTTGCTAGTAGTTGAATAACCAAGTAGGAAGCCTTCATCACATTTCTTTTCAAACTTGCTCAATCTAGTGCCTTTCTTCAAGATATAGCATTTGCAACCAAATACCCGAAAGTATGCAATGTTGGGCTTTCTTCCATTTAAGATCTCATATGGTGTCTTCTCTAGGAACTTGTGGCAATAGAGGCGGTTGCTATAGAAGCAAGCCATGTTGATTGCTTCGGCCCAAAATGAATGACTCACATTGTACTCATTCAACATTGATCTTGCCATATCAATTAAGGTTCTATTCTTCCTCTCAACTAAGCCATTTGATTGAGGTGTATACTTGGCCGAGAATTAATGTTTGATTCCAAGCTCATCACATAGCTCATCAACTCTTGTGTTTTTAAACTCACTTCTATTGTCACTTCTCACTTTCTTGATTATGGTCTCAAACTCATTTTGCACTCTCTTGATGAACTTCTTGAATATGTCAAATACATCACTTTTGTCCCCAAGAAAAAATACCCATGTATATCTAGTGAAATCATCCACAATCACAAAGCCATACTTGTTGCCACCAATGCTTGTGTATGTAGTTGGCCCAAATAGATCCATATGCAACAACTCAAATGCCTTGGAAGTACTCATAATACTTTTTAATGGATGATTGTTGCCTACTTGCTTTCCGGCTTGACATGCACTACATAGCTTATCTTTCTCAAATGTGACATCTTTCAAGCCTCTAACTAAGTCATGCTTCACTAACTTGTTCAATTGTTTCATGCCAACATGACCAAGTCTTCTATGCCATAACCAACCCATACTTGATTTGGTGAGCAAGCATGTTGAAAGTTGAGTGTCACTAGCATTGAAATCAACCAAGTATAGATTCTCATATCTAAAACCCTTGAAGATCAAGTTAGAGCCATCAACACTAACTATCTCCACATCATCAACACCAAATATGCACTTGAAACCGAGATCACACAATTGAGCAACCGACAACAAGTTGAAATTGAGCTTTTCAACTAGTAGCACATTGGAGATGCTATGATCATTTGAGATTGCAATCCTTTCAAGAGCCTTCACATTACCCTTGCTATTGTCACCAAATGTGATACTATCAATGCCACTATCATTTGATTTGAGAGAGTTGAACATTCTTGAATCACCGGTCATATGTTGAGAGCACCCACTATCAAGCATCCAATGTCTTCCTCCGGCCTTATAATTTACCTACAAAACAATTTAATGTCTTTTAGGTACCCATACTTGCTTGGGTCCTTGGAGGTTAGTGACTAAGCTCTTTGGTACCCAAATGGCCTTCTTCTTTGGCCCCACAATTGGTGTACCAACAAACTTAGCATGCACACCTTTCTCACCCTTGGTAAGCACATAACAAGAATCAAAAGGAATATAAGGTACATTAGTATTTTTCTTGTTCTTGTTCATTTTATTGTAATTAATCTCTAGATGCCCAACTTGCTTGCATCTATTGCAATAACGACCATTGCCCTTCACAAAGCGAGGCTTTGGAGTAGCAAAGGCCGCCTTGCCCTTCTTGGGAGTATAGCCCAAACCCTCTTTGTTAAGAGAGAACCTTTGGCTACCCAAGCATTTTAGCAAGCGGGCATCTCCACCATAGGCATTGCCTAATGCGCGGGTGAGATCATCCACCTCTCTCTCTTGAGAGTCTCAACCATAAGTGATGAATCACTAGTAGTAGAGATAGAGTTGGTTGTGGTGGATGATGATGAGCTACATGAAGCATTAGTAGGACCAATAAATAAAGAATCATTAATAATATCACATGTTAGTCCAATATCACAAGTGACAATCACTTGCTCCTCCTTAGCTTCCTTCATGAGCTTCTCCAACTTGAGGTCCTTTTCCTTGATGAGCTCAAGTAGAGTGGAGTGGGCTTTCTTAAGCCTAGTGTGAGCAACTTCAAGATCCTCGTGGTCTTCCTTTAGACACTCACGAGAGGCCTCTAGCTCATCAAAGGATTTCCTAAGAGCTTTGAGCTCTTGTTCAATTCCTTTGCACTCCTTACTCTTTTTTAGAGCAACAAGCTCCTCCATCAAGACATCATTTTCATTGCTCTTGGCAATGGGCTCTTGTTCCAAGATTTTGTATTTCTTGGTTGTCCTCTTATAGCCCTTGCTCATTTGATCTATTATGCCCAATAGATCATCCTTGGAGTAGTCCTCATCCTCCTCATCATCACTCCTACAATCATCACTAGCACAAGAATCATCATCACTATCATCATGTTTTACCGTGGTAGGCTTGGCCATAAGGCATGTCGATGTAGTGTCGAAGATGGATGGCTTGTTGGAGAGGGCGATGTTTGCAATGGCTCGCCGAGTGGTCCTCTCATCATCACTATCGGAGTTGCCACTATCCCAAGTGACCATATAACCACCACCCTTCTTCTTCTTGTTGAATGTGAAGCTCTTCTTTGCTTTCTTCAACTTCTTGTTCTTCTTGAGCTTCAACTCCCCATCATGATATCTTTTGTCTTCATAGGGGCACTTCGCCACTACATGATCGAGGCTATTGCAATTGTAGCAAAGCACCTCCTTTGCCTTCATGAAGTCCCTTCTCTTTCTTGCACCATAACCTCTCTTCTTCATGAACTGACCCATCTTTTACACTAGAAGGGCCATGATCTCATCATCAAAAGGATCATCATCATCATTCTCCACCTTGCTCTTGCCCTTAGAGGATGAAGCCTTAAATGCAATGGGCTTCTCTTGCTTGACCTTGGTTTCCTTCTTCTCTTCTACCTCATCTTCATCATCATTGTATTAGGCATCGGTCATTATATCTCCAAGCACATCGGTTGGTTTGACCTTGTCCAATCCCTCTCTAAAGATCATTCTTCTCAAGGTAGCAAACTTCTTGGGTAAACACATCAAGAACTTATGTGAGAAGTCCTTGTCCTCAACCTTCTCCCCAAGCCCCTTGAGATCATTTACAATGACTTGGAGCCTATAGAACATCTCCGGGATGAATTCATCATCCTTCATCTTGAAAGTGGAGAACTTGTCCTTGAGCATATATAGTTTGGCACACTTTACCGTTGAAGTGCCCTCATATGTTTCCTCTAATCTTGTCCATACTTCACTTGCCATTTTAAGATCATTGATTTGCTCAAAGACCTTTGCATCAATCCCATTGTAGAGAGTATTGAGAGCCATAGTGTTGCATTGGTTGTTGATGCGGTCATTGTTGGTGAGGTTGTTGGGATCAATGATAGCATAATCATGGTGTGTCACCTCCCAAACGTTCTCATAAAGAGAGCCAAGATATTGCTTCATCTTTCTTTTCCAATGATCAAAAGATGTGACACCATCAAAGAATGGAGGCTTGCCCCCGACATGGTTGAACATAACTTGAGCCATCTTACACCGAGGTTGTTAAGCCTTACAAACGGTGACCACGGCTCTGATACCACTTGAAAGGTCTTGATGGCTAGAGGGGGGTGAATAGCCTATTAAAATTTTATACAAAGACAAGCTAAACAAGTTTATCAATAAAACAAATAGCGAGATGCGAGTTTTGCTTAGCCTACAGGGTGTTTGCAAGCCACCTAACCAATTCACAATTCTAGTGTATTTGCACTCAACCGCACAAGACAAACCGAGAAGGAAACTACAACTAGCAAGCTACACAAAGAAGCTACTCTAGCAAAGCTAACTAGCTAGCAAAGATAACTAAGAAAGTAATGCGGAGTTGAGTTAGGAGGGTATCACCGAGGGGCGAAGTATTGAGCCAACCAATCAATATGATCAAGAGATGAATACCACAATATACAACCACCGGGATCGATCAAACACAATAAGAATGATGACACGAAGATTTATCCCGAGGTTCACGTGCTTGCCGGCACGCTAGTCCCCGTTGTGTCCCTCTTCACCACGTGGTTCGGTGGCTAATCGGTCTCACACCGAGCCTCTCAAAAGGCGCCACAAGAACCTACCAAATGGCAAAAGGTTGCAAATGACAGGAGCAATTCACTAGCGTTGCCTTTGGCGCTTCGCCGAGGTAGGCACAAACCCCTCACAATCACCGGAGGTGGCCAAGAACAATCACCAACTCTTGCCAACGCCTCCAACCTGCTCTAAGCCGTCTAGGTGGCGGCAACCACCAAGAGAAACAAGAATCCCGCAGCAAATCAACCACCAAGTGCCAACTAGATGCTATCTCACAATGCAAATGTACTTGGATCACTCAATCTCACTTCAAATATGCAAAGAAGCAAGAGAGATGAGTGGGAGGGGAGTTGCTTAGCTCAAAGTTCTCACAAGTATGTCAAATGTTTGAGAGGTAGAGCCTTGAGCCGGCCAACGAGTATTTATAGACGTACCCCTTCGAATAGAGCCGTTAGAAACTTAAATAGCCAAAATCGCGCTGACCGGACGCGCTGGTCCAAACGACCGGACGCGCCGGTCGCCCAACGGCTAACTCGCGAAGCACTGACCGGACGCGCTGGTCCAACTGACCGGACGCGCCGGTCGCCCAACTGCTAACTGCGAAGCAACGACCGGACACGCTCATCGCGCAGACCGGACACGTTGGAAATGACCGGACGCGCTGGTCCCATGAGTGACCGGACGCGCTGGTCGCCTGAGCAGCGCTCAACGAAACAGTGACCGAACGCGCTGAAGAAACATGACCGTACGCGACAGTGCCAGCGTCCGGTTAGAGTCTAGTAAGCTCGCGCTGCGCGTCCGGTCATCAAACTGAAATACGCGCAGACATTGAACGCTGACCGGACGTGTCCGGTCATGCAAAGACCGCGTCCGGTTCAGCGTCCGGTTACCTCTGTGACCTCCGTTTGCCTTCTTTTCTTTTTCGACTTCCGGCGTAGTGGAAAATAGTCGTTTCAACTCCTCGAAAACGCCTGAATCCCGCCTCGCAAACTCGGCGGGAGGGAGAGAGGACCCTAAACCCTCTCTACCGCTCAAACTCCATCGCCTTCGCAAACTTGCTAACACCACCAAGTGATCTTCGTCATGTGTGAGTGTGTTAGCATTTTCACAATCATTTTTCGAGGCGTTATTAGTTCTATCCAAATGCATATGATTATGAAATGCACATCTAGAGGCACTTAGGAGTCCAATAGCCGCGTCATTCCCCTCTTTATAGTACGGCTATCTATCCTAAAATGTAACCACACCCACTAGGTGTCTTGGTTACTAAAACACAACCCTTAAGCATATACCTTTTACCTTGATCATGTAGGGTTGCGTCCAAATCCAAGTGTGGCCATCATGATCACCATGTCCATCTTGCCACCAACCTTGGAATGTACTAATCCTCATATGCTACATACAACTTAGACATAGGATTAGTACTTAGGCATTGTCACTAATTACCAACACCAAACATAGGACTTTCAGCAGCGCACAACAAAACAGCGACCGGACGCGCTGCAGAACTGATCGGATGCCACAGTGCCAGCGTCCGGTTGGAGTCCAGTAAGCTCCCTGAATGACCGGACGCATCCGGTCGACAGTGACCGGACGCGCCACCGTGTCCGATCAAAAAGCCGAAACACGCGCAGAAGCTGAACACTGACCGAACGCGTCCGGTCAAACAGAGACCGCGTCTGGTCCAGCGTCCGGTCACCTCTGTGACCTCCGTTCGCCTCCGTTTCTTTTCCGACTTCCGGCGTAGTGAAAAAATAGTCGTTTCAACTCCTCAAAAATGCCTGAATCCCGCCTCGCAAGCTCGGCGGGAGCGAAAGAGGGACCCAAACCCTATCTACCGCTCAAACTCCAACGCCGTCGCAAATGTGCTAACATCACCAAGTGATCACGTCATGTGCGAGTGTGTTAGCATTTTCACAATCATTTATCGAGGCGTTATTAGTTCTATCCAAATGCATATGATTATGAAATAGACACCTAGAGGCACTTAGGAGTTCAATAGCCGCGTCATTCCCCTTTTTATAGTATGGCTATCTATCCTATAATGTAACCACACCCACTAGGTGTCTTGGTTACTAAAACACAACCCTTAAGCATATACCTTTGCCTTGATCACATAGGATTGCGTCCAAATCCAAGTGTGACCATCATAATTATCATGTCCATCTTGCCACCAACCTTGGAATGTACTAATCCTCATATGCTATATACAACTTAGGCATAGGATTAGTACTTAGGCATTGTCACTAATTACCAACACCAAACATAGAGCTTTCAGTTGTGCCGTGGACGTGAGGATGGAGGTCCACGCTAGAGACGAGAGAGAAGGGATATGGGCTGCCACCGTAACGTTGTGGGGAGGAAAGGAGGGCAAGGCCGCCGCTCGGACACCTCGCCGCCGTTGTCTGCGTCGTCCCACGTCGTCCTTGCCGCTGTTATCTGCACACGTCCGGCCACTGTCGTCCCCGCCGCGCGCAGCCGTAGTTGTCGCGGCACGACAACCATGTCCCCATCTGACAGCTGGTCGTGCCGCCATCACAGCACCATGCCCGTAGCTCGCTCTGCCGCTGACACTGTGGCACCGTGCGCGGGGACCTCCATCCTCACGGCCATGGTGGCCATGTATCCTTCCCCTCCAAGAGCTAGGCCCACACGGAACCATCTGTCTGTCTCTCTGTTTCCCTGTTCCGCTGAAAGCTGAGGAACGACTCATCTTGGACGCCATGCGGCCACTAGTGGGCGAAGGCGCTGGATCGATCTTGGTTCTTGGCTGCCGATTTTGTTCCGATGAGGAAGGGAAGGGGATGAGTTAGTTGGTCCCACGTGGAATAAAAAATTCTATATTTAGAAGGAGAAGAGACTATATTGTTGTATGACTTGTCTATTGAGTTGGTCTGCTGATGACTTGGCTTGGCTTAAAGCCAAACTTATTTGGAACCATACTATTACAATTGGAGTAAACCTGAGTCGTGTTATTTTCTACGCTAACAAAGACGTTAGGCCCACTTACAGTGCATTGTATTTTTCGTATAGACAGAAATGCCCTCGCTATACTTTTGTCTCCTTCCACTCGCTGACGTGTGGGCCCTACATGTAAGCTCTTCCTTCAATCTGTAGCCATCTCTAGCGACTCTCAAAGAGCTATGGAATGGAATATAAATAGCCTACCCACAAAAACCAGTCATTGTGTGTTCTCACAAAACTAGATGTTAACTGTTTGAACTTAGATAAAATTGGCCTAGCATGTTTTTCCAATTAATTCTCATTTCTATATTAATCACTCAAATTTTCTCATATAGGTTGTTTTGAGCACTTTTAGACCTCATCTAGTACTTAGTGTTGCATTCCTCTTAAATAGTTATACTCAAGATTTAATTAAAGATATGCAAATAATTCACACTTGAATTTCTCATTCTGCCCATCGGGACACCCACACACCAGCACCACCATCGGTCCAACCGCCTCCCTCAGACAGGCCTCTAAACCCGAAAGCCACATGTCCTCAGTTCCCCACCACACCCCTAACCCTAATAGGAGCTCGCTGAAGTTCTTTTTTTTATAATACATACCTGTATTACTGGTTAAGGAAAAACATATAAATACGAGTACAAACATAGATATGTATGAGGAGGATACAAGGACAGTTGTTCCACCCGTTTTACACAAAGGTCCCTAACAAAATCAGAAATTGCAAATAAGCCCTTAGACCCAGTGAATCCCAACTTCGCCAGAAGCTTCCATCGTCGGCCGCCGCCGCTGATTCCTCGCCGGTCGCCACCAACGAAGAAGAAGAAATACTGGCTTCCCCAGATCTGGAGGAGCCCCATCGCTATGAAGCTTTTAGAAGAGCCGCAGCAGCCACCTGACGCGGACGCCAAGATGAAGATGACGATGAACGAGCATCGACCGGGGACGTGCCCCGAACTCCACTGACCTTGGATCAAAGCTCGCCGGCGACACGCGCCACAGGAACACAAGCTTGATCCACTCTCCAACCAACCGTTACTCCCACAGCAGTCGAAGCATCCTTGACAACGGTCACCGCCGACATCACCGCCACCGAAGCGACAGAGTTGCCGGAGACCACCCAAGCTCCTGAATAGACGACCTCCACACACTCGTCACCGGCGCCGGAGCAGAGCATCGTCGAGACGGGGAGGAGTGCGAGAGGACCTTATTCCATTGTGGCGCCACCGTCACCGTCACCTCGACGTCAATGCCACTGGAAACCTAACCCTAGATGAACTAGGACCTACTCCTCCAATCGGCGAGAACGCAGCAGACTTCCACACCTCTCCAAGGCCCGAAGGCCGCCGGAGGCGAGGAAGACCGCCGGCCTTGCCGGTGGAGACTAGAGCGCCCCCGTTCGCCTCTCTGAATAGTAGCTGGGCGAGAAAGTTCGAGAGGAGAGGAGAACGCGAGCTCGCTGAAGTTGGTGAAGGAAGATGGAGAAGAGGCTACAAGGCCGATGAAGAAAAAGGTAGTCAGAGTTAGGGGGTGTTTGGGTCCCACGTCTAAACTTTAGTTCCTATCGCATCGAATGTTTAGACACATGCATGAAGTATTAAATATAGACTATTTACGAAACTAAATACATAGATTGAGACTAATTTGCGAGACGAATTTTGTAAGCCTAATTAGTCCATGATTTGACAATGTTGTGCTACAGTAAACATGTGCTAATGACAGATTAATTAGTCTTAATAAATTTGTCTCGCAGTTTACTGACGGAATCTGTAATTTGTTTTTTTATTAGTATCTGAACACCCCATGTGACACCCCATGTGACACTCGATATGACACCAACTAAACTTTAGTCCCTGCAACCAAACACCCCCTTAGATACGTATGATGGATTTTACTTTATTCTTCTTCTTTGTCATGTTCTTCTTCTTTCTTACTCGAATCTTTTCTATTTCCTTTTTGGTTTGAATGATTTTAACAGTGACTTGATTTCCATATTTGGAGGGCTTTCAATTTTATCCTAAATCACAAGGCCTTCTCCTTTTATCTTTTAGTTTTTAAAATTTGTTGCAACGTTAGGTCTTTCTGTGTTACGAGTGTCTGCATTGCACTTGTACTGTGTTAGTCTAAAAAAAAGTGCTCACTAGCGGCATGTTCTAGCATCAACAGGGTTAATATTATGACATCAATATGTATTTTTCTTTTTTTGGGGCTAGCTTCCTTGTATTTGTTTTCTTTTCTTTCATGTACATAACATTATTTCATTTAATTGAAAAAGAAAAATATTCACAACCAGAATTTTGAATTTCTCCAAGTGATATGAGTTCCTTCTAGTGTTGTAGTATTCAAATTTTTAGTGTGAACTTTCCTTACCAAATATCTCATAGTGAGGATTCCCATATATATACATTTTGGTAGTGATATTAGGTAGGGTATTCGGTATTCCCCTCCAGATTCGGTAAAAAAATATATTATGACAACAAAGCATCTCCGAAAGACGACGTTGTGCACAATTTCCAAGTATAAGCTTATGTCGGCCATTAAATTTTTTTATTTTTACATATATTGGCCTCCTACAACTAAAAAACGAAAGATGAACATTTTTTTCATGCGACAATTGCTTTGTCCGTCTGCCGCTCCTCCTCGTGCGATCCCCGCACCGCGCGACATCGTGCGCCGCCAGGTGGGACCGGCGCGGCGTCCCGCACGGCTACTCCCTCCAGTCCTCCACCAATCACGCCCTTCCCTCTCTCCCTCCACTGATCATGCCCTTCTTGTCCCGCACCCTGCTACCTACCCCGCACGGCCGCACGCCGCTCCTTCCCCCGCGCGATCCTTCCTTCACCCGCGCGCTCCTTCCTCTCCAGCGTCGCCCGCAGGCGTCTGAACCCCGCCGCCGTGCTCTGTCCCCTCCCGTAGTCCCGGAAGCGTCACCGCCGCTGAGGCAGGCACGCGACGGTCCCATTCTCCTGCTCCTGCAAGGGGCCGCCAGCTCCACTCCACCGCAGTGCCGCCGCAAGGCCGCACCGCTAACGCCGAGAAGGAGAAGCCGAAGAAGAGCGCCCTCTCCCCGCGGCTGTGACCTGCAGCGGTTAGGGTTTGAGACCCAGGTCGGTAAGCTACGGGGGCTCTAGAGTGCTGGCTAGGGCCTGGTGGGAGACAACGACATGGGTGCCCAGTAACGACCAGGTGACAGCGCGATGCCAGCGCGGGGCGACCCTGGTCCCTGCGTGGTGCTACTGCAATAGATCCGCCCCACCCGGCCCCCGCTACCAAACCCGCCTTGCCCCGTGGCACGAACATGGCACGACACCCTCCAGTCGGCCGGTGAGGAGCAGTCGTGGCCCCACCCTGCCCAGCCGCCACCCCTGTCCCCCTCGATGTTGGCAACCTTGGTTAGATGACTAATCCGCTTCATGTTTTTGTCTCTAGCTTCGATTTAAATTTGGGGTTGCATCTGAGCAATTGATGGAATGTGATGGGGATCAAGTAGTGCTATGGTTTACACGGAAGAAGGTTGATCTTTAGGAGGAGGTTGTCTCTGTTCATGTGGATGGCTGCAGTTTTGCTCTGCAAGATGCTACTCTGATGGGGAAACTCGTTTCAGGGTGCAGGTTTTGTTAGGGACTTTTTCCATTGTGAAGAAGAAGGTGATGTCCATTGGCCCCAGATCCCGGCCTAGAAGTTCAGGCTTACCAATCAAACATCATTTGCGAGGCAACATTCAAGCTGTTGGAGCGGGGCACAATACGTTCGTGGCTTCTTGTATAGGGTAAGTTGTTTAAAATTAGTTGACATAACAAATTCACTTTTATTAGTTAGGACCTTCATTTTTCCTTTTTAAGAAAGTTACTGTAACCACGGGGTGAGTAGAAAGTTACTGTAACCATGGGGTGAGTAGTCTTCCTGGAAGGTCTACTAAATCAATTTGCTGTAAGTTGATAGCAAAAGGCCTCAATATTATTATGATAATTCTTCCCAAGTTAGCATCTATACTTCCATTGTTCTTGTGTAGGATTTTGCAAAGTAAAGACAGACTAAAACTGAACAACAATAGGAGTCACTGCATTACTGAGCTCAATAGATTAACTAGGCATCCCATTCTCCATTAATTATCCATCGTATCATGGTGTTTGAACATTTACATCCAATTATATTTCACCCAGTTTCATTTCTTGAAATTACTTTGCCATTACTGAACCTATGGGTACTTAAGATGTTTGCTTTGCCTTCTAGGAAAGGATTGTTATTGCTTCCATTAAGTAATTATACAAGTTCAATTTTTCCTCTCTATTGACATTGAAACACTTAGGCAAACCAATGATTATTCTGCTAATATAATGATCAAACTTAAACAATGAATGTCTGTTAAATATAAATATTTACAAATTTCAAAAAATAATTCTTGTACCTTCTCCAAAGTCTATTATTTGAAGGATTGCATTAGCCAGGTTTGTTATGGGTGAAATATAATCAGTCAAAATTTGGACTTCTCTAAAAAGTATGCCATGTGCCATTCTCTACTTATTTTACAAAACGTGTCCCTGTAGTGGTGCCATTATCCAGAGCTCTGATGACTAGATTGATGCCTCCTCGAGGTACGCTTTTAACTTAGGCATAATTCAATTGTTATTTGCTAAGTGTTCTAATTGTATGTTTTCATTAATTTCAAGAGTTGACACTGCCTTGTAAGTTTCCTTTTTCACAGTTTTACATGGAACCAAAGGGGAAATGGGCTTGTAACTTCCTTTCTGAAATGCACACTAAGGACTTGTAACTTCTTACATTTTGGTCGAATTCTGTTGTATCGATTTTCTGTTTGGGTGTATCTGATTTCCTTTGGGCTCAACAATTTTGTGTCCTATTCTTTTCTAGAGCACTCACTATGTGGTTGTTCTCGGAGTGAACTTTAGTGGACATAGTTCGTGTGCCTTTTGATTTTTATATAGGTCTTTTCTTTTAGCTGTGAATTGTTCTTTCAGTAATGACCAACAAGGTATTTAGTGTATGCAACTGAGATAGCTTATATTTTTCAAAACTGGTCCATTGATTGCTAACTAACAAGTTTCACAATATAACCAAAAAAAGTTATGAAGGGATACTTATGATCAGTTGGATTGGTGTTTGTTGCATGGAAGTGGCATACTTTGATAAAAAAAAAAGTCATTTAATTTGGTGATAAGAGAGTTAAGACTGAGAAGTATTATAGCTTAGCTTTGGACCAGATCTTAATAAGGGAGTTGGGCAATATGGAGTCTTTTCCTGTTGCTGATACTGGAAATGGGCAATTGTACAATCCTATAATACAGTATTTTCCTGTTACTGATACTGAAAATGGTGGAGCCTTTGTTTTTTTAATTGAAATGCTTATTTTATTTTTATCTTGATTGGGCAATTGTGCTCTGTTAGCTTACTCTATTCTCTGTGTTCAATCTTCAATGCATGTTATCAGACCAGCCTTTTATGGGGATTCCCATTATTTTAATATTGCATTGTAGGTTATTCATAAATTTTGCACTGTAGGGGACAAGAATTGCGAGCTTCGATTCCATCATTGCGTGTCAACTGTTGGTGGAGGCTCTATTTTTAAACACCTACTACAATATATGGTATAAAATGGTTTCTTATAGAATATGTTTTCCAGTTAACTATTAATTTGAAATAGATCTTGCTTGCACCTGTGAATTATATTGAATATATAGTTCATCAATTGTACAGTTCCACTCCTTTCTCCATGCTAGAAAAAATGTTCAGCACTCTAATAGAAGCTGTGTTGTTTTTTCTTCGCATGATATGTTGTTTTCCAGCTCTCTAATACAATTGGAAATCCTTCTTTTATTGTTTTGCTCATATACTGACAATAGCTTTGTAGTTTTGAATTAGTTGGGAGCGATGCACTAATGTAGCCTTGTAAACCTGCAGGTGCTATCTGTTGCAGTTTACAATCACTATAAATGGATTTACAATCAGCCTTTACAAAAGGGGTCAGTTTCACTTCTCTGTGTCAATTTGTCTTTTCTGCAAATAATAAATGATATTTATTCCTACACTTGTAGAAACTGGAATTCATAAATATCTATAATACTGGATCTACTGGACGTCGCTCCCATCTACCAGTGCTGCCGCCATTGCTGCACCTTGGTGAGATCCCTGCCCAATTCAATGCGTCTTGCTACAAATCACCAATCTGCGCTCTTGGTTCAGCACTGCTGTAGCAACGGAGCTGTTGGACTCCTCTGAACAACTCCACATGCCTGCAAGAACGGCAGGCAGCCAGTCGAGCTCCCCACACTGGTAAGTTGCTTGGCATTGGAATTCCAATCCATTGTTTTGGTTTGTTTGCAAGGTCATTGAACTGTGAACACAAATATGGTTAAAGTGATTACCTATAGTTATGTGTCTTAATAAGTCAGTTTAGTGTCCTAATAGTCCTCTTTCCATTTAACGATTCACTTGCACTGTTCAATGTTTTATCCTGTATAATCGACCACTGTAGTTTTCAATGTAGTGCCCAACAAACCAAACATCTTGATTGCCTATGTCTACAAGTGCCATCAGAGTCATGCGTAAGTAGCTACTTTGGTTTTTCTCTTATGATCATATTTTCCAGCTGTCGACATGAAACCTTACTAAAGTGCAAAAAAAGAAGAATAAGTTATCTTGAATTCTTGCATCTCATACATGTTGAATCCTTAAACTGGATAAGTTCAGACACGCTCAGAGTTTGCCTATGGTTGTATGAGCTTGCTGGTCATGGTTACCAGGTGGTGTGGTGTTGTCAGCATAACTGCATTGTTTCCATGCAGAACATGTTGGGAGCTAGGGACCTTGCAGATCTATTTTTTTATTAGCTGCACTGGTTTGCCAGCAAAGTCAAAGAAAACCTGTTTTTAAAGCCTGTAGTTTTTTAAGGAATCAGGAGGAGCCAGTGGCTCCTACTGCAATTTTTTTTGCCATTTTTAATAGAGAGATTTTGTGTTTCCTCCCTTAATGCATATTTCTTAGTTTGGAAGGTTAACTTTCTTTGACATTACCATTTGCAGGGCAGTGGAGCAGTAGCTATCAAACTCATACACTTTGTTCAAACATACAGTGTATTCTGTGGCCGTTTAAATAGATCATTTTGTCCAATATTATTTATCCACATGTAGTTTAATTTCAGACAAGCACGACCACTAGCGGCTCAGCAAAACTGCTTTAGTTTGGATTGGTTCTTAAGACAATTCAATTTTCAATTCTGAATTTTTTATTATTATTTTTTAACTTGTTGGAGCTATGGACCTTGCGGATGTAATTTGTCTATTGCATATGGAACTTTGGTGGATGTAATTTATAATCCATTTATTTAGGCATTGTTATGAGCGTTAATCTTTTTGATGGGCCACAGATCAGACTATGATTGGTCCATGTGTAGAATTTGCTCGTTCATGTGAGCCATGGTGTGACCCCTGCCTAATTTATAATGGATTGGTCCATGTGTAGCTGTTTAAGAAGGCAACCAAGACTATTGTTGTTCTGAACATCATAGTTACTGCTGGTTATTAAATTCAGTCGAGATAGTTACTGCTGGTTTATTACAACACTGAGAAGAATGTACTAGCGTCCCTAGCGTCCTTCCCCGCGGCCTGGCACGAAGACTTGGGGTGTGTTTGGTTCCATGCATGCGACGTGGATATCCATGAATACAGAGTGTTTGGTTGGATAAACAAGCTGAATCTGGATATCTATAATATGAAATATTCTGGATAGATGTTAGATATCCTGCCTCTTAAAAATCTGTCGGATGAGGATATCCACATATTGATTAGTGCAGTGTTTGTGTGACAATTAGAGTAGTATAGTGCTAATTAACATATTTTATTTTTAATTAGTGATTATAATGACAAGATTAGTGTAGGCGCATATTTATTAGGGTATAATTAGTTGTTATTATTTTTAAATCATAGATATAATTAGTCACGTATTCTCATCTCATTCCATCCATTCAACCAAATAGAAAAATAGTTCGTCCCATTCCATATTATGAAATCCATGAATGGTCATATCTCATCCACCCTTATTCTCAAACCAAACACACCCTCGAAGAGTTCTCATGCGACCCACCCGGAGCCGACGTTGTCGACATGGACATCCTTTGTTTTAAGATTTTGTGAGAGATTTTTTAAGACATGCAGTATTTACTCATATGAGGCACTAATATTTATATATATATATATTCGAACTTGTGTACAGGATGATATGAAGCATGTGATCCATATGTTTTCGGTACAAAATGTTAGTTATTCCGTAGCAACACAGGGCACCCTACCTAGTAACCTCTAGAAAAGAAAAACCAACGCATTCTGAACTGGATATGACTGTATGAGTACGACAAATATCCAGAGCTGAAATACGTCTACGCACCAATCTACGCTCGCAGTCGCAGGTGCGCAACGCATCCCTTCATCAAGGCGCACAGCTTTGCCCAGTTGCCCCTGCACCTGCACTGCAGCACACACCGCACGGCGGTAGGCATGCAAGCACGACTCGCGTGCGAGCCGGTGCCGGCCCATCCTATCCTATTCCTATCGGCCGTGGACTGGAGCACACGAGCCCTGCAAGGCTGCAACAATAGAACCATGGTGTTTGGAACATTGCCTGTGACCCTGTGTGACTTGTGCAGAAACCGTAGCCAATGGAATGGGCAGGCCAGGCATGCCCTACTCCTACACGTCCGCAGAGTCCATTGAAGACGGACGAGGCTTTTGGAAGAGGAGAGGTTGCTGGAGAGGGCTGGGGGCGGAGGCGGAGAGCACAGGGCGCAGAGCAGAGCACGGGAGGGGACATCTTCTGGTGCTGCCAGCGCCCAGCAGATTGCCAGTGCTGGAATCGTACTGCGTCCTCTACTCTGACCGGCCGGAGGGCTAGGCCAGGGCCAGGCCAGCAGCTTCTATTCCTCGGGCTTGATTATAGAATCTTTGTCCAACCCCTGTTTGGTTTCCATCGCAGCTCAGGAGCAAATTGCTAGTAGTAGAGCATTGGACTACCTGTAATGGGTACTCTAAAGAGGTACTCTAAAACTTTAGAGTATGAATATAGAGTAAAAACTGCTGCACTGTGTACTCTAAAACGATGCTCTATCCTTTCTCTCACTCTATATTTAGGCCCTGTTTAGTTGCCAGAAATTTTGCAAAAAATTTTCAACATTCCCCGTCACATTGAATCTTTGGACGCATGCATGAAGTATTAAATATAGATAAAAAATAAAACTAATTACACAGTTTAGACGAAATGAACGAGACGAATCTTTTAAGCCTAGTTAGACCATGATTGGACACTAATTGCCAAATAACAACGAAATTTGCTACAGTGTCATTTTATAAATATTTTGCATCTAAACCGACCCTTAGAGTGGTACAGTGCTTACTCTATAGTGGGCAGTGGCGGCCCCACTAGCTAAACAAAGGAAAAAATGCTATAACTCACAAACCAAAAATTCAAATTAAATTTCGATTGCACCATTAAATTCGTCCCAATAAATCCTTTAAAACTAGATCACACATGGATATATTTAGATAAAGTGACAAGTTGGTCTCACAGTGGATAGAGTGGATAGAGATGATATAGAGGATGGATGTGTGCGGAAGAATTGAGTATAGAAGAAAGAATCTTGCTGACTAGGACGTATAGAGGATGAATATAGAGGTCCATGAGTGCAGATAGCCTTAGAGCAGCAAGCTTAGGCCTGGGTTAGTTCCAAAATTTTTTATCTTTATTCATCACATCGAATGTTTGACACATGTAGAGTACTAAACGTAGACGAAAAAAACTAATTGCACAGTTCTCAGGAAAATCGCGAGATAAATCTTTTAAGCCTAATTAGTTCATGAAAAGTCTTAAGTCCTATAATAACCAACATGTGCTAATGACGGATTAATTAGTATCATTAGATTCGTCTCGCAGTTTTCTGACGGGTTCTGTAATTTATTTTTTTTATTAGTATACGAAAACCCCTCTCGACGTCCTTCGAACACATCCGATGTGACGCAAAAAAAAACTAAACGCAGCCTTAGACTACCCGCACTCATGGACCTCTATATTCATCCTCTATACGTCCTAGTCAGCAAGATTCTTCTATACTCAATTCTTCCGCACCCATCCATCCTCTATATCATCATCTATCCACTCTATTCACTGTGGGACCTACTTATCACTTTATCTAAATATATCCATGTGTGATCTAGTTTTGAAGGATTTATTGAGACGAATTTAATGGTGCAATCGAAATTTAATTTGGATTTTTGGTTTGTGAGTTATAACATTTTGTTTTCTTTGTTTAGCTAGTGGAGCCTGTCACTATAGAGTATAGAGTAAGCATTGTACCACTCTAAATATAGAGTGAGAGAAAAGATAGAGTATCGTTTTAGAGTACCTAGTGCATCAGTTTTTACTCTATATTCATACTCTAAAGCTTTAGAGTATCGTTTTAGAGCACCCACTGCGGACAGCGTTAGAAATCCATCGCCATGCGTGATCTACTTGGAAGTACAGAGTATACTCCTAGTTTGTACTTATGTGCCTTTTCTAACATTCTATTGCAGAGCTTTAAATTGCTTGATAGTAGTTTTGTTATCTAGACTTGAATATATATATATATATATATATATATATATATATATATATATATATATATATATATATATATATATATATCCTTCTAAAATAACTACATGCTAGTATCTCGCTTCTTGAAAAGTCATTTTTTTTCTAAGTTGGACTAACTTTATAAAAAATATTATCAATATTTATATATCCAATTAAATTTATTATATAAACACGTGCTATGATTAATTGACTGAGTTAATCAGAAGTGGATTGGAATTGAGTTTATGCAATGCGGACCCTGTTGCATAATTAGGTAATTTTATGAATAATTTTAGAATATAAATCGTGATAAAGGTACATACAAAAACAACGTGGCAAACAACATTAACTCGCAAACAACATACATGCTTAACAGCTTAAGTAGTAGATCGGATTACATCACATGTATTTTTCGTTTACATATGGAGTCGTTGTGGCCTGCAGTGGAGGAGCGGCAGTGTTGTTTAACGATTTTGGAAAAGACAGGTCAAACTGTCAAAGCAGCGAGTGGCGCGGACAGCAATACGCATAAAGATAACAAGCAGTCGCGTGAACACGCTTCACAAAAATCTTAGGCCTTGTTTAGATAGGAGAAGTTAGAAAAATTTAGCACGGTAGTATTTCGTTTGTATTTGATAATTATTGTTCAATCACGGACTAACTAGGCTTAAAAGATTTGTCTCGTGATTTACAATCAAACTGTACAATTAGTTATTTTTTATCTATATTTATTGCTTCATGCATGCGTCTAAAAATTGATGTGATAAAGAGAGAATGAAAAAACTTAGAATTTTGAATTGAACTAAACAAGACCTTATTTGCATTCTCCCAGAGTCGCAAGGGCGAGCGATTTCAGAGACCTGCTCTCTCCCGGTGCACACAGGTGCTCGGTATGGAGAGAATACGACATGCAGCATTGAACTAGAGTTGGGCATGAAGCCCGGGCCCGCGAGCCCGGCATGAAGCCCGTGATTTTGGCCCGGCCCAAGCCCGGCACGACCCGGTAGTCAACGGGCCTGGGCTGGCCCAGCCCGAAGAGCAGGTCGTGCCTGGGCCAGACTCCAAGCCCGTGGGCTAGCACGGCACGGCCCGCTAAATAGGGAAGGCCCGGTAGCGGCCCGGCGCCCCCCAGCCTCATCCCCTCCCCTAGCAGGCCAAAATGGCCACAGCCCAAGAATTAGCAGCCCACTAGCCCAACCATATATAAACCGGCCCCCTTCCTCAGTTCCTCCCCATCCCTAACCCTAAATCGTATTCGGCCATTCCAATCCGCCGCTGCGCCGCAGAGCCGCTCGCCTCGCTCACTCACTAACCTCACTCGCTCCGCCACACGCCGCCGTCGCCCGTCGCCGATCTCGTTCGCCGTTCGCCACCAACACGGAAGCACCACACGCCGACGCCGCTCTCCCTGTCTGTCAGGCCTGATCCCCTCCTTTCTCGCTATCCTAGTTCTGTCCTCCCCTCGATCACCATGTGAGTTTGCCTTCCATCCATTTTATCTGCCACCGCTTGCCGTCTTGCTGATAGTGTGGTCGTCTTCTTTGGCCCCGGGCTCCGGTTGCGTAGGTAAGAAGGAACCCTAACCCTAATCTAGATCTGACATCATGAGCAGGCCTAGGTGTAATGTATGGGTTGATTTTGATGAGGTCTTTGAGGAAGTCAATGGTGTGATGATAAGAACACAAGCTGTCTGTAAAATCTGTAGGACATCATTGCATGCTAGATCTACTGATGGTCTAGGTCATTTGGTTAGGCATTTGAAAGTTTGCAAGGCAAAGGTTGCAAATGATGCCGATGTCGGTGTCTAATCTGCTTATGATCTGATCCCTAACCCTAATCTGCTACTTATCTTATGCTGAAACATTTGCTTCCATATAGTGATGTCTTCTCTGTGTTCATTAATTCAAATTATGGATCTGCCTTGTTGACATCCAATCACTGGTATGTTGCTGGAAAGGTGTTGGAGTTCCTGGAACTGTTTTATGACTGCACAGTTACTCTGTCTGGTGTTTACTATCCTACCAGTCCAATTGTTCTGCACCATGTGTTAGAAATTGCTACTCATTTGCATGAAAATGAAAAGGGATGTGAGTCTTAGCCAGTTTGTCTACCCTATGCAACATAAATTCCTTAAGTACTGGGCAAACATACCTCTGTTATACTCATTTGCTTTCATTCTTGACCCTAGAGCAAAGATGAGAGGTTTCTATAATGTTCTGAATTTACTTGCTGAAGCTACTGGTTCTGTCTACACTACTTATTATGATGATGTCAAAGCAGAATTGTACAAACTATTTGACAAGTATGACAGAAAGTTTGGTGCAGCTAGGAATCAAAGGGTTGCACAGCCATCAAACCCATCAGGTAGGAGGGGACTGTCATGGGGAAGAATCTTTGGAGATTCAGGTGTTGTTGGTCCTCCCCTTGGTAGTGTCACCCCTTCATGTGTCATCTGCTTCTGCTAGATCTGAGCTCTCAATCTATCTGGACAGTGACAATGTGACCCTTTATGATGATACTTTTGACATTCTTCTTTGGTGGCGTGACCACAAACTGACCTATCATGTCTTATCTATAATGGGCAAAGATATCATGGCAGTACCAGTGTCTACAATATCATCATAATCTTGCTTTAGCTTGTGTGGCAGGATCATTGAAGAAAGGCGTCGCCGCTTGTCACCTGAACTGTTGAGATGCTGGCCTGCTTGAAGGACTGGGAGTTAGGAGAGAAGAGGGAGCAACATGAAGCTGCTGACGACAGAGACCTCCAGGAAGCCTTCAAGGAGTTGTTTCTTGATGATCAAGGTGGTGCTGCAGCTGCTGATGCTGGTGAGTAAGGTGTGAAGAAGGTGGTGATTCAGCTTTTGGGCTTTTGTGTGAGTTGAGATTGGACTTGCTGTTGTCTCTCACTCACTTGTGTAATAGGGAGTAGTAAACATTTGAACAATGGTCTGGAACTGTAATAACTTGAGACAATTTAGAGCTGGCTGTACTCTTTTCCTTTCTAGGGTTTCTCACAAGGGTGAGTTTTACCTAGAAAGGTTTTTAATGAGGCAGCATTGCACAAACAGCTCATTCTGATAATATTAAGTTCAAGTTATCTATTTCCTTGTCTTCATGTTCATGTGATCATGTCTTATGTAGCTTATGTAGCTGTTTTCATGCTTATCAGCTTATGTAACTGTTTTTAGTGACTTGTGTGAGTGAAAAGGAAGAATCTGTTGAAAAATTGGAGTTTGGAGCTGTGTTTTTTGTTTTGTTGGGCTATGGGCCGACCCGGCCTGTTAATTCTTGCGGGCTCTTGCGGGCTGGCACGGCATGAAAGAGGCCCATAGTGCCGTGCCTGGGCCGAATGCCAGGCCCACGTGCCTGGTAGGCACGGCCCGCAGGGCCCGCGTGCTTCCTCGGCCCGACAACATACGGGCCGTGCTGGTCCGCCACCGTGCCGTGTCGTGCCGTGTCGGCCCGTTGCCCATCTTTACATTGAACCAAGGGTTCCACCGCCAGCTTCTCCAACACACATGAACAGATATTAGCAGTGTTTTTCTCTCATATCAATTCAACACCAGTCACCAGCCATTAGCCAGCTAACAGTATTTTTTCTCTCATAACAAATCAGCACCAACCATCAGCCACCAGCCAACCAAACAAGGCCCTTAGAATAATTGAACAACTCATATGGGCCAAAGCCGATTATTCTAACAGATCCAACTTATGGATAGGGACTGATCCAGAAAGAAATAAGACAGGCTCATCTTTGTCATTTCTATGTCAGGCTCCTTCTATGATAAGTTTGACACAACTTCGTTCGTCTCCGTCTCTATATCGGAGCCAGAGCCGATGAAACTAAGGCCTTGTTTAGATTCCAGAATTCACCTCCAAATTCTACTATATAAAAAGAAGATTTTCTCATCACATCAAAATGCCGGCACATATATGGAGTACTAAATGTAGATGAAATCATAAACTAATTGCACAGTTTTGTTGTACTTTGCGAGACGAACATTTAGAGCCTAATTAATTATTTTTTAGATAATTTTTTGCACTAAAAAACAAAATTGCTACAGTGCTCAGGGGTGACACTGTGCTGAATCGGCCACCCCGAGTCGGTCATCTAAACCAGGGCTAAAAGAACTGGATTCATCGGCTTCTAAATTGTTTTATTAAGAAAAGAAAGATATGAACAGCTCGTTATAACAGTGCAATTTTAGTACGGAAAGAAGTTACAGCCTAAGCCGACCGAAGCTCTATTGACACGGGCTGTTAGAATTAGTGCTAGGTAGTAGTACTACCTTAGTCCTAGAAATAACAAATTTTAGAATAGTGCTAAGTCATAAAGTCTGAATTTTGATTAAAATCGTTAAATCTGTCCATACATGATTCCTACAGTATAACTATTAGAGTCATACATATGGATACCATTTCTATAAATTTAATAAAACATAAGATATCTTGACTTTTACTATGAAACTGTAATTTTTTTTACGACGGAGGCCGTAGTAGTAGAGAACAAGGGATTTAAATGGATGCAGGCGTTAGGTTGATGTCCACCAAGTTGGCCTTTAGGCCTTTGGTCAGCGCTATGATCAAGGGCATCAAACACAACAGAGGTTGGTGGGCTCCGTCGCACAGTGCTCATAAAAGAGGAGGTGAGGCCTACGGCTCAAGGTACGATGTTCGACCCAGCCGCCACCCCACTACTAACCATAGTCCGATCCCGATGGTGACACTGCCAGCGGTGGGATGCTTCACCATCGGTCTTCCCCTTCGTCATCAACACCGTCGCAAGATCGAGCTTCTCCACTAAACCTCACGGTTTGCACCCCTATCTCTCTCCCTCTCTCTCTCTCATTTCCGTACATGATTTAGATTGTTTATCTAAATGTAAAGAGAACCATCCTCCGGATCTACACCTAGATGGTCCCCGGAATTATTACAGCAGGATACTGCATGTGGCATCGCCTTCCAGTAGCAGATCTCTTGTTTTGCTTGCATTGCCAGCGGCAAAAATCCCCCGCCATGATTCCAGGCATCAAATTCTGCTGCTGCATGGGGGGTCACATTTGCTGTCCCGGCTGGGCGGCTTCAATGCCCGCGATCCTCTCTGCACCTACACGACGCCTCGCCGCAGGTTTTCCTCCGTACAGACGGAGGAGGCGCGGCGCGGAGCCACGCCGGCCGGCACGGGAGGGCGGTGCACGTCGTCGGGACGGACGGACGGACGTGCGCGGTGCGCCCGGATCTCCGGTGACGGTGCATGCGCTTTTACATTTCCTAGCTCTGGCAATCCTGCTGCCCGCCCGCCGCGCGCGGAAGAGCGTACTGGTACTCTCTTCCGCGCGACCGGGCGACCGGAGAGGAAGCTGCCGTTTAGCAACTGTAGCAGCGGAGCGGGCCGCGCGCATGAAACAGCGTGCACTGCCCGTGCCGCCACGCGCAGGGCCGCTGGACTGCTGTGTCGCATGCGCGCGGCAGGAACAGGAAGGGATCAGGATCACAGTCACAGTCACAGCTGTGCTATACGAATACTCCTGCAGAGTGCATGGAGGAAGCATCGCTGCGGCTTTGCCTGCTGTTCGATCCGTGATGGCCATCGGGGCCTCGTCGAGTTCGGCGAACAGTGAAGAAAAATACTGTATCAGAATTCATGTAGCATTTCGTTTGTATTTGGTAAAAAATATCCAAATTTTGACTAACTAGGCTTAAAATGTTCGTCTCGCAAAGTACAACAAAAATGTGCAATTAGTTTTTGATTTCATCAACATTTAGTACTCCATGCATTTGCCGACATTTTGATGTGACGGGGAATCTTCTTTTTATATAGTGAAATTTGGGAAGAATCGAGGAATTAAACAAGGGCCGGGGTTGTTTACGACATGGACGGATAGAAAACGTTATAGTTCTACAGTACCACTTGACGGACACAGGGGAAAAACATGCTGTAGCAGCGTGTAGCTGTCTTCCTATGGAAGTTGGGGTGCAGCAGGGCCGCCAGAGCCTCGTGCACATCTCGGGGGCTGTTTAGTCGATAAAATTTTTGACGAAATGCTACTGTATCAGTTTTGTTATTATTTGGTAAATATTGTCCAATCATGGTCTAATTAGGCTTAAAAGATTTATCTCGTCCATTTCGTCTAAACTATGTAATTAGTTTTATTTTTTATCTATATTTAATGCTTCATGTATAGATTCGATATGACGGAAATCTAAAAATTTTGGCAAAATTTTTAGCATCTAAACGGTGGCTCGGTCCTCCCTCTCTCAACCTTTTCATCGACAAAGCCTTAACTCCCACAGAACTGACCTTACCCTTCACATCGGCTGTGTTTAGTTCTTAAAAAAACACTGTGCAAACAAAAGATTCCCCGTCACATCAAACTTGCGATACATGCATGGAGTACTAAATGTAGATGAAATCAAAAACTAATTATACAGCTTGGTTGTACTTTGCGAGACGAACGTTTTGAACCTAATTAGTCAACGATTGAACACTATT
The DNA here is from genome assembly GCA_038087645.1 of Saccharum hybrid cultivar R570. Classification (NCBI taxonomy): domain Eukaryota; kingdom Viridiplantae; phylum Streptophyta; class Magnoliopsida; order Poales; family Poaceae; genus Saccharum; species Saccharum hybrid cultivar. The sequence continues at coordinate 3,770,691 of JAQSUU010000191.1, read as the reverse complement.
TACCAAATAAAGCCAAAACGTGCTACAGTACTTTTTTTTTACACCTTTTCGCGGAACTAAGGGGTTGTTTAGTTGGTGAAAAAGTTTGGGTTCGGCTACTGTAGCACTTTTCGTTTTATTTGACAAATTATGTCCAATCATGGACTAATTAGGCTCAAAAGATTTGTCTCGTGATTTACAACCAAACTGTGTAATTGCATATATTTAGTACTCCATGCATATACCGTAAGATTCGATATGACAGGTACTGTAGCACTTTTAGGTTTGCTTTTTGCAAACTAAACAGGCTCTAAACACACCCATCGTTACGCTGCCGCCGACGCCGAGAGAGAGACGCGGCGACACAACACGTCTGCCTGTCCCATCGGTGGTCTTCTCCGTTCCCGAAAACGCTGTTAACCGATTATGCTCTTGTTTAGATGGAAGGAAATTTCAAACCGATGAATAGTACCACTTTCGTCTTATTTGGCAAATATTGTCCAATCATGGACCAACTAGGCTCAAAAGATTCATCTCGTGATTTCCAACTAAACCGTGTAATTAGTTATTTTTTTACCTACATTTAATACTCCATGCAAGCGGTTAAAAATTGATGTGATGGAGAGAGAGTGAAAAAACTTGGAACTTTGAGGTGATCTAAACATGGGGTAAACAAGGCGTAGTTTTCTGTAATCCGCCGGCCGGGCCATTGGCACCGGCAGCAGATTCGGCCGCCGGCCTCTTTTCTGCGGAGCACCAACTCCGTAGTCCGCGCCGCAGCCCGCCGGGGACAAGAGATTTATCGCCCACAGCCTGCGCACGCTTCATGCAGCAGAGCACGCGCGCGGAGAGAATGTGTGAGATGGACGCCGCCCGGATCGAGGCGCGCGCGCACGTACAGGCAGTGACTTGAGCCGACAGCACCGGTCGCTGGGGTTTTGACCTTTTACAATCGACGCGCCGTTCAAAGGCCAACACCAACCTCCATTTTTTGCGTAACACACACACACCCCTCTCAAAAAAAAAAAGAATTTTTTGCTGCAGACTGTTAAAATCTAATATGCTATTGGTCACGGCCAGAACCAAAACATATCCTCTATTATTATAAAATCATTGTCCATTTTCCATAACATACCGTATCAATTATTTTATTTATTTCTCGTATTCACGGAGAAAGAAGTTGGCAGAAATAACTCTTTTGCCCTCGTCTTCGATCAACCTCCGGCTTTTCACTTATATTTGGCGTAACACACTGCTGCCGCCGATTTGGTCGGACGATGAGCTCTCCAAGCTTTGCGGTCGGACCTTGAGCTCTCCTAGGGCCGTCTGGTTTATAAAGTCAGATCAGGCACGTTGAGCTCTCGAGAACTTGAATCCCCGTGACGGCTCTTGACCCTCGCGAAGAGCACGCCGATGATGTCGAGCTGGTTCCCGTACACGTGGCCAGCGCCGCACTGGGTGAGCATGCGGCTGGCGCGGAGCTTGGCGTTGTCGCCGAGCTAGGACTTCGCCGCGCCGAGCCGCAGCTCGATGCCCGCTCCCAATGTTATGACGATAGTTTATATACCACTTAAGACATGTTTGTTGGAGGTGTTAAAGTTTAACAAATACGGTAGCACTTTCGTCTTATTTGACAAAAAAATCAATTTTGGACTAATTAGGCTTAATAGATTCGTCTCGTAAATTACTTCTAATCTATGCCGACATGCATTCAATTAGTCTACATTTAATACTCCATGCATTTGCCGCAACATTGATGTGATGAGGGTTAAACTTTAACATTCATGAACCAAATAGGGTCTTAATTTGATATCAAGTAGGACATTTGAGGTGGCAATAACACTAAACAAGACGGAGATGAAAACTACAAGTTTACAAAACTACATGAAATTTGAAATTCCATGTGCATGTGCACTAGAGGACAGTTCCTGTGATTTTATCTTCTTGTATGTATATGCTCTGGAATTTGTTATTTTCATTGAATTTTTAGAAAATAGTTTTACATCTCAACTTTTGCTATAATGTACATATGGATGTGCATAATCTCAAAACGCCCCTATGATTCTTGCAAATCTTAACTTTACGGCACCAAGTAACAATGTGGTATCAAACCAATTTTAATGGGATACTGGGATTTCCATAATCAATTAATGCGGTGACAATCAGCAAAACTTGGCAACCAAAAGTTTCCTCCCAGCGAAACCCGACTGGCACTGTTTTCAAGTGAATAAAACTACTCCCTCCTGCTCTGTCCCAGAAAAAAATACAATTCTAACATAACGTTATGTTTTAGGAGGTGTTTAGTTCCTTCAAAATTCCAAAAATTTTACAAGATTCCTCTGTCACATCGAATCGTTGGACAAATGCATGGAGCATTAAATATAGGTAAAAATAACTAATTATATAGTTTGGTTGTAAATCACGAGACAAATCTTTAGAACCTAATTAGTCCATGAATGGATACTAATTGCCAAATACAAACGAAAGAGTTACTGTGCTTCCAAAAAATTTACAGGAGCAACTAAACGCACCCTTAGTATCTTAAATTTTACAAATTAAGGATAAAAAGTATCAATATTTGTGATATCAAATAAATATCATTAGATTTTTTATGAAATATATTTTCATAATAAATTGATTTAGAGTCATATACATGAATACCGTTCACTAGAAGTTAGTCAAATGTGAACCACTTTAACTGGCTCTCAACACGTAGTTGCATTCTTTCCGGACAAAGATCAATCTCAATGAGGAGTTTCACATCTATTATTTTCAAGATTGTCATGTCATATAAAATGAAATGAAATATAGATGAAACATCAATTCTCAATAAAAAGTTTCATTATATGGTTTCATAGACATTTAATTTTAAGATTGTCATGTCATATAAAATGAAATGAAATATAGATGAAACATCAATTCTCAATGAAAAGTTTCATTATATGGTTTCATAGACATTTAATTTTATGACTCATAGAGAGTTAGTAATAGTATCGAGAGAGTTTCATCCCCGTAAAACTCACTTCTTTTTTTTTCTTAAAAACGTTGGCACATTATTAAAAACACTTATGTGGCAGCTTATTAAATGCAAATAACACTGATTAAACTTTCACTGACACCCGGCCTTACATCCATGACGTTTCGGCCAATCCCATGCAACGTTTTATCACGTCACGCAATAACTAAATGTTACTGCTACCTTAGGCCAGTCTCAGTAGGGATTTTATGTCACTATTTTCAATATATCCAGATTTTGAAAATAGTGCAGAAGAGTTTCGTGAGGATGAAACTCTCTCTACTCCCATAAAACTCTTATCATCTCTCTTCATTAATATGATGTCACATCTCTCTACTCCCATAAAACTCTTATCATCTCTCTTCATTAATATAATGTCACATCAGTATAATTAATGTATATAAAACTCTAATGTCACATCAGTATAATTAATGTCTATGAAACTCTAATGAAACTCCCTTATGAATCGATGATACGAAACCAAGCATTAGAGACATTGTTTCATATATCAACATAAACCAGTTTAGACAATACTTGTGTTCTGGAAATCATCCCAGGAAACTACTTACTGAGAATGGTCTTTGATACATATAAATGGTCAGGAAGTACAGAAATACAAGCACTTAGTAACTGGTATCCGACGATTCATTTGCATTGTTATTCCAGCGCCATCTTAATTTGAGTTTTCATGCCACCAAGTTTAATTATGTCCGTTTCATCTCTAGTTGTACTCCGTAGCATGCAAAGGCGAAATCAGGATGCTGGATTTGGCACGATGGATATCATGCCCTACTGTATAGAAGGCGACGCTTCAGTTCCACAAGCTTTTTATTGGTGATGATGAGTTAACCGGCCGCGCAAAAGATTTTGTTGAACCATGCATGGAACATGGATACATTTGTAAATTTAATCCACCGCCCGCCCGGCCCATTCTGATGTAGTGAGATTTAATAATAATGATTATTTGGCTTATTTAAAACAACAGTAACGTTCGAAAATGACTATTGTTCTGGAAATCTCCATAAAGTTCATTTTGTGTTGTGACCAAGCTCCCGCTTCTAACCAATGTAAGCACCCAAAATGCAAATAAAGAGCGAGAAGGGAACTGAATCCTCAACATTGATTACTCAGCAATTCAGCATCTAGAAAATTTAAGACATGCAAGATGAAACTGGTTACAATCCACCAAAAACAAGCTTTGATTCCATGCATTGACACTCCAGGTAAACAACTACAGAGCACACCACCAGGACACCACGCACATCATCAGATCCACCTACTACTTGCTAGCTACTTCTAGCTACTAAAACCCAAGACGACTAGATGATTGATTTGGTAGTCATGGAATCAAGCAAGGAATCGTGAATCCCAAAAGAACCAGATCCTCCATTTCAGGCCCCACGCGCACGCGATCCATGCACGCACGCACCGTGCGGGCGCCGGAGCCATCAGCCCCTGCGGCCGCGGCGCGTGGGGACGGAGACGGACGGCGCGGCCACGACCTCCAGGAACGCCGGGGAGTGGATCACGTCCTCGAGCAGGCCCTGCGGCATCATCGGGTACTCGCCGTTCCCGTCGACGCCCGCGAAAGGGCTGGGGAAGACGAACCCCTCCTGCTTTACCGGCACCAACGCAGCTGCTGCTGCCCTGGCGTCGTCGGCACCGCCCGCGGACAGGCCGCGCCTGCCACCGCCGTCGCGCGGACGCGTAAAGGGGTAGAAGTCGTGCAGCGCGTCCTGCAGCAGACCCGCGTCCGCGGGCTCGCTCCGCAGGACGCCGTCCCAGTCGTCCACGTCCTCGTCCATGGCTACGGCGGCCGGGTGGGAGGCGACAGGGAAGGGCCCTGCGATGGTCGTGGCGTCCGTCGCCGGAGGTCTGGTGGGAGCGGAGTGGACGTGTCCGTGTCCGTGGCCTGCGTGGTTGAGCAGGCGGCAGCCGTGGTGGGAGGAGCTCATGATGAGGTTGTGCAGGAGGAGGGGGTTGATGTTGATCGGGTGCGCGACCGCGACCGCCGCCGGCTGCGGCGTGCCCCACGGCCAGTAGCCCGCGGTGGCGTGGCCGGGGAAGTTGGTGCGCGCCTTGTTGCCGCGCATGGCGCGCGCGGCGATGTCGTAGGCGCAGGCGGCCTGCTCGGCGGTGTCGAAGGTGCCCAGCCACCGCCGCTCCTTGGACATCGGGTCGCGGATCTCCGCCGCGAACCGGCCCCACGGCCGGCGCCGCACGCCGCGGTACCGCGCGCCCTTCAGGGACAAGTCGCCGTCCCCGTCCCCGTCTTTCATCGCGGCCGACGGGGGGCGCTTGCTCCGGTGGGCGTGGGCGTAGAGGTGCGCGTTGGCCACGTCCTCCATGGCTTGAGCCTTGAGCGGAGCGCTCCGCAGGCGAACTGAGATCGATCGAGGCGGGGGTTTTGTGGCGAGGCGGCTGCTGGCGAGTGAGGACGTGTGGGGATCGGTGTGGAGCTCGTGCACTACTTATAGGCGGGGAAGCGGGAGGGCCAGTGCTGTGCTGGGCTGCTGCCTGCTCATGCACTGACGGTGCGTTGGTCCATGGCCATGGCACTTGCCCTGTTTTAGTTGCCAGAAATTTTGCAAAATTTTTCAACATTTCCCGTTACATTGAATATTTAGACGCATGCATGAAGCATTAAATATAGATAAAAAATAAAACTAATTACACAGTTTAAACGAAATGGACAAGATGAATCTTTTAAGCCTAGTTAGACCATGATTGAACACTAATTGCCAAATAATAACGAAATTTGTTACAGTGTCATTTTGCAAAATATTTTGCATCTAAACCTGCCCTTGGCTGGTGGGGTTTCTTGCTGTGGTGCTGCCTGGTTTGACATTTTCGGCGAAAGGTGGTTTTTTTCGAAGGAGACAAGGAGAGAATTTCGTGAGGAGAGGTTTATTACACCTGAAATTCCTGTTTATACTACCATTTTCCAGCGGGGCTTTGATGTCTTCCTTGCCAGGCAAAAAAGACTAGTCACGGTTAAGTGACTTTTTCATTCAATTTTAGACTATGGGCTAGGGTCTCATTATTACTGAATTTAGTCACGATTAAGTGATTTTTTTTCAGCATTGCCATGATCTCTGGTACATAATTTTAACAACTGAATTTTATCACAGATTTTTATAAATGTTATAAGTATATAATAAATTATCGACATAATAGTCCTTTTGGTCACTCAACTAACACCTACTAAGGTTCAATTGCATCCCTGGACATTTAAAATGGACGTTTCACTCCTCAAAGTTGACTTTTGGGCACAGTTTTATCCTAGGCGTTCTAGTCCTCAAACTTCGCACTTTAGGCTTAATTTCATCCATTAAGTGTCAAGTGCATTTCATTATAGCTCCTGAACTTTCATAGTTCTTGGACCAAATTGAGCCAAAAATATAAAGTTTGAGTACTGAAATTAAAATGACCACTTCCAAAGTTCTAGGATGGAACTAAGGTCCTATTTGGTTCACCCCTCCTGACTAAATTTTAGTCACTTTTAGTCATTAAAATGCTAAACATCCCTACTAAAGTTTAGTGGCTTTAGGCCTTGTTTAGTTCATTCCCTAAAATTTCACACCCTATCACATCGGATGTTTGGATGCATACATGGAGCATTAAATGTAGACTAAAAAATAACTAATTCACAGATTGCGTGTATTTTGCAAGACAAATTTTTTGAGCCTAATTAATCCGTGATTAGACAATGTCATGCTACAGTAACATATGCTAATGACAGATTAATTAGTCTTAATAAATTCATCTCACAGTTACAGCGCGAGTTCTGTAATTAGTTTTTTATTAGTATCCGAACACCCCTCCCGACATCCACAAAAACACCCAATATGACACCCCAAAACTTTACACCCCTGAAACTAAACAAGGCCTTAGAGCATCTCCAACACTACTACCTAAATAACACTATCTAAATCTCTATTTAGGTAATCAGCTATTTCTATACTACCCATTTTTTGCCTTCAACTCCAACACACTACCTAAATTCATTTGCAGAGTCAATGACATGCGGGGCCGTGATGTCATCCTCCCACTCTTCTTTCTCTACGCCGGCGAGGAGAGAAGGCACGGAAGGTCGTTGCGGGGAGGCGGTTGAAAGCTCTATGTTTGGTGTTGGTAATTAGTGACAATGCCTAAGTACTAATCCTATGCCTAAGTTGTATATAACATATGAGGATTAGTACATTCCAAGGTTGGTAGCAAGATGAACATGGTGATCATGATGGCCACACTTGGATTTGGACGCAACCCTACGTGATCAAGGCAAATGTATATGCTTAAGGGTTATGTTTTAGTAACCAAGACATCTAGTGGGTGTGGTTACATTATAGGATAGATAGTCGTACTATAAAGAGGGGAATGACGCGGCTATTGAACTCCTAAGTGCCTCTAGGTGTGCATTTTATAATCATATGCATTTGGATAGAACTAATAACGCCTCGAAAAATGATTGTGAAAATGCTAACACACTCACACATGACGTGATCACTTGGTGGTGTTAGCACATTTGCGATGGCGTTGGAGTTTGAGCGGTAGAGAGGGTTTGGAGTCCTCTCTCCCTCCCGCCGAGCTTGCGAGGCGGGATTTAGGCGTTTTCGAGGAATTAAAACGCCTATTTTCCTTTAGGCCAATGTCGAGATTTGGAGGCGTTGTCACATGTTGTTTCACGAGCTAAAACATGTGCTAAAGTGACACACATACTTAGTCTAGCTCATATGTGAAAGGGTGAATCAAACGGAGGCGAACGGAGGTCACAGAGGTGACCGGACGCGGTCTCTGTTTGACCGAACGCATCCGGTCAGTGCTCTGTGTTTGCGCGCGTCTTGGTCTTCTGATCGGACATGGTGGCGCGTCCGGTCACGATCGACCGGACACGTCCGGTCGTGGTGGGTGCTTACTGGACTCTAACCGGACACTGGCATTGTGGCGTCCGGTTCCTCTAGTAGCGCGTCCAGTCGCTGACTCGCTGGAGCACTGCTCGGCTTGACCAGCGCGTCTGGTCAGTTACGGGACCAGCGCGTCCGGTCAGTTACGGGACCAGCGCGTCCGGTCAAGCTTCGCGCGTGAGTAGTGTGCGACCAGCGCGTCCGGTCAGCACGACTGCAACAGAATCAAGTGTCTAACGGCTCTATTCGAAGGGGTACGTCTATAAATACTCATTGGCCGACTCTTTGGGGTATCTCTTGGCTTGTTAATCATTCTAGCACTCCTTTGAGCTGAGCACATCCCCTCTCACTTATCTCCCTTGCTTGTTTGCCTAATCAAAGCGAGATTGAGTGATCTCAAGTGTATTTGCTTGTGAGTTTGCATCTAGTTGGCACTTGGGTGTTCATTTGCTGCGGGATTCTTGTTTCTCTTGGTGGTTGTCGCCACCAAGATGACTTGGAGCAGCGGTGGAGGTTCGACACGTGTTGGTGATTGTTCGTGGCCGGCTCCGGTGAGCTTGTTGTGAGGGGTTGTGGTGGTTCCCCGGCGGAGCGCCGAGTTCTAACTCTAGTGGATTGCTCGTGTCGGAACTTCTCGCCATTTGGTAGGTTCTTGTGGCGCCTTTTGAGAGGCTCGGTGTGTGATACCGATTAGCCACCGAACCATGTGGTGTAGGGGGACACAACAGGGACTAGCGTGCTGGCAAGCACGTGAACCTCGAGATAAATCATCGTGTCTTCAATTCGTTGATTGTGATTGATTTGTCTCGGTGGATTGGTTATCTTGATTCTTGAATATCATCACTTGAAATTATTAATTGGTTGGCTCAATTTATCGCCCCTCAGTTAAATATTTCTTATCCTACTCTTGTATTATATTTCAAGTACTTAGTTTTTTTCTCTAGTGCTTAGTAGCTTGAGTAGACTAGCCTTCTAGTTTTCCTCTTGCGGTTTGACTTGTGCAGTTGAGTGATATATATATTAGAATTGCCTTTTAGATAGGTTGCTTGCAACACTCCGTAGGCTAGGCAAAACTCGCTTCTCGCTATTTGTTATTGCTAATTAAATTGTCTAACACATTTTGTAGAAAGTTTTATTAGGTTATTCACCCCCCTCTAGCCATCAAGACCTTTCAGTGGTTTGCCCGTGCCATGGCGGAGTTCGTCGTGGTGGGGAGGAGGGTGCCGCTCGTGGGGACGAGACCTCCCGCGAGCCGACGTCGGGAGCCATGGCCGCACCGGGAAACCGCGACCGCGCTGGGCTGGCCGTCGATCCCGTGCGGGGGGAAGCTGCTCGCGTCGGGGCCAATCGAATCTGGTGCCGGGAATCCGGCCCTCTCTCTCGGCTCTCTCTCTCTCTCTCTCACACACACACACACTCTCTCTCTCTCTCTCACGCCGGCCATGGCCGCCTCCCATCGCCACCACGGCCGCCTCCCCGCGCCTGCCAAGGCTGCCCCCACCCGCGCCAGCGTTCTCGGCCACCGTCGCCTCCCGTCGCTGCCGCGGCCGCCGCGCCCGCGCCCACCGAGGCTGCCACCACCCGCGCCGGCGTTCTCGGCCGCGGCCGGTCGCCCCACCAGCGGCGCCTTCCTTGCCCCCGCCAGGCCTCCACCGCCCGCACCAGCCTCCTTGGCGGCCACCTCCCCCGCCTGAGCGCCCCCCTCGGCGGCCACCTCCCCCGTCGACGGCCACTGCCCCCACCGGTGGCCACTGCAGAAGAGAGGAGGAGGAGGCTGGGGAGAAGAGAGGAGGAGAAGGAGGAGAGGAGAAGGAAGGTGCCGGCCTAGGCCCGTCGACCCTCACACCGTTGTGGTCGTCCCCGCCGTCATCACCGGCCCTCGTTGTTGCCATTCTCGTCGCGAAGGTATGCCATACACCTGTAGTAGTTAGTAGTAGTACTTAGTAGTGTTAGTAGTAGTTAGTAAGTAGTAGTAGTTAGTAGTTAGTAGTGTTAGTAGTATTGTTAGTAGTAAGTAGTGATAGTAGTAGTGTTAGTGTTAGTAGTACTTTCATCTGCATGGAAAGAGAACTAAAGTACGCGGCTCGTCTTGGTATATATATGTTTGTTGGCCTTCGTACCTATGTTTGGTATGTATGTGGTTGTTGGCCATCGCGCCTACGTTTCTTGCAGGTTTTGGAAACCTCCCCGTGCAGGGAAGGTGCTACCGAAATTTTCAAAGGATTCTAACCTAGTGCCTTTTTATGTAGGGGAAGGACCCGTGGGAGGGACTCGGCGACCCTGATCGTCTTCGTCGGCGCTGTTGGTCTGCCTGCTCGTCCAGTTGTGGCTCCTCCTCATCCTGCATAGACTCCGATGAGTATATATGGTTGTTTATTCCTTTGGCTTGTGCAGCCCTCCTACAAATACTCATGAATTCACTTCTCCTTTGTGCAGCCACAGTCGGCGGGTTCGAACCCGACTTCTCAAGGTGGCCCTTCTCCATAGGCGGGGTGGCCAAGTGGCCCTCCTCAAGGTGGCAGTTCACACTCCGGGTGGGGAGGGTGGCAGTAGGTACCGTTTATTTGTTTCTTTTCATGTTGCATGGACTTGTGTTAGACTTAGCCTTATGTTGGACTACTACTAGAGACATATATATATTGTGATGGATACTGTCATGAATGATGCAAATGTATGTGATGGATTATGGACAATGGATTTGTATGTGATGTATTATGGATGGTGGGTGCGTATGTGATGGGTTATGGATGTGTATGTGATGGAATATGGATGTGTATGTGATATATCATGTGTTGTGTGTTGATATATATGTGATTTCTTTGTTTGTGCTGATGGAAAGCAAAAAAACAAAAAAAACATTTTTCCCTCTTTGTCGAGTGCCACACTCGGCAAAGAGGGCTTTGCCGAGTGCCATGACCATGACACTCGGCAAAGCTGGGAAGCAGATAACCAATTTCCCAGCTTTGCCGAGTGCCAGAGCCCTGACACTCGACAAAGAATTTTTTTAAAAAAAATTCTTTGGCGAGTGCAAGACTGCGGCACTCAGCAAAGAAATTCCAAAAAAAAGAATTCTTTGCCGAGTGCCGCCGACGTGGCACTCGGCAAAGAGGCCGTCACAGTTGACAACAGATTTTTTTACCGAGTGCTTACGTGGCACTCGGCAAAGAAACCTTTGCCGACAGGTCCTTTGCTGAGTGCTCTTCGCCGAGTGCGGCACTCGGCAAAGCCTTTGCCGAGTGCAATACGGGCTTTGCCGAGTGCCCCAAGCACTCGGCAAAGAGCCTGTCTGCAATAGTGATGCATTGTGTCAGCAACAACGCATGTGGCCCATATCCAGGCGAACATTTTGCGACGGCCATGTGTCGTCCATCTAGGCATTAGGGCGCGCTCCTCAAGCTCGGGCCCCATGGTGTTTGAAGTGTCACAGAAGTCCCAGAAGTCAGGAACGGAGCCAGTGGTAGGGCAGCCAGGGCTAGAGCCCCCTACCGCTGGTGAGTCCATGGAGACCCCCTGAGCCCCGTTTATAAATTTCCGCCATTGTTGTCTTGAGAATGAAGGTTGGACGTCTGAGATGCATGTTTAGCCCCCGCTAATATTTTTTCTGGCTTAGTCACTGCCAGAAGTATGGGTACAATGGTTACCATGCTCTAGATCGCTGGTAGTCCCTCGGCGGTGGCGCGCATGGCGATGTTCGTATGCACACTGTGCCGATGTCCCTGGTCAGGAACACATATATAAGGGAGACGTCGTCCCGTGTTCAGTCAGCCATGGGCTCACGCGAGCACCGCTTGTGAGTCGTCGTAGGCCACCGGAAGTCGATGCTCCGGTACGCGGTGGTAGTCCACGGACACCGTGCCGGCGGTGGTGTGGGCAGTGAGAGTGCGTTGATGTAGCGGTGGCACACTGGTACTTGACGGAGTCGGTCCCGTAGGAAGGTAGAGGTGAACGAAGAGGCCGGGTGGTGACGATTTATTACCCAAACAACATTTTCGATCCATGGGCAAAAGAAATCAATGGCATGCTTGTGGACAAATAAGGCCTTGTTCACTTCCCATGCCAACCTAAAATATTTCCTCTTTCACCCATCACATCAAATCTTTCGACGCATGCATGGAGCATTAAATGTAGGTAAAAAAGATAACTAATTGCATAGTTTGTCTGTAAATGTCAGGACGAATCTTTTAAGCCTAGTTAGTCCATGATTGGACAAATTTTGCTAAATAACAACGAAAGATGCTACAGTAACTTTTTACCTACTTTTCGCGAAGTGAATACACCCTAAGTGGTATTCTTGTGCACAAGAGACTGTAGGTGGAGATGATTTACCTATGAAAAAGAATACTACAATATCTCCAAACATAAACCATAATTTATATACTTCCATACAGACACGACCTTATCATCATAAATGCCGCTAGCAGGTGTCAAATATTCGTATAGACGTATTCATCGTACTAGGCATCACGCTATCGATAGAGACACCACAAATCATTCAATGAGTACCATTGGTTTCCTTCTTTCTAAAACAAATCGAGGAAAAACCCGACTAGGCAAGTTCGACAAAAAAAACCTAAAGCGAATTGTATTTATATGGTTTAGATTTTTCTTGAATTACAAAAAACGTGAAAAAGGGCTAATTGCCGTAAGATCGAAGTTCTTAATTATTCTTTTTTGTGTCTATCTGCAAGATGTTCAACCACCATAGCACACAGGCACTGAAGAAGCGCCAACAGATAAATGCAGTGACGGCAAAGTCCCCAACTCCAAGCGAGCAAGCACACGAATTGAAGCGCAATGAACATGCACGACACGATCATGCATGCATGCGCCTAGCGCCTTTCCAGAAACAAGGCATACAAACCCCTGCCTGCCCTCAACCCCACAATAAAAGTGCGGGTAGTTAGCGGAAGGAAGGGTCATCTACTCAGGCCTTGTTCACTTCTCCATCTCAACCCAAAATATTTTCTCTTTCATCCATCACATCAAATCTTTCGACGCATGCATAGAGCATTAAATGTAGGTAAAAAAGATAACTAATTGCATAGTTTGTCTGTAAATGTCGTGCCGAATCTTTTGAGCCTAGTTAGTCCATGATTGGACAAATTTTGCCAAATAACAACGAAAGATGCTACAGTAACTTTTCAGCTACTTTTCGCGAAGTGAACGCACACTCACCATCTGTTACTGTAACTATGCGTGCGAGGGGCTATGGCCTATGGGAATGAATACCGTGCCGCGCGCGACGGTCGATGGATCGAGAGCTGCAGTCGTAGCCGGCCAGCCGCTGCCGGGCGGCCAATGCGTTGCGCGCGTGGCAGGCTGTTTCTCTTCTGGGGTATTAATCGCCTCATCATTAGCAGCTCGTGATCCCACTACACTACACCACATTTACTCTCCCCGCGGGCGGCCCCCGCCTCACCACCCTCCAAACGATCGAGCCGGCCGCACGTAGTACGAATCGCACGCCGACGCTTGCATGTGCCGAGCAAGCGCGCGTAACACCATAGTACGGGGTAGGCTTTTCGACATCTGCTGACATCGTTCTCAACCATGGCTGGCTCTCAGGTCAAACCGAGTGTCCGAGTGTAAAGTGCTGTACCTAGAAGAAGCACATCGACCGGACCGGCCGGAGTACCGGCCGGACTACCGGATCGGAGAGCGGATCGACGATCGAGTTCACAGAAAGCTGGCCTTTTTGCATGGCAGAGAGGCAGAGGAGACGATGCACGGGGGCCGGCTAGCTTCCGTTCCTGCTTCCATGCACTTTCCAGCCTTTGGAACGTGCATGGGGACAAAGCCTTGAATCCTCGATCTCCTTGTCCCCCCCGTCTCGCTTCCCGATGCACACACGGCGGCGGCGCTGCAGAGAGAGAGCAGGAGAGCTGGAGACGAACCGAGGGTGCGTGCCGCCGAGTCTTCCCCGTTCTCCAGTTGCACGGCGCTACAGCATGTCGCTAGCTGCATGCACACGGAGCATACAGTTGCAGGCATGTAACAACAAGGGGAAGGCGCCAAGCTAGCAGAGCCTCCATTGATGAGCAGAGATAAAAGCTCTCACGAGCACAGGCCAAGCATCGAGGAGAGCAGAGCTGGAGAGGTTGATCGATCGGGAGGCTGATCTCTTCTTCACTCCCGCGCGCTCTGCCCAGCTAGCTAGCTAGCTGCAGGTTGCTCCGCCTGCGCGCGCGCGTGCCTGTGCGTGCTCCTACTACTAGTACCGTGTGTAGTATAGTACTAGCCTCTATACGGCTCTGTTGATCTCTCTGGGTGCCTGGGTGTACACGCGTACGTACTGGCTGTGCGTTACGGGCTTACGGCTGCCCTTGCCCTGTCGTGCATGCGAGCGAGCGCGCACATGCAGCCATGCATGCTTGGATGCTTGCATTGCTAGGGTTGACCCGAGATGGAGCGTCTAGTAGACGTGCAGTTGCAATGAACTACTGTATGTGTTCGTTGATGAGCGCGCAAATCATCAATCATATGGTGGTCGTCAATCTCAATCTGCATGCGTACATACATCCTCGTTCGTGGAGATGAGTTTTTGGACGTATCTTGTTGTCCTATACTCCTTGCTAGCTACCTGTAGCTGCTACTAGTAGTACCCCAACATGTCAACGTGTGCGTTCACTTGTCATGCGTAGTACACACTACACATTGACATTGATCCGGAGGACCGATACAACTGAAGCTGTGAAGGGCATCACGATCAGCCGGTTGTTCACCATACTCAAATGTCTTTTTTTTTTCTCCTTATTATCACAGCTCCCTTCATTTCTTTTTGGCACAATAGCCATTTTGGCACAAATGTAAAATTCCATCTCTAAACTTTCAAAACGGCCGTTTAGGTCCTCAAACTTTAGTTTTAGGCTTAATTTTATCCTACAACTTTGAAGATGATCGTTTCAGTCCTCAAATTTTGCATTTTGGGCTCAATTTCATCCATAAACTATCAAAGTGCATTTAATTTTTTTATTTTGAACTCAATTTTGTCTATTCAAAAAGAAAATGTTATATTTTAGGCACACTTTCATCCATAAATTATCAAAATTATAGATCTGCTATTGTTTCAATATATCCATGTATTCTTAAAGAATAAATCGTGTTCGATGCAACTGTAATTGCGCCCACAAATATAATTCAGACGGATATATATAAAATGGTACCATTATAAGGTAACACTAAAAATAACATCTTGGAATTATTAAAGGTCACGAAAGAGTTTTTGAATAAATATCATCTCGTACCATTATAAGGTAACACTAAAAATAAAAGTTTAAAAAACAAAATACACTTTGATGGTTTATAAATGAAATTGAACCCAAAATGCAAATTTTGAGAACTAAAACAATCATCTTCGTAGTTTTAGTATGAAATTGAGCCTAATAGTAGAGTTTGAGGACTAAAATGACTGTTTTGAAAGTTTAGGGATGAAACTGAGCCTCGAGTAATAGTTGAGGGACCAAAATGACTATTCTGCCTTTCTTTTTTATATGTGTACTCCGTCCTATCCTAGAAAGAGATGTGAGACTGGTTTTCCATAGAGCCGAGTCAACTAGTTTCAAACTTAACTAAATTTGTACTAAAGTTGTATCAACATTTATATCTCAAATATGTTTACTACAAAAATATACTGCATGATTAATATAATGATAGTTTTTTGGTACCATAAATAATATTAATACCTTTTGTATACATTAATTCAATCTTAAATTTGAGGTTGATTAACTTCTCTTAAAATGATATGCGCACTCTCTTTTGGAACAGGGAGAGTACAAGATTTTAATAATTTCAACATATACTTTAATAATTAGTTTTCCTGACAATGTATCATCAGCTGTAAATAAAGGATTGGATAAAATCCATGTTGTAGCCTTAGACTTGTTCAAAAGTAGTTTTTTTTTCAACTTTCTACTTAATGCATCATCTGCACAACAAATATGTACATAATCATAATATTAATAGCTGGATACTTTTTAATCCTCCATTCTAATCCTACATGGTGCATAAAAAAAGATAAGTCATCTCCTAAAGTATCATTAAAAGAAAACATCTCGTAATTGACTCATCAATCATAATTGATAAACTACACTCCTGAATATATGAATCTAGTTAGGCCTAAATTGCTTCTTAATTATATGAAGAATTACACACATCAACGAGTAACAAAACCAAGCACAAAGTAAAGGGTAGAGGAGGAAGAGGCGAACTCAATAAAGCTCAGTTCTAGGACAGAGGTCAACTGGTCAAAGCACAAAGGCGAGGAACGATGGTGATAGTAGGAACACAGTGACTTGTAATGGTGGTGGCGAGCACTGGAGCAGAGATAGAGTAGAGGCACAGATCCTAGACTTAATTAAGGGATCGGAATGGAGGACAGTGCGATCAGGGGATAAGCATGAGCTCGATAAATTTCATGTCATGCCGGTTCTGACTCCATATGCCACCTTAGATATAAGGGCCAAACGAAAGAGGTATAGACCAACAGTAAACCACTTACAAAGTTTATGAACCGGAAGTTAGGGATAAACGAAGTGGTATGTACCTACGGTGAACCACTTATAAAGTTTATGGATCCAAAAATCAACTTCTAAAACATTCGTATAAGTCATTTAACTCTTTATTCTTTTTTTTACCCTAGGAAATATAATGCACTAGTACTTTTACTGTATATATCCTGCGTAGTATACATCCTCCATCCATCACAAAATAACTACACATCTTGCTTTTTGAAGTTTCAATTTAAGTAGATTCATAAAAAAATATCATCAGCATTTATTTGTATTTTGTAAACATGTTTATTATGAAAATATATCCTATCATTAATTTAAGGTTACTTATAACACAAAGTAAATACTAATACCTCCGTTCCACGAAGAATATAATTTTAGTACAGTGTCATATTTTAGTACCTTATAAGTTTGACAAATTATAAATAAAAAATATCAATGTTTATAATATCAAATAAATATCATTAGATTAATTATGAAATGCATCTTTATAATAAATTAATTTAAAATCATAAATATGAATATTATTCACTAGAAACTTGATCAAACCTGAATAACTTTTCATGGCACAAACTCATAATTATATATTTTTTGCGGGATAATATATATTTTTGTACAGTAGAAGGGAGGAGTACTCCGATACTCCGCTGTACCGACCAGAGGACTGACGTCTGACGATCTGCATTCCCCTGGTTGCTGGTCCCTCCGCGTCACAGTCCGCACGCCTGCTCCGTACTGTACGTGAAGGGGACGGCCGGACGGGAGCAAACCAACCAGAAAAGGCTGGCCGCGCTGTTCGGCCACAACAAGACGTGTCTCCCGCAACGAGTCCCCGGGAAGCGCGCAGCCGCGAGCCGGAAGGGGGCCAGGCCCGCAGCAAATGCTGGCAGGCCAACGTACACGCGCACCCCGGGGCCCCGCTCGAGAAACTACGCCCGCAGCCAGCAGCGGCAGCACGCACCGGATCACCGACCCGCGGATCGCGTCGGATCGGGGAACATCACCGGGTGACGCATGGCGAGCAGCGGAGCCGCGCCACCGGCACGCGCGCGGCGCACCTGCCGGGATCCTCTGCCACCTCCTCCCGGCCGGCCCCGCTAGCCACTGGCGCCTCCCTCCATCGCCTATTTTGTGCGTCCACGGCGAGCCCCCCCCACCAACGTCGAACCCTTTCCTGCTTCGGCCAGTGCAGGCGATACTACCGGGTAAGCTATTTTATTCGAGGATCCTTATGATTCTGCCAGTATCATGAGATGGTGCAGAGTTCCAGAATTCAGACAAGGGGTGTGTTTAGTTCCGCGAAAAGGTGTAAAAAAGTACTGTAGCATGTTTTGGCTTTATTTGGTAAATAGTGTCCAATCGTTGACTAATTAGGTTCAAAACGTTCGTCTCGCAAAGTACAACCAAGCTGTACAATTAGTTTTTGATTTCATTTACATTTAGTACTCCATGCATGTATCGCAAGTTTGATGTGACGGGGAATCTTTTGTTTGCACAGTGTTTTTTTTGAGGAACTAAACACAGCCAAGGCAAGTTAAAATTAGTATAGGGCTGGTTTAGTTCCCAATTTCTACCACAAATTCCACTATACAAAATAAGATTTCCATCACATCAAAATACTGGTATATGCATAGAGTACTAAATATAGATGAAATTAAAAACTAATTACATAGTTTTGTTGTACTTTACGAGACGAACATTTTGAGCCTAATTAGTCAAAGTTTGGACAATTTTTACCAAATACAAACGAATTACTCGCACTGTAGCAATTCGGGAGCCCGGAATCGGGATCTAAACACGGCCATAGTATAAGGTATGAGTCAAGGAGTGAGATAACTCTGAAATTGATCATGTTAGGGCACTCCCAATATAAAAATTACCATAGTTTCTATGGACATTAATTGTACTGCCACCAAAGCGTTTGGCTGACGTGGCAAGGTAGTTATTGAAGAGAGAGAGCAAAAATTATAGAAACCACGTTTACACGAGAACCAAGACATAAAGAGGATGCGATTGGTAGAGAATAAAAAGAGAATGTACTCCCTCTATCAGTTTACTAGACGTTCTAGCAGTGTATTTATATAACTACATTCATTGCATGTCCCATGTATCAGGGCAGAGTCATGTTCAGGTTCAGGGAGTCTTCCTTGTATCTGGTTGACAGCTACAACGCCTTCTATAAGGAGACAAAGGGAGTATGTGATCTATTCATTGTGACCATGGTTTCTATATATAGTATATATAGTGTCTATAAAAATTAATATGTATATAGTTTCTAGTATTGAGACTGCTCTTATGAGTCCACATGTCATTGCTCGCTGTCCAACTATAGGAGCCACCCAACGTGGGTACAATGAAGCCAAAACCTTTATGCGCAGACTAGCATAGTCTACTGATATTTCTCCTTGTTGGAGTCCTATTTTTACAATTTTTTCCTTTTCCGCATGCTGGATAAACATGGAATAAAAATAATAGTGTAACAATGAAGAAGAAAATTACTAATTGTTTATTTAAAAAAAACTTGTCAGGAGCACTGACCTATCATGTAAGACTCGTAAATGGGCAACTACACTACCGCGCACTCAAGCACAGTTGAGACTGTCTTGGAGATCTCAGAACGTGTTTACTGAGGCGCGCACACACCACACACACCCTACACACACGCCTACATTCCCCTCTGGGGAAAATCCCTGGTGTGGCTCCCACGGAAGCCCGAACTAGGAATCGAATTGTAGGCAGGCAGCCTGGCCATGGCCAACGCTACCAACTGAGCTAGGAGCTCATCCGCAAAAAAAATCAATTGTGAATTGGACATTGATTAATCGATAATACTTCCACGCGATCGTCCGGACATATGGATGCAGCTTCCCACTCCGCCTTGCTGCCATCGCGCACCCTACCAGCGCCTTTTGCTACTTGTTGCGGCCCCACGCCCTGCTTCCTCTAGTGTGCGCCCTCGACCAGGCAGCTGCTCCTCAATCCGGCCATGCCCCTGCTCCCTCTTGAAAGGTCCTTGTTTGGTTTTGGTAATTGAGTGACAACTTAGGTGGACTAATATGTGGTTATGTGAGATACACGGGAGATTAGTCCACATGAGATGGTATCATGAAGGAGCTCATTGCATATGAGACATGATATGGAGTCATGTGACCAAGGTGGAGAAGATCAAGATGAGGCTTGGCTTGATGGACCGGTTGCTAGGGTGAAGGGCAAGTTGTGTGATGGCTTGGCGCCGAAGGACCGAGGCAACGATGAAGAGCAAGTGAGGTCAAGATCGATGAACCAATACGGTCACGTGATGATATGAAGTGGATCATATCATTTGGTGATTGGTTGGTGCATGTGTTGCATCAACATCAATGGAGATGGAATGGAATGCGCAAGACAAAAGTATAACCTAGGGCATTTTTATTTCACCGGTCATAGGTGTGTTGAGAAGTTTATGACCGGATTTTAGGATAAATGGTCGTACTATTAAGAGGGGCAAACTTGTTTGCATATTGGTCATCTAGTGCCACTTGAGCGATCTAACTTTGCATACGTGTTAGGATCGAGTGGCGAGGCAAGTTGAGTGCCTAACCCTTTGAAAATGATTGTGAAAATACTAACACACATGCACATGGTGTTTTACACATGATGGTGTTGGCACATTTGCAAAGGAGAAGGTGTTGGAGTTGGTGTTGATCAACTTGGAGAAGAGAGAATGGTTTTTTGGTGTTCTTCGGACACTAGGATGGCTCTTAGAGTGTAATACTGCTTTGATCCATTGTGAATTGGATCAAGTGCTTTAGTGGGTTGTGTAGCCCTCTGAGTAAGCTTTCCAAAATGTCTAAGATCATCGAAATCGGAGTTCGGAGCTAAGAGATATCGCCGTTTTACCGAAGAGTGGTCTGTGACCGGACTCGTGACCAGACGCGTCCGGTCAGCACCTGCGCGTCCGGTCAGCGCGTCCGGTCAGTGTTTTTCGTGGGCGAAAGTGACCGGACGCTGCAGCGAGTCCGGTCAGTGATGACCGGACGTGTCCGGTCACTTCGGGAGCTTGCTGGAACCTCTCTGTTCGCTGTTTCGCTGCGACCTGCGCGTCCGGTCCCATTAGTGACCACCGCGTCCGGTCAATACAAGTTTATACGTGCGAAAACTAGCCGTTGGAGCACGCTACTGACCTGCGCGTCCGGTCAGTTCGACAGGCGCGTCCGGTCAGTTCGACAGGCGCGTCCGGTCAGTTCGACCGGCGCGTTCGGTCGACCCGAATCTTGCCCAATGAAGGGGTACAACGGCTATATTCGTATGGGGGCTTATAAATAGCCCCTTGGCCGGCCTTGGCTGGTGCTTGGCACCCTTGGGACTTAGTTCCATGCTTTGGGAGTGCTAGGAGAGCCTCTAACTCACTTGTGCTTGCTAGATTGCGAATCAATAAGCGAGTGAGTGATTCTAGTGCAATTGCATTGTGAGATTGCATCGAGTGGCACTAGGTGATCGTGTTGCAAGCCGGTGGTGCTTGTTACTCTTGGAGGTTGCCACCTCCTAGACGGCTTGGTGGCTCGTGGCTCCGTCGAAGCACGCAAGAAGATTATGCGAGGCTCCGGAGAAGCTTTGTGAGGGGGATTATGCTCACCCCGCGGGGATCGCGAAGAGCAACTCTAGTTGAGCGTGTCATTGAGCTACCACACTTGATGGTGGGTTCTTGCGGCACCTTTTGAGAGGCTCGGTGTGTGACCGATTAGCCATCGAACCATGAAGTGTTGGTCGACACAACGGGGACGTAGCTTGGTGGCAACCAAGTGAACCTCGGGAGAAAATCACCGTGTCAACATTGTCTACTCTTCTCGGTGGTTTGCCTTCGTTGTAAGGTCCAAATAGGCTAGAGGGGGGGTGAATAGCCTAATTAAAACTTCTACAAGAATTACTTAACCACGAGTTAGTACGAAAGGTGGCGAAGCAAAAGCACTAGCTTCTAACTAATTAAGCAAGCCACCTACACAAGTCTAGTACAAGGCTATTCACTAAACACAACAACAACTATAAGCTAGAAACGATAAGTAATACGAGAGAAGAGCTTCGAGTGATTATACCGCCGTGAAGAGAAATACCAATCAATCAATCATACAAGAGAAATCCTCGGGAAGAGAATGACACAAGAATTTATCCCGAGGTTCACTTGCTTCCCGGCAAGCTACTCCCCGTTGTGGCGATACACCCACTTGTCGGTTCGCGAGCTAATCGACTATCAAGAGTCGAGCCCTCGGCGGGCGCCGCACAACCGTACACAAGATGGGGATCCTCCAAGCCACGAGCTCCACTAGAGTATCCAATTTGCGAACTCCCGCGGGGATGGATCAAGAACCCCTTACAACACTTGGTGAAGGCTCCAACAATCTCCAATTGTGAGCTCAATCACCTCCACTGCTCCAAGCCGTCTACCGTGTCGGGAAACACGGAAGAGTAACAAGAAATCCGCAGCAACTCGAAGATCAAGTGCCTCTAAAATGCAACTCTCAAGCAATGCACTTGAATCTCACTCAATCTCACTCAAGATATGCAACTATGCAAAGAGATGAGTGGAGGGGTTGTTCTCTAGCTCAAAGTATGTCTCTATATCTCAAAATATGCAAGAGTTACCCTCAAACCCCGGCCAACCTCTATTTATAGCGAAGGGGTACGCAGCTAGCCGTTACAGACGACGCAGCGAAAAACGCACTGACCGGACGCTCCGGTCAGGGTGACCGGACGCGTCCGGTCACTACACGACAGCAAGAAACAGTGCGTGTCAGAACTAGCCGTTGCCATGACCGGACGCGCTGAACCGATTGACCGGACGCGACAGTGCCCGCGTCCGGTCGCATTCCAGTATGCTCCCGTTGAGACCGGACGCGTCCGATCGCACGTGACCGGACGCGCCGCGCGTCCGATCGTTACTCCGCTTCGCTCTACCCTTCTGGACGCCTGACCGGACGCTCCAGTTACGTGAGGGACCGGACGCGCCGGTCGCGCGCTCTGATTCGCTCAGGAGAACTGACCGGACGCGCTGTTGAACTGACCGGACGCCACAGTGCCAGCGTCCGATTAGAGTCCAGTAAGCTCCCTGGATGACCGGACGTGTCCGGTCATCAGTGACCGGACGCGCTGCGCGTCCGATCATCAAACTGAAAACCACGCAGACGCTGAACACTGACCGGACGCGTCCGGTCATATAGAGACCGCGTCCGGTCCAGCGTCCGGTCATCTCTGTGACCTCCGTTCGCCTCCGTTTCTTTTCCGACTTCCGGCGCAATAGAAAATAGGCATTTCACTTCTCCAAAAAGCGCCGAATCCCGCCTCGCAAGCTCGGCGGGAGGGAGAGAGGAACCCAAACCCCTCTCTACCGCTTAAACTCCACCGCCTTCACAAACTGTGCTAACACCACCAAGTGTACACCACCATGTGCATGTGTGTTAGCATTTCATAAATCATTTCTCAAGGCGTTATGTTAGCTTTTTACTAGATCCTAATGCATATGCTCAAGACATTGATCTAGTGGCACTTGATTTCCGAGCTAACCGTGATTGCCCCTCTTGATAGTCGGCCATGTATCCTAAACCCGGTCAATCACTTCTCTACTCATCTTAGACCGGCAAAAGGAAAACCCTATGGTTATACCTTTGCCTTGAGCTCTTAGATCCTTCTCCACTTGATCATCATGTCCTTCCTTTTATGTGCATCTTCACCATGATCATCATTTCATGTCCATGCACCATCTTTTTGTGATCTTATGGCCACCACACCTTGCCACATACACCTTCATCGCATGTGTTGCTTATGCCTAACTCAAAACACCTAACACATGGCATTAACAACTTGGTGTCATTAATTACCAAAACCAAACTTGGGCTTTCAATCTCCCCCTTTTTGGTAATTGATGACAACCATCACAAAGATATGAAATGAAATCAATTTTCAATTTCGATAGTATTAGCTCCCCCTACATATGTGCTTCCATGAGTTTGGTTCAATTATGCACATATGTATGGATTTGAATTTTGGGAGAGTTACTACTATCAAATTGATGCTAAAGTATATAAAATGGACCTTTGAAGCGTGATACCAATCGGAGTTGCCTTTATATACCATCCTTAGCATCGATGTAGCTAGACACCACTTGTAATCTATCACTTGTAAAGATCACAAACACTAAAGTACCCCGTGAGATCAACATTATAAGCAAAAGGTGTCTAGATACCACTTGTAAAGCTACTCTCAACAAATCATCATTCAAGTTCTATTTCTAGCATACACCATTCAATCATGAATATCGAAATTAAACTTTGCAATGCAACATTTCATCATGTTAATGCACATACAAATGCAACAAATAATCCATGAGCTTGCTTCCCCTACTTATGTGCTCAAAATTTAATTTCTCTCTTTGTGACTTTTCTCTCCCTTGTGACTTTTCTCTCCCTCTTATTATATTTTATTTCCTCTTTGCAATATCTTTGTGACTTTTCTCTCCTCCTTTGTCAACAATCACCAAAAAGGTGCCTAGAATAGGTAATTTTAGTGAGAGATAAGTCAATCATGAAAGGATCAAGATGCCCAAGAGGGGGGGTGAATTGGGCTTTTCTAAAAATAAAAGCAAGGATTAAATCCTACAAGCTAGAATTCACCCCTAGAGTCTACTTGTGTTCCTAGTGAGTCTACCGATACAAAGTTTTGCACCCTAGTTTCCAATCCTAGTCTAGCATGGCAAGTCTAGGAATGTAAACAAGCAATGTAAGTAAATACGAGAAAGTAAATGCTTGAATGTAAAGGGGCAAGGAACACGGCGATGTTTTTCCGAGGTATCGGAGAGTCGCCACTCCCCACTAGTCCTCGTTGGAGCACCCGCGCAAGGGTGTCGCTCCCCCTTGATCCGCGCAAGGATCAAGTGCTCTCTACGGGTTGATTCTTCGACACTCCGTCGCGGTGAATCACCCACAACCGCTCACAAGATGAGTTGGGTCATCCACAAGCTCCGCCGGATGAACACCAAACTCCCAATCACCACCAAGCCGTCTAGGTGATGGCGATCACCAAGAGTAACAAGCTAGAACTCTCACTTGACCTCTACGAGCCTAAATGAGAAAGTGGATGCACACTTGTTACTCTCTAATCTCTAGTGAGGAACTCACAAGCTTTGATTCTCAAATCTCTATCCTCACTAGTGCTCTTGCACTACCTTGCACTTTAAAGGTGTTTATCAGCTGAACAAATGAGCAAGAGACCTCTAAAAGAGGTGGTGGGGATGTATTTATACACCCCACAGACGAAACGAACCGTTACCTGCTGACTCAGCAAAAACTCGAGCTGACCGGACGCGCCGGTCGTAATGACCGGACGCGCCGGTCGTACTCACCGGACGCGCCGGTCGTACAGACCGGACGCGCCGGTCGCTCGTAACGGTCAAAACCGAAAAACACCTAAATGACCGGACGCGCCGGTCAGGGATGACCGGACGCGTCCGATCGTGCGTGGAGCTTACTGTACTCGCACCGGACGCGCTACCGCGTCCGATGGGTGATGACCGGACGCGTCCGGTCGTCTCAGGACCTTACTGGACTATGACCGGACGCGCCGATCACACCCAGGTCGCGTCCGATGGGGTGTTTCCTTAAGTGACACGTGTTGACTTCTGACCACCGCGTCCGGTCCTCGCGAGGACCGCGTCCGGTGCTCAGAGCTGAAACCTCAGTCGCGGAAGTAAACTGACCGGACGCGTCCGGTCATGCCGAGGACCGCGTCCGGTCACTGGAAAAAGACCTGAAACTCTCCGCAAAGCGTTACAACTTGAACCAAGTTGCTCCCAACTGAACTTTGAGCTATTCTAAAGCTGCCTAGCACCAAGTTTAACAAGTGTGCACCACACCTAAACATAGGACTCGCCTAGGTCAAGCTACCCGCTCATGCCCCCCTTTATAGTACGGCCAAAAGAGAAAAACGAAGATCCTAACGACTATTCCAAATGTCTCTCAACACCTCGACATCCGGAACTAACCGTCCTTAATCTTGACGTCACTCTTTTGAGAACCGAAACGATTTCCATCAAGGGGCATGAATACCATGGTGCCCAAAGCAGTTAAAACCTCCATGACCTAACTTACCAAAGTTTCTGCAAAACACATGTTAGTCATGGTAATAAAGCGTTGTCATCAATTGCCGAAACCAAACCTCGGGGCCTAGATGCTTTCAATCTCCCCCTTTTTGGTGATTGATGACAATACTCAGATATGAAAGATTTGAGTTGAGGTTTTTGAACATGCATGGTACACATAAGCAACAAGCAATTAAGTAGAGACGTGAAAGGAAATGCTTATGTGTCCCAAGCCAAAAGAGTGTACTCATAAGATAAGACAAAAAGCGTTAGTACACAAAAGGATATAGCTCATAATTTATCGAAGTAAGGCACGGAAGCACAACCTTAGAGCTATAATTAAAACGGTGACAAGAGATAACACTAACAGGATGAAACATTAAGACTTAAGGTTTATCTCACAATGACATGTCACACGAATGCAATAACTGAAAAGTAAACATGATGCATGAATGTAGCACACAGGAAAAACGAAAAAACAGCTCTCAAATCTCCCCCTGAAACTACTCTCTCTCCCCCTTTGGCATCAAGCGCCAAAAGAAAAAGCTAATCTAAGGATCTGATGGGGGGACAGACGGAGTCGTGTCGGGTGCCGAGGTGCGCGGAGTAATGATGAAGTGCAGAGAATCGCCCTCGGAATCTGAGCTATCTGGCTGACCCTCTGATGAAGCATGTGGCTGTGTAACTGTCTGGGTCTGAACAGCAGGAACAGGCACTGTCGAAGTAGTAACGATAGGATCCGTCTGAGTGACCTGAGCCTGTAGCGAGCCAGTAGCAGGAGGATCTGTGGAGGCAACTGACGAAGGTATAGTCTCTGTAGTACCAGTTCCTGTCACTGGAGGAATAACTGCCTCTGAAGCTAACAACCCTGAAGAAGTAGCAACTGTAGTATGCGAGGGCGTCGGCTGACCAGTCAACTCGCTGTATGTAGCACTGAAATCACCGAAAGGTGTGCCTGTCAGGAGGTGAGGGCGAGGCTGGTCTGATGGTGTAAACCCCGTGTGAATAGGAGTGAAGCTCGGGGACTGGAAAGACTGGGGAACCTGCCGCTGTGGAGATGTGAACTGGTGACTCGGCTGTCCCTGACTCGACGGATCAGAAGCTGGTAAAGAGGAAGTCAGGACAGAAGTAGGCGGAGGAACCCCAACCGTGACTAGATGGCGCAGGAGGTCCAAGTATTGCTGCTGACTAGCTGCAGTCTGACGCTGAAGCTCATATTGCTGTCGCTGCATTTCAACTTGCTGTCTCTGGATTTCAAGCTGCTGACGCTGAAACTCGTCCTGACGAGCCTGAATCTGTGCAAATGCTGCAGCTGTGTCCTGAGCCTGTCGCTGGATTTGCTGTTGCTGTTGCTCCTGTGCCTGGGTCAACCTCTCAAGAATTGCCACCATGGCTGGGTCTGTGCGGGAGGCTGAACCAGAGCCACCGGCCTCGTGGTCGTGGGACCAAGGAGACCGGTACCTGGGGATGGGCTGGTAGTCCTCATCAGTGCTGTCAGATGTCCCATCCTCAGGAAGGTCAGCAGGCTGAGCGTCAAGATCTGCAAGCTCTGCCTCTGCAAGCTCATCAACTGTGGCGTCCTGCTCAGCTGCTGTCTCAGGTACCTCAGGTCGCACACGCTGTCCTGGCACTGGGGCCTGATCTCTGGTAACTGACGTCCAGAGCTGACGGATATCATACTCAGGAAAAGCAGTGGTGGTATCTGATATCTCAGCTCGGATCTCTGCTGGCATCTGAATAGATGATCTGATAAGGAAGCAGATCCAGTGTGCGTAGGGCAGCTGACGATTACCCTTGAAGCCCTCAGCTATGGTGTCCTCCATCTCACTAAGTATGAGATCCCATATATCAAACCGTGTCTGTGAGAGGAGGTGGTGAACAACCCATAACTGCATCCGAGTCAGTCCCTCTCTGTAGCCAAGTCTGGGAAGGAGTGTGCGTCTGACAATAGCGTCCAAAACTCTGGCTAGTGGAGTCAAACTGGCGGGCGTGCGTCGAGACCCTTCGCCAAAAGGCTCACGGAAGCAGGGTCGAACTAAGTCGGTAGGTGGCACTGTCCCGCCGTGAGGGCGTCTCGGAGGAGGAGTCTGACCATAACACAGCTGATGTATCTTTGTGTCAAAAGCTGGGAGTCTGAGAATCTCCCGCACTCTGCTGCTGTATAGGCGGTGATCGCGGCCTCGGAATGCAAAGTGAATGAAATCATGGGCAGGATCAATCCATAGTGAAGCATAAAACTCTCTCACCCATGTGCCGCAGTATGCACCTGTCCGTCCAAGAAGATCTGACAAGCCTGGCAGAAAGGACAGGTGCGGACGTAGCTGCTCTCCCACAACCTCGACTAGTGACTCAAGTCGACAGACCCTCTGTGGTCGGAAAGCAATACCGCTGTCAACTAGAGCTCTGTAGAAATCCTCCTGAAGAGGGGTATAGAATCCTTCTGAAGCTCTGGGATCCCTCACAGGTGGAAACCACCGACTGACCTCCACGAACCTCAACCCGTGCACCTGACGTGCTGTAGCACCCCTCAAGTCAAAGTGCTCGACCGGGGGTGAACCTCTAGCTCTGGGAGGAGGCCGTGCTCCACGTCGCTGACCCTCTGGCCGAGGAGACACCTGAGTACGGGCGCGTGTAGAGCGGCGACGTACGGGAGACTGAGCTGGCTGCTCCTCTGTATCTGCTGTAGCCTCTGGAGCCTCTGTGGTCTCTGTGGGTGGATCAACTGACATATCCTCTGCAGCTCTAGAATCCTCAGTGCCCTCAGTGGCCTCTGTGCCGAGCTGTCGACCTTCAAGATGAAAGCGACGCTCGCCTATGCGTATGCCACTGCTCCTGCCACCTCTCTCTGCCTGCTCTGCTGCATCTGCTACGGCCTGAGCAATCTCTGCCTCTGTGAGTGTCTTCTTCTTCTTTCTGGCCAAGACCTTGACACGCTTCCCACGTGCAATATCAGACCGACGAGGGGGACTGTCGTTCCCGTCACCAGGAGCACCACCGGCGTTCTTGCAACGCACCATACTGACACAGTGACTGAGAACCTCTGTAAGATGATGAACTGTCACTCAAGAGGCTTGGCCTCAATCCGTATCCGCAGGCTTGGCCTCGGATTTAGCAAACTGAACTCACCCGACACACGGACAGACTCGCTGCAACGACGGAATAGAGAGATCTACTATAAGCACATATACGACTAAAAGATACGAAACCCTAGAGAAAGCAAGCATATGTGATACGATGAGAATTGAGACGTGAAGCTACCTCGGATTGATGAGACGACGGTGACCTAGATTGCGAAATTTCCGAATCCACCGGACGAGCTCTTCGCGAAGAGGACTACTCGCGACGAAACTTGTTGACGAACGAACGAACGACCGTCGAACCCTAGGGTTAGGGTTAGGGTTAGGGTAGATCGATGGAAAACGATCGAGGGCAAGCACGAGTCGTACCAAAGTCGGGGACGAAGCTGGCTCGCAGGGGCGCGGCTCACCGGCGGTGGTGGCTCGGTCGGGCGACGGCGGCGTGGCGGTGGCGCGGCTGCGGGCGGCGCGGCTGCGGGCGGCGCGGCTGCGGGCGGCGCGGGTGCGGCAGCGAGCAGACGAGCGCGTGCGTGGCAGCGAGCAGACGAGCGTGAGCTCGACAGAAGTTCGCCGGTGGCAGGGAGGACGACGGCGGAGACGGCGAGTCGGCGGATAGGGCAAGGCGGCGGCGGAAGCTCGGGCGGGTGAAATAAAATCGGTCGGGGACGAAACGGTTTTATAAGGAGTTAGATCCGCGCGACATGTGATGACCGGACGCAGTGGTCGATATGACCGGACGCGGTGGTGCAGCGTCCGGTCATACTCCAGTAAGCTCCTGGAGTGACCTGACGCGTCCGGTGCGGACTGACCGGACGCGGTCAGAGTCCGGTCATTGGAAGTTCGGGAAAACATCGCGAATGACCGGACGCGGTGGTGGTAACCGGGACCGGACGCGGTGGTCGACCAGAGGCGCGTCCGGTGCAGCGTCCGATCATTAGATCTGGAGTTGGTCTTCTGGATGACCGGACGCGCTGCTGGACGCCGAGACCGGACGCGGTGGTGAAGCACTACTGCGTCCGGTGCAGCGTCCGGTGCAGCGTCCGGTGCAGCGTCCGGTGACTGTTCTTCGCCCTTCTTTGTTCCGAACTTCGACGCGACTTCTCCCAATCAGGTTCCAATTCAAAGAGACACAAATAAACACCAATTGGAACACGAAGTGAGAGACCTCACTCAAACCCTCAAGGATTTTAAAATAGATTGCCTTAGGCTAGTATTATTTTTAAGAAAATAGGCAATAAACACCCAAGGAGCAACGTATGGCCACGCAATAGAGTTTTTGAACCTTTAGGAGCGTCAAAATGCTCTCTCTATCCATGGACGAACACAGAGGTTGCTCAAAACTTAACCGAAAAGAAACGACAAGAACAACAACCATGCATATGCAATGCAATACATGAAGGTAAAACTAGAATGCTTGTCAAGTTTGATCCACGGTTAGGCTTTTTCACTCCTCCAAGAAAGGGTTATCGTAACCGTGTTAGCCAAGCCCTAAAAACAATGCGATAATCATAGACATGACATATTATACAATGCAATGCAAGGGACAACACACGCTCATTTTTTAAAGTTACTAGAATCAAGCACATTGAGCTCACTTCTTAACCTACAAAAGGTTGCCTCATCCAAAGGTTTCGTGAAGATATCCGCTAATTGATTTTCACTTCTTACACCTTCTAGTGATATGTCATTTTTAGCAACGTGATCTCTTAGAAAGTGATGGCGGATATCAATGTGCTTGGTGCGAGAGTGTTGTACCGGATTGTTAGCAATTTTAACGGCACTTTCGTTGTCACATAAAAGTGGCACCTTTTCAAGAACAATTCCATAGTCTAGGAGGGTTTGTTTCATATATAGGATTTGTGCACAACAAGCCCCCGCGGCAATGTATTCCGCCTCGGCGGTGGACAAAGCCACACTGTTTTGCTTTTTAGATGACCAAGATACTAAAGACCTTCCAAGCAAATGGCACCCTCCGGATGTGCTTTTTCTATCAATCTTGCAACCGGCATAGTCCGAATCGGAATAGCCAACTAGTTGGAATCTAGCTCCTTTGGGATACCAAAGACCAATGCTTGGGGTGAGCTTAAGATATCTTAGGATTCTTTTTACGGCACTTAGGTGAGGTTCTTTAGGGCATGCTTGAAAGCGAGCACACATGCACACACTAAACATGATATCGGGCCTAGATGCGGTAAGGTATAATAAGCTACCAATCATAGAACGGTAGAGAGTTTGATCAATCGGTTTACCTCCCTCATCTAGGTCGAGATGTCCATTTGATGGCATTGGGGTCTTGATTGGTTTGCATTCTTCCATCTTGAATCTTTTGAGAAGATCCTTGGTATACTTTTCTTGAGAGATGAAAATCCCTTCTCTCATTTGCTTTACTTGAAAGCCAAGGAAGAATGTGAGCTCACCAATCATTGACATCTCGAATTCCTTTGACATCAATTCACCAAATTCTTTGCAATAATCTTCATTTGTTGATCCGAAGATAATATCATCAACATATACTTGACAAATGAAGATCTCCCCATTAAACTTCTTGGTGAATAGTGTGGTGTCGACCTTCCCAATGGTGAAGCCCTTCTCAATGAGGAAGTCCCGAAGGCGTTCATACCACGCTCTAGGGGCTTGCTTGAGCCCATATAACGCCTTGGACAACCTATAAACATGATTAGGATATCTAGGGTCTTCAAACCCGGGAGGTTGATTAACATAGACTAGTTCATTTATAAAACCATTTAAAAATGCACTTTTCACATCCATTTGATATAGTTTCATATCATGATGTGATGCATAAGCAAGGAGGATACGAATGGCTTCAAGTCTTGCAACGGGTGCAAAGGTTTCTCCAAAATCAAGACCTTCAACTTGAGAGAACCCCTTTGCAACTAGTCTTGCCTTGTTCCTCACCACTATGCCTTGGTCATCTTGCTTGTTTCGGAACACCCACTTGGTTCCAATGACTCTTGCACCTTTGGGATGCTCTTCAAGTGTCCATACTTGATTGCGGGTGAAGTTGTTTAATTCTTCATGCATTGCAATCACCCAATCCGGATCTTGAAGAGCTTCTTCTACATTCTTAGGTTCAACACAAGAGACAAAAGAGTGATGTTCAACAAAAGAAGCTAGCTTTTGGGATCGAGTCATTACTCCCTTTGTAGGACTCCCTATGATGAGATCTTGTGGATGTGCTTGAAGTAGTGGTGAATTTCTTTTATCAATCACTTGAGGAGGTGGATGAGGAGCATCAACATCTTGAGCTTGTGCCTCGGATTGTTCATGAGAGACATGAGTGTCTTCATTTTCAACTCTCTCATTCTTGTTATCATCTTGAGGCACACGTGATGAAGATGGTGGATCAACAATTTGTACATCGTCATCATCATCTTTTGGCTTGATGTCTCCCACGAGCATGTTCTTCATGGCCTTCCTCAAGGGTTCATCACCTACATCATCACAATTCTCAATTGCTCCTTGGGAGCCATTAGATTCATCAAATTCCACATCATATGTTTCTTCAACCAAACCGGTGGCATGGTTAAATACTCTATATGCTTTGGACTTTGATGAGTAACCAACAAGAAAGCCAATATCACAACGTCTTTGAAACTTCCCTAGGTGTTGACGCTTCTTGTAGATGTAACATTTGCAACCAAACACCCGGAAGAAGGAAACGTCCGGCTTCTTGCCATTTAGCAACTCATAGGGGGTCTTGCCAAGAAACTTTTGTAGGAAGAGGCGATTTGAAGCATAGCATGCGGTGTTGATTGCCTCGGCCCACAACTTCTCCGGAGTGTTGTACTCATCTAGCATTGTTCTTGCAAGGGTGATCAAAGTTCGGTTCTTTCTCTCAACTACACCATTTTGTTGAGGAGTGTAGGTTGAAGACACCTCATGCTTGATTCCAATTTCATCACAATAAGCTTCAATGTTGGTGTTGTCAAATTCTTTCCCATTGTCACTTCTAATCTTCTTTACCTTGACTTCAAATTCATTTTGAGCTCTCTTTGCAAACTTCTTGAAGCAATTTGCCACTTCGGATTTGTCATGAAGGAAGAAAGTCCATGTATACCTTGAGTAGTCATCCACTATCACAAGACAATAGAGATTACCACCCAAGCTCTTGTATGTTGTAGGCCCAAACAAATCCATGTGTAGAAGTTCCAACACCCTTGAAGTTGACATGAAAGCTTTGGTTGGATGAGTGTTTGCAACTTGTTTGCCCGCTTGACATGCACTACAAGGTTTGTCCTTTTCAAACTTCACATCCTTCAATCCTCTCACTAGTTCTTTCTTCAATAGCTTGTTGAGAGTGTTCATTCCAACATGAGCAAGCCTCCTATGCCAAAGCCAACCAAGTGAGGTCTTGGTGAATAAACATGTCATCAAATTTGCATCTTCGGAGGTGAAGTCAACAAGATAAAGATTATTGTATCTAAAGCCTTTGAATATCACTTGCTTGTCATCTATCTTTGAAACTTCCACTTCATTTGGTGTGAACAAGCATTGGAAGCCAAGGTCACAAAGTTGCCCAACGGACAACAAGTTGAAACTCAATGAAGCAACATAGAGCACATTTGAGAGTGAGTGATCATGTGATATTGCAATCTTGCCTATACCCTTGACTTTGCTCTTTGAATTATCCCCAAATGTGATCTTCTCTTGACATATACCATTCTCTTCAATGGTGGTGAACATACGAGGATCACCGGTCATATGTTGAGTGCAACCACTATCAATAACCCAATGAGTTCCACCGGTCTTGTAGTTCACCTACACACAAGAGATCAAGCTTTTTGTTTAGGGACCCAAACTTGAGAGGGGCCCTTGACTTTATCCACTAGTGACTTGGCAACCCATATTTTCTTTGGCCTATTCTTGTTTGGGGGACCCAAAAACATGACTTTCATCTTTCCATTTGAATCTTTTCTTAGCATATAGTGAGCATTGAAAGCGAAAGGTCTAGCATGCTTGGGCAAGGGTTGTGGTGGTGGAGTTTTGCATTCATGAGCAAAGTGACCTTCTTGACCACACTCAACACATCTCTTTGGCTTGGGCTTTGACTTGCTTGGTTGTTGTTGAGCTTTTGCTTTCTTCTCTTGATTTGCCAAGTACCCAATACCACTTCTATCCATCTTCATTACGGTGTTCATGAGGAGCTCACTTTGCAAATGTTGGCCTCTTGTGAACTTGCTTAGGCCGGTCTTGAGATGCTCTTTTTCTTGCTTTAGCTTTTTGTTTTCTTCAATGAGTGACTCATTTGTTGGTTGCTTCTCAAGAGCCATCAAACCTTTTAGCTTCTTGTTCTCACTTGCAAGCTTCTCATTTTCACTCTTAATCTTGGCATAATCATCATGGTTGCTTGACTCAACCACACTCTTGCCTTTGCTACTAGAACCTTGCTCAATGCTTTCAATGATCAAGTCATCACATGATGTAGCTATATCACACTTAACAACATGGTTAGTAGCATCATGTGTCTCAAGAGCAAGTTCATTAGCAACCACAAGACTATCATAATCAATTTTTAATGTGGTATATTTGTCCTTTAGAGAATTGTATCTAGTGATGAGCTCATCATGCTTCTTCTCAAATTTATCATGTTGATCTTTAAGCTCTTTATAGGAGGTTTTGAGTTCCTTGAGAGTGGAAGACATCACTTCATTTTGAACTCTAAACTCACCACTAGTCTTTTGAATATTTTCAAGCTTTGATGAGAGTGATTCATTTTCATTTTGAAGATCATCATTTTCACTTCTAGTTCTTCTTATGATTTTAGTGTATTTGTTTAACAATTTTACAAGTTCATCATAAGAAGGTGAGTCATATTCATCATCACTATCACTATCGTCATCATCATCACTATCATTGTTTTGTACCTTTCGTTCACCCTTGGCCATAAGGCATAGGTGAGTAGTGGACGATGATGGTGAAGGAGGTGGTGAAGGTGGTGATGAAGATGTTGGTGAAGATGATGGCCCCATCACAAATGCGGCAACCTTTTCTTTCTCATCATTGCTTTCATCTTCGGAGGACTCACATGATGATTCAATGTCGGTGAGCCAATCACCAACAATGTAAGCCTTTCCTCCCTTCTTTTTCTTGTGGAACTCCTTCTTTTTGCCATCCTTCTTCTTGTATGGCTTGTTCCTCTTCTTCTCTTCTTCTTCATCACTTGAATCATTTTTCTTGCCCTTGTTTTTGTTCTTGTACTTGTCTTTTGGTGGTCTAGGGCATTGATGAGCTAGATGACCAAGTTCACCACAATTGTAGCAATCCATCTCCGAGATTGGCTTTCTCTTGCTACTTGTGAAGAATTTCTTCTTCTTGCCATCGAACTTGATGCCACTCTTGTTAAGCTTCTTTAACATCTTGGTGGTCTTTCTCACCATGAGTGCAAGTGATTCATCATCAACATCACTATCACTTGAGCTTTCTTGCACCATCATGGCTTGGCCTTTTATCTTCTTCTTGTCATGACTAGCTTTGAAGGCCAAGTCTTTCTTCTTGGAAGATGATGAGCCCTCTTCCGGAGTGATATGCATGTACATCTCATGAGCATTGATTTTCCCCAAAACTTGCGTTGGTGTTGCGGTGGAAAGATCACTTTGGTGAAGCACGGTGACAATATGTCCATACTTCTCAACGGGAAGCACACTCAAGATCCTTCTTGCAACATCCGATTGACTCATTTTGGTGAGCCCAAGAGCATTGAGGTCCTCTACAAGAACATTCAAGCGAGTGTACATGTCATTAGCACTTTCTTTTGGAAGCATCTCAAAAGAGTTAATTTTCTTTAAGGCTATGTGATAGCGTTCCTCACGCTCACTCTTAGTTCCCTCATGGAGAGCACAAAGATTTTCCCACAATTCATGAGCGTTCTTTGCATTACGCACGCGATTGAAGATATCTTTGCCTAAGCCCCGGTAGAGTGCATTTTTGGCCTTTGCATTCCACCGGTCGTACTTCTCCTCGTCACCACTTGGGTTAGCGGGATCCCTTATGGGGGGAAGCCCTTCGGTTGCGGCTCTAAGACACCCAACATCTATGGCTTCGAGGTACGCCTCCATACGAATTTTCCAATATGGAAAATCGTCTCCCTCAAAAATGGGAGGTGGTCCTTCCCCATTAGACATCTTGCTCTAGGCGGTAAAGCCTAAAAGTAGAGCAACACGGCTCTGATACCAATTGAAAGGATCAAGATGCCCAAGAGGGGGGGTGAATTGGGCTTTTCTAAAAATAAAAGCAAGGATTAAATCCTACAAGCTAGAATTCACCCCTAGAGTCTACTTGTGTTCCTAGTGAGTCTACCGATACAAAGTTTTGCACCCTAGTTTCCAATCCTAGTCTAGCATGGCAAGTCTAGGAATGTAAACAAGCAATGTAAGTAAATACGAGAAAGTAAATGCTTGAATGTAAAGGGGCAAGGAACACGGCGATGTTTTTCCGAGGTATCGGAGAGTCGCCACTCCCCACTAGTCCTCGTTGGAGCACCCGCGCAAGGGTGTCGCTCCCCCTTGATCCGCGCAAGGATCAAGTGCTCTCTACGGGTTGATTCTTCGACACTCCGTCGCGGTGAATCACCCACAACCGCTCACAAGATGAGTTGGGTCATCCACAAGCTCCGCCGGATGAACACCAAACTCCCAATCACCACCAAGTCGTCTAGGTGATGGCGATCACCAAGAGTAACAAGCTAGAACTCTCACTTGACCTCTACGAGCCTAAATGAGAAAGTGGATGCACACTTGTTACTCTCTAATCTCTAGTGAGGAACTCACAAGCTTTGATTCTCAAATCTCTATCCTCACTAGTGCTCTTGCACTACCTTGCACTTCAAAGGTGTTTATCAGCTGAACAAATGAGCAAGAGACCTCTAAAAGAGGTGGTGGGGATGTATTTATACACCCCACAGACGAAACGAACCGTTACCTGCTGACTCAGCAAAAACTCGAGCTGACCGGACGCGCCGGTCATAATGACCGGACGCGCCGGTCGTACTCACCGGACGCGCCGGTCGTACAGACCGGACGCGCCGGTCGCTCGTAACGGTCAAAACCGAAAAACACCTAAATGACCGGACGCGCCGGTCAGGGATGACCGGACGCGTCCGATCGTGCGTGGAGCTTACTGTACTCGCACCGGACGCGCTACCGCGTCCGATGGGTGATGACCGGACGCGTCCGGTCGTCTCAGGACCTTACTGGACTATGACCGGACGCGCCGATCACACCCAGGTCGCGTCCGATGGGGTGTTTCCTTAAGTGACACGTGTTGACTTCTGACCACCGCGTCCGGTCCTCGCGAGGACCGCGTCCGGTGCTCAGAGCTGAAACCTCAGTCGCGGAAGTGAACTGACCGGACGCGTCCGGTCATGCCGAGGACCGCGTCCGGTCACTGGAAAAAGACCTGAAACTCTCCGCAAAGCGTTACAACTTGAACCAAGTTGCTCCCAACTGAACTTTGAGCTATTCTAAAGCTGCCTAGCGCCAAGTTTAACAAGTGTGCACCACACCTAAACATAGGACTCGCCTAGGTCAAGCTACCCGCTCATGCCCCCCCTTTATAGTACGGCCAAAAGAGAAAAACGAAGATCCTAACGACTATTCCAAATGTCTCTCAACACCTCGACATCCGGAACTAACCGTCCTTAATCTTGACGTCACTCTTTTGAGAACCGAAACGATTTCCATCAAGGGGCATGAATACCATGGTGCCCAAAGCAGTTAAAACCTCCATGACCTAACTTACCAAAGTTTCTACAAAACACATGTTAGTCATGGTAATAAAGCGTTGTCATCAATTGCCGAAACCAAACCTCGGGGCCTAGATGCTTTCAAATCAATATGAGGGAGTCCTAATTATGGTTCAACCTAGATCACTTGCCTAGAATATGTAATTCGGTTTGATCCAAGGACAAGCTTTTTCACACCTCATAAAGTATAAGGGTTATCTTGACCATGTTGAATTACACATCATGAGCTCATTTTCTAGATTCAACACTAGGTTTGCAAGCCCACAAACATGTCATATGCTATCACTAGATCAATCAAACATAGAAGCAATAGTGGTACCATATATACATCAAAATTATTTGATTTTCATGAATGAGCCTATTTGTCATGCAAATATGTCTATATGTTCTAAACATGTCCTTAGCAAAGTATGAATGATATGCCAAACAACTTTACCTTGCTATGTTGGAGGAGAGGCATGTCATATAAGAATGTGGGGGTGCACTCATTTCAAGTTGGAGAAGTCAAGTATGTTCAATTCATTCTTCATCTTGTAAAATCTCTTTTCATCAAGTGGCTTTGTAAAGATGTCGGCTAGTTGATCTTCGGTGCCAATGCTCTCAATGCTAATATCACCCTTTTGTTGATGGTCTCTTATGAAGTGATGCCTTATGTCAATGTGCTTGGTTCTTGAATGTTGAATCGGATTTTGTGTCATCTTGATAGCACTTTCATTATCACAAAACAAAGGCACATTCTTGAATTTAATTCCAAAGTCATTCAAAGTGGCCTTCATCCAAAGCAATTGTGCACAACAACTACCGACACTAATGTATTCGGCCTCGGCGGTAGATAGTGCAACACTATTTTGTTTCTTTGATGACCATGAAACAAGAGACCTTCCAAGCAATTGACAAGTGCCACTTGTGCTCATTCTATCAATCTTGCATCCACCATAGTCGGAGTCTGAATATCCAATCAACTCAAAATTAGACCCCTTGGGATACCATAATCCAACATCATGAGTGCCCTTAAGATATCTCAATATCCTCTTGGTTGCTTTCAAGTGACTTTCTCTAGGTGAAGCTTGATATCTTGCACACTTGCATATACTAAACATCACATCCGGCCTAGAAGCGGTGACATAGAGCAAACTTCCAATCATGGACCGGTATTGCTTTTGATCTACCATGTTTCCACTATCATCAATACCCAATTGATCATTAGTGCCCATTGGTGTGCTCATTTGCTTAGCATCTTGTAATCCAAACTTCTTGATCATGTCCTTGATGTACTTGCCTTGACTTACAAAAGTGCCATTCTTCATTTGCTTGATTTGAAGTCCAAGGAAGTAACTAAGCTCTCCAATCATAGACATCTCAAACTCATTAGCCATCACATTTCCAAACTCTTCACAAAAGTCTTGGTTAGTTGATCCAAAGATAATGTCATCCACATAGATTTGCAACACAAATAAGTCATTTCCAAGCTTCTTGGTGAAGAGAGTAGTGTCAACCTTTCCCATCTTGAACCCTTTAGAGAGGAGAAAGTCTCTCAACCTCTCATACCATGGTCTAGGTGCTTGCTTCAAACCATACAATGCCTTATTTAGCTTGTAAACATGGTCAGGCTTCTTGTCATCTTCAAAACCGGGAGGTTGCTCAACATAAACTTCTTCATTGATGTAGCCATTTAGAAATGCACTCTTGACATCCATTTGATAGAGCTTGATGTTGTGTGCACAAGCATATGCTAATAAGATTCTAATAGCCTCCAATCTTGCAACCGGTGCATATGTCTCTCCAAAGTCAAGACCCTCAACTTGAGTGTATCCTTGTGCTACTAATCTTGCTTTGTTCCTCACAACCATGCCATCTTGATCTTGCTTGTTTCTAAAGACCCACTTAGTACCAATCACATTGTAGTTCTTTGGCCTCTCAACAAGTTTCCAAACTTGATTTCTAGCAAAGTTGTTTAGTTCTTCATGCATGGCATTTATCCAATCGGAATCCTTCAAAGCATCTTCTAATTTCTTAGGTTCTTCAAGTGACACAAATGAGTAATGCTCATAAAAGGATGCTATCCTTGATCTAGTTTGAACACCACTTTGAATTCCACCAATGATTTGGTCCAATGGATGATCTCTTGCAATGCTAGTAGGTTGGAGTATTGGGAGTTGATTGCTTCCACTTGTTTGACCTTGAACTTGAGCTTCATCATGAGACCCACTTGAGCTTGCTTGATTTGTGTCAATTTGCACACTTTGGTTGATCACATGAATATCATCATCATCATCATCATCAACTTGCCTTGGCCTTATATCACCAATGTACATATTCTTCATTGCATTTGACAATTGATCTCCTCTTACATCATCAAGGTTTTGAGCTTCATTTTGAGACCCTTGGGTTTCATCAAACTCAACATCATGAACTTCTTCCAAGGTGCCATTTGTGAGATTCCAAACTCTATATGATTTGCTTGTGGTAGAATAACCAAGTAAGAACCCTTCATCACATTTCTTTTCAAACTTGCTCAATCTAGTGCCTTTCTTGAGAATATAGCATTTGCAACCAAACACTCTAAAGTATGCAATGTTGGGCTTTCTTCCATTCAATAGTTCATATGGTGTCTTTCCAAGCTTCCTATGGCAATAGAGACGGTTACTACAATAGCAAGCCGTATTGATAGCTTCACTCCAAAATGAATGACTCACATTGTATTCACTAAGCATTGATCTAGCCATATCAATCAAGGTTCTATTTTTCCTTTCAACTACACCATTGGATTGAGGAGTGTATGTTGGTGAGAATTGATGCCCAATACCATAATCATCACACAAATCTTCAATTCTTGTGTTCTTGAACTCACTACCATTGTCACTTCTAATCTTCTTGATGGTAGTCTCAAACTCATTTTGCACCCTCTTGACAAAAGACTTGAATAGATCATAAACATCACTCTTGTCATAGAGAAAGAGCACCCAAGTGTATCTAGTGTAGTCATCCACAATCACAAAACCATACTTGTTGACACCAATGCTAGTGTATGTTGTTGGCCCAAACAAGTCTATGTGCAATAGCTCAAATGCTTTTGATGTGCTCATTTCACTTTTACTAGGATGTGAATTTCCAACTTGTTTGCCGGCTTGACAAGCACTACATAGTTTATCCTTTTCAAAAGTGACATCTTTCAATCCTCTAACTAAGTCATGCCTCAAAAGTTTGTTCAATTGTTTCATTCCAACATGACCAAGCCTTCTATGCCACAACCAACCCATAGTAGATTTACTAAGCAAGCATGATGTCAATTGTGTCTCACTATCATTGAAGTCAACCAAGTATAAGCTACCATGTCTAAATCCTTTGAATATCAAGTTTGATCCATCAACACTTATGACTTCAACATCATCACTACCAAATATGCACTTGAAACCAAGATCACAAAGTTGTGCCACCGATAAAAGATTGAAATCCAAGCTCTCAACTAGCAACACATTAGATATGCTCATGTCATTTGTGATAGCAATTTTACCAAGCCCTTTGACCTTGCCTTTCTTGTTGTTGCCGAAAGTGATAGCATCAAAACCACCATTTTGACTTGTATCAATTGAATTGAACATACAAGAGTCTCCGGTCATATGTTGTGTGCACCCACTATCAAGCACCCAATGCCTTCCTCCGGCTTTGTAATTGACCTACAAGACAAGATCAATTCTTTTTAGGTACCCAAACTTGTTTGGGTCCTCCAAGGTTAGAGACTAAGCTCTTTGGTACCCAAATGGCTTTCTTCTTTGAGCCCATCCATGGTGCACCAATGAACTTAGCATGAACACCATTTGTACCCTTGGTAAGCATATAGAAAGAATTAAACTTGATTGAGGATACATTTGCATTGGATTTCTTGTTCATGCAATGTTGCTCTATGTGACCAACTTGCTTGCAACTTTTGCAATAGCTACCATTGTTCTTCACAAAACGAGTCTTGTGAGGAGCAAAAGTGGCCTTGCCTTTCTTGGGGTTATAGCCTAATCCCTCTTTGTAGAGAGAAGCTCTTTGGCTACCCAAGCACATAAGCAAGCGGTCCTCACCACCGTAAGCCTTAGCTAATGTGTGATTGAGCTCTTTTACCTTCTTCTTGAGATTTTCATTCTCAACTATAAGTGTGGAGTCACAAGTGAAACCATCACTACTAGATGAGGATGATGTAGATGCACTACATGAAGAGTTAGTGGGAGCAACAACAATAGGCTTATGAAAGAATTCATCAATTATATCACATGATATGCCTATGTTGCAAGTTTTAGCTTTCTCAACATTAGTGGGCATTTTTCACATTTTTCAACTAGAGAGGAATGAGCTTCTTCAAGCTTGGTGTGAGACTTTTGAAGCTTCTTATGGTCTACCTTTAGACTCTCATAAGACGCCCTAAGCTCATCAAGTTCTTGCATAAGGTTTTTCTTTTCCTTAAGCAAGCCCTTGCACTCCTTTCTAGATTCTTTAAAATGTTGAGTGCAATCTTCTAGCATAGTGATTAGTTCATCTTTAGTGAATTCCTCTTCATCACTATCACTATCACTAGCATTATCATGATCACTCTCATCATTGGATGATACCTTAGCGGCCTTAGCCATGAAGCATGATGGAGTGTCGAAGAGGGAGACCTTCTTTTGGATGGCAATGCTAGCATGTCCCTTCTTCTTGCTCTTGTAGTCATCCTCATCATCACTTGAGGAATCATCACTATCCCATGTAGCAACATGAGAATCATTCTTCTTCTTATAAGAGCTCTCCTTCTTCTCTTGCTTCTTCTTTTGCTTCTTTCTCTCCTTCTTGATAGCATCTTCATCATCACTATCATAAGGACACTTTGCAATGAGATGGTCTTTGCTATGGCATCTAAAGCATCTCATGGTATGCTCATTCTTCTTGTAAGAGTTCTTCCTCCTTGCATGAAAGCCCTTCTTCTTCATGAATTTGCCAAATTATTTGACAAAGAGGGCCATCTTCTCATCAATGTCATCACTATCACAAGAGCTTGAGTCTTCATCACTTGATAATTCAATCTTGGATTTGCCCTTGGATGTGGTGGCTTTGAATGCCACACTCTTCTTCTTCTCATCATCCTTCTTCTCATTTTCCTTCTTCTTCTTCTTTACCAACTCATCCTTCTCATCATCTTCTCTATATGAATCGTCGGTCATCACTTCTTGAAATATTTGTTGAGGAGTTGAATCCTTCAATGTAGTCCTTACTAGCACGGTGATCAATGTATCAAATCTCTTGGGTAGACTTCTCAATAACTTCATAGAGAATTGATTGTCCTTGACCTCCTCACCAAGTGCCTTGAGCTCATTGACAATGACTTGCAACCTATGAAACATCTCCGGTACACTCTCATCATCTTGCATCTTGAAGCTTGAAAATTTTTCTTGCAAGATATATGCTTTGGCGGTCTTTGTGCCTTCGGTGCCCTCAAATGTTTCTTCTAGCTTGGCCCAAGCATCATGAGCAATCTCTATGTTCTTTACTTGCTCAAATGTCTTGTCATCTAATGCCTCATGAAGAGCACTAATGGCAATGTCATTGCATTGGAGCTTCTTCTCTTCCACCGGTGTAGGTGCTTCCGGATTAGCAACCTCAAATTTTGTTTCGGTGACCTTCCACACTTCTCTATTGATTGACTTTAGGTGTGCGGTCATCTTAACCTTCCAATATGCATAATTTATGCCATCAAAGTGAGGTGCCTTCTTGGTGTTGTTGATGTGCAAGCTTAATTGAGCCATTTCTTTTTCACCGTAGGTTGTTAAGCCTCAAATAAACGGTGTCTCGGCTCTGATACCACTTGTAAGGTCCAAATAGGCTAGAGGGGGGGTGAATATCCTAATTAAAACTTCTACAAGAATTACTTAACCACGAGTTAGTACAAAAGGTGGCGAAGCAAAAACACTAGCTTCTAACTAATTAAGCAAGCCACCTACACAAGTCTAGTACAAGGCTATTCACTAAACACAACAACAACTATAAGCTAGAAACGATAAGTAATACGAGAGAAGAGCTTCGAGTGATTATACCGCCGTGAAGAGAAATACCAATCAATCAATCATACAAGAGAAATCCTCGGGAAGAGAATGACACAAGAATTTATCCTGAGGTTCACTTGCTTCCCGGCAAGCTACTCCCCGTTGTGGCGATACACCCACTTGTCGGTTCGCGAGCTAATCGACTATCAAGAGTCGAGCCCTCGGCGGGCGCCGCACAACCGCACACAAGATGGGGATCCTCTAAGCCACGAGCTCCACTAGAGTATCCAATTTGCGAACTCCCGCGGGGAAGGATCAAGAACCCCTTACAACACTTGGTGAAGGCTCCAACAATCTCCAATTGTGAGCTCAATCACCTCCACTGCTCCAAGCCGTCTACCGTGTCGGGAAACACGGAAGAGTAACAAGAAATCCGCAGCAACTCGAAGATCAAGTGCCTCTAAAATGCAACTCTCAAGCAATACACTTGAATCTCACTCAATCTCACTCAAGATGTGCAACTATGCAAAGAGATGAGTGGAGGGGTTGTTCTCTAGCTCAAAGTATGTCTCTATATCTCAAAATATGCAAGAGTTACCCTCAAACCCCGGCCAACCTCTATTTATAGCGAAGGGGTACGCAGCTAGCCGTTACAGACGACGCAGCGAAAAACGCACTGACCGGACGCTCCGGTCAGGGTGACCGGACGCGTCCGGTCACTACACGACAGCAAGAAACAGTGCGTGTCAGAACTAGCCGTTGCCGTGACCGGACGCGCTGAACCGATTGTCCGGACGCGACAGTGCCCGCGTCCGGTCGCATTCCAGTATGCTCCCGTTGAGACCGGACGCGTCCGATCGCACGTGACCGGACGCGCCGCGCGTCCGATCGTTACTCCGCTTCGCTCTACCCTTCTGGACGCCTGACCGGACGCTCCGGTTACGTGAGGGACCAGACGCGCCGGTCGCGCGCTCTGATTCGCTCAGGAGAACTGACCGGACGCGCTGTTGAACTGACCGGACGCCACAGTGTCAGCGTCCGATTAGAGTCCAGTAAGCTCCCTGGATGACCGGACGCGCTGCGCGTCCGATCATCAAACTGAAAACCACGCAGACGCTGAACACTGACCGGACGCGTCCGGTCATACAGAGACCGCGTCCGGTCCAGCGTCCGGTCATCTCTGTGACCTCCGTTCGCCTTCGTTTCTTTTCCGACTTCCGGCGCAATAGAAAATAGGCATTTCACTTCTCCAAAAAGCGCCGAATCCCGCCTCGCAAGCTCGGCGGGAGGGAGAGAGGAACCCAAACCCCTCTCTACCGCTTAAACTCCACCGCCTTCACAAACTGTGCTAACACCACCAAGTGTACACCACCATGTGCATGTGTGTTAGCATTTCATAAATCATTTCTCAAGGCGTTATGTTAGCTTTTTACTAGATCCTAATGCATATGCTCA
This sequence comes from Saccharum hybrid cultivar R570, assembly GCA_038087645.1. Classification (NCBI taxonomy): domain Eukaryota; kingdom Viridiplantae; phylum Streptophyta; class Magnoliopsida; order Poales; family Poaceae; genus Saccharum; species Saccharum hybrid cultivar. The sequence continues at coordinate 3,725,884 of JAQSUU010000191.1, read as the reverse complement.
AGACATTGATCTAGTGGCACTTGATTTCCGAGCTAACCGTGATTGCCCCTCTTGATAGTCGGCCATGTATCCTAAACCCGGTCAATCACTTCTCTACTCATCTTAGACCGGCAAAAGGAAAACCCTATGGTTATACCTTTGCCTTGAGCTCTTAAATCCTTCTCCACTTGATCATCATGTCCTTCCTTTTATGTGCATCTTCACCATGATCATCATTTCATGTCCATGCACCATCTCTTTGTGATCTTGTGGCCACCACACCTTGCCACATACACCTTCATCGCATGTGTTGCTTATGCCTAACTCAAAACACCTAACACATGGCATTAGCAACTTGGTGTCATTAATTACCAAAACCAAACTTGAGCTTTCATTCGTGCAACACAAGCTTGTATTTACTTTCATATATACTTGTGCTTGTGTAGTTGCTCTCGTAACTAGTTTGCTTGTATAGTTTGCTAGTTGTCTTCTTGCTTGTGTAGCTAGAAGCTTCCCTTTGCGTGACTAATTTGGTTTGTGTAACCTTGTTAGTCACATTGCTTAGTTTGTGTAGCTAAGTGTTTTGCGCTCTCTAATTTGGCATTAGTTGTCTTGTTATTGAGCTTTGCTAGCGAGCTTAAGCTTTGTGCTTTTGCTTCACTAGTTGTGTAGGAGCTCCCTCGTTTGGCAAAGTACTAGTGAATAGGTTTGTGTGACCTTACTCTAGAATTGATTAGGTGAGCTCTTGGTAAGCTTAGTACCTTAGTTGCTTAATTAGGATCTTTGCAATGTGCTAGAGAACTTAGATAGAGGGGTGTAGTCTTGGCTAGACCAATAAGTTTAATTTCGCATTTGTTTTGGTTAGCCTACGCGTTTAAGTTTTAGAAAGGACTATTCACCCCCCTCTAGTCCGCCATCTCGACCCTTCCCCTCTGATGCGCTCCCTCAACCGGGCAGCCGCTAGGCTGGCTGCGCTGGCCACGCGTGCTACGGCTGTGCGAGGGGCCGGTCGTGCCACGCCACATCTTGGCTGACCTGGATGGCCACCATTGCTGCCTCCTCCACCGCGACCATGCGGTTGGATCCCGCTATGCAGTGCTCCGTCCACCTACCCATCTATAAAGGTTTGCTGAAAGCGCATGTTGCAAACATCTCTTTCTAGTGTTTCATATGTTTCAAAGTTGTTGAAAGTGTTTCATATGGATGCTCTAAAAGTAAATCAGGATGTTGCATATGTTGCAAGGTCTGTTCCTAATGTTTCATCTGCTTTTTTAGACGTATGTTGTAAGTATGTTTATCTAGATGTTGCATATGTTTTACACATATGTTGCAAGTGTTTTATCTGTATGTTGCATATGTTTACAATGATTTATAAATGTTTTCAGGTGTTTGTGCAAATATTTCAGACGCATGTTTCGTGTTTTATACTCGGTGTCATGTGTGCTTTGAAACTTGATGAAAACGGGTCACTTTTTTCCAAATGCTTGTGCAAAGGAAATATGGGGAGCATTTTTGTTCAAACACCGAAGGCGGAGGTGCTGCGAATTCCTTTTGGTTTGTGATCCAGAGGCGGAGGTGCATTGACTATACTACATTAGATTCTACCTAGTACAGTACAGTACGTACACGTTTGGGGACGTGCGCTGTGGTACGGTACAGCAGCATCACGCTCGCGCTAGGCTGCGTAGCGAATTCGAGAGGCTGTGGAATGAAAAGCGAGAGGGGAAGAGAGGGACCAGGGAGCGCGCATGATCCGGGCGACCTGACCGCAGATCTTCGAGCGAGCCTGCGTGGCTGCGTCGACGACGCGGCGCACACCGCGCAGGCAGACAGACGTGACCCCCTTCACGTCCGTGTCCGTCCCGTCCCTCCTCCTGTGGTCGCTGCTGCCTACGACTCCTGTGTCCGACGCTGTCCCCGCCCTGCCTCCCGGCCCCTCACCTCGCCGGCCGGCCGGACGGACGGACGGACTCCCCCAAACAATTCGAGTTTTTGCATGCAAGCTGCGCCAGAGCAGCAGCAGCAGCTCGGACGGGCAGGGCGCGATCCCCGCGGCCGCATCAATCCACCATGCCATCGTGTCCGTTGCGAATGGCTTCGGTGAGGCCCAGCAACCCAGGCCTTGTGGCTGTTTAGTTCCCGAAAAATTTTGGGAAAGGCTATCGTAGCAATTTTGTTGTTATTTGATAAATATTATCTAATCATAAACTAACTAGGTTTAAAAGATTTGTCTCGTGAATTTCGCCTAAACTGTGTAATTAGTTTTATTTTTTATCTATATTTAATGCTTCGTGCATGTGTCTAGAGATTCGATGTGACGGAAAATCTGAAAAATTTTGCAAAAATTTTTTTGGCAACCAAACAAGGCCCTTGTTTAGATGCTTTTCAAATTCCAAATTTTTACACTATCTCTCCATCACATCGAATCTTTAGACACATGCATAGAGCATTAAATATAGATTAAAAAATAATTAATTGTACAGTTTGGTTGTAAATCACGAGACGAATCTTTTGAGCCAAATTAGCCCATGATTAGACACTAATTGTCAAATACAAACGAAAGTGCTACAATAGCCAAATTCTAAATTTTTTTTTGCATCTAAACACCCCCAGTCTGGATCCCTGGAGCCCGTTTAGTATAGCAGGAGGTCATACCGGTGTAGTCAGGGGTGGTTAGTTCTCACCCAAAAACTTTACACCATATCCCATCGAATGTTTAGAGACATGCATGGAACATTAAATATAGATAAAAAATAACTAATTGTACAGTTTGCATGTATTTTACGAGACGAATCTTTTAAACCTAATTAGTCTAGGATTGAACACTAATTGCTATAGTTACACATGTGCTACAGAACCCCGAAAACTTTACAGCCCCTAGACTAAACACGTCCTCAACTGGAATTTTTCGTGGCTCATGAGAGATTTTTCCTCTGAAATTTGCATTTTTTACAAAATTAAATTAATTTATATTAAATTTTTATATGATTTCTATGAAATTCCTCCGGCAGATTGAGTGCAGAGAAGGTGCAGGTGATCAGAGTTGGTCCGTCATCCTGACAAGACACTTGTATCTGCGGGGTACTCCCTCTGTTTAAGAAACGCAATTTTTTTTCAATGAGTCTAAATTTTATCAAATCTTAATAAAAATATATTAATATTTATAATGTCGAATATATATTATCAAATTAATTATGAAATATATTTTTATAATAAATCTATCGAAAAACATAAATATTGATATTTTTTTAAACTTAGTAGGCAAACTTAAAACAGTTTGACGTATCCTAAACCTAAATTCGTCTTTTTTGCAAACTTAATAAACAAGTTTGACGTATCCTAAACCTAAAATCGCTTTCTTTTCTTTCTTTTTCTTTTTTACAAAGGGAGTAGAAGACTTGGTGATGTTGCATTTTGTTGAGTAAGTTCGTGATTTTAATTTTATATTCCGTTTATCTTCATGTTCGTTTGCTAATTACACTTCACAATCCCCTCAGCCCTACCATTCGCTTCTGATTTAAGCCAATTGCTGCACCGGATGCTGCTAACAGTTTCTCCCACACGAATCTTCCAGGCCAAAGTCCTGTCCTCCAAGAACACAAAGCTCTCCCAGAACAAGAACACAAAGTGCTGCACAGAATTGACAGCTTCCGGTATCCTTTGCAGCAGACAAATCGATAAATGGAACTATTGATTTATTTCTATAATACTCCCTCCATCTCTAAATATCTGTCGTTTTCGCTTCCCAAGAAGCAACTTTGACTACATATATAAAAAATATTAATATTTATGGTACATAATTAATATCATTAAATAGATATTTAAATCTAGTTTTTTAATAAATTTATTTAGAGATAATGCTGCATGTATTTTCTACAAATCGAGTCAAACTTTTAACACAGAAATCATAGTTAATTGGGGACAAAGGGAGTACGATGACGGGCGATAGCCACGAGACAGACAATCTATAGTCGCGCTCTAGTAACTCCATTATACCATGGTGCACCGAAAATATAGGGATGATTATTTCCATCATCACTATCTGGAGTCAAAAGGTTACCCGTTTTACCCTGCTGATATGTCAACATGTCAGCGAGCAGGAGACCTGATTAGCAGAAACAACAGTTCGACTACACTTCCATTCTTCAGGGTATGGACTATGGATGCCGAGACTTGATCGGACTGACCACAGTTGAGTCGCAGGGCATCAGGGGACGATGTTCATTCAGTATTTGCAACTTCTCAGAGTTCCCCTTGGGGTTGTGCTAATAGCACTCACTGAAGCAGAAAAAGAAGCCCCTTGGCTTGTCTTCCTTGCCCTTTGGCGTGTCGCCGAGGTCGCCCTGAGAAGCCATTAGCGAGCTCGTCCCAGGAGATTCTGGAGGAAGGATCGTGTTCTCCGAACTGAATGTGAGGCGAGGGGCCAAGGTTTCTTGTGGCGAAAGGGTGGATAGGTAATGTAGGAGCATTTGCACTATCTGTGTGAAGTTTGGTCTGTCGTTTGGGTCTTCCTTCCAGCAGGACGTTAGCATTTCTGACAACTCCTCAGGCAAGTTATCAGCACTTGGTCTGATATTCTGCAGAAAATAAGGCTTCATCTGGTCAAATACAAAACACATGTAGTAGTGTAAAAATAAAATAGAGTTCATGTGATGGAACATATTTGAAACACCACGCAAGATATGTGTATATATAAACATACCAAAGCAAACATAACCCAGGGATGCCCTCAACAATTCTTCAGAATAATTGGCTCATGATTAGAGTATCAGGTGTTACCTTGAAAGCAGCAGCGTATGCAGCTTGAAGATTAGACATTCCCTCGAAGGGCAGTTTATTGTGGAGGAGTTCCCACAACACAATTGCAAAGCTGTAGACATCTACTTTGTGGTTGTAATGCTTCTTTTCTCCATGCCTCAATGTTACTGTGCTGTACAACTGTTGAGATATTCCAGGATATATTAATAATAATAACCCAGAAAATTATGGATTCAGAAACTGACAAATATGAATGCAGTAGAAACCTCTGGAGCCATCCAACGATATGTTCCTGTCTCAGCAGTCATCATCTCTGTTAATGTCTCTTCTCTAGCCAAACCAAGATCAACAAGTTTTACTGTTCTCTGGTCTGCAGTCAGCAACAAATTCACTGCACGAAGTGAAGGGAAAAAACACGGACTCAAGATCAACAGTCTGAATACAGAGTAAGGAAATTCCTGGTAAACTAACTGTCCACAAGATGTCACCAGTGCTTCAATAAACAAAATAATAAATAAAATGCATTGTTGGATTGAACATATACAATATGAAATACAGATAATAGTAATCTCTATTGATGAACAGGACTGCATCCCACTGAAATTAACATCTTCAAACTATTCTTATGTCACGACTAAAAAACATTCAGGACTACTTAATATTTCTTGATGCGTTTGGAACAGGAAACGACAGTAGGCTGGGAAAGTTATGCACTAGCAAAATCTCAGCTAAATGTTATCTTACTTGATAAATTATACAGTAGAATCACGATAAACACTGCAGCTTCACGCTGTCACATACCTGCAGCCCAACCTACAACTGTAACAATCAGTCTGTCTAACAGATAACAGAACCATGATAATTTTAATGAATTATTAATTATCCATCATAGAACTACAGCATGTTACAATAAAGAATAGGCAAGGGATGAAAGGTTCTTAAATAACCATGGTATGTCATAGGTTGCCAAAAGTGAGTACAATGCCGACAGTTGGCACTTAACATCTGAACTTCATCTTTGAAGAGAACAGTGGTAGCAGAAATAGAAATGAAGAATAATCACAATGTATAACATAAGACGGCGCACATAACAGGAAACAAAACTTGATGTGAATCAATATATTATAATATGCCACAAAATTAAAGGAGTCACTAATTTATTAATCACCAAAACTGGGAAAAACAGTTTTTTTTTAGAAGAATTATGATAACATAACATTCGACAATCTCAATAACATGTAATGGCAAAATTTACCATAAAATTAAACAAAACATATAAGGAAGCCAAATAGTCATTTATTATATATAGGATGTAACAGTGCAAGGAGAAGAACTTCTCATCTGCAAGTTACAACAAGCACATTTCCATCCTGAGCTAGTCCACATGAATGTCATTACAAGATTGATATTCAACTACAGAATTTACTAATCAACTGTTAAAGAAAAGCTGAAAAGTAATGTTCGCTAATTTGTTGTGAGAGAAAAACATTGTTCCTTCGCTGAAAAGACAATATTGCAGGTTAATTATTTTTCCGAAGAAAGTAATAAAGATATATACCCACATGGTAAACATGGAGAAAAGGAAAAGGTATATCCACAGTTTGCATAAATCCACCTAGTAAGCAGTGAATAATATATAAAGCACGCAATGATCAGATCGCAAAATGAAAAGTCTTACCAGGCTTAAGATCACGATGAATGATCCCATGTGCATGCAAGCATTCCATAGCTTGGGCAATATCCAATGCAAACCCCACTGCTACACGAGGCTCAAGGCTCCTAGGTCGGAGACTGACCAAATACTTGCGCAATGAGCCCCCCACTAGTAGCTCTGTCACCACCACCATGACAGGTTCTAGGCAGGCCCCAATAAACTGTGAAACAAGCAGGCGTAGTTTTCAATAAACAAATGCATTAAAAACCTCCTCTTCCTCTTGGTCATCTCCTTGAGGAAAGAATCAACATGAATCTGCAAAAGTAGACCTTGACGAGGTTCTTGTGCTGCACCCTTGACAGTATGGTCACCTCTCTCAAGAATCTCCCCTCCTTCTTGGTCATCTCCTCAGGGGTGTCCCCTTTCTGCACAATCTTGATAGCAACATTTTGGTTCTTATACCTGCCAACACTAGCATCAAATAAGTGCTCGATTAGGAGAAAATTGACAAAATGAATCAGAAACTCACAGATGATGGATCAAAAAGATGAGCCTTACTTCCCCTCATAGACCTTTGCATGTGCGCCCTTGCCTATGCGTGGCCCAACAAAGAGAAGCTTCGGATCGATAAGCCACTTGGGATCGATGGAGAGACTTTCCCCTCCATAGAATGCGGTACCAGATTCCATCCTTGATGGTGGCTATCTGTTTTGGGTCCTGTGGGGTCACATGACCCCACTAGAAACTTAAATAAAAGATCAACTTTTAGAAAGTACTTGAGGTTTGTTAGAAAGGTATTTCAAAGAGAACAGATAGAAAACCTTATGGAACATATATAGGTAAAAAGGCTGAGATTTTGTGAATCCGACAAATTTATTTACTTTTAGAAAGTATTCCAAAGTTGTTTAGCACGAGTAGACCACCTTACAACAAATAAGTAGGGTGCCATGTATTCTACGGATTCTAGTTTTCCGAAAAAATATTGGACGGCAGTAAGTAAACAGTGGGAAGGGCAGGCCTGGTGCAGTTGGTGAGTGCTAGCTCGCCGAGTCACCAGGTCCTGGGTTCGAAGCTGTCTCTCTGCAGAATTTCTGCGGGGGTAAGACTTTGCTTCGGTTATTCCTTTCCCCAGACCCCACTCGTGTGGGAGCCTCTGGCACTGGGTCTGCCCCTTTTAGTAAGTAAACAGTGGGTACAAATGGTGGAATACCTCATTAGGAAAACAGTGGGTTCAACAGCGGGTAAACAGTGGGTACATATTTCTAACATGTTTTCAATAATTTCAGAAGAAAAAAAACAGAATTGTCGAATACACAGGATACTTTTAGTTTATAGTTTTATACCTATATTGTAGAAGTTATTTTTTTAGATAATGGAAAGATTTATTCCGGCTTCAATCATCCCCTGTCGAGGATGCATCAAACCACAAAAGTTACAAAAAAAAGTCACCCACCACTACAAAGATAGGCATACGACCTAAAGGCTACATCTCCTCGACTCCTCCAAAAGATAAACCTATAAGAATAATAATATCTTCAACATGCTCATCATGTAGTCAAATTTTCATGTCTTTTTCATGATATCTCCTCCAAAAGAACAAATCTCACAATAAAATGGGTGAAAGCAAAACCTAAGCATGAGCCAAATCCAACATAGTTGAAGAACAACTCCAAATGTTGACTGAGCTCTGACCACCAAGCTGGGAAACCAACATCACACCGCCTCCACAAAGGGCACTATAAATCTAACAAAGACAATGACCGCGATTGGAGACATCATATACTCAGAACCTGGCAACAGCAAGTCCCCAAGGCGCAAGACCACCACTGTTGAACAACGGCGGACATCACACCTCCATCACCTTATGAGGACCCTCCTAACGCTAGGTCTCCAAGGAGAGAAAGACTCTGAAGACGCCGTCGCTGCACGACCGGATAAACCAGTACTATGCTTTCACCCAGATAGATCCACACAATAAGAAGCAAGTAAAGGCCTCAACGGCGCCTCCACCGAGGGTGGCGCCGATCGGTGGTGTATACCCCACCAGCATCGTCCATGGAACCGACATTGCTATGTCGTTCGACCATCGTTGAAGCACCAAAGGTAGGTGCCCGCCGCTGGAACTGGCCTGTAGGGCTGCCATACCACAGATCCGGACCCAATGCTGACACCCAAGCAGAAGATCAAGGTCGCCTTCACCTGAGATCGTCACCAGTGGTGCGAAACAGGAAGGAGATAAGAGGCGAGTGGATACAGCGAAGAAGTGTGTGGCCATCTTTTTAGACGCCACCGAGGGCTGCCACCACCATATGCCAACCGGCAAGCAGGGTAAGTCACTGATCTATATTTGTTGGTGGCAGTGGCGGAAGTCCCTCCTGCTGCTGTGTCTTTCTGCTTGTAGAAGTTATTTGGGGGTGTTCATAATACATCGGTACATTTGGATACTTCCAAAAGGTAGAATTCATCAAATATATGGGGCTTTTCTAGGTTGAACCTTATTACCTATGTCCAAGTGATGGTATGTACATGAGGCCCAGGTATACCTTTATAGCAACGATTGAATACCATCCAAAAGTAGAATTTGTCAAACACACAATAGCTTTGTACACGTTAAGAAAACCTCACAGGAAATGGCTGCATGCTAGAAGGTCCTGTGTATTTGGCAGCATCTACTCTGAAAGCGTTCACAAGTTTAGTAGAAAAGGCACAAACATAGAGCACATCAGTGGAAATGGATGCAACAGAATGATCGTGCACATTCGACTAAATTCCTCATCAGGCTCACACGTCACACACCATGATAGTACCTCTGAGCACCTAGAGAAGAACTAGGATGTTGACCAGAGAAGAAAAGAATTAAGCTAGAAGCCTAATAAATTCCATAAACACTGAAAATGCAGGGGTGCCTAAACTGAACCCATGGGTGGCTCGAAGGCAGTCCGGCGCAAAATTTAAAACTATAAGCCACTGTTTTTTTTTTTTTGGTCATGTCAACCAACTAATCACGAAAAAAAATTGCAAGCGTCATCGCATCACGAGGAGATCACCCACACGATCTGATACTACTATTGACGGCGATAGACATGCTTGGCCCGCACGATCCTTCCAAAAGAGCCACCTTTTATGGGCGGCTTCTACAATAAGCACACAGCTTAATTTAGGAGGCATACCCAGTATACCCAATACTTTCTTACAACAACAACAACAACAACATAGCCTTTTGTCCCAGTATACCCAATACTTTCTTGCAAAAAGAAAATGAAAAATCGAAGTTTGTAGGCACAATACATGTATACTACACTTATAATTGGATCAGATCAGATCCGAATACAAATAGCTTGGGTTTGGGTGCAGAACGGAAGACTAGGGTGGGCATACCTGGTGGGTGCTCGTCGGCGGCGAAGGTCCCAAAGATGGAGGCCTGGGCACCTGGCGTAGGGTGGCGGTGGCCGCCCAGTCTCCAGCCGCAATCCAACAAAGGTGGCAGCGACGGTCACTCGCACGGAGCACTGATCATTTTCCTTCCCAGTCTCCAGCAGCTGCTCTACAGCGATCACCTCAATCAACTGTACTTGTACATATAGGGAAGAAAGTTTGGACACTGGCCTCATCTGTCCTAGAAATTAGAAAAGCTGGATTGCCGTTCAAGTTGAATCCCAGGGATCTAGTTCAAATTTGAACTGGATCCTAGGAACTCCGAAGCACATCTTTTCTTTCAAGCTGATTCAGAATTCCAGATTGAAAAATTTAAACGGTCCAGATGTTCGTTCGGTGGACCATACGCAAAATTTGCAGCATGTGAAACATTGAATTGAATTATATATTATGTGCTTCCATACAACGCATCGTCCCCTAGCCCCTAGCTGATCTTTTCTTGTGAGGTCCAATACACGAAAAACGCAGCAAATGTGGAAAAGAATGGAATAGCCTGGCATACAGATACGGACATACAGGGACCTAATCTGACAAGACACTTCTGCTTGACCAAACTTTTAAAGAGCTCTACTACAACTGCAGTATTACTAGTGGATATGAGACAATCAGCTCATCGCCATTTGTACAAGCACGGTTTCAACTGGGGCCAATCGATGCTCTTTGCCACCTTACTTTTTTCCTGCAGTGGCATGGTAAGCCACTGAGTTCAGCATGAAGGCCAAGTGATCTAGGTAGTTAAGGTAGCAACAAGTGAAACTAACCTTTTTCCTGAAGTAGAACAGAATGAACATTTTATTTTTCACATCCTGCAGAAACGATACCAACAGCCAATTAGAAAGTATCATCAGAATCATCTATTATCAAGCAAATGAAGTGTAATCTTTCATCATTAATAAAAAATGTACTGTATTATCAGAAATTATGAAGGTGCCAGAATGGAAGGGACTGAACAAACTTCTAGTCCATTACAGAGGTTCACATGTGAAACATGGCAACCGCAAATCAAAGCAAATGTTTCACAAACCAGCATTGCATACCAACTCCACAAATAGTAGTTAACAAACTGATTAGTTCTGTGTATTGCAAGGATGCAACGAGCAAAGCTCTGAGAGCCATAATCTAATACTCAATACATTGGAGCCACATCGTAACACCATATATTTAGCCATTTATTAGGTAACCCAGCTATTTTCATTCTACAGGACATAATGTCCGTGATGACACAATGTAGTTGTGCCTGTCACATGGTACTTACTGCACCACACCCGCTAGCTTGTGTCAGACACCAAACAAACTATAACAAAAAATAAACCAGGAGACAGCAATGAATGGAAAGGAATGGATCATGCAAGATATAAAAATGTTCATATCAAATTGAAGAAATTCACAGGCAAGCATTTGAGGTGCTCTTTTATCAGGCCATGAATGATTCTTATATAGGTAGCACTGTAGCAGGTGGAAATGTTACAGCAAGAGGCAGGCAGAGCGTGTTTGACCTCTCAAGGAGGCTCTAGAGATTTATGTCAAATAAATTAACTCTTGCTTGATTTTCCTGATCAGCCACCCTTTATATATAGAGTTGGACCATTAGGCCACTAAAACATATTCAAGCTTTACAACCAATCTCAACTAACGTAGTAAACCGAGGCTAACTAATCTCCTAACAATTAGTTAACTTCCAATCCAACTCTATCTCTAAGAGCAACTCCAAGAGTCTCTTTATACCCTTCCTAATGGACGGGAATAGAGATTTTGGTGAAAAATACCATCCAACAACTTCTTTAATTAGATCTCCATATATAGCTATCCTCTATTCCGGATTTCCCGCTAGCTAAAGATGGTGTGCGGAGGTCACTCTCTATAGAGCATACAGGAAATAGAGAAGTTGTTGGAGGGTGGAAAGATATATAGAGAGATTTTTATTCAAATGGCCCTCCAAATGATGATTTAGAGAGTGAGTTTACGAAAGACTCTTGGAGATGCTCTAAACATGCCTAATGCTTGCCGATGTGCTTCTTGCATTGCCTATTGTGGGCCCAGGAAGGCATCCACAACAGGTCATATGGTCGATCTTACATTTACAATTCTGCAGACTGGAAAGTAGATTGATTGGGTCCATAGCGAACCAATGCTAGTTAGCACCACATGTTTCAGTACTTGCAGGCGCTTATTTTATACAACTACTTTGTGATAATAATTCAAATAAAGAACTCAGCTGAAAAAACATACAAACCTTTGAAACAAGTGAAAAGCCAAGCTGGATAATGGCTTTAGAAAACTTTTCAGGATCAGCACCTCCGTTGTTCGGGTCTAACCTACTTCGCACTTCAGCAATAACAAGCCAACCGCTGCGTAAACAAATCTATAAGTAAAGAAAACAAGAAGCAGCCCTTTACAGTAAGAGTGGCAGCAGCTAATGGTTAAGCAAACCTTGGCTTGAGAACCCTATTTGCTTCCTCTAAGTAACTTGGATAGTTAATTCCCATCAAAGAAAGACAAAATATTGCAACATCTATAGAGGATGGTTCCAATGCAGTCTGCAGAGATGCAAAAAAAAAAAAAGGAAGAAGCTTAGTTCAATTAATGATTTGCACACTAGTCAAAGATTCATTGCCCATTTTATTCAGTTTGACTGCTCCTAGGTTCATCCTGGAAAAAAAGACAGAATATATAATGGAAGAACAGGAGATCCCTTTGAACAGCCTTTTCCATTATCTTAGCTATGTTACCTTCGACTCATCCATCAAAACTAAATATTCAATTAGGCTAGCCTTAACCAAAAAATAAAAATAGAATTTTAACATCAAAACATCAAGGGAATATAGTTCTAGAAATTCTTTATTCAAGTAAAAACATAATACAATGGTAGATAAACTGTTCAACTGCAACTCTGCAGGTTCGCAGATGTTGGAGTATAGGATATTAGGCCCATGAGGCCCATGTATGCATCACTATATAGCTACCCTTCTAGGGTTAGCCCAAATTAATCCAATCACAATCTCTAGCATGGTATCAAGCTAGGGTTTCTTTCCTCCCTCCTCTCCTCCCCTGCCAGCCGCCGCCTGGTTCTGCCGCCGCCGCCGGCTGCCATGGCCGGCCAGCAGCCTCCTCCTCCTCCTCCCACCTATTTCCACTCTTTCCCTCCCCTTCCCACCTCCTCTTGGGCGCAAATCATGAGCCGTTCCCCACCCTCCCCTGCCCCTGCCACCCCCGCCGCCGCATAGCCTCCCAGCGCCGCCGCCGCTCTAGCAGCAGGCGCGGGCGCTGTGGCCGCGGGCGTGGGCGTGGGCGTGGGGGCCCCAGGCGCCGCTGCTGACGAGGCGCCAGGCGACGGTGCGGGCCTCCAGGGCGCGCCCGCTCTCCTCCCTGGCACCCCTCTCCCCGGCGCGGGTCCTGCTGCCGGCGGACTCCTCCCAGGCGCCGTCTTCCCGGGGGCGGCTGCTGCTGACAGCGCCCTCCTCCCAAGCGCCCTCCTTCCATGGGACTCGGCTGCTGCGGCTGCCACCGCCAGGACCGTCGTGGCCGGACTGGGCATGCCGGCACCACATGCTGCCGCTGCCGCTATGACCGCGACCCACGGAGCCTTCCCTGCACCGCCTCCGCCGCCACCGTCCCACCTCTACGTCGGTCGTGCTGACCCTGCCCTCGCCGCTGCCCTCGTCGCTACTCGTGCTGCAGCTGCAGAGGGCCAGGCTCGTGTTCGCGCGGCAGCCCTCACTTGGGAGCGTGAGCGGGATGCCGCCGATGCTCTGGCCCGCCAGATCGCTGACGTGGAGCAGCGCCTCGTCCCTCCCGCCTACCACGACCTCGGGGCCACCTCCTCCGGCTCGACGGGTCACCGCGCGTCCACCACTGCAGTCATCTGGCACGATCCGGCTGATCCCCTCGTGGCGCAGCTTCACTACCAGGTCGAGGGGTTCAGAACATCCGTCTACTCGTCCCGGTCGTCCTCGAGCCCGAGTCGCCCTCCTACGCCCGTTGGCGGGACCTGGTCCTCCTCACCCTCCGCCGCTACGCCCTTGACGACCACGTCCTCGTCGATGCCTCGGTCACGGCCTAGACCCCCTCGTGGCTGCGCCTTGACAGCATCGTCCTCTCCTAGATCATCGGGACGATCTCCCTCGACCTCCACGACCTCGTCCGCAACACGGCTGACGCTCGCCAAGCATGGCTGGCGCTCGAGGGCCAGTTTCTGGGCAATGCCGAGGCCCGGGCTCTGCGGATCGATGCGAGTTTCCGGACCTTCGTCCAGGATGACCTTACTGTTGGGGAGTTCTGCCGCAAGATGAAGACCATGGCGGACTCCCTCGGCGACCTTGGCTGGCCCGTGGAGGACCGCATCCTGGTCCTCAATGTCCTCCATGGGCTCAGTGACCGCTACGCCCACCTCAGGACGTGGATCACCCGCCAGCGCCCCTTCCCCACCTTCTTGCCGGTCCGTGACGATCTAGTCATGGAGGAGCTTGCTCAGGGCATCCAGCCAGGGTCCACCTCCGCGCCGGGGTCCTCGACTTCCTCGACGGCCCTTGCTGCTACTCCGCCGCGTCCGTTTGCTCCACAGCGTCCGTCCGCTACGCCGTCGTCGTCTCTTCTTGGTCCCCCTCCCTCCGGGCCAAGCGGGGGTGGGGGCCGTGGCGGTCGCGGTCGCCGTCGCCGCGACACTGGACGTGGGGGGGCCGTGGCGGGAGCAACCAGGCGGCGCCGACGGCTCCACAGGGTGCATCATGGCCTTCTTTCCACAACCCGTGGTCAGGGCGCATCTCTATGTGGCCCTTCCACGCTCCCGGCAGTGTGCCTCGCCCGCTGGCGGCCATGCTCGCTGGTGCTCCACCTCCCGGCGTCTCCACCACGTCTCTGTGGGCTACACCTTCCGGCACCTCGCCCGGGCCTGCCTGTTGGGACCAGGCGGCCATGGCACGTTCTTTCAGCACTATGGGCCTGACACCTCCTGTCGGTCCTGAGTGGATCGCCGACTCGGGTGCTACCTACCACATCACCCCTGACCCTGGTATACTCTCTTCCGTTCATTCTCCCTCTTCTTCTCTCCCTTCGTCCATTATGGTCGCAAATGGTTCGTGTCTTCCAGTCACATCTGTGGGTACCGCCGGTGCTCATGGCTCCTTTCGTCTTCCTGATGTTCTTGTTGCCCCTTCTATGGTTCACAACCTTCTTTTTATTCGTCGTTTTATAGCTGACAATTCTTGTTCTGTGGAGTTTGACTCTTCTGGTCTTACTGTAAAGGATTTGGCTTCCCGGCGTCCTCTGCTCCGATGTGACAGCACGGGGCCCCTTTACACTCTTCGCTTCCCGGCGGCTACTTCATCTTCTTCGTCGTCCGTTTTGTCAGTTGCTTTCACCGCCACTACTTCCTCCACTACTTGGCACCGGCGCCTCGGCCATTCTGGACGTGATGCACTGCTGCAGCTTAGTCGGAGCTCCGACATTCCATCTACTCGGACTCATGATGAGCATTTGTGTCATGCGTGCCAGTTGGGCCGTCATGTTCGCCTTCCTTTTCATAGTTCTTCTTCACATGCGGCCCGCGTGTCTGATCTTGTACATTGCGACCTATGGACATCTCCTGTCATCAATATTTCTGGATATAAGTACTATCTTGTGGTGGTCAATGATTTTTCTCACTATTCATGGACTTTTCCCTTACGTGCGAAGTCTGATGCTTTTCCCGCGCTCCTTCACTTCTTTACTTGGGTGTCCACACAGTTCGGCCTCACCATCAAGGCCATCCAGTGTGACAATGGTCGTGACTTTGATAATTTCACCTCTCGTGCCTTCTTCCTCTCTCACGGTGTCCAGTTGCGCATGTCTTGCCCGTATACCTCCTCTCAGAATGGCAAGGCTGAGCGCATGATTCGCACCACAAACGACACCATGCGCACCCTTCTGCTCCAGGTGTCTCTTCCTACTCGTTTCTGGGCTGAGAGCTTGCACACCTCCACCTACCTCCTCAATCGTCTTCCTTCCGCTGTCTGCCCCGCTCCCACGCCACACTACGCTCTTTTCGGTACCCCTCCTCGGTACGATCACCTTCGAGTCTTCGGGTGTGCGTGCTACCCCAACACCGCTGCCACTGCTCCCCACAAGTTGGCACCCCGTTCGACTCTCTGTGTCTTCCTCGGGTACTCCCCGGATCACAAGGGATAGCGTTGCTTTGACCTTACATCCCGACGGGTCCTCATCTCTCGCCATATGGTGTTCGATGAGTCCGTCTTCCCTTTCTCCGCCTCCAGCACACCCCCTATCACCCCTGATCTTGATCTCTTCTCTCTGTTTCCCACTGACACAGTGGTCCAGCCACCTTTTCCATGGTCTCCTGCAGGTATGGCTTCACCGAGCTCCATGCCGGGCTCGTGTCCCCGCTCACCGGCCGCCCGTGGCTCCACGGGTCCGGGCCAGTCGTCCTCCGGGGCTGCCCCAGCCTCTCCGCTCGATGAGGGTCCGGGGGCCTCGCCCTCTGGTGCTTCCCCGGCCACTTCGCTCGATGAGGGTTCGGTGCCGTCATCCTCTGGTACCGCCCCGGCCCCTCCACTCGGCGACGGTCCGGGAACTGCACCTCATACGCGGTTCGCCGAGCCGGTACGCGTGTACCAATGCCGTGCGCGGCCGGCTCCGCTGCCTCAGTCACCACTCGAGGCATCTTCTCCGCCGGGGACACCGACACCATCGCCGCAGTCCCCGCCTGCCCGTGTCGTGCCGCCGGTATACCACCCGCCGCTCTTTCACCGACACCCGCGGCATGTTCACCCTATCGTGACATGGCACGCGGCTGGCACACTGCCGCCCCGGGCTCTCGCGGCGATGCCCGGCGACACGCAGGTCTCTCCAGTACCCTCTTCTGTCCGTGACACCTTGTGGGACCCTCACTGGCGCCACGCGATGGAAGAGGAGTACGCGGCGCTCCTTGCCAACCAAACATGGGATCTGGTGCCCCGGCCACCGGGCTCAAACGTTGTCACCGGCAAGTGGATCTGGACACACAAGCATCGGGCTGATGGCACTCTTGAGCGGTACAAGGCTCGCTGGGTTCTCCGGGGCTTCACTCAGCGCCCTGGGGTCGACTATGATGAGACCTTCAGCCCAGTGGTGAAGCCGGCCACCGTCCGCACCGTGCTGTCGCTGGCTCTCGCTCGGTCATGGCCCGTCCATCAGCTGGACGTCAAGAATGCTTTTCTGCACGGTCTTCTCACTGAGACAGTTTACTGCAGTCAACCGGCGGGGTTTGTTGACTCTTCCCGTCCTGACATGGTCTGCCGGCTGAACAGGTCTCTCTACGGCCTCAAGCAGGCTCACCGGGCGTGGAACCATCGGTTTGCTGCTTTCCTGCTAACACAGGGGTTTGTGGAGGCCAAGTCAGATACGTCTCTGTTTATCTATCACCATGGAGCGGACACTGCGTACCTGCTGCTCTATGTTGATGATATTGTCCTCACAGCCTCCAGTGAGCCACTTCTCCGTCGCATCATCACCGCTCTTCAGCAGGAGTTTGCTATGAAGGATCTCGGTGTGCTCCATCACTTCCTCGGGGTCATTGTTGAGCCTCATCCTGCCGGGTTACTTCTTCACCAGCGGCAGTATACTCTTGATATCCTGGAGCGAGCTGGGATGACTGATTGCAACCCCTGCTCCACTCCGGTTGATACACAGGGTAAGTTGTCAGAGGCAGAGGGCAACCCAGTGCCAGATCCCACTGTTTATCGGAGTCTTGCTGTTGCCCTTCAGTACCTCACCTTCACCCGACCGGACATCACCTATGCAGTTCAGCAGATCTGTCTTCACATGCATGATCCCCGAGAGCCTCACCTCACTGCTCTCAAGCGTCTCCTCCGCTACCTCCGCGGCACGGTTGACTACGGCCTACTCCTTCACCGGTCCTCCTCCGCCGAGCTTGTCGTCTACACTGACGCCGACTGGGCCAGGTGTCCGGACACTCGGCGCTCCACCTCCGGCTACGCTGTCTTCTTGGACGGCAACCTGGTGTCCTGGTCGTCCAAGCGCCAGCCTGTGGTCTCCCGCTCCAGTGCCGAGGCGGAGTACCGCGCTGTCGCTAACGGCGTGGCTGAGGCCTCCTAGCTCCGGCAGCTTCTCGCCGAGCTCTACACTCCGCTCTCCCGGAGCACGCTGATCTACTGCGACAACGTCAGTGCGGTGTACCTCTCCACCAACCCCGTCAACACCAGCGGACGAAGCACGTGGAGATCGACCTACACTTTGTCCGTGATCGGGTTGCCATTGGCGAGGTGCGGGTCCTTCACGTACCGACCACCTCCCAGTTCGCCGACATCTTCACCAAAGGCCTCCCGTCCTCGACCTTCACCGAGTTTCGCTCCAGCCTCAACATCACCAGTGGCTAGTTGCGTCTGTGGGGGAGCCTCGTGTGTGTTATTTCTCTTTTCTTGTCCAGTCTGGAACTCCGTTGTGCCGGTAGTTCAGACTGCGGGGGGTGTTGGAGTATAGGATATTAGGCCCATGAGGCTAGGCCCATGAGGCCCATGTATGCATCACTATATAGCTACCCGTCTAGGGTTAGCCCAAATTAATCCAATCACAATCTCTAGCAACAGAAAATAAGTAGAGCTGAAATGGTCTTGTACAAAAATATTGTCAAAATATGGACTATTCTTGCTCATGCAACAAACCCCTACGATGTTGTTCTCGACCATTACCAAGAATCATGCAAAAACCACAAGGATGGCAAAAAACCACGAGGAAAACCTTTAGCAAACTAACATAAAGGACAGATAATTAACAATGCAAAGCATAAGAAAGGTATTATGCAGCTTGCAGCCAGTGCTTACATGAGCCATATCACAAGCAATCACTGAAGGATCATCTGAAACAAGATCAATGGAGAAAACCTCGTTCTTCACATTTTTTGCAACTGCTGCATTGCCTGGGAAATATGAACAGTATTCTCATAATTGTGCCAGGGAAATAAAAAGATGGAACGGGGAGGAAACTTGCAAGAAGCATCAGCTACAGGATAGTAAGATTAGTCTTACCACAGCCAAAATCAGCAACAGCCCATGATGCACTGTGACTCTTCAACCAATTGATTATTACATTCACTGGCTGCTCAGGCCAGTGTGACATCTGCTCTTGATATCCTGTATGATACTAAAAGAGAGAAACGTGAATTCAAGCACGTAACCTTATGGTTAATTAGTTGCTTGAATGAGTCCTTTTTGCATAATAATCACAACAATAAATTTCTGAGACAGAAATATGAAATGTGCAAACCACATCCTATTAAAAAAATAAAGGATAAAACAAATACAATGAGTCTGGTATATATGATGAAAATAGATAACAACATGGCACTGCATTTGTGGTTTTTCAGAGATCAATTATGCAGAACACATCCACACAAAGCCCAAACTTTTGTTAGGTAGAAACAATGCTTCAGCCCAACACACCGAATGACCAAAGATGGTCAACATAGTCGGCTTATAATACTCTTTTTATTGGGGTGGTTTCTTTTGAGCCATGGGAACTTATTTGGGAGACTTGGGCTCCTAGGAGGTGCCAATTCTTCATTTGGTTGTTTGCAGATAGGTGCTGGACAACCGATAGGTTGGCTCACCGGGGTTTGCCTCACCCCGAGCGTTGTCCTCTGTATGAGCAAGAGCCTGAGACAATCCATCATATCCTATCAGGTTGTTCTTCTCCAGGTACGTGTGGTCACTCCTATTCTGTCGTTATGGTTTGCTGGATTTCACCTATCCTGGTAGACAAGGAGTTCTATGGCTGGTGGTTGAGGATTGTTGCCTTGGTGTCCAGGGACATAAAAGGAGGTCAACACTTTGCTAACCTTGGGGGCATGGACTTTGTGGAAGCACCACAATGACTGTGTGTTCAACAGGACTATCCCTAGCATTCAGCTTATTCTTAACAGATTTTGGAGGAGGCACACCTCTCAGGCACTACCGCACTTGAGGTTAGCCCATTTGGAGGCTGATGCCAGATAACTGGCTGGCCCATTTAGTGTTTGGCTGGGTCGTTTGTTCATTCTTTCAAAGGCACATATTGTATTGTTTCCCTAGCTGAGGGGTGGTGTGTGTGTCTGTGTGTGGTGTGAGTACGCTGTGTACTCTTTTTCTTCTTAATGCAGTGATACGCAACTCCTGCATAATCGAGAAAAAAAATGTGATGGCAAGATGAAATCTTTCTTTTAGTATTAGCAGATACTGGTATTAAAGCAAGAAAGAATAAAATAATAGCATACCACATAAAAAAGATTAGGGTCATTTTTGAAGTAGTCAAACGCATCCTCTCCACTGAGAAAGATAAAGAATATATATGTGTGTGAAAATGTGGATGAAACATAAAAAAGTGAAGATCTGTTGTCTATGGATTCCAAGGTCAGACCTTTTAGTAATTCAGTACATTATGCTTTACTAAGGATATTGATAAGGCAACCAGCATATAAAGTCTTATGGGGAAATTGTTAGCATTAGCAAATCACAGAAAGTAGGAGGTAATGATACACAATATCACTATCATGAACTATCAGTATTTGTACAGAGAATAGGAGCTAACGAGACAACCATGTATGTATTGTCTAACGAATTAACAATTGTCATATGCAAATTCAGTCCAGTCAATATAAAAATAAACCAAAAAGAAGTGTGATGTGTAGAATGCGAACCTGCAAGTGTATAGCTTCTCGTTTAACATTCTGAAATGGCCACCAGATAACCTTGCACGCATCTAACATGTCAAAAAACAACAAACAGATTAGTTAGTTCACAAAAAACAATGAATATATGAAACAGGGATAACCCAATAATGAAGCCGATGCAAGTCAGGTTTAAGTGTTTAACAACTCCTGCCATCAAGAATCCACAGTTTGCTAAATTTATCAAGTAGAACCAAATGAACACCAACTGCGAATTTTTTGTGCGAAATGGAGCAATGCACTAAGATACAGCAATGCACAGAGCATGGAGCTTTCCTTCATTTAGCTATGCTTTTTTTTTCTGCAGCTTGTCATAATCAGATATGCAAAAGGACTGCCAGCACAATATCACAGAACTGGCCGTCATATACTATATAAAAACACTAATACATTAATCATCACATAAAGCACACTTGTTAACACTGACGTCACATACATTCTTTTTAAGCAGCCGAGCGATTGATATTGTTTGCAACCCAAGCCCGCTACTGAACCACTGGACATTCCCTCCAATCCAGACATCCGGGTCAGATAGATTACCTTGTCGAGTAGGCTCGAGGTGTTGCCTCTCTTCGGCATGGCGGCGGCCTGGCCAGCGACGTCCTTGCGCCGCCGCTTGACTGGTGGGGACGCCGGGGTTGGGGGCGCAGCCGCTGGAGGAAGCCCCTTCTGCGAGGAAAGCTTTTTGCGATTCCGTACGCCTCCTCGCCGGCGCCGCTTGCGGCCGGCGGCCGCCGACTCTTGCGGTGGATCCATCGGAGCGGGAGATGGCTGCGCAAGCCGCGAGGGTTGTCGGAGTTCCGGGTTCCACGGTTTCGGTGGGGCTGAATTTTTTTTCGAGGGGATTTCGGCGGGGCTGATGCTGCTGATGATACTGGGCTGGATCACCTTTGGGCCTAATGCCGTTCCTTGGGTGGGCCGATTAAATTTACCTTTATTAATTTTTGCAAAAAAAACCTTTAACCAGTTTGAATATTCACATTTTTTTCCTTTACTAGAATCCGTCCGTGCGTTGCACGGACTAAAAATTACCATGATAGTTTAAATTTGACTGTGTATTATATTATTATCAAAAAAATACTTTGAGCGAGATCTTTACAACATTACATTTGTAGCTAGATCTGTCCTTATGATTCATGTTCAATTAGAACGTAATTCAAGTTTTGACATGATCATGTAAAATTAATACAATATAGTTCATAGTGTAACAACTTTGTTCACCTAAACTATCTAAAGTGAACTTGAGGAAATTATTTTCTCCGTACAGCTACGGGATCCTAAGGTGAACTTTTAGTCTAACATACTATTTGTTTGTGACGAGAAGGAAAATACAATCTGCTATGGAAACAAAATTCAGAAGAAAAATGTCAGTGTCTAGAAAATCGGGGGTCTAGACAGAGCAACGAGTAAATTTGTATCTGCGCGTCTAGACCCGGATGGTGTGCACAGCGGACACAAGGGTTTATACTGGTTCGGGCAAGAATTGCCCTACGTCCAGTGGGTTTCGTTGCTGCTCGTGTTGCTTTGCACCAAGGTGCTCGTAGTAGGGGTTACAAGCTTGAGAGAGAGAGAGAGCGGATCCGGAGTCTCTTTGGTGGAAGTGTGTGTGTGGTGTCTTCGCGAGGGGTGTGTTCGTTCTCTTAGCGAGATGAGCCTCTGTCTGGTCGTTCCAGGTCCTCTCCTGGTAGGTTTATCCCTGTCTCCCTTTTATAGTTTTCAAGGAGAGGGCTCGGGTTACATATGTGGTAAAAAGATAAAATGGGGAAAAGACGAAATAGAAAAACAAAAAGGTGGCCTCGGGCGTGGCCGTCTTCCTCCTTATCCGGTGGGAGCAGTTCCCCTATAGCGTGGACACGTACTGAGCATTGATTTTTTGGCACGCTAGCGAGGTCTCTTGAGACCCGAAACCCCACACGTCCGGGAGGGACTCCGTCGGGGCGTGCGGCGGCTATGGGCTGCCCTAGCCGACCTGACCGCTCTAGACTCTAGAGCGTCGTCGTCGTCGATCCTCCAGCCATGCAGCACTGATGAAGAACGAGGAGAACAGGTAGAGGGGAAGAGAGGGTAAAAAGAGGTAGTAGATTGATTTGTTGTGTTTTTGTGTTGATTTGATAGATAGGAACTTAATCGGACATGATCCTCTCATATATATATAGAGGGGGTTGGTCTTATCCTAGTAGAAAGCCTCTCCAAGCTTATTTTCTAAGTTTCCCACGAATTTGAAACAGTTCGGATCAGAATCTAGAAAGTCAGATCCGAACATATCTTTTTATTAGGTCTGTCGGAAGTGCGACGTCTGCCGGAAGTGCCAACAGTCAGAACTGCCGACGTTTTGTCAGAACTGGCGACGTGAGTCGGAACTGCCGATACTGGAGCATCTTCCCGGGGGCATAACTCTTTCATCCGGACTCCGAATTAGACGTTCCATATATGTTTTTTGACCATCTCGACAAAAGGAACGCAATGGTGAAGTCCGTTCCATATTTTGATAACTTTACAAAATAGACATTTTTTAGTGTCAACACTCTCCATCCGCTGCTGCAATGTGACGTGGCCATACTTTGACCTATGCGCCTCTGTACCATTGAGGATAGGCGGCGCGTGCGCCCAGATTTGCGTAAAGAGAAGGTTAGGTGGCATAGTTGCCGTTACCCCCATTGTTGTAAAGGTATGGACATCATCGTCGTGGAATGACCGAGGTCATGTCGGGTCAGAGTGTGGTTCTTGTGCTCCTATTTACTGTGCACGGTCATGTCCATCCCATCGATGGGAGTAGGTGCCGTGGTTGGGGGTCCCCGTAGCTCCCTGTCTTTCCAGAGGGTTCCACGTGTCCCTCGGGCAATGCGGAAGTACGTTGAGGGGGTCGGGCGCTTCGATGACGTCGTGGGGGCTCGAGCAAGGTGGAAACTGCCGCCCGAGGCGCCTATCTCGCCCGAGACCTCTCCGCAAGGCTCGGCAGGGACGGAGGTTGGCTCTCGATTTTGAACGATTGACATGCCGTCAGCGCCTTTAGCAGGTTAGTTTTATCGGGGCCCCTATGATGGGGCTTTAACAAACGTGCAGGGTGCCGTATATCGCCATCTGTTGGGTACTTTGATATTTTGATACCTGACAGTAGCCCCTAAGTCTATGGAGGAGTGGAGCACTCCTTCAGAGGCTTGAGAACGAGCGACCGTGGCGTGCTGCTACCGTTTTGTTATATTTTTGTTTTCTCGGAGTTTTATCCGGTGCGAGCGCACCCGCCGGGTGTAGCGCCCGAGGCCTTAGAGGGATATGGTACCCCTTCAAGGGCTTTAATTGAGCGAGTGAGGTGTTTTTTGTGCGACTGCAGGGCATGTGAGGAGCCCCTGAGTCTTTGGTTTTGACCATTGGTAGGTTGCAATGCGGGAATAGCCCCCCAAGCCCCTACGGGTTGCAAGAGACTGACCAGGTGGTCCTTCCGCGGTTGTGCCATTATGCCCTGCGTCCTTTAGCAGAACGGAGAGGTATGCGTGAGCCCTCATCATCCCATATGGGTATGACGTGGAGCGGAGCCCCAGGGCGTGTTCCGCCCCCTGTTCGTCGGGTGCTGGCTCGTGGTCAAGTTGGTGACACTCTTCAGATTCCTGATGGTTGATTCATATAGTTCTCGGAACCGTTCGACCGGTCCGAGGGCTCGATGCCTCCCGTCGTGGGATACCATGAACCAATTACTAATCAGGACTTGAACATGGGTCAGGATGCCCTCAGCGCTCGCGCGCTGGGGTATTGGCCGCTAGTGTGCCTATATTTCGCCGTCCCTGGCCCAAGTATCCTGAGGCGACTGTCGAACCCATGGTGGGCTAGCCTTCGATCCCTTGGACCGTAATTGGGCTTTAATCGAACGAGTGAACCCACCTAGGGATAACGAGGTGTCACGCGGGGTAGCAGTTGTTGTGACGCTTCGCGTCCCGGTGCGTGGGAAGGTGGGGAGGTGGAGCGTTTGTGGCTCGATGTCATGAATGCAGCTGTGAGGAAGACGAGCGGGGCAAAGCCAGCCCTTTTACATAGCTCACATGCCTTGATTAAATGGATCGTGTGGCGTCTGGGTGAGATGGTTCGTCTTCTCGAGGCATGGAGTGAGACTGACTCGGCTTCCTCGGGGACATGTAGGTGTAAGGTCCTAGATGGCTAGAGGGGGGTGAATAGCCTATAAAAAACCTACACTAACCACTAAACAAACTTGTTAGAATAACAAACGGCGTAAAGCGAGTTTTGCTTAGCCTACGGTTGTGATGCAAGACTCCTATCCACAAGTCTAGTAGATTATGATCTCTAGTTCACACAAGAGCTATGTCACTAATTTTATACTAGTGAGCAAGCTAACAACTACTAGCAAAGGCTATCACTAGAGCTACACAAGATAATCTAGTAAATGTAAATGCAAGAGAGAAGATTGTGAATCTTATACCGACGGTGGAGTGAAGATGTTGCCAATCACCAAGAAAAATATACAATCAATCAATATTGATAACAACACAATATGAAGACCAATCACCGGGAGA
Source organism: Saccharum hybrid cultivar R570 (assembly GCA_038087645.1). Lineage (NCBI taxonomy): Eukaryota > Viridiplantae > Streptophyta > Magnoliopsida > Poales > Poaceae > Saccharum > Saccharum hybrid cultivar. The sequence continues at coordinate 3,700,842 of JAQSUU010000191.1, read as the reverse complement.
CAAGAGACATAATATTTTTTGTTCACCCGGTGTTCACTTGTGCACCGATAAGCTACGTCACCAATTGTGACGACCAACACTTAGATGGTTTCTCGGTGTGACCCTCAAGTCACTTGCCCCTCAAGGCACGCCCCGCAAGGCACCGCAAGACATCACTCTCAAGTGAGGTAACTCAATGACACGCGCAATGTAATAGAGTTACTTTTGGCACTCCGCCGAGGAAAGCACAAGAACATCTTACAATCAACCGGAGGTGGCCAAGAATAATCTCCTTCTCTTGCCAACACCTCCAACAATCTCCAAGCCGGCTAGGAGTGGTACTCTCCAAGAGTAACAATAAATCCACCGGCTAAACCAACCACAAGTGCCACTAGATGCCCTCAAGCTATGCAATGCACTTTGAGATCACTCAATCTCACTTTTGATTTGCAATCAAGCAAGAGAGATGAGTAGGAGGGAGAAGCTCTAGCTCAAAGGATGCACAAGAGTGTTAGAAATGTCAAGAGGCCTCCCCAAGGGTCGGCCAACAAGTATTTATAAGCATTCCAAACAAATAGAGCCATTGTACCCCTTCACTGGGCATTTTTTGGGACGATCGGACGCGCCGGTCGAACTGACCGGACGCGCTGCACCGCGTCCGATCGCACTGCGTCGTCCACGTGTCCCTCTAGATTCAAACGTGGTCACCCGATCCTCCAACGGTCATTGTGCGCCAATAGTCAAACGCAACCGATCGGACGCGCCGCTCAATCGACCGGATGCGCACACGCAATGATCGAACGTGACAGTGCTAGCGTCCGATCGCTGTCCAGAGAGCTCCCATAATGACCGATGCGTCCGATCGATCGTGACTGGACACGCACCGCGTCCGATCGACCTTGCGATCTACAGTTCTCTCAGGGCGCCTGACTGGATGCGCCGGTCCCGCGAGTGATCGGACGCACCGGTGCGAAACCCTAACACCTGCGCGCCTGACTGCCGCGTTGAACTGATCGGACGCGTCCGGTCAAACCGTGACCACGTCCGGTTCAGCGTCCAGTCACCACGGTGACCTCCGTTCGCCTCCATTTCTTCTCCGACTTCCGGCGTAGTGGAAAATAGGTATTTCAAGTCCTCGAAAACGCCTGAATCCCGCGCTCGCAAGCTCGGCGGGAGGGAGAGAGGGACCCAAACCCTTCTCTACCGCACAAACTCCGTCACCTTCGCAAATGTGCCAACACCAACAAGTGATCACCACTTTGTGCACGTGTGTTAGCATTTTCATAATCATTTTTAAAGGTTTTCCAGTTATCTCACTAGGCCCTACATGCAATGCACTTCATGAATTCACCTAGTGGCACCCGTGCGTCGAGTAACCGATAAGACTTCTCATCTTAATAGTTCGGCTATCAATCCTAAACCACTCACACCCTCTATGGTGTCTTGAGTGCAAAGCAAAATGACCCAATGGTTATACCTTTGCCTTGAGCCCATTTTGTTTTTCCAAAAGATATGATCCACTTCATATCATCACATGACCGTCTCGATCCATCGACCTTGACTTCACTTGCTCTTCATCGTTGCATCGGTCCGTCGGCGCCAAGTCTTGCTCAAGCTTCACCATCGCATGGTCCTTCGCTTCGAAGCCTCGACTTGCCCTTCACCTTCACAACCGGTCCATCGATCCAAGCATCATCTCGGTCTTCATCATCTTGGTCACATGAGTTAATGTCATGTCTCATATTCAATGACCACCTTTGTCTAAATCATCTGCTTAGATACAAAGATCAGTCCTAGGTTTCATCAATTAGCCAAAACCAAACTAGGGACTTTCAGTAGGGTGGTTGGCGGATGCACGATGTATTGAATGTCATGGGAGTCGAGAGGCCTCCTCGGGGTCCTTTATAACACGAGCCGCGACGCCCGACCCTGGCATCTCCCTTCCTTCGCTCCTAATTTTTGTTTTTCTTTGCCACCTCAGCCATCGTTATGGAGCACGGTGACTCCTCCAGGGGTTCATGGGTGGGCACACTGGGAGAGGGGGATGGGGCGCCCTCCCGCCACCGTCGTCTTGATCCCGGTGTCATCTCCACATCCGGGTACGGCTAGGCTCAGCATGTGGTGCGCTGGGGTGTTCCTACTCCGCTACAGGAGGCCCAGGAGGAGCTTGCCACCGTCAAGGTGGTGGTGACATCGCTAGAGGAGGAGGCGGCTCTTGCCCGCTCGCAGCGGATAGAGTCTGACCGTCGATGCGCCGATGAGTGGGCTTTCATCTCCTCGCTTTGCTTTTAGTTTGTGTGATGAGTTATTCTTGTCGTTGTTTTATGAGCAGAGTTGCTCCTGGAGGTGGACTCCCTCTATAGTGCCATCGACGTCCTGGCCAACTTCGTCTGTGCTCTAGCGGGGCGCCGAGAGGAGTGCCTTCTAAGTGCGCGGGCACTCATCCGGGCGGCGATCGAGCGCAGCGTCCGTTGAGGAGCAGCCGTTGCGCCGACGATGGCCTAGGCGACCACCGACGTGGAGCTCCAGGACGTCGAGGGCTTCCCCATGGGAGAAGGGCTAGGAGACTATGAGGACCTCCTTGAGGGCTTCGAGCCGGCGGCGAACATCGTTGCTGCTCTCGTCCCTACGGACAAGGTCCTCAACGAGGATCTGTAGACTTTGTTTAGGATCCCACCCTTCCCCTTCTATATGTAAACGAAAATTTTATCTAAGATTATGTTTGTCTAATCGTGTTCAAATCGCTTCCATATTTTTCCTTGTTTTTGCCTTGATTCGATCGGCAATGGCTGCCGACGATGCCGCTGAGACCTCGTCCGAAGGGTTTTAGAAAGGACAAAACTTGTGTGCGCGTAGCTTACGTGATTTTTGACAGAATGATTAGACATGTAGGCGCTGCGGTTTCCCACAACCCAAAGCGGGGTCGGATGCATCCTCGTTGATGGCTCTACCTAGATTTAGGGTCATAGGCTTGGTGTGACGCTCAGGAGGGTTTGTTCGTGGGTCGGATGTTTCTACCCCTGGGTCCTCCGAAATCCCCGCTCGCGCATGGATTCGGTCAAGAGGCCCAGTTAATGTATCCCTCACACATCTTTTTCGCAAAAAGGAGGGTTTGGACAATGCCATGACATCCCTCGCTAGGTCGAGTCATGGTGTCCGTTGAGTTGCAATTGAGTTAGTTCAAGTGAAGCCCCAATTCTCGTTCGTGGGGATCCGATGGAGATAAGCTAGTGACAGGCTTTAAAAATTCCTGGCGGTTGGTTCAGGGAGTTCCCAGGGTCATTCGACCAACCCCGAGGGCTCGTTGCCTTTTTTGAAAAAAAAATCCCGAACCGTAAACAGGCCTGGACTTAAACATGGCTCGAGAAGGCCCACGACGCTCAGCGCGTTCGGGTTTTGGCTGCTCATGTGCCCCTTCTCATGCCATCCCTCACTCGGAGTGACTTAGAGCAATTGTCGAACCCTTTACGGGCCAGCCTTCGAACTCCGTGTCAAAGTGGACTGTAAAGGGAACAAATCACATCAGAACGGCTGTCGAACCCTTCGCGGGCCAGCCTTCAAACTCCATGTCGTAGTAGGCCGTAAAGGGGACAAATCGAATTACGTGATTCGCTGACGATTTAACTCATGGTTTTTAATGAGAAGATAAATTACAGCGAGTAACATGCTTAAGTTTCAAACGCATACGCAGACTGATTAACTTCCAAAAACAAGATAATAAATCTTGAATAGGGGGTGATGCGGTGATCTACCGATCGTGACGTGTCGACGTCGTGCGCAGCTTCTGCCTCCCAGCGTCATGGCCACGTGAGCTTGTAGCCACTGTCGTCGGAGTCAACACCATCGAGGAGATAGTCGTAGATGCCAATGAAGCGACGTAAAGCCCCCGGGTCGTTGAGCCCGGAGAAGTCGGCGTTGGTCCAACTGTCGTCGTCTTCGTCGGAGCCGGTGCTAGAGGCTGTCTCGGTGGTCGTGAGGACTTTCGCGATAGCCTGCGCATGGTGAGTCGGCAGATCCACGGGGATCTCTCCAGCGGATAGATTGAAGTGAAAACTAGTCGGTGACTGGCCGCGGGCTTTCCCGTGGCCGTGCGGCTTACCGACCCGCATCGATCTGCCTCGGGAGCCTCCTGGTCAATCATTCTCTGGGGTCTGCCCCTCGTCGGTGTACAGGCAAAGGCTGGACAGGACCTCAGAGATGGCGTTGATGTCGATGGAGGGGAGAAGAAGGACCAAATCACAGTCCACTCCTGTGTAGAGGAAATCTAGGCCATCGAACCGGATGTGGGAGCCTAGGGTAAAGCGGATGTGGGAGGTGGCCATCGAGACCTAAGAGATGGATTGTGACATGCAGAAGGCCCTTACATGGCGCACAACTATCGGTGTGTAGAAAACCAAGGGTCTAGACAGAGCGACGAGTAAATTTATATCTGCGCGTCTAGGCCCGGATGGTGTGCAAAGCAGACATAAGGGTTTATACTGGTTCGGGCAAGAATCACCCTACGTCTAGTCGGTTTCGCTGCTCCTCGTGTTGCCTTGCACTGAGGTGCTCATAGTAGGGGTTACAAGCTTTCGAGAGAGGGAGTGGATCCCAAGTCTCTTTGGTGGAAGTGTTTGTGTGGTGTCTTCGCGAGGAATGTGTTCGTTCTCTTGGCAAGATGAGCCTCTGTCTGGTCGTTCCAGGTCCTCTCCTAGTGGGTGTCCCTACCTCTCCTTTTATGGTTCTTAAGGGGAGGGCTCGGGTTACATCTGTGGTAAAAAGATGGAATGGGGAAAAGACGAAAGAGAAAAACAAAAAAGGTGGCCTCGGGCGTGGCTGTCTTCCTCCTTATCTGGTGGGAGCAGTTCCCCTGTAGCGTGGACACGTACTGGGCGTTGATCTTTTGGCCTCTCCATCCGCTGGTGCAACGTGTCGTAGCCATGCTTTGACCTGTGCGCCTTTGTACCATTGAGGATGGGCGGCGCGTGCACCCAGATTTGCGTAGAGAGGAGGTTAGGTGCCATAGTTGCCGTTACCCCCATTGTTGTAGATATATGAACGTCATGGTGGTGGAATGATCGGGGTCATGTCAGATTAGAGCGTGGTTCCCATGCTCCTGCACGATCATGTCCATCCCATCGACGGGAGTGTGTGCCATGGTTGGAGCCCCCATGGCTCCCCGTCTTTCCAGAGGGCTCCGCGTGTCCCTCGGGCGAGGCGGAAGGACGTTGAGGGGGGGTTGGGTGCTTCGATGACGTCATGGGGGCTCGGGCGAGGCGAAAACCGCCGCCCGAGGCGCCTGTCTCGCCCAAGACCTGTAGCACCTTGGGTGTTAAGCATGCATTAAGCATTTTAAATCATACGCATGAGCATCATCCTGCATTCATTATCACATGTAATATAGGTGTAACATTGAGTTGAAACATGTGAAACATAATGTTGAGACATGAATGTTGCAATTGCTTGTTTAAATAAAATTATACCATGTGTGTGCTTGTTTAGGTCAATAAACATGTTTGTTAGGTAATATACAAATAATTTAGAAATTGTTAGCATGTAATTTGGAGCAAGTTTGGTATTCAAAATTTCCTCAAATTTTGACTTTAAAAATAATCTAAAAAATAGAATTTTGATTTAAAATGAACTTTAAATCTCCATTTCAAAATCTGTTTGGAATTTCAAAATGTGCACTAATGCAATGTTGTAGAGAATTAAATTTTGAACAACTTTTTATTTTGGGGTCAAGTTTTGAAAATGTCATTTTCTAGTTCAAATTTGAAATTTGAGACTGTTAGTAAAATTGGATTTGAAAATAGAAAAGAAAAGCATTTTTCTTGCTTACCGGGCCGGTGCCTCCCTTCTGGCCCAGCTGGCCAAGCTGGCCCAGCCCAGCGCCCTCGCTCGTCCACCCCGCCTCCCCCGCGCCCGCGCTCGCCCGACCGGCCGCGTGGACGCCGGCGTACGGCTCCGCCCGGCGCGTGTCCCTGGTGGCCCCCGCCGCATCCGGAGCGCGCTACATCAGCAGCAGCGCCTTGCCTCGCTCGCCCCATTCCTCCTCCCTCGCTCTCCTCACTGCAGCGCAGCTAGCCACCGCCCCGCCTCGCCAGAGTTGGCGCTCGCTGCGCTAGAGCTCGCCGTCCACCTCTCGGTCTTCGCCAGAGCTCCGCCACGACTACCCGCGTCGAGTGCTCGCCTTGGTAAGACTTGGCAAGGCTCACGGCCGCCGCAATAGCTCGCCGGACTTCGTTTCGGTTCGCCGAAGCGCACCGCGCAGCGGGTCTAGCCCCTCCGCTCCATCTCTCGCCCTCCTTTCTCGCGCACTAGCACCCCAATGTGTCCCTGTTGCTCGTGAGCGTCTCCGTTCACCCTGCCGTGGCCGGGAGCGCCTCACCGTCGGCGACCCGCGCCGCCGCTCCGCCATGCACGGCGACGCCTGGCTTCTCGAGCTCCTTAGGTCACGCCGCGGGCACCGTTGGGTTCGCGCGAGGGTGGGGATCATACCGATCCTCTTGGCCTGGCCGGAGGCCTCACCGTCGACGAGGTCACGCCGGTCAGCGCCGCCTCTGCTCGGGGCTGGCTAACGGGTGGGGCCTCTTTGACCCCAAGGGCCCGCCTGTCTGTCTCTCTGCGCTGATCTGGGGTGAAGGAGCGGGGTGTACTTAGCATTTAGGGCAGTGTGGATTTTTGGGTTTAAAAGAAAATGAATTTCTAGATTTGTGTAAATGCTTCAAAAATTCATATCTTGGTCAAATTGGCTCCAAAATGTGTGAGACAAGTTTTTCAGTGTTCCTCATGACCAAATCTACAATATAAAAATACTGCATGTCAAGTTTGTGGCACTTTTCTATATAGTTTTATTTTATTCTTGTAAATGCTATTGATCTTTGGAAATGCATAGTAAATCACATGTTGCTCAGAAAAATATGGTTCAAGTTTTGTTAGTCTTTTTTTGTGATGTGATTTGCATAAAAAATATATGTCATGCATATTCTGTAGGAAGATTCTGATGTGTAGTTCAAGTGTCTTTATTGGCTGATTTTTGTTATTTTTGGTAGAGAGCAAACTTTATATAAAACATGCATGTGATAAATTTTGTATAGTGATTGTTTACTGTGTAGAATATAGGAAAAATACTAAATCTATTGTTTAACACTTTTCATAGTACAAAGTATTTTCATGCTCATTTATATGCCATAGCTTGTCATTTTTGTGTAGGATGTTTTACTTATCCAAATGCGATGAAAAGTTTATGGTAGTCTACTTGGAGTAGGACTATGCTACTGTAATTTTTATAGATTTTTATATACACTAGAAATACAAATTTCTGTTGTAGCTCTAGATTAAATTGAAATAAAATAATATTCTTTATGCATGATTAGTTTAGTGATGAAGCTTTGGTGTATTTTTGAAGCATCAAATCGCTTGCTGATGCCGTTTGGCATGTTAGTGTAGTTACGTTGATAAAGGTTAATAGCACTTGTGTTAGGGTTATATCGTAGTTCACGAAATAGTAACGAGGGTTAGTAGCAGAAGAGATTGCACTAGATGACATGTATATGCGGTACATGTTCTTGGATGATGTTGACTACCTTGTAGAAGAGTTTTACATCTATTCTATCTAATAAATTCTCCATGCGTTCATCTCCATTTCATGTCATCATGATCATCATATGCCATCGCATCCGATGCACCGTTTGCATATTTACTTATACGCTTATATCATACAGGATCGCAGGGGGAAGTGCTAGTAGCAGTGCAAGAGGAGCAGACCGGGTCCGACCCATAGGAAATCCAGGCATAGGAGGTGCCAGAGGAAGAGGATCAAGGAGAGGACCTGCTCGAGTGCGTGGACCATCAACCTAGTTCGTTCGAGCGAGGCAAGCCTCGGAGCATCCTAAGTCTCCTACTTTATAAAAGCATTTCTTTATATATATAAATTTATATATTGTTGCATTAAGTATAGGAGTTGAGTAAAACCGTTGATGCATTTATTACTATTCTTGCCTACCTTATTATATTCTTACTTTGTTAGGTTTAGAATCGAATAACTGCTTAGCCCTGCTTAGACCGGTAGCGATCGGTGATTTCCAGTCACCTACAATTATAGGTGGTTACTGGAATACTTTAGCTATGGAATGGTTGATATCCTAGAAATAACCATGTGTTGATGGATAATTGGAGATCAGACGGAAAAGTTGGAGGCAACCAGACATGGTTCTAGGTGCTATTAGTTTTCCGTTTGTGTCAATTAAGGACCGATCGTTGCTCGTCCCTCTTGTCATGTTGAACACATGTCTCACATTTAGCTGACCGAATAACGTACCTTTCGACCGCGAAGCTAGTTGCATTATTTGGACTAGGATAAACTCGGATTGGCAGACTGGTGCTGAAGGGGGTAAGACGGGGACGCGAAGAGTGAGCCCAAGGTGCGTCCTGGTAGTCGGACGGTCCTTGGGTAGTGCGATCCATGATTATTATCCCACGACGTTTACCTGAATGGTGTCATTGGTGATCTAAGCGACCCTGACGGGGAAGCGTGGTTTGTGTGAGGAATAAATCACCAGCTGGTTAGGAATCGATTCGAATCGCCATCACTCCTAGATAGTGAGCACTTGACGTGAGTTACGACATCGTAGTAATGATGATGGAACACTGTTGGTTATATGGATGATGTTGAAAATGCTAAATCCAAGTGGTAACTGGATGATATTGGTTAATCAAATGATTGCTATAGTGTAGGTGCTTACCTAGATTGATAGGTTATAATAAAGATGATGTAAAGTATTTAAATGATTCATTTATGTTATCTTATTGCTCTTTCGCAAATGAGTGAGCTAGTCCACTAAAAGAAAGCCTTGAATACTTGTTGGTGTCACTTTATTTTAGTTTAAAACGGGTAAGTCTAGCTGAGTACTTTCTCGTACTTAGGGTGTTATTTTTATGGTTGTTGCAGATGGTCAGATGTATTACGGGTATTGCATTAACTGCCTGTATCCTGCGATGAGCGACAACTAGGACCAAGGATAATGGTCGCTCCGTATATTTTATCTGATGCTTTTGTTGGAAATGACTATCTCCTAGCACTGTATCTGAACTAAAAGTGTGTGTGACTTTAAAACTATTTACTTCCGCTATTTCATTATGAACTTGGTTTGTAATAACTTTATGTTCTAAACTCCGATGTATTCAACTGATGTTGCGAATTTTATATAATATATGATTGTGGCTGCTAAACTTGTACGATCTTGATTTATATGTTGATTGATTTGAAATCCTTCGTGGTTTCACGGACTACCGGGTTATACGGGCTTAAGTTTGTTAAATTATCTGCTTCGGTGGGTGATTTTCTTACTTAATTTCGTAATTGGTCGGTTCTGTTACAAGACATCTTCGCAAGGCTCGGGCGGGACAGAGGTTGGCTCTCGATTTTGAATGACTGACATGCTGTCAGCGCCTTTAGCGGGTTGGTTTTACCGGGACCCCTACGATGAGGTTTTAACAAACGTGCAGGGTGCCGTATTTCGCCATCTATTAGGTATCTAGTATTTTGATACCCGACCGAAAATACTTGCCCTGATTATCATACTTAAGCCATTTTTTTATTTTTAGGAAGTTGATCTATTTTGTTAAGTAAGGAGTTTATCATTTTTTATTTTAGGCACCGTTTAGACGCTAAAAAATTTGCCAAAATTTTCAGATTCTCCGTCACATCGAATCTTTGAACACGTGCATGAAGCATTAAATATAGATAAAAAATAAAACTAATTACACAGTTTAGACGAAATGGACGAGACGAATCTTTTAAGCCTAATTAGACTATGATTGGACAATATTTACCAAATAACAACGAAACTGCTACAGTAGCGTTTCGCCAAAAATTTTGCCAACTAAACAGCCCCTTACTTTTTTTTATTTTCCATAAATTATATTGCATGTCATTATAATTGCTTAATTTGAAAATCGCGTTAGCCATGGATGCATGTTTTTTCTGCCATGCACGATGATACTCCTTCCGTTTGTTTTTCTAAACCAGACAAGTGGTGAAAGTCCTTTGTCCTATGCGTTTTGGGTAATTAAAAGTAATTCTGGCTTGGGTAATAAAGAAGAGTCCTGGGCGTGAGGGAACTTGTTTGGTGCGTGGTGCGGACGGATTGCACGGTGGCTGGGTAGTATACGTATTTGGTATAGTTTTTTTTAAGTCTTTAGGACCGGATGATATATGTTTTTTTTTATCATCAGGTAGATAATTACTATAGAGGTTTTTTTAGGCGTAGAGATAACCAGCAAATGATATTCACACTGCATCTGGGCCTAGCTGTGGACGACGGCGACCCGGACGCGCGGTCATTTGCTTAGGCCTCATTTACCCCAAAATTTACCCCAAATTTTACTATGCAAAAAGAAGATTTCCCATCACATCAAAATATCGGTAAATGTATGAAGTACTAAATGTAGATAAAATCATAAACTAATTACACAGTTTTATTGTATTTTGCGAGACGAACATTTTAAGTCTAATTAATCAATTTTTGAACAATTTTTTACACTAAAAAATAAAAATACTACAGTACTCGAAGGTGACACTGTACAGATTCAGGCACCCCGAGTTTGGGATCTAAACAAGGCGTTAACCCAAGCATCCAGCAGGTCGCCGTGCGCTTGCACGCCAAGAAGAGGCTCTGACACTGACACGCATCGTCCAGTCACGCCAAATAAATGAGCCTCTTCCCTCCTCGTCGCCTCGTCGGCACGGCGACAATGAGCCTGTTTGGGTTGGCTGAAAATAAGCAGCTAAAATACTATTGATTGATTTATCGTGATAGAAAAATATTATTGACTGATTGAAAATAAGTGGCCGAAAGCTCAATCAGATACGTGTAGATGACAAAAAGAAATCAAGGGGCCCACTCATCAGTGGGTCGTAGGCAGCGCACGCGGTCGGTCCAGGGGGCGAGGACATCCCGACTTGCGCCCAAAGAAGATGCAGGATCCAGGATTTTAACCGGAGTTTTCTATTCCACGACCTTCGCTTTGCTTTGTTTAGTTTGCCTTAAAGTTCTAAGTTTTTTCACTCTCTCTTCATCACATCAATTTTTAATCGCTTGCATGGAGTATTAAATATAGGTAAAAAAAATAACTAATTACACAGTTTAGTTGGAAATCACGAGATGAATCTTTTGAGCCTGGTTGGTCTATGATTGGATAATATTTGCCAAATAAAACGAAAGTGGTACTATTCATCGGGTTGAAATTTTCTTTAATCTAAACAAGGCCCTTATCCACATGTATCGTCACTGACATCGTGTCCCACATACGGGTCCCTCCAACACAGGCGAGCTGAAAAGGGACCCCAGCAGATTCGAAATTCACGGGCAGGCCCCTGGACCCGGGAAAGCGAGCGGTGGTTCAGCCACTGACGTGAGGGGCCCTGCGCGTTAAGTCCCCAGCCGCGCCGCCTAGAGAGCTAGAGGTAATCTCTTCGCGTGGAAGCAAACGAGGCGTGATAAAGAGGGGCTCCGGGTCCCGGCGCTGCCCGCATCGACACTCGCCACGCACCACCACCACTGCTGCGGCTCACGGCTACGCAGCCCGCCCTCCCGACCCCCGTCCCCTCCTCTCCCTGCTACTAGCACCTAGAGTTTCGCCCGAATCGATCGCCGACTGACCCCGCTAGGGTTCGGCCCGATCGCCGCTTCGTCCTCCCGGCTCCCGCGGGGACCCCGCCGCGATGTCTGACCGGAGCTCGTCGACTGGGCCGACGTTTTTCCCCTTTGGCCCGCAGGCCGAGGCATGGGACGTCACCTTCAAGGTGAGACATCCGACCGAAAAACTTGTGTTTCCCTACTTTGTTCCTTTGTGGTGATATGTGGACGGTACTCGGTAGTGGCGCGAGGTGCGGGAAACCGCCTTAGTTGTAGCTTGTAGGGTTTGATCGATTTGGGGAGGCCGGGGGTTGGGGTTTCTGTGTTGAATCGTCAATCGGCCGTAGGAGTAGTGCGGATTCGGGGCATCGATGGAAAGAGGGATTTTCCGTTCTCTTGGTGTGGTTATAGGATGGTTCTAGGGTTTTACGACTTGGGTTTTGCGATTGGTTTGTTGTGTAGGTTCTTTTCATCTCGGGGAGTAAATTTAGGAGGGGCGTTGGTGAACACGTATTTTGGTCTTTATGGTTTCCGTGAAGATGATGGTGGTGTGAGACCATGATGTAGATTGGGTCTTTTTCTGTCGCATTATTATAGTAAAAATCGTGAGGATGCACCTATATCTATCTTTTAGCACTTATGGTATTGTCCTTATGAAATTTACTCCTACTTGGTACGATGTGATCTTTGAATCACACTATCAGACTGTTGTAGACGAGATCCTCTCTTTGGGCTTTTAAAATAGCAGGGAAAAGTAATCTTTTGGGCAAGTTAAAGTCGTGTATTATTCAGAACGAGATCTGTTTACTTTCTGATAAGATTGATGTTTTGGTCCAGAATATGGTTGTGTACATCTTCCAATTTATAGTGTGTTTGCAGTATATGCTTGTGTAGTTTCTATCTGTGCGTTTTGTGGACTGAAGCAAAGAAATGATATATTTTCAAAAAGTTTTAGGCAGAAGGGGAACCTAAGGTTTGTTATTACCAAACTACAGTTTGTAGCACTTGCTTCTTTTCTTCTGTTTGAGTATATGAGATTCCGGTCATGTAATTGTTTCAAAATAATAAGGATGCATAGCATTGCACACTACTTCCCAGCCCTACACATGCTAGTTGAACACTGTTGGTCAATATATTTGCTGGTGTCTCGTGTGATTGTGTTGACTATTGTGCGTCATATGTCATATTAAGTTTCAATGTCCTTCAGTTAGACACTTATTTCGTTTGTATGATTCCACCATTTAAGGGCTTGTTTGGAACTTTGGATGCACATGTATTTACGTCAATCCACATGTCAATGCACATGTGTTGGAGTGGATTGGGGTGGAACTTAGTTTCCAACACACATAGATTGAGTGCATCCAAACAAGGCCTAAGCTTGCTAAACAGTCCTTTCTTTGCATACCCCTCTATGGTCAAGCCTACAGGCCTGCAATTTTACTCCCTCCATCCCAAATTATAAGACGTTTTGGCTTTTCTAGATACATTGTTTTTACTACGTATATATCTAGACATAGTGTATATCTAAGTACATAACAAAAGCTATGTATCTAGAAAAGCCAAGACATCTTATCTTATAATTTGGAATGGAGGGTGTATATGTTTATCTAGATTGTTCTTACCTACTGTTCTTTTTATGTGTTTCATTCAAAACATGGTTGGTTAGAGCTTTTTGTTCTTATACATGTAGTCTGTACCCTAACTAATTTCTGTTCCCACTAAGGGCTTAGCCTAACACAGCTTGCTTGGGACTAAAAAGGCTTTGTTGGTATTAGAGAGCTTAGGTCTCGGGAGGTCAAATTATCAAGCTTTTGTGTCCACAACTTATATATGATTTATGTTCTGACTCAGGCTAATTCTCATAGCACTGTTTTGATGTTATCTTCTGTTACTATTATTATTATTTATTATTACTACTGCTAATACTGTTTGCAAAATGATATCATATTTTTGTTAAGTCCGTATGAGTCTCTCTTTTGATTGCAACTTATCAGATCTTTTCTTTTGATATTTCAGGTCAAATATGGTGATACGCTTAAAAGGTTTTATGGTTGTGTCAATGGGAATCATTTTGACATGAATTTATCTGCTCTGCGGGCAAAGATAGTTACTGCCTTTAAGTTTGGTGCTGATGCTGACTTCGTTCTGACTTACGCCGATGAGGATGGTGATATTGTCATGCTAGATGATGATGATGACTTGCGTGATGCAGCTCTGCGTCAGAAATTAAACCCTCTGAGGATTACTGTTCAACTGAAAAAAAATCAACCTACTGAAAAAAAAGATGCCTCTGCACCTGTGAAACCCACTGCCCAGGATCCACTATCCCAGATAATGTCAGCTATTGAAGGTTTGAAGCCTGTTCAGGAAGATAGTCTGGCTCATATAAAATCAGCTATTGGTGAAGCAATCAAGTCTATCCCAGAGCCAATACCTGATGCCCTTGCTAAACTCTCTCATGAAATACTTGATGCAGCACCGCCACCATTAGCTGAGCTGATGAAACCTTTTGCACAGTTGATGGCACCAAACAGTAATGGCAATGGGCCATCTCATGTGCATGCTGAGGGGTCATCTAGCTCTTCCAGTGGTGTGACCCAGACACAGGCGCCGGCCCCGGCCCCGGCCCCGGCCCCGGCCCCAGCTGAAGCTAAAACTGAGCCCAAAGTTAAGCCGAGTTTGGGTCTTAGGGCTATGTTAAAAGAGGCTGCTGCACCTGTTCCTAATGCTGGAGCTTCTCAAGTTCAACAGCCATCCATGTACCCATCTGTTGAGGAGTTGCTGTTCCCCTGTAATTCAGTTGACAAATCTGTTTGCAAAGGGAGGACTGAAGCTCAAAATAAGGGCAAATCTGTTATGTCCTCAGTCACCCAACCTGCCCCTTACTCTCTTCCTACTCATGCCCCACCTCCGCCACCTCCATGCATTTCAGAATGGTCCCGACCACGAAGAAGCCAACAACACCCATGGCAATATGAAGACAATGCAAAAGCCACTAGTGATAGATGGCACATTCCAATGTACAAAATGCCCTATGCACCACCTCCTCCAGCAGTGCCACCCCCGGGCTATGGCCCTTTTCCACATTTTCCTTATCCAGGCCGCCTCTTGTCTTCTGGACATCCATACGGAGATCTTGCGGGTAACATGGAAAACTCAGCAGCACGTAGTCTGCACAGATGGATTCAGTGTGATGGCTGTGGAGTGCAACCAATTGTTGGTCCGCGTTATAAATCTAATGTGTAAGGCCCTGAATAAGTTTCTACTTTAATATTTTGTTGGTTGTATTTTATGATGTTAGCTCTGACATCTTCCTTATTTGCCCTACAGGAAGGAAGACTATGATTTATGTGATTCCTGTTTCCAACGCATGGGAAATGAAATGGAGTACACCAAAATAGACAAACCTATTTTACCCCACAGGTTTCTGAGAGATCCTCATGCGGTGGGTACCTCATCTCGTTCTTCATGGAATACTCTTTTTGTATGAAAGTTCCTCATCAGAATAACTTATTTGAATTTTTTTTCTCCTTCAAAGAACCGAAAGGTGCACCACACACGAGTTCTAATGAAGTCAAAACGGGAGAAACTTGAAAGTCGCTTCATTTTGGATGTAACTGTTATTGATGGAACACTGATGACACCTTCTACCCCGTTCACTAAGATTTGGCGCATGCATAACAATGGATCTGTTGTGTGGCCACTTGGCACACAGCTTATCTGGGTTGGTGGAGATCAGTTTGCATTGCAGACATCTGTTCCATTAGAGGTAGCTCTACATATTCATTGCTTTTACATATTTATCTGCTTGGTGTTTCGATTGCAAATTAGGCTGCAAGTTGTAGAAGAAGAAATTCTTAGTTGGAGATTTGTTTTATTTATTTATTTATTTATTTTGTGCAGATTCCTGTGGATGGCTTTCCTGTAGACAAAGAGATTGATGTTGCTGTTGATTTTGTGGCACCTACAAGACCAGGGAGGTACATATCTTACTGGAGGTTGGCTTCACCTTCTGGTCAGAAATTTGGTCAGCGAGTTTGGGTTCATATCCAGGTTGTTACCCCATTGCTATCCAAAAATATGGTTGCTTACTTTGTTAAAAAAATGTTTTACTCTTTTTGATAATTTTCCTTATGTCAGCTGATGTTCTGAACTGCAACTGTATTTGTAGGTGGAAGACCCTTCTTTTGTTAATGACAATAGCAAGAATGCTGCTATTAACCTGAACCTGCCTCCAGAGAGCAATAGTGCAAACACAACCAATTTAATTGATGTGAACATTGAGCCTGTTGACTCAGCCCTTAGCGCACACGCCAAACGCACAAAAGAGTTCCATTTCTGTTCAACTGATGTTTCTGAGCCCAAGAAATTTCTGCCTGCCACGTTGGTCAATACCTCTTTGTCTGCAGCAGCTCCTGCAAACCCAACCGGTGATGTTTCCATATCCACGCCTTGTTTAGATGCACCCCAAAAGTTAGAATTTTTTCACTCTCTCTCCATCACATCAATCTTTAGACGCATGCATGCAACATTAAATGTAGGTAAAAAAAATAACTAATTACACAGTTTAGTTGAAAATCACGAGATGAATCTTTTGAGCCTAGTTGGTCCACGATCGGACAATATTTGCCAAATAAGACGAAAGTGGTACTATTCATCAGGTTAAAATTTTTTGCAATCTAAACAAGCCCCCAGTACGTCTGCTGCTGCCTTTGTGCCCTCTGTTAATGTGCCCATGCCAGAAGTTGTTACTACTCATACATCATTGCCTGCTATGCCTGTGCTGCCTACAAATATACCTATTTCAGCTCCAGTATCTGCTCCTGCAATTGCCCCTGTGCCTGTGCCTCCACCTGTTAGTGCGCCTCAACCTGTTAATGCCGTGGTACCTGAGCTGTCTGACCTGGATGTTCACAATGAGGAGAAGTTGCTGAGGGAGCTGGAGGAAATGGGTTTTAGGCAGATCGATCTCAACAAGGAAATCCTTAGACAGAACAATTACAACCTCGAGCAGTCTGTTGATGACCTATGTGGTGTCAATGAATGGGATCCACTCCTTGCAGAGCTGGAAGAGATGGTAAGACATATGCCTCTTGCCTTATTCTGTATAGTTCCAGCAACTTGCTACAAGCTTCTTGATCTGTTGTTGTTTGTTCTTTAGGGATTTGATGACACAGAGGTGAACAAGGAGCTGCTTGCGAAGAATGGGGGAAGCATCAAGCGAGCTGTGATGGACCTCATTGCCAGGGAGAAAAAGGACAAGTGAAGATCGTGTGCCAGTGTGCTGTGTGCACATAGCAATCTAGACCTAAGTATATATGGGTAAATAATGAGATGGCTGTGCCACTGTGGTGCAGCCCTAGTGCGTCTCAGAGCTTGCTTATGGTGAACTGTCCGTGCTAGTGTCGATGAACCCTAGTATGTGCGCGTGTACGCCCCAGCAGTTACCTTGCCATGCTCCAGGTATACTGCTGCTGCTTGTATGGACTGGCTGTCGTGTCTCCTCTGTTACTGAGATGTGAATCTTTCTAATTTGTAATGATGCGTGGACCAATGTTTGATGCTTGTACTCTCGCCCTTGTAATAATGTACTATCGCTTGGCATGTTGCTTGTTCAGTCAGCTCCTGGTAATGGTAAATCGTGTCTCTGGAGCTGTTAGTAGGTAGTTGGTTACAATAGCGATACAGCTGCACGTACGTAATCACGGATGACTGTATCAGTACGTTCTGCTATGCAGCGATTTGGGTGATCTGCGCTGGCAGGCCACGTTTAGATTGCAAAAAAAAAAAATTCAAACCGATAAATAGTATCACTTTCGTCTTATTTAGTAAATATTGTCTAATCAAGGCTCCAAAGATATCTCGTGATTTCTAACTAAACTGTATAACTAGTTATTTTTTTATCTACATTTATTACTTTATGTATAGATCCAAAGATTGATGTGATGGAGAGAGAGTGAAAAAATTTTTATCTTTTGGAGTGCAGGGGTGCATCTAAACCAGACCTAGTTACAATAGCGATACAGCTGCACGTACGTAATCACGGATGACTGTATCAGTACGTTCTGCTATGCAACGATTTGGGCCTTGTTCACTTCCCCATTTCAACTCAAAATATTTCCTCTTCCACCCATCACATCAAATCTTTCGACGCATGCATGGAGCATTAAATATAGGTAAAAAAGATAACTAATTGCATAGTTTGTCTGTAAATGTCGGGACGAATCTTTTGAGCCTAGTTAGTCCATAATTGGACAAATTTTGCCAAATAATAACGAAAAATGCTACAGTAACTTTTCAGCTACTTTTCGCGAAGTGAACGCACCCTTGGGTGATCTGCGCTGGCAGTGCTACAAGTCTTTACTGAGCAGCCACGAAAGAGCCAGCTGTGGAATAACAAATATTCATTACATTTCGTAGGAGTGCTATGAAAGTACAATTCACAAGATCCAGTTCAACTAGATGCATAATAAACCGATAAAATAGATACAATTTCGAGAGAGAAATATAAGCAATGAAGTTTGAAAAGCAATCACCTAAACCGATAATGTAGTTACAGTTTCGAGAGAGAAATAAGGAATGAAATTTGAAAAGCGATCAAGGCCTTGTGTAGATACACTCTAAGGTGGTGTTTAGTTGAGAAAAATGGGGTGAAAAGTTACTGTAGCACTTTTCGTTGTTATTTGGTAAAATTTGTCCAACAATGGATTAATTAGACTCAAAAGATTCGTCTCAAACTTTACAGACAAACTATGCAATTAGTTAGTTTTTTTACCTACATTTAATGCTTCATGCATGCGTTTAAAGATTCGATGTGATGGGTGGAAGAGAAAATATTTTGGGTTTGCATGCCAAGTAAACAGGGCCTAAGAGTTGAAATTTTTTCACTCTCTCCGTCATATCAATCTTTAGACCCATACATGAAGTAGTAAATATAGGTAAAAAAAATAACTAATTACACAGTTTAGTTGAAAATCACGAGATGAATCTTTTGAGTCTAGTTGGTCCATGATTGGACAATATTTGTCAAATAAAACAAAAGTGGTACTATTCATCGGTTTGAAATATTTTCACAGTCTAAACGTGGCCCAAATGAGAATGAGGTCTGATCATCCTGATTCCTGCGTCGTACTCGCCTTGGGTCTTGGGCAAGGTCGGGCGATGGTGGTGCCAGCTCACCTTCAGAACTGCTGCTGCAGGAACTCGTCCTCCTCGTCCACCTTGTCCTGCCCAACAACCTTCACCGCCCAGGTGCTCAGCGAAGATACGCTCCGCGTCAGCCACTCCCTGGGCGTGGACACCCTAGGGCTCTCCCCCACGGCGGCCGCGCTCGCGCGCCCCCGCTCCTCCTCGGCGACGGCCTCGGCCCACCGCCTCGCCATGTACTCATTCACCGCGACGACGCCGTCGGCGACCACCTCGGGGAGCGGCACGGCGAGCGGGTTCTGGTCCAGGCGGAGCCTCTCCAGCTTGCCGAGCCGGCCGAAGCAGTCCGGCAGCGCATGGATCTGGTTGTTGCTCAGGTCCAGCTCGCGCAGGCCCGCTAGGTCGCCGAACGATGGCGGCAGGTCCCGCATGTCGCTGAAGTTGCTGCTCAGGTCCAGCGTCTCCAGCGCGGACAGCTGGCCGATGGCGGCCGGTAGGCCGTGGAGCTCGTTGAAGTGCGCGTCCAGGAGGCGCAGCGATCGCATCTCGCAGACCGACGACGGCAGGGAGCGCAGCTTGTTGAGGTGCACGCGCAGCGTCTGCAGGTGTACCAGCTCGTGCCCGATGCCTGTCGGGAGGTACGCCAGGGCGTTGTAGCTCGCGTCCAGCTCCACCAGCGATCTGAAGCTCCGAGTGGCACATCTGTCACAACGACCGTTTCTTTGCTGGAACTAGAAGAAATGAAATGGTTGGTTGGCTGTTTACCTGCATTTCGAGATGGTGTCGGGCAGAACCCTCAGCCTGTTGCCAGAGACATCGAGAATCTTGAGGTTGGAGAGAAGGCCAATGGAGTCTGGGAGAGAAACCAAGTCGTTGGAAGCGAGACGGAGTTCTTCCAGGTGTTCGAGCCCACCAATAGCATCGGGAACCTCCTGCGAATTCAAGGAACAACACTGATGAAGGCGCGAAATAGGGAATTCGCCCGTGAACTACAACATGTGTAGTTTAGATAGATCCGTTTGAACGCGAGAATTTTACATAAACCGTACGAAATTTCATGCGAATCGGTTTAGGAATTTCATAAAATCAGTTTAATTCCACAAAAACATGAATTTCGTGCAATGTGCAAGAGATAATGCATTTCGATCACTACAATATTGTACTGTCTCCATTCGACCAATGTCAGTAATTCATTCAGAAAATTCGTGAGCGTCAATGCACGGGACGCGAAGCTTAGGTACGAGTCCCTAACCTTGAGCTGGTTGCGGGAGACGTCGAGCGCGAGGAGGCCGCGGATCCGGCCGACGGGCTCCGGCAGTAGGCGCAGCTGCCGGTCGGCGAGGTCCACCCGCTCCACCACCTTCCCTTCCTCCGCGTCCTTGAGCACCCGCACCACCTCCTCGTCGACCGCCCCGGACCCCTCTTCCCCTTTGCCATCACCGCCGCCCGCCTCCTTGATGTCCCTCCCGTGCATCGCCATCCGGTACACGTGCTCCAGCTTCTCCTCCGCGTCCCGCAGCAGGGCTTCGTACGCCTCGTGCTCCTCGTCCAGCCGCACCACCTCCCGGCTCGCGGCCAGCTTCTCCTCGTCGAGCTCCTTCGCCTTCTCCTCCGCGTCGGCGCCCTCCTTTTCCTCGGCGTCGGCGAGGAGGAGGAGCTCGCGGGAGGCGTCGACATGCTCGTGGTCGGGCCGGGGCCCCAGGTGGCAGATCGCGTCGCGCGCCGAGGCGACGTCGGCGACGGCGCGGGTCATGGCGGAGAGCACGGACGGGTGGCGCAGGCCCGGCATGCGCCCCACCAGGTCGATCTCCGCGGCGCCCGACGGCGTGCGCGGGGACGGCTGCTCGAGGTCCCGCTCGCGCGGGGACCGCGGCGTCCTCACCGCGGGCAGCGAGGGGAGGCGGGAGAGCACATAGTTGAGGATCGGGTGTGACTGCGGCGTCGGATCCATGGCGGCGGCGGCGACGACGACGACGGTCGTTCCCGTTGGCCGGATCGGTGGCGCGCGAACGGAACGGAGGAGACGAGAAGAAGAGGGAGTCGTAGGATTCGGGATCGGGACCGGAAAACCGGGAAACTTTATCCGAGGTTTGGAGTGAACGGCCGCGTGTTCCGGACTCGAGGATTGACAGCTACGATGGGCCGTATGGTCCATTTGCACGATCCGCGTGTTCCGAACTCGAGGATTGGCAGCTACGATGGGCCGTATGGTCCATTTGCACGACTCGGCAACGGCCGGCGGCGCACCGAGACGAAAGCCCATTTCAGCCCAGTAAGAAGAAGGGCTTCTCGTAAGTAGTAGCTAGTGAGTGCCCGTGCGTTGCTACGGAAATAAAAACTAAGTAACGTCCAAAAACTTGATACAAACTCTTATATTTATTTACAAGCTTCACATCATAGAAAACAAACTCTTACATTTACAACTACAGTATTGCGCATCTGACTCATACTAAACACAAAGGCAATCACGTAATTAATGCCATTGCCAATCAAAGGGCTCACATCTAAACAATTACCGGTAGAAGGATGCCTTTAAGTGAATTTATGTTATATAAATGACTTCATAAGTGTCATAAGATTTACCCAACGGGCAATATTTGTGATGCTGTCAACGGATTGAAATTACACCCTTAGCTCATCACAAACTTTGAATTGTGCAATCTTATTCTTACTTTTAACAAGGCTATCCGCCATGCCCATTGGCGGATCCAGGGGGGCTGCAGCCCCCCCCGGGAGGGTGACATCTCCACTAAAACACTGTAGCAATTACTGTAGCATAGCATCAAATCACCATTAAATCTTAATTGTAAATCAACGTCTTCCTTAATTAGCCCCCCCTGGGGTGTCAATCCTGGATCCGCCACTGGCCATGCCAGCTCAAGTGCCTGGGCAGCTTCATTGAATCAAATGTAATTCCGTTTAGCTTTTTCAGAGGTGCACCAGTCAATGTTGTCACTTGTCAGCACAGCATTTGCATTTTTCAGTACATCAGTTACTGGAAGCTGTTGTTATTTTCTCTCCACTTTTGCAACGGTTTTGAGCTCTTTCCTGATGTCCCGTTTAGTGTTCCTATCTTAGCCTTCAGCAATTTGCTATTGAGCACCTACAAGAGAGAGGACATGTATCAAGAAAAACCTAACCACAGAGAATAAAGAAACCAAAGTAACAATTATAAGAACTTCGTCAGTAGTTTCTTGTGATTTTCTTCCTTCCTTTTGAAACCAAGTTGGATTGGCTTTTGAAAATCACGACAAACTTGGTAGAAATAAAGGAAGTTTGGAACCAGTTTGAATTTGAAGCACTCAACCTATCAGAAAATGTAGCATTTTGTCTGAAATTATGTGGTGGTTCCAAGTGCAAGTTAACCAGAAATTGCTCATAGGGAGCAAACCTGAAAGTGCTGTTGCAAGGAAGAAGTGGTAGAAAAGAAGATTGGTTGCATCCTATGCATTTCCGTCTAGTAGCCTATGTACTTTTTCCAGCTCCGAGTAACCATGATTTTCTGGTTTAGAGTTTTCACCGAGTAGCACTATGTTCTTGTGCTATTTTTCAATTGCTACAGTTCATTGCTTCCAGGTTATGTTTTCTGCAATTAGCAGTAGGCTCTGTACTAAACAGTTAGCAGGTTGAGGCTTGCTATTCATGATTGCATATTTACTACAGTGGCAGAGTACATATCAATGCTAGATGGTTCTCTGAGGTAAACAGGTATGGGAACAGAAAAATAAATTGAAAAATGAGAAGGGTTGCTTCACATTAGACCTGAGCACACAGAATCTAAATGCCTTCACTGCAGCTGTTCTTCCCACCTAAGTTGCACGGATACGGATACACGTATCGGTATCGGAAGGATACGGATACGCGGATATGTCGATTTTCCAAAAAACCCGATACGCGGATACGTTGAATATTAAAAATAAAATAAAAATAAAATTAATGCAAGTCTAAATTTAAATCTGATAACAATAAAAACATCGCAAATAACTGCTTAAGTGTACTTATTACATAACAGCAGGTCCAAAGGTCTCAAATAAAGTAGTCTCAAATTTAGGAAAGTACTAAAAGAAAGGCATTCGGGCGCAATTCATGCAGCGGCAACTTGCTATTCCTCATTTGGCTCATTGTCATCCACAACATCATCCTCCTAAGCATCCAAACCAAAAGTCACGGCTTGCAATTTAGGTTCATCAATTAACAGGTCGGCCACCTCAAGAATGCCAATACCACCAAGTGAATCAAACGAATCCCCTCCTACATCCCACATCCTTGTCTCTCCTGACTTGTACGCATCACTTCTTCTAGACAGATGCCTCAGATTTGTGTGCACAAAGACTAGATCTTTAGCACGCTCTGGAGTCAAGGCATTTCTCTTCACACTATGGATAAAGCTATAGGTACTCCAGTTTCTTTCACAGCAAGAAGATAAGGCTGGTTGGCTAAGCAATTTCATGGCCAAACTCATCAACAAGGGAGCAGGTTGTCCATGATTTGTCCACCAAGTCATGGGGGAAGCAGACCATCTATCATGGATTGAGTCAGGATCATTAAAATCTTCTGAACACTAGAGAACCTTGCGTACTCTTCTTTCACTTTTACTAAGTCTTCTGGATTGGGAAAGAACCTCTTGAAGCAAATCATTCTCATTTTAGACACCTCTTTATCCTTGTGGGGTGGTTCACGACCAACACCTTCTTCAAGCCACTTTTTGCTATAATATCTGTAATTGTCAATTTGGGTTTATGGTTTAGTGAATGCCTGAATGGAAAAAATGACACATGTGACATGTGAACTAAATGAAAAAATTTGAATGACAATTTGTACCTTGGATTAAGTGAATGATCTAAACAATGAAGTGGATTATTTCCTTTTGTCCACCTAGCAATCAGGATGTCATGAATAATAGAGACAAGTCTGAATCCTCATCTTCTTGCTTGCCCTCAAATCGATATATGGCTTTCTTCACATTCTCTATCATTGAATCCCACATCTCATAAACTAAGCGAAGACATGGTGTGTCGGTGTCTGCCATACGAATCATTTCATATATAGGAGTGGTAATCTTAAGAATGAAGTCCACCTTGTCCCACCATACATCATTAAGTATCAAGTCCTTGACAAGTTGGGCTGTTGGAGTTGGAGAATCATCTCTGACTTCTTTGTAGATGCTCCATTTGTCACTAATCACCAATTGTTAGAGGGCAGATTTTACCTCAACAAACCACTTCAACATACATACAAAAGAGGCAAATCTAGTTTCAGCAATAGAAAGTAACTTCAAACGGCTGAACTCATTGAACATGGAAAGCCACATGCCATGATTCATTATGAAATTCTTTATCATTAGAGCCTCAGTTTTGACAGCATGTATGAATTCAAGTTGATCCCAAACAAATATCTCATCATCAGAAGGATTCCTTCTTATTTTAGGTTCACATATACTTTTCAAAGCAAGGTTGAGGGTGTGCACAACACAAGGTGTCCAAAATATGTTTTTATACTCAGTCTCAATTATTAGACTAGCACCTTTGCAATTTGCAGCATTATTTGTAATGATTTGTACCACATTATCTCGACCTACCTCTTCAATTATACCCTCAACTTTTGAGCAATGTATTCCATGCTTTTGACCTCACCTTCACAGTTATCAGCCCTCAAGAACATAGGTGAATTGTCACAAACAGCAACAAAATTTATGATTGGTCGCCTCTGAGGATCTGACCAACCATCAGAGCAGATTATGACTTCCTTCTCTGCCCATGTGCTCTTTGTGCTCTCCAACAAACACTCTATGTGCCTCCTTTCTTGCTTCAGAAGTCCCTCTCTAACTTTGTTGTAACCAGGCATCACATAACCTTGCATGTTGTGGCTGCAGGCAAAGGCAAAGGCTTCTCAAAGATACAGATTTCTCAAGAAATTGAAAGAAACCCCTCTAGAATAAATTGCTCTACTGATTAAAGCATCCAAGTGATTACGGTCTTCTACTCTCCAAGCTTTTTCCAGTGCAGAGGTAGGCCCTCTCTTAGACCTCTTGTTGGTGTCATCAGTATTGCTTGAGGAAGGAGCAGTAGGCAGAGAAACAATTCTTGACTTGGATCTTTCCACCAGATTCTTGCACCTTTCAATTTTCTTTCTCATTGCACTAAGCATTTCATATGTAAAATTAAGACATTTACCGATTCCCTTTCCTGAAATCTACAGCAAATGAGCTTCAACTCTAGTGTAACTACTCAGTTTTTGCATTGGACAGTACTTGCAGGGCCACTGAGTATTTCCTCCACCGGGTTTAGGCTTCTCTAGAATGGTGACATGATCCCAAAGTGGAGCTTTGATGTATGTGGTGTGTGTGACTGCAGATCCTACACTTGCACTTGCACTTACACTAGCACCGCTCAAATTAGGAGACGCCATCTATAGCAATCAAGCAACAAGAACTCACTAAGGGCACTTGCTGAAATAGAACAGATCGAGAATGGGGAGAGAAAGATGAAGTGGGGAGCAAAGAAGTCAAGAAGCAACTGGCTACAAACTGAAGAAGAAGATGAGATCGAGATGGGGGAAGGGGATTAACTCACCGGAGCTCAATTCGGTGGCTGGCGAGTGGCGAGCAGGGGCGGTGCTCGGCGCTCTGGAGCAGGGACGGTCGGACGGAAGCTCGTCGCCGGTGAGCGGAGCCTTGTCGCTGGTGGTCGGTGGGCGGCGAGACGGAGTCACAGGCTAGCGGCGCGCGGGGAATCGGGGATGTGGCGCGACTAGGTTTGGGCGATGGGGACAGAGGGATATGCGTGATGCGTCTGTGTGTTGGGCTGATGTTGGGCTGGGCCATATCCGAAAACAGAGATATGCGTATCGTAATGCTGATACGTATCAGCCTAACGTATCGGAATTTAATAAAACAATAAAAAGCGGATACTTTCTGGATACGTATCGGTGCCGTATCTGACACGTATCCGTGTCCGATGCGTATCAGATACGAGATACGCGCCTTTCCTGGCGTATCCGTGTAACTTAGCTTCCCACTTAAAATAACCTTCTTGGCATTCACCTTTGTACAACAGCAGAACAGAACGAAACACACATTTATATTAGCACACTGGTTTATAAACATCTAACAATCCAATGAAGATTCAAGTTCAGAAATTTCAGATGCTAGGCCTTGGCCGGCCAATGGACAAATACATACACCTTTTATGCCATGCACTAACCATATGCCCATAGAGCAAAATAAACTGGCAAAAAAAATAAAAAAAAACAATGACATGCAGGTTTAAATTCTCCTCTTCTTGGATTTTAGGATTTTTGAAACTGATTGGATTTGGAAGAACAGTTAGTATCCCCTCTTCAGTCTAACTGAAAGCCCAAGTTTGGTTTTAGTAATTAATGACACCAAGTTGCTAATGCTATTCTATCAAGTGTGACTAAGCTAGGCATAAGCAACATATGATGGAGGTGGAAATGGCATGGAAAGATGGCCACAAGACCACATGATTTGGTGCATGAAATGATGAGCAAGATCATGAAGTAATGCACATAAAATGATGGACATGATGTTCAAGTGGAGAAGAATTTAAAAGCGTAAGACAAAGGTATAACCATAGGGTTTTTCTTTTGCCGGTCTAAGATGAGTAGAGAAGTGATTGACTGGGTTTAGGATACATAGCCGACTATCAAGAGGGACAATCACGGTTAGATCGGGAATCAAGTGCCACTAGATCAATGTCTTAAGCATATGCATTGGGATCTAGTAGAGAGCTAACATAACGCCTTGAAAAATATTTGCGAAATGCTAACACACATGCACATGGTGATTTACACATGGTGGTGTTAGCACATTTGTGAAGGCGGTGGAGTTTGAGCGGTGGAGAGGGGTTTAGGGTCTTCTCTCCCTCCCGCCGAGCTTGCGAGGCAGGATTCGGCGCTTTTTGGGGAAATGAAATGCCTATTTTCCATTGCGCCGGAGGCAAGAAAAGGTGACGAAAGTCCAGAGTGTTTCTCTCTGAAAAACTTCATCCGGACGCTGAACCGGACGCGGTCCCGGTTTGACCGGACGCGTTGTAAGGTCCAAATGGCTAGAGGAGGGGGGTGAATAGCCTATTTAAAATTCTACAAGCTTCACTAAACAAACACGTTAGTATAAAAGATGGCTAAGCTAATTCTAGCAGTAACTCAACTACACTATGCAAGCCACCTATACAATTCTAGTGAAGGAAGGCTATGATCTCTAATACACACCAACAAGACTAAGTCACTAAGCTACTTACTCCTATGTGATAAAAGTTATACTAAGCAACCTACACTAGGATTAGTACAAGAAAGTAAAGAGCAAGTGACTTGATTCTTATACCAACGATGTAGAGAAGTAATGCACTCGAAGAATCAATCACAATGATCAACCACAAGAGAAATCCTCGGCAAAGAAATGATAAAAGATTTTTACCGAGGTTCACTTGCTTCCCGGCAAGCTACTCCTCGTTGTGGCGATACACCCACTTGTCGGTTCGTGAGTTAATCGACTATCAAGAGTCGAGCCCTCGGCGGGCGCCGTACAACCGCACACAAGATGGGGATCCTCCAAGCCACGAACTCCACTAGAGTATCTAATTTGCGAACTCCCACGGGAAAGGATCAAGAACCCCTTACAACACTTGGTGAGGGCTCCAACAATCTTTAATTGTGAGCTCAATCACCTCCGCTGCTCCAAGCCGTCTACCGTGTCGGGAAACACGGAAGAGTAACAAGAAATCCGCAGCAACTCAAAGATCAAGTGCATCTAGAATGCAACTCTCAAGCAATGCACTTGAATCTCACTCAATCTCACTCAAGATGTGCAACTAAGCAAAGAGATGAGTGGAGGGTTTGTTCTCTAGATCAAAGGATGTCTCTAGGTCTCAAAATGTGCAAGAGTTTGCCTCAAACCCTGGCCAACTTCTATTTATAGCGAAGGGGTACGTAGTTAGCCATTACCGGACGACGCAGTTAAAAACGAGCTGACCGGATACACCGGTCAGGGTGACCGGACGCGTCCGGTCACTACAGGACAAACATGAACAGTGCACATCAGAAGTTACCGTTGTCGTGACCGGACGCGCTCTAGCGTTTGACCGGACGCCCTGTACCTAGCGTCCGGTCGGAGTCCAGTAAGCTCCCACCGCGACCGGACGCGTCCGATCGCACGTGACCGGACGCGCCGAGCGTCCGGTCGGCTCTAAGACTGGCTCTGCCCCTCTGGGTGCCTGACCGGACGCTCCGGTTACATGAGGGACCAGACGCACCGGTTGCAAACCCTAGCACCCGCGCGCCTGACAACTGCTGAGAACTGACCGGACGCGTCCGGTCAAACCATGACCGCGTCCGGTGCAGCGTCCGTTCACCACAGTAACCACCATTCACCTCCGTTTCTTTTCTAACTTCTGGCATAATAGAAAATAGGTGTTTCACTTCCCAAAAAGTGTCAAATCTCGCCTCGCAAGCTCGGTGGGAGGGAGAGAGGAACCCAAACCCCTCTCTACCGCTCAAACTCTACCGCCTTCGCAAATGTGCTAACACCACCAAGTGTACACCACCATGTGCATGTGTGTTAGCATTTCACAAATATTTTCAAGGCGTTATGTTAGCTCTCTACTAGATCCTAATGCATATGCTCAAGACATTGATCTAGTGGCACTTGATTCCCGAGCTAACCGTGATTGCCCCTCTTGATAGTCGGCTATGTATCCTAAATCTGGTTAATCACTTCTCTACTCATCTTAGACCGGCAAAAGGAAAACCCTATGGTTATACCTTTGCTTTGCGCTCTTAGATCCTTCTCTTCCACTTGAAAACCATGTCCATCATTTTATGTGCATTGCTTCAAGATCTTGCTCATCATTTTATGCACCAAATCATGTGGTCTTGTGGCCATCTCTCCATGCCATTTCCACCTCCATCACATGTTGCTTATGCCTAGCTTAATCACACTTGATACAATAGCATTAGCAACTTGGTGTCATTAATTACCAAAACCAAACTTAGGTTTTCAATCTCCCCCTTTTTGGTAATTGATGACAACCATCACAAAGATATGAAATGAAATCAATTTTCAATTTCGATAGTATTAGCTCCTCCTACATATGTGCTTCCATGAGTTTGGTTCAATTGTGCACATATGTATAGATTTAAATTTTGGGAGAGTTACTACAATCAAATTGATGCTAAAGTATATAGAATGGACCTTTGAAGCGTGATACCAATCGAAGTTGCCTTTATATACCATCCTTAGCATCGATGTAGCTAGACACCACTTGTAATATATCACTTGTAAAGACCACAAACACTAAAGTACCTCGTGAGATCAACATTACAAGCAAAGATGTCTAGATACGACTTGTAACGCTACTTTCAACAAATCATCATTCAAGTTCTATTTCTAGCAATCACCATACAATCATGAATATGAATTTAAGCTTTGTAATGCAACAATTCATCATGTTAATGCACATACAAATGCAACAAATAATTCATGAGCTTGCTCCCCCTACTTGTGTGCTCAATTTTAATAGATCCATTTCTAATCTCATATCTTTAACTTCTCTCCTCCTTACTATATATTTCTCTATATCTCTCTCCCCCTTTGCAACTTAACTTTTTATCTTTGTGACTTTTCTATCTTTGTGACTTTTCTCTCCCCCTTTGTCAACAATCACCAAAAAGGTGCCAATTTTAGTGAGAGTCAAGTCAATCAATATGAGGGAGTTCAAATTATGGTTCAATCTAGATCACTTGCCTAGAATATGTAATTCGGTTTGATCCAAGCACAAGCTTCTTTACACCTCATAAAGTATAAGGGTTATCTTGAGCATGTTGAATTACACATCATGAGCTCATTTTCTAGATTCAACACCAGGTTTGCAAGCCCACAAACATGTTATATGCTACCACTAGATCAATCAAACATAGAAGCAATAGTGGTACCATATATACATCAAAATCATTTGATTTTCATGAATGAGCCTATTTGTCATACAAATATGTCTATATGTTCTAAACATGTCCTTAGCAAAGTATGAATGATATGCCAAACAATTTTACCTTGCTATGTCGGAGGAGAGACATTTCATATAAGAACGTGGGGGTGCACTCATCTCAAGTTGGAGAAGTCAAGTATGTTTAATTCATTCTTCAACTTGTAAAATCTTTTCTCATCAAGTGACTTTATGAATATATCTGCTAGTTGATCTTCGGTGCCAATGCTTTCAATGCTAATATCATCCTTTTGTTGATGGTCTCTTATGAAGTGATGCCTAATATCAATGTGCTTGGTTCTTGAATGTTGAACCGGATTTTGAGTCATCTTGATAGCACTTTCATTATCACAAAACAATGGCACATTCTTAAACTTGATTCCAAAATTATTCAAAGTGGCCTTCATCTAAAGCAATTGTGCACAACAACTACCGGCACTAATGTATTCGGCCTCGGCGGTAGATAGTGCAATACTATTTTGTTTCTTTAATGACCATGAAATAAGAGACCTTCCAAGCAATTGACAAGTGCCACTTGTGCTCATTCTATCAATCTTGCATCCAACATAATCGGAATCCGAATATCCAATCAACTCAAAATTAGACCCCTTGGGATAACATAGTCCAACATTATGAGTGCCCTTAAGATATCTCAATATCCTCTTGGTTGCTTTCAAGTGACTTTCTCTAGGTGAAGCTTAATATCATGCACACTTGCACACACTAAACATTACATCCGGCCTAGAAGCGGTGACATAGAGCAAACTTTCAATCATAGACCGGTATTGCTTTTGATCTACCATGTTGCCACTAGCATCAACACTTAATTGATCATTTGTGCCCATTGGTGTACTCATTTGCTTAGCATCTTATAATCTAAACTTCTTGATCATGTCCTTGATGTACTTGCCTTAACTTACAAAAGTGTCATTCTTCATTTGCTTGATTTGAAGTCCAAGGAAGTAACTAAGCTCTCCAATCATAGACATCTCAAATTCATTAGCCATCATATTTCCAAACTCTTCACAAAAGTCTTGGTTAGTTGATCCAAAGATGATGTCATCCACATAGATTTATAACACAAACAAGTCATTTTCAAGCTTCTTGTTGAAGAGAGTGGTGTCAACCTTTCTCATCTTGAACTCTTTAGAGAGAAGAAAGTCCATCAATCTCTTATACCATGCTCTAGGTGCTTGCTTCAAACCATATAATGCCTTCTTTAGCTAGAAAATATGGTCGGGCTTATTGTCATCTTCAAAACCGGGAGGTTGCTCAATATAAACTTCTTCGTTGATGTAGCCATTGAGAAATGCACTCTTGACATCCATTTGATAGAGCTTGATATTGTGTGCACAAGCATATGCTAATAAGATTCTAATAGCCTCCAATCTTGCAACGGGTGCATATGTCTCTCTAAAGTCAAGACCCTCAACTTGAGTGTATCCTTGTGCTACTAATCTTGCTTTGTTCCTCACAACCATGCCATCTTGATCTTTATTGTTTCTAAAGATCCACTTAGTACCAATCACATTATAGTTCTTTGGCCTCTCAACAAGTTTCCAAACTTGATTTCTAGAAAAGTTGTTTAATTCTTTATGCATGGCATTTACCTAATCGGAATCCTTCAAAGCATCTTCTAATTTCTTAGATTCTTCAAGTGACACAAATGAGTAATGCTCACAAAAGAATGCTAGCCTTGATCTAGTTTGAACACCACTTTGAATTCCACCAATGATTTGGTCCAATGGATGATCTCTTGCAATACTAGTAGGTTGAAGTATTGGGAGTTGATTGCTTCCACTAGCTTGACCTTGATCTTGAGCTTCATCATGAGAACCACTAGAGCTTGCATGATTTGTATCAATTTGCACACTTTAGTTGGTCACATGAATATCATCATCATTATCAACTTGCCTTGGCCTAACATCACCGATGTCTATGTTCTTCATTGCATTTGACAATTGATCTCCTCTCACATCATCGAGATTTTGAACTTCATTTTGAGATCCTTGGGTTTTATCAAATTTAACATCATGAACTTCTTCCAAGGTGCCATTAGTGATATTCCAAACTCTATATGCCTTGCTTGTGGTAGAATAACCAAGTAAGAATCCTTCATCACATTTCTTTTTAAACTTGCTCAA
The DNA here is from genome assembly GCA_038087645.1 of Saccharum hybrid cultivar R570. Lineage (NCBI taxonomy): Eukaryota > Viridiplantae > Streptophyta > Magnoliopsida > Poales > Poaceae > Saccharum > Saccharum hybrid cultivar. The sequence goes on along the minus strand of JAQSUU010000191.1, from coordinate 3,668,955 downwards.
TCTAGTACCTTTCTTGAGAATACAGCATTTGCAACCAAACACTCTAAAGTATGAAATTGTCGGTACCAACAGTACGGGGGTACCACAGCTATCGCCAAAACACTAACAAAAACCGAAACCAGTAGAAAAGATAGCCCGCTCGACGGGGCGCCTCGACCGCGTCCCGGCTCCGACTCGTACGAGGCCCGCTCGACGGGGTGCCTCGACCGCGCCCCGGCTCCGACTCGTACGAGGCCCGCTCGACGGGGCGCCTCGACCGCGTCCCGGCTCCGACTCGTACGAGGCCCGCTCGACGGGGCGCCTCGACCGCGCTCCGGCTCCGACTCGTACGAGGCCCGCTCGACGGGGCGCCTCGACCGCGCCCCGGCCCCTCGACGCCCTTTCTTTACCTACCCGGGACAAAAGCCATAGCATTCAATGCGGTTACCTACTACCACCGACCGACATGGCTACGGCATGGGTCAACGCGGGAACAATACCCACGTCAAGTCTCACTGTTTTACCGCCCATCCCGTGATGGGAGGTGAAAGCCGTCACTGTATCCACCATACCACGCACTATTCACCATCAGTCACCCTCGAGGGAGGATAAGACAAGGTCCGTCCCCCGCGATACCGGGGATTCGGCCTTATCCATCCGACCTCGACCCAGCCTCGACCCGGCCCCAACGCTCGACTTAGCTCGAAGGACGGTATGGCCTGGCACTCTGGGTCATTTCACCCTCTTGTCCCGTACCGCGTCAGGATACCCAGGGATGGCCGGCCATCCCGAAGCCACGTCGCTACAGTCAACTCAACAGGAATCGACGAAACATCGCCTCAAGCCTCCCCTCGACTTGGCCACCTCTCGCCCTATAAAAAGGCAGGCCAGGGCGAACCAAAGGGGGGAAGAAAAAACACGAAGCATCACGGAAAAAACGCGAAGCAACCATCTTTCTCCTTTTTCTCTTTGAGACTTGGGGCTCGACACCCTCTCTCGCCTGCTTGTAACCCCTACACGAGCACCCCGGTGCAAGGAAATACAAACCTCTCTTCCCCGCTGGACGTAGGGCCTTCTTTTGCCCGAACCAGGATAAACCCCCGTGTGTTCTCCTTGCATCACCATCCAGGAAAGAGTCACGCAGCATTTACTCGTTGGTTTAGGACCCCCTTGGTCCGAACACCGACAGTTGGCGCGCCAGGTAGGGGAACGCTGCGTGCAAACCTCGCTTTGTCGTCGTTCTTCCTGGATGGCTAACCCCGAACGCCCGATCCCGTTGGGTACGGTGATCTGGTTTGGGAGTTTGGAGTTCATGTCGCTCGGCTCTGGCTACGACATGGTCCTACTCCCACCCAGGCACCCAACCGACGAAGATTACGAGCTCTCCCAGCCCGGGGGAGCAGTCAACCGGCACCGTCGCTCCAGGCGGTCGCGGGCCGCCCGGCGACGGCGAGCCCGGTACAACCACCATCTCCACCTGACGGAGGGCGATGGGATCCCCCGGTCCGGCACCCCCCAGACAGGCACCAGCCTAGATCTCCTTTTGGAAGATTTGGGAAGGACGAGCCTGGCTGAGGGTGGCGTGCCGACGAAGAATCCCGCCGCTCCCCCGTCCGGTGAGACATCACTGTCCGTAGCATCTATTTCGCCACGAACAGTGACGTCCCCATCACCATTCCCGTTTGGACTAGACTCGGTCGCCCGGGTGTATGCATCCTCCGTGAGCACTCGCATGAGCGCTTATGAGGAACTCCCCGGACACCATCTACGCTCCACTCTGGACCTCGTTGCGTCCACGCCGGTTTCTGATTATCGGGACTCTACGGAGACACCGGAAACAGAACCCCGTGTGACTGCTTCTCCACGTCACCACCTCGGTGATGGTTGGCATCGGCCACACATTCCCCCATCATATTACTACTTTGGCGCACCTGACTCCGACTCGGCCGACGACACCTATGATCCGACTCGTGAGTGCTTCAACATCGACGTTGAAAGCACCTCGGAATCAGAGGACGAAGAGCCGGTCGAGGAAAGGCACACGCCCCCTCATGTCGAGCTTCCTGCCGAGCGAAACGAGCCCCAGTTCCTTGCGGATCAAGGAGCGCAGCTCGGACAGATTCGCGAGTTGCAGGACCAGCTTGACGAGGAACGCGAAAACCTGGATCTCCTCCAGCAAACCCTCGAGCGTGAGCGTGCGGAACACGCATTTGGCGGGAGAGCTCGTGAGAGGGCTCGCGACGTCAACCGTCGCATCGACGAGGACCGGGCGGTCGACCCCCCGGTTTTCGCTCGAGCCAGCCAAAACGTTGTCGCCGCTGCCATGCTCCTGCGCAACATGCCCGAGCCGTCAAACCCTGACGCCCGTCGGGCTCGAGACGAAATCCGAGGGCTCCTCGAGACTGCCGCCATGCAGCAGGCCGAGAGCTCTGCCTCGAGGCGGCGCGAAGCAGCCTCGGAGCGGACCCTCGAGCCTTCCCGACAGGAGAGAGAAGCCTCGGTTCATCCCGAGCCTGCCCGGCGAAACCGGGCAGCACCTGCCCCTGAGCCCATCGCCAACGACCGCGAGCCTCGAGACACCCGTGGCAACATCGTCGAGCGTCGCACACGCAAACACGGTGACGGTGTAGCTCGAGGCTACCACGTCCACAGGGGCGGACGCTACGACAGCTCGGAAGACCGTAGCCCTTCACCCGAACCTCCAGGCCCTCGGGTGTTCAGTAGGGCTATCCGTGAGACGGTGCCCCCGGCTCGGTTCCGTCCCCCCACGACTCTCACCAAGTATAACGGCGAGACCAAACCCGAACTTTGGCTCGCCGATTTCCGCTTGGCGTGTCAGTTGGGCGGGGCCACCGATGACCGGGCCATCATTCGGCAACTCCCCCTGTTCCTCTCCGACACCGCCCGAGCCTGGCTCGAGGATCTCCCACCTTGGCAGATCCACGACTGGGACGATCTCGTGAGGGTGTTCGAGGGAAATTTCAAGGGAACCTACATGCGCCCCGGCAACTCGTGGGACCTCCGGAGCTGCAAGCAGAAACCAGATGAGTCCCTCCGGGACTACATCCGGCGCTTCTCCCGGCAGCGCACCGAGCTCCCCAACATCACCGACTCCGACGTGATTACGGCCTTCCTCTCCGGTACCACCTGTAAGGAGTTGGTCCGAGAGTTGGGCCGTAACACCCCGCTCACTGCCAACGGATTGATGGACATCGTCACCAACTTCGCCTCCGGCGAGGAGGCGGTTGGTGCGATCTTTGGCGGCGAGCCGGCAAGGGAGGAGCAGAAGGTCGACGACCCCGCGAGTTCCACCCGAGGCCCCAAGAGAAACAACCGCAAGAAGAAGAAAGGCCAGCAAGGCAAGCTCGAGGCCCCGGCCGACGAGCTCGTCGCTGCTACCGAGCACAAGAAACCTCGAGGCCCCCCCGGCGGGGGCGTCTTCGACAAAATGCTCAAAGAGCCGTGTCCCTACCACAAAGGACTCACTAACCATAACCTCGAGGATTGTCACATGCTGCGCAGGTACTTCGGGGGTGCCCGCGCTAAGAAGGACGACAAGGGGGAGGACCCTAAGGGTGACGACAAGGACGGGGAATTTCCCGAGATCCGCGACTGCTATATGATCTACGGAGGACCCTCGACCTGCCTCTCCGCGCGTCAGCGCAAGCGAGAACGGCGCGAGGTCTTCTCCGTACAGTCGGCAGTACCCCGCTTCCTTGATTGGTCTGCGGTGGCCATCACTTTCAACCGTGATGACCACCCAGACTACGTCCCCAACCCGGGGGTCTATCCACTCGTCGTTGACCCCGTCATCGCCAACGCACGCCTCACCAAAGTGCTCATGGACGGCGGAAGCAGCCTCAACATTATCTATTCTCAGACCCTCGACCTCTTGGGGGTCGACAGAGCGCGCCTCCAGCCCAGCGTCGGGGGCTTCCACGGAGTCGTGCCAGGGAAACGGGCGGAACCCCTCGGGCGGGTCGATCTGCCTGTTTGCTTTGGCACGCCGGCGAACTTCCGAAAGGAAACTCTCACTTTCGAAGTGATCGGATTCCGTGGAACGTACCACGCTATCCTGGGACGCCCATGCTACGCCAAGTTCATGGCGATCCCGAACTACACCTACCTCAAGCTCAAAATGCCTGGCCCAAACGGTGTCATCACTGTAGGGCCCTCGTTTGAACATGCCTACGAGTGCGACGTCGAGTGCGTCGAGCACGGCGAGGCTGTTTTTGGGTCAGCGATCTTGGCCGCAGACCTCGACGGTCTAGCCAATGCGATCCCCGACCCAAAACGCCATGCCGGCAGCTTCGAGTCCGCCGAAGACGTCAAGCTCGTACCCCTCGACCCCGCTGATCCCAAGGGGAGGGCGCTGAGCGTCAGCGCCACCCTCGATCCTAAATAGGAAGCAGTGCTCGTCGACTTTCTCCGCGCGAACGTCGACATCTTTGCGTGGAGTCCCTCGGATATGCCGGGCATACCCAGGGAAGTCGCCGAGCACGCCTTGGAGATCCGGGCCGGAGCCAAACCGGTGAAGCAACGCCTGCGCCGCTTCGACGAGGAGAAGCGCAGGATCATCGGCGAGGAGATACACAAACTGCTGGGGGCCGGGTTCATCAAGGAGGTTCATCATCCCGAGTGGCTAGCTAATCCTGTCTTAGTTAGAAAAAAGAGTGGGAAATGGAGGATGTGCGTAGACTATACTGGTTTAAATAAAGCATGTCCGAAAGTTCCCTTTCCTTTGCCACGCATTGATCAAATCGTTGATTCCACCGCGGGATGTGAAACTCTCTCATTCTTAGATGCATATTCCGGTTACCACCAAATCAAAATGAAGGAGTCCGACCAGCTCGCGACTTCGTTCGTCACCCCATTCGGCATGTATTGCTACGTTATGATGCCCTTCGGTCTCCGGAACGCGGGGGCAACGTACCAGCGATGCATGCAACATGTTTTTGGGGGGCACATTGGGTCGACCGTCGAGGCTTACGTCGACGACATCGTGGTCAAAACCCAACGTGCCGGCGACCTGGTCAGCGACCTCGACGTTGCATTCAAGTGCCTCAGAGCAAAAAACATCAAACTCAATCCAGAAAAATGTGTCTTCGGCGTCCCACGAGGTATGCTTTTAGGGTTTATCGTATCTAAACGTGGCATCGAGGCCAACCCTGAAAAAATCTCTGCAATCACCAAAATGGGCCCCATCCGAGATCTCAAGGGCGTACAGAGAGTCACAGGTTGCTTGGCGGCACTCAGCCGTTTCATTTCGCGCCTCAGCGAAAAGGCACTCCCTCTGTACCGTCTCTTGAGGAAATCGGACCATTTTTCCTGGAACCTCGAGGCTGAGGAGGCTCTCACAAAACTGAAAGCCACCCTCTCTAGCTCACCGATCCTCGTCCCTCCGACCCCGGGGGAACCACTCCTACTCTATGTCGCAGCGACATCACAAGTTGTCAGTGCTGCCCTGGTTGTCGAACGGGCCGAGGAGGCACACACCTTGCTCGTCCAGAGGCCGGTCTATTTCGTTAGCGAGGTGCTCTCAGAAACAAAGTGTCGGTACCCACAGATCCAGAAACTGCTGTATGCTGTCATCTTGACACGGCGCAAGCTCCGACACTACTTCGAGGGTCACCCGGTTACTGTGGTTTCTTCTTTCCCCTTGGGAGAGATAGCCCAGAACCGGGAAGCCTCGGGTAGGATTGCCAAATGGGCGGTCGAGCTTATGGGCGAGGCATTGTCCTATGCGCCGCGAAAAGCTATCAAGTCACAGGCGTTAGCAGATTTTCTGGCCGAGTGGACTGACACACAACTCCCTCCTGCACAGCTCCAAGCGGAGCTGTGGACCATGTACTTCGATGGGTCATTAACGAAAATGGGAGCAGGCGTGGGCTTGCTCTTCATCTCACCCCTCGGGGTTCACATGCGCTACGTCATCCGGCTTCATTTCCCTGCGTCTAACAACGTCGCCGAATACGAGGCACTCGTCACGGGGTTGAGAATCGCCATCGAGCTCGGGGTCCGACACCTCGACGTCCGAGGCGACTCTCAACTCGTGATTGATCAGGTGATGAAGAACTCGAGCTGCCGCGACCCCAAGATGGAGGCCTACTGCCAGGAAGTACGGCGCCTCGAGGACAAGTTTCACGGCCTCGAGCTCAACCACATCGCACGCAGGTATAATGAGGCCGCTGATGAATTGGCAAAAATCGCGTCCGGTCGAGCCACGGTTCCACCGGACGTCTTCGCGAAAGACCTTCAGCGCCCATCCGTCGACCTCAGGCCAGACGGGGGGGGGGGGGGTCGACGAGGCGTCGATCGACCTTCCACCTAAGGCAGAAGCCCCCTCGACCGGGGCTGAAGCCATGCAGGTGGAAGACTCGACATCACCGCCTGACCTCGAGCCTGATTGGCGCGTCCCGTACCTCGACTACCTCATCCATGGGGACCTCCCCTCGGATAGGACTGAGGCTCGACGGATCGCACGTCGGGCCAAAACTTTTGTGATCATGAGCGACAGCAGGGAGCTCTACCGTCGTAGCCCTACCGGTATCCTCCAACGTTGCATCACGAAAGAGCAAGGCAGAAATCTGCTCGGCGATCTTCACTCGGGGGCTTGCGGTCACCACGCTGCGCCTCGAACCCTTGTCGGAAACGCCTTTCGACAAGGATTCTATTGGCCGACCGCGGTCTCCGACGCTGTCAAGCTAGTACGCTCCTGCGAGGGTTGTCAGTACTATGCGAGACAGACTCATCTTCCGGCACATGCCCTACAGACTATCCCCATCACATGGCCGTTCGCCGTTTGGGGGCTCGACCTTGTCGGACCACTGAAAAGGACGACCGGCGGCTTCACCCACTTGCTCGTCGTAATCGACAAATTCTCCAAGTGGATCGAGGCCCGCCCTATCACCAGCATCAGGTCCGAACAAGCTGTACTCTTCTTCACTAACATTGTTCATCGCTTCGGGGTCCCCAACTGTATCATCACGGACAACGGCACCCAGTTCACTGGCAGGAAGTTTTTGGATTTCTGCGACAACCACCACATCCGTGTGCTCTGGTCGGCCGTAGCTCATCCAAAAACAAACGGGCAAGTGGAACGTGCCAACGGCATGGTTCTACAAGGCCTTAAGCCCAGAATCTTTGACAAACTAAACAAACATGGCAAAAGATGGGCTGCCGAGCTACCCTCGGTCCTGTGGAGCCTAAGAACAACGCCGAGTCGAGCCACGGGGTTCACTCCGTTCTTCTTAGTCTACGGGTCTGAGGCTATGCTACCAACCGATATAGAATACGGGTCCCCAAGATTGAAGGCATACAACGAAGTACACAACGACGCCACAAGACAGGACGCCCTCGACCAGCTCGAGGAAGCCCGAGATGTGACTCTGTTGCATTCTGCCAGGTACCAGCAGGGTCTCCGACGCTACCACGACAGATACGTCCGCAAGCGTGACCTCAGCGTTGGTGACTTGGTGCTACGGCGGAACCAGAACACCAAGGGACGGCACAAGCTCACACCACCATGGGAAGGGCCGTACATCATCGCAGAAGTACTAAAGCCGGGCACCTACAAGCTATCCAACGAGAAGGGCGAAATCCTCACCAACGCTTGGAACATCGAACAGCTACGTCGCTTCTTTCCTTAAAAAGCCTCGAGGCTCTTTATTTCCTTTTTCGTCAATAAAGAATACAGCGATGTTTAAAATTTCTCGTTTCGTAATAAGGAAGGATCGACCCTGCACTCCCAGAGTCGACCCTCCCTCGGGGGCTGGCAAGGGGGGAACCCCCGGTCCCCGAAAAACCGAAAAAACTTGCGCTCTTTTTTAAATTTAAGAACCGTTTCTTAGATCGACTTCGCTGAAAGAGCACCCTAAGGTTCGAAAGGGCTCTCGAGCCTGGAGCATCACCTACGCCTCCGAGGCTACGGTACCTCCACTCGACCCTTGCGCCTTTTAGAGGTACGCCTTCACGCTGAGAAGATCTAAACAACGGTTCCTAAAATTAAAAAAGAACATACCCCCTGTCGCTTAGATCAGGCTCTCACACGATTTACTAGGCCGCAACATCACCCTGAAGCTCGAGGGCAGTCGAGCCGCGAGATCACTTACGCCCCCGAGGCTACGGTACCTCCACTCGCTCCCTTACGCCAAAGGATGTAGCTGCGCGCTAGGTAAATCACGCGAGAACACGATCCGTGCGATAAAGGGAAGAAAAGCTCGAGTAAAACTAAATCAACCGCGAACCGGTTTATGTTTCGAGTCTTTTAGGCCTCCGCGGCCACCGCGATCAAAATTCGAAATACTAACTTATTACATGGGCCTTCATGCCCAGATTTGGCTCACAGGCCTTCGTCATCGGCAGGAGGAACCACCTCGGCTTCAAAAAGCGAGGCCAGACGACTCCCAGGCTCTTCGGCGGCTTCGATCAGCTCCACGCAGGCGTCCTCGTTCTCCTCGTCCGTCCGATCGGGGTCTGTGATGAAGCCCTCGGCAACGAGCCTCATATCAAACACAAACCCCGAACGGACGACGGCCAGCGCCCTCTTCACGCCGTGATGGAGGCCGTTCCGTATCTTCTCCCGGGCAAGGCGGCCCAGCGCCACCATCCGTCGGACGAAGGAGTTCCCCGGAACATCTTCCCCGGTGTCGGTGTCGGGCTCGACCCCTAGGCCATCACACACAGTGGTGATCACGCCCTGGAGAAGTTGGGTCCTCCGGACCTCGGCCTCGAAGAGGCTCTGGAAGGAGTTGGCGCACGATTGGGCCTCTCGGTTCTCTCTCTCCAGCTCTGAAACACGACAAACAAATTAGTGCCCAACGCGGGGCCTTCAACGTCGTGACTATAACAACCACACTTACCCTCGACGTGGGTCTGCAGGCCCACGACCTCGTCGCGGAGCCCCCCACATGTTCGCTCGAGCCCCAGGAAGGCGTTGTCCTTGTCACGGATGGCCGCCTTTAGCGCCTCGACCTCCTGCCGAGCAGACTCGAGAGCTGCGTCCTTCTTTTGGACGGCTCCCTGCAGCGTCGTGACCTCGGCATGGAAGGCGTCGCGCTGAAGACTGACCTGGGAGACATCCTCCTCAAGCTCCTTCACCCGCGCAGACAAGGGCTCGAGGTCCCTGCGCGCCTGGGTAGCCTCCTCCCGAGCCTTGTCCAGGCTTGTGCGCATCACGACCTCGGCCGCCCATGCCTGCGCCGCCTCTTCCTTCAATGTGGCGTATGCGACGCGCAGTTCAGCCATCTCGGCGTTCCGATCGGATAGCCGTTTCTGGGCCTCCTCGACCAGAACCCGTTGCTGGGACAGCGCGCCCCACACGCCACTCTCGTCCCGGATGAAGAGTGACTTGCGGCGGGAGTACTCCTTCAGCTCCTGAACGCAATTCGAAAAGGTCACAAATCCGAAGAAAAAACAGCCTATCAAGCGAGCCGACGGGTCGATCATACCTCGGTGGCATCCCCCATACTCCGCACAGCGCCGGACGCCACTCGAAGCAACCGGTCGAGATGCTGGCGGACGCCCTCGAGGTACTCCCATCGATGCACTTCGTCTTTGTCGCTAAGGACAAAGACGGGCTCGGCGTCGGGGTTCGTAGCGTCCCTGAACTCAAGGGACGGCCCCCCCACTTCGGCAGCTCCGCCTCGACCCGCGCTATCGCCAGCGCGGCGATGTCGGGCCACGAGGAGGACGACCCGGCCGGGGCGTCTCCCGGTCCCGCGGAAGGACCGGCCTCGCCCGCGGTATCCGCCTCTCCAACGGCCGTCGAGACACCGGCCTGGTCCGCGACCTCACCCCCCTCGACCCCTATCGTTTGTTTTCCCTTGTCCAGGGAGATGTTGTCGAGGTGAGCGTGAGGGCGGGCACTTACGACCACCGGCGCCACCGGAGCCGGCACCTCGACCGACGACGGCTCCGGTACCCTCGCCTCGACCGTCGGCACCGCCGGAGCCGGCGTCTCTTCTTCGGGTGCTCCGGATGGGGGCTCGACCGCCCCGATCTCCACCACGCCCGCTGGCTCTGCCGACGGGCCTTGTCGCGGCTGCGACCCCTTCGCCAGGACCGTCTCTTGCCCCGACACCGACGTGACCTCCTCCTTGGTCACGTCAGCACCCGCCCGCTCCGCGTCGCGGACGGGTGCCTCGCTCGTCGCGACCGCAACGGCAGCCTCGGCCGTCCCCGACGGCCGGGGCCCCGCCTCGACCACGTCAAGAGCCGCCGCCTTTGCCGGTTCGGCCCCCTCGACGGCGGGCTCCGGGCCGGCAACCGCCGCGGCGTCGGCCGACCCTTGCTGATGTCGCAGGCGCCCTTTCGCTGCCTCGACCTGACGGACCCAGGCCGCGTCCTGCTCCGCCGTCCGGTTGAGGACAACGGCGCTGGCTCGCAGCGACTTCACAGGGGTAGGCCCCATTGGCTCCGCCTTCCGCTTCAGCCTGCGAAGTGCGAAGAATTGTCAGCCGACGGACTTTGGGAAAGGCAGGACAACCAAGTTGAGATACTTACCCGGAAATCGGCACCAAGTACATCGACCCTGCGCGGCTCGAGCCTCCCGGGACGGCCGCTGGTGGCCTCGCGGCGGCCTCACCAGCAGGCCGAGCGCTCCTGGGAGCCCCGGCCAACACACCGCCCTGCGTCCTTTGTGCTCCCGAGGCCAGCTGGCCTCGGGTCCTTACTCCTACCGGCGCCGCCGCTGATGACGACGCCGGTACCACCGTCTCCGCCCCTGCCGGAGCTTGCGAGGCCCCGGCTGGTGCGGACGTCCCCGACGACCCCTCTCGCCGGGTCCGGGGTAAAATGGCCCCTCCCCTCGAGGGGCCAGATCCCTTCTCCACCTTCTTCCCCTCGACCTCCTCGACCACGACGACCGAGGAGGACCCCCCCCGATGGGCTCCAGCAGGGGGCGAATGTCGGGGAGATCCCCAAGCCTGGTCGCAATCTCATACCGCGACAGGGCATCTTCATCTTCATCGCTGCTGCCGTCGTCCTCCCCCGAGACTGTCTCGGAAGGCGACGGTGACAGGGGCACTCCGTCGATGGCTTGCTGGCGCCGGCGCTTCTTCAACGCCTCCGCCTTCTTGGCCTTGCGGATCGCCCGCTTCTTGGCCGTCTCCTTGGCCTGCTTCTTCTGGGAGGCATGCAGGCGTCGAGCCTCCCGGGCGGGCCGGTCCTCCGGGACTGGTGGGCGCGTTTCCCGCAACGCCGACAAATCCTACACACCGGCCTCGACCACATCAGCGAAATCCACAGAAAAACAAGAAAAGCAATACCTCAGCCCCGGGATACGTACCACGGATTCGCACCCCTCGGTAGGCCTCATGGGAACCTGATTGGCTTCCTCCGCCTTGAAGTTCCCGACCATCCGGCGAGCCCGCCGGAGAACCTCCTCAAGGGTGAGGGATTCGTGGGACATCCGGGTGCCCTCCAGGTTCGCCTCCGGAGTCATCTGGTCCAGGCGGAGACGACGCTGGCACAACGGCATCACTCTACGGCGATGGAAGCCCGCAGCCACCGCCGCAGCCGTCAGGCCCCGAAGGCGAAGCTGCTGCAGCGCCGCCAGCAGCGGATCCAAGCGCGTCTTCTCGGCCTCGGGCACTCCGTACGACCAGTGCTCTTCTCGAGCAGTCAGCACGCGGCCGGTGTACCTCGGCAACTGATTTTCATCATTGCGGAGATAGAACCAACCCTCGTGCCACCCACTGTTCGAGGAGATGAGTCGGGCCGGGATGTATAGATCCGTCCGACCCGATCTCACTTGCAGCACGCAGCTCCCCACTCGGGCCGCGGACAGGACGCCTTTCTCCCCTGCCCTCTTGGCAAAGAGCTCGGCCTTGAAAAGGTGAAGCCACAAGTTCCACTGTGGCTCCACCCCAAGGTAGCCCTCGCAGACCGCCGCAAAGATGGCGGCCTGCGCTACGGCGTTGGGGGAAAGGTGGTGAAGCTCCACCCGGTAGTAGTGGAGGAGCGCACGCATGAAGACCGACGCCGGCACGCCGAACCCCCGCTCATGAAAGCTGACGAAGCTCACCACGTACCCTTCGGGGGGCACTGGCTCCTGGTGGGCGGGGGGCGGTGCCACCCACTCCGGCCGCGCCGAGTTCGTCCTCGGCCGCAACAGCCCGTCCTCGACCAACTCCTCCAACCTCCTCTCCGTCACCGAGGAGGTGGCCCAGTCGTCGGCGGGAAGGATCTGGCTCTTTCCTGCCATCGATGTCGTCGGAAGGGGATGGGAGAAAAGGATGCGGTGGCTGCGGCAAGACGGGCGGAGAACGCGATGTGGCAGGGGATGTCTAGGGCAAAGGATTGCAGGGATGCAAGTAACCGGTGGGGAACGGAGACCCCAAGGCCTTAGCTTTATATGCTCGGACGGAAGCCCAACGGCCGCGCGAAAAGTAAGGAGCAGTTTCTCGCGATAAAACCGCTCGCCTAACCGTTTCCTTATATCTCGCAGGAACTGAGCACGTGGCCGCTCCCCACGTCGTAACCATACACCGATAACGCGCCGGTCTCGCCTCCCGAAAAAACGCGCCCGGACAACGAAATATCTCCAGGTATGTCTTAAATGGGTGCGAAACCCGCAATAAGTCTCGAGGGAACGAAAGCTGGCCCTCGAACGGGGTTCGACAGCTGCCCTCGAGCAACAGAGTTAGGGACGACCCAGGGTGCGCCCGTACATGGCCAAGGGCTCGAGCCACGCTCTCGAGGCACCCCAGGACGTATTCGAGGCCGAAGGAGAAGGTTATGGTAGGAATCCCTCCGGGGGAGGCATCGAGCCCTCGAATCCTGTCGAAGGGAATCGAGATCCACACGACCACTTCTTGGCATTTTTGAGGGCGCCTCCGGGCCACTAGCCGACCCCTAACGAACGGGGCACGGGTTCTCACTCGAATTCTCCCGCTGGCAGCTCACCGGAGATCGTCGTAACTCGGGCCCAAACGAGGGTAGTGCGACATTCTCCACCCCTCCTCCTTTTTTCGAAAAAGGAGCGTGAGGGTCGCGAAAGACGGCCGGGACTCTGATCGACCTCGTGCGTGCGAGGCTCGGGGTCCCGACCGCAAAAATGGGTGCGAAGCCCGCAATAAGTCTCAAGGGAGCGAAAGCTGGCCCTCGAACGGGGTTCGACAGCTGCCCTCGAGCAACAGAGTTAGGGACGACCCAGGGTGCGCCCGTACATGGCCAAGGGCTCGAGCCACGCTCTCGAGGCACCCCAGGACGTATTCGAGGCCGAAGGAGAAGGTTGTGGTAGGAATCCCTCCGGGGGAGGCATCGAGCCCTCGAATCCTGTCGAAGGGAATCGAGATCCACACGACCACTTCTTGGCATTTTTGAGGGCGCCTCCGGGCCACTAGCCGACCCCTAACGAACGGGGCACGGGTTCTCACTCGAATTCCCCCGCTAGCAGCTCACCGGAGATCGTCGTAACTCGGGCCCAAACGAGGGTAGTGCGACATTCTCCACCCCTCCTCCTTTTTTCGAAAAAGGAGCGTGAGGGTCGCGAAAGACGGCCGGGACTCTGATCGACCTCGTGCGTGCGAGGCTCGGGGTCCCGACCGCAAAAATGGGTGCGAAGCCCGCAATAAGTCTCGAGGGAGCGAAAGCTGGCCCTCGAACGGGGTTCGACAGCTGCCCTCGAGCAACAGAGTTAGGGACGACCCAGGGTGCGCCCGTACATGGCCAAGGGCTCGAGCCACGCTCTCGAGGCACCCCAGGACGTATTCGAGGCCGAAGGAGAAGGTTGTGGTAGGAATCCCTCCGGGGGAGGCATCGAGCCCTCGAATCCTGTCGAAGGGAATCGAGATCCACACGACCACTTCTTGGCATTTTTGAGGGCGCCTCCGGGCCACTAGCCGACCCCTAACGAACGGGGCACGAGTTCTCACTCGAATTCCCCCGCTGGCAGCTCACCGGAGATCGTCGTAACTCGGGCCCAAACGAGGGTAGTGCGACATTCTCCACCCCTCCTCCTTTTTTCGAAAAAGGAGCGTGAGGGTCGCGAAAGACGGCCGGGACTCTGATCGACCTCGTGCGTGCGAGGCTCGGGGTCCCGACCGCAAAAATGGGTGCGAAGCCCGCAATAAGTCTCAAGGGAGCGAAAGCTGGCCCTCGAACGAGGTTCGACAGCTGCCCTCGAGCAACAGAGTTAGGGACGACCCAGGGTGCGCCCGTACATGGCCAAGGGCTCGAGCCACGCTCTCGAGGCACCCCAGGACGTATTCGAGGCCGAAGGAGAAGGTTGTGGTAGGAATCCCTCCGGGGGAGGCATCGAGCCCTCGAATCCTGTCGAAGGGAATCGAGATCCACACGACCACTTCTTGGCATTTTTGAGGGCGCCTCCGGGCCACTAGCCGACCCCTAACGAACGGGGCACGGGTTTTCACTCGAATTCCCCTGCTAGCAGCTCACCAGAGATCGTCGTAACTCGGGCCCAAACGAGGGTAGGACGACATTCTACACCCCTCCTCCTTTTTTCGAAAAAGGAGCGCGAGGGTCGCACAGCAAAAGACGACCGGGACCCTAATCGACCTCGCGCGCACGAGGCTCGGGGGCTTGACCGCAACAAAATGTCCCCCAATCGAACGCAAACAAGACCTCGGAGGAGTCTCCATACTCCACCGAGGCCTCGGGGGCTACACCCGGCGGGTGCGCTCGCGCGCCCCCACCGGAAAAATCACGACGCTACGACTCCAGTTCTGACTAACCTCTGGGAGAGTGATCACACACTCACCCAAAGGCTCGGGGGCTACTGTCGGTACCAACAGTACGGGGGTACCACAGCTATCGCCAAAACACTAACAAAAACCGAAACCAGTAGAAAAGATAGCCCGCTCGACGGGGCGCCTCGACCGCGTCCCGGCTCCGACTCGTACGAGGCCCGCTCGACGGGGTGCCTCGACCGCGCCCCGGCTCCGACTCGTACGAGGCCCGCTCGACGGGGCGCCTCGACCGCGTCCCGGCTCCGACTCGTACGAGGCCCGCTCGACGGGGCGCCTCGACCGCGCTCCGGCTCCGACTCGTACGAGGCCCGCTCGACGGGGCGCCTCGACCGCGCCCCGGCCCCTCGACGCCCTTTCTTTACCTACCCGGGACAAAAGCCATAGCATTCAATGCGGTTACCTACTACCACCGACCGACATGGCTACGGCATGGGTCAACGCGGGAACAATACCCACGTCAAGTCTCACTGTTTTACCGCCCATCCCGTGATGGGAGGTGAAAGCCGTCACTGTATCCACCATACCGCGCACTATTCACCATCAGTCACCCTCGAGGGAGGATAAGACAAGGTCCGTCCCCCGCGATACCGGGGATTCGGCCTTATCCATCCGACCTCGACCCAGCCTCGACCCGGCCCCAACGCTCGACTTAGCTCGAAGGACGGTATGGCCTGGCACTCTGGGTCATTTCACCCTCTTGTCCCGTACCGCGTCAGGATACCCAGGGATGGCCGGCCATCCCGAAGCCACGTCGCTACAGTCAACTCAACAGGAATCGACGAAACATCGCCTCAAGCCTCCCCTCGACTTGGCCACCTCTCGCCCTATAAAAAGGCAGGCCAGGGCGAACCAAAGGGGGGAAGAAAAAACACGAAGCATCACGGAAAAAACGTGAAGCAACCATCTTTCTCCTTTTTCTCTTTGAGACTTGGGGCTCGACACCCTCTCTCGCCTGCTTGTAACCCCTACACGAGCACCCCGGTGCAAGGAAATACAAACCTCTCTTCCCCGCTGGACGTAGGGCCTTCTTTTGCCCGAACCAGGATAAACCCCCGTGTGTTCTCCTTGCATCACCATCCAGGAAAGAGTCACGCAGCATTTACTCGTTGGTTTAGGACCCCCTTGGTCCGAACACCGACAGAAATGTTGGGCTTTCTTCCATTCAATAGCTCATATGCTGTCTTTTCAAGCTTCCCATGGCAATAGAGACGGTTGCTACAATAGCAAGCCGTGTTGATAGCTTCACTCCAAAATGAATGACTCATATTGTACTCACTAAGCATTGATCTAGCCATGTCAATCAAAGTTCTATTCTTTCTTTCAACTACACCATTGGATTGAGGAGTGTAAGTAGGGCAGGCCTGGTGCAGTTGGTGAGTGCTAGCTCGCCGAGTCACCAGGTCTTGGGTTCGAAACCGTCTCTCTGCAGAATTTCTGCGGAGGTAAGACTTTGCTTCGGTTATTCCCTTCCCCAGACCCCACTCGTGTGGGAGCCTCTGGCACTGGGTCTGCCCTACCAAGATCGTCACACAATTCCTCAATTCTTGTGTTCTTTAACTCACTACCATTGTCACTTCTAATCTTCTTGATGGTGATTTCAAACTCATTTTATACTCTTTTGACAAAAGATTTGAATAGATCATAAACATCACTCTTGTCATAGAGA
This sequence comes from Saccharum hybrid cultivar R570, assembly GCA_038087645.1. Lineage (NCBI taxonomy): Eukaryota > Viridiplantae > Streptophyta > Magnoliopsida > Poales > Poaceae > Saccharum > Saccharum hybrid cultivar. The sequence continues at coordinate 3,652,599 of JAQSUU010000191.1, read as the reverse complement.
AAAAAAAACATCCAAGTGTATCTAGTGTAGTCATCCACTATCACAAAGCCATACTTGTTGCCACCAATGCTAGTGTATGTTGTTGGCCCAAACAAGTCTATGTGCAATAGCTCAAATGTCTTTGATGTGCTCATTTCACTCTTACTATAATGTGCATTTACAACTTGTTTGCCGGCTTAACAAGCACTACATGGTTTATCCTTTTCAAAAGTCACATCTTTCAAGCCTCTAACTAAGTCATGCCTCAAAAGTTTGTTCAATTGTTTCATTCCAACATGATCAAGTCTTCTATGCCACAACCATCCCATACTAGATTTGCTAAGCAAGCATGATGTTAATTGTGTCTCACTATCATTGAAGTCAACCAAGTACAAGCTACCATGTCTAAATCCTTTGAATATCAAATTTGATGCATCAACACTAATGCACATCCTAGTAAGAGAAGGATCTAGTAGAGAGCTAACATAACGCCTTGAAAAATGTTTGTGAAATGCTAACACACATGCACATGGTGATTTACACATGGTGGTGTTAGCACATTTGTCGCAAGCTCGGCGGGATTCGGCGCTTTTTGGGGAAATGAAATGTCTATTTTCCATTACGCCGGAGGCAAGAAAAGGTGGCGGAAGTCTAGAGTGTTTCTCTCTGAAAAACTCTAACCGAACGCTGAAACGGACGCGGTCTCGGTTTGACCGGACGCGTCCGATCAGTTCAACGCAGCGCGGGCACTAGGGTTTGCAACCGGAGCGTCCAGTCACCCTGACCGGTGCGTCTGGTCATCACGTTTTTTACTGCGACATCTAGTAACGGCTAGTTGCTTACCCCTTTGCTATAAATAGATGGTGGCCGGGTATGGGGTGTAGGCTCTTGCATATTTGAGATATTGAGGCACACTTTGAGTAGAGAACAACCTCTTCACTCATCTCTTTGCTTGATTGCACATCTTGAGTGAGATTTAAGTGAGATTCAAGTATATTACTTGAGAGTTGCATTCTAGAGGCACTTGATCTTTGAGTTGCTGCGGATTTCTTGTTACTCTTCCGTGTTTTTCGACGCGGTAGACGGCTTGGAGCAGCGGAGGTGATTGAGCTCGCAATTGGAGATTGTTGGAGCCCTCACCAAGTGTTGTAAGGGGTTCTTGATCCTTCCCCGTGAGAGTTCGCGAATTGGATACTCTAGTGGAGCTCGTGGCTTGGAGGATCCCCATCTTGTGTGCGGTTGTGCGGCGCCCGCCGAGGGCTCGACTCTTGATAGTCGATTAGCTCGCGAACCGATAAGTGGGTGTATCGTCACAACGGGGAGTAGTTTGCCGGGAAGCAAGTGAACCTCGGGATAAATTCTTGTGTCGTTCTCTTCCCGATGATTTCTCTTGTGTGATTGATTGATTCTTCTCATCTCTACACGACGATATAATCACTCAAAGCTCTTCTCTCGCGTTACTCCTTGTTTCTAGCTTATAGTTGTTGTTGTGTTTAGTGGATAGCCTTGTACTAGACTTGTGTAGGTGACTGTGCATTTTGCTTCGCCACCTTTTGTACTAACACTTGTGAGTAAGTAAATCTTATAGAAATTTTAATTAGGCTATTCACCCCCCTCTAGCCTATTTGGACCTTACACTAACATTACTAAGCTAGCAGTACACTCCCATTAACTAATACGACACTACAAATCTCATTAGTGCATATGTTATTTTCAGAGAGTAGCTTTTCACCTTACTGCTAGCTAGCTTACCGTGCGTCGTCTCAACTCTCAACTGGAAGCGTAGGTGGGCTTACGAGGGGGCAGATGGTGGTGAGGTGTTCTCTGGACAGGGGAATGAGGAACAGACCATTAGTAATTTCAGTCTCAGTGCTGGCGAAATCACATGAATTCACTCAGGTGAAATTTGCTATATCAGGGAAAGTCATAAGTTGAACTGAGTGTTGTAATGGTCCAATGCAACTGACCTTCAGCTTGGGCTTCAGAGACTCGATAGCAGCCCTTGTGCTGCAGTTTGCAGCTTGCTGCAAAACACAAGCCAAAAGGAGCACGGTTAGAGACATGCGTGATTCCAGAATTCTGGAGCGTGGATTTTGTTCTCCTCTCTTCTCTGAATTCCTAAAAAGCTAGCATCAAAGGCAGGATATTTGTTTCGTGAAAGAAACTGAAATTTGAAGTGGGGCAAACACTGAATTCTCATATTGTCCTTTATGTTCCCTATTTCCTTAAGCTGCTTGTCGGTTTTCCGTTTTCAGGCAATAAAGAATTTTTTTTTATCTTGGGAGGTTCAGTGAGCCAATTCCTAAATAAGCCCGGCATTGAAAAGTGGATTTCTCAAGTCACTAAAAATCCCTTTGATGTATAATTGTATATCAAAATTGAGTCAGGCATTGGTCTGCAAAAGCTGAACTCTATCGATCCATGTACCAATAAGTTGAGTACTTAAGTCCGAATGAAAACTACAAAAGGAAGTTCATTCTGAGGCTAATAATTCAGAAATTTATCAAAGCAGGACAGGGACAATATTGATCCAAGCAGACAGGTAGGGGAAATGAACAAGACAGTGCATATACAATGTGTGTGAACCAAGTAAGTATGTGAACCAAGTAACAATTGAAGGATCGATAACATGTCAACTGCAACATCTAGTCATGATTCATTTTCTTTGGCCAGGAATCAAGTCAATTCACACAAACTATTGCCAAATTACCTCTACCTCCATAGACTTTCTCAAGATTAATAAAATTGCAGTATTGCACAAATCCTCACCAGACATATTATGGCAAAATTGGTTCAACAACTACAACCTGTTCGCTTGAGATTAATAACACCGCTGGCTGGCTGACTGATTTGGCTGATAATCTCAAGCGAACAGGCTGTACATTAATACAAATAGTGTTTTCCATATTGCCTAAATTTAAGATGCTTAAAATAGTTAGCAAATTCATGTGTTACAGTAAGCAAATAACAGAGAGACCATGTTTAAAAGGAAAAATAGTACCAGCCCATGAGTTATAATAGGAAACAATATTCAGAGCTGGACGGCAAAGTCATAGCCAATATTTAGAGGTGGACAGCAAAGTCATAGCCAATATTCATGCAAGTGCCGAATTAGAAGTCCAGAATGACCAACTTATTAATACTTTTTATGGCCCTGTCAATTAGCAAGTACAGAATGACTAATACACATACGACATTCATAAGTTGAAATCTACTTGCCCAATCTAGCTGCCATGTTTTGACTCATGGACAACACAATCTCCATAACTAATTTCATATGAATAATTCTTATGCTATATTGTTCATATGATTAATATCTTATCCTGTAGCCGTTCCTCACATGCATTCATAGTTTCAGTGACAAACCTTTTGAGTGAATCACATGCATTCATGGTTTCAGTATTTTATAATTCTGTCCACATAAACCAATTGGCATGCCTGAATCCTCAAAGATTTGGCATGCACTGACTGGAAGGAAGGCACACCTCTTTCGCACAAACAACAGTAGAGTATCCTAAAAAATTAATTCTCTAAAGGTCCTCAGGGGATGCTACTGTCAGCTAAACAATTTCATCTCCAAAGAAAACATCCGAACATGTATTCAGCTAATCATCTTACATACCTCACAACAGGTGATGCGTTGGTGCGCTGGTCCCCGCTGGTCGAGGCCGAGGGCGAGGAACGGATGTCCTGCGACGTGGCGGGAACGGCGTCGAGGCGTTGTGGTGGCGGCGGCTTGGCGAGGTCGTCCGACGGCTTGGCGTTCGCAGCCCGTCCCACGGCGGCGGCGGCGGCTTTGCGAGGTCATCCGCGGTCGTCCGACAGGGGTAGCAGGCGCCGCATCGCGTCCGGCAGCGGCTTGGTGAGGTCGTCCGACGGCGTCGCGGTCGCGGTCGCGGGCGTTGGGGTCGCAGGATGCGTTGTGGTGGCGGCGGCTTAGCGAGGTCGTCCGACGGCTTGGCGTTTGCAGCCCGTCCCACAGCGGCGGCGGCTTTGCGAGGTCATCTGCGGTCGTCCGACAGGGGTAGCAGGCGCCGCGTCGCGTCCGCCAGCGGCTTGGTGAGGTCGTCCGACGGCGTCGCGGTCGCGGTCGCGGGCGCTGGGGTCGCAGGTGCCGCGTCGCGTCCGTTCGCGGCCCGTCCCACGACGGCGGCGGCGGCGGCGGCTTGGCGAGGTCGTCTGGCAACTTCGCGGTCGCAGGCGTCGCGTTGTGTCCGGCAGCGGCCTGGCGACGTCGTCCGGCGACGGAGCGAGATGGCGAGGGAGCGAGATCCGGTCGGGCCAGAGGAAGAACAGAGAGGGACAAGTCACGCCGTCATCGACATCGATCTCTGGGTAGCCACCGCCGGTGCCCCCTCCCCCGTTGACCCCAAACCCTAGGTCGGCGAGGCATGACGAGACGACAAAGCGCGACGTAGACGGCGGAGGCAGCGCAGACGACGGCGGAGATGTCGGGCCGGCGCGCGCAACGGCGAGGGCAAGTTGAGGGCCATGGCGCGGGGAGCGATGGCGGGTGCGGCGGCGACCTATCGCGCGGGGATGCGGAGCTGGGCGATGACCTATCGAGCGGGCAGTTGCGGAGCTGGCGGCGTGGGGGAGCTGCGTGAGGGCGAGTAGCGTTCCCTTTTTTCTCGAGGGGGGATTAGCGTGCGGAGACGATAACATTTGAAGGGTGGGGCGATTGGCGTGCGGAGACGATAACACTTGTTTTTTTTAGCTGTAGAGATATGATTAGACTTGCCTTTTATTAATTGCACTCATCAGTTGAGGGCTTCCGCAACAGCCGCTCCAGGTCTTCCCCAAACTGAAACGAAGTTGCGGCGGCCGCAACTGAGAGCAGAGATGCTGCAGTTCCCGGCGCTGATGCGGCAGTGGCCGTCGCCGCCGCTGATCCCGGCGTCCACGCTGCTCCCCGTGCCGGCCACCTCCCAGGAGGACGAGCTCCTCCTCGCCATGGCCGAGTCCGACCTCGAGGATAAGGTGCTGTGGTTCTCTCTATCCCTTTGCCCCTTCTCCAACGCTCCCGATGCCGATGGGGTGACTGACGCTTCCCTTTGTTTCTCCCTTTGCTCGCTGCTCAGCTGAACGAGATCCGGAAGACCAACAGCCACCTGGTTATCATCGGGAAGCCCACGGGCGATACCAAGGAGGAGTACGACGCTGAGGTGGAGGACGACGATGCAGACAACGTCGAGGAGTCCGACGGCGACGACTTCGACCAGGAGACCGGTTGACCTAGGCGGCGCCCCCCGTGCTTTGCTGGCTTCCTGGAGCGTTGCCATCCCCGCTGCCCAGTCTGTATTTTTGCCATCCCCGCTGCCCAGTCTGTATTTCGCAATCCCTGAGTCGTTCCTGCTATGTAGATGTGCTGTGTTACCCTATTCTGCTGCTGTTCTCAGGATTTGAGCATGTCCTTGTCATGTGGACCTTGTGTATGAAATTACTAGATGATTAATCGGTCCAATTTAAATGCTATACTAGTTTCCTCTATCTGTGCCAGATACTGCTACTTCTTGCCATTTTATTGTTTGTGCCAAGACCAATAAGTCCTTGTCAAGTTTCTTACATTGTTCTATTTCTTTTCTGGTCGAAACTTCCTATATGAAAATTTGGAAGCACAATATTTTGGTTTGCTTAACAGAAAAGAGACATCAAGGAGCGGAATGGAGCTATTAGTAATATCGACTTGGCATAGTAACACACGGGTATTGTCATAGTCAGGTGTCATTAACCTGGACATTCACATCGAGGATTCCTGGAAGAAAAAAAAACAATGTGGACTATATGAGTGTCCTCTTAGCAGTTGAACTGTAAAGTCTCTGATGCCGTGTGTTGCTGGATGTGCCCATTAATTTTCATTGATTGCCTGTTGAATTTCTATACTTGACCAAAAAAAAGTTGCTTTAGTTTTGAGTTCTCTAATTTAATAAGGCCAGTTTCTCTACTGTCTTATTTGGTATGCATACTTTGAAGCTATGAATATCGAACACATTGTGTCTCGTCTTCCCCATTCTCCTTTTTCTGAACCTCTGTACGTAAAATTTTCATCAAAATTTGATGATCCAAAGCCCATTACTTATCAATTGACATTATTACAGGCTGTACAACACGGTATGGCATAGTTATAATAATTACTGCAAACTGTTATTTGCTTGTTTAGTATAATAAGTAAATCTTGTCATCCACCTAAAATTTTTTGTTCTTGTCAATCTTAAACTTGCTTTTATCATATAATTTCCTACAGAGGAAAGAGCTCTTATTTTAGGATGATTGGCAATGAACAAAGACATGTGATATGATTACAATTTACAAGAAGAAATTTCACCAACCATTACATCTATATGTATAATAACTCTACAAGAAGTTACAGTATTCGACCTTGTGACAGACATACAAGGTAGTATAAAAAGTTGAAAAAATCTGGAGTCTGTACCATGATTATTTGCTGGGAAACCTTTTTCCTAATTGTGCTCAGTTGCCAAGAAAATGATTATTTGATCTTGGAAAATCTTGTAAATTTCTGATTGAACTTGTGGAATCAGTTTTATCTCTTCACTTGCTAAGAAAAACCTTTTCCACAGATCAAAATTTATGAAGTGATAATGGGCTGTACCACTTAAAAGCAGCTCTTATATTTTACAATCCACTCACATGAAGTATGCCAGAATTTTGGTCAAGATCAATGTGTAGAAGATAGATAGGACAGCACCAACTGGAATTGTGACCAGCCAGGACGCCACAATTTCACGAACTGTCTCTGCTCTGACTCTATTGAGCCCTCTTGCAAATCTGACACCCATCACCGCTCCAACAAGTGTATGCGTGGCAGATATAGGCAACCCAAGCTTTGATGCGAACAAGACAACTGAAGCTGCTGCAAACTCTGCAGCAAAGCCCCTAGTAGGTGTTAGTTCTGTGATTTTCTTGCCAATTGTTGCTATCACCCTATATCCCCACATTGTAAGCCCTGCAACAATCCCAAAACCACCCCAAGCAAGAACTTCGGTAGGTATGACTATCTCAGCACTGCTTGCCACACCTTGAAGAATGGACAAAGCTGCAGCCAGGGGCCCTATGGCATTGGAGACGTCATTTCCTCCATGAGCAAATGACATGAAGCATGCCGATAAGACTTGCATGTAACCAAATACACCATACACAATCTGCAACTGAGCTCCTGTAGGGCCAGCAATGTCCGAAAGAAGTCCAGCCTGCTGAACATTTGACTTCTCAGCAGATGCTATCTTTTCTGCTTCTGAAGACAGTAAGTCACCTAGCTGTTTTTGGATCACTCGGGAAACAATGATGGCTCCTATTGCCCCACTGGATACTGCTTGCAGGATGGCAATGGAAAACACCTTACTGAGAGGAAAAGCAGCAAACGAGATTGCAGTGACACCAGCAAAGACTGCGATTGGTGCAGCAGCAGCTGCAGCCTGGCCTGGATTTGGTGCGCTGTATACAAACTAAGTGAAAACAGGTCAGTAACCTTTGCACCTCATCACAAACAGTATTTTTATGCTATGTACTTATGACATTTTGATTATATAATCATTTTTGTATAAGTATTGAAATCCAACTATCTTTTTTTTGTGTCATTTAGCTTATAAAGGGAGGGTACTCTAGAACTTACCCTGCGTATGCACTTGTAAACAAGAAAAGAGAATGCTGCACCCATCAATGGAGAAATGACCCAAGATGAAGATACTCTAGCCAAAGAACTCCAGAAAACTGCATTCACCCCTCCATACACCAGCCCAAAACCAACCATGGCCCCAACGATACAATGTGTAGTTGAGACAGGCCAGCCATATGACGAAGCAACCTAAGAAATAGCACAGGTTAATATATGTAGATGCTTATAAATAGCATTAGATGCTTCTTATTCTTTATAAATGTTAGTGCCCTGTATTCTCAGGACTATAAAAAACAAAACATTGGCAGAGGCATTACGTCTGTTGATGATAAAAAAAAAGCTATTTTGGAAGCTGCTGTTCATGTTTATTTTGGATTCTCACCCATACATTGAATCATAACTTCATTGCTTACATAGATATTAGATGTTAACACAGTTGATGACGCACTAAAACTGTGTTAATTCTGCTCATTCTACTTATTACAAACTTGAGATGCAAGATTCTTCAAATATGTTCCTTGGTGCTATGTTGGCAACTGTTGTCCAATGAGTTATCTCTGAAAGTTGGAAATGAAACGCATACTCTTAAGGTGCAGTTTGCAATAATGATCACATATAACTAAACCAACCTCAACATGGGCATATCAGATTTTTCACATCACGAAGCCTAAAGCCATGAGCCCATTATGTAGGTAGATGGTTATATTTGTTAAGTTGCTGATTCCTTTCCCTTTGCAGAGTTGTTATTAAAGATGTAGTTAGCCGAGTTGTTATTAAAGATGTAGTTAGCCGCTATGATTTGTTTGGAAACATTAACTAGCTTCTATGAGTGTAAGGATTATGACTTTCCATATTAGATTAATCAATCAGTTCTGGTGCCATGATCATGTCACTGATAGTACATCCTAATTCCTAAACCTTCTGTATTGTAGGCTGAAGAAACCGGGTGAAGTTTCAGTAATTCTGTGAACCTCATGTCCACTAGAAAACTGCTTGATCTGATTGGCATGGGCAAAGCTGCAGAACTCAAAAGGGCGATGGAACATACCTGCAGCCATGTACCGGCAGCAGCAAGGGAGGATATCAGTCCAGCGAAGAGCAGAGAGTCCTTTCCTTGAAAGACAGATGCAACCAGTATTCCCTTCTGCATGGTGCTGGTGACATGAGTCCCCATAAGGAATGCACCGGAGAACTCTAGCACTGCTGCAGTCACAACCGCCTGCCGGAGTGTCAAAGCTCCGGACCCAACTGACGTCCCCATGGCATTTGCAACATCATTCGCCCCAATATTCCATGCCATATAGAACCCTGACAGAAGCGTAAAGTATGCCAGCGCGTTCATTTTGAAGGTCCCATGGCAGACCAGTGAGCGCATCGCCAGCGGAACGGTGAGGGCGGCGAATGCAATCATCACAGAGATCGACATCGCCATCCGTGGTGAGATAAGGAACGCCTTCGCCATCTCTGACATCTCGCATTCCCCGATCTGCTCCTCCCCAGCCTTCTTGTCGCTGGCTTTCGCACTGGAGCCATCTTCGGCATCGGCAAAGGAGGACAGTGTGGCGCGGGGGAGGCTGAGGTGTGATTGCAGCGTCTTGGCAGGTGTCACTCTGGCTAAAGAGAAACACCTTAGGCCATGAATGCTATGTGGCAGCTGAGCAATGGGGCGACGGAGCAGGAGAGCGGCTGCCGCAGCTCGCCCTCCTGCTCCAGCATGCACTCGGGCGATGGAGAAGAAAGGAGAAGATTGAGACATGGGAGTTGCAGGAGGAAAAGAGGGGGTCGGCGAGCAGGGAGGCAGCAAGATGAAAGAGATGAGATTAAGAGGGAGGAGAGGAGGAAGGAGAAGGGGACTATGGGAAGAAGTGAGCACCGTTTTGTGGATGGAGGGAAGAGTTGGTAGTATCTGGTGTGGTGACGGCAGCTCACGCTGAGGTGAACAGTTGGTGGCTGCAAATGAGTGGTGGAAGGGGATGTGGGCAAGATTCCTGCCTAATCCATAACCTGTGTTGCAGCTGACCGCCTTACTGTTTTCGGTTGCATGATCGTCTTGGCCTCACCTTCCGTCTAGCCGGTTTTCAAAGATCTAGTTCTGTGTCTGTTTCTGTAGTTGGTCTCTGTTTAGCATGTCACTAGCATCTTAGGGCTGTTGAGAATTCATGGATTCTGAAATATTTGTCCTGTTCCTTGTTGGGTTTCATATGTAGTGCTATGTATCCACTGTGCACATTAAGCAAATTGAACCAGCACCATGTCTTCTTATTTGCACTAAGTTTACTGTTCTCGGTTCATGTGATAGACAAATGTTACGCTGTTCATATGGTTACTTTTGTCCTAATACAGTGTCTATATTATCGCTGCATCTCCGTGGCCACAAATATTTACCAGCGCCGCTGGACAAGGTGTGCCGTGATTTTTTTTTGAAGGGCTGTGTGCCGTGAATATTCATGGGCATCTTTCCTCCCGTAGGATGTTTGCTCCATTGCTTTAACTAAATATGTGAACAAAATGGTTTGTGCCTTTGTGGTCCAATAATAAAGGTATGTGATCTCTCATTGGACATCTTTATGTGCTTGTCATTGAGATACAAAGGTTTTCTCCGTTGTCAATATGCAAATGGAGTGCTGCTGAGTGCTGGCCCAGGACCACGGAAAACGGATGAGCAACTTGTGCCGCAACAAGCCGCTAAGAATCTGCGGGCTCTTTGTTGTCCGCGGGTCAGGTGTGGAATCCTTGTGCTTGTCTTATCCTATCCTACGGCTTCGAGAATCCTGTTTTCTTTTTTCTTTTGTTCTTTTTTTTGAGAGAGAGAAGAAGGTAGACTCTTATTAAATCATAATATTTTGACGTACATGCAGAATTTCTGGATGTCCAAGAGCCGTACATATCTCCCTAGTGCCAATTTACAAACACTTTTAAGAAGAGCATGGGCCTCACAATATCATTCTTGCCTTCGTGCTTAAAAACAACTTCATGAAATGAAGTGCTTCTTGCTTTGATTTCCTTCAAGATAGAGGAACATAAACACAAAAATTTTTCTTCTGAAGATTCATAATCACTTCCAAGCAGTCTGAACCTATTACGCACTTGAGCACACTCATGTCCATGGCTAAGGAAGTTGCTTCATTACAAACCAGAGCTTCCAAAGATGACGGATCAATTAAACCATCAGTGACCATTGCACTTGCGACAACATAATTCCCTGCACTATCCTGACACACCACACCAACAGTCCCCTTAGCTTCGAGAATACAGATGGTTAAGGGCTCAGGGATAGCCCATTCCTGGGCTTAGGCCCAAATCTATGCTTTCATGCTATGGTTATGCCGGGTCGAGAACCTAGACTTTCAAGTTTCTAGTGATTAATCGTTTTTTTGACGGTAAAAAAAATGTGGGGAAGGTCCCCACAGTGTCGAAGGAGCTTTTTATAAATTTTTATCAAAGTCTAGGGGTACTTACATAGGGATTTTAAAAAAGTCTAGGGGTACTTATATAGGGATTTAACTGAATGCATCTAACCAAAAACAGAAAGCTGACCTAAGATTGGGTTTCAATCTAAGTGATTGGAGAGAACACTGACTTTTAAAATTACAAAGCCATCTGGCTTGACACGGATCTCTTCGCTCAAAAATCTTGTCGTTGCGCATCTTCCAGATTTCCCAAGCAGCAATAATAGAGGCTTCGGTGAAGAACGGTAAGCTGTGACTTTGGCGAGCTTGGACAAATCGATCTTGGAGGTTTAGTGACTGATCCCAACTGAAATTGATCGTCGACCAACACTGGACTGCAAATGGACATGTAAAGAAGAGATGCTCAATGGTTTCCTCCTCCCTTGTCTCACACATAACGCAGAGATCATCATTGTGAACATGTATGTTCCTTCTGGTTAGCATCGTTTTTGTATTGAGCCGATCTACCAAAATGAGCCATGCGAAGAATTTAATTCTAGGCATACATCCAGACTTCCATACCTCCTTGAAGATTGGGTGGGCGGCAAAGGCCTGGAAGACATGAGAATAAAATTTCTTGGAAGTGTAGTCCCCATTCCATACTGGCGTCCATCGGTCCAGTTCATTTTCATCGTATCGAACATTCTGGAGGTGGTCTTGCATCTGTTGGAGCTCCTCATGGGCTTGGTGCGATAGAGGCAGAATGAACAAAGAGTCTAGGTCCTCAGCTTGCATAACATGTAGCACAGAGATACCTTCTGATCTTGAGAATGAAGCCAATCTAGGGAAGTCATGTTGCAAGATACAACCAGCCCATTCATCTTCCCAGAAACATACTGTAGAACCATCTCCAATGGAACATCGAGCTATAGTGCGGTATAACCCATTGAGTCTGAGCACATCCTTCCACCAAAAGGATCCAACTTCACGGACATCGTGTGGCACTTTTGTGGAGTAATACCTGAACCAGATTAGTTGCACCCAAGGCACATCGGACCTATTGTAAAACTTATGCAGGTGTTTCATCAACAATGCGTCGTTCTGTAGCCTTAGGTTGAGAACTCCTAGACCTCCTTTGTCTTTAGGCATTTGCACAGTCTCCCAGGCTACTAGATTGCCTCCTCTCTTTTTCTCTGAATTGCCTCGCCACAAGCATTGTTTCCTAGCTCGATCAATGTTTTCAATGACTCCTATGGGTAGTTTGATAGTGTAGAGGGCATAGGTGGTGATGGGTGTTATTGCTGAGCTGAGCATTTGTAACCTTCCAGAGTAAGATAGCCAGGTGGAGCAGCCTGTGAGGCGTCTTTCAACTCTGTCCATCAACGGTGTGAGATCCTCCATGCGTGGCTTCGTGGTGCCCATCGGCAAGCCAAGATATGTGAAGGGTAGAGTGCCCACTGTGCATCCAAAAGTACTTGCCAAGCACTGCATCCTATCTGGTAACACATTGATGGGGATCATTTGGGACTTTCTGTAGTTGACTCTGAGGCCTGTCGATTCTGCAAAGCTATTGAGCAAAGACTTAAGGAAGAAGAGTTGTCGAGCATCAGCTTGCATTATCATGAGTGTATCATCAGCGTATTGCACTATTGGAAAGTCTTCTGTTGGCTGTGGAATTGGAGCCTTGAGTAGGCCTAAACTTGTGGCCTTGTTCACCAGTATCTGCAGGAGCTCGGCTGCCAACACAAATAGCAACGGGGATAGAGGATCCCCCTGGCGTACACCCCGTTTGCACTTGAAAAATTTCCCAGGAACACCGTTTAACAAGATTGCTGAGCTAGCACTGCTTAGAATGTTGCTGACCCAATGAAGCCATTTTGGAGGAAAGCCCAAGTGCTCCATGACTAGTAGAATCACTGAGTGCTCAACTGTGTCGAATGCCTTTTCAAAATCAAGTTTCAGAATGATGGCTTGTCTCCTTGACTGGTGGCACTGATGGATGTATTCGAAGCTCCAAGCTAAGCAATATTGTATAGTGCGTGTTTTGATAAAACCATACTGGTTACTGTGGATTAGTTGAATGATCACTGCTTGCAAGCGGTCAGCCATAATCTTGGTGATCAGTTTGAGACTGATGTTCATGAGGGAAATCGGCCTATAATCACTTACTGTTTCAGGGCTATCAATTTTCGGAACCAATGTGATAAATGATGTATTGATGCATTCAAGGTTGGTTGTTCCCATGTAAAAATCCTGACAGAGTTTGTAAAAATCAGATTTAATAATATGCCAACATCTCTTCATGAATAGACCATTGAAACCGTCGGGTCCCGGTGCTTTGTCACTCGGCATTCTCTTGACAATAAGATCAATCTCTGACTGCTGGAAAGGTTCAGCAAGATCTTGTAGGCCATCAACCGGTTCAATAAGGTTAGGTAAGTCAAAGAGCATGGCAGGGTTGGTACTGACACCTATACGGTTTCTGAAAGCACTCCATAACAAACCAACCTTCCCTTCATGGTTCTGTACCCAAACTCCATTTTCATTTAGAATTTGGGCAATGGAATTCCTTCTGTATGATATCGTCGCCATACTGTGAAAAAAATTTGTGCATTCATCCCCAAGCCTAACTCTATTGACTGTGTACCTTTTTTCCAGTATAGGTTCTTATAATGCAGCAGTTTCTGTAGTTGGGTCTTGACCAGTCTTCTTAGATTTCTTTCAGGATTATAGAGTAGCCTAGTGTCCTCTAGACTGTCCAGATAGCCAATCACTATATTGCAGTTTTCAATAAGCAGCTTTAGGTTTGACATATTGCGACTCCATTTTCTAAGATCAACTCTGAGCTTCTTGAACTTGGCCGACAATGTTTTTGCAGCATTAACACTGTCAGCAGTAGATAGCCAACTGTTTTGCACCGTTGTCAGAAAGTTGTCATGCTCTGCCCAAAAATTCTCGAAGCGAAATATATTCGACCGAGGGATGCAGGTGCTGATCACAATCTTGCATGGTATGTGGTCCGAAGTGATTTTGGCTAGTGGAAGCACTTCGGTATTCGGGAAATCTAGGGTCCAGTTCGGTGATGTGAAAAACCAATCAAGTTGTTCAAGCAAGGGATCTGACTGCATGTTACTCCACGTGTATGCCCTGCCCTTTAGTGGTAACTCAATAAGGCCTAGATGCCCAATAGCTTCATTGAAAAGTAGAGTGTCTGCCAGATTGCCCCCCAGCCTATTGCGGTTATTAAGCGATCTGTAGAAATTGAAATCACCAAGGAAGATCCAGTTGATTGAGTCGTGAATCTCATGAGCTTTGAACCAATTGATGAAGGCGGTGCGAGCAGGATCATCACATGGGCCATAGACGTTGGTTAGGAACCAAACATCTCCATTGTGTACCGAGGTGATCTGAACAGTGATTCCAAAGCTCTGCTTATCAACAACTATACCCCCAAAGACTGAACTATTCCAGACGACTAAGATACGTCCCGAGGCGCCAGTAGATGGGACATAATCAAACTGATCAAAGCGTCTGGGCGCGAATTTGCGAATGTACGACATATCAAAGTGCTCACGCTTTGTCTCTTGCAGGCAAACAACAGAACAAGCACTCTCTTCAATTTTTTCCCGAACCGCGTCACACTTATCAACAGCATTAATGCCACGGACGTTCCAACATAAGATGTTCCAACTACAATTACTCATTAATAACCGATGGTGAAAAGGGTTCAAGATCCACCGTGGCTAGCAACGGTGGAGGTGCATCATTGGCACTTGGTTCTGCAGGTGTAGGCGCTTGCATAAGTGCGTCTTCGGAGAGCTCGCCAGGAGCAACCCCGCAGTTAAGACCCCAGCTCTGGAGCACTGGTAAAGAAACAGGGCCAGTCTTGCATGTCTTCTCATCAATTTCAATCACACAGATTTTCTGCTTTTTGTTTGGCTCCTTAACCTTACTTCACAAAAACCATCAGTCCTCTTGAGCCTGGTGCAGCGGCTGACTGATGTTTCCACTAGTGGACTGGCTGGGTCAGCAATCCTCAGTGGGAGGGAAACAACATTTGAAGCTCTGACTGTCTTCTTCTTTCGGCCCCTGATAGAGGTTGGGCTGGGCTGAATCTGATTGCTTTGAAATTCAAATGTTGCTGGGCTAAAAAAACTTGGGCCTTGGTTTCCATCAGTTGCCGCCGGATTCAAGGTCAGGCTACCTGACTGATTGATATCCTCAGACTGGATTGCACTTTCATTTTCTACATTCTGATTCACCTGGAGCTGCTGGTGGTAGTGTGTACTGCACGGCGCCTTGCTTCTACAATGATGGGCCACTACTCCAGGGCTATTGCATGTGGGCATGGTGGTTGCCATGGGACAATCTCTAACCCCGTGACTGCAGGCACTTCATGTTGGTTCTGAAAAATTTGCCTGTCTATCTGGATCGGCTTGAATGGAATGTTGTTAGCCGGTTCTGTTGCTTTCTGCTGCGAGGAACTTGGGGTGCCTCGCCTGTGAGATGAACTGATGGTTGCACAGTGCCGTAGAGCTGCCATGAACCTTGACATGTCTTCACTGGAAGACAGATTGATGTTGAAGCCTGTGAAAGGAGACTCATGGCCATGAGGCTGCAGCTGTTGTTTCCCAGCAATAAAGAACTGTGCAAACCCGAGGTTAATTGGTCCTGGTATGTAGAGGCTATGGTGGCTCAAAGAAGATGCATACAGGATATCTTGCAGTAGCATTTTGGCTGGAGGCAATGGACCAAACACTTGATGAAACCTGAGAGTTTTTGCAAGCTGAAAGATGGGATAATCACTTTCTTTGTCCATGTTGTTATTGAACTGATGGACGATATCTTGGTGATTCTCTATCAATGATGGTGGCGATGGCGGCAAGACTTTCACGTCCGCAGACTGATGATCAGCCGGCATTGGCGGTGGCGGCGAGACTTGGACTGCAGATTGGTGTGGGTTAGGATTTTCCTGAATATATGAAGAAGGCAAAGAGTCGACGCTCTTTTCGCGGTGGAGATTTTGCTTTGCACTGAGTTTGACTGCTATTTTGGGCCTCCATAACAAGGCTGGTTTGTTGCGTGTTAGGCACCAACGAGCACGGTGACCATAATTATGGCACTCCTTACATCTCGGTAGACTGGAACAAAAACGAGCCAAATGACCTGGACCCAGACAATTCCAACAGATCACCTTTGAATTTGTATTATTACCAGAGGGAGCTCCTTGAATTTCGTCATTTCTGTTAGATCTGCATGTTGACTCTGATTTTGATTGATCTTCCGATGAACATGCAATTTTGGATCGGATAATAGAAGCAGAGAAAAGAGAACCAGATTGATCATGAAGCTGAGGAATTTGAACTGTGAATTGCCCAAATTTTATAGTCTGAATTTTTTGTGGCGAATGATCAAAAGTTGTAGGTTTGCTGGGAATGTAAACTGGGGACGAGGCAAAAGTCACTTTCTTTGAGGATTTGGCTTTGCGTTTTTTTGCTTCTAGACATGACCTCAGACCATTCTCTCTCTTGTTCTAAGTCCCAAAGACGTTTTTCTTTTTCCCAATTGGCTGTACCATCTCTCCAAAGATGAAAATAAGCGTCAAAATGATCTCCGATGAAACGTCTAAGAGAATGTACATGAAAACCCACAGCTCTGTTTGCCACCGGCACCGAGAAACGAAAGTGACGATCACTCTGGTATTCTACATGGAAACCAGCAGGAGCTCCACCAAGACAAGATGCCAAAGCAAAAGCCACTGATTCTTTGGTTAAACGAAAAGTGAAGCGACGGAATGTGACCAAAAGAAAGAAGGAGCCCGCAGGTGTTGCCAGAGTATGATGAACCGAAGAACCAAAGAGTTGAAGGATTTCCTTTCGAAACTTTTTCCCATGGGAAAAGTCTAACTTTCTCGCCAATTCCTCAGGCAAATCCATCAGGAGGGGAGGGGAGAGCTCACGTGAATCATGGAAGATCATCGAGGAAGTTCGCCAGTGACGCCATCATTCCCGCTCTCCGGCAAAACATCGAACAGCCTGAGGACGTCCCAGCTCCACAGGCAGCCAGCAGGGTCGGCGGGGAGGCAGGATGCGGCCGTAGCAGCAGGGAGCCGACGGGGCCGGGGACTCGTCCTTGCCGCCGTCGGTGCCGTTCGGGTAGTAGTCGACGTACGATGCAGAGCGCGACGGCTGCCCGGCGGCGCTTGCCCGCCCGCCCACTCAGGGCCTAGCCGCCCGATTAGATCCTCCGTGACGACGCGCCGAGAAGGAGGCGGCGCCGACTCCCGCAACAGGCCGCGTTCCCCGGCTGCGGCCAGTGCAGCAGGATTCCGCGGTGGCGACAGCAGGGCCCCGAGGATTCGGCGGAGGGAGCAGGTAGCCGAGACTCAGAGGCCCGACCGGACGAGAGACATAATCGGGATTAGTGATGAATCGTTGCTAGAAAAGAGAGGAAAATCCACAGGAAGAATGCCAACGAGGATCAGAAGATATCAAAATGAACTTCAAAGTAGGAAGATTTAGTGATGGTTCACTTTCACCTGGGGAAGATTTTCTTTTCAAATGTTTGATCAAATCGATTGCGAGAGCATATTGTGATATTAAACTGCTTCAAATTCTGACTGCTTCCTAAGACATATTGTGATATTTTTGGTGAGGGGTTTGGAAATCAAGTTCGAATAATAATTCGATCAGACGCGACCTCAGGGCCAAGGTGCTCGGCCTCGCCTCGCTCGAGCGATCTATGGCACGGCAGCGGGCGAGGATCAGGAACATGCGCGACGGTGACGCATGCACTAAGCTCCAATACCCCGATACGTCCAGGAAGCAGCGTATCGCGTATCCGATACGTATCGGATACGGATACATGTCCGATACGCCCAGGATACGTATCCTCGAAGTATCCAATTTTTTTTTATTTTTGCGAATTAGGGATACGTGGGCTGATACGTATCAGCCTTGTGGATACGTATCTGGCTGGGAAGAAGAGGAGCGGCAGGGAGGGAAGAGGAGGAGGGAGACAGAGGGAGAGCAGGCGGAGGTGGAAGAAGGGGGTGCAGAGCGCCGGCGGTCAGCAGGCCAGGGCACATGGCGACTCCGTCGCGGCCCGTGCTGCGGCGGCATGGAAGGCAGGTGAGGCAGAAGAGGGAGAAGAGGGAGATGGGCGCCGCACCAGAACCTGTGAAACGGCGGGGCGGGGCACCGGAGCCGCGGACACCGAGCAGCGAGTGCTGCTCCCGTGAGCCAATCGGCGTGCCGTGCCGACGCCTAGGGGAGCCAAGTCCGGGAGGCAGCGTCGCCGGCTCGCCGCGCCGACGTCGAGGGGAGGCGAGTCGCGAGTCATGACCTGCGGGTGCGGACGTGCAGTGCGGGACTGCAGAGGACGGGGGATTGCGGCGGAGTCGGAGTGTGGGTGCGGCTGGCTGGAGCTAGATAGATAGGGTTTGCGTATTGGGCCACATTGGGCTTCCAGTCTGTGTTGGGCTGCCTATCCCGGATTCCAGAAATTTAGACCTTCATTATTCTTATTCTTATTTTATTTTTTAAATAGTAAACGTATCCGCGTATCGGGTTTTTTGGAAAATTGCCGTATCCGCGTATCTGTATCCTTCCGATACCGATACACGTATCCGTATCCGTGCAACTTAGGCACTAAGTATTTCCATTTGCAGGCATGCCATCGACAGCGTAAGAATTACCTCTTCGCGATCGCGCACCAGGGACAAACGTTCAGCGAGGAAGAGGCGAAAGCCGGCATTGTCTACAAATACTACAACAACATTTTGGGAACGCCGTTCACTAGGCAACACCGCATCAACCTCGCCCTGCTCCGTACGTCGATCTACAATCCTTGGTGACCCCTTTCACGCCGGAGGAGGTGGCGCGGATCGTGCAGGACTCCCCGTCGGACAGGGCTCCGGGTCCTGACGGATTCTCGGGTGCTTTCTACAAGGTGGCTTGGGAGGTTGTCGGCCCGGACATCTTTAAGGTGTTCGAGGCATTCTGGCACTTAGACTTCAGAAGCCTGAATTTGCTTAACGAGGCAGTGATGGTCCTGCTACACAAAACTGACGCGCCGCAGGGACTGAAGGACTACTGGCCCATCAGCTTGATACGTTCCATTGGAAAGTTGATAGCCAAGGCTCTAGCAACGCGCCTCGCGCCGTTCATGGCTATGATTGTCAGGCCAAATCAGTCGGCTTTCATCAGAGGGCGTCAGATCCATGAAAACTTCAGAGCAGTGCAGCTCTCATGCCGGTGGCTTCATGCGTCATCATGCTACTATGCTGCTAAAGGTGGACTTAGCAAAGGCCTTCGACAGTGTGTCGTGGCCCTTCCTTCTTTAGGTGACGGAGCACGTCGGCTTCCCCGGGCGATGGAGGGAGTGGGTCTCGGGCCTCCTGGCGATGGCGAGCACTAAGGTGCTCGTCAATGGACGCCCAGGCCGGCGCATCTGTCACGCGCGCGGACTGCGCCCGGGAGACCCTCTCTCCCCGCTCCTCTTCGTCATAGTTATGGATGTGCTCAACACTCTTATCGCTGAAGCAGACCGTCGCCTAGAGCTCTCTCCTCTGCCTGGGAACGTCATCAAGCATAGAGCCTCGGTCTACGCGGATGACCTCGTCGTGTTTTTGAACCCGACGGCCGGCGACTTCACTCGTATCCGGCAGATACTGGAGCTTTTTGAGGGTGCCTCTGGGCTGGCCTGTAACCTGGAGAAGTGCTCCATCACTCCCATCCGATGCACACAGGACCAGGTGGACGAGGTGCTGGCGGTCTTCCCTTGCAGACTACAACCGTTCCTCGCCGTGTACCTGGGGGCGCCGCTATCGCTCACCAGGTTGCGGCGCGCGCAGGAGCAAGTGATCGTCGACGCCGTCGCTGCGAGGATCCCGACGTGGAAGGCGGGGCTGCTAACCGTGGCAGGGAGGGCAACTCTCACGCAAACAACCTTATCAGCCATCCCTGTTCATGTGGCCATTTGTTGCAGCTTGTCCGCCTGGGCGATCAGGGAGATCGATAAGCACCGCCGGGCGTTTCTCTGGATAGGAACGGGAACGGTGGTGGGCGGGAAATGCAAGGTTTCCTGGCCTCTGACTTGCTCCCCAAAAGAAGTTGGTGGCCTTGGGCTGCCAGACCTGCGTGTCATGGGCTACGCGCTGCGCTTGCGGTGGGAGTGGCTTCGCCGCTCACAGCCTGACGCTGTCTGGGCTGCGCTGCCATCCACGCCAGAAAGGAACGTCGCATGCATGTTCAGCTCGTCCGTATCGGTGCAGGTAGGGGACGGTGCCTCAGCTCGATTCTGGGAAGACTCCTGGCTCCCAGACGGGCCGCTACGCCGGACTGCGCCCAACCTCTACCTGGCGGTGGCTGCTCGACGCCGGGCGCGCAAGGTGCGCGACGCACTGCACGACAAGCAGTGGACCAGGGATGTCACCGGAGCACCAAGTGCGGCGGTCTTGCTGGAATATTTCCAGGTCTGGGACGCGCTTGAAACGATCCAGCTCGATCCACTGACCCCTGACCGCTACATTTGGAAATGGACGTCGTGTGGCACTTACACCGCGTCCTCGGCGTACCGGGCATTCTTCTTCGGTCATCGCGACCTCGCCGGGGCGAAGCATGTCTGGAGGGCAGCCGTGCCGCGGAAGCTGAAGCTCTTCTTTTGGTTGGCACTCCATGGCCGTCTTTGGACCAGCGAACGGAGGAAGAGGCACGGGCTACAGCCGGAAGCAGCGTGTGCGCTCTGTGATCAGGCGGATGAAACTACGGATCATCTGCTCACTTCTTGTCCGGTCACCCGTGAGGTCTGGTCATGGCTGCTTAACCATGTTGGGCTGCAGCAGCTCGCGCCGGTGCACACGTCCACGATCACCGATTGGTGGCTGCAGACGAGAGGCCAAATCCCTTCGCAACACCGACGCGCCTTTGACTCCATGGTGCTCCTTACCTCCTGGGTGATCTGGAACGAGCGGAACGCGAGGATTTTCAGAGGGACGGCGAGGTCTATGACACAGGTATTCGGGGCTGTTAAGGACCTTCTCGCTGAACTTGTGGAGGCCAGCTACGGCTGCCTTGCGTCGGTGCTCAGAGAGCTGGAGTAGACGCCGTGCTCGCTGCTTTCTAGTCGCGCATTTGTTAGCTTAGCAATTACAACTCCTAGCGGCGCCGTGCCATGGCAGCTCGCCAAGCATGTCTTTCCTTGTGTAACAAAAAAAACTCTATTGCCTCTTAACGAAGTACGTGCAGTGCACGCTTTCGAAAAAAAATAATAATTTGATTTATGGAAGGTGTGGGATGTCAATTTTGGTGGACGATGCAGCCTCTAAATGATGACACTGGACTAACCACTTTTATAAAATTGAAAACTATAAACAGTTTTTTGAACAAGGCTATCTGGTTGATGCGGATTTCACGTTCTCCCAATTTGATCATAGTGAGATCCTTTCTAGTCTAAATAGTGTTTTCATTCAGAATCCTCTATTAGCAAAAGCACTTGCTATTGAGGGGTCATTGGTGACAGATCACCCGTGGCCTGACTCAATGTTGGAGATGGCCAAATTTGCTTTTTTTTTTTGTCAAATATCGTTATGAGCGAGGCCTTCAAGCCTCAAGGAGTCTACAATTTTGCCAAGTCTTGTGAGATCTACTTTAAATGAATCACATCATATCAAGGTAGTGTTATATCATGTTAACACTCTTCCTGTGAGAAGGCTCGAAAGCGGTTAATAAAGCAATTAATGAATAGCCCGTGCTAAATTGGTAACATACACAAACAAGAAAGGGAAGATCTGAGTTGATCAATGATCTGATCGCATTCAATTATGTTAAAAATGTATTAAATGTTAATAGCAAGAGACGATGATGATATCAAAGGAAAGTGTCAATTAGAACATGTTTTATTAGGCCATGGTACCACATTCCGTGTTCATCCGTACCATGGTCGTGAGGATTGTTGTCGTAGTTTCTGTGAGAATTCTGTATGGGACATGTTATCTAATACTAGAATGAGGTGTAGGATTATCCCTACCCTACCGATAGAACATATTCTACCCTACAGATACAACATATATAGATATTATCGCATAAGTGAAAGGTCCTAATTAGCTAGAGGGGGTGAATAGTCTAATTTAAAAACTACAAATCACTAAACAAACTTGTTAGATAACTAATTGGCAATAAAGCTTTTTGCACTAACTCTAACAAGTGTTGCAAGCCTCCTATCTCAATAATTTTAGTTGCTATAATCTCTAAAACAAACAATGGCTAAGTTATTAAGAGCTCTCAAAGCTAGCTACACTAAAGAGCTCAACTAGGTGAGAAGCTATACTAGCAAAGGAAAGATAAGCTCTCAAAACTTGTTACACTAAAGAACTTGTTAAAATAGTTTGTGGGAATGTAAATGAGTGAGCAAGATAATTATACGGCCGCATAGAGGTGATGAACCAGTCAATCAATCAACACAATATGAATACCAGGAGAATTCCAATGGCAAGAGACAAGTGATTTTTCTGATTCACGTGCTTACTGGCACGCTAGTCCTCGTTATGTCAACCAACACTTGGTGGTTTGGCGGCTAAGAGGTGTTGCACAAACCTCGTACACATGTTGGACATTGCAAGAACTGACCCATGAGTAAAGTAACTCAATAACACGAGTAATTTACTAGAGCAACCTTGCAGCGCTTCGCCGGGAAGGTGCAATACCATTCACAAGATCACCAGAGCCGGCCACGAATAATCACCAACAAGTGCTGGACCTCCACCGCTGCTTCAAGCCGTCTAGGTGGCGGCAACCACCAAGAGTAACAAGACCACAATGATCCCTAAGTGCCACTAGATGCAATCACTCAAACAAATACACTTGGAATCACTCTCAATCTCAATTTGATGATGAAACAAGGATGGAGATGAGTGGAAGGTGTTTGTTTGAGCTCACAAAGATGTCAAGTATGTCAAAGTACCAAGAGAGCCCCAGGCTGGCCATGGTCTATTTATAGATCCCAACAAAAATCCAACCGTTACACAGCTCGGGGGTGACCGGACACTACAACCGAACTCACCCCAGAGTCCGGTCAGGAGCGTCCAGTTGCACCTGCTAACCAGCCGTAGCGCTTCACGTCGCCTCTTTTCAAATCTGACTATTGCCACCAACGCACGCCCGCACAAGCTAGTGACCGGACGCGCCGCTTGATTCGACCGGACGCCACACACGTGAGCATCAGGTTAGTTTCAGTAAGGGTCCAAGGCATGAAAAACTTGACCGGACGCGTCAGGTCCAAGCTGAGTGGACGTGCCGGTGAGTCTGGTCAGCATAGTAATCTTTGCCGCGCTCTCTCGCTACTGAAGCCAGCGAACATCAGCCACGACCTAACACAGCACCTGCGCGTCCGGTCACGGGCTGGTGCCTGAGTCCGCTCGCCCGAAGAAGTGACCGGACACGTCGGACCCTGTATCCGGTTGCTCCTCGACCCTCTCGGCCAGTGCAGCACCACCGCTATAAATGACCGGACGCGTCGGGGTGAGTCCGGTCACCCCATGACCAGCGTTCGGTAGCGCACCTTGTCGAAGTTTGGACTAGTGGTCCTAATCCCGACAAGTGAATGAGCGTTTGCGTGTCTGAGATCCGGATGGTGTGCAAGAACACAAGCGATTTATACTAGTTCGGGCCGAAGAATGTCTTACATCCAATGGGGAGGAGAGTCTTGTATTGCCTTGCACCGAGGTGCTTGTAGTAGGGGATTACAAGCTGGTAAGAGAGGGAGGAGCTCCCAGGTCTCAAGATGTGTAAGTGTAGAACACTCGCTCGTGATGAGTCAGATGGTATCTCCCTTTCTCCCCTCAAAATGGTCCCTGCCCTCTCTTTTTATAGATGCAAGGGGAATGCAGGGTTACATGAAGTCTTTCCTAGGAAGAAAAAATCGAAGTCTCCAATCTTGTCTTGTAGTTGGTGGTGTTCCACTATTGAAGGAGTGGCCTATGTCCTTTGATGCTGTAGCGACGTGCTCTGACATATGTGGCCATGTGGATGACGCTCCTACGACGTGTAGAGTCATGATCATCCCTATGGCGACGTGCTTGTCCTTGCGGTTTGACCGGCGTAGAGAGCCAAGGCCTTAGAGGCGTGAATCGTGGCGTGATTTCACCCTGTTTGAGGGAATAGTGGCCTAGAGCGGCGCCGCGCAGGCCTGGATCGTGCATATAGTGACAGTATGGGTGGCATAGTGATCAGCAGCTCTTCCCTATGTGGTTATGGGCGATGACGTCATGATTTGACCCCTATCTTCTCCTGGCTTGTCTAGTTGGTTGGCACAGGAACATGGGTGACGTCACAGAGGGTCTCGAGCGTGCCAATGGGGGAGCAGCATCAGAGGCTAGGGTCAGGCGAGTCAGAGAACTTCTCGCGTCTGAGACCTTGTATTGGGGCCTCGAGCGAGGCGGAGAATTTCCCTGTTGAGGATTGCTTACCGAGCCGGCCTCGGGCAAGACAGATAATTACCCGCGAGAGGCCTTGCTTATTCTTGGTTAATGAAAAGGTTTTATCCCTGATTTGGGTACCCCTAATCATGATACCCAATAGTAGCCCCCGAGTCTGTGGAGGAGTGTGGACACTCCTTCGGAGACTATGTGTCGAGTTTGGTCTGTGCTGGGTTTCAGCCAGATCGTTGTCGCGGCCTCAGCTCGTTTCT
This sequence comes from Saccharum hybrid cultivar R570, assembly GCA_038087645.1. Taxonomy (NCBI): domain Eukaryota; kingdom Viridiplantae; phylum Streptophyta; class Magnoliopsida; order Poales; family Poaceae; genus Saccharum; species Saccharum hybrid cultivar. The sequence goes on along the minus strand of JAQSUU010000191.1, from coordinate 3,627,909 downwards.
GTATTGCATTCCTCCAGGGGGTGCGCGTGAGCGCATCCACTGGGTGTAGCCCTCGAGGCCTTGGGAGGATAGAATATGCTTCCAAGGGCTTGATTTGGGCCTTGGGAGGATAGAATATGCTTTCAAGGGCTTGATTTTTATGCGGGGTGAGAATCTGAGGCCTCGACCGTAGTGCAAGGGCAGCCCCTGAGCCTCTACTCATGGCGAGAGGGCAGTCAAGGGCACCTTGTCTTTTTTCACGTCCCTCACACATCACTTTTGTAGAGTGGAGGGGCAGAATATGCCATGCTACCCTTGGTGGGCAAGCAGTAGCACTCTCGGTGAGCTGTTGATGGGTAAGTCTAGGTGGAGGCCCAAGCCCCATTCACGAGGGGTCGACTAGTGGTCCAAAGATGCGCTCCATGTCACCTGAGGGTCATCCAGTGGGTCTCAGATCCATTCGATGGGATCTAAGGGCTCGGTGCCTCTCTCCGATGGGATTCCACTGGTTGACGCCTTCTGGGTCTTGAACACGGCTTAGGGTGCCCTGAGGTTTATCGCTCGGGTTCGGTCGCAGATGGGCTTACCCTTAGCCATCCCTGACTCTTTTGTCCTAGGGTGGCTATTGAACTCAAGGCGAGCCATTCTTCATTTCCTTGGATCGTAGAGGGTTTCGCACCCGCGATTCCTTCTCGGAGAAGAAATCTAGTGAAAGGGTCTATTGTCCGCTACGTGCGAAAGGCGGGCGTGCCTTTTTAGGAGGTTTTCTTGGGGAGGTGAAACGGGTGCTACAGCGGTCATGGCCGGATGGGACGTTTCACCCGCGGGTAGGTGCAGTTAATGCGGCGCATGCGCCCGCAGGGTTAGTGAGAAAAGGGGAAAGTAATCATGGTGGTTTTCACAGTTTTAGCATTAAATGCGCCAGTTTGATTGTCTTCTTAGATTCGCCTGTTCGCCTTCCTGCTCGTGCTATATAAGCATGCGCCGGGCGCTGCATCCCCTTACCTTGTCATTTGCTCTTGCCTTCCTCGTCCCCGTACTGCGACCGCGAACAAGGAAAGCCAGAGTAAGGAGAGAGAAAAGAAGAAAGGGACCAACCTTGTTGCCATCGTCCATCACCGCCACCCATCTCATGGCTGCCCCTGCTTTGTCCATGGAGCCTTGAAGCCGCTCTTCCACAACCCAGGAGAAGCTGGAGGAGCTCATCGAGGAGGGTCTTCTCCGCCCCATCACCGATGCCGTTGCGCTGGAGTGGATCACGCCGGAGGAGGGCGTCGACGTGCTGAATCCGCCCACAAGCTATGTCCTTAGTTTCGTGGTGTTCCATGAGCGGGGGCTGGGGATTTCGGTGAGTCAATTCTTGCGGGCGCTCCCCGCCTAGTACGAGGTGGAGCTTCACAACTTCAACCCCAACTCCATCTCACAGACGGCCATCTTTATCGCCGTCTGTGAGGGTACTTGGGTATCCCTCCCCACTGGAACCTCTGGCTCCACCTCTTCAAGGCGGAGCACTTCACCAAGGCGGCCGAGAGCGGAGAATCCCGAAAGATGGTAAGGGCCAAAGGTTGTACCCTGCAGGTGCGCCAAGAGTGGTCAAGCCTGTACATCCCTGCCCAACTCACGTCATCCAACAGGGGATAGCAGGAGGGCTGGTTCTATCTCTGTAATGATGACAGCTGACTGCCTCCCTATACAGGTCGCGTCATGACGGAAAGGCCACCTAAGTGGAGATGGGGAGCCCTTGGTCCTGAGCAGCCCAGGCTGCAGCCGCTGCTCGATGCCCTGAAGAGGCTATGGGACGACGGTCTGACCGCAGCCAGGGTCGTCGCCGCTTTTCACCGGTGGCGGGTGCTGCCACTGATGGCACGATGATTGCGCCTGGACCAGATGGAGGAGGGAGCACCATTGGAGGGTTGTCAGATGTTCGACACTTCTCTCACGGTGAATGAGGTCACCAGGAGGGTGACCTACACGGTGGCCATAAGGTTCACCATGACAGACCTAAACCGGGTCAAGATGCGTCCCACCAGGGGATACATCTCTCTAGTGAGTATAACTACTCTTCCTGTACTTTCTTTGTTCTTCATGGGTCTCCTATTCTGTTACCGATGTCGTCTCGTCATTAGGGGCTAGTTATGGTGAGAGACTCCGAGCCCCCGGTTCCAGAGGACCACGAGCGGCGGGAGCGGAATCGGCTCTTTGCCGAGGAGCAGAAGCAAAAGAAGGATGCCACAAAGAGGAAGCGTGATGAGGACATTTGCATGAGGGAAGCCCTAGAGAAGCGCCATCGACAGCAAGCACGACAGGCTTCCTCAGAAGGGGTCCCTGTCAGAGCCAGAATCAGACGGCGATGATTTTGATGTTTTTTGGATGAGGAGGAGGAGAAGGCGCGAGGCTTTGATGGCAGGGTGCCCCCATAAAGGGCTCCTGCTGGGGGGCTGAGGCCTCAGCGGAGCTCGGTGCTCCTAGAAGAGAGGGCAGGGGTCTAGCCCCTTGGCCCTGGCGAGATGACGATGCTACAGGGGGTCTCTACCTCAGTGCCGAGGCATGAGAGGCCCTAGGGGAGTCTGATGCTCCCGGGAGGGGGCGAAGATGCCTCGGAGCAGAGGGCAACCCCCTCTGGGGTGTCTGCGACTGCGCCCGTGGTGGGGGCAGCAGGCAAATCTTCCTCTGGGGAGATACCTCCGTGCCCCTCAGAGGACCGAGGAGGCGGCCGTGGCTGCCGAGGGTTAGCCTCCGGCTCATGATGCCCCAATGTCACCTGACCTGGGGTCTTCAATAGCAGAAGCTTTCGTCGCCCTGCCATCACCGCCGCCGCCATCCTAGCGACAGGAGCTAGGGGCGGGGACGACCACGGTGGTCGTCATGGCAACAAAGAAGAGGAAGATGGCCTTCCCTAAGTCGAGGTATGTGTGACACGGTGGTTTTGGTTTCTTTTTTTTTTTGGCTCTTCCTCATTTCTGATCGACATTCCTTGTCTTTTCTCGTAGCGTGCACCAGAAGGTTGAGGTGCCCCCCTTGGCTCCCCGCAAGGCGCTCAAGTCAGGGGCCCTCTCTTCCCCTAGCGAGGCCGGTCAGATGGCCCAGTGGGCGGTCCCATCGGGGCCATCCTACAGCGCGGAGCTGCCTCGGTCCACACTAATGAGGCGGTACAGGCCGCGTAGGAGAAGGGCGCCACTGAGGCTGAAGCCACCTAGAAGCGAGAGGCTAAGGCAGCCATGGTCAGAGAGGCCTCGGCGACAAAGATCGATGAGGCTGCGACGGCCAAAGCCAATGAGGCCGAGGCGGTCAAGGCCGATGAACGCGTAGCGCCCGTCGACACAGGGAAGGCGGCTGCGGAGGTGGCTTTAACGTCACCCTAGACAGAGGACTAGCTGGGGGGTCATGGTGGGGAGAGGGAAGTTCACACCATCTCCTCGGATGAGCCCCCCAGGCCACATGGAAAGGGGGTGATGGACGCTGATGTGTCTAGTGCCGCAGAGATGGTTGCCCCGGGTGTGCCAGAGGAGCAGGAGGTCAAGGGTAGCTTGGCCCTCGTTCGCGTCAAGACCGGCCCACAGGCCGTCTCGATGCATGTTTTCCTGGGTGGCCCTAAGGAGGAAGAGGAGGTGCACTGAATGATCCTCGAGGGGTTCGTGAACCTAGCTGGGTGGTCTTTGAAGACGGCGCTTCGTATCCTCACTGAAGATCTTCCCCACGCCGTCGAGGTGAGTCCCTCTTTATTTTTATAGAGCCATTCTCCCTGCCTTTGAGTTTCCATGGAAGGCCCTAAAACTTGCTCTTTGTATTTTAGAAACTCAAGGGGAGGTCTCGGGCCAAGGTCGAGCTCCTCCAAGAGGAGGGTCTCCAGGCTCAGCTAGAGAAGCAAAGGGAGTCCCTCGCCCGGATGAACAGGCTGTTGGCTGAGAGGAGCGCGGATACGGTGGATCTCCGTGTGTGCTGCTCCAACCTGAAGGAGGAGTTGGCCACGGCTCAGGGGGAAGTCACCTCCCTGGTGGAAAAACGCAAGGGTTAGAGGAGGGGCTTGCTCAAGTAAGCACCGAGTGGGATGCCCTGAAGGATGAGGCGGAGCGTGAAGCCATTGCCGCCCAGAGCCTCCGTGTCGAGCTGGCAGAGATGAAGACAAAGCTTTAGTCATAAGAGGGTGTTGTGGCTCAGGCTGTCCAAGCGGCTGAGGTGGCCTGTGCTGAGGTTCTACAATGAAAGTAGAAAGTGAAAGGTAATGTTTCTTCAACTTTATCCTAGGTTTTGGTCGTTATTTTAGCGCTTATCCCCTTGTCCCCATTCGTTTGGAGCAGGCTTGGAGAAAGATCTGGCCGACGCCACCACGGCATCTAGGGTGCTACAGGTGGCCTTGGACACCGAGACTAGGGAGCACACCGCCCTGCAAAATGTTGTGAGGGCGGTCTACGATGCTCTCGAGACCCTAGAGGAGAGGCAGTCGGGCAGCTCTCTTTGGAGTCACCTTACTGGCCTCTACAGTGGTGTGCGTGAGCGGGTACATGACGCCCTCCATACTGGCATGAAGCGAGCTCTGGCGGTGATGACCTTGCACTATGACGGTCTCGACCTCCAGCGCATCAGCGAGGGCTTCGACGACATGCCTGACCCTGACCTAGAGAAGCTTGTTGACGCGGCCGAGGCTCTTGGCGCTGCCCTGGCAGTCCGTTTTGAGGACAAAGTCATCCCCCTCCTCTCGACCTATGAGGAAGCCTAGGCTGTCATGGCCATGTAATAGGTTAGTGTTTGTGATGAAACAAGCGTGCAACCTTTTGAGGCCTTTTGTAATGAAAACGCGCATGATTTATGCGTGTTACTTTCTTTCAAGTTCCCACACTTGTGTGTGCCTCTTGACATGTGGTCTGACCTCAGCGAATTAGTGTTTCTTAAGGGTGCCGTGGCCTCGGTAGCGTAGGTAGAGCTCACACTATTGTTCGTCCGATCCGAGGGATTCCCACTTTGTCATATTCACGTTGCTAGGTACCTCGGAAAGAAAGTTACGCGATCATTTTTTGCTTTATCTCCCAAACCATTGTCTCTCGTTCTGTTCTTGGGCAAATCTCCATGAAGTCTCTTTGGGGTGCGAGTCATCCCTTAGGTGAAGAGTGGTGAGTGGAGGTGCCATAGCCCGGGGGCATAGGCGGTCTCATGGCTTGACCAACCTTGGCCTCAGTTTGTTCTCTTACTCCTTCGGATTTCATGGTTTTTTCACCAAAGTGCGGGAGGGCGCTTTAGGACGGGGTCAAAAAGTGATCAAAAAAGAAAAATTGTTGGGACTTAGGGGGGGTCCCCCACCTAGCCCCCGAGGGAGGCTCGGCTCTATCAGTGGCAGGGTTGGGCCTTGCTCTGATTGCGTGGTAAAGGAAAGATGCTTCCGACCCCGCTAGCGGGTTCGGATCGATTCTCGAAAGTTCAACAAGTAAAGAACGCTTCTTTATTGCTTTCGAGATAAAAGTATGTACAAAGCTTGGGAGCTTAAGGGTAAAAGGGACATAGTTGCTCGATGTTCCAAGCATTGGTGAAGACCTTGCCCTTTCCATTAGCCAGCTTGTAGGTTCCAGGCTTTAGCACCTCGGCGATGATGAACGGACCTTCCCATGGTGGTGTAAGCTTGTGACACCCTTTGTTGCATTGTCTTAGCCTTAGCACTAAATCTCTGACACTGAAGGCTCGGCCTCGGATGCATCGAGAATGAAAGCACCATAGAGCTTGCTGAAATCTTACTGAGTGTAGTAGCGCAACGTCTCGGGCCTCGTCTAGTTGGTCCAACGCCTCTTCGTGGGTGGTCTAATTACCCTGTTTGTCATAGGCTTTGATCCTTGGGGTGCCATATTCAAGATTCATGGGGAGGACGGCCTCGGATCCATAAACCATGAAAAATGGCATCAATCTCGTGGCACGGCTCGGGGTTGTTCTCAAACTCCAAATGACCAAGGGAAGCTCGGCGAGCCATCTTCTACTGAACTTGTTCAATCGATTGAAGATTCTTGGCTTTAGGCCTTGAAGGATCATGCTATTGGCATGCTCAACTTGTCCATTTGTCTTTGGGTGAGCCACTACTGACCAGTCCACACGGATGTAGTGGTCATCGCAGAACTCAAGGAATTTTTTGCCGGTGAATTGTGTGCCGTTGTTGGTGATGATGGAATTAGGAACCTCGGAGCGATGGATGATATTAGTGAAGAACGACACCACCATTTGGACTTGATTTTGGAGATGGGGTGAGTGTAAGGTCCTAGATGGCTAGAGGGGGGTGAATAGCCTATAAAAAATCCTACACAAGCCACTAAGCAAACTTGTTAGAATAATAAACGGCGCAAAGCGAGTTTTGCTTAGCCTACGGTTGTGATGCAAGCCTCCTATCCACAAGTCTAGTAGATTATGATCTCTAGTTCACACAAGGGCTATGTCACTAATCTTACACTAGTGAGCAAGCTAACAACACTACTAGCAAAGCTACTACTAGAGCTACATAAGATAAACTAGTAAAGTAAATGCGAGAGAGAGGATTGTGAAACTTATACCGATGGTGGAGAGAAGATGTTGCCAATCACCAAGATGATATACAATCAATCAATATTGACAACAATACAATATGAAGATCAATCACCGGGAGACAAGTGACACAATATTTTTGTTCACCCGGTGTTCACTTGTGCACCGACAAGCTACGTCACCGGTTGTGTCGACCAACACTTAGATGGTTCCTCGGTGTGACCCTCAAGTCACTTGCCCCTCAAGGCACGCCCCGCAAGGCACCACAAGACACCACTCTCAAGTGAGGTAACTCAATGACACGCGCAATCCACTAGAGTTGCTTTTGGCGCTCCGCCGAGGAAAGCACAAGAACCACTTACAATCAACCGGAGGTGGCCAAGAACAATCTCCTTCTCTTGCCAACCCTCCAACAATCTCCAAGTCGGCTAGGAGCGGTACTCTCCAAGAGTAATAAGAAATCCACCGACTAAACCACCCACAAGTGCCACTAGATGCCCTCAAGCTATGCAATGCACTTTGGGATCACTCAATCTCACTTTTGATTTGCATTCAAGCAAGAGAGATGAGTGGGAGGAGAAGCTCTAGCTCAAAGGATGCACAAGAATGTTAAAAATCATGAGAGACCTCCCCAAGGGCCGGCCAACAAGTATTTATAAGCATCCCATCCGAATAGAGCCGTTATACCCCTTCACTTGGTCTTTTTCGGGATGACCGGATGTGCTCAACCGTGTCCGATCCTTCAACGGTCACTGACCCCCAACGGTCAAACCAACGACCACATGTGCCCCATGCAATGACCGAACGCGCCCGTCAAACGACCGAACGCGCCGCTCAAACGACCGGACGCGCCGATCGCGTTGTACCGCGTGCCCGCGAAGCAACGACCGGACGCGCCCCTCGCAACGACCGGACATGCCGATCGCATAGTACCGCGCGCGCAACGGCATGACCGGACGTGCTTCACGCAACGACCGGACGTGACAGGCCAGCGTCCAGTTTGAGTCTAGTAAGCTCCCTCAACAACCGGACGCATCCGATCGCGTGTGACCGGACGTGCTGCACGTCTGATCGTCCTTGCGAACCTCAGTTCCTTCTGGGCACCTGACCGGACGCGCCAGTCCCGCGAGTGACTGGACGCGCCGGTTGCAAACCCTAGCACCCGCGCGTCTGACTGTTGACCGGACGCGTCCGGTCATACCATGACCGCGTCCGGTGCAGCGTCCGGTCACCTCTGTGACCTCCGTTCGCCTCCGTTTCTTTTCCGACTTCCGGCGTAGTGAAAAATAGGCATTTCAACTCCTAAAAAACGCCTGAATCCCGCGCTCGCAAGCTCGGCGGGAGGGAGAGAGAGATCCAAACCCTCTCTACCGCTTAAACTTCAACGCCTTCGCAAATGTGCTAACACCAACAAGTCATCACCACCTTGTGCATGTGTGTTAGCATTTTCATAATCATTTTCGAAGGTTTTCCAGTTAGCTCACTAGGTCCTACATGCAATGCACTTCATGACTTCACCTAGTGGCACCCGTGCATCGAATAGCCGATAAGACTTCCCCTCTTAATAGTTTGGCTATCGATCCTGAACCACTCACACCCTCTATGGTGTCTTGAGTGCAAAACAAAATGGCCCTATGGTTATACCTTTGCCTTGAGCCCATTTTGTTTTTCCAAAGGATATGATCCACTTCATATCATCACAAGACCATCTCGATCCATCGACCTTGACTTCACTTGCTCTTCACCGTTGCATAGGTCCGTCGGCGCCAAGTCTTGCTCAAGCTTCACCATCGCATGGTCCTTCGCTTCGAAGCCTCGACTTGCCCTTCACCTTCACAACCGGTCCATCAAGCCAAGCATCATCTTGGTCACATGAGTTAATGTCATGTCTCATATTCAATGACCACCTTTACCTAAATCATCCACTTAGATACAAAGGTTAGTCCTAGGTTTCATCAATTAGCCAAAACCAAACTAGGGACTTTTAGCGAGCCTCGATCCACTTGGTGAACTTGTTCACGGTGATGAGCAGGTGCATGTAGCCCTCGGGTGCCTTTTGTAGAGGCCCGACTAGGTCGAAACCCCACACAACAAAGGGCCATGTAATGGGAATTGTCTGAAGAGCTTGGGCCAGGAGATGCATCTGCCACGCTTAAAATTGGCACCCCTCATAGGAGCGCATGATCTCGGTGGCATTAGCCATAGACGTTGGCTAGTAGAAGCCTTGCCTGAAGGCATTCCCGACTAGCATTCGAGGTGCTGCGTGGTGGCCACAAGCCCCTGAGTGTATTTCCCGAAGCAATTGCCTCCCTTCCCTGGTGGGAATGCAACGCTGCAGGATTCTTGAGGCGCTGCATTTGTACAGTTCCTTATCCAGCAGCATGAAGGACTTGGCCCATCACGCGAGCCACCATGCTTGTGTCTGATCTAGGGGAAGCACCCCCTGGATGAGACGTTCTAGGTATGGGATCTGCCAATCCGATTCATCATCGTGGTCGAGTCATTCCTCATCTACGTCCATAACTTTAGGTTCAGGGGACGAGGGGGTTGGGTCCTTCAAGAGGATCCAACCCTAGTGTAGGCTCGGGCGGTTGGTCGTCCTCTTGTCCTGGCTTCCCGTAGTCGATAGAGGGCTTGTAGAGGTCGCTGGTGAAGATGATACATCCGGCCCAGGTGGGGTTGGCCGAGGCCCAATAAATTAAGGTTGCCCGGACCCTAACAGTTCTTATGCACACCCACTCGGAGAAAGGCCCAATGTCCCTAAAAGACTAGTCCGATAGGGGAAGGGTGGCTCTCTCTTTTAAGGTGGCTTCCTCCTCCCAAGCTAAGCAAGGTGGGATTATTCAGAGGCTCACACGGTCGCCGCCCGACTACAACTAGGCCACTTGGCCTTTTTTGTTGTGTCTTTGCCAGCGGGTAATAGTGGAGGATGTCCTCATCATTCCCACCCCCTTAAACAAGGGCCTAGCTCCGATACCAAATGATACATCCGGCCCAGGTGGGGTTGGCCGAGGCCTAATAAATTAAGGTTGCCCGGACCCCAACAGTTCTTATGCACACCCACTCGGAGAAAGGCCCAATGTCCCTAAAAGACTAGTCCAATAGGGGAAGGGTGGCTCTCTCTTTTAAGGTGGCTTCCTCCTCCCAAGCTAAGCAAGGTGGGATTATTTAGAGGCTCACACGGTCGCCGTCCGACTACAACTAGGCCACTTGGCCTTTTTTGTTGCGTCTTTGCCAGCGGGTAATAGTGGAGGATGTCCTCATCAGAAGATGTCTGGGGGGACCGTGGTCCGACCCGACGTGATCTTTGCTAGCTCATCTGCGCCTTGTTGTACTTGCGTGTGATGTGATTGAGCTCGAGACAGTCAAACCTGTCCTCTAGGCACCACACCATCTTGCAATAAGCTTCCATCTTGGGGTCATGGCAGCTCAACTCCTTCATTACCTGATTGACGATGAGTTGCGAGTCTCCTCGAACATCAAGGCACTTGATCCCTAGCTCGGCGATGATGTTGAGGCCATTGACAAGAGCCTCGTATTCTGCTATATTGTTAGAGGCCACGAAGTGGAGCCAGATCACATAACACATGTGAACTCCGAGAGGAGAGATGAAGACGAGACCAGCACATGCACTAGTCTTCATTAGAGACCCGTCAAAGTATATTATCCAGCATTCAGTCTGGACCTGGGTTGGAGGTAGCTAGGACCTAGTCCACTTGGCTAGGAAGTCAGCGAGGACCTACGACTTGATTGCCTTTCGGGTGCATAGGCGAGGTCGTCGCCCATAACCTCCACAACCCACTTGGCGATTCTACCTGTTGCCTCTCGGTTTTGGATCACCTCCCCAGAGGGAAGGATGAGACCACGGTCACCGGATGAGACTCAAAGTAGTGACACAGCTTGCACCGAGCCAAGACCACGGCGTAGAGCAGCTTCTAGATCTGTGGATACCAGGTCTTGGTCTCGGACAGTACTTCACTGATGAAGTAGACCTGCCATTGGACTAGGAGTGCATGCCCCTCCTCTTGTTGCTCGATGACGATGGTTGCGCTAACCACCTGGTTGGTTGTCGTGACGTACAACAAGAGGGGTTCCTTCTCTAAGGGTGGCACGAGGATAGGAGCATGGGAGAGCAGTGCCTTGAGCTTGTCGAGGGCCTCCTAGGCCTCGGGGGTGAAACGTCCTTAATTTCCACGAAGGGAAATCCACAGAAACGAAGTGTAAAATGACGAAACATTCCGTCAATTTACCCAAATCTCAGTGATACATAAAGTCATGCATGAATATCAGAGTACAATAGAGAGTTTTACATAATTTATTCTCTTCGCCTCGTAGGGCGGAACACACTCACACAAGCATCCGAAACAACATCCGACGTAGATAGCAGTGGAAAACGATCTCCTGGAACCAGCTTGAGCGTAGAACAGACCATCTAGTTCTCCCAAACATTGCCCTCGTAGTCGTACTCAGGCTCGGAACCTATCAAAAATCTATCAATACACTTGGTACTGGCCACGCATCGCCCACCCTATGCTTGCATTGCTTTGTGGAAAGTGGAATGCATTGAGGGAAGCAAAAAGAGACCTATTTAAGTTGTGGGTTTCCTATGCAAGTCATTAATATTTTAACCCATCTTAGTCACACATTTTTCCCAATCCCATCACACACAACACATCTCATCTCACTCTCTCTCTAGGCAACGAGATTGACTCCCGCTCAGATCTCGTCTCAACGGCCAAGCCAGAATCCAACACGAAACCTAGAGAAAGGTAGAAAGGACTCCTATCTCTAATCAAGTGAAGCGTAGGTCATGGGAATGTACATATCCGTGGACATGGATATACGTATAGATCGATCAACTCTATAGAGTGTGTACACCTGGTAATCCACAAGATCGTCATCCTCGACGTTCCAGCTCGTCTAGGCTGATTCCGACTGCCTCCCAACCGGTACAGTACCACCCTACCACTTAGCCTTGGGCCACCCCGGTGTCCACCGAAACGCTGAGACTATGAGACATAGTACCAGGCCCCCAAGGTCACTACGCTGTCTTAGGAGGGTGTGGGTCCCCATGCCCGTACCTCCCTACACTATCACCTTCCAACCTAGTAGTAGAGGTACTACCCTAGTCAGTCAGGTAATCGTCCCCCGCCCATCGGGAGCGAGTGGTGTGCACGAAGGTCCCATGGTTCTGGTTCTCAAGACATATCAGTCCTTAGGGGGACCAGACAGGATATCTTCTCAAAGGGGAAACACCATCTTCCCCGTGCCACGATAGCACCTCCACCAGGGATAACCAACACCCTAGTTCATCTCACAAAATACCCGCCACAGGTAACTCTCGTGAGGGATGCTCGGTCGCACCCCTCCAGCAAGACTTGTCCCAAAGACTCGTCGTAGGATCCTATCTAGTTGACTCAACCCTCACCACTCACCCAAGACGCACGCCAAGATCTCCCCAGTTCTTTTATCAGGTTTACCAAGTTTTTGGCACTACGTGCCTTATACATATACGCCTCTCACTCTCCGACATCACATCACAGATATAATGCGAGTAAGAGTAAAAGTAGTAATATGTAACAAGCGAGCATCTAGCCTAACAGCAGAGTGAGCAGAAGTAAGGTTGCAACAAGGTAAAAGGGCTCAAAGTAAAGCATCTACCATGCAACCTATCATATTAATGCATATAAAGTAAAGCACTAGCAATTCTATATTTGCATGCATAATAGGTTCTACGGAAGTGGGTGGGCGTGGCATCTGGCAGGTCGTCACCCAAGTCCTCGCTGTATTCAGGGTCATACTCCTCAGTCGGCAGGTCCTCCGGCTCTGTTAAACGTAACGTAGAGTCGCATTAACAACTCCTATAGAGGTGCACAAAGAAGCAATAGAAATTCAAAAGATCCAAATGCACTCAAACACCAGCCTAAGATGTAGAGCTCATTTTTAGAAAAATTTAGAAACTAGTTTGGTATTTTTCTGAGTTAAAATGAATTAGTTATGAATTTCTAAAGATTAAATGATTTTCTGGAAAAGAAAAAGAAAAGGAAAATCCTAGGCAGTGACACGTGGCAGCATCCGATTGGCCGGGACAGAATGTGCCACTGACAGGTGGGTCCCGGTGACTGGTCAACGGTCAACCATGACCAGGCCGAGATCAGGCCTTGGTGGGTTGTGCCAGTCTGGGCCGGGCCAGCCCGGACACGTGTTGGCTCCTAGTTATGCCACATCGTGCTACTGGGCTCCTGTCGCGCTGATGGGCTCCGGTCATGGGCCAAGGCGAGAGGGCGGCATCCTGGCCTATATTCTACATGGCCAGATGCGCACTCCTACGGTGGCCATCCCCGGCCCCTCCTTGTCCCGCAAGGTGGTCGAGATCCTACGAAACAGACGCGCCACGACGGCGCCATGGCCACGGCGTCTCCGATGAGGTGAACGCATCTTGCGGCCGTCCGTCCTCCTCTTCTCCCATCTTCAAGGGCGCACCATGTCTAGCAGCATGGCTGGGTTTGCATAGGGTCTCCCCTAGTCTCTACCATGCGGTGGCGGGTGGAACGGCCTCGCCATGGCCAGGCTCTAGCCATGGTGAGCGCGCTCAGTGTTCGCGTGTGTAGCCGCGTTCCCGAGTGCGCGGTGGCTTGGCGTTGCCCCTTTCTTGAAAGCAGTGTGTGAACGCATGTGTGTGTAGTTGTGAACAATGTTTGGGCCTCGGCCTTGATCCTTCCCGATGCAGGAACGGTCGCGGTGGCGCCCTTAGTTCGTGGCGGCGGTGGGCATAGTGTCTGCACACCGTGAAAATGGTGGTGCTGCGGACTCTCCTGGTGTGGCAATGAAGAGAGGATGGCGGTGCGAGCGATTCAACGCAGTGATGAGGCGGTGCCGTGCAGGGAGAACAACAACATCGACGTGGTCATTCAGTCGATGCTCCGGGCTCCGGCGGCTCCTCCTCGGCGGCTGGTGGCTCCGGTGGCGGCCTTCCCCCTCTTTCTCCCCTTCTTTCCCCTCCTCCTCCTTTCCTTCCACTCTTCCCCCTCCTAACATTAGCGTGGTGTGGTTGTCATCGGGGTGGCGGTGAGGTGGATGGAGAGGGCAGGGCATCCGCTTGGGGGGTTTTATACCCGGCCATGTCTAGTCGGTGGATGGTGGGGTGAGTCTTGGAGCCACGTGGAGATGATCGGTGGGTTTGGGTTAGGGTTAAGGAGAGCAGAGTTGGTGGCGAACGCGCTGGGCTCCCGAATTTTGGAATCTCCGGTGGTTATGGTGCTCAGTTGGTGGCAGGCGCATCCGCGGGCCATGGCGACGTCATCCCCCTCACGCTGCTTGGTGGCGAAGGCAAGGTGCGTGGCTTGGGTGTGGGCGTAGGCGCCACGGACCATAGACGTGGCGTGCATCCACGCGTCTGTGGCCAACCGCCTTGGGTTAGACATCTAGTGGTGAAGATTCCGCTTTCCCCTGCTTCGTCTCGAGCGTGAAGGGAAAAAGATCGAGAGGTAGGCGATGACGACTGGGTCCCAGCTGGTAGTGACCGGAAACGGAAAAGCAGCTCCTATCATGACGCGAACAAAGAGCGGCTCCCTACTGGGCCATCTCAGCTTTGCTGGGCCGGGTCGACTTCGTGGCCCATCGAGGTGGAAGTGGTGCGGCTGAAGGCTGGCTGGGCTGGCTTGACTAAGTGGGCCAGCTGTCGGTGCGGTTGAGCGGGCCGGCTCAAGAGCTGGGCCGAAAGGCTTTCTTCTTTTCTGCTTATTTCCAAAAGCTTTTCCATTTTATTTCTTCTCTTTTACTAACTAGTCCTTGTTCCTATGTGCATACACTTGTGTTGCCCACATGTGTATACCCTAGTGGGGTCCACCAGAGGTCGTTTAGGGTTTCAATTATTTGCCAAAGTTATAATTACATATTTACTTAGTTTAAGCAACTCATTAAATAAATGTGACTAATTTTAATTATCAATACAAAGATCATAAGAAGCAACTCATGAATATATAATTAAATGCAAAATGTAATTAACTAGACTAGGTGCTACTTGTGCAACTAGGGTTGGTTTCCTATATGACACCCCCACCAAACATAGGTTATTTTAGAAAAATTTTGTAGTTGTGATTTTTGTTTCTTGCAAATTTCTAGGTTGTTACAGTCCTCCCTCCTCACAGGAATCTCATCCTGAGATTTAAGGTGTGACATACCTTTTGAAGAGATAGGGGTAAAGCATCCGGAGTTCGGACTCTTTCTCCCATGTAGCTTCTCGTTCTATGTGGTTACTCCACTGAACCTTGCACATGGGTATCACGGTGCTTCTAGTCTCCTTCTCAGCTTTGTCTAATATCTGGATCGGGTGCTCCTTGTACTCTAGGGTGTCCTGGATATCCAGTGCATCTGTGTGTACCTCTTGTTCTAGCAACTGCAAGCACTTGCGTAGCTGAGACACGTCAAACACTAGGTGTACTCCTGTCAACTCCATGGGCAACTCTACCTTGTATGCCAACTTGCCAATCCTCTGACAAACCCTGTATGGTCCCACGTACCTAGGTGCCAACTTTCCTTTCATGTGAAATCTGACGGTGCCTCTGAGTGGGCAGACCTTGAGATAGACATGGTCCCCAACCTGAAACTCGAGGTCTCTTCGATGGTTATCTGCATAACTCTTCTATCGGCTTTGGGCAATCCTCAGGTTTTCTCACACTTGGGTGACTCCTTCTTCGGCATCTTTGATCTTTGCGGGGCCAAAGAATGATCTCTCTCCCACTTCTGACCACATCAGAGGGGTTCTACACTTTCTGCCATACAAAGCCTCGAACGATGTCATCTTGAGACTAGCCTAGTAGCTGTTGTTGTAAGAGAACTCTGCATGGGACAAACTTTTCTCCCAATCTGACCCATATTTCAAGACACAAGCTTGGAGCATATCCTCCAAAATCTGATTGACCCTCTCTGTCTGACCATCTGTCTACGGGTGGTATGCGGTGTTGTAGTCAAGTCGAGTCCCTATGGCCTTGTGGAGACTCTTCTAGAACTTGGACACATATTGCGTATCATGATCAGACACTATACTAGTGGGGGCTCTGTGGAGTCTGAGAATGTGCTCGATGTATAGATCTGCTAGCTTCTCAACTCTGTAGTCAGTCCTCACAGCTATGAAGTGAGCTACCTTGGTCAGTCGGTCTACGATCACCCAAATCGAGTCATGGCCTTTAGGGGTTCAAGGTAAACCTAATATAAAGTCCATGGATATGCTCTCCTATTTCCACATCGGAACGTCCAAGGGCTTAAGCAATCCGGCTGGTCTTTGATGTTCAGCCTTGATCCTGTTACAGATGTCACATCACGTGACATGCTCGGCAATATCTGCCTTCATGTTCTTCCACCAGAACTGTTCCTTTAGATCGGCATACATTTTGGTGCTTCCCGGGTGAATACAATACTTGGAGTCATGACCCTCTTCCAAGATTTCTCGCTGCAAGGCAGAATCAGATGGTACACATATTCTATCCTTGTACCAGTACACTCCTTGCACATCCTCCCTGAACTCGGGGCACTTCCCCTTCTTCATGAGTTCTCGGATCTCCCAAATTTCCGGACACTCCAGTTGAGCATTGTGGATCCGATCCTTGAGGTTGTATTGCACTCGAAGCTCGTTCAACATACCCTTGGGTAGGATTTCAAGACGAAGTTCGCCTATTTCCTGACATAGCTCGAGTGGTACAGCTTCCATGGACAGATTGTGGCAATAACTCTTTCGGCTCAAAGCATCAGCGACTACATTAGCTTTTCCCGGATGATAGTGAATCTCTAGGTTGTAGTCCTTAATAAGCTCTAGCCATCTGTGTTGTCTCATGTTTAGATTCTCTTGAGTGAAGAAGTACTTTAGGCTCTTGTGATCGGTGTAGATATCACACTTATTTCTGATCAAGTAATGCCTCCAGATCTTTAGGGCATGCACGATAGCGGCAAGCTCCAGATCATGGGTTGGGTAGCGTTGTTCATGGTCCTTCAACTGTCGGGACGCATAGGCAATGACTCTTCCACTCTGCATTAGAACACAGTCGAGTCCCTGTCTGGATGCATCACAATAGACCACGAAGTCTTTCTGGATATCAGGCAAGGCAAGGACAGGAGTGGTGGTGAGCTTCTGTTTCAGAGTCTGGAAGTTGTGCTCGCACTCAGGCGTCCATTCAAACTCATTAGTCTTCTTCAGTAGGTTAGTCATGGGCTTGGCTATATTTGAGAAGTTCTCGATGAATCTGTGATAGTACCCAACTAATCCGAGAAAACTGCGGATATCTATCACATTGCAGGGTTGTTCCCACTCTTTCACAGCTTCAATCTTTGTGGGATCTACAGTGACTCCCTCAGCAGTGAGAACATGACCAAGGAAGGCAACTTCTTTGAGCCAAAAGTCACATTTGCTGAACTTGGCATAAAGCTGATTTTGCCTCAACTTCTCCAGAACCACTCTCAAGTGTTGCTCATGTTCTTTGGCGGTGGAGGAATAGATAAGGATGTCATCAATGAACACCACTATGAACTTATCTAGTTCATCCATGAATACCTTATTCATCATGTTCATGAAATAAGCCAGGGCATTAGTGAGTCTGAAGGACACCACTGTGAACTTATATTGCCCGTATCTGGTGACAAAAGTTGTCTTAGGAATGTCATCAGGTCTGATTTTCATCTGATGATATCTGGACCTAAGATCGATCTTGGAAAAGAACTTAGCATCTTTCAGCTGATCTAGGAGGTCATCGATCCTGGGCAGAGGATATTTGTTCTTGACTATCACGGTATTCAAGTTTTGATAGTCAATGCACATCCTCATGGATCCATCCTTCTTTTCACGAACAAAATAGGGGAACCCCAGGGTGAAGCACTGGGTCTGATGTATCCCTTGTCTGACAACTCCTTGAGTTACTTCTTCAGCTCCTCTAGCTCATTGACTGACATGCGGTAGGGCCTCTTAGCAATAGGCCTGGTACCATGCAGAAGGTCAATCATAAACTCCACATCCCGATCAGGTGGTAGGCCTAGCAACTCCTCAGGGAACACGTCAGGGTACTCACTCACAATGGATACCTCCTCGACTGTCTTGGCCTCTAGGGCACACAACATAGAGACTATCTTTCCCTGATTTGGCTTACAGCGGATTATGTGGCCACTCGGGTGTGTGATCTCCACATACCTTGGTGAACAAGATATCGCTCCTTTATGCTGTGTCAACCAATCCATCCCCAGTATGACATCTAGTCCCTCAGATGGTAGTAAGGTGAGATCAGCTAGAAAAGGGTAGCCCTCAATGGTGATACTCACTTCCTGACATCTCTTGGTGCATATAATACGACCCAAAGGTGAACTAGTGTCAATGGGCTCCTTGCGGGGAGTCACAGGTATGCTATGCTCTCGTGCAAACTTGATGGAAATGTAAGAACAAGTAGCTCTAGAGTCAAACAAGACTGAAGCTAAAACTCCCTATACCAAAAACATACCGTACACCACGTCGGGAGCATCCTAGGCGTCCTCTGCGGTCATGTGGTTGAGACGACTATGGATAGCCCTAGCAACGTCCTTGCGCGGAGCAGCATGTGTAGCAGTCTATCTTGTCTGAGTCGAAGTAGGCGGTGTGCCATTCTTGATGGGGCACTCAGCGATCTTGTGACCGGGCTGGCCATAACCGAAATAGGTGAAGGGCGCGCTACCTGTGGAGGTAGGTGTAGCGGTCCTCCACGTGCCAGCTCCTAGAGTGGGGCGACTTAGAGCGGGATGACTCTGAGCGGGGCGGTGGTAGTTGGTGGTGTAGGTACCACCTCTATGTCTTGGAGCGGTCACTGCCCCCTGGGTGTAACGAGAGTAGGGCGGAGGAAGCACGTGAGCACGTGGCCTCTGCGGGGCCAGGCCACGAGAGGAACTCTTGAACCGGCGCTTCTTCTCCTTGTGGAGGGCGTCCACCTCTAGATGATCCCTCTCCATCTCCAGCACCTTGTTAACCATCTCGCGAAGGGCGCAACAAGCATGACCTGAGAGGACCACCTTGAGACGAGGGTTCAACCCCTTCTTGAAACAGTACATCTTCTTCTTCTCGGTATCGGTCTCACCTGAAGCATACCTCATCATGCGGGTGAAATGAGTAGTGTACTCCTGAACCTTCTGGGAGCCCTGGGAGATGTTGCGAAACTCCTCTACCTTAGCATCCATGACGCCCTCAGGCATGTGTTGCTCATGAAAAGCCTCGGCGAACTCCTCCCAAGAGATACTCCCCGGGTCCTCGTGGGCGTTGCAGTAGCTGTCCCACCATGCACGTGCAGCGCCAGTGAGCTAGTGGGCAGCTACCCCCACGCACTCCTTGTAAGTGCAGGTGGTGAGGTCCAGCTTCTTTTCCATCTCACGGAGCCAGTCCTCAGCGGCGATGGGGTCATCGTCGACGGTGTCAAAAGTAGGAGGCCTCAGCTTGAGAAAACCCTCCAACTTCTGCTAGAAGTCATTGGGAGGACCCCCGTGGCGGTGAAGCATTCCCTGAGCCAGTGTCTCCAAGAGGTGGGTTTGGCGATCCATCACCTCCGCCAACTGTGGTGGTGGCGGCGACGGTGCTTCTTCTCCAAGATGTTGGGCGGCACCCGCCCCCAGTGCAGGCTCCTCTAGTGCGGGCTCCTCCCTGACACTGAAGGGAACTCCCCGGCCTCCTCCACGGCCACGTCCATGACCACGGGCCACAGGCGCGGGGGAAAGCGAGCGGTTGTTCAGACGAGCGGATCGGTGGCAAGACATCTCTCTGCAGGGTCAGTTCGTTGGTTAACATTTTCATTAGATGCATGGTTAAGCAATTTATCAATTTAAAAATAGATAACTATCCAACACTAATACAAAGATGCAAATAAGAACCATAAGATGCGATAAGATCCAAAACATCCATTACATTAATTTATTACATAGCGATATCTCTAGTAGCTACACTGACAGATTCGCGGGAATCGTGCTACTCGCAGGTAGCTCCAAAAGTGGGACATCCTACATTACTCCATAAGTGCATCATCATATCTCTGGCCATGCAGGGCTCAACATGTCTACTACTACCTTATTACATGATTATGTGAAAAGGTAACTACTCCTGTCCGGGAGTGGCGGGTGGTGTAGAAGGACCAGAAGTGGAAGCCTCAGGAGTGCCCTCCATGGCACAAAGCTCATCATCAAAGTGGTGGATCCTCGCGACATAGGTGAGAGCGTAGTCCAGCATCTCAGTCCTCGAAACCTCTGAGTAACCCTCAGTCGGCAAGCCTTGAAGTTGAGCTTGGTGGCCTCAACATGGAAAGGCTATCTACACGGTTTCTTGCGCATCCTAGGTAAGAGGACATCCTAGACCTTCCCGATCTCCTGGACACGCTTACGATCAGCGTCGATCCAAGCCTAACTGATGCAGTTCACCTTGTCCTAAAGGTACTCGGTGCTCTTGATGTAGTAAACCAGGTGGTGCATGTTGTAGGTGGTGGTGACGGCAGCCTCCACAGCTAGCTTCTCCATTGTGTTGCAACGGGCCTCCAAGGCAAGCTTCCTGATGCCACACTGCTTCTCCTTCTCATGGAACTCTCTCAGGGTAAGCCTCTGATGCTCAATCTGATCCTCGCACTCAAGCACCTTGGACTCAAGATATTCATGGCGAAGCTCAGCCTCCCCAACCTTGTCATTGAGATTGGCGATCTCCTTCCGAAGTGATTGCTCACTGTTCTCATAGAAGGTCTTCATCCTATCATAGCCCATGCGCTCCTCCTTGAGCTTGCCGACCATCTCCCCCTCCTTGCGCTCCACCTCGAGAAACTCCTCGTCGCAACAGAACAGGAGGTCTTGGTAGCGGTGGTTCTGCATCTCTACATCTATGATGTAGTGATCCTGGGCGATGATGTACTGTGCGGAGGCCCTCAGACATGGGTCAACCTCGTCACGCACAGCATGGTCTGCAGCAGTGATCTGTGGCTCTGAGAACCTATTGAGGTCCAGAGCAGCAGGCAGCAGGCGGCACACTGCGAAGAGCTATACGTGAGACGGACTATACGCATGAAGCAATAGAGTTCTCCACCTCCAGTGTCTCGAAGGCACATAGCACGGGTATGAACTCGTTGGCAGGAACCTTGAGGTGGACCACGATGTGGCCCTTGAACCCGTCGGGTCTAGGCTCACCCCGGCACACGTACTCGATCTGCTCTGTGGGAACACCTAGTGAGTCCAGCACGTCATACAGGATCATGGTGAACCCACAGTAGGCCAGTCTGTCCACAGGAAGCTCGACAATAGGGGCCATCTGCAAATTAACCGTAAGACGGAGTCAGTACCTTGTTGTGTATGTAGTAACTTGAGTATTACCGAGTGAAACTTGGTAAGACAAGGCGAAACAATGTAACTCAAAGTGATACTTGGTGAATTCTCAAGTGAACTCGGGTGATTCAGGGTGGAACGGAGCGATGTGATAGGTAAGGTAGAACGAAATGTAGGTAAGAGAGTATGAAATTGAGATAAGCCGTGCACGAAAATGCAGCATGATCGGTAATATAACCGAAAGTGTCAAGATCTTTCCTAATTCTATTGTCCAAGCCTATGGGTCCGCCCTAGGGTTAGCATGGCTCTGGTACCAACTAAAACATCCTTGATTTCCATGAAGGGAAATCCATAAAAATGAAGTGTAAAATGACAAAACATTCCGTCAATTTACCCAAATCTCAGTGATACATAAAGTCATGCATGAATATCAGAGTATAATAGAGAGTTTTACATAATTTATTCTCTTCGCCTCGTAGGGTGGAACACACTCACATAAGCATCCGGAACAGCATCTGACGTAGATAGCAGTGGAAAACAATCTTCTGGAACCAGCTTGAGTGTAGAACAGACCCTCTAGTTCTCCCAAACATCACCCTCGTAGTCATACTCAGGCTCAGAACCTCACAAAAATCTATCAGTACACTTGATACTGGCCACGCATCGCCCACTCTATGCTTGCATTGCTTTGTGGAAAGTGGAATGCATTGAGGGAAGCAGAAAGAGACCTATTTAGGCTGTGGGTTTCCTATGCAAGTCGTTAATATTTTAATAATAAGATATTCATCAATTTTTAACCCATCTTAGTCACACATTTTTCCTAATCCCATCATACACAACACAACACATCTCATCTCACTCTCTCTCTCTAGGCGACGAGATTGACTCCTGTTTAGATCTCATCTCAACGGCCAAGCTAGAATCCAACACGAAACCCAGAGAAAGGTAGAAAGGACTCCTCTCTCTAATCAAGTGAAGCGTAGGTCATGGGAATGTCCATATCCGCGGACGCGGCTATATGTATAGATCGATCAACTCTGCAGAGTGTGTACACCTGGTAATCCACAAGATCGTCATCCTCGACGTTCTGGCTCATCTAGGCTAATTCCGACTGCCTCCCAACTGGTACAGTACCACCCTACCACTCAGCCCTGGGCCACCCTGGTGTCCACCGAAACGCTGAGACTGTGAGACGTAGTACCGGGCCCCAAGGTCACTATGTTGTCTTAGGAGGGTGTGGGTCCCCATGCCCGTACCTCCCTACACTATCACCTTCCAACCTAGTAGTAGTGGTACCGCCCTAGTTAGTCGGGTAATCGTCCCCTGCCCATCAGGAGCGAGTGGTGTGCACGAATGTCCCATGGTTCTGGTTCTCAAGACATACCAGTCTTTAGGGGGACCAGACAGGATATCTTCTCAAAGAGGAAACACCGTCTTCCCCGTGCCACGACAGCACCTCCACCAGGGATAACCAACACCCCCGTTCATCTCACAAAATACCCGCCACAGGTAACTCTCGTGAGGGATGCCCAGGTCGCACCCCTCCAGCAAGACTTGTCCCAAAGGCTCGTCGTAGGATCCTATCTAGTCGACTCAACCCTCACCACTCACCCAAGATGCACACCAAGATCTCTCCAGTTCTTTTATCAGGTTTACAAGTTTTTGGCACTATGTGCCTTATACATATACGCCTCTCACTCTCTGACATCACATCACAGATATAATGCGAGTAAGAGTAAAAGCAGTAATATGTAACAAGCGAGCATCTAGCCTAACAGCAGGGTGAGCAGGAGTAAGGTTGCAACAAGGTAAAATGGCTCAAAGTAAAGCATCTACCATGCAACCTATCATATTAATGCATATAAAGTAAAGCACTGGCAATTCTATATTTGTATGCGTAATAGGTTCTACGAAAGTCGGTGGGGCATGGCACCTGGCAGGTCGTTACCCAAGTCCTCGCTGTAGTTGGGGTCATACTCCTTAGTCGGCAGGTCCTCCGGCTCTGTTAAACGTAATCTAGAGTCGCACTAACGACTCCTATAGTGGTGCACAAAGAAGCAATAGAAATTCAAAAGATCCAAATGCACTCAAACACTAGCCTAAGATGTAGAGCTCATTTTTAGAAAAAATTTAGAAACTGGTTTGGTATTTTTCTGAGTTAAAATGAATTAGTTACGAATTTCTAAAGAGTAAATGATTTTCTGGAAAAGAAAAAGAAAAGAAAAATCCCAGGCAGTGACACGTGGTAGCATCCGATTGGCCAGGATAGAATGTGCCACTGACAGGTGGGTCCCATTGACTGGTCAATGGTCAACCTTGACCGGGCCGAGACCGGGCCTTGGTGGGCTAGGTCAGGGCTGGATACGGGCCGGGTTGGGCCAGTCTGGGCCAGGCCGGCCTAGACACGTGTCGGCTCCTGGCTGTGCCACATCACGCTGCTGGGCTCCTGTCGGGCCAGAGTCCATAGCGGCTAGCTCACGGTGGACTACAGGCGTGCGGTGTATGAACCATAGGCGGGGCCTATAGTGAACCGTGTCCACTTTCCCCCTTCCCTCTCTTGGTTTACAGAGGACCGAGCCCATTGAGCCGCTGCCTCTCTCTTCTCTTCCCCTTGGGCTCTCTTGCGCGCATGGAGGCACTCTCGGCGTGCTTGCGGTGGTCGTGGGCCGAGGCGAGAGGGTGGCATCCTGGCCTATTTTCTACATGGCCAGATGCGCACTCCTATGGTGGCCATCCCCGGCCCCTCCTTGTCCTGCAAGGTGGTCGAGATCCTATGAAACGAACGCGCCACGGCGGCGCCATGGCCACGGCGTCTCCGGTGAGGCGAACGCATCCTGCGGCCGTCTGTCCTCCTCTTCTCCCATCTTCAAGGGCGCGCCATGTCTAGCAGCATGACTGGGTTTGCAGAGGGTCTCCCCCAGTCTCTTCCATGCGGTGGCAGGTGGAACGGCCTCGTCGTGGCCAGGCTCTGGCTATGGCGAGCGCGCTCAACGTTCGCGTGTGCAGCCATGTTCCTGAGCGTGCGGTGGCTCGGCATTGCCCCTTTCTTGAAAGCAGTGTGTAAACGCATGTGTGTGTAGTCATGAACAATGTTTGGGCCTCGGCCTTGATCCTTCTCGGTGCGGGAATGGTCGCGGTGGCACCCTTAGTTCGTGGCGACGATGGGCACGGTGTCTGCACACCGCGGAAAATGGTGGTGTTGCGGACTCACCTAGTGTGGCAGTGAAGAGAGGATGGCGGTGCAGGCGATTCGATGCAGTGATGAGGCGGTGCCGTTCAGGGAGAACAGCAACGTCGACGTGGTCGTTCAGTCGACGCTCCGGGCTCCAGTGGCTCCTCCTCGACGGCTGGTGGCTTCGGTAGTGGCCTTTCCCCTCTTTCTCCCCTTCTTTCCCCTCCTCCTTTCTTCCACTCTTCCCCCTCCTAACGTTAGCGTGGTGTGGTGTCATCGGGGTGGCAGTGAGGTGGATGGAGAGGGCAGGGCTCCGCTTGGGGGGGTTTTATACCCGGCCATGTCTAGTCGGTGGATGGTGGGGTGAGTCTTGGAGCCACGTGGAGATGATCGGTGGGCTTGGGTTAGGGTTAAGGAGAGCAGAGTTGGTGGCGAACGCGCTGGGCTCCCGAAATTTGGAATCTTCGGTGGTTACGGTGCTCAAGCGGTGGCAGGCGCATCCGCGGGCCATGGCGACATCATCCCCCTCACGCTGCTTGGTGGCGAAGGCAAGGCATGTGGCTTGGGTGTGGGCGTAGGCGCCACGGACCACGGACGTGGCGTGCATCCACGCGTCTGTGGCCAACTGCCTTGGGTTGGATGGCTAGCGGTGAAGATTCCGCTTTCCCCTACTTCATCTCGAGCGCGAATGGAAAAAGATCGAGAGGTAGGTGATGATGACCGGGTCCCAGCTGGCAGTGACCGGAAACAGAAAAGCAGCTCCTGTCGTGACGCGAACAAAGACCGGCTCCCTACTGGGCCGTCTCAGCTTTGCTGGGCTAGGTCGACTTCGTGGCCCATCGAGGTGGAAGTGGTGCGACTGAAGGCTGGCTTGACTAAGTGGGCCGGCTGTCGGTGCGGTTGAGCGGGCCGGCTCAAGAGCTAGGCCGAAAGGCTTTCTTCTTTTCTGCTTATTTCCAAAAGCTTTTCCATTTTATTTCTTCTCTTTTACTAACTAGTCCTTGTTCCTATGTGCATACACTTGTGTTGCCCACATGTGTATACTCTAGTGGGGTCCACCAGAGGTCGTTTAGGGTTTCAATTATTTGCCAAAGTTATAATTACATATTTACTTAATTTAAGCAACTCATTAAATAAATGTGACTAATTTTAATTATCAATACAAAGATCATAAGAAGCAACTCATGAATATATAATTAAATGCAAAATATAATTAACTAGACTAGGTGCTACTTGTGCAACTAGGGTTGGTTTCCTATATAACACCCCACCAAACATAGGTTATTTTTAAAAAAATTTGTAGTTGTGATTTTTGTTTCTTGCAAATTTCTGGGTTGTTACAGGGGTCCAGGAGAAGTGCTCGGATTTCTTAAGGAGGTGGTATAGGGGCAGACCCTTCTCGCTGAGGCGTGAAATGAAGCAGCTGAGGGATGCGAGGCATCCCATGAGCTTCTATACTACCTTTAGATTCTAGATCGGTGCCATGTTAGTGATGGCCGAGATCTTTTTTGGGTTGGCCTCGATGCCATGCTCGAAGACGATGAACCCTAAGAGCGTGCCTCGGGGTACACTGAAGACACACTTCTCGGGGTTTAGTTTGATGTTTTTCTCCCCAAGGCAATGAAATGTTGCATCTAGATCGGTGACAAGGTTGTTGGCCTCTCTAGACTTGACAATGATATCATCTACGTATGCCTCAATGGTTCACCCGATGAGGTCCCCAAAAACTTTGAGCATACATCGCTGGTACGTGGCTCCCTCATTTTTTAGGCCGAACGACATGGTTACGTAGCAATACATGCCAAACGGAGTGATGAAAGAAGTCGCGAGCTGGTCAGACTCTTTCTTTTTTATTTGGTGATAGCCAGAATATGCATCAAGAAAGGATAACAACTCACATCCCATAGTGGAGTCAACTATTTGATCGATACGAGGCAATGGAAAAGGGTGCTTTAGACATGCCTTATTTAAACTATTATAATCTACACACATTCTTCACTTCCCATTCTTTTTCTTAACTAACACGGGATTAGCTAACCGCTCAGGATGGAATACCTCCTTGATGAATCCAGCTACCAAAAGTTTGTGCACCTCCTCCCCGATGGCTCGGCGCTTCTCCTCGTTGAATCGGCGCAGACTCTGCATCACCGGTTTGGAGCCGGCTCGGATGTCCAAGGAGTGCTCGGTGACCTCCCTCAGGATGCCTGGCATGTCCGAGGGACCCCACGCAAACATGTCAGCGTTTGCACGGAGGAAGTCAACGAGCATGACTTCCTATTTGGGGTCGAGCGCGGCGCTGACCTTGAGCACCTTGCCATCAGGGTCGTTAGGGCTGAGCGGGATGAGTTTGACTTCCTTTGCTGGCTCAAAGCTACCGGTGTGGCGCTTGGGGTTAGGGATCTCCTTGGAGAGCCTCTCCAAATCGGCAGCCAAGGCTGCTGACTCAAAGAGGGCCTCGGCGTACTCGGTGCAAGCCACGTCACACTCGTAGGCGTGCTTATACGCAGAGCCAACGGTGATAACGCCGTTGGGGCCGGGCATCTTCAGCTTGAGGTAGGTGTAGTTGGGGATGACCATGAACTTGGCATAGCATGGTCGTCCCAAAATGGCGTGATAGGTCCTATGAAACCCGACAACCTCGAAGGTGAGGGTTTCCCTCCTAAAATTAGAAGGAGTCCTGAAGCAGACGGGCAGATTGATCTATCCGAGAGGGGTGGCACGTTGTCCTAACATGACATTGTGGAATGGTGATGCGTCGGCTCACAACCGAGACCTACTGATCCCCATGAGGTCGAGATTCTCGGCGTATAGGATGTTGAGGCCACTGCCCCCGTCCATCAGGACCTTAGTGAGTCGGGTGTTGCTAACGATAGGGTCAACGATGAATGGGTAGTGCCCTAGGTTCAGGATGTGATCCGGGTGGTCATCATGGTCAAACGTGATGGCCTCCTCAGACCAATCGAGGAACGATGGGGTAGCAGGCTCTGCTGCGTAGACCTCTTGGCGTTCGTGCTTTCTTTGGCGCGTCGTGAGTTGCGTCGAGCGTCCGTCGTAGGTCATGAAGCAATTTTTCACCTCAGGGAATCTGTCATCCTTGTCGTCGCCCTCTTGGGCATCTGGTGTCTTCTTCTTGGTGTCATCCTTGGGCTGACCGCCCTGGCAGAAGTAGTGCCGCATCATGGTGCACTCTTCTAGGGTGTGCTTCGTCGGACCCCTATGATAGGGGCATGGCTTCTTGAGCATCTCGTCAAAAACTCCTAGGGCCCTAGGTGGGGGCCTCGAGGCTTCTTGCGGTCTGCTACGGCGACGAGGGCATCCTTTTGACACTGTTGCTTCCCTAGCCTGCCTTTCTTCTTCTTCTTGGGGTCATAGGAGGCGGAGCCCTCGGCGGTGTCCTCCTTCCGCTTTCCTTTGGCATCGGGCAAGATGGCTCCGACCACCTCCTCGCCTGTGGTGAAGTTGGTGGTGATATTCAGGAGCTCGCTCGCCTTGGTGGGAGACTTATGGCCTAGCTCGTGGACAAGCTCCCTGCAGGTGGTGCCGGCGATGAATGCCCTAATGACATCCGAGTCGGTGACATTGGGGAGCTCGGTGCATTGCTTGGAGAAGCGCCAAATGAACTCATGGAGAGTCTCATCCATAAGGGTGGGCAAAATATCCGATGCCCAATTCTCGAACCCAAATTACCCAAACCCAGACCCGAAGTATCCGAACCCGAAATACCCGATCACAATTTCAAATAGTGATTGTAGAAACCCGAAATTAGTTTGGGTAATTCGGGTAATGTTTCCTGGTACCCGAACTACCCAAATTACCCAAAATATCTCAAATACTTGCTCTTCTATTCCTAATATGAAGACATGAAGTATTTTAATGCATATGAATATATTATTTGGTATGAATTAATGTAGATTTATGCTCACTTGAAAATTGATTTGTTGATAATTGATATGAAGACATGATGTGATTTATAGGACTATTGTTTATTGCTTTAAAATGGTACTTGAATTCTTCCAAAATGGTTGGTTTTGTTAATTTCGGGTATATCGGGTAAAACCCGAACCCAAACCCGAATTATCGGGTACCCGAAATTTCGGGTAATGCTTTTTTGGGGCAAAATTCGGGTAGCGATTTTTAATACTCAAATTTCCAACTACCCGAATTACCCAACCCGAATTTTTCGGGTAACCCGAATGCCCAGCCTTACTTGTCTGGCTTCTGGTGGCAGCTTCTGAGGTTCCAGGTATTCCCAGGGTGCACATATGTGCCTTAAAAGTTGCCTACAAAGACCCTGACCAGGTCAGTTCAGTCACAAATCCGCCGTGGTGGAAGGTGTTCTAGCTAGGCTCTCGCTGAGTCAGCCAAGAATAGGGAAAGGTTGTGAATGATGAGCAGGTCATCATCCACGCTGCCCAGCTGATAAGCTAGGCGGTAGTCAGCAAACCACACGCGGGGGTTCATTTCCCTGGAGTACTTGACAATGTTGGCCGGTTGGCGAAATCGGGCTAGGAATTGAGCCCTCCAGATAGCCTCGCTGAAGACGCATGGACCCAGAGTCTCGGGTGAGAGGCTTCGGTCCTCCTTGCTGTCATAGTGTCCGCCTCGGCGCGGGTGATAGCCATGTGCGGCGCCATCCTCCTTGTTGCGTCGGCGCGCATCGAGAATGGCACGCGTGTCAGCGTCGTCGCCGAGACGGTCGCGTACTGATGGGGCGTTGTTGCATTCTGGCATCCCTCACGGTTCAGGATGAACCGAGGCTTCCCTTTCTTGTCAAGAGGGCACCGCGAGTGGCTCGGCCTCGGGCTCGCGTCGTCGAGACGCAGAGCTCTTAGCCTGCTGCACCGTGGCGCACTCAAGAAGCCCATGAAGCTCGTTGCAGACTTGTCGCCCCTCCATAGTGGATGTCTTCGGCATCATCCGGAGGAGTATTGCCGCTACAGCGACGTTCTGGCTAGCTCTAGCGAAGAATGGGGGCTGATCACCCCCCCTTGTTGTTGTTGATGCGGCGATTGACATCACGAGCCCTATGCCGGGCTGCTCCGCCATCACCCCGGCTAGAGCGTTCTTGCTTGAGGGTGGCCCAGAGGTGCACTAGCTGCTGGCGGTCCTCATCGATCTTGGTCTTGAGCTCACAGAGCTGCTCGAGCTCAACCCGCTGAGACTCCTCGAGGGCAGACACTACAGCCCGCTCCCGTGGGGGCCCTGTGGGTAGTACTCGCTGAAGCGGAGTGCGAACACCCTGCCCTATGGGGGTGGCGTCCCCCGGGGCAATCTCCTCTACCTTCACATGAAAGAATTCACATGAAGGGTCGTAGTCCTCCTCATCGGAGTCAGGGCAGCTGAAGAGGTAGTCATACGCACCCATGAACTAGCGTAGACCCATCGGATCACGAAGCCCAGAGAAGTCCACACTAGCCCACCTATCACTATCCTCCATGGAGTCAACACTGGATGTCTCCGATGTGGTTGCAAGGAGCTCAAGGGTGGTGCGTAGATGATGCTCGGGGAGCCCCGCGTAGGAGCTCATGGTGGAACACATCGAGCAAGAGTAACTCGTGGCGGCATTGTCGAGCTCATACGGGAATGGCGACGGTGCTGCCATAGGCCCTCCTGTTGCCAACATGGACCCCATGGAGTACGACGGTTCCTCAGAGCGTTGCCTTGCCAACGTGCCCTATGCCATCGGTGCTTTGATCGAGGCTAGGCCCATGCTAGATAGGTCCCTCACGAGGGATCCTATCCCGGCCGCCAAGCTTTAAGACTTGAGAGAGCTTGGGGAGTCACCCTCGGTCCCTGAGAAAGGACGGGGGCTCTCCCATATTCGCCACATGTGACGAGCGTGATGAGATCGATGACCAGGATGGCCAGGACGCCTCCCACACCTTTGGCGGCGTGGAGAGGAGTCGCTATCGAACGAAGCTCTGGGTGGGAGAAGGACCATGTCATAGTCATAACCCAGGGACATGAACTCCAGGCTCCCGAACTAGATGACCGTGCCGAGATGAAGTGGATTTGCCATCCGAAACTTATAAGGAATGGTGGCTGTGACGCGCAAACCGCTCCCCTACCTAGTGCACCAACTGTCGGAGTTTGGACTAGTGGTCCTAATCCCGACAAGTGAATGAGAGTTTGCGCGTCTGAGATCTGAATGGTGTGCAAGAAGAACATAAGCGATTTATACCGGTTCAGACCGAAGAATGCCCTACGTCCAGTGGGAAGGAGAGTCTTGTATTGTCTTGCACCGAGGTGCTTGTAGTAGGGGATTACAAGCTGGTGAGAGAGGGAGGAGCTCCTAGGTCTTAAGATGTGTAAGTGTAGAACACTCGCTCATGATGAGTCGAATGGCATCTCCCTTTCTCCCCTCGAAATGGTCCCTGCCCTCCCCTTGTATAGATGCAAGGGGAACACAGGGTTACATGAAGTCTTTCCTAGGAAGAAAAAACTAAAGTCTCCAATCTTGTCTTGTAGTTGGTGGCATTCCACTGTTGAAGGAGTAGCCTCTGTCCTTTGATGTTGTAGCGACGTGCTCTGACATACGTGGCCCTATGTACTATGCTCCTATGACATGTAGAGTCATGATCATCCCTATGGCGACGTGCTTGCCCTTGCGGTTTGACCAGCATAGAGAGTCGAGGCCTCAGAGGCGTGAATCGTGGCATGATTTCACCCCATTCAAGAGAATAGTGGCCTAGAGCGGCGCCGCGCAGGCCTGGATCGTGTGTATAGTGATAGTATAGGTAGCATAGTGATCAACAGCTCTTCACTATGTGGTTATGGGTGACGATGTCATGATTTGACCCCTGTCTTCTCCTGGCTTGTCTGGTTGGTCGGCGCAGGAACGTGGGTGACGTCACAGGAGGTCTTGAGCGCGCCAATGGGGGAGCAGCATCAGAGGCTGGGGTCGGGCGAGTCAGAGAACTTCTCGCGTCCGAGACCTTGTATCGGGGCCTCAGGCGAGGCGGAGAATTTCCCTGTTGAGAATTGCTTACCAAGCCGGCCTCGGGTGAGACGGATAATTGCCCGTAGGCAGCCCTATTTAGTCTTGGTTGATGAAAAGGTTTTATCCCTGATTTGGGTACCCCTAATCATGTTACCTGACACACCTTCTTCTCTTTTTCTTTTTCTTAGTGCGCAACCGCTTCACCCTTGCTTCCAACTTGCTAACCACAAAGTGTAGAACTTATGTGCACGTATGTTAGCATTTTTTAAAATATTTTACAAGGGTCACATGTTAGCACACTAGGTTCCTAAATACAATGCATGAATCATGTCACCTAGTGGCACTCGACAAACTGTTTATCCAAAGATTTTCCCTCTTTATAGTACGGCTATCGATTCTAAGTCACTCACACCCTCTATGGTGTCTTGAGTGTAAAACAAAAATGGTCCTATCACATATACCTTTGCCTTGAGCCTATTTTTATTTTTCTCTTTCTTATTTTCCAAATGATGAGTACTTGATCATCTATGTCCATCATCACCTCCATGGACCATCTTCTAGCTTCATCACTTGAAATGTACCAACCTTATCTAATTCACACACCTAGCATAAAGGTTAGTACTAGGTTTCATCAATTATCTAAAACCGAACTAGGGCTTTCAATAAGGTTTAGATTATACTTCCGAGAGTCAAAGAGTTAGAGTCATCTTATGTATCGTTGATCACTATGGCTATCAAGTATTTTGGAGTGATGGTAGAATAAATAAGCAAGCTACTGATAGAACATATATAGATATTATCGCATAAGGTTTAGATTATACTTCAGATAGTAGAAGAGTTAGAGTCATCTTATGTATCATTGATCACTATGGCTATCAAGTATCTTGGAGTGATGGTAGAATAAATAAGAAAGGAAGGAATATGAAGGAAAGAAAGAATAGGGTTATAAGACAGTCTTCGATAAATATATCAATGTAAGGTAATTATTTCAATAGTGCTATTAACAGGTTGAGTTCATGTCTTCTCATAGCCAATAGATAATTTTGTTTGTGTTCTACTACTACCACCTCCTACTAGTAGAATCCTAATGTTTCTTCATGAAAAGACAATTGATGGAGAGATATAGGGAGCAGAAGAAGGACTTGCACATGGTCTTTGTTGGCCTCGAGAAGGCATATGACAAAGTACCGATAAATGTCATGTGGTGAGCCTTGGAAAAGCACAAAGTCCCAACTAAGTACGTTACCCTCATCAAGGATATGTACAGGGATGTGGTGACGTTTGTCCGAACATGTGATGCCGACACCAGTGACTTTCCAATTAAAATAGAACTGCATCAGGGGTCAGCTTTGAGCCCTTATTTATTTGCTTTGGTGATGGATGAGGTCACAAGGGACATACAGGGTGATATCCCTTGGTGTATGCTCTTTGCTGATGATGTGGAGCTAGTTGACGACAGTAGGGCAGGGGTTAATAGGAAGTTAGAACTATGGAGGCACACGTTAGAGTTGAAAGGGTTCAGACTTAGTAGGACTAAGACCGAGTACATGAGGTGTGATTTCAGCGCGACTAGGCATGAGGAGGGAGATGTTAGCCTCGATGGACAAGCGGTGGCCAAGAAGGATACTTTTTGGTATTTAGGGTTGATGCTACAAAAGGATGGAGACATTGATGAAGATGTTAGGCATAGAATTTCAGCCGGCTGGTTGAAATGGCGTCAAGCTTCTGGCGTCCTCTGTGACAAAAGGCTGCCTCAGAAGCTAAAAGGTAAGTTTTATAGTCCGGCGATGTTATATGGTGCTGAGTGATGGCCTACAAAAAGGCGACATGTCCAGCAATTAAATGTAGCAGAGATGCGTATGTTGCGTTGGTGTTGTGGGCACACAAGGAGGGATAGAGTCCAGAACGACGATATTCAGGATAGAGTTGTGGTGGCACCAATTGAGGAGAAATTAATTCAACATCGGTTGAGATGATTTGGACATGTCCAACGGAGGCCTCCTGAGGCGCCGGTGCGTAGTGGAGTTCTAAAGCGGGCCGATAATGTAAAGAGCGGTAGAGGTCGACCTAAACTAACTTGGGACGAGTCCATTAAGAGAGATCTTAAGGAGTGGAATATCTCTAAGGATTTAGCTATGGACAAGAGCGCTTGGAGATTGGCAATCAACGTGTCTGAACCGTGACCTCTTTTTGTCTTGTGCCCTTTATGTCCCTTTATGTGTCTCCATATTTCTCGTCTCTTTTGGGTTTCATCTCTAGCCTACCCTAACTTGCTTGGAACAAAAGGCTATGTTGTTGTTGTTGTTGCTTCATGAAAAGGAGGGAAAGGATGACCATCTTCTGGGGGAAGACAGTCTTTCTCTGTGTGAGTGCTAAGAACCATCCAAAACAAGAGTGGTGGGTTGGAAAAAGAGGTCATATCCTCATAGAGCTGTCGACTATAAGACTGCAGTCCTGAGAGAAGGGGGTCCCTCTCGGGAAACCAGGCTGATTTATCTCTTCTTTCTTTTTATATGACTTTTTATATGACTTTTTATATGACTTTCTATCAAAACTCTATACCATCAATCACTATCCTTAGGGATTAAATCCAGCCCCGGCGTACCTGATAACTACGCTCATATACGTCAATTCATGGAATCAGCTCTGGCCCCAGGGAACGAATCCATATAGGAAAGCCCCTAGGGGTTGATTCAGTTGGGACAACTGGTTAGTCTGGTATAACTGATCAAGGGATACCCAAGCCATACCGAGTAATGATTGGTATGGAGGGAGAGGAAGACTCGCGGAAGACATGCTTTCTCGTAACGGAATTCAAAATTCAAAGAGATAGCTCCTCAGCCTTATATTATAAGACATAGGTGGTCAGTGTAATATCCTAGAATCTAGGAATAGATTTGATTACTGATCATAAGTCATTAGACAGAATAGAGATGCAACACTTGCAACGTATGTCTTAAGACAGATGAAACACTTAAAACATACGTTTGAAACACTTGCAAAAACACCTGAAAAACACTTGAAACCATTGTAAACATACACAACATCCAGATAAAACACTTACAACATATGTGTGAAACATATGCAACATTCAAATAAACACACTTGCAACATACGTCTGAAAAAACAGATGAAATATTAGGAACAAAAGCTGCAACATACATGTATAACCATTGCAACATCCCAATCTACTTTTGCAGCATCCATATAAAAATACTGGCAACATACCTATGAACATCTGAAACACTTGAACATGTGTTTTGCAACATGCGGGAGGTTGGGACCGGTCGGTTTTAGCCGTCGTGGTTGGAGCCGGTGGCGAGCGGCGGTGCATGAGCACTAGCACCCGCAGCGCCGCGCGAGCACCAGTATCACCAGTGCCACCATCACCGAGCTTGGCTTGGCCAAGCGAGCGACGCGCGCGATAGGAGGGAGCGAGCGACGCGCAAGATGGGCGGATTGTAGAGAGCCAACTCTGCTCTTCATCTATAGGTAGTGAGAAATACTGTAGAGAGGCAACTCTGCTCTTCATATTTAACCAGTGAGAAATCCTCAATAATGGATAATAATATTTGAAGATCTAATTAAAGATGATGTTGAAAATATATCTCAATTATGTCAATAATAATAGGAATATAATGGCTCTTAGAGCATCTACACATAGGAGTAGAGTATTGCACCCCATAGCAAGCTATACTGACACAAATCTCTCTTTCTCTCTCTCTTCAGAACTTTTTTCAACTTTATCAGATGAAAAGCAAATGTTGGGAGCAGATCTCTTCCTCCCATCGCGTTCTCTGATGGTTGCTTCTGTATTTTGTCAAGTGAGACATATGCATGTCTTCTGCAAGATACTAGCAGGCTCTGTGAGGACACCATCTTCTTACCTTTTCTCGTCTGATCCTACACGGCCTGATGAAGACATCCAGCGTGGAGCATTGGGGTTGCCTTAGTTGCTCTTAAGGCTCGCACGTAATGGAAGAGCCCACCAAGTCACTATACAGGAAGCGAAAAAGCATAGCGCGCCACTAAAAACCGCCCCCAAACGCCTCCTCTGTCCTCTCGGCGCGTCTGCCTGCCGAGACCTAACCGACAAACCCCGATTCAAAGCACAACCATCAGAAATCCTGACCCTGGTTGACGACGAGGGAGTGGAGAAGGCAGAGGGCTAGAGCTAGTTGTTGCATGTTAGATGATGACTGTGGTGGAGTAGGAGAGTATCAGCATAGCTAGGTTGCGAAGCTGTCCAATGGCCGCAGATGAGGAAGAGGCACATGCCACACCGGCGCCCGGTGGTGGTGCCGTGAGGGCAGGGGAGGCCATCGCAGCCTTGACCAAAGGTGCACGTGATTGGGTCACTGGCCCGTTATGCGGCTTATGGCTTTGGTGCGTATCGACTTCATGCTCTTGGTACTCCACCTTTCGACACTCTTTCCTGATGATATATGGCTATGCCTGTGGAGCGTATCCCTCCAGGACCCGAAGAACATCCATACCGAATTGATCTCGAAGCTATGAGCTGATAGCCGGCAAACCTCGTTTGACGCCTCTTTGGTTATTGTACCATGAAGCTCCAATAAAAAGTTAAACCGGCGGTAGTATTCCCTTCTCACGCTCATCATGCTCTGGCCCCCAAGTACTCTCCGCTAAATATCTAAATCATGATTGCTTCGCAACTCTATGCTGGACTATGCACTTGATCATCGCCTGGCAGACTGTTGCGCTGCCCTGGCTCTACGGAACAATTTTATATATATATATATATATATATATATATATATATATATATATATATATATATATATATATATATATATATATATATATATATATATAATGAATCATCGATGCAAGTGTTGCGGAGTTGTGGTTGACAGTTGAATCAACAATACGCGTTTCAAAAAATCATCTAAAAAACCGTTGAATCAACAATGGCGCGTAGTACAGCGTACTAGTGCTAGGCATCGCACACCACCAAGCGGGAAGTGCCAAAAAGGAGGGGATCGCAAAAAGGACGAGAGCGGCCCGTAATTTACCTGGAGTTCCATGCTCCCCGTCCTTTGTTTACGCCTTCCTACATGCGGCTTTTACCCTCCTCCGTCGTCGCACGGAAACAAACATGCGAGCATCAATCAGCAGCGAAGTCGCAACATCCCAGGTAACCTGCCCGCCTTGTCGCCATTCCAGAGTTGCACGACCGCATCGCACTGGAGGACAGGACGGGATTCAATTCAAATCAGATTAGCGCCCAAACCTCTGGGCTGCCTACACAGCTCGCCCTCGCTACGCGGTCCATGCGCAAATCGACCGTCCTGCCTGCCGCGGTAAACTACTCACTGTTTGCACATGTGGAGTAGAGTAGAGTACTCCGTAGCGTAGTACCCGTCGCGGGTGGGGTGGAGAAATAGCGTTGCTCGGGCGCTTGGTTTGACGGGATGGGGACTCATGGTGGGCATGGACCCGGCCTGCCGCTGCGTCGCGGTCCCGTCAGCTCCTGTCGGCGGCTGGCTCGACGCGGGTGCAACGCACGGGAGCAGCGTGACGGCTGACGGGGAGGGCCGGCCTGGGGGACCGTGCTGTTGCGCGACACCGGTGGGTGGGTCGGGTCGGGTGGGTGGGTGGCGAGGCCCGTCCGTCGCTCGTCACATGGCTCATGGCCCGCTCGCGGCGCCGCTCCATCGTAGCCGTCGACGCGCGAGATGGACGTGGTGGGACCCGGGAGTCCGTCCGTCGCCACCATCACGCACTCCCGTCGGCCCTTCGCCCGCCTCCTCCGCCCAATTATGTTCCCCAAACCGCACGCGCGCGCGCGACCCCCCGCCGCTGTCGTCGTCGTGTTCGCGGAGGAGATCCACCGGGCTCGCCCATTTCCCTCCAAGCTCTTCTCCCCCGCTCCCGCGGCGGCCCGCTGCTGCCCCTCCGCGCGCCCTCTCGCCAAACCCTAGCTTGGCCGCCGCCCCACACTGCCCCGGCGCCCCACCGAGCGCGTGCCCTGCCCGGGGCTGGCGGCGCCGACCGCCGCCATTGCCGTACGGAGGCGTCCCGCCACGTTGGATTGCGCTGGTAAGGTGCCATTTCGCTGTGCAGAGTTCAGATTGGTAGCTGAGGCCTGAGGTTCAGGTCGCGGCCGGGATTTTCAAATCTCCAGCTTGAAACCCCTCTCCAGCTATCCGATTAGGAGCTCCTTTTCGTGCCCCCCTTTTCGTAGCTGCAAGTTCCAGCCGCTCGCTCACAGCTTTTGAAATTTCAAGCTGCGAGTTCAAGTTTCCGGACGATGGGCTCAAAATTTGAGCTCATAGTTCGATCTTCAGTTCATACTCTTGATCTATTCTAACTCTAGATGCAAGCACTTTTAAAGTGAGGGACGGAGAATGAGAAGTTTGGAGTGATGGTGTCTTCCACTTAACTTTTTAAGTCGTTGCATCCCTTTCTTGAGTGTTGAATCCTCCTCCCATTTTTCATGTTACTGAAACCAACAGAACCTACTGAATTGATTGAATTTCTCTTTAGGTTATGTTACTTTCTACAAATGCGCATAGAAGATTTTATTTTGAAAATTTCTACTTCTTATTTAAACCACTGTTCATACGGTTGGTAAACTGCACACAAATTGGCGTCGATCTATTCACTAGTATCATTACTGAAGATGGTCTAGATAATTTAATTAATTATACATCTTGTTATCATCTCTCGTGAATCGTGATATATGCATATTCCTTTTTGAAATTTTTTTTTGGCATGGTCATTGAGTCACTAAAGTCTCAACACTGTAGTGCTTGTCTGATTTTGCTGAAGTTGCTTCTCGTGCTCCAGATCTGCTTCCAGATGGTTGCCAAGCAGATGTACTCACCGCTTCTCAGTAGTCTGTCCTTCCCCAAGTTAGCAGATAATTAAGGAAGAATACACTTTATGAAATGGCATAGTTGTTTGCTTATTGTTGTAATTAGTTTCCTGCATTGACAATGTGTCCAGTAGTCCTTTAACTTGTTCATTGGAGAACTTTGTGTATTAATTTGCTCATGGTTTGTTCTAATGCAGTTTGAAGTGTGATCATTGAGGTTCTGATTAGAAGCTCCTAGAATCGATTGGCTGCCCTCCCATAATGGACAAGATGCAATCTGATTGCCCTTATCCTGGATGTTTCTTCTGTGTTATGAAGGAGACAAACCCTAGTAAACGAAGAGCAAGTGTGCTAAAGTTCTTTAGGGAACTTCCTTCCCAAGATGAAGATGGTCAAGTTCTCCCTATTAGTGGTCTCTGGAACACAGCGATGGCTCACCCAAATGATCCCGAGTTCATCAACTTGGGCATATTTGAATGCATGGCAGCTCTTATATGGAAAGGGTTGAAAAACAGGCGTTGGCTTGCACATGATCAGAATATTTACATCCCATATTATGCGGCTCACATAATTGGATCATACACAATGAATATGGAGGAGTTTGCAGAGCGTGCTGTTCGTGCTGGTGTAATACCTCCATTAGTTGAACTGTTAAGAGGTAGGCTGACGTGGGTCGAGCAAAGAGTTGCTGTTAGAGCTTTGGGGCATTTGGCTACATATCCTAGTACATTTCCTGCAGTTGCCGATAATGGGGAAGTACTTGAACTTGCCATTCAACTTGCTTCGAGCTCCC
This sequence comes from Saccharum hybrid cultivar R570, assembly GCA_038087645.1. Classification (NCBI taxonomy): domain Eukaryota; kingdom Viridiplantae; phylum Streptophyta; class Magnoliopsida; order Poales; family Poaceae; genus Saccharum; species Saccharum hybrid cultivar. The sequence goes on along the minus strand of JAQSUU010000191.1, from coordinate 3,589,394 downwards.
TAGAGATTGTGTACTCTCACTTTTACCAATTTGTGGATCGAAGACTTGGCTACCATTGTGACCTTCTTACTCGTGGCATGGGTGGTGTGGAAATGGAATCCCGCAAAGCTGAGGAATGGGCAAGCCAACTGCAGTGCTGGTCTTTGCAACTCATTAACTGCTTTGCATTTAAGCCTGAATTCCTCCATGATATTTGCAAACCTGATTTTCTAGTCAAGTTGCCTGGAATGTGGGGTGGACTTGTAAATGAGAACTCACCTGCTGGTGTTGGTTTGCTAAGAACAATCTGCCAGAGCAAAGTTGGCCGAGGTCATGTTGCTAACATTCCTGGTACTATTGATGCTTTATGTAACATTGCTCGTTCTTCAGATGACTGGCAATACATGGCAGTTGATTGTCTGATCTGGTTAGTGCAGGATGCAAGTACTTGTCAGAAGGTAAGATCTTGTGAAATGCATTTTGCTTGCTTAAATTGGTTACGTTTAAGGCCTAATAAGGCATGAAATATGCACAGCAGCTTAGAAATGATGACTAGAACAAAATAACAGAGCTCCTCATAAACAGTAAATAGGAATATTAATCAAATCTTTGAAATACCAGGTCAGGATAATTAATTCCTCATTGAATGTTTCAAGAGTAATTATTCAATGGTTTCCTGATATAGCATTGAGCTAAAATGCATACATATGTTGTCTTCTGATTCAGTCCCAATTCAGTTAGTGCTATCTGTTAACTGTAGTTTTCTTAGCTCTAGTCGCTTATTTTTTCCTCCCTTTGTGCAGGTTATAGATAAAGTTGCGCCAACACTGATAGACTTAGCAGATATTTCGACACTGGGTGATTATAAAAAGCTTGGTGACACAATTGTCACAGTCCTCCAAGAATGTATGCAACAGAGTGGGAACTCGCGTGGTGCGATCAGTGCTCAAACCAAAGCAGAAATTGATGAGCTTTTGAGATCCAAGCAAAGTTTGAAATTGGAAAAGAGTATGCCAAAGGAGGATCTTCATATAAAACAAGCTGCAGCATTGGTTGTCAAGTTGGAAGGCAATTCACTGTTCTCTTCAGGGAACATTGCAGGAGCTGCAGAGAAATACTCTGAAGCACTTGCGCTATGTCCAATGAAGTCTAAGAAAGAGCGGGTGGTTCTTTACAGCAATCGAGCTCAGTGTTACCTTCTCCTGCAGCAGCCATTGGCTGCCATAAGTGATGCTACTCGAGCATTGTGCCTTCATAGCCCTGGGAATCGTCATGCCAAGAGTTTGTGGAGAAGAGCTCAAGCATATGATATGCTTGGTTTTGCAAAAGAGAGCTTGTTGGATGCAATCCTTTTCATAAACGAGTGCTCTCAGTCAAATGATCCTGACTTATCCCTGAAGCAAAACAAAGTTCCTGATTATGCTGAGCGATTGGTGAAGAAGCAGATGCGTGCTGCTTGGCTATTCAGGGAAGCAGCTCTGAAGCATGGGGGTGTCCATTGTGAAGGAGATGCTAGCGATGCGTTTGGTCAAGAAGCTGATGACTCTGAGTGGGAAACAGCTAGCGAAAGCGATGCTGAGAATGATGCCACGGGAGAAGCAGATGATGAAACTGAATGGAAGAATGATGGCCACCAGGAAGATTTCTGTGAGAAAAGCTGAGGAACAGGTCCGGTTTGTTTACATGCTATTATGCTAATATCTTTGCAACATGAAATGCTAGTCTCTTCGAAAAGATAATTTCAATCACTAACAGTTTCTTTTCTCTTTGCAACATCTTCAATCACTAACAGTTTCTTTTCTCTTTGCAAATCCTTTGCTATTTATATTTCACATTTTCGCATGTAACATTTCTTAGCAATCTATATTTCTGCCTGTACAGGGCAAGCCGAACTTGTATTCAGAGGGAGTCAAACTGAGCAGCTACAGAAGCAGGTGCTGAGCCTTCTGCAGTCAGCACTATCAAGCATCAAATCTTTCTAATGGAATGATCTGGTGACATTTTTACTGTCCTCATCAAAGCAAGGCCCAATGAAATTAATTTCCCACGTCTTCTTGCTGGGCCAGTTGAGCTGTGCTTGTGACCATTCAATATTTCCTCTTAGATGTTGGTCCTCGTTTGGTGTTTGTAACATGTTTTTCATCAGTTTGTCAACTATTTGAATGAACAAAACTGTGCACTGTTTGTTTTCTTTTTCTTTTGTTCTTTTATTTTTTTTATTTCTGAAGTTTGGTGAAGAGGCCATAATCCTGGCACTCCTCCCTTTCCACTAGACTTATCTGGAATGTGAAGGCCACGTTTCGTCTCTTCAAGGTGTACTTGGTTTCTTTGGGGTATGTAACGACTAAGTAGAGGGTCGTTAGCTTGGGTCATGCTCTTACGATGAAAGTGTGTGCTGGGCACTTGCTCTGTTGAGCCTTATTGAGGGTGTTGTTGGGGCCAAAATGCCAACAAATGTGTGCCAGTGTGTACGAGTGCGTGCGTGTATGTGGTTGTTGATATCGTGTGACCTTCTGTGCTTAGTTGCTTACAGGAGCTTTCAGTAAGCACATCAATGTTTTATGTACAATGTAACATGAATGAGTAAATTGGAGCGTGAATGAATGGTACTGCGATGCTCCTTCGCCTATACTCGTTGCCTTATCATGGTGTCTTGTTCTTTTTGGTGTTGGACGGCATAGAAACACTGCCATCTCACAAAAGAAAGTCCAGTTTTCTGGGCAGGATCGATTAATGGAAGACGTGTCACGTGTGCGCATCCGTGGATTTGACCTGTAGGAGTATGTATTTGGAAAGGTTAGTAGGACATGAGCCTCTGTAACAAAGTTTAGTGATCCGTCCAATTTGCTGGTGTGGTGTGACAAAGGGGGAAAAAAAAAGAAGAAAAAGAACCGGGGCCTTGTTTACATCGGCCCCGTTCGACTGTGCTGATAAGTTGGCTGAAAAATACTGTTGGCTGATTTGTTATGAGAGAAAAATATTGTTCCGGCTGAAAAAACAAGCTGAAAAAGACGGATTATAAGCCGGGTGAACAGAGCCATTGCTCCCAAATTCGAAGTTTTTATACTCTCTTCATCACATTAAATCTAGAGACGCATGCATGTAGTAGTAAATGTAGATAAAAAAAACTAATTACACAGTTTGATTGTAAATCACGAGACGGATCTTTTAAGCATAGTTAGTCCACGATTGGACAATAATTGTCAAATACAAACAATACTACGGTACTAAATTTTTCAAACTTTAGCGATCTAAACAAAGCCCGGGTTCAATTCAAAGTTTCCCAGCGGCATTTCTGCCAATGGCTGTGCGGACTCCGGCCTCTGGATAACAGCGCCACGTCGAAACAGTAAGCTCGCGCACCAAACGCCTTGACGGCCGTGGCCCGTACGCTCCTTCGCTTTCAGCGGGCTGGAGGCCACTAGGCCAGCAGCTTCTGCTGCGGCATCCCCCGACCACTCTGCGCCCACCCAACTCTGTAGCCCCGTCTGCTGCGCTTCTTGTCCTGCCCCCTACTAGTTTCGTTTTTTCCCCCTTGTCTATCTCTACGCTTAATTCTATGAGATAATGACACCGCTCATTTCATATTTAAAACAGCGAGACACAGTTCATTTCAAGCACCCACTTCTCTCTCTTTCTCTTCCGCATTTTAAATCGCTTGTTTTTTTAAGAACATAGTTGTTACTATATACCTATATATGTTGTGTTTAGATACGTAGTAAAAAAACTATATATCTCTTTTTGTGGATAAAGGTAATACTACTTAGATTTTTTTTACTTTTCATGTAAATTTTGTTGGTTATTATTGCCCTTCGATCCCCCACAAGTTCATCACATGGCTTTGTAGCTAGAAACGTACGGTTGGTGCATCTCATTTCAAAAGACGACAAAGAACTCGCCTTAATTGGGGTACCGTTGTAGGAGTACTGCATTTGTAGCTCAGGGTGTGTTCACTTCGCGAAAAGTAGCTGAAAAGTTACTGTAGCATCTTTCGTTGTTATTTGGCAAAATTTGTCTAATTATGGACTAACTAGGCTCAAAAGATTCGTCCCGACATTTACAGACAAACTATGCAATTAGTTATCTTTTTTACCTACGTTTAATGCTCCATGCATGCGTCGAAAGATTTGATGTGATGTGTGTAAGAGGAAATATTTTAGGTTGGGAGGGGGAAGTGAACGCGGCCTCAGGCTGTGTTCACTTCGCGAAAAGTAGCTGAAAAGTTACTGTAGCATCTTTCGTTGTTACTTGGTAAAATTTGTCCAATCATGAACTAACTAGGCTTAAAAGATTCGTCCCGACATTTACAGATAAACTATACAATTAGTTATCTTTTTTACCTACATTTAATGCTCCATGCATGCGTCGAAAGATTTGATGTGATGGGTGAAAGAGGAAATATTTTGAGTTGGGATGGAGAAGTGAACAAGGCCTCGATGATCTGAAAAGTACTCCGATCTAAAACCATACGCATGAGTGTCCCGTGGCCGTGGCAGAAGCATTGAACCAAACAGCGAGGGGCCGAGGGCGGGGGGCACAGCCGGCCATAGCACATGCGGGCACAGTGAATCCGTACGCCACAAGCGACAACGGAGTCCTGTCACCTACACGTGGAGGGAGGAGAGCGGGGAGAAGCCTGAACGCAGGGCAGTGCAGTACTAGTGGGCAAGCAGGGCAGCGCCGCGGGCCGCAGCCTTCAATGGCCTCAGTTGCTGTTGCTGCTCGCTGCTCCATATGGCCCCATGCATCGATCATTGCATTGGTGCATGGCAAGTTGGCAACGGGTGATGCGAACGCTTGGACCATTTGGAACACGGTCTTGATGACTTGATGAGTGTGTAGCCATGGAGCTCCACTGTGATTAGCTGTTGAGATTACTAATGGACTAGTGTGGATGGAATATTTAAGGTGTTATTACGTGGTTAGGCGTGTTAGGGGTGCATGGGCGAACTCACTCTCCAATCAAGCCCTGTTCGCTTGGTCTATCAACCGTATTTTTTTAGCGAAAGAATAACGTTTTTCTCTCACAACAAATCAGCAAACAGTACTTTTTAGCATGACATTTCAGCGAAGCGAACAGGACTGCTAAGTGTTAACCGTGCTCGGTCTTAAGCGCAACGCAGCACCCCATGCTGCCACGCACACCCCTCGTCTTTCCTCCTTTATATATAGACACACCAGGCGATCTCCCCTTCCATGGAGTAAAATATCCATCACACACACAAAAGGATCCGAGGAAGACAGAGGGGTTAAAACCAAGAGGGGGAAAAACAGGCTAGATCGAGCATCCTGCATCCAATCCACAGTAGCTGTAGCTACTAGCTAGTCTACTCTGCTCTGGGCTCCATGGCCGGGCTGAGCGTTCTCCTGGAGCCCCACAGCAAGAGCCACCCCGGGAAGGCGGCGGCGGCGCAGATCATCAGCAAGGCCGGTCTCGTGATCCACGGCCACAACCACAAGCAGCAGCAGCAGGTCCCTGTCGTCCCTGTCTCTCCGACGGCCGCGGGCTCCTTCCTGCAGCGCTGCTGCCTCTGCAACAGAGAGCTCGCCGAGGGCATGGACATCTACATGTACAGGTAGGCTGTGATCTGCGCCGTCTCACGGGTCTTTAATTAAATTTGTTTGTACGTGTGTTTGACTGGCGATGATTTGCATGCATGCAGAGGCGACCGGGCGTTCTGCAGCGAGGAGTGCCGGTGCCGGCAGATCTTCATGGACGAGGACGCCGGCCATGGCGCGGGTGCCTCCACCGTGCGCGGCAGGCGGCGAGTCGCCGGCCGCGGTCGTGTCGCCTACTGAGCGCGGCCAGAACAAACCAAGGTTTTCTCCACGTAGGTGCACCAGATAACCAGATCTTCATGGATGTGAGGGAGACGGAGGCAAAGGATGGATGAACACAACACGCACAGCTCATCCCCGTGGGAACCATCGCAGGCACAACAAAAGTAGGCGTACGTGCGTGGCATCTGGCTGGACCCACTGGATAAGATGGCCATGAATGACTTGGAGCCGCTCTTGGGCCCCACCCCATGAAGTGGATCAGGATCGACGGAGTAGTTAGCGGGACGCCTCTCCCTTTTGTTACGTCTCTCAATGTAGATTGGCTTACACACACAAAATTAACTGCGTTCGTCAACGGTGGATCACTGACCGGAGTTGATCCTCTGTGTGCATGCGCTGTTCAAGTTTGGCGGTATCTGCGGCGCACCTGGAGGGAAATGCTTTTATATTTTTTTTTTGTTAGTTGTTTCCTCTTCTTGTATTCAATTCAGGTCCTGCTAACGCCCAGACGTCCGGATCCGGGGGCTAGCGCCGGACGCCGCAGCGAGCAGTACCAGCCCCGCACCCCACGTAAAAAGAAGAAAGAAGAACGCGACCCCGCCCCCCGCTCCGCACGGACGCGACCCCCCCGCCCCGTCCCCGCACGGAGAAGAAATGCGATCCCGCCCCCCGCCCCGTCCCCGCACTGAGAAATGCGACCCCCCGCGCGCACAGGTCTACCCCCGGCCCCAAACTCGCCGATCCCCAGCACCTCCGCCCCATCAGCTCACCACCATAGTCCACCCCCGCCCCCCAGCTGCAACAGAGGAAAAATGCTATTGCAACAACGAAGGACACCATAATGCAACAAAACGAAACAAAACTGGTGAAACAAAACGAAAAAAGCTATTAAAACATAAAAAATACAACTAATGCAACAAACAAAAAAATACGAACTGCAACACCAAAAAAGTCTAATGCAACATTCAAACACATCCACTGCAACAACGAGGCGAAACTACTACAACAAGGGAGAAAAAGATATTGCAACAAAGCAGAAGCGCTGCTAATGAAACAATGCAGAGGAGCTGCTGCAACAACGAAAAAATGCAATTGAAACATATCAAGAATTACTCCTGCAACATCAGAGAATCGTCAGTTGCAACAACCAAAAAAAACATATACTGTTGCAACAATCCACATCATATGTTGCAACATTTAGAAGTAATCATTGCAACAAAAGGACGAGATCTGACTCGCCGTAACCCTAGCCGCCACCAAACCCTTAGATCCAGAGGGGGGATGACAAAGGAGAAGGAGGAGGAGGAAGAAGAGTAGTAGGAGGGACCAGAGATCCAGAGGGGAGGAAGGAGGGGGAGGGAGGCCTCAGATCTAGATCCTTCCCCACCTACCTCGTCGATGTCCGCGCCGTCGTCCTCGTCTCCAAAAGCATGGAGGTCACGGCACGCGAGGACGAGAGAGCAGGGAGGGAGGGGAGGCGCGTGGGCTCATCGGAAGCCGCCGCCATCGCTCCCCCACTCCGGTGCGAGGAGTGCATACAGGTCGCAGCGGGGGAGGGAGAGGGAGTGAGAGGAGGGAGGGAGGAAGGCTAGCCGGCAGCTCGAAGGGAGGAGACGCGCGGGCGCAGGAGGAAGCACGCGTGCGAGCTTGGAGCGGCGGAGGAAGCAAGGAGGAAGAAGCGGGCGAGTGGATAAGACCGTGCGGGCGCGAGTGAAGGCAACGCTCGAGCAGACAGCGACTCGAGGAAGAAGAGTGAGCGGCGGGGTGTCTGGCCTCTGGCGAAAGGATAAGGACGGGCCGAGTCGCGTCGCTGCACCGCGGGCTCGGTCAAGTCGAGCATGTCGGGCGCGTCGAGTCCGTCCGATGCGTCCGGACGCCCTACATGTATCATTACCGATTCAATTTTGTATAATTTCTATCTTGTGCAATAATAGTACTGTATCGGTGTACAAGATTGAGAGATTGGCCGCCTTTATTGCTTTTCCGGTAAGATGATGCCTGCGAAAAAGATTACAAGAGCAAAAGGCTGAGATGTGCGCGCAAGTTAAATCACAGATATGCTGTTTCATCAAAGAAGATAGATTGCGCCCAACGTTAGCGTTGCGTACTTCAACCCAAAAAAAAAAAAACGTTGCTTTGCTACAACTATGCCCATCTAGCCCTCCTCTTGCTCCGCGGCCCAGCCGGACAAGCCCAGCTATGCCAAACTCCTAACAAAATTGGCCGGAACGTGCTGAAGGAAACAATTTGGCTTTGTTTTGGCCCTTGTTTAGTTCCCAAATCCATACCCCAAAATTCACTATGCAAAAAGAAGATTCCCATCACATCAAAATGTCGGCAAATGCATGGAGTACTAAATGTAGATGAAATCAAAAACTAATTGCACAGTTTTGTTGTACATTACGAGACGAACATTTTGAGTCTAATTAATCAATATTTGGACAATTTTTTACACTACAAAACGAAAGCTGCTACAGTGTTCCGACAGAAACACTGTAGCAGCAGCTCCCGATTCCGGCATCCGGATCTAAACACGGGCTTGGTTGGGGTGCGCCAGGCCCTGCCAGCAGTGCAACAGCTGAGCGACGCGCGAGGGTCCCAGTGGCAAGCCACTGTAGTGAACCCTCCCCCACAAAAAATAAATTTAATATCGAAGTGGGCACATGGCCCACATATCAGATATTAAACTGATAAGAACAGATACTACACTTGATCTTAGCCAAAAGGCCGAGAAAGGTATGAGTTGCACCGGTGCACTGCCCCTTGTTTTGTAGCTCCCTGCCTCCGCGCTCCGCTCTCGGTAGCCGATGTGGTACTAACGCTCTTGCCTCTTCTCCAACACAAACGCAAGCTGAGCGAGGAAAGCAAAACCGGGCCGTGTTTTTCTGTTGGGCTTCCGTCGCATCCGGCCCATTGCTCGAACTGGGGAGGAGCCTGTTGACTTGTATGGTGTAGAGTCACGGACGCCGCCGAAGCGCATCGATTCGCCGACCGGCCGTTCCCCTCGTCGCCGCAACACGCCGCCGGCTGGCCGGCGGGCAGGCTGCTTCGATGGGCTCTCCCACGCGGCCGCGGAGGACGACCGGTTTCGCTCTCCTCCTGGTGCTTCTGTTCCTCTCGCCGCTCGCGTCAGCTGGTACGGACAGTCGCCGCTCCTGCGAGTCAAGATCTCATTTTTAGTTTCTGTATATTATTGGTTTTCGTTAACTTAAGTTTTCGCATGTGGTGCTAGAGATTCTAGTTGCCTTTGAATGGATCCTATTCCTATCCTTGCTAGTCGTGTATTTGGTCGCTCCAGTTGTGTTTGCTATGTAGATTTAATTAGTCTTGGAGTTTGAAGTTTAAACTATAGCAAAACGAGGGATTGTAGTTTAGAGATGGCTACCTGTGCGCGCTTTAGGCCTTACTTTGAAGTTATTGTTGGCATTTTTGCGAAGTTTCATAGTTCATAACGCAGAGGACAGGTTTGGAAAGGAACTGTTAGATGATCTACTGTTGCAGGCTTTGTTATATACTGTATCAAGTTATGTTTTACTTGGCAGGCTTTGTTTACCTTACTGTCATATAGTTCAGGTTCTTTATGCTACTGCTGGTTGTTGTTAGACTGATGAGCAATGCAGATTATCTTGGTTATATATGAATATTGTGGTCGCAGATTCTGAATGATTGTTCCTTGTTAACATAGATGACGATTGTAATTTCTCAGTAGATGACTATGGTAGCGATAGTCTATTGATTTATATCACGTACTTTATGCTGTCTATTCTTTTTTCTCCCCAGGACAACCAAAAGGTGTATGTGTTTCACCAGGTGGACGGTTCCCTGCCTTTCCATCTGAAGGCAAGCCTCCTGGACGAGCACCCAAGGGGCGCAGAGATCTAGCGCTGTGTAGGATATTCCGTCATAATACATGTTGCGATGTGACGCAGACATTTCCTGCTCTGGTCTCAGTGAGAAACCTTGCATTGACTGGTGAAGGCAGTCAAGAATGTATTCATTTGTGGGAATTGCTTGAGTGCTCAATATGTGATCCACGAGTGGGTGTCAGGCCTGGACCTCCTGTTGTATGTGCATCATTCTGTGATATGGTCTTCAAAGCTTGTTCAGAGTCATACTTCTCCATAGATATGAAAACACAGGTAAACCCTCTGATGGGACATAATTGAGACAAGTGGGTACTGATATCTCAAACATGTACAAAGTGCTGCTGCTAGATTAAGCTTGATAGTTCCATGGTCAGATTACAATTATACACTAAACAGTCATGTTCTAACCCATGTCTGTTGTGTACATTCTGAATAGCTGTTGATTCTGCTTAAGTTCCCTTTTCTTGTGCTAAGAGATTTTTAGCTTCATCTCCTGATCTTTTTTTGCTGATCATGATTTCACGGTTTGGTTCTGAATATGCTCCTTACTGGTATGTCAGGCCTTGTCTCCTTGTGGTTTAGGTGACATCCTTTGTGGCAAAGCACATAAATGGGTCTCTAACGGCACAGACTTATGCCGTCTTGCTGGTTTCTCTGTTCAAGTTTCCGAGACCAGCTCTGGTGGAGTTGATGACACTTTCTGCTATGGTGGGAAAGCAAGTTTGGATTCCATCTCTGATTCATGGACTTCTTCAAAAGATCGTCCAACATTAAGTGGTGTGGCTTCATGGGACGTTCAAGATTTTCAGAGATGGGCAAGAGAAATGCCTGTCGGTGAAAGAGTTTCGTGGGCAATTGGAGGAATGGTTCTCACAGCTGGCCTTGTTTTTATCAGGTATTGCATATTCCTTTTCTCTTCACTTTATATATGCATAGATAGGTGAAAACCTAACTCAATTAGGTACTAAAGTATCTGCATAAATAATTCTTGTAGATCTGAGTATGTTTTATATTTTTGGAATAGATACTGCATAAGCTATTTATAGATGATGGTCTACAGGAAAAGGAGCAAAAAAAAATATTTTGATTTTGTCCCTTTTTCAGTGTAATCTTGAAACTATCTGGATTGCACTTCATATCCCTTCTTTTCTGTTGAACTTCAAACTCTCATTTATCTGTGCAGCAAAAGAAAGAGCTACAGCCATCGCCAGAAGCAAGCTGCTATTGTTCGCAATATGAGATTGAGAAGGCTGGATTCTAGAGCCAACCCACAACAAACGAAGCGAAGCTAGGAAGGCATAGGCAACTTAGTATTACTCATAGAAGATTCTTGGACTTGTGGCTCTGCTTTTGTGGATCAGTATAATCAATCAACTGTGAACAATAGAGTGTACTCTGTCCCTCTCGGTACTTAGATACATCAGCTACGACCTCCTTATCATCCTTCTGTAGAAGAAGAGTTCTATAAGTTGTCACTGAGTATTCCTGGAATGCAGAACTTATGGGCTGTGATAAGCTCATGTACATATTATTTGGAAATGACTTTTTTACTGCCATTGATATCTAGCGACATGCCAATGGTTTGTGATCTGTGAGTTTATCTAGGACAGTAGAGCATATGTATATGTATATCTATGGAAGACCATTTCTCACGAAGCATGTCTATTTTGTTAACCAACTTAATCCAAACTCATTATTTATATTGTATTGCATTGCATTGCATTGCATTGCATTGCATTGCATTGCATTGCATTGCATTGCATTGCATTGAAACAGTTTCTAAAAGTAAGAATTGTATGTATCAGAGTGGCTCACAGATTTTTTTTTCCAGCAATCTGGCATGATTTGAATTTTGAAATTGAAAGAAAAAAAGGAGCTCTGCTCCAGTCTTCCTTTTTTTTAAAAAAAACTAATCTTGTTCTCTGTTTTGCTATGTTAAGGATGTGCGTTTACACATGAATATTAAGCAATGAAGGTTCCTTCTCAATGGCCAAACCTTTCAATTGACATAATGGTAGGACCCCCTCCCATAGAAACACATTACACATAGAGAAGACTGAAGTTTTTTGTCCCCATTGATGTATCCAAAATAATAGAATGGGAGTGTTTAAAAAGCCATGGCATGAGGAATATTTCTATGCTACAAAGCTATGGCTTAGTGCCTACTGCGGATTTAACTGCAAAATGCATGGCTGTGGGCATGTCAAAACAAAAAATTGCATTGCATCACTCATCTGACTGGCTACAAAATTTTGTGAAACTATAAGCCTCCATGAAGGCATGTAACTGCTCTAAAATCAGAATTCTCAACAAACTGCAACATTATCATCTGCTGAACTATTTTCACCAATAATCACCGCAAGAACATGTCCCATCTGTGAAATGATGGAACCGGTTGATATCTCTGATGATAATCTCCCTTGAAACGATCTTTGAAATAAACTTGAATGCAACATGGCAGTCTCTGCATATGCGCAGATTCTTCTTGACTCTGATTGGAGCCCCAGATGGGGTGCAGATCAACGCAAACGCAACGGCCAGCCTCTCACTGTGGTGAGAAAGAAGCAACTCCTTTTCACTTGTGTCTACATCGTGCAGATCAACCTCCACATCTGGAACATAACCAGCTTTGTTCATCAGATCTCCCAATTCAGCTAGCTTTCCATATATCTCTCTTGTCCTTGGATGGCTCTTGTCGCCAACAATAAAAGTATGCACCTTGTCCTTTATCTCAACCCAGCTCATGGCAGGCTCCTTCTTGACATTACTGTCTTTCATTAACTTCCGCACCTTAGCCATTTCATCCCACATGCCTGCTGAAGCATAAGTGTTTGCAAGCAGGACATGTGTGCCAGACTTCTCAGGCTCTAGGGTGAAGAGCTTCTCAGCTGCCATCCTTCCCAGCTCTGGATCTCGGTGTACTCTTGAGGCTCCTAGAAGTGCGCCCCAAACTGCAGCATTTGCTTGGAATGGCATGTTGTTGACAAGCTCCATAGCATCCTCTAGTTTCCCTGCACGACCAAGAATATCAATCATGCATGCGTAATGTTCCTCAGTCCTGTCAATTCCAAATGTATCCTTCATAGATTCAAAGTATTTCTTTGCGTCATCAACAAGCCCGGCATGGTTACAAGCAGAGAGAACACTGGTCAACGTGATGTTGTTTGGGGCAACGCCTTCATCGAGCATTCTATGGAACAATTCCAATGCTCTCTTCCCATGTCCATGCTGTGCAAGCCCTCCAATCATTGCAGACCATGAGACAACTCCCCTCTCCAGCAGGCAAGAGAATGCCATGTCTGCATCCTCTATGCTCCCGCACTTTGCATAAGTGTACACAAGAGCATTCCCTGCAAACACATCTGATGTGAACTGCCTCTTAATCAGATGAGCATGCACTTGCTTCCCTTGTTCATAGGCTGACAGACTAGCACAAGCATTCAGGAGGCTACTTAGTACAAAAGAATCAGGTTCAAGGCCTTTTCTTAACATCTGCACAAACAGCTTTATTGCATCCTCACCATGGTCGCACTGTGAGAGAGCTGTCATCATGGACGTAGAAGATATAATGTCATCAGAACAGCTTTCTTCGAAAACCTTAATTGCATAATCGAGTCGATCACACTTCCAGTATGAATCAATAAGCCCATTGATGACATGAGAGTCAGATAGGAGCCCTATCTTCTCTGCAAGAGCATGAACCTGTCTTGTGTGACAGATTGCTTCCAAGCTCGCCGTTGACTTGAGAACAGCAGCCAGTGTCGTCCTATTGACATCAAGGTCAAGCCCCTCCTTTCTCATCCTGTGAAAGAGTGACAGCACCTCACCATGCCGTCCGCCATGAGAGCAGCCTGAGATCAGTGCATTCCATAAAATCAAATCCCTTCGGGGCATGAAATCAAACACCTTCCTCGCATCATCCAAGAATCCATCCTTTGAGTACATGTCAACAAGGCCAACAGCGACGAACTCATCAGAATCTGCATCAGCCTTGATCATAAACCCATGGATTTGCCGGCCCAAATTGAATGCACCAGCACCAGCACAAGCCTTCAGAACACTAGATAACGTGAACACATTGGGCACCACTCCTAAAGACTTCATCTGTAGTAGCAGCTCCAGTGCACGGTGATCATGCCAGTGAGTTACACACCCAGAAATGAAAGCATTCCATGAGACAACGTCCACCACAGGCATCTTCTCAAAAACCACCGCTGCCATTTCAATGTCTCCCAGCTTCGAGTACATGTCGACCAGCGCATTTGCTGTGAACACATCTTTGTCATATCCCGTCCTCACCACCATCCCGTGCACCTGCCTCCCAGCCTCCAAATCCCTCGACCCCGTGCATGCGTTCACCACGCAGGAGAACCCGAACTCATTCGGCCGCTCCCCGCTCCACACCATTTCGCGGAACACCCCGACGGCATCCTCGCACCGGTCGTTCTTGACGTACGCTGATATCATGCCGTTCCAAGAAACGGCGTTCCTCTCGCCTCCAGACTCGTCGAACATCCTCCTGGCCTCGTCCACCATGCCGAACCCTCCGTACATGGCCACAAGTGCGTTGGCAACGAAGACGTCCTGGACGAGCCTCGTGGCCACAGCCAGCGCGTGCACCTGCGCGCCGAACCTGACATCCGGCGCGCACTTGAGCACGATGGGGAGCGCGAACTCGTTGCACAGGACGCCACGCCCGCGCATGGACCGAAACGCCCAGAGTGCGTCCCGCGGCATGCCGTTGTTGGAGTAGGCGGTGACGAGCGAGGACCAGGAGACGTGGCACGGGTCGGGTATTTCGTCGAACACCGCGCGTGCGGCGCTCGGGAGGCGGCATCTGGAGTAGAAGGAGAGGAGGTGGTTGCTGAAGTCGGCGAGAAGGCCGGACTTGAGTAGGTGGGAGTGGAGGTGCGCTCCGGCGAGCAGCGACCGCGACGCGCCGAAGCGGGCGAGGGCCGGACCGATGGTTCCCGGAGTCCGCATCGGTGTGGGTGTGGCATCCTACAACGAGCCGCCGCCTCCCCGGAAGGCGGGAAATTCAGGTGGGGGACGCGCCAGGTGAATGCGACGGGCCCACCTGTCAGGTTCTATGAAGGTCGTTGTAGCGCATCGAGCATCGGACGGGGCTCAGGGCACCTAGGCACTAGCAGTGGCACGTGAAAATGGTATCATCTCGCCTTCTGCTAACATTTCGGTGTGCCAAATCTTTCACAAGAAGTTTCTAAATAATAACGAAGCAAGTGTGTTAGATCATCAGTCAATCCACTTAAAGAATAAATTATAAGTACTAATAAAATTGTGGTTAAATTAGCTCTCGGACACTGAAAGGGGGCCTTTTTACTGTTGGACACCCAAAATAGAACGATTTGCTAGAGGTCACCGGTTTTTGGCAAATTTGCTAGTAGACACTACGTCCAATAAAATATTCATTTCTGACTTTCGAGGAGAGAAAAGTGCAGTGAAATGTCCTTTTTTTATCCTTGCCCCTTCTTGTGCCTTGGTCTCCTTCCTCTGGCCATGGTCACGGCTATGGAGATACTGCACATACTCTGGTGGAGGGGGAAGGGGCTCCAACAAGGGGCCTAGCTGTGCCTAGGCGGGGGAGAGGGGCATGACCGTGTGGGCGCGATAGCCCTATTGTGCTCAGGAAATCTCGGGGGGCGCGATGACGAGAGGGCCTAGGGCGTGGGGAGGGGCCTCGGCGAGGCCAGGCTAGCCCACACGACCACGCGGGGCGGTGGCTGCCCTGCTTTGCTCAGAAAACCGAGAGGCAAGGGCACAACGATGGGAAGGCCGAGACGCGCACCGCGGGCCCACGGGGCGGCTATGGGATGGGAAGACGCCAACTCCTTGGCCCTGACTCTTGATGACACCGCTGCCATAGTTGCAGAAGATCCTGTCGAGGGGCAGGAGCCTTGTCGCTAGCTGGCCAGGCCCCTGCCGGGTGAGCGAGCTAGCTGCGCGCGCGGTGCCCGTGCGCGTCCAGATGCAGCCGGACTAGGGCTGGAGTAGATACCGCCGAAGGCCTCTCCCGGCGCACGTGCTGCTGCACAGCAGCGCCGCGGATGCCCTATGGTCGCTCGGCCACTGCCATGGCCACCGAGCCGCCCCCAGCACGGCCCGTGGTGGGCCTCGTGCCGCCGCCGTGTCACCGCCCAGCCAGGCCCCTGCCAGAGCCCCTTCCCCCTCCACACGAGTAGCTGCAATATCTCCATGGCCATGGCCATGGCCAGAGGAAGGAGACTAAGGTAGAAGAAAGGGATAGGGGTAAAAAGGATATTTTACCGTGCTTCTCTCTCCTCGAAAGCTAGAAATTAATATTTTATTAGACGGAGTGTCCACCAGTAAATTTGCCAAAAAAATCAGAGTGTCCTCCAGCAAATCGTTCCATTTTTGGTATCTTTAAGTGTCCATGAGCCGATTTTGCCTAAAATTGTATAGGCTCGTAGGTTAACCTGTTTGTATCCCTAATTATAAATACCACCGTTTGTCCCAAGTTATAGAACACTTTGGCTTTTCTAGGTTAAAAATATTTTGGACCTTGCTTGTCTAAGAATTTTCTAGTTTCACCTTTTGTCAGTAAGAGGTGTAAGCCAAGCCGGACCGGGTCTATTATATTTTGTTCTAATCTAGTTGCAAGTTTCCAAGAGGGAGATCCTTGAGCCCATTTGCCCTAGTGCCAAATTTACCCTGCATATAAATGACTGTCGAGAACGAAAAATTGTGTTGGAGAGCTAGAATACATGGAATGAAAAATAGCAAGTAGGAAGCCTAAGATGCAACAAGGAAGGTCAGAGTACATGGCCCCATCGAACCAAAGGTGGAAATTTAGGGTATGTTTGAATTCTTTGTCGAGCTAGCAATCAAAGTGGGCGATGGTGTTTGGATGTGTAGCTAGTTCACCTCGATTTCTGTGTGGGTAAATTTTTCATTGTCGCCTTAGGTAAGCCAAATTGGCTATCCTGTCGGCTGTCGATCATCTTGTTGCTCATGCCAAGTGAGTCTAGGGGAGCCTTGCTCGAAACCAAACGTATGTGATAGATCTGATCATGGGTCAGCCAGCATAAAAAAAAGACATGTCTATGCGTTGGGTCAAGTTCAGGTCATGGTTTTCGACCATGACATGACCCAAAATCCAAAAAACTTAGAAATAGCCCAACTTGATCTAGCCCAACTCGATCTGACCCATCGTTTAATCTGGTCTGTGATGTGAATGTGTATTGTGTACCTATATTTTTCATAGCGCCACCATCTTACATATTCATTGAAGATACATAGGATACATAAAGAGTCCACTAAAGAACGATGTACATCATTTCTACATTTGAAAAAGAATATTTTGCATGCCAATACTTCGTGATTATGTGCAAAAGGAGAGACCAATTTACTAGGACGAGTGAAAGGAGGTAATCATTTAGATGCATAATTAGTGATGGAACTTAGTACGTCACCACTAGATTATCTTCTAGGGTTTACGTTTTTTTAGATAAAGCTTCTAGGGTTTACGTAGGTATCCAATCCCTAGCTAGCTCATCTAAATTCAGAAGCTCTCTCAAGCACGTGGCTCTTGCCCATTTTAGTAAAAGGTTCTCCAAACTAGTCCTTAAATGCACTAGCACGTTATCTAAAAGAAGTTATCTAAAATAAGAGTAAAAAATAGGTAGGTCATATTCGGATCTAATGTGCCAATAATTCGCATCTACGCCTTGATCTAAACAAGTCACCTCCTAAGGTGGTAACTATTATCGTATTAGCAACTATCAGTAAAGTGAAAGCTGCTAACGAGAGTGTTTGGGACTGCTTAAAATCAAATTTGCGGTCCTCCCACGGTGAAAATCGAGAAAATCCCACCCCCACAAGAATTGATGATTGTGCCTTAGATTTAAACAACTCACCTGCAAAGGTGTTCTAACTATTATCGTATTAGCAACTATAGTAAGGTGAAAGCTGCTAACAAGCATGCTTGGGACCGATTAAAATCAGATCTGTGGTCCTCCCACTAAGAGAATCGAGAAAATCCTGCCAATCCACCAGAAACAATTATTGTTTTCACTTTCCACCACCCCAAACGCAACCATAGCAAGATTGAACTAGCGCTCGCGTTTTTTACCGCGAGGTGGAGGTCACGGTATCAAATCTGCGATCCTCCCACCACGAGAATCGAGAAAAATCCCGTCAAACACCATACCAGAATAGATGGTTTCGACCGCTAGAGTCTGAAAGTCCTATGTTTGGTGATGGTAATTAGTGACAATGCCCAAGTACTAATCATATGCCTAAGTTGTATGTAGCATATGAGGATTAGTACATTCCAAGGTTGGTGGCAAGATGGACGTGGTGATCATGATGGCCACACTTGGATTTGGACGCAACCCTACGTGATCAAGTCAAAGGTATATGCTTAAGAGTTGTGTTTTAGTAACCAATACACCTAGTGGGTGTGGTTACATTATAGGTTAGATAGCTGTACTATAAAGAGGGGGAATGATGCGGCTATTGAACTCCTAAGTGCCTCTAGATGTGCATTTCATAATCATATGCATTTGGATAGAACTAATATCGCCTCGAAAAATGATTGTGAAAATGCTAACACACTCACACATGACGAAGATCACTTGGTGGTGTTAGCACGTTTGCGAAGGTGGTGGAGTTTGAGCGGTAGAGAGGGTTTGGGGTCCTCTCTCCCTCCTGCCGAGCTTGCGAGGCGGGATTCAGGCGTTTTCGAGGAGTTGAAACGACTATTTTCCACTACGCCGAAAGTCCGAAAAAGAAACGGAGACGAACAGAGGTCACAGAGGTGACCAGACGCTGAACCGGACGCATCCGGTCAGTGTTCAGTGTCTGCGCGTATTTCAGTTTGATGATCGGACGCGAAGCGCGTCCGGTCACAGTCGATCGGACGCGTCCGGTCGTTCAGGGAGCTTACTGGACTCTAACCGGACGCTGGCACTGTCGCGTCCAATCATTTCTCCAGCGCGTCTGGTCAGTGCTTCGCGACTTAGCCGTTGCGTGACCGGCGCGTCCGGTCAGTTGGACCAGCGCGTCCGGTCAGCGCGATTTCGGCTGTTTAAGTTTCTAACGGCTCTATTCGAAGGGGTACGTCTATATATACTCGTTGGCCGGCTCAAGACTCTCTCTCTCTCGAACATTTGACATACTTGTGAGCACTTTGAGCTAAGCAACTCCCCTCCCACTCATCTCTCTTGCTTCTTTGCATATTCGAAGTGAGATTGAGTGATTCAAGTGCATTTGCATTGTGAGATAGCATCTAGTTGGCACTTGGTGGTTGATTTGCTGCGGGATTCTTATTTCTCTTGGTGGTTGCCACCACCTAGACGGCTTGGAGCAGCTTGGAGGTGTTGGCAAGAGTTGGTGATTGTTCTTGGCCACCTCCGGTGATTGTGAGGGGTTTGTGCCTACCTCGGCGAAGCGCCAAAGGCAACGTTAGTGGATTGCTCGTGTCATTTGCAACCTTTTGTCATTTGGTAGGTTCTTGTGGTGCCTTTTGAGAGGTTCGGTGTGAGACCGATTAGCCACCGAACCACGTGGTGAAGAGGGACACAACGGGGACTAGCGTGCCGGCAAGCACGTGAACATCGGGATAAATCTCCGTGTCATCACTTTCATATTGTGATTGATTAATCCCGGTGTTCGGTTATCTTGGTATTCATTGTTGATCATATTGGTTGGCTCATTACTTCGCCCCTCGGTGAAACTCTCCTAACTCAACTCCGCATTACTTTATTAGTTATCTTTGCTAGCTAGTTAGCTTTGCTAGAGTAGCTCTTTTGTGTAGCTTGTTAGTTGTAGTTGTAGTTACCTTCTCGGTTTAACTTGTGCGGTTGAGTGCAACTACTAGAATTGTATTTTGGATAGGTGGCTTGTAAATACCCCGTAGGCTAAGCAAAACTCGCATCTCGTCATTTGTTATATTGATAAACTTGTTTAGCTTGTCTTTGTAGAAAATTTTAAAAGGCTATTCACCCTCCTCTAGCCATCAAGACCTTTCAGAGTCTCAGATACAGCCCTCGTGAGATTAAACCAGCCCTCGTGTTTTTTTTACCGTGGAGGCCACGGTACCAATACCACAATGTGTTGTGGCCATGCCGCGGTCCTAAGCATGCCCAACATATGTCAAGAGCCACTAGTATGCACATTCTAACAGGATACAAATAGACAAAATAGGCCTTAGTGACATAATCTGTGAAACTCTAGCTCATCCACTGTAAATAAATAGTGGCATCGGTGTATCAGTTCACATATTTGAAAACTATAATTTTTCAGGGAAGGTGAAAGCCTGCCAATTGTGAGGCTGAGTGTAAAAGAACAATCGCGTTGCATGATTTTTGTGGACTTATTTTCAAGTCAAATCAACGTCAGCCTATTGCCGTCTACCTAAAAGTACGTCAATTAGTGTTTATTGGCAACATAAGACTAAATTAATTAACTGGCCCTGTATAGGCCGATAGGGCATCTATCCTATCCGAATCTCCTAATCATACAAATCCACGATTCTCCACATCAACTTAAAAACATTTTTGCATTTGCCTTGTAATCATACAAGCACAGGAACAGAGAACAAAAGTTACAGGGGCACAGAGAATTCAAAATTTAAGCACAAATCAGAATCCCCTTTCCTTTTCTCAAAAAACATAAAAAATATTCAAAGATGCTGACAGTCAACAAAGTGAGGTTAGATAATGCAACATGAGGCTAAATTATGACGACAATATCTGCATTATACCCTCATTATCATTTCCCTGGTAAGTACACCATCATTTTGTAATTAATAAGAAGACAAAAAGAATAAACATCCATCATTTTGTAATTAATAAGAAGACAAAAAGAATAAACATCCAGCATCCACAGGCGGGTCATGAGCACCAAGAGATGAGCCCAAAATTTTAATCCGGTATGCAGGAACCAACATGGAGATCTTAATCTTTATGCGAATGGGCCAGGTATTGGCTTGTGTATTTGTCCACCTTTGGCCCAGAAGAACCATACTTATTGTCATAGTACTCCACGCATGCAGAACCAATTAATGCAGCCAGAGTTAGAGCCTGCGCATGCAACCTGCAAAAATCAACAGTATATTAGCATAATTGAATCCAGTTGGATGTAAAATTTACTAAAAGAGCAGCCATTTCTATACTCCATAATACATGAAATGGCTATGTTAGGCAGCAATGGGCGCGGGGCGCTACGGGTGTTCATCCAGCCTTTGGATGGTTTCCCACTCAAGGCAACAGTAATCTAAAAAACAAATACTCCCTCCGCACAGTCCACAAAAGAATACAACTATGGGATTAGTCAAACTAGCTTAACTTTGACCAAGTTTGTAGTGAATAGTCTCTAACTAGGCCCTTGTTTAGTTCCCAAAATATTTTGCAAAATGCACTGTAGTGCTACTGTAGCACTTCAGTTGTTATTTAGCAATTATTGTCCGATCATGGACTAATTAGGTTTAAAAGATTCGCCTCGTGATTTACAACTAAATTGTGTAATTAGTTTTATTTTTTTATCTATATTTAATGCTTCATGCATGTGTCCAAAGATTTGATGTGACAGGAATCTGAAATATTTTGTAAAATATTTTGGGAACTAAACAAGGGCTAAGTCTACAACGAAAATATATTTCTTATTAATTTAATGGTACTACTTTTGTGTCATAAATATTAGTACTTTCTTATATAATCAAACTTCAAATTGTTTGACTCGAAATATGAGAATTGCATCTATTTGTGGACGGAGAGAGTAGCACGCAAACTTGCTGTTGGATGCTTGTACCAAATTTACATGCAAACCTTTTTAAAATCCTCAACACAGCTCTATTGAGCACAGTGAGAGGTAAGAAGTGTCAATGAAGAAAGCACAATGAATTACATCACATATGTGCACTAAAAAGGAGCCTAAGAGGCAAATAAATAGCAAAAGATGACACGTGTTACATGAACATATGAAGAGCTAAGACCCAAACACAACTATCAAAATGGAGAGAAAGCTTCTAAAGAATCCATAATATTCTATCAAAAAAAATCTATGATTATTTAAATATCCTTTTTGACTGCATTGAGGTCAAGATTGCTGCCCCTTTTCAAGAGCCACGGTGAAAGAAGAAAGTTTATCAAGGATTTCATCTTTCCTATGCAGTTCTGTGCATCAACAGACTAAAATTGTGGTAACTAAGTTTGCAAAGTTGGAAAAATGTTGAAGATCCACATATTAGAAATTAAATTTGGTATTCTGATTTACTAATTTCATCACCAGAGCCCTAAAAAAATTGCCAAAAACTGGAATATGGCGGCAGTCAGGTTTGGTCACATATGGCACAAAAACGAGCAACGTCTGCCTAATGTTGGCAGCATGCTGAAGGTATTAGAGAGTAGAGACATATCAAACATGTGCTGAGTTTGGTGATGTGACCATTTTTGGCAGTTCGGCATGGCCACAGTGCGCGTACAGACAATGTTAAACAATTAGGATTGGCAGCTAAAGAGTGTGCAGTTTTATAGGTAAAGAATATTCGAACCTAAAGTAGGACACTCATTCTCATTAAGGATTGAACGGCGCTATTTGCTGAGGTTTTTTCTAGGCTGGGTGGTCGACGAGCATAAGCAAATGCATTGAGGTGCGCAGATAAAACAGACAGAGCTTGATACTCTTCCAACTTTACAAGTGACAAGAGGTTGCCTAAACTGCCCCTTATACAGCCTGCACTTGTATCAAGCAAATAGCAGCAAACTAGCAAGAACCTAATAAATTACTAACAATAGAAAGGAACACATAAAGTCTGTATACCTAGCAAAAATAAATGGATCCTCAAGTGCAAGTGCACAACAATTAATAAGCTCCTAAAGTTTTGTTTAAAAAAAAAGCTCCTAAAGTTTAACTTCCATCCAGAATGATCTGGAGGAGCTAAACCACCCCTTGAACGAAATAACATAATGCTATCAGTCTGACACCCAAACCTGAACATAAATTGTGAAATTAAATCTTTCACAGAACAAACAATTGTGCAGCCTTATAAACCCCATGCACTGAAATTATGCTGAACACCACCTACTTTGGAATCACTTGGAAACAATTACAACAAATAAAAATAGTAATTTTTCTGCAGTCAGTAAGAAAATTCCAAAAATTGCCTGATTGTTATCCTTTACCTCTGATGTTAAATAAGCCATACCAACCAACTGTAGCTGATGTGTTAGCAATTACTAAGTTAAATATGCATACTAAGTTATTGCCTTACAGAAATTTCCATAAACCCAGGAAGTCTGCCAAGCTTCATATAGATATATATAAAATCTAAATTGGCTGGATCTGTTCCTTGGCTTTTCAGGAAACAATCATTCACACATGAAAAATCAAACTCTTTTGTTGTTGTAGTTGTAGCATTTATAGAGACAATATTTTGCGAAGAAATGGTCACCAGCTAGTTAATTGCATCTTCATCAAGAAAAAAAAAAGAATCGAATGTGGTATCTTGCCTATGACAGACAAGACTGCCTACACTGTAATGATAAACGCTCATAAACTTAGTGAAACTAAATGGGAAATAAAACAAACCTTGCGTGGATGATCTTGACGCTAGTCTTCATATTGGGCCGCGACCAGTTGTAGGCGATCGAACTGCTGATCCCACCTAACCAGAGGCAACCTTTTCTCAAAAAAAAAAAACATCGCGACAATCAGAACACTTTGCATCCAGCAGGAGGAATAATCTAAAATACTGCTTTTCCCCCAAATTACTCCCATAAATTCGTGATAGATTTTCACAGGATAGATCAGAAACCAACGCCGAATAACTAGATCCGGGCGAAGAAAACGAATCCGTGGGAAAACTGACGAGGCATACCTACGGCTCGGAGCTTGTGGTCGACGACCCACTTCCTCATGGATTCGATCTTGCTCGGGGGCTCCGCCATTTGCTTCGCTTTCCCCTCTCCTCCTCCTCTTCCCCCTTCGAATTTTCGGCGTCTCTTTCTTTTCCGAGTTATTTTTCTCTCTTCCTGGCTCTAACGAGGGAAACTATGTCTGGCTCTCGTTATATACCAGAGCTTTGTTTGTTTTTAGTCCTTGAAATATGCTAGAATTCGCTTAGTATCCACACGTGGTAGGATTCTTTTCACATGTTGCGTTGTATGAAAAAATCTTTTATATTTTCCACTTTGTTTACTACCTTTTTCTTGCGATCGAAGAAAGAACGTTACCGTTTTGTAGACGAAAAACCAGCTGGATATTTGTAGTAGACGATTTTTAATAGATTACCTTATTGAAGTAAGGTAGGCAAAATTAACGGTAGGGTGCTTGTCGCCGACTTCTATGGGCATGATGGTTAGGTGGTGAGCGCCTGAGCGCCTTCTTCAGCAACAGCGGTCTTCCTCCACAATTAGATTTGCAGTGTAGAGATGCTTTGGCCGAGCCATGATACTACTTATTGAGTTTTTTTCCTTTTTTTCTTACTGCATGTTACATATTTCTTTTTTTATTTGCTATGCTTAGTTCGGTCGTAATCGAGGTTGAACCAAACTACTGAATTTACTTGGTCCTCGTAACTTCCCTTAACCAATTGTATCGGGTACATGAATTAGAGCTACATAAAATCGATGATTAAAAGGAGTAAACCTCCGAGGAATCCGTACCCTGAAAACCCTAAAAAAAACTTGAATTAAGGCTCCACCTGCATGGATGCGCCGATCCAAGCCGCATACGTGTGAGGATGAGGCACCATCGACCGCGTTCCGATTCGTACGAGGCCCGCTCGACGGGAAGCCTCGACCCTAGAAAATCTCCAACTCGCACTACCAAGGGTCGAGCCGGTCGACCCTCCCTTATCCGCCTATTTACTGACAAAACATTCAATGCAACCACTCCCACTAACATGGCTACAGCCCCACCGGCGTGGGAGCAGTATCCGTGTCTAATCCTACTTTTTACTGCTTATTTCGGGATGAGCGATAAAAAGGATGCACTATTCATGCCACGTCGAACACTGTTCTGCCATCGACGCCTCCTCGACTCACAAGACGACAACCACCGCGCCCGGGTTTTCTAGGGCTCGGTATTATCCGTTCCTCGTCGACCCCCTCAGTCACGTCCCGACCAGGCCTCGAGCGTCGTCGGTCAACAGAGGAATGACGCCCGTGCGTCGACCACAGGGGATCACACGTTTGCCACAGGACCCAGGCCCTTTCACTGTCCCGTCATCAGCGTCACCACGATACCCCGGGATGGCCGGCCATTACCGGGGCACGTCGCTACAACAACCTCCACAGTGCCCGTCGAACCTTCACCTCTAAAGCACCGCCTTAAGGTTTTATGGACCTCTCGACCTTCATTTGACTCTATAAAAGAGAGGGCAGAGGGTTCTCAGACAGAGGACAACGAAGACAACGACTTCCTCTACTTCCGAGATCAACATCTCAAGTAATAACTCCATTTTACTTTTTTCTTAAGACTTGGGACCGGTTCCCTCTCTCATAGCTTGTAACCCCTACGCAAGCACTTAGGTGCAAAGAAATACAATATTCCTTCCCCACCGCTGGACGTAGGACCTTCTTTGCCTGAACCAGGATAAACTCCAGTGTATTCTCTTTGTATCACCATTCAGATTAGGGAGCACGCAGCATAAATTTACTCGTCAGTCTAGGGTCCTCCCGGGTCCGAACACCGACAAATTGCTTCTGAGCTTTTAGTAACAAAAAATTTGAGAAAAAACGAAAAAAGAAAAACAGATCGATGGCCAAATGGTAGCCTATTATGCTATCCTGTAGCTATACCTAAATCAGCAGCCAAGGAAGGTGTGATTTGTAAATAAATTGAAGGCATCAAACCAACGCGAGAACGGCACGTTTGGGCGTGGCGGCGGTCAAACACCGGTCACAGGCGGTGAACCCGGGGCCGCACCAGCGCCCACCGGACCAGTCCAACCGATCCAGCAGATCGCGCCGGGCGGAAGCGCGCCGCGCGGCAGGACCTGCACGGGTGGATCGGACTGGCGGCGGCCGTGGCGACAGCGTCCCTCTGCTTTTGGACTCGTCACGTTCACGTGCGCCACGTTCTTTGGACGGGACGCGGTAGCAACCAAGTCGGCCTTGTGCTCTGTTTTTTCTAACCGCATATAAGTGGGCCTAAAACTACTTTATACAAAAGGCCCATTTCGCGGCCGAGATTGGTCGAGCCCAGTTGAAGGCCCAACCGAGGAAGATGTGTGTGTCTCGCTTGCCGATTTCCTCTGACCAGTGGCGCGGGTTCGAGAGGAAGGCAACGCCGAAAACCCCCTTCCTCTTCCTCTCCAGTCTCCACCGCGAGGCGTAGGGTTTAGCCGTTTAGGCGGGGAATGGCGGGAGGGGGAGGCGCCGGCCGCGGCGAATCCTCGGCGGCGATCAAGCCAATCAGCAAGGCGGTGGTGCACCGCATCTGCTCTGGCCAGGTCATCTTCGACCTTTCCTCCGCCGTCAAGGAGCTCGTCGAGAACAGCCTCGACGCCGGCGCCACCTCCGTCGAGGTCAGCCTCAAGGCCTACGGAGAGGAGTGGTTCAAGGTCATCGACAACGGATGCGGCATATCCCCTTCCAACTTCCAGGTGAGGGCGGCAGCTGCTACAATGCTCATCCACCAATTCCCCCATTTCGCTGCTGTAGACGTTGCCACAAATTGCTAGTCGCTAACCATCTGCTGACACTTTAATAGGTTCTTGCTCTTAAGCACCACACGTCGAAGATATCAGATTTCTCCGACCTCGGATCCGTGGTTACCTTCGGGTTCCGGGGCGAAGCTCTGAGCTCGCTCTGCGCGCTGGGGAAACTGACGGTTGAGACGAGGAGCAAGGATGAGCCCGTTGGGACACATTTGGAGTTCGAGCACTCGGGCTTGGTGGTTAGTGAGAGGAAGATGGCACGGCAGGTTGGAACCACGGTGACAGTAGAGAAATTGTTCTCCACCTTGCCAGTCCGGAGCAAGGAGTTTAGCAGGAACATTCGGAAGGAGTATGGGAAAGTGATCTCTCTGCTGAACGTGAGTTTTTATGTTTCAGTTTATAAGTTCTTTTTTGGTTTGACGCTGAGGAGCTTGCCAAATGATTAAGGTAGCTGTCCCCCAGTTATGTTACTAATTATTACATCTTACCTGTGTTAGGCTTATGCCTTGATTGCCAAAGGGGTCAGATTACTCTGCACTAATACCGTTGGAAATAATTCTAAAATGGTTGTGCTTAGAACTCAAGGAAGCAGTTCTATGAAAGACAATATCATTACTGTATTTGGTCCAAACACTTTCAAATGTCTGGAGCCCTTCAGTGTTACCACCTCGGATGGCTGCCAAATAGAGGGCTTTCTTTCAAAACCTGGACCTGGTACTGGCCGCAGTTCGGGAGATAGACAATTTTTCTATGTGAATGGCAGACCTATTGATATGCCAAAGGTCACAAAACTTGTCAACGAGCTATACAAAAGTTCAAATGCCAAGCAATATCCTGTCGTTATCCTGGATTTCCATATTCCAACTACATCCTACGATGTGAATGTTGCACCTGATAAGAGAAAAGTTTTCTTCTCGTCTGAGAGCATGATTCTGCAGTCTTTACGGGAAGCTGTTGAAAATCTGTACTCACCTCTGCAATGCAGTTTCTCGGTCAATCACATCAAAGATCCTGAAAAGGTAGGGGATGCTGTTACTGATGGGCATAATGAAGACACAAATGCTATCACAATGGCGAATGTTTCAGCTTCTGACAGTATTGATGAAGATGAAGAAACAGACAGTGAGGACCATGTTTCCCCAGAGAACCAGGAATTGCCTTCTTCAGTGGCAAAGGTAGCCATTGAAGCAACATCTAGAGATGCAAGCTCCTTGTCAAGAGGCACAGCCACTCAGGCTGATAGATCTGCTTGGCTTCCATCCTTCGCATATGACCAGCCAAAAAGATCGCCTAAAGAAGGAAAAAGTTCTGCATTGGGAACAAATCGATTCAGAACTGGGCTTGCTGCAAAATCTACTCATTCAAGTACCATTCAGTCTTCTCTTATGAACTTTGTATCACTAAACAAGCGGAAGCATGAAGACGACTGCACTCTTATTTCTGAAACTCCAGTGCTGAGAAGAGGGACATGCTCAGAACAAGTGAGGAGATCAAGTTTAGAAGCAAACTTTGTCACACCAGAAAAGCAGAATCATGAAGATGATTGCATTATTTCTGAAGCACCAGTGCTGAGAAGTGGGACATGCTCTGAACTAGACAGGAGAACAAGTTTAGAAGTCAACTTCGCATCACCAAATAAGCAGAAGCACGATGGCAAATGCACTCTTACTTCCGAAACCCCAGTGTTGAGAAGAGGGACAAACTCAGAACAGGTGAGGGGAACAAGTTTAGAAGCAAATTCAGCACCTGCATTAAGCTCAAGCACGTACTCCCTCCGTCCCTAAATATTTGTATTTATGGTACATAATTAGTATCATTGGAAAGATCTTTGAATCTAGTTTTTTAATAAATTTATTTGGAGATACAAATGTTGCACGTATTTTCTACAAATCGAATCAAACTTGTGGCATGCACACCAATGGCGACATATATTCTGGGACGGAGGGAGTACAATATTCCTGAGTTCAATTTACCTCTGGAAACAAACTCTTTTAAACAGCATCTCCCACAATCTTTTGGATCTGTAAGGACAGATGTTTCGCCACAGCATTCTAAACAACCTAATATTGTGACCCTTGGGGCGGAGGTATCAGGTCCATGTGATGTTCACACTACAGAATCTGATGTGGTAGGCAAACTGTTTGCTGTTAGATACAGAGTTCTTGAGGCGTTTGGACTTCTGCCGAAAACTTATATGTGTTCCTGTTCTTATGTTGCTTGCTCACCTTTATTCTTAAGTCTTCTCTTGTCAAATGCTTTGCTGCTGGTCTTACATTTAGAGTTCATGGTAATTTTTCTTGTTTGTAAATTGATTAGGCACCACCAATCTAATTTTGGTATTTTGTAACTCACTTATTGGTTTTGGTTATGTAAATAATAGAAATTGCTTCTGGAATAGTTTCTTAAGTACCTATGTTATGATTCGGTATGAAGCTAACTCATAGGTTTTTTTGGGTCTTTTAATAACTTTATTTATTTTAATCACTTTATTTATAAGATTAACTGCCGAATCTTTGCAGGATGAACATCGTGGTCGATGCTTTTCAGCTTCTGGTGCTCCCAACAAATATTCAGAATCACGACATCAGAATGCATCGGCTGATAGTCCTTTGCCTGATGCTCAGGATTATGATGATGGTGCTGTAGTATGTTATGCACCTGTACAATATCCCATTATTCAATTTACGGTTGCCGAGCTTAGGAGAAGAAGAAAGAATGGTTATATGGTATCCCATACAAATAAATCATGTTGTCTTGAGAAAACAACAAGGTAACATTCTTGCTGTTACCACAAACAACTTGTGTTATCATCAGGGTTTGTGTTACTATTTCTGTAATGTATAGTTTCACTTTCCTTAATGTAGGTGCTATAAAGCTGCAACACTGGATATTAATGTACCCTTAGCTGATGAGGCAAAATCAAATTCATTAGCTGCAGCCACCAATGAGTTGGACAGGCTTTTCAGTAAAGATGATTTTGGAGAAATGGAGGTGCTTGATATATATATTTTAATATTGGTGCTCCTTTTTGTTAAGGTTCCATGTTATGTTATACTATTAAATGAGGTTGAAAGGGGTAGACGCTCCTTCCAATGATTGTAGAAGGGAGGAAGCCCAGGTTGGCTAACCCGCCACCCACGATACTAGTAAACTCACCCCAGGTTACTCCTCAAATTATACTGTCAAGATATGTTGGAGTACATTGATGGTTTTTTTTTCTATCTCAAATTTGGACACGCTGACAGTTGACAGTTGACACTCATTTCATGGTTTAACTGTTTAAGTGAGCAGTATTGCCAAATTCTTGGAAACTTGGAAAGTAGCTTACAAGAAAACTAGAAAGTGAATTTCTAGAACTAAAAGATATTTTTTACTACTGTTAAGGGTAAAATGGTCATCGGTCTAATCTAGGGTTTGGTGAGTTTCATATACTACATATATCCCCATTGGGGACTGTTCAATACATATAATTATCCATCCTCCTCTCATCTTATTCGAACATTTATAACCTATTTGTTTATTGGCTTGATACATATTAATTTTTTTAAGTAGTGATTGCATGAAATTTATACAATTGTTTTGGAGAACTAACTATTTCATCTATTAGGTTGTTGGGCAATTTAATCTTGGTTTTATCATTGGAAAGCTGGGCCAGGATCTGTTTATTGTAGATCAGGTATCTTATTGTAGTTTTTAGTGGAATGTTGTGACACCATCATACAAACCCCTTGATACGCCAGTTGCAATTTGCAAGGTGCATTGATTGAAGTTCTGTTTTTGTTATTAGCATGCTGCTGATGAGAAGTACAACTTTGAGTGCCTTTCACAGTCTACAACTTTAAATGTACAGCCTCTTCTCCAGTAAGTAAACAAACCCATTATTTTTGCCTGCTATTTCTAGGCATTGAGCTCTAAACTTTGTGTGTTTTGAATGTTCCCAAGTATGGATTCATAATGTTGGCAAAATATTTTTTTCCATACCATTAGCCAAAATTGCCATATGCCTCACTTCTATTGGGTATTTGTGGGCAATGTTTTCAAATCGTCTGGTCGGACCTGGTCGGCCTAGGACCGACCAGGACGATTAATCACGATTAATCGCGATTAATCGGACGACTTGTACAGGTCGACAGTACCCCTGATCGGTCACCTAAGACCGACCAGGACGATTAATCGCGATTAATCGGACGACTTGAAAACAATGTTTGTGGGTATATTCAAATGCAGGCCACTGAGACTTGATCTATCACCAGAGGAAGAAGTAATTGTTTTTATGAACATGAGCACCATCAGGTATTGGATTGTCTTACTGCTTCAATTCGATTTGTCCGCTATTAACTCTAGGATCAAACAAAATAATGATGAGTATGCGTCTTTTATGAAGATATCCAGTTGATTATGTAACTAGATGTTTGTTACATCTAAAAAGAAAAAAAGTACATTTGGTTGTTGAAACAACATCACATTTATTATTTTGTAGTTTGTCTTGTAATATTTGTCCATAACTCACAGCTCACGTTGTCCACGTATAGTTTTTTGTTCCTCCTAAAAAATGCAGGAGATCTGCACATCATTATATAAGAAAGAGAGAAAAAGGAGTCTAAGAAAACTCATATAAGCCCAATAGGGTTGCTTCTAGTACAGAAGGGTTGCCGAATAAAAACTACAACCAATGGCCCATACCCAACTCCTATGGCCAAATGCCCCTGAGACCTTTGGCCCTTGCCATAGCTATACACCATAAATGGGCCTCATCTTTAATGTTCTGTAGGACATTAAGTCTAGGTGAGGCCCCCTCAAAAACACAGTCGTTCCTATGTTTCTAAATCCACCAAGCAACTAAGTGACTAACACAACTATAGGGTTGAGGCCCTTGTGGTATTGCTTAGCCACTTGTTGCCTAGCTTAGCGCTACCATTCAGTAAAGACCATACCATTTGGTCCTGGTGTGTGCTTTGGCAGACTAACCAAGGACAACACAACTAACCACACTTGTCTTGAGAACACGCATGCCCAGGTTTTCCAAATTTCCTTCCATGGCTCAATATCAACAGCCCCTAAGAAGAAGTGACGATTGGCTGACTTGGTCATGATCTTTCTCGAGGAAGATGATGGCATTGGTGACCAGGTGTGTTGATCCTCACTCAACTCCAACAGAGAGATTAACCACATATAAAATCTCCCATAACTGAAGGTATTCCAGCAAGGCCTCTATTGACAGATCACCTCTACTCTAATGTCCTGGATCCAACTACCATCAGTTAGTGCCTCCTGCACTGTTCTTTGCTTCAATGCTCTCTTCTGCACATGCTTACACAAAGCCAGAGCAAGGACTGACAGGGATAATCCCATGCAACCATTTGTCAAGCCAAAAGAATGTCCTGCAGCCATCCCTGACAATCGAAATGACTGAGAGAACATTGCAACCAAATGAGGTTGTACTTAAATCAAGGGAAAATTGGATTCATACCATCAAAAGAACCAATTTTTAGATATATACCATCAAAAGAATCCAGTTTAGATATGTACCATCAAAATATGTCACTTCTTAGCTGCTTATCACTTCATTTAACCCCATGTTAACTGTGACCATTGTACCCTGGCAACAAACAATTAACTCCCTTTGCAAGTCGTTGGGGAGGCGGGGAGCACGCCGCCAGGGAGGTCCTTGAGGAGATACGGCACCAGTCGCTCCTTCGCCTGGGTCGGGCTCCGGTGGAGCCATGGAGGGGAGGGCGGAGCCTTGGGCGCGGGTGGCGGGCCACCCGCCACCTGGAATTGCGCTGCGGGGAGCACACCGCCGGAGAAGCTGCCGATAAGAGGCGCCGCTGGTCACTTTGTGCGGATTGACCTCCCGTCTCCAGTACAGTCACGTGCTCTCTTTCCCGTTTCGGTACAGATCCGCGAGTTGTTTTCACGAAAGGGCGAAATTGGGATTTCATACATACTGAATCCGTAAAAAAACAAAGAACTGACAACCATGGTAACGGAAGTTAACAGAGTGGTAGATTTCTATAGCATCTCCATCTTTTGCTGGTACATATCTAAACTGGATTCTTTTGATGATATATATCTAACAATAGGTTCTTTTGATGGTATAGATTCAATTTTCCCTTAAATGAAGATTAGCCCATGGACGCTCAGGTTGAATCCTTTTTAGCCATAGCTATCTCGTTTTCAGTGCCCAACCTAGCAACTCAAGTCAAGAATACCCAATCCTCCAAGATCAGTTGGCCTTTTGACCTGGCCCCAAGCAACAAGGCAATGGCCTCCATTAACCTCCTTGCGCCCTTTCCACATGAAGGCTCTCCTGATCTTATCGATTGCCTTAATAACCCATTTAGGGAACAAGAGAAAGAGCTGATAAATATGTATGGATATAAGCACTGAACGGACAAGCGTAGCCCTCCCTGCCAGGTGCACCATGGCTGCCTTCTACCTAGACTGGTTATCAGCAATTCTATCAATAATCGCATTCAGCTTTGGGAAGTTTTTTGATTGACAATGGTAGTCCAAGATATTTACAGGAAAATTCTTGAACCTTGCAAGGGAAGGAAGCTTGCACCAATTAAATATCATGTTCTCGGCACTATATGGGGCTCACAGAACACTTGCTAGTATTGTTGTCTAAGCCTGATGCTTCAGTAACTTAAGGATCCCCTTGATTAATTCCAAGTTCATGTTTGGTCGCAAAAAAATAAGAACCATATCGTTAGCGTAAATAGAGACCCGCTGATTGTTACCCTCATGGGAGGAGGGCCTGGAGCATGACATTGATGCTTGCGTTGCTAATGAGCGTATTGAGCACATCCACCACTAAGATAAACAACATGTATAGTTTGTTATCTGTACTTATTTTATTGTTCTCTATTGCTTAAAAACAAATACACGGTATAAGTAATATAACTCTTGTTATTCATCGATCATTTCCTTGTGTTTTGCTTCCAGAAAAAG
The DNA here is from genome assembly GCA_038087645.1 of Saccharum hybrid cultivar R570. Taxonomy (NCBI): domain Eukaryota; kingdom Viridiplantae; phylum Streptophyta; class Magnoliopsida; order Poales; family Poaceae; genus Saccharum; species Saccharum hybrid cultivar. The sequence goes on along the minus strand of JAQSUU010000191.1, from coordinate 3,556,172 downwards.
TTTTGCTGCCTATGTTTTATATTGAAATGATCAAATTCATTCCTGACATAATCTCCAACTGTGTGCCAACTTGGTCATCTTGATTTTTGCAATGCCTTTTTTCCTATGTAGGCATCTTATAATACTGAGAAACTCATTGTATGTTTTCACTATTTGACAACAGCTCTTGTTGCCTCACATGTTTTCTTCCATTTTCTCAACTTTCAGGAAAAATGGTTTTGTTTTGGCAGAAGATTTGCATGCTTCCCCTGGTAACCATTATCTTTTGAAAGCTGTGCCTTTCAGCAAAAATATTACATTTGGTGTTCAAGGTATTTGTTATTTTCGTATGTCAGAAATTTTGTTTTTGTGCATGTCAAGCATGGTCCTATTCTGAAATCCCTCGATTTAGATGTAAAGGAGCTGATCTCCATGCTTGCTGATAGTCAAGGAGACTGTTCAATAATAAGTAGCTACAAGCTGGATACAACCGATTCTGTTTGCCCTTCAAGGGTTCGTGCTATGTTGGCTTCTAGGGCTTGCCGAATGTCTACTATGATAGGTGATCCACTAACAAAAGCCGAGATGAAGAAGGTAATTACACATTCAATTAGCTTTTGATGGTACTTCTATGATCTTTATTAAAGTTTAAATGTTGTTTCTCTCTCTTTAGAGTTCAGAAGTACCCCTATACTTCCAAACTTTGACTTGCCTCGCCGCTCCCCATCCCCCAACCCTACCCTCGCCTCCTCCCCCTCCCCGCCACTCCTCTAGCCATGGTTATCGCCACCGAGTCACGCGACAGTGAGGACAAGGCTTCAGCCCATGTGAACGAGGAGAAGAGGTGGATAATATCTGATTTCGAGGTTGGAAACCTCTTGGGAGGGGCAAGTTTGGCCATGTTTATCTGTCCAGAGAAAAGAGTAGTCTTATTGTGGCTTTGAAAGTTCTTTTCAAGAGCCAACTCAAACAATCTTAGGTGGAGCATCAGCTGCGACATGAAGTGGAGATTCAGAGTCATCTTCATCATCCCAATATTCTTCGCCTGTATGGGTACTTCTATGACCAGACCTGGGTTTACCTAATCCTGGAATATGCTGCCAAGGTTGAACTGTGGAAAGGCGTTCAGCAACTCACATTTCGTCACTAGGAAGAGTTCTAATTTACCTTTTGTTGATGCTAATTAGGTGACCACACCGGTAGGAGTTAGATCACTCGGTATAGGGGGGCCAAAGATCATCCTAGTCGACCCTCAAGTCGGCTGACGCCTACACGCGTTCGCAGACGAACACTTCACCTAGTGCCTCCAGCGATGAGTGCGATACGCAAGACACGTCGGAGGAGCTTCGTTAGGAGCGCGATACACAAAACATGCCGGCTTAGTCTCTTGAAACCCGAAACCCCACACGTCCGAGAGGGACCTCGTCGGGGTGTGCGGCGGCTATGGGCTGCCCTAGCTGGCATGACCACTCTAAATCTTCGTCGTCGTTGATCCACTGGCTAGGCGGCTATGCAGCGGCAATGAAGAACGAGGAGAGGTAGTAGATGGAAAAGAGAGGGTAAAAGGAGTAGTAGATGTGTTTTTGACGATTGTGTAGTTGGATTACCTCAATCGGCCATGATCCTCCAATATATATAGTGGGGGTAGTCTTCTCCTAATAGGAAACCTTCCCAAGACGTAATCTTCAAGTTTCCCACGAGATCAGAGGAGTTTGGATCGGAATCCAAAAAAATGGACTCGGACAGGGGATGTTGGAACTTCCGACGCCTATTGGAATTTCCGACAGTCTCATCCCTCGTGGCGTCCGTCGGAACTTCCAACATGGGAGGGACCCTTGGAACACAGACGCGGGCCAACCAATGAAGTGATAGGGTTTTGGGCACTTCGGAACATCCAACACTTCTGATAACCCAACAGATTCCCAACTCCGAATCCAACCTCCTCTGACCCTTTTTGCTGTCAACAACTTCATGGGAAACATGTTATCCATCGGGACATTAAACCTGGCTAGAGCTTTGATCTACCTTCATGAGAAACATGCTATCCATCTGGACATTAAACAAGAAAATATTTTGGTTGGAGCTCAGTGCAAGTTCAAAATTGCCAACTTTGTCTGGTCTGTGCACGCCTTCAACAGAAGACACACTGTGTGGAACTCTAGATTATCTGCCACCTGAAATGGTTGAGAAGACAGAACATGATCATCATGTCGACATATGGAGCTTGGGTATTCTGTGTTATGAATTCCTTTATGGGGTCCCACCTCGTGAGGCTAAGGAGCACTGAGAAACATACAGAAGGATAGTAAAAGTTGACTTGAAAGTTCCCATTGAAACCATTCTTGTCACCTGCCGCAAAGGACTTTGATTTCTCGGATGATTGTAGAGAACTCGGTGCATGGGCTTCCTCTTCACAAGGTTCTTGAGCACCGGTGGATTGTCCAGAACGCCGACCCTTCCGGCATGTAGAGAGGGTAGAGCCACCTCCGGCTGAAGTCTGCTTCTCCTCACTCTCCCCTAGTCGAGGGGAGTGCTATTCTTTCCACTGTTGTTTATGGCTCCGGCCCTACCAACTAAGCTTCTGTGGCCCGAACTCCCCCACCCAGCCACCCTGAATTATCTTGTACTAGTAGTCTAGAACCGTGTAGATCAACGGAGATACCAGCCAACTAACATGGCAAATTGCCCTACACTAATGTACTAGCATTCCCTGTTTAACAACCTTCTTACTCGTCTATATGAATATAATATAATAATAATCTGTTCTAAAAAAAGTACTATATGGCTATATGTAATGCTTTCATCCCATTTTGTGTCTCTGCTCATTGAAAGATAAACATTCCTTTAAAACTACTTAGTGACACGCCCTTTTTTGCTTTTGTACTTTCAGATACTTAAAAACCTGACAGGATTAAGGTCCCCTTGGAACTGTCCACATGGGAGGCCAACAATGCGTCACCTAGCTGACCTGCGTACTATGAAAAACAAAGGTAAAGAATTAACTCACACTCGTCCATCTCTGCCCTTCTCTAGCTAGGAGTATATATATGGCTATTGCATGTTCACAAATCTCTTTCAATGTTGCAAAAATTCTGCTGGAGCAGATATCGCGTTTTAATGGTAGCCCTGCTGATTGGCTGATTACGTTGGGGGCTGTTCCGCTTTGGTCACTCCAAGTCACAATGGAAGAATGTTTGTAGCTCCACGGCCAATATATATGGCTTGTAAATTATGACGTGTGCATATGTGCCCGCTTGTAAATTATGGCGTAGTATGCATGTTGCGCCGCTGCAGGCCTGCGCACGCGCCCTTACGTGGTGCATCGGTCAGAATGCAAGATCCTTCTGATCAAACGGACTACTTTGCCTGTGGTAAATCTATGGCGTTATTCGTTTTGCTTATTTCTGTCCAGGACGTATGGTGTTTTGTTTTGGCAAAGTGAAGCTTGTGAATTGGCGAGCTCTAACTATGTACTTTCATTCATGCATCCTTGATGATGGGTCTAGCACCTCTAGCTATGCATAATACTTGTACATACCTGGCCTAGGTATGTAGTCCAGCTAAGCCGTACGTCTCAACTGCGATGAGGTATTTGCTTGTGTACTTTTCTTTTGCAAAATATATGTATGCAAGGAGATATTATAATTCGTCTTGTTATGCTTCGATATTAATAAAGTGCAAGTGCTTGTGAGCGTTTCCGTGCAGCTGCAACACTGCACACAGGATCAGAAACACAGACTGCACGCAATGGCGCACCACGGTCGACACGTGGCGAGAACAATACCGTCTGATTTTGAATCCTACGACTGAGGTGTCATCACTCTCCCAATAATCTCACGACCTACCGGCCGTGAATCGATCGGATCATATCACTAATAATTTGACTGGAAATGAGCACGCCGTACGTACTACAGCTAGCAACAACGATCAAATTCACCCTACCATGCAGACATGCAGTGCAACGCTGGTAGAGGTGGGTAGAAGCGAGCAATGTCCACTTCACCGCACATCACAATCACAACGCGTGCAGAGAGTGGCATGTGCATCGCTCCACGCCTCCACCCCTCTCAGCTAAAAGCCTAAACCGCACCGCCCGCGAGCTGTTGCGGTGTTGCCGCAGCCTGGTCAGAAAGGAAATCGCGTGCCATTCCTGGCTAAAGTTCCTTTGCCGAACTCGAACTAGGACATGGGAGGTGGTGGGGCTCGGGGCGATGATGGGGCTTCTGCTCGACGTCGACGTGCCTTTCCTAGCTAGCTACGGCGTCGTCTCTCCGGCATGTGAATGTGAATCTCGTCACATCTGCCGGCGCAGTGGGCTGGGCTGGGCTGGGCTCCCTGAAAGTGAAAGCAACAACGAGCCGAAGCCGAAGACCAATGCGCATACATGTGACGATCAGCCAGACTGATGCTGAGAGACGGTGGTTTCATGAGTTTGCGATGATACACGCGTTGTTGCGCTGCTCCAGCGTCCAGCCCTCCGCACGCGCCCTTACGTGGTGCATCTGATGAGGAACAGTGTCACGACTGGAACGGCAACTGCCTTTGACCGAGCTCCGTGCGCGGTCACCACGCGCGCTGCCCAGCGCCCACGATGTACACTAGTGTGTAGCTGCGGTTGCCAAGTATGCAACCCCTGTTGTAACATATAAACATTCATGTGAGATCAATGCAAAGGCTGTTGGCTCTCCCATACTCTTTCTACATGGTATCGGCTAGCACAGGCTGCTCCGGCACATTGTCGACCGGCTTCGCGCGGAGTTTGCCGTCAAGGGACATGGGTGAGCTCAGTTTCTTCCTCAGCATCGATGTCAAGCGCACAAAGGACAGATTCTACCTTTCCCAAGACAGGTACGCCGAGGACATCCTCGAGTGTGCTGGCATGAAGAACTGCAAGCCGACGCCGACGCCGATAGACGCCAAGAGCAAGCTTCCATCTGACGGACCACCCACGGACGACGCGCACTCCTACTGCAGCCTGGCGGGCGCGCTCCACAGTGACATGCCCCGACATTGCGTTCGCCGTTCAGCAGGCATGTCTTCACATGCACGACCACGCTCCTCAAGCGTATTCTGCGGTACATCCGCGGCACGAAGTCGCACAGGCTCTTTCTTCACGCCTCCGCCGACTACAACGTCACCGCGTACTCGGACGCGGACTGGGTCGGCTGCCCTGACTCCACGTGATCAACGTCGGGCTTCTGCGTGTACCTCGGCGACTCCCTCGTCTCCTGGTCGTCCAAGCGCCAGCCGACAGTCTCACGCTCCAGCGCCGAGGCTGAGTATCGGGCAGTGACGAACGCAGCAGCTGAATGTATATGGCTTCGACAGCTCCTGGGTGAACTGCACTACGACATCTCCAAGGCCATGGTGCTTTTCTGCGACAACATCTCGGCCGTCTATATGTCGATAAATCCAATCCACCACAAGCGCACCAAACACATTGAACTTGACATTCACTTTGTTCGCGAGCGAGTTCAGCTGGACGCACTGTGCATTCTACACGTTCCTACAGGAGAACAGTTCGCGGACGTGCTGACTAAGAGACTACCAACCGCGACATTCGAGCATTTTCGTTCCGGTCTTTGTGTGGCTCCACTCACCCATCAGACTGCGGGGGGTGATGAGGAATAGTGTCACGCCTTGAATGACAACTGCCTTTGACCGAGCTCCGTGCGCGGTCACCACACGCTACCCAGCACCCACGATGTACACTCGTGTATAGCTGCGGTTGCCAAGTATGCAACCCCTGTTGTAACATATAAACATTCATGTGAGATCAATGCAAAGGTTGTTGGCTCTCCCATACTCTTTCTACAGCATCGATCAGAGTGCAAGATCGTTTCGATCAAACGGACTACATACTTTGCCTGTGGTAAATCTATGGTGTTATTCATTTTGCTTATTTCTGTCCGTCCATATGGTGTTTTGTTTTGGCAAAGAGAAGCTTGTGAATTGGCGAGCTCTAGCCTCTAACTATGTACTTTCAATCATGCGTCCTCGATGATGGGTCTAGCACCTCTAGGCTCTCTGTAGCTATGCATAAGTATACCTGGCCTAGGTATCCAGCTAGCTAGCTAGTCCAGCTAAGCCGTACCCGTCTCAACCGCGACGTGGTATTTGATTGCGTACTTTTCTTTTGCGAAATATAAGTGTGCAAGGAGACATTATAATTCGTGCTGTAAGTGCAAGTGTATGTGAGCGTTTCCCTGCAGCCCTGTACACAATATTATATATACAGATAGTCATGCACACAGGATCAGAAACACAGACTGCACGCAATGGCGCAAGGCACAATAAGCCCACCAAGCAATTTCACTCGTCACGAATAATAAATAAGCTGGATAGCTGATCATCATATATAAACAAGGGGTTATACACGCATCATCAAATTTAAACAAGGTACTGCTACATTGGGCCAGCTGGCATTGCCCATTATTTATTTATTCGATCACACTGGTCACAGTCCATCCATAGATACTACCACAGTCGACGAGGACTATCTAAGTGATGCATGGGCATGCAGACGCAGAGCATGCGTGCGTGACATGACACGATTGTCGATCACACTGTCAGACCGGACACACATATTCGTGAGCAACGCACTTGCTCACTGATGAGTAGTATAATTAATTCATTAATTAAGCGATCATCCATGGGTCTCTGATAGATGATCCCAGGAAAAGCAAGAGGTCTCTGCGGATGCTTACCCGGCCCGGGCCCGGGCCCGGCCGGCCTGCTCATCTCCGCCTACGCCCAGGACGAACGCCATGAGCCCGAGCAGGTCGAGCGCTGCGGCAGCGACGGTGAACGCGGTCTCGACGGCAAGGTAGAGGTCTCCCGGGCTGTCGATGCGGAACAGTCCGATCATCCTGAGGTACATCCAGTGGCTGGTCGCCGTGGCTGCCAGGGCGACGATGGCAGCGGCCCGGACGCCGAGGCCGCGGTGGCTGCGGCGGCCACCCACGAGCAGCGCCAGCGCCAGCGCGGCGGCGGCCGCCTGGGGTGCGCTGCACCACAGGATCCCGCGCAAGAGGGCGCGCGCCGCGTCCACGACGTCGGCGCCCGTCAGCACGTAGTGCCGGACGAGCCACGCCCACGCTGGCTCCAGCTCCGGCTCCGGCTCCGGCTCCTGCGCTCCGCCACCGCCCGTACGTGGACATCCATCCATACGAATACGTGGTTAGCTAGTGTGCAACCGTGCATGAATGAAGGCCGCGTGGACCAATGCAATGAGATGCAGCGGACGGCTAACCTGGCATTGGCGTTGGCAAGGTGGGCCGTGCTGGAGGTCGCGGAGGTTGTAGGCGGCTGAGCCGGCGTAGATGCAGGCGAAGAGGAGCGCCGCCTTCAGGCTCAACACCTGAGCTTCAGACAGGAACGACGACGGAGGCTTCTTCTTCTTCATGGTGGACGGCAGCAGTGGCTTCTTGTTGATGACCTTCTCTTCGTCCATGGATCCAAACTGGGGCATCTACAGGACAGTAGTGCATGCAGTAGAGCGTAAGTTTCTGCAGATTTGTGCCAAATTAAAACAACTGCATATATATATTCATCAGGGGAAAAAAAGCAATGTCCGTTCTTTCTCTTCTGCCGTCGTCGTAGAAATTAATTAAGCCAAGAAATGAGGACGAACCAAAGATGAGCCACAGCGCCTCAAACCCCGACGACCCGACGGTGAGCCACGATGTGGATGGGAATAAAAAGAGGTACCACCCACCAGCCAGCGCTTCTCTCCAAGGTTGAAATCAAGCATCACGCCTGGTCGACACGTGGTACAGTGCCGTCTGACTGAATCATATATATACTGAAGTGTCGTCACTCTCCCGATATCTCACGACCATGCCCCTGCCCGTGCATCGATTGGAACAGTACGTAATTTGCATTGGCTGGGAAATGATGAGCACGCCGTACTACATACAGCTAGCTAGCAACAACGATCAATTCATCATACACCATGCAGTGCAATGCAGCTATATATGCAAGAAAGAGGAGGTAGGTAGCAGCGAGCAAATGTCCACTTCACGGCACATGCGTCGCTCCACCTCTCTCGGCTAAAAGCCTAAAACGCACTGCCGCGAGCTGTTGCCGCCGCAGGCTGAGGCTGGTAATAAGAAAGGAAATCGCGTGCCTTTAATTTCCTGGCTAAAGTTCCTTTGCCGAACTCGAACTAGTAGGACGTCGGAGGTGGTGGGGCTCGGGCGATGATGGCTTCTGCTCGACGAGCAACGAGCCGAAGACCAACGCATGCATGTGATCCCATCCTTTGACGAGCAGTACTAGGTGCGACTGATGCTCTGAGAGACAGCAGTTTAATTAGTTTATGATGACGGTAGAGTAGTGATAGGGAATCCTAACTAGAGTACGTACCAACTACCAAGCAGGGATTTGGGTGCGTTTGGGGTGGGAAAAGCAACAAGTGGAGGAGGAGGAAGAAATCATCAGATGTACATGTACTGTAGCTTGCTCGTCGAGGGTGCTGCAACGACACGAACACGATAGTTCGCGGGTACGAGAGACTCTGCTCATGGTTGGTAGTGGTACGGTCTAACTCTAGTCGTCCAGGTTTCTAATTCCGTTCCCATCATGTGTACTGTGGAACTGGAACCCATGGCACTTTGGCAGGCCGTGAGTCCTACGGGCTACGGCCCAAACTTTCGTCTCACACTAGTTTCTTTTTCCTGATGGAGTTTGATTAATAAAGTGGAGGAGGCCTGTTTCTAAAAAAACAGGCGCATTTGCTAAAAAAAACAGGTGCAGGTTGGTACTTTCGCATGCAAAAGAATCCATCAGAATGATACAGATAGGAGCCTAGGAGGCCGATCGATCAATAGCCAATGGGCCATGGTTATCTCTGAAAATGCAATCCCAGCCACCTGACTGACCAGTGACCACGTAAATTTTAAAAAAACCCACAACTGATGGTTTGGCATTATTAATTAAAAGATAATACTAGCACGATAGGATCCGAATAAAGGCCTTGTTTAGTTACCTGATTCGGGGTGGCCGAATTTGCACAGTGCCACCCTGAACACTGTAGCATTTTTTTTTTTGTTTTTTAGTGTAAAAAATTGTCTAAAAATTGATTAATTAGACTAAAAATGTTCATCTCGTAAAGTACAACAAAACTGTGCAATTAATTTATGATTTCATCATTTAGTACTTCATGCATTTACCAGCATTTTGATGTGATAGGGAATCTTCTTTTTACATAGTGAAATTTAGAGGTGAATTCTGAAATCTAAACAAAGGAAAGACATTTGGTCATGGACGGCAACCGCCCTACTCGGAACTCCGAAGTTACGTCGTCGGTCTGGCTGCCTGTGTCACTGCGCGCCAAATTATTGTTTAACTGGGAAAAAAACACCACGGTCGAGGTTAATTGTTTTCTGCCGGTGTACCTGAGACTTCAACCGGAGATAAAACAAAGAAAGCCAAACATGCAGGAAAGCACGGGATTTGTCATTCGTCCTCTGCCTGGACTGCTCTCGTCTCGTGTGCATGACCATCGGGCAAACCCGCGTTCACCTGCAGGTTCTCCGCTCTCATTTTAGTCCCATACCGCTAATCGAAGGCAGAGCAACCCAACTTAATAAGCGACACAGCCGAGCCCGCGCCGCCAGGTCCGGTGGCGCGGGCCTGTAACTCCAGCCACCGGAGGGCGAAAGAGTTGGTACAGTGACAGGGCTGCTGGGCCAGATGCTGGTTGGTTTGCGGAGAGGAAACTAGATATATACTTTGGGCCCCAGCCTGGGTTGTGAGTTTGAGCCAGCAGCTCAACCCAAGACGACGGGCAATTGGCCTGGGGAGCTCGCCGAATCGGCGATTGGGCCGGGGCCTAGATGCCCCAGCATTTGGGAGGCCTTGTTGTATGGCGATTGGCTGGGGCCTAGATGTCCCAGGATTTTGAGGCCCTATTGTACGTCTCCCTGGGTTTCCATGCGGGGTTTATATGCATTAGGGGCCCGATGGGCCCTCCCGTATGGTTGTTCTGGTTCACTCACTTACCCCTCTCACCAACTCTTTTTTTCTTTATTACTTATCAATTATTACTAACATAAATGCAGACATAGATTAGTAATTCAGTGATACTGTGAAAATTTCTTATTAGTTATTCAGGGACGCAACACTGAAAATGAGGATGAATATAACGTCCATCGTTCTGAATCAACTAAGAGTTTGTCTGCAAAATCTCACCAACTCTTTTTTTTTCTTATTATTATTACTAACAAACATACATGCAAACATAGATCAGTAATTCAGTGATACTGTGAAAATTTCGTATAATGAGGATGAATATAAGGTCCATCGTTCTGAATCAACTAATAAGAGTTTGTCTGCAAAAGCTTATATATAGTAGCAACTATGAGTTGTCTAGCTTCAGAAGATGAGGATGTCTGCCTTACTTGTCTGGAAGGTTTGACCCTATTCGCTTATCTTATAAGCCGTACTTTTTTAGTCAATGAACAGTGTTTTTCTCTCACAATAAATCAGCGAACAGTACTTTCAGCTATGACTTTTCAGCCAAGCGAACATGGCCTTTGTGTTCAAATAAATTTTCCTAAGCACATAGCAGTTTATCTTGGTGACTGAACATTTTGTTCACCAATTCATTATGATTAATTCACTGTGCAGAATACACGCCAGGCGATCCAGAACTTATAACTAAGTGTTGTCACCATTTCCATCTTGGTTGTATTTAGAAATGGATAGAGAGAAGTGATACATGCCCAGATTGTGGAAAGGTATAAAAAAACTGGACCTGCAGGGGGTAAGCCACCCCCTAGGCATTGCTGTAAGAGAGAAGATCTTCTCACACAGGCCGAGAAAACCCCGAACCCCTACCCCACCCTGATACAGTTGTATCGTTGCCCTGTGAGAACCGGGTCAGATCTTTTTGACCTGTGCTTTGGCTAGGGGACAGACGAGGGGATTTTTTTAACCCCAGCCTGAAATTCTCTCACACGGGGAGTGGAATTCAGGACCTGAGGAGTGCCGCCGAGGCCACCTAACCAGTTCAGCTAGGCACCCTTTGGCGATTGTGGAAATGTATAAAAGTGATGGTTCTGCATGCACTCTTCTAGTTTTCACATCTCAAACAGAGATCATAATCGCTAATCACCTATCATCAGTTCCTAAGGTGTAATTACATGATCTCACATCAGGTGAAATAGTGCCATGGTCTAAGAATGCCTGCAAAGCTTGGTTGGGCATCGTGTTGACCTGAAAGTGCATCACTCCAGAGTTATTTTTGTGAAGTTAAGAATGCCTATTCAAGCTGGGTTCTTGACACCGGTGGATGCCCACAACAACCTCTGTTTCTTGGCACCTTTCTTGGCCAACGCCTCCCACCTTGGACCAGAGAATTTCTTCTAGTAGACCTAATTTGCTAGTTTGGGCCAGAGAACAGAGGATGGTCATATTGCATACCTTTGTGAATAGTTAAGTTCTAACATTAAGGGGCAGTTAATTCTAGTTTTATTTTCCTTTACTCTCAAGGCAAGCGCCTCGGTGTTCCAACTCGGCTGAGAGTAAAGAAGGATGCAACACTGGTAATTCAGGCCTTGTTTAGATGACCGACTCGGGGTGGTTGATTTTGCACAGTGCCACCTTGAGCACTGTAGCACTTTTGTTTTTTTAATAATTGTATAAATCTTGATTAATTAGTATCAAAATGTTCGTCTCGCAAAGTACAATAAAATTGTACAATTAATTTTTGATTTCATCTACATTTAGTACTCCATATATGTGCCGGTATTTTGATATGGAGAATCTTTTTTCGCATAGTGAAATTTAAGGGTGAATTCTGGAATCTAAACCAGGCCAAAGGATAAGTCACTCAAACCCGAAGCCTCACGCCCATCAAGGTAATCATTAAGCACGTCCCGGGAGGCTCTCCTCACGTTCCTGCGCGACGCCGTGCTGCTGCACCCGCGCCGTCTGCCTCGGCGGCGACGGACACGGACCCCGCCCGTGGGCGCGGTGCCCGTGACGCCCACCGACGACGCAGGCCGCACTGAGCCCGATCTGCGTCCGGCTGGCGCATGCCCACGGTCGATGTTGGTTTCTGCCGGTGTGACTTGAGACTTCAACCGGAGAAAACAAAGAAAGCCAAAACAGGAAGGCACGGGATTTCTCATTCGTCCTCTGCCTGGACTGCTGCTCTCGTGCATGACCATCACGCAAAAAACCCACGTTCATCTGCAGGTTCTAGTGTTCTTGTAGTGCCGTACCCTAATCGAAGGCACATCCACCCAGCTTAGAAAGGAACGCAGCCGAACACGCGCTGCCTACTCTACGGTCATGACCTATGCTACATCCACACTGACAAATGCACCCAGATCTCTCGGGCATTCTCTGTCCTTACTCAACCAAATCCGACGATTAACGTTTAGTGTGTCTGCTCTTCCGCAGACGCGCGCCCTCCCTCCGCCCGCACTTTCCCACGCCCGCGGCAAGCTGGCCACGGTTCGATTCCTCAAGGTGAATTCTTTTACGGAAAAAAATTAAACATCAACGCGCTACCTTCCGCTGCGCTCACCTTCCTCTTTACTCGCGACCTCTCGTGAGTCGCGATCGCGACTAGGCCGGTGGCGCCTCCCTCTCCGCCCACGGCATCCCTCCCCTGCCGGTGCTTCCATCTCGTAATCAGGCCGGCACCGCGCGTCCCCTCTCCCGTCCTCATCGAGTGCCTCCGTCTCCTTCTCCAAGTCCGGTGGACGGCTTGGGTTTCGTCCGGCAGCGGCCGCGCCGGGCGTAGGATCCCTCGCCGGCCGCACCTCTCTCAACCTCACCTACATGGCCCCTCCGTCCCCAGGGCTGAGCCCCCAACTGCACCCGGTGGCAGCGGCGCAGCCAGGCCTGCGCCCACGGTGGCCCCCGGCGACCACACGGCCAGGTCTGCACGCACGACGGACCCTGGCGACAGCGCGACTCCAATCCACATGGCACGTCAGGGCCCCCGATTCGAACACTTTCTCCTCTGCCGCCGCCTCCGCTCGCCTCGCCTCTTCTTGTTCGCCGCCGCTGATCCCCCCTCACGATTTGGACGCAGTGAATCAGTTCTCTTCGGTTCCTCCCAATCCCACCCACCGAGGTTCTCCTCTCCCCGTCCCCAAACAGCTGATTGCCTTTGTACTCTGCTAGTGAGTAAAACCTAGCTTGCTTGGTTTTCTTTCTCTTTTACAGTATTTCTGATGATCTGATGAGATGAATGCGGGCGACTGGGTCCCAGATTTTCGGATTCGTTTGGTGCTTCCTATAATAAGCAATCAGGTTACTCTTCTTTTTCAGCGCGCCAAGTCCATCGACGTCGAGCGGCGGTTTCGCTGGACCCGATGCCCAACGTTATGGCCGCCGCCCCTGTCGGCTGCTCACCTCGTGGGGTGATTCCGGCGCGATCGAGCAGATCATCTCTTCCTGGGGTTGCTAGAGGTACGTCCATGCCGTCTTCTGGGTTCCATCTGTTGGCATCCGACAGTGGCGATGTCGTCCTGTAATAATAGTTGTGGATAAAAGTGTTATTTGTCGTAGTTTCTGTCGCCTTCGAGGGCCACGTTTGGTTCAAGCCAGAAAGGATTCTATTTTTCTTCTTATACCATTTATTTATTACTAGCAAATATGCCCGTACGTTGCAATGGGAGAAAGAAAACATCAAATGTTCATGAAAAGCGACGATAGAATGTTATATATCTCTTTACGTTTTATCTCTTTCATAAAGTTCAAAATCTATAATTTATTTTATTGGTAACCATGACATCCATGGTATTAGTTAATTAATATTTTCGATAATGACCCACCACAGGTGTCCGGCTGTGACTCTCGTCCGGACGCGGCTCTATAGGAGTGGACCCCATCTATCTCATAAACAAAAAAAAAACAAATCCCTACTCCCACGTATGTTTATCCGCCTAGCTCCGAAGCAGCGTGGCCGCTCATCCGTCTGCCCCCTTTCCCATCGCGGACTGTCGGGTTGCGGCGCTATGCCCTTCCCCATCAATGGGCGCGCCGTGCGCCCTCACCCCCTACGCCGCTCACCTACGTCCCAATCACCTGCGCCGCTCACCTACGTCCCAGTCACCTGCGCCGCTCGCTCTCTCGCTGTCTATCCGTCACCCGTCATCGTCGGGCGTGTCGCAGACCCCCGCCATGGCCGCTGGGGCGCACGTGCCATGGCGCCTCAGGTCTTCCCCGACCAAGCCAAGGGCATCCATGAGCGTTGTTGATGCTGGTGGTGCTCGCACGTCGCGGCTCGCCGCCGAATCCCACCCCAACAACCGAAATCGACCGGCCCTGATCTTCCCCTTCCCTATGTTGTAAATGTATGTTTAAGTGTTTTAGATGTTTCAGATGTATGTTGCAATTGTTACATATGGATCTTGCAAAAGTAGATCGGGATGTGTTGCACATTTTGCATATTTTTGTAAGTCTTTTCAGTTGTATGTTGCAAGCGTTTTGAAAAAAATATTTCAAAAGTATGTTGCAGCAAGTGTTTTATGTGGATGTTGCATATCTTTCACATACATGTTGTAAGTGTTTTATCTGAATATTGCATATGTTTCACACATATGTTGCAACTGTATTTTCAAATATTTCATCTGTGTCCGATATATGTTACATCAAAGTGTTTCATGTTGCAATTGTTTCACGGGGCACGGTGGATGATGGGCGCATGGCCCGGACGCCTGAGATGGGGGCGCGGTAGGGCTGGGGGTGGATGAGAGCGCAGTGAGCTAGGAGCCAGCTCCTAGGTCCCGCTTATGCGGAGAGAGAGGAGGGGTCAGGGGGAATGAGCAGGGCATGACGGGAAGTAGGGTGCGCATGCGAGGTGGGGCGAGGTGGACGGGAGCGGGCTGCGCGATTGTCCATATTCAGACGCGAGAAGCAGCTGGCTTGTCCAGCTTGAAATGCATGTGTATTTATTTACCATCTTGTAGGATTATTTTTTCATATTATGTAATTTCATATGTGTATTTATTTACCATCTTGTAGGATTATTTTTTCATATTATGTAATTTCATATGTCGATGGTTTATTTTTTTGACCACAAAATTATTGGTACAATAAGTTTTAAGTTTAAATGGTTTTTCATGCATGCCCGTTTTCAAATTATGTAAATTAATCTAGAATCATTTGTTAAAAAGAAAAAAGGAAGAAAAAAAAGTGATCGGGTCACCTTCTCCTATCAATCCAGCCGATCTTTTTTTTTCTTTTTTTATATTTAAAAATTTGATCCGGCCGATCTCAAGGAGCGGCAATTGCTACACACGAGCTGGTACAGGCTGTCGCGCTGTGCGCCTTACTAAGTCGCATGAGGTAATAGGACGCCAGGCCTAGACTAGTCTAGTCTGTTGACTGGCTGGCCTAAAATTTGTTTGGGCCAAGAGTAGACAACGTGCTACGGAGCAAATTATAGCCTTTTTTGTTTAATAATTGTTATTGCCATATCGCCTGCAAATCTGTGAGCTCCGTAGCTAATAAACAATGACCGTCGTCGTGACAATAAAATATAGTAAATTAGACAAAATAAGTATATTATATTCCTAATAATTCCTATTCCTATATACACACTATATGTATTCCTATTCCTATGTATATATGATTGATGTTTTTATTTTTATTTTATATATTATTATATTCTTATATGAGAGAAGAAGAGATGTTAAGAGTGAAGGATTTGCGTGGAGTTACTTAGAGAAGGCCACAAAAAAATAGATGGACGAAAAAAACACCTGAAATTTTGTCTCTTTATGATTAGGTATATAAATATGGGCACTCATTTGCAACTTGCAAAGGGCAGGATTTTACTTTGTGTTCTTTTTATGCCTGCTACTAATCTTCCACGACTAGTATTCTAATTGTTATCTTATTCCTTTCTTCGAACAGCATATGCAGAGAGGTGGTTGGTTGCAGAAAACATAAACCTGCCAAACAAGGCATGAACCTCATTGTTGATTATTATACGTGTGCAATTTTGTTGTGGGTTTCTGTTAAATAACACTAGCATGCTAATAAATTGCAGCATAAGGAGGAACTGGAGACTACAATAAGGAATCAGCTCCACAGGCCCCACGTTGCCACCTTCTTCATACGACACAGCCTGGGTTTCTATGGTGCCAATGCGGGGCTCTCATCAGACTCCCAGCTTCCCACAGTGTGTTAAGTGGATACTGCAGAACCAGTAGGATGATGGATCTTGGGGTGTCAGCCAATCTGGCTCAACATTCAACAAGGATGTTCTCCTATCCACATTGGCATGTGTTCTTGCGTTGAAGAGACGGAATGTTGGCAGATAGAAGATGTGGAGAGGTATAAATTGAGGTTCATTGAGAGAGATTTGAAGGTATTTCTATTTCAGTGAAAATTGATGCTGATCAATCACCTTTTTTCCTTTTGTGTTTTAATGGGACTGCATTTCATTGGGAGGAACTTGTCTGTTGCTATGGACGAGCAAGTCGTTGCTCCTATAGGTTTCAACATGCGGCAGAACCGTCTGAAATAGCACACTCCCGGAGGCACTTGTCTTCCATGAGACAATGAGTACCTTGAAAGCGAACTAATTCGAGCAGTTCTGTCGAACACACCCAACGGGAGAACTTGAAACAATCCACATTTTACAACCAGGATCCAATAATTAGTACAATGTTACAATACTTAGTCTATTTCATACAACATAGCATCTCAAAAATTATTTATTACAATACCAAAGTTTAGAGTGTGACAGATTAAACAACGGAATAAAAATAAACATCTAGCGGTAAGGTACACGGATCCGTCTATGCTCACCAGAAAAATCTTTCACATAAGGTCTAACTTCTCAAGGTGCACCTGCAACAAAGGTAAAATAATCCTGAGTACACAATATACTCGCAAGACTTACTCGACTTTTAAGGAAAATAATCCTTAGATTATTAGCAACCATGTTTAATTCATTATCCAACATTCTGCGTAAGAACCTGTTCTATTTTCAAGCACGAGTTGAGCAATCAGAACCATTTTCCTCCTCTTTCATATGTCAGTTCTTACTACTGTGCCAGATCGTAGTCAAGTCGTACCGTCACGTAGAAACGGCGATTCGAGAATCAATGTGCCCAGTTGGGTATCTCGAAAAATACACGCCTCGCTTGTACCCCAGGCACAAGCGAGACCAATCCGTTTCACTCATGTAAGGGTTCTAGGTCCCCGTTCAAACTTGGACTCCAAGCCTCCACACTTGAGGCCCGGTCTCGATGTGGTGCTTAGACCTCTACCTATAATACGAGAAGGTACTCAGCTAGACTTACCCGACATAACCAAAAATAAAATGACACCAAGGATCATGACAGGCTTTATGGTAGGATAGCTGACTCATTTGCAAAAATGCATTTTTAGTATTTAAAGAATCTTTTTCAGAAGCTTTGCATCAAGTTAAATCTTTATTAACCTGTAAACTACATTTACACCTGTACTAGAGTAATATGTAATTAAACAGGTAAGGATAACCAATGATCATTAACAACTTCCATCAGGTCATATTCCATATAACTGTCCAAGTGTTCCATCAATATTACTACGATAAAGTAACTCAAGTCAAGTGTTTCACTATCTAGTGAACGATGGCGATTCGAATCGATTATTAACTAGCTGGTAATTTATTCCTCACACAAACCTCACTCACCCGCTAAAGTGAGATATTGGTCACCGAGTCAACTATTCAGGTAACCACATGTACCGGGGGCCACCCGACTGCTCTTTGGCCTTATCATCGCGCCCCCGTGTTCTACCACACCTGCTCCAGTACAGTGCGTTGCGGGCAATCCACTCGGCTCGAATAATCTCCCAGCTTCGCGGTCGAAAGGTACATTATTCGGCCAACTAAATGTAAGGCATGCGTTCAACATGACTCGAGGCCCAACAATGGTCGGTCCTTAATCGACACAGACGGAAAATACTACAACTTGAAACTCTGCAAGTCTCCGTCCGATCTCAATTTTACATTAACACTTAGTTATTCTACGATAACATACTTATTCAAGCAGATCCAGGTAAACACCTATAGCTCACAGGTGACAGGAAATCACCCGACTTCTACCGGTCTAAGCAAGCTAAGCATATCTTGACTGCGAATACCAAGGTAGCAAGGATATGGTAGAACATGGTAAACAAGGTATAATGCAGCAACGGTTACAAACAACTTCTAAACGTAATGCATCAGTTAAAGTAAAGCATTAATAAAATATTTACAAACCAGGAGAGAAATACTCCGGGGCTTGTCTCTTTCGAAAGAGCTCGGGCGGTGGTCGGGACACTCTGGAAGATCCTCACCGACCTCCTCGTCGGCTTCGGGCACCTCCTGCTCTTCACCTCGGGCTGCCCTTTCGGCTCCTCGGAACTGCTACCGGAGTTACTTCTTGCGATCCTGTATGATGCAAATGTATAAGTGCTCATGCCTAGGTGCATTGCAGAGATGACATGTAATGATCATGATGAATGAGATGTAGATGAACAGGTTTACTTTATTACATAAAGTAGGAATATAACTCTTCTACAAGGTAGTCGACATCATCCAAGAACATGTACTAGTATGCTGCTACTACAATCATTCTCTACCATGCCAAGTCACCCCAGAAATCTAAGATGCTTCAAAGATACACCAAAGCAAATCTTATTAACTAGTCATGCATTAACAAGGTTAATTAAACCCTAATTGCAACTAGGTTTGAACAGCAACACCTATTTTGGTAGCACAGAAAAATCTGAGAAAATTACAGAAGCTTACTATCATCTAATCTAGTATGCCACAAATATTTCATTACATTTGGAGAACTAGAACTGCCTACACAAAAATAACAAGCTAGGGCCTAAAACTGAGCATAAAAATACTTTATACTATGAAAAGTGTCAAACAAAAGATTTAACATTTTTCCTACATTCCACACAATAAACAGTAACTAGAGAAAAATTTTTATATGCATGTTTTATTCATATTTTCTCTCTATCAAAAATAACAATTATTAATAATAATAAGCACTTGTACTACACATCAAAAAATTTCTACAGAACATGCATGGCATATATTTTTTCTAGAAAGTACATCACAAAAGAAAATTATTGCAAGTGGAACCATATTTTTCTGAGCTTTTTATGATTTATTACATATTTATCAAGAAAACAGCAATAATAAGAATTAAATATTTCTACACAGAAAAGTATCACAAAACTAACATGCAATATTTTTAAACTGTAGATTTACTCATGAGAAACACTACAAAATTTGTTTCGCAATTTTTGGAGCTATAAATCTTGAGATATGATTTTTAAAAGCTTTTTCATAATTTCTGGAAATTGTTTATCTAAATCATTTCAAAACGAACGACTCCTGAAATGCTACAGGCACCCGGTCCAGTGCACCCACACCCTGTTACTGCCACTGCAGCAGGGACCCGCGGTCAATCGGGACCCACCCGTCAGCCACCCGGGAGCAGAGGCGGCGCTGACCGGCGGCAAGCTCGCCGCCGGTGAGATCTCCGGTGACGGGGAGGACACCACCATGCTCCCCGCACCGAGGCGCACCCAGCGTGCCAACCCCGAGCAGCGCGGGAGCTCCGGAGGAAGCTCACCGGCGGGAATGGCGGGCCGATGGCGCTGCTCACCGTCGGGCGGCCAACACCGGTCGTGGTGAGGCGCGAGAGAGGGTGCACGAGCGTCGCGAGAGCTAGGCAAACGCAATGCGCGCACGGGAAAAGGAGAAGGGGGATGGAGGAGCTCTGGCCACGCACGCCGACCAACGACGGCCATGACGGGCAACAGAGGAGAAAACGCCCAATAGGGCCTCACCGTGGCTCGACCCGAGACGCTAGGGCGCGTCCAGCACCGAGGAAGGGGTGGCAGAGAGGGTGGCGAGAGGAATCGAAGGGAGGCGCGGCCGTCGAGCGGGAACGGCGGCGTGGAGGTGAGTGGTGCCGGTGATGGTGCGACGGCGCTGCTGCTGCGGTTCGCACTAGCGAGGCGAGCGGAGGCGAAGTGAGAAGGGATGGAATGAGGGCAGAGCAAGCGCGGGCGGTTCAAGAGGCCGGGCGCGGCCGTGGGGGCCACCGAGCGCCACCCGGCGGCCGACGCCGACGTACGGGCGCCACGGGGCGGGCGGACTCTGCCACGAGCGCCACGGCATCGCGCGCGTGCGGGCGGGAGGAAGCGGGCGCTGACGCGGGCCGGGCCGCTTGCGCGAGCAGGCCGAAACGGAGGCGGCGGCCCGTTAAGGCCGGAAAACCCTTTTCCTTTTATAAATAATTTACAGATTTTTCTAAATTGATTCAATTTCAAATTTGAAGATGAAAAAGACATTTTCACAAGTTGTCCCCAAAATAAAAGTTGTTCAAAATTTAATTCTATACAACTTTCATGTAGGGCACTTTTCAAAATTCTGAACATATTTTGAATTAGTGATTTAAAGTCCAATTTTTAAATAAAAACTTATTTTTCAAGAATATTTTTAAAAGTAAAATTTGGGGAGATTTTGAATACAAAAGTTGCTCCAAAAATCATGCTAATTAATTCTAAGTCATTTAAAGTTATAGCCAAACAAGTTTTACCACTCTTAACAAGCAAATGCAATAATTTAGGGTTCAAACAGATGTTTTTCACACTTCAATTTAATTTCAAGTTATATTGCATGTGATGATAAAATGAATGTGATGCAAATGATCATGCTTTGGGATGTTAATGCATGCTTAACACCTAGGGGTGTTACACTCCTGATGTTGTTCATATTGTCTTTTGATTAATTCAAAATTTGACGTGAGCTTGTGAATAACGTACTGAAAGTCCTGATAGTTGATTTAATTTAGACAGGCTGTAGACAGTTCTTCTGGTTATGTTTCTAGGTACTGACGGAATCTGTTTCAAAATTGTAGGCTTTCTTCTAGAGGTCGGGTTATAATCTAATCTGCGCCTTTATGTGAGGAGAGCGATGACAGTGATGGGTTGTGTTACATGTGTTTTTTTTTCTTTTTATTCATTACTATGCTAGGCAGAGCCGGACCATGCCACAGTAAATATATCACTGAATATCTGGATCGATTCCTCTTTATGAATAAATCACTGAATAAAATCTTTTTATTCATTAGTATGCTAGGCAGTTGCCGTGGCGTTAACTTTCGAAAAAACCTGAAAGTCAAGCTCATCATATTTATAATCTTTTTCTTTATGTACTAGGCCTAGCTAGTTTACATTAGAAGCTAGGTTCTGTAAGCTTTTCCTCATATTAGTTTTGCAAGTTGATAGCTGGTTAAAAAAAGAGATAAGACATGGAAATACTACCCCTTTGTCAGATGGTTGCATGTGTTGTGAACCTCATAACTTACCGCTTGGGGCCACATTATCATAGTCACTGTATATGTTGTCATGTTTATACGTGTTGTCTAACCATTTTTGTTTGTTATATACGGGGACAAAGCCAGGAAATAGTCGGGGGGGGGGGGGGGGGTGAAGGTCATCTTCTACCTCTAGCAGCCCCTCCTACGGCTTCATCCATAGCTAACAAATCAAGGGGGGCTCCACGTGTTCGGCGGCGCGGGGGGGATCGAGCCCGGCTTGCCCTACTGTTGCCTTCGTCCCTAACTTATATATACAGGGCTTATGGCAGTGGCAAAGAAGATAGCCCTCTCTGTGACGTGCCAGGTTTTGGAAACGGTAGGATGAAGCTCTTTAGACATGTTTCATTTGTTGATTGCCCGGAATGATGAAATCATAGTGTTAGCACGGGCATCGAAACTTCCCGATGCTTTTATCTTCTTTCTGAAATATTATGGGAATATTTTTTTATAACAGTCAGTGACTAACAATTGCATTGCAAGTAGTGAGATTAGCGGAGCACTATATAAAGTTTATTATTATTCCTTCATTTCTTCCGGATCCTATTCACTTGGAAGAGGTAGTGAGAGAGCAGATTGCAGGGGTCGAGGATCTTGAATGCTCTTCAGCTTTTGTGAAATTTTGTTCTCACTTATCACTACTCTTGTTTGCCGCGACAATTTGGTGGTTGTAGAAGGATTCAGTGAGGAGTCTCTTTTTTCAGACCATTAAATTCACCTGGCTACAGAAGGATCAAACTGAGTCCAGATTTATGTTTTATAGCTGACTAAATATTTCTGATGTATTTGTTTTGTTAAATTTAGTTGTATAATACACATTCTCTGAATGGCGTATTGACGTATGTACAGGACAAATTTTTATAATATACTGAAAATGATGCAATGAATTGCTCTATTTATACGATGAAATACCACCATAGTTTCGTTGTTTGGTTATTTTTATATGAATGAAGTCGTAGCTTTAACACGAGTATTATACTAGTTATAATAATAATAAGGTGGGGCCCGTTGTACATCTCCCTTGGTTTCCATGCGGATGCGTGAGCCTTCGAAGGCTCTCTTCCGTGTGGTTGCCCTGGTTCACTCACCAACCCCTCTCACCAAACTGTTTTTTTTTCTTTTTTCTTTTACTAACAAACATACAATGCACAAACCAGCGACTGCGCTGGTAGATAGTACTATGAGCAAATATATATGATTATTTAGAAAAGATCATTCATTGACTTGGCCACGGTTACGTATAGAGGTGAAAAACATCTCTAAGAATTTGTACAAATAAAGCAAAAAGAGTGGCTAAAAGAGTGCTGTGGAGAGAACTGTGGCCAGAAAAAAAACATTAAAAATACATACCGTTTAGCTTATTTTAAGCATATAAGCAGCTTATAAGTTGTATCAAATATGACCTTAGCAATACTATAGAAACTATGTTATTTTTGAAGGAAACATTCATCGGTGGTTTTCGTTCAGCTATGGCTGTGGCTACAACCAAAAAAACTGATACCTACTGTAGCGATAAGTATTCAGCCTGTTCGTTTCGCTGGTTTATTGTGCTGAAAACACTGTTCGCTGGTTTGTTGTGAGAGAAAAATACTGCTGGATGGCTGCTGATTCTGCTGATAAGTCCAAACGAACAGGGCGATTGCCGCTACTGCAACGGCCGTTAAACAGAAGCGAACGGACTCATTGACTTGCAAGTATAGAAACAACTAAACTAGTAGTCCGTTTGACTGCATTTTAACGCAACACTACTGTACCTGCATCTCTCGTGAAAGTAGAACACTGTATGATGTTGGCGAGAAGTGCTGCAACCAATATTCACTGAGGCGACACTATTTACTGGTAATCAAACTCTGCTGATGTTATCCGTGTGGGATCTCTATGCATGCACCCCGAGAGCATTGGTCCTTGTGGCCATACATCCCTAAACGGTTGAAAATCTACAGGTTTGCAAAATCAAAAGAGACTCAACAAGGTGGCTGTTTCTCTTGCCAAAAAGGCGCGATTATCGACTATCCTAGCCACTTGTCTTTTCTCGTGTGAGGCTTTAGCGCACATCCCTATTTTTTGCCATGAAGTAATGGAAGCTATTTTTTTTGAAAAAAAAAAACAAAAAAAAACAGACGGTAGATTGGGACTGCCATCGGACCCCACCTGAATAGCCCAGATCTGTAGACCAACGGCGAGCAGTCCGTTCATTCTCCACCATCCGAGTAAGATCCTGCGGCCACCCTTGTCTGCCTCCGTCGCGCTGCGCCGGTGCCTACCCAATTCCGAGCGATCTCCGACCACGACGTTTTCCATCACTCCGCCGCCCTCCAGCTCCAGGCTCTAAGCTCCAAAACCCTAGCTATGCAGAAGCAGACAGGCAAGTCTGGCGGGACCGGTGGAGGCACGCCGGCGAAGCGCGGCCGCCCGTTCGGGAGCACCACCGGCGGCGGAGCCGCGGCCGCTGCCGCCGCGGGGGCGGTCGTCGACCCGGGTGCGTCCGCCGCGCTGGTCGGGCCGTCCCTCCAAGTCCTATCAGCCCTGTCAGGTAATCCGCTCATTCGTCTGCTACTGCAGTTCATCTAAGCCTATATGGGTTTCTAGGGCATGGAGCCTGAAGAACTGGGGTGCTGGTCCTCTGAATTGTTGCTCTTGCCTCCGATCCTTAGGGTAGAGTTGTCGGATGCAAATTAGGGGCTTTAGACCGTGAATAATCCTCTCTTTGAGCTGGAGCTGGAACGGTCCGTGTGATTTTTATGTGCTTGGTATTGACATTGGAGGCATTTGGGGTCCAAGATTTTCGCATCTGAGTGCACGTTTTAGGCCTTGTTTGGATGTTGTCGGATTCACCTCAATCTAAATGTGTTGGGGTGAATTTAATTTAAGTTCCCCACCCCAACACATGTGGATTGGTGCGAATCCGACTACATCCAAACAAGGCCTTATGCGGGGAGATATGGGGTCAGTTTGTTGTAGCTTGTTTTCTCAGAATCAACATCATTGCCATGTTGTCTTATGTTGGCAAAGCCACTTATGCTGAGGTATTACTGCAAAATCGTTGTGTAATGGTGTAGACTGTCGAATAAAATCTTGGGAGAAAAAACAACCGTCACAGTCATACAAACTAAGATTTACAGTGCAGCTAATTTAGCTTAACTTTCTGCTCCCTTCAGATCCCAGCTCATACTCTCGAAACACTCATGCAGAGTAGCAAAGTTTGCACATAATGGAAAAAGTTTGACCTCACAACTGAACCCTTTATAAAAACAGTGTGATACGGTAGAACACTAACGCTCTATCTTTCAGACCACTGCTCCACCTCCAATGCTTAGACACATAATTCAGGCCTGGATGAGGTTACAGAGTTCCAAACAACTTTGAATCTGGCCTTAATATGGCACAGCTCCAGCTCCAGGAGTTGTTGAAGTTGGGTATTCCTTGCTCTAAAATACATGAATCTGGAACTGGGATACACTAGACTACTTGATTGTATTGTATCATTGTATTTCTATTCTAGAGTAAATATGGATATCTAAACCACTTTAATTTGGTCAACAAATTCCATATCTGGCGTGGTGCTGTGAATTGGAGCTCTGTCAAATGAGAGCTGAGTTTCTATGTGACTAAAAATTGGACTTAGATATTTTTATACTTGTGCACATACCACATATCCTTGCTTGAAAGTGTATGTAGGTGCAAGCAGCCAAGCACTTTTACTATACAGATTTATATTGTGTGTACATGTTTTTATTTTCCCAATCTGGAAACAGCTATTTTGTACAGCTCACAAATCATGGTACGCTACAATTATGACCACCTTCTTTTGTGATTCTGCTCTCTGTATTTAAGATGCATAGAGTCTATATTGTCCGATTTTACTCTTGTTTTATCCCATTTGTTAGAGATGATATCTCATGTTCTTCATCATGCGCTTGAACTGCACAAGTAATCATTTTCTACTAACGGTTACCAGCATTGGCTGTTTGACAGATCAGAACAACAAAAGAATTGTCCTTGCATTGCAAAGTGGGTTGAAGTCAGAGATACTGTGGGCACTGAATGCCCTTACAGTACTCTCATTTAAGGAGAAGGACGACCAGCGACGAGATACAACACCTCTTGCTAAAGTTCCTGGGCTCCTTGATGCTCTTCTTCAAGTTGTATGTCTTCCTTTTTACTTTCCAGTTTGATGTTCCTTTTACAAAATCATGCAATTTCCTCTTTTTTTTATTTTTTTTGTCGTAATCTTTGTTCTGTCTAGCTAATGAGTGCTAGCTGTATTTGCATTAGAATGCATTTGAACTAGATTTAATCAAGTTAGCATCACCCTTTGACATAAACATTGAAGAAAATGGTAATGGCGTTATGCATACTATGATATGGCACCAATGCACCATTGCCCACTGTAGGTTTGTAGCCATGATACAAAGGAAAGAAAGATCATCGAATTATGGTTACCAAACCTTCACTTGTTTTAAATTTTATCCTACATGTTGCAAAAAAAAAAGCAAGGATAAGTCTGCCCAGAGTTCTCCCCATATCCCACAAGGGAACCCTTTTTCGTCCAGAGTCATATAAAACAGGTGCAAACCATGCCCTAGGACGATTGTAAGTGTTTTTTGGTGATTTGGTAGCGACAACATTGTTTTTTGTCATGTGGCAGTCACATCATTTACATGGAGATGAGAGAGGGAGAGAAAGAGGGAATGCGGCAGATAGAGATTTAACTGTGGAAGAGTCTGTCATGTTGATAACTTAACAATAAACTTCTTCCTAATAAAGTCAAAAGAGGCGTTCAATTATTACTGGGGGTCACCCAAGCACTTTCTCATCTCATCTTATTCATATGTTTCTTATATCAAATTAAATTCTTGCTAAGTAACACACTAATGTGCCAGTGTATTTCCTCAAAATGAAGCTACCATCATTTTTCTTTTGCATTCCGTCTTATGCTTTGATATCTTGTGCAGATTGATGAATGGAGAGATATTTCAATGCCTAAGGACCATATGAAACCACCCAGAGTAAGAACTTTAGGTGCCAACACAACACTCTCGGGCTTTGGCCAGGAGAACATGGAAAAAGTCTACTCTGACACTGCCACGTATGTTGTTACTAGTCTTACCAAGATCCTGACAACCCATCTCAGTATCCATGGCCCTTGCTGCCATACTTATGTTCTATAAAATGTGTTTATTACAGTACCTCTAATAATGAGCAATCAAAGACGGAAGACTCCAGTGTCACGAAGAAGCGTGCTGCAAGCTTTTGGTTTGATGAGGATGGCTTGTTTAACAATGATGATGAAGGGAGGGCAGAAAGGCAGCAGTGCGCTATTGCAGCCTCCAATATAATCCGCAATTTCTCTTTTATGCCAGAAAATGAGATTATCATGGTTCAACATAGGCATTGCTTGGAGACTATATTTCATTGCTTAGAAGACCAGAATAGAGGTAAATATTGAAATATTGTCCTGTGTCTTTGTTTTTTTTAGTTTATAGATAGATTAACTTGGTGATGGTCAAATGAGGCTACGTGAATGTGTTTGTCTCTTCAAATGTTGTGTCCAATTATTACCTGCATATGTTCCATCTAGGCTGTTTATTACTCTGCGAAAAATCCCCACGAGGTGACTTCCCCCTGGCTTTGTCTTAAGGTGCCAGTCTGCCAGATCCTTTAAGGAGGTATGTACACGACCTGTGACTGTGAACACCTGGGTGGACAGCCTCTCAACTGGAGGCTCTGCAACCGAGCTATTGCTCAATTCTCCACAAGCTTGGCAAAGAAACTGGCTATTTATGGTTCCTATTTTAACTGTGTTTGGTCTAACTCTGCAAAATATGGATGATGTGAAAGTTATATGTTTTTTTTGGTATGTTTGTACTCCGATTTGACTATCTGCTGTAACTTGAGTGAGCTATTTATCCTGGGGTTATGTGACATGTCTCCAGCTATTTTTCCGACAGGCTTTAACACATAATTGGGAACTCATGTTGTACTGGTATTTGTTATTGAGCAGAGGATGACGAGCTCATAACAAACATGGTGGAGACCCTTGTCAATTTAGCACCTGTGTTGGACCTGAGGATCTTCAGCTCATCAAAGCCATCGTTCATTAAAATGACGTAAGATGACTCTAGAACTGCATTATTCTTTACCAATTCATTTCTATTTTGAGGTTTACTCATTTGCCTGCTCTTTGCCAAGATAGTGAGAAAGGTGCAGTTCATGCCATAATGGGTGTGCTTTCTTCTTCCGTGAAGCCATGGCACTGTGCTGCTGCTGAATTGATTGGCCGTCTGATAATAAATCCAGACAACGAGCCATTTCTTCTTCCTGTCATTCCACAGGTAAATGTTTTTTGGAATTTGGACCACTCTTTGGATTTAGCAGTAGTATTTACTGTTGTGCTGTTATGCAGATGGATTCGAATAAAGCTATCTGTTTCTCAGCTCCTTCAGGTGTCATACTTACATTGGTTTACTTGATGCAGATATACAAACGACTAGTTGACCTATTGAGTGTACCAGCATATGATGCACAGGCTGCTGCTGTTAGTGCACTCTACAATGTATCCGAAGTGAATATGGATTGCAGGCTCAAGCTTGCCAGTGAGCGATGGTAAATGTCTGCTTCATACAATTAGACAAAGCATCCTAATATCGGAGAAGGGGCATTAAACAATCTGTAAAATTTACCATTTCGATGTCAATTGAACCAGGGCTGTCGATAGACTCCTAAAGATCGTGAAGACGCCGCATCCCGTGCCTGAGGTCTGCAGGAAGACGTCGATGATACTGGAGAGCCTTGTCTCTGAGCCTCAAAACAGGATGCATCTCCTTGTGCACGAGAACACTTTTGCTGAGATTCTGACATCAGAAGGGAAATACTCGGACACATTTGCTCGGATCCTGTATGAACTGACAGCAAGGCCAAGCAACAAAGTGACCTCGGGGCAAGCCATCTGGGGAAACATAAACTGATGCAACACAATATGTTGTTGGAATCTTGACTAGATGAGATGTAATGTAGGTACTTCGTTGACCATGTATTATGTTCCTGACTGTATGTAATAGGCTCTTTGCTGTACCGAGTTGCAGGCTTGCAGCTTGGCAACCTGGCCGAATCTGGGTAGTTTCTTTCATGGCTCTTCTATCTGTTTGTTTTAGTACTTGTGGTGCTCTGGAATGGTTGGTAGAAAATACGAGTAGCATGTAGCTGCTACGTATTTGTTTGAATCAGGTGCCTTAGGCTGGTTTTGCAGTGTTCATAAAATATTAAAGCCTCTGATAATTTGCTTCGTGCTGAAGCTTTACTAGAATGATGTCCCTGTACGCAATGGTGCAGTGCTCCACGAGCCGTTTTGGTAATAAATATTTGGAACTAGGTTGGGTTCTCATGTTTAATTGCAATGGTAGTGAAGGATTACTGTTCTGAATCCTCTGTAAAAGCTAGCTTGTCTCTGCTTAACACAGGTGACAGCTCTGGAAATATGCCAGCTCTGAATGGAAACTTCAGCTTGAACAGCAACGTTACGTCTTTCGTGATGCTATTCACAGGTAGCTGCAAACTTGGCTAGGCTAGCACATGTTGCAAAGTTCTTTGATGATTGATCCCAAGCAAAAGGCAAAACGTAAATTAGGCAGAGCAAGTTGGCAGCTTTTTCACTCCGGATCACGCCTTTTGGCTCCCAATTCCCATCCCTTGCAAATGCTGGAAAGGCTACAGTGTTTTTCTCTCACAACAAATCAGCGAACAGTACTTTCAGCTATGGCTTTTCAGCGAAGCGAACGGGCTTTGCAATTCCCTTGTCTTTTGTTTTTGATGAACAACACGATTTCCAAATCCCAAATTGCTAGCAACAGCATAGTCAAAGACCACGAGAAAAAAGGGTACTTTTGCTGAAAGGAAATGCAATGAACTCGTGACACTGCAATTTCCTGCATTTTGTTCTCTATCTAGAAACACCATCACGGCGTGGTTTGTTAACCAAGGAATGGTCAGAAGAGCAACACGGCACGTAGATTTCCACACAGTTCCACCGCATTAATTAATAATTAGTTAAAACGAAACTGGTGAAAAGAAAGGCCAAACAAACAAACAAGGAGCTTCCAGCTTTCTTCCTCGCTCTCTCTGCGTGCGTCTCCGTCTGCCATCGGCATCGCCCCCGCCACCACACGTCGACCTCTGCCTCCCCCTCTCCTGTCTGGGATCCGGCGCCTTGGAAGTTGGGATATCCCATCTCTGATCTCTCTCCTGCGCACCTCCCGGCTACCGCAATTGAGAATTTCTCCTCGCCGTCTCGGCGCCTCGTCTCGCCCGCTGCCGGGCACGCTCGTCCGTCGCTCCCCACCGGCAATGGCGGCCACCACCTTCCCTCTCCTCCTCCTCCTCCTGATAATCCTGTCCTCATCCGCCCGCGCCGACCCCGACGCTGTGGTGTCCAGGATCGCCTTCGGATCCTGCGCCAACCAGAGCGAGCCCCAGGTGGTCGACGGAACGCCCCACGCGGCCATGCCCGCCTATCCCATTTCGATCAATTGGTTGTGACGGGGACTGTTTCGTCGTGCAGCCCATTTGGGACGCCGTCGTGGGGTTCGGCCCGCAGGTGTTCGTCTGGCTCGGGGACAACGTCTACGGCGACAACAAGCGCCCGTTCCGGGTCTTCGGGAGGGACCGCACCGTGGGGCCCTGGAAGAACGCGCCGCGCTTCTACCCTTCCAGCGAGGAGGAGCTGCGGAGGCGGTACCAGCTCGCCAGGGCGCAGCCCGGGTACGCCAGGCTCAGGGAGACCGCTCAGGTCAGGCCTGGCCTCCTTTGCTTTCTTCCCCCCCGTGGACGATCGCAGCTGCTCGTTTAATTTGCTCCTGACCAATTTGCTTTGTCAGCTTTTGTGTCATGGCCTCATGAGATTTTGAGGGTCATATATATTGATACTACAATAAGATGGAGCATGCATATGCTGATGATACAGCATTACAATAATGACAAACGTACATAAAATCGAATATATATACTAGAATGCACTCCCCACCCCAGTCCCCACTCCCAAGTTGGTTCTATTCTATGGCAGAGAAGAAAGGCATTTTAGATAGACTTTTAATCTCCATCTGTGGGCTAGGGTGTCACTTTGTCTCTTCGTTTATTACAGTTTACGTATGTTCTGCACTTATGGACAGTTTTCAACACTGCCTCTTCTTCCCCCTTCTGAAAGATGGGAACTGGTGTGGTGTCACTACTGAAATTCACTAATTGCAGGTTATTGGAACATGGGATGACCATGATTATGGATTGAATGATGCAGGAAAAGAGTTTAGTGGGAAAGTGATTACTCAAAGGCTTCTGTTAGATTTCTTGGATGAACCTGAAGACAGTAAACGGTATGCACTTAGAAGCACTGGAGTTAATCTTTGTTTTCTTCATTTTTATGTTGTGTAGTTATTGTTTGTTGAATCGATTCAGACCAAGCATTGTCCTACAACCTGTCTTACATACTTGTGTCCACACCACTACCTATTTTTCCTCATTAGAAAACAGCATCCTTCACTGGAAATACTGCATTTCATCAACACCACATTACTTGGGGAATTCATTTTTAAACTTGGACACTCAAACATCTGTTTAATTTTCTTATATCCTTTAACCATCATACAATTCATAAGTGAGTTCTATTGTTTGCTCTGCATTTATTTCAACTAAACATGGATCACTATCAACTTATCAAGTCTGTGTCTATAACGCTTGATCTCATTTAGATTTTTATTTACCTCCGGCCTTTGTTGTTGTAAGTTTAACATATATATATATATATATATATATATATATATATATATATATATATATATATATATATATATATATATATATATATATATATATATAGTTTTTTTGGAGGGATCAGCAGGAGTTGTCTCTTTTTACGTTCCTTAATCTCTGCTCTTGTTCTGTTCTGTAATAACATATATAGTTCAATAGCTGTAGCAACTTTCTGGTAAATTTCTTCCATTTTTTATTTGTTTGTCGTTTCTTTCTCTATTGGAATTTAAGGTAGGATGGAATGTTATTGCCATTGTTGCTCTAATGGTATTTCCTTGTTACTTTTGTGGTCACAGTAACATTAAAGTCTTCTTCCAGGATGTGACCAGACATTTGTGTTTGAGTTTCAGGATCTGCATACATACAGACATACACCCGCAGATGTCTCATAATAATCTTATTCATTTTTTAACGGTCAACTAGGGAAGAAATCTCCCTGCCTGATAATTTAATACTCTATTGTTGTTTGTTTAGGAGGAAACAAGCTGGTGTTTATGCCTCATACATGTTTGGCCCTGAAGGAAAACGTGTGAAGGTTTAGTCTCTTATGTCATGTTCAATTTTGCTGTTAACTAGAGAAGGTTTATCTAATTTCTTTTTCAGATAGGGTGATATAACACATCATCGTACTCATGATGCAGTGATTCTTTAAGTCTTTGCTATGTTCTCCTTTTTTTTCATTATTATGAGTCTAGTAAAATTTCCTTCAAAACAAATTCTCAAAATGGGTCATATATCCCTTCCGGTTATCCTTGGCTCTGTTTTGGCTTTGTTATTTGTTCCTTGAATGCAAACTTATCTCAGCAATTGATACTTTGTATTTAATGATGTCCAAGTTTTCAAAAACTTGCTACTCTGTGAATTTGAATCCAGTCATTGCTTTGTATTTTAAATATTCTCAAGATAAAAACAATAGGAAAGTGTGTTCAACAATAGATAATGGGCAAAATTAAAGATCAAGGTCAATTATGTTTGCAGGATACAAAGACAAAAAATACATATTTCTTGTAAACCAAAAAACATTTATGAACAGTGCGACACATTGCTATACTGTTTCCCCCCTTTGATATCTGGACATCTGGTAGCCTTAGGTTCAAATTTTTTTAGTGATATAGAGCATGTCCTCCTCTTATATATGTAAACTTTGAGAACTTCACATAAATTTTTTATGGATATTTGATATTTATCCAATTTACACCAGATATTGGCCTATTAAGTTTAGTACATCGTTACAACATACGCGTATGTTACATCTTTAATTTTATGGATAGTTGATACTTATCCAATTTACACCGGATATTGCCCTATTAAGTTTAATACATCGCTACAACATATAAATTGTATTTTATCATCAATTTTGAATTAAAGGTAACAGCAATGTATTGCAGGTAATCTTGCTGGATACCAGATATCACAGAGACCCGCTATTAAGTGATGGAACTATTCTGGGAGATCCCCAGTGGCAGTGGCTAGAGAGGGAGCTTCATGGTCCTCGATCAGAGATCACTATCATTGGATCTTCGATCCAGGTAAACCTATTATTTCATGTATATATGTACTTGTTGAAAACTTTAAAAAATGTACTTCAAAAACTAATCTAGCCAGGAACCAAAGATGGTCAGATAGAAATTGTATACCACAAGTTTTCACAGCAAAAGCTATTAAAATGCTCACTCCCATGGAGCTTTCTGGATGCACACCTTAGTTTCCCACTAATGGGCTGCATAGAAGTTTTGAAAAAACTTCACAAACTTTTACAATGTCAGAAATCTGTATATGGAAATGCACCTTACCAGAAGTTTTATTTTAGTGATAGTATAAAATATCTCGTATTATTTGGTAGGCTGTTTTTCCCTCAAATAAAACAGATGGTACATGTGATTGTATTTGGTAACGGAATTTGAATAATACATACATTCACCTATTTGGCAGCTCTTCAATGGGCAGAGAATATCCTTATGATTCATCGCTCTATATTTTATGTCTTAATGCTTTCACTATAATAAGCAATTGCATTTTCCTTCATTTTTTTATATGCTATATGCAGTGTAACTTCCATTTGTATATGTTCAAATGTACAGGTAGTGTCTAATCTTTCAGCCACTACTGGGCCTTTGTTCTATGTGGAGTCCTGGGCACGCTTCCCAAGGGAAAGAGAAAGGCTGTTCAGATTGATTGATAGTAGTAAGGTTGGTTACTATTACTTTCCTGTGGACAAGCTATTATTTAGGGTCTAAGCCTTTCCATAAATAATAAAATGCAGTAGTTGCTAGCATATCTCCTTCAATTAACTTTTGAAGGAATCCTGAGTCTTCTAGAATATACCATGATACCCAGATGTTTATGTGTTCATTACTCTTATGAAACATCTATGGACTGTGTGACTATTTGCAGAGACCTGGTGTGATATTTATTAGTGGGGATGTCCATTTCGGAGAAATCACCAGATTCGACTGTGGAGCTCAATACCCGTCGTACGATGTTACTTCGAGTGGTCTTACCCAGTCTGTTGACAACACTGTGCCAGAAGTATTTCAACCTCTTATGAGACTTCTGGCAGTACTAACACCAACTACCATGCGAGTTTTGAGCCCAAATTGCCTGTATAAATCATGCACAACAGGTACAACTCTTTCTTGCATAGAACCTTATAAGTATGAATCCATCAGTGTCGGATAGCTTGTTTTGTTTTACTGAATTTCTTGGTTTTTTTTAAGATCAAAGGTCGTTTCTGTTCTTTTTGAACCAGTAAGCTGTTGATTCTGGACTGAACTAAAACTCTCCAAAAAAACATGCAGTTCATTTATACTGTAAAATGTTATCACAGGGCATCTTAAGGCATTGCTAAGATTTCTATATGCTTATCTTATTTCCTGCTGTGTTCTGTTTTGGTTATACTTGTACTGTTAAATCATTTGTGTTTTGCTGTTGCAGGCCAACCAAATTTCGGAGCAATTGAAATTGATTGGAATGCTGTACCTCCGCGGATTAAACTTGAACTAAGAGATGTTGAGGGTCGTTCTGTTCACAGTGTAGAGTTCCCTATATCTGAACTGCAGCCCTCGGATGGGCACGCAATCAAAAGACAACCCCATACATTCCAACGTCACTGTACTCTCGAAACAGAGCTCCCATGGCTAACACGATACCGGCTTGCTCTGATGTTATTTGTCACCATATCTGGTATGCTACTCACATCCATCTCAATCATTCCAACCATATATATATAAATCAACATTATAAGTTTATAACCCCCCTGAACAGTCTTGTAGATGTTTTGCGTTGGACCTTCGGACATCTTCCTAATTCACTTTTTTTTTCTTCTTGCAGTTTTTGTCGTTGCTGTGGTGCTTCTAGCAATCACCTGCTTGTCAAACTTTACTAAATCCAGTAAGAAAAGCAAAAAGGAATAGCTGTGAGGTGCGGAAGACAAACGAAGATTCGGTCCAGCTAAGCTAAATTTCACACTGACCAGGATCCTATACCACAGACCATGCCTTGAGCAGGCAAGAACCAGATGGCACCGCAGTATCAATGAGTACACTATGCTGTTCAATTTGCAAAGCGCAGATTGGATAGGTATGTTAGCTAACAAGGACAGTAACATACAACCATGGACTGCATCGTGTAGCCTAGCTTTTCTGAATCGTTATTTTCCGTCTCATGTCTTCCGTCCTGTTTGTGTTTCTGGTAACTGGTAAGCATTGTGTTGAGTAAAATCTTGGAGGCGGGAGTGTCCCACAAGTAGTCACCCAACTAGTTACACCAGCTTAGTGATATACTTTAACAAAGTTCGAGAGACAGTATGTGACACTGATGTGAAATCGACTCGCGAGTACAAGAACGGCATATTCAACACGCCGTTGCTAATATGAATTGAGAAATTGGTGTTCGAGATGCACGCAGATCCTGAAACTGCTTAGCGGCTTAGTGAGACGTTGTTGTGGATCAAGTTTGAGATCTACTGTATGTTAGCATCTGAACAATACTTTAGGTAAAGGAAACCATATATTATATAAGAAAGTCATACGGTACTGAAATATTTTTGAGGTTTGAAAAGAAGTGTAGTAGTGCGCGCAGATTATAATGATCAAGTTGTGATTCATAACCACTACCAAATCCAACTATTTGGATAACCAGCAGGAGAAGCCTTAGTGAACTAATAACTAAGAAACTCATATTTTTAGAGTAAAGATATTAAAGTTTTTATTTTTGGGGTGCCCAGGAAAATATATGTTTCCTTTTTGTGTAACTTCTGGTACAAAATAAAAACTATCATCTCTTTTATGGTCTTTTTTTTTTTGCTCTGGGGTCACGACCAAATAATCCATAGTATTATCACTACCATGCATGTAAATATTAGGTGGGTTGCGAAAACCAAAAAGGCAGAACCTGAACAAAGTTCAAATTTTGTGCTTATATCTTGAGCAATCATCTTTGAAGAAATTGTGGAGAACCGACGCTATCGCAAACGTTAAATTAACTAACAAAAGATGTGAGTGTACTAGATATTATATAACACAGTATAGCATGTAAGACTGCATAATTGTTGCACTGAACCTGAGAGAGCAGTACATTTCTCCTCTTTTGTTCTGAAAACATTCAGACAGATTAATTTAGGTCATGAACGTTTAGCCCAATCAGACAAATACGATGGATCAATTCCAAAAATTGCCCTCAAATGTTAGAACAAAGCATGAAAAGAAAAAGAGTTGATGGGAGGGGTTAGTGAGTGAGCCAGGGAGTGACCATACGAGTCCCT
This sequence comes from Saccharum hybrid cultivar R570, assembly GCA_038087645.1. Taxonomy (NCBI): domain Eukaryota; kingdom Viridiplantae; phylum Streptophyta; class Magnoliopsida; order Poales; family Poaceae; genus Saccharum; species Saccharum hybrid cultivar. Next base: position 3,520,283 of record JAQSUU010000191.1, on the reverse strand, counting down.
GGTTACCTTAATGGGTAGAGGATCAGAGGGGAGCGGTGTTCTCCCTTTTGACCACCCGTATGGACACATGACGAGACGCAGCTTGGGCTCCGGCAACCCCCTCGGGGCTGACCGTTCTCTTATGCCGAAGCGTAGAACGATTCGGCTTTGCCCTTCCGTTCAAGACGGATGGACCTCCCCAGTTTCCTAGGCTCAAGAACTCACTACCCAGGCGGCAGAGGCCCAACCGTTGGGCCGGGCCAGAACCATGTCACCACACCAACTCTTTAGCCCTCCACCTGACTGGAGTGACAGGCTCGCGCGACCGAGCTCGGCGGCTGCCGCCTGGGAAGTGTGCTTTCTTAAGCTGGGTTGCTCAGAGTGTGACTATCGGTATGGGATTAAAACGGAGCGCTTGGTTTGCAGAGACAGAGTGCGAGAATGCATTTAGTCAGTGCGCGCTTTTGCTAATCTTCTTGTAAGCATCTCGCTCGGCTCTTCGTACCTGGGTACTGGCTGGTGTCCACTGACAGTACATATACTAACTGCATATACGACCAAAAATGTGGCTTGGACCTTGGAGGCTGAACAGAGAAGAGGACTCGATAGAGGTACGGTTTAATCATATATCCAATTGCTATGCTAATTCACCAATTGCTATGCTAGTTAAACGGTGTCAATTCAGTTATAAGTGTAATCCTTGGATAAAATTTTATAGATTTTAGATTTTATTTAACTTTGGTGAAATGGGAGATTGTCGTACCAACCCTTAATGCCATCAGACACTGGCACCTGATGAAGCTCTCGCTTCTCGGTTGTCCGCACGGTTCGTAGGTGCACTGCAACAAACTAGTTATGTGCTCCATATCACAACGGCCAACAAACACAGAGGACCCTCGCCAGCTATTGCTGATCAGGCCGGCCCATCGACGGTAATGATCAGCCTGTTTTGACGGAGTAACAGGTTTGTTGTAAACCAATATGATCTAATTCACGGGAAAAATCTAATTGACCCCCCAACTATTGGGTAGTCTAATTTACCCTCTCAACTATGAAACGGTCTAATTTACCCTCTGAACTTTGCAAAACCGGCCAAATCACCCCTCGAGCGGTTTTAGACGGTGGTTTGCTACAGTAACAACGATTTTGCTACAGTAACAGTGGTTTTGTCCTTTTCTTTAGTACGATTTTGTTGGAACCACTGTCACAGTAACAACGGTTTTGCTAAAGAAAATGACAAAACCACTGGCACTGTAGCACCATTGTTACTGTAGCAAAACCACCGTCTAAAACCGCTCGAGGGGTGATTTGGCCGGTTTTGCAAAGTTCAGGGGGTAAATTAGACCGTTTCATAGTTGAGGGGGTAAACTAGACTACCCCAATAGTTGGGGGGTCAATTAGACTTTTTCCTCTAATTCACATACACTACAAAAGAAGTACAAAAAAATTGGAAGCCACTCTCTTCAACTGATCAGAATCCTTTTCAGAAAAATAAATAAATAAATAAACAATACAGAAGAAGAACAAAAGAGTTGGTGTAGGAGGGGGTAGTTTGCGAGCCCATGCTCCACGAAGCAGGCTGCGCGTGTGGCGCGCACAGCCTGGCGACAACGACTGCCGCCCTGACTCCGTGGAAGCCCAGCTCGGCGAGATCAGGGGCTTCGGGCCGGGGGACCCCGACCCATTTACCCGCCGGCGATTGCCGGCCTCCCGGGCCAATGCCACCCCCCTCTATTCGGCAGCCCACGACGAACCCCCAGAGCGTCGAACAACTTTACCACAGCGACGACCCGCCGGCAATATCCTCGGCGAACAGCGACGACCCGCCGGCAATATCCTCGGCGAAGGCCCAACAATGTGCGCGCGCAAACTCTTCCTCTGATGTTGGTTCTTGGTCTGCGCCTCCTCAACGACGGCCCAAGTGCCTTCGACGACAGGCCGGACTGCACTCCTCGCAGTGTCCACGGCCCAACAGAGCACCCATCTTCCTAACGGGCCTCTTCAACAGGTCAGCCTGGCTCACCAACTCCCTGTGGCCTTACACAAGGGCTGCACCCAACGACAGCGAAACTTGGCCGGGCCCAGGACCGCAACAACCTCAACACAGCTGGTTCGCTTTAGCGCCGCGCTGCACCTTCGGACGGTCCAGGGGGGCCGGGCACCACAGGCCTACTTTCGGTGGGCCGGCTTTGACATGGGCTCGAGCAGACTTTCCCTCGTACCAACTCTTTAGCCCTCCTAAGCTGGAGTAACAGGCACTCGCTACGGTACCCGGCTGACGCGCGCGCTGAGAAGCGGCTCTTTAAACTGGTTAGCCCGGCGTTCAGTAAGCAGTGTGGTACTAATATGGGAGCAAACGCTGCTGCGTTCGGGTGTTCTTGCTTTGTTATGTTGCTCGGCTGCTCCGTAGCGTGAGAAGTCCATCTTAGATGGGCCGGTTGGCCTCCTGCGAGACCCATAGTGGCATCACGCTCCCACAAACAAAATGCGGAAACGAGAGAGGAAAGGCTTTCTCCTAGTTTTTCCACGGTGCAGGATTGGGAAGGCTGATCGCCTGATCAGCCCACGTGTCAACACAGGTCTTTTTGCGAAAAAAAAATCAACGCAAGTTTTTTTTTTTTGTCATGGCCTCTACTATTCCTTTTCAAATTTATGTCTAATGTTTGTCGGATAGTTACATCTCTTCCTTAAGGAAAATAAAAAATAAATCTATCTTTAGCTATTCGAAATAAAAATATATACTTTTATTTTATAATTAAAATATCAAAACCAAAGAAATAGCCTTCTAATAGTTATTTTTAAATGTGATATTCTATTTTATAGAAATATTATAATCTCTTTTATTTTTTCTATTTGAAGTTATTTGGATTCCCGCTCCTAATGAAATACAAAATAATAACAACTTAAATAAGTAGTCTGACATGAGTACATGACTATGAGGATAAAACAAGAACAAATAAAATCTAAATTACTCCATATAGGGTATCAATGGTTTAAGTTTTATTTCTTACTATAATTTAAAATTAACTAATTATGATTTTTTAGATATTAACAAGATTTTTATCTTTCTGAATTCAGTGAATGAAAAAATATTTTTAATCTGCTAGAAGACTAACTTTATCCGGTTTTCAAAGGTTTTGTGACCAAAGAAAGATTGTTTTCAATTTCAAGAAATAAAACTGGGCGTCAACGATAATGCTATGGTCAAAATGGAATACGACTAGCTCTCGTTTTGAGCTCAGAAGGCTGAAGCCTTTTAGTCATGAGACGATATATCTTGGCGTTGGTACTGCTAGGGCAGTTAGACGTTACACTCAGCCGTTACATGTTCATATAATCATACACAGAAAAATACGCACAATAATGTCAATATATATTTACTTATTACTAACGGGTAACATGAATCAATTGTCTAAGTTGCCTCAACCAAAATGATGAACACACTCAAGATAACCGATTTTGACGCTCTGTGGCCGACAAGGATCACAACTCCGTCGGCAACAGCAGCTGCGTAGGACAGACTGCAAATTTTGACCAGAATGATGGTTAACGCACGACGTGAAGTTAAAAACCAGCCCATCCAGATGGCTGCTCTACCTTCTTGGCCACACCAGCATTAAATTTTCGGGATGAGCTCCCTTGGGCAGCGGCCCTGTTGATCTGTGTAGCAGCGCTTACTGCTGCTGCTGATGTTCTGAAATTATCAGAACCAAAACCCCACGCATCGGGGGAAGCACCTGATGTTGTGTTCTTGGTTATGTTTTGGCTCCCATTAGTTGCATGATCGACCTTTGGTCGGTCCTGAGTCTCTGTGTCAGGGAAAGCCTGCCATGTTTTGGCATCAGAACTGGCTGATGAGGAGTTGCTAGCAAGCATCCCTTGTTCAAGCTCCCACACAGTTCCTTGGATCTTTTCCTTTCGCTGCATGGATTATAGATCTTATGTAAGATGTTAATAAACTTAAGGAGAGTGAAATATGGTGCATTAGACATTGGTGCAGGTCAATCACCTGAGATCCAGACTCTTGTGTCCTTGAGCTGACTTTGTTTGAGGGAGGCGTTGCCTCAGCAAGAGTGCACTTCAGCTCTTGGATCTCCTGACGCTGTGATCGGCAGATTGCAGATAACTTTTCATACTTGGCTGTCATCTCAGCCTTTTCTAATGTGGTTTTCTTCAACTGCTCCTTCAGACTGGACACTTCAAGTTCAAGTTCGGATGCCTTACCAACGGCAATGTTGAGATTGTGAGTGTCAAAATCTGCAACAAAGCTGTTGAATGGATCCTTCTCGCATTTTGGCTTGGGTTGAGGTTGTTGTGCTTTAATTTTCCCAGAATTTTGTATCTCCGTGTCAGAGAGACCTCTGAAACCATTATTGGACAAGGAGTTACTTTGTGCTTTACTTGTTCGTGACATCTGACCAGAATGACCATGTCTATCGCCAGGGATACTGATGCTGGTGTCCACCCAGCTTTGGTTCTGCTTTGATGACAGTGATGTCTTAATTGGCTCCTCATCAAACAAAGGGTTCCTATTATCTGCAGCTTGAGCACCTTGTGCGTGCTGTGTCGCCCAAAATGCACCTAAAGGTGCATCTCCTGACTTTGAGCTTCCATGCGATAAAGAACTATTAGATTGCTCTCTTGGAGGTGGAGGAGGGTTCCTTCTAGGCATCACAGGCGTTCTTTTATGAGCACCTACACAAAAAAAAAAGATGATCAGCAAATAGACATCATTTGGACAGTGATGTCCAAAAACACATCAGTAAAATGACCTCGTTCATCAATTACACATTGCTTGCAGAGAACATATGGAATGTAAATCAGGCTAAAATATTTAAATGATCCTTACAGAACGCTGCATGCAGAATAGAGACATGACAGAAGAAGGGAAGGATGGTGGCGATTTTCATAGGAATTTGACAGGAATCAGTTCAATTTTTTTCATAGAAAAAACACAGGAACAGGGGAAAAATCCCGTGTTCCAAACAGGCCCTAAAAGGGGATATTCCACGAGGGTGTTAGAGTATGTTAGTTGTAATAATTATCAAAATTGGAGGCCAGTCCACAGAGACAACAAATATTTAAATAGGATAATAAGGAAACAAATAATCAAAATACACAAAGAATTCTTGTCAAACCACTAACCCAGGAAAATGAACACAATGCATAGCATCAAACCCTATTGCATTTATCTATCAAAGATGCACCAATTTCTATTGGTACATGTCAAATTGTTGTATAACTAGGTATTTATGTCACTAGGTAATGTTAGGTTCTCCCCGAATCCAGCGGCATTTTTCTGTCGTCAAGGGCCGACTTTTCAATTGACAAACAAGAGAAATAAAATATCATCAGTAAAGATTTGGCCCCATACGATCTAAAAAGCATTTCAGGAAGTACTGTGAATCAATGGCAACCCCACGTGATCAATAAAGTGCCATACTTGTACAGATAAAATTTCTTCTAGCACCTCACCTTCATCTTGCAAGGAAACGGCTGGTGAAGGTCCATCGGGTAACCTTTTCTGTAACTCAAGCGGCAGTAGCTCATTAACACGAAACCAGACCTGTCAAATATACAGCATATAGCATAAGCCAAAGAAAACAATTTATCTGATTCCTAGGGCTACATGCTGATGGATAAGTCTCATGTGTTGTTGGTCTTTGTGGGGCTGCGCTGCTCACATGGTCCTTGTGGCTGTTTTTCTGTTTTTAGGACAGCATCTTAGACTAGAGGACAGCATCTTAGAGGACAGCATCTTAGACTAGAGGACAACATCTTAGCTAGGACAGCACTTTAGCATCTTAGACTAGCATATTGGCATATGCTTGGCTGGCTAGCAGCCTATAAATATGTAACCCCAACCCCTCAGGTTGGCATGGCATTGTATGAGTTTGTGTGAGAAATAAACCAGAAAAATTGCCCCAACTCCTAGTGTCATCCTCTCTCGATGAGAGTAAGGATTCTACTGCTACCAAGAGTGAGAATCCAGCGACTAACAAGTGGTATCCGAGCCGTACTATCCTGTAGCCTGAGCATCTCCTGCTCTTCTCCTTCCTCGGCCTCGCAGCAGCCCCAGCCGGTAGCAGCAGCTACGGCTGCCCCTGCTCTCCACACAGCAGCCCCCTCAATAGCACGCCATGTCCGCAGGACAGTCTCAGGGCTCGGTCGCCTCGAGCACGCGGCGTCGGCAGGAGGCCAACCTCGCCGCGGCAGAGAAGCGCGAGCGAGCGGCAGCAGACGCCGCAGCAGCAGCAGCAAGGGCATCGAGGCTGGCAGCAGCGGAGCTGGCAGCAGCTAGAGCGGAGGTGGAAGCAGCGGCGGCGGATGCAGCGCGTGCAGCAGCAGCGGAGGTCGAGGTTCTACACGGCAGCAACAGCAGCTCCATCGCTGCTGATGACAGCGCCGACGCGGACCTTGAGCTGCTGGAGAGGGAGGCATCGCGAGGGCGAGCGGCGCAGTGGGCAGCCGCGCACGCCCACGAGCGCGGCGGCAGCCCAGACAGGCGCAGACACGCCGGCGGCGCTCCTGAAGGAGGCGCGCACGGCGGTGGCGCTCCTGGAGGAGGCGCGCATGGCGGCGGCGGACGGGTCGACGGAGAGCGCGGCCTTCACAGGCAGCGCGGCTCTCTCTCCCCGATTCGGTACCGTGGTCACCACGAGTACCAGGCTGTCGGCGGACGGGTCGACGGAGAGCGCGGCCTTCACAGGCAGCGCGGCTCTCTCTCTCCGGTTCGGTACCGTGGTCACCACGAGTACCAGGCTGTCGGCGGACGGGTCGACGGAGAGCGCGGCCTTCACAGGCAGCGCGGCTCTCTCTCCCCGGTTCGGTACCGTGGTCACCACGAGTACCAGGCTGTCGTAAGGGACGTCGGCCCCGGCGGCGGGTGGCCTACCCTCACCAAGACCAACTACGTTGAGTGGGCGGCGGTGATGAGGGTAAGGCTCCAGGTGCGGCATATGTGGGATGCAGTCTGGTACGGCGACGTCGACTACGACCAAGATCGACGGGCACTGGATGCTCTCATTGCTGCAGTCCCGCCCGAGATGCAGTTTTCGCTTACCAGCAAGCGGACTGCAAGGAGGCCTGGGACGCCATCGCTGCGGCACGCATCGGCAGCGATCGCGCCCGCAAGTCCACACTGCAGGCACTTCGCAAGGAGTGGGAGAACCTGGCCTTCAAGCCAGGTGAGGACGTTGATGACTTTGCTCCCCGTCTCAACACTCTGTTGCAGAAGTTGGTGCAGTTCGGCGACGACACCTACGGCGAGGAGAGAGCTATTGAGAAGCTCTTCCGCTGCGTCCCCGAGAAGTACAAGCAGATGGCTCGCTCAATCGAGTCTCTGCTAGACCTCTCCACGATGACGATCGAGGAGGCGTTGGGCCGCCTCAAGGTCGTTGACAGCGATGAGCCACAGCGCCTCTCGGGACCCGTCACCATTGGCGGGAAGCTCCTCCTCACTCGGGAGCAGTGGGTTGCCGGCCAAGGTGACAGGAAGAAGGGGGAGCCTTCTTCCACGACAGGCGGCCGCAAGCGTGGCAAGCCACGCAAAGACGCCCAGGCAGGGGCGCGAAGACGTGCCGAGGGTGATGATCGTGGAGGCGCCCAGGGCGGCGCCGCTGGCAAGCAAAAGCCAGCACGAGACGAACCTTGCTACAACTGCGGCAAGCTTGGTCATTGGGCCAAGGATTGTCGACAGCCACGACGCGGCCAGGCCCACGTCGCGCAGGCGGAGGAGGAGGAGCAGCCGGCTCTGTTCATTGCTCATGCGAGCATCGAACTACCTCCAGCGGCACCGGCCGCAACAGCTCTCCTCCACCTTGACGAGCCAAAAGCACACGCCCTCCTCGACGACAGCTCCGGCAACGACAAGACCGACGAGTGGTGCCTTGACACCGGCTCCACCCACCACATGACCGGGCGGCGGGAGTTCTTCTCCGAGCTCGACTCAGGCGTTCGAGACACCGTCAAGTTCGGCGACGCCTCCGCTGTGGAGATCAAGGGTGTCGGCTCTGTCGTCTTCGTCGCCAAGACTGGCGAGCACAGGCTGCTCACCGGTGTCTACTACATCCCCGCGTTGAGGAACTCCATCATCAGCTTGGGACAGCTGGATGAGAGCGGATCGCGCGTGGAGATCGAACACGGGGTGCTACGCATCTGGGATCATCGACACCGGCTCCTGGTCAAGGTCAACAGGAGCAACCGCCTCTACGTCCTTCACGCACAGGTGACGCAACCTCTTTGTCTTGCAGCCCGCCGCGACGACGACGCTTGGAGGTGGCACGAGCGCTTTGGGCACCTCAACTTTGAGGCCCTAAGGCAGCTCAGCAGCAAGGAGATGGTGTGGGGCATGCCGCACGTCGACCACGTGGAGCAATTCTGCGACACCTGCGTCCTCACCAAGCTGTGGCGGCTCCCTTTCCCTCGCCAGGCAAGCTTCCGCGCCAAGGAGAAGCTGGAGCTCGTACACGGTGACCTCTGTGGCCCCGTGACACCGGCTACACCTGGAGGCCGGCGCTACTTCCTCCTCCTCGTCGACGACATGTCCCGCTACATGTGGGTTGTCCTGCTCGACGCCAAGGCAGCCGCGACGGACGCCATCAAGCGTCTTCAAGCTGCTGCAGAGGCGGAGTGCGGCCGCAAGCTTCGGGTCCTACGCACGGACAACGGCGGCGAGTTCACGGCGGCCGAGTTCGCGGCGTACTGCGCCGATGAGGGGATCCACCGCCACTTCTCCGCGCCGTACACTCCGTAGCAGAACGGCGTCGTCGAGCGCCGCAACCAGACGGTGGTGGCCACCGCCCGTGCCCTCCTCAAGCAGAGAGGGATGCCGGCGATCTACTGGGGTGAGGCGGTGATGACTGCCGTCCACTTGCTCAACCGCTCCCCCACCAAGGCCCTCGACGGCAAGACGCCATACAAGGCCTGGCACGGGTGCAAGCCCGTGGTGAGCCACCTTCGCGTCTTCGGCTGCCTGGCCTTCGTCAAGGAGCTCAACCACGTCGGCAAGCTCGACGACCGGAGCACGCCAGGGGTCTTCATCGGCTACGCGGAGGGCGCCAAGGCCTACCGCGTCCTCGACCCTGCGACACGGCGCGTGCGCATCACGCGTGACGTCGTGTTCGACGAGGGGCGAAGCTGGACGTGGGGCAAGATGGTGGATGACGGCTCGACTCCGACGACCAGCGATTTCGTCGTCGACTACGTCCACTTCAAGGAGGCGGGGGGAGCTAGCAGCTCGTCCTCACCGAGCTCGCCTACCCCACCACCTCATTCGCCACCACCTCCGGCGAGTCCTTCACCACCGCCACCACCAGCTCCGGCAAGTCCACAGGCTCCGGCGAGTCCACCACCAGCACCGCCGGCCACGCCTCGCTCTCCTACACCGGACCCTACCCCTTCAGGCTCGGCACCTGCAGCTTCGGCCCACGACGAGTAGCGCACAGTGGAGTTCGCCAGTCCAACGACGAGGACCGCATCGACGCCTACCACGGCGGCGAGCCTCCGCGCTACCGTACCGTGGACAACCTCCTCGGCGAGTAGCCGGTCCCTGGATTGGCGCAGCACGACTTTGAGGCGGAGCTGCACCTCGCACAGGACGATGGCGAGCCTTGTTCCTTCGCCGAGGCGGAAAGGGACGCGGCATGGCGTGCCGCGATGCAGATGGAGATGGACGCCGTCGAGCGGAACAAGACGTGGGAGCTGGCCGATCTTCCAGCCGGCCACCACGCCATCTCTCTCAAGTGGGTCTTCAAGCTCAAGAAGGACGAGACCGGAGAGGTGATCAAGCACAAGGCGCGTCTGGTGGCGCGCGGCTTCGTCCAGCAAGAAGGAATCGACTTTGACGACGCCTTCGCGCCCGTTGCACGGATGGAGTCCGTGCGACTCCTTGCGCTAGCTGCCCAGGAGAGCTGGCGCGTCCATCACATGGATGTCAAGTCGGCGTTCCTTAACGGTGACTTGAAGGAGGTCTACGTGCATCAGCCGCCGGGATTTGCGATTCCCGGCAAGGAGGGCAAGGTGCTTCGCCTGCGCAAGGCCCTCTATGGCTTGCGACAGGCACCGAGGGCGTGGAATGCCAAGCTGGATTCCACGTTGAAGGGGATGGGTTTCGACCAAAGCCCGCACGAGGCGGCCATCTACCGGCGGGGCAGCGGAGGAAAGGCCCTGCTGGTGGGTGTCTACGTCGACGACTTGGTGATCACCGGCACCAAGGATGCGGAGGTGGCGGCATTCAAGGAAGAGATGAATGCCACCTTCCAGATGAGTGATTTGGGGTCTCTCTCCTTCTACCTGGGAATCGAGGTGCACCAGGATGACTCCGGGATCACGCTTCGACAGACCGCCTACGCCAAGCGCATCGTTGAGCTAGCTGGGCTCACCGACTGCAACCCAGCCCTCACTCCGATGGAGGAGAGGCTGAAGCTGAGCCGCGACAGCACGACGGAGGAGGTGGACGCTACGCAGTACCGGCGTCGTGTGGGGAGCCTTCGCTACCTCGCCCACACACGGCCGGACTTGGCATTCTCCGTCGGCTACGTTAGTCGGTTCATGCAGCGACCGACGACGGAGCACTAGCAGGCTGTGAAGAGGATCATCCGCTACGTTGCGGGGACTCTCGACCACGGCCTCTACTACCCGAGGTGCCCTGGGGCGGCACACTTCGTCGGGTACAGCGACAGCGACCACGCCGGCGACATCGACACCAGCAAGAGCACGAGTGGGATCCTCTTCTTCCTCGGCAAGTGCCTCGTTAGCTGGCAGTCGGTCAAGCAGCAGGTGGTGGCCCTGTCCAGCTGCGAGGCCGAGTACATAGCGGCCTCCACCGCTTCGACTCAGGCGCTCTGGCTCGCTCGACTGCTTGGTGATCTCCTTGGCAGAGACACTAGAGCGGTGGAGCTCAGGGTGGACAGCAAGTCTGCTCTGGCCCTAGCAAAGAACTCCGTGTTCCACGAACGCAGCAAGCACATCCGGGTGAGGTACCACTTCATCCGAGGCTGTTTGGAGGAAGGGAGCATCAAGGCTAGCTACATCAACACCAAGGACCAGCTTGCGGACCTGCTCACCAAGCCCCTTGGGAGGATCAAGTTCCTTGAGCTCTGCTCCAGGACCGGGATGGTTCAACTCTCCCACAAGACGACGCACAAGACTTAGGGGGGAATTATGGATAAGTCTCATGTGTTGTTGGTCTTTGTGGGGCTGCGCTGCTCACATGGTCCTTGTGGCTGTTTTTCTGTTTTTAGGACAGCATCTTAGACTAGAGGACAACATCTTAGACTAGAGGACAGCATCTTAGCTAGGACAACACTTTAGCATCTTAGACTAGCATCTTAGACTAGCATATTGGCATATGCTTGGCTGGCTAGCAGCCTATAAATATGTAACCCCAACCCCTCAGGTTGGCATGGCATTGTATGAGTTTGTGCGAGAAATAAACCAGAAAATTGCCCCAACTCCTAGTGTCATCCTCTCTCGATGAGAGTAAGGATTCTACTGCTACCAAGAGTGAGAATCCAGCGACTAACACATGCAACAGTCTATGACTAACCTAGTATCATGGAGATGAATGGCCAATCAATCAAAGCTCTTGCCTGCGTGATGTCTGGTCTGGCATTTGGAGAGGCTTCCAGCATATCTTTGATCAACCCTGTGACAGCAGCGCTATACTTGGGTTGCTCAGGGATACGATAATTGCCATTGAGTACCTGCAGCTTGGATTCTCCATCAAATGCAGACTTGAAGTAGCATATTCTATATAGAAGGCACCCCAAGGCCTGCCAGTGGTAGGTAAAAAAAAGGTTACAAATTACTTCACTCTTCACGAATAGCCCAATGATTAATGTTAAATACAATGTGATACTGGAGCCAGATCATTATTAGCTATCATCCATTAACATGAAAAACATACGCCTTTAAACTTTTTACGAACTTAATTTGCCTGTCTCTGATAATTAAATGAAGAACGTAGCACATGATATGCAAAGGTTTGCTTAAGATTCAGAGACATGTATCCTAAAGGCCATATGCTCATGTTCATATGCTTTGCACTTACCCAAATGTCAACTTTTTCGCTAATAACTTCTCTTCTGTAGAGATCCCACATCTGAAAAGCCATCATGAAATCATTGGAGTCTGTACAAGGTTATTTTATTTTAAATCCATAGTGCAGACATCTGTTCTTTTACCTCTGGGGCCCTGTAGGCTGGGGTTGTATGCTTCCTGATGACATCTTCCTCAATGCCCATCTCTTCTGGTTTGTTAAAGCATTTATGAATAGTTGATGTGCTTCCAAAATCACATATTTTCCATGCACCGTCCAATCCAAGAAGAACATTTTCAGCTTTCAGATCCCTACAATATGGCAAAAAGGTTGAACGTAAGATATATTTGCTCATAGTTGATACATACTTATTACTTCATAACTTGTTTTAGGAACTGCAAACTAGCCCCTCACACCTAATATGACACACTGGTACGAGAAATAACTGTTTACAGACAGTATTTGCCCTCTCACAGTTCCAGCTACAGGGTATAGAAATTTCAACCCAACTCAGAATATTAGCTGGATTCAAATATAGTACACGAAAGAAAACAATAATCACTTTTTATTTACCAGTAATTGCCAATTAATTTGAAAAACCCTAACTGAATAATGAAACAGAACAGCATAAACACTACCATACCTATGTGCAATTGGCGGTGATTGTCCATGCATGGCAAAGACAGCATTGCAGACATCTCTGAAAATTAAGAGCACCTTCTTCTCCTCATAGTAACCACTACCTCTGCTCTCCATTGCACTCACCAAGGACTTCTCACAGAACTCCATTACAAGAAGTGCCTCCTTTGTACGGCCCATGTCAAAAACATCATGGGCAACAAGTGTGACCACATTCGGATGCCCTTTGAGGAGGTTCATAACCTGGATCTCCTTCATGAAAAGATCAAGCGATTCTGAGTCATTGCAAATAATGTGCTTCAATGCGTACATCTTTGATGGATGTACTGTGTCGCATGCCAAATATACACAAGAGAAACCTCCTTGTGCAATGGCATTGCGTACTGTGATCTTCACACTTCCAACATCAATAGTGCGACCATCCAGCCCACTCTGTGCTTTACCCCCAAAGGGATTGAGTTTCCACATTATTGGAATACCGAGACGAAGGATGAAATACCGGTGCTTATTTTGTTGGGTATGGTTCTCCAAATGTTTCTGTGTCAACCAAAGGGCAACAGAATAATACTTTGATAAGCAGCCACGTAACATGAAAGCAGACATGTATAAAAGGTGAATGGAATAACCATTGAAACGGTTTTGCAGTCATGATAAATTATCCGAAGAAAGAAACAAGTCTAATGTTCTGAACTCATGAAATGCAAACGATGTTTCTCCCCACGGAGGTCACTGAGAAAATATGCAAGGTATGTTACTATATGAGCCCATTAGGACCAGATCAAACGACATGCTATCTCAGAACCCTACAGATCAAAAATAAGTCACAGACTTGATATTCTAAAGTTAATTTTACTTGTTTTTTCCCCTCTCAAAACTATATATTGTATGAAATTAAATGAAACTAAACTTCATTCCCATCATCCCATGTGTAGGAATGATGTCCCCCTTCAGTTGTCTGCATGAAGCACTATCAAGGTGCGAGGACCAAAATTATATACTATGTTATAGCAATGCCGTTCAAATCCATCTTCCACACCCTATACAAGTAGACAATCACCTGAAAAGGATTCTGCGCCGTTCTGATGATTGTAACACCACGCCTATTGTTTGAATAAGCACTAATGCCCGCATTCTTAACGAGAAATCTGGCGCGTCACCTAGATAAGCCGAAATAGCGAATCAGATGCAGCTACTGCTAAGCTAGGGTCACATGGAGCCCACGCATCTGTATTATCGAGCTAATATCAGGCGAAATCGAGGGAATCGCTGGATGCTCGCTCAAAGAAACACCAAAACCAAGGAATCCAGATAACCTGATGTTCGTGCTCCCGAGCTAGACTAGAGCAATACTAAAAACCAACTAAAATTTCACCGCACAGCTGGAGCGCGAGGCGCAGATCACCGCGATCCCGCGCGCATTCACACGGACAACTGAAACGATTCCCACTTACCACGCAAAATGCAGGTCCGGCTCATCCCTCCCAGACAAGCCAATCTAACAACTCCCAATGTCCCTCGTTCCTTTTTTTGACGGCAGTGTCCCTCGTTCCTTGCCGCTGAAGCTCGCCGAATCTCGGAAAGGAGTCGCACCTCTAGATCGGAGGCGGAGGCACGCGGTCGCGGTGGGCTCCGGCGCCGGCGGCGTCAGATGCGGGGCGCGATCTCGTCTGGAGAATCGGTGCGCCCGGGCGCAATCTGCCGAGCCTGACGGGAGGGAAGGAGGAAGGAAGCAAGCAAAGCAAAAGCCGAGACGTGGAGCAGTGGAGCCGTGGCGATGGCGAAGTGGTGGCCTGGTGGCCGCTGGTGGGGTGGGGTGTGGCCACAAATAGATTTCTTGTCGAATATTTTTGCTGGTCTTTTGTCCTCTGTTCTTTTCTTTGTTTTTCTATGACCTCGTTCACTTTCCCTTCCAACCCAAAATATTTTCTCTTACACATATCACATCAAATCTTTCGACGCATGCATGAAGCATTAAACGTAGGTAAAAAAGATAACTAATTGCATAGTTTGTCTGTAAATGTCGGGACGAATCTTTTGAGCCTAGTTAGTCCATAATTGGACAAATTTTGCCAAATAACAACGAAAGATGCTACAGTAACTTTTCAGCTACTTTTCGCGAAGTGAACACACCCTATACTTACAATACACCGACGAGTCGACGACACAATCATCTTGGTTCGAGTGCGTACAGAAGACGTAACAAGACTCAAACATGCATTGCAACTGTTTTCCGAGACAACCGGACTATCCATCAACTTCAGCAAGAGCACAGTGACTCCGATGCACATCCCCCGGTCTGAGTTTCAAGATATCCTGCACATCTTGCAATGCCAGAAAGGCTCTTTCCCGCAAGTCTACCTCGGACTCCCTCTGTCCAACGTCAAACTCCGTCTATCTGCTTTCGCTCCTCTGATTGCCAAGGTGGACCGCTACCTAGCTGGTTGGAGAGTGACATTATTAAGCACAGCAGGGCGGGTGGTCCTAATCAACTCGGTCCTGGATGGCCTTCCTTCCTATGCCATGGGGGCCATGATGCTGCCACCTGCCATCCGAGAGGCGTTGATAAGAGACGGCGTGCTTTCCTTTGGGCTGCTGCGGACAAGATTAATGGTGCACAGTGTCTGGTTGCCTAGGAAAATATTTGCCGGCCAAAAGAGGATGGCGGTCTAGGCATTAAGTGTTTGGACACCCAGAATGCTTGCCTACTGCTGAAGCTACTACACAGACTCCACCATCCAGCGGGTTCTGCTTGGGCAACTTGGGTTAGATCACAGATTCATCTAGATACCATGCAGGGAGAGCTGGCCGGCACTCACTGGAACAGTCTGAGAGATCTTTTGCCAGCATACCAACGAATCACAAGAGTCAGCATCGGCAACGGACGGGACACAGCCTTCTCGCAAGATGTTTGGTTGGGCGACCCCCCCTGCAAATCAGCTTCCCCGCTCTCTACAGCCATTTCGATGGACATGGCTCCTCAGTACAACAAGTCATCTCAACTCCTCTAGAGCTGCAGTTCCAGAGACGACTGTCCACACAAGCAAGAAATGAGCTTCAGGCTCTACAAGTACTGCTACAAGATGTTTCTCTAACTATAGATACGGATGACAGATCATGTTTCTTTGCCGACAGCAATCAGCGCCTCATATCAGGCATGATCTACACAGCTTCCATGAAGAGTGATGAAGCATGTCCTCCATATCAGTTTGTGTGGAAGAACTTTGCTCTACCACGTGTCAGATTCTTCAGATGGTTAATCACTAAGAACAGGATCCAATGCAAGAGCAACCTAGTGAAAAAAAAAAGAGTGCTCCAAGAAGACACCTGTGCCATATGTAGCGCGGAACATGAGACAGCAGACCACATCATCTCAGGTTGTCACTTTGCAAAAGAATTTTGGCACAGAATTGGCTGGCAGCCAGAGAATATTGCCCAAGTTCAGAGCCTCTGGGAGACAACACCACCGGTAACCATGTCACGGACAGCGTTCTCTTCCCTAATCCTTCTCATATGCTGGGAACTATGGAAACACATGCATGATGTGGTTTTCAGAGGAATGCCCCCAGAGCACTCAACGCTGATCGCTGTCTGCAGAAGTTCAGCTATGCAATGGAGATGCCGTCTCCCAAGGAATGACACTCGCCTTTCTAATTTCTGGTGTAATAGCTTACCTATTTGATCTTTGCATCCTTGTAATGTAACTTTGCAAACCTTTGGGCCATGCGCACAGTCATCACCGGGCACCCCCGGAATCTGTGGCTGCAATATATCAGGTGGGGTTATTTTAAGCCCCCCGTCGTTGACCTAAAAAAAATGATATTTTTTATTTTACATCTTGTTTAACCAAACTTTTATATTAATTAGAAAATAAATAAATTATTATTAAAGTATCTTCAATAATAAAATAAATCATAACAAAATAGATGATATTTATATAAAAATTTAAATAAGACAAATAGTCTAACAAGAAGTCTAAAAGTCAAAAACGTCGTCTTGTGTCCGTGCTTTTGCTCGAGGGCCAAAAAGTTTTTACGCACCAGTGGTAGCGCTTTTGCTCGAGGGCCAAAAAGTTTTTACGCACCAGTGGTAGCACATTGGGATTAGCCCTGTCCGTTCGGTTTAGAGCAATAGGCAAATCCTTAGCTCTAAGTTAGGTTATAAGAGCCAAGCTATATAATAGTTAGTTTTCTACTTATTTACAAAATTTTTTATTATTAAATTTTTTTATTTTTATTCTCTTTTCTATTCCTCCTTACATATATCTCTACTAGGAGTTTGGATCCACTATTGCCTATGTTTTTGTACCCAGCTTGTTGCTTGCATGAGAGTCGAGCTCTCTTCTCTTTCATTACTTCTCTCTTCCGCATCAGCAAAAATATTGATTAGTTTGGCTATAAGACAATTGTTGTACTTGCTCTTACCCGATTTTTTTTGGGCCGGGTAGCTCGGGTAGTAAAAAATGTTACCCAGATTTAGCTCTGAAAAAACACTACCCGATAATTCGAGTTCGGGTTCGGGTATTCCAGAACTACCCAATATTCAGACCGCTGACTGTTGAGGCCAGCTGTTTGGGCGTCAGGGGTCGGGACTCTCACGTCGGCAGTCGTGTCGGTAGCATTGGGGCGTCAGAGCTTGACCGCGCGGGGCAGCATCGGGCATCGGCAACTCGACAGTCGCTAGGGCTTAGGCTTGTGTCGTCGGCTCAGCCGTGCGACAGCGGCGGCAACTCGGTGGTCGCTAGGGTTCCGAGGGGTTTGGGATTTGGGGGGCAGCTCATGCTCGGTCGCAAGCTGTTCGGTCTCGGGGAATTGGGGGTGTCAAGGGTAGAGACGTGGAGTACTGTGTCGTACTGGAGGGGAGTTGGCTGGTTGTTGGGCCGCGTACGCATAGTCAGCTTGAAGGTTGATGTTCTGTTGAGCTCTGAAAATATTGGGTAATATAGATAATTCAGATACCGGATGGTGTTACCCAAATTTCCCGAACTAATTTTGGGTATCTAGAATCACTATGCGAAATTCAAATTGGGTAGTTCGTGTACAAGTTCAGGTATTGGATAGCGAGTAATTTGCTCAGGGCTAATTGGGATACCTTGAGATAGAATGGTTCCACATTTCCATCTCTGGTTTTGGGATAGATTACCTCATTTTGTGTTTTGGCTAGGAGAGATACATCCATCCTTGTTTTTATGTTTAGTTTGAGTGATTGAGGCAAATATGGTGGACGAAGTTTTAACATCGTCATTCACTCTTCCTTGTGGCCTATTTCTTAGTTGTGAGGTTCACTCATCAACTCCTCGTTTTTTTTCTCTTCTTCTTCATCGGACTATCGCCCTAATAGGTTGCCAAGGAGCTCAGACCACATGCGCTGCCCTAGCAGTCCACTGGGGAGATGGCCTCCACATGCGCCACCCCCACTAAGTTAAAGGGGAGGAGGGAGGGGGCATTCCTGAACTCTTTAGGTGCAGTGAACTTTGTGTTATTTTGTTGTGTGCGGAATTCCGCAAGATTGTACGGAAGTTTTGTTAGAATTTGCGGAAGTTCTGTTCTTTGCTAATCTATCATGAGGTTTTTTTTGTTGTTATAAATTTCAAAAACGCCTATTCAGCATCCTCTGGGCGACATCAAAACCCTTACAAAAATAATTTGATCAACACGTACTATTTCAAAGCCTCCTTATATTTTTTTTGTTATATCGTCTGCCTATGATAAAGAAGTACTTTAACTTATACGATTACGATAGATCTTGTTAGTTTACTAGCAAATGTGTTCGTGTGCTGCAGACTCCGTATCATTGTTAGATGCGAGTTGTTATAACATATATGAATAAACACATGTTATAAGTGTAGGTCACATACAAGATACGTAGAGCATGAATCAATACATATTCGAATTTGACTATGTATTCATCATCTCTAGACGTGTGTTTCATATCTCGTATGAGTATGGGTAACAAGTCCGGATCACATACGAGACATGAGAAATTCTATGCTATCTGGGTAATTAAGAGGAGGTGGATAAAAAATAAAGAGAACTTTTGCCTCTTTAATATTAGGTACAGAAGATACAAATGAAGTAAACTTATTTCTCTATAGTTCAGGCATTTTGTTCATGCAATATGTGCTTCTCGTGCACTGAAATTTAGAAGGTACCAAAATCTCATTGTCGGAGGGAGCCGCAAGCTGCATGCGAGTGGGAAGAAGTTGCTTTTGGTTCACGGGGGTACTTATTTTCTTCATTACTGCTTGCTGTTGCAATGTAAGTTCGCGTTTGAGGACGCAACCAAACCGTTGTGGTGGCCTATATTATCTGAGTTGGTAGCTTGTTTTCATCAGAGTACATCGTGAAAACCATTACAAACTAACAAACATGTGTGCTAAAAGAGACATTCTCAACTTGTACAATGCCCCTCCATCAGAGCTCATGGAGAGACATAAATATCTGTCAGCTCTAGGAAAGTAGCAAAGGTCATTGCACGCGGGTGGCAGGCGTACACTTTCCTACAACTATGTTAAACAGAACCTAACATCTGGGGGCTGCTAAGGCCTTGTTTAGATGACATCAAAATTCCAAGTTTTTTCACTCTCTCTCCATCACATCAATTTTTAGTCGCTTGCATGGAGTATTAAATGTAGATAAAAAAAATAACTAATTACACAGTTTAGTTGGAAATCACGAGATGAATCTTTTGAGCCTAGTTGGTCCACGATTGGACAATATTTGTCAAATAAGACGAAAGTGGTACTATTCATCGGGCTGAAATTTTTTCAGCATCTAAACGAGGCCTAACTTCAATTTTTAGCTTTGTATATATATCTACCAAATGGTGTGAGTGCTGCTAACTACAATTCTAAGTTTTGTACTTCTACCGGCTGGTGTGACTTTATGAAAAAAAAACGATGTGACTTTTGACAGTTTCGTCTCCTAAATTTTTGGATCAAATAAGAAAAAATGTCTTTGAAATCAGTCGTGCAGAATGCAATTAAGTTATGCATTATGAAATTGAAAGTGCTATTTGTTGAAAAAAGGGATAGTTTTTATTACCTCCATTCTAAAAAAAATACAAATATTCTACACACATTCTTGTTAAAGCGCCTAAAATTCGACGGTAGTTAAAAAATATTAAATTTTATAGTATTAAATAAGTATATTATGAAAAATTTCTCATGACAAATAAAATGATACCTATTTAGTACTTCCTTCATTTAAAATTATTAAATTATAGATGATTTAGCTTTTCTGGATATAATTTTTACTGTGAACTTAGATGTACCATATATCTAATAGAATATATACGAATGTAGCAAATAATCGAAGATGACTATCGCTATTTATAATGTGTAAAAAAATAATACATCATATATTTGAAAAGGAGGGAGTGATATTTTTAGAGAAAATAAATTTGGTCAAACTCAATTGTGCTTTAATATATCACTTATCTAGTTGGATCTTTTTGGAAAGGAGGGAGTCCTAAATAAATTGTCCCGACCAATCAATGATTCAATGAACTTTACAATTTGCGGCGTTGTGAATTTCCCATTTTTATTTGGGTTTATCTCAGTTTTATTTTATTTTAGCGTATAATTAAAATTTAGTTTTAGCATATAAATGAATTTTTATTTTTAGTTAGTAGTTAGAATTTTAGTATTATATTATAATATAAGGGCGTGTTTAAATCCAAAAATTTTTAGGGAAAAGTTCCTGTAGCACTTTTCATTGTTATTTAGTAAAATTTATCCAATTATAAACTAACTCAAAAAATTCATCTCGACATTTACAGACAAATTATACAATAAATTATTTTTTTACCTACATCTAAACGCGGCCTAAATGAATTTTTAGATTCTGCTTTGGTGGGTCGGGAGGCCCGCACAGGCAAGTCCTGCAAAGTAGGGCAGTGTCACTGTGTCAGTACCCGCGCCAGCCTCTTCCCCCTTCAAAAATTGCGGTGCAGGTTTTGACCCCGCACTGCGTGCGGTTCTCACCGCAGCGCTTTGTTTTCCTTACTCATTAGTTTAAGGCAATGTTTTCCGCTAGCACCCCACCCCCTATATATCCCATCCACACAACTGCGCGCATCCTCTGCCCGCCGGTATGGGATTATTGGATTTGGATTGTTCAGTTCTTTTCTTCCTCGGAACGCTTTGCATCTCTCGTGTGCACCACCGGGGGCCGGGGCTCTACATCCAAACATCTTATGAATATGGGCCGGCCTACTTACAGGACCGGCTTGGCCTGGCCCGTGATGGATAAGCCACTGCTAGGCCATACTGGCCCATCAGGCCTA
Organism: Saccharum hybrid cultivar R570; assembly: GCA_038087645.1. Lineage (NCBI taxonomy): Eukaryota > Viridiplantae > Streptophyta > Magnoliopsida > Poales > Poaceae > Saccharum > Saccharum hybrid cultivar. The sequence continues at coordinate 3,499,342 of JAQSUU010000191.1, read as the reverse complement.
CTTGACGCGTGCCTAATGCCTCTGTCTCAAGTCTCAACAAGCAGACCCCAAGCGCTCCGAGTGGCTTAAACCCTAGCTCGCCGTCGTGCTCGCGTCCCCGCGCCTGCTGCTCCCTTCAGGCCCTAACCGTTCGCCGCCGCCGCCGCGCTTTCCAGCCCACGCGGAAGCGCACATAGTGCCATGGCGAAGAAGCGGAAGCGCACCGACGCCCCGGCAGAGGCGGCCGGCGCAGAGAAGCCCGACGACTCCGCGCCGGCGCGCCCGGAGCGCACGCTCTTCGGCTTCAAGGACTCGGCCCCCGACGCGGAGCCCGCCTCCGCGGGCGACGGTGCCGCGGTGGCGCCTTTCCGGAACAGGGAGAAGGTGCTCATCACCTGCTCCCGCCGCATCACGTACAGGTGAGTGCTCCCTGTTTTTTCCCCCCTTTGTAGTGCCGTGATTCGTCTCCTCTGGTGGGTGATTCCATTCAATCGTGCGTGCTTGGCGTAGGTATCGGCATCTGATGCAGGACGTGCTGTCGCTGCTCCCGCACGCGAAGAAGGACAGCAAGGTCGAGTCGAAGCAGAGCAAGGGGAGCGCGCTGAACGAGCTGCTCGAGCTCAGGAGCTGCTCCAGCTGCCTCTTCTTCGAGGTATAGCTCTTCTACTATGCTTCCACCCCCCGTGGTGGAAATTTTGTTACCATTGACATGATGATGGTTGCTTACTTGGCGCCTGAACAAGCTGTGTAAATCGCACGTCTTACACTGTATAAATCAGTGGCACAAACCAAATCTCAAACTTTGGCTTTGGTCCATGATTTCGTTCTATGAATGTTCTCTGGGCTCTCAGGTATTGAGTAAGCAACTCCCCATTTTGCTCTGGTGCCAAATTGTCTACTGGGCAATGGCCAATGGGTGTCATCTTTGACTGCATCTGTGCCATACACCGTCCTACAATCATAATTGTTCAATATATATATGCATTAGACTTTTCAGTTCTGTTAACTTATTGAATTATGTGGCTGAAGTTTTTTCCTTCATGTATTACAGTGCAGAAAACAGAAGGATCTTTACCTTTGGATGGTGAAGTCTCCTGGAGGACCATCAGTGAAATTTCTAGTTAATGCTGGTATGCTATTGCCCAAATAATACTTACAATGTGGCCGTCTTATGCACTCCAGTCTATAATTTGTATGCTTTTGTCATGAGTTAACGATTAATCACGATGTGGTTTATTGTAGTTCACACCATGGAGGAGTTGAAGCTTACCGGTAACCATCTGAAAGGGTCACGCCCACTTCTTACATTTTCTACAAATTTTGATGAGCAACCTCATTGGAAGCTTGTGAAGGAAATGATAACTCAGGTATGTAACTGGTTTCACATGTTATGCCATACCTACATGTGGCTAAGCATTTTTTAACAAATTAATGAAGTGCACTGATCTGTCCAATTATCCAGATTTGCTTGTGCCATTTTCTCTTTGGTATGAAAACAGCTTGGTTTTTTAATGATAAAGATCTAAGAGGATTTTGCAAACATACAACAGGGTCAAACTCCACTTTGGTAGTTTAGCACTGGATATCTCAATGACAGGTGAACCAGGACCCACTTGTCATTGGGACACCCTGTGGTAAAAGAGCAGACTGGTGTTTGATGCAGTGGTAAATTTGCAAATTTTCTAAAATAAAATTGTATCACCTTTTTGCTGGATTTTAATCCATGAGCATTGAAGATTACCATATGTTGGCTCTAGTTCTTTTCTTTGGAAACGATGGGAACATAAGAATACCTTGCGCGCTGCTATCTAATCTTTCATTTCCATTGCTCACTGTAAACCAAAAAGATGGTGTATATGAAGTTAATACTGCTTATACTATCAAACCAACTTTTGTTGATGATGTATGTGAACTTTCATATTCATGTGTTTTATGGGACCAAATAAGTTCTTATGAAGTAGAAGATTCTTGTAAAACATGATTGTGAAATCATTACCTGTACTTGTGCAGATCTTTGCTACTCCTAAAGATCACCGTAAAGCAAAACCATTCCATGACCATGTATTTGTCTTCTCCATTGTGGATGGCCATGTTTGGTTTCGAAACTACCAGGTGATCTATCTCTCCATTTGTCAGATTGAATTTTTGTTTGGATTAGGTTCATTTTTTTGTATGTGCAATGCAAAGTTCATGTCTTTAGCACCATTCGAATTTTAGAAACCAACCTACTTTGGCAGATTTCGGTTCCTCACAATGAGATTGATAAAATTGATAAAGGTGGTCTGGATAAAATGACACTTATTGAGGTAATTGCACCGAGCTTCTATATGGATACATTACGTGTTTCCTAGTTTTCTCTAAATAATAATTTGTGCTTGGATTACTCTATGTAGGTTGGCCCCAGGTTCTGTTTGAATCCAATCAAAATATTTGGTGGTAGTTTTGGTGGTCCTACATGGTATGAGAACCCATACTACATTTCCCCCAATCAGGTATGTTAATTCACTGTCTTGATGTCGAGTATTGTTCATATGTTTGAATATACCTGTAGGCGTTACTACTATTCTATAGGCAACCCAGGTTAATTATTTTTCATCAGGGGCTAGTTGATACCATGTGTTATTTAATTCCTTCAATTTTAAGTTTTTAAAAAAGAGTTGAGAAAACTTCGCCTATGTTGACTAGAAGACTTTCTTAAGTCGTCTCAACATAGCCGGTCCCAAGCCTGGGTAAAGGAGGAGGGTGTGTTAAGGTCTGGCGAACCAACAGTAAAAAAAACAGTCACTCATGGATTTGAAACCCACAAAAGATTCGTTGGGGCGTAACCCTCTTAGCGACGCGCTACATCGGAACCCGGGTGTGGTGTTAAATGGGCAAGGGTCAGGTCGTCATCCCCTTAGTGGCGCGTCATATCGTGACCTGGGTACAACAACAACAACAACATAGCCTTTTGTCCCAAGCAAGTTAGGGTAGGCTAGAGATGAAACCCAAAAGAGACGAGAAACAGGGAGACACATAAAGAGACATAAAGGGCACAAGACAAAAGAGGTCACGGTTCAGGCACGTTGATTGCTAATCTCCAAGCGTCCCTGTCCATAGCTAAATCCTTGGGGATATTCCACTCCTTAAGATCTCTCTTAACGGACTCGTCCCAAGTTAGTTTAGGTCGACCTCTACCGCTCTTTACATTATCGGCCCGCTCTAGAACTCCACTACGCACCGGCGCCTCAGGAGGCCTCCGTTGGACATGTCCAAACCATCTCAACCGATGTTGAATCAATTTCTCCTCAATTGGTGCCACCCCAACCCTATCCCGAATATCGTCGTTCCGTACTCTATCCCTCCTTGTGTGCCCACAACACCAACGCAACATATGCATCTCCGCTACACTCAATTGCTGGACATATCGCCTTTTTGTAGGCCAACACTCAGCACCATATAACATCGCCGGACGAATCGTCGTCCTATAGAACTTACCTTTCAGCTTCTGAGGCACCCTTTTGTCACAGAGAACGCCAGAAGCTTGACGCCATTTCAACCAGCCGGCTGAAATTCTATGCCTAACATCTTCATCAATGTCTCCATCCTTTTGTAGCATCGACCCTAAATACCGAAAAGTATCCTTCTTGGCCACCACTTGCCCATCGAGGCTAACGTCTCCCACCTCGTGCCTAGTCGCGCTGAAATCGCACCTCATGTACTCGGTCTTAGTCCTACTAAGTCTGAACCCTTTCGACTCTAACGTGTGCCTCCATAGTTCTAACTTTCTATTAACCCCCGCCCTACTATCGTTAACTAGCACCACATCATCAGCAAAGAGCATACACCAAGGGATATCACCTTGTATGTCTCTTGTGACCTCATCCATCACAGGTGCAAATAAATAAGGGCTCAAAGCTGACCCCTGATGCAGTCCTATTTTAATTGGAAAGTCACTGGTGTCGCCATCACATGTATATCGTGACCTGGGTACGATGAAAAATGAGCAAGGGTCGGGCCGTCGCAACCTTAGTGGCGCGCTATATCTATGCCCGGGTGTAGTAAAAAATGAGCAAGGGTCTTCGCACTTCCCTCGACGGGTGCGAAGGGTAAGGAAGCTAGCCGAGCCAACTAGGATTCGTCTAGGTAGCTGGAACGTAGGATCCCTAACGGGTAAGCTAAGAGAGCTAGTCGATGCAGCAACTAGAAGGCGTGTAAATATTCTATGCGTTCAGGAGACTAAATGGAATGGCCAGAAGGCGAAGGAGGTGGAGGATACTGGCTTCAAACTTTGGTACATGGGGACAACATCGGGTAGGAATGGTGTAGGCATCTTGATCGATAGGAGCCTTAATGATGGAGTCATTGAGGTTAGGAGACAAGGCGACCGGATTATTTTGGTCAAGCTGGTAGTTGGAGATTCGGCTCTGTGATCAGTGCCTATGCCCCTCAGGCAGGTCTTAGCGAGGACACCAAGAGGCAGTTTTGGGAAGATCTTGATAGCATGGTTAGTACCGTGCCTATCAGCGAGACTTTTTATAGGAGACCTCAACGGCCATGTTGGTGCGACTAATGTAGGTTTCGAGCGGGTGCACGGGGGGTTCGGGTATGGTAGTAGGAATCAAGAGGGGAGGATGTTTTGAACTTCGCGCTGGCCTATGACTTGTTGATAGCGAACACCCTTTTTAGGAAGAGTGAATCTCATCTAGTAACCTTTCGTAGTGGACAACACTCGAGCCAGATCGACTTTATCCTTGCAAGGAGGGAGGATAGACATGCTTGCTTTGATTGTAAGGTGTTACCTGGGGAGTGTGTTGTCCCTCAACATAAGCTTGTGGTGGCGGACTTTCGCTTTCGGGTACGTGTCCACCGGGACAAACGGGCTAAGATTGCGAGAACGAAGTGGTGGAAGCTTAGAGGGAAAGCAGCGCAAATGTTTAAGGAGAGGATGTTAGACGAGGAGCCTTGGGAAGAAGGAGAAGATGCCGACGACATGTGGCTAAAGATGACAACATGTGTCCAGAAGGTGGCTTCGGAAGTGTTTGGCGTGAGTAGGGGAGGCAAACGGGAAGCGAAAGACACATGGTGGTGGAATGACGAGGTGTAAAGGGCTATTAGGGAGAAGAATGAGTGTTTCAAGCGTCTCCACCATGACAAGAGTGCAGCCAACGTCGAGGGCTATAAAATAGCGAAGAGGGTTGCAAAGCGGGTTGTGAGTGTAGCAAAAGGTCAGGCGTATGATAACCTTTATCAGCGGCTAGGCACGAAGGAAGGGGAGAAGGATATTTATAGGATGCTAGAATCCGCGAGAGGAAGACAAGGGACATCAACCAAATAAAATGCATCCAGGATGGGACAGATCGACTTCTGGTGAAGGATGAGGAGATCAAGGACAGATGGAGAGAGTACTTCGACAAGCTGTTTAATGGGGAGAATGAGGGTCCTACCCTTGAGTTGGACGACTCATTTGACGATATCAACAGACGCTTTGTGAGGAGAATTTAGGAGGCAGAGATCGGAGAGGCTTTGAAGAGGATGAAGGGAGGTAAAGCAATGGGCCCTGATGGTATCCCCATTGAGGTGTTGAGATACCTAGGCGCCAGAGCGATAGTATGGTTAACTAAGCTTTTTAACCTTATTTTTCGGTCTAACAAGATGCCTGAAGAATGGAGGAGAAGTATATTAGTACCTATCTTCAAAAACAAGGGAGATGTTCAAAGTTGTACTAACTACCGTGGGATTAAGTTGATGAGCCATACGATGAAGCTCTGGGAGAGGGTTATCGAGCGTCGCCTAAGGAGAGTGACACATGTGACCCAAAATCAGTTTGGGTTCATGCCTGGTAGGTCGACCATGGAAGCGATTTTCTTATTACGACAATTGATGGAGAGATATAGGGAGCAGAAGGACTTGCACATGGTCTTTATCGACCTCGAGAAGACATATGACAAAGTACCGAGAAATGTCATGTGGTGGGCTTTGAAAAAGCATAAAGTCCCAACTAAGTATGTTATCCTCATCAAGGATATATACAAGGATGTGGTGACGTTTGTCTGAACATGTGATGGCGACACCAGTAACTTTCCAATTAAAATAGGACTGCATCAGGGGTCAGCTTTGAGCCCTTATTTATTTGCTTTGGTGATGGATGAGGTCACAAGGAACATACAAGGTGATACCCCTTGGTGTATGCTCTTTGCTGATGATGTGGTGCTAGTTGACGACAGGAGGGCAGAGGTTAATAGGAAGTTAGAACTATGGAGGCACACGTTAGAGTCAAAAGAGTTCAGACTTAGTAGGACTAAGACCGAGTACATGAGGTGCGATTTCAGCGCGACTAGGCATGAGGAGGGAGACGTTAGCCTCGATGGGCAAGTGGTGGCCAAGAAGGATATTTTTCGGTATTTATGGTCGATGCTGCAAAAGGATGGAGATATTGATGAAGATGTTAGGCATAGAATTTCAGTCGGCTGGTTGAAATGGCGTCAAGTTTCTGGCGTCCTCTGTGACAAAAGGGTGCTGCAGAAGCTGAAAGGTAAGTTCTATAGGACGGCGATTCGTCCGGCAATGTTATACGGTGCTGAGTGTTGGCCTACAAAAAGGCGACATGTCCAACAATTGAGTGTTGCAGAGATGCGTATGTTGCGTTGGTGTTGTGGGCATAGTTCTCATGGCGTCGCCTAGGCGTCCAGGCGCTCCCCCATCGCCTTGCAGAATGGGCGCCTAGGCGGGCAAGACGAGCGCCTAGACGTCCAGGCGCTCCCCCATCGCCGTGCCTCGCCTTTACGCCGTAAGAACTATGGTTGTGGCCACACAAGGAGGGATAGAGTCCGGAACGACGATATTCGGGATAGGGTTGAGGTGGCACCAATTGAGGAGAAATTGATTCAACATCGGTTGAGATGGTTTGGACATGTCCAACGGAGGCCTCCTGATGCGCCGGTGCGTGGTGAAGTTCTAAAGCGGGCCGATAATGTAAAGAGCGGTAGAGGTCGACCTAAACTAACTTGGGCCGATAATGTAAGGATTTAGCTATGGATAGGAGCGCTTGGAGATTAGTAATCAACGTGCCTGAACCGTGACCTCTTTTTGTCTTGTGCCCTTTATGTCCCTTTATGTGTCTCCCTGTTTCTCGTCTCTTTTGGGTTTCATCTCTAGCCTACACCAACTTGCTTGGGACAAAAGGCTATGTTGTTGTTGTTGTTGTTGTTGATGATGATGGAAAAAGAGTTGAGAAATTATGAGGCTGGTGATAGTGCACAATTTCTCCATGTAACACTTAATATGGAAGTCACAGTGCACATTTTAATGGAGAATCGAGTGTTGGGACTATCTAAGAATGAGATTTGAGCTAAATTTGGTACTAATATCGTCTTTAAAGCATTGAGAATTATGCTTGCATGTTCAGATCAGTATACAATAGAACATAGTGCACGCCACTAACTATTTTGGATGAATTGCTCGTTGTGGTGTACAACACTGTGTCTTCCTGTTTTCCTTGAATTGGAGCTAAGAATGAAAAACATTTACTTATGCTTGTTGCACTTGCTTCAAGTTCACAGTGTAGTTTGTTGTAGCCTAAATAACCAGTGGTGTTTATTTGAGGACTAAGCATTGTACTACATGTGATATTGTCCCACTAGAACTCAATGTTTCTGTCACTCTTGCATAACAAAAAATGTTTCTGTCACTCTACGTCTGACACTTCTTTTTTGGTTTCCTTCAGATCCGTGCACTAGAGAAGAGGCAGAAGGCAGGCAAATATGCCAAGAAGGTGAAGGCCAAGGTGAGGAGGAAGATGCACGAGATGGAGAACACGCTGGAGCCTGATGAGTTTGCTGAGCTCTGGAAAGGGGAGTAACTGGGCTTTGTTCGACCCTGTCAAAGTCGTGAAGCACCAGCAACTCCTTTCAGCAAGCGCAGATTTTGTTTACCAGTGTGGCAGTGCCCATGTTGTGGAAGTTTCGTATGACAAGGCATATGTTTATTTACATAAAATCGGATTTTATTGATGAGATAACTTCTGCAGTTCTGCCCATATGACATTCTCTCGTGTTTGCATCAGTGAATGTGGTGCCAAGTGTTATGTCACTTCCGAATTGGTCGCCGAGAATCATGAGGAAGCGCAATCACAGGCCTTATTTAGGTCTCAATTTTTTTTTGCCTCCACCCGTCACTTTGAATGTTTGATACATGTATGAAGTACTAAACGTAGACGAAAAAAAACTAATTACACAGTTCTCGGAGAAATCGCGAGACGAATATTTTAAGCCTAATTAGTCCATGAAAAGCCTCAAGTGCTACAACAATCAATATGTGGTAATGACAGATGAATTAGTATCATTAGATTCGTCTCGCAGCCTAACGAGTTTTGTAATTTATTTTTTTATTAGTATCTGAAAATCTCTTTCCAACATTCTTCTGACACATCCGATGTAATACCCAAAAATTTTCTTTTCACGAACTAAACGTAGCCATAGTTCAAAGCTCAAGATATCAATGTGATTTGACGGTCATAGCCGTGTTTTATGTATACAGACATACTTCCTCCGTCCCTACATTTCTATTATCGTTGGTGTACGTGCCACAAGTTTGATTTGATTTGTAAAAAAATACGTACAACATTTTGAAAGCATCTAGGTCCCGGTGTTGGTTTCGGTAATTGATGACAACGCATTATTACCATGACTAACGTGTATTTTCCAGAAACGTTGGTAAGTCAGGTCATGGAGGTGATAACTACTTTGGGCAATATGGTATTCATGTCCCTTGATGGAAACCGTTTCGGTTTTCAGAGGATCAACGACAAGATTAAAGACGGTTAGTTCCGGATGTTAAGGTGTTGAGTTACATCTGGAATAGTCGTTAGGATCTTTGTTTCTTCCTTTGACCGTACTATAAAGGGAGGCATGAGCGAGTAGCTTGACCTAGGTGAGTCTTCTGTTTAGGTGTGGTGCACACTTGTCAAACTTAGCACTAGGTAGCTCTAGAAAAACTCAGAGTTCAGTTGGAAGCAACTTGATTCAAGTTGCGTCGCGTTTCGAAGTCGTTTGAGCAGTTTACCCATGACCGGACGCGGTTCTGGTCATGACCGGACGCGTCCGGTCATTACTAACACTTTAGTGCGGAGTTAACTGATCGACCGGACGCGGTCCTTGAGAGGACCGGACGCGGTGGTCAGTCTGACACGTGTTTCAGAGGATAAACAGTGTAATCGGACGCGACTGGGAAGTGATCGGCGCGTCCGGTCACGTTCCAGTAAGGTCCCGCCGATCATCTATGATCGGACGCGGTCGAGCGTCAGATCAGTTTCCAGTAAGGTTCTTACATGATCGGACGCGTCCGGTCATCCCTGATCGGCGCGTCCGGTCATCTCTGATCGGCGCGTCCGGTCACTCAGCGTAACTTTCGGTTTCCGACCGTTACACTTGACCGGCGCGTCCGGTCATGTCGACCGGCGCGTCCAGTCAGTGCGCGTTTTGTTGATTCGACAGATAACGGTTGTATTTATCTGAGGGGTGTATAAATACATCCCCTCCACCTCTTTTAGAGGTCTCTTGCTCGTTTGTTCAGCTGAGAAACACATTTGGAGTGCAAGAGAGTGCAAGAGCCCTAGTGAGAATAGTGATTTGAGAATCAAAGTTTGAGATTCCTCACTAGTGACAAGAGTATAGCAAGTGTGTATCCATCTTCTCATTAGGCTTGTTGTAGTCAAGTGAGAGTTCTAACTTGTTACTCTTGGTGATCGCCATCACCTAGACGGTTTGGTGGTGATTGGGAGTTTGGTGATCATCCGATGAGATTGTGGGTGACCCAACTCAAGTTGTGAGCGGTTTTGGGTGATTCGCCGCGACGGAGAGTCGAAGAATCAACCCGTAGAGAGCACTTGATCCTTGCGCAGATCAAGGGGGAGCTACACCCTTGCGCGGGTGCTCCAACGAGGACTAGTGGGGAGTGGTGACTCTCCGATACCTCGGTAAAACATCGCCGTGTTCCTAACCCTTACCTTCAAGCATTTACTTTCGTGTATTACTTTCATTGCTTGTTTACTTTTCTAGAATTACCATGTTAGTCTAGGATTGGAACTTAGGGTGTAAAACTTTTACCGGTAGAATCACAAGGAACACTTATAGGCACTAGGGGTGAAGTTTGGCTTGTAGGATTTAATTCTTGCAATTAATTTTTAGAAAAGCTCAATTCACCCCTCCCTTTTGGGCATCTTGATCCTTTCAATTGGTATCGGAGCCGTGTTGCTCTTTATTTAGGCTTCACCGCCTAGAGCAAGATATCTAATGGGGAAGGACCACCTCCCACTTTTGAGGGAGATGATTTTCCATATTGGAAAATTCGTATGGAGGCGTACCTCGAAGCCATAGATGTTGGGTGCCTTAGAGCCGCAACCGAAGGGCTTCCTCCTATAAGGGATCCCGCCAACCCAAGTGGTGACGAGAAGAAGTACGATCGGTGGAATACAAAGGCAAAAATGCACTCTACCAGGGCTTAGGCAAAGATATATTCAATCATGTGCGTAATGCCAAAAACGCTCATGAATTGTGGGAAAATCTTTGTGCACTCTATGAGGGAACTAAGAGTGAGCGTGAGGAACGCTATCACATTGCTTTAAAGAAAATCAATTCTTTTGAGATGCTTCCCAAAGAAAGTGCTAATGAGATGTACACTCGTTTGAATGTTCTTGTAGAAGATCTCAATGCTCTTGGACTCACTCAAATGAGTCAATCGGATGTTGCAAGGAGGATCTTGAGTGTTCTTCCCGTTGAGAAGTATGGACACATTGTCACCGTACTTCACCAAAGTGATCTCTCCGCCACAACACTAACACAAGTATTGGGAAAGATCAACTCACATGAGATGTACATGCACATCACTCTGGAAGAGGGCTCATCATCTTCTAAGAAGAAAGACTTGGCCTTCAAAGCTAGCCATGAAAAGAAAAAGAAGAAGGGCCAAGCCATGATGGTGCAAGAAAGCTCAAGTGAAAGTGATATTGATGATGCATCACTTGCACTCATGGTGAGGAAGACCACCAAGATGCTAAAGAAGCTCAACAAGAGTGGCATCAAGTTCGATGACAAGAAGAAGAAATTCTTCACAAGTAGTAAAAGGAAGCCAATATCCGAGATGGATTGCTTCAATTGTGGTGAACTTGGCCACTTAGCTCATCAATGCCCGAAGCCTCCAAAAGACAAGTACAAGAATAAGTACAAGGGCAATAAAGGTGATTCAAGTGATGAAGAAGATGAGAAAAGAAAAAACAAGCCATACAAAAAGAAAGATGGCAAGAAAAGGGAGTTCTACAAGAAGAAGAAGGGAGGCAAAGCTTACATTGTTGGTGATTGGCTCACCGAATTGAGTCATCATGTGAGTCCTCAGGTGATGAGAGCGACGATGAGAAAGAGAAGGTCGCCGCATGTGTGATTAGGCCATCATCATCTTCACCGACATCTTCATCACCACTGAAAGTCCTATGTTTGGTGTTGGTAATTAGTGACAATGCCTAAGTACTAATCCTATGCCTAAGTTATATGTAGCATATGAGGATTAGTACATTCCAAGGTTGGTGGCAAGATGGAAATGATGATCATGATGGCCACACTTGGATTTGGACGCAACCCTACGTGATCAAGGCAAAGGTATATACTTAAGGGTTGTGTTTTAGTAACCAAGACACCTAGTGGGTGTGGTTACATTATAGGATAGATAGCCGTACTATAAAGAGGGGAATGACGCGGCTATTGAACTCCTAAGTGCCTCTAGATGTGCATTTCATGATCATATGCATTTGGATAGAACTAATATCGCCTCGAAAAATGATTGTGAAAATGCTAACACACTCGCACATGACATGATCACTTGGTGGTGTTAGCACATTTGCGATGGCGTTGGAGTTTAAGCGGTAGAGAGGGTTTGGTTCCTCTCTCCCTCCCGCCGAGCGTGCGAGCGCGGGATTCAGGCAATTTTGGGGAAATGAAATGCCTTTTTTCCACTACGCCGGAAGTCGGAAAAAGAAACGGAGGCAAACGGGGGTCACAGTGGTGACCGGACGCTGGACCAGACGCGGTCACTGTTTGACCGAACGAGTCCGGTCAGTGTCCAGTATCTGCGCGTTTTTCAGTTGTTTGATCGGACGCGAGGCGCGTCCGGTCACAGGCGACCGGACGCGTCCGGTCGTCCAGGGAGCTTACTGGACTCTAACCAGACGCTGGCACTGTCGCGTCCGGTCATCTTCTTAAGCGCGTCCGGTCACTGTTTCGTTGAGCGCTGCTCAGGCGACCAGCGCGTCCGGTCCTGCACGGGACCAGCGCGTCCGGTCGTTCCCGGCGCGTCCGGTCAGTTGGACCAGCGCGTCCGGTCGTTGCTTCGCAGTTAGCCGTTGGGCGACCAGCGCGTCCGGTCATTTGGACCAGCGCGTCCGGTCAGTGTTTCACGTGTTAGCCGTTGGGCGACCGGCGCGTCCGGTCAGTTGGACCAGCGCGTCCGGTCACCCCGATTTCGGCTGTTTAAGTTTCTAACGGCTATATTCGAAGGGGTACGTCTATAAATACTCGTTGGCCGGCTCAAGGCTCTATCTCTCGAACATTTGACATACTTGTGAGCACTTTGAGCTAAGCAACTCCCCTCCCACTCATCTCTCTTGCTTCTTTGCATATTCGAAGTGAGATTGAGTGATCCAAGTGCATTTGCATTGTGAGATTGCATCTAGTTGGCACTTGGTGGTTGATTTGCTGTGGGATTCTTGTTTCTCTTGGTGGTTGCCGCCACCTAGACGGCTTGGAGCAGCTTGGAGGCGTTGGCAAGAGTTGGTGATTGTTCTTGGCCACCTCCGGTGATTGTAAGGGGTTTGTGCCTACCTCGGCAAAGCGCCAAAGGCAACGCTAGTGAATTGCTCGTGTCATTGCAACCTTTTGCCATTTGGTAGGTTCTTGTGGCGCCTTTTGAGAGGCTCGGTGTGTGACCGATTAGCCACTAGCCACCGAACCACGTGGTGAAGAGGGACACAACGGGGACTAGCGTGCCGGCAAGCATGTGAACCTCGGGATAAATCTTTATGTCATCACTTTCATATTGTGATTGATTGATCCCGGTGTTCGGTTATCTTGGTATTCATCTCTTGATCATATTAATTGATTGGCTCAATTCTTCGCCCCTCGGTGATATCCTCCTAACTCAACTCCGCATTACTTTCTTAGTTATCTTTGCTAGCTAGTTAGCTTTGCTTTAGTAGCTCCTTTGTGTAGCTTACTAGTTGTTTTTTATAGTTACCTTTTCGGTTTGACTTGTGCGGTTGAGTGCATATACTAGTATTGTGATTTGGATAGGTGGCTTGCAAACACCCCATAGGCTAAGCAAAACTCGCATCTCGCTAGTTGTTATATTGATAAACTTGTTTAGCTTGTCTTTGTAGAAAGTTTTTAAAAGGCTATTCACCCCCCCTCTAGCCATCTAGACCTTTCAAGTGGTATCAGAGCTGTGGTCACCGTTTGTAAGGCTTAACAACCTTGGTGTAAGATGGCTCAAGTTATGTTCAATCATGTTAATGGCAAGCCTCCATTCTTTGATGGCGTCTCTTCCTTTGATCATTGGAAAAGAAAGATGAAGCAATATCTAGGCAATATACATGAGAAGGTTTGGGATGTGACCAAAGAAGGATATATCATTCTTGATGAGGAAAACCTCACTCCCAATGACCGCATCAACAAACAATGCAACACGGCGGCACTTTACACAATCTATAATGCCGTTGATGATAAAGTATTTGAGCAAATCAAAGATCTTGAAAAGGCAAATGAGCTTTGGACAAGATTAGAGGAAACATATGAGGGCACTTCAACGGTAAAGAGTGCCAAGCTCTATATGCTCAAGGATAAGTTTGCAAGCTTCAAGATGAAGGATGATGAGTCCATACCGGAGATGTTCTATAGGCTCCAAGTCATTGTCAATGATCTCAAGGGGCTTGGGGAGAAGATTGAGGACAAGGACTTCTCACACAAGTTCTTGATGTGCTTACCCAAGAAGTTTGCCACCTTAAGAAGAATGATCTTTAGAGAGGGATTGGACAAGGTCAAACCAACCAATGTGCTTGGAGATATAATGACCGATGCCCAATACAATGATGATGAAGATGAGGTAGAAGAGAAGAAGGAGACCAAGGTCAAGCAAGAGAAGCCCATTGCATTCAAGGCTTCATCCTCTAAGGGCAAGAGCAAGGTGGAGAGTGATGATGATGATCCATTCGATGATGAGACCATGGCCCTCCTTGTGCACAAGATGGGAAGGTTCATGAAGAAGAAAGGATATGGGGCAAGAAAGAGGAGAGACACTATAAAGGCAAAGACCCTTTGCTACAATTGCAATAACCCCAATCACATAGTGGGGGATTGCCCCTATGAAGATAAGAGACTTCATAATGGGGACTTGAAGCTCAAGAAGAACAAGAAAGAGAATGAGAAGAAAACAAAGAAGAGCTTCACCTTCAACAAGAAGAAGAAGGGTGGTGGTTATGTAGTCACTTGGGATAGTGACAACTCCGATAGTGATGATTATGCAAGATCTAGTGATGATGAGAGGATCACTCGGCGAGCCATTGCAAACATCGCCCTCTCCAACAAGCTATCCATCTTCGACACTACATCGACATGCCTTATGGCCAAGCCTACCAAGGTAAAACATGATGATAGTGATGATGATTCTTGTGCTAGTGATAATTGTAGGAGTGATGATGAGGAGGATGAGAACTACTCCAAGGATGATCTATTAGGCGTAATAGATCAAATGAGCAAGGGCTACAAGAGAACAACCAAGAAATAAAAAATCTTGGAACAAGAGTTCATTGCTAAGTGCAATGAAAATGATGCCTTGATGGAGGAGCTTCTTGCTCTCAAAAAGAGTAAGGAGTGCAAAGGAATTGAACAAGAGCTCAAAGCTCTTAGGAAATCCTTTGATGAGCTAGAGGCCTCTTGTGAGTGTCTAAAGGAAGACCACGAGGACCTTGAAGTTGCTCACACTAGGCTTGAGGAAGCCCACTCCTCTCTACTTGAGCTCATCAAGGAGAAGGACCTCAAGTTGGAGAAGCTCATGAAGGAAGCTAAGGAGGAGCAAGTGATTGTCACTTGTGATATTGGACTAACATGTGATATTATTGATGACTCTTTATTTGTTGGTCCGACTAATGCTTCATGTAGCTCATCATCATCCACCACAACCAACTCTACCTCTACTACTAGTGATTCATCACTTATGGTTGAGAATAAGACTCTCAAGAGAGAGGTGGATGATCTCACCCGTGCATTAGGCAATGCCTATGGTGGGGATGCTCGCTTGCTAAAATGCTTGGGTAGCCAAAGGTTCTCTCTTAACAAAGAGGGTTTGGGCTATACTCCTAAGAAGGGCAAGGCGGCCTTTGCAACTCACAAGCCTAGCTTTGTGAAGAGCAATGGTCGTTATTGCAATAGATGCAAGCAAGTTGGGCATCTAGAGATTAATTGCAATAAAATGAACAAGAACAAGAAAAATGCTAATGTACCTTACATTCCTTTTGATTCTTGTTATGTGCTTACCAAGGGTGAGAAAGGTGTGCGTGCTAGGTTTGTTGGTACACCAATTATGGGCCCAAAGAAGAAGGCCATTTGGGTACCAAAGAGCTTAGTGACTAACCTCCAAGGACCCAAGCAAGTATGGGTACCTAAGAAATATTAATTTGTTTTGTAGGTAAATTACAAGGCCGGAGGAAGGCATTGGGTGCTTGATAGTGGATGCTCTCAACATATGACCGGTGATTCAAGAATGTTCAACTCTCTCAAATCAAATGATAGTGGCATTGATAGCATCACATTTGGTGACAATAGCAAGGGTAATGTAAAGGCTCTTGGAAGGATTGCAATCTCAAATGATCATAGCATTTCCAATGTGCTACTAGTTGAAAAGCTCAATTTCAACTTGTTGTCGGTTGCTCAATTGTGTGATCTCGGTTTCAAGTGCATATTTGGTGTTGATGATGTGGAGATAGTTAGTGTTGATGGCTCTAACTTGATCTTCAAAGGCTTTAGATTTGAGAATCTATACTTGGTTGATTTCAATGCTAGTGACACTCAACTTTCAACATGTTTGCTCACCAAATCAAGTATGGGTTGGTTATGGCATAGAAGACTTGGTCATGTTGGCATGAAGCAATTGAACAAGTTAGTAAAGCATGACTTAGTTAGAGGCTTGAAGGATGTCACATTTGAGAAAGATAAGCTATGTAGTGCATGTCAAGCCGGAAAGCAAGTAGGCAACACTCATCCATTGAAAAGCATCATGAGTACTTCCAAGGCATTTGAGTTGTTGCACATGGATCTATTTGGGCCAACTACATACACAAGCATTGGTGGCAACAAGTATGGCTTTGTGATTGTGGATGATTTCACTAGATATACATGGGTATTCTTTCTTGTGGACAAGAGTGATGTATTTGACATATTCAAGAAGTTCATCAAGAGAGTGCAAAATGAGTTTGAGACCACAATCAAGAAAGTAAGAAGTGACAATGGAAGTGAGTTTAGAAACACAAGAGTTGATGAGCTATGTGATGAGCTTGGAATCAAACATTAATTCTCGGCCAAGTATACACCTCAATCTAATGGCTTAGTTGAGAGGAAAAATAGAACTTTAATTGATATGGCAAGATCAATGTTGAATGAGTATAATGTGAGTCATTCATTTTGGGCCGAAGCAATCAACACGGCTTGCTTCTATAGCAACCGCCTCTATTGCCACAAGTTTCTAGAGAAGACACCATATGAGATATTAAATGGAAGAAAGCCCAACATTGCATACTTTCGGGTATTTGGTTGCAAATGCTATATCTTGAAGAAAGGCACTAGATTGAGCAAGTTTGAGAAGAAGTGTGATGAAGGCTTCCTACTTGGCTACTCAACTACTAGCAAAGCTTATAGAGTTTGGAATTTGGCTAGTGGTTTACTTGAAGAAGTGCATGATGTTGAGTTTGATGAAACAAATGGCTCTCAAGATGAAGAAAATAACTTGGATGATGTGAGAGGAACTCAATTGAGTAATGCTATGAAAGAAATGGATATTGGTGATATTAGGCCAAAGCAAGTGATTGATGTGGATGACAACAAAGATCAAGTGCTCCAAAGTCCAATCACTCAAGCTAGTGGTTCTCTAATGCAAAATCAAGCTAGTACATCATCTCAAGTGCAACAAGATCAACAAGTGGCTAGTTCATCATCTCCAACTCATGATCAACATCAACATCCAAGCAATCAAATCCAAGTGCTTCAACCAACTAACATTGCAAGAGACCATCCATTGGATTCCATCATTGGTGACATACAAAGGGGAGTTCAAACTAGATCAAGATTGGCATCATTTTGTGCTCACTCTTCTTTTGTGTCAATGGAAGAACCCAAGGACATTGATAGAGCATTGAGAGATCCGGATTGGGTAAATGCAATGCATGAAGAGCTCAACAATTTCAAGAGAAATGAAGTATGGGAATTAGTTGAGAGGCCTAAGGATCACAATGTCATTGGAACAAGATGGATCTTTCGCAACAAGCAAGATCAAGATGGGATAGTAGTAAGGAACAAAGCAAGACTAGTGGCTCAAGGTTACACACAAATAGAGGGTCTTGACTTTGGTGAAACATATGCCCCGGTTGCAAGATTGGAAGCAATTAGGATCTTACTTGCCTATGCTTGTGCTCACAATATCAAGCTATATCAAATGGATGTGAAGAGTGCATTTCTCAATGGGTACATTCAAGAGGAGGTGTATGTGGAGCAACCTCCCGGTTTTGAAGATGACAAGAAACCCAATCATGTCTACAAGTTGAGAAAAGCTTTGTATGGATTGAAGCAAGCACCTAGAGCATGGTATGAAAGATTGAGGGACTTCTTGCTATCCAAAGGATTTGTCATGGGCAAAGTTGATACAACACTATTCACCAAGAAGATTGAGAAAGACTTGTTTGTGTTGCAAATATATGTTGATGATATCATATTCGGTTCAACCAATCAAAATTATTGTGATGAGTTTGGAAAAATGATGGCCAAGGAATTTGAAATGTCAATGATGGGTGAACTTAGTTTCTTTCTTGGACTTCAAATCAAACAAATGAAGGAAGGAACATTTGTGAGTCAAACCAAGTACATCAAAGATATGCTCAAGAAGTTTAGCATGGAAGATGCAAAGAGTATTACAACTCCAATGAGCACTAGTGGGAGTTTGGATAGTTACAAGAGTGGCAACATGGTGGATCAAAAGCTATATAGATCAATGATTGGTAGCCTACTCTATGTGACGGCATCAAGGCCCGATGTAATGTTTAGTGTATGCATGTGTGCAAGATTTCAAGCCTCACCAAGAGAAAGTCATTTGAAGGCAACAAAGAGAATATTGAGGTACTTAAAGCATACACAAGATGTTGGATTGTGGTATCCCAAAGGTGCAAGCTTTGAGCTAGTTGGATATTCGGATTCCGACTATGCCGGTGACAAAGTGGAGAGAAAGAGCACTTCCGGGACTTGTCAATTGTTGGGAAGATCACTTGTCTCATGGTCATCCAAGAAACAAAATAGTATTGCACTATCTACCGCCGAAGCCGAATACATCGCCGCGGGTAGTTGTTGTGCACAAATCTTATGGATGAAGGCAACATTGAAAGATTTTGGAATCAACTTTAAGAATGTGCCATTGCTATGTGACAATGAAAGTGCCGTGAAGCTAACCAACAATCCAGTTCAACATCAAAGAACAAAGCATATTGATGTTCGTCATCACTTTATTAGAGATCATCAACAAAAGGGTGACATTGCTATTGAGAGTGTGGGCACCGAAGATCAACTAGCCGATCTATTCACCAAGCCACTTGATGAGAAAAGATTTCACAAGCTAAAGAATGAGTTGAACATACTTGACTTCTCCAACATGAGTTGATGCACCCCATATATGACATGCCTCTCCTTCGAGCCCTAAGGTACATTTGGTTGACATGTCATACATTCTATGCTAAGGACTTGTTTAGTGCATCTAGTCATAATTTACATGTTCTAGGCTCATTCATGAAAGTCAAATGAATTTGAAGTTTATATGGTGCCACTATTGTTTCCATGACTTGTATGATCTAGTGGTTGCATATAACTTGTTTAAATAGCTTGTGATCCTAAGTATTTAATCTAGAAAACTTGACTAAATATTTGCTTCAACATGGTGCATGATAACCCTTCTAGTGAGGTGTGAAGAAGCTTGCCCTTGGATCAAACCGAAGTATTTTATTTATGCAAGCAATCTAGGTTGAATCATAAACTTGATCCTCACCCCATATTTCAACATGATAATCTATCTAAAGTTTGCTCCTTGTGGTAAATTAGTGCCAAAGGGGGAGAAAATATTGTTCACAAAGATAGAACTCAAAGGGGAAGAAAATGTTGTGGGGGAGAAAATGTTGTTCACAAAGATAGATTCAAAAAGGGGAGAAAACAAAGGGGAGAATTGATAAAAGAAGGGGATCAACTAAAATTTTGAGCACACAAGTAGGGGGAGCAAGCTCTTAAACATGAATGTTGCATTTCTATGTGCACTTCATATGTATGATGCATAGTTATGCATTTCGTTTTCTCCGATACATTGCTTGTGTGGTGACTTGCTAGTATAATTTGAATGATGCATTGTGGTACTAGCATGAATAGGAAGTAGTTAGATTTTTGTTGCTTCATGTTTTTTCAAAGTGGTACTAGAACCTTGCTTATAATGTTGATCTCACGAGGTTTCTAGTTATATTTGTGCTTTTCCAAGTGGAATCTAACTACACAAGGTGCTAAGATGGTGTTTATCGCAACTCCAATGGTATCACGCTTCAAAGGTCTATAATCTTAAACACTTAGCACCTATTGGTAGTCAATGCTCCTAATCTTTCCTATCTAACATGTATGCTTCCAAAATCCAAACATATAGCATACATGTAGGGGGAGCCATTGCTATCAATTTGAATTCATGATCACATGTCCATAATTCTTACACATGGTAATATACTTGGACAATATGACATGGGTTCAATCAAAATTTTATTATAACATCTTTGTGAAAGGGTTGTCACCAATTACCAACAAGGGGGAGATTGAAAGTCCTATGTTTGGTGTTGGTAATTAGTGACAATGTCTAAGTACTAATCCTATGCCTAAGTTGTATGTAGCATATGAGAATTAGTACATTCCAAGGTTGGTGGCAAGATGGAAATGGTGATCATGATGGCCACACTTGGATTTGGACGCAACCCTACGTGATCAAGGCAAAGGTATATGCTTAAGGGTTGTGTTTTAGTAACCAAGACACCTAGTGGGTGTGGTTACATTATAGGATAGATAGCCGTACTATAAAGAGGGGAATGACGCGGCTATTGAACTCCTAAGTGCCTCTAGATGTGCATTTCATGATCATATGCATTTGGATAGAACTAATATCGCCTCAAAAAATGATTGTGAAAATGCTAACACACTCGCACATGACATGATCACTTGGTGGTGTTAGCACATTTGCGATGGCGTTGGAGTTTAAGCGGTAGAGAGGGTTTGGTTCCTCTCTCCCTCCCGCCGAGCGTGCGAGCGCGGGATTCAGGCAATTTTGGGGAAATGAAATGCCTTTTTTCCACTACGCCGGAAGTCGGAAAAAGAAACGGAGGCAAACGGGGGTCACAGTGGTGACCGGACGCTGGACCGGACGCGGTCACTGTTTGACCGGACGCGTCCGGTCAGTGTCTAGTATCTGCGCGTTTTTCAGTTGTTTGATCGGACACGAGGCGCGTCCGGTCACAGGCGACCGGACGCGTCCGGTCGTCCAGGGAGCTTACTGGACTCTAACTGGACGCTGGCACTGTCGCGTCCGGTCATCTTCTTAAGCGCGTCCGGTCACTGTTTCGTTGAGCGCTGCTCAGGCGACCAGCGCGTCCGGTCCTGCACGGGACCAGCGCGTCCGGTCGTTCCCGGCGCGTCCGGTCAGTTGGACCAGCGCGTCCGGTCGTTGCTTCGCAGTTAGCCGTTGGGCGACCAGCGCGTCCGGTCGTTTGGACCAGCGCGTCCGGTCAGTGTTTCACGTGTTAGCCGTTGGGCGACCGGCGCGTCCGGTCAGTTGGACCAGCGCGTCCGGTCACCCCGATTTCGGCTGTTTAAGTTTCTAACGGCTATATTCGAAGGGGTACGTCTATAAATACTCGTTGGCCGGCTCAAGGCTCTATCTCTCGAACATTTGACATACTTGTGAGCACTTTGAGCTAAGCAACTCCCCTCCCACTCATCTCTCTTGCTTCTTTGCATATTCGAAGTGAGATTGAGTGATCCAAGTGCATTTGCATTGTGAGATTGCATCTAGTTGGCACTTGGTGGTTGATTTGCTGCGGGATTCTTGTTTCTCTTGGTGGTTGCCGCCACCTAGACGGCTTGGAGCAGCTTGGAGGCGTTGGCAAGAGTTGGTGATTGTTCTTGGCCACCTCCGGTGATTGTAAGGGGTTTGTGCCTACCTCGGCAAAGCGCCAAAGGCAACGCTAGTGAATTGCTCGTGTCATTGCAACCTTTTGCCATTTGGTAGGTTCTTGTGGCGCCTTTTGAGAGGCTCGGTGTGTGACCGATTAGCCACCGAACCACGTGGTGAAGAGGGACACAACGGGGACTAGCGTGCCGGCAAGCACGTGAACCTTGGGATAAATCTTTGTGTCATCACTTTCATATTGTGATTGATTGATCCCGGTGTTCGGTTATCTTGGTATTCATCTCTTGATCATATTAATTGATTGGCTCAATTCTTCGCCCCTCGGTGATATCCTCCTAACTCAACTCCGCATTACTTTCTTAGTTATCTTTGCTAGCTAGTTAGTTTTGCTTTAGTAGCTCCTTTGTGTAGCTTACTAGTTGTTTTTTATAGTTACCTTTTCGGTTTGACTTGTGCGGTTGAGTGCATATACTAGTATTGTGATTTGGATAGGTGGCTTGCAAACACCCCATAGGCTAAGCAAAACTCGCATCTCGCTAGTTGTTATATTGATAAACTTGTTTAGCTTGTCTTTGTAGAAAGTTTTTAAAAGGCTATTCACCCCCCCTCTAGCCATCTAGACCTTTCAACCACCTTCACCGCCACCTTCACCATCATCTTCCACTACTCATCTATGCCTTATGGCTAAGGGTGATCGAAAGGTTCAAAATAGTGATAGTGATGATGATGATAGTGATAGTGATGATGAATATGATGCACCTTCTTATGATGAACTTATAAAATTGTTGAACAAATACTCTAAAATCATAAGAAGAACTAGAAATGAAAATGATGAGCTTCAACATGAAAATGAATCACTCTCATCTAAGCTTGAAAATGCACATAAGACTAGTGATGAGCTCAAAGATCAAAATGAAACTATGTCTTCTTCTCTTAAGGAGCTCAAAACTTCTAACAAGGAGCTTAGAGATAAACATGATAAAATTAAGAAGAAGCATGGTGAACTCATCGCTAGGCTTAACTCGCTAAAAGATGAATATACCACATTGAAAATCAACTATGATACTCTTATTGTTGCTAATGAGCTTACTCTTGAGACACATGATGCTACTAACCAAGTTGTTAAGATTGATATAGCTACATCATGTGATGATTTGATTGTTGAGAACTTTGAGCAAGGCTCTAGCGACAAAGGCAAGAGTGTGGTTGAGACCAACAACTATGATGAGTATGTCAAGCTCAAGAGTAAAAATAAGATGCTTAAGAATGAGAACAAGAAATTGATGGCTCTTGAAAAGCAAGCTTCAAATGAGTCACTCATTGAAGAAAACAAGAAGCTCAAGCAAGAAAAAGAGCATCTCAAGACCGGCCTAAGCAAGTTCACAAGAGGCCAACATTTGTAAAGTGAGCTACTCATGAACACCGTCATGAAGATGGATAGGAGTGGCATTGGGTACTTGGCAAATCAAGAGAAGAAGGTCAAAGCTCAACAACAACAAAGCAAGTCAAAACCCAAGCCAAAGAGATGTGTTGAGTGTGAACAAGAAGGCCACTTTGCTCATGAGTGCAAAACTCCACCACCACAACCCTTGCCCAAGCATGCTAGACCCTTTGCCTTCAATGCTCATTACATGCTTAGAAAGGACTCAAATGAAAAGATGAAAGTCATATTCTTGGGTCCCCCTAACAAGAATAGGCCTAAGAAAATATGGGTTGCCAAGTCACTAGTTGAGAAAGTTAAGGGTCCCTCTCAAGTTTGGGTCCCTAAACAAAAGGCTTGATCTCCTGTGTGTAGGTGAACTACAAGACCGGTGGATCTCATTGGGTGATTGATAGTGGTTGCACACAACACATGACCGGTGATCCTCGTATGTTCACCTCACTTGAAGAGAATGGGGTATGTCAAGACAAGATCATATTTGGGGACAATTCAAAGAGCAAAGTCAATGGTATAGGCAAGATTGCAATATCAAATGATCACTCTCTCTCAAATGTGCTCTATGTTGCTTCATTGAGTTTTAACTTACTATCTGTTGGGCAACTTTGTGACCTTGGCTACCAATGCTTGTTTAGTCCAAATGAAGTGGTTGTTACAAAGATAGATGACAAGCAAGTGATTTTCAAGGGCTTTAGATACAATAATCTCTATCTTGTTGACTTCACCTCTAAAGATGCAAACTTGATGACATGTTTATTCTCCAAAACTACACTTGGATGGCTTTGGCATAGGAGGCTTGCTCATGTTGGAATAAACACTCTCAACAAGCTATTGAAGAAAGAATTAGTGAGAGGGTTGAAGGATGTAAAGTTTGAGAAGGACAAACCTTGTAGTGCATGTCAAGCCGGCAAACAAGTTGCAAACACTCATCCAACCAAAGCTTACATGTCAACATCAAGAGTACTAGAACTTCTACACATGGATTTATTTAGTCCTACAACTTACAAGAGCTTGGGTGGAAATCTCTATTGCCTAGTGATTGTGGATGACTACTCAAGATACACTTGTACTTTCTTTCTTCGTGACAAATCCGAAGTGGCAAATTGCTTCAAGAAGTTTGCAAAGAGAGCTCAAAATAAATTTGAAGTCAAGATAAAGAAAATTAGAAGTGACAATGGCAAAGAGTTTGACAATACCAACATTGAAGCTTATTGTGATGAAATTGGAATCAAGCATGAAGTTTCATCAACCTACACTCCTCAACAAAATGGTGTAGTTAAGAGAAAAAACCGGACCTTGATCACTCTTGCAAGAATAATGCTAGATGAGTACAACACACCAGAAAAATTGTGGGCCGAGGCAATCAACACCGCATGCTATGCTTTAAATCGCCTCTTCCTATAAAATTTCCTTTGCAAGACTCCTTATGAGTTGCTAAATGGGAAGAAGCCGGACGTCTCATTCTTCCGGGTGTTTGGTTGCAAATGCTACATCTACAAGAAGCGTCAACACCTAGGGAAGTTCCAAAGACGTTGTGATATTGGTTTTCTTGTTGGTTACTCATCAAAGTCCAAAGCATATAGAGTATTTAACCATGCCACCGGTTTGGTTGAAGAAACATATGATGTGCAATTTGATGAATCTAATGGCTCCCAAGGAGCAATTGAGAATTGTGATGATGTAGGTGATGAACCATTAAGAGAGGCCATGAAGAACATGCCGGTGGGAGACATCAAGCCTAAAGATGATGAAGACGATGTACAAATTATCAATCCGCCATCTTCATCATATGTGCCTCAAGATGATGACAAGAATGAGAGAGTTGAAAATGAAGATACATATGTCTCTCATCAACAAGCCGAGGCACAAGCTCAAGATGTTGATGCTCCCCATCCTACTCCTCAAATGGTTGATCGAAGAAACTCACCCCTACTTCAAGCACATCCACAAGATCTCATCATAGGGAGTCCTACAAAGGGTGTAATGACTTGATCTCAAAAGTTTACTTCTTTTGTTGAACATCACTCTTTTGTCTCTTGTCTTGAACCTAAGAATGTAGAAGAAGCTCTTCAAGATCCGGATTGGGTGAATGCCATGCACGAAGAATTGAACAACTTCGCCCGCAATCAAGTTTGGACACTTGAAGAGCATCCAAAAGGCGCAAGAGTCATTGGAACCAAGTGGGTGTTCCGCAACAAGCAAGATGATCAAGGCGTAGTAGTAAGAAACAAGGCAAGACTAGTAGCAAAAGGGTTCTCTCAAGTTGAAGGTCTTGATTTTGGAGAGACTTTTGCACCCGTTGCAAGACTTGAAGCCATTCGTATCCTTCTTGCATATGCATCACATCATGATATGAAACTATATCAAATGGATGTGAAAAGTGCATTTTTAAATGGCTTCATAAATGAACTAGTCTATGTTGAACAACCTCCCGGGTTTAAAGACCATAGATATTCTAATCATGTTTATAGGTTGTCCAAGGCGCTATATGGGCTCAAGCAAGCCCCTAGAGCGTGGTATGAGCGCCTCCGGGACTTCCTCATTGAGAAGGGCTTCACTATTGGGAAGGTTGACACCACACTATTCACCAAGAAGTTTAATGAAGAGAACTTTATTTGTCAAGTCTATGTTGATGATATTATCTTCGGGTCAACAAATGAAGATTATTGCAAAGAATTTGGTGAATTGATGTCAAAAGAGTTCGAGATGTCAATGATTGGTGAGCTAACATTCTTCCTTGGGTTTCAAGTCAAGCAAATAAGAGAAGGTATTTTTATCTCTCAAGAAAAGTATACCAAGGATCTTCTCAAAAGATTCAAGATGGAAGAATGCAAGCCAATCAAGACCCTAATGCCAACTAATGGACATCTCGATCTAGATGAGGGAGGTAAACCAATCGATCAAACTCTTTACCGTTCTATGATTGGTAGCTTGTTGTACCTTACCGCATCTATGTCCGATATCATGTTTAGTGTGTGCATGTGTGCTCGCTTTCAAGCGTGCCCTAAGGAACCTCACCTAAGTGCCGTAAAAAGAATCCTAAGATATCTTAAGTACACCCCAAGCATCGGACTTTGGTACCCCAAAGGAGCTAGATTCCAACTAGTTGGCTACTCCGATTCGGATTATGCCGGTTGCAAAATTGATAGAAAAAGCACATCCGGAGGATGCCATTTGCTTGGGAGGTCCTTAGTATCTTGGTCATCTAAGAAGCAAAATAGTGTGGCTTTGTCCACCGCCGAGGCGGAATACAATGCCGCGGGGGCTTGTTGTGCACAAATCTTATACATGAAACAAACCCTCCTAGACTATGGAGTTGTTCTTGAAAAGGTGTCACTTTTATGTGACAATGAAAGTGCCGTTAAAATTGCAAATAATCCAGTACAACACTCTCGCACCAAGCACATTGATATCCGCCACCACTTTCTAAGAGATCATGTTGCTAAAAATGATATATCACTAGAAGGTGTAAGAAGTGAAAATCAATTAGCGGATATCTTCACTAAACCTTTAGATGAGGCCACCTTTTGTAGGTTGAGAAGTGAACTAAATGTGCTTGATTCTAGTAACTTAAAAAAATGAGCTTGTGTTGTTCCTTGCATTGCATTGTATTTTATGTCATGTTTAATTTCCCGCAATGCATCTAGGACTTGTCTAACACGGTTACGATAACCCTCCTTTGGAGGAGTGAAAAAGGCTAACCATGGATCAAACTTGACAAGCAACCTAGTCTTCCTTTCTTGTTTTGCATTGCATATGCATGGTTGTTGCTTTATCGTTTCTCTTCGGTTTAGCTTTGAGTAACCTCTGTGTTCGTCCATGAATAGAGAGAGCATTTGAAGCTCCCAAGGGTTCATAAACTCTATTGCATGGCCATACGTTGCTCCTCGGGTGTTTATTGAATATTTTCTTAAAAATAATACTAGCCTAAGGCAAAATATTTTGAAAATTTTGAGGGTTTGAGTGAGGTCACTCATATCAGGTTCCAATTGGTGTTTATTTGAGTCTCTTTGAATAGGAACTTGATTGGGAGAAGTCGCGTCGAAAATCGGTTTGAAAAAGAGCGTTTTACAGCGACCGGATGCTGGACCGGACGCTGCATCGGACGCGGTTCAGCTTCACCACCACGTCTGGTCTCGGCATTCACCAGCGCGTCCGGTCATTCCCGAAGTTTTTCTTTGAAATCTCTAACTGGACGCTGCACCGGACGCACCTCTGCCGACCACCATGTCCGGTCCCGGCAACCACCACCGCGTCTGGTCCTCTATTTTAGTTTTTCAGGAAAAACATGACCTGACTCTGTCAGTGTCCGATCATGCATAATCAGACGCGTCCGGTCGTTCTAGGAGCTTACTGGAATATGACCGGACGCTGCCTCCACCGCGTCCGGTCATTCGACCACTGCGTCCGGTCATTGCGAAAAAAGCGGATCTCACCCTTTTTAACCGTACGTTTGGATCTCATGTTTTTCTCTTTTCAATCCCAAGTGCCGACGTACTCGTCGTAATCTCTAGCGCCCGTTCTCACCGAGCCGCCGCGCCACCACCGTCGCGTGCTCCTGCGCGCAGCCGCCTCCGCAGCCGCGCCCGCGCCTTCCTCACCGCGACTGCACTTTCCTCGCCCGCTCCCGCGCCGTGCCAGCACCGCCGCGCCCACAGCAGCCCAGCGCCGTCGCACCACTGCAGCCGCCCTGCGCCGCCGTCCACCAGAGCCGCCAGAGCCCCCGGAGCAGCCCGCGCCCTAGCTCCACCTCGAGCTCTCTCCCTGCCGCGCGCTGAAAGCTCTATGTTTGGTGTTGGTAATTAGTGACAATGCCTAAGTACTAATCCTATGCCTAAGTTGTATGTAGCATATGAGGATTAGTACATTCCAAGGTTGGTGGCAAGATGGAAATGGTGATCATGATGGCCACACTTGGATTTGGACACAACCCTACGTGATCAAGGCAAAGGTATATGCTTAAGGGTTGTGTTTTAGTAACCAAGACACCTAGTGGGTGTGGTTACATTATAGGATAGATAGCCGTACTATAAAGAGGGGAATGACGCGGCTATTGAACTCCTAAGTGCCTCTAGGTGTGCATTTCATGATCATATGCATTTGGATAGAGCTAATAACGCCTCGAAAAATGATTGTGAAAATGCTAACACTCTTGCACATGACATGATCACTTGGTGGTGTTAGCACATTTGTGATGGCCTTAGAGTTTAAGCGGTAGAGAGGGTTTGGGGTCCTCTTTCCCTCCCGCCGAGCGTGCGAGCGCGGGATTCAGGCGATTTTGGGGAAATGAAATGCCTATTTTCCACTACGCCAGAAGTCGGAAAGAGAAACGGAGGCAAACGGGGGTCACAGTGGTGACCGGACGCTGGACCGGACGCGGTCACTGTTTGACCAGACGCGTCCGGTCAGTGTCCAGTGTCTGCGCGTTTTTCAGTTGTTTGATCGGACGCGAGGCGCGTCCGGTCACAGGCGACCGGACGCGTCCAGTCGTCCAGGGAGCTTACTGGACTCCAACCGGACGCGGGCGCTGTGGCGTCCGGTCAGTTCTTCAGCGCGTCCGGTCGCTGGTTCGTTGTGCGCGGCTCAGGGTTGACCAGCGCGTCCGGTCAGTTACGGGACCGGTGCGTCCGGTCGTGACCGGCGCGTCCGGTCGTTGCGACCGGCGCGTCCGGTCGGTGCTTCGCGAAACTAGCCGTTGCGCGACCGGCGCGTCCGGTCAGTTGGACCAGCGCGTCCGGTCAACGCGACTTCAGCTGTTTCAAGATTCTAACGGCTATATTCGAAGGGGTACGTCTATAAATACTCGTTGGCCGGCTCAAGGCTCTTTCTCTCGAACATTTGACATACTTGTGAGCACTTTGAGCTAAGCAACCCCCCTCCCACTCATCTCTCTTGCTTCTTTGCATATTCGAAGTGAGATTGAGTGATCCAAGTGCATTTGCATTGTGAGATAGCATCTAGTTGGCACTTGGTGGTTGATTTGCTGCGGGATTCTTGTTTCTCTTGGTGGTTGCCGCCACCTAGACGGCTTGGAGCAGCTTGGAGGCGTTGGCAAGAGTTGGTGATTGTTCTTGGCCACCTCCGGTGATTGTGAGGGGTTTGTGCCTACCTCGGCGAAGCGCCAAAGGCAACGTTAGTATATTGCTCGTGTCATTGCAACCTTTTGCCATTTGGTAGGTTCTTGTGGTGCCTTTTGAGAGGCTCGGTGTGAGACCGATTAGCCACCGAACCACGTGGTGAAAAGGGACACAACGGGGACTAGCGTGCCGGCAAGCACGTGAACCTCGGGATAAATCTTCGTGTCATCACTTTCATATTGTGATTGATTGATCCCGGTGTTTGGTTATCTTGGTATTCATTGTTGATCATATTGGTTGGCTCAATACTTCGCCCCTCGGTGATACCCTCCTATCTCTCTTGTATTAATTTCTTAGTTATCTTTGCTAGCTAGTTAGCTTAGCTAGAGTAGTTCTCTTGTGTAGCTTGCTAGTTGTAGTTGTACTTAACTTCTCGGTTTGACTTGTGCGGTTGAGTGCAAATACTAGAATTGTGAATTGGATAGGTGGCTTGCAAACACCCATAGGCTAAGCAAAACTCGCATCTCGCTATTTGTTATATTGATAAACTTGTTTAGCTTGTCGTTGTAGAAAATTTTAATAGGCTATTCACCCCCCCCTCTAGCCATCAAGACCTTTCAAGTGGTATCGGAGCCGTGGTCACCGTTTGTAAGGCTTAACAACCTCGGTGTAAGATGGCTCAAGTTATGTTTAATCATGTTAATGGCAAGCCTCCATTCTTTGATGGCGTCTCTTCCTTTGATCATTGGAAAAGGAAGATGAAGCAATATCTAGGCAATATACATGAGAAGGTTTGGGATGTGACCAAAGAAGGATACGTTATTCTTGATGAGGAAAACCTCACTCCCAATGACCGCATCAACAAACAATGCAATACGGCGGCACTTGACACAATCTATCGTGCCATTGATGATAAAGTATTTTAGCAAATTAAAGATCTTGAAAAGGCAAATGAGCTTTGGATAAGGCTTGAAGAAACATATGAAGGCACTTCAACGGTAAAAAGTGCCAAACTATATATGCTCAAGGACAAGTTCTCCACATTCAAGATGAAGGATGATGAATCCATCCCGGAGATGTTCTATAGGCTCCAAGTCATTGTCAATGATCTCAAGGGGCTTGGGGAGAAGGTTGAGGACAAGGACTTCTCACACAAGTTCTTGATGTGCTTACCCAAGAAGTTTGCCACCTTGAGAAGAATGATCTTTAGAGAGGGATTGGACAAGGTCAAACCAACCAATGTGCTTGGAGATATAATGACTGATGCCAATACAATGATGATGAAGATGAGGTAGAAGAGAAGAAGGAAACCAAGGTCAAGCAAGAGAAGCCCATTGCATTCAAGGCTTCATCCTCTAAGGGCAAGAGCAAGGTTGATGATGATGATGATGATCCATTTGATGATGAGATCATGGCCCTTCTAGTGCAAAAGATGGGTCGGTTCATGAAGAAGAAAGGCTATGGTGCAAGAAAGAGAAGGGACTTCATGAAGGCAAAGGAGGTGCTTTGCTACAATTGCAATAGCCCCGATCATGTAGTGGCAAAGTGCCCCTATGAAGACAAAAGATATAATGATGGGGAGTTAAAGTTGAAGAAGAACAAGAAGGAGAAGAAAGCAAAGAAGAGCTTCACTTTCAACAAGAAGAAGAAGGGTGGTGGTTATGTAGTCACTTGGGATAGTGACAACTCCGATAGTGATGATGATGAAAGCTCTAGTGATGATGAGAGGATCACTCGACGAGCCACTGCAAACATCGCCCTCTCCAACAAGCCATCCATCTTCGACACTACATCAACATGCCTTATGGCCAAGCCTACCAAGGTAAAACATGATGATAGTGATGATGATTCTTGTGCTAGTGATGATTGTAGGAGTGATGATGAGGAGGATGAGGACTACTCCAAGGATGATCTATTAGGCATAATAGATCAAATGAGCAAGGGCTACAAGAGGACAACCAAGAAATACAAAATCTTGGAACAAGAGCTCATTGCCAAGAGCAATGAAAATGATGCCTTGATGGAGGAGCTTGTTGCTCTCAAAAAGAGTAAGGAGTGCAAAGGAATTGAACAAGAGCTCAAAGCTCTTAGGAAATCCTTTGATGAGCTAGAGGCTTCTCGTGAGTGTCTAAAGGAAGACCACGAGGATCTTGAAATTGCTCACACTAGGCTTAAGGAAGCCCACTCCACTCTACTTGAGCTCATCAAGGAAAAGGACCTTAAGTTGGAGAAGTTCATGAAGGAAGCTAAGGAGGAGCAAGTGATTGTCACTTGTGATATTGGACTAACATGTGATATTATTGATGATTCTTTATTTGTTAGTCCTACTAATGCTTCATGTAGCTCATCATCATCCACCACAACCAACTCTACCTCTACTACTAGTGATTCATCACTTGTGGTTGAGACTCTCAAGAGAGAGGTGGATGATCTCACCCGCGCATTAGGCAACGCCTATGGTGGGGATGCCCGCTTGCTAAAATGCTTGGGTAGCCAAAGGTTCTCCCTTAACAAAGAGGGATTGGGCTATACTCCCAAGAAGGGCAAGGCGGCCTTTGCTACTCCAAAGCCTCGCTTTGTGAAGGGCAATGGTCGTTATTGCAATAGATGCAAGCAAATTGGGCATCTAGAGATTAAATGCAATAAAATGAACAAGAACAAGAAAAATGCTAATGTACCTTACATTCCTTTTGATTCTTGTTATGTACTTACCAAGGGTGAGAAAGGTGTGCATGCTAGGTTTGTTGGTACACCAATTGTGGGCCCAAAGAAGAAGGCCATTTGGGTACCAAAGAGCTTAGTGACTAACCTCCAAGGACCCAAGCAAGTATGGGTACCTAAGAAACATTAAATTGTTTTGTAGGTTAATTATAAGGCCGGAGGAAGGCATTGGGTACTTGATAGTGGGTGCTCTCAACATATGACCGGTGATTCAAGAATGTTCAACTCTCTCAAATCAAATGATAGTGGCATTGATAGTATCACATTTGGTGACAATAGCAAGGGTGATGTAAAGGCTCTTGGAAGGATTGCAATCTCAAATGATCATAGCATCTCCAATGTGCTACTAGTTGAAAAGCTCAATTTCAACTTGTTGTCGGTTGCTCAATTATGTGATCTCGGTTTCAAGTGCATATTTGGTGTTGATGATGTGGAGATAGTTAGTGTTGATGGCTCTAACTTGATCTTCAAAGGCTTTAGATATGAGAATCTATACTTGGTTGATTTCAATGCTAGTGACACTCAACTTTCAACATGCTTGCTCACCAAATCAAGTATGGGTTGGTTATGGCATAGAAGACTTGGTCATGTTGGCATGAAGCAATTGAACAAGTTAGTGAAGCATGACTTAGTTAGAGGCTTGAAGGATGTCACATTTGAGAAGGATAAGCTATGTAGTGCATGTCAAGCCGAAAAGCAAGTAGGCAACACTCATCCATTGAAGAGCATTATGAGTACTTCCAAGGCATTTGAGTTGTTGCACATGGATCTATTTGGGCCAACTACATACACAAGCATTGGTGGCAACAAGTATGGTTTTGTGATTGTGGATGATTTCACTAGATACACATGGGTATTCTTTCTTGTGGACAAGAGTGATGTATTTGACATATTCAAGAAGTTCATCAAGAGAGTGCAAAATGAGTTTGGGACCACAATCAAGAAAGTAAGAAGTGACAATGGAAGTGAGTTTAGAAACACAAGAGTTGATGAGCTATGTGAGGAGCTTGGAATCAAGCATCAATTCTCGGCCAAGTATACACCTCAATCAAATGGCCTAGTTGAAAGGAAGAATAGAACCTTAATTGATATGGCAAGATCAATGTTGAATGAGTATAATGTGAGTCATTCATTTTGGGCCGAAGCAATCAACACGGCTTGCTTCTATAGCAACCGCCTCTATTGCCACAAGTTTTTAGAGAAGACACCATATGAGATCTTAAATGGAAGAAAGCCCAACATTGCATACTTTCGGGTATTTGGTTGCAAATGCTACATCTTGAAGAAGTGCACTAGATTAAGCAAGTTTGAGAAGAAATGTGATGAAGGATTTCTACTTGGTTACTCAACTACTAGCAAAGCTTATAGAGTTTGGAATTTGGCTAGTGGTTTACTTGAAGAAGTGCATGATGTTGAGTTTGATGAAACAAATGGCTCTCAAGATGAAGAAGATAACTTGGATGATGTGAGAGGAACTCAATTGAGTAATGCTATGAAAGAAATAGATATTGGTGATATTAGACCAAAGCAAGTTATTAATGTAGATGACAACAAAGATCAAGTGCTCCAAAGTCCAATCACTCAAGCTAGTGGTTCTCTATTGCAAAATCAAGCTAGTACATCATCTCAAGTGCAACAAGATCAACAAGTGGCTAGTTCATCATCTCCAACTCATGATCAACATCAACATCCAAGCAATCAAGTCCAAGTACTTCAACCAACTAACATTGCAAGAGACCATCCATTGGATTCCATCATTGGTGACATACAAAGAGGAGTTCAAACTAGATCAAGATTGACATCATTTTGTGGTCACTCTTCTTTTGTGTCAATGGAAGAACCTAAGGACATTGATAAAGCATTGAGAGATCCGGATTGGGTAAATGCAATGCATGAAGAGCTCAACAACTTCAAGAGAAATGAAGTATGGGAACTAGTTGAAAGGCCTAAGGATCACAATGTCATTGGAACAAGATGAGTCTTTCGCAACAAGCAAGATCAAGATGGGATAGTAGTAAGGAACAAAGCAAGACTAGTGGCTCAAGGTTACACACAAATAGAGGGTCTTGACTTTGGTGAAACTTATGCCCCGGTTGCAAGATTGGAAGCAATTAGGATCTTACTTGCCTATGCTTGTGCTCACAATATCAAGCTATATCAAATGGATGTAAAGAGTGCATTTCTCAATGGGTACATTCAAGAGGAGGTGTATGTGGAACAACCTCCCGGTTTTGAAGATGACAAGAAACCCAATCATGTATACAAGTTAAGAAGGCTTTGTATGGATTAAAGCAAGCATCTAGAGCATGGTATGAAAGATTGAGGGACTTCTTGCTATCCAAAGGATTTGTCATGGGCAAAGTTGATACAACACTATTCACCAAGAAGATTGAGAAAGACTTATTTGTATTGCAAATATATGTTGATGATATCATATTCGGTTCAACCAATCAAGATTATTGTGATGAGTTTGGGAAAATGATGGCAAAGGAATTTGAAATGTCAATGATTGGTGAACTTAGTTTCTTTCTTGGACTTCAAATCAAACAAATGAAAGAAGATACATTTGTGAGCCAAACCAAGTACATCAAAGATATGCTCAAGAAGTTTGGCATGGAAGATGCAAAGGGCATTACAACTCCAATGAGCACTAGTGGAAGTTTGGATAGTGACAAGAGTGGCAACATGGTGGATCAAAAGCTATATAGATTAATGATTGGTAGCCTACTCTATGTGACGGCATCAAGGCCCGATGTGATGTTTAGTGTATGTATGTGTGCAAGATTTCAAGCCTCACCAAGAGAAAGTCATTTAAAGGCAACAAAGAGAATATTGAGGTACTTAAAGCATACACAAGATGTTGGATTGTGGTATCCCAAAGGTGCAAGTTTTGAGCTAGTTGGATATTCGGATTCCGACTATGCCGGTGATAAAGTGGAGAGAAAGAGCACTTCCGGGACATGTCAATTGTTGGGAAGATCACTTGTCTCATGGTCATCCAAGAAGCAAAATAGTATTGCACTATCTACCGCCGAAGCCGAATACATCGCCGCGGGTAGTTGTTGTGCACAAATCTTGTGGATAAAGGCAACATTGAAGGATTTTGGAATCAATTTCAAGAATGTGCCATTGCTATGTGACAATGAAAGTGCCGTGAAGCTAACTAACAATCCGATTCAACATCAAAGAACAAAGCATATTGATGTTCGCCATCACTTTATTAGAGATCATCAACAAAAGGGTGACATTGCTATTGAAAGTGTGGGCACCGAAGATCAATTAGCCGATCTATTCACCAAGCCACTTGATGAGAAGAGATTTCACAAGCTAAAGAATGAGTTGAACATACTTGATTTCTCCAACATGAGTTGATGCACTCCCATGATATGACATGCCTCTCCTTCGAGCCCCAAGGTACAATTGGTTGACATGTCATACATTCTATACTAAGGACATGTTTAGTGCATCTAGTCATGATTTCTTATGTTCTAGGATCATTCATGAAAATTAAATGAATTTGAAGTTTATATGGTGCCACTATTGTTTCCATGACTTGTATGATCTAGTGGTAGCATATAACTTGTTTAAGTAGCTTGTGATCCTAAGTATTTAATCTAGAAAACTTATCTAAATATTTGCTTCAACATGGTGCATGATAACCCTTCTAGTGAGGTGTGAAGAAGCTTGCCCTTGGATCAAACCGAAGTATTTTATTTATGCAAGCAATCTAGGTTGAATCATAAACTTGATCCTCACCCCATATTTCAACATGATAATCTATCTAAAGTTTGCTCCTTGTGGTCAATTGGTGCCAAAGGGGGAGAAAATGTTGTTCACAAAGATAGAACTCAAAAATGTTGTGGGGAAGAAAATGTTTGAAAATGTTTCACAAAGATCCTAAAGGGGGAGAATTGATAAAAGAAGAATTGATAAAAGAAGCACACAAGTAGGGGGAGCAAGCTTTTAAACATGAATGTTGCATTTCTATGTGCACCTCATATGTATGATGCATAGTTATGCATTTCGTTTTTCTCCGATATATTGCTTGTGTGGTGACTTGCTAGTATAATTTGAATGATGCATTGAGGTACTAGTATGAATAGGAAATAGTTAGATTTTTCTTGCTTCATGTTTTTCAAAATGGTACTAGAGCCTTGCTTATAATGTTGATCTCACGAGGTTTCTAGTTATGTTTGTGCTTTTCCAAGTGGAATCTAACTACACAAGGTGCTAAGATGGTGTTTATCGCTACTCCGATGGTATCACGCTTCAAAGGTCTATAATCTAAAACACTTAGCACCTATTGGTAGTCAATGCTCCTACATTTACCTATCTAAACATGTATGTTTTCAAAATCCAAACATATAGCATACATGTAGGGGGAGCCATTGCTATCAATTTGAATTCATGATCACTTGTCCATACTTCTTACACATGGTAATATACTTGGACAATGTGACATGGGTTCAATCAAAATTTTATCATAATATCTTTGTGAAAGGGTTGTCACCAATTACCAACAAGGGGGAGATTGAAAGCTCTATGTTTGGTGTTGGTAATTAGTGACAATGGCTAAGTACTAATCCTATGCCTAAGTTGTATGTAGCATATGAGGATTAGTACATTCCAAGGTTGGTGGCAAGATGGAAATGGTGATCATGATGGCCACACTTGGATTTGGACGCAACCCTACGTGATCAAGGCAAAGGTATATGCTTAAGGGTTGTGTTTTAGTAACCAAGACACCTAGTGGGTGTGGTTACATTATAGGATAGATAGCCGTACTATAAAGAGGGGAATGACGCGGCTATTGAACTCCTAAGTGCCTCTAGGTGTGCATTTCATGATCATATGCATTTGGATAGAGCTAATAATGCCTCGAAAAATGATTGTGAAAATGCTAACACTATCGCACATGACATGATCACTTGGTGGTGTTAGCACATTTGTGATGGCGTTGGAGTTTAAGCGGTAGAGAGGGTTTGGGGTCCTCTTTCCCTCCCGCCGAGCGTGCGAGCACGGGATTCAGGCGATTTTGGGGAAATGAAATGCCTATTTTCCACTACGCCGGAAGTCGGAAAGAGAAACGGAGGCAAACGGGGGTCACAGTGGTGACCGGACGCTGGACCGGACGCGGTCACTGTTTGACCGGACGCGTCCGGTCAGTGTCCAGTGTCTGCGCGTTTTTTAGTTGTTTGATCGGACGCGAGGCGCGTCCGGTCACAGGCGACCGGACGCGTCCGGTCGTCCAGGGAGCTTACTGGACTCCAACCGGACGCGGGCACTGTGGCGTCCGGTCAGTTCTTCAGCGCGTCTGGTCGCTGGTTCGTTGTGCGCGGCTCAGGGTTGACCAGCGCGTCCGGTCAGTTACGGGACCGGTGCGTCCGGTCAGTGCTTCGCGAAACTAGCCGTTGCGCGACCGGCGCGTCCGGTCAGTTGTACCAGCGCGTCCGGTCAACGCGACTTCGGCTGTTTCAAGATTCTAACGGCTATATTCGAAGGGGTACGTCTATAAATACTCGTTGGCCGGCTCAAGGCTCTTTCTCTCGAACATTTGACATACTTGTGAGCACTTTGAGCTAAGCAACCCCCCTCCCACTCATCTCTCTTGCTTCTTTGCATATTCGAAGTGAGATTGAGTGATCCAAGTGCATTTGCATTGTGAGATAGCATCTAGTTGGCACTTGGTGGTTGATTTGCTGCGGGATTCTTGTTTCTCTTGGTGGTTGCCGCCACCTAGACGGCTTGGAGCAGCTTGGAGGCGTTGGCAAGAGTTGGTGATTGTTCTTGGCCACCTCCGGTGATTGTGAGGGGTTTGTGCCTACCTCGGCGAAGCGCCAAAGGCAACGTTAGTATATTGCTCGTGTCATTGCAACCTTTTGCCATTTGGTAGGTTCTTGTGGTGCCTTTTGAGAGGCTCGGTGTGAGACCGATTAGCCACCGAACCACGTGGTGAAAAGGGACACAACGGGGACTAGCGTGCCGGCAAGCACGTGAACCTCGGGATAAATCTTCGTGTCATCACTTTCATATTGTGATTGATTGATCCCGGTGTTTGGTTATCTTGGTATTCATTGTTGATCATATTGGTTGGCTCAATACTTCGCCCCTCGGTGATACCCTCCTATCTCTCTTGTATTAATTTCTTAGTTATCTTTGCTAGCTAGTTAGCTTAGCTAGAGTAGTTCTCTTGTGTAGCTTGCTAGTTGTAGTTGTACTTAACTTCTCGGTTTGACTTGTGCGGTTGAGTGCAAATACTAGAATTGTGAATTGGATAGGTGGCTTGCAAACACCCATAGGCTAAGCAAAACTCGCATCTCGCTATTTGTTATATTGATAAACTTGTTTAGCTTGTCGTTGTAGAAAATTTTAATAGGCTATTCACCCCCCCTCTAGCCATCAAGACCTTTCACGCGCGCCTAGCTCCAAGGTCCTCACCCACCACCGCAAAAAACCCTAACCCTAGCAACCCGATCTGTTCGCCGAGGCTTTTCGCGAGATTTTCGTCTCCGCGATCGTCTCCATCTCTGCGATCATTTCCGTCTCCGCAAGGTGACATCTTTTCCTTGGATTAGGGTTTACCGTTGATTTTCCGGTGAATTACTAATTCAATCGTCGATCTCTCGGTACTCCAGGGTTTCGATCGCCGTCTCCGGGTAACCCTAGCGCGTCGAGATCATCTTCCGCTCATCGGATCTTGCCGTCTCCGGGTAACCCTAGCGCGTCGAGATCATCTTCCGCTCATCGGATCTTCGCTCATCAATGTAGCTATCGTGGTCCCTTCATATCTTACCTTACATGCTTGCTCTTATTAGGATCTCACTTATCCTTTAGATAATATATGTTGTTTATAGTAGATCCATCTATTCTACCGTTTTAGTTTGTCCTGTTAGTGCTGTGAGTGTTAGGTGATCAATTGTGAATCCGAGGCCAAGC
The DNA here is from genome assembly GCA_038087645.1 of Saccharum hybrid cultivar R570. Lineage (NCBI taxonomy): Eukaryota > Viridiplantae > Streptophyta > Magnoliopsida > Poales > Poaceae > Saccharum > Saccharum hybrid cultivar. The sequence continues at coordinate 3,460,711 of JAQSUU010000191.1, read as the reverse complement.
CTACGGATACAGATTGAGGCCAAGCCTCACGAGTGTCAGTACATCATCTGTTACTTTCCAGTGTTTCTCAGTACCACAGTTTGTCAGTATGGTTCGTTGCAAGAACGCTGGTGGGGCACCTAGTGACGGGGATGAGAGTCCTCCTAGGAGGATAGAGGTAGCTCACAAAAAGCGAGTAAAGATTGCTGCCAAGAAAAGAAAGAGAACTCTTACAGAGGCAGAGGTAGCTTAGGCAGTTGTAGATGCATCAGAGGCAGCAGAGAGAGGTGGCAGGAGCAGTGGTATTCGTATTGGCGAGAGTCGCTTTCACCTTGAAGGTCGACAACTCGGTACAGAAGCCACAGAGGAGACAGTGGATGTCCCTACAGAGCAGCCTACAGAGGATCTAGAGGAGACTGAGGAGCAGACAGTTCAGACTCCACAGCGTCGTCGCTTAGGACGTACGCGAGCTCAGGTCACTCCCAGGCTAGAGGGTCAGCATCGTGGAGGTCGTCCACCTCCTAGGGCTAGAGGTCACCCCCCTATTGAGCACTTTGACCTCAGGGGTGCTACAGCCAGACAGGTCCAGGCCCTCAGATTTGTTGAGGTCACTCGGTGGTTCCCACCTCAGTGGGATCCTCGGGCGTCAGAGGGTTTCTACACTCCTCTGCACGAGGATTTCTACAGGGCCTATGTCGACAGCAAGATTGCTTTCAGACCTCAGAGAGTCTTTCGACTGGAGGCCTTAGTTGAGGTGGTTGGTGAATAGCTTCGTCCGCATCTGTCCTTTCTGCCTGAACTATCAGATCTTCTAGGACGGACTGGAGCATACTGCGGGACCTGGGTCAGAGAGTTTTACTCCTCACTGTGGATTGACCCAGCACATCAGTTCATTCACTTTGCTTTCAGAGGTCGTGACCGCAGACTATACAACATCAGGGTACGGGAGATTCTCAGACTCCCCGCTTCAAAGACAAAGATTCATCAGCTGTGCTTCGGACAGACTGCTCCTCCGAGACGCCCTCACGGTGGGACAGTGCCACCTACAGACATGATCCGACCCTATTTCCGTGAGCCTTTTGGCGAGGGGTCTCGACGCACACCAGCCAGCCTGACACCCATAGCAAGGGTCCTCGATGCTATAGTGAGGAGGACACTTCTTCCGAGGCTTGGATACAGAGAGAGCCTGACTCGCATGCAGCTGTGGGTTGTACATCACCTCATCTCATAGATCCCGTTTGACCTTTGGGATCTGATGCTTTGTGAGATGGATGACACCTTGGCAGAGGGCTTCAAGGGTCACAGGCAGCTACCGTATGCTCACTGAATTTGCTTCATCATCAGGTCTGCCTGTGAGTTGCTTGCAGAGATTAGAGCATAAATTTTTTGATACCACCACAGCCTTTCCAGAGTATGACATCCGCCAACTGTGGGCATCAGTTACCAGAGAGCAGGCACCTGACCTAGGACAGTGTCAGAGGCTAGAGGTACTAGAGACAGCTGCTGAGTAGGACGAGACCGTTGAGGGTCTTGCCGAGGCAGAGCTAGCAGATCTAGACGCTCAGCCAGCTGATCAAGCTGAGGATATTGCCACTGATAGCACAGATGAGGATTACCAGCCCATCCCCCGGTACCGCTCTCCTCGGCCTCACGACCATGAGGCTGGTGGCTCTGGCTCAGCCTCCCGCTCAGATCCAGCCATGATGGCTATACTTGAGAGGTTGACCTAGGCCCAGGAGAGACAAGAGGTCCAGATGCAGAGACGGGCTTAGGACACAGCTGCCGCGTTCGCTCAGATTCAGGCTCGTCAGGACGAGCTCCAGAGGCAGCAGCTAGAGTTCCAGCGCCAGCAGTTTGAGATGCAGAGACAGCAGGCAGCCACTCAGCAGCAGTACCTAGAGCTCCTATGCCACCTTGTCAATGTCGGGGTACCTCCACCACCGTCTGTCCTGACTCCAGCCTTACAGTCTAGTGGACCTCAGAGTTAGGGACAGTCGAGCTTTCAGTACACCTCCCCCCAACAGTAGGTGCCTCAGACATTTCAGTCTCCGAGCTACACTCCTATCCAGACGGGATTTACTCCACCAGCTCAGCTTCGACCTCACCTCCTTTCAGACACTCCCTTCACCGACTTGAGTGCCACCTACAGTGAGCTGACTGGACAGCCATCACCGTCATACACTACTATTGTGACTACCTCAGAGATGTCAGCTTCAGAGACTGTTGTTCTTCCAGTGACAGGGGCCGCCACTACAGACACTCTGCCATCTTCAGTCGCTTCGACAGATCCTCCCACTCTAGGTGTCTTTCAGGCTCAGGCGACAGTGAGTGATCCTATAGTTGCTTCTACACCTTCAGTTGTTGCACCTCCTCTACAGACCTAGACTGCTTCACTGTCATGTCCATCTACAGAGGGTCAGTCTGACAGTTCAGAGTCTGAGGAGGACACTTCGCAGTTTGTGATCACTCCATGCTCCTCGGCACCCGACACGACAGCTTCAGTTCCCCCATCCGATCCTTAGTTTTTTTCTTTTTGGCATTTGATGCTAAAGGGGGAGAGAGAGCATAGATTCAGGGAGAGTGATGATAGAGGGTTTCGTTCTTATGTGTGCTACTTCATGCATCATGTTTATTTTTCTCGCCCTGCATTGTGTGACTATGAGTTTGTGAGACTATGTCTTAATATTTATGTCACTTAATGGTGTTTAGCTCATAAGGTTGTGCTTCCATGTCTTACTCCGATTTTAAATGAGCTATGTTTTATATGTACTAATTCTTCATGTTTTATCTTATGAGTACACTCAGTTGGCTTGGAACACATAAGCAATGACTAACCCCTTGTGCTTACAGCTTTATGCTTATGTGAACAAAGCATGATTGAAAACCTCAACTTATATCTTCTGAATCTAGAGTGTTGTCATCAATCACCAAAAAGGAGGAGATTGAAAGCATCTAAGCCCTGGTGTTGGTTTCGGCAATTGATGACAACACATTATTACCATGACTAACGTGTGTTTTACAGAAACGTTGATAAATTAGGTCATGGAGGTGATAGCTACTTTGGGCAATATGGTATTTATGTCCCTTGATGGAAATCATTTTGGTTTTTAGAGGATCAACGACAAGATTAAGGACTGTTAGTTCCGGATGTCAAGGTGTTGAGTTACATCTGTAATAGTCGTTAAGATCTTTGTTTCTTCCTTTGACCGTACTATAAAGGGGGGCATGAGCGAGTAGCTTGACCTAGGTGAGTCTTCTATTTAGGTGTGGTGCACACTTATCAAACTTAGCACTAGATAGCTCTAGAAAAGCTCAGAGTTCAGTTGGAAGCAACTTGGTTCAAGTTATGTCGCGTTTATAAGTCGTTTGAGCAGTTTACCCATGACCGGACGCAGTTCTAGTCATGACCGGACGCGTCCGGTCAGTACTAACACTTTAGTGCAGAGTTAACTGATCGACCAGACGCGGTCCTTGAGAGGACCGGACGCGGTGGTCAGTTTGACACGTGTTCCAGAGGGTAAACAGTGTAATCGGACACGACTGGGAAGTGATCGGCGCGTCCGGTCATGTTCTAGTAAGGTCCCGAGCTGACCTGACGCGTCTGGTCATCTATAATCGGACGCGGTCGAGCGTCAGATCAGTTTCCAGTAAGGTTCTTGCATGATCAGACGCGTCCGGTCATCCCTGATCGGCGCGTCCGGTCATCTCTGATCGGCACGTCCGGTCATCTCAGATCGGTGCGTCCGGTTACTCAGCGTAACTTTCGGTTTCCGACCATTACACTTGACCGGCGCGTCCGGTCAGTGCGCGTTTTACTGATTCGACAGATAACGGTTGGATTTGTCTGAGGGGTGTATAAATACATCCCCTCCATCTCTTTTAGAGGTCTTTTGCTCATTTGTTCAGCTGAGAAACACCTTTGGAGTGCAAGGGAGTGCAAGAGCCCTAGTGAGAATAGTGATTTGAGAATCAAAGTTTGAGATTTCTCACTAGTGATAAGAGTATAGCAAGTGTGTATCCATCTTCTCATTAGGCTTGTTGTGGTCAAGTGAGAGTTCTAGCTTGTTACTCTTGATGATCGCCATCACCTAGATGATTTGGTGGTGATTGGGAGTTTGGTGATCATCCGACGAGATTGTGGGTGACCCAACTCAAGTTGTGAGCGGTTTTGGGTGATTCGCCGCGACGGAGAGTCGAAGAATCAACACGTAGAGAGCACTTGATCCTTGCGTAGATCAAGGGGGAGCTACACCCTTGCGCGGGTGCTCCAACGAGGACTAGTGGAGAGTGGCGACTCTCCGATACCTTGGCAAAATATCGTCGTGTTTCTAACCCTTACCTTCAAGCATTTACTTTCGTGTATTACTTTCATTGATTGTTTACTTTCTTAGAATTGTCATGCTAGTCTAGGATTAGAACTTAGGGTGCAAAACTTTTACCGGTAGAATCACAAGGAACACTTATAGGCAGTAGGGGTGAAGTTTGGTTTGTAGGATTTAATTCTTGCAATTAATTTTTAGAAAAGTCCAATTCACCCCCCTCTTGGGCATCTTGATCCTTTCACATTTGTATCTCTAAATAAATTTATTAAAAAACTAGATTCAAAGATCTTTTCAATAATACTAATTATGTATCATAAATATTAATATTTTTTAATATATATTTAGTCAAAGTTGTTTCTTGAAAAACGAAAACGACATATATTTAGAGACAGAGGAGTGTAGTAATGGTAAGGCAGCGGAAGGCCCCATTTTAGCGTGACTGTTTTGCATAGTGCCCGCGAATTGGAACCATTTCCTAGAATTTGTACCAAAAGAAAACTACATTTACCTCTGCGTTCCGAACTTCAAATCCAAACACGCTGAAGGCACTGTCAGGGGCCTGTTTGGAACACAAAATGTTTTCAGAAACTATACATGCAGAAAATTTCACAGGAACAGAATTATTTCCTGTGTTCTAAACAGGCCCTAAAATGGCTCTGAGCTCGTCTAAACGCCACCCGCACAAGAGGCGCATGGGCCTCAACATTTAGGCCCACTACTACACGCAGAGGAGCCCAAGGACCTAGGGTTTCCACCTCTACCCCGCCGCGCACACATATAAACTCCGTGACCAAACCCTCGTCTCCATTCTTCGCCCGCCGCCGCCCCCAGTCCCCGAGCAGAAGCAGCGCCTCGTACCGCTCCGATCCAATGGCGCCGACGTCGAAGCTGTCGATGGGCATCAAGCGCGCGTCGCGGTCGCACGCGTACCACCGCCGGGGGCTGTGGGCCATCAAGGCCAAGAACGGCGGCGCCTTCCCCAAGGCCGAGAAGCCCGCCGCCGCCGTGGAACCCAAGTTCTACCCCGCCGACGACGTCAAGCCCCGCGTCCCCAGCACCCGCAAGCCTAAGCCCACCAAGCTCAGGTGCCGAAGCCATTCCTTCGAGTCGCAGCCCGCGTGGTGTTCGTGCTTACTTTGCGTGGAGATTTGATTCCAATAGCCCTTCGTTTGTTCAGGTCGAGCATCACGCCCGGGACGGTGCTGATCCTCCTCGCGGGGCGCTTCATGGGGAAGAGAGTGGTGTTCCTCAAGCAGCTTAAGTCCGGCCTGCTCCTCATCTCTGGTGAGCCATGCTTGGTCCACTTATCCCTTTGGTATGTTACTGTTGTCGGTCGCGTCGCTGCCCCTAATCACAGCCAACTAGCCGAGTAGTAGGGATCTATATCTATTCGTAGTTGAAAGTTTTGCAGTTTATGCTTAGGCATAGTTCCGACCATGCCCTGGGACAATTCCTACCAGGAATTCTTGGCCAATTTATATAACCTTTGATGAGCTGGAACAATTCCTGGGTCTTCAACCGAATGAGCCCTTAATCAGTTGAATGCTAGTTGTATAAATGTTTACGCTAGTTAGCTCAATCTGGGAACTTATATTTATTTGTAGAGTATGGTGTGCAACATGGTGTTAGCAATTGGAATAATACAAGGTACTTTGAAGGTTGTCTTGCAATTACACATTTCACTTGAATAGGTGAACCTAGTTTTTAAGGAATCTGAATACTCGAATAGTTGAACCGAGTTTTTAAGGAATCCGAATCCAGTTTGGACTATGGGACCTGTATGTGTGATACACGCATTGGTTCTTTGATGGCACTGTCACATGGTTAAAAAAATAGACTGCTGTACTATCTGCATTCTCATGTCTTTGACCTGCTGGAAACATTTTTATTATATAGTTTAAGTAATGTAAACGAAGACTCCTAGGAATGTTTGGATTTATAATAGTTTCTTTTAGTTAAAGTTGATAAAATGATTCTGTTCACCATTACAACCATACCCTGAGGCTTGTTTAACTGCATGCCTCTGTTCATGCATGCAAAAGAGTTGTATTTTTTCCTATCCTATTCTTCTTGATATTGTTTTCTTGTCATTAGTTTCTTAATGTTTTTGTTATCTTTCAGGGCCTTTCAAGATCAATGGAGTGCCGATCCGCCGTGTGAACCAGACCTATGTCATTGCTACATCAACCAAGGTTGACATCTCTGGTGTTGATGTCGCAAAGTTTGATGACAAGTACTTTGCCAGGGAGAAGAAGCAGAAGGCGAAGAAGACAGAGGGTGAGCTTTTTGAGACAGAGAAGGAGGTAGGTGTCCGAGTAGCATGATCTGTTGTTTCATCGACCCATGGCAATTGTTCGTGCTCCACGTAGTGCTTACTGTGTTTCATATCTTTTGATTGAATCTGCAGGCATCCAAGTCTCTGCCTGACTTCAAGAAGGATGACCAGAAGGCTGTGGACGCTGCTCTGATCAAGGCTATTGAGGCCGTCCCAGAGCTGAAAACCTACCTTGGCGCCCGGTTCTCTCTCAGGGATGGTGACAAGCCCCACGAGATGGTCTTCTAAGCTTAGTTTTGGATTTGGGAGGAAGTCGTTTTGCCTGTGTGCTCTCTTGTACTTCTGAGGGGTAGCGAATGTTTCATTCTGATTGAAGTCTGCCTGTCAAATATTATGAGAAAATCTAAGAAAGTTTTATCCATGTTGGTGGTTCAGTATTGCGCTATCTCCTTTTGTTCTTCGGGTAGGTCAGTGTTGTCTTCAGATCACATTTTGTTTGTTTGTTTGAATTGCTGACTGTCCGGTGTACTATTTGCTATCATTTGAGGGCCTAAACGTTTCCACCGAGTCTATAAAAAAAATCCTCACCCGGTAGTGCTGTCGGTTGGGAATATATAATATATAATATATAATATAAACTACATATAGCTCCTAGCATCGGCGTGATGAGAGCACTTTGGTTACGGTTTAAGTACTGTTCACCAATCATGTACAGCCACGTAGGCTCGCAAGTGTGCGCCCATCGATTTGGGCCTTGTTAGTTCTAAAATATTTCGCGAAAAACTCTCCGGTCGCATCCAGGGTCATTAGCTCCTCCACGACCCCTTGAGCAGTTGGGCTCCTCTCCGGCGGCTGCTCAGAGCCTACCAAGCAGTGCAGTCTAGTAGGAGTTGTTCTTTTCAGGGTTCCATCGAAAGCGGCTTTGGTTCATTTGAGAAGAAACTCTACCAAACAAGGTCATGGATGTTTGGCACGGCTCCTCCTAAGGGGCTCTTTTGGAGGAGCCCAATGGCTCTGGCTCATCTGCTTTTTATTGAAAAACAACTCCTCTAGGAAAACGTTTGGCAGGATTCTTTCGGAGGAGCCAGAGCCGAGGAGGAGCCCTGCCAAGCATGTCCTAAATGTGCTCCATGCTCATCCAATCGTTGGCAGACAAAGCAGGCGGAGTCCGCTGTCAAGCCTCTTCATTTCAGGTTTGTAGTCATGAGCTAAAGAATAATATGTGGCCAACCTCCAAGCAAAGTGCTTTATCCGGTTCGGGCAATTCAACTTCCAAAATTTCCCTCAAATATAAAATGGTAATGCTAGCATGAAGACGTCTGGAAGGTTGGACACCTCACTCCACTCACTGTCGCATGCGCCGCTTGCCTAAAAAAAAACTCCTGTACGCCTCGTTCCGCTCCCGCCCTTACCCCTTCCGCCCCTAACATTCGCAAATTCGGTGTCCCTCTTCCCCACCCTGGCGAGATCCATGGAGCAGGAGCGAGACCCACTCGCCTTTGGCAAGATCAATGGAGGTGGCGCGGCGGTGTTATAGGGAAGTAGGGGCTCTACTCCACCCCGACACGACGCCCTCCCCACCCCCGGCGGCGCTCTCTCTCACCCCGGCGATCGAGCTCCCCCAACCCGGCGGCCATGGCACTCCTCACCCCCCTTCTTCGCCGTCGAGCCAAGCCCGACACTAGGGGCGTTGGTGGCAATGGTGCTCGTGCGCTGCCACTCGCCGGCGGCTCTGACCTCGACGGCTGGAATCGATCGGTCCAGTTTTTCCCTCCCCTATGTTGCAGATGTATGTTTCAAGTGTTTATGTCGTTTCAAAGGTATGTTGCAGTTGTTTCTTATGGATGTTGCACATGTTGCATATATGTTGCAAGTGTGTTCAAAAGTATGTTGTAAACGTTTGTTCAAAATGTTTCATCTTGTTTTTAGATGTATGTTGTAATCGTTTTTTATCTGGATGTTGCATATGTTTTCACACATATGTTGCAACAGTATGTTCCAAATGTTTTAGTTATTTCAGTCTTATGTTGTAGTAAGTGTTTTTTCATGTTGCAATTGTTTTATCTAGATGTTACATATGTTTCGCACACATGTTGCAAGCGTATATCCTAAATATTTCATCTGTTTTAAATGTATGTTGCATTCAAGTGTTTTATGTTTCATGTTGCAAGTGCAAATCACCGGCGTTGGCGTGCATGAAGGCGGGCAGGGCCAAGCCGCAGCCACCGACGCGTGGAGGAGGCATATACCGTTGCCGTCGGTGTGGGGAGGAGGCACAGGCCGCGCGGTGCTATTGTGAAAGTGGCGTGGGTGAGTCTTCCGGGCGGCTTGGAAGAGATCGGGCGCCACGTCGGTGTGGAAGAGGCGGGGGCCAGTCATCGGAGTAGCGTGGGGCAATGGATCTAAAGCGGACGGTTCGGATGCGAGCGTAGGAAACAGAGCTGGCATGGGTGACGCGCGAATCTGAGCGAACGGGGCGCCCTGGGCATCCAGACTTTCGGGCGCTAATGCTACCGAATATAAAATATGCCCACAACTCTTCACCTGCTCAATTGTAGACACACTTTTGCGCTGGCTTTGTCATAGTGCATCATCGTAATGTAAACCCACATGCTGATATAACTGAAAGCATGTCTAATGCCATACAAGAATATCATCCATGCCACCCTAATACCAATTTCATTTTTCCGAATGGTTGTCTTGATTTTGATCTTGGGTTGAGTAAAATAGGAAATTGAAAGCGGCGGCCCATGTCACATTTGCCCGGCCCAGCGAAGCTACCCTAGCCAAACGCCTGTGTTATATCCAGGGGGTGAGGCGCGGCGGCACAACCACGTCACCGACGACCCGTGCCTCCTCCGATCAAGCCGATGGCTCGCCCGTGAAGCATCTGCCAGATGCAGCTTCGCTCTCCCAGCGGCTGCCGCTTTATCTCGCGCTGCCCGCTCGGGTGATCATGATCTGATCCTAGGCAGCGATGCCTTCAAGCAGCAGTTGTTTGGATGCGCGCAGCACACTCGCTGCTCTTTCTGCACCCATTCCTCCTCCGCAGGTATACATCTCTGAAACTTGTTGCTAAACAAGGGCCTCATCAAGTCATCATGCTTGGGATTTTGATGGAACGCTGTCTTGTGTCCACTGATCGATGTGAACTTTTGTTCATGCAGGTAAAGAAAATCTATATAATGAGTTTTTTTATTGAGGAGAAGGACATGGAATCAGATGAAGCACTGTGGGCCTTGTACCATCGGTGGTGCAAGCATCACAAGGTGCAGCGTGACCATGATGATATGGTTCGCCCGTTCGACGAATTCAAATACTGTGTCCGTCATGTGCATCGAGTCAACAGCTTGGGTCTCGACATCCGTTTGGGTCTCAACAAAAATTCCGACATTCCTCTCTCAGAGATGTACTCTTCGACGCCTATGATATCTGACGAGGCTTATGAGCGATTCAAAGCCCTCAGTGGGTGTACCATTGAGTTTGAGTCACTTACTGATGATGATGACTGAACTTCTCAACGACCGGCACCAATCCATCCAGAGTCTGCTAGGAAACTACTAGTATAGGGGAACTATCTTAACCTATGGTATGAACTGAACCCCAAGTCAGCATCCTTATTTGTGTAAAAATAAATAAATAATTGTCGGTGTTCTATAACAGGGGTGTCTAGAGACAGGACAAGTGAATGATGCTGCGCGTCGGAGCCTCCGATGGTGTGCAAGGCGGACACAAGGTTTATACTGGTTCGGGCTGAACGTCCCTACTTCCAGTGCTCTCTGCTGCTCGTGTTGCTTTGCACCGAAGTGCTTGTATTAGGAGGATACAAGCTGGTCGAAAGAGGAATATCTCTCAGGTCTCTGTGTGTGGGTGTGTTCGAGTGTTTAAGTGTATGCTTAGTACATTGCCTTTGTTAGGTGTTGTCCAACCTTCTCTTGTCGAGGGTCCCTCCCTCCCCTTTTATAGTATGCAAAGGGAGAGGTCGGATTACAGTATCTGGATGTACGAAAATAGAAAGAAAAGGCCCTAAGGTGCTCCTTATTCCTAGCTTTCCTCTCAGTTCGTGCATTCACACAGTCGTCATCGTGGTGGTGGCATGTTGTTAGATGTATCACAGATGACGCGACGAGGCCATACCCTGACACGGTGTCATGATGAAGAAGATTTCGTGGCCCTGAAGTTGCGCCGGCGAAAAGGTGGGGGACCTGTACGACCGTTGCTCCCCGTCCCATTGAGATGGACATGGTAGGGTGTGGTGTAGCGTAGCTCCTCCCTGTTACTGCCGTGGGGGGCGAGAAAGAACCGTGGAAGCCTTAATCGGATTATGAATCAGGTGTTACAAGTTCCCAGGCAATCTTGCATAACGCGGCGAGCTCCTGTTCCTTAGCAGGAAAAGGTAGGGGCCCGTGCGTGCCCATGGCAGTGTGTAACAGTAGGGGGTCGAGCGAAGCAGTAGCTATGCAAATGGGTCGAGCGCCTTGATGACGTCACAGGGCTCGGGCGCCTAGATAACGTCACGGGGGTCGGACGAGACGGAGAGGGGTCAGACGAAGCGGAGGAGCGCTGGGGGGCTCAGGTGCTTGTCCTTTGGCATTGGTTTTGAGCGGAGTAAAGCCTGGGCCGGCTATGATGGACCGTGAGCCATAATATTTGTCTTGGCGGGTGGTTTTGCGGTGAAAATAGGGCACCATATTTTGCTGGTACCCGACAATAGCCCCAAGCCTTTGGAGGAATAAATTTTATTCTTCTAGAGGCTTAGAAATGAGTGAGTGATTTGTTTGGTGTTCTCGAGGATTTTTTCGGTGGGTGCGCGCGAGCGCACCCGCCGGGTGTAGCCCCCGAGGCCTTGGAGGGGTAGTGTACCCCTTTAAGGGCTGAGATTCGAGCACATGATCGTATAGTTGTGGGCAACCTTGGTCGTTCGCTAGGCTGACAAGGTGGGGTCAGCCCCCGAGCTCTCGCTCTATAAAAGTTGAAATGCTTCAGAGAACGGGCGCCCTTGACCAGCCGTTGGTTGGTCGCGGTGGGGTCCGCCCTCAAGCCTCTTCTCTTTGCAATGGTTCTTCATGCCAAGTCCTTCGATTTCCTCCACGAGCCTCGGAAACTTGGCTTGAAGTATGTGGGTCGTCCCAATCACCGTCCGCCGGCTCTTGGTACAATTTTGGTGTATTCTGTTGGGCCCAAAGAAGGCCTTTCTGGGTGAGTCTTGGTGAGAGGTGTTTTTCCTTTTACTACGACCCATGGTCAGCCCACGGACACGCTGGTAATCAGTTGTGTGGAAAGGAAGGTGAAAGCGTCTAGTGGTGGTTTTTGTCAGAGGTAATTGAGTGCGCTTTTGACGCGTCGTGGCTTGGTTGGTGGAAAAAGTGGGCGACGGTTCATGATTTGGAACTTCATGGTCTTAGTGAGAGAGAGGACATCGGTTCGTGAATCGAGACCACATTGATCGTCCCGGGAGTCCGTGGAACCGAACGGTCGCTTGGGGTCTATTTATACCAGGCTCGGAACCCGACCCTTTCACTATACGTGCCTTCCTTCTCCTATTTCCTCTCCCACTTAGCTCAACCTTGATGGAGCGCGGTGACTCATCGAGGGGGTCTCGGGCGTCTGAGGAGGTGGATGGCCTCCCAGAGGCACAGCGCCTCCGTACTAATGACCGAGCCCTCATCGGGTCAGGCCACGTGCTAAACACCGGTGACCTTTCTGCCAGCAGCCTCTTTCGCATTGCTGCCGTGGCCTGGGCCGGCCCGTCAAAGCTGGTGGTGAAGGAGGCAGAGGAGCGGGCGTTGGCGGGCGCCGTGGCCAAGGACGTCGAGGAGAGGGCGGACGCCCTCATCAAGTAGCTTGAGGACACCGATCGCCATGGCGTTCGTACGTTCTCTATTCTTTCTCTTGTTTCTAGTTTCTTTTGTGCTTTCATTTGATAGAAATGGGGTTTTTTCATCAGAGGCGATGGCAGAGCTAGAGTGTCTCCGTGCGGCGGGACGCTTTCCTCGACTTCCTAGGGGTTGCGCCAGGCGCCCGGGAGGAGCGCATCTGGAACACACGCAGCCGTGTCCTCGACGCCATCGAGAGTGGCGTCCATCGTGGCACTGGGGTTGCCCTAGCCATGGCGGAGGTGTCGGTGGAGGTGGACCTCACCGGAGTCAGTGGCTTCCCTGCGGGGGAGGAGCTACGCTACCATGAGGACCTGGTAGCACACTACGGCCCAGCGAGGGAGGCGGTGGCCGCCCATGTCCCTGATGCGCAGGTGCTAGCAAGGCTCCCCCTCATTAGGGTTTTTTTAGTGTTTTGCTTTGCTTTTGGCGCATCGATTCCTTTCTTTTGTAATGGACCTTTTGTGATGAATTAATTGGCGTTTAGTTTTATCACTTTTGTTTACATTTTTAGGTTAGCATGTGGTTAGTACAAAATGTCACCGGAGCATCGCCGGCGGCGAGTTTGGCGAGGTTCCTTGTGAGGAAGGAATCGCTCCTGGGTGCGCGTAGCATATTAGGGTCGATGTGACTACTGCCGCTTGAAAGCCCAAGTTTGGTTTTGATAATTAATGACACCAAGTTGCTAATGTCATGTGTTAAGTGTTTTGAGTTAGGCATAAGCAACACATGTGATGAAGGTGTATGTGGCAAGGAGTGGTGGCCACAAGATCACAAAAAGATGGTGCATGGACATGAAATGATGATCATGGTGGAGATGCACATAAAATGAAGGACATGATGATCAAGTGGAGGATAAGGATCTAAGAGCGCAAGGCAAAGGTATAGCTATAGGGTTTTCCTTTTGCCAGTCTAAGATGAGTAGAGAAGTGATTGACCGGGTTTAGGAAACATAGCCGACTATCAAGAGGGGCAATCACGGTTAGCTCGGGAATTAAGTGACACTAGATCAATGTCTTGAGCATATGCATTAGGATATAGTAGAGAGCTAACATAACGCCTTGAAAATGTTTGTAAAATGCTAACACACATGCACATGGTGATGTACACTTTGTGGTGTTAGCACATTTGTGAAGGCGGTGGAGTTTGAGCGGTAGAGAAGGGTTTGGGTTCCTCTCTCCCTCCCGCTGAGCTTGTGAGGCGGGATTCGGCGCTTTTTGGAGAAGTGAAACGCCTATTTTCTACTACGCCGGAAGTCGGAAAAGAAACAGAGGCGAACGGAGGTCACTGTGGTGACCGGACGCTACACCGGATGCAGTTCTCAGCAGTTGTCAGGCACACGAGTGTTAGGGTTTCCAACCGGCGCGTCCGGTCCATCACGAGATCGGAGCATCCGGTTAGGCACCCAGAGGGGCAGAGCTAGTCTTAGAGCCGACCGGACGCGCGGCGCGTTCGGTCACGTACGATCGGACGCGTTCGGTCGCGGTGGGAGCTTACTGGACTCTGACTGGACGCCAGGTGCAGCGCGTCCGATCAAACGCTAGAGCGCGTCCGGTCACGGCAACGGTAACTTCTAACACGCACTATTCATGCTTGTCCTATAGTGACCGGACGCGTCCGGTCACCCTGACCGGTGCGTCCGGTCAGTACGTTTTTCACTGCGTCGTCCGGTAACGGCTAGCTGCGTACCCCTTCGCTATAAATAAAAGATGTTCGGGGTTTGAGGGTAACTCTTGCATATTTTGAGACCTAGAGACATCCTTTGAGCTAGAGAACAACCTCTCCACTTATCTCTTTGCTTAGTTGCATATCTTGAGTGAGATTGAGTGAGATTCAAGTGCATTGCTTGAGAGTTGCATTCTAGAGGCACTTGATCTTCGAGTTGCTGCGGATTTCTTATTACTCTTCCATGTTTCCTGACATGGTAGACGGCTTGGAGTAGCAAAGGTGATTGAGCTCACAATTGAAGATTGTTGGAGCCCTCACCAAGTGTTGTAAGGGGTTCTTGATCTTTCCCCGTGGGAGTTCGCAAATTGGATACTCTAGTGGAGCTCGTGGCTTGGAGGATCCCCATCTTGTGTGTGGTTATGCGGCGCTCGCCGAGGGCTCGACTCTTGATAGTCGATTAGCTCGCGAACCAACAAGTGGGTGTATCGCCACAATGAGGAGTAGCTTGCCGGAAAGCAAGTGAACCTTGGCAAAAATCTTGTGTCATCTCTTTACCAAGAATTTCTCTTGTGGTTGATCATTGTGATTGATTCTTTGAGTGCATTACTTCTCTACATCGTTGGTATAAGAATCAAGTCACTTGCTCTTTACTTTCTTGTACTAATCTTAGTGTAGCTTTTATCACATAGGAGTAATTAGCTTAGTGACTTAGTCTTGTTGGTGTGTATTAGAGATCATAGCCTTGCTTCACTAGAATTGTATAGGTGGCTTGCATAGTGTAGTTGAGCTAGTGCTAGAATTAGCTTAGCCATCTTTTATACTAATGTGGTTGTTTAGTGAAGCTTGTAGATTTTCAAATAGGCTATTCACCCCCCTCTAGCCATTTGGACCTTACACCGCTGCCTTCTCCCGAGACGTGGTCGGTGTCTCTTAATGATGATGCATGAAAGGGACAGCCACCAGCCAGACTTTTTTGCCCTCGGGCGCTTCCGGTCTCTGGGCGATGGCCCGAGTAGATGTTGTACCTGTACATGGGCCTCGATGGGCCTTTGAAATGAGAAAGTAGTTATGCGTATGAATCTAGGCCTCCAAAAATCTTCACCCATGCATTGATCTGGTCAAGAGGCCCAATGCATTCTGCTCACGCTTCTTCTCCACAAAGGAGGGGTTAGACAGCGGCACATCATCCCTCTCGCCTAGGAAACGTGATGCCCGTTTGAGTTGCTAGCAGGTTTTTCAGTTCGAGCGGGGCCCCAGTTCCCATTCGATAGGGATCTAATGGAGGTAGCTAGTGACCGACCCCTAACTCTTGATGACTGGTTTAGCAGGGTAACCAGGGTCATTCAACTGTCCCCAGTGGCTCGTTGCCTTTTTATGATAAAATACCCTAGACCAGTGTTCATCAAGACTTGAACATGGATCAAAGAGTCCCATATGGTGCTTGGTGCAACCGGGTACTGGCCGCTAGTGTGCTACTCCTCATTCCATCCCTCACTCTATTAGCTTGGAGCAACTGTCGAAACCCCTTCGCAGGGCCAGCCTACGAACTTCAGAGCCGGATTCGTACCATGTGCAAATGATGCAGCATGATACATGTATGACCATGATGCATATGATGACTTTGTATATACAACATTGCAAGGGATATGAAGAGCAACTTAAAGGAAGATTTTTAAGAGCAACTTAATAGTAGTATTAATAATGAAAACGATGAGAGGTAGGCCCAACGGTTGTTTTACCAACTGTAAGGTCCAAATAGGCTAGAGGGGGGGTGAATAGCCTAATTAAAACTTCTACAAGAATTACTTAACCACACGTTAGTATGAAAGGTGGCGAAGCAAATGCTCTAGCTCTAACTAATTAAGCAAGCCACCTACACAAGTCTATAACAAAGCTATTCACTAAACACAACAACAACTACAAGCTAGAAACAAGAAGTAATACGAGAGAAGAGCTTTGAGTGATTATACCGCCGTGTAGAGATGAGAAGTAACAATCAATCAATCACACAAGAGAAGTCCTCGGGAAGAAAATGACACAAGAATTTATCCTGAGGTTCACTTGCTTCCTGGCAAGCTACTCCCTGTTGTGGCGATACACCCACTTGTCGGTTCACGAGCTAATCGACTATCAAGAGTCGAGCCCTCGGCGGACGCCGCACAACCGCACACAAGATGGGGATCCTCCAAGCTACGAGCTCCACTAGAGTATCCAATTTACGAACTCCCGCGGGGAAGGATCAAGAACCCCTTACAACACTTGGTGATGACTCCAACAATCTCCAATTGTGAGCTCAATCACCTCCGCTGCTCCAAGCCGTCTACCGTGTCAGGAAACACAGAAGAGTAACAAGAAATCCGCAGCAACTTGAAGATCAAGTGCCTCTAGAATGCAACTCTCAAGCAATGCACTTGAATCTCACTCAATCTCACTCAAGATGTGCAACTATGCAAAGAGATGAGTGGAGGGGTTGTTCTCTAGCTCAAAGTATGTCTCTAGTTCTCAAAATGTGCAAGAGCTGCCCTCAAACCCCGGACATCTTCTATTTATAGCGAAGGGGTACGCAGCTAGCCGTTACGGATGACGCAGTTCAAAACGGGATGACCGGACGCACCGGTCAGGGTGACCGGACGTGTCCGGTCACTACAGGACAAGCATGAACAGTGTGCGTCAGAAGTTACCATTGCTATGACCGGACACGCTCTAGCGTATGACCGAACGCGCCCTAGCGTATGACCGGACGCGCCCTAGCGTATGACCGGACGCGCCCCACCTGGTGTCCGGTCAGAGTCTAGTAAGCTCCCATCACGACCGGACGCGTCCGATCGCACGTGACTGGACGCGTCGCGCGTCCGATCACCACTTCGCTTCTCTCTGCCCCTCTGGACGCCTGACCGAACGCGCCGGTTATGTGAAGGACCGGACGCGCCGGTCGCTCACTCTACTTTTGCACATAGATGAACTGACCGGATGCGGTGGTCAAGCCAGACCAGCATCCGGTCATTAACCCTAGGCGCGCAGACCGGATTGAACTGACCGGACGCGCTGGTCAAGCCATGACCGCGTCTGGTGCAGTGTCCGGTCACCACAGTGACCTCCGTTCGCCTCTGTTTCTTTTTTGACTTCCGGCACAGTAGAAAATGGGCGTTTCACTTCTCTAAAAAGCGTCGAATCCTGCCTCGCAAGCTCGGTGGGAGGGAGAGAAGAACCCAAACCCTTCTCTACCGCTCAAACTCCACCGCCTTCACAAATGTGCTAACACCACCAAGTGTATACCACCATGTGCATGTGTGTTAGTATTTCACAATCATTTTCCAAGGCGTTATGTTAGCTCTTTACTAGATCCTAATGCATATGCTCAAGACATTGATCTAGTGGCTCTTGATTTCCGAGCTAACCGTGATTGCCCCTCTTGATAGTCGGCTATGTATCCTAAACCCGGTCAATCACTTCTCTACTCATCTTAGACCGGCAAAAGAAAAACCCTATGGTTATACCTTTGACTTGCGCTCTTAGATCCTTCTCTTTCACTTGATCATCATGTCCTTCATTTTATGTGCATCTCCACCATGATCATCATTTCATGTCCATGCACCATCTCTTTGTGATCTTGTGGCCACCACTCCTTGCCACATACACCTTCATCACATGTGTTGCTTGTGCCTAACTCAAAACACTTAACACATGGCATTAGCAACTTGGTGTCATTAATTACCAAAACCAAACTTGGGCTTTCAATCTCCCCCTTTTTGGTAATTGATGACAACCATCACAAAGATATGAAATGAAATCAATTTTCAATTTCAATAGTATTAGCTCCCCCTACATATGTGCTTCCATGAGTTTGGTTCAATTGTGCACATATGTATGGATTTGAATTTTGGGAGAGTTACTACTATCAAATTGATGCTAAGGTATATAGAATGGACCTTTGAAGCATGATACCAATCGGAGTTGCCTTTATATACCATCCTTAGCGTCGATGTAGCTAGACACCACTTGTAATACATCACTTGTAAAGATCACAAACACTAAAGTATCCCGTGAGATCAACATTATAAGCAAAGGTGTCTAGATACCGCTTGTAAAGCTACTCTCAACAAATCATCATTCAAGTTATATTTCTATCAATCACCATTCAATCATGAATATGAATTTTAGCTTTGTAATGCGACAATTCATCTTGTTAATGCACATACAAATGCAACAAATAATTCATGAGCTTGCTCCCCCTACATGTGTGCTCAATTTTAATTGATCCCTTTCTCCCTTTGTAACTTAACCTTTTATCTTTGTGACTTTTCTCTCCCCTTATTATATCTTATTCTCTCTTTGCAATATCTTTGTGACTTTTCTCTCCCCCTTTGTCAACAATCACCAAAAAAGGTGCCAATTTTAGTGAGAGATAAGTCAATCAATATGAGGGAGTCTAAATTATGGTTCAATCTAGATCACTTGCGTAGAATATGTAATTCGGTTTGATCCAAGGACAAGCTTTTTCACACCTCATAAAGTATAAGGGTTATCTTGACCATGTTGAATTACACATCATGAGCTCGTTTACTAGATTTAACACTAGGTTTGCAAGCCCACAAATATGTCATATGCTACCACTAGATCAATCAAACATAGAAGCAATAGTGGTACCATATATACATCAAAATCATTTGATTTTCATGAATGAGCCTATTCGTCATGCAAATATGTCTATATGTTCTAACCATGTCCTTAGCAAAGTATGAATGATATGCCAAACAACTTTACCTTGCTATGTTGGAGGAGAGGCATGTCATATAAAAATGTGGGGGTGCACTCATTTCAAGTTGGAGAAGTCAAGTATGTTCAATTCATTCTTCAACTTGTAAAATCTCTTTTCATCAAGTGGCTTTGTGAATATGTCGGCTAATTGATCTTCGGTGCCAATGCTTTTAATACTAATATCACCCTTTTATTGATGGTCTCTTATGAAGTGATGTCTTATGTCAATGTGCTTGGTTCTTGAATGTTGAACTGGATTTTGTGTCATCTTGATAGCACTCTCATTGTCACAAAACAATGGTACATTCTTGAATTTTATTCCAAAGTCACTCAAAGTTGCCTTCATCCAATGCAATTGTGCACAAAAACTACAGGCACTAATGTATTCGGCCTCAGCGGTAGATAGTGCAACACTATTTTGTTTCTTTGATGACCATGAAACAAGAGACCTTCCAAGCAATTGACAAGTGCCACTTGTGCTCATTCTATCAATCTTGCATCCACCATAGTCGGAGTTCGAATATCCAATCAACTCAAAATTTGACCCCTTTGGAAACCACAATCCAACATCATGAGTGCCCTTTAGATATCTCAATATCCTCTTAGTTGCTTTCAAGTGACTTTCTCTAGGTGAAGCTTGATATCTTGCACACTTGCACACACTAAACATCACATCCGGCCTAGAAACGGTGACATAGAGCAAACTTCCAATCATAGACCGGTATAGCTTTTGATCTACCATATTTCCACTATCATCAATACCCAATTGATCATTAGTGCCCATTGGTTTACTCATTTGCTTAGCATCTTGCAATCCAAACTTCTTGATCATGTCCTTGATGTACTTGCCTTGATTTACAAAAGTGCCATTCTTTATTTGCTTGATTTGAAGTCTAAGGAAGTAACTAAGCTTTCCAATCATAGACATCTCAAACTCATTAGCCATCATATTTTCAAACTCTTCACAAAAGTCTTGGTTAGTTGATCCAAAGATAATGTCATCCACATATATTTGTAACACAAACAAGTCATTTCCAAGCTTCTTGGTGAAGAGAGTGGTGTCAACCTTTCCCATCTTGAACCCTTTAGAGAGAAGAAAGTCCCTCAACCTCTCATACCATGCTCTAGGTGCTTGCTTCAAACCATACAATGCCTTCTTTAGCTTGTAAACATGGTCGGGCTTCTTATCATCTTCAAAATCGGGAGGTTGCTCAACATAAACTTCTTTATTGATGTAGCCATTGAGAAATGCACTTTTGACATCCATTTGATAGAGCTTGATGTTGTGTGCACAAGCATATGCTAATAAGATTCTAATTGCCTCTAATCTTGCAACCGGTGCATATGTCTCTCCAAAGTCAAGACCCTCAACTTGAGTGTATCCTTGTGCTACTAATCTTGCTTTGTTCCTCACAACCATGCCATCTTGATCTTGCTTGTTTCTAAAGACCCACTTAGTACCAATCACATTGTAGTTCTTTGGCCTCTCAATAAGTTTCCAAACTTGATTTCTAGCAAAGTTGTTTAGTTCTTCATGCATAGCATTTACCCAATCGGAATCCATCAAAGCATCTTCTAATTTCTTAGGTTCTTCAAGTGACACAAATGAGTAATGCTCACAAAAGGATGCTAGCCTTGATCTAGTTTGAACACCACTTTGAATTCCACCAATGATTTGATCCAACGGATGATCTCTTGCAATGCTAGTAGGTTGGAGTATTGGGAGTTGATTGCTTCCACTTGTTTGACCTTGAACTTGAGCTTCATCATGAGTACCACTTGAGCTTGCTTGATTTGTATCAATTTGCACATCTTGATTAATCATATGTATGTCACTATCATCATCAACTTGCATCGGCCTTATATCACCAATGTCCATGTTCTTCATTGCATTTGACAATTGATCTCCTCTCATATCATCAAGGTTTTGAGCTTCATTTTGAGACCCTTGGGTTTCATCAAACTCAACATCATGAACTTCTTCCAAGGTGCCATTTGTGAGATTCCAAACTCTATATGCTTTGCTTGTGGTAGAATAACCAAGCAAGAAACCATCATGTCACACCCCAAAATTTTCAATTTTGGGTTGTGCTTGGAAAACACTAAATAAAATAAATAATTTCAATATTTAAATAAATTTATTAGATAACTTAAGTTGTTGCTAATTTAAATATAGAAAATTGTGGTTTTAAACTTTTTCATATTAATTTGATAATGTGGTGTTTGTGTGATGCTTGTCTTTGGTGTTGGTGAGTGATTTTATTTTTAAATTACCATAGGACGATGTTTGCTTCTCACCGGAATAGTTGATCATTAATAATGAATATGTTTTTGCTATTCGTTAATCATTTCACATGGATCATAGCTTTATTGTTACATTGAGATACTTTGATATTATTGATATACTGAAATAATGCTAATTAAAAGCTACATGCTGATAAACCTATGTTATGCCTTTGAGCCTTATGAACCCCATGTTATATTTCTTGAGTTTGACATGGACTCACTCTTGCTATTTCCACCACACTCCAGTGTGTAGTAAGGTGCTGCTTAGAATAAGAATAAAGGTGTAGTGGAGTTTCCAGAAGTTTTTCAGAAATATTTGGCATACGGAGCCCCCAGTCAGTCGTCCCTGTGATGTTGGAGCCTGAAAAAAAGATTAGTGACCATTCTGCGATACTCTGATAGTTGTAAGTGTTAATATAGTAAGTATTCTGCTTTATATAAACATTGTTTTGATACTTTTTCATTCTGACATATGTGTGGACTTCCTGGGCACACATATGATTAGCCAGGTTTTGTTCTTTAGAAAACCGGGTGTGACAGAGTGGTATCAGAGCGGTGTTGACTGTAGGACGTATGCCAAGTAGCTCTGGACATATTCTAAAACTCATTTTACTATAAAACTATTTTGTCATCCCTTGACTCATTGATTTTGACTATTTCCTCTTCCTGGTCCTGTTGTATCCCTTCCTTGATAGCTTCCTTTGAGCTATTATTTCTTATTCCTTTGGTTTTTGATTTGTGTTGTTTTTACCAAAAGGTTTCTAATCTTACCTTGTTCAAAAGTTCGATGGCCTTTCATCATCTCCAATGTGCCATTAGGATGACCACCATTATTGAAGAAGTACGTGTAGTACTGATGATGTAATGTGTGTTTGTCTTGTTTGATGTGATGCCTGTGTGTTGTCTTTGTGCTTGTGTTGGAGGCCCAAAATCATCTTGAGAATTAGCTCAATCTTTGTTAAGTGGGGTAGCGTCCGCCACCATCATCAATCTCAAGTCACGAGACAAGAAGATCCAAAGACCAATCGCTATCATAATATCATTTTTTGCTAGTCCTTGCCTCTTAACCAGTCTCACCTTCTTGTCATCAATCTTTACTTTTCTTATCAACATTTGACAACTTTTGACCCTTGTCCTTACATCTTATAAATCCTGATTTAAGGACCTACAAAGACTTGAAGATCAATTTATCCTTCTCACTGGTCTCCCAGAATGGTAAAACGGAAGACTAGTCTTTACCTTTCTTCAACTAATGCTAGTCTGTCACTTTTTCGTGATGTCTCATAAATCTTGAATCTAGGAGTTTTGAGCACCTTAAGATATCTCTTTATCTCTTATGTTATCTTTTGCTAATCTTCACCCTTGTTTTTACACCTTATAAAGTGAAGACTCGATGATCAACCTTAATCTATCTTTTCAACCTCCTTTGATCTTCCTTTCCACCTATGCTGACCTTCAATCCTTTGACCTTCTGTCATTAACTCGAATCAATCTTAATGATCAATCCTACGTTCTTTTGTTAACCTTTGATAATCCTTGACGCTTATATCTGAACTTGTCAAAAAGTCTCAAAATAATCTTATTGGTCTGCTTTATCTTTCCCTAGTATCTCCAAATCTCGGGACGAAATTTCTGTTAAGTGGGGTAGAATTGTCACACCCCAAAATTTTCAATTTTGGGTTGTGCTTGGAAAACACTAAATAAAATAAATAATTTCAATATTTGAATAAATTTATTAGATAACTTAAGTTGTTGCTAATTTAAATATAGAAAATTGTGGTTTTAAACTTTTTCATATTAATTTTATAATGTGTTGTTTGTGTGATGCTTGTCTTTGGTGTTGGTGAGTGCTTTTATTTTTAAATTACCATAGGACGACGTTTGCTTCTCACCGGAAAACTTTTTGGTATTTTTTGGATTTAAAATTTCAATTTCCATGAGCTTAATCTTTTTCCTTGATCTCTTCATCAATCTTTTCATGAGCTCCAAATACTTTATTTGGGTTCGTCTCATTCTAAAATATCTCTGAGAATTTTCCCTAAATTTTCGGAGCCTTCGGGGTATTTTTCGTGGCTTAAAATTCAATTCTGGACTTTTCTAGAATTATTTTATCCATAAAATTAATTAATTCCGAAAATAATAAAATATCTCAGATTTTCTCATGCCCAAAGGCCCATGTCTTTATTTACTAATGGGCTTTAATAATTAATTAGGCCTATTAGTAAAGGTGGATGGTGCAACGTCAATTAGCACCATATCGCTAGTTGACATGGAGGTGGAGAGTTTTCCTCCCTATATATATGTACCTATCCCTTGGGTAAAAGCACACCAAAACTATCGTAGAGGAGCCCCTAGTTTGGAAAATCTCTCGTGTAGTAAAATAGAATTTTCTCTCTTCCTGTCTTCGTCTCCTTCGGTGAGGTTTTCCGGCCACGTTTCTCATCTCCGGCGAATTCCGTTTTCACCCTGAGGTTCATCTCGATCTTCTCTACACCGTCATGTATTCCTTTCCATTAATCCATGTCCATTTGGTCACGTCTCCATCTTTTCTTCTCTAACTCCGACGAACCACCATGGCTAACCTTATTTTTCTCCGTTTTCCAGTCATCTCCGCGAAGCTCTCGGCCAACGCACCCGCGGGCCCTTCTCGCGCCGTCATCCCGCGCCCCAGGCCCCTCCCCTCCGCGCACGCCTTGCTGCTCGCGAGCAGCAGCGCTGCCAGCGCCTCGTGGTGCTGCTCGGGCTGCAGGCCCAGCCCCAGCCGTGCGGGTACCGTGGCTGCCGTCCAGCACCGTCGCGCTGCCTAGCTGGCCCGACCGAGCCCCTCCCCGGTCCCTCCGCGACATGCAGCAGCAGCAGCAGCACCCACCAGGGCCACCATGTTCACGCCGTGATGGAGATGAAAACCAAGGAAGAAGATACTGGTAATTACAAGATTGTCATTGTTTGTATTATCTCCGCCGTTTATTTGTTTTACGTCCGATTCAAGTGATTCAAGTCGCGTTAGATTCGTGTAGTCGCGCTCTACGTGGTAGTATCAACGTTGGTCATGTCTCATAATTATAAATTTATTGATTTAGAAACTTTTTGATTAATAATTATTTCATCGCTGTTAATTAGAAAATAACTAAGGGTTGCAATTGCATTCGCGTCGTGTCGTGTTTGTGTCGACGTAAACTATGTATTAGTAATGATGTTTATCATATCACTTGATTATGAATTTATTAATTTAAATAGTAATTAGATTAATATATTTATTTAATAGCTTTCTAATTAAAAGAAATCATGGTTTAAATTCGTTCTTTTTGTTTTGCAATAGTGCCGATTAAAGTGATGTGTTAGCAACAATGTTTAAAATGTCTTACATATTTGAATTTTATGAGTTAGATATTAATTTGATTTATGCTCGTGTAATTGAGTTTCTAATTAAACGCAACACGGGTTTATGTTTTAGTTTGTCCTAAATTAATGTTAATATAATTAATATTAAACTAAATGTCTTTTGAATTATAAGATGCTTAGTTCAACCTTGAAACATAAGTGCTTTCGTTCAGTTGGCACATGTTTTCTATATATATAGTTTAATATTAAATTGATTAATATGATTAGTGTACAATATATTTTAAATTAAAATTTGCTTAGCCTAAATACGTTACATATATGATAGACTTGTGTAGATAATTTTATATTACAGTACGTATCTGCTCTTCATAGTTATACAACTTTAATCCTCGAGCATTTATTCGTTTGAAGTCTATTTTGCTCCAATTAAAGTTGCGTTAGATTCGCATCGATGTTCTCTATGCAGTAGTACTAATGTTTTTCATGTCATATGCTTTTCCATATATAGTTGAATATTATGTTAATTAATATGTTTATTATTAGTTTTATAATTAAAAATAATATATAATCTTGTCACGTCAGTCCTTTGTAACTAAGCATGAACTTAGCTAATGGCAACTTAAATATGTTTAGATTATAATTTACTTAGCCCAACCACATATCTCATATAATTAGAATAGTTGTTCTCACATGTTCTTTTATCTCTGCAAAGTCGGCAATACTTATTAAAATATGACCAGGGTTAAAACTAGTTTTGTAATTCAATTGATTAATCTAATTTTAGAATATTTCTTTAGAATGTTTATCACTAATATGCATTAAATTTATAGTCGGTCTTCTGCGTTATGTTGTAATCATCTCGATAGTCGCGTGTTCTCTTTAATGGTAGCTCCGTTATCTGCCGTTCTTGCATTTTCGTGACTGTAGCAACGTACCGTGTCCTTTAGTGCGTTTTCTTTTAAAGCGTTTCTTTTGTTGGATGTATGTTCTTAGATGTGTGTATTGTTTGTCTATTTGCGTTGCTTGGTTACTGCGAGTAGAGGAAGTGTGGTTCGTCAGCGCTGAAGACTAGGAGCTGAGGACTGACAGTTGAAGCAAAAGTGGAGACTGAAAGATAGCAACTGGAGATTCTGAGCAGCTAACTCTGGGAAAAAGGCAAGTATAACATGGGATTATCCTTGTTGTCCTATTCATATTAAGCAAATAATGTCATTATGCATATATTCCTTGTTAAGGATGACTTAGTGTTGATATTATTCCTTGATACCTATTATACTGCATGGATTAGTATTGCTAGTGCTCAACATGAACTATGATAATGTGATTTGACTAATGGAATATACAATAAACATTAAAAGATGATTTTATTACTGTTAAAGGGTACTAGAGCATGTGGTTACTTTGGTGCCCTCGTTACTCTCCATAAGGACTCATCTGTAAGCAAAAATCCAGGATTTATAGTACAACTGTGAGGGCTAAAATGGCTCTGGCTTTAGTCATATAGAAGAATCTTTTCTAGCTTGTTAGAGGTTACCCTTGTGGCGCAAATGGGGTAGAGCAGACTGTGGATCCCTGCGTGGTAGAATCACACAGACTGACTTTGAAAACCTAGCGGCCCTAACTTGTTAGACGAACCTTTGAAAGGCTTCATAGTGTTTCCCTGCCTGCTCACCTTGAAAGTGTTTTGGGAGTAATTAACCCGGGCATATGGACAACATGATTCACAGTGAAAGTGTGCAACCTCTGCAGAGTGTAAAACTGTTATAACAGCCGTGCTCACGGTCACGAGTGGCCTTGGACCCTTATGGAATAGTTGATCATTAACAATGAATATGTTTTTGCTATTCGTTAATCATTTCACATGGATCATAGGTTTATTGGTACATTGAGACACTTTGATATTATTGATATACTGAAATAATGCTAATTAAAAGCTACATGCTGATAAACCTATGTTATGCCTTTGAGCCTTATGAACCTCATGTTATATTTGTTGAGTTCGACATGGACTCACTCTTGCTATTTCCACCACACTCCAGTGTGTAGTAAGGTGCTGCTTAGAAGAAGAATAAAGGTGTAGTGGAGTTTCCAGAAGTTTTTTAGAAGTGTTTGGCATACGGAGCCCCCAGTCAGCCGTCCCTGTGATGTTGGAGCCTGAAAAAAGATTAGTGACCGTTCTGCGATACTCTAATAGTTGTAAGTGTTAATATAGTAAGTATTCTGCTTTATATAAACATTGTTTTGATACTTTTTCATTCTGACATATGTGTGGACTTCCTGGGCACACATATGATTAGCCTGGTTTTGTTCTTTAGAAAACCGGGTGTGACACTTCATTATATTTCTTTTCAAACTTGCTCAATCTAGTGCCTTTCTTGAGAATATAGCATTTGCAACCAAACACTCTAAAGTATGCAATGTTGGGCTTTCTTACATTCAATAGCTCATATGGTGTCTTCCTAAGCTTTCTATGGCAATAGAGACGGTTGCTACAATAGCAAGCCGTGTTGATAGCTTCACTCCAAAATGAATGACTCACATTGTATTCACTAAGCATTGATCTAGTCATATCAATCAAGGTTCTATTTTTCCTTTCAACTACACCATTTGATTAAGGAGTGTATGTTGGTGAGAATTGATGTCCAATACCAAGATCATCACACAAATCTTCAATTCTTGTGTTCTTGAACTCACTACCATTGTCACTTCTAATCTTCTTGATGGTGATTTCAAACTCATTTTGCACTCTCTTGACAAAAGACTTGAATAGATCATAAACATCACTGTTGTCATAGAGAAAGAACACCCAAGTATATCTAGTGTAGTCATCAACAATCACAAAACCATACTTGTTGCCACCAATGCTAGTGTATGTTGTTGGCTCAAACAAGTCCAAGTGCAATAGCTCAAATAACTTTGATGTGCTCATTTCACTCTTACTAGGATGTGTATTTTCAATTTGTTTGCCGGCTTGACAAGCACTACAAAGTTTATCCTTTTCAAAGGTGACATCCTTCAAGCCTCTAACTAAGTCATGCCTCAAAAGTTTGTTCAATTGTTTCATTCCAACATGACCAAGCCTTCTATGCCACAACCAACCCATACTAGATTTACTAAGCAAGCATGATGTCAATTGTGTTTCACTATCATTGAAGTCAACCAAGTATAAGCTACCATGTCTAAATCCTTTGAATATCAAATTTGATCCATCAACACTTATGACTTCAACATCATCACTACCAAATATGCACTTGAAGCCAAGATCACAAAGTTGTGCCACCGACAAAAGATTGAAATCCAAGCTCTCAACTAGCAACACATTAGATATGCTCATGTCATTTGAGATAGCAATTTTACCAAGCCCCTTGACCTTGCCTTTCTTGTTGTTGCCGAAAGTGATAGCATCAAAACCACCATTTTGACTTGTATCAATTGATTTGAACATACAAGAGTCTCCGGTCATATGTTGAGTGCACCCACTATCAAGCACCCAATGCCTTCCTCTAGCTTTGTAATTGACCTATAAGACAAGATTAATTCTTTTTAGGTACCCAAACTTTGTTTGGGTCCTCCAAGGTTAGAGACTAAGCTCTTTGGTACCCAAATGACTTTCTTCTTTGAGACCATCCATGGTGCACCAATGAACTTCGCATGAACACCATTTGTACCCTTGGTAAGCATATAGAAAGAATCAAACTTAATTGAGGATACATTTGCATTGGATTTCTTGTTCATGCAATGTTGCTCTATGTGACTAACTTGCTTGCAACTTTTGCAATAGCTACCATTGTTCTTCACAAAACGAGTCTTGTGAGGAGCAAAAGCGGCCTTGCCTTTCTTGGGGTTATAGCTCAATTCCTCTTTATAGAGAGAAGCTCTTTGGCTACCCAAGCACATAAGCAAGCGGTCCTCACCACCATAAGCCTTAGCTAATGTGTGATTGAGCTCTTTTACCTCCTTAAGATTTTCATTCTCAACTATAAGTATGGAGTCACAAGTGAAACCATCACTACTAGATGAGGATGATGTAGATGAGCTACATGAAGGGTTAGTGGAAGTAACAACAATAGGTTTATGAAAGTATTCATTAATTATATTACATGATATGCCTATGTTGTAAGTTTTAGCTTTCTCAACATTAGGTGGCATGTTTTCACATTTTTCAACTAGAGAGGAATGAGCTTCTTCAAGCTTGGTGTGAGAGAAGCTTCTTATGGTCTACCTTTAGACTCTCATAAGATGCCCTAAGATCATCAAGTTCTTGCATAAGGTTTTTCTTTTCCTTAAGCAAGCCCTTGCACTCCTTTCTAGATTCTTTAAAATGTTGAGTGCAATCTTCTAGCATAGTGATTAGTTCATCTTTAGTGAATTCTTCTTCATCACTATCACTATCACTAGCATTGTCATGATCACTCTCATCGTCGGATGATACCTTAGCGGCCTTAACCATAAAGCATGATGGAGTGTCGAAGAGGGAGACCTTCTCTTGGATGGCAATGCTAGCATGTCCCTTCTTCTTGCTCTTGTTGTCATCCTCATCATCACTTGAGGAATCATCACTATCCCAAGTAGCAACATGAGAATCATTCTTCTTCTTATGAGAGCTCTTCTTCTTTTCTTGCTTCTTCTTCTCCTTCTTGATAGCATCTTCATCATCACTATCATAAGGACACTTTGCAATGAGATGGTCCTTGCTATGGCATCTAAAGCATCTCATGGTATGCTCACTCTTCTTGGATGAGTTCTTCCTCCTTCTTGCACAATAGCCTTTCTTCTTTATGAATTTGCCAAATTTCTTGACAAAGAGAGCCATCTTCTCATCAATGTCATCACTATCACAAGAGCTTGAGTCTTCATCACTTGATGATTCAATCTTGGATTTGCCCTTGGATGTGGTGGCTTTGAATGCCACACTCTTCTTCTTTTCATCATCTTTCTTCTCATTTTCCTTTTTCTTCTTCTTGACCAACTCATCCTTCTCATCATCTTCTCTATATGAATCATCGGTCATCACTTCTTAAAATATTTGTTGAGGAGTTGAATCCTTCAATGTAGTCCTCACTAGCACGGTGATCAATGTATCAAATCTCTTGGATAGACTTCTCAATAACTTCATAGAGAATTGATTGTCCTTGACCTCCTCACCAAGTGCCTTGAGCTCATTGACAATGACTTGCAACCTATGAAACATCTCCGGTACACTCTCATCATCTTGCATCTTGAAGCTTGAAAATTTTTCTTACAAGATATATGCTTTAGCGGTCTTTGTGCCTTCGGTGCTCTCAAATGTTTCTTCTAGCTTGGTCCAAGCATCATGAGCAATCTCTATGTTCTTTACTTGCTCAAATGTCTTGTCATCTAATGCCTCATGAAGAGCACTAATGGCAATATCATTGCATTGGAGCTTCTTCTCTTCCACTGGCGTAGGTGCTTCTGGATTAGCAACCTCAAATTTTGTTTTGGTGACCTTCCACACTTCTCTATTGATTGACTTTAGGTGTGCGGTCATCTTAACCTTCCAATATACATAATTTGTGCCATCAAAGTGAGGTGCCTTCTTGGTGTTGTTGATGTGCAAGCTTAATTGAGCCATTTCTTTTTCACAGTAGGTTGTTAAGCCTCAAATAAACGGTGCCTCAGCTCCGATACCACTTGTAAGGTCCAAATAGGCTAGAGGGGGGTGAATAGCCTAATTAAAACTTCTATAAGAATTACTTAACCACACGTTAGTACGAAAGGTGGCGAAGCAAATGCTCTAGCTCTAACTAATTAAGCAAGCCACCTACACAAGTCTATAACAAAGCTATTCACTAAACACAACAACAACTACAAGCTAGAAATAAGAAGTAATATGAGAGAAGAGCTTTGAGTGATTATACCACCATGTAGAGATGAGAAGTACTAATCAATCAATCACACAAGAGAAGTCCTCGGGAAGAGAATGACACAAGAATTTATCCTGAGGTTCACTTGCTTCCCGGCAAGCTACTCCCCGTTGTGGCGATACACCCACTTGTCGGTTCACGAGCTAATCGACTATCAATAGTCGAGCCCTCGGTGGGCGCCGTACAACCACACACAAGATGGGGATCCTCCAAGCCACGAGCTCCACTAGAGTATCCAATTTACGAACTCCCGCGGGGAAGGATCAAGAACCCCTTACAACACTTGGTGATGACTCCAACAATCTTCAATTGTGAACTCAATCACCTCCGCTGCTCCAAGCCGTCTACCATGTCAGGAAACATGGAAGAGTAACAAGAAATCCGCAACAACTCGAAGATCAAGTGCCTCTAGAATGCAACTCTCAAGCAATGCACTTGAATCTCACTCAATCTCACTCAAGATGTGCAACTATGCAAAGAGATGAGTGGAGGGGTTGTTCTCTAGCTCAAAGTATATCTCTAGTTCTCAAAATGTGCAAGAGTTTCCCTCAAACCCTGGACATCTTCTATTTATAGCGAAGGGGTACGCAACTAGCCGTTACGGATGACGCAGTTCAAAACGGGATGACCGGACGCACCGGTCAGGGTGACCGGACGCGTCCGGTCACTACAGGACAAGCGTGAACAGTGCGCATCAGAAGTTACCGTTGCTATGACCGGACGCGCTCTAGCGTATGACCGGATGCATCCTAGCGTATGACCGTACACGCCCTAGCGTATGACCGGACACGCCCCACCCGGCGTCCGGTCAGAGTCCAGTAAGCTCCCATCACGACCGAACGCGTCCGATCGCACATGACCGGACGCGCCGCGCGTCCGATCACCACTTCACTGCTCTCTGCCCCTCTGGACGCCTGACCGGACGCGCTGGTTCCGTGAAGGACCGGACACACCGGTGGCTCACTCTACTTTTGCGCATAGATGAACTGACCGGACGCGCTGGTCAAGCCAGACCAGCGTCCGGTCATTAACCCTAGGCGTACAGACCGGATTGAACTGACCGGACGCGCTGGTCAAGCCATGACCGCGTCCGGTGCAGCGTCCGGTCACCACAGTGACCTCCGTTCGCCTCTGTTTCTTTTCCGACTTCCGGCGTAGTAGAAAATGGGCGTTTCACTTCTCCAAAAAGCGCCGAATCCCGCCTCACAAGCTCAGCGGGAGGGAGAGAAGAACCCAAACCCTTCTCTACCGCTCAAACTCCACCGCCTTCACAAATGTGCTAACACCACCAAGTGTACACCACCATGTGCATGTGTGTTAGCATTTCACAATCATTTTCCAAGACGTTATGTTAGCTCTTTACTAGATCCTAATGCATATGCTCAAGACATTGATCTAGTGGCACTTGATTTCTGAGCTAACCGTGATTGCCCCTCTTGATAGTCGGCTATGTATCCTAAACCCGGTCAATCACTTCTCTACTCATCTTAGATCGGCAAAAGGAAAACCCTATGGTTATACCTTTGCCTTGCGCTCTTAGATCCTTCTCTTTCACTTAATCATCATGTCCTTCATTTTATGTGCATCTCCACCATGATCATCATTTCATGTCCATGCACCATCTCTTTGTGATCTTGTGGCCACCACTCCTTGCCACATACACCTTCATCACATGTGTTGCTTGTGCCTAACTCAAAACACTTAACACATGGCATTAGCAACTTGGTGTCATTAATTACCAAAACCAAACTTGGGCTTTCACCAACTTCTGTCTAGGAACCTAGTTGTTCCCTTTATGGCCATGAAAGCTCATAGCCGTCAAAGCGATCAACGAAGTCATCATTGCATGGCTTGTCGTCAAGGAGGTAGTTGCTGATGTGCAAAAAGCATTGCATCTCTTGAAGCCTGGTGAAGCTGGTGCCGCCTTTGTCATTGTTGTCTTTGTTGGAGTCGAGAAAGTCGGAGTTGGAGCTTGTCTCGGCCGATGCCATGACATTGGCGATGGAGCGCATGAGCTGCTAGGGTAGATCCTTCGGTACCTCTCATGCCTCTAGATTGAGATGATAGATGTTTATTGATGATTTATGAACCTTCTTGTCATGGTAGGGCTGGCTGACTCGTGGTATGCTGGGGTAGCTGAACTTGTTGGGCCATGTGCCCTTCAATTCATCGGATTAGAGTCATAGGTTGGCCGCTAGCTTAGAGAAGCTAGCAAGCTTGCCAGTCGGTGGAAGGAGGTCAAGGTCCTAGCTCTCCTCGGTGACGATGAACTCAAGGCTCCCAAACTAGATGTGGGAGCTCGGAGCAAAGTTGATGTTGTTTCTGGCCATCAGATACTTGGTGGAGTAGAACATGACACGCAAAGCTCCCCTACCTGACGCGCCAACTGTCGGTGTTCTAGAACAGGGGGGGTGTCTAGAGATGGGACAATTGAATGATGCTGTGTGTCAGAGCCTCTGATGGTGTGCAAGGTGGACATAAGATTTATACTGGTTCAGGATGAATGTCCTTACTTCCAGTGCTCGCTGCTGCTCGTGTTGCTTTGCACCGAAGTGTTTGTAGTAGGGGGATACAAGCTGGCCGAGAGAGAGATAGCTCCCAGGTCTCTATGCGTGGATGTGTTTGAGTGTTTGAGTGTATGCTTAGTACATTGCCATTCCTAGGTGTTGTCCAACCTTCTCTTGTCGAGGGTCCCTCCCTCTTATTTTATAGTATACAAAGGGAGGGGTCGGGTTACAATATCTGTATGTATGAAAATAGAAAGAAAAGGCCCTAAGGTGCTCCCTATTCCTAGCTTTCCTCTCAGTTCATGCATTCGCACAGTCATCGTCGTGGTGGTGGCATGCCGTTAGATGTATCACAGTTGACGCGGTGAGGCCATATCCTGACACGATGTCATGATGAAGAAGATTTCATGGCCCTGAAGCTACGCTAGCAAAAAGGTGGGGGCCTAGATGGCCATCACTCCCCGTCCCATTGAGGTGGACATGGTAGGGTGTGGCGTAACATAGCTCCTCCCTGTTACTGCCGTGGGGGGCGAGAAAGAACCATGGAAGGATTGATCGGATTGTGAATCAGGTGTTACAAGTTTCGAGGCAATCCTACACAATGCGTCGAGCTCCTGTTCCTTAGCATGAAAAGGTAGGGTCCATGCGTGCCCGTGGTGGTGTGTTACAGTAGGGGGGTCGAGCGAAGCAGTAGCTGTGCAAAGGGGTCAAGCGCCTTGATGATGTCACAGGGCTCGGGCGCCTAGATGACATCACGGGGATCGAACGAGACAAAGAGGGGTCAGACAAAGCGGAGAAGCGCTGGGGGCTCGGACGCTTGTCCTTTGGCTTTGGTTTTGAGCGAAGTAAGGCCTGGGCCAGCTGTGATGGGCTGTGGGCCGTAATATTTGTCTTGGTGGGTGGTTTTACGGTGAGAATGAGGTACCCTGTTTTGCTGGTACCCGACAATAATAGACCTCTAGTATGATGTTTTATGTTGTCTAGAAACTGAACCCCAAGTCAGCATCCTTATTTGTGTATAAATAAATAAATAATGGACCTCTAGTATAGGGGAACTATCTTAACCTATAGTATGATGTTTTATGCTCTGGTCTATCAAATGTCTATCTATCTTTTGCCTAAAACAGTGGTATATAGGTTGGATAAGATAAGGAGAACTTTTTTCTGGCAAGGCGGTGGTACAAAGAAGAAGTATTATTTAATTAAATGGCCTAAAATTTGTAAGAGCAAGAAAAAATGGGGGCCTTTGTATCAAGGATATCAGAAAAATGAACCTAAGCCTTTTATGCAAATGGCTCTAGAAGATTGAGAGGGATAATGGACTGTGGCAACATATTGTTAAACACAAGTATTTGAAGAATGATACTATTTGTTCTGTGAGACATAAGCAATCAAATTTTCCCATCTAGGTTGATCTGCTGAAAGTTAGAGACCTTTATGTTCAGGGAAGGAAATTCATCATTGGGAATGGTAAGAAGATCTTGTTCTGGAAAGATAGATGGTTATATGAGCAGCCACTTAACTCTCTCTTCCATGTTCTCTATAAGATGGCTCAACAACATTATATCACTTTGGCTAATGTCAAACACAATCCTGCTAGTCTCACCTTCTCTAGATGGTTAGTGGGTGATTGGAAAAAAATGGGATTCCATCTTGTCTGATATGTCCAACATTCAGCTGAATGATTCTGCCAACATTGTGACTTGGAGACCGAGTCCAAAAGGTTTATTTACATTCAAAATGATGTATAACGCTCTTACTTCTAATGATTCTAGTCCTTATCACAAGAAAATATGGAAGAGTAAAGTTCCTGCTAAAATTCAAATTTTTCTGTGGTTGGTACTCAATAATGCAATTCTCACAAAGGATAACATGATCAGGAGAAAACGGCAAGGTGACCCTGTGTGTTATTTTTGCAATATGAATGATGTAACACCCCAGGTGTTTAGCTCCTTAATGGCATTGCATTTGCATGAGCATAAGCAAGCATCATTCATTTCATGCATAAGCTTATGATATGTTTATATTTCATGTGAAGTAAGAAGTGAGTAGTGTGCAAAACATAAGTACCTTATGTGCAATTTCCTTGTGAGACATGTCAACCACTTTAGTGTAACATAACTAGCAAGTGTTGTGCAACACACTCATGCAACATGTGCAACATGGGCTTGCAACATTTGGGTGAAAGTATTGAAATACTTGTTCCAAAGAATGTGACACTAGGAACTTTGTGCAACCAATATGTAGAGTGGTTAAGTAGGTCTTATAACACCTTAATTACATTTAGGGTAAGTGGTGGAGCAATGTTCATGTTGACCAAAATTACCAAATTACCCTTCCAAATGTTGTTGACCAAGTTTGGAACCCTAGAGTGATCTGGTTTGACCAATTAAAAAGTCTAGCTTAGAAATCTTGCATGGAGAAGCAACCTTAAGTAAAGTTGTAGAGAATTTCATGAGGAACAAAAGTTCTAATATGGCCATCTCATGAAAATGACCAGAACATGCTCAAAAATGGCCCACAAGTCAGCTTGAGTGGTGATCAACACTTAGAAAAATTCTAAGTCTGGAAATTGGACTTTTCAGTTTCACTGTACCTCACTTTAGCAACTTGTAACTCACAAACTAGGCCAAACCAGTCCTGGAGCCAATTGACAAAGTTGTTGTCCACACATAGCTCTACAACATTGTCAATATCACCATCACCTGGTTCTCAATAGTTTAGGAGATATGGTGTCTAGAAAATCGGGTTTCAGTCGGCTTAGTGACTGAAACTAAGTTTTAGTTTCAAGGGGCACCACTTTGGAGCCTTGTAGTTTCAAATCTAGGCCGAACCAGCCCAAACTCCAATTGACAAACTTGTAGTCCTCATGTAGCTCTACAACTTTGCCAACATCACCCACGTCTGGTTCTTACTGGTTTGGGAGTTAATCATCGTGGAAGTCGCTCTGTCAGTCGGTCGTCGATGTCACCATTCACCGCGATTCAGTTTCGTCAGCAGGGGGAGTGGCCGACCGGCCACAGGGTCTCGCCGACGCGTGGAGGCGCGGTGGCGCCCGTACGCCGGCCCTGGCCCCACCAGTCAGGCCGCGACGCCTTCAAGACGCCACGACGCGCGAGCCGGCCTCCATTCCTCCGCCCCCTCTCTTCCAGTTGCCGAAAACACCAAAACCGAGCCGACATTGCCATTCTTCTCCGACGAGCTCAAGCGCGAGCTACACCGCATCACCGGCCGCCAGACCTCGCCACTTCCTCCGCCTCACCACCCTCCATCCCCTTGACCCACCGAAGCCCGCGATTTGACTCAAGGTGAGCCGCATTGCTTTCTTCCCCGTCTCCGAGAGGTCGCCGGAGCCCGCCATGGGACCTCACCGTGGTCGGGGTACTTCGGGTCTCTCTCCATCCTCCCTTCCTATCAAAATGGATCCGCCTAGCTTCGGTGAAGCTCGTACCGAGCCTAGACCGCACCGTACATCCTCACCGGCGATGGTGCGCCGCCACCGGACATCACCGGCCGCCGCTCGCGGTGACAAGCCCCTTCCACCCCATCCCCATCCATTCCACGAGCACCAATCGACGCACCGGGTGACGGAGAACACGAGGCGGTGTTCGATTGGCCGAGCGAGCTCTTCTCCGGCGAGCTCGAGCTCGTCGGAGCTCGCGGGTCTCTGCCTTCCCTGCCTCCGGTCACTGACCGCGGGGGCCCGCCCGTCAGTGTCGCGCGCGGGCGGGGGCGCTGAGCGGGCCACGCGCGCGCGAGTGTGTGGGCCGAGTTTTCCGGGCCGGCCCAGTTCATCCGAAATGAAATTCATTTTATTATTTTGTCACTGATTTTTGTACAAGTTGGAAAAATATAGATCTAGGGTTTTAATGATCCAAAAATCATGAGATAAATTTTGTTAGGGTCTACATGATGTGTAGTATTTTAGAAAAATATGGATCTGGCATGAGATGTTTAAATTCTGTAAGAATTTAATAGATCCTTTAAATGTGTTTTGGAATGCATGCAAATTTGTTAAATTTATAACTTGAGCTGTAGTGTTCCATAAATCATGAAATTTGGTGGTTAGGTTACTCTATGCTAGCCCTAGCTCTGGTAAAAATTTGGGCATCAGTGCTTAAGTAATTTCCAAGTTATAAGGCTATCATTTTATTCTAGGAGATAATTGAAGGAATTTTTGTAATTTTTCTACATGTGCAATGTTCTTGTAACTTTTTGGAGAATGTCTTGGTACCCTAGAGTGTCTAAGAAAAATATGAAATCTGTTGTTTGATACTTTTCAATATGATTTATTAATTATACAAAAATCAGCCTTTTTGACTGGTGAATTTTGTATAGAGAATTTATCTGAATAAAACTTGTTCAAATTTTTACTGTGGTCTCTTTTTGGGTCAGAGAGTCCCCTGTAATTTTTGTAGAATTTTAGGAGTAGTTTACATATATGTTTAAAATTCCACCTAATTAATTAAGTAAAATAAGAAATGAGTATAAATAAATGTTCTAGGTAGTCACACCCTACTTTCTGGTGTTGTTATACCCCATGTGAACTTTTAGAAATCTTAGTTTGGTTTTAAGGGTCTTGGGCCACATCAATAAATGTTTAACCTTTGTAATTTTAGGTTTTCTGGACAGCTAGTAGTAATTCTAAATTTGGCTTTGATAAAAATTGGTTGCTGGAAAACTTGTAAATACCAAAGTTGGAGTAAACTTGATGAACTAGCTTGTGTCAAAATTTGGAAGCATTTGGCTTAGTAGTTTGAGAGTTACTGTTGTTTAAAGTGGCAGT
Organism: Saccharum hybrid cultivar R570; assembly: GCA_038087645.1. NCBI lineage: Eukaryota > Viridiplantae > Streptophyta > Magnoliopsida > Poales > Poaceae > Saccharum > Saccharum hybrid cultivar. The sequence goes on along the minus strand of JAQSUU010000191.1, from coordinate 3,423,027 downwards.
TCAAAATCTGCTACTCTCTGTTTTGAGATGGACAGATTCTGGAACTTGTGAAGTTTGACATGGAAAACTTAGGAGTTTGGAGTTGAGGTCTGAAAATGAATTGTAGTGCATTTCTTAGGCTTTCCAGATTGTCTTAGATCATATCTTTTGGAATTGTAAATCTCCAGTTGTGATAAAAACAAGTAGCTGCTGTCCAGGATGCTTACTGTGGTGTTTTGCTGATTGATATGGTGTGGTATCCTAAGACATGCTACTTTTGTAATTGTTAGGTGTTAGGGCCTTAACTGAGGATGAGCAGCTTTATCTTAGGTTAAGTAGATTAGGTGAGTACTTCTCTACCGGAGAGGAAATTTGCACCTACTCTTTTGAAGTGATTTGAATAGAGCGTCAAATTGTTGTAATGCATTTCATTCCGAGCATATTGCATCTTTCATTATGCATTCATGGGATTTATTATGCACTCATGCAATAGGTGTACCGGAGGGGGTGACACTCCTCGAATTCGAACAAGCGATACCGGAGGAGGTGCTGAGTCAACCGGAGGAATTAGCAGAAGAACCCAACGTCGGGGAAGCTCCGTCAGAAGATCTACCCGAGTGTCCGGACCACAGACCCGCAACCTTTCTCAAAGGCAAGCCCCGGTGCATGCTGAACCTACTGATTTATAAATTAATCTTGAGTACTTTTAATTGTTTACTGCATTAAGTTGTAGGAGTTATATGAAAACACTTGTTGCATTATACCTGTCCTTGTCCAGATATCGTACTGAATCCTATATTAGGTGTAGGCACGTGTCAATGCTTAGCCCTGCTTAGTACGGTAGAAGTCGGGTGATTTCCGGTCATCCGCGAGATGTAGGAAGGAGTCACGAGTGGCTTTATGGCTATCGTGGATGGAACCATGCTTAAAAATGAAATTGAGACCGGGCGGGAGTTCGATAGTACAGCCGCAAGACACTTCACGTCTTGGGTGTGGAGCTATGCCCGTCTGAGTCGTTTAAGGACCGATTCGCTGTACGTCCTTGAGTCATGTTGAACGCAGTCTAACACTTAGTTGGCCGGATAAGTCGTTCCGACCGCGAAGCCGAGTAATGTGATTCAGGCCGGGAATCGAATGGTAGGTTGCTTCTTGGAGGAGAGAAAGGATGTGCTTGGGGACATTGGCGTGAGACCAAGGGGGGGTTAGAGTCCCTATCACCTGGCAGAGTGTCGCCCTTGGGGTCGCGACATTATTCGGACCCGCGATTCCTGAATCATATGAAACGGTGGCCTGTGCGACCCTGGCAGGGGTCTGCACGGTGAGTGTTAGAAATACCCCTCCAGCTGGATAGGAATTCGATTCGAATCGCCGTCGCTCCCGGTTAGTGAGCACTTAACTTGAGCAGCGGCAACGTAGAACTCATTAAATAAACTGGTGGTTAAGGGAATGATACAATGTTGCCATAATGATATACCTGCTATGGATATAATAATAATGTTGTTTGATTATAATCAAGTGCATGTTTAGTACAGGTGCTAAGATAGATGACAGGTAAATGCTAAAAATAACTGTTAGTACAGGTTATAAGAGTTTCAATTACTTATGCCTTTATGCAAAATGTTATGTCAGCTAGCCTCTTGTGTAAGCCTTGCATAATCCTTGGTGTCATCTTATTTCTGGTTTACGACGGGTAAGTCTAGCTGAGTACATTCCAGTACTCAGGGTTTATTCCCTCCTGTTGCAGATGACATGCTTTATCAGGGATTCTGCAAGACGTGTCTCCACCCTGCGGGTGATGATGACTAGATCACAAGGGCGTGATCGTCTTTTATGTACTTTCCTCATGCTTTTGCGGGTTGTCGATCATCCAGACTGGCAGTATTTAATTAACTAGTGTGTGTGTTATGCTTCCGCTACTTTCAAACTTGGTTTGTAATATTTGCTACTCCGTGGTGTAAACTTATTTCGGAACTACTTGTGAAATGTAACGTACGATGTGTATGTTGAATGATGCGATCCTGGTTGTAAGCAGTTTGGTTTGAAATCCGTCGTGATTTCGATTGACTACCGGGATCATATGGGCTTAAGTTTGAAAATTTGAGCGCTTCGGTGCTTGTTTTCGTACTTGTGCTCTTATAATTTGGTCGGTTCTGTTACAGCTGGTATCGGAGCATAATTCAACATTAAACACATCTTACGGGTAATTAAAAACAAAAGTATTTGTTTATAAAAAGGGTTAAAAACTATAAAAATTATTTTTTTGGTATGCCAGTGATCACAACCCTTAGCCCAAATAAGAACTCTTAGGTGGCTTATTATAAAGACTAACTTGGGGGCCTTGTTTGTTTTTGTTTCGTCGTCCATACGGCGTGATATTGTATGGATGCCATCCACTTGGGTGGTAATGTATGGATCAAGTGCCTCGACGCTCTGGTAAGTGTGAGTTGTGAGAGCATGATCGTCCAACCGGCGATCTAGGGGAGAGTAGTTTTGGTGACTTGCATACTTACATGTTTAAACCATGTAATTACGTAAGCACTTAATTGTGGGAACCTTTATATCGGGTAGCTTTGATACTGAAGTATATCCATCAGGGGATGTGTGTATGGAAAGTATTTAAATTACCGCTTTCTTGTGTGCATATATTGGGAAACTGTTGGGCTGAAATGAGGTTTTCTGCAGGTACACTAACAACGTAACGAGTAGACCGATAGTTTCGCTTATATGAGAGAACGTATGTATGCCACCGCCTAGCGTTAGAACTTTAGGTTTCTACTAAGGTGAGAGGGCGTACGGAACGTGCATGCATCATGTTTAATTATATCATACATATCATTTACTCCCTCCTTAAAAATTTCTGTACTCCCGACTAAAGTAAATTTCGTATCCCCTAAATGATCCTCACTTTAAGTTGTATCTTATCTTGTTGCTACAGATGGCACGTACCAAGAGGACCGCTCGTAAGTCCACTGGGGGCAGGGCACCGCGTCACCAGCTCGCTCCACGTGAGCCCCGCCCTGAGCCTACTGAGGTGGAAAGGCTGAGGGCAGAGTTGGCTGAAGTGACGGCTGCCAGGAATGCAGCGCGTCAGCAACTGGAGCAAGTGATTCGTGATCGTGACCAGGAAACCCTTGCAGTTCAGAGGTTGACAGTAGCAAACCGCAACTGTCAACGCATGCTGGTCCGTGTCATGAACCAGAGGGATGAAGCCTGGCACGAGGAGAATGTTCTGAGAGCTCGTCAGTTTGAGATCGAGCAACAGTTGGAGAACGCTGAAGAATACAATGATAATCTTCATGAAGAAGTGCACCGTCTGAACAACGAGCTTAATCCCCTGCTGCCTCGAAACAACAACGCCGATGAGGACATGGGTTCGGGAATCTTCATGGCTGAGGATGATGATGAAGTGGAGGTTGATGGACCACAGGATGCCCCACCTACAGAAGCACCAGAGGAAGAGCCAGAAGAAGAAGAAGACGAGGAGTTAGAGCCTGTCAATGATGAGGACAGCGGGGAGATCCTTGACACTGACTCGGAGGATGATGCTTAGAGTAGTCATCACGTGCCTATAATGTTAGGATCGTCTTTTGTGCCCTCCCTGTGAAGGAGTGAGGCCTTGTAATAACTTGACTTTGGGATGTAAGGTTGAACCGTATGTTTCCTGAATGTAGTTTGAACCTGTTAATTTCGATCACAACTTGATGTCTTATTATGTTGCATTCGATGATGGTGTCACGATTAGCACCCTTCGGTGCTGCGACGAAACCGAGTGCCTCCTATGGCGCGCGACATAAGGTTGTGCTGCTTGGCACGCGCAGGTATCGAGGTGGCTAGTCATGATCCACCATGGAACTCTTCATTGAGAAGTCTCTTTGTGGTCAGTTTGAAGTAGCCTTTCACAGTCAACTAAAAATCTTGAGATCGAATCCAAGTACCGTGCAAAAGGTCAAAAATCACGTAGATAGCAACGTAAACGGTCCGGTAACCGTTGTGCTTCCTGTGAGTGAGCCTTTATCAAAGAGCATCTTGTTGGATTACCAAGTATGATCTCGTCAAATGATGCGCTAGAATGGATTGTGCGGTTGTGATGAATTATTGTGCCTTAATTATTATGAGAAATCTATTCATACAGTCAGATTGACATTTCGCAATAATTCATCTACAAATTTCCCACATCGTCAGTGCTCATTGGCTATGCATTTTGCAGATGTCGTACAATCTACGCCGAGGTCGTGGAAATGAGGAGGAGGAACAGCCGCCCCCTCCGCCACCACCTACTCCGGCCGAGTTGATGCAATCAGTGGTTGAGGGGCAGCGTATGTTGGCTGACGCCATGCGCCAACTGGCTAATCGAGAGGCTCGTCATGGCCGCCAGGGCCCAGAGCCAAATCAGTACAGCGATTTCAAGGACTTTCTGGATACAAAGCCCCCGCTCTTTAAGGAAGCGGAAGAACCACTGCAGACTGACGAGTGGTTGAATACCATTGAACAAAAGTTTCGTCTGCTACGCCTAACTGATGAGCTGAAAACTGAGTATGCTTCCCATCAGTTGCATGGTCCGGCGGGCATTTGGTGGAGCCACTATCGTTCCACACTGCCTGCCAATGTCCCGATTGCTTGGGATCAGTTTAAGACGGCATTCCGGGGAAATTATATCCCTCCCGGTCTTATGGCAATCAAGCACATAGAGTTTATGAGGCTGTCGCAAGGAAACAAAAGCCTGACTGAATACTTGCAGTCCTTCAACAACCTGGCAAGGTATGCCACAGAGTTTGTGGATACCGATGCCAAAAAGATTGCTAGCTTCAAAAGGGGCCTCGGCCCAAAACTGATGAAAACTATGGGCACTAGCAAATGTACTACTTTCAATGATTTCATCAGCGATGCTTTGACCCAGGAGAACAACAATACTATTTATTCTGCCTCTAAGAGCCGTAAAAGGGCCCTTGAGGCAAGTGCTTCTCAGTCAAGGGCCTCAGCGGCACCGAGGTCTTCCCCTCGCCCACCTGCTTAGAATACAAAGTTCCGTCCGCCGCAGAAGAAGCCTGCTGCAAAAACGGGGTTCCGTAAGGCTTATACCGTCGCTCTGCCAAAGGGGACTTCTGGACAGAGCAGCTCTAGTGTTCCTCCTAGCAATATGCCTTGATGGAATTGCAACAAGCCAGGTCATTGGGCCCGGAACTGTCCGTACCCTAAGAAAAATGTCAACCAAGGTAGTCGTCAGGGACACGCCCATTATAACAGCATTGAGGAAATTCCATCTGGTGAGATGGTCACCGCTGGTAAGTTTCTAGTTGACCAACACCCCGCAGTGGTACTTTTTTGATTCAGGTGCTTCGCATTCCTTTATCAGTCCTAAGTTTGCATCCAAATTTGCACACAAGTTGCATACTGTTGAAGGTGTGGGTTATTGTATTAGTGCTGCAAGTGGGAATATTTCCACAAACAAAGTAGTGGGGAACCTTAAGTTTGAGATAGAAGGGCGAAGTTATTCGCTTGCCCTATTGGTTTTACCTGGTTTAGACATAGATGTTATCTTGGGCATGAATTGGATGAGTCAGAATGGGGTACTCATTGACACATCCGCTCGGGTAGTTATGCTCAGAGATCCTACAGATCAAAAGGGTTTTCTAGTACAACTTCCCAGAAAGGTTGAATTGTCGGGGGAAATTCATGCTGTGCAAGCAAAGGCGTTGGCTGAAATTTTCGTAGTAAATGAATTTCCGGATGTTTTTCCCGATGATTTGCTGGGACTCCCTCTGGATCGGGATGTGGAGTTTAAAATCGAGTTGTTGCCTGGCACCGCACCCATCTCTAGGAGACCCTATAGGATGCCTCCAAATGAGTTAGCTGAACTTAAGGTGCAATTGAATGAACTTTTGAAGAAGGGGTTGATTCGTCCTAGTTCATCGCCGTGGGGATGTCCTGCTATCTTTATAAAGAAGAAGGATCAGTCATTGCGGATGTGCGTAGATTATAGACCTCTCAATGCAGTCACTGTCAAAAATAAGTACCCTCTACCGCGAATCGACATCTTGTTCGATCAGTTGTCTAAAGCTAAAGTTTTCTCCAAGATCGATCTAAGATCTGGCTACCATCAAATTAAAATTCGCCCGGAAGATGTTCCAAAGACAGCCTTTTCTACCAGATACGGTCTTTATGAGTATCTTGTTATGTCTTTCGGCTTGACAAATGCCCCCACACACTTCATGTACTTGATGAATTCGGTGTTTATGCCTGAATTGGACAAGTTTGTGGTGGTATTTATTGATGACATCCTGGTATATTCTGTGAATGAGGAGGATCACGCTGAACATCTACGTATAGTCCTCACAAGACTGCGTGAACATCAACTTTATGCGAAGTTCAGTAAGTGCGAATTCTGGCTTCGTGAAGTACCTTTCCTTGGGCATGTGTTGTCCGATGGAGGAATTATGGTGGACCCCGCCAAGGTACAGGAAGTACTAAACTGAAAGGCTCCTATCTCGGTTCATGAGGTCCGAAGTTTTCTTGGTTTGGCTGGCTATTATCGTCGCTTCATCCCGGATTTCTCCAAAATAGCCAAACCCATGACTCGGTTGCTGCAAAAAGACACCAGGTTTGTCTGGACTCCTGAGTGTGATGCGGCTTTTCACCAACTGCGAACCCTCCTAACCTCGGCTCCAGTTTTGGCACAACCGAATATCGAGAAACCATTTGATGTTTATTGTGATGCCTCAGGCATAGGTTTGGGAGGCGTTTTGATGCAGGAAGGCCGAGTAATTGCATATACCTCGCGGCAACTTCGGAAGCATGAGGTGAATTATCCAACGCATGACTTAGAACTGGCCGCAGTTGTTCATGCTTTGAAGGTATGGCGGCATTATCTGCTGGGCAATGTCTGCAATATCTATACAGACCACAAAAGCCTCAAATACATCTTCACTCAACCCGAGCTAAATATGCGTCAGAGAAGATGGCTCGAGTTGATTAAAGATTATAATCTTCAAGTACACTATCACCCAGGCAAGGCAAATGTGGTTGCGGACGCTTTAAGCCGTAAGTCTCATTGCCATTCCTTAATTGAAACTGATTTTTACCGATCTCGCCTGTTACATCCGGCAGTCTTGTACAACATCACTGTCAGTGGTACTCTCAGAAATAGAATCATTGAGCTCCAAAAGACTGATCCGGGTATCTTTCACATAAAACGGAAGATGAATGAAGGAGAGACTAAGCATTTCAGGTTAGATGACGAAGGTGTGCTGTGGTTTAAGGATAGGTTAGTGGTACCTAAGGACCGAGAGCTTAGAGATCAGATCCTGTCCGAAGCACATTCGTCCAAGTTGTCCATCCATCCTGGTAGTAATAAGATGTATTATGATTTGAAGCCACTTTATTGGTGGACCAAGATGCGGAAAGAGATAGCTGCATATGTTGCTAGATGTGACACTTGTTGCAGAGTTAAAGCTGTGCACATGAAAGCTAGGCTACTTCAGCCACTTTCCATTCCAGGCTGGAAATGGGAAGAGATAAGTATGGATTTCATTGTCGGACTTCCTCCTACTGTCAAAAATCATAACTCTATTTGGGTAATTGTTGATCGTTTGACCAAATCAGCTCACTTCATCCCAGTGAGAGTGGACTATCGTCCCACTGACTATGCTGAGTTGTACTTCAATCAGATAGTCCGGCTTCATGGGATACCTCGTACTATCGTTTCTGACCGTGGTCCCCAGTTCACTGCTCGCTTTTGGGAGCATTTGCATCACCTTCTGGGAACCAAGTTAGTGAGAAGCTCTGCTTATCACCCCCAGACATCGGGTCAGACAGAACGAGTTAACCAAATCTTGGAGGATCTGTTGCGAGCATGCGTCATTTCATCCAAGGGTTCTTGGGAAAAATGGTTACCTCTAGCCGAGTTTTCGTACAATAATAGTTATCAAGAGAGTATTAAGATGGCCCCATTCGAAGCTTTGTACGGTCGAAAGTGTCGAACTCCACTAAACTGGGTAGAAGCTGGGGAAAGAAGGTATTATGGCATTGATTTTGTCCAGGAAGCCGAGGAACAAGTCCGTACCATCCAGAAACACATGGTTGCGGCACAAGCGAGACAGAAAAGCTATGCGGATCGTCGTAGAAAACCACTCGAATTTGAAGTTGGAGACTTCGTTTATTTGAAAGTTTCTCCAATGAAGAGTGTCCAACGTTTTGGTGTTAAGCGGAAACTTGCACCAAGATACGTGGGTCCTTTCCAGATCATAGGCAAGAGTGGAGTTGTTGCGTACAAAATCCAGTTGCCTCCTGAGATGAGAGCCATATTCAACGTTTTCCATGTATCTCAGCTTAAAAAGTGTCTTCGAGTTCCTGAGGAACAAGTTCCTTTAGGTGATATCAGGCTGGAATCCGACCTAACCTATGAAGAAAAGCCAGTCCGAGTGATCGATACTCAGGAACGAGTAACTAGAAGTAAAGTGGTTAAGTGGTACAAAGTGATGTGGAGTAATCAGGGAAGTGAGAGTGATGCTACGTGGGAACGGGAGGATTATTTGCGGGATGGTTATAAAGAATTCTATGAAAAATGGTACGCTTTCCAAATCTTGGGACGAGATTTTTATAAGGGGGGAGGGCTGTAACACCCCAGGTGTTTAGCTCCTTAATGGCATTGCATTTGCATGAGCATAAGCAAGCATCATTCATTTCATGCATAAGCTTATGATATGTTTATATTTCATGTGAAGTAAGAAGTGAGTAGTGTGCAAAACATAAGTACCTTATGTGCAATTTCCTTGTGAGACATGTCAACCACTTTAGTGTAACATAACTAGCAAGTGTTGTGCAACACACTCATGCAACATGTGCAACATGGGCTTGCAACATTTGGGTGAAAGTATTGAAATACTTGTTCCAAAGAATGTGACACTAGGAACTTTGTGCAACCAATATGTAGAGTAGTTAAGTAGGTCTTATAACACCTTAATTACATTTAGGGTAAGTGGTGGAGCAATGTTCATGTTGACCAAAATTACCAAATTACCCTTCCAAATGTTGTTGACCAAGTTTGGAACCCTAGAGTGATCTGGTTTGACCAATTAAAAAGTCCAGCTTAGAAATCTTGCATGGAGAAGCAACCTTAAGTAAAGTTGTAGAGAATTTCATGAGGAACAAAAGTTCTAATATGGCCATCTCATGAAAATGACCAGAACATGCTCAAAAATGGCCCACAAGTCAGCTTGAGTGGTGATCAACACTTAGAAAAATTCTAAGTCTGGAAATTGGACTTTTTAGTTTCACTGTACCTCACTTTAGCAACTTGTAACTCACAAACTAGGCCAAACCAGTCCTGGAGCCAATTGACAAAGTTGTTGTCCACACATAGCTCTACAACATTGTCAATATCACCATCACCTGGTTCTCAATAGTTTAGGAGATATGGTGTCTAGAAAATCGGGTTTCAGTCGGCTTAGTGACTGAAACTAAGTTTCAGTTTCAAGGGGCACCACTTTGGAGCCTTGTAGTTTCAAATCTAGGCCGAACCAGCCCAAACTCCAATTGACAAACTTGTAGTCCTCATGTAGCTCTACAACTTTGCCAACATCACCCACGTCTGGTTCTTACTGGTTTGGGAGTTAATCATCGTGGAAGTCGCTCTGTCAGTCGGTCGTCGATGTCACCATTCACCGCGATTCAGTTTCGTCAGCAGGGGGAGTGGCCGACCGGCCATAGGGTCTCGCCAACGCGTGGAGGCGCGGTGGCGCCCATACGCCGGCCCTGGCCCCACCAGTCAGGCCGCGACGCCTTCAAGACGCCACGACGCGCGAGCCGGCCTCCATTCCTCCGCCCCCTCTCTTCCAGTTGCCGAAAACACCGAAACCGAGCCGCCATTGCCATTCTTCTCCGGCGAGCTCAAGCGTGAGCTACACCGCATCACCGGTCGCCAGACCTCGCCACTTCCTCCGCCTCACCACCCTCCATCCCCTTGACCCACCGAAGCCCGCGATTTGACTCAAGGTGAGCCGCATTGCTTTCTTCCCCGTCTCCGAGAGGTCGCCGGAGCCCGCCATGGGACCTCACCGTGGTCGGGGTACTTCGGGTCTCTCTCCATCCTCCCTTCCTATCAAAATGGATCCGCCTAGCTTCGGTGAAGCTCGTACCGAGCCTAGACCGCACCGTACATCCTCACCGGCGACGGTGCACCGCCACCGGACATCACCGGCCGCCGCTCGCGGTGACAAGCCCCTTCCACCCCATCCCCATCCATTCCACGAGCACCAATCGACGCACCGAGTGACGGAGAACACGAGGCGGTGTTCGATTGGCCGAGCGAGCTCTTCTCCGGCGAGCTCGAGCTCGTCGGAGCTCGCGGGTCTCCGCCTCCCCTGCCTCCGGTCACTGATCGCGGGGGCCCGCCCATCAGTGTCGCGCGCGGGCGGGGGCGCTGAGCGGGCCGCGCGCGCGCGAGTGTGTGGGCCGAGTTTTCCGGGCCGGCCCAGTTCATCCGAAATGAAATTCATTTTATTATTTTGTCACTGATTTTTGTACAAGTTGGAAAATATAGATCTAGGGTTTTAATGATCCAAAAATCATGAGATAAATTTTGTTAGGGTCTACATGATGTGTAGTATTTTAGAAAAATATGGATCTGGCATGAGATGTTTAAATTCTGTAAGAATTTAATAGATCCTTTAAATGTGTTTTGGAATGCATGCAAATTTGTTAAATTTATAACTTGAGCTGTAGTGTTCCATAAATCATGAAATTTGGTGGGTAGGTTACTCTATGCTAGCCCTAGCTCTGGTAAAAATTTGGGCATCAGTGCTTAAGTAATTTCCAAGTTATAAGGCTATCATTTTATTCTAGGAGATAATTGAAGGAATTTTTGTAATTTTTCTACATGTGCAATGTTCTTGTAACTTTTTGGAGAATGTCTTGGTACCCTAGAGTGTCTAAGAAAAATATGAAATCTGTTGTTTGATACTTTTCAATATGATTTATTAATTATACAAAAATCAGCCTTTTTGACTTGTGAATTTTGTATAGAGAATTTCTTTGAATAAAACTTGTTCAAATTTTTACTGTGGTCTCTTTTTGGGTCAGAGAGTCCCCTGTAATTTTTGTAGAATTTTAGGAGCAGTTTACATATATGTTTAAAATTCCACCTAATTAATTAAGTAAAATAAGAAATGAGTATAAATAAATGTTCTAGGTAGTCACACCATACTTTCTGGTGTTGTTATACCCCATGTGAACTTTTAGAAATCTTAGTTTGGTTTTAAGGGTCTTGGGCCACATCAATAAATGTTTAACCTTTGTAATTTTAGGTTTTCTGGACAGCTAGTAGTAATTCTAAATTTGGCTTTGATAAAAATTGGTTGCTGGAAAACTTGTAAATACCAAAGTTGGAGTAAACTTGATGAACTAGCTTGTGTCAAAATTTGGAAGCATTTGGCTTAGTAGTTTGAGAGTTACTGTTGTTTAAAGTGACAGTTCAAAATCTGCTACTCTCTGTTTTGAGATGGACAGATTCTGGAACTTGTGAAGTTTGACATGGAAAACTTAGGAGTTTGGAGTTGAGGTCTGAAAATGAATTGTAGTGCATTTCTTAGGCTTTCCAGATTGTCTTAGATCATATCTTTTGGAATTGTAAATCTCCAGTTGTGATAAAAACAAGTAGCTGCTGTCCAGGATGCTTACTGTGGTGTTTTGCTGATTGATATGGTGTGGTATCCTAAGACATGCTACTTTTGTAATTGTTAGGTGTTAGGGCCTTAACTGAGGATGAGCAGCTTTATCTTAGGTTAAGTAGATTAGGTGAGTACTTCTCTACCGGAGAGGAAATTTACACCTACTCTTTTGAAGTGATTTGAATAGAGCGTCAAATTGTTGTAATGCATTTCATTCCGAGCATATTGCATCTTTCATTATGCATTCATGGGATTTATTATGCACTCATGCAATAGGTGTACCGGAGGGGGTGACACTCCTCGAATTCGAACAAGCGATACCGGAGGAGGTGCTGAGTCAACCGGAGGAATTAGCAGAAGAACCCAACGTCGGGGAAGCTCCGTCAGAAGATCTACCCGAGTGTCCGGACCACAGACCCGCAACCTTTCTCAAAGGCAAGCACCGGTGCATGCTGAACCTACTGATTTATAAATTAATCTTGAGTACTTTTAATTGTTTACTGCATTAAGTTGTAGGAGTTATATGAAAACACTTGTTGCATTATACCTGTCCTTGTCCAGATATCGTACTGAATCCTATATTAGGTGTAGGCACGTGTCAATGCTTAGCCCTGCTTAGTACGGTAGAAGTCGGGTGATTTTCGGTCATCCGCGAGATGTAGGAAGGAGTCACGAGTGGCTTTATGGCTATCGTGGATGGAACCATGCTTAAAAATGAAATTGAGACCGGGCGGGAGTTCGATAGTACAGCCGCAAGACACTTCACGTCTTGGGTGTGGAGCTATGCCCGTCTGAGTCGTTTAAGGACCGATTCGCTGTACGTCCTTGAGTCATGTTGAACGCAGTCTAACACTTAGTTGGCCGGATAAGTCGTTCCGACCGCGAAGCCGAGTAATGTGATTCAGGCCGGGAATCGAATGGTAGGTTGCTTCTTAGATGAGAGAAAGGATGTGCTTGGGGACATTGGCGTGAGACCAAGGGGGGGTTAGAGTCCCTATCACCTGGCAGAGTGTCGCCCTTGGGGTCGCGACATTATTCGGACCCGCGATTCCTGAATCATATGAAACGGTGGCCTATGCGACCCTGGCAGGGGTCTGCACGGTGAGTGTTAGAAATAGCCCTCCAGCTGGATAGGAATTCGATTCGAATCGCCATCGCTCCCGGTTAGTGAGCACTTGACTTGAGCAGCGGCAACGTAGAACTCATTAAATAAACTGGTGGTTAAGGGAATGATACAATGTTGCCATAATGATATACCTGCTATGGATATAATAATAATGTTGTTTGATTATAATCAAGTGCATGTTTAGTACAGGTGCTAAGATAGATGACAGGTAAATGCTAAAAATAACTGCTAGTACAGGTTATAAGAGTTTCAATTACTTATGCCTTTATGCAAAATGTTATGTCAGCTAGCCTCTTGTGTAAGCCTTGCATAATCCTTGGTGTCATCTTATTTCTGGTTTACGATGGGTAAGTCTAGCTGAGTACATTCCAGTACTCAGGGTTTATTCCCTCCTGTTGCAGATGACATGCTTTATCAGGGATTCTGCAAGACGTGTCTCCACCCTGCGGGTGATGATGACTAGATCACAAGGGCGTGATCGTCTTTTATGTACTTTCCTCATGCTTTTGCGGGTTGTCGATCATCCAGACTGGCAGTATTTAATTAACTAGTGTGTGTGTTATGCTTCCGCTACTTTCAAACTTGGTTTGTAATATTTGCTACTCCGTGGTGTAAACTTATTTCGGAACTACTTGTGAACTGTAACGTACGATGTGTATGTTGAATGATGTGATCCTGGTTGTAAGCAGTTTGGTTTGAAATCCGTCGTGATTTCGATTGACTACCGGGATTATGTGGGCTCAAGTTTGAAAATTTGAGCGCTTCGGTGCTTGTTTTCGTACTTGTGCTCTTATAATTTGGTCGGTTCTGTTACAAATGAATCTGTCTCACACCTATTATTTTCACTGTAATATTGCAAAGGCAGTTTGGGCAACCTTTGTCACTTGCATTGGTGCTGATGATATCCCAACATCGATTGGTCAGTGTTGGGTTTGGTGTGAGAAATGGCTTCCGGTGGTAAGAAGTTTCATACACTCAGAATCGTGGCCATCTGCTGGGCCATGTGGAAAGCTCGAAACAAACTTTGCTTTGAGGGCAAAATTGTTCAGAATCATATCTTAATTGTTTGTCACGCCTGTGCACTTATGAGTTATTGGGCAGTGCTCTATCTGAAGGAAAACAAGGAACTCTTAGAAGCCGATGTCAACACAATGTTGTTGCAGATTGCGTTGAAGTTGTTGAACAAGAAGATGAAGCCAAACACGATTTTGCTACTAAAGGCCTCTATCGGTTCACAAACTTTCCCCGAGTGCTCCCCATCGGGCGACTCGGGAGGCCCCTCGCCGGCACCGCTAGGGATCCACCCCACCTTCCCCTCCTCCGGCCGTTGTCACCGCCCCTCTCTGGCATGCGGCAAAGGCGGCCCGCGGCGGTTCGAGAAATGGACCCGTCGTAGCTCCATTCCTCCTCCCTCCCCAACACCCCTCTCCTCCATGACCCTTCCTGGACGTCTCCGGCGATCAGATCCGGGCTCCTCGAGGCCAAAACTACTCTTCCCCCCACCGAATCTGCGGTTTGTGAGGTGGTTGGGGCGTCGCCGCTGCCATGGCCGACTCTGTGGTTGCTGCCTCTTCCCCATGCTGCTCCGGCGAGTTGGTCGGATCCGGTGGCCTCCAAGGGCTGGTTCTACCCCCCCCCGTGTTAAAGAATTAGGCAATTTCCAGATTAAAAGCATGATTAAATCTAGAACATAAATCATGACAAATATATGAACTAGATTAAACATGTATGTCATACTAGTATAGCAGATCAGCATATTCCACAGCATCAACATGACAAGCATTGATAGTCCAGTAGATAGATTATATTGTACGAACATCAAGATTAGATCAAGAGAATTATACCTTTCGGTTGTAGTAGTAGATGGTGTTGAAGATGTGGCTAGCGGTGGTGATGGAGCGAGATCGCTGATGTCGATGTCGTCGATGTTGAAGTCGTCATCGAAGTCATCGATGAGAGGCGGAGGAGTATTCTTGATGACGATCCTGCGAGCTCTAGCATGACGAAGCCGACGCGTCGATGCACCCTTTGGAAGACGAGCCGTTGTGGAAGCTTTGGGAGCATTCGCGTGAAGAACGGTTCCCAAAAACCTTATTCGCCTTCTCCTGGTGCAGGATCACAAAGACGAGGGTTCCGGAGACCTGCTCACCCGGTCGCTGGTGCACGCAAGCGATCGGACTAGAGTAGCTACAGTGACGGCGCAATAGCGAGTAGAGGCAAAAACCCTAGCTCAACTAGATGCGTTTTGGTGTGGCCGGCAGGTTGCTTATATAGTCTTGTCCAACCAATCTCGTGTTGCGATCACGATCTAAATTAATTTAGGACTCTTAATTTGTAACTGATTAGGACTCATGCAACTTGAAGGCCAAGAAACCAAAAATAAAAACAGCAAAAAGGAGATCGCGCTCCCGCAAGGTGAGGAGTCAGATTTTGGCGGACCATTCACGCAGGTGCGCGCACCCGCGCCCTTTGCCCCGCCCGGCGAGGCGAGGCGAGCGAGCGCGCGCGTGTGGGCTTCTCTTACTCCTCCTCACACTAGACTTGAAGAAGTGGAGAGGACTTCCATATTTAAGTATGACTACCTCCACTTCAACAAGCAAGGTGGTACTAAAGAGTTCCCACATCCCTTCTTGCTCACATGAATGGGCTTTTGAGATTTATTAGGAATTTCACAATTGGTTATTGGGCCAAGCCCATATAAATTCCAACACCCCGCACATGCTGGATCTACGTCGCCCATGGCCACTCCTGCTCGGGCGCGGCGCGTCGGATGCCGCGGCCTCCTTGCCTATGGCTATGGTTGGTTGTCTACAGGCGTCTTCAGTTCCTCCGCGACACGCTCTGTGTCGCCCACTGATTCGCCCGTGCGCTTGCCGACGTGTCGGAAAGCCCGCGGCGGCTGCCTTGGCGGTCACAGCTGGCTGCGGCCGGCTAGCGTCTGCGGTGGTTGCATCCCCCTGCCGACCTGTGCGTGCCTTCCGGTCCTGGTGGTCGGGGCACTGGCTGGTGCGCTACCGACGCACGATGATCAGATCTGGCGGGCGGGTTTGCCGTTGGTGCTGCTACTGCTATGGGTGTCGCGGTTGGCCTTCTCCTGTGAACATACACTGGGTGAAAACCCTCCCCGGTTCATCTAGGCTGGCGGCGGTGGCACATTCCACCGACCTTCTTGAAGGCGTCGTCATAGTTCCTGTTTATCGGGGTAGACTGGGTCGAAAGACCTACTCGTGTGCTTCTATCAGCGATGTTGGCGTCTCCTGTGAACATACACCGGGTGAAAACCCTCCCCGGTTCATCTGGGCCGGCGGCGGTGGCACATTCCACCGACCTTCTTGAAGGCGTCGTCGTAGTTCCTGTTCATCGGGGTAGACTGGGTCGAAAGACCTACTTGTGTGCTTCTATCAGTGATGTTGGCGTCTATGGATGTCAAGGTCCTTCCTGAAGGCATCGTTGGAGCACTTCTGCAGCCCATCTCCAGTTATTCTCGCCGGAGTCGCTCGTTCTTGGGTTGTGCCTGTGTGCTTCAAGCTCGTCTTCGCATTGTTCTATCCAGCTTAATTGATGTCGCCGCCGTCGTTGGTTCTTCACAGCGGATACTTCGTCGCTGTCACTGCTATTTGACGGATGCTTTGCCGTCATTGATGTTGCTCTTGTTCGGGTGGATGCTTTGCCGCCATGTCGCTTCGGGCGTGGCCCCCCTCACGCCGGCGGGCTGAGGGCGTGATGGCCCCCTTCTGTATCGCTACGGGAGCGGCCCCCTCACGCCTGCGAGCTGAGGGCATGTTGGCCCCCTTTCTATTCGGGCGGATACTTTGCCGCCATGTCGCTTTGGGCGTGCCCCCCTCACGCCTACGTGCTGAGGGCGTGTTGGCACCCCTTCTTCGCCGGCGGATGCTTTGCCGTCGTGTGCTTCTCAGTGGATGCTTGGCCAGCGCGGCTCCATCTCTTTTGCTGGTAGCCTATGCAGGTTCAGTGGTTTAGGTTCGCGGTGGAGGGCCTCTCCCTTTCGCCCTTCTTTCAGTTATGTTTGTGCTTTCTCCCAGATGTGTACGGCTCATCGCCATGACTTTCTGTGAAAGTTATAAACTTTCTCACTTTCACCTAACGAAGCACGTGCTAATGCACGCTTTCGAAAAAAATCTGCTACCGAAGAATGACTCCAAAAACAGCCACAAGGACTAAGCCCAGATGTGTGTTTGAGCGGGTGGCGGATCTATGTCTGCGATGCATTTTTGAAGCTTGCTGGCTCTGTTGTGCCCTATTTCTAAACTTCTGTAATAATGTTCTGTGCCTGTTGCTACCTTGGGCTACGCATTGGTTTTGCTAAGCTTACGGGCAAGTTGGGTAGGTGCGCTAGTAGTAAGCTGCAGTGTGATACTCTTAGATGTCTGCTTTCTTTCTGATAGTTCTTGCTACTCTGTTTGAACACTGTATTTCCGTTTTGAGTAATGGAAATGGGGGAAACCTCCTGTTCGACCTGCAAGTGAGCATGGTTATCTGGAGTTGACATGTTATATGTACCTGCATATAATTTGATAGGACAATTGCCTGAAGCAAGTAATTCCAACCATGTAAGAAAGCTGAACAAAAATAGCATGCCACGTACGCTAAATATTTTCATAACACGTTGGCACTAATATAGTGCCATAAGCACAACATACGGATTTCTGATGATGTGAAATAGAGTTTTACAAACACGCAGATGGGCTTTCCATCATATGCCGACCTGTGGCAGCCTGTGCGTGCTCAGCATTCCTGGGTCAAAGTGAGGACAACATAACTTCGTCTAATATGTAAGCATGGAACAACTCTTCTATCTTCCTCAGTATATATAGTTTTGAAAAGGTAAAGTTGATCGATTGGCTGTGTTCAGTTTGTAACTTCGTCTAATGTTTCATGCTCATGGTAAGATTATTTTGCCTCTGATGGAATGAATCACGGTGAGGTTATGATGCTTTATTAGTGTTTTTTTCATGAAATTTTATTAGTGTTTGTGATCTGCCCTCCTTCAGCATTCAGATAGGTAATGCATAAATAAAATCAATAATACAGGGAAACTATATTGGAGAACAAGTTTACGCAGGGCTTCCCCCATGGCAAACAAGTTTATGCAGTTGGACTGGCAGCGGTTTGTTTGCCTATGTGGAAAATAAGGAATACTGTTTGGAAAATAAGGAATATTCTTTGTTTTGAAGGAAAAAGAGTAAAATCGCCTACTGAGATTATCTGTATAATTCTCTTTCCCATCTTATTGGGCATAGGACAAGAGTTCATTCCTCAGTTGGAGCAAAGCGTGGGAGTACCATGCTTCATGTCTTTTGATTTGATTGAATCTGCAGGCATCCAAGTCTCTGCCTGACTTCAAGAAGGATGAAGTCACAAAAAAAAAACTTCAAGAAGGATGACCAGCTGTCCCACACCTGAAAACCTACCTAGGCGCCCGGTTCTATCTCAGGGATGGCGACAACGCGACACCCATGAGATGGTCTTCTAAGCTTTTAGGGCTCGTTTGGATGAGACCCTGGAGCCTTTTTGCCTGGCTTCGATGCTGCCTGTGCCTTGCCTGTGTTCCATTTGGATGGAGTCTGGACCAGGCAAGTGGTTGACCAGCCAGACAACCAAATTTGAACGCCTGGCCATCTAATAGTTGCCTGGCCTAATAACAGTGATTAGCCATTTAATGGAATACAACTTAATCAGTCTTTTTATTTTAAAAAATAATCAATCACTATATTAGTCTGTCTATTATATATTAAACATGTGAGACTTTGTTATTAAGCATGCAATATTAGCTTGCAAAGTATAATTAAGTTATTAGGTGTAATTAACTTTTTATTAAATTATTTTTTAGTTAATCAAGAAAAATAATATTAATCTAAATCATCTAGTTTCTTAATCAAGCTACATAAGTATATGTTAATCACACATCATAGATATTTTAATGCACATCCACATTATGTATACCCTCTCATTAATATTCTTAGGCACAGACCTTCAACCAAAAACATTTTTTAGACTTGCCTGGCTAGAAAAAAAATCACTAACTTTTCAGGCAACAATTTTTTTCAGGCAACTTCCCCAGGCTTCCATCCAAACAGACCCTTAGTTTTGGAATTCAGAGGAAGTCATTTGCCTGTGTGCTCTTATACCCTGAGTAGCAAATGTGTTTCGTACCCTGAGTAGCAAATGTGTTTCATTCTGATTGAAATTTGTCTGTCAAATATTATGAGAAGATCTAAGGAAGTTTTATCCGTGTTGGTGGTTCATCATTGCGTTATCTGCTTTTGGTTCTTTGGGTAGGTCAATGTTGGCTTGAGATCCATTGTTTGAATTGTGCATATCCTCTGTCAAGATATCCACTTTTGCAGCTCTTTGCTACTGGCATCTGTGGAAACGCCGGAATGCAGTAACATTCAGACAAGAATCCCATACACGCCGACGAGTTTTTATGCTAATGCACGACAATGCAAAGCTATGGAGATTGCGTTTGCTTAAGGACAGGGAGGTACCTAGCAGATGCTTGGTGACAACTTATTTTGTTACCCCTATGTAATCAGTAATTGTGAATGATGATGTTGTAAAGCTCGAAACAGATGGGCTCATTGAGCCTAGATCAATGAAATAAAGGGCATGTTTAGTTTCCAAAAATTTTCCTAAAAATTTTCAGATTTTCCGTCACATTAATTTTTGGACACATGCATGAAGCATTAAATGTAGATAAAAAATAAAAGTAATTACACAGTTTAGTTGTAAATCACGAGATGAATCTTTTAAGTCTAGTTAGTCCATGATTGGTTACCAAATAACAACGAAAATGCTACAGTCTGCTACCGTGGTTTTTTACAAAAAAAAATTGCAAACTAAACAGGCCAAAAACAACCAGGTGGGGAGCCTCTCTCCACGTTGTTATTAAAAAAAAGAATAGTGAGGTCACTTGATGTGTACAGTTGAGTTGAAAGTCCTCGTTCCCATTTGGATTGTTATACGGTTTTTCACGGAAGACACAAAGGGAATTACAATTGGGACTTCCTATATCCGAGTCGTCTGGGTTTTTAGAAAAAATTCAGGCGACGTCCTGGACCATTGGATGAAGATCCAAGGGTCAGATATGTTTCTGTCACTGTTTCTGTATTTGTGTGTACAAATGGGTCCGCGAAAATCTCTGAAACCCACCCCAGCCGGATACCGGGCCCGCCAAAAGCTTAACGAGTGCAACCTCCGAAACCCGATAACTAATGTCTATGTTCATTTGGGCCAGAATCGAACTATTGGCCCAGTAAACACACCCTTTTTTTGAACGATTGCCCAGAAATAAACACATTTAACGGATCTGCCACTATAGAAAGAAGCTCTACCACAAATCAAAATTAATAGAGTACAATTTCTATCTATTCTACTGCAAAAAAGCAAAACGAATATGACCTTCAAAAATTACAAATCAAGAATATGGAAATTGCACTTTTCAAATAGTGCAAATACTACATATTGTTACCACAATTATTCTTTATATGTATACAAATACATGTATATGTATATAAATACAAAATCCAGCTCATGAATAAGGAGCCTGCTGACATGCTGACAGTACAATTAAATTGTACCATTTTCTCTGCCTCTTGGTTGACTAAAAATTATCATAGGATGCAAATGCATGTTGGGACGCAAAATCTTTGATATCCTTGAGCATGTCTGTAGCCATACCAGCAGGTACTAGTCAAAAACATGTACTGGTCAAATATATAGAAGCAACAGAAATGATGAAATGAAGATACATAAAAGTTAAATGTCCAGTTCAGCTCAACCTACCTAACCAATGAACCAATTAAGCAAATCCATCATTCAATTAATAAGTTACTTTAGATTGTCCTATTCTAGATTCCCATAATGTGTGAACTAGTTTCATAGATCAGATATCATCACAACAGTTTTCTCAAAGAGTGTGTCACATAGAGAATACACCTTCTACTTGAGTAGCAAAACAATAGAGATCTGCATAGTGAGAGTCCCAGATGCAAATTAGTGGGAATAGAACTTGATGATCCACTAATTTTCTATAAGGATTCTATTCATTAGAAACAAGACCACCTGAGTTCCCTAAGTATGGAAAATTATAAGTATAGCATCTCAAACAAAGTATACTAGGGAATAAGGATAAAAATAGTAAACTCCAAAAGAAAGTAATTAGCTTTTAGTTTCATTCATAGGAAATATAGTGACTTCATTCTGAATAAGAAATTGGTAACTATGGACAATACAAGAGCTAGATTGTCGAAGTCACAATCATATGTTCGTGCTTCTAGAGATTAAACCTAGGGTGAAACAGGCGCTTCTCAAAACATGCTAGAAGCATAGAAACCAAGAGATGTACCTCGAACAGCCTCAAAACAGATTGAAGTACTTTGAGAGCATTAATGGTATTCCACTTAGGATGTTGGCCTGGACTAACAAGATTGCTGCTCTGGATCACTAATCTCAACAGAGGTATAAACTTAGGCCACAAGTTATTCTTGACAAAATCTTTTTTCAACAACCTGGCAAAACTGTTCAGAGGATATTGTAAGCCCTAAGTAAAGCAACCTTAAATAAAACTTACAAAACAGGGCCCTAACCACAGGGCTCTTGAGGGATATAAGAGTAAGACTTACAACTTCAATCAAAACACGAAGGATTGCAAGTTGATCACGGAACTCCTCCTAAAGCACAGACAAAGAAATCCACCAAGAACAATTTCGATGCCTTCACCTGAAATCCACAAGAACAATTTAACTGACAAAGTTAACAGTTATTTGTGAATCCAACCAAGAAATAGGGAACTTTCAGCGTAGTATATGATTGTAGGCACATGTCAGAAGAAGCACAATACAGAAGTTGGAGTTGAGGTCAACTACACCATGTACAACCCACTACACACAACTCAGGTCAACAAAGATGGAATGATTCTTGTGGAAAGAATGATTTCTTTACTAATAGTCAACCCCTGAAAGTAAAAAGGAACATATTGCATATTCTCGGCATAAAAATTGCCGTGGTCAATACTTATAATTTACAACATTGCTAATTGCAATCATTAAGTTGGAACCTAGCAGCATGAGCAGTCCATGCATAAAACTGAATTTTTCTGCTGGTGCTCTGAACGTGTGACTGACAGGATTTTTATGACGCTAAGGTCTAAACTAACTGCAATGCTAGCATAATCACAGTTGTATCAGTCTTCCAATGTCTGAACCTATAAATGTTCAGACCAATCATAGCATTAGCTAAAACAAACTATAGACGACAGACAACAAGCTAGAAGTGAGGACAAACGAAATTCAGAAATCTCAACCATGCATCATTAGAGGAACCAACCTCAATTAGGCATGATGGCTACTTCAGCATAAGCAAAGAGTGTGCATCAATTGGTGTTTAGAAGCAAGCAAACTGTGTTGACACTGACACCACCCGTGCCTCCTTCACACACGTACACACAAACACCCAAGCAAATAAACCAAAAGATTTCATAAGTGGATCCTATGACAACTCAGTGGATCCTATGCTTCCCAGTTGTCACCCTAAGCCTCTCAGATCACTTCTAGAATATCCTACAAACAGGCATGTTAGGACTTAGGAACCACATAGCTCATTTACTAACTAGAATATACAATACCAGGTAAGCTATTGTGCCAAACGTTAAAAAAAAACAGTGCTACATATACAACCACCATGATCAAGTAGTTATCAAAGAGAAACCTTGGAGCACTTGACAATTTGAATGCTTGTCCTTTGAGCTGATTTTTCAGAAGTAGCCTCTGTACATTTGGTTCAGGTAGTGGCACATATATCCTTTTTACCTGTTTATCGGATAAGAAAAACAGTGACATTCAATATCTAGAAAAACAAGACAACATAGTATGGTATTAATGACAAAAATAAGTGCACAACAATTCAACAATGATCCTAAGGCCCAACTCCTAACTCACTACAAAAATCGAAGAGGTGTGTGTTAACCAAATCACAAATAATAGATTTGAAAATATTTTTAGCACACATCACAAGAGACAATTTTTTCTATGGTATGACAGAACACAATTTTTTCTCCCTACTAAAGCACAAACACATATCACAAAGTTATAGTATGTGCTAGCTAAGAGTGAGGAACAAAGTAGTCAATAGTATGTCAAGTCACATGTGGATTCTCACAGAGCAAACAAAAGTCAGTCAGCCCTTCAAGCCTAACCTACATTAAGAGTAGGATGCTACATCATGAGCCATTGTAGGTAAAATGGTACTGGTACAAAGAAGGAAAATGGCATAACCCACACATAAGAGAGAATATTTGAAAGGAGGAGCCAAGATTATGGAGTCTATGATGCCACAAATCACAATAAACAGAACATGACACATCTACAAATAAGACTTCATCTATTCGCACATCTACAAATGAGACTTCATTTATTGCTCCTTACAGGTTCTCAGGCAGCTTTAGCTTGGAGATGGAGAAGGGGATGTCTAGCTGGGTATCTCGATTTCCAACTAAAAGACAGTGCGGTCAGCTCCTTATCCAACATTAATGAACTCACATGATAAATTGTGCACCTACATTAAGAAATGTAAGGATCATTACAAATACATGAAGGGATGCCTAGGACATCTCATAGCTCTATAGATATAGTGTTCAGGAATCTCTTGCTCACCTTCAAATTTGCCTCAAGTGTAGACTCTGGTGTCTAAAACAAACAGCCATGGTAGGTTGTGTGCCAAAATATTTGGTTAATGCAGAAAGCTCCAAATAAAACTCAGCTGAAATACAATAAGAAAAATTAAAACATAATACAAATTACAAAAAAAAATGATGAAATAATTACGCATTTCAACTAGTGCAATTTCTATTATTAAAAAATGCAAGAACACTCGAGCAGTATTTAATACTAACAAGGTATTCCTCCCAACTCCCCCATACTTGATTTTTAGAAATTTGAGAATGGCAAAAAAAATGGACTCCATATTCACTGGTAGAACACTAATAATATGAATGATTAGTGCAAAAGATTATTTGTTGTTAATGCAATTAACCATACATGTATATAAATACAAAATCTAGCTCAAGTCACAAGCTGGGTTGCTGCATGTGAAGATCATAGTAATATGGTTTCTTCTACACATTTTGCAAGAAGTCGATGACCACATTATAGACTAAAATAATCATGTTTGCATTTGCGAGAGCTCATTGCAAGACATACCTTCTCCCTATCCACATGTGACAGATGTACATTCTGAGAGCTCATGGCAAGACCATCAGCTTGACGCACTATTTGTGAACCAACTATCTGTATGGCAAAATAGAGATCACAAACTTGAAAACAGCAGGAGTTGTATCAGTAACATAAATCAAATAAGCTTGACCTGAGATAAATAGCTAATATGTCTCAATATAATAACAATAACAAAGTTTCAGATGTGTTAGCACAAATGACAAAAAAAACATTTTTTCTATGGAAGGGCAGGGACAAAAAAAAGGTGTGCGCCTTGCACAAGTCACAAAAAACAAAGTTTGGGATGTATTAGCACAAATGACAAGAAACAATTTTTTCTATGGAAAGACAAGGACAAAATAAAAGGTGTGTGCTTCCATAAGTCACAAATAACAAAGTTTGAGATGTGTTATCACAAATAACAAGAAATAATTTTTTTTCTATGGAAGGACAAGGACAAAAAAATGAGGCGTGTGTTGGCACAAAGCGGATATAAAGAGACAATTTCTTTCTATGAAAAGATAATTTACAAAATTATTTCTTCATACTGGCAAAACCACAGAGAGAGAGGGAGAGGAGCAGCACAATCACAGACCCCAAAAGATAGAAGATAGAATACAGATTACAAGTAGGGAAGGACAATTTACAAAATATTTTCTACATACTAGTACAATCACAGATAGGGCTAGATATCGAGCCAACCGTAGTTTTTTTGAGCTTTTTAAGAAATTGGTATAATCTTATTCATTATTATTTCCTGCATTGTTTAAGACCCAACTTCACGACGAGCCTAACGAGCCAAGCCTAACGAGCCGAGCCGAAGTTGAAAGTTGTTCCAAATCAAGTCATTTTCATTTTAAAAGATAAATGAGTCCAATCGAAGCACTTTTGTACCGAGCCACCGAGCCAGCTTAACGAGCTTTTTGTCCAGCCCTAATCACAGATAGAGAGGGAAAGGAGCAGCACAATAACAGATTCCTAACAATTTCAGGCAACCAAATTCATATATTTTATGCATCTGATATGTTTACAGGTCACTACCACAGAAAGGGGCATGTTCATAACATCTGCAAACATAAAAGTTATCCTTATTGTCCACAGTGAACCACTAAGGGTAGTTGAACCTAGATTCTCTCAGCCTACCATGCACA
The DNA here is from genome assembly GCA_038087645.1 of Saccharum hybrid cultivar R570. Taxonomy (NCBI): domain Eukaryota; kingdom Viridiplantae; phylum Streptophyta; class Magnoliopsida; order Poales; family Poaceae; genus Saccharum; species Saccharum hybrid cultivar. The sequence continues at coordinate 3,397,877 of JAQSUU010000191.1, read as the reverse complement.
TGGCCACATAGAACCTTGTCGACAAACCATGCATCAATTGGGATTTACAAAATTAGAACAAGAGGGGACATCGCCGACATGCATCCTGATCAACGATGAAAGACGCACCAGCATTTCTTCCCCTTATGATTAGAAACTAGTCTAGTAGTGAATAGCCTAAGTGTTTTTGACGAAATAGGACCAAACAACTAGTTCATTACCACAGCGTACAAAGAGGGTACAAAGAGTCTACTACAGGTACCATACACAAATGCAACTGAGGGCATGATGATCAAAGACATGTAGCAATTCATGATGATCAACAAATAGAAGCAAAATTCAAGTGACCACTTTAATTTATGTAATGAGTAGCATGTTACAAGCTCGCTGTTTTTGTGTACTGCCCTTTGTGCCTCATGAAGACTAGGTGAATTAGAATTCAGAACCGGATATTATTCATCATCACAACAAGATATTGCATATGTTCGACACCATAATTGTAGAAAATAAAGTATGCAATTTATCACTCATGAATGTGCAATAAATAAAGTGAAGTATATGCAACACAAAGCAGAACTACATGTCGCAAAAAAATAATATTAGAAAGGGCCAACGTACCATGTTCCTCACTTATCTTGCTTGTTACAAAGCTACAACGTCTTCTAAAATGTGGTTTGACACTTCCTGCCTTTACCCAGGTTAACAATTTCTCATCAAAGTCTCAAGTAAATTCAAGTTAATACCGGTTCTCTCTACCAAAAGGTAGAAGACAGAGTGCCACCATTTACTTGTTTAATTTCCAATCACCCTAAGCTAACTTCATTTTGTCATGTCATCTACTACATCATGCATCAGAAATGTGGTTGCAAACGGCCTGCAGTCTGCCTCTCTAGTCGAGGAAACAATTTGTGGTCAAAGTCCCCAAGGTAAAACAGAGTTTGCTTCATCCACGGAAGGAAGAAAAACAAAGTACTACCATGCATTAACTTGTGTAATTTCCAATTAGCTATAAAGGTTAACTACAACATTGGATAAACATTATGACAACAGAGTGGTGGGAAACAAATGATATCTGAAGAGCTACTTAGATGATGCCATTTCACTACTAGAAAACATGCATTTCATTTGATTTCAGAAAAAAAAATGTCAGTAAATTGAAGGCAGGTTTTACAGAGATTAACATCACCATGAACCTTATACAATGACTGATGAAACACAAAGAAAAAGATTAATCTACAGCTGTCCTTGCTTCCCATCATACAGTTCAGAAACACAAGAAGAATGAAGGAGGTCCTACACTCCACAACAAGTGGACACGAGATGAACAGAAAGTGCCAAAAATAGAAGGAAAAAAAGCCAGAATACGGTGGCACAAAAAATGCCTAGCGGCTCGGTCTCATCCGCACAAAAAAATCGATAGATCCAGATACAACCTACCAGTCATGCATGCATGTCAACATGGACTAATACCATGACCTGACACCATTAGCTCTACTAACATTAGAGCGCCTAAATCCACTATACTGAAGGCTAGTAGGACACAATCAAAAGTTAGGACTGTATATCGCTTTCTAAAATGCTAACTGACTGTGCATGGCTTCAACGACAAGCCAAAGCACGACATAGGCTCGGTACTGGCCACAAACTGAACAACTGAACATATGCATTCAGTACAGAAAAGAACAGAGAGCCGGCCAGCTCTACAACCACCTGATGCAAATGGTAACTGCACGAGATCTAACTCTTCCCTGATGGAAACTGCAATACAACACATATGTTCCTCCTATACTAGTCAGTTAACACAACCTGATCCACACTATAAATGATGATATCTTAAGCACAAGTATAATAGCACATTAGCACAACCTAATCCTATACTAGTCAGTTAACAAGAGCTTTTAGAATAGTGGCCACTATAGCATACATATAGAGCATTAGCACTATACATTGTAGTATTGGACACCTTAATCAGATCATATTCATAGTCCATACCACAGAATGGATTCTACATCCCTGCATGTCGTTACTCTCTTTTCTTCCTTTATCTGAAATCACAACCACAGCAGGACAGAGGAGGTGGTACCCCCCACCACAAGTGAACACGAGATCTACCGAAAGCGCCAAAAATAGAACAAAAAAGGCGCGCAAAAAATGCATGGTGAATCTGTCCATGGCGCCGGCGACCACATCCACACAAATCCCTGTTAGAAATATCCATGGCCAGCCAAGTACACGCACAGCGCTGCAGATCACCCCGCGCTCTTGCCTACCCACCGTCGTAGCACCACTCGCCATCCCCATTTCCGGCGAATCCCCCAACAAATCCCCATGAAATCCAGAGAGACAACACCCGATCTAGTGAACTAAGACATGCAATCCATGGAATCATACCACATAAACATCAAGACCCCATTGAATCGAACCACAGACATCCAGATCCAAAAGAAACACCCAAACAAAAGAGCACAAATCGATGGAGAGGGAAACACCAGAAGCTACCTGACGACCTCAATCGACGGTGGACGCGACAGAGCCTCCTAATTGGCAAGCAGAGCCTCCGGCGAGCCTGGACCAAGAGGAGCACAGAGAGGGAAAGAGGAATCGCCCCTCCGCCCGGACAAGCACCGAGTCCTTTCCTGTCTCGAACAGTATTTCCCCAATTGGGTGTATGTCCGTAAGACATAGCGGGTGCACTCAATAAATCCGGACCCGATAAACAAGGGCGGACCCGTAAACAACCACAACCGGCGCACAGAACGCCCATGACCCACGCGTCGCCTCCGCTCGCGCTCGCACGTGACGTGTGTCGCCTGGACGAATGGCCACAATCCAGGCGACAGAGACATAGGAAAAGTGATTACAATTATATCAATAGAAGGGCCCGTTTGGATCTACTAGCACCTAATAGTTAACTAGCACCTACTAGCACCTAATAGTTAGCTAGCTAATAGCTCCAGCTAACAATTAATTGCTATTAGCTGAGTTGGTCTAGTTAGTTAGGGCAGTCCCAATGCTAGAAATTCTATATCTATTGATTTTCATAGACACTAAATATAGAAACCATGGTCCCGATAGATAGTTTTTTACAAAATAATTTTTTATCCAATCACATACATTTTCTTTCCATTCTCTACCAATCATATCCCTTCATGTCTTGATTCTCGTGTAGATATGATTTTTAACTTAGACCTAGTTTCTATGATTTTTGTTCTCTCTCTTTAATAACTATCTTGCCACATTAACAAAACGCTTAGGTGACAGTACAATTAATGTCCATATAAACTACGGCGATTTTTGCATCGGGAGTGCCCTTAGTGAGATACGGGGTAGTTGGTAGCTAGATGTCTACTCCCTCCGTCACTAAATATCTGTCGTGTGTGCTTTCCGAGAAACAACTTTGACTAAATATGTATTAAAAATATTAATATTTATAGTACATAATTAGTATCATTGGAAAGATCTTTGAATCTAGTTTTTTAATAAATTTATTTGGAGATAAAAATATTACACGTATTTTCTATAAATCAAATCAAACTCGTGGCACGCACACCAACAGCGACAGATATAAAGGAACGGAGGGAGTAACTAACAATTAACTACTTTATTAACCATCAATTGATAGCATCTAACTACCAGGTGCATGGATCCAAACAGTCCCGAAATAAAAGTTTTTTTAACGCTAGCGAAGGCGTGATATTCAAGGGGAGGGAGAGAGAAACCTATACATCCATCCCAAATATATGGATTGTCGTAGCACCAACAAGAGTAACCTTGCACGGATGGTAAATCCCCTTCGTCAGCTTTAGACACGGGGGCCGACACCACTGCCAAGTGCCAAACACATGACCAAAGGCACACATTAATGGTGCTCATCTTTTGCGGTAGATGATTAGGTCAATTTTCCGGTGCAACGTCCGAAAATAAAAGGGAGCAAGCTTTCAGACTCGATTCAACGTACATGTACCATTCCTTTATTATGTTAGAAAAGAAAATGGTAGGAAAGTTTCATGATAATAACAAATGGTAGGTGCGAGGCAACTAACGAGAATTTAAACAATGTTAACGGCCTAGTTTTAGTATATTGACTATATTGTTTTGCTCTATTGATATACTACAAAGGCTGAATTTATTGTATATAAGCATATAATACATTTCCACGCACGCATGAAGCATTTGCGCTATGCTCATTTATTGGTTATCTCAAATAAATTAAAGCAAAACACTTTCTATAACACCCCGGTGTTACGCAAGCATTTAGCATTGCAAATCATATGCATGATACATCATTGCATTCATAATCACATGTGAAGTAGAGTGCATTTTTAGTTAAAGCATTTCTGTGGAACGTGATTATTGCATATAATGGTTTAGAATTGTTTCACCCAAATCATACTTGCTAGGCTACTAAAACATGTGTGGCTATAATGTTAAATCACCTAAAACTAGTTAGCACAAATTTTAGAGCAACTTTGGTATTCAAAGTTTTATCAAATTTTGCTTTTAAAAATATTATTGGAAAATAGTCAAAAACCCTCCCTATTTAGCTTTTATTCTCCAATTCAAAATCTGTAAGAAATTTTGAGTTGGTCTCTTAATAAAAGTTGTAGAGAATTAAATTCTAAACAATTTTCATTTTTGGGCCATTTTTAGAAAAAGCCATATTCTTGCTCAAAATGGGATTTTAAAACTGTTAATTGAATTTATTTGGAAATAAAATTGGAAAACCATTTCTTACCGTAGCAGGCCGCCGCTTCCCTTTCGACCCGCTGGCCAAAGCGGCCCGGTTTTCTCCCCCCCGCGCGCGCCTGTAGCAGCGCCGCGGCCCGGCCCACGCCCGCGCGGCCTTCTCCCTCTCCCGTTGGCGCGCCCCGCTGTCCCGACCGCGGCTGGCCGCGCCCGTCGCATGGCGAGCGCATGCCGGCGACGCCGGCCGGGTGGCGCCCGGTAGCCCTCGCGGCCGCGCTCTCCTTCACCCGCGCCTCGGCACACCAGTCCGCGCCCACTCACTCCTCCTCCACTCCCTCAGCTCGCCAGGAGCAAGAGCAGAGCCCGCGCACCGCCTCCGCCCCATGACCGAGCACGCGCTCGCCGGAGTTGGCTGCTCCGGCCGCCTCAGCTCACTGCCGTAGACTCCATCTTCCTCCGAGCACCCTCGCCCCATCGCGCAACCCGTGCTCACCTTAGCTCGCCGCGGTATAGCCCCTATCCCCGGTAATATCTCGCTGGAGTTTGGGTCTGCTCACCGGAGAAGAACCGCTCCGTGGACACCTCACCTCCGCTTCACCTCCCACTCTCCTTTCTCGCGCACCAGTACCCCACCATGTCCCCGATGCTCTCGAGCGCCTCCACGCACCTTGCCGTGGCCGGAAGCGCCTCGCCGTCGGTGAACCGCACTGCCGTTCCGCCATGCACGGCGGTGGCCGGCTTCCCGAGGTCGTTAGGTCACGCCACGAGCACCACTGAGTTCGCGCGAGGGTGGAGATCACCCCGGTCCTCTTGGCCTGGCCGGAGGCCTCACCGCCGGCGAGCTGTGGCCGCTGGCGTCTCTCTCCCTCTCCCTGTGACTGACCCGTGGGGTCGCGGGCCCACATGTCTGTCTCCCCTCACGCGCGCGTGTACGCTGCACCGGGTGCACCTAGCGTTTCAGCGGCTGATGTTTAAAAGGAATTTGAAAATGATTTTCGAAAAAGATGTAAATGCTTTAGAAATTCATAACTTGCTCATTTTGGCTCCAAAAATTGTGAAACAAATTTTGGTAGACTTTTAAGACCAGATCTATGATGTAAAAATATTGCATGTCAAGTTTGAAATACTTTTCTGTAGGGTTTTTATTTCATCACTAAAATTGCTGTTTTCTTGATAAATATGTAATAAATCATATAAAGCTCAGAAAAATATAGTTTCAATTTTGTTAATCTTTTTGTGTAATGTACTTTCTAGGAAAAATATGTGACATGCATGTTCTATAGAAAAATTTTGATGTGTAGTACAAGTGCTTATTATTGTTGATAATTGTTATTTTTGATAGAGAGAAAAATATGAATAAAACATGCATATAATAATTTTTTCTATAGTGATTGTTTATTGTGTAGAATGTAGAAAAAATGCTAAATCTGTTGTTTGATACTTTTCATAGTATAAAGTATTTTTATGCTCATTTTTAGGCCCTAGCTTGTTATTTTTGTGTAGGCAGTTCTAATAATCCAAATGCAATGAATTTTTTTGGCATGCTAGATTAGGTGATAGTAAGCTACTGTAATTTTCTCATATTTTTCTGTGCTACCAAAATAGGTGTTATTGTTCAAACCTAGTTGCAATTAGGGTTTAATTAACCTTGTGAATGCAAGATTATTTGATAAGATTTGCTTTGGTGTATCTTTGAAGCATCTTAGATTTTTGGGGTGACTTGACAAAGTAGAGAATGTTTGTAGTAGTATACGAGTATATGTTCTTGGATGATGTGGACTACCTTGTAGAAGAGTTGTATTTCTACTTTATGCAATAAAGTAAACATGTTCATCTGCATCTCATTCATCATGATCTCTACATGTCATCTCTGCAATGCACCTAGGCATGAGCACTTATACATTTGCATCATACAGGATCGCAAGAAGTAACTCCGGTAGCAGTTCCCGAGGAGCCGGAAGAGCAGCCCAAGGTGCAAGAGCAGGAGGTGCCTAAAGCCGACGAGGAGGTCGGTGAGGATCTTCCAGAGTGTCCCGACCACCGCCCGAGCTCTTTCGAAAGAGGCAAGCCCTGGAGCATTTCTCTCCCGGTTTACAAATATTTGATTAATGCTTTACTTTAACTGATGCATTACGTTTAGGAGTTGTTTGCAATCGTTGCTGCATTATACCTCGTTACCTTGTTCTACCATATCCTTGTTACCTTGGTATTCGCAGTCAAGAAATGATTAGCTTGCTTAGACCGGTAGAAGTCGGGTGATTTCCTGTCGCCTACGAGCTATAGGTAGGTTACCTGGATCTGCTTGAAAAAGTATATCATCTTAGAATAACTAAATGTTAATGTGAAATTGAGATCGGACGGAGACTTACAGGGTTTCAGACTATAGTGTTTTCCGTCTGTGTCGATTAAGGACCGACCATTGTTGGGCCTCGAGTCATGTTGAACGCATGTCTTACATTTAGCTTAGGACCATGGGCAGTGGTCATTTCCTACTTCTCGTATGATGCTTTTGTTGGAGATGATCAGCAGTGGGCACTTTATTTCGAACTCTGTGTGAGTGTGTGTGGTTTGAACTAAATGATTCCGCTACTTTTATTTGAACTTGGTTTGTAATAACTATGTTTAAACTCCGATGTATCTGCGATGTGAACTTTTATGTAATTTGTGATGGTGACCGCTAAACTTATTACGATCTTGGCTAGTATGTAAGTTGGTTTGAAATCCGTCGTGATTTCACGGACTACCGGGTTATACGGGCTTAAGTTTGCTAAATCGTCTGCTCGGTGGATGATTTTCTTACTGAATTTCGTATAATTGGTCGGTTTTGCTACAGCTGGCATCGGAGCATGGTTTAGCGTGTTTACTGTTCATAAGTGTATTTCAAATAAAATTATGTTTGAAAAACGTAATTTTCAAAGTAAAAGTGTGCCAGTGGTCATATCCTCGATGCCCAGTTAAGGACTCTAGGTGGCTTATTTAAGTACTGACTTGGGTTCTTGCATCATATTTCTCTTTCGTTGCTCATACGGCGTGCTATTGTATGAGTGCCACTTAATTAAGTGGTAATGTATGGATCAGCTGCCTCTATGCCTCGGTAAGTGTGAGATATGAGAGCATGATCGGATACACCGCCGATCTAGGGAGAGTGCTTATATGATACTGGAGTAATTACATGTTCTACGCATGTTTTTACAAAAGTGTTGCATGTGTGGTTGTTCCGTCCGTTGAGGCGATGCCATCAATAGAACAATGTTTTGGGTAGTTACTACCGTTGTACGCGTATCTGGGGATTCGTGTAGAGCGTGTAGGTAAATTTACTGCTTTCATGCATTCATGGGGAATTGGGCTGAAATGAATTGTCTGCAGGTACATAACAAAGTTTCTCGTGTAGAACATATTAGTTACGTATATGAGAGATCGCCTGTATGCCACCGAATCCATCATTAGATATTATTTATTTCATAAGTTTGTGAGAACGTAAGAAACATACATACATCATATTGCTTGTGAATTTCATTCATGTCATGCATTCCTCCCCTTATAAAGTGATTATCCCCATTTGATAAAAATTGTATCAACTTAAAATATGTTCTCACTGGGTAATCAAAACTTTTGCTACAGATGGCCCGCACGAAGCAGACTGCCCATTAGTCCACAGGCAGAAGAGCACCCTGACACCAGTTGGCCCCGCGGGAGCACCGCAGCACAGACACCTTTCTGAGCGAGTTTGAAATGCCAACCTTGCTTTGGAGAGTGCTCCATGATGTGGGGTACCTTGAGGGTCAGGAGCCGGTGTACTCTTGGAGTGAGAGCTAGTTAGCCGAGGATGGACTTGCAGTAGTGGAGATCACAGTTCCTGCTCTTGGTGATGCTCCAAAGTGGGATGGTTGACAGTTGGAGTTCGAGGGACGCACTCCGGTTGAGGGTGCAGAGGGAGCAGCTTTCCGTTTCATCAGGGACATAATGAGCAGATTTCCCAACGAGCTGGCAGCAGCCCTGGTTGACACTTTTCCTAGAGATGATCCTTGCGATGCTATTTGGGTGCAGCCGTAAGGAAGTGCCTTGGTCAGAGGCCCAAACAAAGGACAGGCTAGCGACAACCACGCTATGAGTGCGATGTATGCAGCTATCAGAGCATACCAGGGTCTTGAGTGTATCTATTGGACGTTGACTGGTTTGCGTGGTGATGATCGGCTCAAAGCAAGAAAACAGAAGAAGAAGCAGGCACATGCTATAGCTAGTTTACAGGAGCAGTTGGCTGACATGAGCTTGTAGCGAGACCAGGCTCTAGAGAGAGGTGATAGTGCTCTGCAGCAGGTGCATATGTTGACTCAGGCCAACAACAATGCAGACCGCATGATTGGACAGTTGGTTTAGGAGAGGAATGAAGCCTGGAACGAGAGGGGCCTTCTAAGGCAGAGGGTCGAGGAGCTAGAGGAGTATAACATCAACTTGCATGAGGAGTTTCACGCGCTCTACAACGGGATTGGCCCGTATGCTCCTCCACACGTCGCCGGTATGGACGCCGACGAGGACGAGCCTACAGTTGCACTTGCTGACGACGACAACGTCGCTACTGATGGTAGCGATGGTGACATCTCCGACCCTAACGATGGCCCCGAGGAGTAGGCTAGTTGCTTTGCGTTAGCTACTAGACCCTGTTGCGATGACCTTTCTTTTGGTTTCATGTATCTTGATGTATCTCGTTTCGAACCTTGAGACTTGGTAGTATGTTGGAACTTGATTGGTCATGCGATACCTAAGCGCTTAAAAGTCCAGTGTGTGTATGCTGACAACTTGGTTGTGTGGACGCGATGTTTGCATTTGAAGTAATTTAATTAGGGGTGTTGTTTTAATTGGAATGCGATTATTATGCCTCTATTTTATTGTATGACTTGTTCTCTCCAATGAATTCAGTACGACATAATTTTTCATTCACTCACAATTACTATAGCTTCACTTAATCATTACTTGTTGCTGAAATATGCAGATGACAAACACTCACCGCGCCACGTATGAGGCTGCTGAAACTAGTGGTAATGGTGCCGGGGCAGGTGGGAGTGGTGAAAACAACGTCAACCATAATGAGCCACACCCGAAACCACATTTGCCGCCTCCTCCATCGCTCACTGCAGAGGTATTCTTTGCACAGTTTCTGGGAAGTCAGCACAATGTCGAGCAATCGCAGAAGAACATGGAAGATTTTCTGCGTACCATTGCCAACAATGTTCAACGCGGTAACAACCAAGGTGGTGGCAATGGGGTGAATCAGTATAACAACTTCAAGGATTTCATGGACACCAGGCCACCAATTTTCAAGAAAGCAACAGAGCCACTTGACGCTGAAGAATGGATCAACACCATGGAAGATAAGTTACGTGTGTTGAGGCTGACTGAAGTACTGAAAACAGAATATGCTGCACATCAGTTACAAGGACCAACAGGGATGTGGTGGAAGCATCATCGCACCACCTTCTCTCCAAATGCCTAGATCTGATGGAGAGAGTTCATTGAAGCCTTCCGTGGAGTTTACATTCCACTAGGGCTGGTCGAGATGAAGTTAGGAGAGTTCTTGGCTTTAAACCAGGGCACCAAAACCGTGACGCGGTATTTGCATGCCTTCAACAACTTGTGTCGTTATGCTCTCGACATGGTTGACATAGATGCTAAGAGAATTGCTAGTTTCAAGAGAGGGTTAAGTCCAAAGATGATGAAGCATGTGGGTACCAATACCCACGCCAGATTCAATGAATTCATCAATGATTGTCTGAAACAAGAGAAGAATAACAACACGTACACTGCATCCAAGACTCGCAAGAGGGCCTTTGAGTCAGGACCATCACAGCCAAGAGTTCTCACTGCTAATCGTTCTGCCTATCGTCCGTCTGCACCAGGTGCAAGGTTTAGGCCACCACAACATAAAACCCAGAACTATAAGGGACCGCAGAAGTCGTACAAGATGGCCACGCCGTCAGCAAAGACAGCCGCTACTGCGGGACAGGACAACTCTAAGGGAGCTATAGGATCTGCTGGTACAATGAGGGGACCCTGCTGCAATTGTGATCAACCAAGCCACTTTTCAAAGTTCTGTCCTTACCCACCCAGAAAGAAGCAACAGACCTATACTGCTCGGGTACACCACACCACCGTGGATGAGATTCCTGAGGGAGAGCCCGTAACCGCTGGTAAGTTTTCTGTTAACCAACACCCTATAGTTGTTCTATTTGATTCTGGATCATCGCATTCTTTCATGAGTCAAGCATTTGCACGGAAACATGAACAACTATACACAGATTTGAGTTATGGTTACCACATAAGTTCGGCGAGGCTGATGTTTTAACTAATCAGATGGTTAAAGGGGCAACCCTTGAATTAGGTAATCAAAAGTTTCGAGTGAACTTGATAGTTATGCCTAGACTAGTTCTGGATATCATCATAGGGATGAATTGGATGAAGAATTGGGGAGCAGTTATAGATATAGGAAGTCGGATACTTACCCTTAAGGATCCCCAGGGTAAGGGTACTTTTCAGGTACCATTGCCTAGATGAATAGACCTTATGAGTGTGACATGTGCTATGGAAGTCATTCCTATTCATCAGATTCCGGTAGTGTGTGAGTTTTTGGATGTGTTCCTAGATGAGTTACCTGGTCTTTCGCCAGATAGGGATGTTGAGTTTGGAATTGAGTTGATCCCTGGGACAGCTCCAATTTCAAGGAGACCTTATCGAATGCATCCGGATGAGTTAGCTGAGCTAAAGAAGCAATTAGAGTAATTGTTGAAAAGGGGTTTATCCAGCCAAGTAAGTCTGAATGGGGATGTCCTGCCTTGTTTGTGAAGAAAAAGAAAGAGGGTACTTTGAGAATGTGTGTGGATTATAGGCCTCTTAATGCTGTAACTATTAAGAATAAGTATCCCTTGCCTCATATTGATGTTTTGTTCGATCAGTTAGCCAAAGCCAGAGTGTTCTCCAAGATAGATTTAAGATCGGATTACCATCAGATAAAGATTAGGCCACAAGATATACCGAAAACTATCTTTTCCACCAGATACGGATTGTATGAGTATCTTGTTATGTCTTTTGGCTTAACAAATGCTCTTGCATGCTTTATGTATCTGATGAGTACGGTTTTCATGCCAGAATTGGACAAGTTTGTGGTTGTGTTCATTGATGACATTCTAGTATACTCCGAGGACGAGAAAGATCATGAAGAGCATCTGAGAATTGTCTTGACCAGACTTAGAGATCCTAAGTTGTATGCTAAGTTTAGAAAGTGTGAATTTTGGTTGAAGAAAGTTTCTTTCCTTGGTCACATTCTATCAGAAAATGGAGTTTTAGTAGATCCGAGTAAAGTGCAAGAAGTTATGGATTGGAAGACATCAACCACAGTTTCGGAAGTTAGAAGTTTCTTAGGATTAGCTGGTTACTATCGCCGTTTTATACCAGATTTCTCGAAGATTGCTAAGCCAATGACAAGTCTGCTACAGAAAGATCACAAGTTTGTGTGGACAGAGGAGTGTGAGACAACTTTCCACACCTTGCGGAAACTGTTGACCACTCCTCCAGTTCTAGCACAACCGGACATTGAGAAACCTTTTGATGTGTTTTGCGACGCATCAAAAATAGGATTAGGCTGTGTTCTTATGCAAGAAGGAAGAGTCATTGCTTATGCCTCCCGCCAGTTGAGAAAGCATGAGATCAACTATCCGACACATGATCTTGAACTTGCTGTCATAGTGCATGCATTAAAAATTTGGAGACATTACTTACTTGGTAATGTGTGCAATATTTTCACCGATCACAAGAGTCTTAAGTATATTTTCACCCAACTAGAGTTGAACATGAGACATCGAAGATGGTTAGAATTGATTAAAGATTACAACTTGAATGTGCAGTATCATCCTGGAAAGGCCAATGTAGTGGCAGATGCTTTGAGTAGAAAGTCACATTGCCTGAAGCACAACCTTTGCTCGAAGATGGTTTTGATCTGATGCACCCTGCTGTGTTATATAGTATTCAGATTAGTTGCTCTTTGGAGAGTAAGATAATAGAAGGCCAGAAAACTGACAAAGGGATATTCCACATCAAAGAGAAAATTAAAGAAGAACCATCCAAGCACTTTAGAGTGGATGAACATGACGTGTTATGATTTGACGACCGTCTTGTTGTTCCCAAGGACCGGGAGCTTAAGAATAAACTTATGGATGAGGCTCACCTTTTGAAGCTATCTATCTATCCCGGAAGTAGCAAGATGTACCAAGAACTGAGACCTCGTTATTGGTGGACAAAAATAAAGAAAGAGATTGCAACATATGTGGCCAGATGTGACACATGTTGTAGGGTAAAAGCCATTCATATGAGACCTACCGGATTGTTGCAACCTTTGTTCATACCTAGTTGGAAGTGGGATGATATAAGTATGGATTTCATCATGGGTTTGCCCACTACTCAGAAAGGACATGATTCGATTTGGGTAATCGTGGATCGTCTTACAAAGACAGCTCACTTTTTACATGTCAAGACAGATTATAGACCATCTCAATATGCCGCGAAGTATATTGCTGAGATTATGAGATTGCATGGCATACCGAAGACTATAGTGTCTGACAGAGGGTCACAATTCACTGCTCACTTTTGGGAACACTTGCACAAAGGATTAAGAACTAGTTTGATCTGTAGTACTACCTATCATCCTTAGACAGATGGTCAGACCGAAAGATGTAAGGTCCAAATGGCTAGAGGGAGGTGAATAGCCAACTATGCAGAGAAGTAATGCACTCGAAGAATCAATCACAATGATCAACCACAAGAGAAATCCTCGGCAAATAGATGACACAAGATTTTTACCGAGGTTCACTTGCTTCCCGGCAAGCTACTCCTCGTTGTGGCGATGCACCCACTTGTCAGTTCGCGAGCTAATCGACTATCAAGAGTCGAGCCCTCGGCGGGCGCCGCACAACCGCACACAAGATGGGGATCCTCCAAGCCACGAGCTCCACTAGAGTATCCAATTTGCGAACTCCTGCGGGGAAGGATCAAGGACCCCTTACAACACTTGGTGAGGGCTCCAACAATCTTCAATTGTGAGCTCAATCACCTCCGCTGCTCCAAGCCATCTACCATGTCGGGAAACACGGAAGAGTAACAAGAAACCCGCAGCAACTCGAAGATCAAGTGCCTCTAGAATGCAACTCTCAAGCAATGCACTTAAATCTCACTCAATCTCACTGAAGATGTGCAACTAAGCAAAGAGATGAGTGGAGGGGTTGTTCTCTAGCTCAAAGGATGTCTCTAGGTCTCAAAATGTGCAAGAGTTTCCCTCAAACCCCGAACATCTTCTATTTATAACGAAGGGGTACATAGCTAGCCGTTACCGGACGACACAGTTAAAAACGAGCTGACCGGACGCGTCCGGTCACTACAGGACGAGCAAGAACAGTGCGCGTCAGAAGTTACCGTTGTTGTGACCGGACGCGCTCTAGCGTTTGACCGGACGCGTTGCACCTGGCGTCCGGTCGGAGTCCAGTAAGCTCCCACCGCGACCGGACACGTCCGATCGCACGTGACCGGACGCGCCGCGCGTCCGATCAGCACTCCGTTGTGCTCTGCCCCTCTGGATGCCTGACCAGACGCTCTGGTTCCGTGAGGGACCGGACACGCCGGTCATGTAACACCCCAAGTGTTTATCACCAATTAGGCAGTGAGTTTGAGCTCAAACATGATAGATTAAGTGGAAATGACAATGTCAATGTTAACCTATGGAGATGAGCCTACCTTAAAGTGGGATGCTACATCATTGCTTTACATATAGGCTATTTTCAAAGATATATGTTTGGATGGTGTTATTGCCATATCTTCATGTGTCTCACCTGGGTACCTATCTATATTGATCCCTGAAAAAGTTTCATGAAGTTTGGAATCAAAAAGTCACATGAAATGATAAGTTCCATTCCTATTGGAATTTGCCCCATTAAGTTAATGGAACTATAAATCATCAACGAAGTTTTGCAAAATACCCAAATGACTCTAGATGAACTCTACAACACCTTAACTATGCTTAGGACACTTAATGGAACAATGTTCATGTTGACCATGTTGACTAATTGTGTCTCTAAGTGATGGTTGACCATGGGTGACCCTAGAACCTTCCTAGTTTGACCTAACCAAAAGTACATCTTAGGTTGCTTGCATGGCTGGGTCACCTTAACAAAGTTTGTGCCAAATTTCATGAGGAACAAAAGTTGTTTTGGGGGCATCTCATGAAAATGCCTAGAACTTGCTCTAACATGGCCCACAAGGCATCTAGGAGTGCTGATTTCAGCACTTAGCCTTTTTGGCTAAGTCACAACTGACTTTCAGTTTCCAAGTACCCTTGTTTAGGACCCTGTATCTTACTAACTAGACCTAACCAGCCCTAACCCATACTAACATCTTTGTAGTACTCATATAGCTCTATGATATTGTCAATAGCACAATCATCTAGTTCTCACTGGTTAATGTGATTGACGGCGTAGAAAACCGGGTTTTCAGTCGGATTTTAACTGAAACTCAGTTTCGGTTTCGAGGTACACCTCTTTGGACCCTTATATCTCTCTAACCGTCATGAATTAGCTCAAGAGCTAGTAGATTAGTAACAAGACCTCACATAGCTCTATAATTAAGTCTATTTCACAATCGGCTAACTTGGATTGGTTTGGGAGATACTAAGCCCTCAAGTAGCTCTGTCAGGTGTCTCGTTAACTAAAACTCAATGTTTCACTCTGAGTTCAAGTTTCACAAACTGGAATTTCGATCGTGGCCGACACACGCAGAGGATCATCGATGTGTGGTCACGACGTGTCGACGCCGACCTACGTTTGCGTTGCTAGAGACGCCACACACCGCAGTCGCCCTCGCTCGCCCGCTCATTCCCTCCTCTCGCTTGCCTCGCTCCACGCGGCTCCGCCGCATCGGCATGGCCGCCGCTCGCATTGCCGTGCACTGCACCGCCACCACCTGGCCCCTGCTTGCTCCATCTTGCGCAGAGCTTCGCTGACACATCCGCTTGCCCATGCACTGCTCTGCGTGGCTGGAGGGAGCAAGGCGCGGCTGTATTTCGCCTTTCGCCACCTCGACATTACCGGAGCGCCGCCTAGCTCTCCGCCTCGCCGTGGCCAACGCATCTGGATGCTCTCTCATTCCCTTCGGGTAGCATTCTGGGATCCCCTCAGTTAGTAGATGGGTGAGCCTAGATGTCACCGCACGATTTTGCCTCGGCAGTGAGCAACGCCGCCACTCCGGCGAGCTCCCGTGGTCGCCGCGAGAGCGCCGCTCGTAGCCACAATGCTACGGTCGATCTCGTGCCGCGCTAGTTGGTTCATTAGCTTTGCCATGTTGCCCGAAAACCTTAGCTGTGCTTGCCTTGCCTTGCGATGGCCGTTTGTGCCGCCGTCGACGAGCACCGCCACCGCCATCCGCCCTCGTCGGCGTCGTGCATGGCTCGGTGCGGTAGAGATAGGGAAAATGGTTTGCCTAGATGCGGGTCGAGGTGGGGAACACAGCCATGACGTCGGCTTCGCCGGAGGAGTCACCGGCGGCGAGCTAGCGCCGGTCGGACCTCCTCCCCTGCCTCTGAGCCCCTGACGGGCGGGGTCCCCGTGTCAGCGCTGGCCCCTCCCCTCTGTTCCTTAGCTGGGCCTCGAGTGGGCCGGCTGGCCTGGTTGGTCCCATGGCCTTCGCGGGCCGAGTGGCTTCGGTCTGTTCAGGTTTCAAATTTTATCTTTTCTGATATGTGATAAATATTTGTTGAACTTTGTAAATTCATATAAAATAGTAGAAAAATCATAAAATAGAAAATGTGAGCTTTTTTGAATCCTTGAGAAATTGTCTATGCATTGGATCCATAAGATTTCATGTTTTAGTTTAATGTTTTTGCTGTAAAAATGGATTTTTCAGATTAGGTTTTTAATACTAGTAGTATTTGTCTTTTTGATAACTGTAATTGTAGGGATCCAAATGAAATGAAATTTTTGTGGCATGCTAATCCTGTTATGCTTGATGTGTGGTAAAAATTTCATGAATTTTTGTGGTATGAATGAGTTATTGATTCATCTTGCTCTCACATGATTTATTGAAATAGCTATTTGTCTTTTTCATAGAGGTTGATATACTTGTCCAAATGGTCTGAAATTTGGACAGTAGACTTTTGCGGGCATATGTATGCCACTGAAATTTTGGTAGAATTTATTGTGTACTTTTGATAGGTGTTCATAATTCCACCTAATTATTTAAATAAATTAAGAAAATGCATTAAAAGAATTTATTTAGAAATGGACACTAAATTTTCTGGTGTTCATTAGTCATGTGTGACATGTTGGTAAAGTTGGTTTGGTCTAATTATATGTTTGCAACATAAGTTAATAATTATTTCTTGCAAATGAGGTTTCTGGATAGATCTAGGAACTTAGCAAAGTTCTTCATGATAATGTTCTTTGTTGTGAAACTTATTTATACAAAAGTTGTATATAATTTATGTATCTAGCTTCTGTTAAAATTTGGTAGCATTTAACAATGTGGTTTAGGAGTTATAGCTGTTTAAAGTTGGAGTATAGAATTGCTTGCTCTCTGTCTTGTTAGATCAGTTGCTGTGTTTATGTAAATTCGACATGTTAAACTTTGGAATCATGCTGTGATGATTATAAATGAATTTCATAAGCTTTCTAGAATGTCTTGTTACAAGTCAATTGGAGTTACAGAACTCCAGTTATGTTTGATTTAACCAGCTGTTGTTCTGATCTTCGAAAAATGGCAGATTCTAAATTAAGTTATTGCTTCACCTTGCTTTGCTATGTTGATTTCTAAGAATGATATACACCTTGTTAGTGTTAAGTGTGCTTGAGATCTTGTGTGACTTGTGTCATGATCGATATGCTGGTCATCTTCTAAGGATATGCTTAAGTGATAGTTAAGTTGATTAACTCTAGTGCCCATGTGAACTTGGTGTGCTGGTATGAATATTGTGTTATTGCATTTCTATGTATTCATACATATGCATTGTTGCACCTCATTTAGGTACGTTAGCTGAAGCACGTGAAGGACCTAAGGTGGAGCCAAACCCGAAGATGGAGTTGGTGGATCCATCCCGAAGATCGAAGGACCGGACAAGTGGTAGATTGGAAGATGCTCGCCAAGCGAACTCATCTGACATACTCTAACTTGAGTCAGATCCCAGGCAAGCCCCGGAGCATTATAAGCCTCCTACCTTCAAAGCAATTAATTCTATATATGTTATAAGTATTGTTGCATTAAGTGGTAGGAGTTGGTTGAAAACCTTGCTGCATTATATCATTCATTGTCCAGATATATGAATCCTTGAATCCTACATAGACTAGGATCGAGTAGATGCTTAGCCCTGCTTTAAGCGGTAGAAGTCAGGTGATTTCCTATCACCTGCGAGATATAGGGATATTCATATATGGCACGGTTGGCTATATTTGCTATCGTGGAATGGAACCATGTGTTAATAAAATGATATGAGACCGGGCAGGATGGCGATAGTGAAGCAACAAGGCATGGAGGTCTTGGGTGTGAATCTATCCCCGTCTGAGTCGTTTAAGGACCGATTCGCTGTACGTCCTTGAGTCATGTTGAACGCAGTCTAACACTTAGTTGGCCGGATAAGTCGTTCCGACTGCGAAGCCGAGTAATGTGATTCAGGCCGGGAATCGAATGGTAGGTTGCTTCTTAGAGGAGAGAAAGGATGTGCTTGGGGACATTGGCGTGAGACCAAGGGGGGGTTAGAGTCCCTATCACCTGGCAGAGTGTCGCCCTTGGGGTCGTGACATCATTCGGACCCACGATTCCTGAATCATATGAAAAGGTGGCTTGTGCGACCCTGGCAGGGGCCTGCGCGGTGAGTGTTAGAAATACCCCTCCAGCTGGATAGAAATTCGATTCGAATCGCCGT
Organism: Saccharum hybrid cultivar R570; assembly: GCA_038087645.1. Lineage (NCBI taxonomy): Eukaryota > Viridiplantae > Streptophyta > Magnoliopsida > Poales > Poaceae > Saccharum > Saccharum hybrid cultivar. Next base: position 3,379,267 of record JAQSUU010000191.1, on the reverse strand, counting down.
CGCTCACGGTTAGTGAGCACTTGACTTGAGCAGCGGCAACATAGATTCAATTAAATTGAACTAATGGTTAATTGGATCACGATGGAAAGGTTGCCTCAATTTATACCTGCTATGGTTAATATTCTTTGCTCCTAATAAAGTGAGTGCTCTAGTACAGGTGCTAATATAGATGACAGGTTAATGATGATTAACTTGATGCTTAAACATTAATGATTACTTATCTGTATTAAGCTTTTATGCAAAATGTTGTCAAGCCAGCCCACTTTATATTAGCCTTGCATGATCCTTGGTGCCACCTTATTTCTGGTTTCTGACGGGTAAGTCTAGCTAAGTACTTTGTCGTACTCAGGGTTTTATCCCCACTTGTTGCAGGTTGTGATGTATCACGACGACTGCAAGAGTTGGTTGGCTCCTGCCTTAGTGGCGGAGTGTGATCATGGGCATGATCCTTTTGAGCTACCTTATCTCTAATGCTTTTGTTGGAAGTCGACCATGGCACTGGCATGTATTTGAAATAAGAATAATGTTAGTTTCAAATTACTTTGCTTCCGCTACTTTTGAACTTAAGTTGTAATAACTATGTTGAACTCTGATGTAAATTGATCTACTTGTGAAATAGTTGTAACATGTGACTTGTTATGTTGAATCACTACGATCTTGGCTTGTATGTTGGTTGGCTTGAAATCCCTCGTGATTTCATTAGACTACCGGAGTTATATGGGCTCAAGTGCGAGAATTTGATCACTTCGGTGATTGTTTTTGTACTTGTGCTCTTATAATTTGGACGGTTCTGTTACAGGTCGTGCGCTCTTCTTCTGCGCATAGGAGAACGAACCGGACGCGCTGGTCAGGCCAGACCAGCGTCCGGTCAGAAACCCTAGTAGCACTGAGTTGAACTGACCAGACGCGTCCGGTCAAACTGTGACCGCGTCCGGTGCAGCGTCCGGTCACCACAGTGAACGTCGTTCGCCTCCGTTTCTTTTCTGACTTTCGGCGTAGTGGAAAATAGACATTTCACTTCCCCAAAAAGCGCCGAATCCCGCCCCACTTAAACTCCACCGCCTTCACAAACTGTGCTAACACCACCATGTGTAAATCACCATGTGCATGTGGGTTAGCATTTTCAGTCATTTTTAAGGCATTATGTTAGCTCTCAACTAGATACTAATGCATATGCTTAAGACATTGATCTAGTGGCACTTAATTCCCGAGCTAACCGTGATTGCCCCTCTTGATAGTCGGCTATGTATCCTAAACCCGGTCAATCACTTCTCTACTCATCTTAGACCGGCAAAAGGAAAACCCTATGGTTATACCTTTGCCTTGCGCTCTTAGATCGTTCTCCTCCACTTGATCATCATGTCCTTCATTTTATGTGCATCTCCACCATGATCATCATTTCATGTCCATGCACCATATCTTTGTGATCTTGTGGCCACCACTCCTTGCCACATACACCTTTATCACATGTGTTGCTTATGCCTAACTCAAAACACTTAACACATGGCATTAGCAACTTGGTGTCATTAATTACCAAAACCAAACTTGGGCTTTCAAAAGAGTTAATGTTGTTCTGGAGGATATGTTGAGAGTCTGTGTGTTGTCTTCTAGGGTTCATGGGAGTCATGGTTACCCTTAGCAGAATTTGCTTATAATAATAGTTATCAAGAAAGTATCAAAATGGCACCATTCGAAGCTCTGTATGGCAGAAAGTGTAGAACACCACTAAACTGGATCGAGCCAGGAGAAAGAAGATATTATGGTATTGACTTCGAAGAAGAAGCCGAGAAGAAAGTTCATATCATTCAGCAAAATATAAAAGCCGCTCAATCACACTAGAAAAGTTATGCGGATAGAAGGAGGAGACCGCTTGTATTCAAAGTTGGTGACTATGTTTATCTGAAAGTCACGCCAATAAAGAAGAAACGGTTTGGAGTACGCAGAAAGGTCACAGCCAGATTTGTGGGACCATACAAGATCTTGGAAAGAAAGGGTCCAGTAGCTTATAAGTTAGAGTTACCTGAGACAATGGGTGCTATATTCCTAGTTTTTCATGTATCGCATCTCAAGAAGTGTCTGCGTGTTCCAGAGGAAAGGATCGAACCCCGAGGCATAAAGCTCAAGTCAGATTTGGTATATCGTGAGCAACCGGTTCGAGTTTTGGACACTAAAGAGCGGGCTACTCGAAATAGTGTGGTGAAAACATATAAGATACAGTGGAGTCATCATGATAAAGGGGATGCAACTTGAGAAACAGGTGAATATCTACAAAAAGATTATGAGGATTTTTATAACAAATGGTTCGTAACCCAAATCTCGGGACGAGATTTTTTATAAGGGGGAGGGCTGTAACACCCCGGTGTTACGCAAGCATTTAGCATTGCAAATCATACGCATGATACATTATTGCATTCATAATCACATGTGAAGTAGAGTGCATTTTTAGTTAAAGCATTTATGTGGAACGTGATTGTTGCATATAATGATTTAGAATTGTTTCACCCAAATCCTACTTGATAGGCTACTAAAACATGTGTGGCTATAATGTTAAATCACCTAAAACTAGTTAGCACAAATTTTGGAGCAACTTTGGTATTCAAAGTTTTATCAAATTTTGCTTTTAAAAATATTATTGGAAAATAGTCAAAACCCTCCCTATTTAGTTTTTATTGTCTAATTCAAAATCTGTTAGGAATTTTGAGTTGGTCCCTTAATAAAAGTTGTAGAGAATTAAATTCTAAGCAACTTTTATTTTTGGGCCATTTTTAGAAAAAAAGCCATCTTCTTGCTCAAAATGGGATTTAAAAACTGTTAATTAAATTTATTTGGAAATAGAATTGGAAAACCATTTCTTACCGTAGCAGGCTGCCGCTTCCCTTTCGGCCTGCTGGCCAAAGCGGCCTGGTTTTCTCCCCCCCGCGCGCGCCCGCAGCAGCGCTGCGGCCTGGGCCACGCCCGCGTGGCCTTCTCCCTCTCCCGCTCGCGCGCCCCGTTGTCCCAACCGCGGCAGGCCGCGCCCGCCACGTGGCAGCGCATGCCGACGACGCCGGCCGGGTGGCGCTCGGTGGCCCCCGCGGCCGCGCTCTCCTTCACCCGCGCCTTGGCACACCAGTCCGCGCCCACTCACTCCTCCTCCACTCCCTCAGCTCGCCAGCAGCAAGAGCAGAGCCCGTGCACCGCCTCCGCCCCGTGACCGAGCACGCGCTCGCTGGAGTTGGCTGCTCCGGCCGCCTCAGCTCACCGCTGTAGACTCCATCTTCCTCCGAGCACCCTTGCCTCGTCGCGCAACCCGTGCTCACCTTAGCTCGCCGTGGTATAGCCCCTATCCCCGGTAATCTCTCGTCGGAGTTCGGGTCTGCTCACCGGAGAAGAACCGCTCCGTGGGCACCTCACCTCCGCTTCACCTCCCGCTCTCCTTTCTTGCGCACCAGTACCCCACCATGTCCCCGATGCTCTCGAGCGCCTCCACACACCTTGCCGTGGTCGGAAGCGCCTCGACGTCGGTGAACCGCACCGTCGTTCCGCCATGCACGGCGGCGGCTGGTTTCCCGAGGTCGTTAGGTCACGCCACGAGCACCATTGAGTTCGCGCGAGGGTGGAGATCACCCTGGTCCTCTTGGCCTGGCCGGAGGCCTCACCGTCGGCGAGCTGTGGCCGCCGGCGTCTCTCTCCCTCTCCCTATGACTGACCCGTGGGGTCGCGGGCCCACATGTCTGTCTCCCCTCGCGCGCGTGTGTACGCTACACCGGGTGCACCTAGCGTTTCAGCGGCTGATGTTTAAAAGGAATTTGAAAATGATTTCTAGAAAAGATGTAAATGCTTTAGAAATTCATAACTTGCTCATTTTGGGTTTAAAAATTATGAAACAAATTTTGGTAGACTTCTTAATACCAGATATACGATGTAAAAATATTGCATGTCAAGTTTAAAATACTTTTCTGTATGGTTTTTATTTAATCACTGAAATTGCTGTTTTCTTGATAAATATGTAATAAATCATATAAAGCTCAGAAAAATATAGTTTTAATTTTATTAATCTTTTTGTGTAATGTACTTTCTAGGAAAAATATGTGCCATGCATGTTCTATAAAATTTTTTTGATGTGTAGTACAAGTGCTTATTATTGTTGATAATTGTTATTTTTTATAGAGAGAAAAATATGAATAAAACATGCATATAATAATTTTTCTATAGTGATTGTTTATTGTGTAGAATGTAGAAAAAATGCTAAATATGTTGTTTGATACTTTTCATAGTATAAAGTATTTTTTATGCTCATTTTTAGGCCCTAGCTTGTTATTTTTGTGTAGGAAGTTCTAGTAATCCAAATGCAATGAAATTTTTTGTGGCATGCTAGATTAGATGATAGTAAGCTACTGTAATTTTCTCATATTTTTATGTGCTACCAAAATAGGTGTTGCTGTTCAAACCTAGTTGTAATTAGGGTTTAATTAACCTTGTGAATGCAAGATTATTAGATAAGATTTGCTTTTGTGTATATTTGAAGCATCTTAGATTTATGGGGTGACTTGACATGGTAGAGAATATTTGTAGTAGTATACGAGTACATGTTCTTGGATGATATGGACTACCTTGTAGAAGAGTTGTATTCCTACTTTATGCAATAAAGTAAACCTGTTCATCTACATCTCATTCATCGTGATCTCTATATGTCATCTCTGCAATGCACCTAGGCATGAGCACTTATACATTTGCATCATACAGGATCGCAAGAAGTAACTCCGGTAGCAGTTCCCGAGGAGCCGGAAGAGCAACCCGAGGTGCTAGAGCAGGAGGTGTCCGAAGCCGACGAGGAGGTCGGTGAGGATCTTCCAGAGTGTCCCGACCACCGCCCGAGCTCTTTCGAAAGAGGCAAGCCCCCGGAGTATTTCTCTCCCAGTTTGCAAATATTTGATTAATGCTTTACTTTAACTGATGCATTACGTTTAGGAGTTGTTTGCAACCGTTACTGCATTATACCTTGTTACCCTGTTCTACCATATCATTGTTACCTTGGTAATCGCAGTCAAGAAATGCTTAGCTTGCTTATACCGGTAGAAGTCGGGTGATTTTCTGTCGCCTGCGAGCTATAGGTAGGTTACGTGGATCTGCTTGAAAAAGTATGTCATCTTATAATAACTAAGTGTTAATGTGAAATTGAAACTGGACGAAGACTTGCAGGGTTTCGGACTGTAGTGTTTTCCGTCTGTGTCGATTAAGGACCGACCGTTGTTGGGCTTCTAGTCATGTTGAACGCATGCCTTACATTTAGCTGGCCGAATAATGTACCTTTCGACCGCGAAGCTGGGAGATTATTCGGGCCGAGTGGATTGCCTGCAACGCATTGTACCGGAGCAGGTGTGGTAGGACACGGGGGGCGCGATGATAAGGCCAAAGAGCAGTCGGACGGCCCCGGGTACATGTGGTTTCTGGCAAACTCGAGACTTTACCTGAATAGTAGACTTGGTTACTATAGCATCGCGAAACACTGTGCACCAGAAGTTCAGTACATGCCGTGGGTCAGTCCAACCAGCTTAAACACCAGGGCCAGAGACGCGTAGTAAGCTTCGGTTAACCGTTTTGAGCGAAGCGAGGACGAAAGCTCAAGCGAGTTGCTACACAGATGGAACTACTTCTCGGCAGAGTGGGCCTGGGCCATGTATGCCGGGAGGCTACACCTCCTGCCCGCTCCCTCCTTCCGGTGAAATTTCGCTGTGCTTGTCAGGTGGTGAGACTCGATTCTGTTCTTGGCGTCTGAGCCCGCCTTCCCCTTAGGGTTGCATCGGAAATTCACGCAATCATCAATTCATCATCTATCACTTACGATGGGATTCAGTTATGTGTGTCTTTTGGTCATGTGTTTGATAGGGCAGAGTGAAGGGCGCGTCTACAGTAATAAGTTTGGTCCCACGAATTATTGTACACAAAAAATCGTGACTTTCTTAAAAAAAATCGCGTTTTGCCGCTAGCGGCATTTTCAGCCAATTCTCATTCTGGCGGGAACAAATTATTTCGGCAGCCTGCTCCGCGCGAGAAGCGCTCCTCCGGCTCCAGCCGTTTTGCAATACGCTCCCCACGCTCCGCTCCCGGTTCGCCTTCTTCCCGTCGCCCCCCTTCTCTACTAGGATCCGGCGGCGGCGGCGGTCCCCGCGAGCCCTCCTTTCCCTCCACCTCGGCCTGGAGGGCTTCCCGAGCCCCGGAGACTTCCCACTGCTCGCCCTACACCACCACGGCGGCGGCCTCCCACAGCTCGCTCTCCTCGTCTTCCTCCACTGCGGCGGCCTCCCGCGCCGTCGAGCGTGAGCGAGTTCGGGAGCGGTACCAAACATGGAGTTTAGCTGGAGCGGGAGCGCGTGGGAGCTGGTTGGGAGTCCTACCCAACAGGCCCTCAAACACTAACCGAGGAGCGCCTAGCCGCCTTCCTTAGCCCTCGCCCATGGAAAAGTTCCTCGTGGCAGCGCCGCCTCATTCTGGCGAGGAGCCCGCGCCGCCTCCCAGGTGCTCCGCGCCCCCCAGAGCCACGCTCGATCGGCCGCCTTTCACCGCTCTCTGAACTCTTCTGGTCCGCAGGAGACACCGGTGGAGGCGCATCACCGTGGAGCTGGACGGCCGCATCGATGCCAGGTTCCGGCACCGGGAGTCGCGCCTCCTTCTCAATTCTTTCGCCGAGGTGCCATACTCTTGAAACATATAGCTGTTAATCGTTTTGATTTGGGTGCTATTGTTGTTTATTGAGTTCGCCATTGAGATTTCTTAGTAGTAGGAGTTAAACAGGATGTGGAACTCTCCATGGCAAGTTTTGAACATTTTTTTGTATAAAATTATAGTAACCTAATCCTAGTGTAACTATCCCCTTTTTAATGTATCCTAGCCTAACTAACCCTTTTTAGTTAATCCTAGCACAGCTATATGTTTTTGTTCGAAAACAAAATGTAAAGTAATTTAGTGGAATAATAGAAAAAATAACTCGGCCGGTAGGGGAAGACCGCCCCTACGGTGTTGTACTTAAGAAGAAGATCTCAGTACCCCGACCGAGAAACCCCCCGAACCCTGGCCCCGCCCTGACGCTAGGGATTAGTGGAATAATAGAGCATAAATGTACTGTGATCCGGGAGAAATATCCTTAAGATGTCGCAAAACTCTTGTTCCTTTTAATTTATGAGCTTCACAGCTTTAGCTGACTAGCTTCTAAGGTCTGTTGGTGTTAAAGGTTATATATCATCTCTGTGGGAAAAGGAAAACGAGGGGCCATTTTTGTCCTTTGGTTCTTACATTCCAATATACATTTTTTTCAATCTCGATTTAATTTTCTCATTTACTTTTATCTTGACAAGATTGGGGCATTCGATCACAAGTATTACATGCATGGCGAGGAACGGTGTCGAACATATGTAATGCTGATCCTTTGATTTATGTTTTGCGTGTAATGCCCAACTGCAGCACTTCATCCAACTGACGGGTTTATTGTGATTGCTCCCATCAGGTGGATCGAATGATTAGTGCTTCAACTATAGATTTTCATCCAGCAAGGTCAGCTTTTCTCTTTATAGCTCTTTGGAGCATTACCTTACATGATGTAGAGTTATGTAATGGTCACCTTCCTACAGTTTCATTTTAACAGCTATTGTATTTGAACAGGGAGGGTGTTTCAGCAATAGAATTTGATAGAAAGGTAAAATGCATATTCTGTGCAAATGTAAATTTTCTAGTTTAGCATGACTGCGAATTCCAACTCGTCGCCTTCCAATTTTTCAGAACAAAGTTGTGATACGAGTAATACCAGAGCATCCTCATTTCTGATTTTAACCGTGCAGGGAATATACCTTGCATCAGTGACACTATCAGGGTGCCTGACAGTGCACGACTTTGAGACCTTGTACTGCTCTAAATATGGTCCATCGTGCAGTAAGTTAAAACTAGAACCCACGTGACCTCCTTTCTAACTTGTATTGTCTTCTGGTTAACATTATTTTTCTCTAATCATAGCTTCCTATCTTCATTTGATTTGGAAATTAGAAATCAGGTTAAGAACCTGACTTTTCCTAGACAAAGAGCAACCTCTTCACCTTCTGATGATACTATTGGAAGAAGTAAATTCCATTACTTGGCTAACCCTAGAAGGGTAGCTATATAGTCTCCATACATGGGCCACATGGGCCTTAGCCTCATGGGCCTACATATACTCCAACACCCCCCCGCAGTCTGAACTACCGTCGCAGCGGAGTTCGAGGCTGAAACAAGAAAGAACACACACAACCCCCCCACAGACGCAACTAGCCACTGGTGATGTTGAGGCTGGAGCGAAACTCGGCGAAGGTCGAGGACGGGAGGCCTTTGGTGAAGATGTCCGCGAACTGGGAGGTCGTCGGGACATGAAGGACCCGCACCTCGCCCATGGCCACCCGATCACGGACAAAGTGGAGGTCGATCTCGACATGCTTCGTCCGCTGGTGCTGGATGGGGTTGGTGGAGAGGTAGACCGCACTGACGTTGTCGCAGTAGATCAGTGTGCTCCTGGAGGGTGGAGTGTGCAACTCGGCAAGCAGCTGCCTGAGCCAGGCGGCCTCCGCCACGCCGTTAGCAACGGCGCGGTACTCCGCCTCGGCGCTGGACCGGGAGACCACCGGCTGGCGCTTGGACGACCACGACACCAGGTTGCCGCCCAGGAAGACGGCGTAGCCGGAGGTGGAGCGGCGAGTATCTGGGCACCCGGCCCAGTCAGCGTCGGTGTAGACGACGAGGTCGGTGGAGGAGGTCCGGTGGAGGAGGAGGCCGTAGTCGAGCGTGCCCCGGAGGTAGCGGAGGAGGCGCTTGAGAGCCGTGAGGTGAGGCTCCCGGGGGTCATGCATATGTAGGCAGACCTGCTGAACTGCATAGGTGATGTCCGGCCGGGTGAAGGTGAGGTACTGAAGTGCCCCGGCGAGACTCCTGTACGCAGTGGGATCGGCCACCGGTGGTCCCTCAGCCTCAGACAACTTGCCCTGAGTGTCGACCGGAGTGGAGCAGGGGTTGCAGTCAGTCATCCCAGCCCGCTCCAGGATGTCCCGAGTGTACTGCCGCTGGTGAAGTAGGAGGCCGGTGGGACGGTGCTCAACAGTGACACCGAGGAAGTGGTGGAGCTCACCCAGATCCTTCATCGCGAACTCCTGCTGGAGAGCAGTGATGATCCGGCGGAGAAGTGACTCACTGGAGGCGGTGAGAACAATGTCATCAACATAGAGCAACAAGTATGCAGTGTCGGCTCCACGGTGGTAGACGAACAGGGACGTATCAGACTTGGCCTCCATGAACCCCAGGGTCAGCAAGAAAGCGGCGAACCGGTGGTTCCACGCCCGAGGTGCCTGCTTGAGGCCGTAGAGGGACCGGTTGAGCCGGCAGACCATGTCAGGACGGGTGGTGTCGACGAACCCCGCCGGCTGACTGCAGTACACCGTCTCGGTAAGAAGGCCGTGGAGGAAGGCGTTCTTGACGTCCAGCTGGTGGACGGGCCAAGACCGAGCAAGCGCCAGTGATAGCACGGTACGGACGGTGGCCGGCTTGACCACCGGGCTGAAGGTCTCATCGTAGTCGACGCCAGGGCGTTGAGTGAAACCCCGGAGGACCCACCGAGCCTTGTAGCGCTCGAGAGAGCCGTCGGCCCGGCGCTTGTGGGTCCAAATCCACTTGCCGGTGACGACATTGGAGCCCGGCGGCCGGGGCACCAATTCCCACGTCTGGTTGGCGAGTAGCGCGGCGTACTCCTCTTCCATCGCGCGGCGCCAGTGAGGGTCCAACAGGGCGTCGCGGACGGAAGAGGGTACCGGAGAGACCACCGCGTCGCCGGTCGAAGCCTCGAGGGCACGAGGCGGCAGTGTGCCAGCCGCGTGTCGTGTCACCATCGGGTGAACATGCCGCGGGTGTCGGTGAAGCAGCGGCGGGTGGTAGACCGGCGGGGCACCACGAGCCGGCGGGGACTGCGGCGGTGGTGTCGGCGTCCCCGGTGGAGAAGGGAGCGCGAGGGGCGGCGGCCGCGGCCTGCGCTGGTACACCCGTACCGGCGCGGCGAACCTCGACGGAGGTGCCGGGGCAGGTGCCGGGACGGGATCCGTCGACGGAGGTGCCGGGGCAGGTGCCGGGACGGGATCCGACGTCAGCGACCGACACGACCCCCCCGGGGCAGAAGCGGGGGACGAAGGCCCCGGGTCTGCACCAACCGGAGAGGACGGGGCCGCGCCCGAGGACGATGGGCCCGGACCCGCCGGGAATCCGGGACCGGGGGCCGGCCCGGTGCGCAGCGAAGCGGTACCTGCAGGAGGCCACGAAAAAGGTGGCTGGACCACCGGGTCAGTGGGAAACAGGGAGGGTGGGTCAGGTACCGGAGGGGTGGTAGTGCTGGAAAAGGGAAAAACGGACTCATCGAACACCACATGGCGAGAGATGAGAACCCGTCGGGAGGTAAGGTCAAAGCACCGGTATCCCCGCCGAGTCCCAACCGGGCGGTGGAAACCCGGGAGAGGCCGTCGCGAGCATGGCAGCGGCCGGCAGGCGAGGCTCACCACCGGGAGCCTGGAAGGGCCATGACGGGTGGTGGAACCCAGAACCCCCACCACGTCCCCGTCCGCGACGACGGCGTCCGCCACGCCCCCCTCCACCCCCGCTCGGCCCGGGTGGAGGAGAATCCACACGAAACGACGGCGGCGTAGGGGCCGGATGTGGTGCCCAGGCCTGGCCAGTGCCCGCGCCAGAGGTGAGCGGCGCGAGTGAGTGGCCCGCGCCGGTGAGCAGCGCTGGAGTGTGGCCGGGCCATGTCGGGGCCATGCCAAGGGCGGCCGGAGCCCGGGAAGGAGATGTGGTCGGGGCGGCCGGGAAAGGCGCAGTCGCGGGGGCACTGCCGGCAGCGAAAGCAAGGGCCTGCTGTGCCCATGTCGCGGGAAGGAGGGGCGCGGAGGCGGATGGGGTGGGCGAAGGCAGCAGCGCGGGTGAGCGGGTCGCACCAGCAAAGGGAAGGGCGGTCCCGACGGTCACACCGGACGCAAAGCAGCAGCCAGCCTGCAGGCCAGGGGTCGGCCATGCGGCGGGAGAAGAGGGAGGAGCAGCAGCCGGCAGGGGCCCTATGGCCGCGTCACCCGTGCCTGAGGCGTACTGTCCAGCGGAAGAAGAAGCAGCGGCACCCTGGGGCGCTGCTGGAGGAGCGGTGGCCGCACTTGTAGGGGTGGCAGAGAGTTGGGCAGCAGAGGAGATGGTGGCGCCCAGGGCCAGCCCACTCCCTGGCGGCTGGAGCAGGGGCTGGCCACCCGCTCCAGGGAGGGGCGGCGGCCAGGCGGCCTGGGAATCAGCGGTAGGAGGGAGGGGGCGGGAGGAAGAAGCCGCAGCAGCGGCAAGAAGAAGGGCAGCGGCCCTGGAGGCAGCGCCTGGAGGGAGGGGGCGGGAAGAAGAAACTGCAGCGGCGGCAGCAGCTCCAGGAAGAGGGCCGGCTGCAGCTGCTGGAGGCAGAGCAGCAGCGCCCGCAGAGGCTGCCGCCCCTGGCAGAGCAGCAGCGGCTGTAGGAGTGGTGGGATGCCCGCCGGCCAGAGAAGAGCCGCCAGCAGGCAGGGGGTGGCCGGCGGCCAGGTGCTGGCCGGCGGGGAGGTGGTGGCCGGCGGCCAGGGGCTGGCCTGCGGGGAGAAAGGGGCCGGCGGCCAGGTGCTGGCCGGCGGGGAGGGGGGCGGCCAGGGGAGGGCCGCCGGGTCTGGGCGGGTGGGAAGCAGCAGCGCTGCTGGGAGAGGTAGCAGCGGCAGCACCAGCCAGGAGTTGGACCCAGGTGGGAGAGGAAGAGGAGGGGAAGAGGGAAGGGGGAAGGGGAGGGCCGCCGGCCATGGTGGCTGGGCCGGCGGGCAGCACCACCAGGGGATGGGCGGCGGCTGGGAGGCAGGGGAAGAGGAAAACTAACCCTAGGCTCCGATTACCATATTGGAAGAAGTAAATTCCATTACTTGGCTAACCCTAGAAGGGTAGCTATATAGTCTCCATACATGGGCCACATGGGCCTTAGCCTCATGGGCCTACATATACTCCAACAGATACATTCTTGTCCGTGCAAATCTAGTTCTAATTTGTATATTCTCAAAGCACACCAAAATAGTTGAAATAATGACACACTCAGAGTGGGAGAATTAACACTCTAAATCTTCATTTTCAAAGCTGTTATAATTTTCTTAGCTTATAGGCTTAGGTGAGCAACTTACTTTTTTTTCTTTGTAGGTATGCCAGATGAATCATCAAATTATGTGCTCCATATATCTAACCGGATTCCCCTAAATGCTGTCCGATGGAATCCAGGAAACCAAGATGAGGTACAGTGCATATTTATTCTTAACGCAGTATGGGATTTTCCAGTTTCAGATACTTCAGTTCCCTAAATATTTTGCTACTTGATACTATCAATGTTTACCAAGCCTAACTACCATGCAGCGGCACTACAATCTGTTTTGTAATAAAAAAGATTGTGATATTTATGAGTACATTTGGTTCCTATGTATTTTATGGTCGAAAATACCTGCTGCAGATCGCTTGCACATCAAGTCAAAGTGATAAAGTTTTCCTCTTTGATATTGGCTATGTCTCATCTGCACCAACTGAAGTAAGCCCCCTTTTGTGTTGTTCCTCATAAATGCTTCACATTTTTACGCAAGGAAAACATGTCTGCTGTTGGTTTACTTAGCAAATCATATGTTATCCTTTCCCTTTTCTATCTATTCCTAGCTTATCACACATTGCTGTCTCTTACTTTGTTCAATTTATTTTTCCCACTGTTTTTTTGTCAGTTATGTAGCTGCATAATATACAAGAATTTATGGCAAAAATAGTGTTGTGGGTCTGAATCAGAGATAAGATAGACCTGCTTCCATCAGTATGAACAAAAATTAAAAAAATTCCACAATGTAAAAGAAAATGTTTCTAAATAATAGCTTTGTACTTCTTTAAATATTGTAAATTAGAAGGGATTATAGCTTTATGTACGAACCATTTTCTAAACATACATATCCTCTGACCTGAATTATTACCATTTTAGGTTTTGCATAAAGGAAAATCCAAATTCCCCGCGCTCTCTGAATCCTGCAAGAGTCTGACTGATATAACTTTTACTTCAGATGATAAGTCAAGGTAGGTAACAAATTTCAGGGCTATTCACCTCTTCATGCCATCACAGTTGCCTCTGTGAAATAGGACCAATAACAAAATATTGCTATTTAGTACTGTGGAGCTTGCTCTAGACAATCAAGATTCAAGAGCATATCAAGTTCTCTGGTTTTCTTTGTCCATAGTCCCTTAAGACATATGGACAGCTGTGAAGCTAAAGAAACCAAGGACTGCTAAACATGATGTGTTACCAAATAAATGTAGCTATGTGGGTTGGGCTGGGTGAGTTATCGAAGAAGAGATAGATGTGGATTCTGCTGATGGTTGTGTTCCCTCATAAATAAATAAAGGCTAGCTGTTTTATTTATGGGAGAAAATTGGGATTTTGCCCTTATGGCAGGTGGGCTTCGCCCAAATGCCATCAAAGTTGTGGGCTTTGCCTGAATGTCCTTATGAAACGAATCTACGCTAAAATACCATTTCACGATTTAAGCCCAGTTCTAATCTTTTTCACCCAAAATTTGGACCTGGAGTGACCATTTTGCCCCTGTGGTCTTTTACCTTTCCCTTCATCTCTCTCATGCGTTCTCTCTCTCTCTCTCTCTCTCTCTCTCTCTCTCTCTCTCTGCTTCCTGGGCGTCACGGCGGGCACCAGCCCCGCATTCTGGGTAAGGGACCGGGTCAGCATCTCCGATCTCTCCGGCGTGGCGCTGGAGATCTTTGCTGACAGCTTGTGCATCATGGAGGCCGGGGATAGACTAGTGTTTGGCTGCGGTGGGCCAGGGGCAGCAGGGAGAGGGAGAGGGAGCGGAAAGATTACTAGCGCGAGAGAGGGGTATGGCTGATTCAACATGCAGGGGCAAAACGGGAAGATTAGGCTTTTGTTTTGGCCCAAAAAATAAAATGAGAATTGAAATGGTGAAGTGGCATTTTAGCGTGTAGGCAACGCTTCATAATGGTGATCTAGTGAAGCCCACAAACTTGATGGCATTTGGGTGGAAGCCCACCTGCCATAAGGGGCATAAGGGCAGATTTCCAATTTTCTCTATTTAGTGTACTTGAATGTCATTATCAATATCTTAGTGGTATTTGAGGCGTACGTACCAATATGCAAACAAATCTTTGCCTTATTGGAAATATGGGGATTTTCACTTACCAGTTCTCTTTCATAGGATATTTGCGTCTGGCCTTGATGGGGCCGTGTACATGTGGGACAGGCGGTCAAGTAAGACACACTGTCTTGAGCTTATGGCATCTCCAGAATCTCAGTTCAACACTGTCAAGCTAACTGTGGATAATCGGGTATGCATAAGAATTTAAAATATTCAATAACAGGTGTTGCTTGCTTCTTTAGATTACTTTGTTTTATATAATGGTGAAATTAATCACGGAATATGCTGTTTGAGAACGACATCCCATGAACTTAATCATCTTGTTATGATAAACCTAATGCTACGGAATTCTATTTCACAAAATGGAGGCTACAGCTGGATGAGAGGCCCTTTGATGATTGGTGGGATAATGCAAGCCAGAAAGTTACTTGTCAGATCAGAAATGGGTTTAACTCTCTTACTTATCATTCTACTAGGGGTTTGGTCAATTTGGAACCACCGTAATCATTGTCTTCGATGGGTTTTCCCTAGTCTGGCAGGTGTGATATCACTTGTGTTGAGGCTTGGTTTCCGACGTAAGTTGTAGCTATGTGAGATGGAAGTCCAGGGTTTGAAGCCCTGACGGTGAAGTGGCGCTGTGCTGCGTGACGGCGCAGAGAGGGAGGCTAGAGAGGCACGGGGTAGCCGGAGGGATTGATTGAGTGTTTAGGTTTTATAGCCTCATATCTTAACAAACTCAATTTCAAATAAACTCCACTCTAATATGATCCGACTAACAGAACTGGACATCAGAGTGCCAGGCTGAGAACTGCGTCGCTGGGCGCGCCAAGGCTTTGGCGTCGCGCCTCAGCCATGGCTCCTCTTCCCCCTGCGCTGGTACATGTTGCCAACCATAACAACTTGTTGCTGAGGAATTGCATCTATGGGGTTTGGCCAGGGCTCGAGGTATTTCACAGATCCTTGCCCTTGTGCTTGATGAGGGTTAATTTTAGGTTGAGGTCGGGTTTTTTTTCCAAGCTAGCACTGGCATG
Organism: Saccharum hybrid cultivar R570; assembly: GCA_038087645.1. Classification (NCBI taxonomy): domain Eukaryota; kingdom Viridiplantae; phylum Streptophyta; class Magnoliopsida; order Poales; family Poaceae; genus Saccharum; species Saccharum hybrid cultivar. The sequence goes on along the minus strand of JAQSUU010000191.1, from coordinate 3,364,026 downwards.
TATGTTTCCATAAGCCTAGGAGTTAGTGGGTGTGTGGTAAGTGTTAGAAGGGTTTCTCCAAACCCCTTTTTTCTTCTTAAAACAAAAGGAAGGCTTTGCTAGCTGTTTCATGTTTTCAATGTGCTGTACATTTTCTATTATCTTTGCCGCCTCATCTGATTTACACTCTTTCTTAACTTAAGCAGTCAATTAAAATTTTAATTATCAAGCCATCCCATAAATGGGCATTTACCATTTGTTTTGCAGACTGTGTTTGGTGCAACTAAAAATGGCACAATCCATGTTTGGGATCTCCGTGGAGGAAGGGCATCAGCTGCTTTTCAAAGCCACAATGAGGTGAGTTTTGGTGTTCAGCAGATTAACTTTATGTATTCAGCACACGTGGTTCTGCAGTCTTTTACTCCATGATCAGCTTGTAACATGCAATCTAATTGCCTATATCTCCCAGAAGTTGCTTTAGCCCATCTGTCATGTACGAAAAACTCAGAGTGGTTTACCCGTGCCAAAAGGAAATGAATATACCAATTCTCAGGGAAATTAAAACATCCAGTGTGCTGAAGCCTAATTATGATTGATTCAGAACCATGTGATGTCATATGAAACCTTTTTAAAATTTTAAAACATGAAGGATCCTATATCATAGTTATTAAGAATTAACTCACGTTAAGCGGTGTAGTCTAAGTAAATTTAAGGTGTCAAGCATTGGAAGCCTACTCCCCCCTCCCCCACGTGAAAAGCAACTAGCAAGAAGTTTTTTGTCCTTTTGGTCTTTGCTACGTGTTATGTGGTTTGTTATGGGTTGTAATTCCGTAATGCTTGTGGCCTAAACTGTTAGGTGTTGGTCAGTGACCCCTTCAATCAGCATGCTTCTCTGAATCAGAGACTTGGAGTTGTAGGTTGATCCGATGGATGGGTTTCACATACTTTCCTTCTGTTTCTCTTCTGTCTTTCTTGGTATGAATGCTGTACTTCCGTTATGTCATAATGGAAATGGGGGAGATCCTCAATTCATTTTTTTTTAAATAGTGAAGAAGCAACTTAAAAACAAAGCATAATAACACCAAGAAAAACAAAGAAAACAATACCCACAGATGCCACCAACACCTACCAGAGATCTGGCACTACTCACTAGGTTATCCAACTGAAACTCCAGGGGGTGGGGGCCCTCATGACAATTCCTCGATTCAGGGACATGGTACCAAAGGCATTGTCATTGTCTGCCTTGTCAGGGAGCCAAGCAGATCCTTGGGCTGGAAAATCTCCCGCAACCCACAAACCCCTGTCTTATCATGGCATCGTTCTAGACTCTTATAGTTAGTCTTGAGTGGCTAGAGCTTGTGTATTTTCTTCACAGCGGCACGCCTGTAACTGTTTTGCCCGGTGTGTGTTGATTTTTCTTTAGCCTCTCCTTTGTATTATTTCTTCTCTTCTAAATGAAATGACACACAACTCTCTTGCGTTGTTTGAGAAAAAAAGGATGCACCGATCATGGCCTTTGTTTAATATCAAACTATTCTTTGAAACTGTGCAGACTTGTCAATCTAGTTTGTTTATTAGTTTGAATAGAACCATCTAGGTAAATTCTTTGGAACCTTTTTCATGCAGCAATGTATGGTTGTATTGATAACATGAGGGTTTGTATTCTTGGTCAATATTTCCAGGTTCAACAATTGCTATCAGTGAAGCTATCAACATTGTTGGGCAAAATTGCATCACTAAAGGTACGCAGAAGAAAAAGAAAGACTTGTTATTATGGATTTATCTGCTAAAAAAATAACATACCACTCTTCGAGACACATTGATGCATTTTGTGTACACATTGAATGTAATTTAGAATTGCTTTTTTAACACTACCATTGAAAGCGTCCAAGATGTTGAATACAAGAGTATTGACATTTAGAGGCATACTCCAAAAGAGTACCGTGGTCCTATCCTGTGACCCTGTCCTGGGTTCAGAAAACCATTTTTATTCTTAAAATAGGGGCTGAGATTTGGCATCCCTAACAACCATACCACGGGTCATCTAAAGTCAGACAGGTCTCAAAATTCTGGTTACCATGGTTACTGAGATTTCCAACTGATCCGTTCAAGTTTCTAGCATGCAAGTTCATAAAGCTGTCGGGTAATGGTCCCTCCATTGCTTGACACATACTTGTTACAGTCCTGAATTTTTGAATGCATGATATTTTTTGTCTGCTGAGTGCTGAGAATACAACTTTTTGTTCATTCCAACTTGGTTTTTGAACCTCTTGAATCCGTTTTAATTACAATGTCTACTCATCTCTGCAGAAAGTATATTCTTACACTTGGACTGATACAATGAAAACACTTCTAGTTCTTTGGATTTTTAACATCCAAAATCATAATATATCCTCCTATTTGAAATATTTTGTTTTTTTTTTCTTGTGGACCACTCCTGAATTTCATTACCATGGTAATGAGTGCAAAGCATTCAACGTCTGCGATAAGCGCGTATCACCTACTACTACAAGTCATACTGCAAGCTACACCCTGGATTGCCATACTCCAACTTCAGAAAACTGCCACAGAGAAGCAAAATATACTAACACAAGATTACAATCCTACTATTTTGTATTGGATTTTGGATGCGATTTACTCTGCACTAGTTGGCCTTGTCCAACAAGATCTCCCATTTAATATCTCCTTCAACTGTCAGGTCTCACCTTGTTGGTCCAGCACCTTGCTTGCATCGTGCTGCTGAGGCATTTCCTGTCTTGGATGGAAATGCAGCACCACCGCATGCAACATGGCTTTCCCTTCTCAAATATGCTGATCCTCTGGTTTCTGCAACCCTGCCCACTAGTAGACAATCTCGGTAGGAGATTTGATAATTTTGTTTTCATAGTATCCATGGTTTCACTTTTTTCCCTATCGCCCAGCAAATACCACCTGGGCCAACCATGTGGAACTGTTTCCCCCCGTAGAAACCAGCTATAAAATTCAAATATCATACTACCTAAAAGATTCAGGTGCACAGTTAACTCCCAGAACAAAACTAATACTCCATACATATTTAGGTATGGCACATCCAAAAAAATGTTGAATTGATTCTTCTTCCGCACAATCACAAAACTTTGATCTGGAGTCGCCCTGCCATTTTCTTCTCTTTAGATTGTCCCTGGTTAGCATAACATCCTGAAACACAAACCTCATTCTGTTATATTCCAACATTTTCAACGAAAACGTCGAAATATATTTGTTTTTAGCTGGTTACATGATATACACCATCATTGTTGACATTACTCATAAATTGTAAAACATGGAACCATTTCTGATTCTGAAACATATCATTTGCAAACCATTATTTTGGCATTTATATTTTTCAGGAACAATCAAACATTGTTTCAAGTCCAATTCTGTCTATAGACTTCAACCCTAGTTGTTCATATCAATTGGCCTTCCATCTTGATGATGGCTGGTATGTATCTCCATTTTCCCCTTTAAGTATCATTGTTCTTGTTAGAAATTTCTGTCTATGATCATTTCAAGTCACCATATTTAGCCCATGATAACTCTTCCACTCATTTAATGCATTAGATCTCAATGAATTTCTTCTACGCACATCTCATGTTAGGTCTGGAGTCCTAAATGTTAACAACCTCAATGTGACTCACCTTCACTGCCCTCCTCCTGCTTGGTTGTAAGTATCCTGCTATGTATTTTGTTTGAAGCCTAGGTTCCTACAAATATTCTTAATTAAAGTATGCTTGTTCTGAGGTACTCTTCGTTTTCTCTTACTAGGGAGAGTACGGACTTGGTGCTGCAAAACCAGTTAAGAAAGCCAACCTGGCTGCCGACATCTTCTGTAAGAATATTACAGAGTACACTAAACCTTAGTACATGCAAAAAGTTTTAATGAATGCTGAATGATGCACTCCTGTTTACTGTTGAGAAGTTCCCTTGATGTTAAGGAATTTGTCCAGATTTATGCAGTTGGATCTTCTTCATATGATGGTATTTATCTACTGGACTTTCATCCAGATACGAGCTCTGCATGCCACGTGGACTACAAGTAAGCTGCTGTACCCCTTTGTTTTTTGTTTGTTTTCTGGAGATATACCTAAAGAAGTTCAAGACTTCTGGTTATTTACCTATTGTTTTTTTATTTTGCCCCTTTATCATATGATATTTATTCTCTTTTTTTTTCCCACTTTTACACATTTCAGAGAGGAAACAAGAGTCTCCGAGGAAAATCAACCTGCAGAAAACAAGTTTGTTCCTTTATCCCAAAGGGTGCTTTCTTGTGCAGCCCATCCACTCAGTCACACCATAATTGCCGGTACACAGGTTGGTTTAGTTCTGTGGTCTCATACATAATTCCTGCAAGTGTCGACCTCCGCAGCTCTACCATTTTAAACACTGATAAACTATTTTTACTTCTCCAGTTCTCATCGTTGCTCATGTTATCACAAAAGCACAAGACTATCAGAAATCCAGAGTCATGAAAACCTGCCATTTCCTCCACGCAACATCTCCAATTGTGCATTTGCAGAATCACAATGGTGTTTCTTCATCGCCAGCGCGCAATAAAGAATTATGTGCAGCATGGAGACCTTGCTGGTGCCACTGAGTCTTCAGATCTAGTTGGCCGGTCACTAGGTTCAAAGTGCTGCCAATAACCAGCTTCCAAAATCTGATGAATACGCAGCCATTCACACAAATGCTCCGTGTATGCTGGTATCACCGCAACCTGTGCCAAATTCTGTACATTATCTCCGCTTCTCCAAGTTGTTTGGCCAATTTTAACATCTCTCGATGTGCCCTGAGAGGGTGAGACCTATCTTAAACTGCAAGGTCAGGTGCAGAGTGTAATGACCTAATAGGCTAGGGGATCTTGTATTCTTGTACCATCTCTAGGAATGGCACTGTTCCTAATGTTCTCCTTCAGTTCATAACTGTACAGTTTCATTAATACTCTGTATGACTAATAAGAGAAGTCAAGAACAAAGTACTCCCTCCGCCCCGTTTGATTCATAGCGCCGGCTTCGGTGGAGGCGTGGAGCCAATTAGCCAATCGTTCCACTGTTGCCGCGTTCTGTCCATCCTTGGACCGACGTCACTCGGCAGCACTGTGTCCACTGTGGCTGTTGTGATCGCCGCTGTCAGGGATCACCGTTCTGTAGTTTCTATTTCTATAACGGCAGCAATGACGTTGATCTCAGGGATCACCGTTCTAGTTTCTATCACCGGGCGTGTGATTGCCATACTCCAGAATCCAGATTGCAGCCCGGCGTGTCCCATCCGGGAAATTCACAAAACAGCACCGGCATCACGAGGAGTTCAGGTTAACGTAAAAAAAACAAAGAAAAAAGAGAGGTGTTCAGCAAATAGCACCCAGAATCGCGTTATTCATAGTAACTCTGGGCATAATTAACCGAAGACCGAAGACCGAACCGAAAAGACCGAGACCGAGACCGAAAAGACCGAGACCGAAAAGTTCGGTCATGAGTTCGGTCCTGGCTCCCAACTAACCGAAGTAACCGATAGAAGTTCGGTCATATGTGTCGGTTAACCGAAGTGACCGAACTGACCGTAGTTCTGTAGACTTCGTTCGTAATGTACTGATGAAAGCCCATTGATTTGTGAGAACTGAGAAAGTTGTGTGCTAAAACTTGTCATAATAATGTGTGGTTTGTTTTATATATTGTGTTGTTATTTTTTTGCCTTCAAATAGCAAGCATGCTGTTGAAAATTGCTATAGATTCTGCTATTGTTTGTGGATGCTACTCAGGTTCGGTTAGTTCGGTCGTGACCGAGACCGAACCGAACTAACCGAGACCGAACTTCCTCGGTCTTCGTTTTTTGCAAAGACCGATCGGTCCCAGGTTTCTGATGACCGAACTGACCGAATGACCGAGGAACCGAACCGATCGGTTCGGTCTGACCGAATGCCCAGGGTTAATTCATAGAATAGCACTGCACCCACGATAACAATTTGTGAAACAGCACGCCTCTTCGTTCTCCTCTTAAGTCGAAACCAAAAGACCAACTTGCCCTCGAAATCAAATGCACCGAGTTTGTTAATTTAATGTAACTGACATTTTGTGCATGCAGGAAGGCACTTCCAAACCAAAGAACAGAGCAGCCAGACCAAGGACAATGCATGTGTTGATAATATTTCTCCTGGAAGTACATGCATCATCAGCCAGAACAAAATGATGGCTTAGTACCAAAGAATGGAGACCTAGTGAATATTTTGTGATCCACGCAACTTATTGTACTTTTGAGATGTCTGAAAGAAAAATTGTTATACTAGATAACTAACCTGCAAACTATGTTTGCCGTTGTGATCTATTATGTACTGCGAAATCTGGTATAATTAATCTTGCTTAAAATAGAATTCATATTTGTCTGTTTATCTTTTTGTGCTGTATTTATGTACTATCTGGCTATGTTATCTCTTGAAATAGAAAAAAGGGCAATTTGGTCCATTTGGTTCATGAATTCTCCCCACAAGACAATAGTCAAAATGTTATCAGGTGCAAAGGTGGTATTTCTGTTCTCCTTTTTTCAAGTAAATATTATGAACCACCTCTTGCATCTTGCTACCTGTCGGTGTTCGGACCAAGGGGGTCCTAAACCAACGAGTAAATGCTGCGTGACTCTTTCCTGGATGGTGATGCAAGGAGAACACACGGGGGTTTATCCTGGTTCGGGCGAAAGAAGGCCCTACGTCCAGCGGGGGGGGAGAGGTTTGTATTTCCTTGCACCGAGGTGCTCGTGTAGAGGTTACAAGCAGGCGAGAGAGGGTGTCGAGCCCAAGTCTCAAAGGGAAAAAGGAGAAAGGTGGTTGCTTGACATGTTGATCTCTTGCTTTCGTTGTTCGGTCGGGTGGTTGGTTGTTTCGTCTGTCCGTGATGTTTCTTGTTCGTCCCCCTCCCTCTGTCGAACCCTGGCCTACCCTTTTATAAGGCGAGAGGAGGCCAAGCCGAGGGGAGCCCTGAGGTGATGCTTTGTCGATTCCTGTGGAGTTGACTGTAGCGACGTGCCTCAGGGATGGGCGGCCATCCCTGGGTGCCCTGACGTTGTGGGAGACGAGATGGCGAAATGACCCAGAGCGCCACGCCATACCATCCTCCGGACTGAGCCGAGCATCGAGGCTGGGTCGAGGCCGGGTCGAGGTCGGGTGGATAAGGCCGAATCCCTGGTATCGCGGGGGACGGACCTTGTCTTATCCTCCCTCGAGGGTGATTGATGGTGAATAGTGCGCGGTAGGGTGGATACAGTGACGGCTTTCACCTCCCATCACGGGATGGGCGGTAAAACAGTGAGACTCGACGTCGGTATTGTTCCCACGTTGACCCATGCCGTAGCCATGCCGGTCGGTGGTGGTAGGTAACCGCATTGAATGCTATGTCTTTTGTCCTGGGTAGGTGAAGAAAGGGTGTCGAGGAGCCGGGGCGCGGTCGAGGCACCCCGTCGAGCGGGCCTCGCACGAGTCGGAACTGGGACGCGGTCGAGGCGCCCCGTCGAGCGGGCCTCGCACGAGTCGGAGCCGGGACGCGGTCGAGGCACCCCGTCGAGCGGGCCTCGTACGAGTCGGAGCCGGGACGCGGTCGAGGCACCCCGTCGAGCGGGCCTCGTACGAGTCGGAGTCGGGACGCGGTCGAGGCGCCCCGTCGAGCGGGCTATCTTTTCATTGTGGTTTCGGTTATGTTAGTTTTTTGGCGATAGGTGTGGGTACCCCCGTACTGTTGGTACCGACAGTAGCCCCCGAGCCTTTGGGTGAGTGTGTGATCACTCTCCCAAAGGTTGGTCAGAACTGGAGTCGTAGCGTCGTGATTTTTCCGGTGGGGGCGCGCGAGCGCACCCGCCGGGTGTAGCCCCCGAGGCCTCGGTGGAGTATGGAGACTCCTCCGAGGTCTTGTTCGCGTTCGATTGGGGGATATTGCGGTCAAGCCCCCGAGCCTCGTGGGCGCGAGGTCGATCAGGGTCCCGGCCGTCTTTCGCTGTGCGACCCTCACGCTCCTTTTTTCGAAAAAAGGAGGAGGGGTGGAGAATGTCGTACTACCCTCGTTTGGGCCCGAGTCACGACGATCTCCGGTGAGCTTCTAGCGGGGGAATTCGAGTGAGAACCCGTGCCCCGTTCGTTGGGGGTCGGCTAGTGGCCCGGAGGCGCCCTCAAAAATACCAAGAAGCGGTCGTGTGGATCTCGATTCCCTTCGACAGGATTCGAGGGCTCGATGCCTCCCCCGGAGGGATTCCTACCACAACCTTCTCCTTCAGCCTCGAAAACGTCCTGGGGTGCCTCAAGAGCGTGGCTCGAGCCCTTGGCCATGTACGGGCGCACCCTGGGTCGTCTCTAACTCTGTTGCTCGAGGGCAGCTGTCGAACCCCGTTCGAGGGCCAGCTTTCGCTCCCTCGAGACTTACTGCGGGCTTCGCACCCATTTTTGCGGTCGGGACCCCGAGCCTCGCACGCACGAGGTCGATCAGAGTCCCGGCCGTCTTTCGCGACCCTCACGCTCCTTTTTCGAAAAAAGGAGGAGGGGTGGAGAATGTCGTACTACCCTCGTTCGGGCCCGAGTTACGACGATCTCCGGTGAGCTGCTAGCGGGGGAATTCGAGTGAGAACCCGTGCCCCGTTCGTTAGGGGTCAGCTAGTGGCCCGGAGGCGCCCTCAAAAATGCCAAGAAGCGGTCGTGTGGATCTCGATTCCCTTCGACAGGATTCGAGGGCTCGATGCCTCCCCCGGAGGGATTCCTACCACAACCTTCTCCTTCGGCCTCGAATACGTCCTGGGGTGCCTCGAGAGCGTGGCTCGAGCCCTTGGCCATGTACGGGCGCACCCTGGGTCGTCCCTAACTCTGTTGCTCGAGGGCAGCTGTCGAACCCCGTTCGAGGGCTAGCTTTCGCTCCCTCGAGACTTACTGCGGGCTTCGCACCCATTTTTGCGGTCGGGACCCCGAGCCTCGCACGCACGAGGTCGATCAGAGTCCCGGCCGTCTTTCGCGACCCTCACGCTCCTTTTTCAAAAAAAGGAGGAGGGGTGGAGAATGTCGTACTACCCTCGTTTGGGCTCGAGTTACGACGATCTCCGGTGAGCTGCTAGCGGGGGAATTCGAGTGAGAACCCGTGCCCCGTTCGTTAGGGGTCGGCTAGTGGCCCGGAGGCGTCCTCAAAAATGCCAAGAAGCGGTCGTGTGGATCTCGATTCCCTTCGACAGGATTCGAGGGCTCGATGCCTCCCCCGGGGGGATTCCTACCACAACCTTCTCCTTCGGCCTCGAATACGTCCTGGGGTGCCTCGAGAGCGTGGCTCGAGCCCTTGGCCATGTACGGGCGCACCCTGGGTCGTCCCTAACTCTGTTGCTCGAGGGCAGCTGTCGAACCCCGTTCGAGGGCCAGCCTTCGCTCCCTCGAGACTTATTGCGGGCTTCGCACCCATTTTAGACATACCTGGGGATATTTCGTTGGCCGGGCGCGTTTTTTCGGGAGACGAGATCGGCGCTGTATCGGCGTATGGTTACGACGTGGGGAGCGGCCACGTGCTTAGTTCCTGCGAGATATAAGGAAACGGTTAGGTGAGCGAGTTTATCGTGAAAAACTGCTCCTTACTTTTCGCGCGGCCGTTGGGCTTCCGTTCGGGCATATAAAGCTAAGGCCTTGGGGTCTCCGTTCCCCACCGGTTACTCGCATCCCTGCAATCCTTTGCCCTAGACATCCCCTGCCACATCGTGTTCTCCGCCCGTCTTGCCGCAGCCACCGCATCCTTTCCTTCCATCCCCCTCCCGACGACATCGATGGCAGGAAAGAGCCAGATCCTTCTCGCCGACGACTGGGCCGCCTCCTCGGTGACGGAGAGGAGGTTGGAGGAGTTGGTCGAGGACGGGCTGCTGCGGCCGAGGACGAACCTGGCGCAGCCGGAGTGGGTGGTGCCGCCCCCCGCCCACCAGGAGCCAGTGCCCCCTGAAGGGTACGTGGTGAGCTTCGTTAGCTTTCATGAGCGGGGGTTCGGCGTGCCGGCGTCGGTCTTCATGCGTGCGCTCCTCCACTACTACCGGGTGGAGCTTCACCACCTTTCCCCCAACGCCGTAGCGCAGGCCGCCATCTTTGCGGCGGTCTGCGAGGGCTACCTCGGGGTGGAGCCACAGTGGAACTTGTGGCTTCACCTTTTCAAGGCCGAGCTCTTCGCCAAGAGGGCGGGGGAGAAAGGCGTCCTGTGCGCGGCCCGAGTGGGGAGCTGCGTGCTGCAGGTGAGATCGGGTCGGACGGATCTATACATCCCGGCCCGACTCATCTCCTCGAACAGTGGGTGGCACGAGAGTTGGTTCTACCTCTGCAATGATGAAAATTAGTTGCCGAGGTACACCGGCCGCGTGCTGACTGCTCGGGAAGAGCATTGGTCGTACGGAGTGCCTGAGGCTGAGAAGACGCGCTTGGATCCGCTGCTGGCGGCGCTGCAGCAGCTTCGCCTTCGGGGCCTGACGGCTGCGGCGGTGGCAGCGGGCTTCCACCGCCGCAGAGTGATGCCGTTGTGCCAGCGTCGTCTCCGCCTGGACCAGATGACTCCGGAGGCGAACCTGGAGGGCACCCGGATGTCCCACGAATCCCTCACCCTTGAGGAGGTTCTCCGGCGGGCTCGCCGGATGGTCGGGAACTTCAAGGTGGAGGAGGCCAATCAGGTTCCCATGAGGCCTACCGAAGGGTGCGAATCCGTGGTACGTATCCCAGGGCTGAGGTATTGCTATTCTTGTTTTTTCGTGGATTTCGCTGATGTGGTCGAGGCCGGCGTGTAGGATTTGTCGGCGTTGCGGGAAACTCGCCCACCAGTCCCGGAGGACCGGCCTGCCCGGGAGGCTCGACGCCTGCATGCTTCCCAGAAGAAGTAGGCCAAGGAGACGGCCAAGAAGCGGGCGATCCGCAAGGCCATGAAGGCGGAGGCGTTGAAGAAGCGCCGGCGCCAGCAGGCCATCGATGGAGTGCCCCTGTCGCCGTCGCCTTCTGAGACAGTCTCGGGGGAGGACGACGGCAGCAGCGACGAAGATGACGATGCCCTGTCGCGGTATGAGATTGCGACCAGGCTTGGGGATCTCCCCGACATTCGCCCCCTGCTGGAGCCCATCAGGGGGGTCCTCCTCGGTCCTCGTGGTCGAGGAGGTCGAGGGGAAGAAGGTGGAGAAGGAATCTAGCCCCTCGAGGGGAGGGGCCGTTTTACCCCGGACCCGACGAGAGGGGTCGACGGGGACGTCCGCACCAGCCGGGGCCTCGCAAGCTCCGGCAGGGGCGGAGACGGTGGTACCGGCGTCGTCATCAGCGGCGGCGCCGGCAGGAGTAAGGACCCGAGGCCAGCTGGCCTCGGGAGCACAAAGGGCGCAGGGCGGTGTGTTGGCCGGGGCTCCCAGGAGCGCTCGGCCCGCTGGTGAGGCCGCCGCGACGCCACCAGCGGCCGTCCCGGGAGGCTCGAGCCGCGCGGGGTCGAGGTACTTGGTGCCGATTTCCGGGTAAGTATCTCAACTTGGTTGTCCTGCCTTTCCCAAAGTCCGTCGGCTGACAATTCTTCTTACTTCGCAGGCTGAAGCGGAAGGCGGAGCCAATGGGGCCTACCCCTGTGAAGTCGCTGCGAGCCAGCGCCGTTGTTCTCAACCGGACGGCGGAGCAGGACGTGGCCTGGGTTCGTCAGGTCGAGGCCACGAAAGGGCGCCTGCGGCATCAACAAGGGTCAGCCGACGCCGCGGCGGTTGTCGGCCCGGAGTCCGCCGTCGAGGGGGCCGAACCGGCGAAGGCGGCGGCTCTTGACGTGGTCGAGGCGGGGCCCCGGCCGTCGGGGACGGCCGAGGCTGCCGTTGCGGTCGCGACGAGCGAGGCACCCGTCCGCGACGCGGAGCGGGCGGGTGCTGACGTGACCAGGGAGGAGGTCGCGTCGGTGTCAGGGCAAGAGACGGTCCTGGCGAAGGGGTCGCAGCCGCGACAAGGCCCGTTGGCAGAGCCAGCGGGCATGGTGGAGGTCGGGGCGGTCGAGCCCCTATCCGGAGCACCCGAAGAAGAGGCGCCGGCTCCGGCGGTGCCGACGGTCGAGGCGAGGGTACCGGAGCCGTCGTCGGTCGAGGTGCCGGCTCCAGTGGCGCCGGCGGTCGTAAGTGCCCGCCCTCACGCTTCCCTCGACAACATCTCCCTGGACAAGGGAAAACAAACGATAGGGGTCGAGGGGGGTGAGGTCGCGGACCAGGCTGGTGTCGCGACGGCCGTTGGAGAGGTAGATACCGCGGGTGAGGCCGGTCCTTCCGCGGGACCGGGAGACGGCCCGGCCGGGTCGTCCTCCTTGTGGCCCGACATCGCCGCGCTGGCGATAGCGCGGGTCGAGGCGGAGCTGCCGAAGTAGGGGGGGGGGGGGCGTCCCTTGAGTTCAGGGACGCTACGAACCCCGACGCCGAGCCCGTCTTTGTCCTTAGCGACAAAGACGAGGTGCACCGATGGGAGTACCTCGAGGGCATCCGCCAGCACCTCGACCGGTTGCTTCGAGTGGCGTCCGGCGCTGTGCGGAGTATGGGGGATGGCACCGAGGTATGATCGACCCGTCGGCTCGCTTGATAGGCTGTTTTTTCTTCGGATTTGTGACCTTTTTGAATCGCGTTCAGGAGCTGAAGGAGTACTCCCGCCGCAAGTCACTCTTCATCCGGGACGAGAGTGGCGTGTGGGGCGTGTTGTCTCAGCAACGGGTTCTGGTCGAGGAGGCCCAGAAACGGCTATCCGATCGGAACGCCGAGATGGCTAATCTGCGCGTCGCATACGCCACATTGAAGGAAGAGGCGGCGCAGGCATGGGCGGCCGAGGCCGTGATGCGCACAAGCCTGGACAAGGCTCAGGAGGAGGCTACCCAGGCGCGCAGGGACCTCGAGCCCTTGTCTGCGCGGGTGAAGGAGCTCAAGGAGGATGTTTCCTAGGTTAGTCTTCAGCGCGACGCCTTCCATGCCGAGGTCACGACGCTGCAGGGAGCCGTCCAAAAGAAGGACGCAGCTCTCGAGTCTGCTCGGCAGGAGGTCGAGGCGCTAAAGGCAGCCATCCGTGACAAGGACAGCGCCTTCCTGGGGCTCGAGCGAACATGTAGGGGGCTCCGCGACGAGGTCGTGGGCCTGCAGACCCACGTCGAGGGTAAGTGTGGTTGTTATAGTCACGACGTTGAAGGCCCCGCGTTGGGCACTAATTTGTTTGTCGTGTTTCAGAGCTGGAGAGAGAGAACCGAGAGGCCCAATCGTGCGCCAACTCCTTCCAGAGCCTCTTCGAAGCCGAGGTCCGGAGGACCCAACTTCTCCAGGGCGCAATCACCACTGTGTGTGATGGCCTAGGGGTCGAGCCCGACACCGACACCGGGGAAGATGTTCCGGGGAACTCCTTCGTCCGACGGATGGTGGCGCTGGGCCGCCTTGCCCGGGAGAAGATACGGAACGGCCTCCACCACGGCGTGAAGAGGGCGCTGGCCGTCGTCCGTTCAGGGTTTGTGTTTGACATGAGGCTCGTTGCCGAGGGCTTCATCACAGACCCCGATCGGACGGACGAGGAGAATGAGGACGCCTGCGTGGAGCTAATCAAAGCCGCCGAAGAGCCTGGGAGTCGTCTGGCCTCGCTTTTTGAGGCCGAGGTGGTTCCTCCTACCGACGACGAAGGCCTGTGAGCCAAATCTGGGCATGAAGGCCCATGTAATAAGTTAGTATCTCGAATTTTGATCGTGGTGGCCGCGGAGGCCTAAAAAACTCGAAACATAAACTGGTTCGCGGTTGATTTAGTTTTACTCGAGCTTTTCTTCCCTTTATCGCACGGATCGTGTTCTCGCGTGATTTACCTAGCGCGCAGCTACATCCTTTGGCGTAAGGGAGCGAGTGGAGGTACCGTAGCCTCGGAGGCGTAAGTGATCTCGCGGCTCGACTGCCCTCGAGCTTCAGGGTGATGTTGCGGCCTAGTAAATCGTGTGAGAGCCTGATCTAAGCGACAGGGGGTATGTTCTTTTTTAATTTTAGGAACCGTTGTTTAGATCTTCTCAGCGTGAAGGCGTACCTCTAAAAGGCGCAAGGGTCGAGTGGAGGTACCGTAGCCTCGGAGGCGTAGGTGATGCTCCAGGCTCGAGAGCCCTTTCGAACCTTAGGGTGCTCTTTCAGCGAAGTCGATCTAAGAAACGGTTCTTAAATTTAAAAAAGAGCACAAGTTTTTTCGGTTTTTCGGGGACCGGGGGTTCCCCCCTTGCCAGCCCCCGAGGGAGGGTCGACTCTGGGAGTGCAGGGTCGATCCTTCCTCATTACGAAACGAGAAATTTTGAACATCGCTGTATTCTTTATTGACGAAAAAGGAAATACAGAGCCTCGAGGCTTTTTAAGGAAAGAAGCGACGTAGCTGTTCAATGTTCCAAGCGTTGGTGAGGGTTTCGCCCTTCTCGTTGGATAGCTTGTAGGTGCCCGGCTTTAGTACTTCTACGATGATGTACGGCCCTTCCCATGGTGGTGTGAGCTTGTGCCGTCCCTTGGTGTTCTGGTTCCGCCGCAGCACCAAGTCACCAACGTTGAGGTCACGCTTGCGGACGTATCTGTCGTGGTAGCGTCGGAGACCCTGCTGGTACCTGGCAGAATGCAACAGAGCCACATCTCGGGCTTCCTCGAGCTGGTCGAGGGCGTCCTGTCTTGTGGCGTCGTTGTGCCCTTCGTTGTATGCCTTCAACCTCGGGGACCCGTATTCTATATCGGTTGGTAGCATAGCCTCAGACCCGTAGACTAAGAAGAACGGAGTGAACCCCGTGGCTCGACTCGGCGTTGTTCTTAGGCTCCACAGGACCGAGGGTAGCTCGGCAGCCCATTTTTTTCCATGTTTATTTAGTTTGTCAAAGATTCTGGGCTTAAGGCCTTGTAGAACCATGCCGTTGGCACGTTCCACTTGCCCGTTTGTTTTTGGATGAGCCACGGCCGACCAGAGCACACGGATGTGGTGGTTGTCGCAGAAATCCAAAAACTTCTTGCCAGTGAACTGGGTGCCGTTGTCCGTGATGATACAGTTGGGGACCCCGAAGCGATGAACAATGTTAGTGAAGAAGAGTACAACTTGTTCGGACCTGATGCTGGTGATAGGGCGGGCCTCGATCCACTTGGAGAATTTGTCGATTGCGACGAGCAAGTGGGTGAAGCCGCTGGTCGTCCTTTTTAGTGGTCCGACAAGGTCGAGCCCCCAAACGGCGAACGGCCATGTGATGGGGATAGTTTGTAGGGCATGTGCCGGAAGATGAGTCTGTCTCGCATAGTACTGACAACCCTCGTAGGAGCGTACTAGCTTGACAGCGTCGGAGACCGCGGACGGCCAATAGAATCCTTGTCGAAAGGCATTTTCGACAAGGGTTCGAGGCGCAGCGTGGTGACCGCAAACCCCCGAGTGAAGATCGCCGAGCAGATTTCTGCCTTGCTCTTTCGTGATGCAACGTTGGAGGATACCGGTAGGGCTACGGCGGTAGAGCTCCCTGCTGTCGCCCATGATCACAAAAGTTTTGGCCCGGCGTGCGATCCGTCGAGCCTCAGTCCTATCCGAGGGGAGGTCCCCCTAGATGAGGTAGTCGAGGTACGGGACGCGCCAATCAGGCTCGAGGTCAGACGGTGGCGTCGAGTCTTCCACCTGCATGGCTTCAGCCCCGGTCGAGGGGGCTTCTGCCTCAGGTGGAAGGTCGATCGATGCCTCGTCGACCCCCCCATCTGGCCTGAGGTCGACGGATGGGCGCTGAAGGTCTTTCGCGAAGACGTCCGGTGGAACCTTGGCTCGACCGGACGCGATTTTTGCCAATTCATCAGCGGCCTCATTATACCTGCGTGCGATGTGGTTGAGCTCGAGGCCGTGAAACTTGTCCTCGAGGCGCCGTACTTCTTGGCAGTAGGCCTCCATCTTGGGGTCGCGGCAGCTCGAGTTCTTCGTCACCTGATCGATCACGAGTTGAGAGTCGCCTCGGACGTCGAGGTGTCGGACCCCGAGCTCGATGGCGATTCTCAACCCCGTGACGAGTGCCTCGTATTCGGCGACGTTGTTAGACGCAGGGAAATGAAGCCGGATGACATAGCGCATGTGAACCCCGAGGGGTGAGACGAAGAGCAAGCCCGCGCCTGCTCCCGTTTTCATCAATGACCCATCGAAGTACATGGTCCACAGCTCCGCCTGGAGCTGTGCTGGGGGGAGTTGTGTGTCAGTCCACTCGGCCAGAAAATCTGCTAATACCTGTGACTTGATAGCTTTTCGCGGCGCATAGGACAATGCCTCGCCCATGAGCTCGACCGCCCATTTGGCAATCCTACCCGAGGCTTCCCGGTTCTGGGCTATCTCTCCCAAGGGGAAAGAAGAAACCACAGTAACCGGGTGACCCTCGAAGTAGTGTCGGAGCTTGCGCCGCGTCAAGATGACAGCATACAGCAGTTTCTGGATCTGTGGGTATCGACACTTTGTTTCTGAGAGCACCTCGCTAACGAAATAGACCAGCCTCTGGACGAGCAAGGTGTGCGCCTCCTCGGCCCGTTCGACAACCAGGGCGGCACTGACTACTTGTGACGTTGCGGCGACATAGAGTAGGAGTGGTTCCCCCGGGGTCGGAGGGACGAGGATCGGTGAGTTAGAGAGGGTGGCTTTCAGTTTCGTGAGAGCCTCCTCAGCCTCGAGGTTCCAGGAAAAATGGTCCGATTTTCTCAAGAGACGGTACAGAGGGAATGCTTTTTCGCCGAGGCGTGAAATGAAACGGCTGAGTGCCGCCAAGCAACCTGTGACTCTTTGTACGCCTTTGAGATCTCGGATGGGGCCCATCTTGGTGATTGCAGAGATTTTTTCAGGGTTGGCCTCGATGCCACGTTTAGATACGATAAACCCTTAAAGCATACCTCGTGGGACGCCGAAGACACATTTCTCTGGATTGAGTTTGATGTTTTTTGCCCTGAGGCAATTGAATGCAATGTCGAGGTCGCTGACCAGATCGCCGGCAAGTTGGGTTTTGACCACGATGTCGTCGACGTAAGCCTCGATGGTCGACCCAATGTGCCCCCCAAAAACATGTTGCATGCATCGCTGGTACATCGCCCCTGCGTTCCGGAGACCGAAGGGCATCATAACGTAGCAATACATGCCGAATGGGGTGATGAATGAAGTCGCGAGCTGGTCGGACTCCTTCATTTTGATTTGGTGGTAACCGGAGTATGCATCTAAGAATGAGAGAGTTTCACATCCCGCGGTGGAATCAACGATTTGATCAATGCGTGGCAAAGGGAAGGGAACTTTCGGACATGCTTTATTTAAACCAGTATAGTCTACGCACATCCTCCATTTCCCACTCTTTTTTCTAACTAAGACAGGATTAGCTAGCCACTCGGGATGATGAACCTCCTTGATGAACCCGGCCTCCAACAGTTTGTGTATCTCCTCGCCGATGATCCTGCGCTTCTCCTCGTCGAAGCGGCGCAGGCGTTGCTTCACCGGTTTGGATCCGGCCCGGATCTCCAAGGCGTGCTCGGCGACTTCCCTGGGTATGCCTGGCATATCCGAGGGACTCCACGCAAAGATGTCGACGTTCGCGCGGAGAAAGTCGACGAGCACTGCTTCCTATTTAGGATCGAGGGTGACGCTGACGTTCAGCGCCCTCCCCTTGGGATCAGCGGGGTCGAGGGGTACGAGCTTGACGTCTTCGGCGGGCTCGAAGCTGCCGGCATGGCGTTTTGGGTCGGGGATCGCATTGGCTAGGCCGTCGAGGTCTGCGGCCAAGATCACTGACCCAAAAACAGCCTCGCCGTGCTCGACGCACTCGACGTCGCACTCGTAGGCATGTTCAAACAAGGGCCCTACAGTGATGACACCATTTGGGCCAGACATTTTGAGCTTGAGGTAGGTGTAGTTCGGGATTGCCATGAACTTGGCGTAGCATGGGCGTCCCAGGATAGCGTGGTACGTTCCACGGAATCCGACCACTTTGAAAGTGAGAGTTTCCTTTCGGAAGTTGGCCGGCGTGCCAAAGCAAACAGGCAGATCGACCCGCCCGAGGGGTTCCGCCCGTTTCCCTGGCACGACTCCGTGGAAGCCCCCGACGCTAGGCTGGAGGCGCGCTCTGTCGACCCCCAAGAGGTCGAGGGTCTGAGAGTAGATAATGTTAAGACTGCTCCCGCCGTCCATGAGCACTTTGGTGAGGTGTGTGTTGGCGATGACGGGGTCAACGACGAGTGGATAGACCCCCGGGTTGGGGACGTAGTCTGGGTGGTCATCACGGTCGAAAGTGATGGCTACCGCAGACCAATCAAGGAAACGGGGTACTACCGATTGTACGGAGAAGACCTCGCGCCGTTCTCGCTTGCGCTGACGCGCAGAGAGGCAGGTCGAGGGTCCCCCGTAGATCATGTAGCAGTCGCGGATCTCGGGAAATTCCCCGTCCTTGTCGTCACCCTTAGGGTCCTCCCCCTTGTCGTCCTTCTTGGCGCCGGCACCCTCGAAGTACCTGCGCAGCATGTGACAATCCTCGAGGTTATGGTTAGTGAGTCCCTTGTGGTAGGGACACGGCTCTTTGAGCATTTTGTCGAAGACGCCCCCGCCGGGGGGGCCTCGAGGTTTCTTGTGCTCGGTAGCAGCGACGAGCTCGTCGGCCGGGGCCTCGAGCTTGCCCTGCTGGCCTTTCTTCTTCCTGCGGTTGTTTCTCTTAGGGCCTCGGGTGGAACTCGCGGGGTCGTCGACCTTCTGCTCCTCCCTCGCCGGCTCACCGCCAAAGATCGCACCAACCGCCTCCTCGCCGGAGGCGAAGTTGGTGACGATGTCCATCAATCCGTTGGCAGTGAGCGGGGTGTTACGGCCCAACTCCCGGACCAACTCCTTACAGGTGGTACCGGAGAGGAAGGCCGTAATCACGTCGGAGTCGGTGATGTTGGGGAGCTCGGTGCGCTGCCGGGAGAAGCGTCGGATGTAGTCCCGGAGGGACTCATCTGGTTTCTGCTTGCAGCTCCGGAGGTCCCACGAGTTGCCGGGGCGCATGTAGGTTCCCTTAAAATTTCCCTCGAACACCCTTACGAGATCGTCCCAGTCGTGGATCTGCCAAGGTGGGAGATCCTCGAGCCAGGCTCGGGCGGTGTCGGAGAGGAACAGGGGGAGTTGCCGAATGATGGCCCGGTCATCGGTGGCCCCGCCCAACTAACACGCCAAGCGGAAATCGGCGAGCCAGAGTTCGGGTTTGGTCTCGCCGTTATACTTGGTGAGAGTCGTGGGGGGACGGAACCGAGCCGGGGGCACTGTCTCACGGATTGCCCTACTGAACACCCGAGGGCCTGGAGGTTCGGGTGAAGGGCTACGATCTTCCGAGCTGTCGTAGCGTCCGCCCCTGTGGACGTGGTAGCCTCGAGCTACACCGTCACCGTGTTTGCGTGTGCGACGCTCGACGATGTTGCCACGGGTGTCTCGAGGCTCGCGGTCGTTGGTGATGGGCTCAGGGGCAGGTGCTACCCGGTTTCGCCGGGCAGGCTCGGGATGAACCGAGGCTTCCCTCTCCTGTCGGGAAGGCTCGAGGGTCCGCTCCGAGGCTGCTTCGCGCCGCCTCGAGGCAGAGCTCTCGGCCTGCTGCATGGCGGCAGTCTCGAGGAGTCCTCGGATTTCGTCTCGAGCCCGACAGGCGTCAGGGTTTGACGGCTCGGGCATGTTGCGCAGGAGCATGGCAGCGACGACAACGTTTTGGCTGGCTCGAGCAAAAACCGGGGGGTCGACCGCCCGGTCCTCGTCGATGCGACGGTTGACGTCGCGAGCCCTCTCACGAGCTCTCCCGCCAAATGCGTGTTCCGCACGCTCACGCTCGAGGGTTTGCTGGAGAAGATCTAGGTTTTCGCGTTCCTCGTCAAGCTGGTCCTGCAACTCGCGAAACTGTTCGAGCTGCGCTCCTTGATCCGCAAGGAACCGAGGCTCGTTTCGCTTGGCAGGAAGCTCGACATGAGGGGGCGTGTGCCTTTCTTCGACCGGCTCTTCGTCCTCTGATTCCGAGGTGCTTTCAACGTCGATGTTGAAGCACTCACGAGTCGGATCATAGGTGTCGTCAGCCGAGTCGGAGTCAGGTGCGCCAAAATAGTAATATGACGGGGGAATGTGCGGCCGTTGCCAACCATCACCGAGGTGGTGACGTGAAGAAGCAGTCACACGAGGTTCTATTTCTGGTGTCTCCGCAGAGTCCCGATAATCAGAAGCCGGCGTGGACGCGACTAGGTCCAGAGTGGAGCGTAGATGGTGTCCGGGGAGTTCCTCATAAGCGCTCATGCGAGTGCTCACGGAGGATGCATACACCCGGGCGACCGAGTCTAGTCCAAACGGGAATGGTGATGGGGACGTCACTGCCCGTGGCGAAATAGATGCTACGGACAGTGGTGTCTCACCGGACGGGGGAGCAGCGGGATTCCTCGTCGGCACGCGACCCTCGGCTAGGCTCATCCTTCCCAAATCTTCCAAAAGGAGATCTGGGCTGGCGCCTGTCTGGGGGGTGCCGGACCGGGGGATCCCATCGCCCTCAGTCAGGTAGAGACGGTGGTTGTACCGGGCTCGCCGTCGCCGGGCGGCCCGCGACCGCCTGGAGCGACGGTGCCGGTTGACTGCTCCCCCGGGCTGGGAGAGCTCGTAATCTTCGTCGGTTGGGTGCCTGGGTGGGAGTAGGACCATGTCGTAGCCAGAGCCGAGCGACATGAACTCCAAACTCCCAAACCAGATCACCGTACCCAACGGGATCGGGCGTTCGGGGTTAGCCATCCAGGAAGAACGGCGACAGAGCGAGGTTTGCACGCAGCGCTCCCCTACCTGGCGCGCCAACTATCGGTGTTCGGACCAAGGGGGTCCTAAACCAACGAGTAAATGCTGCGTAACTCTTTCCTGGATGGTGATGCAAGGAGAACACACGGGGGTTTATCCTGGTTCGGGCGAAAGAAGGCCCTACGTCCAGCGGGGGGGAGAGGTTTGTATTTCCTTGCACCGAGGTGCTCGTGTAGGGGTTACAAGCAGGCGAGAGAGGGTGTCGAGCCCAAGTCTCAAAGGGAAAAGGAGAAAGGTGGTTGCTTGACATGTTGATCTCTTGCTTTCGTTGTTCGGTCGGGTGGTTGGTTGTTTTGTCTGTCCGTGATGTTTCTTGTTCGTCCCCCTCCCTCTGTCGAACCCTGGCCTACCCTTTTATAAGGCGAGAGGAGGCCAAGCCGAGGGGAGCCCTGAGGTGATGCTTTGTCGATTCCTGTGGAGTTGACTGTAGCGACGTGCCTCAGGGATGGGCGGCCATCCCTGGGTGCCCTGACGTTGTGGGAGACGAGATGGCGAAATGACCCAGAGCGCCACGCCATACCGTCCTCCGGACTGAGCCGAGCATCGAGGCTGGGTCGAGGCCGGGTCGAGGTCGGGTGGATAAGGCCGAATCCCTGGTATCGCGGGGGACGAACCTTGTCTTATCCTCCCTCGAGGGTGATTGATGGTGAATAGTGCGCGGTAGGGTGGATACAGTGACGGCTTTCACCTCCCATCACGGGATGGGCGGTAAAATAGTGAGACTCGACGTCGGTATTGTTCCCACGTTGACCCATGCCGTAGCCATGTCGGTCGGTGGTGGTAGGTAACCGCATTGAATGCTATGTCTTTTGTCCTGAGTAGGTGAAGAAAGGGTGTCGAGGAGCCGGGGCGCGGTCGAGGCACCCCGTCGAGCGGGCCTCGCACGAGTCGGAACTGGGACGCGGTCGAGGCGCCCCGTCGAGCGGGCCTCGCACGAGTCGGAGCCGAGACGCGATCGAGGCACCCCGTCGAGCGGGCCTCGTACGAGTCGAAGCCGGGACGCGGTCGAGGCACCCCGTCGAGCGGGCCTCGTACGAGTCGGAGTCGGGACGCGGTCGAGGCGCCCCGTCGAGCGGGCTATCTTTTCATTGTGGTTTCGGTTATGTTAGTTTTTTGGCGATAAGTGTGGGTACCCCCGTACTGTTGGTACCGACACTACCCAAGTGAACGTAATCATCCATCACATCTCCGAAGTGGTCTTGAAATGTAACTGATGATGAAGTGGAAAACTCCATGGAGCCTAATCAAGACATTGTGCATAGAGAAAATGAAAGACAAGCACACTTAGGCTATCCACACTCATCATCCTCTAAATCCATCATCTATCCGTCCTAGTCATCAAGATTCTTTCCTCTATACCTCTTTCTCCGCACTCATCGTCCTTTATATCCCATACTCTATACCAACTACCAGCAGTAGAGCTCACTTGTCAGTTTATCTAAATATATCCATGTGAGATCTAGTTTTAAAGGATTTATTGAAACGAATTTAATGGTGCAATCGGAATTTAATTTGACTTTTTGGTTTGTGAGTTATAACATTTTTTTAAGTGTTGAAAAAGTGAGGCCCGCATAAACCTCTCTTCTCTCTCCTCCTTTCCCGTGGCGCTCTCTCTCCCGTCGCTTTAGGCCATTCAAGTGGGCCAGCCCTGCATACCGGATGAACGCTACTGTGCTACATATAGCGGACGAGACGTCATTCCGGACCAAATCCAAATGCAACTGCATGCAATTGCAGTATCCTTTACAGGATAGCGCTGCGGTCAGTCTTATAGTCAAGAGAACACCAGAAACTGGCTGTAAACCTGAACGAGTCTAGAATTCTGGATCCATTAAAAGGAGACCCAAGGAAAAAAACACTATACACTATAACTCAATAATCACGAAATGAAAGGCATTCATGTCATTTTTGGAAATCAATAACTCAGAATCTAGAATTTGGTGAGCACAACCACAGCCAAGCAAATCTGGAACAATAAGCAAGGTTAACTGTATCAATTTAAGTATTATATCAACTGAAGAATTCAAGCTATTACAACTCGTAACTGTTCAACTATACCACAAATATCCAATATGCCTTACTACTACGCAGTGAAGTTCTGGTGAAGCCAACTGAAGTTGCAATGCAGTAAGCGTGCCATGACAAGTTGTATCAACAGATAACCATGCCCTCAAGCAGAGAGCTAGAAATCCCTCCTACCGCAGGGTCCTCAAGCAGAGAACCAGGAACCCCATCCCTAGACAAACCTTGACTGGCGGCTAAGAAAGCAGCAGACATGAGAACCATTGGTGCCCAGAGAAGGCTTCAGCTCATCGCATGGACATCAGTTTGCGCCTTTGGGCAACTACCTTGGAAGGCTGAGCAGCCTTTGGAGTTTCCTTCATATGACGCCTCACCATCTTTTCAATCTGCTCTATTGAACTTGACAGTTTCTTCTCCAGATCAGCAGGAGATGGATCATTTGGCTTGGATGGAGCCATCTGCAAGGAGCAGTTCGATGGAGAGGAAGATGCCCCTTGCTTGTCCTCAGCCACAGAAGTCACTCTGTTCGCAACACCTGAAGTTGAGCCAGGACCAGAGGCACCAACACCCAGTGTTTCTTAAGTTTGTGTGCTTTGAGAATCAGGATCACTATGCTCTGCATGTACTGGAGTTGTTGGATCCACAGGCTGTGCAGAATCTTCATTCCATTGGATATGTTGCCGAGCCGCATCCTCCTCTAGGCGATTTCTTTTCTCAAGAGCCTGTAAATTGCAATTAGTACAGCAGCATATCTCAGGGGATACATAATGCATCTAGATTTGGTATGTGTACATTTTTTTCCTACCTATAGTTAACAGTGGAAAAGCAATTTTTGGTGCGTCAACAAACAAAAGCATGGACTGTCTATACTAAGTGAAATGTGTTCATATGAGGCAAGTAACTTTCTACAGAGAAACAAACAAACTCTGCTGAGCTTGAAGCAAATTTTGCTACAAAATCTACGTTAACTGTCAATGTGGTAAGCAACAATGACTCCATGGCGTGTTTATACTCATTCTTTTATATGACAACAGTATAATTACTTATCCACAGGGAAAAATTCCAATCCAGTGGATACGTACTGGATTATCCTTCAATGATTCAAATCAAGAAAAGTACATTGCACAGTATGAGTGGGTGTGAGTGGGGTTTTAGGGTCCATGTATGACTCTTTCTTCTTCTATTAATATAATGATACGCAGCTCTCCTACGTGTTCGAGAGAAAAAAAAATTGCACAGTATGCAAAGATGCTTTACATTGTGTATAAGCGAAAGCATAAAGATACTTCCATAATTTTAGCATTGAAAATGGCTGAACCAGTAAAACTTCAGAACTAAAGAAAAGATACCAAAATATAATGTACCAACAAATATCTTGAATATACTGAAGAACAATATGCACACTCTGCAGATAAAGCAGAACTGAAGTTGCAAATATCCTGAATAGATTCATGAATGTTGAATTTATTACATGTTAAATGAATGGGCATCTCAGAAGCGAGGAAGAGAGGCAACATGGGTTTGGTAGGCTGCTGCAAATAAGATCCTCTATACAAGCATTCGATAGAAATGTACGTTGCCAGTAAAGTCTTCAAGTATACTTAACTAATATAGTAATATACTACATATGGTGACATATATGAGATAAAAGTATACTCTAAGTGAGCTGGTTTGAGTCTCGAGGGAGCATTAGACCTTTCTCTGGTTTTAAGCACATTTATATTGCTGGCTATATAAACTGAGAATTGCAAGATCCAAGCAGACAGAACAAAAGGGTGCTGATTGGCCTAAGACAATCATTGCTAATCTATTTGAACTACACCAACTTCTATGTTAATCACTTATCACTGAACTAAGCATAAGAAGGCTTGCTTAGCCTGCAATTTCATGCTACTGTCATTCTCAGTCAAGTCATGGTGACTGTATATAGTTCTAGCATTGTGAAGTTATGGCATAACATTAGCACAGAACAGACACAATATTTAAGGAATTTATACAACATCCCAATACAGTCTAGGGAAATAGGTAACCACCTTTACGATTGATGTGATGTCACGGAGTGGGGTCCTTGGGTACCAGTCAGGTAGGGGGCTCCTCCTCTTTGGTTTAGCCCTCGCTGCACCCGCGGGTGGCACATTCTCCTTGTTGCTGAGATGTGTTCGGACCCGTCGAGCCAGCGGCTTGACGGCGCCCTTCGCCACCAAAGCTCCTGGTGATGCCACCCTCCTCCTGATAAAAAAGCCACCAGCAGAGTTGCTGGCAAGTGCCGGCCTGCTGGCAGTCCTCAGTTGAGGCATCTTGTAGTCCTGAGAGAAGTTTGTATAGCGCATCGGTGAGACAGTGATTCAAGAACCAACCAGACAATGAATCAGCAGATCAGTAAATGGCCAAGCAATCATAATTTTCCTTACAGTTCTGCTCTCGTTCTGCCCTGATTCCTATTGCTCTTCTCCTGGATCTACGCAAGGAATTCTTGGCGCCCTGAGCGCTGTTGCTCTTCCCCTGGATGCGTGAAATAAAATTTCGGATGAAACTGCCAAATTGGCAAGAAGAATTCAGAGAGCACGTGAGCAACCTATTCACCAAAATCTACGCAACTGCTCGGCTTCTGCCTCTCCGCGATTTCTCCCAATGTCAACGCGATCCCTACGACTCTAGGACACCTGCAAGGAAAACGCAAGGCAAACGAGAGCTACAGTTCAGACAAGAGCTTCAAGAAAACCATGAAAATCCCAGTCGCTCTACTCATATTCCCGCCTCAATTCCCCCATCCTTCGCAGATATTCGAACCCAAAATAACCCGTGAAACACGCCAGAACAAAGCGACCGAGGCTGAACCAAGAAAATCCCCCACAAGAACAAACCAAATCCCCCCTGTTTTCCTTCGATTCTCACCTCGAACAGGTTCCCTCAGCTCCTGATCCCGCCTCCGAATCCTTACCCTTCCGCAGATCTGCGACAACGGAACCAAAAGAAGAACTGCGTCACCAAACCGCTCGGAAAGATGCAAGAACACAGCCGACGGAGAACAGCGAAGATTCCTCACGATTTGCTTCGCTCCTCTCTGAGCCGCGGCGATCCGGTCCCCGCGACGGCTGCTTGATACGATACAACCCTGATTGGGGTGTGATTTCTGGGTGGATTCCCTAGGGTTTGAGCCTGGATGGAGAGGGCTTCTGGCTACGGCCTCTCCGCCTCTGTCTACTGAGCGGGATGTCCGTTCAAACCTATTGGGGTTGTTTAGTTGGTGAAAAAGTTTGGGTTCGGCTACTGTATCACTTTTCGTTTTATTTGGTAATTTACGTCCAATCATAGACTAATTAGGCTCAAAAGATTTGTATCGTGATTTACAGCCAAACTGTGCAATTAGTTTTTTCTTTCATCTATATTTAGTACTCCATGCATATGCCGTAAGATTCGATGTAACAGGTAGCACTTTTTGGGTTTGCTTTTTGCAAACTAATTGCTCTTGAAATGGCGAGGCAGAGATGAGCCGGTGCACCGTGTACGGTACCCTTGGTGGACCCCGACTCGCATCTGGACGTTCGTGTTGTGAAGCGCGACCGATGGACGGACAGGATGGATCCGGTGTATGGACCAAGCGCGTGCGGTTGAAATGGTGGGTCTGAAATGGTAGAGCCGCGGAGGTCGACACGGCCGGTGTACGGCGCGTTTGGTGGATCGTGATCCCGTCTGTGTGAATTTCGAATTTCTAGACCGTTGGCCGAGAGACGAGAGGGTTTGGTTTGGACAGCTCCGTGGGTGAAAGCCCAGATTTTCCGCTCTACAGAGAAGAAGGCACGAGGAGAAGCCAAAAAAAAAAAAACTTCACCTGGCTCCACACTTTAGGGCCTGTTTAGTTCCTGAAAATTTTTGGAAAACGCTACTGTAGCAAATTCGTTGTTATTTGACAAATATTATCCAATCATGGACTAACTAGGCTTAAAAGATTCGTCTCGTGAATTTCGTCTAAACTGTGTAATTAGTTATATTTTTTATCTATATTTAATGCTTCATGCATGTGTCTAAAGATTCGATGTGACGGGGAATCTGAAAAATTTTGCAAAATTTTTGGGTAACTAAACTGGGCCTTACAGTCCAAGCGAAAATGCCCCTCCATGCAGGCCGAAGTGTGGGCGGCGAGTGAGGCGGAGGCGTCAGCAGGCTCGCCGTCGGGGCAGAGCTGAGGTGGAGTAACTCCATCGGGTCAGGACAGCTCCAATGCGGACCTGAGGCGGAGTGGCGTGGGCATGGCGGCAAGGCGTCATCGAGTGCCACAACGGCGAGGTGGAGCGCAGGAGCAGGCGCAACCGCAAGGAACTATGCCGGCGCGGGCAAGTTGCCCGGTGGCCTGAACCCGGTTGGCACGGGAGTGCTGCCCCGTAACAAACCGCGCACTCCATGATGCCGCATGCCCGCATCTGCTGTGTTACTGCTCGCCACTTGGCCCCGCCCGCAGCCAGTCTGCTCCTGCGCCGCTCTATCTCCGCCGCTCGACATGGAAAAAGGAAGTGACGATGGGGATGGTTATCCGATAGATGAGCCAACGGATAAGGCAATATATTATAGTATTTTCCCCCTAAAAATAATAGTATATTCTATAGTGAAAAGGACTCTCCGGTTCAGACTTTATTTTAACTAGCAAATATGCTTGTGCGTTGCAACGGGAAATAAAATAAAAGAATCTCATGGAACAATAAAATTTTTTGGTTTGGATAATAAAAAATCAATCATGTTTTATTAATTGTTGACCACGTCATTGCACTTAGCCACATGTATATGGCCTTTTTTTTTATCTGGCTTGTATATACAGCAGCACGAAATAAATCGATCATCATGTTTTATGGTTGCCCACGCCACTATACCTAACCACAGGTATATGTCCTTCTCTTTTTTTTATATATCTGGCTTGTATATATAGCAACACGAAAGTTACAGAATCAATATGCGCATAGCACCTGGGTTATGGCTACTGCTGCTACCGTGTTAATGTGGACGGAGAGTTCGAACTGAATAATTAGAAGGGTTCTCACCGGGACGTTTAATGGAAAATAATAAATAAAAGAAAACAAAGGATTTGAATTAGAATTCTTATTCAGGGTATTACTCAAATCGGAGAGATCTACTTGATTAGGATTCTTATAGTTATCTTAAGATGCCCCTATTCAGGTTATTACTCAGATCGGAGAGATCTACTTGGATTAGGATTCCTATCTATCTAGGTTATCTTAAGAAGCCCCACATATACGACCCAATACGTTTTGGAATCGGACTCCGTATCGCGCTAGACAAGAGCTATTCTAACTCGTATGAGAGCATGAGTTATATATATAAGTTCAGATGGAAGAAACTCTCTATTGTTCAGTAGTTAGAGGAGAACGGACCAAAAAAAATGAACGGATAAAAAAGGCTGAAATTTTACCTATTTATTATTAGGTATAGATTTAAGTTATATATAAGCTATATACTCTCAGGCCGGGCCACTAACTGTGTTTTGTGTTTGTATGGCTAATTTGGGCCGTTTCTTTCTTGTATATATAATCTCAAATGCTAATGCTCCACCACAGACGTCCATTCAGCGTCAGCGTCGGTTATTCTGGACGCGGCTAGTTGGGCTGCGGACCAGCCCAACAGGCATGTTCCCCTCGTCGGCATACACGGTTTCTCCAAAAAAAATATATAAAAAAGAAAAGAGAGCGACATCTTATCTTCTCCATTCGCATCGGCTCCATCGCACTGCCCGCCCTTCGGTCTCGTACGCACAAACTCTGCTAGCGCCCGTGTCCGCACGAGTGTCGCTACCGTCCGCATACACACGAGCATCGAGTGCCACCACTAGCCGCGTACGCACGAGCTCCACCGGCGCAGCCCACCCATGGTGAGGGAGACCGCAGCCGCCTCCACCACGGGGGTCGGACGCCTGGTCAGCGACCAGGAACACCTCCGCCTCCGCCTGCCCATCTCGCTACGGCCGGGTGTGGAGTTCGCCCGTGCGCAGCTCATGGCAGCCCGGGTGGAGCTTGCCTACCCAATTCGTCATGGCCAGGGCGGAACTCGCCCGCGTGCAGCCCATGACGACCGGGATAGAACTCCACACGTCGACAAGGATCCATACTCCTAAATAGCAAGGAGATGTTTGCTTTGAAATTGCATGTTGCAAGTATTTATTTCAAGTGTTTCAGAAGTATGTTGCAAATGTTTTATATCGATGTTGCAAAAGTAGATCAAGATGTTGCACATGTTGCAATGGTGTTTTCAAGCGTATGTCCCAAATGTTTCATCTATTTCAAACATACGTTGCAAGTGTTTCATCTAGATGTTGCAAAAGTAGATCTGAATATTGCATATACATGCATGTTGCAAGCGTTTCAGGGGTTTCATACATATGTTGCAAGTGTTTTATCTGGACGTTGCATATGTTTTGCAATGGCTATAAACATGTTTTTTCTGGTGTTTCAGACGTATGTTGCAAGTGTTTCAAATATTTCAAACGTATGTTGCAAGTGTTTTATCTAGATGTTGCAAAAGTAGATATTGGTGTTGCACATTTTGCAGTGGGACCCATCTGTAGCAACCACCAGCTGCAACTGTTGGGCCCGCCTGCATGTTGTAACACCCTCAGTGTTCCGCGCTAAAAACGCACCAAAGCATATCATGAGCATCATCTCTTTGTGTTCTTGCATATGTTGAAATGCGTAGAACCATTTGAGTAACTTAAAATAATTAATAAAAGTGTTAAAATGGGAGTTGATGCAATAGCCGTGTTATATCATCTAAGGTTGGAAACTAATTTTTATTGAACAAAAATGCTATAGGACATATAGGTGAACCTTGAATAAAGTTTGTAGTGCGAACTTCGTAGAAGATGGTGCAATGTTCGTCATAGCAAGGTGTCATAGTTAGTTGATAGTTCCAGTAGCTCGAAAAATGAACTTGTAACAAAAATCAGCCCTAGGCTTAGAGCGAACGCCAAGTTTTTGAACAGCAGTGGCAAGGCCGTGTTCGCGAGTGTTTTTCGAAGAACTTAGCAGAGATGTGGGGTCATTTTACAGCTCGGTTAGGATGACTGAAGGTTGTTTGTTGGTGTAGTGGAGATGGTGAGGTCAGCTTTGAGCTAGTTTGGCATTTGTGCGCGCTTTAATAATCGTGCAAGGCACCTGTTGGCACTGATTCAGTCAGTGTTCACGGTCACCTTCCGGTGGGTGCTCGCCGTGGCCTTGCTCGACTGGGCCACGCGCTTGGCTACGCCGTTGTGGGCCGCCTTGCACCGCCGCTGCCACTGCCCCGCGGGCCACCTTGCCTTGGCACCGCTATTACGGTGGTCCCACGCTGTGTCGCCCTTGCCTCGCCGTCGCGTCATCGCTTGGGCGGTGGCCGCCCTGCCATGCTGGCATGGCACCATGCGGGCCAGGTGGGCAACATGCGAGCGCAAGTTGTCGCGTTGGAGTAACTCACCATCCCTGCCTACCTATTCGAAGCCAAGCTGCCACCGCCCGAGCCATGCAACCATGCCGTCCTCCCCTGCCTTCCCGCCACTGCCGCCATAGACCCGCCTTCATGCCCCACCCTCCACCATCTCACGCCAATTTGCCGTAGACGTAGGGTCACAACGACCTGACCCACCTCCCTGACCCCCCGCACCTGAGCCAATGGAGCCATGACAACCTCCAATTTGGAGCATAGGTCTAGCCGCGCCTTTTCTAGGGCAGATTTCCCCTCTCCTTGGACCGCCGTCCACCGATCGTCCTAGGCCAATTGGGTGCACCACTAGAGCCTCCTTGGTCCCTTGTACGTGGTGTGCGCCATAGTTGGAGCTGTAGCGCCCCGTTCCTCTGGTGACACGACCGTGTCCGCCCGGGGCGCCGCCGCACCTCTCGGGTCACGCGTGGCCAGCTCGTCTCCGAGCAGCTCCCAGATTGCCATCGCCTCAGCGGTGTTCGTGGTAAGCCACTGATGCTCGTAAGCCGTCTCGTCCGTTTTGTTGTTGTCGTAGCTCACCGGAACGGCGGCGCCACCCCTTGTAGTCATCTGTCATCGTGGAGGAGTCTTCTGGCTGCGTCCCTGGAGGTGTGCCTCTGCCCTGAGTCGCATGTCGGTCCCCAGGTGAGGGTCGACCTCCTATTTTGCCGTCGGTGGGTCTAGGTTGGCCGGCGTAACGGCCTTTGCCGGTGCGCGCCGCGCCGGAGCGCAGGAGGGTGTCCAGGGACCTTGCTATTGCAAGGGTAGGATGTTTTAGGGTTGTTCTTGCAAAGCCTGTGACTAACGGAATAGTGCGGAGTGAAGTGTGGATATTTCGGTTTAGGGCGAGGGTGATTTTACAAGTTTCCAGAGTGCGGGCTTTCCCTAGCCGTGGGCCGTGTCGAGTGGTCATGGGCATGCCATGTGGGCTGCCTCGCGTTCTCGGGCCGTGCCGCGCTGGCCGCGGGCGTGCGCGCTGCGCGTTTGTGGGCCACGCCGAGGAATTCGACTTCCTGTACTAGCGGTTTAGAATTGATTTTATGATTTAGTGCGGAGCTAAACTTTGATGAATTATAACGACTTGTGTAGATGTCCAAAAATCGTGAAACCACTTTAGTTGAGTTCCTAAATCCATGCTCTATCCATTGGTGAATTTCAATTGTGCATAGCTGTGATGATGCTAGGATTATTAAATCAATGCAAAAGACAACGAATATTAATGCACCCAATCTTGTAGGAATTTTTGTGGCAAATCTAGGATGACTTTAGCTCTGCAATTTTTACAGTAGCTTCATGATGTTATTAGATGCTTGCTGTAATTTTTGTAGCCTTTAAATAGCTTGCTAGATCGGGTAGCTAAGTTTCCCTAGTAGTGCTTTGTATGGAATCGGTAATAAAAAGATGATATGCGTTTAGTTGTTAGAGAATAGCTAGATCAGTTAATTCTTGCTTAGTAGAAACAATGGGTAACTTAGCACATTAGCCTTCAGAGTTAGCTAACTAGCTTAGTAGTTGTTGCTATCTTTTAAGAGCTATTGTTGTCACCTTATTAAGTGTCGCATTATCATTTCATGCATGTAGATCACGAGGTAGTTGAGTACGTTGCCGCGAAGGAGTAGGACTACGAGGAGATCGTCGAAGAGTACGAGGAGGAGATCTTAGTGCCGAAGGAGTTTCAAGAGCCGCCCGTGACTGACACCTCTGACCTTGCACCTGCCCAAGGCAAGCCCCGGTGCATAACCCGTATATTTTGATGATCATGATATATATATATGTTGTGCATTTACGTTGCAGGAAATTTTATGATACCCACATGCATATATATATATATATATATATATATATATATATATATATATATATATATATATATATATATATATATATATATATATATATATATATATATAATACCCATGAGTCTTACTAGTACAGGATCGCGTAATTGCTTTGCTTAGGTTTGACGGTAACGTGGGTAACCTGTCGTTACTCACAACAGGTGATTATTATGATCATAAATCTCAAAATAAAATGAGGAAAAGGAAATGGTGACCAGGTAGGGATGTGGTATGGGTATTGGTGGGTGTAACAGGTGGTGTTCCATGGCCACGAGGCATCGCTTGGTTGCACTATTTTCCCTGTCCGCGTCGATTAAGGGCCGTTCGTTGCATGGACCCTGGTCAAGTCACAGACTTATTATCCCGAGCACATACTTGCTTATGGGAGCGGGAAGGCTTGTTACTCTCTTGTTATGGGCTCCGGCTCTTTCCGGACCGACTGATTGGATGCAGGGATAGGTGGAGATTTAAGCACTGCATTGAGGCCGGGCCTCAGGTGTGGGGGCTTGGAGTCCAAGTTTGGACGGAAACCTGAAACCTGTGACAGGAGTGTAACGGGTTGGTCTCGCTTGTGCCTGGGTGCAAGCGAGGCTTGTGTTTTCGAGGTACCCAGCTGGGCACATTGATTCGCGAATCGCCGTTTCTACGTGACGGTACGGCTTGACTACGCTCTGGCACCGTAGTAAGAAATGGCAGAGGAAAGATGGAAAAATAGCTCTGATTGCTCAACCCTTGCTTGATTATAGAACATGTGCTTACATAGAATGTTGGATAACAACTAAAACACGGCTACTAAAGATCTATGGAATTAAGGACACACTCTTAATATTACTTTTCGCAAACAAGGAACTCACAAGCCATAAAGCCTATCATAATTCTTGAGAGTCGGGAAATATATTCCCAGTCAGGTAAGTCTTGTGAGTACATTGTGTACTCAGGGTTTATTTTACCCTTATTGCAGGTGCACCTTGAGCAGATAGGCCTTATGTGGAGGATTCTTCTGGTGGGCACAGACGGATTCTCATTTCGCTCCGCTAGATGTTTATTTTATTTCCGCTGTTTAAATTATCACACTCTGAACCCTGATATTGTAATAAATGCTTTCTGAGACTATGTTGTATGAAATGGACTAAGTATTGTAAGCTTGTACTCATTATTGGATCCCGGGTGTAAATGTGGATTGTTCGAGTTCTCCTGTTGGGTGTGCTCGACGAAATTGTCTGATTTAGCTCACTTTCAGGGCACTTGATGTCTAGTAGTAGACAAGTGCCCCTGAAAGCGTGTTAATTCGGACGATTCTGCCACACATGTGTGTGGGTGTGGAGGGGGCGCCACAGTGTGGGCACGGGACACGAAGCGACATGGACCACGGTGCGAACACAGGACACGGTGTGGGCACGGGACACGAAGCGGCGCGGGCCCCCACATGAAGCAGGCGCAGTAGGCGCGGGCGTCCGGACGCTAGCCC
Organism: Saccharum hybrid cultivar R570; assembly: GCA_038087645.1. Taxonomy (NCBI): domain Eukaryota; kingdom Viridiplantae; phylum Streptophyta; class Magnoliopsida; order Poales; family Poaceae; genus Saccharum; species Saccharum hybrid cultivar. The sequence goes on along the minus strand of JAQSUU010000191.1, from coordinate 3,330,464 downwards.
CATCCAGATGTCCAGACGCTAGACGTTCCAAATCTCAAACTTCAGTGTCCACGATTATATCCTTCTAAGGACGGAGTGTTTAACTGTCTTTTCGGATGCCAGTCCACTTCCTTTTGTATTTGTCTAGTCGCTTGCGAGCGTAGGGCCTATCCGTTTCAGTTCAGTATAGAATTACAAAAATAGTCGCTGAATTACAAATGGACTGCTATTTGCAAGATTCAATTCAGTTTGTAGAATTACAAAATTAGTCGCTGATCAGATCACAACAAAAAATAGCAGTGGCTTTTAGCTAAAGCACCAGTAGTAGTGGTTAGCAGGGGCTCTACAGAAGTACAGATGCAACATCTTTCAGCACCCATTTTTCTGAAATTTCAACTCGGGTTCGTCAGTCCTCCACTGCTCCTCACCAGAAACCTGAAATTTTCTTCATTACCTGCAGCAGAGATCTTGCAACAGGGCACCTGACAACAGTATGGCTAGCCTCGCTTTCTAAACCACTGATCATGAACAGATCATGAAAAAATAATTTAGTTTAGAGTAATCCATATAGCAAATTAATTTTACCTCATGTGTTAAGTTTAATTAAGTTTAGAGCTCATTTCCCTCTACGGTAGCTCACAAGTTAATTAGTTCAGAGCAATCCATGTAGCAAAAAAAAAATGCAGAAAAGAAACTTGGCTACCTATTCCATTCAGTGGTTGCTGGAATCTCTCGCTCCTAGCTTAGTTCCTTCTTCGCCTCCTTCAAAATTATGCACAAAGAAAATGGAAGTAGCTAGATATAGAAACCGAAATGCGCAATGGCCTCCCTTCCCTTCATCTCTTCCTTGCATATCAGCGATTTCAGGCCATCTCTATTATGTAGCATGATCGGAGCTTTAAACAGCTTCATAGATGGCTTTGTTAAATATTTAAGACGCAAACAGCTTGCCAAGGTGGTGGTGATAACAACATTTCATCCTGAACGACCCGCTCGCGTCGCTCCTGAGAGGGCGACTCAGGCGGAACACCTGAACCACCGCCGCCGCGCCACTCGCCCCCGCCGCCCGTCCTCGCCGCCACCCGAGCGCGCCGCCGGTGGCCGCGCGGCCGCAAGGAAGGTGGCGGCGGGGCGCTGCTCTGCTCGCTCCTTTTTTCCCGTCCCAGCTCGGCCGATTATGGCGCCGCCGCCGCCGCTTTCTGCTCCGGCGTCCGCTGCCCGTGGGCCGTGACCTGCCGCTCCCATGCGCGGATCAGCAATCCCCCGTCTTGGATCTGTTGTTTCGGTGGCTCCTGGGCGGCAGCGACCATCCTCTCTCCCCCCTACTTGCTGGTGACGGCCATGGCATGGTGGCCGGCGGCGGCTTGCTCCCGCTGTCCCACCGCTGGTCTGGTGCGGCTTCCACCAGATCCGGTGGCCCTGTGGCTAGATCCGGCGGGCCCCAAGTCCATGGGCCCTCCCATGGAGGCATTCCCACGCGTCGACCCGCCGGCGCCCGGCTCCTCACGCGCCAGCCCCTCGATCCGCCGCTGCCGAGCTCTACCGGCTGTCCCCGTGTGGCGTCCCCCGTGCTTGGACCTGTCGTCCCCGTGTGGCGGCGGCCGGCGCCCCTCCCTCTTCCCCAGGTCGACCACGCTCAGTTTCGTCATCGTGGGCTCCTCCCTTGTCCAGGTGCGGACATTTGCCGGTGCACGCCTCCCAACGTCGCGGGTGAGTCCGGGAACGGCTCCGCGTGGTGTGGCGGTGGCCGACACCCCCCTGCCGGTGCGTGCCTCCCACTGTCGCGGGCGAGTCCGTGAACGGCTCCGCACGGTGTGGCGGCGGCCGGCCGGCACCCCCCACCTACCGGTGCGCGCCTCCCACCGTTGCGGACGAGTCCGTGAACGGCTCCGCGCGGTGTGGCGGCGACCGGCCCCCTTGCCGGTGCGCGCCTTCCACCGTCGCGGGTGAGTCCGTGAACGGCTCCGTGCGGTGTGGCAGCGGCCGGCACCCCACACCTGCCGGTGCGTGTCTCCCACCGTCGTGGGCGAGTCCGTGAATGGCTCCGCGCGGTGTGGCGGCGGCCGTCTGCCCCCACCTGCCGGTGCGCGCCTCCCACCGTCGCGGGCGAGTCCGTGAACGGCTCCGCGCGGTGTGGCGGCGACCGGCACCCTCCACCTGCTAGTGTGCGCCTCCCACCATCGCGGGCGAGTCCGTGAACGGCTTCGCGCGGTGTGGCGGCGGCCGGCACCCCCTGCCGGTGCGCGCCTCCCACCGTTGCGGACGAGTCCGTGAACGGCTCCGCGTGGTGTGGCGGCGACCGGCAACCCCTTCTTCGTCTGGTGTGCGCCTCACTCCGTCGCAGGTTCTGGGCGAAAGCTCAGCTTAGATCAATCTGGGCTAGTGATGATTTCCCTTCTTGAAGGTGTCACTGAAGAACCTATTACGGCTGCCTTCATCTGCCACATGGCTCGGGCGAAAGCCTTGCCAAGCTCTGGCTTGGCTGACGATGATTACGTCTTGACGTCATTTACCTCCCTAGAGGCATCGTCGAAGAGTTCATGTGTGGTGGTGTTGCAGTCTCTACATCTTCGCTCGTGTGATTATGCCACTGTTCACCCCGGTGCAGGGGTGTCTTCCTGTTGTTGTTCTTTTTTCCTCCCAACGATTGTAAAATATATCATGAGCCGTTTTTGGGCTATATAAAAATAAATCAGGTGGAAACGCCTCCCCCGTTGACCGTAAAAAAAAAACAGCTTGCCAACTGCAATGCAAAATTAATAGGTATAGTACCTTTGGTTGAATGGGATCCCAGAAGATTCTAAAGTTTCTGTCAATAACAAGCTAAAATCATTTGAACCACAGCAAAAGTGAACAACCTGGAAAGAGTAAGAAAAAAAATGCCACAATAGGGTTCATAATAAGTGGCATCTGTTGATCATCTATTAGGGCCTGTCAGTTCTGCTGAACCAAACAAACAAGAATTGGTACAGGTAAATTTTTCACTTGTACAAAATGAACACAAATGCTAGAAATCAAGCGACTTAGGGGGTGTTTGGTTTGAGGAGTTAAAGTTTAATGAATACTGTAGCACTTTCGTCTTATTTGACAAAAAGTTTTCAATCTTGGACTAATTAGGCTCAATAGATTCGTCTCGTAAATTGCTCCTAATCTGTGCCGACATGCATGTAATTAGTCTACATTTAGTACTCTATGCATTTGAGGGAACATTGATGTGATGGGAGTTAAACTTTAACACATTGAAACCAAACAGACCTTTAATGTCTACATGAGCATCAAAATCATTATGCTGAAGACGACACGTTGCTGATTCAGTTTATGATTGATTTTTGCACTGTTCATGTGCTCGAGCTTACAGTTGATGCTCCATACAGTAGACAAAATTGAAGCCCCTCTAGTGCTACTCAAAGAGTATTCCATAGTTTGTTGCTCCCTAATTAGTACAATACACAGAGTTAAGCTTGAAGTCTACTTTGCATTTGCCTTTCCTGGCACGGCTATGTCCCTTGTGGTGGCATCGGCTCCCGATGCGGTGGCCCCTCGCCTAGCGTGGCTACTTCCTCCCAGCACAACCTCCTCCCCTTGCGTGGGAAGGACTCCCCAACGCGGCCTCCCCTAGTGGTATGTAGCGGTGATGGAAGCAGGTGAATAGGAGATGAGAGATAAAAAATAAAAAAAGTCACATGAATGCCATGCCAGGTCCTAGAAAAGTAGAGGCTCTGATTTGAGGGCTATTGTTAGAGTTGAGTCTAGAAAAGTAGGGCCTTCAAAAGTAGGAGAAACCCTCAAAGTTCTAGTAGGAGTCTTATTTTAGAGGTCTTTGTTGGAGATGCTCTAGGTATGAATATGTTTTTGGTCAGATAGGCAAGGAGCTTTGAATTATGGCTAAATCATATTTCCATTGTTTTTTTTGAAATGTCAGCAGTGGAGGCCCCTACCTATATTTTTAATATTCATGTAAGGAAAAGTATATACAAGTTACAGAGCTTTCAAATCTCAAAAGGGAAAAAGGAAAAGCTTTAAGAGATTCTCTCGCCACAGGTCTCGGGTCATTTTCAGGTTTTGCTTGGCTTTGATACAAACCAATCCAATCTCCTCTTTGAAAATGGGGCTGCCAAAAGTTGTTCTGGCTTCTATCACCATGTCCATGGGCTGCATGTTCAGAGATCACATATGGTTTGATGCATAAATGTTTTTTCATTTTCTAGTTAGTATGGGAGGCCATCGAGATGGTCTTCATGCTTGACTTTTTTTTTGCATGCTCATGCACCAAACCTTTTTTTTTTGCATGCTCATCGACAGTTGATGTTTCTGTTGCTATAATTTAGGTTAAGCTCTGGTTTGATTCTACTGTTTTTTTATTGATAGAAAATTACAATTTAGTATACTGAATTGGACTTTTATGGTGCCTTTCCAACAGAGCTGATGTTCTATTATTACAATCAAGTTAGACAGGCTATGGATATTTTTTCAACTAAGAGGAACCCCACTAGATTGAGAAAAGAGATCCATTTCCCTATATTCTTGCAGTACTCTTCACTGTAAACTTCACCTTCCATAGTATGCCTCTGGACATGCTCTGCTTCTTACTTCCAGCTTCTCGGTAATCATAATTTTGTTGTGTTCTTCTAGGTTCCTATCTACTCGTACAGTTTAAATATCTTTGTATTAAAGAATCACACGGAAAAAAATGAAGATGACCAAAGAATTAACATGGGGAAATCACTGCATTCTTCTGTTTTGCTAAGCCTGAGTTAGCTGCATTCTTCTAAAGTGACCATTTTCCAATTCTAGGCTGTACATGCCCTATAAGAGATTTTTTTTTTGAAAAAAGGAAATGTTACGGACATGCCGTAAGACATAAAAGTAGTACAAATTCTTTAGGATGTCAATGAAATTTTCGGTGAGTTCTATACATCGTTCAGTTAATAGTTGATTTTACTAAACTTTGGTATGTCTATGTTACCTTGCCACATAAGCTGAGACCTGAAGCAACAATCAATTGCCAATAATTGAAGCATTGTGATGCAATGATTTTGTTGGAACAATTAATAATCTATCCTTTTTACTGTTTGAGTTTGATAATCAATTGACATTTATGTGTTGATCTAAAAACTGAACCAAATCTGAATGTCTGTTGACATAATTATTTGCAATTAAGCCCTGCTATGTAGCACTCCTTATCTACAAGGTGAAGTGGAAGGAGTTTTAGCTCGTGTTTCATTGGTTTGAGCCGGAGATAGGCAGGAAGTACAGAGGCTGATATGCATTCATATATGCTTATGTAAATCTGTTGAGCTCATTTCTTGTTCACTGGTTCTTAGCTATTACTAATTCACTCTGAATCAATATAGTTATTCTAAGACTTCAATAACTGAGGTGTATAGAGTGAATATGGACATAGACATGGTTAACATACTGATTTCCCATGTAAAAACTCTTTGTACATGTTTAGTGAATTAAAAGTTTCGAAATACCTTTGTTTCTAATAACTGAACAAAAAATGCTTAATGGTCCTCTAATTTCAGTTAATGGTAGCGCCATTCATCGACAAACTAGATCGATACTCTACTGACATATGTGGTTACCATTTTGCAAAATCCTTTCATACTCTACTGATACACGCTCTGTTTTTTATGTACAGAAGTTGTTGCCTTCTGTATATTTAATAAAAGAGAAATTTTATAGTGCTTGAAAAAAACTAGAGCCATCCATTTGAATAGATCTAATGGTTAAAAAAATAAGAAGAACCAATATAGAAGAACTTAAGTTATGGGTCGGAACTTATAATACGTGGGCTCGGAACCCATTCTAAATTTAATCTAAAGGCTACAATAGTATTTTCACAATCTTTGGAGCTCCTCGTCATCTCTAGTGTTCTCTTTCTCTTCTTATCGTATCCTGCAGCTCTCTCCGTCATCTTTTTGCGGACGGTGTAGCGGCGGAGCGGCCCCCTGCCAAGCCCGGCTCGCCGGCACAGGCTCTGGCTCGGAGGTTCCTAGAGCACACGGCCACTCGCAGATCCCTCCTTGTACACGAAAGTCCAGCAGCTTCCCAACGTGAATCATTCTTTGCAACGAAAATCCAGATTCCTTCTCTGCATAGAAAACCTGTTCTATACTGAGCTATTTGGACCTTCAGGTACTAATCACTCACAACACTAAGAAAGAACAGAAACAGAAAAAGGTAAACCAAAATTTCTCTCTACTGCTCGAGTTGCTGAAAATAGCATAGAAGCTTAGCAAGTGTTTAGATCCCTTCAAACTTCCAAAAATTTTACAAGATTCCCCGTCACATCGAATCTTTAGACGTATGCATGAAGTATTAAATGTAGGTAAAAAAATAACTAATTACACAGTTTGTCTGTAAATGTCGAGACGAATCTTTTCAGCCTAGTTAGTCTATGATTGGATAAATTTTACCAAATAACAACGAAAAGTGCTACAGGAATTTTACACCAACTTTTACACCATCTAAACACTACCTTAATTATGCACACAATGGCCCTGTTCGGCTGATCGTTTCTGCGGCTGCTGTTGTTGCTGATGTTGATTTGTTGTGAGAGAAAAACAATGCTAAATGACTGGCTGATTCTGGCTGATAAGCTCAAACGAACAGGGTCAATGCCTAGGCCTTTAGACTATAGGAATTAGGAATCAGGAAGACAGGAATTAGGCACCCTGTGGTCTGCTCCTTCATGGGTACTGGTCTCCGCTCTGCAGTCTCCTGGTGTGGGCCGCAGTCTGCACAGATCAGAGGTAGTGCCAAACCTCCGATTATCAGATGGCGATTTGGTCACACGGCCGTCGGCGACACGTTGGCTTGCTTCAACGGGAAGATGGGGACACGGAAAACAAGCGTACTGCTCGCACTCCCAGGGGCATGGCCCTGGCAAGCGGGCGCCAACAACCACTGGGAAAACCAACGGCAGCGACGAGGATCTCTCTCGCGCACCTTCCACCGCGGCCGCCGGTTTGGAGCAGCAGAGGGGCTGCGGCGACCCCAGGGAGGCGTTTTCGCGACTCGCATGTTCCGTTAGGGAGTAAAAGTACTAAACAGCCCTTAAATACAATTAATGACGGTAAATAATTTTAAAGGGTTCCTCCCAAGCACAGTAACAAAGCTCATAAAATATGGTAATGGTACCACCATATTTTTTTCTCTGTTACCACTAATTGTGCAGAAGACAATTAGACAAGGAAGGTGCCCGCTAACAAGAACCGTCATGATGGAAGCTTCAGAGTAGGCGAGCCGCAAACTTGTGCAAACTTGTCCAAGAAGAAGCTCCTTTATATATCAAAGGTGAAGAAAACTAGCGAGAGGTCATCGCAGAGTTAAATGATCTACTATAGTTCATCTCAGCATGATAGAAGAAGACAGAAGAAACCTTCTGGTTTAGTTCATTAAGTTATTGGGTTTTGCTGGTTTTTGGCTCAAAGTCTATATTTTGTTTGGTTAAACTAAGTGGTCTTGTTTTGGTGATACTAGGCGGGAGAAGTATGGTGACATTGTGACGGATAATTGTTGAGGGGGCCAGGGGAGACGAAATTGTGGGAAGGAAAAACTGTTGAATGTCTCCTCTCTAGATGTCTATACATTGCATCTTTGGTAGGAGTACTTGTCAGATCATTATCAATCCTTGTTACTCTGCATGTTGCTGTTAGAACAGTAACATGGGACAGCAGCAGCTGCTGTTGATTGAACGTTGTCTGCAGTCCATGGATATCAGGATCTGCTTGCTCCCACCATTTATATGCTCATTTCCAGCAACGAGGGGGTTGATGTCCTCAGAACCGGTTGCAGAGGAGATACTAATGGCCGAGTCATGGGCTCACAGAAATGATTTTGATCATGTTCTCTGATTGCTGCACTGGGGTGAAACTATATACCTGCCACACACTTGCTTAGAAAGCTAATCCTTTCCGTAACAAGTTTCAGTCTCATTGCTGACAAGGCTGCAGGCCAATCAGAAAAGGCTGACAGTCTCATTACTGTGGCCGCTCCTTCCAAGTTTTCCAAGATTGAGGCTCCTTACAAGGTTGTCATCGCCTCGTCGGGTTCCTCAAACGATAGAGTATACAAAAAAAAAAAAAAACAAAGCAACGGAAAGCGAAGTAGGAACAAAGCTGTAACAAATGAATTTTGTTCATACTTTTATTGCCCATAGCAACTCACGGGCTTTTAGCTAGTGAAATTTAAAGGTTCTAAAAAGAACACACGCACTCTGACCTGCAGAAAGAAGCAACGCTAGCATATGGCAATGTCTCATCTTGCAGTATTGAGACAATAAAATACCAAAATTGTGTTATGTTACTCAGACTATGTAGTAATACAAGCAATCAGAGTCACAAATATTCATAACTGAAATCAGTAAGGTGACTCATTAATCATTACTGATTGCCAAAAAATTGTGGTATGTTACTCAGCAACAACAGTATTCAAGCTGTCAAAGTCATAACGGCACCTGTTTCACCCTTCTCACATCAGTTCTACACCATAACTATACAGAGGAACTACTAATTTCTTAAACTAAAAAGACCACGTAACAGTGATTCATGGTTCTTAAAATTGTAGAGAGGCTATACACAGTTCAAGCTATAAACGTAGAGAAATCGTAGTCACCATAATACTAAGTACCCTCAAGCAGAGAGCTAGTAAGCCGCATGCCCCTGGGTCCTCAAGCAGAGAACCAGGAACCCTCACCCTCCTTCAGACAAAACTGACATAATGATTGGTTAGGACTAGCCGCTAAGAAAGCAGCAGACAAGAGGAAACCATGACAGAGCAGAGCTTTCTCAGCTCATCGCATGGACATCAAGGTGCGCCTCTGGATGGTCCTCTTGGAAGGCTGAGCGGCCTTCGGAGTTTTCTTCAGGTTTCGCCTCACCATCTTCTCGATCTGCTCTATCGAGCTGGACAGCTTCTTCTCCATGAGATCTGCAAGAGCTGGATCATTTGGTTTGGATGGAGTGGCCTGCAAGGAGCAGTCAGATGGAGAGGAAGATGTCTTCAGCTTGACATCCTCCAAAGAAGTTGCACGGATTGCAACAGCTTGACCGCCCTCAGTTGTTGGCACACCCTGCTCTGCCTGTGCTGGAGTTATTGGATCCACAGATTGGGAAGAATCTTCTGTCCACAGGATCTGCTGCTGAGCTGCAGCATTCTGCAGACGACTTCTCTCAATTGCCTGCAAGTTGCAGTCAGTACATCAGTAGATTTCCAGGGGAACACTATGCACATCTAACAAGTATAAAACTTCCGACAATAAATTAATAGTAATAGACAAGTAAGCACATTATGGGTCAATGGTCAGTCTAGAAAGTAACGAACACATATTTTCTGAACATAAAGCTAAATTTGCCACAAAACCTAAATCACTGCCAATATTGAAAGCAATATCGGCTCTTAAAGGGAACTACCATTCATAGTCCAGAGGATACTTTAAAAGCATTCCAGTTGAACACTAATATATCAGCTATCAGTAGTTTCAACAGTTCCAATATCAACAAGTATAACTCACATAGTCCGTAACCGTGTATATAAGCAACAGCATAAAGATGCTTCCATAATATAAGTTATGAACATGATAAAACCAGTAAAAATTCACCAGATGAAATTCTTGCAAATATCCTAGGAATCTCAGTTTTAGTAGGCCACGTTAAAATGAATGGACACTTCAGAACAACCAAGACGACAGGCTGTTGCAAATAAGATCCTCAGCAGCTGAATTTAAGTTGATGGATGATGGCAAATTGTCAATTAATTTCTAAACATGATCCTGTATTCAGAGGTATTTCTACACCATCAACAGCCTGAAGTGTGAGACTTTTTACTTGCAGTGCATAGTTTCTACAACCAAACAAGTACAGTAATTCAGTCATGATGCAAAGGAACATCTATTGTGATCGGTTAAATATTCAAACTCTAATAGAATTGGGTTAAGATGACAACAAGGGAAAAGGGATAACATTAAGTAAAAGGGAGAACAATAAATTTAGATTTAACTGGCCTTATTGACTACTGAGTCTTTCTGTAAATTTAAGCACATTTAAATTGTGAGGCACCTAAGCTGAATATAGCTAGATGCAAGTAAGACAGAATAAAAGAGTGTTGGTAGTGCCTTGTAAGAGTATTATTGCTATGTTATTTGGAATTACAAGAATCTTTTGCTATGACTTGCTGCATTAATGATAACATCCACCAGTATATATTTCTCATTCTATGTCATCAAGGCAGCTAACATAAATACATAATTGGCTGATCCTATTGTATTATAGAATAATAATGTACAAGGCTTGACATTCTGAATACCAATTACCAAATCTACTCCATAACCAGGCACTCTAACTCAAACATTGCAACACTGTAGCGTATTATAGAGTACAGTTCATACACCAAGGCCCTGTTTAGTTCCCAGAAAATTTTGCAAAATTTTTCAGATTCCCCGTCACATCGAATCTTTAGACACATGCATGAAGCATTAAATATAGATAAAAAATAAAACTAATTACACAGTTTAGACGAAATGGACGAGACGAATCTTTTAAGCCTAATTAGACCATGATTGAACAATATTTGTCAAATAACAACGAAAAAAGCTACAGTGTCATTTTGCCAAATTTTTCAGATCTAACCCGGCCCCAAATACAACAAAATGGAATTAGACACTAGCAGAAATGGTGATGGTGTGCACTGAATCAGAGAAGAACGCATAAAACAACACGGAAATAATCCACCACCTTGACGATTGATGTGATGTCATGGAGTGGGGTCCTCGGGTACCAGTCAGGCAAGGGGCTCCTCCTCTTTGGTGCAACCCTCACAGCTCCCACTGGTGGCACATTCTCCTTGTTGCTTGACGGTGACAGGGCCTGTCGAGCCCGCGGCTTGACAGCACCTTTCACCAGCACAGCTCCTGGCGATTCTACTCTCCTGATAAAGAACCCACCACCAGAGATGTCGGCGAGAGCCGGCCTGCTGGCAGTCCTCATTTCATGCATCTTGTAGTTCCGGAAGAAGTGTATATAACCACATTAGTGTAAGGCTGGACGAAAAACTCGAAGCTCGTTAGCTCGCTCGGCTCGTGGCTGGCTCGGCTCAGCTCGGCTCGGCTCGTTATGATAACGAGCCGAGCCGAGCCAGGATTTTAGCTCGTTAGCTATAACGAGCCAACTCGAGCTGGCTCGTGAGCCGCTCGCGAGCCAAACGAGCCGTAGTTTTAGAGAAAAAGTCATCATAACTTATATTAGTTTTGTATTACTTCATGTTTTGCACTTCACAAATAGATGATATGTTAGCTCATATGAATATTTTGTTCGATTTAAGGCTATTGAATATATTATTTTTATATTATTAATATTTTTATGCTTTAGATAAATATAAATATTATATTTTGTATTTTTTTTCCCTGGCTCGCGAGCCTAACGAGCCAGCTCGAGCTCGTAACGAGCCGAGCCGAGCTGGCTTTCTGGCTCGTTAAGATAACGAGCCGAGCCGAGCTGGCTCGTTATCCTAACGAGCCAGAACGAGCCGAGCCGAGCCGAGCTGGCTCGTTAGCCAGCCTTACATTAGTGATGCAAGAGGCCAAAGAATGCATAATCAGATAAACAAATGAACCCTGAAATCACAGAATTTCTTACAGTTGTTCTGGTCTCTCCTCTTTCGTATTCTTGGTGCCCTGAGTCCTGTTGCTCTTCTCCTGGATCTTCAGAAGAATTTGCAAGAAATTTTCGGATGAAGCTAACAAGCAGAATTCAGGAGGACGCATGAATAACTAATGCACCAAAAAATCTCCTCACCTTTCTATTTGTTCCCGGCCTGGCTTCTGCTCTTTCACCAGGACTCTAAGATGCCTACCTGCAAGAAAGAAGCAACACAGAGAAGACCAATGTATAAGCATCAATAGCACGAAGAAATTCCCTCAGGAAACAAGGTAATCATTTTAATCCGCGACGGTTCTACTCATAATCCCATCTGAATCCTCTACCTCCGAGGGATTTACACGTAAAGAAGCCGCGAGACACGTCTGAAGAAAGCAATTTGGGGGCGAGCCAACAAAATCAGCCCAAGAACCAACCAAATTCCACAACCGTTTCGCGATTCTCACCTCAGATAGATTCCCACAGCTCCGTACCCCGCACGGCAATCCTTACCCTTCTTCAGAGCTGCAAGAACAAGACCAGAGGAAAAACCCATCACCAAACCGCTCGGGAAATTGCAACCAATCAACCACGTCCAAATCCTCCAAACCGCAAAAAAAAAAAAAAACTCACGATTTGCTCGGCTCCTGCCCAGTCCGCTTCGATCCTATCCCCGCAACGACTATCCCTACGATACAGCCCCGATTCGGGTGGAATTTCTGGGTAGGTTTCCTAGGGTTCGTACCTGGTGCTACTACTGCTGTGTTTTGGTTGGGGTTTGGCCGTTGGTGGAGGGCGGCGCAGGCGGGGCTTTTAACGGGTTCGAAATTCGAAACGGGCAAGGGCCGAAGGGCACGATGTGCGGTGGGCCGAGAGCAAGGTTCCGGTGTATGAACCTGGTGCATGTAGGGTGGCGATTTCAAGTTTTTTTTTACCGTTGGCATCGCGCTGGAAGCTTAATTTTGATTATTGTATTACTATTATATTATCTCCTCAGCATGATCAGCGGCGGATACCATTTTCAACATCGGAAATTTAAGGCTTGCTTATCTGTATAGGCTATTTTGTATTTTAATTCAGTTGAAATTTTCTCGTAGATCATTTTAATTAAAAAATCACGACCAGGCTCTGTTTCTTTGCTGGCCATAATAAAAACAACGATAATACTCGGCAATGGTCGCCTTCCCATCTGGACGTGGCTCCTCTCCTCACTACTATATGATTAATTTTGTGTGGCGGTTCACTTTAATTAATGGAGACGGTCACAAAATCTAACCGCCTCGGAAAATGTCGGGTGATTAACAGAGGTGGGCATTTTTATTTACGGAGGCGGTCACTTTTGCCCGCCTCCAAAAATAGATTTACGGAGGTGGGCTTCTTAAGACAATCGTCTCTAAAAATAGACTATTTTTTGGAGACGGGTGTCTCTTCATAAATCCATTTTGAGGCGGGCACACTATAATGCATGGCTCCTAAAAAGGCCGAGGCCCAATAGATCCAGGCGAGGCCTGATAGCTCTTCGTATATATACATCACTTAGGGTTCGGCGGCTTCCTCCTCAGCCAATCACCCGAGCGGCGGCCTCCCTCACCCGTTGTCCCTCCCTCTCACTCCCCCGTGCAGATATCTCTCCCTCTCCTTCTCGCTCCCTTCCTCTCTCTGCTCAAATCTAGCATCCTCCCTCCCTCTCTGCTCAGATCCAGCATCCTCCCTCCCTTTCTCTGCTCAGATCTGGCGGCTTCCCTCCCTCCCTCTCCCTCAGCAGGCTCCCTCCCTCCCTCTCTGTTGGCGGCCGGGCTCCCCCTCGACATCGGTCTCGTCGCACCTCCTCTGCTCAGATTCGCCTCAGGTACGACTCTCTCCCTCCCTCTCCCTCGGTAGCGTGCGGGCGAGCAGATCCGGTAGCTCCCTCCCTTGTTTTCTCCTCTCCATCTCGCTCACCCTCTCTTCATGGCAACGGCAGCGCGTTCGCAAGAAGAGTAGTGGTGGTGGTGCTCTGGTGCTCGGCGTGGAGGAGCTTGGCGTGGAGGAGGACCGATGACGCGGTGGCGTGGCGTGGATGCTAGCGGCCTAGATCTAGGCCTAGACCCGCCGGGTCTAGGTTTTTTTTATTTTTTTATTTTGATTAACCGAGGCGCGCAATATTCAACCGCATATGTAGATCATGATTAACCGTGACCTTTGATTGGGGGCGGTTGAGATGCCCGCCTCGGGAAATCATTTTTGCTTGCCTGCATTAAGTTTTCTGTAGTAGTGACTCATCCGCTCTGCCGCTCTCTCTCTCAAATAAAAAATTCCCTATGGTTTTCCCTTTCGTTCCCACTCATCCGCTCTAGCGCTCTCTAAAAAAACTCCACTACGCTTATCTCTTTCGTCCAAATCAGTGCCATCATCTTCCTCATCAGATTCCTCATCTCTAAGGTCCATTTCTTTCCTGCCCTGGCACCATCGCCTGCCTTAGGCCCAGGCCTAATGGCACCTTGCTGCTCGCAGCGGCTTCTCCTGCCAGTCCTTGATGCAGATGTGGCAGCGCTCCATCTCGTCATCGATGTAACACCCTCGGTGTTACCGCGTGTTTCCTGGCAGCTTAGCTGGCGAGGTGGCTCCTAAGCAAGTGGGAAGTGCTGCGTTCGTAATCGGTTTCGGCTTTCGTTAGCTAACGTTTCTAGTAGCTTGGTTTTGCATCTCGGTTTTTGTTCTAGCGTAAAGTTTTCAGAATATTCCAAGTCCAGGACTGCTTGACGCTGCCGTGTTGAGCGCTTTCGGTTGGGAATTCAGGTTAAGAAGGGTTGCTGTGTGTTAGCTCGGTTGGGTAGCCTCTTAGGTCGTCTAGAGTTGGGTGAGGTTGGTTTGAAGTTGGTTGTCACCGTTTAGGAGTTTTCGGAGCTTTAAAATTCGTGCTCGCGTGTAGGCGTCGCTTGTTGTCTCCCTGTGCGTGGTCACCGCGGTCTGCCCTCGTCGTGGCCTTGCTGGCTCGGCCGCACGCTTGGCAACGCCGTTGTGGGCCTGGCTGGTCCTGGCCAGCCTATGTCACCACTACCGCTGCACCGCGGGTCTTCCCCTCCCCCCCTTTGCCTTGGCGCCGCTGTTGCGGTGGTCCCGCACCGTGCCGCCCTTGCCTCGCCGTCGCGTCACCGCTTGGCCGGTGGCTGCCCTGGTCTTGCTGGCACGGCACCACGTGGGCTAGGCGGGCAATGGGCGAGCGCGTGTTGTCATGTTGGGGGTAACTCACCGCCCTTGCTCCACCTACCCAGCCAGCTGCCACGGCCCGAGTTAGGCGACCTTGCCGCCCCCTGTTTTGTTTCTTCCGCCATCACCGCCATGGACCCACTTTCGAGCCCCACCCTGTCTGTCCCTTCTCGCGTCGATTCATCGTAGATGTAGGGTCGCAGCAATCCAGCCCACCTCCTCGACCCCGCGCCTGAGCCATCGGAGCCGCGACAGCCGCATTTTGGAGCATAGTCCGACCGCGCCTTTTCTAGGTCGGAACTCCCCTTTTTCTTAGACCTCCATCCACCGACCGTCCCAGTCCAATCGGTTGCACCATTAGAGCCTCCTTGGTCCCCTGCTCGTGGCGCTCATCGTCGTTGAGGCTATAGAGCTCCGTTTCGCCGGTGATGCACTCGCGCCGCCGCGAAGCGCCGCCTGACCCCCTGGGCGCACGTGGCCGGCTCAGCTCAGGTACCCTCCAGCCACCCCGTTACTGTGGTTAGGTTCGGGGCGATCTACCGAAGCTCACCCAACCTCGTGGCTGTCCTCGCAGAGCCCCTGCCCTCTGGAACGTCGGCACCGTTCCCACCGATCGACCGTCGTCGCGAGGAAGCCGCGCCACCTCATCTCCGGCCTTCAAATCGCTGCCCCGTGCCTCGCATCCGCCCCTAGGTGAGCGTCTCCCCCTTAGGTACGTGGTAGAAACTCCCCACTGGCCGGCGTAACCGACCAGTGCCGGCCAACGCCGCGCCAGCGTGCGGAGGCGTGTCGGGGACCGCCTGGTTGTAAAGACGGTTTTTTAGAGGGGTGTTCTTGCAGGGCGGCTGACTGGGGGAAATAGTGCTTTTTGGATTCGGTAGTTTTGGCTTAGCTCGGGGGCTCCTTTGCAACTTCGTCAGCGCGCGCGTGCTCTCTTCGGCCGTGGACCGCATCGTGCGGACTTGGGCCTGCGGCGTGGGCCGCCTCGCGTTCTTAGGCCGGACTGAGCTGGCCGCGGGCAAGCGCCGCGTGAGGCTAGGCCACCTCGTATGGGCCGAGCCGAGGGAGTAGGCTTTCCTTTTCTAGGAATTCGGGTTTGGTTTCTAATTTAATTCCTGAGCTAAACTTTGACGAATTATAGCGCCTTGTGTAGATGTCCAAAAATCATGAAATCACTTTAGTTAACTTCCTAAATTCATGCTCTATCAGTTAGTAAATTCTAGTCGTTCAGTACTGTAATGATGCTCGGTCAGTTAAATCTTTGCTTAACGCGATGAATATTAATGCAACCTTTATGGTAGGAATTTTTGTGGCAAATCTAGGATAGCTCTAGCTCTTAAGTTTTTGCAGTAGTTTTTTGCTGTCGTTAGCTGCTTGCTGTAATTTTTATAGCCACTAGATAGCTTGTTGGATAGGGTAAATAAGTTCCCTGGTAGTGCTTTGCAGTAAATCGGTAATCAAAAGAGATGTGCTTGTTAGTTGTTAGGTTTTGGGTACATCAGCCGACCTTTGTTAGTAGAATTTTGGTAGCTTAGCTTATGAGCCTTTCGAGTTAGCTAGTAGTTGGTGGTTGTGGTTATTAGATTTATCGTTGTCACCTTTTTAAGTGTGGTAGTATCATTGCATGCATGTAGATCACGAGGTGGTTGAGTACGTGGCCGCGGAGGAGCAGGACTTCGAGGAAGTCATCGAGGAGTACGAGGAGGAAATCTTTGTACCGGAGGAGTTCTAGGAGCCGCCCGCGACTGATACCTCTGACTTTGCGCCTGCTCAAGGCAAGCCCCGGTGCATAACCCTTATTTTTGCAAATCTGATATATATTTAAATGTGGTGCACTTAAGTTCAGGAATTCTATGATACCCACATGCATATATATATATATATATATATATATATATATATATATATATATATATATATATATATATATATATATATATATATATATATATATATATATATATATATATATATACGCATGAGTCTTACTAGAACAGGATCGCGTAGTTGCTTCGCTCAGGATCATCGGTAGAGTGAGTAACCTGTCGTTACTCACAATAGAGAGTTACTCATATGGTTATTACATTTTGGATAAAATGGTGGAAAGGAAATGGCGACTGGACAGGGATGTGGTATGGGTATTGGTGGGTGTAGCAAGTCATGTCCCGCGGCCACGGGGCATAATTGGGTTGCACTGTTTCCCTGTCCGTGTCAATTAAGGACCGTTCGTTGCATGGACCCTGGTCAAGTCACAGATCTTCTTATCCCGAGCATATACTAGCGGATGGGGGCTAGGAAGACTTGTTACTCGCTTGTCATGGGCTCCGGCTCTTTCCGAACCGACTGATTGGAGGCGGGGATAGGTGGAGGTCTTAGCACCGTATTGAGGCAGGGCCTCAAGTACGGGAGCTAGGAGTCCAAGTTTGGACGGGGACCTGGAAACCTGTGACAGGAGGGGAACGGGTTGGTCTTGTTTGTGCCTAGGGTACAAACGAGGCGTGTGTTTTTTGGGGTACCCAGCTAGGCACATTGATTCATGAATCGCCGTTTCTGCGTGACGGTATGGCTTGGCTACGCTCTGGCAGCGTAGTAATATTTGGCTAATGAAAAGATGGAGAAATGGTCCGGAATTGCTCCACTTTTGCTTGATTATAGCATAGGTGCTTATATAGATTATTGGTTAATGAATAAAATACGGCTTCTAAAAAGTGCAGAATTAAGGACACACTCTTAGTGCTGCTTCTCGCAAATAAGAAAACCCCCAGCCATAAAGCCTATCATAATCCTTGAGAGTCGGGAAATATAATTCCCAGTCGGGTAAGTCTTGCGAGTACATTGTGTACTCAGGGTTTATTTTACCCTTGTTGCAGGTGCACCTTGAGCAGGTAGGCCTTGTGTGGAGAATTCTTCTGGTGGGCACAGACGGATTCTCATCTCGCTCCGTAGGCGTTTACTTTTTTTCCGCTGTTAGTTTATTGCACTCTGAACCTCTGGTATTGTAATAACTATTTCTGAGACTATGTGTTGTATGAAATGGACTAAGTAATATAAGTTTGTACTCATTATTGGATCCCGGGTGTAAAATGTGGAGTGTTCGAGTTCTCCCGTCGGGTGTGCTCGACGGAACCACTGGTTTAGCTCACTTTCAGGGCTCTTAGTGTCAAGTGGAAGACAAGTGCCCTGAAAGCGTGCTAAACTGGGCGATTCCGCCACAGATGGTACCAGAGCCGATAATGAGCTTACAAGCTTAATCACCTATTTCAAAAGGCTTAAAACTTTGACCAACAAAAGATTTATAAAATTAGGATTGCGGTAAAGTCGACGTAATTAAGTATTCAGCCCTAGCATTATGGTTTACTAGGATAGTGGCACTGGTTTACCTAACCATCTTCTACAGGTACACTGACTTACGTTGCGTAAGGGAACGCTAGTTTCGGAAGTGAGTGTGCGATGTGCCAAGTTGCTAGCGAAGTGCCGCTATATTTCTGGCTTGAGTGAACGTGTAGGGCGATGCATGCATTACAAAGCTAATAACCTAGTTAATCTAAAAACCCCTTCACGATAACCATAGCTAGTAACGGGGTAGAACAAGAATTAAAATAATTGCTTCAACTCTTTTGAAGGTCGTATCATCGTCTCGGTCTCGTATCCTAAATCCAGAGAAGTGCCCTAATGGTTGGTTCTTATCTGTTACAGATGGACCTGAGGTCCCGCCGTGTGGGAGTTAGGTCTGGTCACGGGAGTACCAGCGCTGGAGTGGGCCGTGATCAGGAGGGCCATGACGAGAATGGTCACGAGGGTGGTCGCGAGAATGCCAACGGGGAGAGTCATGACGCCCCATGCTTGGCTCCTCTTCCTCCTCCACTGCCACCACCGCCTCTGATGACTCAGGCGGAGATGATGGCTGAGTTGTTGGCTTCTCGTCGTGAGATGGCACGTGCCCTGGAGTTGATGGCGCAGGCTGTCGGTGGCCTCACTCATGGGGGCCCTAGTGGCAACGGCGGGAACGGGGTGGTGCCCGCGGTCTTGAGAGGCCCTGTTCGTATCAGGACTTCTTGAAGACTAACCCACCCACGTTCACACCATTTGTAGAGCCTCTGGACGCGGAGCACTGGCTTCGTGTGCTAGAGCAGAAGTTCTTGTTGCTCACGGTGACCGATGAGCAGAAGGTGCGTTTCACCGCACAACAGCTGTTGGGGTCTGCCAGCGCTTGGTGGGATACCTTCAACGCCATGCAGCTGGTGGACCACCAGGTGACGTGGCAGGAGTTCACCACGGCCTTCTGAGAGTATTTCATTCCTGTGGGTGTTCTGAATAGGAAGCTCTCAGAGTTCTTGGACTTGAAGCAGGGAAGCTTGTCCGTGATGGAATATGCCAACAAGTTCAACCATTTGGCACAGTATGCTGGCACCCATGTTGACATAGATGAGAAGAAGAGGGACCGCTTCTACCGTGGCCTCTCTTGTGTTTTACAAAAGGAGCTCTACAATGGGAACTACCAGACCTTCGGCACCCTGATGAATGCAGCCATTGCTATGGAGGGTCTGCAGCGCGACACTCAGGCTGAGTGGAAGCGCAAGCGGGGGATTTCTGGGTCTCCTGGTCACCAGCAGGTGCAGAAGATGCAGGTTGTTAAGAGGATGTCCTACCATTCTCCTGGTGGACAGTCATCTCGATAGCCTCAGCAAATTCGCTAGGCTCCGACGACTCAGTACCGTGCACCTTCCCAGCAGGTGCAATAGCCACAGGGACAGCAGTTTCCACCTCGTCTGGGCAGATGGTCAAGTCTACTGGCTGTTTCAAGTGTGGCAAGGAGGGCCACTTTGCTTGGGAGTGTCCCAAGAACTGGCATGTTCAGTCTGCCCAGCCGTCCGCTAACTCTCGTTTGATCAAGAGAATGGTCATCAAGAAGAAAGTCCTAGTGAGTCGTTCGGGACAGGTGAACTACACGGAGGCTGAGGAAATATTACAAGATCAACCCGTGATGGCTGGTATGTTCACCATCAACTCTCACCCAGCTCTTGTGTTATTTGATTCTAGAGCATCGCATTCATTTATGAGCATGGGGTATGCGAAAAGGCATAATCTACCTATTATAGCCATCCCTAAGGCCTATAGAATCAGCACTCTAGGTGCGAATATGTTTATCAACACCTAGACATATACCGTCAGTTTAGGGCTAGCCACTCACATTTATCGCCTTCAGTTCATGTTGCTACCTGGGCATGGTATTGATGCAATACTGGGCATGAACTGGCTGAAGGTGTATGGGGTAGTGTTGGACCTCAAGCGGAGGGTTGTTGAGTTGTGATTTCCTGCGTCCGAGGATAGGATGTCTCTTCTCATTCCTTCGGAATTCACTTTGCCAATTGCGGCACCTGTGGAAGTCTCTTCTGATCTCACCTCTATTCCCGTGGTCTGTGAGTTCCTAGATGTTTTTCCTGATGATTTGCCAGGGTTACCACCGAATAGAGATGTGGAGTTCATTATTGAGTTAGAGCCTGGTACTGCTCCTATTTCTCGGCGTCCCTACCGTATGGCCCCGAAGGAGCTAGCTGAAATGAAGAAACAGTTAGAAGAGTTGCGGAATAAAGGGTTCATCTGTCCCAGTTCTTCACCTTGGGATTGTCCTACCATTTTTGTGAAGAATAAGGATGGTACCCTTTGCATGTGTGTGGATTACCGTCCCCTCAATGCGGTAACCATTAAGAACAAGTACCCCTTGCCCCGTATTGATGCTTTGTTTGATCAGTTGGCTGGGGCAAAGGTGTTCTAAAAAATTGATCTTCGGTTGGGTTATCACCAGATAAAGATCCGGCCACAAGATATACCAAAGACAACTTTTTCTACTAGGTATGGGTTGTATGAGTACCTAGTCATGTCTTTCGTCCTCACAAATGCTCCCGCATTTTTCATGCACCTCATGAATTCTGTCTTTATGCCGGAGCTGGATAAGTTTGTAGTGGTCTTCATCGATGACATCTTGATATATTCCAAGAATGAAGAAGAGCATGCACAGCATATCCGCACCGTTCTGACCCGGTTGCGAGAGCACAAGCTATACGTTAAGTTCAGTAAGTGCGAGTTTTGGTTGGATCGAGTTCAGTTCTTAGGACATGTTCTGACTCCTGAGGGTGTATCGATAGATCCTAGCAAGGTTCAGGATGTGTTGAGTTGGAAGTCTCCTACTTCAGTGCATCAGATCCGCCAGTTTCTGAGTCTTGCAGGGTACTATCGGCGTTTTATTCTAGATTTCTCTAAAATAGCTCATCCCATGACCAAGCTACTTCAGAAGGATGCAAAGTTTGTATGGAGTCCGGCTTGTGAAGAAGCTTTCCAGGCATTGAAGAAGTTTCTTACCTCAGCTCCGGTTCTGGCTCAACCGGATATTGAGAAGCCTTTTGATGTGTATTGTGATGCCTCCAGGATTGGGCTTTGGTGCGTGCTTATGCAAGATGGGCGTGTGATAGCATATGCTTCGCGCCAACTGAAAAAGCACGAGGTAAATTACCCAACCCACGATTTAGAGCTAGCTGCAGTGGTGCACGCTCTAAAAATTTGGAGACACTACTTGTTGGGGAATAAAGTCCATATTTTTATAGATCATAAGAGCCTTAGATATATTTTTACTCAACCCGAGTTGAATCTGAGGCAAAGGAGATAGCTTGAGTTGATTAAAGATTACAACTTAGAGGTCCATTACCATCCGGGAAAAGCTAATATGGTGGCTGATGCTTTGAGCCGTAAGTCACATGTGCCTGATGAAGAGTCCTTGCCTCTCTCTCACTCTACAGTGTTAGCATAGATTGCTTTAGTCTCAGAATTACTCGAGCAAATCATTGCGGAGCGAAGATATGATGATTTAGAGATTCCCCACATCAAAAAGTTGATGGCTGAAGGGCGTGGTCCGCACTTCAGCATTGATGAGCAAGGAGTGATGAGGTACAAGAACCAGGTAGTGGTTCCCGGTAATGAGGGGCTTAGAAGGAAGATTCTGGATGAAGCTCACCAATCTAAGTTGTCTATTCACCCGGGGAGTAACAAAATGTACCACGATTTGCGTCAGTTGTATTGGTGGTCAAACATGAAGCAGGATATCACTGGGTATGTTGCAGAGTGTGATACTTGTGGGAGAGTTAAGGCAGACCATCTGTGGAGGCCAGGTTTTCTACAGCCTCTGCCTATTCCGATCTGAAAATGGGAGGATATCTCCATGGATTTTATTACCGGATTACCCCACACGGCCAAGGGCCATGATTCTATTTGGGTCATTGTGGATCGCCTCACAAAGACGGCTCATTTTCTTCCAGTGGGTACTAGGTACACAACCTCACAGTATGCCAAGCTGTATTTTGATCGCATTGTGACTCTCCATGGGGTTCTGCTTACTATTGTTTCTGACCGCGGAGTAGTTTTCATGTCGCGTTTTTGGACGCAACTCCAAGAATGCCTTGGTACTAGCCTTCTCAGAAGTTCAGCCTATCATCCCTAGACCGACGGCCAGACAGAAAGGGTGAATCAAGTGCTTGAAGATATGTTGAGAGCTTGTGTCATCTCTTTTCCTGAAAAGTGGGACGAATGTTTGAAGTTGGCTGAGTTTTCTTATAATAACAGCTATCAACAGAGCATCTAGATGGCACCATTTGAGGCTCTTTATGGCAAGAAATGTAGGACCCCACTCAACTGGGTTGAGGTGGGAGACCGTGGCTATTTCGGACCTGACTTTGTGCTTGAAGCAAGAGAGAAGGTTGGGGTTATCCGGAGTCACTTGAAGGCAGCGCAGAACCGACAGAAAACCTATGCAGACAAGAGAAGGAGGCCCTTGGAATTTGAAGTTGGGGATTATGTGTATCTCAAGGTGTCTCCCATGAAAGGTGTGCATCATTTTGGTGTTCGTGGGAAGCTAGCTCCACGCTATGTTGGGCCCTACAAGGTTTTGGCCCGGCGTGGTCTAGTGGCCTATCGCATTCAGCTTCTTGATATTTTGTCAGTTGTCCATGATGTTTTCCATGTGTCCCAGTTGAAAAAGTGCTTGCGAGTTCCCTCTGAGGCAGTAGAAATTGAAGGGCTTTCCCTTCAACTAGACCTTTCTTATGAAGTGCATCCCGTAAAAATCCTAGATGAAAAAGAGAGAGTGACTAGAAACAATGTGGTGAAATTTTACAAGATCCAGTGGCAACATCACTCAGAAGATGAAGCAACATGGGAATTAGAGAGTTATATTGCGAAGCACTGTCCCCATCTTCTGCCTAATCCCTGAAGGTAATTCGTCAAGTGAATGTTGTTTCCCAACCCTTTTCCGCGCTAGTCACGGGAAATCTCGGGTCGAGATTTTCTTTTAGGGGGGTAGAGCTGTAACACCCTCGGTGTTACCGCGTGTTTCCTGGTAGCTTAGCTGGAGAGGTGGCTCCTAAGCAAGTGGGAAGTGTTGCGTTCGTAATCGGTTTTGGCTTTCGTTAGCTAACGTTTCTAGTAGCTTGGTTTTGCATCTCGGTTTTCGTTCCAGCATAAAGTTTTCAGAATACTCCAAGTCTAGGACTGCTTGACGCTGCCGTGTTGAGCGCTTTTGATCGGGAATTTGGGTTAAGAAGGGTTGCTGTGTGTTAGCTCGGTTGGGTAGCCTCTTAGGTCGTCTAGAGTTGGGTGAGGTTGGTTTGAAGTTGGTTGTCACCGTTTAGGAGTTTTCGAAGCTTTAAAATTCATGCTCGCGTGCAGGCGTCGCTTGTTGTCTCCCTGTGCGTGGTCACCACGGTCTGCCCTCGCCGTGGCCTTGCCAGCTCGGCCGCACGCTTGGCAACGTTGTTGTGGGCCTGGCTGGTCCTAGCCGGCCTGCGTCACCGCTACCGCTGCACTGCGGGTCTTCCCCTCCTTTGCCTTGGCACCGCTGTTGCGGTGGTCCCGCACCGTGCCGCCCTTGCCTCGCCATCGCGTCACCGCTTGGCCGGTGGCTGCCCTGGTCTTGCTGGCACGGCACCGCGTGGGCTAGGCGGGCAACGGGCGAGCACGTGTTGTCATGTTGGGGGTAACTCACCGCCCTTGCTCCACCTACCTAGCCAGCTGCCACGGCCCAAGTTAGGCGACCTTGCCGCCCCCCTGTTTTGTTTCTTCTGCCATCGCCGCCATGGACCCGCTTTTGAGCCCCACCCTGTCTGTCCCTTCTCGCGTCGATTCGTCGTAGACGTAGGGTCGTAGCAATCCGGCCCACCTCCCCGACCCCACGCTTGAGCCATCGGAGCCGCGACAGCTGCATTTTGGAGCGTAGTCCGATCACGCCTTTTCTAGGTCAGAACTCCCCTTTTTCTTGGACCTCCATCCACCGACTGTCCCAGTCCAATCGGTTACACCATTAGAGCCTCCTTGGTCCCCTGCTCGTGGTGCTCACCGTCGTTGAGGCTGTAGAGCCCCGTTTCGCCGGTGACGCACTCGCGCCACCACGGAGCGTCGCCTGACCCCTTGGGCGCACATGGCCGGCTCAGCTCAGGTACCCTCTAGCCACCCCGTTACTGCGGTTGGGTCCGGGGCGATCTACCGAAGCTCACCCAACCTCGTGGCTGTCCTCGCAGAGCCCCTGCCCTCCGAAACGCCGGCACCGTTCCCGCCGATCGACCGTGATCGTGAGGAAGCCACGCCACCTCGTCTCTGGCCTCTGAATCGCTGCCCCGTGCCTCGCGTCTGCCCCTAGGTGAGCGTCTCCCCCTTAGGTACGCGGTAGAAACTCCCCACTAGCCGGCGTAACCGACCAGTGCTGGCCAACACCGCGCCGGTGTGCGGAGGCATGTCGGGGACCGCCTGGTTGTAAAGACGGGTTTTTAGAGGGGTGTTCTTGCAGGGCGGCTGACTGGTGGAAATAGTGCTTTTCAGATTCGGTAGTTTTGGCTTAGCTCAGGGGCTCCTTTGCAACTTCGTCAGCGCGCGCGTGCTCTCTTCGGCCGTGGACCGCATTGTGCGGACTTGGGCCTGCGGCGTGGGCCGCCTCGCGTTCTTGGGCCGGACCGAGCTGGCCGCGGGCGAGCACCGCGCGAGGCTAGGCCACCTCGTATGGGCCGAGCCGAGGGAGTAGGCTTTCCTTTTCTAGGAATTCGGGTTTGGTTTCTAATTTAATTCCTGAGCTAAAACTTTGACGAATTATAGCGCCTTGTGTAGATGTCCAAAAATCATGAAATCACTTTAGTTAAGTTCCTAAATTCATGCTCTATCAGTTAGTAAATTCCAATCGTTTAGTACTATAATGATGCTCGGTTAGTTAAATCATTGCTTAACGCGACGAATATTAATGCAACCTTTATGGTAGGAATTTTTGTGGAAAATCTAGGATAGCTCTAGCTCTTAAGTTTTTGCAGTAGCTTTTTGCTATCGTTAGCTGCTTGCTGTAATTTTTATAGCCACCAGATAGCTTGTTGGATAGGGTAAATAAGTTCCCTGGTAGTGCTTTGCAGTAAATCGGTAATCAAAAGAGATGTGCTTGTTAGTTGTTAGGTTTTGGGTACATTAGCCGACCTTTGTTAGTAGAATTTTGGTAGCTTAGCTTATGAGCCTTTCGAGTTAGCTAGTAGTTGGTGGTTGTGGTTATTAGATTTACCGTTGTCACCTTTTTAAGTGTGGTAGTATCATTGCATGCATGTAGATCACGAGGTGGTTGAGTACGTGGCCGCGGAGGAGCAGGACTTCGAGGAAGTCATCGAGGAGTACGAGGAGGAAATCTTTGTACTGGAGGAGTTCCAGGAGCCGCCCGCGACGGACACCTCTGACTTTGCGCCTGCTCAAGGCAAGCCCCGGTGCATAACCCTTATTTTTGCAAATCTGATATATATTTAAATGTGGTGCACTTAAGTTTAGGAATTCTATGATACCCACATGCATATATATATATACTCATGAGTCTTACTAGAACAGGATCGCATAGTTGCTTCGCTCAGGATCATCGGTAGAGTGAGTAACCTGTCGTTACTCACAATAGAGAGTTACTCATATGGTTATTACATTTTGGATAAAATGGTGGAAAGGAAATGGTGACCAAACAGGGATGTGGTATGGGTATTGGTGGGTGTAGCAAGTTGTGTCCCGCGGCCACGGGGCATAATTGGGTTGCACTGTTTCCCTGTTCGTGTCAATTAAGGACCGTTCGTTGCATGGACCCTGGTCAAGTCACAGATCTTCTTATCCCGAGCATATACTAGCAGATGGGGGCTAGGAAGACTTGTTACTCTCTTGTCATGGGCTCTGGCTCTTTCTGGACCGACTGATTGGAGGCGGGGATAGGTGGAGGTCTTAGCACCGTATTGAGGTCGGGCCTCAAGTACGGGAGCTAGGAGTCCAAGTTTGGACGGGGACCTGGAAACCTGTGACAGGAGGGGAACGGGTTGGTCTTGTTTGTGCCTAGGGTACAAACGGGGCGTGTGTTTTTTGGGGTACCCAGCTGGGCACATTGATTCGCGAATCGCCGTTTCTGCGTGATGGTACGGCTTGGCTACGCTCTAGCATCGTAGTAATATTTGGCTAATGAAAAGATGGAGAAATAGTCCGGAATTGCTCCACTTTTGCTTGATTATAGCATAGGTGCTTATATAGATTATTTTTTAATGAATAAAATACGGCTTCTAAAAAGTGCAGAATTAAGGACACACTCTTAGTGCTGCTTCTCGCAAATAAGAAAACCCCCAGCCATAAAGCCTATCATAATCCTTGAGAGTCGGGAAATATAATTCCCAGTCGGGTAAGTCTTGTGAGTACATTGTGTACTCAGGGTTTATTTTACCCTTGTTGCAGGTGCACCTTGAGCAGGTAGGCCTTGTGTGGAGAATTCTTCTGGTGGGCACAGACGGATTCTCATCTCGCTCCGTAGGCGTTTACTTTTTTTTTCCGCTGTTAGTTTATTGCACTCTGAACCTCTGGTATTGTAATAACTATTTCTGAGACTCTGTGTTGTATGAAATGGACTAAGTAATGTAAGTTTATACTCATTATTGGATCCCGGGTGTAAAATGTGGAGTGTTCGAGTTCTCCCGTCGGGTGTGCTCGACGGAACCACTGGTTTAGCTCACTTTCAGGGCTCTTAGTGTCTAGTGGAAGACAAGTGCCCTAAAAGCGTGCTAAACTGGGCGATTCCACCACAATCGAGTTACTGCTGCTCAGTCCCCATGCCCCTCTCCTAGTCCCTAGTAGTGGGCGTCGCCTCCAGCTCCACGTCCTAGCGGTGGTGGTGCGAGGACACACGGCAACGCTTGCAGTTGAGGTTGCAGTCGCCATCCTCGTTCTCCAAAGCTTGCTGGGTACCATAGTCCCCTACCAGGTAGGCCATAGCCACCAGCGATGTCGTGCTTCAAGTGTTTCAAGTGTTTTAGACTTTTTGTTTCAAGTGTTTCATCTGAATGTTGCATATGTTTCAATTGTTTCATGTGTTTCTAACATTTGTTTCAAATGTTTCATCTAGATGCTTTAAAAGTTGATCTAGTGTTGCACATATTGTAATGGCTATACATGCATGTTTCCAGTGTTTCATCTATCTTTATAGATGGCCATAGGCTGGGCCGGCTCGACACGACACGGGCACGGGCCAGGCATGGCCCGCAGGGGGTCGGGCCGGCATGGCATGTAACACCCCAGGTGTTTGCCTTGCATTTTAGCATCTTTTGAGCATGGTCATAGCATGGCATTACCATAAGCATCATCATTTCATGTGCATCCTTGCTTGAAACATGACCTTGCCACATTGCAACATATGTATGTTATGGGTGGTAGTGATAATATCTTGTATCTAGACCAAGCTAGAACATGTGTCAGTTTGTTATGCTTGAAAACATGTGAAACAAGCTCCTGAAACATATGCAACATTAGGTTTCAATAATTATGTTAGTGATGTTTCATTAGTTTTAGCAATAGTGTTTCAATGCCGACTTGAGTAACTCTTATGCATAGGTGATGCTAATGTGTGTTTAAGGCCTTGGTAATGTGTGTATCTTGTTTTTGGTGCAAAATAAGCTAGGGTCTATATTCATGTTTTGGCCAAAATCCAATTTGATTAGGGTTGACCCCAGTTTGACCATAGTACTGATCTGGTTTGACCAATTTGAAAGTGGTATCTAGAGATCTTTCATGGTTGTGCACCCTTTACCAAAGTTGTAGCTAATTTATCAAGGAACACAAGTCTCAATATGACCATCTCATGAAAATGGCTGGAACATGCTCAAACAGGGCCCTCAAGTTAGTAAGTGGACTGCCCAACACTTAGCAAAATTTTTCTAAGTCAGGGTGCATTTCAGTTTTAATGTACACCACTTTAGGGCTCTATAGTTACTAATCTAGGCCGAATGAGCTCAAGTTCTTATTGACATATTTGTAGTACTCACATAGCTCTATGATTTTGTCAATAGCACCATCACCTAATTCTCACTGGTTTAGGAAATATAGAGCGGGGAAAAATTGGGTTCAGTCCGGGTTTCACTGAAATTTAGTTTCAGTTTCCTTGTAACCTAATTTGGCAAGTTGTATCTCACTAACCTAGCCGAGTTAGCTCATGACCCTATTGACAATTTTGTTGTACACCTATAGCTCTACATTCTTGTTAATTATGGTTCTCTTCGAATCAGCCTAGATAACGAGTGGTGAGGCGCTAAAGTCGTGCTGTCAGTCTTCGTGTTTGACTAAATCGGGGATTTTGATTCAGTTTCGTCAGAGTTCAAGTGTTGAACTCGTTCGCGTCGTTTGGCCTTAAGTGAGCCGGAGTTGCATTTTTCCGCCGCCGCAGCCCCGTCGGGGTGCTGCCAGACGCCGGTGTGCGTGCGCATGCCAATGTAGCCCCTCCTAACCCATTGTTCCGCTCGTGCCTGTTCCACATTGATGCCAGGAAGCCCAAGACGTCTTTGCCTTGCGCAGCTGTGCCCTGTGTTCGGCGGTCCGCCACCACCGAGCGCCGCCACCCGCCATTGCCGGTGGTGACCTACCTCGGGCTAACCCCAGCCGCCCCTAGGGACCTCAATCGAATCGCCGTCTTGTGAGGATCACAGTGGGGTGCTTGGATTCGCCAGATTTTTCACCGGCGGCGAGCTAGCGCCGGCCGGACCACCGTCCCCTGCCCCGTGTGTATGACGATTGGGCCCCGCTGGTCAGCGCGTGTTTCTCCCCCCTGTGTGCTTGGTCGGGCCAAACCAGCCGTGGGCCGAGCTGGCTTAATCGGGCCAGCCGGTTTAGTGAATTTAGATTTTATTCTAATTCATTATTTCAAATAATTGATTTGTATTCAAACTTTGAAAATATGTATCTCCTGTTCTAGAGGTCCAAATGAGGTGCTTTAAATTTTGGTGTGCTCTACATAATGTATAGTTTATTATAAAAATATAATAGGTACTATGTTTTGTGATGAATTAAATAGTTATTATTTATCTCTTTTAAAGGAGAAAATGAGATCTCTTTCTTTGAAGCTCCAAATAACATGAAATTTTTATAGTGAACTGTTCATACCATTAATAGCTTATGGTTAAATTTTCATGCAATTTGGATGCGGTTTGGTGGAGTTATATAATTATCTTTTTTGCTTGAATGGATCTTGTGTGAATTTTCATAATTTTTCTATAGATCCAGTAAGGGTGAAACTTAGTGAGTGTTGTTATTATGTTAGAAAGATGTTAGGAAAAATATTAAATCTGTTGTTTGATACTTTTCAATAGGGTTTCCTATTTATGCTAGAAATAGACCTGCCATCTATTATTTTTGATATCTCCATATCTGCTTGTCAAAATGAAGTGAGATTTTTATGGTAGCCTATGTGAAGCATTAGGTGGCTACTGTAATTTTTGTAGATTTTTATATATAGTTTTACTGTATGTTTCTTTAATCACCTAATTAACTAAATAAATTATAAAAGAATATTAAATAACTTATTTAGAAGTTGGCATTATACTTTCTGATGTTCCTTTGATATGCACAACAAGTTGGTAAACTTAGTTTGGTCCAATTGTGCCTTTGAATCGTCACTAAATATTTAAATTAGTGATTCTGCCATTTCTGGACAGAATTGCTAGTTCAGAGAATTAACCTATAATAATGATGTTTTCATGCTTGGTGATCTATAGCAAAGTTGTTGAGAATTTCATGAACTAGTTGCTGGTAAATTTTGGTAGCATTTGGCCTTATAGTTTAGAAATGACAGCTGTTCCAAGCTGGGTCCAGTTTTGGCAGTGCTGTCTGTCTTTTAGAACAGATTCTGTACATATGCTATTTTAACTTGGTAAATGATGAAATCATGCTTATATGTTTATAAATAAAATATAGACAATTTCATAAGCTTTCCAGAATGTCCTCTTTCAGGTCATTTGGATTTGTAGAACTCTAGTTGTGAGTTTTCTTAGCTACTGTTGATATTATGTGGTAAATACTAAATTATTGGAATCTTGTTATATGTGTGTTTGGTCTTAACCTTGTGGAACCTAGTGGTTTCTTAGAGGTGTTCAAACGTGTTAATATCGGAGAGGAAATTTGCACCTAATCTTGAAGTGATTTGAATAGAGCACCACATAACTTGGTTTTGTGCTTACAACGTTGCAATGTCATTGCATTCATCTTCACATCATTCATGCACGTCCATAAATCATCATGTCATTTTTGGATGCATACATGAAATTTATTGGATGCATATACATGCAATAGGTGTGCCAAGAATCGTGTTACAAGCGAAGTTCCGCTGGGCGTGGAACCCGAAGTTGAAGTCCGTTCGAGAACTGGAGGTCCAGTCCGACGAAGCCGGAGAAGACGTGGGAATCATTCTTGAAGCCGAACCTTGATCTCTCTTCTTTCGGTTAAGGCAAGCCCCAGAGCATTATAAGCCTCCTACTTTTAAAGCAATTATCTATATATACAGGTTATATGTATTGTTGCATTACGTGATAGGAGTTGGTTGGAAAACCTTGCTGCATTGATAACACTCCTTGTCCAAAAATTCGAACCTTGAATCCTATGTAGACAGGATTGTATCTATGCTTAGCCCTGCTAAATTAGACCGGTAGAAGTCGGATGATTTCCTGTCACCTGCGAGATATAGGGCTTTGTCAGGTCACGGTTGGCTATATTTGCTATCGTGGAAGTGAACCATGTGTAATAAAATGAAATGAGACCGGGCGAGATGATGATAGTGAAACAGCAAGGCATGGAGGTCTTGGGTGTGGATCTATCCCCGTCTGTGTCGATTAAGGACCGAGATCTAGAGCCTTCTATGTCATTTTGAACGCATGCCTGACATTTAGTTGGCTGGCCTAAGGTTGCCGACCGCGAAGCCTAGTAGCTCAACTCAGGCTGCGAAGTCGAAAAGTGAAAGTCGCCTCGGAAGGGAGCCAGAGGGTCCAAGGGCAGGTGAGTTAAAAGTCATGAGCATCCTGGCCACTGGTATCCCTGAGAACGCGGCGCTGTTCGGGCCCACCCTGAGTTGTACCAAAGGTTATCTAT
This sequence comes from Saccharum hybrid cultivar R570, assembly GCA_038087645.1. Taxonomy (NCBI): domain Eukaryota; kingdom Viridiplantae; phylum Streptophyta; class Magnoliopsida; order Poales; family Poaceae; genus Saccharum; species Saccharum hybrid cultivar. The sequence continues at coordinate 3,299,223 of JAQSUU010000191.1, read as the reverse complement.
GGCTGCCTTTAGCGGGGTTTGTCGGGTGAGTGTCAGGAATACCCCCTCAGCTGAGTTGAAATCGATTCGAGTCGCCGTCTCTCCCGGATAGTGAGAAACTTGACTGGTTATCTCCAGCGTAGATACACTAATTATTAATGATGGTTCAGAATTGATGATAATGATGATGATGGCCTTATTATACCTGCTATGGTTAATATTGGTTGCTCCTAATAAAGTGATTGCTCTAGTACAGGTGCTAATCTAGATGACAGGTTAATGATTATTAACTTTATGCTTAAGCATTAATGATCACTTATCTGTAATAGCTTTTCTGCAAATGAGTCAAGCTAGCCCACTTTATAAAGCCTTGCATAATCCTTTGTGTCACCTTTGTTTCTGGTTTTTGACGGGTAAGTCTAGCTGAGTACCTTCTCGTACTCAGGGTTTATTTCCACCTGTTGCAGGTAGCAGATTCGTACTTGTTGCTGCAAGTATTGTCTTCGCCATGTGGGTGTGAAGACTAGACCATATGGGCATGGTCTCTGTAGTATCTCTTCTGGTATGCTTTTACAGGATGTGACTATGTACTGGCAGTATTTGATTTTAAATGGTTTCAAAAATTATGTTGCTTCCGCTAATCTTTATTTTAGTTTTGTAATAAAATTATTTGTACTCCGATGTATGAGAGCTACTTACGAACTGTTGTAACAAGTGTTGTGTTATGTTGAATCACTACGATCTTGGTTGCTCTCGGTTTGGTTTGAAATCCCTCGTGATTTCGTGGACTACCGGAGTTATATGGGCTCAAGTTTGAGAATTTGATCGTTTCGGCGATTGTTTTTGAACTTGTGCTCTTATAATTTGGACGGTTCCGTTACATGGCACGCCATGCCTCTCGAACCATGCCTCTCCGGGTCTCATGCCTGGCCTTCGGCCCAGGCACGACACTACGGGTCGTTTTCTGGGCCAGGCCGATTCACGAAGCATGGCAGAAACAACAGGCCGGGCTGGCCCGAGGCCCACTGTAGCTTCTAGAAGCAGATCTGAGAGGGGAAGAAGAAGTGGTCAGCGCCCTCGTAGTCATTGTCCTTACCCCCAAGAGAGACGGCGAGGAGCAGCATAGCGGAGAAGGGAGCTGCGAGATGCTTGTGGCTGGCTCCCTACGGCCGGCGTGCTCACCGATAAGGTCGCCCACCATGGCGCCTATAGCCGGCATCCTTACTGAAGAAGTCGGTGAGGAGGAGGAGGAAGAGGCCATGTGCGATGTGAAATGTGGCTGCACGAGCGCCGAGGGAGGGCATGGAGTGCCATGGAGGAGGTGAACGGGTGCGGAGCCACGAGGCATGAGTGAGGCCACGGGGGATGAGGAGTTGCGCGAGTCATGACTCACGACCGTGAGCGCAAGAACGCAGGGAGTGCGACGGCGGGGGAGAGGGGGAAATGTAGTAGGGTTTGTAGGGAAATTAAGTTGGGCTCTTAGTAGGCCGCTAGGCCGCTGTATTCATCGGGCTGACGTCGTGCCTAACTATAATTGTCGGGCCATGCCATGCTAGCCCACGTGCCTGAGTAGCGGCCCAGGCACAGCCTGCTCCACTAGGTCAGGTCAGCCTGGGCCCGCTGACCATTGATCCGTGCTATGCTTGGTGTAAGGAAAATGGACCCTAGGCCCATTTAGTTTGGAATTTGGTGTTTGATAATTAACATGACCAAATTGGACTAATGTATTTGCAAGTGTTTATTTTATAGTTTAATAGGATGCAACGCGAACTTGGACTAAGTTTGAAACATGAAGAAAATGATCAACACTCAAAAGAAGACATTGGAGGAGGTGTTGATAGACTAGAAGTGAAGCAAGGAGTTCAAGATGCAAAGATGTCGAAGCCCAAACAAAGCCACGTGAAGAAACAAAAGCGAACGGTGGCTGAGTGGGCACCGCCCTAGGGGTGGCGGTGAAACCAGAGAAGGGCTGCTGCAGCTAGAGAAAAGGGGGGGCACCAGATAGCACAATGTGCACCGCCCTGGTGTAGGGTCGAGATGGCGGACTAGAGGAGGGATGAATAGTCCTTTCTAAAATTTAATTGTGTTGGCTAACCTAAACAAGTGCAGAATTAAAACTATCAGTCTAGCTAAGACTACACCCTCTATCTAAGTTCTCTAGCACCTTGCAAAGATCCTAATTAAGCAACTAAGGTGCCAAGCTTAGCAAGAGCTCACTTAATCAATTCTAAGATCAAGGTCACACAAACTTATGCCACTAGTACTTTGCACACCGGGGGAGCTCCTACATAATTCTAATGAGCAAAAGCACAAAGCCACCTAAGCTCACTAGCAATGCTTAATAACAAGGCTACACAAGCCAAATTATAGAGCGTAAATTACTTAGCTACACAAACTAAGCAATGTGAATAACAAGGTTACTAAAACTAAATTAGCCACGCAAGGGAGCTACTTCTATGCTACACAAGCAAGAAGGTAACTAGCAAGCTACTAAAGTTAAACTAGTCACAAGAGCAACTACATAAGCACAATGTAAATGAAAGTAATACAAGCTTGTGTTTCGCGAAGCGCAAACCACCAAGAGGATGATGAAGATAACGTTGACACAGTGATTTTTCTCCCGAGGTTCACTTAGTTGCCACCAAGCTACGTCCCCGTTGTGTCGACCGCTCACTTGGTGGTTCGGCGGCTAATTGGCATCACCCGCCAAGCTCGCACATCGGGCACCGCAAGAACCTACCCCGAAAGTGAGGGTAGCTCAATGACATGCTCAACTAGAGTTGCTCTTCGCGGCTCCTGCGGGGTGAGCGCAATATCCCTCACAAAGCTCTTCTCCGGAGCATCGCACAAGCTTCTTGCGGGCTTCGATGGAGACCACCACCAAGCCATCTAGGAGGTGGTAACCTCCAAGAGTAACAAGCCCACCGGCTTGCAAGACGACCACTTAGTGCCACTCGATACAACCTCATGATGCAATTGCACCGCTGACTCACTCGATTGGATAAACACTATCAATTACAAGTGAGTTAAAGGGCTCCCAAGCACTACCACATAAGCCACCAAGGCTCTAGTGTGCTCAGCAACCGGCCCAAGGCCGACCAAATGCACTATTTATAACCCATCGAACAAATAGAGTCATTACCCCTTCACTGGGTGTTTTCGACATGACTGGATGCGCTAGTCATAATGACCGGACGCACCTGGCTAGCGTTCGATCGCTCTGCGTTGTCCACGTGGCTTCTTCGTTCAACGCCGCGCACACGATCTCAACGGCTATAAGCCACGCGCCAAGGGTAATCACGATCGGACGCAGCACAGTGCCAAGACCGGATGCAGCATTGTGATCAGCCCATGTCAGGTCAACGCAAACATGCTCTCACTAAGAAAACGATCGGATGTGCTGACATCTGCATCTGATCATTTCCAGAGAGCTCCCAGAGCACTCGAATCACGATCGGACACGTCAGGTTAGACGCGACCAGACGCATCACCTGTGTCCCATCCTTCACCGCCTGCCACGTGTCAATGCCACGCCTACGCCGCTACATTAGCGAGCGACCCTGATGACCAGACACTGCACCAGTGTGTCAGGTCCAGCGTCCGGTCATTCACAATGACCTCTTTTTGCCTCCTTTTCTGTCACTGAGTTGATCTATTTCAACTCAAACTTCTTTCTCCTTTATAAATGTGCCAACACCACCAAGTGTACACCACCATGTGCAAGTGTGTTAGCATTTCACAAATATTTTCTCAAAGGAATTAGCCACTCAACTTGCCACGCCACTCGATCCTAGCAACGATGCAAAGTTAGATCACTCGAGTGGCACTAGATGACTGATATGCAAACAAGTTTGCCCCTCTTGATAGTATAGCCATCTATCCTAAACCCATTCATAAACTTCTCTACACACCTATGACCGGTGAAATGAAATGCCCTATAGGTTATACCTTTGCCTTGCGCATTCCATTCCATCTCCTCTAATATCGATGCAACACATGCACCAACACGATCAACAATGATATGATCCACTTCATATCATCACATGATCATATTGGTTCATCGATCTTGACTTCACTTGCTCTTCACCGTTGCATCGGCCCATCGGCGCCAAGTCTTGCTCAAGCTTCACCGTCACACGTGGTCCCTCACTTCGAAGCCTCTGACTTGCCCTTCACACTTGCAATCGGTCCGTCGAGCCAAGTCATGTCTTGATCTTCTCCACCTTGATCACATGACTCAATGTCATGTCTCATGTGCAATGAGCTCCTTCATCAACACATGTGTAAGCATTGCAACATCTCCGAGCCATCTTTACCGTCATGGCATATGTTGTTTACACACATGTACCTGTGGACTAATCTTCTGTGTATCTCACATAAAAACAATTAGTCCACCTAAGGTTATCACTCAATTACCAAAACTAAACAAGTACCTTTCTGTAACAGAACCACCCAAATTATAAGAACAAAAGTACAAAAACAATCGCCGGAGCAATTAGATTCCCGTACTCAATCCCCTATAACTCCGATAGTCCAATGAAATCACGAGGGATTTCAAACCAACCAATGTACAAGCCAAGATCGTAGTGGTTCAACATAACAAGTCACATGTTACATCCATTATTACAAGTAATTCAACATAGATTGGAGTTTCACAGAGTTATTACCACTCAAGTTCAAAAGTAGCGGAAGCAAAGTAGTTTGAAACTAATATCATCTTAATTCAAATACATGCCAGTACCAAGGTTAATTTCCAACAAAAGCACGAGAGACAAGATAGCTCAGAAGGTTCATGCCCATGACCACACTCTGCCACTACAGCAGGAGCCAGATACATCACAACCTGCAACAAGTGGGAATAAACCCTGAGTACAAAAAGGTACTCAGCTAGACTTACCCGTCATAAACCAGAAATAATATGACACCAAGGAGTATGCAAGGCTTTTATAAGGTGGATTGGCTTGACTTGTTTTGCAGAAAAGCATAAGTTATCATCTATGAACCATTTAACATATAAGCATCAACTTAATTATACCTGATTAATCTAAGTAAGCACCTATGCTAGAGCAATCACTTGATTAACCATTAACATCAAAGGTTACCATCTCAGGTTTAGCACTTCCAACATCATCCACATAACCATCCATGTTCCATCATTATTACTACGATGCCACAGCTCGAGTCAAGTACTCACTATCCAGGAGCGATGGCGATTCAAATCGATTCCTAACCAGCTAGTGATTTATTCCTCACACAAACCATGCTTCCCCCGTCAGGGTCGCTTAGATCACCAATGACACTTTCTAAGTAGCCGCGGGATAACAATCATGGACCGCACTACCCAGGGACCACCCGATAGCCAGGACGCACCTTGGGCTCACTCTTCGCGTCCCCGTCATACCCCCTTCAGCACTGGTCTGCCAATTCGAGTTTATCCCGGCTCGAATAGTGTCACTAGCTTCGCAGTCGAAAGGTACTTTATTTGGCCAGCTAAATGTGAGGCATGCGTTCAACATGACAAGAGGGACGAGCAACGATCGGTCCTTAATCGACACAGATGAAAAACTAACCGCACACCAGAATCCTATCTGGTTGCCTCCAACTTTTCCATCCAGTCTCCAATTATCCAACAACACATGGTTATTTCCAGGATATCATTCTTTTCATAGCTAAATTCTTCCAGTAACCACCTATAAATGTAGGTGACCGGAAATCATCGATCGCTACCGGTCTAAGCAAGGCTAAGCAGTTATTCGAACCTAAACTTAGCAGGGTCAGAATATCGTAAGGTAGGCAAGGATAGTAATAAATGCATCAACGGTTTCACTCAACTCCTATAACTTAATGCAACAATATATAACTCATATATAAAGAATTGCTTTTATAAAGTAGGAGACTTAGAATGCTTTGGGGCTTGCCTAGGATCGAACACTTAGGTTAGTGTTTGACAGGTGACACTCGCTTGGCGAGCATCTCCCATCCCGGCACTTGCTTAGTCCTTCCATCTTCGGGATAGGCCCACCAAACATCGTCCTCGGGTTTGGCTCCAACATCTCATCCTTCACATGGTGCATCTAGCGAACCTAAATGAGATGCAAGATGCATGTGTATGAATATGATGAATGGTAACACAAGATGCATCAAATAATCATTCAAGTAAACACACGATTAAGACAGACACCAAAAGCTATTTAACTAACATCACACAACCAATGAAAGAGGGCAAGCACGTCAAACATAACACAAGTTTAACAAGATCACAAGTATCTTAACTTGACCATCATCAAGGGCATAAGCCACACTTAGCAACACATGGAGTAAACAACCACAACTAGCATCTGTCCATTTCTGGACTGCAAACAATAGCTGCATGTTTCGATCATAACTAGAGTTATACAAATCCAATAGCCATATAACAAGACATTCTAGAAAGCTTATGAAATTGTCTATAATTCATATTTAATCATCTTAGTATGATTCTCAAGTTAACCAAGTCAAACATGTATAATTACAGAATCTGGTCCAGAGATTCCAGAGAACAACTATTTTTAGAACCCAACTTGGAACAGTCATAACTCACAAACTACAAGGCCAAATGTGTCTTCTCATTGATGCAAAGGCTTGCTTTGGGTTAGATGGTTGAGTCTTGAATCTTTATTTTTTTATGGACACCACTAGATTGTTGAAATGACATCATTTGTATAGCTCTTGAGATACCACACATAGGATCTTTGACCTTGATACCAATTGGTGGGACACCTCCCCCTTTGTCATAGCATGGGGCATCCACTTGATAGATTTGAGCTCTTGTTGGTGAGGGATGCATTCTTTATTTGATGATCACTTAAAGTTGAGGATCACTTGTGGAACTATCGTCTTGTATGGTTGATACCACTTGTAGATGTGATACCACTTGAAAGAACCTTCTACCATGGAACCACTTGTTTAATTTGTCAATAAAACCATTTCTTGAATATTTGCTATTTTCATGAGTACCACTTGTAGGATATCACTTGTAAGTTGATCTAGACACCACTTGTGAATACCACTTGTTAAATCAATAAAGTCTTGAGATAACTTGAAACAACCAAACTAGATATCCATTTGCATTGTTGTCTAGTTCTTGTACTCTTATCACTATCATGAGCTTCTATTTACTTGAACTAAATTGATTTACCTAAGCTTTCAAGTCCGGTTTGAACCAACGACAAGCTTCTTCACACCTCTTACAAGGGTTATCTTGCCAATGTTATACTTGTCACTTGTTAGCAATCCAAATTAAATTAAGTACTTGGGTTCACTAGCTCACGAACAAACTCATACATATACTGCTAGATCATTTTACCATTCAAGCAATAGTGGTAGGCTATGAATTTAAATTTTAATTTGTCATGCATGATCCTATTTAGCATGTACTATATGCACTAACCGCATACTAGTAAGAGATGAAATGATCATGCACATTACAATGATACCTTTGCTATGTTGGAGTAGAGGATAGTCACATAGATTTCAATTTATTACTCCAATAGCAATGTGAAGTCTAATTGATAGCTTGTGAAGACCAATCATCATAGATGGAGTCCATTCTTCACCCATATGATTTAAGAACCACTAAAGATCAAGTGCACTATCATGATGTGGTTGACTTGCTTCTTCTTTTGATCAATGCTTGCATAAGAGAACTAATGTGAGAATACCACTTGAAATATCATGACTAACTCTCTTTTGGCTGTTGCTTTCTTTTTCTTGATCAACCCTTTTGATTGTTTCAACTAAGCATCTCAAATGTTCCTCGGATCACCACTTCTATGTTAGCCTTCCAAGTACCACACTTAGTTTACCCACACATTGGGCGGCAAGCCCTTATACTAGGGAGAAGTGACCTCTCTTCATAGAACCATTCTTGACACTCACTTAAAATAACTTAATTGATTGATCCAAGTGATGGACTTAACTTGATGTGTAACCTTGATTCCTTCTTTAAGTCCTTTTCTTTCTACCAAATGATTTCCAATTGTCACTAGGACTTAAACTTTATCTTCATCTTGAGCTTGGTCTTGATCTTCAATTGAGTACCAATTGTGTGCCAAGTACACTCCACAATCAAATGACCCTATACTCATTATTTGTTATGCTTCTAGTTCATCTCAAAACCAAACTTAGGTGCCTCAATCACTTATAATCATGTTTCCAACTTGAGAACCTTTCAATCAAAGTGACTCTTGATCAATCCAATAATTGTCACTTTTCTAGTAGATTCTGTACCCTTCAAAGATAAATCCATAACTCCCAATGTATAGATCCAAATACCACAAATTTGGTGAAGATGTACTTCACTAAGTCATCTATCAGCTGTAAAAATTTGAGCTTCATTTGACTTCTAGATTGCTACCAGATTTCAATTCTTCCACCACAGCTATATGCTGAAAACTGCTGCACTATAGTTGACAAGATCCACTCCAAAGACGAAGCATCTCTTATCCAATTTTTATGAAATTTGTACAGCATCTTATACCATAAGTATAGAGCATGCATACCAAATTTCAAGCTAATCCAAATAGATTTGATCACTCAAACATGGCTAAGATCACAGGTAGCTCAGATTTTGTAATAAAGGACAGATTTCAATCACTTGAGTTATACTTCATCAAATGTGAATCAAGCTTGAAACTAACTTGATTGAATACCTTCACAAGACATATATCCATTCAATCCACTTACTAGAAGTCATCTCATAATTATATCTAACACAAATCAATCCAAACTTGATTACTAATCAATTTATCCATTCAAACATCTTATAGCAAGCACCATTGCATATTTATCCGATTCAATCAACTCATATGCATCCAAATGAAATGATCAACTAGAAATGTACCTTGGTTAGCTCATGATTACCCAACAGCAAGCTTTAGCTTATATATTTGCAAGCCATCAAATAATTCCAATGAATCACCACAACTTGAATATGACACTTATATGTTGTAGCACTTGGACTTCACGCATTCTTGACTTGGAGTTGGGATAGGATTGCATTAAGCTTCAATACTTGACTCAACATATAATGATCAATATGAAATTAATTTGAGTCAAGCCTCCAATGCCATGGTATCTACACACATTTATCCACTTTTTGATGGTACCCAAACAAGTTTGGGTCCTCTCAAGTTAGGAACAACATACTTAGGCATCACCTTAGTATGGATAGTGGGATGTTTTGCAATTGCAACCAATGAGGTACCATTGCCATTCTTTCTAAGCACAATATTATCATCAATTGAAATGTGCTTAGAATTATTACCTAGGGGACATGAATAAGCCATGTGTCCCCTTTTCTAGCATGAGTAGCACTTCCTCTTTGATTAAGCCTTCTCTTCATTGCTCATGTGGTGCTTCTCATTGTCTTGCCTCTCATGAGTTGCAATCTTCACATTTGAAGCACTTGATGTGAACACATTTCTTTTTCTCTTCTTCACTCTTCCTCATTTTCTTGGTTGGATTCTTGCTCAATATCTTGGCATCTTGAATAAGAGTTGGATGCCTTGCTCTTCCACCCCTTCTTGTTTTCTTCTTCTTCATCATCAAGTCACCACTATCTTTATGGTTGATCTTGACTTGCTCTTGGGGTGTCTTTTCTTTCTCAACTTACGGTTTTGGTTGAGGCTCTTCTTGTTGCTTCACCAATTGCTTGGTTGGGCACATTGAGGTGAGATGTCCCCAAGTGTGGTACTTGAAGCATTTGACATGCTTTAGCCTCTCTTCTTCCTTCATCTTCTTGAGCTTCTCAATGTTTGGGCAATCATTTGTAAGGTGTCCTGCTTCATGGCACTGGTAGCACATGGAGTGACACAATTTTAATTGTAGTTGCTTCTTCAATTTCTTAGCTCTTTTTTCTTTTTCCCTTTATAATCTTCCTTTCAAAGCTAAGGCCACTCTTGCACCAAAGTTTCTTTGAGCCTTCAACATATGTTCAAAAGTGACTTTTGAGTTATAGCACCTCTCTAACTTGTTGCTCAATTTCCTCACTTCATTCTTGAGCTCATGTTCTCCTTCAAAAGGTTAGTCTCACAAGACATAGAAGTAGAACAAGCATCTATATGTGAAGAGCATGGCATATCTAATAAATCATCACAAGAGGTGGATACATGCTTCTTCCCTACATCACAAGAGTTAGTCACATGTTGCAATTGATCACTTGACCCATGTGATGAGCTCTCATTGTTTTTAATTTTAAACATTTTAATGAGAGAAGCATGTTGTTCCAATAATTCTTCATGAGATATAAAAAGTTTCTCATGAGTCACTATTAGCTCATCATGTGAAGATTTAAGAACATCAAGTAAGTGCTTATGATCTTTACATGAATTCTTTAAAAATGAGTTTTCTTTTTTCAATTTCAATGTTTTAGCTTTCTCATCTCCTAAGGACATGGTCGTGCTAGCAAGTCTATTCACAAGCTCATCATATGAATCAACATGATCCACCACATTAACATTTGATACCTTGGTGTCACCTTGTGACATGAAGCAATGTGGTGTAGTGGATGGGTTTGTTGTAGCAATGTCATCCGAGCATGAACCATCATCATCACCACCAAGTGTGCATGGAGTAGCATCATCATTTGTATCACTTGTGGTATCATCATCAATCATGTCAAGTGAACTTGTGGTAGAACGATCATCATCATCACTTGACCATGAGGTGGAGCAATCCTCCACAATCACCGAATTGTGGTCATGCTCAACATCCTCATGCGCCTCCATCATGGGCTCATCATCATCATCATTGGAGACTGCCCCATACTTCTCATTGAGATAATCCCAAATCTCATGGGCGGACTTCAAATCCATGATCTCACTAAAAATACTATCATCCATAGATTGAAAGAATATGTTAGTAGCTTGGCAATCGAGATGTAGGCATTTCTTTTGCGCTTGAGTTGCATCCTTTCTTTCAATCGCATGAGAAAAGCCCACATCTACGATCCACCACATTTGGGGAGAAATAAACTTAAAATTGCATGTCAACCAATTTCTCCACCGTGCAAAGTATGCGCCATCAAAAGTGTATGGATACTTAACATCTAGCCCATAGTTCACCATCCTCTCGGGTCGGTGAAGACCACAAATGAGAAACTGTGGCTCCGATACCACTTGTAGGGTCGAGATGGCGGACTAGAAGGGGGTGAATAGTCCTTTCTAAAATTTAATTGCATCGACTAACCTAAACAAGTGTGAAATTAAAACTATCGGTCTAGCCAAGACTACACCCCTCTATCTAAGTTCTCTAGCATATTGCAAAGATCCTAATTAAGCAACTAAGGTGCCAAGCTTAGCAAGAGCCCACTTAATCAATTCTAGGAGCAAAGTCACACAAACCTATTCTACTAGTACTTTGCACACCGGGGGAGCTCCTACACAATTATAATGACCAAAAGCACAAAGCCACCTAAGCTCACTAGCAATGCTCAATAACAAGGCTACACAAGCCAAATTATAGAGCGTAAATTACTTAGCTACACAAACTAAGCAATGTGACTAACAAGGTTACTAAAACTAAATTAGCCATGCAAGGGAGCTACTTCTATGCTACATAAGCAAGAGGGTAACTAGCAAGCTACTAAAGCTAAACTAGTCACAAGAGCAACTACACAAGCACAATGTAAATGAAAGTAATACAAGCTTGTGTTTCGCGGAGCGCAAACCACTGAGAGGATGATGAAGACAACGTTGACATGGTGATTTTTCTCCCAAGGTTCACTTAGTTACCACCAATCTACGTCCCCGTTGTGTCGACCGCTCACTTGGTGGTTCGGCGGCTAATTGGCATCACCCGCCAAGCCCGCACGTCGGGCACCCCAAGAACCTACCCCGAAAGTGAGGGTAGCTCAATGACACGCTCAGCTAGAGTTGCTTTTTGAGGCTCCCGCAGGGTGAGCACAATACCCCTCACAAAGCTCTTCTCCGGAGCGCCGCACAAGCTTCTTACGGGCTTCGATGGAGACCACCACCAAACCGTCTAGGAGGTGGCAGCCTCCAAGAGTAACAAGCCCATTGGCTTGCAAGACAACCACTTAGTGCCATTCGATGCAACCTCATGATGCAATTGCACTAGAATCGCTCACTCACTCGATCGGATGAACACTATCAATCACAAGAGAGCTCCCAGAGCGCTCGAATCGTGATCGGACGCGTCAGGTTAGACGCGATTGGACGCATCACCTGCGTCCGGTCCTTCACCGCCTGCCACATGTCAATGCCACGTTCACGCCACTGTGTCAGCGAGCGACCGTGATGACCGGACGCTGCACCAGCGCGTCAAGTCCAGCGTCGGGTCACTCATAGTGACCTCTTTTCGCCTTCTTTTCATTGCCAAGTTGATCCGTTTTAACTTCAACTTCTTTCTCCTTTGTAAATGTGCCAACACCACCAAGTGTACACCACTATGTGTAAGTGTGTTAGCATTTCACAAACATTTTTCCAAAGAAGTTAGCCACTCAACTTGCCATGCCACTCAATCCTAGCAACGATGCAAAGTTAGATCACTCGAGTGGCACTAGATGACCGATATGCAAACAAGTTTGCCTCTCTTGATAGTATGACCATCTATCCTAAACCTGGTCATAAACTTCTCTACACACCTATGACCGGTGAAATGAAATGCCCTATAGGTTATACCTTTGCCTTGCATATTCCATTCCATCTCCTCCAATGTCAATGCAACACATGCACCAACACGATCAACAATGATTTGATCCACTTCATATCATCACGTGATCATATTGGTTCATCGATCTTGACTTCACTTGCTCTTCACCGTTGCGTCGGTCCATCGGCACCAAGTCTTGCTCAAGCTTCACCGTCACACGCGGTCTCTCGCTTCGAAGCCTCCGACTTGCCCTTCACACTTGCAACCGGTCCGTCGAGCCAAGTCATGTCTTGATCTTCTCCACCTTGATCACATGACTCAATGTCATGTCTCATGTGCAATGAGCTCCTTCATCAACACATGTGTAAGCATTGCAATATCTCTGAGCCATCTTTACCGTCATGACATATGTTGCTTACACACATGTACCTATGAACTAATCTCCTGTGTATTTCACATAAACACAATTAGTCTACCTAAGGTTGTCACTCAATTACCAAAACCAAATAAGAACCTTTCACCTGGTCACCACCATGCCTAATTTTTTAGAGAGCAGTGTTAGGGGACTCGGGCACTGCCTTGGTCATCGACCTGTGAACAGTACCCCCAACGATCAGATTGCTAGTGACCAACGGCTAGCTGACGTGGCTAGCACCGCCCTATCCAATGCCTGGCACTGCCATGTCCGGTGCCCATGCAGAAAAGTGGAGCTCAGCCCCAACAGCTATATCTCCACTTGTGGCCTATATATATATGACTCTAACCGGCCATTTGGAGGGTGAGGGAGCTAAGGGAAGATAGGAGGGTGTTGCTACACCTCATTTGTGCTCTCCACATGCATAGAGCTTAAAGAACACTTGCTGATTAGCATAGGTGCTTTGCGAAGTGCTTAAGTTAGTTAGACCATGCTCATATGCGCTTGCTCTAGGCTTAGGTCAAGTTGCTAGTGAGGTTTGCACACCTCTAAATCCAAAGGTGCTTGTGCGCACCGTGCTTGTACTCAGCGGGGCTTGTAGTCTTGCAAGACCACACCAACCATATTTGTGGTGTGGCTGCCACTGTGTATCGAAGGGAACAAGGCCCGCTGAAAGGTCTTGATGGCTAGAGGGGGGGTGAATAGCCTATTAAAATTTTCTACAAAGATAAGCTAAACAAGTTTATCAATAAAACAAATAGCGAGATGCGAGTTTTGCTTAGCCTACGGGGTGTTTGCAAGCCACCTAACCAATTCACAATTCTAGTAATTGCACTCAACCGCACAAGTCAAACCGAGAAGGAAACTACAACTAGCAAGCTACACAAAGAAGCTACTCTAGCAAAGCTAACTCGCTAGCAAAGATAACTAAGAAATTAATACATGAGAGAGTTAGGAGGGTATCAGCGAGGGGCGAAGTATTGAGCCAACCAATCAATATGATCAAGAGATGAATACCATAATATACAACCACCGGGATCGATCAAACACAATAAGAATGATGGCACGAAGATTTATCCCGAGGTTCACGTGCTTGCCGGCACGCTAGTCCCCGTTGTGTCCCTCTTCACCACGTGGTTCGGTGGCTAATCGGTCACACACCGAGCCTCTCAAAAGGCGCCACAAGAACCTACCAAATGGCAAAAGGTTGCAATGACACGAAGCAATTTACTAATGTTGCCTTTGGCGCTTCGCCGAGGTAGGCACAAACCCCTCACAATCACCGGAGGTGGCTAAGAACAATCACCAACTCTTGCCAACGCCTCCAAGCTGCTCCAAGCCGTCTAGGTGGCGGCAACCACCAAGAGAAACAAGAATCCCGCAGCAAATCAACCACCAAGTGCCAACTAGATGCAATCTCACAATGCAAATGCACTTGGATCACTCAATCTCACTTCGAATATGCAAAGAAGCAAGAGAGATGAGTAGGAGGGGAGTTGCTTAGCTCAAAGTGCTCACAAGTATGTCAAATGTTTGAGAGAGAGAGCCTTGAGCCGACCAACGAGTATTTATAGACGTACCCCTTCGAATATAGCCATTAGAAACTTAAACAGCCGAAATCGGGCTGACCGGACGCGCTGGTCCAACTGACCGGACGCGCCGGTCGCCCAACGGCTAACTCGTGAAGTACTGACCGGACACGCTGGTCCAAACGACCGGACGCGCTGGTCGCCCAACGGCTAACTGCGAAACAACGACCGGACGTGCTGGTCCAACTGACCGGACGCGCCGGGAACGACCGGACGCGCTGGTCCCGTGAAGGACCGGACACGCTGGTCGCCTGAGCAGCGCTCAACGAAACAGTGACCGGACGCGCTGAAGAAAATGACCAGACGTGACAGTGCCAGCGTCCGGTTACAGTCCAGTAAGCTCCTTGAACGACCGGACGCGTCCGATCATCAGTGACCGGACGCGCCTCACGTCCGATCATCGAACTGCAAAACGCGTAGACACTGAACACTGACCGGACGCGTCCGGTCATGCAAGGACCGCGTCCGGTTCAGCGTCCGGTCACCTCTGTGACCTCCGTTCGCTTCCGTTTCTTTTCCGGACTTCCGGCGTAGTGGAAAATAATCGTTTCAACTTCTCGAAAACGCCTGAATCCCGCCTCACAAGCTCGGCGGGAGGGAGAGAGGAACCCAAACCCTCTCTACCGCTCAAACTCCACCGCCGTCGCAAACGTGCTAACATCACCAAGTGATCTCGTCATGTGTGAGTGTGTTAGCATTTTCACAATCATTTTTCGAGGCGATATTAGTTCTATCCAAATGCATATGATCATGAAATGCACATCTAGAGGCACTTAGGAGTTCAATAGCCACGTCATTCCCCTCTTTATAGTACGGCTATCTATCCTATAATGTAACCACACCCACTAGGTGTCTTGGTTACTAAAACACAACCCTTAAGCATATACCTTTGCCATGATCACATAGGGTTGCGTCCAAATCCAAGTGTGGCCATCATGATCACCATGTCCATCTTGCCACCAACCTTGGAATGTACTAATCCTCATATGCTATATACAACTTAGGCATAGGATTAGTACTTAGGCATTGTCACTAATTACCAACACCAAACATAGGACTTTCAATCTCCCCCTTGTTGGTAATTGTTGACAAACCTTTCACAAAGATATTATGATAAAATTTTGATTGAACCCATGTCACATTGTCCAAGTATATTACCATGTGTAAGAATTATGGACTTGTGATCATGAATTCAAATTGATAGCAATGGCTCCCCCTACATGTATGCTATATGTTTGGATTTTGGAAGCATACATGTTAGATAGGAAAGATTAGGAGCATTGTCTACCAATAGGAGCTAAGTGTTTTAGATTATAGACCTTTAAAGCGTGATACCATCAGAGTAACGATAAACACCATCTTAGCACCTCGTGTAGTTAGATTCCACTTGGAAAAACACAAACATAACTAGAAACCTCGTGAGATCAACATTATAAGCAAGGCTCTAGTACCACTTTGAAAAACAAACATGAAGCAAGAAAAATCTAACTACTTTCTATTCATGCTAGTATCTCAATGCATCATTCAAATTATACTAGCAAGACACCACACAAGCAAAGTATCGGAGAAAACGAAATGCATAACTATGCATCATACATATGAAGTGCACATGGAAATGCAACATTCATGCTTAAGAGCTTGCTCCCCCTACTTATGTGCTCAAAATTTTAGTTGATCCCCTTCTTTTATCAATTCTCCCCCACAACATTTTCTTCCCCTTTGAGTTCTATCTTTGTGAACAATATTTTCTCCCCCTTTGGCACCAATTGACCACAAGGAGCAAACTTTAGATAGATTATCATGTTGAAATATGGGGTGAGGATCAAGTTTATGATTCAACCTAGATTGCTTGCATAAATAAAATACTTCGGTTTGATCCAAGGGCAAGCTTCTTCACACCTCACTAGAAGGGTTATCATGCACCATGTTGAAGCAAATATTTAGACAAGTTTTCTAGATTAAACACTTAGGATCACAAGCTACTTAAACAAGTTATATGCTACCACTAGATCATACAAGTCATGGAAACAATAGTGGCACCATATAAACTTCAAATTCATTTGATTTTCATGAATGAGCCTAGAACATATAAATTATGACTAGATGCACTAAACAAGTCCTTAGCATAGAATGTATGGTATGTCAACCAATTGTACCTTGGGGCTCAAAGGAGAGGCATGTCATATATGGGGTGCATCAACTCATGTTGGAGAAGTCAAGTATGTTCAACTCATTCTTTAGCTTGTGAAATCTCTTCTCATCAAGTGGCTTGGTGAATAGATCGGCTAATTGATCTTCGGTGCCAACACTCTCAATAGCAATGTCACCCTTTTGTTGATGATCTCTAATAAAGTGATGGCGAACATCAATATGCTTTGTTCTTTGATGTTGAATCGGATTGTTAGTTAGCTTCACGGCACTTTCATTGTCACATAGCAATGGTACATTCTTGAAATTGATTCCAAAATCCTTCAATGTTGCCTTCATCCACAAGATTTGTGCACAACAACTACCCGCGACGATGTATTCGGCTTCGGCGGTAGATAGTGCAATACTATTTTGCTTCTTGGATGACCATGAGACAAGTGATCTTCCCAACAATTGACATGTCCCGGAAGTGCTCTTTCTCTCCACTTTATCACCGGCATAGTCGGAATCCGAATATCCAACTAGCTCAAAACTTGCACCTTTGGGATACCACAATCCAACATTTTGTGTATGCTTTAAGTACCTCAATATTCTCTTTGTTGCCTTCAAATAACTTTCTCTTGGTGAGGCTTGAAATCTTGCACACATACATACACTAAACATCACATCGGGCCTTGATGCCGTCACATAGAGTAGGCTACCAATCATTGATCTATATAGCTTTTGATCCACCATGTTGCCACTCTTGTCACTATCCAAACTTCCACTAGTGCCCATTGGAGTTGTAATACTCTTTGCATCTTCCATGCCAAACTTCTTGAGCATATCTTTGATGTACTTAGTTTGGCTCACAAATGTACCTTATTTCATTTGTTTGATTTGAAGTCCAAGAAAGAAACTAAGTTCACCAATCATTGACATTTCAAATTCCTTGGCCATCATTTTACCAAACTCATCACAATAATCTTGATTGGTTGAACCGAATATGATATCATCAACATATATTTGCAACACAAACAAGTCTTTCTCAATCTTCTTGGTGAATAGTGTTGTATCAACTTTGCCCATGACAAATCCTTTGGATAGCAAGAAGTCCCTCAATCTTTCATACCATGCTCTAGGTGCTTGCTTTAATCCATACAAAGCCTTCCTTAACTTGTATACATGATTGGGTTTCTTGTCATCTTCAAAACTGGGAGGTTGCTTCACATACACCTCCTCTTGAATGTACCCATTGAGAAATGCACTCTTTACATCCATTTGATATAGCTTGATATTGTGAGCACAAGCATAGGCAAGTAAGATCCTAATTGCTTCCAATCTTGCAACCGGGGCATAAGTTTCACCAAAGTCAAGACCCTCTATTTGTGTGTAACCTTGAGCCACTAGTCTTGCTTTGTTCCTTACTACTATCCCATCTTGATCTTGCTTGTTGCGAAAAACCCATCTTGTTCCAATGACATTGTGATCCTTAGGCCTTTCAACTAGTTCCCATACTTCATTTCTCTTGAAGTTGTTGAGCTCTTCATGCATTGCATTTACCCAATCCGGATCTCTCAATGCTCTATCAATGTCCTTGGGTTCTTCCATTGACACAAAAGAAGAGTGACCACAAAATGATGCCAATCTTGATCTAGTTTGAACTCCTCTTTGTATGTCACCAATGATGGAATCCAATGGATGGTCTCTTGCAATGTTAGTTGGTTGAAGCACTTGGACTTGATTGCTTGGATGTTGATGTTGATCATGAATTGGAGATGATGAACTAGCCACTTGTTGATTTTGTTGCACTTGAGATGATGTACTAGCTTGATTTTGCATTAGAGAACCACTAGCTTGTGTAATTGGACTTTGGAGCACTTGATCTTTGTTGTCATCCACATCAATCACTTGCTTTGGCCTAATATCACCAATGTCCATTTCTTTCATAGCATTGGTCAATTGAGTTCCTCTCACATCATCTAAGTTATCTTCTTCATCTTGAGAGCCATTTGTTTCATCAAATTCAACATCATGCATTTCTTCAAGTTGTCCACTAGCTAGGTTCCATACTCTATAAGCTTTGCTAGTAGTTGAGTAACCAAGTAGGAAGCCTTCATCACATTTCTTCTCAAACTTGCTCAATCTAGTGCCCTTCTTCAAGATATAGCATTTGCAACCAAATACACGAAAGTATGCAATATTGGGCTTTCTTCCATTTAAGATCTCATATGGTGTCTTCTCTAGAAACTTGTGGCAATAGAGACGGTTGCTATAAAAGCAAGCCATGTTGATTGCTTCGGCCCAAAATGAATGACTCACATTATACTCATTCAACATTGATCTTGCCATATCAATTAAGGTTCTATTTTTCCTCTCAACTAAGCCATTTGATTGAGGTGTATACTTGGCCGAGAATTGATGCTTGATTCCAAGCTCCTCACATAGCTCATCAACTCTTGTGTTTCTAAACTCACTTCCATTGTCACTTCTTACTTTCTTGATTGTGGTCTCAAACTCATTTTGCACTCTCTTGATGAACTTCTTGAATATGTCAAATACATCACTCTTGTCCACAAGAAAGAATACCCATGTGTATCTAGTGAAATCATCCACAATCACAAAACCATACTTGTTGCCACCAATGCTTGTGTATGTAGTTGGCCCAAATAGATCCATGTGCAACAACTCAAATGCCTTGGAAGTACTCATAATGCTCTTCAATGGATGAGTGTTGCCTACTTGCTTTCTGGCTTGACATGCACTACATAGCTTATCCTTCTCAAATGTGACATCCTTCAAGCCTCTAACTAAGTCATGCTTCACTAACTTGTTCAATTGCTTCATGCTAACATGACCTAGTCTTCTATGCCATAACCAACCCATACTTGATTTGGTGAGCAAGCATGTTGAAAGTTGAGTGTCACTAGCATTGAAATCAACCAAGTATAGATTCTCATATCTAAAACCTTTGAAGATCAAGTTAGAGCCATCAACACTAACTACTCCACATCATCAACACCAAATATGCACTTGAAACCGAGATCACACAATTGAGCAACCGAGAGAAGATTGAAGTTCAACTTTTCAACTAAGAGCACATTGGAAATGCTATGATCATTTGAGATTGCAATCCTTCCAAGAGCCTTTACATCACCCTTGCTATTGTCACCAAATGTGATGCTATCAATGCCACTATCATTTGATTTGAGAGAGTTGAACATTCTTGAATCACCGGTCATATGTTGAGAGCACCCACTATCAAGCACCCAATGCCTTCCTCCGGCCTTGTAATTTACCTACAAAACAATTTAATGTCTTTTAGGTACCCATACTTGCTTGGGTCCTTGGAGGTTAGTCACTAAGCTCTTTGGTACCCAAATGGCCTTCTTCTTTGGGCCCATAATTGGTGTACCAACAAACCTAGCATGCACACCTTTATCACCCTTGGTAAGCACATAACAAGAATCAAAAGGAATATAAGGTACATTAGCATTTTTCTTGTTCTTGTTCATTTTATTACAATTAATCTCTAGATGTCCAACTTGCTTGCATCTATTGCAATAACGACCATTGCTCTTCACAAAGCGAGACTTTGGAGTAGCAAAGGCCGCTTTGCCCTTCTTGGGAGTATAGCCCAATCCCTCTTTGTTAAGAGAGAACCTTTGGCTACCCAAGCATTTTAGCAAGCGGGCATCCCCACCATAGGCGTTGCCTAATGCGCGGGTGAGATCATCCACCTCTCTCTTGAGAGTCTCAACCACAAGTGATGAATCACTAGTAGTAGAGGTAGAGTTGGTTGTGGTGGATGATGATGAGCTACATGAAGCATTAGTAGGACTAACAAGTAAAGAATCATCAATAATATCACATGTTAGTCCAATATCACAAGTGACAATCACTTGCTCCTCCTTAGCTTCCTTCATGAACTTCTCCAACTTAAGGTCCTTTTCCTTGATGAGCTCAAGTAGAGTGGAGTGGGCTTCCTTAAGCCTAGTGTGAGCAATTTCAAGATCCTCGTGGTCTTCCTTTAGACACTCACGAGAAGCCTCTAGCTCATCAAAGGATTTTC
Source organism: Saccharum hybrid cultivar R570 (assembly GCA_038087645.1). Lineage (NCBI taxonomy): Eukaryota > Viridiplantae > Streptophyta > Magnoliopsida > Poales > Poaceae > Saccharum > Saccharum hybrid cultivar. The sequence continues at coordinate 3,278,390 of JAQSUU010000191.1, read as the reverse complement.
TAAGAGCTTTGAGCTCTTGTTCAATTCCTTTGCACTCCTTACTCTTTTTGAGAGCAACAAGCTCCTCCATCAAGGCATCATTTTTATTGCTCTTGGCAATGAGCTCTTGTTTCAAGATTTTGTATTTCTTGGTTGTCCTCTTGTAGCCCTTGCTCATTTGATCTATTATGCCTAATAGATCATCCTTGGAGTAGTCCTCATCCTCCTCATCATCACTCCTACAATCATCACTAGCACAAGAATCATCATCACTATCATCATGTTTTACCTTGGTAGGCTTGGCCATAAGGCATGTTGATGTAGTGTCGAAGATGGATGGCTTGTTGGAGAGGGCGATGTTTGCAATGGCTCGCCGAGTGATCCTCTCATCATCACTAGAGCTTTCATCATCATCACTATCGGAGTTGTCACTATCCCAAGTGACTACATAACCACCACCCTTCTTCTTCTTGTTGAAAGTGAAGTTCTTCTTTGTTTTCTTCTCATTCTCTTTCTTATCCTTCTTGTTCTTCTTGAGCTTGAAGTCCCCATTATGAAATCTCTTATCTTCATAGGGGCAATCCGCCACTATGTGATCGGGGCTATTGCAATTGTAGCAAAGGGTCTTTGCCTTTATAGTGTCTCTCCTCTTCCTTGCCCCATATCCTCTCTTCTTCATGAACCTTCCCATCTTATGCACAAGGAGGGCCATGGTCTCATCATCGAATGTATCATCATCATCACTCTCCACCTTGCTCTTGCCCTTAGAGGATGAAGCCTTGAATGCAATGGGCTTCTCTTGCTTGACCTTGGTCTCCTTCTTCTCTTCTACCTCATCTTCATCATCATTGTATTGGGCATCGGTCATTATATCTCCAAGCACATTGGTTGGTTTGACCTTGTCCAATCCCTCTCTAAAGATCATTCTTCTCAAGGTGGCAAACTTCTTGGGTAAGCACATCAAGAACTTGTGTGAGAAGTCCTTGTCCTCAACCTTCTCCCCAAGCCCCTTGAGATCATTGATAATGACTTGGAGCCTATAGAACATCTCCGGGATGGATTCATCATCCTTCATCTTGAATGTGGAGAACTTGTCCTTGAGCATATATAGTTTGGCACTTTTTACAGTTGAAGTGCCTTCATATGTTTCTTCAAGCCATATCCAAAGCTCATTTGCCTTTTTAAGATCTTTGATTTGCTCAAATACTTTATTATCAATGGCACGATAGATTCTGTCAAGTGCCGCCGTATTGCATTGTTTGTTGATGCGGTCATTGGGAGTGAGGTTTTCCTCATCAAGAATGACGTATCCTTCTTTGGTCACATCCCAAACCTTCTCATGTATATTTCCTAGATATTGCTTCATCTTCCTTTTCCAATGATCAAAGGAAGAGACGCCATCAAAGAATGGAGGCTTGCCACTAACATGATTGAACATAACTTGAGCCATCTTACACCGAGGTTGTTAAGCCTTACAAACGGTGACCACGGCTTTGATACCACTTGAAAGGTCTTGATGGCTAGAGGGGGGTGAATAGCCTATTAAAATTTTCTACAAAGATAAGCTAAACAAGTTTATCAATAAAACAAATAGCGACATGCGAGTTTTGCTTAGCCTACGGGGTGTTTGCAAGCCACCTAACCAATTCACAATTCTAGTGATTGCACTCAACCGCACAAGTCAAACCGAGAAGGAAACTACAACTAGCAAGCTACACAAAGAAGCTACTCTAGCAAAGCTAACTCGCTAGCAAAGATAACTAAGAAATTAATACATGAGAGAGTTAGAAGGGTATCACCGAGGGGCGAAGTATTGAGCCAACCAATCAATATGATCAAGAGATGAATACCATAATATACAACCACCGGGATCGATCAAACACAATAAGAATGATGGCACGAAGATTTATCCCGAGGTTCACGTGCTTGCCGGCACGCTAGTCCCCGTTGTGTCCCTCTTCACCACGTGGTTCTGTGGCTAATCGGTCACACACCGAGCCTCTCAAAAGGCGCCACAAGAACCTACCAAATGGCAAAAGGTTGCAATGACACGAAGCAATTTACTAATGTTGCCTTTGGCGCTTCGCCGAGGTAGGCACAAACCCCTCACAATCACCGGAGGTGGCTAAGAACAATCACCAACTCTTGCCAACGCCTCCAAGCTGCTCCAAGCCGTCTAGGTGGTGGCAACCACCAAGAGAAACAAGAATCCCGTAGCAAATCAACCACCAAGTGCCAACTAGATGCAATCTCACAATGCAAATGCACTTGGATCACTCAATCTCACTTCGAATATGCAAAGAAGCAAGAGAGATGAGTAGGAGGGGAGTTGCTTAGCTCAAAGTGCTCACAAGTATGTCAAATGTTTGAGAGAGAGAGCCTTGAGCCGGCCAACGAGTATTTATAGACGTACCCCTTCGAATATAGCCGTTAGAAACTTAAACAGCCGAAATCGGGCTGACCGGACGCGCTGGTCCAACTGACCGGACGCGCCGGTCGCCCAACGGCTAACTCGTGAAGTACTGACCGGACGCGCTGGTCCAAACGACCGGACGCGCTGGTCGCCCAACGGCTAACTGCGAAACAACGACCGGACGCGCTGGTCCAACTGACCGGACGCGCCGGGAACGACCGGACGCGCTGGTCCCGTGAAGGACCGGACGCGCTGGTCGCCTGAGCAGCGCTCAACGAAACAGTGACCGAACGCGCTGAAGAAAATGACTGGACGCGACAGTGCCAGCGTCCGGTTACAGTCCAGTAAGCTCCCTGAACGACCGGACGCGTCCGATCATCAGTGACCGGACGCGCCTCGCGTCCGATCATCGAACTGCAAAACGCGCAGACACTGAACACTGACCGAACGCGTCCGGTCATGCAAGGACCGCGTCCGGTTCAGCGTCCGGTCACCTCTGTGACCTCCGTTCGCTTTCGTTTCTTTTCCGGACTTCCGGCATAGTGGAAAATAATCGTTTCAACTTCTCGAAAATGCCTGAATCCCGCCTCACAAGCTCGGCGGGAGGGAGAGAGGAACCCAAACCCTCTCTACCGCTCAAACTCCACCGCCGTCGCAAACGTGCTAACATCACCAAGTGATCTCGTCATGTGTGAGTGTGTTAGCATTTTCACAATCATTTTTCGAGGCGATATTAGTTCTATCCAAATGCATATGATCATGAAATGCACATCTAGAGGCACTTAGGAGTTCAATAGCCGCGTCATTCCCCTCTTTATAGTACGACTATCTATCCTATAATGTAACCACACCCACTAGGTGTCTTGGTTACTAAAACACAACCCTTAAGCATATACCTTTGCCTTGATCACATAGGGTTGCGTCCAAATCCAAGTGTGGCCATCATGATCACCATGTCCATCTTGCCACCAACCTTGGAATGTACTAATCCTCATATGCTACATACAACTTAGGCATAGGATTAGTACTTAGGCATTGTCACTAATTACCAACACCAAACATAGGACTTTCACCCGCGGCATTTCGGTGAAAGCTTGATAGTGAAGACAGCGGGGAGCAGTCCGAGAGAGGCTTGTCGGAAGGCACACCGAAGACCCACTTGCGCATGGGGAAGGCTCAGGGCTATCCACGGAGTTACCCGACCAGGAGCTTGGCCCTTACTAGGGATTCCTTGCAAGGGGCTCCAACGAGGACTAGGGGAAGCTTGAGCGCTTCTCTATACCTCGGTAAAAATATCGGAGTCATCGACGGGAGTTTGCATTTCTACCTCATCCTTACCTTCCACATTTATATTGCTACCTTGGTTATGTGCTTTACTTTCCTAGCTTAGTTGATAGGCTAGTCGATAGAATTAGAATCTAGGTTGCATAACTCCTTTGCGGTAGAGATAGCATCACACCTAGCAAAACCATAGTTGCACATTTAGATAGATTACTTTCTTGCATAGGTTTTGACTAGGTGGAATTAGAGGTCTTAGTTAGAAGTAGAATTTTAAGTCGCCTAATTCACCCCACCTCTTTGGAGTCATGGTCCCTAACACTTGGGCCAGGCCAAAATAGCATGCTTCGTGCTAGGCCGTTGATAGCCCTAGTTTAATTTTGGCTAATTGATGAAACCTAAGTGAACTAACCCTTTGCTCTAAGTGACGAATGAGATAGATTTGTTCACAACCAAGATGGAGCTAGATGGCACTCATGTAATGGAGATGGCCAAAAGATGGTGATCAAGTGCTCCAATTTGGAAAAGAACAAAGAGAGGTACAAAATGGGCTCAAGGCAAAGGTATAAGAGCTAGGGCCATTCTGTTTTGCCAGTCAAGATGCAATAGAGTGCATGATCTGATTTAGGATAGATAACTGTACTATAAAGAGGGGAAATCTTTGATTACAATGGTTATCTAGTGTCACTAAGTGTGAGTCTCATTTGCATATGCATTGCGCTTAGTGACGTGGAGAGGTGCAAGAGAAAAGCCTTTCGAATTTGATTGAAAAATGCTAGCTCACACACTTGACATGTTGGAACACTTGGTGGAGTTGAGAACATTTGAAAAGGCTTTGAAAATGAAGTTTGTTGGGGTTGGATGGCTCTCCGGATAAGCTTTCTAGAATGTCCAAGATCTTAGAAATTGGAATTTGGAGCTAATAGTTATGGGTGTTTTAGTTTCAATGCTAAAATTTGAGAGCCCATACCAGAGCTTTGGTTTGGACCGGAGGTCCGGTAATTATTCAGTTTTCTAATTGCTCCAGGCTGAGTGCTCCTACTGGAGGTCCGGTTTTTGCTCTAAAAATGTTTTTTTCAAAATCTGAGAGCTTCTACCGGAGGTCTTGTTTTCATCCTAAAATTGATTTATTCTTAGTAGCTGAGAGCCTCAACCAGAGGTCTGGTTGAAACTGGAGGTTCGGTTCTGCGATGTTTTAGGGCTGGAAACCAGAGCTCCGATTTGGACCGGAGCTCCGGTTTTGGGCGAATCTGCCCCCAACGGTCAGATCTGAGAGAGCCGTTTGGAGGGGGTCCGCCAAAGGAGGGCATGGGGGCTAGTCTAGCAGTCTTTCTCCTCCCCCTCCACCTCTCTCACTCACTCTTCTTCCCCATTTGCATCTTGAGATTCCAAAAGAAGAAGAACAAGCTCCCTCTCTCATCCTCTTTCCCAAGCTTGGTGCTAACCCTAAGAGAGAGATCTTGAGAGCCCTAAGTGTTGATCTTGTGAGCTTGAAGAACACTCTCCTTCCTCTCCTCTCTCCCCAAGGATTCGTTCTCTATTCAAGAGAGAGATTGAGAGCTCTAGGGTTTGTTCTTGAGAGAGCGAAGAACACCTCTTCCCCCTCCTCTCCCTCTCTAAGCTTGGTGCTCATTTGATTGAGGGATTGGAAACCCTAGTGTGTGCATTTGAGATTGCATATTTGGTGGCACAAGCTGGTGATTATGATTGTGGATTTCTTATTACTCTTGGTGATTGCCGTCACCTAGATGATTGGTGATTTATTGATTGGTGAGTGGATTTGGTGATTGTGTCCACCCCCAATCAAGGATTATTTGTGAGGGCTTCTTGGGCTTATTCCCCGGCGGAGCGCCAAAAGCCACTCTAGTAAATTGCTCGTGTCATTGAGTTACCTCACTTGTGGGTAGGTTCTTGCGGCGCCCAATTGTTGGGATAGGTTTTTGAAACACCTATTAGCCGCCGAACCACCAAGTGTTGGTCGACACAACGGGGACTAGTGTATTGGCAAGCACGTGAACATCGAGAGAAAAATCTTATGTCTATTGTGATTGGAATTCTCCCAGTGATTCACTTGGTATTCATATTGTGTTTGGTTCATCTCTCTTCCCACGGCGGTATAATCACCCTACTCACTCTTTTGTACTTACTTTTGATATATAGTTGTGTAGCAAGCTCTTTAGTGTAGCTAGTTTGAGAGCTTGCTTGTTAGTTGTTTAGCTCATTTAGTGAAGCCCTTTTGTGTAGCTTGTTGGAGAGCTTTTAGTGAGTAGTGACACAGCAATTGATTGATCTAGAGATTATAATTAACTAAAATTATTAGGATAGGTGGCTTGCAACCCTTTGTAGAGCTAGAGCAAAACTTGCTATCGCCATTTGTTGTACTAATCATTTGCTCTAGTGAATTTGTAGAGAATTTTTATTAGGTTATTCACCCCCCTCTAGCCATTTATAACCTTTTAGCCATTGTGCCTTAAGCATATGTTTCATATGTTTCATCTGGATGTTTTAAAAGTAGATCGAGTGTTACACAGCGCCGATGACTGGCGGAGAGCTGCTTGCCGCAGGGCCTCGCCCTCTCCTCTTCTCCCTCCCCTCCCTCCCTCCCCTCCATCTCGCAGTGGTAGCTCGAGCTTGACTTGAGCGGGATGGGCGCGGGGCGTTGCGTGTGTCGAGCGCAAGCACAGGAGCTCTGTTTGGATGGACACCACCTCTGGAGCAGGATGGGCGTGGGATGGAGGGAGCTGCATGCATCATGGTAGGAAACGGGGTACAGGCGCGGGTCGTCCATTCAAACGTCCGGACGCTAGCACTATCCTAAAAACAATGATTCAAAAGGGATTTAGCATTACGGCTTCCTACTTCAAATTTCCATACCCTTTTATACAAATTAGCTTGCGATCACAAATTGGTGACACCTGATCTAAATTTGGAACGAGCATGTTTGAGAGCTTTTGTTGTCTTTCCTTGGTTCTAAGGCTGGATAACGAGTCAGTTCGGCTCGGCTCGTTATCTTAACGAGCCAGAAAGCCAGCTCGGCTCGGTTCGTTAAAAGCTCGAGCTGGCTCGTTAGGCTCGCGAGCCAGTTATAAAAAATATATAAAATTTAATATTTGTATTTATCAAAAGCTTAAAAATAGTAATAATACAAAAATAATATACCCAATAGCCTTAAATTGAATAAAATATTTGTATGAGGTAACATATCAACCATTTACAGAGTGCAAGACATGAAGTAATACAAACATAATATAAGTTTTGATGACTTTTTCCCTAAAACTATGGCTCGTTTGGCTCGCGAGCTAGCTCGAGTTGGCTCGTTATAACTAACGAGCTAAAATCTTGGCTCGGCTCGGCTCGTTATGGTAACATGCCGAGCCGAGCCGAGCGAGCAAATGAGCTTCGAGTTTTTCGTCCAGCCTTACGTGGTTCTGAAAAAGGTAAAATACATTTTCAACTTTGAACTACGAAATCGTATAATGGACGCCCTATAACTAGCAAAACCGTACAAATTTAGTCATCAGGTTAACTTTAAAGGTGCTTTTTTTTATTTTATAATAAGTATTATAAAAAACTAGTTTATTATTTGAAAATTCATACATAATTTATTTTACATCAGAAAAATATAAAACTAGTAACAGTTTTTTCCTAAAAATGTTTTTGGCCTGTTTATGATTGGACGTTGTACAGGATCGTTAGAAACTACAAACGTTTTTCACCCCGATGGACGTTGCAGTCATCACAAGTATCCCTCTATGCACAAGAAGGCAAGATAATTTTTTGGGAATGACATCACGAGAAGAGGGGTTAGTTCTCAGTTTGGTTGGCATATCAAATGTTGGTCTTGAATCAAGAGCGACTGATGGCTTGTTTGGATACATGTATATCAACTTCAATCCATATGGTTCGGAGTGGATTGGAATAAAACTTAATTTAATTCCATTCAAATCCACTTCAACGTATGTAGATTGAGATGAATATATACGCATCCAAACAAGCCATGAACGAAGAACAACTTGATTGCAAGCTATAACATGTGGTTCAGACATGAGTTCTGAAAAAAAAGGAGTGGAGCACCCCTTAGTGCATCAGGGTCCCATCCAAACTCTGCATCTTTCTTTGAAGGCTTGCCTGGCTCTCCCACCCCATGGGGGATATTCTCAAACACAGGAATATGGGGCGTGTTTGATTTCTAGCCCGGAGGCCTGAGCGAGCACGTGGGTAGCAATTAGCCTTGTTTGATTTGCTGAGCCCACCAATGAGGCAGGCTCGCCGGCTGCAAAACATCCTCTCTCACCTGGCTCCTAGGAAATGAAATCCAGGTCCGTTTCTTGGCGGCCTGGCTGGCTTCTACGCACACTCTCGAGTCACCTTCCGCCCGTTTTCAAGTTCTCACCTCCAGCGGTCCGCACGTTGTTTGCACTCGCCGCCATTGCAGCCAAGCTGGTGCAGGAGCGCGTGTGGCCGCCGCCGCTGCAACCCCCATTGCCGCTTCCTTGGCTGGTCCCCCATTCCTGGTGAGTGTGCGCGCCGTGACCACCACTATGGCAGCGGCGGACCACGGCAAGGGGCCCTACTGCATCTCTGCGGCCATGGCGGAGGCGAGTGTGACGACGGTCTAAAGCATTGGCGTGTGCGGGGGCGGTGTCGACCGGGCCGCCGGAGGTGCTTCCGCGTGTGCGAGGCTGCGCGCCGGCAATGTGGCGGCGACGCGAGCAGCGCCATCATCAGCTGAAGACCAAGCACCTCCTCCACTCCAAGCTCACCTCTACGGCCACTGAATTTGCCTCCGCCGTTGCCCAGCTGGCCCAGTCAGCGCTTACCAAGTGGCCGAGATGGAATTGCCAGAGAGAGAGAGGGGGGGGGGGGGGGGGGGGGGGTTAGAAGAAATTTGGCTTTACGTGACGTTTTGATTTAGTCATGGACAAGCAAAAATCCGTCACGGTGAACTATCGATGACGGTCCATTAAAACGTCACGTATTCCTCGTCATACATTTTTCATACAAAAATAGAACGTCACGGACTCACGGGTTAGTTTTTGAGATCATCATGGATAAACCGGAGGACAACTATAGGAAGAGGCTATGGTGACGAACTGAACTGTTATGGTTTTGTTGCCATATCAATTGTTGCCATGTCATTTGGTGATGTTGGATCTGATGTGGCAGCCACCTTGCCACATCATCAATAGGCTTTATATGACCTATTTTCTCCAATTAGGCTCATGTTTTATGTATTTTTTTTATTTTAGTTAGGCCCATATTTTTAGTAGGCACTATTGGGCTTGCCTAATTGCACAGTAGAAGTGGCCCATTGTGGCCCATAACATTCATCAAACATTCAAATTTAAATTACGCCAAATTCAAATTTAAATGGACATCAATTTCACATTTAAATTGACAGCACATTCAAATTTAAATTCACATGATTCATACCGTCACAAATGACCACAAACCATCACAGATACATATAAATATGCCATCACATATAAATAGATAGAGGTCTCATCATCACACTAAATATCTAACATGGATATCAGTTACATATGAAGTTGAGCACAACAAAAGCATACATCAGACCTTACATAAGTTCACAGAAAAATTGCATCCATTGTACTCCGAACCAGAGTTTTTTGTTTCCTTCTATTGCCGCTTCTTTGGGGAAAGAGTAGCGTTCGCAAACTAACACAGGAAGTCCAAGTTTCTGCATGTGTGCGTGGTTGCGGATACACTTTCTCATCCATAGGAGTTCATAAGGATTGACCGGAGGTTCTACAATGAGAAGAAACAAAGATAAAATTAGGGAAGCACAGAACTTGTTTAAGCATTTAATTGAATCAGCAAGGCCACAACCAGCAGTCCTTAATCTGTACAAGGACCCTCTCCTAATTGCTTTACAGTTCATAATCTGTACAAGGACGTCGGTGCTTCCTGCGGGATGGTGGCGGCCGCGCCGGATGCGCTCGTCACCTTCTCCACCACCGAGGCCTCACACGTAGGCATCTCCACCACCAAGGCCGCGCTCGTCACCTTCTCCACCACCGAGGCCGCGCACGCAGGCTGCTAGGCGTCGGAGCGGCGGCGGGGATATGTCGGAGCTGCAGGATGGCGAAGCGGTGGTGGAGGAATCGGTGGGTTTGGAGGCTGCGGGATGGTGGAGCGGGGCTGCGGGACGGCGGAGCTACGGGATGGTGGGGGCTGCGAGACGGTGGAGCTGCGGGATGGTGGAGGCTGCGAGATGGATTTGGGTGGCTTTGGCTAGGCGAAATGGAGGATTGGGGAATTTGGTGGCACTGTTGCCTGCAAGACCCCGGAGGCGGATTATATATGGAGTTGCAATATTACCAAAATATCCTCATCGTTTCCTTTGCGGGATGTAGTGGTCTCCGGGCGGGCGAGGCATAATGGTCAATTCTCTGCCAAATATTGGAGGTGGGAAGGCCGCTTGCCGCGAAATTTTTAGGGCGTGCACCTATGTTCGTTTAAATTTACACTTTTTCCTGAAATTTGTTTTTTTTATTTGTATAATGAAATTTGGGTTTCAAATTACTCTCTTCCTTCCCGTGGTCAAAATAGACCGCTCCCTCAGTCTGGTCAAAATAGATCAGCCTCCCTCCCCTTTCTTCCACTCAGCCCCGAGGTCGCTGTGGCGGTGTGGCCGGAGCTCCCAGCGCCGGCCGTTCCGCGGCCGCCGGAGCAGACGCGCTTTAGGAGGGAAGGCGCCCAGAACTCCGCGGCGACTCTCGCCTGCAACCCCGTGGCCGTTGTCCCCGTCACCTGCAGCGTGCGTTCGCCGGAGGCGACGCGCGCGAGGAGGGAGTTCGGGCCAGGATCCAGCGGTCACCGGAGCAGACACGCAGGCGGAGGGAGGTCGTCCAGGAGGACAGGGGCTGCGGATGACCAGCGCATACAGGGGCGGCCGCCAAAGACGGGCGGCCGACGAGGACCGGGGGCGGCGGCGCCTGTCGCGGACAGGGTCGCGTCCCGCGGACTCTCGTTGGAGTCTGGATACACGGTCACAATCCTTAAACTAAAGGATTCCTAATTTGTTTTAGACAAATAGAAAAACATATCAGCAATATACAAATATGAATCGGTATCCATGTGGTTAGAGCAACTCCAACTCCAAGAGATTATCTAAAAATAAAAGTCAAAATCCATGGTTTAGCCATTTTCTAAAATAAAAAGCTCTCCAAAAAGGTAGGCTACTGCAACAGCCTTTCTAAATTTTGTCATTCTGTATTTTTAAATCTGCTATTATGCTTCCTCGGCCACCGGAAGCTATTGCATGCAGGGTGTTTCCCTTTGCCGCCCGGCCAGGAGCATCCGTCCGATAGCATGCAGCAGCCACGATTCGACACAGGAGCGACTTGCGCGTGCGGGAATGGACGCGGCATGCAGATAGCAAGCGGTGCCGGCTAGCTTTCTTTGACGACCGAGAAGTCCGGAGTAGACTACTTGGTATTTTAGAATACTTGATAGAACAGCTGTTGGACTCGGATTTATTTTGAAAGTTCTCTAAATTAGGCTGCATGAAGTAAATAGCCACTCTCTTGGAGTTGCTCTAGATCCTGCTGCTATGATCAAGAGGTCCATGGTTCAAATCCCAGCAACGTCTTTTTTTTACATTTACCTTCTTCCCACCTTCCTTGTTTACATTTCTCACTGACAGGTGGGTCCCACCAGCCTAGCGCCCATTCAGGCCTCGTTCACTTTCCCATCCCAACCCAAAATATTTCCTCTTTCACCCATCACATCAAATCTTTCGACGCATGTATGGAGCATTAAATGTAGGTAAAAAAGATAACTAATTGCATAGTTTATCTGTAAATCTCGGGACGAATCTTTTGAGCCTAGTTAGTCCATGATTGGACAAATTTTGCCAAATAACAACGAAAGATGATACAGTAACTTTTCACCTCCTTTTCGCGAAGTGAACACACCCTCAACATGACACGTAGTTGAATGTTCCATGTGTGACGTTCGAGTGAGTCCATCATGGATGACCATAATAATCTGTGACGTCCAATTATTGACGATAATTTAATCAATCGTCATATATACGTCACCTTGGATTTGGACCGTCACATATAACTACATTCTGTGATGATTTGTTAAAAGGTCACAATTAAACCGTCACGTATAAGGGAATTTCTTGTAGGGGGGGGGGGGGGGGGGGGGGGGCGCAATGCCACCATATTCTACTTGACTGCCACTACTTCTTCCAAGCGTAGAAGCGTTTTGATTTTGTAAGCATATTCGTGCCGTACGTGACTGGAAGTGTGAAACATGCACGTTGCCTGCCGTCTAGCTCTCAGGAGCTCGGTTTTGAGGACACGTTTCAAGATGAGAAGCATCGCCATTCTCACCACGAGCGCGTCAAACTCTCATTCCGAACCTGATGGATGCTAGGCTGCTAGCTGCAGGTAATAATAGTAAGCTGATGGGCTGTACGTCTCGATCGTTGTGGCGCGTGACCGGTTTAAGATGGGTGTGGATGCATGTCGTCCCATATAATCGCCATCACCTGAATCGACGATCACTGCTGGTGCTGCCATGCATCAACTAGGAAACCAACCAACCAACCCCGGCCCATTTCCAATTTCCATTTAGGTAGACCAGCATAGTATTAGAGTAGTATCATAATGATTAGGCCAGGGCCCTGCGGTGGTCCGCGTCAAAAGCCTACACAGCAGGCGAAAGAAGTGGCATGCATTATTAGGCTAATCAGCAGCCCAACCGGCCCAACAGACACATTATATTTTAGTAATATTAACATACACAAAAAAAGCTAATAGATAATCCTTTCCTATCCTAATGATTAATATGTTGGCAAATCAGAGAGGTGTTGGATAAGAGTCTAGTTAGCTCATAAGTCCACATACATACTGCATACATATAGTATGTGTCAGGGTGCATCATCCAGCAACGTACCAGCAGTTGAGATGAGATGAGCTGTGCATTGCATGCGTGCTATAGCGCATATATACTAGTAGTAGTTTACATCTACGTCCTTAAATCTATATCACATCTATATCTATATCTATACCCCTATAAAACATCAGTTAGAATTATTCTAGATCCACCTCACAATTAGCTGCCCCACAGTCATGACCTTAACTACGTCTACACCACAATATGCACCCAGAAATTATGCAATACACTAGAAACTTACGCACCGGATCATCTCTCAGTCATTCTCTCTCCTTATTCAACCATATCCAACAGTTATGGTTCAATGGATCTACACCTCCCACGGTCACGCGCTCTCCCTCCGCCCCGAGCCCCCCGCGCTCGCACCCGCAGCGGCGACGGTTCGATCCCTCCATTGTCCTTTTTCCAAAAAAAAAATGAAACACCGTCCCCTGCCCTCCCCGTCTCGTGACTCCAAGAGTGGCCAACGGAGGCCGCAGACCGGTCGCCCGCCACCTGTGCAGACGCGAGGAAGGAGGATCACAACACGACGAAGGAGGATCAGGACATGGCGCAGCTCGTGCTCAACCTCTGCATCCTGGAGCTCCGGGAGAAGGCTCTCCTCTTCCTCTCCAAGGTGAATGATCCCTGGTCCTCTCGCACGCCGACTCCTCCTCTCCCCCTCCTCTCTCCACGCCAACTCCTCCTCTCCCCCCACGCGACGATGAGCCGACGACCACCAGGTCGCGCGTGGCTAGGACAACAGGCCCACTGGCGGTGGCAGCGGCTAAGGTTAGGGTTTCGGGCAACAGTGAGCTGGCATCTCTTCCTTTTCTCCTATTGTTTTTATTCTGTCATTTGCTTACATTAATTAATTTGTTGGTATACGTTTGAGAGGGGATATTCATGTCTTGCTTCTGGGTGATCCATCCACAGCAAAATCACAGGCAAGTAATGTGGCAATAAGACTCATCTGTCATAACTTGTGCTTTCGGATCATGTGAATTGTACTGTAATTTAGTTTGAGTAATTCAACACTATTTTACATTAATCCTTTTTTGCTATTTAAAATTAAAGGTCTCTGGTTCAGCGACATTAATGTGTGTTTCAATGGTCTCAAATTTGTAGAGAAGACTGCACCTATTGCAGTCTATACAGCTGGCAAAGATCATCTATAGCTGGTCTTACAACATCTGTAACTCAGGGAGCTGATGCTGGAGTAGTTTTTATTCGATGTGCAGAAAATGAGGCAGCAAGCTTGGAGACAGGGAGGGCGCGTGTGATATCTTTTTCAGTCATAGGGCCTGTTTAGTTGCCCATACAACCCAAAAAAGTTTGCACAGTACCTATCACATCGAATCTTGCGGCACATGCATGGAGTACTAAATGTAGACGAAAGAAAAAACTAATTACACAGTTTAGTTGTAAATCACGAGACAAATCTTTTGAGCCTAATTAGTCCATGATTGAACACAAATTGCCAAATAAAACGAAAAGTGCTACAGTAGCCGAATCCAAACTTTTTCACCAACTAAACAACCCCATAGTTCGGTTTGAGGGACAATCTGACCCTCTTGAGGTAAAGTATTTTTTTAATTTTCTGTATAGCCTTTTCGCAGTGCACCTTTTCTTTCTAAAATGAAAGTAATTTGGTTGGTTTTGATGTGTATGTATGAAATATTTCTGTAGCGTTAGCACGTGCAATATACTAGTTTAAATAAAGCCCAAGTATATATATTATTGACATGAAAAAACAAATTTGGTTGTCTAAATTACGTGTATACTCCTAGTATGTACGTAGTAACAAAAGATGATTGAGCTGTGGGTCTTACTCCCTCCGTCCCTAAATATTTGTCACTTTACGCTTTCTGAGAAACAACTTTAATTAAATATATATTAAAAATATTAATATTTATGGTATATAATTAGTATCATTGAAAAGATTTTTGAATCTAGTTTTTTAATAAATTTATTTGGAGATACAAATATTGCACGTATTTTTTATAAATCGAGTCAAACTTGCGGACACAAAAAACCGAAAATGACACTTAATTAGGGACGGAGAGAGTAAGTTCTAACGACGAGACAACATTTGTTGCGGCGCGAGTCAGGGGTTGTTTAGTTGGTGAAAAAGTTTGGGTTCGGTTACTGTAGCACTTTTCGTTTTATTTGATAATTTGTGTCTAATCATGGACTAATTAGGCTCAAAAGATTTGTCTCGTGATTTACAACTAAACTGTGTAATTAGTTTTTTCTTTCGTCTACATTTAGTACTCCATGCATGTGCCGCAAGATTTGATGTGACAGGTACTGTGCAAACTTTTTTGGGTTGCATGGGCAACTAAACAGCCCTCACGTACGTACATAACACGAACCAGTGAGGGTGTGTTCACTCCGCGAAAAGTAGATGAAAAATTACTGTAGCATTTTTCGTTGTTATTTGGCAAAATTTGTTTAATCATGGACTAACTTGGCTTAAAAGATTCGTCCTGATATTTACAGACAAACTATGCAATTAGTTATCTTTTTTATCTACATTTAATGTTCCATGCATTCGTCGAAATATTTGATGTAATGGATGAAAAAAGAAATATTTTGAGTTGGGATGGGAAGTGAACAAGGCCTGATTGAGAAGGATGTCTGGATGTGCTGTGATTTTTCATTTCCATTGATTGATTTCACCACGGGTCCACGGCCACGAGACGCTTGCGACGCGACTGTTCCTTGATGCAGAGCCACACACCACACACACCTGTACGTACCGTACGTAGGAGTAGTTATGAATGGTGTACCGAACAAATCTGGATATTGACCTTTAGACTATCCGTACTCATGGACCTCTATATTCATCCTCTATACGTCTTAGTCAGCAAGATTCTCTACTCTATACTTAATTCTCCCGCACCCATCCATCCTCTATATCATTATCTATCCACTCTATTCACTGTGGGACCGACTTGTCACTTTATCTAAATACATCCATGTGTGATCTAGTTTTGAAGGATTTATTGAGACGAATTTAATGGTGCAATCGAAATTTAATTTGGATTTTTGGTTTGTGAGTTATAGCATTTTTTTCCTTTGTTTAGCTAGCGGGGTCCGCCACTATAGAGTATAGAGTAAGCACAGTACTACTCTAAATATAGAGTATCGTTTTAGAGTACCCAGTGCAGCAGTTTTTACTCTATATTCATACTCTAAAGCTTTAGAGTATCGTTTTAGAGTATCTACTGCGGGTAGTCTTATGACCACAGATCCGGTTCTGGTTCTGCTGACTGGTGACCGGTGGGGCCGCCGCATGCACACGTCTCGAGGAGGGCGGCACATGCATGGGCGGTGGCATGGGCAGCGCTGCTGGTGTAGTACTGTACCGCCGCAGTGTTTACATCCCTTCGAACTTCCAAACATTTTACAAGATTTTCCGTCACATCGAATCTTTAGACGTATGTATGAAGTATTAAATACAGGTAAAAAAAATAACTAATTACACAGTTTGTCTGTAAATGTCGAGACGAATTTTTTGAGCCTAGTTAGTACATGATTGGATAAATTTTACCAAATAACAATGAAAAGTGCTACAGGAATTTTACACCAACTTTTACCTACGGTGCCCGTGTCGGGGCACTGTAGCACCTTTTGTTTTTTAGTGCAAAAAATTATCCAAAAAATTATTAATTAGACTCAAAATGTTCGTCTCGCAAAGTACAATAAAACTGTGCAAATAGTTTTTTATTTCATCTACATTTAGTACTTCATGCATTTGCCGACATTTTGATGTGATGGAGAATCTTCTTTTTGCATAATAAAATTTAGGGATAGAATTGGAAAGTGATGTGCGCCTGTGCCCAGTCGATCACGGCGCGGCAATTAATTAATGGCTGTTTAGGTCTCACCAGAAAATTTTCAACTCGTCCCATGAATGTTTGGACACATGCATACTAAATATAAAAAAACTAATTATATAATTTAGTTAGAAATTACGAGACAAATCTTTTAAGCCTAACTGGTCTATGATTAGTTTCAAGGGCTACAGTAACACACATGTGCTAATAATGATTTAATTAGGTTTAATAAATTCGTCTCGCAGTTTTCAGACGAGTTATGTAATTAGTTTTTTTATTAGTATCCAAACACACTTTCCAACATCTCATATAACACCCAACAGCTTTTCCGTGCCAACTAAACACGCCGTTAGTACTGCTCGTAGGCGAAGCACATGCATCTGGCAGAGAAGGCCTCGTCACTTACAGTATTCTTTTTTTTTTTTGGCGAGGAAAAGGCCTCGTCAGTTGAACGTTCTTCAACCTGTAACATGTTTAGATTGTAAAAAGATTTTGAAAAAGCATGGTAGCATTTCGTTTGTATTTAACAAACTTTGTCTAATTATGGATTAACTAGGTTTAAAAGATTCGTTTCGATATTTACAGATAAATTATGTAATTAGTTATTTTTTTACCTATATTTAATACTCTATACATGTGCCAACATATACGATGTGACAGATAATCTTAAAAACTTTTTGCATTTTGACGCCATCTAAACAGGGCCCTGGGGGCAATATGCCATCCTGCTGCTTGCATACGTAGGCACGTAGTCGCGGAGACAGCGACAGTTGTCGACGGCCAGTGGGCACAGGGCACTTGGGGACTGTTTAGTTCACGAAAAGTGAACCTAAAAAGTGGTATAGTACCTGTCATATCAAATCTTGCGGCATATGCATGGAGTACTAAATATAGACCAAAGAAAAAACTAATTACACAGTTTAGTTGTAAATCACGAGACAAATCTTTTAAGCTAATTAGTCCATGATTGGACATAAATTACCAAATAAAAAAAAAGTACTACAGTAGTCGAACCCAAACTTTTTCACCAACTAAAAGCGTGAAAAGGACACATTCTCTGCTTACTTGCAGTAGCGTGGGGAAAGTACGACGAGTACTCCTACGAGTACGTGGTAAAGCGAGTGAGTAGTAGTACTCGAGGAATGGTAGGGCCGGTGGGGTGCAAAGCGGGCGAGGCCCGCCCAGTTGAAGAGCGGCGTCCCCTTGGTGTGTGCAAGTGGAGTACTGCAATCCATTCCAGTGACTCAGCGAGACTGACCCTGAGAGCAAAGGGTCTCCTCCTCTCGTTCCATGTGGGGCACCTCTGTGGCTTTGTCACAAGGAAAAAGCATGCCAACCCCACCACCACCGCAGTAACAGTGAGTGAGTAGCCTTTGCCTAGATTGACATAGGCCATGTTTAGTTGAGGACAAAATGTAAAAAGTTTTCAAGATTTCCCGTCATATCGCATATGTTGGCACATGTATAAGACATTAAATATAGGTAAAAAAATAACTAATTATACAGTTTATTTGTAAATGTCGAGACGAATCTTTTGAGCATAATTAATCTATGATTGAACAAAGTTTGTCAAATACAAACGAAAAGTACTACATTGTTTTTTTAAAACTTTTTACAAACTAAACATGGCCATACTTATACTAATAATAAGCACAAGAAAATTTAAAAAGGAACGAAGAGAGAGACGTGGGAAAGGAAAGAAAGGGCCGGCCCATCCACCACCACCGCCACCGCCAGGGGCAACAAGGGGAAAAAAATTGGGTGCACCCTGGGTACACCGTGCGGCCCGTGCTTCCCCAAGCCGGATGGATGTCACGTGCACGGCCCTTTCATCCTGCGGCAGCTGGAAACGACGCTTCCGAGGGAAGGCAAAACACGGCTCAGCTCAGGTGGAATACAAGACGCATCGTGCCTTCAGCCCAAGACAGCTCGGCTCCTTACATCAAGCTGAGTTGGACGCCATCAACTAGTGCGGCGCCTTCAACTAGTGCGGCGCCGTCGCCGTCAAGACGCCCCGATTGATCGTGACTTGAACCCTAGACCAGTGCGGCGGTTGGATGTCGGCGCCGTCGCTGCCGATTCCCTGGATGAACCAGCAGCCACCATGGCAGGCGTCGAAGGCCTAGAAGACCGGATGCCATCTTCTTCGGTCACGGAGTATTCACGTGCACTAGGAAATGATGTTGTTGGTGGTGATCATCTTGAAGAAGAACAACAAATATCACAGGTCAGTTATCTGATTAGATCGTTGTTCCTTTTGTTTGTTTGCTTTCTGACATATATGGTGCATATTTCACAGAACACCATGTTAGTTACCATATGGTGCAAAAGACACTTTGTTTATTTGCTTTCTGACATATATTGGTTGACAAGCCACATCTCTTGCATCAAAGTGTTCACCGTCGAAAGAACTTCTTGATAAATTGCAGAAAACCATACATAACTTGAACTTAGAAGCAGATACTTATCTAAGTGAGATGCATGAAAAATCCCAAGAGATTCCTCCAGTTCCAAATGAAAGTGTTCGAGAAGCATTAAATGGTGTAATATCATTTAAAATTCCTCAAGTAATAAAAGGTCCAAAGAATACACGTTTTAAAAACGTTGTTGAAAAGAAGGCAGGAAAGAAGAAGAAGGGTGCTCAGAAGAAAGGTAGTGACCTGCCCACCAACTTTTGCTTATATCTATAATTTTTTAAAAAAATATTGCATTATCATATATATTTGATTGTAGGTGAAGATCAAGAAAATAATGATGTAGAAACAAGAGTTGAACATGCTCCTTTCATGCAAGATGGATATGCTGATCCAAACCAAATAACTGTAAGACAATAGCTATTTTCATAATTTTTCTCTTATAAGAAAATAATACTGATCCAAGCTAGATAATGATTTCTAAACATTCTCTTGTGCTATGACAGAATTTTAATGTTGTACCATCTTCAGCCATGGATGCTCCTTTCATGCAAGATGGATATTCCACAATGCCACACTTCAATTTAATTACAGATCCTACTGCAATGGCTGCTCCACACATACCAGGAGGATACACAAGTCTCTTAATGAGAGTTGATCAAGATGCTTCAATGCAAACTGTAGTCAGGAAGTTACATTTCGATGGAGTGCAAAATCATGAATTCATGTAACTTTGCTCTTTTACGGTTAAAAAGTGTCTTTTGCTCTGAATAGGAGCCCTACAGACTTCGCTCTGAGTTGGAGCCTTACAGACTTTGTTCAGAACAATGCATTTTAGAGAAACAATGAGATTATTAAGAAATCCATTCCGCTGCTGCTTTCAAAACATCCAAATATATTTTAGATAAGTATTAAGTTTGTACAAAGGACAAGCAAACTAAACAAAACTAAATCATGGGGCTGGAGCTGGACCTGGACCTGGACGAGACGCTGGCTGTCAACTGAGTGCTCTTCCTGCACAAGCTTGGCGGTGGCTGAGTTAGAGGCCGCGTGCTCTTTCGCACAAGCTCGGTGGCTGAGATTCCAAATCAAACGGGAAATATGGGACCTATCATGCACAATTATTGAACAATCGGCATAAGGTAGAATCCAGTATTTTCAGTCAACCAATCACAAACTAACGAAATTGGTAGTACCCAAAGTGCAGACAAGAGCTATTGAGCAATTACAGATCGAGGCAACCAAAATCGGATGGGTCTCACCTCCATCCCACGGCGTGTCATCCGGCCTGCAGAATCGCAACAAACAACACGAGCAAAAGCACAGTCAACACCAAAATCCACCAAACGTATCTGAAAGTCCTATGTTTGGTGTTGGTAATTAGTGACAATGCCTAAGTACTAATCCTATGCCTAAGTTGTATGTAGCATATGAGGATTAGTACACTCCAAGGTTGGTGGCAAGATGGACATGGTGATTATGATGGCCACACTTGGATTTGGACGCAACCCTACGTGATCAAGGCAAAGGTATATGCTTAAGGGTTGTGTTTTAGTAACCAAGACACCTAGTGGGTGTGGTTACATTATAGAATAGATAGCCGTACTATGAAGAGGGGAATGACGTGGCTATTGAACTCCTAAGTGCCTCTAGATGTGCATTTCATGATCATATGCATTTGGATAGAACTAATATCGCCTCGAAAAATGATTGTGAAAATGCTAACACACTCACACATGACGAGATCACTTGGTGATGTTAGCACGTTTTGTGACGGTGATAGAGTTTGAGCGGTAGAGAGGGTTTATGTTCCTCTCTCCCTCCCGCCGAGCTTGCGAGGCGGGATTCAGGCGTTTTCGAGAAGTTGAAATGATTATTTTCCACTACGCCGGAAGTCCGGAAAAGAAACGGAGGCGAACGGAGGTCACAGAGGTGACCGGACGCTGAACCGGACGCGGTCCTTGCATGACCGGACGCGTCCGGTCAGTGTTCAGTGTCTGCGTATTTTTCAGTTCGATGATCGGACGCGAGGCGCGTCCGGTCACTGATGATCGGACGCGTCCGGTCGTCCAGGGAGCTTACTGGACTCTAACCGTACGCTGGCACTGTCGCGTCCGGTCATTTACTTCAGCGTGTCCGGTCACTATTTCGTTGAGCGCTGCTCAGGCGACCAGCGCGTCCGGTCCTTCACGGGACCAGCGCGTCCGGTCGTTCCCGGCGCGTCCGGTCGTTTGGACCAGCGCGTCCGGTCAGTACTTCACGAGTTAGCCGTTGGGCGACCGGCGCGTCCGGCCAGTTGGACCAGCGCGTCCGGTCAGCCCGATTTCGGCTGTTTAAGTTTCTAACGGCTATATTCGAAGGGGTACGTCTATAAATACTCGTTGGCCGGCTCAAGGCTCTATCTCTCGAACATTTGACATACTTGTGAGCACTTTGAGCTAAGCAACTCCCCTCCCACTCATCTCTCTTGCTTCTTTGCATATTCGAAGTGAGATTGAGTGATCGAAGTGCATTTGCATTGTGAGATTGCATCTAGTTGGCACTTGGTGGTTGATTTGCTGTGGGATTCTTGTTTCTCTTGGTGGTTGCCGCCACCTAGACGGCTTGGAGCAGCTTGGAGGCGTTGGCAAGAGTTGGTGATTGTTCTTGGCCACCTCCGGTGATTGTGAGGGGTTTGTGCCTACCTCGGCGAAGCGCCAAAGGCAACGTTAGTATATTGCTCGTGTCATTGCAACCTTTTGCCATTTGGTAGGTTCTTGTGGTGCCTTTTGAGAGGCTCGGTGTGAGACCGATTAGCCACCGAACCACGTGGTGAAGAGGGACACAACGGGGACTAGCGTGCCGGCAAGCACGTGAACCTCGGGATAAATCTTCGTGTCATCACTTTCATATTGTGATTGATTGATCCCGGTGTTTGGTTATCTTGGTATTCATTGTTGATCATATTGGTTGGCTCAATACTTCGCCCCTCGGTGATACCCTCCTATCTCTCTTGTATTAATTTCTTAGTTATCTTTGCTAGCTAGTTAGCTTAGCTAGAGTAGTTCTCTTGTGTAGCTTGCTAGTTGTAGTTGTACTTACCTTCTCGGTTTGACTTGTGCGGTTGAGTACAAATACTAGAATTGTGAATTGGATAAGTGGCTTGCAAACACCCCGTAGGCTAAGCAAAACTCGCATCTCGCTATTTATTTTATTGATAAACTTGTTTAGCTTGTCTTTGTAGAAATTTTTTAATAGGCTATTCACCCCCCCTCTAGCCATCAAGACCTTTCAGTATCGCGGCTATAACTGACGCGGAGCGCGAGCGAAGTTTCGGAGTTGGATTGGGACGGGAACAAAGCAGCGGAGCGGAGTCCGGTGGCGATCTTGCGCCGGCGTTGGCGGAGGGAGGCGAGGAGGAGCGGCGAAGCGCGGCGAGGTGGGCAGCCGTGATGTTGGGCGTCGGATTGGTCTCCTCTCCATGGCCGAGGTCGCAGGTATGGGCGACAGCAGGCATCGGACGAGATTGGGATGGGAAGGAACTAAGCTGATGTAAGGAGTCGAGCTGTCTTGGGCTGAAAGCACGATGCGTCTCGTATTCCACCTGAGCCGAGCCGTGTTTTGCCTTTCCTCGGAAGCGTTGTTTCTAGCTGCCGCAGGATGAAAGGGCCGTGCACGTGGCGTCCATCCGGCTTGGGGGAGCACGGGCCACACGGTGTACCCAGGGTACACCTAATTTTTTTCCCAACAAGGGCCAGGGCGGGACCCCACCGACGCGACCGTTCCAACGTTCCCTCCTCCAGTAATCTGTACTGCTACTCCAGTCCAGCCAACGCTGCAGCGCATCAGCATGGGAGAGGGGGAGGCCAAACATACGCATCAGCCCATTGATGACGATGATTAAAACAATCGCTAGTAGTGCGTACCATACGAGTTTGGAGCATGTTTAGTTTCAAAAAGTGAACCAAAAAAGTGTTACAGTACCTGTCACATCAAATCTTACGGCACATGTATAGAGTACTAAATGTAGACTAAAGAAAAACTAATTACATAGTTTTATTGTAAATCATAGACAAATCTTTTGAGCCTAATTAGTCTATGATTGGACACAAATTACCAAATAAAACGAAAAGTGCTACAGTAGCCGAACCCAAAAAATTTTCACAACTAAACAGACCCTTGGTCAGTTGCATGTCCAACACGCCTGCCTGCCCGCTTGCCTTAACCACCACTCCCTCCGACCTCCGTCTAATCACTCGTGATCGCCAAGCTAATCGCGCACAGCGAGGCAATTAAGGTCCCCCCGTGACCGTGAGAGTAGACGTTGCTGTTCGCTGCCTGCAGCACAGCAACAGCGTATCCGCCGGTAGCCCCGCGGCCTCCTACTCCGTCCCGTACCCGTTGCGTTGGCCGGTCTCCGTCCGCGTCTCCGGTATCCGCCTGCCCGGGCGGACAGGCTACCCGACGCACACGAGCAAGGCCTTGGGAGAGCAGGGCCTTGTTTAGATTCTAAATTAGGGAGCGACAAATCATTGTTTGACACTGTAGTATTTTTATTTTTATTTGATAATAATTATTCAAATATTTATTAATTAGGCTTAAAATATTCATCTCGTAAAGTACAATAAAACTGTGTAATTAATTTTTAATTTCATTTACATTTAGTACTCCATACATATATCGACATTTTGATGTGACTGAAAATCTTTTTTTACACAGTGGATTTGGCCCAGGCGGACAGGCAACCGCGCGCCATCATTGCGGCGCGCCCGGCCTCGCCGAGTCGTCGCCTTCCTGCCCAGTTCCCTTCCCTCGCCACACGCGTGCGCGCGCACAAATAATCACGAGGCCCCCGCGGCGCCATCATATCATTCCACTGACGGACGACTCCTCTCTCCTTTCCTCACGCCACGCACACGTTCCCCCGGTCGTCAGTTCTCGCAACGGCCGCAGGCCGCAGCAGACCACGCCGCGTCGTCGTCTTCTTCTTCCAAGCAGAGGGAGAGAGGCAGAGGCGGACGAGCGAGGGTCCGGGCGATGGAGCAGTACGAGGTGGTGGAACAGATCGGCCGGGGCGCCTACGGCTCCGCCTACCTCGTCCTCCACAAGGCCGAGCGCAAGAGGTGATTTCCCCTTTTTCACTCGTCGTCGACACCCTTCTGCTCTGCGTTCTCGACGTGTGCTCCGGTTGCTGAATGCTGGTTCCTCCTTCTCTGTTGCTTGCCCCCGCCGGCGCAGGTACGTGATGAAGAAGATCCGCCTCTCCAAGCAGAACGACAAGTTCCAGCGGACCGCGTACCAGGAGGTAACATAAGCATCCGCCCTAAACCCTTCTCCGATTCATTCCACTCCAGCACCAAACAGAGTCGTTCCAGATGCCTTGCTTCGCCGATCTTGTCCATGCGGCCTGCATATGCATCCAGCAGGATGCGGCGGCGGCGGCGGCGGCAGCTGCAGTAATAACAAGTAAAATAAAGATTGTTGGTCGACGGGGCAAAAAAAAAAAAAAAGGAACTCGGTGTTTTCTTCAAATTCGCACGCACCCAATTTATTCTTCGTTTCTGGCTGCCTTTTCTGCCGCAGATGTCCCTGATGGCAAGCCTCAGCAACCCGTACATCGTCGAGTACAAGGACGGATGGGTGGACGAGGTACAAACAAACATTCTCTCCTCCCATGCCAAATTCAATTCGCCCAATCCTAATGAACTCCTAATCATGCTCCATTCCTGCCCGCACGTTGTCGCGTCGACTCGCGAACTCAAAATTGGGCCCAAATTTAGATCCCAAATTTGGAAACCAAACTTTGCATAGTAAATGTCCCGTCACACTGCAACAATTTTGTTTTTATTTGATAATAATTGTCCAAATATTGATTAATTAGGCTTAAAATATTCGTCTCGCAAAGTACAACAAAACTGTGCAATTAGTTTTTGATTTCATCTACATTTAGTACTCCATATATGTGCCGATATTTTGATGTGATGAGAAATCTTCTTTTTGCATAGTGGAATTTGGGAGTGAATTTGAGTATAACAAGGGGCCTTGGATTTATTCGGTGGTTGTAGGGGACCTCCGTCTGCATTGTCACAAGCTACTGCGAAGGAGGGGACATGTAAGCTACCACACGCCCCCAACTTCTGTTTTCCTTTTCTTTTTCCTTTTCCTTTTTCCTTTTTAATAAGTAACTTCTCGGTGCTGGTAAAAAGGAATTCAGTTTTAACTGCATATATAATGACCTGAATTACTCTCACTGGAACCACAGGGCCGAGAGGATCAAGAAGGCAAGGGGCATCCTATTCTCGGAAGAGGTAACAAACAATACTGTAAACTGTAATAGATAAATGATATCGTACTAGAGTACAGTATTTATTAATTACAGCTGCACACAAATTGACCCTAAACTCATTACCTCTGCCTTGGTACTTCTGTGATGCCAGAGGGTGTGTCGGTGGTTCACGCAATTGCTCCTCGCCCTTGACTACCTGCACTGCAACCGCGTGCTCCACCGTGATCTCAAGGTACAAACAAATTCGTCTGTTCCCACAGGTTCAAAGGGCTATTTTGTCAGGTATCAATGTCACTTAACATTTTCCTCGTGTCCTGCTGCCCTGCAGTGTTCCAACATTTTATTGACAAGGGATAACAGTATCAGACTCGGTAAGATGTCAAGTGCTGAATTTCTGAATATGTCTTTATCAGATAATATGTATTTTTTTTTACACGAGTGAATAATAATTCACCATCCCTTTTACAGCTGACTTTGGGTTGGCGAAACTGCTCATGGAGGACCTTGCCTCGTCGGTAGGATTCACCCTTTTCGCTCAAGCATTTTTAATGTAAATCAGCAAATAATACTGGCAAAAACTCATTTCTGGGTAGGAATTAGGAAACTGAACACAACTCTTCCACTAGTCATGTTCCCACACTGAATTACAAACATATATCTACAGCAGTAAATTCTACCTGATGTTGTCACCAGTATGTCTGTATGGCATTTGATTTGATATTCAGTGACATTATTTAGAACTGATGTTAAAAAAAAGGAAAATGCCATTCTGAAAAATAGTCGGCACAATTTCAGCATATCCCCACTAGAATATCCTAACCACCCAATAACGTAGAGTAATGTTTTGACAAAACCCATAATGCCTTGTCATTGACAATTTTAATATCTGCAATATTTCAGGTTGTTGGAACCCCAAACTATATGTGCCCAGAAATACTAGCAGACATACCTTACGGATACAAATCTGATATATGGTCACTTGGTGAGCTCCGCATGCTACGTCTCTTAAAGTTTGTTTCTGTTATTGTATTATGATGTATGACAGAATTAAGCATCTTTGGAAACCTTGCTTCTTTTTACTGTCAGGTTGCTGTATGTTTGAGATTTTAGCACACCGACCTGCATTTAAAGCTACAGTAAGTGCTGATACAAACACAGCCTACAACACAATACTTCAGCATCTATACATGTGTCTTGGTCTCTTGGAAAGTCATGAAAAAATTTTCCTTTGTTGTTCGTGAAGGACATGGCGGCATTAGTCAACAAAATAAACAGATCTTCAATATCTCCAATGCCCCCAATATACTCATCAGCACTGTGAGTTGTAATCTAATTTTTGTGATTGCCCAGTTATATAGATTAGAAAAAATCTACTAAACTTGAGCCTTTCTCCCCCCAGGAAGCAGATAGTGAAGAGCATGCTAAGGAAAAATCCAGAACATAGGCCTACTGTAAGTCTAAAAAAGTCAGTTAACTGTTTCAGTCAAGGTCTCAAGGATGCCGACACAAGGTTAACATTCCCTGAATTTTACAGGCTGGGGAGCTGCTGAGGCATCCACATCTGCAACCATATCTGGCTGAATCGTGCACCTGTTCACCAATCTATCTTCCAGTGAAGCCCAACAAAAGTAACCTGGTAGACAAGCAATCAAAGAAGCCAAGCAGTGGCAGAAAGCGAACTGTGAAAGCCAATGGATCCAATGAAACATTAGAAACTGCAGCAGAGCACACTGTGGAAGCAAGAGACAGCTCGACGAACTTTTCAGATGTATCAACTATTGGTACCCAGGAAGCCTTGATTTTGCAAATGCCGGTAGAACTTGTTCCCAGAAGCAAAGAACAGCAGAACAGTGATGTCCTATCACTTCAGCATGCAGAGGAGAACTTGATGGCGACAACTGATCGACAGATCGATGCGACCATTCATCTTAAAGCTATAAGAACCAGTAATGTAAAAGAGGAAGCGCCAGTCACTGTTGCGAATCAAAAGTTTAATGAGGCACCAATACCAAATGAGGAATTGACAATTGGAGTAGTACAAGAACAAAGGAAGGATGTGAAGCCACGCTCTTATCCGGCAGCAAAACCAGAGTTGTGTGACACAACTATAACAGAGGAATCGTCACCAATTAGCACACTAAAATTGGCGCATACAGAGAGCGCGCCTGCGGAGTGGGATCATCTGAACATAGTTCAGCAGAGGGCCGATGCCCTGGAGTCACTCCTCGAGCTCTGCGCGAAGCTCCTGGAGCAGGAGAGGCTCGATGAGCTCGCAGGCGTTCTTCGGCCATTCGGTGAAGGAGCCGTGTCATCGAGAGAGACGGCGATATGGCTGACCAAGAGCCTGATGACTCCACCAAAGTTTGGAGAGTCCCCAACAAAGCTTCTGTAACAGCGATTCATTTGAGTATTTTGTTTTTCGACGAGTGCCATTTCGAGAGTGTACATAGCTTAAACAGAATTCAAGATGGCTGTGCTTACCGAGGCTTGAGCTTTATTTATCTTGATGTATATGGTTTGCATGACAGCAGCCATGTGAGCACTGACTATTTATTTATCGCCTTTTTTATATTTATTGTACAATGTAGCATGAGCATATTATCTGCTTTAGCGAGTGTTGGGAGAAATAATGGAAATCATGCCGACTCCATTTCTGTTTACTTAGTACGTTCATTGGAGCTGTAAATCGGCCCAGCTTATCAGTAATTGTAGTGGGTCCATGTTCGCTTGAACTTATCATTCATTCAGTAAGCCAGCGTTCGGCTTATGGTTTCTGCGGTTGATAAGCCGATTAATGCTATGGAAGCATAACGACTGCAGGTTAGTTCTAGAATTCTGATCTTGAGTTACTGAATTCAGTAGTGCTAGCACCCAGATGTCCAGACTGAAGCGCGCGTCCGGACGCTCGCGTATGCACTTCGTTTTGCGTGCCCACGAGGGCCCACGCCGCTCGAACATCGCCTGCGCTGGCTGACCCCACGCAGGGACCGTTCACACCCCCTTCGCATCCCCTGCTTGGCGTCTGCGCCTGCTTGGGGGCTCCACACAACAGGTGGCTACGGCAGGTGAGTCCCCAACAGCAACATCTGATTTACTTTTGAAACATCCAGATGAAACGTTTACAACATACGTCTGAAAACATATAAAATACTTGAAACATACTTATGAAACACTTGCAAAAGACACATGAAAATACTTGAAAAATCCATTGCAAAACATATGCAACATCTAAGTAAAACACTTACAACATATGTGTGAAACATATGCAACATCCAAAAAGAAACACACTTGCAACGTACGTCTGCAAAAAAATAGATGAAACATTTGAAACAGATGCTTGCAACACATGTGTACAACCACTACAACATGTGCAACATCCTAATCTAATTTTGTAACTTCCATATGAACTACTTACAACATACATTTGAAATATATGAAACAATTGAGACGTACGCTTGCAATATACGCTTTCAGCCTGACATCTCCTTGTTGCTTAGGAGAATACAGACTTGTTGGCATGTGGAGTTCACCAGAGCGAGCGCCCTGGCGACGCTTGTAGGCGGCAAGCCGGCAGCACGACGTGGAAGAGAGGCATCGCTCGCGCAACGCGGCGGGGAGGCAGCGGCCGCACGACTAGAAGAGAGCAATCACATGCCGCGCCTGGCAGGGCCGACAGCCGAGCATCGCGACTTGGAGGAGGCCGTGCGCCGCGCATGGCAGGGCCGGTAGCTGAGCACTTTCCCTCGGAAGCGGCCGTGCGCGGTGCATGGCTGGGCCAGCGGTCGAGCGCCGGAGGTGCAAACGGATAGGAGTAAGTGGGCAGATAGAAATGAGTACGTGGATGCCCGCTTAGAATCCAGTGTGCAACAGAAAATGGGCATTGCCTTGCCTCAAAAGATGTCATGTGTTGAGAACGAGCGCGTAGCTCGGTTGGCATGTGACTCGAGGTGCTAGCGCTGCTCGCCCGAGTTCGATCCCTGGGATCGCAACTTGGGTGTCTCACCTGGGATTTATTTTCAAAAATAAATTTGCAGGTCCTAGACATACGCCCTGTTCGTTTGGACTTATCAACAGAATCAACAGCCATCCAGCAGTGTTTTTCTCTCACAACAAACCAGCGAACAGTGCTTTCAGCACAATAAACCAGTGAAACGAACAGGCCGATACGCGTGGAGCCACAATGGTAGTGCGACGTGCCCTTCGCTTGCGGAGCCCGTAAGACTTTGTCGATTTCCATAAGGACGCGTTGTGTGTATAATTTGTAGGTCTAGCGTGCGCTATAGGGTGTGTGTTTATGTGCGTGTGTAGTGTATGAGTGCGTTTGATTGTGCGTTCAGATACTACCTTAGTAGGCTAGGCTAAAAAAAAAAGATGTCATGTGTTAAAGTGAACCTGTGGTGCAGAATTCCTCAAGGCATCATCATATCCTGGCTGTCGGTCGGTAGGAGGCTGGCTGGCAACGGGCCTCTACATATCGAGTATTCGAGTGTGATGTCGTCCTGTCTTGATTCCTGTATGTAGATCAAACTCCGTTTTCTGGACAGGCTTGCCATTGCCACCCTTTTTCTTCAGCAACGCCGTGGAAAGGAGCCTTTGCCGTGCTTGGAAGAAAGATAAGAGGCTCTGTAGCTGGTGCTTTTGCAATGCACGAGGGAATATAGGAAACGCCTCGCTCATCTGCCATCTCCTCCGTTATTATGCTTGTGCTGTACTGCCTGTGCTATGCTTCCAAGACAGGGCCAAGCTATCCTTCCCTTGTTCAGTTCCCTCTAACAAGTGACAACCCATCCCATGACTGCACCAGCGCACCAGCCACCAGGGAGGGCTGCGATCAACGTGCAGCATCCCTGGCTGCGGCTGTATGTACAATGCCCCAGAATGGATCGTTGATGCCTCGCCTTGGAACTGGAACACGGTTACACGGATGAGAACGGCGCAGTCCCGTTGGCTGGCGGCGACGGCAGACGCGCCGCCCCAGCCTTGCTCTTCCGGCTTGGGCCTCTGGTGAGGCAGTCGATGTTTGGGCTATTAGCAGCCCATTAGGAAGTCCGGTTTCGGTCCATTGTACTAGGCCAAAGCCTAGAATGACTATTTTGGCCCATGAGAAGGTCTGGAACCAGTTGCAAAGAGACGTTCTTCCTTCCCCCGTCACGGCCAGTCTGTTGCCATGAAAATTATAAACTAGCACACTAGAATTGGCGCATACAGAGAGCGCACCTGCAGAGTAGGATCATCTGAACTGTTCAGCAGAGAGTCGATGCTCTGGAGTGACTCCTCAAGCTCTGCACGAAGCTCCCGGAGCAGAGCAGGAGTAGATCGATTTGAGAATTTCTTTTTTGTTTTTCGAGTGCCATTTCGAGAGTGCATATAGTTTCACCAGAATTCAAGATTGTTGTGCTTAATGAGGCTATCTTGATGTATATGGTTTGCATGACACCAGTCATTGTGAGCGCTGACTATTTATTCATCGGCTTTTTATTTATCGTATTGTATGTACAATGTAGCATGAGCATGAGCATCCTGTCTGCTTCTACAAGTGTTAAAGAAATAATAGAAAAATCATGCCGATTCCATTTCTATTTACCTAGTATGTTCATAAGATTTGTAAATCGTTGGCCACAACACATGCCTACCAACTGGAATTACTGAATGTTCAAATGGAAATATACTAGATTCAGTGAATAGCGGGAAGTTGTCTATGTACAAGGAACAGATGTTTGAAATCCTGATATTGAGTTACTGAATTAGCTGAATCAGAATACAAACTTCCAAAGTACGAATAAATGGGCGCATAATTCCCAATATTCTTTTTTTTTGTTAACAAAGTAAACCTGTAGCGCATAATTGAACGACACTATCATACCCTGGCTGTCGGCCGGTAAGAGGCTGGCAACCGACATCTGCATTGTCTTGATTCCTGTCCGTGGATCAACTCCCTTTCGTGGACAGGCTTGTCACCCTTTCTTTCAACAACGCCGTGGAAGGAGCCTTTGCCGTGCTTGGAAGCAAGAGGCTCCGACTCTTCTTCAGGGAAGGCAGGAGAGAAAAGAGAGGGGAACAAGGCACTCATCTCCTCCGTTGTGGTCCGTCCAAATGACTGTCTATTGCTTTATGCGCGTGCACATGTTCAGCGGAAAGATTAGAGTTTTTTTTATTGAGATGTGCGCAAGTTAAAATCACCGATTAAACCTTGTTTGGATGTTATTGGATTCACTTCAATCCACGTGTCTTAGAGTGAATTTAGTTCAAGATTCAATCCAAACCACATAACACATGGATTGATGTGAATCCGACTACATCTAAATAAGAACTTAGTTCGTTCACCATAGCAGATGGAGTGCATAATTAACCACAGGGATATTATAACGAACCACGGGGACATTATTTTGCTAGTATTTCAGCAGGAATCATAATCGAATCGAAGCGCTATTCACAGCAATCGACGGCCCAAATTTTAAAGCTACAGAAGTCAGTTGCCAGAGCAAACGAGGTAAGCGGCACCAGAGGCAGAAGGACCGTAAGGCCCAGCCCAACCTCCAAACCAAGTGACCAGGCCAGGAAACAATTTAGCTTGACAAAATTAGTTTCTTGGCTCTAAAGAGTTGTGCTTAGTTTTTTTTTTTGCCTTTTTTCTTTTGAACTTACCTATTTGGCCCCAAAGCGAGTTCGGTTTTTTCTTGGCCTTTCCGTTACTTTGATGGACTAACGGTGTCAACTTGTATGTTTCTAGCTGCCTGCTATCAATAATTTTCTAAAAATAAGTTACAAGCATAAAATCATTATTTACTACTATCAATAAGTTTCCAAAATAAGCATGGAATCATTATTTATATTTGCTTGTACTCATTGTAAGACTAGGTGGGGGTGGTTGTGTTCTTCACTTCTAGTACCTAGCCCTGCAATGAGTAAAGATAAAACAAAGATCACATGCATACCAAAAATCAATGGTAGATAAAACAAGGGTCACATGCATAGCAAAAATTAAAGGCGGTTGCGGCTATGCTTCTACAAGAAGCAAAATAAGACTTAGCCTTTCATTTTTTATATGCACGTGACCCTTATTTTATATCCTACTATAAAAGAGCGAGTTTTTTTAGGGATCTCCCTGCGTAATAACCGTTCGATCCGGACTTCGTGCTATATGAGCTATCCGTCATACGTGATCTTACATCTTACATGTAAGACTCCTTCTAAACCAAGATTCTCCTAGACCTCGTACTATTTCTTTCCTCCTTATACAAAGCAATATCGTTTTGCACATGGACTCTTGCATCTACGTGAGGCATACACATACGTGCCAAACTCAGACTTCGATTTCCATACCCGAAGCAAAGTTCACGATGCCTGTGGACCG
Organism: Saccharum hybrid cultivar R570; assembly: GCA_038087645.1. Lineage (NCBI taxonomy): Eukaryota > Viridiplantae > Streptophyta > Magnoliopsida > Poales > Poaceae > Saccharum > Saccharum hybrid cultivar. The sequence goes on along the minus strand of JAQSUU010000191.1, from coordinate 3,245,935 downwards.
GTCGGCAGGCCGGGTGGCCCAAGAGCGGTATGGATCCGTGTGGATGCAAGGCTTACACATGCGTTGTGTCTACACATCTGCAGTAAGCGGAGGGAGACAATAAAAAGGGTTGCAAACATCAGCTAGACAACTGGATAATCATCTCTCATCTTTTTAGCACGTGGGTCCCATAGCCATTGACCCAAACCCAAACATACGAATCTAAACAAAGGGATATATACAAGGAATAAAAATGACTATATTGTGGGCATGTTTGGCACAACTCTTCCGTGTATGCTCTGTGGTCGAGCGAAGCCAGTTTTTCAGTCGTCTGTCTGTATAAAAAATAGCTTCGGCTTTGTTTTACTTTTACGGGCCATAAGCGCTTATCTACTCTATCCGAGTGAATTTTATGTGGTTCCACACATAGTAGAGCCAATAAAAAACTCATTCTTATAAAAAAGTTAAAAAAACCTGATGTGTTCATATATAATTTGGATAATATAATATTAATTGAAACAATAAACATGTGCGGACGGTGCCATAGCCAAACAGCGACTCCATGACACATCAACCACCACTCTAGACTGGTGTGACTCATTAAAATAATTTTGTCAACTTCTTAAACATTTTATGGATCAAATAAGTAATTTATTATAATATTTTTATATTTAATAAAATTGTTGATGATATATATATATGAATTGATAAATCGAGAATTCAATTAATATTCTTAGTAATAGTTTTTCATACACATGTGCGTGTCGCACGTGTATATTTGCTAGTATAGCAAAATGCCGAGAAAGGTGTGAGTTGCCCTGGTGCTTTGACGCAGGGGCTGCAGGCGGGTAGGATCGGGCAACCAGAGTCCAAAGTGATGAAAGTGAAACTAGGTTGTGTTCTATGGTTGGGCTTCGCGTCGTGTCCGGCCCATTGCTTGGCCAGGGGAACCTGTTGACTCATGCGGTCCAGAGTCACAGACGACCCAATGAGCATCGATTCGTCAACTGTTCCGCTCCTCGTTGTTCATGCGTTGCAACAGGAAGAAAATAATGTCTAACAACCTCAATGTAGGACGATATCATGTTTCAAAGGTGATACATTTATGTGATTTTATTAAAGAATCATCTTAACCATTCATGATTATTGGATTTATGATTCCAATATGCTAAACACTAATTGCAGCCTTGTCCAATTATTCACATGTGATTTCAAGGATAGTTAAAAAAGTATGTGCACAGGCATTGCCACAATTAGTTTGGACCTTAGCAGCTATGTTCCTGTTCCCAGAATAGGAACGTGAACTTGAGGTATCATTTTATAACGTGGGAACGGAAACATTCGTGTTCTGGGAACGTAAATGTTCCTGTTCCCAGGCTTCTAAGGTTTGGACCATTAGGGTGTATGCTGTCATGAGTAAATTGAGACCAAATTGTTCGAAACATGTATTATTGACCACTTTATCAGTTCACTTTTGGACCACGTATTGTTTTTTATCCAATTGGTTCTCTTTCAAGTTTAACCAAAGGGTCACGACGTTAAGCTTCACCAGACTCATGGATTAAGTCGAGAACTCAACAATTTAAGTATTTATCCAAAAAAACACATTCCAGAACCAAAGTTTATGGTATTACTTCATCCTTCGCCTTATATCGTTGTCATGGTGCAATCTGTCCATACCAGTATCAGTTTTGATTCCATTTTTGTTCTTTTCTTTGCTGCCACCATGGTTAGCATTGTCGTTTTGAAGCGTTTTTTTTTGTCAGAAATATGCTTGTCTGAATTTGAGTGCCCATTGTCATGGTGACCTAAAGCACCTGTTGAGGACGAATGCTGCAAATTTGGCGGTCTGGATGCCTGAAGATAACCATGAGCAGATGGTTCCTTGGAGTTTGCTTCAGACTTTACAAATGAACGTTGATTACACACACCAGCGGAGCTCCCTTCGGCTTCACTTCCCTAGTTCCCTGTGATGATTGTGCCTGCGTTGTACGGTTTTGCTCATACAACTCCAACAATTAATTGACTAGTAAACTGTGGATAACGAATATGTTTTGTCATCAGATCAGATGCAACTTAAAACACAAGAGATAAAAAGCACATGTCAGACTACACTGTTATAATAAGTTAATAAATAATAATTAGTATAACAAACAAAGAATTGCAATGTACTGCCTTTTTATAGGATGATCAAGGATGGCTGTCACGACATGGATCTTGCCCCTCGGTCGTCATGGTTGTGTGCCGAGGATCCAGTATCACACCCTCTCCTCCCCTCCACCCTACCCACCCATGATCCGATCTGCGGGGCAGAGAGCATCTTCATCACCCGCCGCTACGGTTGGCCCGGTCAGATTAGAGAGATGTGGTGCTGCCATGAATGAACTAGTGGCCATGCACGTGCGGCACGCACCTGTATCATGAAGCTTTATTTGTAGCAAAAGTATTATATACGCACAATTAATAAATTATTTTCCATGATAAAATAAATTTTAACCAAACAGCCAGTAAACATAATTATGGACAAACTTTAGCAAGGAAGTTTCAAGAGGCTAAAACAACTTAATTGATATTTATTCATACAATTTAACAATTAAGCAAATGCATCAATTCCTGCCCCTTAAGAGTGGGCCAAATTAATTGTTTAGGCATTCCGTATCTCTTGGTCAGGAGTGGACAAACAAATTATTGGTTCTTAAACCCTTGACATTTTGAATTCATTTCCTGTAGGTCAAGCTTATTTTAAATTAATCATTTAGGCATATATTAGAGTTTTCATCTAGACAAAAACTCTTTGTATTCAACAAACAGATTATTGGTTCTTAAACCCATGTCATTTTGAATTCATTTCCTATAGGTCAAGATTATTTTAAAAAGACAATATTGCTACTTGGACTTATTACGGTCAGGTGTGAATATTAGAGCTCTCAGCTAGATAAAAACTCTTTTTTTTCAACAAACAAATCATTGGTTCTTAAACCCTTGAAATTTTTAAATGGTATTTCCATGAGGACTACTAAACTATGCAAATCAGTAAATGGCTTCTGGACTGTGTAAATCAGATGGCAGTGTAATTATGAGGCTGTAATCGGGCATGTCTCGATGATCCTCCTCCCTCTGGTTAGCTTGATGAGGAACTTGATGACAATTGAGAAGCATGGCAGGTTTGTGCCAAGGGCATCACATGCGGATCGGACACGCGGTGGTGGACGCGAGCAAGCAAACCGCAGCAAAGAACTGTACTATGATATCCTGCCATACACATGTAGGGCCTTGTTCACTTTCCATCCCAACCTAAAATATTTCATCTTTCATCCATCACATCAAATTTTTCGACGCATGCATGGAACATTAAATGTAGGTAAAAAAGATAACTAATTGCATAGTTTGTCTGTAAATGTCGGGACGAATCTTTTGAGCCTAGTTAGTCCATGATTAAACAAATTTGGTCAAATAACAACGAAATATGGTACAGTAACTTTTCACCTACTTTTCGCGAAGTGAACACACTCTAGATATATCTCATGGGGGCATCACACGTGGATCAAACACACGGTGGTGGACGCGAGCAAGCAAACCGCAGCAAAGAATTGCACTATGATATTCTGCCATATACATGTATATATTTCTCACTTATATGACCAATGCATATAATAAATAAATATTATTATATATATAGAAATATCTCCACCAAATAGTAGCACACTTTATCCTACTACAACTTCATTCATTAAAGGAGCGGAAATTAAAATAAAGTTTATTAATTAAGCACCTGAAATTCCAACTGATGCATCATGCATGACAAGGCTCTCTAACGATCATTTTTCACCAATCTTGGACATTGACCTTTTCTTTGACCTCAACTGAAAAACCAGACATAGAATAGATGAAAGAATGACCAAATGGCAAATGTGCTAGCAGTAATTGAAGTATGACTGCAGATGTAGTATGCAGAGCAGTAAACTCATCATCAATTAAAAGTCTATTTTATTATAGACACGATGACCGGAAAAGCAAAAAAAAAAAAGAGAGCAAAAGTACACTTGATGACACGCAATCCAATTATTCTGACGAGAAGATCTGAAAGAAATGAATACTCACAGCAGCAATGCCAAATTGCCAATGCAATAACCTTGACAATAATTCTGAAACAAAGTATTGCGTATGACGACTAAACAAACCTAGAATCATGGACAGCGCATCAATATCAACTAAAACCAATGAGCATGAAAAGTGACATAGTCTATACACAATCGAAGTGGTATATAACAAATTAAATTATTGGATGAAAAAAAAGTAAAACGGATGGATTCTCACCTCGTTGCTGTGCCCAGACTTCTTCTTGCTGCAGTTGCTTGCCCTGTGGGGAAGCCGTGCATAGCACCTGCAGGCAGGAGAAAGACGGAAGTTAGGGCCCGCATGCATGGATGGACCGAGCGAGATCATTTATCGGATCGTATATGGAGCTTGGATCGATGCTTGCATTGAACGAACGAGATCATCTCGTCAGTAAATAAAGCAAAGCCAGCTTGCTCGATCAGGGCTGGCGTATATATTGCAGCAGACCATCTTGTTCTCGTTACTTCTGCACGAGGCGGATGAAAGAAAGAAGCAAGCAACGCGCGCGCGAGGCCGAGGGGCCGGCCGTCGACCTGCCCGTTGTCACTATCCGGCAGGGACCCTTCGATAGCTCTTGAGTCTTGACGAGCGAGCGGCGATCGCAGCGTCTCGTCCGGCCGTGGAGCGGCGGCGGGCAGGATGTGAGACGGAGGCGTGCGGGTTGGGTAGGTCACGGAAAGAAATAGGGAGGAGGAAGAACGCGTGGGTACAAGTGGGCGCGAGGCCGGTGAAAAAAAAGAACGCAACTTGTCCGCAAGTCATAAACAAGAGTTTTTCAGCTGGCCCGTTTGTCAGATGAGGATGAGAGATTTAAATGGGTTGAATCTGATTTTAAAGTAAATATAAGGACCAGAGTTTAACTGGATAGAAAATATTAGGGTGAGAGGCTATTTTCAATTCCTTCGCTTTTTTATAGTGTAGATAGATATAGATATATAGATAGATGTGCACAAGTTAAAATCACCGATTAGGACTATGTTGTTGGATTTACCTTAATCTATATGTGTTGGGGTGGATTGGGGGATTAACGTGAAATCCGACTGCATCTAAACCAAGACCTTAGTTGGTTCACCACGGCAGATGGAGTGCATAATGAACCACAGGGATATTATAATGAGCCACGGGGATATTATTTTGCTAGTATTTCATCACTCAGCTAGATTGATGATGCAGGAATCATAATCGAATCGAAGCGCTATTCACAGGAATCAACGGCCAAAATTTTAAAGGTCCAGAAGTCAGATGCCACAGCAAACAAGGTAAGCGGCACCAGAGGCAGGAGGACCGTAAGGCCCAGCCCAACCTCCAAACCAAGAGACCAGGCCAGGAAACAATTTAGCTTGAGAAAATTAGTTTCTTGGCCCTAAAGAGTTGTGCTTAGTTTTTTTTTTGCCTTTTTTTTTTCTTTTGAACTTGCCTATTTGGCCCCAAAATGAGTTTGGTTTTTTTTCTTGACCTTTCTGTTACTTTGATGGTCTAACTGTGTCAACAAGTACATGAAATTACTCTTTAAATTCTAGCACCGAATACAACAATACAACAGCCTACATTAGAGCCATACCGGCTTTTTTGGCTACCTACTATCAATAATTTTTCAAAATAAGGTACAAGCCTAAAATCATTATTTACTACTATCAATAATTTTCCAAAAATAAGAATGGACTCAATTATTTATATTTTCTTGTACTCATTGTAAGGCTAGGGGGTGGTTGTGTTTTTTACTTCTAGTACCTAGCCCTGCAATGAGTAAAGATAAAATAAAGATAAAACAAGGATCACATGCATATCAAAAATTAAAGGCATCAAAGGCTATGCTTCTCATACTCATTGCAGGTGAGTACAACAAGCAAAATAAGACTTAGCCTCTTCATTTTTGGTACGCATACGACCCTTATATATATATACTCATTGCAGGTGCCGAGAAACTGGCACCGTGACGCTTGTTTTATAGCTTCCTCCCTCCGCGCACCGCTCTCGGTGGCCGATGGGGTGCTAAACTGCTAGCGCTTTCCCTCTCCAATAAGTGCAGGCTCTATGGTTGGTCTTCGCGTCGCGTCCGGCCCATTGCTTGGGCAGGGGAGCCTGCTGACTCGTACGGTCCAGAGTCACAGATGGTACGAAGAACATCGATTCGTCGACTGTTCCGCTCCTCACCGTCTCACAGCGGAATTAAATTGGGTGTGCACCCCCATGGTAGATGATCGACACATGGTAGAACAGAATATCACGCGGACAGCAGGCAACATGCGTGGAGGCTAAATTTAGAAAGCCGAGGGCAACATGAATGACCTAGGTGTTGTAGATTTTGCTGGACGTGGAATTTGGTTATCTGTACATGTGTCAATAATCCACCATAGGGTGCACAGACCATGGTTTGGACCCGGGATCCATCCAATAGCTACCCACACCCACTCTAGCATTTGTCATTTTTTTTAAAAAAAATTCTCACCATCAAGCATGCATCGAATCATTGCCGGAGGCGACTAACAGAAAAGATGAGGTCCACCTGAATAGTACCTCATATCATGGAAATTATCTCAAAGAAAAGATTTATAGATTAACATTGTTTGTTTTTCTCTCAAGAAAGAAGTGATAGTGATCATCACCAGACATGGAGGCTTTAGCCTAGGATTAGGAAGAAAGGGAGGTCATGCTGGAGGGCACCTGCTGTGCTGCCAGATGAGGATGCCCTCGATCATTCGATTCCTCTACAGAGCAAAGCATTGCCTAACATTATTTTAACATAATATCTCCCCTTGCAGATATGCTTTGCTCTATCTGAGTAGCCCCATTCATCTTTGCACTGCACATTGGCAATATGCGTGCATATAGATTATAGACTACTTAGACTGTCCGCACCGGGGGCCTGGATACGAACCGGTATCCAGCCACCTCGGATATGGCGGACGCGATGGCGGAGAAAACACCTGCAGCGGGTACGGGAAAGAAGACGGGAAGTGCTCCTCGTCCGCCATTCCTGGCGACTTCGCGGACGGCTGCTACCGCGCGCGCGGGGCACGCGCGTCCTCGCGTCGCTCGCCGCGTGGCACCGGGAGAAGGAGGAGATGCATGGTGGCGGGGAAGGGAGGGGGCAGCGCGCCGGCGGAGGTGGGAGAGGGAGAAGGCGGCGCGCCGCCGAGATCCGGCCGCCACGAGCTCGCTGGCCGAGCTCCACTCGCCACCGGAGGGAGCAGGGGCCGCCGGACGGAGCAGCGCGCAGGAGCCCGCCGCTCGTGAGGCCTCCGGAGGAGAGGGCGACGCGGAGCCGAGCCCGTCCGCCGAGGAGCCGAGTCCCCTGCGCGACGTGGGCCACCCGCCGAGGAGCCGAGCCCGACCGCCGAAGAGCCGCCGCGCGGCCGCCGTGGAGCGCCGCCGCCCGCCCGCCAAGGACGTCGAGGCCACCGCGCACTCGCCCGTCCGCTGCACGCTCTCTAACTCCGCCGGAGGGGAGTGGCTGGGCGGCCACCGGAGAGGAGGCGCCGCCCGCCGCACGCCGAGGGAAGAGGGCCGGGCGGAGAGGAGGCGTCGCCGCTGCGCGCTTGGGCTGCTGTCGCGCCCCCCACGGTGGGTGGGGAAAAGATAGAGGAGAGAGAAAGCGGTGGGGGTGAGGGAGAAAAAAAGGAGAGAGGGGGAATAGTGAATGACATGTGGGACCCATGATATAGAGTGTGGGATATAGAGGATGGATGAGTGCGGGAAAACTGTATATTTTGTGATGACTAGGATAGAATATTCCTTTTAGAGGATGAATATAGAGGTCCATGAGTGCGGGCAGTCTCCGCACCGGGGGCCTGAATATGAACCGGTATCCAGCCACCTCGGATATGGCGGACGCGATGGCGGAGAAAACACCTGCAGCGGGTAAGGGAAAGAAGACGCGAAGTGCTCCTCGTCCGCCATTCCTAGCGACTTCACGGATGGCCGCTACCGTGCACGCGGGGCCCGCGCGTCCTCGCGCCACTCGCCTCGTGGCACCGGGAGAAGGAGGAGATGCATGGTGGCGGGGAAGGGAGGGGGCAGCGCGCCGGCAGAGGTGGGAGAGGAAGAAGGCGGCGCGCCGCCGAGATCCGGCTGCCACGAGCTCGCTAGCCGAGCTCCACTCGCCGCCGGAGGGAGCAGGGGCCGTCGGACGGAGCAGCGCGCAGGAGCCCGCCGCTCGCGAGGCCGCCGGAGGAGAGGGCGACGCAGAGCCGAGCCCGCCCGCCGAGGAGCCAAGTCCCCTGCGCGACGCGTCCCACCCGTCGAGGAGCCGCCGCGCGGCCACCGTGGAGCGCCGCCGCCCGCCCGCCAAGGACGCCGAGGCCGCCGCGCGCTCGCCCGTCCGCTGCGCGCTCTCTAACTCCGCCGGAGGGGAGTGGCTGGGCGGCCACCGGAGAGGAGGCGTCCCCGCGCGAGCTCCATGGCCGAGCGCCGCTGCTGCACGCTTGGGCTGCTGCCGCGCCCCCCACGGTGGGTGGGGAAAAGATAGAGGAGAGAGAAAGCGGTGGGGGAGGGGGAGAAAAAAAAGGAGAGAGGGGGAATAGTGAATGACATGTGAGACCCATGATATAGATTGTGAGATATAGATGATGGATGAGTGCGGAAAAACTGTATATTTTGTGATGATTAGGATATAATATTTTTTTTAGAGGATGAATATAGAGGTGTATGAGTGCGGACAGTCTTAGCAACAGTGGTATATGTGGGAGTGGGAAGGTACGATACGCTTGTCGGGAATGGCAGGTGCAGATCCAATCACATCGGGGCGCCGGCCGGGCCATCCATATCGCCGATTCGCCGGGGGAGGTAGGCGTCGCCTCACGCCGGGTCGATACGTGTCGGGAGCAGCCTTCAGAAGTGTTGTTTAAATATGATCAAATTTATAGTAAATTTATTTATACTTATGTCTCCAAATTGATAGATTATGAAAGTATATTTCTTAACTATTTTATATCATAATAAATGCTAGTTTTTTTTATATAAATTTGGTCAAATAAAAGGATTTGATTTCTTGAAATGTGAGAATTGCAGGGAGTACCATACCGCGATCGAATCGATGCGCTCTTGTGTGTATGCTTTATTTATCTCAGCTGGCCGGGCCCCAACGACCTCTCCTCTCATTCATGTCATTCTCAACGGATCCATCAGGTGCTGTGGTGCGGTGTGGTGTGTAGCTTGATTAGCCACGAAGCAACAAATCCGGATTGGGATTGGGTTTGCATTATATTCGCATGCGTTGCTCTCAGTCTCAATCGCAATATCCTGGCGGATAAGGGGAATAATTTATATACTGTGGACGAGGATAGGGCCGTCAGCATGCATCTTGGAACACCCACCACTACCCCGGATTTTCACATCATTATCGGTTCAAAAAAAACCCTTCATTGCCGGATTTTAAAGCAATAGTGGCATACCAATAGTGACGGCGAGTTGACATCACTGCTGGCTCTTAAAAACCGACACTGATCTACAGGCAAGAGTGTCGGTTCTTGGCTCCACCGACAGTGTCAAGTTGAACAACACTGCCGGTTGGTAGCATCAACCGACAGTGATGGTCAAAGCAACACTGTCGGCTGTGGCTCAAGACGACAATGTTGAGCAAGCCTACACTGTCGGCTGATGGCTCAAGACGACAGTGTTGAGCCAGCCTGGTGGCTCAAACCGACTGTGTTGGCTTCAACAACACTGCCAGTTTGTATGTCAAGCCAACAGTGATGGCTTGACCAACACTGTTGGCTTGAGCCATCAACCGATAGTACCTTCTTTACCATCACTATCGTTTTTACCATCACTATCGTTTTGTGCTAACCGGTAGTGATCTTTTTTTCGTATTTTATTGTTTTATAATTTATTTATTTTTATTTTTTATGGAATCAGGTTTCGCTTTATATTCGCTACGTAGACGATAAATCCATCAACATTAAACATTGTAAATGTTACGGTTACAGTTCAAATGTACATATCAAGATCTCGATCCCTTAAAATTAAAAAGAAATTATAATAGTCTAGCGAGCCGTTCTATCCCGTACTGGTTCTTATACCTCACAGACTGTGCAATGGCAAACGTTCTATTAAATTCCAAGCACTCACATAGGATGAAGGCTGCTAGCTCCGATGACAATGCTAAGATCTCCATGTCTAACAGCCTTTGGTGTTTAAATTTCTTGCGATGTCATTAAAAAAAGATGATATTGAAAGGCACAAATGTAGGAGATAATAGTAGATCGTTTTCTTGAATTAATAGATATACATGAAATGTGGATTATACACACCAAAGCATCTGCCTGCTCCGATTTCACACCGAGGTAGCGAAGCATTACCCACATTACGTAGAACCCACATTCATTGTTTCCCGCCGGCTCGTTTAGGATCTCTAATTACATTGGTGCAACGTGGAATGGGACCTTCGTCCCACCAATCATTCTTCCCTGGACACTGTGCCATGTCATAAAGTGTGAAAAAAGAGGCAACATTAGAATGTGCTATGTGTGATTACAAAATAATATGTTATTAGGTTCACTTGCTCATTCAACACTTTGATTAGGGGATCGAACAAAGAAGGTTCCTTTTTCGTCGAGTCCGACACCTCGATACAATTTTTTGCGAATATTGATAACAATGAAGAATGGTTGCTGCTGTCACAAAATCTTAGTTGTTAACGAATAATCGTAACTAAAAAATGAAGCATAAAAATAAGAGTAGAGAACACGTACTTGCAGTTGTAGAATAGAAGTATTTCAGTTTTATTATTCATCTTAAAAGCTTTGAAAATAGCAACCAATGTTACCGTCAGATCTTTCACTTTATTTCCATGCATGCCTCCACATGTTTTCTCGTTGACTAGCTCGGGGTCCAAGGAGGCTATATGAGCGTTTTTTCTGTTTAAGCAATATTTTGCTACATACCTACATAAATCATGGGAAATGTTCAAAAGTTAACTATTGGTGTATCGAGAGAGTAGTTAATTATAATATCGTGCATGTAGGGTACTTACATAGTCCACAACGTCAATATTTGTGTATCAAGATTGTGCCTCTAGTATAGCTGAAACAAGCACTCCCAACTGATAAAGTGCTTTTCTTCAAGAGGATAATGAAAAACAAGAGGGTGGCGGATAATAACTTTGAAACCCATTTGACCCCGTTTCTGTTGCTTCGGCCATGTAACATTCATGCAAATCACACATATATGTTGTCAAATTTTTAAACTCATCGTCGGCCACCAAGAAATTGCCTCTTTGATACTGGATTGTCGGTTTTGCCATCTCGCATAAATCATAATAGATGTTCATGACCTCATCCACAGTTAATGCGGGATTGTCTTCGACAATCTTGTTTATCTTCCTTTGATCTTCATGGTATATTTCTTTGACTCTTAATTGATTGTTCCTTTTCTGTGTTTGCCTATCGAATTCGAACTACACCCTCCACTTAGGCAGTGAGGCAAATAGATTCAAGAATCTAACAGCATCTTCCCTGTTGCATTTTTCTGGTTTTTTTGGTTCAGCAAGTTTGTAACGCTGCCAATGAATGTCCTTTTTTGTCGGTCCCCTTTGGGAGAATTAGCGACCAAATCCGAGGACCTTTTCTGTGACGGCAAGGATGCCTTTGATCTTGTTTTGGGTTGAGGTGGAGGAGGAGGAAGAGAATTATGTTTTCTCGGTGCTGATGAAGAGGGAGGAGGAGGAGTCGTCTTCTCTTTTGTCGGGGCTGATGAAGATGGAGGAGGACGAGGAGGAAGAGAAGGAAACTTCTATCTTCTCAGAGGTGACGGCAAGGGAGGAGGGAAGGCAGAGTGATCTCCTCTATTGGGAGATGGTGAGTGATCATCTCTGGGTGGCAAAGATTCGCAGTCGTCCTCATCATCCGAAGACAACTGGTCATCAAGCTTAATGAAGTGCTTGCGCCAGGCCACGTGAGTGCCCTTGTTCTAAACAAGGCGTTGTCTGTCTTCCTATGCGGGGTGATCAATGTGTATCTTGTTATACTTCTTATCAAGTATACTATCAATGCTGACATGGGCATACCCTGATGGAATTAGGCGACCATTAGTGGTCCCATCTCCCGCAGGCTAGGCCTGGCTGACCGCCACCTTATCAGTTGTCCATTGCTGACGGATGTACAACTTGACATTGACGTGTTCAGTGATATTGTTCGTCGAATGAGGCGCATTCGCCTCTTCTTCGTCGAGCGGGGTTGATCCGCAGCTGCTGCGACCCTTGAACTATGGGCTAAAGCTAGTCAGAATAGGGTCTAGTGGTACTCTTGATCCCATGGACTGCATAGCTACCTTGACTTGTTCTTGAATGGTCGCATCAATTCATCTTTCGAACCTGTCTTCAATCTCTTGCAACCGCCTTAGTGTATCTGCCTCTTGTGCCGCTCTACCCCTCAAGCGGCTCCAATAAGTGAAAGATTCTTCCTCGAATGCTAATTTTCAAGGAAAAGACCGGCTCCTCTAGTGCAACCAGGGTGCTCCTTGTTTCCAAGTGCTTGGGTGAGCACATCATTCTCCCTACTAGAAGTGTGGGTCTCTTGCCTCACCTCATCATTTACCTCAAAGATCCTTTGGATGAGGCTGCTCAGGGCTGGATTTGTGGAGCTAAAGCTCCCATCCGTGCCATGGTGTACCCCTTCTCCATACAGAGATATATCGATTTGGGCTCCCAATTAGCAGTCGCAGCCTCAACGCCAAGCCATTCCAACATCTCAATTTCACTTTCAAATTCATCCATCTTACAGACGTAGCCATGAGAGCTGAGATGATGAGAATTCATCGCTTTAAGCGAGTTCTCCTTATTCTTCCTGCTCAGTTCCAAGTACTCCTCGGATTACCTGTATTGCTTGAATTCCTGCCAGAAGTCCTACTTGGTGTACTCTCCACCATCCCAATTTGGCTCTTTACCCTCGAGGATAAATTTCTTGTACAATGTCCCCTTGAAAGCCTTGAAGCATGTCCCCATGATTTCTTTTGCTTTTTTCTTGACTTGCTCCTTGTCATAGTCCTGTGGGAAAGTGAAATACTATGGGATCTTGTTTTTCCATATGTCAACCTTCTCACTTTCTGGAACCCTCCACGGGTCATCATTTTTCCCAATCCACTTCTTGTACTTAATCGAGATGTAGTCCCTTACAAGTGCCCTGATGACAGTCTTGTATTTGGACAAAGCTTTACACAATTGATCGGCTCCCCAAATTGGTCAAAATCAGTGATGTGCCAGTGTGCATTCCTACAGTAGGAAGCTGTGACAAGCCTCGCTTGGTTCTGGCCTTGCTGCTACATGAATCATCTGGCTCCATGGCCGGCTGAAGCTCCTGCTGGAGACATGAAGTAAGCTAAGACCCTCTCAAATAATTAGCGTGTGTGGCTACCTAGTCACATGATACCTAAGTTACCTGATCATGTTGAGCATCTTGGTCATCTTGATCCAGCTGGAGACAAGTGGTAGGGATCCATGGTACCTCATTCTCACTGTCCTGATTGACACCGACACCATTTGTCGAATCATGCAGCTCTCCCATCCTAGCGATATTAGCCGCTTCTCCTTGTTGCCTATCGGTTCTTTGGCGACGGGTTAACGAGTGATGAAGAGTCATAGCTATGACATGATTGTGGTCAGTTTTGGCTATGTACAACTACTAGTAGCATTTGTGCAAAGTCTAATAATATGTCCACATACTATTCACATAGAACAAATTGCTTGTTTGATTGGCTGCATACAACAAAGTCTACCTACTGTTCTACGAAACTAAGCCTATATCAACTTTCAAATAAAGTAAAACAATGACCATAGCCATAAATAAAAGCATGGCATCTTTCCAAGACCAAGGAGCAATTCTCCTAATCTTCATATCTCCGACGGGTGGCTCCCCTTCAATCTCTAGTGCCGGCTATGGCCATGGTTTGCACTCCTTGCGCCATAGTAGGCCCTCGAAGCTTCAACTTCTGTGCTATATTTTTTGTAACAATTCCCTAGGTAGCAATTGACTTGAGCATATCAATCTTCCTAGGTAAGGTAGATCCCAGGCACCCGGCTAACATGCACTACATACCATGCCATGGTTGCCTATACATTTAACCAAATTAGGTTGATAGTGCTATGCCATTCAAACATGTTGTAGACTAAGCTTAGTGTATCGAGCAAAGTTCTAGACTATATTAAAATATTTAAACTTCAATTTGCAACACAACTAACTCATGAATTTCAACATCTAACTCATTTCAATCAAACTTTGAGCACTAGTATGTCTTCAACCGTGCTTCAAAGGACCATAGTGTTTTAAGCTAATTTGATCACTATAGATCAAAGAACATTTGTTGTTATCTTCACGGAAATTGCAACGAACACCTAAGGGGCAGTGACAGAAACACTCACCGTGGGGGTGCGATGGCAGCTCTCCATGCGTTACTGAGGGCCTCGGTCTTGGGAGATGCAGGCGTGGCAATGGGGGCATGACCCGCGTCGTGGAGTACCGTGGGGTGGATGAGGAAGATGAGGGCGCAGGAGGCGGCGGTGCTCCGGTGGCGTCAAGGAAGATGAGGCTGCTGGCATGGCAGGGACAGCATCAGGCGTTGAAGAAGAGGATGGCGCGATGGCTACAGACGGCGGCGCAGGTGGCGGTGGAGCTCCGTCGGCGTGGAGGAAGACGATGGTGCGAGCGTGGCTGGGACAGTAGTGACGGTTAGCGGCAAACCATCAAACACCTAAGGGGTAGTGAGGGAGGCGCTCACCGTGTAGCGTGGTGACGCCACTGTCTATGTGCTCCTTCAAATCCACGTCGTGGAAGGGGCAGGAGGGGGCGTGGAGGACCACAGGGTGGGAGACGCGGGGGTGGAGGACCGCGAGGTGGGGGACGCCGGGGTGGAGGACGGCGTCACGGGTCTTCCTCGCTGGCGTAGGCCGCACGGGGATGCGTGAACGTCAGCGTTGAAGAAGAGGAGGGCGCTCAGGCTGCAGAAGTCGGTGCGCAGGGCGGTGGTGCTCCATCGGCTTGGAGGAAGTGGATGGCGCAGGCTTCAAATGACTTAGAAAAATTTCAGCCCGTGCCACTGGGTTATATACTCGTGGCACGCCACTGCTGGTGCCAAAGGCAAACCGACAGTGATGATATAGCATCACTGTCGGTGACAAACCCAACTCGGCAGTGATGTGCACTACCACAGCCGGTTGCAGTGAAAGGTTAAAAACATAAAAATAACCTAAACTAACAAATTCCCTATCCTAGCGCAGTGGTTAAGGCCGCGCACTCTTGTCCCCGCGACCCATGTTCGAATCCCAGGCGGGCCAAACTTTTTGTTTTTCTTTTAATTTTTGAATCACCTAACTGCACTATGTATAAATAAATAGGGGAAATTGTGTTTGTGCCCTCGTTTTCACCTTCAACTGCACGGTTGCCCCTCTTTTCTTTAGTTTGCAGATTTGCCCTCCTTCTATTACATGCAGCCTTCTGTTTGCCCCGCTCGTCACATGGACCAGTTGTGGGCTAATATTACTCTAGTATCCCTTCCTTATCTCTTCCCATCTCTTCGTTTATCCACCGTACCAGCCGCACAAAAGCCACACGGACGCATCCTTCGTGCGGGCGGAAGAGCAGGGCGACCACGCGGGCGGGCGACCTAGGCCGGCGGCGCGAGGGCCTGCGCGTGCGGCCGGCCAGCGCAAGGGCGAGCAGGCTGCCGGCGGGGGCGTCGCGGGGGGACTACCGGCACGGGCGGACGGGCGGCGCGGGGAACAAAGCAGACGGACGGCCGGCGGTCTACTCTAGCGATGGTGGAATTGCTTCCTCGAGAGATTGTGTAAGTTCTTCAGCCTCTGCAGTTACCTGGCTGTGCAATTTTGCTTTCTTTGGAGATTTAGGGTTTTCAGCTTACTATAATCATACGATGTGATGTGTAGACGTTCATTAGAGGATGCTTCTATTGAGATTAGAACTGATGACGAGCTTTTAGAATGGTTTGGAAATTACCAAGATAACGGAACAATGCACATTGATGCGCAGATCAATGAGTTTGGCGGTACACTGCAGTTCTCACCCACGAAAGGGAAGAAGCCCAATAGGAAAGACACACATGTCGATGAAGAGGCAGTTGGAGTTGATGAGGAGGGAAAATACTCTGACACTGAATCACTTGTTGCACTTAGTGACAGTAGCTATGACAGTGGCTTGGCTGCATCTTCTGACTCTAATTTTTCTAATCTTGAGTTACCTGATGATGAAATAGTTGAAGAGGATGACGAAGATGATATTCCTGTCTTCTCTTTTGATGTTGATGCTCCATGTGTCGATATAGGTGTGGTATTTCCTGATGTGAATCAGTGCAAATCAGCGTTAACCTAGCATGCAATCTTGAATGATTATGCTTTTCGTACTGTGAAGAAAGACAAGACGCGATTTCGAGCCAAGTGCTTGAGAGCGCATAAGGGCTGCAAGTGGATTTTTTTTGCATCTACCAGCAAGAAATCCCCTGGATGCAAGGTACTAGCGGCTCAAGTGGATTATATATTTTTTCTTTTCTAGGCATAAATGTCCAGTAGTGAATAAAATAGTCCATGTCTTTTTGTGCAGGTTAAAATGAATGGGCCAATTCACAAGTGTGGTTCAGTCAACACCTGTGGTGACACAATGGCCACAAGTAATTGGGTAGCTGAAAGGGTCCAAGGAGGTCTAACTGCTAGAGAGAAAAAGAGGCTTTTATCTACTGAGAATGCATTTGGGGAAGGAAGTGATGAGCCGAGGACTGCACGTGCATCACAAACAAGGCGCAGGGGTACAACTAGGACTGCACATGCATCACAAACAAGGTGCTAATCTGTATTTATTCAGTTTGTAATATTTTTGGCAGTGCAAACATTCAGTTTATAGTTATCTCACTACTGGTGCAATTTTTCTCTCTTTTTGAAGTGCTACTGAAAGTCAGATGGTAGAAGAAACACCACCAACTAGGATAGGCAGAGGCAGAGGAAGAGGAAGAGGTGTTTCAAGGCTTGCTGCTTTCTTCAATGCTTAAACATGATCATTTGACTGGATATGTAATGACTCGTCACCTGGACATGACATCTTGGCAATTAGTGCCATTATTTTGATCTTAAGATGTGATCTAGACATGTCATATTGGCATATAATGCTGCTATTTTGGTCTTGATATGTGATCTGACATGTCATTTAGGCATATAGTGCTATTATTTTGGTCTGATGTGATCTGGACATGTAAACAATTTTAGATGTGATTTGGGCAAGTCAACCATTCAGAGTATATGGTGCTTAAATATGATCTGGACCTCTAGTCTACTGCTTACTATCTAATGCAAAATAGATGATGCTTACTAATGGATTGAAGTGCTTTTTATACCAAGTGCAAATATGTATTTATGTACTCATGCACACACCGTTAGTCCTGGTTAACAGAACAGGGGCAATGCAACCATTCAAACTCAAAAAATGGGGGCAAACCTGCAAACTCAGAAAAGAGGGGCAAGCATGCAGTAAGAGGTCAAAAGGAGGGCAGATATGCAATTGCCCCTAAATAAATAAAAATAAAAATCTACTCCTAAAGCGATTACATTACGAGCGTAGCGGTCAAGGTTCTACTCTCTGGAGCCCTAGACCCAGGTTCGAACCCCGGGCAGGGCAAATTTTTTAATTTTGTTTTATGTTTGAATATAAACTAACTACACTATAACTAAAGATGGCAACGGGTAAAATCCGCGTGGATACTAGCTCTAGATATCTATACCCGCGAGCAAAAACTCGTGCCCGCGCCCGCTAGCCGGCATGGGTAGAAAACCATGCCCGTGCCTGCTATCCGCGGATATCACATGCCCGCAGGCACACCCGTATACCTGCAAAAATGCAGCAACGAAGCACCAAACCATATCTTAATAGCAAGTAAGAAACAATATATGAACAAATAAACGTCTACATCTCAACATTAGATAAAGTATGATACATTGACCATACGAGAGTCATCAAAAGACTACACTAGTGTATCTCAAGTCATCACAGATTAGCACAAATAAAAGACATACAACCGTACAAGAGTCATTGGCATGGGTCTAGCGGGTTTACGGGTGCGGATACCATTTTTTTTTGCCCGTGAGCAAATATCCATCGGGTTTCCTATCCGTGGGCACGCGAATATTTTTTGCCCGTTGCCATCTTTAACTATAACTAAATAAAAGAAAATAAAAAATAAGCCTAACACAATTACTATCCTAGCGCAGTAGTTAAGGCACTACACTCTATAGCTCGAAACCCGGGTTCGAACCCCGTGCGGGGCATAATTTTTTGAATTTTTTTGAAGTTATATTTATCACTAGAAAACCGACAGTGATAGTTGTCATCACTGTCGATTTTGGCCCACCAGTACTGGTTTCTTGGAACCAACATTGATTATTATATATGATTTTTTTCTTTTTTAATTTGAATAAATTCACACATTTATATTCCTATTGCACCTATGTCTAAATGGATTGAAATTTTTTGTGCAAGCATGTATACCAAAATTATGGCCCCACACAAGATCTTAGATTTTTTTGATAATTTTCTTTATTATTATATTTTTCTTTGTGCTAAACGGGACAAAAGAGGCCCAATTACATGTTGAACACACTAGAATTTTGCATCTACCTCGACCAAAAATTGGTTCCTAGGGCACATAAGACCCACCGAAAAAGTTTGGCATCATTCTGGATCATTTCGGGGTAGGCTCAGTTCAACCTCTAATTAATCGGTGACGTTGTGCGAAAATTCAATTAAACCGGAGAAAGTACCAAACCATCTCAGAAAAATCCCAAACTTGGTGTTTCCTTCACCCGTGGCATGTGTAAGCTTGGAAAAAAGTTTTAGACCCATACGACACCGGAATGCATATGAACCACTGGAACCTTAGAAACCTTAGGTGTTTAGTCATTGTTCCCTTAGACGACTTCTATAGGTTTGTGAAGGAGGTATGCATTGCCTATGTCCAAATGTCTTGAAATTTTTTTTGCAATCATGTACACCCAAATTATGGACCCACACAAGATCTTAGATTTTTATGATCATTTTTTATTATTATATTTTTCTTTGTGCTAGATGGGATAAAAGAGGCCCAATTACATGTTGGACACAGTAGAATTTTGCATCCACCTCGATAAAAAATTAGCCCCTATGATACATGAGACCCTGTGAAAAAGTTTAGCACCATTCCGGATCATTTCGGTGGTAAGCTCAATTCAACCTCTAATTAATCGATGACATAGTGCGGAAATTCAATTAAACCGGAGAAAGTACCAAATCATCTTAGAAAAATCCCAAACTTAGTGTTTCTTTCACTCGTGGCACATGCAAGCCTAGGAAAAAGTATGAGACCAATACGACACCGAAATCCATATAAACCACCGAAACCTTAGGAACCTAAGTATTTAGTCATTGTAACATGATACGACTTGTTTGTGAATCAGGTACGTACCGCCTATGTCCAAACGGCTTGAATTTTTTTGCAAGCATATACACCCAAAATTATGGCCCTATACAAGATCTTAGATTTTTTTAATTATTTTCTTTATTATTATATTTTTCTTTGTGCTCGACGGGACAAAATTGGCCCATTTACATGTTGGACACACTAGAATTTTGTATCCACTTCGACCAAAAATTGGTCCCTAGGGCACATAAGATCATGTGAAAAAGTTTGGCACCATTACGGATCATTTCGGTGGTAGGCTCAGTTCAACCTCTAATTAATAGGTGACGTCACGCGAAAATTCAATTAAGCCGGAGAAAGTACCAAACCATCTCGGAAAAATCTCAAACTTGGTGTTTCATTCACCCGTGGCACGTGCAAGCCTGGGAAAAAGTTTGAGTCCAATACAACACCAGAATTTAGAGTTCTTGTTGCA
Source organism: Saccharum hybrid cultivar R570 (assembly GCA_038087645.1). Taxonomy (NCBI): domain Eukaryota; kingdom Viridiplantae; phylum Streptophyta; class Magnoliopsida; order Poales; family Poaceae; genus Saccharum; species Saccharum hybrid cultivar. Next base: position 3,225,978 of record JAQSUU010000191.1, on the reverse strand, counting down.
CAACACATGAATTACATGACAAAACAAACCGAATTAAACTTAAACCTTGCAAATTAAACCTAAACAAACACTAATGAGAGGGTGAATGCACAATACTATACATTTGCATCCAAGCATAGTAATTGATGTCACGGATTCTATAACCACAGCTATCGATGAAGGTCAATGCCCGTATGATTGCACTCTCTATTGCCTCAAAAGACCGGTGACATGGTCGTCCATAGATGTAACCTACTGAACGACCATTGACCCTGCTAGTAATTCTTATGCAGAACTGGCGTCCTTCTTCAGTAGTGTGCTAGACGAGGTTCCCAGTACAGTACTCCCAGTCGTATCCATGTCTCTCCGTAGCTTGGTCTATAATAGCCGACAAGTCCAATGTAGTAACAAAAAATGAGTTCAATATTACAGTAACAACAATAAATAACCATGACTAAGGTATCAGTGACATTGACTTTACCACATCCATATGGTTGTAGTTCGCCCAGTATTCGCTTACTTGCGGAACGGGGACATCACCAGCACGCAAAGCTTCTATCTTGAAGTGCGAGAAATCGAGCACCTGATAGCAAATGTGTTAAGTGCCTCCAAATAGCTGTGCACGACAGAGAACTGGGCGCTTGTCCTGCTCAGCATCCATGATCCTATTCGCTGGATAAATTCCTAATGCCCTGATGGTAGCCTCGAAGGGATGTACAAGCTTAGTTCACACCTCCAAGTTTGACCATTATCAGTAGATGTCGTGTTCTTGACGATGTCCGACACCATGAGCAAGCTAAGTGCTGCTTGCAGCCACTCTATTGGGGCTATTGTCCACGACATATGCAACAACGATATTATTTGAATGAGTCCATGCATATTATGAAACAACACTTATTATGGAATTTAAACTATAATTATTAATTAATTAGCATCCAAAAATAAAATGTTGAAAAATATTTCATACGGTAGCTGGAATAGGGTGGTTTGGAATGGCCACATCAGGATCGAATGGATCATCGCCTGGGTGAAAACCTAGTTCTTGCGGTGGGGGAGGTCTGTTCATCCCACCTAATAAAATTCAAGAAATATGACTATAAATATATATTTCATTATATAAAATGTGCCAAGTAAAATGTCACAAACTAAATAAATATATATTGATGCATATACATAGCTAGAATATGGAAGAGGAGAACATATATATTGCATTATACCTAATAAAATTCAAGAAATATGAATAGAAATATATATTGCATTATATAAGATATGCCAAGTAAAATGTCGCAAACTAAATAAATATAGATCGATGCATATACATAGCTAGAATATGGAAGAAGAGAATATATATATTGCATTATACCTAATAAAATTCAAGAAATATGAATAGAAATATATATTGCATTATATAAAATATGCCAAGTAAAATGTCGCAAACTAAATAAATATAGATAGATGCATATATATACATAGCTAGAATATGGAAGAGGAGAACATATATATATATATATATATATAATAACCCCTGCAATGAAATATTCAGGAGCCATGACCAAATCACGTAGAGTGAAAAGAGTGAGAAGTAAGAATATGTGAAACTGAGAAATGAGAGTGAAGTGAGGGTGCATGCGTGTATGTATGTTCCTGGTGGTTCCTTTTTATAGGGGGCAGACACATCACTGTCGGTTTTAAAATAAAACCAGATGGTGTCCATCACTGTCGGTTTTGTAAAGAAATCGTCAGTGATGTAAGATGTACTTCTATGCATGAATGCATGCAGCAATAAAGGTCATTACTTTAAAAAAATTAATCCAGTGATCTTTATTTAATGCTCAAATAATGTCAAAAAATTTCGTATCAATTGCATAATTTCATATGGGTACAAAAACACCGTCATCCACCCCAAAAATGCTAGATAATTAATTATTAGGGCACCATATATATGTAAAATATCCATACATGCATTGCCATTTGAAGAGACAAACATCGATATATATATTTCGGTTACGGAAATACAACATAAAATAACAGAAACCTTGAAATAAAATTACATATACGATAACAAAGACCAGACACTAAAATTAAATACACTATAACAAAAACCTATTTCCGTCTAGGTTAATGCTACAATCGAAGCGTACTAACACATTATAATATAACCATCTCAGAAACATTCCTCTAGCACCCAGCTAGAGTCAAAGAGACGCCATAAATGCTAGAGATGGCTGACAAGCTACGCCTTCGGGAGACGAACGGAGAGGTTATCGGGCACGGTTGAACCCATGCCTCTCCGGACAGACAGTCCAGAGCACACGGGACGGTTGCCGAGCACCGATGAACCCATGCCGCTTTGGACAAACAGGCTAGAACACATCGCATAGGATGACTCTGTCAACCTCGCGACGTTCTCAAGCTTCGGCATTGCTCTATCTTCATAAACATTCTTCTAGTACTTTTGTGTGCACCATCCATGCGGATGACTATGTTTATTGAAATTTATATGTGGAGGGCTTTCTTCCACAAGAAGCCATAGATGTGTATACTAACTAAGAGAGAATGAAGTGAGAAATAAACAGCAACAGGGTGGCAAGTTAAACAACAGAAGTACCTAGACTTGGCTGTTGAGAGGCTCCCGGCTGAGGGCCATTTTATAGGGGGCCAGCAGTCATGGTAGGTTTTTTTTTTGAAGTAAAGTTGTCGGGGTAGGTGGGAGCAGTGCTCTTGCTGTGGTGGTTAGTGGGAGCACTACTGGTCCATGAGAATCTTTTGATCACTTTCGGTTTTGGTTTAAAAACCGACAGCGAAGGTGGACATCTGTGCCGGTTATGGGAACCGGTAGTGATAGCTTGTATCACAGCGGTTTTTAAACCAAAACCGACAGTGACTAGCCCTGGCATGCTGCCATGCTGCAATTGGGCTGCCTGTCGTCGTATTTTTTTAAAAAAAAAATGTCTCACGCCTAGGACTTGGTCACAACCTTTTTTGAAAAAATAAAAGTATTTCCCACACCTAGAATTTGAACGCAACCTTTTAAAAAAAATAAAAAATATTTCTTGCGCCTAGGCGTAGTTTTTTCTTTTATTCTCTGGCCAGAAAGTTAACTAATTCTAAAATAAAAAATTGTCTCGTGACTAGGATTTAAACCCGGGTCTCAGGGTACATAGTTTAGTGCCTTAACCGCTGCGCTAGAGTAGTAGTTTTGTTAGGATTCATTTTGTTTTTTCTTTTATTCTCTAAACATAGAGTTAATTAGTTCTAAAAAAATCTAAAAGAATTGTCCCGCCTGGGGTTTAGTGATTTCGTTAGGATTGGTTTTGTTTTTTCTTTTATTCATTTATTGTATGTAATACAGTTAATTTATTCTAAAATAAGATAAAAAGTTGTGTCTTGATTATTTAATTCTATGATAATTAATTAATGGTCTATAATTATCAAATAATAGTGTTTGTGAACACCATCTCAATATTTGATTACATAGTTAATAATTTAATTAAAGAGAATATAAATTAGATATTTAGTGTGAATTACTGATACAACGTCTGAATAATAATTATATAGTTAATAATAATCTAACTATTTATACTGGGTCCAACAATGAGGGCCTCATCGTTATCACGCCGGACGCAAACAGGTTCGTCACCCTCTTCAAGGATAGGTAGGGTTACGTTTGCCTCGAATGGACGTATTTCCTGATAGCCCCTGTAGTCTTCTTCGCCCGTCACTCCTTCGAGATCGATAATCTTCCTTTTCTCTTCCGGAACTACTTTTAGCTTTCCTTTTGTCTTGTTGTCCCCTGCATAGAAGATTTGCATAACATCTTTTGCAAACACGAAGAGGTCATCTCTATATGTGGTCTTGGTGAGATCAACGGTAGTGAACCCTTCTCTGTTAGTGGTGATTTCCTCGAGCCGAACCCACTAGCAGCGAAAAAGAGCTACCTTCAACCGACCATAGTCAGCTCCCATATCTCCTCTATGAAACCATAGTACGTCGCCTGCACGTTGCCATTTTCGTCGTGAGCATCGAAACGAACACCACTGTTTTGTTATGTGCTCTTTCCATCTTGCTTTTTTGTGTAAAATGTAATTCCATTGATCTCATACCCTTGGTACTTAAACAATGTACTCAAAGGTCCCTTGGCTAAGATATCCAATTGATTACCCAACGTTGTTCCAATCAAGCAGCGTCACAACCAGTTGACAAATTCCTCCTTATATTTTTTATCTAGCCAATCCTATGACCTGCTCGGATACAAAGTTTGCAGCGATTGCCTATACTCCTCAATGTGTGGCATTACATCCTCTGCTTGCTGGAAAACAGCAAACTCGGGGTCATCTACTGTGATAGATTTCTCCTCAATCGTTTCTTTGCTACCTAGTCTTCCCTTGTGATGAGATTCTGGAACTCCGACCCTATTGATGTCCAGATAATATGTGCAGAACTCAATCCCCTCCTCCGTTGACCATCCTTTAACCATGCCCCCATCTAGCCTGAATATGTTCCTAACATACCTCTTAAAAACTTTCATCAACCTTTTAAAAGGAAATATCTGATGCAGGTACATTAGGCTAAGGGCTCTAATTTGGTCAGCAAGATGAACAAGTAGATGCACTGAGATATCAAAGTAAGTCGGCGAGAAATGCATCTCAAGCCTGCAGAGAGTTTTGGCTATGTCCCGCTGTAGCTGGTCCAGCGTGGACACATCAATGACCTTTTGTGAAATCGCGTTGAAGAACGAGCATAGCTTTATAATTAGGGCACCGACCTTTGGGGGAGAATACCATGCAAGGCAACAGGGAGCAGCTGAGCCATAATGACATGACAGTCATGGGCCTTCATACAGCCATAGTTGAATTTGAGTTCTCTCATGTTCACTAGCCTCTTTGGGTTCGCACAGTAGCCCGTCGGGACCTTGAGTTCATTGAAGAAAGAAATAAGCGCACGTTTTTCTTCCTTCTTCAAGGTCCATGACGCAACCAAAAGTTCGAACTGGCCATCCTCTAGCGCCATGAGATGCAGCTCCTTCTTGATTCCCAAGTGTTGCATGTCTAGACATGTGGCTAGTGAATCCTTCGATGTCCTCCCGGTGTCCATCAAGGTGTTAAGCGTGTTACCGCACATATTTTTAGTAATGTGCATGGGATCAAGACAACGGCGTACACTCAGCACTGGCTAGTATGGTAGTTTCTAGAAAACTATTTTTTTCTTCCAAACGCTCTCATCAGGCGCTGCTACTGCATTGTCCCCCTTCCCAAGGATAATATCCAGTTTGTTGACTTCTCGAAGTATCACAGGCTTGTCTCGATATTTTTGAGGTAAGCGTTCCTCAGTAGTCCCGTCAAAATATTTTCTGTTTCTGTGGTAAGGGTGATCTTTAGGTAGGAACCTATGGTGTCCCATATAAACTATCTTTGAGTTCTCTGGCAGATGTACCGCATCAGTGTCGTCCAAGCACTCAACACATCCAGTATAGCCTTTTGTCTTCTCTCCAAACAAGCAACCTCGCCCTAGCAGGTCAGTGATTGTAGCGATAAGTACTTGATCATGACATGTTCCTTTTTGTACTCGTCCCAAACATACTTCACACCCTTTTCAAATATCTCCACTAGTTCATCGATCACTGGTTCCAGAAACACATCGATGTCATTCCCAGGTTGTCATGACCCTTGGATCAGTAGTGGCATCTAGATGTACAACCGTTTCATACAGAGCCATGGTGAAAGATTGTATATACAAAGCGTCACTGGCCAGGTGCTAATATTGCTTCTAACCTGGTCGAAAGGATTCATCCCATATGTGATCAAATCAAACCAAAGGTGCCTTACCTCTCCACCGATATTCTTATAGAACATAGTACTGACAGTCCTCTAGTCCTTCCCATCAGCAGGGTACCTCATCATTGTATCTTTCTTATGCTCTTCGCCATGCCAGCGCAACAGCTTGACTGACTTTACACATACAAACAGTCTATGCACTCGGGAAGCTATAGGGAAATACCATAAGACCTTTATGGGACCTCCTCTAGTCTTGGCACCCTCATCTGACGGTCCTTCCTTATACCGTGGAGCTTCACACTTGGGGCATGCATCCAAGTCTTTGTATTTGTCTCCACGGTACAATATGCAATCATTGGAACACGCGTGGATTTTTTCAACCTCGAGGCCGATGGGGCAGATCATTTGCTTGGCCAGGTATGTCTTTTCTGGCAACTCATTTTCTTCTAGGAGCATTTTCCTTATTATACCTAACAACTGATCGAAACATTTATCGCTTAATCTGTTTGTCGATTTGAACTCCAACAGCATGATGTTGGCTTCTAGTTTGCTCATTGGACAATTCTTATATAATGGTACTTTGTCATCTTGTCTCATTTTCTCTAGCTTTCTCAGATGTCTTTCACTAAGACGTCCGCTCTCTACATTACGTAGTAGCTGAGAAATGCCATCGTCATGCTCAATGTCATCAGCTAGTGTATTTCTAAACACATCATTAACGGTAGCCATAGGTTCCATGTTGACATCGGGTTCCTCGTCAGCATCGTGGAGGGCTACGTCAGGCATGGCCACATCATCATTATTTTCCTGCGGAACACTCACACCAACCTCGCTATGCATAGTCCATATCATATAGTTTGGCATGAAACCCATAGTAATCAAGTGCGATCGTATAAACTCAATTTGAGCCCATTTACTTTGATTCATGCAATCTTTGCATGGGCAGAAGTCAGGGTTCTCATTCTCAGCATGGGCTTTGGCATCGATAAAAAACTTGCCGACGCCAACCATGTACCGCTTGTCCGTTCGAGACCCATACATCCACTCTCGATCCATCTCTGCACAACAAAATATTTAGACAGTAATTATAGAGAAATTAATAACAAGTGGAGCTTCATGTACAACAGTTGTTGCTCGAAACGACTATTTATTCTACACTTATTTAATTTAGTCACCCCATTTTTGGAAAACATTATTGTACACTAATTATTGGAAAATTAAAATTGGTACCCTCGGCCATATAAATTAAAAATCATAGCACCATTAAAAAATAATTATTTCACAATAACGAAGAACGATTATTCTACTCCATGCCACATAAAAATGGAGACACTAATTAAAAAAACACTAAAATTGAAGACATGATCATGAACAATAATGTAGCTCCAAACAATGTGTTGGTAGGTGGCACATGGATTAATTTGCTCACCAAAATTATAAAAGAATATACTCTACTCCTATCAAGAACTAATTCTAGCATCACATACTAACAATGATCTTGACCACCATGTAATTAGCTAGAAATTTAAATGTGTTCAAAGACACCAACCTTTTCGGTGATGGATTCACAACAATTTACTTGGAAGCCTTGCACAAAGTCCAATTGAAAAAGTGCTCTCTAGAATGGAGAAAGAACTAGAATGAGAATCAAGCAATGTAGCCATCAAAACAACGCTAATTAAGCAACACAATCAAAGTAGTAGATGCTTTTTGCTAACCTTCAAGCAAGAAGATCAAGCCATTCTTCCAAATCCAAAAGCTAGTTTCATGGTGAAGAGCAGCCGCAACAATGGAAGGAGCGGTCCAAACGCGCACCTCTGTGTTCAGGATGGAAGAGAGGAGAAAGGAGAGGACGGCGCCAGTTTTTTGTACTGTTAATTTATGGCCGTCGGTTCTTGGCTCAAACCAACAGTGATAGCCCGAAATCACTGTCGGTTCTTGGCTATATCCGGCAGTGATAAGTGGCTGTCAACTCACTGCTGGCGCAAGCCACGAACCGGCAGTGATGTGGACCTTCGCTACCAGTTTTGGTCCACCCTCAATTATTTTCTGATTTTCAAGCTCAGAACCGGCAGTAAAAGTACACTACTGCTGGTTCACCCAAATCCGATGGTGATGAGGCCGGCGGTGATAAGGCCGGCAGCGATGTCCGTTTCTGTAGTAGTGCACATATATACGAGCGGCGTACATATATGGTCAAAGGAATGTTTAATTTGTTATAATAAGTGGTAGACCACCAGTTTTATGGTACTAACTAAGAACATGCATGATGGTAAATTTAAAGGCAGTATCCTAGCTAGTTTGTGGTGCACTGTATGCTCTCGCCTGCTTGTACGTACGTACGTAGGAGAAGCTAAGAGAGAACACTACACACACCTGCTTGCTCGTGAAAGTTTCCTTCCGGTCGGCCCGGTCGTCTACATCATATCGAACAGTCTTTCGATAGCTAGGGAAGAAATTGTTCCATGGGCCCCACACTCCACAAGCGAATAAGCATCACATGTCACGAGAGTGAAGAAGAAGGAAAAAAACTAAACTAAAGCAAAACATGTTTAACGACCGCAACTCCTCTCCTGCATCAGTACATCGATAGCAAATCAACGACTGAGGCCAAACGATTAAAAAGGATCTATAGAGTTCCCTCGAAAAATCGGTCAGGTTGGAATCAAGGATAGATATCGCGAACCATGGTTGATAGTAACTTGTTTTCTATAACACGGTTGGTAGTAACTTGTACATTGATAATTCAATCACCATGCATCCACTATCAGAGGAACTATATATCCAGTTCCACTTTTATTACTAGCTGGAATGTGGTGATCATGAGAGTATGTTTTTGGTGTATCTGTTGGCTTTAGTAGTGGACCACATAATTAGGCGTCTACTGACCATTAACCTCAGTTAGTGCAAGGACATTTCATTCTTGCACCACTGATAATAAACTACATGTTCTAGTAGGTTTCCATTTTTGACCAGAGATTTCTAGGTTGGTTTAGGTGGTGTTTGGATCACTAGTCAAAGGACAAAAGTTTAGCCCCTAAAATTTAGTCCTACTGGGTTGTTTGGATACATGGGCTATACTTTAGTCCTTTAATCTATAATGACTGATTTGTCCTCATTTAATTATCCATCACAGCCATGCATACGAGTGGCAAGGGGTATGGGGCGTCCAACGCCTGCCCCGAGAGAGTTCTGCCCAGTTTAGGACCTCTTTGGGAGCAAAAGATTTTAGCTCAGTTTTTAGCCATTTACTCACTTTTAGCCCCTCTATTTGGATCCTCATGGCAAAAAAAAGGGAGGGGCTAAAAGTGCAAGGCTAAAGTTTTGCCATAGGATCCAAACAGAGCCTTAGTATATTGCGAAATGCTCCACCATTAGTTCCATGCATCTAAGGTAACTCTATACCCAGCTTAACTCTATACCCAGCTTAAGGGAATAACTATCCTGGGGACCGAAAAGAAAACCTGCATCCCTCCATATCTCCCTCTTGAGAGTTCTTCGCGTCTCCTGATATCACGTCGTCCTTACAAGTCCCAATGCAACATAAAGCACCACCGATCGATGGTATCGAAAGGTACTGAATGTTTGTCTTGTTCGGATCAGTGGTTCAGACTCAATGTTCTCCCGACACTGAAAAATCGCCTCCTTTTTTTCCTTCATGCTGCCAAAGGGTTTTCACCTTTTCGTGCATCTTTTTTTTATGTGATAACAATGCAATTGATCAAGCAATGCTAACTATTTCTGGTAAATAGTATTCTCCTTGGAGCTATTTGGTAATCACATGCGTGGCCTTAGGAATTTGATAGGAATTTTATAGATGTAACACCCTCGGTGTTACGCCTTAATCAAAATATTAAACCATGTCATGAGCATCATGTTTATGTATTATTGCATGTGGTAAATGAGAAATTAAATTTTATTGCACTAATTCTCAAATTGAGCTCTAATTTATTCCTTGTCCAAGTTGTCCTTCCAGCACGTCATCTCTCTCCACGTGAGAGCTTCATAGCCACAAAGTCAAATGATAAATTATTGTCATTCACTAATTATTGGCATACCACTTGGCAAGATTTTTATCTCCATCAATCTCGCGACGCGCCACTGTCATCTCTCGTTGTTCTAATTATCCCGCCTTTACTTCGCTTGCTAATCACCTTGCAAAATCATCAGTGCACGACGCGCTACCACTGCCATAGTGTGTCGCACACGCTACGCATTAATATCACTCGCAAGTTCGGACCGCTAAGCACTCCGCTTGCACGCTGCTGAGGTACTTTGCAGGCGAAGGACATACACCATTTTTCCACACGTCGATGTTGTAGCAGCGCTGAAATCACTGTTCACGCGTGGAAAACACTGTAGCTCCTGCAGGAGGTACTGTTCATCCACAGCAACCTGTCGCTCTCACACCGCTTTATTACCTTTAAGCAAGCTAGTTTAGCCACTAACCTTATGACGCGTCGCTGTCGCGTCTTTGCTTCTCCATTCCTGCGTCTCCTGTCTTTAAAAGGATACACCGAGCTATTTCGCTCCGCTGCTCACTTGCTTCTCTCGAATTAAGTTTCTCTGTTCTTACCCATGAAAGCTGTGTCTATCGATTTCTCCTGAGCTACAATAATCAGCTGAGGTAGCTAGTCTATAATTGATCTTTTCATTCTCTAATGTTTCCTTGACCGGCGATCTCCTTCCCCATTAATTCCTTGACCTGTGATCTCCTTCCCCGTTAATTCCTTGACTTGAATAAATGAACCAGCACCCCACCGCCAAGCACGTTCAGCCCAAAGCTCACTCCAGTCATGATGTGCTCGTAAGTCCAAGATCACTCAAAGTCCATCATTGAATTAATTCTCTCATGACCAAGACCTCACCACCGCACACGGCACGGAGCTAGAGGACAGCCCTGCCAACTCGTTTCATGCTTCCTAACTACTCATGACCACCCACGATCAATGCTATATATGGCTCTGCTCCCCTCCACGCAGGGCAAGCATTTGCTAAGCTCCCTGGTGTCTCTCCTCTTGCATTGCCTCCGCACATCGATCACCGTAGGTGGCACTTTATTCAATTCTGAGGTAGCTAGCCTGTAAGAATTCCTTCATTCTTCTTCTTATTTTCTTGACTCGCGGTCTCATCTAGTAATTCTAAGACCCACAGTCATGTGCAAGTCAACAAGTTCAATTGCGTGATTAGCCTCCTCCAATAATATCATTTTCTTCATCTCTAGAGCTCATTTGAATTTATTTATTGATTGTGAAATAAATTTTGTTAGATTCCTAAATTCATGATCTATCTATTAGTGTAATTAGTTCGTATAGTTCAGTGATACCTTTAGGGTTACTTTATTATTTTGAAATGCTTATTATGGTTATTTAGAGAATGAATTTTTTTATGATGCATGGTAGCTAGTGCACCTTGTTTTATTATATATATAGTAAATTGATATTAATAATAAGGATGCCTTTAGTTGCTAAGATAATACATGAAATGTTTCATACTTGTTTAGTGGGAATAATAGGTAACTTTGTGTATTAGTCATTAGAGTTAGCTTAGTAGCTCGGTAGATGTATTCTTATTTTAAGAGTTGTGGTTGCCTATATATTAATTATTGCATCATCATTTCATGCATATAGTGAACGAATTGGCGGAGACCGTGACTGTTGGTGATCAGGAGTACGAGGAAATCGTTGAGGAGTACGAGGAGGAGATTCTCGTGTCGGAGGAGAACCAGGAGTCGTTGACTGACTTTACTGACACCGCACCTTCCCAAGGCAAGCCCCGGTGCATAACCCTTATTTTGCAAATCATTATATATATATGTTGTTCATTTATGTTGCAGGAGTTTTATGATACACACATGCATATATCTATATTTACCCATGAGCCTTACTAGTACAGGATCGTGTAGCTGCTTTGCTTAGGTTTATCGGTAGCGTGAGGAACCTGTCGTTACTCACAATAGGTGGTTATTATTATTATTACACTAATGATGAAATGATGGAAAAGGAAATGGTGACCAGGCAGGAATATGGTATGGGTTTTGGTGGGTGTAACAGGTTGTGTCCCGCGGCCACGGGGCATAGCTTGGTTGCACTTTTTCCCTGTCCGTGTCGATTAAGGACCATTCGTTGCACTGGATTCCCGGTCAAGTCACAGATTTATTATCCCGAGCATATACTAGCGGATGGGGGCTAGGAAGACTTGTTACTCTCTTGTCATGGGCTCCGGCTCTTTCCGGACCGACTGATTGGAGGTGGGGATAGGTGGAGGTCTTAGCACCGTATTGAGGCCGGGCCTTAAGTACCGGAGCTAGGAGTCCAAGTTTGGACGGGGACCTGGAAACCTATGAGAGGAGGGGAACGGGTTGGTCTTGATTGTGCCTAGGGTACAAGCGAGGCGTGTGTTTTTCGGGGTACCTAGCTGGGCACATTGATTCGCGAATCGCCGTTTCTACATGACGGTACGGCTTGACTGCACTCTGGTACCGTAGTAAGAACTGGCATATGAAAGATGGAAAAAATGATTCTGATTGTGCAACCCTTGCTTGATGATAGAATAGGTGCTTACATAGCAGGTTGGATAATGAATTTAACATGGTTGCTAATAAATTAATGAAATAAGGACTCACTCTTAGTATTGCTTTCCGCAAACAAGAACCCACAAGCCATAAAGCCTATCATAATCCTTGAGAGTCGGGAAATATATTCCCAGTCGGGTAAGTCTTGCGAGTACATTGTGTACACAGGGTTTATTTACCCTTGTTGCAGGTGCTGCTTGAGAAGCTAACTGTTGTGTGGAGGATTCTTCTGGTGGGCACAGACGGATCCTTATATCGTTTCGTTAGAAGTTATTCTATTCCGCTGTTTAATTTATCGCACTCTGAACTTTTATACTGTAATAAAGAATTTTTGAGACTCTTTATTGTATGAAATGGGTTAAGTATTGTAAGCTTGTACTCATTATTGGATCCTAGGTGTAAAATTATGGAACGCTTCGAGTTCTCCCGTTGGGTGTGCTCGACAGAACTGCTTGACTTGGCTCACTTTTGGGGTGCTTAGTGTCTAGTGGAAGACAGCGCCTCTAAAAGTGTGTTAATTCAGGCGGTTCTGCCACAGTTGGTACCAGAGCAATAATGAGTTCACGAGCTTAATCACCATTTCAAAAACTTAAAACTTTGACCAACAAAAGCTTTGCGAAAAATAGGATGCGGTAAAATTGCGTAAATAAGTATAAGCCCTAACAATATGGTCTATCTAGGATAGTGGCACTGGTTTTATCTAACCATTTTCTGCAGGTACACTAACTTACGCTACGTAAGAAAGCGCTAGTGTTCAGAAAGGAGTGTACGATGTGCCAAAAATTCAAACGAGTGCCGATATATTCCGGCTTGAGTGAACGCATAGGCCGATGCATGCATCATAAGAAGAAAATTTGTTAAGCTAAACCCCTTCACGTATAATTTTTAGATAGTTAAGATGATAGGGTAATAAATAAAAAGAAATGCTTCGATCCTTAATAAAAGCCTTATCAATTTCTCTAAGTCTCTTGTTCCTAGTCTGAAGGTTCTCTATTTTTTTGGTTCCTATCTGGTCACAGATGGATCTGAGGTCCCGTCGTGTGGGCACTGGGTCTGGTCATGGGAGCACCAGTGCCGGTGTGGGGCGTGGCCTTGGTGAAGGTCATGGTGAAAGTGGTCGTGACAATGGTAACAACAATGCCAACGAGCAGAGCCGTGAGGCCCCACTCTTGGGTCCTCCTTCCCCACCACCACCACCGCCACCTCCGATGACTCCTGCGGAGATGATGGCGGAGATGTTGGCTTCACGTCAGGAGACAGCCCGTGCCTTGGAGATGATGGCACAGGCTCTTGGTGGCTTCATCCGTGGAGGCCACGGTGGCAACGACGGAAATGGGGGTGGTGCCCGCGGTCTTGAGAGGCCTTGTTCTTATCAGGACTTCTTAAAGACCAACCCGTCCATGTTCACGCCGACTGCGGAGCCTCTGGACGCGGAGCATTGGCTTCGTGTGTTGGAGTAGAAGTTTCTGCTGCTCACGGTGACCGATGAGCAGAAGGTGTGCTTTGCCGCACAACAGCTTTTGGGATCTGCTAGCGCATGGTGGGATACTTTCAATGCCATGCAGCCGGCGGGTCATCCTGTGACTTGGCAGGAGTTCACCACTGCCTTCCGAGAGTACTACATTCCTGCGGGTGTTCTAAACAGGAAGCTCTCGGAGTTCTTGGACCTGAAACAGGGGAGCATGTCTGTGATGGAGTATGCCAATAAATTCAACCATCTGGCACAGTACGCTGGGACTCATGTTGACACAGATGAGAAGAAGAGGGACCGCTTCTATCATGGCCTCTCTTGTATTTTGCAGAAGGAGCTTTATACTGGGAACTACCAGACTTTCGGTACTCTGATGAATGCTGCCATTTCTATGGAAGGACTACAGCGTGACACTCAGGCTGAGTGGAAGCGCAAGCAGAGAATCTCTGGGTCTTCTAGTCACCCGCAGTCACAGAAGATGCAGGTTGTCAAGAGGATGTCCTACCATTCCCTAGGTGGACAGTCGTCTCGGCAGCCTCAGCAGACTCGGCAAACACCGCCGACTCTGTACCGTGCACCTACTCAGCAGGTGCAGCAGGCCCAGGGATCGTAGTTTCCACCTTGTCAGGGGCAGATGATCAAGTCTACTGCTTATTTCAAGTGTGGCAAGGAGGGCCACTTTGCTCGGGAGTGTCCCGAGAACCGGGCTGCTCAGTCTTCCTAGCCGTCCGCCAACTCTCGCTTGATCAAGAGGAGGGTTATTAAGAAGAAGGTGCCAGTGAGTCGCTCGGGATAGGTTAACTACACCGAGGCTGAGGAGATCCTGCAGAATGAGCCTGTGATGGCTGGTATGTTTACCATTGACTCCCACCCAGCATTTGTGTTATTTGATTCTGGAGCATCGCATTCATTCATGAGCATGGGGTTTGCTGAAAGGCACAATATATCTCTTATGGCTATTCCTTTTGCCTATAAAATTAGCACTCCGGGTGCGCAGATGTGCATAAATACCCGAACAGACACAGTCAACTTAGTGCTGGCCACTCACACTTACCGTCTCCAGTTCATGTTGCTATCAGGACAGGGCATTGATGCAATCATGGGCATGAATTGGTTGAAGGTTTATGGGGTAGTCTTGGACCTTAAGAGGAGAGTTGTTGAGTTACGACTTCCTTCTTCTGAGGATAGGATGTCTCTCCGTATCTCTCCAAATTCTGTTTCACCAGTCACTGCTAATGTTGAAGCTTCTCCTGATCTTGCCTCTATTCCTGTGGTCTGTGAGTTTCCTGATGTCTTCCCTGAAGATTTGCCTGGGTTACCACCAGATAGAGATGTGGAGTTTATCATAGAGTTAGAGCCTGGCACTGCTCCTATTTCACGGCGTCCTTACCGCATGGCTCCACCAGAATTAGCATAAATGAAGAAACAATTAGAGGAATTTCTGAAAAAGGGGTTTATCCATCCTAGTTCTTCTCCATGGGGTTGTCCAGCCATTTTTGTGAAGAAGAAGGACAACACTCTACGAATGTGTGTGGATTATCGCCCTCTCAATGCGGTAACCATCAAGAATAAGTACCCTTTGCCTCGCATTGATGCTTTGTTTGATTAGTTGGCTGGTGCTAGAGTGTTTTCCAAAATTGATCTTCGTTCTAGGTATCACCAAATAAAAATCTGGCCCCAAGATATACCAAAGATAACTTTCTCTACTAGGTATGGGCTTTATGAGTACCTAGTCATGTCTTTTGGTCTCACCAATGCTCCTGCATTCTTCATGTACCTCATGAACTCAGTCTTTATGCCGGAGTTAGACAAGTTTGTAGTGGTGTTCATTGATGATATTTTGATATATTCCAAGAAGGAAGAAGAACATGCACAACACCTTCGCACAGTCCTGAACCAACTGCGGGAGCATAAGTTGTATGCCAAGTTCAGCAAGTGCGAGTTTTGGTTGGATAGAGTGCAATTTTTGGGACATGTTCTAACCCCTGAAGGTGTATCGGTTGATCCTAGTAAGGTGCAGGATGTGCTAAGTTGGAAATCTCCTGAATCAGTGCATCAGATCCGTCAGTTTCTTGGTCTTGCTGGGTACTATCGGCGCTTCATTCCAGATTTCTCCAAGATAGCTCAGCCTATGACTAAGTTGCTTCAGAAAGACTCCAAGTTTATGTGGAGTCCAGCCTGTGAGAAAGCTTTCCAAGCTTTGAAGAACTTTCTTACCTCTGCTCCTATTCTGGCCCAACCGGATATTGATAGGCCATTTGATATGTATTGTGATGCCTTTAAGACAGGACTTGGTTGTGTGCTTATGTAAGAGGGACGAGTGATAGCTTATGCTTCCCGTCAACTGAAAAAGCATGAAGTGAATTATCCCACCCATGATTTAGAGCTTGCTGCAGTTGTGCATGCTCTAAAGATATGGAGACACTATCTGTTGGGAAACTAGGTGCATATTTTTACTGATCACAAGAGCCTCAAGTATATTTTTACTCAACCCGAGTTAAATATGAGGCAAAGGAGATGGCTTGAGTTAATCAAGGATTACAATCTGGAAGTCCATTATCATCCTGGAAAAGCCAATGTGGTGGCTGATGCGTTAAGTCGAAGGTCACACCAGGATGATGAAGAGTCCTTACCTCTCTCTCACTCTGTAGTTTTAGCTCACATTGCTCTAGTCTCAGATTTGTTGGAGCAAGTTGTTATTGAGCAAAGGCAGGATGCTTTGGAGATTCCTCATATCAAAAAGTTGATTGATGAAGGACGTGGTCCCCATTTCAGCATTGATGAACAAGGTGTGGTGAGGTACAAGAATCGTTTGGTGGTTCCCGGAAGTGATGAGCTTAGAAGAAAGATTTTGGGGGAAGCCCATAGTTCCAGGCTATCCATTCATCTAGGAAGTAACAAGATGTACCATGATTTGCGCCACTTGTATTGGTGGTCAAATATGAAGCAGGATATCACTAAGTATATTGCAGAATGTGACATTTGTGGAAGGGTGAAGGCAGACCATATGCGTACGCCTGGTTTCCTACAGCCTTTGCCAATCCCAGTGTGGAAATGGGAGGATATTTCTATGGATTTTATTACAGGATTGCCTCGTACAGTAAAAGGGCATGATTCTATTTGGGTTATTGTGGATCGCCTTACCAAGTCCGCCCATTTTCTTCCTGTGAATGGAAGGTATACAACCATGCAATACGCTAAGTTGTATTTTGACCGCATTGTAACTCTCCATGGAGTCCCTCTTACTATTGTTTCTGATCGTGGATCGGTCTTTATGTCCCGCTTTTGGACTCAACTCCAGAAATGCCTTGGAACTAGTGTTCTCAGAAGTTCAGCTTATCATCCGCAGACCGACGGCCAGACAAAAAGAGTCAATCAAGTGCTAGAAGATATGTTGAGAGCTTGTGTCATTTCTTTCCCAGAGAAGTGGGATGAGTGCTTGAGATTGGTTGAGTTTTCTTACAACAATAGTTATCAAGAAAGCATTCAAATGGCACCTTTTGAGGCTTTGTATGGCAAGAAGTGTAGGACACCACTCAACTGGGTTGAAGTAGGAGACCGTGGTTACTTCGGGCCTGACTTTATCCTTGAAGCAAGAGAGAAAGTTGGAATTATTCGGAGTCATTTGAAGGCGGCTCAGAACCGTCAGAAAACCTATGCGGATAAGAGAAGAAGGCCTTTGCAATTTGAAGTGGGTAATTATGTGTATCTTAAAGTGTCTCCCATGAAAGGTGTGCATAGATTTGGTGTTCGTGGAAAATTAGCTCCTCGCTATGTTGGGCCTTACAAGGTTTTGGAACGGCGTGGTACTATTGCTTACCGCATCCAGCTCCCAGATATATTGTCAGCCGTCCATGATGTTTTTCATGTGTCTCAGTTGAAAAAGTGTTTGCGAGTTCCTGATGAGGCAGTGGAGATCGAAGGACTCCCTCTCCAACCTGATCTTTCCTATATTGAGCATCCGGTCAAGATTTTGGATGAAAAAGAAAGGGTGACGAGAAACGATGTGGTGAAATTTTACAAAGTTCAATGGCAGAATCACTCGGAGGATGAGGCAACTTGGGAATTTGAGAGCTATATTTTGAAGCATTATCCTCATCTCATTCCTAGCTCATCAATGTAATTATTTAAATTGAAATTTAATTCTACCTCTCTCCTCACACTAGGCACATGAAATCTCGGGACGAGATTTTCTTTTAGGGGGTAGAGCTATAACACCCTCGGTGTTACGCCTTAATCAAAATATTAAACCATGTCATGAGCATCATGTTTATGTATTATTGCATGTGGTAAATGAGAAATTAAATTTTATTACACTAATTCTCAAATTGAGCTCTAATTTATTCCTTGTCCAAGTTGTCCTTCCAGCACGTCATCTCTCTCCACGTGAGAGCTCCATAGCCACAAAGTCAAATGATAAATTATTGTCATTCACTAATTATTGGCATACCACTTGGCAAGATTTTTATCTCTATCAATCTCGCGACGCGCCACTATCATCTCTCGTTGTTCTAATTATCCCACCTTTACTTCGCTTGCTGATCACCTTGCAAAATCATCAGAGCACGACGCGCTACCACTGCCATAGTGTGTCGCACACGCTATATATTAATATCACCCGCAAGTTCGGACCGCTAAGCACTCCGCTTGCACGCTGCTGAGGTACTTTGCAGGCGAAGGGCAGACACCATTTTTCCACACGTCGATGCTGTAGCAGCGCAGAAATCACTGTTCACGCGTGGAAAACACTGTTCACACGTGGAAAACACTGTAGCTCCGCAGAAGACACTGTTCATCCATAGCAACCTGTCGCTCTCGCGCCGCTTTATTACCTTTAAGCAAGCTAGTTTAGCCACTAACCTTATGACGCGTCGCTGTCGCGTCTTTGCTTCTCTATTCCTGCGTCTCCTGTCTTTAAAATGATACACCGAGCTATTTCACTCCGCTACTCACTTGCTTCTCTCGAATTAAGTTTCTCTGTTCTTACCCATGAAAGTTGCGTCTATCGATTTCTCCTGAGCTGCAATAATCAGCTGAGGTAGCTAGTCTATAATTGATCTTTTCATTCTCTAATGTTTCCTTGATCGGTGATCTCCTTCCCCGTTAATTCCTTGACCTGTGATCTCCTTCCCCGTTAATTTCTTGACCTGAATAAATGAACCAGCACCCCACCGCCAAGCACGTTCAGCCCAAAGCTCACTCCAGTCATGATGTGCTCGTAAGTCCAAGATCACTCAAAGTCCATCATTGAATTAATTCTCTCATTACCAAGACCTCACCATCGCACACGGCACGGAGCCAGAGGACAGCCCTGCCAACTCGTTTCATGCTTCCTGACTACTCATGACCACCCATGATCAGTGCTATATATGGCACTGTTCCCCTCCACGCAGGGCAAGCATTTGCTAAGCTCCCTGGTGTCTCTCCTCTTGCATTGCCTCTGCACATCGATCACCGTAGGTGGCACTTCATTCAATTCTGAGGTAGCTAGCCTGTAAGAATTCCTTCATTCTTCTTCTTATTTTCTTGACTCGCGGTCTCATATAGTAATTCTAAGACCCACAGTCATGTGCAAGTCAACAAGTTCAATTACGTGATTAGCCTCCTCCAATAATATCATTTTCTTCATCTCTAGAGCTCATTTGAATTTATTTATTGATTGTGAAATAAATTTTGTTAGATTCCTAAATTCATGATCTATCTATTAGTGTAATTAGTTCGTATAGTTCAGTGATACCTTTAGGGTTACTTTATTATTTTGAAATGCTTATTATGGTTATTTAGAGAATGCATTTTTTTTATGATGCATGGTAGCTAGTGCACCTTGTTTTATTATATATATAGTAAATTGATATTAATAATAAGGATGCCTTTAGTTGCTAAGATAATACATGAAATGTTTCATACTTGTTTAGTGGGAATAATAGGTAACTTTGCGTATTAGTCATTAGAGTTAGCTTAGTAGCTCAGTAGATGTATTCTTATTTTAAGAGTTGTGGTTGCCTATATATTAATTATTGCATCATCATTTCATGCATATAGTGAACGAATTGGCGGAGACCGTGACTGTCGGCGATCAGCAGTACGAGGAAATCGTTGAGGAGTACGAGGAGGAGATTCTCGTGCCGGAGGAGAACCAGGAGTCGTTGACTGACTTTACTGACACCGCACCTGCCCAAGGCAAGCCCCGGTGCATAACCCTTATTTTGCAAATCATTATATATATATATGTTGTTCATTTATGTTGCAGGAGTTTTATGATACCCACATGCATATATCTATATTTACCCATGAGCCTTACTAGTACAGGATCGTGTAGCTGCTTTGCTTAGGTTTATCGGTAGCGTGAGGAATCTGTCGTTACTCACAATAGGAGATTATTATTATTACACTAATGATGAAATGATGGAAAAGGAAATGGTGACCGGGCAGGGATATGGTATGGGTTTTGGTGGGTGTAACAGGTTGTGTCCCGCGGCCACGGGGCATAGCTTAGTTGCACTTTTTCCCTGTCCGTGTCGATTAAGGACCATTCGTTGCACTGGATCCCCGGTCAAGTCACAGATTTATTATCCCGAGCATATACTAGCGGATGGGGGCTAGGAAGACTTGTTACTCTCTTGTCATGGGTTCCGGCTCTTTCCAGACCGACTGATTGGAGGCGGGGATAGGTGGAGGTCTTAGCACCGTATTGAGGCCGGGCCTTAAGTACGGGAGCTAGGAGTCCAAGTTTGGACGGGGACCTAGAAACCTATGACAGGAGGGGAACGGGTTGGTCTTGATTGTGCCTAGGGTACAAGCGAGGCATGTGTTTTTCGGGGTACCCAGCTGGGCACATTGATTCGCGAATCACCATTTCTACGTGATGGTACGGCTTGACTGCATTCTGGCACCATAGTAAGAACTGGCATATGAAAGATGGAAAAATGATTCTGATTGCTCAACCCTTGCTTGATGATAGAACATGTGCTTACATAGCAGGTTGGATAATGAATTTAACAAGGCTGCTAATAAATTAATGAAATAAGGACTCACTCTTAGTATTGCTTTCCGCAAACAAGAACCCACAAGCCATAAAGCCTATCATAATCCTTGAGAGTCAGGAAATATATTTTCAGTCGGGTAAGTCTTGCAAGTACATTGTGTACTCAGGGTTTATTTACCCTTGTTGCAGGTGCTACTTGAGAAGCTAACTGTTGTGTGGAGGATTCTTCTGGTGGGCACAGACAGATCCTTATATCGTTTCGTTAGAAGTTATTCTATTTCGCTGTTTAATTTATCACACTCTAAACTTTGGTACTATAATAAAGAATTTTTGAGACTCTTTATTGTATGAAATGGATTAAGTATTGTAAGCTTGTACTCATTATTGGATCCCGGGTGTAAAATTGTGGAACGCTTCGAGTTCTCCCGTTGGGTGTGGTCGACAGAACTGCTTGACTTGGCTCACTTTTGGGGTGCTTAGTGTCTAGTGGAAGACAGCGTCTCTAAAAGTGTGTTAATTCAGGCGGTTCTGCCATAATAGATTAGTTCATCTTTAAATAAAAAACGAAGGAAATATAGGAAAAATCTTGTATTCCAAAAGAAACCTTATTAGGGCTAGATAAATAGCAATCTTGTAGATTGTTCTTGATATCTATATCATGTTGGGCTCTTGCAAAATAATAATTTATTGATGTATTAATCTTAGAAAAAAAATCAAATTTAACATGTCAGCATAATGGGAACCTAGGCTCTCTATGTATCGCCTACATCTTCTAAAGCGGGTAGGGTGTAGGCCCAGCCTGTATCCACAACAACAACAACAACAACAACAACAACAACAACAACAACAACAACAACAACAACAACAACAACAACAACAACAACAACAACAACAACAACAACAACAACAACAACAACAACAACAACAACAATAACAACAACAACAACAACAACAACAACAACAACAACAACAACAACAACAACAACAACAACAACAACAACAACAACAACAACAACAACAACAACAACAACAACAACAACAACAACAACAACAACAACAACAACAACAACAACAACAACAACAACAACAACAACAACAACAACAACAACAACAACAACAACAACAACAACAACAACAACAACAACAACAACAACAACAACAACAACAACAACATAGCCTTTTGTCCCAAGCAAGTTGAGGTAGGCTAGAGATGAAACCCAAAAGAGACGTGAAACAGGGAGACACATAAAGGGACATAAAGGGCACAAGACAAAAAGAGGTCACGGTTCAGGCACGTTGATTGCCAATCTCCAAGTGCTCCTGTCCATAGCTAAATCCTTGGAGATATTCCACTCCTTAAGATCTCTCTTAATGGACTCGTCCCAAGTTAGTTTAGGTCGACTTCTACTGCTCTTTACATTATCGGCTCGCTTTAGAACTCCACTACGCACCGGCGCCTCAGGAGGCCTCCGTTGGACATGTCCAAACCATCTCAACCGATGTTGAATCAATTTCTCCTCAATTGGTGCCACCCCAACCCTATCCCGAATATCGTCGTTCCGGACTCTATCCCTCCTTGTGTGCCCACAACACCAACGCAACATACGCATCTCTGCTACACTCAACACCAATAAAAACCTATTGACCAAGATGTGGTGGAGCCGAGGATAGGGGTTGAGGATTGCCCTCCTAGACAAGGTACGTCGACCCGGCGACCATGCACCATGAGGCGCCGGGTGAGAGAGGGGGGTGACGGTGTCTGAGGTGAGGAAGAGAGTGACTGGTGGGTAGGGTTTCAGTTGTATATTAAGGTTGGTTTTGATATAACCAACGGTGAAAAAATATCGTAAGAAAAAACCATTTATGTGGTAGTGAGTTCATTTTAGAAGAAAAGGAAAAGGCAGTCTACTTAACCCCGCAAACTCTTAGTGCTTGTCTATTTCGTCCTCTCGCCTATAAAACTAGTTATTCTACCCCTTAACTACTGAAAACCGTCTAAATGACCCTCCAAGTCGGTTTTACAGACGTGTGTGGCATATTATACCCATGCTTGCATGCTGACCCATATGTTCCCTCCCTCTCCCTACTATTTCTAGGTCGACCAACTGCCCGACGAGTAGCATGCGACATCCCATCTCTCGCTCCACCTCCTAGCACTCCTTGACGACATTGAGCTCATGCACCGTGTATGCGCCCTTGTCATCCAAACCCCTCCCATCTTCAATCTGGTTGCTTGTTCAGCCCTTCAGTTTTATAGGTAGCCATAGGAGGAGAAAGCGAGAGAGAAGAGTTGAAAGGGGTCAAATGACAAGGATGCGAGTGCAGTGCATGGGTTACTTGTCGTCAAGGAGCGCCGTGAGGTGGAGCAAGAGACATGGACACCACTTGATGATCATCGAACGGTGGTGCAAGCCTAGAAAGAGT
The DNA here is from genome assembly GCA_038087645.1 of Saccharum hybrid cultivar R570. NCBI lineage: Eukaryota > Viridiplantae > Streptophyta > Magnoliopsida > Poales > Poaceae > Saccharum > Saccharum hybrid cultivar. The sequence goes on along the minus strand of JAQSUU010000191.1, from coordinate 3,202,771 downwards.
AGGGAGAGAGAGGGAACATATGGGCTTGCATTCAAGCATTAGTAATACTTATTCCATTGTGGTGAGATACGGTGTCCAAATAGCTCTACAAAACCATCAGAGGTGTTATTTGAATAATATTAGATGCTTTAAGAGCTATAGTATCAGGTTTTATAGTTGAGGGGATTATATAATCAACTCTTGATATTGTAGGGTTTTATATAGACTTTTTACTATTGTTTATCGACTCATAGCTATGTGAGCACTCACGTAATATATAGCGAAACCACCTTAGAGGTTATTTAGATGGTTTTTCGTAGTTTAAGGTATAAAATACCTGGTTTTATAGTAAGGGGGTGAGGTAGACTAGCACCGGTGTAGTTTAGGTGGTTAAGTAGACCTTTTATTTTCAGAAAAATCGTATCATCGGATTGGTGTAGATTCATTTTTCTGTGAAACACTATTTAGCAATTCTGGACTCTACTAAACATGCCAAACAGGAGGTTAATTATTGTGGCATCGATCTAAAGGCCCGTTGGCCCGGTCCGTGTTTGATGCGATCCCGTTGGCCAAACAGACATTATGTACTAAGACATTGGTGGAAGCATGAACCCTTGAACGCCATGAGAGCAAGAAACGAGAGGAACAAGAAGAAAGGCATGGATGGGAAAGGCACGTCTGGACTTCAAAAAAACCAAAACATGATTGAAGTAAACAGGCCTCGTGTCCGCATGCCTCACGACTGCTTGACCAGGATAAAAGAAAAGGTGACTGAGGCGGGGTTCTCAGGCACAATACCTACGGGCGGAGCCAAGGCCCGGCGGCCGGTGCCCGGGCTCCTCGGCTGGCTGCTGCAGACATAAATAGTTCGTCATAGCTATCGTACAGACTTCCTTCGAAACAAAAAAAACAAAAAAGGAGAAGCTACGTACAGACCCTACTTAAAAAAGAAAAATTGTTACTAAATAAAACTCAAAAAGAAAAGCTACATACAAAGATGAGGTAGTATGGAGATGAGGCATGAGGCAGGGAGCAGGCGCCGCCTAGGGCTTAGTGATTATTTTAGTTTAAAATTTAAAACTATTTTGTTTGTCTAATTTTGCATGTATATTATATAATTATGTGTCCTATTTTACATAGCTTTGTTAGGGCACTGACAATACTAAAAACCATAAATAATTTCTCTGTCTATTGATTTATGTAGATAGTGTACATAGAAACAACTTCCTTCATATCATAAAAAATGTCATTCTTACTTCTCGAGAAGTAAAATTTTTTTAACTTTGACAATTACATGTAAAAGAATATTAATATTTATAATGCAAAATTGGTATTGTCACACCCGGTTTTAAGGACAAAACCAGACATACACTATATGTGAAATAAAGAAGTCAAATCTCACATATAGCCGCAGATAAGTGTAATATCAAAAGACAAATGCTTATTTAACATAACACAATAGTATAAAATATACCTTAGAGAGCAACACAGCGGAAAGACAACTCCGAACACCGGGTGTAGACCTCACTCCAGGATCAAACTAACTGGTTGATCACAAGCCTAACAATTTCAGAATCTAGAAATCTGGTACCCTTCCTGAGATGTGGAAAATAGCAAGAGTGAGTCCATGTCGAACTCAGCAAATATATTATAGGGTTCATGAGGCTCAAAAGATTTGACACAGGTTTACTGCGATTAGCTTTTATTGAATCATCTTTTAGCAATTGAGTAACATCAAGTTTACCATAAGCCCAAATAACCTCATGATCATGTAAACGAGAATAATATATAGCAAGAAACAATAATCATTAGTGAGCATCAACATCATTAGTATTAACATTATCATCAGTGTTCATCATTTATTCTGTAAGGGTCCAAGGCCACTCGTGACCGTGTGCACGGCTGTTATAACAGTTTTACACTCTGTAGAGGTTGTACACTTTCACTGTGAGTCATGATTTACCCTTTCGCCCGAGGGAGCTAATCTCTTGACCAACTTCCAAGGAAGGTCGGCAGGGTTCACTATGAAGTCTTTTAAAGGTTCGTCTAACAAGTTAGGGCCATTAGATTTCACTCGGCAAACAGATGTAGAGCCCCCTTCCTGATGGCACAATAACACGCAGCCTATACACATGAGGACATAGGCCGTACTATACCCAATTCGTCAAGCCATTCTTACGCCATAAAGGAATACCTCTAACAAGCTAGAAAAGGTCCTTCTATATGACTAAAGCTAGAGTCATTTTAGCCCTCACAGTTGTACTGTAAATCCCGGATTTTCGCTTACAGATGAGTCATTATGGAGAGAAACTAGAGCACCATAAAAACAACCCAATGTTCTAATCCTCTTGAGCCATGTTGCTATAAAGCATCTTTTAAACGTTTATTGCATATACCATTAGTCAAGTTACAGATCATGATTATTTATCTTGAGCGCTAGCATAATACTACCCAATGCAATGTTCCATGGGTGTCAAGGTACAAGATACAAAAACTAGGATATCCTTAGTGGTAACAAGGTAGACACATGCACATGAATTAAGTATATTAAAGGTGAATAGGAAACAAGGATGATCCCATGCTATACTTGCCTTAAATCAAAATCCTTCTCTGATCCAAATCTTCAATTAATAGCTTCTTGAATCTCCACGTAAATCTCACCGACTGGACTTGATCGATAAATCACCACACACACATCGAGCAATCATACACGAAGCAAACAATGAATAATAATTAGAACAGTACACCAAACATAAGAAACAATATGTGAAAATGTTTTAAAGATGTTCTACGCATTGCTACGAACACACAGGCGCGAAAAACACACTAATTGGAGCTACGGTGAAAAAAACATATACACCGAAAGATTTTGTTATATAAAACAGAAAATTATAGGTCTCTTTTGTTTTAACTATATAAAATCATATATATAGGATAAAATACTTTTTATAGATACTCAAAAGTGACTTAGGCTAAATTAAATTTAGAAAACTAAAGGAGAAATCAATAATATTTCATTTATAAATCTAGTTGCAAAGTTATTAATCAAATTAGATCTAAACTATAAAATTCCAGAGATTTTGATAAAGAAAATATTAATACTAATACGCAGTTCATATTGTTATAATTCCATTGAACTTTGAATGGACTAATTCGAAATTAAAACAAATAAGTTATGAATTAAACGAGATTTTCTTTAGTAAAATAATAGATTAAATCTAACATCGAAACTTAAAGATAGAAAACCTAACCAACAATAGCACTAACAGTATAAAAAGTTTGTAAAACTCTTCTACACGTTACTACGATCACACAAACGTAAAGATCACGAAATTTGAATTTAAAACATAAAAGTTATGAATTTTCTAAGATTTCCTACAGATAAATAATTACTGTAATATAAACTTGAAAATAAATTATCTCAAATTTACTGTACAGTTCTATCATTATGTAGAGCTCGCAATTACGAATCAAACGCAATTTGAACGGGTCAAATCGGAGTTAAAACAGAGATTCTACGATTAAAACAAGATCAGTGGCAAAACTGTAAATATCAGAAAACATATTTTTCATTTACCAAGACGAAATACGCTTTCAACAAATCAAAGCTTATTCGGGACTTTACGTTATGGACCGCAGGTTCGATATATCAAAAGTTCAGGGTCTCTTTAACAAAACTTCAAACGAACTGGTATCTTCTAATCTAGATCGTTGGATTTAAATCGGACGGATCAGATCACATCGGAGGAGAGAGGGAGGAATCAGCCGGCGGCTACAGGAGCCCGACGGCGGCGCCATGGCCGAAAACGGACCGAGCTCGCCGGAGCTTGAGAAGACGGCCCTACCGAGCACCGTTCGCTAAACCGAGGACACCGGAAAAACGAGCAACTCACGGCGATCTTACCTCGCGCGAAAACAAGACCGGAGGACGACCGGAGGGTGGTGGCTAGCTCGGGATGGCGGCGGTGGAGGCGAAGGAGCTTGCGGTGGCGGTATTTGACGGCTACAGTGGCCCCAAAGAGGTGGGATGAGGGCGGAGGGATGCGGGGGCTCCGTTTTATAGCCCGAAGGCATCACTAAGTATGGAAGGGAAGATTGAGCCTCGGATTTGGCATCGGGAAGGAAGGAAAGGGGAGATCCGGCGGCGACTTGAGGAAGAAGGCGACCTGACAGGTGGACCCGCATCGTCCGCGACTGTACAGAGAGAGCAACGCGCGGGCGGCTAGCTGGGCCGGCGGCCACGGCTCGGCCCAAGAGCGGGAGCGGAGCGCAGGAGGGGAAGGCAGGCCGCGCGCTGACAGGCTGAGGCGGCGGGCTGCGGCTGAGTTGGGCTAAAACCGAGATGAGTTGATTTTCCATTTTCTTTTTTCTTTTTCTTATTTTTCAAAGCCATTTTTCAAAAGATTTTTAAATCTAATTTGAATTTGACTTAAACCACTCAACATAAAATTTCAAATGCAGCAGCATGAATGCCCAATCATATTTCTACCCTTATATTTGATTTCAAATTTATAAAAATTATTATCATTCTAAGTTTGCATGCTCACAAAAATATAAAAAAAATCATATTTCTCCTATTTTTCTTTTTTTTCAAAATTTTAGGGTGTTACAATTCTACCCCCTTAAGATGAATCTCGTCCAGAGATTCAGAAGATGATGACAAAAGAGATAATGACACTTTGTCTTTATTTAATCCTTATTTTTCCAAATTACTTCTTTCGTTCAGAGTCATGAGACAGTTTCTCATATCCTGACTGACTAATCTGCCTAAACATGATCATCTCTCCTATTGAGCTCCTCCAATATTGTTTGTTCCTCTGCTATGACTTCTGTCAACTCACAGTCCACTTTGCTATCCTCAGTGTACCTATCCTCTAATTGGTCATTCTCGTCTCCCTCAGGTAAGAGTCGACCACCTTGATACTCAATTCTTTTCCCTGACGGTGCTGTTAAGAGCATTGTGCACTGGGTACCATGAATCACTCCTTTATGCGCACACAACCATCCATTACCAAGAACCACGGGAATTTTAAGTGACTCCAACACAATGAGGGTTACGGTAAAGTTTTTCTTGTTTATGACAAGACTGATATTCGGGCATATCTGATCTGCTTGTATTTCTTCCACTGGAGTTTGAACTAGCAAAGGCCTCCTCGTTGGACACTTTACCATCTTGCACGTCTCTACCATGTCGGCGGAAATGAAAGAATGCGAAGCACTAGTGTCAAATAAAGCAAAAATTTGTACTGAGCTTACTTGAATATAACCTCCCACTACATTGGTAACTCCATGAATTTATCCATATCCACATTGCTCAGTCTTCCATTGACATAGTTTTGCTGCGCTTTGCTTCCTTGAGCAGGCTTCTTATGGACTTTCCTTTTTCGCTTTCGTCGTTGTGGATTCTGACTTAGTTCACTCCCAACTTTCTCTGCAACGTTGTTGTTTTGATAGTGCTCAACTTCATCATACCCATAATATCCTTCAATGACAGAAACATCAGCCTTTTCCCACATATTAGTGCGAGACGTCATATAGGACTCCTGAGTCATGGGATACTACACTTCCTATCAAGTGACCAATATCAGCAACACGAGCAAGTACAGATGATCATAATCATGAGCTATCTAAAGGGACAACTTTCATCTCCATGGATCCAAAATTATCAACCTTGTTCACAGGATATTTTTGCTCATGAGTGACAACTCAATCATGAAGACTAACCAATACTTCTAAATAAAGAATTAAAACTTAATAAACCTTCTTTGCATTGTCTACCCCACTTAAAATAAGGGACACTAAATAGGGTAGCTTGAACCCTTTCTAGATGTGCTAAAAAGTGTTCTGACATCCCAATGATACTCTTGTGTATGGGTAAGAACAAGAAATCTGAAATTTCTCGCAAGCAGAAAATCAGCAGTGCAGTAAAACAGTTGTAACTCTCATTCTGTTAATCCAATGAAGCTGTAGTTTACACCGATGGAAAGGTTACAAAATTCTCTACAACTTTCTTATAGAACATACTTCCAGATTCTGTAGATGACTTGGTCGAAAACAGCACATATCAGATTCTGTTCCAATTTTCAAACAGCACAGTTACATCATCTTGTGATTTTTGTATCTCCCAATTCAAAATAGCTATCAAGGTGATTCTTGTACTCAGAGAAAGATATTGAAGTCTAATATTGTCCAGAATTTTCTCATGATTTATGATTGTCCAAAATCAGAGATATAAAGCAAAGAGTGCAGGCTGCTCCGAAAGACAAGATATAGAAAGCAGGAGATAACCAAAACCCAGCTATTTACTTCATTAATCCTTATACCTTAATCCTATATCTAAATGAAATTGTAGGAATACTCCACAAGATCATTCCACTCATTATAAAATTCTAACTCAAGCATAAACATAAGCACAAAACAACTAAACACTTAAAATTCATAAGCCACACATTAAGACGACTCAACTTGGCTACTATCGTTTCCTTCATATTAAAGGCAAAGATCCTAATGCTCCTCTTCTGATAACGCAAGAAGATGGTAAGATGAGGTTCTAAAAGCATACCAAATCAAGGAGTGAAGATTAGAACAAAGACTTTTAAAATAAGCAACAAGGTGGAGATGAATAACAAGGTAAGGATATAGTATAGAAGAAAATACCAAGGTTTTATAGAACAAGGATTGTTATAACAGTTTTAAAACCTTAACATGACTAATTTCTAACTAGGCTTGCGTCCTACAGTCAGCATTGCTTTGATACCACTCTGTCACACCCGGTTTTAAGGACAAAACCAGACATACACTATATGTGAAATAAAGAAGTCAAATTTCACATATAGCCGCAGATAAGTGTAATATCAAAAGACAAATGCTTATTTAACATAACACAATAGTATAAAATATAACTTAGAGAGCAACATAGCGGAAAGACAACTCCGAACACCGGGTGTAGACCTCATTCCAGGATCAAACTAACTGATTGATCACAAGCCTAACAATTCTAGAATCTAGAAATCTGGTACCCTTCCTGAGATGTGGGAAATAGCAAGAGTGATTCCATGTCGAACTCAGCAAATATATTATAGGGTTCATGAGGCTCAAAAGGTTTGACACAGGTTTACTGCGATTAGCTTTTATTGAATCATCTTTTAGCAATTGAGTAACATCAAGTTTACCATAAGCCCCAAATAACCTCATGATCATGTAAACGAGAATAATGTATAGCAAGAAACAATAATCATTAGTGAGCATCAACGTCATCAGTATTAACATTATCATCAGTGTTCATCATTTATTCTGTAAGGGTCCAAGGCCACTCGTGACCGTGAGCACGGCTGTTATAACAGTTTTACACTCTGCAGAGGTTGTACACTTTCCCTGTGAGTCGTGATTTACCCTTTCGCCCGAGGTAGCTAATCTATTGACCTACTTTCAAGGAAGGTCGGCAGGGTTCACTATGAAATCTTTCAAAGGTTCGTCTAACAAGTTAGGGCCATTAGATTTCACTCGGCAAACAGATGTAGAGCCCCCTTTCTGATGGCACAATAACACGCAGCCTATACACATGAGGACAGAGGCCGCACTATACCCGATTCGTCAAGCCATTCTTACGCCATAAAGGAATACCTCTAATAAGCTAGAAAAGGTCCTTCTATATGACTAAAGCCAGAGCCATTTTAGCCCTCACAGTTGTACTGTAAATCCCGGATTTTCGCTTACAGATGAGTCCTTATGGAGAGAAACTAGAGCACCATAAAAACAACCCAATGCTCTAACCCTCTTGAGCCATGTTGCTATAAAGCATCTTTTAAACGTTTATTGCATATACCATTAGTCAAGTTACAGATCATGATTATTTATCTTGAGCGCTAGCATAATATTACCCAATGCAATGTTCCATGGGTGTCAAGGTACAAGATACAAAAACTAGAATATCCTTAGTGGTAACAAGGTAGACACATGCACATGAATTAAGTATATTAAAGGTGATTAGGAAACAAGGATGATCCCATGCTATACCTGCCTTAAATCAAAATCCTTCTCTGATCCAAATCTTCAATTAATAGCTTCTTGAATCTCCACATAAATCTCACCGACTGGACTTGATCAATAAATCACCACACACACATCGAGCAATCATACACGAAGCAAACAATGAATAATAATTAGAACAGTACACCAAACATAATAAATAATATGTGAAAATGTTTTAAAGATGTTCTACGCATTGCTACGAACACACAGGCGCGAAAAACACGCTAATCGGAGCTGCGGTTGAAGAAACATATACACCGAAAGATTTTGTTATATAAAACGAAAAATTATAGGTCTCATTTGTTTTAACTATATAAAATCATATATATAGGATAAAATACTTTTTATAGATATTCAAAAGTGACTTAGGCTAAGTTAAATTAAGAAAACTAAAGGAGAAATCAATAATATTTCATTTATAAATCTAGTTGCACAGTTATTAATCAAATTAGATCTAAACTATGAAATTCCAGAGATTTTGATAAAGAAAATATTAATACTAATACGTAGTTCATATTGTTATAAATCCATTGAACTTTGAATGGACTAATTCGGAATTAAAACAAATAAGTTATGAATTAAACGAGATTTTCTTTAGTAAAGTAATAGATTAAATCTAACATCAAAACTTAAAGATAGAAAACCTAACCAACAATAGCACTAACAGTATAAAAAGTTTGTAAAACTCTTCTACACGTTACTACGATCACACAAACGTAAAGATCACGAAATTTGAATTTAAAACGTAAAAGTTATGAATTTTCTAAGATTTTCTATAGATAAATAATTACTTTAATATAAACTTGAAAATAAATTATCTCAAACTTACTGTACAGTTCTATCATTATGTAGAGCTCGCAATTACGAATCTAACGCAATTTGAATGGGTCAAATCAGAGTTAAAACGGAGATTCTACGATTAAAACAAGATCAGTGGCAAAACTGTAAATATTAAAAAACGTATTTTTCATTTACCGAGAAGAAATACGCTTTCAACAGATCAAAGCTTATTCGGGACTTTATGTTATGGACCGCGGGTTCGATATATCAAAAGTTTAGGGTCTCTTTAACAAAAGTTCAAACAAACCGGTATCTTCTTATCTAGATCGTTGGATTTAAATCGGACGGATCAGATCACATCGGAGGAGAGAGGGAGGAATCAGCCGGTGGCTACAGGAGCCCGACGGCGGCGCCATGGCCGGAAACGGCCTGAGCTCGCCGGAGCTTGAGAAGACGGCCCTACCGAGCATCGTTCGCCAAACCGAAGACACCGGAAAAACGAGCAACTCACGGCGATCTTATCTCGCGCGAAAACAAGACCAGAGGACGACCGGAGGGTGGTGGCTAGCTCGGGATGGCGGCGGTGGAGGCGAAGGAGCTTGCGGTGGCGGTATTTGACGGCTACAGCGGCCCCAAAGAGGTGGGATGAGGGCGGAGGGATGCGGGGGCTCCGTTTTATAGCCCGAAGGCATCGCTAAGTATGGAAGTGAAGATTGAGCCTCAGATTTGGCATCGGGAAGGAAGGAAAGGGGAGATCTGGCGGTGACTTGAGGAAGAAGGTGACGTGACAGGTGGACCTGCATCGTTAGCGACTGTACAGAGAGAGCAACGCGCGGGCGGCTAGCTGGGCCGGCGACCGCGGCTCGGCCTAAGAGCGGGAGCGGAGCGCAGGAGGGGAAGGCAGGCCGCACGCTGACAGGCTGAGGCGGCGGTGTAAGGTCCTAGATGGCTAGAGGGGGGTGAATAGCCTATTAAAAATTTCTACGAGAAACACTAAGCAAACTTGTTAGAATAACAAACGGCGTAAAGCGAGTTTTGCTTAGCCAAGGGTTGTGATGCAAGCCTCCTATCCACAAGTCTAGTAGATTATGATCTCTAGTTCACACACGAGCTATGTCACTATTTATACACTAGTGAGCAAGCTAACAACTACTAGTAAAGGCTACTACTAGAGCTACACAAGATAATCTAGTAAAAGTAAATGAAAGAGATAGGATTGTGTATCTTATACCAACGGTGGAGTGAAGATGTTGCCAATCACCAAGATGATATACAATCAATCAATATTGACAACAACACAATATGGAGACCAATCACCGGGAGACAAGAGACACAATATTTTTGTTCACCCGGTGTTCACTTGTGCACCGACAAGCTACGTCACCGGTTGTGTCGACCAACACTTAGATGGTTCCTCGGTGCGACCCTCAAGTCACTTGCCCCTCAAGGCACGCCCCGCAAGGCACCGCAAGACACCACTCTCAAGTGAGGTAACTCAATGACACGCGCAATGTAATAGAGTTGCTTTTGGCGTCCCGCCGAGGAAAGCACAAGAACCTCTTACAAACAACCGGAGGTGGCCAAGAACAATCACCTTCTCTTGCCAACGCCTCCAACAATCTCCAAGCCGGCTAGGAGCGGTACTCTCCAAGAGTAACAAGAAATCCACCGGCTAAACCACCCACAAGTGCCACTAGATGCCCTCAAGCTATGCAATGCACTTTGGGATCACTCAATCTCACTTATGATTTACAATCACTCAAGAGAGATGAGTGGGAGGAGATGCTCTAGCTCAAAGGATGTACAAGAATGTTAGAAATCACTAGTTTCCTCCCCAAGGGCCGGCCAACGAGTATTTATAAGCATCCCATCCAAATAGAGCCGTTATACCCCTTCACTGGGTTCTGTCGGGATGACCGGACGCGCCGGTCATAACTGACCGGACGCGCTCAACCGCGTCCGATCCTCCAACGGTCACTGCGCCAACGGTCAAACCCCATGACCGGACGCGTCTCTCAAAACAACCGGACGCGCTCAACCGCGTCCGATCCTCCAACGGTCACTGACCCTCAACGGTCAAACCAACGACCGGATGCGCCCTAGGCAATGACCGGACGCGCCTGTCAAACGACCGGACGCGCTGCTTCGAATGACCGGACGCACCGATCGCACAGCATCGCGCGCCCATGAAGTAACAACCGGACGCGCCCCTCGTAACGACCAGACGCGACAGTGCCAGCGTCCGGTCGGAGTCCAGTAAGCTCCTTCAACGATCGGACTCGTCCGATCATGTGTGACCGGACGCGCCCCGCGTCCGATCGTCCTCTGTGAACCTCAGTTCCTTCTGGGCGCATGACCGGACGCGCCGGTCCCGCGAGTGACCGGACGCGCCGGTTGCAAACCCTAGCACCCGCGCGCCTGATACCGCGCTGTACTGACCGGACGCGTCCGGTCACACCGTGACCGCGTCCGGTGCAGCGTCCGGTCACCTCAGTGACCCCGTTCGCCTCCGTTTCTTTTCTGACTTTCGGCGTAGTGGAAAATAGGCATTTCATTTCCCGGAAATCGCCTGAATCCCGCGCTCACACACTCAGCGGGAGGGAGAGAGGAACCCAAACCCCTCTCTACCCGCAAACCACAGCGCGACCAACGCCACCTTTGCAAATGTGCCAACACCATCAAGTGTACATCTCCATGTGCTTGTGTGTTAGCTTTTTCTCAATCATTTTCAAAGGTTTTCCAATTAGCTCACTAGGCCCTACATGCAATGCACTTCATGAATTCACCTAGTGGCACCCGTGCATCGAATAACCGATAAGACTTCCCCTCTTAATAGTTCGGCTATCGATCCTAAACCACTCACACCCTCTATGGTGTCTTGAGTGTAAAACAAAATGGCCCTATGGTTATACCTTTGCCTTGAGCCCATTTTGTTTCTCCAAATGATATGATCCACTTCATATCATCACATGACCGTCTCGATCCATCGACCTTGACTTCACTTGCTCTTCACCGTTGCATCGGTCCGTCGGCGCCAAGTCTCGCTCAAGCTTCACCATCGCATGGTCCCTCGCTTCGAAGCCTCGACTTGCCCTTCACCCTCACAACCGGTCCATCGAGCCAAGCCTCATCTTGGTCTTCACCATCTTGGTCATATGAGTCAATGTCATGTCTCATATTCAATGACCACCTTTATCTAAATCATCCACTTAGATATAAAGGTTAGTCCTAGGTTTCATCAATTAGCCAAAACCAAACTAGGGACTTTCAATCTCCCTCTTTTTGGTAATTGATGACAACCCTCACAAAGATGATTTTGATAATAAAAGTTTTGAACTTGTCATACTTGTCCAATCATTTTGCTCATAAGTAAAGTTTGGACAATTATCACAAGCTCGATTTTGGTAGCATTAGCTCCCCCTACATATGTGCATAGAGTTTGGATTGAAAGCTTTGCACATATGTATGGATAGAAATGTTGGGAGAGTAATTCTACCAAAATGATGCTATGGTGTAAGAAATGGACCTTTGAAGCGTGATACCAATCGGAGTTGCCTTTTACACCATCCTTAGCATCATGAAGTAACTAGACATCCATCAAAACTCAAGAACCCCGTGAGATCAACATTATATGTAAAGGTTCTTGGACCACTTGTAAAGCTAACCACTTGTAAAGCTTTAGGCAAGTCTAGATACCACATGTAAACTATTCTTATGCATGCTAGTAGATCATTTCATCATCCAATTTCTATACTAGCATTGCACCACACAAGCATGTATATTGAATTTAAATACATGTGCAATGAGCAAGTCATATGAGAATGCACAAACAAATGCAACAACTTTGTTTATGAGCTTGCTCCCCCTACTTGTGTGCATCAACAAATTTTATTTACCCCTTTATCAAGTTGAATCATCTTTTTCTCATCATAAATTTTATTTACCCCTTTATCAAGTTGAATCATCTTTTTCTCTCCCCCATTGTCAACAACTTACCCAAAAAGGGATCAAATTGTGGAGAGAAGGAAAAGTGTTTGATGGAGTAGATTGAAATTAATTCGATACCACAAGTAAGGTTAAAAAATAATTTATCAAATTTGGTTTAACCTAGAATACTTGCCAACGATATTTAATTCGATTTGAACCAAAGACAAGCTTCTTCACTCCTCAAAATAAGGGTTATCTTGCCTATGTTGAATTAAACACTTATAGCAAATCTTCTAGATTCAACACTAGGTTTATAAGCTCACAAACATGTCATATGCCACCACTAGATCAAAATAAGCATAGAAGCAATAGTGGTAACATATATCCATCAAATTCATTTGATTTATCATGAATGCTTATGCGTACCACTTATTATGTCTACATGCTCTATCAAGTCCTTAGCATAGGATGAAAAACATGTCAATCAATTTTACCTTGCAATGTCGAAGGAGAGGCATGTCAATAAGTGGGTGGGGTGCATTCAACTCATGTTTGAGAAATCAAGAATGTTCAATTCATTCCTTAGCTTGCAAAACCTCTTTTTATCAAGTGGCTTAGTGAGAATATCGGCAAGTCGATCATCGGTGCCAACACTTTCAATGGCAATATCTCCCTTTTGTTGATGATCTCTAATGAAATGATGTCTTATGTCAATATGCTTTGTTCTTCCATGTTGAACCGGGTTTTGTATCATCTTGATTGCACTCTCATTATCACATAGCAACGGCACATTCTTGAAGTTGAGGCCATAATCCTTCAAAGTTGATTTCATCCATAGCAATTGTGCACAACAACTCCCCGCACTCACATATTCGGCTTCGGCAGTAGAGATTGCCACACTATTTTGTTTCTTTGAGGACCATGACACATGTGATCTTCCAAGTAATTGACATGTGCCACTTGTGCTTTTCCTATTGATCTTGCAACCCCCATAGTCGGAGTCCGAATATCCAATCAATTCAAACTTTGACCCCTTGGGATACCATAGTCCAACATCTCTTGTTTGCTTCAAGTACCTCAATATTCTCTTTGCGGCCGTGAGATGACTCTCTCTAGGGGAGGCTTGATATCTAGCACACATGCAAACACTAAACATGACATCCGGCCTTGATGCGGTGACATAGAGTAGACTTCCAATCAAAGACCGATATTCCTTTTGATTCACCATTTTGCCATCAAGATTACTATCCAAATTGCCATTTGTGCCCATTGGAGTTGAAATTGGCTTTGCATCTTGCATTCCAAACTTCTTCAACATGTCCCTTATGTATTTCCCTTGACTCAAAAATGTTCCATTCTTCAATTGCTTGACTTGGAGACCAAGGAAGTAGCTAAGTTCACCAATCATAGATATTTCAAACTCTTTGGCCATCATAGCACCAAATTCTTCACAATAAGCTTGATCGGTTGATCCAAAGATGATGTCATCAACATATATTTGCACTATGAATAGATCATTTCCAATCTTCTTGGTGAATAGAGTAGTATCAACCTTGCCTATTTTGAATCCCTTAGAGAGAAGGAAATCCCTTAGCCTCTCATACCATGCTCTAGGTGCTTGCTTTAAGCCATATAAAGCCTTCTTCAACTTGTATACATGGTTGGGTTTCTTGTCATCTTCAAATCCGGGAGGTTGCTCAACAAAGACTAACTCATTGATGATCCCATTGAGAAATGCACTTTTGACATCCATTTGATATAATTTGATGTTGTGTGCACAAGCATAAGCCAAAAGAATCCTTATTGCCTCCAATCTTGCCACGGGAGCATATGTCTCATCATAGTCAAGACCTTCTACTTGAGTGTAACCTTGAGCAACTAGTCTTGCTTTGTTTCTCACTACAATGCCATCTTGATCTTGCTTGTTTTTGAACACCCACTTGATTCCAATCACATTGTAGTCTTTTGGCCTTTCTACCAATTCCCAAACATCATTTCTTGTGAAATTGTTTAGTTCTTCTTGCATAGCCATAATCCAATCGGCATCCCTCAAAGCTTCTTCTATTTTCTTTGGTTCTATGGTTGACACAAATGATGCATGCTCACAAAACATAGCCAATCTTGATCTTGTTTGCACACCACTTCTAATATCACCAATAACACTATCAATGGGGTGATCTCTTGCAACATGTTGTGGTTGGAGTACTTGCACTTGATTGCTTGAGCTTGGTTGATCACTTGATGTATCTTGTTGAGAAGAACTAGCACCATGATCTTGCACTTGAGAGTCACTAGCTAGCTTGAATGGAGAATTGAGCACTTGATCTTTATCATCATCTTGAATGTCAATTACTTGCTTTGCTCTAATGTCCCCAATGTCCATGTTCTTCATTGCTTCCACCAATTGAGTTCCACCAACATCATCTAGATTCTCTTCTTCATCTTGTGACCCATTGGTTTCATCAAATTGCACATCATGGACTTCTTCTAGAATGCCACTTGAGTTGTTCCAAACTCTATAAGCTTTGCTTGTAGTTGAATAACCAAGTAGGAACCCCTCATCACATCTCTTGTCAAACTTCCCCAATCTAGTGCCCTTCTTCAAGATATAGCATTTGCAACCAAACACCCTAAAGTAAGAAATATTGGGCTTTCTTCCATGAAGTAACTCATATGGGGTATTCTCTAGCAATGGATGACAATATAATCTATTGATGTAGTAGCAAGCGGTATTGATTGCTTCATCCCAAAATGATTGACTCACATTGTACTCATGAAGCATTGATCTAGCCATATCAAGCAATGTTCTATTCTTTCTCTCAACTAGGCCATTTGATTGTGGAGTGTACTTGGCCGAGAATTGATGTCCAATACCATAATGATCACAAAGTTCTTCAATTCTTGTATTCTTGAACTCACTTCCATTGTCACTTCTCACTTTCTTAATTCTAATCTCAAACTCATTGTGAACTCTAGTGAGAAATGTCTTGAAGGTGTCAAACACTTCACTTTTGTCACTAAGAAAGAATACCCATGTGAATCTTGTGAAGTCATCCACTATGACAAAGCCATACTTGTTGCCACCTATGCTTGTATATGTTGTTGGTCCAAATAGATCCATGTGCATCAACTCAAATGCTTTGCATGTGCTCATTGTACTCTTCTTTGGATGTGAGCTTCCAACTTGCTTCCCGGCTTGACATGCACTACAAAGCTTATTCTTCTCAAATTCAACATCTTTCAAACCATTGACAAGATTGTGAGTTGTAAGCTTCTTCAATTGTTTCATGCCAACATGACCAAGCCTTCTATGCCAAAGCCAACCCATGCTTGATTTGGAGACTAAGCAAGTTGTCAAAGAAGTTTCTCTAGCATTGAAGTCAACTAGGTAGAGATTCTCATATCTAAAGCCCTTGAATGCCACATTTGAACCATCCATACTAATGACTTCCACATCATCAACCCCAAAGATACATTTGTAGCCTAGATCACATATTTGTGCCACGGATAGAAGATTGAAATCCAAACTTTCAACTAGCAACACATTTGAGATACTCATGTCATTTGATATTGCAATCTTGCCCAAGCCAATAACCTTGCCTTTCTTGTTATTGCCAAATGTGATAGAATCAACACCACTATTATTGTCATTGATTGAGTCAAACATTCTTGATGTACCGGTCATGTGTTGAGTGCACCCACTATCAATAATCCAATGCCTTCCTCCGGCTTTGTAATTGACCTACAAGCAAATCAATGAAGCTTAGGTACCCATTTTTGCTTGGGTCCTTGTAGGTTAGTAACTAAGCTCTTTGGTACCCAAATAGCCTTCTTCTTTGGGCCAACAATGGGTGTACCAATAAACTTAGCTTGCACACCCTTCACACCTTTGGTAAGCACATAGCAAGAATCAAAAGGTATAGCATTAACAAATTTCTTGCTTTGGTTCTTTTTATTGCAATTATGCTCTAGGTGCCCAACTTGCTTGCATCTATTGCAAAACCGACCATTGCTCTTCACAAAGCTAGGCTTTGGAGTTGCAAAGGCCGACTTGCCTTTCTTGGGGGTGTAGCCCAATCCCTCTTTGTTAAGAGAGAACCTTTGGCTACCCAAGCACTTAAGCAAGCGGGCCTCACCACCATAGGCCTTGCCTAGGGCGTGAGTGAGCTCATCCACCTCTCTCTTGAGAGTCTCATTCTCAACCATTAGTGAGGCATCACAAGTGAAACCATCACTAGTAGTGGAGGTAGAGTTAGTGGTGGTGGATGAAGAGCTACAAGAAGGGTTAGTATTTGACATGATGATAGGTTCATTAAAGGATTCATCAATTATATCACATGTAACACCTATATCACATGATACAACAACCTCCTTCTTTGCTTGTTGCTCAAGTAGCAATGAGTGAGCTTTTTCAAGCTTGGAATGAGCCTTATCAAGATCCTCATGGTCTTCCACTAGACTCTCATGAGTGGTCTTAAGCTCACCAAGAACTTTCTCAAGTATTGCTACTTTCATTGAAAGCTTCTTGCACTCCTTGTTCTTGGCAATAGCTATGTCTCTAGTTTGTTGCAACAAGTCATATAGTTGTTCTTTAGTTGGTTCATCATCATCATCATTTTCATTATCATATTTATCATTATCACTATCATGAACATATTCCATTTCACTTTCATCATCACTTTCATCATATAATACCTTAGCTTCTTTGGCCATGAAGCATGAAGAGGATGAATCAAATAGTAAAGGCTTCTTGTTGATAGCAATGGAAGCAAAAGCCTTGTTGGATGATTCTTCTTCTTCATCATCATCATCACTTTCCCAAGTGGCCACATAGACTCCATTCTTGCCTTTCTTGAATGTTATCTTGGCTTCTTTCCTTTTCTTCTCAAACTTGCCCCTCTTGTTGTTTTTCTTCTTGTCATAGGGACAATCGACTTGAAGATGTTCGGTGCTATCACAATTGAAGCACTTCCTTTGTTGCTCATTGCTCTTGAAATTGTCATTTCTCTTTTTGAAGCCTCTTCTCTTAATGAACATGTGACCCATTTTCTTGACTACAAAAGCAAATGCCTCATCATCAATTTCATAATCTTCATCTTCATCATTGTCTTCTTCTTCTTCAATGATGGTAGCTTTGCCCTTGGAGGAGATGGCCTTGAATGCCACGGTCTTCTTCTTCTTCTCATCTTCCACCTTCTCCTTATCATCAACATCTTGATCATATTTGTCATAGGTCAATACTTCACCAAGCAAATCATTAGGCTTTATTGCTTCAAGCCCATCTCTTTGCAACATCATGATCAACATCTTGAATCTTCTAGGTAAGCTCAATAAGAACTTGTGACAAAAATCTTGATCTTGAGTCTTGTGCCCTAAGCTCTTGAGATCATTGACTATCACTTGCAATCTATGAAACATTTCAATGATTGTTTCATCATCCTTTTTCTTGAAGTTCTCAAACTCACTCTTGAGCCCATATAGCTTGGCACTCTTCACAACCTTAGTGCCCTCATATGTTTCACTCAACCTTGTCCATACTTCATATGCCAATTCTAAGTCCTTGATGCCCTCAAATACTTTTGTGTCAATATCATGGTAAAGTGTATTGAGAGCCATTCTATTGCATGTTCTATTTGCTCTATCTTCATCGGTGAGATGATCGGGATCAATGATAGCAAAGTCATTCTCGGTGACTTGCAAAACTCTCTCATGAATAGAACCAAGGTACATTGTCATCTTTCTCTTCCAATGAGCAAAAGAACTAACACCATCAAAGAACGGTGGCTTGCCCCCAACATGATTGAACACAATTTGAGCCATTTTTCACACCGAAGGATGTTAAGCCTTGATTAAAACGGTGACCATGGCTCCGATACCACTTGTAAGGTCCTAGATGGCTAGAGGGGGGGGTGAATAGCCTATTAAAAATTTCTACGAGAAACACTAAGCAAACTTGTTAGAATAACAAACGGCGTAAAGCGAGTTTTGCTTAGCCAAGGGTTGTGATGCAAGCCTCCTATCCACAAGTCTAGTAGATTATGATCTCTAGTTCACACACGAGCTATGTCACTATTTATACACTAGTGAGCAAGCTAACAACTACTAGTAAAGGCTACTACTAGAACTACACAAGATAATCTAGTAAAAGTAAATGAAAGAGATAGGATTGTGTATCTTATACCAACGGTGGAGTGAAGATGTTGCCAATCACCAAGATGATATACAATCAATCAATATTGACAACAACACAATATGGAGACCAATCACCGAGAGACAAGAGACACAATATTTTTGTTCACCCGGTGTTCACTTGTGCACCGACAAGCTACGTCACCGGTTGTGTCGACCAACACTTAGATGGTTCCTCGGTGCGACCCTCAAGTCACTTGCCCCTCAAGGCATGCCCCGCAAGGCACCGCAAGACACCACTCTCAAGTGAGGTAACTCAATGACACGCGCAATGTAATAGAGTTGCTTTTGGCGTCCCGCCGAGGAAAGCACAAGAACCTCTTACAAACAACCGGAGGTGGCCAAGAACAATCACCTTCTCTTGCCAACGCCTCCAACAATCTCCAAGCCGGCTAGGAGCGGTACTCTCCAAGAGTAACAAGAAATCCACCGGCTAAACCACCCACAAGTGCCACTAGATGCCCTCAAGCTATGCAATGCACTTTGGGATCACTCAATCTCACTTATGATTTGAAATCACTCAAGAGAGATGAGTGGAAGGAGATGCTCTAGCTCAAAGGATGTACAAGAATGTTAGAAATCACTAGTTTCCTCCCCAAGGGCCGGCCAACGAGTATTTATAAGCATCCCATCCAAATAGAGCCGTTATACCCCTTCACTGGGTTCTGTCGGGATGACCGGACGCGCCGGTCATAACTGACCGGACGCGCTCAACCGCGTCCGATCCTCCAACGGTCACTGCGCCAACGGTCAAACCCCATGACCGGACGCGTCTCTCAAAACGACCAGACGCGCTCAACCGCGTCCGATCCTCCAACGGTCACTGACCCTCAACGGTCAAACCAACGACCGGATGCGCCCTAGGCAACGACCAGACGCGCCTGTCAAACGACCGGACGCGCTGCTTCGAATGACCGGACGCACCGATCGCATAGCATCCCACGCCCGTGAAGTAATGACCGGACGCGCCCCTCGTAACGACCGGACGCGACAGTGCCAGCGTCCGATCGGAGTCCAGTAAGCTCCTTCAACGATCGGACGCGTCCGATCATGTGTGACCGGACGCGCCCCGCGTCCGATCGTCCTCTGTGAACCTCAGTTCCTTTTGGGCGCATGACCGGACGCGCCGGTCCCGCGAGTGACCGGACGCGCCGGTTGCAAACCCTAGCACCCGCGCGCCTGATACCGCGCTGTACTGACCGGACGCGTCCGGTCACACCGTGACCGCGTCCGGTGCAGCGTCCGGTCACCTCAGTGACCCCGTTCGCCTCCGTTTCTTTTCTGACTTTCGGCGTAGTGGAAAATAGGCATTTCATTTCCCCGAAATCGCCTGAATCCCGCGCTCATACGCTCGGCGGGAGGGAGAGAGAGGAACCCAAACCCCTCTCTACCCGCAAACCACAGCGCGACCAACGCCACCTTTGCAAATGTGCCAACACCATCAAGTGTACATCTCCATGTGCTTGTGTGTTAGCTTTTTCTCAATCATTTTCAAAGGTTTTCCAATTAGCTCACTAGGCCCTACATGCAATGCACTTCATGAATTCACCTAGTGGCACCCGTGCATCGAATAACCGATAAGACTTTCCCTCTTAATAGTTCGGCTATCGATCCTAAACCACTCACACCCTCTATGGTGTCTTGAGTGTAAAACAAAATGGCCCTATGGTTATACCTTTGCCTTGAGCCCATTTTGTTTCTCCAAATGATATGATCCACTTCATATCATCACATGACCGTCTCGATCCATCGACCTTGACTTCACTTGCTCTTCACCGTTGCATCGGTCCGTCGGCGCCAAGTCTCGCTCAAGCTTCACCATCGCATGGTCCCTCGCTTCGAAGCCTCGACTTGCCCTTCACCCTCACAACCGGTCCATCGAGCCAAGCCTCATCTTGGTCTTCACCATCTTGGTCATATGAGTCAATGTCATGTCTCATATTCAATGATCACCTTTATCTAAATCATCCACTTAGATACAAAGGTTAGTCCTAGGTTTCATCAATTAGCCAAAACCAAACTAGGGACTTTCAGGCGGGCTGCGGCTGAGTTGGGCCAAAACCGAGATGAGTTGATTTTCCATTTTCTTTTTTTCTTTTTCTAATTTTTCAAAGCCATTTTCAAAAGATTTTCAAATCCAATTTGAATTTGACTTAAACCACTCAACACAAAATTTCAAATGCAGCAGCATGAATGCTCAATCATATTTCTACCCTTATATTTGATTTTAAATTTATAAAAATTATTATCATTCTAAGTTTGTATGCTCACAAAAATATATAAAAATCATATTTCTCCTATTTTTCTTCTTTTTAAAATTTTAGGGTGTTACAGGTATCGTTAGATAAATCTTAGAATATATTTTTATAATAAATTTATGTAGTAATACAAATGTTACTAATATTTTCTATAAAGCTAGTCAAATTTAAGAAAATTGGATCAGCATGTATCTCATAGTGTCTTTCTTTTTGTGATGGAGGGAGTATATTCTTGTTGGATAGTTTTTGCACAATAATCTTTTGTCCAATGATATACTCTCTCCGTTCTAAAATATAAGTCACTTTGACTTTTTTTTGGTACATCCACTTTATTATGTATCTAGATATGCGACTTATAATTTGGAACTTAGGGGTATCTTTTCTCTCTTGTCTACCTATAACATCTGCATGTCTTAGTTCCCACGTAGACATGGTTTCTTATTCAGAAATAATTTCATTCTTTCTTTTAATTGCAATGTCACATCATCTTTTTACTTAGAGATTATTTGATATCCTAATTAATAAACATAGAAACCATGTGATTTCTGTATTGGGAGTTGTCTCGCCGAGGGCACCGCTAGCCTACACGAGGCACAGAAAGATTTGACCAAGGTGGTCCCACGTCTGCTAAAGCCTGCAAAGAAGCAGCATGCAACGCAAAAGGCAACCATCGCCTTTGATGATGATGCATTTCACGCATTTCACGCGTTTGATGATGATGCATCGAGGGTGAAAGAAACAGGCACCATCGCCACTACCCAGCAGAATCCTCGATCCCACTACCGAGTAGTTCGTGATAGCTAGCTTAACCTGCTTTTCTTTAGCCAGGGTAGTGCTCCCCTCTCCCCACCACCACTATCCCTGCCTTGTCCTCCTCGACCTAGACCCTCTCGCTCATGCGTCCTCTGCCTCTCTCGATCGTCTGTGTCCCGGCCTCCCCTGCTTCTCCTCTAGCATGCTTCCCTCCATATATACATATCCCACAGATGTTGCTGGCTTCCATGAACTAGCTAATTAACCTCTCAATCAGTCTCCCGCATAGCTAGCAGCAGAATCTATCGCCCGTGTGTGTGTGTGTGTGTGTGTGTGTGTGTGTGTGTGTGTGTGTGTGTGTGTGTGTGTGTGTGTGTGTGTGTAGTAGTAGTAGTAGTAGTAGTAGTAGTACTAGGCTCTGGTCGACGATGGCGTGTCCGAGCCAAGGAAGAAGAAAGCAGAAGCTAGCAAACATCACGAGTGGTGCCATGGACATGGTGCGGGCCGCGTGACCCAACAAACTACACACACCTAGGAGAGACCAGAGAGATTCAGAGCTCAGAAGCGTGCGTGCGTGAACGTAAGGATGTGCTGAGGAGGAAAAGAGAGGGAGAGGGGAGAATTAAGGTTGAAACATTCGCGTCTTTCTTGCTGCTTACCGGTCGGTCGGTCATCGATCATGTGGGGCCTGGTGCGGCAGGGCCTGCGATGGGGGCGGCGGCGGCGGACGGCGCGTGTGGTGGACGAGAGCGCGCTCGGCGCAGACGTCGGCGACGTTGACGGTGGTGCCGCCGCCGCTCCAGCCGCGGGCGGCGCGGTGGTGGCGCCGACGGTGGGCGGCGCCCTGTCCAGGGCGCTGCTGGCGCTGGCGTGCGCCATCCGCCTCCACGGCGAGGACGTCGGCGCGACCGAGGAGGCGTGGGCCGCCACCGGGTGGCGCCCGCGCGCCGACGAGGTCAGCCACCTCATGGTGCGCGAGAGCATGCGCTACGCCATCTACGCGTAGCCGTAGCCGTAGCCGTATATATACTCCTTACTTTGCAGAGTACTATTCTACGTCCCTATATACATACGTATCGATGCATGCATGTACCATTTGGGTATGTAGGTGTTAAACAACATATATGTACGTATCAGGTTGAGATGGTGCATAGTGTATAGAGTACTGTACCTCGTATTCTTGTACGTGGTGGTCCCTACTAGCTAGTCTACCTACTAGGGTCTAGGACGGACAATAAAGTTCTGTGATGTGGAATCGTTGGCATGGATAAGAAATCACCAAATTGCATGTCGAATTGGCACTCTATTCCTCCTCCGTGTGCATGTAATTCTTGGTATTCTTCGGAGTTTTGTTAGTTTTGGCATGTGCAACTTGGATTTCAGCTTTTGTATAGATGAAGTTTCAGCTAGTGCAAAAATGCTCTTTCTTCTTCGAGAATACGGTCCGAAAATGATGTGCTACTACTATCTTTTCTTTTTGAAAGTAAAAAAATGATGTGCAACTATCACTATGACAGATCTTTGGGATGAAGAAAGACAAACTGGCCGGACTTGCAATTTCAGAAGTTCTCCACAATTTTATTCCTATCTATTTGAGCTAATTAACTGCTGCAAAAGTTTCTTAGGTACTCAGACCAAAGTCCAAAGGTAGGTTGGCCAAAATCTTTTGGTCTCGACCAAAAAGGAGAACCCTTTGCTCTGTTACCTTGTGTCCTCAATAATTCCTCTGCCGTACTGCAAAGAAGTTTTCAAAAGTGTGTTTGCTCAGGTTATCTTTAGAGCAAAAGAAGTAGTATTTCTCATCAGACAGAAAACTTTGGCTATAAGGATTTGTGTAATCTTTAGTTTTTTTTTCCCTTATCATGTAACTTTTTTATTTATAACCAGTAATTGGAAATTACTCCTGTTTCATCAAAAGATAATTCATGGACCGTTACATGTCGGCATGGCGAAGGTTACTCCAAACTCACCTCAGTTCGCAAATAGGGTTGATGGTGTGAGCGTGGCAAAAAGTGTATTTCGTGATAAATCGTGCAAACTGTGTGTGTGATTTTGTGATAGTCTTACTTTTACGGTAGGCGCATAAGTGTACTCTATCCAAATTTACTTGGATTAGAAACAATTTCAACATGAGCCCGCAGCCCGCAGGTGATAGAATGTTCCTGAGCCTTGACTTGGGCAGCACCGCAGCAGATCAGATTTGACAGTGAAGGTACAGTACAGAGGTGTGAACCAAAACTGAACGGCTGTGCCAGAAGATCATCTGTTGCAGATCACTCGAGGCTTGAGCTGAGAACCACCCCCCCCCCCCCCCCCCCCCCCCCCCCTCAGTCTGAACTGAACAGATTTGACGACCATGGTTGGTAGCTTGTATCTGTGGTGACTGGTGAGAGCATCATCATCGTCATCATCGGTCACCAGATCATGCGTAGTACGTCTGTGCAAGCCAGCAGGGCCCTCCAGAAAATCCACAGCAACCATCTTCCTGAATATACTAGTATGCGTTTGCAGACATACCGGATACGTGGCGCGATGATGATCACCGCATTTCCATCGACCTTCCAAAATTGTCAATCAGCATGAGTCATGCCGCAGCATGATATGAAGAACAGACATCATGTCATTCAAAACTCCCCTTTACCAATGCAAGAATACTTCTGGATTCTGATTGTCTCCATGGATGGAATGCCTGATTCACCAACATCCACAGATAGTGCTCGCTTAATTAGCTAGTGCTGCAGGTAGAAGTAGAACCTAAGGTTGCAGTGCAGGCAGAAAGTTTCGTTGCAGCGTGCATGGCGAATTGGTTATGGTGGCCAGCTAAACACGGACAGTATCTTCTGTTAGTTTGATCTCCACTGGACTTGGCCCAACGGCCTTGTCTGGGCCCTTATCTCGCGTCCTGATCGGGGACGTCCAGCCCAATGAAGTGGCTGGTGGGCCCCCGTCGCGCAGTGCTATAAATAGGAGGTGGGGGAGCCAGTGGTTAGGGTCACGAGGTTCACCGCCCAGCTGTCACCCACTCCGAACCCTAGCCGATCTAGAGGGTAGCACTGCCAGCGATGGGAAGACCCACCGGTGCTGCCACTGCCTCCTTGTCACCGACACCAGACGAGTTCCTCCAACCAGGATCATCGGTAACATCGTTTCTCTCCATTCCCATTCCCATCCTCTCTGTCTCTATCTAGATCTCTCGGATCTATGTGATGCTCTAATCGATTCATTCCAAATACCAAAGAACCTACCGACTGATCTACACCTAGAACGGTCCTAAGGATGTAACATTGGTATCGGAGCGAAGGTTGTTAGCGTGTAGATCTAGACCGGGATTGAGAAAAGAAGCGAAAAACGATTTTCGAATCAGATGAATTTGAAACCCTAACCCTAAAGAATTAGAATGAAAGGAAAAGAAAATGAAGCAGTGGATTCAATTGAATCGGATCAAGAAAGATAGTACGAACCGATTTTGAATCGGGCCAAAGAAAAGGAACCCTAAACCCCAAATGTACCCTAACCCTAACCGGGTAACAGGAAAGAGCAACCGAAGAACAACTTTTACCCAGACCTGTCGTCCTCACCGCCATGAACAGAAACCGCCGCACCCCGTGTGGTCGGCGTGGCTGCGCACGGCCAAAGAAACCACCACGGCCACCGAGCTCGCTGGGCCGAGCCGTGGTGGCCGGTACTCCGGGGACCGGGCCTGGTCGCCGGCGCGAGGCAAAGAAGCCGCCGGGGAGCGCGTTCACGCCGTGCGTGACGCCTCGGCTCGGGGTACCGCCCGCGGGATCGCTCGACGGCGACGAGCTCAGCCTAGGGCGAGTTCGTGCGCCGACGAGGAACCCGGCGGCGGCACCGCCATCTCCTTTGGCGAGCTTGCGGGATCTCTGCGGTGGCTGAGAGAAGAGACGAAGGAAGAAGTGGCGCGGTGGCCGGACCCACTCCGGAGGAGCTTCGGTCGCCGTGGGCGCCGCCACCGCTAGGTCTCAGAAAGACCGAGAGGAAGAAAGGAAATGAGGGCTAGGGTTTTTTGGATGACCGGCCGTCGGTGCGGTGGAGTTTTGATACTCCGAGATGAAAGCGCAGCCGTTAATTTCAGATTGACGGCCGAGATCAACCGAGGCGACGAACTGGGCTCAAATCGGCCCAGGCGGGGCGAGTGCGGAGGCCGGATTGCCGGCCCAGGCCCAGGTTGTGGCCTGGGCGCGGCGTCCCCTCTGACCAGGCCGCGATGGGCCACGCACCACCCGCTGGGCCGAGCGCCACCGGCTGGGCCGCGCGCCACCAGCTGGGCCACGCGAATCCGGCTGGGCCGCGCGCCACCGGCTGGGCCGTGCGTCTAAGAAAGGCTTTCGGGCCGAAATCTGAAGAAAATGAAATTTTGTTTTAATTTTTTCCAGAAGCAGTTTTGACATGTTTTTGATGAATTTGAATAAGAATTATTTTAAGAATCTTGATTAATGTTTCCGCTGCAAAGAAAAGAATATTGTCTTCTTATTAAATCCGAACCAACGGGAGGATTTAATTTGAAGAGCAGTTACAGTTATTCAGAAAATGATGAAAAGTTTATCCTCTAATTAAAATTGGAACCAACGAGAAAATTTTAATGAGAGAGATATTCACATTATAAGTGAAATTATGATATTGTTATTTTCTGACCAACGTTGATGATAACAATATTATAAGCTTATTTATGAGATTGAGGTTAAAATTTGAATCTCTGATAAATTATGCATCAAAGTGATCAATTTTTCAGAGAATAGATAAAGATCAAAAAATGCTCATGAAATAGAAAGATGTTTTTCCGCTGCAATGATGATGATGATGATCTTCTAATTAAATTCGAACCAACGGGAGAATTTAATTTTGAAGAGGGTTAATGATAATTGAATTGTTCCATATGTTAATTCCATTTATGCCCAACGGTGATGTGGAATTAATGTACAAGAATATTGTATTCATGATGTTGCTAATTTTAGCAAAAGTTATTGATAGAAAATTTTATGAGTTTTATCGATGAGTTTTATGCATTTATTCTATTTCTGCCCAACGGTGATATAGAATTAATGTAGAAGAAAGTTGTTTTGTTCTATATCTGCCCAACGGTGATATAGAATAGAACATAAAGAAATCAGAGTTTAATGTTGATAACTATTGTTGAATAATTTTTTAGACAAAGATCTTCATGCTTTCGTTCTTGAAGGCAGAAAAGAAAGAGAAAAGAAAAGCACTGGGTACTTATGACTCAGATGATGAAAAGCCTAAGCACAAATTGTATATGAAAGTAGGCCATTGCATGAGAAATTGTGTCCTCTTTAAGAGTGGCTTGAAAAGAAATGATTTTTGAAGATTTCAAGGATATTGATCAAAGAAAGAAATAGAACAATAAGAGTTTAGTTTAAGAAATATCTTTAATGTACTCTCTATGAAAAATAATTTAATTTTCTGTTTTATCATTATGATATGAATTGTAATGAGTGGCATGCATGTTTAATTTGACCAACGTCGGATTAAGCATGTGTGTTAAAGAATAACAGATTTATTCCTAAATTTAATGATTGAATATGAGTCAATCCTGGCATTTATGTCCCTTCAAGGGAATTGCCTTGCATGGCAGCATAAAATTTAAGAAAATACCCGCGCTGTGGGGTAAAGTTGGCATAACACTTGTCATGCATGGCAGGAGAAAGTGAGATGACCATGTGTATCCCGCACAGGAAGAGAAGTTTAGGGTAGCTCTTATGCTATCCTAGTATGAGTTTAAGAATGAAAGAAGTTGAAAACGAACCTCATGATAAGAATGACATGCAAACATGAATTACAGAAGTATTGATGAAAGGACTCTGTTGAGTTTCTGAAATGAAATGAGGAAAAAGTAGGACTCTGTTGAGTTCTTGAAGTGAAATGAGGAAAAAGAATACATACTTCCATACGAATTAAGAAATAATTTCATCTTCCATGATGTAATCATGTGGATGAAGTAATCAAAGTTTCCTCACTCACAAGAGTTATGAAGGTTTCGAAATTGTGGCAGAAAAGTTTGAGCCACATTTCGAGGGGGAGGATTATGACATGAATTAAGAAAGATAGAAAGATAATGAAAGAAACTCAGAAAGATAATTGAAAGAAATTCCCCATTATATGCTTTTTATTTAGAGAAAAAGTGATCTATAAAAGATGAAGGTGATCGTTGAGGGAGTACAACGGTCATAATAAAGATACCCCTAAGTACAGAAATGGCTAAATTCCTGAACCTTTTACATACAACGGTCATAATAAAGATACCCCTGAGTACAGAAATGGCTAAATTCCTGAACCTTTTACAGTTCAACAGGAAGATAGCAATGAGACTAAGAAATACTAAGACGGTGCTCAAAGCACCAAATGAGATATATTTTAATAGAATAAACCTAAAATAAGAAAGATTGAAGATATGCTATCCTCACAGAAGATGGAGTAATCTGGGAGAGTATGATATGAAAAGATCTACGACTTGAAGAGAAGTGGGACGAGTGCCTACTCCAATGACTCAAGATCGACGAATGCTCAACACCATGTTGATGTTGTATGACTCATACAACACATGTTGTTAGCCCTTCAAGAAGATGAATAAGAAAACAAGGATCTTGTTATACAGGACCCTATAGAATCGATTGGCGTTGAAAGAGCAACAACAACCCTATGTGAAAGAAGTGCCATTAGCTAAAGACCTGAAAGTCTCATAGAATCAGATTTTTTTATGACTATAAGTTATATATTGATGAAGAAATTCAAATGGAGGGTGATCCCATCTCATTTGAAGAAACCATGAGAGGCGTTAACACGTCTAAATGGTAAGAAGCCAAGGAAATTGAAATGAAATTGATGAATATCAACGAAGTTTGAGAAACAGAAGCAGTTCCTAATGGAGCCAAAACAGTAGGCTGTAAAGGGTCTACAAGATGAAATGTGGCTCCAAAGGGAACAGAAGATATGAAGCACGACTTGAATCGAAAGATTTTACGCAAGAGAATGAACACATCATGACCTGAGATGAAAGTAAAGACAACATTTTCCAAATGAGATTTATATAAAAAATAATTACATGGCACAACCTAAAGGTTTTGTCGTGGAAAGAAAGAAAGAACGAACGAATGGGATGCCACCCGTAAAAATCCTTTATGAACTAGAACAAGTCTCTAAACGGTGGCATTTCGAGTAGAAAGTTCAACTAGAAATTTTGGGTTAAAGAGAATGAGAGGACTATTGCATCTGTACAAAGTTATAGAATGAGAAATATATTTCCTAATCCTGTATATGTGGATGACACCTTACTTGCTAGTAGTGATGTCAATCTACTATATGTGAAGAAGTTCTTGTCCTCGAGACTCAATAAGAATGTTCTCGGTGAAATGACTCTCGTTATAAGAATTGAAATTCACCGAGACAGATGAAATGGGTATTAGGATTATCACGAAGGCATGCTTAGAAAAGATTGTAAAGAAACAAAGTATGCATGCAAGTGAACCTACGCCTGTTCATATAGTCAAGGGTAATAATTTTGAGAATTCTAACGTTACAAGAACCGAAATGAAATTGATCAAATGAATATGGATCCATATGCTTCAGCTGTTGGAAGCTTAATGAGTGCACAACTATGATATTACAGTTAAAGAGTGCACAAGTATGATATTACCCTGACATAGTTCATTTATCCGGGATGTTTTAGCAGAAAGTTCAGTCCAGATATAGATCACTGGAATGGAGTTAAGAATGTCTTGCAATTGTGCAAAGATTTAATAAGCCTCATGATGACTAAGAAAGAACAAGTACTCTCAAATGGTTGTGGGTACAAGAATGTTGAATTCCGGCGAGATGTTTAGTGAAACCCACATAGTAGCTAACTCTCGCAGTTGGAGTTTTATTGTGGAAAAGCTCCAAAGAAATAGTTGTGGTGTCATCAATGATGCATACCTATAGTATAACTTATTATGAGGCTTATAGGACAGGCGAAATGGTTAACTTATACCCGGAATTAGTAATGGTATACAACAGCAATTACCATTTAAAATGATTGACTCCTATGACAACGGGTCAAGTGTGCTGCCAAACACATTGACATGAAGTTAGACGTTGTGAAGGAGAAAGTCCGGAATCTTTTAAAAGCTTTCGAATGTATAAGTAAAAAGCAAGTACTTGCAGATCCGCTTATAAAGGCTTACCACCCAGTGTGTTCAGAGAACGCACAGTCGACATGGGTTTTATGGTATAGCCTATGATTCCCGGACAACAAAGGGCCCAAAGAAAGTATCATTTCAAAATAGAGAAGTGTATTGTGGCTGTTAGTCTAGCGGCATTAATTGCTGTGACGATGGGACAGTTCTATGCACTAATCTGTGATGAAATAGGAAAGAAGGAAGAAAAATATGAATTGAAATTTTGAATAAGAAATTGAAGAACGAAGAAAGTGATGAGAGATCAAGGGGGAGAATGTTAGTTTGATCTCCACTGGACTTGGCCCAACGGCCTTGTCTGGGCCCTTATCTCGCGTCCTGATCGGGGACGTCCAGCCCAATGAAGTGGCTGGTGGGCCTCCGTCGCGCAGTGCTATAAATAGGAGGTGGGGGGCCAGTGGTTAGGGTCACGAGGTTCACCGCCCAGCTGCCACCCACTCCGAACCCTAGCCGATCTAGAGGGTAGCACTGCCAGCGATGGGAAGACCCACCGGTGCTGCCACTGCCTCCTCGTCACCGACACCAGGCGAGTTCCTCCAACCAGGATCATCGGTAACCTCGTTTCTCTCCATTCCCATTCCCATCCTCTCTGTCTCTATCTAGATCTCTCGGATCTATGTGATGCTCTAATCGATTCATTCCAAATACCAAAGAACCTACCGACTGATCTACACCTAGAACGGTCCTAAGGATGTAACATCTTCTTCCTCTGCTGCGTTCATGTCACAGGCTGCTGCTGCTGCTGCCTGATTTGGCTGTGCAGGTGGGGCAGGGGCACGCAGCACGCACCATCTGCGGTGGAGCCATGGATAGCTTCACACAGAGGTAGATGCGCTTATGTGTGGTTGGTGGATCATATAGCCTCTGAGAATTGAGTTGGACTCTGGATCAATCACAGGCTTCCAGATAAGGGTGGGTTCATGGCCTCGCCTTCATGCTCTGTCTCCTCCTTTCAGGCTACAGATAAGGGTGGGTTAATGGAGATAAGTCATTGCATTAGTCAACGCCCGAGCTACCTCCATTGTCGGCGTCATCATGGTCATGGCACGAGTAAGCACAGCGAGCGCAAGTAATTGGTTTGTTGTTTCTGGGGTTGAGATGAGATGGATGGATGAGGTGGTGGGGACGTAGGGGCAAAGGTGGCCAGCAGTGGCGGTTGGTGATCATATATTCCCAGCCCAGGACACCATGGGGACAGCTTTGCCACTGCTTGAGAGGCATTGGTGCAAGGGTCAACCCTCAACAGGAAGATTATTAGTACTCTGTCATGTTTATGGGAATATGGATGATGCATTGCATTACATGTTGTCTCAAGCTGAGGAAAATTGGACTCTGTTTTCTTCTGAAGGAGTTGGCAGGGTGACCTACTGTTCAGTTCAGGAAGGACTTCGACTATTTGAGGTGCAGTATATCATTGTTCAGAAACTTTAGATGGCAAAAGATACTAGTGACAACAGATTGAACCAACAGCTTCTTCTAGTCCAAAGGATTTCACCTGATTAAGTTACATGGATCAGAAATGCTACTTCAGATTTGCCTTGATCTTCAGCAAAGTGAAGCCTCATTTCTTCGTTATGCCATTTGCCTTGTCTCGTGTAGCTTTCTTAGTTTATCTCCTCGTTTTTTTTTTTGAAAATGTCTCCTCATTTCCTTGAGATCTCTGCCTTGAGTGTTGGGTCTCCAGTTATAGAATCCGATAAATGACCGTACACGCTTCATGATGACACTGACGGTGGGGGTATTTAGATCATCCATCTGCAGAGTAAGACCACGAGTTAGTGACTCAGAAGCATCCTAGCAAAAAAAATTCAGACGAACTCTACCAGACAATCTGCAAGACTGCAACCAGGCTGAACAACAAAGACTGCCAAATTACCCAGAGGTTGCCGTTACCTCGAACAAACAGCATGAGGCAGTGTTTAGATCCCTTCAAACTTTCAAAAATTTCACAAGATTTCCCGTCACATCGAATCTTTAGACGTATGCATGGAGTATTAAATGTAGGTAAAAAAATAACTAATTATACAGTTTGTCTGTAAATTTCGAGACGAATCTTTTGAGCCTAGTTAGTCCATGATTGGATAAATTTTACCAAATAACAACGAAAAGTGCTACAGGAATTTTACACCAACTTTTACACCATCTAAACACTACCTGAGTAACCATAATATTGTTTTTTTCAGAAAACGGTTGCATCATCAGATTGCGCACACGCAACGTCACCAAAGAATTGGAAACCATATCTCCAATCTCGATGGAAATTCAGGTACACACTTGCTGGTGCGCCACGAGAACGAAGGAACCGAGGGGTAGCTATTACATACAAAAATACTAAAAGGAAAGAGAGAGGCACTCGCACCACGGCGGCGCCGCCCCGCTGGTGCTGCTGCTGGTGGTGCCGTTGCCGCGCAATCTGAGCGACTCCAGGACACGTTTTTCACCTGTGAGGACCTCGACCAGCCCTTGCGATCCACAAAACAAAACAAAGAGAGGATGAGACGGATCGCACTACCACGACGATTTTGCAACGGCGACCTGACGGATTACCGTTGGTGTAGTCCCGGCAGTCGTGCTCCCCGACCACCAGGCCGGTCGGCCACCGCTCGCTGAACCTGCCGGCGGCGGCAACGGCGTCGTCCCCGTCCCCGTCGCAGCAGCAGTGCCCGACGAGCCAGCACCGCCGGTCCGGGACCCGCCGCAGCGTTCTTCTACGGACCACGCCTGTACATACCATCCATTGCAGTTGCAGATCGAAGGACAAATAAATCCTCGCCATGGCAGGACAGGACAGATAGGCCCTCGCCATGGCACGAATCAATCAATCAACCGCGAAGGAAGGCCAAGGGTTTTACCATACCAGGGATCTCTCTCCGCGACAGCACCGCGAGCGCGGCGAGGGCGTCCTCCGGGTCCCGCGGCTGGAAATCGAACACCAGCGCCTGGGCCAGGGCCGGGTCGGGCCGGAGGAGCACCATGAAGTGCTGCAGGTCCCACATGCCCAGCGAGTAGCCCGCCGACATCAGCAGCTGCGCGGGGCCCCTGGGCGCCCGCAGGGGCACCGCCGCCACGTACACGGCCGTGTGCGCCGCCGGCGTCGAGGCGGCGGAAGGCGGCATGGATGGGCGACGGACAGGCAGAAGACGCCACGACTGGCTGACTGCGGCCGCCGTGGCCACACGCGAAATCCACGGGTTCGAACGCAGCGTGGCGTCCCGCCATCCCCAACTCCCAACGGATGGTGGATGGGGTGGCGCCCAGCCGGTGGACGTCGCTCCTCCGATGGATGCTACTGCGCTACAGCCGCTACTCTTCTCACTTCGCAGCCCTTGCATAATCAACATGTTTGTTTCAGGACCTGGAGATTGTGGCATAATTGACTGATCCAGTACAAATCTCCAATGTGCATTCCATAGTCCAATCCAATTAAACCCTTTTCAGATTGCAGAACAGAATGCCCGAATAAATCACGAGGAATGCTGAGTTCCGGTGAGATTGTAATACTCGAACTCATTAGACAGCTAAGGGTATGTCAAGATCATCTGGACTAGTTGTCAGTCCAACTAGAATTTATGCGACCAAAGTTTAAGCTATTAGTAAAATTTAGTCATATGCCGTCGGGATACATGGACTAATAAGATACACAAACTTAGTCATATGCACTGAAATCAGCCCACTCATTTATATGGGCTAGAGCTAATGTTAGGTGATTGAAGTTTAGTTCAGTATTCAAACAAGGTCCTAAATGTGAATTTATATAACAATATGAATCCAGACTTAGAGAAGCAAGCATTAAGTGCAAACTCATGACAAAAAATAAAAAATATTCCGTGAAAATCCTCTCTACACTACAAACGTGAAAATCTACTAGAAAAATATACTTTAAGTCTTAGAAGTATTTAAAAAAAATAAATGATGCATATCCATATAAGACTATAATGCATTTGTGAATGTAATTTGTTGCAAAGTTGTGATGTAAACTAAGTTTTGTAAAATAGATTCTTATGAAAGATGACCTGATTTGGGGCTGGTTTGGCCACACGTGAAACATGACATCATTTCAACTTTTCCCAAAGAGTCAAATGCAAAGGAGATCTACGTATTGACTTGTGAGCTCTAAAAATATTTTCCTCGGATTCCGTTCGCAGAAACCAAACCCGCTCTGCCTTACCACTGCCACCGCCCACACCGCCCGGCCCTCCCTTGGCTCGAATCGGACGTTCCCCACTGGAGGCGACGGCGAGGTTCGCCACCATCGTGCGTAGCGTCATCTGGTCACGCCACGGCGCCCCGTGCCCGCCTCACAATCGCCGTCCAGGTAGATAGCCGCCTCCATCGCTCGCGGGGGCGCTCGGGTGCTCTAGCACAAGGTGTGCGCCAATGCAACGCGGTGGCCGCTTCCCCTTGCCGGTCTCTGCCTCGTCCTCCACCAGAGAAGAACGCACCCCCAAACGGTCTGGGGTTGGAGCCGGAGCCGGCCCCTCTGGCGCTCTTCTTTCAAATTTCAAGCCACCGGTAGTATCTTCATCGAGTTGCTGTGCGCATGCAACATGTTCGACGAAATGTACTGACGCCATTTGTGGCGATTGCACGCCGTGTCGTCATCGTTTGGGTGCTTCACTGCTTCCTGCTTCCGCCGGAATACCCACCGCGTGGAGTTATTCGACTTTGGGGTTGTTTAGTTGGTGAAAAAGTTTGGGTTCGGCTACTGTAGCACTTTTCGTTTTTATTTGGCAATTTGTGTCCAATCATGGACTAATTAGGCTCAAAAGATTTGTCTCGTGATTTACAACTAAACTGTGTAATTAGTTTTTTCTTTCGTCTACATTTAGTACTCCATGCATGTGCCGCAAGATTTGATGTGACAGGTACTGTAGCACTTTTTGGGTTTGCTTTTTGGGTTGGTAACCCAACTAAACAGGCTCTTTAGATCATTCGAGGCTTCCTGCTTCCTGCTAGTTTGTCAGAACACCATGGCAGCGGGGTTGGTTAGTCCCCGCTCTACTGCGTTGGATGGAGAGGAGGCGTTGGCCAACAACTTTAGTTTTACTGGTATTATAGAACCAAAACAAAAAAAAAACAGCATCACTAATGAAGCCGAACTGCGCTAAACAGACTCTAAACATCATTATTTCAGTTTCAGATGCCATCAGATTTAATGAACTACTTACAAAATTCATAGATAAAAAACAATTTTAGAGTTGATGGACCACTTAAAAAGTTCATAGATTAAAAAATTACAATTTTAGAATTGATAGACCTAGATAACACTGCTCACAAGTTATTGGACTTCTAATATATTTTACTCTCTTTCAAAACTCCCGAGTGCTTGTTTGGAATTTTGGATACACTCTAATTCAACCCAATCCACATGGGTTGGCAGAGAATAGGGTACAAAATTAACTAATTTAACACCACAATCCCTACAAATCCATGTAGATTGAGATCAATTGGAGTGCATTCAAACAAACCCTAAGTATGTTTGCAGTCAATATCTTGCCCTCCAGAGGCAGGTTGGCAGTAGCAAAGATGACCTGAACAATGTATCACCACACATATGTACCAAAATGTACAGGCAGCGGCAGCACACACAAGTGTCACCGTTGGGGTATCAAGCTGAACATCCATCCATCCTCCAAAACACCGGACAGAACAAGAAAAAGAATCGCTACATAAAGGTGGTGGAAAGAATTGCTATTAGCAGCTCAATGTGAAATCCTCAGCTCTAATGCGCCACGCCGCATATGATGTTGTGCAGGACTATCTTCAGATGAGGAGGGAAGCACATAGCATCAGCAATGTGATGAGGATCGAGACATCGGCTCGCATTCTGAGGGCGGCACGCGAAGGCGACGCAGGCGTGGTGGTGTTACTGACTGGAGGTAGGGCTGGTTCTGTGACGTCAGCATCCGTCAAGAGCGGCATTGGGGCTGCTGCTGGTGGCTGTGCAAATGGGGGCATGATTGAAAGGAGGCCACCTGGTTGCGCAGGATGCATAAATTGTGGTGCGTTCTTTCCCATGCTCGTGCAGGAGTTCACTGCAGAAAGTGACCAATAAATTCATCGAGAACTTCATATATTTGAATCACTTGACAAATGATACAGTACTTGTGAAATTGTAATCAGGAACTTACATTTGTATCTATGAGCAGTCCCAGGGAAATCAGTGATGACCCCATCCACATTAGCACCTTGCACATAAGCATTAATCTGTGCAGTAGCGTCTGCAAAGAAGTCATTTGGTTGAGAACCAAACTCATTCATGAGCACGTAAACGTAAACTTGGAGGCCAGCAGACTGAAGGGTCCGAACAAGATTATTGGTCTGGTTTGTCAAATAATAATGGGTTTCCGGGAAAACAGATGTGGTGCTAACAGAAACAGCATTAGCAAACTTCTTAATATCTGCAAGGGAGGAAGGTGCAGCATCTCTGACATTTTCATCAATCATGTAGACAAGGTTGTACTTGGTTTCCTGCTTGAACTTCACTAGAACTGAGCTGTTGGTTGACTGAATCATAACATTCTGGGCAGTCTGCTTGTTATAACCAGAGTCATCAAGGGCTTTGATCACTGCATCTACCATACCAAATCCAAGCTCCTCTGCCATGAAGGCAGCATGCTGCAAGAATTAAAAAGAGAAGGGAGAATGAGGTGTGGTGAGGACTTGCAAGAACTCCACCACATGAGACATAAAAAAGGGATTGGTTTTGCTTCAGTCATCCTTTTGTAGGGTAAGTTCACAGATTTTAAACCACGTCAAGTGTAGCTAGTTAGGGGTAAAATCACATTATTTACTTTAACTTCAGGTTCTTCGCAAGCAAGTTCTAGACATAGAAATGCTAGTTAACCTAGTGAAGGATTAAGTAGCTAAAATATCTATGAACTGGTCACTGTGGTTTTTAATTCTACTAGATTACTTGTGGCCTTGTGGCAGGGTCAAAACTAGACTAGATGGGTGAGGCATAGGGTTGAGTGGCCCAACTGTCAACGCTCTCATCAAGGTTCTGTACCAGAATGAAGTTAGCAGGTCACTAATCTAGAAATATTTGTCATTTATTTGGATTCTGCCAGTCTAGTCTTTAATCATATAAATATAAAAAAAAATCACTAACTGTACAGGTTGTGTTTTCAGATCTGTGAACTTTTTTCTATGAAAAAAATGATTATCAAGTAATCCCTAAAAGGCATTGCTCTCGGTGCAGTATACTTGATAAATGGTAAGAGATTTGGAACAGCACTATAGCCAACTCCATATCACTCAAATATAGGTTCACACTAGATATAACATTTTTCCATATCATTAATTTCTTACCTCAACAGTTATCATGATTCCTGACAAATCCTTTCCCTTTGCAAAGGTCAAAAAGTCTGATAATCTCATGAAATTTCCTGCATTCTTGTTTCTGGGATTTCTGTACTGTTGAAAATTGATCACTGGGTTCGATATCATGGCTGCCAATAAAAAATGTTAGTCTTGAAGCAAATGCATGATCAGTGGTGAAGAAAAATTACAGATGGGCCATTAACTATTCACTAGTTATCAATTGCACAAAAAAGATGACTTAGCATAACCATATATACATGAGGATATCTAAACGTTTGGCTTCTATTTGCATAGCAAACATTCAGGTTTACAAAAAGTAGGGGAAATGACATCAAATCAACTTACGCTTTAGGTTCTTAGAAATATCATCCCAAGTAAGGTTGAAGGTGAAGACGCCAGGCCCAGCCTTCAGATCATTGATGGTAGTTACTTGCGAAGCAAATTGTGATTTTGCAACAGTAGTAACGTCCATTAGGTCAACAGAACTCATGCATATCAGTATGCCATCTTTGGTCACTTGAACAGGACAGTCAATGACATCTGCACCATCGGCAACTGCCTTTTCATAAGCTTGGTCAGTGCAGTCTGGGTAGTCACCGCTAGCACCATTATGAGAGATAACTAGAGGCTTAGCTGCATTGTCAATGTGTGACGAAATTCAGTAACATTTATAAATAGGTGAAGTTAAGCGTGAAGTGACAAAGGAAGCAGGTGTACCATGATCAATCTTGCTGGTGTTCAGGTTACTAAAGCAACCTGCAGGGGAAAAAGAAGAACAAATCAAGACCAAAGAGGGCATGACCCATGCTACATCTTCCAACTTGTTAGGGGATTCATGCCAAAGAAAAAAAAACTGTACCATGATTCCATAACAACTATTCTAAATAAAACATCACACTGACCTAGTGCTACCTTGACTGCATAAAATTCTTGAACATATACTTATTAATAGCATCATGAAAAAAAAAAGGATAGATGGACCCACCAACTGCCTCTGAAGGAGTAATCGGAAAATCACTCAATACACCATCAACCGAGAAGGCACCGTTATCAATGAAGGAAAGATATTCCGCTAATGGATCATAGCTGTAGTTATAGCTGATAGTAAAGTCATTTGCAAAATCAGCAGCATAGATTTCTAGCCCCACTTTGTGAGCATCATCAACAACTGAAGTATAAGGCAGCAGGTAATTATCTGGTGTAATAGGCCAGATATAACTTTTGGGAACAAGTATTCCAGAGGCAAAAGTCTTGACAAACGTTAGATTTTTCAACATTGAGCCATAAGTCTGA
This sequence comes from Saccharum hybrid cultivar R570, assembly GCA_038087645.1. Classification (NCBI taxonomy): domain Eukaryota; kingdom Viridiplantae; phylum Streptophyta; class Magnoliopsida; order Poales; family Poaceae; genus Saccharum; species Saccharum hybrid cultivar. Next base: position 3,164,028 of record JAQSUU010000191.1, on the reverse strand, counting down.
TTTGTCGATGGCTCAATAGAGCGTTCGTCAAGAAAGCGGAACACAAGCTTCGTCTTCTTGCTAACTCTTCCAGATATACTGGTGAGGAAGTTCACTTCAGGCGATGAGATGTAATCGACAATAATTTTTTTCGATAAAGACAGGATATAGCTTCTCATGCTAAGCTTAAACTGGCTGTAGAAACTGTCTTGCTGCAATTTGGAAAGAAAACAAATGTTCAAGTGAGAGGAAAATCACCAACTTTTTAGTTCAAAGCTAGTTAAATTTTATCCCTACCTGGATATTTAACCAAAATGCCGAGGCATTATAGGTGAAAACATTTTCAACTTGAGTTATATACATGGTACCATCGTATTTATCGGTACGAGATAGGACCGATTGCTTCACTGCAAATATCAAACTGGGTTAATGAAGCATGACATCTGCATTTACTAAGTGGTATAAGATTCAATGCACAGACATCTGAACATATTTCTTTCAGTGCACAGAAAGAATACCATCACAGTTCACAAGATCAAAATGCTCAAGACCATAGCGAAGCACAAATTTGTAACTGCACTTACGTGTCACGTTTGGCAGCAGATCAGTGCTCGTATAGTCCACAGAGAACCATCCCACCGTAGATACACCATTAACATTGTAGGTCTTCTTCCCTTGTGGAAAAACATTGGCTATCATTGTGCAGTTATCCATGTTTAGGCTTGGTAGGCAGATACCTAAGCCATCCTTCATCAACCGAACATCACACCAAATGGCTGTGTCAGGGGAGCTCAAACTCCCAAGAATCTGATAAGCAAATTCACTGGAATCAGGAAATAGACCGGAGAACCCGCCCTTAGCAACGATTACTGGAGCCTTGCCTGGAACAACGAGATGATTGTTACTGTTAGGGTCATGATGGCGAAAAGTACTGGAACAGCCCTAAGCACTAGGGCAGAAACAACAAAACCAAAATTACCGGACGGACATAAAACTGTTAAACACGCATGACCATGGGTTATCGGCCATTATCACCGTTAATTCAAAGCACCACCCGAATTAACATTCATCGAACTGATCCACTCCCATCCCATTCTCAAAATAAGCAATCCCCATGGGCCCATAAGCAGCCGATGAACAGTAGGCGTCAGCAGCTAATGATTTACGAGTATTTCTCACTAAGAAAGTGATTATGCATAGGCTTGTAATTGAGGGCACGGTGGTGTAAACAGTATGAACACAAAAGATGCGGCTATTGAATCCCAACCAAATGCCACTCAGCTGGAAAGGCTACCGTGCATTTTTTTTAACGAAATGCTAAAAGGTAAGCATCATGGCTGGCCCCAAGCTTCCAATCAGAAATCTAGTCCCCCAAACAGTGCTAAAGACTAGCAAAACTATTTTGCTGCAGAAGCCCTAAAAAACTATTTTTAACAATAAAAAAACTATTTTGCTGCAGAAAAACAGAAGCTCGAGCCCCCCAAAAAAGAACTAAATGCGCAGCCAGTTCATGCTCATCCTGAAGATCCAGGCCAAGCTGTAGTACAAAAACCAAATTCGCAGTTTACAGGAAAAAGGCTGATCTTTAAGGGAAGAGTGGCAGCATATCGACCAGATCAGATCACATACACACCAACTTTTCAAGAAACGAAGTGAGAGCGCAGCGAATCGAGCTTACCGCTCAGGGTCTTCCATGTGGATCCCTTCTGGGCGGCGGCGGAGCCCAGCGCAAGCGAGAGCAGCAGCAGGAGCAGCTGGGCGGAACCAAGAAGGGAGCAGGCGCGGCTGCTCCTCCCCATTGCGGGCCGCCACCACCTACACGACCACCGGCGGCGGCGTCAGCAGCAGACGCAGACCCAGCTCAAGGAACTGGAGCTCCAAGAACGCCCCCTGGGAGGGGGAGCAGAGGAAGCGGTGGCGATGATTAGGAGACGAGGCAGGGAGGGAGAGCGATGCGCGTCCGGCGGGCGCGTTGGCGTCGGATTTTTAAGACCCAGAGAGAGAGAGAGAGAGAGAGACAAAAGAAATCGGGGGCGAGGCGAGGCGATGCTGCTGCTGAGCTGTGTCTGTGTGTGATACAGATACAGGAGAAGGTGGCATCAGGGTCAGGGACTCAGGGGAGGAGGGGGCAAGGTGGTCAGAAAAGTGCGTGTGATGGTGTGAGATGCTGCCGAATGGGTCTACTAGTTTCCAGCCTTTGCCAAGAAAGAGAAATGATTAGTTTCAATTATTTTCCTTTTTCTTCGTTGAAAATGTACCTTCTCCATTTTTTTTTACTTTGATTGACGTTTTCTCGATGATGTCGTGATGTGCGCGAGGCGAGAGGCTGCGTGGTTCCGAAGGTAAAATGATGTTATTACGCTCATTCGATAAAATATATGACTACAGTAATTGTTGATAAAGGGCCTGCAGCCTCATCTTCAAGTGTTTATGGAGTTAGTTTTTTTTTGGGAAAAAGAAGTTTATGGAGTTGAGACGAGCATGTCCATGAATTCAATTCTTAGAGCTAATGTTATGCCGTACTAGTGATATTTTTATTTAACAAAAACATTTTAGTTTAGGCAGTTGTTAAAGGCATTTGTATGTTATCTAGTACTACTGTCTCCATCTTCAAAAGAATGAAAGTCTTGCTTTCTGAAGAGTTAAAGGATATTAATTTGATTAAAGATATTATCTATATCCAGTAATTAGATTGATTATGAATAATATATTTCATGATTAATATAGCGATATTTATTACACACCATAAATATTAACATTTTTTTATATATTTAGCCAATTTTGATCCTTTGGCCCCTCAAAAAATCGAGATTTCCCATTATCTATATTTAGATATCTAATTAGATTTATTATGAAAAATACATTCCATGATTAATATATTGATATTTATTATACATCATAAATAGTAATATTTTTATATATATTAATTGATTCCTTTGACTCTTAAACAATGAGACTTCCATTTTTCTTGACGGAGAGTTTCACGGCTTTCTCAGGGGCGTGGGAGATGCAAAGCCGGCTCATCCAGGGGAGGGGGGGGCCCTTTCCAATTTATGGTTCTTCTACGAGGGCAATTAATAGATTGCATGTGGTTTTGTACTGGATCGTAATCATCATAGCTCATCATAGGCTGGGCTGGGCGGTGCGCTGTGGCTGGCCGCCTGGCGGTGGTGGTGGAGCCAGCCGTGTGTGCCCGTGTAGGAGCCAAGAGCCGACGCCTGCGCAGGTGGAGGCCTAGAGGGAACCCGCCTCCTCCTCGGCTCCGGCCGGCCGCGCAACAAGTGGACTCGTGGGGACTGGGGAGCCGCATCGTGTCCTCGGTCCGCCAATCCGCCATGCCCATGCACCAAGCGTGCTTCGGTGCTTGGACCGGAGCCGGGAGCCCTGCCTGTGCCCGGCGCCCGCGCATCGGTGCTTGACGCGGGGCAGCGTGTCGTGTTTACTCACCAACCGACGGTTTAACTAATCACGGTGTCTAGATTAATCATTTTTTTTGTGTGCTGTCTCGGAACCCGGTCGTCCTAGTTACTAGTAACAGTGGTTGCCTTGAACGGCGCCGTCACGTTGCTCCGGCTGGATATTCTACCTGCTGGCTTGGCGTCCCCCCAGGTAGAGAGAGCCAACGAGCCACTGATTACTGAACCAGGATTTTTATTCCAGGCGCACATGTCCCCGCAACACAAATGGGCATCATGTCCGTGTGCCCTGCCCTGCCCTGCCCTGCCCTGCCACTACAGGATAAGGGTAGGTAGGTTGCAGCAACTTCCCCGTCTTCTCTACTAGCGCGACAGGCGATCGGGGCCTTGTTTAGGGTGTGTTACTGTGCTCCTGTTTAGTTTCCAGAAAATTTTGCAAAATTTTTTAGATTCTTCGTCACATCGAATCTTTGACACATGCATGAAGCATTAAATATAGATAAAAAATAAAACTAATTACACATTTTAGACGAAAAGGACGAGACGAATCTTTTAAGCCTAATTAGACCATGATTGGACAATATTTGCTAAATAACAACAAAAAGAGCTACAATGTCATTTTGCAAAAAAATTTGGAACTAAACCAGCCCTATATCATTTTCGTTTGTATTTATCAATTAGTATCCAATCATAGACTAATTAGCTTCAAAAGATTCGTCTTGTGATTTTTCTACCAAACTGTGTAATTAGTTTTTTTTCGTCTACATTTAATGTTCCATGCATATGTCCAAACATTCGATGTGACGGAGAATCTTGAAAATTTTTGGGAACTAAACATGGCCTAGATGGCGTGAAAAGTTACAGAAAACTTTTCGAGATTCTCTATCACATCAAATCTTTGCACGTATATATGGAGCATTAAATATAGGTAAAAAAACTAATTGCACAGTTTATCTGTAATTTGGGAGACGAAACTTTTGAGTCACTTAGACCATAGTGGGACAATAATTACCAAATACAAACGAAAGTACTAAAACACTTTTCAGGTAAATTTTTTGCCATCTAAACAAGGCCCGAGTTACAAATGTACTACAGTTGCAGCGCGTCCTAGTTTTGGCCTTTCGGGTAATTTTGCCACAGGGGGCCTTCTGCAAGGGCAGATCAATGTACGTATCTTGGCTTAATCCTATAAGCCTCCTCCATCTATATCTATAGATCTTAATGCCCAAAATATATGATGTTTCTCCTAAATCCTTCATAGAAAAACTATTATTCAGTGAAGTCTTTACGGATTGCAACATCGGAATATTATTCTCAATCAATAATATATCATCTACATATAAGATTAGAAATACTACAACGCTCGTTCCTCATAGAACTTGGTGTGTTTCCAAATGTGTCTAGCCCATTGAATCTACGTTGTGACAACAATGGGGCAATTGCGCAGGCTAAGGAGCCAAGGAATTACCAAAAGAACAAACATGTACCGTAGAAATTTCACCTCATTCGAGAGTTTATTAAATGAGATGAGATTAAAATGTGCAAGATACATATGGATTTGAGCGTGACCGGCCCATTCAAAGATAGCCAGGAGCCCAATGCATGGTAACGCGGGCCACCCAAGGTTTGGAATGGAATAAATAGAAACCCAAGTTCCCTTGCAAAAACGTACTACCAAGGACGACGATAAGAGACCATGTGACCGTGTGGCATGCAAGTAGCTCATGCATAACCCATGGAGCAGCATCATGTCTTCCCCGTGCCCATCTCCTAATGCGTCATGTTACTAATTTTTGGCCGAGACGGTTAGACAGGTGTCACTGGCTACTTAATTCTACTCTTTTGGCTCTGAGTTATAGTCTATTCTAACTTTATTTTGAGCTCAAATTTCTCAAACTCTGACCATGTCTATGGAAAAAATGCACCAACTTCTACGACGACATCAAATTAGTTTCATCAAAATCTCCAAACAAATGTCTTGATAGTGCATTTGTCAGAATTTTTTAGATGTTAATATGTTAAACTTAGTTAAAGACAGGGAAGATTGATTTAGAACATGGAGTAGCTCCCGATGGTTCATAAGAAAATAAGTACTCTCCATTTCCCTTTTTAAGGCATATTATATTATGATTTCTGAAAGACTTTTCAAAATCTACTATAACATTTTTTTGCATATTATATTATTTTCATTACTATAAAACCAACACAATACATGTGAAATGCATACAAATGTTACTCCCTTCGTCAATTTATCTCCTTCATCTAAGCAATTTTTTTTTCCAAAAGTCTCCTTCGTATTAGTCTGGTACCACGGGCTTGGCTTCTCGTACGTGATGTGCATTTGATGCTCAATGGCTGCTCCTTGCCTACATTTATTGCTCCTTTGCTGCTCATTGGTTGCTCCTTGTCTTAAATGCAAATCGGCGTTGTTTGCTGCTCCTTGATCATTGCGCCGAAGGCTAATACGATGGAGGCTTATGGACAGAGGGAGTAGGTTTGACTTATTTTATCTATATAAACAGATTATAAGTTATACCAAACAAGTTAATAGTGACAGAGAGCCAAGCACGTGTAACACCTCTGGTGTTATAGTGGCTAAATAACTTGCCATGCCATCATATTGCACCGCAAAGCATCCATGATTAGGTTAACTACGATATGCATCAACTAAAATGAGTTTACATTCCTAGGTTGGATGAGCTTCTAAGTTGTGTGACTCGAATCGAAAACCTTAATTTTGAATGTCACCGCAAATACTTAGTTTATGCCCTGCGTAATTTGGGGTGTATGACTGTGTTATACACTAGTGCCAAGTGTAGGGTATGAACTCAAGTCCAACATATAAAATGGAGCTTCAAGTTTGAGTTTGAATTTGGAATCCAAAACTTGTCGCGAGTTTTCCAATTCGAATTTGAATTCAAATTTGGGTAATTATTAAAGGATTTTCAAAAGTCAACTTGGTCAACCAAGAGTGGCATTTGGTCAACCATGTTATGCTTGACCCAACAATGCACTTGGATGATGGTTTGATCACTAATAATCACCAATTAAAATAGCAATAAGTTTCAATTTGAAATTCTTCTGAAAACCCTAAATCCAAAAAACCCTGATTTTACCCCTTTTGAAATAATTTAAAATCTATGAAAAATTTAGTAAAAAGTTTAAAACCAAGTTTGTAGATCTTTTCAAGGGCTACAAGTTTGGTGTTTTGAGTTTTCAAAGTTTCAGTGAAAAATTTGGAGTAATTTTGAAAAGAAGCAAATTTTATATTTGACCCCTTTTTATCCCTAAACTCAAATTTCAAAATATAAGCAGAATTTGAAAAAAGTTTGAATAGGAAAGTTGTAGGTCTTGGCTAGATGTACAACTTTGGTGTTTGGAGTTTTTGAAGTTTAAATATAAAATTTAAAGTAATTTCTAAATTACCAAATTCTAGAAAGTGTCCCCTTTTGATTTCAAATTCAAATTTCAAAATCTATTTCGAATTTGAAAAACGTTTTCAACATGAAACTTGTAGAGCTTTAAATTCTGAAGATTTCATATTTTTGGAATTTTTTAAGTCACTACATAATTTTGGGAGTAATTTGGTAAAAACAAAGCAAGGGTTCATGTGTGTTGGGGGGTGCTACGGTGCCCGACGAATCCCGGCCGGGCAGCGCGCGGCATGGGCACCGGCGAGCTGCCGTGGCCTTCGGCCAGCTTCCAGGTGCGTCGCGGCCGCCAGCTGCTGCTTCGCGTGACCACCGCACTCAACGTCTTCAAATTTGATGCCTCTCCTATAAAGCACCACACTGCCGTTGTCTTTTTCTTTTCTCTGTTTTTACCACCGCCGCTCAGCTCTGCCACTCACCGCTGTCGCCGTTGAGCCGTATCTAGCTAAAGCAACCGCACCATCGAGTTCGCCTCGCTCCCGCGCATCTCCTAGACCGCATACACCAGCCAATTGTGCCTTAATCACCCGCACGACCATCTCCTTTCCCATCTCCGGTGACCGAGCGCCACCGAGCCACCTCACGTGGCCAGCCACCTCCACCACCTCTCAGCGCCTGCCAGTTACTTCGCTGCACTCGCGGTGAGCTGTTGTTGCTTCTCATGCCTTCAATTTAGTCGCTACCGACTTTGCTTGCCAGGACGACGAGCACCGCGGCCACCGTGTCGCCATGGCCAGGGTGGAGCTATCTCTAGCGTGTCTGCGACCGAGAAGAGTGTCTAGGCGTGATCGCGGTGTCGTGTAGATCGTGTTGGTTGGGTTGGCTGGTCGGGATGGTATCATCGGCGTCGTGGTCGCTAGCCGGTCACCGTGCCGTCATGGTCGGCCGCGGGAAGAGAGGGATGACAGGCGGGGCCGCCCTGTCAGCGAGAGCGAGAGAGGGAGAGCGGGCACGGGCGAGCGCGAGTGGGCCACACGCGCGGATGGGGCGCGCGTTGCTGGGCCGAGCCGGGGGAGCAGGAGGAGTCGGCCCAAGGTGCAGTTTTTTTTCCCAAAAATGTGAATAGTAATAGTTTTTGTTTATTTCAATAGAATTTTTGTAGAGCTCCAAAAATAGTGAAAATTTTTGTGTAAGCTTTTCAGGGTGTAAACTATTTTAGGAAAAATGTAAAATGCCAATTTTGATTTCTTTTTGTAATTTATTTAATTAACTCAATTAAATGTTAAATGCAACTTCCAGGAATTATAGTAATTAAAATATTAATCCAAAAATCATAAAATTTGTTTTGACATTGTTTTAGACCATGGCCAATCTATAGAAAAAGTTTGAGCTCAATTAGATGAAGTTTAATTTATTCTTAATTTATGCCTTAATTAATTAAGTGATTATTTAAATGTTAAATCAATAATTTTAAGAGTTGTGTGCTCTTTTTGATTGAGTGATGACCTTGAGTCATTAACCCTTAATTATCCTTGACACTTTAATTACTTGGTTGAGCTCATGATTAACATGTTCTTTAAGAAATATTAATGTTGCTTAATGTAATCTCTGTTAGTTAGTAGGTTCTTTTGTTTTGCAACAGTACCGCGAAGAAAAATGGTACTCAAGTCGTTAATCATGGCATATCGTCATTAATCATCATGTTTATCACCGCATCATGTTGAAGCATGTCATATTCTCGTATAGTTTCCGCTTTCGAGGAAGTCGACGTTGTTGAGCAAGCTTACAGAGAAGGATTGTCGCCAGTGGGTTCTGGACCGGACGTCGGAGTTGTTGAGCCTGAACCAATCGTCTCGTCTGAGCAAGGTAAGCCCCGGTGCATTTAAACCCTTCCTTGAGTTTTTACAAATCTCTATCACTGGTACTATAGTTTACTGCATTAAGTAATTAGGAATTGAGTGATAATTCAATTTCTGCATTATCATCCTTGATTATTGTGATATCACCCTTGGTACCTGTTTTATTTGAAAATGTGTAGTTATGCTTCGTCATGCTTAATGAGATAGGCTTTTAAATGAAATGCTTATATGGCAATGATGACATACCTGATGAATAATGAAATATAAGAATGAACTTGAAGATCGGGCGGATGGTTTGGCCACGGCTAACTTGTATTGAGAAAGAAGTCTTAATGTAGTGTTTTCGCCTTGTCAGTTAAGGACCGTTCGTTGTAGGCCCACTTGTGTTTCGAGACTTTGCAACTAACCTCATGTCTTGTGTAAGCTTAAGATGTTAGTGATTCCACTACGAGAACGTCTAACATCGCACTGGGAGTGGAGAGATGACGAGAGTAGCGTGTACCCTCGGGGCTAGAATTGGGTCGGGTTCGAGGGGTACTGTACTCTCGGGTGGCGATGGACACGTTCTAGTTTTGGGAGATCTAAATGAGGGTTGACATATGCAGGATTTGGTTCTACATATGTCATGAGGATAGAGATCCCCAGCTAGGTATAATCGGTTCGAAACGTTGTTGCTCCTCGATTATGGAGACTCGATCGCCTGACCTGCATCGTAGTTAAGAAATGGAAATATTGAAAGAATCAGAAAGAATTTGATGAGAATTACTTTGATCTAGATTAGGATCACTTAGAATTGGTTAATGAACCATCAATGATAAAAAAATAAAATGTTGAAAGCAATGATTTACTTTAGTAAACTTTTCTGTAAAAATAATTTTGATTCTTGAATACCAGTACCTTGATTCCCTAAAGCTAGCATGCTCTTAGAGTCTTTTTTAGTCGGGTAAGTCTTGTTGAGTACTCTCCGTACTTAGAGTTTGTTAAACCCTTCTTGCTGGTGCGATTCATGAGCAAGTCTACTTTGAGCCTTGCTGCATGACCGTTGTTATTGAAGAAAGTGATGACGAGTAGGTTGTGTGGCCTTTGGGTAAGGCACCTCGTTTTGTTGTTGTAATATAGTTACTACTGATACTCCACTACTACTGGTTTATAATAACGCTACGTATGGTTTGAGGTTTAGAAACTGTGGTTTGTAAACTTAAGTTATATAAGACTTTCGTTCTTTTACTCTGATAGTATTTTGAATAAACTATTGTAATATTGCAATACTCCTGTAATTGGATCATGTTCGGAGGATAGCATGCCTTTTAAGTTACGAGGAACATAAGTATGGTTATCAGAGGCCATTATGACAATAACAGGTACGTGTGAGCTATCATAATTAGGAGGTTCTGTGACAGCATGCCGGCTAGTTTAGGAAGAATTCTATTGACAATCAAGGAAAGAGATCAAATAGCTAACGACTCCCAAATAGCTAGTGTAGCACGATCTTCCATAAACAACTCTCTCACATGTTATATAACTCTCTACTATAGTGTTCTTTGTTTATTATTTCTGAGCCTCATCTAGCTACCTATTTGCAATTTGCTATTGAGGACGCCCTAACCGACTTGCAATCTGAGCTGTGCAGAAGTGCCACCAAATTATGTCTAGGCCTCTAGAAGAGCATAATTTTAGATTCACCTAGCACAGTTCTAACTTTAAGAAGTTTTAGAACCAATCAACTCTAACTCCCGAGATTCTTGAACCAATCAACTCTAACAAAGATTCTTAGGCCTGGTGGTACATCGAAGCTACTTTGTTAAGTATTTTTTTTGTAAACTAATATTTTTATTATTGTTGTTTTTAGAGCCTATTTGGTCCTTTATTAGCTAAATTAGTTAGCTGCCCGGCGATTAGCTAGCTAATTATTAGAGAGGTTGTTTCAATCCATCAATTAATAGATAGTTGTAATCTTGAAATTGTCTAGACTGCTCTTGTCTTTATTTTTATCTACAGAGATTTGGGTGAGAAAGGAGAAGGGAGTGAAAGAAGTACAAAAGAGTCTTTTCGCAGTCCATCACTTCCTTACCAGAAAAAAATATAAGGCGTGTTCTAAGATTCAAAGTCCATTATTTTTTACCAACAGTTGGTATAGTCTTACTAGAAGCTATGTTAAAAAGTGATTAGATCGGATATATATTTAGAAATATTTTTAATGATATTATATATATATATATATATATATATATATATATATATATATATATATATATATATATATATATATATATATATATATCACGAAAAATCTAGCAGTCAAGGTGTGGTCTTGACGATTGCACCAAATCAAATTACACCCCATTTCTTAAGTATCCCCCGATCCAGAAAAGAACACAACTCTAACACGATACCAAGTAAATATATAAGTTTGACTAAATATATATATAAAGTATCATTATTTATGATATCAAATGGATATCATTAGTTTTTTCATGATATATTTCCACAGTATTCCTATTTTGTGTCATATAAAAACATCTATATTTGATCAAACTTCAAATATTTTCACAAAGAATATATCTAAAATTACATTTTATTAAACAGAGGGCCAGATTAAATTGCATTTTGGATCAAACAAGTCTTTAGATTAAATGTATACGTTTGAGCTATTTTGTTTTACGTATTTTATAAATGCAAACCATGTATATATAGATAGAGGGCCAGAGCAGTAGCGAAGAACCGAGTAGCCCCGCAATTTAGGTGGGGTGTTTTTTATACGAGGCTGGTTGTATTGCAGGCGTACCATTATGACAGTGGATGTTCATAAAATCTTTTGCAGCTGGATGTTTAGGCCACGTTTAGATTGCAAATATTTTAAACCCGATAAATAGTACCACTTTCGTCTTATTTTGTAAATATTGTCCAATCTTGAACCAACTAGGCTCAAAAGATTCATCTTTTGATTTCCAACTAAACTGTGTAATTAGTTTTTTTATCTACATTTACTACTTCATGCATGGGTCCAAAGATTGATGTGATAGAGAAAGTGAAAAAATTCTAACTTTTGGGGTGCATCTAAACAAGGCCTTAGGCTATCCGCACTCATGGACCTCTATATTCATCCTCTATACGTCCTAGTCAGCAAGATTCTCTCCTCTATACTCAATTCTCCCGCACCCATCCATCATCTATATCATCCTCTATCCACTCTATCCACTGTGTGACCCACTATCACTTTATCTAAATATATCCATGTGTGATCTAGTTTTGAAGGATTTATTGAGACGAATTTAATGGTGCAATCGAAATTTAATTTAAATTTTTGGTTTGTGAGTTATAGCATTTTGTTCATTTGTTTAGCTAGTAGGACCCGTTACTGCACACTATTGAGTAAGCACTGTACTACTATAAATATAGAGTAAGAGAAAAGATAAAATATTGTTTTAGAATACCCAGTGCATCAGTTTTTACTCTATATTCATACTCTAAAGCTTTAGAGTATCCTTTAGAGTACCCACTGTGGGTAGTCTTATATACAAAGAAGCGTAATTAATTTATTGAACAAACATTTGACTAGCAGGTTGCAAGTTCGTATAGTCGTATACTCGTACGTCTGTTCGCTTGAGATTATCAGCCAAATCAGCCAGCCAGCCCATAGTGTTTTTCTCTCAAAAAAACCAGCCAGCATTACTTTCAGCCAGCCAAATCAGCCCAAGTGAACAGGCTGAATTAATCATATCAGCGCCATAACTGCTGCGTATCAATCTCCAATTGCCAACCTCTCATCACCTTTCCAAAAATAACTAACGTTGGCACTGGCGCACTGCCCGTCTCTCTGCCACAACCACTATGCCCCGTTCACTTTCTATGCAAACTCAAAATATTTTCTTTTTCACTCATCACATTGAATCTTTGGACGTATGTAGAGCATTAAATGTAGATAAAAAAATAACTAATTACATAGTTTATCTGTAAATGTCGAGACAAATCTTTTGAGCCTAGTTAGTTCATGGTTAGACAAATTTTACCAAATAACAACGAAAGTGCTACAAGAATTTTTTTCCCAAGAATTTTTTCTCAAAAATTTTCGGATCATACTAGTACACTATTCCTTGCAGCCGGAAAATACGCGACGAGATTTGCATCCTCACACGAGATAAGAGCCACATCACAGCTGCACAGGGGACCAGCTGGAAAAAGGATGTTCTCGATCAGGGGGGAGGATGTGAAAAGTGTCCACGGAATAAACACTTCCTGGAAAAGGAGGGTCCTCAATCCTCGTAACCCAGCGTGTGTTCGCTTCGCGAAAAGCAGTTGAAAAGTTACTGTAACATCTTTCGTTGTTATTTAGTAAAATTTATCCAATTATGGACTAACTAGGCTCAAAAGATTCGTCCCGATATTTACAGACAAACTATGCAATTAGTTATCTTTTTTATCTATATTTAATGCTTCATGCATGCGTCGAAAGATTTGATGTGATGGATGGAAGATGAAATATTTTGGGTTGGAATAGGGAAGTGAACAAGGCCCCAGACGGACTCCCAGAGAAAGGAGGAATTAGGTTCTGTTCACTTCCCCGTCCCAATCTAAAATATTTCTTCTTCCACCCATCACATCAAATCTTTCGACGTATACATGGAGTATTAAATGTTGGTAAAAAAGATAACTAATTGCATAATTTGTCTGTAAATGTCGAGACGAATCTTTTAAGCCTAGTTAGTCCATGATTGGATAAATTTTACCAAATAATAACGAAAGATGCTACAGTAACTTTTCACATACTTTTCGCGAAGTGAACACACCCTCATTGGTATTCTTCTTCTGGAGTATAGTACGTACACGATTTTTGGGTATACGCAGAAAATGCGTGCGTACAGCTCACGCCAGATGGCCCAGCTTGGCTACGCGCCTACGCCGAGGCCGGCGAGACGACCGGCACCCGCACCCCCACTGGCCCACATGACGCCCATGTTGTGGGCCCAAGCTCTCTACGTGCATGCCGGTACTTGATACGTGGGTCGTGGGCCCCGCGGACCGCCAGGCGGGGCCGGCAGCGGTCCCGGGTGGGTCCCCCGTCGTGCTCGCCTCGTTCTTTTCTTTCTCCCAGCGGCGGTGGCGCGTAGCAGTTGCGGGCCGCGACGCGACCGGGCTTTTTTCTTCTTTTTTTGACAACAACGCGACCGGGCTTTGGTCTCGCGGCGCGCGCGCGCGTGGCGTGGACTCGGACCCTCGCCGTCGGTGGACCGGGCGCGGTGGGCCGGAAGCACAGGGACGCCCTCGCGGGGCCCGTGTGTCGGTGACCGACGGGCGGTGGACGCGGCGGGTCCAGCGCGACCGGCCCAGGCACCGGCTGCGTGCGTGCGCGCGCTGGAGTGCTGCCGGGCACGACAGCGACTCGCGGGGCGGCGGCGCTCGGCTGGCTCGCACTCGCACGCACTCGCGTTTCTCCACCCGCCAGCCAACCTGCGTGCGGCCGCAGGCGTCTGCAACTGCAACGACGCGTCCGGCCCCGACGATGTTGATGGTGCATGTTGCACTTTTGTCGTTTTGTAGCGTAAGCCGGCAAGCCCAGCTATCGTGTACTATCCGTGTGCAAATGCAGAGGTGCACAAGCTTTTGAAGGGATCAAATCAAACCGCACCAAACCGCAATCTTTAAAAAAGCAACGGATGGCGGAAAAAGGATGTATGTGTTGACTAAACAGACATGATTTTCACACACATTCGTGCTTGGATTGATCGTTCAAACGGTTGGTCTTCGAATTGGACGTTCGGTAATTGGATAATTGTTATGCAGGCCCTCTTGTAATTTCTTTATGGTAATTGTTTCAGTGCTGGACTTTCCATGGTAAATTATTATTATAGCGAATTCGGTCGCGTTTCCGCGTGGGACATGTGTACTACTACAAACAAATTAGACCCTTTTCAAAATGAGCCAAGGATTAGCAATTTAGCATGCAAATCCGTTCAGCTGCAACTGCCCAGCCCTGAATTTTGTCTAACTCCACTGCTGGCCGGGCTCAAGGCGTGAATAGGATTATGTAGCCATGGGAGCATGAGACGGACGTAGCAAAAAAAGAAAAGGAAAGAAAGAATGAATGGAAGAAGAGAAACATGACTGGTTGATGGAGAAATAACCTGACAATCCATCCAATCAATGCTTAAGCTCACACAACTTGAGAGCTTGTTTTGATTAGTTTAGAACTAGTTATTAGTTCAAACTAAAAATTACTAGTATAGTCACTACAATTTAGCTATCTACAAGGTAGTTGTGATGTGCTTGATTCTCAGCTAAAAGTTTCAGGGGCACCTATTAATTAGTCCAACTATGTTTCAGGATCATTGTATACTTTGTATAGTAGTAATCAACAGCACCACCAACTTGTGACTTGTCCCGTACTCCCGTTGTCCGAAGTTCGTGGCGACAGTACGGATAATAATAAAAAGGAAAATAACCGTAGCTATTTGGGCCGTTTTCCATAGGTTGGGGTCAGAATTTAGTAATGGGCCGACAATTCAACGCATCACGTCACCCATGATCGCTTGTCGCCGCCTTTACATATTTTTTTTTTTGTATAATATGATCTTGGGTAGAGATAATGGTGTAAAATTATATTGTGTACAAAATCTAATTTCGAAATGACACGGGACTATGGAAGGGAACCATTACTCTTTTTATTCACAGGCGATTACTCTTGTGTGATGATTTCACTTCTTTTGAGTACCTACTAGGAGACATGCAAGTGTGACACGCACGTGTCTATCACTCTATCTACAAAATTTCATTCATAAATGAGAAATTACAGTGGAGATTTCTGTCAGAGGAGGAATTCCAGTCAATCAGGGTAGTTACTGTACATACAGTCAATCAGGGTTTCGCTTCCATCTGCCTATTTTATCTCAATGTTGCTTCAGCTAGTTACTGGTTCCTCGGGAAGCTTCACGGTAAAATCATCAACTCCAATACCAATATCGTCTTCTGCCATGGCTCCATACAGAAATGAAACATATAAATATCCCAAATGTAAAAAGGACCCATGTAAAAATACCTTTTATTTTTTCATGTAAAGTTGTTTCCTCAAGCTAGTTTATATGGAGTTCATCTTCAAGTATTCAGATCTAAGAGCATTAGAGCAAGGAACAACTACAGCTACTTGGTTATATATTTTTATATATTTAGTTATAGGCAACACATGCATAAATAATAAGGACTCTTTACAAACACATCCCGTTTGCAATAGGACCTTTGCGTCATGCCTTTTCTAATGTTAATCAAAGTTCTGCAGCAACCAGCAACAGATTGATATATTAAGGGACTCTCTTGGGTGACAATAATAGTTAAAACAAATGGCAAGGAGTAAATCCTTCATAGTGAAAATCATCTCTTAGTATTTCTTTAAATGGTGATGAAAACACATTCAGTTCTAAGTTTCTGATCGACATCCTCTCTAATCAGCAAGGAATATATAGGTTATATATTAGCAAAATGTGAAGAGCTCTATGTCACTCCCATTAATATATGTATCCAATGTTGGCTATTCAACTTTCCGGACTCTTCTTCCTAAAACATGTTCCAATCATTGGGCTTATAACTATTCTTTTCTAAATGGCAGCTCTACTATCAGCTTTAAAAGAAAAGGCTCCAAAAGGGTATCAAAAGTCCCACTTGACCATGATGTGCATTTGCTGACCCAAGGAGTTTACTTTCTATGAAAATTACTTCACATTCAAGCTGACAGAGTAATAGTGTGAACACAGGAACAAGAAGAATAATCCAAGCACTTTAGTCTTTAAAATAAGAATACTATTTATTAAGAAAGATAGAGATCAAGAGTTCGACATGCACTCGAACTGACCGAGTGTACACCTGCTCAACGTTACAAGCCTTGTAAACATTCAGAAGTGACATTACCGTAACAGGAACTACAAAGAAGCGGCAAAAGATGCCAGCTTATATTTGCAGTACATCAACAAGCATTGTAATCATGTGGTCATGTTCATAACTTCATATCAACAAAAGCATACATAAACAATAATGGGAAAGGTACATATATGAAGCTAGACCATAATGCAAAGACAAGAACCACATGTACCTGTCTCAAGTAGCATAATGTCACTTACCAATTGATGCTAGCGTGGACAGGGTAATAGTGGTTGCAGTATGATCCTAAGATGGTCCAGTCGCAAAGTAAAAAGAAAAAAACAAATTTTCTCTAACACAAAACGTGAACAATTTCAGATGTAGCGAAATTTTCCGATTAAAAACGTACGAAACATTTCCTAATGTGTTTAAAGTTATTTGAGCCAAGCAGTTAATATGACATGCTTTGTGAAGTTTATCAATTAATCTTCTAGAACTCAAGCAAGTCAATGAAAAACCAAGGGAATTTTATTTTATTTCAAAATACATCACTATCTGATCTTAAATTAGCTCAATATTCTAAATGTCATGTGCACAAAATTGAAACATATTCAAATATTAGCACGTGAAGTACCATTGGATTATCACAAAAAGACAATGTTCGGGACATGGAATTTGGGTAGTCCTTTTGCATCAATTAATTAAAAAAATGATTTGGTCGGGCTCAACGAATTTCTAATGTCACCAAATCATGCTAGAAGCTATTAAATTGAACGGTCAGTTTGCATCAAAGAATAAAAATGTTTTTTCTTTGTTCTGGCTCAGTAAATTTCTGAAAGTACACCGACAACAAAGGGATTGGCTATAGGCAAATGACATGATTAATATCACCAAAAACTTACAGACATCTGGAAGCAATTTGCATGCAGGAGCCAAGACTTAGGCCCTGTTTAGTTCTCAAAAAAAATTGCAAAAATTTTCAGATTTCCCATCACATCGAATCTTTGTACACATGCATGAAGTATTAAATATAGATAAAAAATAAAATTAATTACACAGTTTAGATGAAATGAACGAGACAAATCTTTTAAGCTTAATTAGACCATGATTAGACATTAATTGTCAAATAACAACGAAATTTGCTACAGTATCATTTTGCAACTAAACATGCCCTTAAGAACCATTTACTCCTTGTATGTCTGATGTCTCCACATACATTTTGCAACTAAATAGGCCCTTAAGAACCATTTACTCCTTGTATGTCTGATGTCTCCACATACGCAATAGGTAAATCAACTAATATCTCCTGGAGATCACAAAGTACAAGACACATATAAATGTATGTAGAAAAGGATCAAATCAAACAAGATTAAATATGCTCCTTGTTGGGTCCTCCAGTGAACACAGATCAAACAACAGTTCAATATACAAGAAAAGAAGATGAAAACTGAGATACAAAACAGGACAAAAGATAATGGTTCAATCTCTAGTGTCACCTCATCAGCACATAAATGGTCGCAATAACTGCACAGAATAGCAAAAGGAGAATAAATAGGTCACTTATTTCCTTGTAATTTGCAGTAACCTGTCATGTCAATTAAACTGATGGCATCAGATTTTCATGCCTTCAAATAATTTACTCTCTCCGTCCCAGAATATCTGTCGCCGTTGGTGTGCATGCCACAACTTTGATTTGATTTGTAGAAAATACGTGCAATATTTGTATCTCTAAATAAATTAAAAAACTAGATTCAAAGATCTTTCCATTGATACTAATTATGTACTATAAATATTAATATTTTTTAATATATATTTTGTCAAAGTTGTTTCTTAGGAAGCGTAAACGACAGATATTTAGGGACGGAGGGAATACTTTCACCGTTGAATAAAAATATGTTACCCTCTCAGTTGAAATAAGATAGTGCTCATCGATTTCCCTTGGCTAGTCTCAAATCCAATCCCCAATACAAAAGCTCGACAACCACCATCAGGCTTTCGAAGATTTATAGACTGAACAAAAGTAAACATGTCAGCAAAAAGCTATGGGCACAGATAGCTGGTTTCAAATGGTACCTACTTGCTCATGAATGGCAATGCATCAACATTGTTCTGTGTTCAGGTCTTCAGGATCATCCAGCTTCTCACCACAGTCCGTTAGTTTCCTGAGATAGGAGAAACACCGTGCAATGGCACTTAATTATGTAGTGCAATTATTTGAAACAGAAGAATCTAACAAAGTCCAATACAATGGGGTCTTGTTTAGTTCCAAAATATTTCGCGAAAAAACAGTAGATTTTCCGTCACATCGAATCTTTGGACACATGCATGGAGCATTAAATATAGATAAAAAAATAAAACTAATTACACAATTTAGACGAAATGGACGAGACAAATCTTTTAAGCCTAATTAAGCTATGATTGGACACTAATTACCAAATAACAATAAAAAGTGCTACAATAACATTTTGCAAAATATTTCAGGAACTAAACAAGTCCTGTATATTGTATATTTTCACCAATTCAGGTGATATGTTTTCCCGCCATTACGTTGAGTGGCAATGTTATTTATATAGCATAGGTTCCGGCGCCCGCAGGTTAAATTGCCATCCCTATCACATGACGATGGGTACCATACCACACTTTGGAAGGCGGCAGCCAACGACGTCACACACAGCTGGGCCACGCCGAGCTCTCGTTAAGGGGGTGTTCAGTTGATGGACCGAAAAATTTAGAGGTGTCCTATCGAATGTTTTGAGAGATGTCGGAAGAGGTGTTTGGATAATAATAAAAAAACTAATTACATAACTCGTCTAGAAACCGTGAGACGAATTTATTAAGTCTAATTAATCTGTCGTTAGTATATGTTTACTGTAGCACAACATTGTCAAATTATGGATTAATTAGCTTCAAAAAATTCGTCTCACAAATTTATCGTAATCTGTGTAATTAGTTATTTTTTTATTTATATTTAATACTCTATGCATATGTAACATCCGATGTAATGAGTTGAAAAATTTTGGGGGAAAAACTAAACACCCCCTAATCACTTCGCTTCCACCATCGATCCATGGATCACCTCCAAGGATTTAGCTCCTCGGTCTGCTCACCAAGCGTTGCAGCAGCGCAGCACGAGAGGCGAGCGCGACAGCTCGAACGAGTCGTCGGTGCCGGTGCGTGCAGGCACCCAAAGCAAAACAAAGGCGGAGGAGGAGAGGAGCTAGGTAGCTACAAGTGCGGGGATGGGTCACTACCACGGCGGCGGGTAGGCTGCTGCTGCGAGCTCTGCGGCGCGCCCGCGGCCGTGCACTGCTCTATGAACGCGGCCTTCCTCTGCGACGCTGTCAGCAGCCTGCCCCTGCCCGGGACAAGTGAAGAGAACACGCCTGGAGTGGAAGCCGTCGCCTCGCCTGCTAAAGATGAAGCTGTCCTGGTGCCCCGGCCCAAAAGGCTCCGTCGGCCCAGTACGAAGTAGCTGGCCCAATGTGGCATGTCTGAGAACGATCTATAAGTAGAAGACAGGCAGAGAAGGAGAGGACTATGTATGACTGAAAACCAAATTACTCTGAGTAATCCGGCCATCGTGCCGTGCGGTACCTTCTGTTCTTCCTGTTCTTCTTTTCCAAGGGCGTGTTTAGTTGCCCAGATTCGGTGGCGGCGGAATCACTGTTCCGCACTGTAGCGCACTGTAGCATTTTGTTTTTTAGTGTAAAAAATTGTCCAAAAATTGATTAATTAGGCTCAAAATGTTCGTCTCGTAAAGAACAACAAAACTATGCAATTAGTTTTTGATTTCATCTGCATTTAGTACTCCATACATATGCCAACATTTTGATGTGATGAGAATCTTCTTTTTGCATAGTAGAATTTGGGAGGGAAATTTGGTAACTAAACAAGGCCCAAGTATTTACTCCTTACAGACGCCAAGGTGCACGGCGCCAACTCCCTCGTGTCGCGGCACCGCCGCACGCGCCTCCTCCTCGCGGTCACGGGATCCACGCGTGTCGCCATGGCTGCCGCGCTGTGGGAGGTGGCGGGGCGCGGTGGGATCGGCGGCGGGGGCAGGGGCGGCCACGGCGAGGCGCTACGGTGCTTGGAGGCGTGCGCGCACGTGCCAGCGAGGTTTGTGTTGGCGGTCGCCACGTCCCAGGCGTGCGCCCGCGCACGCAGGCGGGGAGGGCCGCCATGGACGCCAATCTTCGCGTCCGACCAGTGGAGGGGCCAGCGGCCGAAAGCCTAGCCACGCAGTCCGCGGGTGACGAGCGAAAATTCGAATCCATACTCTCCCACTGTAGACGGGCCCCACACCGTCAAAAATTGGACGCTCCCGCTCCCGCTTCCTCGATCTTTTGGGTTTCGTTTTCCCACCGCTCGACCGCCGCGTCCGCTCTGCCCTGTTTTCACATTTGACCGATCCCCTTCGATTCGATTTCTACACCTCCAGAGTCCAGACTCCAGAGCTCTCACTCTCCTCATCTCCCGACCCTAGAGAACATAAGCAGCAGCTACCGCAGCCCCTCCCATGGCGCCAAGCTCCCTGTCATCCGCCGCGGCCACGCGCATCTTCGGCCGGAAGCGCGCCACCAAGGCCGAGGAGATCCACCAGAGCCAGGAGGAGGAGGAGGTTGTGGCGGCGTCCTCCGCCAAGCGCAGCCGAAAGGCGGCGTCTTCCGGCAAGAAGCCCAACCCGACGCCCAAGCATGCCAAAGCGGCCAAGGCGGGTAGGAAGAAGAAGGGGGAGGCCGAGAGGAAGGAGCTCGTGGAGGACGATGTGTGCGCCGAGGAGCCCGACGAGGAGGAGTTGGCCATGGGCGAGGAGGAGGCGGAGGCGGAGGCGGAGGCCGATGAGCAGGCCATGCAGGAGGAGATGGCCGCGGTCGCTGCCGGGTCGCCCGGGAAGAAGAGGGTGGGGAGAAGGAGCGCCGCCGCTGGCGGCGACCACGAGCCGGAGTTCGTCGGCAACGCCGTCCCTGCGGCTGAGGCGCGCAGCAACTGGCCTAAGCGCTACGAGCGCAGCACTGCCGCAAAGAAGTATTTTCCCTCCCTACTCTGCTTTGCTTTTGATTTGATCCCTGATGTTTGCTCCCTGTTGTGACTTGTGAGCTGAGCAATCCCCTTTTTGTTGATTCATGGCGTGTGCAGACCGGAGGAGGACGAAGAGCTCAAGGCCAGGTGCCACTACCGGAGCGCTAAAGTGGACAACGTCGTCTACTGCCTCGGAGATGACGTCTATGTCAAGGTCCTTGTTCATCGCTTTCATTGCCTTCTTTATTTGCCATGATGCTGTTGCTGCTCTCATTTATGCTCTGCTCATGTATTCGTTAAGGAAGCAAGACTTGTTTGATTTTTGTTGTCCATTTCCAATGATGAGTTGTCAGCAGTACATCGTGGTACGCTGGAAGTCTGGGTGTCTGCATGTACAAAATACTGTCTGGTAGCATATTTGTCATCGATCAGGAGCTTGCTTATGACCTCTGTTTGGAAGTCGGAGCTGCTTGGGTGCTTTGTGCAGGAAGCTCGGCAATGATGACGAGTTTTGGCCGCTTATTAGTTTAGTTCCGTTCTTTTTTTCATCGAGGGTTAGTTGTGCTCTGTGATGGTATAATTGTGACTGTGATCATATAATTGCCATGGAAGGAAGCATTGAACTTTAAAATCAATCCCTAGTGATGTGTGTTTAACAAGTGGTTTATGGAGTGATGCGTGTTTAACAAGTGGTTTATGGTTACTTCCGATGGTCATGAGTAGAACAAGATTTGGTTGAACCTTTAAAACTACAAACATCAATAAGTATTACATTATTTAGTTTGAAAACGTGTAAGTTCCATGTGTTGATTTGTATTCAATATACATGCAAATCTCTTATATTGGAAGGGTTATAAGATTATATTCTAAAAGATATGCATGTAAGATTGCAAGGTCAAATACTCAAATGTGTGAAGTATCTATGACTAGAGGGAGTATAACATAAAGGGGTGCTCTAAATGTCTGTCTCTACACAATGCTGTGTTTGGTGTATAGCCTGCTCCCAAAAGCTGGATCCTTTTGAATCTGTTGAAAATGCACTGTTCAACAATTTCAATGCCTAATGTTAAGAGGATGTTATTTTTAATAACAAAAATTCTGTTTAACCCTGCATCTATTTTGCATGTGCTAGTGATTGCTTACATCATGTTATGATCTATGAGATTATTGGAAAATTTTCTTGTCTTATTTGTCTGTTTATGAGAGGGAAGTGTTGTTTGTCTCTTAAATTTTAGTTTCATGAAAGTTCTTAGTAATTCAACTGAACATAAACATTGATGATGCAATGAACAAGAATGCTCAAACTAATGGTTGTGTACAATACCACTGGATGATGAATTTTTTATGATTCTTTTTTGCCTATCTTAGGCTGGAGAAAATGATGCAGATTACATTGGCCGCATTACTGAATTTTTTGAGGGGACTGATCGGAGTCACTATTTTACTTGTCGTTGGTTCTTCCGTGCAGAGGACACGGTGCGTATTGAGCTTTGAGTCATTTCTATTCATGTCAAGAGGTAGCATAGAACTTTAAAACACTAACATATTAATATCAATGCAGGTTATCAATTCTTTGGTGTCCATTAATGTTGATGGCCACAAGCATGACCCTAGACATGTTTTTCTTTATGAGGAAAAGAACGACAATGTGCTTGATTGCATCATCTCCAAGGTCAAGATAGTCCATGTTGATCCAAATGTAAGTTCCCTGCTAAGAGCTTTGTGATTTTGCTATGCACATAAAGTTTCTCACTACAATTGTTTTTTTTGCCTTAGATGGATCCAAAAGCTAAGGCTCAGCTGATAGAGCATTGCGACCTATACTATGACATGTCATACTCTGTTGCATGTTCTACATTTGCTAATATCTCATTATGTAATTGCTTCCACATCATCCTTTCTTGGTTGACTAGCTGAATGCAATTTACTTGCTTTGCTAAATTAGTGTGACATTACTACTTACCAAATAGCTTTTTTCCTCTAATGCCTGTTACAATATTTGTATGCTATATATCATCTGTCCCAAAAAGAATGCAATTATAGGTTATGGGTAAGTCAAACTTAGAAATAAGTTTGACCGAGTTTATAGGAAAAAAAATCAACATCTACGTCTCCAATTAGGTTTAATATGAAAATATATTTCAAAATCAATGCAGTGTACTTATTTGACATCATCAATATTAGTGTTTTTTTTGTATAAAGTTAGTTAAAATTGAAGTTGTTTGACTCCTTGGGAAGTAAGAATTGCATTCTTTTTAGGAGAGACACAATCATCTTCCAGTAATATTGAAGGATAACTGAACCGTCCACCTTAGGCATATCTGTCTCAACTTTTGATTTTTCTACCGGTCATCCAACTTTTAAAATGAGCTTATGAAGAAGTCAAAAGCAGGCCCAGAGGTGCTTTCCCTGTCATTTTTGAGATTAGGGATAACAATGTGTATATATCTGTATGGTAGTACCATTCCATACTCACACCCACTAGATAAAAATCTATTTGCCATACTTGCGCAACATGTACCCAAATGTATACCTGTTACAAACAAAAAAATCCTAAATATATCATATCATTTAAATCATATATAGTGTCAAGCTTTTGTAAACAGAAACTGATAATGATAACATAGCAACAAAACTTCATCAATATAGTGTAATAGTTATAGTTATAGATCTCTTGGATACATGTATATTTCATAGTTGGGTTGGGCCGTGGGTCTATTTTGGCTATCTTTGGGCAGACTTAATGAGATCACATATATGGCCGAGACGACACATTAACATACCTTTGTTTGAAGAAACCTTTCCATACCTGCCTCTTTATTGGGTAAAACTCGTCGGGTACTTGGGTTTTGGGTATCCATTATCATCCCTATGTGAGATATTGTTTTGAGGGGTATTGTGTGTATTAGATATTTATTAATTCAAAAGCTGATCTACAAAAACAATTTTTAAAAGTAAAAGCTCAAACAAACATGCCTTTACTCCATCAGCCTAGGTTTATTGGGTTAACTTTTAGTGCATGCAGTGTTGAAGTATAAGTAGAATTGCTCACCTTTGCCTAACAGCTCAAGCTTTTGTTTTGAACTGGTTGGTGCATGCAACTCAACACTCAATATGGTATCAGTGCTAGAGGTGATAAGTCTTGAGTTTGAATCTAGGCAAGTGCAATTAAATAAAATAAATGTAGTTGACCTCTATTTCCATAGTATTTGAGGTATGACTGAGTCTGCAAGGGAGGGAGAGTATTGAAGTATGAATGAGCTGTCCACCTTTGGCGCAAAAGTGGTGGCGCCATGGCCTGATCTTGTGCCAAAATTAACACTATGTTGGAATGGATTGAAATGAGCTCCAACATGGCTCATGATGCCTAATAGAACCATTGTGTGTGAGCGGGAAGACTTCCAAGCATGCGACATAGTCAGCGCGAATCATGGCCTGATCTTGCGCAGAAGATGATCACCCAACGCTATGAATGATGAGTTGCCGGTAATCTTGGTCACCTTCCTTCGTGACTTTCTTCTGGAAGTAGAGCGCTGTTGCCTTCAACTCTCCACTCCTTGCTTCATTTGCCTTTCCATGTTTGGCCAATAATCAAGAAAGGAGCACGTCATATAGATAATCTTAGGGAGATTTGGTTCTTTTGTCCTCAAAACAAACAACATGTCTTGTGCACCATATTGCTTGACAAAGAGCTGCCAGCACCACTACATATACCGGTTTACCATTCGGTAAACAAAGCTTGATCCAAACCCAAAATTGATTAATATTACAAGTTCTGCAACTAACTCCAAGGGTACAACAATCAGATTCCAAATGTATTTAGCCGCCATCCATCCAAAAAAGAGATGTTCCACTGATTCCTTTTCTGTATAAAAGGCATATATTTCACTTCCTTTCCGATTTCTTCTTGTGAGGTTGTCTTTCGTAAGGATAGTATTTTGAAGAAGCCACATAAAGATTTTAATTTTCAGGGGGATTTTGGCTTGCCAAATATGTTTGTATCCTTGGTCGTTCAAATCACACAACCCGCAAAGCAACAAACAAAATGCAAGAACTGTCATGCAGAAGTCACACAATATGCTGATCGTTCTTAAATGATAAAAAGTATGGGATTTCATAAGAGGACCCTATTACCGGAATAGCTTTGGGTACACCTGTAACAATTTTGACTAAAGTTTTGACCCTGATCATTTTACATAAATGTTTATACAATGATTTGTTATCTCCTTCTATTTCACGTGAGGGGGAGCTTCCATGTGATAGGTGTTAAATATAACTGAATTGAACACATTTCCTTATCAGCTTAAGCTTGTGAGTGCAATGGTTGGTGTATGTAGCTCAATAACTAAAACTGGTTTGAACAGTCGATAGTGACTAACTTTGACACTTGTTAAACTAGTATATTTGCCCATGCCAACGCTACGGGGCACGTTAAATCCAAAGCTAATTGACTATATAAACAACTTTTGAAAGACATACTGATCCATTAATAATACAAAGTTGCAGATTGTGTTTGTTTGCTTATTTCAATTGAAATTCTCATCGTCACAAGCTAGTGGACAGAAAGTGCATACCGATGAAGTTGATTCTTACAAAAAAAAATCAGTGTTGCTATCTGGAGGGATAATTGATACTATGTCTAAGTAAAAAGATCTTATAAAATTAAGAACTGAACATATTTTAACAAAGTTAAATGACTTAAACACAAAATAATGTCATGTCATTTTTGTTTCCGTGGGTAGCCTTTCCACCAGGGTTTCAAGTCCTCATCGCTGTTCTGGAAAAATGCGGCAGAAATCCAAGGGAAAAAATGTCCTCAGAAAATCAAAAAGACAATATGTTTCTTGAAAAATGAAGTAAATAGTGAGATAGATACAACAGAATAGAGCCCCTCAACCAAAAGGCACCTGTTCAGAAAAGATCTATAGAAAGGCATTCACCTTGCTAATGCAACTTTGAAGGTACGCAGAACACAGAGAATAGAGCCCATCAACCAAAAGCTGCTGCCATGCTATATAAAAAAGAGATTGTCAATCATCTAAAGTGAACAAATGATCTATAACTGAGCTAGACATATATAAACAATGATGTCAAACATTGCAAGTAGACAATATTGCAAATAAGCACAGGCACAACTGAGTTCAAATGAAGTTTTTTTTCCCCTTCAAATTATACGGTGGTGCTTGCAGCTTAACATAAATTGAATGGATCATTACAACATCAGTCAGAATAAAACAACTTGTAAAGAACAAATTAGTAAGTTATCCTAGCATAATGTTAACAGTCAAGCTCCTTGTCACTCTGCAAAAAAAAAAATATTTGTCATCTCCAGAAGTAGGTGTGTTGTGCAACAATATATGAAGGCTCCATAAACGAGCATTCAGAAATCCTTAGGCGCCCAGGAGGCCAAGACGTCCTCCACTTCTCTTTATTCTTCTCATATCACAAGATGTGCCTGTCATATATTTTTGAAGCTTTTCTTGCCTGTTTGTACGGAAAAGGTAAGGTAGGTGCATAATAGGTTTTGCACTTTCTTGACTAATTGCATTTCAAATATTATTGTTTATGGTCTTTAGACATAGTAATCAGGGGAGAAGTTTATAGTTATTCATTTATGCAACAACATTTGTCGCACAACTGAACATTAAATAATACAAGAACCAATTAACCAACATAACATAAGAAATTTACCTGCGAAGATGTAAAGTGCTCTTGTCATTGATGGCAATAGTAATCTCCACATCGGCATCGCCACCCTCCCACCACCACCGCACTCGATGGTGATGTCGTGCACGTTACCTTGGTTGTGGAACTGCGCTTTGGCCATGAATCAACCTGTTTGCAAAGCTAAAAGACAGAATAGGCAAACTTCATAGCATCATCATAAATGATAGTAAAAAAAACCAGAATTTAAAAGGCAACGATCCTTGCAGTAACATCTACATAGTTACGCTTGTACTCTTTGCCATAAGGCCTTGGACCTTTTTTTTTACTTATAAATCCCTCCCCTGCCCATCTTCAAGATTAAATTATACATACATTTGCTTATAATAATCTGTACTTGATTCCAAGAAAAGAAGTTCAATTACCATGGCAATATAGAAAAAAAACTAAGCTTTTCAAGCAATGCATATTTCTGTGTATTTTGTTGTAATGCTAGATTTTTGCAGGTCCAGTGGGAAGGATATGATCCTGAAGAGGATACATGGGAACCGATCGATAACCTGAGGTTAGTATTTGGTATGTCATCTGCTTGTTGCCTTGTACATCTATTTGCACTCTAATCCTTGTTTCACAAACCAGTGACTGCCCACTGAAAATTAGAGAATTTGTACAAGAAAGGCACATAAGAAAAATTCTTCCGCTGCATGTGAGTATTTAATTGGGTGTGGTTTTCCTCCCTGTTTGTTTAGCTCCCCATTTTTTTGGGTGATATCTAACTAATCTATCCTTTCAAAAGGGTGATGTTGATGTCATTTGTGGAGGCCTACCATGTCAAGGTATCAGTGGGTTTAATCGGTTCAGAAACCGTGACGAACCACTTAAAGATGAGAAAACAAGCAAATGGTGACTTTCATGGATATTGTGGCGTACTTGAAGCCCAAGTATGTTCTCATGGAAAATGTTGTTGACATACTGAAATTTGCTGATGGCTACCTAGGAAAATATGCTTTGAGCTGCCTAGTTGCTATGAAGTACCAAGCACGCCTTGGAATGATGGTAGCAGGCTGCTATGGTCTGCCACAGTTCAGGATGCGTGGGTTCCTCTGGGGTGCTCTTTCTTCGATGGTCTGTTTTGTACCTTGCTGTTTTATATGCTTTGCTAGATTTATGTTGCATTCTTGACGGTTGGCTAATCAGGTGTATTTGACAATGTAGGTGCTCCCTAAGTATCCTCTGCCTACATATGATGTTGTAGTACGTGGAGGAGCCCCTAATGCCTTTTCGGTAAGTGCACTCACTACTTTGAAATCCTTTGCAATGTGTAAACTTCATTGACAAACTGAATTTGTTTGCAGCAATGTATGGTTGCATATGATGAGACAAAAAATCATCCCTGAAGAAAGCATTGCTTCTTGGTGATGCAATTTCAGATTTACCAAAGGCAAGTGTTTTGTCAAGTTCATACATTTCTCAATGTGCATGCAATCTTACTCTTCTCTGCAGGTTGAAAACCATCAACCTAACGATGTAATGGAGTATGGTGGTTCCCCCCCAAGACAGAATTCCAGCGCTACATTCGACTTGGTTGTAAAGGTAAAAGGCCCAGTGAACTTTACTGGTTGAGCTTCTCCATGAATTTCAGAAGAACCACCTTTTTTCTTGGTCTTTTGCTACTACTGCAGCAAGTTCACTCTGTTTTATTCTTTCAGACATGTTGGATTGGTCCTTTGGTGAGGAGGCTGGTCCAGTTGAAGGCAAGCTCTTGGATCACCAGCCCTTACGGCTTAACAATGATGATTATGAGCGGGTTCAGCAAATTCCTGTCAAGAAGGTTGGTGGCTTAATAGCAGTTGTGCCTTCCTTTGTTGTTTTTCCTTCGGAAACAATCATCACTCTTTCCTATCACAGGGAGCCAACTTCCGTGACCTAAAGGGTGTCAAGGTTGGAGCAAACAATATTGTTGAGTGGGATCCAGAAACCGAGCGTGTGAAACTTTCATCTGGAAAACCACTGGTATGTGTTATTTTGTGATGTTGTTTCCATAATAGTGCAACATTTATGTTACATTTTCAGACTCATAACTGATGAGATGCTGCAACTACTATAAAATTCATAGTTAAGACATGATAAGATTTTGCACAAATCTTTGTTATCTAGGTTCCTGACTATGCAATGTCATTCATCAAGGGCAAATCACTCAAGTTGCAAAATGGTCCCCCTCCTTTTTTTTTGAAAAAAGTAGATTATTGGTTACTTGTGCTTACATATGATGTTGTAGGCCATTTGGGCGCCTGTGGTGGGACGAGACAGTTCCTACAGTTGTAACCAGAGCAGAGCCTCACGACCAGGTCAGCTTTAGTACAAACTACCCTTTATGCTAATCCCTGCAACTGTATTTAATGTTAGTGTTGTCGGCATATGATCCTGATTGAGCATGTTGTCCACATGCTATATTGCATCCGACTCAAGCAAGAGTCCTGACTGTCCGTGAGAACGCAAGGTTACAGGGCTTCCCTAATTACTACAGATTGTTTGGCCCGATTCAGGAGAAGTAAGTTCCTCTTTTCAGTTTGCTTGTACCTGATTTAGTCACTCTCAGTTACAGCTCTTGAAATCAGAAGCAGGATCATGCTGCATTGTAATCCTTGCCTATGAACATGTGTACTTTCTCTAATGGCGATAGGTATATTCAAGTCGGGAATGCGGTAGCTGTCCCTGTTGCCTGAGCACTAGGCAACTGACTGGGGCAAGCTTACCTGGGTGAATCTGAGGGGAATCACCCTATGTACCAGCTGCCTCCAAGTTTCACCGCTTTGGGGCAAACTACGGTACAGGCGAGGGCCTCTTCTGTTGGCACTCCTGCAGGGGAGGTGGTTGAGCAGTAAAGCTGAGCAGGACAATAGCCAACGGCAGGAGCATCTCTGGTTGGGTCCGATTCGGGCCCATCCAATAGCATGTTTACCAACAAAAAATCAGCGCATCATGCTGATTCTTATGATTGGAGATGAATGTAGGGAGGGTGCACTCAGCTCGAGTGCTTGTGCTGCTGTACTGTAGGTTGAGGTTGAGGTTTCAAAACATTCATTCATCGGCCACCTATTTGTGGCTGATGTTTCTCGTGTCATTTCAGTTTAGCAATATGCTGATTTGAGGCTTTGTCATGTACGTGTATTCTACCATTCATTCTTGTGAAATGCAAGTAAGACAACATTTGATCCTTGTTTAGCGTGAGCATATTTGTCTGGCTTATCAGCCATAGTACAATGTTTTTCTCTCACAACAAATCAGCGAACAGGTCTGAATTCGATGGGGTTTGGTAGCTGGTCTTTGAATCAAATCGCAGTGCCGAATTTCTTGTGCCACTGGGAGTAGTCTTAGGCTCTTAGCCCAGCAAATGGACTTGTATGTATCCTTTGATGGGAGTTTCTTTTGGTCCAGCTCATGTGTTGAATCTGATGTTATAGTATTCTGATAGAATTGACTCTCTAGCATGTTTTTGTAACTGAAATGTGTCAGTCGATGACACCTGTCCAGTGAATTATACCATATCTAGATCATCTATGGTCAGTTCCAGTTTCAGTACACTGGATGCATAAACTTTTTCCACTATTCTGTTAGGATAGTCTATTTCTACTATGGTCAAATTCAGTTTCAGTGAGCGGCTGAGCACCATTGGTTCCTGAAGCTGGGACAGTCTATTTCTACATTTTCTTGGTCGCCTATGTTGAATCCCTCATTTCCCTATTAGCTTATAGAAAAATAATGTCTCAAGTACAACTACTTTTTTTTTCTAGAACACGACTTCACGTGTATTTCATTAAGAAGGAGCAGCACAAAGCATACAAACGCTACCCGGGCGAGATGCCCGGATAGATGAGTTTACCGGCGCACACACTCAAGCTTAGGAAAAAAGAATAGTGCACTACATTTTAACAACATTTTGCGACATAGGGGCGGACGCCGCCATCAACGCCCGTCAACGACAATCAGAAACTCGGAGAGCGCCGTGAATCCAACACAGATCCACTCATCTCCCTCCTCCAGCACCACGTGCCTTGCCTGTTGTGCCGTGGCCGAGACATTGTCGAAGACTCGGGAGTTGCGTTCTTTCCAAATTCGCCAAGACACTAGCAGCAACACCGAATCAAAACTCCGCTGCAGGTTCCTAGGCAGCAGGCACCGAGACTCCATCCGCCAAGAAGAAAGGCAGGAATCTGGCGTTGGAGCCAGCTGAGCCCAGCCACCAGGAAGCAGCAGGCGGTACCATACCTCCTTGGTGTAGACGCAACTTACTAGGAGATGATCAACCGTTTCGTCATCCTGGCCGCAAAGCGCGCATGCAGCGGACTCCTGTAGGCCGTGCCTCCTCCTGCGTTCTGCCGTCCAAATACAGCCATGCAAGGCCAGCCAGAAAAAGAATTTGACCTTGGGCGGGGCTAAAGCTTTCCATAGTTCCTTGGCCCCTAGCAAGGATGACATGCCCAGGAAGAACGATCGATATGCCGAAGAAGCCGAGTAAGCACCGTCCGGCGTTGTAAGGTCCTAGATGGCTAGAGGGGGGGTGAATAGCCTATAAAAAATTCTACAAGCACCACTAAGCAAACTTGTTAGAATAACAAACGGCGTAAAGCGAGTTTTGCTTAGCCAAAGGTGGTGATGCAAGCCTCCTATCCGCAAGTCTAGTAGATTATGATCTCTAGTTCACACAAGAGCTATGTCACTAATTTAACACTAGACAACAAGCTAACAACACTACTAGCAAAGCTACTACAAGAGCTACACAAGATAATCTAGTAAAGATAAGTGTAAGAGAGAGGATTGTGATTCTTATACCGACGGTGAGGAGAAGATGTTGCCAATCACCAAGATGATATACAATCAATCAATATTGACAACAACTCAATATGAAGACCAATCACCGGGAGACAAGAGACACAATATTTTTGTTCACCCGGTGTTCACTTGTGCACCGACAAGCTACGTCACCGGTTGTGTCGACCAACACTTAGATGGTTTCCCGGTGTGACCCTCAAGTCACTTGCCCCTCAAGGCACGCCCCGCAAGGCACCGCAAGACACCACTCTCAAGTGAGGTAACTCAATGACACGCGCAATGTAATAGAGTTGCTTTTGGCGTCCCGCCGAGGAAAGCACAAGAACCTCTTACAATCAACCGGAGGTGGCCAAGAACAAACACCTTCTCTTGCCAACGCCTCCAACAATCTCCAAGCCGGCTAGGAGCGGTACTCTCCAAGAGTAACAAGAAATCCACCGGCTAAACCACCCACAAGTGCCACTAGATGCCCTCAAGCTATGCAATGCACTTTGGGATCACTCAATCTCACTTTTGATTCGCAAACAAGCAAGAGAGATGAGTGGGAGGAGTAGCTCTAGCTTAAAGGATGCACAAGAGTGTTAGAAATGCCAAGAGACCTCCCCAAGGGCCGGCCAACGAGTATTTATAAGCATCCCATCCAAATAGAGCCGTTGCCACTCCACTGACCGTTTTTTCGGGATGACCGGACGCGCCGGTCGAAACTGACCGGACACGCTTCACCGCGTCCGGTCGCCCTGCGACGTCCACGTGTCCCTCAAATTCAAACGCGACCGTTAGATCCTCCAACGGTCACTGTGCGCCAACGGTCAAACGCTATGACCGGACGCGCTGCTCAAAATGACCGGACGCGCCGGTCCGAGTGACCGGACGCGCTCCAGTCAACGACCGGACGCGCCGATTGTACAGCACCGCGAGCCCGCGAAGTAACGACCGGACACGCCCCTCGCAACGACCGAAGATGATTCAACTTGATAAAGGGGTAAATAAAATTTTTTGATGCACACAAGTAGGGGGAGCAAGCTCATAAACAAAGTTGTTGCATTTGTTTGTGCATTCTCATATGACTTGCTCATTTCACATGTATTTAAATTCAATATACATGCTTGTGTGGTGCAATGCTAGTATAGAACTTGGATGATGAAATGATCTACTAGCATGCATAGGATTAGTTTACATGTGGTATCTAGACTTGCCTAAAGCTTTACAAGTGGTTAGCTTTACAAGTGGTCCAAGAACCTTTACATATAATGTTGATCTCACGAGGTTCTTGAGTTTTGATGGATGTCTAGTTACTTCATGATGCTAAGGATGGTGTAAAAGGCAACTCCGATTGGTATCACGCTTCAAAGGTCTATTTCTTACACCATAGCATCATTTTGGTAGAATTACTCTCCCAACACTTCTATCCATGCGTATGTGCAAAGCCTTCAATCCAAACTCTATGCACATATGTAGGGGGAGCTAATGCTACCAAAATCGAGCTTGTGATAATTGTCCAAACTTTACTTATGAGCATAATGATTGGACAAGTATGACAAGTTTAAAATTTTTATTATCAAAATCATCTTTGTGAGGGTTGTCATCAATTACCAAAAAGGGGGAGATTGAAAGTCCCTAGTTTGGTTTTGGCTAATTGATGAAACCTAGGACTAACCTTTGTATCTAAGTGGATGATTTAGATAAAGGTGGTCATTGAATATGAGTATTATTGGTGATATTAGAAGCCGAATATCGGTCACAAATGGCAATTTAGATAGTGATCTTGATGGCAAAATGGTGAATCAAAAGGAATATCGGTCTTTGATTGGAAGTCTACTCTATGTCACCATATCAAGGCCGGATGTCATGTTTAGTGTTTGCATGTGTGCTAGATATCAAGCCTCACCTAGAGAAAGTCATCTCACGGCGGCAAAGAGAATATTGAGGTACTTGAAGCAAACAAGAGATGTTGGACTATGGTATCCCAAGGGGTCAAAGTTTGAATTGATTGGATATTCGGACTCCGACTATGGGGGTTGCAAGATCAATAGGAAGAGCACAAGTGGCACATGTCAATTACTTGGAAGATCACTTGTGTCATGGTCCTCAAAGAAACAAAATAGTGTGACAATCTCTACCGTCGAAGCCGAATATGTGAGTGCGGGGAGTTGTTGTGCACAATTGCTATGGATAAAATCAACTTTGAAGGATTATGGCCTCAACTTCAAGAATGTGCCATTGCTATGTGATAATGAGAGTGCAATCAAGATGATACAAAACCCGGTTCAACATGGAAGAACAAAGCATATTGATATAAGACATCATTTCATTAGAGATCATCAACAAAAGGGAGATATTGCCATTGAAAGTGTTGGCACCGATGATCAACTTGCCGATATTCTCACTAAGCCACTTGATGAAAAGAGGTTTTGCAAGCTAAGGAATGAATTGAACATTCTTGATTTCTCAAACATGAGTTGAATGCACCCCACCCACTTATTAACATGCCTCTCCTTCGACATTGCAAGGTAAAATTGATTGACATGTCATTCATCCTATGCTAAGGACTTGTTAGAGCATGTAGACATATTAAGTGGTATGCATGAGCATTCATGATAAATCAAATGAATTTGATGGATATATGTTACCACTATTGCCTCTATGTTTGTTTTGATCTAGTGGTGGCATATGACATGTTTGTGAGCTTGCAAACCCAGTGTTGAATCTAGAAGATTTGCTATAAGTGTTTAATTCAACATAGGCAAGATAACCCTTATTATAATGAGTCCAGTAAGCTCCCTCGATGATCGGATGCGTCCGATCATGTGTGACCGAACACGCCTCGCGTCCGATCGTACTCAGTTTCCTCTGGACACCTGACCGGACGCGCCGGTCCCGCGAGTGACCGGACGCGCCGGTTGCAAACCCTAGCCCGCGCACCCGACTCCTGCGCTGTACTGACCGGACGCGTCCGGTCACATCGTGACCACGTCCGGTCACCTCAGTGACCCCGTTCGCCTCCGTTTCTTTTCCGACTTCCGGCGTAGTGGAAAATAGGCATTTCATTTCCCCGAAATCGCCTGAATCCCGCGCTCGCACGCTCGGCGGGAGAGAGAGGAACCCAAACCCCTCTCTACCCGCAAACTACCGCGCGACCAACGTCACCTTTACAAATGTGCCAACACCATCAAGTGTACATCTCCATGTGCTTGTGTGTTAGCTTTTTCTCAATCATTTTCAAAGGTTTTCCAATTAGCTCACTAGGCCCTACATGCAATGCACTTCATGAATTCACCTAGTGGCACCCGTGCATCGAATAACCGATAAGACTTCCCCTCTTAATAGTTCGGCTATCGATCCTAAACCACTCACACCCTCTATGGTGTCTTGAGTGTAAAACAAAATGGCCCTATGGTTATACCTTTGCCTTGAGCCCATTTTGTTTCTCCAAATGATATGATCCACTTCATATTATCACATGACCGTCTTGATCCATCGACCTTGACTTCACTTGCTCTTCACCGTTGCATCAGTCCGTCGACGCTAAGTCTTGCTCAAGCTTCACCATCGCATGGTCCTTCGCTTCGAAGCCTCGACTTG
This sequence comes from Saccharum hybrid cultivar R570, assembly GCA_038087645.1. NCBI lineage: Eukaryota > Viridiplantae > Streptophyta > Magnoliopsida > Poales > Poaceae > Saccharum > Saccharum hybrid cultivar. The sequence goes on along the minus strand of JAQSUU010000191.1, from coordinate 3,128,457 downwards.
CCCTTCACCTTCACAACCGGTCTATCGAGCCAAGCCTCATCTTGGTCTTCACCATCTTGGTCATATGAGTCAATATCATGTCTCATATGCAATGACCACCTTTATCTAAATCATCCACTTAGATACAAAGGTTAGTCCTAGGTTTCATCAATTAGCCAAAACCAAACTAGGGACTTTCAGGCGTCCACCTCTAAATGAAGCGATCGGCGACGAGCGGCCTCAGCTGGACCGACTCCAGCTTGTCCCACAGGAGAACATACTCATAAAGCACTGGTGCCGTACGAGCACCAGTGATATGCCGCACCCAACGGCGCTGGTACAACGCGTCCTTGACTGCCACCTTCAAGAATCGTGTGCCAATAGCCCGAAACAAGTGAGGCGCAAAGGATCTGATCTGTCCCTCGGGGAGCCAGGCGTCAGTCCAGAAACAGGCTGAGGCCCCGTCTCCCAGCTCAATGCGCACCGAAGTGGCGAACATAGCATCAACCATCTTTTCAGGCCTGGAGGGTAGCCTCGTCCAAGGTGGTGCGTCGGGCGTTCTCCTCTGCCACTCCCACCTGAGCCTTAACGCAAATCCAAGTATTCTGATATCAGGTATACCTAGACCACCATAGCACTTTGGTGCACACACCACTGGCCAGGAGACTTTACATTTACCTCCAACCACAACATCCGTGCCACTCCACAAGAATGCCCGCCGACGCTTGTCGATCTGTTGGATTGCCCAAGCCGACAAGCAGCACGTAATAGATATGTGCACTGGTATGGCCGAGAGCGTCGCACGCGTGAGTGTTGTTCTCCCTACGGCGTTTAAGAGATTACCCTTCCATGTTGGAATCCGGCGTGCGACAGTATCCACCAACTGCTGTTCATCAGAGCGACGCAGCCTCCCCACCGAGAGTGGCGCGCCCAGATATCGGCAGGGGAAGGGAGACAGCCGACAGGGGAAGGCCTGCTGGACGAGCGCGACATCCTCATCCGAGCACTGGATCAGCGAAATAAGACATTTGTCCAGGTTGGTGACCAACCCGGATGCCCCAGCAAAAAGCTCTAGAATAGCTCGAATGCAAGTGAAGTCCTCAGGTCTGGGGATGAGGAAGAGGATCAAGTCATCCGCGTACAACGACATGCGGTGGCCAAAGTGGTTACCAGGTAGAGGAGATAAAAGTCCCACTCGATCCGCCTCCTGGATTATGGCGTTGAACACCTCCATCACGATTACGAACAGCAGCGGGGACAATGGATCGCCTTGACGCAAGCCACGCACATGGCAAATGCGGCGGCCTAGGCGACCATTGACAAGCACCTTCGTGCTTGCTGAAGAGAGGATGGCCGCCACCCAATCCCTCCAGCACCGTGGGAATCCCAAGTGCTCCAGAACCTCCAGAAGAAACGACCAGGCAACTGAGTCGAATGCCTTCGCGATGTCTATCTTGAGCAGGACGCACGCGTGACGCCTAGCGTGCAGCCAACGGCAGTAAAGCTGGACAGAGCGGAAGTTGTCATGAATTCTTCTTCCCTTAATGAACGCCGTCTGGTTCTCCTTGACCAAGCTGTTCATGAACGGAGCAAGCCGCAGCGCTAGTCCCTTGGTCACCAGTTTACCAAAACTGTGTATGAGGCTAATTGGCCTGTAGTCCCTAAGGCCGGTCGGGGTCTCCTTCTTCCGGAGTAGCACCATAGATGCATCGTTGAGGAGGTAGAAGCTCCTCCAGTCCTGCTGCCACAAAGCCTGGAAGGTGCTGCATATATCAAATTTAATGACGAGCCAAGCCGCCCGATAGAACCTGGCGGTGAAGCCATCAGGGCCCGGTGCCCGGTCAGCCGAGCATTCATGGACAATCCTAGCGATCTCTGTCTCTGTGAATGGAGCAGCCAGCTGCTGCAGGTCCAGCCGAGGCAAGTCCAGACGATCCAAGTCAATCCGATGAAGGCGATGGAACCGTGTCCCGAGGGTATTATAGTAATCGAACACCGCCTCAGACTTGGCCTCTTCTGAGGTAAAGGTACGGCCTTCATGCACGAACGTTGGGATGTAGCTCTTGCGCTTGCGATGGCAGGACTGTAGATGGAAGAATTTGGTGTTCGCGTCACCATCCTTCAGGTAGCGGTACCGGGACTTCTGTCTGGCGATGGTCCTGGACAGGGAGGATAGGCCTAGCGTGTGCATCTTGAGCTCACGACGTAGCTCAAGCTCCTCCGGAGACAATAGCCTGGTCTCCTGCGTGACATCGAGCTCGAAGATGACCACACGCGCCACCGCGAGCTGGAAGCGGACGCTCCTGATCCGCTGCGCGCTCCAGTTTTTCAATGCCTTGGCCACATTGCGGAGCTTATAGTCCAAGGCCCTGCACGCATCCACGTCCTATGTACATGTCCAGGCGCTCGCAACTACATCTAGGAAGCCGCCGACTGTGGGCCAGAAGGATTCGAAGCGAAAACGTGGCTGTGCCCAAGGCTCCGTGCTGAGTATCAAAAGCAATGGTGCGTGATCGGAGCAGTCCGTTGAGCGGCAATGCAGGCTATGGAATGGGTGATCCTCGAGCCACGGCACCGTAGCGAAGACACGGTCAATTCGTTCCAAAGTCGGCCTGCTCCGTTCATTGCTCCAAGTATACAAACGACCGTTGGGGACAATGGATCGCCTTGACGCAAGCCACGCACATGGCAAATGCGGCGGCCTAGGCGACCATTGACAAGCACCTTCGTGCTTGCTGAAGAGAGGATGGCCGCCACCCAATCCCTCCAGCACCGTGGGAATCCCAAGTGCTCCAAAACCTCCAGGAGAAACGGCCAGGCAACTGAGTCGAATGCCTTCGCGATGTCTATCTTGAGCAGGACGCACGCGTGACGCCTAGCGTGCAGCCAACGGCAGTAAAGCTGGACAGAGCGGAAGTTGTCATGAATTCTTCTTCCCTTAATGAACGCCGTCTGGTTCTCCTTGACCAAGCTGTTCATGAACGCTACAGTACCCAAGTGCTTTTGTGGAAGGGCATTCATTATCTAAAAAAATAGAATCCGAAGGGCATTGTATTCTTGCGATCATCAGGTATGAGCAGATTTAGATTTCACGGTTACTTTTTGCAGGGTTTGGTTTTCTGGAGTAGGAAAGGGAGGCAGAGGCGGACGCTGTGGTTCAGCGATACCACTGCAAGAAATCACGCCTATTGGAAGAGGTAACTGATTAATATACGATGATTTGGCTTTAACAAACACGAAAAGCACAAAACTGCACAGCATAGGCATAGCCTGTGCTCTTGTTTGTTTCCTGTTCAATCTGTGTTGAGTTGTAGTTTGGGCAAGGGCTGATAGTCTGGTTGCAGAAGCTCAGGTAATTTCATTGTGCTTTCTCTGAACGAAATCTGCAATGGCTCTTGTGGCCCACTTTCATTTTCTAAACATCATAAGGTCCAATCTGGTTCACAGTATTTTAAGCGCCATAGATTTTGTCTATCTGTACCACGCTAATGCTTATTGCAAATTGCATTAATTTAAGGCATAAACAATTTAAAATACTGATTCTGGTCAGCGTGCCAATTCTATTCAAATCTAAAGTATTTTTTTCAAATCTTAATGCTTATTTCATCTTGATTGTACCAAAATTGAAGATTCAACCACTACTGTAGTTAGTTTGATAAAAATGGACTCTTGATTATTGCTGCCGAATATAGGAAGTAGGGTAGTGAATAGTCATTGCCAAGGCTGTTCTATGCTTATCAGTTTTGTTTTCTTTTGTTCCATTGAAACTAGGAGTACATATCTATGATAAATACGAATTATAATGCTTGCTATTCAAGGATGGGAAAATTTAAAAACTGTGGAACTGGCAGAGCATCATTTGTTGACTTCTTGCCCTCTCTTACTGAGAAGTAGGAGTTTATTGCCATACCAAATATGGCAATTAGAAGGCCCATTATGTTCCTTAGAGTGAAAAGATCTGAAGGTAGAAAAATAATTATCTAGTTATCATTTTATTTGTGTTGTAAAATTGCATTGAGTTTTTTTAAAGAGAATTACAGCCTACTGTTGCTCCCTTCTTGAAATGTATTTATTCTTGAGCAGGATGCTACAGTGATAATGCTACCGTTTTCTTCCATCCAGTGAGTAATTCTAATCAGCTTGAGCCAGGTTTTATATCATAGCTAGGCATCAGAGTTACCCTTGAAAACCTCTCATTTTCGATATTTTAGTAAATGTGTGGCTCCATATTGGATGCCATCTCTCCTTTTCCCACAAGTGAATCTGACTTACAGTGAGCAGTAACTTCTCTCGGTGATCTTTTGTTGTTGTGTTTTAATTAGCCATTTGTCTGAAGCAATCTCGTTTGAAATAGCTCAAGCCTTTTTTAACATCGACAAATTATTATTGTGATTCCAAAGGTGAACCCTGGTTTCAAATTCACATATATGATCATTAATGCACCTAGATGGCCAAAGGCATATGTATGAAGGACCAAAAATATTGTTACAGGGGCTTATCTATGCGATGAAGAGAACGTCAGGGTAAGCTTTAGCATCCACCATTCATATAGTAGTTTTTCAATCGCCTCAATGTTGTCTCGATGTATTTTACAGCAAATCATCGCTTGTGAACAAATTCTTCCCTGCGTTTGTACAGTTGTTAATTCACATTTGTTAGCTAATAAATAATCTTTGTGCTGTCTTTCGGTTAGTTTGCACAGAAGGTTCAGAGCGTGTCATAATTTCCATGGGTGCCTCATTCGACCATGGTGAAGATAGGAACCTGCACCTTGCCATGGAAGGTGGATATTCTCACAACAGAATTGACCATTCTGCTGATATTACTGGAAGAGAGATTGAAAGATCGCTGGAATGGAGGGAGTGGTAATATCATCCATTTTTTATTAGACTTGGTGTGGTTTTTTTTTCCTTTGGCAATGGAGGGAGTAGCAATGAAATGCTTGTATGGCTCTAAAATTCAATAGGTTGGCTTTGGCCGAGAGACAAATTAATTAGAAGAATGTAAGCGTGGTTTATTTTAAGGCATGCTCCACACAGACAACGATATAAGGCGAAGGATGAACACCATAAGATTTGGTTCTGGAATGTATTTTTTTGGATAAATATTTAAACTGTTGAGTTCTCGACTTAATCCATGAGTCTGTTGAAGCTTAACGTCGTGACCCTTTGGTTGAACTTGAAAGAGAGCCAATTGGATAAAAAACAATACGTGGTCCAAAAGTGAACTGATAGAGTTGTCAATAATACATGTTTTGAACAATTCGGCCTCACTTCACTCATGACAGCATACACCTATGGTCGGAACTAACAATTGTGGCAATGCCAGTGCACATACTTTTTTGACTATCCTTGAAAATAATTGGATCACATGTGAATAATTGTACAAGGTTGCAATTAGTGTTTAGCATATTGGAATCATAATCCAATAATCATGAATGGTTAAGATGATTCTTTAATAGAATCACATAAATGTATCACCTTGAAACATGATATCAGCCTACATTGAGGTTGTCAGATTGATAGAGATTGGATCCCTACCGGTGCGAGCTCTCAGATTGTATGAGTGTGTGGGAGGAGGACGGAGGAGAAGTCGCGAGGCACGGCGTCGGGGCGCCGTGATCACGCGCGCATGAACGAGAGGAGGAAGGAGGCGGCTAGGGCTTAGGGGTCTCCCAGCTCCCTAAGGAAAGCTGAGAATTATGATTTTCTTGCTTAAAGCCCAATCGTCTTACAAGTGGCCTATTTATATGAGTCCTCTAATAATAGGAAATAAATAAGGATAATAATATGGGCTTGGAGCACCGCCCCTGCGCCTAATTTAGCCACTAATGGGCCTCCTCCTCGTGTACGTCTTGCCGGTCATAACACAGGCATTATTTTTTCTTTTTGTCGCAATGCACGGGCATGTACCTAGTTTTAAATAAAAATAAAGGAGCTGGGGCTGTTTTGGAGGAGCCACATCCTCCAAAAAGGGCTCTGGCTCCTCCGGAGGACCCCCTCAGGAGAGGTCTTGCCAAACACCTCTTGAGTTGTCTTGTTCAATCTTACAATAGTCTTTACATTTATTTTCAGCGGAGCGTAGGGAAGGCAACTCACGATGAGCACCTTTATCCTATCATTTTTTTAGAAGTCAGACAGTTTGAACTTTGATTATATAAAAAAGAAAGTCTCACGTGTGCTAGATCGGGGCGTGGGCGCCCATGGCCATGGAGGCTGCGGGAGAGGGAGGGGAAGGAGGAGGTCGTTGTGGGCAGTGGGCATCGGACGCATGAGGAGAAAGAAGGAGAGGAGGGCAGGGCCAAGGAGGTGTGCGTTTCACGTGGCCGCGCGTTAGCCACATCTTATTATTATTATTATGCTTAATAGCAAGCGAGGCACCAATGGTGATGCCGTGCATCTCAATATTCTTTGAAGGTCTTCATATAATAGAGTGTGTTGTGTGTTGGTATTTCTTACGTTCACAGATAAATCCATAAGCGCACGGATACAGCTAAAGCTTTTTACCAGGAGTATTCTAGGTATCGTATCCACAGGGAAATGTGTTAAGTTAACAACAGACTAACTTAACTAGGGATAGCAACAAGGTTAAGGATAAATAGGAGTGTAGAGAGGACTTGTAAGGCTTTTATCTTCTTAAGTTAGTGTTGTATTCTAGTGTTCACCAGGAGACATTACTAAGGAAGAGTATAAACAGAGTATGACTTCTTCCGTCGTACACAAGTCCTACTAATCATACAAATGGGAGGTGGACTACAGATAATCAAAAGACTGTCACTCTCGGTCTATCACACGATCCGAAATGTAGGGTGTATCCACGAGTAGCCTAGAGTCTAAGCACCACGCTTATACTAACGATTACTACCTTAACCATGCAGCCAAGGATTAAAGCACTCTAACGAGTCGTGATCCTGATGAACACAAAGCAAAACTACTTTAAATCAGAAATCAATTACCAGGGTTGTCTCGAATGCAGGCTCGAATAGACCCCGAATCTAGCAAGGTACAAGTCGTAGAGATAGTACCGACAAACCCGGTACTTTCTCCAAACTCTTCCCTCACTCTCTAATTCACTATTTTCTATGTATAAAGAATATAGCCCACCCTAGAGGACTATTCTTCTCTTGAATTGCAATGCCTCCTAAAGGGGGGGGGTTTCTAGGGGTCCTTTTATAGGAGGCGCTAGCCACCCTGTGGGCCCATGAATCCGCACGGATTAATTTCGACTCTCCATCCGAACCGACCTTAATAAATGGTGGAGATTCATCCTTAGAGGCGGTGGAACAATTCTGGTGCCGACAGGTGGACCAGGGGTGGTTAGTCGACCTACATGTGGGGTCGCCCTACCCCACCTCTGGCTCCTTCCGACGTGAATCTTCTTCTAGCAGGTGCCCACATGTCATAGAGTCGAATAGAAACTTGGATGGGTTGACCGACCTACATGTGGGGTCGCTCAACCCCACCTTTGGCTTCTTTCGACATGGATCTTTGTCATTATCTCTTAGATGGTGGATTAGAGCCCAGTGAAGTCAGTTTCGTGTCGAGTGGACTTGATTTACTGACGTAGTATGGCCCACTTGGCCTGTTTTCTGGATAAACCTACATTCACAGAAACACCAAAACTTGTAGAAATACTTAGTTTAAACCACTATACCTATGTTGGTAATTGATGTTAAGAATAATAAGTCATATTGACAGTTTATAATTGACGTTAATGACCATCAACATTGTGCTGGCATTTATATATTAATTTAAAGAGATGAACACATGCATGCACCATAAAAGATAATTGTATTATTTCACAAAAAGAAAGAGAATTGTATCACACTATAAAAGAGTGAGTTTTTTAGGGGGCTCTCCGTCTATAATAACCGTTGGATCTATACGCCGTGCTATATGAGCCCTCCGTCATGCGTGATCTTACTCTTCCTCTATAACAACCGTTCGATCTACACGTTGTGCTATATAAGCCCTCCATCATCTGTGATCTTACATGTAAGATGTAAGACTCCTATTCAATCTCAAATACGTCTCACGATACGTCTATAATCCCACCCACCATAAAATCACGTTTATTTTAGGTACATGAGTCAAGTACGACTTGTATCCTTGACGTGCACCATCCTTTTTTTCACGTTTATTTTAGGTACATGAGTTAAATACAACTTCTATCCTTGATCTACACCATCTTTTTTTCCTTGGACTCATCTATGATTCGAATCTAGGTGAGAGATCATGCGATACAAATTGACGCACAGTTATATACAGTTATATAAAGACCTCACCGCCTGCATTATCATGTGTTCAAACGCATATTGGCCTCGGTTCACTGTTCTATGCGGGCCGCATGGTTAACGGTCTGCTACTGGTATACATGATGTTGTGTTAAGCTATCCGGGCCCCCAAGAAAATAATTCCTATATGATCCACGTTCAAATGATTGGACTAAGCCAAAAAATTAAAATTACATTGCAGCTCATAGTGAAAAGCTCAATCATCTAAAACAAAATTAAAACAATAAACTATATTATAAAAATTTGGGGGTAAATATGTACTTTTACCATTTATTAAAATTTACATTTTGTTTGCTTTGTGAGTCGGTTGGTTAGGCAGAATATCAAACCCGTAACCTAATCAGTATGCCTATTGTGGCGTTAATTAGTATGTATGTTGCAACCGTTATCAGTATGTATGTTAGGAACGATGTATGTTACGAACCCTAATTAGTATGCACGAGTATTCGAAATATACATTTGAGAATTCTCAAAAGTACATGCCTAAGGATATGGTGGGACAAACTCCAAACACTAACCATTATTTATGACGCGACCCTAATGAGCACGTTTGTTGCGATCCTAATTGGGATGGGTGCTGGTCTGCTGGACCCCTAATTGATATGACAACTACAACCCTAAGAAAAGTATGCGTGTTGTGACCCCTAATCCGTATGGATACTAAAACTCCGGATAACTGCTGAAAACATATGAGTAGTAAGCTCACTCCAAGATGAGTGCTCTCTTCTCTGATCTACCTAGAGCCTACTGTAGCACAACTAAGACTACGATGGTTCTCCACCCATACAAGGATGGGTGTTCTCCATCCATACGAGGATGGATCGAAAGAAGTATAGAAATAGGATAAGATAGAAGCAACATGAGCCGTTTAAAAAGGTGTCAAGTCAAATTACAGCGATATATGCAGCTGAGCCATCCTAACGAACAAACGATTTGAACCTTGCTCAACATGACCCGATCAAATTGATCAAGCACTTGCCGTCTACCTTTATTGTATATCGACAATAAAATTAACATTTTCATTGCATTTGAAATAATTTTAAGAAACACGTGCGCGTCGCACGTGCATATTTGCTAGTTATATATATGTATCTCTTATTAAGAAGATCTTATAGGGTGCCGAGTGCTAAGGGTAAAGGTCATGAACATACGTGGAGTGCATTTAATTTAAGTACAGATGGAGGTGTGATTTAAATAATTCCTTAGGCCTTGGACCAAATTCTTTTTTTGTTTTCTAAAAATATGCATATGATGAATCCCCTCCTTTAGACACGAAGAAAGTATAGGGTTGGTCTTGGCATAACATATTCCTCTTTGACTTTGTTATCAGGCCATTCATCAAGCTATAAGGCTGTTCACAATCTAACAACCATTTGTATTTTTTTGAGTCGTGAATACAGCAGGGGAGGCCCCCACTGTAGATTTTATTTTATTGAAAAACAACAACAACAACTACTACTACTACTGTACAGAGAGGTCAAAGAGCTGCACAAAGGGAAGACCAAAGAAAGGAGGCCCGAGCAAGGCCAAAGAAAACAAACCCAGCCAAAGAGGTCAAGAAGGAGAAGAAAAGCTGTTCTTTTGGAATCGCAAAATCTAGAAGCTTGAAGCCTAGCCTCGTCAAGGAAATTTTGTCTCCAAGAATCAAAGGAGGGGCGGCCACGATCGAAGATAAAGTTGTTTCTCTGTTTCCAAATCCGCCATGCCCCAATGATGAAGAACTCCATGAAGAAAGGATTCAAAAATTGTTGTTTGGCTTGAATCATCATCTGGAAGAAGCTAGTGGTGAAATCCCATTGAATTCCAAGGTGTTGCCAGCAAGCTTGACTAAAAGGGCAACTGAAGAAGAGATGAAAAGCAGTTTCTTCCATATTGTTGTTGCAAAGGACACAATTGTAGTTGTTTCCTTCCAGCTTGTGCCTTTTCCTTTTGAGAATATTTCTTGTAATTAGTCTATCCATTAGAAGCAACCAAGAAAAAACTCTGAGCTTGTTGCAACAACCATTTGTCTTGTATCAGAATTTGAAAAGACACAGCTAATAGGTAGGCAATTAATAGTTAGCTAGCTAATATTAGCTACGAACTATTAGCTAGCTAACTATTACTCCCCCCTCCCAAATTATAAGTGGTTCTAACCTTGTTATACATCTAGACATGGCCTATATCTAATGTATATAGAAAGAACAATGTGCATAGACAAAAACAAGAATAATTTATAATTTGGAACGGAGAGATTAACTGCTAGTGGATTAGGGATGAAAATGGCTGAAAACAATCGAGGTGTATGGATTAGGGATGAAAACGACATGAAACAGTCGGGGCATACACACCGTTACACAACTAGCGCAACGCTTTGCAATAGCCAGATGTGACGTCGCCTTTTTTGCATGGGGTTAGTTGTATGCATGATGTACACAAACGGACACATTCCATGGCCACACAACATCATCAAGTGGGTGGAATAGTTAGGTGTCCATGTCGATTGTCTTCCCGCCCCCGCCCCACCCGGCAAGTGGCGCGATCGGCATAGAAATGCCGTCATCGATGACCCAGAAGCGGTGATGAATGAAGGGCTAGGAGATGGCTGAGCACCGACCTCGCTAGTTCTGCTAGTCCAGAGAATGTGTAACACACACATCTAAAGCAGAATAGCTTTCCAAATCCAAGAACTCAAGAAGTTGATGCTAAGAAACTATTCGTGAACCTAGCCCATGCATATTATATTCACTCACAAGTTCACATTTAGGTAATGTACGGAACACTTCATGAACTTTGAATAGAAAGTTGCCATGTCTATCTTGAAAAACTGGTAGATATGGGAAGGAAAAAAAAACCATCAGAACATGATCCAAGCAACTCCCCGGCGATGAGGGACGACCCTTCCCTAGTGCCGATGAGGGTCACCCCTGATTCCCCTGTCCATGAGCATGGCGCACCACCGCGATCTGTGAGGACGTCCACGCGGGAGGGCCCGCCTGCTAGCCTCTCATGGAGATGGGGGTGACGTGGAGCGTCGACAAGAGACCAGGTGGCGTGTTCTCAGCCATGGCGGATCCAGAGTCGGGTGGAGATGGGATCCAAACCCCACAACCTGCTGTGGGGAGACGAGGACATCTACGACTTCTGGGGAGAGCTGTGGTTCATCCCCAATTCGTTGCCCTCCCCACCTCGGGCTAGGGTTAGGGCGAAGGAGGGGGATAATTTGGTGTGGATTAGGAGAGATCTATGGAGATCCAAATCCTTCACCCCCACTGACTACTTCCCGATCGAAGAGGGAGATTCCTGGAGCGAGGCTCCATCCAAGCTCAATTTCGTGGAGTTGTTCTGGGGAGACAAGGAGAGGAAGAGCTTTGTCCAAGTGGTGAAGGAAGCGATGGCTGGAAGGGGAAGTGGAAGAGGACCAAGGCCTCAACAGGAGGATGTCTGGGAGAGATGGGGTGGGGGCGGCTGGAACCAATTCCAGCATTTCCCGCCGCCACAACCGTTCTACAACCAGCCGCCTCCGCCGCCGTATGGGTTCTACCCAAATCAACCCCCACCTATGCCCCCATATCAACAAGGAGACTTCAACAGATTTGAAGGTCCAAGACTCCGGGGAGGAGGTCCCCAAGGAAGAGGAAGGGGAAGGATTCCTCGACAACCCCAAGCACAACCCATGAACCAGATGTAGGGTACCAGGGTGCCAGATGCTACGGAGGAAGTTATCCAACCAACTACCAGGAAAGGTAATGATGAGGCTCCTAAGGACAACAATCTTCATGTTGTTTGTTTCAACTGTGGTCAGATAGGTCACCTGAGCTCGGCTTGCAACAAGCCAAAGGTCTGTTTCATATGTCGTAGCACTGAGCATATTGTTGACCTATGCAATGAATGGAAGAAACCTGCATAAATTGCTCAGTATTATGGGAGTGCAAGCAAGGGGCTGGAATTTCACTACATTGATGTAGAGGAGAATGAGGACAAATTTAAGCATTGGGTAGGATTAGACAACTTTGGGGTAATCACCATTGAGGAGGGAGATATTGATGAAGAAGGAATTCTTGAGAATCTGAAAGAGCTTTTTGACAAAGAATGGGCCTGGCAGTTGAAGAAGACAGGAAGGTGGAAAAACTTGTGATTGGAAAAGCCTCTGTGTTTGATCTGAACAAGCCAGGAGTGGTAGGCTCTCTTAGTGTGTGGAATGGAGAGATTGAGCCAGTTGGCAGTTTGACTGATGTCTGGGTTCTCATACAAGGCATACCTCCCAAATGGGTAGAATGGAAGACTATGTGTCAGGTGGCTTCTGGTCTGGGTAGGCTGATAGAGGTGGACTGGCAAACTCTCTTCAATAGCTTTTTCAGTACAGTGAGAGTGAAGGTGCAATGTAAGGATCCCACAAAGATACCAAAGGAGAGGATGTATGTTTTCAACAACAAGATCCACTTGATTGTGTTCACACCAGAAGGATATGAGCAGTTGGATACTATCTCTGATGGTGGTTCAGACAAAGGGGATGAAGATGATAAGAAAGGAGAAGAGAATTTAGAGGAAGAGCTGCCTGATGATGAGTTAGGAGGAGACAAGAGTGCTAAAGATGATGGCAAGACTGAAGGCCAAGACCCCCCCTACAACAGGAGGACAAAACTCAAAAAGTTCCTCCGCTAGCAGTAAACAGGTCAAGAGAATGCTGCTTTTTGAGAATGAAGCAAAAGGTCAACAAGAAAAGACTCTGGAATGTGTTAACCTGCTGAGAGCTATGGGGCTTGATGAAGAAGAAGATCCTGAGGGGGGAACTGAAGTTGAGGTAGTTCTAGAAGACAAAGAAGATGAAGACACCTGTCAGTTACCAGAAGAATGGGTATTTGAGATTACAGAAGAAAGAGTTGGACTAGGCTCTGTAGCCTTGAAGGAAGTTGCCATGGAAGTTGATCTTGATCTGTCCTCCTTTGGAGAAGAAAGAAGCTCGAACTCAACTAGTCACAGCCTAGTGGGTTCTGGTGAAGAAGGATCCAAGATCACTCTGATGACACAAGATAAAAGAAATCAAGATCAGGAACAAATTGAACAGAGGAAAGGGAAAGGGAAGAAGAAGAACCAGTGGGGACCAACTATTCCTTTAAGGAGAAGCTCAAGGCACACCAAAGACGAGAGGCTCATGATGGAGAAAGCACAAGATGCCAAGAGGAAGTGGAACCTAGATGATAAGACAGGTAAAAACACAAAGATCTCTAAACCCCTTTTAATTTATGTTGCCAAGGAAATTGGTCTAGTTAATCTGGATAGAAATCCTGAAGATATTGACTCTATGCTAGATCTGGATAGCAGTAGGACTGCTGCTAGTCAGTTGAACCGTAAAGTTTCTAGCTGTGGTAGTATGCATGGTGTAGAGAAAAAAATGATTCTATTGATTCTTCTAGTAGGATACATGATGTAGAGAAACAGAATTATTATGTTTCTGCTTCTAGTAGTGTTATTTCATCATCTACTATTCACAAAGCTCAGAATGGAAATTATGGCTCCTTTAGGACTGACCAAGAAGAGGGATGGTCCATTGTAGGAAAAAAGAAGAAAAACAAAAATAAGAAATGATAGGTATGTTTTGGAATATCAGAGGTTTAGGGAAAATTAATAGGATTGCTGCCTTAAGGAGTAGAATCAGAGATCATCATCTGGATTTTGTTGGTATTATGGAAACAAAGAAAAACTTCCTTTCTGATGGGCTTTTAAGATCCTTGACCCATAACATCCCTTTTGAATGGGTTCATTTAGAAGCAAAAGGCACAGCAGGGGGATACTGATTGGTGCTAATTTGGACTTGTTCAATGTAGGAATAGGTGAAAAGCTGAATTTCTTACTTAGTGTTTTGTTGACATGTAAGAGAACTGGCTTTTCTTGGAAGTTAATAGTTGTATATGGTCCTGCATATGAGGAACAGAAAAAAGATTTTTTAGATGAGTTAGATTTTGTTATGAACATGTGGCAAGGCCCAATTTTGATAGGAGGTGATTTTAACCTAGTAAGGTTTGTTAGTGATAAAAGTAATGGTTTGATAAGCCACAGATGGGCTGATGGCTTCAATAGCTGGGTAGATAAGTGGGCCTTGATAGAGTTAAATGCTAGTAACAAAAGATTTACTTGGACACATAATTATGACTTTCCTGTGCTAGCTAAGATAGATAGGGTCTTTGTTACTACAGCTTGGGAAGCTGCCTTCCCTCTGGCCAGTGTAAAAGCTCTAGATAGATACCCAAGTGATCATAATCCTCTTGTCATAAATGCTGGTGATAATGTCAGTTTTAGAAAAAAGGTTTAGATTTAAAAAATGGTGGCTTGAGAGAGAGTTTTTTAGAGGGATGGTAGAAAAGGCTTGGAACTCTTCTGTCTCCTTTAGAAATAATATGGATAAATGGCAGTTTAAAGTAAGGACCCTTAGGAGAATGGTGAGGGGGGCAGCCAACGAGGTTGCAAACTTAAATAAGACAAAAGCCATCCTTACAGGGAAGTTCAGTAGGCTTGAAAATCTGGCTAAAATCAAAAATTTGGACCCTGAAGAGCTTAGTGAGTTCAGGGCGGTTGAAAAAGAGTTAGAACAAATTTCGTCCTTAGAAGAGATTAAAGCTTGGCAAAGGTCTAGGGATAGGAATTTACTAGAGGGAGATAGGAACACTGCTTATTTTCAAGCTATAGCTAATCAAAGAAGAAAAAAAAGAGTGGACTGTTTGGAGAGGCATAATGGGCTAGTATATGACCAGAAAGGAATTATGTCTATTGTAGTAGACTTTTATAAGAATTTGTTCGCTAAGGAACCTGATACTAATATTAAGTTAGGCTCTCACTTTTGGGATAGCCAAGACTGTGTGACAGAGGAAGAAAATGAGTTCTTGTTAAAACCTTTTACAGAATCTGAAATTAGGGAAGCTATCTTTAGTTGTTATGCTGAAGGAGCTCCTGGCCCTAATGGGCTTCCTTTCCTTTTTTTATCAAAAATTTTGGGAGTTGATTAAAAATGATTTAGTGAATCTTTTTGAAGATTTTCATAGAGGAGTTCTAGATTTACATAGATTGAATTGTGCTCTAATTACCTTAGTTCCCAAAGTTGGAGAAGCTACTAACATGAAGCAGTTTAGACCCATTAGTCTGCTTAACTGCAGCTTTAAATTTTTTTCTAAAATTCTCACTCTTAGGCTTACTTCTATAGTCCAAAGAATTGTGGCACCAAACCAATCTGCCTTCATCAAAGGGCGCTATATCCTGGAGAGTGTAATTCTGGAGAACAAGGAATTGTTCTAAAACTAGATTATGAGAAATCATATGATAGGGTTAGCTGGACTTTCTTATTTGAGATGCTCCTTGCTAGGAATTTTAATCCCAAAGTAATTAGTTGGATAAAACAAATAGTAATGGGGGTTCAGTAGGTATCATGCTAAATGGAGAAGATAGTGCTTATTTCAAGACAGGCAAGGGGCTTAGGCAAGGTGATCCCCTATCTCCCTTCCTCTTTAACTTGGTTGGGAATGGGTTATCTAGGATGTTAGCTAAGGCAACCAACAAAGGCTTGGTTAGAGGTTTACTGGAGGATTTTAAGCCTGGAGGTATAGTGTCACTGCAAAATGCAAATGACACTATCTTGTTTTCTATAGCTGAGGACTCAGCCTTAAGAAACATTAAGTGTGTTTTGATGTGGTATGAACAAATATCTGGTATGCGTATAAATTTTCATAAAAGTGAATTAGTGCCTTTAAATTTAGAACCTGAAGAGGCCCATAGATTAGCTCACATTTTCTCTTGTCCTTTAGGAGCTTTTCCTACCAAATATCTAGGGGTACCTCTTCATTATGACAATCTCTCTAGAGAAGATATCCAACGCTTGGTAGATAAGATTATGAAAAAAGTGGCTGGTTGGAGAGGGAGGCTCCTCTCTCTAGCTGCTAGGGCTATGTTGCTTAAACACATGTCTGTCCAGTGTTCCTGTCTATCTGTTATCTTTTATCAAGTTCCCCAAGTGGGCTATTAAGATCCTTAATACTCATATGAGTAATTACATGTGGAATGACTCAGTAGAAAACCATAGATATCACCTGGCAAACTGGGAATTAGTGTCAATGAGGAAAGAATACGGTGGACTTGGTCTACCTAATCTGAGAGATCTTAACATTAGCTTATTAGCCTCCTGGTTGAAGAGGTATAAGGCAGACAATGACAAGTTATGGAAGGAGCTTATTGACTTCAAATATGAAACTACAAAACCCAATATTTTTCAGACAAAAACAGTGGGGGCTTCTAGTTTTTCAAGGCTTTATGCGGGCAGCCCAGGCTGCCAAGATGGGCTATAAGTGGAAGGTAGGCAATGAAAAATGCATTAGGTTCTAGGAAGATAACTGGTTAGGATCTTCTAGTTTGGCTATCCAATTCTGGTCGTTGTACAAGATTGTTAATGAGAAAGGTAAGGTTATAGCTGATTTATGGGATGGATCTGACCTGAAGTGTACTTTTAGAAGGAATGTGTCTCAAGAGCTTTACCAATCTTTGCTAGATATTGTAGAGTTGGCTTCAACAATTCAGTTCACTGATGAAGAAGATGAAATGTTGTGGTAGTTTACTTCTTCTGGGGTATATTCATCCCAATCTTTATATAAGATTGTTAACTTTAGTGGGATTAAAACAGTCCCTGTATCAGCTGTGTGGAGTCTTAAGGTACCTCCTCGAGTACATCACTTTTTATGGTTGCTGATTAACAACAGGGCTCTTACTAGAGATAATTTAGCCAAAAGGAGAAAAGTTGAGGATGAAAACTACCTCTATTGCTTAGAAAAAGAATCTGTGCACCATGTTTTCTTTGATTGTGTTGTAGCTAAACAATGCTGGTGCATTATCTCAGATATCTTAGGTTATTCAGTAGGTGAAAATATGCTTGATATTGGCAAATTCTGGTTGAGTAACAAGAGGCACTGTGTGGTTAATATGATTTCCTCAGCTGTTATTTGGTCTATCTGGAAATTAAGGAATGATCTGTACTTTCAGAGGAGTGGCTGGAGAAGCATGGAAATGCTTCTTTTCAAGATCAGTGGGCTTTTACAGAACTGGATAGTTCTGTGTCCATCCGACAAGAAAGCCTTTCTGTTGGACTTCATCAACAAGATCAAAATGGCGGCGAGTAGAGTCTTATGGCTTCCTTTTTGGACTCAAAGCATCAGCTGAAGATCCACAAAGGAGATGATGAAGAATCAGCATGGAAGCACAAGGAATCTGAAGGGTGTGAAGCTGTTTCAAAAATGGAGAAATCATGGTGGAGCATGCTAGACTTAGCTATTGAGTGAAGTTTCTGGGAAGTTTGAGTTTCGCGGCTATATGCCTGCTTTACCCTATTTTTGTTTTTCAGTTCTTGCTCTAGCTGTTATCAGTACTGGTGGACCATCTGGCTTATAACTTTGTGCTGTAATGACTTGTGGTCTTTCGATGTTAATTGGAAGGTCGGGGCAGTTTGCCCTTGAACTCTAAAAAAAAGTTCATGAACTTCTCGGACACACGCCAGTTTACAAGCCTTCCATAAAGTTCCAACGTCCCTGACAGGCTTATTTAGCCCTTGGAAGGCACTACTGACGCTTTGCACACTAGACACCAGTTCTTCTGCCCAAGCCACTGGCCTATGCAGCACAATGGTACCGGTGCTCGCACGATAGCCTCCCAACTTTTTCACCCTCCATGTACTCTTCCTGGAGCAGACAAAGATGTTTAAGTTTCAGTCCAAAACAAAATATTTCTGCACCCGTTCCTTTGGTTATGCACATGAGAAGACTGAAAAAAAGTTAAACCCTAAAAACATCAATAATGGAATAATAAGCAGTACAGTGCAAAATAAAGCATAAATAATATTTGCAGAAAGGGTGTTGGATTGGCTCGATAACTTCAAGCCTAGTTTGACGACCCCTACCACTGATATCGGAGAAATACAACCTGTATAATTGCGGTTTTTAGAAAAATAGGCTTCTCTATGGTTCAGTCACTTTTGAACCTTGCAAACGCATGTGAAAATCTTGGGTGCTGTTAGGATCAGTGATGAATCTAGGATGAAAGTTCAGGGGTGCTAAAAGTTAATCTTCAACCTCCAACCTCTCCTCCTCAAAGCAACCATGGCAAAAATTCTTGGAGGGGCTCTAGGGGGGCTCCATAGGATCAGCAGAGGTAGGGGGCTTGAGCCCCCTTGTCGCACCGCTAAATCCATCTTAGGTCAGAATGTAAAGTATTTTTATGGCTGGCCATTCAAAACAAATGTTGGCCAGCGGTTGACTAGCAAAAGGAGCTCTAGCGCACTCGAGCAATGTGTGCCATGTGATTAGGAGGAGGAACCTGCCCAACATATCATCTCCACTTGTGTGTTTGCTGATCAATTTTTGGTATAATTTGCGCTCAGCTTGAGCTGGACAGAGGTGGCTCCAAGACGTAATGAATTGAGCTTTGCAGATTGGTGGAGAAAGGCGAATCGAAAGATTGATAAGGCCGATAGAAAGGGGTTTCATAGTATTGTGATGAATCCAAAGAAACAAGCATAATCCGAAGATTTGGACCAAACCAGAAACCAGAAACAATAGATCCACACAAGAAAAGGGTACAAAAGGAGACATCATCTTGCTACGAGCGACAAACAAGCAAAGGAAACAACAAGCAAGGTGGAAGGTCCAGACAAACAGGCACGACTGCAGTGGATTTGGAGAAGAGGAAACAGATAAGCCACAAAGGAAAAAGACGAGGGTCGTGGAACACCGAACACCACCATGAGCCGACGAAGAATACAAAGTGGTCGGCGGACCACAGCCGGAGAAGAAGCAGGCACACCAACCCTAGATGCAGCAGAGAGACAGGAGCGGGAGAACTCTCAAATCGCAAGGGCCGGGAGCATCTACTACCGCGCCGTCTAGAGCAGGGCAAGTGATGAAGGCAAGTGGAGCGAGCGAGGGGAGGGGAGGAGACGCGACGAAGAGCACGGGAGAGGATAATGGACGAGTGAGTCCGTAACTTTCTTTGTTTGCCTGTGGAATTCCTTGCATGACGCTGTAAGGAGGGAGAAAACGAAGCTGGAAGTCAGAACTCCTTGCATGCAGTGCAGTGCATTAGTTGCCAGTTTTGTTCTTTTTTTCCCGTAAAATAGTAGACATGCATGTGCGACACACACATGTATATAAAAACATACATAATGGTGGAACTAAAAAATTCTTAGAATAGAACATATATATAATAAATAGTCTATTTAACAATCTCATCATGGTATGCTCACTCCCCCTCAACCAGGGCCAAGGGTAGGCCACTTAGATTAAAAACTGAAGCGCATGGCACCATATTCACTATTGACGCTACCGTGCTAAATTAGTACAGACCATAGCAATTATAGATGACATTATTCTTCAGCTTCAAAATAAGACAATAAATTAGTAATTGGTACCTGTAAAAAGATTACATTTGGTCTTCAATTTTCAGGTGGCAGGCTGCACTACATAATCAATTTCCAACCTTTCTAGTGCGAGGCTAATATCATATTTCCTAGAAACACTCACCTATAAAACACCTCCAATTGAACCGTAAACTGCAAATGAGTATTTAATTTTTAAATTGACTACTACTTAAATCTGTAAAATAATGTTTTAATGGGAATATTGATATTATGGTAGCACATAAGTTGGCATCAGCTGCTTACCTGTACAAACTTTCGTTTCATTGGCCGATAAAGCAAGATCGCGAGCCACCAAGGTTTTTTTTATGTGCTTCAAATCGAGGTAAAGCAAATGGGCTGGGGCTACAGAATACACTGGTCAGCCCAAGTAGAAGCCCAATGAAGTGTTCCCTTAGCCCAAGTGGTCGAGTATCGTCTTCTTCCTTCAGACGGCCTTCAAAACAGAACTTGGAATCCGCAATGGCGGACGCCAACCAGGGTTTCAAGAGGGTATCCATGCTGAAATAGTCCATCGCCCCTATGTTATGCCCACGCTGAGGAAGGATGGTCTTTGATACCAACTGTTATGCCCCGTGGCTGCCGGTGATGGCCGGCGACGTGAGAGAACAGCTAGACTCAATGCCGACGAATGAGACGAGGACACTCCCTCGATGTCTCGGTTTTCTTTTTCAGAAATACGATAGTTCCCAGTTCAGCTTACAACGCACGCTTATACCCAATTCTGGCCTATGGCCCACATGTCACAGATACATAAATAAGTAAGCAAATAAGATACGTTTGATAACTTGTAAAACGTAAAACACCAGTGTGCCATCTTCAGTCTTCCGTGGGTGTAGGCCTGACACCCTATGGCTCTGTCCACAAGCATTCCCTAATACTGAGACACCATGGCACCCTCTATGGTGGGGGAGTCACTCAGAGGTTCAGCTCCTAAGATTAGCAGGCGAGCTATTTGTGGTGGGGCGAGAGGGAGCCACTTTTTTAGCTTCCCTTGTCCCAAAGTTTCAAAGTCTTTTTCTTTGTATGGCTGCATGCAATCCAACCACACGTCCCCTCCCCCACCTTTGTTGGGGTCTGCTAGGAAACAATCTTCCGTGAGGACGGAGTAATTTGAGCCGAAAGAAAAGAAGAAGAAGATTGTGCGTTTTTGAAGGCAGAGGATTTTTAACTTTAGCCAGCCCCTTGGGAAGGTTAGTGATGATTTCTTCTCTTGTTCTTCTCATGGGTGTTTCAGATTCCATTTGCATCCGCTTGCCGTTCTAATTATTCGTTGCTTTGATGCATTCAGTGCTAATATTGGGACAAAATCCATGGAAGGTTAATGGCAACTAGTCTGCCTGTAGTTGAGGAAAATAATTTTGTGACGAAAAAGACAATTGGCCAAGTGCAAGAATTAATATTGTTAAAATAACTAGTCTGATCACCGTAATTGGAAGACAATGTCTACCTTCTTTGGTGTTCTTGTCTCTGATCCAGCGCTGCAGAGCCAGTTCACCCAAGTGCAGCTCAGGACCCTCAAAACAAAGGTAAGCACTAATCACTTCGATCAGTTTTCACTCGCGTCCATAGTTCTGATGTTGCATATTGTTTAACCGCATTGCTCCTGTTTTATCCTTTACTGTAATAGTTTGCAGCTGCAAAGAGACCAAACGCAGAGCATGTAACCATAAAAGATTTGCCCCCAGTGATGGAAAAGCTGAGGGGCATCCATGAGGTTCTATCCGAAGAAGAGGTCAGCAAATTTTTAAGCGAGACCTATCCTGATATGAACCAACCTATAGAATTCGAGCCGTTCCTTAAGGTACATAGGATCATTTTTTTGGTCTAACCTACTATCAATTTATCATTGTATTTATGTTGGGAAAAATTGCTTTAGTAATGCAATCTTGTAATTTTTTAGGAGTACTTAAATCTTCAAGCCAAAGGGAGCAGCAAATCAGGAGGCAAAAAGAAACTGAAGGGATCTGTGTCGTTTTTGAAAGCTTCCACCACTACTCTCTTGCATGTCATTAACGAGTCCGAGAAGACTTCCTATGTGAACCACATAAATAATTTTCTGAAAGAGGACCCTTTCCTGAAGAATTTCTTGCCAGTGGATCCAACATCGAATGAGCTATTCAATCTTGTTCGGGACGGTGTGCTACTTTGGTGAGCTTTTTATTAGCAGTGTTACTGCTACGCTTTTATGTTCTTCTACTATGCCATTTCTTCATTTTAACTCTTGTTCATGATCTTCTAAGGCTTGTCCCCTTATCTTGTAATGAATCAGCAAGTTGATCAATGTTGCTGTTCCGGGCACAATAGATGAGAGAGCAATCAATACAAAAAAGGATCTTAATCCATGGGAGAGGAACGAGAACCATACCCTTTGTCTTAACTCTGCAAAGGCCATTGGTTGCACTGTTGTTAACATTGGAACACAAGATTTGATTGAAGCTAGAGTACGTTTTCATGTTATCTAATTATGATTTTGTTTTCCTTTTTTCCCAATATAACTAGTCAAGAAGATAAGGAAGTCAATTTTGGAATGACAAATTGTTGACTATGTTGAAATACATTGTTATCCGCAACAACATTTTTAAAATGAAATAGTTCTTATACTCCATCATGTTTTACATTTTGGACATCGACACGGTCTTCAAAACATAGTTTTTACTAGTATATTTTTCCTTATAAAACTTTTATAAAACATGGTAAAATTATACTACATTTTGAAATAAATATCCTTACAACATTTTTGAACATCCTTACTCAACACATAAAAAGTAACATGCAACCAAGTTTGGAATGGTTGACTCAGGAAAACCCCAAAATGTCACTTATCTGTGATTGGAGGGAGTATTAACAAAACATTGGATGAGATAAACATTATCACTTTGGTAGTCAATTTATAATTTATGAATCAGTTACATCATTTGGGGACTAAATATCTTATGCTTCTGTGCAGCCTCATCTAGTTCTTGGGCTGTTATGCCAGATCATAAAGGTGCGTGCGCACAAATATTACTATATCAATTAGCAATTAGTAAAGAAATCTTCAGCGGTATAGTTTTGAATTGCTACATCATTTGCAAGCAACTATATGGTGGTTCACAATGTGTTTCACTGACCCTGTCTCAGATACAACTACTAGCTGATCTGGACATAAAGAAAACACCTCAATTGGCAGAGTTGGTTGCTGATGATAATGGCAAGGTTTGGATCATCATGAATTTAAATGTCATGCATGTGTAGAAAGAACTACCTACATAAATACATGGTTATTACAAAAAGAGTTGAGTCATGGTTAATTTGTTGTTCACTGACAAAATATTGCTAATTTGGTGTTGCCATGACTATATAGGAAGCAGAGGAGCTGGTCACCTTAGCACCAGATAAAATGTTGCTTAAATGGATGAACTTCCATCTCAAGAAAGCAGGGTATAAAAAAACTGTGACAAATTTCTCTACTGATGTGAAGGTATGTATATCTTAGTACACCTAGATATTATTCATTGTCATACACCTCCACATGACATTCCTTATAGACAAATGTTTCTTAGACAACCTATAGCATTCAGGAAAAGACATTTCCTTATAGACAGAAACAACTGCAACATGTGTGGCTTGTTTATGTATGGTTGTCAAATCACTTGATAATGACTATGGGTAATAATCACCAATCACCACATTTTCCAATAGTGCTAACACACATGGTGATAATGACTATGGGTAATTTTGTTGTTTCGTATCTTATGGATAGCTACATGCAGGATGGTGAAGCGTATGCTTACCTTCTCAGCACCCTTGCTCCAGAGCTTAGCTCAAAAACCATGATAGAAACTTCAGATCCAAAGGAGAGGGCGAAGAAAGTACTTGAAACCGCAGAAAAGCTCGATTGTACAAGATATGTAACGTCTAAAGATATTGTTGAAGGTTCGGCCAATCTTAACTTGGCATTTGTTGCTCAAATATTCCAAAACAGGTTAGTACGTAGAGAGAAAAGACCTTCCCTATGCCTGAATCTTAGGTTGACAAGAATTCACAATAAAGTTCAGCAATTAACTAGCATGTGTTATACTTATACCTCTTGCCTATGTCTTCACCATGAACACATTACAATAATTTGATACTGTTGAAATTTAACCTCTCAAATGCATTGTACGAAAAATCTTCTCTATTTTTGTGAACGGTGTACATGGTTTTGAATTACATTATCTCCCTAGCGTTGCTGTTCTGTTTTTTAGGAGCTGGATTACTCAACATTTGATGATAATAAAAACAAACCGATCAGATCAATTTTATAAAAAAACTATATATGTGTAACCAGGAAGGCATATTTATTAACTATGAATGTGCAAATATAGAGAAGATTCCCGTGACATGCAAAATTTTGTTCTTATTTTTAGTTTTGAGGAAAGTTATTAACACACGGACAGATGTCTATCATTATCTTGATTATCATTTGAATGTGCAAATACAGGAAAAACAACTGAAATACATATCATGTCTCTATCACTTTAGTCTTTCATTTAGTTTTTCATGGACTGCAATAGCATTCACACCACAGTGAATGTTGAATGTTTGTTCAGTTACTCCTCTAAAATAAAAGAGCATGACTCTTCATCATATCTGCCTAAACTACGAACAACATTCCTCCCTTTGTTAATGCATCTTGTGTGGAACGATTACAAACTTGTGCAGAAATGGTCTATCAACCAACACTGTGGCTCCCGTTCATCAAGATACTCCTGATGATGTGGAGGCATCTAGGGAAGAGAGAGCATTTCGCCTATGGATCAACAGTCTTGGAATTCCAACTTATGTGAACCATTTGTTTGAGGATGTTAGGACTGGGTAAGACTCATCTCTAAGAAAAAATAACCTTAGCTTTTTTTGGTATATATGTTGCTACCTTACCGAAGTTTATTTGCAGATGGGTTATGCTAGAGGTTCTTGACAAAATTTCTCCTGGGTCAGTTAACTGGAAGCATGCATCTAAACCACCAATTATTATGCCATTTAGAAAGGTTGAAAACTGTAATCAGGTTATCAAAATTGGGAAGGAGATGAACTTTTCTCTGGTAAATGTAGCAGGAAATGACATTGTGCAAGGAAATAAGAAACTTATTCTAGGTAAATACATGCTTATATATAAGCTTCTTTGATCTTATTCCAATTGTTACTTTGATGCTCTAGATTTGTTGTTCACATTTTCACTTATTATGGATAGATTATGTTATTTTAGCCTATCATATCAAGATTCAACTGTTTCATATAGTAACACCTATTCTTTAAAAGGAAAAAAAAAGAAAACAAGCACATACATATGTGAGTAGGAGGCTTAAATTACTTTTTTTTGGAGATATTAATGACCGTTAGTTGCTATTTCCTATAAGAGGAGAAAAAGTGTTTCGATTACTTCATTGAGTTTTTGTTTACTCACAGCTTTCCTGTGGCAACTCATGAGGACTAGTATCCTACAGTTGCTAAAGAACTTGAGATCCCACTCTAAAGAGAAAGAGATCACAGACGCTGACATTCTCATTTGGGCTAATAACAAGGTCAAGGAATCTGGCAAAACTTCCCATATTGAAAGCTTCAAGGTTCATCGATCAACCTCCACCATTTTGGCTAAATTGAGCTATCCTGTTATGTGCATAGCGTTAAGTTGTTCTCTCGATTCTCTAGGACAAAACAATAGCAGATGGGGTGTTCTTTCTCGAGCTCCTAAGTGCTGTGCAGAGCAGGGTTGTTGATTGGAACATGGTGAAGAAGGGGGAGGATGGTTCGTATCAATTTCATGTATATATATCGTGTTATCCTGTGAAGTTTCACAAGTACCATGTCATTTGCTTTCATGGTTGCAGAGGACGAGAAGAAGATGAATGCAACATACATCATCAGTGTTGCTAGGAAGCTAGGTTGCACTGTCTTCTTGCTGCCTGAAGACATAATGGAGGTAACAAGGGAATGCCGTATTAGTAGCATGTATAAATTCGACAAAAACGATATAAAAAATTAACAAGCTTATAAAAATTAACACTAGGCATACCCGAGGTCTTCGCTCAATTTCTGTTCCTGTTTGCTGTGGCAGGTGAACCCAAAGATGATTCTCACCCTTACTGCAAGCATCATGTATTGGAGCCTACAGAAGCAAGGGCCTTACCAAAGTCCAGGACCACAAGATACTCTTCCAGAGGAAGAGGAATGCGAGGAAGAGGAAGAGGAGGAGGATTTCGAAGGAGGCGTTGAAGATGGTGTCTCCGAAACGACCACTTGATAAGAATGTCATGGCTAAGACTAGGCATT
Source organism: Saccharum hybrid cultivar R570 (assembly GCA_038087645.1). NCBI lineage: Eukaryota > Viridiplantae > Streptophyta > Magnoliopsida > Poales > Poaceae > Saccharum > Saccharum hybrid cultivar. The sequence goes on along the minus strand of JAQSUU010000191.1, from coordinate 3,102,469 downwards.
TGCGGTTAAGTTACTGGTTTATCAGGGGCATTTCTGAAATGCTGAGGCAAAGAAATCCAAGGGAGCTGCAAAGAAGAAAGTTTTGGCTAACATAGTTGATTTCATTCTTTGCATGCCAAAGACAAATAGCAGCAATTCAAGTTTGCTTAGTTGGTAACAGTGCGCACAATTGCGCAGCCTAATCTTGTAAGCTAACTGTATGCAAATGTGAGAATAATAGCCAAATATTTTGCTAGACTGAGAGATCAAGATAAGGACATCTAGCTTAGAAGTATTTTCATCTTTCAGGGCCTTGGATTTGGGCCTCGTGAGGGGGCTGGTCCTTCTCGTTGTGTGGGCCTGGCCTGCCTGCTTGCCTAATTAATGCTGCTCCATTATTTGAGTTGACATATCCAGCGTTTGACCCTGCACATGCATGCATGGTGCCTTGTGATGGATACTGTTACGGTTCATCTGTATCTGTGGCCATGTTTAGATCCCAAATTTACCCTAAATTCCACTATGCAAAAAGAAGATTCCCATCATAACAAAATGTTGGCACATGCATGAAGTACGAAATGTAGATGAAATCAAAAACTAATTGCACCGTTTTGTTGAACTTTGCGAGACGAACATTTTGAGTCTAATTAGTCAATGTTTGGATAATTATTATCAAATAAAAATAAAATACTACAGTGCGCTGCAGTGCAGTACAGTGATTCGGCCGGCGCCGATTCCGGCGAACTAAACAAGGCCTGTATGTAAGGTGTTTCTCTCTTTCAGTGTATTGGCAGCAGAGAAGAGATATGTGTCAGCAGTCAGCTCTCTGCAAATGGTCGCATGGGGTATGCAGAGACAGAACCGAAACGCAACTTGTGAGGCTCGAACCAAAAGGCAGAACCATCGTCTAAACTGAAAATAAGAGAGCCAACGCAAGACTGAAGAGACAGACATTGACTTGGTGGTCTTCCTTTCTGAGGACGTAATCTTGTCTAGGCTTCCTGTGTGCTAGGTAAGCAATTTTGACCGGTCCTTTTTGTTCCTGGTGAAAAGTAAAAGATGATAACATCAAAATCCTTCCTTCTTTTTTCTCGATCTTCAGCCTCATCCATCTTCTCCAGCATTTGTAAATTGATCCCTGGTGGCTCACATTGTTGAGTGAAGTTAAACCAAACTACATTTTACAATGTTCCAAACCAATTCTGAAAAAAATTGCAATTTTTGAACAAGCGTTTTGGGTTTTTGTGCTCAGTGTTACACAATTCGCACAGTGGATCAACCAAACAGACCTCAGCGGCGTTAGAAACTTGTGGCCAAGGTTTGGGGTTTATACCTGATGATTGTACTCCAGTTCACTTGTTGAGGTTTGATATGTATATTTCTGATTTCATTATCAATATAATGTGCTGTCAGGAGAGCGCACAAATCAAGTTTTGAAACCACCTTATTTTTAACTAATATATGTGATATTGAGTAGCCCTGGACATAACCTTTGATGTGATTTAACATGTTCTTTCTGGATCAATGACAGGCGCGCTGTTTTCGTTCAGGCGACTGAAAATTAATGTAGGAGGAACGTTGTGTAAGTTTAGATCTAAAAAGTGTGAGCCTTTTTGCGATGTCGTTCTATCAGTATATATAAAGAACAGGTTAATTGTTCATTTTAATGTCTTCTAATAATTTATTTATTCCATGGCATGAATTGTACATTAAACACACCATTTGGTCCAAGCAAGTACAACACCAAGAGACAACACGACGACAATAGCTAGTGAGTCCAATCACCACACTAAGACGACATACGTACACACACTACATAGACGCATATGCATCTTTATTTATTCAAAATCAAAACCAGACTTCTGCTGGCGACGACGTAGTAGTAGAGTAGGCCCTATATATGGACATGGACGTAGTACTTATTATAAGATACGAGTCCATGCATATCTTGATCGGCATGTAGCTTCAGTTGTGGACCTCGGTGAACTCTGGGCGGTACATGGGCTCCGGGATCTCGTCGGCGCGCGAGCAGCACCGGCAGCCGCCGTAGTACCCGCGGTTGCAGCATCCCCACCGGCAGTAGCCGCCGTGGCCGCCGCCAGGGTAGCCGCCCCCGCCCCGCCAGCCCCCGCCCGGGTAGCCGCCACGGCCGGGGTAGCCACCCCCACCGCGCCAGCCGCCGCCGGGGTAGCCGCCACCACGGTAGTCCTGCACGTCAGCCTTGTTATCGACGTCCTTCCTCGGCTCTGCATGATCCAACACAGACATATAGTACAAGTTACCGTGGCTGAAAGCTGAAACAACGCGGAATATAACAAAGCTAGTCGTTATGCTCACGGGTTTGCTCGTTAGCTGCTGAGGCGACAAGGAAAACGGCGGCGAGCAGGAGAGCCAACACGAGGAGTCGCTTGGACGACGCCATGTTTATGTCTCTCTCTTTTCTCTGCAATTCTACTGGATCAACTGCGAGTGTGATGAGAAGCTATGCATGCAAACCAAGCGTATTTATAGGAAGGACGAGGAGGAGGCTGGATATGGCTACCGATCTTTCTGAGATCCATCGTCGTCGGCATGCAACTGTAGGGCTACTAGGGCCCCATGGATAATTATAAGCGTTTGCCGTTGGGAGGAAATGGATGGCATTAAAACGTTGCCTATCGTGCTTGCAAGTAGCTCAGCCGCCACTAGCTGCGTCATCTCTGCGCGTTGAAATCTTGCATGCTCTCGGTGGGAAACATGCATGCAAATTTGACTCGGAAGCATGCAAGCATGAACTATTAACGCGTGTACATGTAGCAAAAATTGTAAATATAATAGGTTATCAGGCAGGCATGATGTAATAAATATGCATGTTCAACTCGAGGAACTGGCTAAGGGCGTCCGAATGGTTTTAAACAGCTAGTCTAGAATTCTATTGGCTATCAAAAAGAGAGATTAAACAGCTAGCAACTCCAGAATAGCTAGTCTAGCAGGATCTCTCAGAAACAACTCTCTCGCAGCTTTCCTCCATCAGGATAAGGCATCGATAATGAGAAAATAGTGAGACGGTTTTATATCCACATAAGGTCAAATTTCATAGCATTATGAGATGGCCGGTGATCTAGTGGGCAGATAACCTGATTTCTTTCTTGATTGCCTCTCTAAAGCATCTCCACCAGAACCTCTTTCCCCTTTCTCCTTAAAATCAGGTATATAGGGGATTGACAAAACTTAATTATAGAATTTAGGGGATATGTGCTCCAACAGAGAGCATAGGACATTTATGGAGGCATCATCTTGAACATGATTCTAGCAGAGATCAAAATATATGAGTGAAGACATGAAGCAAAATTTGTCATCTTGAAGAAAGAATTGAGTTCTATTCCCATTGGACTTCTATATTGCCATCGAAAGCAAAAACATGGTTAATACACTAGAGGTAATCATCATGATGAGTCAAATTTGGTTCTGAGAATGTTTCTTTAGTATGCAAGATTAACGAAAAACAAGGGGCATATGCTGACAACCAAAGTTGTCCAAAGGAGGTGGATCTAGGATGATATGGGGAAAATAGCCTAGCTGGACTTGTTTTGGTAACCTTTTCAAATGGAAAGATGGATTCCACCATTGCATTCCTCTTGACTAGGCGATTGAAATGCATATATAGAACACCCAATTTGGAGTCCGGATGAGAAAATTATGGCTTCAGGAAGATACACCTCTCAAAAACCGGCTAAGCCAATTTTGGTAGGCAAATCCGAGTTTAGAGTTGTATTTTTTTTATGTGATTTGTAAGGGTTTTTGACCCTTCACGGGATAAGTTCACCCTACCGTGTATAATTGTTTGTCTCTTGATCCGATGATCAAGGATGGCACTCTTGGCTTGCTCACCAACATAGGGAAACTTGCCGACGTCCACACCCTGACGGGGTCCCTACCTGATGAGAGCTTTGATTATTCCTTTGCTAGTTTGCACGAAACTACCTGTTATTTATCAAGTAAAGCATGATAGTGATCCTTGCGGGTTTTGCTCATAAATCTAGCCATCATTCACCGTGAAAGTGTGATAGTTAAGTACCTTTTCCTAGGCGAAACCCAATGAAATTGGCTAAGCCGGTTTCAGTAGGATCATGCCATCTCAATCTGTTTGTGATCCGAGCGTTCTAGATCTTTGCACTATGGGACCATACTCGGGGTTAACAGTAACTTTTAGGAAAATGCTTATTCAATGCCCCCCTCATGGCCATATCAGTTGGTTGGCAAGAGTATTTGGAGAACATATTTGACATAGCAGTACTCAACTGAAGCCCAAAGGCATGCGGGCAAGGATTTCAACATCCAGCTTATTTGTCATGATTCGAGATTACCCACCCAACATTCGATCAGCCGTGAAGGAATGGAGTTTGATGCTTGTGAGTTGTTTTAGGTGCCCTTGCTATTTTGTTCCTTTTTGCAGAGGACAACAGAGTTTGAAGAATTATTAGGATCCTCGATCGTTTTCTGTTATGATTTTTATAAAACATACGGGCAGTGAAAGGAGGAGAAATTCTAATTCCACTACGTTTTCTATGTGAACTACTGAGCTTTTACTTAACTCTCAAACCTTATTCGGACTGTATATATAGAGAGTCCTACCATTGTAATCATTAATATTCAGAGAAATAGTTTCCCTACTTTGCGTTCTTCTACTTGCATCAACTATGGGTGTGTTCACTTTCCATGCAAACCCAAAATATTTTCTCTTCCACTCATCACATCGAATCTTTGGACGCATGCATGGAGTATTAAATGTAGGTAAAAAACTAACTAATTGCATAGTTTGTCTGTAAATGTCAAGACGAATCTTTTGAGTCTAGTTACTTCATGGTTGATAATATTTGTCAGATAAAAACGAAAGGTGCTACAATAACTTTTCACCTACTTTTTACCAACTAAACACACCCTATGTTGATCGTGATAGATGGAGAGACCGAGAAAGAAAGGTTTAACCATTGGCGATCTGTTTTTCCAACAGTGATGATGATAAAAAAAAAGGAACGATGTTTTATGAAAAAAAAACAAAACAAAAAGGAACGATAGTCTCGTCCTTGTGGACCTTGTGAGTGCTATATATATGTATATTGTGCACAATCTATTTATTCCATGAGATGCATGATAGAAGAGTACACATTATATATATATATATATATATATATATATATATATATATATATATATATATATATATATATATATATATATATATATATACACACACACACACACACACACACACACACACGGCACACAAAGCGTGCGCGCACCTTCTTATTTTTATTTTATTCATGACGATGATGTGGAACCAAACTTTTATTGACTACGCAGGACGAACGTACTAGGACGTGTGCCTGCTGCCCATCGTCGCCGGACATAGTACGTGGCAGCAACTGATGATCAGTTGTGGACCTCGACGAGCTCAGGGCGGTACATGGGCTCCGGTATCTGGTCAGGGTGCGAGCAGCACCGGCAGCCGCCATGGTACCCGCGGTTGCAGCAACCCCACCGGCAGTGGCCGCCAGGGTAGCCGCCGCCGCCCCCGCCGCCGCCGCCGCCGCCCGGGTAGCCGCCACCGCCGTGCCAGTCCTGGACCTCCGCCTTCTTCTCCTCTTTGGCCTCTGCCACAGCCCAACACATAGTACAGATAATTAGTATTTGGGTGGAAGTTAATTATTAGTATTAGCTACAGTGCTCGCATGAAATTGAATGAACTCACGGGCTTGCTCGTTAGCGGAGGCGACGAGGAAGGTGGCAGCGAGCAGGAGCGCTAACACGAGGAGCGCCTTGGACGCCATGATTGATGCTATCGATCTCGGTCTCTTTCTCTCCGAACTGCAACTGTGGAAAGCTAGCTGCGACTGCGAGCTGATGAGTGTGATGTGCATGCGAGCCCAGCGTATTTATAGGCGGGCTAGAGCGAGGTGCGGTGGCCAGCTGCCGATCGATCGAGGTCGAGGCCCGTGGCCTGGGCGCCTGGCCAGTGATCGAGATCGTCTCGTCGGCATGCAATGCAGCCGTGTAGGTTTGGGCCCCATGCACGCAGGTGCAGGGTGCAGCTACACATGATCAATGAGACGTTAGCAGTTGGGAGGTAGATTGCAATAACGTGCATGAGTGCAAATGTGCAATCGTGCAACATGCATGCCTGCTGCTGCTGCTGCATGATCTATTGGTCTCTGCCAGTCCACGTACGTATAGAGATTATTTAAAAACCAGCTCGGCGGAAGACATGCATGCATGCCAAGTTTGACTCATGTATGTATGTGTGCATTAATGTTGCAAAATTTTTGTTTATATAGACCATACGCTCCGGTTACATCTTGGATAGACACGCAGGCAGGCAAGCAGCTTCATGGATAGCGAGGATAGGATAAATATATTTCTCCGGATCGAGCGATTGGGGCAGCTCCATTATTCCTGGTCTGGATAAGATATCGTCTGCTGAATTTGTCTGTCGAGGATGAGGAAGCGTTCGAGAGAGAGATGAGACTATGAGAGAGATCTCGGAGCTTGCCACCTCGCACCCATGTCCTTCACGCCGATGGCTGTAGTTAACTTCGTTACCATGTCTATTTCGGACTTGCTAGCGCCCAGACGTCCAATCCGGATAGATAGCGTCGGATGGTGCCGCACCTGCTGCACACCCGTGAGTATGTGGGATTTGCTCACACAAGTGGGACCTCCCCGTGCTACTCCGTTTCCTCACGCGCCGCTCCTTTCCCATGCGAATGCCTGCCTGCGCCCGCTCCACTTCCGGACCGCCTGCGCCCACGTGGGTCCTAGTGATCTGCCCCGCCTGTGGATGCATGCCCCGGATGCGTCTACTAGCCTCAGACACCCATACGGTGACCCATGGCGACGCCCAGCAGCTGCAGCCAGCGGCTATGGCAAATGGGTCTTATTATAATATGTGCAACACCAGATTTACTTTTGCAACATCCAGATGAAACACTTGCAACATACGTCAGAAACAGTTGAAACACTTGCAACATACTTATGAAATGTCAGGAAAACACGTGTGTAGCCATTGCAAACATACACAACATTCAGATGAAACATTTGCAACGTACGTATGAAACAACTGAAACACTTAAAACATACGTTTGCAACATACATGTATATACAACATCCAAATCTACTTTTGCAACATCTAGATGAAACACTTCCAACATATGTCTGAAACAGCTGAAACATTTGGAACATACACTTCAAACATGTGTATATAGCCATCGCAATACGTTCAACATCCCAGTCTACTTTTGCAACACCGATATAAAACACTTGGAACATACCTCTGAAACATCTGAAACATTTAAAATATACGTTTGCAACATGCGCTTGCTGCTTGGGAATGGAGACTCATCGGCGCGTGGAGTTCACCAGTGTAGATCGAGCTCGCCGATGGCGCGGAGCTCACTGCTCTAGTGGAGAAGGCCGCGGCGGGTCGCTCCGGTGGAGAAGGTGGACCACACACTGGAGAAGGTCGTGAGGCGGAGTGGGGAGCGCGCGGGAGATGGAGCACAACACGACGGGGGACGTGGTGCGGCGACGCGGGATTGGGGAGCTGCATGGCGCGGGATGGGCGCACGCACGGGGGATGGAGCGAGCGGATGGCGGCAGGGCTGTGCGGCATAGGTGGGAGCGAGCGGATGGCGTGGTGATTTTTGCGGTGCGGGGAGCGGCGTCCGGGTGATCGGACGCCCTATTCCAAGCATTTCTGTTTTTCTATTATATGCAAACGGCAGTCTTTGTATTGTTATTTGAGCAAATAATCTTGGAACTACATCCTAATTGACCCCTTCTCTTAGGATGTTACCACTTTTGTTGATGTTACCATCATTAAAAAATTAGGGGAGATAAGAGAGATCGTCCCTCAACCTCTTCATGTGACTGATAAAACATACTCCCTCACTTCTAAATCATAAGTTGTTTTCACTTTTCTAGGTATACAACTTTTACTACAAATCTATATACACAATAGATCCCTAGGTGCGTAGGACGTAGAAAAACCAGAATAACTTACGATTTGAAACCGAGGGAGTATTAATATAATATGAAATTATGAATGATATTCTTACATGCTTTTGTTATTGCCTTTGGTATGTTCACACCGGAAAAGAGTGCAGTTTACTTCATCAGCAATATGTGGGTGTGTCAACGTGCATGATGATATCCTTAATTACCCCTCAAACCAACTTATACGACCTTGCTCAATTTTGATAGGAACAGATGCATGAATACATAGGTGTAATTCATATATGCGTAACAACTTTATTTCTAAGAAAGTCTTAGTGTAGACTATGTGCTGCATTAATTCATGAATTTGCATTAAGTAACAAATCATGCTGCAGACTATGTGCTCAGTTATGAGATTTGAATTGCTTTCTACTTTGTGTAAAAATGATTCTTTTGGTATTTGCCGCTGAGCAAATTGATTACATGCAGATAAACAAAAAGCTCGATGCATCATGCATGCGTGCCTGAAGTTGTTCCGTTAGGTGGGAGCTGCTATATGATGCACATGCTTGCCTCATAGTTTGTAGAGCCAAGCTTCAAGCCAGATTTATAATGCGCCATATATAGTTGGTCAAGCAAGATTTATGGTTCTCTATATATGAACATGTCACAAAACTATATAGACTAGTACAATATATATAGTTGGTTAGATTTTTTGCAGTGCCAAGGTAGCTAGCTTGGGTAGCTCAAGTGGCCTAGCAGCAACACGGTCCATTAACAATGGTCACGGCCGGTCCATGCATGATGCATGTACATCAGACAATTGTTTCTATTTGTTGTTTTTTTTCTAATTGTAATTAATAATTAATATCTCATATACTACCATTTTATTGATATGGTATAGTGGCAATGTGGCATTGCAGTGTCCTACGTTTGAGAGGTATTCTCCAAATCCTTTCTCTTCAAAAACAGGATTCAGCTGTTTCTGAGAAGGAAAATGGCAAGTGATTTTAGCATTTAGAGTTATAAATAGAAACATTTCTTGGATTCACGTGAGAATCCAAACAAGAAAAACATCACCTAAAAATCTGAATAACCTTTTCTCCTTTTTGAGAAATCAGATCCCTGAGAAATTGTCATGAACATGGACCTCAGTGCTGGGCATCTTTGCTGAACTTATGGGCTAGCGGCTTCGGAGGCCTTTGCCAGGATAGGAGCAAGGTAGATAGAACATCAATGTATGATCGGAATGAGGCATCAAACAGAACATGTCAATTTGTTATAAAAAAAAGAGAACATGTCAATCTTCGTCCTTTGTTCAAGAGCGCTGTGCCTATTGCTCTTGATGCCTCCCTCTGGTTGGCAATGGCAAGTCCCTGTCCCTTGGCCTGCAGGAACGGATCCCACTACCCATTAAGGCCAACCAAAATGCTCAACTAGGCATTAACCATGCTTTGCATTGCCTTCTCCATTTATGTAACAGTTGATATATATACACCAGCACACCACGGTCACAGATGCACTGCCGGCGCCTCTACGGTCTCTCTCTCTCTCTCTCTCCTCTCTACGCTATTTGCCTCCCAATACAAAGATACAGACGACAATTCGTTTTCCATGGATGTAACGTCTGATGTCCATAGGCTATTCCCTGATTGTGGTTTCTCACGCCCAAACATTTTTTTATTTTGCTATTCATGTTAGAGTTCAAAGATTAGTTAGCATTTTTTCTGAATTATGAACCATGCATATGGATTATATTTGATTGATATCTATAGGATGCACGCTGCAATGGTACTAGGAGATTGCGAGCTTCTCTGGGTTGATCTGAATTGTTGCCACGGAGTTTGCATCAAGTGATTTTTCACTTCATAGAATACAATACCCACTATCTAAAAATTAGAAATATTATTATTGGTTATTAGAAGAAGAAATCTCATTAGTACTTCTATTATGGTGATCCAATGATGTATCTTCTTGAATATAACTTATCCGTTTTTGGATGAATCCTATCTCTATTTGTATAATCCACAAATCATTATAATTTTATTACTTAGGAATATTATTGTTACTCAAGAAGGAATGTCATTATTAATACTTCTATATATCATGGTGATCCAATTTGTATCTTCGTGAATATTAACTTACCCCATTTTGGATGGATCATATCTATTTATTTACCCTACAAAAGCATTATTATAATTTTATTGTATATAACAACTTTGAAATGAGTTACACTAACTTTTGACACTTCCTCTTGAATCCAGAAGAACTATCCACGAATCCTTCTACAAAATTCCTGCAGCAACACGGGGGGCATCATCTAGTTGCTATAAGATTGATGGTCTATGACCATAGAAATGAACTCGGTTGTGTTTGGTAGGGATCAAAATTCTCATAAAAACGTTTCGGATCCAGGTTCTCGATCTTAAGAAACATTTTTAGATGGTGAATTAGAATCACTGGACCGTTTGGCTATAGTCTAGTTTCTGATTGAAAAACATATTTTTTTCATACAAAAGTCATATAAATGATAGTATGCTTAAAAAAATTGAAACTTTTTGCAGACAAAGAATAATTTAAATATAACCTATTTTAACCTGTTGCCCTTAAAACTGATTAGCTGCAAAATATGAAGTGAGAAGGAAGAATCAGAATCACTGTGAATTCATGTTCACAAGCGGAACATCACGAACGATCATTCCAAAGCGTCTCAAGTAGAAATGTTTCACTAGTGTGCTGTTTGGCTCTGATTCTAGCGATTTTCATAAGAATCAGGACAGCGAGGCGCTTGTGGTGACTTCGTCAATCTCGAGACCTGCCAACGCAGTCTTTCGGAGGTGCTCATAGAGATAGACTTTGCTGCGTTCGTTCATAGAGGTGAGGGTGCGTGTGTTGTGAGCGTCTGTGTCTTTACTGTGTAATTCGCAAAAAAAAACGATTCACGGTGCCAAAAGTAGTGTTATGCATAACCGGGTAACAGTCGCATGTTCATTTGTTCGATGAGTTGTTCGTGATCTACATCTAGCGCGCTTGGTCACATGCGGCATATGCCTAGATCCATCTTATTATTAGATGCATTCTTGAAGGAGAGTTTGAGAACAAGCTTTTACCATTGTTATTCCAAACGTAACACTTTTAGACTAATCTTTTTATACGAAACGGTGATAAAAGTGTAGATAGATATTGGACAAGGTGCTACGGCATGCATCATGTGTTCTATGCTCCTGCGAACCAGCAGCTCGAAAGACGTACGCATGTACGTCGATGTGGGTCTATAATACACGCCTTTATCCGTACAAAGGCAAGTCGACGACGTCGTCGCACGTTATTAAGGATGTTATATACCTAGTTACAGCCGTGTTATTTTGTAACAAGTTCCATAATAAGGAGATCCTCGCTACGCAGCTAGCTAGCGCGCGCAGCACCGTGGTAGCTCTCCGGTCCGATCCCTGGTCTAGTTCTTCACCTCCTCTGGTCGCCCAGCGCCGGGCGGCGGTGCCGGGCAGCACTTCTGGCAGCCTCCATGGAATACGTGGTGGCAGCAGCCGTACTCGCACGCGTGGCCGTACCCACCAGCGGATCCGCCGCCGCCGCTGCGCCAGTCCTTGACGCCGGCGTCGTTGTTTGCCATCTTCTCGTTGTTTTCATCTGCGTGGTGGATGAACGAATAGTATATATATTGATCAGAGCCCCCTCCATCAACATAATTACCATTTATTTGTACTGCCGATTAGCATAGGTATATATATGACTCAACGTCATCATATCTCTAGCTCGTGTGTAGTGAAAAGACGATAAGAAAAAATAGGAATCCAACAACGACGCACGAGTTTGCTCCGCCGCCGCGGTGGCGAGCACGGCGGCCGCCGCTAGGATGGCGAGCAGGAAGAGAGCCTTGGACGCCATTGATGTATTGATCGGTTGTCGCAGCCGCTATGGTGCCTGGTGGTGATGAAGAAGAGGGACGAGCGATCACAGTAGCAGGTACAGGTGCTATTTATACCGGCCGCGGATCCAGCACGGCACAGATAAGAGATAAGGGCGTAGTATACGTGAGACGGGAAGAGACTGTAGTGAGGACGGAGAGGTTGATATGCGTGCGTTCTCTTTATTTTGTTCCCACACGGCGGTCGGCGGCGAACATCCGGACGCAGGCCACCCTGTGTCCCTGTCCGTCGCGGTGTAGGCTTCTACCTTCTAGTATGTAGCTAAGCTAGCTGCAGGCAATAAATGTGTGGAGATCGTGAGCGATCGCTGGTGCGCCACGAACGCGCCTGCAGTAACGGTCTGCTCTCTCGCGCCGGGCACGCCTCGGGACTCTGACCCAAAAACGTCCCGCCGGGCACGCCTCGGGACTCTCAAACGGCACTCCTACCGCTCGGACGGATGCTCGCGGCCGGACACATGCGGCTACAGTCCGTTTTCCTGCATGCACGCATGGGCACGCGCCGGGCGCACGTTGCTCGCTCGCGTCTGCGTCTTTCGGCCACGCAGGGCTCGCGTCGCCGAACGTCGCTCGTGTCACGTGCCCGCGGGGACCGCTCGTGCCCCTTCCAGTTCCCACGCGTATCCCAGGTGTAATATCCGATCTACCTTTGAAATATTCTGATGCAACACTTGCAACATATAAAAAAGACAAATAAAACATTTAAAACATGCACTTGAAACACTGGCAAAAATAGTTAAAAAACACTTAAAATCATTGCAAACATATATAACATCTAGATAAAACACTTGCAACATATGTGTGAAAACATATGCAACATTAAAAAAACACGCTTGCAATATACGTCTGAAAAACAAAGGAAACATTAGAGAGGCTCTTGCAACATACATGTACAACCATTACAACATATGCAACACCCATATAAAACGCTTGCAACCTACCTCTAAAACATCTGAAACATTTAAAACGTGAGCTTGCAACGTGCATCATATCCCGGTGCAGCCTCCTCCGCCGTCTGCATCGGGGGCCGCAACGTAGTAGCAGGCAAGGCTGGAGGGCTTCCGTGCCAGGGCCTGACGCTTCTCCTTGTACTGGCGGCGCCTGTTAGCGTCCTCAGGCTGGGCGGGTGGCGGAGCAGGAGCAGCGGACGCGGAGGGCGGAGCAGCAGCAGGAGCGGCGTGTGGAGCAGGAGTAGCGGCAAGAGCAGCGGGGCGGGCGTGCGAGGAGGAGCAGGAGCAACAAGGGGCGAGCGACAAGGGGGCGGGCGGCAGAGGAGAAGCTAGCAGCGCGAGAGAGACGGCAGGAGCAACGGAAGAAGACAAACACAAGGTTTATTGGACCGGCTGGTCCGTATGGACATGGGACGGACGCGCGTGTTCTATCATTTCCGTTCTGATATGCCTGCCTACTGAGTCTTGACACAGCATGGTCCATACGGTTGCGGTCGTGATATGTGTGCATGGCCCATGAACTCATCGGTGCTGTTCCAGCTTCCAAAACCGTTCTAGTATCGATGAATTGATCAGTGCTATACTGCTGCAATGTCTTGCTGTTTAACATATCTTTTCCCTGCAGCATCTTTTACACACTACTCGTAGCACTTCATTGAGACGTCGGAACGCGTCGCTTCGCTCTCTGACACCATGCTTGATCGGTTCGGACTTTTGAAAAGAAAGAAGCGTCCACACAGAACAATGTCAGCGTGTCCCGATAGCGAGCTCGCAGCTGCAGCAGCCGACGTACGCACCGGCACCGCATTGCCGTTTGCCGACATGCATGAGCCGGCCAGCCGGGTGCGTGCCTACCCTGAATCTGAATCACCTAACGGCGGCCAGCCCTGCAGCCGGTGAAGCTATCTAAGTACGTAGTACGTGGTAGACTGGTGGCGCCGTGGCACGCTCTCCGGGCACCACGCGCTGGCAGCCTGGCACAGGGAACAAGAGGGGCACACCGCACACGCGTGTCGGCACGCATGCTCGCGCACGGTTGCGGCTCAATCGCCTCCTCGTCTCTGCCCAGTTCCCGTGCATGCTTAAATGCTTCGTCAGCGCCATGCATGCTTTCTATGCATAAATAGCACGTGCACGCGGCCCTGCAACAGTGCAGCTTGCCACTCGTGCGCTCCAGTCTGGCAATACACCACTGCATGCACCCAGTGGCGGAGCGTGCAGCCCAAGCAAGGGGGGCCATTTTGCAAGCACGTGCTGAGCAAGAAGACACCTTACGGCAGTCCGAGAGCTTTGTAGGCTGGCAAGAGCTCTGTTGCGGCATGCCAAGTGCAGAGCCATCTGCGGTGAGAGATGTATAGCCACGGAAACACTGCCACTTTGACGAAGAAAAGCAGAAAGGAGAAATGGAGACTGAATGTGGATTGCGTTGTTTGCTATGCCTAGGGATGGACTGATTGCTTGTTAGCTGCCATGACTCTGCACTATTATTAAGTAATGGCCTTGTATTTGTATTTCTATTCCCTCTGAACAGTATATGGACTTTAGAAAATTTACAGAACCAAGGGGGGCGCCATGGCCCACTATGGCCCCCACGTAGCTCCGCCGTTGCATGCACCCATGGCGTCCAAGAAGGCTCTCTTCTTGCAGCTTGCGCTCCTCGCGGTACCATGCTGCTCGTGCGTCTCTCCTCACCGCACATTTTACTTTTGTTATACTTTGTTTCAGCGTGCGATACGATGCGGAAACAGTGGCGGATCTAAGGGGGGCTGGGGGGCTACAGCCCCCTAATGACTTGATTTACCACTAAATTATTATAGCAAAAATTTCAAATCACCATTAAATTTTCATGCAAATCAACATCTCTATTGTTTTAGCCCCCCTTAATTTCCATCCTGCATCCGCCACTATGCGGAAATAATATGCAACACGACGCTCCATATTAGTGCATGGTGCACGTGTGTTGACGGACTGATCATCGCCGCGCTGCACATGCTCTGCACTGTATATACCATGCAGATGAGAACAACGAGAAGGCGACCAACGGCGGGGGCGGGGGCGGCGCCGCGGCGGTCACCACGGCGGCGGCTGCAGGTATCGCTGCTGCTACTACGGACGCCACGGATGCGAGCGCTGCTGCGCGACCCCCGACGAGGTCCCACAGCAGGTGAACAACTAGATGCGCGCGCGCCGCCGCTCGATCGCTTCCTAGCTAGAATAACCCCTTCATGTGTAAACTAGCTGGCCAGGTGGCGTAGACGCGTAGTATATATACACTACTTACAGTGAATAAATGTCTCTAGTGTACTACGTACATGCAGACTGCAGAGATTTTACATGAACATATGGAAAACGCATGTACTCGTACGTACTAACGTACAGACGTACCCACACGCGTATAGCAAGACTGCAAGAGTGTGCATTGCATATGACTCACATGTGCTTTTGACTTTCGATGGATCGATGAAACCTACGAGTTTCCGGTAAAAAACCATGTATATATGTTCTTCCCTGAGGGAAACGACACTGTATACTTGAGGCAAATGTTTTGGACAATACTGACCGCATGACACTTCAAGAAGAATGGGTGACACTTTAGTACACATTAGAGACGCGGATAAATAGTCAATCAGAGAAATGGGAAAAACGTATCTGAAAATTATGTCTATTGGCGCGTAAAAATGTGTCAATGATATTAACTATTAAGACATCAGCGACATGTAGTAAACAAACAGGTCTTTGATGAAGAATCATCACATACAGGGTATGAGTGGCCACCAAATGAGGTCGGTCGTCCTTGGTCAGGCCATTTTTGAAGCAAGTTTGTGGCCTCCCATGCTGTGTTTGTTCAATAAATCTTGATTTATGATTTTTATATCCGTAACAAAAACTTGTGCCAAGGTGAACTTACAGGTTACATAAAAGTTGGGTGGGTTTCATATTATTAGAAAAGAAAAGGCAAAGTGTTTGTTTGTGAATCTTTGTGTTTGTTTGTCTCATCAAAGACGTGTTTTGGATATACGTGTCTTTGATGAGAATTTGCAAAAACAAAACGATAATGCTTTAGTTAGGGCGTTCGGACGCAGCTTATGTCCGGACATATCAGGTGAAACACAGAAATATCGAGAGACGGGTGCTCGTTGAATTAAATAACATGTCCTTCTTTTTCCCACCCACCCCACCTGCTCTTGCTCTTTTCTCTCTCCTACCTCTTAGTGCTCTCCCTCCCCAAGTGTGGTGCCAGCCTTTTCGCGTGACAGATGTAGTAGAGGGGAGGACGAGAGGATTCCAAGGTCACAGCTTGGCTGGAATCGGCATGCCTGGCAAGGCAGAGATGGGGAAGCTGAAGGGTCGAGATGGCGGACTAGAGGGGGGTGAATAGTTCTTTTTAAAACTTAATCGCGCCGGCTAACCGAAACAAATACGGAATTAAAACTATCGGTCTAGCCAAGACTACACCTCTCTATCTAAGTTCTCTAGCACCTTGCAAAGATCCTAATTAAGCAACTAAGGTGCCAAGTAAAGTAAGAGCTCACCTAATCAATTCTAGAGCAAGGTCACACAAACCTATGCACTAATACTTTACCAAACGATGGAGCTCCTACACAACTAGTGAAGCAAAAGCACAAAGCCCCTAAGCTCACTAGCAATATTCAATAATAAGGCAACCAATGTCAAATTAGAGAGCGCAAACTACTTAGCTACACAAACTAAGCAATGTGACTAACAATGTTACTCAAACCAAATTAGGCACGCAAAGGGGATACTTCTAGCTACACAAGCACAACTAGACACAAGAGCAACAACACAAGCAAGATATATATATATATATGAAAGTAAATACAAGTTTGTGTTGCACGAAGGCAAACCACCGAGAAGATGATGAATAATGTTGACACGGTGATTTTTCTCCCGAGGTTCACTTGGTTGCCACCAAGTTACGTCCCTGTTGTGTTGACCAACACTTCGTGGTTCGGCGGCTAATCGGTATCCACAACCGAGCTCTCTCAAAGAGCACCGCAAGAACCCACCATCAAGTGTGGTAACTCAATGACACGCTCTACTAGAATTGCTCTTCGCGATCCCCGCGGGGTGAGCACAATCCCCCTCACAAAGCTTCTCCGGAGCCTCGTACAATCTTCTTGCGAGCTTCGACGGAGCCTCAAGCCACCAAGCCGTCTAGGAGGTAGCAACCTCCAAGAGTAACAAGCACTACCGGCTTGCAACTTGAACACCTAGTGCCACTCGATACAATTCTCATGATGCAATGCACTAGAATCACACTCACTCGCAATCGATTCGCACTCTTGCAAGCACAAGTGAGTTAGATGCTCTCCTAGCACTCCCAAAGCATGGACACTAAGTCCCAAGGGTGCCAAGCACTAGCCAAGGCTGGCCACCACAAGTATTTATAGCCTCACAAACGAATATAGCCGTTGGCCCCTTCACTGGGTGTCTTTCGGATCGACCGGACGCGCCGGTCGAATTGACCGGACGCGCTGCACCGCGTCCGATTACTAGCAGCCGTCCACGTGTCGCCCTACGTTCAACGTCATCCGCATGATCTCAACGGTCGACTCAACGCCCCAACAGTCATCGAGCGACCGGACGCGCCGATCGCACAGCGCTTGCGCCCGCGAAGCATCAACCGAACGCACTGCTAGAGTTGACCGGACGTGTTACACCCGGTGTCCGGTTTGAGTCCAGTAAGCACCCACGCACGACCGGACGCGTTCGGTCGATCGTGACCAGACGCACCACCTTGTCTGATCGACCTCGCGTGTTTCGCAGTTTCTCTAAGACTTGACCGGACGCGCCGGTCCCGTGACTGACAGGACGCGCCGGTGCACGCGCTGCCTCTGCACGCGGGATGAACTGACCGGACGCGCCGGCCGCGTCCGATCCAGCATCCGGACCAGCGTCCGGTCACCCCTATGACTTTCTTTCACCTCCGTTTCTTCGCCTCCGACGCAGTGAAAAATAGGCGTTTCACTTCCACAAAAGTGCCGAATCCCGCTGAGCTTGCGAATGTGCCACAAACCCATCTCTACCGCTCAAACTTCACCTCCTTTGCAAATGTGCCAACACCAACAAGTGATCACCACCTTGTGCATGTGTGTTAGCATTTTCACAATCATTGTCTTCAAAGGAGTTAGCCACTCAACTTGCCACGCCACTTGATTCTAGCAACGATGCAAAGTTAGATCACTCGAGTGGCACTAGATGACCGATATGCAAACAAGTTTTTCCCTCTTGATAGTACGGTCATCTATCCTAAACTCGATCATGCACTTCTCTACACTACCTTTGACCGGTGAAATGAAATGCCCTAGGTTATACCTTTGCCTTGCGCATTCCATTCCATCTCCTTCGATGTTGATGCAACACATGCACCAACCAATCATCAAATGATATGATCCACTTTATATCATCACGTGACCGTATTGATTCATCGATCTTGACCTCACTTGCTCTTCACCATTGCGTTGGTCCATCGGTGACAAGTCTTGCTCAAGCTTCACCGTCACACGTGGTCCCTCGCTTCAAAGCCTCCGACTTGCCCTTCACACTTGCAATCGGTCTGTCGAGCCAAGTCATGTCTTGATCTTCTTCACCTTGATCACATGACTCCATGTTATGTCTCATATGCAATGAGCTCCTCCATCATCACATGTGCAAGCTTTACAACATCTCCAAGCCATTTCACCTTCATGGCATATGTTGCTCACACACATGTACCTATGGACTAATCACTTGTGTATCTCACATAAACATAATTAGTCCACCTAAGATTGTCACTCAATTACCAAAATCAAATAAGGACCTTTCAGAAGCACATAGTGCCCCTTCTCAACGCTCGTTCCCCCGCTCCAGGTACTTACTTTCGGAAGTGCCCAACCGATGTAGTGGAGGAGGAAGAGGAAAGGAATCCAAGGTCGCAAATGGGCCTCACCGTTGCCACTCCAACGCCTCCACCAAGGCAGCCTCCATCTGCTCTTTGTCCTCCTCGCCGATCTATACTGTTGTTTTCCACCAGGTAGGCCGTAGCCGCGCAGCGAACACTGTGTTTCAAGTGTTTTGGGCGTTTCGACTTTTTTTCAAGTGTTCTATCTAGATGTTGCAAAACTAGATCTGGATGTTACATATGTTTTCAAGTGTTTTAGGCGTTTGAAACCTTTTGTTTCAAGTGTTTCATCTGGATGTTGCAAAAAATATCAGGATGTTGCATATGTTGCAATGACAAAATACACATGTTGCAAGCCTATGTTTCAAGTGTTTCAGGTGTTTCACACGTATGTTTCAATTGTTTATCTTAATATTTTAAAAGTAGATCTTGGTGTTGCACATGTTGCAAATGGCTATACATATATGTTTCAATCGCATGTTTCAAGAGTTTCATCTATTTTAGACATATGTTGTAAATGTTTAATCTGAATGTTTCAAAAGTATTTCGAGTGTTGCACATGCTGCAATGGCGTCGGTGCCCGACGGACAGTGGCCTACCGTAGGGCTTCCGCTCCTACCTCGTGCGACACGCCTCACCCTCTCCTCTCCTCTCCCTCCCCTCCCTTGCCTTCCCCCCATCTCACTTTGGCGTTGGCGTTGGCGTTGGCGTTGGGGTGGGGGTCATCGAGGGTGCTATGTTCGGAGGTGCTGCGTTCGAACGCAGGTGCTGGCGTTGGATGGGGCGTGGGGGCGTGGGATGCGATGTGGGAGCAGGTGTGGGAGCAGCGTTCAGACGAGTCCTACGGCCGAACGTCTGGGCACTAGCCCTTCCGAAAACAAAATATACAAAAACCTTGATGCCACTATCTTATATATCAGACCCTATCCAGTAGCAAAATAACAAACAAACCCATACAACATTCAAATATTCAAATAAGTGAACAATGAGTATTCAATCCAATAAAAAAGTCTTATAGACATTACAGTCTATTTTTCACCAAATGGCAAGGACTATATTAGTTATTTAAAGCATGGTAACATTGAATTGTAAACAGTCCACCTATTGTTGGGATTATTGCCGAGATAATGCAGCTTTGAACTCTATCTACATTCTTATGAGTATGAACTCTATCTACATTCTTATGAGTATCTTGAAGTTGCAAAATATCCTAGTAATCTCTTTTTTTCTTGGACCTAGTACCAAAAGATAACTAAATAGTATCAACGATTATTAACCCTCACTTGCTATGGCAGCTTTTGTTGTAACAATGGAAAGACATGAACGAAATTCCATGAAAAACAAGAACAAATATCTCTATATTGCTAATTACTATATATTTGTGCTAACACATGGTTGATATGTGCCCATGTGTGTCAGTTGATGATGAGTGATTGTAAGGAGATGATTAAGCTTTGGTTGAGTTTGGAGACTAACCTTAGCGATAGTGTGGTGCGTGTTTGTGCAACATGTCTCTTGGCTTGTGATGCACAGGTGTGGAGCACAAAGACAGTTGATGGCTATGGAGATCGTCAAGTAGGGTCGTGTTGTGCCAATGGACTGGGAGCGATGAAGGATGGACGAGAGGCTTGGACCGAGGGCCGTGAGACTGATGGTGGGTGGGTGACACTTGGGGACATCGACTAGTAAGTGTACATGTGGAGGAGTAGGCCGTGTCGACGAAGTCAAGATGATGGTTGACCAATTCAAGCGGGGCACGAAGGACTTGATGATCGGGCGGTCAAGGACGGATGATGACACATGTTGAGATCGTGGACGGTTTTGCGAGGTTTGGGCCTCAAAACCCGGAATGGAGTTCGAGGTGGCCCATAACATGGTCGTGGAGTTTTGCGTCGAGGTGAAGCTATCTCTTGAAGGGCTCATGGCCATCGGATGCACGGATCTCTACATGGACCATTTTACCCCTAGGGTTAAGTGGTTCAGCCAAAATATGTAATAGCAAGTTTGGGATTGTGTAATAACTCTATAAATAAGAGGGGCGGCTGCCCAAACCAGCTGTCTCTTCCAGTGCTTTTGTCTAAGTCTCTAGGTAGTTCCCAGGAATAGCTAGTTTAAGTTTTCTGCAACTGTGTTGAGATACACAATCCGGAGATTGATACTCTGGTTGTATAACTTGTCCTCTGTAAGAACTAGACCCAGTTGATCTTGAAAACAAAGAAATCATTTCTCTAAGATCTGAGTCTAAGTTCTTGCTCATGTTGAATTTGGTTTTTCTTCTCTGGTTCTCCTCCCTTCTCTGTTTCTTTGGTTTCTGAGTTCCTGTGTTTTTGGAGATGGATTGAGGTGTTGGATTCATGCAAGGACCCTAGATGAACATCTTTGCCAAGTGATTTGGTCAGATTCATCACGAGCACGAAAATCCACCCTTTGGAGGATTTTTTAGAAAACCCTAACCTTTTTTATGGATTTTTCAATCCGCAACGTTTTAGGTATTTCTAGTTGTTGATGCTCTGAGGATATCCTCTCAACATCCACAAGAATTACCTGCAAAGTTTGAAATCCATTCGAGGTCGTCATTTGGGTCGAGTTTGGATTTTTTGGGAGGAGTTTTGGAGTTCTGAGCCGTGCAAGCAGGCTCAGCCGGCTCTCCTAACCGACCTAGTTGGTTCCTCCTTCGGCCGGCCAGATAGCACAGCATAGCCAGCCAGGCCAGGCAGCCAGCCGCCCAAGCCGGTTTCCCAACTTGTCACTAGACAGAACTAGCCAAGTCGGTCCTCTAACCGGCCAGACCGGTTTAGCTGCAGTGCGGGTAGCATATCACTCAGGGTATTTGGTGTCTTTGGATTGTCGTTTGGGACAACAGCCATTTCGGAAGAATTTGGATTGGCTCCCATTCACCCCCCCCCCCCCCCCCCCCCTCCGATCGCCTTTCATGATCATTCAATCAGAACAAATAGGATTGTGCTTCTTATTTATTAGAATCAATACACATACATAAGTAACAAATGTCTGTAGCTAACTAATATATATTATAAGCTGCAGAAAATCCTATAGGAAAAAACACTAGAACCTAACAACTAAGAAGATATTAAAAAGAAAAACTTTCAAATTCTTATAATCTTCTGAATAATTCAGCCTATGCTATAGGACACAATTGGGTAAAGGTCATTTACAACATATTCATTACCCGACTATGTAGGTCTAGTGCAAATTTGCATGGGGGTCTGATACGTGCATATCT
Source organism: Saccharum hybrid cultivar R570 (assembly GCA_038087645.1). Lineage (NCBI taxonomy): Eukaryota > Viridiplantae > Streptophyta > Magnoliopsida > Poales > Poaceae > Saccharum > Saccharum hybrid cultivar. The sequence goes on along the minus strand of JAQSUU010000191.1, from coordinate 3,080,480 downwards.
GAAAAACAATAATTCACCAAGAATAATTAGCATGTCCAATGTGAGGAAGCTTTCCAACAAATGAAGTGCCATTGCTTGATGTTGCATCAAAATATGTTGGGGGGTGGGGGTGTCGGCTCAGAAAATCAAATTCGTCAGTTGAAAAGGGTTGAATTTGGGCCAAATATGCGAAATCTAGAGAAAAGTGGCCCAGACCGGTGTGGGAGGCCTCCTGGCCGTGGCAGATGTTGATACTTGATGTGGCAACTAGATAATTGTGCTAGGCTGTTAGCTCTAGAGCTGGCAATGGCCTCCCCGTCTACCATTTCTTATGGGAAATTCGTCTACTAAAGGATGGGACTAAATTTTCACAAGACCGGATGAGTTTCTAACAAAAAAAAAAGATCTTAAAACATCCTCGGACAGGGAAAACCGGCCTAGACCGGTTCCGAAATCAGCCTGACCAGTTTCAGCAGTGCCCCGCAGGCTTGTCTGAAGAAACTGGTCTGAGTCGGTTTTGTCGGCTGTCGACGGTCATCAATTAATCCGACCATCAAATAATTCAAGATTAGAGAAACACAATAACATGTCAAGGATTAGAGTATTAATCTTTATTGTAAGCATGGTGCTTAGACTAGAGTTTGTCTATGTTTGTGGGCTAGCCTATGAATGATTTTTGTAGTCAGCAGGTGGTGGTGTGACAGCCATACATGTCTAACCTTTGTAGTCCCCTGTGTTCGGGAAGGTTCTTAAATTGGAGGGCCTCATGTTGGAACGATTCGTTCAACATCTTCTCATCCTTATCGGTTGCTATCTGGGTCAACGTCCCAAAGTAAACAACCATAGTGCATTCTTGCTCTATCTCCTGTTATAACCATATAGTAGATCCTTCATACCCGATCTATAGCCTAGTTGCTATCACAGGACAATTCTATTTCTTAGTTAAGTATACTCGTGTTTACATAGAAGTTGATATCTTGAAATACTCTCGAATAAAAGTTACATTAACAACCGTGTGCTTGCGATTTTAGTGCCCAGTGCCTAGAACGCTGTCCCGAGTTTTGAGAAGGGTGTGTCTACCAAGCGCTAAGGTGTTCTAGGTGCATGTGACACCCGAGTGCTGGCTGGGACATAAATTCGATTGACAGCGGAACAAACTTCGAGTGTTTTAATCCATCCAACACTCGATTCTTATGACCATTGGATCCAAATTAAATGGACCAAAAAATTTTATCCAAATAATATAAAAATATTAAACAAACAAAACAAAAAATTAGCCAAATTATTTTATGGAAGCCAAATTAGAAAATTTTAAAAGGGCACCAAATCTATACCTAATATTAAAGAGGTAAAATTTCTCTCTACCTATTTTTTGGTCCGGCCCTTCCCTAACTAATCTGGCGGGACTTCTTGAGGTAATCTAAATAAGAATTCTAATCCAAGTAGACTTCTACTTGATATTATCAAACATGAAAGGTTTTTTTGTCCTGAGTAGCTTGAATAGGAATCAAAATCTAAATAGAAAAGGGCAAAACAGAAATTGGACAAATAGCCCTGAGTAGCTTGAATAGGAATCCAAATCTAAATATAAAAAGATAAAAATAGAAAGTGCACAAATATGAATTAAGCGAAGCAATTTTTTATTATATCTTCACCATGACAAAAAAAAACTCAACGTCAAAATTATATATGGGTTAAATTAAATTAATGACATGTCTATCTGACTACAATCCATTTAGAACACTCGACCATGTTTTCATCTATCCAAAAACAAATTAATCTATATTTATATATTTATATTATCTAAAAAGCATAGATCATTTTATATTGGTACGTCCTCTCTCACTTGTCTGTACACGTTACAACAGCCATAATGTTGTGCGAAGTATACAATCCTAAAATGAATATGAACATATAATGTGATCGTTAGATAATAAATCATTAACTCTCTCGTGCTCATATAAGTTAGTGGCTAACATACGTTGAGAGGAAAAGAATCCAGTTCCAAGATGAATCCTAACCCATGATGCGATTATTAATAAATCTCTGAACCGAAGTCGTCTAAATGACCGTGTAATAATATGTACACCTCATTGCAACGCATGGTCATATTTGCTAATAAAACATACAGACTTTTTTTTAAAAAAAAGCCAAAAAATGATCAGATAACTGTTCGAGTAATTCTGATCATTCTCATTTACGAATAATCAATTTACACTAATTGAACACAGAAATTACACCTACAAAGAAATAGTAAAATATGATTCGATAAGATGTAATCTTCTCCACAAAAGGAATATGGATGCATGCAAAGGGCGATATGATATGACGATGGGTCATCAGGTCCATGCAGCATGCACTTCAGGCGACAGCAGCATCCACCTACACCTGCACATATACTCGTAGCACGGCAGCAGCATGCACCAGCACGCGCCCGACCGTGACCACGCTTCACCGGTACATCGTCTCCATTCACAGGGCATCATCCGGCGGCTATAAAATCAAGCGCTGGGAGAGGCTAAAACACTCGAGTGCCCTTTAACTTCACCGTATCAGAAACAAAGCTTCAAGGAAAAGACGGGCGGGCAGGCGGGGCAGCAGCAGCACCATCAATATTTATTTATCTACAAATATTCCTCAGAACAATCCAAGCCCTGAAGTGAAGTTTAACAGACCGACAAATACAAAACTCACGCCTTGTGACGAGAAAAACTCGACCAACAGGAAGGAACTCACTGTCTCGGACTCGTCTGTAAGAAAATCAGGGGCAAGCTCTCTATTCGCCGGGCTGCAGCCTCGATATGTACTTGTCATATATCTTCGCCGCTCGCTCCAGATCGCCCAGCTCGGTGTAGCAGTCAGCTATGGCACCGTAGGCCTCGGTGCAGCCAGAATCTTCACCCGTCTCCTTAGACAGCTCCAGAACCTTGGTGTACTGCCTCATTGCTTCTCGGTACTTTCCGAGCCTTTGCAGTGATGCACCTGGCCAGAAGCCAAGTAGCGAGTGAGGAAATTCCCAGGTCACAGATCGACTAATGAGAAAAAACGTATCGACGCCGCTTGGTGTCTGCCTGTGCTAGTGACTGAAGCTTGAAACTAGAGTCTGCCTGCCAGGCCCTTTTCTATGGGGGTGATAAAGAACTTGACAAAAATCGTCCATGGAAATAAAAATTAAAGCACCACTATAGACCAATACAACCAGAACAAACTACATAAGTTTGACAACTCAACCATAGGTTTGAAACATAATTAAAGTCATCTTATGCTAAGAACTAATGCATTTCAGTCAATTGATATAAGGTCTATTACTAGTTCACAACAGAATTTGCTTCAAGTAATCTCCGGCATGTAATAAATCTCCAAAGTTACAGACTAAGCACACATGCAGATAAAAAAATCTACAGTATGTATCTTTGGTGTGAGAAGACTCAACAATCCATTGCGATTTGCGACGCTTTGCATCTGCTGTGTATTTAATTTTGGAAATTGGAACAACAAAGAAGGTCGACAAAATATTTTGTTTCTGGAAAAACCATTGAACACCAGTATAAACTAAAGCAACTTCAACAAACTAAATAACTTTGTTCGTTGGAGGAAACTAAACAAGAAGTTTGAAATCTCCCAAAAAAAGACCAAGAAGTTTAAAAGACATTAAATTCATCGTTAAAAACTAAAGTCACCTTATGCTGAGCAATAGCTTTCCAGTTGATATAAACTCTGCTACTAGTTCAGATTAAAATTTGTTTCAACCTATTTCAGATATGCAGATCTCCAATTAGAGAGCAAAGGATACAGGCAAACAAGTATTCAGTAAGAAGCTAGATAAGATCTTCGGTATCCACCTAACTGCAATCATTCTCCTAGAAGGTTTGCCAAATAAATCTTTGCATACAATAAATAAAGGAATTATTCAAAATTCAAAGTGGAACAACAGTCATCTCATGCAGGAGCAACTGAAACACAAGGACAGCAACAAAATACAACCTAGGTGAAACAACACCTAACATTTCATTCACTTCAGTTTTTATATACAAATATCCACTACTTAGCTAATGCTTGGTGCCAAAGTTAGGATAGCAGCGCTAATTCTCCATCAGTCAACTACATTGTGCTGATTAATATTATGTAGACTGACCATTTCTATGAGAGCTAGGAAAGCATATATGCCTTTTTAGGAACAGCACAGGTTATATTATTTATGCACTGTTCATCCACTATGATAACAAAAACATAAATAGCAGTGATTATTAGGGAGAAAAGAACCTAGTCCTCGTGCAGCTTTCTTTTCTTCAAAACGATCTCCTATGCTCTCTGCAAGCTCCAGAGCTGTTCTGAACTCCACTATAGCCTTATCAAGATCTTGATTCCTCATGTAATTCTTCCCATTTCTCAGGTTTGTGACCAACTGCTGCTTCCTTGGATCAACAATAACATCAGTTTCATTTGTTCTCCCAACTGGTGCATAAGTAAGGCCAGGCGCAAATGATTCAATCTGTGCCTGCCTTCTAAGTGCTGCATTGATCTGGCGAAGTTGATTATTGAGCAGCTTTAATTCCGCCTTTCTTTGTCGTGCTAACAATCCTACATGGGAAAAATCAGAGAGAAAAAAAAATATTAGCAACTAAATAGCATCCCTCTCCATCAACTTTGCATGCAAGAAGCAATGTTGCGAGCGAACACACATGTTCAGATGTCTTACCGCCAACAGCAGCTCCTATTAGAGCTACAGCAATGAAAATCGGCATATTGGCGAAAGAATTAGGTGGTTGGCACATCTCCGCTGATGCTTCAAGAGGTACAGCAAGTAATGTCATGGTTGAAAGTACAGCGGCTTTCAGAAGGTTGGGACATGCCATTTTCTGCAGTGGCAAATTTCAAGTGCAGAGATAATGCTGGGTCAACATCGACACTGCAACACAACTGAATGGAGAGCAGAACAGCATATCAAAGCAAAGGCAAGCAAGAATACACTCCACTAGTGAAATGTAAATGCAGTAAACCGCACAAAGTTTTGTCTGTACGCAAATTAAGCAGATTATGCTCACTGTGCCCTAAACCCATTGAACTCTGCAACAAGCCTCCTTCTTCGCGATGAGCAGAAATTTTGCTCACTTCAGATGTACTCCTATGGGTACGTTTGGATCCCGGGCTAGAAAAATACCAGCTTCGCTGGGCTAGTCACGGCGTTTGGTAATCAAAAAAATAGCTAGCTTTTGGGGGCGACATTGCCCCACTCGCCCGGATCATAGTCACATAAAACGGGTTCACCACCTTCGACCCTCGACCCGGGTTCGTCGACCCCGACCCAGGTTCATGGGTTCATTTTCGACCCTAAGTGTAAAAATCTCTCGCAAGTAGCGTACCACGTACCGCGACCCCGTACCTCGACCCCATCGACCCAGAAACTTTGTGACTATGGCCCGGATAAGCATCGCTCCTGAGGGAGAGCCGATTCAGTTCGCCTTCAACGGCAAGTCGCGCTCGCGCGGAAGAAAAGGAGCGCGAAACAAACTGGAGCCGCAACGAGCTCCGCTTTTCCCCTGGCCATATCGCCATGTTCCTCAGCATCCCATCCGATTTTTCCTCCAACATCTCCATAAATCAAGCCAGATCTCAGTTTGCACGCACCATAACCTCCACCCGGTAGCTCTAGTCGTTGTCTCCAACTTGACCAGTGGAAGACGAACAGATCAATTTGCTGGGGCTGTCTTCAGCAGGGGACGGAGAGCAGGTTCCTCTTCCGATTGCAAGGTCTGTAATCAATCCCTAATGTCTATTTTTTTTCATCCAGAAATTGATTGGGATTGGAATTGCGCTTGAGGATTGCTTTAGATCGGTGCAATTGATGGTACCCACATTCCTTGTAATGTTCCATCAAGGATTGTAGATAGGTTCCGCGGTAGGAAAGGTTTTCCTACCCAAAATGTTCTTGCAGTGGTCGATTTTGATTTGATGTTCACGTATGTAAGTGCTGGTTGGGAGGGGTCCACACATGATTCCATGGTCCTACGACATTCTCTTGAGCATCCAAATGGCCTTCAAGTCCCTGAAAGTTGGTGTCTAGTCTACCTCTCGAACACTTACATATACAACATAGTGATATTAATTGTGTTCCCAATGGCCTGGTAGGTAAATACTACCTTGCAGATGCTGGCTATGCAGCAAGGAGAGGATTTCTACCTCCTTTTCGTCAAACTTGATACCATTTGCGTGAGTGGAGGGGCAATAGAGCGCGGATACAAAATGAGCTATTCAACCTAAGGCACTCATCCCTCCGAGTTACTGTCGAGAGAGAATTTGGGACACTAAAAAATCGTTTCAAAGTGCTAACAACAAGACCATATTATCCATTCCCTTCACAAGTACGAGTTGTCATAGCATGTTGTATTCTTCATAACTGGATCTTACAAAATGGGGGACCTGATGAACTAGTCTATAGCAAACAAAGTTGGTTTGAGAACTATCCTAGAACAGCTGGACGTGTTCAACGAGATTTACATGAGGAACAGAGGGAAGTACTCCGAGACAGGGATGCCATAGCTAATAGTATGTGGAGAAATAGGAACAATGTTAGGCATGGCTGATGCGTGGTGTTCAGTCATCTATGAAACTATTTATTATTTTTGTGTTGCGATGTAAAGTAGTCCTTTTTATTGTATTCATGGATTTCTCTGAATGAAACTTAGTTTCTTTACATGAAGTATCTTAATTACATCCACATAGCCATATGAGGTATATGAATTTTGTAATCTCCAAAAAAATTTTAAGTACTGTCACATGCAGGGATGGCAGGAAATAACGTTGTGTGGCAGCCCCAGGTGGTGGAGGACATGCTACGATACTACAAAGAGAAGATACAAGCTGAGGAATACTAATGGTTTTTCGTGAGGTACATCATGAGGAGTGCGCAAAACAGATTAATGCAAAGTATCACACAAATTTCTCTCAGCGACAAGTTTACCACAAGTATCATAAGCTGAAAGGTCAATGGAAGGTTATACTGCAAGCAAAGAATTTAAGCGGAGCAAACTTTGATGATGTTAAGAAAATGATACTTTATGATGAAACAGAGGTTGTCAGGATGCAGAATGTAAGTCTTTCTGTCCTTATAAATTTGATTTAGTTATGTTACTTATGTATTATATTGAAGTACGAAATTAAGACTGGACATGTGCAGGACAAAGATCCAATGGCGAAGTTTATAAACGTCCCCATCCATTGCTATGATGAGATGGAATTCATTTTTCAAGACAAGCATGCAACTGGGGAGTTCACTGTTCTACAAGCACCATACGATCTTCCTTCCACTCAGGATGGAGATTTAATTGGTGATAAGAATGCGAATCGTGCAGAGGATGTTGACCCAGGTTTGCAGTACGATTCAGATTGCCTGGCTGAAGAGGAGGATGGCAATAATGGGGGAAGCTCATCTAGTAAGTGTCCTGCTGCTAGCAAGCCTGAAAAAGTGAAGAGGACTAAGCGTGATGATAGTGCGATCTCAGAGGTGACTCATGTTCTGCGTGATATGACTGACACCATGCGCTTCACTCATGTTACTCATCCAAATGAAGAATTATTCAAGACAATTGATGCTATGAAGGAGTATCCATTATTTGTTCGACTTGAATTACAAGAGTATCTTGCAAATAATGAGAAGACTGCTGCTATGTTGAAGGGAAGACCATTGGAGGCCATCAAGGAGTACGTCCAGAGATGGTTTGTTAAAATCTATCCACCTCCAATGATTTGAGTTTGTTTAGATCAGACTTTACAATAAGTATGCACATTTTATGCTTTCCATAGGACTAAGGAAAATAATGGACCCCCGGCTGCAACGCCATGTTTTAAATGGATAATATTGTATTTAGACAATGGCTATTTTATATGTATGTTATTCTTACGCAATTATGAGCAATTTGATTCAGCATGCTTGTATCTGTTTCCATGTACATGAATGCTAAATTGCAAGGAGAAACGAGGCAGCAAGGTCGGCAAGCTGTATACGCAACCAAACGGCGAAGCTAGCTGGGCAAAAGAACCAAACATGCTGTAGTGGCAAGGTTGACCTTGCTGAAATTGGCAAGCTTGCCCAGCTGAGCTATATCCCAGCTCAGCAAGACTACCAATCGCACCCTATGTAAGCCCCATATTTCTGCCTGGTTGCGATTCACAAACTAGTTACAGGTGGTGGGCAAAAGTATTACACAAACTGCCGAGGAACAAACAAAATAGAAGTGCCTTGAATTGAACACGCTATCTAATCTACATCTCTACGTATACCATAGCCACAGCCACACAGGGTATTCAGTTGCAATGCCAGCGTCTCACCTCGAAGACTCAGTGCTCTATGTGGGCTTATGCATTGCCACCGTACCCCCACATCACGTGAAATTTTAAGTGGTTGGTTCACAGTTCGATCAATTCAACTCTCATTGCAGCAATCGAAAGCATAATCGAACGCACCTGATGATCGATAAGCATTCTCCGGAGGGCGTGCGGCAGCCGCGGCGCCTCCGCATCCATGGCTTCGAGGTGCGCGAAACCGCTGCTGCCATGGGTCCGTGGCTGGGGCAGGGAGCCGACGCGTAGTGGCGCCGCCGCCGCGCCTTCTACTCTCGCATCAACACGGAACTCGAATCAATCGAAGCAGCGAAGGTAAGACCACACAACCTGGGGCCTCGGGGGTTTAGCGGCATACCAGAGAAGAGGTGAGCCCGGCTGGGGAGACGGAAGCTACACCGAAAGCGCGAGAGTGACGGGGAACCAAGGTTGGCGGCGCGGTGGCCGACTGCCGCCTGCATCACCGCCGGTTGGCTCGGGCAGCGTGGGCCTCGGTCTCGGCAGGTCGGGGAGGGAGGGAGTGGGGAGGGTGGAACGCGGTCGCGGGTGACGGCGGTCACGTGCTGCGTGCATGTCGGGGTCGCGTGCGGCGAGGTACATCACCGCACGAAGGTTTCGACTGGGCCTGTGGACTGTGGACCTGTGGGCTATGGACACGGTTTTGGTCAGCCCATGGAGATAACAGCTCAGGCCTTCATTTTGGTAACTTTTTGTAAAGAGTTTCTTGTAATACCGTTAGTACAGATCAACACCCCATTTTAAAAACAAAGTTGAATAAAATACCACAAGACATGGACACCAGAATTAGGGCCTGTTTGGATTGGCTAGAGCTAATATTTAGCCAGCTAAAAGTAGAGCTAATAAATAGTTTGCTAATATAATTAGCTAGTCCAAATTAGCCCATCCAAACATGCAGCTATTATAGCTGGAATCTTAAAAAAAAGGAAAAAGTTCACTTTTCCTCCCTCAACTTTTATGAAAGTTCGCTTTTCCTCCCTAAACCCTAAAACCGGGCAAACTACCTCCTTCAACTTTTGAAACCGTGTGTTTTACCTCCCTGGCCCGGTTATAAGCGGTTTTGAATGCGGTTTTATCTTTTTCTTTTTTATTTATTTCGGCTGAATTTTTAAAAAAATCATAGTAAATCACAAAAAAATCATAAAATAGAAAATCCAATTTTGTTGGACTCCACATGAGTAAATCTACACAGTAAACATATAATATTGTATGCTTTAGTACAAAATTTTTGCTGTAGATTTTGATCTATTCTTTTGTGTAATTAATTGAAATAATTCATAACTGCAATTTCTATAGTCCAATTGTGGTAAATTTTTTATGGTGGCCTAATTATTGTATGCTTGAACTGTAGTAAAAATTACATACTCATTGGATCATGTATAACTTAGTTATAAAATGGATTTTCTATTTTATGATTTTTCTATGATTTACTATGATTTTTCAAAGATTCAACCGAAATAAATAAAAAAGAAAAAGACAAAACCGCCTTCAAAACCACTTATAACCGGGCCAGGGAGGTAAAACGTTTCAAAAGTTGAGGGAGGTGGTCTGCCCGGTTTTGGAGTTCAGGGAGGAAAAGCGGACTTTCGTAAAAGTTAAGGGAGGAAAAGTGGACTTTTCCAAAAAAAAAAAACAGTGTTGTTGCTGCTGCTCACTGCGTTGCTGCTAGTTGCACTGCTCTGCCACTTCACATACAAATTTATATTCAACCGATAAATTATACTTCCTCTGTTCCACTCCGTTCCAAATTATAAGTCGTTTTGACTTTTTTGGTTCATCCATTTTGCTATGTATCTAAACATATTATTATATCTAGATACATAGCAAAATGGATGTACCAAAAAAGTCACCGACTTATAATTTGGAACGGAGATAGTATATAAGTGTAGAAATAAAACTAAAAAATTACATTGCATACAATTTTTGCTATTTTCTACAAATTCCACTCCTCTCCCAATCACTCTCTTCTAGCTACCAAACCATTAGCAATACTATCACGAAAAGCATTCATATTTTTTATCCTCATCTCCCAAATTGGTATTTTCAGCAACTTCTTGAGATGTAGACGACTCCGACCATGGGAAGAGAAAAGTCTACTAGTCGTTCAAATAAAGTATTAAAATACACATAATAGAAGGAATTTTACTTATGTGTATTTTCAGCAGCCATCCCAAACACCTATATGGTCAACAGAACACAGGAATTGTTTCAAATAAAGAAATTCTGTTCATAAGAGAAAAGATATCAGTTAACAGAATCAAGTACTACTCACAGTGTGTTTATCATCAAGGTAATCCACGTCATCCCACAAGGTAATGTAGAACTGAAAACATTAAAAAACACATAAATAGAAGGCCAAAACAAGCAGCAAAATACTGAAAAATGGAACATCCAATATTATCAATTAAGAGGCTGGGGCAGGCATTGCACCTGCGAGGCATTGCAGTTTTCACCAGCACTGGCCATAGCAACAGTTCCAGTTTTTGAATGCCATAACTCTGGACGGATCTCATCATCAAAAAATCGAGCTTGATCACCATAGAGAAATCTGAGGAAATAAGATACAGTTTTCAGGCATACATTTAACAATATGTAATAATAATATACCTCAATAATAATAACTGTATACATATGAAAAAGAGCAAAAATCTAAGAAAAACTATCAAAACTATTTGTGTATAGTATCCATTGAAGACACTAGTTATATCTAGATGTAGGATACCACATTATATGGTTCAGAGATGAAACTTTGGAGACATTTCAAAAAGTTCCAATCAAAAGAATCACTTACTTGTATACGGAATCACTACAAGTGCCAGTTCCAGTTGGATCGCCAGTTTGTGCCAAGAAATCCTTCTCCACCTTGTGGAACAGACACCCATTGTAGTACTTCATTCTGGTCGGTCAAAGAAGAAAACCAGAGAATAAGTACCCTAATTATCTGATGAAAATGAAATGATAAACTCAAATTCATGAGATGGTATTTTCCATTATTAAGTGATAAGAAAAGAGCAGCCAGGCATAATCTTTGATTCTTCAAGCACTTCACCAATGGTAAAAATTCAAGATTCTGTGGAAGAAATTGAGTGCAGGAACCACAGTAGAAGCTAAATCCAGTTCCCATAATGCCATAAAAATTGATAACAAGAAACCTAAGAAACAGAATACAATCCTTTGATGGCGCCTAAGATCATTGCTGTGGCTCTATCATCTCTATAAAGGTCCAGTACTAAGCCTGCAACGCAATAATTTCGAAATTTCTGGTAGCATACCTACAAGCCTAGAAATCAGTAAGCAGCTAAATACATTTGGAATTAGGAATCCCATGAAACTAGATGTAAATTATGACACGAAACTAGATGTAAATTATGAATAGATGCAGGATCACCACTAGCGACTAGCTTCACCAACTTATACCTATTGCAATTGCAACCCAAAAATTACAATCAAGCCAATAGTGGCCCTACAACGCCAAATTGGACAACTGAACAGCTTGATACAGGACAGTACACAAATCATCAACCGTGTTGTGTTGTCAGAAACTACAGATGAACCTGAGAGATTGAACAAGCCTTAGACGCGGGACGGGATGCTTACATGCAGAGCTTGATTTAGTTCTTGGTGGTGAGGGGCACCAATCTGTGTGGAGATCCACCTTGATGTCGCCCACGCTGGTGATGATAAGCCCAAAATTAAATTACGATGAGCCCAAATTACTACAGGTACGGCACGTTTAAACTAGCCCAAATTAAATTGTTCACTAACAAGTCAAATTACGAGGTACATAGTACCAAAACTCATGTCTGACTCTTGACTCTGGCTGCACAGAGGACCGAACTGAACTTGACAGAAACAGATAGCAGCCAGCTAATGTTGGTGATCATTACGTTTTCAACAAGAAATTTTAACAAAAAGAACACAAACGCTACTGATTCCAGCCAAAGATTGAGCCCATTTTTTTATATACCATAGCAAATTCCACTCCCATCTCAGTTGTATCAATACAGTGATAGCAGCTGTATACATCAGTACTGTACAGCTGTATAATCAGCTGTACAATACTGTCAAAATATCTGAATATGTCTACCTCACCCATGCAAACAGTCAGGACTCAATCACCGGAGACATAAGACACTACCGCAAAAAATCTAGCTGGACCATCAACTCTCAGCAGAAAAATACAAGTGCAATATGCTAATATGTTATATAAATAAATCTTACCATTTAGAAAGAAATCGATGAACAATACAGCACACAGCAGCATCTAATTCTGAACAACAAATTTCACAGACGGGTTCACCTGGTCCTTCCTAATGGATAATCCTTACACATGTTTTTGTGGGTCAACATGGTGCTTGGCAGCTATTTACAGCAAATGGATACGACAAACTCAGAAGCCATCACACAGTTATGTAGTATGCAGCTTGCCAATAACTTTTTTTTTATGTCTGCAGCTTGCCAATAACTGAATGTACATAACATGGCTCACACGAATTTTTGGTTTGTCAAGACTCCAAGTGGGTGGTGCGAGGCTGTGAGCTGCTTCTATCTATCAAGGCACGTAACATAATGGATAAACCAGTAATGTGATTATCAGATCTATTGCAGAAAACGAAGTTTACTTCTGAATCAGTCATGACTAGCAACTTCTTTAGGACAGGTCTGAATTTTCTCTATGTAGTTGCCAATAACAATCACTCAATCAATAAAAGACATAGATAACAGTCACTCAATCACAACACCAACATATCACTACTACAGAACACAAGATATGCACTTGAGTAAGCAAAAAATTCCATACCAGCAGCATTGGAAGGCGGAGGCATGGAATCTGGCTTGCGAGAAGATGGAAATGCCAAATAGCATGGAAGGCGGAGGCATTGGAATCCTGTGCAAATGCCAAATAGCATAAGTTGGGAGCTTGGAAATGTCCATATGGACCGATGGATTGAGCATCTACTAACTACTGCCACGATTTGTAGATGGCCCCTCATATTTTTGTTTGCCTCTAGGACTTTGGCCCTTGAAACATCATCAAATGACTAACATGAGAAATTTTCACATTTCCAACTTTTATATGCTTCATAATTGACATTCCCCCATCATTCTGTATACATGAATTCGTGAAAAGAATCGTCGTCCATCAGATTTTATTTTATTTACACATACAAAAGGGCCTGCTCAAAGCACACAAGACAAACAGGACATAAGTTATGTGATCAAAGCTCACAAGTTGTGCCAAACAGGATGACAAGACTCAATATGGTTCTATGTTCTAGCTGGAACCCTGGGATATCAGGTAACCAAATCGAACAACTGACAAAGAACACGAGCAATCTGGGAGGGTGTGATTAGCTAAGTTGAGTTCAACTTCTTCTCTAGTCGCTTTGCCGAGCGAAGGGCCTCCAGGGCCTCTGCTTGTTTCCCTTCCCGCTTCAAATTAAGCGCTTTCAGTTTCTCCACCTTGATCTGTTCTTCAAGTTGACTTCTCTCGCTCTGAGGTTTGCTGGCCACTGCAACAGATGACTTTGATTCCACTTTTTGCGGAGGTTGAGAATTTGAAGAATGCATGGGTTTCTGAGGTTGTTCACTACAAGATTGCATGGATAAATCCATGTCGCTCCAACCAATGGATCTTAGGGCAGACATAATTTGAGGATCAAGAAGATTCTCGACAATCGCGTCATTTGGTTCACTTGACTTGCCTCCGGAGCTTGAACTTTGGTTGTCTGACTCTTCCAGTTGGCTCTCTAGCTCCTTGGCCAGTTCGAATTCTGCATCTGCTTCTGCAGTCTTTCCTTCTCTCCGTAACTTGAGGGAGTTTCGCTTGTGAGCGAGGGATTCGCGTTGGATTTTGAGGCGGTCACGACTGGACATTGCTTTCTGAGGTTGCGTCGACTTGCTCACTTGTGCAGGAGGGGCAGAAGTTTCATCGTCAGCGTGATTGCTGGAGCTAGCAGGTTGTTGGACCACGCTGTTCTGTTCTACATCAGGAGTAATGGACTCACCCACACCATCCATGCTGTCTTGTTGAGCACCTTCAAGACGCTTTTCTAAGAGTTTCGCCAGTTTCAGTTCTTCTCTAGCTTCTGCCATCTTCCCTTCTCTCTTAAAGGCAACTGCTTTTCTCTTATGAAGTAATATCTCATCTTTAAGAGTATCATCTCCTAGTGTTTTCTGATGCTCATTATGATCATGTACTACATGAGGTGAATGTGGCCCTTTTTCAGATCCCAAGGGATCAGTAAAAGCTGGCTGCGACAAGGCTGGAGAGCTTCCAGCTCTACTTTCTTCTCCCACATCACCTTGTTTAGAATTGGTTGTCCCAATCTGCCGTTTGCTTGAAGAACCACATAGAGTAACCACTGACGTACCAGATTCAGATGCATGCACTGGCAATATTTCGTCCCCCTTCATTGCGTTTCTTACTGAAGATGGGTGTACAGTTGCATCAACACCAGGGACATGCTGAACATCATACTTATTTTCTGTGATCTGATGGCCAGCAGTAGTAACACTTTGACTAGCACTCAAGTTATTTGATTCTTCAATCTCTGCAAGTTGCTGCTCCAAGACCTTAGCCTTCTCCAGTTCCTCCTCAGCTTCAGCGGTTTTCCCTTCCCGTCTGAGTGCAAGAGCCTTCCTTTTTATACCAAGCAGTTCCTTCTGAAGCTGGCCCTTAGTTTTTGATGATTTATGAGGAACTACATGTGAAGAAATTGATGGCTTGTCAATTGTTTCCAGAGAATCTGAACCAGCATCTTCCCATCCCATATTTTTTAGCACCGATAGCAATGCTGGATCCTGCATATCATTGTCTGTAACCTCAGGTTCATATACCTCATCAGCAAGACTGATATTTGGGGGTTCAACCTTGTATGGGGGGTTTGATGGCAAGCTCCTGGTTTCTTTTGCTACAGGTAGTTTGGAGGAATTATCAAGCTCTTCAAGCTGCTTTTCAAGGATGCTGCCTTTTTTCAGCTCTTCCTCAGACTCATCCACCTTCCCTTCCCTCCTCAAAGCTAGTGCCTTCTTCTTCAGAGCCAACAGTTCTCTCTGAATTGCAAGCTTACTTTTTGGCGCTGATATAGGTCGCGCATTCATCCCTGGAAAAGTGGCATCTTCTGTGTGTGTAGTTTTCTGTACTTCTGGAGAAGGAACCTTTGAGCCTGTCTCTTCAGTTTCGAGATCCTTCTCAAGTAGCTTTGCCTTTTTAAGCAATGACATGGCTTCTGCGACATTACCAGACCTTCTGTTTGCAACAGCCTCTCTTTTTAGAGCAAGTACTTGCTCCTTTAGTACCTCTTGATTTGAAGAAGAAACAGGTTCATTTTCCAATTGTTTGTCATCCTCCTCACTCCAGCCAAATGATTTTAGGGCAGCAGCCATATCTGGGTCATTCATGTCATCATCTGTAACATCAAAGTGGCCATCAGTGGCAAGATCATTAGAGGCACCCAGAATTTGTTCAAAGTTGAAAGCAGGGAATTTTGGATCATCGATAAATATGTCATCATTCTTATCGTCGTCCATGTTCCGAATAATAGCAGCCAGATCATCATCTGAGTCTTCTGCTTCACCCAGAATCTCCTGTTCCTCGAGTTGTTTTTCCAAAATTTTAGCCTTCTTGAGCTCTTCCTTTGCTTCAGCAAGCCTACCTTCCCGCTTTAGCAGTAAAGCTTGCCTCTTCAGAGCATTAACCTGAGATTTATCAACACCACCTGTTCTCTTGCCCTCCAATGGTTTGGGGGGCACCTCTCTAAGAAGCTGTGACAACTCTCCTTCCAGACTCATAGGGGCAGCCTTTGTTTCATCACGAAGGTCTGCATCTGACCAGCCTAGATCTCTGAGCTCAGAAGCAAGATCATTCTTTTCTTTCTTAATCCTTTTCCCAGTTGAAGACCTTTTTGTTTCAGCCTCATCAGAACCAGCAGTCGTCGAAGTACCAACAGCAGCAGAGGCGTTAGGCGCTTTTGTAGCCATTCTCCTACTCCTCCTCAATTCTAATTCCAGCGCTGCAGCTTGCCTCTCAAGTTCTTTACCATGCTTGAAAGCCCGCAGTGCTTCCTCTGGTTTACCTTCTGATTTTAAAGTTTTGTACCTTTTCTTCTCTTCTACAGCTTGTTGGTGCAACTCCTCTGGGGTAAAAATAGATGCAGTATTGTTGAGTTCATAATTGTGTGCTTCGGCAGAAAGGCTTTCATCTCCATTTGCGTCTGCACTGAAATTAGAAGAAGTTCTTCTGGAGGTACTGGCACTGCTTGTGGTTCTCCCAGGAAGCTCAGAATCCAGAGATTGGATACGCTCTCCACCTCCAAGAATTTCACTTAGAATTTCATCCTCTGGTTTTGAAGCAGATTTTGTGGTAGCTGTAGAAATAGGTAGAAAGGATTGTTTATGTTAAAAATCTTTCTCAGGTAATAAGAAACATAGATGACAACTACACAGTACATACTAAAAATATTTGCATGGTAAGACCAAAAGGTTTTCTTGGTTTGATTGTGCACCATTTATCATAGATCAGTCTCATGCATGCATAACACACTATTTTATTTGAATAATTTCACTATATATGTTAGCTCCCATAGATCCTATTTTGAGAATTTTTCATGTGCAATATAATGATAGGCAAAATACTGCATGTAATATAGAACTATGAAAAAGGTACACCTTTACATATGTACGAATAGATCTTTGTAAGTATATCAGATCAAAGATCAAACTTATGTCATTGCAAGTGGTTAGGACGTAAGCACTTGTAGCTAACAAAAGGTAAACCACAGAATAAAATAATTTCCCTGAGATAGAACAAAATATTGTCAAAGCTGTTTAATTGTTCACTAGTGAGAAGCTCCAAGCACCATCATCACTAGTTAGGATACAGCGTCAATAAGCATTGTGTTTCAAAGCTTAACAATATAGCTCCCATAAAGCATAATCAAATGTAAAAAAAAAAATAATACCAACCAGCCCAAACCTTGTGCACAGGCACCCAAAATGGTCAAACGTGATTTATATTATGATGAGAGCCAAATTTCAACGTAAACTGCATCTACATTGGGTTCCATGCTGATAGTCAGATTTCAATCAACATGCCCTTGATTGCTATTGGTTTATTATGATTTCCACAAATGTACTACTTAAACATATTTCATAGCAGTAGTATCAACCAAATCACGTTTATTCACTGAAACACATGACTGATCAAAAGGATAAGAAAAAGAAAATAGACCTCTTGTTGCTCTATTTTTGTGCCCATATCTCAACTCATGGCGTGCTGCTTCCTCAAGCTTTTTGCAAGGATCACAAATTCTAACAGGTGAATCACCCTGTCCACGTAAAACCATCCTCTGCTGGGTGCAGCTGCTGCAGAACAATCCTCCACATCTTTGGCAATGGTGCTACATATCAAATACACAAAAGTCAATTGAAGGGCAATTTCAGAAAAACCATTAACATGGAAATGCAAGCATTTAATTTATTGAAACAAACAAGTGAGACATTTTTAGGCAGTAGATTCAAAAGTTTCATAGCAAGCATTTCACTTCATGATTGACCATATTTACAAGCAGTAAATGACTAAAGGAAAAGCATTCCAACGCGGAAAATGACTAAAGGAAAAACAATGGAGAACATGAACCAAACACAGTGATTATAGTTTCTACAATCAACAAATTTATTTAATCAATTTGCTTTGTAGTCCAACATTTCATGAGTTTTGCTAGTGGTGGAGCAAGTAATGTACATAAGCAGCATATATAAACGAAACTAAACGAAGAAAAATAGAATCTCATGATATAAACCAACCACGACAGTCTACGAGATTATGGAGAAGAACTAAATTAAACTTTTCATTAACATAAAAAAACAGAAAAGGGAGGAGGGTGTGTGTGTGTGGGTGGGTGGGTGGGGGGGGGGGGGGGGGGTGTGCATCCATTCAGAATACTATCACTGCAGGGAAAACAAGAGATTACCTTCCTAGTAAACAAGGAGAACTGAACAGAACAACCCTGACAGTGGGATGCATCCACCACCCAGGTAGCGCCTCGCATGGACGGCTTCGGCGGCAACCCAATCTTTTCCAACATAGCTGCCTGTGTGGATAAACTCTCTTCTCCCTGCGATCACGGGCGGACCCAGTAAAGAACATGGGTGTAACAATATTTTTTTGCAAAGCAATCGAAGTTAGTAGGCATATACATACACCTGTAATTAGATTCAGATCCGATTATGAATAGTATGTTAGGGTTTGGGCGCACGGTTTTACCTACGAATTACGTTAAGGTTTGGGCGCACGGCTTCGCACAGCAGGAAGGGAGGACCAAGGCGAGGGAATACCTGCTGTCCTGGTGGTGCTCGTCGCCGGCCAAGGTGGCGAGTGGCGAAGTAGGACAACAACGACGGTCGCGGGGGCGAGTGGCTGCAGAGGGCGGACGCCGCGCCGGAACTGGTCGCGAGAACGCTGAGCCCCAGGTGGTGCTCGACCTAGCGTAGTCTCCTCTCCGGATTGCGGCGCGGCGAGCGGATGGAGGAGATCGGCCGCGGGCGAGACGAGTTCAGGGGGCGTGCCAAACGTCGAGCAAGGTTAGAAAAAGCGGCGGTATCTATACGGTGACCTTGCACTTTGTGTGTCATATACTACTCCGTCCCCTTAGTGGTCCGGAAAACGCGTATACGAGAGAAATACGGTTTTTTAGAGACAAATATTTAGGGACAGAGAAAGTACATCTACATGTATTATTATCTTATAAATAAAAAAATTATGGACTTAAAGTTATAAAAAAATTAAAAAAATATTTAGTCTAACTTATCTAAGTACACATTATTCTTCCCGACCTAACTCACCACTCCATCCAATCTTGTGCCAGTTTCTGCCTCCTCTCATCCGTGTTTCTCGTCTGTCGGCGCTGTCTCTATCTCCTTCGGGCCGCGCCAATTACCTATGCAACCTTGTGCCCATCGCCTCTACCCCGCCCCCTCCCAGCCTTCGCCCGCTACCTCCAGTTGCGTCCGCGGTGCGCCTTCCTCCTGGACACGCTTGCCGCTAGCCTCCTCCAAACGCGCTCGTCACCTTCGCCACCACCGATCGTCCCTCCCTCAAGTAGTGTAGCCCTAGATCTAGGGCATGTCGTCCATCTACCCCTTGGGCGAGGTGATGCCCCTTCGCCTAGCGCATAAGCACACCTAGGCGAGCGTCTTGTAGAACATTGGGGCGAGCTCAGCCGCAAGGGGAGAGGAGGAGGCCACCGCCCTCTGCAGGTAGATCGGAAGTAGGAAGAACTGACCAAGGAGAGAGAAGAAAGAAAATAGAAAGATAATAGGCTTACAGATGAATCTACAGTGTGACATCCCATGTTTTTTTAACAAAACTTGAGGAGCATCATGTGTATCTAAAGGAGTGATGTTCTAATAAAAAAAGTGTACGAGATAAAGGAAGAGCCGAAATTGTCACTAGGGTAGAAGGCCACGATGGCAAAGCATAAAAGTTTTAAAGATAGTATCATACACGAGCAATTGAGATAAGTATACATTAAATGGCAGTCCTAAAGATAGCCATGCATATTTGTCATGTTTCATAGAAAAGCTAGGGTACTCTAGGTCTAGATATTCTTGTATGCTACAAATATCTAAGAAATAGATAAGTACTAGGAAAAAATATGAAAATATTTTTGCAATACCATAGTGGCCACGAGCAGCTATAAATAGACGTGTTCATTGATATGTTCCGTTCACGCTCGTAATAAACCACCATAAATAATAGAGTCATAAGATAGCCACCTTATTTATCTTATTTTTTAATATGACAAGATTGTCGTGTTTGTAATAAAAAATATATACGAATATACATGAGTCTAAGTTGTTAAAAACTATTAATAATATCATATGCATTGTTACATTTATTTATTAGACATAGTCTTAAGAAATTTTAAAAAAATATCATGTACACCCAATATTATGAAGTTGTGTCCGCCATTGCCTACGATCATCAGGAACCTTCCAAGATAAATCTCATCTTCAAATAATCAGATTTGATTTATCGTGGCAAAGAAAAGGTAGGGCAGCATAGATTCAGATTTAATTCATCACGATTGTGCGGAAACAAAGGCTGGTCTGAGAACTAGTCATTCCTTAATTACCAAGTAAAGAAAAATCGATCCAAGGCGTATGGATCTCCCCACGGCTCCAGCAGGCCGGTGCAAGTTAGCGAAAGGCACAAGTGACCTGACCGAGCGTGGATCTGCTGAGGCGGTGGGCAGCGAGCGGCAGGCGGCAGGCGGCGGCTAACGCTAGCTCCCTGGCCTGCCTCCCGCTTGACGCCTGGAGCACTCGGCGAACAAAAAACGCGTCTGCGAGTCGAAGTCTCGTCGAGCCTTGAGATTGGGGATGGGTAGTACACGACAAGTAGCACAGAACCGATGTCGTTGTGGGCCAACCAGGCCGTAATAGCTGTTCATGGGTTGACAAAACCGATGATCAACCCAGACCCAAGCTAGAGAACTGCCGAGGTGATGGGATGTAGGGGGTTAGGCTAAGCTCTTAACCCGATAGAGCAAGCAATTTTTTTAAAAAAAAGATAGAACAAGCATTAAATGGGTAGAGACACGGTGGAATGTTTGATGTCTCAGTTTCTAAGACTCCATGAGTTAAAAATATTGTAAATAAATTTCAACCCTATGAAACTCATTTTGTCTCATAAAATTTTCATCATTTCTCTCTTCATCTATTCTATGTCATATCAGCTTATTTAATGTCATGAAATTTCCATTGAGACTGATCTAAGAAACCCCATCGAAAACCAACATGATACCATGAGGAAATAAAGGTCTTTGATTCTCCTTCCTAACTTCTACTCCCTTTGTATTATTGAAAAATTGTTCAAAAATATAAGGGGTTCTAGGTGAATTTACCCCCTCAAAGTCTCAGTTATATGCATACTTGACATTAGTATTTATCAGTAAGATCAAATATGGTAAGCACAAAGTCTCTCTATAGTTAAGGGAGGATACACGCGTCATTTGGATTGCCCTATAACTTTTCCTACAGTTCCTAAGAAACCTTATATTTCAGTGTATTTGTCACCAGACTCAAAATATGGTAAGTACAAAGTTTCTCTATAGTTAGGAAAAGTTATATATATCATTTCCATAACCCTATAATTTGTCCTAGAGTTCCTAGGATACCTTAGGCCTTCCACAATGTGATCCTAGAGTAATGCCTAAAGAAGAGAGAGGGTATTTAAGCATCACTTCTACCACTGTAGCAAGCGATGCCAAATTTGAGTGGTGCTCCAAAAATTGGGAGTGATGAAAGTGTAGGCATCGGTTCCAACTCATGCAACACACAGCAAAAACATGAGAAGGGACATGCATGCTGAAGAAAATGGAGAGAGAACACAGGACATGATGGGCCCAGGAGTGATGCCTTCCACCACAGCACAAGAAGAGTGACTCCTATTTCTATATGTGGGGCCCATTCTTAGTTTTCTGGCATCACCGCGTTGTGGAAGGCTTTATATTTTAGTGTCAGTAATTCTATATCCATTTGGGAGGACACCAACGGGACTAGAAACTAGCAAGATAATAGTTGGGCTTCAATAAGGGACAGAGCCCAAACCCAGAAGAAGGAGCGTACGCGTTGAAAGGATCAAGATACCCAAGAGGGGGTGAATTGGGCTTTCTAAAAATTAATTGCAAGAATTAAATCCTACAAGCCAAAGTTCACCCCTAGTGCCTACTAGTGTTCCATGTGATTCTACCGGTAAAAAGTTTTGCACCCTAAGTTCCAATCCTAGTCTAGCATGGCAATTCTAGGAAAGTAAACCAAGCAATGAAAGTAATACATGAAAGTAAATGCTTGAAAGTAAGGGTTAGGAACACGGCGATGTTTTTCTGAGGTATCGGAGAGTCGCCACTCCCCACTAGTCCTCGTTGGAGCACCCACGCAAGGGTGTAGCTCCCCCTTGATCCACGCAAGGATCAAGTGCTCTCTACGGGCTGATTCTTTGACACTCTGTCATGGTGAATCGCCCAAAACCGCTCACAAGATGAGTTAGGCCATTAAAAGTCCCTAGTTTGGTTTTGGCTAATTGATGAAACCTAGGACTAACCTTTATATCTAAGTGGATTATTTAGATAAAGGTGGTCATTGAATATGAGACATGACATTGACTCATGTGACCAAGATGATGAAGACCAAGATGATGCTTGGCTCGATGGACCGGTTGTGAAGGTAAAGGGCAAGTCGAGGCTTCGAAGCGAAGGACCATACGATGGTGAAGCTTGAGCAAGACTTGGCGCCGACGGACCGATGCAATGGTGAAGAGCAAGTGAAGTCAAGGTCGATGGATCGAGACGGTCATGTGATGATACGAAGTGGATCATATCTTTTGGAAAAACAAAATGGGCTCAAGGCAAAGGTATAACCATAAGGCCATTTTGTTTTGCACTCAAGACACCATAGAGGGTGTGAGTGGTTTAGGATCGATAGCCGAACTATTAAAAGGGGAAGTCTTATCAGTTATTTGATGCACGGGTGCCACTAGGTGAATTCATGGAGTGCATTGCATGTAGGGCCTAGTGAGCTAACTGGAAAACCTTCAAAAATGATTATGAAAATGCTAACACACGTGCACAAGGTGGTGATCACTTGTTGGTGTTGGCACATTTGCAAAGGCGTTGGAGTTTGAGCGGTAGAGAGGGTTTGGGTCTCTCTCTCCCTCCCGCCGAGCTTGCGAGCGCGGGATTCAGGCGTTTTCGAGGAGTTGAAATGCCTATTTTCCACTACGCCGGAAGTCGGAAAAGAAACGGAGGCGAACGGAGGTCACAGAGGTGACCGGACGCGGTCATGGTTTGACCGGACGCGTCCGGTCAGTTCTTCATGGCAGTCAGGCGCGTGGGTGTTAGGGCTTCGCACCGGCGCGTTCGGTCACTCGCGGGATCGACGCGTCCGGTCAGACGCCCAGAGGGAACTGAAGTTCGCAAGGTCTATCGGACGCGCGGCGCGTCCGGTCACACGCGATCGGACGCGTCCGGTCGTTGAGGGAGCCTACTGGACTCCAACCGGACGCTGGCACTGTCGCGTCCGGTCGTTGCCTGGAGCGCGTCTGGTCGATGCTTCGCGGGCGCGTGGTACTGTGCGATCGGCGCGTCCGGTCAGTTGAGTGGCGCGTCTGGTCAGTTGAGCGGCGCGTCCGGTCGATTGGTTTGACCGTTGGCGCAGTGACCGTTGGAGGATCGGACGCGGTTGGGCACGTCCGGTCAGTTTCAACCGGCGCGTCCAGTCGTCCCGAAAAGGACCCAGTGAAGGGGTACAACGGCTCTATTCTTTTGGGATGCTTATAAATACTTGTTGGCCGGCCCTTGGGGAGGTCTCTCGTGATTTCTAACACTCTTGTGCATCCTTTGAGCTAGAGCTTCTCCTCCCACTCATATCTCTTGCTTGATTGCATATCAAAAGTGAGATTGAGTGATCCCAAAGTGCATTGCATAGCTTGAGGGCATCTAGTGGCACTTGTGGGTGGTTTAGCCAGTGGATTTCTTGTTACTCTTGGAGAGTACCGCTCCTAGCCGGCTTGGAGATTGTTGGAGGCGTTGGCAAGAGAAGGAGATTGTTCTTGGCCACCTCCGGTTGATTGTAAGAGGTTCTTGTGCTTTCCTCGGCGGAGCGCCAAAAGCAACTCTAGTGGATTGCGCATGTCATTGAATTACCTCACTTAAGAGTGGTGTCTTGTGGTGCCTTGCGGGGTGTGCCTTGAGGGGCAAGTGACTTGAGGGTCACACCGAGGAACCATCTAAGTGTTAGTCGACACAACCGGTTGAAAGCCCAAGTTTGGTTTTGGTAATTAATGACACCAAGTTGCTAATGTCGTGTGTTAAGTGTTTTGAGTTAGGCATACGCAACACACGTGATGAAGGAGCATGTGGCATGGAGTGATGGCCACAAGATCACAAGTGGTGGAGATGCACATAATATGGTGTACATGATGATCAAGTGGAAGAGAAGGAACTAAGAGCGCAAGGCAAAGGTATAACCATAGGGTTTTCCTTTTGCCGGTCTAAGATGAGTAGAGAAGTGATTGACCGGGTTTAGGATACATAGCCGACTATCAAGAGGGGCAATCACGGTTAGCTCAGGAATCAAGTGCCACTAGATCATTGTCTTGAGCATATGCATTAGGATCTAGTAAAAGAGCTAACATAATGCCTTAAGAAATGATTGTAAAATGCTAACACACATGCACATGGTGGTGTACACTTGGTGGTGTTAGCACATTTGCGAAGGCGGTGGAGTTTGAGCGGTATAGAGGGGTTTGGGTTCCTCTCTCCCTTCCGCCGAGCTTGCGAGGCGGGATTCGGCGCTTTTTGGGGAAGTGAAACGCCTATTTTCTACTGCGCCGGAAGTCAGAAAAGAAACGGAGGCGAGCGGAGGTCACTGTAGTGACCGGACGCTGCACCGAACGCGGTCACGGCTTGACCAGCGCGTTCGGTCAGTTCATTCCGTCAGCGTGCCTAGGGTGAGTGACCGGACGCTGGTCTGGCTTGACCAGCGCGTCCGGTCAGTTCACCTGTGCGCAGAAGCACAGCGCGCGACCGGCGCGTCCGGTCCTTCACGGGACCGGCGCGTCCGGTCATGCGTTCAGAAGGACAGAGAGCAGCGGAGTGATGATCGGACGCGGGGCGCGTCCGGTCACGTACGATCGGATGCGTCCGGTCATTGAGGGAGCTTACTGGACTCAAACCGGACGCTGGCACTGTCGTGTCCGGTCATTCGCTAGGGCGCGTCTGGTCATTGCTTTGAGGGCTCGCGGTGTTGCGCGACCGGCGTGTCCGGTCAGTTTGACCAGCGCGTCCGGTCATTCGCTGCAGCGCATCCAGTCTGCGCGACCAGCGCGTCCGGTCGTTGCCTCGCAGTTAGCCGTTGCGCGACCGGCGTGTCCGGTCAGCACGACTTCGGCTGGTTAAAGTTCCTAACGGCTATATTCGAAGGGGTACACTATAAATAGAGGTTGGCTAGGGTTTGAGGGCAACTCTTGCATACTTTGAGAACTAGAGACATCCTTTGAGCTAGAGAACAACCCTTCCACTCATCTCTTTGCATAGTTGCACATCTTGAGTGAGATTGAGTGAGATTCAAGTGCATTGCTTGAGAGTTGCATTCTAGAGGCACTTGATCTTCGAGTTGCTACGGATTTCTTGTTACTCTTCCGTGTTTCCCGACACGGTAGACGGCTTGGAGCAGCGGAGGTGATTGAGCTCACAATTGGAGATTGTTGGAGCCTTCACCAAGTGTTGTAAGGGGGTTCTTGATCCTTCCCCGCAGGAGTTCACGAATTGGATACTCTAGTGGAGCTCGTGGCTTGGAGGATCCCCATCTTGTGTGTGATTATGCGGCGCCCGCCGAGGGCTCGACTCTTGATAGTCGATTAGCTCGCGAATCGACAAGTGGGTGTATCGCCACAATGGGGAGTAGCTTGCCGGGAAGCAAGTGAACCTCGGGATAAATTCTTGTGTCATTCTCTTCCCGAGGATTTCTCTTGTGTTATTGATTAATTGGTACTTCTCATCTCTACACGGCAGTATAATCTCTCGAAGCTCTTCTCTCGTATTACTTCTTGTTTCTAGCTTGTAGTTGTTGTTGTGTTTAGTGAATAGCCTTGTACTAGACTTGTGTAGGTGGCTTGCTTAATTAGTTAGAGCTAGTGCATTTGCTTCGTCACCTTTCGTACTAACTTGTGGTTGAGTAATTCTTGTAGAAGTTTTTAATTAGGCTATTCACCCCCCTCTAGCCTATTTGGACCTTACACCGGTGATGTAGCTTGTCGGTGCACAAGTGAACACCGGGTGAACAAAAATATTGTGTCTCTTGTCTCCCAGTGATTGGTCTTCATATTGTGTTGTTGTCAATATTGATTGATTGTATATCATCTTGGTGATTGGTAACATCTTCACTCCACCGTCGGTATAAGATTCACAATCCTCTCTCTTGCATCTACATTTACTAGTTATCTTGTGTAGCTCTAGTGTTAGCCTTTACTAGTAGTTGTTAGCTTGCTCTCTAGTGTAAGTTTAGTGACTTAGCCTTTGTATAAACTAGAGATCATAATCTACTAGACTTGTGGCTAAGAGGCTTACATCATTACCGTAGGCTAAGCAAAACTCGTTTTACGCCGTTTGTTATTCTAACAAGTTTGCTTAGTGTTTATTGTAGAATTTTTATAGGCTATTCACCCCCCCTTTAGCCATCTAGGACCTTACAGCCATCCACAAGCTCGCCGGATAATCACCAAACTCTCAATCACCACCAAGCCGTCTAGGTGATGGCGATCACCAAGAGTAACAAGCTAGAACTCTCACTTGACCACAACAAGCCTAATGAGAAGGTGGATACACACTTGCTACTCCCTAGTTACTAATGAGGGATCCTCAAACTTTGATTCTTAAATCACTACCCTCACTAGAGCTCTTGCACTTCCTTGCACTTGAAAAGGTGTTTCTCAGCTGAACAAATGAGCAAAAGACCTCTAAAAGAGGTGGAGGGGATGTATTTATACACCCCATAGTCAAATCCAACCGTTACCTGCCAACTCAGCAAAATATGCACTGACCGGACGCGCCAGTCGACGTGACCGGACGCGCCGGTCGAACGTAACGGTCGAAAAACTGAACGACATCGCTGAGTAACCGGACGCACCGATCAGGGGTGATCGGACGCGTCCGGTCGTGCAAGGACCTTACTGTACTTTGACATGACGCTCGTTCGCGTCCGATCAAGGATGATCGGACGCGTCAGGTTAGTAAAGTACCTTACTGGAACGTGACCGGACGCGTCCGATCACTTCCCAGTCGCGTCCGATTAGATCTTTTACCCTCTGAGACACGTGTCAACACGATCAACGCGTCCGGTCCTCGCAGGAACCGCGTTTGGTCAACCAGGTTGAAACGCAGTGGCTGTTAGTACTGACCGGACGCGTCCGATCGAGACAGAGACCGCGTCCGGTCAAGGGTAAATGGCTCAAACGACTTCGAAACGCGACGCAACTTGAACCGAATTGCTTCCAACTGAACTTTGAGCTTTACCTGAGCTACCTAGTGCTAAGTTTGACAAGTGTACACCACACCTAAATAAAAGACTCACCTAGGTCAAGCTACTCACTCATGTCTCCCTTTATAGTACGGCCAAAGGAAAGAAGCGAAGATCCTAATGACTATTTCGGATGTAACTCAACACCTTGACATCCGGAACTAACCGTCCTTAATCTTGTCATTGATCCTTTGAAAACCAAAACGATTTCCATCAAGGGGCATGAATACCATAGTGCCCAAAAGCAGTTATCAACCCCATGACCTAATTTATCAAAGTTTCTGCAAAACACACGTTAGTCATGGTAATAATGTGTTGTCATCAATTGCCGAAACCAACTCCCAGGGCCTAGATGCTTTCACACGTCTACGACTCAGACTGGGTCAACATCATGAGTGTGTCACCGAGCAGCTTGAGTGAGCTCCGACCTCACGTTTGTGTGTGATATATGAGCAACGAAACTCGTTTAAAGAGGATAACGACAAGAACACTGAACAGTTTTTTCCCAAGTTATCAATCTTCCAATTCCCCAATCCTGAATTCTTATAGCCTTTCCTCAAATTCCTTCTTCTACACATTATAGTAGTTAACAAATTGGTATCAGAGACATCGTTTGGGAGCTGATTTAAATCCACTATGATCATTTTACTCGCTTCTGCAAGCATCTCGGCGTTATGGATCCCCAATTTAAGTTGATCCTCGAGGAGAAGGTTGTGTAAAGCTCGGCGACGGTTTTTTAATCATTGCTTATCGCGTGCACCGTTTCGGTGGAGCATTCCATCGACACACACTTTAGCGACCTAGAGATTATAGCCAAGGTGTTTGACGGTTGGAAGCTAAAGGTATATGCGTTGATGGATGACTTGCGCATCGAGCTCGGAGCTTTTTGGAAGACTATGAATCGAGTGGTTCTTAATTTGGGTGCCGCTTCGTCGGAGGGAGTCTTCTTAGTACTCAGGGCGGCTGCAGTGACTTCACATGACGACAACCTGTCCGCCGACCCTTTTGGGCACCACGTCAAACATGGTCACCAAGAGGTTGGGTCTAGTGTGGTGTACACCCATGTCCCTCTCCTGGTCAAGGGTATGCATAGTCCACCCAATCCTTTGTTGTTTCGTTCTTCATCTATGTAACAGCCATATGGGCCAAGTGGGCCCAATTTAGGCATGGGGCGAGTACTGTAGCGGCAGCGGCGGCGACTGTATATGCGGGTTACTGCACATCCGGTTTCCCGACTGTAGCATGGTGCACTGTTCACTCTCTGTTACTGTAGCATCAAGTTAGGCCAGGCCAAATACGGGTACTGTTCACGTGAGTTACTGTAGCTCACAAAACGCTGTGCACCCCATTTAGTGCCATACCGCGAATCCTAGGGATCGCAAGACCGACTTAAAATACCAGGATCAGGGAGACGTAGTAATGTTCGGTTAACTGTTTTGAACGAAGCGAGGACGAAAGCTCAAGCGGGTTGCTACGTAAGTGGAACCACTTCTCGATAGAGTGGGCCTGGGCCGTGCGCCGGGCCTGGATGTTACAATCTCCCTTGGCTTTGGAGGGCTTGGGTAAGCAACATGATGGATTTTGTGTAGGGTTTAGCCACCTGTTTCGCAATACACCGCCTAGTTCCAGTAGCAAATTACCCAAGATGAATTTTCCATCTTTTGATGGGAAAACCCAAAGCTATGGATTAGCTGATGTGAAGATTACTTTGACATGTATTCAGTCAAGTCTTGTATGTGGATCAAAGTAGCTCCTATGCATTTTTCAGCTGCTATTGCGCATTGGTTACAATCGCTTGACCATCCAGGATGTTTTCACTATATGTAGGCACTAAAAAGAAGTGAAACCAGCTATGAATAAAAATAGTAATGGTCCCCTGTAATAGTGTCATGTCATTTCATAATTAGATTTTGTGCAAAATATAACCTTACACAAATATTATCTCTATCTAGTATCATACATATAGAGAGATAGACCATTGTCAAAATAATTTCTATGACCTTTTTCTAACTTATGTAATTATCAATATATCTTCAACTAGGGGCAATCGCGAACTATGCAAACTGAGTTCAAGGATATCTTATAATTAATGCATAGATTGAGTGATATATCATCATCATTTGGTAAAGAACATCTTGCATCATTACATATCCACAAGTGAATACTTTAGTATGTATATTAAGTTGGAAAAGATTGTTGCTTCCACTATATTAAGTGTGAACCTTGAATTGATTATTGCTCTTCTTGATACATTCCTTGCACTCTTTGCCTTTTCATTTATTAGTCACATTTATTATATGCATTTATGTATAGCATGTTCACACCCTCAACATCTAATTCAATTTCAATATTGATTGAGTTTTTCTGCCTAATCTCGAATGATTTAGTGTTGGGGATACTTCTATGGAATGATTCAGTAGGACACCGTAACTTTTGTTGTCCATATGGAATGATGCTAGGTCAATTCACATCTAGAATTTTAGTAGTAAAATTTAAAGAGTTTAGCATCTAGTGATTAAATTAAGGAGGGCAAGTAGATTTATAAGATTTAGTACCACTATAGACATGACATGCGGGTGGTTAGGTGGAAAGAAAGAATATTGTACACACTAGTCTTAGACCAACATCAATTAATTATTATAAAAAAATCTTAGTTTTCCCTTGTTTGTAGGTAGTGAATTTCCATGATTTCTATAGAAAAGGTAGCAATATCGGTTACTCATAGCTAGATGGCTTGGATAGAAGAAGAAACTGAATGTGGAGGTAGTTGTGGGTAGAAGCAGAAATGCAAGAAAGGAATTATGTCTCCAAATAGATGTAACATTCAATATCTCAAACAAGGATCTGACACAAAAGTAGAGATCAAAATGTGTGTGTTCATTAATAGACATGTTGTCAAATGATTAATTTTGCATCACTTTTTTTGTATATGTAGTCATGGTATTTGAATAACACGTGTATGACTTGTGATGTAACGAATAATCTATTGCCTATGCTTAATATGGTAGAATAGATGGAAATGATGCTTCAAGTCTATTGATCCTACTGGAGAGATTGCATCATTGTCCAAAATGAAGTATTCGTGACTTGAGGGATGATTTAAAAAAAGGATATGTTAGCATTCTAATCTTAAACTGCAATGAAACATAAGTAAATCTCACCTAACGCCGGAACAAATCAACATTATGATCCTTCCAAGAATAGTTGTTAGAATCACAATTCTATAGTGTGTTTTTACAAGTTTAGGATCTTAACTAATTGTGTAGATTCTAGAATATAAAATTTTAGGTTTCTAGTACTTACGTTACTATGATATGTGATTCTGTCGGTAGAGTTCTGATACGATTTAGGTTCACAATTTTAACACTTTGTATCAAGTGGGCTAGATGAACTCCACTATTTCATCTCAATGTTGTTGTATTGTCCTAGAAAAGATTCAAGCCACAAAATTTACCTGTGTGAATTTCACTCATCAGTTAGGTACGGTCATGTTCTTGCTAACAAGCATGCCTAAGGCCCGCCAATTCCAGTATGAAAGCAAATGGCTAATTGATATCCTAGTGTTTTAGGGAAGACGACATCATATTGTTGGACCACACGATCGTTATTCATGCTTGGTTTGGCTATAGCTTCTTCTCTAGTGATAATGAGATCCACTAGTGAGGTTAGGTTTAGGGGGTTTGTTGGTTGGGGTTTTCAATGGAATCTCACAAACTTAGATAGAGGGTTGTTGAACAATAGTACAAGATGGTGTAGAGGTGGTGGGTATGGGCCCAAGAAGAGAGGTAGTTGTGATCACTAGCTGCAAGAGGTGGTGGAGTTTGGTTAAAGAGGCAAGAGTACAACTGTCAAGATTTGATCAGTTAGCGTGCGCATCATAGATCTAATGCATTGGACACCATATACGAGGATGGAGAGGTGAGAAAGAATAGTGTGATTGCACGTCCGAGTTGGAGACTCGCTACAAATTGTGTTGTGATGGCGGTAGTAGTGGAATCACACACCTCGGGAAGGAGATCCAGAGGTCAAAGATGACTAGGGTTGCTACTATATCTACCTCAATCGATAAGGGCCATCAAATCTTCGTTTAAGGGTGAAAGAACCATGTGTTAAATGGCCTGGGAATACTTAGGACCTGTTTGGATGGACTAGAACTAACAACTAGTCCTTTTAGCTCCTATATGTGGACTAATGGATAAACAACTAGTCCATAACTAGTGGACTAACAACTAGTCTATCTGTTTGGATCCTTAAAGACTAAAAATTAGTCAACTAGTTGTTAGGATCCAAACATGGCCTTAATTATTTTGTACACACCCTTTGGAAATGGCTAAGTGTGAATAATTTTCGTTCTTGTGAACCAAAATTCAAAATGGCTGAAACCAAAATGAAAAGATTTTGGAAAAGGCTATCACCAACAAACAAATAAACAAACAAAACATACATTATCATGTTTGTTAACCATTCAAAACCACTAGCTTCAAAACCAACTATGCAATGCTGCATTGACGCATGCATGGTGCCTACGTTCCTAGATAATCTATACACCCTCTATCTCCATGTTCATGTCTTCACCATCAAAAGCGAAGGCCAGTGGTGGCAGCTCCTCCTCCTCCTCGTCCTCCTCCTCGCCTCCGCCATTGGCCTTCAGGTAGAACCTCAGCTGCTGCAATATGCTGGGGCAACCGGGCGAGACACGAAGGCCAACTCCATCGTTCACCTGGGGCTGTGTCGTGCACGTGTCCCGATAATCTCTAGCAATTAACAAGTGGAAAGAGTTCAAATAACCGATGCACAAGATAGAACATCTATCGTTAGTAGGAAAAGTCAAGACACAAAGCTCATGCCACACTGCATTTTCGTCACGATATCTCTTCTCTTGATTTGTCCTTCATATCATGAGTGACGTGACTATAGCCAACTAGTAACTCGTGCCTTTAAAAGTGTCTTGTCTTCTAGCACCATCTTTTTCATATATTTATAGTTTATATCGTAGTGTATTAAATCTAGTTAGCTATCTTCATTGTGCTACTATAGCAAGGAAAACATAATTTCAGCTATGTGTAAGTTTTTAGCTAGGAACAATAATTAAGTAAGGATTTGGCGATCTGCATTAGTTATACCATATATCCTCCAAAGATCCCATATTTGAATATCACATTATCACTTACTTTATGGAGGCAATTTTTTTTGCCCTTAGGGGCAGGAGAGAGTAAGGTTCATTGAGGTGCCATATACGAGGATGCAGAGATGAGAAAGAATAGTGTGATTGCACATATGAGTTGGAGATATGCTACAGATTGTGTTGCGATGGCGGTAGCGGTGGAATCACACACCTCGGGAAGGAGATCCAAAGGTGGAATCACACATCTCGAGAAGGAGATCCAGAGGTCGAAGATGACTAGGGTTGCTACTATATCTTGTTCAGTTGATAAGGGCCATCAAATCTCCATTTAAGGGTGGAAGAACCATGTGTTCAATGGCCTGGGCCTGTCTGGATGGACTACGACTAACAACTAGTCCTATTCGCTCATATACGTGGACTAATCGATTAACAACTAGTCTATAACTAGCGAACTAGCAATTAGTATATCTGTTTGGATCCTTAAGTACTAAAAATTAGTCAACTAGTTGTTAGGATCCAAACCTAGCCTTAGTTATTTTGTACACACACCGTTTGGAAATGGCTAAGTATGAATATTTTTTGAGTTTGTGAACCAAAATTCAAGACGATTGAAACCAAAATGAAAAGATTATGGAAAAGGCTATCACCAACAAACAAATAAACAGACAAAAACATACATTTTTTATCCTGATTGTTAACCATGCAAAAACACTAGCTTGAGAATGGAAATACTAAGAGCTGATTATTCTAAGGTGAGGAAATCAGGGGTTGTACTACCAACGATGCAACGCTGCATTGACGCATGCATGGTCCCTACGTTCCTAGAGAATCTGCCCGTCCTCTATCTCCATGTCCATGTCTTCACCATCAGAAGCGACGGCCAGCGGTGGCAGCTGCTCCCCCTGGTCCTCCTCGTCGCCGCCGCCATCGGCCTTCAGGAAGACCCCCAGCTGCTGCAATATGCTGGGGCGACCGGGAGAGAAACGGAGGTCAACTTCATCGTTCACCTGGGGCTGCGCCGTGCGCGCGTCCCGCACGGTGCTCACGACGTGCTCGAACGCCGCGATGCCCAGCAGCTCCATGTCCAGCGGATGGATGCGCTCGTCGGGCAGCGCCGCCCTCTCCAGCTCGAGAAGCACCTGGCGGGCCTTGGCCATCGCACGCCTCTTCCTCTCCTGTCGCGCCATGGCGATCAGGTCGTTCGTCTTGGTCCGGGCGCCCTCATCCTGGACCTCCTGTGGCTGTGGCTGTGGATGTGGATGTGGCTGTGGCTGCGGCTGTGCAATCTGCGCCGCCACTGGCGCCGGCACCGGTGCCGGCTGAGAAGAGGTGTCATTCTCGTTGGGAAGAACCGCAGGCGGAGGTGCGCTGCCGGTGATGGGGTGCACCGTAGCCCCGGGCGCCGCACACTTTTCCTTAAGCTCCTCTGGCTCTGCAATCTGGACAGTTTCCGGTGCCTGCTCTGGTTGCTGAGCAAGGATGCCACATTCCTTGGGAAGAACCGTCAGCGCAGGTGGGCTTTTGGTGACCGCGAAAACCGTCGCCGCCGCGCACTGGTTCTCCGGCTCTGCGATATGAATCGCCTCAGGCGCCGGCTCTGGTGGCTGCGTATTGTGTTTGCCTTGGATAGGATCAGCCTCAGGCGCCGGCACTGGTTCTCCGGCTCTGCAACATGAATGCTCCTTGGGAAGAGCCTCCGGCGAGCTGCTGCTTGAGTCGGAATCAGTGGATGTTGCATCGGAGTCACTGCTGGTGCTTAAGCTTGGGCTGCTGCTATCGCAGGTCTTGACCGGGAACACGACAGGAGAGGCGTCGCCGCAGATGTCAACGTACCTGTCTTCCTCGGCGAGATCGACGTACTTGCGCTGGAGCGGCGACAGGAGCTGAACACCGATGTCATTCACGAGCTCGCCGTACTCCTCGGCGATGTCCCGGATCGCTATGCGAGAGACGCCGCCACAGATGTTGATGCCCTCCTCCTCCTCCTCCTCTTGCACCGGGGGCATTCTGCTTCCTGCTTCTTGGTGCTGCGCCTGCGACAGGCAGCTGATGCCGGAGGCAGCCAGTGGTGCGCGCCCTCCGCGACTCTTCGGCGTGCTCACCTCCGGCGCGAACTTGTCCACCAGCAACTTGGGCGTGCTCTCCGGCGCGAACTTGTCCAGCAACATCTTCAGCTGGAACAGAGCACCATCTTTCATGGACTGCACGTCGTCCATCTCGATCTCGCCGTCGTCGCCGCGGGAATCGGCATCCCCAACGCTTCGGTTCTGCAGGAACGCGACGACGTGATCCGGCAGCGCCGCCGCCATCGAGGCCAGGCGGCCGGCCAGCCGCTCCCTATCATCTGGCTTCGACTCCCTTGCGCGCTCCGCGAAAGGAGATACCTTTCTGCTCTTCGCCGCTCTGCACCCATCATCAACCGCCACCGGCGCATCGGGGGCAAAGAGCCGGTCGCCCTTGCCGGCTACGCCAGAAACGCAGGAATATAGCTCCGCCTTACTGAGGAGAGCGCGCACAGCGTCGAGCTCCGACCTCAGCCGCTTCCCGAGGTCCCGCCGATCCGGGACGGACATCTCGGCGACCGGGATGACCACCCTTTTGACGCCGAAAACGTTCCTCCCGAGCGCGAAGGACTCATCGACGCCGACGCCACCGATGGCTAGGTCCATCTCGGTCGCCATCGCGGACCGGAAACGGGCGCTCTGCGACGGCGGCTTGCTCCGTCCGCGACTTCGCACTGGATGCAGGCAAGGAACGAGAGCCATAGAAGGAGAAGTGTAGTGAATGGTGGCGCTCGCCTCCCCTATTTGAGGAGGAGGAGGAGGAG
This sequence comes from Saccharum hybrid cultivar R570, assembly GCA_038087645.1. Taxonomy (NCBI): domain Eukaryota; kingdom Viridiplantae; phylum Streptophyta; class Magnoliopsida; order Poales; family Poaceae; genus Saccharum; species Saccharum hybrid cultivar. The sequence goes on along the minus strand of JAQSUU010000191.1, from coordinate 3,045,111 downwards.
GAGAAGGGGGTGCCGCCGCCGCGGCCGACGTGGGAATAGCGTTCCGCGGCAGGGCTGAATTGGGAGATTGTAGGTCTGTCCGACTGCTATGTGGACCGTGTGGGATGAAAACGTCAAGGAGGCCAGGAGGGGCATGCACCCCACGTGCCAGGATTTTTTTTTTCTTTTTGCCGTTTATACGTGCTTCATAAAAGTTTTCTGGTAAATTACTGACAAATTTGAATTCTTTTTACACAGGCAAATTACGTGCTCTATAAAAGTTTTGTCGATTGTAAGTTTGATTAAGCGTCCGATCGCCATAGAGATCATGTTGCCTTCACCTCCGGTATCACGTCTTGCGTGAGGCTCACACAAGGGTAAGGCTGAATAACGAGCCGAGCTGGCTTGGCTCGGCTCGGCTCGTTAGGATAACGAGCCGAGCTGGTTATCCTAACGAGCCAGAAAGCCAGCTCGGCTCGGCTCGTTATGAGCTCGAGCTGGTTCGTTAGGCTCGCGAGCCAGGTATAAAAAATACATAAAATATAATATTTGTATTTATCTAAAGCTTAAAAATATTAATAATATAAAAATAATATATTTAATAACCTTAAATCGAATAAAATATTCATATGAGCTAACATATCATCCATTTGTGAAGTGCAAGACATAAAGTAATATAAAACTAATATAAGTTATGATGACTTTTTCCCTATAACTACGGCTCGTTTGGCTCGCGAGCGGCTCACGAGCCAGCTCGAGTTGGCTCGTTATAGCTAACGAGCTAAAATCCTGGCTCGGCTCGGTTCGTTATCATAACGAGCCGAGCCGAGCTGAGCCGAGCCAGCCATGAGCCGAGCGAGCTAACGAGCTTCGAGTTTTTCGTCCAGCCTTACACAATGGAATCAAGTCTGTGCAATACATTTTTACCAAATTCAAATGGCTGTTCTCATTCCACATGAATTTCTTTAGTTTTTTTCATCAAAAAAATTTTCTTTAGTTTTTTAAACTTAATATTACTTCTCAAGTTTACATATGGTGGTCAGATCTGCTACGCCCAGAGTACATGTGCCGTATCTATAAGATAATCTCTAGCAATTAAAAAGTGGAAAGAGTTAAAACAATCGGTGCACGCAATAGAGCATCTATCTATAGTAGGAAAAGTCAAGACACAAAGATCATGCCACGCTACATTTCCGTCACGATATCTCTTCTCTTGTTTTGTTCTTCATATCATGAGTGACGTAACTATAGCCAACTAGTAACTCGTGCTTTACAAGTGTCTTGTCGTCTAGCACCATTTTTTTTTTTCATATTTTTATAGTTTATATTCGTAGTGTATTAAATCTAGTTAGCTACCTTCATTGTGCTACTATAGCAAGGCAAAAATAATTTCCGATGTGTGTAAATTTTTAGCTAGGAACAATAATTAAGTAAGGATTTCGCGATCTACATCAATTATACCATATATCCTCCAAAGATCGCATATTTGAATATCGCATTATCGGTTATTTGAGAAGTTTGCATTTCCATATGACAAGGTAGTGTTACTCTAGGTTTCAGCATTTTGAGGTTGATCTTTTTTTTAACATGATTTTGAGGTTGATCTTGATCCTGTCCTTTGTAGTTAGTAGGATGAGAACAAGTTGCTAAATGTATCCTGTCGATATGGTGATGCATAGGACTAATAAAGTATAGAACAACCATAAAAGCACAACTTTTTAGCTATCTGGAGGCAATCAAGATACATGATAGAACTTTATGTATTTTCAGGTGCTGTCGTCTGAATACAGGTACCATAGAAATCTTGTACAATAAATAGCAGGATCGTACCAAGACTGACCGTGCACCATAACTCAACTCCATCTACTTCACCGTCTTTTGCTTATTGTCATCTGGTCGCGGCCTGACATGTGTGACGCGCTCGATGGTCGTCGATGGTAGCTGTGCATGTTATTTGAGAAGCAGGGGTCTTGTACTTCTCTATCAAGTATGGATTGGACAGGGCATGACGGTGAACTTGTAGTTCTTCCAGCACATTCGTAGCTTGGCTTTCCTCCGTGTTTTATGTGATGACTTCACGTGGTTTCGCAACATGGTCAGGGACAGCCAACATACGTGCAGTTCCGAGTGAACTAAAGATGATTACTATCTACTATATGCAAGTGATTGAAAAGTAGCTTTCTTTTTCAGTTAGGCCCTTGTTTAGATTCAAGAAAATTTCAACCCGATGAATAGTACCACTTTCGTCTTATTTGGCAAATATTATCCAATCATAGACCAACTAGGCTCAAAAGATTCATCTTGTGATTTCCAACTAAATTGTGTAATTAGTTATTTTTTTACCTACATTTAATACTCCATGCAAGCGGTTAAAAATTGATGTGATGGAGAGAGAGTGAAAAAACTTGGAACTTTGAGGCAAACTAAACAAGGCGTAGGTTCCACAACATGAAAAATCTGAAACTGATCGTCGTCACTGCTGCACAAAGGGTCATCTCCCAGTGTCTGGAATTCCTCATCTGCCACGGTTCTGTAGCCACGAGAGAAACTGCACTAGAGATGAGGATTCATCCACCCCCCACTAGCCAAATTCATCTCAGGAAGACTCTCAAGGCCACAGTTGTAAGCATGGCATAAACCTCAAAAATTACTTAAGCGTTAGAGAGTAAAAAATGAATTAACTAACTAATTAAATCACTAAAAGTTGAACTTGAAAACAAAAATGAATTTATGCGGTGAAACTAGAACAAAGTGCAAGCAATGCTAAGCTTTTTATTTAAGAAGAACAATGTCATCAAAGTGCGATATATACCACTTTCTCTAGTTCGAAGCTTAGCATAATTCATGGGTGTGGATGATTAAACTTGAGACCTCTAGCTCTAGAGGAATGTGTTAGATTGTACTAACTATATTATGGCTTTAGACGGGATTACAAAATACATTTCCCTTGACCTTAACCCTTAGCTTTTGGTTCTCGGTATTATTAGCGCTACAAGATTGCTCATGAGATACTACTATACAACCCGTTTTTAAAGAAGAATAGAATTGGTTTTCAGAAATTTCTAAAAACCGTCTCTATTCAAGGAAGAGGGTATCTAACTTGTAAGAAAAAATGGACCCTATGGACCACTGATGTTTGAAGAATAACATGATCATTTGGACTAATTTGTTTGCTATTATATAAGGTATAGTTCAAATGAGTCGAAAAAAGGTATAGTTCAAATGGATGTAAGGTGGACTTGAACTTAGGCAAAGTGGTGACTCAGATGATTAACACCTCAAACAAGACATGTTGAAGACCTATAAATGATGCTAGGAGTCCAAGACGTAAGATAGAAGAAGCCCAGACAAAAACACACGAAGAAATGAAGTAAAACGGAGGCTGTTGTGCAGCACCGGATCAGTCCGGTGTTAGCTAGGAAAGATCACTGGACTATGCGTGCGCACTTATTCCTGGACAACTGCAATAGGAACACTGGATTGGTCCGGTACAAGGAGAAGAAATGCACCAGACGTCAAGGTGCGGGCCCATGAAGGAAACAATGCCTGTTAGATTTACCGGAGCATTCTACTAGAGAGGGTTGCAGCGAGGTTGAAGTGAAGATCAACGCGCCGGATTAATCCGGTAACCCATCATATCATTGAACCTCCAATAGTCTACAATGACTACTTTGTCCAACGGCTAGTCGACGTGGACGCACCGCATTGCTCCTCAAGATGGGAACGGGCCGGGTCGACCCATCGGGTCGTTGGCCCGACCCACTAAAACAAGGCCAATGGGCCATAGGGGCCGGCCTTAAATTAGAAATGGGCCAACGGAGTCTGGCACTGTTGACCCATCGGGTAAGCTGGGTCGGCCCCGGCACAACTCCGTGACTACGACCTAGCCGACTTCCCTGTACGTTCCGCCGCCGCAACTTTGATGCAGAAGACACCTCTCCCGCCGCCGAACAGGAGACGACACCGACACACCGTTGCCTCCTAAGTCCCGCCATGAGCCATCACCTCTTACTCGCCCCAACAGCCGTTTTACAAAGGTCTTTTATTGCAGCGCTAGCAGAGGAGAGCGAGGGCATCGGCGCCACTGCTGTATTTCATAAATCTTGATCTGATCCAAATGGGAGTGAGAGCTACTTGTATGTTTTTCTTTTTTTCCCAGGAAAAGTCTCTCCCCTTTCTCTGTGTTCTTTGTTCTTTCTGACAGACATGCATATCCAATTCAAACTGTTTGTGTTTCTTGCTGTGCCCAAGCCGCAAAACTAAGATTTCACTAGTCACTGCTCGTTTCTTGGTCATCTTGCTTTCTCTATAGGATTCCCTTGGATCTATGCGTTCTCTAAGCGTGTTCTTTTGGGGCTGTTCTTGGTTCCTGTGTTTTCAGTGCTCTGATCCTCCCAGATTCTTGGATCTGTGTTGCCAGATTCTTGCTCGTTGATTGTGACCATAGCTGGATATGTATCGCCTGATTCTTGGCTGCGATTTAGTTTTGAAGGTGGTCATATACTCGGTAGAAGCTTCAATATGAAGGCATTTTCAGTATCTCTGCTGCCATGACGTTGTGATGATAAATCATTGTTAGTACAAGCTTTGGTCTCATACGCTCTGCAGTACACGGAATAAACCTTTTTTCACAATGTTTAATCCTTGTTTATGAGCGTAAGCAATAATTTGGAGTTTGGTCACCCAAGTGTTTGAGTAGTAGCGATCATGATGTATTTTCTGTTACTTGCATGCATCATACGCTGCCAGAGACTACGACATACACGGCGAATATCAGCAAACTGACATCAAGCAGGGCCGACCCGTAATGCCCAATGGGACAGCAAGGCCGAAGACTTTAGATGAATTGGGCCGGCCCGTGGCCTTGCAAATTGGCCCTAGGGCCACAGGGCCAGGTCCAGGGCCAAGTCCGGGCCGACCCATTCCCATTTTGAATTGCTCCGGTGCCACCACCGGACCAGTCCAGTGAGTGCGCAGAAGCAAGAATTTGCCTCCAACGGCTAGTTGAGGAACATTGATCTTAATCATAAAAGAATATGTGCTGATGTTGTTCGACCTCGGAGAGGCCTAAGAAAATTCAAAATGTTTAATGAATTGTTATGCAATTATGCAAATATCATAATTGCTTGTCTAATATCTACATCTCTATTTATATGTGCACACACAAAACTAAAAAGATTTAAATGGACCGGTCTATCTGGCCGCGGTAACCGCCTGAGACCGATTTTAAACCAGCTATACCTATTCCCCTTCTGCACAGTTCACGTGCTAATTACCCTTCAACCCAATTAGAAATTGGAAATATACCTATTCCCCGTCTGCACAGTTCACATGCTAATTGCCCTTCCACCCAATTGGAAAATGAAAATCGGCAATCACATGCTAATTCTCCTCCCGCACACTAAAAATCAGCAATGTGCTAATTAGGAAATTAAACTTCCCATCATGTCGCCCTTCTCCCATCTCATCACATGTTTTTCCTTTCCCATCACATCACTTGCTCTTCATGTATACATCATTCTCATCGTGCTACATCCACCAGTCCACAGTCACAAATGGAAAATACAATCGTGGGTTCTTTGTCCGCGACGCTGACCAGGGTCTCAAGGTCAGGAATCGCTTGGTCTGTTTCAATATCGTTGTAAATAATTGATGATTGATTATACAAACGGAATTACAAGCAACACGATCAGACTATCGTTTTTTAAAGTATAACAGGTTCAAACTTAGATTATCATGATATTATTTTGGGTTAATTAGATCTATGCCATTATAACTTCACTGTTTCTAAAATACACCATTACTATTTAAGAAACTTTGCCACTGCCATTGAAACTCTGCAGATATTTGAGATACGTCATTACTTACACTTGGAGACGACTTGGGGCCACTGACAGACGTATGAAGGGGCACCGTGCCACCGTATATCCGTATGGACAAGATTGCCCCCTTTCTTCTTCTCTCTCACACTCACTGACACCTGGGCCCACTTGTCAGCCTTCCACACAGCCTCCCTCTTTTTTTGTCTGTCTTCTCCATCTCCGGTCGCCGGCTGCCTGCTCGCCCGGCGGTGGCGGTGCAGCTGACCCCGCGCGACCGGCCGTCTCCTCGCCTGGCGACGGCGGCGCAGCTGTCCCGACGCGGTGCCCGCCCGGCATCGGCGCGACTGGCTTGATGCAGCCTCCCGCCCGCCCGCTCGTGGAGAGCAGCAAGGACGGAGTGCGGTGCGGAGGCCGTGTCCACGGGGGCGACGAGCGGTGGCTCGACGAGGTACGCGGCGAGCTGGGCACAGCCATGGTGGCAGGCTGCTAAGGACTAAGGCCGTCGTGGCAGCGTGCGATGGAGACATCGAATCCGCGCCCCGCCAGCCATGGATCTGCTAGCTGCAGGCCCTTCGTGCCGTAGGTCATGGGCTAGCTCCTGTCGCGAGCTAGCTCCTCGTTGCAAGCAAGAATACTAGTAGGAGGAGGAGGTGGAGATTGGAGAAAGGGTGCGTACGGGAGGCGGTGGATTCCCAGAGGATGGCCTCGCTCTGCTCGTACTTGGGCTCCTTGATGACGTGCAGCAGCAGCAGCAAGTGGTCACCGGCGCGCAGCAGGTTGGCCACCGCCCACCACAACGCCGCTCGGCTCCACTTCGAGAAGTCTGTCGCTAGCCCCTCCCAGCTCTGTGCGTGCTGTGTTCGTGAAAAGGACCAGGGAGAGGACAGAGGAAGGGGATGACATATTGGGCCCACTTGTAGGTGAGATAAAGTGGAAGGGCTATTTTGGTCCATACGAAATACAAAATTGTCCATACACCTGTAAATGGGCCCGAAGACACGACATACGTATATAATGACGTATTTTAGCTTTGGCAAGAATTATAATGGCAGTGGCATAGTTTCTTGAATAGTAATAGTGTGTTTCAGAAACGGTAAAGTTATAATGGCACAGATACAATTAACCCTATTATTTTTCTCGTTGCAACGCACGGACACGGTGGTCATGGATCTAGGCAACTAGAGTCTAATAAGACTTCATTATCTAACTCCAAAGCACCTCTACCTACAGCTACGATCGGGTAATGTAACAACACCATTTTTATTGCCGAGAAAAAAACGTAGATAACGGTCATGGACCTAGGCAACGAGGCAACGAGGCAACGGCTATAGATAAACCAATTGCGCAAGAAACGTAGTATTCTCACGGTCTCACCCTGTCCTTAATCCTTATGCAGCGGAGGGATGGTCCTTGAGGAAGCCCAGGAGCAGGTCGTTGACCTGCTCTGGGAACTGCTCCTGCACGAAGTGGCTCCCCTCCGGGATGTAGGTGATCTTCAGGTCCGGCATGAAGTTGTCCATGGTGCCGCCGCGCATGGCGGTCTCGAACCCCGGGAACTTGAAGCAGTAGTCCTTCTCCCCCATCACTATGAACACCGGCACCTGGAACTTGGCGTCCAGCCGGTTCGGGATCTTGTGTAGAGCTCTGCATGTCCAATCAATTTTCCATGGAAGCAAAAGCAACAAACATCATCAGAGTCTTAAGGTCTGTTTGGCTCGCGAGACGAGAGCCGAGAGGAGTGCGCGCGGTGGCTACCTGTACGGCATCTGGAGTGGGTAGCGGAAGCCGGACTCCTCGTAGAGCTTGGCGTAGGCGTCCAGGTCGTCCTCGGTGAACCACTCCGGGAGCGGCGTGGACAGGTCGGCCAGGTCCATGATCTCCTGCCCTTCCTCGGCAATCGGGATGTCGGCGCGGGAGAAGAGCACGTAGACCGTGCGCACCACGCGCCTCACGTCGAACCGCCCGAAGTCGGCCTCCGCCCTGCCCGGCTCCTGCAGAAGAAGAACACCAGCTGCAGAGTGTCCATCGGAGAGCTGAGAGGTGATGCATGCAGTCAGTGGAGTGGTACGCACGCGCCAGCGCAGGACGTAGAAGCCTTCGCGCAAGGTGTCGATGGCTATGGGGACCGGGCTGAAGGGGATGCCCAGGCACACCACGCCGCGGGTGCGGTCCGGGTGCTGCAGCGCGAACTCGTACGCCGGAAAGGCGCCGAAATCTTTGCCCACCAGGAACGCCTGCACGTGTGGCATGGCAACGCTCAGGCTCAGTGGGTCACGGCTTGCAAATATTTTCCGTTTGGTGGTGAGCTGTTGCTTACCTTTGGGACGTTGAGGGCGTCGAGGATGCCGAGCACGTCGGCGACGAGGTCGTCAAAGGAGACCTCCTCGTGCTCCGGCGGCAGGTCGGACAGCCCGTACCCACGGCAGTCCGGTGCGATGGCGCGGTACCCCGCCGCGGCCACGGCCAGCATCTGGTGGCGCCATGTGTACCATATCTCCGGGAAGCCGTGCAGGAACACCACCGTGCCCAGGTCACCTGCAATGCAACGCAACACACAAACCAGCAGCACAGCCACAGCCCGCGGACCATCATTGACACTCTGCATGCTTTCTTCCGCTGGAAATGGGACCCATCAAGTGAAGCAACGATGATGCCAGAGACTCACCGTTGCCTACTTGCGCGACGTGGAGGTTGAGCCCTCGGATGGGGAGGTGGGTGTGCTCGATCTCCTGCGCCATTGCTGCTTGCTCTTCGAGGCCGGACGGCGAGCGACATATTTCTTCAGCTTTATAGGGAGGGAGATTAGGGAGACCAAATGGATGCACATCAATGTACAGTCAGTCTGCCGTCTTAAAAACGAAAAGAAGGCTAATCAATCTCCCGCGTGTCTGCTCTGCCTTGGACTTGTCGTTTGGGTCCTTCCGCAGGTCCGCTACGGCGCTTGGAACATGGTGTTTTCCGAAGACGAGCACAAACACTAGACAGGGTGGAATCATAGAATCGATGGATCAGGTATCTCTACACCAGCAGTCCAGTACCCAGGCCCGGAGCCAAAGGGAGGACGGCAGGGGCCATGCTCCCTGACATCACAATAATTTTTTTATTTAATATATAATTTAATAATCTATATTTATATTAGAAAAAACCAAATATTTAGTGAAATTTTAGGTTTTACTAAACGCATACTTATATTTTAGTGAACACATACTTAACTAGTAATGATAATTCGGTCGTCCTCGGTACTTTATCGTTATCAAGCTTATTGAATGACACTATTATTATATGTCGACTCTCCTTTTACTTTGAATCGCAATATAGATCGATATGGATGCTCATGTACATGCACACACCCTTATGAACAAAAACACATCCTACCCCACTATGAATATATCTGAAATACTAAGCCGGTAGGTTTTGAGATCATTGAGTCACCGTGTATCTCGCTGTCAAAAAATACGGTCACCTACCAAGAGACGAACAACATTGTTAAATCGTCAAATACTATAATAAATCCATAAAAATAAGAGCAGCTACATCAATGACTAACCTGAGTGGTCAAATTCCACCATAAAACAACATAAACAGATGAACTATGCTCAGTTCATATATGCCAAATCTTTTGACCGCCCCTATGTATATTTTCTAGCTCCGCCACTACCGGCACGTGCAAGACCATTTTGGGGTGTAGACATGCATGAAATACCCCTAAACTAGATAAGGGGTATCACTTAGGTCCACGAACTTTCAAAATGCATTTCTGTCCCCTAAACTTGTTACGTGATACATTGCAGGTCCATATCAAATTAAGAGGCCGTTTTCTCTGAAGTGGCATTGCGACCAGCATCTAACGTGCCTCTCAGAGCACCTGAGTTGCACGTGGGGCTGGTGAAAGACCCAATTTGGTTTTGGTAATTGGGTGATAACCTAGGTGGACTAACATGTGTTTGATGTGAAATACGTAGGTGATTAGTCCACATGTACACTAGTGTGAGCTATACATGAAGCCATGGAGGAGAAGTGGCTTGGTAATATTGCTAGTGCTTCGGAGGAAATCATTGCATATGATACATGACATGATGTCATGTGGTTATATCGAGAAGATCAAGAGACATGGCTTGGATATATGATGGACCGGGTTGCAAGCGTGAAGGGCAAGCTAGAGGCTTGGGGGCAACGTACCGTCAAGGCGGTGAATCTCATGAGTAGAGAGCTTGGTGCCGACGGAACAAGGCAACGGTGAAGAGCAAGTGAAGTTGCAACTAATGAACCAATAAGGCCACGTGATGACATGAAGTGGATCATATCATTCAAAAAAGATCAAGCCAAATGTTGATTGGTGTTGATGAAAGTGGCTTGATGAAGAGTGCTGGAGGAACTTCGTGTTATGGGCAATGATCAAAGGTAGCGTGGTTGGCTACATCTATGGAGGATCATTGTTCATCGTTTGATGAAGATGGAGGTTGGATGCTTGTGTGGCATCACCAACATGGAAATGAAATAGAATACGCAAGGCAAAGATATATTTGTGGGAAATTTTATTTCACCAGTCTAAAGTTGAGTAGAGAAATGCTTCACCTATAAGGGCACAGTCGAGCCACCATGGCCACGATCGAGCACGAGCCGAACCCTAATATGCCCTTTTGACCCCTAGATCTATGTGCTAAACCGTGGGGAGCACGTTGATGCCCTCCCCGTCACCGCAACCTCGTCGTTGCTGAGTTCCGCGATGTACCCGCGAGCCGACCGGCGGCCAAGGACGGTGTGGGTCAGGTTGAGCCTAGTCCCGCCTGTCAGTGGCAGTGGGTAGCCGGAGGGTGAGTGAGAAGAGTTTCCACGCCGATTTTTGTTTTATTTTTTTTTTGAGAAAATGTTAACTCTATGCAGTTTCTTATAAAATACATATAATTTGGTAGAAAAATGCTAAAAATGTGAAACTTATTTTGTTGGTTTTGTTATGATGGGTTTTATGTGATAAAAATATGTGTTAGCCAGAAATAGTACTTTTTGTATGCTTAAAAACGCATAAATGGTTATTAATGAATATTTGTTGTTTATTTTCTAGAGCTCAAACTATAACTCCAAAAATTATGAAACCTTTTGTGAGTGTTATATATTCTTATAGCTGTTACCAAAAAATGTTTGGCACTATTATGAGTTATTTAACTTGCTTAATTAATTTAATTATTTTTATTCCTTTTATAGGTTTTTTGGGAACATTCCTTTTATAGGTTTAATAAATGCTTTGGAACATGAAAATGCTTAATGTTTATTCATATAAATGATTTGGTGCCTTAAGCAATGTTTGTGAACCTTGGAACATGGAAATCCGCTATTGTTCCTTGGGAAGTTAATTTCTTTCTTAATAATCAACTTGTATGTTAATAACTTAAAAATGCTTTTTGGTGGGTTTTTAAACTCTAGTTGTACCAGGAAGGAAAGTTGTACTCAAGACTGTTAGCTTTGCTTGAGTTCATCTAAGCTATTGTGTAAGTCTCATCATGCATCATGTTTATTACATTTCATATGTTAAGCATGCATCATTTATCATGTGTTGTGACGGAGAGTGAGGAAGTAATCGTTGATCAAGCCCCAGAGGAGGTTCACCCACTAGTGGAAGTCGGGTTTAATATTTGTGGTTCATCAGAGGAGCTTGACTACCTAGATAACGCTGGCAAGCCCAAAGCGTAACCCACTCCTTGTGTTTACAATATTTATTACACTTTAAGTCTTATGAGATATGCATTAAGTAAAGTAGGAATTGGTTGAAGTAACAATTGCTGCATGTCTACCTTGATATTCCAATATCTTTCCTTGTCACCCTTAGTAGTGATAGGCTAATGATGCTTAGCCATGCTGAGCTGTAAGAGTCGAGTGATGTGTTCATCATTTGCAATGTTTCTGTACTCAGGAGATTTCCTGAGGATTCTATAATGATGAATATTAATTAAAACTAGAGACCGGACGGGACATGGGATATATCTTTGGTGGTTAAGCCAATAGGGTCGTCTAATCGTGCTTGTTCCGTCTGTGTCGGGTGAGGACCGTTCGTTGTAGGCCTGCTTGTAGTCGAGACTTTGTAGTACTGACCACATACCCCGGTAAGCCTACGTACCTCTGCTATTCCATTACGTGAACTGACAGCCGCATATTGGGAGTGGAGAGATGGCAGGAGTAGCGTGTACTCACCCTGCAAGGCCACTGTTTGAGATGGAGCACAGGGCAGTGGAGTATTGTGCCCTCGGGTGGTGCGGACCAGTTCATGTTTTGGAGAATCTATGGGAAGAGTTGATACGTAGGTTCGGGGCCAGCATATGTCGTGTGGTTAGGAACACCTAGCTGGATGTACATTGATTCGAATCGTCGTTGCTCCTCGGTCATGGAGACTCGACCGCCCTGCATCGTAGTTAATCAATAGAACAATGGTACTTATGGATATGAGATGTAATGGCTAAAGAAGTGTTTGATTTAAATCAGGTGCAAACTGTATACGAAAAATGACTTTATTTTTGAGCTAAAACAATGAAAGTAAGGATCCCTTGTAGTAAGTTCTTCTGCAAAAGTTACTCTTGATTCTTGCTTTAGACCCCCTTGTTTCCCCACCAGGCAGCATGCCCTTGGAGTCTTTTTTTAGCCGGTTTAGTCTTGTTGAGTATAATTCACTACTCAGGGTTTGTTAACCCCTGTTGCAGGTAGACTTTCGCCCCTACTGTATGACGGTTCTGGAGAAAGAGTACCAACAATAGATGATATGTGAGTGAATCATCCCTAGGCAGGTTGAGCTTTCATGTGTTATATAATGTTATGTTAGTCATGCTACCCTACGGCCTGAGAAGGCTAAAACCTGTGGTTTGTAATATTTAAATAAATAGTTTGTAAATTATGTTTGTAAGACTTCCGCTTTTAAACTCTTATATAGTATATTTGTATCAACTTAATATTGCAATGTCTTCTGTAATGATACTGAATAGATGTGAAAAGTGGATGATTCGGAATCCTCTGAGGACACCCAATAAACTACCGGAATTATCTGGTTTCCGTGAACAACAGTCAGATGTCTTCAGAAAATGACAGATGCACGTGGTCTAGCATAATTTGGACGGTTCTGCCACGTAAACATATTATTCTCATGGTCTCACGCTCTCCTTCAATCCTTATGCAGTGGAGGGATGGTCCTTGAGGAAGCCGAGGAGCAGGTCGTTGACCTGCTCTGGGAACTGCTCGTGCACGAAGTGGCTCCCCTCCGGGATGTAGGTGATCTTCAGGTCTGGCACGAAGTTGTCCATGATGCCGCCGCGCATGGCGGTCTCGAACCCCGGGAACTTGAAGCAGTAGTCCTTCTCCCCCATCACCATGAACACCGGCACCTGGAACTTGGCGTCCGGCCGGTTCGGGGTCTTGTGTATAGCTCTGCATGCCCAATCGATTTTCGATGGTAACAAAAGCAAAGAACATTAGAGTCCTAGTGTTGAGTCTCTGCCGTTTGGCTGGCGAGAGCCGAGAGGGGTGCGCACGGTGGCTACCTGTACATCTGGAGTGGGTAGCGGAAGCCGGACTTCTCGTAGAGCTTGGCGTAGGCGTCCAGGTCCTCCTCGGTGAACCACTCCGGGAGTGGCGTGGACAGGTCGGCCAGGTCCATGATCTCCTGCCCTTCTTCGGCAATCGGGATCTCGGCGCGGGAGAAGAGCACGTAGACGGTGCGCACCACGCGCCTCACGTCGAACCGGCCGAAGTCGGCCTCCGCCCTGCCAGGCTCCTGCAGAAGAGACGCAAAAGGAACACCAGCTGCAGAGTGTCAATTTCGATAAGAAGGAGAGTTTTTCAGAGGTGATGCATGGAGTCAGTGGTTCAGTGCTACGCACGCGCCAGCGCAGGACGTAGAAGCCTTTGGGCAGGGTGTCGATGGCTATGGGGACCGGGCTGAAGGGGATGCCGAGGCACACCACGCCGCGGGTGCGGTCCGGGTGCTGCAGCGCGAACTCGTACGCCGGAAAGGCGCCCCAATCTTTGCCTACCAGGAACGCCTGCAGGTGTGGCAAGGCTCGGTGGCAGTGGGGCACGGCAAATGTATATCTCCGTTTGGCGATGATCTGTTGCTTACCTTTGGAACGTTGAGGGCGTCGAGGATGCCGAGCACGTCAACGACGAAGTGGTCAAAGGAGACCTCCTCGTGCTCCGGCGGCAGGTCGGACAGCCCGTACCCACGGCAGTCCGGCGCGATGGCGCGGTACCCTGCCGCGGCCACGGCCAGCATCTGGTGGCGCCACGTGTACCGTATCTCCGGGAAGCCGTGCAGGAACACCACCGTGCCCAGGTCACCTGCAATGCAACGCAACACACAAACCAGCAGCACAGCCACAGGTCACTCTGCTTTCTCTTCTGGGATTGGGATCCTTCAACTCAAGCAAGGATGAACGATGATGGCAGAGACTCACCTTTGCCTACTTGCGCGACGTGGAGGTTGAGCCCGCGGATGGGGAGGTGGGTGTGCTCGATCTCCTGCGCCATTGCTGCTTGCCCTTCAAGGCCGGACGGCGAGCCACATATTTCATCAGCTTTATAGGGAGGGAGACCAGATGGAGGCACATCAATGGACAGTTCCGCCTGTCTGCTCTGCCTTGCAGTTGTCGTTTAGGTCCTCCCGCAGTTAGCGCCACACGGCACTTGGAACCTGGTGTTTTCTGAAGATGAGCACAAACACTGGGGCCTGGTTTAGTTGCAAAATTTTTTGCAAAATGGAACTGTAGCAAATTTCGTTGTTATTTGGCAATTAGTGTTCAATCATGGTCTAATTAGGCTTAAAAGATTTGTCTCGTCCATTTCGTCTAAACTGTGTAATTAGTTTTATTTTTATCTATATTTAATGCTTCATGCATGCGTCCAAAGATTCGATGTGATAGAGAATGTTGAAAAATTTTGCAAATTTTTTTTAACTAAACAGGGCCTAGACATGGCGGAATCATAGAATCGGTGGATCAGTATCTCTGCACCAGCACCCAGGGCCGGAGCCAAAGGGATCGGAGGCCGGCACCCGGCAGGCCGCAGGGCCATGTCACCCCATACGTCTATATAACTTTTCTTTTTATAAGTACTTAACCTCTTTTTTTTTTGTTGTTGTTTTATGCTCCTCAGTTGTGAGGTTTTAAATCTAAGAGCTCATATAACTTTTAGCTGCTTATCCCAAATAGGCTAAATTTATATCTTTTATCTAAAAATATAGTTTAATAATCTATGTTTATATTAGAAAGAAATGACAAGAAATTTTTTGTCATATATATTTTTTGATGTCTTCTAGACAACTAAATGATACAAAACACAAATAGAATAGAATATTTTGATTAATCTAAACTTGTTTTCCTACCATATTAGGACACATTTAGTGAAATTTTAGGTTTTACTAAATACATATTTATATTTTACTGAAGGCGTACTTAACTAATAATAACAATTCGGTGGTCATCAGTACTTTATCGTCATCAAGCTTATTGAACAGCACTATTAATATATGTCGGACTGTCTTTTTACTCTGAACTGCAATCCAAATATGGACACTATTATACATGCACACACACCCGTATAAACAAACACACATCCTACCACATTATGAGTACCTCCGAAATACTAAGCCAGTAGGTTTTGAGATCTGTAAGTCACCACATTGAAAGTCCTATGTTTGGTGTTGGTAATCAGTGATAATGCCTAAGTACTAATCTTATGCCTAAGTTATATGTAGCATATGAGGATTATTACATTCCAAGGTTGGTGGCAAGATGGACATGGTGATCATGATGGTCACACTTGGATTTGGACGCAACCCTACGTGATCAAGGCAAAGGTATATGCTTAAGGGTTGTGTTTTAGTAACCAAGACACCTAGTGGGTGTGGTTACATTATAGGATAGATAGCCGTACTATAAAGAGAGGAATGACGCGGCTATTGAACTCCTAAGTGCCTCTAGGTGTGCATTTCATAATCATGTGCATTTGAATAGAGCTAATATCGCCTCGAAAAATGATTGTGAAAATGCTAACACACTCACATATGACGAGATCACTTGGTGGTGTTAGCACGTTTGCGAAGGCGGTTGAGTTTGAGCGGTAGAGAGGGTTTGGCGTTTTCGAGAAATTGAAACGACTATTTTCCACTACGCCGAAAGTCGGAAAAGAAACGGAAGCGATCGGAGGTCACAGAGGTGACCGGACGCTGGACCGGACGCGGTCTCTGTTTGACCGGACGCGTTCGGTCAGCGTTCAGCGTCTGCGCGTGTTTTAGTTTATTGATCGGACGCGCAGCGCGTCCGGTCACTGTCGACCGGACGCGTCCGGTCGTTCAGGGAGCTTACTGGACTCTAATCGGACGCTGGAACTGTCGCGTCCGGTCAGTTCTACAGCGCGTCCGGTCACTGTTTCGTTGTGCGCTGCTCAGGCTTGACCAGCGCGTCGGTCAGTCACGGGACAACGCGTCCGGTCGTTCGCAGCGCGTCCGGTCTGTAACACCTCTGGGTGTTAAGCAGGCATTCACATCCTAAATCGTGAGCATTTATATTTCATACATGATCATCATCACATGCAAATTAAGTTAGAATTTATTTAAACTGTGATAATCATGTTTGAGCTCTGAGTTTGGTAAAAATCCTAGGTAAAGTGGTAAAAATTTGTGGAGCTATAACTTTAAATTACTTAGAAATAAGTAGCATGATTTTTGGAGCAAGTTTTGTATTCAAAATCTTCCCAAATTTTGCTTCTAAAAATATTTCAGAAAATTGAGTTTTCATTTAAAAATTTGACTTTAAATCATCAATTCAAAATCTATTTAGAATTTTGAAAAGTGCCCTAAATGAAAGTTGTAGAGAATAAAATTTTGAACAACTTTTGTTTTGGGAGCAATTTGTGAAAATGTCTTTTTCATCTTCAAAATTTGAATTTGAATCAAATATAAAATCTGAAAATATATTTAGAAAAGAAAAAGGAATTTCTTACCTTAGCGGGCCGCCGCCTCCGCTTCGGCCTGCTCGCGCAAGCGGCCCGGCCCAGCTTCCCGCGTCTGCGCCTACCTCCGCCCGCGCGCGCGCGACGCCGTGGCGCCGCGGCAGAAGCCGGCCGCCACGTGGCCATACGTCGCCGACACCGCGCGCCACGCGCCCTCCGGTGGCCCATGTGTCCCTCCGCGCCCGCCTACTCCCTCCGCGCGCTCGCCCGCCTTCCCTACTGCCTCCATTTCCAGCTCTTCGCCTCACAGCAGCGCTCAGCCGCAGTCCCGCCTCCGCCATCGCCGGAGACGGCGTTCCGGCCGTTCCGCCTCACAATCGACGCCTCCATCTTGCCCTGAGCTCCACCTTTCCCTCGCGCAGCTCGTGCTCGCTCCAGTTGGCCGTGGTAAGCCTCCCCTCCGCGTGAATTGCTCACTGGAGTTCCGGTCGAGCTCGCTGAAGCTTTCCGCTCCGTGGACCGCTCTCTTCCGCCCCACCTTTTTCCCTTCTAGCACGCGCATCTTGCTCACCATGGCTCACCGTTGCTCGAGCACCTTTCCAGTGACCGTGGCATGGTCGGGGATGGCCGGCCGGCGACCACCCGCGCCGCCGCTCCGCCATTAGCAACGACGAGCCTATTCTCGAGCTCCTCTGGTCATGCCGTTTGCACCAACGTGACCGCCTTGGCACGGAGATCACGATGGTGGTGACCTCACCGCCGGCGAGCTCACCGGCGGCGAGAACCGCGCAGTCAGCGTTTCTCTCTCCTCTATGTGGCTGACATTTGGGGTCACGGGCCCATTTGTCTGCCTCAGCTCGCGCTCGCGTGTGCACTGCACCAGGTGCATCCAGCATTTTCAGCGGCTGCAGTTAAATGGATTTTTGAAAATAATTTTTCAGAAATTGTTAAAAGGGTTTCTAAAATCCATAACTTGCTCATTTTAGCTCCAAAAATTGTGAAACAAATTTTGTAGTGTTCCTCTGGACTAGATCTACAGTTTAAAAATATTGCATGTCAAGTTTGAAATACTTCTCTGTAGAGTTTTTATTTAATCACTAAAACTGTTGTTTTCTTGTTAAATATGTAATAAACCACAGAATGCTCAGAAAAATATGGTTCCACTTGTTATAATTTTCTTTTGTGATGTAATTTTTAGGAAAAATATATGCCATGCAAGTTCTGTGGAAAAAGCTTGAGTTATAGTACAAGTGTTTAATATTGTTAATAATTTTTATTTTTGCTAGAGAGAAAAATATGAGTAAAACATGCATGTAATAATTTTTCTATAGTGATTGTTTATTGTGTAGAATATAGGAAAAATGTTAAATCTGTTGTTTGATACTTTTCATAGTATAAAGTATTTTTATGCTCATTTTTAGGCCCTAGCTTGTTATTTTTGTGTAGGCAGTTCTATTAATCCCAATATAATGAAATTTTTGTGGTATACTAGATTAGATGATAGAAAGCTACTGTAATTTTCTCAGATTTTTCTGTGCTACTAAAATAGGTGTTGCTGTTCAAACCTAGTTGCAATTAGGGTTTTATTTAACCTTGTTAATGCATGACTAGTGAATAGGATTTTGCTTTGGTGTATCTTTGAAGCATTTAATAAAATGTGCTGACTTAGCATGGTAGTAGTAGTAGAAGAGAATGCAGTAGATGACATGTGCTTGTAGTCTGTATAGTCTTGGATGATGTTGACTACCTTATAGAAGAAATGTATTCCTACTTTATGAAATAAAGTGAACTTAATTATCTATATTTCATTCATCATGACCATTACATGTCATTTTCGCAATGCACCTAGACATAAGCACTTATACGATTGCATCATACAGGATCGTAGGAAGTAACGTCGGTAGCAGTTCCTGAGGAGCCGGAAGAGCAGCCCGAGGAGCAGGAAGTGCCCGAAGCCGACGAGGAGGTCGGTGAGGATCTTCCGGAGTGCCCAGACCACCGTCCGAGCTCTTTCGAGAGAGGCAAGCCCCGGAGCATTTCTCTCCCCCGGTTTGCAAAGATTTTATGAATGCTTTACTTTAACTGTTGCATTAAGTTTAGGAGTTGTTTGCAATCGTTGCTGCATTATACCTTGTTTACTACGTTCTACCCTATCCTTGTCATCTTGTCATTCGCAGTCAAGTAATTGCTTAGCTTGCTTAGACCGATAGAAGTCAGGTGATTTCCTGTCACCTGCGAGCTATAGGTGGTTACCTGGATCTGCTTGAGAAAGATGTCATCATGAAATAACTAAGTGTTAATGTGAAATTGAGACCGGACGGAAACTTGCAGGGTTTCGGACTGTAGTGTTTTCCGTCTGTGTCGATTAAGGACCGTCCGTTGTTGGGCCTCGGGTCATGTTGAACACATGCCTCACATTTAGCTGGCCGGATAAAGTACCTTCCGACCATGAAGCTAGGAGATTATTCGGGCCGAGTGGATTGCCCGCAACACACTGTACCGGAGTAGTAGTGGCAGGATACGGGGGCGCGATGATAAGGCCAAAGAGCAGTCGGCCGGCCCCCGGGTACATGTGGTTCCTGGCAAGCTCGTGACTTCACCTGAATGGTTGACTCGGTGACCAACACCTCACTTTAGCAGGTGAGTGAGGTTTGTGTGAGGAATAACTTACCAGCTGGTTAATAATCGATTCGAATCGCCATCGTTCACTGGATAGTGAGCACTTGACTTGAGCTACTTCATCGTAGTAATATTGATGGAACACTTGGACAGTTATATGAAATATGACATAATGGAAGTTGTTAGTGATCATTGGTTATCATTACCTGTTTAATTACATGTTACTTTAGTACAGGTGCAAATGTAGTTGACAGGTTAATAAAGATTTAACTTGATGCAAAGCTTTTGTAAAGATTCTCTAAATACTAAAAATGCCTTTTTGCAAATGAGTCAGCTACCCCACCAGACAACCTGTCATGATTCCTTGGTGTCTTTTATTTTTGGTTCTGTCGGGTAAGTCTAGCTGAGTACCTTCTCGTACTCAGGGCTTTGTTCCCACTTGTTGCAGATGGGCAGATGTATTACGGCTACTGTATCAACTGTCTTTATCCTGCAATGGGAGAAGCTTAGGACCATGGGCAATGGTCATTCACTACATCTCGTCTGATGCTTTTGATGAAAGATGATCCTGAACTGGCAATGTATTTTGAACTCTGTGTGCGTGTGTGATTTGAACAAAATGCTTCCGCTACTTTCATTCGAAACTGGTTTGTAATAACTATGTTTAAACTCCGATGTATTTGTGCCGTGAACTTTTATGTAACTTGTGATGGTGACCGCTGAACTTATTACGATCTTGGCTGGTATGCAAGTTGGTTTGAAATCCGTCGTGATTTCACGGACTACCGGGTTATACGGGCTTAAGTTTGCTAAATCGTCTACTCGGTGGATGATTTTCTCACTTAATCTCGTATAATTGGTCGGTTCTGTTACACGGTCTGCGCGTCAAGCGCGTCCGGTCGTTGCTTCGCAGTTAGCCGTTGTGCTACCCGCGCGTCCGGTCAATTGGACCAGCGCGTCCGGTCAGTGCTTCGCGACTTAGCCGTTGTGCGACCGGCGCGTCTGGTTAGTTGAACCAGCGTGTCCGGTCAGTGCTTTACGACTTAGCCGTTGTGCGACCGGCGCGTCCAGTCAGTTGGACCAGCGCGTCCGGTCAGCACGATTTCGGCTGTTAAAATTTCTAATGACTCTATTCGAAGGGGTACGTCTGTAAATACTCATTGGCCGGCTCAAGGCTCTCTCTCTCGAACATTTGACATACTTGTGAGCACTTTGAGCTAAGCAACTCCCCTCCCACTCATCTCTCTTGCTTCTTTGCATATTCGAAGTGAGATTGAGTGATCCAAGTGCATTTGCATTATGAGATTGTATCTAGTTGGCATTTGGTGGTTGATTTGCTGTGGGATTCTTATTTCTCTTGGTGGTTTCCACCACCTAGACGACTTGGAGCAGCTTGGAGGCGTTGGCAAGAGTTGGTGATTGTTCTTGGCCACCTCCGGTGATTGTGAGGGGTTTGTGCCTATCTCGGCGAAGCGCCAAAGGCAACACTAGTAAATTGCTCGTGTCATCACAACCTTTTTGCCATTTGATAGGTTCTTGTGGCGCCTTTTGAGAGGCTCGGTGTGTGACCGATTAGCCACCGAACCACGTGGTGAAGAGGGACATAACGGGGACTAGCGTGCCGGCAAGCACGTGAACCTCGGGATAAATCTTGTGTCATCACTTTCATATTGTGATTGATTGATCTCGGTGTTCGGTTGTCTTGGTATTTATTGTTAATCATATTGGTCGGCTCAATACTTCGTCCCTCGGTGAAACCCTCCTAACTCAACTCCGCATTACCTTCTTAGTTATCTTTGCTAGCTAGTTAGCTTTGCTAGAGTAGCTTCTTTGTGTAGATTGCTAGTTGTAGTTGTAGTTACCTTCTTGGTTTGACTTGTGCGGTTGAGTGCAAATACTAGAATTGTGAATTGGTTAGGTGGCTTGCAAACACCCCGTAGGCTAAGCAAAACTCGCATCTCGCTATTGGTTATTTTGATAAACTTGTTTAGCTTGTCTTTATAGAAATTTTTAAAAGGCTATTCACCCCCCCTCTAGCCATCAAGACCTTTCACACATGCACCTTGCTGTCAACAAACATGTTCACCTACGATGAAATGACATATTTCAAGTGTTTCAAACGAATGTTTTAAATGTTTCATCTGGATGTTGCATATGTTGTAATGATTATATATGCATATTGCAAGCGTATGTTTCATATGCTTTCAAACATATGTTGAAAGTGTTTCATGTGGATGTTGCAAAAATAGATCTGGATGATGCATATACATGCATGTTGCAAAGTGTATGCTTTAGGTGTTTTTATAAGTATGTTGCAAGTGTTTCATCTAGATATTGCACAAGTAAATTTGGATGTTGCATATATTTGAAATGACTGCACAAATGTTTTAAGTCTTTGAGATTTTTGCAAGCGTTTCAGACGTATGTTGAAAGTGTTTTAGCTGTTTCGGACGTATATTGCAAGTGTTTCATTTGAATGTTGCAAAAGTAGATTTAGTGTCACACATGTTGTAGTGGGACTCACTTACCGCAGCCGCCTGCTACAGCTGCTGGGGCGCTGCCGTGGGTCACCGTGTAGGCGCTTGAGGCCGGCTGACACATCCGTGACGCGCATCTACATACGGGGCAGGTGACTGGAACCCACGTGGTTTCCCACGTGTGGGAGCGGCGTTCAAGGCGGGAAGCAGCGTGGGCAGCGGAACAGGCCGCCGCAAGTGACGCGCGCGCTCCGTTATGTTACGCGGGAACAGACGTGCTCCAACGCTCCAATCTTTTTTTTATTGCGGGTTTGATCAGACGGGTGAAATAAGATAACGTTCCAGGTTGAGTGGAGCTGCATCCCAACGCGTCCTGGGCTGGACGTCCCGCTAGCTGCCCGTAAAATTTTGCCTTTTGTCATTTGTCTTCATATATGCTTATCTATTGTGCTAAAAAAATTTAAGATCCATAACAACGTTTGGGCAGAAACCTATAAGGAAAAAGTCTATTTTTCCTCCCCCAACTATCACAAAAGTCCACTTTTCCTCCCTCAACTTCAAAACCGGACAAACCACCTCCCTCAACTTTTCAAACCGTGCATTTTACCTCTCTCGAGCGGTTTTAAAAGCGGTTTTGCTACAGATTTGAAAAGTTGAGGGAGGTGGTTTGTCCGGTTTTAAAGTTGAGGGAGAAAAATTGAACTT
Source organism: Saccharum hybrid cultivar R570 (assembly GCA_038087645.1). NCBI lineage: Eukaryota > Viridiplantae > Streptophyta > Magnoliopsida > Poales > Poaceae > Saccharum > Saccharum hybrid cultivar. The sequence continues at coordinate 3,022,583 of JAQSUU010000191.1, read as the reverse complement.
TTGTGAGAGTTGGGGAGGAAAATAGACTTTTTCCAACCTATAAACCTTTTGCTTTAGAAAACCGACCGTAGGCCCAGCTACAGCCCATTGAGCCCATGCCCATTACGCGACTACAGTCCACAGCCGCAGATTGGGACTTGGGAGAAGGGGGTTTTATGCCTCCTCACCCCGCTCCGAATCAGCTCGAGGCAGCTGCTCCCCCGCAAAAACCCTAGCTTTACCTCCGCCCCGAGTCTCCCACCAAGCGGCTCCAAGATGAAGCTCGTCAGGTAAGCCAGCATCCCCTTTTTCCCCTCTTTTTCCTCGATTCGGTTCACTCTGCTGATTCGTTTGGTGCAATTTTCGCCCGAATTGGTGCGGATTTGGTCGGGGGGTTGCGCTTTTACAGGTTCTTGATGAAGCTGAACAACGAAACGGTGACCATCGAGCTCAAGAACGGCACCGTCGTACACGGAACCATTACCGGTATGACGTCCTGCGAACTTGACCACTGTGGGAACTAGAGGGGCGGGGCACCTTTAGGTGTGCGGGCTTAGAAAGTAGCTTAATACTGTGTTTGTGGCTATAACCTAGGAACATGTGACTAACAGAGCCAATATATGATCTTTTACTGTCATCCAGTTTCCGCTTGGTCCAATTACAGTGGATTTTATTCATCTCTAGTATGCCCATATATTCGAGTTATTCCTTCCATTAACATGTGACTTGCAACATCATGTTGTCACTTTATTTGTAATTCACTTTAGTTTTTGCATTGCTACCAGTATTAGCTGTTAGAAATCTGATTTGAAGTGTTGATCCGTTTTATAGTTTCTAATGCTTAGTTTCAATGGGTAATGTTGCTCCTGCATCCGAAAGTTATGCGTAAAGTGGATAAATTTTCTAGGCGATTTCAGTCAAATTTGGAAATGAAAGATTTCTAGATGCAACCTGAACCAAATTTAGTACAGTTTTCCAAGTTCCTTCTAAGTTTGGTGCTTGTGAAAGGGTGAACCAAGCATTTATTTGTGCTTCATAGACCATGTTTGCTTTTCTTGTAGGCGTCTTCTTTTTTTCCTAGGGTTCAACTTTCATGTTTACTGGCTTAATTAGTATATACTAGTGCACTTATTTGAACTTTGGATAGTAATTCTTTTCATGTCCTAATCGTATGTTGGATTTTTCAAGAAATTCATTTTATCTACAATCCCTACACTAGATGCTACTCCCTCCGTTCCATATTATAAGTCGCTTTGACTTTTTTGGTACATCCATTTTGTTATGCATCTACATATAATAATATGTCTAAATATATAACAAAATGGATGAACCAAAAAAGTCAAAGCGACTTATAATTTGGAACGGAGGGAGTATGGTATTTGATAAAGGTTATGTGCATTGTCCTTTATGTATTGGATTAATCCTACTTAGCATTAATAGTCAGTGCAATGTTTCTTTCGTAGGTTGTCTGATCAATTATGATTTACATGTACAAACAGCTAGGTTCAGGTAGTTAAGTATTTTTCATGGTGTTTAGAACTTACATATGACACTGTAATAACACCTAAGAGTAGAGAAGATTTATGTCATTTGTTTGTGATTTAAAAATTGTTCTTCTAATTTCAGTCCTTACAAGAACTCCACAAACCTTAGATTTTGCTTCATTGGTAGCATCAGTTACTCCATACCAGTATAACTAAACATGGCAATCCCTACCAACATTCAAAAATCTGAAGCAGGGAGAATTTTGAAGTTTGATCTTGAGCTATTGTTGAATGTGTCTTACAGAATGTGTAGGAAATACTACTGTGGCATTTAATTAGGTTAGTAAGCTGCCCAAGTACATATAGGCATAGGATATTTCAATGGTAGTTTATTTAGAAATTTGAATGTTGAAGTGACATGAGATGTAAGATTACAGATTTTGCCAGCAAACAACAATGGCTAGTCTTTTAAACTAGTGCCTTTCATTTGTCGCCTATATCATTGCATATCTGTCAGCAACTTTCGCATGATTTTTATTATAATCTGTTTTTAACATCCCATTAAAATTCTCTCCCATTCCCTTAGACTTTGCAGTAATCCTAGAAATAAGATTATTCAGTACTGTATTCTGAATTTATGATCACTCTGTAGGCGTTGACATTAGCATGAATACTCATCTGAAGACTGTAAAGCTGACACTAAAAGGGAAAAATCCTGTTACCCTTGATCACCTTAGTGTGAGGGGAAACAACATCCGCTATTATATCCTTCCTGACAGCCTAAATCTGGAGACTTTGCTGGTTGAGGAAACACCAAGGGTCAAGCCTAAGAAGCCTACTTCTGGTCAGGGTTCCTTTTTTTATTCTCCCATTTCAACCTTTGAGATTTACTACCTGCTAGAACTGTCATCTCATCCATCTTCATCCAAAACCAGGGAAGCCCTTGGGACGTGGGCGTGGCCGTGGTCGTGGGCGCGGTCGGGGTCGGGGACGCTGAGCATGCTAGCTGCTTTTGGAAATTGCACTGTGTGCATCTGCAGTGTAATCTACATTCCTATCAGTTGTACGGAGTTTGGAAATTGCAATGCGTGCATCCGCAGTGTAATCTACATTCCTATCAGTTGTACGGAGTATGCCTTTGATTACGGCAACCATATTAGTGTCAGTTGTTTTTGCTGTGGATTCATGTTGATGAGGTTACAATGTGATCATATGTTCTTTCCCTAGAACTCCTATGGATGACCACTAAATACTATCTTTATTAAGCATATGTCCTACTTTTTACCTACGATACCACGCAATGATGGTGAACAGAAAAGGTTGCACTATTCTCTAATCGCAGATTCTATGCCTTACATTCCCAATGTATTTGACATTATCAGTGCCGAGATCATTCTCTAGTCAGCCATACTTGTGGCAATTCTGAAGGAAATGCAAATGTCATGATCTTTGTTTTCGTTAAAGATTCTTGTGAGAATCCAGTGATGCAATCAGGGAGATTGCCCAGTCGCCATAAGCATCACCTCACTTCTTCTTCTTCTTCTTCTTCTTCTTCTTCTTTTTTTTTTTTGAAAAAGACACTGAAAAGAGTGCCTTATATCTGATATTGATCAAGGAAAACAATAGACTTTGCCACAGCGATAGGCAGCAGAGTATCAACACTGGCCACACAAGCATATTCACATTTTTAACAAATGAAAATACTATAATAAAGCCGATCACAGTTTGGCTACAGAAGACACAGCCCATGGGGCAGTAATAATCGTGAATGAATGAATAATTGCCTTTACAGAATCCAGTAATGCAATCGGGGAGAGATTGTCCAGCAAGATCTATGCCTTGGGTTGTAGCTATAAGCACCGCCAAATTTCATCGTAGCGGTAGGGTTGCAGGGAAAGAACATGACTTGCCAGAGAAGCATATATACATTTTGAACAAATGAATACCATAAAACTGATTTCAATTTGGATACAGAAGACACATAGGGTAGTAATCGTGGATGATTGGCTTTACAGAAAGATTGCACAAGTTGAAACGACAGCTAACACTGAAGATGGTTTCTTCATGGATTGAAACGTGATGGTTGAAAGAACAAATCATCCAGGGCCAGCTATAGGCAAACATCAAGATACTGCAGGGAGAACCTTGTGCAATTGTATGACTTGCTGCCACCACTCAACTGCAGCAGCCACCAGCCTGAGAGGAGGAGCCAGCACCACCTCCAGATGAGTTGGGAACAACGTAGCCAACTTTGATCCCGTTGGACTGTTACATTTAGGGAAAACGTTATATATAATGCAAAACATATATACAATGTTTCATCAACACACACAAACAAAGGAATAGTACGGTACCATCCTGCACCTGGACACTTCATGTAAAAGACATGTACCTCTTTCACATTAAAGGCCCTTTCACATTAAAGAAAGAATTTCTCCACCCCAAAACCGTAAAAGAAATCAAATTTTGATTTTATGTATACCTATAGTAGTTTACAATCTAGATCATATTAATACCATCATTGAAAAAAACTTAGAAGGACGCCTATCATTACATATTCACACTCATTTAAGAAAATAATGTAAGACTACTATTTCAATCATTAGCTTTCGTGAGGATTAGAGATCTAGAATTCCATAACCATACTTCCTACTGTTAAGTAGTAAGTAGAAAAGGTTTGAATTGGAAGAGTTGTAATGTTTCCCCCCTTTTTCTGCACCAAAAAATCTTGCTGAAGCTGAGGTTTTGGGAATCCTACACAAAAGACTACGGAGTTATGGTAGTTCAATTGGTCTTGAATGTACAAGTAAGCAAATGCATCAGATAGGCCACAAACATTTTTAATCAATCTTCTACAGGTTTCTAGAAAGACCAAAGGATTTGGGGGCAGTGAAAAAGTGCAAGAGGGTTTTTTTAGTTTTGTGAAAAAATGTGACTCGAATGACAGTTCTATTCTTCTGTTGATTTTTCGATTTCTAGTGGCAAGTTTGCAATAATCATGCAAACCAGTGGCAAGTTTAAGACCAATCCCGCATTAAATGAATTATTACTGTAAAGTGAAAGAGTTTTTTTTAGTTTTGTGCAAAAATGTGACTCGAATGACAGTTCTGTTCTTTTGTTGATTTTTATGATTCTAGCGGCAAGTTTGCAATAATCATGCAAACCGGTGGCAAGTTTAAGACCAATCCCGCATTAATGAATTATTACTGTGGTATAAACTTGCGACCTCAGTAATTACCAATGCTTAGCACAACCTTGAACAAACACTTGAAAAAGGAAAGGAAGTTACTAAAGACTAACCTCATTTGATACATCAAATATGCCATCTTGGATTTTCTTGTATATTGTACCAGCGGTCTTAATGAATGCCTACATTAGAAAAAGATGTTAAAATGGTCAGAAAACACACTAGTGGGCAATAGCAGTAAACATGGGGTAAAAAATTCACCTCCTCAACATTTTGTGCAGTTTTAGCAGATGCCTCCATAAAGACCAGACCATGCTCCTTGGCAAACTGTTCGCCTTCCTCATAGCTGACAGCACGTCTATGAGAAAGATCACATTTGTTTCCAATCAGCATCACTGTCATGTTAGCATTTGCATGCTGCCTGGCATCTTCTAGCCAACTTGCGAGATGATTGAAGGTCTCCCTCCTGAAGTCCGGTGACAAACGAATTATCAGTGATTGCAAATGCCGAAATAAGATATATATAACCAAAAAACCATATAAGTAGTGAGTACCTAGTGATATCATAAACCAAAAGGGCACCAGCAGCACCTCTGTAGTATGATCTAGTAATAGATCTGAATGATTCTTGGCCTGCCTGAAATTCATCATAATCAAATGAGAATATAGAGCTTTATGACTTCAGACTCAACAAAAAAGTAATGAATGTGTTGCAGTTGTAGTTAATTAAAACCCTACTCCTAAGCAAATAAACAAAAGCCAACATGAACACACCAAATGATGTAGAAACCAAACAATTATAAAGATAAACAGATTCTGAAACTCGAAGTTGGGTGGGAAATGGCAATAAAAAAGGCTTTACATGTTACAATACCCTGGTTACAAGTGTTAAATAAATTCTTGAAAACATGTAGCCAGACCATGGGAGCAACTACCAAAGCTATTTTTGCAAAAAAAGTGTTGCAATCACATATAGTTGAGATAGATACAGGTGCAATTGTCTAAGAGGAGATATTTCTTACATCACTATATAACTTTATTAGGTTTATTGATAAGTACGAATAAAATCAGCGATCATACTTGCAATTCAGAATGCAAGACTATGCTTCTTTTGGTACTGCCAGTAGTATTCCATAAGGAAACAAGGACTAATAACATATGATCAAAATATACTAAAGCCTGTTCGCTTGTTGGGATCCGGTGGTATGTCCCTACCTCGACAGAGTGGCGAAGCATGGCCCATGAATTAGAGGGGGCTAAATTGCTTACTTCAGCATCATCATGGTGAGATGTTAAATAGACATTGAATTTCTGTCAAGCGGGGGGGGGGGGGGGGGGGGGGGGGGGGGGGGGGGGGGGGTTGTCGCGGGGGCAGAGGCCCAGTTTGGCGTCCACTACCCTCCGCCCCTTGTCGACAGATGCTGGTTGATTTGATAGTTGGTAGCCTAAGTTTGGGATATTTTTGTAAACCAGCAGATGGCCGAGACATGCATACGACCTTATTCGCTTTCTATAAAAGCAGGCCATCCTACTTGAAAAAGGAAAATTGACAAGAGCCTGCAAAAGGATACACAATTTTGCACAGAGTGGTTGGATGTTGCAGAACTGCAGAGTCTATGTGATTCCAAAATCGCAACGTTATCATGCCAGTATCAGTACAGCAAACCGCAAGAGGAACATAAGTTCCATCGGCAATTAAGGTCAGGATCCCAATGGCCAACACTTAACTTGCCTTGTTTCTGAATTATTTTGAAATTCCTACAGCCACCGTTGCTTAAAACTGGTAACCTTGCACACAGCCTAAACGACACCACGAAGAGGGCAGACAAAAAAAAAAAAAAAAGAACGAAGAGAGGAGCAGGACGGACCGTGTCCCAAATCTGGAGCTTGATGGGCTTATTATCGATTGTGATCATGCGGGCGCCGAATTCGACGCCGATGGTGAGGTCGTGCACGGGCTGGAAGCGCTTGTCCGTGAACTGCAGCAGCAGGCACGACTTCCCCACGCCTGCAACACAAACAAACAAACAACCGACCGATCAATCGCCGCTCGAATCGACCGACACCGACTACCACACGACACCCGGGCAGCAGATCCCCAGCCGCGTGGATCCAATCCAATCTCCCCCGCAAGGGTCAGGCCGGCGGGGATCAGGGGAGCAGCGGGTTCGGAAGCGAGGGGGCGACGGACCTGTGTCGCCGATGATGATGTACTTGAAGAGGTAGGCGTACGACATCCTCGATCAATAGGATCGGGTCGGTCGGTCCCGGCGGCGGCGGTCCTACAGCGGCGAGTTCCGGAGGATTCGGTTCGATCCTGCGTCGTTGGGGACTTGGGGTTGGGGGTTGTCAAGGCCGAACGGGAACGGAGCTAGCGAAACGTAACTGGACGCGACAGCTAATGGCGACGCGTCCCGTCCCAGCGCTCCCAATCAGGATTCCAACGGGGCGCCTCGCTGGCTGGGCGGTGGGCCGGCGCGCGGCGCGGTTTTGCCTGCCTTTGGGTGTGTTCACTCCGCGAAGAGTAGCTGAAAGGTTACTGTAGCATCTTTCGTTGTTATTTGGCAAAATTTATCCAATTATAGACTAACTAGGCTCAAAAGATTCGTCCCGACATTTACAGACAAACTATGCAATTAGTTATCTTTTTTACTTACGTTTAATGCTCCATGCATGCGTCAAAAGATTTGATGTGATGTGTGTAAGAGGAAATATTTTGGGTTGGGAGGAGGAAGTGAACGCGGCCTTTGTAGCTAAGGGCCTGTTTGTTCCAACCGGTTAAAGTTTAACTTCCATCATATCAATGTTCCCTCAAATGCATGGAGTACTAAATGTAGATTAATTACATGTATATTGGTACAGATTAGGAGTAATTTACGAGACGAATCTATTAAGTCTAATTAGTCCAAGATTGGAAACTTTTTGTCAAATAAGACGAAAGCGCTACAGTGTTTGTTAAACTTTAACTCCTCAAACCAAACACCCCTAAGGCCCTGTTTTCCTAAAAAATTACAAAATTTTTCAGATTCTCCGTCGTGTCGAATCTTTGGACACATGCATGAAGCATTAAATATAGATAAAAAATAAAACTAATTACACAGTTTAGACGAAATGGACGAGACGAATCTTTTAAGCCTAATTAGACCATGATTGGACACTAATTACCAAATAACAACAAAATTTGCTACAGTGTTATTTTGCAAAAAAAAATTGCAACTAAACATGCCCTAAGGAATTGCTGTATCTGAGGTGTTTCTTTTTATATTTACTAGCAAAGATGCCCGTGCCTTGCAATGGGAGGAAAAAAAGCTATCAAACGTTAATAGCAAACGAGGGTAGAATTTTATATATGTATTTATGTTTTACCTTTTCTGTAAACTTTAAAAACTCTAATTTATCTTATGATGACCACATTACGTGCATTAGACGTGTATCATTAGTGTAGATACGGAGCCGGCCACGATGACATCCAGACTCGTCTTTTCGGTGAGACAGTGTTGTTATATAGATGTGGAGCTATTACGGATGGCGTCCGGGCTCACCTCCTTGATACGGTAGCATATTAATTCTAACAAAGAGTTAGATGAAAAACTCACTTGAGTTGAGTTTTCGCATGCTAGCCGTCATTGATGATTGTATAGATACATTTATTTAGACCAGATTAGATAATAAACTATTTAAATTTTCTACTCACATTTTGATTAGGTGAATCACATGTTAATCTAGGTTTGAATATTTTCTAATCAAAATTATGTTAACAACTTGGTAGTAGGAAAAAATCGTAAAGAAAAATCAAGGTTCAAAGATTCATAATAATTATTCTTAAAAAAATCAATAAAAAAACCACCTATGAGGATAACGGATGCAACAAAAAAAAAGAAATTGGATGAAAGGCCAACAAAAAATCAAATGAAAGGAAATTTATATGGCAGAAGTTTTACCTAATAAATATAAAGGTATTATTATAACACATAACATGTTGTAGTGTGGTGGTAGTCAGTTTGTTTATCAATCCTAGTGCCCAGATATCGAATCTCACCGGTGGCACACTTTTTGGCTATCGGAAATTATTCGGACCACATGCTAGAGTGGGCCATTGGGCTGGCTAAATTAGGCCGCGAGAAAGCCCAGACCACCTGGCAGACAGAAATCTATGGTGAAAACTAAAAAGTGTGCAGAAATTTTCATAATTTATTATTAGGTATAGATTTACCTGGCCTTTAAAAAAATGCGTTTTCCTTTCATGGTTCTATTTTTTTAACTTACCGAAAACAAAAATTGCTTCTCTATATGGCCTTCCGCCCGTTCCAGGTAATTAACGGTGTTAAGTCAATGACAAAATGGTCATTTTATCCCTAGCGAAAAAATAAAGTGCAAAGTTTAGTTCGTCTATTTTAGATTTGAGTAATATTGTGCAATTATTGGAGTAAAATTGTGAGATCTTATTTGCGCAATATTACTTCAAATCTAAAATACTGCACTTTTTTTTGCTAGGGGTACCCCTAATTTAACACCATTAAGTGTCTAAAATGGACGGGAAGCCATACATGGAAGGAATTTTCGTTCCCGAAATAAGGCCATGGAAGGAAGACACATTTTTTAAAAGTCATACAAGTAAATATCTCTTTTTTCACTTCCCCTATATTTCAGGTGTCAATTTTAAGATGATTTCAAACAACACTATTGTACTCTCAGCTCGTACAATTAAATTTTTATTTTTATTTTTATATTTTTTTTGTTTTTGTGTCGTAACGTATCAAATTTGTGTCCTTGTCTAATTATAGAAACAATTGTAATGTTTTTTTGTGACGAAAGAAGAATTATATTATATGATAGCTGGGTATATCAACACGTTATAAGCACTCTGAATTATAAAGTAGTACCCACGTTGTGAATAGCACAACTCAAAACCTAACCGTTAGATGCTTTGCAGTATGGATGACCGCACATGCAAACACTCAGTAAATGACCTGAGAATAAATGTCCAACGAACGATGATCAACATTCCTGTAGGCGAAATTGAGGAACTTCTTCTTTCTGGTGTCTTCCTTCTTCTTCTTTCTGCTATCGAAGAGTGAGGAAGACTGATCTGAAAATTATTCTCTCTGTTCCTTCATCGTGGTCAGATCTAACCACAACAAAACAGAGAAGAGACCAGAGAAAATTATTTCGTGGCGACGACATCATCTCTGCCTTGATGCCGTCGTCCGGAAATAAAAGTCTTCTTGTCGTCATATCGATGAAGATGCTAACGCCGACGTTGTCACCCTCATCTTCAACGGAGCCGCCATAGAGAAGACAATTCCACCCTTCCCCTTCACCATCGCTGAAGAGGAGATGTTAATTATATTTGTACCAACGTAAAAATAGATTTTGTCAGGTTTATGATTTTGTATAACGGGTTTTTTATCCTTGGAGCTGAAAATTACAGATTGTGCCTACTAAATTGCAAGAACTAAACATGCAATTTTAATATAAATATATGCAATAACCGTCATCTGAAAAAAAACTAAAGTTCAGGCACCTGAATTTTAGCAAATCTTTTTTTTATATAATTGCACTAAACATGTGAATGGACATTCGCCAGCACATCTATACCTAATAATAAAGAGGCAAAATTTTCGCCAATATTTTTTTCCCTACATGTGAGATGTAAAAATCTTCCTAAACCAAGATTACATATAAGATGTAAGACTCCTCCTGAACCAAGATTCAATCTCAAATACTTCTATTTTAGGAACATGAGTCAGCTACGTGTCTGAAACACAAAACAGAAAGAAAAAAGAAAACAGACAAGCAACAAAGAGGAAAAACGAAACCAAAAAAAGAAAACGAGTGACATATCCGAAACAAAAAAAAAGAACGAGCAAAATAAAAAAACAAAATTAAAAAAGCTCTCCATGGTAAGATATATAATATTAAAACTTAAGATACGATTTATATTTTCTTTGGACCCGTTTTTCATTTCAAAAATACCCCGGTGTCCTTTGGCACAGCCAGCGTATGCGTGCCGCAGATGTGGAAGTTAGAAATCAACTAAAATAAGAAGGCAGAAAATAATCTAAGCTACTAACGAAATAAAAAATGAACTCCAAATCAAAACAAAAAAGGAGCTCGCTCTTCATCCGGATTGGCTTATGTTTCTAGAATTGAACTCACATATGCTTACAACCCCATAAATTTGTTTGCTACAGTGGTCATTATCGCATTGCCGAGCACACACCATTGGGTTGTTCAATCGGAGGAAGGGGATTTCGTCGCCGATTCATTCCATGGTCAGGTCTCACCAATTGAGATACTCCACGGGGCTCACTGCTGTCGCAAGTGCCGAGTCCAGATACTGTATAGCAACTTCACCAACACGTGCGAGCTTTGGCTCCAACTCCACTGTTTGTACCACTACTGCCGCGCATCGCTCGGACGACTGGGATCTGAGGAGGAGCGCCTACCATGCCGACACCCCTGTTCATCGGCGCATGTCGGCCATCACCTTTCTTCACCGGGATGGCCAGTGTTCTCTGTCACACCACCACATTGTCGTCCGAGGTGCCGGAACAGTCCGCACGCCAGACACATGTAGCGAGAGTTTGAGGCACCATTGGGCATAGACGTGGCGATGCTAGGGCCATCTGGCCTGAATGGCTAAACTCCTAGGACCGTGCATGTCTTTGCCACTAGCGTTAGAGGTATGGACCGTGCCGCCTAACCCCGAGTAACCGGATGTCCAACGGCCATAGCCCCAGCTGTATTGTGCGCTTTCCGATGTATTGGCAGAGCGCAATCAGACTCACCTGGGTTGGAGCAAGATGAGTAACAACAACTGCAAGAATTGCCGAGGAGATGGCATAGTGATGGAAGAAGCCAGTAGAGAAACAAGAAAAGCATGGTTCCCGAATTCTGATTGGCACAACAACATAGAGAAAGAGAGAGATACGGAGATAAGTTTATTAAATTTTATAAAAAGAGCAAAACATAATTTCTCTCCGTTGCAACGCACGGGCACTTTGGCTAGTACTTGTTATAATCTTATATGAGCACAATGAAGAATAGCGTTTTGATCGAGATTGGCGAAAGTTACCGTAATCTCGCTACATCGTCTATATTTCAAAAGATGGTTGTTTCTTTCGGGAATAAATCTCGCTACTTCATTGTAGAATAATCTCTCCAAGACACAACATAAGCGTATTCTAACACTAATATAATCAAGTCTTAGCATTGTGCTAATTGGGAGCTCTCAAATGTAAGTAAACACGCCCCTCTAACTTTAGCCGCCTTCAACAATATCCACAACCAAAAGGCCCAGTCAATAATATCCACAAGGCCTGGCGTGACGTGAGTACGTTGCAGTAACTGGCACAAAAATAATATCATTGTGTGTGCAATGTGTCTTCACTAAAGTACATGGGCATAGTCAAACTAACATTTAGAAATGTTATTGAACCCTCGACAACATCTTTATTATGCAATCTTCTCAGAAAGCACATGGGCATAATTATAAAGTGGCTATGCAATCTTCACTCCTATTATGGAATTGCATGGTAAGCATCTTCCTCATCACTAGTGTAGGATGATACCCTTGTCAATGTTCCAGTGAAACATTTGGCGCGGATTGCCTGTGCAATTGAAAATAAGAAAAGGGAATTTTGCCATTAGAAAATCTAATTTAGTTGGTAATGGCCATGGCCCATTGTTACAAAATAACGGTTGTTTGCCATGGAAGCCACACCCATTGAAATATTAATTTTCAAATCTCGAAGAAAGAAAGTTTAAGAGTAAATTGCTCTGTAGGCTGTGGATTCTCATTTGGGCCCTCGAACTAAAAATGATACCATCTAGGTCCTCGATCTATCTGTTCCATGCACAAGGGTCCAAAACACGCCACGCGTGCGCCAGAAGCTGATGTGGACATGCCACCGTGGAGCCCAAGGTGAAGGCCTTCGCGGCACTGCTCGGGGACCTGCAGGACATGTTCCGGGGACATGTAGGAAGTGCTTGATCAGGGACATGTGCAGGACGTGTTCCGCGGCTCCACAGCTCTGTGGCCATGCGCGGAGGGCCAAGCGCCTGCTCAACGTTGGGTCCGAGAGGGAGCTCTGGGAGGACATCAAGCTCGTCGAGGTCGTCATCCACAACCCTGGTGACTTCGAGCAGGGCCTGTACATCATCCCGGGGGCCAACTACCAAGTGGGGCATGCTGTGTTAGCTAAATTATTGCAAAACAATCATGTAATTTTCGTTTCAATCTTGAGTCTACCATCAGGTCAGGTTGGGGGCTGGGCATGGTCATCGACGTGCTTGATCATGACATGGCCTAGGGTCGCTTGGTCGAACCACGTCGTGGCGTGCACGGCGCACGTGGCGCGCACTTTGTGCGGCACGGCGTGGGGAGTTTGTTACAAACTCATATGTATAAATGCATGAATAAAGGACCAAAAGGGTTGTGATGTTGGCAGCGCCAATTATCCACCTTTCTCGTGTTTTCTGTTTCGTGAGATTGCATCGGCTCTCAAGCTCTCGCCGCAGTCACCATTGGATCGCTGGCGGCCACGATCTCGCCGTGACATAAGGTCTCGGTTCCAACACGTGGTATCAGAGCCGTGGGTTGCCGTGAGGTGATCGGTGGCGGTGAGGAGGAGTAGAGAAGGTAGACAAAGTAGAGAGATCAGCCGGAGAAGAGGGGAGCGTGAGCTCTTACGCCAGCACCGCCATCGACGCCATGTCTGTCAGCGACAAGGACAAGGAGGTGATGGAACGCGCGTGGAATCATGCTTCAGGCAATCTGGTCTGGCCGATGTTGTCGCGCACCAATTACCAGGAGTGGTCCACGCATGTGCAGTGCAACCTCGAGGCAATGTACCTCTGGGATGCGGTGGAATCTGACAAGGTCGAGCGACGTCGTGATCGGCTCGCCTTGGGCATCATGATCCGTGGCGTGCCCCTGGAGATGCATTCCATGTTGATGAACAAAAAGTCCGCAAAGGAGGCTTGGGAGGTGATAAAATCCATGTGTCTAGGGGCTGAACGCATTAAGGAGGTGAACGCACAAAAGTTGTTGGTGGAGTTTGAGGTGATCGCGCTCAAGATGGGGAAACGATCGATGATTTCGCTATTCGCATCTCTAGACTGGCCATGGATCTCCATGGGCTAGGGGAGGAGAGCGTTGATGATACTCGCATCGTGAAGAAATTCCTAAGGGTCGTACCGCCACGCTACAACCAGGTGGCGGTGACGATCAAAATGTTCTGCGATCTTAAGAAGCTCACCATTGAAGAGCTCGTCAATCGACTATGCGTGACTGAGGATCATTTCGAGCCCAAGGAGGAGCAGGTGGTGGAGAAAGGTCCCAAACTCCTATTAACCAAGGAGGAGTGGGCAGCTCGAAACAAATCTCGCATGGTGACTAACTAATCATCGTCCTCCGGGAAGGGTAGTGGTGGCAGGCACTACGTGAAGAAGGAGAAGACTAGGGCACGTGGCGGCGGTGGAGCACGTGACTCTGGTGGTGCCGAAAGGGAAAGTGCAAAAAGTGTGGCATCTATGGCCACTGGGCGAAGGAGTGCAAGACGCCACCTAAGGAGGATCGGTAAGAGGTCGCTCACCACGCCGGTGCCGACGTGGACACCGGAGCACTGCTGGTGGCACATGTTTGCAACGTGGTGCAAACCACAACCTCACCGCCACAGCAGGTGTTCCTAAACTAGGAATGTGTGTTCCCTTCATCATATGATCCTGGTTCGTGGGTGCAAGATACGACTGCCACAATCCATATGACAGGCTGCCGGGAGTCGCTGGCAACGCTCGATGAAACCGTGAGGGGAGCAGTGCGTTTCAGAGATGGGTTGAAGGTTGAAATCCACAGGATCGGTGCAGTCATGATCACCGAGAAGAACCAAGATCATCGAGTCCAGATAGAGGTATATTACATTCCTTCTCTAAAATGTAACATTGTCAGTTTGGGACAATTGGAGAAGGCAAGGTGCCGTGTGGAGATAGACAAAGGCGTGATGGAAGTGTTCGAGCATCAGTTGTCTGTGAATTAGCAGCGCGGCATTTTGATCAGGGCGGTGAGGAAGAACCGACTCTACATCATGAATGTCAACCTCACCGCACCGGTCTGTCTCATGGCAAGGATGGATGAACAGGCATGGCTCTGGCATGCACGGTATAGCCATTTGAATTTTAGGTCATTACGTGATCTTGGAGCGAAGGAGATGGTGGAGGGGATCCCTCTGATCTAGCTCGCGGAGCAGGTGTGCGATGAAAGGTCTTGATGGCTAGAGGGGGGTGAATAGTCTTTTAAGAATTTCTACAAAGACAAGCTAAACAAGTTTATCAATATAACAAATAGCGAGATGCAAGTTTTTCTTAGCCTACGGGGTGTTTGCAAGCCACCTATCCAATTCATAATTCTAGTATATTTGCACTCAACCGCACAAGTCAAACCGAGAAGGAGACTACAACTACAACTAGCAAGCTACACAAACGAGCTACTCTAGCAAAGCTAACTAGCTAGCAAAGGTAACTAAGAAGGTAATGCGGAGTTGAGTTAGGAGAGTTTCACCGAGGGGCGAAGTATTGAACCAACTAATATGATCAACGATAAATACCAAGATAACCGAACACTGGGATCAATCAATCACAATATGAAAGTGATGACACGAAGATTTATCCTGAGGTTCACGTGCTTGCCGGCACGCTAGTCCCCGTTGTGTCCCTCTTCACCACGTGGTTCGGTGGCTAATCGGTCTCACACCGAGCCTCTCAAAAGCCGCCACAAGAACCTACCAAATGGCAAAAGGTTGCACTAACACGAGCAATTTACTAACGTTGCCTTTGGCGCTTCGCCGAGGTAGGCACAAACCCCTCACAATCACCGGAGGTGGCCAAGAACAATCACCAACTCTTGCCAACGCCTCCAAGCTGCTCCAAGCCGTCTAGGTGGCAGCAACCACCAAGAGAAACAAGAATCCCGCAGCAAATCAACCACCAAGTGCCAACTAGATGCAATCTCACAATGCAAATATACTTGGATCACTCAATCTCACTTCGAATATGCAAAGAAGCAAGAGAGATGAGTGGGAAGGGAGTTGCTTAGCTCAAAGTGCTCACAAGTATGTCAAAGAATGCAAGAGATGGAGCTTTGAGCCGGCCAACGAGTATTTATAGACGTACCCCTTCGAATATAGCTGTTAGGCACTCAAAACAGCTGCAGTCGCGCTGACCGGACGCGCTAGTCGAATTAACCAGATGCGCCAATTGCACAGCGCCTACGCCGCGAAGCACTAACCGGACGTGCGAAGTATGACCGGACGCGCTAGTCTCGTAACGTACCGGATGCTCTGGTCAAGCCTGAGCAGCGCTCCACTGAGACAGTGACCGAACGCGCTGCAGAACTGACCGGACGCTACAGTGCCAGCGTCCGATTGAAGTCCAGTAAGCTCCCAGATCGACCGGACGTGCCACCGCGTCTGATCAAAAAACCGAAACACGCGCAGATGCTGAACACTGACCGGACGCGTTCGGTCAAATAGAGACCGCGTCTGGTCCAGCGTCCGGTCACTTCTGTGACCTCCGTTCACTTCCGTTTGATTCACCCTTTTACATAAGAGCTAGACTAAGTATGTGTGTCACTTTAGCACATGTTTTAGCTCATGAAACATGTGACAACACCTCCAAATCTCGACATTGGCGTAAAGGAAAATAAGCGTTTCAATTCCTCGAAAATAGGCGTTTCAATTCCTCGAACATGTGACAACCCCAAACCCTCTCTACCACTCAAACTCCAACGCCATCGCAAATGTGCTAACACCACCAAGTGATCACGTCATGTGCGAGTGTGTTAGCATTTTCACAATCATTTTTCGAGGCGTTATTAGATCTATCCAAATGCATATGATTATGAAATGCACATCTAGAGGCACTTAGGAGTTCAATAGCCGCGTTATTCCCCTCTTTATAGTACGGTTATCTATCCTATAATGTAACCACACCCACTAGGTGTCTTGGTTACTAAAACATAAACCTTAAGCATATACCTTTGTCTTGATCACTTAGGGTTGCGTCCAAATCCAAGTGTGGCCATCATGATCACCATGTTCATCTTGCCACCAACCTTGGAATGTACTAATCCTCATATGCTATATACAACTTAGGCATAGGATTAGTACTTAGGCATTGTCACTAATTACCAACACCAAACATAGAGCTTTCATGTGATCGGTGTGCACAAGCACCACCGCACGCCATTCCCTCGAGCCTCGTCATACCGCGCTAGCACCGGCCTCGAGCTGGTGCATGGCGACCTCTGCGGACACATCACGCCACCCACACCGGGTGGCAAATCATACTTCCTGCTCATGGTGGATGACTTCAGTTGTTTCATGTGGCTGGAGCTCCTGACCACGAAGGACGAGGCATTCATGGCCTTCAAGAAGGTGAAGGCTGCTGTAGAGGTGGAGTCAGGTCATCGCCTGAAAGCCTTCAGAACAGATCATGGAGGTGAGTTCAACTCAGGATCATTCATGGTCTATTGTGTTGAGCATGGCATAAAACGCAATACTACTGCTTCTTTTACCCCACAACAAAACAATGTCATTGAGCGGAGAAACCAATCTATTATGGAGATGGCTCGTTGTTTGCTGAAGAGTATGCAGGTGCCGGGTTGCTTTTGGGGAGAAGCAGTAAAAGTGGCGGTGTATTTGCTGAACAGGGTGCCTACCAAGAGCCTGAACGACAAAACCCCATATGAAGCTTGGTATGGGAGGAGGCATGGAGTGCGCCATCTACGCACATTCGGGTGCATAGCTTATGCCAAGAAAATTGGAACAGGCGTGAACAAATTGTCTGATAGAAGCATCCCTAGAGTGTTCCTTGGCTATGAGTCAGGGACGAAGGCGTATCGTGTCTTCGATCCAGTCAACAACAAGCTGATTGTCTCTAGGGATGTCATTTTTGATGAGAAGAAGAGCTGGAATTGGGAGGAGAAAGGAACCAGGGAAAGCAGTGAACCGGCATTCAGTGTCTACTATTCTGACGAGGACACTGTAGCAGGTCCGACAATAGGAGGAGATGGCGATGCAGATTCAGGTTTAGGTTCAGAAGTTGTGACTGTTTCTCCTGGTCCCTCAATTATAGCGGCTAGGGACAATGATGGCGGATCACCACACACCCTAGCAGCTGGATCAAACTAGGGTACACAGATACAGTGGGCTACACCACCCACCAATGTCTTGGTTGATTCAGAAGGAGCACCACTGCAGTATAGAACCATACCAAACCTATTAGATACAACTGAAGAGGTTCAGATGGAGTATAGTGGGGTGTGCCTGCTTGCAGCAGAAGAGCCACAATCGATTGAGCAAGCTCTGTCAGAGTTGTGCTGGAGACAGGCAATGCAAATAGAGATGCAGTCCATAGAGGCAAACAAGACTTGGGAGGTCAGTGATCTGCCCAAGAATCAAAAGGCTATTGGCCTAAAGTGGGTTTTCAAAGTGAAAAAAGATCCTGATGGCAATATTGTCAAACATAAGGCTAGATTGGTAGCAAAGGGGTATGCTCAGCGCCAAGGAGTGGATTTCAATGAAGTGTTTGCTCCTGTTGCTAGAATAGAAATAGTGAGGGTGTTGTTGGCATTAGCAGCTCAGAACGGTTGGGAGGTACACCATATGGATGTAAAATCTGCATTCTTGAATGTAGACCTTTTAGAAACAGTTTATGTGCAGCAACCTCCAGGGTTCATAGTTGGCAAGGGAGACAAAGTGCTCAAGTTAAGGAAGGCACTGTATGGGCTGAGGCAGGCTCCCAGAGCTTGGAATGCCAAGCTAGATAAAAGTTGATGGCTCTTGGCTTTGTGAGAAGCAAGCTAGAACATGTAATATATAGGAGGAGCAGTAAGGGTTCTTTCTTGATTGTAGGGGTGTATGTTGATGACTTGATCATCTAAGGTCCTAGTGTCAGTGACATCAGGAAGTTCAAGGGTGAGATGATGAGAAAATTCAACATGAGTGACCTTGGTCTTCTTAGTTATTACTTGGGAATTGAAGTAAAGCAAGAAGCTAGAGGCATTACATTGAGTCAAGGGGCTTATGCAGTGAAGATATTGGAGGGTTGAAAGTCTCTAGTTTGGTTTTGGCTAATTGATGAAACCTAAGTACTAATCACATGTGCTTGAGTGTTGATAGCAAAAGGTGATTGGTACACTCCTAAGTGATGGCAAGATGCATGTTGATCATGATGACTTGGTGCCATACTTGGAGAAGAAGAGGGGATGGAGTGCAATCCTATGGAGCTCAAGGCAAAGGTATAGATAGGATTTGCTTTTGGTGATCAAGACACCATAGAGGGTGTGATCACATTTAGGATCGGTAGCCGTACTATAAAGAGGGGAATTTCTGGGACTATTGATCACTTAAGTGCCACTAGATGAGGATTCATTTGCATATGAATTTAGATCTAGTGGAGAGCTAACTTAACACCCCAAAAATGATTGTGAAAATGCTAACACACATGCACATGGTGATGTACACTTGGTGATGTTAGCACACCTGCGAAGGCGGTGGAGTTTGAGTGGTTGAGATGGGATTCGACGCTTTTTGTGGAAGTGAAATGCCTATTTTCCACTACACCAGAGGTGGAGACTTTCTCTAAGTCATCGTGGATAGAAACGGAGGCGAACGGAGGTCACTAGGGTGACCGGACGCTGAATCGGACACGGTCTCAGCATGACCAGACGCGTTCGGTCAGTGACAGCAGCATCCTGGCGTGTGGACTAGGGTTTACCACCGGTGCGTCCAATCACTCACGGGACCAGCGCGTCCGATCAGGCGCCAAAGGGACAGCGAACGCAAACGGTCGATCGGACGCGGTGGCGCGTCCGATCACGATCAACCGGACGCGTCAGGTCGTGAGTGGGTGCTTACTGGAATCGACCGGACGCTGACACTGTGGCGTCCAGTCAGTTTAAGCGGCACGCCAGGTCAGACCTCTCAGCACATGAGCCTCTGGCGACCGGACACTAGGGCGCGTCCGATCAGTTCTGATTGGCGTGCTCGGTCACTTGTCTGCGCGTGTGACTTCGTTTTTGTGACCTTACGATCGAATGAACGAGATTTAAAACTAGACACATGACATTCATCGGGGAGGTCGCGGTGGAGCGACCGGACGCTGTGGCGCGTCTAGTCAGGACGGACCAGCGCGTTCGGTCACCCCGAGTGTGGCTGTTTCGTGAGCCAATGACTCTATTCTTTTGGGGGCTCCTATAAATACTTATTGGCCGGCTCCTAGAGGTCTCTCTTGGACATTTTGACATACTAACATCCTCTTGAGCTTGGCATACTCCCTCCCACTCATCTCCCTTGCTTGATTGACAAATCAAAGTGAGTTTGAGTGATCTTAAGTGCATTTGCTTGTGAGTTTGCATCTAGTTGGCACTTGGGTGAGCATTAGCTATAGGATTCTCGTTACTCTTGGTGGTTGCCGCCACCTAGATGGCTTGGAGGCAGCGGAGGAGTAGTGGCAAGAGTGGTGCTTGTTCTTGGCCACCTCCCGGTGATTTGTGAGGGGTGTTGTGCCTTCCCGGCGGAGCGCCAAAGGCAACTCTAGTAAATTTCTCGTGTCATTGAGTTACCTCACTTGTGGTAGGTTCTTGCGGTGCTCTTGGGGGAGCTTGGCTTTGGATTGCCAATTAGCCGCCAAACCATGAAGTGGTGATCGACACAACGGGGACGTAGCGTGCCGGTAAGCACATGAACCTCGGGAGAAAAATTATGTGTCATCCTTGTGATTGATTTCTTAGATTTCTCCCGGTGATTGGTCTTCATATTATTATGATTGGGTCATTCCTCGATGCGGTGGTGTTAAGATCACATACCTCTCTTTTACATTCCGCAAAATAGTTGTAACAAGCTCTTTAGTGTAATTAGTTTTGAGAGCTTGTATTATCTTTGCTAGTGTAGCTTGTCACCTTGTTGAGCTCTTTAGTGTAGCTAGCCTGTGAGAGCTCGTAGTGACTTAGCCTTTGATTGTTATAGTGATCATAGTTAATAGAATTGTTGGATAGGTGGCTTGCAACCCTTGTAAAGCTAGAGCAAAATCGCATTTCGCCATTTGTTATACTAACCTCATTGCTCTAGTGGTTTGTAGAATTTTTAATAGGCTATTCACCCCCCCTCTAGCCATATTAGGACCTTTCAAGGGTGCAGGAATGTTGAGTACCAACCAGCGTGAAACACCAATGGAGCCGAGACTCAAACTCTGCAAGAACAAGGAGAATGAAGTTGTGGATCCAACAACATACAGGAGCATCATTGGGAGCTTGAGATATTTAGTCAACACCAGACCAGACCAGACCTAGCTTATTCGGTTGGTGTTGTTAGCAGGCATAATGAAGCACCTGGCAAGGCACATTGGGCTGCTGTAAAACACAAATTGAGGTATCTAAAAGGTACAAGTAACTATGGCTGTAAGTATGAGCGAGGCACTGAGCTGAAACATGTTCTTTTGGGGTATAGTGACAGTGACTTTGCAGGAGATGTGGAGGACAGAAAGAGTACAACAGGAGTTGTGTACTTCCTCGCAACAGCATAGTGACCTAGGCATCATAGAAGCAGAAGATTGTTGCTTTGTCTTCGTGGGAAGCTGAGTATGTGGCAATAGCAGCTGTAGCTTGCCAGGGTGTGTGGTTGAGCCGACTGATAGCTGAGATGTTGGGAACAAAGGAGGCGCCAGTGAAGCTACTAATGGACAACATGTCCACCATTGCACTGAGTAGAAACCTAGTGCACCATGACCGCAGCAAACATATTGACATGAAGTATCATTTCATTTGTGAGTGCATTGAAGAAGGGAAGGTTGAAGTAGATCACATTGGGACTGCAGGGTAGCTCGCTGACATCTTCACCAAGTCTCTCAGGCGTGTCAAGTTTGTGGAGCTGAGGAGCGCTCTAGGCGTTGTCCAGGCGCAACAAGTTTAGGAGGAGATTTGTTAGCTAAATTGTTACAGAACAATCATGTAATTTTCATTTCAATCTTGAGTCTAGCACCAGGTCAGGTTAAGGGCTAGGCATGGTCATCGACGTGCTTGATCATGACATGGCCCAGGGTCGCTTGGTCGAACCACGCCGTGGCGTGCACGGCGCACGTGGCGCGCACCGCAGTGAAACGGTGGCGCGCACTTTGCGCGACACGGTATGGGGAGTTTGTTACAAACTCGTATGTATAAATGCATGAATAAAGGACCAAAAGGGCTGTGACGTTGGCAGCGCCAATTATCCACCTTTGTTGTGTTTTTTGTTTCGTGAGATTGCATCTACTCCCGAGCTCTCGCCGCGGTCACCATCGGATCGCCGGTGGCCACGATCTTGCCGTGACACAAGGTCTTGGTTCCAACATGCTGATCCCATCGCGTGTGGTGGATGACCACTCGCCGCTGCTAGGGTGGATAGTGGAGTCGCTCAAGGCCATCAAGTACACTGACGGCGACAGCTTCGCGGTGCCGCGGGGTCAGCGCGCCATGGAGCTGCTAGCCGAGAGGGAGAGCGCCATCATGCGGGTGATCCGCACCGTGCCAGGGCGACAGTATGTGCTGTTGTTCATCGTGGGTGACACAAGCAACGCCTGTCACGGCTCGCTCATGGTGGAGGCCTACGCGGGCTAGGAGTCCACCAAGGTGGCATGCACGCCTATGTGTGCAAGCATCATACGTATTATTATCCTGCTAAACATGGACTATGCTAGCTGGGCCTGCGAGGTAGGCAGCGTGGCGTAGTCCCTAGTTCGGAACCTTCTAGAAGCTTTGGCCATGTACATACGGCCGACCGGTTACTAGCTTAAAGGGAAAGAAGTTAGCAACAACCAACATACCTGAAAGCTCTATGTTTGGTGTTGGTAATTAGTGAAAATGCCTAAGTGCTAATCACATGCTTGAAATTGTATGTAGCAAAGGGTGATTAGCACATAGCATGGTAAAGCATGATGATCAAGTGTGGATGATGAAATACTTACCATGATGATGATGGAAGTACATGCAATCCTATGTTGATCAAGGCAAATGTATATGCTTAAGGGTTGTGTTTTAGTAACCAAGACACCTAGTGGGTGTGGTTACATTATAGGATAGATAGCCATACTATAAAGAGGGGAATGACGCGGCTATTGAACTCCTAAGTGCCTCTAGGTGTGCATTTCATAATCATATGCGTTTGGATAGAACTAATAACGCCTCGAAAAATGATTGTGAAAATGCTAACACACTCGCACATGATGATGATCACTTTGTGGTGTTAGCACATTTACAATGGCGATGGAGTTTGAGCGGTAGAGAGGGTTTGGGGTCCTCTCTCTCCCTCCTGCCGAGCTTGCGAGGCGGGATTCAGGCGTTTTTGAGGAGTTGAAACACCTATTTTCCTTTATGCCAATGTCGAGATTTGGAGGTGATGTCACATGATGTTTCACGAGCTAAAACATGTGCTAAAGTGATACACATACTTAGTCTGGCTCATATATGAAAGGGTGAATCAAACGGATCGAGCAAACATTACAAAATCACCGAGATATGGGCGACAGACGCTGCTGCCCTGAGCGTCAGACGCTACTGTACAATGTCTGTCGCCATACCCTAGTTAGGGTTTTTGGCGCTTGGGTGTCAGACGTGGGCACGACCGAGCGATAGACACCTTGCATCAGCGTCTGTCGCTCATGGATCAGCAACACGGTGGCGACAGACGCTGGCCAACGTCTGTCGGTCAAGCAGCGCACGCGTCTATCGGTTTTTCGCCGTGACGTGCTCTCTATGGTGTGTCTGTTGGTCACGACAGACGCTAAAAATTTCGTGAAGTACGTGTCTATTGCTTGAGGCGCGAAAACTGTCTCATTCAAATGGTCGATACACGTGGCGAACGGCGAGGGCATCAGACGTCGAAGCCACGTCTGTCGCTAAGGCGACAGACGCGTCTGTCGCATTCATGAGGAGCAACAGACGCTGGACAGCTCGTCTGTCGGTTGAGCAACAGACCTTCTGCCACATGCGTCTGCACCCCTTCTAGCTCCTAACGACTATATTTGTTTGGGGTGCTTATAAATACTTGTTGGCCGGCTCTTGGCTCACTCTCTTGCACTCTTTGACATACTTGTGAGCACTTTGAGCTAAGCAACTCCCCTCCCACTCTTCTGTCTTGCTTCTTTGCATATTCGAAGTGAGATTGAGTGATCCAAGTGCATTTGCATTGTAAGATTGCATCTAGTTGGCACTTGGTGGTTGATTAGCTGCGGGATTCTTATTTCTCTTGGTGGTTGCCGCCACCTAGATGGCTTGGAGCAGCTTGGAGGCATTAGCAAGAGTTGCTGATTGTTCTTGGCCACCTCCGGTGATTGTGAGGGGTTTGTGCCTACCTCAGCGAAGCGCCAATGGCAATGTTAGTAAATTGCTCGTGTCATTGCAACCTCTTGCCATTTGGTAGGTTCTTGTGGTGCCTTTTGAGAGGCTCAGTGTGTGACCGATTAGCCACCGAACCACATGGTGAAGAGGGACACAATGGGGACTAGCTTGCTGACAAGCACGTGAACCTCGGGATAAATCTTGTGTCATCACTTCATATTGTGATTGATTGATCCTGGTGTTCGGTTGTCTTGGTATTTATTGTTGATCATATTGGTTGGCTCAATACTTCGCCCCTCAGTGATACCCTCCTAACTCAACTCCGCATTACCTTCTTAGTTACTTTTGCTAGCTAGATAGTTTTGCTAGAGTAGCTCTTTTGTGTAGTTTGCTAGTTTTAGTTGTAGCTTCCTTCTCAGTTTGAATTGTGCGGTTGAGTGCATATATATTAGAATTGTGAATTGGATAGGTAGCTTGCAAACACCGCGTAGGCTAAGCAAAACTCGCATCTCGCTATTTGTTATATTGATAAACTTGTTTAGCACACTTTGTAGGAAATTTTTAATAGGCTATTCACCCCCCTCTAGCCATCAAGACCTTTCAATACTAGATTGGAGCTGGTTGTGGTATGTACATGCACCTTGTTCTATCGAAGCCGGAGGAGCCGCGCACGCCACTAGAGAGTCACGCAAAGCCGGAGGAGCCACCGCTGGAGAATCACACGGAGCCGGAGGAGGACACCAGCGCTGTACCAAAAGCTAGTGATGGAGGTCGCACGAAGCCATGCTGGTGGTGCTTGAACGTCGTGATTGGAGATGTACGTCACCGGTCACAGAGCACGAGATTTAAGGCGAAGACGAAGGCGAGAGCGTGGCTGCGGGACGCGGCTGCCGTACGTGCGCGTGGAGGACCGGAGGCAGGCGTAAGTACACATGAAGACTAGACGTCAGATCAACCAAGCTCCAGACGTGGCTGCTGTACGCGCACATAGACCGAAGGCCGAGCCTGAAATGTGGCTCCTAGGTGTGCACATGAAGATCCCAAGTCGACGTGTGTCGGGTATCAAAATACCAGGGTACCCAACAAATGACAAAATACGGCACCCTACGCATTTGCTAAAGCCCCATCATAGGGGCCCTAGTAAAACTGACCCGCCAAAGGCGCTGACAACATGTCAATCGCTCGAGGCATGAAAATCAACCTCCACGCCCGAGCCTTGCGGAAAGGTCTCGGGTGAGATAGGCACCTCGGGCGATAGTTTCCACCTCGCCTGAGCCCCCATGACGTCATCAAAGCGCCCGACCCCCTCGGCGTACTTCTGCCTCGCCCGAGGGACACGTGGAACCCTCTGGCAAGATGGGGAGCCACAGGGGCCCCCAACCACGACACCCACTCCCGGCGATGGGACGAACGTGACCGTGCACAGTCAACAGAAGCACGGGAACCACGCCCTGACCCAATATGACCCCGGTCAATCCACCACAACGACATCCATACCTCTATAGCGACGGGGGTAATGACCACTATACCACCTAACCCCCTCTCTACGCAAATCCAGATGCTCGTACCGCCCGTCCTCGATGGCACAGAGGCATACAGGATGAAGCGTGGCCATAGTGTGTAGCACCAGCGGCCGCAAAGGCCAAAAGATCAACGCCTGTTGCATCTCTGTGCTACAAGGAAAACTGCTCTCACCGGATAAGGAGGAAGACGGCCTCACCCAAGGCCACCTTTTTTGTTTTTCTCTTTCATCTTTTCCCCATTTCATCTTTTTACCACGAATGTAACCCGAGCCCTCTCCTTAGAAACTATAAAAGGGGAGGCAGGGGCCACATCTAAAGGGGACGGACGAGAAGACGAAGAAACAAGACACACGCACCTCGCTAAGACATCACACACACCCACACCTCAAAAGAGACCTAGGATCCGCTCCCTCTCTCGAAAGCTTGTAGCCCCTACTATGATCACTTTGGTGCAAGGCAACATGAGCAGCAGAAGAATCCACTGGACGTAGGGTCATTCTTGCTCAATCCAGTATACACCCTTGTGTCTGCTTTGCACACCATCCGGGCCTGTCATGGAACCACCCAAATTATAAGAACAAAAGTACAAAAACAGTCGCTAGAGCAATTAAATTCCCGTACTTAAGCTCCTATAACTCCAGTAGTCCAATGAAATCACGAGGGATTTCAAACCAACCTACATACAAGCCAAGATCATAGTGGTTCAACATAACAAGTCACATGTTACATCTATTATTACAAGTAATTCAACATAGATCGGAGTTCCATAGAGTTATTACAACTCAAGTTCAAAAGTAGCGGAAGCAAAGTAGTTTGAAACTAATATCACCTTAATCCAAATACATGCCAGTGCCAAGGTCAATTTCCAACAAAAGCATGAGAGACAAGATAGCTCAGAAGGATCATGCCCATGATCACACTCCGCCACTACAGCAGGAGCCATCCAATTCTTGTAGTAGCCATGATACATCACAACCTGCAATAAGTGGGAATAAACCCTGAGTACGAGAAGGTACTCAGCTAGACTTACCCATCATAAACCAGAAATAATATGACACCAAGGAGTATGTAAGGCTTTCTTTCCATGGGCTAGCTTGACTCATTTGCGAAAAGCATAAGTGAGCATGAATAAACCGTTTTAAGCACTTTTTGCATCATCTTTGTTATAACCTGTTAATCTAGGTAAGCACCTATGCTAAAGCAATCACTTGATTAATCATTAACATTAAAGTTATCATCTTAGGTTTAGCATTTCCAACATAATCCACATAACCATCCGTGTTCCATCATCATTACTACGATGTCGTAACTCGAGTCAAGTGTTCACTATCCAATGAACGATGGCGATTCGAATCGATTATTAACCAGCTGGTAATTTATTCCTCACACAAATCTCACTCACCCGCTAAAGTGAGATATTGGTCACCGAGTCAACTATCCAGGTAAAGTCTCGAGTTTGCCAGGAACCACATGTACCCAGGGGCCGACCGACTGCCCTTTGGTCTTATCATCGCGCCCCCGTGTCCTACCACACCTTCTCCAGTACAGTGCGCTGCGGGCAATCTACTCGGCCCGAATAATCTCCCAGTTTCACGGTCGGAAGGTACTTTATTCGGCCAGCTAAATGTGAGACATGCGTTCAACATGACCCGAGGCCCAACAACGGTCGGTCCTTAATCGACATAGATGGAAACTACAAGCACCCCAGAACCCTGTCTAGTTGCCCAATACTTATTCTGTCCGGTCTCCAATTAACCATCAACACTTGGTTATTTCCAGGATATCATCCATTCCATAACTAAAATATTCCAGTAACCACCTATAGTTACCGGTGACAGGAAATCACCGACCGCTACCGGTCTAAGCAGGGCTAAGCAGTTATTCGACCCTAAACCTAGCAAGGTATTAGAATATCTCAAGGTAGACAAGGATAATAATAAATGCATCAACTGTTTCACTCAACTCCTACAACTTAATGCAACAATATATATAACATATAAATTTATTTGCTTTTATAAAGTAGGAGACTTATGATGCTCCGGGGCTTGCCTGGGATCAAACACTTAGGTTAGTGTTTGACAGACGACACTCGCTTGGCGAGCATCTCCCAACCCGGCACTTGCTTAGTTCTTTCATCTTCGGGATAGGTCCACCAAACACCGTCTTCGGGTTTGGCTCCAACATCTCATCCTTCACGTGGTGCATCTAGCGAACCTAAATGAGATGCAAGATACATGTGTATGAATATGATGAATGGTAACACAAGATGCATCACATAATCATTCAAGTAAACACACGATTAAGACATAGACACCAAAAGCTATTTAACTAACATCACACAACCAATTAAAGAGGACAAACACGTCAAGCATAACACAAGTTTAACAAGATCACAAGTGTCTTAACTTGACCATCATCAAGGGCATAAGCCACACTTAGCAACACATGGAGTAAACAACCACAACTATCATCTGTCTATTTCTAGACTGTAAACAACAGCTGCCTGTTTGGATCATAACTGGAGTTATACAAATCCAATAGACATCCAACATGACATTCTGGAAAGTTTATGAAATTTTCTATAATTCATATTTAATTATCTTATCATGATTCTCAAGTTTACCAAGTCAAACATGCATATTTACAGAATCTGGTCCAGAGATTCTAGAGAATAACTATTTCTGGAACCCAACTTGGAGCAGTCATAACTCACAAACTACAAGGACAAATGCCACCAAAATTTAACACAAGCTATATTAATGAGTCATCTACAACTTTGTTATAAGAATGTTTCTCGGCAAACATCATTTTCATGGTGCAATTACCAAAGTCCCAGAAACTATCCAGGAAAGCATCAATTGAAAGAATAAATATTAACTTATATTTCAAACATATATTTGGCCACAACCAATGAAACCATCATAAATTACATGTTAAATGATCACCAAAAGGTATAGTGTTCATCACTAAATAAATTCTTTTAATGCATTTTTTAATTTATTTTGATGCCTAGGTGATTTAAGGAACATGCACCAAAAGTTCACCATAAATTCTACAAAAATTATAGTAGGTAGAATATCATCACAATAGTCTACTGTACAAATTTCAAGCCATTTGGACATGTATATCAACCTCTATGAAAAAGACAAATTGCTATTACAAGAAATCATGTGAGAGCAAGATACACTAATAACTCACTCATATAGCAGCCAAAATTCATGAAATTTTTACCACACATCAAACGTCGCATGAGTAGCATGCCACAAAATTTTCACTTCATTTGGAGCCCTAGATCTTCAGTTATGAAAAATAACAAATTCAACTAGCTTTACAACCCTACTGCACAAATCTATTTTTATAGAGAAAACTTTAAACTAAAACATGTCATATTATAGATCCAATGCATAGAGAATTGCACAAGGATTCCAAAAAGTACTCATTTGCTATTTTACGATTTTTCTACAATTTACTATGAATTTCCAAAGTTTCAGCCATTTATTCACAAAGAAAAAGAAAAACTGCACTATGCAACACTATTCATTTGAGTCAATGACAGTGCAGAAAGGTCCCTCCCTTTAATCAAATTGTCACGCGAGGTCCCTGTCGCGGATTGGAGCAGGGGACGCGCAGGAGCTCGCCGATTCCGGCGATGGGATGCTCCCCGGCGGAAAGGAAGGGGCGCGGGAGCATGGCAACAGCAGGTCGCACCCGCAGGTGGCCTCGGCTTGGCCCGAGGCGGCCCGTGGTGGCATAGCCACGCGAGCCCATGGCTCGGCGGCGGAGCTGCACGGCGCCAGCGGCCTCCGACGATGGACGTGGCTGGAAAAAGGAGCCGGAGGTGCGCCACGTGACGGTGAGGGCGATAGGGCTAGTAGCTAGAGCTGAGGAGGCGCGGAGTAGCAAGGAACGCGATGGGCAAGGTGCTCGGGCCGACCATGGTGGGCGTGCTCGCGTTCCTGCGATTGGGAGCGAGGGAGAAGGCCGAGGGAGTGGAGAGGCGAGTAATGGAGTGGGAGAGGAGCTCGGCGCCCACTCTGGAGTAATAGGGCACGCGGCAGAGAGGCAGGAGCGCATGGCAGAGAGGTGGGGCGCTGCTGCCCTGCATGGTCGCCACGAAGGGCATATCGTCGAACACGTGGTGTGCATAGAAGTGGACAGAGCGGGCGTCGGTTTGGGTTGGCTACAGGCCGAATTAGCTACTAGGCCTAAAACGAAGTTCGAAGCCCACACGATGCACTACGTTTTTCATTAAGGGGCCAAAGTTATTAGAGTAACGGATTAGCGGTTACCTAGTTGCCAAAACAGCGGTGTCAACACCTTGACGACAGTCACGGAAACTCACTTTCGATGGTCAAAACTTCGTCAAACTAAACTCAACTTTTTATATGCTCTTCATCAACATGTAAACTCCAACTTTTACATTTGGCTCAACTTGAGTTGCTTAGCAAAAACACAAGAACACGACGTGCCAACCATTATCATCATTGAAATCCCAAACTTAGAAATATTTCTAAGTGCTGAAAACTGCAGTAGATTCAATCTTTGTGCCCCGATTAGACTCACTTCTAAGCTGATCTAGCTCTTGGTCCAAAAACAAAGTTTCTTCTACAAAACATGAACTACAACTTTCATTTAAGGTCCAATATCAGAACTAGTATAGAACCTACATTTCTACTTTGACCAAATTGGTATCGTGACAAAGCTTGAATTATCCTTCGTGATCCATTGGAGCATTTTCTGGACATTTGCTCAACATGAACCTTTCATGACTTTTTTGTAGAGTCCATCTAGAGTCTTTTGGGCAAGGTTTTAAGGTTTGGTTAATGACCTATATTTCCATTCACTTAATAGTGCAATTTATGCACTTAGTAAAACCATTCCAACAAGGATATAACTTATCATTTCATGTGACTTTTTGACTCCAAACTTCATAAAACTTTTCGAGTGACCAATATAGATAGGTACTAAGGTGCGACACATGAAGATATTGCAATAACACCACCCAAGCAAATATCTTGAAAATGGCCTATATGTAAAGCAATGGTGCAACATCCAAGTTTAGGTTGGGGCTCGTTTCCATAGGTTTGACCTTGACATCTTCATCACCACTTAATCTGCCATGTTTGAGCTCAAACCCACTGCTTAACGAGTAACAAACACCTAGGGTGTTACAGGGCCTAGACACGCAGATACAAATTCACTCGTCACTCTGTTTAGACCCCCCGGTTCTCTAGACACCGACAACGTGCATGCATGGTGCCTACACCTGAGCCCAGCACACGTTTGAAGATCCACGGTGGCATGTCCACGTCAGCTCCTAGCGTGCGTGTGGCATTGTTTGGACCATTGGTGTACGAGAGAGATAGATCTAGGACTCAAATGGTAACATTTTTAGTGCGAGGACCTAGATGAGAATCCATGAAAAGTTGAAGGACCTACGGTGCAATTTACTCAAAGTTTAACACCCTAAATTTAATTTTGCAATAACTAAAATTTTTTGTTAGAGTTAAATAGAGACAATACCTAATTATTGAAAGGAGGAAAATAACCTTTCATAAAATAAATTAAAGACAATAGGTTACGAAGTTGTTGGATTCATGCCCTCATGCATTGTGTTTAATTGGATGTGAAAATATTTTAAAAATGCATTTGAACGAAAAGGATTTAAAATATATTTCAAAAACATGTTCGCAAAAATATCAAAACTTCCTAATGTTGTTTTGGCCACATACCACTTCAAAGCCTATCCCAAACTCCTCTTTTCCATCCCCCTTCCTTTATTTTTCGGCTACCCATCGTCCTAACTCTAATCAAACCTATGAGTTTTGGTGACTATATAAGTATAGGAACTTAAATGGATGAAAATGGGCCAAATCGGAGGTCAAGTGACCTAACCCTAGGTCGGTCGACTCCCCGTCTGCCCACCAATGCATCCCATGCGAAGGAAACACACCTGGAAGTCATCCTACACTTTGGTTCAACGTCAGTTTAAGTCGAGGGGTGAGATGAATCCAAATGAAAGCACAGATTCATGGTCCAGCCCATCCAATAGGTCCAATCCAATACTTTATAGTCAAAACTTTTTTTCATTTAAGATCACTTAGTGGCTAAAATATCCAATATAAGGTTACGGGATGCTGATTAACTTTTTTTAATCTTGTACTAACATTTCACAAATATCCAGTCTTGGGGCCAATACACTTGTGCCCATTTTCATTGTGACTAACTCAATTGTATTCACCATAGTAAAACACACGTTAGTCATAATACTTGTGCTCATTAATCACCAAAACTCTGAACACACCACATTGGGCCTAAATGCGTTCAACCATATAAGGATTAATAGTGTGCAATTCAAAAGCATATTGTAAAAGAAGTTTGATTAATTCATAAAGGTTGTTGGTGTTGGAGGGAGTAACATGTTTCTACCAAACCTTAAGTTTTATCGGTTGGCCAGAAACCAGCAAAAATTAAAAAGGCTCACACTTTTCTCAAGAGATTGGCCCCGTTCGGCTGGAATTATAAGCCGGCTGAAAAACACCGTTGGCTGATTTTTTGTGAGAGAAAAATACTGTTCCGGCTGAAAAAATAAGCTGAATAAGACGGATTATAAGCCAGATGAACAGGGCCATTATTGGGCTAATTATTGAGGTTGAAGGCTTCTATCACGTCGCTGCACCGTAAAACTACCCTACTACATATTAATCTCCTTTACTGTTGCCTGGACAGATGGACGGTGCACTGTCTCCAATAATTGTCATGCCTGCAGTAGTGTCACTGTATATTCCTTTTGCGCTGTCCTCTGACAGGCGTTATCTTTACGTGTATATTCAGTAACCAGCTACAAAATAAGTTATTCTGTAGCCATCTCCATTTACGATAATTTTATATACTAATTTACGATAATGTCAATACATATTTAAAATAGTTGGATTACTATAACATATGGGGATATTTACTGTAACGTTGTAACCATTTAGCAAGGAGTTACTATAATCTCGTAAATTAATATAGTAATTATCGTAACTCGAAGTGGCTACAGAATAAGTTATTTTGTAGCCAGCTACTCCAGGGTAGTGTGTGTGTATATATATATATATATATATATATCATACTATGTACTCTCTCTGTCCACATAACATGCAATTCTCGTTTTTCGAGAAGTCAAACAGTTTAAACTTTGACTAAATTTATATAAAAATATTAATATTTATGATACAAAATAAGTATCATTAGATTAGTTATAGAATATATTCTTATATTAAATTTATTTGGAGATATAAATGTTAATACTATTTACTATAAATTTGATCAAACTTGAGTCAGTTTGACTGGCACGCATCCCATAATTACCTCTTTTGAGGAAGCATGTATCTGTCTATCTATGTATCTATCATAATACCACTTTGTAGGATTTCGTAGGATATTGTATTGTAGATTTGTAGCCTTGTAGCAATAGTAACTCGTAAGGAGTGGTTTGGACTTTAGAGAGTTTATTAATTATATCTATATCCCTGCAACTGTTCTTGACGCGACCATGACAGGAAGGCAACAGAGAAGTCAAGGCCTTGTTCACTTCCCCATCCTAACCCAAAATATTTTCTCTTACACCCATCACATCAAATCTTTCGACGCATGCATGGAGCATTAAATGTAGGTAAAAAAGATAACTAATTGCATAGTTTGTCTGTAAATATCGGGACGAATCTTTTGAGCCTAGTTAGTCCATGATTAGACAAATTTTGACAAATAACAACGAAAGATGCTACAGTAACTTTTCAGCTACTTTTCGCGAAGTAAACACACCAAGTCAAAAGGTGACCTCGGAGAAGTGTACGCAGACAAAACTCAGATGGACGGATGATGGAGGAACTTACGTTTAGTTCCTAAAAAAATTTACATCGAACATGCATGAAGTATTAAATATAGATAAAAAATAAAACTAATTACATACTTTAGACGAAATGGACGAGACGAATCTTTTAAGACTAATTAGACCATGATTGAACACTAATTACCAAATAACAACGAAATTTACTACAGTATCATTTTGCAAAAAAATTTGCAACTAAACAAGCCCTTAAAAAGTCATAACAATGGCACAATGCAATGCCAATGAGATACAGTACTATGAGAGAAAGGGGGTGTTTAGTTACCAAAAAAAATTTCAGCTTCTACAGTAAAAAGACATGTTTTGACACATATATGGAGTACTAAATGTAGACGAAAAGAAAAACTAATTGTATAGTTCTCGGTGAAATCTTGAGATGAATATTTTAAGTCTAATTAGACCATGATTATCCATAATTACTACAGTAACCAACATGTGCTAATGATGGATTAATGAGTATCATTAGATTCGTCTCGCAGTTTCCTGACGGGTTCTGTAATTTGTTTTTTCATTAGTATCCGAAAACCCCTCCCGACATCCTAACACCAAAAAAAAAAAAAATTCACCTCCCTTACTAAACACGAGAAGAAACTAGCCCTCGTGTGACCTGGAGGAGCGTGAGATCACGGGCACCGACGGGCCGTACGTGCGCCAGCATGCAGCGTCAAGCGTCGTCGTTTCGCCCAGGCCAGCCACACGCCCACGGCCACAGGGCACACCTGCGACCGGACCGCTGGCGCTGGGGCCTGCGGCGCTGCTATCTACAGTACAGGACGGCGCACGCTTCCGACAGAACCAGTACACACGTGCGCATGGCAGGTCTATATATCTCGTTGTCGCCTTGCCCTTGCGTTGCGTGCCAGATGGTCGGCTGACCATCCAGTACGTATAGTATATATATTAAAAAAAACATGTGTTCGTATCAACGTATGGTTCAGATTAGGAGCAAATAATAATTGTGTATACAAATCGCCCGCGCGGCGCACCGGATATCGACCGGTGCACCGTGCACCGCTGTTGACTTCCGGGGGAAAAAAAAACGGCGGCCGTGCCTTGACGACGACACACACAAACATCTCCTGGCTAGCGTACGAGCTAGCTAGCGGTGTGTTCACTTCGCGAAAAGTAGTTGAAAAGTTACTGTAGCATCTTTCGTTGTTATTTGGTAAAATTTATCCAATTATGGACTAACTAGGCTCAAAAGATTCATCCCGATATTTACAGACAAACTATGCAATTAGTTATCTTTTTTACCTACATTTAATGCTCCATGCATACGTCGAAAGATTTGATGTGATGGGTGGAAGAGGAAATATTTTGGGTGATGAGGGGAAGTGAACAAGGCATAGCTATATATTCCGTACTCCTCATCTATCTATGAGTAAATAAAATAAAACAAAGAAATAAAAAGGATATTATTCCAACGTTCAGGATATCATGTTGCATCACCATCGATCTGCTACCACAGTCCACAAGCGACTGGCAACCGATTGCAAATTGATCAGCACTATCCGCACGCACAATAGATAGATAGAGATATAATTTCCTATTTAATATAAGGGGCATGTCTCCATTATACCCGTACTTCCCTTTTGGTCATAAATGCTTAAATAATTTTTGTTTTATCTCAGCAAATTGATCAGCACACTACGCCTAAGATGAATGTGGCACAAGTGGACATGTAAGGATCGAGCATAGACACAAATGGAGGTGCCTTGTCATAGGATTGACAAAGAGCTCTTCTCTGTCTTGACCTAGTGATAACGTCGTTCTGGCACTGCAATTGGGTTAATGGCTTGGCGCCGAAGAATATTGCGCCATTACTATTAGATAAATCAAGCAGGAAAAAATCATTATCCAAAAGGCTGTGCAAAATAACAAATGGATTGACCACATACCCCGAATCAACTCAAGAGAAGAAATAATTCAATTTGTGGCTCTTTGGTCTGCATTAGAAGATGGTCTTAGACGATCATGGACAAGAGGATATATATACAATTTGGTGGCGCGCGGAGCCTGGCGACATCTATTATACTAAAAGTGCTTATCTCATCCAGTTCAAAGGCAGGACCACTTGGATGAAATTATGTCCAATATGGAAAGCAAAAGCAGATCCAAAATGTAGATTCTTTGCAAGACTCTCATGCATCAGAAGATACTAGCGACAAATGATATGCAAAAAAAGGCTGGCCAAATGATCCAAATCTACATGCTTTGCTCCAACCACCACCGAATCTGGACCATCCAGGTTACATCTATAGATCGATATTGGAAAAAAAAAACAAGATGCAAGATGAAAAAAAGAAGAGGAGAGAGACAACTTGATGGTATAATGGTTTACTTTTGGTAGTATATTTGGAAAGAAACGAACTCAAGAACTTTCTAACCTACCTCTTTGCAACTATTACAGCTGGCGTTCTTAATCAAGAAAGAAATCCAGCTCTATAAGATGGCACACTCCCCAAATATTTCTCAGGAGCAGCATTAGGAGCAATCTTGCTGAGATTTTTGTTTAGGTTAAGTCTATGGGTCAGCCTGTTTAAGTGTTGGCAGGATGGTGTGAGGATGTTTTATCCAGTTGTAGCAGCCCCCTGTTTTCATCTGTTTCATTAGAAACAAATTTTGTCGAACAAGTAGTGAGAAGATGATGTAGCAGTCACCTTTGCCGTCGCCATGGTCATCATTGTTGCTGCTGCTCCTCCTCCTCTGCCGCCGCCACCATCTGCTCTTCCTCTCCATGCTCTCGGGCCTTTCCACCTCCTTCGTGCTCTTTGCGCTCCTCCCGTCACCCTCCTATGTGCGCTGGGACATCACCATGTTGCCTTCTTTTGCCTACCTACTCACGAGCATCCGAGGGGATTCAAGAAGCTCTTGCGTCTGCTCGTCCTCCTCTACTAGTCGAGGACAACCTACTCCACCTCTCCATTATCCTCCGAGTGCTCCGAGCCTACCACGGTTGTCATGCGCACTACTCCCAAGGTGCGTGCATTCAAGAACTATGGACCCCGACTACACTGCATGGAGTTCCTATGCTCAGGCCACACCTTGCTTCCCACATGTACACCCGTTCGCTTGGTGCCACGTAGCACCAAAGCATCAGGGCACCAAGAGGAGCACTTGAGGTGACATGAATGCTTACCGTGTGCTAGCCAAGCC
Organism: Saccharum hybrid cultivar R570; assembly: GCA_038087645.1. Classification (NCBI taxonomy): domain Eukaryota; kingdom Viridiplantae; phylum Streptophyta; class Magnoliopsida; order Poales; family Poaceae; genus Saccharum; species Saccharum hybrid cultivar. The sequence goes on along the minus strand of JAQSUU010000191.1, from coordinate 2,985,991 downwards.
AGCCTTGCGGGAAACGAGCCCACCTAGCCTTCCAAAGAAGCCAAGCTAAGGGATGGTCGGTGTATTAGCTAGGCCTAGCTATATGAGCCAAAAATAGGCAACCAATAAACTAACCTAAATTGTATTCCTAGAGCCTGGATAGGGGGTTAGCCACCTAACCAAACACACTCTATATAGTTTGTTCTAGGCATCTCTTAGATGGTTAGAAAATTAAAATGGACATTGAGATCGAGGTGAATAAATGGCTTTGAGCGATGACTTCACAATGATATAGGAGGACTTAGGAGGGAGATTGAGTGTGTGATGGTTTGGTGATTTGAAAGAGAAACAAGATGGAAGTAGCGGTAGAGGAGGTAGCAGAGCTTCATCGAACCTATGCCAAGTGGTAAGAGAAGGTGGACATGCATGGACATTTTTTTTGCAAATTAGGTTAAATTCATGTTAGTAAAGAAACTGCATCCCACAAATTACACAAAGGATCCTAAGACTAAGAAAGACAAAATTACAATGGAGTCATTGAGAAGCCCTCCTGATCATCTTCTTGGTCGCAAAATGTATTAACTCGTGGCATCAACACCTGGTTGAAGCTTGGAAATACATAGTAATAAAGGATGAATGTGAAAGAAGCTTCTAGACCAGATGCGGTAGGGTGAACCCTTTGGAACAGTGCAAGCGATGAAAATGTTCCAAAACTTTTGTAGGCATCCGTAAATAACTTTGAATGATGATTAATTGGCCTCAACGACTTTTGTGGATATGAAGGAGATTAGACTCATCGCATCCAACTCCACAACTGACGAAAGTGGAAGCTCATAAATCAAATCCACCACTAGGATATTGAGATAAAGTAGGAGATATGTAATTCCTCTAGCCTGTGCACAACAAGATGAGGAAAACAAACCTCATAGATGAAGAATATTTGAGCTCTTCTAGACTATACAAATTAAAACTGAGTCAATGCCAGAGACTCTCTGAACTCTAGCTTATTGGCAACTTTATAACCCAAATACATGAAGTTATGTACTATGCCAGACTTTGATTTGTTCATTCCCTTCCACTTGCTCCAATGTTAGCGAGACTATTATATAATGGAGTTCACTCAAAGATCGATATTGGATACAGAGTCACCCCTTTTTTGCCCTCTCCATTACTGTAGTAAGGGGAACTAGTTTTGGACAATAGGATATTCAATTTTATCCTAGTCTAATTAGTGATATATATGGTAGGATCATTGATAGTCAAGTTAGTGTTTTTAAGGTACCCTCTTACCTTTTATAAGATTTTGGAGCTCAAATGTTTGTTATATTTTGATGGATAATGGTTTCTTTTGCAAAAGATTAGTTATATCTTCACATTCCAATTGATACATACTTTCTCCAATTCAAGCAAGTGAGCCTTCAAGTTGCAAGTAGCCAATTATTATAGCAAATATTGGTTTGAACTTAATTTTGTGTGCTAAGTTTGGATAGTTAGAAATGATACTAGTAAATTTATTTTGAGATGTAGTTTCATAAAATATATTTTTTGTATTTAAAGTATATATTACAACAAAAAAAATACTAGTTGATGTTATGTGCTCGAGAGCATGTCAATGTGCGAAACATCACATATGTATTAGAGTTTGCAGCAGATCCGTCCAATTTTGCTATACCCATGTGTCGGTGTAACACCAGGCCCAGATCCATCCACTAGAGCCCACAACAAACCAAGTCATTGGGCCAAACTCAACCCAAAAGACTATCCTAATGGGTGAGAGCTGCCTTGCCTTATATGTTGTACCCCCTGCCATCAACTTCCAATCTAGCACTAAACCTAATAGTCTCCCCACAACCTGTGGGAACTTTAGAAGACATTATTCAGGCCCCAAGTCCAACTCTCCTCACACACAACTCGTGTGACCCTTCAAAAACGTTCACGAGATGCCCTATCATCACGTGCCCCTTGAGATTTTTTAGGTTTTTTTTTTACTATGAGCTCTGATATTTCATTTTTTAGGAAACACCACACTCTTTATTAATTGAGTTGGTCATACGAATTACAAATGCCCTTAGGCGGAGTAAGCAGACAGACATGCCTGCCTGGTACAAAAGAGATTAAGCTTCTGGCTAGGTTGTGAGCACCAATATTTGAGCTTCTATTCTCATGAGCAAAATCAACAAAATTAAGATCACGAGCCCTAGCATTCACCTCCTTCACAACTTGGCCATACAGGCCTATACCTGTTTCTTCAAGACTTCTTATGATGTTAGCGCTGTCTAAAGCTAACCGGATGTATTGGAGCATTAGATCAGAAGCCAGCGCTAAACCCTCCCTGCATGCAATCACCTCCGCTGTTTCAACATCAGTAATACCTTCAAGAACCACACCTGAAGCTCCCAAGAACATCCCCGCCTGATCACGGGCAACAACGGCCACGGAAGCCCTACCCAAGTTCTTGGAGATCGCTGCATCAACATTAACTTTCGTACATCCCGCTGGAGGCGGTAACCACTTCGGATGCCTAGTCTGGACTGACGCCTTCACTGCCCAAGGCGGCTTAGACGCTAGAAGATCAGACACATAGTTATTAACAAAGTTGCGTATCGATAGTTGTTAAAGTGCGCATCGGATCTAGTTCAGCTCACTATATACCCATGAGCCGGCACCCCTCATGCCTAGGTCGATCGGAGCCTACAACAAACTAAGACATCAGACCTAACTCGACCTAAAAGACTGGCCTGATAGCTAGGTAAGGGTTGGCCCACCTTATATGTTGTGCTTCTCCGCCATCAACCTTCGTGGGGCTAATTAAACCTAACAATATGTGTGTGATACCTAGAAAAAAAAACCTAACAATATGTGCATGATACTTAGAAAAAGATATACTTAGTAGCTATTTAGTTCAAAGTATCTTGAAGGATCACATTAAGAAGCAGCATTACCCATGTGACCCATGAGCATAGTACGCTATGGAACATTTGGACTATATCAATCAAACAATATACTGTACTATAATATGTAGATATATCTCTTGAAGTAAGCCTTACAATCAATCAATATATACTATAAGTTTCACAAAAAAATCAATATATACTATAATATATATGTAGATATATCTCCTGAAATAAGCCATAGCATATATAAGTAGAGGTTGCAAGGTAAAAACTCAAGGATTCCTTTTGAGTAAACAGCATTAGTTAGCTGCCAAAAGCATGCATACGATATGCGTATAAAAAGGGCCGGGGCCTCATCCCCCTCCCCGCAAACCAACAATACATACCTTAGAGTCCCGTTTATTTTGCCTCTAAAAAAAGAGTTCACGGCCCTTTCTTTTGACTTGTACATCTGGAAGGTGTACAATGGTGACGACTGTGCTGCTGGCTGTCTTTGTAGCCGTCGTCGTCCTCGCCGCGGTGGTGTACCGCCACTTCGTGCCGCTGCTCCGCAACCCCGGCGCCCCAAGGGGCAGCTTCGGCTGGCCACTCGTCGGTGAGACCATCGGCTTCCTCCGCCCCCACGCCTCCAACACCACCGGCGACTTCTTGCACAGTAACATCACCAGGTTCGTTAAGTTCGTCGCCATGCACATCATGCATTCTATCTAGTAGTCAACATCGTAAAGTACTGGTACCAGCAAGCAGTACATGCGTCGTTGCTCATGACGGTCTCTCTCTCCCATGCGGCATGCATACGCCAACGCCGCTGTCGCGCCACCGTGCCGTGCTCGGCCGGCATGCAGGTACGGCTCGGTGTTCAAGTCGCACCTGTTCGGCGCGCCGACGGTGGTGTCGTGCGACGAGGAGCTCAACCACTTCGTGTTGCAGAACGAGGAGCGTCTGTTCCAGTGCAGCTACCCGGGCCCGATCCGCGGCATCTTGGGCGCGTCCTCCCTCCTGGTGGTCACGGGCGAGCGCCACCGCCGGATCCGAGGCATGGCGCTGGCCTTCGTCGCCTCCACGGGGCTGCGGCCCGCCTACCTCGCCGACGTCGACCGGGCTGCGCGCGCCGTCGTGGCGTCCTGGCGCGGTCGCTGCGCCGTTGCCTTCTGCGACGAGGCAAGACAGGTGACGTCCCAGCAGATCTTTCCATCTCTATCTGCTAGCCTTGTTGATGCGCAGGCGCGCTATAGCTCCTGCCTCCTGTGGCTGTACGTGTACAAGGTCTCCAGATCGGTAGCCGGCAAGACAAGATCCCGTGTGACCAGGGACAGCACTGCATTGTAGCCGCTCGTGTGCATGTTTTGTCTGCACACTGGCACACTGCACTGCACGCGTGGTCTTTCTATACTCCTAGTTTCTATCATATCCCAAGCTCTGAGTTAGCGTGTCTCTTTCTGGCTTGAATTGACTTTGGGTTGTATGCCTGTTTGGCCGGCCCTTGGCATGCAGTTTGCATTCGGCGCGATCGTGGAGCAGGTGGTGGGCTTGTCCCCGGAGGCGCCGCTCATCCGCAGGCTCCTGGAGCACTACTCCACCTTCATGAAGGGGCTCGTCTCTGTCCCTCTCAACATCCCAGGGACACCGTATGCCAGAGCTGTAGAGGTGCGTAACTATAGTATATCCGTGGTCAAATATCTTAGGCGCCTGTTTTTTTTTTTTTTTTGTTATTGTTCAGGCATGCAATTTTGTCATTGTTCGGATATAAAAAAGAATTTAATTGTTCCTTTGAGTTGTTCTTTTAACTGCTATCTGAAAATTACTAAAAATTCAGTTACTTAAAATATAGCAACTCCCTGTAAGTAGAGGAATATAGTTATTCCATCAAATTTGAGGGATGAGCTCACGATGCTCCACTCCATCTAAAATGGGGTTGTTCCTCTCGAACCATAGTTTTACTTTTCGGATATTCTTCATCTCTTAATTTAGCCTTATGAACTATGAGCAGGCGAGGAGAAAGATATCTCTCACTTTGGAAGAGATTATGGACGAGAGGTGGAAGGGCGATGATGGGTCCTTCAGGAAGTCTGCTTTCATAGACGTGCTCATCGCAAATAGCGAGCTGTCCCACGATGACAAGGTCACCTTCGTGCTGGACTCGCTTTTAGCAGGCTACGAGACCACCTCCGTCTTGCTGTCCATGCTCGTGTATTTCGTCGGGCAATCTCCCCAGTGTCTGGAGCAACTCAAGGTACGTACGGCAGGGATCATATATATATACCTAATACCTTTGCATTTTAAGGCGAATAATAAGTTTAATTTGCTGATCAAACTGTTGTGTTGACAATTAAGCCTGAGCAAGTTCTTGTGTAATATGTAGGTAGAGCATGAGAGCATAAGGTCCAGCAAGGGGACAGATGACTTCTTGACCGCTGAGGACTACAGGAAGATGGAATATACCCAACGTGTAAGCTGGTTGATTCATCTCTATTGACAAACGGACGACAAGCAAACTCATCCCTCTTGTTATCTGAAGAAAACAAAAAGATTATCCATCCATGTGTTTAGTTAGCGTGATACTCAATATGAATAATCCAGATGATATATACTTGCATTAAAATGGAGCCCAACGACATTTGCCTGCCTGATGTTGCAGGTTATCAACGAAACGTTGAGATGCGGTAACATTGTCAAGTTTGTGCACCGGAAGGCACTGAAGGATGTCAAATATAAAGGTAAAATAAAATGGATGTACTTTTTTTCTTTTTTCTGTGATCATATTCATATTCATATGATCATTTCTAACACAGTTGCCATGCATGATGGGAGGATCATTACACTGTTCCTTAGTTTTGTGGTATCTACTACTGGTGTGTGGTGCCTCCCAATATGACTACTGTAAAATTCAGTATACTGCGACAGGATATGTCTATAGTGGGTGTTCCAGTGTCCCCCTAATCCCTATACTCTACTTTGTTTTGGCAGGGTATGTGATCCCAGCTGGCTGGAAAGTTCTGCCAATTTTGGGCTCCGTTCATTTGGACCCTGCGCTCTACAAGAACCCCCAAGAGTTTGATCCTTGCAGATGGGAGGTACGTACGCATGAACCATGCATGTTGTTTGATTTGATCTGATCGATTCGATCCCAGTACTCCCTAGCTACTGATGCGATGAGTTCGTTATTTGCATTGCATTGCATTGCAGGGGCTGGACCAGACGTCGTCAGGCAAGAAGTTTGCGCCGTTCGGCGGCGGACTCCGGCTGTGCCCCGGCTCGGAGCTGGGCAAAGTGGAGGCTGCCTTCTTCCTGCACCACCTCGTGCTCCAGTACAGTTGGAGGTTGGACGGCGAGGACGTCCCGATGGCGCACCCGTACGTGGAGTTCAGCAAGGGCCTGCCCATCCAGATATGGTGCCACCAGCAGTCTGATACGGCCCCTTGGTTCGTCGGGCAGCTCTAGCGTACATGCATCCAGCTATCGACGATCGATCAAGAAGCAGGAAGCAGGAGCTGAGGACGACGAACGACTGAAACTCTTGATAGTAGCGCTACAGTGACGGAGCGGGAGCCGGCCGGAGCCCCTCCAAACGGCCCTTAATATACCGCCTTGGACCTTCCGATGCTTTATAATGTGCATGGCAAGTGGCAACTTGCAGAGACGGAACCAACGATTCTGACTAGGGGGGTCAAACAAATATGATTATATTTTTTTAGTGTGCTAAAATATACGTAATTATATGATTCAACAACTTTTTAAATATTTTACACTATTTATAACCAAAATCATAATATTTGAATTAAAAATAGGTGAAAATTGATATTTTTTAGCTGTAAATTCATATATTTATATAGGTATTAAAGGAAACTTACTGGGCTTGGGGGGCCCACGGCCCCTGCTAGCCCCTCTGGTTCCGTCTCTAGCAACCTGTCAAGTATGCTAATTAAGCTATATACACATAATGGACGTAGCGCTCAACTACGTGCCTAGTAGTCCCCATAGGATCAGACCCACCGGAATCTTCCCACTGGAAATGCTAGCCCCGGACGGTGTCCCTAGCTAATAATCAGTTGATCCATGTCACGAGAACTGTGCGGCCAACGCTTCCATGCTCGTTGGAGTGGAACCCAATTCATTCGCCACGAGAACTGATTGCCTCTTCGACGATATGGTGCCTCCTATCTCGCACCAGGCAACAGCGATATGGGAACTTACATGGGCTGAGAAACCGGAACACTAGTTGACCCAAATAGAGCCCAAATACGATTCGTTTAGACCCTCATCTCGTCCTCTTCCTCCAGCAGTCCAATAGAAGAAAAAAAGAAAAGAAAAGAAAAGAAAAGAAAAGAAAAGAAGGAAAGCTTCTCAGAGATTCAGCCATAGCCTTTTGCAAATCCTCCCTCCCACTCCTCCTGTGCCCCCTTGGATTAACGGTTGTACGAAGAGATTGCACAGAGAGGTTAGTTTGCACCAGATATGTAGAAATCTACACGTGTTTATGAAGTGTTAATCTACATATGCAATCATGATCAAGTATGAACAAAATCTTTGTACGCTATTTTGTTGTTCTTTTGGTACAATTGAGATTACCTAAACGAGAACGGCTCCGGTACTCTCCTTCTAAAAACTTACACGAATCTCAAAGCAGCTCACCTAATTAATTAAATATATTTTCTTAATTGTTTTCATCTAGGTCACGCCTGAGCCCAGCCCATCTGAACCCAGTCCATCTTCAGTCCAAACAAACTTCATTTTTCATTTCCCACTTCCCAGTGCGCTGGAACCGCCGCGAGAGGTACCGTCATCCTCGCCGCTCGCTCTGGTCTGGAGAGGAGCGTGTCGTCTCGGCGTCGGGGCCATGGAGGAGGATGGCGCCGGCCTAATGCCACACATACACGTGCTGTGCTGCCTGATTAGGCACACCATTCTATGGAACGAAGGCCTGGAGGCTGAACGTCGCTAGATGTTTGATAGGACTGTGCAGACTGCAGAGGACGGCGCGGGCTTCGGTGTTTGATAGGACGGTGCAGACCGCAGAGGACGGCGCGGGCTTCGGCGGCGACAGCCAGGGTGCAGACAAGTTTTGATACCGCGTCTGTTACTGAGGGTACGGAGAGCACTGGACGATGCCGAGACGGCATCGCTCCTCACGTGCGCGTGCGCGAGCATGACGCTGCCAGCGTGCGGCGGTTCCCCGCAGCGTGTGACACTACCGCGATGGCGAACTCACATCACAGCCTCCCGGTTCTTGCGACTACCTGATCCGGAGAATGGAGGTGCTGCCGTGCTTGGTCCGCCGGCTGCCAGCGCAAGAGCACAATCGCCGGGAATGGTCGGATCGCCGCCCGTCTCCTTCAACGCGAGGAAAATGAAGCAAGCGGGCATCGAACAAAGGGGATCTGAGAGATATTACTTTGGGTTTGGGCGAGGACTGGACGCTCGATCGATGGGCTTGGACGCGCCAGGTTCAAGTGAAAAATAATTAATAAAAAGTAATTGACTAGATGAGATGCTTTAAGATCTGTGTAATTTTTAAAAAGAGGAGTATTAGAACAGTTACCTAAATATAAACAAGATGAATGTAATTTTCTTTGAATCACCAATGTCGGCGTTTTCGACCAAACACATTAATCGTCAACCACGGGAAACCATTCAATACACTAGATGCTAAAAAAATGGCACGAAATTTGCATGCTTTGCTCAAAACTACACAAGCTAATCACAAGCCAACATATCACGGCCAACAAGACACTGCATCTTTGCTTTGCATATTTGATAAACCTGAGCACCCATGTCGATTTGAAGACATTGCAAGAAAATGACAGGACACCCTTTATTCATACGTGTGTCATTTCAGTAAATTTCGTAAGATCATTATTAATAGCATAAACAAGTCCAGATGCAATTCACTAGCAGGAAAAAAATCAGTCCACATTCACTTTGTTTGATTATTTTTCCATTCTTTAGCCATCTAGCTAAAATCAATTTTCCATTCTTTTACCATCTAAATCGATGAAAGTAACTGACCAAAATGCTCCCGACGACTAGCAATAAATAAGAAAGCAGCGAGCATAAACTTCTGTCAATAATTGCTTCTCCATTCTCTTCATGAGTACAGCAAGCTAGCACCTCCCTACACGGCTACACCCCTCTGCACCTGGGAAAATTTCTCTTTCTCTGTGCTACTCATTCATCACGAGCAGCTCACACTTCCCACCAAAATCAGACGAAGCATTCAAGCTAGTACAACAGTCCAGCTTTTTATATTCTTCCTCACGCCAAGCACCAGAGAAGTATGACGAGCAGCAACTCCACTGTGCTCCTTTCTTCTTTCTTGCAAGCAACAAGATGCAGATTGGGATAAGGGCTCTTCGTAGAGAGGTCATGGACATTCAGGGAAGCAGTGTTGAAGTATAAGTGAGTTGTTTATCTACCCCATTAGTTTAAGCTTTTAGGTTGGTGTAAAAAAAACCCAATCACTAGTCATCACGCGTGCGCTCTGTCATATAGCGGCGCACGGACGCGTGACGCATGAAGAATCCACCATATAACAGCATACAGACATGTGGCGTATGGGGGGAGCGGGGACCGAGCGTGGATGGAGATGCGGGGAGGGGAGCGGACCACGTGTTGTGTATCAGATCTGCTTTTTTGGCATTTGCAAACGATATACAAACTTTAAAATGTGATAACTTTCTTGTCAAGCATCTATTTTTAATTCCATTTTCACCATTACGTTCAATATGACGAGATTTATAAAAGTAGATCCATGTTGGATATGTTTCGAAACAGTTTTCGTGATGATAAAGTTTTGCGCCTAGGAGTATAAAGTTTCAAATGTTATAGTACAAAGTTCCAAAACATGGAGTGCAAAGTTTCAAATTACAAAGTTCCATTAAAGTTCATAGCATATCAGTACAAAGTTTGAAATGAGCTAAAATAAAGTTCCTGAATTAGGTGTAGAGTTTTGAAATAACAAAGTTATAAACCTAGCAATACAAAGTTTATAATGTTTTAAATATGCTAGTATAAAGTTCCTAAATTTAAAATATAAAGTTTGAAATTATAATGGTTTAAATGTGCTAGTATAAAGTTCCTCAATTTTAAAATAAAGTTTAAAATTATAAAGTTTTAAGTTTTTTAGTATAAAGTTTAAATGTGCTAGTAAATAGTTCTTAAATTTAAAATGTAAAGTTTTAAATCTTGAAATACAAAGTTTTAAATGTGCTAGTACAAAGTTTTAAATGTGTCACTATAAAGTTCCTGAATTTAAAATGTAAAGTCAGAAATTACAATGTTTTAAACCTTGAAGTACAAAGTTTTAAATATGCTAGTATAAAGTTCCTTAATTTTAAAAATAAAGTTTAAAATTATAAAGTTTTAAGTCTTAGAGTATAAAGTTTTAATGTGCTAATATATATATGTAAGTGAAACTATCCCCCGCCCTTTCACTACCCACACACCCGCTATCCCGATAGAGGAAAATAAATAAGCTCAAGTAAAAAAATGGCTCGCAAAAAAACTAGATCTGAGAAACGGAAATTGCGCATAGGATAACTAGATTCGAGAAGCTAAATGGATCTGGAAAAAAGCTAGACAGGGAATCAGACTCCAGAAACGATGGCCCGCAACTGACAAATCGGAATCTGTGCCGTGTTGCTACTGTGCCGAGCGCGCGTGCGTCGCTAGTCCTCTGGATCGCGCGCCCAGTAAGAGCGTCGTAAAAAAAAAAAGCTAAAGGTCTCGAGTTTGAATTTTGATTAGCACAATTAAATAAAATAATTTTAATAAATAAGCAGAGATCTGCAAACAGTGAGGGGCGGCTGCCATCTCTTTACACCGCCGGGTGTCGTGTGGTGTGGGAGCACACATCACGTAAAGGCATTCTGCACCAGGTGTTCTCCTTATCAAATTCTTTTTAATTTCAGCCAAAAAAAATTGTAGGTATCACTTTTTTCCCATGTTCTCCTTATCAAAATCTTTTTAATTTCAGCCATTTTTTTTGTAGGTATCACTTTTTGTCGACCAATGCTCATATGTTACACCTCGCTTGTGAATACAGGGGCATACAAGAAAACTAACTTGGCCAACATTCCGTCTACCCAAAGCCAAAGGAGGATTGGAAATTTTAGACCTTAAACGTTTCGCACGGGCTTTACAACTCCGCTGGCTTTGGTTCCAATGGCGTCAGAAAGAAAGAGCATGGAACAAATTGGAACTACCGTGTGACAGCCGCGATAGAGACCTCTCCGCTGCTTCTACGGTGGTAACGATCGAAGATGGCAAAATGGTCAAGTTCTAGACGTCATCTTGGGCAGGAAGAACACCCAAGAGCTTTGCACCAACTTTATTCAAAAAGGCTAAGAGAAAAAATATCACAGCGCAAAAGGCACTACATGAAAAATAAATGGATAACGCACATTCTCCCTATTCTAACGCCAAAAGAAATTCAGGAATATGTCTCACTTTGGGAAGCGGTTCAACAGATACAGTTAGATGTGGACAGGGAGGACACCATTACTTGGCGATGGACGACAGACGGAGAGTATACAACCAAAAGCGCCTACTGCATCCAATTCGAAGGGACCTTCAGTAAGCTCAAACTTACGCCGATTTGGAAAGCTAAGGCAAAACCTAAATGCAGATTCTTTGTGTGGACTTTATTGCATAAGAAGATACTCGTGGCCAACAATTTGATGAAACGACACTGGCCGAACGATCCTATATGCAAGCTTTGTGGAAATGATCTAGAAACACTCATGCACCTGTGCAAGGATTGTGCCCAATCTCTTAATTATTAGGCTCTACTGCTGCTACAGTGCATAGCAGCGTCATCTACAGATCATTTGAAGACTAGGAACCGTGTTTAGATCCAGAACATGGTGCCCCGATTCGGGCACTGTAGTTAAAGTGACCGTGTCGGAACACTGTAGCAACTTTTATTTTTTTAGTGCAAAAAAATTGTCCAAAAATTGATTAATTAGACTCAAAATGTTTGTCTCGTAAAGTACAATAAAACTGTGCAATTAGATTTGATTTTATCGACATTTAGTACTCTATGCATTTGCCGGCATTTTGATGTGACGAGGAATCTTCTTTTTGCATAGTAAAATTTAGGGGGAGAATTTGGGATGTAAACAAGGCCATAATGTACCAATCTCTTCACTGTTCATTGATTGAGCTCGCTCGACGCCCGTGAATGAACAAGAACAACTTGTGACACAGTTGATCTAACTGCCTTAGTATGTATCTGATCCCATTTTTGAAGTCAAGTCATGTGTTTTTTAAATCATTCCTATTGGTGCATGATCCCATCTCTATTCGATCTGGTGGAGGCGTCAAGTCGCAGACGCCAGACGGGACGGCGTAGTCGATCAACTTGATATCTATTGGCCGGCCGGTGCCCGTTGCGTATAGTTTAGCGCCACCCGTACGTACTAACCTTGACACAGGCATATGCACTCAAAATCTCAAATACGGGTGAAAATCAGGTGTGAGTGTGACTACGGTGACATTAACAGCATGAAGAAACGTTAGTTTAATTGCTGGCGGCATGAGTTGGCATACATACTGCATCTTGTCAACAATAAACACCGGTAAACAGTGCGGAGCTAGCAGCAACTTTTAGGAGGGGCCAATTTGTCCTATGCAACGTGGACACAAATACTAGATCAATTAGTCAGTAACTGTAAACTTTTGGCTAATTAGACCTCAAACACGAAACAAATAGTATCAAGTAAACTCTATTAAATACAAATTACCATTTTAATAGTCACTTCTAGTAACTGTATAGGCTATATAGAGAATAACTCTTCAGATTATTATGGAAATTTAAAGAAAAATAGCAATTAAATATTGATATATTAGCCTAAAATTACTACTTTGGCTCCGGCGAGGGGAGCCAAGGCCCAAGTTGGCCTGGCCTTAGCTCCGCCAGCGCCGGTAAATAATGCATCTCGTGGGACGAGTGTCAGTACCGTAGGTAATTAACATACTTAAATTTTATGGATCATTGATCAGGGATAAACTTCTTGGAGTGGAAATCACGAGGTGACCTGGGATAACTATATAGGTCCTTGATTGGATGCAGTCAGAGGTGTATCAATCCAGGTGTGTTGGAGTGAAGTGGGAATGAAACTTAAACCAAATTCCATCTAATCTACTTGAACCACGTGTAATATATCTTGCAGCCACTTGCAGGTGTCTCTGATTGACTGCATCTTGCTCGCAAAGTAAAAAAATACGCCCTTACGGAGTAGGAGTACATCACTACATCTTGTAGGGTTAGTTAATGTTGGAATGTATATATTACTGGAGAATGGAATGTGTAGTTGTATGGACACGGTTTGCGCTATAGCTACATCGTCTGTGTGTGCTGTCGTTGTTGAAGAGCGTGTGGCATATGTGACAACTTCAAAGGTACTACGTGGTCAAATGTGGAAATATATCTGGATCTTACTCCCTCTGATCCGTCCGTGAATAAATCAATTTCTAGAATCCATGCAAGTCAAACTATCTTAAGTTTGAACTTTGTAGAAAAGAGTAACAACATCTATGACATAAAATGAGCATATTACGAAAATATATTATATGGTATATCTAATTATACTAATTTGTTGTAAAAAAATCTTGACGGGTTTTTATAGAAATTCAATCAAAGTTTAAAAAGTTTGACTTAAAATAACTCTAGAAATTTATTTATTTAGGGACGGAGGGAGTATTACTTAGCTAAGTGTATATCCCTTGTTTGTTCAGCTAGCTAAAAGATTGTCTTTTGGATCTCTGGACAAATATGATCTAGTCAGCTTTTTGAAAACTTCTTAGGTTGATGGAAATGTCGATCCACACGATCGATTCCTTACATTTTTTTAGTTAACGGAACAGATGATTCCAACAACAGCTGTTTGCGACTTAATTGGAGGCTTCTTGCAGCCGCTGTTAGGAATAGTCAAGGTATTTTGAATTAATTCTTGGTTGACATCGACAAAGTAATACACGAGGAACACGCTACCCAATCAACACACCCTACGCCATAGCAATGGCATGGAATTTCGCATCAGAAAAATTGGAGGCAATGAACGCAGTTCGTTAGTGCGTCACTACGTATCTGTCACCACAAAAATATGTAGCACTAGGAAGTTTTCAAAATTGTTATATGCAACTCATGCGCTGTATATACATGCATGCAGAACTTTTTATTAAATACTAGTAGTGTACTGGTATGTAGCATACGTAGTCGACGGTCTTATATGTTAATTTCCCTAGCAGTGTAACGCAAAAAAGAAGTGATTCAAAGCTACAGCTACTGTTTGACTTGGACCCGTTCTGGGAAAGTCGACTGTTTCCTATTGTTTGTTGACATGTAGTGCAAAGTCAGGGCAAAGTTTCCCCAATCATCGGAGCTGTGTACCTTCATCATAACACTGCTATCTTTATTTCTCGAACGGACCTTCTTCCACGGAATATGCTTGACGGTTCAAATAAAACCCACCTGCACTATTTATTTGCTCGATTCAAACTGCATTGTGTCAGGGAATATTGCAAGATGTTCAAACAAAACCCACGTACGTCATGTATTTGCTCGATTCAAATGATATATAGTGCGTGACCTGTTGCCGGCTGCTGGATATTTAGCACGTCTAACAGAAGGAAATGGTCTGTCGACCTCCCCTTAATTATACACATATCTGTCTCGTTGCACCATTCATGAGCAATTTGCACCAATTAGGAGCTAGCTGTCCTTGGGTTACGTCAAGACGAAGCTAGCTAGCCTGCCTTACACCACCAGTTTCGGCAGGATCTGTGGTTAATATATCAGGTGGGCACTCTTCATCCCTCCGTCGATTCATCATAAAAAAAAAACGAAGCTAGCCATTTAGCTTTAACGACGGATAGTTGAGTTTTTTTTAAAAAAAGTGTCCTAAAAATCTCAGAAGTACTAACATTTGTTGATGGATAGAGCACAAACCAATCCATCAAAACCATAAAATGATGGAGTTTATCTAGTATTTCCATTATAACCAATTAGTCATATCATCGATCGTCCAACTTACTATTAATAACAGGAGAAATATTTTTGAAGCGTCCATGTAGATTCAGATGAAATGCTCCAAGAAAAATACATAAATCCTACAAATTCTCCAAAAACCTCCGGTCATCAATTCTATAGACCCTATCACCCTAATCATCAACATCAATAATAAGCTACCTAGATCTAACTCTTTTTTTTAAAAAAAAATACCCACCTTCGCCTTATAAAAATTCCTAAATTAACAACTAAATATATATCTTAATTATTATAGTCTCCTCTGCCATTACGAAAAATAATCTAAAACTACATCAAAATTATTACTCACCTATGTCCAATATGAAAAATAATATAAACTAGCCCTTCATTTTTTTTATCTAAGTTAGTTATCTCCATCCTTAGGAGAACAACCTAACAGAACCAAACCTATGCCATTATGAAAACAATTTAAGCTACCCTAATTTGTATAATGGCATCTTTTTTAGATTATGCATCCATATCATTACTAAAAATCGATATTCACCAAGAAGACCATTGAAATGGCATTTAAACAGTAAAAGGAGGTAAACCACATCATTTAGGTCCTAAATACTTCATTAAATGGTTTGACAGTTTAATAGTAAGAGAAAGAGGAAGTCTAAATGATCTAAATTGAATGGAGATAAGTGTGATTAAATGAGCTAGATGGATGTTTAATTTATTACTATAATAGGATGATTTTGATGTGTTTGGTTTTCCGCCATCCCACACTCATCGAGATAAGGCTCCACAGCCTGTTGATGCAGCTGCTTGGTTAGTTAAGAATCTTAGGCCCCCCCACTGCTCTTTCAAACTTGTTGGAGTAGAAAATCCTGCCACAAGTGTGACGTCTGATTTTGCTACTGCATCATCGACGATGCCACAGGTGTGCGGCATGGCGAAATAGCGCGCCAAAACCAAATATATCTTCTACCGACCACATTTTCACCCAACTAATTAATTAACATCATAAATATATGAAGAGGTGGGACTTAGTTTCCTTAATTTTTTTACTTTCTATATTTCTTTTTTTACTAGTTGTTAGCATACTTGATTTTTTTATAAATGAAAATACATATACTTCTAGCTATACTGAGACGAGATAGCTTCCATAATGCCCCGCCCTTTCCTCAAGTCATAGTGGCCTCCTAAGCTTCTAGTCTCAACCCCTCCACCCCCCACCCCCCTCCACTTGCTTTTGTTAATGGGGAAACATGCAGTCACGGACAACTAGTTTTTTGTGAATCATAATACAAACACAGACGCTCATATAGACGCACACATACTCAATCCTATGATCTATGAACACACTCACAGACACTCCATCGCTACGAGGGACTCTAAAATAACTGATCATTCAATAGATCTTGAGATTGATAAAGTCACAAAAGATATCTCACTGTCAACGAACATGTCACCTACACACTAAAATAATAGTTGTTGACATAAAACAATGTTCCAAGGAGGTTGGAATTGGACTTGGGGATTTGTTGGGTTATCAGCAACTTCAGAAGCTTCGACGACGTGCCCAAAGCTTTATTACTTTTTGGTTGTCCCACGTCGGGAGTTCTGACGTATGTCGGAAGTGCCGATGTATGTTTCAAGGGTTCCTCCCACGCTAGAAGTTCCGACATACACCGCGGGGGATGAGACTATTGGAACTTCAGACAAGTGTTGGAAGTTCTGGCATCAACTATCCGAGTCCAATCTCCTGGATTCCGATCCAAACTCTTTTGATCTCGTGGGAAACTCGTAGATTACATCTTGGGAAGATTTTCTGCTAGGATAAGACCACCAGCTCTCTATGTATTAGAGGATCATAGCCGATTGAGGTAACCCAACTACACAATTATCAAAAACATATCAACTACTTATTGTACCCTCTCTTTCCCATCTACTACCTTTTCTCTTTCTTCGTTGTTGTTGCATGGCCGGTGGATCAATGATGATGAAACTCTAGAGGGGTCACATGATAGCTAGGGCAGCTCAGCACCACCGCATGCCCTGACACGGTCCCTCTCGGGTGTGTTGAGGTTTTGGGTTTCAAGAGATCTTTTTGACATGTGTTGCGTATCGTGCTCCTGACGAGGCTCCTCTGACGACATGTCTTATGTATCGCACTCATCGCTGGAGGCACCAGGTAATAAAGTGTTCATATACACGCACACTGCTTAAAGTGTCAGCCGACTTAGGACTTAAGAGACGGCTAAGCTAATCTTTGGTTTACCTGTACCGAGTGACCTAGCTTCTTACAGATATGTTGACCATATATAATTCACGTCAACAATCGTGCAACCACCTTTAACGCTTTGGCACTCTGCTCTAGCTGTAGGATGTGTTCCGGTTTTCTGCAAGCTCGCCTGGTATGATAAGAAAAAACATATTATACACTCTTTCTTGCCATTCCATCCATATATATTTACAAAATTTAGGTGTGGTTGCGTAGTTGCATCAGAAATGTTGTGGGTAGGGCGTCCGATCATCTGGACGCTGGGGTTGGCGGGCCTCGACGCCCGCCCGAACGGCCCAACACCGCATGGCCGCTCGAGTTGCTCAATAAAATATCCTCACAAGAAACCTCGGATGCCACCATCCTCAGACCCATCCGATCTTATTAATTCTCTCCTATCTTATCCTCTCATCTCACTTTTCCACCACCGATTCTCACTGCACGGCGTCGCTGATGGCAAGGCCGCCATTTGCCGCTGCTGTGGTTCCTTGACTTCGCATGCAGTGAGCTGTGACTGCCTTTTGCAGCTGGTGTGGCTGAGTGGCTTCGCGCTCCGCCTCCACCCACGCACGTACACTCCATAGCTTCGCAGGCGATGGCTTCCGCGTAGGCTGCTTCGACTGCCATGCGGTTCTTGTCGCGGCTCCCGAACCTATGGCCGCATTGTGTGCACGCGGTGCTACTACTCCCACGCTATAACCGCTCACGTGGCAGCCTCTCGCAGTGCAAAGTAGAAGCGCCGGGCGCGAAAGCACTCCAGCCTCACGCTCTTGCTACGGTTGTGGTGCCCCACTGCAGAAGATGGAGGAAGCCGCACCGTGATACGTCGCATGTTGCAAACATATATTTCAAGTGTTTCAGATGTTTCAGAAATATGTTGCAAGTGTTTCATTTGGATGTTGCAAAACTAGATCGGGATGTTACACATGTTGCAATGGCTACGTACATATGTTTCAAGTGTATGTTCTAAATGTTTCATATGTATGTTGCAAGTGTTTCATTTGGATGTTGCAAAACTAGATCAGGATGTTGCATAAATATGCAAGTGTTTCAGGTGTTTTCATACGTATGTTGCAAGTGTTTCATTTGGATGTTGCAAAACTAGATCGGGATGTTGCATAAATATGCAAGTGTTTCAGGTGTTTTCATACGTATGTTGCAAGTGTTTCATCTTAATGTTTGTATATGTTGCAATGGCTATACACATGTTTTCAAGTTTTTCTGGTGTTTTGCAAGTGTTTCAGACGTATGTTGCAAGTGTTTCATCTATTTTCAGACGTATGTTGCAAGTGTTTTATCCGGATGATACAAAAGTAGATTGGATGTTGCACATGTTGCAATGGGACCCACCTGCAGCACCTGTCTGCTACAACTACTAGGGCGCCACCATAGGTCACTGTGTGGGCGTCTAAGGCTGGTAGACGCATCCGCGGTGCGGCATCCCCAGCGGGGGCAGGTGACTGGGACCCACGTGGGTTCCTGCAAACGGGCGCGGTGGTCAGACAAAATAGTGCGAGCATGATGGCAGGGCGGTACGCAGCGTGGGGTCCACACGGTGGGGCACGCGAAAACAAGCAGCGCGAGCTTCTTTTGCGTGCGGCGTGGCCTCTTGCGTGAAGGGACCGGAGGCATCTGATATTTTGGAGCGGCTCCGGACGCAGTGGCGGAGCTAGAGCGAATCCGCGGGGGGAGGGGGGTGCGCTTGCCCTGTAGGTGCAAGGCTTTATGACATGTGGGTGGAAATATGATGAAAATTTAGCTCTTACTGATGTTTTTTATTTTTCTCGGGTACAGCCGCACCCAGTCAATTGACTATAGATCCGCACATGTCCGGACGTTCGAGCGCCAGTAACGCCCTAGTTGGATGCATTCCTAATAACCTTCACCACTGTAGTAGCTGCGTGACAAATATTCATTTCGAAATTATTTGCTGAAATATCATATGTATCTTGAATCTTGATTGAACTCTTTTGAGAAGTTGGAAAGAAACTTGTTCGGCTGTAACTGCTACTACACATGAATCATGATACACACACTTGTTTTCTCTTCTTTTTTTGGTTATTATGTTATTTATATACACGAGAAAACCGTGCGAGGAACACATGGTTTTGGCTGGCTGTCGCTCAAGTGACTTGTGCTCAATGGCGGCTCCGAGCCTCCGAACCATTTTTTGTTGGCGTCTGATGGGCCAAGACATGCGGGATTGCGGGAGCACCACCTGCCAGCCCGCGAGTGTATATATACAGCTCGTGCACAACCCGAACGACCCGCCTAACCTTGTCACGAGCACAACGCTCTACAGGATAGGAGCGCCCACTCGCTGCTCATCTCTCACCAAGTCACCAGCAAGCACGACGTTTCACCAGCCGATCAACCATGAGCGCTTGTGTTGAACCAACGCACTTGGTAAGCCTCGACCCGGGCGCCGCACAGCGTTTGCCGTACTCTGCTCTGCCGGGCGACATCCTGCGCCGCGCATCCGTGCGCGGCAGTGGCATCGTCGTCACAGCTTCCGTCTCGTCGGCAGGGAAGAAGGCTGACGACGACGAACACCAGGATGATGATGGACACGAGACGTACGGATCGCACTACCTGCGCCATCTCGGCGTGGAGCCGTCGGTGCACGACCCCCGCGACGAGGGCACGGCGGACGCGTGGGTGGAGCGCAGCCCGTCGCTGATCCGGCTCACGGGGAAGCACCCGTTCAACCGGCGCAAGGAGCAGAACATGGCGCGCCAGACGCTGGGCTTCAACTGGGGCCCCGGCGCCGTGTCCACGTCCGTGTGGCGCGGCGCCCGCCTCCGCGACGTGCTGCGCCGGTGCGGCGGCGTCGCCGACGGCGCGCTCTACGTGTGCTTCGAGGGCGCCGAGGACCTCCCCGGCGGATCCAAGTACGGCACCAGCATCACGCGCGAGCGGGCCTTGGACCCCACCATGGACGTCATGCTCGCGTACCAGCAGAACGGCGGGCCGCTGCTGCCCGACCATGGGTTCCCCGTGCGCCTCATCGTCCCCGGATGCACGGCCGGCCGCATGGTCAAGTGGCTCCGCCGCATCGTTGTCACCCCGGCCGAGTCCGACAACTACTACCATTACCGGGACAACCGATTCCTGCCGTCCCACGTCGACGCCAAGCTCGCCGACGCCGAAGGTACGCATATGCTGATTTATTTTCATGTGTTGATCTCCTGAAACAGATTTAGGCTATGTAACATGGATACGCCAGGGAGGTGCCGTATCCCGTATCGGATACCTATCCGATACGGATACGCGTCCGATACGTGATGGGTACGTATCTGAAGAGTATCCGATTTTTTTATTAATTTCGTGAATATTGAGTACGTCGGCCGATACGTATCTGCCCATTCGATACGGCCCAGCCCAACAAACACTCGCGCACTCCCTCTGTCCCAACGCCAGCCCTCGACGCCCGCACTCCCGCACTTCGCGCCGCCTCCAGCGAACACGCGCGGTGATGCCTCGTCCTGCTCGCCGGCTACCGGCGACGAGCCTCCGCCCCTGCTCGCTGGCCGCAGGCAACGTCTCTGTCCCCGCGACATGGATCCAGGCGTCCAGCGACCTCCCGTGAGTTCATCCCCTTCCCTGTTCTCGATCTACTATATTTCTGCAGTTCATGACTTATTGTTGCTTGATTTCTTTGGTCCGCACTTCCTCTTCCTCTGTCCATTCTCGATCTACTCTGTTTTTGCATTTCTTAATTTCTTGTTGATTTTCTTTGTATGCAGTGAATGGCGTCTGGCGTCTCCAAATATGAGTAGATGGTGTCTCCTTTTTCTGTTCTCGATCTACTCGATCTACTCTGCAGCTTGATGTTGTGGAATGTGGATGAGAGTGAAACAAATGAGGAAATAGGGAGTTGATGCGAGCCTGAATGCCATTTATTAATAGTAAAACGAATAATAGAACTTAAGTAGTTAAGTAGACTAATGTTTTATTGTTATTAGTTTTAATATGCATTATTATCTTTTAAATTTTAAAATAGTAAAACGTATCCGCGTATCGGATTTTTTAGAAAATTGCCGTATCCGCGTATCTGTATCCTCCCGATACTGATACGCGTATCCGTATCCGTGCTGCATAGGATTTAGGTACGATGCGGATGATATGCATATGCAGGCTGGTGGTACAAGCCGGAGTATGTGATCAACGAGATGAACACAAACTCGGTGATCACAACGCCAGGGCACAATGACTTCCTGCCCATCAACGCCATCACGACACAGCGCACCTACACCATGAAGGGATTCGCCTACTCGGGTACGGTAACCCTACATGCCGATGTGGAGCATCATCATCTGCAGCAGATGGTTAAATGGTTTATATTTCGCTGTGTTTTTCATCATCGCATTCCTACTTGTTTGTAGGTGGTGGCAAGAAAGTGACGCGAGTTGAGGTGACGCTGGACGGCGGTGAGAACTGGCTCCTCTGCGCGCTGGACCACCCGGAGAAGCCCACCAAGTACGGCAGGTACTGGTGCTGGTGCTTCTGGTCCGTTGACGTCGAGCTCGCCGACCTCCTCGCCTGCAAGGAGATCGCCGTCCGCGCATGGGACCAATCGCTCAACACCCAGCCCGAGTTCCTCACCTGGAACCTCTTGGTACGGACGTGCCGCTGGTGCTACTGCTGGCATGGCACCGTGTCTTGTTCCTAACCATGTCCATGTCGACGTTCTCTGTTTCTCTATTATGATGCTGATGTTGTATCACGGGTTTGCAGGGAATGATGACCAACTGCTGGTTCAGGGTGAAGGTTAACGTGTGCCGGCCACGCAAGTGGGAGATAGGGCTCGCGTTTGAGCACCCGGTGCAGCCCGGCAACCAGCCGGGCGGATGGATGGCGCAGCAGAAGCTCCTCGAGACCACGGAGGCCGCCGGTGCCGCGCCGGCGCTCCCACCACGCACCACGTCCGCGGCGACCTCCACGAACACCGCCAATCAGTTCACCATGTCGGAGGTGCGCAAGCACGCGTCCCAGGACTCGGCGTGGATCGTTGTCCACGGCCACGTCTACGACTGCACGGAGTATCTCAAGGACCACCCGGGCGGCGCCGACAGCATCCTCATCAACGCCGGCACCGACTTCACCGAGGAGTTTGACGCCATCCACTCCGACAAGGCCAAGGAGCTCCTCGACACGTACCGCATCGGCGATCTCGTCACCGCCGCCGGCACCGAGCAGCAGGCCTCCCACCACCTCGGGCTCGCCCCCATCGGGGGCCCAGTGGCGCCCGTCGTCGCGCTCTCCAATCCGCGGGAGAAGGTCCCCTGCCGGCTCGTTGCCAAGACGGTGCTGTCCCGCGAGGTCCGCCTGTTCCGCTTCGCGCTGCCGTCGTCCGGCCAGGTGCTCGGCCTCCCGGTCGGCAAGCACATCTTCGTGTGCGCCACCATCGACGGCAAGCTGTGCATGCGGGCGTACACGCCGACGAGCCCCGTGGACGAGGTTGAGCACTTCGACCTCCTGGTGAAGGTATACTTCAGGAACGAGAACCCCAAGTTCCCCGACGGCGGGCGGATGACCCAGTACCTGGACTCGCTTCCGGTCGGCGCCCGCGTCGACGTGAAGGGGCCACGTCGAGTACGTCGGCCGGGGAGGCTTCGTGATCGACGGCAAGCCGCGCACGGCGGGCCGCCTCGCCATGGTCGCCGGCGGGAGCGGGATCACGCCGATATACCAGGTGATCCAGGCGGTGCTGCGCGACCAGCCGGAGGACCGGACGGAGATGCACCTCGTGTACGCCAACCGGACGGAGGACGACATCCTCCTGCGCGCCGAGCTGGACCGGTGGGCGGCCGAGTACCCTGACAGGCTCAAGGTCTGGTACGTCATCAGCCAGGTGAAACGCCCCGTGGAGTGGAAGTACAGCGTCGGGATCGTGACGGAGGCCATTCTGCGGGAGCACGTGCCGGAGGGCGGCGACGGCACGCTGGCTCTCGTCTGCGGGCCGCCGCTAATGATCCAGTTCGCCATCTCGCCGAACCTAGAGAAGATGAAACACCATGTCGATTCTGTCATCGTCTTCTAAGTTACCTTAGCATCCCAATGTCGTTCGTTCCAGCATATAAAGGCTTCGCATCCCTCAGCAGTGAAGGAATATGTGTGTTTGTAAAAAGGCTCTACTCGTATATGTGCGTTTGTAAAAAGAAAAGATACTTGTACTTTGAAGTGGAGTCTAAAATAATCTATATCTATATCTATCTATATCTATACCTATTAATAAAGAGGCAAAATTTCTTACCACCTATTTTTTTTGTCTGTCCATCCCTTAACTAATAACTGTACGGATGGTGGTTTGACAATGAATTTGAGACTAAAACGGATCGAATTTAGCGGCCAAGGATTTTTTTTCCAAATCGAATCCACCATGGACCGATCAGAGACCCAAGCCTAAGCCGTTGTCTGACTTGGAAATGTGAGACCAAGAGTCCAAGACAGAAATGGATAAGAGTTGAAGCGATTAGACCAAGATAGAAGCGAACACATAAAAGAAAGAATAGAGACACAACATAGATCTAGCAAAACCCAAATAAATATGAGAACAAAACGGCAATCTTTGCCTTGTAGTCGCATGTGGCAGAGCCCATAAAACGCCTGTCCGATTGGATCACAGAGAAAGACAGTTGCCGTCACCAAAGCGCCATGCAGAGGCTCGGAGCGGATCGATGGAGGGATGATCGAGGCGGCCACACGCCAGCACCTGCATGTCGCCAAGGAGAAGAAGATCAACGCACGTACATAGCCTGGTGGCACCAGGACCGAGGAGGAGACCTAGAGAAAAGGGTCGTAACCACAAGGCAAGGCACCATGCTCCGGCTGCACCGGAACCTGGCTAGCTAGCGCACACCGCGCGGCTCTCAACGGCAGCCCCGCAGCAGCATCGCTACGCTGCAATAGCCTACCACAAGGTGTTGTGTATCTACGAGAAACAGAGGGAGACTGATCAACACCCGGCCACTAGAAGAACGTACGCGCATAGGCTGTATCAACAAACGTAATCTATGAAAGACGAAAAGCAAGTAAGGAGATGGAGCCTCATGGAGGACATGCTGGCTAGCCACCATGGGCAGCTAACCTCTTATCTCGTCTTTGTTTATTTGTCTTGTCTTTCTTTGTTTAGCAGGTACATACTACATATATGTGTGGTGAAGACTGGTACGTGAGCTAGCCAAAGCTAGCGCCTATGTTGTGTTGCCCGGTGCATTGTTGAGTTGGGTTACGTGGTGATCGCGGTCGTTACCGTGACCAGAGGCAACCAACCGTGATGAAAGTCATGCTTGGTGGTCATCGACTTCGAGTGATCCATCTATGTCTATGGTCCAGCGCATGACGGTCACCATCTACATGACTACATCAGCCTACGAGGGTGAGCCTGACAAGCCAACAAGGCAAACGTGCATAGATGAGCGGGTGCTGGACTGCCGGAAGCCTTCGTCCATTAATGGAGTTATCGCCGGGCCACTTCAGGATTACTAGGAGCGCCATCATCAACGGCTCCTACACCAACAACGCCGCTGCGTATATATGCAGCAGTGCAATCCACGATAAGTTCTGAACTTGATATTTTATAATTCTACCGATAAACGAATACTATGAAAACTAAAGTTATGATATATCTATGAATAAATAATTTTATGGCTTATAACGGAAGAAACTTTTAATTAAGGGAGTATTTTAATTTAATATATACTTAAGGAGTAGGACATTGTCATATATTATTGCCAATGCAAGCTTATTATGTATGCATGGACATAAGAAATTATACTTTTTAAAATTTATGAAGATGGTAAAATATAAATAGATATGCAATATTCCCGTTATTATTTTTATAAATATTTGATTATTTTCTTCTCACGTTACAACGCACGGGCATATTTGCTAATACCTAATATTAAAGAGGTAAAATTTCTCTCCCCTATTTTTTGTCCATCTCTCTCTAACTACCGGACAATGGAGAGTTTCCTCCATCCGGACTTATATATATAATCCGTGCTTATACGAATTAGAATAGCTCTTGAGCGCGATACGGAGTCTGATTCCAAACATACCTAGAATAGCTAAGAATCCTAATCCTAAACCAAATAGAGCCTTGATCCAGTTTGGATAAATTGGGTTAGACATATTGTTACTAGGGGCTCTCTGGGTATCTTAGTTAATGAGGAAGACAATGCATATTTCAAGCCAGGTAAAGGCTTAAGACAAGGAGATCCTTTGTTTTCTTTCCTTTTCAATTTAGTAGGGGATGGTCTTTCTAGAATGCTGAAGAGAGCTGTAGATAGGGGTTTAATCAAAGATTTACTGGAAGACTTTAGGTCAGGGGGCATTGTTTCTTTACATTATGTAGATGATACTATTTTATTCTCCAGTGCAGAGGAATATGTGGTGGAAAATATAAAATGTATCCTCATGTGGTATGAGCAAGTATCTGGTATGAGAATAAACTTCCATAAAAGTGAAATAGTGCCCTTGAACTTAGAAGCTAGAGAAACCCAGAGGTTAGCTCGCATACTGTCTTGTTTTGTTGGTAAGTTTTCTATGAAATACTTAGGAGTACCTTTGCATTATGACAATTTGACTAGAGAAGACATTCAACCTTTGGTTGATAAAATTCTTAACAAAATAGCTGGTTGAAAAGGCGACTTGCTATCCTTAGCTGCCAGGGTAGTTCTGATTAAATTTTGTTTAACCAGTATACCTGTTTATCTTTTATCCTTTATTAAGTTTCCCAAATAGGCCATCAAACTATTGAAAACACATATGTCCAATTTCCTATGGAATGATTCTGAGAATAACCATAAATATCACTTAGCAAATTGGGATATGGTTTCTATGTGTAAGGAGTATGGTGGCCTTGGTATTCCTAACCTGAGAGATTTGAATATAAGTCTGTTAGCTTCTTGGTTAAAAAGATACAAAGAGGATAAGGACAAACTCTGAGAAGAGCTACTAGACTACAAGTATAAAACTAGAAATCCCAACATCCTTATGACTAGAACTGCAAATTCCTCTAGCTTTTTTAAAGGTTTTATGTGGGTTGCACAAGCTGCTAAGATGGGCTAGATGGGCTACAAATGGAAAGTAGGGGATGGAAAAAGATTTGATTTTGGGAGAATACGTGGATAGGCACATCTAGCTTAGCTATTCAATTTTGGCCGAGAGTTATAGGATTATTAATGAACATGGAAAATCTATTGCGGAGTTATGGGACAGCTCCACTTTAAAATGCACTTTTAGGAGAAATATTAGTGAAACTTTATATCAGTCCTGGCTAGAGATTGTGGAACTTGCTTCTACCATTCAGTTGACTGATGATGAAGATGAGATGGTGTGGCAATTCACTTTGAAGGGGGTTTACTCTTCACAGTCTCTGTACAAGATAATTAACTTTAGGGGTATTAAGCAAGTTCATGTGTCTGCTGTTTGGGGTCTCAAGATTCCACCTAGGGTTTATATTTTTCTTTGGCTTCTCATTAACAATAGGGTCCTAACTAGAGACAGCTAAGAGGAGAAAGGTTAAGGATAAAAGTTGTCTGTTTTGTTCTGAAAAGGAAACATGTCAACACCTCTTTTTTTATTGTGTTATAGCTAGTCATCGCTAGTCTTTGTTTTCGGAGATCTTAAGTATACCTATGGGAAATAACATAGTTGATGTTGGCAAATATTGACTTAGCTCTAAAAGATATATTGTTGTTAACATGGTTACATCTGCTAGTCATTGCTAGTCTTTGTTTTCGGAGATCTTAAGTATACCTATGGGAAATAACATAGTTGATGTTGGCAAATATTGGCTTAGCTCTAAAATATATATTGTTGTTAACATGGTTACATCTGCTGTTATCTGGTCAATATGGAAACTCAGGAATGGGCTCTGTTTTCAGAAAATAGGTTGGAAAAGCATGGAAGTGCTTCTTTTAAAGATTCTAGGTATTCTAAAGAGCTGGGTAGTGTTATGCCCTAGGAACAAGAAAGAGATCCTATTTGGCTACATAGAGGAGATCAAGGAGTTGGCAAGAAGAGTGAGATGGCTTCCAGACTTCCAAAGGAGAGATGCTTGGTGAACCATTTCAAGAGTAAGGCTAAACGTGAATCTGGAAGCTCCTGAGAGGACAATCTAGCTTCAGTGAAGAATTTCACTCCGCTCTCTTGGTGGGGGGGGGGACGCTGGAAGAAGACATGCGGGAGATGTAATTCAGTGGCGTTTTGAGAAAGTGGTTGTATGCTTTGTTGTTTAATCAGCAATAAACTCTTTTTTGTTTTCAGATTTCTTAGCGTTGGTCTCATGGAGTTTAAGTGTGAGGTTCCTGGCTACCGGCTGGAGCTGGGACTTTGAAAACCTTTATGTGCTGTAATCCGGATTTGGTCTTTTGATATTAATTGAAAGGTTGGGGTAATCACCCTAGAACTCAAAAAAAAACAAATAGAGCCCTTCGATCTTCAGTAATCTAAATAGGAATCCTAATCCAAGATTTGTTTTGTTTGAGGATCAGCTCTTTTATTTTTCCAAACTGTATTTGCTTGAAACACTTTTTTTCTAGCTTTTCTCCCACGTACGTGATTGTTTTTTATTTATATTTTGCAACTGCTTTTTTAAATCTTGTGAACCGACTTAGATTCAAATAATGACTCTAGCTTTAGAAATTGAAACTCCAGTACAGCCTCGTGGCATGAACCTCCGATGTAATTAGGAATCTATTATTCGTTCCCGTGCAGTGGCCGGCGAGGACTCGCTAGACACAGCAGATTGGAATTTGACGTGATGGGAAATTAGAGCTGAGGCTGCTCGGATTGGGAAGCTGTGACGGTGTATTCGATTTATTTTAGGAGAAAAATGCAGCAAGGCCATTGGCATAAGAAAGGAGACGCTCTCTCCTACTGTTGCCTTTCTCGATAGAGAGAAAAAGAATAGGAACTAAAGGATTTTCATACAGCACTGTGAATTGGGAATTCGACCGAGAGCTTTATTTGTTTTATGATTTTTGGAAATCTATAAGAAAGATATAAAGAGATAAATATGTGACTATATATTTGGGTTTTAAATATATCCCGTCACTCCAAGAGCATTTTCTAGATCTCGACGCTGAGGTCTAACCTTAGCAACCATACATGTTCCCACAAGGAAACGAAAACAAAAACGGAAACTTAGGGTGTTATTTTATAAATAATGTAGGAATGTAAATGTTTCTGTTCTTAGGACGTGGAACATGGGAATGTGGAACGTGGTCATGTCCCCGTTCCCAGGCTGCTAAGGGTCTAACTCAACTCGAGAGTAGTTTGGACACGAGATTTAAAATTAGAGATGACATCGACAATTGATCCAATACTCAACTATGGTTTATTTTTGCCTTCTCTACTCTCGCATGAATCAGACACCTGTCCAAATCCACCCGTATCACAAATAAAATTTCAAAACAATTTAGTTTGTACCAAAAAATACTAGCCTTCTTGCAGTCTTCTAGGCGAGGTTAGAGAAGCAACATCTGGTACCCTTGATTAAGCCTAGGCAAAAATAACTGAGAACCGAAATAACCGGAACCGAAACCGAACTAACTGAAACCGAAATATTCGGTTAGTAGTTCGACAGTTCTCAAGAACCGAAATTTACACAGTTAGTTTGGTTCCGGCCCTCGATTAACCGGAATAACTGATTTTGGTATAAAGGCCCACGAAACAAAAGCCCAGTTCATGTTTCAGCCCATGTCTATAACCCTAGGTATATAACTACGAGTGAAACCCCATCCCCAGTTCCCAGTTGCGACTTTGCCTGAACCCCCGACCGCATCGCATCGTCATGCATCGGTGCCTCAACCCCCACCAGCGCTGCAGCTCCTCCTTCCCCTCTCGAGCGGCCGGCGTGGAGGGCCGCCCTACCTCCATCCCGACCCTAGCAACCGACGCGCCGGCGCGGCAGTAGCAGCGCTCGACCCTGGTTCCCCACCCCTGCTGCTGGCGCAGAGGGCAGCCCCTGCCTTCTTCCTCACCTAGCGACTGACGTGGCGGGGCTCGGAGCCTCGGACCCTGCTTCCCCACCCGCGCATGATGGCGGCCCGCCCCTGCTCGGCCTGTCCCTTGCGCGTGAGAGCGGACTGCGAGGGGCAGTCAGGCTTAGACAAGCACATTTTTTTCCCTTTATTTCTCCCATTTTTTGTATTATTTTTCTCATCTGTGTTTGTGTAAGTTTTTTTTTCAATTTTTCGGTTATAACCGAAATAACCGAAACCAAAATTGCTCGGTTTCTGGTTTTCGAACGAACCAATCGGTTCCCAAGTCTTAAAGGAACCAAATTTCATTGAAAATCAAAGAACCGAACCGATCGGTTTCAATTAACCGAATGCCCAGACTGACCCTCGATGGAGGTTAGTGCAACCTCAACTAGCCCAAAAGATTAAGACTATGTTTGGATACAATATAAATTGTGGAAGCCAGATTTTGCATCCTAGATTGTTGAAGGCTAGATTATAGAAGTTGGATTTGAGCGGATCTTTGGATAATCCACATAGATTGTAAAAGCTAGCAGGCTACTTTTAAAAATAAAATTACCATTATGCCCTCATGCAAATGGGGATACCTGGGCAGAGGGAAAAAAGTGAAGGGCATATTCGTTTTTTGATATCCAAAAGCTGGTTTCCTCCAGCATACCAGATTGTAAAAGCTGGCTCTTTGGATTGTAAAAGCTGGACAAAAGTTAGGCCTATATTCGGATCTTTGGTTGACTTCTAGAAATAAGCTTCTATAAGCGCCGTTGCTTGCCATGCTGGATAGCTGTGCTCAGCCAATGCCAGTGGGGGAATAAGACGGATGTGTAAGCAACAACGGTTGGGTGCTACGTTTTTCTTCCTTCCGTTGTAACGCACGGGCACTAGAATAATAAATTTTATATTTAGCTATATAATTATCAATTAGAGAAGCTTGAACGGACATGTTAGAAAAAAAAAGATAAATTCTATAGCACTATTACTAATTAAAGACGTTAATTTTCACCACGCGAGCTAAAAAAAGATAAATCATAGAATACTGTTACTAATTAGCTAGGGACTCCAACGAGGCTTTGTGTTAGTTCTCGATAGACGTGCTAGGAAAAAGATGAATCATAAAAAAAATCACACAATAATCAGAAACACTTTACCTTTATTATTTTGGTAGACTCTAATTATTATCATCAAGATCTATTCTGTTTTATAAAAAGATACCCACCTCTACCATTATGAAATATATAAAGTAACATCTAAATTACTCACTTCAATTATTATGAAAGATAATTCAAATAACCCTCTAGCTTTGTTTCTAAGCTACTTACCACTACCATTATGAAAGATAAATTAAAATAACTCTAATAGTTTTTTTTATAAATTACTCATGTTTATCATTATTAAAGATAATATCAAGTAACCCTCTATGTTAGCATTCAAATCACCCATATATATCATTACGAAACAAAATATAAAGTAGCACATTTTAATTTATATCTGAATTATCCACCTCAACGCCATACAAAATAAACAAAAATATCTCTGAAATCCAGAATAAATACTAATCTCAACTATCAAAATATAGTTCAATATCCATATGCTACATTATATATATTTCTAAATTATACACATCTACAACTACTAAGTTAAAATAAAGAATAATGATATGTTCCACCATGTAATCAAGTAAACATTAATACTACATTAGGATAAATATTTGTTTTAATAGCATATCAAACACAAAAGTTGTTTCTTAACAAACTACAAAGCAATGACAATAACAATTCACTTTAACTTATATTAATACTCCATGATAAAGGCAAACTTCATGATATCATCACTTGACTGCCGATCTGCCACTCTCCGGTTTTGAGGTTCAAATCGACAACACCCGCGGTTTTGAGGCCGAAACCGCTAAACCTTTCATGGTCGCATAGCCTCTACGCAACCTCCACGATATCGATGTGTGTCCCACTCTTCCTTGATCGGCTGATCATCAAGTGCTCGTGCGACTGCCTTTACTTGGTCCAATCGTTGTCTTGACTTCGTTCAACATCGTCTTCATCACCATCCTCGCATGTATAGTTGCTTTCAATCACGCCATGCGCCAGCCATCCATGGTCCGTCCTCCGGCCTTTCGGTCCCTTGGTCTAACCTTTTCTCATTTGCCCTTCACCGCTCCTAGTCCATTGCACACGGATTCCTCGCTTGATCTTTTGCATCACCTCCAGTGACATGACATGTTCAACACTTTGTCTCCTCTCCTTGATAGCTTCCTTTGAGCTATTATTTCTTACTTCTTAACCTTTTGTTTTAGTTATTTTACTAAATTTTCTAGTCTCACCTTGTTCAAATTTTCAATGGCCTTTCATAATCTATAATTTACCTTTTAGGATGCTTACTAGTTGTATAAAAGCACACATAGTGCCGATGTTGTGTTGCATGGTTGTTTTGCTTGGTGGGTTGTTTGTGTGATGCCTGAGTTTGTGATCTCTAAAGGAAATCACTTAAGACTTCTTCAATAAAGGATGATCTTATGGACGTTTTCAAAGTTAAATAAGATCCTTCTTAGTGGAGTAGCATCCTCTACAAGTCTCATAAATATTTGTTATCTCAAGTCTACCATCTCCAATCCTTTCATCATATCTCATAAATCTAGAATTAAGGAAGTGTGGAGACCTGAAATCAACATTATCTTTTTTCCTAGTATCTCTGAGTCTCGGGATGAGATTTATGTTAAGTGGGGTAGTTTATCACATCCTAAAATTTGCCTTCAAGCAATAAGGTATTTCAATTAAAGCTTGAAAGCAACTTTACAAGCACGACTTTGCCATGGTATCCATACAACAAAGAAAAAACACTTCGGTGCTAATTTGGAATGGCTAAATGTTGTCATGTACTCCCTTCATTTTAAATTATAAGTTGTTCTGACTTTTCTAGAGACAGTTTTTCATTCGTATCTAGATATATGTCTAGGTGTATATAAAAACTAGGTACTAAAAAAGCCGGATCGACTTACAATTCAGAACGGAAGGAGTAATTATTTTTTTTCTTTGTCTAGCCTCTCCTTTTATACATTAGAAAAAACATCCGAGCATGGTGTGTGTAGGACTCAAATTCGGTAGCAACAATAGATCTGGTGTGACGGAGCTAATCCGTGTGACTGTGACATTCAAGTACGATAATTGGCGCCATTTCGCATCACTGCATCTTGCTCATGATATTCAGGTGCATCTTGTATGATATTTACGGAGTTGCAATTTTTTGACCGAATATATATGTACTACAGTCTTTGTATATACTAGTAGGCAACTTGTTATTAATTAAAGCATATTTATGGCATGTGAAAAGTTCAAAGTATGTTTGTCCATGTCAATGGAGAAAAGGCACCACCAGTGGGGCTGAGTCATAGGTCCGTGACTCCACCCACTATGGCAATCTATTTAGATCTTTATGAGTCTATGAATCTTTAGTTAGTATATATAAAAGCTGGAAATTATTTCGTTCATCTAAAAATGAAGTCCATGTCAACAATTTGGGATGGATAGGCATTATGTAGCCAATTTAATTGTTATAAAACCTCTATTAGCAATATCTCTGTAAGATGGACCATTGTATGGAAACAGCATACCAAAAAGTGAAGTACTTTCAGACATATATAGCTACTTCCTCCTATCACAAATATATAAGATCATCTATATTTGTCTTAACAAGTAAAACATTTAAATTTTTTACTAGGACAGCTATAAGAAATATAATATCTCAAATAAAAAACTACATATTGTCAAATTACTTTTATAGTGAATCTATGTAAAGATTTTAGGCACTGATGTGCCAAGTTGAAAAAAATGATTTAGGACGAACATAAACGGACCTATATTTGTGATTTAGGGAAGCATTTGATTTGGTGTTGTTCGGACAAGATCATCGAAGGTGTTTAGAATGGTTCATTGGCGTGGACAAAGGAAGGCAAAATTGATGCTCGATCAATCATAGTCAAAGGCATTTTGAGTTTGTGTGTAGAAACAGACAACCAATCAGTTGAGATTTGTGTGTGATATATGCCAATGATGTGGCATTCTGTTTGAATATAACTGGTGATGTTGGCGTGTCCGTGGGTATCTATATTGCCACGCGTAGGTAGACCATGTTTGAGATTGTTGTGATGGATTATGGGCCTGTATGGATCTATTAGCATTAAAAATCAATAGCTAAAATTAGTACTAGTGGATCCAAACAGACCTGCTAATAAACTTACTAATTATTAGCTGGAGGGCTGCTAACTATTAGTTCTATTAGTAGGTTTGGAGTTGCTAATAGGTGCTATAGTTCATATATACCTTCAATTCACTATTTGCTAATAGGTGCTATAGTTCATATATACCTTCAATTCACTATCCATTAGCTAAAAATTAGCAGGTCACTTAGCTAGCTAATAACAAAAGAAGAAGAAAACAACCATATTTTCTCACTTAGCTGCCACTGCTCTAGCACCGATCAGGCCGCTAGTGACGCGAGCATGCAGAGAGTGGAAGTTCACCATATCGCAGGCCGATTCATCCACATGAGGGAGAAATTGAACACATCACAAATAGAGAGATGGAGAGATTCAACACATCACAGATCGATTCATCACATCACACACACAGAGGGGGAGACTCAACACATCATCGATTCATCCACACATCATCTCGCCACATTCGTTGCCTGTGTCGGGGAGCACCGCCTACGCCCTCGTGCCCTGCGCGCCGACCGGGGAGCTGTCCACGTGCGTGCACCGGCCAGGGAGAATGCTTGTGCTAGAGTGGGGAAAGGGGAGGAAGAGAGAGGGTAGGAGGAGGAGAGCGCACAAGATCTAGGGAGCGGATGGAGACCGGGAGGGTGAGAGAGAGGGAAAGAGAGGGGGAAAGAGAAGGATAAGGAAGAGAGGAGCGGATGTGAAAGCTGCAGGAGTTAAACGCGTTGCAATAAAATTTTAGATTCAGAGACAACGGAATCACTGCCGATTGGTAATACAAGTTGACAACGATTATCTTTTTTTCGCGATCATGCTGAGGCATGTATTTCATTAAGCAGAAAATAGTTTTGATACAACAAAGAGAAGCCACGGTAATCCTAGGTTACCGAAGTTTCCTTTCACCAACAGCGCACGAGGTTGTGATCAGAAACTATAGTTTTAAGCGACTACAGCCCTGGCGAACTCACAGGAGCGCCACCAGCGACGACAAGTGGTTATAGCCCGCCATGCGCCAAGCATCGAACTCCTGCTGATAGCGACGAAGCCAGCGGGGGGGGCTACCCGTGCTCCAGCCCCCCCCCTACGGCCATGATTTACATGGAGCCCGGGCTTAGCCCGGGCTACCGCCGTGAGGAGGAAGAAGAAGGCAAGGAGGGGCTGGAGGAAGAAGAAGAGGAAGCCAGCCCTGGCTTCGTCGATTCCTGGCTTCGTCGCTGCCTGCTGAATCAGTCCCTCAAGCTGCGCGGCCGAGCTTGCTATGCCGTTGAATGTCCTTGCATTGCGCTCTTTCCAGACCATCCAGCCAATAAGGAAGAAGAGGGAGTCGAAGCCTCTGCGGATAGGTTTTGGGATTCGCTTCCTGCTCTGGAGCCACTATGCCATAACCTGCTCCTGCCGAGGCACAACAGTATCTTGGAGATGCAATGTCCTGAGGCATGAGTGCCACACCTCACGGCTAAAGGTGCAGCCAAGCAGGATATAATCGAGCGTTTCAGCGTCATGATCACAGAAGATGCAAGCATTTGAGTCTTGCAAGCCATGGCGATACATCCGGTCCGCCGTCCAACACCTGCCGTGCATGACCAACCAGAAGAAAAATTTGACCCGTGGGGGAGCAGACGTGTTCCAAATTTGTTTAGCTCCGATGGGTCTCGAAGAACCAAGGAACATTGCGCCGTACGCCGACGCAGCCGAATAATTTTGGTCCGCGGTCAGCCTCCACGAGAAGGTGTCAGGCTCAGCCGACAGCTGCACACCTTCTAGGATGTCACAGAGGTGGTTGAACTCTAGGAGCACGCGCATGGTGAGCGGGCCTGTGATGTGCCTAATCCAGGCATTTTGGTGCAGCGCCTCCGCAACCGTCACCTTCCTCCTCCTGCCACTCACAGCCGCGAAAAGCGCTGGGGCAGAAGATTCGATGCTCGAACCCTGGAGCCAACGGTCGGTCCAGAAGAATGTGGACTCACCATTCCCCAAGGTGAACACCGTTGTCGCTTGAAACGCCGCGATGACCGACCGCTCGTCCGAACGCAGGGACGGCCGGCGTTCAGTTCGCGCTTGCCACTCCCATCGAACACGGAGCGCAATTCCGGCGCGACGCAGGTCAGCAATGCCCAGGCCCCCAAGATCCCTGGGGCGGCAGACAACCTCCCAAGCTACTCCCTCCGTCCCGTTAAAAGAGTCGTTCTACGACTGAACACGGTGACCAAGAAAGGAGAAGATACCCCTATACATGTTCTCTCTCCTCTCTGTCTGGTTCACTATCCATCCCAATCCAGATCGGGTGCGGAGCCGCCAGCAGGATCATCCGTCAGCCAGTGGAGAAGAATATCATGATGCCATGGGGAGGAAAGAAAGGAAGGCATGGGGAAGGCGTGCTGCGTGCAGAGAAGATCCCGTGCAGGTGAAGAGCGGTGTCCCTGCTAGCCTTGGGACCGCACCTACAGAGGCTAAAACGACACTTAAACTGGGACACCGTGGGAATCCTAGAACGACACTTATATCGGGGCCGTGTTTAGTTCGGCTGAATTGGGAGCCGCCAAATCAGCACAGTGTAAAATTCTGCACTGTAGCATTTCGTTTGTATTTGTAAATTTTTGTCCAAACATTGATTAATTAGACTCAAAATGTTCGTCTCGTAAAGTACAATAAAACTGTGCAATTAGTTTTTTATTTCATATATATTTAGTACTCCATGCATGTACCGGTATTTTGATGTGACAGAGAATCTTCTTTTTGCATAGTGAAATTTAGGGTGAAATTTGGTATCTAAACAGGCCCCGGGACGGAGGGAGTACCTTGCAGCGACCCCCGTGCACCGAATCAGTGCCAGACCAGATGAAAGCGCGGCGTAGCTTGTCGATAGACTCCACTGCCCAAGGAGACAAGCATAACATAATGGACATGTGCGTCGAGATGGACGACAGCGTCACCTTGGCCAGAGTGGATCGGCCGGCGACATTCAGTAGATTTCCTTTCCACTTGGGATTCTTGCGGCAACTTTATCAATCAACGGTTGCTCGTTCGATTTTTTCAGACGTCGAATGGAGAGAGGGGCCCCCAGGTAGCGACATGGGAATTCATCAATCCGGCAGGAGAGGATTTCGTGCACACGGGCGAGGTCGTCATCAGAGCAGTGCAACGGGATTGCCACGATCTTGTCTAGATTGGAGAATAGCCCAGACGCCAAACCAAAGATTGCTAATGCTGCCTTGATGGTCCGGAGGTCAGTACTAGTCAGGGCGATGAAAAGTACCAGGTCGTCCGCGTAGAGGCTGATCCTGTTGTCCACGCTGCGATGCAACGGTGTTAGCAGCAGCTGCTGCTCAGTCCAAAGCAGGAACCGGTTGAGGACCTCCATGGCTAAAACAAACAGCATCAGAGACAGCGGATCTCCTTGCCGAAGTCCACGAGCATGACAGATTCTTCTCCCAGGCTGGCCATTTAATAGGATTTTTGTACTTGCTGTGGATAGGATTATAGACATCCAATCGGTCCACCGTCGGCCGAAACCCATGTGCCGGAGCACTTCAAGTAGAAAGACCCACGACACCGTGTCAAACGCCTTAGCTATGTCAATTTTCAGCAATATGGTTGGTGACTGCCTTGCATGGATGGCCTTGCATGCAATCTGAACTTGCCGGAAGTTATCATGGATACGACTTCCCTTGATGAAGGCGCTTTGATTGCGCAATACCAGTCTGTCTAGGACACCGGCTACCCTCTTTGCAATACCAGTCTGTCGACAACGATTATCATTGTTAGGTTGTATCAGTGATACTCTTATAAATATCAATTTTAAATTTCTGGCAATGATGAACCAGTTGGGATTATGTTTTTTCAGTAATGCCTGTTCTTAAAAGTCAATGGTGGGCGGCCCCTTATCTAAATATAGCAAAAGTATACTTTTATGAAACTAGTACATATCTAGATATATAAATCTCGTCGTATCATTTTCAAATATACAAATTAACACTAAAAAATAATGTCACCGAAGCTTAAAATTGTTGGCATAATTAGGACAACCTAAGATGTCACTTGTTCTTTAATGAAGTGGAGTGTGTGCAGAGGCCCCATTATTCCTCCGAGTCAGGCGGTGGGTCTCGAGCCGAAGCCACCCAACCCGCCCCTTCCCTCCGTCGTCCCCGCCCCCTCCACTCCAAATCCATCCGGATCCGCTGCAGTTCTTGCCTCCCAGCAGCAACAAGTCACGGATCCACAACCTCCTCCGCTCGATCTACTAGTCAATGGGTCCATCTCCCTCTCTCCCCTAGGCTCCCGCGGGTTTGAGGTTCCTGAGCGGTCGAGCCCTGCAGCGCTCGTGGAGCAGCCGTCTCTGGCGCTCAGCCCGCCGGAGGCCTCTCTAGTGCCGGCGACCACCACTTGCTCCGTCTCCGTCGTCCCTGGGGCTCCATCCCTTGCTGGGACATGCGCTCCCCACTGCCAGCACACCAGCCCGTCGGTGGCCATCACAGTGACGGTGACTTCGCCTGCCTCCTCTTCCCTCTCCCCATTCGCAACCCCGTTCTTTCCGGGGCGCGGCTCGGAAGGTCGCTCCAAGTTTCGCCGTTGGGCTGAGGACTCACTCAGCTGCTCTGACGAGGAATCCCCCACCCTCATGAAGAGTCCGCCAATGGCTCCTTCCTTCCTCGACGTCATCCGCCAGCAGTCCGGTCCGGCCTCGCCTACGCCAGTCCGGGCACGACTGCGCTCTGTCGTGGTTCGGGGCACCAACGGCGCCGCCACAGGGATGTGCGGCCGAGGTAGGAGTGGAGAGGCCGCAGGTCCCAGCAAGCGTCATCGGCGTCGACTGCGTCCACAGCTCATTCTTGGGCTACCTAACCAGGTCGTGAGCGACATCGTCCAGCGCGTGCCAGTTCATCTGAGACTCAGGCCGCGGACGGATGCTGGCTCTCGGCGCCGCTTCTCGGCTCCATATGCTGACGGCTGGCAGAAGGTGCTAGTCTCTGGGCCTCCGGATGATTCGGCGGGACGAAAGCCTACTCCTGTACGCCCAGAACTGTGGGGGCCGAGGCGCATCCCGGAGGAGTTGCGCGACAGGTGCTTCAACTGCATTTCCTCGTCGCATCGAGTAGCAACCTGTAGGTTGCCTCCGCGCTACCGGCGCTTCGGGCACCTTGCGCGTGACTGCAACCGACCGCACCATGGCAGCTCCACGGCGAAGGCTACCAACCGACCACAGCAGCCTGCTCGTGACGGCCAACCGACCTCCCAGCACGTGCCACACGGCGCTCCACCGAGTATGGAGGACACCGCACCTGGGGCCTGGGGGGAGCCGGCGGGAGACGACGGCGGCAGCGGTGCCGCCGAACTGGGCCAAAGAAAGGCATCGACACGGGTGCACCTGCCGACGTTGACGGCAGCGCATCTGCTGCATCTGCTGCACTTTCCTTCTCGGAGCCTGACCCCCTGGTGTTGGCACTTGGGTTGGAGCCATGCGTGAGCACGATGCCTCCCGCGTGGTTCGACCCAATGCTAGAGGAACTCGCTGCCTCGCAGGTCATGCGGCGTGCAGCGGGTGCACACGCACTGGGGTGCTCGCCTTCTCATGAGGTTCGACCTTCGTTGATGGACGCCTGTGCTACGGCGACGACTACTCAGTGCACGATGGATCTGGCACCGTCATCGCCGGTGCAGTGCACGCCTACTTGGACGGGTTCCGTTGTCGCGGGTGATGCGGCGCCCTTCGCCGACCTAGTCCAGCCGATCACCGACGATGAGGATGATGCTGTTGTGATGGAGTTGGCCGGGGGTTCCCCACCCCCGGTCGGTGCTGTGGTGACGGAGGTGGCGGGAGGATCCCTACCCCCGGCCTAGGCTTTAGCCATGCAGGCTGTTGATGGCGGAGTGCCTCACGCAACGGCCACGTTGTCGATTCAGGAGAGTCTGGAGGAGCTGCTCTGTCTTCCTTTGCAGACGCCCCTCATCCGAGGGCCGCCGAGGTTGCGCAGGTCTCGAACGCCAGTCTTCGTTACGTCGTTGTGGCGCAGTGAGCGCATTGCTGCCCAGCCGCGCGAGGCAGACACCACCAGACAGGCTCAGCGTGTTCTCATGCAGAAACTGGGAGTGGTGGCACCATCACCCAATGTCGACTCCGAGACGGTGCGCAAGTACAAAGCTACCTTCAGGGCGCCGCTGTCAGACGACACCCATGAGGCGCTGCAGCTTCTTCTTGGTGGGGAGTTCGACCCGGTAGCCATAAACTTGGATATGATCGGGTTGGACGAGGAGGCCATCTAGCCCTTCGCCATCAACACCTCTGTCGCTTAGTAGTTTTTTTTCATGTAATTACAACCACGTGTGACTGTAGTGTGGGTGAGCGGTGTGGGTTTCGGTAATTTTTGGATTACCGTAACTTGACATTGTCTGTAACAAAACTCTTTTATTCTGCTTAATGAAAAACGTGCCAAAGCATGATCTCGGAAAAAAAAAGTGGAGTGTGTATACGTAATTGAGGATCAAGCACATTAAAAGGGCTACTCATTCCCCTCCTCTAGTTGCTGCGGTGCATGAGAGCATGACGATGGTGGGCTTGATGGCTGTTCTGCTGGCTGTCTTTGTAAGTCTGTAGCCGTCGTCCTGGGCGCGGTGGTGTTCCGCCACCTGGTGCCGCTGTTCCAGAACCCAGGCGTTCCCAGGGGCAGCTTCGGTTGGCCCCTCGTCGGTGAGACCCTTGGATTCCTCCGGCCCCACGCCTCCAACTCCGCCGGTGCCTTTTTGCAGGACCACATCACCAGGTATGGTCGTACGATGTATGCACGGGCCCATAGCAACGCACGATCAATCAACGACGTAAAAGCGTCCCACAACGCTGACGATCATCTCCCTTCTCCGTCCCATGTCAGGCTCTGTTTATGGTCCGGGTTTTCCGGTTTTAGGCGGGTTTGTAACCCAAGCCGCACGCTCGTGCTCTGGTTTGGTTTGGTTAGGTCTCCACCGGTTTGTGATACAATTGATTTATCTAGTGAGTTGGTCTGGTCCGGGTGGTCGGTTAAGCATCGATCTCAGGAGCACACCACTTGCAGGCGAGGGGATGCGTTCTCTTGGCGTCCAGAACGAGCACGACCCCAGTGCGGATGGAGCCGCGGTCGCACCCATAGCCGCCGCCGCCGCCATGGAGATCAGCTGGCTCCTCCTCGCGGGCGCCCTCCTCTCCTCCATGCCAAAAACCGCCACCTGCCGCCGGGTCCCCCGGGCGTGCCGCTGTTCAGCAACCTGCTGTGGCTGAGGAACTCAGCAGCAGACATGGAGCCCCTGTTGCGGAAGCTCGGCCCCGTCGTGACGCTCCGGATGGGCTCCCGGCTGGCAATCTTCTTGGCCGACCGCCGCCTCGCGCACGCCACGCTCGTGGGCGCCGGCGACGTCACGATGGCGAACCGTCCGCAGGCCGCCACGAGCTCGCTCCTGGGCGTCAGCGACATCACCCACGCCGACTACGGGCCCGTGTGGCGCCTCCTGCGCTGCAACCTCCTGAGCCGCAGTTGCACCCGTCGAGCGTCACGCTCGATGCCGTCGCCGCCGCGGTCTCCCTCGCGCTCAATGCTGCCTCCGGCGCGGTCGCGCTCACGCTCGATGCCGTCGCCGCTGCGGTCGCGCTCGCGCTCAATGCCGCCTCCGCCGCGCTCGGGCTCGCGCTGGCGAAGCATCTACGGCGCCGCTTTTTTCCGGGTTTCGCGGTTTCGAGCCATGACCGGATAAGACTCCTAGAGTCCAACGCT
This sequence comes from Saccharum hybrid cultivar R570, assembly GCA_038087645.1. Taxonomy (NCBI): domain Eukaryota; kingdom Viridiplantae; phylum Streptophyta; class Magnoliopsida; order Poales; family Poaceae; genus Saccharum; species Saccharum hybrid cultivar. Next base: position 2,944,906 of record JAQSUU010000191.1, on the reverse strand, counting down.
GGTTAGACGGTTTTCAACCCAGACCACTTTAGAACCGTATTTCTGGTTTTTCCTGGGCTGGTTACGGGCCGGCAGCTGGGTTTGTGAAACCGCTGAACAGGGTGAGTCCCATGTATGCATGTGATTGTGCCGCCGTCCGTCGTCGACCATGCAGGTATGGGGCGGTGTTCAAGTCGCACCTGTTCGGCGCGCCGACTGTGGTGTCGTGCGACGCGGAGCTCAACCACTTCGTGCTGCGGAACGAGGAGCGGCTGTTCTGTTCCAGTGCAGCTATCCGGGCTCCGTCCGTGGCATCCTCGGTGGGTCTTCCATGCTGGTCGCGACCGGCGAACGCCACCGCCGGCTCCGGAGCGTCGCCCTCGCGCTCGTCGCGTCCACCGGACTGAGGCCTTCCTACCTCGCCGACGTTGACCGAGCCGCGGCCAGCGCCGTCGCGTCCTGGCGCGGCCGACGACGCGCCGTCAAGTTCTGCGACGAAGCGAGAAAGGTAGTGCCAATGCATGCATGGTCCGATCGATGCTCGATCTTGTCGTTTCCATGGTGCCATGGTCGCTTGACCTTTAATACATGGATGCATGCATGCAGTTCGCCTTCAGCGTGATCGTGGAGCAGGTGCTGGGTTTGGGGCCCGACGAACCGGTGACTGACCGGATCCTGCAGGACTACCAAACCTTCATGAAGGGCCTCGTCTCTTTTCCTCTCTCCATCCCTGGAACGCCATATGCCAGGGCTGTGAAGGTAATTAATAACCACTCTATTTGTACTGCTTAGTAATTCAAGAATTGTTATACTGCTAGCTCCCTCCATCCTAAATAAATCAATTCCTATAATCCGCAATATATATATATATATATATATATATATATATATATATATATATATATATATATATATATATATATATATATATATATATATATATATATATATATATACTAATTTGATGTCGTAAGTCTTGACGGTTTTTTTCTAAATTCAGTCAATGTTTAAATTTTGATTTAAAACAACTCTAGAAATCTATTTACTCAAGAACAAATGGAGTATATAACACTTACAGACAGATTAATTGGAGTAGTACCCATTCCTGGTCTGTTTAATTTATTTGACCATTTAGTATTACTGCACGTTATGTGTGGTCGTTAGATACAAATCTTTGACCAAGATTCTTTTAGTATATATAGTGTACATGTTTTTAGGAAATAAAACAAAAAAACTGATAATAACATTGAAGCACTACTACATGCATCATCAGTTGTGGGTTTTTAATGCCTGTAAACTGTTGATTTAAATTGAAAAGAAATAGACGATTGCTGTCAAACCAAAAGTACTACATATATTGAGTTACTTTTGACAGCAACTTAGCAAGCACTATTCAGTTTGGATTTGAACAATTGAACTTCCTATATACAGGCAAGGAGCAGGATATCTCTTACTTTGGAGAGCATCATTGAGAGGAGGAAAGGCGGTTCATACAACAAGCAGGAGGCTGCTTTCCTCTACGTGCTTCTCTCAAGCAATGAACTGTCCCACGATGACAAAGTCTCCTTCGTGCTGGACACCTTGCTAGCAGGCTATGAGACAACGTCAGTTCTGCTCTCCTTGGCCGTATATTTCCTTGGCAAATCTACCTACTGCTTGGAGCAACTGAAGGTACATCGAATATAGCATCGATCACAGTTCGAGGCGCAGTTATAGTTGTGTGCTGGTGATCTTGCTTGCCGCTAATTATTCTGAGGACGATGCTGCACTGCTGCAGAGAGAGCATGGGAGCATAAGGTCCAGCAAGGGGGCGGGGGAGTTCTTGACTGTTGAGGACTACAAGAAGATGGAGTATACCCAACATGTCTGTGAGATGCATGGTTATTTGATCCATTATTCTGCTATGAATTGTGATAAGTGGTTTTTCACGCCCAACTGTGTTAAACAATCTATATGAATACAATTATTCATGGCCTGATCCATGAATTTGCATTTTGGATGCATTCATGCATATGATGGCGCAGGTTATCAACGAGACGTTGAGATGCGGCAACGTTGTCAAGTTTGTGCACCGGAAGGCGCTGAAGGATGTCAGATATAAAGGTATATAACTATAACTAAATGTTTTTTTTGGACTAGTTAGTTTCTCCAAATTAAGTGCAGCCTGCCTTTTCCCTCCAATAGAAGGGCTTACCTAGTTGTATTGTTTTGTTTGTTTTCCTAATACTGGCAGTGCTGCCTTAAGTTATCCCTGTTAATTGTGGAATACTCCCAACGGTTTTTAACTCTGCAATTTTGCTTATCTGTTTTTTCAAATTGAAGGTTGAGTCTGCACCAATTTTATTATGACCATTTAAAGATGTCAATTATTCAGCTGTAAAAAGAGACATGTATGTCCTTGCAGATTTAGCCATAATTTTCTGACAACTTTGTGATCTTACCGCTGTATGGACATCAGGCATTTCCTTGGTTTCAAATGACAAAAGTTAACTTTACAGTAAAACTTGATAGAACTTCCATATTCCATTTCAAATCTGACGGAACTTTGGCAAATTGTGATAGCATTTTCACACAAGCTTAAGTTGCATATATATTAAAGCAAATACCATATATGGCAATCCATAACGTAGAATTTCATAGCAGACATCATTTTTTGGCTGATTTTGTTAAAGCAAGCTAGTAGGACAAACAGTAGCTTCAGTTTAAAAGAACACGAAGAAAACCACAAAGCTGAAAAGGTGAGCAAAATCACAATTCAGGTCAAGAATAAAGGTAAAAACCGTTGTGCCAAGTTGTATAGATGACTTTTATGAGCAAAAATATTGTTGTTCTCTACCTATTCATAGGGTATCTCATCCCAGCTGGTTGGAAAGTACTGCCTATTTTTGGTGCTGTTCATTTGGACCCCTCACTTCATGTGAATCCCCAACAGTTTATGCCTTGCCGATGGAAGGTGTGTATATATATATATATATATATATATATATATATATATATATATATATATATATATATATATATATATATATATATATATATATATATATATATATAGATTATCTTTTCTTTTCCTCAAAGTCATGGTTGCTAAATGATAAACATATACATATACATTGAATTGAGATTTTTTCTTTCTGTCAGAGGACATACTTTTTCCATGAGAGCATTCTTGATGTCCAGTTGTCCACCATAGGCTTTTCTAACAATGTTAACAAAACCAACTATAACGTACTTAGAGCAACATTTATATCCTTTCGTATTGATAGGAATAGAGATTTCGGTGAAAACAAATCTCCTCCAATGACTTTTCAATATAATTAGCTCTTAAAATAATTTCATTCTCTATTCATGGTTTCTCGTTCATTAAAGATAGAGAGTTCTTGAAAATACCGAACAAAATACAGAGAAGTTGTTGAAGGATAATTTAGAGATATAGAGAGCAATTTTTATTAGAATAGCCCTCTAAATAAGAATTTGTTAGAGAATGTGTTTAAGAAATTGGTTTGAGAAGGTCTTACACAGCAATATAGCTCATCGTCAGCTACCAATAGTAAGCTTTTGGTGCAGTGTATTAGTTATTTGTAGTTCTTATATGATATCTTTTGATGCCAAGATACGCGCACAAAGTATCCAGTAGTACATACAATATTTATTTTCTAATAACATACGTATGTCCTAGATAGTACTGCGCTAGCTTATGAATATCAGTGTATTTGTTGGATCGCGTGGCGTGCTGGCGTTTGACCTGACCAATCCAACTGATGAAATTAAATTACAGGGTCTGAAAGAGACGACGACGACCAAAACGTTTACACCGTTCGGCGGCGGGCTCCGGCTGTGCCCTGGATCAGAGCTCGGCAAAGTGGAGGTTGCCTTCTTCCTGCATCACCTCGTGCTCAACTACAGGTGAAATAAAAGAGATGTTATTTTACATCGTGCCCTAGTTCTATGCTACTAGCTAGTATATATCCTATATACTAGTATTGGGGTTATATGCATACGTACATATCGTTTCGATGATTGATGTGCTGCGCATGCATAATTGATCTTTCGAGAGGAAAAAAAAGAACATTGATACATATGCACACCACGCAGGTGGAGGGTGGAAGGCGAGGACGTTCCGATGGCGTACCGGTATGTAGAATTCAAGAGTGGCCTACCCGTGGAGATGGACCCAATCTGATCCGGCAATCCGGCATATTGGCGATGGTTACCTTGTCGCAGAGGTTTTTTATTTTAAGTTATTGTGTGAGCCATTGCGTTGGCTCAAGTTAGAAGATAGCTGAATTTACTGTTCGAGCAACTCAACCCACGAATGAATAAAAAAAACTATAATGATTCTACCCGGGCACACTACAGGACACAGCTGCTTTGCCGAGCGCATTTCCTCGGGCACTCGGCAAAAGAAATATTTGCTGAGTGCCAGACCCAGAGACACTCGGCAAAGAAATGCCCTCGGCAAAGCAGCCTTTGCCGAGTGTTAGGCACTCGGCAAAGGTGGACCGTCGGCAAATTTTTCCTTTGCCGAGGGCTGGGAACTCGGCAAATTTTAGCCGTCGGCAAAGGTGGCCGGCGTGACGGCGGCCACTTGCCGTTAGCCTTTGCCGAGTGCCCCACCGTTTGGCGCTCGGCAAAGAATTTTTAAATTCTTTGCCGAGTGCCCCATGACCTGGCACTCGGCAAATTATTTTTTTTGTTTTTTTTGCCTCATTTTTTCTGGGGCCTTGCTACAGTAATTGAATCTCAATTTCAAAATTTTGGGCAATTTTGAGTATTTTTACTGTATTTTCTTAAATTTTTTTTCGTTTCGTTGAATTTTTTTGAATATTTCAAATTTGAACCGCAGGCACTCAGTTTCCTCCGCACGTTTAGTTTGTATCTCTTTTTCACCGCTTGATGGACATGTGATGCACTGTGATCGACTATCGACTTGTTTCGATGGATATTGGACCTATTATGTTTGTGATGTCGTGTATGTGAGATATTGTGTGATCGACATGTGATATATATGTGGTATTGCCTTTGTCATGAGATGGATGTGATATATATGTGCTATATTGTGTTTGTGATGTCACATATGTGATATATATCTCTTATACGATGCCTCATTGTGAATATAGAATCAAAAAAAATTAGTCTCTTTCCAGCTTTGCCGAGTGCCAGGGCCAGGGCACTCGGCAAAGCTGGCAGAATTCCCAGCTTTGCCGAGTGCCAGGTCCAGGGCACTCGGCAAAGAAATTACAAAAAAAATTAAAAAAAATCTTTGCCGAGTGCCTCCCTGATAGGGCACTTGGCAAAGAAATTATGAAAAAAAATTAAAAAAATCTTTGTCGAGTGCCTCTCCGATAAGGCACTCGGCAAATAAAATTACGAAAAAAAAAATAAAAAAAAATCTTTGCCGAGCGCCTCTCTGACAGGGCGCTCGGCAAAGAATTCACGAAAAAAAATAAAAAATCTTTGCCGAGCGCCTCCCCAACAGGGCGCTCGGCAAAGAAATTACGAAAAAAAATTAAAAAATCTTTGCCGAGTGTCTCCCTGACAGGGGACTCGGCAAAAAATTATGAAAAAATTATTAAAAAAATCTTTGCCGAGTGCCTCTAACATGACACTCGGCAAAGCATGCGCTGACGGAACCGGCGCCGTCACAGTCACTTTTCTTTGCCGAGAGCCGTGTTTGCACTCGGCAAAGTCTTTGCCGAGTGCCCGATAAAAGGCGCTCGACAAAGAATTCTTTGCCGACGCATTTTTTACCGGAGGCTCTTTGCCGAGTGCTACACTCGGCAAAGGTTTTGCCGAGGGCATAATAGCCTTTGCCGAGTGTATTAGGCACTCGGCAAAGCGCCTGAATCCAGTAGTGGCATCCATGCGGCCGGACGCGTCTCCTCACTCGCTACGCCCGCTCCCTCTTGTCTACACCCAGCCATCCGCCTCCACCACGCTGCCTCGTCATGCGCGCCCGCCTCCACCAGCCAATGGCGACCGCCAGCTGGCGACCCTGCTCCTCCGTGCCTCCCGCCCGTCTTCTCTACACCCCCGCTCCCTCCCTGGCCGCCGCCGACGTCCTCCTCCCTCCACCCCGACACGCGCCCTACCCACTCCGCAGTCCTCCTCCCCCACCACGGTGTCCTCCTCTCCCACATGCATCGCACGAGCCACGCGCCCCGCTGCCTCCCTCTCCCTCCTCCTGCTCTGGCGCGGCGGCATCCCCGGCGCAAGCACGAGCTCGATCCACGTGGCCACCCCCCCCCCCCCGCCTCAACTCCGGTACGAGGATGGGCGCGACCCCGACAACGGCCCCGACGCGGGCGCGCGACCTCGGAGGTGGCCCTGGCACGGGCGCACGGACCTGCTCCAGCACCGGGAGCCCCCAATGTCCGCAGATCCATCGGCCATGGCGTTCCCCGCTTTAGGCTCTCTCTCCCCCCCTTTCTCCCTATGTTGCAATTGTATGTTTTAACTATTTTAGACGTTTCGATGGTATGTTGCAGTTGAATCATATGGATGTTGTAAAAGTAGATCGAGGCATGTTGCACATATTACAATAGTTTTCAGAGTCATGTTGCAATAGTATGTTTCGAGTGTTTCAGATGTTTCAGAGGTATGTTTCATCTGTGTTTTCCGGATGCATGTTGCAATTGTGTTTATTTGGATGTTGCATATGTTTCATACATATGTTGCATGTGTTTTATTCGGGTGTTGCATATGGTTGCAATGGTTTTCAAATGTGTTTTAAGTGTGTTTTTCAAGTGTTTTATAAGCATGTTTTAAGCATTTCAACTGTCTTCAAACGTATGTTGCAACCGTTGTTTATGGATGTTTCAAAAGTAGATTGGTGTTGCATCTCTCTCCTCCTCTCTTCTGCTGCATCTCATGGTTAGGAGCAGGACCGCAGACGCGTGGTGATGTGGGCACGGCGTGCACGCTCTCCTGTTGCACGGGCGCAGCGGACGCAATTCTATTCGATTTTACGTGAGGGGGCGGGCGGGTTTGCGAACGGGAGCCGCGTCCGGACGCAGTCCTAGGGCCGAGCATTCGGGTGCTAGGCTTGCCGTTCAACAAAAAAAGAAAAAAGAGCACATGAACCCATGAATACCCACGAATGAATTCAAAAAAAAAAGGAAAAAAGAGCACATGACCCCATGAATGATAGAAAAAAAGAAAAAGGATCAGAACTATCCCACGAATGAAACAAAAAAAGGAAAAAGAGCACATGACCCCATGAATGATAGGAAAAAAGTAAAAGGGTCACAACTATCCCATGAATGAAATAAAAAAGGAAAAAAAATAGCACATGAACCCATAAATGTTAGAAAAAAGAAAAAAAAGTCAGAATTATCCCACGAATAAATTAAAAAAAGAGGGAAAAGAGCACATGAACCCATGAATGATAGAAAAAAGAGAAAAAAAGTGTTATATCTCTCTCCTCCCATCTTCTGTTGCATCTCATGGTTGGGAGCAGGGGCGCAGCCGCGTGGTGACGTGGGCGCGGCGTGCGCGCTCTCCTGTTGCATGGGCGCAGCGGAAGCAATTCTATTCGATTTTACGTGAGGGGGCGGGCGGGTTTGCGAACGGGAACCGCGTCCGGGCGCAGGCCTAGGGCCGAACGTCCGAGTGCTAGGCTTGCCGTTCAAAAAAAAAAAAGAGCACTTCAACCGATGAATACACACGATTGAATTCAAAAAAAAAGGAAAAAGAGCACATGAACCCATGAATGAAAGAAAAAAGAAAAAAAGTCAAAACTATCCCACGAATGAATTCAGGGAAAAAAGGAAAAAAGAGCACAAGAACCCATGAATGATAGAAAAAAGAAAAAAAAGAAAACAAAAGTTAGAACTATGGCCCATGCAGGTCTCGGACCTGCAACCTTCACGTTATTAGCACGACGCTCTAACCAACTGAGCTAATAGGCCTATTGTTTGGATGCTGTCAGTGAATTTATTACTCTTTTTTGTCTGCATGCTAGTGCTCTACTTAGGCCTTGTTTAGTTGCCAAAATTTTTGGCAAAATGCAACTGTAGCACTTTCGTTGTTATTTGGTAATTAGTGTCCAATCATGGTCTAATTAGGCTTAAAAGATTTGTCTCGTCCATTTCGTCTAAACTGTGTAATTAGTTTTATTTTTTATCTATATTTAATGCTTCATGCATGCGTCTAAAGATTCGATGTGATGGGGAATCTACTGTTCTTTTGCAAAAAATTTTGGAACCAAACTGGGCCTTATACAAACCGCGAAACCCACAGCCAGGCATTAATAGTCCAACCGCAGGCATGCAATGATGCAACCATTAATAAAAAACGAAGTTCCTTCCATGTTCGCTTGAACTTATTAATTTGGCTTATTAGTTATGATATAGTGTTTTTTCTCTCAGAACAAAATAGCTTCAGCCGGTTTATTAGCCGCAGAAACAATCAGCCGAACAGCTACTTAGATTTCTTAGCCACCGCCAACCTTCACCACCACACGACACGACGACAGTAACAGCCTCAACCCTTCTTTTATTATTTTTTGTTGACTCAAATGTCAATATTTTAATGATTCAATATTAATATTTAAAGTAAAACATGTAAATTTTTTAGACCAGTACTTAGCCAAGTGCTGATGCATCACCAAAGCTAGAGGAACTTGCTACACTTGAAGATACACTTTAATCTCATATGAGAGCTTAGTGATCATAATCATATAAAAAGCGTAGTGAGAGCAATAGAGAGTAATTAGTAGGGGTGCAAACGGTACGTATATTTTTCGACCGTATTTGAGACCAAATCCATTTAGAGGAGTTCAAATTTGTCCATATCAGAGCTCGAATATTCAACATCCACTACCGTATCTGTATTCAAATACTCAAATCACATATTTATGATGTCGACATCCAACACTATCTGTATTCGAATACGGATCCGAATAGAAACATAAAACAAATGTAATATCGGTGATATCCGCCCGTATCCGATCCGTTTGCATCCCTAGTAATTAGTGTATGTTTATATGCCTTGCTTGAGAGAGAGTTAAGTGGACATCTTGTAAGCTTGGGCTACAGGGACCTTGGGGCCTTTGTGGCTCACCGACAATGACATCGAACCTCCGAGCTTCCGAGCTTTGTGTGCAACTGGGGTTTGGCGCTACCTAGTGTAGGGGGACAAGGAGACCACTTCCATGTGGACAAGCTCCGTAGTGAACAACTCCCTGGTGACGAGGAGAGTCGGGCCAAAAAAAAGGGTGAACCTTAGTGGCTTGCAGCACATGTCTTGACTAGTGGTGGCCTTTCCAGTTTGCCCAACACCGTGATCGAGAGGTAAGGCTTAGTGGCTGAGAGCATATCCTTCATGGAACTCTAATGTGATACTAGTTGCGTTTTGGCAATCAATACTATATGATAAATCTTCGTCTCTAGGAGTTCGCTCTCTCTTAACTTATTCTTTACCTTACTCATTAAAGCTTTTGCTTTATGCTTGGCTTGTGTGCCCTTTACCTTTCCTAGATAAGAATAGGCTAGCACACTAGAAAAAACTAAGATTCACATCATGCTCATCAATTTTATGTTTCTAGTGCAGATCAAATGGATTACAATGGAGGTTGCTCACATGTTTCATGGTTAGAGATGTCAATAGGGAATGTGTCCCCATCACTGTCCTCAAACCAGAGCTCGCGAGGGACCTTTTCCCGCCATCTCCTTACCCTCTTCCCCCACCCCCCATCCCCCCAACCACATAGAATCTACACTTGACGGGGTCCCCGCCCATGCCTTATCACATACACATGTAGAGCATTAGAGGATAGAGGGGATATGAACTATATTGACCTGCAGGTGGACATGGCGCTCGGCACTGCCGCCTCCCTCCTTGGATCACTACCTAACTTAGATTCACTACCCCGCCTTGGATTCATTGTTATTAATCTTTGATTTGTTGGCAAAGGAAGGTGTGCCCATCACATGGATCTTGTGGCTCAATGGAAGGGAATGAATGCTCTTGGATGGGATTTCACAAGTAGATGGAGCTCAAATACGGGCAACAATCATGTGCGCAGGTGATATGATCAACCATCAACGTTCGATGCGATGGTGACCACCCACTCTTTAAACTCATGTGCGTCAATTTGGAGATGGTGAGTGGTTTGTCTGTTGGGTCGATGGAGGGGTTCTTTAGATAGCTTGTGAGTTGTTAGTCTCATCGGCCAACATGGCTGCGTCCGAGGCTAAATCTTCAATTACTAATACTCCATCCATTTCAAATTGTAAGTCATTTTGGTGTTTCTAGATATATAATTTTTAATATGTACGTAGACATAAAGTATATCTAAGTGCACAACAAAATCTATATATCTAGAAAAGCTAGAATGACTTATAAAGAACAAAAGTAGTAACATTAACTCTGGATGTGTACATTCTTCATGGGGAATTAGGGATGTGGTTCGATCCATCCTTATAAGATCTGACGGGGAGAAAACTTGTTGTCTTCATCCCCGTGGTCCATGGAGGCAGAAATCTTTCCATCCCCATCTCCTAGAAAAATTAGGACATTAGGTCTTCGTTACCATCTCTATTCACAGTGGTTTTTTTTTTCTTTCCAAGTGGATCCCATTTCCCAAGGGATAAATGTCAGAAAGAGGTAATCGAGCTCTCATACTTTATCCCTCCATCCCAAAAAAGATATTAATATATTATTCGTATCGGCCAAACTTTTAAATTTAACTAGATTTATATAAAATATTAGTAATATTTATACCTTTAAATATATTTATTATAAAAAATATTTAGTGATTTATCTAACGATACTAATTATGTACCATAAATATTAATATTTTTCATATATTTGATTAAGTTGAAAATGTTCGACTTTTAGAAAAGTGAGATCATTTATAGGCTGAGGGAGTGGTAACGTACCCTTCGGTCTCTTCCATTTTCTATTTGACTCATAAAAATATGAAATTAATGACGACACACTGCCGACCGAAATCGTGGTGGAGTGAATCTGCAAAGGGAGATATCATTTGCCGTGTAGTAACGTTAGCTGCAGCGTACGGTACCTCCTCTAGCGGAGTGCGGAGACGTGCGTGGGTTCAGCTCAGAACAAACCAAAGACGGCGACCGTAGCTGTAGCCTGTAGCCTGTAGCTGTGCTTTACACGGGGGCCCTGCCTGTCAATCTGTCATGGCACCTTACAAACTGGGCGTGATCCACCCAGTCACCGTTGTAGGCATCAAGGAGACAAGGCCCATGCCAACGCAAGTCGCAACTCAAGGAATGGTTTGTTTATATGCATGTGCAGTTGTGCTAGCCGAACCATTCTTCAGTCCTTGTGATGCTGCCGTTCTCGAGCACAGGCATCTAGCTTGCGTGCGACGCGCTGACGGCTGATCCATCAGCCGTTCAGCACCATGAGGCAGTCTCGCCGCTCCGATGACGTTAAAGACGGCGAACCGGGATGATGAGGACGCTGCCACAGGCGCAGTCACCATCGGCCAGGCTCTGCGAGCGGTGGCGTGTCCCCGGCCGGAGACAGGCCAGTGGACCACGCTGACGCGGCGGCGGTGCAGGCCGCGGTGGAGAGCGCGACGGGGCAGGGCGGCGGCGAGGAGGCGGAGAAGCCGGTGACGCTGAGGGACGTGCTGGGCGACGCCTCGGCCATGGTGCCGGCGCGACAGGGCGGCCACGTTTGTGGACGTCGAGAAGGTCACGGCAGCCTCATCGGGGAGGGAAGGCGGCGGCATGGGCGAGGTCGCCGACGCCGTGGCGGCGGCTGCGCAGGGGCCATCGATGTGATGCTGCATTGCCGCGATGCAAACAACTATTCAGAGGGACTAGCTAACTACTGTACATGCAACTATTGGTTGCGTGTTAGAAAAAACAATTCACGTATAGCCAAGTTTTTAATAAATAATATTTATATTTATAGCTCCAAATTAATTTATTTTAAAAATATATTTTATAATTAATCTAATGATATTTATTTAATATTATAAATATTGATATTTTTTTATCTATAATTAGTTAAATTTAAGATACTGAAAACATGATACTGTAGTAGAATTATATGTTTTCTTCAACAGAGCGCTTAAAAAATAAGCTGCGATCCATGTAAACAACTATCCAAAGACCTGCACGCGCGATCGATGTCCACAACTATCCAAGGAGTTGATTAGCTAACGTGGACGATGATGTGTACTGCAGTACTGGTGGACCGATGTGGTGTTTCTGCAACCGTGTGCGCATAGCAAATGAGCGCGGTTTTGCCTCGGCCGGGTGCTCTGATGTCCGGTCGAATCAAAAGACACTGTTGGTGCGAACTGTTGTGGACCGAACCAAGACTACTCGCAAACTCAGGGCTCAAAAACACCCAAAAAAAAAAAAAATGCACAGTACCTGTCACATCGAATCTTTGGACGTATGTATGAAGTATTAAATATAGATAAAAAAATAACTAATTGCACAGTTTGCTGTAAATGTCGAGACAAATCTTTTGAGCCTAGTTAGTCTATGGTTAGATAATTTTTGCCAAATAACAACGAAAATGCTACATGAACTTTTTCCCAAAAATTTTTGGCATCTAAACACGCCCTCAGCAACGCGGATGTATACAGTGCAGTCAGTGGCGCTGGATAGGAAGTTAGACTATTCGCACTCGTGCTATTGCATCGAATTCTCGATTTCTATCGTGGTTCAGAAATACGATTGGCCATGAATCGGAATGTCTTCCGCGCATCAGAAGCCTGGGCGTGCATGACAATAACAGAGATAGTTACAGGGTAGATACGTCTGCCATGTATAGGCTTCTGCTTCTGTCTTCCTTCCGATTCTTGACTTCTTGGCCTTTTCCCTTTGCTCAGTCGTTCCTTGCTGGGGTCCCATGTAGTCGTAGCCTTCTGATGCACCTAATTAATTACCTCCACCATTGCCATTCTGTGCTGTAACAGAGAATGTAGATTTACAGCAGGCTGCATTATCGCTGCAATGACTGAATGATATGTGCTTGATCTGCTTCAGAATTCAGAACTTAGGCATGGATTGCTTTGCGTCCATTTTCATATTCACACCATTCTATTTTCCATCCATTTATTCTTATTTGCATGTACTGCAATCTCTCTGAAATTTCACATTTCCTTGCAGTTTTTAACAATGCTTCACACTTAAATTTGCAACTCTGTGTTGCAGGTTAGTGGCTGCAGATATGTGAAGACCTTACAAGATTATGACCTTGTGATCTTTGGAGAAGTTCTATTTAAGTACTATTCTCTGATCAACATCTATCTATGTTATTTTTCTTCTGTAAGGGCAGATTAATGCATTGCTCATCCTTTGCAAAGTTTTGTTTATTGTTGACTTTTGGTGGTTCAGACTTGCAGCAATTATGAACTGATCTGTGGTGTCATTTTATCTGAAGCGACCATGTACTTCCTTGGATAGGTTATGATTCCTAATAATCTTGCTTCTGAACTGAGCAATGACATGCCTGTTTACTGAAGATATGCTCCTATATCTGAAGTGTGTTCTTATGGTTAAGAAATTGTGTATTTTAATCCATGTTCAAGTTATTTTTGAGGCATGTCTACGGAATTGTGTATTTTAATCTATGTTCAAGTAAATTGGTGAGACATGTCGCAACTGCAACTGCTACGCAACCTGCTTAGAAAATGCTATATCTGTGCTTTGGAGATGCAAGCACAGAACAGATGTAAGCACCACGCAGTAGATGCAGATTATAGGCGGAAGCTTTTTACCCAAACAACATTTTACAAGTGTAAAAGAAAATAGTAGTATTTTTGTGCACAACAAATTATAGGCGGAAACACTTCACACCCGAAAAAGAATACGGTACTCCCAAACAGGACCTTAGTGATACTAATGTCCTTGAAACAGATTGTGATTTCTGATGATATACTCATAAGTTCGCATTTGCAGGATCACATGAGGGAGATGAATAAGGGGGGGCAGATGGAGTTCGAGCACGTGATTGCGTCAATGGGGACAGAGAAAAATGGGAGCTGATCAAAGTGTGGGTCAAATTCATGCTTCTCGGATCAATCAGGAAGGACAATGAGTAGTGGAACAATTACTGTGGAGTCAGGGGGTATTCAGGCTAGGTGCTCTGTGAAAGCAGTACACGACATTATATCAAGATTTGATGAAAGGAAAAGGAAGCTCGTTGAGTCAATCGGTTTCGGTGGCCTCCTGAAATTTCCACCAATTAAGTCTACAAACAGGCGGTTTTCAGCGTGGCTTATGGAAATGGTCGATGTTGCAAATTCAAGCTTAACATTGACTGATGGTAGCAGTCTGAGATTTTACAGTGAAGACATAGCTATTGTATTTGGCATTCCAGGCACTGGGAAAAAGGTCAATGGAGCACGCAATCTAAGCAGGGAGGCCAAGGATAGAATGAAGCTGCAGTGTTGGCCTTCAGATGGTAAAGATCAGCGTAGTATTAAGGCTGTTCAAGAGCTACTAGTTACTAAGTACCCGGACGGCATGAACGCTGATCAAGAGGATGCATTCAAAGTTGCTTTTGTTGTTTTTGTAATGTCAACTCTGTTTGTGCCAGGGGCCAAACATGATTATGTTCACGTAGACTACTGGGGTGCACTCTCTGAGCCCAGCCGTATTCATCAGTTTGACTGGGCTGACTACGTTCTTCAGCGGTTACTTGGCTCAGCTGCCAAGTTTAAAGCAGACATGATGTCAGGTTGCCGTGCACCAAACATAACTGGTTGCTACCTTTTTCTACAGGTTAGACACTTCAAAAAAGTGAGCGATGTGTTGTTTTATTATCAGAACTATGGCTGCATAGCTTTGATCCATATAGAACCAATCGTGCCTTGGTGTTATATAATGCTTCATTGATGATAATGTTTTCAGATGTTGACTGACGCTAACTTACACGCACACAGGTTTTCTACCTTGACAACCTGGAGATCAAAGAATGGATTATGGACCATAATGTCCTACCACGGATCTCTTGTTTTACATATGAGCGCATCCGAAGCATGATCGCAGCAGACATGCTGCTCCGTCAAGATTTAAACTCCCCATCTAGTTTCGGAAAGTCAAAGGTAAGATCCAGTGAAATGTTGGTTATGTAAATTATTCGTTCTTGTGGCACTGAATGTGAAAAAAAACAGTACTCATCGGATTCAGATTTTTGTTTACTGACAGAACAGCTGAAAACATGGTGCATTGAAACAGGTTAGGCGAAGCAAAGGGTCATGCTATACATGGGCACGTAACAACAACAACGAACCATCTGATGTTGAAACGGAGGCCCAGATTTCACTATGGCAAGCATCGGTTATGATGGTCAGGATTCTGCGGCTACCCCTTGAGGTATATGTGATCACTTTTCCAATGTGTGCAATGTTCTTTTGGCAACGTTCTGAAATAAAAAAAAAATCAGTTGCCCTTGCGCACATGTCAAAAAAGTAATGTATTAAACCTGTCTACATTGGACTGTTAGGCTGCTGGCCCCCTGTTCCTAGCAGCAGCTGAATTCGACCGTCGCAGGCAAACAACTAGCAAATATTATGGGATTGAGTGTATCAATGTCTTGCTCAGTATAATGGAGCCATATGTCAATGGATTCAGATACGAACTTGGTGTGCAGTCAGCACGTTACGGTAATGTTTAAATGAATAACTGTGAGTTATAAAACACATGTAGTCAACAAAATAAGTAGACACCACTAACAGTAAATTGCTATGTGACTCCATTTAATATGTAGTTGGTGGATGTATGGCGAGTGGGTTGCAAGATACAGAGCATCTGAACCAATCTTGGCATGAAAACTGGAACAATAAACAGAATGCCGAAAGCACTTGCAAGAAAGGGACATACAACATATGTGACAGTAGAGCAGACTCCACGAGAAGTGCGGATATGGAGGGACAGTCCATTGAAGAGATGCTATGCAGCCAATTGAGTAAGCCAAAGAAGGTGAAATACGCAAGATCAAGTTCAGTAAGCACTAGCCATACAGATGGTCTTGAGCAAAGGAGCGATGGAAGCAAATGGGAGGCGTGGATTATTCAGTTATCAAGGCTATGTTGCAGTTCTACCCGCTAGTCCGCGGAACAAAGGAACACAATCGAATAGATCTAAACACTAGGCCCAGCGAAGAAGAGGACTGGCAAAATGAGCACACTCGTGTGGATGCTAGGATTGTTGAAGGTGCAAGGTCACCATGGGAGCTCGGGGGTGTTTGGGACTACAATGAAAGGACAGCCTGTGACTTATCGGACCTCGTAGATGGATGTTCCATTTCTGGCGATCGACCACTAAACACAATGTAAGGCTTTGTCTCCTTGTTTCGGTGTTTACTTTTTGCTGACATTAAAATTGTAGTGACCTCCGCATCAAAAACTAGGTGATTGAGCGTATCAGACTATAATGCTTTGAACTTATTTCTGTAGCCCACACATTGTTCACTACTGCCCCAAATATATCGAGGTCATGCCAAATGCTGCACATGACCAAGCGAAGAGCCTTTCTGAGCTGCAAATGGACATTTTCGATGCAATAATCAGGAGTTTTATGCAGAGTGATGATAAGCTGTATCGTTCAGAAGGGCGTCTACGGTGGCTGCACTTTTTTGAGTCAGACATATTGGTACTGTATACTAAGCTGAAAAACTTAGAGAACATATTATATTTCTTTACAGCCATGTGGAGATCGATGTCAGCTGTGTTAAGATTCTGATCTGGCAGTAACATTTTTTCTTGAAATAGGCTGCAGTCATAGCAGGATGGTTTGACATAGATAACCCCTGCATTAGGAATCAGTTCGTGGGAACGCACCTTAAATACGACATATATAACTGTAGCATGGTAAGATAAATTATAACTGAATGTACTTGCTGAGTGGTCCGCAAATGCTCATCCCTGGTATCTATTGATGCAGCTGTTCTTCCCGGTCATTTTGCATCAGAGATGGGTGTGTTTTTCTTGGAACCTGAAGGACAACAGTATCCTGGTGTTCGACCCAGCATGCATGAACATTCCTGGGTTTTCCAAATGCACTGTATACACGTGTGTTGCAGAAATGTTGAAATGCAATCTTTTGTCTGCGATGCGGGTTTTGTTTCCTGGGTGGGATCATCCATGGGGAGTTGCGTCGGTGGCGCCGTTCCATTGGCGGTACGCGGGTATGCAATGGTAAGTATTGATCCCTGTCCACCAGCGTCGACCCATTAAGACATTGCTACACTGCTTTGCACTAGTATCCGCATATACGTCCAGCATACTTGCGTTTCATGCAAGCAATTGCGCATTGCAATGTGTGTACAGTTTGGGAAATTGATATTTGGTTATTTTTTCACAGCTGGAATCGCACAGGTGTCCTTTGTGCATATTTCTGCAGGTGCTTTGATGGGGAGCGTCTACTGCCAGACATACCTAAGGTTATCTGAGTTGACACTAATGAAAAAAAAAATCTTTATTTTCAATAATTTTATTTTAGCTAAGGTTTTGAATGTAATTCATATATTAAAAGTTGCTAAACAAACACCTTGTGAAAGACCAGGGGCATGTTGAACGCGTTGCAGCGTCGTTGTTTGCTGAGATCTGTGGACTGCAGAACAGGAGCAGCGGAATAGGGATCAAATGATAGCTGGCCACATAACACGTTTCAAGTTCACATGCGGAGTCACGAGTCACCGTTGCATGTGGCATTGTTGCCATGTGTGAAACCTGGCCTTTGTAGAATATTTCCTTTTTCCTATGAGACTTGTAAAGATGAGTTGGGAGTCGCTGACTAGTTTCATCAACAAAAAGGTGCGGTATGCTTTCCCCCATCATATTCACATCATGAGGTTACAGATTGTTTGGTTTTCAATTGACAGCATGAAGTAAATATGTGGCACGTGAATTAAAATTGCATTGGTGTTTGGTCGAAAATCTAATTACTGTGCTTATTGGATTCTGCTCGCAGGTAGACAGGGCTGCTATGGAAGCAACCATGGAGGGTGTATGAAAGACAGTGAAAACAATGGTCCATTGGGGCAATGGGTCTATGTATGGGTTGTCTAATTTTGGAGAGTTGCGAATGGGCAGCCGCAAAACTAGTGTTGGAATTAGAACCTGCAGGGTTCCGTATGTTTTAAACACTGGTGGCTTAGTGATGTAGTCATATAAGAACTTAATCTATGGCTATTGAGTACTGTACGACCTATTGTAGAAATATCCATGAATGAATGCAGGTTTGAAGCATGAACTCTTTTAATGTTTAATTGGAGGTGGAACGTGAGTTGGAGATTGGGAGATGCGGCATGGTTTGATATGCTCGGGGTATATATATTTGAAAATACAAATAACCATTACAGTGTAGGAATTGAATATGCTTTAGATTCATGATTAATTCAGTCGTGTTATGAGTTTAACAGAGTATCTGCAAGACAGTTGCACATGTGGTACCGTTAAATCAGAGAACATGTGGATGCATGCAGTTGGTGGCTGCCTAAGCCAGCAGGACATAATGGATTCTATGTTGCCATTACATCAGCGATCAAACGGGTGAAGACCCCTTGAGTTCTCTTCATCGCTGCTCTGCCGATGCTTCCTCTCACCATTGGGAAACTCCATCCAACAAAAATAAACCGGCGTAGCAGGTTTCCAAAGTGGCTAAGCGCGTGTCTGCGGACCGCGCGGCACGGTATGCGGCCGTCCCACCGTGGCACGGGAAACGCGGCTTCCAATTCATTTTCGCGGTGTGGATGCCATGTGCGGCAAAAATAATCGCTGGTGCCGCAGGACGTTTGGCGTGATTTTTCGCTTGTTTTGGCCGCACCACACAAAACGCGGCCCCAAACACGCCTAAGTTGGCTTTTAAATTGCAGAATGGACTTTACCAATGTGTTCCTCTCATGAAGGTGATCTAAATTATATAGAACGTCCAAGAAACCATCATAATTGCATCCAATTGAACCATCATAATTGCTATTCTACGCATCTCTCGATGAGATTCGTGGGCGTTTTAGACGGCCTTGCCAACCTAGCACAACCCTAAGTGCATCTCCACGACGGGTTATGGGAGACGATTCTAGGTTTCTGACATGGCTGACCTACCGAAATCCGCTATCAGTTTCAGAAACCAGCTATGCTGGCTTTCATTGTCTCGCCGCAATTCAACCCCGAAGCGATCCTGGCATGCTAAGCCTTTATGTGGTGACCGGAATAAATGCAAATTTGAAAAGTTACTTAGATTGTCTATATTATGGTGAGTAGTGAAATCAGAGGATGGGGAGGAAAAGGGAAGAAAAAAAAGATCAACCGTTGACAAAAAGATGAACACTCGAGTGTATCTTCCCAATGTTTTTCTTTTCCTTCGGGACCGTGCAAAAGACGCACACATTGTGCATGGAAACATTGATGCGTTACAATTGCTCTCCACGTTCTTCCCTTCCAACCAAAGCAGAACTGAGATTTCAGTTTCGACTCTTCCATCTGTTATGGTGGCTGGGGTGACACGGAGTGCGCCTTGCAGGTGTCAAAGCATGAGCGCAGCGTGTCATGCAGACCTACAGGCACGCTCTCTGTCACTCAGATTAACCCACACGCACGCATCGCGTCTTGACGTGTCGCTGTAAGACGTGACATGCAGCAGGCACCATGCATGCGCCAACAGCCCAACACCACGTACCACGTATGGCGCCAAGAATTTATAATTATAATATAGGAGTAGGAGTACATATACGCCTTGTGTGCGTCTGCCGACCTGCGCACAGCCACGCATCTCGGAGCTAGCAAAACAGAGTAGCGATCCTTTCAATTTCTCTGCTCTTTCGCCCAGGTATTTCTAGCTATAGCTTGCGAGTCCGCACGCAGGTCGGCAGCATGAACCAGGCGCAGCCCGTCCGCACCGGCGACGTCTACCCACCGACGGCCGCCAAGCGAGAGGCGAGCCACGAGCGGGACAAGATCATTGGACAAGGCCAGCAGCGGGGCAACGACCTGCATGTCGAGGAGACAACTCTTCCCGCCGGCAGACGCATGGTCACCGCCAGCGCGGGCGGCCAGGTACGTACGTTCCAATAAGTTGCACGCACCATCTTATAGTACAGTACTGATGTCTGGATCTTCGAAACGTACGCGCGCGCGATCCTGCATACAGGTGATGGCACAGTTCGCCGTGCCGGTGCCGGGCCGGACGGTGGCGGGGGCCACGGACGCGGTGACCATCGCCGAGGCCATCGACGCGGCGGCGACAAGCCGGCGGACCTCGCGGACGCAGCGGCGGCGCAGGCCGCGGAGATGCGCGCGACGGGGCTGCGCGGCAACGTCCGCGGCGGCGTGGCGGCCCGCGCGCAGCAGGCCCGGGAGACGAACGCGAAGCGAGCGGCGGAGGACGGCGACAAGCAGGTGACGCTCAGGGACGTGGTGTGTGGCGCCGCCGGGGCGCCGATTCCCGCCGACAAGGTGGCCACGAGGGAGGACGCCCAGATGGTGGCGGCTGCCGCGGCGCGCAACGTGGGGAAGGGGGCCGGCGCCGGTGGTGGCGGTGCCATCGCCGACGCTGTCGTAGCGGCGGCGGATATGAACGAGGGGAGGATGGTGTAACGGTGTAGTAGTGGACCTCTGTAATATTGTGATGCTGGCGGCTGGCTAGCTTTGTAGCCTAGTACTTCTATCCTAGCACCGTTTAGTACCGTTTTTACGTGCGTCTCTTCAATAATAAAATAAAATCCAGCATCTTCATCTATAGCATAGCAATGAGTAAGACTCAAGAGTGTCCACGGAGGAGCACGAGTGAAGAGGACGTGGAAGGTAAGGATGAGAACGGCAGTGATTCAGGGAACTACGGAGCATTCTCGGTGCCTCTCAGCTCCCACGGCGACGACGATATGAGCACACCTCGTCGCTGAACACGTAGCGCTTTTTTACGCGACAGTGAGCACAGCGGTGGCATTAAGGATGGGTCCAGCGATGTTTTGTGGGCCAAGCCCAAGCAGAGGCGCAATAGCTGAGGAGAGAATGGTCCAGAATCCCTAAAAGGCTAAAAAGGAGCAAAAAGAGAGAGAAAATAGAAAAAAAAAAATGGCCCATGCAGGTCTCGAACCTGCGACCTTCGACGCTCTAACCAACTGAGCTAATAGGCCTTCGTGTCTTGTATGCTATTTCACTTTTATAAATTTGTAAACTCCTAGACAGTTTCTGCATAGAGGAAACAACAGACGTCCCATGTAGTGGGTCCGCGGTTGAGCACTTGAGCTGTACGCAGGCCTGTTGCCATGTGCCTGGAACTGCAGCTTCCTTCCCAACGGGCTGACCTTTCGGCTTGCCCATATACGAGGCCTTTTGAACTCTTTTGACGTGGCCGGATAAGTACGTATTACAAATTAAGATTGTATAAGCATGTTGGAACAGCAGTTTTAGTCCCACATGGGGAAATCTCAGGGCATACTTGGAGCGTTGGGCCGTTGGCCTGGGTGCGCCCCCCCAGCTGCAGTGCGCATGTTTGATGTCCATAGGCCGTCTCCCAGCCCAGCTCTCCGGATGCATTTCAGTCCCCTCGGCTTGGCTCCAGGGAAACGCTCCTCCCTTTTGTTTTTCTAGGGCATCGCCGAGCGTGGCTCTTCTCGGGCGATTTCAGGGCGATTCATGGCAGTGGCAGTTGGCTTGTGCGGGAAGTGTGAAACCTCCGCGTGCGCTTCCGCTACCGGTGAAATCCGCCGCCTTTATAAGCGTCCCCTCCCTCGGTGAGTGCCCCTCCTTCGTCTCCATTGCTTCTCCACCAAATCCCGTGAGAGACCGGCAGTGTGCTGAGGTGTGGTGTCCGGCGAGGCGGCGTTCTTCCTTGGTGGGCTTCCTCTCCTTTCCCCCGGCCTAGATCTGGTCAGACGCGGCACCACACCTTGTTTCTAGCGGGGACTCCGGGAGGCGGTCTTCTTCTTTCTTCGTCTTCCTCGGTTCCGATGGTGCGCGTGGTGGTGCTGTGTACCGAATCTGCTTCCTCTCCGTCGGGATCTGCTTCTTCTTCGTCGCCTCGTCTTCTTCTCCGTTGTTCGCTTCACGTTTGCTCCGTTGACCACCCCGAGGTGAAATCCACCCCCAATGGACCTATTCTTTGATTTGGATGATGCTAGGGTTTTGTTGTACTTGTACAAGGTTCTGTCTTTACGGCTTATCTGAGCTTTTGGTGCTGGTTGCTTTGTTATGCGATGTTGGATTTAGGGTTTGCCTTGAACTGTTGTTACTGTTCTTACTTCATTATGGTTTGATGTTGTTTGTTTACTTGTTATTATGGTCGATGATGATGTCCATTGCACTGGGAGGCATGTTCTACCATGCAGTCGTGCCTACTTTTATTGTTGAATGATTACACATCCATGTTGAGGCCAACCTAGGTCAATTGAACTGTGTTTGTCTTGAATGTTCATGCATGTAGATGGATCCAGCCCAAAACCATGAGATGATGGCCAATCAAGCTGCTGCCTTGGTAGTTGTTATGGTGTCTTATGTTGTCACTAGGCTTATGAGGTCTAGGCCTAAACTAGACCCACAGTTGTATCATCTTAGGAGTGATGCTGAGCAGCATAGGAAGCAGACCCTGCAAGCCATTTACAACTCCACAGATGCAGAGTGTCTGTACATGTTAAGGATGACCAGAGCTCCTTTTATGCTTTGTGTAACCTGTTTAGAAATAGGGGGCTTGTACTAGAAAAGGCTGGGTGCACAGTTGAGGAGCAGGTTGTTATGTTCCTCCATGTTGTTGGACACAACCAAAGGTTTAGGGTGGTTCACCAATCCTTTAGGAGGTCAATTGAAATTGTCCATAGGCACTTTCACCAGGTTTTGTATGCTATTGGTGAGCTTAGAAGTGAAATGATTAAGCCTCCTACACCTGACATACATCCAAAGATCCTTAGAAGCCATAGATGGAACCCTTACATGCAGGTAACTGTAAATTGAACTGTTAAGCCATAACTCACTATAGGTGTGAACCAATGCACTTATCCCACTTACAACTTTTTTTAGACTGTATTGGTATCATTAATGGCACCCATGTGTTGGCAAGGGTTCCTAGACACATGTAGCAGACTTTTAGGGGTAGAAAATCAAACCCCACACAGAATGTGATAGCTACTATAGACTTTGACCTGAAGTTCACTTATGTATTGGCTGGCTGGGAGGGCTCAGCACATGATGCCCTCATCCTTATTGATGCCATTGAGAGAAATAATGGGTTCATTGTGCCTGAAGGTAACTGAAACCACCTGTCCACTGCACTTATGTCCTTACCAAGTCATAGACATTTACCAACACCATCTTTGGTGCACTTGTAGGTAAATTCTACCTTGTAGATGCAGGATATGCCTGCCGCAATGGCTTTCTCCCTTCCTACAGGGGGTGAGGTACAGGTACCATCTGTCTGAGTATGGCAGTAGAAACCACCCAACCAATGCAAGAGAGTTTTTCAACTTAAGACACTCCTCGCTTAGGGTCACAGTTGAGAGGGCTTTTGGGGCTTTGAAGAACAGGTTTCATATTCTAGACAACAAACTATTCCACCCTTAAAAGACATAGGTCAAGCTTGTGCTAGCATGTTGCATTCTTCATAGTTGGATTATAGGCTTTGGCATGGACCAAGTAGTGCCACCAGAGGACTGGTTGCCACCAAACCAGCCTGATTCTCAGTCTGTCCATGAGCTATTGTCTCAAGACTCTAATGTCATGTCCACTAGGAGGGATGCCATCTGTACTGCAATGTGGGAGGGTAGGGGTACCTCTAGGACCTAATTCATGCATGTTTTTCTTATATAACTTAGTTTGTTGACCCTGGTATGGAACATGTGGTTTGTGTACTTCTGTTGTAATAATTATTAGACAAGGCTGAGACCAATGAGCTTCAATAATGTATACTGTTCTTACTTTTTATGGCTTTATGGATACTATATTGCTAGTTATGGATTTCTATTATGAATAGGATGGCTTCAGCTCCTATTGATGTGTTGTCTGTTGAGGGCGGGTTTGTGGCTGCTGCTGAGGTCATGGCTAAGGTTGTTGGGGCTGAAGCAGCTCCTGCTACTGATGTTGTAGCTGCTGCAGCACCAGCTGCTGGGCCCATGAGGTGGAACAATAACACCTCTGGATTTGTGCTTAGGAGGATGGCCTAGTTGCTTAGTGATGATACTAGGCCTGACAAGGTGTTCAAGGACAAGGATGTTAACCTTGTAGCCATGTGTCTTAAGGACTACAGTGGGGATGTAGTGAGCCCTACTCAGGTGTACAACCACTTGAGGAAGTAGAGGAAAAAGTGGTCTAGGATCTGTAAGCTGAAAGATCTTAGTGGTGCCTTGTGAGACAAGGATGTGAATGCAATCATGCTTGATGGGGAACACTACCTAGGCCACTGCAAGATAGAACACTTGAGTTGCTAACCATGCCACTATGTCTAACCTATCTTACCTGTCTTACCTCATCTGCAACTGTATCCCCTACTGCAGGACCACCCTAAGGATACAAAGTTCCTTAACTATCCTAAAAGGTTCTACTCTGAGATGAAGGCCATATTTGGGCATTCTATGGCCACTGGTAGGTATGCACTTGGTTCTGGTGAGGCCGTTGGGGTCAACCAGGCTGATAGTGCAGCTGCTAAGGTTGAGGGCTCTGCCTTCCACCATGTCCCTGAGAAGAAGACCAACACTGAGGTTAGCGAGGGCAGAAAGGCCACTGAGTAGCTGCATTCTACTGTGGGTGGGAAGAGGAAGAGAGGGAACTTCACTGAGGATGAGATGCTCTTGCTGACCAACATGTCTGATGCTGTCAACAATGTTGCCAATGCACTTAGGGAGACATGTGTTGCACATGTGGATCTTGACCTCTATCTTGCAGTCATGGAGATGCAGGGCTTCACCACTGAAGCCCTCATTGTTGCCTACACCTACCTGCTAGAAAACAAGGCCATTGCCATAGGCTTTGTGAAGATGGCAATCAGCCATAGGGACATTTGGCTGAGGAACTACCTTGCCAAGAACTACTATATGTAGTTCTGTCCAATTAGGACTACAAAGCAAAAAAAAAGGGAGTTGACTGTTGAGATGTATAGTTCTTCCACCTCCCTCACCCACTCTCTTACCTTTTGTACACACCTAGGTGTAGCTTTTGTGCAGCTTAGTTGACTGATTCACAACTATCCTTTTGGGTTAGTGTAGTTGGAGGGTGGCTGACTATAGGTAACATTAAGCAAGATGGACCTTATTTGAGCCTACATGTGTGAGGCTGTACTGGTATCTGTAATGCACTATTATTGGCCTTTGTTGGCTGCTCTATTTGGTATTGTTCATGTTTTTCATTTTTCTTTTATTTCTGTTGGATTAAGTTCTTTTGTCTCCATTTACTACATCATTTGTCACGGTTACCTTATCTTTGGCCATGAAACTCAGCCATACAGTGATAGCAGCATAGATGAGTGATGCTGCTGCTATTGCATGGCTGTGTCCCATGGCCAAATCTTATGTCTGTTACTTTTGAACTGTTGATTTAGTTTCTTTTGATTGGTGGTAACTGTGGGAAATCTATAAGGCCTATGATGCAAATAACATATTCATGAGGTGGCTGCCTTGTTTAATTGTTTATTCATGTTTTTCCATCAATGTCATGGAATCCTATGTGTGCCCATCCATTCACTTATCAACAACTTGTATCTTATGCTGATGGCAGTGAATATATGTGCACAATAGGGTTCGATGGCAGTCATGACCCTGGATTAGCACTTGTTTGGTACCTGCCGTGTTTACTTGATTATTCTAATTTGTCATGTATGTCATCAAAACCATGTGACACATCTATGCCCTACCAATAGCCCCTTCTTTCTTGTGCTGATGGCAGTGTACGGATGTGCACATGGATTCCGTGACAGCCATGAGCTTGGATTTGCTGCACTACTGGTTTTTGTTTTCTATGGCAGCCACCAATAATTTGAACTGAAAGAACACCACCATATTGTAAAGCTGAGGCCAACCTTTTATTACAATGCATGAGATGTCAATTCTCTTACATATGAACTTGATGATGCTGGTCATCAGTGGGCTTTATATTTGACTGAGGCTAAACCAATGTTTCTTTTCACATAAATGGCAGGGTACTATGTAGTTTTCAATGGGAAGGCTTGTGGGATTTACTAGAGTTGGCATGAGTACAGTAAGCATGTTCTTAGGGTAAGAAATGCTATATACAAGAAGTATAGCAACTATGAGCAAGTTGTTAGAGCTTTTCAGGCAGCCATGAGAGATGACCATCCATCTCATGGAGCAACGCCTCTCCTCCCCTATGATTCTATCCCTCATGATGCTTTTGCTCTAATAATTCCTCCTTCTAATGGTAATGGTAAGGCTGGTTGGTAAAAGAAGGCGTTAATCACCTCACTTGTTATCTTGGTGGTTGGACTATGGATGAAGGGGGGCAAAACTGGTAGCTACAACTACCCCTCTTAGGCCTGTGATGACTACAACTACATGATGGATGAGCTGCTGCTATGTCTTACTGATTTTTGTCTTCTATTTTTGTTAACTATATCCTTTGTGTTGTTCAAGGACTACTGATTACTGATTAGGCTACTGATGTTGTTATTTTGCCTTGCTTCATTGGTACTTTTGTAAATTTAGAGCAGCTATGACTCCATGCTTATTTATCTAATTAGTTTGAGGCCTGTTGGTTATGTGACGTTGCATTACTCTTATCTATCTCCTATCTGTTGATTTCTACTGGCTGCTCTCCATGCTTGCTAGCCTGGCCGAGGATCAAACATGATCTGGGAATGGCAGTTGGTGGTAGTTGGCCTTAGGCCTGGCTCCTAGCTGTGGAATCAAACACAATCTTCTTTGGTCCTGGTCAGTTTGGTATAGGCCACCAAATAAGGGGCCTTGCACCGGGTCAACCAGGCTGTGGCTGGTCTCGACCTGGCCACAAGGCTTGGCTGCCTTTAGGCCGCCTACCAAACACGCCCTCAATGAGCTAAGCGTCCATAAGCAAGAATATGTTAGGGCCCCTATTGCCGGGTCCGGTGTTGTGGGCCTGTAATGCCAGGTCTCGGGGGGCAGGAGTTGGTAGGGGAGGGTGGTAGCCTCTTGTAGTCCACACAAATATTCTCAATACCGTGTGCTGGCATACTACCAGCGTAGACAGCGACTCAATGTTCGTTGTCTTGTCGTCTTTCTTAGTGTACAACAAATTTGTCTCTTCTTGTGTATCAGTTTTTTTATTTATATTTAGTTGAACAGGTTTGGAACAACAAAAAAAACAACGAAATTAGCAAAAAGAAGACATCCGAATAGAAAAAATATTGGAGAAGAAATAGCATATATAGACAATGGATGGTACCCTTGTGCAAGATGGATGAGGACACACATACGGTACCCGTGTGCGTGATAGACAACTCTCTTGCTCCTAACAGAGATTGGAATATTCAAGTGGAAAAAACAAAGAAAGAAAAGAAAACAAAAATAAAAATAAAAAGACAAAAAATAATAAGATAAGTTTGCCTAATTCTACTTTTTTCTTTTCTATTTGGGTTAGGATTAGATTCCTGTTCAACTTACTCAAGATCGGAGAATATATTTGAAAAAGGATTCCTAGCTATCAAAGTTATTTTAAGAACATGTGCCAAGCCATTGTCATATAAATCAAGAGAGTTGTAAACATGTATATAAAAACTTCCACATTCACGGAGTTAGTTAGGGGATGATGGACAAAAAAAATGGCCGGAAATTTTGTCTCTTTATTTTTGGTGTAGATTGGTGATATATCAACATTTGGATTTGGTTTGTTGATGCCTAAGAGGTAGATTTGGCATGAATTTGCCAGGCAGAACCCCATCCATATGAACTGACAAAGGTAATCCGCTGGATGTTTTTTTTGACTCCCTACCAACTTTTTTTTCTTATATTACCCCTCTGCAGGCTAGCACGTGCGGGCAGTTAATCATCATGCGCCGGCGTGCTGACACCGGACGAGGAGGCGGACCTAGGCATGGCAGGTGGTCAGAGGAGGACAGTGATGAATTGGCGGTAGCGCGGTGTGTTACTTGAAATAGTGAGTGAAGAGCCGGAGGTTGAAGACATGGGTAGAAATGACTGTCGCCACTTTCTCTCTCTTAAAATATGAGAAACGAATAAAATAATCGATGAGGTGTGTTACATCAAATATACACTGTTTTATTATGGTACTAGGCATATTTCGTCTTGACAGTGTGTTTCGGCCAATTTCACGTTTGAATGGTGTCTTGCGGCAAAATTTGCTTCGTACGAATTGCAAAAGAAACATTTCTTCATTGCAGAGAAAAATCACGATTTCATCTATTTTATGGAAGAGAACTTAGGCTACACATCGACACCCATAGTAAGTATTTTGGTGATTGATGAACACAAGAAAATGGCTTACTTTGTTCTGCATTGTTAATTACAAAGAAAATGTGGCTTACCATGGGGAAAATCTAGTTGTCTCTTGTCATCCCTTCATGAGCATTATTTTTGTTGCTTATCTTTCTATGCTTCAGACATTGTTTGAAACTTATGCTAGACTTGTGTTTGTCTTAGTGTATTGTACTAACTAGGTTTCATTCTTGTTATATACCAGGGACATGGCCAGGGCGGAGAGAAGGGGGTGGGTAGGGGCCGACACCCCCCTAAGGTTATGAATAGCATGTACAAGTACTTATTAGTTCTACCAATTCTAGAGATTATAGGTAAAAATGTCTCCTTAACTAATATTATAAAAGTCTAGTTACAAATAAAATACATCTCCTAATTGTATTTTTCATGTTATATCTCCTAATTGTATAACTTTATATGGCTAGATAAAATAAATGTGATGTGAATAGTTGGTTTTATGTACAATGTCCTTATCCTCAATTTACTTCAATTTAGACCATTAGTACTTTTATGAGATGAAGAAAAAGGAGAAGATTAAAGATGATTTATAGTTTTTTATAATCCAACATCAAGGCCAACATTATTTTTTATGCTGATATCAATGTCTAGCACTGATATCCTAATTTATTTTCACTTCTTCTATATTTTAAGTTCTTGATTTTTTTGTTGTTGCTCAGGCAATTGGTAATCATGTCATTATTTGACTATAGAAAAATATTTGTGCATTGTCTCTTGTGGGGTTGTTCTTTTAATTATACTAGTTGATTGTATAAGTTTATTGTTTGAAATCATCTAAAAATTCAAGCACCTGAATACTACTAGAACTCCTAATGTTTTTCAACGCTTGACGGACTGACCCCCCTATATTTGAATCTAGGCTCCGTCCTGGACATCGCTTAGTGTGATGGTTGCTATCTTTAGTGTACTTTTGTATTAGTTTTAGGGTTAGTTCTTGTTTAGTGGTGAAATAGTTTTCATATGTTAAGGTTTGTTACTTTCAATTTTTAAAGCCTCGGTTCACAACCACCTTCTTGAGGCATTCAATCTTTTACATGATGTTTTGCCCGTTATTTTCAGAAAGAACTTTATTATGTTCTCTGAAAACGTGATGCGCACTACCATCTATTATTATAGTTTTAGCCTCTAACCCTATAATAGAGGCTCGAAGAAAAAATATCTTAAATAAAAGAAATAGCAAATTAATCACTACAGCTATTTGATGGCAACCATCAATATAAAAAACGATAATAATATAATTAAGATGTCTAGACAAACGGACGTCTCCGCTCACTCTCGCACGCGCCGCTCGCCCAGTGACCCTATCCGCTCGTCCCGTTCAAGCGCCCTGATGCTCGTTGCACCATTTCCTCCTTGCGTCGTCATGCCCATCCATCCACCCCACTCCGCCTCGCTGCCGCCAGTCCCCCACAGCGTCGAGCCCCATCCCCTATGACCTCCTCCGCTCTGCCTCCCAGTGCTGCCGTGTCTCATTCCCCACCGGCCCCAATCTGTCTCGCTCGCCTCCACCGCACTACCTCCTCACCGTGGCCGGCCCGCTTGCCGTGACCTCCATTGAGCTGGCGAGCCGCAGCCACCTCCACCTAGCCGGTGAGTCTCCACGATAGATGCTCCAGCAAGCAAGCGAGGGGGACGAGATTCATGTGACGCCGCGCCCGCTGGCGAGTTGCTTGTGCCGCTGCCGCACAGCGAGCTCCATTCACTATCGTTGAGCTCCGCGCCGACGTGCTTCCATTCGTCTAAGCAAAGCCCATGTTACAAGAGTATGTTTCAAGTGTTTCAGATATTTCATCTTGATGTTGCAAGTGCTTCATCTTGATGTTGCAAAAGTAGATTGTAATGTTGCACATGTTGCAGATGTTTCAAGTGTATGTTCCAAATGTTCATCTTGTTTACAGACGTACGTTTGCAAGTGTTTCATCTAGATGTTACATATGTTTTCACACATATGAAGTGTTTTCAGGTGTTTTTTTGCAAGTGTTTCATACACATGTTTCAAGTGTTTCAGCTGTTTCGTACGTATGTTGCAAGTGTTTCATCTTGATGTTTCAAAATTAGATCTGGTGTTGCAGCTAGTGTTTCATCTGCCTTCAGTTGTATGTTGCAAATATTGCATCCGGATGTTTCAAAAGTAGATCAGGTGTTGCATCTCTATCTTTCGCTTTTCTGCTGTCTCAACTTTGCCTGTGTCTCCTCCTCCTCCTCCTCTCGGCGCTGGCTCGGCATCCACTGCCCCCTTCCCCTTTTCTAGATGCTGGCGTAGGCATCTGCTGTAGTCACCTGCTACAGCTGCTGGCCGCGTGGCGCGTGAGAAGCGGAGGAGGCGCGAGTGGGGACTTCCCACGTGTAGTTGGGCGGGTCAGGTGGCACGGACCCTGCATAGGCGTGCGCGGGGGAGATGGAGTGCAGGCCCGAGCCTCCGGACGCACATTTGCGCGCTAGCACTGGCCTATCAAAAATTGGTCCATGGAGAACGGTACAGGAGAGGGGGGCTAGATGATGAGGATATCGCCACGCTGGACACATCAATGTTATGGTCTTTCCCAAGTTACAATTCGTCCCCAACTCAGCTGTCATGTCACCCTCGGATTCAGCAGACACGTCGTCACTGTTTTGATCATAACTCTTTCATACGACATCAAAACGGGGCGTTCTTGGATGCGTTGGAAAGGGGACAACGACGCCGTCGTTTTAGATCTGGTCCTAGCTCCAGAAGGTCCATGGATCATTCTGTGTGACCACGTCAAGGTGTTGTGTCACCTATTTGGGCCAACTTGGCCATGTATCGTGTCAGGCCTTAAGTCCAAGTTATGGGCGCCCAACCCCTGGCCGTTCTCAACCCTAGGTCGAG
This sequence comes from Saccharum hybrid cultivar R570, assembly GCA_038087645.1. Taxonomy (NCBI): domain Eukaryota; kingdom Viridiplantae; phylum Streptophyta; class Magnoliopsida; order Poales; family Poaceae; genus Saccharum; species Saccharum hybrid cultivar. The sequence goes on along the minus strand of JAQSUU010000191.1, from coordinate 2,913,708 downwards.
TCTTAGACTATAAATACAGCCGCCGCTGCTATTAGACAATTGAGTTTTGTTTAGAGTTTAGTTTTCTATCGAGAAACTGAATCGTTCATTGTAACTGTGATGACAAATCCTTTTACAGTGATCCAGGGCCCCTGTTCTTGATCTCCTCCACTGTGTCGATTAGTCCTTTGGAATCGAGTTCTTGAACTCTCTATTGATATTCGCATTATTCATATTTGCAATTTCAGATTGCGTGTTTTTACCTTCTTGCTTGTGTTCTTCGATTCGCTTGCAGGAAAAGCCTTCTTAGCGAGATCAATCAAGTTTTGCTTGGTTGATAACCAACGGAGCAGTGGTGTAATGGTTGCTGGATTCGAATCGTGTCTGATTTGAAGCCGGATCGCCAACGTCGAGATCTCCACAAATCGAACCTACCGGTTTCCTCTCGGAAGATCGGACCAGTATTCATCAATTGGTATCAGATATTTCAGGTTTACCGTGAGGTATAATCTCGTTTGCCTTAGATTCATATTTGTTCATTACCTAGAGTCCACAAAAAGCCCAATACTATTTCAATTTTCGCTGTCCTATCACCTTTGTGCCTTTGCAATTTCGTTTCAGATTCGTGTTGTTGAGTTTGTGTCCGTGGTCGAATCTTGTTGCTGGTTTAGGATTGTGTTCGTAGTCGTAGTTCAATCGCCCGTTGCTGTGATTTTTGTTTTCCGCCGCTATCCAATCCACCGTTTCAAACAACAAGTCAAAGCCACCACATTACTCGACTTGCCCCGCTAGCCGCCTTGTGCAACTTCTCGCCACCGCGCAAACCCTAGATAGGTTGCCAGTCACTCTTATTTTGCCTGCATCGCAGCCCTCCTTACATCATCAGGTGAATACCTACTGTTGTTAGTCACAGGAACCATCTTGTGATCAGTGTTAGAGTTTAGGGACGTTTTGCCCTAACTGTCGTATTGTGCCTTCCGGAAAACATAACTTGAGACACCTTCGGTAAAACAGGCATAACTTTTCGCTCGTTTATCAGAAAAATCTAAAATTTTTTGAGCAGCTTTTTGACACCATTTGAGACCGACCTAAACTCGGCTATGCCCTGTTTGGTTTCATCAAAATTGCCAAAAAAATCAGGAAAATAAAGAAAAAAATTGTTAAAGTTTTTGCACGCTTTTCAGAGAACTTGCTGTATTTCTGTAGACCACATCCCACCTCAGTTGTAGGTGCCAATTTTTGTGGTTGCATCTTTTTTCAATCCTTGTTCAGAGAAAAATATAAAAAAATAGCAAAAAAATAAAAAAGTTTGATTCCTACTAGTGCCTTTTGGGAAATTCCGGAAAAAATTCAGAAACAGGAAAAATTCGGGTTATTTGCTTGTTCTGTGCGTTCTTTCCGTCGTCCTTTGCTTTCACCTTGTTGCGCTACGTCTTGACACGTCTTAGCCAGCAGTTGTGATTTGTACTTTGGATCTGGATTGAACAATTGCTAATCTATATTCGTTAATTGCTAATCCTTGCTGTCATATTGTGTGCCTACCCATAGCTCCACATATTCTTCTCTCAGCACAGGTTCATCTTGCAACTGTTACCCACGCTCAACAATAGATTACTTTGCCACTTTGGTTTAGCTCATGTTTGGCGTTTGTAAGAATACAGGCAAGATGGTGATAAACCGCTTCTGATTTTGCATTCCACTTTCACCACCATCACTGGTTTCCTTTTAGTTGATACAGATAATACTTTGGTGTTGTCTTTTTCTATCTTCTAACCATGGCAGGATCTCCGACGGACTTCAATGAGTGCGTGTCTAAGGGCGAGCTTACAACGTTCATGACTGAACAACGCAATCTTATGACCGAGCTGACGCGCAATGTGAACAATTTGGTCACCCGCATTGAACAACTCGAGCACCGCCCTCCACCTTATCGTGCTGATGATGTAGATGCGGATGATTTTAGTGATGAAGATGCGGATGCTGACGGTTATGCCCGTCGCCGCCTCAACTTTAACTGTCACGGTATGGGAGGTAATATTCAAGGTAATAATGATCCTTTTGCTAAAATTAAATTTAGCCTTCCTCCTTTTGCTGGTAATGTTGATCCCGAGGCTTATTTAGATTGGGAGCTTGCTGTTCAACAAAAATTTGATTCTCATAATGTTTCTGCTGAGCATAGAGTTAGACTTGCTACTAGTGAGTTTACTAATTTTGCTTTGTTCTGGTGGAGTGATCTTTGCAATGCTAATAATGCTGCTGTTGCTGTGCCTGAAACTTGGAATGCTTTAAAGCAACGTATGAAATCTCGTTTTGTTCCTCCTTATTACCAACATGATTTACGTTTGAAATTACAAACTTTAAAACAAGATGATAAAGCAGTAGAAGCATACTATCATGAATTGCTTATTGGTTTAGCCCATTGTGGTATAAATAAAGATGATAATGATTCTAGTGCTAGATTTTTTAGTGATTTAAACCATGATATACAAAACATACTAGATTATAAAGAATGACGTAATTTTTCTTAATTGTATCATCTTGCTATTAAGGCAGAACGTGAAGTACAGGGCCGCAAACAACACCAGCCTTTCAGGTCTAACAATGGGAGGAATTTTCAGCAGCGTTGTAAGGTCCAAATAGGCTAGAGGGGGGTGAATAGCCTAATTAAAACTTCTACAAGAATTACTTAACCACAAGTTAGTATGAAAGGTGGCGAAGCAAATGCACTAGCTCTAACTAATTAAGCAAGCCACCTACACAAGTCTAGTACAAGGCTATTTACTAAACACAACAACAACTACAAGCTATAAGCAAGAAGTAATACAAGAGAAGAGCTTCGAGTGATTATACCGCCGTGAAGAGATGAGAAATATCAATCAATCAATCACACAAGAGAAGTCATCGGGAAGAGAATGACACAAGAATTTATCCCGAGGTTCACTTGCTTCCCGGCAAGCTACTCCCCGTTGTGGCGATACACCCACTTGTCGATTCGCGAGCTAATCGACTATCAAGAGTCGAGCCCTCGGCGGGCGTCGCACAATCGCACACAAGATGGGGATACTCCAAGCCACGAGCTCCACTAGAGTATCCAATTCGCGAACTTCCGCGGGGAAGGATCAAGAACCCCTTACAACACTTGGTGAAGGCTCCAATAATCTCCAATTGCGAGCTCAATCACCTCCGCTGCTCCAAGCCGTCTACCGTGTCGGGAAACACGGAAGAGTAACAAGAAATCCACAGCAACTCGAAGATCAAGTGCCTCTAGAATGCAACTCTCAAGCAATGCACTTGAATCTCACTCAATCTCACTCAAGATATGCAACTATGCAAAGAGATGAGTGGAGGGGTTGTTCTCTAGCTCAAAGTATGTCTTTAGGTCTCAAAATGTGCAAGAGTTACCCTCAAACCCCGGCCAACGTCTATTTATAACAAAGGGGTACGCAGCTAGCCGTTACAGACGACGCAGTTCAAAACGGGATGACCGGACGCACCGGTCGGGGTGACCGGACGCGTCCGGTCACTACAGGACAAGCATGAACAGTGTGTGTCAGAAGTTACCGTTGCTATGACCGGACGCGCTCTAGCGTATGACCGGACGCGCTGGTCAACTGACTGGACGCGCCGATCACTCAGCACCGCGAGCCCGCGAAGCAACGACCGGACGCGCCCTAGCGAATGACCGGATGCACCTCACCTGGCGTCCGGTCAGAGTCCAGTAAGCTCCCATCACGACCGGACGCGTCCGATCGTACATGACCGGACGCGCCCAGCGTCCCGATCATCACTCCTGCGCTCTCTGCCCCTCTGGACGCCTGACCAGACGCGCCGGTCCCGTGAAGGACCGGACGCGCCGGTCCCGCGCTATGCTTTTGCGCACAGGTGAACTGACCGGACGCGCTGGTCAGGCCAGACCAGCGTCCGGTCACTCACCCTAGGCACGCTGACCGAATGAACTGACCGGACGCGCTGGTCAAGCCGTGACCGCGTCCGGTGCAGCGTCCGGTCACCGCAGTGACCTCCGTTCGCCTCTGTTTCTTTTCCGACTTCCGGCGCAGTAGAAAATAGACATTTCACTTCTCCAAAAAGCGCTGAATCCCGCCTCGCAAGCTCGGCGGGAGGGAGAGAAGAACTCAAACCCTTCTCTACCGCTTAAACTTCACCGCCTTCACAAAATGTGCTAACACCACCATGTGTAAATCACCATGTGCATGTGTGTTAGCATTTCACAATCATTTTCAAGGCGTTATGTTAGCTCTTTACTAGATCCTAATGCATATGCTCAAGACAATGATCTAGTGGCACTTGATTCCCGAGCTAACCGTGATTGCCCCTCTTGATAGTTGGCTATCTATCCTAAACCCGGTCAATCACTTCTCTACTCATCTTAGACCGGCAAAAGAAAAACCCCTATGGTTATACCTTTGCCTTGCGCTCTTAGATCCTTCTCCTACACTTTATCATCATGTCCTTCCTTTTATGTGCATCTCCACCATGATCATCATTTCATGTCCATGCACCATCTCTTTGTTATCTTGTGGCCACCACTCCTTGCCACATACACCTTCATCACATGTGTTGCTTATACCTGACTCAAAACACTTAACACATGACATTAGCAACTTGGTGTCATTAATTACCAAAACCAAACTTGGGCTTTCAAGTGTTCAGAGCCGGAGACGCCCAAGATTCCTGTTGCATCACAACCATCTACACATCCATTTTCTTCCGGGGTAAGTAAATTATCTAATGTGCAGAAGAAAGGTGCCACTCCGGTTGCTTCTCCTAGCTCCTCCTCGTCCAACTCTAAAATCATTTGCCACCGATGCAAAGGCATGGGACATGTCATGAAGGATTGCCCCAGTCGTCGTGCTTTCATTGCTACCGAGGATGGATATGTAAGTGCTAGTGATGTTGAAGATGATTTAGCCTTTTTTACTAACATTGATGCAGATTCCACCGAGGGCGATCAAGACAAGAAGACCATCATCATTGACTCCGTGGCTGCTGCCGCAGACTACCCTAGCCTTCTTGTGCAGCGTGTGTTGAGTACACGTGTGGGACATGAAGAAGAGATGACGATCCAGCGCTATAATTTGTTCCACATGTATTTCATTGTGCAGGGTTGTCGTGTTCTCACTATCATTGATAGCGGGAGTTGCAATAACTTGGTGAGTTCAGATTTGGTTGACAAGCTTGGTTTGACCACACGACAACATTCGTATCCATATAAACTTCAATGGTTCAATAATAGTGGTAAGACTAAGGTAACTAAATCAGCACGTATTAGCTTTTTTACAGGCTCTTATCATGATACTACTGATTTTGATGTTGTTCCTATGCAAGCTTGTTCTATTTTATTAGGTCGCCCATGGGAATTTGATAATGATGCTTTACACCATGGTAGAACTAATACATGCACTATCATACATAAGGACAAGAAAATTACATTGCTACCTTTGTCTCCTACGGATATTATTAAACATACTAATGAGATTAAAAATAAACCTCCAACTCACATTGCTAAAAATAATGGGATTAAGTTAAAAGGAGGTACTTTTCTTGCTACAACTTCTGCTACTGCTGAGTTATGTGATAATCCTGATGCGCCATGTTATACTATGTTTTGTCAACCTATTCTGTCTGGTGCATTGCCTGCTGTCACTAACCTTTTGCAGGAGTTCGCTGATGATGGGATGAAGTCGAGGACGACTCCAATTCTAGAAGGAGGGGATGATGAGGACATCGCTAAGATGGAGTCGAGGATGACTCCAATTCAAGAAGGGGAGGATGATGAGGACATCGCCACGCTGGACACATTAACGTTATGGTCTTTCCTAAGTTGCAATTTGTCCTCAACTCAGCTGCCACGTCACCCTCGGATTCAGCAGACACGTCGTCACTGTTTTGGTCATAACTCTTACATACGACATCAAAATGGGGCGTTCTTGGATGCGTTGGAAAGAGGACGACGACGCCGTCGTTTTGGATCTAGTCCCAGCTTCAGAAGGTCCATAGATCATTCTGTGTGACCACGTAAAGGTGCTGCATCACCTATTTGGGCCAATTTGGCCATGTATCATGTCGGGCCTTAAGCCCAAGTTGTGGGCGCCCAACCTCTGGCCGTTCTCAACCCTAGGTCGAGTCTTAGACTATAAATACAGCCGCCGCTGCTGTTAGACAATTGGATTTTGTTTAGAGTTTAGTTTTCCATCGAGAAACTGAATCGTTCATTGTAACTGTGGTGACAAATCCTTTTACAGTGATCCAGGGCCTCTGTTCTAGATCTCCTCCACTGTGTCGATTAGTCCTTTAGAACCGAGTTCTTGAACCCTCTATTGATATTCGCATCATTCATATTTGCAATTTCAGATTGCGTGTTTTTACCTTCTTGCTTGTGTTCTTCGATTCGCTTGCAGGAAAAGCCTTCTTGGCGAGGTCAATCAAGTTGTGCTTGGTTGATAACCAACGGAGCAGTGGTGTAATGGTTGCTGGGTTCGAATCATGTCTGATTTGAAGCCGGATCGCCAACGTCGAGATCTCCATAAATCGAACTTATCGGTTACCTCTCGGAAGATCGGGCCAGTATTCATCACTACACAAACCGTCTGGATACATGATTCGAACCCTGAAATTTGGCCGCAAAGCGGATCGCTGTTTCAACGATAGTCATAACACTATGGACCCCATAACATGAGCAGAGTGCTAGCTCGGTCAGCGTCCGGTTGCGGCAGAGCTTTTTGGAAATCGACCATCGTGGGAAGTGGGTTTCGGTGATTTGCCATCCCGCAACGGGGCTTCGCCAGCTTGCCAGTATGAAATGTGTCCCGCCCGCTAGAATGCCATCTGATGACTTTAAGACCCTTTTCTTCCTCTTCTGCCCCTGCCCCTTCTCTTTTCTTTTACGAGCTGCTCGCTGGGATGGAACGGAGTGCGGCAGAACGGATCAAGCGGGGCACAGTGCTCCTGTCCTAGGCAAACGGCCCTTCACGACGAGCGCCTCCATGGCAAGCGGCGCCCCACGGCGAGCCCCCCTCCCCGATCAGCTCCCCCACGGTGTCGCCCCTTCCCGCATTCCCTCTCCTCTTCCAGGCTGTTGCTGCTTCTCCGAGCGCGCGATGCATGGAGTGACCTTCGCCGGCCTTGGGGGCATCCCTGCCGTGCTGTACTCCATGGCCGACGTGGGGGAGGGCGGCGGGGAGGCGCTCCAGTCGTGCGGCCAAGGCGAGCTAGGGCCAGCCATGGCGACCGAGGCACGTGGGCGACGCTGGGCGTGGGGGCGCTGCTCATGGGGGCGTGGGAAGGCGGGTAGGTGTGGGGAGGTGGGTGGGCGTGGGGAGCTCGCCGTGCTTGGAGACGATGAGCGCACGGAGAAGAAGAGCGCTCGATCCGACTGCCTTCGTTCCGTCCCAGCGTACGAGCGGTGAAAGAAAAGAGAAGGGGCAAGGGCAGAAGAGGAAGAAAAGGGTCTCAAAGTCATCGGATGGTATTCTAGGGGGTGGGTCGTATTTCATAATGGTAAGCTGGTGAAGCCCCGTTGCAAGATGACAAATCATTAAGTCTGTTCATCTGGCTTATAATTCGTCTTTTTCAGCTTGTTTTTTTCAGCCGGAACAATATTTTTCTCTCACGACAAATCAGCCAACATTATTTTTCAGCCGGCTTATCAGCTCAACCGAACGGGGTCATTGAAGCCCACCTACCATGATGGTCGATTTCCTAAAAGCTCATTGCGGCGCAGCAAAATCTCCTCCAGTGCGGTACCTCGTACCTGCGAACTTGGCTCTCCAGTTAACGTGTCCGGTGGTGTAGTACCGGATACCGTGGCGCTGGCGCCGCGTGGTCTCCCCTTCCCCTCTAGTCCCGGAACGGAACAACCTGCTTTCCAGCCTTCCATGTACGCGCCGTGTGAATCGAATCGCTCGCTTGGGCATGTTTACTTCCCTTCTAGATTCTAAATTTTTATATTTTCTCTTTGTCACGTCAATTTTTAGATGAATGCATAGAGCATGTAATTTAGATAAAAGAAATAACTAATTACACAGTTTGGTTATAAATCACGAGACAAATCTTTTTAAGCCTAATTAATTTATAATTAGACATGAATTGCTAAATACAAACGAAATGCTACAGTAGCAAAATTAAAAAAAAATTACCATCTAAACGAGACCCTGGGCAGTCGTCGTCAAGTCGTCCTCCACGACCAGGATCCGGCCTCCGGCCCCTGCGTCCGATGTGCGTTGCACCGGTTGTCATTAATCGTTTGGGTCCCAGCCCAGGCTCGCAGCTTAAAAATGACATCCATGACTCGTTTTCGCGGAGTAGAACGAACGTTACTACCGGACTGGCTGGACTGTCACGCTATTATTATCATCCCCGCACATCGCAATTATCGCTGACTTGAGGTCAAGCTCCCCTTTTGCTTTTTTCATACATAATGATATAATTATTATTACTGAGACTCACAAGAAGAAAATCGCGTGCGTTCACTATTGGTCCCACGGCGATGTGCCACTTGATGCGACGCCTATATATTATACAATGCCAAATTATTATTACTATTTAAGCAACTCTGCTGCTTCTAGACTCCTCTCACAAGTTACTATTTAAGCAGTTGGCTGCGGTTTATTTCTAGTGCAGCCAAATATCGCTGCGGGTGGCGAGAGAGTTCGTTAATCTTGAAGCGAATCCATGGAGCTAGCAAAGCAACGGCACACAGAGTGGCCCGATCACGCACGTGGATGGAATAATTAAGCAAGCTGCAGCTTATATTGCTGGGTGTTGTGTTGCGTGCGAGACGGGCGCGTCAAGAATAATCCTATAGCTAGCTAAAGGTAGTACTACCAGAAGAAGAAAAACCCGTCGACCACGCACGTCCGACAAGTCGATTGACGTACAGTGGGACTGACTGTGGTGTCCGTCTGCCGATCAGTCGTACTCGTATCGTACGTAGCACTGAAGTGAGCCACACACCCAAGGGACACGCACACCATGGATGATTAGCCAATCGGTACAGAATCACCGGGGATGGGATCGGATCATCCGGTGTTCTGCGGCCGGAAGTAACAGTCGTCCTGTTTGGGGCTTCCTTCTTCTCGGCGCTGGACCGCTGACCTGATGGATCGCCATCCATTCCGACCATATCGTGACAACCTTGACCACCAAGGATCGCTGGAGAGCGCTTCCTTGGCCGCCGAGTCGTCCTACTCGTACAGCAGCTCTCGCTGTCTAAGGCCCAGTCTAGATCCAGAAATTTTTGCAAAATAACAGTAGATTCCCTGTCACATTGAATCTTTAGACGCATGCATGAAGCATTAAATATAGATAAAAAATAAAACTAATTACACAGTTAGGACGAAATGGACGAGACGAATTTTTTAAGCCTAATTAGACTATGATTGGACACTAATTGCCAAACAACAACGAAAATGCTACAGTTGCATTTTGCCAAAAATTTTGGCAACTAAACCAGGCCTAAATTAAGCCGACTGCTAAAATATGCCGGTAGTGTGCTGCGCTCCAAAGTCTGAACACGGTTTCCCGGCCTTTGTCTCTCGCGTTTGGAGGGGCCCGGCCGTTCCACTAAGACGACGAGGCGACCGGCACGCGCTCTCCGAGTCCTCTCAGTGACGACAGCGCGGCCAGGTCATAAACAAGCTCATCTCCCCTTGATGAGTTCTGTTTTCTCTAATCGCATCCTACCCTACCGCTACCCACTCCAGTCGGCTATATATAGCAGCTCAGGGGAGACTGCTCTGCTCAGTACCCAACCACAGCAAAGCAACTGCTTCGAGGAGCCTCCACACAGCCCTCGGACAGTCAGTCGGATCTCCACACCAAATCACTCCAACCAAGCCTCTTCCATCCGTGCGCCGGCCGTTCTCTGAAACTCCAAAGCTTGGACTAAATCATCAGCCATGGCCAAGGTACCTGCACTGCATCAGCCATCAGCTCGATTCTTCGTTTGCGCTCTGTCTGTTCTGCGCCTAACTTCGGCTCAAACTGACACTGCTTGTGTGTGTCTCTCCTGACTCTGCAGCAAAAGATCGTGATCAAGGTTCCCATGGCGAGCGACAAGTCCCGGTCCAAGGCCATGGCGCTGGTGGCCGCCACGGGCGGGGTCGACTCCGTGGCCATCGACGCCGGCAAGGACCAGGTCGTCGTCGTCGGCGAGGGCGTCGACTCCATCAAGCTCACCAGCGACCTGCGCAAGAAGATGGGCGACGCGCAGCTCGTCGAGGTCGGCGAGGACAAGAAGAAGGACGAGAAGAAGCCCGACCCCATCGCCGACGCTGTGGCAGCGTACTACAACCAGTACTACTACCCCTACCCGCCGCCGCCGCCGCCGGCCAGCGTCGTCTACGACTACAACCCCTACGGGTACTCGCGGCCGGGCGGCACCTGCTCCATTATGTAGACAGGGCTACTACCATCTCAGCGTGTGCATGTATAGTTTTTTTTTTTGTGGAAAAAGGGTGTGCAAGTGTAGTTTGTGTACGGAATGCTTCCCCTTCTTTTTGAGAGAAATATATGTACGGCTTTGGGACCCTGTGCGCTGTATCATACATGCTACGCACTCGTCAATCGTACAGTTTTCACTTCACAGTTTCAACAATACTGGAGGTTTTGCTCAAATGAAAGTTTGCTTATATGTGTTAGGCCCTGTTTGGTTTGGTTTTGTTAAAGTTTAACTCCCATCACATCAATGTTTCCTCAAATGCATGGAGTACTAAATGTAGACTAATTGCATGCATGTCGGTACAAATTAGGAGTAATTTACGAGACGAATCTATTAAGCCTAATTAGTCTAAGATTAGAAACTTTTTGTCAAATAAGACGAAAGTGCTACAGTGTTTGTTAAACTTTAACTCCTCAAACCAAACACCCCCTTATATACACGCGAGCCACACCTATTCAAATGATGATGCCGTGAAAACCTCTAATTTAATTAATGAAAAGTGGAGGAGAAGTCAGTGTAATCGTTGTTAGGAAAAGTATCCAGCAAGGACTTCTTAGCTACTAGCTTGGTAATGGAAGACCGACTCCTTGTACTGGCAGGACAACAATTTTTTTTAACATTGCAGTCATTACCTATAACTATATCATTTAAAAAGGAAAGGCAAGCAGACAATACAAAATTCGGTTACATACTGAAGGGAGAAAGCTCAAAAACGGTTACAAGTGACTAATTATTTAAATACGGGTTTCTGCAAGTTAGCCTCAACTCCTCCTTTGATTAGAGCAACTACTTTGAGGGGGTGTTTTGGAACTCCTTCGAAAATTGTTGAGTATCAAACATAGGGTAGAATAAGTCCCCGGATTAATGTCATGACAATCCGATTAACCTCCTAATTGATTCTCCTAATCAACTAGGGACTTGGAGGGCTACGCCTATCGGGTGGGCTCACGCGCACCCTCAGGCCCATCCACGGATGGCTTGGCGGGTCTCCGAGGGGCCCTTCCAGAGAAGGCCTCGACGACGAGGAAACGAGTCAAGGCACTAAGCCCCTGTTCGTGTCGCCCACACTCGACGGTCTCAGTTAGACCTAGGACTAGGAGGTTCTCAACCTCGGAAGGAAGGCAACAGCCGAGCCAACACTCCCGAGTACGGTGTTGTCCTAGGGCGGGCCACACTCCAACCTTATCGACACCGAGGATATACCGGAATTCATCAAGCGTCCAGAGTCTAACAAGCGGACAGAGTCGTAGGGCGTCAAACCCTACCGGTGCTCTATTTCACCTCTCAGCCACTACCGGCACAAGGTCACACCTGGGGTGTGATGCGTCACGATGAGGACTTCCGTGCGTCTGTGATGTGGACGATGATGGGCCCACAGGGCAGTCTCCCTCTACATGTGGTGGGATCCTAGCATATGAAGGAAGCCAAGAGGAGGCGAAACCTGGGAAGGCACAATGGCAGCAGACAACATCTGATGATCAGCTCCAAGGAGTGACATAAGATGGCACAGGGCAGTTGGGGCGTTGTCGGCCGCCGCACAAAGATGAAGTATGACACCCGGCGCCGCTAGGGTAGTCAAAGCTTATGACTCAAAGCCCTAGGAAAACCCCTGGCAACCACATAACTTTTACTCACATAGTCCTTACATATATAAGGTGGGGCATGAGCTCATATAGAAGGGATCGATCGAACCATAGCCTAGCAAATTGAGACATTCAGTCTTCGGTCGGCTCGTCGCCTGAGCAACCGAATCCCTAAAACAGCAGCATAGCCCCCTTCACCTATCTCTTTATGTTGTAAGAACTTGATTGAGCATTCTAACACAAAGAACACCTCTACTGTAACATAGGGCTCAGACGCCTGAAACAGAATAAACCCATTGTGTTTTGAGTGCTTAAGCCATTGGAGACTCAAGCATCGACCCATGTCGAACAACTAGATTACTATCATGGAATCAAAACCATGACTGTTGGCGCGCCAGGTACAGGGCAACATCATGTGTGATCGTCACCCTTCAGTGGCTCAGGCCACCATCCTCATTGCTGGATACGGAGGCATTGCCCCCAAGGACGGTGTGCGCTTCTTCGATGAGATCATCGATCTTCGTTGGCAATGCTTTCATCCTTAGGTAGACGTTGATCATAGCGGCGAGCTCCACCTCTACGTCGCTGATCGCAACGGCGAGCTCCACCTCTACAATGCGGTGTCATCAGAGGCCAATGAGTTCCTGGCATCATTCCCTCCAGTTAGCCTCCTACGTGCTGACTTGGAGGTATTCTCTTGACAACCCAACTCGGTTTGGGTCCGAACCCCACCATGGCAGAGCACCGCCAGATGTTTTATACTCTGGCCAACGTTCACCATCAGATTGTTATCGGAGAGGGGCTACCCCCCTTCTGGAGCACCCTTCTAGATCTCCCATACGATATCCGGAATGCCACAACCATGTTTGAGCTCGAGCTGGAACAACTCACAAGCAGGGAGGCGCCATGAGGTGTTGTCCTCTCGGGTGCCACCGGGATTGATGTCTCCTCGCTACAAGTCTTCCTTGAGATACTCTCATGGTTGACTCAGAGTATGACTTTGACGAGGCTGAAAGTTTCTATCCAAGACACAAGTGTTTCTACCTCCACATGGAGCATCCTCCCGCCGATGAGCCTGAAGTCACACCCTTGGACCTAACTCCAACCCAGTAGGCCACCTACCTCTAGGAGAAAGACAAGCACATCAAGGCTCGTAGGTCGACCTCGAGGCCGAGCACATCGAGCTCGAGCTGAAGCGGGAAGAGATGGAGCGCTGACAAGCGAGTAACACTCTCATTCGCGTGCTTAGTGTCCAGCGCGAAGTCAACAATGACTTGGGGACTCCTAGCGCACCCCACTTCTCTTGAGCAGTGTACAACATGGCAGCTGCTACATGCCACCTAGGCAACATCCTCGACACGCCGGACCTAAACACCAACGAGAAAAAAATCAGGAGGCCATAGGTGGAGAGCTCGGCGTCTCACCGCCGCAATGCCACCTCGAGGCCATGCCACTAGGTGCTACCTTCGGATGGGGACCGCTCTGATGCACATGCCCTCCTGACGACAGCAGTTGCGACAGCTCCCCCATGACATCGGCTGGCCAAGGGCGCGAGGAGCCAAGCCCTGACGCGAGTAGAGCTGCGACCTCAACCAATGCTGCCCGCCTATTCGAGATGGGTGCGTTAAGAATAATACTAGCTAAGGTACCAGAAGAAGAACCCGTCAACTACGCACGCCCGAGAAGTCAATGGACGTACAGTGGGCCATTTCAATTTGCTGTTGATGCTAGCCTGGGCTTAATTAACCGAGACAAAAGACAAAAAATTTTGGTCATAAATTTGGTCTTTGGTTTGAAGTAATAATTGAACTAACCAAACTTAGTTCGGTCTTTACCCTCGGGTAACCGAAGAACCTGATAAACTCGAAATACAGAAAAGGCCCATTAACACCTTCTAGCCCAGTAGCAAACATCGGCCCAACATTTAACAACCCTAGCCTAGTAGCAAACACTGGCCCAACGTTTAGCAACCCTAGCACCCCTACGCCAGCGTGGGCATTCGGTCTTACCCGAAAATTTGGTTCAGGTTTTTCGGTCTATTTTTATTTCGGTCTTCTGCTATTGGGAACCGAAGTTCTGCCCCAAAACTGAGAGACCGACGGTTCGGTGTTCGGTTTCTTGTTCGGTCTGTTCGGGTTGGCCTGAAAAGGACCGATGTGCAGACAGGATTGCAGAAGCAGACGAGCAGTTGTGCAGATATTAAATTACACCAGTCCAGACTATCCAATACACGACATACATGAGTTCAGTGAATACTCCCTCCGTCCCTAAAAAAGAGTCATTCTCGTTTCCCAAAAAGTCAACAAATTTAACTTTGACCAAATATATTTAACAAAATATTAATATTTATGGTACATAATTAGTATCATTAGGTAGATCTTTAAATATATTTTCATAATAAACTTATTTGGAGATATAAATGTTGCACGCATTTTCTACAAACGTAGTCAAAGTTGAGAAAGTTTGACTAGCACGTTTCCTATGGCGACTCTATTTTTGGGACAGAGTAGTAAATAAAAGCTGCAACCAAGGTGTCCAGGATTTCATCAAGAATTCAAGACATTAACACACATAGGTTCTATGTTGGGCTGAAGCATTGGACATTGGGCTAATTCTTACTGGGCTGATACATGTTCGGTCTTCTCGGGTAACCGAACATACACACCGATTAACCGAGGTACCGTTTGTGGGGATATAAACCCCTATACCCTTATGGCTAGACATGGGCAAGCCCAGACCAAACGGTCCGGCCCATTACATGACGACACGCGATCCAGATCATCGAGATGGAGTCTCGCGCAAGGCATCAAACTAGACTTGGGAATCAAGCAAGGTCTTGGTCGGTTAGGTTAGAAATCCTTATCTGGCTCCATATGGCAATTGTAACCGGCTAAGATTAGTTTCCAGATCTATAACTTTGCCTCCCAGACTATATAAGGAGGGCAGGGGACCCCTCTTAAAAAACATCGAAACATACTCTAGGGCAATCTAGCTTGTAATACATTGTTCGAGACAGCAATAACAAAGCAGAGCAGGACGTAAGGTATTACGCCCACACGGTGGCCTGAACCTAGGTAAACCCGCGTGTTGTTCTGCATCATCATCTCATTCGTGGCTTGCACACCTGTCTATTGATAATATACTATCTTGGGCATACCCCTCGATAGACTATCGACCAGGTTTTGTCGACAGTGGCGCACCAGGTAGGGTGTGTGTACTGCTTTTCTGGCGTGCAAGATGGTCATCTTCCCTGATTCCATGGCCATGACGGCGGGCCTCACGTTCACGATCGGCCAGATCACCTGGACCACTGGCTCCAATGACTTCGTCGTCACAACCATGGAGGAGGTGCAGATCCGATCTACATCGACTACTTCCCCGACACCGGCATCGACTACGACTATGCTGGCTCCGGCTCCGCCTGTACCAGCACCATCACCTACCACACCGGCAACTCATCGACTTCTTCCTCACTACCAGGGGAGGAAACTCGACAACACCAACCTGATCGACTCCATCGACCAGCTCGATGGCAAACTCTCATTTACCCTAGCTCTGGTCGATTCGCTCCAAGAGTAGTTTACCGAGCAGAACTCGAATGGCTACAACAGATCTACTCAACCTGCTCGAGCCACCCGTTTTCAACAGTTGGGTACAGATCTAGTAGTCACTTCAACTCCTGAAGGGCGCTCCGCTCGACCTTGACCACGCAACTTCGTCAATATGGTGGGCTCTGATCAAGTTTCGATCCATACCACCCAGAAAGATAGCCGTATGAGCTCTAGATCGAGCACCGCGTCCGGTGAGACTACTCAAACCATGGTATTACACCATGTGAGTAACGGTGATGAGGAGAGGCTATATCCTCCAGGCTTTCCTCAAATCCTGGCCTTCCCTCCAAGGCATGGCGCCATGATCAACGTGGTTAGCCAAGATGAAGATCCACCTGCTGGGGGCGAGACCGATCAACAGCGACAAGAGCGATAACAGCGCAATACCAACCGAGCTCAATGTTGCATAGATGAAGATGCACGCCTAGCACAACAGCAAGCAGATCACGACCAGCAAGAAGTTGACACTGCAGTTAGGCGTAATCGACTACAAGGGCACAACCTCAACGATGCTTTCGACATGGTGGGGAACAGACCAGTATTCAAAACCCTAAGCGCCAACGTGGTCGTCGCCATTGAAAGCCTGAAGCGGTTACCGAATACCCCGAAAATCCAAAACATCCGGGAGGATTTGCAGGGTTATCTCTAAGCGACCATGGTTCAAACCAATGAATGTGCCGTGGGGTCATCCGTGTCTGGCACGACTAGTAGGAGCCACCAGCACTCTAGTCGACCTTTTAGGTCTGGTCAACGTGGCTTACGCGCACCCACTGGCACAGACAACCGCGTTATGGACAACATAGCTCCTGGTGTCAATCCAGGAGCTGACGGAGGCAACGACGACAATCGTGGAAACCCTCCCCATGATGACAACGCCACCTCGGCCACCGTCGCAATAACAACGACGACGACTAGCGTAGCGACAACTGGCGTAATGACCACCGGGACCACCGTCATCAAGGACAACAATACGGTGACGAACGAGATCGCCATGATGGCAATTACGATCTCCGTCATGACCTCAACAACCGTGACCTATGTCCTCACATTGAATAGAGAGCTCAGGACCGTGCGTCCCATGAAACCAGTCGTCGCATGGAGTACGATACGGTCCATGGTCCCCCGGGCCCCAAGCAATTCACCAACCACCTATGACAGGTCATCTGGCCTAGAGGTTTTAAGCTTGAAAAGCTTAACCATTACAATGGCAAGGTCAATCCTGAGCTATGGGTTTAACTTTATGAGACTGCTTGCAGATCTACTATGGGCGACGAGCATGTCATGGCCAACTACTTTCCCATGGTGGTCGCCCTGGTGGGGCACCAATGGCTTGTCAGTCTCCCAGAGAACCACTTCGACTCCTGGTATGCTTTGCGTCGAACCTTTGTCGAAAACTTCATTGCTACTTGTCAACAGCCAGACAATAAGTATGACCTTCAGCGCATCCATGACACTAGGGATGAACCATTGCGCGAGTACATCCGACGCTTCTCGGATATGCGCATCAGGATTCCCAGAATCACTGACAACGAGGCTATTGAAGCCTTCATCACAGGTCTGCGCTACCACAACGACCTTAGGGACAAGCTCCTTCATAAACGGCCTATAACGGTGGTTGACCTTCTCACCACCACCAAGAAGTATGCGGATGCCGATAATGCCAAGAAGCTGCTATACGAGGGCACCGGTAAAGCACCGTACTCTCCACGACGCGACGACTACCGCGACAACCGCCGCTGTGACAACTTTAGAGGTCGCAGCGACATCAGGGACCGCTGTAACGACAATCGTGATCGGCGCGACAACAGAAATCAGCACGGCGATCGCCGTGACAACTTCAAGGGCAAGCATGCTCGTGATGACGACGGCGAGGTCAACGCCGTGAAAAAATTTGGTGGGCATCACAATTATGAAGAAGACTATGCTAAAGCCTTAAAGGAGTCTTGCCCAGTTCATCCTAAGTCCAACCATATGTTGGAAAACTGTAAGGTCCTCAAGGAGATCTACCGTCGCAAGCAGGCTTCAGAAAATGCCGACAAGCCTAATGACGCAACAGACCAGCGTAACCGTAGGGACGATGACGAGGACGATCCTGACAAGAACCCCAAGCAATAGTATTAGGAACCGATGAGGCATGTTGCAACCATCGTCGGGGGCAAGGTGTCTATTGAAAGCAAACGCGAGCGGAAGCTGCTCGCCCGCACTTGCCTGAACGTGGCCAAGACAGACGACCTCATTGCAGATCCAAGACTACCCCCTGGTCACACCGAGAAATCAACTTCAGTAGGGCGGATCAATGGGCCACCATCCCTGAACCAGGTCATTTCGCTCTCATCCTTAGTCCCTATATCAATAAAGTGCAATTTGATAGGGTGCTCATCGATGGTGGTAGTTCCATCGATATCATGTTCAAGAATAGCCTGTCAGCATTGAACATATCTGAAGCTGACTTGAAGCCATACAACGCACAGTTCTAGGGGGGCCTACCCAGATAGAGCTCTATGCCTCTTGGGCAAATTACCCTACCTGTGCATTTTGGCACGGCAGACCACTTCCGTACTGACTACGTCAACTTTGTGGTCGCTGACTTCGAGGGCACCTACCATGCTATCCTTGGTCGCCCCGCGATCACCAAATTCATGGCCGTACCTCATTACAGGTACTTGGTGCTTAAGATGCCAACGGAAAAGGGAGTCCTCACTCTTAGAGGCAATGTATTCGTTGCCTATACCTATGAAGAGGATAGCTTTCGCGTAGCTGAAGCCCACGACCTCTCCCTGCGCATTGCGGCAACGACGATGGAGACAAAAAAAAGACTCCTCCAAACCAGCTAGAAATTCTAGAGCTTGAAGCACCACACAAGTCTATCAATTCCAAGGAGTATAAGGAGATCTAGCTGGTCGAGGGTGACTCAAGCAAGACAGCACTGATCGGGTCAAACCTCGATCCCAAATAGAAAGACGCGCTCGTCCGGTTCTTGAGAGAGAACATAAGCGTGTTCGCTTCAAAACCATCGGACATGCCCGGTGTATCTCGAGACCGGATCGAGCACTCCTTGAACGTTGACCCCAAGGCAAAGCCCGTCAAGCAAAAGCTGCGGCGGTTCGGGAAGGACAAAAAGCAGGCTATTAGGGTAGAAGTTACACGGCTTCTTGCAGCCGGTTTTATCAAAGAGGTGTATCACCCAGACTGGTTAGCCAATCTGGTTCTTGTATGCAAAAAGAATAATGAATGGAGTATGTGTGTTGACTACACTGATCTCAACAAACACTGCACTAAAGACCCCTTTGGTTTACCTCACATTGACGAAGTCGTGGATTCCACAGCCGGCTGCGAGCTGCTATCTTTTCTAGATTGTTACTCTGGTTATCACCAGATCGCTTTCAACAAGGATGATCATATCAAGACGTCCTTTATTACACCCTTCGGTGCTTATTGCTACACGACCATGTCGTTTGGGCTCAAAAATACTGGAGCTACTTATCAGCATGAAATACAAGAGTGCCTCGAAAAGGAGATACAAGATGACCTGGTCGAAGCCTATGTAGATGACGTAGTTGTCAAAACTAAGGAATCCCACTCCTTGATTGACGATCTGACATGTACTTTTACAGCGCTCAATCAATATCAATGAAAGTTGAACCCTAAAAAGTGCATCCTTAGCGTTCCCTCTGGTATATTACTAGGCAATGTCGTTAGTCATGACGGCATACGTCCTAACCCAGAGAAGGTGCAAGCTATCCTTAATATGAAGCGACCAGCAAATGTTAAGGATGTCTAGAAACTTACAGGGTGTATGGCCGCCCTAAGCCGATTTCTATCTCGATTTGGTGACAAGGGCTTACCTTTTTTCAAGTTACTCAAGGCAGGCGAGAAGTTTGAGTGGTCGGAGGAAGCAGATATTGCCTTTACACAACTAAAGCAGTACCTTGCATCACCTCCAGTCCTTACTGCCCCCAAGTTAGGAGAAGTCCTTCAACTCTACATTGCTGCGACAGATCGAGTTGTCTCCACTGTCCTTGTGGTCGAGCGCGAGGAGCCCGGCCATGCTTATGGTGTTCAGCGCCCAATCTATTTCATCAGTGAGGTGCTCAACGAGTCCAAAACTAGGTACACTCAGATTCAAAAATTGATCTACGCCATACTCATTACAACCCAAAAGTTGAAACATTACTTTGACGGGTTCCATGTGGTGATCAAAACTGAGTTTCCTCTTAGTACTATTATATGCAACAAAGATGCAAATGGGCTCATCGCCAAATGGGCAATGGAGTTATGTCCTTTCGATCTGGAGTTTACGCGCCATGATACTATCAAATCTCAAACACTTGCTGACTTCATGGTCGAGTGGACCCTGGCCTCTCAAGGACCCGTTGACTACTGGAAAATGTATTTTGACGGCTCCCTGACTATTGATGGTGTGGGAGCGGGCATATTATTCATATCACCAACCAATGAGCAATTACGCTACATCCTCAGGATTCACTTCCCGACATCTAACAATGCTGTAGAATACGAGGCATGCTTTCATGGTTTGCGCATTGCAGTTGACCTTGGTATCAAACGCCTCTACGCCCACGGTGACTCGGCCCTAGTTATTAACCAGCTCAACAAGGACTAGGATACAACTAGCGAGAAGATGGATGCATATTGCAAAGAAATTAGGAAGCTTGAAGGCAAATTTTATGGTATTGAATATTCCCATGTGGTCCGAGACAAAAATCAAGCAGCAGATGCGCTATCGAAGTTAGGATCATCTAGAGCTCAAGTACCGTATGACGTTTTTGTTCAAGACCTTTTAAAATCATCAATTAAGCAAGAAGGCGACCCCATGGTCGAGAAGCCCCCGGACCAGCCTCTGCTAGCTATGGTTCCATCATCAACCACTATGGAACCATCTCCCACCACCGCAGGACCATCTCAGACCCCAACTAAGATAGCGGACTAGCGCGTTCTATTCATTAAGTACCTAACAGATGGCACCAGGTACTCTGATCGAAATGAAAATGAATGCCTTATACGCCGCAGCAGACAATACCTGGTGGTCGAGGGTAAGCTGTGGTGCAAAAATGCGAAAGCAGAAGTATTGATGAAGTGCATCAAGCAAGAAGACGATATTAACTTTTGGAAGAAATACATTCTGGCACATGTGGTAATCATGCTGCATCTCGGACACTGGTTGGTAAAGCGTTTCGCGTAGGTTTTTACTGGCCATCCACAATAGCTGATGCAGAGAAGCTTGTTAGACATTGCGCCAACTGTCAGTTTTTCTCCAAAAGAATTCATGTGCTAGCCCATGAGATCCAGACAATACCAGCCTCCTAGCCTTTTGCGTGCTGGGACCTGGATATGATTGGACCATTCAAACCAGCACCAGATAACTTCAAATTCGTATTCGTGCTGATTGATAAATTTTCCAAATAGATAGAGTACATGCCCTTGGTCAAGGCATCTTTCGAAAAAGCAGTCGAGTTCCTCGACCAGGTCATCCACCGCTTCGGTATACCCAACAACATCATTACAGACATGGGGACTCAGTTTACCGGGAACACATTTTGGGACTTCTGTGATGAACGGAGCATTGTTGTGAAATATGTCTCGGTGGCACACCCCAAAGCTAATGGACAGGTCGAGCGGGCTAATGGAATGATTTTGGATGCATTGAAAAAAAGGATGTACAAAGAGAACGATAAAGCCCATGGCCGGTGGATTAAGGAGTTACCAACCGTGGTCTGGGGACTTTAGACACAACCTAGTCGTAATACTGGTGTCTCACCATATTTCATGGTTTACGGTGCTAAGGCTGTGCTCCCAGCAAACATTGAATTCCGGTCACCTCGGGTTGAGAACTACAACGAAGACCAAGTTACTGAACAATGAGAGCTCGAGGTGAATAGTGCAGAGGAACGACGCCTTGACTCCTGTATACGCATGGCCAAGTACCTCGCCATGTTACGAAGGTACTACAACAAAAATGTTTAGGAATATTTCTTTGTGGTTGGTGACATGTTATTGAAATGGAAGACTAGCCAAGATGGCGTCCACAAGTTGGCAATTCCATGGGAAGGGCCATACATCGTCAAGGCTGTTACACGACCTACTTCATATAGGCTTGCAAGACTTGACGGCACTGACGTGCCCAACTCCATCCACATCGACAAGCTTAGGTGTTTTTACCCCTAATTCTCAAATACAGATATGTACCTTTTTCTGTACTACTTTTGTACTTTGAATTATGATATATATACATATATACTCGACTACAGTTGACTACACTTGTTTACATTGTTGATTCTACAACTACAACAACTTTTTGATAAACAAGTACATCGATCACCAATTCTCTCGGGTTCTCGGAGCAGCTCTGTCCTCGACCTCACTCATAGCGTGCACGAGATCCGCCCTCTGTGTTTTGGGTGGTCGGCAGATGCCCTTTGACCAGACCAGTTGTACTCTTACGTGTATACAGGCTCTGACAGTCTTACACTCGGATCACTGGCCTCTCCAAAGTCATACAGACCTACAGGATGACATCGATTACGCTGGAACAACTAAAAATAGAACATTCTGCTGTTCTAACTTAGTTCTCATCGATTACGCTGGAACAACTAAAACAGAACATTCTGCTGTTCTAACTTAGTTAAATCCGCACGCAATACAAAGCTTCAATGTTTTTTCATACAAAAACATAAACAACTTTACATTGTACTACTCATCACCTTATTACAAGCTCGCCTCTTTGTAGGCACAAGTTTACAATAAGCTTATGAAAATTAACTTCTTCTATGAACTATTTGTATGTTCCTACTACTGTTGGCTTCACCCAACATGCTGACTTTTTGGTAACTCAGAGACCTTTGGCGTGATCGACGATGGAGCTGATCGTGCTTCGCTGGTAGCCAGAGATGGTGGCACTGGTATCTGACCCACATACAACTGAATCGTCCCTCCAGTTGGTGGGGTTGCAGCCAGGCATAAGATGATATCCTTGGTGATCGCGACAGCATGCTTCATCTCCTCTGACCGCAGCTCGTCAGCTCGCTCTACCCCGACCTCCCTGGGATAACCGGCTTCCAGACGAGCAATATCCAACAAGGGGTAGTGGGCACGTACCAAGCTAAGTACATGTGCACCCACATACTCCCTGATGTCCTTCGTCCATTGTTGGAGTCATCCCCACAATTTTTGGGATTTCTCGACTAGGCCTATTTTTTGGTGCCTCCACTTCAGCTTCGGTGAAGTTGGCACCATTGACGTCGAGCACTGGTGCGATCCCTTTCGCCATTTCAGCGCCGGTGCGCTTCCAAGTCTCCCGCTCCTTAATGAGTATCTTGCATTTGCCATTAAGGGCTTCTTGCTCCTTCATGAGCTTGTTGCACTTCTGGGACCACGCCTCGATCTTTTTTGCACCAGCCTGGTTTTGAAGCTCCAGGTTGTTGTGATCTTTCTTCATCTTCTCAAGGTGCACTTTGGCATTTTTCTTTACAACTGCAAGGCATCACGTCGATAAGAATTCAATGCCACAAACTTCAATGAAAGCTACGACAATGATGAGGAATACTTACTCTTCAGATCCTTTGCTAATTTAGCATTCTCCTCCTTCATGGCCTGTTGTGTTTACAGCCATTTGTTCTTCTCTTCGGACAACCGGTCACGCTCAGCAGCTACCTGAGCATTTTCTTCGCGAAGCCAGCTGACTTCGACGTCCAGACCTATGTCGATACTCCGATTATGAACAATATAGTATTATAGCATCCTACAAAGCTTGAGTACCTAACAACAGAAGGGTCTCCTACCTGATCTTTGTTTCTCGACCACTTCCAACTGTTAAAGTACCATGCATATTTTTTCTTCATGCTCAATGCTTTGTCTCGCATAACTCTCTAACTGCTGTTGCAGTTTCTTCTGTTCTGCACTAAGCTATTTGTTTTTTCTCGGCTACAGTCTGCAGTACACAGGATTACAAAGCATTTCTTATAGATTATATAATAACAGATTATACAGTTGCGAGAGGCTTACCTTCACTTCCTCCAGGGATATTTTACCAACTGCTTCCACGGCCTCGACCTCGTCTCCTACTGGGATTTCCATAGTATAGGAGCGGGTACCATAAAATCTGCTTTCTTCTTCATAATGCCCGAGGGTTTCTTCCATGGCTGGGGCTGAAGACTTGATTTTTTCCCCTGGTCTAGCACTTCCAGTTGGCTCCTTGGTGGTCCCAACAACCTCTGCAGATTTTGGGACTTGCTTCTCTGAGGCCGGCTGGGGCTGTTCTTGGTTTTCTGGGGCTAGCTGGTGCTGTCCTTCTGGTTCTGGGGCCTCCCATGGTTGTTCCGGCAGCTCTAGGGCCTCACCATCTCTTGCTTGCCCCAAAACTTTAGTTTGTGGACCAGGAGCAGATGCTGAAGGAGCTTGCAACTCGGGGACTGCCCTCTCTGCTCTGGTCTACTCCAGGACCTGCTGCTCGGCGATGGCAGTATTTGGTGGTGGCAGTGTTGCACCGCCAGACAGTTCTTCTAGCCTTTGGGTCGATGCAAAGCTATACAAATCCATGACAAATAACAAAGGTGATGATATTAACCAATTATTTTATACTCATACAAGTTCACGATGACTTATAGGTTTGTACAGCGGAATACGGTGGCGAACCGAGATTTCTTCACCTTCTCGGGCCTGGCACCCTTCTCTGCCATTGAACCAGTGGTCGGGACTGGCTTAGCCACGTCGCTTCTAACAGCGGCAGCAGACTTTGGGATTCCTGAGGCATGTGTCTGTGGTTGCGGTGGTTGAGGTGTTGGCTCAGTTGTTGGCACCGGCGGTGTTGGCTCCTGCCCTCTAGCTAGTCGCTACCTTCGGCTGCGTGCTACGATACCAGAAACCTCCTCGACCTCCTCATCTTCCTCTTCTGGCCAGTCAGCAATTAGGCATCGTCGCTTGCTGGGTCCTCTGCTTTCTTCAGGTCAATTACCCTTTCTGGACTTTCATTCGAGGAGGTTCCTTGTGAGGTCTAGCCCCTTTTCTTCGTTGGGGCAACAATTGGTTTCTTGCCTGTAAGTCGGCTGGCTTGCTCTGATTCATCTTCAATTGCAAGTCAATCAACTTCGGAAGGATCGTCGTCCACGGGCGACGGTTGTGCATCATAGGCTCATGGTACGACCTCTGGCCACTCCATGCCTAGAGGACAAGACACGAATGTTTGCGCTCTCTCCTGTTCATTAAACTGGGCAACAGAGAGCAACACAAATATCAGAAAGGCAGCACATCAACAAAGCGGTTATTATGCAGAATTTCAATCAAAAGGATAAACTAGCAAACAACAATTGACTTACCAGTAGTGGTGGGCGAGTAAGCTTGAACGCTGGCTCGATGATTGTCAGCTTCTTGAAATTGGGATCCTTCAGATTGAATAGGTCTCGGACCCTGTTCTTCACTTCTTTCGGTTCGAGATCTTCATTCCTCATCCTGGTCGGGTCCATGCGACCCTGGTATTCATACGCCGGGTGCACTCTGGCCTGACATGGTTGGATCCGACGACTAATAAAATTACTGACTACACTTGGTCCATCCAACCTCGACCAAGGTAGCAGCTGCATGATTACCTCAATCTGGACTATGTTCTGCGGCAGCTCTTTCCAACTGTTAGTTTTTTCTGGGACCAAGGATACGTCGCAGTATGAGGCCTGGCTTGGTTCTTCACGGATGTAAAACCAATGCCTGTACCAGTCCTCTAATGTGATCTTCCAAGGGCAGTGTAGATATCCTGACCTGATCCCTTCCCGCATGTTCAGATAGTACCCACCAGCTACATTGGAGCCGTCTCGACCTCCTTTCTTCTTTAACCAAAACAAGTGGCAAAAATAGTCGAGGTGGGGTTGGAAACCACCGTATGCTTCGCAGAGATGGATGAAGCAAGCAACAAGCAACACAGAATTCGGATGCAGATTGCAAATACTGATTTCATAATAATTGCAGAGACCTTGCAAGAATGGATGTACAGGAACACCAAATCCATGAGTGAAGTATTCTTCAAAAACAATAATTTCACCTCCTTCGGGATCCGGGTATGGCTCCAGATCGGGTGCACGCCATCTCGCCAGCTCTTGGGCATGAAGCACACCCATCCGCACCAGTCGCTCGAGGCTGAGTGGGGTGCACTTTGACATATTTCACTCCTTCATGATCTCCTTGCACACTTTAGCCTCCATCTTTGTCTTCCTCGCGGCCATTCCCCGACTCTTTTGACTCCTCCTTTCTGCGGAGTAAAAGGAGGGCGCCGCTCTTCCAAGTGGCTAGGGTTTGGTGGCGGTGATTCAAGCGGCGGCAGCGCGTGAGGAACTTGGGGGTAACTTCGTTGATGCCTACGGCGACGATTGTGGTTTGCACTACGGTGGTGGCACTGGGGCTCAAGAGGGCTCTGTGATGATAATGGCGCGGCGGCGGAAGCAAGAAGACGGTTGATTGCGAATATGCGAGTGTGAGTAGATTGGAATCGTTCCCCTTCCCGGTCATTAAGAGGCAACGTCGATTCAGTTTCCGAAAGAATGGGGCACGTGGCGCGAGATTTGCGGTAACTGACAGATTTCTTCCGCAATAATTACGTCCCTTCGATTTTGGCGCCGTTTGGTCCGCGACCCAAACATGTCTTGTTATAGGCACTGGGTCACTGTTCACACGATGCGACAACAAGCAACTGCGGCGCTGCCCACGTCATCAGTGCGTCAGACTGGACCAGAAAAAAAAACAGGAGAGATACAGAGACAACGTGGTGATGGACTCGCTAGCCCTTGTGCTCTGGAACCTGTAGCCAGAGCTCTGAGCTCTGGAACCTGCAGCCAGACCTCCAAGCTCGGGGACTCGCTAGACCAGCGTGCTCTGAAACCTGTAGTCAGAGCTCTGAGCTCTAGAACCTGCAGCCAGACCTCCGAGCTGGAGGACTCGTCGCTAGACCTCCGAGCTCGGGGACTCGTCGCTAGACCTCTGAGCTCGGGGCCTCAATGCCAAACCTCTGAGCTCGAGGACTCATCGCCAGACCTCCGAGCTCGGGGACTCTTAGCTAGACCTCTGAGCTCGGGGATTCGTCGCCAGACCTCCGAGCTCGGGGACTCTTTGCCAGACCTCTAAGCTCGGGGGTTCGTCGCCAGAACTCTGAGCTCGGGGATTTATCGTTAGACCTTCGATCTCGTGGACTTGTTACACCACTTCCTGCCGCAGGATTCGTCTTGCTCGACTATATGTACTATGCTTGCATACAGTCGATGGACGCTTATATTCTTAAACCTTGATACAAGGCTCGTTTTTTGCCTTCCAGCAAGCTCGGGGACTACATCATATATGATGTACCTGACGGTGCATCATGTTCATTGGTAGACTGCCGACCAGATTTTGTCGACACCGTTCGGTCTCTAGCAAGCTGGAACCGAACTAAAGACCGAGGACCGAATTTTCGATCTGTTCGGGTTCGAGTTCGGTCTGTTCGAGTTCGGTGTTCGGTCTCGGGTTTTTTTGCCCAGCTCCACCCCTATGACCCTATTCGGCTGGCTATATTTTTAGTTGATGCTGATTTATTATAAAAAATACTATTTTAAAACTGGCTAATTTTAGCTGATAAGTTCACGCGAACAGAGCCGTACATCTCTCGCGCTCTCCCAGGCTCTCAACCCCCACGCTGCCGCCACTCCTTTCGGCCTTTTCCCTTTTGTCTCCTATAGTTGAGTGCCCGTGTGTTGCTACGGGAGCTAAAGATTAGAACAATGCATACAATTAACAGTCAAACTAAATTGTCAAAATGATAGATTATTAGATTATGTGATCAAGTTACCAAAGCTCAAGTTGTTTCTATTTACCCACCTTTTATGCAACAGATAGATGACTTCGGATCAAACCGTAGCAGTGATCACCACGATATTATGTACTCACAGCTCAGGAAAAGCCAGATTGGTCTGGTGCTCAGCTTAACTTGCTTCGACCACCAAACAAAATGCTTGTGGGAAGCTGAAGAAACCACTGTTAACTGCAAATGTATGTGCCATAATTTCTTCTCGAAACAGACACCAGGTGAATGTTACTCAAAGGAGATAGCTCACATGAAACAACCCAGCACTCCATTTATCGTCCACATCTTTTGCTTAAGCAAATGCTCTGTAATTTGGTTGAATAACATCGAAGTAGAAAAATAGTCTGCTCACAACCAACCAAACCAACATACACCTTTTAAGCGATTTGTCAAACCCGAGACAGTCTATACCTGCTCCAAACTCAACATCCTGAACAAGCACCTCCCCTCTGGCCTGGTAGGATATTGCTGTTGTTATCGAAAGGTCCACTGTAACACCCTCATCACTTCCTCCTCTTCCTCAGCTGTGTAGTTGTTCTTCATGTTGAACTTTTCACGCTTGTACTCTTGAGTCTTCCCCTTCATCATGTCCGTGACGCTCAAGCAGGTCATGTTCAACAGGCCCTTGATGTCCAGGTAGTTTGCAGCATGCGAAGACCAATTATATGTTAAGTATTTTTGTGTCATGAATGTGACAGTCATGCAAACTATTCTGTGACTTTATGATCTATGACGGTACACAATACAGTCAAACAATGTATTTATTTCTTTTGACACTATAAATGGTAAAATTACAAACCAATATCAATTCTGTAAAGCTAGTATTATCACTAAACATTGACCATTACCGAGCATCCAAGCCTTCGACCCCACCAAGCATGGTAGAACTATAAAACTGCAATGGTTGTAGCGCTGGGAGAAGGATTCGATAATTATTGATTACCGATTCCTTCTTGTAAAACTATTCTCCTTTGTCTTAATGAAACATGTGTTAGAGACATGTTCGCGAAAAAAAAGAACCATAAAACTGCTCCAGCTTAACCTAAATCATCAGCCAAACCTTTCGGAATAATTTTAAATATCTATGGATCAAAGTACAACATTGATTATGAGTAGAAAGGTATAAACCACTCCTAATTACCAAGTGAACAATTTCAAATGCTTCATTTTTTCTGGTTATGCTAGAGCAACTTAATTGACACAACCTTAGTATATATATAAGAGCAAACTTTACATGTAAGGGTAATTTTTTGACTCATATTATCAAAGAAGACATATCAACCCTGCACATCTTATCACCCTTAAGCAATTTGCCACATCCTACAACTTCATCTTGTGTTTGCTAGAGCAAGGCCGAGGTCCCATAGTTGTGGTCTCCAGTATCCTCCAGAGTTCACTACATCAACTCCCTTTCTTGCAGTCTGGCCAAATGGAGGATGACACATAACTAAAAGACAAAATGAATTGAAATAAATTGTTTGGATGGAAGCATCGCAGCTTCTTGATAAAGATCAATAATAGCATAAATAAAATATGAAGAAAATCTGGAGCTTCATGTTGTGGATGGGTACCATGAGTCCTATGCTTGCACGCTGGCCTCCATGACGGCAGGGTCTCACCAGGAGCATCAGTGCCAACTCCAGCCTGCCATTGCCGTGCAAGAAAAGAAGCTAGCATAAGTAATTTGGTCTAAACTTCAGTCAAGAGCGACATTAGTAAATAAGAAAGAACAAATGCATAAACATCTCACATTCATGTGTCAAATAACATTGCAGTAAGTTTGGATAAAAGTAAAGTGTGCATTAAATGGTTATTTTAATTTTTGCAAATAAAGAAATTATGTAACATATAACCAGCAAAACAACAAAGGTATGACTTGTGGCTCTGAAATCTCGAAAGTAGTCTCATGAGTGGTGAAAAGAGACTGGATCTCTGAATATTCTTGTACAGAAAAAAAAACACAAGAGGAACCTAGTTCCATATTCCAACAGTTTTATAAATGGATAATGAGATTTATATGAGATTCATAAGCTTCCAACAAACTTATAAACTGAATCCAGACTGAGAATACAGGCTTAAATGCTACATTTGATCACTGGACCCAGGTATAGTATTTGAACTATGCCTAAGTGGCACAGTCTAAAATTATGGCAGCACAAAAGTGGCCATCTAGAGGTTAAACAATAGCAAGAACACATTTTAATTGTTGCAACTCCTTTTAAGAGAGCTAAATTGCACAAAGCATTTACGTGGAATAACTATTCTTGATGCTTCAACGGATAACAGAGACAAGTAGTTTTAAAATTTAAAAACAAACTCCCTCTTAAACCTTGTCCTTCCCTCCTCCCTCTCTCCACTTGAAGATTAATATCGATACAAATGGAAAAATAATTAATTTAAGTAGAGAGGTGATATACCTTTTCCAAACACCTTGGTTAACAATTAAATTGATCAACAACTTCTTCTCAATTCAAAAGACAAACTAAAGAACAATGTTTCGTCTTTCGAAATGAGCATGGAAAAAGGAAATCATATCTTTACAATTTTGATGTAATATGGGGGTTGATGGAGTTAGGTTGTGGATGCTGCAGCACTAGCTGCTGTTTCAGAGCTGGTAGCACGGGAGCAGAAGGTGCAAGCATATAGCCACCATATAGCAGACCTAGAGGCTGTGATGGTTGAGGTGCTTAACAGCGAGGACGACCTTGAGCCGGTGGAGCGGAAGAAGGCATGGTAAATGGAGCCGAAGCCGCCCTTGCGGACCTTGAGCATGCAGCTAAAGCCGTTGGTGGCTTTGACGAGCTCATCGAGATCAAACATCTACAAGCGCTGTGCTCCCCGCTCCTCCGACAGCTCCTGGATGCTCCGTGTGGGCAATTCTATCATTGCAGAATCCCTGTACTTCTTCATGCCCCTGATGATTTTGATAGCCACCATTTCTTCCTTTTCCCTGTCCCAACACTCCAACACCTGAACAAAGCTAGACACATTCAGTTATGAATATAAGCAGGACGAGCAGATTAGTAACTACAAAAGGTATAATAAATAATGATAAAGCAGTATGATTATACATATTATAATCCTCGCAACACTATGCAAATAATCAATAGGTCCCTTGAATGAGATTTTACATTTACCAGACTCCTGACAGAAGCAGCCATGACCAACGTTAGTTTCAAGCACAAAACAGTGATAGTATTCAAACTTGTAATGCTAAGAGCGAATCCCACTCGCTGCCTGCAGTGGTGCCCTCACTACTATTCCTATGACCAAGCACATCAGTGGTCCATGATTTGACCTGTACAAGATAATAATTTTAATATTGTTTTGACATTGATTTGACCTATACAAAATAATAATTTCAAATTTGTTTCGACTTAGAATTTAGGATCACCAAGAACGAAGAATCAATTATATGTTTAAAGAAGTGGATATGAAAAGGTAAATATCCAAACCAGCTGATAACCACTGGATATTGCAATATTGGAGATGATCTAGAGTGACACTTTCCGAAAAGCATTTTCACAAATAGGTGGTGAGCATGAGACATTGCCATTCATAGATTCAAACAAAGTGAACCAGATTAAGCGCAGACCGGAACTGTATGTAGTTGCTAACCTGCGTCGGGGTAGGAGGAGCCGGAGCGAGATGGGGAAGCAGAGCTGGAGCCGAAGTCAGGGAGGGCACGGGCGGTTTGGCCTCCACGGGCTGCTGCCACCGCGGCGGGGCGGCGGATCGATCTGAGGCGAGCGTAACGCGGTGGAGTGGCCGTGTGGACGTGTGGTCACCGCTCCACGAGTACCAAAACCTAGCGGCAAAGGGTGAGGAGCGGAGGCCGGGTTCGTGTGCAAGGGCAGGGCGGAGCCAGGGCGGCTCATCGTCGTCGTCCTCATCCACCGCCGCCTCCGCCTACCCAACCTTCATGAACACGAGCTCTCAACTCGTCCTGCCACCACCAGAAGGGGCTCACCTCCATTGGTGGCAGTTCCTCGGCGGCGTAATTAAACGGGCAGCTAGAGCAGGGTGGTGTGGCGTGGCCGAATCCATGTGCAAGGGCGGGGCTGAGCTATTGCGGCGGGGACGGCCGTGGGCGCGGGTGCGGGCGGAGAAGGCGGCCGTGGGCGGTTGGTTTCACGATCTGTTTTTTCTGCGGGGGGAGGGGCAGGTGACGGGAGAGAGCCTGGTAGGAAGTGGTGCGGATGTTCAGTTGGTGCGGGTGGACGAAAGGACAACCATCGAAGCCCGCACGCAAAGAGAGGGACCGAAGCACGGGGGATTAGCGTGGAGGCGGACCGATTATTATGCGGTGACGATAACATTTGCTTCTTTTAGTTGTAGAGATACATCCGCCCCTAGCGCCACCTCCTGTTCGCTGCAAATGGGCCAGCGGTTACCCTCCATCCTTCTCTGGCCGCCCGACAGCATGGAGAAGGCAGCTGAGCTGGCAATGGCACGCAAGCAGACCGCCAGCCCGCAGCCCACCACCCCACCTCCTAAACCCTAGGCCTCGTTTAGTTCGGTGAATTGGGGAGAAAAATACTGTATCAGAATTTCTGTAGCATTTCGTTTGTATTTGGTAAAAATTATCCAAATTTTGACTAACTAGGCTTAAAATGTTCATCTCGCAAAGTACAACAAAACTGTGCAATTAGTTTTTGATTTCATCAACATTTAGTACTTCATGTATTTGCTGATATTTTAATATGACAGAGAATCTTCTTTTTTATAGTGAAATTTGGGGAGAATCGAGGAACTAATCAAGGCCTAGCCGCCTCTGCTTCCCTCCTCCGCTCTGCCCCCCTCTCTTTTACTCCCCTTTCCCCGCCGGAGTTGCGTTTCATTTGAATAGAATAGGCGAGCGGGGAAGCATCTCCTAAACCACCCTCCGCTCTCCCCAACCGCCCCGAACCCTAGCGTCCCTTCCGCGCCGCCGTCCGGATCTCTTGGGCTCGCGTGCAGCGGGGATCCATCCAGGCTTGGGTTGATTTCTCCTCTGCGCGGTAAGGAACCCTAATCCTTTTTTTCTCGGATAAATCGTTCTTTTCGGTCAGCGGGATCGTTCGTTTCGATGCTGCCGCTCTAATCTGATTGTTTGTTTCTCTGGAATCCGTAGAGTTCGTCGGGTATAAGCTTGCTTGCTGCGTGAGTAATGCAGTGCTCTAGTAGCGGTTCATTTTTTCCGTTTTTCTTTTTTTGTTTTGTTTGGGGTTTAGCAGAATCCCCCTGGCCCCTGTCATGTAGGTGTTGATTTACGCGGTAGGCTTTGTTTCGCTGCCGTGCGAGTTATAAGGTTTGTCTGTAGTTTTCAGCGTTTTGAAGTTGTTCATATCACGATTTGGCAGATGATTTATGTTCACCAAGTATCGGGAAGGCATGGAGAAGGTTTTAGGGCCTCGTCATGTTTCTTTAGTCCTTCGCACTGGGTAACCGTTCCAAACGGTCCCGCACAAGTGCTTCTGTTGTTGCGTAGCCCACTTTTGGCAGTTCTCAGTTGCTAATGTTAGGGCGAAGCCAGCTGGAAATGATGTTGGGGTCAGCTCCACTAAAATGATAGAATTAAGCTAGAGATGTAAAGGATTTGTTAAGAAATTATAGGATTTCGCGGACTGGGTGATAGGGCCTAGCTTCCATATAGTAAATACATCCATCTGGCCTGGCTTCAATCAAATCGTGTGAAGCACTGTGGTGTCCATATGCCTTAGCCTTAGAAGCTAGGGTCATCTCAGGTTTGCCTTTTTTTATTCCTTGGATTTTAACTGAGACACAGGCTGTATGTGCTTAATGGGGGTCTTTAATCTTGTTGAAACTCTGGTCATCTCCTTTCTTAATATGTTGCCTGCATCTAGTCACTCATGGTCATGTTGTGCCTAAGTTTGGTGGATCAGTGTATTCATACAATGTGGTGTAGATATGTGTGTTTGTTCTCTGTGGGGCGATATACCTTTGTTACCTGTTGGTCAATATAATTTGGTCTGCATTGGATGCTGATGATGTTAGGGCCGTGACCTGTTCATCCTATAATATATTTATTTGCAATTTGGGTATACAATATTTACACTTTCGCATTTCTTTATGTTTTTTTTTCTGGAACACGCAAGAGAGCTGTGTATCATTATATTAAGAAGGAATATTTATGTTTTCTTCTTGTGTAATATCCAGCTGTATCATGAATATTGTTGCTGGCTGCATGGCGTCCTTTTCTGTTATTAGGTTAAAAATTGCTTATGGTGTTATTCATTTTCTGCTCAAGTTGTATTGTATGATTTATGGCTTCTTTGAGCATGTTCTTTAGCTTTGAATGGTCGCACTGATACATTGGTTGATTTAGCTGTTTAGTGATAATCTTGGATTGCTGATGAGGCTAAGCAAATATTATGGATATGTGCTTTAATATGGATGAAAAATTTGCACAGTGCCTTTGTTGAATGAGTTGTTTGGCTAATATCTGTGCTGTGAACAATGTTCTTTTGAATGCAACGCTCAACTCTCTCTGTCTGGCTGACCTTTAGTTATCTGCACTGTTGATGCATTACGTTGCTTGTTGATTTTCTGTGATTCCTTGCTGACTGGAAATCTGTTATTTTTTTATGTAGGATACAGCCATGGATATCACTCAGGTTCTGCTAGCTGCTCAATCTCCAGATGCTAACCTTCGAACAGTAGCAGAAGGCAACCTCACGCAGTTCCAGGAGCAGAATCTTCCTAACTTCCTCCTCTCCTTATCAATAGAGCTCTCGAACGATGAAAAACCTCCGGAGTCTAGAAGGCTTGCTGGTATTATCCTTAAGAATTCTTTGGACGCAAAGGATTCTGCTAAAAAGGAGCTACTGACTCAACAATGGGTAAGCGTGGATCCATCTGTCAAATTAAAGATCAAGGAGTCGTTGCTGGTGACACTAGGATCTTCGGTGCATGATGCAAGACATACCTCTTCACAAGTCATTGCCAAGGTTGCATCAATTGAGATACCACGTCGAGAATGGCAAGACCTTGTTGCCAAATTACTGGGCAACATGACTTCTCCAGGTGCATCTGCTCCTTTGAAACAGGCAACACTAGAGGCATTGGGGTATGTGTGTGAGGAGATTTCTCCACAGGACTTGGAGCAGGACCAAGTGAATGCTGTTCTGACTGCTGTTGTCCAGGGAATGAACCAGACAGAGCTCAGCCCTGAAGTTCGTCTTGCTGCAGTTAAGGCCCTATATAATGCTCTTGACTTTGCTGAGAGTAACTTTGCAAATGAAATGGAGAGGAATTATATAATGAAGGTGGTTTGTGAGACTGCTGTGTCTAAAGAAGTGGAGATCAGACAGGCTGCATTTGAATGCCTTGTTGCAATAGCATCCACATATTATTCACACTTAGATCCTTATATGCAAACCATATTCAACCTGACAGCTAATGCAGTGAAAGGTGATGAGGAACCAGTTGCACTTCAAGCTGTTGAGTTCTGGAGTGCTATTTGTGATGAAGAGATTGCACTCCAAGATGAATACGAGGGATCTGAGGATGGCAACTCTACTGTACACTTTCGCTTTATTGAAAAGGCCCTCCCTTCACTTGTACCGATGCTGCTAGAAACTTTGTTGAAGCAAGAGGAAGATCAAGATCAAGATGATAATGTTTGGAACATTTCTATGAGTGGTGGGACGTGCCTCGGACTCATTTCTAGAACTGTTGGTGATGCAGTTGTCCCTCTTGTGATGCCATTTGTCGAGGCCAACATCACAAAGCCTGATTGGCATTGTCGCGAGGCAGCTACTTTTGCATTTGGTTCTATCCTTGAAGGCCCCTCTGTTGAAAAACTTGCTCCACTAGTCCAGGCTGGTCTTGATTTCTTGCTTAACACAATGAATGATGCAAATAGCCAGGTAAAAGATACAACTGCTTGGACTCTTGGGAGGGTATTTGAGCTCTTGCATTCTCCAGCTGGTGCAAACCCAATCATAAATAATTCAAACCTTCCTCGTATCATGTCTGTGTTGCTTGAGAGTAGCAAAGATGCTCCAAATGTGGCTGAGAAAGTCTGTGGAGCTATTTATTTTCTTGCCCAAGGTTATGAAGGTGCAGAGTCAATGTCTTCTGTGCTCACACCTTATCTACCTAATATCATTGCTGCTCTTCTTTCTGCCGCGGACCGTGCTGATACCACCCATTTCAGGCTTCGTGCTTCTGCTTATGAAGCACTGAATGAGATTGTGAGAGTCAGCAACATACCTGAAACTTCAGGCATCATAGGCCAATTGTTGCAGGAGATCATGAGAAGATTAAACCTTACATTTGATCTCCATATACTTTCTTCTGGTGATAAGGAGAAGCAAAGCGATCTGCAGGCTTTGCTATGTGGTGTTCTGCAGGTCATCATCCAGAAACTGAGCAGCACAGATGCAAAGTCCATAATTTCTCAGACTGCTGATCAGTTGATGATGCTGTTTCTGCGTGTCTTTGCCTGCCACAATTCTTCTGTTCATGAAGAAGCAATGCTTGCAATTGGTGCTCTTGCGTATGCAACTGGTCCAGATTTTGTTAAATACATGCCTAACTTCTTCACATACCTGGAGGCTGGCTTGCAGAATTATGAAGAGTACCAAGTGTGTTCCATCTCTGTTGGGGTGGTTGGTGATATTTGTCGTGCCTTGGAAGATAAAATTTTGCCCTTCTGTGATCGCATTATGACTGTTCTTCTTAAGGACCTATCAAGCTCTATGCTCAATCGGTCTGTGAAGCCTCCGATTTTCTCATGCTTTGGAGACATAGCTCTTGCTATTGGTGAGAATTTTGAGAAATACCTACCATATGCCATGCCGATGCTCCAAGGAGCTGCAGGACTCCTGGGTACTCTTGATCAGAGTGATGATGATATGGTTGATTATGGCAACCAGCTCAGACGCGGCATTTTTGAGGCATACTCTGGTATACTCCAGGGCATCAAGGGCCCAAAAGCTCAGCTGATGATCCCATATGCAACCCATCTACTACAGTTCACTGAAGCTGTCTTCAAAGATAGGAGCAGGTGCCTTTCATTTACATTGTAATTTCTGTTCAATTTTTTTTGTTACCTGTTTCTTACAGCTATAATATATCCCTGTTCTGCTGTTGTTTGTGCCATCAGGGATGACAGTGTGACAAAGGCTGCTGTTGCTGTCCTTGGGGATCTCGCAGACACACTTGGCCAGAGCTCAAAGGATCTGTTCAAGACCCACCTATTCCATGTTGAGTTCTTGAGGGAGTGCCAAGCCCAAGAGTTGGATGATGAAGTTCGGGAGACTGCACAATGGGCCCAGGGGATGATAAACCAAACGGTGGTTTCTTAATGTGGGATGGTTTTGGTTTGTTGGTTATGGAAGGTTTCTTTTGTGGCTGTGCCAAGTTCATTTGCCACAGATGAATGAAAGGATACCTATATATATATATGTAGCGTCAGTCTTAGGATCCTGGTAGGCATTTGTGCGATGTTGTTGGTCTGTCAAGCCGGTGTGCGTCACATTGGACCGGGTGGTTTCTGTCCTTGGATGTCTTGAACAGCAAAACTTGGTTTATTTATCTTGGTATTTTTTAATGCCAGTGATGTGTTTTGCTTCCTGTTTTTCATTTCTTGTCCAGCTGATCAAATTTATATAGGATGCACACACAGACAGATACAAATTTGATCTGCTGGACATGTTTGGTTACTGGTTATTCCATTTCCATGTCATTATGGCTTCTAGGTTATGCATTGCTGTGTGTGTACTGTGTAAGGATGTATGTGGGGCAGATCAGTGGTAGTTGAGGTGTACAGTCTGTTACCGGCAGAAATCGGCTCGGTAAACAGATGGAGCATGGAGCAATCGAGAGAGCAAGGCAATGTTATTAGATAGTAATAACTAGATCGGATTGTATTTGTGGTTTTCCTTCATAAGCAGAAAGATTTTATCTATATTTATTTCTTATTCCATATGTTACTTCTTCCAATGATTGAGTGCCTACTGTGCGTTACCTGCAGAACCAAACTTTCAGTGTGTCAGTGAGTGTGCAATTAGCCCTTGCATATTTTCCCTGTTTTCATCATTACTTTGATTCATGTCTTTGATATTTCAGGTTACATCTTCACTACGAAATCGAAGAGTTAGTCCCACAAAGAATAGAGCTCCACATCTTCCACAAGAAGGAAAGAACATAGTATGACATTATTTTTCTAATTTATCTAATGAAAAAGACTCTTGGGGCCTTGGTTGAAATAATGCACGATTTAAAATTGTAAGATCTGTTAGTGTTACAATATATATTATATAACGAGTTTCTAGCAGTAATGTACAGCAACTTAGCAGAAAATAAGGTACATAATAGGCTTATTTTCTGATCTTCCTTCTACCCTTTTCTGCAGTTCAAAATTTGGCACCAGATCTTTGTCTTCTCATGTGCTTGGTATAGTACACTTCATAGGTCTCCTTTCAGGAAGAAAATTTCCTCTAATACATGTTCCTGTTAGTTAATTCTGTCATATTCTTGTAAATGAGCAGGACTGCTGAGTCCCAGTCCATGCCTATGTCTTGTCTCCTCCCCCTACGTTGCTGCCCTCCTCACACTACAACCTCAGCCCTCACCTGTCCATGCTCAACAAATCTTCATATTCAATAGAGATGGCATCAACTGTGAAACCAGCAGGTGAGTAGTCAGCACTTGTGTCAGTTGAGCCTTAGTCCTCTACGTTTACCAATTAGTTTCAAGATAGGGGACACACAAAAAAAGAATGCCTCTGACCTGCCAAAGGCAACACTATTCTCTCATACAGATAATTTTCTACTTATCTTTATTTTTCCCTCTGAAATTTTTGAAGCCCTGACATAGATCAGTTCTACCTTCCTTTGCCACAACAGGATTTAATGTCGCCATGCACCCTATTCCCCTAAATAGGTTACAAGGATGCAGAGTTTGGAATTTTTTTACATCAGTTGTAATTAGGCAGTACAGATTTCGTTCAAAGAGTTTGATGGTACCTTCTAGTGTTAGTATTGATATTCAAACGTCCTTTGTATGCACTATGTGCAAGGTCTACGCTGTTGGAGGCCATATCAGAGGCGCATCCTTTCAGTGTATCCTTCAATCTCTAATGCATACTGATCATACTACAGAATCAAGTTTTGTGCACCGATTGCTGCTCTCACTACATGATCTTCAGCAGAAACATGGGCTCTACCACCATATGGTAATGTCTTTAATTCCTTATATTCCTCTGCTACAACTAAACTTGCCAAACAAGAGAATGCTGAGAATTTTTTTCCACATCATAGTATAAATAACTCCATACACAAATCCATGTTGCATTCTGTTTCAAACCGAACTTGCCTGCTGAGAGTCCTAGAGAATCCAAATGACTGCCAATTATTCAAATGAGAGAAGGGGACACTGAGCCTGTCGAAGGACAATTTAATTTTTTCATTTTCCTCGGATTTTTCTTTCAAACATTCAGCCATTGACTTCGAAATAGCATAGTAAGTACTGATTCAATAGTGTTACATGAGCAGAAAGTGGGACAATATTCTTGGTTCTGTAATTTATAAGAGATTATTCCTTTATGCAATATGAACTCCCATATGAAATGTTTTATTGTTCTTTGCTCAAAATGCCATACGACCTTTACAGGAGAAAGAATTAAACTACTGCCACAATCAGTTGTACAAGATATATATTTTTTGTTTGGGCAATATCAGCTGCCATCTAAAATATACACAAGTAGATACCTCTTCTCCTCTATTAGGCAATAAAAGTGATTTATTCCGCTTTCCTAAATAGTGGCATCTAACAGTTTGATCAATCCTACTGATATTGAGAATATCTCTGCTGTCAACGCTATTGATGTTGAAATTATTTCTAAT
This sequence comes from Saccharum hybrid cultivar R570, assembly GCA_038087645.1. NCBI lineage: Eukaryota > Viridiplantae > Streptophyta > Magnoliopsida > Poales > Poaceae > Saccharum > Saccharum hybrid cultivar. Next base: position 2,874,388 of record JAQSUU010000191.1, on the reverse strand, counting down.
GAGCTTGAGTTGGTCATCCCAAACTATGGTTGCCCAACAATGTTTAAGTTATGGACATCTTTCTACTGTTGCATCCCTGTACATCTATCAAATGTTTGGTTTTTGAATTATGTCATCAATTCCTCCCTACTGTTCATTTCTAATTTTACTTCGAATATTTTTGGCATAACCTGCTTCTTCTATGCCAGAACGGAGCATCCTGATTCAACAGCTGCTGTTGGGTTCCAAAAAAAAAAAAGGTTACCATACTCTCCAATACTGCAATCCTAATCCCTTGCAGCTCACCTTAGCAAACGATTTTTTTTTTCATATTGATCGTACCTTTCCACTTTACCATGTCATTCAAACACTTGCTGTTTAGAAGGTACTGCTGCGGATTTACAGAAAAGAGAGATGGAAGTATTGTTTAGTTTATACTTTATAATAAGATTGGAATGTCATACTCTTGCATGGTTATGCATCCATATAACCATCTTTTCGACATTAGCATGCTATTAGTTGAACCATGTCGTTGTCACCTAATTGACAAATAAGTTCATCTGTAATTTTACCACAATGCTTACTTATTTCAAACTTGCTTTGCTACACCTGCGGCAACGCGCGCGGGGTTTCCTAGTTTGATAATATTTCAAGGGCCAAAATTCTAGAGTCCAACACAAGTATGAGGGGCCATCTGCTAATCGTTGCAGTAGTCAGTAGATGCTCAATCCAGCGGTCCATATGGACATTTCCATGCTCCCAACCTATGCTAGTTGGCATTTGCACAGGATTCTAATAATAATTCTTGAGTCCATGTCTTGTGGTATTTTATTCAACTTCCTTTTTAAAATGGGGGTGTTGATCTGTACTAGCGGTAATGGCAAAAATGACTATTACAAGAAAATCTTTACAAAAAAAGTTATTACCAAAACTAAGGCCTGAGCTGTTATCTCCATGGGTTGACCAAAACCGTGTACAGGCCCAGACGCCCAGTCGAAACCTTCGTGTGGTGACATAGCACGCCGCACATGACCGCCGTCATGGCCGACACGACCGCGTCCCACACTCCCACTCCCTCCCCCACCTGCCGAGACCGAGGCCGACGCCGCCCGAGCCAACCGGCAGTGAAGGCGGCAGTCGGCCACCGCGGCGACAACCTTGGCTCCCCATCACTCTAGCGCTTTCGGTGTGGCTTCTGTCTCCCCGGCTGGGCCCGCCTCTTCTCGGGTAAGCTGCAAAACCCCCCGAGACCCCAGGTTCTGGTCTTACCTTTGCTGCTTCGATTGAGTCGCGTTCTGTGCACCTTGAAGCCATGGATGGGGAGGCGCCGCAGCTGCTGCACTCTCTACCGAGAATGCTTATCGATCATCGGGTGCGTTCGATTACGCTTTCAATTGCTGCAATGAGAGTTGAATTGATTGAACTGTGAAACAGCTACTTCAAATTTCACGTGATGTGGGGTTACAGTGGCAATGCATAAGCCCACATGGAGCACTGAGTCTTTGAGGTGACACACTGACATTGCAACTGAATACCCTGTTGATATGGCTATGGCTATGGTATACGTTGAGTCGTAGATTAGGTAGCGTGTTCAATTCGACGCACTTGTATTTTGGTTGTTCCTCGACAGTTTGTGTGATCCTTTTGCCTTCCACCTGTAACTAGTTTGTGAATCGCAACCAGGCAGAAATATGGGTTTACATAGTTGCACCTGAAGAGAGCAGAATTTCTGCTCATCATGAAGAAAGAGGCTTGTTGCAGAGTTCAATGTGGCGGTTTAGGCCACATTGAGCATACTCCACATAATTTTGCGTACATCTACATAACTTTGAGTGGTTTAGGGCATTTACATTTCACTAGTGGAGCATATTCTTGCTTGCCTTTGCTTTGGTATGCTATTCTGCTCTCCATTCAGTTGTGTTGCAGTGTGGATGTTGACCCGGCATTATCTCTGCACTTGAAATTTGCCACTGCAGAAAATGGCATGTCCCAACCTTCTGAAAGCTGCTGTACTCTCAACCATGACATTACTTGCTGTACCACTTGAGGCATCAGCGGAGACGTGCCAACCACCTAATTCTTTCGCCAATATGCCAATTTTCATTGCTGTAGCTCTAATCGGAGCTGCTGTTGGTGGTAAGACATCTGAACATGTGTGCTCACTCGCATCATTGCTTCTTACATGCAAAGTTGATGGAGATGGTTCTTACTTAGGCGCTATTTTTTTTTCGTCTCTGATTTTTCACATGTAGGATTGTTAGCACGCCAAAAAAGGCGGAATTGAAGTGGCTCAATAATCAACTTCACCAGATCAATGCAGCACTTAGAAGGCAGGCACAGATTGAATCATTTGCGCCTGGCCTTACTTATGCGCCAGTTGGGAGAACAAATGAAACTGATGTTATTGTTGACCCAAGGAAGCAGCAGTTGGTCACACACCTGAGAAATGAGAAGAATTACATGAGGAATCAAGATCTTGATAAGGCTATAGTGGAGTTCAGAACAGCTCTTTAGCTTGCAGAGAGCATATGAGATCGTTTTGAAGAAAAGAAAGCTGCACGAGGACTAGGTTCATTTCTCCCTGATAATCACTGTTATTTATATTTTTGTTATCATAGTGGATGAACAGTGCTTAAATAATATAACCTGTGCTGTTCTTAAGAAGGCATATATGCTTTCCTAGCTCTCATAGAAATGGTCAGTCTACATAATATTAATCAGCACAATGTAGTTGACTGATGGAGAACTAGCACTGCTGTCCTAACTAACAAGCATTAGCTAAGTAGTGGATATTTGTATATAAAAACTGAAAAGTGACTGAAATGTTTGGTGTTGTTTCACCTAGGTTGCATTTTCTTGCCGTCCTTGTGTTTCAGTTGCTCCTGCATGAGATGACTGTTGTTCCACTTTGAATTTTGAATAATTCCTTTATTTATTGTAAGCAAAGATTTAGTTGGCAAACCTTCTGGCAGAATGATTGCCAGGTGAAGATCTTGAAGTAAAATTTTGAATTAGTTTTTTGCAAATCCCATTAGATTGTAGATTTTGCAGTTAGGTGGATATCGAAGATCTTATCTAGCTTCTTACTGAATACTTATTTGCATGTATCCTTTGCTCTCTCATTGGAGATCTGCATATCTGAAATAAGTTGACACAAATTTTAATGTGAACTAGTTGCAGAGTTTATATCAGCTGTAAAGCGCATAAGGTGACTTTAGTTTTTAACGATGAATTTAATGTCTTTCAAACTTCTTGGACTCTTTTTTGGGAGATTTCAAACTTTTTGTTTAGTTGCCTCCAACAAACAAAGCTATCTAGTTTGTTGAGGTTGCTTTAGTTTATACTGGTGTTTAATGCGTTTTCCAGAAACAAAATCTCTTGTCAACCTTCTTTGTAGTTCAAATTTCTAAAATTAAATACACAGCAGATGCAAAGCGTCGCAAATCGCAATGGATTGTTGAGTCTTCAGATAGCTACATACCAAAGATACTGTAGATTTTTATCTTCATGTGTACTTAGTCTGTAACTTTGGAGATTTATTTACATGCCGGAGATTACTTGAAGCAAATTCTGACTTTAATTATGTTTCAAACCTATGGCTGAGTTGTCTCGAATGAACAAACTTATGTAATTTGTTCTTGTTGTATTGGTTTGTAATGGTGCTTTAATTTTTATTTTCATGCACGAGTTTTGTCAACCTTCTTTATCAAACTTCAGTCATTATGTTTCTAACCTATGGCTGAGTTGTCTTGAATGAACAAACTTGAAACTTATGTAATTTGTTCTTGTTGTATTGGTTTATAGTGGTGCTCTAATTTTTTTTCATGGACGATTTTTGTCAATCTTCTTTTATCATCCCCATAGAAAAGAATTCAACTCTAGTTTTAAGCTTCAGTCACCAGCGCAGGCAGACACAAAGCGTCAGTACGCTTTTTCTCATGAAGTCGATCTGTCACATGGGAATTTCCTCACTCGCTATTTGGCTTCTGATTAGGTGCATCGCTGCATAGCCTCGGAAAGTATCGAGAAGCAATGAGGCAGTACACCAAGGTTCTGGAGCTAAGGAGACGGGTGAAGATTCTGGCTGCACCGAGGCCTACGGTGCCATAGCTGACTGCTACACTGAGCTGGGCAATCTGGAGCTAGCGGCGAAGATATATGCAAGTACATATCGAGGCTGCAGCCCGGCGAATAGAGAGCTGGCCCCTGATTTCTTACAGACGAGACAGTGAGTTCCGTCCTGTTGGTTGAGTTTTGTTCGATACAAGGCGTGGGTTTTGTCGGTCTGTTTAACTTCACTGCAGGGCTTGGATTGTTCTGAGAACGATTTTGATATTTGTATAGAAAGAAATATTGATGGTTTCTGATATTTATGCCTGCCGAGCACATACGGTTGCAGTTGTGATATTTCTGCAACCCATGGACCATGGTTAGGCATATCTGTACATAAAAGTTGGGTTGGCTTCATATATTATTAGAAAAAGAAAAAGCAAAGTGTTTGCGTTTTTTTTTGGTCTCATTGGAGACGTGTTTTGGATATACGCGTCCTTGATGACAATTTGCAAAAACAAAATTAAATATACAAAAGTCTTGATCAAGATACTAAATAGCGTTCGTAGCGGCCGCAATAGCGTTAGCGGCCCTTGCTGCTACCGCTACGACGTAGCGACTTGGATGTAGCGGGTTGAAACTTAGCGTCTGCTATTTGACGCAGCAAGCCGCTATAGCGGCTGTTATTTGACGTAGCAGTCTGCTATGGCGGCATAAGTTCAGAACATAACTAGTTCATTTTTAGTTTAAAATATATTTGACCAAGAATCAACTCTTTGAATACAATTAAATGTCTATTTACACTATGTTGTATTTGGTTGAATTTTTTCTGATGTGTAAGAAAGTAATTTTAAAGATATTATATGCCTAAATTATATGAGATTATTATATAATGTCATTGGAACTTAGCGTCTGCTATAGCGTCCGCTATCCGCAATGCGCTACGTAGATGTCAATCCGCTACAAATCCACTATTTGTTACCTTGGTCTTGATGCCACGATCTTGTATATCAGACCCTGTCCAGTAGCAAAAACAACAAACTCATACAACATTCTAATAATCAAATAAGTGAACAACAAGTATTCAATCCAATAAAAAAAGTCTATAAAATTAGTTTTAGGGCTAGTTGTTGTTTAGTGGTGAAATAGTTTTCATACGTCTAGGTTTGTTACTTTAAAGCCTCGCCCTTGTTTAGTTCCCAATTCCATCCTCAAATTTCACTATGCAAAAAGAAGATTCTCCATCACATCAAAATGTCGGCAAATGCATAGAGTACTAAATATAGATGAAATAAAAAACTAATTGCACAGTTTTGTTGTACTTTGCGAGACGAACATTTTGAGTCTAATTAATAAATTTTTGAACATTTTTTTACACTAATCGGGGCACCCAAGTCCGGATCTAAACACGGGCCTCATCAGTTCACAACCTCCTCCTTGAGGCAATCGATTTTTCAGTGCGGGACCGTCGGCATGCGGCACAGCAAAGCTCTCCAGTCGGGGACCTGCGAACTTGGCTCTCCAGTTACCGTGACGCCGTGTGGTCCCTCCGGTCCCGGAACAACCTGCTTCCAGGTACGCGCCGAATCGAAATCGGTCACCTGGTCAGTCGTCGTCCCAGGTCAAGTCGTCCTCCAGGCTCCGGCCCCTGCATCCGATGTGCGCTGCACCGGTTGTCATTAATCGTTTGGGTCCCAGGATCTATCGCAGCTTAAAAATCACTCATCACTCCGTTTTCGCAGAGTAGAAAGAACGTTCCTACCAGACTGGATGGACTGTCTCACTGGTGCTATTATTATCTCTGCACATCGCAATAATCGTTGACTTGTTGTGGTCATGATAGCTCCCCGTTTATTTGTCCATGTATAATAAATTACTGAAACACAAGAAGAAAAATCGCGTGCTTCTATGCTCACTATTGGTCCCACGGCGATATGCCACTTGATGCGACAGCTATATATATTCTACCGTGCCAAATCATTGATAATTACTAGCTCGCAGCTGGCGGCAAGAGAGTTCGTTGATCTTGATTGAAGCGAGTCCATGTAGCTAGCTATTAGCAACGGCACAAAGAGTGGCCAGATCACGCACGTGGATGGAATCATTAAGCAAGCCGTAGCTTAATTACATTGCTGGGTGTCACGTTGCGTTGCGTTTTGCGTGCGAAACGGGCGCGTCAAGAACAATCCTGGCTAGCTAAGGTAGTACCAGAAGAAGAACCCGTCAACCACGCACGTCCGACAAGTCCATTGACATACATAGGGACTGCGGTGTCCGTCTGCCGATCAGTCGTACTCGTACGTACTCTACATAGCACTGAACTGTGCCACACACCCGTCCAGGCCCCAACCCAATAAGGGACACGGACACCATGGATGATTGGCCAGGAAATACTTTGACACGGGCGTCCGTCCGCCCGCGTCCATTTGGACGCGGCTCCCACTCCGGCCCTGGTCTCGTCCCTCTACGTTGCAAACCTATATTTTAATTGTTTCAGATTTTTAAAGAAATGTTGCAAGTGTTTCATACGAATGTTGTAAAATTAGATCGGGATGTTGCATATGTTGCAATGGCTACACAAGTATGTTGCAAGCGTCTGTTTCAAATGTTTCATCTGTTTTTCAGACATACGTTACAAGTGTTTTTATTTGGATGTTGCATACGTTTTACACATATATTGCAAATGTTTTATTTGGATGTTGCATATGTTTTGCAATGGTTTTTTCAAGTTTTTCAGGTGTTTTTTCAAGTGTTTTCAGACGCATGTTTCAAGTATTTCATTTGTCTTCAGACGAATGCTGCAAATATTTATCTGAATGTTTCAAAAGTAGATGAGGTGTTGTACATGTTGCAATATGACTCACCTGCCATAGCCGCCTGCTGCAGTTGTTGTGGGGGGTGGGGGGTGGGGGGAAGCAGAGGGATGGAGTGTTGCGCGGCTGTCGGCGCGGAAAGCGGAGGGAAAGCGCGTGGAGCAGCGTGGGCGGTTCCCGCCTGGGCATAGCCGCTGACGTCTTTCCGAACGTCCGAACGCTAGTATTTCCATTGACCAATTGGTAAAGAATCACTGGGGATGGGATCGGATCATCCGGTGTTCTCCGGCCAGAAGCCTGGAACGGTAGTAGTAGTTGTACTAAATCATACCATATTATATGTTCATTGTGTAGATCTACTCATGTAGAGTCCAACAAAATTAGATTTTTTATTTTATGATTTTTCTGTGATTTACTATGATTTTTTAAAGATTCGGTTACTGTAGCAAACTATGGTTACTGTACCAAACCGCCGTCCAAAACTGTCCCAGGGGGTAAAGTAGACGGTTTTGGAAAGTTCAGAGAGGTAAATTATACCGTTTCATAGTTTGGGGTTAAGTAGACCACCCCTCATAGTTGGAGGTGATCTAGACTTTTTCCTTCCAATATTGCAGAAGCTTACTCCCTCCGTCCCTAAATATCTGTCGCCGTTGGTGTGTGTGTCGTAAGTCTGACTTGATTTGTAAAAAATATGTGCAACATTTGTATCTCAAATAAATTTATTAAAAAAACTAGATTCAAATATCTTTCCAATGATACTAATTATGTACTATAAATATTAATATTTTTTAATATATATTTAGCCAAAATTGTTTCTCGGTAAGTGAAAACGACAGATGTTTAGGAGAAGAGGGAGCACGTGCTAGTGTGCTACGCTACGCACTCGTACAGTATACACTTTACAGGTCCGATTCCAAGAAATATTCCAAGCTTTGCTCATTCTTGTGTTACACCCACGTTTCACGCCTTTTGTTTTTCTCGAATACACAAGAGCGTTGCATATCTTCTTTGTACTAAGATAGAAAAATAGTGTATAATTTTATGTTAAATATGGAAGAAGGTTTTCATACACTGCGCCAATGATAGTTTGATGCAAATTCAACCGGGAGCTACACGACGATCACACGACCTGTTTTAGTTGAAAGAAAAGATGAGCCTGATTACACAGCCGCTAGAGCCTAATTACACAGGCGCTTAGACAAATGAGGCTGATTCCACGCTTATTCAAATGATGTTGCCTAATTTAATTAATGAAAAGTGAAGGACGTGTTTGTGTAATCGTTGTTAGGAGAAGAACATCCTTATGAGATGCTTATCTTTCTTCGTTGGCTCCTCTGTTCATGAAAGATCTGCTGACCTATCCTGCCCGGTTACTAACTATGCCTCCTAAAGGAACTTTGTTTTGCTTCTCAAAGATAAGGAGTTTTCTAAGAGCTTCAAGGGTCAAGCATTAATCACCGGTTTCAGTTATGCCCTTGATTCAGATTTTTTGTCCTAATATGCCTACTTCAACGATTCATATCCCAGTTGGTTGGCATCGAAATTTTCTCTTTCAAATGTCCTGTCCATGAGTCAAAAATCAAGTTCGAATTGCTCTTGTTCCATCAATTCAGTAGGTTTGACAGTCTCACGAGTGCATGTATCATTAAGGACTTCAGCTGACTTGGTACTCGAGGACCGACTCCTTGTGCTAGCAGGATAATATTTCTTTTACGTTGCAGAGCGCTGCCATATTGCTTTGTTTGGAGTTGCTTCTAAGGTGATTTTGGTGAAAAAAAAGCAAAGCAACCATCCCAAATGCCACGGTTTCGAGTCAAATTTTCCTTTTTGTGATTTCCCCACACCATTTCAATGTATAGTCTTCCTTCAATTTCAATGTGTACTCCATCTGTCCCGTAAAGAAAGTCGTTCTACGGCTGAGAGGTTGTCCCAGAAAGAAAGTCGTTTTAGGCTAGCATAGGCCTTGCATCCTATCACTATCACCTCCCATGTGCCTTGCTCCCGTCGCTGGCTCGCTCTCATCCCCTTCCTCCCACTTCTCAGTGCATGTCTCCACTCTCCAGCTCCACCATCGACGCCCGTCCCCACCCCGACGGCCGCCGCCCAACAGCCCATCTCCACCGTCACCAGCAGTCCCCCTCATCTTCTCCTCCACCGGCTGGAGTCCGGCACCCAAACTCGTCGCTTCCAATGCAGAGATCCAGTGCCCTTCCTCTGTTCCTCACCTCCTCCACCGGCGGCCCCATTCCCTTCTCCTCCACTGGCGCCCCTCCAACTCTTCTTCTCCACCGGTGAGGAGGGCATGGGGGAGGAGCGCATGGTAGCAAGGAGTGCTCCCCCGAGCATCCGGGCGCGGGAGTTGGCCGAGCAGACGCTGCTCGCGCGTTGACGAGGAGGCCAGCACCCTCCTCCTCTTCTCCTCGTTCGAGATCCGGCTCGCTCCCTCCTCTTCTCGTCCCCCGGCAGCCCCTTCTCGCTCCTTCTCCTCCACTGGGCTCCTTCTCTTCTCCACGGCGAGGACGAGTGTGGATCTGGGCCTGAGAGGACGCCGCACTGGGGAGGCCTGCGCACCGACAAGGATCACTCGCCCTGGCGTGGGGTCGGCGGCACCGGTGTGGGCCGCGCAGGGAAGAGATGAGTTCGGGACGGATGTCATCGACGGCGCAATGCTAGGAACTATAGGGGCATTGAGATCATTTGATCTTAGCATTGGTAGCTGCGCAGTTTCCTAGAACGACATTTAATCTGGGACGGAGGGGGTAGTCAGAATCTGCATTGAAGCAACTATAGGAGACTCTATTCTTGCACCTCTCCACCCCCATGCGCCACCCTGCTGAACACCCGTACGCCGAGCTCCTTTATGTAGTGCTCCGCCTGACTGCTCCTCTTCTTCGTGCTGCACCTCCTCCTACATCGCACCATTGCCGCCTTGCCGTCATCTCCATGCATATCACTCACTCGCGAAGTCATCTTTGCGAGGCCCGAAGGTGTTGTGGACTTATGCTTGAGCGAAGTCACCCTGGTAACGAAAAGGCGCCAAGTCTGATTTTGACTCGTGTACGGATGAACAAAGGGCCAAAGTGTCCCTGCATATGAAGAAATATTCTTAGAATCTAAGGTTAGTAGGGAGTATTTCGGTCAACTAGTTGTAATCTGCGCACAATAAGTAGTGCCCCTTATGAATAATGACAGCAGAACTTCACTATTTTGTCTCATTCCACTCTCCCTCCTCACTTTTCTATTTGAGTTCGGCAACCAAGCGTCCAAGAATTCAGTCGAGAACAACATTAGGCAATATGTTCGTCGACAGCGAGACGTTTGTGATAATTTCATCAAACTTGATATATGTTATCTCATTAAACTTGAGATCTGCCGGCTTAGTCTGTTTTTGGAATGTGCTCATAGGAGTGCTATTCCTCCAATGCTATGAAACTTGTTCCTCGACAATGAGTCGTTTGTGTTGATTTCACGAAACTTAAGATTTGTGGGCTTAGTCTTTCGGATGTCCTTGTTTAAGTGCTATTCTTTTAGTGCTACGCATTTATTTGTCGGTTCATCAAACTTAAGATCTGTCGTTTCACCAAACTTGAGATCTGCTGACTAAGTTTTTCAGATGTATCCATAGGAGGTGGGTAGCATCTGTATTATATGATTAAAAAAACGTTGATACATGTCCTTTTTTTTTCTTTCCCCTTCTTTCCTCCACATACTATACTCACTATGATTCTGAGCACCAAGGCATGCTGCTTTAGGGAATGACGGAACAAAAGAAGCCATTTTCTCCGAGGTACAGTACAGCAGCACGGAGTGTTTTGTTGACATTCACTTGTTGGGTTGTTGCTGACTCTCATTCAGCGCATATATCTTCAGCGCATACTTCCTCCATCCCTTCATATCTGTCGTCATTAGTGTACGTGCCATAAGTTTAATTCGATTTATAGAAAATACATACAACATTTGTATCTCCAAATAAATTTAATAAAAAACTAGATTCAAAGATCTTTCCAATAATACTAATTATGTACTATAAATATTAATATTTTTTAATATATATTTAATCAAAGTTATTTTTCGGGAAACGCAAACGATAGATATTTAGAAACCAAGGGAGAAGTGCAAACGACAGATATTTAGAAACAGAGCGAGTATGTAGTTAGAGAAAGCTAGGCCACCAACCATAGAAAACTTGCAAAATCTCATTCTCATCTGGAAGGAGCACATGACGACCTTCGATCGTGATGAGCGAGCAAGCCAGAGAGAGAGAGATACTTGTTGAAGAAGAAACGTCTCCAGATCGCGTCAGCGCCGGAAATCCGAACTTGCTGCCGCTGAACGGGCACACACATTTGACAGCGGACTTTAAGGATTAATTAGCATTCCGGACTCCGGAGGAAGGAAACGTGTTTCGCCGCTCGCCGCTGACTCAGCTCGCATTGAGTGATGACCCACCATTTAACCTCTCCAGATTCCAGAACGCGGTTTCTTCCGTAGAGAAGGACCAGCTTTGGTTTGGAAACCGTCTTTTCTTACTAATCACGCCCGAATAATGACTCCCCAAAGTACGTTTTGACATAAGTAAGGTCTTTTTTTAGACTTGGCCATGTCTAAAAATAGTGACGCCAGAAAAAAAAACATATCTTCGTAGCTTCTTCATAGACGAAAATGGTTTCAGCTTCATTTCATTAAACTTTTAGAGAAACCCAACAAACAAAAATCCTACCAAATTGTACTGCCTCTTCGTACTTACATAAGACCCAGTCACCCAGCGCTATAATAAATACTCCACAACACGGGACATTGCTAGCAGGACAGCAAGCTCTTTCTCCCCCCCACTTCGTCTCTTTCTCCAACTACCTACAGGCTACAGCGCTCTCACAAGAAATATATCCCCAGTTCAAGGACCTTCACACAATTCAGAGCCTCAGCAAAATGAAGGTACAAATGCCATAGCCTCCCTGATTGTTTGCAGCTGCAGCACACGTAGTAGTGTTTTACTAGCTAGCTTCGTTCTAATTAAGTTTCAGCTGAAAGCCTGGATCACTAACGCCGGTTGTCTTTGCGTGTCCTTGGTGCAGCAAAAGATCGTGATCAAGGTGCAGATGAGCTGCGACAAGTGCCGGTCCAAGGCCATGGCGGTGGTGGCGGCCACGGGCGGCGTCGACTCCGTGGCGATCGACGGCGAAGGCAGGGACAAGGTCGTCGTCGTGGGCGAGGGCGTCGACTCAATCAAGCTCACCAGCGCGCTGCGCAAGAAGGTGGGGCCCGCGCACCTGCTGCAGGTCGGCGAGGCCAAGAAGGACGACAAGAAGCCGCCGGCCGCCGTCGTGCCCGCTTACCCGCCGCCGCACCCGATCACCGTCGTCTACGACCACCCCGCCGGCTACTCGTGGTACGGCTACCAGCCGCAGCAAGACACCACCAGCTGCTCCATAATGTAGAGACAAGTAGACGACAGACCATGCATACGTAAGTACGGTCGTACCCGTACGGATAGTATTTATTGGAATAAATTAAATACTCTTATATATTTGTATGCGGCTGGATTCTGCAACTCCTGGTTTTCCTCGCACTGGGGTTGAAGCGGACACCATATTTTAGAAATGTAATATGAAGTTCTAGGAATTTTTATGAGAAACAACACATAATATTATACTAGCAAATAGGCTCGTGCACTACAATAAAATGTACAATTTATTGTAGGGTGTTCAAGCTAATGATAATAAACTAGTACCTATTTTTGTCAGATTTAATTGAGCTTGATCCAACCTTAAATCAAATAAATTTCAAGACCCATAATAAATGTCAGTGCAATAAAGGATTAATCTCGTAAGGGAAATAGACATGAGACCGACTTAATTTAAATAATTAAGTGCTTGTTGTGTGCACTTGTGAGTTAAAACAGATGAAAGGCGGGCCACATGCTTGCACGCGTGCTGTGACATGATCGGGCTCAGATGACTAGGGCATGATATGAGTGGAGGGACGTCGACAAAGGTGCCCAAACTCAAAATGAGAAGGGTGAAACTAAGAGACGATGAACCAATGAATAAAAAACTCAAAATATATAAGAACGGCGTGAGAGTGATGGACGATGAACCAAGGAAAGAAAAACTTAAAATGAGAAAGGTGAGAGTGAGGGATGACGAATCAAGAAACATAAGAAGAGTCTAGAACAGATGGACATGGGAGAGAGTGTGACAGAAGAAACAATTTTCCTTCTTTAATATTAACTAAAGAGGAGAGTGAGAGTGAGGGAATGATTGAGCCAAGAAATGAAAAAGCTCAAAATAGAAAGGGTGAGAGTGGGGAATGATGACCAAGAAACAAAAAGAGGTGTGAGAGTTAGACAGCCAGAAGAGAGAATGAGATGGAAGAAAGAAATTTCCTTTTTTAGCTTTTTATTATCCTTTTCAAATTGTAAGTCGCTCTCTCTCTCTCTATAATGATGTCTACTTACAATTTAAGTGGAAGGTATATATATGGATCCAGAAAGCTCGGGTTCTAAATGACTAAGACAAAGGTCCGGAATTTCAATTGTCCCTGTCTGATTGGAATTTGGAAATCTGAGAACAATTGGAGCAAGTTCGAAGTCAAACGTTCTTCTTCGAGTATTAATTAACAAGTGGAGCCCAGTTTAATAGAAAAAATGCACATCACTCGCATTCCGACACGTAGTACGTATACGTTTCAGCATTATGCAATCAGTGGAGTTGACAAGTCAATAAGCTGGCTGTTCAGAGGAAGAGACTTTAGGTCCTGTTTGGTTTGTGAATTATTCAGTTTAACTTCCACATCAATGTTGCGGTAAATATATGGAGTACTAAATGTAGACTAATTGCATGTATATCGGCACAGATTAGAAGTAATTTACGAGACGAATCTATTAAGTCTAATTAGTTCAAAATTAAAAACTTTTTATCAAATAAGACGAAAATACTACGACGCTGGTTAAATTTTAACACCTCTATCAAACATACCCTCATGTCACACGGACCATCCTTTCACGTGCCCTCGACGCTGACACACGAGGAGGACCAGGTGCCCATGAATCTTCGAGTGAAGTGATGGAGGGATTTTGTTGGGAGTTGGGACCAAATTCCCTCTACCGCTCTAGTACGTGGCTACACGCCGAACAAGGACCAAATATTACTGTAGACTGTAGCTCATTAATCATTACAGTTAAAATAATTTTCTAAGTCTACGTCTAATTGTATCATTATCTTACTTCTACTATTATTAAGCCATGAATAATTTCTTTGATTTCGGACCTTTTTCTATTTTTGTTTTGCCGTTTTTTAGCCGAGGAGATCGTTCTAATTTAATTTTATTTTTCCCATATCCTAAGGACCGTCCCAATAAGTTCCGATTTTATTTTTCGGAAACGCTGCGACCCAAGCGTCTGGCCCTGCAAAAAATATCGGATAGACTCCAAACTATCTCAACCACTCATTCTCTACGTTAATTCTTATCCACTAATTTCTCAGCCTTCCACCGACACCGTCTCCTGCTCCGCCTCTTCTTCATACTCGCATCCGCTAGTGGCTCACCCCACTCCATCCTGCCGCGCCCCCTTACCCCACTGCGCCGTGCGCTTCACCCCACCACGCCGCACGCTCATCCCTTGCCGCGTCCCACTCCATCTCGCCGGTCGCGATCGTGGCATCATCAAGCCACCACCAACCCGACGCCACCAGTAGGAGGCCGTTGTCGGCCTTTACATTGTCTCCTGCGGCCAGCCGAAGATATCATGACAGGAAGGGATGTCCAGCAGTGGAGGTGTATGTTGGGTTGTTGTTCTCGACGTCCTCCTGATCCGAGCTTGCTGGCCACTACAGTTTCCCACTAGGTAGGTCATGACCGCCGACGATGCTGTGTTTAAGTGTTTCAGGAGTTTTCACACATGTTGTAAGCCTATGTTTCAAGTGTTTCAGTTGTTTCAAATATATGTTTCAAGTGTTTCATATGGATGTTGCATATGTTACAGTGGTTGCACACGTATGTTGCAAGCGTCTGTTCCCAATGTTTCATTCGTTTTTTCAGACGTATATTGTAAGTGTTTTATCTCGATGTTGCAAATGTTTCACACATATGTTGCAAGTGTTTTATCTCGATGTCGCGTATGCTTGCAATGATCTTCAAGTGTTTTCAGTTGTTTTTCCAAGTGTTTCAGATGTATGTTGCAAATGTTTCAGCTGTTTCTGATGTATGTTGCATGTGTGTTTATCGAGATGTTGCGAAAGTAGATCAGGTGTTGCACATGTTGCGAGCAGGCGAGGGAAGCCAGTGCTAGCGGAGCGGTCCTACGGCCGCAGGCAGTCCCCACGTGCGCGTGGGAAGCGAGGCGGGCGAGGGTGGTCCCCACGGAGCGATGTGGGCGAGCAATCGGACAGTCAGGCAAATGAGCAGGTGAGCAAGCAGCGCAGGATGCCAGTAGTCGCGGTCGTCCGAACGGGGTGTCCGTTCGGACGTCCGGGCGCTAGCAGTTCCCTTTATTTTTTCTGAGTTGCACAGAGAAGCAATCTGTCAGGCACACAGAGGGCGGGAGTCAAGGGTCCGTCCACTCCTCCATTCTGCCCTGTTCCTACCGTATGTTTTTTTGTTCCATTCCTCCAGTTCTATATTTTTTTTGTTTTTCCTCCGTATTGATTTTTTTCAAGCTCAAGCCCGTGTGGAAATAGAAATAGCTAGTAAGATGGATAATATAATACTCCCTCCATTCTAATTTATAGGTCATTTTAGTTTTTTTTAGATACACAATTATTATGTATCTAGACATACTTCATATCTAGGTGCATAGTAGCTGGAAAAGCCAAAACGATATATGATTTAGGACAGAGGGGTGTAACAATATACAATTCCATTTTTTTTGTTTTTTGTCATTTTTTCCAGGTTCAAGCAAGTGTGGAAATGGAAATAGGAAGATTAATAATCTTGGTCTATATCTATACTAAAAGGATCACAATGCCTAGAGGGGGGGTGAATAGGTGTAATATGAAATGTAAAAACTTTTGCAGCGGATTAAATCAGGGTATCATAATTTTCAGTCCCAATTGAAATTCCCATACTTGCCAAAAAAATTCAGGGAGGACCAAACTTTTGACCCCAAAGAAAAATGAACTAGCTAGGGTTATGAAAATTAAATTGCTCAAATGCTAAATTGATTTCACCACACATGTAGAGATGTAGTACAAAGTGATTCCACGCTTTTGCTTGCTCCACCACCTACACACAATATAGATCTGGCCACCACACTAATAATATAAAATACGCAAACACAAGGTCACAAGCACATGGGGACACAAGATTTATCTGAGGTTCGGACACACCACAAAGTTGTGCGCCTACATCCCCATTGTTGAGGTGACCACAAAGGCCTTTAGAGTCTCTTTCATCTTCACTCTTTCCCTAGCGACCACAAACATAAACCCAGGAATACTACTATAACAAATGGGTAATACAAACTTCCCGGAGCACCTCTAAAAGGTCCTAATATGGCTAGAGGGAGTGAATAGCCTAATAAAAATCTACAAGATCACTAGAGCAATTTGATTAGTAAGACAAACGGCGTAATGCAATTTTGCTCCAGCTCTACAAGGATTGCAAGCCACCTATCTAAATAATTTTAGTTGCTATAATCACTAAGCACGTACAAGAGCAAAGTAGCTACTCACTAAGAGCTCTCAAACTTGCTACACTAAAGAGCTCCAGTAGAAGAACTTAAGCTACAAAGGAAGCTCTCAAAGCTAGCTATACTAAAGAGCTTGCTACAACTAGTTTGCGAGAAAGTAATAGAGAATTCAAGATTGTTATACTGCCGCATAGTGGATGAACCAATCACCAAGATGATAACCAATCAATACACCGGGAAAATACCAAATGGCAAAAGACACAAATATTTTTCTCCCGAGGTTCACGTACTTGCTGGCATGCTACGTCCCTGTTGTGTCTGTAACACCTCAGGTGTTTAGCTCCTTAATTGCATTGCATTTGTATAAGCATAAGCATGCATCATTCATGTTATTTTATGTGGTTGCAACAAATGTGGTTGTTTTTATAATTTTGTTTGGCTCACATCATGTGACACTAGGGGGTTGGTGTAACTAAAGGGTAGAGTAGCCAATTATATCTCACAACACCTTAGCTATACTTAGGGTCACTAATGGAGCAAGGTTCATGTTGACCAAAATCACCAAAATGCCCTCCAAGGTGTAGTTGACCAGCATTTAGACCTAGGATGCTCTAGTTTGACCAATTAGAAAGTCTAGCTTAGAGACCTTGCATGGAGGAGCACCCTTAAGCAAAGTTGTAGGGAATTTTATGGGGAACAAAAGTCTCAATATGACCATCTCATGAAACTGGCCAGAACATGCTCAAAAATGGCCCACAAGTCAGCTAGAAGGGCTGTCTCAACACTTAGAATTTTTCTAAGTCTCAAAAGTGTCCCTCCAGTTTTACTGTGACCTACTTTGGAAGCTTGTAGTTTGCAAATCAGACAAAACCAGCTCCAACTCATGTTGACACTTTTGTAGTACTCATGTAGCTCTACAACATTGCCAACATCACCATCACCTAGTTCTAAATGGTTTAGGAGATATGGTGTCGAGAAAATAGGGTTTCAGTCGGTGTGACTCACTGAAACTCGGTTTTAGTTTTCGGGTGCCTCACTTTAGGACGCTATATCTCAATAACTAAGCCGAACCAGCCCTGGAGCCAATTGACAAAGTTATAGCCCTCATGTAGCTCTACAAAATTGGTGTAATCATCTTCGACTAACTCCAGCTGGTTTAGGAGATATTCTTCGTTGAAATCGTGCTGTCAATCACCTAATGACGGCCTTCATTCAGTTAAAACCGGCCTCGTTGCCTGTCGTGGCCGACCGGAGGCAGGACAGCGGCGACGCGTGGGGGCTCGGTGGCGGCCATGCGCCGGCCACGGTCCCACCAGTCAGACCACAGGGCCTTCAAGGACGCCACGAAGCCGGACCCTGTCCCTCACTCGCGCCTCTGCTTCCCTCTCGCCCTCTCCGAGCCAGGGCAGAGCACCGAGGTGCCATTGCCACCGTGCCGCTTCCCCACGCTCGTGCGCCGTCGTCGTTGAGTCTCGGCTCAATTCCTCCCGCCAGTGACCCCGCGGCATCTCCCTCTACCACCTCCACCCTTTTCCGGGAGCGTTTGAGCGAAGGTGAGGCCACATTGCTCGCTTCCGCCGCCACGGTCGCGTTCGGGACCTCGCCGGAGTTTGAGGCCACCGTGGTCAGAGCGGCTCGGCCCTTATCATCCCTCCCTTTTCCCTTAGTTAGCTTTCCAGTGACCCCGGAAAACTTGGAGCGGGCTTGGTTGAGGCGGTAGAGGCTCACCGTCGCCGGTGTACCGCCGCGCACCTCCGCCGTGCTGCCATGCCCGACGGTGAGTACCTTTCCGTTGCTCCACCGCCCCGTTATTGCCACCAATCGATGTAGTTCGATGACGTGGTCATGCTCGTCCATCCAATTTCGTCAGCCGGCTCACCGACGGCGAGCTCCGGTGACCATAGTCCCTCCCCTCCGCCTCTCTCTCCCTGACCGTGGGGGCCCGCCTGTCAGGTGTCGCGCGCGGGCGGGAGCCCGAGCAGGCCGCGCGCGCGCGTGTTGGGCCGCGCTGGTGGATTGGGCCGGCCCTGTGACTGGTTTCGGTTTCTATTTTACTTTTCCTTTTATTTTTTTCACAGATTTATATGCTGTGTTGCAGAAATTTTATCTCCCATTTTATAGATCCATTTGAGGTGGTCCAAATTTTGTTGGACTCTAGGTGAAGTGTAGTATTTAGGAAAAATATTAAATATATATGTGATGTTTAGTTTCTAGGAGAATTAAATAGATCTTTCAAATGTGTTTTGAAATGAAGGCAAATTTGTTAAATGTATAACTTGAGCTGTAGTATTCCAAAAATTATGAAATTTGGGGGGTAGGCTAATTTATACTTGCTCTAGCTCTGGTAAAAATTTGGGCAGTAGTGCTTAAGTACTTTTCCAGTTATAATGCTATCTTGTTATTTTAGGAAATACTTGAATCAATTTTAGTGAATTTTCTACATGTGAAATATTCTTATAAATTTTTGGAGAATGTCTTAGCACCATAAAGTATCTAAGAAAAATATGAAATCTATTGTTTGATACTTTTCAATATGATTAGTTAATTATACAAAAATCAGCCTTTTGGGCTTGTGAATTTTGTTTAGGGAGTTTCTATAAATAACTTTAGTTCGAATTTTTACAGTAGTCTCCTTTTAGGTCAGAGAGTCTCCTGTAATTTTTATAGAATTTTAGGAGCAGTTTACATATATGTTTAAAATTCCACGTAATTACTTAAGTAAATTAAGAAATGAGTATAAATAAATAATTTAGGTAGGCAAACTTTACTTTTTGGTGTTTTTGTGACCTATGTGAACTTTTGGTAATATTAGTTTGGTCTTATGGGATGTTTGCCACATAAATAAATATTTAATCTTTGCAATTCTAGGTTTTCTGGACAGCTGGTAGTATTTCTAGGTTTGGCCTATGATAAAGTGTTTGCTGGAAAACTTGTAAATACCAAAGTTGTAGTAAACTTGATAAACTAGCTTGTGTCAAAATTTGAGAGCATTTGGCTTAATAGTTTGGGAGTTATTGCTGTTTAAAGTGACAGTCCAGAATTTGCTACTCTCTGTTTAGAGAGGACAGATTCTGGAACTTATGAAATTCGACATGGAAAACTTAGGAATTTAGGGTTGAGATCTGAAAATGAATTGTAGTGCATTTCTTAAGCTTTCCAGATTGTCTTAGATCATATCTTTTGGAGTTAGGAATCTTCAGTTATGTTAGAATCTTTGAGCTGCTGTCCAGAATGTCTTACTGTGATATTTTGGTGTTGGATGTGGTAACCTAAGTAATGCTACTCTTGTCATTGTTAGGTGTTAGGGCCTTAACCGAAGAAGAACAGCTATATCTTAAGTTGGGTAGATTAGGTAAGTACTTCTCCACCGGAGAAGAGATTTGCACGTACTGATAAAGTGACTTGATTAGAGTATTTTTATTTCTGAAATACATTTCATTCCGAGCATGTTGCACCTTTATGCATCCATGATATTTATTGTGCATTCATGCAATAGGTGCACCGGAGGGGGTAACGCTCCTCGAATTCGAGCAAGAGTTCCCGGAGGAAGTCCAGGACCAGCCGGAGCAGCCAGAGGAACCAACCGGCGGAGAAGTTCCCGCAGAAGACCTGCCTGAGTGTCCTGACCACCGGCCCTCGACCTTTCTGAAAGGCAAGCCCCGGTGCATGCTGAACCCATCAATTTATAAATCTATCTTGAGTACTTTTAATTGTTTAATGCATTAAGTTGTAGGAGTTGTATGAAAACAATTGTTGCATTATACCTGTCCTTGCCCAGATATCGTACTTGAATCCTAATTTAGGTCTAGGCACGTATCAATGCTTAGCCCTGCTTAGTACGGTAGAAGTCAGGTGATTTCCGGTCATCCGCGAGATGTAGGAAAGAGTCACAAGTGGCTTTATGGCTATCGTGGATGGAACCATGCTTTAAAATGAAATTGAGACCGGGCGGGAGTTCGATAGTACAGCCGCAAGACACTTCACGTCTTGGGTGTGGAGCTATGCCCGTCTGAGTCGTTTAAGGACCGATTCGCTGTACGTCCTTGAGTCATGTTGAACGCAGTCTAACACTTAGTTGACCGGATAAGCCGTTCCGACCGCGAAGCCGAGTAATGTGTTTCAGGCCGGGAATCGAATGGTAGGTTGCTTCTTGGAGGAGAGAAAGGATGTGCTTGGGGACATTGGCGTGAGATCACGGGGGGGTTAGAGTCCCTATCACCTGGCAGAGTGTCGCCCTTGGGGTCGCGACATCATTCGGACCCGCGATTCCTGAATCATATGAAAAGGTGGCTTGTGCGACCCTGGCAGGGGCCTGCGCGGTGAGTGTTAGAAATACCCCTCCAGCTGGATAGGAATTCGATTTGAATCGCCGTCGCTCCCGGTTAGTGAGCACTTGACTTGAGCAGCACCAACGTAGATCTCATTAAATGAACAGGTGGTTAAGGGAATGATACAATGTTGCCACAATTCATACCTGCTCTGGATATAATAATGATAATTGTTTGATTATAATCAAGTGCATGCTTAGTACAGGTGCTAAGATAGATGACAGGTAAATGCTAAAAATAAATGCTAGTACAGGTTAAAAGAGTTTAAATTACTTATGCTTTTCCGCAAAAGGTAATGTCAGCCAGCTCCAATTATGAAAGCCTTGCATAATCCTTGGTGTCATCTTATTTCTGGTTTTTGACGGGTAAGTCTAGCTGAGTACATTCCAGTACTCAGGGTTTATTCCCTCCTGTTGCAGATGATATGCTCTACCAAGGCTTCTGCAAAAATTGTCTCCACCCTGCGGGTGACGAAGACTAGATCACTAGGGCGTGATCATCTTTATGTACTTTCCTGATGCTTTTGCGGGTGGTTGATCATTAAGACTGGCAGTAGTATATGAACTAATGCGTGTGTTATGCTTCCGCTACTTTATAAACTTGGTTTGTAATATTTGCGACTCCGTGTGTGTATACTTATTTCGGAACTACTTGTGAAATGTAACATATGATTTTGTATGTTGAATGATGCGATCTTGGTTGTAAGCAAGTTGGTTTGAAATCCTTCATGGTTTCGATTGACTACCGGGATTATATGGGCTCAAGTTCGAAAATTTGAGCGCTTCGGTGCTTGTTTTTGTACTTGTGCTCTTATAATTTGGTCAGTTCTGTTACAGTGTCGACCAACACTTTGTGGTTCAGTGGCTAAGAGGTGTAGCATGAACCTCGTCCAATCCGTAGACACCGCAAGAACCTACCCACAAATAAGGTAGCTCAATGACACACGCAATCCAGTAGAGTTGTCTTTGGCACTCCGTCGGAGAAGGCACAAGAACCCCTCACAATCACCGAGAGGTGGCCAAGAACAATCACCAACTCTTGCCACAACTCTTCCACTGCTCCAAGCCATCTAGGTGGCGGCAACCACCAAGAGTAACAAGAATCCCGCAGCTCAAACGATCCCAAGTGCCACTAGATGCAATCACTCAAGCAAATACACTTGGAATCACTCAATCTCACTTTGGATTAGCAACCAAGCAAGGGAGATGAGTGGGAAGGAGTATGCTCAGCTCGAGAGGATGTCAAGATGATCAAAATACCAAGAGAGTTCCCAAAGAGCTGACCACCAGCTATTTATAAGCGTCCCCAAAGAATAGAGCTGTTAGGCTCAACAATGTGCCTGCCTCGAGGCAACCGGACGCGCCGGTCGGGTTGACCGAACGCAGCCTCAGCGTTCGGTCGCTGTGCGCCAAGTCCGCGGATGGGCGCTACGTGTTCTCATTCAAATACTGCACGTTAATCTTCAATGGTTGCGAAGTTAGTCAGTGCGCAGTCAAAGCCGTGACCGGACGTGCATGAAGAAATGACCGGACGTGGCCAACCCAGGGTCCGGTCGAGTCTAGTAAGGGTTTTTTCGCGCGGAAGTAGTGACACACGTGACCTGACGCGCTGAAGCGTCGAGATGGCGGACTAGATGGGGGGTGAATAGTCCTTTCTAAAACTTAAATGTGTTGGCTAACCAAAACAAATGCGGAATTAAACTTATCGGTCTAGACAAGACTACACCCCTCTATCTAAGTTCTCTAGCACCTTGCAAAGATCCTAATTAAGCAACTAAGGTGCTAAGCTTACCAAGAGCTCACCTAATCAATTCTAGAGCAAGGTCACACAAACCTATGCACTAGTACTTTGTCAACCGAGGGAGCTCCTACACAACTAGTGAAGCAAAAGCACAAAGCTCCTAAGCTCACTAGCAAAGCTGAATAACAAGGCAACCAATACCAAATTAGAGAGCACAAAATACTTAGCTACACAAACTAAGCAATGTGACTTACAATGTTACACAAACCGAATTATCCACGCAAAGGGAATACTTCTAGCTACACAAGCAAGACTAGAACAAGGGCAACTACACAAGCACGAGTATATATGAAGGTAAGTACAAGCTTGTGTTGCATGAAGGCAAACCACTGAGAAGATGAAGAACAATGTTGACATGGTGATTTTTCTTCCGAGGTTCACCTGGTTGCCACCAAGCTACGTCCCTATTGTGTCGACCAACACTTCGTAGTTTGGCGGCTAATCGGTCACACACCGAGCCTCTCAAAAGGCGCCGCAAGAACCCACCATCAAGTGTGGTAGCTCAATGACACGCTCAACTAGAGTTGCTCTTCGCGATCCCCGCGGGGTGAGCACAATCCCCCTCACAAAGCTTCTCCGGAGCCTCGCACAATCTTCTTGCGAGCTTCGATGGAGCCACGAGCCACCAAGCTATCTAGGAGGTGGCAACCTCCAAGAGTAACAAGCACCACTGGCTTGCTACACGATCACCTAGTGTCACTCGATGCAATCCTCACGATGAAACACACTAGAATCGCTTTCTCACTCGATCCGATGAACACTATCAAGCATGAGTGAGTTAGAGGGCTTCCAAGAACTATCACATAAGCCACCAAGGCCAAAATGTGCTCAGCTGCCGGTCAAGGCCGGCCTCCACTTCTATTTATAGCCCTACGAACGAATAGAGCCGTTACCCCTTCACTGGGCGAAAAATCGCATCGACCGGACGCGCCGGTCGAACTGACCGGACGCGCTGCACCGCGTCCGATCACCCTGCGCCGTCCACGTGTCCTCTCGGATTGAACCACGGCCGCTCGATCCTCTAATGGTCACTGCGCGCCAACGATCAAACGCAACGACCGGACGCGCCGCTCAACTGATCGGACACGCCGATCGCACAGCTCCATGCGCCCGCGAAGCATCGACCGGATGTGCTCCAGGCAACGATCGGACGCGACAGTGCCAGCATCCGGTCACGGTCTAGAGAGCTCCCACCATGACCGGACGCGTCCGATCGCGTATGACCGGACGCGCCATGCGTCCGATCAGCTCTACACCACGCGCTACATATCTGGGTGCCCGACCAGACGCTTCGGTTCCGCGAGGGACCGGACGCGCCGGTTGCAAACCCTAACATCCGCGGCTGTGTTGAACTGACCAGACGCATCCGGTCAAACCGTGACCGTGTTCGGTTCAGCATCCGGTCACCACTGTGACCTCCGTTCGCCTCCGTTTCTTCTCCGACTTCCGGCGTAGTGGAAAATAGTCATTTCAACTCCTCGAAAACGCCTGAATCCCACCTCGCAATCTCGGCGGGAGGGAGAGAGGAACCCAAACCCTCTCTACCGCTCAAACTCCACCACCTTCACAAATGTGCCAACACCAACAAGTGTTCACCACCTTGTGCACGTGTGTTAGCATTTTTCATAATCATTTTTCTAAAAGAGTTAACAACTCAACTTGCCTCGCCACTCGATCCTAGCAACGATGCATAGTTAGATCACTCGAGTGGCACTAGATGACCGATATGCAAACAAGTTTGCCCCTCTTAATAGTACGGCCATCTATCCTAAATATGGTCATCAACTTCTCTACACACCTATGACCAGTGAAATAGAAATACCCTAGGTTATACCTTTGCCTTGCGTATTCCATTCCAACTCCTCCGACGTTGATGCAACACATGCACCAACCAATTACCAAATGATATGATCCACTTCATATCATCACATGACCTTATTGGTTCATCGATCTTGACCTCACTTGCTCTTCACTGTTGCCTCGATCCTTCGGCGCCAAGCCATCACACAACTTGCCCTTCACCCTAGCAACCGGTCCATCAAGCCAAGCCTCATCTTGATCTTCTCCACCTTGGTCACATGACTCCATGTCATGTCTCATGTGCATTAAGCTCCTTCTTGACATCATCACATGTGGACTAATTTCCTGTGTATCTCACATAAACACAATTAGTCCACCTAAGGTTGTCACTCAATTACCAAAACCAAACAAGGACCTTTCACGCGCCCAGCGTCCGGTTCGACCATCACCTCCTGCGCGCAACTAGTCAACACTGATCGAATGCTGACATCAGCGTCCGGTCACAGCGTGACCAGCGTCCGGTCAGTCTTTTTCAGCGAGTTAACACTTCTGTGACTTTGCCACCTTCTCAACCCTTACTCAAATGTGCTAAGCACCAAGTGTATCACCTTGTGCACGTGTGTTAGCATATTTTCACAAACATTTTCAAGGGTTATGTTAGCTCACACTAGGTCCTAATGCATATGTTTATATGAATTCACTTAGTGGCACTTGATAACTGTTTTAACCGTAAAATTCCCCTCTTCATATTACGACTATCGATCATAAGTCACTCACACCCTCTATGGTGTCTTGAGTGTAAAACAAAAATAGCCCTATCACATATACCTTTGTCTTGAGCCCATTTTTGTTTTTTCTTTCTTCTTTTCTAAGTTGAGCCCTTGATCATCTTGTGGTCAACACCATCATCACCATGATCCTTCTCTAGGCTCCACCACTTGGCATGGGACTTATTATTTCATGTCTACACACTTGACATAATGATTAGTCTCTAGGTTTCATCAATTATCCAAAACCAAACTAGGGCTCTCAACGTCATAAGCAAGAGATAAGGGTGTCATTGGGAAACACCTAGCCAGTTAGGGTTTTAAGAGATCAAGAGTAATAGAACAAAAACCAAATCACCGGTGGGTGCCACAAGTGCTCAAGAGACGAATCTTACTTCCGTAGTCGCAAGCACGAAGAACTCACTCCAATCTCACTCTAAAAAATGGGGATCTAAGCTTTTGTGAGAGAAGAGTGTGGGAGAGGGAGAAAGTTGAAGACCTTTGTCTCAAAGTTGTCGGGAGCTTCAAAAGTGGCCAACAGAGAGGGGAAGGAGGAAGAGTGTGACAGAACCGCCTAATCTAATGCCCTCCCAAGAGTACTTGTCTTTCATTAGACACTAAGTACCCAAGAGAGTGCACTAAACTCTACGATTCCGTCGACCACACCCAAGAGAGAACTCGAAAATCCACATTTTTACCTCAGGATCATAAATGAGAGATAAATCTTACAACATCTTTGCTATTTCTTACATCACTTTTAGTACAACATCAGAGTAATCCATCATTTGATTATAACAACAAAATGTAAATGTTATCAGAGTTTTAGCGGAATGGAAATCATTTAAGGTCAAGTTAAACATTATCATGAAGAACATTTAAATACATGAAATAATAACAGGTTATGAGTTTTTTCTTTGAAAACATTTTAGGTGGGAGTTTAAATAGACTCTACGTCTGTACGTAAAGGAAATCTTCGCTGAACCCACCAGGAGGTTTCCACACACAAGTGTCAGCTCCAAAAACCTATCACCAGCAACAGGGTAGAACAAACTCTGAGTACTCAATTGTACTCCGCAAGACTTACCCGTCAGAAGGAAAGAAAAGACTCCAAGGATATACAAAGCTATCTGGCTTGTGGTTTATTGCAACTGCAGGAAGCATTACTAAAGGTGCATCCTTATATTCAAATTTTATTAGCAGTTATCAGTAGTTCATTAACCAACCATTCTAGGTAAGCACCTGTTCTACTTTCACACAAGGGTTGAGCAATCAGAACCATTTTTTCATCTTTCATCTTTCAGTTCTAGTTCTTACTACGGTGCTAGATCGTAGTCAAGCCGTACCGTCACGTAGAAACGGCGATTCGTGAATTAATGTGCCCAGCTGGGTACCCCGAAAAACACACGCCTCGCTTACACCCCAGGCACAAGCGAGACCAACCCGTTCCACTCTTGTCACGGGTTTTAGGTCCCCGTCCAAACTTGGACTCTAAGCCCCCACACTTGAGGCCTGGCCTCAAAGTGGTGCTTAGACTTCCACCTATCCCCGTCTCCAATCAGTCAGTCCGGAAAGAGCCGAAACCCATGACAAGAGAGTAACAAGTCTTCCCGCTCCCATAAGCATGTATGTGCTCGGGATAATAAATCTGTGACTTGACCAGGGTCCATGCTATGGACGGTCCTCAATCGATCGACACGGGCGGGATAACTGCAACTCGAGCCCTCATTCGGTTGCCCAACCAAGTCCATATTCCAAGTACAGTCCTGCCCGGTCTCCAATTATTATCCATATGTATTCCATGTGATAGCAACATGATAAGTAACAATAATATATATCATATCTCTCGCGAGTGACAAGCAATCACTCGACTTCTACCGAAGTCCTGTAGTATGGCAATCTACACGATCCTGACATACTAGTAAGACTCATGGGATCAGAATATTTATATGCAAGTGGGTTTCATTCAACTCCTTAAAACTTAATACACAAGCATAAAATAAAGTGCAAAATAATAGAGGTTATGCACCGGGGCTTATCTGGGTAAAAATATAACCAAATGTTAGTATGCCATCTCCGGGGCACGTTCACCATGGCACCATCTTTTGGTTTAACGCCAAGTCCTCCGGTTGATCCATCGATCCATCATCGTTCCTATTATGATTTACGTGAATGCAACGTAGAAACATAAATAACACACAACAATTGCAACTCTCGTCGTACGACTACGTCTCGCAAGCTAACAAGCTAGCCACACACTAACTCACTAGGCTTTGTATCCCCGTTGTCGATTAAGATATTATTTTAGTTATACAAACCCAAGTGTTGCTTTAGACCTTTTTATTGATTTAATATTTACATTCTAACTTAGGCTCATTAGCTTTCTTATCAAACTAATTATTTAGGAGCTACAAAAACTACGGTGGACACCTAATAATATGTTTAGCTTACTATAAAATTTTTAGGGTTAACACTATCACCGATTTATCACACAAATTCCTACAAGTTTATGTTTGATAATATTAAACGTCTCAAAGTAATTAAAGCAAGCCTAAAAATAGTATAAAACTATGTGAACCAATTACACCTTTATCTAGATCATAATTTTATGAAACTAACAAAATTGGTTTCGTAATTTTTGAACTTCTACACAATTCTATTTTGAATTTACAAGTTATAGCTAGTTTAGAGAAAAGAAAAACAATGAGCTATTGGGAAACGGAAAGGAACCGCGCACCCGACTTTCGGCCCAGCGACCCAGGTCCGGCCCAAGCCGAGGCGCGGCCGTGCGCGACGTAGCCAGCCCAGCAACGGCCCAGCTGGCCCGCCCTGCACGCACGCGCACACAATTGCAAAAGAGCCCCTGGCCTTTGCACGAATCCAACCGCCATCCATCCCACTATTCCCCTCTCTCACTGACGTTCGCATTTATCCCCCCGGGTTTAACCCAATTCAAGCACGCGTGCCCCTGGCG
The DNA here is from genome assembly GCA_038087645.1 of Saccharum hybrid cultivar R570. Taxonomy (NCBI): domain Eukaryota; kingdom Viridiplantae; phylum Streptophyta; class Magnoliopsida; order Poales; family Poaceae; genus Saccharum; species Saccharum hybrid cultivar. The sequence continues at coordinate 2,846,252 of JAQSUU010000191.1, read as the reverse complement.
GCTCTACGCGCGGCGACATGGCGCCCGCCAGCACTTGGCAGACTCGCCGGCCACCTTGGACCCACGTTGGCCAATCTAAGGAGTCGAACGCCATCCTCGGCTCACGCTGTGACGTTGGGAGGCGAATGGCGACTCGGAGGAGTACCCAAGCCCTGCCAACCACGACGGCGGCCAGAGCAACGCATTCCGCGATGACGTCGAAGCCGTTCCGGCGAGTGAGGAGGATGGGGAAGGAAAAGAAGTGGTGCGTGAGCACTAGTGTCATACCAGGAGTACAACCTTGGTGACAGTTGAAGTAAAGGGAGTCCAGCGAAGCCCGGCCATGTGCGCGCAGTGTGGTTGGCGGTGCTCCGAGCTTGGCAAGACGACGTCACGCCATCACCGGAGGGGCCTCCGACCAAACCCGCATGCGCAAGGTAAAGGCGAGGTCACGGTGAGTCTGAATCATGAGTTAGTTGTAACCAAAAGCAGGGAGGGGCTTACCCCCAATCCCCGCACTACTCCGGTGAGGAGATGGCCGGTGGCGACGGAAAACCAAAATTCCTCCTCACCAGAGAATGGCAAGGCCTTGATGTGGTTGGGTTGGCTGAAGAACTTCCGTAGCGAGTCGCGGTTGCCAAGAAGTGAGTTGGGATACTCCGGGCTTGGTGAATTTGAAAGACGGGCATGGTGCCCAGGCCGAGCGGGAGCCACAGGCGTCGACTTGCCGAAGACAAGTGGGCAGAGATGTGTTACCAACAACGTAACGACCGGGGGTCATTGAACTAGACTTGGCGGGCAGGACTGAGCTCGAACGCCGTCCTCGCCTTGACAAGATGTGGCAGGCGCTGGCGTGGCGTACACGGCGGTAGCGGTGCAGCAGGCCTCGGCCGCAGCAGCGGTAGAGGCACGCAGCCACGTGCGGTGGCGGTGTGCGAGCGGCAGCACAGCATGACGACGCACGAGAGCACGGCCGGGCGTAGCTTGCAGCAGTGCACGGCACAGCAGCGGCAGGGCAGCGCGATGACTAGGTGAGCAGAGTACCCGCGAGCGCCAGAGCGTATGGTGACCGCGCACACCAGGCCAACGGCCGGAATCGTACGTTGCACGAATTTTAAAGCGTGCCCAACTTCTAATCTAGCAAGGTTAAGACTAAACCACCTTGACAAGGCTCCCGAAGGTATATACGGCTACTAGTAGGAGCAACAAACTTAGACAAAGGTGAACTAGAGAGTAGAGTAGAGACGTGCCAACTTGGGACTGCCAACCAGTGCCCGAGGTCAAGAATTAGCTGGCCAACAGCGCGTTCTAGCGAAGTTAGGCAATTTCTAAAGCAAGCAACATGACGTCCAACCCAACTACCACCTATTCCACGCTCAAGTGCTCACCTTGATGCAACTAACGGTACAAGAATATAAAGCTAGTGTTTAAGAAATTTAGTTAGAATTTTAATACCAAAACGGCATTGTCGTTATCGTCTCGGACTTGAAAAATACAAGGGTTATGTCCTAACTAGCAGTCAGTAGCACTTTTGACTTGATTTATAAAAGGTCTAAACCTTGCTAATTTCAACTAACAATTATCTCATGACATAGCCCATAGTTCCTACTAGCTTATAGAAACAAAATATCGTAGATACAATTTTATTATTTTGCATGCTATAATTCGCCAGAAAGGATACTTTTTAAATGTGAGTTATATCACACTTGTTTTATAGAATTTGTTTTTCATGCCAACAATTAAAACAACTCATTCGATGTTTCTTATTAGGATCGCATTAACATATTTTCACGCAACACAAACTAACTCACAACGTTCATTAAGTTTTCTTAACCACAAAAGCGCGCCACATAAGATTCGGGTATCATTTCATGTGTGTTTTAAATTTAACCTCCGGGAAACTTGTTTAGTTAATTTCTTTTAGACCTTAACCATGTGCTAAGTAAAGAGTGAAAAATAAATTCACTCCCCACCTTCGGTTGACCGTTGGCGCATCACCCAGATCCACCTCGGATATTCTAGGGTGGGGGCCCAGAATATCCGCCGCCTACAGCATAAATACAGTGCGTTTCTTTCTCAGATCAAGGTTAGCCCGGATATTCTAGCTGGGGCCTGGCATATCTGGTAAATGCTCTGCCAGCAACCTAGGAAGGGCTGGCCGAAAATTGTCAGGCCCTTAGCTAGGAAATTTACAGGGTCTATAAATTCGGGCGGTGTTAGCGTCCGCTCAATCAGACCATAACCCCCTACCGATAGTATTCCCGCCCACCGTAACCCTGCCCCACAGCCCATCATAACACGCGCAGCAAGGAACGTGTGCGTGCGCGGACGGATGCCTTGCGCAGGCTGTCCCATTACATAGAGCCCACTCACCTATATCGCATGCATTGGCTTTTAACGAATTAAAAAAGTCATAACTCTTAAACCAAACATCCAAATTAAATTTTGTACCCCATTAGGTTTCTTGCAATAAATCTTTCAAAACAAGATTCCCACATGGATATATTAGATAAAATTTTATTAACGAACATTTATCTTATAAAGATAGAATATTTTTTTTTATTGAGCAGAGACGATGTTCTAGGTTTAGAGAGTAATGTTCCGTCTTCGTAAGAAAAATATTCTCGATTTAGAAGAACAGTATTCTAGTTTTAGATTCATGAAATTGGTATTATAATATGCACAAAAATAAATAAATAAAAATAATGTAAATAAAAATAATAAAAGATAGAGCAAAGCATAAGGAAAAAATAAAAACACGTAATAGAGAAAATTTAAAAGAACATCATATGGATACTTTTCAAACATCCTAAAATATACTATAGAACATCATATATGTACTAAGTGAACATCCCTAAATACACCATAGAACATCACTAAATACATTATAGAACATCGCATATATATTACGTGAACATCACTAAATACATCATAGAACATCACATATGTACTAAGTGAACATCACTAAATACACCATAGAACATTACTAAATACATTAAAGAACATCGCATATATATTACGTGAACATCACTAAATACATTATAGAACATTGTATATATATTATGTGAACATCACTAAATACATTATAGAACATCACATGTATACTAAGTGAACCTACACCATAGAACATCACTAAATACATTAAGAACATCACATATATTACGTGAACATCACTAAATACAACATAACACATCATATGTATACTGTGTGAACATAAAAAAACATCATAGAACATCACATGTATACTATGAGAAAATCACATGTATATTATTGAACATCATAAAATATATCATAGAATATTACATGTATACCACGTAAACATAAAAAAACATCACAGAACATCACATGTATAACACGTGAACATAAAAAAAACTTAGAACATCACTACATAAACATAAAAAAACAACATAGAACATCATAAAAAATAATATGAAAAGAAAAGAAAAGAAAGATAAAAAAATTAAAAAATGAAAATAATAATAAACACATAAAACAGAAACAAGAAAATAAAAAATGAATGATGCACGAAAGAAAAAAGAAAAAGATTAAAGAAAGATTAAGAAATAAAAAACATGAATCAAAGAAAAACATAACTAGAAAAGAAACAAAAGAAAATAAATAAAAAGAAATCAAAGAAAAAAAAGAAAAGATAAAAATAAAACATCACATGTACAACACACGAACATAAAAATAATAAGAAAAATGATAAAAAGAAAAAGAAATAGAAAAATAAAAGAAACATAAAATATAAAAATTTAAAGAATAATAAAAAATACATAAAACATAAAAATAAAATAAAATAAAAAATGAAGCACGAAAAGAGAAAAGAAAAAAAAAGAAAAAGATATGAAGAGATATACTAACGTACATGCTTCCAGACTAATAACGTACCTGTACGCTGCAGCTTCCCACGCGGGCGCGCGCCTCGGTTTCCCGTGCGCTGTTCGGCAGATGGCTCCCGTCCGCCCTTTCAGCGCCGAAGATTTCTGTAGAAATTCCAGGCTAGGGCTAGAATATTTGGGCATACAGTGAAAAATAGCCCTTGGTAAAGTTAGGAAGAGGTGGCTATTTTAGGGTGTCCAAGGTTTATGTTAGGGATCCATTGAGGACTAAGGACACCTGCAAGTAATGAGACATCGATCCCTCTTAGTGGTACGACATCCTATACTCAAGTGAAGTTCAAATAAATTTGAAATAAACTGAACTTCTTTCACTTTGAAATGTATTGCTGTATCTTTCTATGGAGTAAGAAATGAGGGGGTCCCATGTTTCCTTTTGCACTTTTCACATTAGTATAATATAATTGAAATGCTCATGAAACATCATTAGTTCTTTATATGCATTGTCATCTATTCACCAAAAACCTACTAATAGGATTGATGCACTTACATATATACCTATTATCTGTCCTATATCTATAGTTCTATACCTAATATTAAAGAGTGAAGATTTTCTTCCATCTCTTTTTTTACCTCCCAGACTGTCCCTTCACCCTCCATATTTCGCATGTAACATGGATGTAGCATGACCCTTTATCATGTGAGTTAGAACAACTCGCGTCTAACAATAATATAAAGTCTTCAATTCCAAGACGTATTGAGTTCTATGCATATAAATTATAAGTCTAGCATTATTAAAAAAACTAAAGTTTTGGTTCACATCTATATCTAAACTATCACATTTGTTTTTACAAAAAAGTTTAAATAACCATAATTTGCATATATGCTTTTAAATTACTCACTTCTCTTAATATTAATATACAAAAATTAGGTAAAGTGAATATGCATATTGGCCCATCATGCAGATCAAGTAATTTTTGTTACATGTAATTATTAAACATGAACATCTAATGCTTATGCCTCCTAAAATTCTAGCCCCTGTAGAAGCAAGGCTGATGGACTATTAGTCAATTAAATAGTGGTTTAGAATTCAGTTGTAGAGTGGTGAAGTGGTTTAGAGTTATGATGAGGTGGTGTGACTTGAATTCAGCTGTAGAGTGGCGAAGTGGTTTAGAGTTATGATGAGGTGGTGTGACTTGAGGTCTCAACCCAACCACCAACTGTCTATAATATAATTAATTTAGTTGCTTTGTCTTGCTAGCTTCTTGTTTTTTTCGCTGCTTGATTATTTTTGGTGAAGCTCCCATTGCCCATCACAAATTACATTTGATAAGAAGACGAGTGGTTAATTGGTGTATTGCGTTGACATGCATGGCCCTATATCCTAACGAAATTAGTAACCAAGTGAACAAGAGCTTCGGTGGAATTAAGCAAGAAGTGAGCAACCGAATTGTCTGAACATTAGTACGCATGTTAACGGGAAGCAGAGTAACCTTGCTGGGCTCCTGTTGGATCTTGTGGCGACGATGCATGTCAAACGTGGGAATTGCATGTGGCAGTGAACCCGTCAACCACGTTTGATCCGGAGTGTACGACACTACTCCAGGTGTGGTACTGTAATAACCCTGTAGTGCAGCAGTGCGAACGACCATCTCGTGTTGACCACCCAGGTCCGTCTTCCAAGTTCCTACTGAAGCAGCTCTGGAAGGCTCCAAAAATCATTGTGAACCCTGATTAGTGTTGGAATATATGCATGGCCTTGGCCTCATAGAGATCTTTTTAATTACTCCAAATAAATCTCAAAGGGTCATTTATATGTGCATATAAGGGTAGTTTGGGAAACATTAATTCCACTTTTTTTTGAGTAAGCATTAATTCCACTTTGTTTTTCTTTTGAAACATTAATTCCACTTTGTTAGTTGAAGTGGAGGTACAGTTGTCATACTTACAAAAGGAAGTCATATCCACTTCTCCAAATCTAGCGTAGAGAGGGAAACCCTACATGTGCATTTGCTCACCGGGCCGGTGCGGGGCGCCTCCTCGTGGATGCATGGTCCGCTGGAATCTGATCCGTAGCATCACGGGAGAGCTTTCAATTTTCGATTACTTGGCCTTTAAGTTTGAAAACCTAATTGATAAACAACCTACCAACCATCGCTAGAAATAGTTCTATTCGAGTTAGGGTCTTACCTCTTTTCCCCTGTCACATTGCTGTCATAGTCTCTCCATCTTGAGCAGGTACACAAGCTACGCAAGCGATCGGAAGAGCATGTCTCCGCAACCACTCGTCCTTGTGTGATCCTGCATCGGAGAGGACGAATAAGGGTTTTGGGAAGCACCTTCATGCGACTGGCCCCGACCTCCATGACGACTTGTCTCTTCCATCCAAGTTTGTAAGTGCCGCATACCATCATCTCTACCGCGGCCGTTTCGATCCGCCTTCGCCAATGTCGTCAACAGTATCATCGCTCCTTTACCATCAGCGACAGCTCTTCCACCACAAGCCACGGCGTCTGGACCAGCAAACGAGAAGTACCTACGTGGTGATCCGATCTGTTATTCAATATGTGCCTATTGCAAGTGTTCAAGTTGATGTGGCTAGCGTGGTGCCCGGGGACGCGTGGTGCCTGACGAACGTCTACGGCCCAACTAACCACGCCGATAAGGACGATTTCCTACAAGAGCTGAGGGGACGCGTGGTGCCTGACCACAAGCCACGGCGCCCGGGGACGCGTGGTGCCTGACGAACGTCTACGGCCCAACTAACCACGCCGATAAGGACGATTTCCTACAAGAGCTGAGGGATGTCCGTGCGAACCATCCTGTGCCATGGCTGCTTTGCGGCGATTTCAACATGATATATCAAGCTTCTGACAAGAACAACGATCGCTTGCATAGGGGGCTCATGCGCCGCTTCCGCCGTGCACTGGACGACCTCCAGCTCGACGAATTGCAGCTGTCCGGAAGGCGTTACACGTGGTCCAACCACAGGGACAGCCCCACTCTCGAGCGGCTGGACCGCGCCTTCGCCTCTGTCGACTGGTTGGAGCAGCACGCGAACCATTACCTGCGCTGCCTCTCTTCGGACGCATCAGACCATGCCCCACTGCTGCTCGTACTCAACTCAGAGCCTTGGTCGCGGCCACGTTTTCGCTTCGACGAGTACTGGATCAAGGTCCCAGGCTTCCTGGACGCCGTGCACGACGCCTGGAACGGCGGAGTTGCAGCCTCCGACCCGTGTCGGCTCCTGGACCAGAAGCTCCGGGGGGTTGCCAAGGCATTACGACGCTGGCATGCAAGGAAGGTGGGCAACGTCCGCTTGCAGCTTGCTATGTCCCGGGCGGTCATCTACGAGCTCGACACCGCAGAAGAGACTAGGCAACTTTCACCAATGGAAATCCAACAACGGAAGGCTCTAAAGCATACCATACTCGATCTTGCGTCCCTCTGCCGGACAATGGCCCGCCAACGGGCTAAGACCAGACACCTTCGGGAAGGGGATGCTTCCACTCGCTTCTTCCATCTCCAAGCATGCCACCGCCGCCGGAAAAATTATTTTTTTGCCGTGCAGCATGACGGCCAGACTTTCACCGAAGAGGAGGCCAAGGCAAATATTGTCTTCACGTACTACCAAAGCCTGCTGGGTACTGGGTTCACCAGGTTGCACCGGATTGATTTGGCTCAGTTGCCGCTGCCTCGACTTGACTTGAATGAACTGGCTGCACCGTTCAGTGTCCCCGAAATCACGGCGGTGATCACGGCATCACCTTCCGGGCGGGCGCCGGGGCCAGACGGATTCGGCGCGGCCTTCTACAAGGCCACTTGGAACATCATTGGAGCCGACGTCATGCGCGCCTTCCACGCTCTGTGGAATCTTGACTTCAGGAGCTTTCACTGTCTCAACGAGGCGGCCATGGTCCTACTGCACAAGACGCAGACGCCAGCGGGGCTCAAAGACTACCGCCCGATCAGCTTGATACACTCCATGGGGAAGCTCTTCTCTAAGACGCTGTCCATGCGCCTCGCTCCCCGCATGCACGACCTCGTCAAGAACAACCAGTCCGCCTTCATCCAGGGGCGCAGAATACACGAAAAATTCAAAACTGTGCAGTTGGCTTGCAGGTGGTTCCATGCTCAGCGCCGACCCACCGTGCTACTCAAAATCGATCTGGCCAAGGCATTTGATACCGTGGCATGGCCGTTCTTACTGGAGGTCATGGAGCATGCTGGCTTCCCTTTGCGATGGAGGGACTGGATATCGGCGCTGTTGGGCACAGCCAGCACCAAAGTCCTTCTCAATGGGAGGCCGGGCAACCGCATCAGGCATGCCCGCGGTCTGAGACAAGGCGACTCTCTATCGCCCCTCCTGTTCGTTCTCGTGATGGAGGTACTGAACGCAATCATCGCTGAGGCAGACAGTCGAGGGGTCTTTGTTCCGCTACCATCCAGGATCCTACACCGTGCTTCGATTTATGCGGACGACCTTGTCATCTTCCTGTCACCGTGTGCGCGGGACTTCAGCACCATGCGCCACATTCTGGACCTCTTCGCAGGGGCCTCCGGCCTCGCCACGAACTTTGACAAGTGTGTTCTCACACCTATTCACTGCTCTAGCGAAGAGGTGGAACAATACGTCAAGTCTTCCCCTGCAACGTACAGGACTTCCCCACGAAGTACCTTGGAGCACCTTTGGCACTATCCAGGATCAGCCGCGCCGATGAGCAGCGCCTTGTCGACGCTGTGGCTGCCCGCATACCAACCTGGAAAGCGGGCCTCCTCACCGACGCCGGCAGGACCACCTTGACGCAGACCACGCTCTCCGCGATACCTATCCATATCGCCATCTGCTGCTGTCTCTCGCCTTGGGCCATCAAGCAAATTGACCGGAGACGCCGCGCCTTCTTGTGGGCGGGTAAGGACTCCGTCTCCGGCGGGCGTTGCAAGCTGGCTTGGCCCATCGCTTGCGCACCCAAGGACTTGGGCGGTCTCGGACTGCCTGACCTCCGCATCCTCGGCTACGCGCTACGTCTACGTTGGGAATGGTTGCGCAGAACGGAGCCAGCCTCCGCATGGGCGCTCCTCCCCTCCAATGCCGAGCGGAACGTGGTGGCCATGTTCAGCGCCTCAGTTACCGTCGAGGTGGGCGATGGTGCCACCGCGTGGTTCTGGACGGACGCGTGGCTGCCCGACGGCGCCATCCGCTCCTTCGCCCCAAACTTGTACGCGGCGGTTGGCAAGCGTAGCAGGCGCCGCACCGTTAAGGACGCACTTTGCAACAGGCGCTGGGTACGAGACATCACCGGAGCTCGCACAGCCGCAGTCATCAACGACTACCTACACCTCTGGGAGCTCCTCATGAACGTTCAGCTTCGGGAGTCCGAGCCTGACCGCTTCGTATGGCGTTGGTCGCCAGATGGCCGATATTCGGTCAAAACAGCATACCGAGCCTTCTTCACGGGTTGGACCACCATGGCAGGCGCAATCGAGCTGTGGCGCGTGCGGACGCCGCCGAAGGTGAAGTTCTTCTTTTGGCTCGCGCTGCACGAACGTCTCTGGACCAATGAACGCAGGATGCGCCACGGCCTCCAAGCAGACGCGGCATGCTCGCTTTGCGACCAGCTTGCGGAAACCGTCGACCACCTGCTCTGTGCTTGCGTGTACACTCGCGAGGTATGGTCACGCCTGCTGTTCTCCATGGGGTCACCGACCGATCCGCCGCAGCATGACTCCACACTCTGCGGCTGGTGGTTAGCGGGGCGCGATGCCTTGCTGCAGGGACTCAGCAAAAGTTTTGACTCGCTGGTCCTCCTGGTCGTCTGGAACATTTGGAAAGAGCGAAACCGACGGGTCTTCGATAGCAAGGCTCTAACTCCTACGCAGTTGCTGCACCGCATTCGGGAGGAAGGCGATGAATGGATTGGCGCCGGATACAGCTGCCTAGCGCTGCTCACCACCCTAGTCGCTTGACCGGCAAGCTCGCTCTACAGCACCGTCGCACAACCCTTACTGCCGTAGCTACGACCTTTGTCTCCACCACTAAGTTGGTGATTTATGTTATGTGTCTTTCCAGTTGGCAGACGGTCTCGCGCCGTGCTTGCTGATGAAACGTGTAAAACTTCCCCTTCCACTTAATGAAGCACGTGCTAAAGCTCGCTTTCGAAAAAAAATGTGGCTAGCTCATCTCGTAAGTTAGAGATTTACATGCTAGTATCTGCGTTTGTTATGATTTATGTTCTAGAATCAACCATAAAATTGTCTAATTATTCAACAATTAGCTGGCTCAAATGAATTTGCAGCAAGGAGCAGAGGTACGCAGCGACGTGCTATCACCATTATCTGACCTTTTGCGCTAGCTCTTGGCCACCAACCCTCACTCAGGAAGCTACCAGGACAGTCGAGACAGAGCACCGAATCTTGATGCAATGTAAAGCTAGCATCCCCGGTCTGTGCCGAATAATTATACAAGTGTATTTTCACAGCTTTATTAGAATCGTTGATGCAGAAAATGTATGTTACCAGCATTTTTTTTTGTAAGTATGTTACCAGCAACTTAGAGGCGCTGCAGCACACATGCTTCATGCTTGGTAGCCAACTTGGAGAAAAGTCTCCAACCACATGGCTTCCTGGCCGCTGACACACCAGGACTATGGGTGTGGACCGTAACACGGTTTCCACTGTGGCACTGCCGCAGCGCGTTAGGGTCGCAGTTAACGCAAAGCCAAGTCGTAAACAAAATGCCACAGGAGCTTTACACACCAGTGCAGCAGTGTTATATCTATCTATCTATCTATCTATAGCTCCACGCAGGGCAAGCAATTGCTGAGCTCCCCGGTGCCTCTTGCCGCCATTCCAAAGCCGATCGGGAGAATCAGCAATGAAGGTGAACGCAGAATCATCACTACATGTTCCTGCATATGCCATTGCATGCCATTGTCCTCCCTCCTCACAATACTGACTTGGGCATACATTATTGTTCGTCATGCATCCTCTCTGTCTCGATCTGCCGCAGCGAAAGATCGTGATCCAGCTGCAGATGAAGTCCGACCGGTGCCGGTCCAAGGCGATGGCGCTGGTGGCGGCCACGGGCGGGGTCGACTCCGTGGTGCTCGACGGCCAAGGCAGGGACAAGGTCGTCGTCGTGGACGAGGACATCGACCCTGTGAAGCTCACCTGTGCGCTGCCAAAGAAGGTGGGGGCTGCGGACCTGCTGCAGGTCGGCGAGGCCAACCCGCCGGCCGCCGTGCCCTCCGTCCCGCCGCCGCAGCCGGTCACCAATATTGTCCACTACCACCCTGCCGGCTACTCGTTGCAGTGGCACGGCAACTAGGCACAGCATGGCAGAGCGAGACACCACCTGCTCGGCTGCTCCACAACGCAGAGACAAGTAGACAACAGACCATTCATGCATGCGTACCTACGGATAGCAGCGGAGTATATATTTTTAGTTTAGCGGTTATATGAACTAGCTCTAGTTAATGATCTATCTATTATTGGTTATTGCATTTAATTGTGTTAGGCTCAACTTTGTTTTTCAACTAAATGAAATAAATTTAAAGTCCTATAATGTAATATTCGGTATAGATAAGCATTACTGGGCACTGTATAACTTCTGGCTTTCCGTGTACGGGATTAAAGTGGACAGCATATTTGCAAAGGTGTAAATACGAAGTCCTAGGAACTTTTACTAGAAAAAGTTCACATTTTCTATACAGATTCGAAAAAATTCTCGCATTTTAAACAAATAAACAATTATTCGAACTTGAGAACAATCGGAGCAAGCTAAGACAAACACTCCTCTCTTTGAGTCCCAAGTGAAGCCCAGCTTAGACCCTGTTCGGTAGAGCTTTGAGAGGATTTGGCTCTAGCCACTTCATGCACCGTAGCAAAGAGCAATTCTTCTCTCTCCTCTTAATTGAAATTAAATTAGAAACTCATGAAGCCACTATTTTTTTGTTTTATCGGTTTCGGCTCCTCCATGTGCACTGTATCAAGGAGACAAAACTGTTTTTTTATGGAACAGGAAGGGTTTCCCCTACTGAATTTTATTAAAAAAAGTGAAGAAGTACAAGTCCAAGTTATAAGCTCATGAAACAAAGAAAGAAACAAAGAAAGAAAATTAAGAAGATTACACAAAGTTGTCTAGCCATATATCAAACATCGGCTGGTATTTATTCTTTGCTCGTAGCTTAACTAGAGCCAATAAGGAGACAAAACTGTTTAGAGCCATGCCGGACAAGGTCTTAATCAAAAGAACGATGTCACTCTATCACTCCCAGAATAAATAAGTTTCTATAAATTTTTAGACAGACTAACGACGTTGGCAAGACTTATTTTCTTTTCGAAGGATATCTCTTGGATTTCACAGTTATCATCTGCATGCACCCATGTTAGCTTCCACATTGAGGAGGCAGCGTTCCATGTTTGTGTATAATGTTATTTATTTTGAAACAAATTTTAAATCTTAGAAAGTTGTTTATTTTAGGACAGAGGGAGTACGTGGCTCCATGCCTAACATGGGACCAAACTTGAGCTTGCTGCAGCCAAAATATAATCTCTTAAATCCATATCTAATTATTATCCACGTACTGTTATTATATATATAATCTAAGTAAACTCTTATATTTAAAAACTTAAATATCCTCTCAAATCTATATCTAAGTTATACTACTATATGCTATTACAAAAAAAATACATTAATATCAATGGCATATTGTTGAGGTTAGCATTCCTACACCATCCTAAATCTTACTTCAAGCTCCACCACCAATTTTAGTACTTAAGACTGCATTCTAAAAATTTTATTTTTAATAAAAATACAAAAGGGGAGTTAATTAAAGATATAATAAGCATTCGGTTTAATTTGGCGATAAAAATTTATAGCAACTAATCAGATCAAAGTTTGAAAATTTAAATATAGATTCATAATGTCATGAGACATAGGCTTCAACAAAAATCACCATAAATTACACTAAGGTTTCAACTAAATGCGTATTGAAGATATGTGGAGGTGCCATCCCATAGGGGGAAAAACCTTGGAAAACATTTAAAACAATAATTGACAAATTTATCATAATTGTACAGATATTTCATAATATTTATATGCAACTTGTGTTAGAAAGTAAAAAAAACAAGCAAATTAATATAAGTAATTTTTATTACTTCTAAGTATTAAAACATGAACATCTCATGCTTATGTCTTTTAAAATTGTTGCCCTTGTGGAAGCAGGGTTGGATGGACAATTCAATGAAACTGGTGGCGATTCACTGCTTATTTTTTTGGTGAAGCTGTCGTTGTCCACCATAGATTACATTCGACGAGGCCAGTGGTTATTGGTGCACTGCGTTGACACGGATGGCCCTTGTATCCCAATAATAAAATTAGTGCGCAAGTGAACAAGAGCTGTGGTGGAATTAAGCAACAAGTGAGCAAGAGCAACCGAGTGGCCAGAACGTTAGTACGTACTATGTTAACTGGAAGCAGAGTTGTAACGTTGGTGGGCTCTCTTAGCTTGAATCTCGGTGGCGACGGTGCTTGTGAAACGTGGGATTTACACGGGGTAATAAACCCGTCAACCACGTTCCAAGTCCCTACTGAAGCAGCAGTACTGTGGGTGTGGTCGTCTTCACCACCCGAGCCCGTCTTCCAAGTTCCAAGTCCCTACTGGAAGTGGGGAGGCTCCAAATATCCTCCTGGACCGTGATTACTTGGGACAATTGCTCCCAAGAGAGAGGAGCTGGCCGGATCGGAACAAGCAATAGAGGAGGTACATAGCGACGTGCTATCATCAGTACCTGACCCATTTGCGCCCTTGGCCACCAACCCCAGGGAACAGTCGAGACAGAGCACAAATTCTTTGTTGAACAATGCAATGCAATGCAAAACGGGCTATATTCTCTCATAGCTGAGGGTTCTCTCATAGCTGACTTGTAATTCACTCCTCTTAATGAAAAACGGGCTATATTCTCCGGTCGCGAAAAAAACAATGCAATGCAAAGCTAGCACCGCCGGTTTTCATGCTCGCGCCAGCCGCCAGCAATTAAGCACAGGCGAACCCATAGTTTTTCATGTCTTTTCTTGGTCGAATAAAATCGCATTTTCCCCAACCATTTTATTATTTTTAACATCGTTGATGCAGAAACGGATGTTATAGGCAGCGTGCTTCCTGGCCGCTGACTTTAGTACTATCATCAGCCATCGCACCATGAGTGTGCCGTGTGCGTGTGCTCTGAAACACGGTTTCCACTGCCGCAGCGCGTTGGCGTCAATTAATGCAAGGTCAAGTCATAAACAAGAAAACTAATCACATGTGGTGCGGGCTAACTACTCCCAGAGTATGCCATGACTGGAGTCCAAGTGCTGCTACTAGTATCACTTTACGGAACCCAGGCACGCAGGCACCACCCACCACCAGTGCTATTATATAGCTCCGCTCCGCGCAGGGCAAGCCACTGCCAAGCTCTCCGGTGTCTCTTGCATTGCCCCCGCACATCAATCCCCGTACCGTAGGCGGCACTTCGTTCAATTCCGAGTTTTGGAGCGCAATCGGATCAGGAGAACCAGCGATGAAGGTGAATGCCGAATCACCACTTTCCTCTTCCTGAAATGTCGGCATCGCCATCGTCTTTCCTCTTTTACTAGTGCTGAACTGGGTATACATGCATCCTCCCTGCCGCAGCAAAAGATCGTGATCAGGGTGCAGATGGAGTGCGACCGGTGCCGGTCCAAGGCGCTGGCGGTGGTGGCGGCCACGGGCGGGGTGGACTCCGTGGCGCTCGCGGGCGACGGCAGGGACCAGGTCGTCGTCGTGGGCGACGACGTCGACTCCGTCAAGCTCACCAATGCGCTGCGCAGGAAGGTCGGGCCTGCAGAGATCGTGCAGGTCGCCGAAGCCAAGAAGGAGGGGGCCGGCGGCGGCAACAATCCTCCGGCTGCCACCGCCACCGCGCTGCCCCAGTTCGTCGCGTCGAGCCCGTGGTACTACCAACAGTACCCGCAGCCGGCGGCCGTGGTGTTCGAGAATCCCGCGGCCGGGTACGCGTACAGGTACCATACGCGGACTGACAGCATCTGCTCCATAATGTAGAGAGCCGGGTTCCATGGAAGCATTGAGTTGACTTTGGGCGGCCGTGTTTGTTGATCCGTGATCGGTAATAGGTAGTCTTTCGAGCACAGTCATTGTATCTGTATGGGCTTTAGTTTTGTTTGTAGCCACCAGCTTATGGGCCCAATTCTATCATGTATTCTGGTCCTTTTTTGTATTGCCGCCAAGTTTACGTTACGATCACACTTTTCCCCGGAGAAAAGGCAACGAAATCGAGACAAATTCTACTCCAGCAATTCCACGCGAATATTCAAGGGGAGAAAAAAAAAGGAATGACTAGCGTCCGCATGCCCACACCAACTGCATCCGTCCATACGCCTGACGCGCTCCTTCTGCGTGCGGCAGAAAACAACGCAAATGACTCACTTTCGTGGATGCATGCGGCCAACGAAAGGGACGCGTGCACCGCTCCTCTGCCACGCGCTTTGCCTAGGCGGGCCCACAGCGCATGCATGCAGCTCCTGCCTGCCCGCCCGTATGCTGCTACCGCACCTGTTTGCGTGCTGTTGCTATGTGTCACCGTGTGCTGGCGTGCTGCTGCTGCCGTGCCTGCAAGCTCGGTCCCGCCTGCTGCTGCGGTACACATACGACTGCGCATGCATGTGGGGGCCATCGCGCCAGCTTCTCTTCCCGCACGCTTGAGGGGACCACCTCCGTCCACACCCACTTCCCGTGCCTGGTCATGCAACACTTGCAACATAAGCATTTGCTGCAACATACGTCCAAAATAAATGAAACATTTACAAACATACGCTTGCAACATATGTGTAAAGCCACTACACATATGCAACATCCAGATAAAAATACTTGCAACATACATTTGAAACAGCTAAAATATTTGAAACATACACTTGCAACATATGTGTAAGTGCAACATTTGCAACATCTAGATAATACTTACAACATACGTTTGAAAATAGTTAAAACATTTGTCATTGCAACATATCCAACATCCGAATAAAACACTTGCAACATCGTCCAAAACAGCTGAAACATTTGAAACATCACGCTTTTGCAACATTTGAGTATAGCCATTGCAACATATACAACATTCAAATGGTACACATGCAACATCCAGATAAAACATATATCTGAAACGCATGAAATATATGGAGCTAGATGCAATAGTGTGACGAAAAAATTTAGACCAGCACTCAGCTGCTATGCAGAATTGAACCCACGCCCTTCCCACAACCAGGCAAGCGGTCTGGCCAACCGTGCAACTGGCTAAGTGCCTAAGCCTGTCCTCCAAAGCAGCAACGCGGCAGGCAGCATGTAGCAGAGGCAGCTTGGCCCAGGCTCCGGCAACACACAGAGAGAAAAAGAGCAGCACAACAAGTAGCAGCAGGGCTAGGCACGACAGCTGAGGGCAGGGCACGGTAGGAAGGCCTGCGGCCCTGGGCACGTGCTGCTAAGGGTCTAGCTGGCTGGTCCAGCCAGCAGCGGACACAGTAGGCAGCCACTCCTCTCTCTGTGGTCACGCGCATGCACTGGCCTCCACGCGCCGCATCACTCCGAACGAGTGACCGCAAGCACTTCCAAGGTGCGGACCTCGCCTGACTGTAATTTACTACGCGCCTCTTTTTTATTTGGCGTAACGCGTGAGGGTCGGTCTGTCTGCCCATCCTTCTGGACGCACTCAACCAAGCATTACCGTTTTAGTTAACACCTTAAATTTTCATAGCACATTTTCCATCCTTGGCTTTTGCTCCCCCTGGCTTTCGACGAATCTCGAATCCAAACGTGGAAAATTCAACGGATTTTAACCCTCTGTATAGCTCGACATTGGCGCAGCAAAGCCAGACGAAGGTGTTTTTAATAAGGACGAGTAATCGGAAGATGAACATGTCACTTATATTTCCTAATAGCCCACGCGCTAATTAAATGCCATCAATCCAATGGTTGACTTGACTTGGAGGTCAAGCTCAGGTCAGCTCCCACGTAGTAACATTAATTATTCAGATCGAGAGGAACAAAGAGAGTACAATAAGTGGACCAACCACCCTCATCAATCAATGGAACCCAGCCCACTAATAATAACAAGGCCACCAAGGCACCAACAACAGAAAAATCATCTAGAAGGCGCACAGGACGACCTTGGTTTTGGTAGTATCCGCATGCCAGAGAGGCATCCCATCCCAGCTGTTGAACAAGAAACGTACCCGCATTTCAAGCCCGATCGAACGCGTCATCCGTCATGGCGTCCCCGCAGGCGCAGGAGATTATTCGAACGTCCTGCCGCTGAACGTACGGCCACACACATTTGACAGTGGATCGCACACATTCGACAGCACGGTCGTCGATCGTCCGGCTGCTGACCTAAGAGTTTAGAGTTACAACGTGATATACTCACTAACAGAACAAGCGAATAGAGAGTTCTGAGAGCCAGCATTAGAGAAAAACTAAGCACTCACACAGCGGAGTTTGGGGATTAGCAGATGATCATTCGCGTTCCGGAGGAAGGAAGGAAAGGAAAGAGAAGGAACATGTGGTTTCGCCGTTCGCCGGAACCAGCTCCTCTATGATGAGCCACGTGCATGCGTACTCGCCTCGCCGCGGACTCAGGTCACGTCAAAGATATCTATGCCCCACCGTCACCATTTTACCTCTCCAGCATCGCACCCAGACAAGATCAACTCACCCAGCGTTACATTACACAGCTGGAGGCCTGGAGTACTCTATATAATACTCCACAGCACGGGCTCTGCTCTCAGTCTCAGGTCGCAGCACAGCAAACTCCTGTTCCCACGCACTTCGTCTCTTTGTACGTGCAACAACGTAGGTACAGGTCAGGTCTCACAAGAAATCCTCGATTACCTTCACACTGCTCTAAGAGAGCCTCAGCCTTCAGATCAGCAAAAATGAAGGTGCGCATACCATAGCTGCACCGCACCGATGATTGTTTGCAGCAGGTACCGATCTGTACGTTTCTCGGCTCAAACGCTAACGTCGTCGTCTCGATCTGCGCAGCAAAAGATCGTGATCTGGGTGTGCATGTGCTGCGACAAGTGCCGGTCCAAGGCCATGGCGGTGGCGGCGGCCATGGGCGGCGTCGACTCCGTGGCGCTCGAGGGCGAATCCAGGGACAAGGTGGTCGTCGTGGGCGAGGGCGTCGACTCCATCAAGCTGGTCAGCGCGCTGCGCAAGAAGGTGGGACGCGCGGAGCTGCTGCAGGTCGGCGAGGAGGTCAAGAAGGACGACAAGAAACCACCGCAGACCGCCGCGGCGCCATCCAACCCGCCGCCGCCGCAGCAGGTCACCTTCGTCTGCCACCACTGCTGCCACCCTGTTGGCTACGGATACTACTCGTGCTACTGCTACTGCCACTGCCACTAGACGCGGCAGGACACCACCTGCTCCAGCCTCCATAACGCAGAGACAAGTGGACAACAACAGATCATGCATACGTACCTACGGATAGGATCCGAGTAGTCCATATTTTAGTTTTTCTACCAGTAATCAACTCTATGCGTTGCCTTATAATCTGCAGCTTGTTAGGTGATTATATAAACCAGCAGCTCGTGTCAATAATAATGATCTAACTATATTTGTTAGATTTAATTATGCTCGGCTTTATTTCATCTAAATTAAGTAAATTCGAAATCCCATAATAAATGCAAGAAGAAATAGAAGATTAATCTCATCTTCGAAATTGGTTAGAAAACGACTCAGCTTATATGGGTGGTTATCGTGTGCACGCACTTGTTATGAGGACAAGAAAAGTGCAAGGTGAAGCCATACGCCCCAGCTGGAGCTCAAGCGGTCAGGTGAACATTTGTGGTGTTGCGTTAATGAAGGTTTTACATCTACAACTGTAACTGATGTTTTGTTAGAGTATGATATGTTACCGAGCCTCAAACTCCGGCTTCTAAATTACCCACTTCTATTAATATTAGAATTGCCTAAAGTAAATATGCATGTTGTAGCATCATGCGGATCAAGTACACAATTATGCATGCGTGATAAATATACATATTATGTTCCAGAACTCATGAAAAGTTCTCTCTTATCCACTCATCATATATGAATGATACAAACGAATTATTTAAAATTACATTAATGTCAATGACATGTTCTTAAGGTTAACATCCCTTCCACATCATAAATCTCTCACTTGAAGACCTACCGGTGATTTTGAGTGGTCTGATGCAGGCTTAAATAACTGTTTATTGTATCATATAGTACTTAAGAGGCCGAGTGAAGCCTACGATCAAAAGTCCTTATCTCTTTTAGTGAAAATATAGAGGTAGTTAATTAAATATAAATTATTTATTGAACATACAATAAGCACAAGAGTTTCAATTTGACTTGAGGATAAAAATTTATAGTAACTAATTAATAAGATCAAAATACGAAAAATCCAAATATAGATTCATGGCGTTTCCAGACATAAGCTTCAACAACGGTCACCATATATTAAGCAAAGATTTCAACTAAATTTTTATTGAAGTTACGTGGAGGTGCCAGTGTGCAAAGGAAAAAAACCTATGCATGTAGTGTTACTGATGAAAAAACATTTACAACAGTAATTGATTAATTTATCAGAATTGCATAGATATATTACACATATAGTTTCTATGTGAGTTGTGCTAGATAGTAAACAAAATGAAAAAGACGCCCAATAAACATCTAATGAGAGCAGTGGTGGAATTAAGCAATTAGTGGGCAACGAAACGAAAGGTGTGGACGTTATTATTATTAGTACGTACGTTAACTGGAAGCAGAGGCAACGAAACGAAAGGTGTGGACGTTATTCTCTTGAGGCTGTGTTTAGTTGCACCTGTAAAGTTTCTGAAAGCACAGTAATACTTTCGTTTGTACTTGTCAATTAGTATCCAATCCTGGGCTAATTAGGTTTGAAATATTTGTCTCGTGATTTACAATTAAACTGTGTAATTAGTTATTTTTGCCTATATTTAATGCTTCATGCATGCGTCTAAATATTCGATGTGACGGAAAATCTTGTAAAATTTTTAGGAGTTCGAAAGAATTAAACAGGGCCTGAATCTGGATCGGTGGCGACTATGCATGTCAAACGTGGGATTTGCGTGCGGCAGACAGACGTGTGGACCACCCGAGCTCGTCTGCCAAGGCCCTACGTACGTACTGGAGCAGCTCTGGATCGGAGCAAGCAGCAGAGGTACGTAGCGACGTGCTATGACCAGTATCTGACCATTTCGCGCTCTTGGCCACCAGCCCACCACCCTCACTGAGGAAGCTGGCACGGACAGTCCAGACAGAGCACCGAATCTTGATGACCAATAATGCATTGCAATGCAAAGCTAGCATCCTCGGTTTTCACTATAAAACAAAGCGTGGTGTTGCAGCGGCTGTACGTGTGGGGTGCTTGCCAATTGCCATTGTGAAGTGACAGTTTTTGTGAGGTCGAGATGCTTCAGGGGAGATGTGAATTTTTGAAAGGAACTGAAGGTAAATGATTAGTACTTCCTTAGTTCTAAATTATAAGTCGTTTTCGTATCTTTAGTTACAATAAATCTTGCTATGCACCTAAATATAAGTTATATCTCGTTTCGCTAAGTATTGTTCGCTGATTTGTTGTGAAAGAAAAACACTATATCATGGCTGATGAAGCAAACAGGGCAAAACGACTTAAAATTTGGAATGGAGGGAGACAGGGAGTAAAGAGTAAAGGCTAAACATTTAAGGAGGAGATTTTTTTAACACTTTTTAAAAACTATTTTTAATTTTAACACCGAAATTTTTTTTTAAATCTAACACTTTTGACCGCTCCCCACGCGAGGGAGCGGCATGTCAACTTTGCCGCTCCCCACGTGGAGGAGCTGCAATGATGCTGACGTGGCAGTAGTGAAAAGCAGGCACGGGGCTGCTGCTAAGCCTGCCGCTCCCCAGATCAAGGAGCGGCAAGCATAGGGTGCCTTTTATTCTTTTCTCCTCTTGAGCTCTGGCCATTTGTCGTTTCGGCACCGGGGCCCCCTCCTCCCCTCCCGGCCATCATACAAGTTATTTTCTTGTTTAGTTCTAGTTCAAATGTCGGGCGGAGGTTCGTCGAGCAGAGGTAGAGGAAATGGAGTGAGGAAGGGACCTCCGATTGTGTAGGAGGGTTCTCTAGGTCCTGATTCTTTTGAGGAACATATAGAACAATTTCCTTTGGAGAGCAAGAGTGACTTCACCCGTGAGAGACCTCTTAGATCATACGACAACCACACGGAAGATTGCCCAAAATGTCGCCACGGTGAGGATTGCGTCGTGCAGATGTACAACGACTGTGACGGTGGAGGCCGTCATTTCTTCAGATGCCCGCGAGGATTTGTATTTCCTTTTAACTCTCATTTTTTCAGAAGGACTAGCGTGAGATACACGCAGAATACATCGAGAGGTGCGAGAGAAGGGAGAAGCAGCCGCAACAGGATGGCCCGCCACACGACCCACACACCTTTAACGAGTACCTACGGTGGCTTCACAAGTCGACCTGTGTGCAGGTGAGGCAGGCGTACAAGGGGGGAGAACTTCCCGCCGACTCCGAGGACGACATCGTCGCCGACGAATACGAAGAGGCGACTATGCGCGAGACGCAGCCACAGAGAGCCCCCCTTTAGAGATATGTGGTAAGATCCTGTGTCCGTGCACTTTGGGTGGGTTGTATTCCAGTTTTAGTAAATTGTGACATCAAGGTGAAACCTCGTTTATATACGCAGGCCAGACAATTGTCAATGATGTCCAACGAAGCAGCGTTTCAACTACACGATTGTAGGAACAAAGGGCGAGGCGCGCTTGAGACATTTGTGCACGTAAGCAACATGTTGAAAATTTCCTATAATATTGTATGAGTCAAAAGGTTGTCCTAAATAATATGAGTCCACATATGTGTTTGCAGAAAATGAGCAAGAGTTTGAGGAAGCTAGTCCAGAAGTTGAGCTGCATGGACACTCCGTGGGAGCCGCCAGCAAACCCTTCGCGTTCCCAGAGCACAGCTTCGATTTCTCTTCGGACACCTGCAGGCTCTTCGGACCCCATGACAGGGTCCACCTCCGGCGCACGTACACCACCACACCACCCCGACAAGGCCCCAGTTGAGGTAGAGGACGACGACTCAGAGTCGTCCGACGAGGACGAGGCACCGGGCTTCGGCATACCCTAGCACAGGCACCCTATGTAGCAGGGCCCTTCCCACCTTGGTCCTTTCCAGCAGGGCTTCTCCCAGCAGGGCTTCTCCCAGCCAGTCCCGTACCCGCAGGGCTCTATCCACCTCAGTCCTTTCCAGCAGGGCAACTTTCAGCACGTACCTTTCCAGCAAAGCCCCTACCAGCCCAGCCCATACAAGCCCAGCCCGTACCAGCATAGCCCATACCAGCACACCCCATACCAGCCCAGCCCGTACTAGCATGCCCGGTGAACCCTTCCCAGCACCAGAAGATTGGCATGTCATAGCTCTTTGATGTCCCGTTGGGAACCCAAGGAGACAAATAGGTAAAACTAAATAAGAAAATTTTCTTATTTGCC
Source organism: Saccharum hybrid cultivar R570 (assembly GCA_038087645.1). NCBI lineage: Eukaryota > Viridiplantae > Streptophyta > Magnoliopsida > Poales > Poaceae > Saccharum > Saccharum hybrid cultivar. Next base: position 2,823,850 of record JAQSUU010000191.1, on the reverse strand, counting down.
TAGCCCATGTTATGTAATAATGCCACAATCTAATACCAATTTGTCTTTTATCTAAGCAGGGGCTGACCTATGTGCAGGGGACGAGCTATGCGCAGGGCCAAGGACGGCAGCACCGTCATCAGGACCATACGGACGTTGGCTACTGAAAGCTCTATGTTTGGTGTTGGTAATTAGTGACAATGCCTAAGTACTAATCCTATGCCTAAGTTGTATGTAGCATATGAGGATTAGTACATTCCAAGGTTGGTGGCAAGATGGACATGGTGATCATGATGGCCACACTTAGATTTGAACGCAACCCTACGTGATCAAGGCAAAGGTATATGCTTAAGGGTTGTGTTTTAGTAACCAAGACACCTAGTGGGTGTGGTTACATTATAGTATAGATAGCCGTACTATAAAGAGGGGAATGACGCGGCTATTGAACTCCTAAGTAAGGCAAATGTATATGCTTAAGGGTTGTGTTTTAGTAACCAAGACACCTAGTGGGTGTGGTTACATTATAGTATAGATAGCCGTACTATAAAGAGGGGAATGACGCGGCTATTGAACTCCTAAGTGCCTCTAGGTGTGCATCTTATAATCATATGCATTTGGATAGAACTAATAATGCCTCGAAAAATAATTATGAAAATGCTAACACACTTGCACATGACGTGATCACTTGGTGGTGTTAGCACATTTGCGATGGCGTTGAAGTTTGAGCGGTAGAGAGGGTATGAGGTCCTCTCTTCCTCCCGCCGAGCTTGCGAGGCAGGATTCGGGCGTTTTCGAGAAATTGAAATACCTATTTTCCTTTACGCCAATGTCGAGATTTGGAGGCGTTGTCACTTGTTGTTTCACGAGCTAAAACATGTGCTAAAGTGACACACATACTTAGTCTAGCTCATATGTGAAAGGGTGAATCAAACGGAGGCAAACGGTGGTCACAGAGGTGACCGGACGCTAGACCGAACGCGGTCTCTTTTTGACCGGACTCGTCCGGTCAGTGCTCAGGGTTTGCACGCGTGTTGGTCTTCAACCGAACGCTGGCACTGTGGCGTCCGGTGCGACTAGCAGCGCGTCCGATCGTTGTGGGAGCTTACTGGACTCCAACCGGACGCTGGCACTGTGGCGTCCGGTGCGACTAGCAGCGTGTCCAGTCGTTGTGGGAGCTTACTGGACTCCAACCGGATGCTGGCACTGTGGCGTCTGGTGCGACTAGCAGCGCGTCCGGTCGCTGATTCGTTAGAACGCTGCTCAGGCTTGACCAGCGCGTTCGGTCCGTTACGGGACTAGCGCGTCTGGTTCGCGCGACCAACGCGTCCGGTCAGCGCGACTGCAGCTATTTCGAGTACCTAACGGCTATATTCAAAGGGGTACGTCTATAAATACTCGTTGACCGGCTCAAAGCTCTCCCTCTTGCATTCTTTGACATACTTATGAGCACTTTGAGCTAAGAAACTCTCCTCCCACTCATCTCGCTTGCTTCTTTGCATATTCGAAGTGAGATTGAGTGATCCAAGTGCATTTGCATTGTGAGATTGCATCTAGTTGGCACTTGGTGGTTGATTTGCTGCGAGATTCTTGTTTCTCTTGGTGGTTGCCGTCACCTAGACGGCTTGGAGCAGCTTGGAGGCGTTGGCAAGAGTTGGTGATTGTTCTTGGCCACCTCCGGTGATTGTGAGGGGTTTGTGCCTACCTCGGCGAAGCACCAAAGGCAACGTTAGTGGATTGCTCGTGTCATTTGTAACCTTTTTGCCATTTGGTAGGTTCTTGTGGCACCTTTTGAGAGGCTCGGTGTGTGACCGATTAGCCACCAAACCACGTGGTGAAGAGGGACACAACGGGGACTAGCGTGCCGGCAAGCACGTGAACCTCGGGATAAATCTTCGTGTCATCATTCTTATTGTGATTAATCGATCCCGGTGGTTGTGTATTGTGGAATTCATCTCTTGATCATATTGATTGGTTGGCTCAATACCTCACCCCTCGGTGATACCCTCCTAACTCTCTCTTGTATTAATTTATTAGTTACCTTGCTAGCTTGTTAGTGTAGCTCTTAGCTTATGTAGCTAGTTAGCTTTAGTTGTAGCTAAGTTGTGCTGTTTGACTTGTGCGGTTGAGTGCAAATATACTAGAATTGTGAATTGGTTAGGTGGCTTGCAAACACCCCATAGGCTAAGCAAAACTCGCATCTCGCTATTTGTTATATTGATAAACTTCTTTAGCTTATCTTTGTAAAAAATTTTAAAAAGCTATTCACCCTCATCTAGCCATCAAGACCTTTCAACTACACCCCCAACGTGGTGTCTACCAATCCAAAGAGACGGAGGTGGCCGAGGGAGCCTTACACTCTTGGAATATAGAGTGCATGTAAGCATAGCAATTATATAAGGATAACATTTCGACGATTAATAAAAATAATCTATGTGTTACTTACCAATGTCATATATACTATAAGTTTACTTGGTCATTTTCATAGCAGGATGAAGTTGAAGACCTTTTGTTGCACTCTATGTCACCATTTATGTATCCAAGTCATGTGTCGAAGAACCTACTTAGTGTTGAACTTATGTGTCCTAGCAATGTGTCGAAATAATTTGCAACTTCATGTATTTGGAACTAATGGATTTGAGCTTGTAATGTGATGTTTTATGTGTTCCAGTGAACTTGTAATGTGCAACTTCATGTGATGAGCATTTTGTTTCCATGAGCCTTATGTTCTCCTCATCAAATGGGACTTCGATGCAATACTACTGATGTGGAACGTTCTCTCAGCTTACATTCTACTTTTCAAGCTCACTAGAGTGTTCGACGACATGTAGCAGTATTTTATGGATGCCGCTCCCTGGCTGGGAGAGCAACAACTCTGCCGCTCCCTGCCTGGGGGCTGTGTTTCCTGCTACACCGTGCTTTCATCGGTAACCTCGACCACATGTACTTTTTTATAATACTAGGACATGTTAAAAAGTGACATGTTGGAAATAAAACACTTGCACAATCGAGGAAAATAGTAGTTAAATGGCACACACTTATTACAAGGTTCAACAGTTCCACTACCACTTGCTCCAACATGAACATAGTTCAAACTCAAACACTGATATTAACGAACTAAACAATGACCCGTTGCAAACTAAACCTAGCATTCCTAATAATGGCACCACATATTGAACTGAGTTACGCCTTCCCCACAGTAACCCCCATTGACGGCGGCAGTGGCGACGGAGAAGGAGGCCCGTGCTTCTTATGGTATGGGCACTGGCAGTATGGATTATTGCATAGTGGCTCCTCTGCATCGTTGATGTTGTCGTCCTCTGACTTGTCCATGTTACCACTTCCAGGGCTATACTCTAGATCAAAGATGCGTCCCTGTAGATATGTGATGTATTGTTGATGAGGATAAATAGGAGGAGGATCGACCCATCGAGTGAACCTACAGTTATCTGGGTAGCTTAAATCCTGAAAACGCATCTACTAATAAGTACTTCTACAAACCAAATTCAAATCTGAAAAAATGAGAGTTAAAAGAAAATACAAATCCTCGCGGGCATCTGAAGAAACGACGGCCTCCACCATCACAGTCGTTGTACATCTGCACGACGCAATCCTCACCGTGGCGGCATTTTGGCCAATCTTCTGTGCGGTTGTCGTACGATCTAAGAGGTCTCTCGCGGGTGAAGTCACTCTTGCTCTCTAAAGAAAATTGTTCTATAGGTTTCTCAAAAGAATCAGGACCCAGAGAACCCTCCCACACAATCGGAGGTCCCTTTCTCACTCCCTTTCCTCTACCTCTGCTCGACGAACCTCCGCCCGACATTTGAACTACAACTAAACAAGAAAATAACTTGTGTGATGGCCAGGAGGGGAGGAGGGGGGCCGGCGCCGAAACGACGAATGGCCAGAGCTCAAGAGGAGAAAAGAATAAAAGGTGCCCTGCGCTTGCCGCTCCTTGATCTGAGGAGTGGCAGTGGCGAAAAGCGGGCACGAAGCTGCTCCCCCCGGGGGGAGCGACAGCCCCGTGCCCACTTTTCGCCACTGTCACGTCAGCATCATTGTCGCTCCTCCACGTGGGGAGCGGCAAAGTTGAAATGTCGCTCCCTCGCGCGAGGAGCGGCCAAAATTGTTAGATATAAAAAAACTTTCGGTGATAAAATTAAAAATAGTTTTTAAAAAGTGTTAAAAATACAAAAAACAAGGAGGATGCCTTAGCAAGAAAATGTAAAGAAATAGCATGGATATATGTAGAGAAATAGAGTAAAAAAAAGTATAGGAATTACCTTGTTGTATGTGTCCTAATATAGTGTTTTTTTATTTGCTTTTTGAATTTTACGTAAATAAATGTATGGGCTTTGCTACGGTACTCCAATTAACCCTAGGAGGTAAAACCTGAAACAAATAATAATCTTTGATTGTTAGAACAAATACAATAATCAAATTTATTTTAGAAGTAATCAGATAAAGAAAACAAATCACTAGAATCTCGTGTATCATCATGCCGGCCTAGCTTCCTTTTTAGTCCATGCCATGCGCCCATGCGTGCAAACGTACAGCAACGGCAGCACGCACGGAGGGGTGCGAGACTGGTGTCCATTTCTGATTTCTTGCCAGGTTTAATGGAGATGACTCATTTTATTTAATTCGTAACCAGGTGGTTTGTATGTGTCCTAATATAGTGTTTTTTATTTGCTTTTTGAATTTTACGTAAATAAATGTATGGGCTTTGCTACGGTACTCCAATTAACCCTAGGAGGTAAAACCTGAAACAAATAATAATCTTTGATTGTTAGAACAAATACAATAATCAAATTTATTTTAGAAGTAATCAGATAAAGAAAACAAATCACTAGAATCTCGTGTATCATCATGCCGGCCTAGCTTCCTTTATAGTCCATGCCATGCGCCCATGCGTGCAAACGTACAGCAACGGCAGCACGCACGGAGGGGTGCGAGACTGGTGTCCATTTCTGATTTCTTGCCAGGTTTAATGGAGATGACTCATTTTATTTAATTCGTAACCAGGTGGTGGAATTAAGCAACAAGTGGGCAACGACCGATCCTTTACTTATCTGGAGGGAGAGTAAGTTAACTGGAAGGTGGAAGCAGAGGTACTACCTGTCCCTGAAACGGTAGTATGCATGCCACTTTAAGCGTTTCACGTTTAATCAAGTTTCTAATAAGTAGTACTTACATTTATTTGATAATATATTTTGTAATTAATCTAATGATATTTATTTAATATTATAAATATTTATTTATTTTTATCTATAATTGATCAAACTTGATGTGCTAAAATATGACACAGTAGATTTTTTTGAGTAACGTTGCTGAGCTCTCTTGAATCTCGATTGGTGGCGGTGGCGACGCTGCATATCAAACGTGGGATTTGCATGTGGCAGACAGACTGGTAGATCATCCGACTGGGAATGTACAGCAATTGGGAGTGAACAACAATAGTGCGGGTTTGGTACTCCTTTGCAGTGCACCAGTGCCAACGTCCATCGATCTCGTGTTGACCAGTGAGCACCCGAGCTCGTCTCCAAGAAGGAGCAGCTCTGGGTCGGAGCAGGCAGCAGAGGTACGTAGTGACGTGCTAGGGAGTGTTCTCAGCCCGACCAGGTGGGTGTTTTTGGTGTGGTGAGTGTTCGGACGTCTGAACATAGAGGTCTTTTGTTTTTTTCGACAAGGAACAAAACTTTATTTCAGCAGGGAGTGCTCGGACGTCCCGTATGTGAGGTGTGTTCGGACGGTCCGAATATAGAGGGTTTTTTTTTATACAAGGAACACAACTTTGATAATAGAGATACAGAGTTCAAAGGATCAGTTTGCAGTGCAACCCGTACAGAGCACAGATTTACATGCACTTGATTAGTACAAGTAAAGATGGTTTGGGTAGATTGAGATTGACTTGCTACAAAAGCTTGCTATGCTAGCAGGTGAGCCGTTTGGTGGTTGTTTCTTCCAATCTTGTAGATTTTGAAGCTGTCGTCATTATTGCAGAGTATATAAAATGATGAGCGAGAGGGGCGAAGCTACGTTAGAGCAAGTACACTGATGGACTGCAAGCCGGCGAGATAAACTCCAGCTCATCAGATGAGGTACCATGTTAGGAGAGAGATGGTTGAGCGGGCGATTACCTTTTCGCCGACTGAAACACAGAAAACGAGAGGAAAAAGCTGCCTTCAGCCAGATGCGGCTGGGAGCTAGCTTTTTTTTTTTTTTGAGAAAACCGGGATTGCATTTCATATAATTAAGACAAGGTTTACATGATAACTGATACAAGCACCCCTGAACCAAAAGGAATTTACATTGTAGTCCATACAAGGGTCTTGAAGAGTCCCGGTCATCTTCGTCGCCGGCAACCGGAGAAGCCCCTCGACGAGCATCCACTGCGCACCGAGGTTGCAACTTGAAGCCAACGCCCTTCCCGACGAAGAAAATTTTTGGATTGGCACAACAAGAAGCATGTCAAAAGAACATGCCGTAGAACCGTTGAACGCCCAAGCCACTGACGATGACCACTAGCCATCCCACCGCCGAGGAAAATGGGAGTCGCCGTCAGTATCAGGCAACTCCAGATCGACGGACGACGAATCAACCGAATGGGGAACAAACTCGCCCACCCAGTTGCATGTAAACCACCACCCGGATTTCTCAGAATAGTGGTAGATAAAACTCCCTGGAACCTCTCCGAACTGGGCAACAGTGAAGAAGAAGCCGAGGGAGTAGCAAAAGACCTCACCGACGAGATCGAAAGCTTCAAAAGAAACTCTAGATCTGGCGAGGTAGCAACCGCCTAGCCCATCGCCGCTGCCAAAAAGCAGACCGACGAGGTGGAGGAGGAGTAGGCGAAGATTATTTCTTACCGACGACGTCGCCTCCACCAATCGCACGCCGCACGGACCAGATCCAGTGCGGTCGCCACCAGCCAAGACGGGGAAACCGACGTAGAGGTTGGAGCCGACCTCCAAACATCCATGTCGTCGCTCGCTGGAACCACCGCCCAGGAAGACGAACCTAGGCCGCGTCACCGGCTTGGGGAACCCTAACCCTAACTTAAGCCTACTAAGAACGGGCATGTACATCTCCTCCGTCGATTCAACCAGCCCCCCTCCTCCTCCGACGCCGGCGAGGGCGAAGGAGACGAGGACGACGGCGAATCGACGGGGGAAAAGCGAGGTCGCCCCGGTCGCCGCTCTCAAACAGTAGCCGTGGAAGGAACGAGAAGGGAATTGGCTGGGAGCTAGCTAGGAGTCGCCGTTTGTAGCTGGCTTGCAGCCCGCCACCGGCGAAACTATTATCCTTGCTGACATCGGCATTGACCAACCCGACGACTCGGCGGCCAATCTCAAACTCTACGATTTTTTTACCAGTCTAGACCCTGGCAAAAAAAAAAAAAACTTCTTGATCCACGTGAAAAATGACTACTAAAACTTCTTGATCCTTACTACTATATAGCTTCTTAACTTATAATTATGGTATTTTTTTAACTTTAATTGTATACTGCATATAACAAAAGAAGCAGTCCTAATCCCACGCCTAGACCTAGAAATGGATTAAGATCCATGTTCAGTGAAACCAATCCAAATGAAATCCTGTCAAGGAAGACACCTATCCAATCCAAACCAATTTACTGGTTCAAAATATCCAAACCCATGCAGTCCAACACTGTGTAAATCCAATCCAATCCACACGTCCAAATACTTGTTGCTCCAGTATCTCGGAACACAGTGCTAAACCCACAACCCTAACCCTAACAGAATCTGCAGCTGATCTCCCGAGTAAATCCGAAAGTAAAAAGAGTAAACAAGGAACTGATCCTACAACTGTCATGCATCAACAAACCTTTGAAAGTTTGCATTCCATCGCTCGTCTACATTGTTGAATTCGGCTGGGCAGCCTATCATATCTATGCAGCATTTAGCCAGGGAAATGCAAGGCAAGTAGGCAACGCATCGTTGCGCCCTCACAAGGACGCGCCACGTGCAGCGGTCACTGTGGTCCGCACATCAAAAGTATGAGGCCGCGCCGTCTAGGCCTCCGAGTGTGTCCACATAGACTTTATTTCCATAGCCGTCGGATGAAATTGAGTGAATCGAACCGTCGTGGTTCCATTCTCATAGCTTCCTGAGCCTTCATATGCCATTCATTTTTTTTTGTAGCACCATCCATTATTACACCGCCTGCACTCAAAGACCTTAAGTTGCAGGCGCTGGCCACTCATGCAAGCTGCAAGTTGCTTACTCGTGCACGTGGTGCATTACGCTACCCGCACAGCATACTGGATCTGCCTCCTCCAGGAACATATACACCCTGTTCGTTTGAGCTATTCAGCGGAATCAGCAGCCATCCAGCAGTGTTTTTCTCTCACAACAAACCATCGAACAGTACTTTCAGCCACAATAAACCAGCGAAACGAACAGGCCGATAGAGGATGGAATTCCTGCACCGCTGTACTCTACGCAGTCCACTAAAGAAGAGAGTCCGCCAAATGTGGAGGAGCGAACGTGCGCTACCGGTCACGGTCCCACCACGCGCAGGGACAGAGAGCGCATGCGCGTGCATGCGCAGACGACAGAGCCGGGGCCCACTATTTCCATTAGCTAAAAAATGTTATATCTCACAAACTAAAAAACCAAATTAAATTCCGATTGCATCATTGAATTCGTTTCAATAAATCCTTTAAAATAAGATCTCATATGGATATATTTAGATAAACTTTGTTTATAAATATGTGGGTCTCACTGTTGACAGTTGATATAGAGTACGAGATATAGAGAATAATGGGTGCGGAAAAATATGTATATAGTAAAGAATCTTGATGGTTAGAACGAATAGAGAATGAATTTAAAGGACGAGGAGCGTGGATTGTCTTAATGCAACACCAGCACTAGGCGCTTGTTGCATGTAGCATTCATTTACTCCACTCTAGCTACATGTAGTTGATGAGATGGGACTTGATAGATATGGATAATGTACGTGTGAGCTTGTTGTTTGAGCTGACCCACGCTAGCCTGGTTAGTGTAACGATTGATGCATGCACTGAGCCATGACAAGTGCCTGCCTCAGTCTTGGGCCTCACTTGATGTGCCAGCACGCAGCAGAACTGTGTCCCTGTTGATCCATAGTTACTGCTTCTTCCGTCCGAGAAAAGATGTAATTATAGAATGCGTACTAGTCAAACTGACTCAAGTTTAACCAAGTTTATAGCAAAAAGTATTAACATTTATGTCTCTAAATAAATTTATTATAAAAATATATTCTATAACTAATCTAATAATACTTATTTTGTATCATAAACATTAGTATTTTTATATAAATTTAGTTAAAGTTAAAATTATTTGACTTCTCAAAAAACGAGAATTGTATTTTTTAATGGTAGGAGGGAGTACTACATATAGTTAATGAGAGGAGACGATAGACGTCTTCCTTGTTTAGCACGTGTAGTTGTCTGCTCTGAGCTCCGTATCCTTGTTCACTCCACGCTAAGGTGCCTCCGTCTTAGAGCAAGTTTAATAGATACTTTAAAGTTCTAAAAATTTTATAAGATTTTCTGTCATATCGAATCTTTGGACGCATGCATGGAGCATTAAATATAGATAAAAAATAACTAATTACACAATTTGATTGTAAATCACGAGACGAATCTTTCGAACCTAATTAGCCCATGATTGGACACTAATTGCTAAATACAAACGAAAAAGTTACTGTGCTTCTAAAAATTTTACAGGTCCAACTAAACACAGCCTAAAAACGCCGGCAGCAGGCTGCATCCCATGCCACATCACTCCCCAGTCTGTTGTAGCCTTCAGCAACGAAGACTGATATCAGATGTTCAGAGCTTTGCGGGCTGAGAGACAAGCCTTTTTCTCGTGGCTCGTGCTGCAGCTGGCTGCAGCCGGCGAGAAGGGAATTGCCCGCTCCACAGTCTCTCCCTACCGTGACATCTTTTTTGTCGACGTGGACTGCTCTTCGCCGGCTCAAAAGCATTATTATACTTGCTCTTAGACCTCATTTGATGTGCCAGCACTTGTCCTTGAACGAGCCATGGCTATTCACTTTTTTTTTGCCTTTTTACCTCTGCTGGACCACATGAATTCATGATATGATGGAGTATCTTGATGTGGTGAAGCCTCGTAATTAAGGCCATGTTTGGTTCACGAATGTTAAAGTTTAACTACAATCACATTAATGTTACGGCAAATGCATGGAGTACTAAATGTAGACTAATTGCATGCATGTCGGCACAGATTAGGAGTAATTTACGAGACGAATCTATTAAGCCTAATTAATCTAAAATTAGAAACTTTTTGTCAAATAAGACAAAAGTGCTATAGTGTTTGTTAAATTTTAACACCTCTAACCAAACATGCCATAAAGCTCTTTGTCTTGTGCCTGTGTTAGCATTCATGTATTGCACTGTTGTTCAGGTGCACGTGTTGATGGTGCATGGTCCCTCCCTATCTATAAAGCACTCCCAGGCCATCGTTCATCACCACCTCGGCTAGCCACATCGCCATTGCACATACACCAGCACTAGGCTATTCGTTGCGTATCGAGAGATTCGTCCCGGACGAGGTCATCATCGCGATTCCGGAACCTGACGAGGAGCACGATGGTGGCTCGCCGCTTTACCTGCGGCCGTGGGAGGTCATCCATGACGAGGTACCGGCGTTGTGAGGTATCTTGTCCGCCTACGCCTCATTGAGTTCCAAGACTGGCATACTCCACCACCGTCGTCCGATGAGGATTACGGTGGCCGCAGCGACGATGACAACGACAGTGGAGACAACATTACAATGGTTATTGGCCTGGCTTCACCAACTCCGGCGGCGGCGGGCGCCGGCCAAGGACGACGCGGTTCGGGTCCTCCAACGATCCGAGGCTGGGACCGGGGTCCGGCCCCGCATGTCAGCAACGACAACGGTCGGCTACCATCCGCGTGGGCGAGTTCTCCTGCCCTGTCCTGTCCAGTGGCGCCATACCCTGCACCCTGGACAGCAGCAGGATTCCCGCGAAGGGTGCACTACGTGTCGAGCCGCAGCTGGACTGGGAAGTTGACCCCGTCACCTTTGATCATCGCTCACTCTCTCCTGTTGTGCAGCTGGACGCAGACCCCATGTGCGCCGAGGCCTGCCTCTGTGCCACACCGAAAGCAACTGACAAGGCGCCGAGTGCATCGATCTTCTCCATCGACCATGACCCCAGACGGGCATTTGCTTCTGGGGGCTCACGCCGTGGCGGGGTGCGTGTGTTGATCGACGAGGAGCACGCTCTCCTGCTAGGCCGCCAGACTCGTCCCTCTGAGGCAGTTGATGGGCCGGCCTTTTTGTTCCAGCCGAGTTCGGAGCATGACGTGGTACCGCTGAGTCTGGCCTTCGAGCTGGACTGCTTCTCAGGCCCAGACGGCGATTCTGGGCAATCTTCCATCGGCGGCCGCAGCGTGGTGCACCAGATGCTGCTGGACGACGTCGGCGACGTTGTTCGCGTCATGAGCGACGTCGCACAAGATAGTGTGCGGCGACCATTGCCAGCCGAGGACTTCATCGCCAGATTCAAGAAGCCGCTCACGCAACCAGTGCTCACCTCAACGCCGTGCCTGCGTAAAACCAAGAACCCGGCGGATGACGACGACGAGTGGATCCCTAGGAGGAGTGCGCGGCTGGCCGCCAAGATTCAGTTCAGAGCTGACAAGCCGGAGGCTCAGGCTAGGAAAGTTATGATGAGGAAGCTTGGTACTCGTTTTTCTTTCTTCGAGCATAATTTTAAAATCATATATATTTTTTATCTTCCACACATGTACTGTAAAGAGTAAATGTGAAGGAAGGGATTTGTCATTTAAAGATAGCCTGTGAATAGATGCCATGAGATAAAAGTGAACTAAAACATTTATTTTTATACCTGTTATATGTTACTGTATGTACAGGTATAAACATGATCAATGGAAAGGGTACCTTCTTCTAGCCGGGCAGGAAAGAGGCGGCGTGGCAACGGAGCGGCTGCAGCACCAGGTGCCCTTTGCCTAGCCTAGCGTTATTTTTCGTGTTGTGTCTACCATCCTGTGGTTTTATAATTTGAAAATAATTTCTTTCCGTACTAAATTTGTAGATCATATTTGAGTACTACTCGACGTTATATATATCTTTTTGATGAAGCCTCTCGGACGTTATATCTTTTTCAAAAGTAACTAATGTTCCTTATTGAAAGTCAATTTTAGACCTGGATCTTTTTAGCCATTCGATTAGTGTTAGACGAACTCTGTTTAACATTTGAAGCATAAGCGTTTGGGAGAAAATGATTAGATATATGTTTTTGAGAAGAATGCATGGTTAGCGTATGTTGCCTGGCTCTCTGTCCGGAAAGAAAAGGGTCCCCCGCCGGCCCGCCCCCCAGGCCCCATTAGGCCATTACCTCGCTGATGGGCCAGGAGCCCAGTACTCGCACACGACCATAATTCCCAGATCGGACTGGAACCCGACTAGAGTTTGGAAAAAGTCTAATTTCCTTCCCCTCAACTTTGGCGTGCGTCCGTTTTTTCCTTCCCGAACTATAAAACCAGAAATCTTTCCTCCTCAAACTTTGAAAACCGTTCGTTTTACCTCTTGACCGGTGTTGGACGACGGTTTTGCTACAGTAACAGTAGATTTACTACAGTGGCAACGGTTTTGTCTTTTTCTTTTTATTTATTTCGGCTGAATCTTTGAAAAATCATAGTAAATCACAGAAAATCATAAAATAGAAAATCTAATTTTGTTAGACTCTACATGAGTAGATCTACACAGCGAACATATAATATAGTATGCTTTCATACAAAGCTTTTGTTGTAGCTTTATATTAATTGAAAAATCTAATTTTGTCTATAATTAACTGGAATAATTCATAGCTACAGTTCCTATGGTCTAATTGTGATGAAATTTTATGGTGGGCAAATTATTGTATGCTTGAACTGCAGTAAATTTTTATGCCTTGGCTTTGTATAATTTCACCACAATTGGACCATAGGAATTGTAGCTATTAATTAATTAAAAAAACATATATCTAAAGCTACAGCAAAAACTTTGCACTAAAGTATACTATATTATATGTTCACTGTATAGATCTACTCATGTAGAATCCAACAAAATTAGATTTTCCATTTTACGATTTTTCTGTGATTTACTATGATTTTTCAAATATTCAGCCAAAATAAATGAAAAGAAAAAGACAAAACCGCTGCCACTGTAGCAAATCCACCGTTACTGTATCAACCGCCGTCCAAAACCGGCCAGGGAGGTAAAACAAACAGTTTTCAAAGTTGGAGGAGGCAAGATTTCTGGTTTTATAGTTGGGGGAGAAAAAACGGACGCACGCCAAAGTTGAGGGGGGAAATTGGACTTTTTCCCTAGAGTTTCCAGCTCAAATCCTCCCCTCCCCTCCTTCCCGTCCTCGCCTCACTCCTCCGGACGCTGTTTTGGTATACGTCTCTCGCCGGCCTGGCTCCGGGCTTCTATCCTCGCGGTGTAGGCAAGGGGATCGGCCGAAGTAGCGGCGTCGCCGGCGAGATCTGCCCGCCGGCAGCCGCAATGGCCTCCTATTTCACGACAGGGCCGAGGTATGGTCGTAGGAGGCGGCGCGCCGGGTCTGGACCTGCGTCGTGCCTCTCCAAGTCCACCTCCACAGCGCCGGCTGCCAGTCGGGGGGCCAAACGAGTCCACGACATGGTCGGAGGAGGCGGCGCGCCAGACGTGTGCCAGCGTCGTGCTGCTCTAGGTCCACCTCTACAGCGTTAGTGTCCTCTCGTTTCCCCCGTCGCCGCCCTTCCTGGTACGCGTTTCGTATGCCCCCCTATCGGTGTTCGGACCGAGGGGGGTCCTAAACCAACGAGTAAATGCTGCGTGACTCTTTCCTGGATGGTGATGCAAGGAGAACACACGGGGGTTTATCCTGGTTCGGGCAAAAGAAGGCCCTACATCCAGCGAGGGGGAGAGGTTTGTATTTCCTTGCACCGAGGTGCTCGTGTAGGGGTTACAAGCAGGCGAGAGAGGGTGTCGAGCCCAAGTCTCAAAGAGAAAAAGGAGAAAGGTGGTTGCTTGAGATGTTGATCTCTTGCTTTCGTTGTTCGGTCGGGTGGTTGGTTGTTTCGTCTGTCCGTGATGTTTCTTGTTCGTCCTCCTCCTCTGGTTCGCCTTGGCCTGCCTTTTTATAGGGCGAGAGGTGGCCAAGTCGAGGGGAGGCTTGAGGCGATGTTTCGTCGATTCCTGTTGAGTTGACTGTAGCGACGTGGCTTCGGGATGGCCGGCCATCCCTGGGTGTCCTGACGTTGTGGGAGACAAGATGGCGAAATGACCCAGAGCGCCACGCCATACAGTCCTCCGGACTGAGCCGAGCATCGAGGCTGGGTCGAGGCCGGGTCGAGGTCTGATGGATAAGGCCGAATCCCTGGTATCGCGGGGGACAGACCTTGTCTTATCCTCCCTCGAGGGTGATTGATGGTGAATAGTGCGCGGTAGGGTGGATACAGTGACGGCTTTCACCTCCCATCACGGGATGGGCGGTAAAACAGTGAGACTCGACGTCGGTATTGTTCCCATGTTGACCCATGCCGTAGCCATGCCGGTCGGTGGTGGTAGGTAACCGCATTGAATGCTATGTTTTTTGTCCTGGGTAGGTGAAGAAAGGGTGTCGAGGAGCCGGGGCGCGGTCGAGGCACCCCGTCGAGCGGGCCTCGTACGAGTCGGAGCCGGAGCGCGGTCGAGGCGCCCCGTCGAGCGGGCCTCGTACGAGTCGGAGCCGGGACGTGGTTGAGGCGCCCCGTCAAGCGGGCCTCGTACGAGTCGGAGCCGGGACGTGGTCGAGGCACCCCGTCGAGCGGGCCTCGTACGAGTCGGAGTCGGGACGCGGTCGAGGCGCCCCGTCGAGCGGGCTATCTTTTCATTGTGGTTTCGGTTATGTTAGTTTTTTGGCGATAGGTGTGGGTACCCCCGTACTGTTGGTACCGACAGTAGCCCCCGAGCCTTTCGGTGAGTGTGTGATCACTCTCCCAGAGGTTGGTCAGAACTGGAGTCGTAGCGTCGTGATTTTTCCGGTGGGGGCGCGCGAGCGCACCCGCCGGGTGTAGCCCCCGAGGCCTCGGTGGAGTATGGAGACTCCTCCGAGGTCTTGTTCGCGTTTGATCGGGGGACATTTCGTTGCGGTCAAGCCCCCGAGCCTCGTGCGCGCGAGGTCGATCAGGGTCCCGGCCGTCTTTCGCTGTGCGACCCTCACGCTCCTTTTTCGAAAAAAGGAGGAGGGGTGGGGAATGTCGTACTACCCTCGTTTGGGCCCGAGTTACGACGATCTCCGGTGAGCTGCTAGCGGGGGAATTCGAGTGAGAACCCGTGCCCCGTTCGTTAGGGGTCAGCTAGTGGCCCGGAGGCGCCCTCAAAAATGCCAAGAAGCGGTCGTGTGGATCTCGATTCCATTCGACAGGATTCGAGGGCTCGATGCCTCCTCCGGAGGGATTCCTACCACAACCTTCTCCTTCGGCCTCGAATACGTCCTGGGGTGCCTCGAGAGCGTGGCTCGAGCCCTTGGCCATGTACGGGCGCACCCTGGGTCGTCCCTAACTCTGTTGCTCGAGGGCAGCTGTCGAACCCCGTTCGAGGGCCAGCTTTTGCTCCCTCGAGACTTATTGCGGGTTTCACACCCATTTTTGCGGTCGGGACCCCGAGCCTCGCACGCACGAGGTCAATCAGAGTCCCGGCCGTCTTTCGCGACCCTCACGCTCCTTTTTCGAAAAAAGGAGGAGGGGTGGAGAATGTCGTACTACCCTCGTTTGGGCCCGAGTTTCGACGATCTCCGGTGAGCTGCTAGCGGGGGAATTCGAGTGAGAACCCGTGCCCCGTTCGTTAGGGGTCGGCTAGTGGCCCGGAGGCGCCCTCAAAAATGCCAAGAAGCAGTCGTGTGGATCTCGATTCCCTTCGACAGGATTCGAGGGCTCGATGCCTCCCCCGGAGGGATTCCTACCACAACCTTCTCCTTCGGCCTCGAATACGTCCTGGGGTGCCTCGAGAGCGTGGCTCGAGCCCTTGGCCATGTACGGGCGCACCCTGGGTCGTCCCTAACTCTGTTGCTCGAGGGCAGCTGTCGAACCCCGTTCGAGGGCCAGCTTTCGCTCCCTCGAGACTTATTGCGGGTTTCGCACCCATTTAAGACATACCTGGAGATATTTCGTTGGCCGGACGCGTTTTTTCGGGAGACGAGATCGGCGCGTTATCGGCGTGTGGTTACGACGTGGGGAGCGGCCACGTGCTCAGTTCCTGCGAGATATAAGGAAACGGTTAGGTGAGCGGGTTTATCGCGAGAAACTGCTCCTTACTTCTCGCGCGGCCGTTGGGCTTCCGTCCGGGCATATAAAGCTAAGGCCTTGGGGTCTCCGTTCCCCACCGGTTACTCGCATCCCTGCAATCCTTTGCCCTAGACATCCCCTGCCACATCGCGTTCTCCGCCCGTCTTGTCGCAGCCACCGCATCCTCTCCTTCCATCCCCTTCCGACGACATCGATGGCAGGAAAGAGCCAGATCCTTCCCGCCGACGACTGGGCCGCCTCCTCGGTAACGGAGAGGAGGTTGGAGGAGTTGGTCGAGGACGGGCTGCTGCGGCCGAGGACGAACTTGGCGCGGCCGGAGTGGGTGGCGCCGCCCCCCGCCCACCAGGAGCCAGCGCCCCCTGAAGGGTACGTGGTGAGCTTCGTCAGCTTTCATGAGCGGGGGTTCGGCGTGCCGGCGTCGGTCTTCATGCGTGCGCTCCTCCACTACTACCGGGTGGAGCTTCATCACCTTTCCCCCAACGCCGTCGCGCAGGCCGCCATCTTTGCGGCGGTCTGCGAGGGCTACCTCGGGGTGGAACCGCAGTGGAACCTGTGGCTCCACCTTTTCAAGGCCGAGCTCTTCGCCAAGAGGGCGGGGGAAAAAGGCGTCCTGTGCGCGGCCCGAGTGGGGAGATATAAGGAAACGGTTAGGTGAGCGGGTTTATCGCGAGAAACTGCTCCTTACTTCTCGCGCGGCCGTTGGGCTTCCGTCCGGGCATATAAAGCTAAGGCCTTGGGGTCTCCGTTCCCCACCGGTTACTCGCATCCCTGCAATCCTTTGCCCTAGACATCCCCTGCCACATCGCGTTCTCCGCCCGTCTTGTCGCAGCCACCGCATCCTCTCCTTCCATCCCCTTCCGACGACATCGATGGCAGGAAAGAGCCAGATCCTTCCCGCCGACGACTGGGCCGCCTCCTCGGTAACGGAGAGGAGGTTGGAGGAGTTGGTCGAGGACGGGCTGCTGCGGCCGAGGACGAACTTGGCGCGGCCGGAGTGGGTGGCGCCGCCCCCCGCCCACCAGGAGCCAGCGCCCCCTGAAGGGTACGTGGTGAGCTTCGTCAGCTTTCATGAGCAGGGGTTCGGCGTGCCGGCGTCGGTCTTCATGCGTGCGCTCCTCCACTACTACCGGGTGGAGCTTCATCACCTTTCCCCCAACGCCATCGCGCAGGCCGCCATCTTTGCGGCGGTCTGCGAGGGCTACCTCGGGGTGGAACCGCAGTGGAACCTGTGGCTCCACCTTTTCAAGGCCGAGCTCTTCGCCAAGAGGGCGGGGGAAAAAGGCGTCCTGCGCGCGGCCCAAGTGGGGAGCTGCGTGCTGCAGGTGAGATCGGGTCGGACGGATCTATACATCCCGGCCCGACTCATCTCCTCAAACAGTGGGTGGCACGAGGGTTGGTTCTACCTCCGCAATGATGAAAATCAGTTGCCGAGGTACACCGGCCGCGTGCTGACTGCTCGGGAAGAGCATTGGTCGTACGGAGTGCCCGAGGCCGAGAAGACGCGTTTGGATCCGCTGCTGGCGGCGCTGCAGCAGCTTCGCCTTCGGGGCCTGACGGCTGCGGCGGTGGCTGTGGGCTTCCATCGCCGTAGAGTGATGTCGTTGTGCCAGCGTCGTCTCCGCCTGGACCAGATGACTCCGGAGGCGAACCTGGAGGGCACCCGGATGTCCCACGAATCCCTCACCCTTGAGGAGGTTCTCCGGCGGGCTCGCCGGATGGTCGGGAACTTCAAGGCGGAGGAGGCCAATCAGGTTCCCATGAGGCCTACCGAAGGGTGCGAATCCGTGGTACGTATCTCGGGGCTGAGGTATTGCTTTTCTTGTTTTTCCGTGGATTTCGCTGATGTGGTCGAGGCCGGCGTGTAGGATTTGTCGGCGTTGCGGGAAACGCGCCCACCAGTCCCGGAGGACCGGCCCGCCCGGGAGGCTCGACGCCTTCATGCTTCCCAGAAGAAGCAGGCCAAGGAGACGGCCAAGAAGCGGGCGATCCGCAAGGCCAAGAAGGCGGAGGCGTTGAAGAAGCGCCGGCGCCAGCAGGCCATCGACGGAGTGCCCCTGTCGCCGTCGCCTTCCGAGACAGTCTCGGGGGAGGACGACGGTAGCAGCGACGAAGATGACGATGCCCTGTCGCGGTATGAGATTGCGACCAGGCTTGGGGATCTCCCCGACATTCGCCCCCTGCTGGAGCCCATCAGGGGGGGTCCTCCTCGGTCGTCGTGGTCGAGGAGGTCGAGGGGAAGAAGGTGGAGAAGGAATCTAGCCCCTCGAGGGGAGGGGCCGTTTTACCCCGGACCCGGCGAGAGGGGTCGTCGGGGACGTCCGCACCAGCCGGGGCCTCGCAAGCTCCGGCAGGGGCGGAGACGGTGGTACCGGCGTCGTCATCAGCGGCGGCGCCGGTAGGAGTAAGGACCCGAGGCCAGCTGGCCTCGGGAGCATAAAAGGCGTAGGGCGGTGTGGTCGAGGCCGGCGTGTAGGATTTGTCGGCGTTGCGGGAAACACGCCCACCAGTCCCGGAGGACCGGCCCGCCCGGGAGGCTCGACGCCTTCATGCTTCCCAGAAGAAGCAGGCCAAGGAGACGGCCAAGAAGCGGGCGATCCGCAAGGCCAAGAAGGCGGAGGCGTTGAAGAAGCGCCGGCGCCAGCAGGCCATCGATGGAGTGCCCCTGTCGCCGTCGCCTTCCGAGACAGTCTCGGGGGAGGACGACGGCAGCGGCGACAAAGATGACGATGCCCTATCGTGGTATGAGATTGCGACCAGGCTTGGGGATCTCCCCGACATTCGCCCCCTGCTGGAGCCCATCAGGGGGGGTCCTCCTCGGTCGTCGTGGTCGAGGAGGTCGAGGGGAAGAAGGTGGAGAAGGAATCTGGCCCCTCGAGGGGAGGGGCCGTTTTACCCCGGACCCGGCGAGAGGGGTCGTCGGGGACGTCCGCACCAGCCGGGGCCTCGCAAGCTCCGGCAGGGGCGGAGATGGTGGTACCGGCGTCGTCATCAGCGGCGGCGCCAGTAGGAGTAAGGACCCAAGGCCAGCTGGCCTCGGGAGCACAAAAGGCGCAGGGCGGTGTGTTGGCCGGGGCTCCCAGGAGCGCTCGGCCTGCTGGTGAGGCCGCCGCGAGGCCACCAGCGGCCGTCCCGGGAGGCTCGAGCCGCGCAGGGTCGAGGTACTTGGTGTCGATTTCCGGGTAAGTATCTCAACTTGGTTGTCCTGCCTTTCCCAAAGTCCGTCGGCTGACAATTCTTCTCACTTCGCAGGCTGAAGCGGAAGGTGGAGCCAATGGGGCCTACCCCTATGAAGTCGCTGTGAGCCAGCGCCGTTGTTCTCAACCGGACGGCGGAGCAGGACGCGGCCTGGGTTCGTCAGGTCGAGGCCGCGAAAGGGCGCCTGCGACATCAACAAGGGTCGGCCGACGCCGCGGCGGTTGCCGGCCCGGAGTCCGCCGTCGAGGGGGCCGAACCGGCAAAGGCGGCGGCTCTTGACGTGGTCGAGGCGGGGCCCTAGCCGTCGGGGACGGCCGAGGCTGCCGTTGCGGTCGCGACGAGCGAGGCACCCGTCCGCGACGCGGAGCGAGCGGGTGCTGACGTGACCAGGGAGGAGGTCGCGTCGGTGTCAGGGCAAGAGACGGTCCTGGCGAAGGGGTCGCAGCCGCGACAAGGCCCGTTGGCAGAGCCAGCGGGCATGGTGGAGGTCGGGGCGGTCGAGCCCCTATCCGGAGCACCCGAAGAAGAGGCGCCGGCTCCGGCGGTGCCGACGGTCGAGGCGAGGGTACCGGAGCCGTCGTCGGTCGAGGTGCCGGCTCCGGTGGCGCCGGCGGTCGTAAGTGCCCGCCCTCACGCTTCCCTCGACAACATCCCCCTGGACAAGGGAAAACAAACGATAGGGGTCAAGGGGGGTGAGGTCGCGGACCAGGCCGGTGTCGCGACGGCCGTTGGAGAGGTAGATACCGCGGGCGAGGCCGGTCCTTCCGCGGGACCGGGAGACGCCCCGGCCGGGTCGTCCTCCTCGTGGCCCGACATCGCCGCGCTGGCGATAGCGCGGGTCGAGGCGGAGCTGCCGAAGTGGGGGGGCGTCCCTTGAGTTCAGGGACGCTACGAACCCCGACGCCGAGCCCGTCTTTGTCCTTAGCGACAAAGACGAAGTGCACCGATGGGAGTACCTCGAGGGCGTCCGCCAGCACCTTGACCGGTTGCTTCGAGTGGCGTCCGGCGCTGTGCGGAGTATGGGGGATGCCACCGAGGTATGATCGACCCGTCGGCTCGCTTGATAGGCTGTTTTTTCTTCGGATTTGTGACCTTTTCGAATCGCGTTCAGGAGCTGAAGGAGTACTCCCGCCGCAAGTCACTCTTCATCCGGGACGAGAGTGGCGTGTGGGGCGCGTTGTCTCAGCAACGGGTTCTGGTCGAGGAGGCCCAGAAACGGCTATCCGATCGGAACGCCGAGATGGCTGATCTGCGCGTCGCA
Organism: Saccharum hybrid cultivar R570; assembly: GCA_038087645.1. Classification (NCBI taxonomy): domain Eukaryota; kingdom Viridiplantae; phylum Streptophyta; class Magnoliopsida; order Poales; family Poaceae; genus Saccharum; species Saccharum hybrid cultivar. Next base: position 2,803,088 of record JAQSUU010000191.1, on the reverse strand, counting down.
TACGCCACATTGAAGGAAGAGGCGGCGCAGGCATGGGCGGCCGAGGCCGTGATGCGCACAAGCCTGGACAAGGCTCGGGAGGAGGCTACCCAGGCGCGCAGGGACCTCGAGCCCTTGTCTGCGCGGGTGAAGGAGCTCGAGGAGGATGTTTCCCAGGTCAGTCTTCAGCGCGACGCCTTCCATGCCGAGATCACGACGCTGCAGGGAGCCGTCCAAAAGAAGGACGCAGCTCTCGAGTCTGCTCGGCAGGAGGTCGAGGCGCTAAAGGCAGCCATCCGAGACAAGGATAGCGCCTTCCTGGGGCTCGAACGAACATGTGGGGGACTCCGCGACGAGGTCGTGGGCCTGCAGACCCACGTCGAGGGTAAGTGTGGTTGTTATAGTCACGACGTTGAAGGCCCCGCATTGGGCACTAATTTGTTTGTCGTGTTTCAGAGCTGGAGAGAGAGAACCGAGAGGCCCAATCGTGCGCCAACTCCTTCTAGAGCCTCTTCGAAGCCGAGGTCCGGAGGACCCAACTTCTCCAGGGCGCAATCACCACTGTGTGTGATGGCCTAGGGGTCGAGCCCGACACCAACACCGGGGAAGATGTTCCAGGGAACTCCTTCGTCCGACGGATGGTGGCGCTGGGCCGCCTTGCCCGGGAGAAGATACGGAACGGCCTCCATCACGGCGTGAAGAGGGCGCTGGCCGTCGTCCGTTCAGGGTTTGTGTTTGACATGAGGCTCGTTGCTGAGGGCTTCATCACAGACCCCGATCGGACGGACGAGGAGAACGAGGACGCCTGCGTGGAGCTGATCAAAGCCGCCGAAGAGCCTGGGAGTCGTCTGGCCTCGCTTTTTGAAGCCGAGGTGGTTCCTCCTGCCGACGACGAAGGCCTGTGAGCCAAATCTGGGCATGAAGGCCCATGTAATAAGTTAGTATTTCGAATTTTGATCGTGGTGGCCGCGGAGGCCTAAAAGACTCGAAACATAAACCGGTTCGCGGTTGATTTAGTTTTACTCGAGCTTTTCTTCCCTTTATCGCACGGATCGTGTTCTCGCGTGATTTACCTAGCGCGCAGCTACATCCTTTGGCGTAAGGGAGCGAGTGGAGGTACCGTAGCCTCGGAGGCGTAAGTGATCTCGCGGCTCGACTGCCCTCGAGCTTCAGGGTGATGTTGCGGCCTAGTAAATCGTGTGAGAGCCTGATCTAAGCGACAGGGGGTATGTTCTTTTTTAATTTTAGGAACCGTTGTTTAGATCTTCTCAGCGTGAAGGCGTACCTCTAAAAGGCGCAAGGGTCGAGTGGAGGTACCGTAGCCCCAGAGGCGTAGGTGATGCTCCAGGCTCGAGAGCCCTTTCGAACCTTAGGGTGCTCTTTCAGCGAAGTCGATCTAAGAAACGGTTCTTAAATTTAAAAAAGCGCACAAGTTTTTTCGGTTTTTCGGGGACCGGGGGTTCCCCCCTTGCCAGCCCCCGAGGGAGGGTCGACTCTGGGAGTGCAGGGTCGATCCTTCCTCATTACGAAACGAGAAATTTTGAACATCGCTGTATTCTTTATTGACGAAAAAAGGAAATACAGAGCCTCGAGGCTTTTTAAGGAAAGAAGCGACGTAGCTGTTCAATGTTCCAAGCGTTGGTAAGGGTTTCGCCCTTCTCGTTGGATAGCTTGTAGGTGCCCGGCTTTAGTACTTCTGCGATGATGTACGGCCCTTCCCATGGTGGTGTGAGCTTGTGCCGTCCCTTGGTGCTCTGGTTCCGCCATAGCACCAAGTCACCAATGTTGAGGTCACGCTTGCGGACGTATCTGTCGTGGTAGCGTCGGAGACCCTGCTGGTACCTGGCAGAATGCAACAGAGCCACATCTCGGGCTTCCTCGAGCTGGTCGAGGGCGTCCTGTCTTGTGGCGTCGTTGTGTCCTTCGTTGTATGCCTTCAACCTCGGGGACCCGTATTCTATATCGGTTGGTAGCATAGCCTCAGACCCGTAGACTAAGAAGAACGGAGTGAACCCCGTGGCTCGACTCGGCGTTGTTCTTAGGCTCCACAGGACCGAGGGTAGCTCGGCAGCCCATTTTTTTCCGTGTTTGTTTAGTTTGTTAAAGATTCTGGGCTTCAGGCCTTGTAGAACCATGCCGTTGGCACGTTCCACTTGCCCGTTTGTTTTTGGATGAGCCACGGCCGACCAGAGCACACGGATGTGGTGGTTGTCGCAGAAATCCAAAAACTTTTTGCCAGTGAACTGGGTGCCGTTGTCCGTGATGATACAGTTGGGGACCCCGAAGCGATTAACAATGTTAGTGAAGAAGAGTACAGCTTGTTCGGACCTGATGCTGGTGATAGGGCGGGCCTCGATCCACTTGGAGAATTTGTCGATTGCGACGAGCAAGTGGGTGAAGCCGCCGGTCGTCCTTTTCAGTGGTCCGACAAGGTCGAGCCCCCAAACGGCGAACGGCCATGTGATGGGGATAGTCTGTAGGGCATGTGCCGGAAGATGAGTCTGCCTCGCATAGTACTGACAACCCTCGCAGGAGCGTACTAGCTTGATAGCGTCGGAGACCACGGTCGGCCAATAGAATCCTTGTCGAAAGGCGTTTCCGACAAGGGCTCGAGGCGCAGCGTGGTGACCGCAAGCCCCCGAGTGAAGATCGCCGAGCAGATTTCTGCCTTGCTCTTTCGTGATGCAACGTTGGAGGATACCGGTAGGGCTACGACGGTAGAGCTCCCTGCTGTCGCCCATGATCACAAAAGTTTTGGCCCGGCGTGCGATCCGTCGAGCCTCAGTCCTATCCGAGGGGAGGTCCCCGTGGATGAGGTAGTCGAGGTACGGGACGCGCCAATCAGGCTCGAGGTCAGGCGGTGACGTCGAGTCTTCCACCTGCATGGCTTCAGCCCCGGTCGAGGGGGCTTCTGCCTCAGGTGGAAGGTCGATCGACGCCTCGTCGACCCCCCCGTCTGGCCGGAGGTCGACGGATGGGCGCTGAAGGTCTTTCGCGAAGACGTCCGGTGGAACCGTGGCTCGACCGGACGTGATTTTTGCCAGTTCATCAGCGGCCTCATTATACCTGCGTGCGATGTGGTTGAGCTCGAGGCCGTGAAACTTGTCCTCGAGGCGCCATACTTCTTGGCAGTAGGCCTCCATCTTGGGGTCGCGGCAGCTCGAGTTCTTCATCACCTGATCGATCACGAGTTGAGAGTCGCCTCGGACGTCGAGGTGTCGGACCCCGAGCTTGATGGCGATTCTCAACCCCGTGACGAGTGCCTCGTATTCGGCGACGTTGTTAGACGCAGGAAAATGAAGCCGGATGACGTAGCGCATGTGAACCCCGAGGGGTGAGACGAAGAGCAAGCCCGCGCCTGCTCCCGTTTTCATCAATGACCCATCGAAGTACATGGTCCACAGCTCCGCCTGGAGCTGTGCAGGGGGGAGTTGTGTGTCAGTCCACTCGGCCAGAAAATCTGCTAATACCTGTGACTTGATAGCTTTTCGCGGCGCATAGGACAATGCCTCGCTCATGAGCTCGACCGCCCATTTGGCAATCCTACCCGAGGCTTCCCGGTTCTGGGCTATCTCTCCCAAGGGGAAAGAAGAAACCACAGTAACCGGGTGACCCTCGAAGTAGTGTCGGAGCTTGCGCCGTGTCAAGATGACAGCATACAACAATTTCTGGATCTGTGGGTATCGACACTTTGTCTCTGAGAGCACCTCGCTAATGAAATAGACTGGCCTCTGGACGAGCAAGGTGTGTGCCTCCTCGGCCCGTTCGACAACCAGGGCAGCACTGACTACTTGTGAAGTCACGGCGACATAGAGTAGGAGTGGTTCCCCCAGGGTCGGAGGGACGAGGATCGGTGAGCTAGAGAGGGTGGCTTTCAGTTTCGTGAGAGCCTCCTCAGCCTCGAGGTTCCAGGAAAAATGGTCCGATTTCCTTAAGAGACGGTACAGAGGGAGTGCTTTTTCGCCGAGGCGCGAAATGAAACGACTGAGTGCCGCCAAGCAACCTGTGACTCTCTGTACGCCTTTGAGATCTTGGATGGGGCCCATCTTGGTAATTGCAGAGATTTTTTCAGGGTTGGCCTCGATGCCACGTTTAGATACGATAAACCCTAAAAGCATACCTCGTGGGACGCCGAAGACACATTTCTCTGGATTGAGTTTGATGTTTTTTGCTCTGAGGCAATTGAATGCAACGTCGAGATCGCTGACCAGATCGCCGGTACGTTGGGTTTTGACCACGATGTCGTCGACGTAAGCCTCGACGGTCGACCCAATGTGCCCCCCAAAAACATGTTGCATGCATCGCTGGTACGTTGCCCCTGCGTTCCGGAGACCGAAGGGCATCGTAACATAGCAATACATGCCGAATGGGGTGATGAATGAAGTCGCGAGCTGGTCGGACTCCTTCATTTTGATTTGGTGGTAACCGGAATATGCATCTAAGAACGAGAGAGTTTCCCATCCCGCGGTGGAATCAATGATTTGATCAATGCGTGGCAAAGGGAAGGGAACTTTCGGACATGCTTTATTTAAACCAGTATAGTCTACGCACATCCTCCATTTCCCACTCTTTTTTCTAACTAAGACAGGATTAGCTAGCCACTCGGGATGATGAACCTCCTTGATGAACCCGGCCTCCAACAGTTTGTGTATCTCCTCGCCGATGATCCTGCGCTTCTCCTCGTCGAAGCGGCGCAGGCGTTGCTTCACCGGTTTGGATCCGGCCCGGATCTCCAAGGCGTGCTCGGCGACTTCCCTGGGTATGCCCGGCATATCCGAGGGACTCCACGCAAAGATGTCGACGTTCGCGCGGAGAAAGTCGACGAGCACTGCTTCCTATTTAGGATCGAGGGTGGCGCTGACGTTCAGCGCCCTCCCCTTGGGATCAGCGGGGTCGAGGGGTACGAGCTTGACGTCTTCGGCGGGCTCGAAGCTGCCGGCATGGCGTTTTGGGTCGGGGATCGCATTGGCCAGACCGTCGAGGTCTGCGGCCAAGATCGCTGACCCAAAAACAGCCTCGCCGTGCTCGACGCACTCGACGTCGCACTCGTAAGCGTGTTCAAACGAGGGCCCTACAGTGATGACACCGTTTGGGCCAGGCATTTTGAGCTTGAGGTAGGTGTAGTTCGCGATCGCCATGAACTTGGCGTAGCATGGGCGTCCCAGGATAGCGTGGTACGTTCCACGGAATCCGACCACTTCGAAAGTGAGAGTTTCCTTTCGGAAGTTGGCCGGTGTGCCAAAGCAAACAGGCAGATCGACCCGCCCGAGGGGTTCCGCCCGTTTCCCTGGCACGACTCCGTGGAAGCCCCCGACGCTAGGCTGGAGGCGCGCTCTGTCGACCCCCAAGAGGTCGAGTGTCTGAGAGTAAATAATGTTAAGACTGCTTCCGCCGTCCATGAGCACTTTGGTGAGGCGTGTGTTGGCGATGACGGGGTCAACGACGAGTGGATAGACCCCCGGGTTGGGGACGTAGTCTGGGTGGTCATCACGGTCGAAAGTGATGGCCACCGCAGACCAATCAAGGAAATGGGGTACTGCCGATTGTACGGAGAAGACCTCGCGCCGTTCTCGCTTGCGCTGACGCGCAGAGAGGCAGGTCGAGGGTCCTCCGTAGATCATGTAGCAGTCGCGGATCTCGGGAAATTCCCCGTCCTTGTCGTCACCCTTAGGGTTCTCCCCCTTGTCGTCCTTCTTGGCGCCGGCACCCCCGAAGTACCTGCGCAGCATGTGACAATCCTCGAGGTTATGGTTAGTGAGTCCCTTGTGGTAGGGACACGGCTCTTTGAGCATTTTGTCGAAGACGCCCCCGCCGGGGGGGCCTCGAGGTTTCTTGTGCTCGGTAGCAGCGACGAGCTCGTCGGCCGGGGCCTCGAGCTTGCCCTGCTGGCCTTTCTTCTTCTTGCGGTTGTTTCTCTTGGGGCCTCGGGTGGAACTCGCGGGGTCGTCAACCTTCTGCTCCTCCCTCGCCGGCTCGCCGCCAAAGATCGCACCAACCGCCTCCTCGCCGGAGGCGAAGTTGGTGACGATGTCCATCAATCCGTTGGCAGTGAGCGGGGTGTTACGGCCCAACTCCCGGACCAACTCCTTACAGGTGGTACCGGAGAGGAAGGCCGTAATCACGTCGGAGTTGGTGATGTTGGGGAGCTCGGTGCGCTGCCGGGAGAAGCGTCGGATGTAGTCCCGGAGGGACTCATCTGGTTTCTGCTTGCAGCTCCGGAGGTCCCACGAGTTGCCGGGGCGCATGTAGGTTCCCTTAAAATTTCCCTCGAACACCCTTACGAGATCGTCCCAGTCGTGGATCTGCCAAGGTGGGAGATCCTCGAGCCAGGCTCGGGCGATGTCGGAGAGGAACAGGGGGAGTTGCCGAATGATGGCCCGGTCATCGGTGGCCCCGCCCAACTGACACGCCAAGCGGAAATCGGCGAGCCAAAGTTCGGGTTTGGTCTCGCTGTTATACTTGGTGAGAGTCGTGGGGGGACGGAACCGAGCCGGGGGCACTGTCTCACGGATTGCCCTACTGAACACCCGAGGGCCTGGAGGTTCGGGTGATGGGCTACGATCTTTCGAGCTATCGTAGCGTCCGCCCCTGTGGACGTGGTAGCCTCGAGCTACACCGTCACCGTGTTTGCGTGTGCGACGCTCGACGATGTTGTCACGGGTGTCTCGAGGCTCGCGGTCGTTGGCGATGGGCTCAGGGGCCGGTGCTACCCGGTTTCGCCGGGCAGGCTCGGGATGAACCGAGGCTTCCCTCTCCTGTCGGGAAGGCTCGAGGGTCCGCTCTGAGGCTGCTTCGCGCCGCCTTGAGGCAGAGCTCTCGGCCTGCTGCATGGTGGCAGTCTCGAGGAGTCCTCGGATTTCGTCTCGAGCCCGACGGGCGTCAGGGTTTGACGGCTCGGGCATGTTGCGCAGGAGCATGGCAGCGGCGACAACGTTTTGGCTGGCTCGAGCGAAAACCGGGGGGTCGACCGCCTGGTCCTCATCGATGCGACGGTTGACGTCGCGAGCCCTCTCACGAGCTCTCCCGCCAAATGCGTGTTCCGCATGCTCACGCTCGAGGGTTTGCTGGAGAAGATCCAGGTTTTCACGTTCCTCGTCAAGCGGGTCCTGCAACTCGCGAAACTGTTCGAGCTGCGCTCCTTGATCCGCAAGGAACCGAGGCTCGTTTCGCTCGGCAGGAAGCTCGACATGAGGGGGCGTGTGCCTTTCTTCGACCGGCTCTTCGTCCTCTGATTCCGAGGTGCTTTCAACGTCGATGTTGAAGCACTCACGGGTCGGATCATAGGTGTCGTCAGCCGAGTCGGAGTCAGGTGCGCCAAAGTAGTAATATGACAGGGGAATGTGTGGCCGATGCCAACCATCACCGAGGTGGTGACGTGGAGAAGCAGTCACACGAGGTTCTGTTTCAGGTGTCTCCGTAGAGTCCCGATAATCAGAAACCGGCGTGGACGCAACGAGGTCCAGAGTGGAGCGTAGATGGTGTCCGGGGAGTTCCTCATAAGCGCTCATGCGAGTGCTCACGGAGGATGCATACACCCGGGCGACCGAGTCTAGTCCAAACGGGAATGGTGATGGGGACGTCACTGCCCGCGACGAAATAGATGCTACGGACAGTGGTGTCTCACCGGACGGGGGAGCGGCGGGATTCCTCGTCGGCACGCGACCCTCGGCCAGGCTCATCCTTCCCAAATCTTCCAAAAGGAGATCTGGGCTAGCGCCTGTCTGGGGGGTGCCGGACCGGGGGATCCCATCGCCCTCCGTCAGGTAGAGACGGTGGTTGTACCGGGCTCATCGTCGCCGGGCAGCCCACGACCGCCTGGAGCGACGGTGCCGGTTGACTGCTCCCCCGGGCTGGGAGAGCTCGTAATCTTCGTCGGTTGGGTGCCTGGGTGGGAGTAGGACCATGTCGTAGCCAGAGCCGAGCGACATGAACTCCAAACTCCCAAACCAGATCACCGTACCCAACGGGATCGAACGTTCGGGGTTAGCCATCCAGGAAGAACGGCGACAAAGCGAGGTTTGCACGCAGCGAACCCCTACCTGGCGCGCCAACTGTCGGTGTTCGGACCGAGGGGGTCCTAAACCAATGAGTAAATGCTGCGTGACTCTTTCCTGGATGGTGATGCAAGGAGAACACACGGGGGTTTATCCTGGTTCGGGCAAAAGAAGGCCCTACGTCCAGCGAGGGGGAGAGGTTTGTATTTCCTTGCACCGAGGTGCTCGTGTAGGGGTTACAAGCAGGCGAGAGAGGGTGTCGAGCCCAAGTCTCAAAGAGAAAAAGGAGAAAGGTGGTTGCTTGAGATGTTGATCTCTTGCTTTCGTTGTTCGGTCGGGTGGTTGGTTGTTTCATCTGTCCGTGATGTTTCTTGTTCGTCCTCCTCCTCTGGTTCGCCTTGGCCTGCCTTTTTATAGGGCGAGAGGTGGCCAAGTCGAGGGGAGGCTTGAGGTGATGTTTCATCGATTCCTGTTGAGTTGACTGTAGCGACGTGGCTTCGAGATGGCCGGCCATCCCTGGGTGTCCTGACGTTGTGGGAGACAAGATGGCGAAATGACCCAGAGCGCCACGCCATACCGTCCTCCGGACTGAGCCGAGCATCGAGGCTGGGTCGAGGCCGGGTCGAGGTCGGATGGATAAGGCCGAATCCCTGGTATCGCGGGGGACGGACCTTGTCTTATCCTCCCTCGAGGGTGATTGATGGTGAATAGTGCGCGGTAGGGTGGATACAGTGACGGCTTTCACCTCCCATCACGGGATGGGCGGTAAAACAGTGAGACTCGACGTCGGTATTGTTCCCACGTTGACCCATGCCGTAGCCATGCCGGTCAGTGGTGGTAGGTAACCGCATTGAATGCTATGTTTTTTTGTCCTGGGTAGGTGAAGAAAGGGTGTCGAGGAGCCGGGGCGCGGTCGAGGCACCCCGTCGAGCGGGCCTCGTACGAGTCGGAGCCGGAGCGCGGTCGAGGCGCCCCGTCGAGCGGGCCTCGTACGAGTCGGAGCCGGGACGTGGTCGAGGCGCCCCGTCAAGCGGGCCTCGTACGAGTCGGAGCCGGGACGTGGTCGAGGCACCCCGTCGAGCGGGCCTCGTACGAGTCGGAGTCGGGACGCGGTCGAGGCGCCCCGTCGAGCGGGCTATCTTTTCATTGTGGTTTCGGTTATGTTAGTTTTTTGGCGATAGGTGTGGGTACCCCCGTACTGTTGGTACTGACACCCCCCTTTTTAGTTAGTGTGTTTGAAAATTTAGCTACTAAAGTGACTAAAATCTAACTGGCTAAAATTTAGCAAGGGGAACCAAACAGGTGTTTTAGCTCTTTTTTAGTCAGTGTGTTTGGAAATTTAACTACTAAAGTGACTAAAATCTAGTAGCTGGCTAAAATTTAGCAAGGGGAACCAAAAAGGCCCTACTGTATGTTGTCGTTTTCCCCATCCCATTATGTGTTTTGACCTCAAACTAATAGCCGAGCATGGGCGTTGATAAATACTCCTTCGGAAACGAGAATTACATTCTTTTTGGGACAGCGGGAGCACATCGTTGTAGACGTGCGTGGTCATATCATTTTCTCCGTAGTTTATTCTTGATAGAAATATTCTTCCGTTCACAAAAATATATAGTCTCATTTTTTTGAGAATCAAACAGTTTAAACTTTCATTGAATTATATGAAACAGCAACAATGTTCGTAATATACAATAGGTACTATTAGATTAGTTATATAATATATTTTCGTAGTCTTTTTTGGTAGATGTAGATGCTGGTATTATTTATTATGAACTTAGAAGGACATAAGCTAATTATTTGATCGGCGAGGATACTGTGGTTACATTCTTGGAGCAAGTGATTTTGACCACACCTTGCCAGGCATGACTCAATTTATATGCCTACTACGGTCTCTGTTTAAGTGGTCATATGTCTCGCCTCGCTAGATTTACATTTTATAGTGATGAGTGTCGCTACAGATACACTGCTGGTGTTATCACGTCAATATTTATTCTTAGAGACGAGTGTCTACTTTGTCTCTTCACAAAGCCTTCGCGTGATGGGGCTCTCTTGACTCTGGGGAAGATAGCGCCTGGCTGCGGTGGCTCCCGGCGATGCTCGGCGGCGATCAATGCAGGCGACTAGGGCAAACACAGGGAACAAGGGCTTGTTTGTAATTTCTAATTTTTCTAGGTCCCTATATGCAAATAGGTTTGGACAGCTGTCCTCTGTATCCTACTGTGTTGTACCTGTATTTCTACCGGTCTTTGTACTCCTTAACGTGAATACAGGTATGGTTTGATCAAACAAAATATTTATTTGGTTTCCAGTCCTAGTCACATGCATGCTGCGTGTCTCCATCCAGACGCGCGCCCCAGGCGATGCACGTGTGTCTACTTATACCGGCAGACCAATGCAAGACCACACATCCTAGATCAGCTACTCGCGGGCAGGCAAAGACCAACACATAGGTAAATCAGCCTCCCAACATTTTCGCATTTCCCACCAGCAAAAGTGCACTATTTGTGCCACATGCCCACGTGTATAGGCCAAGCTAGGCATAGGTTTCTCTGCCCAGCATTTCTATTCATTTTTATACTTTGAATCTCCTTAGTTCATCAGTGCTACATATATTTTTGCATAAGCATGGGAACCGGTAGCTCTGAATAAACAACTGGATACAAATCAAATGTGGTCATGCGTTGTTTCCTTTAGATGATAACGAGTGGAATATATATGCGGGTTTTAATCGCGTACATCTTTCCTTCAGAAATATGCTCATCATAATAATTCGTTGTTACATACGTCTGACAAATGGCAGAACGAGTAGCGGTAACATGGACAGGGGAAAGAGCACGAACGGGGAGCCAATGCCGCAGGGCTCCTAGAGAGTACAATCCAGTGATTCCGTAACCCAGGTACACTTTAACATTTTTTAAAGAGGGGGTACACTTTAACATTATTAGGCACAACTAACACCGTTTCTACCCACGTTGCTATTAGCTATTATTTCATGCATAGCACATGTTCTTGTTAGTGATCACCTAGCGTGTAAATGGCTAAGCGTATGGTAGGTGGTAATTATTTTCTTGATCTCATAACCCATCCGTGTATGTAGCTCATCTATATATACACTTTTTTATTCCTTTTAGGAACCTCTTGTAGTGGTTATCTCGCGCAAGGACATCTGCGCCAAATCATTACCAGCATAGGCACAACTATTCGTACTGCAGGGGTGGTAAAGATGGAGGACTGCAAAAGGATGGCCTGGCTTAGCATTGAAGTCCCATCTAAAAATGGTACAAGAGGCATGGTGTTTGAGAACTTCCGAGGTGCTCCTTGCATGACCGATTATGGGGCAGAAGAAAATGTTTGTGAACTAGCAATTCTCCACCTCATGTCACGTTTAAATATATGGGTCAAGGATATAAGTTATGATCCACTCATAGAAACAAGTAGGCAGTTACACTATTATATGTACTGGTCACAATACCTTCAGACCATATATCAAGAATTGAGTGCGGAGAAGGATGCCTTATTCAATGCCCACAACCCTGTGGAATTACCTATTTTAATCATGTTGTATCTGTGCATCATACATAAAGGCACTCATGCCCGCGAATAATGGAGAAAGCCCATAAGGCATCTCGCAACTACCGACACTTTATCAGTCACCATTGACCATACCACTACACAGCTCCACCCGCATGTGATACCACAGTCTCTAACATTAAAGAATATCATCGGGCTGGCAGCTCCTGCCCATGCGTAATGGACTATGTCCCTTAAGCACCCAACAGCTACTCCCATGTTTTCACATCACCACCACCCATACCACTAGATGACACTACTGGTTGCAAACACGAACTATATGTGTGCGCATTTCCCATGTGGTAATGAACCAAAGCTAACTCATTTTTGGTTAGAGGATAAGTACTTGGTGCATTTTTTGAGCTTATCCCTACATGGGTACTTTGTTTCGCATTGTTTCTATATGAGGTAAATGTTGCTAGGCCATGCCTTCTTATGTTTAGACATTTATCAGACCGGATGTCGCCTATTGGCAAAATAACGACACATCTATTGCATCATTATTGTTGTGTGAAGTGTGTATAGCGACATCCTAGGCCTTGTTTGTTTGTCAAATGAATAAATTTTCTTTCCAATCTAGCGCTTGAATATAAATTGCGCACCCAACTTGTAACTTTTGGAAAATTCATAACCTCATTTGTGTCACCTGGTCATATAATTGCAGTATGTCTCCAGCTTGCTACACCATTTCTGTTTCTGTCATCATATTGTCTCTATGAATCTGTGAATAATGGAGAAAGCCCCTAAGGCATCTAGCAACTACTACCACTTTGTCAGGCACACAACTCCACCCGCATGCGATACCACAGTACCTAACATTAAAGAATACCATCGGGCTGGCAGGTCTTGCCCATGAGTAATGGACTATGTCTGTTAAGCACCCAACAACTACTCCCATGTTGTCACATCACCGCCCCCATGCCACTACACAACACTACCCACGTGCGCTACCACAGTCTCTCGCATTAAAGAGGGTCCTTAGACTAGTGGACACAACTCAATCCTTCTATCTATAAGATGTGGCAATGAAGAGCCCCTCCACATCACGAGATCTAGCACGCCCTAACACAACATCCTTTCCATCAAGAATCATACCTCCAATTTCTCCCTTTTCTACTTTCTTATACAAATCGTGCTACGTTGCTTCTTGGTGCCCTTAGCAAGGTAAGCAAGTCATTATCGTATCTATAGAAATCTTACCCAGACCTCTCCTAAATGTTGACTTCCCTCGTTTTCCTCATAGATGGCAGATGAAGGGTGGACCACCAGCTATTGCCTGGACAAGGATGGCTTCCCCAAGCTTCTGTATGCCACCATGGTCAGGCTAGGTATTTTGGATCACCCAGAATATGTAGGAAGGGAGTATGAGGAGCATGGTACTAAGAGGTGTGAGGTGATCATCCATGCTGGAGCAAGTAGGGATTTCCCTGACATAAATCCTTGGGTGGTGTCCACCATAGGGTTTCAGTTTGAGGACACTTACCAAGCTGTCGCTCGTAAAGCTTTGAGGTACCTATGCTAAATTTTTGAGAATCCAATATGTCATACACCCATGAGATTCTTCCCTCCTTTTGTAAAGAATAGCCCTGTGTGGGTAGCCCGAATGAAGACCCTAGAAGGCCCTGAACTTCATGAACGTGATCCAACTACAGTTTTCATGACTGACTACTTGCTTTCCTTGGATAAGCAGTATGATAGGCAGGCTAGGCATTTGAGGAAGTGCATTCGTAGGGCACAGAAGGCAGAGAAGCAGATTAGAGAGCTCCAAGTGCAGCTTGCGAATGCTAAGGTGCAAGCCACTGAGGCGGAGAGCCATGAGGCAGCAACAATTGAAGCCTTCAAACAAGCTAAAGATCGACACACTCAGCAACTGAATAATATCTATCTTGTCAATAGGGCCAGGAGAAGGACTACCACATTGTAAGATAGAGAGTGCCCAATACTAGATGGAATCCCGATTGCAACCATGGAAGAAATTCAAGGGGAAATTGTGAACATGCCACCGGCACCTCCCCCAACCGAGGCCTCCCATGGAATTCCTGAGATAGGACCACCAGATGGAGAAGGGATTCTCTCACTCACTCAGCCACCACCAGGAGATGGTGCATGTGCTCATGCCATCCTTTCAGAGGATTCCTCAAGCTCTGATGCATGATCTAAGTGGCCAAATGGCCCCCTCAGGGAATGAAACTAATATGGTCCGAAGCTAGACCCATAAAAGTGGTTTTAGCGATGCGCCCTTACACCTAAGGGAAGTGCATCCTAATTCACTTTTTTGTAAACCCTCGCGTGAGGAGATGTACCCGTATTATAGTGTTTACTCTTTCCATCTACAATGTAATCCCCATCTACCATTGTGGTTTGAATTAGTAGTTCTAGCTAGGTTCGCTTATGCCCTCACATGAGATGTACCAGTATTTTAGTGTTTGTTTTTTCCACCTGCAATGTAATCCCCATCCAGTGTTGTGCTTTGAATTAGTATTTCTAGCTCGGTTCGCTTACGACTAAGGGTGGTGAATCCTAACCCACTTCTTTGTAAACCCTCGTGTAAGGTGATGTACTTGTAAATTGTAATGCAGTGCTTGCTTTTGCCATGTATGGTGTAATATAATCCTACCATGTGTTGTCCTAATCACTCCCGTAAATGTTTATTTGAGCCGTCGTGCCATTGATTTTATTAACAAATAGTAGCTTCCTTTGATGTATTTTTCCAAGATTCAATGTATCAAACATGCCCATATAACAGATAATGGAAAAGACATCTTAGCCTTTACTAACATGTTTTTCCCAAGGTTCGATATACCAAACAGACCACCCGCAGCGAAGCGCGGGCATCAGTGGGTGCGAATAAAAGTTGCCTGTAGGAATGGAGCCACGACGACATAAGACCACTATGATAGAACTCTGATGTCAGCTATAAGCAGGCCAACTCACTTGGATTTTTATTTCAAATCTTGATTTCTACAATTTCCTCAGGGTCTTTCATATGGCAAGGGGCGAGTTACCACAATGAGTAGGATTATGGATCCTATCAGCATGGTAATCTAGATAGCGAGGATGAAGTTGACCAACTCATCTTCAATGTGGAACATCTTGAGGGCTTCAACTTTCATCTTTTGGCACCGTGTTTCTTCTTCTTTGGGGCGTCTTCTCTTGAAATCTTCAACTGGCAGCAACTTCTTCTAGCTTCTTCTTGATTTGTTGACGGGTTTGGCACCAGGTTTTTGGTTTTGAGGGGGTGATTTGCCGAGTGATTAGGGTGGGGTGGGTTGTCGTTGGCATGAAGGGGTAGCTGATGGGGTGTTTTTATAGGCGATCATTGGCGGAATCATGGGAGCAGGGGTGTGCGGCTGGGTGTGCGCCATCATCGGCGATCTTCATGGGCACAGTGGCTTCGTGGGAATGCCGCACCACCACGCACCATCACCGCCCCACGACGCCACTCGTGTTTTCACCTTACCGCCCCTGATGTTGCTGCTGCCATTCCCCACGACGTCGATTCCCTAGGTGCCAATGCCACTCGATGTCACTAGTAATGGTGAGCACCCACCCCCTTAACCCCCCCATCCATCGCCTATAAAAGCGCCCCTGGCTGTCTCATTAATCACCTCAAGACACTCCCACCATCAAGACTAATCATCCACATAAGTCTCCTATTAAAGTTCCAGCCCATGCCAACTTCTGAAGAAACTATCAAGAAGAGGAAGAAGAAGGAGCATATCATCGAAAAAGCTCACTATCATCATCTTTGCCTTTCCAATTCCTCCACTAGTGGGATCAATAATCTTGTATATCCTTGTAATCCGCCCATTACCCTATGGAGAGCGCTAAGATATCAGCTGAAACAAGAAGGGTTGAATAAAAACTCTAGAAAATTTCATTTGGCGTTAGAAATATTTTTTAAATTTTCCCCTTCCAAACCACTTTCCCCGGGATTTGCATGAACTCGCAATCCAATCAAGACCTCCGACCACATCACCAAAGCAAATCACCTGCAGCGAAGCGCGGGCAGCGGTGGCTAGTGGAAACAAAAAAATGATGCCCACTGACCAAGTGCTCTTGCTCACCCAGTCACCCAATCGGTCCGCACGTGGAAACAAAAAAAGCGATACCCATTGATCAAGTGCTCATGCTCACCCGGTCACCCAATCGATCGAGACTAGAAAGACAGTCAGCGCCGGAAGGCTCGAAACCTACGGCAGGGCGTGTAAACGAAGTGCCTCATCAAGCTAGAGTGGCTCCTGGCATCCATGCTGACAGTTGCTACAGTGTAGATTTCTTCCGGATATGATATGGCGTGCCGTACTTAGACCATCCGCACCGGCGACGGTATACGCGACCGCTAAAGGGACAGCGTGGACATAGCGACTGAAATCTGTTGCAGCGGCTATGGCAAACCGACCACTACCCACTAGTCGTCCGCCATTCCTAGCGATGTTGCGGACGTCCGCTACGTGCCCGGGGCAGCCCCACCTCGTGTGTTGCGCCCAACCACCTTGCGCTCGCACGCGGATAGGGAAAAGGGAAGGGAGTAGAGGAGGAGGAGGAGGAGGGACGACCACCGCTGCCTAGCCGGAGGAGACGAGCCACGCCGGGCGGGCAGAGGAGGGGGCTCGCCGGCGGGGAGAGGAGGGGCGCAGCCGGAGGAGGCCGCCGTCGCCGGAGCCGGAGGAGGCCGTCCCCATGCGAGCTCCATGGCCCGCGGTCGTCGCGCGGCCGACCACCGGTGGAGGGAGTGGGGGAGGCACCGCGTCCGCCTCCTCGAAGGAGAAGCCGCCGCCGCGGGAAGGGAGGGAGGCCGCGAGCTCCATGGCCGACGCGGGAAGGGAGGCAGGGAGGCCCGCCGAGGATGGAGGAAGGCGACGGAGCGGCCTCCACCCACCAACGATGATGGAGCGGCCTCCGCCCACCACGACGAGTGTGGCCGCGCCCCTCCCCGAGGACCGACTGCGGCGAGGCGGTGGCCCTCCGCGAGCACCGACGGCAGCCGAAGCTCGCCTGTGCGACTTGCGAGGAGGGGCGCAGGGGGCTCGCCCACGGTCGGAGCTCGCCGCACGCTGGTCCGCCCACTGGCCCGGCCGACAAGGCCCGCCGTGCTCGACCGTCGGAGCCGCGCTCGCTGTCGGGGTGAGGAGAGAGAGGCGGCGGAGAGAGGCGAGGTGGGGAGGATGGGCAGGGGCGCGGGTGGGAGATGGGAGAGAGAGAGAGGAGAAAAGGGGAGGGAGAGTACGACGTGTGGACCCCCACCAGCTGGTAGTTGGTATAGAGGATGAATATAGAGTATGGATGAGTGCGGAGAAACTATATATTTTGTGGTGACTAGGATGAAATATTCCTTTTAGAGAATGAATATAGAGGTTCATGAGTGCGGATAGTCTTATCCCAGTAAGTTTTTGAATTTAAAAAAAATCACAAGGGAATGTAAAAGAAACCGTCTTTATTGCAGTAAGTTTTTGAATTTTAAAAAATCACAAAGGAACGTATAAAAGAAAAAAAAAACCCGAGCAAATAATTGCAAGGTTCTGCAGGACCAATTAGGACCTATTTGGCACACCTTCACCAGCAGTTTTATGAGCTATTTTGAGCTTTTTTTTTGCCGAACAACCCTTTTCTAAACAACTCATAGGGTGAAGTTGTTTTTCCCCTCCGCTCGCAAAGCGATGAGTTGAGATGAAGCTAAAAAAAGTAGTTTTTTTCTAGCTACATCTCTCCTATGTGGGCCCAAAAACAAAGCAAAAGACTACACATGTGCCCCTAAAAGAAGTAGCTTCCGCTGTCGTGCCGTGCGCCAGTGCGGACGCCGCTGCCATGCGGGGCGTAGGTGCTGTTGCCTCGCCGGGGTGCGGGAGCCACTGTCGTGGCTGTCGGGGCGCAGCCATGGTGCGGGAGCCGCCGTGCCAGGTGCAGGTGCAGGCACCGTGGCCGTCGGGGCGTAGCCGCTATGGCGCGTGGCGCGGCATCGGAGCTCATGGCCGTCGGGGTGCTCGGCCATCGAGGCGCGGTGCCGGGGTGCTCGGCCATCAGGGCTGCTGGGACGAGCTTCGAGGGGGAAGAAAGGGCATGTGACTTCGTGAGTGCCGGATGATTTAGCTCCGGCAATGCCTAGCAACGTGATCGCGTAGAGGATTCATACTGGTTCAGCCCGCGGTAGCGCGTAAAACCCTAGTCCAATTGGTGCTGTTGCTCTTCTTGTATTTATAGTTTACAACGAGGACGATCGACATAGTGAGGTGGATTCGATCCCGATTGCAAGTTCCCTACCCTCCATATAGGCTGAGGGGGTAGGGTAGTTACAGTGAGGATGATCGGCTTAACATATTAGATTTATAGTTTATTACAACCGATTAATTCTATCCAACCATAGATATTAGTACAGCACCAGATATCCTCGATATGTCGCGATCTGCAAGCGGTGGCTTGCATGGTCTTCGTGGGCCGATCCGACTACTCGGCGGCCACATCATCACGTACTCTACGATTTTTTAGCAGTCCAAACCCCGGCAAAAGAAAACTTCTTGATCCGCATGGAAAATGACTACACTAAAACTTCCTGATCATACTACTGTATAGCTCTTAAACTTCTAATTATGGGAGTATTTTTTAACTTTAACTGTATACTGCATAAAACAAAAGCAGCAGTCTTAATCCCACGCCTAGACCTAAAATGGATTAAGATCCCTGTCCAGTGAAACCAATCCAGATGAAATCCAGTAAAGGTTACAGTGAAACAAAAGAATACCTATCCAATCCAAACCAATTTGCAGGTTCAAAATATCCAAACCCATGCAGTCCAACACTGTGTAAATCCGATCCAATCCATCCATCCAAATACTTGTTGCTCCAGTATCTCGGAACACAATGCTAAACCCACAACCCTAACCCTAACAGAATCTTGACCTGATCTCCCGAGTAAATAAATCTGAAAGTAACAAGAGTAAACAAGGAACTGATCCTACAGCTGTCATGCATCAACAAACCTTTGAAAGTTTGCATTTCGTCGCTCGTCTACAGTGTTGAATTCGGCTTGGCAGCCTATCATATCCATACAGCATTTACCCAGAGAAATGGCAAGGCAACACATCAATGCGCCCTCACAAGGACGCACCACGCATCGGTCGCTGTGGTCCGCACGTGGAAACAGAAATGATGACCCCTGATCAAGTGCTCATGCTCACCGAGTCACCCAATCGACCGAGACTAGAAAGACGGTCAGCGCCGGAAGGCTCCAAAGCCGCGGCAGGGCGTGTAAACAAGTGCTGCAAATTGGAGTGGCTCCAGGCGTTCACGCTGACAATTGCTACAGTGAAGATTTCTTCTAGATATGATATGACGCGCCGTCCTTATCGCAGTAAGTTTTGAATTTTTAAGAAAAATCACAAAGGAATGTAAAAGAAATCGCTTATCGCAATAAGTTTTAGAATTTTTAAAAAAATCACAAAAAAAGCCGAATAGATAATTGCAAGCTTCTTGTCACCGCAGGTGTCGAGCTGTACTAGACGGCACAGTTAATCACGCCAGTTTCAATACAGTACACGTTCGAGCTGCTCAATCCAGCCGAGCATGCTTGCTCCCACGCCCACGTAAGCACCTGGAGAGGGGAACTTTTGGTAGACCCGCCTGTACTGAATCTTCGAGTCTAGCAGGGACACAGGCAGCGGCAAAACCAACGACAAATATGATGATACTTTTTTTTGGGTGGGGGGAGGGGGGGGGGGGGGGGGGGGGGGGGGGGGGGGCTGATTCCGCCACTGGACACAAGCATAGGCTAGGCTATCGCCATTTGGAAAACTTAAAAGGCTGCAATATAGGGCCCAGTAGTGCCTGTACGGCCGAGCAGCTTGCACGTCCTTGTCTACGAGCCTGCTCTTTGCTAAAGCATGAATTTGAGCACATGGAGGCTGTACGATTGTACAAGCGGTGCCATGACTCGGCTAGAGTAGACGAAAACGTCTCATGTACTTCCCACACAACCTCATATATGAAGCGGCGTCGTTTCCTCTCATTATTCTCTTTTCTGCGCCAGGTCAGCACTATCTTTCCCATGATCCGAGGTCGCCGCTGCATAGTGTCTCACCGCTATTGAAGGGAAAATTGAACTCCAATCCAGCGATACAAACGCACGATCCAAGCGCACTCGATCGGTAGAAGGCTCCACCACTTACCTTCTTCTTGAAGGTCCAACTCTGCCCACTGAAGCCGATATCGTTCAAGTCGCAAACATCAACCATCTCACGGAATGCTACTATCTGCGAAACGATTCTCTATTGGATGCAGACATGTTTTGATCGATGTAAAACTTCATTGAAGTCTCTAATACAAACCTACGGTAAAGGAGGTGACGATCTAATAAACTTGAGCATGTCCCAAGTCTTATAACGCTCACTTACTTGCGCCTCCCCATAAACACACGTAAGTCTCCAAGGGTCAGCTCCGCCCTATGTAACAATAGCACCTATGTGATACTGTAAAAATAGTAAAAGTGACACATTAATATTGTTATATTCCAAAAAAAATCCCAAACCAGCACTACCACTACACCAGAGAAGGACATCATTGGCGGTTCAAAACCCCCCTTCACTGGCGGATTTTGAACCGCCATAACCAACTCGGCAGTGATAAGCTGATCACATCACTGCCGGTTATGCCAAACCGGCAGTGATAGCTCGTGTATCACTGCCGGTTCGTGTTACAAACCGGCAGTGATACTTGAGCAATCACTGCCGGTTTGTGTTACAAACCGGCACTGATAAGCTATAAAAAAACAAAAAAAGGGAATACATGCTCGCTGGAACATGCTCGTTGCTACAGCCACCGCCATGTTTGCTGGTCACCGCCGCCGCTCCATCAAGCAGTTCATCCAATAAAAATTCATGCATCACAAACAAAGGAGGAGGGATTCAACACATCACAAATCAACTCACCCACAAAACGATTCGTACATCACAAAGGAGAAGGGTTCAGCATCACAAAGGAGAAGGGTTCAGCATCAAAAATTCGTGTCCCTATGCATCTTAGTCTCAACCATATACTTCAACAGGGTGTGCTGATCCCCAAGTTGTTATAAGCGCCATTTCCCTTTAAACGAGTAAAAATCACCCTCAACTTGTTCAAACCTAATCTCTTGCTCAAAATTTTCACGAAGATCCATAACAACATGGGCGTGAAGGACCATATACAGCAGACCTTTGCAACCCTCCTAGAAAAACGATTTCAAAAGATATAATGCTTGAAAAAGAAAACAAAGACTATCAGACTGAATTTACAGAACTTTCTTTCAGATGAGCACAATGAAAACAATCGAGTGAACCGAAACCAGGACACAAGAGAAAACTGTGTATGACTTGAGGACTTTTTTATGCTGTGTAGTAAAAACACAAAGGACAACCTAAGCCAGGCCTACTTCATATGTTCTAGTAGAAACAGTTAACCACAAAATATGACAGAAGAGAACCACATATTCTACCTGCATTATGCGGATCTTGTTATTATCACGAAGAACAATCCTACTGATAGCCAGGTTTGGTACAAATCTATCAAATGATTTTTGTTAGATCATCCCTGTAATAAAATAAGAATGTGAACTCAAAAGATTGTAGAAGGATAGAACTACTTACTCGGACAAATTCTCATATGTCGTGAGAACATTTCATACCTCTCAAACTGGTGCTTTCACAGTGATACTAGCAAAAACACACCTATGAGCCCCCTCATGTTCCTTCATGCACACCGTATCACAGGATAAGACAAAACTTTAATGCCCTTCCCTTGATGGCTAAGAATCCACTAAGTAATGATATAAGTTTAGTAAATTACCAACATGCCATCAAATATTCGAAGATGGATCTCATCTACCACGCAAGGCCTATCAATTCTGCATACGTTTCCATATACACCACATTTGCTAATCAATTCAGAAGCAGGTGATGGAAGCACACTGCTAACACCAGAAGTGGGAGGTGCTTCCTTAAACTTACTAGAAGAAGTATCAATTGTCGTACTATGGAATTTATCAAGCTGAGAAGAAGTAGATGATGGCTTGAAGTCCTTAACAGAGAATTTTCTCGAACCACAACTTTGATTCTCCAGATAAATCTTTTCAGCTCTACAAGCCAAGGCATCAAGATTTACAGGAAGATCTGACCTTATAATCTTTTCAAGAAATATAGTCGGGAAGTTAAATCTTGGTATCACATTAACTTCATACAGCAAAATTGCACTAGAGGACCTGCTAGCAAACAAAAGCAAAATAGGCCATATTAGACTTAATATCCTTTTCCGCTCACTAGAGGTTGGAAACCTCTTTAAGGAATAATGAAAAGAAGGAAAATTGTTTTTAGTCTGGGGCATCATGGTAATGCAAGTATAATCTAGTGATGAAATTAAGCTGGATGTTCATAAAAAAGAAAAGCAATAAATAAGGCAGTTAATAAGATGCATGTACTTATTCTTTATTGATTTACCTCCCATCCCACTTATCCTCAGAAAGAAAATGATCATCAGATGCATACCTTGGACCAGATCTTATGGACCATTTTCCTTCAAACTTCTTGAAGTCACCATCTACCATTGAGAAATGGAGTTCTCGCCCATTAATCTAAAAGCATAATCATGAACGAATAATCAAGTAACACAATGTAACTTAATATATATAGGATAGAAAATGGTTGAGATCCATCATCATTTTTCTGATTTGTTAAATATAACTCATACAACAAAGAAATATATCAGAGAAAAACACAATAGCACAGCTCCACAGCAACGTACGGAGTCAGTGATTTCCTGGGGATCCAACACGACGCGCGCCTCAATGTGCCAGTATAACGCTCGCTGCAGGCCTCTCTGCTCCAGCCATACCCGCCCTTCATGCGGGCACGGAATCGTCCCACTGCAAGCAAGCACGAACAAAACGACCCCAATCAGACACCTTCAGAAGGCACCCATCAGCGCAATCACAGCTCAGACGCGACAAATCGAGACGAGAAAAATGCGGACCTCTGGACGAGGTTGGGGATAAAGTCGGCGAGGCGCTCGTAGTCGGTGATCCGGGCAGGGGAGGAGCGAGCGGCGCGCGGAGGTGCGCGACGGGGGAGAAGTCTGTGGAGAGAGAGAGCGGAGAAGTCTGGGTGTGGACTGGACGTGAGTTTAGACTTAACTATTCTGTAGTAGTGTTATCACTGCCGGTTCCAGCCACGAACCGGCAGTGAAGCTCATTATCACTGCCGGTTCCAGCCACGAACCGGCAGTGAAGCTTCACTGCTGATTCCAGCCACGAACCGGTAGTGATAATGAGCTTCACTGCCGGTTTGACCCTTACCCCAATCATTTGAATGTCTGTCAGAGTTTGAACCGGTAGTGAAGATTTATCACTGCCGGCCCAATACAATCCGGCAGTGATGGGCCGGCAGTGATGTTTGAACCTGTAGTAGTGTACGGCCATTACTACTAACTGCAAAAAGCATTATCATACCTAGTGTGTTTAACCCCTCCACCCATGATACGTGAGCCTGTGTTTCGAGGACGCACAGCACTGTCACGACAGTGCAATTCCGCGACAGTTCCAGCTTAAGCAACTCGTTGGGAGCGGCAAGGGGAGGCTACCCTATTATGAGTGGTTGTCTTCTTCATCACTTCTTCCTCCCACGGTACGACCTCATCGCGTCTGGACTCATGAAGGTCCAGAACCTACAGCAGATCTTCCAGGTCGCCATCTTCCCTGGACGGCGCCATTACCGTCACGTGCCAACACAACAAACCACTATTCTGCTGTCTCTGATCCTGCCAAGGCCGGGCAGCCAAGCAAGGTCGGCCCCTTGATCAGCCTGAGCAGGACAAGGAAGGGGGAACGGGTAGTGTCGTGACCGAAATTCCTCACGATGATGAAAAACGCCGGCGAAGTTTCGCGTTTGGGTTTTGTTGATCTGTGGTCTCTTGCCCGCACAATTCTTTGTTTGGGCTTCTATTTTTGGTTTGGGCCAGCAGATTAATGGGCTGGAGTCCACCATGTATTCCGGCCCGTCTGTATTGCCGCCAAGTTTACTCTCCGTCGTCTCCGTTGCTCCCAAAAAAAAAAAAAAACTCCGTCCTCTCCGAACACACACTACCTTCAACTCCAGCAATTCCACAAGAATATATTGAAGACCCAAAAAAGAGGTGAAAAGGTTGCGCCGTAACGAGGACGAAATCCAAACTGGCAAAGCAACCGAGTCAAGCTGATGCGTCTGATAGTAATTTCAATGAACTAGTAGCAAGTCGGTTCCAAAAGGATCTGCCAAACAAAAAAAGATCTCGTATGTCACCCGGTAACATAAACAAAACAGAAAGAGAATTTTTCAGCTCGGAATCTCCGCATCAGGAACAAATGCTCTTCATGTTGTTGTCGGGAAAATGAGAAGGAAAGAACCTACTGGATGGCCAGACATCATGTCTATTGTCTATGAATCTATGATTGATGCATTATTTATTTGCACGTGATGATCGGTGAAGCTGGCTTGACTAGACGACACCTTGTTGGCAACCATTTCCGACCGCCACTGGTCCATCTCCATCACCTGGTCTTGCCAACAATCTTGACTAATGCCACCAGGTGGTCTGTCAAGTCTCGAACCAACCCTCGCTCGATCCCAGCCGTCCACCACGCAAAGCGATTCTCTGTATCTTGTCCTGTGGCCGACATCGCTCTCAGCACTCAAAACGGTAGCTGCAACCTGCAAGCCAAGCGCACCTAATTGGCTAATTCCATGCGACTTGTAAGCTGCCCTGTTCCAGTGCAACTGTGCAACCACATACGGCCTACGGTGGCGTAAGGCGTATACAATGCAAGCGCGCTTACCGCGTATAACAACATTCTCAGAAGCGCGTGTCGGCCGATCCAAAATTTGAAGGCTTCCTTCCTCGTATGCGAGTGATTCTTGCCATGGTCTGAACGTTCTTTTCTTTTTCTTTTTCTATTCGGTTGGGTTCGTGGGCGGTACTCTGCTTCGACGCAAAGAAAAAGAATCCAGTGAAGGCGGCACGGAGTGCTAGGCAATTGCACTGAAACTAGCTAACGGGCTTCGCTTTCGGCATGCGCGCACGCGACGCAGTCTCCCTTATTTTTGACGTAGCAGGCAGGCATATAAATAGGAGAGACATGCACCCCTCTGATCTCCACACCACAAACCAGCCAGCTTGAAACCATCGCGTGCTCGCTAATCATAAATCATTCGAACATCAGTCGACAACACCACCAATACTGTTACAGCATGAGGGTAAGCTAACAGTTAGTCCCATCATGATCATTGGTAATTAGGCCAAGAAGGCCTGGCATTCCTGTTGCAACTTAACCAAGGGTAGATGTCGTTTCTTGTCGCATCGCGTGCGTGCAGACGGAGATGTTGATCCGGATGGAGGGCGGCTCGGAGAAGGGCCACGCCGCCAAGGCGATGAAGGTGGCGGCGGCGATGCAGGGGGTGGAGTCGGTGACGCTGTCGGGGAAGGACAAGAGCCTGCTGCGGGTGGTCGGCGACGGCCTCGACTGCAACCACCTCACCACCCGCCTGCGCCGCAAGGTGGGCCACGCCGACGTCGTCGAGCTGCGCACCCTGCACGGCGCCGGCAACTACTCCGGATACGGGTCCGGGTCCCGCACCGGCAGCCTCTCGCGCGACGCCGCCGCCGCGTACGGGAACGGGAGCCGAGGAGGGAGCTACTACGGCGGCTACCCCTACTCGACGACCACGGCGGATTCCGACTACTACTACGGCCAGCAGCAGCACCAGCCGTCGTTCCAGTACAGCTACCCGCCGCCGTACCAGTACGCCGCGCCCGCCGCCGTGCACTACGAGTACTACCCGTCCACTACCGACCCCAACGGCTGCTCCATCATGTAGTATAGTGATACACTACTAGTTCATCAGTTTCGTTTCATAGCGTAGCTAGGATGTCCTGCTCGTCTCGTCTGCTCCCTGCAGATATGCTGCTAGTAGTGCTAGCTTGTGCTTGTGCATGCATTCGTCTCCTCAGCTGGACCGGGGCTTGTTTTTAGTTTGTGGCCCGTTTCATCACATATATACTGTGTGTGTGTGGATTCTGTGTCCTGAATCTGAGGTGTGAAATTGAGTTCCTGTTCAATAACACGATACTCCTTTATACGGAGTATTATCTTGGATCTGCTCTCTTTTTCATCAGTTGCTATATAGTGGGAATATATAACTGAATAAAAGTGTTAAAAAATAACTGAATGAAGTACTCCCGCGAGAAACAATGGCAAACTACAAATTGCGCCGTTGCACAGGAAACAGAGAGAACAGGGCACGGTCAGCCCATCTAACATTGGCGGACGACGCAGTGGCGTCGTGGCTGTGGCTCCAGTTTAGGAGCTAGCCAACCAGGGATCGATACCTGGTTCCCGCACTTGGGACCGAGCCTGAGGCTCGGTAGGCTGTCTGGCCGGGTGCTCGGCAGCCCACTCGTGGTTGGGCGCGGATGCCTCTCTCTCTTACATGACGGGCTAGTGCTTCTGGCTAGTTTCAAAAAAAAAAAAACCCATCTAACATTCACACCGCCAGCACCGTACCACAGAAAGGCTCGAACCGACCGCCTCCCTGCCTAAGAAAAAAAGAAGTTCACGAACAGGATCCGGCGCGAGCTTGGATGCGCGTATTTTTCCGCGCATGCGAGCCGGTACAAATTGGGCCATGTTTAGTTCACTAAAAAAAAAAGAAGATTCTCGTTATATTAAAATACCGGCACATGTATAGAGTATTAAATATAGATAAAATTAAAAACTAATTATACAGTTTTATTGTACTTTGCGAGACGAACGTTTTGAACTAATTAGTCAATGTTTGGACAATTTTTACTAAATACAAACAAAATGCTACCATACATCCGCCACGGCGACGGCATCCACTTATCCGCAGCGAGCACGGTCTGCACGGCGGCCGGTGCTAGCTGCTTCAGCTTCCCGAACAGCGAAGCAAAACGATCGAGCTAGCACACTTGCCGTGCCTTGTGTGGACGGGGAATCCTTGGCGAAACCACGGAGTAAAGCAGCAATGCAAACCGGACCGGGACGGTGCGTCGCTCCTGTTCAGTTTTCGGCTCTGGAAAGGAACCGTCCGTCGGCGCGGCTTTGTTGTGCAACGCAACACAGGGCGACGTGTGGACTGCCAGGAGCGAACCTCGCGGACCATTTCAGATTCTCTATCATTGTCTTCACTTCTCACGCAATCACCCAAACCCATGGCCGGCGCGGCCAGCAAAACTATAGTACCCGGCGCAAAGACGAATAATTCTGTTAGACTGTTACTGTACATGCAAGTCCCGAATCGAAAGGCGGCCTAATGAAAAAAAAGTTCATCCATGTCAATAAATAAATACAACACATAGTATTTCTCCTCCATCCCTAAAGATAATTACTTATTCTTCTTCAAAAAAAATATTACTCATTTCTATAGATTGACTTGAATATGCCTAACCCATACATAATTAAATCAAATCTACGAGACTAGCACCAAATTGCCGGTCAGCATGTAATCCAAACAGGAGCGCTCTTGGGGAGCATGAGAAACTTTTGCACTCCTAACTAATTTTGCCCAAATTTTTTCACCATCAGATCGAGAAAGTAGCGATCTTTGCGTGTGATTTCGTTAATTTTTATCAAAAATACCCACCTCTACCTTTATGAATAGGTGATTTAAAAACATCCTAACTTTCTTTCTAAATCTCCCACATCCATATTTATGAAAGATATTAAAATAATCATATAAGAGTCTATCAAAATTATAATGCCATTATAAATTATAAAATATAATACAAACTAACCCCCAGTTTTCATCTAAATTACCTAGGCCTGCTATTGTGAAAGACTATCTTGATTATTCACATCTACCTTTATAAAAGATAAACTAAAACAACCCTCAAATCCGCATATAAATAATAATATTATGTGTTATGGAAAATAACTCATTACCATAAAGTATGGTATATATGTTTCTAAACTACGCACTTCTACCACTGTTAAGTTTAAAATAAACATAATGCTATGTGCCACAATGTGAACCAATTAAATATACGTACATTAGGATACATATTTATTTCCATAGTTTATCAAGCATGAAAATTGTTCCCTTAATAAAAACACATACTAATGACACTAACAATACATTGTAAATTATATTAATAATCCATGACACTCAATTTTGTATTCTTTACATTAAATAAGTTTATATATTTTGACTAAAACATTATGTCCAAGGAATGCTAATAATTTAATCAAGTACTCTATATTTTTTATAAAATAGTACTACCACATATATAGTTTTCGGCATAGCAAATTCAACATTTTTAGTACTTTGATGCAAGCTAAAATGACCCACTATTTTCCATTCTAGTAACTAAGAGTGTGTCTAGGACCTTCCATCTTTTTTAAAATAAAATATACAATAAACACTAGAATTTCAACTAAAATGTGGATAAAACATTAGAACAAGTAATAAGATCAAAAGTCAAAGCCAAAATATATACTTATAACATCACAAAAACGAATGCAATAACAGTTTACAATCTTACATAACTTAAACTTAGATTTTAACTAAATATATATCCAAGACACAGGTAGGAACAATGCTAAAAATAATAACACATATATGAATATTACCAACTGGAGGTACACCCAACATAGTCGCCACCCTTAATGCTTACAAGACATGCTACGGTAAAAATACAAATTCTCACAAAGAATCAGAAATATCTAGCCAACAATTTGGTAAACTCTAATCACAGTTGAGAATAGCTAGTAGTCATTGTACTATTCTGTTTACTAGATAAATACTCACATCTACTAATATAAAAGCAACATGTAGTAATCTCCTAAGTTCGTATATAATTCACCTATGCCATTAAAAATACAATCTGAAGTAATTCCTAAATTTTCATCTAGTTACCATTATGCCATTATGAAAGATAACTTAAGTAACTTCCTAAATTTGCATACGAACTACCAATATATGCTATTGTAAGAAAAACTAAATAACCATAAATTAATTATGCATGCATAGAAATGTTTCTTTTTATGTTTCTAAATTATCCACTTCTAAATTACGCATAAAAGCTGACTAACATAAACATACATATTGTTCCAAATCAAGTATACATGCATGCGTAATAATTTATCTTCCAAATCATTCATATATGTATCTTTCAACAACCATTGAAAATATTCTCTTAAGTACTCATATATGAATGACCCTAACAACTCATCTATCTCTTCCATGACTCATTTGCTTTTCGGGCACCACAGATGTATATATTCTTTAAGAGAGAGACAATGCTAGATAACAACTCTTAGCATATCTACATCCTAATCGGGGAAAGAATCCCTGCGATTCCAGCACCCCACGCCCGACAGGGACCGGTCCTTTGCCACCACGTGTCGGCGTGTGTTTGCTGCCGATATGGATCGGTCATCCTGCGTGTGTGGCCATGTTTTCTTGTGGCTGTGGTTCGTCCGGCCTCTCACGCTGTGCGCCAAAAAAAAAGAAAAAAATCCTCGCTACAAGCCTCGCCCCAGCTTTAGCTCCGTTCCCATCGCCGCTGCCGCGGGAACAACGGGGCCGGCCCCGTCATTGGCGACCCCGCCGGCGCTTCCTTATCTGTCTGCCACTACTGCGCCTGCTGAGCCCCCGTTCTTCTTCCTCTCCTGACCCTCGCATTGCGTTCTGTCTGTCTCAGCTGCGGCACTGCCTTCCTCGCTGTACATCTAGGGTTTCATTGCCGGCGTCCATCGTTCCTCCCTGACTTTCCGATTGCTTTGGCTTTATCTCAGATCAGATGCGCCAGTGCCTTGATTGGTTTATTGTTGCTTTCCTGTTGTCTAATATCTTTTTCCAGTTCTACTGCTTACCTGCTTACCGCTGCGTCCTCTCTTCATCTGCCCTGGCGGCAGCACCAACTGATGCGGCAACAGTCCCGGCCGGCGGCTGTGCACTTGGATGCGCCGGTCGGCCTAGCTGGTGGCTACGTGCAGGATCTATGATGGACATGAAGCGACGGTGTCATCTCCCATGGCAGCAGCGGCCGCGGCTGCAGCGGTCCGCCCTGTCGGCGGCAGCGCGCGCGGATGTGGCAGTCGACTTTCCTGTGCGGCCGCATGTTCCTCCCCCCTCGCCGAGCTCCTCTTCAGGATTCAAGGACACTCATCGAGTGTGTCCAGCTCTATTGCTGCTACTGCTCCTTCCAATCTTATTGGAAGGATGCAAGGATGCAATGGACCTCGCAGGAGCAGGTGCTGCAGCCGCGGCTCTAGCTTCCTCTATTTAATAGCCGGTAACAACTCATTTGTAATTCATCTATCTTTGTTCCTGCATTGCCTCATTGCTGCCAATTTCCCCCACCGTGTGTATGATCCTGATTGTGGTTAGTGTAGACAATTTGTAGACAAATTGTACATATACAAAATTAAACAAGCTGCAATGCCTGGCCTCTATGATTTCCTTTTTATGCCAAATTATTTAGGCTTAAATTTCAAGATAATATAAAAAATTACGTTCTTCATTAATAATAAATATGATTACAACAAAGAGAAGTGTGGCATACCTAGAGTCGTTTATCAGCTGGACGGTTCCATTTGCAGACAAATCTGAAGTTGTACATAAATACTCACTGTTCACTCCTTTTTATCTAACATGATTATTTAAGGTGAAATTTCCTCCATGAAGATATCAAGATATCAATACTGCCATACCATTATTCCTGTGTGGCACCCGTATCATGAGGATGGATTTTAAAATGCTGAGGAGATATGTATCCAAAGTGCTAGAGCCCAAAACTGAATCTTCCAAGGTATTGTTTGTGAATGATGGGACATCAGGTTATCCACTATACATGACAATACTTGGTGAGTAGTTGTTTAAAACAAGCTGGTTTTTTTTGCCTCTGTGTTTTAGTCACTGAGGGCTAAGGCAAGGCTACGTGAGTTGGTTGGAGGGCACTGACAGCAAAAGGCCATGACCTCTATGCTTGTGCGTCTCAGCAGCAGCCAACGGGCAAGCAGGCAAGCGTCAACGCATGGCAGCAGGACAGGTATCCTACTGTTCTCCCCTCTCATTCTGATTTATATTCCCGCAATTTGTTCAAAGCAGCGGTGTTGTTTCTTCTTTATGCGAACTCTTGAATCAGCAATTGCCCACTGAATTTCTAATTATGCATTATAGATACAGTTATAGTATTTTGCTTTCCTTTGTGTTTATGTTACTGACATGTATGTTATTTTGCTATGGCTGAATACTGATAATTCAAAATGATATGTTTAATACTTATACGTAAAAACCTTTGCTCCATTTTCTGCCACCTATGCATCAAGTCAAAATTTGTCTGCTTTGGCCCATCTCAAACCATATATAGTCGACCTAAAAATTCCATAACTTACACTCCTATATATTATATCATGTATGCTTTGGTTATTTTTATTGTGCCCTAAGATTTTTAAACACTGTTATGCACTTTCAAAACTCATGGTTATTTAGGAATATAACCTCTGCTACCATTAGTTATCAAGCCCGGATAATGAATATGTTTTTCTCTTTACATGGTAAGTACAATATAATGGCCCATGCAACCCGATTTAAATGATGGTCTCCTCAATCTGATCCTTCTTTTTCTTTTTACTTATTTTATTTGAAAAGCATGGCTACCTCCTGGCTAATATTATCTTCATCAGGGGTACAATGTTGTTCATTCCATTACCATATTGCAGTGATTGGAGACTGCTCATCACATTTACAATAATATTTGTTCATCTATTGTAATGTTGTCCGTCGGTCTGTGTGTGTGGACATAGAGAAATCATATAATTATCCTTCTCCAATAGAAATCATCACCTTGTGTCCTCACTCTTTTATCTTTCCATATTTCATCAGGTCCAGATCGATTTAGTTTTTAGTTTAATGGCTCAACTACATTAATCTTTTTGGTACTAGCAACATCAACAATTTACAGTAATCGATCGCTGAGAGGTAGGATATTGCAATACTTTCCTGCCTTCCTCTTATTCCCGTGCCACCAGGGCACGCCTTATGTAGAACCAAGATGTATGACATCCTTCAGTACAACACCTTTTCTTTGGTAATTATGCATGTATTCAAATCAGGAAGCATGTGTGAAGTAACCAATACAAAATCCAAGGTACCTGAACTACCCTGGCCTCTCTTTCTTCCTGCTCCCTTCCATCTTGTGCATGGCAAAAACAAATGTATGATGTATGTACTAAGGCTAATTTTAATGAGTAGATGTTTAGACCCTGCAATATGAAAGATCTGCCATACTTTATAAAATTGCTATTGGAATAGTTTACAAAATTATTATTAGACTAGGTGACCCTGAACAAATAGGTAGCCTAATGGAGAGATAGGGATCAGCGTTGTTTTCATGCCTCTTGCCTTCGTACTAAGCCCTAATCAAAAGCCAAAGAGCCAAGTTTAATTACAAATGCATGTGTGGTTTTTACTAATTATATGTTTGGTGCTTTTCCTTTTTACTCTCTCATATAGATATGCTGATAATCTATTCTTTGTAATCAATGAGTCACATGAGCTGCCAAGTTCAAACTTAAATACTGAACACATCACTGAATTTGATGGCCACCTTTGCTTATTCACAAATTATATATGAAAATTTAGATCTATTTATATATCAAATTTTATTCCCTTCTAGGTTATTCGCATGCTTCCTGCAGTATGTTCATGAAGCTGAATAGATCATGTATCGGCTATATATGATTTTATTGCCATATCTTCTACATGCTCTCATATCTACTTGATTTCTCTGTTTTATTCTTATCTGCCTCCGGTACATTTGATTTACCTTACCAGCATATATTCAGATGATATCATGTACATAGGGAACCAATATTGCTACTGTGAACTCGAAGATGGCGGCTATTGTATACCTCATCCTGCCATCCGAATCAACAACTGACAAGGCTTGCTCCTCTCTGAGTTTGCTCCCCTTTCTTCTATTCGTTTCTATTTCATCAAGCAAATACAGTTATCTTCCATTGGCCACATGTGAACCACTACAAGGCTTGCATATTTATGATTTGGGTTGTCTGTTGCAGGTGCTGAGTGACCACTGTAGTTGGCGATGCAATGAGCAAGGCCCCATCATTGACCTCTATGATTTACAGACGCCATTTGTTTGTATTTGTAGTTACATATTAGTATGGTTGTTTAATCTATTTGATTTTCTTAGTTCGGATCAGTATGGTTGCATGAACCTGCTTCTGTCTATATTTCATGAGCTTCGGCCAACATATTGCTTCCTGTAATCTGTTGGTCCAATACCTTCATAGTTACCTTATTCATGTAAGACGATGCATGAGCATGGTTTCCTCGGTTTGATTTGCATTAATTAGGACTTGGGTACTGAAATTCCTTATTATCTTAAAGGATTCTAATATGCCCTGTTTCTGCAATTTTGTCACACCCGGTTTTCTAAAGAACAAAACCAGGCTAATCATATGTGTGCCCAGGAAGTCCACACATATGTCAGAATGAAAAAAAATATCAGAAACAATGTTATTATATAACGTATACATAGCTATATTAACACTTACATCAGAGTATTGCGGAACGGTCACTAATCTTTTCTTCAGGCTCCAACATCACAGGGACGGCTGACTGGGGGTAACATATGCCTAGCACTTCTACTAGTCTTCTGGAAACTCCACTACACCTTTGTCCTTTTTCCGAGTAGCATCTTACTACACACTGGAGTGTTGGGGAAATAGCAAGAGTGAGTCCATGTCGAACTCAACAAGTATAACACAGGGTTCATGAGGCTCAAAAAGGCTAGACACTGTTTGACTGCGTTTAGCTTTTAATCATCATATAATTAGCAATTGAGTAGCATCAAAGTAATCCAATCCCATTAATGAATCAATGATCAATTGTAATAAGGATAATGAATAGCATTAACATGAGCATAATAATAATCAACAATAATTAAGCATGATATAACAATGGTGATCAACTATTCTGTAAGAATCCCCAAGGCCGCTCGTATCCGTGAGCACGGCTAGTATACCAGTTTTTAACTCTGCGCAGAGGTGTACACTTTCACTGTGAGTCATGATTTCCATATGCTAAGGGGTCATGAATCCCTAAGCACAAGAAACCATATAAAGCCATCCAAAAGTTCGTCTAACAAGTTAGGGCCATTAGATTCACTCGGCAGGCAGATGTAGAACCCCCCTTCCATGTGGCACAACAACCGCAGCCTATACACACTAGGCCAGGGGCTCACACTACACCCAACGTGGCAAGCCATTCTTACGCCATTTAAGGTAACCTCTAACAAGCTAGAAAAGGTCTCTTGAACAACTAGAGCCAGAGCCATATAGCCCTCACAGCTGTACTGTATGTCCCGGTTATCACTTACAGGTAAGTCCTTACGGAGAGTAACTAGAGCATCAAAATAACCCACATGCTCTAGCCCCCTTTCAACAGAAATAACATCTTAATTGGTTGATTGCATAATTCATTAGTCAAATTACAAGATCATTGTTCATAATTAAGCGCTAGCAGTAGCTACCCAAATGCATAACCCATAGGTGACAAGGAAACAAGATATCAATAGCTAAGTTATAATCTCTATGGTTGTCAAGGAAGACACATGCATATGTATGATAATTTCAGTGAATAGGTAACAAGGATGGTCCCATGTTATACTTGCCTTAAACTCTGATGCTTCTTCTAGTCCAAAACTTCAACTGTATTCCTTCTCGATCAACACATAAAGCTCACCGACTGGACATTATCATAGAACACCACACAAGCATCCAAATGCAATCATACACGAAGCAAACAATAGATCCATATTAGAACAGTACACCAATCATATAAAAATAAGTAAAAGAGTTTGAAACACGATTCTAGGCATCGCTGCGAACACAAAGTCACGAAAAGCACGCTAATCGAAGCTATGGTTGAAAAGATACAACTACCAATAGATTTACCCATAAAACTATTAGCTTCATGTTTCTTAATGGTATAAAAACATATATAAGATATTTTATAGAGATTATAATTTAAGTCAAATTTAGATTCAAATTATAAAACTAAAGTAAAACAAATCATATTTTATTTACAAAACTCGGTTACATAATTGTTATTTAAGATATGATTCAAACCATGAAATTCTAAAGATTTTAATAAGAAAATCATGAATACTAATATGTAGTTTATGTTATTATAAATCCATTGCAATTTGAACGGACTAATTCGGAATTAAAACAAATAAATTATGAATTAAACGAGATTTTCTTTAGTAAAACAATAGATTAAACCTAACATCGAATCTTAATGGTAGAAAACCTAACCAACAGTAGATAAACAGTTTGAAAAGCTTATAAAATTATTCTACACGTTACTACGATCACACAGACGTAAAGATCACGAAATTCGGATTTAAAACGTGAAAGTTATGATTTTTCTAAGATTTCCTATAGATAAATAATTACTTTAATATAAACTCAAAAATTAAATCTTTCAAACCTACTGTGCAGCTACACTAACATGTAGAGTTCGCAAATACGAACCTAACGCAACTTGAATGGGTCAAATCGGAGTTAAAACGTGACAGTTATGACCAGTTAAAGTTCAGTGGCAGTTTTGTAAATACTGAAAACGTATTTTGATTCTAATAAAAGAGAAACTACGCTTTCGGGAAGGGAAAGCGTAAAGTCAGAATGTGCCTTGGACAGCGGGTGCAGCCTACTAGTCTTCTGGAAACTCCACTACACCTTTGTCCTTTTTCCGAGTAGCATCTTACTACACACTGGAGTGTTGGGGAAATAGCAAGAGTGAGTCCATGTCGAACTCAACAAGTATAACACAGGGTTCATGAGGCTCAAAAAGGCTAGACACTGTTTGACTGCGTTTAGCTTTTAATCATCATATAATTAGCAATTGAGTAGCATCAAAGTAATCCAATCCCATTAATGAATCAATGATCAATTGTAATAAGGATAATGAATAGCATTAACATGAGCATAATAATAATCAACAATAATTAAGCATGATATAACAATGGTGATCAACTATTCTGTAAGAATCCCCAAGGCCGCTCGTATCCGTGAGCACGGCTAGTATACCAGTTTTTAAATAATTCTAGAAAAGTCTAGAATTGATATATAAGCCACGAAAAATACTCCGTTGGCTCCAAAAAAATTCGGGAAAAATTCTCGAAGACATTAAGGAACATGTGGAATCCAAATAAAGTATTTGGAGCTCATGATAAGATAATTGAGAGCATCAAAAAAAAATTAGATTATGCTCCTAGAAAAATAGGAACAAATTCCAGATTAAGCCGAAAAAATTTCCAGAAAGTTTGTAGGAATGGTTTGATGGATGATGAACTCAAAGGAGTGATTTGGAATACATGCTAAAAGATTTTGGGAACCTCCCAACGAAGGAAGCTGGGAAACAAGGAATTTGATTATAGCAAAAAGGTAGAGACAAAGCTGAAGAAAGATAAACAATTTACTAAACGCACTTTAAAACTTTTCACAGTCAGAACACACTGTTATGCAACAAGCAAACATCACAATAAAACATATGCACCAGCATGTATGCACAACCACGTTGCTACTCCCTATGATAAATTTTTAATTTAATGAAAATATTTTTTTTCCTACGTTTCATGAGCACCAAAAATTCATAATTAAACCATTTTAGCTATATTTCCAAAGGATCAAATTTTAGGGTGTTACAAATTTCGAAGCTTCTAATATGCTCTACGAGACTACAAACATATGTTTATATGGTAACTTCTATCCATCTTATTATCTTAAAGATTTCTAATATGCCCTGTAACCGCAAATTTCATGCTTCTGATATGCTCTACGAATGCATAGATTTACGGGGTAACTTCTATCCATCTTTTCTCATAGTCAAACCAAGATGACCTTTCTCAACTATTACTTCTATCCATCACTGTAACCAGGATAAGGTCAAACATACAACTACGAATACGAAACATGGAACATACGCAGCACACAGGTGCGACCACCAGTTGCGCGCGCGTACCGTCCTAGTTTAAAACAAGAGGCAAAGAATGTACATGTTCTTATTGCGTACTCTTAAGAAAACGGCAACTTGCCCAAGCAACACTTGCTAGGCGTTGTATGGGATCGAAATCCATGACAAGCCATGGACTGTAGCGAGTAGCGACACAGGATGCATGCATGCACGCGTGCATATAGTTTCAGTTTCAACTTTCCACTATCTGACTCTGAAGCGCTTGGTTTCCAACTCCGCAGCACGGCCCGCGAATTGCCAAGAACTTGCACACAGCTCTATGTGAGAGGTGCAGATCATTTTCAGGCAATTTATAAAAGTCAAACCAAACATTGCACGCCACATGTTCGCTTAGGCCAGTCTTAGTAGATAGTTTTATGGCGTTACTTCTAAAACTGCCATATGCATGTCATATGAATGAAATAAAACTTAGATGAAACACGTACTTTCAATGCAAAGTTACATCCTATAGTCTCATAGTCTCACTGGCAGCCAAAGAAACTAAAGTAGTAGTAATAAATCTTAGGCTTTGTTTGGCTGCACACAAATTCACACCAATCCACGTAGTTTGAGAGGGATTTCCACCTCAATTCCTCCTAAACCATATGGACCGGAGTGGATTTGTGTGCATCCAAACAAGCCCTTAAGCTTGTCCATAAAATTAATAGACTGAGCATACTCAACTGATAGCAATAGCATTAGCAATAATGGTGTGTGTGCAGGATATATGTGCATCTGGGACGCATGATAGATTTGCATTAATTGCATTGCACGTATGTACGTGGCCAGGCCATGCACTTCTCTATCTAGGCAAATTCAAACTCTTCATTCAATCCTACAAGTGTTGTTTGGACGTGGGCTGACAATGACATAATATAACCTCGTCATATCCGACTAGGAGTAGCACCGAGGAACGGCGCCACAGTTGCTTATCGACAACTTGTTCTCTTGTGCAGCTGCATGCGCACATAGATTTTCAACTGATTAACTTTTTTAAAAAAAAACTAATTGCATGGCTATTGGCAATTTCCAAGTTGGCATTCGTAGAATCCCCGTGCAGCTCTCTCTGGTCTAGCTCCAAAAACGCGACACGAATAGCCGCTGGGAACTTGGTACCCTTCGTCTCCCTGTATCCACGCTGCAACTAGCACTCTCCACGTAAGATCCCGATCGACCGAATGGATCATTGTCAGTAGTACTACTTCGATTTCATAATGATAACCCAAACGTTGCACGCCATTTGTTGCTGGCCTCGCCTGCTGCATATCTGTGTGTCACTGTTTGCCGGGTCCATCGCCTGTTTGCCCGATGACGACGTGGCCACTCATCTCTATCTTCGTATGGCCACTTCCCATCCTGAATTATCGTTTCAAATACATGTGTCGATATCATGAGCATTGTCGTCGACTCGTCGTCATGTCTGACGTCGTCGTTTCATGTATACGAAACAGCAGCTATACACACCTACTGGCAATGCAGCTTGTGCAGTTGCAAGTAAATTTATTATATGAGTCGCTATCGAAACAGCTCTCGCCGATTAACTGACAAATTGATGAATAGCTTATAGCTGTTTGCAATTTTTCCTATCGGTCTCTGTCCAAAGGGATCCACGAGATCTTCATCATTAACTAAGCGGTACGGTAAGCATGCACTCCTATAGTTTCCCAAGTAGTGAAGCTTGAATGAAGTATATATACTCAACAACGTTTTAATTATTTTTTTTTAGCGATCAGGGAATATAGCCCGTTTTCCATTAAGCAGAGAGAATTACACGACGCAGCTACAAAAACCCTTATAATACAGATTACAAACCACTAAGCTAGTGATGAGTGACCTAGAGTAGAAACTAAGAACAAGAAAAAAAAGATACAAAAGAGGACGACTGCCCACGACACCTAAAACCTACGAACTGAGCCTGTAAGAAGAAAGGATACAACATCGCAATGGTCGCCTACACATAAGACCGTCCAGCAGCAACGGCGGCAAAACATCCGCCAACGAACAAAATAGCGGCAAAGCATCCGCCAACGAACCAACCAGCGACCAAG
The DNA here is from genome assembly GCA_038087645.1 of Saccharum hybrid cultivar R570. Classification (NCBI taxonomy): domain Eukaryota; kingdom Viridiplantae; phylum Streptophyta; class Magnoliopsida; order Poales; family Poaceae; genus Saccharum; species Saccharum hybrid cultivar. The sequence goes on along the minus strand of JAQSUU010000191.1, from coordinate 2,764,442 downwards.
CATCCGCCGGAGAAAAGTGAAGATATCCACTGCGGTAAAGCATTTGTAGCGGGGGAAGGGCCAGGTCACTCTCGGCAGCAAAGCATCTGCCAGAGAGGAGACCAACGGCAATGGCAGCAAAGCATCCGCCAACAATGATGGCTAAGCATCCACCAATGAACCAACCAACGTTTTAATTATTCTTAACATGAGATTTCAAACTTTTGACTCGGCCGTCGTATAACTTTGCTGTTCATCGCTTCAATTATTAGAATTAGTCTATCAAACTGTGCTCGTCGTAGGGGCTACATCTTAGGGCACATAATCTTATGCTAGATTTTGATTCACTCCGCTGGACGCGTCTCAACTGCACATCTAGACGAGTTTTATTGAGCCACGTATATGATATATGCTCTCAGAAGATTTATTTTTTTAGACCAACACATTAGAGTCACATCTCTATTTCATATTAGGGACACATTTTGTTTCCGCGTCACTAAATTGCATGCCCTCTTTATGTTGTTTTGACTTTTGATATAACGTCGCCAATTTGCCATAGGTGCTTCACTGTAATGGTCACATTACCCACCACTAATTAAATAGTGCCATTTTTGTTGAATAAATAATTTAGAAAAATATGAGCACCGATGCTAAGACAAGACCAGCACTTCATGTTTGGGTGCGCTCCACAAGGAATTAACCAAATAAGCAAAACTCAATTGTCAATGAGATCTTTTCATCACGTGAAACAACGCTCATTGTTTTTATCTTGCATTTAATATTGGTAAGGCTAGCGCCCGGACGTCCGGCCTCATGCCCGCGTCCGGACGCAGCTCCGTTCAACGCACCTATCATGCTTCGTCCGCCCTCCATGCATCCGCTGCGACCGCATAATACGATAGCCTACCTGTCGCTCCCGCGTCACCACGCCGTGATGGCCCTCACACGACGGTGATGGCGTAGGTGAAAGTCCTATGTTTGGTATTGGTAATTAGTGACAATGCCTAAGTACTAATCCTATGCCTAAGTTGTATTTAGCATATGAGGATTAGTACATTCCAAGGTTGGTGGCAAGATGGACATGGTGATCATGATGGCCACACTTGGATTTGGACGCAACTCTACGTGATCAAGTCAAAGGTATATGTTTAAGGGTTGTGTTTTAGTAACCAAGACACCTAGTGGGTGTGGTTACATTGTAGGATAGATAGCCGTACTATAAAGAGGGGAATGACGCGGCTATTGAACTCCGAAGTGCCTCTAGGTGTGCATTTCATAATCATATGTATTTGGATAGAACTAATAACGCCTCGAAAAATAATTGTGAAAATGCTAACACACTCACACATGACGAGATCACTTGGTGGTGTTAGCACGTTTGCGAAGGCGGTGGAGTTTAAGCGGTAGAGAGGGTTAGGGGTCCTCTCTCCCTCCCGCCGAGCTTGCGAGACGGGATTCAGGCGTTTTCGAGGAGTTGAAACGACTATTTTCCACCACGCCGGAAGTCAGAAAAGAAACGGAGGCGAACGGAGGTCACAGAGGTGACCGGACGCTGAACCGGACGCGGTCTTTGCATGACCGGACGCGTTCGGTCAGTGTTCAGTGTCTGCGCGTATTTCAGTTTGATGATCGGACGCGAAGCGCGTTCGGTCACTGTCGATCGGACGCGTCCGGTCATTCAGAGAGCTTACTGGACTCTAACCGGACGTTGGCACTGTCGCGTCCGGTCATTTTCTTCAGCGCATCCGGTCACTATTTCGTTGAGCGCTGCTCAGGCGACCAGCGCGTCCGGTCACTCACGGGACCAGCGCGTCCGGTCATTTCCAGCGCGTTCGGTCTGCGCGATTAGCGCGTCCGGTCATTGCTTCGCAGTTAGCCGTTGGGCGACCGGTGCGTCCGGTCAGTTGGACCAGCGCGTCCGGTCAGTGCTTCGCGACTTAGCCATTGTGCGACCAGCGCGTCCGGTCAGTGTGACCAGCGCGTCCGGTCAGTGTGACCAGCGCGTCCGGTCAGTTGGACCAGCGCGTCCGATCATCATGATTTCAGCTGTTTAAGTTTCTAAATGCTCTATTCGAAGGGGTACGTCTATAAATACTCGTTGGCCGGCTCAAGGCTCCATCTCTTGGATATTTTGACATACTTGTGAGCACTTTGAGCTAAGCAACTCCCCTTCCACTCATCTCTCTTGCTTCCTTGCATATTCGAAGTGAGATTGAGTGATCCAAGTGCATTTGCATTGTATGATTGCATCTAGTTGGCACTTGGTGGTTGATTTGCTGCGGGATTCTTATTTCTCTTGGTGGTTGCCGTCACCTAGACGGTTTGGAGCAGCTTGGAGGCGTTGGCAAGAGTTGGTGATTGTTCTTGGCCACCTCCGATGATTGTGAGGGGTTTGTGCCTACCTCGGCGAAGCGCCAAAGGCAACGTTAGTATATTGCTCGTGTCATTGCAACCTTTTGCCATTTGGTAGGTTCTTGTGGTGCCTTTTGAGAGGCTCGGTGTGAGACCGATTAGCCACCGAACCACGTGGTGAAGAGGGACACAACGGGGACTAGCGTGCCGGCAAGCACGTGAACCTCGGGATAAATCTTCGTGTCATCATTCCTATTGTGTTTGATCGATCCCGGTGGTTGTGTATTGTGGTATTCATCTCTTGATCATATTGATTGGTTGGCTCAATACTTCGCCCCTCGGTGATACCCTCCTAACTCTCTCTTGTATTAATTTCTTAGTACCTTGTTAGCTTGTTAGTGTAACTCTTAGCTTGTGTAGCTAGGTAGCTTTAGTTGTAGTTAAGTTGTGCGGTTTGACTTGTGCGGTTGAGTGCAAATACTAGAATTGTGAATTGGATAGGTGGCTTGCAAACACCCCGTAGGCTAAGCAAAACTCGCATCTCGCTACTTGTTATATTGATAAACTTGTTTAGCTTGTCTTTGTAGAAAATTTTAAAAGGCTATTCATCCCCCTTCTAGCCATCAGGACCTTTCAAGTGGTATCGGAACCGTGGTCACCGTTTGCAAGGCTTAACAACCTCGGTGTAAGATGGCTCAAGTTGTGTTCAACCATGTTGGGGGCAAGCCTCCATTCTTTGATGGTGTCACATCTTTTGATCATTGGAAAAGAAAGATGAAGCAATATCTTGGCTCTATTCATGAGATCGTTTGGAAGGTGACACACCATGATTATGCTATCATTGATCCCGACAACCTCACCAATAATGATCGCATTAACAACTAATGCAACACTATGGCTCTCAATACTCTCTACAATGGGATTGATGCAAAGGTCTTTGAGCAAATCAAGGATCTTGAGATGACAAGTGAAGTGTGGACAAGATTAGAGAAAACATATGAGGGCACTTCAACGGTAAAGAGTGCCAAGCTCTATATGCTCAAGGATAAGTTTGCAAGTTTCAAGATGAAGGATGATGAGTCCATACCGGAGATGTTCTATAGGCTACAAGTTATTGTCAATGATCTCAAGAGCCTAGGAGAAGATGTCAAGGACAAGGACTTCTCACATAAGTTCTTGATGAACTTACCTAAGAAGTTTGCTATCTTGAGGAAGATGATCCAAAGAGAGGGTTTGGACAAGGTGACTCCAAACCAAGTGCTTGGAGATGTCATGACCGATGCTCAATATGATGATGATGAAGATGAAGATGAGAAGAAGGAGATCAAGGTCAAGCAAGAGAAGACTACCGCATTCAAGGCTTCTTCTTCCAAGGGCAAGAGCAAGGTTGATGATGATGATGATGATCCATTTGATGATGAGATCATGGCCCTTCTAGTGCAAAAGATGGGTCGGTTCATGAAGAAGAGAGGCTATGGTGCAAGAAAGAGAAGGGACTTCATGAAGGCAAAGGAGGTGCTTTGCTACAATTGCAATAGCCCCGATCATGTAGTAGCGAAGTACCCCTATGAAGACAAAAGATATCATGATGGGGAGTTGAAGCTCAAGAAGAACAAGAAGGATAAGAAAGAGAACGAGAAGAAAGCAAAGAAGAGCTTCACATTCAACAAGAAGAAGGGTGGTGGTTATGTAGTCACTTGGGATAGTGACAACTCCGATAGTGATGATGATGCAAGCTCTAGTGATGATGAAAGGACCACTCGGTGAGCCATTGTAAACATCGCCCTCTCCAACAAGCCATCCATCTTCGACACTACATCAACATGCCTTATGGCCAAGCCTACCAAGGTAAAATATAATGATAGTGATGATGATTCTTGTGCTAGTGATGGTTATAGGAGTGATGGTGAGGAGGATGAGGACTACTCCAAGGATGATCTATTGGGCATAATAGATCAAATGAGCAAGGGCTACAAGAGGACAACCAAGAAATACAAAATCTTGGAACAAGAGCTCATTTCCAAGAGCAATGAAAATGATGCCTTGATGGAGAAGCTTGTTGCTCTCAAAAAGAGTAAGGAGTGCAAAGAAATTGAATAAGAGCTCAAAGCTCTTAGGAAATCCTTTGATGAGCTAGAGGCTTCTCGTGAGTGTCTAAAGGAAGACCACGAGAATCTTGAAATTGCTCACACTAGGCTTAAGGAAGCCCACTCCACTCTACTTGATCTCATCAAGGAAAAAGACCTCAAGTTGGAGAAGCTCATGAAGGAAACTAAGGAAGAGCAAGTGATTGTCACTTGTGATATTGGACTAACATGTGATATTATTGATGATTCTTTATTTGTTGTTCTACTAATGCTTCATGTAGCTCATCATCATCCACCACAACCAACTCTACCTCTACTACTAGTGATTCATCACTTGTGGTTGAGAATGAGACTCTCAAGAGAGAGGTGGATGATCTCACCCGCGCATTAGGCAATGCCTATGGTGGGGATGCCCGCTTGCTAAAATGCTTGGGTAGCCAAAGGTTCTCTCTTAACAAAGAGGGTTTGGGCTATACTCCCAAGAAGGGCAAGGCGACCTTTGCTACTCTAAAGCCTCGCTTTGTGAAGGGCAATGGTCGTTATTGTAATAGATGCAAGCAAGTTGGACATCTAGAGATTAATTGCAACAAAATAAATAAGAACAAGAAAAATGCTAATGTACCTTACATTCCTTTTGATTCTTGTTATGTGCTTACCAAGGGTGAGAAAGGTGTGCATGCTAGGTTTGTTGGTACACCAATTATGGGTCCAAAGAAGAAGGCCATTTAGGTACCAAAGAGCTTAGTTACTAACCTCCAAGGACCCAAGCAAGTATGGGTACCTAAAAGACATTAAATTATTTTGTAGGTCAATTAAAAGGCCGGAGGAAGGCATTGGGTGCTTGATAGTGGGTGCTCTCAACATATGACCGGTGATTCAAGAATGTTCAACTCTCTCAAATCAAATAATAGTGGCATTGATAGTATCAGATTTGGTGACAATAGCAAGGGTGATGTAAAGGCTCTTGGAAGGATTGCAATCTCAAATGATCATAGCATTTACAATGTGCTCTTAGTTGAAAAGTTGAACTTCAATCTTCTCTCGGTTGCTCAATTGTGTGATCTCGGTTTCAAGTGCATATTTGGTGTTGATGATGTGGAGATAGTTAGTGTTGATGGCTCTAACTTGATCTTCAAAGGCTTTAGATATGAGAATCTATAATTGGTTGATTTCAATGCTAGTGACACTCAACTTTCAACATGCTTGCTCACCAAATTAAGTATGGGTTGGTTATGGCATAGAAGACTTGGTCATGTTGGCATGAAGCAATTGAACAAGTTAGTGAAGCATAACTTAGTTAGAGGCTTGAAGGATGTCACATTTGAGAAGGATAAGCTATGTAGTGCATGTCAAGCCGGAAAGCAAGCGGGCAACACTCATCCATTGAAGAGCATTATGAGTACTTCCAAGGCATTTGAGTTGTTGCACATGGACCTATTTGGGCCAACTATATACACAAGCATTGGTGGCAACAAGTATGGTTTTGTGATTGTGGATGATTTCACTAGATACACATGGGTATTCTTTCTTGTGGACAAGAGTGATGTATTTGACATATTCAAGAAGTTCATCAAGAGAGTGCAAAATGAGTTTGAGACCACAATCAAGAAAGTAAGAAGTGATAATGAAAGTGATTTTAGAAACACAAGAGTTGACGGGCTATGTGATGAGCTTGGAATCAAACATCAATTCTCGGCCAAGTATACACCTCAATCAAATGGCTTAGTTGAGAGGAAGAATAGAACCTTAATTGATATGGCAAGATCAATGTTGAATGAGTATAATGTGAGTCATTTATTTTGGACCGAAGCAATTAACACGGTTTGCTTCTATAGCAACCGCCTCTATTGCCACAAGTTTTTAGAGAAGACACCATATGAGATCTTAAATGGAAGAAAGCCCAACATTGCATACTTTCGGGTATTTGGTTGCAAATGCTACATCTTGAAGAAGGGCACTAGATTAAGCAAATTTGAGAAGAAATGTGATGAAGGATTCCTACTTGGTTACTCAACTACTAGCAAAGCTTATAGAGTTTGGAATTTGGCTAGTGGTTTACTTGAAGAAGTGCATGATGTTGAGTTTGATGAAACAAATGGCTCTCAAGATGAGGAAGATAACTTGGATGATGTGAGAGGAACTCAATTGATCAATGCTATGAAAGAAATGGACATTGGTGATATTAGGCCAAAGCAAGTGATTGATGTGGATGACAACAAAGATCAAGTGCTCCAAAGTCCAATTACACAAGCTAGTGGTTCTCTAATGCAAAATCAAGCTAGTACATCATCTCAAGTGCAATAAGATCAACAAGTGGCTAGTTCATCATCTTCAACTTATGATCAACATCAACATCCAAGCAATCAAGTCCAAGGCTTCAACCAACTAACATTGCAAGAGACCATCCATTGGATTCCATCATTAGTGACATACAAAGGGGAGTTCAAACTAGATCAAGATTGGCATCTTTTTGTGCTCACTCTTCTTTTGTGTCGATGGAAGAACCCAAAGACATTGATAAAGCATTGAGAGATCCGGATTGGGTAAATGCAATGCATGAAGAGCTCAACAACTTCAAGAGAAATGAAGTATGGGAACTAGTTGAGAGGCCTAAGGATCACAATATCATTAGAACAAGATGGGTTTTTCGCAACAAGCAAGATCAAGATGGGATAGTAGTAAGAAATAAAGCAAGACTAGTGGCTCAAGGTTACACACAAATAGAGGGTCTTGACTTTGGTGAAACTTATGCCCCGGTTGCAAGATTGGAAGCAATTAGGATCTTACTTGCCTATGCTTGTGCACACAATATCAAGCTATATCAAATGGATGTAAAGAGTGTATTTCTCAATGGGTACATTTAAGAAGAGGTGTATGTGGAGCAACCTCCCGGTTTTGAAGATGACAAGAAACCCAACCATGTATATAAGTTGAGAAAAGCTTTGTATGGATTGAAACAAGCACCTAGAGCATGGTATGAAAGATTGAGGGACTTCTTGCTATCCAAAGGGTTTGTCATGGGCAAAGTTGATACAACACTATTCACCAAGAAGATTGGGAAATACTTGTTTGTGTTGCAAATATATGTTGATGATATCATATTTGGTTCAACCAATCAAGATTATTGTGATAAATTTGGGAAAATGATGGCAAAGGAATTTGAAATGTCAATGATTGGTGAACTTAGTTTCTTTCTTGGACTTTAAATTAAACAAATGAAGGAAGGAACATTTATAAGTCAAACCAAGTACATCAGAGATATGCTCAAGAAGTTTGGCATGGAAGATGCAAAGGGCATTACAACTCCAATGAGCATTAGTGGAAGTTTGGATAGTGACAAGAATGGCAACATGGTGGATCAAAAGCTATATAGATCAATGATTGGTAGCCTACTCTATGTGACGGCATCAAGGCCCAATGTAATGTTTAGTGTATGCATGTGTGCAAGATTTCAAGCCTCACTAAGAGAAAGTCATTTGAAGGCAACAAAGAGAATTTTGAGGTATTTGAAGCATACACAAGATGTTAGATTATGGTATCCCGAAGGTGCAAGCTTTGAGCTAGTTGGATATTCGGATTCCGACTATGTCGGTGACAAAGTGGAGAGAAAGAGCACTTCCGGGACTTGTCCATTGTTGGGAAGATCACTTGTCTCATAGTCATCCAAGAAGCAAAATAGTATTGCACTATCTACCGCCGAGGCCGAATACATCGCCGCGGGTAGTTGTTGTGCACAAATCTTGTGGATGAAGACAACATTGAAGGATTTTGGAATCAATTTCAAGAATATGCCATTGCTATGTGACAATGAAAGTGTCGTAAAGCTAACCAACAATCCGGTTCAATATCAAAGAACAAAGCATATTGATGTTCGCCATCATTTCATTAGAAATCATCAACAAAAGGGTGACATTGCTATTGAGAGTGTGGGCACCGAAGATCAATTAGCCGATCTATTCACCAAGCCACTTGATGAGAAGAGATTTCATAAGCTAAAGAATGAGTTGAACATACTTGACTTCTCCAACATGAGTTGATGCACCCCATATATGACATGCCTCTCCTTCGAGCCCCAAGGTACAATTAGTTGACATGTCATACATTCTATGCTAAGGACTTGTTTAGTGCATCTAGTCATAATTTACATGTTCTAGGCTCATTCATGAAAATCAAATGAATTTGAAGGTTATATGGTGCCACTATTGTTTCTTTGCTATGTATGATCTAGTGGTATCATATAACTTGTTTAAGTAGCTTGTAATCCTAAGTGTTTAATCTAGAAAACTTGTCTAAATATTTGCTTCAACATGGTGCATGATAACCCTTCTAGTGAGGTGTGAAGAAGCTTGCCCTTGGATCAAACCGAAGCATTTTATTTATGCAAGCAATCTAGGTTGAATCACAAACTTGATCCTCACCCCATAATTCAATATGATAATCTATCTAAAATTGGTCCCTTGTGATCATTGGTGCCAAAGGGGGAGAAAATGTTGTTCACAAAGATAGAACTCAAAGGGGGAGAAGCACAAAGGGTGAGAAAACTTAAAGGGGAGAATTGATAAAAAAAGGGGATCATCTAAAATTTTAAGCACAAAAGTAGGGGGAGCAAGCTCTTAAACATGAATGTTGCATTTTCTTGTGCACTTCATTTGTATGATGCATAGTTATGCATTTCTTTTTCTCCGATACTTAGCTTGTATGGTGACTTGCTAGTATAATTTGAATGATGAATTGAGGTACTAGCATGAATAGAAAGTAGTTAGATTTTTCTTGCTTTTATGCTTTTCAAAGTGGTACTAGATCCTTGCTTATAATGTTGATCTCACGAGGTTTCTAGTTATGTTTGTGATTTTTCAAGTGGAACCTAACTACACAAGGTGCTAAGATGGTGTTTATCGCTACTCCGATGGTATCACGCTTCAAAGGTCTATAATCTTAAACACTTAGCACCTATTGGTAGTCAATGATCCTAATCTTTTCTATCTAACATGTATGCTTCCAAAATTCAAACATATATCATACATGTAGGTAAGGCTGGACGAAAAACTCGAAGCTCGTTAGCTCGCTCGGCTCGTGGCTGGCTCGACTCAGCTCGGCTCGGCTCGTTAGGATAACGAGCCGAGCCGAGCCAGGATTTTAGCTCGTTAGCTATAACGAGCCAACTCGAGCTGGCTCGTGAGTCAAACGAGCCGTAGTTTTAGAGAAAAAATCATCATAACTTATATTAGTTTTGTATTACTTCATGTTTTGCACTTCACAAATAGATAATATGTTAGCTCATATGAATATTTTGTTTGATTTAAAGCTATTGAATATATTATTTTTATATTATTAATATTTTTATGCTTTAGATAAATACAAATATTATATTTTATATTTTTTTTCCTGGCTCGCGAGCCTAACGAGCCAGCTCGAGCTCGTAACGAGCCGAGCCGAGCTAGCTTTCTGGCTCGTTAAGATAACGAGCCGAGCCGAGCTGGCTCGTTATCCTAACGAGCCAGAACGAGCCGAGCCGAGCCGAGCCGAGCCGGCTCGTTTACCAGCCTTACATGTAGGGGGAGTCATTGCTATCAATTTGAATTCATGATCACATGTCCATAATTCTTACACATGGTAATCTACTTGGACAATGTGACATGGGTTCAATCAAAATTTTATCATAATATCTTTGTGAAAGGTTTGTCACCAATTACCAACAAGGGGGAGATTGAAAGTCCTATGTTTGGTGTTGGTAATTATTGACAATGCCTAAGTACTAATCCTATGCCTAAGTTGTATGTAGCATATGAGGATTAGTGCATTCCAAGGTTGGTGGCAAGATGGACATGGTGATCATGATGGCCATACTTGGATTTGGACGCAACCCTACGTGATCAAGGCAAAGGTATATGCTTAAAGGTTGTGTTTTAGTAACCAAGACACCTAGTGGGTGTGGTTACATTGTAGGATAGATAGCCATACTATAAAGAGGGGAATGACGCGGCTATTGACCAGCGCGTCCGGTCACTCACGGGACCAGCGCGTCCGATCATTTCCAGCGCGTCCGGTCTGCGCGATGAGCGCGTCCGGTCGTTGCTTCGCAGTTAGCCATCGGGCGACCGGCGCGTCCGGTCAGTTGGACCAGCACGTCCGGTCAGTGCTTCGTGACTTAGCCGTTGTGCGACCAGCGCGTCCGGTCAGTGTGACCAGCGCGTCCGGTCAGTTGGACCAGCGCGTCCGATCATCACGATTTCAGCTGTTTAAGTTTCTAACGGCTCTATTCGTAGGGGTACGTCTATAAATACTCGTTGGCTGGCTCAAGGCTCCATCTCTTGGATATTTTGACATACTTGTGAGCACTTTGAGCTAAGCAACTCCCCTCCCACTCATCTCTCTTGCTTCCTTGCATATTCGAAGTGAGATTGAGTGATCCAAGTGCATTCGCATTGTGAGATTGCATCTAGTTGGCACTTGGTGGTTGATTTGCTGCGGGATTCTTATTTCTCTTGGTGGTTGCCACCATTTAGACGGTTTAGAGCAGCTTAGAGGCATTGGCAAGAGTTGGTGATTGTTCTTGGCCACCTCCGGTGATTGTGAGGGGTTTGTGCCTACCTCGGCGAAGCACCAAAGGCAACGTTAGTATATTGCTCGTGTCATTGCAACCTTTTGTCATTTGGTAGGTTCTTGTGGTGCCTTTTGAGAGGCTCGGTGTGAGACCGATTAGCCACCGAACCACGTGGTGAAGAGGGACACAACGGGGACTAGCGTGCCGGCAAGCACGTGAACCTCGGGATAAATCTTCGTGTCATCATTCCTATTGTGTTTGATCGATCCCGGTGGTTGTGTATTGTGGTATTCATCTCTTGATCATATTGATTGGTTGGCTTAATACTTCGCCCCTCGGTGATACCCTCATAACTCTCTCTTGTATTAATTTCTTAGTACCTTACTAGCTTGTTAGTGTAACTCTTAGCTTGTGTAGCTAGGTAGCTTTAGTTGTAGTTAAGTTGTGCGGTTTGACTTGTGCGGTTGAGTGTAAATACTAGAATTGTGAATTGGATAGGTGGCTTGCAAACACCCCGTAGGCTAAGCAAAACTCGCATCTCGCTACTTGTTATATTGATAAACTTGTTTAGCTTGTCTTTGTAGAAAATTTTAAAAGGCTGTTCACCCCCCCTCTAGCCATCAAGACCTTTCAGTAGGTGAGCAGGCCGTTGATCAGAAGCAATGTGATGATGAGGACCCACTCCAAGGCCGTGTACGCCAGCGCTGATTCCTGCACATCCTTCAATGGAGCGTTGTCGCTGTCTTATAGCCGACATCACCATGGCTCCCACGCTAGCTCTCTCTTCCTCGCTCGACCACCCTACATCGAGATCTACTATTGCAACACTCAGATAAAATAATTGCAACATACGACTAAAATAGATGAAATATATGAAACATACACTTCTAACATAGTAATTGTAACATATGCAACATTCTGATAAAACTCTTGCAACATACGTCTAAAACGGATGAAACAATTTGAACAAACTCTTGCAACATACCTATAAAACACTTGCAATATGTGCAACATCTCAATCTACTTTGCAACATTCATACGAAACAATTACAACATATCTCTGAAATATTTGAAACACTTGAATACATTTGCAACATAGGGGAGAGGAAGGTCAAGGCCGGTCGATTCCGATCGTCGAGGTGGGATCCGGTGGCGCGTGAGCAGCACCAACACCAGCACCAGCGGTGGCACGCGAGCACAACCACCACCAGAACCGCCCCTTGGCTCAGTTGGGCGGGCGGCGGGCGGGCGGCCGGAGCGAGGAGCGAGGGGTGCAGTTGGGGCGCGTGACGGGCAGGAGCGAGGAGCGAGCGACACAGGTGGGGCACGCGACGGGCAAGAGTGAGGAGCAAGTTAGCGAGTGGCATGGGGTGAGGCATGCGGTGGGAGAAAGTAACAAGGCGGACTTAGGCACGCGGATCGGATAGACACCCGTGGCCAAGTATTATCGATTTAATATTGAACGGTACTACTAAAAGCTAGTGAAATGAAAAGTTGTCTTTTGAAGTTATTTTCGCATCGCACGGATCGTTTTACAGACAACCATCTCAACATTTGTGCACGCCTACGAAGAACTTTGTACTTTGTAGTTTGGCTAAAATAGAGTTTGGTGGACCTTTTTGTGCCTCCATCAAGAAAACCTAGCGTGTGGGCCTTGCTAATTACATGATGTTGGTTGGGCCTGCAATTATATGAACATAAAAACCGCCAATTTGGGAGAGAGAGTTAAAAACCACCGGCAAAGTCTCTTGGGTCAAAGTCATCGTCTAAATATCTCGCCAATGAGAGCTTTATTTATCGATCGATGATTACGCTTGCTTGCCTACCAAGTAGCAGTGCCGACTAAACAAGGCTCTTCTCACAAGTGGCTGCTACTGCATGTTTACCATTCGTCCTACTGTCAGTACTTGAGAGAGAGAGCACACGCTTCTCTTTCGTCTCCCAGCATCCCCACAAAGCGGCTCCTAGCTTGCTACCTTTGGAGCTCAGTCACAAAACAAAGCAGCAAAGCAGAACGAACCATGAGGGTAAATATCTTCTCCCCAGCTTCCTTTAATTTTGTATTTCTCTCGTAGTCTTGTACTGTATTTCAGATTTTCTTTCTTGAGCATATTCAGAAATATTTATGCACCTGTCATTTGTTTTTTCAGAAGGAGATCATAATCCGGATTCATGTGAAATCCGACAAGTGCCAGGCCAAGGCCATGAAGGTGGCAGCAGCCGGCAGCGGTATGCATGATGCGTGCTCTGTTCTTGTTTATGATGAGAATTCAGAAGCAATCACATCGTTCTTATTCTTATCATTCATATCAGCAAATCATTTTTTCCCTCTTTGGTTGGAGCAGGAGTGGAGTCCGTGACGCTGGCCGGCGGCGACAAGAGCCTGCTGCTGGTGATCGGCGACGGCGTGGACTCGAACAAGCTCTTGAAGAGGCTCAAGAAGAAGGTGGGCGAGGCGGAGATCGTGGAGCTGAGGACGCACGACACGTTCGAGGCGGCGGCGCTCCCGCTCCCAGGGACCAAGCAGGAGCTGGCGGCGATGATGGCGATGGCGGCGGCGCGGTCGCCCTACAACAACAACAACCACCATCACCACCAGCAGTGGCAGCACAGCTACGCCGCGGCGCCCACCAGCCCCTACTCCTACCACTACTACCCGTCGCCGGTGGGCGGCTATGGCTATGGCTACGGCTACGGGGCCGGCGGCGCCGCGATCAGCAGCTACTCGCGGGCCGTGGCGCGCAGCCATCCAGCCAATTACTCGCCGATGGTGGAGAGGCACGACTACCAGCCCATGGAACACTCCTCCTCTTCCTCCGGAAAGCGGAGGCAGACTATGGCGGTGCCGCGCCATGCCAGAGGCACCAACAGCTGCACCATACTCTAGAGTCTCCACCTAAACACTTTCCAACTGCAATCTGCAAAGCCTTGCTGCCGAACTGGCTGCTTGAATGCTGATACCTCCACAGGAACAGGAAACCCTTGTCGTATCCATGTGTGGTTACTCCTCCATCTCCATGACGTGTGGATTTGTTGTATTATTAGGTTTTGTTCTGGTTTGGATTATTAGGCGTGGAAGGTTGTCAATCTTGTACGTGTTTCTGTGGATGGATCCAAGTGGAATTAGTCGACCTGTAAATAGTATGCAATTAGGAGTTGACTGTAAAGTTGGATGGATGAAGATGCTTTTGTGGTTACACTAGACACTACCCACTTGTTCTGTATCGATATAATAAATTTTGGGTTTCAAAATTAACCTAATCCATTTGAATAGCCATAATTCAACATTGTCATCTACGGCATCGGTTATCTAAAAAAGGCAAGATTTGATTGCGTCAAAGTGATTTATAGATGGTGCTTGAATGAGGGACACATGTGTTTTCCCCCCTCCCTGCTTAAGCTGTCTTAAAAATCTCAGAAGCCCTTTGGCACCTTCGAGGGCCCTATAGAACACAGGAATTTTACATAATTCATGTAGTAGGAATTTTATAAGAATGAGTTTAATTTCACAGAAAATCGCTGTTATTTTCAAAACGGCACATTTGAGCTTTGGTGCTTAGGCATCTGACATCTCTGAACTTTGCTGCCGCCATCAATCATGCATCGGAGTAAGAATTTGTTCAGAATTAGAGACGCTGAGTATAGTAATAATAGTATAACGAATCACAAGCCGTCACTCGCTCACTACTGTATTCCTAGCTATCAAAAAAACGGTTCCTTTAACTCCCATCAAATGACATTTTTCTACTGTTGATTAGAATAATTAGCAGTTGAGAGAGACGCAAATAATAGAGCCCATCCTAGCTACTCAATGGACCAGGATGGGCAATCGACGAGGTTTCGTAACCGTGCAATAAACTCTCTATACCATCCGATCAGTGGAGCGAATTAACAAATAATCACGCGCAGTCACTCACTCCGCTGCAATAAACTAACCGGTAACTGTTTGTCAACCATTCTCTTTCTGGCTTCAAGAAAATGCTAGCTGTCGCTCCAAGTGCAACTGAACCGGGCTTCTTCGACATCGAAATAAAAATATATGATCAGCAGTAGCAGGCCATCCCAGTTACCAGTTAGCCACGCAAACTAGATATTTTAAATCCGCTGATGATGATGTGTCAATCTAGCAATCTAGCAGGTGTGTTCTACGTGGAATTTTAAAGTCTTACCCTACCCGCAGTGGGTACTCTAAAACGATACTCTAAAACTTTAAAGTATGAATATATAGTAAAAACTGCTGCACTGGATACTCTAAAACGATACTCTATCCTTTCTCTCACTCTATATTTAGAGTGGTACATTGTTTATTCTATACTCTATAGTGGCGGGCCCCACTAGCTAAACAAAGGAAAAAATGTTATAACTCACAAACCAAAAATCCAAATTAAATTTCGATTGCACCATTAAATTCGTCTCAATAAATCCTTTAAAACTAGATCACACATGGATATATTTAGATAAAGTGACAAGTGAGTCCTACAGTGGATAGAGTGGATAGAGAATGATATAGAGGATGGATGGGTGCGGGAGAATTGAGTATAGAGGAGAGAATCTTGCTGACTAGAACATATAGAGGATGAATATAGAGGTCTATAAGACTAACCGCAGTGGGTACTCTAAAACGATACTATAAAACTTTAGAGTATGAATATAAAGTAAAAACTGCTGCACTGGATACTTTAAGACCGACTGCACTCGTATCCGCCAAACGTTCCTCCAGTGAGATATTGAGAAAAAAACGCTGCACCGGTATACTCTATCTCCAACTGTATCGTACCGGAGGAGAGGCTGTCCGCTATATTTAGCGGGTTACTGTTCATACGCGGAGGAGAGGGCGACCGTGCGCGCGCTGAGAGACAGTGTGCTGGACTGTTGCGTGGAAGACCGTGCCAACTTTTTCCCGAATAAAAAAAATGTTATAACTCACAAACCAAAAAAACTAAATTAAATTCCGATTACACCATTAAATTCGTTTCAATAAATACTTCAAAACTAGATTTCACATAAATATATTTAGATAAAGTGATAAGTGGGCCCCACAGTGAATAGAGGATGATATAGAGGATGGATGAGTGCGGAAGAATTGGGAATAGAGGAGAGAATCTTGATGACTAGGATATATAGAGGATGAATTTAGAGTAGCATGAGTGCGGATAGCCTAAAACGATATTCTATCATTTCTCTCACTCTATATTTAGAGTGGTACTGTGCTTACTCTATACTCTATAATGGCGGGCCCCACTAGCTAAATAAAGGAAAAAAATGCTATAACTCACAAACCAAAAATTTAAATTAAGTTTCGATTTCACCATTAAATTCGTCTCAATAAATCCTTAAAAACTAGATCACACATGAATATATTTAGATAAAGTGACACTGTGGGTCCCATAGTGGATAGAGTGGATAGAGAATGATATAGAGGATGGATGGGTGCGGGAGAATTGAGTATAGAGGAGAGAATCTTACTGACTAGGACGTATAGAGGATGAATATAGAGGTCCATGAGTGCGGGTAGTCTGAGTGTGGGTAGTCTTAGACTACCGGGTACTCTAAAGAGATACTCTAAAGCTTTAGAGTATGAATATAGAGTAAAAACTGCTGCACTGGGTACTCTAAAACGATACTCTATCATTTCTCTCACTCTATATTTAGAGTGGTACAGTGCTTACTCTATAGTAGGCAGTGGCGGGCCCCACTAGCTAAACAAAGGAAAAAATGCTATAACTCACAAACCAAAAATCCAAATTAAATTTCGATTGCACCATTAAATTCGTCTCAATAAATCCTTCAAAACTAGATCACACATGGATATATTTAGATAAAGTGATAAGTGGGTCCCATAGTGGATAGAGTGGATAGAGGATGATATAGATGATGGATAGGTGCGGGAGAATTGAGTATAGAAAAGAGAATATTGCTGACTAGGACGTATAGAGGATGAATATAGAGCTCCATGAGTGCGGATAGCCTTAGACTCAGTGCTTTTCGGTGAGGCCGTGGCTCTGAGGTAAGTCCCTCGGAGGTTTTGTCCCTTAGCTGCTACTTCAATCAACTGCCTCTAGATCTTCTAACTCAGTACAGGAGTAGCAGCACGATCCATGTCGGTTTGAAGAAGCGAATTTTTCCTGCTCGTGAGCTGGGCCACCGAGAAATTTGGCGGCCCGTTGACAAACAGCGTCGCTGATGCATTCTGCATACTATGCTCCTGTCAGGTACTAGTAATGTGCACGAGTTAATGTCCGGTCCCTGACGTAACCTCCGATGCAAGACTGACAGCATCCTTCGTCGAAGAATTTGGCGCCATTTATACAATGTCAGAGCAACTCCAACAGTTTGGGATATTTTGTTTCTCAAATCCTAGAGTTTGGCAACTCCTTAAATGATATGGCAAAGGAAAAAAAAAGTTAATCTCCAATAGTTTGTCATAATTCATTTGGCAAAATCAAAAGTTAGGTCCACAATATGATTTTTTTGTCACGGAAATTATTTCCGCGCGTATTCCCTCGCGTGTGCTCGCGCCAAAACGCCGCCGCCGTCTCTTCTCCTTCGTATCGCGGTTCAGATCGCTAGCTAGGTCTCCTCGGTGACCTGCCAGCCGGCCCACCAGGACATCCCAGCCGGGCGGCAGGACTTTCCAGGCAGCCCACCAGAAGGTGCAGATCACTAGGCAGTTGAAAAAATTTCTCTGTCACATCATGCCGGCCACGCCAGGAGCAGCCGCTAGAGCAGTTCACTGCATCTGGACCTGCATCATGCCGGCCATGCCAGGAGCAGCAGCTAGAGCAGTTCACTGCATCTGGACCTGCATCTGCCTTCGCGCTCGCGGGAAGAAGGCAGCGACGCGTTTCGCGACTGGATGCGCGCGGGTCACGAGCGCGCATATATCCGCGCTATGGAGGAAATTATGCGAACTTGGCAAAGATGGGGAGGAGAGATGGTAAACTATTGGAAAGTGTTTTTTTTTCAATTTGCCAAAAAATGAAGGATGGGGAGGAGGGATCCCAAACTGTTGGAGTTGCTCTTAGTTATATGCACACAAAAAAAAAACACTTGGCGACGCAAGGATGAAAAGGACGGGAAGGAGCCGAAAGGGCCTGACGAACTATGAGGCCCGTCATTATTTAAACGGGCTGAAAGACTCGAGGAGGCCCATGAAATGGGAAGGCCCGCTATTCGAAGGGCCTTGATTGGATTCCTCGTAGCTGCGTCTTGCCGGTTTCTACTATTTTTCTCTCTCGATCGAAATCGGCAGTCTCTCTCCCCTCCGGCACTTCCTCCGACCGACTAGCCAGCGGCGGCGCCGGCGACCAGCGGCCATGCGGGTTGCACCCAGGGTGCTCTTCCTCGTCCGTGACGCCGCGGGCTACGGCGCGGCCCTCGCCGACGCGCTCCGTCCGCGGCCCGGGCTAACGAGGTTCTCGCTCCCACCCAAAACCCTAACCTATAACTTTCGAACGCACGTAGCATCCGCTCACTGCCGCTTTGCTGCTGGATGTCTCTGGCAGGGAGTCCTCGCCCTTCGAGCGCCCCCTCGACAAGTACGGCCTCGACGGAGAGAAGGCGTCCGGCGAGCTCTTGAGCTTTTCCGATTCCAGTGGCTCTCCACAGGTAAGGGCCCACGAGGATTTCTTCGTGTCGAATGTCGAATATTCGATTCGATTCGTGTCCTGCCAGTTAAAATTTTGCAAAATAAACGAAATTTTGTTGCTTATGTGGTTTGATTAATGACTGCAAGGTATACTAGAAAATTTCATATTTGGGACTCCAATCGTCACGCTTCGGTAACAAAATCAACATGAGGCACAACAGATTTGCTCCTTAAAACTGGAAGATTAGTATCCTTTAAGGATTTTTCTAGGACATTTTTATTTCGCCTTGAAAGTCCCTTCTCATATGGAAATGTAATTGTGGTTAGAAACTTGCGAGCACTGCCAGGACATGAAAAGTTTCCCTGTCGCCGCCGTTTTGTTGAACTTCCCTGCAAAATGTAATTTCCTGGAAGCTCCTGGGTTCAGAAACTTTCCACTCCTCGGGGTTTGGTAGTACTGAGTGTAGGCAGAAACCTTCATTGGTGGAAAAAAGATGAAGATTTGTTTCACATATTTCATTATCAACTGGTCTGAGTGTAGCAGAGATGCGTATGTTGCGTTGGTGTTGTGGGCACACAAGGAGGGATAGAGTCCGGAACGACGATATTCGGGATAGGGTTGGGGTGACACCAATTGAGGAGAAATTGATTCAACATTGGTTGAGATGGTTTGGACATGTCCAACGGAGGCCTCCTGAGGCGGCGGTGTGTAGTGGAGTTCTAAAGCGGGCCGATAATGTAAAGAGCGGTAGAGGTCGACCTAAATTAACTTGGGATGAGTCCGTTAAGAGAGATCTTAAAGAGTGGAATATCTCCAAGGATTTAGCTATGGACAGGAGCGCTTGGAGATTGGCAATCAACGTGCCTGAACCGTGACCTCTTTTTGTCTTGTGCCATTTATGTCCCTTTATGTGTCTCTCTGCTTCTCGTCTCTTTTGTGTTTCATCTCTAGCCTATCCCAACTTGCTTGGGACAAAAGGCTATGTTGTTGTTGTATCTCATTATCAACTGGTCATGATTTAGATCATATATTACTAATATAAACCGAAGCTAGGTGGTGGGTGTTTATTTTTGTGGGCCTTCATCCTGGCTTGATCCCATTTTTTTGATAACTGGCTTGATCTCATTGAATGCTCTGTGAATACCACCCTTGTTTTTGTTGCTGTCGTCCTGTTTACCTCTTTACTTGCAATAGTCTATCTGATGCAACAACAACAACATAGCCTTTTGTCCCAAGCAAGTTGGGGTAAGCTAGAGATGAAACCCAAAAGAGACGAGAAACAGGGAGACACATAAAGGGACATAAAGGGCATAAGACAAAAAGATGTCACGGTTCAGGCACGTTGATTACCAATCTCCAAGCGCTCCTGTCCATAGCTAAATCCTTGGAAATATTCCACTCCTTAAGATCTCTCTTAACGGACTCGTCCCAAGTGAGTTTAGCTCGACCTCTACCGCTCTTTACATTATCGGCCCGCTTTAGAACCCCACTACGCACCGGCGCTTCAGGAGGCCTCCGTTGGACATGTCCAAACCATGTCAATCGATGTTGAATTAATTTCTCCTCAATTGGTGCCACCCCAACCCTGTCCCGAATATCGTCATTCCGGACTCTATCCCTCCTTGTATGCCCACAACACCAACGCAACATACGCATCTCTGTTACACTCAATTGTTGGACATGTCGCCTTTTTGTAGACCAACACTCAGCACCGTATAACATCGCCGGACGAATCGCCGTCCTATAGAACTTACCTTTCAGCTTCTGAGGCACTCTTTTGTCACAGAGAACGCCAGAAGCCTAACGTCATTTCAACCAGCCGGCTGAAATTCTATGCCTAACATCTTCATTAATGTCTCCATCCTTTTGTAGCATCGACCCTAAATACCGAAAAGTATCCTTCTTGGCCACCACTTGCCCATCGAGGCTAACGTCTCCCTCCTCGTGTCTAGTCGCGCTGAAATCGCACCTCACGTACTCGGTCTTAGTCCTACTAAGTCTGAACCCTTTTGAATCTAATGTGTGCCTCCATAGTTCTAACTTCCTATTAACCTCCGCCCTACTGTCGTCAACTAGCGCCACATCATCAGCAAAGAGCATACACCAAGGGATATCACCTTGTATGTCCCTTGTGACCTCATCCATCACCAAAGCAAATAAATAAGGGCTCAAAGCTGACCCCTGATGCAGTCCTATTTTAATTGGAAAGTCACTGATGTCGCCATCACATGTTCGGACAAACGTCACCACATCCATGTACATATCCTTGATGAGGGTAACGTACTTAGTTGGGACTTTATGCTTTTCTAAGGCCCACCACATGACATTTCTCGGTACTTTGTCATATGCCTTCTCGAGGTCAATAAAGACCATGTGCAAGTCCTTCTTCTGCTCCCTATATCTCTCCATCAATTGTCGTAATAAGAAAATCGTCTCCATGGTCGACCTACCAGGCATGAACCCAAACTGATTTTGGGTCACATGTGTCACTCTCCTTAGGCGATGCTCGATAACCCTCTCCCAGAGCTTCATCGTATGGCTCATCAACTTAATCCCACGGTAGTTATTACAACTTTGAACATCTCCCTTGTTCTTGAAGATAGGTACTAATATACTTCTCCTCCATTCTTCAGGCATCTTGTTAGACCGAAAAATAAGGTTAAAAAGCTTAGTTAACCATACTATCTCCACATTTCAATGGGGATACCATCAGGGCCCATCGCTTTACCTCCCTTCATCCTCTTCAAAGCCTCTCCGATCTCTGTCTCCTGAATTCTCCTCACCAAGCGTTTGTTGGTATCGTCAAATGAGTCGTCCAACTCAAGGGCAGGACCCTCATTCTCCCCATTAAACAGCTTGTCGAAGTACTCTCTCCATCTGTCCTTGATCTCCTCATCCTTCACCAGAAGTCGATCTGTCCCATCCTTGATGCATTTTATTTGGTTGATGTCCCTTGTCTTCCTCTCGCGGATTCTAGCCATCCTATAAATGTCCTTCTCCCATTCCTTCGTGCCTAGCCGCTGATAAAGGCCATCATACGCCTGACCTTTTGCTACACTCACAGCTCGCTTTGCAACCCTCTTCACTATTTTATAGCCCTCGATGTTGGCTACACTCTTGTCATGGTGGAGACGCTTGAAACACTCCTTCTTCTCCCTAATAGCCCTTTGCACCTCGTCATTCCACCACCATGTGTCTTTCGCTTCCTGTTTGCCTCCCCTACTCACGCCAAACACTTCCGAAGCCACCTTCCGGACACATGTTGCCATCTTTAGCCACATGTCATCGGCATCTTCTCCTTCTTCCCAAGGCCCCTCGTCTAGCATCCTCTCCTTAAACGTTTGTGTTGCTTCCCCTCTAAGCTTTCACCACTTCGTTCTCGCAATCTTGGCCCGTTTGTCCCGGTGGACACGTACCCGAAAGCGAAAGTCCGCCACCACAAGCTTATGTTGAGGGACAACACACTCCCCAGGTAACACCTTACAATCAAAGCAAGCACGTCTATCCTCCCTCCTTGCAAGGATAAAGTCGATCTGGCTCGAGTGTTGTCCACTACGAAAGGTTACTAACCATGCTATCAAGATCTTCCCAAAACTGCCTCTTGGTGCCCTCGCTAAGACCTACCTGAGGGGAATAGGCACCGATCACATTCAGAGCCAAATCTCCAACTACCAGCTTGACCAAGATAATCCGGTCGCCTTGCCTCCTAACATCAACGACTCCATCCTTAAGGCTCCTATCGATCAAGATGCCTACACCATTCCTACCCGATGTTGTCCCCGTGTACCAAAGTTTGAAGCCAGTATCCTCCACCTCCTTCGCCTTCTGGCCCTTCCATTTAGTCTCCTGAACGCATAGAATATTTACACGCCTTCTAATTGCTGCATCGACTAGCTCTCTTAGCTTACCCGTTAGGGACCCTACGTTCCAGCTACCTAGACGAATCCTAGTTGGCTCGGCTAGCTTCCTTACCCTTCGCACCCGTCGAGGGAAGTGCGAAGACCCTTGCTCATTTTTCACTACACCCGGGCGTAGATGTAGCGCGCCACTAAGGTTGCGACGGCCCGACCCTTGCTCATTTTTCATCGTACCCGGGTCACGATACGACGCGCCACTAAGGGGATGACGACCCGGCCCTTGCCCATTTAACACCACACCCGGGTTCCGATGTAGCGCGTCGCTAAGAGGGTTACGCCCCAACGAATCTCTTGTGGGTTTCAAATCCATGAGAGTGGCTGTTTTTTTACTGTTGGTTCGCCAGACCTTAACACACCCTCCTCCTTTACCCGGGCTTGGGACCGGCTATGTTGAGATGACTTAAGAAAGTCTTCCAGTCAACGTAGGCGGAGTTAATAGTCTATCTGATGCATCAACACTAAATATGGTTTAGCAAGTATGATTCATTATATTTTCGTGGATTTCATTCTTAAATCCCAATCAACTATCATGTTTGGACAGAATTAAAATGATACTGCACAGTACTGATTGTGGAACCTATGCGCTATGCCAATGGAAAAAAGGATACTTTCCTACTGGGGTTCACACTTCTTTTTTCTTGCTTGAGTTTTATTAGATAGAGTAAGGAAATGAACACTGTTAGCAGAAGCAAGATGAAACCAATTGCATAACAGTGTTCTATTCTTTGTCAATGGGGTCCTCTTGCAAGTTGCAACTGATGTTCAGCTGTCAGTAAGCTAACATGACTTCCAAATTACACGACCCATGGGCAGTTGGCTGTCAAGCTGTTAGTCTACTTTGATTATCATCACTAGTGAAAAATTGGCTATATTTTTCTATGACATGAAACATCAGTTATGTTTCTGATGGCTAATATTGGATATACACTGTCTTTCCTTCTTCATTCCACCATAAGGAAATTGTTGTATTTATTAAGCTATGTGGTTTATTGCCAGGTGTCCATTTTTGTTCTGCCAGACTATAAGCCCCCTCTTGCAGCATGTGTTGTAAATGAGGTCTTGGAACTGATTTCTTCTGAAGCTACCTCCACTGAGCGAGTTCTAATTGTCCCATTCATCACAAGATCGTCAAGCTATCGTTGTGGAATGGAACATGCAACAAAAGCGGCGCCTGTACTTCACGGTGCTGAAATAGGGGCAACAACTGACTATACTCACTTGTTTGTTGGTGGGACCACTAAACCTCCTACATCCTTGCAAATACGTAGTGAACCAATATTATGTTTGCTGGAAATGGTGCGCGTGTTGAAGATGCCTACAGTTCTTCTTGTCACTTCTGGTGGGCAGCAGCAAGGCAAGAGCTCTACAGTTTCTGATCTTGAGGTATATTTTGACTTTTGTATTGAATTTAAGTGAAAACATTATTTGCCTTTATTCAAGTGCTCAAGCTCTTGCCATAGATAATGATTGTCTATTTCTGCTTTCCTTTGCTTCGATTTGGCCCCCTTTTGGTGGAAAGCTCTGCAGACTTGTGGTCCTGAAATTTTTTAGAATTGTTCTGATCAAATGGGAAATATCAGCAAAACAATAGGCATGCTAGGTGGTGGCAATGTTAAAATGTGTTAGCCTGTGACCTTGGTACCATAGTAGCCTATAAGGATGCAACTACAATTCAACTCTCTAAAAGATTTATGCCGACAGCAGATAACATTGTTTTCTAGTTCTCTTCTGTAAAAAAAAGAAAAAAAAAGAAAAGAAAAGCAATACACCATGTTTTTGCTATGGTCATCTTGTCTGGTTCTTGCCTTCTTGGTGTTCTTGAAGTGTCTATTTAGTACTGCTATGTTAAAAGTTTCGACTTCTGAATTTATCATATTCTAATATGAAGTAGTGTGCATAACCACACATAGGTAGAATTGAAAGCCTGCATGCTATGATCGTCCAGTTCAGTTCTGAATAATTGTGAAAAAAGGGTTTTATAATTTATATACATGTAAAATGTGAAGTTTGTTGAGTCTTAGCTCGCCCAGTTTCTTCCAATTGTCAGGTACTGCAATGCTTAGGAGAGCACTTGGCCAAGCACATGGCTTTGGAATTTTCCAAAGAAACTGTTCTCAAGACAGGGATCGAGAAATCACCAATTGATCAGGAACCCTGGCGCGAGCTGTATGGGTGAAGCTGCCCTCAGATAGTCAGATTTAGCTTAATTGGCCGTACATGTTTGACTCGGATGAGTGGTGCTGTGTTATTGAGCTGGAATCACGAAGGATCTGGTCTGTTGAAATCCTTATATATAATGTGGCTCCTTCCATCTTTCGCCTGGGCAAATCAATTCATCAGCAAGAGATCTGATGTCTTAGAACTTGTAGACTCTTTGCACTTAAACATTAAACGAAATACATTTACACCTCTAACCTCTTGGTGAATAGTATTCAAAGGTCAGGTTTATTGCCCTGACTCACTGGAATGTTTATTGCCCTACGTTTTTTCTTATAGCGAATGGCCGCACAGGCTTACCTGGGCTAGGCCAGCAAAGTGGCCTTTGGGCCGTTTCGTCCCGCAGGCCCAGTAACGGTGATAGCAGCCCCTTGAACAAAACCCGCAGCCAGCCCGACCCTTCGCCGGTGCAGAACAGCACGCGCAGAGCGAGCGCGCGAACGGGAGAGACATGGTCCACTCGGCGTCGGGATCGCGCGCTGCGGCGCCGTCAACCGGGGACGAGGCCTTCACCGACGCAGCGGCGGATGACGGCAGCGACTCCAAGCTCTCCGCGCTCCTCTTCGGTACGACGACATCCGCATAGAAGCCTAGACCCTCGCTCGCGGTTCGCTTCCGCAGTTTGCTCAGTGCGATCGCCCTCCCCCTTCTGCAAGCGATTATTCGCCCCCTTCTGCAAGCGATTATTCGCCCTACATTGGTGGTTGCTGATGCGGAATTTCCAAATTCGTGCTTTCTTTGAGGAGGAATATTTGGTGCTGGGGTGCCGGGATTGAATCCCCCGTGGTGTTTCGTTGCCTGGTTTCGCACGAGCCTTTGAGCAGACTTTAGTCTGCTTAGAAATATGCTAGCCAGCTGTAGAAATATGCTTCTAAATTGCTAGCTCGATTTGTTGCTGCTCTACTGGAGTGACTTTGGAAATGGGGCTCTATTACTCTGCTGTCGAAGTCAGGGTGACCCTTTTGATCCATACCGTGTTCATTTTGCTTCTGCATCCCGTTCCAATTTGATGCGACATTTAAGGCAACTTCCTGTTGATAAGTTTACTCGTAGTATTTGAATTGCTGTCTTAGATTCTACATAAAAGCCAAACGAATTTCATCCACAAATCACCTCTGTTCCATAGAGTAGATAGCTTACTGAATTCCATATACCCAAACTACTGATGGTTCACAAGTGCACACTGGAATTGCTTTGCAAACCAATAGAAGAACTGTTGGCACCTGTGCATTCCCTGATACAGTGTTACTCATGCGTGAACTGTTTTTGCGTTGCGCAGACGTGTCGCAGCAGGTGCAGGGCGGTCTCCAGAGCATGCTCAAGATGAGCAGGTGAGCACCTGTCGTGCTGCGCATCCTCATTTCAGATTCCCGATTAATCCTTGCGAAAGTCATCCGGCTTGGCCCTGATGCCGTTGTGCCGTGCCTCTTGTGACGACTGTGGCAGCGAGATCGCGCGGTGTGACGCCGAGATCGACGCGGAGGTGGAGCGCGCGAGGGATGCCGTGGCGGAGAAAGGCCGGGCGCTGCACGACGAGCGGGAGAGGGTCCAGAAGGCCGCCCTCGCCGCGCTCTACATCCTCAGCGGCGGCCGTGGTGCCAACTGATGGGACGCCCACCGCACACCGCCACCGACGGCATGCCCCCAAGTCAGATCACCCACGGTTCTCGCAAGACCCCTGCTCCCATCTGTGAATGTCACCGTGGTATTAGCCTATTGCAGTAGTAGTAATAACTAGTTGCTGCCGTGCGCCCAGTGTAGCGGTATGGTTTGGAACATGTGAAAACGAAGTTTATTTCTAGAGATGATAAAACAGATATATCTAAGAAGACTATATGTAGGCAATATACATTTTGATGGTTAAGTCTTGATACTGCATTACATAGGGGTCGGTTTATACATATTCCCTCCATTCCAAATTATAAGGCATTCCAAGAATCTTGGAGAGTCAAGACATCTTAAGTTTGACCAAAATTATAGAAAAAATTACAAAAATTTATAACATCAAATAGGTATACTATGAAAATATAATTAATGAAGAATCTAATGATACTTAATTGGTGTCATAAATATTATTATCTTATCATATAAATTTGGTCAAACTTAAGATCATTTTTCTCTCCAAGATTCTTGGAATGTCTTATAATTTGGGATGGAGGGAGTAGTGGTTAGGATCCAGAATTGTTTGCTCGGCCTGCATTGTCATATTATACAAAAGCAAGCATATAACAATCTTCCATTAACACTGCAGTTGTGAGAATCTTTTAGTTTAGTTATTTTGCAAAATAAAGTTAGCGAGAAAGCTATTGATATGTTTGTTCTGTGTATTGGGAGATCTTACTGGACGTCTGGTAAAGACACATGCATTCTGTGTGATGGCTGCAGCCCGCGGAGTAACCAGCTTAGCAAATTTCAGCATGTGCAGTTGTGGTGGAAATGCAATTGTTTCAAGTATTCTATGTAGATAATATACCTGAAGACTCCATCCATGCGCCATGCTATTTTCACCTGCTGCAGAGTAAGTGCATCGGCAGAATGTAGTAATAGTATAATATGTTGTTATAGTGTGGGATATGGAACTGGACATATTTACTACCATAATTCGTTCATAGAAGCTTGCTACAGCTTTGGCTGTCTTCCTCTGAGCTCCCTATTATTTATTAGTAAATGGTAATAATGGATACCATGGATTTTGCTATCTATAAAATAGAAGTTATTGATAAGTTAATAGATTTTGTGCACCTCTGCTTCCGATTGTTCCTCTGGCAAACTGTATGCATTATTGTCTTCAGTGTTGGCCGGTTCACTTGTTTCAAACCAGATTGGTCGAAAGCTAAGTGATGTTCCCCATGCGCGCTTAGTGTCGTAGGTTTAGGGAGCTGTTAGATGATCTCATGGGTCGTTCACTAAAAGCATATTTCAGTTTTGAAGCATAAACCTATGTCTTAAGGCATGGTTTACAAATGATGTATGGTTACACTGAAGAACAAATTTTACAGCTGCTAAGTATGCATTCGATGGCAAACTTACAGCTATGGTATTGTAAGAAGTTTGCCTTTTTTCTAGACTGATTCCTCATACTTACAAAGGATTTCACTAAGGCAAGATAAATAGTAAGTTGTCAGAGTTCTCAATTTTGATAGTCCAGTAGATAGGTGCGACATCGACAGATGGCACCCAACAATAATACAATATAATGTGATTCTGTAGACTAGAAAGGGTCAGGATCACCGATCATATTCCTCGGCGGCCCTATCTAGCAGGAACACCAGAGCAAGGTAACCCAAGCCTAGGAACAGGCGGACCCAAAGGCTGAAGCATCCCATGAGCACCAGACTGAGCAGCACGAAGCCTTCCAGAGCCACCACCACCACGGCGGCAGTGAAACACATCAGGCGCCCCTGCTGCTGCCGCTGCCGCAGCCGCCGGTGACGGTAGAAGAGCACGGTCGTCCTCTTCGCCTCCTCCGGCATGAGGGACCAATAGAGGTCGGCCAGCTTCCGGCGGAGGGACCTCAGCTCCTCGTCTTGCTTGTACTGCGGCCACTGGTTCATCTTGTCCCTGCGTACCTTGTTTCTGATGGGGTGGAGCTCCTTGCTCAGATCGTGGAAGCGGCGGTGGCGCGTCTTGCGGATGTAGCGGCGGTGGGTGACGGACCAGACGCCGTAGCGGTCGCTGATCAGTAGGCTCGGGCTCCCTTCGAAGGTGAAGCCTCGCCGCCGGATCCTGAATGCCAGTCGCCGTGGACCCTTGCAAGCCGGTGTAATGGTAAGGGATCTTTTTTTGCCTCCTGCTGCATGTGTACTCTTGTGCTGATGCCGTACATCCATCGCGAATCGACGACTTGTGTTATTCAAGTTATTGTGTATGCTAGCGGTACGGTTACTATACCTATACATATACGCAAACAAGGTAAGATTTATATATGCATGCATATCTACAGAAGTGTTCAGATCAGTCACGGATTATTTTAATATAATATATATACAAACCATCAGATAATACAATTGATCCTATATATGGTGACTTGTGGATGTAGCTATAGCAAAATCTTGGCCTCCGTACATATAGTGAAACCGCATGCATGCATGTAAGAGCACGTATGTGTTTTTTTAAAAGATCATGGCAACATATTAGAGCGTGTACACGTATATATATAACAATTACTCCATTCATTCCAAATTATCAGTTACTTTGACTTTTTTAATACATCTGTTTTGCTATGTATCTTGATATAATAATATGTTTAGATATATAGCAAAATGAATGAATCAAAAAAGTCCAAATGATTTATAATTTGCAATGGAGGGAGTATTAGACAAACAAGCTGAAATAATTAAGAATAGGGCTGGTTCAGATGTGCTGTAGTAGTGTTTACGTACCTGTGCAGAAGGAAAGACGTGCCTGCCTGCGACGACGTTACGGAATTTTGCAAGCTAAGATAAGACAGACCAAAGTTATATATAATTCCAGAGCCTGAGGAGATAGTTTAGATAGAGTCCGAGCTTGCATTGATGGCCGATTCCACCGACTTCGAGGTGGACTCAAAATTGAACTTATCCTCCAGCAAACTCCATCCAATCCGGCCCATTGCAGGCAGCGTGGCCTCCATCCGGTCCATGGAGTACGGGGCAGCGCACACCCGCCACCGACTCCGAGCTGGACTCAAAACTCTGACTTATCTGCCGATAGCCCGATAGGACGCCGAGGACGCTACGGCCGCGCAAACAGGGAGAGTAACTGTGTATATCATGCTACGTGTTTGTCTTTGTTGTCCTTTTTTTCCAACTATATATAAACTTGTAGATAACTTTGGTACTCCCTCTATTCTAAATTATAAGACATCTTAGCTTTTCTAGATGAATATAACTTTTGCAATGTATTTAGTTATACACCACATTAATCTAAATATATAACTAAAGCAATGTAATGTAACTAGAAAAGTCAAGGCGTCTTATAATTTAGTTTAACAATGCTAATATTCAAGTTTGTTTGACAATTTTGAACATTATTTTTTCAAAAATATAAGAATTTGAAACACACACACACACACAGATATTATATATATTACTCTACAGCTGACTATAAAATAATTTATTCTGTAGCTATTTTGAGTTACGATAATTGCTATACTAATTTATGAGATTATAGTAACTCCTTACTATGTGATGTACTATATCATTATGGTAAATATCCTCGTGTGTTATAGTAATTAACTATCGTAAATATATACTGACATAGTCGTAAATTAGTATATAAAATTATCGTAAATAGAGATGACTACAAAATAACTTATTTTGTAGCTAGCTATAGAGTATACTCTCCCTATATATATATATATATATATATATATATATATATATATATATATATATATATATATACAACTTTAAATTAAAAACTTGTCAACTACATATAGTATACACTTTTGTCTACATCCTTTGGTTGTTTGAAACTTTTAAAATTTGAGAACACAAAACATTTTTTGGACTATAAACAATTTATAAAAATATTCTGAACTAAGCCCGTCGTGGTATGGAGTGCCGGTGCCGCTGGTGCCCAACGTCGCCACCTGGAGCGTGTCCATCCGGTGCTCGAACGCACGCACGTATATGGTGTCTACATGCACGTGCGAATTAGTTCTGTTCACATACATGTACGTACATTTTGATATTATTATATAGCTAGAAAATGTACCCGACGTTGCAACAGAACCAAATACCTATATGAATCGTACTCCGTATCATCACTAGTTGTGAGTTCTTCTAACTCATATGGGCGCAGGTCATGAGTTTAGGTTACATACAAAATACATAAGACATGATCCAATATTGGAATCGGATTTTGTATTTATCATAGCTAGACACGAGTTATACAAACTCATATAGTTATATGAGTATGAGTCCTGAGTTCGGTCACATACGTGAGAAAGACATTAGTACAATTTAGAAAGTAAAAAGAAAGTAGGATGAAAGAAACTCTCTCCATTGGCCAAGTAATTAGGGGAAGGTGGACCAAAAATGAGTAGAGAAAAAATTTGTCTCTTATGATATTAATATATTATATATATTGTCTATACCTAATATTAAATTGACAAGATTTCAGCCTATTTTTTGTCTGGCCTTTTCCTAACTAATTTGTCACTAATTCATAGTACAAAACTGCTATGGTTTGCTACAGGATTTCCTTATTTGAAAAAATTGGTCTCTTTCTGAAGCACTTCTGTCCATTCCTTTCACTAACGGTGTTAACTGGTTATCAAATTGACTCATATGCCCCTCTCTATATACAAGGTGTCAAACAAGAAAAGCATGAATATTTATAGTTTCAAATAAGCAAAGCATGAATGTCGTGGTTGTCAAATAAGCCAGAGATTAATTAGTTTTGGTTTATCAAAGGTGGTTTTGATTATATATGTATTTTCTAAAAGTAATAAGATAATAGACAAATTGCTATAACTGATAAATATTTCTTTTTAATTTACAAAAATATGAAATTGGTTCATTTTTTTTAAATAATCTATATCTTCAAGATATACAACTTTGGTATTGGTATTTCTTCCTTCGTGTTCATTTGTAATTTAAAAAAATTGAATTTTAAAATATAAGAACTTCAAACAAAATTTTGGGACCATACATGAGCCAGTTTGGCGGGTATATATAGCCCCACCCTCCAATATGGCTGGGCCCTTGCTGCCCTCGACCAAACCCTGACGGTCCCACCGAGAGGTGGCCAGTGGTCGACTGGCCCTCCATTGGTCACTAGCTCCTATGGGTCCCGCTCATCAGTCACTATTTCCTAGCGGTCCAACGGGTGCTCATGGCGGTTGCACCGTGAGATGCCCTAACAACTAGTCCATGCCACCAACGACCGTCTGCTACTGGGGGCCCACCTATCATTGGCCCAGCCCTAGTGGTCCAACCGGTGGACCTCATGGTCCCACGGCTAATCACTAGTGAACAACACACGTGCTTGATCCGAGGCTTCCTCGCCACAGGCCATCAGATCAATCTGATACTCTAGTGGTCCCACTGCCTGTAGGGGCGGTCCCACCATGAGGCAGGGCAGTGGCTGCTCGAGCTCCTTCCTTGCGCCGCTTTCTTCATTGATCGTTTTGGGCTTCTCCTTCTTATGTCTTGGACTCATGGCTTTACTTTTAGGTCTTCAACAAAGATTCTAAGCTAATCTTTGAGGTGTTGATCATCTGCTTTATTGCTCCTCCATGTTCCACGTCCACTTTGCATCCCGTAGAACTATGTCAAATATACTAGCAAACAATATTTAGTCCAAATGGTCATGTTGATCATCAAACACCAAAATCCAAACTTAATGGTTCATAGGGTCCATTTTCCTTACACGTAGGACATCACTTCCCCAACATCTCTGTCTGTCTCTCTCTCTCGATTCCTCCATTGTAGGAACTCTCGATTGAGCATTCCTAACACAAAAGAACACCACTGCTAGACGAGATTCCTCCATTGTAGGAACTCTCGACTGAGCATTCCTAACATGAAAGAACACTACTTCTAGACGTGGGCTTAGATACCCAAAACAGGATAAACCCCTTGTGTTTTTAGTGCTTAAGTCGCTGGAGGTACACACATCGACCCCGTCGAACAACCCGATTACTGCCATGGTTGCAAACCCATGATGGACGTTGTCCTTCATTTTGCCCTTCAAAGATCGAGCAGGTCTATCATCATGGTGCCAGTGGACCACAAGGGCAGGCATGGCCTATCCCAATCTATTGCTCTATATGGCCTTTTAGTGTGTAGTATATATTTTTAGGCATGGTTGTCCCTGTATAGGCATGGGAAGCACACTCCACATAGGTGGCATGATGGCTTTGATTATCCTCTCGCTAACCCTTTAGGATGAAGGCGAATCTGAGGCCAAGTCTCCCATGGGCGGCTTGGCGGTCCCCTGGAGGAGGGCTCATTGTGCCCTATGCTGTAGGTCCTTATTAAACATATAGGGCTTGTTTGTTTCCTTGGATGATGGTGGCTCGTATGCATGGTTAGAGATAGGCTAGAATGGAACAGGCTAACCAGGTGCAACTGCTCATGTTTATTTTCCATGCATTAAACGAGCCAGGCTAAGGATGACTAGTGTTTGATAGACTGTACAGACAAATCCGGTTACTTGCATCACCTCATGTGTAGAATTTCCACTGTATTCTTTGCTGCACCTCAGCACCATTCTTATTGGACATTTCCACTAACACCTTTCCTCCATCAGCAACAGCGTAAAGATGGGGATGAGAAGTCACATGGATGAGAAGTCAGGCGGAGGAGGCATGCCTGTGCGGAGCCCAGCTCGGCACAACGGCGACGCCATGCACGCATGGAGCCTAGCTCGGTGCGGTGATGGTCGCACACCTGTGTAGAACCCAACTTGGCACGACCACGGCACATGCTGCTTGCCTACGCCTGGAGAGGATAAGAGAGGAGAGGGAGTTGTGTTCCCTGCAGCTCTTGCTACGACCAGGGAAGGGAGGAGGGGAGTCGCACGTGGCTCCGGTGATCGACGGCAAGGTCTTCCCGGGCGTTAGCCCTGTTACCTTAGCCGGCTTGGGGGCAAGGTGAATGGTCTTGATGGCTAGAAGGGGTGAATAGCCTAATAAAACTTTCTACAAAGATCACTCAAACAATTTAATTAGTAATACAAATGGCGAGATGCGGTTTTTGCCTAGCCTAATGGGATGATGCAAGCCACCTATCCAATTGACAATTCTAGTTTGATTCACACAACCGCCATAAGACAAACCGCAAGCTAGCAAAGCTACAAATCTACTACAACTAGAACTACACAAGCTAGCAAAAAAAAGGAACAATAACAATCTAAACAAGAAGATACCAAAGTAAGTGCAAGAGAGGATTTGGAATGTTATACCGAGTGGCGATGATTGAGGCAACCAAAGTGAATACCAAGATAGTCAATGAAGTAACCAATCACCGGGATGAAATCTAATTGATCGAACACAATTGAGACACAAGGTTTATCCCGAGGTTCACGTGCTTGCCGGGATGCTAGTCCCCGTTGTATCCCAATACACCATGTGGTTCAGTAGCTAATCGGTATCGCACACCAAGCCTCTCAAAAGACGCCACAAGAACCTACCAAATGTGAGAAGTTCCAACATAAGCAATCCACTAGAGTTAGAATTTGGCGCTCCATCGGGGAACCATAGCAACCCCTCACAACAAGCTCATCGGAGCCGGCCACGAACAATCACCAACACGTGTCGGACCTCCTCCACTGCTCTAAGCCGTCTAGGTGGCGGCAACCACCAAGAGAAACAAGAATCCCGCAGCAAAGAACACCTAAGTGACAACTAGATGCAAACTCACAAGCAAATGCACTTGAGATCACTCAATCTCACTTTGATTAGATAATCAAGCAAGGGTGATGAGTGGGAGGGGATGTGCTCAACTCAAGAGGATGTTAGAGAGTCAAAATGTCCAAAAGAAACTTATAGGAGCTAGCCAACAAGTATTTATAGGAGCCTCCAAAAGAATAGAGTCGTTGGCTCACAAAACAGCCACACTCGGGGTGACCGGACATGTTGGTCCGGCCTGACCCGACGCGCCACAGCGTCCGGTCGCTCCATCGTGACCTCCCCGATGAACGCCGCATGTCTCACTTTGAATCTTATTCGTTCGATCGCAACAGTCACTTAAATGTACTCATTTACGCACTAGAGTGACCGGACGCGCCGATCAAAATTGATCGGACGCGCCTAGGTGTCTAGTCGCCACTGATTTGCGTTGCTAACCATGCGACCGGACGCGCTGCTTGAACTGACTAGACGCCACAGTGCTAGCATTCGGTTGATTCCAGTAAGCTACTACTCACGATCGGACGCATCCGATCGATCGTGACCGGATGCACCACTGCGTCCGATTGACCCTTCACATTCGCTGTCCCTCTAGCGCCTGATCGGACGCGCCGGTCCCACGAGTGATCGGACGCGCCGGTGGTAAACCCTAGTCCACGCGCCAGACAGCTGCTGTCACTGACCGAACGCGTCTGGTCATGCCGAGACCGCGTCCGGTTCAGCATCTGGTCACCCAGTGACCTCCATTCGCCTCCGTTTCTATCCACGATGACTTAGAGAAAATCTCCGCCATCGGCATAGTGAAAAATAGGCGTTTCACTTCCACAAAAAGCACTGAATCCCGCCGAGCAAGCTCCATCGCCTTCGCAAATGTGCTAACATCACCAAGTGTACATCACCATGTGTATGTGTGTTAGCATTTTCACCATCATTTTAGAGGAGTTAAGTTAGCTCTCCACTAGATCTAAATGCATATGGAAATGAATCTTCATCTAGTGGCACTTAAGTGATCAATAGCCCCGGCAAATCCTCTCTTTATAGTACGGCTATCGATCCTAAGCTATCAACACCTTCTATGGTGTCTTGGATGCAAAATGAAAAACCCTATTATATACCTTTGCCTTGAGCTCCATGATTTGACTTTGCACCTTCATCCAACTCCATCATGGCAAGCACTTGATCACATCACCATTGCTTCATCCTTGCTTCACCATGTCATTGCACCAACTACATCATAGCTACACACATGTCTTTGCTATGTAGTTAGTACTAGGTATTGTCACTAATTACCAACATCAAACATAGGACTTTCACGTGGGCAGATGTGTGGCTAGAGAAGAGCTCCGGGGTGAAGGCGGAGGCGTAGGCTCGTGGAGGAAGGGAAGGGGACAGAGGTGCGGGGAAGGTAGGTGAGAGTGCGGTCAGGGACCACGGATGGGAGGTGAGACCGTGGGCGCTCCGAGGAGGTGACGGAACACACACCTCCAGCGCCCTATCCAACTGGGCTCAAAAAACGAAGTTAGATTTCATGTCTTGAGGGCCTGGCTGATAGGTGCTTTGAGCACAATAGGTGTTGTTGCAGCCCATGGACTTGGCTTGACCTCTGGTCCAAGCAACCAAACAAGCCCATATTTTCCTCCGAGTGGTAGGACGGGACTAAACCGTCTGGGGTGGGCTTGGCGTACAGTGTGGTCTAGATACATTCGGGGTCAGTCACGTGCGCCTTTATACCCGGCGGTTTGGGTCGAGGATGAGGTGTTTGTTGGGTTGGGGAGAGATGTCACGTGTGGGACAATGTAGAAACGGCGTGGGAAGAAAGAATAGTGCACATCACGTCACACACGTCGTGGTGGTGCTGGGTAGCGCTCCCGCGGTCAAGGGCTCAAGCCGATGTAGGCTTGATCACTGCACCTGCGGCCCCTGGTATTTGCAAGTACTCTCTCCGTGCCCTTTCATTCTTTTAGCCGCGTTCTCGTTTTTCAAACGTATTCAACTTTGATTAAATCAAATATTTACAAGAGAATATTAGTATTTATGGTACATAATTTGTATCATTTTAGATAGATCGTTGAATTTATTTTCCATAATAAACTTATTTAAAGATACAAATATAGCTAATATTTTCCTATAAATCTAGTCAAAGCTTAAAAAAATTTTGAGCACGGATATCATAACGACACGTAAAACAGTACAGATGAGTAAATCACACGGTAGTACGCATATTTGTGACAAATATTTTCATGTATGTATCAATGTGCGCCAAAATTTGGCAATCAAACACATGCATAGAAGTTCGTTCCGGATCAGTCAATCAATCTCAAGTCCAAGAAAACAAAAAGGTCAGCCATCTAACGGACGAGCATATGAAGGACGGCTATCAGGGCCATAGCAACACCGAAAGCGAAGATGTAAGCTAAAAAACTGAGAGCCGCATCAGTAGTATCCCGCGCTGAAGACGGGCCGGTGTTCTCGGTGAAGGGCGTCGCGGTACTGGTGCCGCCTCGGTGGTGGAGGTGCGCCCAGTCCATGGCGCCCGGCGATACCTGGGGGTGGTCCTCGCTGGCAATGGGTGTAGCGGTCGGCAGCGGCTGCTCAGGCCCTGTCAATGTTTCAAGCAATCAAATCAGCATTTCAAGAACTGAATTCAAGAAAGCTAGCGGTACTAATTATAATAGACAAGCACAGTACTGAATTCTCTACTACAGTAGTACCTACTTAGCATTTCAAGAACTAGTTTATCTGCTGCAAACACCACCAATCACCAATCAAGGAATAGGAATAGGGATTGGTCCAAAAAGATTGCGGCAGTGCAGGTACCAATCACAGCGCATGATGCTATTACGAATGGAACGCACATCAAGAATTTCAGTTAATTCGGTGGTAAGCACAGCACAGGCGCACAGCACAGAAGAGATCGATTAGTTAGATGTTGGCTGCACAGTGGGTCGTCAGAACAAGAAGAGGAGTTACCTGCTGGCAGTGGCACTGGCACCACAAGACGATGAGGCGGACGTGGAGTCGCCGTCGCGGTGGATGTGGCGCCCCGTGGGTAGCGGTACCGCTGCACCGCCAGGTCCTTGTCGTCGGCGCCGCCGCACTGCAGCACGGCGTCGGTGGATCGGCTCTGGTGGTCGGCCAAGTCGGAGTCGTAGCGCGGCTGGGACGACGCGACGAAAGCTAGCGCGGCCGCAGCGCCGGCGCCCAAACCCAGTAGAAGAACGAGCCCCGCAGCCGATCGGAGGTGCCCGAGAAGGTGATGCTCCCCCTCGTCGTCGTCGCCGCCGCCGCGTCGCAATCGGGAGCCATCCTCCGCCGACTCGTCCTCGGACCCGTAGTCGTCGTTCTCGGAGAAAGCCGCCCCTGCCTGGGCCACCTCCTCATCCTCGTCCGCCGAGACGTCCCTCCCCGCTATCCCATTCGTCCGCGGCAGCGAGGTCGTCGTCGTCGTCCTCGGCAGGAGGAGGAGGAGGAGGCCCCGCGCCAGGCGCCTTCATATCGTCGCCGTCAGCCGCCGCCGCGCCACTCCCCACGTCCTTGATGTCGTGGACCGCGGCCTCGACCTGCTGGAGGCCCATCGCGACCGTGGGAGGATGCTCCGCCTCCGCCTCGGCGTCGGTAGCCTTCTTGTCACCATCGGAAGTCGCGGAAGCGAAGCCGCCCGCGACCCCGTGGTCGACCTCGTCCTCGTCGTCCTGGTCGCCGACGCCGTGCACATCCGCGGCCGCAGGAGGAAGCCGCCCCGCGCCCGACGAAGAAGCCTTCCCCGCGGCGCCATCCGCCGCAGCGGAACCGATGCCGCCCGCGATGTCGACGTCGCGTGCGGGCTGCTCAGGCTCCACGCCCGTCGCGTGCGGGTGGTCGTGCGCGGAGGCCATTGCCGTCGCTGTTGACGGCGAGCGAGCAGGGATTCGGGATTGAAAGGAGGAAGAAGATGGCGAGGGCGCGAGGCTGCGCTGGTGAGGCGTTGTGGCGACAAAGGAATGGGAGATATCAGCGCGGCGTCCCCTCCGCCCTCCTCATATACCCGGTGCCTGAAGTCCTGAACGGCTCAACTCAAAGGCGGCGCGGTGGGCCGGTGGCCGTGGCGGTTACCACGAGTTTGTTACCGCCGCCGCCGGTAATACATGCCTCCCATGACCGGCTGCCTGACCGGATGACCGGACCGGAAGGGCAACCCCGGTGGCTGGTCAGCTCCTAAGCTAATAAGGGCACCCGCGCTATAGTATAGATAGTTTGCTCTTTACAACTCCCTTCATGTCATCTATAGAGATTAGTCATTCAACAATATACCTAAAACACGAATTTCAAAGTTTAGAAGCACCTACACATCGGACATTGTTGACACAAAAATCGGTCACACACTAGGTAGAGCTAGATCGCCACACGGACTTAGAGAACACAGTGAATAACCAACATGCTTTCACGGTGAACAACGGCAAGGTTTACAAGCAAACCAACGAACGATAGCTATTGCGCTTACGTGAAGAAGAACAACTAGTTTCTGGACAAACTGTCGAGGCTCTCGTCCGGGAGGGACCCCTTCGGGGCAAGACGTCGTCGGGTTGCGCTAGGTCGGCCAGCAAGCCTAGGACGACATCCTTGGTCGTGGATCAAGCGATGAACAACGACATGGAGGTTGAAAGAGATTAGAGCAAAGAGATGTAAAAGTAAATCATAATTTGATCGATTGTGTGGTGGCACCTCAACTAGCCGTGCCCCTTATATTTATAAGGAGGCATGGTCTTATCCCATACGGTATCAAAAACCCTTGTAAAACACGTCAAAACCCGTTTTAATCCGATCTGGCCCGTAAAAACCACCCTGGCTGGTTCCTCTAGGTCAGGGCAAAAAAAACCTTTCGAAAATCGTAATTAAGTTATCCAGACTCCAAATGAGGCGATCCATATATGTTTTAAGATCAGCTTGATGACAAGAATGCAATGTTGCAATCCATCCTTGCATCTGAGAAAGTTGGAAAATCACTAAAATCAAAACCGTCCAGGCCGGTTTCGGCTAGGTCTTCCCCCTAAAAAGTTGTTTTCTTCATCTGCGCTCCAAATGTGATGATCTAAATATGATTTCTGACCATCTCGATGACAGAAACATGATGTCGGAGTTCATTATGCACTTTGGACAATTTTAGGTGTCAAGATGTGCCCCCTGTTTTTTTTAGTAAAGCTTACATACTAAAAAAACATCTTCAAAGCAAAAACTGACTCATTGTTGTGGTCTTCTTCATAATATCGCCCATGCCTTCTATTTGTTGCCTTAAACTAATTATCTAGAGTAATGTCGTCAGCTTATTATTCCATCAAATCCTACTCTTAGTCTCTTCAACCTCGTAAAATGAGGAAGTCTATGTAGCGAACATTCCCTATTATGTAGCTGACCACATCACTTATGCTGATCAACAAATGAATTACTGCACTCTCTCTTGCCTCAAAGGAACAAGCACATGGTCTACCATAGAATAAACAAGCTTGAGGCAATGCAAATAGGCTATCACATAACCCTGCAATCCTTTTGTCGTGGTCCTTGAACCTTCATAGTACCAATGGTACTCAAGTTTCTCCAACACTTTAGTTGGAATGGCTTGGAAGCTACACGTTGTGTATGACAAATCATGAAACGATCATGCAAGTGGTGTCATGCAACAAATAGAATGTGAACAATGTTAAAATGACAAATAATACATATACACATGTCCCTAGTAGCCAGCTCACTAACTATTGCCACATTTGCAATGCCCTTGTCTAAAGCTTCACACCGAAAGTTTGACAAGTCAGGAATTATGTATCCATTGATGCCAAGCTCATTCAGACACATTCTCGCATCATTTCTCTAGCAGTTCTTTCATTTAGCGCCACCGTTCCCCAATGCTAATTTCTATGATCTCTTGAGGTCCATCCTATTTTAAAGGCATGTTGAATGATACATTACAACGAAATCCATCTCTAGCTCCCGTCAGGAATATCTAACAGCTAGTGCCAGAAACACTAAGAAACCAGAGTTTATCTTCAAGCCATCTAATTGGATCAATCATCTAAGTTAAACTACAAAAGTGTGTTAGGACGAAACAGAGTATACATTAAATTGAGCATAAGAAAAGATTAATACTTACTATGGGAATCATGTTGGCTGCAAATTTGGCGCAAACAGCGTGGCTCTAGGGAGAAATCCAGGTGCCTAAGAAGGAAGTGGGGGACCCTGCATGATTGATCATGAACACACAAGTTATGTTTCTCATAGTAATCAGAAATTGGTTACATCAATTTGGTTCTCCCTTCAAGATACTTTCTAAATATTGGCACATCATGGTAGCTGATCTAACTAGAAGTAGCTTTCATTTATTGAAATAAGATACGGTAATCATGATCACAATGCTGATATTTACACATTTTTTACACTTTACATCATGTTTATAGGAAGGTTGAAAACAACACAATACACTAGCAAATTATTGGGGTTTGGGGTTTCTAGCAATACACTAGCACACTGATCGACTAACTCATGCTCAAACAGACATTTCATCACTCTAACTCTACATCACATTTCATCACATTTGAATATAATTGTAGCATAATCACATTATCATTGTGAATCGAAGGAGAGGATGTAAGTTGGACGGCTCACTAAAAGTTGATGGAGAGGATGTGGGCGGCGGCGCTACTGAGGCCAACGAGGATGACGATATTGACTGTGGGGACAGGGACAGTGCATGTTGGACGGGGACAAGGACGGGGACGGGGAAGATGGGGACGACGCATGACGAACGAGGATGGGCATGGCCCGCGACGGACGGGGACGGTGATCGGCAGATGAGGACGGCACGACAAACAGGGACGATGCGACATATGAGGACAACAATGTCAGAGCTGGTAGCGGTGCTCTTAGGTCTCCTACAGTCGGCGTGGATGTAGACGGCAGTGCGAGGGAGATGAAATGTCAGTGGTAGGGAGATAGATTGGATGGTGGGGAACATCAATTTCTAATATATAGAGAAAGATCATCGTTGATGGTTCCCATACTAAACAAATAGTGCTGATCTAATATCACTTCTGGTTTAGTTAAGAAGCTTGCAGTGATGCACCTCTGTCGTTGTCGGGTTAGCTTATAACCGATAAGGATGCACCTTTATCATTGCCAATTTATATTTTGAACCGACAGTGATATATGGTCCAAGCCCTTATTTTGCTTGCTTTGATGAGTGCATGGACCATTCATCCCCAATCTCTTGTCCTTGTCTCCCTTATCGCAACCAGTTTTGTCAAAAAGGGAGGTGCCCTTTGCCGTATAGATGGCGTCCCTGTCCAGGTCCTCGATCTCGCGTGGTGTTCATCAGCGACTAAGGCTGGATCTCCCTCTCGTTACATGCGACGAGTGTAAGTAACACACGATGTTGGAGTTCAGAGTGAAGAAGGAAGGTCCCAACCATGGCCGCATCTTCTATAAGTGTCTGGATTGTATGGTTAGGTCTTGTTGGTTGTGTTTTTTATGATTTGTTGCCATTTTTGTGATGCTTTTGATTCAAAGTTCTTGATTTGGTGTTCAAACTTTTAGTGGGATGGTAGTGGATGTGTCGGCTGGTACTCGGAGGAAGAATATGTTAAGCTGCTAAAAATCGGATAAGCAGGCTGATTTGAGTGTGCCTGATGTGCATGAAGAGGTGAATCAGAAGAAGTCCATCAATGAAGACTTGACGAAAAATTTGCCTCTTTTAGTTGGAATTAGAGGTGAAATCCTTATTTTGTTGAAGGACATTGTAGGTATAGTTTGTTTAGTGCTATTTGGGATTGTCTACATTGTATCAAGGCTCTAAATGTCCTGTTACACTTTATGTATTCATCCAAGTTTGTAGCTAGAATGATTCAAAATAATTCTAAAAATTATGAAACACTACTGTGCAATTTGAAAATTATGGAACAGTACGAAGGCTACAAACATATTACAACATTTTACCAACTAGAGCGTTGCTACAATCAAAGTCTACAAACACATTACAATAATATAACCACCTCACGAACATTCTTATAGCACCCGAGTGGGGTCTCAGAGGTGTAAGAGGAAGTTGGACAGGATGGAGAGAGCCAACCAGGAGGGTTTAGAGCCCGTGATGTGCAAGGTGGCCAATGCTATCTCAACGCAGACCAATAACTGTTGGAGCCGTGATGAGCAACTCCGCCCGCTGACTCAGCGCAGGGGCAACAACCTACTTAGTGTCGTCTCCATCTTCACAAATATTCTTTTAGTACCTTTCGTGTGCATCATTGTAACTACACATAATGAAATAAATATGTATGTGTAGGACTTTTGAAAGGTCCTAATATGGCTAGAGGGGGTGAATAGCCTATTAAAAATTCTGCAAACTCACTAGAGCAAAAGGTTAGTATAATAAATGGTGAAATGCAATTTCGCTCTAGCTCTACAAGGGTTGCAAGCTACTTATCCAACAATTCTAGTCACTATGATCACTATAACAATCAATGGCTAAGTCACTACGAGCTCTCAAAAGCTAGCTACACTAAAGAGATCAACTAGGTAAAAAACTACACTAGCAAAGAAAAGACAAGCTCTCAAAACTAGTTACACTAAAGAGCTTGTTACAACTAGTTTGCGAAAATATAAATGAGAGGTATGTGATCTTTATACCATCTCATTGAGGTGTGAACCAATCACAATATTATGAAGACCAATCACTGGGAGAAATCCAAAGAATCAATCACAATGGAGACACGATTTTTCTCCTGAGGTTTACGTGCTTGTCGGCACGCTACGTCCCTGTTGTGTCGACCAACACTTGGTGGTTCGGCGGCTAAGAGGTGTAGCATGAACCTCGTCCAACCGGTGGACACCGCAAGAACCTACCCATAAGTGAGGTAACTTAATAACACGAGCAATTTACTACAGTTGCCTTTGACGCTTCGCCGGAGAAGGCACAACACCCCTCACAAATCACCAGGAGATGGCCAAGAACAAGCACCACTCTTGCCACAACTCCTCCGCTGCCTCCAAGCCATCTAGGTGGTAGCAACCACCAAGAGAAACAAGAATCCCACAGCCAAAGATCATCCAAGTGCCACTAAGATACAAACTCACAAG
This sequence comes from Saccharum hybrid cultivar R570, assembly GCA_038087645.1. Lineage (NCBI taxonomy): Eukaryota > Viridiplantae > Streptophyta > Magnoliopsida > Poales > Poaceae > Saccharum > Saccharum hybrid cultivar. Next base: position 2,721,321 of record JAQSUU010000191.1, on the reverse strand, counting down.
CACAATGCACTTGGATCACTCAATCTCACTTTGGATTAGCAACCAAGTAAGGGAGATGAGTGGGAGAGAGTATGCTCAGCTCAAGAGGATGTCAAGATGATCAAATTACCAAGAGAGTTCCCTAGGAGTTGGCCAACACATATTTATAGGGGTCCCAAAAGAATAGAGCCGTTAGGCTCACATTCTAGCACACCCCGACTGCACCGGACGCACAGGTGCCAAAGCATCAATTATCTAAAGCCAAACTATGGCTTTCAGCTTTCTCCCACAAAACAACCCATATATGTGGATACTATAAGTGGCAAAAACATTATGATGAAGTATCTTGCATACTAAATCAGCTGGCAGGGGCCTCATCTTTGGCCATGGAGGCATTAGGATGCCGCTTTTATAACTAGAAGCAATAGTGGTAGGTGAGATAATTGGTGGAGAATTAATGTTGTGATAGTTAGGTGGATCCAATGGTCGAAAAGAATACTGATGCACCACAATAGAAATCGGCAGTGATATGAAAAATGTCACTGCTGGGTGGAGGCTTAACCCGGCAACGATATATCACTATCGGTTCGACGTATGAGCCGACAATGATAGCTAAGGTATCAATACCGGCTTATAGCTTGAACCAGTACTGATATATCACTGCCGATTATCAGTTTCACCCGGCATTGATTCCCCTATCACTGCCTGGTGTTTGGCTGCCCGCCGATCTCCTGGATCCTCGCCTTACCACCCAGCAATGATTAGTAGTCACTGCCGACTCCAGCACACCCGATAGTGATGCTTTGTCAGTGATTGAGTGTTCTAGCGTAGTGTACCTTTGCTAGCAAGCGGCACATCTAGAATTGAACAAGTTGCACACTCGACTTATTCAACATTCACAAGATAGCTGACAAGTATGATACATCTATAAGTGCAAAAGATGAATACATAAATTGGTCGTCGGCTGCTATGTGCACTGATTTGAGACATCACTTGCATCCAGCAGAAAGCTTATCAAGACTGCATGGAAGAACTATCGGAAGATTAGCTATTAAAGACAAAGATATATACTTTAGGCCTAATATATTAAGTGCTTTACAAATTATGCAAGAGATAATGAGAAGTCTATCATAATTCATATTCATATATAGTTTCAAACAATATACTGATGGATTGTTTACGAATTTTTGTTCATCAAAACAAAAATAGCCATGCTTGACAAAAAAGGATTATTTATAAAGAGATTTTAATCATATTAACTCATTGCATATGGAATGATTTCAAATACACGTGCATGCCGCACATGCATGTATACTAGTATAATTTAATATTACTATGGTATGCCCTCTGTGTAAGGTCCTAGATGGCTAGAGAGGGGTGAATAGCCTATAAAAAATCCTACACGAACCACTAAGCAAACTTGTTAGAATAACAAACGGCGTAAAGCGAGTTTTGCTTAGCCTACGGTTGTGATGCAAGCCTCCCATCCATAAATCTAGTAGATTATGATCTCTAGTTCACACAAGGGCTATGTCACTAATTTTACACTAGTGAGCAAGCTAACAACATTACTAGCAAAGCTACCACTAGAGCTACACAAGATAATCTAGTAAATGTAAATGCAAGAGAGAGGATTGTGATTCTTATACCGACGGTGGAGTGAAGATGTTGCCAATCACCAAGATGATATACAATCAATCAATATTGACAACAACACAATATGAAAACCAATCACCGGGAGATAAGAGACATAATATTTTTATTCACCCGGTGTTCACTTGTGCACCGACAAACTACGTCACCGGTTGTGTTGACCAACACTTAGATGGTTTCTCACTGTGACCCTCAAGTCACTTGCCCCTCAAGGCATGCCCCGCAAGGCACCGCAAGGCACCGCAAGACACCACTCTCAAGTGAGGTAACTCAATGACACGCGCAATGTATTAGAGTTGCTTTTGGCACTCCACCGAGGAAAGCACAGGAACCTCTTACAATCAATCGGAGGTGGCCAAGAACAATCTCCTTCTCTTGCCAACGCCTCCAACAATCTCCAAGCCGGCTAGGAGCGGTACTCTCCAAGAGTAACAAGAAATCCACCGGCTAAACCACCCACAAGTGTCACTAGATGCCCTCAAGCTATGCAATGCACTTTAGGATCACTCAATCTCACTTTTGATTTGCAATCAAGCAAGAGAGATGAGTGGGAGGGAGAAGATTTAGCTCAAAGGATGCACAAGAGTGTTAGAAATGTCAAGAGACCTCCCCAAGGGCCGACCAACAAGTATTTATAGCCCCCATCCTCGAAACTAGCTGTTAGCTTCTCCACACAACAGAAACGGGGGCGATAGACGCGTCTGTCGACCACGCGACAGACGCTCACCCTGGCGTCTGACGCCTCCTCGCGAACGCGATAGACGCGTCTATCGCTCACCCGACAGAGGCGCTGCCTAGCGTCTATCGCACATACGTGTGCCACGTGTCCTGCGCAGTCAAGCTTCAACGGTTGATTTCATTCCATCGAACGCGTCTGTCGCTTTTGCCACTCAGCGTCTGTCAGTCGACAGACGCACTCCAGTAAGGTCTAAAACTTTGTTATACGCCGACAGACGCGTCCGGTGGTCGACCGACTAACGCGTCTGACGCTCGCTCAATTCTGAGCCGAAAACATCCGCGCGACAGACGTGGGAACCGTGACTTTGCCAGCGTCTATCGTGGCCTCGTCATCGCGTCTGACGCGCTCGCGCAGAAACCCTCTGAAAGGATCAAGATGCCCAAGAGGGGGGTGAATTGGGCTTTTCTAAAAATTAATTGCAAGAATTAAATCCTACAAGCCAAACTTCACCCCTAGTGCCTACAAGTGTTCCTTGTGATTCTACCGATAAAAGTTTTGCACCCTAAGTTCCAATCCTAGACTAGCATGGCAATTCTAGGAAGGTAAACAAGCAATGAAAGTAATGCACGAAAGTAAATGCTTGAAAGTAAGGGTTAGGAACACGGCGATGTTTTGCCGAGGTATCGGAGAGTCGCCACTCCCCACTAGTCCTCGTTGGAGCACCCGCGCAAGGGTGTAGCTCCCCGTTGATCCGCACAAGGATCAAGTGCTCTCTACGGGTTGATTCTTCGACACTCCATCGCGGCGAATCACCCAAAACCGCTCACAACTTGAGTTGGGTCACCCACAATCTCGTCGGATGATCACCAAACTCCCAATCACCACCAAACCGTCTAGGTGATGTCGATCACCAAGAGTAACAAGCTAGAACTCTCACTTGACCACAACAAGCCTAATGAGAAGATGGATGCATACTTGCTACACTCTTGTCACTAGAGAGGATTCTCAAACTTTGATTTGCAAATCTCTATCCTCACTAGGGCACTTGCACTCCTTTGCACTTCAAAGGTGTTTCTCAGCTGAACAAATGAGCAAGAGACCTCTAAAAGAGGTGGTGGGGATGTATTTATACACCCCACAGTCGAAACGAACCGTTACCTGCCAACTCAGCAAAACGCGGGGTGACCGGACGCGCCAGTCGCTCGTAACGGTCGAAATTCTGAAATTTCGGCTGAGTCACCGGACGCGCTGGTCGCTCATAACGGTCGAAATTCTGAAATTTCGGCTGAGTGACCGGACGCGCCGGTCAGGGGTGATCGGACGAGTCCGATCGTGCAGGGAGCTTACTGTAACGAGACCGGACATGTGACCGCGTCCGATCGGTGATGACCGGACGTGTCCAGTCGTCGCAGGACCTTACTGGAACATGACCGGACGCGCCGATCATTTCACAGTCGTGTCCGATTATGCTATTTACCCTTTAGAACACGTGTCAGACTGACCACCGCGTCCGGTCCTCTCAAAGACCGCGTCCGGTCGATCAGTTGAAACCGCAGTGAAGTATTAGTACTGACCAGACGCGTCCGGTCATAGGTAAATGGCTCAAACGTCTTCTAAACGCGATGCAACTTGAACTAAGTTGCTTCCAACTGAACTCTGAGCTTTTCTCGAGCTACCTAGTGCTAAGTTTGACAAGTGTGCACCACACCTAAACACAAGACTCACCTAGGTCAAGCTACTCGCTCATGCCCCTCTTTATAGTACGGTCAAAGGAAGAAACAAAGATCCTAACGACTATTCTAGATGTATCTCAACACCTTGACATCCGGAACTAACCGTCCTTAATCTTATCATTGATCCTTTGAAAACTAAAATAATTTCCATCAAGGAACATGAATACCATATTGCTCAAAGCAGTTATCATCTTCATGACCTAACTTACCAACGTTTCTGTAAAACACACGTTAGTCATGGTAATTAAGCGTTGTCATCAATTGCCGAAACCAACACCGGGGCCTAGATGCTTTCAATCTCCCCCTTTTTGGTGATTGATGACAATACTTAGATTCAGAAGATATGAGTTGAGGTTTTTGATCATGCTTGGTTCACATAAGCATAAAGCTATCAGCACAAGGGGTTAGTCAATGCTTATGTGTTCCAAGCCAACTAAGTGTACTTATAAGATAAGACATGAAGAGTTAGTACACATAAAAATATAGCTCATATGAAATTGAAGTAAGGCACGAAAGCACAACCTTATGAGCTAAACATCATTTAGTGACATAAAACAAAACGTAGTCTCACAAACTCATTGTCACACAATGCAGGGCGAGAAAAGTAAATATGATGCATGAAAGTAGCACACACGAAAAACGAAACCCTCTAACAAAACTTCCCCTGAATCTATGCTCTCTCCCCCCCCCTTTGGCATCAACCGCCAAAAACTAATCTAGGGATCTGACGGGGGAACAGACGGAGTCAAGTCGGGTGCCGAGGAGCGCGGAGTAATCACAAACTGAGAAGTGTCTCCCTCGGACTCGGAGCTATCAGGCTGACCCTCTGAAGAAGCACGCGGCTGTGAAGCGGTCTGGGTCTGATCAACAGGAACAGGTACTGATGAAGTGGCAATAAGTGGAACAGTCTCTGTGACCTGAGCCTGAAGTGAGCCAATAGCTGAGGGATCTGTCGAGGTAGCGGACGAAGGAACTGTCTCTATAGTGCCCATCCCTGTCACAGGAGGAACAACTGCCTCTGAAGCTGACAACCCTGATGAAGTAGCAAAAGTAGTGTGCGAGGGCATCGGCTGACCAGTCAACTCGCTATATGTGGCGCTAAGATCAACGAAAGGTGTGCCGGTCAAAAGGTGAGGGCGAGGCTAGTTTGAAGGAGTAAATCCCATCTGAATAGGCGTGTAGCTCGAGGACTGAAACGACTGAGGGACCTGCAGCTGTGGAGAGGTGAACTGAAGGTTCGGCTGTCCCTGACTCAAAGGTCCACTAGACTGTAAGGCTGAAGTCAGGACAGATGCAGGTGGAGGAACCCCAACTGTGACTAGGTGACGCAGAAGATCCAAGTACTGCTGCTGGCTAGCTGCACTCTGTCGCTGCATCTCATACTGCTGACGCTGCATCTCGACTTGTTGGCGCTATATCTCAAGCTGTTGTCTCTGAAACTCATCCTGTTGAGCCTGTATCTGTGCAAACACGGCAGCTGTGTCCTGAGCCTATCTCTGTAGCTGTGTCCTGAGCCTGTCTCTGTAGCTAAAGCTCCTGTCGCTCCTGTGCCTGGGTCAGCCTCTCAAGAATAGCCACCATGGCTGGGTCTGAGCGGGAGGCTGAACCAGAGCCACCGGCCTCGTGGTCGTGAGGCCGAGAAGACCGATACCTGAGGATGGGCTGATAATCCTCGTCAGTGCTGTTAGAGGCCTCATCCTCAGCTATATCAACGGGCTGAGCATCTAGATCTGCAAGCTCTGCCTCAGCAAGACCCTATACGGTCGTGTCCTGCTCAGCCGCTGTCTCAGGTACCTCTGGCCTCTGTCTCTGTCCTAGGCCAGGTGCCTGCTCTCTCGTAACTGAAGCCCATAGCTGACGAATATCATACTCAGGAAAAGCAATGGTAGTATCAGATATCTCAGCGCTAATCTCTGAAGGCAGCTCAAGTGCAGATCTGATGATGAAGCAAATCCAATGAGCATAGGGCAGCTGACGGTGTCCCTTGAAGCCCTCTGCCAAGGTGTCTTCCATCTCACTAATCATAAGATCCCAAATGTCAAAAGGTGTCTGTGAGAGGAGGTGGTGAATAACCCATAGCTGCATCCTGGTCAGTCCCTCTCTATAACCAAGCCTGGGAAGAAGAGTACGCCTGACAATAACATCCAGAACTTGGGCAAGCGATGTCAAACTGGCAGGTGTGCGACGAGACCCTTCGCCAAAAGGCTCACGGAAGTAGGGTCAGATCAGATCTGTAGGTGGCACAGTACCGCCATGAGGGTGTCTAGGTGGAGCTTGCTGACCAAAACAGAGCTGGTGGATCTTCATGTCTGAAGCTGGGAGTCTGAGAATCTCCCGCACTCTTGTGCTGTACAGTCTGCGGTCGCGGCCTCGGAATGCAAAGTGTATGAACTCATGGGCTGGATCAATCCATAGTGAAGCATAGAACTCCCTAACCCAAGTGCCGCAGTATGCACCTGTCCGTCTAAGAAAATCTGACAAGCCCGGTAGAAAGGACAGGTGCAGACGAAGCTGCTCACCCACTACCTCAACAAGTGACTCAATGCGACAGACCCTCTGTGGTCGAAAAGCAATACCACTGTCAATGTAAGCTCTGTAAAAATCCTCCTGTAGAGAAGTATAAAAACACTCTGAAGCTCTGGAGTCCCTCTAAGGTGGGAACCACCGGCTGACCTCAACAAATCTTAATCCTTGCACCTGACGTGTTGTAGCACCTCTCAAGTCAAAGTGCTCGACAGGGGGTGAACCTCTAACCCTAGGAGGTGGACGTCCTCCACGACGCTGGCTCTCTGGCCTAGGAGTCACCTGAGCTCGTGTGCGTGTGGAGCGGCGACGTGGTGGAGTCTGAGCTGGCTGCTCCTTTGTCCCCTCTGGAGCATCTGCAGGTGGATCAACTGACATAGCATCTGCATCCATTGTCACCTCCGTGTCCTCAGTGGTCTCAGTAGTCTCTGTACCAAGCTATCGACCTTCAAGATGAAAGCGACGGTCGCCAATGCGTATACCACTGCTCCTGCCACCCCTTTCTACTGCATCAGCTGCATCTGCCACTGTCTGAGCGATCTCTGCATCAGTAAGAGTCTTCTTCTTCTTTCTGGCCATGATCTTGATGCGCTTTCCACGCGCAACCTCAGACAGACGAGGAGGACTGTTGTCCCCGTCACTAGGAGCACCACCAGCATTCTTGCAATGAACCATGCTGTCACACAGTCGGGAAACCTCTGAAAGATGGTGAACTGACACTCGAGAGGCTTGGCCTCAAACCGTATCCACAGGCTTGGCCTCGGATTCAACAACTGAACAGTAGTCACCCCGACACACCGACAAACTCGCTGAAAAGATGGAATAGATGGATCTACTATAAGCAACATATATGATCTAAAAGGTACGAAACCCTAGAGATAGCAAGCATATAAGATAAGATGTGAATCGAAACGCGATGGCTACCTCGAATTGATGAGAAAACGGTGACGAGGTGAGATGACCTTAGTTCGCAAGACTTCCCAAAACACCGGACGAGCGCTGATTTGCCGAAACAAAAGTCAATTAGGATAACAATACCGAAATTTCAACAAACCCTAACACGAAGATCAAGGATATGCGTAACAACCTCGGAGTGAAGACGTCGCGCGCAGAAATTTCGATGTCAATCGACGGAGACGCCGCAGAGCGAACCCTAGGGTTAGGGCAACGCGCGATGGTCGAAGACGAAGGTGGTCGCGAGGGAAGTTAGGGGCCAGCCGGAGGTGGTGCAGGTGATGGAGGACACGGCTCACTGGCGACAGCAGCACACGGCGGCGGTGGTGCAGGCGCGGCAGAGATGGCGGCGGCGCGGTAGGGGTGGAGCTATGCGGTGCGGGCGTAGCTGCGGGCCGGGCTGCGCGGTGCGGGCGGAGCTACGGGCTGGAGGAGAAGGAGAAGGCAAGGCACGACATTGAGCTCCGGTGCACGGCGAGGTTCCCGGCGAGTTAGGGCAGGGAGGCGGCGGAATCACGAAGAATGGCGGTGGATGAAGAAGAAGGAAATGACCACGAAAGGTTATATGAGGGGTTAGATCCGCTCGTCACGCGATGACCGGACGCGGTGGTCGATATGACCGGACACGGTGGAGGCAGCGTCCGGTCATGTTCCAGTAAGCTCCTGGAATGACCGGATGCGTCCGATTATCCATGATCGGACGCTGACAGTGTCCGGTTTTGATTTTCCCGGAAAACTGAGACGGATGATCAGACGCGGTGGTGGTTACTGGGACCGAACGCGGTGGTCAACAGGGGCGCGTCCGGTGCAGCGTCCGGTCACAAGATCAGAAGTTGGTCTTCTGGATGACCGGACGCGCTGGTGGTTGCCGGGACCGGACGCGGTGGTGAAGCATCACTGCGTCCGGTGCAGCGTCCAGTCCAGCGTCCGGTCACAGTTTTTCACCCTTCTTCATTCCGAACTTCGACGCGACTTCTCCCAATCAGGTTCCAATTCAAAGAGACACAAATAAACACCAATTGGAACATGATATGAGTGACCTCACTCAAACCCTTAAGTTTCTCAAAAATAGTTTGCCTTAGGCTAGTATTATTTATAGGAAAATAGGCAACAAACACCCAAGGAGCAACGTATGGCCATGCAATAGAGTTTTTGAACCCTTGGGAGCATCAAAATGCTCTCTCTACCCATGGACGAACACAGAGGTTGCTCAAAGCCAAACCGAAAAGAAACAAGGCAACAACCATGCAAATGCAATGCAAAACAAGTAAGTAAAGCTAGGTTGCTTGTCAAATTTGATCCACGGTTAGGCTTCTTCACTCCTCCAAAGGAGGGTTATCGTAACCGTGTTAGCCAAGTCCTAGATGCATTGCGGGTAATTAAACATGACATATAATACAATGCAATGCAAGGGACAACACAAGCTCAATTTTTAAAGTTACTAGAGTCAAGCACATTGAGTTCACTTCTCAACCTACAAAAGGTAGCTTCATCCAAAGGTTTAGTGAAGATATCCGCTAATTGATTTTCACTTCTTACACCTTCTAGTGATATATCATTTTTAGCAACGTGATCTCTTAGAAAGTGGTGGCGGATATCAATGTGCTTGGTGCGAGAGTGTTGTACTAGATTATTTGCAATTTTAACCGCACTTTCATTGTCATATAAAAGCGGCACCTTTTCAAGAACAACTCCATAGTCTAGGAGGGTTTGTTTCATGTATAAGATTTGTGCACAACAAGCCCCCACGGCAATGTATTCCGCCTCGGCGGTGGACAAAGCCACACTATTTTGCTTTTTAGATGACCAAGATACTAAGGATCTCCCAAGCAAATGGCATCATCCGGATGTGCTTTTTCTATCAATTTTGCAACCGGCATAATCCGAATCGGAATAGCCAACTAGTTGGAATCTAGCTCCTTTGGGATACCAAAGTCCAATGCTTGGGGTATACTTAAGATATCTTAGGATTCTTTTTACGGTACTTAGGTGAGGTTCTTTAGGGCACGCTTGAAAGCGGGCACACATGCACACACTAAACATGATGTCGGGCCTAGATGCGGTAAGGTACAACAAGCTACCAATTATAGAACGGTAAAGAGTTTGATCGATTGGTTTACCTCCCTCATCTAGGTCGAGATGTCCATTAGTTGGCATTGGGGTCTTGATTGGCTTGCATTCTTCCATCTTGAATCTCTTGAGAAGATTCTTGATATACTTTTCTTGAGAGATAAAAATCCCTTCTCTCATTTGCTTGACTTGAAACCCAAGGAAGAATGTTAGCTCACCAATCATTGACATCTCAAACTCTTTTGACATCAATTCACCAAATTCTTTGCAATAGTCTTCATTTGTTGACCCGAAGATGATATCATCAACATAGACTTGACAAATGAAGATCTTTTCATTAAATTTCTTGGTGAATAGTGTGGTGTCAACCTTCCTAATAGTGAAGCCCTTCTCAATGAGGAAGTCCCGGAGACGCTCATACCACGCTCTAGGGCTTGCTTAAGCCCATATAGCGCCTTGGACAACCTATAAACATGATTAGGATATCTAGGGTCTTCAAACCCGGGAGGTTGTTCAACATAGACTAGTTCATTTATGAAGCCATTTAAGAATGCACTTTTTACATCCATTTGATATAGTTTCATATCATGATGTGATGCATATGCAAGAAGGATACGGATGGCTTCAAGTCTTGCAACGGGTGCAAAAGTCTCTCCAAAATCAAGACCTTCAACTTGAGAGAACCCTTTTGCTACTAGTCTTGCCTTGTTTCTTACTACTACCCCTTGATCATCTTGCTTGTTGCGGAACACCCACTTGGTTCCAATGACTCTTGCACCTTTTGGATGCTCTTCAAGTGTCCATACTTGATTGCGGGCGAAGTTGTTCAATTCTTCATGCATGGCATTCACCCAATCCGGATCTTGAAGAGCTTCTTCTACATTCTTAGGTTCAAGACAAGAAACAAAAGAGTGATGTTCAACAAAAGAATTAAACTTTTGAGATCGAGTCATTACACCCTTTGTAGGACTCCCTATGATGAGATCTTGTGGATGTGCTTGAAGTAGGGGTGAGTTTCTTCGATTAACCATTTGAGGAGTAGGATGGGGAGCATCAACATCTTGTGCTTGTGCCTCGGCTTGATGATGAGAGACATGGGTGTCTTCATTTTTAACTCTCTCATTCTTGTCATCATCTTGAGACACATATGATGAAGATGGTGGATTAACAATTTGTACATCGTCTTCATCATCTTTAGGCTTGATGTCACCCACCGGCATGTTTTTCATGGCCTCCCTCAATGGTTCATCACCTACATCATCACAATTCTCAATTGCTCCTTGGGAGCCGTTAGATTCATCAAATTCCACATCATATGTTTCTTCAACCAAACCGGTGGCATGGTTAATACTCTATATGCTTTGGACTTTGATGAGTAGCCAACAAGAAAACCAATATCACAACGTCTTTGGAACTTCCCTAGGTGTTGACGCTTCTTGTAGATATAGCATTTGCAACCAAACACCTGGAAGAATAAGACGTCTGGCTTCTTCCTATTTAGCAACTCATAAGGGGTCTTGCAAAGGAACTTTTGTAGGAAGAGGCGATTTGAAGCATAGCATGCGGTGTTGATTGCCTCGACCCACAATTTCTCTGGTGTATTATACTCATCTAACATTGTTCTTGCAAGAGTGATCAAGGTCTGGTTCTTTCTCTCAACTACACCATTTTGTTGAGGAGTATAGGTTGATGACACCTCATGCTTGATTCCAATTTCATCACAATAAGCTTCAATGTTAGTGTTGTCAAACTCTTTTCCATTGTCACTTCTAATCTTCTTTATCTTGACTTCAAATTCATTTTGAGCTCTCTTTGTAAACTTCTTGAAGCAACTTGCCACTTCGGATTTGTCATGAAGGAAGAAAGTCCAAGTGTATCTTGAGAAGTCATCCACAATCACAAGATAATAAAGATTTCCACCCAAACTCTTGTAAGTTGTAGGACCAAACAAATCCATGTGTAGAAGTTCTAGTACTCTTGATGTTGACATGTAAGCTTTGGTTGGATGAGTGTTTGCAACTTGTTTGCCGGCTTGACATGCACTACAAGGTTTGTCCTTCTCAAACTTTACATCCTTCAAACCTCTCACTAATTCTTTCTTCAATAGCTTGTTGAGAGTGTTCATTCCAACATGAGCAAGCCTCCTATGCCAAAGCCATCCAAGTGTGGTCTTGGTGAACAAACATGTCATCAAGTTTGCATCTTCGGAGGTGAAGTCAACAAGATAAAGATTGTTGTATCTAAAGCCCTTGAAAATCACTTGCTTGCCATCTATCTTTGTAACAACCACTTCATTTGGACTAAACAAGCATTGGTAGCCAAGATCATATAGTTGCCCAACGGATAGTAAGTTGAAACTCAATGAAGCAACATAGAGCACATTTGAGAGAGAATGATCATTTGATATTGCAACCTTGCCTATACCCTTGACTTTGCTCTTGGAATTGTCCCCAAATGTGATCTTGTCTTGACATACCCCCTCCTCTTCAAGTAAGGTGAACATACGAGGATCACCGGTCATATGTTGCGTGCAACCACTATCAATCACCCAATGAGATCCACCGGTCTTGTAGTTCACCTACACACAAGAGATCATGCCTTTTGTTTAGGGACCCAAACTTGAGAGGGACCCTTAACTTTCTCAACTAGTGACTTGGCAACCTAAATTTTCTTTGGCCTATTCTTGTTAGGGGGACCCAAGAACATGACTTTCATCTTTCCACTTGAGTCCTAAGCATGTAATGAGCATTGAAGGCAAAAGGTCTAGCATGCTTGGGCAAGAGTTGTGGTGGTGGAGTTTTGCACTCATGAGCAAAATGGCCATCTTGTCCACACTCAACACATCTCTTTGACTTGTGCTTTGTCTTGCTTTGTTGTTGTTTGGCCTTGACCTTCTTCTCTTGATTTGCCAAATAACCAATGCCACTCCTATCTAATTTCATGACGGTGTTCATGAGTAGCTCACTTTGCAAATGTTGGCCTCTTGTGAACTTGCTTAGGCCGGTCTTGAGATGCTCTTTCTCTTGCTTTAGCTTCTTGTTTTCTTCAATAAGTGACTCATTTGAAGCTTGCTTTTCAAGACCCAACAACTTCTTGTTCTCAACTTTAAGCATCTCATTTTCACTCTTGAGCTTGACATACTCATCATAGTTATTGGCCTCAACCACACACTTGCCTTTGCCGCTAGAGCCTTGCTCAAAGTTCTCAACAATTAAGTCATCACATGATGTAGCTATATCAATCTTATCAATTTGGTTAGTAGCATCATGTGTCTCAAGAGCAAGCTCATTAGCAACAATGAGAGTATCATAATTAATTTTTAATGTGGTGTATTCATCTTTTAGCAAGTTTAGCCTAGTGATGAGTTCACCATGCTTCTTCTCAATTTTATCATGTTTATCTCTAAGCTCCTTGTTAGAAGTTTTAAGCTCTTTGAGAGAAGAAGACATAGTTTCATTTTGATCTATGAGCTCATCCCTAGTCTTATGTGCACTTTCAAGCTTAGATGAGAGTGATTCATTTTCATGTTGAAGCTCATCATTTTCATTTCTAGTCCTCCTTATGATTTTAGAATATTTATTTAACAATTTTACTAGTTCATCATAAGAGGGTGCATCATATTCATCATCACTATCACTATCATCATCATCACTATCACTATTTTGTACCTTTCGATCACCCTTAGCCATAAGGCATAGATGAGTAGCGGAAGATGATGGTGAAGGTGGCGGTGAAGGTGGTGATGAAGATGTTGGTGAAGATGATGAAGGCCCAATCACAAATGTGGCGATCTTCTCTTTTTCATTATCACTTTCATCGCCGGAGGATTCACACGATGATTCAATGTCGGTGAGCCAATCACCAACAATATAAGCCTTGCCTCCCTTCTTCTTGTAGAACTCTCTCTTCTTGCCATCTTTCTTCTTGTATGGCTTGTTCTTTCTTTTATCATCTTCTTCATCACTTGAATCATCTTTCTTGCCCTTGTACTTGTTCTTGTACTTGTCTTTTAGAGGCTTCGGGCATTGGTGAGCTAGGTGGCCAAGTTCTCCACAATTGAAGCAATCCATTTCGGAGATTGGCTTCCTTTTGCTACTTGTGAAGAATTTCTTCTTCTTGCCATCGAACTTGATGCTACTCTTGTTGAGCTTCTTTAGCATCTTGGTGGTCTTCCTCACCATGAGTGCAAGTGATTCATCATCAATGTCACTTTTACTTGAGCTTTTTTGCACTATCATGACTTGTCCCTTCTTCTTTTTCTTTTCAGGCTAGCTTTGAAGGCCAAGTCTTTCTTCTTGGAAGATGATGAGCCCTCTTCCGGAGTGATGTGCATGTACATCTCATGAGCATTGATCTTTCTCAATACTTGAGTCGGTGTTGCGGCGGAGAGATCACTTTGGTGAAGTACGGTGACAATGTGTCCATACTTCTCAACGGGAAGAACACTCAAGATCCTCCTTGCAACATCCGATTGACTCATTTGAGTGAGTCCAAGAGCATTGAGATCTTCTATAAGAACATTCAAACGAGTGTACATCTCATTAGCACTTTCTTTGGGAAGCATCTCAAAAGAATTAATTTTCTTTAAGGCAATATGATAGCGTTCCTCACGCTCACTCTTAGTTCCCTCATGGAGAGCACAAAGATTTTCCCACAATTCATGAGCGTTTTTGGCATTGCGCACACGTTTGAAGATATTTTTGCCTAAGCCTCAGTAGAGTGCATTTTTTGCCTTTGCATTCCACCGGTCGTACTTCTCCTCGTCACCACTTGGGTTAGCGGGATCCCTTATAGGAGGAAGCCCTTCGGTTACGGCTCTAAGACACCCAACATCTATGGCTTCAAGGTACACCTCCATATGAATTTTCCAATATGGAAAATCATCTCCCTCAAACGTGGGAGGTGGTCCTTCCCCATTAGACATCTTGCTCTAGGCGGTGAAGCCTAAATTAAGAGCAACACGGCTCCGATACCAATTGAAAGGATCAAGATGCCCAATAGGGGGGGTGAATTGGGCTTTTCTAAAAATTAATTGCAAGAATTAAATCCTACAAGCCAAACTTCACCCCTAGTGCCTACAAGTGTTCCTTGTGATTCTACCGATAAAAGTTTTGCACCCTAAGTTCCAATCCTAGACTAGCATGGCAATTCTAGAAAGGTAAACAAGCAATGAAAGTAATGCACAAAAGTAAATGCTTGAAAGTAAGGGTTAGGAACACGGCGATGTTTTGCCGAGGTATCGGAGAGTCGCCACTCCCCACTAGTCCTCATTGGAGCACCTGCGCAAGGGTGTAGCTCCCCCTTGATCCACGCAAGGATCAAGTGCTCTCTACAGGTTGATTCTTCGACACTCCGTCGCGGCGAATCACCCAAAACCGCTCATAACTTGAGTTGGGTCACCCACAATCTCGTCGGATGATTACCAAACTCCCAATCACCACCAAACCGTCTAGGTGATGGCGATCACCAAGAGTAACAAGCTAGAACTCTCACTTGACCACAACAAGCCTAATGAGAAGATGGATGCACACTTGCTACACTCTTGTCACTAGAGAGGATTCTCAAACTTTGATTCGCAAATCTCTATCCTCACTAGGGCTCTTGCACTCCCTTGCACTTCAAAGGTGTTTCTTAGCTGAACAAATGAGCAAGAGACCTCTAAAAGAGGTGGTGGGGATGTATTTATACACCCCACAGTCGAAACGAACCGTTACCTGCCAACTCAGCAAAACACGGGGTGACCGGACGCGCCGGTCGCTCGTAACGGTCGAAATTCTGAAATTTCGGCTGAGTGACCGGACGCGCCGCTCAAAGTGACTGGACGCGCTGGTCGCTCATAACGGTCGAAATTCTGAAATTTCGGCTGAGTGACCGGACGCGCCGGTCAGGGGTGATCGGACGCGTCCGATCGTGCAGGGAGCTTACTGTAACGAGACCGGACGCATGACCGCGTCCGATCGGTGATGACCGGACGCGTCCGGTCGTCACAGGACCTTACTGGAACGTGGCCGGACGCGCCGATCATTTCACAGTCACGTCCGATTACGCTGTTTACCCTCTGGAACACGTGTCAGACTGACCACCGCGTCAGGTCCTCTCAAGGACCACGCCCGGTCGATTAGTTGAAACCGCAGTGAAGTATTAGTTCTGACCGGACGCGTCCGGTCATGACCAGGACCGCGTCCGGTCATAGGTAAACGGCTCAAACGTCTTCTAAACACGATGCAACTTGAACTAAGTTGCTTCCAACTGAACTCTGAGCTTTTCTCGAGCTACCTAGTGCTAAGTTTGACAAGTGTGCACCACACCTAAATACAAGACTCACCTAGGTCAAGCTACTCGCTCATGCCCCTCTTTATAGTACGGTCAAAGGAAGAAACAAAGATCCTAACGACTATTCCAGATGTATCTCAACACCTTGACATCCGGAACTAACCGTCCTTAATCTTATCATTGATCCTTTGAAAACCAAAACAATTTCCATCAAGGAACATGAATACCATATTGCTCAAAGCAGTTATCATCTCCATGACCTAATTTACCAACGTTTCTGCAAAACACATGTTAGTCATGGTAATTAAGCGTTGTCATCAATTGCCGAAACCAACACCGGGGCCTAGATGCTTTCACCCTCAACTAGGGTTTGTCGACAGACGCGCTGCCCAGCGTCTGTCGCATGCGGCGCCAGCGTCTGTCGCTCAGAACTTAGCGAATTTTCGTCGTTTTCTCGTTCCGCTTGATTCGCCCTTTCACAAATGAGCTAGACTAAGTATGTGTATCACTTTAGCACATGATTTGGCTCATGAAACACCACGTGACATCGCCTCCAAATCTCAACAACGGCGTAAAGGAAAATACGCATTTTATCTCCTCGAAAACGCCTGAAACCCGCCTCGCAAGCTTGGCGGGCGGCAGAGAGGACCCCAAACCCCTCTCTACCCTCAAACTCCATCGCCTTCACAAATGTGCCAACACCAATAAGTGATTACCACCTTGTGCACGTGTGTTAGCATTTTCATAATCAATTTCAAAGGTTTTTCCAGTTAGCTCACTAGGCCCTACATGCAATGCACTTCATGAATTCACCTAGTGGCACCTGTGCGTCGAGTAACCGATAAGACTTCCCCTCTTAATAGTTCGGCTATCGATCATAAACCACTCCCACCCACTATGGTGTCTTGAGTGCAAAACAAAAATGGCCCTATGGTTATACCTTTGCCTTGAGCCCAGTATGTTTCTCCAAATGATATGATCCACTTCATATCATCACATGACCGTCTCGATCCATCGACTTTGACTTCACTTGCTCTTCACCGTTGTATCAGTCCGTCGGCGCCAAGTCTTGCTCAAGCTTCACCACCGCATGGTCCTTCACTTCGAAGCCTCGACTTGCCCTTCACCTTCACAACCGGTCCATCGAGCCAAGCCTCATCTTGGTCTTCACCATCTTGGTCACATGAGTCAATGTCATGTCTCATATTCAATGACCACCTTTATCTAAATCATCCACTTAGATACAAAGGTTAGTTCTAGGTTTCATCAATTAGCCAAAACCAAACTAGGGACTTTTCACTCTGGTGGATCTTATTTGTTTTAATTAATTGAATAATAAGCATGACTACGAGTGAAAGAAAATGGATAAACCAGTTCAAAATAACTGTATATAGATCATAAATAAGTAGATAACAATTTTTAGGAAAAAGATACTAGTTTTATATTTTCAGATTTAAAATTGATTATTTATGATTTTTTTAGATATAAAAGTTTTTTTAAAGGAAACAACCGTCCACCATTGTGACCGAATTGTCCGGTTTTGATAGTCTGGAGAGTCCATTGTTGGCTTTTGAAATATTGTGCAAGTTGGAGTTTTGTAGAATACTAGCAAACATGCCCGTGTGTTGTAACGGGAGGAAATCAAAATTTAAATCTGTACTAATATGTATACTTTGCATTTAATCCATCGATAATGAAGCAATAATTGTATTAGGACATTGATCGTCTATAAAAGTGCAATTTAGAATAATAGCAGCCAAATTAGAAAATTCCTTATGTCGTGCAAAATCAGTAGAAATATATAAACATACTTAATTATCCATGAGAGAGCAGAAAAGTTAAGTGGAAAAGAGAAATCCTGCTGGTAGCCCACCGTCGGTGGCAGCTACCTCGCCGGCGTTCGCCACCTCCTCCCCACCTCATGCACCTTCTCTGCTCGCCTCCCCACCTCAACAGGTTGTCATGGCTGCCTCGCCGCCCGAGCGCCATCGCCTTCCACGGCGCCACATCTGTTGGAGGCGCAACCCCCTCTTCCGCTTCCCGATTAGATTGGAGAATAAACTGCCCAAGTTTTTTGTTCATGATTTAATTAATTACACTATTATCTGATCTAGATTATAATTAAAATATTTTTTATTCTTAATCAAATTACATCAATAATTTAGTAATAGGAATATTTGATTATTAAGGATTAGGGAAGGATGAAGGATCCAAAGAACCATAATATTGTGTTTATTATTATTTTTTGTTTATAGAAAAATCATGAGAGAATCGGGAAAACAAAGATGACATGCAAAATAATAAGGGAAAGGGCATGAACGGACTTGATAGTCCACAAAAGAAAAAAAGAATAGAAGAAGAAAAAATAAAAAGAGAAAATCAGAAAAAGAAGTGGAACGAATATGAAAATGAAAAGGATCAGATACAGTAAATGATCGGAGATAGTCTAAAAATGACAAAAGGCTGAACAAATGACGGAATAGGAAAAGGAAAAAAACGAATTTACTATATATAGTATCATAAGAAGAGAAAAAAACAAAAAGAGAAAATCAGGAAAAGAAGTGGAACGAATATGAAAATGAAAAAGGATAAGATACAGTAAATGATCGGAGATAGTCTAAAAAAATAAGAAAATGCTGAATAGATGACGGAATAGGAAAAGAAAAAAACCGAATTTACTATGTATAGTAATCGTATTGGGTATGAACTTTTTTTCGTAGGAGTATGGACTCTTTGGTTAAACATAGACTATACACAACCCAATACGTTTTGGAACCAGACTCTGTATCATGCTAGTCAAGAACTCTAACTCGTATGAGCACGGGTTGTATATATATGAGTCCGGACAGAAGAAGCTTTTCATTGTTCGGTAGTTAGAGAAAGACAAACTAAAAAAATAGATGAACGAAAAAAGCCTGGTATAATGGTATTTTTGTCTAAAATAATACTAACACACCTTTCGCTTTTCGAGGACTATGAAGTTTGTAAAGTTTGACTAGCAATACAGAAAAATAGTATTAGCATATATATTTCCAAGTAAATTTATTATAAAAATATATTATGTGTCTAATCTAATGATATTTATTATGCATCAAATATATTATTAGTATATTTTTGTGTATATATTTGGTTAAAATTTAAAAGAATTGAGTCGCCGAGAAGCGAAACTTGTGTTTATTTTATGATGGAGGGAGTATCTTTATATTGGGCGGTGGGTATTCTTTTTAGATATAATAGATATATGCTCCTGTGTTGCATCAGAGTCACAATTTTTGAATTAAAATTTAAACCTCACTAATTGAACGCAGATGTGTGAGCTCTAAGGACTTCGCATCAGACGCGAACACGTGGAACCGGTTTCGTTTCAAAACCGGGTAGGATGGGGATGTGCGACCTCCAACTAGAGTATTCTAATTGGACGCGAAAATCAAGACTTATATCACCGAGTAGATAATGACTAAGTCTTTTTAGGTGTATACAGAATAGAGAAGAGAAGAGATTGAGAGATTTTGGCCTAATAAATGCTCCAACGAGGTAGGAACACGTACGTGTTAGGGACTCCAAATTTGGGTCGGAGACGATATGTAACAAGCCGCTCGTACGTACGCCAAATAAATTAAAGTGAATCAACAGAAATAATAAAAATATAATTGGTAGATGGTACTTTTTTGGGTCTGATTTGATTGATTGAAGTTGGAGCTCATCAATCAGGCCGCACCGCAGGCGCTTAGGTGAATTCATGAGCGGCGGCGGCGGCGCGGCGGCGGCGGCGCGGAAAGTGATAGAATGGTTTGACTTTGTGACGTTGAATAGAGAAGGCGGCCGGCACGGGCAAGAGCACGAGCAATGCGGCGTCGTGGTGAGGCGCATGGCAGGCAACAAGCTTGGCGTGCGGCGCGCCAACGGCACCCTGTTCGCCGCCGGCCCCGGCGACCTGAGTGTGCTCGATAGGAGCCACTTCCGCCGAGGCGACATCGTGGCGTTGGAGTCGGACCGCGGTGGCCAGATCGGGGTGGTCACGGGAGCCTCCACGGCGCTGGACCTGGTTCGCTTCGAGGACGACGGACACGGACGACGACGAGCACGACCGCAGGCAGTGGCGGCACAGGAACAGGGCCTCATCGTGTCGCCGGAGTCCGAGGAGCTCCGCCGCGTCACGGAGCTCGTGTTGGGCGAGTACGTCGTGTCTGGGGCGTGGCTGGGCAGGGTCGTCGAGGTGTCCCTGGATGTGGACGTGGTGTTCGACGACGGTGCCCTGTGCAGGCTCAATACCGGGGCGGAGCGCAAGCTGGTAGGAGCCCAGGCCAAGGAGTACGACGACCTGTGGAGCGGCCGGCAGACGAACAGCGTCTTGTACCCGGGGCAGCGCGTCGTCCGCCGCTCCCCGTCAGTGTTCCAGGAGTCCCAATGGATCAGAGGCTACTGGAAGCCCAGTCGCGTCAGGGGCACCGTGTCCAGAGTAGGCGTCGCCGGCGTGCTCGTGCGCTGGGTCGCCTCCAAGCATCGTCTGGGCACCACCAAGGCGCCGAGTGCTTGGCAGCCCAACCCTCAGAAACTGGCACGCTTCTCTTATCCCACGGCAGAAGCGAGCGCATGGCATGTAGGCGACCGCTGCTTCTTTCGTACCCCTCGTCGTATCTGCCATGACCATGACCATGGCCATGCTGCTGGTATTGGTGTTGATGACCATGACGACCATGGACGACTGACGAGGAGGCACAGGCATGGGAACCGACGAACGAATCGCCCTAGCAGGCAGGTGCACCTGCAGGCAGAGTCGTCGCTGGAGCGGCCCATGTCCGTCGCTGGCACCCGCACGACGGTGGACGTGCTGTGGCAGGACGGCACGCGGCAGTGCGGCTTGCCGTCGCGTTCGCTGGTCTTGTTCCGGGCGCGCAACGTCTACGATTTCTTCCCGGGGCAGCACGTCATCAGCAGGGCCGCCGCCGGTGAACAACTCTCTGGCATCGTACGAAGCCTCAATTGCGAGGACAAGACCGTGCATGTGTCGTGGTTGAAGCCGGCAGCGACGTGCCCCGGTCCGGCCGGCAACAGCAGCAGCATGGCCATGGAGGGCGAGACGGCCGTGGTGAGCGCGTATGATCTGGCCTGTGACCTCGATGCCAATTTCTTCTACGGAGATGTCGTCCTTCGCCTGCAGCATCCGAATCCAACAGAAACGATAATCGCCGAGGATGATCTTTCATGGGTCGGACATATTGTTCATCTCTGCTGTCAGGATGGACACGTCCAAGTCAAGTGGGGTGACGGCAGCACGTCAAAGGTTTTGCCTCATGAGATAGCTCTCGTCAAACAGCAAAGGGTCAGTGAGATGCTACGGGAAATCGGTGATTGGTTGTACGACGACGACGATATGGAACAAGAGGATGCCACGTCGGCGGCGGCGGCTCATCAAGCACAGCCGGTAGTAGCAATTGCTGGCAGTGACGAGGAGGACTCTTCTGATGGTGATAGTGAGAGTATGACGATGACGACGATGGCCATGGACCGAGTTCGCTCCGTCACCCGGGCTTTGATCCGGCTGGCCGGTGACCTCTTTGCCCAAGGAAAGAGGTACCGGGCGGCGGCTGTGGCTGAAGAATCAGCTGCGTCTCCAGAGCCGGCCGCAGCCATGGAAGACGTCGCCGTTGAAGCCACCACGCCCATGTCAAGGGTCGATTCCGATGGGTCTACCTCTACCTCTACCTCCTCTACCACTACCAGCGTGGTGAAAACCGGCGGTGACCAGCCATTTCAATTTCCGCGTTTCGACGTCGTGCAGAGCCCACCGGATCACCATTTCCTCGACAGCATAGAGCAGGTACGTAGTTTTCTTTTTAGTCATTATTATATTAATATAGATGCATGTTTGGAATTGCATGCTTGACGAGTCAAAATGCTTATTACTTATTATTGTAAGTATAAGATGGAAAAAAAAAACCAGAACCGTACGGTAGAGTAACTACTAGTTGGAAATGCAGGAAGAGATAAAAAAAAACTTTGATTAATTAGAACCGTATATGGAATTGCACGTACGCACGAACGCAGGAGGTTATGTTTTGTAGTGGACAAATCAGTGTTAATACGTCTCTTCCATATAGCCAACCAATTTGTACTTAGTATAGAGTAATCAGTTGGTGCTTTATTAATTTTCAATTTTCAATTTGACTTGTCTACTGCAGGCCACTGCTGTCGGAAGGAAGTGGACAAAAAGAGTGCAAAAGGAATGGAAGACTTTGGACAAAGACTTGCCAGGTAGTATGAGTATATACGCATTTTATTTCTTATATATAAACAAAATATATATGCCGGCTGATTCGTACATACATACATGC
Organism: Saccharum hybrid cultivar R570; assembly: GCA_038087645.1. Lineage (NCBI taxonomy): Eukaryota > Viridiplantae > Streptophyta > Magnoliopsida > Poales > Poaceae > Saccharum > Saccharum hybrid cultivar. Next base: position 2,699,122 of record JAQSUU010000191.1, on the reverse strand, counting down.
AGACACTATCTACGTGCGTGCCTTCGAGGACCGCACCGACCTGCTCCGGGTGGTGATGGTGGGCGCCAGCGGCACGCCGTACCATGACGGACTTTTCTTCTTCGACCTGCATCTACCGCCGTCGTATCCCGCCGAGCCGCCGCTGGTGAACTACCGCTCCTTCGGCCTTCGCGTGAACCCTAACCTCTACCCCTCCGGCACCGTGTGCCTTAGCCTGCTCAACACCTTTGGAGGCCAGGGAGCCGAGCTCTGGTCACCCGAGGCGTCCACCATCCTCCAGGTCCTTGTCTCCATCCAGGGCCTTGTGCTCACCGCTCAGCCATACTACAACGAGCATGCGCATAGGGCTGAGGCCGGCACACCGATGGGTCTGCGCAACGAACTCCCCTACCGCGAGAACACCTACCTGCTCAACCTCCAAACCATGCTCCACCTCCTGCGCCGGCCGCCGGCGGGATTCGAGGAGTTTGTGACACAGCACTTCCGCCGTCGTGGCCAGCATGTGATCCGAGCGTGCGAGGCGTACCGGGATGCTGGTTGCCTCGTCGGCACGCTCGACGAGGAGGGACATCCTACGGATACGGAGGGCAGCAGGGAGCGACCTTGCTCGGCTGGGTTCAGGCTTGCGCTGCTAAATGTCTTGCCACGGCTGGTTGAGGCGTTCGCCAGTATCAACTCTCATGGATGCTAGCTACCAGCTCTGGGCGCTATCGTCAACTTCGTTCATTGCAGCTTGCTACCCGCTATTACTAGTTTAATTAAGATGTATATTTGAGTAGCTACCGTCACATTTGCAACAACGTTTCTTTATATAAGGGAGTCTTGCTTTCAAGATGCTCTGGATTAATCGAGTTATGTAATAAGCCACTTAATTCACCTCTTGAACATCTTATAATGTTATACGAGGCCTCTATCGAGACCTCCACGTTAATTCTCTTGATACATGCTAGCAAAGAAGTCAATAGCTCATAAGTTCTGCGACTAATACTTCTTCCGTCCCGAAAAAAGAGTTGTTCTAGAATTAGAAATTTGTCCCAAAGAAAGAGTTGTTCTAGGCTTGGCAGGCTACGGTTAGCCCTTACTCCCTCCTCGTTTATGGATCTAATTGCTCCCTTGGTCCCTCCCACCTCATCCTCTCCACGCCAGCATCCTCCACGGCTTCGTCAAGCTCGTCTTCGCCTCCATGCTTCCGTCCCAGATGTGACCGGTCCCTAGGCAGAGGAGGATCCGATGACTGGCGTCGAGGTAGAGGCGCCGCCCGAGCGAGGTTATGTGCCCCGGCAAGGTCTGCCGCGCCACCTAAGCGTCCGCCGGAGACGAGGACGAGACGGGACAGAGATGTCGGTGCCTGGCACCGAGATCTAAGGCCGAGGTGGCCGAGATCCGCCCAATGACGAGGCGAGCGTAGATGTCACCACCCAAAAGTCGTGCCAATTTTTTTCACATGCATCATGAGCCTAATATGCATCTAAAAATTCATATTTATCAAAAACCTTGCATATTAATTATAAAATTGTTGAGCATCATGTGCATTTTAAAAATTCAAATTGGAAATCAACTTGTGCAAAAATTAAATCAAAACTGCTCCCTGTTGTTTTCGGCGAAATGTCCGTCACATTTGGCGGAGTGTCCAACGAGTCAATTGCACAGACTGACAGAACTTGGACTCTATTAGTGCACGTCGAGGCCTGGCGGACCATCTACCAGAACCTGCCGACACCTATCCCATGCATGAAATGAGGTGTCACACACACACGCACTCATGCCCCGGCAGAGTGTCCGCCTCCCCCGACGAACCGTCCGCCAGAGCATGGCGACACATGTAACATGCAAAAATCGTGATGTGTCCACGCCACACCAGCCTGGCCCCACATGTCACTCACACCACACACCAACACCAACACAACACCACCAGCCCCTCTCTCCACCTCCACTCTCATTCCTCACGTTCAGAAACCAGAGAAGGGAGAGGAGAGGAGAAAGGAGGGGAAGAGGAGAAGAGAAGAAGAGGAAGAAGGAGAGGAGGGAGATGGCGCCCACCCCCTGCTTGAGGTTGCCACCGACAGATGCTCCCCCATGCCACCACCTCGCCGGAGATGGAGGAGGAGGTCATCCCAAGCTTCATCTTCAACCTCAAGCCATGGAGGAGCCCCAAGGTCGATCTCCTTCACCAAGCGTCCCCAAGCCGAGCTGCTGTAGTTAGAGCCCCCCTCCCCCAAGCCATGGTGAGCCTACCCTCGAAGTCCCAATCCATCTTCTTCGTCTCTAGCAAGCTTCCCCTTGAGCTCCATGGTCCTCCAGTGGGTGGTTTTCACCATTGATGGGGACGAGCTCCCCACAACACATGCATGACACATCCAACACTTGGAAATAGCTTCCCCACATCACTAGAAAACAAACCATGCGGCAGCGCGAGTGGGGGGAGGCGCGACGCCGCGACCGCAAGTTGGGGAGGCGTGGTCGCATGGATGACGGGCTGACGGTAGCCGCGTGTGGGAACTGGGAGGTGGGATTGGGATGAATGAAACCTGGGATATGAAGGATATATACCTGTTTTGCAATTGCCCCATATGACAGTGCGGGTTTGGTGGGTTTGTAGGTATGGTTACGCTATTTTCTTGCTTGTCTATCTTTGCTCATTGGATACAAAACTATACCCACGTGGTCGCGCCGTGCCCGTGCCCATGGGCACAAGTTGGCGCCCACCGGGCCTAGTGCCCACGGGTATGCAGGTTTTTACTGTCCGTTGCCATCTTTATCCACGACCACGGGCATTCAGAATTCGGCGGCGAGGCTTCACCTTCAAAGGAAGCCCGAATTCAGAAATATGTCGATTAGCCTAAGAACATCTCAAAGAGTACCCAAAAAATTCTTCTCAAAACCATTGAGTTTTCCAAGTCGCCAAAAAATATTGGGAGCACCGAAGAAAGGTTTCTCCAATAGTTTCTAAAAAAATACTACTAAAAGATAGAAGATAATTTTACATCAGGAATCCCGAACTATTTCTAAATCACCATAACCACTTTTATATTTTATTTATCTCTTATACATTTGCATCAGGAACCCTGTCCTACTTCTTATTCTTTCTCACATCCTTCTACCTTGGATCGGCACGGTAAATACGCGCACGTAACTTTCTGCACGAAGGGGTCGATTTTTCCAAGTGCCCAAAGACTGGGAGGTGAGACTGGGAGTTGTTGTAGATGTATTTTTTAATCTTACCAAAAATCATGGATCAGGAGATTGTTTTGGAAACTCTTGGAAATGCTCTAAGAGCAACTCCAGCAAGGCAGCTCCCATAATTAAATATGGGTGTCCAAGAAAAAAAAAAACGCAGATCCGGCACCAAATTGGTGTGGGCACTCGAATCCTCCCCCACAGACCCGATTCCTATGGACTCAGCTTCGAGCCCCCATCCCACGGTTGCGGTAGTTTCCCCCTCGCGCACTCGCACGGAAACACGGCCGCACTGTGCTCGCTCACACTGGCAGCTCCGGCGGCGCCCTCCATGGCCGCTGCTTCCCTTGCTTGCGGCGCACCCCACTCCCCTCCGGTGAGCGCGCCCGTTCTCCCACCTCCACCGCGCGAGCACGGCTATCCGCCCACCTCCGACGAGCGCGCCTGTCCTCCCGTCTCCACCGCTCAGGCATGGCTATCCGCCTCCGTCACGCGGGCGTGGCCCTCTATCTTCCTCCATAGCACTGGAGCTCCGTCTCCCTCCGTGGTGCTGGGAGCGCGGCTCCCTCTGCGATGCTGGAGCGGCCCCGACTCCGTCTCCCCTCCGTGGCGCTGGAGCAGCCCCAGCTCCGGCACGGGCACGGGAACGAGTTCCGGACGTCCCCCCACCCCCACCCCCAAATCCAATCGGAGCAGATCTTGTCCACGGTGGAAGAAGACAGAGGATGACAAGCAGACCCTATCTGTCACTGTTACCTAGAATGAATTTGAGGGCTTAAATTTCGGTGCTGCTGCTAGAGTAGAGGTGAAAAAACTGGACCGTCAAAACTAGGAGAGGGCATCTAAATTAAAAGTAGGGGTCTGATTTGGGTGGAGTTGCAAGCCCAGATTAACAAATGTCTACTAGTATTTGCGTAAGAGGCCAATCCTTTGGCGCAATCGCAGACCCTTTGGCAGTTTGGCATACGAGATCCCAACAATGGCGCCGGCGCCGTGTCGCGGTCCCGTCTCTACTCTCTAGTTCCTGACGTGCAAACAGACCTCGGTCGTCACCGCCGCCGCCACCAGCTCATCCATCTCCGGCAGTCCCCGCAACGCCTCCGCCCCATGGCATCCCCTCCGCCCTCGCCGTCCCCCGCCGCGCTCATCGCGCATCTCGCCGCGGTGCTCTCCTCCCCGGACTGGCGCTTCCACCCCTCGCTCCCGCAACTCCCTGCCCTCCTCGCGCCGTCCCTACCCCGCACACTCCTCGTCCCGCTCCCGCTCCGCCTCGCGGCCGCAGTCGCCCGCGCCGCCGCGCCGTCCCGCCACCTCCTCGACATCTCACTACCGGTCGTGCTCCGCCTCCACGCCCTCTCCCCGCCGACGCTCCGTCCTCTCTTCGAACGCCTCTTCCGCTCCCTCCTCACCCACTTCTCCCGCTACGCGCTGACGCCGCTGATGCTCCGGCTATTTGCCCACATGTACCACCGCGCCCCGCCTGCACCAACGGGTGCTACCTACAATGCACTCATCCGTGCCCTCTGCCGCCGCGCCGATCTCCGCCATGCCCAACGGTACCTCAGCCTCATGGTCCGCTCCGGTTGGCGCCCCGACGCCTTCACGTTCAACTCCCTGATATTGGGTTACTGCCGCACGCAGCAGCTGGAAGTAGCCCAAGACCTGTTCGACAAAATGCCGTTGAGAGGGTTCGCACAAGATGCAGTCGCTTACACGGCTCTAATCGAAGGATTTTGTGAGTCAGGAAGGATTGATGAGGCACTAGAGTTGTTCAGGGAGATGGAGCAACCAGACATGTACACGCATGCGGCCTTGGTAAAGGGGCTGTGTGATGCCCGGAGAGGGGAGGAGGGTCTATGTATTCTGCAGAAGATGAAGGAGCTGGGATGGAGGCCAACCACCCGTGCCTATGCAGCACTGGTCGATTTATGGTGTAGGGAGCGGAAGGCTGAAGAGGCTGAGAAAATGCTGAATGAGATGTTTGACAATGGGTTGGTGCCTTGTGTTGTAACATGCACCGCTGTCATGAATGCATACTGCAGGGAGGCAAGGATGAGTGATGCATTGAGGGTGTTTGAATCCATGAAGTTGAAAGGGTGTGAACCAAATGTCTGGACATACAATGCAATGGTGCAAGGTTTCTGTAATGTTGGGAAAGTGTACAAAGCAATGGCTTTGTTGGACCAGATGAGAGAATGTGGAATAGAGCCAGATGTTGTGACATACAATTTGTTGATTCGAGGTCAATGCATTGATGGGCATATAGAGAGCGCTTTCAGATTACTCCGTTTGATGCAAGGAAATGGTTTAGCGGCTGATCAGTACACTTACAATGTGTTGATTGATGCTCTTTGTAAGACTGGGAAAGTTGATGAAGCTTGCTCTCTTTTTGATGGCCTAGAATATAGAGGCATAAGACCTAATTCTGTGACATTCAATACGGTGATAAATGGTTTATGCAAGGCTGGTAAATTCGATGTTGCTTGCACATTTTTGGAAAAGATGGTTTCAGCAGGTTGTGCACCCGATACCTATACATATAGTCCATTCATTGAAAATCTATGCAAGACGAAGGGATCGCAAGCAGGATTATCCTTTATAGATGAGATGCTACAAAAGGATGTCAAGCCTTCGACGGTTAATTATACAATTGTAATTGACAGACTTTTCAAGGAGATGAACTATGGATTAGCCACAAGAATTTGGGGGCAAATGGTGTCACTGGGGTGCAGTCCTGATGTTGTCACTTATACTACTTCTGTGCGTGCATACTGCAATGAAGGCAGGCTTGATGAAGCAGAAAATGTTGTGATGGAGATGAAAAAAGGTGGGATCATTGTAGATGCAATGGCATATAACACTTTGATTGATGGCCATACAAGTATCGGGCAGACAGATCATGCAGTTACAATCTTGAAGCACATGACGGGTGTTGCTTCTATGCCAAATCATTTTACCTTTTTTATCTTGCTTAGACATCTTTTACAGAGGAGGCTAGCAGAACACGTACCTTTGAAAACAACTTCTGTGTGGAAGACTATAGAGCTTGCTGATGTCTTTGAATTATTTGAGCTAATGAAGAAGAACAGCATTCCTTCTAGTGCAAGAGCTTATTTGGCCATCCTGGAGGGGTTTTCTGAAGATAGAAGATTGGATGAGGTGACTTCCTTGGTTTCTTGTATGAAAGAAGATAATCTACCTCTGAATGAAGATATATACACTGCTCTTATTAATTTCTTTTGTAAATTGAGGATGTATCCTGATGCTTGGGCATTGCTTTGCTCCATGATTGGACATGGTTTTTTACCAAACTTAATATCTTACCAGCAACTGCTTTCTGGGCTTACTGCTGAAGGACAAGCAGATAGAGCTAAAGAAATATTCAGAGGTTTGAGATGGAAAGAGTACAATACCGATGAAATTGTATGGAAAGTTATAATTGATGGCTTGATAAGAAAGGGTCATCCAGATATGTGCCATGACATGATACCCATATTAGAACAGATGAAATGCAAACAAAGTGATGAAACGTATGCAATGCTGACAGAGGAATTGTCCACCAGGGAATAGGTTGTCAATGTCAACTAAAACATTCAGAGCTCACAGCAAACTCTCCATCAGTCAATCTGTGCTCATCAGGTGCTTGTTTTTTCAAGCACAACCTGTGTCAAGCAATGCACGCCAGAATCGCATAGATCATGGATTTTTGGATGCACAGTCACACTGTGTTGATTCCCTCAAAGGTAATTATTTGACTCTTTATGTTCTAGTGTTGTGACGTCTCATTGTGTGTTTATAATGCCCTACTGAAAGCTTTTGAAGTAGATATATGATATCAAATTCGTTTTGTTCCACATATGACCTCAAGTAACCTTTAATATATGTTGACTAAGCAATATGAAAGTAAAGGTCCAGGACCATGGAGAAATAGTCCAGTAATGGTGCATGAATTCTGACATTTCTTTAAAAAACAACATAACTTCTTGACACATGTTTCATGAGCTTTCCAGACCACTCCTTGTACTCTTTTTGTCCGTATTGTACAATTTTATTTTAGTCAAAGCGTTTGTCAAGGGCGTAGTGGTCTAGGGTAGGCGGCCCTCGACTACGGAGTTCGTAGTCTCCTGCCGTTGTCTTCCGATCGCGGAGGTTATGCCCCTCACGGCGGCTCGGGATTGAGAATGATAGAGAGGAAGAGAGTTTAGGGTTCAATCACTGCCTTTTCTTCATCACACGGTTTACAATATATATATGGCCATCGGCCCAAACTAACGGGAGCAACAAGCTCCTAAAATCAAGGATGTAAATAAAGGAAACTAATGGATAATAATTGGTAAATATCTCTTGGAGGATCAGCCACTGATCTGGTCGTGCGCCTGGTGCCCGTCCGCTGCCACTGCGATCTCCGCTCCTGCGCGTGCCGCGTCCCTGCGCACGTCCCTTGCTCGGCGTGTACGGGCGTATGTTCGGCCGTACATGACATCTCTCCCCTCCTCGAGAGGCAGCTCGTCCGCGAGCTGGAAGTGTGGAAAGCGCTCGATGAAGGAGTCCCGGTCTTCCCAAGTTGCTGATGCTGCTGGTTCATGCTTCCAGTGGACCAAAACCTGGCGCACGCCGCGGGCGAGCCGGGCTTTGACGACGCGCTCGGGCTCCGGCACCGTTGCCCCATGGTGGACGACGGGCAAGGGCGGTGGCGAGGATGGCGGATCGCCCACCCATGGCTTGAGGAGGCCCACGTGGAACACGTCATGAAGACGGGCGCGAGGGGGCAGCTCCAAGCGAACGGCAACGTCGTTGATCACCTCGACGATGCGGTAGGGGCCGAAGTAGCGCGGCTTGAGCTTCCCGGTCGCGGCGACGTCGAGCGAGGCAACTGGGCGGTGGCGAAGTCGGAGAAGAACCCAGTCGCCCAGCTTGTAGGAGACGGCGCGATGCATCTTGTCGTAGTGGCGCTTCTGTGTGGCTTGGGCCTGCTCGAGGCGGTAGTGCACATCCTGGAGGAACGCCTCCCGTTCCGCCATTGATGTGGCGACTGCAGCGACGCGCGTTTCACCGGGGTCAAAAGACCGGATGGTGGGGGGGGTCGCGGCCATACACGACGCGAAACGGCGTGTCACGCAAAGATGACTGGTACGCCGTATTGTAGACGAACTCCGCCCACGGAAGCCACCGGAGCCATTGACGGGGGCGATCTCCTGTAAAACATCGCAAATACATGGTGATGACACGGTTAGCGGCCTCCGTCTGACCGTCGGACTGGGGGTGAAACGCCGTCGTCATGTGCAGCTTAGTCCCCATGAGTCGCATCAATTCGGTCCAGAACTTGGAGGTGAACACCGGATCCCGATCCGAGACCATTGATTGAGGCATGCCGTGGAGACGAACAATCTCGTTGAAGAAAGCTTGGGCCACCGATTCCGCGGAATATGGATGAGCAAGCGGAATGAAGTGAGCATATTTGCTGAAGCGGTCCACCACCGTGAGGATGACAGACTTCCCTTTCACCTTGGGAAGTGCCTCCACGAAGTCGAGGCCGATGTCACTCCACACCGCCGAGGGCACCGGAAGAGGAAGCAGCAACCCGGCAGGGTGGAGGTGTTCGGCCTTGTTGCGCTGACACGTGCCGCACGCGCGCACGAAGTCCTGGACGATGGTACGCATGCCCGGGAAGTGGACATCGCGGCGCAGCCGATGCAAGGTGCGTTGGACCCCCTCGTGTCCATCGTCGTGCACCGCGCTGAGAAGCTCCTGGATCAACGGGGAGCCCGAGTTTAGGTAGATGCGCCCGCCGTAGGTGAGGAGGCCGTCCCGCACAGCCCACGGCTCGCCGCGCGTGCCATTGGTGACCTCGTCCCGGAGTGCCACGAGGGCGGGGGCGCTCTGCTGGGCGTGGCGCAGCTTGTCGAAGAAGTCGAACCGCGGAGCAGAGAGAGCGAGCACCGCGCCGGCCTCCGTGTCGCAGTCTGTGTCCCGGCGAGAGAGCGCGTCGGCGACGGTGTTTTGGGCGCCCGGCTTGTATTCCACCACGAAATCAAACCCGAGGAGTTTGCCGACCCAGTGATGTTGAGGGATCGTTGCGAGGCGCTGGTCGAGGAGATACTTGAGGCTGTAATGGTCGGTCTTCACCGTGAAACGCCGTCCCCAGAGATACGGCCGCCAGTGTCGGACGGCGTGTACCAGACCAATCAACTCCCGCTCGTATGCAGCGAGGGAGCGGTGGCGGGGCGCCATGGTCTTGCTGAAGTATGCCAGGGGATGTTGGTCTTGGAGTAGCACGGCGCCGAAGCCGAGTGTCGAGGCATCACACTCCACAATGAAGGGCCGGTCGAAATCGGGAAGTGCGAGCACCGGCGCCGTCGTCACGGCGGTCTTGAGAGCAGCGAACGCCGCTGCTGCCCCCTCCGACCAGGAGAAACCGTCCTTCTTTAGTAGCGCCGTCAGCGGGGCGGCGATCGCGCCATAGTTGAGGACGAAACGGCGGTAGTATCCTGCGAGGCCAAGGAAACCGCGGACCGCGCGCGCCGAACGCGGGACCGGCCAGTCGAGGACGGCCTGCACCTTGGCCGGGTCCATGGCCACGCCACGCTCGGAGATGATGTGGCCGAGGTAGGAGACCGAGCCGACGCCGAAAGCGCACTTGGAGCGCTTGATGAAGAGTCGGTGGCGGCGAAGCTCGGACAAGACGGCGCGAAGGTGTCGGAGATGATCCACCCAAGAGCTGCTGTAAATGAGAATATCATCAAAGAAGACGAGCACGAACCGGCGGAGGAAAGGACGTAGCACATCGTTCATCAACGATTGGAATGTCGCCGGCGCGTTGCACAAACCGAACGGCATCACGAGGAACTCATATAAGCCGTCGTGTGTGCGGAACGCAGTCTTGTGAACGTCCTCTGGCTTCATGCGAACTTGGTGATAGCCGGAACGGAGGTCAAGCTTAGTGAAGAAGCAAGCCCCTTTGAGCTCGTCGAGCAGCTCTTCGACCACCGGGATCGGAAAGGCATCTTTGACGGTGAGCGCGTTTAGCGCGCGGTAGTCGATGCAGAACCTCCACGAGCCGTCTGCCTTCTTGACGAGGAGGGCCGGGGACGAGAACGCGGAGTCGCTGCGGCGAACGATGCCTTGCTCAATCATGGAGGAGCATTGGCGCTCGAGCTCATCCTTGTGAGCCACTGGGTAGCGATAGGGCCGGACCGCCACCGGGGCTGCGCCGGGCTTGAGGACGATGGAGTGGTCGCGGCTGCGTGGCGGAGGCAGCCCCGACGGCTCCGCGAAGACATCGCCGAACGAGTCCAGGAGGCCCTCCAGGAGCGACGCGTCGGTGGTCACGGTGTGGGCGATCGGCGTCGCGGTGCACGCCACACCGGACCAACACACGGGCCGCCCCAAATGCTGGAAGGACATGATGTGGGTGACGACGTCCCAGGAGATGGTTCCCAGGGAGGCCATCCACTGAGTGCCCAGCACCATGTCATAGCCGGCGAGAGGCATGACGTATAAGTCGACGTCGAACGTCATGCCCTCGATAGAGATCGCCGCCTGCTTGAGAACACCGGGGCAGGCCACCTTTTCTCCATTGGCGACGGTGGCCGTGAGACAGGGGCGAGGGTGGATGACGAGGCCGGTGCGGTGCGCCACCTTGTCGCCGATGAAATTGTGCGTGGACCCCGTGTCCACCAGGGCGACGAGCGTGGTGGCGCCCACGTTGACTCGCAGCAGAATGGGGGCGCCCACAGCGATGCCTGCGACCGCGTGGAGGGAGAACACGGGGGCCTCCTGTGCCTTGTCATCCCCGGCGTCCACGGCGCCCTCATCGGCGTCGTCGATCTCGACGCCATCCACAAAGAAGATGCGCCTGCAAAATCGGTTGTGTCCTCGAGTGAAAGGTTCATTGCAGTTGAAGCACAGACCTAGCCGACGTCGTTCCGCCATCTCTTCCGGCGTCAGGCGGCGATGCGGCCGGTTCTCGGCACGAGGCTGCTGAGCGGCGGCCGGTGGAGCAGGGAGCGCCAACAGCGGTTGGGACGCCGGTAGTGCGGCCCGGGGCGCTGGAGACGGTGGACCACGCGGCTGGCCGCGAGGAGGCGGTGGCGCGGGGCGTTCTTGCTCCATCAGCTCCACCTGGCGGGCCAGGCTCATTGCTTCCGCAAGGGTCGCAGGGTTGTGGAGGCGGACGGCGTTGCTGAGCGGAGGCAGCAGCCCCCCTGTGAAGAGCTGGACGCGTTGTTTCTCCTCAAGACGGCCGGCGCGGGGAAGGAGAGCCTGGAACCGATTGGAGTATTCCTCCACGGTCCCGGTGCGCCGACACTCGGCGAGCTCGAACATCGGGGCGGAACGGAGAGGTGGCCCAAACCGCACGTTCAAGAGCTCCTTGAAGTGCGCCCAGTTGGGTGTGACGTCGTCCTCCTGGACCTGGGTGAACCACAGTTGCGCAACCTCGTCAAGGTGGTACGAGGCGATGCGCACCTTCTCGTCCGGCGTCGTGCGATGCTGAAGGAAGTATGCGTCACACTTGTTGAGGAAAAGCATCGGGTCGGTCGAGCCGTCGTAGCGGGGAAAATCCCACTTCTTGTGCTTGGGGTGGAATTCCTGACCGCGCCCGCCGTCGTGGCGGCGGTCGTCGCCCCCGCCGGAGGATGACTCGGTCTTGGCCTTCATGGTGGCCATGTCGGACTCCATGGTGTTGATCTTCGTGTTCATGGTCTGCAGCATGTCCATGACTTCCGCTAGGGTCGGCTCGGCCATGGTGGGCGCTGTGGGGTTGGCGGATGAGGGTGATGGGGAGGATCGGGTGGATCGCGATACCAGGTTGTCAAGGGCGTAGTGGTCTAGGGTAGGCGGCCCTCGACTACGGAGTTCGTAGTCTCCTGCCGTTGTCTTCCGATCGCGGAGGTTATGCCCCTCACGGCGGCTCGGGATTGAGAATGATAGAGAGGAAGAGAGTTTAGGGTTCAATCACTGCCTTTTCTTCATCACACGGTTTACAATATATATATGGCCATCGGCCCAAACTAACGGGAGCAACAAGCTCCTAAAATCAAGGATGTAAATAAAGGAAACTAATGGATAATAATTGGTAAATATCTCTTGGAGGATCAGCCACTGATCTGGTCGTGCGCCTGGTGCCCGTCCGCTGCCACCGCGATCTCCGCTCCTGCGCGTGCCGCGTCCCTGCGCACGTCCCTTGCTCGGCGTGTACGGGCGTATGTTCGGCCGTACATGACAGCGTTAGTTATATAAACTTAGCTATTAACTTTATTTTGAATTTAAACTGCGAAGAATATATTTGTCTATGGAATCACAATCATCAATCTGGAATTATGTTTATTTTTTCTAGAACTGTGCATCGTTGGAGTTCTGTAGAATGGTGCTGCTGACTGGCCTGAGAAGCTGAACATGGGACTTCTGACTGTTTATTTATGCATTCTGCTGGAGCCACAAGCGCATATCAGGTTTTCACTTCCTAAGAAATTTTGTCAAAAAAAAAAGATTGGTAGAGGATCTTCATGGTTTCAGAACATCCCTTATCTAAGTACCATGTGTTAATCGAACCATTTTGCAGGTTCAATTTAGAAAAAAAAAAGTGAGGGGCTAGCTATCTGCACATCATACACTCAGTCTGAGAGATTTGTAGATGGACACGTGCATTGCACGGTTTAGGAAAAAGAGTGTGTAGCTGTGCTTTTTTATATAAAGAAAGGCTATCAGTTTTGTGTAGAGCATCAGGATAACAAGAGAGCTAATGGGGCGTCTTCGGCTTGTACAGTTTTGTGGGGAAACATTCTTACTCCTTTCTTCTTGTTCAATCCTAAGAGCAATATAGGATGATTTGTGCAACTGGGTACATAATTTGTGAGAGAGAATAAATACTAATTGGTCATTTGGTTTAATAAGGCATATAATGGGTGTAAGAGTAAATGGCTGATCTTATATATTGCAATCATGTGTACACTTGTTGTCCTTTGGTTAAATATTTATGATCGGATTTCCTATTATAATAAGTCTATATGCTGGAAGAGTGGAAGTAGCCATTAGTGAATTTCACCTCCACGACGGAAGAAATCAAGAGCAAGCCCGACTGGCCTTTTATGATTCCTTGGTGAGGTCTAGGTTCGGAAGAGACCTGATATATTCACGAGTCTCTCAACAGAGACGTAGGATTCTTCCTGAATCTGAATTTAGGGAAACAACCCTTATATCCTCCCTCTTTGATTTGACTGTTCTTAAACTCAATGAAGTTTTTATCATAGTTGCCTAATCTACTTGCTGATGCATCTGATTACAGTGTTCCACTGAAAAGTTTACAAACCTCATCCAAAACATGCAGTAGCATTTCATTTGAGCTGGAATTTGCTCAGGCATGCCTTTTGTAGTCGGACAATCCAAGTGGACTTGAAAGCTCCCGGTCTTGGTCGACACTCTGGGTGTTAAGTCGGAACTTCTAACGTCTAATTCTTCTGGTACGAGTTTTATGATTTCAGAAGAGAAGACACGTATTCAATCTCCCTCTAAGCTAGGCAACGTCTAGAACTATCGGGTATGGCGGTACGTCCTTTCACACATCTAGGCTAGCATAATAAACAGAGAAAGTCGTCCATGTGCGGAGAGAACCCAACGCGAAGGCCTCCATAATCTTCCCTTTTTTTGCCGGATCCAAGAAGAAAGAAGCTAGAGCTTCCTGCCGAGTCACCGTGTGCTGATTCCTGATTGCAACGCCTCCGACGTCCAGCCGGCCTACATGACGACTGCATTGCCGGGTCGATCGCCACTAGCCCTCTATGCTCACTCAGCAACAGCAATGGTCCAAAACAGGAGTACTCCACTCCGAACAGACTGGCAGTAGCGTCTCCGGGCTCCGGCCGCGACGATGACGACGTGACAGAGTACTCCTACAGCAGAGGCAGCCAGCCAGGGCTCCGGACCTCCGGTCGCGGTCGGCGTCGGCCCGACGGCCCCTAGCAGAACAAACAAGGCTCCGTTTGGTTTGGATGTTAAAGTTTAACAAACATTGTAGCACTTTCGTCTTATTTGATAAAAAGTTTTCAATCTTGGACTAATTAGGCTTAATAGATTCGTCTCGTAAATTACTCATAATTTATGCTGACATGCATGCAATTAGTCTACATTTAGTACTCATGCATTTGAAGGAACATTGATGTGATAGAAGTTAAACTTTAACGCACTCAAACCAAACAGAGCCTAACCAAGGCCTCGTTCACTTTCCCCTCCCAACCCAAAATATTTCCTCTTACACACATCACATCAAATCTTTCGACGCATGTATGGAGCATTAAACGTAGGTAAAAAAGATAACTAATTGCATAGTTTGTCTGTAAATGTCGGGACGAATCTTTTGAGCCTAGTTAGTCCATAATTGGACAAATTTTGTCAAATAACAACGAAAGATGCTACAGTAACTTTTCAGCTACTTTTCGCGAAGTGAACGCACGCCCAAGGGTCGCTGCCGAGGCGGGCCCCACACGGCCAGTCGCCTTCTACTCGTCCTCATCTGGGCTCCCACTGCTGCGGAGTGCGGAGCGTGACAAGGCATCAGGTGAAGTGAATGCATCCTGGACCCGGTGGTCCCGGCCGGCCGTGAGGTGTGGCCAGGCCGACTGACCGTGGTGGTTATGGTTAACGAGGACGTGCAAGTTGAGGCCTTGATTGCACGCCGTGATGGCCCCTGACCATCATCTGTTGCTGTTTTTTTTTCTTTTGAGAAAACAAAAATGATCCTGGGAGTTTTATTCGTACTAGTAGTAGTGTACATAACAACAGAACGGAAGATTACGGTCATGATGAATAGAGTACATGTTGTACCAAGTACCAACACATATCGGACTAAGCTCTCTGTCTTCGCACCAATACGGTTCAGCTCTGCCTTCTCCACGTACTTCATACACAAACGAGTCATCTTTATTTTTATTTTCAAAATCTATACCTAATAATAGTAAAGAGGCAAAATTCCAGGCTTTTTTTCGTCCATCCATTTTCTTTTTTGTCTGTCTTTTTCTAACTACCGAACAATAGAGAGTTTCTTTTGTCCGGACTTATATATATAACCTGTGCTCATACGAGTTAGAATAGCTCGCGTCTAGACCAATATGGAGTAGAAATCTAATCTAAATAGATTCCTCAAATCTGAGTACTCTAAATAGAACTCTTAATAATAAATAGAAAAAAATAAGAGTTACGTTCTTTATTTTGCACTGCTTTCTTTATTTACATATGAGTTAGAATAGCTCGCGTTTAGACGAATATGGAGTAAAGAGACAAAATTTGTAGCGTGTTTTTTTCGTCCATCTACCCTGCTGTTGCTCTGTTCCAAGCTTACCATCTAGCAAAAGGTTTCGTCTCAGTCACGCTATCATATTACTTCTCGGTCACCCGTGTCCTACCAAAAAGGAAAAAAAAGAAAAAGAGTTTTGTTATGGATCCACGTACGTTTTCCTTGCGTGCGCTTCGCCGGTTGCTAGCTGTAGGCCCTTACCTGCGTGTGCCTGACAAGTGAAGCTACAACAACACATGGCCTGTGTGTCACACTGTCATGTCCACAGTGGCAGCTAGCTTGGGCAAAGCAGCTTGCTTGCGTTCAGCACTTCGGCGCTTGCACCAACAAATAGCAGAAATAACTTTAGGGACATACAACAGCGTGCGTGGGCCATCATGTGTGTTTGACCAAGTACAAAATGTAATATTTGCTCATCAATTTTTTATTTGCACTTAGGAGCTCAAGTCCAGCATTACGATAAAAAAAGAGCTCAAGTCCAGCATTTGCATGGCGATGACACTGAACATACGTATCTATACATAATCTTAAAGTAGCTACAAAGCATTTCTATTGCCGATCACTCTACATGCAGTCTTTATATAAGTTAGAACAAAACAACATCCTCGTTCGCTAGATGGTTTCTGGCTGGCTGATACTGATTTGTTGTGAGAGAAAAACACTACTGAATGGCTGGCTAATTCTGGCTGATAAAATAAAGCGAACAAAGCTGAACGTATCCAAATATGAGAGTCTGATCCTCTATGATAAGCATACGAGTTATATCAGTGTGTCCAGGTACCGTGTGTGCAATCCAATCTCCAAGATAATTAAGATGCAATGCGTTTCCACAATTCATCATTCTCAAACCCGTATGCGGAGTCCGAACCAAAGACGGTCTGAAACTAAAGGCCAACTTCCATACAAGCTAGCGAGTTTATGTGCGCATTCAATTCAATTTTATATTGGTATATACAACTCCGTGCCTTCCATGCTCTTGTTCACGAGATAGGCTTTGAGAGAGTCAAATTGGTTATGTTTCATCTAGAGTTTGGTGTTAAACCAACAGGGAACAGGTGATAGTTTCTCCTATACAGTTTCGTGGAGAGATGTGGGGTCTCGCTTGGATGTGGACAATGAAAGGGAATTTTTTATGGACGAATAATATTAATTATAAGCTTCTTTGACGGCTGAAAGAAAGGGTATATTATTACCAATATTAACTCATATTATATTATGGATGTTATATTTATCATTATAAAAAATAGCTTTAACATTCTATAAAAGGAAGTAAATATAAATATATAACACACTCATGTCTTTATTTCTGTTTATATAGCTTTTTTTCTCCCATTGCAACGCACGGGCACGTTTGCTAGTATAGACTAAAAGTTAGAGAAACTATAATATCTTTTTTTTCGCTGGCTCCAACTTCTTCGTGGATGTCACGAGAAGTTGAAGCCATTTGGAGCCGTGCCATACATGGCATATAAGTTGACTTTGAATGAAGGAAACATAAGAGAATTCATCCAAGGTTGAAAATGTGGGCAAGGGTATTTAGCAATTAGCGGTACCTTGCTCAAGCCGTTAGGACAGCTATGGCGGTCGCTAAGGCATTTACCCTTTTAGCAAAGTACATGCGATTTATAGGACATGACATCCATTATTCTAGCAGAAATGTAAATGATTGCTCACATAACACAAATAAGAGATAAATAGTAGATAAGATATACTCCATCAATCCTAAATTTAAATCAACTTCTAGAATTTTCCTAAGTGAAACTATTTCAAAATTGACAAATTTATATAAAAGAATACCGATACTTATGACACTAAATTGGTATAACTAAATATATCATGGAATATATTTCTCATTATGTACTTATTTGGTGGCGTAGATGTTGTTAACCTTTTCTAAAGTTGGTCAAACTTAAGAAGGTTGACTTAGGATGATTCTAGGAGTTGGTTATTTTAGGACGGAGAGAGTATATAACATTAGCACTTGTCCAATAGCCTAATACATAAGTAAACACCAACTGACCAACTAGACAATCAAATATCGGTTGTTTAAGTTCTTAACATAACATGTGTAATCTATTTAGTGCTGCTAAATGAATAGCTTGCTAAGCTGTTTAGTGTCGCTATCACCTAATATAGTGCCAATGGCGGCGGCCATAACGTAGGGAAAAAAGCAAAAATGTAGCAGGGAGAAGCTCTAGTCGCTGTAGCGTTGCTATAGCCCGTTATTTTCAATGTTGGATAATTTTATAGAATAATTAGAATTCTATTAAAATTTTTCCTCTCTAACACTGTGAAAAAACGGGTCAAACAAGAATAATCTATTGCGTACGAATCTTACCAATTGCCTCCACGGGCAGATACACGGCTGTCAGCTGTAAAAGACGCCTATGTGCACACAAAAAAAAGAGACGGGTGAAACAAGAATAATCTATTGCACACGAATCTTTAGTATGGTGCCCAGCCTTTTGAAGAAAATCGTTTGTCTTTCATGCATGTGCGCTCCATCCAACTTGCAGCTTCCATGTGTGTTCTTTTTATTTTGGTTGCCTCGAGATATCGGGATACTATGTGTTTTTCTATTCGTGTATTTTGTGGCACACTGATTTATCAAATTAAACTTGGCTAACTATATCTAGATTTGTACATGTGTTGGGCCTCGGTTCTTTGCTTTGAACATATATTGGGGATTTTGGGAGTTTTAGTTGAATCACATTTGAGTAAACTAAATTAGACCCCTTTAAAAAGGACGAAAGATGTAGTATAACATGAACAACAGTTCTTAAACCTTTTGTATGAGCCTTTAAACTTGTCAAATATGCCGGTCACGATAAAAAATATTCCTAACAAAGATGCATTATGTAATAATAAACCATGTAGCATTGCTAACATCAAGCTTCACATGTCTGGCGCTCATTACATGCTATGGTCTCTTCGCTTGAGCCTCTGCAATGGCCTCACAAATTAGCAAGCACTAGGGATGGCAATGGGTTAGTAATTATGTGTTTGGTTTTTGAGGGATGATTGGGGATGTGATGACTCAATCCAAGTAAGCATCTCCAAGAGTTCCACATATTTTATTCCCCAAACCAGGTGTTTGCCAACTCCCAAAATAAGTATGAGAAGGAAAAAAAAAGAGGCCATCTCCAAGAGTACCCCATATGTGACTTCCAAAATATCAAAATTGTGGCCCCACACTCTTTTTTCTGTGCGGCTTTTATTTTTTCCGTCGCGAGGTCGCGACCCTCGTCGCCTATGTTGCACCGATACTTCACCAAAGTGTCGTACCGGTATCGGATACGTATCCGATACTCCGATACCCCGATGCTCCACCGATAGTCGTATCGGACAAGTATCAGAAAATTGAGATAAATAAATAAATAAAATTAATCTCGATACTTTGTCGATACATCCTCATACACCACCGATACTTTCGAACCCGGAACCCAATACATACCATCCAACCTATCGAGGAAAATCGAAGAAGATAGCAAGCTAGGAAAGATGTGTACAACAGATGACGACTGCGGTAGCTAGAACTCAAGCAGCACGTGAATATAGAATTTATTAGAGGTGTGTCGGGTCTACTTGAGTACTAGGCTACTGGCATGCACACCATTGAACATTAGTTTGTATGACCACTTTTGTTAGTTTTTTTGTTGTTTTCTATTACTATTAATGATACATATACATATTAGTAATATTTATTATTTATAATATATATACTTGTCGTATCGGCGTATCCTTGATTTTGAAAAATGAAGTATCGCCGTATCGGTATCGGCGTATCCGTATCCCGTATCGGTGCAACATAGCTCGTCGCATCTAGGTCGCCGCCGCTTCCCTTCACGGTCCTGCCGATCACCAGCCCACAGTAACCGGCGGCAGCCAGCCACGGCCGGCTCCCTTCTCCCCGCAGGTACATCGATCCCAGCCGGCCGCCAGGCACTGCACAGTACCATGCAGCAGGCAAGTACTCCAATGCAAACAAAGCTGCTGGCTGCCGGCCCTCAACACAAGCTAGCAGCAGACGAAGGAACACAGTACCATGCAACAGGCCTTGAGATTAATTCCAAACCAAATAATACTTCATAGATTAATTCCAAACCAAACAACGCAGGTCACGATAATTTACGCAGAAAGATCCACGGCAGAGCATCGTCCTGCGCCTAGCGGCCGTGATCACGTACCGTCACGTGCGCGCCCGGCAAGGGCTTCGCTGTCGCCGTCGTGAACGACGCGAGCGCTCCAGGCCGCGGTTCGACCTGCTCTTCGTGTAGCCCAACACAGCGTAGCCCAACACCCTGTAGGCCGCCATGAAGGCCACCATGACGCCGACGTTGCGCCAACTGCACTCTTCCCTGAGTCCCTCGCGCCGTAGAGCACCTCGTCCCCAGTCGCCACGCACTCGCCCAGCGCCATATCACCAGCAGGAAGAGCTGCGTCTCGCGCACGGGGAGAGGCCAGCGAGGATCTTGAGTAGGGTCGACTTGCGAGCGGCGCAGATCCGCTCCCCTGACGGAACCTTGGCGATGGCGCGAAGGAAACTCGTGCGGGAAGTAGTCGCGGGAAGGAGGAGATGCCGCGAGGAAGCTCGGATGCGCGAGACTACCATGCGCGCATTTTTACGCACGGAGGGGGAAGATTTGCCAAGTGCCAAAGATGGAGAAGCGATATGGGGTACTTTTGGAGATGAGTTTTTCTTTTTTCTTTTTCCAAAAAACATGGATGGGGAAGAGATATGGGGAACTTTTGGAGATGCTTTTAGACTGTGTTTGGTTGAGGGTCGACTAATGGGATTCAGGGATGTCCTGTCCCCACAAATCAATCGGATGTGGCGGTCCCTTGTGCACGTTGTTGCTCTTCCGTCCATGATCGTGCGGTGGTAAGCGGGTAGGAGGTGCGTGAGGCATGGGGTGAGCGGCTTGAGTTGTTGTTGGCGCGGGTCAAGACCCACAGGCGGATGGTTGGAGTCATCCCATAAAAAAACAGGAATGAAATCATCCCACCGTACCAAGGTATGGGTGGAGTAAATATCTCCCGCCATGAATTGCCTAATAATAAGTAAAATTTTATACCAGTATTTTTACGCGTGGATAAGATTTTATACCGATGTCTACACCTATCATGTATAGAATAGATGGAATTCTTTGTATTTTAAACACTAACAGTTGAAATGATATACTCTCATTCGTACCTAGGACAAGATCTCCGTCGACTCCACTCCTTGTCGTTCTACTAGTATCGCTGGTGTCATAGCTCATCAAAGTTTCAAGCCCACCTCTCCCGCGGGGTCTAGGTTATCAAGGTTATTAAGTTGTTTGACTAATTGTGATTAGTCAGATTTACTTGTGCCATGGTGATCGGTTATACACAATAATTAGTCACGATCAATTCTGATTGGTTAGGATTAGTTAGGCTTATTGATGCCATGGTGACTAGAATCGATTAGACTATTTTGTAGACATTAGGTCAATAGGAGATGGTAGTGTCATTTCCCTGTTCCACCATCGAAACATGGATTAAAACCTATCTCATCTCTTATCTCCTTATCCCAGCCCCTAATTCGCATGAACCAACCGTCCAACCGCCAGCTACGGTGTTTACCGTGCTTTTCCGTAGTCCCATTGGCCAAAGGAGGAAAGAAGGAAAGAAAAAAAAATCCAAAAAGAAAAGAAAAGGCCAAGAAGAAGGGGGGCAAAGTGGGAAACCATCAAGTTCCACAAAATCTCGCACTGCTTCGACTCCACCGCCGCCTCCTTCTTTCCTTCCACTCCCACCTGCTCTCCTCGCCGCCACCTGCGCCGTCAGAGCACCGAGCAGTCCGCGACCGCGCTGCCGCTCTACGACGGGCGACGGCGCCGCAGCCCTAGTCGCAGCCGCCTCCGCTGAATTCGGGGGCTCTCCGAATACCGCCTCCAATCGTCTGCGTCCGGGTGCAACTGAATCCGGCATCACCCTGTGCCGCCTGGCATGGCACTCCCGAGAGGAGGGAGGAGGGACTCAACAGGTCAGAAAATTTTGAGACGAGTGTCGGTGGTTTTGGGTGCATCTTTAGTCGATCGATTCCCTTAAAAAGGAAAAGACCTAGGTTGATTCCTTTATCAGAGTGGATACTTTACTTGCTGTCATGGTTGTTGACATTGGGTAATGAGCCTGAATGGGGCTGAATGGGATCCAAAATGACTATTAACCTTAATGGGAAACCTACATCCGCAGACCCTAGGGGGGGAGGCTGTCTTGAAGGTTTATGAAACGTTGCTGTAACCTTTCCCATTTCTTAGACGTACGGTTGGAGAAATTGATAGATTTCTGTGTTTTTAGCTTTCATGGTTCTTCTTCCACAGCGAGATGAATCTGCATTCTTCCTGCGCATTCATTAATGCCATATTATTTAGTTTCCTTCACTTCAGGATCTTATTAGGTCCTTATGGTTATTAGGTGAAACTGTTTTTTCCCCTTCACCAATATGGTGGTTGTGGTTCATTTCTGCAGGTTAAGGTACCATCTTTGTAGACTCGGCTGAACAAATTGGTTGTCGGTATGATGAAGACTAAGACGAGTAGGAGCTTACAGAAATCTGGGAGAGGTAATCAGTTCCAAGGAGAAGGGCCAAACTGGGTTCTTGTTGCTGGCGGGGTTTTGCTTAGCACGCTTTCAGTCAAGATTGGGTGCAAACTAAAGCAGTTGTTCGACGAGAAGCAGCAAAATAATACTTCCAAAGGTCTTATGTCATCTCATGCCCCTATCTGCAGTTCCAATCTTGATCTTGTCTCCATATTCTTTGTACACTGGTTGCTTACTGTGCAAAATTGCAGCTAAAAGAAGGCCTGAAGCATGTGAGCTGCACTCAGATCTCTACCGGTTCAGTGACCAAACTGGCTGCTACTACTGTATGTCAGGTGCTTTATCTGTAACTTTTGCTCTGTTCTGTTTCCTGTTACTCACTTATTTGTGAACATTGTAGTTTATATCGCACTGAATTTAGTGCTAGAATACAGATCTGGCATGTTTGGGGGCTAACCTGGACTATTGGTTGTTTCCTGCTTATTGGTGGACCTTTTAATCTGAAGGGCTTGGAATATTTTCAGCACACATTAATTTAGTGCTAGAATACAATTTTAGAATGCAAGTTTTTAGACCTGTGTTATATGTTTGGCTCTGTGTTAACTTGTAAACAAAATGCCCTTTGTCGCTGTCCTCTAACCTTGAAGTTATCTGATGCAGTTTTGTAGTTTCTTTCATTAATGCAATAGGCGGAACCTATGTAGCAAGGATATGTATGCGTAGATACATTTTAGTATATTTTTTAAAAACATAATAATGATGACATGAGCTAACAATGGAGCCCTGAAGTTGATGGAGCTTTGAGAAGCTGCAATGGCACTACTTGTTGCTGCCATTTCTGGATTGGAAAAGTTAAGCAAACAAACACTAGATCTGAAAGAGAAACAAATAAGCCCTAGCAAAATTGACTATGGGAGAAGGGATATAGGAAGAAAAATGGAATATGGGAGAGGGAACAAATTCATTGCCAGTCACTGCTGACTATGTGGCCTGTGCGCCCCGATTAGCTCCCGGGGCTATTGTGCGGCATTGTGGCATGTGGGAGGCCATGCAAGCCCGTGCATCGCTGGCTCACTGCTGCCTTGCTGGCAGCAGGTTGCCAGGTTCTAGAGGGTGCGACCTCATGGAATCGTGTGTGTACCATGTGCATGTTGCGGTGGGGTGGACTGGAGGTTAGGGCAAGGCAGGGGGATGTGTGCAAGGGTGATGAAGTGTGCTGGGCTGTATCTCCGAAGCAGGCCAATACATCTCTGCCCACATTTCTGTCTCTCTTCTTTTATATGTAGTTGCTGTGTATGCGTATCTGTCTCTTCTGCCGTCTTGCCCTAGAGTGTGTGTGTGTGTGTGTGGGGGGGGGGGGGGGGGGGGGGGGGGGGTTGGACAATTGCATTGCAGGTCTCTGGTGTTTGCATGCATAAGAGTCGTACATATCCACAAAGTAATAGTCTGACTTAATGATTATGTCATTCTACCAAATTTCCAGCTTTTGATACGAGTTTGGCATTTAGAGACATTGATAATTTCATTGTTTCTGGCTGTTGCTTTCACTATGCTGATTGAACTGCTCGTACATTTCCACAAAGTAATAGTCTGACTTAATGATTATGTCATTCTACCAAATTTCCAGCTTTTGATACGAGTTTGGCATTTAGAGACATTGATAATTTCATTGTTTCTGGCTGTTGCTTTCACTATGCTGATTGAACTGAATTAATAAATTTAGTTCTTGGGTTGGATTTTACACTAGTTCATTATTGTTTCTTTGTTGGTGGCATGAAAGTTCTTTCCAAAACTTGTTATTACTAATTCCTATTAAATGTGCAGGGCTTGCAAATGGTGGAGTGGAAATCAAGCAAGCACCTGCAAGTCCTGTACCCAAATCAGTTGAATCCTCACTTCCACTTGTCAAGATACCCACACCAGAGTCAAGCAAAGAGAACAGCGGTGTTATGTGGATATCCTCACCTGATCGGCTTGAAGATCCTCGAAGGCCATTTCAGTACTCTAACAGTTCTGGCTCTCCCTGTGTTTCAGAATCAGGATCTGACATTTATAGCAAAAGAGAGGTCATACAGAAGCTAAGACAGCACCTCAAGAAACGTGATGAGATGATCATGGAGATGCAAACTCAGATTGCTGATCTTAAGAACTCTCTTAACATTCAGGTGACACAGTCCACCAATCTGCAGTCTCAATTGGATGCTGCCAATCGTGATCTGTTTGAATCCGAACGAGAGATTCAGCATCTAAGGAAGATTATTGCAGATCATTGTGTCGCAGAAGCACCCTCTCATGAGAAACCTTTGCAAGCTGGACATTGGCAGTCAGATGCCGCAAATGGGCATTCCAACGGCTATGCTGATGGTAGTGTTGATGATGCTGACCTGCATTGTGTTAGCATTGAGAAGAGGAAGGGAGAGGTAGAGAGGGTGGATATGCTCAAGAAAGAGGTTGTTGAACTGAAGGAAGTCATCGAGGGAAAGGACTTTGTGCTTCAGAGCTACAAGGAACAGAAGGTGGAACTGTGCTCAAAGATCAGGGAGCTGCAGGAAAAGCTCTCAGCACAAGTGCCAAACATCTTGTAAGATCTATGTGTGGTGCTTTTTAGAAGATTGAATCTAAGCATAATGTTGCATGTCCCATGAGCAGCAGAGGGGGTCCTGCTTAAGTGAGGATTGCAGGAGAAGCTCTTGGCATTTGGCAATCGTCAGGCATGCCAAACACCATGCTAGGATCTTTTTGGAATTCTTCTCTTTTCCTTTTTAGAGAGGAACTTTGCATAATGTTAGGTTGATTTGTTTTTTTTCTTGGCTGTCATAATGTTAGGTTGGTTTGCTTTCTTCCTTTTTCAATATCTGGCCCTTGGTTGCTCAAAGTTTACAAAGGGATTCTTTTTTCTCAGTTGCTAGGCCTAGGGTAATTCAATTGAACTTCATGCTCAAGTTGCTGTACAGGTTCTCAGATTTCAGGAGACAAAAATCTGTAGTGTGCCTCTGCCTCCTCTTTCAGGGCAGTTCTGCTTTTAGTGGTCTTTGGAATGTTGGGTCGATGACATTTCTACAATGAGATTTGCAAGAACTATGGCATTGCTCTTGTTTGTGATTCCTTCTGGATGAAAAGCAACTTCGTCGATGACACGCTGTATGACGTTGCTCATTGTTCATCTGATAGTTATTGGGGTGTGGGTAGTTGCAGAACACAATGCATGTGATGGGGCTACAGGTAGCATGCAGTATTGTAGCATGCTACATCAGTCGCCAGCTCATGCGAAAACTCTTGCTCTTGCCTTCGCTCACTCAAATCTGAGATCGTACGCAGGAAAATACTAGAATGAGCAATGTACTTAGGGGGTGTTTGGTTTGGGTGTTAAAGTTTAACAAACACTGTAGCACTTTCGTCTTATTTGACAAAAAGTTTTCAATCTGGGACTAATTAGGTTTAATAGATTCGTCTCGTAAATTACTCATAATCTGTGCCGACATGCATGCAATTAGTCTACATTTAGTACTTCATGCATTTGAGGGAACATTGATGTGATGAGAGTTAAACTTTAACAAAAGCAAACCAAACAGGGCCTTATACTTTAAGTTTGGTCAAATAGATGTGTCACATGATACATTCTTGGTAGCGTGATCCCCTATTGTGTCCCTATTGAAAGTGAAGGGTTGGTTTGAGCCAAGCTTACATATCTTTCAGATGGTGCATCAAATTATCAGTCGCTAAAATTTAAAGAATTATTCTAATATTCTAATATATATGTATTCAAATACACTGTCATATATTGTACACTTGTCCTACACTGTACACTTTTAGAGCAGCTTTTGGCAGTGTTAGGCACAGTACATAGAGGTAAAAAGCACTCAAATGGCAGTAGAAAGTAATAGGAAATTTTCTTTCCAGGAAACCTAAAGTCTACAGCCACATGATGCAAATCTAGGCCGTGTTCACTTCCCCATCCCAACCTAAAATATTTCCTCATCCACCCATCACATCAAATCTTTCGACGTATGCATGGAGTATTAAATGTAGGTAAAAAAGATAACTAATTGTATAGTTTGTCTGTAAATGTCAGGATGAATCTTTTAAGCCTAGTTAGTCCATAATTGGACAAATTTTGCCAAATAACAACAAAAGATGCTACAGTAACTTTTCACCTACTTTTCACAAAGTGAACACACCCCTAGCTAGTATGCTGAATCCGGGCATTGTAAGCCTTGTCTGGGTCAGTTTTAATATTCTGCTCGTATAATAAGACAGGCCAGATCATATAACCTAGCTCTAGCTTGTTAAAGAAGCTGATCTTGTTATGTTGACTTTATCCCTGATTCCATCACTGTCAGTGCAAGCTAAAGTGAAGTGGATATACAACTGGATCTCTGACTCTGTCGCAGAGGACAAGGAATATGATTTTGTTTTAATTTTCTTCTCAACACAACAAAGGAAAAGATATATGCATGGTCCCAGTTAATCGATTAATTAGTTGAGCAGCCTATTCTTGAGAATTTTATGAGCCTTTGAAGTGTCGTTGCTCAGCATGAATTTGAAGTTTGTAGGTTGGCGCTAACGTTTTTTTTTTCCATTGAATACGCAAAGATTTACGCATCATTTTAATTAAAGTAGAAGAGTTTAACCATATCAACGACACGTTTCTATCGAGCACCCTAGGAGATAACAGCAAGACAGACGAAGACTGGACCGTCCTAGCAAGCGAATTCAAGTTTCGATATTATACAAATGGTATACAATTGATATAAGCACAGCGGTGTAACCTAAGAGGTGCCCTTGCGTCTCCAATGCTGCCTGCATGAGCCTTTCTCGCCATCCGCGAAGAGAGCGTCCAGTGGTTTGATGTTGGATGCAGTCAGCTTAGCGTCGAAGAGCCCCTCGTAGGCCTTCTGTCCCGACACGCTTGGTGTTGATAGACCAGTGAAGAAGCCCATACGCTACATGACAAAGACCTCATCTTGCCTGCAAGCAGGTACTTGAGAGAGGCTCTGAGCCGTCAGATGCTTGCTCCGCAGCGAGAGCGCCGGCTTAGCAGGTGACGGCTGGCGCTAACGTGCACTATAAGATAATGAGTCGTCATGACTCCTACTGCTGATAAAAGAGACTCGTGAATCATGATGGAATACTGTCTCTAGTCACCATATGATGCATGCTAATCAGAGTCGACCGGTTTATAGGGACGTCTCATAAATGACTCCACTAATCCGTTCGGTGGGAACGAAATAAACGATGGTCAAAGTGCGGTTGACATGAATTTGCATGCACATTGTGTTTCCACTCTCTATGTTCTTTTTTATATATAAAAAAAATAATGCATATTGTTTCACTTTATCATACACAGCTAATGCACGTTCAGGTGTTTGAGCCGTCGATCTTTTGTTGGCTCACATGATAAGCGTTCCTAGTCCTTTATCCCAACTCCAGCGAGCTGGTTAGGGTTTGGGGTTCGGAGCGGTGATACCAGTGTGGCCTGCATTGGCGGACTACCAATGAAGAAGGTTAGATCAAAGGTTGCAATGGCGTCCGACGCAACGTCACTATGTGTTCGTGCGTGTCAAGCTACCGGCTGCTGGATTAGGCGGCAAGCACCTAACCGCTCACGATAACAATATCGACGTGATGAACTGACGATGTTGTAGGACTTCAGTCGAAGCGTCACTAGCCCTTGTGGCCTATAGGTTAATACGCGCGTCGGGTGATTGTAATCGAATAGGTAAGTTTTTTTTTAATTTTTTTTCACACACATATGTACACTTAGTTATTGTCATACTCTTTTTTTGTGGAACTAGTTATTGTCATACTCCTATATGTAGCAAAAAGTTATACCGATCGCAAACCACATGTACACCTAATAACCCGCTAACCGCACACTCTATTTAAGTTGGTCAACACCATTTTTAGCGGACAAATTCTATCCCGCATCTTTGCTCTACGATTCCATAAATAGGCGTACGTCCACAATTCCCGGCAGCTGCAAACGCCGAAACCGCGATGCACGCGCTGTATTGTACAGTACGTTCTCCAAACAAGAGATCTCAGCCTATCAGATCCAGGAACAATGCCGAGTCGTTAATATAAGCACGACCACAAGGCCGCAAAAGTGCACGACTCGGGTAAGCATGGCCATGGCATACGTGGACCGGAGACACATGCATAGTGTTACTACTAGAAAAGAGGGGAGGAGCCATGTATAGGCCTCGTTTGGCACGGCTTCACTTCACCAGTGGAGCTATTTTTTTTGGCTTTAGCTCTACGAACAGCTTTATTGGTGGAGCTGAAGCCGTTTTAGACCCCGTTTGATAGGGGTTCACTTCACCAGTGGAGCCATTTTTTTTAGCTTCAGCTCCACGAACGGCTCCATTGGTATTAGTAAACTGTTTAGAAAAAGGGCTTCACCTTTGTACCATGCATGCCTGAGAGAGGACAAATGTCCAACATACTCCTGTGTACGCTTCACGTTTGTATCACGCATGCAGATGTACGTTTCTATATTTTTTTCATCCGAGTAAATTTGAATTTAACATTTTAAATTCAAAAGTTATTAAATTATAAATAAAATTCAAAAATTACAAATAAAAAATAACACAAGGAACTCGCAACCAATAGTATTGCATTGCTTTTTGCACGGTACGAATCTGTTCAAACAAATATGCCCGTTCAAGATGATGATATAGTACACAAATCATATATCATGATATAATGCAAACATATATAATCACGACGAATAATATATCAAAAGTGACAAACAATAGATGTATGCTGGTCACAATATTGTAGTAGCTATTGACAAAAAAATGCTAACATCCAAATCAAAGAATATTGCTAGCTGTTGATAAATATGACAAGCCGAGCCAGGCCAGGGGCCTCTGCCGATGGCGCCAGGCCAGGCGCTCTTCTGCGGGATGCGTACAGGCAAATGAGAGGGAAGAGAAAAGGTCGCGAACAGAATGACGAGGTGCGGCGCTTTTTTTCCGGTGGCAATTCACGTAATTTTGTCAAGTACTAAGGGCAGGGGGTCACGGCGCTGGAGAAGGAGCCAGGAGAAGCCACTATTTTTGGCTCCTTCCCACCCCAAGACATGTGAGAGCATGTTTTTAGGGGCTCCATCGGTGGAGCCATTTTATTTTATCTCGTTTGGCAGAAAACGGCTCCAAATGGCTCCTGAAGCCGCTGGAGAAGCCTTGCCAAACGGAGAATCTCTATCTTCTTTGTATATATATAGTCTATCTATATCTATATCTATAAATCAATTTATTATTTTCTAGGCTAAAAAAATACCAAACACTATCGTCATTATCGCTCCGCTCGGCTTGCCTCGGGATTTCGGCTCGCTCGGTCTCCGAATACGGCAGGACTAGCGCTCGGATGTCCGAACGAACGCCCGCGGCTGCTCTATTTCCCGAGGTACGCGTGGATGGCATGAACCTCAGCTTGCTGTGGGGCCACCACTCGAGCATCGTGCCCGCCGTTAGCCCAACCGGGGCCACCACCTCCCACGCGCTCGTCGGGCCACCACATCCGCAGGCATCACGCTCAAACTGCTTGAGGGAAGGGAGGGGAGGGAGAGGAGAGGGCGAGGCGCGCCGCGCGAGGAAGGAGCCGAAGCCCTGTGGCAGGCCGTTGTCCGCTAGCCACTGTCGCCATTGCAACATGTGCAACATCCGCTCTACTTTTGAAACGTCCAAATAGAACATTTGCGACATATGTCTGAAGACAGATAAAACACTTGAAACATGCGTCTGAAACACTTGAAAAAAATCTGAAACAATTGAAAAGTCATTACAAAAACATATGCAACATTCAAATACCACACTTGCAATATTTGTGTGAAACATATGCAACATCTAAATAAACACACTCGCAACATATGTCTGAAAAAACAGATGAAACATTTGGAACACACACTTGCAATATATGTGTATTGCCATTGCAACATATGCAACATCCCGATCTACTTTTGCAATATCCATATGAACAATTGCAACATACCTCTGAAACATCTGAAACAGTTGAAACATACACTTGCAACATGCGCTTTCAGCAAACCCTGGCAGACGGGTGGCCGGGCGGAGCACTACACAGCGGGATCCAGCGCTAGGTCACGGTGGAGAAGGAGGATGGAGCCACAACGCCGTGGAGGAAGTGGGGCCCGGGACAGAGATGGCGACGGAGAGCGCTCACAGGGCCCGCCTCATAGGCACGGGAGGAAGGAGCATGGTGGGAGGAGAAGACGTTGTCATGTCGACACTGTAGGCGCTGAGACAGCACAGCTGGACAAGAAGACGCCACGAGCGAGGCGGGGAAGGGTGTCGTCATGCTGTGCGCCGCGAGCTTTCTTCATGGGGCTGTTGCTCAACGCCTGAGTGACGCTGCTAACGCCGCCATCGAACGTGCCTTCAGGCCGCGGCTCCAGGATCCCTCTGTTCTCGGATGGCTGCAACCAGAGTAGGCATGGAAGTAATTATCGAGCGAGCCTTAAGAGTTTTAGATGGACCGTGAACGGGAGCACGCCGAGCTGGTCTACAGGATCAGAAGGCACGTTTGGACGAATGGATGCCCTCACCAGATCATTATCGCTCCTACCAACGTGCGCTCCCAACAAGGAAAAAAACCAAATCAAATCAGAAAAAGGAAAGATGAGAGAGATGTCGTTTAGATTTTGCGCGCTATTGTTACCTACACAAACTACTCCCCCGTCCTCATCCTTTTTTAATAAAATTTCCGCGTACCTTTCGAAAATGACCAAATCAATACGGTCTGCTCACGTTTTCACCATCAATCAAAGAGTAAAAAAATTGAGCAACAGGGGTACGGTGGCAACAAAGAATAACCCGAAGCATCAAAATATTTGACTCCATCACCCAAGGCCTAGGCAAAACACCTGCTACCAATTACCTAACCCAAGTTATCCGAACCCGGGGTACTTATCCCAAATTGGATAGCGATTCTAATTTCACAAAATTAGTTTAGGTAATTTGGGACTTGTCAAGTGTGCACCGGACCAAAATAGGACTGGGCACATAATTCCAACGGTCGGCCACGGCTAGTTGAGGGAAGGGCACCGAACCTGTCTGATGTGCCGCACTGGACATGTCCGATGCCTGTGCATAAAGCTGTTGCAGCTTTCATCGGCTAGTTTCAACTTGGGGGCTATATGTGGTGTGTAGGAGTTGAAAACATGCCAAGGAGCTAGTGCTCTCCACATGAATAGAGCTTAGTAAAACACGTGATGATTAGTGTAGGTGCTTTGTGAAGTACTTAGACTAGTTAGATCACTGCTAAATGCGTTTGCTTTCGGCTTAGTCCTAGTGTTTAGTGAGGTTTGCATACCTCTTACCACTCGGTGCTTGCACATACCATTGTTTCATTTGGAGGGACTTGCAGTCTTGCGGGATCATACCAAACACGTTTGTGGTGTGGGCATCACTATGTATCAGAGGGAACGAGGCTCGTGGCGTTTTGACCGGAAGCTCGACAGTGAAGACAGTAGGAACGATCTGAGAGAGGCCATCTCAGAGATCCACTCGCGCGTGGAGAAGGCCCGGAGGCTATAAACAGAGTTGTCTGATTGGGAGCTTGGCCCTTGCGAGGTCATCCTTGCGAGGGGCTCCAATAAGGACTAGGGAAAGCTTGCGCGCTTCTCGATACCTCGGTAAAAATACCGGAGTCGTCGACGGGAGTTTGCATCTCTATCTCAATTAAGCCTGCATTTACATTGTGTACTTAGGTTATGTGCTTTACTTTTCTAGCTTAGTTGATAAGTTCGGAACTTAGGTTGCATAACTCTTTTGCGATAGAGATAGCAACACACCTAGCTAAATCTTAGTTGCACATTTAGATGGTTTAATTTTTACATAGGTTTTGACTAGAAGAAAAATAGAGGCCTTAGTTTAGAAATAGTTTTTAAGTTACCTAATTCACCCTCCTCTTAAAGCTCATTTGGCACCGCTCCGAGCCTCAGCTTCCTCGCAGCGCTGCCAAACACT
Source organism: Saccharum hybrid cultivar R570 (assembly GCA_038087645.1). Classification (NCBI taxonomy): domain Eukaryota; kingdom Viridiplantae; phylum Streptophyta; class Magnoliopsida; order Poales; family Poaceae; genus Saccharum; species Saccharum hybrid cultivar. The sequence goes on along the minus strand of JAQSUU010000191.1, from coordinate 2,667,100 downwards.
TAAAAATACAACTGGATTTTGGTGGAGAGCTGACGAGAATCACTTCTCCATTTACACTACGAGCTGGGAGCTAAAAAAAATCCACTCTCCATCGTTTCCCGCTCTCCGCATTCGTTTGCCCTAGGAATCACTTTAGAATTGATTCTCAGCTGTTCTCCACCTTGCTCCTCCCTAGAATCACTCTCTCGAAAAATGAAAAAGTGAAGCTCAAGAATTAAGAAGTGAAACTCTACAAAGTGGCCCTTAGTCATCACGATCCCTTCATGACTATTTGAGTTAGTCGTGAATACGTTTAGCACCACTATTATTGATTGAGGCAAATATTCATTCCTTGCTATTGATGACTATAATCTATGCATCTTCGTTGTGATCTTTAATTAATATAAATGATGTATTGAATAATTTTTAAATTATTTGATTTTAAACATTAATTGAAGTGTTGCAACAATTATAATACACAAAAATAACAGCTTTAGTAGCTTCTGGTTCCACCGTTACCATTCTATTTTTGCCAATAGAAGCAGTTTTCGGAAGCTGTATCAAACAGAGCCTAAAAAGTATGCATGAATGAGGTTTAACAAGCAGATATATATGGATGGAGTTAAAAGATAAATTTTGAACTCATCGATACTTTACATTTCAAAAATCTCTTCTTTTGCTCAAAAATATTGTGAGAAAACCTTTTCTTCTTAATATCTTTGTTTTCTACAGTATTTTTTCTTCCAGAAATGCTTCGTTGGTTCTTGTGTGCGTAATAAATATTGGGTCCGTGGAGGTGGTTTGGAATTTAGAGTACTTAAATGCGGGAGAGCTGTCGTCTCCAGTGGTTTGGTTTTTGCTATTACCCCCCATATTTAATGCCTTCTTTCCTTTGACTTCCATTGTATTATTTCGCGACTGCACCCTCTTCATGTGACGTTATTGCCTCTAAGGGCCGGTTCAGTTCCAAAATTTTTGGCAAAACGATACTGTAGCGATTTTCATTGTTATTTGGCAATGAGTGTCTAATCATGGTCTAATTAGGCTTAAAAGATTTGTCTCGTCCATTTCGTCTAAACTGTGTAATTAGTTTTATTTTTATCTATATTTAATGCTTTATGCATGTGTCCAAAGATTGTGACAGGGAATCTTGAAAAATTCTGCAAATTTTTTTTTGGAACTGAACATGGCATAAACTTTTGGTACAGATTCTTCTGCTAGTGCTACCATTTTTCATTTACTCAAATGGGTTCATTGATTGAAAATGTAAGGACCATTTTATCATAACTTCAACGTTCTGTACAGTTACTACTTTTACCAATGCAGAGCCCTCGAATACTACCCTGGGTCCCTGGCTATATAGGAGTAGTTCCACAGGGTGTGAAGTGCTGGCCTCTAGCTATACTGCCAAATGAGTGCACATATATACATGTGTATTCTTTGGCTAGTAGATGGATCTGTTTGATACATATAATTAGTTATCAGTTGAGGTTAAAAATTAGTTTAAATTAGCTATGGTTGACTAGCCAACTAGCTAATAACGAGTTGAAGACTTGGCTAAAAAATCAGCCCACCTATTATCTCTTCTATTAGGATGTACTAGATCCATTAGCCCTTGTATCTAAACTGATCCTAAGTATATTTTGTTGTCGGCCATTTCTTCTACACTTTATTTGGCGATGTTCTCCAAAGTATAACTTTGAAACACCCCCTATTGCATATACTTGTGATATTATTAAAATTGCTATGACATCATGAAAGTGTATTTTAGAAAAAAAAATACTACATGATTTTTGATAATTGTAGCCTGACTATTTTGAAAAAGATAGTATCTGAATTACCTTTGGAATGTTATATAACTAGGGCACGTTTGGCAGGCAGTGGCAAAGCCTGACTCGCAGTCAAGGGGGCAAATTGTCCAATATGTTGCTCTCTAGACGATCATTTATACTTGCAAATATAAGTATATAAACCTTCAGTAATCTTTCATAGCAAAGGGGTCGGAGCCTAGTATGACCTGCACTAGGCTCCGCCTGTGTTGGTAGGGTGCCAGATTCCCGTAGAAATATTTTGGATCCAGATTCCCTTTAGAAACATTTTCTGATGAATCAGAATTACTTCATGGAACCATTTGACTAGCTCACTAGATTCTTAAAACCATAACTAGAATCAGGAGAAATTGGGTTTTTGGTGTTTCTCTAGACTAGTAAAAAATCGGAATTGGTTTCAAGTGATTCTCCCTGGAATATTTCTCTTTGTGACGTTTGACGACGATTCTTCTGAGAATATGAAATGTTTTGCCAAACACATCTTTAATTGGCCTCTTGACCAAAACTATATAAAGTCATAAACATAAATGAAAATTAAGAGACAATACACTTGTTTCTTTTTCAAGCAAGTATATATTGCAAAGCATTTATTCTGGACACTGGAATTGAATACATATTTGTTGAAAAAAATGGAGAAGACCCAAATGTTAGAATTTCACTACTCAAGTTTTGAGCAAATGCATAATATCAAGAGGTCCCCTGAAGTTCAGCATAATCTCAACACTGAACGCCAACAGATCTGAAATCCAGCAAAGTTCTGTACCGTGAAACGTCCTAGCAACTTGTGGTTTAAGCAATCCAAGGACCCCGTTTCATGGACCTCGAGGGGCCTAATTGTAAATACAAATAGAGAGAGAGAGAGGGGGAGTGAGGTGCATACGAAATTTATTGCGCACCTCTGCCTCTCACGCCTTTTATTTAAGAGGCCACCCCCCGGGGTTTGGATTTTTTTTTCCCAACTCCGAATTCTCCTGGTCGTTGGGCCCGTGATCGGCTGATCCCCTCCTCATCCCATTCTCGCCGAGCTCCTGCCAATCTCAGCTCGCGGCGGCGTCTCTCTCGGCTTCGCAAGCGGCGGAGGAGCAGAGAATTCCGTTGGGTTTTATCCCGACGCAGGTGAGTTCTTGATCCTTCTCCTCTGTTCTGTTCTTCCCCTGGCCCTCTTTTTTTCGTTCTGGATTTCCGCCAGAGTTTCGCGCTAGGCTCTGTATGGGGTTCATGATTCGGAAAGGGCTTTGGTGCTTTCTGTGCCCTCGTCTAATCTTGTCGACTCACCACGACCTGCTCCTTTTTGTTTTTTTGGCATGCTTTCTCAACTCCAAGATTAGAACAGAAAAACCACTGCCGATCTGAGTGTCATGGTTTCATTTTTCCTCACATGAGAAAACCCTGTGATTTGCTATAAGATCAGCTTCTGCCGCGAAATTTCTCCGAGTACCACAGCTTCCTGTGCCTGTAGTTCCTACTGTGGGGTAGGAGACAGAGACACTGCCCAGCCCCAGCCGGCGACTGGCACTATCTTATGCTTGCATTGAAGTTTCTTTGGGCTGTGCCAGTTCCTCCAACCTGCCGCGCTTGGTGGAGATTGGAATTGGCGCGCAGCTCATTCCTGCGCCCGGCCAGTTGTGTGTGATTGATGCGTTTGTTGCAGTTCTTCTACGTAAGCTTTCGTACCTATGCAGTGCATGTACGTCTGCGACAAGAGGAGGTACTCTTGTCGATGTGTTCTGGGTTGTCAAGATCACTAAATCGCCGATGTTTTAGGTCTGGATTGTACTGTATCCTATATACTAAAGCTGTTTAGTGTGTTGACCCATCAGTCAGGGAAGGAGAAAGAAATGTTTTTTTAATATTTTGGGCGTACGAGTCTGAATCTAGATGTGCCTGTATGCCTGTATTTTTTTTTGAAGAGACGGCAAAAGCTTTGCCGCAATTTTTATTAGACGGAGAAAATAAAAATACAAGTGTTTGGTCCAGTTTTCACTCATCCCGACCAACTTTGGAACACCGTCCAAACAATTAACAACTTTACCCCACTACTTTCTTCGGCAACTATCTAAACAACTAGAGCAACTAAGGAAAAAAAAACTCAACCCCAAAAACCAACTATCTAAAACCACTACTTGTACCAACCAGCACCGAGCACAACTCATCAAGTAAAACTACCAACTGCTCATGAGTATTTCCATCAAGCCACTAACAGCCCTCGTCTTCCACTTTGTTTTACTTGCCCCTGTACTTCTTGTTTTTTTTGTTGCCCTGCTTCGATTAGCGCCGAGAGGGCATCCATCTTCACCTTGGTGAGTGGACGCTCGAAATGTTGTGCATAAAATTCAAATTGGACAGCTTCCTCTTGTGTTCTTGGTGGCAATAAGTCTCCTAGTTTTTTGACAAGCAACTCCTCTGCAACTTGGATTGCTCCTTTTTCTTGTGTGGTTTCGGATTTCTTGGCTAACCTAATGCTTTTACGTTGTGGGGTAAAGCCAGAGCGTCTTGGAGGTGGTTCAGATGTGTTTCCCATTTCAATGTCATTGGGTTCTTCCTCAGCAATTGCTTCTGGCACTTGTGGGATTAGAGGGGCTGGTACAGATTTAGAAATTGAAGCTATAAACCCATCAATTGAAATTACCTTAGCTATCACAGCTGGGTCTTGTGGCGGAGTGGAATTGAACTCTTTGTCAACGAAATTGGAAGGGAATTGAGGGATAACTGGCTCTTGCATTCTAGGAGAGTTGATATTCTGATCATTGACTGTTTCCCAACATTACCATGTAGATCAGTGTGTCCCAGATCAACAACTAACCTCGGTTTTCCAATCTCTGGAAGCAACGTCTCTCTGGGTGGAGTGTATATGGGATGTGCGTGCCTCCCTGTTCTGGTGCCAACTCTGTAGTTAGTTTGGCGTGTATCTGCTTTCTGTTGCTGTGTCAGTTTCTACCGGATCATGCAAAGATTGTGAGGTTTCGTAGTCTTAATAGGACAACTTACAGCTGTGTTAAGGATTTGCGGATACAAGAAAGTGCAGCATTTCTTTCATCACCAGTAAACACTTCTTTTCACGGGTGAACACCAAAACATTAGCACTCCCTTTCCTTCGCTGCTTCGAAACTAGTTTCAGCTGCATCCTTTACCTATTCCTAATGCTTCTGCCTGCATACAAAAAAACAGTTGCTACTGAAACTAACCGCAACACATTCGTCCAGTCTGGGGCTTTAATGGAGTTTGGGAATGATTTGCTATTGTTAGCCCTGTTTAGTTAGTGTAGAATACTCCTTGGTCTAGTTAGCTTTGTTGGGCAAACTATTCTATGTCTAGATCAGTCAACTGTAACTGGTAAGTTGAAAGATCCACTGGATCAACAATATGTATAACTAGTAAACGGTTTCTCAGTAGGAAGGACCTCATGTTGACGATACAATACCTAGAACCTAGTTTTATTAAAGTTCAAATTTAACATTTTTTACATATTCAGCAGGATCATTAGAAATGCTAGATGTGTGACTGTCTGAACCCTCAAGCTAATGAAATCTCCATTACTTCAGCAAGTTGTGGACTCTGACGGTCATATGCGCATCCTAGTCTCAAAAGGTGCCATTAGGTATTCAGGTTGCTATCGATCTCATTTGCTGTTGTGGTGTTGCCTGTACTGTTCAAATTGACTCTGCTACCTATATAACCTGAAAGCTGCTCGCCTTGTTCATGTCAAGTGGGAAGGCTGTTGATTCTGATTATGAGATTTTGTGCCTTGACTTGGGCCCATGATATTAATTTCACCAAGACCGCCACTGGTCTCTTTGTTCAAACCATAGAAGGAACTGTCTCTGTCAAGGCCATCATGAATTTAGGCCGATGTAGTTGGAGTGACAAGAAATTTTAATACCCAGCACTTGATTAAAGGGATGTGCCAACCATATTGAATAGAAGCAAAACTGCGAAATATCTTAATTTAGTCGAATTTACACTATGTTCTGTATGGATTGCCAATATACACTTAATCACTAATTTATCATTTGTTGGGTATTCATTGTATGTCAAATCAAAAGAACAAAACATGTTAGTTCTGATGCAAGATTTGTTCACAACATCTATTTTTCACCTTCTGAAAGTACAGTGTTGTATTTGTGCAAAGATGATTCAAGAGTTCCATGCTGACAATACCTCTCATGAACTTGTGTGCAGGACAACACCATTTGATGCTTTGTGAAACTAGATAATAGAACTTGATGGTAAAATGATACTGAGTTTTTGACACAGAAAATGGTAGAAGACAAAAGTTCATCACAAGATACAGTACAGAAAAGTGGACATATTGTACTTCAGAATGTTTCTTATGACAAGGATGTTGTGGAGATAAAATTGGCAGATGATATTGATTCTGATAATTATGGCGGTAATTTTGTCAAGGATGTCTGTGTTGATGAAGGAGCACTACTTCATCGGATGACATCAGAAGAAAAACCACTAGACAGAAGGTCATCCCCAAATTTCAGTTGCCAAATGATTGATGTAGATAGTGACATAAGATATGGGAAGAAAGATTATTCTAGAATATCTGTACACGAACTAAAACCAGAAGTAGTTTCACCTATGGACTTTGCTCCTCATTGTAACAACGAGAAACAGCACTCTTTTGGCAAAGAGTATGATCTTGAAGATCCGATTGATACTGGTTCCACTGCAGGCAATCCTAGTGAGAAGAAGATAAGTTTGCAAGAGTTACTTCTCCTTGAAAGTGCAGAAGAATCCCGACATTCAGGCATAATAAACTCCGAGAGCAGTGAAAAACACAAGTGCCCTCTTCATGAAGAAGCAGTTGGACAGGTATACCACTAGTCTACCATTATATATGGCGTACGAATTGTTCAAATTGCTTGTCTCGTTACCACTATCATTGTGCTGTAGATATATCCACATGTTCTTCCCTCTTGACTCGAAATTTAGCAGTATACTTCATCAAAACTTTTCTTTTTTTGTTCTTACAGACTTCCAAGGATGGCGATCCTAATGTTCAGACTAGTTTGGCCAACACCAGTGAGTATGTTAGTTGTGGTATATCAAATAAGGAGAATGCCAGTGGTTGCCCAGCAACGACGCCTGGAGACCATGTTACAGCTACAGCATTAGATGTGCGAGAGCCACAAAAAATTGATCGGTACAACCCTTTCCTTGATCATAGGTCACTGGAGGAAACATCGGTACCTGAGTGCTCTATAACAGGAATCACAGATGCTGCCTCCACAGATTCCACCTGCTCTATTCACAATGTGACGGGTGGCACCACAGGATTAGATGAAGCTGAAACATCTGAACCAGGGGCGGATACTCTTAGCAGAAGTAGTTCAGCCATTCAATCATCTGAAAAGAGCAATGATCACAGCGAAAGTATTTTTAGCAAGGCAATCGCTGGTGCAGTGGATGAAACCGCAGTTGCTACATCTTCAACCCCTAACAGTGCTGAGCCTAGCGATGCATATGGGAAGAATCAAGAAAAACATGATGAAATAGATGAGGAGCACAGCATAGGCACAGACGATGGAGCCAGTAAGAGTTCTACTTCTACCCTTGCGCAAGATGGATCCGCAGTCGAACAAACCGTGCCTGGTAGCTCGAAATCAACAGCTCGGGTCGGCAATGAGAATACCTACGAACCGAACTTCTGTGGTCCCAGTATAATGTCAGGCCCAGTGTCGATGTCAGGTCATATAGCGTATTCTGGTAGCGTCTCTCTCCGGTCAGATAGCAGCACAACTAGCACCCGGTCCTTTGCATTTCCAGTGTAAGTCAAACAACTCTACATACTCATCCACCTCAGTCAGATATCAAAACCATCTGTATAAGATTGTAATTACTACTGCATTTGGTTCTGAAACTGAAACGATCATCTGAGGACCTACAACTAGTCGATCTTCTCTTATCCTTTAAGCTGTTTCAAGAAATAGACTACATAATTATTGTATGATAATGATTGTATGATTTATATTGGTCATTTTCATCAAACTGGTTTTTCAATGAACAGGTTGCAGAGGGAGTGTATCAGCAGCCCTGTAAGGATGGCAAAGGCAGAACGGAGGCGCAGTAGCAGACGGCATCATGTCTGGAGGAAAGGAATTATCTGCTGTAAATTCTGATCGATCATGGCGGCCCTGGCATATTGTTTTCCTAAGAAATCCAGCTCTTTAGCGGGTGCGTGCCATGCAGAAAGAAATCGTCTTTGGGGCCTATTTGGACCAATGGTATTTCCTTGGAAAGTTTGAGAGCTAGCTAGAGGCTGAACATTCCAACTTAATACCACTCGTCCAAACATCCCCGTTGGCGCTTTCTCGTTTGCAAGGCGCATACGCCCTGCTCCTTTTATTCGTTCAGGAGCAGGTTGACGGCCGGATTTCCTAGTGGCTTGAGTGAGAAGGTATATATAGCTGTAGCGTAGTGACGGTGCTTTTTTTTTCCCTCCGACGAGAATATGTTTGCCACGTTTTTCATTCATTATTAATTATTAATTAAGGTAGTACTAGTAGTGATCACGCTTGGTAGAGGTGATTATTAGTTTTTGTACATTCTTTGGTGGATAAAATTTTAAATTAAATGCTGTGAAAATCCGTTCCACTGGTCGAGTTGGTGCTTGCATGCCATTCTTTTTTTTTTAAAAAAAAGAGCTGGCATGCCATTCAGAATCCATCCATCGACGTAGCTTTGCACAGCCTGTCTCTTGATTTTTTTTTTCTACCGGCGGATGGTTGATGGATCGCCTCCCCAGCCCCAAGTTGATCCCAGCCGTCCGTCCGTCCGGCCCATGTCCGGTGTACGAACCCTCCCGTACGCACTGCCACTGTCCCATCGCCATCGAGACGTACGCCGTACCATACATCCTTGGGATTTCGTCTGACAGAAATGGATCTTGTCACGAACCAACCTAGAACCCAAGAGATTCCCGTCACATCGAATCTTTGGACGTATGCATGGAGTATTAAATATAGGTAAAAAAATAATTAATTGCACAGTTTATCTGTAAATGTCAAGACGAATCTTTTGAGCCTAGTTAGTCCATGATTGGATAAATTTTACCAAATAACAACGAAAAGTGTTACAGGAACTTTACACCAACTTTTACACCATCTAAACACTACCATGGAGATTTTGGAGTACGGAACAGGAGCACCCGTGCGACGACGACGACTCCATGCATGTGATCTGACCGAGAAAAGGAGAAAGGCCACCACGCGATGCGAGCCTTCATTTGTACCGTTTGCATGGCACTTGCACGGCCTCTCTTTTGCTGTTGCTATCAATCACTGCACCCCGTACGGTGACGGTACCGGACGGTAGGCTTTTTGCACGCCAGTCTGCAGTGCGGGCAACCACTTTACATCCTCGTACCGTACGTGCGGGCTGGTACCACACTGACTGCGAGGCCCCAAATCATGAGGTACGTGGCCCGTGCTGGCTAAGGCCCAGATATTTGTCTATCGAGGCGGACCGGATTCACGCTCCGAGGCCCAAACCAACAAGCTCGTTCGCTATAGGAATTTCTTTGCTATATGTTTGGCGGCCTATAGTAAACTGGTTTGCTACATGTTCGGCGCATGCAAGTTGTTTTTTCTGCATAGTCAGCTCAACACCGCATGAGAAGGGAACTCTGGATGGTCTAGATGTAGCGTTGGACTTCCTAGGCTAAAATAAAGGGGGGCGCTAGCGCCCGGATGCCCGACTCCAGGCGGCGTCCGGACGCACCCCCCTCCCCCCCCACTCGCCAGCTCCCGCCCCGCGCTGCCTGCACAGAAGAAGCGAAAAAGGAAAAGAGAAAAAGGAACCCGCCTGCCCTTCCTCCACTCGCCACGGAAGGAAGACGGGGGCGCCCGCAAGCGCACGGGATCCGCCCACTGTCAACTCACCACCACAGCCTGCTCCCTACCCCCAGCTCGTCCCCTCGCATGCCCACTGCAACATAAGGGTGAAAAGACGTTGAAACACCATAAACGTAGTATTTGCAACAATGCCCAACGAATTGCTTCACCAATAGATTCAAGCAGTTGAAACATATAAATTGCAACAACAAAAAAGGCAAAAAGATCTAACACTGGGACAATGGAGTTAAAACACCTTGAACATGTTATTGAAACAAACAAGAAAAATAGCTGAAACATTTTGCTGAAGCTGCTGAAACACAATGAAACATATTACTACAACACCACCTGAACACCTACTGCAACATTGACTCAAAACTACTGCAACATCCACAGAGAACCGTTGCAACAACGGCGAGATCTAAACCTGCTCGTCGGAACCCTAGCCACCACCAAACCATTAGATCCAGAGGAGGGGGAGAAGAAGGAGGAGGAGAGGAGGGGTAGGAAGAGGAGGGACCAGATCGAGATCCAGAGGGAGGAAGGAGGGGGAGGGAGGCCTCAGATCGAGATCCCTCTCCACCTACCTCGTCGGAACTGCACCGTTGTCCTCGTCTCTGGAAACATGGAGGTAAGAGAGAGAGAGAGAGAGAGAGAGAGCAGGGAGGGAGGGGACGCGCGCGGCTCGCCGAAAGCTGCCACCATCGCCCACGGCTCCGGCGGCATAGAGGAGCTGGAGGTCGCAGCGGGAGAGGAAGGGAGAGGGGGGAGGGAGGAAGGAAGGGAGGGGCAGCTCGCCGGCATGGGGGAGGAGCGCGTGCGGGTGCGGCGCGCGTTGGAGCGGCGGAGAAGCTCGTAGGAGGAGGCATGCGAGCGCGAGCGAGAGGATAAGATGGAGGAGGAGACGAGCGAGTGGATGCGGGCGAGCGAGTGGATACGGAGCGTCCGGCGCGAGTCGGACGTCCTCTGTATATCATTACCGTAAAATAAATCGATAATGCTACAAATAGGACGTCCGACGTCAGCGACTCCCTCCTGATGGACGCGTGGCATGATGTGCACCACAACTTTGACTCTCTCCGTCTCTTATTCTCATCGGGACACCGCTCGCTCACTCCGCCTGGCCTTCTCCCACCGCACCCTGACCCTGCACCGCTCGCGCGCTCCTTGCTCCCGTGCCGTTGCGCGGCCCACCTGCGCTGCTCGCTCCTCTCCCCCGCCCGTCGCACGCACCACCCGCACCATGCTCCTCGCTTTGGCTGTGCGCCACGCCGCCCGCTCCCTCTCGTAGCACGTGCCGCCCGCTAGGCTGAGCCAAGGCCGGTGCTGGTGGCACTGGCTGGTAGTGGTGCTCGCGCACGCAGCTAGTGCTAGGTGCTAGTGGTGCTTGTGCACCATCAGCTTCGGCCCCGACGACTGGAATCGACTGGCCCAGACTTCCCCTCCCCTATGTTGTAAATGTATGTCTCAAGTGTTTCGGTCATTTTCAAATGTATGTTGCAGTTGTTTTTTATGCATGCTGCAAAAGTAGATCGGGAATGTTACACATATTGCATATGTTGCAAGTATTTTCAGAGGCATGTTGCAAGCGTTTGTTTAAAATATTCTATCTGTTCCACATATGTGTTTCAAGCATTATGATCCGGATGTTTGCATATGTTTCACACATATGTTGCAACAACATGTTGCATATATTTCATCTGTTTCAGATGTACGTTGCAAGTGTATGTTCCAAATGTTTCATCTGTTTCAGTTATATGTTGCAATTGTTTCATCTGTTTCAGTCGTATGTTGCAATTGTTTCATCTGTTTCACTAGCGAGGAAGAGAGAGCTAGTGAGGAAGAGAGATTTACTTTTGCAACACTTATAAACAATTACAACATACAACTAAAACAGATGAAATTTAGAACATACACTTGCAACATAGTCATTGTAACATATGCAACATCTGAATAGAACACTTGCAACATACGTCTGAAAATAGATGAAACATATGGAACATGTTGTTGCAACATATGTGTGAAACATATGCAAACATCCAGATCAAAATGCTTGAATCATACGTCTGGAACAGATGAACCATTTTGAACAAACGCTTGCAACATGCCTTTGAAACACTCGCAACATATGCAACATGTGCAACATCCTCGATCTACTTTTGCAACATCCATAAGAAACAATTGCACCATACCTTTGAAACGATCGAAACACCTGAAACATACATCTGCAATATAGGGGAGGGGAAGCCTAGGGATTCCAGCCATCGGGGTCAGAGCCGGCGGCGCACGAGCACCACCAACACCTAGCGCCAGCGACGCGCGCGAGCACCACCACCAGCTAGTGCCACCAGCACCGGCTTTGGCTCAGCATGGCGAGCGACGCGTGCTACAAGAGGGAGTGGGCAGCGCGGCGCACGGCCAAAGCGAGGAGCGTGGTGCAGGTGGGGTGCGCGATGGGCGGGGCAAAGGAGCGAGCAACACAGGTAGGGCGCATGACGGCGCGAGAGCGAGGAGTGAGCGAGCGGCGTAGAGTCAGGACGCGGTGGGAGAAGGCCGAACGGAGTGAGCGAGCGGTGTTTGGATGAGAATAAGAGACGAAGGGAGTCAAAGTTGTGCACGTCACACCACATGTCCATCCAGGGGGAGTCGCTGGCGTCGGACGTCTTATTTGTAGCATTATCGTTTCACTATATTTTCCTCCATTTATTATTTTTAATTTGTTTTCCTTTCTATTTTGTTTATTTTCCATTTTAGTGTATTCATTTTTATTATTATCTTAATTTCATGTTATATTTTTAGCTTTTTTTAGTTGGTGAATTTTCTTTTTTAACAACATATGCTATTTTATTTTTTCTTTTAGTTCAGTTCTGTGTCTATTCTCTTAAACTACTAAAAAATGTTATTTTGTTATTCACACATTATTTAAAAGATGCTCCATGATGTATTTTACTTCGTTCCCACATTACCCATGAGATATTCCATGTTGTATTTTGGATTATTCCCATACTATTCATGAGATTTTATATCTTGTATTTTGGGTTGTTGTCATATTATTCATGAGATGTCCCATAGTGTGTTTGTGATTGTTCCCATATTATTATCTATGAGACATTCAATAATGTATTTTCGATTGATCCCCTAGTATTAACCAGATGTCCCATTGTGTGTTTTGAATCGTTTCTATATTATCCAAGATTTGAATTTGTATTCCTTGTTATTCCCATGGACACTATTCCACGATGATCCATAGCCTTTGTATCATTCTCATATTATTGATGAGATATTTTATGGTGTACTATTTCTTATTGTTCTTGTAGTGTTTCATGGTGTCTTTTTTATTGTTTGCATAATATTCATTAGATGTTTCATATATTTCTTCATATGCTTTAAGATGTATTTTAGATTTTTTTCAAAAAGTGTATTCATGTTCCTAGTGAATTTTGCAACATTTCTATAGTACCCATGAGATGTTCCATGGTATATTTCGAGTTGTTCACGTAGTATCCATGGGATGTTCTATGATGTATCTTTGATTGTTCACACAATACCCATAAGATGACCTATGTTGTGTTTCAGGTTGTTTGTATATTATTCATGGGGTGTTTGACAATATGTTTTAATTGTTCCCACAATATTTGTGAGATGTTCTATTATTTCTACTAAACACAAATGTTAGGGAATAGCATTCACCTTAACCTACTATTTTATTCTCTTAAATTTAAAACATTAATCTCGAGAACCTAGAACATTTTTCTTGTGAAGGTAGATCATTTTTCCCTGAAGAATATTATCCCTGCTCAATAAAAAGAAAGTGTTCCGTTTTCATGAGAAAGAATGTTCTTCAACAATATGTTATGTAAAATATACCCAAGCATCATATTGTTTTGAAGGATTTATTGTAAGAAATACAACAGCGAAATCAGAATTTAATTTGGATGTTTAATTTGAAAACTATTGTTTTTCAGTTTCGTACAAAACCCTAACATCAACAAATTTGTCGTCACTAGTCAATCCACTCATGAGCAACAAAGAGCCAGTTTGGTAGAACACCCAAAAACAACTTCTGGGCTGAATCCAGGAGTGCTCTACCAAATACTTTTTAACAAAGAAGTGATTATATGTCGATTCTATTCACTTATTATCTAAAATAAATTAGGATGTTGAAAGCTAGAAAAAGTAGCTTCTTATGATTTACTCCACATAGAGAACGGTTTTTTACATAGAGTTTATTCTAAAGAAGAATCATTTCTTACAGAGAATTACGAGTCGAAGAATCTCTACCAAATGAGCCCCAAGATGCTAGGGTGGTCAGGCACTTCAACCTTGAGATGGATGTGGTGTGCCATTTTACTGGACTTTTTTTGGTGTTATTTGGGACCGCTTTTACCCGATTCTTAATTTTTTCCGTAGGGTGGGTATGGTACCAACTCTAGCTAAAACAACTCTGACACTAGCTTCTTTGGTTGAGTAGCTTTGTTTGGCTCCGCAAGAACATTTGGTAAAATAGCTTCTCATGATAGATTAAATGATAAAATATCCATAATACCCTTCTCTTTTTTTCTTCCTTTATTTGCTTTTTTCTCTTATCTTTCATTTCTTTCCTTCTCTCTCCCTTATCCCATACACCACCACGCTAGTCACCCCTCCTCTCCCGCTCCATCTCCAACCGCTGCCCCTCCCCTACCGTTGTGATGTATCCTCAGCTGCAACTCCTCCTCGGCCGCAATTCCTCTGCCACCCCCTCCCTCACGTGAAGCTCCTCTGCTGCCGTCCTTGCCGCCGCACATGCGTGCTTGCACGCCTGTGCGATCTGATTGTGCTGGCCGATGGCGCATGAAGGAGGAGAACAGCTTCGGGCCCAAGCTTGATTTTTAAGCTCCTCTAGCTCCCACAGACCTCTCTCAGTGTGATTTGAGGAGCTTCGTCCACGGAGCTATTTGTCATGCCCCGTTTGGTAGCATCATATGTGAAGCCACGTTTGGTAACATCATATGTGAAGCTGCTTTGAGAGCTGTAAAAAAAAGCTCTACCAAACGCGCCCTTACTTTTACCTTTTTTCCTCTCTCCCTGAAACTTCAACTTGCCTCTTAACAATCTGGGATTCCTCACGGCTTAAGCTCGACAGGTGATTGAAGCGGCAGGAAACTTTACATGCTGCGCTGCTAGATGCGTGGGATCAATGAATGTTATTGGACGTTTATATTTACTCTTATATATATTTGAAAGATTAATTAGTTCATTAAACGCAACTCGATCAGACATGAGTTGAAAATCACCCCATTGTACTTGGTTCAACCACAGCCGAACTCAGCAATTCCACTCTGCCTCTCGCCCCCTTCCACCAGAAAAGAAAGGAAAAAAAAAACTTTAAGAGAGGAAAACAAAACACAACTAAAATTGAAGGTGCGCTGTTTGATGAAATATGAGGGCTTGAGTTAACTTGATAGATGGCTCCATGACTGACTCGACTCAAAGGAAAGCATGCATCAGCACTGTTCTATACGTGATGAAATTAATAACACACTATTATGATCTATGGAGTAGTCTGATCCTTCCTATCCTATCTTACCTATTGAGAGTTGAGACAGAACCTAAAACAGTGAAGGAGAGGAACTAGCTAGGCTACAAGAAATACATACAGCAACACTTGAACGGGTACCTAACTAAACTTAGTTGTGTTTTTTAGGGTGAGGCCTGGGTCCGTATCTCGCAACCACCACTACCTTCTCGGCAGAGGCGGGACTGTTGTTTATGTTTCCTCCGCGGCCGAAGCTTGGCTGTTCAGCCCTTCGTCCACCACCCACGCCTGCTTCTCCCGTTGATCCCGTCTTCATGTGCACGGTTTCAGTGCTGCCTTTGGTGTGCTCCACGCCGTGCTTCCTCGTCGTCGCTTGCAGTACTTCCTTTGTAGACGGATGCTCGCCGGTCGACATGGACGGGCTCCTCACTGCAATGATAAATCGGCAGGAAATCGGATGAATAAACACATCAACAAACTTTAGGGGCGGTCGAAATAAAAAAAGCAAACACCAGCTACAAACTTCAAACATGCATATATATAGCGAAACAATGTAATGCAAAGATGATATAACTTACCCTGGCGAGCATGAGCAACGGAATGGTCAAGTGCGAGCAAGAAGATGGCCACGATGACCATGAGAATAGCTGAAGAGGCCCTTCTGCAACCCATGCCGATCCGTGTATGGACACCACCACTACCACCACTCCAAATTCCAAAATGAAGCCACCCTCAAGCTTAAGGAAAATGAGGTGAGCGGGCGATGTAGGACTGTCTTTATAGAAGGGAGTGACGATGCCTTTTTGTTATGTTATATAGTCAGGCAGTCAGCTCGAGATCGATTGGTGGTCAAAGCTCAAGCTCGCGAGATCTCTTACACCACTTATGTATATTATGCATACAAGCACCCCTATAAAACATCTGTGCCCGCCCGTAGCGTTCTTTAACAAGTCCGAGGCGTTCCTTTGCACCGCATAGTCCTACTCCTGCTGAAGCTAGCTGCACTCGTACCGTGAGGCCCCACGCCACGCACTGGCGCGGCACGTGTGGACTCTGTGCGCCCGCGTGCGCGGCCTTCCGCTCCGCCGGGTGGTGGCCGGGCGCTTTTTTTTTTTTTTTTGAAACTGGTGGCCGGGCTTCGGGAGTTGAGCTCCCTGTTGGCTTTGGCCGGGCGCCCTGCCAAACTGCCGATGCCACGGGCGAGACGGTGCGGGCAGCGTGACTGTGCGTACGTACACCAGGCACGTCTGCAGGTGCCCGATTAATTAATAAAATAAAAAGCCGTGTCGCATCGGGGTCGTTAAGGACCAAGATCCTAAGCCGCTAAAGACTAAAAGAGGGTTTTAAAATTGACAGTCAGGAATCGCACAGAAAGCGCAGTTGATCGACAGTCGGCCGGTTCCCGGATCCCAACAAGACCAAGAAAAATGAGGCCACTTTTATTACACAAAGGATCGGCACGAAGGTCTTGTTGAATCGCCGCAGCTCAGTAAGATTTTGACCAAACGCCTCAAAGAACCCCAGAAAAGAATCCGGCATACGAAGTACTCCAGGTCTGAATAAGCTGAGAATTTATCTCTAGTCTCTAGGACTAGGAAATTCAGAACCCTGACAATCACGAAAGGAAGCCAGTTCATTGGGGTTCAAAAACCCTCGGATGCCGTAAGAGGCATCGCCAGTTGGATCTACCAGCCACGCGTTTGTGCTTTTGCCTATTAACCATAAGGTCAAACGGGAGAAGTTACTGCAACGACGACGACGATAGGAATTGGATGAGACGTAGACCAAATTTCAGTTCTTTTTGGGCAGCACGAACTTGAAACCTTTCTTCACCTGCATGTGAGGACAGTACCAAAAGACCTGATGCTCCATTAACCGGTTGCACTCAGAGTCTCAGATGTTCTCCTCAATACAGCTTTAGTAAGAACTTCCTCACGGCTCTCACCAAAGGAAGAGGGTTCTCAACATGCACAGCATGGCCGCTATCTGGGATAATGATCATTTCGCAAAGTTCCTTCCCTTTAGGACCATCAGATCCACATTCTGCGTGGTTCATTATCTCCATGCGCATTTTCTGCGAGATGTCTTTAAACTTTGAGTCCTTTTCACCAGCAACGATGAGTAAAGGCCTCTTCAAATGCTTCAGGTCTTCCCACAGGGACCTGGTACATTGAAACTTGCATGAGACAGGATCACATGAATAATTTCTAATCTAATGTAGCACAAAGTAACAAAGTGCAACTGGTCATTTGCTTATCAACTCCACTGTCAGTTTGGCGTGTCAGTAGTACTCATTGACCGTTGGTACTGATAAAACAGAAGACACAAAAACACTGTAATGAAAATCTTACTATGAGTACAGTAAGGCGGTCTTACTTTTGTCTCCCCACACTTGAGTCTGCAAGAACCTTAGCTAGAGCTTTGATGTTTTTGTGTTTACTGCGTGTCCTCACTAGAGAGTTGAACTCAGGATGCTCTCGTAGACTGAAGGTTTGGTCACCCATCAACACAAGAGTTCCATACAACGAAATAAAGAAAATTGTCAAACGAGTGCTAGCAATGCATATAATTTTACCATTTCGTACAGGCAATAATCAAACAAGCTAGTTCCTTAATCAGGTTATTACCTGTTCCACAGTTTTCCAGAGTACCATGTCTGAAGGAAACATTCAAGTCCACAAGACACCAGGAACTGGGCTCTTGATTTATCAATAGCGATACGACGTCTTCTGCTTGCTTCATCTCTCAATCCAGGACTTCCTGATATTGTAACAGCTCCACGAATCTGTTTGGCACAACAAGCTTTATAGAACATTCAAAACAAAAAGAAGTTCACACGAAATTTAAAAACACAGTTACCTTGTGATCTTGATTTAGTGCCATGTGAAGTGCAATCCTTGCACCCATTGAATAGCCAACCACCACCACCTCACCATCAGTTATGTGGCACATCAACTTCAACAATAAATCTGCAACTAGTTGAACTGTTACAACGAATTGTTCTGAATTTTTGTGACGTTGCAGTATCTGTGACTCGCCATGACCAGGAAGATCAATTGCAATTACTCGTGCACTGGGGGCAAGAGCTTTCATCATGGGAACCCAGTCTTCACTCGTACCAAGAAATCCATGAAGTAAAAGAACAACCTTTTCCTGCATAGGTTAAATCATGGGTCATGGCACTAGTTACTGCAGTAGCAGCATATCAAGTAAAATGCATATAACAAGCAATTTGGAGAGAGAGAGAGAAAGAGAGTATAACTCATATACTCCCTCCGTTCCAAATTGTAAATCGTTTTGGTTTTTTTAGATACGTAGTTTTTATTATGTGTCTAGACATAGCGTATATCTAGGTGCATATAAAAAACTATGTATTTAGAAAAGCCAAAACGACTTATAATTTGAAACGGAGGGAGTACATACCAAGGGGCAGTAAGCCCAGAATTGAGAAAGTTTTACATATGTGCTATCACTGGTCAAATACACATAATAAACTCTTATACAGCTATGTGAGGAAATACGACATCTGATTTTCAAAAGAATTGAAGAATTCTTACATTTGTATGATCACCAGCCTCTCGAAGTTTGACTAGATAAGAACAATCATCCGCATCAACTTGGATAGAATATGACCTAAGTTTTTCTTCACCATACGTCCTTTCTATCTTGTCATTGTTTATGTTTAAATGGTGAAGATAACCATGGGCATCTTCTACTGAGGCTCGGATTCCGTCACCAAGTGGGGATGCATGGATCTTTAACTTTTGTTCTGATACATCTTCCCTTAACCACTGATACGTTCCAAGTCCATGTGCGGCAGCTCTACATGTATCTTTGTTTCTTATTCTGGAGACTATAGAGCTCTGTTGGTCAACATAATGTGCTAACTGTATATAGGATGCCAAACCTATAGAACTCTCATACGTGCTACTGATGACAGCCATCTTATCATGTAGCTGTGCCCATTTTGCAATATGAGCTGCATTCTCAAAACCTCCAACAACACTAGGTTTTATAACCTGAGCATGACAATTAAAGCAGGTTAAATATAAAAATAGAATAAACAACCTTCAAAACTAGGACACAAAGTTTTTCTCGGTACTCACAAGAGCAACTATTCCTGGATGAACAAATCGATGAAGCTTAGGAATTATATCCCCCTTAAGGTTGTCAATAGTCTCATCAAGTGCAACAGGCAAGACACTGTTTTCACAGAACTTGATGAGATCATTTACAGAGCTCACTGGTTCCTGTAAAGTAGAAAAAGAAAAGTGAAAGAAGGTTCTCAAGAAAGAACAAGATGGAAATATGCATTATGGAAAATGGAATTGTTGGAGTATATGTATATGAGGCCCATGTGGCTAGGCCCATGAGGCCCATGTATGTTACACTATATAGCTACCCTCCTAGGGTTAGCCTAATCAATCTAGTCCATTCATTCCAACATGGTATCAAGAGCCTAGTTTCCTTTCCCTTTCTCCCTCCCTCCCTCCCGCAGCCAGCAGCCGCCAGGCGCCCGCCGCCCCTGGCTCCTCTCCTCCTCCCCCATCCTCCTTCCTCTCTTTCCCCCCCTCCCCAACGCCACTTCCTAGGCCCAGGTGGCGGGCGCGCGTCCTGCGCCGCCGGCCCGCCAGGTCGCCGCCCCCTGCGCCACACCACCCTCTGGCGCCGCCCCCTGCGCCACACTCCCCGCCCCCTGCGCCCCTCCCCTGCTCTCTGGCGCGGCTGCGGGCCTGGGCTCTGCGCCGCCGGCCAACCTGCTGGTGCGCCCGACCCTCGCCCTTACCTCCGATGGAGCTCTGGCGGCTGTGACTTTCCCGATCAACCTGGCCGCTGTCGCAGACGCCGTCGGGGCTGATCTTCCAGTGGATGCCACCGCTGCCGCTGCTGCAGCTGCTGCTGCTGCTGCCGGCCTGGTCCTGCCAGGTGGTGCTGGTGCGGACTCCCACCAGCAGGGACCGACCATGGGCAGCAACACCTTCCACCTTCCCGCCCCGCCTTCGGCCGTCCTCTACGATCCTCGGCCCGTCTCCGCCCTCGCTGCCGCGCTCGTTTCCGCCCGGGCCGCGGCCGCCGCCGGCCAGGAGCGCGTCCGTGCGGCTGCTCTGGTGTGGCAACGGGAGCGGGACGCCGTCGACACCTTGGCCCGCCAGATCGCCGAGGCGGAGCAGCTTCTCACCCTTGACGGGGGGGCCACCTCATCCGGCTCGACGGGACACCTCACCTCCACCACCACGCCTCTCCGTCTCCGTCACGATCCGGCCGATCCCCTCGTCTCGCAGCTTCACTACCAGGCGGGTGGTGTCCAGAACATCCGGCTACTCGTCCCGGTCGTTCTCGACCCCGAGTCTCCCTCGTACGCCCGTTGGAGGGATCTGGTGGTCCTTACTCTTCGCCGCTACGCCCTCGATGACCACGTCCTCGACGAGCCAACGCCCATGGTCCAGACTCCGTCGTGGCAGCGTCTCGACAGTATCGTGCTTTCCTGGATCCTCGGCACGATCTCCGTCGACCTCCACGACCTCGTCCGCACCTCCACCTACGCTCGCCAGGCCTGGCTCGCACTCGAGGGCCAGTTTCTGGGCAATGCTGAGGCTCGGGCTCTGCGTCTCGATGCGAGCTTCCGCACCTTCGTCCAGGGAGACCTTGCCGTTGGCGAGTTTTGCCGTAAGATGAAGACCATGGCGGATTCCCTCGGCGACCTGGGTTGGCCCGTGGAGGATCGAATCCTCGTCCTCAACGTCCTCCGCGGGCTCAGCGACCGCTACGCCCATCTCCGGACGTGGATCACCCGTCAGCGGCCCTTCCCCACCTTCCTGCAGGTCCGTGACGACCTCGTCATGGAGCTCACTCAGGGTCTTCAGCCGGGGTCCACCGCCGCCAGGGGTCTTCGACGGCCCTGGCTGCTACTCCGCCGCGCCCGTCTGCCCCCCCTCGTCCGTCTGCTCCACCACCGTCGTCCCTTCTTGGTCCTCCTCCCTCCGGACCTAGCGGAGGTGGAGGGGTCGTGGCAGTCGTCGCCGACACGGTGGGGGCGGTAGGGGTCATGGTGGAGGCCGTGGTGGTCCACCGGGGGGCACCATGGCCTTCTTTCCACAAACCATGGTCAGGGCGCATTTCTATGTGGCCCTACCATGCTCCAGGGGGTGAGATTCGCCCACCAGCGGCCATGTTTACTGGTGCTCCACCTCCAGGCGTCTCCACTACACCGTCGTGGGCTACTTCCCCCGGCACCCCGCCCGGGTCTGCCGGCTGGGATCAGGCATCCTTGGCACGGTCGTTCAACACCATGGGCTTGACACCTCCTGTCGGACTGGAGTGGATTGCCGACTCGGGTGCCACCTACCACACCACCCCTAACTCTGGTATACTTTCTTCTGTCCATTCTCCTTCTGCTTCTCTCCCCTCGTCCATTATGGTCGCAAATGGTTCGTGTCTTCCTGTCACCTCTGTGGGTACCGCCGGTGCCCATGGGTCCTTTCGCCTTCCTGATGTTCTCGTTGCACCCTCTATGGTTCACAACCTCCTTTCTATTCGTCGTTTTACAACTGACAACTCGTGTTCTGTGGAGTTTGACTCTTCTGGTCTTACTGTGAAGGATTTGGCTACCCGGCGTCCTCTGCTCCGATGTGACAGTACGGGGCCCCTTTACACCCTCCGATTTCCGGCGTCTGCCTCGCCATCTTCGCTTTTGTCAGCTGCCTTCGCCACCACCTCTTCTACTACCTAGCACCGGCGCCTCGGCCATCCTGGACGTGATGCCCTGATGCAGCTTAGTCATAGCTCAGACATTCGTTGTACTCGAGCTCATGCTGAGCATTTGTGTCATGCGTGCCAAATGGGCCGTCATGTTCGTCTTCCTTTTTCCAGTTCTTCTTCACATGCGGCTCGTATCTTTGATATTGTACATTGCGACCTATGGACGTCTCCTGTATTCAGCATTTCTGGCTATAAGTACTATCTGGTGGTGGTTGATGATTTTTCGCATTATTCGTGGACTTTTCCCTTGCGTGCCAAGTCTGAGACATTCCCTGCGCTTCACCATTTCTTCGCTTGGGTTTCCACTCAGTTCGGCCTCACCATCAAGGCCGTCCAGTGCGACAATGGCCGTGAGTTCGATAACTCCACGTCACGGGCTTTCTTCCTCTCCCGCGGTGTCCAGTTGCGCATGTCTTGTCCGTACACCTCCTCTCAAAACGGCAAGACAGAGCGCATGATTCGCACTACAAATGACATCGTCCGTACCCTCCTTCTCCAGGCTTCACTCCCCGCTCACTTCTGGGCAGAGAGCCTGCACACCTCCACCTATCTCCTTAACCGTCTTTCTTCCGCCGCTTGCCCGGCTCCCACACCACACCACGCTCTTTTCGGTACCCCTCCGAGGTATGACCACCTTCGTGTCTTCGGGTGTGCGTGTTATCCTAACACCACGGCCACTGCTCCGCACAAGTTGGCTCCCCGATCCACTCTCTGTGTCTTCTTTGGGTACTCCCCGCACCACAAGGGGTACCGCTGCTACGACCTCACCTCTCGTCGCGTCCTCATCTCACGCCATGTGGTGTTCGATGAGTCTGTCTTCCCCTTTTCCACCACCAACACCCCTTCCACCTCCGGGCTTGACCTCTCCTCTTTACCCACTGATGCGGTGGTCGAGCCACCTTTGTCTTTGTTTCCTGCAGGTGCTACGGCCCCGTGCCCCGGCTCGCCATCGGCCGGTGCCTCTCCCGACACTGCACCTCGTTCGAGCCGGGACGGGGACCCTTCCGGGCCGGCCCCTGTCACTCCGACTGACGAGGTTCCCGGCCCTCACCTCCGGCTCCGACTGCGCGCTTTGCCCGGCCGATCCTTGTGTACCAGCGCCGGGCCCGGCTTGCGCCAGCACCTTCGCCGCCGCCGGTGGCCTCTCCTTCATCGGCGTCACCAGCGGAGATATCTTCCTCTCCGCCAGGGACACCGGGGCCGTCGCCGCAGCACCAACCTGCCCGCGTCGAGCAATCGGTATATCACCCGCCGCTCATTCACCGCTACCCGCGTCATGTTCATCCTATGGTGACACGACACGCGGCTGGGACCCTGCAGCCACGGGCTCTTGCGGCGATGCCCGTGGACTCGCAGATCTCTCCGGTACCCTCGTCCGTCCGTGAGGCCTTAGTGGACCCTCACTGGCGCCACGCAATGGAAGAGGAGTACGCGGCTCTCCTCGCCAACCGGACGTGGGACCTGGTGCCACGTCCACCAGGCTCCAACGTCGTCACCGGCAAGTGGATCTGGACGCACAAGCGCCGGGCTGATGGCACTCTCGAGAGGTACAAGGCCCGTTGGGTTCTCAGGGGTTTCACTCAGCGGCCTGGTGTTGATTATGATGAGACTTTCAGTCCAGTGGTGAAGCCAGCTACAGTCCGCACGGTGCTCTCCCTCGCACTCACTCGCTCTTGGCCCGTGCATCAGCTGGATATCAAGAATGCCTTCCTGCATGGTCTTCTCACTGAGACAGTTTACTGCAGTCAGCCGGCTGGGTTTGTTGACTCCTCATGTCCTGACATGGTCTGCAGGCTCAACCGATCTCTATACGGCCTCAAGCAGGCACCAAGGGCATGGAACCATCGCTCGCTGCCTTTCTACGATCACTGGGGTTTGTGGAGGCCAAGTCCGATACGTCGCTGTTCATCTTCCACCATGGGGCTGAGACTGCGTATCTACTGCTCTATGTTGATGACATTGTGCTCACCGCCTCCACTGAGTCACTCCTTCGCCGCATCATCGCCTCTCTACAGCAGGAATTTGCTATGAAGGATCTGGGTGTGCTCCACCACTTTCTTAGGGTCACTGTTGTGCCTCATCCTGCTGGCCTTCTTCTTCACCAGCGGCAGTACACTCTTGACATCCTTGAGCGAGCTGGGATGACAGGCTGCAACCCCTGCTCTACCCCAGTTGACACACAGGGCAAGATGTCTGAGGCCGAGGGTAACCCGGTGTCTGATCCCACCGCGTACCGGAGTCTCGCTGGTGCTCTGCAGTACCTCACCTTCACTCGACCGGACATCACTTATGCAGTTCAGCGGCTGTGCCTTCATATGCATGATCCGAGGGAGCCCCACCTCACTGCCCTCAAGCGCCTCCTCCGCTACCTCCGAGGCACTGTGAGCTACGGCTTACTTCTTCACCGGCGGTCCTCCTCCACTGAGATGGTTGTCTACACCGACGCTGACTGGGCCGGATGTCCGGACACTCGGCGTTCCACCTCCGGCTACGCTGTCTTCTTGGGTGGCAACCTGGTGTCCTGGTCGTCCAAGCGTCAGCAGGTGGCCTCCCGCTCCAGTGCTGAGGCGGAGTACCGCGCCGTGGCAAATGGCGTGGCGGAGGCCTCTTGGCTCCGACAGCTCCTGGCCGAGCTCCACAACCCTCTTCTCCGGAGCACGCTTGTCTACTGCGACAACGTCAGTGCGGTCTACCTCTCCACCAACCCCGTGCAGCACCAGCGAACGAAGCATGTGGAGATCGACCTTCACTTTGTCCGTGATCGGGTTGCCATCGGCGAGGTGCGAGTCCTACATGTAACTACTACGTCCCAGTTCGCAGACATCTTCACCAAGGGCCTCCCGTCATCGACCTTCACCGCCTTCCGCTCCAGCCTCAACATCACCAGTGGCTAGTTGCGTCTATGGGGGGCTCGTATGTATTGTATTTTCTTTTCCTGGTGTTCAGTCTGAATCCGCTGCGACGGTAGTTCAGACTGCGGGGGGTGTTGGAGTATATGTATATGAGGCCCATGTGGCTAGGCCCATGAGGCCCATGTATGTTACACTATATAGCTACCCTCCTAGGGTTAGCCTAATCAATCTAGTCCATTCATTCCAACAGGAATGAATCCCAGCCCTGAATAACAGTACTATAGAACAAGATGGAGCGGTAGCCAAGTTCCTTATTTTATGCACCCAACCACCTGGGCACAGGTGCTCCTGTTTTCCGAATAAATGGCACTATTAATTTAGTGGTAAGCGTCGTGGCCATTGACAGTGAGACACCCGTGGTGACTTTGTCAATCTCAAAAATATACCGGTCTCTCACAGGTGCTCACAAAGGTAGTGTATGCGTATGTGCATTTATAGGGTGAGTGCATGATGTGTATGTGAGCGAGCCTTTAATACATAGCTTATGAAAATAAGGTATATTACCTCAATGTATTCCAAACGAAGACTTTTAACCCTATATCCAAATTCAACTGCCTGTTCATATGTCCATTTCTGATTTGCATCAACACGGATATTGATCCGGTACCCAACAACTTCTCTTATTTTGTGAAGAGCAGTCGCATCCTCAATGGGGCTTTCACGGCGGCCAACCTTCCAAAGAGAAATTGGAAAGATATTATATTATACCTCGAATTAGCAAAAGAAACTATAAAAGCATTAACTTCCATGTGTTACGATTATGGAACAAGTTAAATAGTTACCTTCAGTTTAAATGTGGTAAAACCTTCAGCAGCCAGTTTGGCAACAGCAAGTGCTACTTCCATTGGAGAGCCATTGCAATCTACGAGTGCACAAATTTGTATGCTTCCAGAACTGTTCTGACTATATTCAATAACATTCTCGTCTCGGCCCAAGGGGTCACAACCAGCGAGAACTTTGAACAAACTACATTTCTGTTGTGATGCAAGTAAATTAAGAATAGCCATCTCCAAACCGCATTTAACACTTGGGAATATCGAAGAAGGCTGAGATGAAGGCAAAACGAGGAAAAGTTTAATCCTCAATGGGACTTTCATGGCGCCCAATCTTCCAAAGTCAGTATTAAGTATTAACAAGTTTGACAAGTTACCTACAGGAATCCCGAGGCTTGTCCATATCCAATTGGAAAAGGACCCTCTCAGTAAGGGAATAACATCTAGCACAGAATCTTTCACCCTGTGGAGAAGAAACCTAAGTTGCTCTTCGACATCCAACAGATCCTCCTCATGAATTTCGATTGGTGCAACCTGTTACAAGAAGTCGATCAGGACTAGAAATATGGAACACGCTCTAAGATGTATTACCTAACAAAATTAACTTGACCACCATTTTCTGGACATGCAAAATCAGAGCTATAGTTACTCCAAAGCATATTTAGTAGCGCAAACCAATTGCTATGTGCTACCATGCAAACATATGTGAACTGTTGGGATGAGAATCGGACACATCGGATCGGATCCAGTAAAACTTGAGCCATTTTCTTTATAAATGATTTTCCAAAAATATTTTAGGGTTATTTGCAGGTCCTTCTGTTAACTTAAATCTAGTCAGTCTGCATGGCATCCATTGGCCTACGTTGGAACCACACATGAATACATGATAGCAACAACAAATGATTACATCGTGGTAGGTGAGTTTGGTCAGTATATGTAGTTGGTCTTTTCCCCAAAGAGCGGTTTGTTCTGTTTATTAGTGATGGTGTGGCCAACATGTCAGCAAGTGATATTTTTGTATGGAAGGAAGAAGTGAAAGGAGCAACACTACCAGGTCCACAATTTATAGTAGTAAAGTATACTTAAATTAGAGAATGGTAACCTAATGTCAAAATATTGTTTTGTCCAGTACAGTCACTGTGTTATCGCTTATCGGCCATATATACTATTACACTAGACTTTCCCCTTTTTTGAGAGGACACTGTACTTTCCTCAACAACATAGGTTTATCATAATGCTAGTGGAACAGCAGAATGGAAAAGTGGTAAAGACAAACCTCACCAAATCCTACAATGTTATCATCCACATGAAGCTTCAGAACAAATCCTTCATGAATGAATCTACCATCAGATAGCCCTGAAGTACGTGGTGCAGAAAGCTGGATTCTGTGCAAATGATAGTTTCTAAGGTACATCGTAGAGAAGGTGTGGGCACTACATTCATTGGTACAGATTATTACATATACCTGTACAACATGCATTCCACTGAATCAATTCTGTCAACAGGTATGGCATCTACCTCACTCTTAAGACATGGAGCTTCTAGAAGATAGGCCAGATACTGACTTGTAGAATAGTTAGAGAACATGCTCATGATCCTGCAGAACTTGTACAAATATATAAACATGATGGAGAACACAGTTGTAAAAAAAGATAAATGAAATTTAATTTGGATATGAACCTATGAAAGTTGGCATTGCTATCAATACTATTGTCTACTTCTACCACACAATCAACCTGTTCCATATTGGATTTCACCAATGCATCATGAAGCTCCGCTTTTGTTTGAACTAGAAAATGTTTTACCCTGCAACACAAGTAATGAGAGTGCTGAGAAGAAAACTTGGCAATAGAACATAGCAGACACCATAAGCAACAATCTCAACACCTTTAGAATCACTAATTTATTTATATATGTTGGCTTCAGGGGAAAACAATGATAAAAGATAACTTTACAAGCATAAGGTTGAAGCTAATACACAGGTTCAGAGGAATACCAGCATAATTTTGTTACAACCAGATGGGGCCTTGTAAGCAGAATAAGTGAATAGCAATTGGTGTTACCTGTGTGCAGCACATAGTTTGGAAATTGATATGTCATGAGAGGCGTAGAAGAATTTCTCCAAAATCTGTGGTGAAGCAGTTTTTGCAACTGGTAGAAAGCTGAAGATTGCACCACCATGGTTGTTGACAACAATTATTGTCATAGGTTTCCTCCATGCCCTTCAATAATATCAATAGCATTATCCATAATGAATATACTGTTCAACATCATAACAATACAGGAGTAGCTTGGGTAAATAGGGTAACAACATTTTTGTTGACTGTCACTAGGTTGATCTAATAGGAATTGGTCATGTCTGAGATGATCAGGTTAATGGACAGGTGCAGAGAAGGGTTCAAACTACAGACCTTTGGTTGAGAAGTGCCAATCCATTTGTATCATGAAGAAAAGATATGTCACCAACCACACAGAATACCTGGAAACATGCAGAGTCAAGTTCTGCCAAAAGCCTAAAAATTCATTCCTCATTCCTCAAGTGAATGATTAAGTACAAATGTACTGATAAGAACACCACCCTTTTTTAAGAAGAACAAGCATGTCTTAAATTAAATGAAGTGCTATAATATGCCTATACTAGTATGAAAATTATTTTAAGTCAGGCTTAGGTCTAAGATAAATAGAAAATGTACAAGAATATATTATCATTTAATCAGAAAATGTACAAAATTCATTGCCTCTAAGAGGAATAATTTCCCTAGAGCATGGACTTTAACTAAAGAAATGACTTACATGCTTGTTTGATCCAACAGCAAATCCGATTGCTGTGCTGATTAAACCATCAATGCCACTTGCTCCTCTGTTCCCAGCCACTGCAGTGCCAACAAAGTCTGGAAAATGATGTGTCATCACATTATTTCCATTTGTAGTGTAATCCATCCAACTGTTACCAAACATATCTAAGTCTCGGATGACCATGCTGTTCCCAACAAACATGACAGCATCACCATAAAGTGACTCCCCAATTACATGAGCAACATATGGTTCTGTAAGTGAGCACTTTGCATGTATCTGAAACATTATCTCCTGAGAAACCTGGAGTGGGCAACAGTTTGTGAGAACAAAACTCAATAGCATAAGGGCCAAAAGACCTTTTCAGTTATTCCCAGGGAGAGGGAGCTCTAGCAAAAATAAAATATCCAGTTATGCCATGATAGCAAAAAAAGGTACATGACAAAAACTGTTTGCTACATTGAAATTTCAAGGTGCAGTGAACCTTTTTATCCATTATAAAATAGCTGTATTAGTGCAAGATTGATGGATTAAAGGCTTATAACAAATGGTTAAGTGCAGACGGATTAATTATCCATATATGGCCATGTTCGTATGTTTATAAAGCATGTTATGTCTTTACAAGATAGCTACCATGTTTCAGCTCATACCACTGAATTAAGAATGGTCAAAATTTCTGTCCATCTGCTTCTCTTTCTTTGAAAAGTACACCGGCACAAACTAGCAGCAAATTCTGCTACATTAGCTTGTATTCTGTGAGTGACAACATGTGAAGGATCATGACGACATGGATGTCTATCGATCAAGATGTAGGAAGATGGGAAGGAAGTCTCTAGAAACATTCCCACTCGTTTGCTAGTAATACGGCTACCAATCTGCCAATCAAACAGCATCAACTTCAAAAACTTATGACATATTAAATACACTGCATAATTACTGAAAAAAAGAAAGATATAGGGAACAGTGCAAAGAATATAGAATCAATGAGGTTTGAGAAGGTAAACCTGAACAATGACATCCGGGCTTATCCAGTTTTTAGCAGAATCAGACAATAGAATTTGATCAATGTGGTCTATAAACAAAATGCTCTTATCAAGCCCTGGCAATGAATTGACGACTTTCCGCAATCGCAGTCCAGACAGAATATCTGTAGCAACTGGCCAGGATAGGTGCCTAGCTAGTAAAGCTACAGCCCACATATCTTCATCCGTATGAATAGCACCCACTAAAAGAAGCCCTTGTTCTGCCTTCTCTATGATCTCCAGGACCTCCATTACTGAGCAAGAGTAATTACCAAAAGAAGAAACTGTTTTCATTCTTAGGTATCTAGTATATGGTTCGCTATTTTTAAACCACTTATCCAAACCTCGCAAACAGTCAACATTCCAATGTTGATTAGTGTAATCTAGTGGTTCTCTAAAAGCACAGTTTATATGCACTGGGCCTTGTGGTGCTTGCATTGCATAGTAGGCTGCTGAATCAAGTGTAGTGAGAACCATTCTTGCATGGATTTGGTCTCCAGGTGGGGGGAGATTAAAAAAATATCTTACAAAGGTACCAAAGTGATTGACCTGAAAATGGAAATTAAACTGTTGAGACAGAAAAAGAAGAAGACAGAACCTGGTAAATGAGTTTGCCTAGAACAAAAATAAGAAAAAGTCAAGTGCCAAAGTTGCAATCCTAACAAGTGCAACTTTATTTATTGGTGTTTCCTTATGTGGGGGATATAATGGATCTTAGGGTTCACTTGGCATATAAAACATATTTACACAATAATACTGTTGAGAAAATGGCAGAACCTACAAATCTTAATGTGTCATAAGAAATTCAGAATTTTAGGAGTGCTGAAACCCATGCAGACTAAGACAAATGTTTTCAAGAATTTGTATTTTAGAATGTATATGCAATCAGAGGCATAGTCACATAAAACGGGTTCACCACCTTCGACCCTCGACCCGGGTTCACGGGTTCATTTTCGACCCGAAGTATAAAAATCTCTCACGAGTAGCGTACCACGTACCGCGACCCCGTACCTCGACCCCATCGACCCAGAAACTTTGTGACTATGATCAGAGGTACCTGATTGATGGCTTGGTTAGCTCCAGCATCATGCAACTCAGGAGGACGGTCAGCTGTGAGTAATATAATTGGTATGAAATCTTGACTTGCCTCAACCACCTACATTTGAGTGACACAGTGAAACTTTGATTTAACCCAGATAATATTTTCTTTGATTCATAGAACTACATGCACTACCACATCCAAATTATTTTTCTTTTATTTTACGGGAATTACTACCATATGCCTTCCCCTAAAGGTATACAAAAGCACTACTATATGCAAAAACTTGTTGGGTTATGGAACAGAAAAATTATGTGTATTTATGAAGGCTCGTAGCATTATAATAAGGAAAAGGTGCATTTTTTAGTGAAACAAATCTGCCACTCACTGAAGGAAGAAGATTTGATACAGCGGTTCCTGATGATGTGATTACTACTGCTGGCTTTCGAGAACCTCTCCCATAGCCAAGAGCATGAAATCCAAGTGAACGTTCATCATAACATGATATGCATTTTGTCAAAGGATGGCCTGTAGCAGAAAGTGCAAGCGGGGATGATCTCGACCCTGGAGCTATACAAAAGTACTAAAGCAAAATGGATTAGAATAATTCTAGACATGCTAAAGGTACTAAGTTGGTTAAGCTTACCGTGAAACCGAGCCTAACACATTCTTCAACTATAAGGGATGCCCATGCCAAATTTATGTTAGAGCAACTCTTGATGAAAGATTCAATCGTGTTGCGTTGCAAATATAACTCCTACAGATGGTACAGAACAATATTAGCTATTTTGGTATAGCTCTCCCTCCTTCATTCCCTCCCTCCCTCCCTCCGTCTCCCTCTCCCTCTCCTTCTCCTTCTCTCTGCCTTTTTGAATTGGTAAGTGATGTAGACTGCAGTGAATCCTAATATACCAAGGTTATATACTTGAATAATAAATTGTTGGCCATATGCAGCTAATGAGCTAAAGATACTTTTTTAACGTTCAGCTAAAGATACTTGGGCGGTATCATACCATGTTCGAATAAAGGAATAGCTGTGGTGAAAATCTAACAAATGACTGATCAGAAGTCAGAAAGTTCTCCTGCAAAAGAAGAGTGTCAGATGTGATCAGGGATATAATTTAATGATACAAAGGACATAAATTACACTTTCAGAAAGAAGGTAAATTAACAGGAAAATGTTTCTTTGTCCCCCAATTTTGCGGGCCCATTTCTACTGCAAAGTTTTAGTGCCCAGCGTTTTGGTCTGAGAACCCTAGGAGTAGGTCAAGACAAATGTATCAAGTTAGCGCCAGGTGACACCAACATGTTAGTCACCCCAGTACCCCCACCAATTTAATGACTCAGAGATTTAATGGATTTGGCGTTTTTATGGAAGGTTTACTTTCGAACTGTAAGAAATATTTAGGGACGAAAAATAAACTTTAAACATTCTCTGATTCCACGTGGTAAGATTATAAGATGTGTTTTCTACCATGATACAGGCCAAACATCTTCTGTAAGAAGCATGATATTTTTCAAGGAGGGCAGAAGTCTTTTTTTTGGAAAACAACTCAATCTCAAACAAAGCATGGTATAATGTTCCAGGAAGCTTAGAGCATCTCCAACAGGACCCCCTACTTGACCCCCTACTCCAGATTTAGGTAGTGGAGGCCAAAAAACCAACTCCAACAGGCCCCCTACTAGACCCCCCACATTTGTTGGCCTCTTACTTTTTCCCCTCCACCCTCTACTTCTGTTGGCCCCCTACTCCCCACCGTGTAAAATCTAGATGAGAGAGGAAGACAAAAGAGCCCCACGCGTCATTGACTACTAAAACGAATTTGAGTAGTATGGTTTAGGTAGTATTGCTGGAGTTAGAAGCAAAATATGAGTAGTCTCAAAATAGGTGGCTTCCTAAATGGAGAAGTAGGAGGTGTGTTTTAGGTAGTATTGTTGGAGATGCTCTAGGTTAAGGGGATACCTTTTGCACACTAGCTTTGGCATCTATTGAGGCTAGCACTTCTGCATCCAAATACACCTGTAAGATGGATCCAACAAATCAGAATTAACAACCAAATGCCATAGGGTATTAGGAAAATTGTGGTTACCCTGGATGGGGTACTAGCTGCATCATCCTAGCTATAATGTGGGGTTTTCCTCCAAATTTCCAACATTTAAATTTGCAATCCGTACTATGCAATCCAAGGCAGAAATATTACCAACTGAGCATTTCCAGTCTCTGACAAATGTGCATCTCCAGAAATGTAACTTGGTACCAAGCCTTTGTGAGAAATGCTAGCTGAAGAATCATAACTATTTTGTATCTGTTTCAGATGGGAAAATAAATATTAAATTGAATAATAAGCTACTATATTTGTTTTGACATGTTATACTGAGTCTTTGTAAATTTGGTCAAATGAAATAACAAAATCATCAAAGGAGAAGTTACAAAAAATACAATAACTAAGTGAGAAATAAGAAAAGACAAATCAAAATTATTTAGCAATAAGTTGAAAAACTGAAAAATTGTTATCTAGTTCCACATACCTGATCAAAACAAGATTCAAATAAAGAAACCGCATCCTCGAACTTGTGAGAAATAGAATCGTCCCAAACCAGGGTAGATGATAATATGGAAAAACTATCAAACTCACTCAACTCAACCTGTAAAATAAATGTGCTAAAGCATCAGAAATGCTAGAAGTCAAATATTTATGTGATGCCTGCAAACAATAACTGAAAAACAAGAGTCTGTGGATTGTGGGTTAGATTACAACATGACTGGTTTGCAGAAAATACATAGAAGAAAAAAACATCATTCAACATTTTTCATCATCCCTCAACAGGGTTGATTTCCACTTTGGACTCTTTTTTGTAGCATTGCTTTTGCATGGGTAATACTCAAAATGGATATTGAGATGTAAAATTATACAGCAAAAAATCTTAAATTGTGCAATGTTATGGCCATAATACTCACCCAGACATTTCCATTCACCAACTTTCTTCGGGGGCCAAGTCAGGATCCCTTGGTAGTCAATCAAGCAAAGTTGTACTTCTAGCATTTTTTTATTTACATAAGTTAAGCTCAGCCCTGTTTATATCAGCGCAATTGCACTACTACTGCATGTAAGAACTAAGAATATTGTTTCTTCAACAAAGAATCATCCTGCACTTAACATTGCTTTGAGGAATTAAGACTAACACTACAAAGGGAACCCTAAGTTTTTCAGCTTTGTATCAAACTATCAATGCAACTATATGATCCATAGCCATAAAGATCAAGTATATCACAGATTGTACATAAAACTTGAGGTGTAGAATTGTCCTCTATCTGAATGTAAAATGACTTCTGCATTGAGTTTATATTGCACAAAGGCTGATCAAAATACTTCTAGTCCTAGACCGTGTGCATGCCATAGGAAAATGAAGGTTATTACTTGAGGGATGAAGAAGTAATATGAGCCAAGTTTCTCCTCTACTAATGGCGATTCCTTGTCATAATTCATGTCTACAAATCCGTAAGCCTTTATCAAGTGTGAATCAGAAGAAATATATCTGCAAGAAAAGTAAGTCGTTAATTTTGTTATAGAGGGAGGGAGGGAGGGAAGGAAGGAAGGAGGGGGGGTGAAACCTCACCTCGATACCAAATCAAATTCATTCTTTACTAGGTAGGAACCATGAAAGCATATTGCGGAACCAATGCCACAGATTTCAAGTTGAAATGATGGAGCAGACGTCAGCTTCCTTGATAAATAAAACTGAGGAAACAATGATGATCCTCTAAACTGAGAGCACCACTTAAGTGCCTTTGTACTGGGTGGAACAAGTACCTGCACCATTGTATGTTGCGTTAATCAACTTCCAGTATCGCTTGGACTTAAAGAGATAGACAAACTCACGCCAAAACTAGTTAGATCACTATAATAGTTGAATGCATATACTTCAGAATCTTGACAGAAATTCTAGAAAAATGCACATGCTGCACATGTCCATGCCAAAAGCAAACAGTGCTCTGGCTGCACAGATTTGGGTAAATAGCCCTCTAAAGAATCTAGGAAGCCTAGCTGAACCTTGAGGGGAAACAGAGCACAAGTTTGAGGGTAAATCCAAATGCTGCATTGGCCATAAACTTATAAACCCATTACCCGAAGGAGATACTGAGTGATAGAATTGCACTATATCAAAAGTTTAACATAAAAACTAACAACATCCATCAAGTACCAGCCTACCACTACCAGGGTGACTCTAACAATCTAGTCCCGAGCTAACAAATTGGAGGGAGATGCTTTGCGTTCTAACAATTGGGTATGAACGAATTGACCAACCGAAAGTGATCCAAACTCCCGTATTCTCACATACACAACTAGGGATGAAAACGAACGGAAACGGACGGAAAAACCCTATTTCTACTTCCGTTTCTATATTTTTTGGCGGAAACGGGAGTGAGTTCGGAAAATACGGGTTCGAAAACGGAATCGGAATATGCGGACATACGGAAACGGATAAATACGGATGGAGAGCCGGAAAATTAAATTAAGACCACATAATCTAATATTATCAAAGTATACATATATAAAGTCATGTAATAATATATACAAAGTTTAATATTCATTTACATGCTATGTACGTGAACATAATATGCATATTTGGTGATTCGTAGTTATACATAAGGACATGTAATTGTTGAACATGTTGAGAATAGATTAAAAACGGGATAAATACGGGTCTATTCTGTATTAAAACGGGATTACTCGGACGGAAAACACTATTTTCTACTTCCGCAAATATGAAAATGGGATCTCGCAAATACGGAAATGAACGGGAAAATGTAGAAAACGTAACGAGACGGTACGAGAAAAATTCCGTCCGTTTTCATCCCTCACAACTCTACCATTGATCAGCGGCGCCCGTAAGATTTCTCAGGCAACGATGGAATCAAAGAGGGTTGAATAGCAAAACAGCATCGTAGTAACTACATATACCCACACCGTACCTCGAACCTGATCACGCCGCTCCTGGCGCCACCAGGCGGGGTGGCCTTGACCTCATTGGCGGCCCGCAGCAGTGCGTCGAGGCCGTCACTGACAGTGAGCGCGGGGGGAAGCCTCCTCGTGAACGATACGTCCACGGGGAGGTCGCGGTCCCCGTTCTCAGCCATCTCGTCGACGTCGATCACGATACCAGCGTGACGCCCTGTGCGCGCGCGGAGCAGGACGAGAGGGGTGCTACTGCGGCGGATGCAGCGGCGGGAGAGGCCGCGGCGTCGAGGTGGGAGGGGAGGGAAAGCGCGGAGCGGGGTGAAGGTGAGGAGAGGAAGGCGGGGAGGGGGCGAGACGGCGAGCATGCCAGCGAGGTTGGTGGGAGGTGGCCGGGTGGGGAAGAGGGGGAAGACCGGAAGAGGCGAAAGCGAGTGGTAGTGGGAAGTGGACGTTGGGTTTACGAAGGGAGGGGATAGGGTTCAGGGGCCCAGCCAAGTCATCCTCGTGTGGGCTCTGCACGGCCTGGGCTTGGCCGGTAGAGTGTGGGCTTTCAAGGCCGATCACATATGGGACAGCTCAGCCAGCAGGTCTCAATTTTGCTAAAAAAAAGGTAGTAGGTCTCAATGCCAAAGGCTATGTAGCCAAGAGAGCAAATATTACAAGATTTAATAGCATTGTGTTTTCAGTGGTAGGAGACGTTTTCATCGACAACAAAGTCTCTCTCAAAGATTTGTCGGCTCAATCTTCAAAGATGCTCATAGAGATAGGATTTGCGTTCGTGCGGAATGAATGTGTGTTGTGAACATTCTTTCTTTTTTTCTTCTTCGTATCTGTCCTATTGTTTTCATCCACTTTGAACTTTTTGTTTTTCAAAAAGTCAAAAATAAATAAATAAATAAATAATAAACGACCGTTACAAGTCTCAGAATCATTGACCGTTACTTAATAAGAAACAAAGATTAGAAACAAATCTTATTTTTGTTAAAATCTAGATCAATCGATGGTCTAACTAATCAAGTCATGGATTGGATCTTGAGCAGTTTATTGTCTAATCCAGTCCAAATAAATGTACTCTTACAGTTCTCAACGGAGGCTAACATGTGGAAAGTCGAGAGAGGTCTTTCACCATAATCATCAACGAACTGACTAATTCTTGATACAACGCTAACTCTTTCCCAACTTTAAGCAGACATTAGAATTACATATTTTATGGGTCCTCGAAGAAAGTCACGGAACTCAATATTTAACTATAGTAACAAAAGATAGTATGAAATTGAAGTTATGGTACATTGTCTACATATTTCTGTTTTTTGCGATAAGAGAACAAATTTATTAAGGTTATATTTTAATTCGACACGGGCTTAATAAGACATTGTCATATTATTGCCAACATTAACTTATGTTTTGGATATCATATTCATCATAAAATAAATTTTAGATTTTTTTCCACAACAAGATTTTAGATTTTATAGAAAAGGTAAATCATAAATAGGTATATACCATTTCCGTCATCGTTGTCCATAGACATTTGATAGTTGTTTTTCTCCGTTACAATGCACAAACATATTTACTATTATAATATAAATATGAAAAATCAATATTAAATAGACACATAGGCATTGAACCATTAACTCTTCTTCTAAAAAAATAAAGATAATCAATGATAAGTTGTTGATATAGTTATTATTTGAAAGAAAATTGTTCTTACTGAAATCTGGATCAGCATATGGTCATTCAACTAATCAAAATAGTTTAATTTAGTCAAGATAAATATATCTCTACAATCCCTAATGAGGACTGCCATGTGGAAAATCGAAAGAAGTCTTTTGTCATAGTCATTGACAGACATATCAATCTAGCAACTAAGTTCTTGCTGACTTTAATCAGAAATTAATAAAGTAACTGTTTACCATAAACGGTTGATAGTGCACTTCTTCCGTAGCAACTTACGGGCATATTTATTAGTCAACATAAAATTTCTAAAGATCTGTGCTACTGGAAACTGCTTATAAACACTACACTGATAATGGCCCATACTTCTTTATTTAATGAGATTAAAACTTTTACGAAACCACAACTAAAATAGCTCATAGATCAGGGGTGTTCGGATCCAGGGACTAAATTTTAGTTCGTGTCACATCAAACGTTCAGATGCAGAAGGACTAGATATGAGGTAATTATAAAACTAATTACACAAGAGTAGACTAATTTGCGAGACAAATCTATTGAGCCTAAGTAGCAATATTTACTGTAGCACTATATTATCAAATCATGGACTAATTAGACTTAATAGATTCGTTTCATAAATTAGCCTCAATCTGTGTAATAAGTTTTAAAATTTGCCTATATTTAATACTTCTAATTGGTATCAAAGATTCATCGTGTGCCTAAACTTTGGCCTCGTTTAGTTCGCGAAATTTTTTGAGAAATGATACTGTAGCACTTTCGTTGTTATTTGACAATTAGTGTCCAATCATGGTCTAATTAGGCTTAAAAGATTCGTATCGTAAATTTCGTCTAAACTGTGTAATTAGTTTTATTTTTATCTATATTTAATGCTTTATGCATGCGTCCAAAAATTTGATGTGATGAAAAATCTTAAAAAATTTTATAAAATTTTGGAAACTAAACAGGCGTAGCCTTAGTAAAAAAAAGCCCCGATCGAACAAATGATCACCAATTCATGCTGATGTCGGACATTTCGCTACAATTCCCAACGTTTTGGAATTTTCCGTACCGTATCTGACAGTACAAAAGGCACCAAAACACGGGGGAAAACCTTGCGGCAAACGAACAGGGAAAGTGAAAAATCGCTTTCACACAGGTCGCGAAACAGAGGGGAGCAGGGCGCTGCGTTGCCACACAGCGGGAGTCCTCCCTCCCCGAGAGATTTCCTTCACAGAGCCGCCGAATCGGGTCCAATCCCGTCGATCTTTCTGGCTGCAGCCACCACGGGACTCCAGAAGTTGCCTTCGATTCGGCCTGGGCTGGGGAAGCGGGGATGGGGCTCGGGGAGGCGGCGCGGCGGCTCCTGGCGGCCGTGGACTGGGAGCGCGAGGCCTACCCGGCGTACGACGACTTCCTCGCGCTCCCCGCCTTCGTTCTCTTCTTCCCTACCGTCCGCTTCCTCCTCGACCGCTTCGTCTTCGAGGTGCGCCTGCCCTTGCCGTCTTTCTTTCTTTCTTTCTTTCTTTCTTTCTTTCTTTCTTTCTTTCTTTCTTCCGTTGTTTCGGTCAAGGTCTTCGACTCTGCGCTGAACGCGAGCGCGTAGCTTGAAAGTCGCCTCGACTTTTGCTGGTTTCCCTAGCTCTAATAACAGCTTGTACAATTGACTCGGCTAAACTGCTTGTCTTGTGTGTGCAAGGAGGCGCTATTTTTAGTGATCTCATCATCTAATCGTTGCGTGTCTTGGGTTAATTTGACACGTGGAAAGCGATTTTATCTTTTTCAAGCAATCAAGCTCAAATGATTAGCTTCTCCTCAAGATCTAAAATCACGTCTTTTCTTTTTATTTTTCTTTTTCTTTTTCTTTTCCTCTCATAGCAATTTTTCCCTCCCCTCGCCTATATATAGCTTCTAAAACTGTTTGGTTCCAAACTCTATGACCACTGAAATATGCTTAGCGTATGGGCACAATGTTTCTCCACGGTAAATGGTGGTCCCGGAATCCAGGATCAGTCCAATGCTAATGCTACGCAGCTTCCGCATAGAAGGTAACGGGAGTTAATGGGGATGCTTGCTCTTTTAACATTGGTTCTTGACAAGGAGGGAGTAGACTGGTTGGTTGGTTTGCAGCCGCGAACAGGTTTCCTGAAGAAATTGTTGGTTCATACATCAGTATGTTGGCAGCTGTTCGGACTGGTCTTTTTTAGACTTAAAGAGGGTCGCATTTTTTAAATCCAATTGGCATACTATTTCTAGGATTAGTTGCTCTTTTTAGTATGGTAAACTAAGTACAGTTGGTTGATTCATGAGTATGAAGACCTGATTAGAATGTCTTCTGTTGGACAACAATTTCTGGAGTAAGAGAGAGCCTGTTTTTTTTATGAGCCGGCTGAGGATTTTGAGCTAGGAAAATGGAGTATAAATCCATTGAAATACTACAATACCTGCTGATTACAATGTCACAAGTTCCAGGTGTGGAGTGTGAGAACAGTTTGCTTCACCTTCATGATTTTCTGGGACCATAAATTTCGCTGAGCTTTATATATTCCCTGTTAAAGTGAACAGTGCCTACTATGTGATCAACAGGAGGAAAATATTCAACATCTTCTTGTGGGCTGTGTATTCTCAAGAGATTTTTGGTTCTCCCTTCTGTTGCATTTTGGTTTTGCATCACTTGCTCCACATCCTACTGACCAATCCTTCGATGAATGGTGGAGAAAAGTTGATAATTCTGCAAGTGGAGATTTGATGAAGGGTCTGAACTCTCTAGTCATTTTGGGAGCCTGGAGTATCTGGTGGCATAGAAATGATTGCGTTTTCAATGGTGCAACCCCAAATGTTAATATGGTGCTGGCTTTGGCAAGGGAAGAGACCCATTGGTGGAGCCTGGCAGGAGCCAAGGGGATCTCCCTGCTCACTGCCGGAGGAGCGGTCTAAAGGACTGCTGTAGCGGTTGGGTTGTCCATTTGCTTTTAACCGGCGATTTAGTTTCCTTGTAGTGGGTGTTTGTATGTGTGTGGGTTTGGTTCTATTTATGACTCTATTCTTCTATTGATACAATGATACACAACTCTCCTGTGTGTTCGAGAAAAAAAAGGTGTTACTGAAAATTTCTAGTGCTAGCTATATGTATGAGCATTCAGATCTGGAAAGTAATTGTAACCAGTCAGCAGTTGCATTTTGGAATTTGGACATAAATATTGCTAACTGGAAGTCTAGTCGAGATGCTAAGTTCAACTAGATGAAAAATGAAATTGTTTATTTTACCCAAGTGTTATTATGGAAAATAATGCACAATCACTTTATACAAATCTGGCTAATGGAGTTCTTTTGGCCCGCAACCATTTCTATCATTTGTATTATCTTTCAACTCGAGACATTTTCATTTCCCTGCTGGGATCATTTTCATCAGTACTTCATTTTTGTCATTATTGGGTTCGCATTTGCTTATGCCTTTGAAATATGTTGTTCCGAAAAGGGTTACATTCCAAGGATGCATGGCTTCGCAATATGCTTCTATGTAGTCATGTCTCTGGTGTTCCAATGATTTCTCTTTTGATCCACCTACTCTGTTTTTTCACATTTTCATTTTTTCTGCATTTATTTTAATGGTCCACCTACTCTCTTTTTTTCACATTTTTTGTTTCATCTTCATTTATTTAATCATTGATATATTATGTTCCTTAGGTCGTGGTTGATCCTTTTGTATGAGGTCATTGTTTTTTTATTCTAAGTTTTGCATTAATCGATAACCTAACTGCTTTTTTTTTCTGTAACTGTTTTAGTGGGTTGCGAGGAGGCTTATAAATGGGAATGGACATCAGAGAGCTAATAAAGAAACAGAAGAAACAAGGAAGAAGATAAGAAAATTCAAGGAATCAGCTTGGAAATGTGTTTATTTCCTGTCTGGAGAGCTTTTATCTTTGTCAGTCACATATAACGAGCCTTGGTTCACCAATACCAGATTTTTTTGGGTAGGACCAGGAGAACAGGTCTGGCCTGATCAAAAGATAAAGTAATTCTGATCCTACCACTGTACTTTTTTTATACAAATTATTAATGGTTCTCAGGCTGGTCTAAATCTAATGGTTGCGCCCTTACTCTCAGATTGAAACTTAAGGCTGTATATATGTATGCTGCTGGATTCTACGCATATTCCATATTTGCACTTATGTTTTGGGAAACAAGGCGTTCAGACTTTGGAGTGTCAATGTCACATCATGTTGCTACTGTTATTCTGATTGTTCTATCTTACGTGTTCAGGTATGTTTCTTATCTTGAGTAACTGTTAGCTTTTGTTGTTTCATGAATTTGCAACATCATTCTCTCAGTATAGGAGGACTTCTTAGTCATCATTGCTGATTTGTTAATTTCTTTTTCTAACTCCTCTCATAATTCATAGACAATTTTTTAATTTCAATCTTCTTTTCCTTGGTCAACCAGATTTGCTAGAGTTGGCTCTATAGTATTGGCAATTCATGATGCAAGTGACGTTTTCCTGGAAGT
This sequence comes from Saccharum hybrid cultivar R570, assembly GCA_038087645.1. NCBI lineage: Eukaryota > Viridiplantae > Streptophyta > Magnoliopsida > Poales > Poaceae > Saccharum > Saccharum hybrid cultivar. The sequence goes on along the minus strand of JAQSUU010000191.1, from coordinate 2,625,503 downwards.
AGGGAAGATGTCCAAGTACAGCCATTGTGATTGGCTTGCCAATGTTTCGTTTCTGTTTTTTGTTATTTCATGGGTTCTTCTCCGCCTCACATATTTTCCGTTCTGGATTCTGAGAAGTACAAGGTAAATTGTTCTGTTCTGACTAATAAGTCTATCAGATTCTTATGCCAAGAAAAATCACCGAGTTTGTAAAAGTTTGTTTGCATATACAGTAGAAAGCAGATTGGTATCTTATTTGTTTTGTACTAACGTTTATTGTGAAAAATTGGACAGTGACTTCCTTCTAGTCTAAAGAACAACCCTTCGTATAGTCTGCAGTAGCATCTTATACTCTAAAGAGAATTTTACTCTGTACTTCCATTGACCACACAAATAAGTTTTGGATATTTTTTGTATGCACCACTGGTACGAATTAGAGATTTCACACCTTTGTGGACTTTGCTAATCATATAACTCAGTGTCCAAAATATACTATAATAAATAATTATATAGACATGCTAAATTCTGATAAGGTACCATACAGATTCGCCCCATTGCAGTGTTGGTCCGGTTCACAGTTTCTTTGTTGTGGTGCTTGTTGAGTCGATGTGAGGTTGTGGCCTTCATCGTGTGAGTTGGTGTTGTTTTCTGTTGTAGCTGTGGTTTTCCCCCTGTTTTTCACCTTCTCAATTAATACACAGACCGACTGTTAACATGCTGGTTTCAACGCTTCGCTTTAGAAGTAAACTAACTGAATGTTTTTGGATTCTTTTCACATGATCTGACTAAACCCATTTGTTTCAGCTATGAGGTCTTATTGACTTTGGACAAAAAGAAGCACAGTTTTGATGGTCCTATATACTATTATGTGTTCAATTCCCTTCTATTCTCACTACTTGTTCTCCACATATATTGGTGGGTTTTAATATATCGGATGCTTGTGAGACAAATCAGAACAAGAAATGTTGGAGATGATGTTCGATCTGGTAAGCCCTGTCCTGTCTGAAGTTCTGGTATGCTGCACGAGAGCATGATTTTTATTTTTATTTTTTTGTAAAATGCTGTGCAAATTAGTTTTGTTTGCTTGTAGGTAAAACTTGGTTATAATTATGCTCTTCCAACTTGTGTTGAGGTGAAAAACTTTCTTTGATTTTACTTTTGCCTTGTTTTCCATACAGATTCTGAAGGAGAAGACGACCATGAAGATTGATTGGCGGCACCATCTTACCTTGTGTGTTACAACGGTGCTAGAAACATCACCCCCGATACCCTGAGCTTATACATTCTTTTGCTGGATTCCAAGATTATGTATGCCAGGATAGCATTGCTTGGAGTCTTGTAAACGGTAGCGCTGGCCGCTGGTGAAACATTTCCCTCATTAGAGCTTGTCCTGTTCCTCGGCCGCCTATCATGGTTCCTTATTCCCCCGGCCACGTGCAGGTGCAGCCAGAGTGTTTGCAGTAAAGATGGGGATGGTGCAACTGTCGAGCCAACATGTGCGGCGGTACCGATCCATCGATCCATTAATGTACACAGGAATATCGGTTAACCCATTTATAGGCCCTGTTTAGATACCAAATATTTTCCCAAATTCTACTATGCAGAAAGAAGATTTCCCATCACATCAAAATGTCGGCACATGTATGGAGTACTAAATGTAGATGAAATAAAAAACTAATTACACAGTTTTGTTGTACTTTGCGAGACGAACGTTTTGAGCCTAATTAGTCAATGTTTGGACAATTTTTACCAAATAAAAACAAAATACTACGGTGCCGCACAATGTTCTACAGTGTTTTTGGCGGCGCTAAATCTGTCCAACTAAACACGGCCATAGTTAGCTGCTTTCCTTGCCCCGGCTGCCTGAAACGACCTCGATTTTCCTCGAAGGGAAAATCCACATATACGATTTATAATACAGTAGATCACGAGAGCAATCTATCACATTATCAATTATCAGCTGATATCATAGTCATACATCGTAGAATTACAAGTTACAAGACTTTACAACACTGGTTAACACATCTATTACATTGTATTCTAGCGAAAACACACGCGTCTTCATCAGAGTCGTTGTAGCACATCAGTAGGTGAAGGCTCCTCCTTCACGGGCAATCATCAGAGTTGGCGTAGAATGTCAGCGGCGTGGACTTCATCTTTTGAACCAAACTCGAGCGTAGGAACGAGACCACCTAATCCAAGTCCTCGTGGTCGTCATAGATTTCGTCCAAACCTGTCCAAAATCTATCAGTACGATTTGTACTGGCCACTGTCTCCCACCCTATGCTTTTGCGTATGCTTTGTGGTAAGTGGAATGCAAGGGTAGATGAAAAGGCCTATATATGGCCGTAGGTTTCCTATGCAAGTTCAATAATATTTTATAATAAGTTCATCAAGTTTTAACACATCTCAACCACACGTTTTCCCAACCCAAACACACATCTCATCTCACTCTTTCTCTAGGCAGCAAGGTCGACTCCCGCTCGTACCTTGCCTCAACGGCCAAAGCCGGATCCAACACCAAAACCCAGGGGAAGGTAGAAAGGACTCCTCTCTCTAATCAAGTGAAGCGTAGGTCATAGGAATGTCCATATCCGCGGACGCGGCTATACGTATAGATCGATCAACTCTACAGAGCGTGTACACCTGGAAATCCATAAGATCACCATCATCGGCGGTGCCCCGCCTAGGCTGATGCTGACTGCCTCCCAACCGGTACGGTACCACCCTACCACTCAGCCCTGGGCCACCTCGGCGTCCACCGAAACGCTGAGACTGTGAGACGTAGTACCGGGCCCCCAAGGTCACTACGCTGTCTTAGGAGGGTGTGGGCCCCCATGCCCGTACCTCCCTACACTACCACCTTTCAACCTAGTAGTGGTGGCACTGCCCTAGTCAGTCGGGTAATCGTCTCCCGCCCATCGGGAGCGAGTGGTGTGCACGAAGGGTCCTATGATTCCGGTTCTCAAGACATACCAGTCCTTAAGGGGACCGGACAGGATATCTTCTCAAGGGGATAACCAACACCCCGTGCCTCGACGGCACCTCCACCGGGGATAACCAACACCCCGTCTGCTCACCATGCACCCGCCACAGGTACCTCTCACGAGGGATGCCCAGGTCGCACCCCTCCGGCATGACTTGCCCCAAAGACTCGTCGTAGAATCCTGTCCGATTGACTCAACCCTCACCACACACCCAAGACACACGCCAAGATCTCCCCAAGTTCATTATCCAGTTTTACCAAGTTACCGGCACCACGTGCCTTATCCACTCACGTTATTCCTTCACCAAGCATCACATCACAGGTATAATGCGTAGTGAAAGTAAAACAGTAAGTAGAATGCGAGCGTCTAGCCTATCAGCGGGTGTGCATGGGAATAGGTTGCGACAAGGTAATGGCTTACAAGCAGTCTACCATGCAACCTATCACAGTTCAATTGCAAGAAAGTAAAGCACTAGCATCTATATGTAGCATGTCTAATAGGTTCTACGAGGTTGGGTGGGACGTGGAACACCTGTTAAATGTCATATCCGAGATCCTTGGTGCACTTGTAGTCGTACTCCTCCATGGTCTTTCCTCCATCTGCTTGTCCTTCCTCCAATAGGTTCTGATCCGATCAACGCTAACCTCGACGCAATTACCTCGATACAGCGACAAGCAAAAGGGCAATCATACCTCTAACCTAGAAAGACTGCGGAAGAAGAGAGACAATAAGGCACAGAAAGAATAACTACACCGAAAGAATACAAAAGGAAGGACGACTTAGCCCTCTCGGCGGATGTCCGATCCCTAGGCCAAAGAACAAGAGTGGTGATTTGCTAAGTACAAGCTTAAGCCTTAGCCTAGCCAGTACTTCCCGGGTCGATCGTGTCAACCTGTACGGCTTAAATAGAAATGGCATAGGCCTTAGTTCATCCTAAGCAAACACCATGGCTTGTGGCTTTCAATCCAATCGTCATAGAGACTGACGAGAACCAAAAGGACTACAAGCAAGAGAAGTTTTGTTCTCTCTCAATCCGTACGCCACTATATTTGACGAGAACCAAGAGAGGGTAGAATGAGGAGTGAAGAGAAGAGAGAAGAGAAATGGTCTACTCCTCCCAATACACACATCATGGCAAAAGACGAGACATCGGAAAGAAGAGACACGCAAAAGAACACGAGTGCCCAAAAGACTTGTAGGGTACCATGACCTAGGTGCACTAAATGCACTAGGACATCCCTAAAGTTCTCAGCGATGCGGTTGTCACCGCAAGAACCAAAGAGACGCTACGGTCTACAAGGTTCAAGCATACAAGGGATTAGGCACGACAAAACCAAAAGACGGGAAGAGACACATAATTCACCTTCCTTTGATCCACTCGCCATAGCAATGACGGGAATCAAAGAATGGAATCAAGAAAGCGACAAACACCGAACAAGCGAAGAGCTCAACCCACATTTCACTGGATCGATGGGGTTGAGAAAAAGAGGAGAGAAGAAACAATGGAATCTGCACCCTTTCATCCAACTCGTCATGGGATGGGCGAAGGTTGGAAAAAGCGAGGCACGATTCCCCAATCCAAACCCACTAGTAGGGCACCATGACCGTGCAACTAAACGGCACAAGGCTATTCTTACGGCTCATAGCAATGCGGTTGTCATCACTAGATCCAAGAAACGCCATGGTCAAAGTGGTACGAGCATACGAGTTGGTTAGGATAAAACAAGTGAACAAAAGAGGTAGAGCCCGGTGGCCATGGCGAGGCGACTCGCGGCCATGGGCTCAACCTACACCAGTTGGCATCCGTCGACATACAAAGGTTGTCCCCTAATTCCTATCCCAATAGAGTTGGTCACGGAGGGCTCGAAACATGCGGGTAAGAACCGCATCGATATTGGCATCGAGTCCACGGTGACCGCATCCTAGGGACGTAGATAGGAGCTCAAGTTCGTAATCCGACGAAGACAACTAAAGCAAGAGAGAAAGGACGTGCTTGGCATTACGGCCATGGCGAGGCGAACTCGCGATCACAACGAACAAGCACATCGCTTCCCAACCGGCTCGAAGGCACGGTCCACAAAAGGGGCAACACAAACGCACAAGAATAAACGGAGCAGCACATGTTCGTAGCGACACAAAAGAGACAGATAGACCGGCGCGAAGGCACGGCACAGGCATCGATATATGGATGGATAGGCCATGTATGATAAGTGTATGAACAAGTGTGAAGGATAAAGAATGAATAAGTAAGAGCTCGCCGGCGTCATAGACGGCGTCAGCTAGGTTCAAAGGTCGACCTTCGGGGAGGAGGGCTGTAGCAACGCGTTCCGAGGGGCTGCAGCTAGCTGTAGCTTGCGGCAGGCCGCTGCTGTAGGGAACGTGGCAGCAAGCGTCCGGGAGGCGTCATAGCTCCGGTGGCGCGGAAGGGGGTAGCCACGTCGAAGGAAAAGCAAGGTGTAGTCTTCCTGTAAGGTGTAGAATGCGGCGCGAAGGCCGGTCTCAGACAAGATCATCGATGAGAAGGAAAAAGGCAGGGCTTTGGCTCCAGGGCTCACCGGTGGTGGTCACATCGCAGTACTGCTTGGTGGTGTGACACGATAACAGCGTCCGTTGGTGGTGGAGCATGCCGCGACCATGGCGAAGAGGGAGCTGTGGTGGCTCGGTGATTTCTCACAGCGCTGTAAGGTCCTAGATGGCTAGAGGGGGGGTGAATAACCTATAAAAAATCTACAAGAAACACTAAGCAAACTTGTTAGAATAACAAACGGCGCAAGGCGAGTTTTGCTTAGCCTACAGTTGTGATGCAAGCCTCCTATCCACAAGTCTAGTAGATTATGATCTCTAGTTCACACAAGGGCTATGTCACTAATTTTACACTAGTGAGCAAGCTAACAACTACTAGCAAAGGCTACCACTAGAGCTACACAAGATAATCTAGTAAATGTAAAAGCAAGAGATGTGATTGTGAATCTTATACCGACGGTGGAGTGAAGATGTTGCCAATCACCAAGATGATATACAACCAATCAATATTGACAACAACACAATATGAAGACCAATCACCGGGAGACAAGAGACACAATATTTTTGTTCACCCGGTGTTCACTTGTGCACCGACAAGCTACGTTACCGGTTGTGTCGACCAACACTTAGATGGTTCCTCGGTGTGACCCTCAAGTCACTTGCCCCTCAAGGCACGCCCCACAAGGCACCGCAAGACACCACTCTCAAGTGAGGTAACTCAATGACACGCACAATGTAATAGAGTTGCTTTTGGCGTCCCGCCGAGGAAAGCACAAGAACCTCTTACAATCAATCGGAGGTGGCCAAGAACAATCACCTTCTCTTGCCAACGCCTCCAACAATCTCCAAGCCGGCTAGGAGCGGTACTCTCCAAGAGTAACAAGAAATCCATCGGCTAAACCACCCACAAGTGCCACTAGATGCCCTCAAGCTATGCAATGCACTTTGGGATCACTCAATCTCACTTTTGATTTGCAATCAAGCAAGAGAGATGAGTGGGAGGAGATGCTCTAGCTCAAAGGATGCACAAGAATGTTAGAAATCACAAGAGACCTCCCCAAGGGCCGGCCAACAAGTATTTATAAGCATCCCATCCAAATAGAGCCGTTATACCCCTTCACTAGGTTTTTTCGGGATGACCGGACGCGTCGGTCATAACTGACCAGATGCGCTCAACCGCGTCCGATCCTCCAACGGTCACTGCGCCAATGGTCAAATCCCATGACCGAACGCGCCTCTCAAAACGACCGGACGCACCGGTCCCGAGTGACCAGACGCGCTCCAGTCAATGACCGGACGCGCCGATCGCACAGCACCGCGCGCCCGCGAAGTAACGACCGGACGCGCCCCTCGCAACGACCGAACGCGACAGTGCCCGCGTCCGGTTTGAGTCCAGTAAGCTCCCTCAACGATCGGACGCGTCCGATCATGTGTGACCGGACACGCCTCACGTCCGATCGTCCTCATGAACCACAGTTCCCTCTGGGCGACTGACCGGACGCGCCGGTCCCGCGAGTGACCGGACGCGCCGGTTACAAACCCTAGCACCCGTGCCTGCGCTGTACTGACCGGACGCGTCCGGTCATACCATGACCGCGTCCGGTGCAGCGTCCGGTCACCTCTGTGACCTCCGTTCGCCTCTGTTTCTTTTTTGACTTCCGGCATAGTGGAAAATAGGCATTTCAAGTTCCCAAAAACACCTGAATCCCGCGCTCGCAAGCTCAGAGGGAGGGAGAGAGAGACCCAAACCCTCTCTACCGCTCAAACTTCATCGCCTTCGCAAATGTGCCAACATCAACAAGTGATCACCACCTTGTGCACATGTGTTAGCATTTTCATAATCATTTTCGAAGGTTTTCCAGTTAGCTCACTAGGCCCTACATGCAATGCACTTCATGAATTCACCTAGTGGCACCCGTGCATCGAATAACTGATAAGACTTCCCCTCTTAATAGTTTGGCTATCGATCCTAAACCACTCACACCCTCTATGGTGTCTTGAGTGCAAAACAAAATGGCCCTATGGTTATACCTTTGCCTTGAGCCCATTTTGTTTCTCCAAAAGATATGATCCACTTCATATCATCACATGACCGTCTCGATCCATCGACCTTGACTTCACTTGCTCTTCACCGTTGTATCGGTCCATTGGCGCCAAGTCTTGCTCAAGCTTCACCATCTCATGGTCCTTCGCTTCGAAGCCTTGACTTGCCCTTCACCTTCACAACCGGTCCATTGAGCCAAGCATCACCTCGGTCTTCATCATCTTGGTCACATGAGTCAATGTCATGTCTCATATTCAATGACCACCTTTATCTAAATCATCCACTTAGATACAAAGGTTAGTCCTAGGTTTCATCAATTAGCCAAAACCAAACTAGGGACTTTCAATCTCCCCCCTTTTTGGTAATTGATGACAACCCTCACAAAGATGATTTTGATAATAAAAGTTTTGAACTTGTCATACTTGTCCAATCATTTTGCTCATTAGTAAAGTTTGGACAATTATCACAAGCTCGGTTTTGGTAGCATTAGCTCTCCCTACATATGTGCATAGAGTTTGGATTGAAAGCTTTGCACATATGTATAGATAGAAGTGTTGAGAGAGTAATTCTACCAAAATGATGCTAAGGTGTAAGAAATGGACCTTTGAAGCGTGATACCAATCGGAGTTGCCTTTTACACCATCCTTAGCATCATGAAGCAACTAGACATCCATCACAACTCAAGAACCTCGTGAGATCAACATTATATGTAAAGGTTCTTGGACCACTTGTACCACTTGTAGAGCTTTAAGCATGTCTAGATACCACATGTAAACTATTCCTATGCATGCTAGTAGATCATTTCATCATTCAAGTTCTATACTAGCATTGCACCACACAAGCATGTATATTGAATTTAAAAAACATGTGCAATGAGCAAGTCATATGAGAATGCACAAACAAATGCAACAACTTTGTTTATGAGCTTGCTCCCCCTACTTGTGTGCATCAAAATTTTATTTACCCCTTTATCATGTTGAATCATCTTTTTCTCTCCCCCTTTGTCAACAACTTACCCAAAAATGGGATCAAATTGTGGAGAGAAAAGCAATGTTTGATGGAGTAGGTTAGAATTTATCAAATTTGGTTTAACCTAGAATACTTGCCAAAGATATTTAATTCGATTTGAACCAAAGACAAGCTTCTTCACTCCTCAAAATAAGGGTTATCTTGCCTATTTTGAATTACACACTTATAGCAAATCTTCTAGATTCAACACTAGGTTTACAAGCTCACAAACATGTCATATGCCACCACTAGATCAAAACAAGCATAGAAGCAATAGTGGTAACATATATCCATCAAATTCATTTGATTTATCATGAATGCTCATGCGTACCACTTATTATGTCTATATGCTCTAGCAAGTCCTTAGCATAGGATGAATGACATGTCAATCAATTTTACCTTGCAAAGTCGAAGGAGAGGCATGTCAAGAAGTGGGTGGGGTGCATTCAACTCATGTTTGAGAAATCAAGAATATTCAATTCATTCCTTAGCTTGCAAAACCTCTTTTCATCAAGTGGCTTGGTGAGAATATCGGCAAGTTGATCATCGGTGCCAACACTTTCAATGGCAATATCTCCCTTTTGTTGATGATCTCTTATGAAATGATGCCTTATGTCAATATGCTTTGTTCTTCCATGTTGAACCGGATTTTGTATCATCTTGATTGCACTTTCATTATCACATAGCAATGGCACATTCTTGAAGTTGAGGTCATAATCCTTCAAAGTTGATTTCATCCATAGCAATTGTGCACAACAACTCCCCGCACTCACTTATTCAGCTTCGGTGGTAGAGATTGCCACACTATTTTGTTTCTTTGAGGACCATGACACAAGTGATCTTCCAAGTAGTTGACATGTGCCACTTGTGCTCTTTCTATTGATCTTGCAACCCCCATAGTCGGAGTCCGAATATCCAATCAATTCAAACTTTGACCCCTTGGGATATCATAGTCCAACATCTCTTGTTTGCTTCAAGTACCTCAATATTCTCTTTGCGGCCGTGAGATGACTCTCTCTAGGCGAGGCTTGATATCTAGCACACATACAAACACTAAACATGACATCCGACCTTGATGCGGTGACATAGAGTAGACTTCCAATCAAAGACCGATATTTCTTTTGATTCACCATTTTGCCATCAAAATCACTATCCAAATTGCCATTTGTACCCATTGGAGTTGAAATTGGCTTTGCATCTTGCATTCCAAACTTCTTCAACATGTCCCTTATGTATTTCCCTTGACTCACAAATGTTCCATTCTTTAATTGCTTGACTTGGAGACCAAGGAAGTAGCTAAGTTCACTAATCATAGACATTTCAAACTCTTTGGCCATCATAGCACCAAATTCTTCACAATAAACTTGATCGGTTGATCCAAAGATGATGTCATCAACATATATTTGCACTATGAATAGATCATTCCCAATCTTCTTGGTGAATAGAGTTGTATCAACCTAGCCCATCTTGAATCCCTTAGAGAGAAGAAAATCCCTTAGCCTCTCATACCATGCTCTAGGTGCTTGCTTTAAGCCATATAAAGCCTTCTTCAACTTGTACACATGGTTGAGTTTCTTGTCATCTTCAAATCCGGGAGGTTGCTCAACAAAGACTAACTCATTGATGATCCCATTGAGAAATGCAATTTTGACATCCATTTGATATAACTTGATGTTGTGTGCACAAGCATAAGCCAATAGAATCCTTATTGCCTCCAATCTTGCCACGGGAGCATATGTCTCATCATAGTCAAGACCTTCTACTTGAGTGTAACCTTGAGCAACTAGTCTTGCTTTGTTTCTCACCACAATGCCATCTTGATCTTGCTTATTTTTGAACACCCATTTGGTTCCAATCACATTATAGTCATTTGGCCTTTCTATCAATTCCCAAACATCATTTCTTATGAAATTGTTTAGTTCTTCTTGCATAGCCATAATCCAATCGGCATTTCTCAAAGCTTCTTCTATTTTCTTTGGTTCTATGGTTGACACAAATGATGCATGCTCACAAAACATAGCCAATCTTGATCTTGTTTGCACACCACTTCTAATATCACCAATAACACTATTAATGGGGTGATCTCTTGCAACATGTTGTGGTTGGAGTACTTGCACTTGATTGCTTGAGCTTGGTTGATCACTTGATGTATCTTGATGAGAAGAACTAGCACCATGATCTTGCACTTGAGAGTCATTAGCTAGCTTGAATGGAGAATTGAGCACTTGATCTTTATCATCATCTTGAATATCAATTACTTGCTTTGCTCTAATGTCCCCAATGTCCATGTTCTTCATTGCTTCCACCAATTTAGTTCCACCAACATCATCTAGATTCTCTTCTTCATCTTGTGACCCATTGGTTTCATCAAATTGCACATCATGGACTTCTTCTAGAATGCCACTTGAGTTGTTCCAAACTCTATAAGCTTTGCTTGTAGTTGAATAACCAAGTAGGAACCCCTCATCACATCTCTTGTCAAACTTTTCCAATCTATTGTCCTTTTTCAAGATATAGCATTTGCAACCAAACACTCTAAAGTAAGAAATATTGGGCTTTCTTCCATGAAGTAGCTCATATGGGGTCTTCTCTAGCAATGGATGACAATATAGTCTATTGATGTAGTAGCAAGCGGTATTGATTGCTTTATCCCAAAAAGATTGACTCACATTGTACTCATGAAGTATTGATCTAGCCATATCAAGCAATGTTATATTCTTTCTCTCAACTAGGCCATTTGATTGTGGAGTGTACTTGGCCAAGAATTGATGTCCAATGCCATAGTGATCACAAAGTTCTTCAATTCTTGTATTCTTGAACTCACTTCCATTGTCACTCCTCACTTTCTTGATTCTAATCTCAAACTCATTGTGAACTCTAGTGAGAAATGTCTTGAAGGTGTCAAACACTTCACTTTTGTCACTAAGAAAGAATACCCATGTGAATCTTGTGAAGTCATCCACTATGACAAAGCCATACTTATTACCACCTATGCTTAAGTATGTTGTTGGACCAAATAGATCCATGTGCATCAAATCAAATACTTTGCATGTGCTCATTGTACTCTTCTTTGGATGTGAGCTTCCAACTTGCTTCCCGGCTTGACATGCACTACAAAGCTTGTTCTTCTCAAATTCAACATCTTTCAAACCACTGACAAGATTGTGAGTTGTAAGCTTCTTCAATTGTTTCATGCCAACATGACCAAGCCTTCTATGCCAAAGCCAACCCATGCTTGATTTGGAGATTAAGCAAGTTGTCAAGGAAGTTTCTCTAGCATTGAAGTCGACTAGATAGAGATTCTCATATCTAAAGCCCTTGAATGCCACATTTGAACCATCCATACTAATGACTTCCACATCATTAACCCCAAAGATACATTTGTAGCCTAGATCACATATTTGTGCCACGGATAGAACATTGAAATCTAAATTTTCAACTAGCAACACATTGGAGATACTCATGTCATTTGATATTGCAATCTTGCCTAAGCCAATAACCTTGCCTTTCTTGTTATTGCCAAATGTGATAGAATCAACACCACTATGATTGTCATTGATTGAGTCAAACATTCTTGATGTACCGGTCATGTGTTGAGTGCACCCACTATCAATAATCCAATGCCTTCCTCCAGCTTTGTAATTGACCTACAAGCAAATTAATGAAGCTCAGGTACCCATTTTTGCTTGGGTCCTTATAGGTTAGTAACTAAGCTCTTTGGTACCCAAATAGCCTTCTTCTTTGGGCCAACAATGGGTGTACCAATAAACTTAGCTTGCACACCCTTCACACCTTTGGTAAGCACATAGCAAGAATCAAAAGGTATAGTATTAACAAATTTCTTGCTTTGGTTCTTTTTATTACAATTATGTTCTAAGTGCCCAACTTGCTTGCATCTATTGCAAAACCGACCATTGCTCTTCACAAAGCTAGGCTTTGGAGTTGCAAAGGCCGACTTGCCTTTCTTGGGGGTGTAGCCTAATCCCTCTTTGTTAAGAGAGAACCTTTAGCTACCCAAGAACTTAAGCAAGCGGGCCTCACCACCATAGGTCTTGCCTAGGGCTTGAGTGAGCTCATCCACCTCTCTCTTAAGAGTCTCATTCTCAACCATTAGTGAGGTATCATAAGTGAAACCATGACTAGTAGTGGAGGTAGAGTTGGTGGTGGTGGATGAAGAGCTACAAGAAGGGTTAGCATTTGTCATGATGATAGGTTTATAAAAGGATTCATCAATTATATCACATGTAACACCTATATCACATGATACAACAACCTCCTTTTTTGCTTGTTGCTCAAGTAGCAATGAGTGAGCTTTTTCAAGCTTGGAATGAGCTTTACCAAGATCCTCATGGTCTTCCACTAGACTCTCATGAGTGGTCTTAAGCTCACCTAGAACTTTCTTAAGTATTGCTACTTTCATTGAAAGCTTCTTACACTCCTTGTTCTTGGCAATAGCTATGTCTCTAGTTTGTTGCATCAAGTCATATAGTTGTTCTTTGGTTGGTTCATCATCATTATTTTCATTATCATTATTATTATCATTATCATTATCACTATCATGAACATATTCCATTTCACTTTCATCATCACTCTCATCATATAATACCTTAGCTTCTTTGGCCATGAAGCACGAAGAGGATGAATCAAATAGTGAAGGCTTCTTGTTGATAGCAATGGAAGCAAAAGCCTTGTTGGATGATTCTTCTTCATCATCATCATCATCACTTTTCCAAGTGACCACATAGGCTCCGTTCTTGCCCTTCTTGAAAGTCATCTTGGCCTCTCTCTTTTTCTTCTCAAACTTACCCCTCTTGTTGTTATTCTTCTTGTCATAGGGACATTCGGCTTGAAGATGTTCGGTGCTATCACAATTGAAGCACCTCCTTTGTTGCTCATTGCTCTTGAAATAGTCATTTCTCTTTTTGAAGCCTATTCTCTTAATGAACATGTGACCCATTTTCTTGACTACAAAAGCAAATGCCTCATCATCAATTTCATAATCTTCATCTTCACTATTGTCTTCTTCTTCGATGATAATGATGGTAGCTTTGCCCTTAGAGGAGATGGCCTTGAATGCCACGGTCTTCTTCTTCTTCTCATCTTCCACCTTCTCCTTGTCATCAACATCTTGATCATATTTGTCATAGGTCAATACTTCACCAAGCAAATCATTAGGCTTCACTGCTTCAAGCCCATCTCTTTGCAACATCATGATCAACATCTTGAATCTTCTAGGTAAGCTCAATAAGAACTTGTGACAAAAATCTTGATCTTGAGTCTTGTGCCCTAAGCTCTTGAGATCATTGACTATCACTTGCAATCTATGAAACATTTCAATAATTATTTCATCATCCTTTTTCTTGAAGTTCTCAAACTCACTCTTGAGCCCATATAGCTTGGCACTCTTCACAACCTTAGTGCCCTCATATGTTTCACTCAACCTTGTCCATACTTCATATGCCAATTCTAAGTCCTTGATGCCCTCAAATACTTTTGTGTCAATACCATGGTAAAGTGTATTGAGAGTCATTCTATTGCATGTTCTATTTGCTCTATCTTCATCGGTGAGATGATCGGGATCAATGATAGCAAAGTCATTCTCGGTGACTTGAAAAACTCTCTCATGAATAGAACCAAGGTACATTGTCATCTTTCTCTTCCAATGAGCAAAAGAACTAACACCATCAAAGAACGGTGGCTTGCCCCCAACATGATTGAACACAATTTGAGCTATTTTTCACACCGAAGGATGTTAAGCCTTGATTAAAACGGTGACCACGGCTCCGATACCACTTGTAAGGTCCTAGATGGCTAGAGGGGGGTGAATAGCCTATAAAAAATCTACAAAAAAACACTAAGCAAACTTGTTAGAATAACAAACGGCGCAAGGCGAGTTTTGCTTAGCCTACGGTTATGATGCAAGCCTCCTATCCACAAGTCTAGTAGATTATGATCTCTAGTTCACACAAGGGCTATGTCACTAATTTTACACTAGTGAGCAAGCTAACAACTACTAGCAAAGGCTACCACTAGAGCTACACAAGATAATCTAGTAAATGTAAAAGCAAGAGATAGGATTGTGAATCTTATACCGACGGTGGAGAGAAGATGTTGCCAATCACCAAGATGATATACAACCAATCAATGTTGACAACAACACAATATGAAGACCAATCACCGGGAGACAAGAGACACAATATTTTTGTTAACCCGGTGTTCACTTGTGCACCGACAAGCTACGTTACCGGTTGTGTCGACCAACACTTAGATGGTTCTTCGGTGTGACCCTCAAGTCACTTGCCCCTCAAGGCATGCCCCGCAAGGCACCGCAAGACACCACTCTCAAGTGAGGTAACTCAATGACATGCGTAATGTAATAGAGTTGCTTTTGGCGTCCCGCCGAGGAAAGCACAAGAACCTCTTACAATCAACCGGAGGTGGCCAAGAACAATCACCTTCTCTTGCCAACGCCTCCAACAATCTCCAAGCCGGCTAGGAGCGGTACTCTCCAAGAGTAACAAGAAATCCATCGGCTAAACCACCCACAAGTGCCACTAGATGCCCTCAAGCTATGCAATGCACTTTGGGATCACTCAATCTCACTTTTGATTTGCAATCAAGCAAGAGAGATGAGTGGGAGGAGATGCTCTAGCTCAAAGGATGCACAAGAATGTTAGAAATCACAAGAGACCTCCCCAAGGGCTGGCCAACAAGTATTTATAAGCATCCCATCCAAATAGAGCCGTTATACCCCTTCACTGGGTTTTTTCGGGATGACCGGACGCGTCGGTCATAACTGACCGGACACGCTCAACCGCGTCCGATCCTCCAACGGTCACTGCGCCAACGGTCAAATCCCATGACTTGACGCGCCTCTCAAAATGACCGGACGCACCGGTCCCGAGTGACCGGACGCGCTCCAGTCAACGACCAGACGCGCTGATCGCACAGCACCGCGCGCCCGCGAAGTAACGACCGGACGCGCCCCTCACAACGACCGGACGCGACAGTGTCCGCGTCCGGTTTGAGTCTAGTAAGCTCCCTCAATGATCGGACGCGTCCGATCATGTGTGACTGGACGCGCCTCGCGTCCGATCGTCCTCGTGAACCGCAGTTCCCTCTGGGCGACTGACCGGACGCGCCGGTCCCGCGAGTGATTAGACGCGCCGATTACAAACCCTAGCACCCGCGCCTGCGCTGTACTAACCGGACGCGTCCGGTCCTACCATGACCACGTCCGGTGCAGCGTCCGGTCACCTCTGTGACCTCCGTTCGCCTCCGTTTCTTTTCCGACTTCCGGCGTAGTGGAAAATAGGCATTTCAAGTTCCCAAAAACGCCTGAATTCCGCGCTCGCAAGCTCGGAGGGAGGGAGATAGAGACCTAAACCCTCTCTACCGCTCAAACTTCATCGCCTTCGTAAATGTGCCAACATCAACAAGTGATCACCACCTTGTGCACGTGTGTTAGCATTTTCATAATCATTTTCGAAGGTTTTCCAGTTAGCTCACTAGGCCCTACATGCAATGCACTTCATGAATTCACCTAGTGGCACCCGTGCATCGAATAACCGATAAGACTTCCCCTCTTAATAGTTCGGCTATCGATCCTAAACCACTCACACCCTCTATGGTGTCTTGAGTGCAAAACAAAATGGCCCTATGGTTATACCTTTGCCTTGAGCCCATTTTACTTCTCTAAAAGATATGATCCACTTCATATCATCACATGACCATCTCGATCCATCGACCTTGACTTCACTTGCTCTTCACCGTTGCATCGGTCCGTTGGCGCCAAGTCTTGCTCAAGCTTCACCATCGCATGGTCCTTCGCTTCGAAGCCTCGACTTGCCCTTCACCTTCACAACCGGTCCATTGAGCCAAGCATCACCTCAGTCTTCATCATCTTGGTCACATGAGTCAATGTCATGTCTCATATTCAATGACCACCTTTATCTAAATCATCCACTTAGATACAAAGGTTAGTCCTAGGTTTCATCAATTAGCCAAAACCAAACTAGGGACTTTCAAGCGTCGTGCCGTGACGTCGAGGTGCGGACAGAGGAGGGGAGGCGCGACGTGGTACAAACGAAGACGGAGCTCGGCGAGCGTGGAGCTACGGTGCAGCGCCGATTGATGGGGTTCGGCGCGGCCATTGGTGCTCTGCGGAAGGGCTCAGCTCGAGGAAGGCCGAGACCATGGCATCGACGAGCAGGGCACCAAGGCATGGAGGTGGTTCGCGGATGTCGGCGCATCGCGCGGCTTGGCGCTTGACGCGGGGGGGTGGTGCAGAGGCCGGTCGTGGTGACCGTGTGGCTAACGGTCGAGGCCGCGGCACGGCAAGGTGAGCCGCAAGGCGATTTCGCTGGTGCAAACCACAACGTCGGCGAGGGTGAAGTGGTATACGATGGTGCCAACGAGGGGCACTGATGGTGTGGCTGTCTCCACAGGCAAGCAGGAAGGGAGACGGGAGTAGGTAGGAGTGGCGGCGGCTACAGGGAGAGGCCGAATAGGCAGAGACGTCTACGACTTAAGTAGTAGCGCGAGCTAGGGCTTCAGGGGCACGGACGGCGGTGCCTCGACGTCCGTACTGTGACGGGTACGTGGCATGCATCGAGCGGAGGAGGCCGCGCACGGACGCCCAAAATGACGGGGACCGTGGGGTGCGCTGGAGGCGGCGGCTTGGAGCGACGCAAGGCGCACGCTAGGGTTTCGAAGGGGAGCAGCTGCTTTGGGCCTGTGGGGGCTCGCTCGTGGGCCTGCGGGGGCCGCTGGGCTAGTGGGTTGCCTTGGCAGCTTGGGCCAGGAGGCGAAATGCGGTGCTGGACCTGCGGCTCTGCGTGGGCTTGCGGGAGGATGAGGAAGGGCGCAGGGCAAGGATAGGATGGGCTTCGTACTTGCGGTTGGGCTTCAGTACACGTATATACACATATGAGTATATATATTCAGCCTTGCTTAGCGGTGCATGTTGCTATCGCAACAGCTCCAGTCTTGAGCCCATGCTCGTGCAGGCTCCTGTTTCGTACAAACACGTATACGATTTGGCACAGGAGCATGCACGGTAAGATACAGGGTTCACGTATTAAGCAAACTAGCAAGCCAGTTGGCTCGTGTAGGCTGGGGATGGGTGCACGTGAGAGCTAAAGGAGGTTGGGCTGCTAAATAATACGATTATTGGGCATTAGTACGTACATATACACATTTACGTATACATACACACATTCCTGCTCCAATCTTTGATGAACTAGAGTGGTAGTAGGGAGTTCATGTAAATAAATAACGAAGTCGCGCACAGGAGCATGCACGGTGCATGCAACGTGCTGGTTGGCCGTGCAGCCAAGAGGGAGATATATGAGGGAGCTTTGCCCAAGGAATTTAAAGAGAGGTTTTAATGGAGAGGGGTCCCGATCTTCCGTCAGGTTATGGTAACTATCGTTGTGGCGGAGAATGACACACCGATCCGGCTTCAGATCGAAAGATCGAATCCTGCAATCTTAGCACCACAGCTCCTCTGGTTATCAACCGAGTCACGAACCAGGTTGACCTTGCCAAGAAGGCTAATCCCTGCCTGTGCAACGAAGAACACAAGCAAGAACAAGAAAGATCGCAACCAAATTGCAGATGTATAATTAATCTCACGAGTTGGGGTCTCACAAACCGAAGAACGGTGAAACTATTTCTTGACAGAATAATCTAAGCAAAACCCAAACCCTAAAGTAGGTGGTGACTACTGATTATATAGCCTAAGGGACGTCCAAGGATCCCTCTTCACGTCCTAAAGGCGTCCCAACACGTTACAAGGCCCAACGGCCCAAAAGAAGGTGTCGTAGCACCCTAACAGATTCTGGACGCTGACTTGTTTCGACGATTCCCGTTGATTCCGAAGAGCTTTTGATGTGAAACCACTTGGATTGGCTTCCTTATCAAATTATATTTCCATCCATATGTGGATCATTAAAAACGGAGTTTGGATGCGTCCTAGGCATCCATTTTATTACAGACTGATCCTGATGGCCGAGGCAGACTCGAACTCGGATTGGACTGGGCCTCTGGCTTGGCTTGGACGTCCTTGCTGGCCTTGTAAGGTGGTGGCCAAGGAGGAGGACGTCCAAGGCCATCTCTTAGGTGTTCTCCATCTTTTTGGGGCGTGCTCCAACTTGAGCCTACGTCCCAAGGATGCCTAACAAGCCCATGACGACAGTGTAGCTCTCGTCAGATATAGCGACAGAATATATTGATGATTTGGAGGTCTTGCCGACGTGATATTGAGATGGAACCAGATCTATTTGAAAGCTCATCAAACAAGCTTTCCATCAAGTGCTCATTGACCTCGATCGCACTCCGGATGAATGAGTTATGGCCTTCCCAATGAGGCACTGTCGGGCTGCCGACGAACCAAAAGTTTAACTTTGATGAACTTCCATTATGAAACACATTTGAACCTATAATCAAATAGTGACATGTACATGTGGAACCAAGTGAATTATAACCAAAGTCACTATGCAAATGTAGGAACGAGTGCACCTTATAATCATTGTTCATATCCGAAGGTGCCATGTCCTCATCAGGTTTCCTAATTAATGTTTCAAGGAATACAGGAGGGGATTTCAAGAAGGAAGTTGAGACGATTACAAAAGCAGACTTGAGAGGAAAATTCAAAAATGGGCAATTTGATATGAAAGTGATCAAGATGAGTCTTTGGGATGGATTACTTAAGTAATACTCGAGGTAAATTCGAGGAGGGGATTGAGGAGGGAAAATTGAAAAGAGTTCGAGAGAGATGCATAGGGAATTTACGAGATTTCCCATGGGGATTTAAGAAGAATTGCTGCGGATCTGTGCACTTCGACGCAAACCCTAACCAACTAAAGAACTCCGGCACACTCCTACAAACAATTCTATATGCGTGCTACGCTTTGTTAGTGGGTCAGACTCTAGTTGGACCTATAAGCTACATGCTTCACACAGTTGCAGGAAAAATTTTAAATTTTTTTTGTATTTTTGGTCACTTGAAAAACCGGGATGTTACACTGCCCCGATGGGTAACGTGGCCTGCCTGCTCGTGGTTGCTTCTTGCTTGTGTAAACACACATGCACTTAAAATTTGGAAAGTTACCACAATCCTAAGCAGAAACTGCCCCTCCTGAAGCATAGTATTTCACCATTCAGTGATTGGCCTGATGATAATTTGATAAATTAATTTATCCAACACACCTGATGCATATTTAAACTGGTTCCAAGTTTACATATTTATGATGGGGGAGACCGGAGAAGTCTATTTTTGACTATCCGACTATTGAGTTTGGTTTTGGCCATGCAACTCTAAATCAGAAATCTCTAACCATTGAAATATAATAATAATAACGAGCAAATTTTACCATCTAACTGATTTTTAAAGGTGGTTTTGCATTTTTTCAAAAGTAATAAAAACTAGCTTCTTAAAAACATCGTAACTAATTTAAAGTGCATCTAGGCTCCCTATTGGATTTTGGTGATTGAATGACAAAACAATTAAAGGACCGTGTGTTTCATGAGTCTTTGAATATGCTACATTGCTAGTGATCATATCAAACTCATGTCATATCAAACTCATTGCTAGTGAGCATATTTGACAAGGCAAAATGAGACAAAGAGAAATGAACATCGTTTGGTTTTAATAGTGGCTTGCTTTCCATAAACAAGAAGATATTGATAGTAAATTGGTACTGACAAAATGTTGAAGAATGAGTCAAGAATGCATAAGTGAAGAAATGATAAGCAAAGGTCAAATGACAAACGAGACAATATATTGGATATATGATGGTCTCAATATTGGTTTGCTTGTATGTATAAAGACTTGAAAAATCACTATGCATTGATATTGATCAAGATGGAAGCATGAGGAAGAAAATTATCAAGAGTACTGTTATTGTGAAGAAACAGCTAGCCAAGGTGCAAAAGTAGAAAGAGACATGGTCATATGCAAAATAGAATGGTCTCGTTATGATGGCAAGCTCATATATGATGAAATACCAGAGAATCAAATAAGGATGAGCCAAGCCATATACTCCCTCTGTCCTATAATACAATGCACTCTAAAAATTTTAAGACAACTTAAGGGAATACTCAAATGATGTAGATTCCCATGGATTAAACCAATAATGGAGTTTCTCCTCAAATTATGGTTTCCTTTTAAAAAACTTTGTCAAATCTAAGCATAGGCACCACATAGAATGCATTATATTTTAGTAAAGTTATAATACACTATTTGAAGACTTGGATGTGGATAATGTTGATATGTGACAAATGAATGCTTAATGTTGGTTCAAGATATGATGTGACTTGAGGATGGCCTGATAGGGTTAAGATATCAAGGAATGGGTTTGAGGGACTGTTGATGGTCACTAACACCCGTTTTGACCATCAACATTTCACCCAAAAGCATGATATAAGTCATCACATGTATATGATTTTGTTTATAATTCACCTAGTTCCACTTGTACTTGTAGAATTATTTGTATGCATGGAATTATAGCAAAAATGGTCCAAACACACTTCATCAAATGACCATTTGTACTGTACCATGTCAAAGAGCTTGTCGAGATACATGAAATCGAGTTTTGGTTCACCCAATTCAGAGTCTGGATGACAAAGTTATGGCTTCCGGAAGATCGCTAGACAAGCTGGGCCGGATTTGGACCCAAGGTGGCGCCGGGCGGCCTGGACTTGTGTCCAATGGCCACCAAACTTGGTCAAGGGCCTCTACACTCACCCAGGAGCCCATGGGAAGCCTTGTTCATCACATTTGATCACATGGAGGTTCAGATAAAATCCGGACAATGTGGCCCAAGCCAAGACAAGTCCACAAACCGAAGAAGCAAAGCTCCAAACGTGATCAAACTTCGTACACATGCATAAGGGAGGCAAGTGGACATGGCAAGGGGGCTAGGGGCCCACATGCCATGCGCGGACGGCCCCACCTTGGCGCCACCGGTGCCCTACTTCTCCGTTCCACGTCACCGATCCGTGAAATGGCTTCCACAATGCTTCACAAGTGTCGATCTTATGTCAGTTTCAACCGATGGCCAAGATGGAGTTGACGCGGATCCACCGGTCCACCGTCATACACTTGGAGCCTCCAACCGACCTCCGAACCAGTTCTCGACCAAATCTTCGCACGTGTTGCCTTCACAACCGCCTTTGGGAGCAAACCAAGGCCCCATGATTGAAAGTCGGTGAAATCAAGGGCCGAGTGGCACCCTACCTAGGCCGCCCAGCGCCCCACTTTCACTCCACCGCCTCTCCTTTGGACAGCATGCACACTAGCACACGTGGAGCAATGTGGTGCGTCAATTTGTGGCGGTTCAAGGTCGGTTACATCCAAGGGTGGAGAAGGTTGATCACGCAGATCGCTGACATGGCGCTAGAGTAGCCCCTACTCCACCTCAAGCTATAAATAGGAACCCTCTCCCTCATTTGTAAATGCACTATCTCATTCCATCACTCCAAGTGATGAGTAGTAGCTAGGCTAGCTCTATAGCTCTACTACTTAGAAGTAGAAGATAGGGAGAGTGAGGAGAAGCTTGGAGAAGGGTCGGGGCTGTCGGCATCCTCTCCACTTGTGCTTCGGCGGATGAAGCTCTTCTTTGAGTGAAGTCCGACATCTTCCCTATGGTAACTCTATTCTTTTGCATTACTTAAGTATTATTTATATTATTATGTTTACTGGTTTCACCGTTTGGTTAGAGTGCTCTGATCTTGATCCACCGTATGTAGGATTAGAGTAGTAAGTTTATAGATTAAGCGTGGTGCTTAGGTTATAGCTTGCATGTGTTTACGGCTAGGCCTCCGGATAGATTATGGTAGGTGGCATGTGGTGACAGCTCTATCCATCCTCTGTATTCCACCATGATATGTCTAGTTATTAAATCGTAAGGCTCGTGGCAGACCTTGTCTAGTTATCTCTCCTAGATTGCTAGGCGGGCTGTGCTCCGAAGTAAACAATCGTGATATATTATTCTTTAGTATTGCCTTAGTTCATAGAAACCACAGATATCCTCTCTACATATTACTTTTACCCTTAGATAAACTTAGTTCTTAGTCTAGTTCACTTCATGTTCCCCGTGAAAATACGATACCTTGAAATACTCCCGGATGAAAGCTACATTGACATCCGTGCGCTTGCGGATTTATCTGTTTGCCATATCTAGTGTCAACAGGGACTAAGTGAAGGTGAATGGCAAGTGACGGCTTGGCGACCGAGGTACCATGGTTAAGGTAAAGAAGAGAGTACTTGCATTGAGTCAATGCACTAATCGAGCTACAAGGAGTCATATTGTGTGAATGATCAAATTATATTGTTTTATAATAAGTGGAAGTGACTTGAAGCCATAAATGGAACTCACATGTGTTGAAATGTTTCCAGTCACATGTTCAAAGGAATGAGACAAAGATGTTGAAAATATTGAAATGGCATATGAAGATATTGAAAACTCAAGTGGTTGAAATAGACATATCCTTTTGATCTTGAGTATAGCTTATGTCATACTATCAAGTGGAATGCAATACAAATAGTTAGACAAGTCTCAAGTACCCAAACTAAGTGAACCTTGAATAGTAACATGAGAGAAACACATGGCACAACATAACACTTTCACTTGTTTATTTGGAGCTTGTTCTTGGTTGGGACTGATAGCCTTCGAAATAGCTTTTCCAAAAAGTCTGATATCATCAAAATCAGAGTTCAAAGTGAAAAGTTCAGGGGTTTGGGAGCTTGTGGACGTTGTGGTCTTGCAGCCCTTGGCCTCACATTGTTCTGTATGGAAATGGTCATCGGATGGTACCTATTCGGCATCTTATACTTATGGAGCCTTCTTCACCGGATCCGCTTCGCTCTTGGGTGCAAAGGAGAT
Source organism: Saccharum hybrid cultivar R570 (assembly GCA_038087645.1). Classification (NCBI taxonomy): domain Eukaryota; kingdom Viridiplantae; phylum Streptophyta; class Magnoliopsida; order Poales; family Poaceae; genus Saccharum; species Saccharum hybrid cultivar. The sequence goes on along the minus strand of JAQSUU010000191.1, from coordinate 2,602,074 downwards.
TTATTTGGTGCGTGATTGCCCCACAACACGTCAAGTTCTTTTTCTGGCTCGCCTTGCATGAGAGGCTAGGACTGCTGAGCCACGGCCACAACATCGATTGCAAGATGATGACTGTTGCGCCCTCTGTGACCAACACACATACTGAGATGTTAGATCATCTACTCGCTGGATGCATCTTCACTAGATACGTTTGGCACATAATCCTTGAACCGGTAAACCTGGCGGCCCTGGTCCCTAAGGTCAGTGACATACTGATTGAGTGATGGCTTTGCCGAAGACTGGAGTTAAATGCTATTGTTCGCAATGGTTTCAACACGCTTTTCCTAATGGAGTGGTGGCTTGTGCCTAGCATGTTGCAGTCTGCTGTACGGGTGCCTCTGTGCCGCGTAGCTTTATAACAAACTCTTTCTTTTTCTCTTGATGAAACATGTGCCAAGTCAAGTTCGAAAAAAGTGAATCTGTTACTTAACGCTTTTTCTTATATATAGGCCTTGTTTAGTTCTCAATTTCTCACCCCAAATTTCACTATGCAAAAAGGAGATTCCCCATCACATCAAAATGTCGGCAAATGCATGGAGTACTAAATGTAGATAAAATCAAAAACTAATTGCACAGTTTTATTGTACTTTGCGAGACAAACATTTTAAGTCTAATTAATCAATTTTTAGACAATTTTCTACACTAAAAAACAAAACGCGCTACAGTGTTCCGACCGGAACACTGTAGCGCGCAGACCCAAATCGGCAGTGCCGAATCGGCAACTAAACACGGCCATAGTTATTATTCTATAAGATAAGTGTAGCTGTGTGTCCACCTCACCTGGACAGAGGAGAGCGCAAAGGCCCACGGCGGCAGTCAGGGAGTGCGACAACGTGGGCTCTGAAGCGGCACCCGATCGAGGACACATCACGAGTTGCAAGTTGATTGAGCAACGCCTCCTTGCATTTCGTATGGAAAAAGTGAAAGCTTTTCAGCCTGGGCACTGAAAGCTGTACATGTAACATGTCACGGTGCCCAGGCCACAAATGCCCTTCACTATGCAGCGTTCTTGATCTCTGGATGCGCACTGCACGTGTCAGCAACCGAGACGGGGGCGTCACCACGACGAAAGCCGGGGGCGGCCGCCTCTTGCATTGGCTTTCTCCTTTCTAGATCTGACGCTAGCTTCTTTCCGGGCTCTATGTGCAGCTAGCTGCTGCTCCTGACATAGGAGTATAATAATGTGTGAGATCGAGACACGCCCAGCTCGTTCGCTCTCTTCCGCCTAGGATTTTGCTGAGCTCCTGCTTACTCATCATCCACCGGCGGGATCGGAGAGCGACCGTCCCAGAGACACCAAGACATGCATCCAATGGAGAGCACGACGCGTCGCTGTCGCTTTTCTTTGCCGCGTCCCGTGCGGCGTGGTGTCCCTAACCCTGAGGGTTAAGGCCGGGTTTAGATGCCTGTGCATGCAGGCTCTGCAACTTTTGGAGGAAAACATGTCGTCGTCGTCCCTATATATGCCGATGCGTGACGACGCCACTTTATTCGCTCTGTATGGAGCTTTAGTGGTACTCCGTATTTGACATGGCACTTGTTGCCTTGCGCGCCTTGGCAAGTTGGCATGCACCACATCGTATGCAAAGCAGACGGACAGGGAAATGTGGCTACTTAGTTGTAATTGTACTCAGTAACAGCATGGTACGTGATCTTTCTACGATAGCTGTTTTCCCCTTCAGTTCATCATCGCATCTGATATGATCGCTGCGGTCTCCAATTCTCCATGGCCACATGCCACCGCTTCAGATCTTTCCTGTTTCATTCATTGTTTTCGGGCCAAACTTGCTCTTGCTTTGCTTATTGCTAAAATGATACTAACCACTTAAACATCACGTATGTAGCTGTTATTGTTGGATTTAAAAAAGTCTGACCCATTTTTATTAGCAATTAAATGAAGGAAATTCAAGACCATATTTAATACTAGGTGTAATCAAGGTTATTCCTATATGGGAAACAGACAAGAGGCGCGATGCGGCGTCTGGCGTCGCAGAGCAGTCGTGCAATGTGCACCATATTGTAATTGACGGTTTCATGAGGCCATGATGACCAATATGTTTTAGTCGTATCCGCTGTTATTAGAAATGGATAATTAATTCGTCAATTTCATATATTACTAGTAATGGACGATACCATGATGACCACTGTCACCTTTGCTTCTCTTTTCATGTTCATCTTTTTTTTGTGAATCATAGCTTCATTACTCAAATAGAGTTATTACAATCAGACTGCAAACATTGCAACAAGAAGTTAGGGGAAAGAGACCAAGCAAAGGACTGTGAACAAGACGACGCGTGTTGCGCGCAGAGATGCGCTGCGAAGTTCATTGATCTTCAAGTGTAGGGATGAAAACGGATTGGATATGGACGGATATCACTGATATCGTATTTATTTTCATATTTATGTCCGGATTCGGATTCGAATACGGATAGTATAAAAAATGTCGGATATGATATGATTGGATATCGACATCATAAATATGTGATTTAAATATTCGGATACGAATACGGTATCGGATGTTAAATATCCGGACTCGGATACGGATGGATTAAAACCCCTCTAAACGGATTCGGTCTCGAATACGATCGGAAAATATCCGTACCGTTTTCATCCCTATTCAAGTGTGAATGATCTTGGCAGGGAGCATAGTAGAGAGCATCTCTTCCGTGCCCCTGATTATTGCAGTAACCTCCGAGCGGTACTTATCCCTGTTCTTCCGAAGCAAGACCAGCTCCAGCGAGTCGGTTTCTAGAACGTTCGTCTTTCTTTGTTGCTGCATAAAAGGGACACTCCTCCCTCTTGTCCGCGTGAACTAACAAATTCAAGATGATTTTAGAAAGCATCGCAAATTGTGAAAAGACAAACAGACCAGTAATGCTTGAACTTTTCTATCTCAATTAAAAAAATGAAGCAGCCTAAAAAATGTTCATACAATTTTTATGGTTTAGAATTGGATTAATTTCAAACGATGTAGTATCATCCCAGCCATACTCACGTGGATTATTAGTTCAAGGATACTTAGAAAAATGAATTGTGGAGATTTTTTTTCGCCAACAGTTTCATCTCAGCCATTTAAAACACAGTAGCCAATGCAATGCCTTCCTTTATTATGCAAAGAGAAAGATGCCAGCTCCAAGAGGAAGTACAAAAATGAAATAGAGAAGAGATAGTGTGCGCGTTAGATTTCTCTCTCTGTGTCACCTTTCTCTTAATTTGCTCAAATATCAATTAGTCCAAGCTTGTTTAATTTATTAATGCATATGTGCACACGGAGCACATATGCTAATCAAGGAGAAGAAAGAGTGCTACAAATATATGCAAGTCCAAAACGAAGAAATTGTTGTAGGTATAGCCGTATAGGTGCATGTCTATGATAACAAGATAGATCATACATACATTATTTATTTGGTGACAATTAACGTTAACTGATGTACATGTGAATGTGTGATGGACAACGACACATACATCTCTCTCCATGCATCTATGCATGCCTCCACACACACATACACGTACACGTACATACAGCGCATACATATACAAACAAATTAAACGACATACATCGATCTAGGTCTGTCCAGCAGATCGAATTATTCATCCTCTCTCTCTCTCTCTCTGATTAAATGAGCACGACATATAATAACATCACAAACGAGATGAACTAATATAATCAGCATACATTAACGTATAAGAATAATATCAAGGAACCTAATAAATGAAACGTCGTAGCTGCATGCATGAGCGTGGACCGGCCGGTGGTGCTGCCGGCAGTGGCGTCGTCGTTGATGTGGTGGCAATATTGTTCGACGACGACAACCATATGCTGGCCTGCTGGGAAGCGGCAGCTAGACGGTGACCTTCTTCTGGTGGAAGTTGATGATGAAGTCGGAGGCCTTGCGGTCGACGTCGCGCTCGCCGACCCACCAGCCGCCGTAGTCCTCGTCGCTGGAGCGCACCTTGCGCACGTAGCCGGTCCGGCCGTCCCAGTCGCTCATGTCGTCGTCGTACCGCCTCGACTTGCGCAGGAAGCTGAAGATGGGGCAGAAGAACGACTTGCCTCCCATGGCGGCGGCGGGAAGCTCTGATCGATCTTCTTATCTGGCTAGCTGGTAGCCCTGTTTTGTAGCTATGTCACTGCGAGGATATATCTATGGTCACAAGCAAGTTCTTCAGTGACGACAGTGAGATCGGGGCTACTAGCTGATGAGAGCTGTTGTAGCTAGCGTGGTGCCTATAAGCGAGTAGAGTTTACTGCTTGGATGGATCGATCAAGTGTGCTGGCTTAATGGTGCTGAGGGGAGAGAGGGGCACCTGGATTTATAGGAGGGGGGCTGCGGACCATGGCTTGGTGTGCCTTGGTGGATGCAAGCTGGCTAGGGTTCTAAATTAATAATCAACTAAAGGTGGATGGAGGGTACGGGATTGAGGATCGCGGGGGAGTGGACGGCCAAGATCGCGCGATGTGTGAAATGATGCTAAAGCGCGTGTTCTACCTACGCACGTACATCTATAGCATCTGCAGGAGCAGCCGGAGATGATGATACGATTGATGGAGGAGAAACTTAACGCGGCCGCCGGCCCCCGGCCCCCGGCCGGAGCGCAACGCCCCCGGCCGCAGCAGCAGGTAGGGCCTGTGTAGTTGCAAATTTTTTTACAAAACGATACTGTAGCAAATTTCGTTGTTATTTGGTAATTAATGTCTAATCATGGTCTAATTAGACTTAAAAGATTTGTCTCGTCTATTTCGTTTAAACTGTGTAATTAGTTTTATTTTTTATCTATATTTAATGGTTCATGTATGTGTCAAAGATTCGGTGTGATGAGAAATCTGAAAAATTTTGCAAAATTTTTTTAGGGCAGCTAGAGGCCGCCGGGACGCGCGCGTGGTTTCCAGGCCTCTGCTTTTGTCCAGAGTCCAGACCCTAGCTAGCCGCTATAGCTAGAGAGAGGGACGGACATCGGAAAAGAGAGGGAGGGAAACTTGGAAAGCAAGCATGCATGCATCATGCTCATGCAAGCGATCGGTCGAGAACGAAGCTGCTTCTGCTGCACGCTGTACAATGCACAGCTTGATCCTATCATTGGTCCTCCTTGGAATATATAATTCGCTCCCAATCTCTCTCTCTCTCACGTACAAGAACAGCTATAATTAGTTTTGCTTTATTTCTATATATGCCAAAAGCCGTTATGAAAAAATATCCAGGACAATATCTCGTGCATGCGCTTTCTTGTTATAGACTTATAGCTAGTTTGTTGCCATGCATGCGTAATACACGTACGGTATATATCCTTGTTCATTTTTGGTGCATCCTCTCTGCATATGCAATTTACAATTATCACGAGATAACTGAAAATTTTCACTTTTGAGTAAAGAGCAGTACGCAAACGCGCATTTGCAAAAAAAAGCTACTTTGCCGGCCGCAGCTAGCTAGTTTGCTGTGGAAAGGCAACAGGTCAAAACTCAAACCGGGTGTGCCTTTGGCTTAATTAGGTTATAATCTTCGAATCTGTACCTTTTTGCATGCAGCTAGCTACACTAGCTCTTGTTTAAGGTTACTGCAAGCTGTTTCAGTTCCCTTTGGCTTTGCCTGCTCTCTGTATCCTAATTAGTCTCTTAGAGCAATCCATCGACCGCTCCTAAGCTACAACAATATTCCCAAGATAACAATATACATTACTATATTCGATGCATATATTGCATTATTCCAACTCCGAGAGGTACGTGGTCCTGTATATGGCACTGACATATATACAGTAGAAGAGATCAAGGTGGGCCACGCGCATACAAAGCATTAGCACACACTACTTGCCCTCATATATATTCGTGTGTGATTATCCTAAAGTTTTATTATTGTGGCTGTCATCACGTTTGCAAGCAGCAAATTAAAAAGGGAAACAACAAAATAGCGAATCTACTGCGGGATTGTAATCATTTAGTGACCACCATCTTTTTGTTTGGGGGCACACAAGTTGGAATTGATCTGTACATCCCAAAATATATTCCAATATGAAAGTTCAGATGTGCTAACTTACCTTTCATCTATGAATGAGGCTACATATACGAGAGAGGACCACTGAAATTCCATTTCTCTGTCTCCTTTTTTCCTCTCCTGATATAAAAGGGGACCAATATAATAATTAACTGGTCATGGTTTCGATCAATAGCTGATTAGTCTTCAAGCTCTAGCATACAGTGAATGATTGAAGGAAGAAGATGACTGATTTGATTTTTGATATAATCTTATCCTTTTATAGGTCGTTTTGTATCTTGTTATCCATCTTTTATACTAGCCTTTGTTTTCCTTGAGATATATTAAAAGTGAGGTAGTCTTTTGAGTGTCTTTGTCAAAAAAAACTGCAGTTTACAATAAAGTAACTCCCACTCCATTCCAAGCTGTAAGATTCTTAATACATAGATTTTGTTACCACTACTACAAATTCAGTCATCAGTGCCGGCCACATCACTGCCGAAATTAGGACAACCGGCAGTGATGACCCTTCACTGTCGGTTCTAGGCTCTGACAACCAGAAAATAATTGGGGGTGCGAGAACCGGCAGTGATGACAACTATCACTGCCGGTTTGTGCCTCCCGCCGGCAGTGATGACAACTACACTTATCACTGCCGGTTCAAGCCAAGAACCGACAGTGATTTGATTCTATCACTGTCGGTTCTAGGATAGAACCGACAGTGATGAGCCTGACAGCACAAAAAGGTTGTAGTCGTCATCTTCTTCCTCCACTCTTTTATCCCGAGAGCAGAGGCGCGCGTTTGGGCCACTCCCTCCAATGTTGCGGTCGCCTAAATCCGTGAAGCTATCACTTGGATTTGGAAGAATGGCTTGATCTTTTTGCTTTAAGGTTAGTAACCAGCCTCCATTCCTTCGATTTTGTTGCTTAATTAGCTTTGTTTTGATGGCTATAATGCTTGATTCTCATTCTTATTTCTCCATTCTTCTACAGAGCACTTTTCTAATTCATGGCTATAATGCATTGTTAGTATGTGATGTTATAATTGGTTCTTAGGAGTAGAGTAGATTCTTTTACAATGTTGATGAGCAAATTAACCCATGTGTCACCAAACAATGCATTGTTTGGAGCAGTAGTGGCGGATCTACAGGGGGCTGGGTGGGCTCCAGCCCCCCTAATGACTTGATTTACTACTAGAAACACTGTAGCAAAAATCTCAAATCACCATTAAATCTTCATGCAAATCAACATCTCCATTGTTTTTAGCCCCCCATTGATTATCATCCTGCATCCGCCACTGGTTTGGAGCTACATTGTTGTTCATGATCATGTCTCCAATTTTAGTATTTTTTTAAATTAATGTCTCTATTTTTATGTGGCATGGAGTAGAATAATTGTTCTACAATATTGTGCAATAATTATTTTTTATGGGGCTGCGATTTTTAATTTATATGGGTATTGTTTGGAGCTACATTGTTATTCATGATCATGTCTCCAAATTTAGTCTTTTTAAAATTAGTGTCTCCATTTTTATGTTGCATGGAGTAGAATAATTGTTCTTCAATATTGTGCAATAATTGTTTCTTATTAAAACTTTCCTATGTTTCCTCTGCCCGGCCCATTTTACCTGTGCAGACATGGATCGAGGGTGGATGTACGATCTGTCATGTATAGACCAACGGTACTTGACGGACATCGACGATTTCATCAAGCTCGCTAGAGCCAATGCTGGGGACTCACAACCTGTATTCTGTCCATACAAAGATTGCAAGAATACGAGAAAATGGGGCGACGTGGAGCATATACGATTGCACTTGATTACCAGGGGGTACATGAGAGACTACACGATTTGGACTTTGCATGGGGAGGTTGGTCAAATAACTTGGGGCACATATTATCAAAAGATAACTCTGTGTTTAATCTGGAATACCGTCAAATAATGAAAACTTATACCTTGTTACTTCAATAATAGACTGCTAGTTTCTAATAAAAAAATGCAGTCCTTGAATAGATTGCCAGCAGGCTTACCATATGCCTACATGGAAGGACAGTAGTATCCCTCGGCTCTGAGAGGCAAATAAGGTTTCTATTTTTTTAATTGCCTGTCGAAATGCATGTCCAAAAACATGACTCGTCATCGTCAATTCACCACTCGTCGCTGAACTACTGATACCCCACAAGCAGAGAGCACTGCGACAGGAGCGCCGCAAGATCCAACTAATGGTGGTGGTAACAATCAGGACGATTGGAGCCCTAGCCATTATCTGCAGCTAGACCAAGGAGACGAGGTAATAACTTAGGTCATACCTAATAACATGATAGTAAGAAATCACGCTAGATAAGTTTGATGGGGACTTATTTATGAATTTTGAAGCAGGTTCCGCCGCAAGAGCCAAGTGGTGAGGGTACCAGCAGGACTAAGCGTGGTGCAACAAAGCTTCCTCAAACAAGTAAACATTGGCACATCTCTGAGTTCGACCAAGTAGGGGAGCCGGTAGAGCCTCTTAAAGCATTAGGCACATACAAGAGTGTCATCGGGGCACTTGTAAGAGACTTTATCCCGATCAAATACAGGAAATGGACTGGTCGTGAGGATGACCCATGGAGGGTTCCATAAAGTGAGAAGGAGCTAGTTTGGAACAAGTTGAAAGGGTATTTCACTTTTCCTAATGACTATGACGAGACGATAGTCAAGAAGAAGGCCAAGAAAATCATGGGTCGCTCGTTCAAGACTTTCAAGGGAACCTTGTACAAGTTAATCAAGGAGGACAGAGAACCGAATTTTGAGGGAGGTCAATACAACAAGCAGAGAGACTTCTAGGAGGAGTTCAAGGCTTACAAGCTATCCGAAGAGGCCAAGGCATCAAGCGAAAGAAATAGAGCAAACTCGCTTAAGGCAAAGGATCCTCATCGCCTAGGATCGCGTGGCTATGTAAGGAAGATTCTAGAATGGAAAATGGAAGTCCAGAAACTAGAGCAGCGTGGCGTTATGCCTCAGACAAGCGATTGGCAGCCCAGATCAGTAAACTACCTACTCGCAAGGGGGGCACAATACAATAGTGATGGGAGCCTTAATGCCAGTAGTGAACCCGTCAGCAATCTCCTCCAGAGGATTTCAACCTTAACTGAGGAAGTGAATAGAGGTAACCGCAAGTCCGATAGAGAAAATGACGTGCTCACACAAGCACTTGGAAACAAGGAGCACCCCGGTCGCACTAGAGGAGCCGGGAATATTCCTTGGGTGAAAGCATTCGAAGGTGAATCTTCATCCTATAGGAGCCGGGCGAGGGCTAGAACGCAAAGAGAAGAAAAGCTCCAAAGGTTTCGAAAGGAAATCGAAGATAGCATGGAAGCACGGATAGCTGCTCAAGTTGATGCATGAGTTATATCAGCTATGCAATCCATGTGTTCGACACAACCGCAGCCTATCCTGACTTTGAATAGCCTAGTGCCCAAGGGTCGCAGTAGTTGTGGCTCAACCCCTATGCTTGACGAAGAAGAGGTCAATGCTCCTCATCCGGTGGACAACATCACTGGACCTATTAATGTCAGGTTGTACATCCGTCAGCAGTGGATAAAAGACAAGGTGGCGGTCGGACAAGCATTTCCAAGAGGAGACGGCATAATTCATGGCAAGCCAATGCCACCCGGGTATGCCAGGGTCAGCATTGATAAGATCTTGGATAAGAAGTACAATAAGATACACATTGATTTCCCAGTGGAGGAAGATAGGCCGTGTCTTGTTCACAACTTGGGCACTCATGTGGCTTAGCGCAAACGCTTCATCAAGCTGGATGAGCAGCCATCTTTGGATGATGAGGATGACAGTGAATCATCGGCATCGCCGCCGCCAAGAGGTTTCTCTTCTCTGCAAGATCCTCATTCTCCCTCTCCTGCCTCGAAAGAGAAGACACCTCCTCCACCGCCAAAGGAGAAAACACCTCCTCTACCTCCTCCACCGCCAAAGGAGAAAACACCTCCTCTACCTCCTCCACCTCCTCCATGAAAATCCAAAGTGCGATCAGGTTCGACCTCTCAACACAAGAGGTCATCAGTTTCGGTTGGTAATGCTCCCCAGACAAGTAAAAAGGTGGATGCTAGCATTACGAGTAAGATGAAGGACCCGACTGTGGAGCCTCCAAGCAAGAAAGCCGCCGTTGTCTTCTTTAATCGAATAGACAGTCTACCTAAGTGGAGACAACAGACCGAATTTGAAAGACAACACAACAAAGAGAGTAATCAAATCAGAGCTAGAGAAATACACACCAAAGAATTGCTAGAGATACAGAACTTGGCCAACAACATGGGCATATCCATGGAGATGGCCACGGAGTTGTATTACGGAACGAGAGATTTTGAAAAAGCCACGGTCGCATACAAGTATTCAAGAGGCAATCCTTTGGTCGCCACCGAACAAGAGTATAGAGATTTGCCAACATACATGCGACAGTTGCATGATTATTACTCCCTGGATACTGCCAACGGAGACTGTGTCAGTTTTGAAGTTTGCATCCCTCCCGAAATGGTTTTTAATCATCCTGAAGAAATGGTGCATATTATTTATTATGAACACCTCTTTCAGCTCTTCCAACGGCGTTCGCTCGATACGCAGATTTTGATGATATGGTCTATGTAAGTACCCTACCCTCACAATGTTATAATAAACTACGTGATTTGCATTTGAATATATCATATGTTTATTATGCAGGTGTATGGCAAAATAGTGCCTAAAGAAGCAATTGAGCAATATAGACTTCTTGGATCCCATATTTGTAAATGAGACAACATGCACCGCCCCTGGTGAAGATGACTATGTACCAACAAGTTTGAAGATTGAGTTTGAAAGGATGTTCAGAAATAACAAAACAAACGTACTCCTACCCTACAACTGCGAGTATGTGTTCTCGACCCTTATTTTAGTGTTTCTTTTCTTGATATGTCATTCAATAACATGGACTTTGTGATTGCAGCAACTATTTCATCCTCGTAGATATCTATCTTGAAGATTCACATATCGAGGTGTGGGACTCAAAGAAAAAGCCACTTTCTCTTATCGACCCCCTAGTCAAAGTGCTGAATAAGTAAGTGAACCCAATATCACAACACTTTCTAATCACATAGGATATTGTAATGTCCTCGGTCTTCACACTTCATTTACAATGTAACATAGAATGAAGGCATTACCTAATTGGAAAAATCTCGATAGCAAGATGCAAAAGCAATGGAGTGCCCCATTCATTGTAAAGTATATGGAGGATCTCAAGACCCTAGATCAACCAATGAGGAACAACGAATGTGGGTTCTATGTGATGTGGGCAATGCTAAAATACTTTGGCGCAAAAACAAATAAGGGAGATGACATGGTACGTAGGCATCCCATTTCTATTGTTTTGTCTTACGTTTGTGCATCTCAATATCATCTTGCTTCAATTACAGCGCAAAGCAAACAATCACAACAAGTTGCTAGATTTTGAGATGAGAGGAATTCAAGAGGAGATAGCAAGGTTTGTGATGGACGAGATATTGACCAAGAAAGGATCATTCTCCATTGCGAGGACTAAGAAGTACAAGGCGCAGTACGGAAGAGACCACATTGATAGGCTATTGTAATGTGACTCTTAATTCGATACTTAAAGTTTTTTTTGAAACTTTTGTAATATAAATGTTGATGGGTTTGTATTGTTGCTGATCAATAACCACATTCACATCGATATCAAATTGATCGATAGCAACCACCTCCACCTCCCCGACCTCCCACCCCACCACCTCCCCTCGAAATGAAAATAAAACAATTATTAAAATGCAAATTGTGAAAAGTATATCACTACCGGTTCAAAGAAAACCGGCAGTGATAATATAATCTACACAACCGGTTGGTTAAAACAACTGTCAGTGATTGCTCAAGTATAACTGCCGGTTTGTAACACGAACCAGCAGTGATACATGAGCTATCACTGCCGGTTTGGCATAACCGGCAGTGATGTGATCAGCTCATCACTGCCGAGTTGGTTATGGCGGTTCAAAATCCGCCAGTGAAGGGGGTTTTGAATCGTCAGTGATGTCCTTCTCTGCTGTAGTGTACACACCTAGATATATGTCATATCTAGAATCAAGATATGTGTCCCAAACTTAAATATTTTTGGATTGATCGCCCATCTAATAAACTAATAAAAACATTATAACAAGTTCAGTTAGTAATAATAGATCGAGGTCCGGCGGCGCTAGCTTAATAAGGTTGGAAACTGAAGTACGTACGTACACAGTAGAGTGGTCTCGCTATTTTTATTCTTCCCCAAAAGCAGCTGGCAAGCGGCGATCGATCTGTACAGGTTCGGGGGTGCTGGGGCGAAGTTGGGCCAAAAGGAACAGTACACTCTACCTTTAGTTCGGCTTCGGCCACGAAACCACCAGGAAGAAGGCCAAACGCTATATATAATCAGCATGTACATAAACTAATTAACAATACAATAATGGGCCAGCTTTTCTAATCTTTCTCTATGCTGCTGAAGAAACAATACAATAATGGGCCAACTTTTCTAATCGATCTTTCTCTCTGCTGACGAAGAATACATCGTCTCAGGCATGTACATATCTGTTTTTCAGTTTGGTCGCATCATCCCTTTTTGTTCTGCTACTTTTTCTCTGATCAGATTAATTGAATGTTAATCAAGTTCAGTAGTGAGACAGCTAGAGGTTAAGCTCAAAGAGTAAACAGATGCATGCTTGTATATGTACACATCCTTAACCCCTAAGTATGGTCGGTGATCTGCATGCACCTCCGATCCTCCTCTCTACAAAATAAAGGCTAGCGGCGCTACTGCATGCACCTCCGATCCTCCTCTCTACAAAATAAAGGCTAGCGGCGCTACTGCAAGGACAGCATGTCAATGGCCAGAACGTGCTGGTGGCTCTGTTGCACGCAGTCGATCTGCATATGGCATCACGTAAAGCGTCTAAAGATTGGCCTGCCGAGTCGCCTAGTCGCCTAGGTGTACATGCATCCATATCTTTGTCAAATCGCTGAGCCCTTACGTACGTACGCGTCTCTGTCGATCGCGTATCTTGATCCTAGGTTCTGCAGACTGCAGACGGCAGCAGCAGGCCGGCTAGGGTCCAGCGAGCGCACGCCTACCGGCAATGCATGTCAATGAGTCCATCAGTCCTTGCGAGCCCCTGCCGGCAATGGTCGATGCAATGCGCACTTAGAATTTGAGACCGATCCTGTTAGAGTTTGCAATAGCATCAGCATCGAGTCGTTGGTCGTCTCTGCCTGTCGAGAGCCTCTGATGCAGTTGCTTGTATATATCGGTTTGACAGCTTACAGCGGACTATGACAGTGACAGGGGTTAGGGGGCGTTTGGTTTGCCCTGTTAAAATTTAATAGGTACGGTAGTATTTTCGTCTTATTTAACAATTAGTGTCTAATCATAGACTAATTATGCTTAATAAATTTGTCTCGTAAATTACTTTTAATCTGTGCCGACATGCACGTAATTAGTCTATATTTAGTACTTCATGCATATATCACAACATTCGATGTGATGTGTGTTAAAAAAACAGAGACAATCAAATGGGGCCTTAGTCTGGCGTGGGGGCAACACCGAGAGGTGATGCAAGCGGATCCGAAGGTCAAGTTACTGTGGGTTTCCCTTTTTTTCTACAGATAGCATCTCTGGGTTACTTACTCTTATTTTTCTTCTATATCAGTAAAAACAGGCAGGGTCTTAATTCGTTCAAAAATATATATAATGATGTAGACAGTCAGTCATCTGTTGTTATGCGTAAAGGCATTGAAAAGTTGCATATACACACACGCATCTAATGATTTAAATGGTACTCGAGAATGCTCTAGAAAGATTGTTCTCGAGCAAGCCAGAGTATATTAGTCTTGAAGATGAAGAAGAGAAGCGCGGCGGCGGCACAAAGGAAGCAGCCAAGAAGGTACATTTTTGTCCGGCGTTGTTGGAAGTCCATGACAACTTGTAGTAATGCTCTCTTTTCTAACTTTGCCAAACCATTCTACGTAGCTGGAAGAATGTTCGCTTCCGCTGCAATGTTGTTAGGCGCGCCTCACTTATTGGTGACTCGGGATTAAAGTATTCCATTCCACCGTGAAGCCCAACGTGTCGCGTGATCAGGCAACAATATAATTAGTCTTAGCCATGGGAATTCGATAGCTTATTCACGATGATCGAAGGTGACAGAACAATACAAGCATGACCGCGCGCTGTATACAGCGTTGTCATGCTTGTATTTATATATATACGTTGATAATCCAGGCTACATGGAATTAAAGTTATACTTAATCACATCTTCAGTGTTAGAGATTTAGACAATTTTCTGCACAGTTTAATTCCGAAAAATAATGACTGCATGGTGATGACATGTATGATAATAAACAATTACAGCATAGCATCATATATATTCACATGAATAAAAAAAATAAGAATGATCAACATGTTCATATGTACCAAGTAAGATAAAACAAATATAACAACAAGATTATATATCATATATGAGCCAAGATCATGATAAAAAACATATAAGTATGATAGTCTAAACATACCAGCAAGCATGAGTATCACATAAACAAACATTTATGGCATATTGAATGTAACAGAGACAACATAGCACATGAACACCATGAATTGACAAAGAGATGATAATAGGATGTACCCAGTGGAGGGTCTTATACCGAGGGCATCAGAGGCTCCATTCGCACTAGTCACCACAGTGCGTTGCTCGAAGTCGTGGACCGCAGTTGATGCAGGAAGGTGATCGCAGTGCAGTTCCCATCTGCGTCCAGAGGAAGAAGATGCTGCTAACCGGGAACTCCCCGAGCAGAGATCGCAGACGACAAGGGCTTCGGAGGCACCTACTCTCTCGTATCTCTGTGCGCGCAGAGGTACGAGACGGGAAAAACCTTTTCGCAGCAGAAGATGAGGTCAGATTTTGTTCTGTGTTCCAGGTACCGAGAGAGAGAACTAGAGGAACTGGTGCCGTCTCTTTTATTCCAGCGCGCAGAGGGAGGGGAAGAGGCTCATGCAGGCAGTCCAGGAGAGGGGCAAGTGAAGAGATGGTAACTCTCGGGATTAACTCAGAGAGTTGTAACTCCCGCTATCATGTCGCTCGCCGCCTGCCACGCCACGCCACACGCCCACGCCCACACCCACGGCACGGCCGTCGTCGTCGGCGGCACACGCACGCGCGCATGGCACGCCTTTATCCTTTTCTCAACTTCTCAATATGGACGGATGAAGTCCAACCATATAAGTCGAATCAATGTTTGGTCAAGTTCCAATCTGGTACAAATATTAAATGCCCAACAGTTATACACCGTAGAGTTTTATTGATTTATTAAATTTAAAATGGGCCTGGCCCATAATAAATCCAACAATCCCCACCAAACTCTAGGGTTTGTAACAATGTTGCTTCAGATCCACATTTCTTTGATATACCAGTGTTTTGATGGAGACTATTAAGTTGAACATCCATCTAAAACAAAAGTTTCATTCAGTCACAACTGAACAATGGACTATACCTTGAATTGACAGTTTCGTGTGAAGTGAGATTCACTCAAGTCCTTTGCTGGTATTAGGCTGCAACAAGGATCCCCTCTGTTTGAAGCTTATAAGTCACACTTCAGTGTCCTTTCATGAGTTTTTAGAGATTACCCAAGTCTCATAGACCATGACCAGTAGTCTAACTCATATAGGTGTGTTCCTCAAAAGATGTTATGTAGGACAATATCTCTTCTTGACCAAGACACTTGGAACACAATAAGGTATAAACCAACCTGCCTTACAGAAGGAAAGATGTGCATCAAAGATGAGCTCAGAAAGAGATCTTTTCTCTCAATCTACTACTAGCTTGTTTCACCATCCTATTTCATAGGATCTCCGATCACATAGGACAGGTTACCACTATAGTAGATTTCACGTGGGTCTCATACCCATCTCTCTCGATGCACTATCTATCACATTTCGTGACAGGCCCTTAGTAAACTGATCTACCAGATTATTGGACTTGTGAACATAGTCCAACGCAATAACTCCGGAGTTTCTCAATTTTCTGACAGATTTTAATCGTCTCTTAATGTGCCTCGTGGACTTCATGTTATCCTTAGAACTGTTAATCTTGGTAATTACCGTCTGGTTATCACAGTTCATAGAAATAGCCGGTATCGGATTTTCAACAACTGGTAAATCCATAAGGAGATCACGCAGCCACTTGGCCTCAGACCCAGCAGTGTCTAATGCTGTGAGTTCTGCTTTCATTGTAGACTTCGTTATGACAGTCTGCTTGCAAGACTTCTAAAAAACAGCGCCACCTCCAAGCAGAAACACATATCCGCTCATGGCATAAAGCTCATCAGCATCAGAGATCCAGTTGGCATCACAATAGCCTTCCAGCACCTTTGGATGTCCGGTATAACGAATATCATAACTCATAGTGCCTTTTAGATAGCGTGTCACTCTCTCAAGAGCACTCCAGTGATCATCTCCTGGGTTTGACACAAATCGGCTCAGCTTGCACACAACAAATGAGATGTCAGGCCTTGTTGCACTAGAAAGATACATGAGTGAACCAATGATCTGGGAATATCTCAATTGATCCCTTGCTATTCTTCGATTCTTCCTCAATAGCACATTAGGGTCATAAGGTGTGGGAGCAGGCTGGTCACTGAACCCAAAGCGACTCAGAAGCTTTTCCACATAGTGAGATTGTAACAAAGTTACCCCACCATCACCTTCTCTTAGGAGCTTGATATTAAGAATAACATCAGCTTCTCCCATATCTTTCATCTCAAAATTGTTTGATAGAAATTTCTTCACCTCCTCAATCACATTGAGGCTTGATCCAAAGATCAAAATGTCATCAACATATAAGCACAAGATAACTCCTTGACCCCCACCATACCGGTAATAGACACAAGAATCAGCTTCATTCACAACAAATCCAGCTGATGTCAAAGTTTTACCAAACTTCTCGTGTCATTGCTTAGGTTCTTGTTTTAGGTCGTACAATAACTTTAATAATTTACACACTTTGCCCTCTTGACCATTTGCTATAAAACCATCTGACTGATCCATATAGATCTCTTTCTCTAACTCTCCATTTAGAAAAGTTGTCTTAACATCCATTTGATGAATGGTCAGACCATAGGAAGCTGCCAGTGAAATCAACACTCGAATTGTAGTCAATCGGGCAACTGGTGAGTAAGTATCAAAGAAGTCTTCACCCTCTTTTTGGGTATAACCTTTGGCCACAAGCCTTGCCTTGTATCTCTCAATAGTACCATCAGGCCTAAGCTTTTTCTTGAACACTCATTTGCACTCTATAGGTTTGCACCCATAAGGTCGATCAACAACTTCCCAAGTTCCATTAGACATGATAGAATCAATCTCACTCCTTACTGCTTTCTTCCACAAGTCAGCATCAGGAGATGAATATGTCTGTTCAATGGTCGTTGGTGTGTCATCCACAAGGTACACAATATAGTCATTCCTAAAAGATTTAGCAACTCTCTGTCGCTTGCTCTTTCTGGTGACTACAATGTCATTCTCCTCAGGATTTTGCTCATGGGGTTCCTCAATTTGTTGTACCGGTGTGAACATCTCATGCTCATGTTCATGGGGAATTATAGATTCATGACCAGTTGTGCTAGGTGTAGTTTTCATGGGAAATTCATTCTAAAAAATATAGCATCTCTAGATTCCATTATTGTGCTAACATGCATGTCAGATACCTCAGAGTTTATAATTGAGAACCTATACCCAATGCTATGAATAGCATAACCAAGGAACACACAATCAACAGTTTTAGATCCAAGTTTGCGCTTCTTGTTGATAGACACATTCACTTTGGCCAAGCAACCCCAAGTGCGCATGTAGGAGTGATTTAGTCTCTTCTTCTCCCATTCCTCGAATGGTGTGATTTCTTTATTCTTTGCAGGAACTCTATTTAGGACATGACACGCTATCAAAATCGCCTCACTCCACCATTCCTTGGATAATCCCGCAGTACCCAACATGACATTCACCAACTCAGTTAGGGTGCGGTTTTTCCTTTCAGCTATACCATTAGACTGTGATGAGTATGGCGTTTTCTTCTCATGAATAATACCATGTTCCACAAAGATTTCAGTAAATTCACTTGAGAAATATTCTCCATCTCGATCGGACCTTAACCGTTTAATTTTTCTCTCAAGTTGATTTTCTACCTCAACTTTATAGGCCTTAAAATAATGCAACGCTTCATCTTTTGTTTTAAGTAAATACACATAGCAAAATCTAGTGCAATCATCTATAAATGTCATGAAGTATCATTTACCGCCTTTAGTCAAATCGTCATTCATTTCGCATAAATCCAAATGAACAAGTTCTAGAAGTGTTAAATTCCTCGCCTCAGCAGCCCACGTGGCACTTAGAACTTTTGACCACATTAATTTTTAGGATTAAATTCAGATTTGCTAACCGCATAAGATAACCAAAATTAACATGACATAAGCATGAGTGCCATAAATCCGACTCATCAGAAATATTAGCGATGTTCACAACCTTATTACACACATCAAGCAGAGATAAGCGGAACAGACATCTGCAATCATATCCTTTACCAATAAAAGCACCATGTCTTGACACAACGCACTTATTGGACTCAAGGACGATTTTGTAGCCATCTCGACACATCATCGAACCACTAATAAGATTTTTTTTGATAGAGGGCACATGTTGTACGTTCTTCAATAGCACCGTCTTCCTCGAAGTAAACTTTAGATTGACCGTACCAGCACCAAGAACATGCACACGTGAGCCGTTTCCCATCAGCAAGGCTCCAGTCCTCCCGACCTGATAGGAAGCAAACAAAGAAACATCAGCATATACATGAATATTAGCACCACTATCATCCACCACTCAGGTGAATTACAAACTGAAAGAACAGTAGGTAAATGATTATCGTACCCAAATATTCCTCCTTCAGTATCAGTAGTAACCATGTTAGCTGACTTCTTAAGTTCTTACTTAAATTTACGATCTGGGCACTCACTTGCCCGGTGCTCTTCACTACAACAAACAAAGCAATCTCCTTTCTTCTTGTTATTGTTATTTTTCTTGAACTGAGTTGTCTGAACTGGCTTAGAAGTGTTCTCTTGCTTGTTGTTTTGGTTCTTCTTCTTGTTCTTACGGAATGCAAATGAGTTCTTTTTCTGCATCATGTTTGCAGAAGAGGTCTCAACTTCTTTTTCCTTGTCCTTTGCTCTCGCCCTCTCCTCAACATCAAGAGTACCAATGAGTTCAACCACATTGAACTCTTGTCTCTTATGCTTTAGAGAGGTAGCAAAATCCTTCTAAGAAGGTGGCAACTTAGCGATGATACCGCTGGCCACAAACTTGTCAGGTAAAGGATAGGGAAAAAGCTCGAGTTCCTTAGCCAGTGCCTGAATCTCATGAGCCTGTTCAACCACAGAATGATTCTCAACTATCTTGTAGTCAAACAGTTGCTCCATAAGATACAACTCACTCCCAGCATCAAAGACACCGAACTTTGCCTTAAGAGCATCCCATAAATCCTTGCCAGATGAAAAAGAAATGTAGCTTTTCTCATACTTGGGATGAAGAGCACTGATCATGGCACCTCTGAACAGGTTATCAGCAGCCCGAAACTTAGGCTTATCCTCAAGAGCCAAGTTCTCAGGCCGCCTCTGTGCGGCGTGATAGCAATTCATCGCAGTGAGCCATAATTCTATCAGTGCACGCCAAATCATGAAATTCTTTCCATCAAATTGATTGGGTTTCAATGCAGCAGCAAAACCACTAAGAGAAAATTGTCTAATATTAGATTTTTGGACTGTTAGAGATTTAGACAATTTTCTACATAGTTTAATTCTGAAAAATAATGACTACATGGTGATGACATGTATGATAATAAGCAATTGCAGCATAGCATCATATATATTCACATGAATACAAAAAGGATGATCAACATGTTCATATGTACCAAGATAAGACAAAACAAATATAACAACAAGGTTATATATCATATATGCGCCAAGATCATGATAAAAAATATATAAGTATGTTAGTCTAAACATACCAGCAAGCATGAGTATCACATAAACAAACATCCATGACATATTGAATGTAACAGAGACAACATAGCACATAAACACCATGAATTGAAAAAGAGATGAGAATAGGATGTACCTAGTGGAGGATCCCATGCGTTGCTCGAAGTCGTGGACCGCAGTTGATGTAGGAAGATGATCGCAGTGCAGTTCTCGTCTGCGTACAGAGGAAGAAGATGCCGCTAACCAAGAACGAGCAGTTGCGTAGTCGCTCCCCAAAAACCTAATTGTCGCACTCCCCGAGTAGGGATCGCAGACGGCAAGGGCTTCGAAGGCACCTGCTCTCTCGTATCTCTGTGCACGCATATGTACAAGACGGGGAAAACCTTTCCACAGTAGAAGACGAGGTCTGATTTTGTTCTGTGTTCCAGGTACCGAGAGAGAGAACTAGAGGAACTGGTGCCGTCTCTTTTATGCCAACGTGCAGAGGGAGAGGAAGAGGCTCACGTAAGTAGTCCAGGGGAGGGGCAAGTGAAGAGACAGTAACTCTCGAGATTAACTCAGAGAGTTGTAACTCCTACTATCATGGAGAGTGAGTGGCCCGAGAGTTATAACTCCCGCCATCATGGAGAGTGAGTGGCAAAACCGGGCCACGCCTCGCCCGTCCGCTCACTCGGCGCCTGCATGCCTCGCCACGGCCCGGCCCGACCGCCGCCGCCGGCGGCGCGCGCGCGTGGCATGCCTTTATCCTTTTCTTAACTTCTCAATATGGACGGATGAAGTCCAACCATATAAGTCGAATCAATGTTTGGTCAAGTTCCAATCCGGTACAAATATTAAATGCCCAACAGTTACACACCGTAGAGTTTTATTGATTTATTAAATTTAAAATGGGCCTGGCCCACAATAAATCCAACATTCAGGACCTATATATGAAGATTATTAATTTGCCGCTCTTGGAAGATTTCTAAACAACTTTGCCTTGCTACACCATTGAGAAATGGCTCATAGGAAGACCTAAAGATCGAATAGCCTTAAGAGAGGGTACATTGAAGCTCTAAAAATTTTAAACAACAAATCTTAACCTATTATTAAAACTATTTCACCACTAAGAAAGAACCGGTCTTAAAATTACTACAACAGCAAACTAAGGTGAGTACTAAAGGCCATCACACTAAGTCATGTCCTTAGTTGGATCACACTAGCAAGGATAGAGTCCATACAAATTTGCTCAAGTGAAACCTAGCTAGTGCATCATATACAAAGAAAAAAATCAAATCTAATAAAAGCTTCACACAATATCTCAAGCACACAACATGATAATTGATAAGCAATTAAATTAATGTTCATGAAAGAAAAGTGGATACCATGATACTGAGTAGTTGCTATTACCCTCTAGTCTTGGTTGGAGCACCCACAGTGGCGGGCCCAGGAATTTTTGCATGGGTATTCAAAATGTAGAATGGTGTCGATTTTTTTAACAACCTAGACTCCTAAATCGTATATTTGGCATATATAACACCGCATAGTTCTAATTGTATAATATATAGCAAGTATATAACACACAATTGAGTATGTCTTCATAAATTCACAAAATTTGAGCATAACTTGAAATTGTTAAAGTTCAACATATAATAAAGTAGAAACATACATAATATATGTAGGCTATGAAACAACAAAATAGTAAGAAAACTTACAAATTATTAATACAACTTTCGTATACTAAAAGGGAATAGTAAATTAGACCAGGTAACTTTTTTTTGAGAAATATTAGACCAAGTAACTGTAAATTGGGGACTGAGTAATGTGCACACAACTCAATCTCTCTTATTGGGCCTTCGGGTGGGGGAGAATAAAGGAGCAAAAACATGTCGTTTTGGGCTACAGGATATCCAGTTTGTATGTATTTCTCTTTTTTCTAGTATATTTACATGTATACACTGTATATGTGAATTTTTTTGCCAAAAAATTGGGTATCCAACTGTAGACCCACCCCTGAGCACCCACTAAAGGTTGAGCTCCCTTGAGTCACCAAGGCTCAAGATCCACTAGGAGTATCCATTAATTATTCTCCACTCTAGATTGGTAGGTCTCAAGCCAAGCACAAAGCTAGGAGCCTTATGATAATCAACTCTTCTGGGAAGGTGACATAGTCCTCGGCCATCTAGGAGCTAGCAAACTCCAAGAGTAATAAGTATTGATCTTCACTTAATCAACCTCCAAGCCAATTGCATCTCTATGCATACTAAGATCACTCCTGAGCACTCATATCTTGTCTTGAACTACCCTCAAACCCTTCTCTAAGCCGTA
Source organism: Saccharum hybrid cultivar R570 (assembly GCA_038087645.1). Classification (NCBI taxonomy): domain Eukaryota; kingdom Viridiplantae; phylum Streptophyta; class Magnoliopsida; order Poales; family Poaceae; genus Saccharum; species Saccharum hybrid cultivar. The sequence goes on along the minus strand of JAQSUU010000191.1, from coordinate 2,579,691 downwards.
CAATATGTGTACAACTGCCTATGGTAGGACAGAGCTCCAAATGAGTTGTTGGATGCTACTGTCTGTGATCGGAGAGAGATCCAAATGAGCTGTAGGACACACACGCACATGTGCACCATGGGTGAGGTCCTAGCTATTGGAAAAAATTGCTGAGAAATTAAGTTAACTCTAGACAATGCCCCATGCCTCACCGAGGTCACCGGACTGCTCTATCTATTTTTCCAATGACCACAGCTAAAGATTTCCTAATATTTCACGCCGGATGATATGCTGCTACCACTAAGGTGCTCAACGGATCATATGATGCACATCAGTAGCTTCTTCAAGTTGAACAAGCTGTTGCATCGTTGGCCCACTATACATTGTCACCATAATAAACTGTCAAGGATAAATATAGGGCGTAATTGGTAGCCTACGTCTAGCCGAAACAGGCCCGTCCGATGCAGCGTCCGCATGTTTGGTTTCCTAAACAGCAGTGCGGCCTATTAAAAGTCCTAGTTTGATTTTAGATAATTGATGAAACCTAGTATACTAATCCTTGTGATTAAGTGTTGTGATTTGAGATAGGGTTATACACATCAAGTGATGGAGTTAGATGATGGTCATGGTGATGAAGGTGACCAAAAGAGATGATCAAGTGCTCCAACTTGAAAAAGAAGAAAGAGAAAAACAAAACCAAGTGTTGATCAAGGCACAGGTATCAAATAGGGTTTTTTTATACTCAAGACACCATAGAAGGTGTGAGTGTGTTTAGAATTGATAGTCGTACTATAAAGAGAGAAAATCTTTGGCTAAGCGGTTATCGAGTGCCTCTAAGTGAAGTCATAATTGTATATGCATTAGGACATAGTGTGCTAACATATTAACCCTTGAAAAATGCTAACACACGTGCACATGAGTTCTACACTTTATAGTTATCAACTTGGAAACAAGGGTTAAGTGGTTGAAGTGTTAGAAAAAGAAAAAAGGAGAAGGAACAGAGGAACCGGACTCTGGGGTCGAAGTGACCGGACCCTGAGGGCATGAGTCCGATGCCAAACCCTGGGTCTCGGCCAGCCTCGGTGGCTTGACCGGACCCGGCGCAGTGAAGCGACCGGACCCACGGTGGTGCATCCGGTCATGACGAGCTGAAAAGAGGGTGGCTTGGTCTCACGATCGGACCCTGGTGGCGATGCACGATCGGACATGTGGGGAACACTGTTCCTGCGTCCGATCGCGGTGGCGTGGCACATGTGGTGCTAAGCAGAGGGGATCGGACCCTGGACGCGTCCGGTCACGTTCGACAGGACGCGTCCGGTCGACAAAAAATGTTCTATGGATGCTTATTGGAAATGATTGGACTCCGCGTGGTGGTGCATTCGATCACTGCAGCAGCGAGTCCGGTCAATGTGCAGAAATCAGGATGAAAGGGGGTAACGGCTATTTTAGCCCTTGGGGCTATAAAAGGAAATGGTGGCCAGCCATTTGAGAGGTTGAGCACCTTGGGAATGTGTTGCCCTTGTGTGTGCTTGGTTAGAGAGCCCTCTAACTCACTTGTACTTGTAAGAGTGCGAATCGATTGCGAGTGAGTGATTCTAGTGCGATTGCATTGAGAGATTGCATCGAGTGGTACTGGTGTTCGAGTTGCAAGCTGGTGGTACTTGTTACTCTTAGAGGTTGCCACCTCCTAGACGGTTTGGTTGTGTGATCTCCGTCGAGGCACTCAAGGAAGCTTGTGCAGTGCTTCGGAGAAGATTGTGAGGGGTGTGTTGTGCTCGTCCCGCGGAAGCCGCGAAGAGCAACTTTATTTGAGCGAGACATGAAGGGAGACATGTGGTCCGACCAAGTCAAAGTGCTAGAGTTTGTGGTAAGCACTCCACGTGGGAGAGTGTGACTTACGGATCACCACTAGCAAGAGGACCAACGACAACCTTGGAGTTTGTCTCAACAGGGACTAGCGTGTTGGCAATCACGTGAACATCGGGATAAAAATCACCCGTGTCATCATTTTTCCGTTTGTTTGCGATCCCCATACACAAGCTTATATTTACTTTCATATATATTGTGCTTGTGTAGTTGCTCTTGTAATTAGTTAATTTGTGTAGCTAGCTAGTTACTTTTTTGCTTGTATAGCATAGAAGTAGCTTTGTTAGTCACATTACTTAGTTTGTGTAGCTAAGTAATTTGAGCTCTCTAATTTGGATGGTGTAGCCTTGTTAGTGAACATTGCTAGTGAGCTTAGGAGCTTTGTGATTTTGCTGAGTAGGAGCTCCCTAGTTTGCCATAGTACAAGTTGCATAGGTTTTTGTGACTTTACTACTAGAATTGTTTAAGTGAGTTTTAGCTAGCTCGGCACCCCTGTTGCCTAATTATGATCTTTTCTAAGGTGCTAGAAAACTTAGATAGAGGGGTGTAGTCTTAACTAGACCGATAATGTTAATTCCGCGTTGATTTCAATTAGCCGACATAATTATTTAAAAAAACTATTCACCTCGCTTTGGTCCGCCATCTCAACACACCTGTCCCAACCGATGCAAAAGGCCTCTCGGATCTTGCATGCGCAGAAACGAAACTAGGCGGCCTGGCTTGCTTGATACGAGGACGCGCTGTGCAAGCGCTCGTATGTGACTAGAAGCAGCCGCCCTCAATACAAACCAAACCTAGTTCGATGAGTTCAGCAAAACAAACACAGGCGCGTGTATGCACTAGCCTGGCTCCGCCTGGCCTGGCTCTGGAAATTCAGCCAGGCCCAAAGCAACCAAAGGTATCAATCACGCCCACAGTGGCTCAACAGTCATGGGAGACTCAGTAGAGAGGAGTCAAGGAGAAGGGTTGGGGATGGCTCCCCGGTGCAAGGAGGTGCTCTAGGTGCAGCAGCTTGGCACGGGGTTTCTCAAGGAGGGAGATCCGCTTTAGGGCACCGCCATGAATTTGAGGAAGAAGAAGAGCTTGGGGAGGGTTTGTGGATCAACGTTAGCAAGGACAACATGGTGGACAATGTGCTCCTCTGGCTATGCTTCAGCAAGGCGCTCTCCTTCTCCTACTCTTCTTCTTGTTCTCTTGTCTTTCTCTATTATGTTGTTTTGGGAGAGGAAGGGAGTGAGGGTGAAGGGAAGGGCTGGTGTTGGTTGTGTGGGGGTAGTAGGGCTAGGGCGGTGTGTGACACCTCAAATTTGGTGGATCCTCTGGGAGTCACCATCCGCCAAATATGCACTAGTCAAGGTGGGGCTGATGTGGACTTAGGCAGTTCGTCGGTTTAGATATTTGGGTGGGCTTCTTGAGGCCAACTAATCTCGATAAAGAGTACATCTACTTGGGACAAGGTTTTGGGATTCGTTTTGGAAAAAAAATTCGGTCCCAACCGAATTGGACGAATTTCGGGAAAATTCGGATGAATTTCAGAATCAATTCGGTGAATTTTCGAAATGTGAAGCGTGAAATTCGTTTCGGACCTCACCGAAATAGACGAATTTCGCCGAAATTCGGACTAATTCGGTCGAATCCTAGAACCTTGCTTGGGACCAGGCCGAGTATATATAACGAAAAATAAACCAGCTGTATGGTAAAGCACGGCCTCCAAAACCCAAACTGGAATACTGGATTTGGTGCTGGGCCCAAATTATAGGAGCAATACAGCTGAACTCGAGTGGAGTGGCTCACTCTCTCGGCCCGGACTAGTGTCATTTCCAATTTTCCATTCGGCCAACCGATGCATAACCTCTCGTGGTCTCGTCTCCCTCAGCAGTCAGCAACGCTTTGCGAGATTTTCATTGGTAATCTGAATCTTGGTAAAATAAGCACATACGCATTATATATATACATATAGGGAGCGTATGCTATGGAAACTAGCTTATTGTGGAAACTATGAAAACTTTAATATATATATATATATATATATATATATATATATATATATATATATATATATATATATATATATATATATATATATATATATATATATATATATATATATATATATAGCTGATGTACGTGATCACATACGCATGCATGAACGAAATTATGATAAAATAAGCACGATTTCACCCGAATTCAATTTGCATTGCACTTGGTATTACAGCTCCGAGACCGTCAGCAAGCAATAAGCGGCCTCACGTCAGGCATGCATCTAAAGCTCGAATCAACAAGAGAGACGACACCGTACATGCACATACACATTATATACCACCCCCGGCCCTGCTGCAACTGCAACGCGCGCGTGCTCTCAGTTGTGGCAGACCTTGGCGGTAGGCATGGTGACGCAGATGGGCGCGTACTTCTTCTTCGCCTCGGGGCTCCCTTTCTTGGGGTCCGCCATGGCGGCGCCGGCGCCGCCGATGGCCGCCACGGCCGCCGCAGCCGCCGCGAGCATGACGGCGCGGCGTCCCTCGGCGGGCCGGGCCTCGGCCTCCTCGGCCGCCACCAGCCTTGCGGGCTCCTGCTGGCAGCGGTCGACCTTGGCGGCCCTGACCACGGCGAAGCAGCCGCGGCGCGAGGGCGCGGCCACCGCCACGGCGGCGAAGGACGCCATCATGGTGAGCGATGCCATCGCCTTTGCGCTGCTGGGGCCTGGGGCTGCTGGTGGTGACGGTGGTGGTTGTGGTGGTGCTGCGTGTGGACGTGGATTGCTCGCGCTTTGTGGGAGAGCTTTTGGCGGCGGGCCTGCACCGCATGGTTATGAAGCTGCGGTCGCCTTATCCCGTGTGGGGGTGAGCCGCCACTGGGCCGCTGCCATGTGGCCGGGCGGCGTGACGTGGCGGAGGGGAGGGCGCGGGTGCTGGATAACGCGAGGGTGTGGTGGCCTGGTGGGAGATGATAACGAACGGGCGGACCGCATGCTTGCTGGACTGAGCCGTTGCGATCGCGATCGGGGCCCATCAGCTGTGCTTCGGCTGGCCTAGTGAATCCCCAGTCATTCTTTCATCGATCTTGGTTCAAGAGAACCTGTCAGTAGTAGCTGATAAACATTACATTTGCTGAAGGAAACATAGCACACCAAGCGTCTCCTATGCCCATGTCCCGCTTCGGCAATCGTTGTGCCCAGAGCTTTGCTTCAGCGTAGCAAACTACCATTGTGCGTCTGAGGTTAGCCGCGTCATCTCTCAAGATTACGTCGTTCCTTCGCTTCCATAGTCGCCAACAGCAAGGGGCAACAAAAGGTTGTGAAATGCTTACCCGAGACGTGTGGTGGACAGATCAAGTATCTAAAGATCCAGCAACGGTTGTAGTGTCCGTTGGCATGCTGATCCCAAGTTTAGACCAGAAAAGTTCAGCAGAAAGGCACCCAGCAACTGTGTGGCTTGCTGTCTCATTCAGTTGTCGAGACTTGAGAGATCTCACAGGTCGGACTATCCACGATCATCTTTCGATGGAGATTGACCCTGCATTGCACCCTTTCATGTGTCAGCAGCCAAAGAAAGAGCTGAACCCGGGGAGGGGCGTGGCTTCTATACTTTGCCTTCAAACTTTCCTTGCCGGTAGGCACAGGGGCCACGGCGCCGCGCCGGTCCCTGGTGACCGAGAGGGCAGTAGACTGAATGATGTTGCCCAGCTCCGTCAGTTCCGAAGTCGCCTGAGGTGTGTGTCGGGGCACCACGAACTGGGTATCCTGCACTCCAAAAGCAAAGAGACCTGCGCCACCAAACTGTTCTTACAATGGCTGTGCAGGGCTGAAAACCGATCTGCCAATGCGTCAATTATGCCAGGCGTCATACCAAAAAGAGGTCTCCTCACCATCGCCGATGTCCACCGCGGTGACGGCTTTGTATAGCTGCGTATCAGACTTTGTGATGCTGGTTGAGCGTGCAGTGTAATTTTAAGCTCGAGTGATTGCTTCATCAATTTCAACCCTGAGATTTTGTTGCCTTGCGTAATAATCACTCAATGCTAAAAGAACTAGTTCAAGACAACTTTAATTTGTCATAGCCCGAGAAGAAAGCTAACATATAGTTATAATGATGTACGTAAAATCTGTTCAGGCTGTAAGTATGCAAATGAAATTAGCACAAAAATTTGACAAGAAGGTCCATCTACAAACTACAAAAGCTAAGCTACAAAACTTGGGCCAAAAATGAAAGCCGACCCGAAAATGAATATAAAGAAAAAGAGGAGTGTATTTGGATCTCTAAATAAACTGAGCAATCTACATAACTTTCCGCGCGGTTAGTTGCCGAGACGAGACCAAAATATCTCTTGTGTATATATTTGTGAGGGCAAAAAGCAGCACAACGAAGACTACTTGGGCGCTCACTATTCCGAAATGGCTAATGCTGTTGCCAATCTCCATCCAACTACCGGTATTACGTACCTGTGGGTAAAATGAACAGGGATATTCAGTACATTATTTTTTTGTTGAAATAGGAAGTCCACATTGAATACATAAGGCTAATGTACATCAGAAAATGAAATACAAAACAACTTGGTGCAGTTACGGCTTTAAATTTTTCAATGATGCAGTCATTCCCTTCCCCAGACCCCACTCGTGTGGGAGCCTCTGGCACTGGGTCTGCCCTTTTTGATGCAGTCAGAGAGAGCATTTGAGCTTCTGGACAGGAGTCCACAGCTAGTTTGCTACTCCCTCCGTTCCAAATTATAAGTCGCTTTGACTTTTTTGGTATATCTATTTTGCTGTGTATCTAGATATAACATATGTCTAGATACACAACAAAATCGATGTACCAAAAAAGTCAAAGTGACTTACAATTTGGAACAGAGGGGGTACGTTACTCTGTTAGCATATAGCAAACTATGGCGTCCAGGACATGGCAAACCTGTTAGAGAAAGTGACTCTATTGATTTGGGCTAACCCTAGAGGGGTAGCTATATAGGTAACCATGCATGGGCCTCATGGGCCTAATACACATATTCCAACACCCCCCGCAGTCTGAACTACCGGCGCAGCGGAGTTCCAGGCTGAACAAGAAGAAGAAAGACCACACACATAGCCCCCCCCACAGACGCAACTAGTCACTGGTGATGTTGAGGCTGGAGCGAAACTCGGTGAAGGTCGAGGACGGGAGGCCTTTGGTGAAGATGTCCGCGAACTGGGAGGTGGTCGGAACGTGAAGGACCCGGACCTCGCCGAGGGCGACCCGATCCCGGACAAAGTGTAGGTCGATCTCCACGTGCTTGGTCCGCTGGTGTTGTATGGGGTTGGTGGAGAGATAGACCGCACTGACATTGTCGCAGTAGATCAGCGAGCTCCGGGAGGGCGGAGTGTGGAGCTCAGCGAGAAGCTGCCGAAGCCAGGAGGCCTCAGCCACGCCGTTGGCGACAGCGCGGTACTCCGCCTCGGCACTGGACCGAGAGACCACAGGCTGACGCTTGACGACCAGGACACCAGGTTGCCGCCCAAGAAGACGGCATAGCCGGAGGTGGACCGCCGAGTGTCCGGACACCCGGCCCAGTCAGCGTCAGTGTAGACGACAAGATCGGCTGAGGAGGACCGGTGAAGTAGGAGGCCGTAGTCGATCGTGCCCCGGAGGTAGCGGAGGAGGCGCTTGAGAGCCGTTAGGTGGGGCTCCCGAGGATCATGCATGTGAAGACAGATCTGCTGAACTGCATAGGTGATGTCCGGTCGGGTGAAGGTGAGGTACTGAAGGGCACCAGCAAGACTCCTGTATGAAGTAGGATCAGATACTGGGGGGCCCTCAGCCTCTGACAGCTTGCCCTGAGTATCAACCGGAGTGGAGCAGGGGTTGCAGTCAGTCATCCTAGCCCGCTCCAGGATATCCCGAGTGTACTGTCGCTGGTGAAGAAGTAACCCGGCAGGACGAGGTTCAACGGTGACCCCGAGGAAATGGTGGAGCACACCCAGATCCTTCATAGCAAACTCCTGCTGAAGAGCGACAATGATCCGGGGGAGGAAAGGCTCACTGGAGGCGGTGAGGACAATGTCATCAACATAGAGCAGCAAGTACGCAGTGTCAGCTCCATGTTGATAGATAAACAGAGATGTATCCGACTTGGCCTCGATAAACCCAGAGTCAGCAGGAAAGCAGCAAACCGATGGTTCCACGCCTGGGGTGCCTGCTTGAGGCCGTAGAGAGACCTGTTGAGCCGGCAGACCATGTCGGGGCGGGAGGAATCAACGAACCCCACCGGCTGACTGCAGTACACTGTCTCGGTAAGAAGGCCGTGTAGAAAGGCATTCTTGACATCCAGCTGATGGACTGGCCACGACCGAGCTAGCGCCAATGAGAACACGGTGTGGACGGTGGCAGGCTTGACCACCGGGCTGAACGTCTCATCATAGTCGACTCCAGGGCGCTGAGTGAAACCCCGGAGAACCCAGCGAGCCTTGTAGCGCTCGAGAGTGCCATCAGCCCGACGCTTGTGGGTCCAGATCCACTTGCCAGTGACGACGTTGGAGCCCGGCGACCGGGGCACCAACTCCCACGTCTGGTTGGCGAGGAGTGCGGCGTACTCCTCTTCCATCGCGCGACGCCAGTGAGGATCCAACAGGGCGTCACGGACAGAAGAGGGTACCGGGGAGACCGGCGCGTCGCTGGTCGATGCCGCAAGGACCCGGGGTGGCAGCGTGCCAGCTGCGTGCCGTGTCACCATCGGGTGAACATGTCGCGGGTGTCGGTGAAGAAGCGGCGGGTGGTAGACCAGCGGTGCGTCACGGGCCGACGGGGACTGAGTTGGTGGTGTCGGTGTCCCCGGCGGAGAAGGTACTGTGAGTGGCGGCGGCCGCGGCCTGCGTTGGTACACCCGTACCGGCGCTGCGTACCGCGAAGAGGGTGCCGGGGCAGCACCGAATGCCGGGGCAGCACTGGGCGACGGCGACCGGCAGAGCCCCCCCGGGGCCGTATCGGGGAGCGGGGTCCTCGGATCGGCGCCGGACGGAGAGGTCGGGGCCGCGCCAGAGGACGCCGGGGCCGGACCCGTCGGGGAGCCGGGACAGGTGCCCGGCAAGAAGCGCGGCGAAGCAGGACCTGCAGGAGACCACGAAAAAGGTGGCTGGACCACCGTGTCAGCGGGAAAGAGGGAGGGTGGATCAGGAACAGGAGTGGTGGTGGGTGTAGTGGAGAAGGGAAAGACGGACTCATCGAACACCACATGGCGAGAGATGAGTACCCGTCGGGAGGTAAGGTCAAAGCACCGGTACCCCTTGTGATCCGGGGAGTACCCGAGGAAGACACAGAGAGTGGAGCGGGGGTCCAGCTTGTGAGAAGAAGTGACAGCGGTGTTGGGATAACACGCACACCCAAAAACGCAAAGGTGATCGTACCGCGGAGGGGTACCGAAAAGGGCATGGTGTGGGTAGGAGCGGGACAGGCAGTGGAAGGAAGACGGTTGAGGAGGTAGGTGGAGGTGTGCAAGCCCTCAGCCCAGAAGCGAGCAGGGAGAGAGGCCTGAAACAGAAGGGTGCGCACGGTGTCGTTTGTGGTGCGAATCATGCGTTCAGCTTTGCCGTTCTGTGAGGTGTATGGGCAAGACATGCGCAACTGAACACCGTGAGAGAGGAAGAAAGCCCAGGAGGTGGAGTTATCAAACTCACGACCATTGTCACACTGTACGGCGTTGATGGTAAGGCCAAACTGTGTGGACACCCAAGTAAAGAAGTGAAGAAGCGTGGAAAACGTATCAGACTTCGCACGCAAGGGAAAGGTCCACGAATAATGCGAAAAATCATCGACAACCACAAGGTAGTACTTATAGCCAGAAATACTGATAACAGGAGATGTCCATAGGTCGCAATGTACAAGATCAAAAATGCGGGCCGCATGTGAAGAAATATGAAAAGGAAGACGAACATGTCGGCCCAATTGGCACGCATGACACAAATGCTCAGCATGAGCCCGAACACTCGGAATGTCGGAGCTACGACTGAGCTACATCAGGGCATCACGTCCAGGATGGCCGAGACGCCGGTGCCAAGTAGTAGAGGAGGTAGAGGTGGCGAAGGCAGCTGACAAAACAGACGACGAAGAAGATGAAGGAGCCATCGGGAAGCGAAGAGTGTAAAGGGGCCCATGCTGTCACATCGGAGCAGAGGATGCCGGGAAGCCAAATCCTTCACAGTAAGACCAGAAGAGTCAAACTCCACATAACAAGAATTATCAGCTGTAAAACGACGAATAGAAAGGAGATTGTGAACCATAGAAGGAGCGACAAGAACATCAGAAAGACGAAAGGAGTCATGAGCACCGGCGGTACCCACAGACGTGACAGGAAGACACGAACCATTTGCGACCATAATGGACGAAGGAAGAGAGGAAGAAGGAGAGTGGACAGAGGAGAGTATTCCAGGGTTAGGGGTGGTATGGTAGGTGGCACCCGAGTCGGCGATCCACTCCGGTCCGACAGGAGGTGTCAGGCCCATGGTGCTGAACGAGCGAGCCAAGGCCGCCTGGTCCCATCCCGCAACCCCAGGAGGGGTGCCGGCAGGTGCAACCCACTGTGACGTAGGGAAGACGCCGGGTGGTGGAGCGCCGGTGAGCATGGCCACCGGTGGACGGGACTCGCCACCGAGAGCGTGGTAAGGCCACATAGAGATGCGCCCTGACCACGGGTTGTGGAACGAAGGCCATGGAGTCCCCTGTGGAGCCGTCGGCGCATGGTTGGCCCCGCCACGGCCCCCCCCCACGTCCAGTGCCGCGGCGACGGCGACCGCCACGGCCCCCCCCACCCCCGCTCGGCCCAGAGGGAGGAGGACCAAGAAGGGACGACGACTATGTAGTGGATGGACGCGGGGAAGCGAACGGACGTAGTGGAGTGGCCGCGAGGGCCGTCGAGGATCCCGGCCCGGTGGCTGACCCAGGCTGGAGGCCCTGAGTCAGCTCCTCCATGACAAGATCGTCACGGACCTGGTGGAAGGTGGGGAAGGGACGCTGGCAGGTGATCCATGTCCTGAGGTGGGCATAGCGGTCGCTGAGCCCGCGGAGAACATTGAGGACCAGGATGCGGTCCTCCACGGGCCAGCCCAGGTCACCGAGGGAGTCTGCCATGGTCTTCATCTTCCGGCAGAACTCACCAACAGTGAGATCACCCTGGACGAAGGTCCGGAAGCTCGCATCGAGCCGCAGAGCCCGAGCCTCGGCATTGCCGAGAAACTGGCCCTCGAGCGCCAGCCAGGCCTGACGAGCATCCGCCGTGTTGCGGACGAGGTCGTGGAGGTCGACGGAGATCGTCCCGATGATCCACGAGAGGACGATGCTGTCAAGGCGCAGCCACGAGGGGGTCTGGGCCGCGACCGAGGCATCGACGAGGACATGATCGTCAAGGGCGTAGCAGCGTGACTCGGGCTCGAGAACCACCGGGACGAGCAGGCGGATGTTCTGAACACCCTCGGCCTGGTAGTGGAGCTGCGCCACGAGCGGATCGGCCGGATCGTGCCAGATGACCGCTGTGGTGGACGCGCGGTGGCCCGTCGAGCCGGAGGAGGTAGCCCCGAGGTCGTTGGAGACGGGAGGAACGAGGCGCTGCTCCACGTCAGCGATCTGACGAGCCAGGGCAGCAGCCGCATCCCGCTCACGCTCCCAGGCAAGGACTGCCGCGCGGACACGAGCTTGGCCCTCGGCAGCGGCAGCACGAGCGGCGACGAGGGCAGCAGCGAGAGTAGGGTCGACACGACCGGAGTAGAGCATGGTCGGTGGCTGCTGAGGCGGTGCAAGGAAGCCGCTATGGGCGAGGTGGACACCATCAGTAGCTGCCCCCACCGAGAAGATGGTGCCGGGGAGATGGTCCAGAGCCGCCCCAGGGAAGATAGCGCCGGGGACGGCATCCAGGCCACCCGCAGGGAGGAGGTCCGCACCCGCAGGGAGGAGGGCCGCATCTGTGGGCGGATCGGCGGCTGCAGCAGGTGGAACGGCCGCATCCGCGCCCGTGGCGGCTGCTGCTGCACCTCCGGTGGCGGCCATGGCAGCGGCAGCGGCGGCGGCGCCAGGCCACAGAGGATGGGTGGCGGCGGCGCCTGGGACGGCGTCCAGACCGCCAGCAGGGAGGCGGTCCGCACCCACACGGAGGAGCACGGGCGGCTCGCCGGCGGTAGCTCCCTGGATTCCCGCACCCGGGCCCGCGCCCGCGGCTGCTGCTGCAGCCACGCGGCCAGCCATGGCAGGGGCGGCGGTGCCTGGCCGCTGAGCAGGGGTGGCGGTGGAGATCAGAGGAGAAGGGGCCGCGGCGACCTGCGCCCAGGAGGAGGAGGGGAGAGGGGGGAAAGAGGAAGGAAAGGGAGGAGGGGCGCGGCCATCCATGGCGGCGGCGGCGGCGCGCCGGCCAGGAGGGGCGGCGGCGGCGGCTGGGTTGGGGAAGGAGCAGAGAAGAAAACCTAGGCTGATACCATGTTAGGGAAAGTGACTCTATTGATTTGGGCTAACCCTAGAGGGGTAGCTATATAGGTAACCATACATGGGCCTCATGGGTCTAATACACATATTCCAACAAAACCAAACAAAATTTACCGTAATGGACAAAATTGAAAGAACATTATATAGCAACCAAATATGGTCAAGGCCATGAAGCATGTCTTTTTTCTTAAATGTAAAATGCATGAAATTAGGTTATTGAATTATAGAAGGGAAAGGGTGTACATACCAGGAAAAAGAAATGAATAGTCATTACATCTGAAAGCATTATTACAAGAAAATAACAGCCCAGCCGTGGGATGCGGACAACTTTGGTAATCGCACTAAACGTGCATCTGCAGTTGTCACCAAGGTCAGCTTAATGAAAGGTGGCATCAAGTTCATCGCAAATTAAAAGAATACATAATTAAGCTAGGGTGTTATAGAAAAATGTCCAAAGACCTAACGTTTGGGGGGAAACCTCATCTCCTTTACATTTATTTGTTATCGCTTGTTACCCTAAGCAGGAACTCCCAAATTAATCTTAAAATTGTTCAACAGATAACTATGCGGAGAGTATATAGATAGTCTATATAGATATCAAAATGAATTATAAATGGATTGTTGCCTATTTTTATCTTCCTATACCAGAAGATGACCTAATTGTGACAAGAACTTTCATTAAAGCATCATTTTTTGAAATTGAGTTTAGCACATCTTCATTAACTTTGGTAATCATATTTTGAAGAATAAAATTGCAATAAAAATAAAAATCACTGTACACTGAAATCGAGTTTAGCACATCTTCATTAACTTTAACTTCATGATCACATAGCATAAGGCTAGCAAGGTTAAAAAAAAAACTTACATGACAAGCATGAACGGAATGAACAACTTAAAGATAAGAAGTCCTGCCATAAGAAATGGCTGCCAACAGAAAAGAGAAAAACATTAGTATCTAGAATAATAATAAGTAAAAGGGTCATTCAGAGAAATGTAACATATAAACTTACACTAAATACTGTAATGAATCTGTACACGGACGAGATCTCAAAGCTTGCAATACTTGCAAAATTACCAGTACCAAAGAAGGCGACATTAAATAAGATCACCTGCAAGACAGAAAGATACCATTAGTTACACTATTATGTTTTCTGCTAAAACTACAACAAAAGTGCTCTTAGTTTCTATTGATAATAAAAGATTGCATATTTACAAACAAAATACATATATGCATATAGTGGAAATATGGAATATAATGCAAGTATGAAGATAGCAAGACATTCTCAACAGAAAAAATTGTCAGCACGGGAAGAGTCTCCAATACATGCATTGATTGTAGTTTCTTGTTACATGTAATCCAAAATTATTGAATGTATAACCATATGGAAGCAGGAAGCATTTTTTTGTTATAAATATACCAATATCATTTCCTTGTGAAACTAAATATGATTGTGCATAAAGTTCTCAGAGTCCGACTTCACATATTCTACAAAACTTCTTCAGAAATCAGAATAGAGGGAGTAGCTTCCATTGGTCATCCCTATTTCAAATGATTTAGCATCTTTGCATAATTAATCCTAGAGGATTATCTAGAGTGAATACAATCTAATGCCTACTCTGCCATATAAAAAATAATGCATCGTATCCAAGAGCTTCCGAAATTATCAGACTTACAAATAACAGAGGGATTCTTAAATCAGATAGTCGTAGGTGTCTTTCTTCATAGCCAAAAACTGAGTCATCCACAAGGCTTCTGCGATGTGCCAAACCACTTTCTTCTGAGCAATACAGGTTGGCAGATTCCACAAATATCCATCCAATGAGTACCATTGCAAAAGCGCTATAGAAAACTGCTTCATAGCTGTGAAGATTTAACAAAATTTGAACAATCATTTTCATGTTAAGAGCTCAGGCACAGCAAAAAGAAATTGATGTATAAACTACAGCAGAAGGTAACAGCATACCCAATAGAAAGCAGCAGAAATGGAGGAGCAAAACCCAAGAATATAGATGTAAGACGGGATAGAACACTAGGTGGTGAGAAAAGAGGTAGCACCATAGCAACACCTGCCAAATATATGACACATTAAAACAGTAGAACCAAAAAGCTCACAAGTTCAGGATGAACAATCAAACAGGATGAACATTAGGCTTGGCTTCAAAAAGAATGTGTCATATTTAAAGGGCTCAACAAGATTTCCAATGAATAAAGCCCCAAAATGATGTAGACCTGTTAAAGTTTAGAATGTTTCCACCTGGGGTTACAGGCTTACAGTTATTCCCCAGAGGCCAGAAGCGGGGACCAAATTTTCCATTTTGCATCTTTTCTCTGCACAGTTATTTCTCTGAATGTGTGCCAGTACAACTCACAGTAACCAAAAAGAGGTTATGAATTGTAGGATAGGAAAATTATTATTTTATATCATTTTCATAATTCAGTGGAGGGTACAATTATTACAAATAATGCCAGCCAACTTTACAGGCCATTGATAGTATTCAGAAGGTTTCAGAAAAATGGCTCTGTGGAATCCAAGCTGGTTTTAGAAAATCTGGTTATCAGTATTCAGTACTGTAACCAACCTTTATCAACATATTTCCTTATAGAACAAAAGGCAAAGAACCAGAGCTCCAACTACAAATGTACATAAGGAATTAAGGATGCTCCTTAGAGGTCCTAACCATGGAGCACGAAGTCGCAAAACACATAGTTTCCCTCCAAAAAATAACATCTCCCCTTGGGGAATGCATTAAATATTTACCTAAGCCCATCAGTCCTTGGGCCGACCCTACATTCTCTCCAAGATACAGAGGCCTCTAAGTAGAAAAGTAAATGTCTGGGCTAGAGTAGCTTCTGGCCCAGTGGGTCTGTAACACTCACTTGGACAAGATGTATTTTTGAACCAGACAAAACAAGAAGTGTTAAAACTAAAAACAGATCAAGAACCTAAACTATAAGATGAGTAAGCTTCGCCAGACCCTTAGATTGATGCAAACGTAAGCATGCGTACGTAGACATGCTGCATACAAAGGCTAGCTGTGTGTAGGCCTGTAGAATTTAGACTCGTAAGTTGTCGCTTTATAGTAGAAGAAACGAAGTATAAACAAATCAGATATCACCAAAAAATTGAAAGAGAGGATCCAATGACACTGTAGACAATTAACAGCACAAATAACAAATCGAGTGACTTACCAGCTACAGACCAATTGATCAACTGGTGCAGTGAGTGCAATTCTCTGTTCTGGGACCGATGTGAGGTAGATAGCCACACCATTATCGAAGATATTGCAACTAAAATAACCTAAAACATGATAAACAGTTGAAAACAATGTCTCAAACTTGAACTTCCAAGAAAGAAATGCAAACCACAGGATATAACTATTTGAGTTCTGCACCTGAATAAAATACAGTTTAAAGGATTGAGGATCCCGTTTATTTGCTCGAGTGAGATATAGCCAAAAGCTGGAACTATTTGATTTAATCCATCTTGAAGCTAATCCAATAAGTATTATGAGCCCTCCACTAAAAATTCTGCATATAAAGAATTCATCAGACTAAAAGCTGCAAGGAACAACCAATTAAACAATATTTGATAATTTGATAACATCTAGATGGCTAGCAGCTTCTTAAGAAATCATGAATGACACATAATAGCATTAAACGGTATTACTATATATATGTAACAGCTTGTTCTCTACTGGCACAGGATAAAATGTAAGTGAAAAAAATGCATGAATCATGTCAGCGAAAGAAGCATACACCAAGTTGTTGTTTTCTGGAATTTCAGCTGGCATCAAAGTGAATACAGACAGGAACCAGCAAGCAAGCCATATGTATATCGCAAGTGCAGGGCTAGCTTGAATAAACAAGGCTACATAAGTTGAACCGAGTATCCCGAGAACCAAGAAGCACCATGTATAAATTTTCCTATCAAAGAAGCTCATAACCTGCCCACAAGTATCAAATTTCACATCAAATCTCATGAAATCTTAAAATGATTGATGTGTCAACAAATGGGTACATACCAGAAACTCCAATACAAGCAGTGCGACAACTGAACCGGTCAGGAGATTAAAAATGTACTTGGGCATATTAGCTAGTTCTCTCCATACGGCCTTCAAAAATTCAAAGTTTTGTACAATTCTTGTCCAAAGGAATATTGTCATAAATACATAAGCATGGTAAAGAAGTGGTGATTTCTCTAGAAGTAGTATAATGGATGACAAACCCATGAAGAAGCATCCACCAATGTAAACCTGCAACCAGAGGAGATAAAATCAAATCGTCTTAACTTTGTGACCATGCAGATCAGCATAAATTAATGGAGTTGTTGTCAAATTTTGATGAACAACTTTGATTGCACAAAAATGAATAGTATGCAGCCCTAATTCTATCCAATGCATATGCTCTATATGCAGAACCAAACCTTTGAATTCTACAGTGTCAGTTCTGCAAAGGCAAAAAAACAAATTTCTGGGAAAAATGCTAACAGAAAAACATAACAAGTTTGAACAAAAAAACATATTAGCTGCAATCTAGATTGAGTAAAACGAAAACAGAAGCATATGACTTTGTAACACATAAAAAATAGACATAAATTTAATAAGGAAAGAGTGGAAAGCTACCATACTTTCATGGAGGTATTCTTAGGATATAGTTGAGCCCTCTTGAGAAGAATTGCAGGAAATGATGTATAAGACTGTAACACATGTATAATGAGGTTCACCATCCACCCAACATATCCAAGGGTAATTGCAGTCATTAACATGAACCAATCATATGTTTGGAAATAATGAAGACCAGCAAGAGCCAGCCTTCGGAGCTCCTCAGATTGCTCCATGGCAGTTTCATAGTCCCTTCCAGATATAAGATCCTCAATCTGACTGAGCACTAAAGAAAAGTTTGCCAGTGGCTTAAAAGGTTTGAAGTAGAGTGAACTGGATTCCTTCAGCTCTGAGATCGATAAGGGAAGACATGCTTAGGAGTAACAGTATGATTTATTGTTTAATTTGGTAATCTTGGTCATAATATTGCATTAGGAAAAAAAGGAAATTGAATGACACGATGAGATTCATAGCTAACAGCAAGGAGTAACCTACTGCTATGGGTGACTCCAATAATAGATTAACAATGATGCCTCTAGCACCCATTCACACTACCACACTACAAGCTTATAAGCATGGAGTAGGAAAATTTTAAAGTTCAAGTATGTAGCAAAAAATATTTTGAAAGGATACGTGACTTTCGGAGAAACTGGTTAAGAATTTGCTTTGTATTGGCCAGAACAGCTTCAACTTCATCAGCCTGTATAAATATAGGGAACAAACTTTAACAAGCAGTGTTGAGCCAAGCGCAATATATTTTTTGCATAGCGTACAGTTATTGTCTGACCTTGCTTAGTTTCAAATAAGGAGTAGGTAAGCTCCCCACAGAATTCATCGGGCATGGCAAACCCACAAGTGTAGCCTGCAAAAGTTGTGAAGAATTGAGAAAAGAAAAAGGGTTTACTTAAGAAAACTAAATGCAACTGAAGAACTGAATATATGGTTGCACAAGGAGATTTTCAAGCCACCATTAGGGGAGCTATGTCAGCCTGGTTGACATCTACTCTCTCAAAGCCTTCAAGGGCCCAGTCTTTTGGAGTGGGTGTATCATGTTTGTGGTCATCTACAAACCGAAAGCCATCATCAGGTTTCTCTGTATAAGCCAGGAACTTTGGGCTTCTTATTCCAGCACCCCATGCTACAAGAGGAGTATCTGTATTTGAAGGGTGTCCGTCTCCATGGCTTCCTGTAGGTAGCAGTGCTTTATCATTTTGGCATCATAATAAAGGAGTAATATAGAGTACTGACCTAATATAATAACATGTTAACCAATAAAAATGAAGCCTTTGCAATTAGTAATAGCCTAATGGGTCAATGACCCTCATCCTTGTGATTGACCCAAGACAGCATTGCATAAACCATAAAGTGCAAGTGTGCAACTAAATTTAGTGTGATAGAAAGCATTACATGTCCGGATTGGATTTGTCAATACAACAAAAGAATGTGGCTGCCTAGGCGCTACAGAGCATAAAATGAGTAACCTTGTAGGTAGGTAATGCAACTAATTCATTGAATTACTGCGACCAATAAGCCATTCATTTTGGGCAGCCACTGATTAGGGGATACTTTCCACATCTATATGCATAGATAGTCTTCTTTTCCTTTCTGTATTTTTGCTAAGGTGGGAAGAGATTTTTTTTTTCGCGAACGTGCCCATGAACGTGTTTCCTTAAGAGGGAAGAGTTTCACTGTGCTTTGGCAGCCCACGGGCAAGATACCCGGAATTACCAAAGAGGTGGAGAACACACAATCAGGCCAGGCAGACATACAGACGTACAGATGTATACTTATAGCGATTACATGGTACCAAGATTTACGACGGAACACCGAAGCGCTAGCTCATCCATCCACCCAGGCTAAGAAGACCGACGGGGCCTCGTACCCCACTGCAACCTGGTCATTTCCCTCATTGACGATCGTCGTTGTCAATGTGGGAAGACATAGATATGGGTAATGGTACTATGGTAGTATTCAAATCTAATTTAATTCCCAACTTTCAAATTAAAATTTGAATGTTTCAAGTTCATCAGGTTTACAATTTCCTGGTGGTGACAGCAGAGATGCCACACTCTCCCAGAAAAACATAACCAGTCAGTTGCCTCCAACATCCTGAACCCTGGCAAGGAACCTAGCTCTAAAATATATAAACATGAGCAGCAAAAAAATATATTTGTGAAACCATTTGGTGTATAACTTACCTTTGTCACTCATTCCATGATCTGCAGTAAACACATATGCTGTTTGATTGTCATTGAAGTAGTTCTCCATGAGATTGTACATACTTTCAGCTATTTGATCAACAACCTTGACATTGTTCAGATAGATGCTTGAATAGGGTCGGTGTGCATGGCCATTGGTATCACAACCCAGCAAGTGCAGAAATATAACCAACTTATCTTGTAGGAGTAACTGCCTCAATTTAACATCGTCAAAAGACCTGTTGATAAGACCTTGAAACTGGTCAAATGACCAATGATCCAGAAATGATGCATCTGCAATCAAGGTCTCTGACAAAGTAAAAAACATGATTCCAAAAGGAAAATAAATTGCAAAAGCAGAGGATTGATTATTTAGACCCTGTGATGTTGAGTCAATAATGTTTTCTTTGAAGAGGGGCACATCCTTCATGTATTTAAAGAGGAAACACACTTATTTATACAATTTGCCTTAGAACAGATTTATTAGTTACGAATTAACCTGCACATCCGTAAAATTCATTATAGTAGTTGTGATTTGTGGTAAAAAAAACTCAGACCAAGAGTAAGAAAATAATTTGAAAGATAATTTATATATATAATCCTTCTGCAAGATGAACTTTTAGACTAATATAAATATTTCAGGAAGAAAGGATGTGCAGTATGAGAATCACAAAGTTATCTAGTCCATCGAGAAAAGCACAATGTGATTCCATGAATACAACAGTACTGGTAAGGCAGTTACAAAAATAAAATATCATAATAATGGCTTAAGCTTCAGGAAGCTACATGTACTGCCAATAAATCTGACCTGTTGCAAAGTCTTCGTATTCATGGGGATAAGTGCCCCAGGTACTGTGAGGTAGGTTACTACAGAATATAGGAACAATATCTGGACTTCCAAATGAGATAGTGTGCCGACTCTGATTGAATACAGAATCAAACTCAACTGGATTGGCCTTCCATCCTGCCAAATACAATACTCACTATTTCACTATAGGGCATAGCATATAAGACTTGTTTAATTTAACTAGCAAAATTAACCATGTGCAGGATGTCAGTTATACACATTTCTCTCAGCTACAAAATACTGGCACTAAGCACTATACTTCAGTACATGTTTTTTTGGTTAACAACCATGAGGGTACGAGTACGAGTACCGATAATATTAGCTCAGTAGCAACAACTACGAAAAATGGCAAAGCAATGCAATTACACATTAAAGTGCAGCATACTTGAAAATTAAAGTAAACTGACTGGCTTGTGAAAACATTGCATCAAATTGAATCACGAACAGTCTGCAGTGGTAAACTAGAGCTAGCACCGGGGCAGCGCACCTTTGGTGACAGCACTGGGGTCCTCGTAGAAGCCAGCGATGAGGGAGACATGACCGGGCCTGGACTCGGTGGGCGGGCGCGCGTGGCTGACTCCCCACCGGCCCTTCTCCTCGATCACGCCGCGCAGGAACGGCGCTCTGTACCTCCCCCGCTCGTCCGGCTCGAAGAACTTGTCCGCTCTAAGCCCGTCCGCTGCACCCACCAAAAACCCCAGCCAAATTACAACGGACACACCCAACAACGAGCCGAAGCTTGATGAGACGGGATCGGAGGATCAAGGGCACACACCGACGAGGAGGACGAGGCGCTTGGCAGGGGCCGCCGAGAGGCGGGGCGGCACGGGATCCATGCCGTGCACGATGGGGGACTTGAAGTAGATGTCGAAGATGCTGAGCATGTACACGGCGTGGAGCGCGACGCCGAGTACGACCAGCCACCGCTCGCGCCGCCGCGTGGAGGCGGACGGCGAGTGCAGCTCCGTCTGCGGGCGCGGGCGGCCGGCCATCGCGAGCGACGGAGTGCCGGCCGAGCCGTGGAGGTGGGCGGTGGTGGATCTCGGCTCTGGAGGGAAGGGACTGGAGCTGGGGCGAGCGCGAAGGCGAATGCGTCGTAAGACTGACGAATTGACAGGACCGGACACGCCTGGAGTGGGTGCACGGATCCAGAGTTCTATGAAACTACACACTTTCAGCCTTCAGGGTTTTGGTTAACCGATTGTCCGATTATTACTACTGCACCAACCAACCAGAGTCGTGATTAACTTTCTACAAAGAAAGATTAGTTAATCGATAATGCTTGGCCACCTGCGTCCGTCCCATCCGGAGTTCCGGACGCCGCTCGCCTCAGTCAGCCTCGCTGCTTTGTCCCACCGCGCGCCTCACCCTACGCTGCTCGCTCACTTGCTCCTTGCTCCCGCCCATCATGCGCCCCACCTACGCCGCTCACTCCCCCCATCGCGCGCCCCATCCACACCACTCGCTCCTCGCTTCGGTCATGCGCCGCCCGCTCCTTCTCGTAGCGCGCGCCACCTGCCCGGCCGACTGGCCGAGCCAAGGACGGTGCTAGTGGTGGTTGTGCTCGCGCATCGCCGCTGGTGCTCACGCGCCACTGGATCCCACCCCGACGACCGAAATCGACTCACCCCGACCTTCTCCTCTCCTATGTTGCAAATGTATGTTCCAAGTATTTCAGATGTTGGTATGTTGCAATTATTTGATATGAATGTTGCAAAAGCAGATCAGAATGTTGCACATGTTGCAAGTGTTTCAAAGGTATATTGTAAGAGTTTGTTAAAAATGTCTCATCTGTTTTAGACGTATGTTGCAAGTGTTTTATCTTGTTGCTGCATATATTACAATGGCTATGTTGCAAGTGTATGTAAATGTTTCATCTGTTTTAGTCGTATGTTGCAATCGTTTCATCTAGTGTTGCAAAAGTAGATCTTGATGTGGGGTGATCAAGCGAGGAAGAGAGAGCTAGCGCGGGAACCATAGCGGCGTTGTCTGTAAGCTGGCGGTAGCGCTCCACTGGAGGACGCGCAGCTGGAGTGGGTCCTCATCGTGCTGCTCCTGATCAACGGCCTGCTCGCCTACGCCATTGCCGTCGTGTCGGAGCCATCACGGCGTGGTGACGCAGGCGCGGCAGGCGGGCTCATATTACATTGGCATGGCGGACGCATGGGGGACGGGACGGGACGCGGCAGGTGCGTCGAGCGGGAGCTGCGTACGGACACGGGGCTGGGACCGGATGTCCGCTAGCCTTGTCGTTATTTAATTAACTTAATTGTATGAATCTCTTTTTCTAAGGAGATCTTGTATTTTGTTATCTTGAAAATGCGCCAAGTTGGCGGTGGCAGGTTTCTGTATACGTCGTAAGAGTTAATTTGGGTAATCAAAGTTCATTTAGCTGCAACCAAATTAGTTGAAACAATGTTTTGGATTAGCCGGAGGAGTCCACATAAAACAATATTTTAATATAAGATATAGGTCTATTTTCAAGTTGCAGCATTAAAAAACTATGATGTAGGAAAGTATAGTTTATTTATAAGAAAACACTGTACAAAACCATAGTTTAGAAAAAAAAACTCAAATGGGGTTTCTTACAGATGTTTATCTTCAGGTAGGTCAATTCTATTTTTCTCGACTCGTTTTCCCCTGCTACAGTAGACCAAGACAAACCGAGAACGAGTTGCTTTCTAGCGTCGATCTCGGCAGCTCCCCTTGCCTCTAGTGCCCTCTTCGATGTTGGAGGGCAGGAAGGACCTCGATTTCGATGGCCGGTGTACATACCCTAATGCTACTAGGTTTGTATTAGGTAGGTTGGGGTTCAGTTTACCCATGGCGGTGACGCTACATGGGTGTTTTGCTACCTTCGCTTCAATGCCTACATTCGTGTGGAGAATTTCAGCATAGTTGGTCGTGGGGCGTCCTTCGGCACGCGGTGCTCCGTCTCCATCACTAGAGGAAGAGTAAGTCTTTCCTTCCATCATTTTTGCGAAGGGGTGGACACTTTTGGCATCTGTTTTGGTGGATTCCTTGTTCGTGTCGCTAACGGTATTGGCAACAACGAAATAATCTTATGGTCGTCGGTCTCATGGTCAGCGGCGGTAGATCCCTCTTTCTCTCCTTTTCTTCACATGTCGGCGCTCGATGCTCGTTTAGCATCATCGATCCATTCTGGTGGAGTTTCTAGGTTCTCGCTCTTGCGACAAATCCAAGGTTTGGTGCCTCTTGCGAGGCTAGAAGGTGGATCTTGGCTTCATCTTGGCAGACGTTTCCGGTGGATGAAGTTCAAGCGACGACAACGAGAACATTCTGGTGTTTTGGGTGATGCGTGTAATTTCTAATTTTGTAAGGGTGTTTTTATGCAAGACTGGGGATGCACTATGCTACTGTTTCTTAATACCATTTCTCCTTTCGCAGAGAAAAAAACTAGAAGGTCGTCGTTGTTGCGGTATTGAACATTCTAGCTTGCTTTCTTTGTTGTTATAGTTGTTGTGGTCTTTGTTATCGTTAGCTCTTTGATATTGTTGTTGCTTATATTGTATTGTCTAGTCTATATTTTTTTTCCTTTTTAATACAATCGGCAGAAAAACCAGAAGGTTCACTTCATTCAATTTCAAACACATAGCAACTTCCCAAAACCATTTGAAAAAGTGTCTACCAGGCCCGTGCGGGAGCTGTGTTTTTTTATCACAAAAACTTTATTTCCATTAACAACCAACTCCAGGTTTGTCCCTGGAGACTAGTTCCGATACAGAAGACAGTGCTTGGTGTTAGCCACAACAGGATCATATAGCACTAGATCAGGGGGTGTTTCATTACATTTGGGAATAAAACATGGGACCTAGTACATGGACTATGGGATCTAGGAGTGAGTGAGAGAGAGAGCAGTGAGGAGGATGGGGTGAGGTGATGTGATGCAGACCATCTGCGGAAGAGGTAGCTGGGGCGCTCGAGCTGGAGCCGGTCGCCATCCCGTTCGTCGAGGAGATGATCTGCGCTAGGGCAGCGACAGTCAGGGAATAGATGGCGGTGAAGTCCCGCGACGGCGTGGAGGCGATGAACACCGGTGGTGCTTCCTGTCGCTCATAGTGTGACCCTCGAGATCAGTTAGGGTTGTAGGTGGAGAGTGGCGGCTCAGGTGAACCTCGTGACTCGAGCCCCGACTCCCCCACCTCCTTTATATAGCGTTGCGCGACGGGGCCCACCAGCCATGTATTGGGCTGGGCGCCCCCGATTAGGGCACGAATCACAGGTCTGGAATCATTAGAGGAGAGATCAACCTAACATTCTCCCCCTTGATCTCAATTTATACTTCAACCTATAAACTTTAACTTAAATACTTTTTACTTTACTTGTTCCATCACAAATAAGTGCATAGAGCATGTTTCATCGTCACGGTTAATCGCCGATAGATTTGATAGCTACAATGCACGTCTCTGGTCTAAAACAGTTACTTTAATTTTTGGGCTCTTTATAGTCCATGAGTTATAGGCTTTTTCTTAAACCCATGTCGGCTACATGTTCTCTGAAGACGTTGGGTGGTAAGCCTTTTGTAAGCGGATCCGCGAGCATCTTTTCAATACTTATATGCTCAAGATTTATAATTTGATCCCGGACTTTATCCTTCACAACATAATACTTCATGTCAATGTGTTTGGCAGCACCACTTGACCTATTATTGTGAGCGTACTGTACTGTTGGATTATTATCGCAGTATAACTTTAGTGGTTTATGTATGCTGTCGACCACCTTTAAATCGGGTATAAACTTTTTTAGCTAGTTCACCTGCTCCGTTGCCTCATAACAAGCTACAAACTCGGCATACATTATGGACGATGTGGTGAAAGTTTGTTTTGAGTTTTTCCATAAAATAGCTCCTCCTGCGAGAGTGAACACATATCCTAACGTGGATTTTCTATCATCTCCCGCATAATCAGAATCTGAATACCCTACTATTTGGAGAGAATCTGATTTTCTATACATCAACCTGAGGTATTTCGTGCCTTGCAAGTATCGCAAGACTTTTTTTACCAATTTTCAGTGTTCAATCCCTGAATTACTTTGAAATCTGCCAAGCAACCCGGTAACAAAAGCTAAGTTAGGGCGCGTGCACACTTGAGCATATTATAGGTTTCCAGTAGCAGAAGCATATGGAATCACTTTCATTTGATTGAGCTCATATTGGTTCCTAGGGCATTGAAAATCCCCATATCTGTCGTCCTTGACTATGGATGCAGGTGAGACACTACATTTATGCATACTGAATTTCTTTAAAACTTTTCTATGTATGTATTTTGTGACGGTCCTAATGTCCCTTTACTTCTATCTCGGTAAATCTCTATGCCCAAAACAAAATATGCTTCACCAAGATCTTTCATGTCAAATTTTGAGGATAAAAACTTCTTTGTCTCCAGTAGTAGACTGACATCACTACTAGCAAGTAAGATGTCGTCTACATACAGGATTAGAAAAATATACTTTCCATTCTTAAACTTTGTATAAACACAATTATACTCAATATTTTCTTTAAACCCAAAATTCTTTATTGTTCTGTCAAACTTCAAGTATCATTGTCTTGAAGCTTGCTTTAACCCATAAATCGATTTCTTTATGCGGCATCCCATTCGTTTTTTTTCTTCCACGACAAAAACTTTTGGTTGTGCTATGTAAACATTTTTCTCCAGATCCCCATTGAGGAATGCCTTTGTTACATCCATCTGATGTAACTCTAAATCGTGGTGTGCCACTAATACCATTATAATTCTGAAGAAATCCTTACAGGAGACTGGAGAAAATGACTCATTGTAATCAATCCCTTCTTTTTGTGTGAAACCTTTTGCCACAAGTCACGCTTTAAACCTTTCAATATTTTCTTGGGAGTCATATTTTGTTTTGTAGACCCATTTACAGCCTACTGTCTTGGCTCCTTTAGGAATATGTTCTAAGTCCCAAACTTTATTGGTACTCATTGACTTTATTTCATCTTCCATGGCCTCAATCCACTTTGATGAATTATCGCTTCTCATGGCTTCTTCAAATGAAGTGGGATCACCCTCTATTTGAAATTCTTTAGTGTTATCCACCTTATAATCATCAGGAATAGCTGATCTTCTAACTCTTTGAGACCTTCTCGGAGCCTCCAAATTTGGCACATCTTCTGCCTGAGGCTGTTGTTGCTCCCCCTCATTTGTGACATCGATTTCTATAGGATCCTGAGGAACATGTTCCTCATCATCATTCATTTGCGCTACAGGAGAACTGACAACATGTGTTGGTACTACAGTGTCCCGCACTGTTGGTGTAACAAGAACAGGTAGTTCAAAGAATGGTTCCTGAATCATCGGAGTGGGCACACATACCCGCTTCTCCTCAAGATTAATTTTTTGAGCTACCATGCCCCCTTATCATCTTCTTCTCTAAGAAAACAGCATGTCTCATTTCTACAAACTTTGTATATCTGTCTGGACAGTAAAAACAAAAATCTTTTGATTTTTCAGGGTAGCCAATAAAATAGCAACTCATTGTTTTGGGATCTAGCTTCCCAATATTTGGGTTGAACACTTTAGCCTCAGCAGGACTCCCCCACACACGTAAGTGTTTTAGTGAGGGTACTTTTCATGTCCACAACTCATACGGTGTTTTGGGCACCGATTTACTTGGTACTCTATTGAGGATATGAATGGAGGTTTTTAACGCCTCCATCCATAGACTCAATGGTAAGTTAGAGTAACCCATCATGCTACGCACCATATCCATCAGGGTACGGTTACGTCTTTCAAGTACTCCATTCTGCTAAGGTTCTTCCGGTGTCGAATACTAGGCTACTATGCCATTCTCCTGTAGAAACCTTACGAAGGGTCCAAGAACTTGGCTATATGGGGTATGTCGACCATAGTACTCCCCCATGGTCGGATCGGACTAGTTTTATCTTTAAATTATGTCGATTTTTAACTTTAGCCTTAAATATCTTAAATTTATCCAATGCTTCTGTTCTTTCTTTAATTGGATAAATATAGTCAAAACGGGAGTAATCATCTGTGAATGTTATGAATGAGTCATAACCATTCACACTTTTTACAGAAAAAAGACCACAAATGTCTGTGTGGATAATCTATAGAATCCTTGTGCTTCGTTTAACATCCTTTTTAATTTTCTTTGTGTATTTTCCTTTAATATATTCTCTACATTGTTCTAAGTCTGAGAACTCTAATGGAGTAAGAATTTCATTCTTAACTAGTCTCTCTATTCTCCCCTCGAAATATGGCCTAAACGACAGTGTCATAATTTCGATGATGCATCTTGAGTTCTCTTTTATTTTCTATTCGCATTCACATATGAGGATACATTCTCATTCACATCACATACGTAATTTACATTTTCACGAAGTGATAGCAAATAAAGATCTTGCTTTTGAAAAGCAAGACCAACACATTCATTATTACATAGTATCTCACATTTGCCATCTCCAAAATAGCAATCAAATCCATCATTGTCCAAACATGACACACTAATCAAATTTCTCTGTAATGAAGAAACAAATAGAACATTTCTAAGTAAAAGAATGAAGCCATCAGCAAGCTCTAGAGGAACATCACCAACAGCTTCGACATCTGCTTGGACTCCATTTGCGACTTTAACGTGTCTTTCGCTTCTTTGCGTAGTCCTCGTCGAACGGAATCCCTGTAAAGAATTAGCAACATGAACAGTTGCGCCTGAGTCAATCCACCAAGTTGAAGGGTTGAGATGGTGGACTAGAGGGGGGGTGAATAGTCCGTTCTAAAATTAATCACGTCGGCTAACCGAAACAAATGCGGAATTAAAACTATCGGTCTAGCCAAGACTATACCCCCTCTATCTAAGTTCACAAGCACCTATCAAAGATTCTAAAAAGCAACTAAGGTGATTTCCTTAGCAAGAGCTATCCTAATTAATTCTAGAGCAAGGTCACACAAACCTATGCACTAGTACTTTGCAACACCGGGAAGCTCCTACACAATTCTAGTAAGCAAAAGCATAAAGCCACCTATGCTCACTAGCAATGCTCAATAGCAAGGCAACTAATGCCAAACTATAGAGCACAAATTACTTAGCTACACAAACTAAGCAATGTGACTAACAAGGTTACACAAACCAAATTAGCCACACAACGGGTGTTACTTCTATGCTACACAAGTAAGAAGGTAACTAGCAAACTACACAAGCTAACTAGTTACAAGAGCAACTACACAAGCACAAGTATATGAATGTAAAAGTAATGCAAGCTTGTGTTTCGGAGAATGCAAACCAACGGGATGAACAAGGTTACATGATGATTTTTATCCCCGAGGTTCACATGTTTGCCAACAAGCTAGTCCTCGTTGAGACAATCTCCAAGGTTGCCGCTGGTCCTCTTGCTCTTCTCATTGTGGTGATGCACCCACTTGTTGGATCACGAGCTAATTGACTATCAAGAGTCAAATCCTCCAAGCCATGGGCTCTAGCACTTGACCCGGCCGGACCACTTGTCGCCCTTCGTGTCTCGCTTTACTAGAGTTGCTCTTCGTGACTCCCACGGGGCGAGCACAATGCCCCTCACAAAGCTTCTCCGGAGCCTCGCACAATCTTTTTATGAGCTTCGACGGAGCCTCAAGCCACCAAGCCATCTAGGAGGTGGCAACCTCCAAGAGTAACAAGCATCAATGGCTTGCAACACGATCACCTAGTGTCACTCGATGCAATCCTTACGATGCAACACACTAGAATCGCTTACTCACTCGATTGGATGATCACTATCAAGCTCAAGTGAGTTAGAGGCTCTCCAAGCACTCCACAAGCATGGACACTAAGTCCCAAGAGTGCTCAGCAATAGCCAAGGCCAGCCACCACTTCTATTTATAGCTCCACAAATAAATAGAGTCGTTGGAAACCTCACTGGGCGGATTTCGGAGGCGACAGACGCGTATGTCGCTCCGCTCGCCGCCACGTGTCACTAGCTTCAAACGAGAGCCGTTGATCTCCAACGGTCGGGTCTCCAAACGCGCTCAGCAACCACATGACAGACGCGTCCATCGCTAAGCAACAGACGCGGCTCAACCACGACAGATGCGGTCCAATGAGCCAGTTTTCGCTTGCGCTCGTCGGACGCGTTAGTCAGTTTGGCGTCGGACGCGCCTGTAGCGTCTGACGCAGCGCAAGCCGCTTGCCTTCTCAGCGCAAAGACGACAGACGCTGACGTCAGCGTCTGTCACGTGAACGCCCGCGCGTTCGTTGCCTCCTCCTCTGTTGGCTGAGCTAGGGTTGCCCGACATACGCCCGGGCAGCGTCTGTCGCTCCTAGTCAACGCGTCTGTCGCGTGTATTTCAAGCGAAACTTCACCTTTGCTTGCTCCACTTGTTCCGCCCTTTCACAAATGAGCTATCCAAAGTATGTGTATCACTAAAGCACATGTTTTAGCTCATGAAACACCTCCATGATTTCGCCTCCAATTCTCAACATCGGTGTAAAAGGAAAATAGTCATTTCAACTCCTCGAAAATGCCTGAATAGTCATCCCAAACCCCTCTCAACCCCTCAAACTCTATCGCCTTCACAAATATGCCAACACCAACAAGTGTTCACCACCTTGTGCACGTGTGTTAGCATTTTCACAATCATTTTCTCGAAGTAGTTAGACACTCAACTTGCCTCACCACTCGATCCTAACACGTATGCAAAGTTAGATCGCTCAAGTGGCACTACATGACCGATATGCAAACAAGTTTGCACCTCTTGATAGTACGGCCATCTATCTTAAATCCGGTCATCAACTTATCTACACACCTATGACCAGTGAAATAGAAATGCCCTAGGTTATACCTTTGCCTTGCGCATTTCACTCCATCTCCTCCGACGTTGATGCAATACATGCACCAACCATATCACAAATGATATGATCCACTTCATATCATCATGTGACCTTGGTCCATCAATCTTGACCTCACTTGCTCTTCACCGTTGTGTCGGTCCATCGACGCCAAGTCTTGCTCAAGCTTCACTACCTCACGGTCCATCGCTCCAAAGCCTCTGACTTGCCCTTCACACTTGTAACTGGTCCATCGAGCCAAGCCTCATCTTGATCTTTGCCACCTTGGCTATATGACTCCATGTCATGTCTCATATGCAATGAGCTCCTCCATGACACCATCACCTGTGGACTAATTTCCTGTGTATCTCACATTAAACACAATTAGTCCACCTAAGGTTGTCACTCAATTACCAAAACCAAACAAGGACCTTTCACAAGTAGATTTAGAATACTATATATACAGGGATTCATTTATGAACATAATAATGTTCTCACCTCTTTTTGCCATGATCATCTTTAAGAATTCAGGACAATCTTTCTTCTAATGTCCCTCCTTCTTGCAGTAGAGGCATTGATCTTTATTCACTACGAACTTGTTCTGATGAACCTGATGCTGCATGGGACCCTTGCCCTTTGGCTTTGAGGGAGAGTTGGCATTGACATTAATATTTTTTTCTTATTATCTTTGACAAAGCTGAGAGTACCACCATTGGCGGCATTTATTCTCTCTTCCTCTTGCACACACATTGCCATACAACGTTCTAGATCCTATTTTTCGGGCTGAATATTGTAATTGACAACAAATGTGTCAAACTCTTTTTGGTAAAGAAGCAAAAATTATATGGACAAGGAACTCTTTCTTAAGAGCCAGATCCATTGGTTTTAGCTTATTGTTCAAATAATTCATCTTTGATATGTGCTCTCTTATGCCAGTGCCATTTTCTCCTCTAGAATACTTTTCTGTCATCAGCTGCTTTATCAGCTGAGTAGCATGTCTTTGAAGAGCCATAGAACTGACTCTTTATTCTTTTCAGATACTCTGTGACAGTGTCACACTCTTGGATTGAGCCCATTATGGTAGGCTCAATCGCGCTCTTTATAATAGCAACACACTTTTTATTGGTATTGACCCACTTTTGCTTTTGCAGGTCATATGCCATCTATATGGAAGCATGATCCCTCTCTCTTTTACTGATCAGTATCAGACTCATTAGCCTCCCTCACTGGTGCCACAGGCTCAATGGGGCACGGTGTGGTGACTACCTAGTCCACCTCAGCCAAGACAAAGGCGAGGTCAATCTTCTTCTTTTCACTCGGTGTAGTTATCACCTTTGAGTGGAGGAATGTTTTTGATGAACCCCATCAAGAAGTATCCTCTTGAAAACACAATTCATGTAAGGTGAGAACATAATTATAACAACAATAATTGCATGTTTTAGTTCCAACAGTGGTCAAAATTCAAACATACAATTTATCATTTTACACTAATTCTACATCACCGCTGGGCACAAATAGAATTAATGCATAACAAAAAACTATAATAACATCATAATATTGCCATTAATCAACGTTGGTCAGAATAATAACAATATTATAATAATCTAAAAAATTATCTATTTTTCAAAATTAAATTCTCCCGTTGGTTCGAATTTAATAATGAAATTAACATCTTTAAGTACGCAGTGGAAACTTTAAATAAAATTCTCATGATAATATTTTCCAGAAGCACTAAAATTACTTTGCTGTTGTCTGAACAAACAATATCGTTGGATAAAATTTGCACAGAAAATTACGTTAAATTCTATTCAAATTGAACAAATATTCATCATAAAACATCGACTAATGCTTCTGGGAAATAAAAAAATGGAATTCTGTGTTTCTGTACAGCGGTGGCCCAGCAAAGCGCGGCCCACGGCCCGCTTCACGCGCGCGCCAGCGCTCCCGCGCCTAGGCCGCAACCTGGGCCTAGGCCGGCAATTCACCGCCCCGCCTGCTCCCGCCTGGGCTGAAATCGGTCTGGTTCACTAGTGGCCATCAGATCGGCCTTGCCCTTGATCCAACGACCACGCGCGCCGATCGGGATATCAAAACCCAAAGCCGGCCGCCTCAATCTAAAACCCTAGTTCATTTCTCTCCATTCCCTTTGCTCTCTCCAGTGCACAACACGCCCGCAGCTTCTCTGTCAGCCATGGCAGTCAGCGGAGGAGGAAGACGCCGCCGCCGCGGTGCCCCTAACCGGCGTGCGCGTTCCCCACGAGGGAGAGCACACCGCCGTCGAGCGGTTTTCGCGACGGTGTTTGTGAACTCGCGCGCGCACCGTGGCACAACGCCGGCGAGTGACAACTCCTTTGCTCTTCCGCACAGCGTCCAAAGCCACTGGCGGTGAGGGCGGCGGGGCCCAGGTAGGTCCCCTCCACGCCCTCCTCTTCTTCTTTTACCCGATTTTACCCGATTAGGGTTAGGGGTAGGGTAGTGTTTTCTTTCCGATTTTATTCGGTTCTTCTTTCTTTTCTTTCCTCTACCCCGATCTAGAGCTAGATTAGGCGACTGATACCAATGTTAGCCATAATAGGATCACATAGCACTAGATCAGGGGATGTTTCATTACATTTGGGAATAAAACATGGGACCTAGTACATGAACTACGGGTTCTAGGAGTGAGTGTGTGTGAGAGAGAGAGCAATGAGGAGGATGGGGTGAGGTGATGTGATGCAGACCATCCGTGGAAGAGGTAGATGGGGCGCTGGAGCTGGAGTCGGTCGCCATCCCGTTCGTCGAGGAGATGATCTGCGCTAGGGCAGCGACGGTCAGGGAAGAGATGGCGGTGAAGTCCCGTGACGGCGTGGAGGCGGTGAACACCGGTGGTGCTTCCCGTCGCTCACAGCACGACCCTCGAGATCGGTTAGGGTTTTAGGTGGAGAGTGGTGGCTCAGGTGAACCTCGTGACTCGAACCTCGGCTCCCCCACCTCCTTTATATAGCGCTGTAACACTCCTGGTGTTACGAGCTGACTTAGCACCTCGCTTAAAACCTAATAGAAATTATCACAACAAGTTCTCAAGGTTACAATTTTTCCTCGCAGAAAAGGGTAATCAAGTAATGTCGGTTAATTTGGTTTATGTGAAAGCATGCTAACGAGAGCCTAATTAGAAAATGGGACGATCGGTCGTTTTAATCGTTAGCATGAAAAACAATCTTTATGGACAAAAATAAAATAGATCTTATGTACAGTGTTTCAATAAGATTTAAAGTGTAGGTTTTGTAGTGTATTGTCATCGGTCCATACTTACACATGGCTGTACATACGTGTCTATATTGCTAGTGGCTAGTTTAGAAAACAAATATATATATAGTGAACTAACTAAATAAAAATATATAGAGAGCTATATATACACTTACGTATTTGATTTGATAAGCATGCTTCTGATATATAAATATATATGAACATACATTGGACATATGCATGTATGTATGTAGATTAGTGATAAAGAAAGTTCAAAAGGCAAACACACACGACACGCACACACGCATGCACCTGCACTCTTGTCCCTTGACTGCCCATTTGCTGTTGCTGCATTATTGCACAGCTTGCTTGCGCCACTGCTGCTCTGCTGCCGCGCGCTGCTCTCTTCACCCTCCTGGCAGCTGCTTGCATGCAGCTAGTTTTGGCCGTGAGCGCGAGAGTGAGAGAGCCGCTGCTGCCTTGCACGCCGAGCACTCAAAGCAGCTGCTGCTGTGCTGCGCTCGCTGCCCCGCTCGGGTCTGGCTGCTTGAAGCTCAAGCGCGTCGTGCCATCCGCTCGCTGCGCCTGGCCGCCGCAACTTCTGACCATGCCGAAGTGGTTTGCTCCATCCGACATTTGTCCAATGCTTTACAGCCTAAAATTACACCGTCCACAGGCATGCATGCACGATTGCATGGATCGAATGGTTTCAAAACAGATCACCCCCACAGTGGCATAGCACACCACTGTAGTTTATAGTATTTTTCTGGAGTTGGAGAATGCTGCTTTCTTTCTCGTGCACGGGCTATACTCGGACCACTGGTGCACTGAGCCTAGCTAGCGAGAGTTGCGAATGGCTAGCTACGCGGCGCCTCATACTCGCCCGTTGCCACGCCGCCCGGCGGGAGCTACTGGTCAGGCGCAGACTTACCGTCCCTTCGCATGTCTGCTGCACGGCACCGCTGTCGTGCCCTGCTCCAAGCCTCGTGCCTGCCTGTGCCATGCGTGGCCTAGCCACTGTCCACGCTGCGTCGTTGCTGTTCCTTGCACGCACGTGGTCCTGTCGCCTGGAGCACTGTGGCGCACTGCTGCCATGCCCGTTGCCTTCTAGAGGACGCCAAGCTGCTGCTCTCCCTCCCTGCTCGCCTCTTCCTCGGCCTCTCGCTCTCTCGCAGTCGCAGCCCTGCCTCTGCGCTCGCGCTCAAAGTGGAGGCCGATCCCCCTCGCGCGCCTCACTTTCCCCTCTGCCGCACTCGCTCCCGCTCTCTTTTCGCTCCAGAGCACGCACCGCCTTGGCCGAGCTAGAGTTCCATCGCCGCCGCTGCTCTCCTTGCTCCGGCCGTCTTCGCGCCTACCACCTTCGCCTCCCTGGCCCCGCAGCCACCTCCGCGCTCGCCCGCCAACAGCGCCGTGGCTGGGCCGCCTTGACCATTCCCGGCCGAGCCACCCCTTGGCGCAGGTGGGTGAGGGCACCGAGGCCCTCGCCGACCTCTGCCACGCGGCTGACAGGTCCCCGGCCGGACGATTTAGCTGCCGGCCGGCTCTCCCGTACGTGCTTCGCTCGTACAGAAAAGAAGAGGGGCGTGGGAAAGGAATAGAAGCCTTGCCAGAGTTCCTAATGTAAAACTCTTGACTTATGTGATTAGTGAGTGATGTTCTGCAGGTTGCTTTCGGAAAACATCGAGGGTCTTAGCGCTTAGTGCATGTCTTATCTGGTTTTCCTTTTTCTTGTTAGTATAAATCGTCTCAAACCTCCAAAAAAATCATAGTAAATTATAGAAAAATCATAAAAAGAAAAATGAAGATGTTTTGATATCATTGTGATTGGATCTATGCAGTAGATGTTTAATCTTGCATGTTTTAGTAGATAAATATTGCTCTAGATTTTTTCCTTTGATTAGTTGGGGAGAAATTCTTATCTGCAAATTCGGTGCTCCAACTGTCATGAAATTTTTATGGTATTCTATTCATGGGATACTAACTTTTGATTATATTTTACCCAGGCAAGCCCCGGTGCATAAACCCTATTATTCTGCACTTTATTTTATGCTTGTGCATTAAGTTTAAAGGAGTTGAATGAAACCCACTTGCATATATATATATCCTGATCACATGAGTCTTACTAGCATGTCAGGATCGTGTAGATTGCTATGCTACAGGACTCCGGTAGAAGTCGAGTGATTTCCTGTCACTCGCGAGAGATAGGAAGTATAATATTGTTACTATCATCATGTTACTATCACATGGAATATAAATGTATATGGATAATTGGAGACCAGGCGGAACGGGTTGGATGGACTTGGACCTGGTTGGGCAACAGAGCGGGGCTCTGGTTGCATTTGTTCCGCCTGTGTCAATTAAGGACCGTTCGTTGCATGGACCCTGGTCAAATCACAGATTTATTGTCCCAAGCATATACTAGCGGATGGGGGCTAGGAAGACTTGTTTCTCTCTTGTCATGGATTCTGGCTCTTTCCGGACCGGCTTCTTAGGGTGGTTATATATATTGGGTTGAGGAGGTCTAAGCACCATACTGAGGTCGGGCCTACAGTGTTGGGGGCTTAGAGTCCGAGCTTGGACGGGGACCTGGACCCCTTGACAGGAGTGGAACGGGTTGGTCTTGCTTGTGCCCGGGGTATAAGCAAGACGTGTGTTTTTGGGGCACCCAGCTGGGCATATTGATTCGCGAATCGCCGTTTCTGCGTGACGGTACGGCTTGACTACGCTCTGGCATCGTAGTAAGAACTGGCAGTTGAAAGATGAAGAAATGGTTTCTTTTGCTCAACCCTGCTTGATTATAGACTAGGTGCTTACATGGAAGGTTGGATAAGAAATAAAATATGGCTATTAAAAGTAAGAACTTAAGGACGCACTCTTAGTGCTGCTTCTCGCAAACAGAAACCCACAAGCCAAAAAGCCTTGCATAATCCTTGGAGTCTTTTTACTTCCTCCTGACGGGTAAGTCTTGCGGAGTACAATTGAGTACTCAGGGTTTGTTCTACCCTGTTGCAGGTGACTTGTGCTGATGAGCTGATACTTGTGTGTGGAAACCTCCTGGTGGGCTCAGCAAGAAATTCCTTTGCGATGCGGAGTAGAGTTTATTTATTAAAACTCTCACTAAAAGTTTTACAAGGAAAATACTTTTAATCCGATATCATTTCATGCAATTAAACGTTCTTCATGTAAATGTTTAACTAGTCATTAAATGGTTTCATTTCCGCTAAACTCTGATAATGTTTTATATTCCGCTGTTATAACTACATAATGAATTGCTCTGATGTTATACTAAAAGTGATGTAAGAAATGGTAAGGATGTTGTAAGCTTTACTCTCTCATTTGTGATCCTGATGTGAAAATGTGGATCTTCGAGTTCTCCCTTGCGGTGTGCTCGACGGAATCACTCAGTTTAGTGTTCTCCCTTGGGTACTTAGTGTCTAATGGAAGACAAGTACTCTTGAGAGGGCATTAGATTAGGAGATTCTGCCACAGGTGGTATCAGAGCATAAATGAGACAATAAAGCTTCAAAAATCCTTTCTAAATTAAAATTTGACAACGAATTCGTTTCAAAAAGTTAGGACGTTTGCATGCGAAGTATATAAGTAGCCCTATTACTATTGTTATGTATTCAGGATAGATGGCACTCTGCTGACCTAGTTAGGCTTAATCAAGTCTCTGCAGGTACCCTAACCCCGTGCCTAGTTCGCTAGCATCGACTAGCTTCAGGGAGAGCACGGTGTGCCAAAACTCTGAGAACGGTTGCCCTATATGTCGGTAACAGTGTGAGGACGGATAGGACGTGCATTCTTGCATACGCTGTTGTGCAATAGTGTTGAGGTCCACCAGTCTTTGTTAGTGTAGCCACGATGGTGCTGCAGTCTCGCGCCGCGCACGCTTGTGGTTCATGCCTGTCTAGCCCATATGTTGTCGTACCCCCCCTTTTCTGCGCCCTTGTCAAACCTCTGCCTTACAGTCGTACTAATTCTTTATGACCTCGGTCACTGTGCGTCATGCGCGTGTGAAGATCTTGCTGTTCAGGTTTACTGGCCCCCGTGCATGGCTCGAGGGTGGACTGCGACAGGACCACTGGCCGCTTTGCCTTTAAAAGGGAGCCAAGACCTGTCACTGGGTATCACCCTTCGGTGCATCCCAGCTCACTCAGCCCTTCTCCCTTGAGCCGACTTCTCTTCAATCCTTTCTTGTAACCACCACTCACCACCCACCAAGGATGGCAGGAGTTTGGGTTAGCAGCTACTGCCTAAACACCGAGGGTTTTCCCAAAATCCTGTATGCCACCCTCCAAAGACTTGGTGTTCGGGAGTGTCCTGAGTATGAGGGCCGTGAGTACTTGAAGCGTGGCACTGAGCGATGCAAGGTCACCGTCTACATTGGCAAGAGTGAGGAGTTTCCCGACGTCACTGAAGCCTGGAATGTGACTGCAACCGGGTTTCGCTTCGGCGACACCTACCAAATTGCGGCCCGCAAAGCCTTGCGGCATCTCTGCCAGATCTATGAAGGGCCCATTGCTCGTACCCCCATGCGGTTCTTTCCCCTTGAGACAAGAATCGGCGGGTATGGAAGGCCCGCATGGAGGCTTTGCAAGGTCCAGACGTGCAAGAGGACAACCCGACCTTGGTGCACCTGACCTCGTACTTGCTGGCCCTGGATGAACAGTAAGACCGGCAGGCCTCGGAGCTAAGGGAGTGTCTCCACCGAGCTAAGGAAGCCGCGATCTTCTCCAGGATGCTCGAAGTGCAACTTGCTGAAGCCCATGCCAATCTAGCAGCCACGGAGAGTCGAGAGGCGGCCATGGCGGAAGCCGTCCAGGTGGATCAAGACCGTCATGCCCAGGAGCTAGAGGACGCCTATCTTGCCACAAGGGCCAAGCGGAGAACACTCGCCATGGAAAGGCAGGAACCCTTAATCTTGGAGGGAAGCCCTGTCCATCCGCTGGAGAGAAGGAGGACTGGTGTTGCAGTACTACCAGCACCTCCACCCACGGAAGCCTCAGAGTTAGCGCCTTTTGTTCCCCTCACCCAGCCACTACCAAGAGAAGGAGCGGATCCATAGCCCAGTGCAGCAGAAGATCCTCAAGAGCCCAGGAATGAAGTCGTTCGCCCTGATGAAGTGGATTAGTCGTCCTAGGGGAGATGTAATCGTAGCCTGTAGTGTTTTTCATCACTACCCTCCAGTGTTGTAATCTTTTCGTTGTCTTCGTCTGTAGTTGTTAAGGCCATCTAGTCGTAGGATGCAAGTGATGTGTCGAGTATGAGCGAGTGAGTGCATGTACGTTGCACCTGTGTACGATCGTTGGAATGAGTGTTTGCTTATCCGTTGTGTTGTTTGCGTCGAGTTGCCTTTCGGCCGTGATAGACGTGCTTAGGGTTCTTGAGATGACCACAAGCAGGTTACAAGAGGAATAGTTATTCAGATACAGCGGATCAGCCGTGATTGGATGACAGAGGACACTGTATCAACTAATTGTGGATGTCCCAGTAGAACACTTGAATTCCCTTGATCTAAATCCGACTTGGGATTTAAGCTCCTTATTCCTTGATTTGAAAAGGAACCCTTGTTGTTTTAATTTCTTTGCAATCCCTTTCTAATTCTGTGGTCTATGACCCCACTGCTTTTACTGTGAGTAAGTTGGTAATTGTTGCTTGGTTAATAGCTTATGGTGCCGCGACGGAACCAAGGGCCACCTGTGGATCGTGACCGCATGGTTGTGCCGCTCGGTGCGCGCTGGTATCGAGGTTGTTGACCAAGCACTGTTGCTAAGTTACACCGTAGTACCACTCTTGTTACCGATTTTCTCCTTGGTGAAAATATCCTGGTGTTCTAACGGGAAATCCACGATGGGTTGATGGAGTAGTGCTCTCATATTTGCGACTGAGATAACGGGGTTTTTGGAAGGAGCACGTATGTCCTGATCTCAGTCTATACGAAAGGCTAGTGCAAGTTAGATTCCAAAGGAAAAAAAGAAAGAGAAGAGCGATAAGGAGAAGTTAGCCACTGGTGGTCTGGAGTAATTGGAACACCGTTGGGACGTTGCCCTATGAACACCGTCAGTGGCGGGGCCCACATGTGCTGCACTTGCATGGCCACGGCATGGCGCCGCACTCGCCTCGCCCCCTTGCACTGTACGACCCTCTTTCCCCAGCACGCTAGTCGGCTCTCGATTCTCGCTCTCGTTTCCGTATCGGACCCCCCTCTCGTTCTTTTTCTTGTTGGCACGTTGCTTGCACGCCTCCTTGCCGAGCGAACCCCATCCCCTCCTTTTTCCCCACTCAAGCTCGCACAGGGAGCGCACCATGGCGACGATGTTCGCCACCTTGTGACTCACTGTTGATTCCTCCACGCCGCCTCCACTTCCGGTGCGCTGCACCACCACCTCCGTCCACCAGGCTATAAGTGCCACCTTGTTTGCCTCTCCTCTATCCCACCTCGGATCCGAAGTAGAGCACCTAGGATCGGTATTCTCCGTCAGTGCTCAGGTGGGAGAAGCTCAGAAGTTGTCAGGAAGGAGTAGTTGGGGGACAGAGCTATGAGATCTCGTCGTGCTTGCAGATCTAGGGTCTCCAGCCTGAGGTGATGGTATAGCTCAAGAAGAAGGGATCTGGTTTCTAGCAAAGGAGTTCAAGTTCATCTCGGGTTAGTTAGGTTTTAGGGTTCGCGATGTTCGAGTTCTCAGTCTCCTGTTTCTAGATCTGTTGGTATACGCCATGTTCTGGATAATCGTTTTTCTATTGCTCTTCCACTGTCCCCGTCTTCGTCGATTTCTAGAAAGGTTGTGAGTCGTATCAGTTTGGTTCTTAGCCATGTTGTCTCTGGATCCCTGAGTGGTTAGTTTTCAAAGTCATGTAACCTCCGATGTAATCTCCGATCTAAGAAGTGAAATCATGTTTTCCCTTTTTTGAATCTTGCTCCGAATCTCGGGACGAGATTCTTTTTAGGGGGGTTGGTTGTAACACCCCTGGTGTTACGAGCTGACTTAGCACCTCGCTTAAAACCTAATAGAAATTATCACAACAAGTTCTCAAGGTTATAATTTTTCCTCGCAGAAAAGGGTAATCAAGTAATGTCGGTTAATTTGGTTTATGTGAAAGCATGCTAACGAGAGCCTAATTAGAAAATGGGACGATCGGTCGTTTTAATCGTTAGCATGAAAAACAATCTTTATGGACAAAAATAAAATAGATCTTGTGTACAGTGTTTCAATAAGATTTAAAGTGTAGGTTTTGTAGTGTATTGTCATCGGTCCATACTTACACATGGCTGTACATACGTGTCTATATTGCTAGTGGCTAGTTTAGAAAACAAATATATATATAGTGAACTAACTAAATAAAAATATATAGAGAGCTATATATACACTTACGTATTTGATTTGATAAGCATGCTTCTGATATATAAATATATATGAACATACATTGGACATATGCATGTATGTATGTAGATTAGTGATAAAGAAAGTTCAAAAGGCAAACACACATGACACGCACACACGCATGCACCTGCACTCTTGTCCCTTGACTGCCCATTTGTTGTTGCTGCATTATTGCACAGCTTGCTTGCGCCACTGCTGCTCTGCTGCCGCGCGCTGCTCTCTTCACCCTCCTGGCAGCTGCTTGCATGCAGCTAGTTTTGGCCGTGAGCGCGAGAGTGAGAGAGCCGCTGCTGCCTTGCACGCCGAGCACTCAAAGCAGCTGCTGCTGTGCTGCGCTCGCTGCCCCGCTCGGGTCTGGCTGCTTGAAGCTCAAGCGCGTCGTGCCATCCGCTCGCTGCGCCTGGCCGCCGCAACTTCTGACCATGCCGAAGTGGTTTGCTCCATCCGACA
This sequence comes from Saccharum hybrid cultivar R570, assembly GCA_038087645.1. Classification (NCBI taxonomy): domain Eukaryota; kingdom Viridiplantae; phylum Streptophyta; class Magnoliopsida; order Poales; family Poaceae; genus Saccharum; species Saccharum hybrid cultivar. The sequence goes on along the minus strand of JAQSUU010000191.1, from coordinate 2,538,899 downwards.
TTTGTCCAATGCTTTACGGCCTAAAATTACACCGTCCACAGGCATGCATGCACGATTGCATGGATCGAATGGTTTCAAAACAGATCACCCCACAGTGGCACAGCACACCACTGTAGTTTATAGTATTTTTCTGGAGTTGGAGAATGCTGCTTTCTTTCTCGTGCACGGGCTATACTCGGACCACTGGTGCACTGAGCCTAGCTAGCGAGAGTTGCGAATGGCTAGCTACGCGGCGCCTCATACTCGCCCGTTGCCACGCCGCCCGGCGGGAGCTACTGGTCAGGCGCAGACTTACCGTCCCTTCGCATGTCTGCTGCACGGCACCGCTGTCGTGCCCTGCTCCAAGCCTCGTGCCTGCCTGTGCCATGCGTGGCCTAGCCACTGTCCACGCTGCGCCGTTGCTGTTCCTTGCACGCACGTGGTCCTGTCGCCTGGAGCACTGTGGCGCACTGCTGCCCTGCCCGTTGCTTTCTGGAGGACGCCAAGCTGCTGCTCTCCCTCCCTGCTCGCCTCTTCCTCGGCCTCTCGCTCTCTCGCAGTCGCAGCCCTGCCTCTGCGCTCGCGCTCAAAGTGGAGGCCGAGCCCCCTCGCGCGCCTCACTTTCCCCTCTGCCGCACTCGCTCCTGCTCTCTTTTCGCTCCAGAGCACGCACCGCCTTGGCCGAGCTAGAGTTCCATCGCCGCCGCTGCTCACCTTGCTCCGGCCGTCTTCGCACCTACCACCTTCGCCTCCCTGGCCCCGCAGCCACCTCCGCGCTCGCCCGCCAACAGCGCCGTGGCTGGGCCGCCTTGACCATTCCCGGCCGAGCCACCCCTTGGCGCAGGTGGGTGAGGGCACCGAGGCCCTCGCCGACCTCTGCCACGCTGCTGACAGGTCCCCGGCCGGACGATTCAGCTGCCGGCCGGCTCTCCCGTACGTGCTTCGCTCGTACAGAAAAGAAGAGGGGCGTGGGAAAGGAATAGAAGCCTTGCCAGAGTTCCTAATGTAAAACTCTTGACTTATGTGATTAGTGAGTGATGTTCTGCAGGTTGCTTTCGGAAAACATCGAGGGTCTTAGCGCTTAGTGCCTGTCTTATCTGGTTTTCCTTTTTCTTGTTAGTATAAATCGTCTCAAACCTCCAAAAAAATTCATAGTAAATTATAGAAAAATCATAAAAAGAAAAATGAAGATGTTTTGGGATCATTGTGATTGGATCTATGCAGTAGATGTTTAATCTTGCATGTTTTAGTAGATAAATATTGCTCTAGATTTTTTCCTTTGATTAGTTGGGGAGAAATTCTTATCTGCAAATTCGGTGCTCCAACTGTCATGAAATTTTTATGGTATTCTATTCATGGGATACTAACTTTTGGTTATATTTTACCCAGGCAAGCCCCGGTGCATAAACCCTATTATTCTGCACTTTATTTTATGCTTGTGCATTAAGTTTAAAGGAGTTGAATGAAACCCACTTGCATATATATATATCCTGATCACATGAGTCTTACTAGCATGTCAGGATCGTGTAGATTGCTATGCTACAGGACTCCGGTAGAAGTCGAGTGATTTCCTGTCACTCGCGAGAGATAGGAAGTATAATATTGTTACTATCATCATGTTACTATCACATGGAATATAAATGTATATGGATAATTGAAGACCAGGCGGAACGGGTTGGATGGACTTGGACCTGGTTGGGCAACAGAGCGGGGCTCTGGTTGCATTTGTTCCGCCTGTGTCAATTAAGGACCGTTCGTTGCATGGACCCTGGTCAAGTCACAGATTTATTGTCCCAAGCATATACTAGCGGATGGGGGCTAGGAAGACTTGTTTCTCTCTTGTCATGGATTCCGGCTCTTTCCGGACCGGCTTCTTAGGGTGGTTATATATATTGGGTTGAGGAGGTCTAAGCACCATACTGAGGTCGTGCCTGCAGTGTTGGGGGCTTAGAGTCCGAGCTTGGACGGGGACCTGGACCCCTTGACAGGAGTGGAACGGGTTGGTCTTGCTTGTGCCCGGGGTATAAGCAAGACGTGTGTTTTTGGGGCACCCAGCTGGGCATATTGATTCGCGAATCGCCGTTTCTACGTGACGGTACGGCTTGACTACGCTCTGGCATCGTAGTAAGAACTGGCAGTTGAAAGATGAAGAAATGGTTTCTTTTGCTCAACCCTGCTTGATTATAGACTAGGTGCTTACATGGAAGGTTGGATAAGAAATAAAATATGGCTATTAAAAGTAAGAACTTAAGGACGCACTCTTAGTGCTGCTTCTCGCAAACAGAAACCCACAAGCCAAAAAGCCTTGCATAATCCTTGGAGTCTTTTTACTTCCTCCTGACGGGTAAGTCTTGCGGAGTACAATTGAGTACTCAGGGTTTGTTCTACCCTGTTGCAGGTGACTTGTGCTGATGAGCTGATACTTGTGTGTGGAAACCTCCTGGTGGGCTCAGCGAGGAATTCCTTTGCGATGCGGAGTAGAGTTTATTTATTAAAACTCTCACTAAAAGTTTTACAAGGAAAATACTTTTAATCTGATATCATTTCATGCAATTAAACGTTCTTCATGTAAATGTTTAACTAGTCATTAAATGGTTTCATTTCCGCTAAACTCTGATAATGTTTTATATTCCGCTGTTATAACTACATAATGAATTGCTCTGATGTTGTACTAAAAGTGATGTAAGAAATGGTAAGGATGTTGTAAGCTTTACTCTCTCATTTGTGATCCTGATGTGAAAATGTGGATCTTCGAGTTCTCCCTTGCGGTGTGCTCGACGGAATCACTCAGTTTAGTGTTCTCCCTTGGGTACTTAGTGTCTAATGGAAGACAAGTACTCTTGAGAGGGCATTAGATTAGGAGATTCTGCCACAAGCGCTGCGCGACGAGGGCCCACCAGCCATATATTAGGCTGGGCGCCCCCTATCAGGACGTGGATCAAAGGCTTAATGAGTCGTTGGGCTCATTAGAGGAGAGATCAACCTAACACTTGGCTCACGAATACACAATGTTTTCCTAAATGCTAAACGGTAAACAGTCGGCCACTCTTCGTTTAGCGTTTAGACCATTTAAACGGTGTTTAAACGGAGTTAAACGGCCTAAATGGTTTTGTATAATAACAATAAAATATACATATTTATGTAGGTAAAAATAAAATTTGCTAGAACCTATACATATTTACACATGTAAAAATCAAATATTCTACCAAATAATCTTGTTAGAAGAAATCTAAATCCCACAACACTTTATATAATTACAATGTTAATTAGTTTCATGTTGATTGTGATAAACATAGTCCTTTAATTCACTTAATTATGGATTAAATGGTTGTTTAGCTCATTTAATCACGTTTAATCTGATTTTGTTTAGACCGTTTAGACGGGATTGAACGGTTTAAACGGGTTTAAACGGCTCAACCATTTAATTCAACGTTTAGGGCTTAAACAACACGACTGACTTCTGTTTACCGTTTAAACGGTGATTAAACAGACTAAACGGCCGTTTAGGCGAACATTGTGAATACATGAGAGCCGGAGGTACACACGCACCATAAGCAGCCATACAATCGGCTACCTTGTTAGAGCATCTCCAAGAGATATGGTATCTTTGTCATCTAGGCTATATTTGGCATTTTTCATTAAAAATTGATGTCCAACAGATGTGCTATCTTGTTTGCTAAAATACCAACCTGATCATCCCGTACTTCTCGTTGGGTAAAAATAGCATGTCGTGAGGGCTTGCTATCTGCATGGTGGTGTGCAAAGCAAATGGCGGGAGTACACAAAATGGGGAAGCGAACCAATCTTAGTTTGACATGTCAATGCTAAAAAAATAGATAATGAGAAATTTAGAAAGACTGTTGTATTACTCTACTCTTGTAGAGGATATTCTATTTTAGAAAATGGCTAAATCATGAATTTTAGACTCTTATTTTACACAATCTCTTGGAGTTGCTCTTACATATCCTAGAGCAAATAGAGATTCTATAACTGCTAAAGTGAAAATACATCAGTTCTCGGATCTATATATAAACAAAGCACCAAATGTGCTTCTATCCACATCCCTAATGTGTGGCCTGCGCAACCGTACATGCTCCTAATATCTAGGGCCCCCAAAAGCAGACACATGCAGCCTAGCAGGTCCATCGTTTGCTAGCCCAAACTCCATTCTTTTTTTTTGTTAAAGTATGAAATGTATGGAATAATGAATTGGAATTGGGCCTTGTTTAGATGGCAAAAAATTTGCATAAAAAGTTCGGTAGAATTTCGTTTGTATTTGATAATTATTGTCCCACCATGGTCTAAGTAGGCTCAAAAGATTCGTCTCCCAAATTACAGACAAATTGTACAATTAGTTATTTTTATCTACATTTAATATTCCATGCATACGTGCAAAGATTTGATGTGATGAAAAATCTTAAAAAGTTTTCAACTTTTTATCCGAACTAATCAAGACCTTGGTAGAACTTCTGTTTTGCATTCATCTAAGGCTGTGTTTAGTTGTGTAAAAAGATGTAAAAAGGTGTAAAAAAAAGTACTGTAGCACGTTTTGGCTTTATTTGATAAATAGTGTCCCACCGTTGACTAATTAGGTTCAAAACGTTCGTCTCGCAAAGTATAACCAAGCTGTACAATTAGTTTTTTATTTCATCTACATTTAGTACTCCATGCATGTATCGCAAGTTTGATGTGACGGGAATCTTTTGTTTACACAGTACTTTTTTGAGAAAGTAAACACAGCCTCAGTGGTGCAGTGAAATAATGTCTTGTCATGAAAAGACAAGGCAGCTATTCTAACTTTCCGTGCCAAAGGACATGTCGGCTATGTGTGGCAGAACCGCCTGATTTAGCTCATTATTGGTAATACTCGTCATCCATTGACCCTAAGCATTCCGATAATGAACATAGTCAGATAATTCTGTCGAGCACACCCGAAGGAGAACTCGAACAATCCACGTTTACAACCAGGATACAATAATGAGTACGAGCTTACAACACTTAGTCCGTTTCATACAATAGCAAGTCTTGGAAATTTATTCATTACAATACCAAAGTTCAGAGTGCAATAATTAAACAGCGGAAAATAATAAACATCTAGCGAATAGCGATACAAGGATCCGTCTGTGCCCACCAGAAGAATCCTCCACACAGAAGCTAACTCCTTAGTTGACACCTGCAACGGGGTAAAATAAACCCTGAGTACACAATGTACTCGCAAGACTTACCCGACTAGTGGGAATATATATTTCCCGACTCTCAAGGATATGAAAGGCTATTTGGTTTGCTGGCTTATTTTGCTTGCAAAGCTTACTAGAAGTGCATCCTTACTTGTAAATACTTAGCAGTCATTTTTAGTTCATTAGCTAACCATTCTAAGTAAGCACCTGATCTACTTTCAAGCAAGTGGTAAGCAATCAGAACCATTTCTCTTTCTTTCCTCTCTTCCACCAACTTTCTTATTCCAGTTATTACTACGATGTCAGGCCATAGTCAAGCCGTACCGTCTAAGCGACGGCGATTCGCGAATCAATGTGCCCAGCTGGGTACCCCGAAAAACACACGTCTCACTTGCACCGGGGCACAAGCAAGACCAACCAGTTCCACTCTTAGCGAGGGTTCCAGGTCCCCGTCCAGCCTGGACTGTAAGCCCCCACACTTGAGTCCCAGCTCACAGTGTGGCACTTAGACCTCCACCATCCCCGCCACCAATCAAGCTGGTCCAGATAGAGCCGGATCCCACGACAAGCGAGGAACAGGTCTTCCTCACCCCCATCCGTAAGTATGTGCACGGGATAATAAGTTCTATGACATGACCACTGTCCACAACAACGAACGGTCCTTAACCGACACGGACAAGGAAACGAGGCAACCAAGCTAAGCCCGTGGCCGCGGGACATAACTTGTCACACCCACCAGTACCCAAACCATATCCCTGCCCGGTCTCCAATTTCCTTTCACCTTCTCATCATGTGATATAATAATAATGTTCCCTTATGTGAGTAACGACAGGTTACTCAAACTACCGCCAGCCTAAGCATAGCAACTACACGATCCTGTACTAGTAGGACTCATAGGTAGTGCATATATGCAAGTGGTTTTCATAACAACCCTGAACCGTAAATGCATAACATATATATATATATCATATGTATAAAGTGATTCTCAAAATAAGGGTTATGCACCGGGGCTTGCCTTGGGTAGGCACGGCGTCAAAAGGGTCAGTTGGCGGCCCCTGGACCTCCTCCACTGCGAGAACCCCCTCCTCGACCACCTCCACGACCTCCTCGTACTCCTGGTCGTCGAAGATCACCGCGTCGGCCTCCAACTCGTTCACTACATGCATGCAATGATGACGGTGCAACAAATTAACACTTATGCAACAACTCTTAAATAACAACTATTGTGACAAGCTATCAGCTAGCTCTAATGGCTAAGACACTAGCTAATCATCATCTCTAAAGGTCATTCCAATATCTACCTTAATTATCCTAATCAAAAATTGCCACTTATTCTATTTAAGTTTTGGTGAATAATTAACTACCCTACTAGACAGCATCATATGAGGCTACAAAAATTACAGTAAGTATTTAATAATATACTTAGCCTATCATAAAATTTTCAGAGTCATAGCATCTACCAATTTGCCACAAAAATTCATGCAAGCATAATTATAGCAATAACAAGTATTTACAAACTAATTATTACCCTCAATATATTCATACATAAATAATTAAACTAAATTCACTATCAGATAGATCATGATTTTAGAAATCTAACAAAGTTGGTTTCACTATTTTTGGACATCTACACAGGTCTATATAAATTGTCAAAGATTAGCATCTAATTTAAATTAATAAAGCATTTCTAATTCACTTGAAAAGGAAAAACCAGTTCTACCGGCTCGGCCCACTAACGCGCGCGAACCGGCCCAGCTAACACGGCGGACGCGGCCCAGTAACGCGCGGCCCGCCCGGCGCCCGCGCGCTGGCCATCTTGCTAAAAAGACCTCGGCTTTTCAAAAACTAACCTGCAGTCCACTTACTATTCCCAGGAGTCACTGACACTTCACACTTACCCCCCTGCGAAGCTTTGAATTCTCGGCGCGCGGTCCCCGAGCGGAAGAACGCGACGGCGTTGCGGTCGCCGGCGCTCAGCGGCTACGCCGGCCTCCCGGGACCCGCGCCAGTGATCCCAAGCGGCTGGGCTCCGCACCTCGGAGAGGCAGAAGAAGAGGCTCGGAGCGACGCAACGGACGCGGCGACGGTGAGTGGCGGACCGCGGTGGCGGCGCCCGTGCTCCGGTGAGGAGGAAGGGTTAACTACGTTGTTTTCTAGTCGGTGAGCATAGGTGGGTTGCGGGGACTCGGCTGTGGTGCTGGTTGAACCGGTGGGTGGAGGAGGGCTGGCCGCGTGCGACCGAGAGGAGGCGGCGGCGCTTTGCGGCGGCGACGTGGCGGCTAGCCACGAAACGGCAGTAGAGGTTCGGAGTCTTGGAGGGAAGCTGCGTGAGACTAACCCGAAGCTCACGGCGCCCTCAATTTGAAGAGCAAGGCGGAAGGCAAAGTGCACGCGGTGTTCCCCCCGTTGGCCGTGGCGGAGCAGTGAAGGAGAAAGCTCCAAATTGGAGCAGTGTAGGCTACGGCTGGAGCCAAGGACGAGCGGGGCAGCTGCGTGACTCCACTGCGCAGCCGCGGACGCGACCACGCGGCGCGAGACGATCTCTATCGGCCTCACTCCGAGAGCGGGCCCCGGCAGCCATGGCGGAAACAGCAGCGGGACAAGATCGGCTCTGGCCGTCCTTGCCTCGGCGCGTAGCGGTCGGGTCTGGTCTCTTCCATGTGCCCGGGACGGTTGGACGTTGAGTGCGCGTGCAAAGCCTTAAAGGTTAGAGGCGACGGCGGCTAGACGACGACGGGTCGACGACGGCCGCCGCGGCGCGACTCGACGGCTCCCTGGCGCGACGCAGCAGGCAGCATGTGGACAGGTAGGTGCGGGGTAGTTGGGAGCGTGGCCGCGCGGCAACGGATCGGCCGGGAAGGGCCATGTGGCCACGTGCGCGTGCAGAGCCGGCCAGGCGCGCAGCGTCGGGCCACGACGCGGTGACCGCGCTCTGGCGGCGACGCACGTGCCACAGTTGCATGCACGATTTTTAAAACTCTCACAAAACCTAATCTATTTGGTCTCCGTCCAAACCAACTGCACCAAGACAAACTAGGTATATCCAAGTTTTGAAAGAGCCAAAACACGACACCCTCCCTTCACAACATTGCAGAGAACGAGGACCACGAACATGGGCCTGTCACTGCCCTGGGGTTCACTGAAAAAGGCTAAGTCTTGAGCTGTTTTCCGCAGAACTTTGCATGTTTTAAATTATTTTATTTCATAAAATTCAAGTAAAAACCCTTCATGATATATATGTACTATAGAGTTCATTTTCATTTGGCATTTTCATATGAGCATTTGCAAGCTATAACAAACCATTTGTCACTTCTACCACATGTATTACTACACCATATGACATGAGATCACTATCAAATAATTTTTATTTAAAATTTTCATTAATCTTTTTGAGTCACAAAATTCTATTTACTCTCACAATTACATGCAATAATGCAAAAACATGATGCTCATGCCACGATTAGAGGTTTATTAATGCGGTAACACCGAGGGTGTTACACTATGTTAACTGTCTAAGACAGTAATGCCTACTTTAATCTTGACGAGATCATTCCTGAAGAGCTGTCTATTTGGAGAGACTCTTGTTTCACAACACATTTCATTGGCGACGCGTAAGCACGCACAGTCAGTCAGTCACAGATCTCGTGAACGGCTGAACCCGAAGCATTGCATCTGTTCGTCCTCGCCGGAGCAGGACGGTGGGTACGCAGCACGCTCATGGCTTCTTCAGGCATCACAAGTGGACCCATACGATACCTCACCCACTCGAGTCTCAAGATGGCAACGGGTACGTACCTAACGGGTAGTGTCCACCCATACCCGTACCCGCACCCGCAAAAATCTACCCGTCGGGTTACCCGTACCCGCATGCGGGTAAAAAAATAGTTCCATACCCATACCCGCCGAGTAATTCTCATCCGACGGGTAACCCGTACCCGATAGCATACCCGAAAATTACCTAAAAATATCAAATAGTCACGTGCAAAAATAAATCATTCTAAGCTTCCAACAAGTTATAAACATGCTAACAAACATTATTAGCATCATTACATCAAAGACAATCTACTAGAAATATAGTGGATGTCTCAATAGGCCAAATTCATGACTTATATGCGCTAAAATAACTGAGGTTGGCTAGTTATTTTTGCGGGTATGTCTTACCCGCGGGTATGCGGGTATGGGTAATATACACCCGCACCCGTACCCTCCATACCCGATGGGTATAGGATTTTGCCCAATAACGTACCCACGGGTAGAAATTTCATCCCATACCCGCCTCTTTATCGGGTAATACCCGTCGGGTACTCGAGTACCCGTTGCCATCAGTCGAGTCCCTTGTCCCTACTGCCTTCCGCGTTGGGAGAGCCTATTTCATACTATTCAGTTTCTATTAGTGTCATTTCATTAAAACTGAGACATGATAAATCCTTTCACTATAACTGATTTTAGCCATTACGGAGACAAAACCTTTCACTATAACTGATTTTAGCCATTACGAACAACATTTTGCTAGTATTCGCAAACACTGTTAGGGTTGTTTTATTTGATAAATCAAACAATCCTATACGAGGCGGTACATCATAAGTCTATCCTTCAAATTTAACGAAATAACAAAACAAACAAAACAAAACAAAACAAATGAGGAGTAAGTAAATGATAGACTACCTCATTACTTGAACTTATGTGTTCTTTCATGCACCACTTATTGCGTTCAATATTTCCAGTTTCCGTGACGACGCATGGGAGAGCAACTAGTTCAGTAAAGGGAGCACGTTCGGCTGAATAAACAATTGCTTCATCTCAGGCTGTAGCATCTCAAATTATAAGTCATTTTAACTTTCTTGATAATCAAAGCATCTCAAGTTTAACCAAATTTATATAATAAAATAATAATATTTATGATACCAAATAAGCATCATTAGATTCTTCATTAATTATATTTTTAGTATACTTATTTGATTATGTCATAAATCTTTATAATTTGATGTCATAAATCTTTATAATTCTCTCTATAATTTTATTCAAACTTAAAATGCTTTGACCCTCTAAGAAAGCTGTATAATTTACAATGCAAGGAGTATAAAAAAGTACTTCAGTCCGTTCGCAAAAACTAGCAGGCCATAAGGGCCTACGATTGACAGTTGTGAAGCAAGAAAATTCTAGGAGGCAAGGGAAACTAAAAAACGATACATTTCTGGAACAATTCATCTGTAACAAACTAATAAAACGGAAGTTTGCATTTACTAAGATGGTGAGTTCTGCCAAAGGAAATTGGAGGGGAACCTTCAGGAGGCTTCAGGATTTCCTCGTCATAGAAGCCGTTCGGCTGGAATTATAAGCCGGCTGAAAAACACTGTTGGCTGATTTTTTGTGAGAGAAAAATACTGTTCCGTCTGAAAAAATAAGCTGAATAAGACGGATTATAAGCCAGATGAACAGGGCCATAGTTAACCGACATGAGACACAATCCATGTGGTGGTGCTGACAAGGCCACCTTCGCCAGTTCTTTGCGGTCCCTGACCGCAATGATCGCTGGAACGATATCAGGAGGCAGTGCTTCCTTTCCGACTTGAAGCAGCAAAGCAACCTGCATCATACAATACATCATACTCTATGGGTGTGCAAAGCAAAAAAAAAATGCTTTAGCGCTTCTCGTAGAGATGATTTGTCTCGAATAGAAACGCTGAATGCACCAAATATTGCATTTGGTGCAAATAAACAATTTAACAGATGTAGAAGCCCTCAAACTTTTTTAAAAAAAAAAATTGCACATATTTTTATTCTGCCATGTCGTCCAGTACTGTTGTTGCCCATTATACTCACTGGTGAAGTAACTAGAATTTGCTAAGTTCAGGCTATATTTGAAATTTTAGAGGCGTATGTCATGCGCTGTGAGGACCGTGTCTGATGGAGGGCACGGCTGAGGAAGGCTGCATGACCAGTCCACGCAAGGACCGTGTCTGATTGAAGGGCGCGGCTGAGGTGCTGCATGGTTGATCCAGGCCTAAAAATAGGTGTGACCGCGTGTGATGGAGGGACGCGGCTGGGAGTGTTGCATAGGCCTTAATTCTAGGCGTTTCTTTCCTAAGCTTAGAGGCCGACGGCTGGGAGTGTTGCATGGCCAATCTAGGCCTTAATTCTAGGCGTTTCTTTCTTAAGTTTAGAGGCCGAGAGCCTATTTATTTATCTTAATATAAGGATGTTGAGAATCAAGCAAGAAAAGCCATATCTCTTGCTCGGTCGTGGGCAAAGCCCCTTGCCGGCCCCCATCTGGCCATCTCTCCCTCTCAACCTGCAATGAAAAATTCGGGCACGGCGATGACAACATCAAACAGGCAGAGTCTGAGGAACCCGACCCCAGATCTCCCTGCACGCCATTGCAGGGGTCCGCACCAGCGAGACGATGCAGGTGCAATTGCAGTGGCGGATCCAGGATTTTACTTCAGGGTATGCCGTCCAAATATTTTCATATAGTATTCGGTAAAAACTATTTGACAATTTGGTAAAAAAATTATGACATTTCCAACGTAATTCGGTATGCATGCAGTAAATAACACGATAAGTCTTAATTTTGAATATTATGTTGTGAATATAAAAAAAATTACAATATAAATTGTTCAAACGCTATACTAATAGTTCAAAATATAGGCATAAAAGAGAAAAAGAGTAAGAGACTTACACTATACCAAATTAGGGGAATGATTTGCATCGCCGCCACCTTCTTTGTTGCATGTTTATTATGAAAAGTAGATGCAATGCCTCAAGTTCTCTTTAAACTACACAATTGTTGAAAAGCACAATTCGAACAATTAAATAAATTGCACTTGCATGGATTGAATCTTTGATCTTTGTATGCGATTATACAAACACTCGCATGATATTATGTACTGAATTTTTTATCAATCACAATCGTCTATATACTAATCTTGGCGCATGACTCAGATGATTGATCTTAGCAATAAAAGTAGATGTGTTTTTTTCCTATAGAAAGAAGAGGATCAAAGAGCAGAGATTGGATCTCACCTCACTTCAGTGGCCTGAGCGGATCCTCGATCTGACGATCTCAATCCCAATTAGTCACGACATCACGTACTAGACGCTTGGCATGGACACCTGTGTGGATCCATCAATTCGACACGGCGGACGAGACTCCCTCGCGCATCGCAGAGTTACTCCAAATCTAGGGTAGTCGATCCGATGATGTGCAGCGTCTGAAACGATGGACTCACGAGTCACGAGTACAGTCATGTGGTCAATGCGTCATCGCATATACAGCGTCCTGGCGTTGTGTGGCCGCGGGCCGCGTCATCACCGCGTGAGGCCGAGGCCCAGAAAGTGGAAAGCCTGTTCTCGCGAGAACAAAGCAGCTGGCCGCACTCACATGCATGTATATATACGTATTCAGGTAAGTTTTCTTGATTTTTTTTCACAGATATGCATGTATATATACGTATACATGCTGGGATTGCAGGGTATGCCGGGGCATACCCGGCATACCCTGTAGATCCGCCCCTGTGCAATTGCAGCTGGGGGTGCCTCTCTCCTCGCGCTCCTCGACTTGGGCTTCACCCACAACTTCATCTCCGAGGAAGCTGCAGGCCACGTCACTCTCCAGCTCCATCCCTGGAGCAAGATGCTGGTCACGGTGGCCAACAGCGAGCGTGTGCCGTGCCCGGGCATGTACCACAGGACGCCCTTTACCATCGGTGACGAAGACTTCACAGCAGATTTCTTCGCGCTTCCCCTGGCGGGCTACGACGTCGTGCTCGACACGCAGTGCCTGGCGTCGATCTTGTGGGATTTTGGCGCCCTCACCATGTCCTTCTGGCGCTGGGATCACAAGGTCTGCTGGCGGGGTATCGCGAGTCCGACCAGCCCAGCCCAGCAGGCCTGCTCGGGCGACGACCTTATGACGGCCCTGCTCGACGAGTTCGCCACCATCTTCGCCGAACCGACCGGCGCTCTAGGGACCACTGCATCAACCTGGTTCCGGGGTCAGCGCCGGTGGCTGTGCGCCCCTATCGCTACCCCGTCTCCCACAAAGACGTGAAGCACCAATGCTCCACCATGTTGTCCCAAGGGCTGATCTGGCACAGCACTTCGGCGTTTTCCTTGTCAGTCCTGCTGGTCAAGAAGGCCGACGGCACGTGGCGTTTCTGCATCGGCTACCGCGCCATCAATGCCATCACCGTCAAGGACGTGTTTCCATCCCGTGGTTGACGAACTTCTCGACGAGCAGCACGGTGCCCATTTCTTCACCAAACTAGACCTCCGCCCACCAAGTCCGCATGAACACCGCTGATGTGGCCAAGACGGCAGTCCGAACACATGACGTCATGCATTCGGAACGCCGTCTTGGCCACATCGGCGGTGTTCATGCGGACCTGGTGGTAGCCGGAGTGGAGGTTCAGCTTGGTGAAGAAACGGGCGCCGTGCAGCTCGTCGAGAAGTTCGTTGACCACCTGGATGGGAAACGCGTCCTTGACGATGATGGCATTGAGGGCGAGTTAGTCGATGCAAAAACGCCATGTGCCGTCGGCCTTCTTGACCAGCAGAACCAGCGAGGAAAACGCCGAAGTGCTGCGCCGGATCAGCCCTTGGGACAACATGGGGGAGCATTGGCACAGCCACCGGCGCTGACCCCGGAACCAGGTTGATGCAGTGGTCCCTGGAGCGCTGGTCGGTTCGGCGAAGATGGTGGCGAACTCGTCGAGCAGGGCCTTCATAAGGTCATCGCCCGAGCAGGCCTGCTGGGCTGGGCTGGCTGGACTCGCGATAAGTGTTAGAGGCGTATGTCATGGGCCACGGGGACCATGTCTGAAGGAGGGCGCGGCTGAGGAAGGCTGCATGGCCAGTCCACGCAAGGACAGCTTCTGATTGAAGGGCGTGGCTGAGGTGCTGCATGGCTGATCCAGGCCTAAAAATAGGTGTGACCGTGTCTGATGGAGGGACGTGGCTGGGAGTATTGCATGGTCAATCTAGGCCTTAATTCTAGGCGTTTCTTTCCTAAGTTTAGAAGCCGAGAGCCTATTTATTTCCATGTAATAAGGATGATTAGAATAAAGCAGGAATTAGAAGGAAACCTTCTCTCTTGTTCGGCCGTGGGCAAGGCCCCCGGCCGGCCCCCCATCTCTCCCTCTCAACCCTAGCCACCACCATAACATGAATCCTTGGTAGCTTCCTTGTAGAGCTTCAAAGTAATGGGGTGCCAATTTTCAAAACATGTTGACCATGTATGATAGCCAATTTTCATTCCTATAAAAGGCTAAAGGCTTATTGACCAACATTGAAGTAGACGGAGATAACTAGTTTTCCACTTACATTATGACTACACTAATGCAGAAGTATGAAGGCAATTTCATAATTGATTTCAATTTCAACTATTACGTGTAGGGAAAATAAAAATATAAACAAGGTTGCTATGAATGGGTTCAGTATTGTTTTTCCCATGCATCTAAGATAAATAAATGTTGGAGCACGCATTATGATTTAGGACAATGGAGGACTCGCAAAAATGATAATAAGGTATAAATATGTAAACCTGAAAGAAGCTAAATTTGAAATAGGCATTTACACACGACGTTGAACTTACCATGTTCCTCACTTGTCTGTACAGAAAACCGGTGCCTTCAACCTCAAGCTGTAGGACAGCACCCTGTAGAGTATACAAACAAAAAAGAACATGTCAACCAACACCAAATGGAAGCCCACCAATATGAAAAGATAAAACCAACACTGAACAGCACACCAAAAAACAGAAGTACCAAAAACATATTATGGTTCGGAAATAAATTACCATTTCAGTAACATCAAAACGTGTTATCTTCTTTGTGGGTCTGCGCTCACGATCATTATGTGCAGCATTAGCAAAGGATGTGAAGTCATGGGTTCCAACAAAATAATTTGCAGCCTCCTGCATGGCATGGGGATTAAGTTTATAAGCACTATGGTAAACATAGCGATTATGAAAGGGATCCATGATTGCTTCATTATAGATCTTGTAGCGATAGACTTTGCTCTTTGTGGATGTGCGAGCATGGAATTCAGGACGTGCTGCGCTAATTTCCCTGACTCGAATCTCAGGAGGAAGGAGTCCATTCATTGCAGAATGAATACTATTGAGGCAATGGTAACTGAAGGGTGTAGTAAAATGTGCCACCTGAAAACAACAAATATGATAAGTGATCCCCCAGCATTTCATATAAAACATAGCATTGACATTTAACAGTGCAGCATATGCAAACCAGATGATAGATATCAATTTAAGCTTCAGTTTACAGTTATGTAGTATGATTATTAAACCTGACCCCATGCATGAACACCTGTATCAGTCCTGCCTGCACCGACCAAGCACAGTTTCTTCCGATCCAGCTTAGTGATGCATATCAGTGCGTCCTCTAGAAAGTATTGTATTGTTGGAATTGATGGTTGATACTGCCAACCTGAGATATAATGGTGAGAATCATGTTAGGTTGCAAAATCACACTGTTCTCGTGAAACCTAAGGGATGTACATGTGAAATGTCAAGCAATTTAACTAGATAGTGGTTGATAGATTGAGTATAAGGGGTGGCTATCAAGCTAACAGTTTTTGGCCAAGCATTGTTCAAATTCGGAATATTCTGATTAGTGATCACGGATAATCTTATTTATTTATTCAGAAGTAATTTAGTTACCAGGTTAACACGGTGAGCCTAATCGAGCTGACATCTAGTTGACATCCATACCAAATTGGCAATTTTTCTTTTCGAGCAAAAACAAGTCAATCAGAGCAGGAAAAAGAGAATAATGTCCTACCTATTATTTCTCAACCGTTTAATTAAATGCTTGTGCAGCACCTATGCATGCACATGGATACTTCAAAAGAGTAAAACTTAAATAGAAATTCTAGGGTCATTGGACCATGATAACTAATCATATATTCACATCTAATCGTGATATCTGACTAACAATTTTGCACAAAATATTGATAACATGAAGATAAACCCAAATCAAATCCAAATATGAGGCCTGGACTAATTACTTAACTGGAATTCAATTTTACTCAGTTTGTGTATGTTGTAACCCAAATCAAATTCAACTAATAGGCCAATTTCAAAAAAAATCCAACTATTAGGCCTGGACTAATTTTTTTTCTCAAATGATGCAAGAGAACTGTGTCACATTAAGAAGAAAAAAAATTACATCAGAGGGACAAGAGTCCACTCCTAGAGTCCTAGTACAGGGCAGAGAGGCTCCCGGACACCACAAACACCAACAGTACAAGAATTACCGTGAACAAGGACTACATGACCAGGGCCAAGGAAACACACAGAGGCTCATGGCTATGTGATTAGCGACTGAAGGAGCAGTTCTTGAAGAGCAGAGGCTCCAGCCATACACCATAAAAAACCTTTGATTGTCACTGCATGTAAAACCTCTTGGACATTAGGAGAAGTTCCTTCAAACACACATACATTGCGATGCTTCCAGATTTCCCAAGCAACCAGGATAATCAAAGAATTCAGCCCCTTTCTCATCTTTTTATCAAACCCCTTGATTATTTGCGCCTAGTTAGAGAAATGGGTCACTCCCAGCTGAGGAGCAATAGCTAGAAGTCCCAATCTAATTAGAATCACTGTCCACACCTATCGCACAAACACACAACTGACAAGGGTGTGTTGAATAGTTTCTTCTGCCTGGTCGCGAAGAGGGCGTGAAGCAGGATGGGGCAAACCCCTTTTGGCTAACCTGTCAGCTGTCCAGCACCGGTTCTTAACTGCTAGGTGCTAGCCATATGAAGAATTTGCATCTAAGAGGTGCCCAGCTTTTACAAATACGTTTCCAAGGCCTGGACTAATTACTTAACTGGAATTCGAAATTACTCAGTTTGTGTATGTTGTAACATTTATTTATCTTCCTGCAATAAGATTAAACCACTCATTTGTGAAGGGAATAAACTCCATACCCAATATGTACTGAAAATTACTTGTGAATGTGATAACAGCTAAAACGTGGTAACTAGTGCACTAAAGTTGCAGTAGACTATTAGCAAGCTGCTGCTGCAGCCTGATAAATGTAAACAGTAAAACAGTCATTTAAACCTTCTGCAGTGATGAGCCCCTCCAAGAATCCCATTTTTGTCTCTGCTTTACTCTAGTATATCCTTAAAAGGATGGCCTCCTATATGGGGCAAGACCTCTAGAAGTCTTTGCCACCATGATTAATACCCCCAATCTTTAGAAAATAATTTTGATGCACAATTCAGAAAAGAATATTGTACCTTGGCAAATTCAGTTATAAAGATTAGAGATTATAAAGATGACCTACTGTTGTGCATTGTTACTATCCAAAATAGCACAACTATAGAATCTCAAAACTAATCAAATGGGCCTACAAAGAAATAAACACATAGATGCCACAAAAAACGTTACCTCACTCCTTTCCATCTCAATAATTATTTAGATATACAATGTCTTCATCTACAATTCAGCACATCACATCTACAAAGGTTAAGATGAAGCGTTGAAGCCTAACACTTTCTCTACTCTTCAAGTTATCAGATAGTACCATGTACGGAAATCATCACCACAAAAGCTTTAATATGCTAAGATAAGGCACCAACACCATGAATCAGTAAAGCACATATAAGAAGGAGAGCCGTGGCAGTTGGTTCCATGAATCAGTAAAGCGCATATATTAAGGAGAGCCGTGTCATGAGTGACTATGGCCCTGTTGGCCACCGCTTAAATTTATTTTTCAGCCAGCATCTTGTCAGTTGTCCGCATAAGCAGCTTGTTGAAAATTCTGGCTAGATGAAAAGCTACGTTTGGCACAACGGCTTATCTACAGCTTACTTCTCAATGCTCAGCCATAGGACCCACATGTCAATGAGGGAGGGAGGGACTGCCGTCATGGTTCCTATCACTAGAGCTACCACCATGGTTGCAATTTGCAAAGAGGGGCGCGCTAAGCCGCTAACAAATCTAGCATGGTTCAGAGAGCACATGTACGTAGACACTGGTGAACTAAAGCTCCTGGCGAAAACAGAAATAAGTGGCTTTACTCATGGTTATCACCGTGACCCTATTTAACACTGGATCCATTCCAAGTTGTACGTCATTTTAGTTTTCTTCTAAATTAATCTAGCATTGACCAAGTTTATACAAAAATGTATTAACATGTACAAGAAATACACTATCGAATTACAGTTCATGGTGGGTTTAATAAAAAATAATTTGATGTTCTAAATGTTGGTGTATTTTTCTATAAACCTGACCGAAAACTAGAGAAATTTAACTTAGACAAAAAAAACACTAAATTGGTGGTAAACCATTGTATTAATCTTAGATGTTATAAAAATATCAGGAATCAAATCAAACCTTTGAACATTGTTCCATCGTAGGCGATGACCATCCTCCACTTGTGCATATTCTCCGGCAGCACCGTGTCACCTTCGGCCGCCTCTGGCACGACAAGCGAGAGCTGGCCGCCATTGGCGAGCTGCTGCTGCCCGTCCGAGAACAAGACATCATTCCACGTGAGATGAAAAAGGAGGAGAGAGAGAGAGAGAGAGAGAGAGAGAGAGAGAGAGAGAGAGAGAGAGAGAGAGAGAGAGAGAGAGAGAGAGAGAGGAGGAGGAGGAGGAGGAGGAGGAGGAGGCGGCGCAGGGCTTTACCGAGGTATTTCGGCCGCAGGCGGTGGCGGAGGCGCGGGCGCTGGGGGTGGCGGAGGCGCGGATAGGGAGAGGAGCATAGGGGAGGGGTGCTAGGCCCAACATATCCAGTTCTCAGAGCAGCGCCAGGAGCGCGTCGGAGCGGACTCAGCAATGTTCCGCGGAAATCCAACCGCTAGCGGCAGGCCTTCTAGACCAACCCTACATAGGCCATAGAAAGCGGAGGGGCGTGGAATGGACGGCGGCGCCGGGCGGCAACAGGAGGGGGAAGAGACCTGCGACTGCGAGGGGCGGCGAGAAGAGACCGGAGCCGGGCGGGTGGCGCTGGAACAGGATTACAGGAAGGAACTAGGGGTACTTTTGGGCCGAAGCCAGCGCCGGTCCGTTCAAATTGACCGCTGGCGAGCGTCGTGTTTGGATTGAGGGCCGCGATTGGGCCGCTCCTTCCAAAAATAAATGCACGTTTCGCTTACGAAGAAGTCAAAATTTTTAACTAAAATTATAAAAAAAAACATATTAATATATACTTATGATATATAATAAGTATCATTAGATCGAGCATGGTGCATACTTTTATAATAGATTTTTGCTATTTTTCTGTCAACATATTTTGTTGTCCTTTGTATGTCGAATTATGTATCGTTATTTTTGTTTGAAGATGTGGGTAGCAATCTGGTGACAGATTTCTTTTGCCAAAATCAGTCAGATTTTTGGCCAATCAAAAAAGAAGACAACTTATGGAAAGAAAATCTAACAGATAATACACATATAAATTTGTTGACAGTTTTATTGGCTTTTATATCTGTTGAATTTTGCATTTGAGTTTTGAACCTTGCAGTACAAAGTTTATAATGTTATAGTTCAAAGTTTTGAACCTAGCGATATAAAGTTTGTAATGTTATAGTTGAAAGTTTATGAATCCTGAGTGTAAAGTGTTAAACCTAACGGCACAAATTTTATAATGTCATAGTTCAAAGTTTGTACCTAGAAGTATAAAGTTTAAAGTTTATAAATTATGAGTATAAAGTTTTGAATCTAGCAGTGCAAAGTTTATAATGTGATAGTTCAAAGTTTTAAACCTAGCAAGTTTGCAATGTCACAGTTGAAAGTTTATAAATCCTGAGTGTAAACTTTTGAATCTAGCAGTAAAAAGTTTATAATGTGATAGTTCAAAGTTTTTGAACCTAGCAATATAAAGTCGGTTTTTTTTACCGAGATATCATCTTTTTATTGGTTAAAATCTGACAAATTTTGACAGAACAAATCTGTTAGCTATAGTCCGCTCAGAGGATAGCACGAATCTTCAAACAAAATAAATGGCCCAGAATCTGATAGATAAAACACAAAAAAATTTGTTGACAGATTTTAGCAAAAGAAATATGTCAACAGATCACTAGACAGACCCTTTATAATAAACTTATTCGAAGATACAACTATTGATACTATTTTCTATATTTTTAGTTAAACTTTAAAAGATTAACTCCTCGACAAGCGAGATATACATTTATTTTAGGATAAGAGAGTACTTCATTTTTAAAAAGTTGTCTCATAGTAACTTATAATTCCTTAATTTATGCATGGAATAAAAGTAAAGTTGTGAGTTGTATGATAACAGTAACTCATACAACGGTACAATAGTTGTTTTATGGTCCAGAGTTTTAGGTCATGAGGTCGTTATTTCCCTCTTTCTTTCTCTCCTCCGTATTAGCAAAAATCTTACGTGGCACTGTATGAGACCGCTGACACGTAACAATGTACTTGCCCGAACAGCCGCATCTGGTGCTTGCCCTCGATGGGTGTCGGGCTAATCGGACCTTGCAAGGGACGCGACGGCGGTAGGGAACGCCGAGCCCTCTCGAACGGTCACGTACGCTAGCGTTGTACCTATGAACAACTTGATTTAGGGCATGTTTGATCAGCTATGCCTAATTTATAGTTGGAGATAAATTAGCTCAGGTTATTAGTTAAGTTGACTAACAATTAGTTGTAGACTTGGCTAACAAATTATCCCACCTACGAGCATATTCAAGAATCGTTCTTACTCTATAAATCATCATTTAGATCATTTGAATAAAAATGCTCTCTATATCTTTTCACTTTTCAACAATCTCTATATCTTGTGTACTCTAGAGAGTCAATCTTGCTCTTTATCCTGGGCTAGCGAGAAATTCAGAATAGAGAATGATAAGATTTGAAGATCTCAACTTAAAGCTCTTGAAGGGTATTTCTCACCAAAATATCTATTTCCATCAAGAAGGTACGTAGGATATAGAGAGGCCCTTGAAGTTTAGCCCCCTGTTTGGATTGGGTTTGGCCAATTTTTAGCTGACTAATAATTGTCTCATAGAGCATTTCTAAAAAAGTCTTCCTAAACTCACTCTCTAAATCATCGTTTAGAGAGTCATTTAAATAAAAAGTATTATCTATATCTTTTCACCCTTCAATAGTTTATCTATATCCCGTGCTCATTCTAGAGAGTCAATCATGCTCTCCATCTTTTGGCTAACGAGAAATTAAATCCGGAACAAATGATGTCAATATTTAAAAATATATGATTAAAGAAGCTATTTGAGAGCATTATTTCACTAAAATCTTTATTTATATTAATAAGAAAGAATATAGAGACTCTTGGAATTGCTTTTATACTATCCAAACATGTCCTTAAAAAGTACCGGAGATCCAACGAATATTAGGACTAGGCGACGTGGAAAAATACGGTGCCAGAGTTCAACCTGCAAAGAAGAAATGATTTGTCCGCATCGAGACCAATACGAACTACGTATTGGTATCGAATTCGGTGGTACACAACTGATCCCATGCATGATGCGTCCCTATAAGCACACCGAAAACTGCAGTCGGTGGCTGAGGTTTTGGTCGTCGCGCAGGCGCTGTGCATGCGCTCGTCGGCGGCGGCGACGCCGCTCGTCGAGCCCGCCGCCGCTGGCTACGGCTGGTGGCAGGCGCTTCTCGTCGCGCCCGTACTCTACTCGGCGTGGGCGTCGCCGTTCGAGTTGGCCGTGGAGAGGGCGGCCACCTTGCCGCTCCTCGTCGCAGACCTGGTGGCCGACGTGTTCTTTGCCGTCGACATCGCCGCCTCCATCTTCGTCGCGTGCCTTAAACTCCGCGGTTCGTCCTCCACTACCAGTCTCTTCTACGACGACCGCAAGAAGGCCGACGTGAGGCACCTGCGCCCGTGGACGCTCGCGATGGACGTGGCCTCGACGATCCCATTCCAGGTGATCTACCACCTGGCCACCACCGCCTGGGGCGCTGCCGCCGCGTGGTCCTCGCCGTGCCGGTTCCTGAGCCTCCTCCGTCTGTGGAGGCTGCGGCGTGTCAGCAAGCTCTTCGCGAAGCTGGAGAAGGACGTCCGGCTCAGCTACTCCTGGACGCGGCTCGTCAAGCTCGTCGGCGTGACGCTCTTGGCGGTGCACGCCGCGGCGTGCGTCCACCTGTGGATGGCCTCCCACAGTCCCACTACAGCGGGCCCAAGGAGCGCACGTGGCTGGGCCGCGGCTTCGAGACCCGCAGCGTCTGGGCCGGGTACACCCGCGCCGTGTACTGGTCCGTCGCCACGCTCACCACGGTCGGCTACGGCGACCTGCACCCCACCAACCCCGGCGAGATGGTGTTCGCCGTCTTTTACGTGCTCTTCAACCTGGGCCTCGCCGCTTACATCGTCGGCAACATGACCAACCTCGCCGTGAGCGGCTCCACGGCCGCGCTCGCGTTGCGGGATACGCTGCGTGGCGTCTCCATGTTCGGGGTCGTGAACGGGCTGCCGGAGGCGCTGACGGAGCAGATGGCGGAGACCGTGCAGCTCAACTTTGACATGACGGAGCAGCTGCTCCAGCAGCAGCTTTTGTCGGAGATGCCTAGGGCCGTGCGGTCGGGGATCGCGCAGCACCTGTTCCGGGACACCGTCGAGGACGCGTACCTGTTCCGGGGCGTCTCCGAGGGCCTCATCGTGGACCTCGTCGCCGACGCGACGGCGCAGTTCTTCCCGGCCAAGGCCGACATTGTCCAGCAGAACGAGACCCCGACGGACTGCTACATCATCGTGTCCGGCTCCGTCGACGTCTTGGCGACTGCTGCCGACGGGACGGAGACGGTCGTATCAAGGGCATGTCGATGCGGCATCGCCGGCGAGATCGGTGTGATGCTCAACATCCCGCAGCCATTCACTGTCCGGTGCAGGAGGCTCACCCAGGCCGTGCGCGTCAGCCAAGGCCACCTTCTGCGGGTAGTCCGGCCTGACACCGCCGACGCCGCCAGGGTGTTCTGCAACTTCGTCCAGCACCTTGGATCTCCCGTGTGGAAAGTTGCAAGGGAAGAAGCGCCATTGTTCAGGGAGATCGCAGATCAGATTGAGGCCGAGACCGCGACCGCAGCGTCAATGTCGAGGCGGAGGAGCGAGATGTTCGACCCGGAGGGACTGGAAGAGGCTGATCAGCTGAGAATGTCGCTGCGTAGAGAGGCCAAGCGGCGAGTGGTTATCCATCACAAGTCTGCAATTGCTACAGGGAAGCTTTTATGCCTTCCTAGTTCCATGCGGGACCTGAGGAGTGTTGCGGAGGCCAAGTTCAGGAAGGTGGTGACGACGGTGCTCACCGTCGACGGCGCCGAAGTTGAGGACATCGACGTGCTAAGAGATGGAGATCACTTGTTCGTATGCTAGTGCTCTGCAAAATAAGAATGAACACGTATGTACCTGGCATCAAGAGGATATTGGAAAAATATTTGGTGCGACAAAAATCAAAGCATAGGCAAGAGAACGACAAAATTGGACTTGCTCTGCCCAGGCCGCTTTGCGAAACCGCCTAGGCCGGTTCCCAAACCAGCTAGGGCGGTTCCTCTGTTAGTGCGGCTCAGCCTGAGAGCCAGACCCCATGAAACATCGGCCACTGTCTATTTCGATTTGATTTGTTTCCAAATCGATTTCGGATCTATGTTCGACGTGGGAAACTTGAGGCCTGTTCGGTTCCATAGGACTACTCAATAGTTTCCTCATTTTAGTCTCATTTATATAGTCCCTAAATTGCCAAACAAGAGGACTAAAATGAGTTAGTTCTATAGAGAGGGGTGGCTATTTAGGACTGCTAGCAAGGACAGCCCATGCCCCCTCTTTATTGCGTCGGGACCATAAGAAAAAGGGGTATCTTAGTCCTTGTCCAACTGCTTTAATGGCATATAGTCCCATTTAATCCTTTGAACCAGATGAGGTTGGGGACTAAAGTTTAGTATATGTTTTAGTCTCTAGTCCCTGGACTAATGAACCAAACAGGGCCTTGAAGATTGCGTTCTAAACTTGTTTGCTACTGGGATAAGAGCAGCCCTCTATATAAACGAGAGGATCACGAGGAATTGAGAAATGCAACTTCTAATAGTAAAAAACACCAATTACCCTTTTGCCCAGGCAATGCCCAGGCAAAAGGGTAAGTGATGTGTTTTTTTGACGATTGGGAGTTCGATTTCTTATTTTAGATGGTCTCGCCGACCCTAGAACAACCTCTACGTGCTCCTCCTCGACGGGTCTTCATGGGAGGTGTTCGGGAGTCTACCAGGCAAAGAATGAGCTTCAAATCGGCCTAACCAGCTTGTTGGACGATTTCATCGATTCATTGCGTTCTTGCTAGATCAAGGTCGTGTGCGACCTCGGATGTGTTAGCCCTTGCTGGTGTTTGGCCCAAATTAGCGTTAACACAATTTTTGACGACTTCGCTGAAGAAAGAGAAGAAGATCCAATCTACTAGCAGCATGTCGGACGATGATAAGCCTAAGGATAAGGGTGATCACACTGATCCCTTCAACCAAAGGGAATATCAAGAGCTTCCCGAGTATCTACGTCAAAAGATCAAGGTCAAGTTCTCCGCCGATCTACAAGCGTTCCTTGCAAGCTGCATTAAAGAACAGCGGGGCAAGGCTACCCAATACCGTGAGCCCATCTTTGGTGATCCAAACGCTTCTATATCTGCTGCACCGCAGGTAAAAACTAATGAAGGGGTAGAAGATCCATACCATACTCATGTTGATTATGATAAGATGTTGCAAGATCAAAGAACGATTACTGATAATAATCTCATGACTACTGTTAATATGTTTATGGCACGCATGGATAGGCTAGAGGGTAAGACGATCGATTATGTTGATGCTTATGCTAACGAATCAGCTTCTAAGCAACCTCAATATGGCATGCCTTACAACTTTTATGATAATCAAAGCTTGTTCGCAGCAGCTAACAAAGCCAAATTGACCTCTTTGGCGACTAAAACCGATAAGGCCAATTTAGGTGGTGCTAGTACATCTATGTCGGTGGTCACTTTTGCTTTAAGTTCAGCTCATAACACGCAAGCCGATCACGGACCAATAGTGAATCGAGCTTCGGCGAGGTATAATGCAGTTCGTCCTAACCCACCGAAGTTACCAGAGTCAAATCCTATGCTTAGTAGTGCACACGTGGCTCCTACTACCGATTTTAAGGAAGCTATGCATAAGTGTAGATATGAATTGTCCAAATCTATTGAGAATAGCTTGGGTGTGCAAATTAAGTCAAGTAGGACTACTTATCATAAGGCGTACTCTTCGCATTTTGATTTCTTGAAAGCTCCCAATGGTTGGAGGGTACCGGAATTTTATAAGTTTAATGGTGAAGATAACAAATCTACCATGGAGCACATTAGTTTGCTTCTTGCTCAAATGGGTGAAGCTAGTAACTTGGATTTTATGAATGTTCGGCATTTTCCTTTATCTCTTACTGGTACAACTTTTTCTTGGTTTACATCTTTACCCGTTTGTTCTATTAGTTAATGGGCTCAAATGGAAGAAAGGTTTCATGGGCATTTTTATAACGGAGTTCATGAAACGAAATTGTCACATCTAACATCGGTTCGACAAGAGCGCGATGAATCTATCCTCGGCTTTGTGAAATGCTTTAGATACATCAATAACCCATGCTTTCATTTGGCAATTTCAGAAAATGATTTGATTTATTTGGCTTTGAATGGTTTCGTTATGAGTTTTTTTTACCATTAATCAATTGCTACAAAAGGTCGTTGCATTGAAACTCGTTTGAAAGATTCTCATGATGTTCATAGGTCACATCATCCTAATATGCATGTCATAGAATGCTAAAACTCGTTTGAAAGATTCTCGTAATGTTCATAGGTCACATCATCCTAATATGCATGCCATAGATTTCTATTCGGATAGCTTGCACGATGAAACCAAAGAATGCAACTTTGCTGAATTTATTTGGCATGCGCAAAACAAACCAGTCACTTGTCCATCTTTCATATTGATTCATAAAAATCGGCAAGAGGACATAAAAATTGCTTTTGATCCCGCAAAATGTCACATCATTTTTGATGAATTGCTTACAAATGGTTACATTAAATTGTTTCATGCTATTCCATCGCTTGAAGAGTTGAAAAGAAGGGCTTATTGTAAATGGCATAACTTTTTTTCTCATGCAATTAATGATTGCAATATTTTTCGTTGGCAAGTCCAATCGGTTGTCAATGAGGGAAGATTGAGTCTTACTGAGATGCAAGTTAATAAAGTTCCTTTCTTGGCCAATATACTTGAAAAGTGAGAGCCCGCTGTTTTGATGCGCCTGGAACAGGCTGATACAACCATTGCCAAGAACGTGATTATCGACAAGCCTCGAGAAGCACCAAAAGTTGAGAAGATTTCTGGGCACAAAGTTGTGCTTGAGAAAGATGAAGATGGCAAAAATAAACTCAAGATCACAGTCGGGTCAGCAAAGCATTTGAGGAGCTGGCCAGCCCGTTCTTGCAATTCCAGTGGCTCCGGTGTCCATGTTTTGCGTACTTTTATGACACGCCGACATGAGATTGACACTTGGACAAGTAATGAGGTGAAGAGTGTAGGGAAGGTGGTGAGAGGTCAATGCGCCTTTGACAAGTTCATGAGCAAATACAAGAAAGACAAGGCCGATTCTATGAATCGACTATTAAAAAAAAGAGAGAGCCTACACCTCCTAAGCAAGAAGAGCCATTCAAGCAGTTTTGTGGTGTCACAAGTAGTGACTCCATTGTAGCAACAAGTTGCTCCACATGTGTCTCGTTAGGGTCCTTCGGCTCAACCTCTTGTACAACCAATGTGGGGACCCTATAGAGTTTGGGTGCCATATTCCGACGGCATGGGGAGAGCCAGGTAGGTTTTCGACGGGCGGCCCACTCTTCTTCCTCAACTCCGACGGGCTTAGAAGGGGGTTCGGGGGGGAGGCAGATCGGTCAGGCGGTGGGGATGGCAGGAGGGCGGTTTAGGGTCCTGGTGGAATAGAGGTGGCTAGGCCTGGGCAGGGCGGGCACGTCCATGGCCAGAGCTCGCTGCAAAAGAAGGAGATGGGGGACGGGAAGAAGGTGTGGCAACCGTGGGTGCGCTATGATTTCACCGGTGCTCCGTGGTGTGGAGCTCTAGTAAAACCCTAGTGCTCCGCGGCGGGGGCGAGGACGAGGATGAGGGCGCGGTCGTTGCCGAGGCAGGCGGGGGTGGGGCGCGAAGAAGAAGAAGGGGGCACGAGGAGAAGGAAGAAGGCTGGCGCGAGGATGAAGATGACTGACAACGTCAGTCACCAGTCGCCGATACATACCCTTAATTTTACAGAATAACCGGATAAAACATCGCCGTATGCCTCCTATGTTATTTAAAGGAGAGCAGGCCGAAGCCGAAGCAGCAGCAAACTGAAAACTGCGAGCGAAAGAAAAATTCGCCATACACATACACACTACTCAAAGGCAAAATTAAAGGCACACTACACAGCAGCACTAGTACACACACGCACGCAGCGATCAACTGTGAGTCGTCTGACATGCGTGCCCGCCCTACACGTCCATTCCTTCGACGGCCTCCGTCACGGCGACGAAGTCGTCCATCGCCTTCTGCCCGGCGCCGTCGGGCGCCACCGCCGCCGGCAGGGTGCTGGCCTTGTACTGGTGGCGCCTGGCGAAGACGATGAAGACGGCGAAGTTGGCGACCCCGAGCACGGCGAGCATCCAGTAGAAGAGGTCGAGCCTGCCGCGGTCGAGGTTGTTCCGGATCCACGCGCCGCTGGTGGCGGCGTCGACGGCGAAGACGAGGAAGCTGCTGAGGAAGAAGCCCGTGGAGAGCGTGACGAGAAACAGGCCGGTGCTCATGGACTTCATCCGCTCGGGCGCCTCGCGGATGAAGAACTCGAGCTGCCCCACGTACGCGAACGCCTCGCCGGCGCCGACGAGGAAGAACTGCGGGACGAGCCAGAAGGCGCTGATGGCGACGTGGCCGGGGCCATTGGACGCGTCGCGGCGCTTCTTCTCGACGAGCGCCGAGACGGCCATGGCGGCGACGGAGAGCGCGAGCCCCGTGCCGACGCGCTGCAGCGAGGTGAGCCCCTGCGGGCGGCCCGTGAGGCGCGCGGCGAGCGGCACGAGGAGGCGCTCGTTGAGTGAGGTGAAGAGCAGGATGGAGATGAAGAGGAACACGGAGAGGGAGCCCGCCGGGAAGGCAAAGCCGCCGGCGCCGGAGCCCGGGCGGAGGCGGCGGTCCATGCGCGTGGCCTGCTCCACCGAGAAGGTGGTCATCTGGGAGTAGACCGTCCAGAACAGGATGCACGTGGACCAGATTGGCAGCAGCTTCACCACCATCTTCACCTCCTCCACCTCCGTCACCGTCGACGCCGCCGCCGCGCTCGCCTGCTGCTTCCCCGCCGGCGCGGACAGGTCCGCCTCCACGATCGCCGCCTTGTCAAGACACCTGCATGATGCATTCACGTCAAAAAAAAAAAAAAAGGGGTTGTTTAGTTGGTGAAAAAGTTTGGGTTCGGTTACTGTAGCACTTTTCGTTTTATTTGGCAATTTGTGTCCAATCATGGACTAATTAGGCTCAAAAGATTTGTCTCGTGATTTACAACTAAACTGCGTAATTAGTTTTTTATTTCATCTACATTTAGTACTTCATGCATGTGCCGCAAGATTTGATGTGACAGGTACTGTAGCACTTTTTGGGTTCATTTTTTTTTTGAACTAAACAGGCTCAAAGACGAAAATCGATCAGCGATCAGGATCAGCAACACGTACTGTACTGTACAGAGTACACATCTGTCGTGAACTGAAGCGCGAGTAATACTACACACACGTACACGTACTCTACTACAGTAGAGTAGTGCACATGATATGATAGCTACTAGTACTACTCTACGACAACAACAAAAAATGTTTGGCCGGTGCACCGATCCGACTACTCGGACTCAGCTGCGTACTACTACTACTGCTGCTCGGTCTCATTGATTGCAGCCGGGACGCCGTGTCCGTGTCCGTGTGTGCGTAACTCATCACACGCCCGTGCTGTCACCACTGGCTGACTCAGCAGAGAGGGAGAGGCCGGCACATCGACCAGTTTTCGGCCGGAACGGTGTACGGGCTCTGGCGGCACGTCTACCTGTCTAGATTCTTTTGCCATCGCGCATGAGACTTTTGCTCTATTTTTTTCATGTCCGTTGCCACTGAGTTCAATAATTCCCTCTTTTGCGTGTTGTATCAACTACTCCCTTTATTCCAAATTACGAGGCATTCTAAAAATCTTAAGAGTCAAAATATCTTAAGTTTGACTAAAATTATAGAGAAAATTATAAAAACTTATAACATCAAATATGTATACTATGAAAATATGATTAATGAAGAATATAATGATATTTAATTAATATCATAAATATTATTATCTTATTATATAAATTTGGTTAAACTTGAGATCCTTTGACTCTCCAAGATTCTTGAAATGCCTTGTAATTTGGGAGGAAAGGAGTATCATCAAGGATTCAAGGGTAGCCTCGCGGTTACCCGTT
This sequence comes from Saccharum hybrid cultivar R570, assembly GCA_038087645.1. Lineage (NCBI taxonomy): Eukaryota > Viridiplantae > Streptophyta > Magnoliopsida > Poales > Poaceae > Saccharum > Saccharum hybrid cultivar. Next base: position 2,509,250 of record JAQSUU010000191.1, on the reverse strand, counting down.
TCGGCTTCTCCATCTCTGGTGTCCACAATTGAGCCGTGACACTGACACGAGCTTCGGACAAGTGGCATGTGATCGTACTAACAATAGACCTGCCCAACTCGCTCCGTCATGCATGCTCATGCCTACTACACTTCCTACCTCCTCATCAGATCCTATTCCTATCGCGTCCAGCCGTCCAGGACTGGGGGGGGGGGGGGGGGGGGGGGGGGGGGGGGTGGGGTCCATGGCTCCATGCTAGTGCAACCATCACCATGGAAGTTTCATGTGGCTGGCCAGCTGGGGCTTACCCTTGAAACACGCCGTGATGATGCAAACAAACAAGGACGAAGCAACCGCATGCACGTAATCTCTGCACCAGCGGTTACTACCACGGGCTCGATCGTACGTACTGGTAGGACGTCATCGTGTCCCGCACTATGCATGATTGCCTGATCCGTGTGCCCGCGATGCAGCAAGCAAAAAAGCAATGCATCCTAACCATAAAATTTTTTATTTATTTGCCTCGAGCTAATTAAGCTAGCTAATAGGAGTACCTAGTAGATTGTTCGCTGACGCGGAGCCTAACAATAACATACATGTGTGATGCGTACTCCTATCTCGCTTGCTCTGCTAGCTGCTAAGACAGAGACATCATCGCGGAACGAACGAATGTGACAGCAAATTAAAGGCGAAAGGGATGTACATGTAACTGCGTTTGCGTTACCTGAGCCTGTCCGTGTGGGCGACCTTGGCCGCGGCGAACCCGTGGAGCTCGGCGGCGTCGGCGGGGAGCGTCAGCCTCCGCTTCCTCCACGCCGTGGCGAGCACCCGCCCGATGACCGTGAGCGGGCTGCCCTGCGGGCGGCGGTACCGGTACCTGGGCGTGCCCGCCACGAACACCGCGACGGCGAGCAGCATGGCGACGGCGGAGACGCCGTAGCCCCAGGCCCGGCCCACGTTGTCCTGCACGTACACCAGCACGGTGACCGCGAACAGCGACCCCAGGCTGATGCAGAAGTAGAAGCGGTTGAAGAAGAACACCATGGCGCGCTCCTCCCGCGGGTCCCGCGCGTCGAACTGGTCCGACCCGAACCCGGACACGTTCGCCTTGAGACCCCCCGCCCCCGCCGCGATCGTGTACAGCGCCGCGTACAGCAGCGCCAGCTGCTCGCCGCCCGCGGGGACGCACTCGTGGTGCGCGCGCGGACCACGGGCGTTCGCGCACGCCGGCGGGCGCATGCTCGGCACCGTCGTGTCCACCGTCAGCAAGCTCACGCCCTGTCAGTTGTGTCATCAACATGTTATTAGAAGGGAGAATAGTAGTCGTGCAATGCGACACTTGCAGGCCAACATGTACATGTCACGTACGGTGGCGGTGATGGCGGCGGAGATGGCGATGGTGAGGTAGCGGCCGAGCTTGGCGTCGGCGAGGAAGCCGCCGACGAGGGCGAGCAGGTTGAGCGTGCCCATGAAGTTGGTCACCACGTTGGCGGACTTGGAGTTGGACAGGTGCAGCTCGCCCACCAGGTACGTCACCAGGTTCATGGAGATGCCCATCACGCACACGCGCTCCGCCAGCTCCGTGCCCAGGATCAGCCCGGCGCCCAGCCACCCTCCGGTCCTCGACTTGTCCACGGGGCTGCCCCGGAAGTCCACCGCCTCCTGGCCGCCGTCGTCGCCGTACCCACCACCATGACCCCCAGCGGAAACCTACACACAAACGTTCATCAGAGAGCTGAGCAATAACAACGTCCTTGAATCGAAACTAACTAATCATGACGACTCTACACCACGAGAGGGTGCGGCTGTTACCATTGCTGTGCTGCTGTAGCTGCAGGTAGCTGTGCCTAGTGCAGGGCTGCAGCCTGCAGGCAAAAGGGGACTGGGAGCAAGGACGACGAAGAGGAAGGAGAGGAACGTGTGTGCTGTGAGCTTGTCGAAGAGGATGAGGCCGAGCGAGGATTTATAGGGCGCGCGGGGCACACATGACATGATGAACCAGCCAGCATCAAGGAACGAACCTGGCGTGGCTGCACCTGCCACTACTGCTCGGGATTCTCCTCTTGTTACCACTTTTTTTCCCACTGCAAATTACATCACATTTACTTGCTAGATTTGGGTAGCGTGTAGTGTAGGTAAGGTGGCCAAAGTGAGGATGACGACTGGCGGAGACGGGAGGGACTTGTGCTGCTGCCCTCAGCCCGCGCGTTCGGCACTTCTTCGGCCTCCGGGAAGCGGGAACGGACGGACAAGTAACGCGAGGATGACCTGGCGGGTTCCGTGCGGGGTGCATGCTGGCCCTGCAAAAATCTCCGGTACGTGGTGAAGGGGAATTTCCATTTCCCACCGAAGATTGCAGGCGCAGTGGCGGATCCTCTGCGCATATGATCGTCTTTGGGGGAAGGGGGTGGGTGGCCTGGTTTTAGCCAACCCACCGTATGCTTTAATGCTTGTCAGCCACATAATCCTCTCCCGTAACGTCTTGATCTAGCCCCATGTTACATGATTAGTATCTGTATCTCGACAAAAGCATCTTTGGATCTACGTTGGCTGAGTGAGTGCTTTTCTGAAGTGGTGTATAGATCAAGTGTCGCGCATGTCACTACAAAGCTGTAACGCCTGATTTAGCTAACTGATTTAGCCTGTCGAAACGATGCGATATGACTCTTCATCTTTATCCTCTGCTATTCTGCTAATGATGTCTCACCATCAACGCAGGACATGGCACAAAAGCTAGTACAAGATGATAAGCTGGATGTGGAGGGCATTGTATCGTAGATTAGCTGAGGTATCTTGAATCCCCATAACGATGTATCTAAGCTCTGATGTTGCTGTTTCCGAAAGGAGACATGTTCTGTTCTCATTCTCACCCCTTGCGCGCCTCCACCGTACGTCGGCATCACACTTGCCCACACGCGCATTGCGGCGCACAAGATTCCGATGATGATTAGGAGGACAAGTGCGAGGCGCCGCTCGCTCGCTGTGCCTGTGCTCACGTGGGCCAAGGCAACGGCGACAGCGACGGCGCACGCCGCGGCCACCGCGCGCGCGGGCCGCCCGTCGCCGACGCGTCCGCGTGGCGCCACGCAACCCGCCACGCGCGCCGCCGCCGGCTGCCTCCCCACTCGTGAAAGGCAGGGACGGCGGCGCAGCCGCCCAGCCCGCCGGGCGCGTCCGAAACTGCCGCCCGTCGGCGAGAACGTGTCATTTCCAAGTTGGGTGGAACCGGATGGTGGGGCCTCGCTCGTCCTGCGCATCGTGGACGGCTCCGCCCGGCGAGCAAGAGCTCTTTCTTTCCCGGGGAGTGGGAATTTGGATGGAAGAGCAGAGCCCCGTGGGGGTGGGGCGCTGTCTACTCGAAGTCTAACGTCGGTTTGGGAGGGCTTCTACAGTGACTTCAGAAGTTGTTTGGAACTGTTTTCTATCAATCAGGGTAAAATGAAACGGTTTCACCGATGAAACTCCTAAAAACATGCTCTCACAGAGTTTTGGGTGAGAAGGAGCTAAAAATAGTGGCTTCTCCCGGCTTCATCTCATTCTACATGGCGTTCTGTGAGAGCATATTTTAAGGAACTCTATATGTGAAGTTTTGCTAAATGACTTATCAAAACGGCTTCAGCTCTACTGATAGAGTTGTTTATGGAGCTGAAGAAAAAAAAACGACTCCACCAGTGAAGTGGAGCGCGTGCGCGTGGCCCGGAGTGGGACTTGCCGACTTGGGCGCTGACGTGGCCCGCGACGGGAGCCGTCAGCCCAGCCCGTCCCAAATTTGCGTGGTGGAGTAGCAGCCTCAGCCTCCTTGATGGCGACGTGTTGCTGCATTGCATGGCTGCAAATCATTGCGCCTTTAATTTTATCTCTGGCCTTGTGTTCCCACTTCTCCGTTTCCCCTTTTGCTACTCGCGTGATTCCGTGATCGAGGATAATTGTCGTCTCGAGTAGAAAGGAGCAAAGGTATCGTCGTCAACACGCACAATTCGTGCGATGGAACTCTCATTGGACGTGATGCATGTTTACGTGAAAACTACAAATGGTGGTTGGAGTTTCAAGAGCCTCTACTTTAACTCTGTGATACATATGCTAGGAACAAAAAAGATAAATCTAAGAAATTCTTATGAAAAACAGAAACTCGTGTCCATCGATTTTCGTCTTAAATCAGCATCTATAGGACCTCTCAGTTGTCCTATGTCAAGCCGGGCCTTTTAGGTTTGATAAAATTTATAGGGAAGAGTAATATAATAAGATCAACTGTATAAAAAAACGCAACATCAAAATATAGTTGAAAACAGTTGGTCTAATAATGTTTGTGTGAGGTCATAAATATTACTGTTCTTTTTCTATAATCTTACCTAGAGGGTATGTTCGTGAATTGCAACGGAACGTCACAACTTGTGTTATCTGTTCCAATATGTCTTGGAATTGGACTCCGTTATGTAACTGGACGCATGCTATTCTAATTCCTATAAGTTTGACTCACGGAATGGACAATTAACAAATTATAACTTTTTCCTCAAATTCATCGCATGCTACTGCTCTTAGTAAAATTAGACATAACTCTTATATATGTTCGATGGAGTGAAGGAATAGACGGACTCAGGAGAGAGTGAAGGACAAATATTTGAGAAGATAAATCTTTTAGTCCTTAATACGCGATATAGATTAAACTTATGATAGTTAGATTATCAGTCGTCCTTAATACAAACGAGTACATGCCCCATAGGAGGAGTTTGTTCAGGGAGGGCAATACCTATGATGAAGGATGCGTGGAACAGTTAAGGACGTCGTACGTCCGTTTGGTACGGCTCCAACACGGAACCAAACGAGGCCTAAAATGCTCTACACACGCGGCAGTACCCGAAAGATGCCTGTTATCTTCGTAAGAGCAAGTACATTGCTACACTCAGCGGTCTCATACTCCGTCTCATACAATGCCACATATGACTTTTGCTTATGTGGAGGAAGAGAGAGGTGAGAGATAAAGATATCATTGTTTCGCGAAACAACCACCTCATGAGCTAATATTTAGGACTATGAGACAATAATTATACCATTGTATGAGTTGTTGTTGCCATGCAACTCACAAGTTTACTTTAAATCTATGCATAAATTAAGGAAATATATTGTCTATTAAGTCGTCTTAAAATTATATGGCACTATATAAGACCACTTAGACAACATCCATGTACTTGCCCTAGTCATAGAATTGAAAGGTCTCGTAGCACCCAATCTGCCAATCGGCCGGGCGCCGGGGCACGCTTTGCACAACCGCAAGCTCGGCTCGGCAGCGAAACGGTCCCTTTCCCCGCGTGATTTCCCGGAGAATGGCCGCGTAGAGAGAGCTACAAGCCCTCTCGTACGCGGACTCACGCGCCGACGTGTCAGGTCCACGCTGGCGAGTAGTGCTGACTAAATCCAACAGGGACACGTGTCTGTGCAAGACGACGCAGGCAGCTCACGATTGCAACGTCGTCGTCGAGAAAATTAAACGAGCTACACGTGGGGGCGTTATGCTGTCTGCGTTTTTGGATGTCGATCACAGGCTTCGTCTTGTGCTAGCAGCAGCCTAGCAGCTCATGATAAGAACTGACATTTAATATATCTACGGAAAATCAAGCTTCGAGTTTGTGGTATCTTCGATTCTTTCTCTTTCGGTGGGGAAGATCACTACAGCACAGCAGAAACGGTAGTTGGCTCTTGCACACCTGTAAGGTTGCTGATTGACCCTGACCGTGTGTTGAATCTGTTGCTGACAGGACTGGGGCGGGGCACGCACGATCACGATCACGATCACGCCGTGTACCTTCCAACATCTCCTCTGCCTGTCTCGGTAACCCTTTTCTGTGTCCTTGCGCACCATTGTTTATCTTGAAGCTAGCTGGAAATGCGCTAATGATGATTTGTGCCCTGAACATTCTCAGAATTGCATGGACGACACACACTGCCCCATCTGGAATCCCGCCACGATCAGGTCGGCACATGCCGATAAGCCCGCTGTGCCCGGCCCATTGGAATAGGATACGTGTGTGGCAATTGGCATGCATGGCTTCGATCCTTATCACTTGTCATTTTTTTTTCAAAATTCACTTGTCAGTATTGACTCAAAGAGTCAGAGTCAAGATTCTGGAGTGAGAGGGTGAGTCAAACTTTTTTTTAGAAAAGGGTGAGTCAAACTTTGTTGAACAAAGTCTTCGAGTGAGCCATGCCTCTTTTGCATTGGTTTGATTTGGTGCATCCTACATGTACCGAGGATCTTGTAAGAATCATATGCTATTCGACATGTTCATGTCTTTCGGGGCATCATGATATTTTGGGAATTAAGATAAAATCAAAACTTCGATATATTGTATATAGGTCAAGAGAGACACTGTTCAAGACTTCAAGTCATGGAACTGCATACATATATTGTAGTTGCCATATCTTTTCGGACTTGCTATCGCCCGAACGTTCGATCTAGGACGCTAGTGTCGGACGGTGCCCGTGCAACGAGCGAGAGAGCGCCCTAGCAGTGAGCCCGCACACGTATCCTATTATAAAAGATCGTATGAGCCACTGAAAAAGTTCGGCGGACTTTAGCGCCACTGCTCTAATTTTTTTTGTTGCCTTCCATGCCACTGCTGTCAGATTGGGCTCTAACGGTGTCAAACCGCAGGTGTGAAAAATCGAAAATACCCTTAGGTCTAAATATGCTATGAATTTTTTGAGCATCTTAACGACTTCAAATGGAAAACTCAAAAGTAGAAATTTGTAGATCTCATCGAGATCTACAATTTTCATATAAAAATTATCTTCATTTAATTCCGAAAAAAGATATGATTTGATATGATTAATACATCTTACAAAAATCATATCTTTTTTGCGGTATTGCGATCTTTTTTAAGTGACTCACAGGGATTTGATATGATTATGGCTTCATTATGCTATGACTTTTTCAGTGACTCACAGGGAATTGCGATTTTTTTATGGCTCACGAGGAATTCCCTCTTCTATTAGCCATATTCTGATGAAGTTTCTTGCAAATGAGAAAACATTAGGCCTCTAATTATTCCAATCCTAGATTCATTTCTTGATATTAAAACACTATGTTACCACCTCATACTTTTTGTGGAAAAATTTGGAAAGGTTTGTACAATGCATGGATCACGGATTTTTGCTTCAAAGTGAAGTGGAAGGCATTCAGAAACTAGTACTCCCTCCCTCCACAAAAGAATGTAATTGTAGGATCCGTACCAGCCAAACTAGTTTAACTTTGACCAAATTTATAGTAAATAGTATTAGCATTTATATCTTCAAATGAAATTTATAATAAAAAAAGTCATGACAAAGAGAATGATTACGCTGTTGCAGAACCTTAACCCACAATATATTTTTTTTCATGCCAATGTCCAATTACCGGGGCTAAAACTGTCTATTTTCATGTTGGAATGGCTGCGTTGTAATTAAGGATGAAAACGGTCGGAAAACTCTTCAGCCATTTTCTACTTTTATATTTGAATACGAAAACGAAAGCGAAAATGGTAAAGCCGGACACGAAAACAAACACGAACTTACGGAATATCGAGAATTTCGAAAACGAACCCATTCGAGCGAAATTATGTCGAACACGGTAGGTATACGAAAATTCAATACGGAATACCGATCCACAATGCATAACAATTAACAAGTGTCATCGTGGTAAATTTTGAGTGCAAGAGAGCAGACTTATCAATTTGGTTTCTTTAACGAGAGAAAAAAAAGAAAAAAAAAAGAAAAAGAGGAAAATTTGGGATGCCATCGGTACTAGACTAGAAAGGATAGCAACAACGTCTGACCCATCTAGCTCCCTCTTTTGGTCGGCCCAGTCACATGCAATGAAAAACAGCGCCGCGTGAAGCCAGATGCAGCCATGTAAGCATACAACACCGTACGAGGTGATTAGTCCTACCCCCGACGACTCAAGGAGGCGCGACGGAGGTGAGCTGCCTATATAATGCGGCCAATGAGCATCGATGCTCCACACTTGTCTTTACCTAGTTGCCTGGACAGTAATGATTGACAATAAAATTCGGTTTAAACTGAATTTTGAATTCGGGATATTCTGAATTAAAAGTAGAAAACGGTCGGAAACGGTCAGAAAATGTCTAAACTGTTTTCTACTTTTACATTTGAAATACGAAAACAAAAGCGAAAACGGTAAAGTCGGACACAAAAATACGAATTCGATCGGATAAAATACAGAAAACGATGTGGTTCGGTTCGGGATATTTCCGTTCCGTTTTCATCCTTAGTTGTAATGGCCTTAGACCGTGTTCACTATAATCTTATATTTTTTCACAATAGGCTACTATTTGGTTTATTGCTTCGTATAACATTGAGCCCCTCCGCATTGCAACCCTTAAGCCTTTTGTCTCAATACTAGGACGATGAGGAGGTACAGCTGCCTCTATGGAACTGAGAAGAGCAGGTACATCTGCCCCTATGGAACTGAGAAGAACTTGACGATCTTGATCTGTCCGTTGAGATCAAGTTGTAAGTAAACACAATAATAGAAGTGCTAAAAAGGGATTTCATTTTTTTCTCAACACTTGTCCATCTGCAACTGGAGCCTGCCTTGAATGAAAATTTGATTCACTTGAACAAATGGATCCAATGAGCTCAAGTTGCTCTTGCTAAGCCGCAAGGCCCAAACTGCCAAAAGGTGATACTCCATGCGAATGGATACTTTCCACTGTGGCTGTTGCGGGTAGAATTATCCCAGTAGTTCCGTTTCACAAAGAAACATTGCTTACACAGTTACACCGCCTCTGGTAATACAGGGCATGGAGTAGCGTACAGAGCCACCCAAGCAGGATACAAGTCAGACAGCATCCTATAATACATTAACAGTAATGAAATGAAGTTGGCAACAAAGACAAACTACAAAGGATATACAGCGAGAATGGAGTCCAAAAACCAGAAAAAACTTAAGTGATAGAGAATGATTTAAAATTTAAATACATCTGTGCAGGGAGCAATTCTTTCCCTTTTGAATTCTAATGACTCGATAAATAACACAACTACACAGCGATAACTAAAAACTTGTCACCTACTTAAAACACTAACTTCAATGTCATCATCAACTAAATAACAGTTGACTTACTGCTTAATCTATACACTCTGCTACAGTAACAACCTCGAGTTGAGCTGCTTCATTAATACCTCTGCTGTCGCCACCGGAACTCTCCTACGCATCCAGGGAAGAAATCAAATGGATTTGGAATATTACAAAATTTCACTTATCAGGAGTCTCCTAAATATTAGGTCACCAAACCAGTCCTTTCTTCCGCTTTATGTATCAAAACTCTAATCACATATGCTCTGACAACAAAATGAGCTGCAAAACAATAGAAATGGTTAATACTGATGTGACTGCCTGACAGATGTTCACTATTAAGTGCGTACATAGCACTAATGTAAAGAAATGGCAAAATCGCATACCTGTTCGGCAACCTGAACTAGTTGACTGTCACCTTGTGGAGAATCTATCAAATGATCCTGTTCCACATGATCTGGATGAAGCTTTTGCTTGTTAGTTGGACTACACAGGTCACTGCTCTCCTCAGGGACAGCACGCTGAGGGGTGCTGTCAATAGACATACCCTTGCGCTTTCTGCGATTGAATGTGTATTTGATATGTCTGGCCCCTTCAGCTTGCATGGAAGCTCCAGAAGATGCCTTTGTATGTTCTTTTTTGTTCAGGGAGCTGCCAACTGAAATATCATGTTTCTCTAAAGCTTGCACGGGAAGTCCAGAAGACGCCTTCAAATTTTCTTTGTCTACGGAGCTAAGAGTCGAAGCATCGGCCTTAGGTGAAGCCAAACTGCAGCTTCCATCCTCATTAACTTCTTTCAAGCTTACAGTATTATTGTTTGGTGTTATCAGCTCCTGCTGGTCCACCACCAAGTTACCTGCATCATGTTAAGAATGTTTTGATTCAAACCACATTAAAAATTGACCAATTTTACATGAAAGGATAGAACATGCAAACAAAAAAAGCTTTCTGGATGTACCATAATCTGTAGTTTCACTTTTGGTCGACTGAAGGAACACTGAAGAGGTGATTTCAGGATCAAATTGACCATTACCAGCATCAGTCTGATGCATCAAGTTTCCAGTAGCACATTTCAAGAAAGGGCCGCTGTTTCTGGTGGGGGTATCAGAGAGATTCTCAGTCATGTCAGAGACCAATTGATTACCAGACATCCTTTTCTCACTGGTCCTAAGCTGGGTGTTAGCTGGCTCAGGAACACTTTGGGTTACAGAAAAATCATCTTCCAAAACCCTGACAGTCTTTGTTCTTTTTCTTCTTTTCATTTGCACGCTGTTGACTGCAAGTACATCAATCAGTTCCGGGAAAGCAGTACAGCGGCTTAACTCAGCATCCCCATCATGTTCAGCAGACATCTTTGGAGGTGAAAGATCCTCTTCAAGTGCCTGAAGTAGCAGCAAGCAGCCATTTCCATCAGATTCAGATCTATCAGAGAACTTATATTCTGCTTCCCCGTGCTCACTGGAATTATCATGCTTATAACTAGGCCTGCTTCTTCTGCCTCTCTTGCGCTTGAACTTACCCAGAAATTTCGTTTGAAGTATCTGTTCCATGATGGACCTTTTGTGGCATGGGTTTTTAGCAGCATTGTTCTTTCTGGCCTTTGAGCGGCTATTTAATGCAGTGGCCTGCTTCTGATTTTGCTTCAGGAATGCATCTGTACTTTGAGTCTGCTGTTTAAGTGCATGAATACGCTGTGTACACCCATTATGATAAAACTTTGGTTTCTTATTTCTTTCCATTAATGATGGCAGATCAGGGCTGCGACGATCCATGTCCTCCAAGTTTTCCACTGCTTCATTCTCCTTCTCGGTTATCGGAACAATGCAAGTGTCATCACTGTTGTCTGCAGCCTTTTTATTCTTCAACGATACTCCTTGTTGATGCATCTTAGAACGAGGGCTGGCATTTTTATTAGAATAAACGTTATTGGATGTGGGAAGGCTATTTATTCTTTCATCAGCTAAAGTTTTCCTTGTCAGATCTAATTCAGCATTTGCCCTCTGCAGCTCAACCTTAAGCGAGGCCATAGCATTTTGTGAACCGTGCAATTGCTCTTCCAGTTCCTTGATCTTCTTAACATGCACTGAAGCTTCCAGTTCTTTCTCTTTTATCTGCAGAAGACACGCTAACAAGTTTCAGGAATGCATTCATTACAAACAAGACAATATATAGATGAAGTTCAAAAGCAAATAACTAGACAGCTGCTGTTACACATATGGACAATCTTTTAAAAGAAAAATAAATCAGAACAAAAAGTGAATCGCATTGACTGACCACTGGCTCAATTCATTCCATACAATCTGTTGATGTCATAAAAAAAGAAACAAAAAACTCAAACATGGAGCCCTTGCATAACTGGCTGACCCAACTCTAGGGCAATGGAGTAGGGAAGTCAGTCATCCTACTCAAGGCCCCACACTAGGAGGGGATAAATCCCATGAGTCCTTATCGAACATTTAAGGAAAAAAAATGTTAGTGAATAGTTATACTATGGCACGATTGGAACGTGTAACATACACACGGCCAAAAAATAATCACTATTTTCTCGAAAATCATATGATATGCAACACAGGAACTGGCCTAACTCGGTGTGAGTGTGTATGTACAAGCTCACTACCCACGTCCGAGTCCTCTTTGACTTGAATTTATTTCTTCTTATTTACAATGCCACTTAGTCCCTCCTAGGTTGGTTGAGTTTTCCTTGTACATGCGACAAAATAGGCTGTGTTGAGGAGTTTGTAGATAGAGGCTTTTACTATCGTATTCCAAAAAACAAAAGAGCAATGACCACAGGGAGACACGTCCCCCTGGCGCTGCTCCTAAGGTAGGGCGATACCGAAGGTATACACTAGTAAGAACTAAGAAATCTCAGGGAGGTACCCAAATTTGGATGTGCCCGGGTTGAGTGGTTTGAGCCTCGGTGGATGGTGGATTGCCTATTTAGCGCAGTCTACCAAGTGATCTATCGCTAGCTTCTTCTATTCGTATTCTGAAAAAAAAAATTGTAGTAAACGACCTTTTCTACTTCATTCTAGACTTGTAAATTGTCTGGGTAGCTCCTTGTACAAGTCTACAAGATGATAGCACTAAACCAGCCATGGACAATGGATTCGAAGATTAGGCTGGTTGAAAGCTACAGTTGCAGAGCTGTTCTCTTTTTGACAATCAAATATGCATTAGCATATTATATATTTAAAAAATACGCTTCTTAATTGATCATCCATGCTTTGAGCAGATCCAGCTATTCCTTTTCCACCTCATTTCAAAGAAAAACCGGCCAGATCATAATATTACCATATGCACATGGGGAAAAAATTGACAAATTTAGCATAGGTAAGCACCATAGAAGGAGGCTAAATCAAAACATGGCACCAATGACACATCATATTATTTCTACAACGTCCTAAGAAAATAGTAGGTGGATATGAGTAATGACTTTACATTGCAAAAGACCTTATATATCAAATCTCAAAATTGGTAATAACTCTAGTTCAGAACATAGCATACAATGAATCTGTGACTGGGACAACTAGTTCACCACAGTAACCTAATGTGGAGAGGCATCACTATCTGTATTGTAACAATCCATATGACAATTTGGCCATTACACAATGTGAATGTATTGTTTCCATGAACCTTCACAATCAAAACTGCACCAAGTCTCTGAAGGTAGCATGAAACAGCAGTGGACCCTTTCTGTAGTGGACCTGGCCATAACATTCACAATTCCAATCCTATGCATTACATGGAAATAAAGTCGACACTGAAGTTCCAAAAATAGTCTGCTAAAATATCAAGAATCACTCTAAAATGGTCAGAGAAATATGAAATGATCATAACGATTGGTGTAAATTTAACAATAAGACCAGGGGGAACTACTGCACTGTACAATCTGCCAGAAACCAAAAACAATAGTGTGGCATGGAAATCAACCCAAAAGAAAATATATTCATGCAACAATTTTCTACAGGACAGTTGCCCCTATGCAACTCCGCCTATGTTGACTGGAAGACTTTCTTAAGTCGTCTCAACATAGCCGGTCCCAAGCCCGGGTAAAGGAGGAGGGTGTGTTAAGGTCTGGCGAACCAACAGTAAAAAAAACAGCCACTCTCATGGATTTGAAACCCACAAGAGATTCGTTGGGGCGTAACCCTCTTAGCGACGCGCTACATCGGAACCCGGGTGTGGTGTTAAATGGGCAAGGGCCGGGTCGTCATCCCCTTAGTGGCGCGTCGTATCGTGACCTGGGTACGATGAAAAATGAGTAAGGGTCGGGCCGTCGCAACCTTAGTGGCGCGCTACATCTACGCCCGGATGTAGTGAAAAATGAGCAAGGGTCTTCGCACTTCCCTCGACGGGTGCGAAGGGTAAGGAAGCTAGCCGAGCCAACTAGGATTCGTCTAGGTAGCTGGAACGTAGGGTCCCTAACGGGTAAGCTAAGAGAGCTAGTCGATGCAGCAATTAGAAGGCGTGTAAATATTCTATGCGTTCAGGAGACTAAATGGAAGAGACAGAAGGCGAAGGAGGTGGAGGATACTGGCTTTAAACTTTGGTATACGGGGACAACATCGGGTAGAAATGGTGTAGGCATCTTGATCGATAAGAGTCTTAAGGATGGAGTCGTTGATGTTAGGAGGCAAGGCGACCGGATTATCTTGGTCAAGCTGGTAGTTGGAGATTCAGCTTTGAATGTGATCAGTGCCTATGCCCCTCAGGTAGGTCTTAGCGAGGGCACCAAGATGCAGTTTTGGGAAGATCTTGATAGCATGGTTAGTACCGTGCCTATCAGCGAGAAACTCTATAGGAGGAGACCTCAACGGCCATGTTGGTGCGACTAATGTAGGTTTCGAGCGGGTGCACGGGGGGTTCGGGTATGGTAGTAGGAATAAAGAGGGGAAGGATGTTTTGAACTTCACGCTGGCCTATGACTTGTTGATAGCGAACACCCTCTTTAGGAAGAGGGAATCTCATCTAGTAACCTTTCGTAGTGGACAACACAAGGAGGGATAGAGTTCGGAACGACGATATTCGGGATAGGGTTGGGGTGGCACCAATTGAGGAGAAATTGATTCAACATCGGTTGAGATGGTTTGGACATGTCCAACGGAGGCCTCCTGAGGCGCCGGTGCGTAGTGGAGTTCTAAAGCGGGCCGATAATGTAAAGAGCGGTAGAGGTCGACCTAAACTAACTTGGGACGAGTCCGTTAAGAGAGATCTTAAGGAGTGGAATATCTCCAAGGATTTAGCTATGGACAGGAGCGCTTGGAGATTGGCAATCAACGTGCCTGAACCGTGACATCTTTTTGTCTTGTGCCATTTATGTCCCTTTATGTGTCTCCCTGTTTCTCGTCTCTTTTGGGTTTCATCTCTAGCCTACCCCAACTTGCTTGGGACAAAAGGCTATGTTGTTGTTGTTGTTGTTGTTGTGTAGTTGCCCCTATGCCCCAACTCTGGGTTCCAATCAAGGAGACACCAAACGTTGCAATTATATTTTATTTGATTCAGCATTACCCTCAAACAAGCATAAACCCATTTTTTTACCAGCAGTATTGCCAAAATCACCAGTACTGGCTAGATGTGCTATATAAGGCATACATCATTATACAGAAATAGCACATTCCTAAGGGCGTACCCAGTGCAGAGAGCTCCCGCTCTGTGCGGCGTCTGGGGAAGGGTGTCTCAGTGGCAAGCCTTACCCTCGCCTATGCAATGCGAGGAGACCGCAACTCGAACCCGGGACCTTCTGGTCACAAGCGGTAAGACTCTACTGCTTGCACCAGGCCCGCCCTTCAAGGAAAAACATCCAGACAGGTGGAAAGAAAAAAAAAAGTGTATTGTCAACACAAATGCAACAAATCAGTGAAAACACGGTAGCAAGGGCACATCAAAAGCCTATAATAATTAAAAACCAGTGTGTCCCAATCAGTTTAATGGTTTCAGGCTTCCAGCAACCACAGCAGCAGTGCAGCACCCTCCTCTGCGTTATCAGAATAAAAGACTAATCTGAATACCCCTTCAGATGCTTGAGGACTCCAACAACATCAACAGATTGTGCAGCTTGCCCCTGCAAACTTAGAAGCAATCAAGCACATATGCTAACACTGTAAGACAAAGCACATACAGCTGGGCATTTTACACATGTTAGTATGTTAGACCCTGAATACTGGTCTAGTGCACAGCCATAGTCGTGGCAAATCTGTAGTGCTACTGCGTGAAGAGTAACTAACAATCCCAAAGCATGATATCTTGTTTTTTTTTCAAACATATTCTGTGATTCCAAGTCTAATAACCATTCTCCCACCCACGCACAAAAGAATGTATTACTTATTCTGGATTCTATGAATCAACCGAGGGGACAGATACAAAGATATCAAAGTTCTAACAATATACCACTGCAAAAACAACAATGCACAATTGCAAAATCCTGAGGACGAAATCCATCAATCGTCTACTACGAGCTCTAAATCACAACCATCCCAATAAGAAATTTGAACTGCACCACCAACATCCCGATAGCAGAACCAAGAAGCACAGAATCCAGAAGACGAAATCCCCATCCTACGAGCTCCAAACCCAGGTGTTAGGAACGCCGAATTTGAACTGGACCACCAACATCCCGATAGCAGAAAACAGGAACACAAAATCGAGAGGACGAAATCCCTATCCTACAAGCTCCACATCCCAGTCATCCGAATGCGAAATTTGAACTGGACCTTCATCACCATCATCCCGAAACCAGGAACCAGCACCACGGAACCAAAAAGACGAAATCGCTATCCTAAGAGCTCCAAATCCCAGTCACCCGAATTCCAAATTTGAAATGGGCCTTCACCACCATCATCCCTAAAACAGAAACCAGGGCCACGAAACCGAGAAGACGAAATCCCTATCCAACGAGCTCCAAATCCCAGTCACCCGAATTCCAAATTTGAAATGGGCCTTCACCACCAACATCCGGCGAACAGAAACAAGAATTCCGAACTCCGCCCGATACAATCAATCCCAAAACCTCCCCTAAAACACAAGCCTCGCATCCTCCAATCCAAACTGCTCGAATCGTACGCACACCAGCAAAATCCGAAAAAAAACCCCCGAAACGATTCACGAAGCACCCAACCAAAGCGAGCGGAGAGAGGGAGGGGGGGAGAGGTATACCCTGGATGCCATGATGGCCTTGAGCCGCACGAGCGCGGCGACGCCGTCCTCCTTGGCGGCCTCGAGCCCGGCCGCGAGCGCCGCCGCTCGACGCTCCGCCGCCAGCACCCGCGCCGCCGACTCCTGCGCCATGTTGAGCATGATCCCGGCGTACGCCTTCTTCATCGCCTCCACCTGCACGAGAAAACCCCCGATCAGCTCGAACAGCGTCCGGCGGCGGCGGCGGCGGGTACAGGGAGAGGAATTTCACCTGGGAGTCCGCCATTTTGGAGCGGGAAAGAGATTGGGGGAGGACAGGAGGGGAGAAGGGGGAGTTGGTTGTTGCTGGTGCTAAGGGGGCTGTGGCGGTTGCAGTAGAGGTGTGGGAAAACGGAAAGGCGGAGAGGGAGGTGGGCGCGGCGCGGCAGCCGCTGCTGCGCCCGCCCGCCCTCGCCTTTTCACTGGCTGCTTGCGTCCGTTGGAGTGGAGGGGGGCCTGTTTCCAATTTTTGGAGGCGGAGGCGGAAGCGGAAGCGGGCGGTGGAAGCCCAACTACCCTAATGTTCCAGTCATGGTGGAGAGAACCTTGTGGTTTGGGGAAATTGCGCAAAGGGTGTATTTAGTTCGCGAAATTTTTTTTTGGCTTAAGATATTATAGCACTTTCGTTTGTATTTGTTAATTAGTGTCCAATCATGGACTAATTAGACTCAAAAGATTCGTCTCGTGGTTTTCTACCAAACTGTATAATTAGTTTTTTTCGTCTACATTTAATGCTCTATACATGTATCCAAACATTCAATGTGACGGGGAATCTTGAAAATTTTTTGCAAGTAAACATGGCCAAAGGGGATGAGGTGTGTCATGTGTGGATCGGGCGCACAAAGGAAATGTGCCGGTTTTGGCAGCCTGGTTTGGATACTCGTAAGTCGTAACTGAAATGATATGCATTTTGTGTAATTCTAGACCTATTTAGCGAGCTTCTCAAGGGATTTCAGCTTCACTGTTTGTTTCGCTGAAATTTGGCTTATGCTGATTTGTTGTGAGAAAAAACATTATTCGTTTGCTGAAAAGTACAATTGAAATAGTGCTACAGAATATGATTGTTTTTTTTATATAGTTCTGTTAAACACTGATTTATAAAACAGCTTTGTGAGAGAAGCTACATAGGGAAGAGAACTGATGTTTTTTCACTAAAAGGGTGAAGCCACCTAATCGTGGTAGAAGCCATCTAAGTGTGGCTTCTTCGACTTCAAAGTTGAAATCAATATGAAAATACCTAACTAAACAGGACTTTATTTAGGGAGTAATAATGGCTGATATTTTGACATTTGGAAAGTAATAATTTTTTTTCCAACCGAGGAACCTTCCCCATTTCCATTAGATCAACGGAAATACCGTTCAGCATTACAAGAAGAGACAGATATTAGAAAGATAAAGCCTATCAACGGCAAAGAAATCATCCATGACTTTAAAAGCCAACATGATACTAGGCCTAAAAGACAGCCGCCCAGAAGAAACTGATAGACAGTTTGGAGCAGCAACACGCTGACCCCAGACACAGTCTACTCCTTATGTCCCTAAATATCTATCATTTGCGCTTCTCGAAAAATAACTTTGATTAAATATGTATTAAAAATATTAATATTTATAGTACATAATTAGTATCATTGGAAAGATCTTTAAATCTAGTTTTTTAATAAATTTATTCGGAGATACAAATGTTGCACGTATTTTCTATAAATCAAATCAAACTTGTGGCAACACACCAACGACGACAGATATAAAAGGACGGATGGAGTATATGATAACCGGAAGGAACTAAGACTATTACATCACGACATATCAAAAAGGCTATCAGAAGCCAGCCAAAAGTCTGAGACCAAAAGACTTCACAATCCGCATTCTCATCCCAGCCGAGACTCCCTAAGCTTGAGCAGGGTCTTCTTGTTCATGCTCCAACGACTCACCATCTTGCAGCAGCAACCTGTTAACATGTCTTGCGGTTTGGGCAGCCAATATTTCCTTAGCCACTCTCAGCATTGTATTTGCTCCCTCCACCAGCTGCTCATGATCAAATTCTGCAAATAATCCTGACCAATAAATCATAAGTGCGCAAGCGTGACATATTATTTCAAGAGGGTTATTTATAAGCTTCTGTTCAAAACAAGCTTTGTTGCGAGATTTCCAGATTGCCCAACAAATAGCTACGACACCCCAAGGATGAAATTGTTTACTGAAAGGAAACCACCTCTCACACCACTGCCAATATTGTTCCAGATTGGAAGGAACATTCGTTGCCCCAAAACACTCACCCCAAGGATGAAATTGTTTACCGAAAGGAAACCACCTCTCACACCACTGCTAATATTGTTCCAGATTGGAAGGAACATTCGTTGCCCCCAAAACACTGAGCTATAAGACCATATCGCTTTGGCAACTGGACATTGAAAAAAGAGATGGCCTGTAGTTTCCACACAGTCACGGAAAACACAGTTAGGGTCCCCCTGCCATTTTCTTTTTCGCAAATTTTCTTTCGTGAGCACCGCATCCTTAGATATAAGCCACAGATTTGTAGGAATCTTATCTTTCCAAATTCTTTTATGATAAGTACCAAATTCAGAGCAAGATAAAAGCATTATAAAGTGATTTGACAGTAAACTTGTTACTTTTGCCTAACTTCCATCCAACATTATCAGGTTCATGCCCAAGCTGAAAGCTACAAGCATCAAGCCATATTTTTGTCCCAGTCAGCTCTTAAGTCACCGAAGAGCCATCTTCTAAACGTTATATTGGTACCACTTAAAGCTTGAGCGACCAGAATAAATGAGTAGAACTATTGACAGCTAGTATATATCGGCCAGTTAAAACAAGCAAAAAAATTATTAATGAAGTTGTAGAAGCTCCAAAAAGTTCAGCTTTTTTTTAGAAAGACGCCACCATGGGTCCATGGCGCAGCCTCACGGAGGCAGGTGCGGCAGCCAGGGTTCGAACCCCGGCCGGTGTCATCCCACGACGGAGACGAGCCACTCGAGCTAACGCTTGTCCGCAAAAAAAAAGTCCAGCTTATTGCTCATGGAGTATAGTTAATAGAAAGCCAACACAACTAGCAATAATTTATTAGCTGCCTCCAACCAACTAATAGCACCTGATAGAGACATTTGCACTAGTAACAAACAATCTACATGCATGTAAGACTATACCTATAAAGTGAGAGATCCAAACCGTTTCTAACTTTTTACCAATCGAATTTTTTTATTAGCTAACTTGTAATTAGCCACGTTTTTTAAAGTTTTATTTGATCAAACATTCCCATATAAGTAGAATAAAATGTGATTTTCCAATGAATGAGTAAAGGATGTAATTTGCTGCCACATGTAGAACGAAAAGGACTGCTTTGCAGGATTAATTATAATCGGCAAATTACAACCGATGAAGTGTGTGAAACTAAAAAGTATGCTTAGACAATTTCACAAAGAAAGAACAAGAAGACAATTGATGGTGCAATAGAAATTTAGTACCGCCAATAATTGATGTAACATATTTTATTTGGCATGGCTACTCAGCTTGATCTTCACTGCTAATTTTTATAATGCTTCTAGAATGCTCAAGTAATTAAGCCCTCATATTTTGTAAAAGAATATTTCTTTTTCCATGTAATGTAATGAGAAATACTGGTGCTCACATATCCAGATTTAAGGGGTGTAGGGGACTCCACCAGCCCTAGCATAAATAAACAGGCCCCGTAAGCTCCCCCACCGAAGTTTTGACCATAAATGAAGCCGAAGAAAAGAAAAATGGAGAAAGAAGAAGAGGACGAAGAGAGAGGTTGATATTCCCCTGTTAGGCTCCACCATGGTCGCCAGTAGGTTGTATTTACTGTTACACAACACATAAACCCCACGTGATGAGCCTTCTAAGTTCCAAGTACCCACTTATAACCATAGAGTCAAACTTTCATGCACCAAAGATCCTAGCAGTTGTTAGGGAATAACAACACCGCAACTGCTATCTCACCACTGCAAACGAGTATCTCCGAGAGAACAAAAGATGTGAATTTCAATGGTCATGTACAGGAACTAAAACATATTGTAAAGGGGCCGTGTTTTAATGGATGCAACAAACATTGATGAATAACTTCCCTAGTGAAACTTTTCCACTCTCAAATCATACTCTATTTTTATTTATTTTCGGTCAAGCCCCTTAGATAGTTAGATATCTATTTTAAACTTGATATTTTCTTTTGTCAATGGTCACAATGTGTAAATATTATGTAATCTGCATGATAAAAAAATAGGCATGTTTAGTTCAACTCCAGCTCCAAGAATTTGTGGAGTTGCCATCCTTAGACTCAGAGATGCTGGAAGCTAGAGTAAGTGACATCTTTGAATTAGGTCCACAGTAGCCCATGTGTTTGTTGACGAGACATTCGGGGGTTTAGAGCATCTCCAAGAGTTTCCTAAACCCCCTCCTAATCCGTGGTTTTTAGAAAGATAGAAAAAACCTCTCTCCAACAACTCCTAATACTTTCTTCTAAAATTTACGCACTTCGGAAAACTTCCCCGTTCCGCGTAACTTTACGCGGAAGAAGCGAGCTCGCGCGGATACGGCGTTCCTTCTTCCCGTGATTTCATCGTCGAGGTAGTGCAGCCCGCGTGCGACGTCCAGTGCGATGCCCATCCGCTCGCCCCACGCCGACAGTGGGTCACCGTCGAACAGGAGTTCCGCCAGCGACCCATTGCTCATGTACTCGTACACCCGTAGCCGACTAGGGCCCTGTTTAGTTCTCAGAAAATTTTGCAAAATTTTTCAGATTCCCCGTCACATCGAATCTTTGGACACATGCATGAAGCATTAAATATAGATAAAAATAAAACTAATTACACAGTTTAGACGAAATGGACGAGACGAATCTTTTAAGCCTAATTAGACCATGATTGGATAATATTTGCCAAATAACAACGAAACGTGCTACAGGACCATTTTGCAAAAATTTTTGGAACTAAACCGGCCCTAGCACTCTCGTGGCAGAACCCCAGCAGATGGACCAGGTTCTGGTGGCTCGCCTATCGATGGCGCGTACCTCTCACTAGAATTCACGCTTGCCCTCCTCCACCACCTTCTCCAGCTGCTTCACGGCGATTGCCTTCTCGCCGCCGTGGTGCTGCAGCAGAGTGCCCCGGAACACCATTCCGAACGCCCCACGGCCCAGCGGCTCGCGGAAGCCGCACGTCGCCTGCTCCAGCCCCCGGTAGCTGTACGACCTCAGGGGAGCTGCTGCTTTGTGCACATGCCGTCGTTAGTGTTCAGCAACATGGTGGCGCAGAGGCAGTCGGCCATGCACGCGGCCTGGCAGTCGGACAGGCTCGTGACGTTGCCAAGCACGGCGTATGTGTAAGGTCGAGGGGGGTGAATAGCCTAATTAAAACTTCTACGAGAATTACTTAACCACAAGTGTTAGTATAAAAGGTGACGAAGCAAAATGCACTATCTCTAACTAATTAAGCAAGCCACCTACAAAAGTCTAGTATAAGGCTATCCACTAAACACAACAACAACTACAAGCTAGAAACAAGGAGTAACGCGAGAGAAGAGCTTCGACTAACTATACCGCCGTGTAGAGATGAGAAGAACCAATCAATCAATCACAGAAGAGAAATCCTCAGGAAGAGAACGACACAAGAATTTATTACGAGGTTCACTTGCTTCCCGGCAAGCTACTCCCCGTTGTGGCGATACACCCACTTGTCGGTTCGCGAGCTAATCGACTATCAAGAGTCGAGCCCTCGATAGGCGCCGTACAACCGCACACAAAATGGGGATCCTTCAAGCCACGAGCTCCACTAGAGTATCCAATTTGTGAACTCCCACGGGGAAGGATCAAGAACCCCTTACAACACTTGGTAAGGGCTCCAACAATCTTCAATTGCGAGCTCAATCACCTCCGCTGCTCCAAGCCGTCTACCGTGTCGGGAAACACGGAAGAGTAACAAGAAATCCGCAGCAACTCGAAGAACAAGTGCCTCTAGAATACAACTCTCAAGTAATGCACTTGAATCTCACTCAATCTCACTCAAGATGTACAACCAAACAAAGAGATGAGTGAAGGGGTTGTTCTCTAGCTCAAAGGATGTCTCTAGGTCTCAAATATGCAAGAGCCAACCCTTCAAACCCGGACACCATCTATTTATACCCCCACGAACAAATATGGCCGTTACCCCTTTACTGGACGAATTTTCGGATCGACCGGACGCGTCTGTCGAACTGACCGGACGCGCAGGTCACTAGCGTGCTCCAACGGCTATTTTTCACGTGTATAAACTTGTATTGACCAGACGCGCAGGTCACTAACAGGACTGGACGCGCAGGTCACCACAAAACATCGAATAGAGAAGTTCCAGTAAGCTTCTGACGTGACCGGACTCGCAGCAGCGTCCGATCACTTTCGCACGCGATAAACACTGACCGGACGCGTTGACCAGACGCGCAGGTGCTGACCGGACGCGTCCGGTCATGAGTCCGGTCACAAATGTAACACCCCTGGGGTGTTAAGCATGCATTAGCATCCCAAAGCATGATCATTAACATCACATGCATTTAATAATCACAGGCAATATAAGTTAAAACTAAATTAAAATGTGAAAAATATCTGTTTGAAACATAATTGTTGCATGGCTTACTAGAGTTGTAAAACTTGTTTGGCTATAATGTTAAAATAACCTAGAATTAATTAGCATGATTTTTGGAGCAACTTTTGTATTCAAAATCTCCCCAAATTTTGTTTTTAAAAATATTCTAGAAAAATAAGTTTTTATTTGAAAACTTGACTTTAAATCATTAATTCAAAATCTGTTTGGATTTTTGAAAAATGCCCTAAATACAAGTTGTAGAGAATTAAATTTTGAACAACTTTTGTTTTGAGGTCAACTTTTGAAAATGTTTTTTCCTCTTCAAAAATTTAAATTTAAAATGAATTAGAAAATCTGGAATTTGATTTATAAAAGAAAAGGCATTTTCGGCCTTAACGGGCCACCGCCTCCGCTTCGGCCCGCTCGCCCAAGCCGGCCCGGCCCGCGTCCGCGCCTGCCTCCTCTCGCCCGCGCGCGCGCGCCCGTGGTGACCGCAGCAGAAGTCGGCCACTGCGTGGCCGTACGTCGCCGACGCCGCGTGCCACGCGCCCTCCGGTGGCCCCCGCGTCCCTCCGCGCCCGCCTACTCCCTCCGCGCGCTCACCCGCCTCAGCTGCTGCCTCCATTCTCCTCGCCCCACAGCAACGCGGCAGAGCGACCGAGCGGCCACCGCGCCATTGCTGGCTCCCGAGCTCCGCCACCGCCTTAGCCGCCGCCCCGGCTCACTGCCACGGCCTCCGTCTTCCTTTTCGCTTCGCCTTCTCGTTGCGCATCCCGTGCTCGCCACGGCCCGCAAGGATATGACCCCTAGCCATGATAATGGCTCGCCGGACTTCCGGCCGAGCTCACCAGAGTGAGCTGCTCCGTGGACTTCACCCCTCCATCCTCCTTCTCGTCCACTTCTCGCGCGCACGAGCACCACATTCGCGCGGTGAAGCTCGCAGACCACACCACGCCTGCGAGCTCGATGCCGAGCTTGTCTAGCCGCATGCTAGGCCCTCTCGGCTTCGTCTTGTCGCGGGGAATCGAGTGGTGGTGACCTCCATCACCGGGGAGCTCACTGCCGGCGAGAATGCCGTCGTGTTCTCCCGGTGTGTGTGACAGGAGGGCCCGAGGACCCCCACTGTCAGCCTCTCTGGTGCAAGCGGGGGAAAATACGCGGGGTGTGCATAGCGTTTTGCGTTCGGGTTTTTCAGAAAAAGATAAAGAAAATGATTTTCCAGAAATTGTGAAAAGCTTTCAAAAATCATATCTTAAGATTTCTAGCTCCAAAAATTATGAAATAATTTTTGTAGTGTTTCTCATGAGTAGATCTATGGTGTAAAATTATTGCATGTCAAGTTTGTTATATAGATTTATTTAATTCTTATAAGTGCTGATATCTTAGAAAATGTCTAGTAAATAGAATATTGATTAGAAAAATATGGTTCCTGTTTCATTAGTCTTCTTTAGTGATGTACTTTTTAGGAAAAATATTTATGATGCATGTTCTGTGAAAAATTATTGAAGTATAGTTCAAATGCCTTTAATTAATGATTTTTGTTATTTTTGATAGAGAGCAAAAATTGTATAACACATGCATGTGATAGTTTTTGTGATGTTCTTGTTTACTGTGTAGAGCATAGGAAAAATAATAAATCTGTTGTTTGATACTTTTTCTAGTACAAAGTATTTTCATGCTCATTATTATGCTATAACTTATTTATTTTGTATAGATTGTTTTACTTATCCAAATCCTCTGAAATTTCTGTCGTATGCTATTTGGAGTAGGACTATGCTACTGTAATTTTTGTAGATTTGTACGTGCAATAGCAATAGGTGTTAATGTGTAACCCTAGTTTAAAAGGGAAATAAAAGGTTATTTTTTTATGAATAATTAAAAGTAATAAAAAATGTTTGGTGTCTCTTTGAAGCACCAAACTACCTTGCTGGTGTTACTTGATAGGTTAAGGTATTAGGGTTTGGCAAAGTGTAGCAACACTTGTGTGGGAATTTTATGCTAACTAGTATAAGATTAGATGACATGTTTTGTGGTACATGTTCTTGGATGATGTTGACTACCTTATAGAAGATTTTGTCTCTAATCTATACCATCAGTTTCAATGTGCTCATCTGCATATCATGTCATCATGGCATTCCACCGCATCCGATGCACCGTCTGCATGTTTACTTATACAAATGCATCATACAGGATCGTAGGAGGAGCCGTCGGTAGCAGTGCCGGAAGAACAGACTTGGACCGATCCGCAAGAACTCCAGGCACAGGAGGTGCCCGAGGAAGAGGAACAAGGAGAGGAGTTGCCCGAGTGCGTAGATCACCAGCCTAGTTTGTTTGAAAGAGGCAAGCCCCGGAGCATTCTAAATCTCCTATTTTATTCAAGCAATTTTTTATATATAAGTTATATATTGTTGCATTAAGTTATAGGAGTTGAGTGAAACACTTACTGCATATACATTTTCCTTATCCCATAAATATGTCTGGAATCCTATTTTTAGTCTAGGCTCGAAAGTATTGCTTAGTCATGCTTAGACCGGTAGAAGTTGGGTGATTTCCAGTCACCTGCGAGATATAGGTGGATACCTGGTTATGGTTAGCTATAATAGTTATCATGAAAAGTAACCAAGTGTTGATGGATAAACGGAGATCGGTCGGAGTCTTATAGGGTTTTGGACTATAATGATTCCGTCTGTGTCGATTAAGGACCGATCGTTGCTCGTCCCTCTTGTCATGTTGAACGCATGCCTCATATTTAGCTGGCCGAATAAAGTACCTTTCGACCGCGAAGCTAGTGACACTATTCGAGTCGAGATAAACTCGGATTGGTAGACTGGTGCTGAAGGGGGTATGACGGGGACGTGAAAAGTGAGCCCAAGGTGCGTCCTGGCAGTCGGGGCGGTCCCTGGGTAGTGCAGTCCATGACTGTTATCTCGCGGCTACTTAGAAAGTGTCATTGGTGATCTAAGCGACCCTGACGGGGAAGCGTGGTTTGTGTGGGGAATAAATCACCAGCTGGTTAGGAATCGATTCGAATCGCCATCGCTCCTGGATAGTGAGCACTTGACTCGAGCTACAACATCGTAGTAATAATGATGGAACACGGATGGTTATGTGAAAGATGTTGGAAAAGCTAAACCTGATATGGTAACCTTTGATGTTAATGGTTAATCAAGTGATTGCTTTAGCATATGTGCTTACTTAGATTAATCAGGTATAATTAAGTTGATGCTTATATTTTAAATTGTTCATAACTGCGAACTTATGCTTTTTCTGCAAAATTAATCAAGTCAGTCCACTTTATAAAAGCCTTGTATACTCCTTGGTGTCATTTATTTCTGGTTTATGATGAGTAAGTCTAGCTGAGTACCTTCTCGTACTCAGGGCGTTGTTCCCATTATTGTTACAGATGGTCAGATGTACTTTGGATATTGCGTCAATTGTCTGTACCCGGCGATGGGCGACAACTAGGACCAATGGCAATGGTCACTCTGTCTATCTTATCTCATGCTTTTGTGGACTATGACTATCTATTGGTACTGTATCTGAACTAAGTGTGTGTGTGGGTGTGGTTTTAAAACTACTTGTCTTCGCTATGTTAATTTGAACTCGTGTTGTAATAACTTTATATTATGAACTCTGATGTATTCAACTGTCGTTGCGAACTTTATGTACTATGTGACGGTGACTGCTAAATCAGTACGATCTTAGTTGGAATGTTGGTTGGTTGAAAATCCTTCGTGATTTCACAGAATCTCAGGTTGTACGGGCTTAAATTTGGTAAATTATCTGTCTCAGTGGAAGATTTTCTTACTTAATCTCGTATAATCATGTTGATCCGTTACAACAGACCACTCTTCGGTAAAACGGCGATAACTCCTAGTTCTGAACTCTGATTTCGATGATCTTGGACATTTTGGAAAGCTTACTCAGAGGGATACACAACCCATATGGACACTCAACCTAAGTCACAATGGATCAAAGCAGTATTTCACTCCAAGAGCTATCCTAGTGTCTGGAGAACACCAAAAAACCTTTCTCCCTTCACCAAGTTGATCAAAATCAACTCCAACACTGTCGCCTTTCGCAAATGTGCCAACACCATTAAGTGTACACCACCATGTGCATGTGTGTTAGAATTTCACAAATATTTTCAAAGGGTTATATTAGCTCTCAACCAGATCCTAATGCATATACTCAAGACATTGATATAGTGGCACTTGATTCCCGAGCTAACCGTGATTGCCCCTCTTGATAGTCGACTATGTATCTTAAACCCGGTCAACCACTTCTCTACTCATCTTAGACCGGCAAAAGGAAAACCCTATGGTTATACCTTTGCCTTGCGCTCTTAGATCCTTCTCCTCCACTTGATCATCATGTCCATCATTTTATGTGCATTCCTTCATGATCTTGCTCATCATTTCATGCATCAAATCATGTGGTCTTGTGGCCATCTCTCCATGCCATTTTCAACTCCATCACATGTTGCTTATGCCTAGCTTAATCACACTTGATCACATAACATTAGCAACTTTGGTGTCACTCAATTTCCAAAACCAAACTTGGGCTTTCAATCTCCCTTTTTTGGTAATTGATGACAACCACCACAAAGATATGAAATGAAATCAATTTTCAATTTTGATAGTATTAGCTCCCCCTACATATGTGCTTCCATGAGTTTGGTTCAATTGTTCACATATGTATGGATTTGAATTTTGGGAGAGTTACTACTATAAAATTGATGCTAAGGTATACAGAATGGACCTTTGAAGTGTGATACCAGTCGGAGTTGCCTTTATATACCATCCTTAGCATCGATGTAGCTAGACACCACTTGTAATTCATCACTTGTAAAAATCACAAACACTAAAATACCACGTGAGATCAACATTATAAGCAAAGGTGTCTAGATATCACTTGTAAAGCTACTCTCAATAAATCATCATTTAAGTTCTATTTCTAGCATACACCATACAATCATGAATATGAATTTAAGCTTTGTAATTCAACAATTCATCATGTTAATGCACATACAAATGCAACAAACGATTCATGAGCTTGCTCCCCCTACTTGTGTGCTCAATTTTAATTGATCCCTTTCCAATATCATATCTTTGCTTTCTCTCCCCCTTACTATATCTTTCTCCCCCTTACTATACCTTTGTGACTTACTTCTCCTCTTTTGCAACTTAATTTTTTTTATCTTTGTGACTTTTCTCTCTCCCTTTGTCAACAATTACCAAAAAGGTGCCAATTTTAGTGAGAGTTAAATCAATCAATACGAGGGAGTCAAAATTACGGTTCAATCTAGATCACTTGCCTAGAATATGTAATTCGGTTTGATCCAAGCACAAGCTTCTTCACACCTCATAAAGTATAAGGGTTATCTTGAGCATGTTGAATTACACATCATGAGCTCATTTTCTAGATTCAACACTAGGTTTGCAAGCCCACAAACATGTCATATGCTACCACTAGATCAAACAAGCATAGAAGCAATAGTGATACCATATATACACCAAAATTATTTGATTTTCATGAATGAGCTTATTTGTCATACAAATATGTCTATATGTTCTAAACATGTCCTTAGCAAAGTATGAATGATATGCCAAACAACTTTACCTTGCATTGTCGAAGGGGAGGCATGTCATATAAGAATGTGGGGTTGCACTCATCTCAAGTTGGAGAAGTCAAGTATGTTCAATTCATTCTTCAACTTATAAAATCTTTTCTCATCAAGTGGCTTTGTAAAGATATCGGCTAGTTGATCTTCGGTGCCAATGCCTTGTATACAAATATCACCCTTTTGTTGATGGTCTCTTATGAAGTGATGTCTTATGTCAATGTGCTTAGTTCTTGAATGTTGAACCGGATTTTGTGTCATCTTGATAGCACTCTCATTATCACAAAACAAAGGCACATTCTTGAATTTGATTCCAAAGTCACTCAAAGTTGCCTTCATCCAAAGCAATTGTGCACAACAACTACTGGCACTAATGTATTTGACCTTGGCGGTAGATAGTGCAATACTATTTTGTTTCTTTGATGACCATGAAACAAGAGACCTTCCTAGTAATTGACAAGTGCCACTTGTGCTCATTCTATTAATCTTGCAACCACCATAGTCGGAATCCGAATATTCAATCAACTCAAAGTTTGATCCCTTAGGATACCATAGTCCAACATCATAAGTGCCCTTAAGATATCTCAATATTCTCTTGGTTGCTTTCAAGTGACTTTCTTTAGGTGAAGCTTGATATCTTGCACACTTGCATACACTAAACATCACATCCGGCCTAGAAGCGGTGACATAGAGCAAACTTCCAATCATAGACCGGTATTGCTTTTGATCTACCATGTTTCCACTAGCATCAATACACAATTGACCATTAGTGCCTATTGGTGTACTCATTGGCTTAGCATCTTGCAATCCAAACTTCTTGATCATATCCTTGATGTACTTTCCTTGACTTACAAAAGTGTTATTCTTTATTTGTTTGATTTGAAGTCCAAGAAAGTAACTAAGCTCTTCAATCATAGACATCCCAACTCATTTGCCATTATTTTTTCAAACTCTTCACAAAAGTCTTGATTTGTTGATCTAAAAATAATATCATCAACATAGATTTATAACACAAACAAGTCATTTCCAAGCTTCTTGGTGAAGAGAGTGGTGTCAACCTTTCTCATCTTGAACCCTTTAGAGAGAAGAAAGTTCCTCAATCTCTCATACCATGCTCTAGTGTGCTTGCTTCAAACCATACAATGCCTTCTTTAGCTTGAAAACATGGTCAGACTTCTTGTCATCTTTAAAACCGGGAGGTTGCTCAACGTAAACTTCTTCGTTGATGTAGCCATTGAAAAATGCACTCTCGACATCCATTTGATAGAGCTTGATGTTGTGTGCACAAGCATAGGCTAAAAGAATTCTAATTGCCTCTAATCTTGCAACCGGTGCATATGTCTTATCAAAGTCAAGACCTTCAATTTGTGTGTAACCTTATGCTACCAATCTTGCTTTATTTCTTACAACTACACCATCTTGATCTTGCTTGTTTCTAAAGACCCACTTAGTACCAATCACATTGTAGTTCTTCGGTCTTTCAACAAGTTCTCAAACTTGATTTCTAGTGAAGTTGTTTAGCTTTTCATGCATGGCATTTATCCAATCGGAATCATTCAAAATATCTTCTATTTTCTTAGGTTCTTCAAGTGACACAAATAAATAGTTCTCACAAAAGGATACTAATCTTGATCTAGTTTGAACACCACTTTGAATTCCACTAATGATTTGATCCAATGGATGATCTCTTATAATGTTGGTAGGTTGGAGTATTGAGAGTTGATTGCTTCCACTTTCTTGACCTTGATCTTGAGCTTCATCATGAGTATCACTTGAGCTTGCTTAATTTGTATCAATTTGTATATTTTGATTGATCATATGAATGTCATCATCATCATCAACTTGCCTTGGCCTAACATCACCAATGTCCATATTTCTCATTGTATTTGCCAATTGATCTCTTCTCATATCATCAAGGTTTTGTGTTTCATTTTGAGATCCTTGGGTTTCATCAAACTCAACATCTTGAACTTCTTCCAAGGTGTCGTTTGTGAGATTCCAAACTCTATATGCTTTGCTTGTGGTAGAGTAACCAAGTAAGAACCCTTCATCACATTTCTTTTCAAACTTGCTCAATCTAGTGTCCTTCTTAAGAATATAGCATTTGTAACCAAACACTCTAAAGTAGGCAATGTTGGGTTTTCTTTCATTCAATAGCTCATATGGTGTCTTCTCAAGCTTCCCATGGTAATAGAGATGGTTGCTACAATAGCAAGCCGTGTTGATAGCTTCACTCCAAAATGAATGACTCACATTGTATTCACTAAGCATTGATCTAGCCATATCAATCAAGGTTCTATTCTTCCTTTCAACTACACCATTAGATTGAGGAGTGTATGTCGAAGAGAATTGATGTCCAATACCGAGATCATCACACAAATCTTCAATTCTTGTGTTCTTGAACTCACTACCATTGTCACTTCTAATCTTCTTTATGGTAGTCTCAAACTCATTTTGCACCCTCTTGACAAAAGACTTGAATAGATCACAAACATCACTCTTGTCATAGAGAAAGAACACCTAAGTGTATCTAGTGTAATCATCAACAATTACAAAATCATACTTGTTCCCACAATGTTAGTGTATGTTGTTGGCCCAAACAAGTCTATGTGTAATAACTCAATTGCCTTAGAAATGTTCATTTCACTCTTGCTAGGATGTGCATTTCTAACTTATTTACCGGCTTGACAAGCACTACAAGATTTATCTTTCACAAAGGTGACATCCTTCAAGCCTCTAACTAAGTCATGCTTCAAAAGTTTGTTCAATTGTTTCATTCTAACATGACCAAGCCTTCTATGCCACAACCAACCCATACTAGATTTGCTAAGCAAGTATGATGACAATTGAGTTTTACTATCATTGAAATCAACCAAGTATAAGCTACCATGTCTAAATTCTTTGAATATCATGTTTGATCCATCAACACTTATGACTTAAATATCATCACTACCAAATATGCACTTGAAGCCAAGATCACAAAGTTGTGCCACCAACAAAAGATTGAAATCTAAGCTCTCAACTAGCAATACATTAGATATGCTCATGTCATTTGAGATAGTAATTTTACCAAGCCCCTTGACTTTGCCTTTCTTGTTGTTGCCAAAAGTGATAGCATCAAAACCACCATTTTGACTTGTGTCAATTGATTTAAACATACAAGAATCCCCGGTCATATGTTGAGTGCACCCACTATCAAGCACCCAATGCCTTCCTCCGGCTTTATAATTGACCTACAAAACAAGATCAATTCTTTTTAGGTACCCAAACTTGTTTGGGTCCTCCAAGGTTAGTGACCAAGCTCTTTGGTACCCAAATGGCTTTCTTCTTTGAGCCCATCCATGGTGTACCAATGAACTTAGCATGAACACCATTAGTACCCTTAGTAAGCATATAGAAAGAATTAAGCTTAATTAAGGATACATTAGTATTAGATTTCTTGTTTATGTAATGTTGCTCTATGTGACCAACTTGCTTGTAACTTTGCAATAGCTACCATTGTTCTTCACAAAATGAGTCTTGTGAGGAGCAAAAGCGGCCTTACCTTTCTTGGGGTTATAGCCTAATCCCTCTTTGTAGGGAGAAGCTCTTTGGCTACCCAAGCACATAAGTAAGCGGTCCTCACCACCATAAGCCTTGGCTAAGGTGTGATTGAGCTCTTTTACCTCCTTCTTGAGATTTTCATTCTCAACTATTAGTGTGGAGTCACAAGTGAAACCATCACTACTAGATGAGGATGATGTAGATGAGCTACATGAAGGGTTAGTGGGAGTAACAACAATAGGCTTATGAAAAAATTCATCAATTATATTACAAGATATGCCTATGTTGCAAGTTTTAGCTTTCTCAACATTAGTTGGCATATTTTCACATTTTTCAACTAGAGAGGAACGAGCTTCTTCAAGCTTAGTGTGAGACTTTTGAAGCTTCTTATGGTCTACCTTTAGACTCTCATAAGATGCCCTAAGCTCATCAAGTTCTTGCATAAAGTTTTTCTTATCCTTAAGCAAGTCCTTGCACTCCTTTCTAGATTCTTTAAAATGTTGAGTGCAATCTTCTAGCATAGTGATTAGTTCATCTTTAGTTAGATCATCATCATCATCACTATCACTATCACTAGCACTATCATGATAACTCTCATTATCGGATGATACCTTAGCGGCCTTAGCCATGAAGCATGATGGAGTGTCAAATATGGAGCTCTTCTCTTGAATAGCAATGCTAGCATGCCCCTTCTTCTTGTAGTCCTCATCATCACTTGAGGAATCATCACTATCCCATGTAGCAACATGAGAATTATTCTTCTTCTTATGAGAGCTCTTCTTCTTTTCTTGCTTCTTCTTTTGCTTCTTCCTCTCCTTCTTGATAGCATCTTCATCATCACTATCATAAGGACATTTGGCGATGAGATGGTTCTTGCTATGACATCTAAAGCATCTTATAGTTTTCTCATTCTTCTTAGATGAGTTCTTCCTCCTTCTTGCATGATACCTTTCTTCTTCATGAATTTGCCAAATTACTTGATAAAGAGAGCCATCTTCTCATCATTGTCATCACTATCATAAGAGCTTGAGTCTTCATCACTTGATGATTCAATCTTGGACTTGCCCTTGGATGTGGTGGCTTTGAATGTCACACTCTTCTTCTTCTCATCATCCTTCTTCTCACTTTCCTTTTTCTTCTTCTTGACCAACTCCTCCTTCTCATCATCTTCTCTATATGAGTCATCGGTCATCACTTCTTGGAATACTTGTTGAGGTGTTGAATCTTTCAATGTTATCCTCACAAGTACGGTGATCAACATGTCAAACCTCTTGGGTAAGCTTCTCAAGAACTTCATGGAGAATTGATTGTCCTTGACCTCCTCACCAAGTGCCTTGAGCTCATTTACAATGACTTGCAATCTATGAAACATCTCCGACACATTCTCATCTTCTTGCATCTTGAAGCTAGAAAACTTTTCTTAGAAAATGTACGCTTTGGCGGTCTTGGTGCCTTCGGTGCCTTCATGTGTTTCCTCAAGTTTTGCCCATGCATCATGAGCAATCTCAATGTTCTTCACTTGCTTAAAGGTCTTGTCGTCTAGTGCCTCATGAAGAGCACTAATGACAATGTCATTGCATTGGAGCTTCTTCTCCTCCACCGGTGTTGGTGCTTCTAGATTAGCAACCTCAAATTTGGTTTCGATGACCTTTCACACTTCTTTATTGATTGACTTGAGGTGTGCGGTCATCTTAACCTTCCAATATGCATAATTTATGCCATCAAAGTGTGGTGTCTTCTTGGTGTTGTTGATGTGCAAGCTTAATTGAGTCATTTTTTCTTCACCGTAGGTTGTTAAGCCTCAAATAAACGGTGTCTCGGCTCTGATACCACTTGTAAGATCCAAATAGGCTAGAGGGGGTAAATAGCCTAATTAAAACTTCTACAAGAATTATTTAACCACAAGTGTTAGTATAAAAGGTGGCGAAGCAAAATACACTAGCTCTAACTAATTAAGCAAGCCACCTACACAAGTCTAGTATAAAGCTATCCACTAAACACAACAACTACAAGCTAGAAACAAGGAGTAACGCGAGAGAAAAGCTTCAAGTAATTATACCGCCGTGTAGAGATGAGAAGAACCAATCAATGAATCACACAAGAGAAATCCTCGGGAAGAGAACGACATAAGAATTTATCCCAAGGTTCACTTGCTTCCCGGTAAGGTACTCCCCATTATGGTGATACATCCACTTGTCAGTTCGCAAGCTAATCGACTATCAAGAGTCGAGCCCTCGGTGGGCGCCGCACAACCGCACACAAGATGGGGATCCTCCAAGCCACGAGCTCTACTAGAGTATCCAATTCATGAACTCCCACAAAAAAGGATCAAGAACCCTTTACAACACTTGGTGAGGGCTCCAACAATCTCCAATTGCGAGCTCAATCACCTCCACTGCTCCAAGCCGTCTACCGTGTCGGGAAACACGAAAGAGTAACAAGAAATCTGCAGCAACTCGAAGAACAAGTGCCTCTAGAATACAACTCTCAAGTAATGCACTTGAATCTCACTCAATCTCACTCAAGATGTGCAACCAAGCAAAGAGATGAGTGGAGGGGTTATTCTCTAGCGCAAAGGATGTCTCTAGGTCTCAAATGTGCAAGAGCCAACCCCCCAAATCCGGCCACCATCTATTTATACCCCCATGAACAAATATGGTCGTTACCCCTTTACTGGGCGAATTTTCAGATCGATCGGACGTGCCTGTCGAACTGACCAGACACGCAGGTCACTAGCATGCTCCAACGGCTATTTTTCGCGCGTATAAACTTGTATTGACCAGACGCGCTGGTCACTAACGGGACCGGACGCGCAGGTCACCGTGAAACAACGAACAGAGAGGTTCCAGTAAGCTCTCGACGTGACCGGACTCGCAGCAGTGTCCGGTCACTTTCGCACGCGATAAACACTGACCGGACGCGCAGGTGCTGACCGAACGCGTCCGGTCACGAGTTCGGTCACAGACCACTCTTCGGTAAAATAGTGATAACTCTTAGTTCCGAACTCCGATTTCGATGATCTTGGACATTTTGGAAAGCTTACTCAGAGGGATACACAACCCATATAGACACTCAACCCAAGTCATAATAGATCAAAGTAGTATTCCACTCCAAGAGTCATCCTAGTGTTCGGAGAACACCGAAAAACCTTTCTCCCTTCACCAAGTTGATCAAAATGAACTCCAACACCGTCTCCTTTCATAAATGTTCCAACACCATCAAGTGTACACCACCATGTGCATGTGTGTTACCATTTCACAAACATTTTCAAAGGGTTATGTTAGCTCTCAACTAGATCCTAATGCATATACTCAAGACATTGATATAGTGGCACTTGATTCCCGAGCTAACCGTGATTACCCCTCTTGATAGTCGGCTATGTATCCTAAACCTAGTCAATCACTTCTCTACTCATCTTAGACCGGCAAAAGAAAAACCCTATGGTTATACCTTTGCCTTGCGCTCTTAGATCCCTCTCCTCCACTTGATCATCATGTCTATCATTTTATGTGCATTCCTTCATGATCTTGCTCATCATTTCATGCATCAAATCATATGGTCTTGTGGCCATCTCTCCATGCCATTTTTAACTCCATCACATGTTGCTTATGCCTAGCTTAATCACACTTGATCACATAACATTAGCAACTTTGGTGTCACTCAATTTCCAAAACCAAACTTGGGCTTTCAGTATGGCATGTCTGGCCACCACATGTTTTGTATCATCTATATGGACAGAGCAGCAGATGCTGCTACGCCGGCCATGCAGTCGTCGACGCTTGAGCCTGACCTCCCAGCGGTGCAGTCGAGCGCCGCGTTGCATGGGACTTGGCGACAGTGGCAGGGAGGTCGTGGCCTCAAGGGTACGACGCCCCGATCTGTTTCTCGCGACAAAAAAACAAAAAAAGCCAGAAACAAATTGATGTGGGCCTCAATTTTGATTTTTTTAGATGCCATCTATTAGAAACTCTTAGAGATGACCTCCTTTTTCCTCTCAATATCTTTTTTGGAGTTATCAAACTACAAGTTTTTAGGAGAGAAAAATAGAAAACTCTTGGAGATGCTCTTAGCAGCATGATTGGTATTTTGAGGGTGGGCTAGACCAACATATAAAACTTCTAGAGTCCATACTCCTAACCCTGAGTTAATCTTTTTATGTGAAGTGAGAACATAAGCTTAAGTGGGTTGGTGCTAGTGCGTAGTTCGCTTTGCCTGCAGAATGATATGAGGTGTTTGGATTTTAGGGCGTTACAAATGGTATAAGCCGATTTTGGTGGGCATGGACATGTTTGCCCAATTATGGACTTGTTAGGCCGACGAGGACATTGGTCCCTTGGGGGTTGGGGGTTGTGTGTGATAACCAACCTAGTTTGAATTATGCTTATGTGTTTGTTGACGTGAGATTGTGGATTTTTAGCACCACCTGGGTATTTGAGAGTATGTTAAACCAACATATAAGCTTTTTGGAGTATGTACTACCAACCCCGTATTGATCCTTTTACATGAAATGGGGACGAAAGCATATGTAGTTGGTTGGAGTGTGTTGTCCACTCAACGTGTAGTGTAGATTTGAACTGATTTGACTCTGGGACGTTATGGAGTGTGGACACGCCTAAATAGGCACTTTGAATCTAGGTTGTTGTAAAGTGTGTGGACTCTTTTAAGTTGACTAATTCACCCTTTTGAGGGTCACGGTCCCTTCAACATACATGCATGCACACTTACCCTATCTCTATGAGCACTTCTAGAAGATTGAGCCAACATATCTCAAGATTGACGTCACATATGCTACGTTGTCGACACACACACAATCTATCTCTATAAGCACTCACCCTACCCCTATGAACATCTCCGAAAGACCGAGTCAACAAATCTTAAGATTGATGAAATTACCATATACGACGCCTCGTTGTCGACACACACTCATCCCTATGAGGCACACACGTACTCCATCTCTATGAACACTCACCCTATCCTTATGAACATCTCCGAAAGGTCGAGTCAACAAATCTTAAGATTGATGAAATCACCATAGACACCTCGTTGCCGACACACACTTATCCCTATGAGAGCGTGCGCGCACATCCTATATCTATGGCACCTCCGAAAATTAAGTCAGTATATATCACAATTGGTAAAAGTCACCACAAGTGACTCGTTGTTGAGGGGCACGTCGTCTTTTACTAAAAAGAATAGCACCATTAGATCTTGAAATAAATATATAAAAATACGAGTACCCATATCAAACCGAGAAATTGAACCCAGGCATATAGTTCTACCATAAAAATCTAATCAGCTGAGCTATGATTCGCCTTTGAATTTTAAATTTGAATAGAACTATACAAATAAGTACCGAATAAGTATGTTAGATAAATCATGTATTTTATGGTACAAAGATATAAATGTTACTAATATTTATATAATTTAGTCCTTTTTTTTTACTTAAGTACAAATCTAGAACTCCTTTTCTTTTCTATGGCCACCAAGATAGAACGCGGGCCTCCTCGGACACGCTGGCCCACAATCCCCTAACCAACACGAGGCCCAATCCGCAGCAGGTCCACGCACGAATCTCGGCACCACATCGCTGCCGTCCACCTGACGCGGTTGACTGGAACCTTCATCTTCTTCCCTGCCAAGAAAGGGGAGGAGATGCGGCGTCCCGTGCACGACTTTAAAACCCCCAGGTCACCACGCCGCCGAATAAACCCCAAAACCGAATTTCACCACCAGCGAGCAATCCCGCACCGCAAGTAAGATCAAGGAGGAGGCGATGGCAGGCGGCGGGCAGGCGGCGGTGTCGTTCCTGACGCGGATGGCGAAGGTGGCGGTTGGGTTGGGCGTGGCGGCGTCCGCGGCCTCCACATCCTTCTACACGGTGGACGGTGGGGAGCGCGCCGTCATCTTCGATCGCGTCCGCGGCGTGCTCCCGCAGACGACGTCAGAGGGCACTCATTTCCTGGTCCCCATCCTTCAGAAGCCCTTCATCTTCGACATCCGCACTCGCCCTCACAGCTTCTCCTCCACCTCCGGCACTAAGGACCTCCAGATGGTCAACCTCACGCTCCGCGTCCTGTCGCGCCCCGACGTCGAACACCTCCCGGACATCTTCAACTCCCTCGGCCTCGAGTACGACGAGAAGGTCCTCCCATCCATCGGCAACGAGGTGCTCAAGGCCGTCGTCGCGCAGTTCAACGCCGACCAGCTCCTCACCGAGCGTCCCCACGTCTCCGCGCTCGTCCGTGAGTCGCTCACCCAGCGCGCCCGCGAGTTCAACATCGTCCTCGACGACGTCGCCATCACCCACCTAGCGTACGGGCCGGAGTTCTCGCAGGCCGTCGAGAAGAAGCAGGTCGCGCAGCAGGAGACCGAGCGCTCCAGGTTCCTCGTCGCGCGCGCCGAGCAGGAGAGGCGCGCCGCCATCGTCCGCGCCGAGGGGGAGAGCGAGGCCGCGCGCCTTATCTCCGAGGCCACGACCACTGCGGGCAACGGCCTGATCGAACTCAGGAGGATCGAGGCGGCCAAGGAGATCGCCGGCGTGCTGGCGCGCACGCCCAACGTCTCCTACATCCCCGCCGGCGACAATGGCCAGATGCTGCTCGGGCTTAACGCCGCCCGGTGAACGGATCGTCTCTTTCCCCGTAATTAGTTAGTGCCTTAGTGGCCTATTGAAGTACTTCAGTAATTTCAGATGCATCTACTTAGTTATGGTTTTGTGGTACGATTCGATGCTGGGTTGCTGGGTAAAGATGGTGATATGCACTGCTCATAAAAGTTCGGCAGATGGAGAATCTATCCAACAATTGCTTCATTTTATTGCCAGAATACTTATCGTTATTGTGATTGTGATGATCTCTTGTTGGATGTGCTTGTTGTCAATGCCTCGTTGATGTTGTGGTTATCTCGTTAATGTTGCGGTTATCTTAAGTCTAACAGTCTAGCTTGGTTGTGGTTGTGGATTAACTGAGTACTGGTTCGAGTTTGGTTGCTTGTTCCACATATTATAAGTATTGTTTCACATATTATAAGTATTGTGTTCAGCTATCACGATCTACTGGAAACAGTACACTCTGCTTTTAAGAATCAGAGACATAGGCTGTGTTTAGGGGCTGTTTAGTTGGCAAATTTTTTGGCGAAACGCTACTATATCAGTTTCGTTGTTATTTGGTAAATATTGTTCAATCATGGTCTAATTAGGCTTAAAAGATTTGTCTCGTCCATTTCGTCTAAACTGTGTAATTAGTTTTATTTTTTATCTATATTTAATGCTTCATGCATGTGTTCAAAGATTCGATGTGACGGGGAATCTGAAAATTTTGGCAAAATTTTTGGCATCTAAACGGTGTCTTAGGCCCTGATTAGTTACAAAAAAAATTGCAAAATTTTTCAACATTCCCCGTCACATCGAATCTTTGGACGCATGCATGAAGCATTAAATATAGATAAAAATAAAACTAATTACACAGTTTAGACGAAATGGACGAGACAAATCTTTTAAGCCTAATTAGACCATGATTGGACACTAATTGCCAAATAACAACAAAATTTGCTACAGTTTCAGTTTGCAAAAAATTTTGCAACTAAACCAGGCCTTAGTTCCACCAAAAACGTACTATTCCAAAAAAAGATTCTCCATCACATCAAACTTGCGATACATGCATGGAGTACTAAATGTAGATGAAATCAAAAACTAATTATGCAGTTTGGTTGTACTTTACGAGATGAACGTTTTGAACCTAATTAGTCAACGGTTGGACACTATTTGCCAAATAAAACCAAAACGTGCTACCGTACTTTTTTCACCATTTTCAGGGGAACTAAACACACCCATAGCATAGTTTGGAGCTATCTGTTCTTTTTTTTTCTCAATTTCCTTTTAATGGCGAACGGAGCTGCTATCTGACTAGTTTATTAAGACATTGAGCTACTTGCTGTTAATATTTGCCTTGTTGATTTCTTGGTTTTGCAGCTAGTTTTGCTGGAAGGAACTAGATACTGTAGAACTGTTTAGGCAAAGGCCCCATAACCTGCTTCCTTGTATACAATTTTGGCACGCCCATTTTCTTTTTGTGTCATTTTGAAGCATGAATGTTTTTTTGGTGAAAGTTTGATAACACTGCATTGGATTTTAATTTAACAATAATGTGTTTTGAGTAGATTTTTCCCTTGACAGAATCTGCCTTTCTTGGAAGTTTAGGGAGCCGTTCGGCTGGAATTATAAGCCGGCTGAAAAACACTGTTGGCTGATTTTTTGTGAGACAAAAATACTGTTCCGGCTGAAAAAACAAACTGAATAAGATGGATTATAAGCCAAATGAACAGGGCCTAGATCGTCCTATGGTTGCTATAATGGCTGTTCTTTGAATGTTGTGTTAGATTCAAATTTGTGCGTCAGTTTTGCTTTGCCCCCTTTATTTCTCTTTATGCTAATGAACTCGGTTATTTTCTAGCACTATCTTTCTGATATTTCCTTTGGATCTCAACCTAACCATCACTTGTTGCCAACCTACGTCTTCCGTAAGCCTTGTTTATGCAAAGGGGCCCCTTATGCAAAATATAGCTTCACTGACCCATCTAACAAGGAATCCGAGCCCCTGCTTATTTTAAGATGGACTTTGTGTGAAGTTCATTTCTTTCAATTGGAAGTTTCCTGTCTTTTATCTGAATCCAGTTGAAAACAGACAATTGCTGATGAAAAAACCGGACGAAAGTCAAGGAATGTAAAGCACCGTATGAGCGAGCATACAAAGTGAAATAGACAAATAGTTGATCTGGTAGTAGGATCATTTTTTAAAGTTTATAAAGCCTGATAGCATAACATTGGATTAGCGCTCGTGCAATTTTGTTTAAGATCTCTGTGCAGTTGCGCTTACTTGCAATTTTAGGGGGCGTTTGGTTGGGGTGTTAAAGTTTAACAAACACTATAGCACTTTCGTCTTATTTGACAAAAAGTTTTCAATTTTAGACTAATTAGACTTAATAGATTCGTCTCTTAAATTACTCCTAATGTGTGTCGACATGCATGCAATTAGTCTACATTTAATACTCCATGCATTTAAGAGAACATTAATGTGATAGGAGTTAAACTTTAACCTCATGTAACCAAACATGACCTTAGCCTGCAGGCTGCAACCTCGAATATTGTTGTTGGTTATAAAGTGTGCAGTATTTGTGTTTCCTCACTCCCGGCATTTGTGATTGAATCTTCTTCATCGGCACATCTTGTATATTCAAATATGGCCGTCGGTCTCTATCAGAACTCCATAGCATCTTCTGGGTTGAATCCAATCCAGAAGTAGCTTGCCAACAGTTCTTTACTAAATAGTAATTCTATATTCATGTTCTAGGTTGAATCTAGGAGTAGCTTCCCAACAGTTAATTTTTACTAAATAGTGATCCTATGCTCATTGCGTAAGGTTATTCTCGTAAATGAATTAAGAGGTTGTGGGTTGAAAACGTAGTTTATCCTAGGGAATCAATTGTAGCTATAAATGTCTCGTGGAGAATTACATCCGATGAAAAAATTGGAGAATGAGGAGCATGAGGATGTCTACATCTGGCTCGCCCCGCAACTCGGATAGGGCCTGGATAGCCAAACGTGAACATGAAAAAAGTTCTCGGCTCGAACACCCCTTGGCGTAAATTTCAGTCATTTTTATTTTTTTTTTATAAAAAAAACAGACCCATGGGATGCTACTGGACACGAACCCTTTGCTTGAAATGAACCGAGCTTTTCTTTCGTCCGAGCCCCTAAATGGTCTGAACACGGAACATGTGAAACATTTGGAATATACGCTTGCAACATATGTGTATAGCTACTGCAACATATGCAATATCCAGATAAAACACTTGCAACGTACATCTGAAACAGCTGAAACATTTAAAACATACACTTGCAACATACATTTATAGCCATTGCAACATATGCAATACCAGATCTACTTCCGCAACATCCAAATGAAACACATGCAACATCCAAACGAAACATATGAAACATACATTTGAAACGCATGAAACATATGGAGTTCGATGCCCGGAGTGGCGTGGAGGTCGCCAGCGCGGAGCTCATCAGCGGCACGGACCTCGGTGGGCGAATGGAGTGTGGTCGCGGTGGGAGACACGGTGAAAGTGGTGAATCCATTGAATCCATGCCATTTTCTAGTCTAACATCATTGTCGCTTCCTATTAGTCTCTGCAGCTTAGTTTTAGCTCCTACGCGGGGTGGGGGGAGGCATGGGCAGGAGTGCGCGACACGCGACGTGGGTGGGGGCATGTAGCGCAGGGGCGGCGTGTGTGGGGTCCGTCTAGACGAACTGACGCCCTATAGGTATCATTATCGTATTTTAAAAAATTAGCTAGCACATTCTAGTATTTTTCTTTGATACAAAGATTTTTTTTTTTTTTGCGGAGAAGCCCTACCGGCCAGCCGGGCGGTGACTTCGCCACTGACACCAGGTGCTAACCGTATGTTGTGTCGTCCGCTCAAGTCAGCCGTTGATCCTATGTCACGTACTCACGTCATCCATCCCTATGTCATACCACCCTTGTTTAGTTCCCAATTCTATCCCCAAATTTCACTATGCAAAAAGAAGATTCCTCATCACATCAAAATATCGGCAAATGCATGGAGTACTAAATGTAGATGAAATAAAAAACTAATTGCACAGTTTTGTTGTACTTTACGAGGCGAACATTTTGAGTCTAATTAATCAATTTTTGGACAATTTTTTGTACTAAAAAACAAAAGATACTACAGTGCGGATCTAAACACGGGCACCATTGGAGTGGGAGAATAAGAATAAACGGCGGTGGTGTCAGCTAGACTGGAGTACACGAGAATTAAAGTTGACGTGGCTCCTCGTCCGTCCGGATCAGAGCATTTCCGATATTTGTTCTCACAGGAGTCAAATCCATCACCAGAAGTGTTACTAAGGCTGATGTAATCACTTGACTGCGAGCTCTTTCCCGCGAGATAGTTTTGCATAGGCCAAACCAAATGATTTGCTTTTGTGTGGGCCAAAATCATTAATTTGGTTATTTCTCCGGGAGTTTATTGGACAGATTGAAGAATCTGCATAGCGGCCTGTTTAGATACCAAATTTCACCCTAAATTCCACTATGCAAAAAGAAGATTTCCCGTCACATCAAAATGCCGGCACATGCATGGAGTACTAAATATAGATGAAATAAAAAACTAATTGCACAGTTTTGTTGTACTTTACGAGACGAACATTTTGAACCTAATTAATTAATGTTTGGACAAAAATTTACAAATACAAACGAAATGCTACAGTGCAGAATCTTGCACTATACAAAATCAGCCCCTCCCAAATCAGCCGATCTAAACACGGCCTAGGCCTCATTTTAAGCTTCACACCGGTCTTGAAAAATTTATTAGGTACGGATAGGGCCTTATGCAGAAGCACAGTACAGACAGAGCAAAACATGCACGGGCGCACCGTGCCCTCTGCGGTGCCGCCGTGCCGGTGCCGTGTGGTGCGGTGAACACTCAGACCGTGTTTAGATCCAGAATTCGGCCACCCGCTCATGTTGCTACAGTGTTCCTACCGAAACACTATAGCAGCTTTTGTTTTTTAGTGCAAAAAATTGTCTAAAAAATATTAATTAGACTCAAAATGTTCGTCTCGCAAAGTACAACAAAACTGTGTAATTAGTTTTTTATTTCATCTATATTTAGTACTTCATGCATTTACCGATATTTTGATATGATGAGAAATCTACTTTTTTACATAGTGTAATTTAGGTGCCCAAATTAGAAACGAAACAAGGCCTCAACACACACAGCAGACAGCATGGCCATCTCACGGCACGACGCCGGGAGGGGCCCCCGAGTCCCCACCCACACCGCAGTACCGCCGCACCGCCCCATCCCCGCCCACCGAGCCCAAACAAAACAAGCCGCACAGTGCGGTCCTGTCCTGCGTGGTTTGACCACGACGCGACCCGCCCGCTCCTGCCCTCCCTCGCCGAAGCGAAGCACCCCCACAGGCCCACAGCAGAAGCGAAAAACGGCAGGAGAAGCCAACCGGTGCTCGTCCGCTGCCGCAGCTGAGGCGAAGGCGAGGCGACCCGCAGC
Organism: Saccharum hybrid cultivar R570; assembly: GCA_038087645.1. Taxonomy (NCBI): domain Eukaryota; kingdom Viridiplantae; phylum Streptophyta; class Magnoliopsida; order Poales; family Poaceae; genus Saccharum; species Saccharum hybrid cultivar. The sequence goes on along the minus strand of JAQSUU010000191.1, from coordinate 2,465,181 downwards.
CGTCCCCTTCCGATACGCAGGCGCGCCGCCGCCATGGATCCGGCGTCCGAGGAGCTCGAGCGCCGCAGCCGCTATCTCAGCTCGCTCATCCGCCGCACTAAGCTCAGCGCTGCCCCGGCTCCCCCTCCTCAGCCGGAGCCGGAGCCCGAGCCCGAGGTGGCGCCACCACCGAATCCGAATCCGGAGCCGGAGCCGGAGCCGGAGGCCGCGGTTGGGAAGCGCGGGGAGGCCAAGGCGGCGGAGCCAGTGGTCGAGGAGAAGGAGAAGCGGGAGGCCAAAGAAGTGGGTGACGAGAAGGGGAAAGAGATCAAGGGGAAGGACGACGACAGCAGGAAGGTGTCGGTGCGGGTGCGCGCGGCCGACATGCCCCTGCCGCTGCAGCGCCGGGCGGTCCGCCTCGCCTACGAAGCCATCGCCGCCATGCCGCGCCTCGACAGCAAGCGCCTCGCCCTCGCGCTCAAGAAGGTATGCCACCTCCCGCCCTACATCTCGGTAGTTAATTTCTCCTGGGAAGGTATGTCGGCATGGTTTTGTGGCGCAATGTCGAGTTATTTGTTGTGGGCCTGGTCCAGAGAAATGCGGGTATGCAGTGATGCATTTGGGTTTAGGTTTGATTTGGGTTGGTGTTACTAATGATGAGGTTGGTTGTAGGAAATGTGGCTATGGCTAACTGGCTAGTCCCCACTGTGGCTAGTCATAATTTATAACAAAACTTGTTGGGAGGGGTTTAAAATCAGGGACACATCCAGTTTGGTAAAAGAGAGAGAGAGAGAGAGAGAGAGAGAGAGAGAGAGAGAGAGAGAGAGAGAGAGAGAGAGAGAGAACCAGTTTGACATTCAGTTTGTCCTCTCTGCAATTCTTCTGAGATGAAATGGAATTCCTCGAGGTGCTTCTATAGTTGTGTGAGAATTGTGCTATGGCTTCGATTTTGATAGTTATTTTAACCTTACAGCCAATGTAAGAGGCAGGCCTTGAGGAATTCATTAGCTACCTTTACATCCTGCCTAGTAAATATGACTTGTTGGATGCTCTTTAGCAAATTGATTCGCCCATCAGTACAGCAGAGGCGATCTCGATGAGGAAGGCACCAGGGTTAGAGATGACCAGTCATGAAATGTCACGTATGCATCTTAAACTTTAGCAGGACTGTTTCATGATCGCAATGCAGTGTCTGTTAGAGTTATTGAAAGGAGCATCTTGCAGAAAGTAGGACATATTGATATTTCTAAATGACAGATATTGGCATTTGGTCCCTATATTGAAAACGTTACCTCAGACCCTAGCGCATTAGTGCAAATCATCTGCTTGTGTAGCCATTAATATCCTGTTTATGTGGACCTTCTGAATTCAACATAGGTTAGCAGTGGACCTAGATGTCGTCAAGTTCTGCCAATGTGTTGAATGAATGCAATCTTCTGTTCTCTTCATCTATTGTGTTTTGTCGCCATGCCATCTTTGTCTTGTCTAGCAAGTAGCAACTACTGTTAGTTTGCCCCCACATGTGTAACAAGCACCCCAGAGGATCATTCAGAGCAATCTGGACTTCTATTCTGTGGTAGTGTTAACTGAAATGGATCTCTAAAATGCTAATATCCAAAAGGAGATTCTTGACAAAACATATGTATTGTTATGATCTGTGTGTACAATAATTTATTTTAGCCTACATAAGATTGTTTGGACCAATAGCCTTAATTTGTCATTATGATGAAGAGATTTGTTACAGGTTTGCTGCTAAAATGACTGTTGTCTCTTGGGTTTTCAAGCTTACAGCTTAGTGCAATATTATGTCCTCCGTTTATGAAGCATTGCTTTTCTTTTATATTGAGCATTTGGTGTACCTGAGACTGTAGAAAATCATTGTATCTCTGTGCATCTCTTTCATGATATGATTTATAACCATTAGTTTTTACTCTTAATATTAGTTTCCTGTAACCTCCTAAACCTACTGAATGTATAATCTGGGTTCTAGTATTCATTTCTAGTAATATGCTGATTACTTGAGGCTATTGCTTTCCAGAACATTGGTTGCATGCATATTAGTTGTTTAACCCAGGATTTGGATGTCTTGTGACTCTGCAATCGATCGATCTTCTCCATGTTACTGGTAGATGATATTGTTTCCATTTGCCTGCAGGAATTTGATACGGCATATGGTCCTGCTTGGCATTGCATTGTTGGAACAAGCTTTGGTTCCTATGTCACTCACTCTCTGGGAGGTTTCTTATACTTCTCTGTTGACAAGGCCTATATTCTTCTCTTCAGAACCGCTGTTGAGCCACTAGGCCATCCACGATGAGGGGCCATGAAACAGTCTACTAGCTAGCGCATTCTCTATTCGACATTTGACTGCAGAAGGTTAAGGAGAGTAGAACGATCATCGCCCTCCATGCAAATATGTAGAACCAATCTGCTGTAACTAGTTTGTTTTTTCCATGTACTGTGCACTAATCTGCCATGTAAACCTTAACATGAGTTTTCAGAGCTGTAACTTGACTCAGTTCTTCTGTGCGAGGGGAATTTCCTTTTGCATCCTGTAATGCCTTGTAACCATTGTTCGCTTTGGAATCGGTATGGTCTCTGAAGTTGGAACCTATGCTGGCGAACCTCGAGATTTGAGATTCAATCATCGGCTGTGGTAGTTGCATCCAGTTAGTATAGCTGTTTTGGTAGATGCATCCAGTTATAATATAGCTGTTCTGGTATATGCATCCAGTTAATATAGCTTTTTCTGATGGATGAACTGGCTTTTAGATTCATAAATAATGTTGGTATCACATGTTCAGAAATATATTGATAGATTAAGTACCAATATTTACATCTGATCTGCATTGTCACCGTGGAGCTAAGTGAGAAGAATGAGCTAGTGTTTCATCATCCATTTTGTTCAGTTAATACTGTATTAACAAGCAGCACTCATGCATAGTGCAATTCCTATCTATCACTAGTACATCTGAAATAGATTCCGTCGCTGTCCATTATAGCTAACCGGTGAGGCGACAAAACATTACGATATGACAACGCTAAAACGAAGAGCAACACGGATCACCACCCTCTGCAGGTAGGATAGCAAGAAAATTCAGGAGTAGGCGCCTCGAGATGATCCAAAACAACCTAAATTAAAATAGTGCAGCCATGGGGATCATCTGGCCCAAAACCAACGGCGCGACCAGGTTCCAGATGCTCCTGAACTCGTCACCCCTCGACGAGGCACCGTGCTGGTGGTGGTGCTGCTGCACCGGGGCGGGCGGGCGGCGGCGCTTCCACGACTGCATGCATCCATTCAGGTGTCAGATGCCATCGGATGGGTGCACGGTGCACAGCAGGGGGATCGGGTGGCTAAACGCCGCAACGGCCGCCGGCCACCACAGAGAAGAGAACTAACCAGGCTCGTGGGAGGAGGTCCCGGTGCGGCAGCCGACGGGGAGGCCGCAGCGGGCGGGGAGCTTGAACATCTGCTCCCTGGTGACGTTGAAGGTGGCGAGCAGCTCCGGGTCGGCGAAGAGGCGGCACAGGCACGGCATCTCGGCCGCCGCGGCGTTGTGCATGGCGGTGCAGCACGTGGCCGAGGGGTGCTTGGTGGTCTTGAGGTACGCCGTGCACGGCAGCAGCTTCTCCAGGCACGGCAGCAGGTGCTGCGACGGGGCCACGCCGTGCGGGGCGCCCGCCGGGGCATGATGGTGGCGGGAGGAGACGGTGTCGACGACGACGGCGAGGAGGAGGAGCGCGGCGAGGTGCGTGCGTGGACGCATCGTCGTCGTCGTCGTTGGCGCAGGCTTCGGAATGGTCGATCGGGGTGTGATGAGTGACGATGCGAGGTTCAGGGAGGTGGAAGATCACCGGGTCCGTTTGACTTGTTAAGCCGCCCTGCTGCCGCGCTGGCCAGGGGACGACGTTATTTCAGGCAAAAGACTGATTTTGCCAAGTTCCTAGGATCACATACATACAGTTAATCAAATGGAGCGGTGAAAGAACACACTCTTGAATGAAACCCAAAAAGAATGAAAGTCTCGCTATCAAAGAAATCAAAATAACTAAATATAGACAGAAAACTACTAAAACTAAGAATGCGTAATAAGTATCACTAGATAATTGTGAAATATACATGTTTTGTATTAAAAAATATATTTAAAGATATAAATGTTGATACTATTTTCTTTAAATAACCTAGTTGTTGTTTGACTCCTCAGAAATAAGATTTTACGTTCTTTTTTTGGATGGGGCGAGTACTAGCAAACATTCAAAGTTTCTCTTAACTAATGTCAACAATCAAACCCCAGGTTGTGTAAATCCCTTTGTTTCTTAATGCATTAGTTAATAGAAACTGAACTCTGGGTTTAACTCATCTCAAAAAAAAAAAACTCTGGGTTTAACTAAACAGAAGCCTTGATGGTCCTAATGTTTGCTAGTACTCAGTTCAGTTTCTTTTAACTAATGTAACTGATATTTTTATAACAAACATTTTTGAAAATATTTTATTATATTTCTCTTTGTTTCTTAGTCCATTAAGCCAACTAGTAAATGATACATAGACCTTGGTGATGTAAACCCAGTGTCAGTTTAAACTATTCTCCAAATGGACCTAACATAGGGACCATCAAGGAAAGCATGCTTAATCGTTTCATTGCAATTATTGACTTCATGTCTAGTTTCTTTTTGCTAAGTTATCTTTTATCATTATGACTCCATACTGAGAGTACAACAATAAAAATATAAAATTTCAAGTGCAAATTTAACTTCCAGATGAATCTATTGAGAGAAAAGGGACATGATAATTGATATTGATACATGGATTGAACTGAAAATTGGCCAAGACCAAGTAAAAGTGTTTGCTTATCAATAAATGAATATGAGCCTACCTTAGCTATTAGAGTCTTGTTTGGTAGGGCTCCTCCTCAAAGGCTTACTTTGAAGGAGCTTAAGCCGTTTTGGAGAAACCACAATTCCAAAGCGACTCCGGCTCATCCTTTTTTCACCGAAAAATGGCTCCAAATAGCTCCTCCTACTAAACTATTTAGGGTCTATTTGGCATAACTCCAACTCCAGATAGAGCAGCTCCACTCTAGAATTCCATGTGGAGCTAGCTCTAAGTGGAGTTGAAGCTGTCTGTAGGGGGTGTTTGGCTAGAAGACTACTCTCAGCTCCAGAATGGTGTTTTATCAGTATGGATTGCCCACTTTGCCCTTGGTTGAACGGACCCACATGTCATCCGCAGCTCTCCCCACTCAACTCTCTCTCTCTCACTAATGAGCTGACCCCGCTCGTCAGCACCTTCTTCTTCCCACTGATGAGCTGACCGAGCAGAGCCCTCGCCGGCCGCCGGCGCCAGGGCTGGGGCAGAGGCTGCGCCTCGCCCGCTCCCGAGCCTAGGCAGGGCGGCGCTTCTGCGCCCGTGCCGGGGCTGCTCGCAGGAGCTCACGCCGAGGCCATGACGGGGTAGGTCGCAGGAGCCCGCGCTGAGTCTGCTCGTCGAATCCTGCGTCGAGGACGCCGCCGGAGGCCGTGCGGGAGCTGCACTGGCTGGGGAATGGAGGCGCGGTGGCGGCGGTGGCCGGCGGGGTGGGCGAGCTCGGGGGCGACGACGACCGCACGGGCAAGTTGGGTGAGTAGGGGGCGGCGGCATCCAGTGGGTGAGCGTCGGAACGAGTACGGGTGCGGGATAGGGTTGGGGGAGGTTAGAACATAAGAGAAATAACAGTTCGCTGGGTTGGAGTGTGTAATCGATGGTAAATGTGAGTAATTTCTTTGGAACTCTATATTTAAGTCTATTTTAGAGGGTTCTGGAGCGGGAAAAGAGGTGCTCAAGAGAATGAACTAGAGCTCCAATAACTCCATGGAGTTCGGCTGCTCCAACTTTTTTTTTGAGTTGGGGTGTTTGGCTAGCTAGAGCCAACTCTAGCCTAGAGTTTGGCTGTGGAGCCATGCCAAACAACCCCTTAGTAGGGCTTCTTTAGAGGAGCTAGAGTCGGAGAGGAGCCATACCAAACGGGGCTTGTGCCAACCAATGAGCTTATTGCTCACTATCTTTCTATGAAAAGAAAAATTCAGTGGCTTATATCCCATTATGGTTGTCACTGCATAGTGACGATTGTTGACAATATTACAGAGGCTAGGGAGCTATTCCTCCTAATTATTCCGTATCTTCCTAGAATCTACTTTTGGACCCATCAATTATATTTTCAAAAGTCCCACACGCTAAAAAACGGTCTTTGAATTTTAGTAGTCTTTTGCAAAACTTCTTTTAAAAAAACGTTAACCACCGGATTTTTTTTATAGCAGAACCACCACCGGATTTATTGGCTGATACCACAAGGCAATGGCAAACAAAGCCGTAGCTCGGCCCGGTCTGATAGGCTGCCAGGCCAGGCCTAGTGGCCTAGTTGGGATCAGGGATAGGATAGCCCGGCCCTATGTTCACTCCACAAGACAAGCACACTGGTGGGAGCAGAGGAGGAGCAGGCGACGCCGACGCCTTCGCCGCTTCGGTGACGGATCGACAGACGACAGGCGACAGCTGGGTGGCGGTTTGACCCCGGGACGGGGCTCGGCGGCCTCCGCGAGCAGTCCGGCAGCGACGCGGCGCGGGGCGCCTTGCTGGGTAGAGTGGTGCGGGTCGGAAGCAGTAATCGCGGAGCACAGCGAGAAGCATCCAGCAGGTCTGTAGCTCCTGCCTCCTGCAGACCACCACCGATTTTTGTTAAAATTTGCTCCACGGTCGTGTGTTTCATAGAGGTACGAGCAACAACTTGGAACCTTTGTCGCCTGGGAATGAACAAATAAGTAACTATCATCGGATACCCTCTACCAGACTCGTTTCGTCGTGTGCTATCTGATTGTTTTGGTAGCATGTGCATCGAATGGTGACCTGGTTGCTGGATACCTTAGTTAGTTCTTCATTTCGTTGCTATTATTGTGGATTTAGGGCTAAATTTTTGGGTCCTCATGCTGGCTCTAACATCAAGTAAACCATTTCATCGACAAGAAAACGATATTCCCTAACCTATTTTGGATAACTTGATATCTGATAACCTGTCGATTTGATTTAGATGTGAGGTGTAGCTGCTTTCTCTTTTTTGCGCAAAATTTTTAAGGGTTCTGCAATCTCTACTATGTAGCCACCTGCCACCAAGCCACATGAGTTGCGATTTAGATAATCACACACTAATTTTGTAACCTTTTTGGCACAATCTTTTTAAGGTTGTGGAACTTTTACTCTGTAGTACGTTTTAGTGGTTTAGATTGTGAGATGTAGTAGGCTTCTTTTTTTGTGCGATCTTTCAATGATTGTGGAATTTCTATTTAGCAGCCACCAAGCCATATGAGTTGCAATCAGTATATAATTATACACCTTTTTTTACGAACGTGCATGGGCACATGTTTCATTTAGAGGGAAGCAGAGAGAACAAGCGATTGGCCACTGTGCCCGTAAACAATGCGTTGGCAGTAGTTACAGTATGCGATTACACAAGGATGGACACAAAGCGACCCAGAGCAAAATAATAGAACAATGAGAACATCAGTCCAGTACTGTAATTATACACTAATTATGTAACATTGTTTCTCATTTGACAATGCAGTAAAATAGAATACAGAAATTTAATTGATCCATATTCCACTGTAACAAATGGGTGCGAATACATAGAATGAGATGGCACTAGAAGCTAAATAATAGAAAGTGTAATGATTTTCTCAAAGTAGTTAATAGATGGGCTTTTATGGTGGCAAACAGCTAAATGAACTAATCCGTTAATTTATTGGTTGATGAAATACCAGAACTTCTTTTTACCTTTGGTGTGTTCTTACCATCATGGCCTATGATGCAGTTTTGTGTACTGAAATGTAGTCATGCTTGTTTGAAAATGATAAGCTGTTTAGCATATCCAAATCTGCAGTCACATACTTATGCCATTTCAACTGTTCAAGATAGTTTTATTTTTTATTCCATGTTATTCAAGTATATCTATCCATTCATATGCTGTGGGTCCTCTTCTACCACACCATTGCAGGCACCATCACAAAACCATATGGCTTGGCAACCTTGGAGCAATAATGGCCATAGAAATTCCCCTCTAAATTCATTACCCGGAGGGGTTCCTGGACCCATGCCTCTACTCCCTTTCCAGGAGGAGCTTGCAGTTCGTAGTGAAGAAATTCGTAGAATTGCCGCTGATAATACTCATGTGCTAGAGGATATTCTGGGCCTTAGGCAAGAATTAGCTGTCATTGAAGATGAGATCCATATGCTTACCAAACAAACCATTCCCAGACTTCGTCTTCATAATGAAATGGAATACAGGGATATTATCCAGGGAGGTATGCAATTAGAGGAACAGATGCGTGCTCTTAAACCTATCAAGGCAGAAGTGTTGCTCCTAAGTTCTGAAAAGATGGAGTTGGAAACTTTGCACAAAGAGCTATCTGTGAAGGTCCAGTCATTGTACAGGGAGCTGGAGCAGATCCGATCCGAGAACAAGCAGATACCTGCTATAAGAGAAGGGTTGCATGATATACAAGAGGAGATTTTGAGGGCCAGGTTTGTGTTTTGTGATTTTATTTACAGTGCATTGATGTAGAAAATGTCTCCATAATGTTATGCTTTGTTACAGATATATATTTTTTAAAATAATCTCCTCTATTACTTAAGCAGGTTGCATTGTGTTCTGCACATTTTTAAGAATTAAAACTTTCAATAATTTCTGCTTTGTTTGTCTTTCTAAATGTACCAAGATTTGTAGGTTAACTACTAGTAATGCTCCACATGGCTAAAATTCATTTCCAGGATGGCGTATGAGCATGAGAAACGAGCAAAAATCGAGCTTCTTGAGCAGAGTCAAGCCATAGAGAGAGATTTTATCAACATAACGATGGAAGCACAGAGATTGCGGACAGAGCTGGAGAAGAGGAGGCCTGGTGTGTTCAAGCATCATGCATTTGGCTCATACTATAACAGATAGAGCATGCCATTGCATCCTCCAACTGATAGATGGGCGTCACAAAGTGTAGCTAAGGGTTTGTCGTCTATCAGAAAAATTAGTCGAAACCAGGACCAAATGTGTTTCAGTCTTCGCTATCAACTGCTCAGCCTTTGGAGGCATCAAACGCTGCGATTTTGGTTCCATGTAATAGGGCTTAATCTTATCTGTGGCTTTAGCTGCCGATTGGGCATTGTGGCTTGTGTGCGCGCTGCGCCGGATATCTGAACTTGAACTGTTAAACTGTGTTGCTTTATATCAATAAAGCAGGGGAACCTATTATTCTAAAAAAAAATGTGTTTCAGTCTTTCGGATGATCAGCTGACCAAATTATTTGCGAAAAATTTGTTATTGCTATATATCTCAATATTAAGTACTCCCTCCATTCTGAATTATATTACGTCTTAAATTTTCTAGATACATTTCTTTAATTATGTACTAAATCCGTTCCAAATTATAGTTCATTTGACTTTTTTACCCCAAGTTTGACCACTCGTCTTATTCAAAAAATTGTGCTAAATATCACTTCTTTTATTGTGATTTGCTTTATTAACAAAAGTTCTTCAAAAATGACTTAAATTTGACTATGTTTACATAAATTTTTTGAATAAAACGAGTTGTCAAATTTAGAGTCAAAAAAGTCAAATGAATTATAATTTGGAACGGACGGAGTACTTAAACATAGTGTATATCTAAGTGTATAGCAAAAGCAATCGTATCTAGAAAATTCAAAACATCTTATAACTTGAAACACGGGTCTGCTTCGCTGAAAAACCATGGCGTTGAAATAGTACGACTTATAAGACAAGCTAACAGGGTCAGTCTTCTAGGTTCTAGCTGAGCCACATCAGCAACATATTCATATTAGCCCTACGACGTAGAGTTCTAGGTTGATTTAGCTGACAATCATACGTTGCAGTTTTGCTGAGAATAACCTCACTGTTTATGCGCATGGATGGTTTTTTTCAATATGTCAAATTCAGTTTTTTTTAGTTATATATTTATGAAATACGAAAGTCCAACTATTCGGCTGCCGCGGCAAAACCCTAGCCGTGGCTGCAGGCTGTGGCCCATTATAAATAAGTTTATTTAGTGCAAATTTGATTTAAGATTTGGTTATTAAAAGCAAATTTGATTTAAGATTTGGTTATTAAAGGCAAATTTGATTTAAGATTTGGTTGGGGTGCGGCAACGGCTTTGTGATGCACAAAGGCCCAGTGGCAAGCCACTGTAGTAAACCCTTCCCCACAAAAATAAATTTAATATCAAAGTGGGCACATGACCTACATATCCCTATATTAAACTGATAAGAACGTACACTTGATCTTAGTCAGAAGGCCGAGAAAGAAGAGAGAGATTATTGGAGAGTAACTCTACACACTGTGACCACAGATGCAAACGGCAACAAAATGTGGAGCGGCACAAGTAGTTGCACCGGTTCCATGTCTGTGCCACCTCTTAAAGAAGTATTTTTTTACTGCTGGTCCCAACTACCGCAATGCATGCTGGATGAGGTCAAGGATTCTTGATTTGACTGCTGGTCCCAACTACGTTGCCACCCCCTTATTATTATCTTTAAGAAAAAAATCTACATTATCTTCGTCAACTTTCACAAAAGCCCCACTTCTTCTCCATAAACTTCAAAACCGGGCAAAACACCTACCTTAACTTTTAAAATCTACGTCTTACCTCTCTGGCCTGTTATAAGTTATTTTGAAGGTAGTTTTGTCTTTTTCTTTTTTATTTATTTCGACTGAATCTTTGAAAAATCATAATAAATCACAGAAAAATTATAAAATAGAGAATCCAATTTTATTAGACTCTACATGAGTATACAGTGAATATATAATATAGTATGTTTTAGTACAAAGTTTTTGTTATAGCTTTAGATCTATGCTTTTCTGTAATTAAATAGAATAATTTATAGCTGCAGTTTCTATGGTCCAATTGTGGTAAAATTTTTATGGTGGACCAATTCTTATATGCTTAAACTATAGTAAAAATTTCATACTCATTGGATCATGTATAACTTAGTTATAAATTTTATTTAGATTTATGCTTGTTAAATATAAATAAATCTATAACACGCTGATGAGGAGGGTGATATCCCTTGGCGTATGCTCTTTGCTGATGATGTGGTGCTAGTTGACGATACTAGGGCGGGGGTTAATAGGAAGTTAGAACTATGGAGACACACGTTTGAGTCGAAATGGTTCAGACTTAGTAGGACTAAAACCGAGTACATGAGGTGCGATTTCAGTGCGACTAGGCACGAGGAGGGAGACGTTAGCCTCGATAGGCAAGTGGTGGCCAAGAAGGATACTTTTCGGTATTTAGGGTCGATGCTACAAAAGGATGGAGACATTGATGAAGATGTTAGGCATAGAATTTCAGCCGGCTGGTTGAAATGGCGTCAAGTTTCTGACGTTCTCTGTGACAAAAGGGTGCCTCAGAAGCTGAAAGGTAAGTTCTATAGGACGGCGATTCGTCCGGCGATGAGGAGCTGGATTACTTCGTGCTTCGAGCAACACAAGGGCTGGCAATAGCTTGAAGACTAAATCTATATATAAAGGGAACACATTAAAATCAACAACAGGAAACAGACGAATATAGAGGACTAAAAATCTACAAATACAAAGTGACACGGATGTTAAAAATAAATAAAGGCACCCTCAACCAATTGTAGCTTGACGCCACCTGCCAAGCAGCAGGGTACCTGTAGGCCATTCTAGCACAGCAGACAGCACAATGGAGCTCTCCAATTTCCAGCTACCACAAGCACAATAACAAGAACCCAGAGCACATGTCCGATTCACCAGTAGATTGTTTACTGCCTATCTCCAGACTCTGATTTTTTTCCGTGGCTTCCTCCTGTGCCAAGCAATTTGAAACTGAATATTCAGGGATTGACTCCACAAAACAATAGGATGTTAGTGAAAATATCTATGGCGTAGGAAAACCAAGATGTCGGAAGCCCACAGGGTCAAGCTGAATGATTAAAGTGCTGGCCTTATAGGATTCCTTACTCAGGGTATCCAGCTCCGAGATGGCCTCATCAAAAGCCTTACACAAACATAGCAGAATCAAGAGACCAAGAGTACAGCCCTGCTATGCCAGAAAAGGGATGAGTTCGAGATGCTGAGGCCTGAGATAGATCAAGGGCAAGAAATATAAGGAGAGTCCACTTAATGGCAAACACTGAACCAAGAAAATTAACTCCACCAGAAGAAATGTAAGGTTACTATCCTAAAGATTCCTGAACTGTATAAGAAACAGGTGCCAAATTGTCATTTGCTTATGCTTGCTATTTTTGCTCATCACTTGTCACTTGATCTTAATTTTTTCTTTATTAAGAACCTTAGAATTGTTATTTAGTATCATGATACCTTATCACTATCTTCAATTCTTCATCAGCATTTTAGATTCAACTCAGCTTTAGTTGCTTACACTAGTCCTATTCGTTTTGCTGAAATTTGACTTATGCTGATTTGTTGTGAGAGAAAAACACTGTTCCTTCGCCGAAAAATACTAACATGTTGCACTAGTTACAAGTTATAGCTAAAGCCAGGTTATTTCATAACAGTTGTCAGAACTGTGAAATGCATAATAAACTCAGTTCACATTTTCCACATAGCTCACATTCAGATCATATTTTCATAAGGATCACAAAAAAGAAAAAAAAACACAGTATACAGTTCATGTAATGGATCGAGAAATCAAACCTGATTGGTGAGATTGCAAGCACGGTCAGGAGAGTTTGAGAAGTTGAGCACCAGCCCAAGCCTAATAGGATGGGAGGGGGGGGGGGGGGGGGGGGGGGGGGGGGGGCAACTCTGCCAGAGCAATATCATGAAAGATTTAGCAGAAAAAGAATTAGCAACACATTACAGAGAATGATAAATTGGACATATGAAAAGGCTAATGCCCTAGCCAACAAAATTTAATATGAGAACTGTGAAATGAAGGACAAGCAAATTAACTGAGCAGCTTTGTATGCCACCATGGTGTTCTCGGCTGCATCTTTCTTCTCAGATCCAGTTTTAAACTCCACATGGTACCTGATACACCTGGATTCAACCTAAAAGATACATGGTGCAGCAAAATAGAATTTACAGGAAACTGAAGTGCCGATAGTATTATCATAATAGATTAATAGTATAATACCTAGATTAATAGTATAATACCTGTACTAGTCACCCTTCATCTTTAGTAGAAGACCTTGGACTTTGGAGCTGTAGATGAGGGGACAAGGTGGGAATCAAGGAGCTTAAGGATTCCATCACAGACCTTGGTGGATGCAACTTCAATCTTGCTACGGTTGTCCTTGATGAGAGTGACATGGTCCTCATTGCCATGGCCTTCTTCCTTCTGCTCAACGGACGATATGATGCACCAAGAGGCACGTTGGGCTCCAAAGACATTCTTGTGGGAAACTGACAGAAGGTTGCGCTGCTCCACACTAAGCTCCTCAGAATCAACTGTCTTAGTCACCTTCTCCATGAACTCATCTCTTGATACTCTCAGTCTCAACCTGCTCCGCAAGCATATCCATGTGAAAGTGAAACTTTTTCCTCACGGGAAAGCTCACCAGGCAGCGACACAATCACTATGTATAGTTTCTACCAGTCCACCAAAGATCAACTGGAATTTCAAGGGAAAAAGAAAACAGATTTACCTAAACAGTGAAGCAATTTTGTAAACTTTATCCTACAAAAAATACAGAGTTACCTAAATAAATATAAATGATTTGGAAAGAAGATCAAAATTTGGGGGCACGATGTGAGAAAAAAAAATTACCAAATGGATCCAACTGAAATGAACTACATGAACCCACAAATATACATGATGGCCTCATTAAATTTAAATTTTCAGTTTGAGAAAATCATATTTCGTCCAAATAAACATTGGCAATCAGTATACAGCCGTTGCGTCATATTTGCTTAACAAGCCTAAGAACAGCATGCAGACACAGGAATAAACTGAATTTTAGTTACACAAATCAACATCTCAGCTATTCCTCACATTGATTAAGATATTATAAGCTAAAACAGCTAAGTCCTTTTCCTTTCCATGGGAATGAGAAAAGGATTTCAAACCCCAAAAAGGGCTCACCCTTGGCTGACACATGGGGATTTAAAAAACACCATGGCACAACAGCACAAAGAGCATGATGCATCTCTCTTGGCACATCACATATATGTCATGGAAACTTTACACATTAGCCGATCATGTGTAATTTAGGTACAACACACAGACTTGGTAGTCATCCAATACACTATTGCACTCCATTCCATATTTCCATCCAATCTCACTCAGCTCATTTGCCTCCCTATCAGTACATCCGCACCAATCTAAATAGTCTTCTCTGCCCACCAATCCAAGTGACTTTATCACCTTCTTTACTCCCACAAATGCAGTGAAGAACCACAATCTAATCACCTGACATTACATAAGCAGCTTGTGGTGATGCTGCATGGGAGGTAGGCTCCTATTTTTTCACAAACTTGATCAGTGATCACCCACATTGGCCACCTCCATTCTAATCTCTATCTTTATCCTTGTCCTTAGGAGGAGGTGGAGGAGCATTAGGCATATTCAGAAAGAACGAGGTCGAGAGCAGAGACAGTGAGACTTGGACCTGATCCCGGCCCATCCTCACCGGCAACTGCCGCCTCTGCTGCTGCCCGGGCGGCGGTGCTCCAGCCGCACGCTGCTGGACCGGCCGGATGTACACCTCGTGTAGGCGCCGGAAGCCGCCAAGCGAAAGCACGACGGTGCGAAGCATCTGCTCGGAGAATCCAGTGTAGGCCCAGTCCCGCAGGCACGCCGCCTCCCACAGCCGCTCGTCCCGCGCCAGCACGCGCCACCCGCGGCTCACGCACGCCGCGGCCGCCAGCGTCCGGGCCTCCGCCCGCATCAGCACCTCGAACACCAGGTCCTCCCCGAGATCCGGCACCCTCACCTGCTCGCCCCCTCCGGATTCGGAACCTGGCGGCGGCGCCGGCGGCTCGCCCACCCTTGCGTCCTGCGGCAACTGCACCGCCAGCGGCAGCGGCGGTGGAGCCTGCGTGGACGAAGACAAGCACTCGCCCGCCACGCTGGAGCTTGGGGACGGCTCCTCCGTCCGCTGCTTCTTACTCGGCTCGCCTGAGGGCGAGCCGCCAACGCCCGTGGCAGCGGGGGCCGGGGCCCGGTGGTCGTCGCCGCCGCCTGACGAATCGGAGCGGCACTTCATGGCCGGCGATTCGAGGCAGCCTTGCTCGTCGGTAAGTGAAGCGGATGAGCCTGCGTGAAGCAGTGCAGTTTATTATCTATACTGGGAAGGATCGGTCTCTGTTTCGCAAAGCTTGAGCTAAGCAACTTTTTAGCAGCTTATATGCTTTTTGCCACTTCTTCATGGGAAAGTACTACCTAGATAAAAAAATCTGTGGTGTTTGCCATACCTAGCTTTTTCTCGATACCCTCTCACCAGAGCTCGGCATCCGGCGGCCGCGCGTTCTCCATCTCCGTGGAGCTCGATAGCCGAAGCTTAGCGCCCTCTCCTTAGCCTCCTTCTTCCTTCCCGAACGGCGCCTATCCGGACGACGGCGCGCGATCTGTGGCCGCAGCACGTCGATCCATGACGGCGCCGCGTGGATCCGGGCGGTGGCGGAGTCGATTTGGGTGTGGAAGATCCGGGAGTGCGGCAGCGCCAATCCGGGAGCGGGCGGGGAAGCAGCGCGGGGATGAAGATGAGAGGCGTCAGGCGTCCGTGGTCGGAGAGGCTCCTTTTCCCCGGCCCCGAGCTTTTTGGCTTAGCCCTTGTTTTGTTTAGATCTCAAATTCTTCCCCAAATTTTTTTTAGGTGGGTTCACTTTGCGAAAAGTAGCTGAAAAGTTACTGTAGCATCTTTCGTTGTTATTTGGCAAAATTTATCCAATTATGGACTAACTAGGCTCAAAAGATTCGTCACGACGTTTACAGACAAACTATGCAATTAGTTATCTTTTTTACCTACATTTAATGCTCCATGCATGCGTCGAAAGATTTGATGTGATAGATAGAAGAGGAAATATTTTGGGTTGGAATGGGGAGTGAACCAGGCCTATGCAAAAAAGAGATTCCCCATCACATCAAAATACCGGCAAATGCATAGAGTACTAAATGTAGATGAAATCAAAAACTAATTGCACAGTTTTGTTGTACTTTGCGAAACGAACATTTTGAGTCTAATTAATCAATTTTTGAATAATTTTTTTCACTAAAAACAAAAATTGCTACAGTGTTCCGACAGAAACACTATATCAACTTTCCCCGAATGAGGTGCTGCTTTCAGGATCTAAACACGGCCTTAATTTCCTTTTTTCCTGACGTTTTTTTGTGTCCCCGTGCATTGTAAAGGGCGGCCAAAATTATAATTGCGTTGCTACAGAAGATTTAAAACTATTAATACAATAAGAGTACGTATGAAAAAATAAGACTACATACAAAGAAAATAGTAGGTCAAGAGCTTCAAAATTTGCCACGTAATAATAAGAGTACGGAAAAAATAGTGGATCAAAAATCAACAGATAATATAAAAAAATCTTGAAAATAAAAGTGATTAATATCAGTAAATTCATCCGAGACAAACAAAATTCTAGTGCTAAGTTCATCGATAACCCAAGTGGACTAAATCAAAGTACAGTACTAATAATATCTCATATCTAAGTGAGCCAAAATCTGAAAATCATAAGATCAAGTGAAGTAAATTCAAACAACAAACGCCCCGTTCGGCTGGGCTGATAAGCCGGCTGAAAAACACTGTTGACTGATTTGTTGTGAGAGAAAAACACTGTTCTGGCTGAAAAAACAAGCTGGAAAAGACGGATTATAAGCCGGATGAACAGGGCCAAAAGCAGTCAGCAGCATCTCCCAACAGCCAACGGTACATGACACTACAGATGGCAACGGACAATATCCGCGCGGATAGTGGCTTCGCATGCCCGCACCCGCGAGCAAAATCTCCAGCCCGCACCCGCGCCCGCCACCCGCAACGGGCAGCAACCTGTGCCCGTGCTCGCTATCCGCAGGCATGGCTCACCCGCGGGCATGCCCGTGTGCCCGCCGGCTGGTCAACGAGGACGACGCGGCGAGGACCCCAGCCTGCGGGGCGGAGCTTCAACGTGGCGGGTACGGCTGCCTGGGTCGGAGCTTTGGCGCGGCGAGGATGGCAGCTTGTGGGGCGGAGCTTCGGCGCGGCGGGGACGGCTGCCCACGAGTGGAGGAGCCGTGCCGCGCGCTCGCCGCGAGTGGAGGAGCGACGCCGGCCACCGCGACCGCGACTGGGAAGGACGGAGGCGCGATGGTGGGCGGTCGCTGGATCTGGGCTGTGGCCTGGGGGACGGACCCGGGGACGGTGGCCAGTGGCTGGATCTGGGCTCGGGGAGGTGTGGATCGGGGGCCAGCCACAGGAACTCCTAGGAGGGCGCGGGGCAGGACGGCGTCCTCCGCCTCGGCGAGGGCGGCGGCGGAGGAGGAGGTGGCGGAGCTCGGGAAGCGGTGCTCGCAGAGCCTGGGACGGGGGACCGGGTGGGCCACTGGGTAGCGGCGGCGAGGAGCACGATAGAGGGAGGAGGCGGAGCCTGGAAATGCGGCCATGCGGGGTGCAGGCGAGACGGCGTGCGGCGGTAGAGGTGGGGAACGAATCAATGAAACTAGGGTTTCTTTCAATATATACTTGTTCTCTGTGACCCCACCTGTCAGGTAACTAAGGCGGGATTGCGGATACGGGCAGACTATTTTCTTACCCATTAACGAATGCCCATTGGGTCTAGATCTGTGCCCGCACCCGTGCCCGCGGATGCAGTTTGACGCCCGTATCCGCGCCCGCCGGGTTTCATACCCGCGGGTACGCGGGTATTCTGTGTCCGTTGCCATTTTTACATGACACTGAATAGGTCTACACTGAGCTTGCCGATCAAGGTACATGACATTAAGCTTGTTGATCAAAGTACAAGACATTGAGCTCATATAGGTGAAGTATTGAACCAATAAAATTAAGCAGCAGTAGGCAATTGCACACCCAACAGTAGGCAGGAGAACAAGCCATGAGGCATCTCTGCTCGCCTGCAATGTTGGAAGAGGAGGAACAACATTGTATTCAGGAACGATCGTACTACAATTCAAGGAGCACTGATGGCTTGCAAGGTTGAGGATCATCTCTGGAGAGTGCGATTGCCGAAGAAAGACATGGAAGTTGCTGATAAATGGTGTTCAGTATTAGTTAACGCAATGTAAAAGCTCAGTACAAACCATGTAATGTTTTTTCAAACATTTGGCTACAACATAATATGAATTAGGTGGGGGATTCTCTCTTCCCCCCCCCCCAGCCGACTTATAAAAAAAAGATAGGAGATCATAAGATTGACACAGATTAGATACTGAATTCATGTGTATAAGAAAATATTCTAGGTCGCACAGATTAGATATTATACGTCAGATTGACACAATTATTTTTCCATTACCATTTCATTTTTTAACTATCTAAAATTCTGAATAGCCAAAATTGTGTTGCAACATTTGAAAACGCACAGGATCATAAACTGAAAAAAAAAATACAGAAGGCATAGGGAGTAACCTGAAGCAAATGTAACCACCCTAACCGTCTTCCTCTTCTAGTCCATAATTTGTCACCATCATCATGATCCATAATGCTGTCACCGTAATTGCATTCTGACATTTTCTTCATGATTACTATGCCATCCGCCTTTTCTTCAACAAGTAATTCAGTGAAATGATTCCAAATCGGTGAAGTCTTCTTTTTCTTCTTTAGAGCCCTGACTGTGGCCGGACTTCTTGCTGGGTCCCAGTCCCAGTCTCAGCACCATCTGCACCAGTAACCTCTATATGAGGCTCTGTCTCCCTCTCACTTGCAATCACATTGGCAGTGGCAGCTAATTTAGGATATGAACTGCATGTAAAAATTACTGACAGAAACTATATCCTTGTAAAAAACTATATCTCCCTCATAAATATTATATATTCAGTTAAAAAACATGTCAAGTTTGTCTGTTGCCTGGTTAATGATGAAATACCATCGTTTGTGATACTTGACAGTCACAAAGGGATCCACAAACACAACAGTAGGATGTGGAGTAGGTGTCATATTCATCAGATTTTTTTTTTACTTTACATCTAACACTGCTTTTCTCAGCAACAGAACTTAATCATTCACGTATGTGTACGAACTACGAAGGCATCTTCTTTTTTGATGATCTTGTTCTTGAAACCATGACTATTAATCAGCTTCACTACGACACCTTTTGTTCCCAAATCTGTAGCTAGACAATAGAGCGGCAGATGTAGCAAGATGCTGCCAGTCCTAGAAGGCTAGAAGCAGCCATCGTCAAGAAGCAAGAATGAGTCACCTTTACGGAAAGCAGGGGAAGATCTGGAGGGGCAGCAGGAGTAGTAGCACCCGCCGACACTCGTCAGGCCTGTCATGAGCTCGACCTCGAATCGAGTTGGGGTTGTGCTCGTCGCATCAGGAAGTGGAGCCCCCGCCCACCGCCATGGCCCCTAGGAGCACGCCAGCACAGAGCAGAGCGGAGACTGTGGCTCCTCGGCTTGGCGCGCAGCGCGACCCAGCGGTTGGGGTGGCGCAACTCCTGCCTCCGCATGTGAGCCCCCGATGACTCGGCCTCGCCGTCGGGCTCATGGTCCGCGGCGCCTCCCATCGTCGCGGCGGAGCAAGAGCATCGAGTATGAGGTTTGGAGGTGTGGAGGAGTTGGTGTTGGTCAGACACGCGGAGCTAGGCGGAGGGCGGGGGCGGGGCGGGCGGGGGCATTGGACGCTTTGCAGGAGGACCGCGAGAGTGAGACTAGCCATACTCTAAAACGATCCTTTCAAAAGCCTTAGAGTACAAATAATGATTAAAAATTACTGTATTAGGTACTCTAAAATGATACTCTATTTTTTCTCTCACTTTATATTTAGGTTCTGTTTGGCAGGGCTTCTCCAGCGGCTTCAGGAGCTATTTGGAGCCATTTTCTATTAAACGGGATAAAATAAAACGGCTCCACCGATGAAGCACCTAAAAACGTGCTCTCACATAACTTTGGGGTGAGAATGAGCCAAAAAGAGTGGCTTCTTCTGGCTTCACCTCATCCTACGTGGCGTTCTGTGAGAGCATGTTTTAAGGAACTCTGCATGTAGAGCTGTTTTGCCAAACGATTTACCAAAACGGCTCTAACTCCACCGATAGAGCTGTTCATGGAGTTGAAACACAAAAAATGGCTTCGCTGGTGAAGCGGAGCCGTGCCAAACGGAGCCTTAGAGTGATACAGTGTTTGCTCTATACTCTATAGTGGCGGGCCCCACTAGCTAAACAAAGGAAAAAATACTATAACTCACAAACCAAAAATCCAAATTAAATTTCGATTGCACCATTAAATTCGTCTCAATAAATCCTTCAAAACTAGATCACACATGAATATATTTAGATAAAGTGACAAGTGAGTCTTACAGTGGATAGAGTGGATAGAGGATGATATAGGTGATAGATGGGTACGAAAGAATTGAGTATAAAGGAGAGAATCTTGTTGACTATGACGTTTAGAGGATGAATATAGAGGTCCACGAGTGCGAGTAGTCTGAGGGCAGAGGCAACGAGAGATGAGCGAGAGATGTAGCAGTCTTGTTGGCCCACCTGTCGGCGCACACGGGAGAGACGACGGAGCGGGGAGCATGCCGAAGTCGAGAGGCACGTTGAAGTAGGTGTTGACGTCTCCTGTCTCGTCTCTTTAGGAGTAGAGATTTCAAAGCAACAAGATTACAAGACGAACACCGGAACACGAAAAACATTCCTCGAGTTCTCATGAACGCTGAAGGAAGCCATTTCCTTTGCAACATAGTCAAATTCAATGCATGAAGTTACATCAAGTATCAACCTGTTTCCAACCGTCCATCTTAAATCTGAGTTCACAGTGTCAATTAATGTAGCGTAATGTCATTATTCATTATCACGCAAAAAAATTGGATTGACAAATCACAAATCTTTTATATTTAGGCTCGATTTGTCCGCGTCTCTCGACCGTGTGGTGTGCTGGATGAGCTCAGTGTAGGATCAAGTGAATGTAGCATTTGGTGAAGTTCTTTGCTTCACTTGAACGCCGGATCGCCCCTTTGAAAAAAAATATGTACTTTTTAGGGTAGATTCTCTGGCTTAAAAAACAGTTGGCTAAAGTTGAGGAACGAAACTTTAGATCACTTTAACTGACTTGTTTGATCTAAAGTTTTCGTGAGATTCAGTAAATTTTAGATGACACTTTGATCTCTTGTT
Organism: Saccharum hybrid cultivar R570; assembly: GCA_038087645.1. NCBI lineage: Eukaryota > Viridiplantae > Streptophyta > Magnoliopsida > Poales > Poaceae > Saccharum > Saccharum hybrid cultivar. Next base: position 2,443,910 of record JAQSUU010000191.1, on the reverse strand, counting down.
TAGAGCCTTATCAAGAGTTAAAGTGGTCTAAACTCTAGTGGTTAAACTTTAGATCATGGGATCGAAAAGTCCTTAGACCTGTAATGTGTCGCTTGAGTGATACCAAGAGAGGAAAAAGCTGATTCTGGCACCGCTCTACACGTTGTAGCAAGAGAAGTTAACTATCACTGGTGCTAGAAAAACGAAGAGCGAAGCACGAACATGTGCCGGTTGCAAACCGATGCCTAGGAAATAAAATAGTATTTCATTGGCCACCCATTTACCTCGGCCGGCTCACATCAACTGCGCATGGTCTGTTGCTTCTATTTTTTACTTCCCTTTTCTCTCACTTGTGAGACCCATGAAGTGATGCCTTGTATGCGCATACACGGTGGTCTATGAAGAGTGATGCCAAAACTTGGACACGGAGCCCTTCTTTTTTCTTGGCACTACTGTAATACTGTGGACGCCCTTAGTATCGGAGATTTAGAGATGCTCTAAGGACCGATTGCAGGGTGAGAAAAACTAGAAGGACGCGATGGCACTACAGGATGATCGTGTGCCTATATAAGTCATTAGCTTGTTCGCTGGAGCTGAAATCTGACTGATCTGACTTGTTTTTTTAGAGAAAAATACTGCTGAATGGCTGGCTAATAATCTCAAGCGACTAGGGCGCATGTTTGGCGAAGTTCTAGCTTCTTAGAGCTGGTTACTTGTAGCTCTAAAAAATTCTAGATCTAGAGCTACAAGCATGTTAAGTACATTTACATGACTTCTTTTGTTTAGTTTATATTTTGAATTAAACAAAAATATTTAAATTACTTTAATTTAGTCTACAAACTATAGATCCAACGTAGATCTCAGAGTTAAAGCTATGTCAAATAGGCCCAGTGTAACACTAAGAGTATTATAATAAAATAGAGGGGTTTGTTTAAGTTTAAAATTAGTTGTATTTTATTTTTTATGGAGAGAGTACAGTCATCCTGCTTCTGTGTTCAATGATTCTGACGAATAACGCTATAGCCAAGAAGCCAGAAAATGGCGTCGTGCTTTAGCATCGAGTGGGCCAAGGAATCAGCCAGCCAGCGGGCTCCGACACGTGACGGCTACCTAACTTTTTTTTTAACGGAGCACTGACATTATTTATTTGGTAGAATAAGAATTACAAATTCTATCTGGACTATTTTTTTTTGGAACAAGGGGTTGCTTATGCCCCTGGCCTTATTTGAAGACTTACTAGCAGTGCGGTGCGGGGGTTTAAACCCCCGCCAAGCTTGGCCACTGGGATAAATTTACAGACCTTCCTGCTAATATAAAAGCGTGAACGCTTGTATGAAAGATCGGAGATGGTAGACCAACAGAGAGGCCCGATTAGAAAAGCTCGGGGTCCATTACAGCCCAATATCTTCTCGACTCAGGGTGGCCCGGCTCCTATTTTATTGTTTGCCTTCTTTACTTCCTCAGTGATACTAGATTTTAAATAAAGGAAATATAACGCAAGAAGAAGGACGACGCTCGGTGACAATGGCGCTTGTCGTTTCATTAGGCAGCAGGGACTTACGGGTCTTTTTTTTTTGAAACCGTGACAAACAATGGTTGAGAGGCGAGAGACGAGTCGAAGCTTAATAGAAGAGAAAAAAGAAAGTAGTTTCATCTAGATGAAAATCCATAGACAAGATATCCAAGTCGTAATATGCCTTATACTAGTCAAATGCAATGAGAACGAGTATATATAAAATATAAAACACTAAAAAAACAAAAACGTCCTTTGCAAAATAATATTTTAACCATCAATTGATTGTCATTTAATGACATTTAATTAGCTCATTGCTATGAAAAGCCGCGGAACGGTAATGCTCAGAAGTCGGCGTGTGTTCATCCAAACATCGCTTTCTGGGTCTGTGGGCTACCGGTCCAACAGGCCTGCTTTCTCTCTGTGTCTTCTCATCTCTCTTAAAAATATCTCTCACTCCCGTACTCGTCCATCGCGTGCTGTTGTGTCGTACGCTTGCCGCTGCCATCTTCCGCGCCACATGGCTCCCCCCACTAGCGTTGCGCTCTATCCCGCATTGTGCCCCCTCGGTTGCCGCGCCGTGCTCCATCCTTCTCCGTGCCCACTCCAGCTCGCTCGTGTCGCACCCCTGCTGCTCCACGCCGCACTGTGCCCTGTCCTCCATGTGTGCCGAGGTGCTGCTAGGGTACTGCCGACATCGTCGTTCCCCACTATAAGGTTGTGGTTGTTGTTGACGCCGTGGCCTCCGCGACACGTGACCTTAGCACGGATATGTTGCAATGATAGCGCATGTTGCAAGCATATGTTTCAAGTTTTGGACGTTTCAGAGGTATGTTGTAATTGTTTCATATGGATGTTGCAAGTAGATCGGGGATGTTGCATATGTTGCAAGTGTTTCAGAGGTTTATTCAAAATGTTTCATATATTTGAGATGTATGTTGCAAGTATTCTGATCTAGATGTTGCATATGTTTCACACATATGTTGTAATAATATGTTTCAAATATTTTAGTTGTTTCGGTCTTATGTTGTAGTAAGTGTTTTTCATGTTACAAGTTGCAAGTGTTTTATCTGGATGTTACATATGTTTCACACATATGTTACAAGTGTATGTTTTAAATGTTTTATATGTATATTGCATTCACGTGTTTCATGTTGTTCGAAAAGTCAGGTGGCGTAGGGAGTGATGGTGGCACGACACGGACGCTCGGGAATGAGGCGCGGTGCGCCGATGTCTTGCAGACGGGGCGCGCTGGGGACCGATGGTTAGGGCACGATGGGGGGCGGGATGCGTGTTTAGGGTAGGGCAAACGACCTCGAATCGAGGTGGCGCGGGCGCTACAACGGGGTGGGGTGTGTGTGCGGAGCGAGAAAAAAATCAGCAGATGGGAGCAGGCTATGCGGGCGTCCATACGCTAGCACAGCCGAAAATAGAAAAACATTTTCTATATTTTAAACCAACAACTTCTCTTCTGCGGATCACCGTATTATATATATATGCATCAATAACACACACTGATGGTGCGTAGATAAATTACTCATATAAGCTCTTTGGAGGATTTAACTCGCAGATCTCGAGGTTGACAAAGTCATCACTTTAGGCTTTATTGTTGAGAGGTACGTACATAGCACTAAAAGATAACATTAAATTCTAAAGTAGATCTAGAAAAATACAAATCCTACGTCAAGTCAAGAATTGAAATCCTAATAAACTGGTTTTGCTCGTAATAAATCTAAGCCCCTTAACTATGCAACATAATTTTTTTAGTTTCAATCAAATTTTTCAATGAGATTGGTTTACTAAAAAGAAAGTAGGGTAGACAAAACTTAGGATCTGTTTGGAGGGCTAATCACTAGCAGCTAAAAGATAGCCCAAATTAGCTCTAGTGCGTTTAGACAAGAGGGCTAATATGTGAGCTATTTTGGGCTTTTTTATCTAGATCTTCAACTAGTTATTAGCCAACTAGCTAGTTAACTATAGCTAATTTGGACTAATTTTTAACCCAATGTGTACACCCTTAGCCTAAAAACATTTCTAGGCTCCCTCGTTAATATCTCAACTTCAAATATTGTCATTCAGTTTCAACAAGAAAGACGACTTTTATTAGTTCAACTCCACATACTCAACTATCTTGAACATTGAAGAAAATAGGAACCTTAATGAAGCGCCTGGCCCCTCTCACCTCGTGACTCGCCCTAGCACTGCCGCCGGCACCGTCTCCGTCTTCTATCACCGTTGGTCCCCCTCCCTTCCCCCTCTGACATCTCATTGGAGACCGGAGGAAGTGGGCTGGGATTCATCGTCTTTTAATAAGTTTTCTAGTAGATCGAATCCTTAGGCTTAGGGGCTCTCAATGCCAAGTTTCTTGGTGTCGGGGATTTATCTCATTCTCTTCCTCTCCGGCGACGGTGAGGGGGCAGTGTGAAATCATTTTTTCCATGACGACTCTATTGAAGATGAGGGCGACAACTACGGCGTTAGCAACTTTATCGGCTTTATCGGCATAATGACATACAAACTTTTCTTTTCGAATGACGACATCAAAATGGAGACAGTGTCGCCGCCATGGAATAATGAGAATAAGTTTCAAGCCAGTCTTCCTCGTTCTTCGGTGGTAGAAAGAAGAATGAGACAAGAAAGGATATGTTTCTCAACTCAGCCTGTAGGAATATTGGCGGTCGTTCGTTAGGCATAGTTGTCAGGGTTTTTGTTGAGTGTTTACCTACGCGGTCATCCATAAAAAGCATCATAAAGGTTGGATTTGAGTTTTAGAACTCTTCACAGCGTGAGTATAGTATAGATGAAAATCAATTTCTAGTTATATATAGTGTATTTCAGAGTTCTTATAACATGATGATGTACTCAGAATATAATATATAATCCTTCGTTCGTTTCAAATAAACCCTATCTAGAACAGACAACACTATCTATTTTCGAGGACGTGCGGTGTGGGCTTTGATTGAAGGTGGGTGAAAGGAGATGTCACGAAGGTGGAGCGCAATTAGGGCAGGCGCAATGGAAGCAGCACCTAGTGTTAGCCCTAGTATAAAGCTGTTCTTCACGTACTCCAAGGATGAGCTGGAGCCAATACTCTCATATCGCAAACAACACCTCCCTTTGCTACAAACAACACATCTCTCTGCTATGGTTTAGGACCTGCTCAGCTTTTGGTTAGCTTTTTATGTCCTCTCCTATGCCACAACGCGAGATAGGGTGTTGTTTTAACTTTTTCTCTGACCAAGCTATCGCCTGCTGCACAAGAGAATCTGACATCATTTGAAGGTAACATCTGTGATGATTTGGACGATGGTTGCATAGCTAGAGGTTGAGGCAGCACGCCATGTTGGAGCGTTGGGCATGGCCTTATCACACATTCTCACGGGCCTCTTGTGTGCTACAGCCGTTTAGTGCAGCGTGCAGGTGAATCGGCACGAAACGCCCGTCATCATTTCAACTCCGGAAACATTTGCGTTGCCGTTGGAAGCGGAACGCTGGATCCAGCGCAGCAAATCGCCAACGCCGAAGCAGCCGCTCGACATTTCCGTCCTACCCAAGCCGCTATCCCCGCGTCCAAGTGCCCCCCCGCCGTCCCAGCCGGACCGCCGGACGCCGGTCGCGCTCCGCCCCAGCACGAACACCCCGAAGCCTACTGGCCGTTAGCTTCCCATTCGTCGCGTCGCCAGCCGCCTCGCTCCAAAAGTACAAACCCCTACCCTACACCACAGCAACCTCGCTCGCGGACTTGCCGAACCGCGTCCGCTTCCGGCTTCCCCTTGCCCCCCGGAATTCCGCGCGACGTCGCCATCAGTCACCCCGGCAGTTCGCTCGCGCAGGTCATCGTCTCCGCGATGACCGAAACGGTTACTCCGCTAGTCGGCTAGTCCCACCACCACTAGCGCCGAGCAGTTAGCCAGTTACCACTACTCTCCGCGTCGCCGCTAACTGTTCCAGGACGTGTCTCTGCTAATCCCATTCGTCATACCGGCCGGCCCCTCCCCAATCGCCGCCGATCGCAGCCATGTCCTCATCCTCCACCTTCTCCTCCTGCGACGGGAGTGGGAACCCTAGCCCCGCCGCGGCGGCGGGGGCCGTCTCGGCGGCGGCGGCGGCGGCGGGCCCCGCGGCGCAGTGGCCCAGGCGGCAGTGCCGGGACGTGTTCTGGCTGGTGGTCTTCCTCCTCCACCTGCTCGTCTTCGGCGCCGCGCTCGCGCTCTTCGGCCTCAACCGCTTCCGCCAGGCCGACCGCTTCAACATCGGCCGCTACGCCAACCTCACCGCGGAGCCCTGGGGCACCACCGGCACCCCCGCCGGCTCGCCGGACCCCGCGCCCGCGCCGCCGCCGCCCTCCGTCTACCGCTCCGAGGACCCCTCCGTGCCGGCCTCCGAGCTCACCGAGACGTACTGGAAGTACTACGGCGCCGCGGGCGCCGTCGGGGCCGCGCTCGCGTGGGCGTGGCTCGCGGCGGCGGCCTGGAGGAAGGACGGCGGCAAGGTGGTCATGCGGACCGCCGTGCACTGCCTCACGGCCTACCTCGCCGTCGTCAGCGTCCTGTGCTTCTGGGGGAAGCACTTCTTCTGGGGCGTCGCCCTGGCCGTCGGCGCCGGCCTGCACTTCCTCTACGTCATGTCTGTGCTCGATAGGTACAGCTCACAACAACACTATGTTCTGAATTTGTCTGTAAAAATTGCCTATTCCATCTCATTTCAGACGAATTTGGATTTGGACTCTAGTGAATGTGGGTCTGATGCCTCACACCGAGTAGGAGAGCGAGTTTCTGCAAATAACATGCAAATTCGAAGAATATCCACTCGCAATGCCTTACCCTGTTGACTGAATCTGCACAATCTCACCTATAACTGCATGAAGATCCTGCTAGGAGGTTGTCTGCACATGCTGCATGGCTGCACAAGTGTGCCATAACGCCAATCTTCTGTGCTTCCTTGATTGATATGCCTTTTTGATCTGCTTAATTTGTGTGGGGGCAAAGGATCACGTATGTTAGCATAGATTTATGCCACTTTACATATTATGGTCACATATTTGAGATCAATCAACCAGGTATTTGAAAGTGAGAAGTGACGAGTGCACTTTAAGCTAAAAATTGTTATGTTCTTTGTATTCTGGTTCACTGGTGCTCACGGGGCACTATCAACTGCATTTTAATGGCAGACGACTGGACAGTTAGCGATACACATGTAACTGGTAGAATTTGACAAACAATGTTCTAAAACTGGAGTACTGGTAGGTCGTATCTGTTTCGCCACTCAGCAATAGTTACCATTATATGCCATAAGCAGTCTGATCATGTGGCCTATCAGTAAAATGTAATCAGTAGGGGCATATTCCTTGTGCTGTCTGGTAGACTACTTTTGAAAAAAATAATGTAATATGGAACGGTGGGAGAGCCATAATATCTAGTCCTGAAACCTTATGACCTGATTTGCTTTAAAAAGAAATGAATAATTCCACTGCCTATTCTCCTTCATTTCGTGTCCATTCTATCTTGAATCATTTCTTCGTAGCCTTTGGCGGTGTCTGTTATGTCCACCTATATATAAGGTCCCAGTATTTGCTTTAGAGAAAAGAAAGGGTCAAGAAATTTTGTCCACCTTTCCTCTTTCACCATTAGATTGAACCATGCCACAGCCCCTGGTTGTTGAGGACCATGGCTGAAACCTCCCATCCACCATGTCTGTCATGTTCTCTTCCAGTACTCATGACAAACCGTGTATGTATATCTTGGAACAGTGTTTACTCTGTTTATCTTGGTTGCTAGCCACACTTGCCTGGCCTCTATATTTTGCTGAATGCTGTCAAAGGCACACTGCAATAATCCAATAATTGTGCCTCGTCGATTCATAATATGTTGGAGCCTCAAGCTGTTTATTCTGGAACTTTAGAACTCAAGTTACATGCTAAAGTACCTAGAAACAGTACCTTTGTTTGAGCATTGCATACTTCTTTGTTTTGCTTGGAAGTTACTGGGTTGCTTTTTGCTAGGTTTCCCTTCACAATGCTAGTACTACAGAAGGCAGTAAGAATGGTACGGGAACTTCCTGATGTGATGCGAATTGCTTATGCATTTGTGGTAGTCATGCTTTGTTGGATGGCATTATGGTCCTTTGGAGTTTCTGGTATTGTTGCATTTGGCATTCCAAATGGTGGGCAATGGTGGCTTCTTTTGGTGAGCTGGCAAGTTATTACCATACTTCTATATAAATATTTAGTGCCTTTATTATTCAGATGTTTTTTTTAATAATATCTCCTGTATTTGCAGATTTTTTCAGTCAGTTTATTTTGGACTGGAGCTGTCCTTAGCAATACAGTTCATGTCATTGTCTCAGGGATGGTTTTCCTCGTTCTCATTCATGGTGGTCCAGCTGCTGCAACAATGCCCCCAAAGCCTCTTCTGAAATCTCTTCAGTATGCTGTGACAACTTCATTTGGAAGCATTTGCTATGGATCACTTTTTACCGCTGCTATTAGGACTTTACGATGGGAGGTTTGCATTTTTACTCCCTCTGTTTGTACTCTGTCGTTTAGCTTCCTTTTATAGTTCTCATCGTTTTTTTCTTTTTTACCTCACCCCTTACAGATTCGTGGAATTCGGTCTAAAATTGGCAGCAATGAGTGTTTGCTATGTTGTATTGATTTTTTGTTTCATATTGTGGAGACGCTTGTTCGCTTCTTCAACAAATATGCATATGTACAGGTGAGTGATGTTTATCTCTTCAGTAGTTTTCAAGATGTAGACCATGCCTATGTTAAAAGTCTACATGTTCCTGCTGTTTTCTGTTTATCATTTGTTACTCCACACTGACAGTATTTTTCTTATTGTTTTAAGCTATAAGGTTTAGTTTCTGTCAATCAAAGTACCTTTGCTTGCCTGGATATTTTTAAACAAATGCATGTGATTTTTGACCCAATCACTGCTTTTATTGAAATGTGAGAACTTATTATTGTAACAATTTATCTCTATTTCATGCTATGGAATATTGACTACTGATATCATGCTATCCAATCAATGCCTTAAAAATAGTTTTTCATTTTCAGATAGCAGTTAATGGACAGAGTTTCAATCGCTCAGCTAGGGACGCTTGGGAGCTGTTTCAATCCACAGGCATCGAATCACTTGTTGCTTATGACTGTTCGGGTGCTATCCTTCTGATGAGCACCATTTTAGGTGGATTAATTACTGGAACCTGCATGGGCGTTTGGACATATTTCAAACAAAGTGATAAAGCTGTTATGGTTGGTTCAACCTCCATGCTGATGGGCATGATACTGGTAAGTGCCAATATCTCCATATGAATTTGCATGACTGTAGTAACTAAGAAAAGGAAAACCGTGTCCAAGTTTTCTTCATACAGTACAATCTCTGCTAGTTCTGTCAAGATTGACATCTGGTCAATTTTGCAGGTTGGACTAACTGTTGTGGTTGTGGAAAGTGCTGTTACATCAATATACATATGCTATGCTGAGGATCCCCTTTTGATTCAGAGATGGGATCCTGAATTTTTCGAACAAATGTCAGAAGCACTACACCAGCGACTGCAGTACCGAAGTGCGCGAGCTCGTCAAATACTGAATGGGCGGCTTGATCATTTGCCACATACGTCCAGTATTTGAATATGAATTGCATGCCAAGTATTGCTTATTTCTGTGAATCCATTGATACGTAGGCAGGCATTTCCAGAAGAAGATTTGGATCTCCCTGCCACTGAAATATATAGATCAAGGAAGATGTTCCAAGCCATTGACGTTTAGAGAACTGAAGCGCCCCAGCAATCTTGGACGCCTTCCAGAACAGCAAAATGTTTTCAAATCCCAATGAAGCCACAATGTGTTAATGCTCATGCTTTTGTGGTACTGTGCCATCATTTTTTTTTGTCTGTGTAGGCTTTTGTGGTGAGGTACAACAACAACAACAACAACAACATAGCCTTTTGTCCCAAGCAAGTTGGGGTAGGCTAGAGATGAAACCCAAAAGAGACGAGAAACAGGGAGACACATAAAGGGACATAAAGGGCACAAGACAAAAGATGTCACGGTTCAGGCACGTTGATTGCTAATCTCCAAGCGCTCCTGTCCATAGCTAAATCCTTGGGGATATTCCACTCCTTAAGATCTCTCTTAACGGACTCGTCCCAAGTTAATTTAGGTCGACCTCTACCGCTCTTTACATTATCGGCCCGCTTTAGAACTCCACTACGCACCGGCGCCTCAGGAGGCCTCCGTTGGACATGTCCAAACCATCTCAACCGATGTTGAATCAATTTCTCCTCAATTGGTGCCACCCCAACCCTATCCCGAATATCGTCGTTCCGTACTCTATCCCTCCTTGTGTGCCCACAACACCAACGCAACATACGCATCTCCGCTACACTCAATTGCTGGACATGTCGCCTTTTTGTAGGCCAACACTCAGCACCATATAACATCGCCGGACGAATCGCCGTCCTATAGAACTTACCTTTCAGCTTCTGGGGCACCCTTTTGTCACAGAGAACGCCAGAAGCTTGACGCCATTTCAACCAGCCGGCTGAAATTCTATGCCTAACATCTTCATCAATGTCTCCATCCTTTTGTAGCATCGACCCTAAATACCGAAAAGTATCCTTCTTGGCCACCACTTGCCCATCGAGGCTAACGTCTCCCTCCTCGTGCCTAGTCGCGCTGAAATCGCACCTCATATACTCGGTCTTAGTCCTACTAAGTCTGAACCCTTTCGACTCTAACGTGTGCCTCCATAGTTCTAACTTCCTATTAACTCCCTCCCTACTGTCGTCAACTAGCACCACATCATCAGCAAAGAGCATACACCAAGGGATATCACCTTGTATGTCCCTTGTGACCTCATCCATCACCAAAGCAAATAAATAAGGGCTCAAAGCTGACCCCTGATGCAGTCCTATTTTAATTGGAAAGTCACTGGTGTCGCCATCACATGTTCGGACAAACGTCACCACATCCCTGTACATATCCTTGATGAGGGTAACGTACTTAGTTGGGACTTTGTGCTTTTCCAAGGCCCACCACATGACATTTCTCGGTACTTTGTCATATGCCTTCTCGAGGTCAATAAAGACCATGTGCAAGTCCTTCTTCTGCTCCCTATATCTCTCCATCAATTGTCGTAATAGGAAAATCGCCTCCATGGTCGACCTACCAGGCATGAACCCAAACTGATTTTGGGTCACATGTGTCACTCTCCTTAGGCGATGCTCGATAACCCTCTCCCAGAGCTTCATCGTATGACTCATCAACTTAATCCCACGGTAGTTAGTACAACTTTGAACATCTCCCTTGTTCTTGAAGATAGGTACTAATATACTTCTCCTCCATTCTTCAGGCATCTTGTTTGACCGAAAAATAAGGTTAAAAAGCTTAGTTAACCATACTATCGCTCTGGCGCCTAGGTATCTCCACACCTCAATGGGGATACCATCAGGGCCCATCGCTTTACCTCCCTTCATCCTCTTCAAAGCCTCTCCGATCTCTGCCTCCTGAATTCTCCTCACAAAACATCTGTTGGTATCGTCAAATGAGTCGTCCAACTCAAGGGCAGGACCCTCATTCTCCCCATTAAACAGCTTATCGAAGTACTCTCTCCATCTGTCCTTGATCTCCTCATCCTTCACCAGAAGTCGATCTGTCCCATCCTTGATGCATTTTATTTGGTTGATGTCCCTTGTCTTCCTCTCGCGGATTCTAGCCATCCTATAAATGTCCTTCTCCCCTTCCTTCGTGCCTAGCCGCTGATAAAGACCATCATACGCCTGACCTTTTGCTACACTCACAGCTCGCTTTGCAACCCTCTTCGCTATTTTATAGCCCTCGATGTTGGCTACACTCTTGTCATGGTGGAGACGCTTGAAACACTCCTTCTTCTCCCTAATAGCCCTTTGCACCTCGTCATTCCACCACCATGTGTCTTTCGCTTCCCGTTTGCCTCCCCTACTCACGCCAAACACTTCTGAAGCCACCTTCCGGATACATGTTGCCATCTTTAGCCACATGTCGTCGGCATCTTCTCCTTCTTCCCAAGGTCCCTCGTCTAGCATCCTCTCCTTAAACGTCTGCGCTGCTTCCCCTCTAAGCTTCCACCACTTCGTTCTCGCAATCTTGGCCCGTTTGTCCCGGTGGACACGTACCCGAAAGCGAAAGTCCGCCACCACAAGCTTATGTTGAGGGACAACACACTCCCCAGGTAACACCTTACAATCAAAGCAAGCACGTCTATCCTCCCTCCTTGCAAGGATAAAGTCGATCTGGCTCGAGTGTTGTTCACTACGAAAGGTTACTAGATGAGATTTCCTCTTCCTAAAGAGGGTGTTCGCTATCAACAAGTCATAGGCCAGCGCGAAGTTCAAAACATCCTCCCCCTCTTGATTCCTACTACCATACCCGAACCCCCCGTGCACCCGCTCGAAACCTACATTAGTCGCACCAACATGGCCGTTGAGGTCTCCTCCTATAAAGAGTTTCTCGCTGATAGGCACGGTACTAACCATGCTATCAAGATCTTCCCAAAACTGCCTCTTGGTGCCCTCGCTAAGACCTACCTGAGGGGCATAGGCACTGATCACATTCAGAGCCGAATCTCCAACTAGCAGCTTGACCAAGATAATCCGGTCGCCTTGCCTCCTAACATCAACGACTCCATCCTTAAGGCTCCTATCGATCAAGATGCCTACACCATTCCTACCCGATGTTGTCCCCGTGTACCAAAGTTTGAAGCCAGTATCCTCCACCTCCTTCGCCTTCTGGCCCTTCCATTTAGTCTCCTGAACGCATAGAATATTTACACGCCTTCTAATTGCTGCATCGACTAGCTCTCTTAGCTTACCCGTTAGGGACCCTACATTCCAGCTACCTAGACGAATTTGTGGTGAGGTAGATACTGTTAAATTCATTTCGAGATTTGTGATGCAGAGTGGGTGCGGTTTCGACATTTGTGCGGGTTAGTGCAGCAATGTAATAGGTTTTTGTCTTTCTTTTTGTAGTCTTAGATTAGACCTACAGTATGATAAGCTATGGAGACTTGGAGAGGAACAGCATCGTGGTTGCTACTTGGCCGGTTGTACAGAACAGTGTTGCTTAATGCTCATATACTAGGTGACTGATTTATCACGTTTGCTTACGTTTACTTCAGGTTAGCGTTACCGGTTTGAAATTTGGAATGGACAATTCTAAGGCCCTGTCTGGACCCACCCCAAATTGTGCAAGTTCACTCGAAATTCACAATCCGGGTTGATGGATCGTAAGGACCAATAGTCAAGGGTGTTTGATTACAAGCTAGCTAGATTGTGAAAAGCTAGATTTCGGTGGATTCAAGCACAATCCTAAATGTTTGCTTGAGCTTATTAGTCATGGTGCAGTATTTTCTCACGATTAAAACAGTATCAGCCGAACAGCTCGTCACGTGAATATTTCACTGGGTGCTCTCTGCTATGATAGTGCAGTCAGCCGTGCAGGTACACGTACACTTTCCATGATTGTTATCGTGTGCCCACTGGCGTTTAGAATAATGCGGATGGACGCCTTTTCTCATTGGTGGGGGGAATAGACAAACATGTCTTCTGAAAAGGAAAGGAAGGCCATCCCATCAAATTTGAGTAAGAGCGTAAGCATATACGTATAGTTAAGGTAATAAATAGCGTATAGCGGGTTGGTAGCGGATTGACGTCGAGGTAGCGGATTGCGGATAACGGATAATATTGCGGACGATAAGTTCCAATAGCGGCACCCGATAGTCCCATATAATTTTAAGTACATATACCATGAATAATGAGTATAAATAATTTTAAGTACATATATCATGAATAATTTTACGTTTCATAGCCGATGCGTGAGTATTTGAATTTGAGGTGTGAGTCATAGTGGGCTGAACTAATTAGGGATATTTGCTTCCATACTATTGCGGCCTGCTACGTGCAATTGCGGCCGCAATATCGGCCCGCTATTCAGAATTGCGGCCGCAAAGTTTTAGGATGCAAAGTTTAGAGCGCTACCTCATAACGGTAGCGGCACCGGCAATGGACCGTTACCGCTATTGCGGGTGCAATTGCGGCCACTACCACCGCTATTTATTACATTGCGTACAGTAGATTCATCATACTTAGTGGTTGGTGAACCACATTGAACAACTCGTTGAACACGCATGGCAATTCCAACATGTACCACCATTGGATCAATCTATCCGTGGACCTGTCAAGTCTTTGTGGAAAAGTCTTCTTTCCACGGACGCATGTTACGCTACTGAACGACGATATCTAGGCTAAGGCTGGCTAACGAGCCGGCTCGGCTCGGCTCGTTCTAGCTCGTTAGGATAACGAGTCAGCTCGGCTCGGCTCGTTATCTTAACGAGTCAGAAAGCCAGCTCGGCTCGGCTCGTTACGAGCTCGAGCTGGCTCGTTATGCTCGCGAGCCAGGTAAAAAAATATACAAAATATAATATTTGTATTTATCTAAAGCATAAAAATATTAATAATATAAAAATAATATATTCAATAGCTTTAAATCGAACAAAATATTCATATGAGCTAACATATCATCTATTTGTGAAGTGCAAAACATGAAGTAATACAAAACTAATATAAATTATGATGACTTTTTCTCTAAAACTACGGCTCATTTGGCTCGCGAGCGGCTCACGAGCCAGCTCGAGTTGACTCGTTATAGCTAACGAGCTAAAATCCTGACTTGACTCGGCTCGGCTCGTTATCATAACGAGCTGAGCCGAGCCAGCTACGAGCCGAACGAGCTAACGAGCTTCGAGTTTTTCGTCCAGCCTTAATCTAGACAGACTTTGGGTCTTATTATGCGGATCAGGCACACTTGACGTTGAAACGACGGCAGAAAACAACGTGATCATTCTATGCATGGCGGGGCGGCAGGCCACATGAGTCTCGCGAGTAGCGGGGCGACGACTTGACGGTTGACCCGCTCGTGCCGGCCGGGCCCGGGGCCATCACGTACATTCACGCCCTGGACGCGTGCGTGCCCCGGTCACTCGCCCCACCAGCCACCAAAAAAAAACGTCTCGTGGCGAACGCCCGCACCGACGGGCGCCAGGGCATTTGCGTGTACTCCGCCTTGGTAAACTCATCGCTCGCCAGTCGCGACGCGCTGGCAGGGAAGCCGGAAGCGACGCGTCCCACTGGTTCGGCACCGGCACCCTTTGGGCACAGCGCACTGCACACTGCGCCACTGCGGTTCCCATCGCCCCCAGCCCGCCGAGATAAATAGATACGCGCAGCGGCCGGACAGGGTAGACCGGCCGGCGGACGCGCACAAGGCAAAGTCCAAGCTCAACGCTCCGCCCCCGGTCTGATCTGGTTTCGATCGTTTCCGGCCTCGCTCGTCGGCGGACAGTGCGGCGCGCCTCCGATCCACCACCATGTACCCGAAGGCAGACGAGGGCGCCCACCAGCCGCTGGCCACGGGCATCCCCATCAGCGGCGCCGGGGGCGGCTACTACCAGGCGGGCGGCGCGACCGCGGCGTTCGCGGTGCAGGCGCAGGCGGCGCCCGTCGCCGCCTGGTCCACCGGGCTCTGCGACTGCTTCGACGACTGCAGCAACTGTGAGTGAGAAGAGGATCGATCGACGCACGCAGGGAGCGGTTGATAGATCACTCCTTGTTGGTATATAATCGGAATTAACGATGGATATGCATGATGCAGGCTGCGTGACGTGCCTGTGCCCGTGCATCACGTTCGGGCAGATCGCGGAGATCATCGACCGGGGTTCCACGTCGTGCGGCACCAGCGGGGCGCTGTACACGCTCATCATGCTGCTCACCGGCTGCCAGTGCGTCTACTCCTGCTTCTACCGCGCCAAGATGCGCGCGCAGTACGGCCTCCAGGAGAGCCCCTGCGCCGACTGCTGCGTCCACTGCTGCTGCCAGTGCTGCGCGCTCTGCCAGGAGTACCGCGAGCTCAAGAAGCGAGGATTCGACATGAACTGTACGTACCAGTGAAGCATCAACAAGCTAGCATCCATTCCTTCAGTTCTTGCAGTTCCCTAGCTATTAATTTGGTCGTCCAGCACAGCACGCACGTCACTGCACTGCGTGCTAACAGATGCTGCGCGCCGTTGTCTCTGCGTGTACAGGATGGCATGCGAACATGGAGAGGCAGGGACGCACCGCCGCCACCATGCCGCCGCAGATGCACCGTGGGATGACCCGCTGATGCTGCCGCTCGCCTCGCCTCAATTTGCTGCGGAAACCAGATTAGTATGTATCGGTCCGCGCCCAGACTCTGCGCTGCGTCCCTAGTTGCTAGCTACCTCTTGAGTAGTATCTACTCTCTGAGTTTGTATAAAAAAGACTATCATGTCATGCGAACGAAAACTCTCTGCAGTTTGCTAGCTACCTCTTGAGTAGTTGAGTCTCTGGTTTCAAGGGAGCTGATGCAAGCTGCTTTCACTTGATAGAGTTGCTTGCACCCCTACCAACAACGCTAGAACTTGAACTGTAGTGAAAATCCATGATCTCTCTATGTAGTGTCGGGTTGTATACTTTTTTTTTGAGGGAAAGGTTGTATACTGATACTTTGTGGACTTGTTGCTTCAATTTGGCCCACCATATGAAAAAACACGGCCCATGAACTGGTCCACACCCCATGAAGATATGACCCATATAAGACGCTCGTGAGACACAGTATCACTCCGCCACAGTCGCTAGCGATACTGCGACTAGTACCACACCGCTCCGGCTTCGAAGTGTATCCGACCTGTTGTCAAAAAAAGAAGTGTATCCGACCATATAAAGTTATCGTGTAGCCACTCGAAATATAACAAGCAGTGATGAAAGAAAAGGAAGTGCTGGTGGGTCCCGTACTATCTCCTGATCCTTGGATTGGCTACCGAAGACCAAATCTGAGCTTGAGGTTTTGATCCACGGTGGTATGCATAATTTAGTAAATAAAATACTACTCTCTCTCCATTCTAGATTATAAGTTATTTAATACTTATAGACTTTGAATATAACATTTTTTATCCAAAGTGGTATGCATATAATCTATATCTATATATATAATCTGTATCTCTTCTAATAATAAAGAGGCAAAATTTCAGGGGTTTTTTCGTCCATCTATTTTTTTTGTCTGTCTCCCTCTAACTACTGAACAATAGAGAGTTTCTTCCGTTCGGACTTATATATAATTCGTGCTCATACGAGTTAGAATAGCTATTGTCTAGCGTGATACGGAGCCTGATTCCAAAATATATTGTATAAGTGCTCATATATGTTATTATTAGGTAATATATACACCTGTTGCAAGCTTACTTTAAATAGAATACGTCACCCGTTTTTTTCACGCCGTGCGTCTATTTTTTTCTTCCATGAAGACGTTACCTTCCATGTGATACACGGCACAAGGAAAAAAATTCAAATTGGACTCCTAGGGTACACGGATATACCTCTTTTATTCTTGTTTTCTATTTCTTTCCTGGTATTCTTCAATTTTTCTTATAAAAAATAAAAACTATATCTTATGTATCTGTATCTACTTCTAGAAGTTCCTTTAGATTGATTTTGATATTATGTTAATAAATTGAATAGACTTCTAACTCAATTCGGTTATGTTAGCTTCGGTCGTGGTAGCTCACGTTTAGGATTCTTTTCTGTGTGGTTTAATATTAAGAATTTTTTTGTCTTATTTTCATTTCTATTTAAATTAGAATCTCTATTTAGGTTATTTAGAATATATGTATCTATTTGGAATAGGACTACTAGCTATTCAGGTTACCTTAAAACTTATATCGAAGTCGTGCATATGTCATCTAAAATAGAAGGGGTGTAGATAGAACAAAAATAGTTTTCACATTATTAGGTAATAGATAAGGAACGTAGGGGCACATGACATGCTCCCGGTAAAAATTTCGTCCAGCCCGATCAACGAGTTGTTGCTGATTCGTTCATCCGTTGGGTCTTTGTTTTTCTGTGTCCTTCTCCTCCCCTTC
This sequence comes from Saccharum hybrid cultivar R570, assembly GCA_038087645.1. Classification (NCBI taxonomy): domain Eukaryota; kingdom Viridiplantae; phylum Streptophyta; class Magnoliopsida; order Poales; family Poaceae; genus Saccharum; species Saccharum hybrid cultivar. Next base: position 2,426,447 of record JAQSUU010000191.1, on the reverse strand, counting down.
GATTTTCTCGTGTCCTTCTTTTTTTTTTCCATCTTCTATCTGTTTCTCTATTGATTTGTGTTGTCCGCATCCATCTATGATTGTTTTATTTCTCCCCCGTCCTTTTCCGTGGGACGTTCCTCCATCTGCCGGCGGTTTTTTCTTTTTTCTTTTTCTGATTTATTTATTATCTATATATGAGTATCTCTGATCCAATCTTTTCTTATATAGAGATTATAGTATATTTCATAACACTATATAATGTTATGCGTCCCCGTTGCAACGCACGTGCATATATAATAATAATAATAATAATAATAATAATAATAATAATAATAATAATAATAATAATAATAATAATAATAATAATAATAATAATAATAATTTTAGGCTATTTTATTCGTCCATCCCATTCAAATTGGCCCAACCGTCCTGGTCACTTACTCTCCACTCCAAGCCAACTCACTCGGCGGCCCACTCCAGCAACCAAACTGCATAGTCTGAATCAAACTGCGATTGCATCAGGCCCACCCCACGGCCCAGTCAAGCCACCGGTCCTTGGCCCACGCCCACCCACGGCCCAGTCAAGCCACCGGTCCCTAGCCCACCCGCAGGAAAAAACCAAAAAATCTATGCCACCGGAGGAATTCGAATCGTGGTTTCAGCCTCCAACTCCCCGTGCTAACACCTTCAAATATATGACAACCTTATTATGGTTGGTAAGGAAAAATAAATAAGTAAATAAAATTATGAAAATATGGTATTGCTTGCATATATTATTTATAGTAATGTTGTCCGCTACTAGACTTGCCAGTTTACTTCGTTTGTAAGAAAAAAAATAAAACTATGAAATATGGTATTGCTTGCTTATAATATATGTAGTAATGTTGTCCTGCTAGACTTGCCAATTTCCAGCTCCTCCTGTGTATGCACATTGCATGCTACTGGCAATGAGTTGTGTTAGCGTTAGAATCAAATTTCTCATCGAACATCATAAGAAAGGAAAGAAAAGAAGAGAAGAAAAAATCGGCCTAAGCTCCGATACAATGGAAGTGGAGTTGGAAATCAAATAAAAAAAGATTTTTTTGCCCTATCCTTAATTTCAGGCTATACTCCAATCCAAATTGTTTAAAGCACCAAAACTCTTTTACACAAAAAGGAGTCCTCAGAAACATATGTTTCAAAATAGCAATTGAACTTCTCTTTGCTCCTATAGATAGAAAAAACCAACATTCCCTCAGGCAATAGATCACAAGTAAAGTTTAAAATATATATATAAACAAACCGACTATCATGCCAAGTGATTAGATCTGCAGCAAATTTTACAAATCAATTTGTCAGATGAATAGATCTGCAATGCATTTTACAAATTAATTTGTTAGGGGATTAAATAAGCAATAAATTTGATTTCTACCTCAAAAACTAGACTTTACCAAACATGGCTGCAATGCAATAAATACACATAAAAGTGTATTCTTTTTTTCTGGAGAAAGAGAGTACTTTGGTGCAATTTGATAAACTGATGTCCCATTCAAAAATGAATTGGATTACAAAGTGTTTTCATAGTCTGTCACTCTATCGTGTACCATATAAGACATAATACAAAGTTTGATTCCAGAGTGAATTCAAACACATGATGTGATCGTTGAATAAATCTTCTAGCCACATATGGTCTAAGTGACCATGCAACAAACTCATGTTGCAACGCATGAGCATATTTGGTAGTTTTAATAAAAAAAACTGTCAATCTTAATCCGAAGGGAACTCCTCGTGAGATGAGACTTGGTATGTGTCCGTAGCCTAGAGACGCTGGAGCATCTCTTCATCTGGATGCACCCAGATCTTATGGATTGGTACCTCAAATCTTGCTATGACTTCTTCAACACAGTACAAAGGACCTTGCACACTTGCTATCCTTACCATATGGTCAGTGGCGGATGCAAGATGAGAATCAAGGGGGGGCTAAAACAATGGAGATGTTGATTTGCATGAAGATTTAACGGTGATTTAAGGTTTTTGCTACAGTATTTTTAGTGGTAAATCCAGCCATTAGGGGGGCTGGAGCCCACCCAGCCCCCCCTGTAGATCCGCCGCTGCATATGGTGCATTTGGAATGCAAGTATAACCAACAAATCTATAGGAACACTGCAAGGGAGTTTCGGCAAATGGTTGACAGTGTACGGGATTGACGCTAGATTTTGGTGCTTGGCGGGCGAAAGCATCTAAGGACCCTTGTTGGCGCCTATCCTTAGCGAGTAGTATTCTTTTTGTTGTTGTTGTTGTTGTTGTTGTTCATGATGGACGCGGTTATGCCCATGTATGAGTGTTGTGCGCTTCTTATGCGTATATTTTCAAACTTGTTCTTATTAATACAAGCCAAATTATAGTGGATCTTAAAAAAAACTAGTCAAATGTTCTTGCCACCCACTCTCCGATTAGGCAAAAAGAACCTGTTATTTTACTTTGGCCCGCCACATAAAAACATGGCCCATAAAAACGCTCCATGAAAGGCTCATTGTGGTTAGAAATAGCACCATTGTTCTAGGGAGACCCGGAAGAAGGTAAAAATAATTAGGACAAAATCCATAACCACAACCATGAGTAATTGAAAAATGTTTCATGACCATAACGGTTGGTTACCTAAATGTGATCATGATTGATTTGGCATGTACCATGCAAGGCTGCTTGTGCAAACAAGAGAGAGAAATTATTATACCATTCTACGATGGTAAAGACTGATATGATCAGGGGTGAATCCAGTCAGGTCCATCCCTATAATTTTAAAGGCTCTCAGTAAGGGTCCATCAATTTTTTTATATGCCGAATAAATAAAATATGTAGTACAACTAAAAAGAGTTAATCTGCGGCATATGTTTTAGGTTATAAAAGATAATGATAGTATAACAAATAAATACATAGAACAGAATTAGAAATTTAGAACCCTATCACCAACAAAATATGGATGTGGATGATTTGCTGATTGATGGATTTCTTTTTTTTAGATTAATTGATGGATTTCTATGATGAGTGTGTAGGCCTTCGAATTTTTATTTTAGTGGAACAAATCTATATACTAAGTACTATATATATTATATATGTACTTATGGGGCCCCCTAGCGTCACGGCCCTCGACTGTCGCACCGGCTGCCCACCCCCTAGAGACGGCCTTGAATCCAGTGTGGGAGCTAGGGTGCTGAAGCCCCCCCTACCCTGCTGGGCTCCATGGATGAATAGAGAGGGAAGTGAAAAGAGTAAGAGATAAGAAGAGGGAAGGGAGGAAGAAGAGAAAGAAGAATGGAGATGAGCATCTCCTAGACTCAAACTCTGTATCCGCTTCTGAATCTGATGATGTTTAAATAATTCACCAAGGTTAAGCCCACTTAAGCCCCTAATTAGCACTCCGCGTTTAAACTTTTTTTTTTAAAATAAGCCTACACTCCGCATTACTTAGCCTCTGAGGAAATCTTATAACAAACTAAGTATTTTTTTCATAGAGACAATAAATTTATAACCATTTCATGGTAATTCATTACATAAGTGGTCAAATAAATTACTATCCCCTTTATTCTAAACTATAAGTCATACCTAGATATACATTTATATGTAGATACATAATAAAAACTATATATATTAAAAAATGTCTAGACAACTTACAATTTGAAAATGAGAAAGTACACGATATGGAGTCCAATTTCAAAGCTCATTGTAAAAGTTAGAGTAGCATGTGTTTTGGCACAAATATAGAGTTCAATACCATGACAAATTCAAAAGTACGGTGAACACGCAACAAACCGTCAAAGAAATATGCAAAGAGAATTCGTGAGTTGCGAAATCTTCTACTGGCCCTTTTCCCTTTCCATTGTGGAGCTTGTGGACCCGGATGAGCTGCTGCAACTGCAAGGAAAAGGGAACTCGGTTCCTGGGCCGACATGACAGCAAGTCGGTAACTCTCCCAGAAGCAGCCCAAAGCCCCAAACAAAGCGAAAAGGTTTTTCTTGCGCGAGCGCATGCTGGTGAGTGGTGACTGTGACCGGTGACACAGTATTATCACTCAGCCAAGGCACTAGCGATACACCGATAATAGTAGTCCCACACTGCTCGGACAAGATCGTCTATCCGAGCATATAAGCCTCACTGTGTAGCCGCCTAAGCAAAGAACCAGGACAGGCTGTGATGAAATGCGTTAGTGCTGGTGGGTCCGGTGCTAATCTACTGATGATTACCCTGGATGAAGGCGCGACTCCTGAGCTTGTTTCCCGAACTTTTTAATTCCAAAATAAAAATTTAGTACGTATAAGCATCAGAAAGATGCACAAGATAACGAGCACAATCCATGTAAGAAAAATAAGGTAACGTTTAGTTTCGCGAGCGGGGACCAGCTAGCCAGCTTGACTGTGTCGCAAATCAACCAAACGTATCGCGTGACTCAGAGCAAGGCTACTCTGAGAAAGATAACTACACAATCCATCTATCAAATTATAATTAATTATAGATAGTTTGTTTGACTTTTTTTATCCTAAATTTGATCAATCGTTTTATTTAAAAAATTATGCAAATATAGTCAAATCTAAGTTATTTATGAAGAAATTTTGTTAATAAAGGAAGCCACAACAAACGAAGTGATATTGTGCATAATTTTTTGAATAAGACAAATGGTTAAACTTAGGGTAAAAAAATTAAATGAACTATAATTTGAAATGGATTTAGGGTCTATTTAGTTTCAAGGACTACAGACTAGAGACTAAAACATGGACTACAAGAGGGACTAATAGTCTATTCCAGGGACTAAAGGATTGAACAAAGACCAAAACACTCCTGAAAAGATGGACTAAAGGAGGAATGGAGACCAACAAATTGAGGGGCATGAGCTGTAAAGTTGGTTCATTGGTCTCAATTAGCACATCTCAAGGAACTAGTGGACTAGAGACTATTAGTCCCTCTTTTAGTGCCCCTGTTTGGCAATTTAGAGACTATATAAAACGACTAGAATCTAGTCTAGTCTCTGGTCTCATGAACCAAACAGGGCCTAGTAACGTTTAGTTTCGCGAGCGGACTCAGCTAGTCAGCTTGCTTGTGTTACGGTAAATAAACCAAATGTATTGCGTGACTATGCACCCAATAATTACCATGTAAGCAATTGATAAGTATTGCACCGAGAACCAAACATGTCCTGACTATACATAATAATTACCATATAAGCTAGGCGAGGTAAGTATTGCACCGAGAACCAAACATGTCCTGACTATACACCTGATAATTACCATATAAGCAATTGGTCGGAGTTACTCTCTCCATTCCAAATCATAAGTCACTTTAATTTTTCTACGATAATGATTTCACACGGGCGTCCGTGCGGACGGACGCGTCTCTCCCACTCGCTATCGCGTATTGGCTCCCTCTCGTCCGCACCTTGCTAAAAAAAATAAAATTCTCCAGCGTGCCTTCTCTCGCTCTTATCCGCTTCCACCGCGCTGCCCGGTCACACGCGGCCGTCCTCACCACTCTGCCTTCTTGCACGCGACTGTGCTCACCACAGCCGCCCTCCACGGTGTTGCCCGCTCGTCGCGGCCGCCACCACCGATATGGCGAGCCGCGACAGCCTCCACCGAGCCAACGAGCTTCGTGTGAAGCCGTCCCGTCGGCGAGTTGCATGCGCCACTGCCGCACGATGAGCTCCACAACCACAAGCCTCCATTCGTCCAAGCAACAAGATGACATTGCGTTGAAAGCCCATGTTGCAAGCGTATATTTTAAGCGTTTCAGATATTTTATCTAGATGTTGCAAGTGTTTCATTTTAATGTTGCAAAAGTAGATCGAGACGTTGCATATGTTGCAATGGCTATACACATATGTTTCAAGTGTATGATCCGAATGTCTAATCTGTTTTTCTAGACGTATGTTTGCAAGTGTTTCATATGTATATTGCATAATTTTTGCAAGTGTTTCAAACGTATGTTCCAAGTGTTTTAGGTATGGGTTTTTGCAAGTGTTTCAGACGTATGTTCCAAGGGTTTTAGCTATTTTTCATGCGTTTGTTGCAAGTGTTTCATCTGGATGTTTCAAAAGTAGATCTGATATTGTAGCAAGTGTTTTATATGCATGTTTTAAGTGTTTCATCTGCCTTCAGACGTATGTTGCAAGTGTTGCATCTGGATGTTTCAAAAGTAGATTGTATGTTGCAAGTGTTGCATCTAGATTGGCTGGGCATCCACCGCCCCTCCCCCTATTTCTCGATGCCGGTGACGCTCGGTCCGACGCAGAACCCGCGTGGGCACGTGAAACGGCGCGGGAAACGACTTATAGGCGTAGGCGTCCATCTAGATGTCCGGGCGCTAGTCATTCCGATTTTTCTAGATACATTATTTTATTAAGTATCTATATATAGTATTAAGTTGATAACCAAAGATATGCATTAAAACTTTTTATAATTTAGAACAGGAGTGTATTTTAAACCACCAAACTCTAAACTCTCATCCCGTCTCACCAATTTTTTTTCCAACAAATTGTATTAGGACTTGGGTAGGTGCTTTACACAACAAGAACCACACTAGGTAATTGCAAATGATTGAAACCTTGGTCGATTGGAGGTCACTTCTTTTATTGTGAGGATGAAGTTGGAAAATCATTACTCTCCCACTACTACGGAAATCATTTTTGGAGACGGTCGCTTTGACGGGCGCGACGTCCACCTTCGGCAAAACACCTCTATTAATCAGACTTTTCGAGGCGCCTTTTGAAGGTGGGCGCCCGTTAATCCCATTTACGGAGGCAGAAACCTTAACACGCCCGCTTTCGTTAATGGTGTCCAGAAGAACGCAAATTTTTTGTGATTTCTAGTGAATCGAACTCATGGCCTGTTGTTTAGCACTAGCACGTTATTTTTTATATCAACATTTTGTAATCTTATATTGAATATTTCGACTACTAGATGAACTCAAATAAAAATGTTTACTACAAAGTTAGAAACCTTGTCAAGCACTACAACTTCGGCATAGGATGTCTCTCCATTCAAGATTCTTTGAAAAATTCAAAATTTTGAATCTCAAAATATGTGAAGACTCAAAAAATAAAAAACTTATCAATAGCCAACATGTAGGTCAGGTCAGCCACTATAACTTTGATATAAACCATGTGAACATTCAAGGTCGTTTAGAAATTTTAAATTTTGAATTTCAAAATTAACTTAGGACACATATTTGGACTCTAAATGACTTCAAATAAAAAAATCAACTACAAAGTTGTAGATTTTATTGATACATACAACTTTGGTATAGATCATGTCAACCTCCGAAAATGATTTAAATTTGAAGCTTGAAATTTCAAAATATGTGAACTTAGAACATTTTTTGGAACTCTAAACAATTTCAAATAAAAAACTTTTAAAACACAATGTTGTAGAATCATATCGAGAGCTACGATTTTGATATAAAATTTGTCTTCGTCTGAGTTTATATGAAAAAATTATGAATTGTTTTTTGATGCAACTATATTTATAGAGATGAGCGTCTTAAGACGTCCGTATTCATAAATCGATTTACGGAGACAGACGTTTAGAATGAAGTCTCTATTAATAGCGATTTACGGAGACAGACATATTAAGGTGCACGTCTCTAAAAATCGATTTACGATGACGGGTTAATTGATGATTTACTAAGGCAGTCGTCTTAGTACGTCCACCTCCATAAATAATTTTTAGAGGTGACAATTTTTCTGGAGTTCCCTTGACCATTTACGGAGGTTGTCACTAGGTGTGTCCACCTCCATTAATGTTTGGCCCCCCTATATCATAAAATTATTTTTTGACAGAGGGAAAACCTAGCTTTTATAGAAAGCACAATGTTGAAGTTTACAAAAAAAGCACAGCTTGCAAGGGAAGCACCAGGACTTAACCAAACGAACAACAGGAAACCAGTCATCCACTCAAAGCAATACAACAGAAATTTCAGATTTCTAATTGTTGTGTCATCATACTCCAAGAAAAGAATTGTGTCATTGGCATATTGGAGCTCGGTTAATCCCCCTTCTACTAGATGTGGTACAAGCCTGTAACACCCTGGTGTTAGTTAGCCTCATAATGCATTCATAATGCATGATCATGGCATGACATTACCATAAGCATCGTCATTTCATGTGCATCCTTGTTTGAAACATGACCTTGTAATTTTGCAACATTGTGGTTTCTATGTGTTTCCTTTATATGTTGCTAGGGTTTTTGTATAGATGACATATGTGATGCTATTGTGTGACTTGTGGCTTGAAAACATCTTTGATATGTTAGTGGAGCAAAATGAGCTTGGGTTTATATTCATGTTTTGACCAAAATCCAATTTGACTAGGTTTGACCTCAGTTTGACCATAGCATTGATCTACTTTGACCGATTTAAAAGTGGTATCTAGAGACCTTGCATGGAAGTGCACCCTTTACCAAAGTTGTAGGAAATTTATCAAGGAACAAAAGTCTCAATATAACCATCTCATGAAAATGACTAGAACATCCTCAAACATGGCCCACAAGGCAGCTAGGAGTGCTGATTTCAGCACTTAGCCATTTTGGCTAAGTCATGACTGACTTACAGTTCGAGGTACCCCACTTTAGGGCTATGTAGTTCCAAATCCAGGCCAAACTAGCTCAAGTCCATATTGACAAAGTCGAAGCCCTCACATAGCTCTACAAGTTTGCTAATATCACCTATCTCTAACTCGGGCTGGTTTAGGGGTTAAGCTTTGATCTTTATCGGCTGTCAGTCATCTTTCTGACTGAAACCCAGTTTTAGTTTTCATGTGCCTCACTTTAGGGCACTGTATCTCACTAACTAAGCCGAATTAGTCCAAGACTCTATTGACAAACTTGTAGTTCTTATGACCCTCTACAATTTTGCTAATTGTGTCTCTTACCAAATCGGACTGGTTTAGGAGCAATAGGACACCGAAGTTACCCTGACAGTCGTTCTGTTGAGCTCCGATTTTGAAATTTCAGTCGAGCGTCATGGCCGACCGGGCACAGGCACTCGATGCCACGTGGCCAACACGTGTCAGCACCGAGCCTAGCTCACACGCGTGAGGTCGCCACGCCGCCTGGAGACCCTCAGCTTCCCTCCATTTCCTTCCCTCGCCCTTGCCGCGCTCGCCAAGGCGGAGACCGAGGCACCACCGCCGCCACGAGCTTGGTGAGCTAGTGCGCTGAAAGCATCTAGGCCCCGAGGTTTGGTTTCGGCAATTGATGACAACGCTTTATTACCATGACTAACGTGTGTTTTGCAGAAACTTTGGTAAGTTAGGTCATGGAGTTTTTAACTGCTTTGGGCACCATGGTATTCATGCCCCTTGATGGAAATCGTTTCGGTTTTCAAAAGAGTGACGTCAAGATTAAGGACGGTTAGTTCCGGGTGTCGAGGTGTTGAGAGACATTTGGAATAGTCGTTAGGATCTTCGTTTTTCTCTTTTGGCCGTACTATAAAGGGGGGCATGAGCGGGTAGCTTGACCTAGGCGAGTCCTATGTTTAGGTGTGGTGCACACTTGTTAAACTTGGCGCTAGGCAGCTCTAGAATAGCTCAAAGTTCAGTTGGGAGCAACTTGGTTGAAGTTGTAACGCTTTTCGGAGAGTTTCGGGTCGTTTTCCCGTGACCGGACGCGGTCCTCGGCATGACCGGACGCGTCCGGTCAGTTCAGTTCCGCGGCTGGGGTTTCAGCTCTGAGCACCGGACGCGGTCCTCACGAGGACCGGACGCGGTGGTCAGAAGTCAACACGTGTCACTTAAGGGAAACACCCGATCGGACGCGACCTGGGTATGATCGGCGCGTCCGGTCATAGTCCAGTAAGGTCCTGAGACGACCGGACGCGTCCGGTCATCACCGATCGGACGTGGTCGCGCGTCCGGTGCGAGTACAGTAAGCTCCACGCACGATCGGACGCGTCCGGTCACCCCTGACCGGTGCGTCCGGTCATTTAGGTGTTTTTCGGTTTTTGACCGTTACGAGCGACCGGCGCGTCCGGTCAGTACGACCGGCGCGTCCGGTCAGCTCGAGTTTTGCTGAGTCAGCAGGAAACGGTTCGTTTCGTCTGTGGGGTGTATAAATACATCCCCACCACCTCTTTTAGAGGTCTCTTGCTCATTTGATCAGCTGATAAACACCTTTGGAGTGCAAGGTAGTGCAAGAACACTAGTGAGGATAGAGATTTGAGAATCAAAGCTTGAGAGTTCCTCACTAGCGATTAGAGAGTAACAAGTGTGCATCCACTTTCTCATTTAGGCTCGTAGTGGTCAAGTGAGAGTTCTAGCTTGTTACTCTTGGTGATCGCCATCACCTAGACGGCTTGGTGGTGATTGGGAGTTTGGTGTTCATCCGGCGGAGCTTGTGGATGACCCAACTCATCTTGTGAGCGGTTGTGGGTGATTCACCGCGACGGAGTGTCAAAGAATCAACCCGTAGAGAGCACTTGATCCTTGCGCGGATCAAGGGGGAGCGACACCCTTGCGCGGGTGCTCCAACGAGGACTAGTGGGGAGTGGCGACTCTCCGATACCTCAGAAAAACATCGCCGTGTTCCTTGCTCCTTTACATTCAAGCATTTACTTTCTCGTATTTACTTACATTGCTTGTTTACATTCCTAGACTTGCCATGCTAGACTAGGATTGGAAACTAGGGTGCAAAACTTTGTATCGGTAGACTCTCTAGGAACACAAGTAGACACTAGGGGTGAATTCCAGCTTGTAGGATTTATTCCTTGCATTTATTTTTTAGAAAAGCCCAATTCACCCCCCTCTTGGGCATCTTGATCCTTTCAATTGGTATCAGAGCCGTGTTGCTCTACTTTTAGGCTTTACCGCCTAGAGCAAGATGTCTAATGGGGAAGGACCACCTCCCACTTTTGAGGGAGACGATTTTCCATATTGGAAAATTCGTATGGAGGCATACCTCGAAGCCATAGATGTTGGGTGCCTTAGAGCCACAACCGAAGGGCTTCCCCCCATAAGGGATCCCGCTAACCCAAGTGGTGACGAGGAGAAGTACGACCGGTGGAATGCAAAGGCCAAAAATGCACTCTACCGGGGCTTAGGCAAAGATATCTTCAATCGCGTGCGTAATGCAAAGAACGCTCATGAATTGTGGGAAAATCTTTGTGCTCTCCATGAGGGAACTAAGACTGAGCGTGAGGAACGCTATCACATAGCCTTAAAGAAAATTAATTCTTTTGAGATGCTTCCCAAAGAAAGTGCTAATGACATGTACACTCGTTTGAATGTTCTTGTAGAGGACCTCAATGCTCTTGGGCTCACCAAAATGAGCCAATCGGATGTTGCAAGGAAGATCTTGAGTGTGCTTCCCGTTGAGAAGTATGGACATATTATCACCGTGCTTCATCAAAGTGATCTTTCCACCGCAACACCAACTCAAGTTTTAGGGAAAATCAATGCTCATGAGATGTACATGCATATCACTCCGGAAGAGGGCTCATCATCTTCCAAGAAGAAAGACTTGGCCTTCAAAGCTAGTCATGACAAGAAGAAGATGAAAGGCCAAGCCATGATGGTGCAAGAAAGTTCAAGTGATAGTGATGTTGATGATGAATCACTTGCACTCATGGTGAGAAAGACCACCAAGATGTTAAAGAAGCTTAACAAGAGTGGCATCAAGTTCGATGGCAAGAAGAAGAAATTCTTCACAAGTAGCAAGAGAAAGCCAATCTCGGAGATGGATTGCTACAATTGTGGTGAACTTGGTCATCTAGCTCATCAATGCCCTAGACCACCAAAAGACAAGTACAAGAACAAGAACAAGGGCAAGAAAAATGATTCAAGTGATGAAGAAGAAGAGAAGAAGAGGAACAAGCCATACAAGAAGAAGGATGGCAAAAAGAAGGAGTTCCACAAGAAAAAGAAGGGAGGAAAGGCATACATTGTTGGTGATTGGCTCACCGACATTGAATCATCATGTGAGTCCTCCGAAGATGAGAGCAATGATGAGAAAGAGAAGATTGCCGCATTTGTGATGGGGCCATCATCTTCACCAACATCTTCATCACCACCTTCACCGCCTCCTTCACCATCATTGTCCACTACTCACCTATGCCTTATGGCCAAGGGTGAACGAAAGGTACAAAACCATGATAGTGATGATGATGACGATAGTGATAGTGATGATGAATATGACTCACCTTCTTATGATGAACTTGTAAAATTGTTAAACAAATACACTAAAATCATAAGAAGAACTAGAAGTGAAAATGATGATCTTCAAAATGAAAATGAATCACTCTCATCAAAGCTTGAAAATATTCAAAAGACTAGTGGTGAGCTTAGAGTTCAAAATGAAGTGATGTCTTCCACTCTCAAGGAACTCAAAACCTCCTATAAAGAGCTTAAAGATCAATATGATAAACTTGAGAAGAAGCATGATGAGCTCATCACTAGACACAATTCTCTAAAGGACAAATACACCACATTAAAAATTGATTATGATAGTCTTGTGGTTGCTAATGAACTTGCTCTTGAGACACATGATGCTACTAACCATGTTGTTAAGTGTGATACAGCTACATCATGTGATGACTTGATCATTGAAAGCATTGAGCGAGGTTCTAGTAGCAAAGGCAAGAGTGTGGTTGAGTCAAGCAACCATGATGATTATGCCAAGATTAAGAGTGAAAATGAGAAGCTTGCAAGTGAGAACAAGAAGCTAAAAGGTTTGATGGCTCTTGAGAAGCAACCAACAAATGAGTCACTCATTGAAGAAAATAAAAAACTCAAGCAAGAAAAAGAGCATCTCAAGACCGGCCTAAGCAAGTTCACAAGAGGCCAACATTTGCAAAGTGAGCTCCTCATGAACACCGTAATGAAGATGGATAGAAGTGGTATTGGGTACTTGGCAAATCAAGAGAAGAAAGCAAAAGCTCAACAACAACAAAGCAAGTCAAAGCCCAAGTCAAAGAGATGTGTTAAGTGTGGTCAAGAAGGTCACTTTGCTCATGAATGCAAAACTCCACCACCACAACCCTTGCCCAAGCATGCTAGACCTTTCGCTTTCAATGCTCATTATATGCTAAGAAAAGATTCAAATGGAAAGATGAAAGTCATGTTTTTGGGTCCCCCAAACAAGAATAGGCCAAAGAAAATATGGGTTGCCAAGTCACTAGTGGATAAAGTCAAGGGCCCCTCTCAAGTTTGGGTCCCTAAACAAAAAGCTTGATCTCTTGTGTGTAGGTGAACTACAAGACCGGTGGAACTCATTGGGTTATTGATAGTGGTTGCACTCAACATATGACCGGTGATCCTCGTATGTTCACCACCATTGAAGAGAATGGAATATGTCAAGAGAAGATCACATTTGGGGATAATTCAAAAAGCAAAGTCAAGGGTATAGGCAAGATTGCAATATCACATGATCACTCACTCTCAAATGTGCTCTATGTTGCTTCATTGAGTTTCAACTTGTTGTCCGTTGGGCAACTTTGTGACCTTGGCTTCCAATGCTTGTTCACACCAAATGAAGTGGAAGTTTCAAAGATAGATGACAAGCAAGTGATATTCAAAGGCTTTAGATACAATAATCTTTATCTTGTTGACTTCACCTCCGAAGATGCAAATTTGATGACATGTTTGTTCACCAAGACCTCACTTGGTTGGCTTTGGCATAGGAGGCTTGCTCATGTTGGAATGAACACTCTCAACAAGCTATTGAAGAAAGAACTAGTGAGAGGATTGAAGGATGTGAAGTTTGAAAAGGACAAACCTTGTAGTGCATGTCAAGCGGGCAAACAAGTTGCAAACACTCATCCAACCAAAGCTTTCATGTCAACTTCAAGAGTGCTAGAACTTCTACACATGGATTTGTTTGGGCCTACAACATACAAGAGCTTGGGTGGTAATCTCTATTGTCTTGTGATAGTAGATGACTACTCAAGGTATACATGGACCTTCTTCCTTCATGACAAATCCGAAGTGGCAAATTGCTTCAAGAAGTTTGCAAAGAGAGCTCAAAATGAATTTGAAGTCAAGATAAAGAAGATTAGAAGTGACAATGGGAAAGAATTTGACAACACCAACATTGAAGCTTATTGTGATGAAATTGGAATCAAGCATGAGGTGTCTTCAACCTACACTCCTCAACAAAATGGTGTAGTTGAGAGAAAGAACCGAACTTTGATCACTCTTGCAAGAACAATGCTAGATGAGTACAACACTCCGGAGAAGTTGTGGGCCGAGGCAATCAACACCGCATGCTATGCTTCAAATCGCCTCTTCCTACAAAAGTTTCTTGGCAAGACCCCCTATGAGTTGCTTAATGGCAAGAAGCCGGACGTCTCTTTCTTCCGGGTGTTTGGTTGCAAATGTTACATCTACAAGAAGCGTCAACACCTAGGGAAGTTTCAAAGACGTTGTGATATTGGTTTTCTTGTTGGTTACTCATCAAAGTCCAAAGCATATAGAGTATTTAACCATGCCACCGGTTTGGTTGAAGAAACATATGATGTGGAATTTGATGAATCTAACGGCTCCCAAGGAGCAATTGAGAATTGTGATGATGTAGGTGATGAACCCTTGAGGGAGGCCATGAAGAACATGCCGGTGGGAGACATCAAGCCAAAAGATGATGATGACGATGTACAAATTGTTGATCCACCATCTTCATCACGTGTGCCTCAAGATGATGACAAGAATGAGAGAGTTGAAAATGAAGACACTTATGTCTCTCATGAACAATCCGAGGCACAAGCTCAAGATGTTGATGCTCCTCATCCACCTCCTCAAGTGGTTGATAAAAGAAATTCACCACTACTTCAAGCACATCCACAAGATCTCATCATAGGGAGTCCTACAAAGGGAGTAATGACTCGATCCCAAAAGCTAGCTTCTTTTGTTGAACATCATTCTTTTGTCTCTTGCGTTGAACCTAAGAATGTAGAAGAAGCTCTTTAAGATTCGGATTGGGTGATTGCAATGCATGAAGAATTGAACAACTTCACCCGCAATCAAGTATGGACACTAGAAGAGCATCCCAAAGGTGCAAGAGTCATTGGAACCAAGTGGGTGTTCCGAAACAAGCAAGATGACCAAGGCATAGTGGTGAGGAACAAGGCAAGACCAGTTGCAAAGGGGTTCTCTCAAGTTGAAGGTCTTGATTTTGGAGAAACCTTTGCACCCGTTGCAAGACTTGAAGCCATTCGTATGCTCCTTGCTTATGCATCACATCATGATATGAAACTATATCAAATGGATGTGAAAAGTGCATTTTTAAATGGCTTTATAAATGAACTAGTCTATGTTAATCAACCTCCCGGGTTTGAAGACCCTAGATATCCTAATCATGTTTATAGGTTGTCCAAGGCGTTATATGGGCTCAAGCAAGCCCCTAGAGCGTGGTATGAACGCCTCCGAGACTTCCTCATTGAGAAGGGCTTCACCATTGGGAAGGTCGACACCACACTATTCACCAAGAAGCTTAATGGGGAGATCTTCATTTGTCAAGTATATGTTGATGATATCATCTTCGGATCAACAAATGAAGATTATTGCAAGGAATTTGGTGAATTGATGTCAAAGGAATTCGAGATGTCAATGATTGGTGAGCTCACATTCTTCCTTGGTTTTCAAGTAAAACAAATGAGAGAAGGGATTTTCATCTCTCAAGAAAAGTATACCAAGGATCTCCTCAAAAGATTCAAGATGGAAGAATGCAAACCAATCAAGACCCCAATGCCATCAAACGGACATCTCGACCTAGATGAGGGAGGTAAACCAGTTGATCAAACCCTCTACCATTCTATGATTGGTAGCTTGTTATATCTTACCGCATCTAGGCCCGATATCATGTTTAGTGTGTGCATGTGTGCTCGCTTTCAAGCGTGCCCTAAAGAACCTCACCTAAGTGCCGTAAAAAGAATCCTAAGATATCTTAAGCTCACCCCAAGCATTGGTCTTTGGTATCCCAAAGGAGCTAGATTCCAACTAGTTGGCTATTCCGATTCGGACTATGCCGGTTGCAAGATTGATAGAAAAAGCACATCCAGAGGGTGCCATTTGCTTGGAAGATCTTTAGTATCTTGGTCATCTAAAAAGCAAAATAGTGTGGCTTTGTCCACCGCCGAGGCGGAATACATTGCCGTGGGGGCCTGTTGTGCACAAATCCTATATATGAAACAAACCCTCCTAGACTATGGTATTGTTCTTGAAAAGGTGCCACTTTTATGTGACAACGAAAGTGCCGTTAAAATTGCTAACAATCCGGTACAACACTCTCGCACCAAGCACATTGATATCCGCCATCACTTTCTAAGAGATCACGTTGCTAAAAATGACATATCACTAGAAGGTGTAAGAAGTGAAAATCAATTAGCGGATATCTTCACCAAACCTTTGGATGAGGCAACCTTTTGTAGGTTAAGAAGTGAACTCAATGTGCTTGATTCTAGTAACTTTAAAAAATGAGCGTGTGTTGTCCCTTGCATTGCATTGTATTATATGCCATTTTTTTTATCGCTTTGTTTTTAGGGCTTGGCTAACACGGTTACGATAACCCTTCCTTGGAGGAGTGAAGAAGCCTAACCGTGGATCAAACTTGACAAGCATTCTAGTTTTACTTTCTTGTACTGCATTGCATATGCATGGTTGTTGTTCTTGTCGTTTCTCTTCGGTTAAGTTTTGAGCAACCTCTGTGTTCGTCCATGGATAGAGAGAGCATTTTGACGCTCCTAATGGTTCAAAAACTCTATTGCGTGGCCATACGTTGCTCCTTGGGTGTTTATTGCCTATTTTCTTAAAAATAATACTAGCCTAAGGCAATCTATTTTAAAATTTTTTTTGAGGGTTTGAGTGAGGTCTCTCATTTCGTGTTCCAATTGGTGTTTATTTGTGTCTCTTTGAATTGGAACCTGATTGGGAGAAGTCGCGTCGTAGTTGGATCAAAGAAGGGCGAAGAACAGTCACCGGACGCTGCACTGGACGCTGCACCGGACGCAGTAATGCTTCACCACCGCGTCCGGTCCCGGCGTCCAGCAGCGCGTCCGGTCATCCAGAAGACCAACTCCAGATCTAGTGATCGGACGCTGCACCGGACGCGCCTCTGTTGACCACCGCGTCCGGTCCCGGTTACCACCACCGCGTCCGGTCATTCGCGATATATTCCCGAACTTCCAACGACCGGACTCAGACCGCGTCCGGTCAGTCCGCACCGGACGCGTCAGGTCACTCCAGGAGCTTACTGGAGTATGACCGGACGCTGCACCACCGCGTCCGGTCATATCGACCACCGCGTCCGGTCATCACATGTCGCGCGGATCTAACCCCTTTATAAAACCGATTCGTCCTCGGCCGGTTTTCTCTCACCCGCACGCGCCTCCGCCGCCGCCTTGCCCTAGTCGCCGTCTCGCCGTTTCCGCCGCCCCCTCACCGTCTTCCCTGCCGCCGGCGACCTCCTGTCGTGCCCGCGCCGCACCTTTCCTCGCCCGCACGCGCTCGCCGCTCACGCGCTGCTCGCTGCCGCACCGGCCGCTCCCGCGCCACCCGCAGCCGCACCCTCGCCCGACGCTGCTGCGCCGCGCGCCACCGCCGCCGGCAAGCCATCCAGTCTCGTCGTGCACCTTGCCAGCAGTAGCCGCAGCTCCCCCGTGCCAACCCTAGCCCGTCTCTCATCTTTCGGTCGTTTTTCCTCTTCTAGGTTTTGCCCTAACCCTAGGGTTAGTCGGACGATCGTTCGTCGACGAGTTCCGACGCGCGTCGTCTTCTTCGCGAGGTTGGTTCGCGTCACCCTTTCTCCTTGCTAGGGTTTGCCGTAACTGTTTCTTATTCAATCCTAATTATACCTTGTTTCGGCAAATCAGAGCTCGTTCGGCGTTTTCGGGAATCTCGCAATCTAGGTCACCTTACCCTGTCAGTCATCTCGACGATCCGAGGTAGCTTCACGTTTCGATTCATATCGTATCTCATATGCTTGCTATCTCTAGGATTCGTACCTTTTAGTTATATATGTGTTTATAGTAGATCTCTCTATTCCATCTTTGCAGCGAGTCTGTTGTGTGTCAGGGTGAGATCAGTTTGCTAAATCCGAGGCCAAGCCTGCGGATACGAATTGAGGTCAAGCCTCTTGAGTGACAGTTCATCATCTTACAGAGGTTCTCAGTCACTGTGTCAGCATGGTGCGTTGCAAGAACGCCGGTGGTGCTCCTAGTGACGGGAACGACAGTCCTCCTCGTCGATCTGAGATTGCACGTGGGAAGCGTGTCAAGGTCTTGGCCAGAAAGAAGAAGAAGACACTCACAGAGGCAGAGATTGCTCAGGCCGTAGCAGATGCAGCAGAGCAGGCAGAGAGAGGTGGCAGGAGCAGTGGCATACGCATAGGCGAGCGTCGCTTTCATCTTGAAGGTCGACAGCTCGGCACAGAGGCCACTGAGGGCACTGAGGATACTAGAGCTGCAGAGGATATGTCAGTTGATCCACCCACAGAGACCACAGAGGCTCCAGAGGCTACAGCAGATACAGAGGAGCAGCCAGCTCAGTCTCCAGTACGTCGCCGCTCCACACGCGCCCGTACTCAGGTGTCTCCTAGGCCAGAGGGTCAGCGACGTGGAGCACGTCCTCCTCCCAGAGCTAGAGGCTCACCCCCGGTCGAGCACTTTGACTTGAGGGGCGCTTCAGCACGTCAGGTGCAGGGGTTGAGGTTCGTGGAGGTCAGTCGGTGGTTTCCACCTGTGAGGGATCCCAGAGCTTCAGAAGGATTCTATACCCCTCTTCAGGAGGATTTCTACAGAGCTCTAGTTGACAGCGGTATTGCTTTCCGACCACAGAGGGTCTGTCGACTTGAGTCACTAGTCGAGGTTGTGGGAGAGCAGCTACGTCCGCATCTGTCCTTTCTGCCAGGCTTGTCAGATCTTCTTGGACGGACAGGTGCATACTGCGGCACATGGGTCAGAGAGTTTTATGCTTCACTATGGATTGATCCTGCCCATGATTTCATTCACTTTGCATTCCGAGGCCGCGATCACCGCCTATACAGCAGCAGAGTGCGGGAGATTCTCAGACTCCTAGCTTTTGACACAAAGATACATCAGCTATGTTATGGTCAGACTCCTCCTCCGAGACGCCCTCACGGCGGGACAGTGCCACCTACAGACTTGGTTCGACCCTGCTTCCGTGAGCCTTTTGGCCAAGGGTCTCGACGCACGCCCGCTAGTTTGACACCACTGGCCAGAGTTTTGGATGCTATAGTCAGACGCACTCTACTTCCCAGACTTGGCTACAGAGAGGGACTGACTCGGATGCAGCTATGGGTTGTTCACCACCTCCTCTCACAGACACAGTTTGATATATGGGATCTCATACTTAGTGAGATGGAGGACACCATAGCTGAGGGCTTCAAGGGTAATCGTCAGCTGCCCTATGCACACTGGATCTGCTTCATTATCAGATCATCTATTCAGCTGCCAGCAGAGATCCGAGCTGAGATATCAGATACTACCACTGCTTTTCCTGAGTATGATATCCGTCAGCTTTGGACGTCAGTCACCAGAGATCAGGCCCTAGTGCCAGGACAGCGTGTGCGACCTGAGGTTCCTGAGACAGCAGCTGAGCAGGACGCCACAGTTGATGAGCTTGCAGAGGCAGAGCTTGCAGATCTTGACGCTCAGCCTGCTGATCTTCCTGAGGATGGGACATCTGACAGCACTGATGAGGACTACCAGCCCATCCCCAGGTATCGGTCTCCTCGGTCCCACGACCACGAGGCCGGTGGCTCTGGTTCAGCCTCCCGCACAGACCCAGCCATGGTGGCAATTCTTGAGAGGTTGACCCAGGCACAGGAGCAACAGCAACAGCAAATACAGCGACAGGCTCAGGACACAGCTGCAGCACTTGCACAGATTCAGGCTCGTCAGGACGAGTTTCAGCGTCAGCAGCTTGAGATCCAGAGGCAGCAAGTCGAAATGCAGCGACAGCAATATGAGATTCAGCGACAGACTGCAGCTAGTCAGCAGCAATACTTGGACCTCCTGCGCCACCTAGTCACGGTTGGGGTTCCTCCGCCTACTTCCGTCCTGACTTCTACTTTACCATCTTCTGATCCATCGAGTCAGGGACAGCCGGGTTTCCAGTTCACATCTCCACAGCAGCAGGTTCCCCAGTCTTTCCAGTCCCCGAGCTTCACTCCTATTCACACGGGGTTTACACCATCAGACCAGCCTCGCCCTCACCTCCTGACAGGCACATCTTTCGGTGATTTCAGTGCTACCTACAGCGAGTTGACTGGTCAGCTGACGCCCTCGCATACTACAGTTGCTACTTCTTCAGGGTTGTCAGCTTCAGAGGCAGCTATTCCTCCAGTAGCAGGGACTGGTACTACAGAGACTCTACCTTCGTTAGTTGCCTCCACAGATCCTCCTGCTACTGGCTCGCTACAGGCTCAGGTCACTCAGACGGATTCTATCATTACTACTACGACAGTACCTGTTCCTGCCATTCAGACCCAGACAGTTACACAGCCACATGCTTCATCAGAGGGTCAGCCAGATAGCTCAGATTCCGAGGGCGATTCTCTACTCTTCATGATTACTCCGCGCACCTCGGCACCCGACACGACTCCGTCTGTCCCCCCTTCAGATCCTTAGATTAGTTTTTTCTTTGGCGCTTGATGCCAAAGGGGGAGAGAGAGTAGTTTCAGGGGGAGTTTTGAGAGTTGTTTTTTCGTTTTTTTTCTGTGTGCTACATTCATGCATCATGTTTACTTTTCAGTCATTGCATTCGTGTGACATGTCGTTGTGAGATAAACCTTGAGTCTTAATGTTTCATCCTGTTAGTGTTATCTCTTGTCACCGTTGTTTATTATAGCTCTAAGGTAGTGCTTCCATGCCTTACTCCGATAAATTATGAGCTATATCCGTTTGTGTACTAACACTTTTTGTCTTATCTTATGAGTACACTCTTTTGGCTTGGGACACATAAGCAATTCCTTTCTCTTCTCTGCTTATTGCTTGTTGCTTATGTGAACCATGCATGCTCAAAAACCTCAACTCCAATCTTTCATATCTGAGTGTTGTCATCAATCACCAAAAAGGGGGAGATTGAAAGCATCTAGGCCCCGAGGTTTGGTTTCGGCAATTGATGACAACGCTTTATTACCATGATTAACGTGTGTTTTGCAGAAACTTTGGTAAGTTAGGTCATGGAGTTTTTAACTGCTTTGGGCACCATGGTATTCATGCCCCTTGATGGAAATCGTTTCGGTTTTCAAAAGAGTGACGTCAAGATTAAGGACGGTTAGTTCCAGGTGTCGAGGTGTTGAGAGACATTTGGAATAGTCGTTAGGATCTTCGTTTTTCTCTTTTGGCCGTACTATAAAGGGGGGCATGAGCGGGTAGCTTGACCTAGGCGAGTCCTATGTTTAGGTGTGGTGCACACTTGTTAAACTTGGCGCTAGGCAGCTCTAGAATAGCTCAAAGTTTAGTTGGGAGCAACTTGGTTGAAGTTGTAACGCTTTTCGGAGAGTTTCGGGTCGTTTTCCCGTGACCGGACGCGGTCCTCGGCATGACCAGACGCGTCCGGTCAGTTCAGTTCCGCGGCTGGGGTTTCAGCTCTGAGCACCGGACGCGGTCCTCGCGAGGACCGGACGCGGTGGTCAGAAGTCAACACGTGTCACTTAAGGGAAACACCCGATCGGACGCGACCTGGGTATGATCGGCGCGTCCGGTCATAGTCCAGTAAGGTCCTGAGACGACCGGACGCGTCCGGTCATCACCGATCGGACGTGGTCGCGCGTCCGGTGCGAGTACAGTAAGCTCCACGCACGATCGGACGCGTCCGGTCACCCCTGACCGGTGCGTCCGGTCATTTAGGTGTTTTTCGGTTTTTGACCGTTACGAGCGACCGGCGCGTCCGGTCAGTACGACCGGCGCGTCCGGTCAGCTCGAGTTTTGCTGAGTCAGCAGGAAACGGTTCGTTTCGTCTGTGGGGTGTATAAATACATCCCCACCACCTCTTTTAGAGGTCTCTTGCTCATTTGATCAGCTGATAAACACCTTTGGAGTGCAAGGTAGTGCAAGAACACTAGTGAGGATAGAGATTTGAGAATCAAAGCTTGAGAGTTCCTCACTAGCGATTAGAGAGTAACAAGTGTGCATCCACTTTCTCATTTAGGCTCGTAGTGGTCAAGTGAGAGTTCTAGCTTGTTACTCTTGGTGATCGCCATCACCTAGACGGCTTGGTGGTGATTGGGAGTTTGGTGTTCATCCGGCGGAGCTTGTGGATGACCCAACTCATCTTGTGAGCGGTTGTGGGTGATTCACCGCGACGGAGTGTCAAAGAATCAACCCGTAGAGAGCACTTGATCCTTGCGCGGATCAAGGGGGAGCGACACCCTTGCGCGGGTGCTCCAACGAGGACTAGTGGGGAGTGGCGACTCTCCGATACCTCGGAAAAACATCGCCGTGTTCCTTGCCCCTTTACATTCAAGCATTTACTTTCTCGTATTTACTTACATTGCTTGTTTACATTCCTAGACTTGCCATGCTAGACTAGGATTGGAAACTAGGGTGCAAAACTTTGTATCGGTAGACTCTCTAGGAACACAAGTAGACACTAGGGGTGAATTCCAGCTTGTAGGATTTATTCCTTGCATTTATTTTTTAGAAAAGCCCAATTCACCCCCCTCTTGGGCATCTTGATCCTTTCATGCGCCGCCATCGTCGAGCTACTGCTCGATTCGTCCTCCCTAGTGCACCGTAGCACCCCTCTTTATCGCCTCCACCCTCTTGCGGAGTCGAAAGAGCTGTGGTAAGGCGGCATTGGGTGTTCTGTCATCACCGCCATGGAGGCCACCTCGCCGGAGCTCGGCCTCACCGTGGTCAGCCTAGCTAGGGCTCTTTCCGCTCTTCTATTCTTCCTAGAGAGCTTCGCCGTGGTCTCATGGAGCTCGTACCGAGCTCAAGTGGGACAATGGCGGGTTCATAGTCGTCGGTGCGCCACCACCGAGCGCCGCCGCCCACCATTGCCGGTGGTGACCCACCTCGGGCTAACCTCAGCTATCCCAAGGGACCTCAATCGAATTGCCTTGTGGTGAGGAGCGCAACGGGGAGCTTGGATTCGCCGGATTTTTCGCCGCCGGCGAGGTTCGGGCTGGCGACCACCATCCCCTGCTTTTGTCCCTATGGCAGCCGGGGCCCGTCTGTCAGCGTGTTTTCCCCCTGTGTTGCTGGGTCGGGCCAAACCGGCCACGGGCCGAGCCGGGTGCTGGGCCGAGCTGGCTAAATCGGGCCGGCCCAGTAGCCTAGTTAGGTTTAGGAAATTGTTTTATTTTTATTTATTTCACAGAATTGATGCTAGATTAAAAAATTCATATCTCTTATTTGGTAGCTCTAAATGATATGTTTCAAATTGTGTAGTGCTCTGTATGATGTCTAGTTTATTATAAAAATATAATATGTGCCATGTTTTGTGATGAAATAAATAGTTATTATTTATCTCTTTTATTCCTAAAGAAAAAGGAGAAAATGATATCTCTTTCTATGAAGCTCCAAATGACATGAAATTTTTATAGTGAACTTCTCATACCATGAATAGCTTATAGTTAAATTTTCATGCAATTTGGATGTAGTTTGGTGGAGTTATATAATTATCTTGTTTGCTTGAATGGATCTTGGGTGAATTTTCATAATTTTTCTATAGATCCAGTAAGGGTGAAACTTGGTGAATGTTGTTCTTATATTATAAGTATGCTAGGAAAAATATGAAATCTGTTGTTTGATACTTTTCAATAGAGCTTCCTATTTATGATAGAAATAGACCTGCCATCTGTTATTTTTGATATCTCCATATCTGCTTGTCAAAATGAAGTGAAATTTTTATGGTAGCCTACGTGAAGCATTAGGTGGCTACTGTAATTTTTGTAGATTTTTATATATAGTTTTACTATATGTTTCTTTAATCACCTAATTAACTAAATAAATTATAAAAGAATATTAAATAATTTATTTAGAAGTTGGCACTATACTTTCTGATGTTCCTATGATATGCACAACAAGTTGGTAAACTTGGTTTGGTCCAATTGTGCTTTTGAATCGTCATTAATTATTTAAGTTAGTGAATCTGCCATTTCTGGACAGATTTGCTAGTTAAGAGAATTAACCTATGTTAATAATGTTTTCATGCTTGGTGATTTATAGCAAAGTTGTTGATAATTTCATGAACTAGTTGCTGGAAAAATTTTGGTAGCATTTGGACTTATAGTTTAGAAATGGCAGCTGTTCAAAGTTTGAGTCAGAATTGTTTTGCTCTCTGTTCTTTTAGAACAGATTTGGTACATGTGCTATTTCAACTTGGTAAATGATGAAATCATGCTTAGATGTTTATAAATGAAATGTAGACAATTTCATAAGCTTTTCAGAATGTCCTCTTTCAGGTCATTTGGATTTGTAGAACTCCAGTTGTGAGTTTTCTTAACTACTGTTGATAATATGTTGTAAATACTAAATTTCTGGAATCTTGTTATGTGTGTGTTTAGTCTTAACCTTGTGGCACTTAGTGGTTTCTTAGAGGAACGTGTTAATACCGGAGAGGAAATTTGCACCTAAGCTTGAAGTGATTTGAATAGAGCACCACATAACTTGGTTTTGTGCTTACGATGTTGCAATGTCATTGCATTCATCTTCACATCATTCATGCACGTCCATAAATCATCATGTCATTTTTGGATGCATACATGAAATTCATTGGATGCATATACATGCAATAGGTGTGCCGAGAATCGTGTTACAAGCGAAGTTCCGCTGGGCGTGGAACCTGAAGTTGGAGTCCGTTCTGGAGCCGGAGGCCCAGTCCGACGAAGCCGGAGAAGGCGTGGGAATCGTTCTTAAAGCTGACCCTTGATCTATCTTCTTTCGGTTAAGGCAAGCCCCGGAGCATTATACGCCTCCTACTTTTAAAGCAATTATCTTTATATACATGTTATATGTATTGTTGCATTACGTGATAGGAGTTGGTTGAAAACCCTTGCTGCATTGATAACACTCCTTGTCCAGCAATTCGAACCTTGAATCCTAAGTAGACAGGATCGTATCTATGCTTAGCCCTGCTAAATTAGACCGGTAGAAGTCGGGTGATTTCCTGTCACCTGCGAGATATAGGGCTTGATCAGGTCACGGTTGGCTATATTTGCTATCGTGAAAGTGAACCATGTGTAATAAAATGAAATGAGACCGGGCGGGATGATGATAGTGAAACAGCAAGGCATGGAGGCCTTGGGTGTGGATCTATCCCCGTCTGTGTCGATTAAGGACCGAGACCTGGAGCCTTCTATGTCATTTTGAACACATGCCTGACATTTAGTTGGCCGGCGTGAGGTTGCCGACCGCGAAGCCTAGTAGCTCAACTCAGGCTGCGAAGTCGAAAAGTGAAAGTCGCCTCGGAAGGGAGCCAGAGGGTCCAAGGGCAGGTGAGTTAAAAGTCCTGAGCTTCCTGGCCACTGGTATCCCCGAGAACGCGGCGCTGTTTGAGCCCACCCTGAGTTGTACCAAAGGTTATCTGCAGCTGCCTTTAGCGGGGTTTGCCGGGTGAGTGTCAGGAATACCCCCTCAGCTGAGTTGGAATCGATTCGAGTCGCCGTCTCTCCCGGATAGTGAGAAACTTGACTGGTTATCTCCAGCGTAGATACACTAATTATTAATGATGGTTCGGAATTGATGATAATGATGATGATGGCCTTATTATACCTGCTATGGTTAATATTGTTTGCTCATAATAAAGTGATTGCTCTAGTACATGTGCTAATCTAGATGACAGGTTAATGATTATTAACTTGATGCTTAAGCATTAATGATTGCCTTTCTGTAATAAGCTTTTCTGCAAGTGAGTCAAGCTAGCCCACTTATGTAAGCCTTGCATAATCCTTGGTGTCACCTTTGTTTCTGGTTTTTGACGGGTAAGTCTAGCTGAGTACCTTCTCGTACTCAGGGTTTATTTCCCACCTGTTGCAGGTAACAGATTCCTACTTGTTGCTACAAGTATTGTCTTCGCCATGTGGGCGTGAAGACTAGACCATATGGGCATGGTCTCTGTAGTATCCCTTCTGGTATGCTTTTGCAGGATGTGACTATGTACTGGCAGTATTTGACTTAAAATGATTTCAGAAATTATGTTGCTTCCGCTAATCTTTACTTTGGTTTTGTAATAAAAATAATTGTACTCCGATGTATGAGAGCTACTTACGAACTGTTGTAACAAGTGTTGTGTTATGTTGAATCACTACGATCTGGTTGCTCTCGGTTTGGTTTGAAATCCCTCGTGGTTTCGTGGACTACCGGAGTTATATGGGCTCAAGTTTGAGAATTTGATCGTTTCGGCGATTGTTTTTGAACTTGTGCTCTTATAATTTGGACGGTTCCGTTACAGCTGGTATTGGAGCAAGATTCAACAGTAAACACATCATTTGTGTATTTAAACAAAAGCTTTTATGAAAAATCTTAATTCTAATCTAAAGAGTGCCAGTGGTCATATCCTATATGCCCAAATAAGGACTACTAGGTGGCTTACTAAGGTACTAACTTAGGGGTTCTTGCTTGTTTTCTGTTTCGTTGTTCATGCGGCGTGCTATTGTATGGATGCCATCCGCTTGGGTGGTAATGTATGGATCAAAATACCTCTACGCCCTGGTAAGTGGGAGTTATGAGAGCATGACCGTCCAACCGTCGGTCTAGGGGAGAGTAGTTGTGGTTACTAGCATACTTACATGTTTAATCATGTGATTATGAGAGTACTTAATTGTGGGTATATCTGTCGGGTAGCTTTGATACTGAAGTATATACATCGGGGGATGTATGTATGGAAAGTATTTAGTTTACTGCTTTCTTGTGTGCTTTATTGGGAATTGTTGGGCTGAAATGCAATTTTCTGCAGGTACACTAACAATGTTTCCTGTAGAACGACTAGTTATCGTTATTGAGAGAACGTGTGTATGCCACCGAATTATACGCTAGAATTTTGAAATTCTTCTTAGGTTTGTGAGGACGTACGGTTCGTGCATGCACCATGTTCGCATCATACATTGCATTCTGCACTACTCCCACCCTTATAAATTGCTTATCCCATTCTTTCAAAATTTCCTTCCCTCCAAATAGTTGCCCCGTAGATAGTTGCATTTCTTTCGTGAAGAATTGGGGTAGTCAACCAACCTAGTGGAGTGGTCAGTAGTGTCAGCCTTGAAACCCAATTCATACCTGGCCGTGAAGGAAAGCAAGACAATTTCAAGATGTATCTCCTCGAGTTGGGATGTGTTTTGATCTGCAACTCGCCTCTCCATTGCTTCTACCATTGTATCCACCCTTGTTTGCTATCCTCTCTTTGGATGATACTGTTCCTACACGCCTAATTCCTGACACGTGAGGATTCCTCATAGGTGTGTGTTCGGTAATGGTGTTGCGATTAGTACTCCATGGTGCCGCGGCGAAACCGGGAGCCTCCTGCGGCGTGCGACACAAGGTTGTGCTGCTCGGCACGCGCAGGTATCAAGGATTGCTAGTTATGATCCATTATGGAGCTACACCAATGTGTTATCTTCTCGTGAACCTTTTCCTTGAAGGTCATTCTTTATCTTGTCAGAAGATCCGTGCCTCAATCTAAGAAATTTCCTTCTTTTGGAGATTGGAATTTGCATAGTTGGATATAATCTCTTCCTCCTGCCTATAAAATTCGTCAGCAGCCTTCCGACGTCATCAATGCTTACTAGTTTCAACTACTTGCAGATGTCTCGTCAGCTTCGCTCTAGCAGTCGGAGTCGTGGCAATACAGGACTATCATCGTCTCCTTCGCAACCTACCTCTGCTGAGTTGCTGCAAATGCTTGCCGAAAGTCAGCGAGCCTTGGATGAGAGTGTCAGAAACCATGTCCATCAGGAACCTGAGCCTGCCCAGTACAGCAGCTATAAAGATTTCTTAGATACTGAGCCTCCTATTTTTTGAGAAGCAGAAGAACCACTTCAAGCAGACGAATGGTTGAACACTATCGAACAGAAGTTTTGTGTGCTCAAGGTGGCAGATGATATGAAAACAGAATATGCTTCGCAACAGTTGCAAGGACCTACAGGTGTTTGGTGGTGTCACCATCGGAGTACCCTGCCTGAGAATATGGAAGTAGTTTGGGATCAGTTCAAGGAAGCATTTTGGGGGCATTACATTCCTGCTGGTCTCATGGCAATCAAGCACACTGAGTTTATGAAGCTCACTCAAGGAGACAAAAGTGTAACAGAATATCTACATGCTTTCATCAACTTGTCAAGATATGCTCCGGAATTTGTTAATACGGAAGTTAAGAAGATTGCAAGTTTCAAAAGAGGGTTGTGTCCTAAATTGATGAAGGCCATGTGCAATAGCAAGTGTGCAACTTTCAACGAGTTTGTCAGTGATACTATCCTTCAAGAGAACTATAATGCTGTGTATGCTGCTTCTAAGAGCCAAGAGAAATCTCATGAATCTAATGCACCTACGACCCATACTCTGGTGGTGATTACACCTCAGTATTATTCGCCTGACATATCTACCAGATATCACCCATATCAGAAACAGGATCCGGTCAAGAGGAGCAGTATTAAGAAAGGAAAGCCTAAGGCACCGCCAAGTAATCGACCATGTTGGAATTGCAAGATGTCAGGTCATTGGGCCAAAGATTGTCCTATTCCACAGAAGGAATCAAATGATAATAATGGAGATGTGTGTAAAGGGTATGTTCGTTACACCACGGTGGAATCCATTCCTACGGGTGAGATTATCACTGCTGGTGCATTTTTAGTGAACCAACATCCTGCAATCGTGCTGTTTGATTCAGGTGCTTCCCACTCTTTTATCAGTTCAACGTTTGTAGCCAAGCATGATATGAAGGTCGTTACTTTAGATAATAGTGGTTATAATATTAGTGCTGCCGGAAATAATATTTCAACCAACCAGTTGGTCTTGGGAGCAAAGATCGAGATAGAAGGACGTCTGTATGATCTAGATCTCGTGGTATTACCAGGATTGGGTTTAGATGTAATCTTAGGTATGAAGTGGATGAGTGGAAACGGTGTTCTGATCGATACCTCTACGAGAGTGGTTATGTTGAGGGATCCAAAAGATCAACAAGCTTTTCTAGTACGACTTCCTAGAGACATTAGTCCTCAGACTATAGTTAACGCTATGATAGCAAAAGCAAAAGAGATTGCAGAAGTTCCTGTAGTGTGTGAATTTTCCAGATGTTTTTCCCGATGAGTTGCCAGGATTACCTCCAGATCGTGATGTAGAATTCAAGATTGAGTTAATTCCAGGTACCGCACCAATTTCCAAAAGACCGTATATAATGTCGCCGAATGAGTTAGCTGAACTCAAGACCCAACTTAGTGACCTTTTATTAAAAGGGCTGATCCGTCCTAGTTTTTCTCCGTGGGGTTGTCCTGCTATCTTTGTGAAGAAGAAGGACCAGTCTCTATGTATGTGTGTAAACTATCGACCACTCAATGCAGTCACTATCAAGAACAAGTATCCGTTGCCTCGTATTGATATCTTGTTTGATCAGTTGTCTAAAGCAAAGGTATTCTCGAAGATTGATCTGAGATCTGGTTATCACCAAATTAAAATCCGTCCAGAAGACATACCAAAGACCGCTTTCGCTACCAGATACGGGTTATATGAATATCTTGTCATGTCTTTTGGTCTGACCAATGCTCCTGCACATTTCATGTACCTGATGAATTCAGTATTCATGCAAGAGCTGGACAAGTTTGTGGTGATATTCATTGATGATATTCTGATCTATTCTAAAAATGAAGAAGAACATGCCGAGCATCTAAGAATTGTTTTATCCAGATTGCGTGAACATAAGCTTTACGCCAAGTTCAGTAAATGTGAATTCTGGTTAAAGAAGGTACCTTTCCTCGGTCATGTGTTGTCTGGTGGGGGAATTTCAGTAGACCCGACTAAGATACAGGAAGTTTTGGATTGGAAGGCACCAACTACAGTACATGAAATTCGGAGTTTTCTTGGATTGGCTGGCTACTATCGTCGTTTTATTCAGGATTTCTCTAAAATAGCTAAGCCTATGACTCGACTACTTCAGAAGGATAGGAAGTTTGATTGGACTCCGGAGTGTGAACAAGCTTTCTGCAGGCTACGGACTTTGTTAACATCAGCTCCGGTATTAGCGCAACCTGACATTGAGAAACCGTTTGATGTGTATTGTGATGCATCAGGTACTGGTTTAGGTGGCGTACTGATGCAGGGAGGTCGAGTTATTGCGTATGCTTCACGTCAGTTAAGAAAACATGAAGTTAACTATCCGACTCATGACTTGGAGTTAGCTGCTATTGTTCATGCTCTGAAAATCTGAAGACACTATTTGCTTGAAAATATATGCAATATTTATACAGATCATAAGAGTCTTAAGTACATATTTACTCAACCCGAGTTAAATATGCGCCAAAGAAGATGGTTAGAGTTAATCAAGGATTATAACCTCCAGGTGCATTACCATCCGGGTAAAGCAAATGTGGTTGCCGATGCCTTAAGTAGAAAATCTCATTGCAACTCTCTGATAGAAGAAGATTTTCATTTGTCTCACCTCTTACATCCTATTGTAATCCATCATATCACTGTAGATTCTTCTTTGAGAAGTAGAATCATTGAGTTACAAAAGACTGATGCTGGTGTATTTCACATCAAGAGAAAGATGAAAGAGTAAGAAACTAAGCATTTTCGAATCGATGAGAAGGGAATTCTCTGGTTCAAAGATAGACTCGTTGTGCCAAAAGATAAAGAGCTCAGAAATCAAATCTTATCTGAAGCCCATTCTTCTAAGTTGTCCATCCATCCTGGTAGTAGTAAGATGTATCAGGACCTCAAGCCGTACTATTGGTGGACCAAGATGAAGAATGAAATTGCAGCCTATGTCGCTAAGTGTGATAATTGTTGTAGAGTTAAGGCCATTCACATGAAGCCTGGTTTACTCCAGCCTTTGTCTGTTCCAGGTTTGAAATGGGATGACATTGTTATGGACTTTATTGTCGGATTACCAACCACCCAAAAAGGTTTTGATTCTATTTGGGTTATAGTTGATCGTTTAACAAAGTCTGCTCACTTTATCCCTGTGAAGAGTAACTATCACCCGCACCAGTATGCTGATATTTACTTCCAAGAAGTTGTACGCCTTCATGGAGTGCCTAAGTCTATTGTCTCTGACAGAGGGTCACAGTTTACTGCTTGTTTTTGGGAGCGCCTACATCAGAATCTTGGAACTAATTTGGTCCGTAGTTCTGCTTATCATCCACAGACGTCGGGGCAGACTGAGCGTGTGAATCAGATTCTTGAAGACATGCTTAGAGCTTCCATCATCTCTTGTAATGGCTCTTGGGAGAAATGGTTGCCTCTCGCTGAATTCTCTTACAACAACAGTTATCAAGAGAGCATCAAGATGGCTCCATTTGAAGCTTTATATGGTCGCAAGTGTAGAACTCCTTTGAATTGGGTGGAACCTGGAGAAAGAAGGCTCTATGGTATTGACTTTGTAAAAGAAGCCGAGGAGCAAGTTCATGCTATACAGAAAAATATAGCAGCTGCTCAGGCTAGACAAAAGAGCTACGCAAATAAGAGGAGGAAACCTATTGAGTTTGAAGTAGGTGACCATGTCTATCTGAAGGTGTCCCCTATGAGAGGAGTAAAACGTTTTGGGATCAAAAGAAAGCTTGAGCCTCGATATGTTGGACCTTATCGAATTATTGAGAAAAGTGGAAGAGTAGCCTATAAGCTCAATCTACCTCGTGAAATGGGAACTATCTTTCCAGTCTTCCATGTTTCTCAATTAAAGAAATGCCTCCGTCTTCCTGAGGAAAGAGTAGAAGTGAGACGCATCAAATTGAAATCTGATCTTTCTTATGAAGAGAAACCGGTATATGTGCTAGATACTCTGGAAAGGGTGACTCGAAATCGAGTAGTCAAATTATACAAGGTGGTTTGGAGTAATCACGGTGAACGTGATGCAACTTGGGAAAAAGAGGATTATTTAAAGGACAACTATTCTGCTTTCTATGAAAAATGGTACGACTTTCAAATCTCGGGACGAGATTTTTATAAGGGGGGAGGGCTGTAACACCCTGGTGTTAGTTAGCCTCATAATGCATTCATAATGCATGATCATGGCATGACATTACCATAAGCATCGTCATTTCATGTGCATCCTTGTTTGAAACATGACCTTGTAATTTTGCAACATTGTGGTTTCTATGTGTTTCCTTTATATGTTGCTAGGGTTTTTGTATAGATGACATATGTGATGCTATTGTGTGACTTGTGGCTTGAAAACATCTTTGATATGTTAGTGGAGCAAAATGAGCTAGGGTTTATATTCATGTTTTGACCAAAATCCAATTTGACTAGGTTTGACCTCAGTTTGACCATAGCATTGATCTACTTTGACTGATTTAAAAGTGGTATCTAGAGACCTTGCATGGAAGTGCACCCTTTACCAAAGTTGTAGGAAATTTATCAAGGAACAAAAGTCTCAATATAACCATCTCATGAAAATGACTAGAACATCCTCAAACATGGCCCACAAGGCAGCTAGGAGTGCTGATTTCAGCACTTAGCCATTTTGGCTAAGTCATGACTGACTTACAGTTCGAGGTACCCCACTTTAGGGCTATGTAGTTCCAAATCCAGGCCAAACTAGCTCAAGTCCAAATTGACAAAGTCGAAGCCCTCACATAGCTCTACAAGTTTGCTAATATCACCTATCTCTAACTCGGGCTGGTTTAGGGGTTAAGCTTTGATCTTTATCGGCTGTCAGTCATCTTTCTGACTGAAACCCAGTTTTAGTTTTCATGTGCCTCACTTTAGGGCACTGTATCTCACTAACTAAGCCGAATTAGTCCAAGACTCTATTGACAAACTTGTAGTTCTTATGACCCTCTACAATTTTGCTAACTGTGTCTCTTACCAAATCGGACTGGTTTAGGAGCAATAGGACGCCGAAGTTACCCTGATAGTCGTTCTGTTGAGCTCCGATTTTGAAATTTCAGTCGAGCGTCATGGCCGACCGGGCACAGGCACTCGATGCCGCGTGGCCAACACGCGTCAGCACCGAGCCTAGCTCACACGCGTGAGGTCGCCACGCCGCCTGGAGACCCTCAGCTTCCCTCCATTTCCTTCCCTCGCCCTTGCCGCGCTCGCCAAGGCGGAGACCGAGGCACCACCGCCGCCACGAGCTTGGTGAGCTAGTGCGCCGCCATCGTCGAGCTACTGCTCGATTCGTCCTCCCTAGTGCACCGCAGCACCCCTCTTTATCGCCTCCACCCTCTTGCGGAGTCGAGCGAGCTGTGGTAAGGCCGCATTGGGTGTTCCGTCATCACCGCCATGGAGGCCACCTCGCCGGAGCTCGGCCTCACCGTGGTCAGCCTAGCTAGGGCTCTTCCCGCTCTTCTATTCTTCCTAGAGAGCTTCACCGTGGTCTCATGGAGCTCGTACCGAGCTCAAGTGGGACAATGGCGGGTTCATAGTCGTCGGTGCGCCACCACCGAGCGCCGCCGCCCACCATTGTCGGCGGTGACCCACCTCGGGCTAACCTCAGCTATCCCATGGGACCTCAATCGAATCGCCTTGTGGTGAGGAGCGCAACGGGGAGCTTGGATTCGCCGGATTGCTCGCCGCCGGCGAGGTTCGGGCTGGCGACCACCATCCCCTGCTTCTGTCCCTATGGCAGCCGGGGCCCGTCTGTCAGCGTGTTTTCCCCCTGTGTTGCTGGGTCGGGCCAAACCGGCCACGGGCCGAGCCGGGTGCTGGGCCGAGCTGGCTAAATCGGGCCGGCCCAGTAGCCTAGTTAGGTTTAGGAAATTGTTTTATTTTTATTTATTTCACAGAATTGATGCTAGATTAAAAAATTCATATCTCTTATTTGGTAGCTCTAAATGATATGTTTCAAATTGTGTAGTGCTCTGTATGATGTCTAGTTTATTATAAAAATATAATATGTGCCATGTTTTGTGATGAAATAAATAGTTATTATTTATCTCTTTTATTCCTGAAGAAAAAGGAGAAAATGATATCTCTTTCTGTGAAGCTCCAAATGACATGAAATTTTTATAGTAAACTTCTCATACCATGAATAGCTTATAGTTAAATTTTCATGCAATTTGGATGTAGTTTGGTGGAGTTATATAATTATCTTGTTTGCTTGAATGGATCTTGGGTGAATTTTCATAATTTTTCTATAGATCCAGTAAGGGTGAAACTTGGTGAATGTTGTTCTTATATTATAAGGATGCTAGGAAAAATATGAAATCTGTTGTTTGATACTTTTCAATAGAGCTTCCTATTTATGATAGAAATAGACCTGCCATCTGTTATTTTTGATATCTCCATATTTGCTTGTCAAAATGAAGTGAAATTTTTATGGTAGCCTACGTGAAGCATTAGATGGCTACTGTAATTTTTGTAGATTTTTATATATAGTTTTACTGTATGTTTCTTTAATCACCTAATTAACTAAATAAATTATAAAAGAATATTAAATAATTTATTTAGAAGTTGGCACTATACTTTCTGATGTTCCTATGATATGCACAACAAGTTGGTAAACTTGATTTGGTCCAATTGTGCTTTTGAATCGTCATTAATTATTTAAGTTAGTGAATCTGCCATTTCTGGACAGATTTGCTAGTTAAGAGAATTAACCTATGTTAATAATATTTTCATGCTTGGTGATTTATAGCAAAGTTGTTGATAATTTCATGAACTAGTTGCTGGAAAAATTTTGGTAGCATTTGGACTTATAGTTTAGAAATGGCAGCTGTTCAAAGTTTGAGTCAGAATTGTTTTGCTCTCTGTTCTTTTAGAACAGATTTGGTACATGTGCTATTTCAACTTGGTAAATGATGAAATCATGCTTAGATGTTTATAAATGAAATGTAGACAATTTCATAAGCTTTTCAGAATGTCCTCTTTCAGGTCATTTGGATTTGTAGAACTCCAGTTGTGAGTTTTCTTAACTACTGTTGATAATATGTTGTAAATACTAAATTTCTAGAATCTTGTTATGTGTGTGTTTAGTCTTAACCTTGTGGCACTTAGTGGTTTCTTAGAGGAACGTGTTAATACCGGAGAGGAAATTTGCACCTAAGCTTGAAGTGATTTGAATAGAGCACCACATAACTTGGTTTTGTGCTTACGATGTTGCAATGTCATTGCATTCATCTTCACATCATTCATGCACGTCCATAAATCATCATGTCATTTTTGGATGCATACATGAAATTCATTGGATGCATATACATGCAATAGGTGTGCCGAGAATCGTGTTACAAGCGAAGTTCCGCTGGGCGTGGAACCTGAAGTTGGAGTCCGTTCTGGAGCCGGAGGCCCAGTCCGACGAAGCCGGAGAAGGCGTGAGAATCGTTCTTGAAGCTGACCCTTGATCTATCTTCTTTCGGTTAAGGCAAGCCCCGGAGCATTATAAGCCTCCTACTTTTAAAGCAATTATCTTTATATACATGTTATATGTATTGTTGCATTACGTGATAGGAGTTGGTTGAAAACCCTTGCTGCATTGATAACACTCCTTGTCCAGCAATTCGAACCTTGAATCCTAAGTAGACAGGATCGTATCTATGCTTAGCCCTGCTAAATTAGACCGGTAGAAGTCGGGTGATTTCCTGTCACCTGCGAGATATAGGGCTTGATTAGGTCACGGTTGGCTATATTTGCTATCATGGAAGTGAACCATGTGTAATAAAATGAAATGAGACCGGGCGGGATGATGATAGTGAAACAGCAAGGCATGGAGGCCTTGGGTGTGGATCTATCCCCGTCTGTGTCGATTAAGGACCGAGACCTGGAGCCTTCTATGTCATTTTGAACGCATGCCTGTCATTTAGTTGGCCGGCCTGAGGTTGCCGACCGCGAAGCCTAGTAGCTCAACTCAGGCTGCGAAGTCGAAAAGTGAAAGTCGCCTCGGAAGGGAGCCAGAGGGTCCAATGGCAGGTGAGTTAAAAGTCCTGAGCTTCCTGGCCACTGGTATCCCCGAGAACACGGCGCTGTTCGGGCCCACCCTGAGTTGTACCAAAGGTTATCTGCAGCTGCCTTTAGCGGGGTTTGCCGGGTGAGTGTCAGGAATACCCCCTCAGCTGAGTTGGAATCGATTCGAGTCGTTGTCTCTCCCGGATAGTGAGAAACTTGACTGGTTATCTCCAGCGTAGATACACTAATTATTAATGATGGTTCGGAATTGATGATAATGATGATGATGGCCTTATTATACCTGCTATGGTTAATATTGTTTGCTCATAATAAAGTGATTGCTCTAGTACATGTGCTAATCTAGATGACAGGTTAATGATTATTAACTTGATGCTTAAGCATTAATGATTGCCTTTCTGTAATAAGCTTTTCTGCAAGTGAGTCAAGCTAGCCCACTTATGTAAGCCTTGCATAATCCTTGGTGTCACCTTTGTTTCTGGTTTTTGACGGGTAAGTCTAGCTGAGTACCTTCTCGTACTCAGGGTTTATTTCCCACCTGTTGCAGGTAACAGATTCCTACTTGTTGCTACAAGTATTGTCTTCGCCATGTGGGCGTGAAGACTAGACCATATGGGCATGGTCTCTGTAGTATCCCTTCTGGTATGCTTTTGCAGGATGTGACTATGTACTGGCAGTATTTGACTTAAAATGATTTCAGAAATTATGTTGCTTCCGCTAATCTTTACTTTGGTTTTGTAATAAAAATAATTGTACTCCGATGTATAAGAGCTACTTACGAACTGTTGTAACAAGTGTTGTGTTATGTTGAATCACTACGATCTGGTTGCTCTCGGTTTGGTTTGAAATCCCTCGTGGTTTCGTGGACTACCGGAGTTATATGGGCTCAAGTTTGAGAATTTGATCGTTTCGGCGATTGTGTTTTGAACTTGTGCTCTTATAATTTGGACGGTTCCGTTACAAAGCCCTCTGACGTTACCCTTTTGTTTAACTGTATTCAACATATGTGCTACGGCATCCCCAACTAAATTAAACAAAAGAGGCGAAAGTGGATCCCCTTGTGTCAAGCCCCTATATAAGTTTTAAAATATGGTCCATTATCCCCATTGATGTTTATGCATACCCTTCCTCCTCTCATAGCACTCATGATTTTCTTAATTAACTGTTCATCAAAGCCTTTTCCTGTTTAAAACTTCTTGCACAAAACGCCATTTTTACACTATCATATGCTTTCTCAAAGTCTATTATGAAAATCACCCTCTTTATTTCTTTCTTCTCATCTCAAGCAAAGTCCCATGCAGAATAACCACCCCATCTAAGATGTATCTCCCTTTGATAAAAACAGTTTGCCCTCTATCAATCAACTTATCAGCCACTTCATCAGTAAGTGTAAATATCTTGAAGCTCAAATTTAAGACATATTGGTCTGGATTGTTTCATATTGAAAGCATCCTTCATCTTGGGAATCACCGTGATAGCCCCATAATTCAGTCTCCCTAAATCCAACTGAACCCCGAGAAGTCATTCACCAACTCCATAAAATCTAATTATCTCCCAACAAGCCTCGTAGAAAGCTTTCAATGCCGGCCCTCAGAGCCACTGGCGCAGCCTAGTGGAGGCCATACTAGGCTCTGGAGTCTGGACCCATCTTGGCTAACAAAGATTAATGAAGGTTTACGTATATATTTGCAAGTTTGGCTAAACAGTCCATCTAAAAGCTATATATTGTAAGATTGCTTCCCTACAAACTGCACATGTAATGGCTTTTATGTCCAGCTATCTCCAGCGAGTAGTACAAGCTAACCACAAAACTGTGATTAGAATCTAGTAATAATAAAGCTAGTTGTTATTATCATATAATCTATGGACAATTTGCCCCCCACCCCTTTATTACAAGTCAGGCTGTGCCATTACTCGGGGCCGATCCATTGGTCCAGAAAAGCATAACTGTACACAGTACACATGCTTTACTAGTAGTAGCAGCAAAATCGTTGTGAATGTCTCCATCTCGAAGCAGCAATATGCTTTGTAAGCTCTGCTGTCAGCTCTGCTGTGCTGTGCCTAGCCCTGGGCATTCGGTCTGACCGAACCGATCGGTCTCGGTCTTCGGTCATTTCGAAAGTTCGGTCATCTAAAAACGGAGACCGATCGGTTAGTTTCAAAACTCAGGACCGAGCAAGTTCGGTCTCGGTTAGTTCGGTTCGGTCTCGGTCATGACCGAACTAACCGAACTTCACAAAACAACTACTAAATATTGTAATTTGTAGCAAATTTTACCAATATTTTTTCTATTTCAAGGCAAAAATACAATACAAAATATAGATTAAACATAGTGATAAGAATGATGGTTGATATAAACCCACTAGAATAAATATTATATCACTAATAATAGTCTAAATTACATATTATGTCAAAAAAATTCAAATGTTCGGTTAATTCGGTTAGTTCGGTTACCCGAGGGTAATGACCGAACTAAGTCCGGTTAGTTCGGTTACTTCAAACTGAAGACCGAACTTATGACCGAAATTTTCGGTCTCGGTCACTTCGGTCTCGGTCTCGGTTAGTTCGGTTCGGTCTTCGGTCTTCGGTTAATTATGCCCAGGGCTAGCTGTGCCCATCGAGAAGAAAGACGAGCGCCGTGTTTAGTTCCGCCGATTCGGCATTTGCCGAAAGACCGTAGAGCACTGTACAACACTGTAGCATTTTGTTACCTCGCGGTACCGGCGGGTGCAATTTGATTACTGCATCTGGAAGCCCAACGCTGACCGCGCGGGCCTGCCAACCCTGACCCGTGAACCCGTTGGCCCGTCCCCGTCGCCATTACCAGCCCGGACCGGGAAACACCACGCACAGCCGCCACACGTACAGGAGCTCCATGGAATTAAAAATCCGGCTTCGGCAAGCTGGCCGGCCGGGGGCGGATCGGATCGAATCGGATGCGTGCTGCCGCTGCTGGCCCGCCCGGCAGTCGGGTGGGGGTGCCGGAGGGGCGACGTGGCCCAAGCTGGAACACTCCTCCGAAGCGTTTTTTACTCCCGGAAAGCCCTAGATATTTTGGCTTCGCCGACGCCTTTCCGCCCGCTCAGGCTACAAAGGGAAGGCCCCGCACCCTCCCGGGCGCACCAAACCAGCACCCACATCCAGCCGGGACATTTGGAATCCAGCTCAGATTTCGCTTCCTCTCCCTCCGCCCGGGTGAGCCCCCGCGGGCGACGTGTGTCCCGTTGCCTTTCCTTCGCTTCGACGCCCCCCTGTTGGCCTCGCATGGCTCTGCCTAGTAGCTAGTGCCTCTTCCCGCTCGCCCGGCGGCCAAGCGCCGCGGCGTCTATATATCCAGCCAGATCCGCGCGATCTATCCCCGCTAATCGCCGCACCCTGCCTCAACTTCTCTAGCTCACCCGCATCCCGGCTCGGCACGGCCTTCTCCTCGCACTTCCCTTCTCTGGTGTGATTGTATCTAGCCCCCATCATAACAATTCATCGGCAGCGGCGCGCCATCGTCGTCTCAGGTGAGCGCTCTCACACCTTATCTTACCCTCCTTCCCTTTCCGCGAGCTATTTTCTTCTGTTTGGTGTGCTATGCATGTTTGGTGCCGTTTTCACTTGCATTGCCTTGTTGATGTTTAAACCGGGATTTCAGTTTCACAGCACCAGATTTATGGTATGTGCTTTCACGGATTTAGGACCGTGCGGGAAACCAAGGTTTTTTGCCCTTTAGATTTTAGAAGATGGATGGCTAATATACATGTGGTGGGTCTAGAAATGTTCTCATATTTTTTTTCGTTGATGATTGATGCAAACCCTCTTTTAGGGCATATGTCACACGCGGCCGCCTAGCACTATTATTCTTATATATGTGTTAAATTGCCGGAGAGTTTATATTGTCAGCATTGGCCACCGTGGATGTGGTATTCCTTGTAGTGTTTGCAGTTGCAGGCGAGCCTCCACGGAATTTGGAAGCAAAATAAGTTGTTGTGTATGGTATGATATTGTATGTATTCGTGATGCACATTTTTTTGGGGTCCAACTATATTATGCTTGCTGGGTATACCTTCATTGCTGTTTGTAATAACAAAGATGGTATATTCACGTTTCAACCAACAGCAGTTCTGATAGGATTTGTTGAAGAATTAACTGTACTTGATGACTATCTGTGTGTATTATATACAACAATAGGTAAGACAACCAACTTGATGTAGACCACACAGATTTTTTTTGGTACGGGGTAACTATTTATGTAGGATTAGTATCAAGAATAAGCGCTAGTACATTTCATTTATTTGAATATTTTCCACAATTATATTATCATAAATCTGGGCACATGAGAATTTGATTCTATATAGTGCCATGGCAAGAGATTCAGCATGTAACTTTGAAAGGAAACAAACGTGCTATACAGTGCATGATTCAAGCACTTTTTTTATGTTCCGAATGTATACGATTTGTGTCTTGGAACCATGGAGAGGGGGGTGGGGGCAGGCATGTTAAATCACTGATGTTCTCTCAAAACATGACACATTTGATTTGAATGATAAACATAATATTGAGGGTAAAGTCCATTTTTCACCCTCAAACTTGTGTGGTAGTCTGATTTTCAACCTTAAACCATGAAACTGGACAAATTTGGTCCTCGTGCTGGTTTCAAAGTTGGTTTTGTATTTTGTAAAAATAATGAAAATCTGATGTACTGTCTAAAATTCATAAATAATTTGTTTTATAAATCAGAAAAACATGAAACTAGTACCAATTGGTTGATTTACTTGTTTATATAATCCATATATTGGTATTTAGAATAGGTTTATTTCTGTTTCTATAGCTTTATTGCTTGTAGTTGCACTCAGTATTTTTTTTAAAACATGTAAGATCCGAATAACTCTAAATATATCACCAACAGATAGATGACATTTTTAGAAGAAAACTAGAACTAGTTTCGTATTTTTATGATTTAAAATAAATTAATTATGAATTTCTAGAGGCCAGACCAGATTTTCATTATTATTAGAAAATAGAAAACCACATTGACCAAATCTGTCTGGTTTCGACAGTTGGAGGGACCCGGTTTCATAGTTCAAGGTTGAAAATCGGATTACCACACAAGTTTGAGGGTGCACATGGAATTGTTTTCTATTTCTCTTCTTGCCATGCTGCCATATGTGTTTCTAGATACTACCTCTGTCCGGTTAAGAATGCAATTCTAGTTCATTTTTTGATTTCCGTGTCCAATGTTTGACCGAATATATAGATAAAAGTATTAATATTTTTGACACCAAATAAATATATTATGAAAATATATCTCATAACAAATCTAATGATACTAATTTTATGTCATAATTATTTATATTTTTTTATATATAATTAGTCAAACTTGACATACTAAAACATTGCACTGTGCTAGAATTGCATTCTTTTCAGGACGGAGGGAGTAGTTTGTATGGTGGTTTTGACTGATATGACCATTTTGAAACTGGTTGCACAGTAGACCACCCTTTATATATATCAAAGAATCAATGTAAATGATGTTATATTATGTCAGAATATCATGTAGTTTGATAGTGATAGCAACATTGAAGGGGGAAATATGAGAGGATAGTTTTCTATTTCTCTGCTTGCACTGTGTGTTACTGTATGTTTCACATGTTGGTTTCAATTTTTCATATATCTAACAGTTGTCTATAAGATCACCCTTTTGATAAGCCTGTGGCAGTTCTAAGATAGCACTATTTCATTGCACATCCACCTTTAGGATTATCTTTTTTAAGGGTTATTGCTGCCGTGGCCTTTCCCAAGTCATTAACTGTTTGATTCGGTGTCACTTGGAATGCTAGTTGTCAGGAAATTTGTTTTATTAAATTTTGAGTGGTTAAATATAATTTCTCAGTCATAAAACTAACCTAATTAGTCTAGCGTGGTAGAAAGAAACCATTTATGGACATAAACTAGAAGCTCGGGAGATTGATTTTCCATGCTCTTTCCCCCCACATTTTTAGATTTAAAAGTGGGTCCAACATAAAAATGGAGCAAAATTAGACCACATAATTGGTGCCTAGAAGGTCGAGGGTTTGAATTCCGGTCCGTGTTGTTTTCTTCTCACATCATTAAAGACTTACAAGTAGTCCCCAGAAAAAAATTGGAGCAACATTAAACACGCAGTTGGGGGATTGATCTAAACGCTTGCAGAATGAATGCTACTGAATATACCAGTTGGCTAGATGGGAATTTATGAAGTTGTAGTGCTACAAATGAATTCAAGTCATTTTACTGGAATTTGGAACCGAAAATACCATAGCTCACATATTCTGGTAATTCTGTCCGTGAATGAAAAAACATGCAAAATGGAATTAGAGTCCCTGAGAGATATAATGTATGGGTCATACCTTGAAAATCCCTTGTAATTTTGAGAACAGGAAAACATAAATTATGGGGAAGGGTAGCCTTGATGTTATCAGATGTGTTGACCTTCTAATTCATGTTAGCTGAGTTAATAGTTTCATGTGGAATTTTATGGGAGAAGCTTTAGACGGTGGTAAGAATTCAGGTTGTTAATGCCACTGAAATCCTAACAAATTGTTGGAATCAGTGTTTTATTGAATTGCTTTGTATCGAATCTCCCTTTTATTTTCTGGTTGCCTGTGGCATCTGTTAAAGCCTTATAGTTGAGATCAAGGGATATTATATTTAGCAGGAGTAGAGAATGCTAGGAGACGGGTGACTGTGGTTTTGTTTGTAGGGATCTCTTAGTTCGGTTGGAAACATAACACTGTGCATTTATGTGAGGCACAATAACGTGAACGAAAAAACATCTTTCTGTTTTACTTGCGGCATGTAGAGATGTTTAGGTAGTGGGTGGTTAATTTTCTATGAGTATGTATGTTGGTGACATCCAGTGACCAGCATTATATGCTATGGAATCATGTGTGAATTTTGTTCTTTTATCGTGCTGTTTATTTAGCTGCAGCAAATTACTTCAGATCCAGTTTCAAACTGGTGCTTTGAGCTCAGCATTTTGTTTTCATGGCAGATTGATGCAAGGGGTGGTGACAAGCTAGAGGCAGCAACTGCATATCTTGCAAGAAAATTGTAAGTAATTATTTCGTAATTACTCACATTACGTATCAGAAAATGACTGAATTGCAAAATTACGTTTGAATCAATATTGTGATTTTCCTTAGAACGATGGTGTTTTGCTATACATGAACTTGGGCTAGATATGTTCAGCAAACACCATAGTTCTTATCCATTCCTTGACTCATCGTTGTTAGCGGGCATAAAAATGTGTAGTGGCTGTAGGCGGCAACTGCCGAGTGCTTGCTGTCACATGCGCTGGGGCGCACAACTACGGTGAGCTGCTAGGGAGGGCTGAGAAGAGTTCTTCTCCACCGTCTGTCATTGGGTCGGCATAGCCACCGGTGGCTAGCTGCTTGATTGATGCTTGTTGCGGCCGCTAGCCCTGTTCATTGTTTGATAAAACTGCAAACCAGACCGGGGCTGGAACCAACCCTGATGAAACCGTGGTCCGTGGTGGTGGAGATTTACGTGGTAGCGACCTCAATGTATGCACTCATATCAAGCTTGTAGATTACTGAATTGAGCATGCCGCTGCTACTGAATTGAGCATGCTGCTGCCCAATTCGAGTCCTTCCACACCAAATCGAGCTTCTTTTGCTTGAATTAGGCCCGCCACTGCAAGCATTGAGTTTTATTATTTTTTTCCCATGAGATCGATTTTGTCCCGCCCCAATCAAGCATGCCACCACGTGAATCCAATCACCATTGCACGAATGGAGTTTGTTGCTGCCTGAATCGAGTTTCAAGCCATCAAATCCTTGCATGAATTGAGTTCGTCAAACGTTGGAGAAAGCATTGCAGGTTGGGAGGTAGAGGAAAGAGAAGCAAGAAAGCAAATCAAACAAGAATGGGAGGCGGAGGCAAGAGAAAGCAAGAAAGAGATAGTGGCCATGTTTGCGAGCTGGACGAGGATGGGCATGGCAAGGCTAGCTGGGTGAGGATGGGCATGGCAATAGTGTCCTCCATGGCCTCTGCTGCCCCCGCGCCCTTGTTGGAGCGGCTGGGCCTGGAACGCCGCGACGGTGTCGACGGGATGGGCTTGAGCCTCCTCGTCCCCGCCGACACTGATGATCCCGCCCCGCTGATGCCCGCATTGCTCCCAGGGCCCTCCCCCCTGTGCTCCTATGACTCTCAACAAGTGCCTCGCCGCCGAAGCGAATGACAGTGGCCGGTCCTGCGGCGAGCTGTGGATGGGCA
Source organism: Saccharum hybrid cultivar R570 (assembly GCA_038087645.1). Classification (NCBI taxonomy): domain Eukaryota; kingdom Viridiplantae; phylum Streptophyta; class Magnoliopsida; order Poales; family Poaceae; genus Saccharum; species Saccharum hybrid cultivar. Next base: position 2,382,242 of record JAQSUU010000191.1, on the reverse strand, counting down.
CACACCTATCAGTGCCCTCCTTGCCCTCCTCACAGGCGCCTGATGTCTCTCTATGACTGAGTCGCGCGGAACTCAGCTGTGGTCGACCACACCGTTGCTGTGCGGTGGGACGGTGACCTCCTTTCCTTTTGAACACCAAACCATCTAAAATCCATGAAACCAGACCGAACCGACCCAACCCAACCCAGTAAACTACAAAACTGGTAACCAACCCATGTAGACCATACCCAACGCAGACCAATTTACATAGGGGTGCGTCTTGGGTTCAAACCCCACTCAACCCAGACCATGAACAGGCCAAGTGGCTGTGGTGAGTTGGGCATGCAGGGTGACCAAGGTGGCTTGCTCGGACAGTGCCTCCACCAGCCACGCTGCTGCCTGGCCATGGAGGCCCATGAGCTGCTGCTTTAGCAGAGTCGCATGATTTCAACATTTGTGTCATGATTTTAAGGATTCTATGATCCGTATCTTGATCCCACGTCTATCCTACCCAAAAACGATCCACAGTCCAATACTATCATTCAAGCTGGGTAGGATTGTAGGACGATCCATATCGCAATACTAACAACCTTGACCATACTGGTCACTTTGGTCCACAGATGAACCTTCAATCCAGAGCCATAGCAGATATTAGTTTAGGGGGCATGGAGCCTTAGGTGCTTGGTTTTGTTGGATGGGCCCTCTTGCCTCTAAATAGGTTCTAGGGGCATGGAGTCGTAGGCGCTTGGTTTCAGTATTCTTTTGCCCCGAACTCCCAGCCACGCTTTAAATTTTTTCCACAGGAGGAATATAACCCACATTTTGTTTCCTGCCAAGGTTTTGGAGACTTAAACTTCAAACAGGGTAGTTTATAACTTCTTTAATATTTGAATCATATATAACAAGCAACACCTGTGCCACTTAGAATATGGGCTTCTGTTTTCATCCTTCCCAGTATACTGACCCTAGCTGTCAATGGCCCTTGTGGTTTATGATGATTCTTCACATGGTAAGTCGGTAACAAATCTAATATTATCTGTCTGATGATGCTTCTTAGTTATTTTTTGTTTCCTTACTGGGACAGTGGGCCTCGAGTAAAGAACATGATGGACTTGTACCTTGTGATAATGGGCTTCTTAAAATATGAATGTGTTCCATCGTCATGTACCATGGCTTTATGCTGATTTATCACTGTTGTGAATCAATAATTTCCTGGTAGAAAGTTAATGTACCACCTAACTGCATTTGTTTGACCCAGAGTTACCCCATTTTCCATTAACCAACGGAATAATCCATTACAGTAACAGAAGCAGGAAGATGAAAATAAGAAAAGATCCCGGACAAACAACCTGGTGACAGATCAAACCACTAATTTGGCCTGCCTCAGGCAACTAGAGCCAGACCTGCCCCACGTAGCATACAGACAGCCCATACAGATGGCTGTGTCTTATATAAGATAGGAAGAGTCCCTGTTGTGGCTTACAAGTTACAATCCATCTCTATGGCTTACCCATGAAGTGCACCAGCTCTAACGAACTCAATCTAGATTACAACTGCTGCACCTAGCATCTTCATGCAAAAGTATAGTCTGGTTCAGTTTACAACAAACACACATGCAGCCCTAGCAACTCCAGCACCCCTCCAACAATCACAACACCGGGACTCAGTTGAGATTGTGCCTGAAGTTTCCAACTGCCAAGTAGACACTGCTTTGGTGAATGCATTCGCCATCTGATCCTCTGAACTAATCAAGACTATGCGACAACTTCTGTGCTGCCCTTTCATGAACGAAATGAAAGTATCTCATTATGTTTAGTCCGAGCATGGAAGATAGGATTTGACAACAAATACTTAGCCCCCAGGTTATAACTCCATAGACGAGCCATCTGTGGATGTTGTATGCCCAACTCAGTCAACAATTTCTGTACCCACATGATCTTGGCAATGGCATTGGCCAGAGCTTTGTATTCTGCTTCCGTGCTGGACCTGGACACAATAGCTTGCTTCCTAGCAGCTCTCCAGGAGATCAGATTCGATGTCATGCACCTGAAATGTCATGATCCTGATGGCTGCCTATGGAAATGTGGAATGATGCCCATCCCTTCGACGGTAGCTTCCTTTAGCCCTGATTTGTATAAACCTGCCCAATACTTCAAATAAGCACTGGCTTCAGAGTATTTTGCATGGGTGTTTTATCATTTTCCTATGGAATCAGGCTCTGTTTTGGCTTTTCCATATGGCCCAACAAATGACCAATATCTCTAGCTGTCTCATATTATGTCTGTATCCTACTAAAACCCTTGATAACACTTGATAGCAATATAAAACTCAATTGAGTGGAGACTAGACTCTGTTTCTACTTCTTAGATAGCATCATTGTCCCCTATCGAACCATTTCCTTTTAGAAACACGTGAAGATGTTCCATATGGCTGTCTGTCTTCTTTTCTTTTTTCCTAATACTAGTACACATGGTCAGATATTTATACAAACCTGGCAAGTGTAGTAGCAACATTTGCACCCTTTTAAAATTTTAAACTTTTAATATGAGAAAAGTCTCATCAAACATCAAATGCAACTAGAAAGCAATCATCCTCTGAATTCCACGGCTCAATTCCAGTCTGGAAATTATTTGCATTACATTTACAAGTTCGTATCTCAAATCTCCCTCACAAATATGTCTTGCTCTGAGTATCATCTCTTTACAATAAATAGTTTCCTTCAGCATCATAAGACGTCAGTTTTACTCTTCTTCATGGATTTAATTGCAATCTGCATGTGTTTAGCAACTCATTATAGCATTGTAGCCAACACTACTTAACCAATTGAAATATATATAGAGAGAATAGAGAATAAATGTTATACCCTAGCTTAGGAGCAGTCGATGGCTCAATGTTATTCTGTTGTGGCAGTGTGCTGAGTCCAAGTTGCACAGGAACATCTCTGGTTTCTACTACTGGAAAGTTGAATGGAGTCGGTGACTCCCGATTAACTCCACTTGGTCCTTCAGTCTCATAGATCTGAGAACAATTAATATCATGTCACATGTGTGGTTAGGTGGTTACTTAGTGATATTTTTGTTCAATTCATCAGCTACCTTTTTATGTAACTCAGCATTTTCTTGGCGAACCAGGTTGATCTTATTGTACAAGTCTCTGTTTTCTTGGTGAAATAAACTTGCCTGCGACCAGCAGAGTGGTTATTCGGTGTTACTAAATCAAATAAAACACTTAACACAGAACTATAAATTCATCATACTGCAGACCTTTCGATTCAATTCGTGAATCTCATCTATCAAGAGATGGTCCTGTTAAGAACATCAACAGCAGTAACAATCTTTAGTAATTTGTTGAACAATTGATTATAAAAATTTGATTAAGAATCAAACCTTCTTTGCACGGACACCACGCAGGCTTGTTTCCAACTGATTCTCTAGGGACTGCAGTTCTTTAACATTCAGCCCAGAAAGATCCTCTCCCATCAACTGCCTGTAACCAATTAATATGCAGTACCAATTAATGTTGTGTTTTATACAATTATACACAGAGTCTAGCCATGATATTTGTCAATTGCTGATATATGTGGCTTGACATTTGTGTTTTCTCTATAAATATTTGGAGCATCATCAGAATATGTTTTGATATACCCTCTGTTTCTTTTGTACCGAAAAAAGGTCATTTTACAAAATTTGATTAACAGTTAATCAAATTATATGCAGGCTTAGTGTATGAAAATTGTATCAATATTCATATCTCACAGCTTTTAGAACAACATTGTAAGAGATTCATGGTCAAAGTACAATTCTAAAGACTTGTTCAAATCCTAATGCACCTTTAAAATGAAGCAGGGGAAGTAGTTTAGCTGTGATAGCCACGTGCTTAACTTATCTCGTATGAAGTATTTTGATGTCTACTTACATGATAATTTGTCTCCTGCTAATTGTTTCTATTATCTATGAATGTGCAATAGCTGTAGCTGCATTTGAATGTTGCATGCTTGTGCATTGTACTTCTGTCTCTGAATAGTCAAGTTTCTAATGAATAACTTGCTTGAAACTTTTGCAGGGTTTTCAAACCATACCGATAATTTTCTTGCAAGTTGTGCAGTTGTTGTCTCAAGCTTGCTGCCTCCCTTTGCCAAAACTATGAACAAAAGCACAGGTTATGTTATCAGTGAACACATTGGCACAAATTTTAACTGATATATGTTGATAACAGACATGACGTTTAATTGGAATCTTGCAGCATGATACACACACAGCAGCTCTTAGGTACTCCATCCATTCCAAATTATAAGACGTATTGGGTTTTGTAGACACATTGATTTTAATATGTATCTAGACACAGTGTATATATAAATGCATAGCAAAAGCTATGTCTAGAAAAACCAAAACGTCTTATAATTTTGGAATGGAAGGAGCACAAAACTAATTGGGAACAATGTTTGTTACTAGAACTAGAAATTGCACTCCGACTTGTACAAATGTAGAGGCTATTTTAATGTGACTTTGCTTACTTTTGGATCAACAAGCAGTATGTTAAGGTATTGCAGCAGGTACTGTTGTGCTACGATGTTGCAGGCAGACTCCATGAAGTCATAACAAGGTGAGTGGAAATTCTTATAAGAACATGTCAGTATAAGTAAATGATCTCCTGATTTTATGATTTGAGGGGTGCTGATTGCCTTTCAGTCAGTGCTAGTTCTTCTGCCGTTACGTGTTCAGAGTGTTCAGTATCTATTCTACGGCAAGCTTTGATGTTAGTAGAGCTTGCACGCTATTCCAACTTAATTTCACTGTTATGTGCATTTCAGAGCACAATTAGCAGGCTGGATTGGCATGCAGAGTTTCATTCTACGTTCTTTGTTTTGCAAGGTCGTAGAAGACTAGAAGGCATATTTGAGGGCAGTTTCTGGCGTGTATACTATCCAGCCTGTGGCATGGTACTTCGGAGTTCATGGGATGTTCTGCAACAGCGCTAGAATTTTGACAATCTAGTGTCAAGTGTGACACAACTGAAGTGGCAAAAAGAATTCCAATTTAAATAACATTATTGGATAAGGCATCTGCTGACATCTGGTTTTCGTGATGCAAGATGAGTTCCAATTGACATAATACAGTAGTAGAATAAGTTCGTACGACAGTGTTCTCTGTTGGATCTCCTAATTAACTTCTGTGAAAAGGCTAACGGGTGTGTGAAGGATTCCTAGTTCACCAACATGTAAATAAGAATGCATTGATGTTTTGTTGTTAATGATTATTGTAAAACATTTTAAGACAATTCGAAACATTTGTTTCGAGTCCAGATTGTTTAACATCCGAATCAGCAAGATTTTGAAGCTGACTTAGCTAATTTGAAAGGCCAATGCTACAGTACTTCTTTTACTTGGTACTCCGTCCATTCCAAATTATAAGACGTTTGACTTTTTTTATATCAAGTTTGACAACTCGTCTTATTCAAATTTTTTTTGCAAAACATCACTTCTTCTGTTGTGGCTTGCTTTATTAATAATAGTTCTTTAAGAATGACTTAAATTTAACTATATTTGCTTAAATTTTTTGAATAAGACGAATGATCAAACTTGGAGTTAAAAAAGTCAAACGTCTTATAATTTGAGATTTGGGATGGAGGAAGTAGGAGGTAATATCTCAAACAAATATAAGCCCTTGATTTTTTTAATTTTTTAAAGCAATTAATTGATTAATTAAGCAGAAAAAAATAAAAAATAAATATTGCCAAATCCCCTATTGACGGAAACAGAAGCCAGCGCATGCCCTTCCATTCCTGTGTTGCAGTACCTTTCTTTTCAATAGAGTCGTGAAAAAATATACTTATGCATGTATGAATTAAGTGGATATTTATTATCTTCAAAATTAAGTTGATATATCTAAATATAAATCCAAATTCAAACTATTCAATTTGTATTCGCCTATGATATGTGCGATGCTTCCATCAAAATATCAATAAATTAATATAGTTTTTAATTTTTTTTATCAATATTAGAACTTACAACAATTTAACAAACTAGGTACACGTACATACAAGTTAGGTACACGTAGCTATATTAAAAAAAGGGTCACGTACAACAACATCTAATCACAAGCAATCACACGTACAAATTATATCGCATACAAATTCAAGCGCATCAAATTAAATACAAAACTAGACGGTAATTAAAAATACATCGAGTCCAAAGTTGCAAAATAAAAAAAACTTACCAAATCCACCAGATCACGCATGTATCAAATTAAAAAAAGATTTGTATACTTAAAACTTTCCTTCTTTATCCTATTTTACAAAATAAAAAATTAAATAAATATATATTTCACATATTACCTCCTAAGAGTTAATAGGTAATTGCAACCGTTCGATCGAAATAAATGAACGACTCACAGTCATTTGGGTGTACCGCAGCAAAGCCCAACATGACCGAATGGGATAGAATGCCACAATCCTCGCGTAAAGACAGGTATGAACTTATAAAGCATATTGGAACCAAAAATCACATCCAGCGGTATGTTGATTTGTATGGCTGGGAGATGGACATGGTTCCTGGTGCTAGTAAAGTGAATATATTCCGAACCAAAACTGTTTCCAAAGAACAGTCTTGGCAGCCATGCAACTATGCAAGTGTAAATGCCCTAAGATAAACATATATTTATTCCCTAATAAATTGTGACTCCGCAGAGCTGCATACCCTCGTCCACTAGTAAGCTCGGCCCAAGATATACAACCCAGATTTCTTTTGACAGATTGGACAATGGAAATTTGACGACAGCCCATCTTAGATTTTCACATCTTGTCAGCAGAGTCCAACTCTATTTGATTACCTTTTCATATACTTGTCTTTCTTTTTCATTTTTTGGAAGACAACTTCTTCTTGATCTCTTAACATCATAGAGAATGACCGGGATTTCCACACATCGCTTTTTAATATTCCATTAATAATAACTAGATGCAAGTATATGATGAAATATGCTAATTGTTCGGACCTCAGTGAAATTTACGTGTCAAAAAGGACAATTTCAAACAAAGAAAGGTCTATATATGAATGGAGAATATGTATTACAACTATAGCCATGAACTACATTTCAAGTATATCGAAAACAACTATGTTTTACATTGCTAGCAATAGCGTCTAGCCCTAAAACATAGAACTTAGAGAGTATGTTGTTTTTCAGCAGTGAGTGACTTCTGCTTTTAGTTACATGCTTGTAGGGAGTAGGGACAAACAAAGCCATAGTTTCAAGGTCGAAGTAGTGGAAACTCAAAGGGGAGGAGGCCTTAAGAGGTCTTTAAGCAAAAAGGTTATCAAAGAAGACTTTTGGAATGATGGAGAAGATGCAAACAACATGCGGGTGAAGATGACAACATATATTTGAAAGGTAGCTTCAAATGTGTTTGGAGTGACTAAAACAAGAGGACGCAAACCTAAAGATACTTGGTATAGGAACAAGGACGTCTAGAAGGCTATTAAGAAGAAGTACTTGTACCATGACAGGAGTGTGGACAATGTAGAGAAGTTTAAGGTGGCAAAGAAGACAGCAAAACATGTCGTGAGAGGGTCATGCCTATGAGGATATTTACCAACATCTAAGTACAAACAAAGGATAGAAGGACATATACGATGGCCAGGGTTCATGAAAGGAAGACGACAGACCTCAGTCAAGTTAAGTGCATTAATGATAATGGATTGATTGCTGGTGAAAGAGGATGAGATAAAACATAAATGGCAATAGTGTTTAGACAAATTATTTATTGGTGAGAATGAGAACATAACTATTTAATTGGATGGTTCCTTTATGACACACTATAGATTCTTGGTGCATAAGATTCAATAATCTTAGGCAAACGGGCCAAGGTGACTAGCCCTAATGGTATCCCAATTGAGGTATGAAGATGCCTCAAGGGCAAGGGTAAATTTAGGGGTGTTTGTCAAGGTTTGTCGATCTAACAAATTTTGTAATCCTTTAGTGAAATATTGTTGGAACTTAAGAAAATCTATGTCATGTCATGAAATTAACACCAATGATGTTTAGCTAGATTCATAGTCAAAGTTGTGCTAATTATCAGGGAATTAAGTGATGAGACATACTATGAAGCTATGGGATAGAGCTATGGAGCATTGTTTTTTCATCGACTTAGAGAAGGCCTATGAAAAACAACTAAGCAATGCCATGTGGTGGGTTTTATACAAACATAAATTCTCAACAAATTATGTTTCCCTCATCAAATACATGTACAATAATGTTATGACTAGTATTAGAACAATAGATGGCATAGGTCAGTTCTCAATTAAAATATTATAACACCCTAAAATTCGCTATTTGGAAATAGATCTAAAATGATTGAATTTATATATTTTTGTGCTCATGAAAACATAGGAAAAAATAATTTTTTATTAAATTAAAATTTACCTTAAGGTAGAAACATGTTTGTTGCATTCATGCCTGTTGCACCCTGTGTTTATATGTGCAAAATATTTTTTAAAATACATTTAGGAGACGAATATCTATCTCTTAGAATTTTCCAGCTTCTTTCTAGAATTTAATTCCCACCTTCTTGACCTTAATCTTTATGTTCCAAGTTTCCAACAATCTTTTCTTGAGCTCCAAATATTTTGTCTGAGTTCCTCATCTTTCAATTTATCTCCAGGATTTTTCCAGGAATTTTTCAAAGCTTCGGAGCATTTTTCATGATATAAATGGTAATTCTAGACTTTCTAGAATTATTTTTATTTCATGATATTAATTAATTTCGAAAATTAGAAAAATCCAAGCTCAATTTTTCACTGACTCTTAAAGGCATATGCCTTTATTTACTAATGGGCTTAAATGTTTATTGAGGCCTATTAGTGGAGGTGGATGATGCAACATCAATTAGTACCATATTGCTCGGGGAGTTTTTCTCCTTATATATATCTACTAACCTCTTGGGCAAAGCACACCAAAACTACCGTAAGGGAAGCCCTTAGTTTGGGAAATCTCTCGTGTAGTAAATTATATTTTTCTCCTCCTTCTCTTGCCGCCATCTGCCGGTCTGTCGTCATCCCTGCCTGGCATGGAGGTCCTCACGTCATGCACAAGGTTGAAGACCAAGTAATTATGAGTCAGCCACTGGTTCATAATATCTCCACCGTTTCTTCGTTTTAATTCCGATTCGGTTTGTTCAAGTTGTGTTAGATTATTGCCGATGTGCTCTACACAGTAATATTAATGTTTTCATGTCACATATTTTTCTATATATAGTTAAATATTAAATTGATTAATATACTTGCATCTAGTTTTATAATTAAAATTAATATAGATTTTATACTTATGTATTTTACATATAAATGTTAACATGATTAATTGTTAACATCAATGTGTTTCTAAATTATAATTTGCTTAGGATAAACAAGATTATATAAAACTTGTTTATATGCTCTCACATGCACCTTTGTTTTGTAAATGTTAAAGTTTAATTTTGATTAAATTATATGATGACATTTATAACTAAAACCTGATTAGCTATAAAAACTAAATATGTTTGATTAATCTGAGTTAATACTTTTCACATAGTTTTTCTTAATTAAAATAAATCAAGCTCGTAGTTATTTCCTTTATAATATAAAAACTCTCAATAGTATTATTATTTAGCAAGTTTTAATTTATGCGTTCAAATAAAATATTAATCTACATGCAATTAGTTTTTCAATTAAAATCAACATAGGTTTTTCTTCTCGATCCTTTATAAATAGAATATGATTAGTTTTATCTTGTTTTTGTAATTCAAAATATAATTTAACTCAATTCAATTTAGGTATTTCTCTAAAGTGTCTTATACATATTTTATATAATTATTAAAATCAATGAAGCTTATAGTTTTTTTTCTCGTATAGAGTGAATCTTACTGTGGTCGTTTCTTTTTCATCGTAGCTCCAATTAGAGTACTTTTCGCGTCTATGTGTTCGTAGCAATGCGTAGATTAGTTTTCAAGTATTTTTATTGATTGGTGTACTATTCTAATTTAGTTATATTTGTATGCTATGCATGTCTGTTCGGATGCTTGTATGATGCTTTATGATCTTATCCAGTCGGCGAGCTTTACGTGTTGATCAAGGAGTTCTTATGAAGCTTTGGACTAGAAGAAGGATTATAGTTTAAGACAAGTATAGCATGAGATCTTTCTTATTATCTATTGACATTAATGTCATAATAATCATATAGCATGTGTCTTCCTTGTTGCCATTAAGGATATCCTAGCTTTTATACATTGTACCTTGACACCCGTGGGGCATTACATTGGGTAGTATAATGCTAGTGCTCTTTTTAAATAACCATGATCTTGTAACTTGACTAATAGAATATGTAATAAACATTAAAAAGATGACTTTTTAGTAACATACTTAAGAGCATTGGGCTATCTTATGGTGCTTTAGTTTCTCTCCATAAGGACTCATATGTAAGTGAATATCTGGGACTTACAGTATAGCTGTGAGGGCTACATGGCTCTGACTTTAGTCGTATAAGAGGACATTTTCTAGCTTGTTAGTAGTAATCTTTTGACGTAAGAATGGCTTGACTAATCGGGTATAGTGCGACCTCTGTCCTTATATGTATAGGCTACACGTCATTATGCCATTTGGAAGGGGGCTATACATCTATTTGCTGAGTGAATCTAATGGCCCTAAATTGTTAGATGAATCTTGGAAAGGCTTCATAGTGCACCTTGCCTACTTACCTTGAAAGTGTTAGGGGTCGACACGCCCCAGGCATAGGGGAAACACGACTCACAGTGAAAGTGTACAACTGATGAGGACATGACACCTTTGGATATGAACAATGATTATAAGGTGCGCTCGTTACTACATTTGCATAGTGGCTTTGGTTATAATTCACTTGGTTCCACATGTACATGTCACTATTTGATTGTAGGTTCAAATGTGTTTCATAATGGAAGTTAATCAAAGTTGAACTTTCGGTTCGTCGGCAGCCCGACAGTGTCTCATTGGGAAGGCTATAACTCATCCATCCGGAGTGCGATCGAGGTCAATGAGCAATTGATGGAAAGCTTGTTTGATAAGCTTTCAAATAGATCTGGTCCCATCTCAATATCACGTCGGCAAGGCCTCCAAATCACCAATATATTCTGTCGCTATTTCTGGCGAGAGCTACACTGTCATTATGGGCTTGTTAGGCATCCTTGGGACCTAAGATCAAGTTGGAGCATGTCCCAAGAAGATGAAGAACACCTCAGAGATGGCCTTGGACGTCCTCCTCCTTGGCCACCACCTTAGGAGGCCAGCAAGGATGACCAAGCCAAGCCAGAGCCCCAGTTCAATCCGAGTTCGAGTCTGCCTCGGCGATCAGGACCAGTCTGTAATAAAATAGATGCCCAGGACGCATCCGAACTCCGTTTTCGATGATCCACATATGGATGAAAAGATAATTTGATAAGAAAGCCAATCCAAGTGTTTTCACATCAAAAGCTCTTTGGAATCAACGGGAATCATTGAAACAAGTCAGCGTCCAGAATCTGTCAGGGTGCTGCGACACCTTCTTTTGGGCCGTTGGGCCTTGTAACGTGTTGGGACACCTTTAGGACATGAAAAGGGATCCTTGGATGTCCCTTAGGCTATATAATCAGTAGCCACCACCTACTTTAGGGTTTGGGTTTTGTTTTAGATCAATCTGTCATTGAACAGTCACCGTTATCGGTTTGCAAGGCCCCAACTTCGAGTGCTTAATCATTCATCTGCAATTGTCACTTCAATTGAGTTGTGTTTTATCTTGTTCTTGCTTGTGTTCTTCGATTCGCAGCACGGATTAGCCTTCTTGGCGAGGTCAACCGGATTGTGATACGGTTGATAACCAGAGGAGACGTGGTGCTAAGGTTGCAGGGTTTGGGTCTTTGTGATATGAAGTCGGATCGGTGTGTCGCTCTCCGAACAAATCGTTGTTTATCTTGAATCTGACGGAAGATCGGGACCCATCCCCATTAAGTGGTATCAGAGCTAAGGTATACCGTTATGTTCATATTTATTCCCTTGTTTGAGTGTTTTGCATTCGTCCCATAGTCCAGTGCCATACTTGTTTTTCCTGTCCTAGAACCTTCCGCGCCATAGCCTTTGCATATTTTAGTTTCAGAGTTCGTTTTGTTGAGTTTGTGTCCTAGGTCAAAGTCTTGTTGCTGGTTTAGATTGTGTTCTTTTCTAGTTTGTGTTGATCCCTCCACCCGCCGCTATTCTGTATCACCATCGGTTTGCATCTTATGTCCACTAAAACCTTTATTCGAGCAGCTTCCTTAAACACAGTCATAACTTTTGCATCCGAACTTGAAACGGGAAAAATTTTATATCTACGGAGAATGCCAGAAAATTTTAGATCTATTTCATCCCAGCGTTGCTGGGTTCGCAAAAATTAGATTTGCGAAATTCGATTAGAAAAATTGAGTTTCTGGGCCCATAAGTTTTGGTATGTTTTTTAGAGCACAGTCCTAATTTTCTATAGGCCACATCTGTTATTCAATTGAGCTCAAATTTTTTATGGTTTATTCTTGTGTGCTCCTTGCTGAGAAAAAATATCAAAAGAGCAAAAGCAAGAAAAAAAGATTGGATAAAAAAAATAAAAGAAAAAAATAATAAAAGAGAATAGAAGATATCGAAAAGAAGCACATAAGGAACACTCAATATCTCTATTGTTTGTGGTACCTTTTGTCTTGTTCATATCCGTTGCTGCCTTTAATACTTGTTTCCTTTCATCCTTGTTTCCTCTCTTGTTTATCACAACTGGTGATAGGAACACATATAGGCCAGCAACTAGGACAAGTGCTCTGGACATTTATTCAATATTGTTGTCTGTCACTAACTTATGTGCCACATATATATATTTATTTTTTTGTGCCTCCCAACCTCCACATATATACTTCAGATCAGTACAGAAAAAAGGTCCTTACAATCTTGGTACCACTACCTCATAGGTATCAGGAACCAGCCGCCGGTTGTACCACCCACTGCCTGCATTGGTAAGAACTTTGTAAGAGCTTGGTAAGATGCTTCCACTTGCTGTCAAAAGTGACACCACTGCAACCACGTAGTCATTTGATAGGAATAATATTTTTGTATTGTCTTTTGCTGTCTTCTAACAATGATAGGTTGTTCGTATCCACCGACTTATGATGGTTTAGGTGCTGATGAGTACCTAGAGTGGGAAATTGCCATCGACAATATATTTGCTACTCGCTTTATGTGTCCAAGGAGGAAGGTAAAAAATGCAGCTAGTGTTTTACGACATTCTGCTTTATCTTGGTGGGAGTCTTTAGATCCTTCTAATAAACCTCAAACTTAGAATGATATGAAACTCCTTATGCGAGAAACCTTTGTTAATCCACCTCCTATTTTGACTTCATTTGATGAGGTGCACTGTTTAGAGGAAGGGTTAGTTGTTATTCCTCTTGCTATGACTAACCTTTTGCAGGATAATGTATATAAACGAGAGGATGACATGGAAGAAAATAAGGAGCTCACAACCTCATATGCAAATTCAGAACCATCACTTTATAATGCATCTATTACTCCTGCTGAGAACACTGGTAATGCCCATGGTCCTACACTCACGGAAGGTGAAAATTGTCTTAATGTACTAAATTTTTACACAAACCATGCTATCATAGAGCAATTGTTAGTGGAACCCTCTCTTGATTTATCTTTGTCTCATGATAATTTGCTTGATGTTCCTTGTGATAAAGATGAATTAGTTGATGATGCTTCAGTTTTCCATGTTTTGGAACCAATTACTTATGTTGAACGTAAACGTTTGCTTCCCATTGGTACCGAAAAAAAAGAAAAGAATTTATTGTATTCTTCAAATACTTTGGGTTATATTGAGTTTGATATTTTATATGCTCTTAGTAGTTTAGAAGAGAAACTTAATTGTGCAGGATTGCCATGGTTATCTAGATGTACATGTCACTTTATTGGCAAATATAATTGTAAAGGAGAGTATATGGTGCATCGTGTTTATATTTGTTCAACTCTGAAATCTCCTTTCATTGTGCAAAAATATGATCAACTAGAGGGCACCAATAGCGATAATGTTGTCATGTCGAAATTCTCAAGTTTTGTAATGAGGCAACATGTTAAATTTCAAGAAGGGGAGCAATGTTGGCTACTACCGATAACTTGTCCGCCAGCTAAGCTCAAACCGAGGACGATTTGTTGTCAAGAAGGAGAGGATGATGAGGACATGACACCTTCGGATATGAACAATGATTATAAGGTGCGCTCGTTCCTATATTTGCATAGTGGCTTTGGTTATAATTCACTTGGTTAAACATGTACATGTCACTATTTGATTATAGGTTCAAATGTGTTTCATAATGGAAGTTCATCAAAGTTGAACTTTCGGTTTGTCGACAGCCCAACGGTGTCTCATTGGAAAGGCCATAACTCATCCATCCGTAGTGTGATCGAGGTCAATGAGCAATTGATGGAAAGTTTGTTTGATAAGCTTTCAAATAGATCTGGTCCCATCTCAATATCACGTCGGCAAGGCCTCCAAATCACCAATATATTCTGTCGCTATTTCTGGCGAGAGCTACACTGTCATTATGGGCTTGTTAGGCATCCTTGGGACCCAGGCTCAAGTTGGAGCACGCCCCAAGAAGATGAAGAACACCTAAGAGATGGCCTTGGACGTCCTCCTCCTTGGCCACCACCTTAGGAGGCCAGCAAGGACGACAAAGCCAAGCCAGAGGCCCAGTCCAATCCGAGTTCGAGTCTGCCTCGGCCATCAGGATCAGTCTGCAATAAAATAGATGCCTAGGACGTATCCGAACTCCATTTTCGATGATCCACATATGGATGGAAAGATAATTTGATAAGGAAGCCAATACAAGTGTTTTCACATCAAAAGATCTTTGGAATCAACGGGAATCGTCAAAACAAGTCAGCGTCCAGAATCTGTCAGGGTGCTGCGACACCTTCTTTTGGGCCGTTGGGCCTTGTAACGTGTTGGGACACCTTTAGGACGTGAAAAGGGATCCTTGAATGTCCCTTAGGCTATATAATCAGTAGCCACCACCTACTTTAGGGTTTGGATTTTGTTTTAGATCAATCTGTCATTGAACAGTCGCCGTTACCGGTTTGCAAGACCCCAACTTCGAGTGCTTAATCATTCATCTGTAATTGTCACTTCAATTGAGTTGTGTTTTATCTTGTTCTTGCTTGTGTTCTTCGATTCACAGCAGGGATTAGCCTTCTTGGCGAGGTCAACTGGATTGTGACACGGTTGATAACCAGAGGAGACATGGTGCTAAGGTTGCAGGGTTTGGGTCTTTGTGATCTGAAGCCGGATCGGTGTGTCGCTCTCTGAACAAATCGTTGTTTATCTTGAACCTGATGGAAGATCGGGACCCCGTCCCCATTAACAACCTCTACAGAGTGTAAAATTGTTATAACAGCCGTGCTCACGGTCACGAGTGGCCTTGGACCCTTATGGAATAGATGATCATTAATGATAATTATGTTTATACTATTCATTATTCATGTTTACCTAATCATATGGCTATTTGGGGCTTATGCTAAACTTGTTGCTACTCAAATTCTAAAAGCTATCGCAGTAAACCTGTGTCAAACCTTTTGAGCCTCATGAACCCCATGTTATATTTGTTGAGTACGACATGTGCTCACTCTTGCTATTTCAACCACATCAGTTAGGGTTGTGATCAACTAGTTGTCCTTGTGGAGTTGGAGCTTTCGCCTGAAGATCAAAGTGTTTTTCCGTTGTCTGCTATCTAAGATTATATTCTTTGTATTAATACATAATATTATAAGTATTGTTTTTTGATATTACCTATTATTTGTGGCCATATGTGTGATTTGACTTTCTAGGCTCACATATGGTGTGTATCTGGTTTTGTCCCTAAAACCGGGTGCTACAAATATGACTACATCAAGGACCATCTTTGAAAACTTGTCTACTTGCCTTGGTGATGGATGAGATCACAGTACATACAAGGAGATATCCCTTGGTATATTCTTTTTTCTTATGGACGTAGTGCAAGCCATTGATGAAAAATGGTTGGGAGTAAATAGCAAACTAGATTTGCGATGATGAAATCTATGACTGAAAGATTCTAGACTTAATGAAACTGAAATTGAGTATAAGAGGTGTGACTTAGACGCTACTATATATACGCACGAGGGAAGATGTTACTTTAAAAGATCAGCTAGTGCCCAACAAGAAGAAGACCTTTCAATATCTAGGATCAGCAATATAGTTAAAGTGGAGTGGATGAAATGGCACCAAGTATATGACATTCTTCATGACAAGAAGGTGCCACAGTTGCTAAAGGTAGATTCTATAGAATGGCAATCGGACTTGTGATGTTGTATTGTGTAGTATGTTAGCCTACTAATATGGCATATGTTCAACATTTAAGTGTCACATGCATGAATACATATGTTGAATTGGATTTAAAATCATACAAGAACACATCGAGTCCTAAAGGATGATATAAGTGTAAGGATAGGGGTAGCTCATTAAAGAAAAGTTTGTCCAACATTGATTGAGATGGTTTGGACATGTTCAATGGAGACCACTAGAGGCACTAGAGAACTATAAGGTGCAACAACAATGTAGGTCAAGGTCGATCAAACTTAACATTTGTGGTGGCAATAAGAAGGGACTTTAGAGTATGGAATATACCTATAGAATTGTCCTTAGATAGGAAGTGTATGGAAAGTAGATATTCGTGGGTTTGAACCATGAACGGGCTTTTAAAAAACTCTACCATAGGGCGCCCTCTATGGGCATTGCGGTAAGAAGCTATACTAGCTAGGATTTGAAGAACACGTACCAGCAAGGGGAGACCCCCGAGCACACTGCTCTAACTAATATAACTTGTGAGAAGCTGGTATGAACAAGCTTTAGATCCCCTAATAATATGATATAACTATTATTAATGTCTTATATATATATTTATTTCATTTTAATCTTTATTTTCTTTTTTTGGTGGCTCATGTTCGGTTTTAACTCTAACCTACCCAAACTTGCTTGCGACTAAAAGGTGTTGTTGTTGTTGTAAAGCAGAAATGAAATACTAAATTGCATCTATAAGCGCCACTTTTGGAAGCATGAGATAATAGCAATAAAGAGTTGAAGTAAGAAGTGAGATAGCTCAGATCGCTGAGGATGGACATCTCATGCATGGTTGATTAGTCTTTGTTTCATTAGTTTGTACTTTGTAATGATATATAGTTAGTTGTTTGATTCCTTAAAATTTCATTGTTAAATATACAATCCGAAACCAACCAATAAAAAAATGTGATTCCCTATCTAACCAAGTGTGTTTGGGATTGGTCTGAATTAACATTCCAATCTTTATATACTAGTGCTGTATAGGGATTATATATATAATATATGAAAGCGTGATTGATCAAATAAACCGTTTTATAGTGGACCAACTAAACAAAGCAAACAGATGTTATCCTCAAGTACTGAAAATATTTTTTATTAATTGGAAAAGATCAAGCAGCTCACGCATGATAAACATAAAAAAGGTAGAATGCTTGCTGATGTGACCAAGAGTCCAAGACAAAACTTAGCCACGGTACTGCAGTAGTTAACTTCTCTAGCTTACGGTGGTGATATAGTGAATAATACAACCTGATCATTCATCTGTACATATATATAGAACCAACAACCCAGATCTACAATCTTTGACTTTTCCTCAATCTAGCTAGCTAAATCTGCTAATTAGCTGTGTAATTAAAGAATAAAGGCCTGTTTGGTTTTCATCTGTTAAAGTTTAACTCCCATCACATCAATGTTCCCTCAAATGCATGGGGTACTAAATGTAGACTAATTGCATGTGTATGTCGACACAGATTAAGAGTAATTTACGAGACGAATCTATTAAGCCTAATTAGTTCAAGATTGGAAACTTTTTGTCAAATAAGACGAAAGTGCTACAGTGTTTGTTAAACTTTAACTCCTCAAACCAAACACCCCCTAAGTATATATCAAGATGAAAGCAAACATATAGCAATCGTTTAGTTAAACAAGCAAAAATAACACTTCAGAATATAAAGAAGAATTCATCTAGAGCAAACCTTAAGCTCCGAGTTGGGATTTGCTACGACTTGCTGCTCTTCCTTGGCCTTGCCATACCGATCTATAACTGATGTCATGCTGCACACAGCACAAATGGCAATTTATCAAAAAAAAGCTATTAATATGCGATTCAGTTCAAAATATTTAAGTCTAGCTATATAAAAGCTAAATTCTTAATCACAGAAGATAGATCTATAGTCTCTCTCTATCTCTGGGACAAAAACTTTCCGATGACAAAATCCCCACACATTTTTTTAGAAAAGGGAAATCCCCACACATATAATACATATACTATCACAAAAGCCTATGTGTTTCGTACTGCAATGACATGCGTTGTGTTGATCACATGAAACAATATGACAAAATTAATTAAATTTAGTTTTGCACAAAGCACGGAGAGAGAAATAGTTCAAATAGACCAAACAAGGAAAGAAGAGTGGGAAAACACATATGCTAAACAGTACCAAAGATGTATTGTTATACTACACACAGACCTTGCTTGCACGGGCAAAGAAAAAGCTTGATATGTACGAGTAATTAGGAGTATTGCTGTGTGCTATGTAGTCAATATTCAACGAGTATGGTGTATATGTCCATCGTCAGTCCATGTATGATGTTATTTATTTAGACAGAGGAAGTTGCTAGTTAGAAATCATAAAATGCAATCGAGAACCTAAATAAAGCAAAACCAACTATATTATTATATTGCTACAAGGAACATGGAAATAATCGACATTAATAAAATATTAAATTAAAGCAAGGATGAATAGAATAGAGACCTGGTGCTAGAGTACTCATAGAGGCGGCCGGTGCTGGAGAAGATCATGAGGCCGACCTCCGCATCGCAGAGGATGGCGAGCTCCTTGGCCTTCTTGAAGATCCCGTTCCGGCGCTTGGAGAAGGTCACCTGCCGGCTCGTGGAGTTGTCGATCCTGCGGATCACAATCTTTCCCCTCCCCATCTCCCTCTCTCTCTTGACCTTCTCTCGACCTTCTCGATCAGCTTGCTGGCTGGAAATCTATGGAGATATGATTGTGGCCCTCCAAGAGCAAGGACGACGGCAGGATCAACGCCAAGCCAAAAAAGGTAATAAGGGGGAGGAGGAGATCTGGTGGGAGCTCTCGAAGAAGAAAGCTCAAAAGCAGCAGGTTTCCCAAAGGGAGGAGGAGAGGGGAAATGAATGATGCTTCTTGTGTTTGTGTGTGCGTTTGTGGGAAGAGGGATGGCTTTTCTTGGCGCAGGGGATGCAACTTGCGAGCAGACTTTCCCCTATCTGCTACTTGCTTTATTTAGCAAGGAAAGGAAAGCCAAGAGGAGGGAGGCCAGACGCGAACGACACCCAATTGGCTACCCGGCCTACCTCGCTCATCTCTTCTCGGGGCTTCTTTCTTTATATTATTGGCTGGTGGTGGTGCTAATTACCCCCTAAATGCCTGTGCTAATGATAGCCGAGAAAATTGTCGCAACCACGAAAGGTGACCATTCTGAACACAGAGGGTGCGCTTTTTTTCTATTGTGTGTGCATGTCTCCGTCAGGGCCTGGTTAGTTCCATCAACTATAAGCAAGTCCTCGGAAATTAATTAATGAAGTATAGTAAACAACTATATATAATATATTGTTCATTTGGGGTCAGGAGACTATATATATATGCATGTATATATTGTTTTCACTACTGTGATTCTATATACGTATACTATTATAAGGAGCGGTTGCTTTACTTTTTGCACTAACTAGTAATCTCAATAGCCAAATGCAATGATCTAGCTACAAATCTAGCTACAAAATATTCTGTAGTTTTGTGTGCCATGCATGTTATATGTATTATCTATGTACCAAGAACGCACAAGAGACAAACCGCAAACCGTGCCACATGATATGCTGCGTACAGAAGATCTCAAGCAATTAGTTTTATTTAGCGTGCTTAGCAAAGTTCATTAAAAGTACAGTTAAACAATTGCGGTCGATGGCGAAGATAATATTATTGTTGTTGTGCCCTAGAGATGGGTGAGAGGTGCTCGTGGTGTCCCCGCCGCCTGCCGGACGGTTAGCCGACGCGTGGAGGCGCTGGCGAAGACTCCCAACAATATCGCTCACAACTCGCAAGAAACCTAGCTACATGCCTGGCCGGTTTTACATGCATGCATGTAGGCAGTCAAACCATGCTGTCTATGCAGTTTTAGGTTTTAGAGGCCGGATTACTGAAATCCATTATCTAAAAAAATGCAGTTTTAGTAGGTTTAAACAGACCAGTGCTCTATAGTAACGCACACATGTTGATTTTGTATATACTGGTCATTTTCTGTGCATATATACATTGTGTTCACACACACATACTATATATAAACCCATCCACCTCTGACACTAGACAGGTCAGCCATTCAAAGCAAGATTAGCAGTTGACAAAATTATTGATGCATGGCGCTTAACTTTAATTATCTTGACGCTGTCACATAGACTTAATACTACTAAGTGATATTGGTCAATCTTTTAGTCCAATTAATTCTTTGGTGCACCGAACTAAGGACACGTTTGGTTCCCTATTGTAGGTTTTTCGAACCATGACACAACTCCTATGACAACACAGTTCAATTTTTGCGCCACCAGCTGCCAAAAGCTTGGCAGATAGATCATGTGTGCCACATATTTGCCGCAGCTGTTGTGTTGGCATACATGAACCAAACAAGCCTAATATATATACATCTGATCTAAAATATAAGTTTACTTATTAGAATTGCTGTTGGTTAGACCTTTTAAATCTTATTCTCATCCTCATCTATAAAAAATCATACAAACTGACTACGTAAGTTGCTGTTGGTTAGACACATGTCAATGAAAATGACCAAGAGAGTGAGTAAAAGCCGGCCATGGGGCTTAAATAGGAGCCCCCACGAAATAGAGCTGTTGGGTCACATAAGTGACCATCGGACTCATTGGCACGGGGCGTCGGACCATCCAACACCTAAATCTGATGCCTGTCACAGCCACTCACGAGTTGCCATGTGTCTCATTCAAACGGTTTTGACCGTTGCCGCGCAAACGGTCACTGACACGCTGAAAACATCATTGTCAAACTCAGCTTTGGACTCCACAAAGGGAGGGTCCGATGCAGTCCAGTAAGCAACAGAGAGGGCAGAAACCCTTAGACGCCGGTCCGATGCCTCCCGTCGGACTCAGGGAGAGCCTGACGCTACCACGCGTCATGCTTGCGTGCACCTTGCCAAACACCGTGCTTGAGGAATAGTGTGCACGACCTGTCCGACATCTCCTTTCAACAGGGTCTGATGTAGAGGGTCCGACGCCTGTCAAAACTACACCGAGAGGTTCCAGAGCCATCGGGTCGAGTCGAAGCCCTAGCCATCAGACCTAGGTAGGTCTGATGCTCTCCCATGAATGCTCATAGGCTGCCACGTCAGCACCTCAGCTAGGGTTAGCCGTTGGACCTAAGGAACAGCCGGTCAGACGCTCCGAGAAGCAGGGTCCGACGCCCCTGATTCACTTCTTCTCGAGCGCAAACACTTCACCCTTGCTCAAATGTACTAACCATCAGGTGTATCACCTTGTGCACATGTGTTAGCATATTTTCATAAAACATTTTCAAGGGTATTAGCATTCACTAGAATCTAAATGCATATGCAATGAGTTAGAACATCTAGTGGCACTTTGATAACCGCATTTCACGATGAGTTTCACCCCTCTTAATAGTACGGCTATCTGTCCTAAACACAATCATGCCCACTTGGTGTCTTGAGTGTCAAAACAAAAAGCTCCTATCAATTATACCTTTGCCTTGAGCCTTTTTGTTTTTCTCTTTCTTCTTTTCCAAGCCCGAGCACTTGATCATCACCATGAGCATCACCACCATCATGATCTTCACCATTTGCTCCACCACTTGGAATGTGCTACCCTATCTCATATTCACTTAGAGCAATGGGTCAGCACTTAGAGTTTCATCAATTCATCAAAACCAAACTAGAGCTTTTACGTGCCCACGCCAACACGGTGGCAGCGGCGGAGCAGCACGTGCACCCAAGCGACGATGTTGGAGAAGAAGCCACGCGGGACGAAGGGGGCCACGAGCTGGGCCATAGCGGCCATGAGAGGGAGCTACGCCGTAGATTTGGCTACGCGGTGGAGGAGAGAGGGAGCCATGCTGTTGCTTGCCGGAGCTCGCTATCGCACTGAGAAGGGAAGAGTGAGCCACGACACCACCTGCCGAAGCTCACTGCCGTGCCAAGGAGGGTAGCCACACCGCCGAAGCTCACTGCCACGCAGGGAGGATAAGGGGAGCATGTTTTCGCCAACCTTGCTGTAGCGCGCGCGGGGGGGGGGGAGAGGGAGCCGCGTCGCTGGTGCTGGGGCTCACCGTCGGAGTTGCCAGATGTGAGCTAGTGCTGCACAGCCGGGCTTCCACACGAGCGCGCCGGGGTCAACTGCCCAACTTATGTCAAAGTTCTCCCTTTTTGTCATCTTTTCACTATCTTTGTGCATTACTTCTCCCCTTTTGTCATCAATGACCACAAAGATTTAATTTTAGATTGGTTAAGATTATCAATGTCAATCAATGGGGTGAGAATTATTTTTTCAAATTTGGTTCAATCTAGAACACTTGCCAAAGAAATTTAACTCAGTTTGATCCAAGGACAAGCTTCTTCACAACTCGTTTCTAGGGTTATCTTGACCATATTGAGTTAAACACTTATAGGTCATTTTCTAGATCAAACACTTGGTTTACAAGCCCACAAACATGTCATATGCTACTACAAATCAAGTCAAGCATAGAAGCAATAGTGGTACCATACAAGCATCAAATTCATTTGATTTTCATGAATGAGCCTATAATATGTGAGGAATGACTAGATGCACTAAACAAGTCCTTAGCAAAGAATATGTATGCCATGCCAATCAACTTTTACCTTGGATTGCTTGAAGGAGAGACATGTCATATGAGTGGGGGGTGCATCAACACATATTTGAGAAATCCAATATGTTCAACTCATTCCTTAGCTTGCAAAATCTGTTCTCATCAAGTGGCTTGGTGAATATGTCGGTAAGTTGATCTTCGGTGCCCACACTCTTAATTGAAATGTCCTCTTTTTGTTGATGATCTCTAATGAAATGATGACAGACATTAATGTGCTTTGTTCTTGCATATTGAACCGGGTTGTTGGTGAGCTTGATAGCACTTTCATTGTCACATAGCAATGACACTTGTTTGAACTTGATTCCAAAATCATTCAAGGTGGCCTTCATCCAAAGAATTTTTGTACAACAACTACTGACGGATATGTATTCGGCTTCGGCGGTTGAAAGTGCCACACTATTTTGCTTCTTTGATGACCAAGATACAGGTGACCTTCCCAATAGTTGACATGTGCCTGATGTGCTCTTTCTCTCAACTTTGCATCCCGCATAATTTGAGTCAGAGTAACCAACTAACTCAAACTTTGCTCCTTTGGGATACCACAAACCAACATTTTATGTATGTGAAAGGTCCTTGTTTGGTTTTGGTAATTGAGTGACAACTTAGGTGGACTAATATGTGGTTATGTGAGATACACAGGAGATTAGTCCACAGGTGATGGTGTCATGAAGGAGCCTATTGCACATGAGACATGACATGGAGTCATGTGACCAAGGTGGAGAAGATCAAGATGAGGCTTGGCTTGATGGACCGGTTGCTAGGGTGAAGGGCAAGTTGTGTGATGGCTTGACACCGAAGGACCGAGGCAACGATAAAGAGCAAGTGAGGTCAAGATCGATGAACCAATATGGTCACATGATGATATGAAGTGGATCATATCATTTGGTGATTGGTTGGTGCATGTGTTGCATCAACATCAATGGAGATGGAATGGAATGCACAAGGCAAAGGTATAACCTATAGGGCTTTTCCATTTCACCGGTCATAGGTGTGTAGAGAAGATAATGACTGGGTTTAGGATAGATGGCCATACTATTAAGAGGGGCAAACTTGTTTGCATATCGGTCATCTAGTGCCACTTGAGCGATCTAACTTTGCATACGTGTTAGGATCGAGTGGCGAGGCAAGTTGAGTGCCTAATTCCTTCGAAGAAAATGTTTGTAAACATGCTAACACACTTGCACATGTTGTTGATCACATGGTGGTGTTGGCACATTTGCGAAGGCGACGGAGTTTGAGCGGTAGAGAGTGTTTAGATCCCTCTCTCCCTACCGCCGAGCTTGCGAGGCAAGATTCAGGCGTTTTTCGAGGAGTTGGAACGACTATGTTTCACTACGCTGGAAGTCAGAAAAGAAACGGAGGCGAACGGAGGTCAGCAGGGTGATCGGACACTGAACCGGACGCGGTCACGGTTTGACCGGACGCGTCCGGTCAGTTCAACGCAGTAGTCAGGCGCGCGGGTGTTAGGGTTTGCAACCGGCGCGTCCGGTCCCTCGCGGAACCAGAGCGTCCGGTCGGGCACCTAGAGGAGTAGAGCATGGCGAAGAGTTGATCAGATGCGTTCGGTCACGATGGGAGCTCTCTAGACCGTGACTGGACGCTTTCACTATCACGTCCGGTCGTTGCATGGAGCGTGTTCGGTCGATGCGTCGCGTGCTCAGGCGCTGTGCGATCGGCGCGTCCGGTTGATTGAGCGACGCGTCCGGTCGATTGCGTTTGACCATTGGCGCGCAGTGACCGTTGGAGGATCGAGCGGTCGTGGTTGTTTTTGGGAGGACACGTGGACGGCGCAGGGTGATCGGACGCGGTGCAGCGCGTCCGGTCAGTTCGACCAACGCGTCCGGTCGTTGCGTGTTGTGCCTAGTGAAGGGGTACAACAACTCTTTTCATGGAGGGACTTATAAATAGCCCATTGGCTGGCCTTGGCCAGGAGCTGATCACACTTTAGCCTTAGTAGCTTATGTTGTGGTGCTTAGGAGCCCTCTAACTCACTCATGCTTGATAGTGTTCATCGGATCAAGTGAGAGAGCAATTCTAGTGCGATTACATTGTGAGATTGCATCAAGTGGCACTAGGTGATCGTGTTTCAAGCTGGTGGTGCTTGTTACTCTTGGAGGTTGCCACCTCCTAGATGGCTTGGTGGCTTGTGGCTCCATCGAAGCTCGCAAGAAGATTGTGCGAGGCTCCAGAGAAGCTTTGTGAGGGGGATTGTGCTCACCCCGCGGGGATCGCGAAGAGCAACTCTAGTTGAGCGTGTCATTGAGCTACCACACTTGATGGTGGATTCTTGCGGTGCCTTTTGAGAGGCTCGATGTGTGACCGATTAGCCACCAAACTACGAAGTGTTGGTCGACACAACGGGGACGTAGCTTGGTAGCAACCAAGTGAACCTCGGGAGAAAAATCACCGTGTCAACATTATTCTTCATCTTCTCGGTGGTTTGCCTTCGTGCAACACAAGCTTGTATTTACTTTCATATATACTTGTGCTTGTGTAGTTGCTCTCGTAACTAGTTTGCTTATGTAGCTTGCTAGTTGTCTTCTTGCTTGTGTAGCTAGAAGCTTCCCCTTGCATGGCTAATTTGGTTTGTGTAACCTTGTTAGTCACATTGCTTAGTTTGTGTAGCTAAGTGTTTTGCGCTCTATAATTTGGCATTAGTTGCCTTGTTATTGAGCTTTGCTAGTGAGCTTAGGCTTTGTGCGCTTTGCTTCACTAGTTTGTGTAGGTGCTCCACGTTTTGTTTGAAAGTACTAGTTGCATAGGTTTGTGTGACCTTGCAAGCTAGAATTATTTAGGAGAGCACTAGATAGCCCGGCACCTTTGTTGCCTAATTAGAATCTTTTCTAAGGTGCTTGTAAACTTAGTTAGAGGGGTAAAGTCTTGGCTAGACCGATAAGTTTAATTCCGCATTTGTTTCGGTTAGCCGACGTGTTTATTTTTTAGAAAGGACTATTCACCCCCCCTCTAGTCCGCCATCTCGACCCTTCAGTATGCTTCAAATACCTCAATATTCTTTTTATTGCCTTCAAATGACTTGGTGAGGCTTGAAATCTTAGACACATGCATACACTAAACATGATATCCGGCCTTGATGCGGTCACATAGAGTAGGCTTCCAATCATAGAGTGATGCAACTTTTGATCCACCATGTTGCCGCTTGCATCACTATCCAAATTGCCATTTATTTCCATTGGTGTACTAATGGCCTTTGCTTCATTCATGCCAAACTTCTTGAGCATGTCTTTAATGTACTTGCTTTGACTCACAAATGTACCATTCTTTAATTGCTTGATTTGAAGACCAAGGAAGTAACTCAGCTCTCCAATCATGGACATCTCAAACTCATTAGCCTTCATCTTGCCAAACTCTTCACAAAAGTCTTGATTGGTTGATCCAAAGATAATGTCATCCACATATATTTGCAACACAAATAAATCCTTGCCAATCTTCTTGGTGAAAAGAGTGGTGTCAATCTTGCCCATAATGAACCTTTTGGAGAGTATGAAGTCCCTCAACCTCTCATGTCATGCTCTAGGTGCTTGCTTCAAACCCGACAATGTCTTCTTCAACTTGTACACATGGTTGGGCTTCTTGTTATCTTCAAAACTAGGATGTTGCTCAACATAAACTTCTTCATTGATGTAGCCATTGAGAAATGCACTCTGACATCCATTTGATAGAGCTTGATGTTGTGGGCACAAGCATAGGCTAACAAGATCCTAATTACTTGCAATCTTGCAACCGGGGTATATGTTTCTTGAAAGTCAAGACCTTCAACTTGAGTGTAACCTTGTGCTACCAATCTTGCTTTGTTCCTTACCACTATCCTATCTTGATCTTGCTTGTTTCTAAAGACCTATTTGGTTTCAATTATATTGTGTCCCTTTGGCCTCTCAACTAATTCTTATTCTTGATTTCTTGTGAAGTTATTCAATTCTTCATGTATAGTATTCACCCAATCAACATCCATCAATGTTTTTCTATCTTCTTTGATTCAATAGATGACACAAATGAGGAGTGCTCATAAAATAAAGCCAATCTTGAGCTTGTTTGTACACCTCTAGAAATATCTCTAATTATAATGTCCAATGGATGATCTCTTATAATATTACTTGGTTGGAGTATTGGAACATTGCTTGCACTTGCTTCATCATTCAGTTGAGATGATGTACTAGCCACTTGATCTTCTACATTGTCATGAGAGCCACTTGAACTTGCTTGATTAGTGTCAACTTGCACATTTGAGTTAGAGAGCACTTGTACTTGATCATCTTCTTCATCTATTACTTGTCTAGGTCTCAATTTACCAACATCCATGTTCTTCACGACATTTAAAAGTTAAATGCCTCTAACATCATCAAGATTCTCATTCTCATCTTGAGAACCCTTGGTTTCATTAATTCAACATCATGAACTTTTCAAGAGTGCTACTTCCCCAATTCCAAACTCTATAAGATTTGCTAGCGGTTGAGTATCCAAGCAAGAATCCTTTATCACATTTCTTGTCAAACTTGCTCAATCTAGTGCCTTTTCTCAATATGTAGCATTTGCAAGAAAGACCTAAAAATATGCAATGTTGGGCTTTCTACCATTTAAGAGCTCATAAGTTGTCTTTTCTTTCAAAGGGTGACAATAGAGTCGGTTGCTATAATAGCAAGCCATGTTGATTGCTTCAGGCCAAAAGGATTGATCCACATTATACTCACTAAGCATAGACCTTGCCATGTTAATAAGTGTTCTATTCTTTCTCTCAACAAGACCATTTGATTGTGGAGTGTACTTGGCCAAGAATTGGTGTATAATTCCAAATTCATCACACAACTCATCAATTCTAGTGCTCTTGAACTCACTACCATTGTCATTTCTACTCTCTAGATGGTTGTTTCAAACTCATTGTGAATGCCCTTGACAAAAGATATAAAAGTTGCAAACACATCACTCTTGTCCCCTAGAAAGAATGCCCAAGTGTATCTAGTGTAGTCATCCACTATCACAAAGTCATATTTATTACCACCGATGCTAGTGTATTATGTTGGCCCAAACAAATTCATGTGCAACAACTCAAATGCCTTGCTAGTACTCATTATGCTCTTCTTAGGATGGATGTTTCCAACTTGTTTACTGGCTTGACAAGAGCCATAAAGTTTATCGTTCTTAAATACCATATCTTTCAAGCCTCTAACTAGATCATGCTTAACCAATATATTCAATTGTTTTATTCCAACATGACTAAGCCTTCTATGCCATAACCAACCCATACTAGACTTAGGAACAAGCATGTTAACAATTGAGCTTCACTAGCATTGAAATCAACCAAGTATAGATTCTCATATCTAAAGCCTTTGAAGACCAAATAGAGTCATCTACACTTATGATCTCTATATCATCTACCCCAAATATGTATTTGAATCCAAGATCACACAATTGAGCCATGGATAGAAAATTAAAGTTCAAGCTTTCAACTAGCAACACATTGGATATGCTCAAGTCATTAGATATTGCAATCTTACCAAGCCCTTTGATCTTGCCTTTGCCATTGTCACCCAATGTTATACTATCATAATAATTTTTGTCATTGGTATTGATTGAGTTGAACATTCTTGCATCATCGGTCATGTGTTGAGTGCACCCACTATCAAGAACATAATGCCTTCCTCTGGCTTTATAATTGACCTACAAAACAAGCTCAATTCCTTTTAGGTACCCAAACTTGCTTGATCCTTGAAGGTTAGTAACTAAGCTTTTTGGCACTCAAATAGCTTTCTTCTTTGAGCCCACAACTTGTGTACCAATAAACTTAGCCTTCACTCCATTCACACCCTTGGTAAGCATGTAACAAGAATCAAATCTAATGGAGGATACATTTAGTTACTTGGTCTTGTTGTTCTTGCAATATTGCTCTACATACCCAACTTGCTTGCATCTATTGTAAAACTGACCATTATCTCTCACAAAGCTAGCTTTGGAGTTGCAAAGGATAACTTGCCTTTCTTGGGGTATAGCCCAATTCCTCTTTGTTAAGAGAAAATCTTTGGCTACCCAAGCACTTTAGTAAGCGGGCCTCTCCACTATAGGCATTGCCTAAGGCAAGAGTGAGCTCATTAACCTCCTTCTTTAAGGTCTCATTTTCAACCATAAGTAAGGCATCATAAGTGAAACCATCTGTCATAGGTGAAGTGGAAGTGGATGGTGAGCTACATGAAGGGTTAGCGGAAGCAACAACAATAGGCTTATAGAAATTCATCAATTATGTCACAAATTAAGCCTTTGTCACATGTTACAACATGCTCCTTCTCATTTTACTCATTAAGTAGAGAGGAATGAGCTTTTTTAAGCTTCTTGTGAGTCTTGCCAAGCTTCTCATAGGCTTTCTCTAGCCTTTTATGAGATGCATTAAGCTCCTCAAATGCTTGCTTAAGGGCTTTTAGTTCCTTATGCAAGTCTTTACATTCCCTTCTCTTAATGTAAAAATGTTCTTTAACATCTTCTAACATGTCAATTAGTTCATTTTTAGTTAGTTCATCATTCATCACTTTTACTTTCATTATTATTGTAAGTGCATCTAGCCCTTTAGTGGGTTTTGGTGAATTGAATGACAACACCATTAAAGATCTGACAAAGTTTGCAAAGTGTTGAACAAAAAATTGAGTTTATTGCATAACTTGTGGATTGTGAAATGAGAAGTATATATAGGTTCAACAAGAAGGCAAACCATATGATATTTCACATGTCAATCTTGATTGATCTCAACATTCATATCAAGAAGATATTCAAGCAATAAGGATCACAATATTGAAGAAATGGTTTTTCAGTGGATGCTTAATCTGATGTGACTTGAGTATGGCTCGATAGGGTGAAGATAGCAAGGAAAGGGCTTCGAGGGACTAAGCGAAGGTGAAGGGCAAGCAATGGCTTGTAGACCGAGGTACTATGGCTAAGGTGAATAAGAGAGTACTTGCATTGAGTCAAGGTACTAATTAAGCCATGAGGAATCATATTGTATTGAGGATCAAATCATTAGTGGAAGTGACTTGAAGCCATGGATTGAACTCACATGTGTTGAAATGGTTCAAGTCACATGCTCAAGCTATATTTGCTCAAAGAGAGAAGATGAAGTTGATTGCATCCCCTTATGAAGTGATATTGAGAAGAAGTGACATATGAAGACATTGAAGACTCAAGTGGTTAAAATGGTAATATTCTTTTGATCTTGAGTTTAGGCTATGCCGTAGTATAAAGGGGGATGCAAATCTAGGTGGTCTGAGGAAGATAGAGTGCTCAAGTATAAAAACTAATCAAAAGAGAGACACTCTAGCACTTCACGAGCACGTAGAATAGTTTTAGTGACTTTTGGTGTCGGAAGTCCTGACGTACGTCGAGAGTCCCGACTATCGGAAGTGCTGACTCGCGCTGGGAGTCCTGACGCCTAGTCACTTAGCCTATGCGGTGACTGAGGACGTGGGAGTCCCGACGTGTGTCTGGAGTCCTGACGGTCAGGAGTCCCGACCCTCGCTAGGAGTCCCGATGCCAGGCCCATCGGCTCGCTCAGCAGACTACAGCACCAGCAGTCCCGACGTACATCAGCAGTCCCGACGTACGTCGGGAGTCCCGACGGTCTAGAGTCCCGACCCTCATCGGGAGTGCTGACGCTTGGCCCAACGGCTGTCTGCTTACGTCAGCAGTCCTAACATACGTCAGCAGTCCTGACGTACGTCAGGAGTCTCGATGTTGGACTTCACGCAGTGACTTGACCTTGCATGAACAATGTTTTCTATACAGGTCAGCAGTCCTAAGATCTATGTCAGCAGTCCCGACGTAGATCTGAACGGTTAGATTTCTACTAAGAGTATAAATAGTTCTCCCCTCATTTCTAACCATTGCCCACTCATTCCACTCGACCATAACCTTTGGCAAAAGTGCTCTCTAGCTCTCTAGCTCCCCCTCTCTTCTCCTTTTTGCTCCTAGCTTCAAATCTTGTAAGAGTTTGAGTTGAGAGAAGGGATTTGGTGAGAGAAACATTGTTTCAAGCTTGAGCACTTGATTTCTTCGTCAAGCTGGTTGGATTTGTGTTTGTTACTCTTAGGTTCTTGGAACCCTAGCCGGCTAGGCGTCGCCCATGGAGCTTCCAACTTGTGTGGTAGCCCTGGGAGGTTTGTAATCACCCCAATCATCTAGTGAAATCACCCCTCATATCAAGAGATTGCTCTCCTGACTTGAGAATGAGGATAGGGTTGAAAGAGACCCGAAAAGCCTGTGTGGCTTTCTCAACAATGTGGACATAGGCAAGCCTTAGCGGCAAGCTGAACCACAGGATAAATTGGTGTCTCACTTGTATTATTGTGATTTGCATTGCTATACTTGGATTTGTGGTGATTCTAGGGTTTGGTCCTGATCTACGTTTGGAGGCATCTTGGCATCAAGGAAGTGAGCTAACATTTTCACCTTACCACTAGGAAGTGGGGTTGTAAGTTATTGGCTTCACAAAGTTTATTTGAGCACTTGAAGTTCATTCCCCATAGGCGTCGGGACTGCTGACAGTTTGCGTCAGAACTGCTGTCGACGTCGGGAGTTCCGACCTGAACTGTCGGGACTTCCGATAGTTGCTGACAAGTGACTTCAAGTTTTGTGTAGAAATTTTTAAACACGCCTATTCACCCTCCTCTAGGCAACATCAAGGTCCTTACAATTATGTTCCTCATCACATCCATTATCACAAGTTTGTACCTTAGTGTCCTTAGCCATGAAGCAAGTCAATGGAGTGTCAAAGAGAGAAGGCTTCTCATTTAGGGCAATGCTTGCAAGAGTCTTCTTCTTGGTGGTCTTGTCATCATCACTTGAGGAGGCATCACTATCCTAAGTGACCACATATGACCACCCTTCTTCTTCTTCTTGAAGGTCATCTTGTCTTTCTTCTCCTTCTTCTCCTTCTTGTCTGTCTTCTTGCCCTTCTTGTCATCATCTTCATTCTCACTATTGTAGGGGCATTGAGCAACAAGATTATCCTTGCTATCACACTTAAAGCACCTTCTTGCCTCATCATTGCTTTTGGATGATGACTTCTTACTTCTTGCATAATAACCCTTCTTCACCATGAATTTGCCAAACCTCTTCACAAAGAGAGTCATCTTCTCATCATCCATTTCATCAAACTTGAATCATCATCTTCAATTGATGTATCTTGCTTGCCCTTGCCCTTTGATGATGTGGCTTTAAATACCACACTCTTCTTCTTCTCATCCTTCTTCTCATCTTTCTTCTCCTTTTCTTCCTTCTCATCATCATCTCTATATGTGTCATCAGCCATCACATCTCCCAACACTTGGTTTGGTATCATGGTGTCCAAACCACTCCTGACTAGAATAGTGACTAATGTGCCAAATCTCGATGGTAAGCATCTCAAGAACTTGTGAGAGAAGTCCTTGTCCTTCACCTCTCCTCCAAGTGCTTTGAGATCATTGACAAGCACTTGAAGTCTATGAAACATCTCTAGCACACTCTTATCTTCCTTCACCTTGAAGCTAGCAAACTTCTCCTTGAGAATATAAGCCTTGGCACCCTTCACGGCTTGAGTACCCTCAAATGATTCTTCCAACTTCTTTCGAGCATCATGAGCTATCTTAGTGTTCTTGATTTGCTTAAATGTTCTCTCATCCAATGCATCATGAATGGCACTAAGAGCAGTGCCATTGTTTTGGAGCAACACCTCTTCGGCCACGGTGGGATTCTCCGGATCGTTTACCTCAAATTTGGTCTCCACCACCTTCCACACCTTCCTATTGATTGACTTGATATATGTGGTTATCTTTGCCTTTCAATATGATAATTTAGGCCATCAAATTGGGGTAGCTTCTTATTATTGTTGATTTAAGCCATTTTGACACCGAAGGTTGTTAAGCCTCAAATCACGGTGATCACGGCTTCAATACCACTTAAAAGATCCTAATGACTAGAGGAGGTGAATAGCCCATAAAAATTTCTACAACAACACTTAAGCCAAGTGGTTAGACAATTATAAAGCGAAGCGAGTGTTGTGCTAGCCTACTCAAAATGCAAGCCTCCTATGCACAATTCTAGATATCTATGATCTCTGTACCACACAAGAGGCTAAGTCACTACCACTAAGTTAGTGAGCTCTCAAAGACTAACTAAAAGGGCTTCACTAACCACTAGACAAGGCACTAGCTAGCTCTCAAAACTAATTACACTAAAGAGCTTAGCCACATTAGGAACATAAATATACAAGAGAGGTAGTGGTTATACCACTGTGGCAAGAGACAATCAATCAATCACAATGTGTCAGTGTTTTGTAAACTAGACTAGTAAACTTATACGATTGTCGGCTGCTCTAGAAAGACGATGGTGGCATTCAAAAGATATGAGGATTTATACTGGTTCAGGCTGAAGCCCTATGTCTAGTCTCAGAGATGATCGAGTGCGTGTTTCTCGCTTGAATGCTCTAAAGTTCTTACAATGGGGGGTGCAAGATTGGTGGTAGAGGTAGGGGATCTAGAGCTAGGAGATAGGCTATCCAAAGGGAAGCTTCAGGAGCCCTTCTACAGTGTAAGAATGAGTGAATGAAAGTTAGGATCGAATGGTTTTGGATCCCTAAGACAGGTGCCCTGGCTATCCTTATATAGAATTCGGGGCTAGGGCGTATATAAAGAAGAAGGTTCTCCTGACCGAAGGGTCATGAGCCTGAGGGAGGTCCTAACTAACTTGGCTTCTAAGCTAAGATGTCTTGTGGAGCACATCTGGGTGTGGTTGTCGTCATGGTCTTGTGGCCACATCACGGTATGGTATGGTATGATGTGGTGCTACTGTGCTAGCTGTGGTGGCACTGTAGGCACGGTGGTGGTTCACCAGCTGTTCTATACGATGCGGTCCTCGTCATGGTCTTCATTATCACTTCCTGGTTTCCTAGGGCGTGTACAGGAGTTGGTAGCCACGCCGGGTCATCGGTCTCCTTGTTAGTTTAAGGAGTTGAGGGCCATGATCCCGATCATTAGGGTCATGGCTCCCACTGGGTTGGATGGCCTCTAAGTCAAGGCCTTTGTTGTGGATCCCATCCCGTAGTGGGTTAATCGTACATGCATCTTATCAGGCCATATCTGGCCGGTGGGCACTGTACCAGCCATCACCGCCTTGGGCGGTGTTGTCTTGTCTAAGCTGCATAGCGCAGGGGTAGTGTCTGACCGGACCGAGGTGACTATTGTCCCCTCGGTTCTTGTGGGGTCAGTGTGGCGTGCTTATTCTTGTTAGAGCAGGCACGCTTGGCTGGACTCGACCTCTCCCTGTTTTTCCCAAGGGTCAAGATGGTGGAGAGGTCGTGAGTCTTCTATGTGTCGTATGGCTAAGTCTGATGAAGGGGTCATGGCTGACCCCACCCGAAAGGTCCTAATATGGCTAGAAGGGGGTGAATAGCCTATTTAAAATTCTACAAACTCACTAAAGCAAATGGATTAGTATAACAAATGATGAAATGCAATTTGCTCTAGCTCTACAAGGGTTGCAAGACACCTATTTAAGCAATTCTAGTCACTATGATCTCTAGGCACATAATTGCTATGTTGCTACTATCTAAGTTAATGTGCTCACAATGAGCTAGCTAAATGAGCCACACTAACAAGTCCTTACAAGCTCTCAAGACTCATTACACTAAAGAGCTTGGCAACTACTTTTCAAGAATGTAAATGAGAGGACAAGATGATTATTGTAACAGAACCGACCAAATTATAAGAGCACAAGTACAAAAACAAGCGTCGAAACGCTCAAATTTTCGAACTTGAGCCCATATAATCCCGGTAGTCAATCGAAACCACGAAGGATTTCAAACCAACTCTTTTGCAACCAAGATCGCATCATTCAACATACACATCACACGTTACATTTCATAAATAGAGCGGAGGTTCTTTTACAACACACGGAGTCACAATTTATTACAAACTAAGTTCATAAAGTAGCGGAAGCATAACACACACATTAGTTCACATACTACTGCCAGTCTTAATGATCAACATCCCGCAAAAGCATTAAGGAAAGTACATAACAGACGATCACACCCGAGTGATCTAGTCCTCGTCACCCGCAGGGTGGAGGCAGGTCTTGCAGAAGCCCTGATAAAGCATGTCATCTGCAACAGGAGGGAATAAACCCTGAGTACGGGAATGTACTCAGCTAGACTTACCCGTCGAAACAGAAAATAAGAGACACCAAGGATCATGCAAGGCTTTTATAAGTGGAGCTGGCTGACATTACCTTTTTGCGGAAAAGCATAAGTAATTTAAACTCTTTTAACCTGTACTAGCAGTTATTTTTAGCATTAACCTGTCATCTATCTTAGCACCTGTACTAAACATTCACTTGAGTATAATCAAACAATAATATTATTAAATCCATAGCAGGTATAAATTGTGGCAACATTATATCATTCACTTAACCATCTGTTCAATTTAATGAGATCTACGTTGCCGCTGCTCAAGTCAAGTGCTCACTAACCGGGAGCGACGACGATTCGAATCGAATTCCTATCCAGCTAGAGGGGTATTTCTAACACTCACCGCGCAGGCCCCTACCAGGGTCGCACAAGCCACCTTTCGTACGATTCAGGAGTCACGGGTTCGAATGATGTCGCATCCCCAAGGGCGACACTCTGCCAGGTGCTAGGGACTCTAACCCTCCCTTGGTCTCACGCTAATGTCCCCAAGCATAACATTTCTCTCCTCCAAGATGCGACCTACCATTCGACTCCCGGCCTGAACCGAATTACTCGGCTTCGCGGTCGGAACGACTTATCCGGCCAACTAAGTGTTAGACTGCGTTCAACATGACTCAAGGACGTACAGTGAATCGGTCCTTAAACGACTCAGACGGGCATAGCTCCGCACCCAAGACGTGAAGTGTCTTGCGGCTACACTATCGAACTCCCGCCCGGTCTCAAATTCATTTTAGGCATGGTTCCATCCACGATAGCCAACACAGCCACTCGTGACCCATTCCTATATCTCGTGGATGACCGGAAATCACCCGACTTCTACCGGACTAAGCAGGACTAAGCATTAACACGGGCCTAAACCTAATTTAGGTTTTAGGTATGATATCTGGACAAGGACAAGTGTAATGCAACAAGTGTTTCCATACAACTCCTACAACTTAATGCAGTAAACAAGTAAAAGTACTCAAGAATTATATTTCAAATGATTGGGTCAGCATGCACCGAGGCTTGCCTTTCAGAAAAGAGGACGGACGGTGGTCTGGACACTCAGGTAGGTCGTCTGCGGGCACTCCTCCACCTGCTGGATCCTCGAGTTCCCCTAGCTGCTCCTGGTCCTCCTCCAGAATGGTCCCCTCGAACTCAAGGAGTGTCACCCCCTCCGGTACACCTATTGCATGAATGCACAATAAATCTTATGGATGCATAATGAATGCAATATGCTCGGAATGGAATGCATTGCAGCAAGTTAAGTATTCTATTCAAATTACTTCAATATTACGTACAAATCTCTTCTCCGGTGGAGAAGTACTTACCTAATCTACACAACCTAATGTACAAATGTTTCTCTTCAGTTAAGGCCCTAACACCTAGAATCACACGAACAATATTACTTAGGTTTACCAGCAACAAATCGTCAGATATTGTAACAACATAATCTGGACAGCAGCTACGTAATCTTATTATAACTGGAGATTCCCAAATCCTAAAGGCATAATACAAGACAATCTGGAAAGCTTATAAAATACCCTACAATTCATTTTCAGACCTCAACACTTAATTCTAAGGTTTACCTAGTCGAAATTCCAAAGTTCCAGAAATCTGCCCTCTCCAAACAGAGAGTAGCCATTTCTGGATAGCCACTTTAAACAGTTATAACTTCTAGACTATTAGGCCAAATACCATTAAATTTTGACACAAGCTAGTTTAACCAGTTTACTACCACTTTGGTATTCACAAGTTTTCCAGCAAACACTTTTATTAAGGGTCAAACCCAAAAATGCTACTATCTGTCCAGAAACCTAGAAATAAGAAGGTTAAATATTTATTTATGTGTCAAACTTCATCTAAGACTAAACCAATGATACCAATAGTTCACACATATCATAAAAACACCAGAAAGTAAGGTGTGCCAACCTAGAACATTTATTTTCACCCTTTTCTTAATTTACTTAATTAATTAAATGGGAAATTAAACTTATATTCAAACTGCTTATAAAATTCTATAAAAATTACAGGAGGCTCCCTGGCCTACTAGGAGGCCACTGTAAAAATTTGAACTAAATTTATTCACAGAAACTCCCTACACAAAATTCACAAGCCAAAAAGGCTGATTTTTGCATAAATAGGAAACCTTATCGAAAAGTGTCAAACAACAGATTTCATATTTTTCCTAGTATCATTCTACCCTAAGAACAACACTCTAAAAATTTATCTCTACTAGACCTGTAGAAAAATTATAAAAATTCATTCAAGTATCTCCTAATATAAAATGACAACACCAAAACTTGAGAACTACTCAAGCAATAGGATCCAAACTTTTACCAGAGCTAGTATATATATGAAATAACCTACACACCAAATTTCATAATTTTTGGAATACAGGAACTCAAGATATGATTTAAACAAGTTTGCATGTAATTTAAAACACATCTCAAAACCCTAATTAATCCTTCTAGAAAATAAACATCACATACCTATTTGATATTTTTCTTAAATACTACACTTCATGCAGAGCCCAACAAAATTTAAATCATAATTTTTGAGCAAGTAAAACCCTAGATATGAAATTCCTAAACATCATCTAAATCTGTGAAATATAACTTAGAATCAACCCTAGCTACAGTACTGGGCCGGCTCGTCTAACGCGTGGCCCACAACTCGCGCGCGGCTCACGACCGCGGCCTGCTCTTGAACTCCCGCCCGTGCGCCTGACAGGGGGGGTCCGCGTGTCAGCGACACCGGGCAGGGGAGGCGGACGGTGGTGGTCGACGCTCGCCGCCGGTGGGTCGACCGGCGAAACCGAGGGCACCAGCGCGATCTCCGTCCTTCCCCGAGCCGATGGAGGTAGGATGGAGAGGTTAGGTCAGCCGGAGGCAGCTCACCGACGGGGACGGCGGCTCGGCGGTGGCTGACCGCCATGCTCCGGTCATCTCCGATGACCAAAACGGCAAGACAGAGGGGGAAAAGGACCAGCGAGCACAGGTGGAGAAAATGAGGTACACTTAAAGGGCGGTGGTTTGACAGAGAGGCCTGTAACGGATCAACGTAATTATACGAGATTAAGTAAGAAAATTTTTCACCGAGGCGGTTAATTTATCAAACTTAAACCCGTATAACCCGAGATTCTGTGAAATCACGAGGGATTTCAAACCAACCAACATACAACCAAGATCGTACTGATTTAGCAGCCACAGTTCACATGAGACATAGAGTTCACAATAAAAGTGGAGTACATCGAAGTTCGTAATAAAAGTTATTACAACACAGTTCAAAATAACGTAGCGGAAGCAAGTAGTTTTACACACCCACTTAGTTCAAATACAGTGCCAGTAGATAGTCATGGTCCACAAAAGCATTAGATAAGACGAACAGAGTGACCCTTGCTCAAGGTCCTAGTTGTCACCCATCGCCGGATACAGACAGTTGGAGCAGTACCCATAGTACATCTGACCATCTGTAACAACAATGGGAACAATGCCCAGAGTACGAGAATGTACTCAGCTAGACTTACCCGTCATAAACCAGAAATAAAAGACACCAATGATCATGCAAGGCTTTATAGATTGGACTGGCTTGACTCATTTGCAAAAAGCATAAGTTGTTATGAAAAACTATGCTAGTACTTTTTGCATCGCTTTTAGTATAACCTATTCAAGCTAGGTACACACCTATTGCTAGAACAATCACTTGATCCATCATTAACAATCTAGATTACCATGTCAGGTTTAGCATTTCCAACATCATTCACTTAAGCATCAGTGTTCCGTTAATGTTACTACGATGCCATAGCTCGAGTCAACTGCTCACTAACCGGGAGCGACGGTGATTCGAATCGAATTCCTATCTAGCTGGAGATTTATTCCTCACACAAACCCTGCTTCCCCCGTTAGGGTCGCGTAGATCACCAATGACACTTTCCAAGAAGCCGCGGGATAACAATCATGGATCACACTACCCAGGGACCGCCCGACTGCCAGGACGCACCTTGGGCTCACTCTTCGCGTCCCCGTTACACCCCCTTCAACACCAGTCTGCCAACCCGAGTTTATCCCGGCTCAAAAAGTGTCACTAGCTTCGCTGTTGAAAGGTACTTTATTCGGCCAACTAAATGTGAGGCATGCGTTCAACATGACAAGAGGGACGATCAACGATCGGTCCTTAATCGACACAGACGGAATCACTATAGTCTAAAACCCTATAAGACTCCGCCCGGTCTTTGTTTATCCATCAACACTTGGTTACTTTTTATGATCACAATTACAGCTAACCATAACCCGGTATCCACCTATAACTCGCAGGTGACAGGAAATCACCCGACTTCTACCGGTCTAAGCATGGCTAAGCAATTTACTCGATCCTGACCTAACAGGGTGAAAGATAATTCGGTGGCCAAGGTAATAATGCAACAACGGTTTCACTCAACTCCTATAACTTAATGCAACAATATATATAACTATAGTTCATGTAGTAAGGAACAACTTTTATAAAATAGGAGACTTAAAATGCTCCGGGGCTTGCCTCTTTCGAACGAGCTAGGATGGTGGTCGACGCACTCTGGCAGCTCCTCGCCTGACTCTTCCTCCTCGGGCACCTCCTGTGCCTGGGGCTCCTACTGATCGGTCCAAACTTGCTCCTCCGGTACTGCTAACTGCGACTCCTCCTGCGATCCTGTATGATGCAAGTGTATAAGCAAACATGCGAATGATGCATCGGATTACGGTGGGATACTTTGATGACATGATATGCAGATGATCACATAGAATGGACAGTTTGGATTATAACCACATCTTCTACAAGGTAGTCCACGTC
Source organism: Saccharum hybrid cultivar R570 (assembly GCA_038087645.1). Taxonomy (NCBI): domain Eukaryota; kingdom Viridiplantae; phylum Streptophyta; class Magnoliopsida; order Poales; family Poaceae; genus Saccharum; species Saccharum hybrid cultivar. The sequence goes on along the minus strand of JAQSUU010000191.1, from coordinate 2,342,229 downwards.
ATTCAAGAACATGTACACTAAAACATGCACCTTATTATTCTACTAGTTAGCACATAATCTACACATACAAGTGATCCTATGCTACCAAAGCTTACCAACCTAACTCAACCACAACATCAGCAAGGCATAATGATGCTTCAAGGATACACCAAACATATTTTATTTCTCTTAATTTCTCATAAAGAATAATCTTTCATTCCCTATTTAACTAGGGTTACACAGCAACACCTATTTCTGTTGTAGATAAAAATTTATAAAAATTACAGTAGATTACTCTTACCCTAACTAACCTACTACTAAATTTTCATGAGAATTGAATAAATAAAACTATCTTTACAAAATAAACAAGTTATAGCATAATAATGAGCATGAAATTATTTTGTACTAGAAAAAGTATCAAACAACAGATTTCATATTTTTCCTATGTTACTAACAGTAAACTAACATACTACAAAAATTATCACATGTATGTTCTATACAAATTTAGCTCTCTACTAAAAATAACAAAGATTATTAATTAAAGACATTTGAACTACACCTCAATAATCTTTCATAGAACATACTTCACCAGTATTTTTCCTAGAAAGTACATCACTAAGAAAGATTAAAGCAACAAGAATCACATTTTTCCCTTCATTATTTTATTTACTACATATTTTCTAAGATATCAGCATTTATAGCAATTAAATAATTTTGCACAGTAAAGTGTTACAAAAATAACATGAGATATTTTTAAACTGTAGATCTATTCAAGAGGAACATTTCAAGATTTGTTTCACAATTTTTGGAGCTATAAATTGTACATAAACATTTCTAAAGTACTTTCTTTTCCCAAAATAAATAGAAATTTAAAAAAACGAAATTTGGAAATCGCTGAACAGGCCGGCCCACTTGGCAACACTGGCCCGCAGCCGAAATCAGCCGGAGCGCTGAGCGGGGAAAAAGAAAAGCGGCCCGGTTCGGGCCTCGGCCCAAAGCCGCTTGGCCCAGCAAGCAGAGGGGAGTGGAGCGGGACGCGGGGCGTGGCTGCGCGGCTGCGACGTCGCGGCGGCGGTGATGCCCGCCGGCGGCTAACGGGCGGCTCCGGCCGTGAGAAAGCCAACGAACGGGCGCACGGAGATCCTGGAGTGACGGCGAACACCGAAGGGCGGCGCACGAGTGACGAGGCGGGGGAAGAACGCCGGAACGGCGGAGTGAGCGCGCGGTGGCCGGAATGGCATCGCGGCGGGGCGCGCGAAGAGGTGCCTTACCGCGGGGCAGAGGTGGAGCGTGGGGGTACGTTCGGAGGAGAGGAGGACCGGGCGGAGCTGGTCGTGCGAGCAATTGCTCGGAGGCGGCCGGCCGGCGGCGGAACGTGGCAAGAAAGTGCGCAGCCGCGGCGGCGAGCGTGCGGGGAATGTGGACGCGCGTGGCGAGCTCGCAACGGCGGAAGCGGGAGCAAGTGAGGGAGAGGGAGGAGGCAGGGGAGCGGGTGCGTGGCCAAGGCACCGGGCGAGTGGGGCCCACGGACGGCCACGCGGCGAGCGGCGCCGGCGCATGGCGGACATGGGGCGGCGGTGTTCTGCCGCGGCGCCACGGCGTCGCGCGCGCGCGGGCGGCAGGCGCGGGCGTGGGCGCGGGCCGGGCTGCCAGAGCTGCTAGGCCGAAAAGGAGGCTGCGGCCCAGTTAAAGAGGAACACCCATTTTCTTTTATAAATAATATTTTTAGGTTTATTTCTTTGTTTCAAAACTGAATTTGAAGATGAAAAAGAGGTTTTCAGAATTTTGGCCCAAAATAAAAGTTGTTCAAAATTTTATTCTCTGCAACTTTCATGTAGGGCATTTTTCAAAATTCTCAATAGATTTTGAATTTGGGATTTAAAGCTAAATTTTTAAGTAAAAATTTATTTTTCTAGAATATTTTTAAAAGCGAAAATTTGAAGGAATTTGAATTCAAGAGTTGCTCCAAAAATCATGTTTATTTATTCTAGATTATCTAAAATTATAGCTACACAAAATTTTTCCACTCTTTAGCACTTAAATGCAGAATTTGGGTTTTGAGTAATTGTTTTTTTCAACTTTAAATTTAAAAGGGTCTATATTGCATGCAATGATAACCATGTATGAGATGATTATGACTAATACTTTGGATGCTACTGCATGCTTAACACCCAGGGGTGTTACAGCCCTCCCCCCTTAAAAGAATCTCGTCCCGAGATTTTGAGTTATGAACCAATTATCGTAAAAATCTTTATACGCGGTTTGAAGATATTCTTCCATTTCCCATGAAGCATCACTCTCATTATGATGGCTCCACTGAATCTTGTAGGTTGTTACCACTCTATTCCGAGTGACTCGGTCCTTTGTATCCATAACTCGAACTGGTTGTTCATGATATTCCAAGTCCGCCTTGATCCGAATACCATGCAGTTCTATTCTCTCTTCCGGAACACGCAGACATTTCTTCAACTGGGATACGTGAAAGACGGGAAAGATTGAACTCATCCCTTCTGGCAATTGCAACTTGTACGCCACGGGACCCTTTTTCTCTATGATCTGGTATGGTCCGATATATCTAGCAGACAGTTTCTGCTTGACTCCAAACCGTTTCTTCTTCATGGGGGTAACCTTCAAATAGACATAGTCACCCACTTGGAAATCCAATGGTCTCCTTCTCTTGTCTGCATAACTCTTCTGACGGGACTGTGCAGCTTGCATGTTTTGCTGGATAATACGGACCTTCTTCTCTGCCTCATTTACAAAATCAATTCCATAAAACCTTCTTTCTCCAAGCTCTACCCAATTTAACGGTGTCCTGCACTTCCTGCCATATAAAGCTTCAAAAGGTGCCATCTTGATACTCTCTTGGTAACTGTTGTTGTAAGCGAATTCTGCCAACGGTAACCAGGATTCCCATGAGCCTCTGGATGATAGTACACAAGCTCTAAGCATATCTTTAAGTACAACATTAACTCGTTCTATCTACCCATCTGTCTATGGATGGTAAGCCGTACTACGAATCAAACTAGTACCCAAACCTTTATGAAGATGTTCCCAAAAATGAGAGGTAAACTGTGAACCACGATCAGACACGATCGTTTTTGGTATACCATGTAATCGGACAATCTCAGCAATGTACTTTTCTGCATATTGAGGTGGTCGGAATGTTGTCTTAACTGGCAGAAAGTGAGCTGTCTTGGTGAGATGATCTATTATTACCCAAATAGAATCATGTCCCTTCTGTGTGGTGGGAAGACCAGTGATGAAATTCATACTTATATCATCCCATTTCCAAACGGGTATAGACAAGGGTTGCAGAAGTCCTGTAGGTCTCATGTGAAGAGCTTTAACTCTACAACACATGTCGCAACGAGCAACGTATGCTGCAATTTCTTTTTTCATCTTAGTCCACCAATAACGGGGTCGCAAATCTTGGTACATCTTACTACTTTCGGGGTGAATAGATAGCTTGGAATGATCGGTCTCATTCATCAACTTGTTCTTAAGCTCTCTATCCTTAGGTACCACCAGGCGATCCTTAAACCATAACACTCCTTGGTCATCCAATCAAAAGTGTTTGGTAGGTTCCCTCTTCATCTTCTCCTTGATATGAAAGATTCCCTTATCTGTCTTCTGACCTTTAATGATTTGATTTTCCAGAGTACAACTGATCTGAATATTATGCAACACAGCAGGATATAACAATTTGAACCCTTCTTCAAACAACGGTTGCACATCAATAGCATGTGATTTTCTGCTCAGTGCATCTGCTACTACATTAGCCTTCTCGGGATGATAATGCACGTTTAGATTATAGTCCTTTATCAGCTCTAACCATCTTCTCTATTGCATGTTCAACTCAGATTGGGTAAAAATGTATTTGAGACTCTTATGATCTGTAAAGAGATTACACACATTACCCAGCAGGTAGTGTCTCCAAATCTTTAGAGCATGCACTATTGCTGCAAGCTCCAAATCATGTGTAGGATAGTTAACTTCATGCTTCCTCAATTGACGTGAGGCATAGGCAATGACCCTTCCATTTTGCATTAGTACACATCCTAACCCATTCTTAGATGCGTCACAAAACACATCAAATGACTTTTCTATATCCGATTGGGCCAGAACAGGAGCAGTGGTCAACAACTTTCGCAAGGTGCAGAAAGCTGCCTCGCACTCCTCTGTCCATACAAACTTATGATCCTTCTGTAACAGGCTTGTCATTGGTTTGGCAATCTTCAAGAAATCCGGTATGAAGCGACGATAGTAACCGGCTAAACCAAGAAAACTGCGAACTTCATGCACTGAGGTTGGTGACTTCCAGTCCATAACCTCTTGCACCTTACTAGGGTCTACGGAAATGCCATTTTCAGACAACACGTGGCCGAGAAAAGGAACTGTCTTAAGCCAGAACTCACACTTGCTGAACTTCGCATACAGTTGATGTCCTCTGAGTCTAGTCAAGACAATCCTGAGGTGCTCTGCGTGATCTTCTTCATTCTCTGAATATATTAGAATGTCATCAATGAACACAATCACAAACTTGTCCAACTCGGGCATGAAAACAGAATTCATCAGATACATAAAGTATGCAGGAGCGTTTGTCAATCCGAAGGACATGACAAGATACTCGTACAAGCCATATCTGGTAGAGAACGTAGTCTTAGGCACATCTTGCGGCCTAATCTTTATCTGGTGGTATCCTGATCTCAAATCTATCTTAGAGAACACTTTGGCTTTAGACAATTGGTCAAATAAGATATCAATCTGAGGAAGAGGATACTTGTTTTTAATTGTCACTGCATTCAGTGGTCGATAATCCACGCACATGCGTAAGGAGTTATCCTTCTTCTTTTTCACAAATAGAGCGGGGCATCCCCATTCAGACGAGCTGGGACGAATCAAACCTTTCTTTAGTAAGTCCTGGAGTTGCTTCTTTAATTCGGCTAACTCATTGGGAGGCATCCGATAGGGCCTTCTCAAGATCGGTGTTGTTCCCGGAATTAACTCAATGGCAAACTCAACATCTCGGTCTGGTGGAAGTCCAGGTAACTCATCCAGAAATACATCTGGAAACTCACAGACCACTGGAATTTGGGCTAGCAGAGTAGTTTGGACCACACAAGTCGTGCTAGCTAGGTCTACTTTTTGAGGTAGGACCACTCAAAAGGTGCCTTCTCCACTGGGTTCCTTAAGAGAGATACTCCTTCCTCCAACATCGATTACTACCCCCATCTTATTCATCCAGTTCATACCCATGATCACATCCAAAACTAACCCTGGCATGACTATCAGATTAAGCTTATATTGCCGGTTTGATATGTTTAGAATTACTCCCTGAACTATCTGATTAGTCAACAGATTAGCCCCAGCTGAACTGATTTTATATGCACATTCCAATTCAACTATCTTTTTCTCATGCCTCTTAACAAATGCTTGACTTACAAAGGAATGAGATGATCCGAAATCAAACAAGACCACTGCAGGATGATTGTTGATAGAAAACATACCAGCTGTTACCGGTTCTCCTTCTGGGATGTCATCCATGGTGGTGTGATGCACACGAGCTTGATACTATGTCTGCTGTTTCTTAGGGTAGGGACAAAACTTTGCAAAGTGTCCGGGTTGGTTGCAGTTGAAGCACGGTCCCTTCACTTGAGCCACAGTTCCAGATGAACTGCCTTGTCCTATCTTCGCCTGAGGCAATGCCATCTTGAATGGTTTCTGGTTCCTCTGGGGTTGCTGAGTATTCTGATTCTTCCTTTGCGGTGGCCTAAACCTTGCACCTGGGGCAGGCGATCGATAAGCTAGACGGTTGGCCACTGGAGCTCTAGACTGGGACGAACCCGACTCAAAAGCTCTCTTACGGATCTTGGAAGCAGCATAAACATTGTTGTTCTTCTCTTGCTTCAGACAGTCACTAACGAAATCATTGAAACCAGTCCTCATATTTGTACCCACATGTTTCATCATCTTGGGATTTAGGCCTCTCTTGAAGCTAGCGATCTTCTTGGCCTCAGTATTCACCATATTAGGGGCATAACGGCTCAGGTTATTGAATACATGTAGATATTGAGTTACAGTCTTCGTGCCTTGATTCAGTGCCAGGAATTCCCCAAGCTTCATCTCGATCAGACCAGGTGGAATGCACGTTCCACGGAAGGCTTCGGTGAACTCCTTCCAAGTGATGTGAGCGTGGGGAGGAAAAGTGGTGCGGTGATGTTTCCACCACATTCCAGCCGGACCTTGAAGCTGATGAGCTGCATACTCAGTCTTCAACACTTCAGTCATTCTCAAGACACGGAACTTGTCTTCCATAGTATTAATCCATTCTTCTGCATCCAAGGGTTCTGCGGCTTCCTTAAAGATCGGTGGACGAGTATCCATGAAGTCCTTGAAACTGCTGTACTGATTTGCTTCGTGCCCACCCGGGTTTATTCCTCGACGGGTGTTATCTGCGATACTGCGCAACGCAACTTCCATATTCTGTTGCATGCTCTCCATATTACGTTGGCTTCCAAGAAATTATGCGAAAAACAATTCCGCAGTATAGGGTGGAGGAGGCGGTGGTGGATCACGGTCATCACTAGCAGCTGCATTGCCACCAGCCTTAGCGGCACCATACACGGTACGACGAGTGTTCGGCATCTGCATGTTTCAGCAACAGTAATTATTAGGTGATATTGTAGGAATTGCGACCGAATGAAAAATCATGCTGAACTGAATTTACTAGAGAGAGTAAATTCATACAATAAAACAAAGGCACAATAAGTCATTCCAATTAACACAACACCACTAATTAGATTACTTAAAGCGCACACATTGCATCCATTACAACCAAGTTGCCAGCATACATACACTGGACTTTTTGACGTTCGGATACCGCCACAAACACATCCAAGCTTTCCAACATTATATCAAAGCCTTAGTCTTTCTACTCATTATTACATGTCCAACGTGCCAACAAAGCAAAAGATCATGTAGATGGAACCTAGTAGCTAGCGTAACAACTACTAGCCTACTCATCGTGGTCGCTGTCTAAGTCCGAGATGTTGGCGTCGTCGCCATTAGAAGCGTCGTGGTGCTCCCCAACTGGTGCTTCGGGCTCTTCAGGATCTTCGTCTTCATCCAAATCCATCTCTGCCGCACCAGGAGGAACATCAGGGTTGAGTTGATTGTTCAGCCGATGAACCTCCTCATGCAGATTGTCATTATATTCCTCTGCATATGCCAACTGTTGCTCTAGCTCAAACTGTCTAGTCCTCAACACATTCTCTGCAGACCAGGCTTCATTCCTCTGATGGAGCACATGAGTCAACATGCGCTCAGCGTTCCTGTTGGCGGTGGTCAGTCGCCCAACCTGCTCTCTCATGGCACGTACATCTCCTTTGAAAGCCACAGTCCTCTAGGTAGCCTGATCTCTCTGGCGAGTCAACTGAGCCATCTCTATGTTGAGCCTCTCAATCTCGGCGTCGTGATCTCTCTGAAGCTGATGGCGGTCATCATGAGCCTGACCAAGAGCACTAGACACACGTCTCAGGCTACCTTCCACTCCATCAAAGGCCCTCATCACTGCGAACATGGCACTCATAGCGGGGTTGTCACTGTTCTGTGCTTCTGCGGCGCTAATCTCCAGAGATCTTCCTCTTGCCTGCTGCCACGAGTCAGTGGAGGGGTTGCCCCTCGGAAAGACTCCAACTATAGCTACTGCCAACTCCTGAGGAAAGCGAGCCATGATATCCCTCAGGATACCAAAGGCTGCCCTCTCAGCGGCTTCTTCAAGGGTCCTGCCAGTTGACTCAAAATGCCAACCGGTCCACTCAGAACCATCACCTCGAGGACGAACTACTGCTTCCACAGTCACCAAAAGTCCTTCCCCTAACCGCTCATTCGACCAAAAGTAGCGGGGCTCCATCCCATCAGGATAGCCTACATAGCTGAGTACTCTCCACAAGAGCGTAGGCATCCCAAACTCTCCAAGAAAAGTGTGGCGCTGACGAGTGCGTGGAGCAAGCTGATGACGGGGAGCTCTACCGGTGGACTTGCGGGTTGTCTGCTTGGTACGTGCCATCTGTAGCAAAATTTTATTATCGTGGTGAGAACAGATTTTTAAGTTGGCATTTTTATCGAAATGAGATAATCAACTTATAAGGGGAGGAACAATGCCATGAATGAAATGCACCACATGATACATGCACGTTCCGTACGTCCTCACAAACTTAGAAAACTAATAACTACTAACAGAATAAACGGTGGCATACAACGATCTCTTGTAACATAACTAATATGTACTACTCGAAAGCGTTGTTATGTACCTTTAGAAAGTCACTTCAGCCCAAACCTCACAGTATGAAAATATGCAAGAAAGCAGTAAAGTAAGTTACTCGCTCTACACGCATCCCCAGATACAAGTATAACGGTAACAACTACCCGAATCATCGTCCTATTGACGGCATCGTCACCGCATGATGGAAGTCCCCACCATTTGAATACCCTCATACGAACATGCGCATGGCACGTAAGTATTTCGGTATCACATAAGCACTCCCCTAGATCGGCAGTGTATCCGACCATGCTCTCACAACTCTTACTTACCAGGGCGTGGAGGAAATTGATCCATACATTACCACTCAATTGAATGGCACTCATACAATAGCACGCCATATGAGTGACGAAATTTCAAATATGATGCAAACCCCCAAGTTAGTACTTAATTAAGCCACCTGGAGTCCTTATGGGGCATAAAGGATATGACCACTGGCACACTCTTAAATTTGAAAGCTTAGTGGAAAACACAGTTTTGTTTTTAAATACCCATGTGAACAGCAACATGCTAAACCATGCTCCGATGCCAGCTGTAACGAATCAACGTAATTATATGAGATTAAGTAAGAAAATCTTCTACCGAGGCGGTTAATTTATCAAACTTAAACCCGTATAACACGAGATTCCGTGAAATCACGAGGGATTTCAAACCAACCAACATACAACCAAGATCGTACTAATTTAGCAGCCACAGTTCACATGAGACATAGAGTTCACAATAAAAGTGGAGTACATCGGAGTTCGGAATAAAAGTTATTACAACACAGTTCAAAATAACGTAGCGGAAGCAATTAGTTTTACACACCCACTTAGTTCAAATACAGTGCCAGTAGATAGTCATGGTCCACAAAAGCATTAGATAAGACGAACAGAGTGACCCTTGCCCAAGGTCCTAGTTGTCGCCCATCGCCGGATAAAGACAGTTGGAGCAGTACCCAGAGTACATCTGACCATCTACAACAACAATGGAAACAACGCCCTGAGTATGAGAATGTACTCAGCTAGACTTACCCGTCATAAACCAGAAATAAAAGACACCAAGGATCATGCAAGGCTTTATAGATTGGACTGGCTTGACTCATTTGCGAAAAGCATAAGTTGTTATGAAAAACTATGCCAGTACTTTTTGCATCGCTTTTAGTATAACCTATTCAAGCTAGGTAAACACCTATTGCTAGAACAATCACTTGATCCATCATTAACAATCTAGATTACCATGTCAGGTTTAGCATTTCCAACATCATTCACTTAAGCATCAGTGTTCTGTTAATGTTACTACGATGCCATAGCTCGAGTCAACTGCTCACTAACCGGGAGCGACGGCGATTCGAATCGAATTCCTATCCAGTTGGAGATTTATTCCTCATACAAACCCTGCTTCCCCCGTCAGGGTCGCATAGATCACCAATGACACTTTCCAAGAAGTCGTGGGATAACAATCATGGATCGCACTACCTAGGGACCGCCCGACTGCCAGGACGCACCTTTGGCTCACTCTTCACGTCCCCGTTACACCCCCTTCAACACCAGTCTGCCAACCCGAGTTTATCCCGGCTCGAAAAGTGTCACTAGCTTCGCGGTCGAAAGGTACTTTATTCGGCCAGCTAAATATGAGGCATGCGTTCAACATGACAAGAGGGACGAGCAACGATCGGTCCTTAATCGACACAGACGGAATCACTATAGTCCAAAACCCTATAAGACTCTACCCGGTCTTCGTTTATCCATCAACATTTGGTTACTTTTTATGATCACAATTACAACTAACCATAACCCAGTATCCACCTATAACTCGTAGGTGACAGGAAATCACCCGACTTCTACCGGTCTAAGCATGGCTAAGCAATTTACTCGATCCTGACCTAACAGGGTGAAAGATAATTCGGTGGCCAAGGTAATAATGCAACAACGGTTTCACTCAACTCCTATAACTTAATGCAACAATATATATAACTATAGTTCATGTAGTAAGGAACAACTTTTATAAAATAGGAGACTTAAAATGCTCCGGGGCTTGCCTCTTTCGAACGAGCTAGGATGGTGGTCGACGCACTCTGGCAGCTCCTCGCCTGACTCTTCCTCCTCGGGCACCTCCTGTGCCTGGGGCTCCTGCTGATCGGTTCAAACTTGCTCCTCCGGTACTGCTACCTGTGACTCCTCCTGCGATCCTGTATGATGCAAGTGTATAAGCAAACATGCGAATGATGCATCGGATTACGGTGGAATGCTTTGATGACATGATATGCAGATGAGCATATAGAATGGACAGTTTGGATTATAACCACATCTTCTACAAGGTAGTCCACGTCATCCAAGAACATGTACCCTAAAACATGCACCTTATTATTCTACTAGTTAGCACATAATCTACACATACAAGTGAACCTATGCTACCAAAGCTTACCAACCTAACTCAACCACAACATCAGCAAGGCATAATGATGCTTCAAGGATACACCAAACATATTTTATTTCTCTTAATTTCTCATAAAGAATAATCTTTCATTCCCTATTTAACTAGGGTTACACAGCAACACCTATTTCTGGTGTAGATAAAAATCTACAAAAATTACAGTAGATTACTCTTACCCTAACTAACCTACTACTAAATTTTCATGAGAATTGAATAAGTAAAACTATCTTTACAAAATAAACAAGTTATAGCATAATAATGAGCATGAAATTATTTTGTACTAGAAAAAGTATCAAACAACAGATTTCACATTTTTCCTATGTTACTAACAGTAAACTAACATACTACAAAAATTATCACATGTATGTTCTATACAAATTTAGCTCTCTACTAAAAATAATAAAGATTATTAATTAAAGACATTTGAACTACACCTCAATAATCTTTCATAGAACATACTTCACCAGTATTTTTCCTAGAAAGTACATCACTAGAAAGATTAAAGCAATAAGAATCACATTTTTTTCCTTCATTATTTTATTTACTACATATTTTCTAAGATATCAGCATTTATAGCAATTAAATAATTTTGCACAGTAAAGTGTTACAAAAATAACATGAGATATTTTTAAACTGTAGATCTATTCAATAGGAACATTTCAAGATTTGTTTCATAATTTTTTGAGCTATAAATTATACACAAACATTTCTAAAGTACTTTCTTTTCCCAAAATAAATAGAAATTTAAAAAACGAAATTTGAAAATCGCTGAACAGGCCGACCCACTTGGCAACACTGGCCCGCGGCCGAAATCAGCCGGAGCGCCGAGCAGGGAACAAGAAAAGTGGCCCGGTTCGGGCCTCGGCCCAAGGCCGCTTGGCCCAGCGAGCAGAGGGGAGTGGAGCGGGACGCGGGGCGTGGCTGCGCGGCTGCGACGTCGCAGCGGCGGTGATGCCCGCTGAAGGCTAACGGGCGGCTCCGGTCGTGCGAAAGTCAACGAATGGGAGCACGGAGATCCTGGAGTGACGGCGAACACCGAAGGACGGCGCACGAGTGACGAGGCGGGGGAAGAACGCCGGAACGGCGGAGTGAGCGCGCGGTGGCCGGAATGGCGTCGCGGCGGGGCGCGCGAAGTGGTGCCTTACCGCGGGGCAGAGGTGGAGCGTGGGGGTGCGTTCGGAGGAGAGGAGGACCGGGCGGAGCTGGTCGTGCGAACAATTGCTCGGAGGCGGCCGGCCGACGGCGGAACGTGGCAAGGAAGTGTGCAGCCGCGGCGGCGAGCGCGTGGGGAATGTGGACGCGCGCGGCGAGCTCGCAACGGCGGAAGCGAGAGCAAGTGAGGGAGAGGGAGGAGGCAGGGGAGCGGGTGCGTGGCCAAGGCGCCGGGCGAGTGGGGCCCACGGACGACCACGCGGCGAGCGGCGCCGGCGCATGGTGGACACGGGGCGGCGGTGTTCTGTCGCGGCGCCACGGCGTCGCGCGCGCGTGCAGGCGGCAGGCGCGGACGCGGGTGTAACACTTCAAGTGTTTAGTCCTTAATTGCATTGCATTTGCATGGCATAAGCATAAGCATGCATCATTCATGTTTGTTATTTTATGTGATGCAACACATGTGATTATATTAGGGTTTGTTTGATTTATTTCATGAAGTACTTGATAGTTGGTGTAACAAAAAGGTAAGGTAGCCAATCATGACCTACAACACCTTAGTTATACTAAGGGTAACATTTGGAACAAAGTTCATGTTGACCAAAATTACAAATTTGCCCTCCAAGAGAAGTTTGACCACCATTTGACCCTAGAAGGCTCTAGTTTGACCAGTTAAAAAGTCTAATTTAGAGACCTTGCATGGAGGAGCAACCTTAAGCAAAGTTGTAGAGAATTTCATAAGGAACAAAAGTTCTAATATGGCCATCTCATGAAAATGATCAGAACATGCTCAAAAATGGCCCACAAGTCAGTATTAGGGGCTGTTTGGGGACTTAGCAAATTTTGCTAAGTGTTGAGCTGAAAACCGTTTCACTGTACCCCACTTTGACACCTTATAACTCACAAACCAGGCCAAACCAGCTTTCACTCATATTGACAAACTTGTAGGTCACATGTAGCTCTACAACATTGTCAACATCACCATCACCTAGTTCTAAATAGTTTAGGAGATATGGTGCCTGGAAAAATGGGTTTCAGTCGGTTAGTTAACTGAAACTCGGTTTCAGATTTCGGGTGCCTCACTTTGGGGCGTTGTATCTCACTAACCAAGCCGAATTGGCTCACGACCCTATTGGCAATGTTGAAGTCCTCATGTAGCTCTACAACATTGCCAACATCAACCACGCCTGGTTCTCACTAGTTTGGGAGTTAATCGGCGACCAAACTGCTCTGTCAGTCGAGCGAGATAACCTCCATTCAGTAAACGGCGACGCCATGCAGCTGACTCGCGTCGTGGCGCCCAGGCAGAGTCCGGTGGCCGCGTGGCGCGCGCGTGCTGCTGTCGTCTCCACGTCGCGGGCTCACGCGCGGGAGTGAAGTGGGAGTCGACACCTCCGTCCCTAGCACTCACGCCACTCCCTCCTCCATTCCCTCGCTCTCTGGTCCGACGAGCGGTGCCACTCCGACCCCGCCGCGGACGGGCGAGCTCACCACCGCACGATAGCCTACCTAACTTCACCCACGGCTCCGCCTTAAGCTCCCGGACCTTCCCCTACATCGCGCTTGATCCATTTCGTAGAGGTGAGGAGGTATTGTCGATTTTCTCTCCACTAGAGCTCACCGGAGTATCGCCGCCGCCACGGTCCACCGTGGCCAGCTCCCCTCCCTCATTCTACTCCTGTCAAGAACCTCGTTCTCACCCCCGTAATCGGTGGGGATGCTTGTGGCGAGACCTTACCATGGGATATGACCTCGTCGGAGCGGAACACGACGACCACAGTCGTCGCGCTCACCGTCCCGCATCACGGCGTTCCGTGGCCGGGGTGGTTAGGGCCTCTCTCCATCTCCTTTCTCTACCTCAATCAGTCCGCCTCGTTGCAGTGAAGCTCGTACAGAGCTCAGATGTGACCGTGCAGCCTCGCCGGCAGCCGTACACCGCCACCCGACCCTCACCGGCCGCCGCTCACGACGGCGAGCCCCTCCCACTCCAACCCGAGCCTTCCTTCTTGCACGAATCGAAGCACCTTGTGACGGAGAACGCGAGGGTGTGCTTGGTTTCCCGAGCGAGCTCCCCTCCGACGAGCTTGAGCTCGCCGGAGCGCGCGGTTCGCCGCGCCCCTGTCTCTCTCTCTCTGACGGCGGGTCCCGCCTGTCAGTGTCGCGCGCGGGCGGGAGCGCTGAACGGGCCGCGCGCGCGCGAGTCGTGGGCCGCGTCTTCCGGGCCGGCCCAGTCATCCGAAAGGAAATTTATTTTTATTATTTTGTCACTGATTTTTGTACAAGTTGGAAAAATATAGATCTAGGGTTTTAATGATCCAAAAATCATGAGATAAATTTTATTAGGATCTACATAATGTGTAGTATTTTAGAAAAATATGGATCTGGCATGAGATGTTTAAAGTCTGTAAGAATTTAATAGATCCTTTAAATGTGTTTTGGAATGCATGCAAATTTGTTAAATTTATAACTTGAGCTGTAGTGTTCCATAAATCATGAAATTTGGTAGGTAGGTTACTCTATGCTAGCCCTAGCTCTGGTAAAAATTTGGGCATCAGTGCTTAATTAATTTCCAAGTTATAATGCTATCTTGTTATTCTAGGAAGTACTTAAATGAATTTTTGTAATTTTTCTACATGTGCAATGTTCATATAACTTTTTGGAGAATGTCTTGGTACCCTAGACTGTCTAAGAAAAATATGAAATCTGTTGTTTGACACTTTTCAATAGGGTTTCCTATTTATACAAAAATCAGCCTTTTGGGCTTGTGAATTTTGTTCAGAGAGTTTCTGTGAATAAAACTTGTCCAAATTTTTACTGTGGTCTCTTTTTGGGTCAGAGAGTCCCCTGTAATTTTTGTAGAATTTTAGGAGCAGTTTATATATATGTTTGAAATTTCACTTAATTACTTAAGTAAATTAAGAAATGGGTTTAAATAAATATTCTAGGTGGGCACACCTTACTTTCTGGTGTTTTTGTGACATTTGTGAACTTGTAGTAGTATTAGTTTGGTCTTAGAGAATGTTGGTCACATCAATAAATATTTAACCTTTGTAATTTTAGGTTTTCTGGACAGCTAGTAGTAATTCTAAATTTGGCTTTGATAAAATTGGTTGCTGGAAAACTTGTAAATACCAAAGTTGGAGTAAACTTGATGAACTAGCTTGTGTCAAATTTTGGAAGCATTTGGCTTAGTAGTTTGAGAGTTACTATTGTTTAAAGTGGCAGTTCAAAATCTGCTATTCTCTGTGTTGGAGAATACAGATTCTGGAACTTGTGAAGTTTGACATGGAAAACTTAGGAGTTTGGAGTTGAGGTCTGAAAATGAATTGTAGTGCATTTCTTAGGCTTTCCAGATTTGTCTTAAATCATATCTTTTGGAATTGTAAATCTTCAGTTGTGATAAAAACAAGTAGCTGCTGTCCAGAATGCTTTCTGTGGTGTTTTGCTGTTTGATATGGTGTAATATCCTAAGACATGCTACTTTTGTAATTGTTAGGTGTTAGGGCCTTAACTGAGGATGAGCAACTTTATCTTAGGTTAAGTAGCTTAGGTAAGTACTTCTCCACTGGAGAAGAGATTTGCACGTACTAGTAAAATAACTTGAATAGAGTATTTTATTCTGAAATGCATTTCATTCCGAGCATGTTGCACCCATTTATGCATCCATTATATTTATTGTGCATTCATGCAATAGGTGCACCGGAGGGGGTAACACTCCTCGAATTCGAGCCTGTGATTCCGGAGGAGGACCAGGAGCAGCAGGAGCCCGAGGATCCAGCAGGCGAAGGAGTGTCCGCAGACGACCTTCCTGAGTGTCCAGACCACCGGCCCTCGACTTTTCTGAAAGGCAAGCCCCGGTGCATGCTGAACCCATCGTTTTATAAATATATCTTGAGTACTTTTAATTGTTTACTGCATTAAGTTGTAGGAGTTATATGAAAACACTTGTTGCATTATACCTGTCCTTGTCCAGATATCGTACTTAATCCTATATTAGGTTTAGGCACGTGTCAATGCTTAGCCCTGCTTAGTACGGTAGAAGTCGGGTGATTTCCGGTCATCCGCGAGATGTAGGAAGGAGTCACGAGTGGCTTTATGGCTATCGTGGATGGAACCATGCTTAAAAATGAAATTTGAGACCGGGCGGGAGTTCGATAGTACAGCCGCAAGACACTTCACGTCTTGGGTGTGGAGCTATGCCCGTCTGAGTCGTTTAAGGACCGATTCGCTGTACGTCCTTGAGTCATGTTGAACGCAGTCTAACACTTAGTTGGCCGGATAAGTCGTTCCGACCGCGAAGCCGAGTAATGTGGTTCAGGCCGGGAATCGAATGGTAGGTTGCTTCTTGGAGGAGAGAAAGGATGTGCTTGGGGACATTGGCGTGAGACCAAGGGGGGGTTAGAGTCCCTATCACCTGGCAGAGTGTCGCCCTTGGGGTCGCGACATCATTCGGACCCGCGATTCCTGAATCATATGAAACGGTGGCTTGTGCGACCCTGGCAGGGGCCTGCGCGGTGAGTGTTAGAAATACCCCTCCAGCTGGATAGGAATTCGATTCGAATCGCCGTCGCTCCCGGTTAGTGAGCACTTGACTTGAGCAGCGGCAACGTAGAACTCATTAAATGAACTGGTGGTTAAGGGAATGATACAATGTTGCCATAATGATATACCTGCTATGGATATAATAATCATGTTGTTTGATTATAATCAAGTGTATGTTTAGTACAGGTGCTAAGATAGATGACAGGTAAATGCTAAAAATAACTGCTAGTACAGGTTATAAGAGTTTCAATTACTTATGCCTTTATGCAAAAATGTTATGTCAGCTAGCCTCTTGTGTAAGCCTTGCATAATCCTTGGTGTCACTTTATTTCTGGTTTTCGACGGGTAAGTCTAGCTGAGTACATTCCAGTACTCAGGGTTTATTCCCTCCTGTTGCAGATGACATGCTTTATCAGGGATTCTGCAAGACGTGTCTCCACCCTGCGGGTGATGATGACTAGATCACTGGGGCGTGATCATCTTTATGTACTTTTCTCATGCTTTTGCGAGTTGTCGATCATCCAGACTGGCAGTATTTAATTAACTAGTGTGTGTTATGCTTCCGCTACTTTCAAACTTGGTTTGTAATATTTGCTACTCCGTTTGTGTAAACTTATTTTAGCACTATTTGTGAAATGTAACGTATGATGTTGTATGTTGAATGATGCGATCCTGGTTGTAAGCAGTTTGGTTTGAAATCCTTCGTGATTTCGATTGACTACCGGGATTATATGGGCTCAAGTTCGAAAATTTGAGCGCTTCGGCGCTTGTTTTTGTACTTGTGCTCTTATAATTTGGTCGGTTCTGTTACAGCTGGTACCGGAGCATAATTCAACATTAAACACATCTTACGGGTAATTAAAAACAAAAAGTATTTGTTTGCGAAAAGGGTTAAACTCTAAAAATTATTTTATAGGTATGCCAGTGATCACAACCCTTAGCCCAAATAAGGACTCTTAGGTGGCTTATTATAAAGACTAACTTGGGGGCCTTGTTTGTTTCTGTTTCGTCGTCCATACGGCGTGAAATTGTATGGATGCCATCCCCTTGGGTGGTAATGTATGGATCAATTACCTCGACGCTCTGGTAAGTGTGAGTTGTGAGAGCATGATCGTCCAACCGGCGGTCTAGGCGAGAGTAGTTTTGGTGACTTGCATACTTACGTGTTTAAACCATGTAATTATGTAAGCACTTAATTGTGGGAACATTATTATCGGGTAGCTTTGATACTGAAGTATATACATCTGGGGATGTGTATATGGAAAGTATTTAAAGTATTGCTTTCTTGTGTGCTAATATTGGGAAACTGTTGGGCTGCAATGAAATTTTCTGCAGGTACACTAACAGCGTAACGAGTAGACCGATAGTTTCGCTTATATGAGAGAACGTATGTATGCCACCGCCTAGCGTTAGAACTTTAGGTTTCTACTAAGGTGAGAGGGCGTACGGAACGTGCATGCATCATGTTTAATTATATCATACATATCATTTACTCCCTCCTTAAAAATTTCTGTACTCCCGACTAAAGTAAATTTCGTATCCCCTAAATGATCCTCACTTTAAGTCGTATCTTATCTTGTTGCTACAGATGGCACGTACCAAGAGGACCGCTCGTAAGTCCACTGGGGGCAGGGCACCGCGTCACCAGCTCGCTCCACGTGAGCCCCGCCCTGAGCCTACTGAGGTGGAAAGGCTGAGGGCAGAGCTGGCAGAGGTGACTGCTGCTAGGGATGCAGCACGGCGACAACTGGAACAAGTGATTCATGATCGTGATCAAGAAACGCTTGCAGTCCAGAGGTTGACAGTGGCAAACCGCAACTGTCAACGCATGTTAGTCCGTGTGATGGAACAGAGGGATGAAGCCTGGCACGAGGAGAACGTTCTGAGAACTCGTCAGTTTGAGCTCGAGCAACAGTTAGAAAATGCTGAAGAATACAATGACAACCTTCATGAAGAAGTGCACCGCCTGAACAACGAGCTTAATCCCCTGCTGCCTCGAAACAACAACGTCGATGAGGACATGGGTTCGGGAATCATCATGGCTGAGGATGATGATGAAGTGGAGGTTGATGGACCACAGGATGCCCCACCTGCAGAAGCACCAGAGGAAGAGCCAGAAGAAGAAGACGAGGAGTTAGAGCCTGTCAGTGATGAGGACGGCGGGGAGATCCTTGACACTGACTCGGGGGATGATGCTTAGAGTAGTCATCACGTGCCTATAATGTTAGGATCGTCTTTTGTGCCCTCCCTGTGAAGGAGTGAGGCCTTGTAATAACTTGACTTTGGGATGTAAGGTTGAACCGTATGTTTCCTGAATGTAGTTTGAACCCGTTAATTTCGATCACAACTTGATGTCTTATTATGTTGCGTTCGATGATGGTGTCACGATTAGCACCCTTCGGTGCCGCGACGAAACCGAGGGCCTCCTATGGCGCGCGACATAAGGCTGTGCTGCTTGGCACGCGCAGGTATCGAGGTAGCTAGTCATGATCCACCATGGAACTCTTCATTGAGAAGTCTCTTTGTGGTCAGTTTGAAGTAGCCTTTCACAGTCAACTAAAAATCTTGAGATCGAATCCAAGTACCGTGCAAGAGGTCAAAAATCACGTAGATAGCAACGTAAACGGTCCGGTAACCGTGTGTTCCCTGTGAGTAAGCCTTCATCAAAGAGCATCTTGTTGGATTACCAAGTATGATCTTGTCAAATGATGCGCTAGAATGGATTGTGCGGTTGTGATGAATTATTGTGCCTTAATTATTACGAGAAATCTATTCATACAGTCAGATTGACATTTCGCAATAATTCATCTACAAATTTCCCACATCGTCAGTGCTCATTGGATATGCATTTTTGCAGATGTCGTACAATCTACGTCGGGGTCGTGGAAATGAGGAGGAGGAACAGCCACCCCCTCCGCCACCACCTACTCCGGCCGAGTTGATGCAGACAGTGGTCGAAGGGCAGCGCATGTTGGCGGATGCTATGCGCCAGCTGGCTAACCGGGAAGCTCGTCCTGGCCGCCAGGGCCCAGAACCCAATCAATACAGTGATTTCAAGGACTTTCTGGATACTAAGCCCCCGCTCTTCAAGGAAGCGGAAGAACCACTGCAAGCTGATGAGTGGTTAAATACTATTGAGCAAAAGTTTCGTCTGCTTCGCCTGACTGATGAGTTAAAGACTGAATATGCTTCTCACCAGTTGCATGGTCCAGCGGGTATTTGGTGGAGCCACTATCGTTCCACACTGCCTGCCAATGTCCCGATTGCTTGGGATCAGTTTAAGGCGGCATTCCGGGGAAATTATATTCCTCCCGGTCTTATGGCAATCAAGCACACAGAGTTTATGAGGCTGTCGCAAGGAAACAAAAGCCTGACTGAATACTTGCAGTCCTTCAACAACCTGGCAAGGTATGCCACTGAGTTTGTGGATACCGATGCCAAAAAGATTGCTAGCTTCAAAAGGGGCCTCGGCCCAAAACTGATGAAAACTATGGGCACTAGCAAATGTACTACTTTCAGTGATTTCATCAGCGATGCTTTGACCCAGGAGAACAACAATACTATTTATTCTGCCTCTAAGAGCCGTAAAAGGGCCCTTGAGGCAAGTGCTTCTCAGTCAAGGGCCTCAGCGGCACCGAGGTCTTCCCCTCGCCCACCTGCTCCGAATACAAAGTTCCGTCCGCCGCAGAAGAAGCCTGCTGCAAAAACAGGGTTTCGTAAGGCATATACAGTGGCACTGCCAAAGAGTAATGCGGGCCAAGGTAGCTCCAGTGTTCCCCCTAGCAATATGCCTTGCTGGAACTGTAACAAGCCAGGCCATTGGTCCAGGAATTGTCCGTACCCGAAGAAAAATGTCAACCAAGGTAGTCGTCAGGGACACGCCCATTATAACAGCATTGAGGAAATTCCATCTGGTGAGGTGGTCACCGCTGGTAAGTTTCTAGTTGACCAACACCCCGCAGTGGTACTTTTTGATTCAGGTGCTTCGCATTCCTTTATCAGTCCTAAGTTTGCATCTAAATTTGCACACAAGTTGCATACTGTTGAAGGTGTGGGTTATTGTATTAGCGCTGCAAGTGGGAATATTTCCACAAACAAAGTAGTGGGGAACCTTAAGTTTGAGATAGAAGGGCGAAGTTATTCGCTTGCCCTATTGGTTTTACCTGGTTTAGACATAGATGTTATCTTGGGCATGAATTGGATGAGTCAGAACGGGGTACTCATTGACACATCCGCTCGGGTAGTTATGCTCAGAGATCCTACAGATCAAAAAGGTTTTCTAGTACAACTTCCCAGAAAGGTTGAATTGTCGGGGGAAATTCATGCTGTGCAAGCAAAGGCGTTGGCTGAAATTTCCGTAGTAAATGAATTTCCGGACGTTTTTCCCGATGATTTGCCGGGACTCCCTCCGGATCGGGATGTGGAGTTTAAAATCGAGTTGTTGCCTGGCACCGCACCCATCTCTAGGAGACCCTATAGGATGCCTCCAAATGAACTAGCTGAACTTAAGGTGCAATTGAATGAACTTTTGAAGAAAGGGTTGATTCGTCCTAGTTCATCGCCGTGGGGATGTCCTGCTATCTTTGTAAAGAAGAAGGATCAGTCGTTGCGGATGTGCGTAGATTATAGACCTCTCAATGCAGTCACTGTCAAAAATAAGTACCCTCTACCGCGAATCGACATCTTGTTCGATCAGTTGTCTAAAGCTAAAGTTTTCTCCAAGATCGATCTAAGATCGGGCTACCATCAAATTAAAATTCGCCCGGAAGATGTTCCAAAGACAGCCTTTTCTACCAGATACGGTCTTTATGAGTATCTTGTTATGTCTTTCGGCTTGACAAATGCCCCCGCACACTTCATGTACTTGATGAATTCGGTGTTTATGCCTGAATTGGACAAGTTTGTGGTGGTATTTATTGATGACATCTTGGTATATTCTGGGAATGAGGAGGATCACGCTGAACATCTGCGTATAGTCCTCACAAGACTGCGTGAACATCAACTATATGCAAAGTTCAGTAAGTGCGAATTCTGGCTTCGTGAAGTACCTTTCCTTGGGCATGTGTTGTCCGATGGAGGAATTATGGTGGATCCCGCCAAGGTACAGGAAGTACTAAACTGGAAGGCTCCTATCTCGGTTCACGAGGTCCGAAGTTTTCTTGGTTTGGCTGGCTATTATCGTCGCTTCATCCCGGATTTCTCCAAAATAGCCAAACCCATGACTCGGTTGCTGCAAAAAGACACCAGGTTTGTCTGGACTCCTGAGTGTGATGCGGCTTTTCACCAACTGCGAACCCTCCTAACCTCAGCTCCGGTTTTGGCACAACCAAATATCGAGAAACCATTTGATGTTTATTGTGATGCCTCAGGCATAGGTTTGGGAGGCGTTTTGATGCAGGAAGGCCGAGTAATTGCATATACCTCGCGACAACTTCGGAAGCATGAGGTGAATTATCCAACGCATGACTTAGAACTAGCTGCAGTTGTTCATGCTTTGAAAGTATGGCGGCATTATCTGCTGGGAAATGTCTGCAATATCTACACCGATCATAAAAGCCTCAAATACATCTTCACTCAACCCGAGCTAAATATGCGTCAGAGAAGATGGCTCGAGTTGATTAAAGATTATAATCTTCAAGTACACTATCACCCAGGCAAGGCAAATGTGGTTGCGGACGCTTTAAGCCGTAAGTCTCATTGCCATTCCTTAATTGAAACTGATTTTTACCAATCTCGTCTGTTACATCCGGCAGTCCTGTACAACATCACTGTCAGTGGTACTCTCCGAAATAGAATCATTGAGCTCCAAAAGACTGACACGGGTATCTTTCACATAAAACGGAGGATGAATGAAGGAGAGACTAAGCATTTCAGGTTAGATGACGAAGGCGTGCTGTGGTTTAAGGATAGGTTAGTGGTACCTAAGGACCGAGAGCTTAGAGATCAGATCCTGTCCGAAGCACATTCGTCCAAGTTGTCCATCCATCCGGGTAGTAATAAGATGTATTATGATTTGAAACCCCTTTATTGGTGGACCAAGATGCGGAAAGAGATAGCTGCATATGTTGCTAGATGTGACACCTGTTGCAGAGTTAAAGCTGTGCACATGAAAGCTGGGCTACTTCAGCCACTTTCCATTCCAGGCTGGAAATGGGAAGAGATAAGTATGGATTTTATTGTCGGTCTTCCTCCTACTGTCAAAAATCATAATTCCATCTGGGTAATTGTGGATCGTTTGACCAAATCAGCTCACTTCATTCCAGTTAGAGTGGACTATCGTCCCACTGACTATGCTGAGTTGTACTTCAATCAGATAGTTCGGCTTCATGGGATACCTCGTACTATCATATCTGACCGTGGTCCCCAGTTCACTACTCGCTTTTGGGAGCATTTGCATCACCTTCTGGGAACCAAGTTAGTGAGAAGCTCGGCTTATCACCCCCAGACATCGGGTCAGACAGAACGAGTTAACCAAATCTTGGAAGATCTGTTGCGAGCATGCGTCATTTCATCCAAGGGTTCTTGGGAAAAATGGTTACCTCTAGCCGAGTTTTCGTACAATAATAGTTATCAAGAGAGTATTAAGATGGCCCCATTCGAAGCTTTGTACGGTCGAAAGTGTCGAACTCCACTAAACTGGGTAGAAGCTGGGGAAAGAAGGTATTATGGCATTGATTTTGTCCAGGAAGCCGAGGAACAAGTCCGTACCATCCAGAAACACATGGCTGCAGCACAAGCGAGACAGAAAAGCTATGCGGATCGTCGTAGAAAACCACTCGAATTTGAAGTTGGAGACTTCGTTTATTTGAAGGTTTCTCCCATGAAGAGTGTCCAACGTTTTGGTGTTAAGCGGAAACTTGCACCAAGATACGTGGGTCCTTTCCAGATCATAGGCAAGAGTGGAGCTGTTGCCTACAAAATCCAGTTGCCTCCTGAAATGAGTGCCATATTCAACGTCTTCCATGTATCTCAGCTTAAAAAGTGTCTTCGAGTTCCTGAGGAACAAGTTCCTTTAGGTGATATCAGGCTGGAATCCGACCTAACCTATGAAGAAAAGCCAGTCCGGGTGATTGATACTCAGGAACGAGTAACTAGAAGTAAAGTGGTTAAGTGGTACAAAGTGATGTGGAGTAATCAGGGAAGTGAGAGTGATGCTACGTGGGAACGGGAGGATTATTTGCGGGATGGTTATAAAGAATTCTATGAAAAATGGTACGCCTTCCAAATCTCGGGACGAGATTTTTATAAGGGGGGAGGGCTGTAACACTTCAAGTGTTTAGTCCTTAATTGCATTGCATTTGCATGGCATAAGCATAAGCATGCATCATTCATGTTTGTTATTTTATGTGATGCAACACATGTGATTATATTAGGGTTTGTTTGATTTATTTCATGAAGTACTTGATAGTTGGTGTAACAAAAAGGTAAGGTAGCCAATCATGACCTACAACACCTTAGTTATACTAAGGGTAACATTTGGAACAAAGTTCATGTTGACCAAAATTACAAATTTGCCCTCCAAGAGAAGTTTGACCACCATTTGACCCTAGAAGGCTCTAGTTTGACCAGTTAAAAAGTCTAATTTAGAGACCTTGCATGGAGGAGCAACCTTAAGCAAAGTTGTAGAGAATTTCATAAGGAACAAAAGTTCTAATATGGCCATCTCATGAAAATGATCAGAACATGCTCAAAAATGGCCCACAAGTCAGTATTAGGGGCTGTTTGGGGACTTAGCAAATTTTGCTAAGTGTTGAGCTGAAAACCGTTTCACTGTACCCCACTTTGACACCTTATAACTCACAAACCAGGCCAAACCAGCTTTCACTCATATTGACAAACTTGTAGGTCACATGTAGCTCTACAACATTGTCAACATCACCATCACCTAGTTCTAAATAGTTTAGGAGATATGGTGCCTGGAAAAATGGGTTTCAGTCGGTTAGTTAACTGAAACTCGGTTTCAGATTTCGGGTGCCTCACTTTGGGGCGTTGTATCTCACTAACCAAGCCGAATTGGCTCACGACCCTATTGGCAATGTTGAAGTCCTCATGTAGCTCTACAACATTGCCAACATCAACCACGCCTGGTTCTCACTAGTTTGGGAGTTAATCGGCGACCAAACTGCTCTGTCAGTCGAGCGAGATAACCTCCATTCAGTAAACGGCGACGCCATGCAGCTGACTCGCGTCGTGGCGCCCAGGCAGAGTCCGGTGGCCGCGTGGCGCGCGCGTGCTGCTGTCGTCTCCACGTCGCGGGCTCACGCGCGGGAGTGAAGTGGGAGTCGACACCTCCGTCCCTAGCACTCACGCCACTCCCTCCTCCATTCCCTCGCTCTCTGGTCCGACGAGCGGTGCCACTCCGACCCCGCCGCGGACGGGCGAGCTCACCACCGCACGATAGCCTACCTAACTTCACCCACGGCTCCGCCTTAAGCTCCCGGACCTTCCCCTACATCGCGCTTGATCCATTTCGTAGAGGTGAGGAGGTATTGTCGATTTTCTCTCCACTAGAGCTCACCGGAGTATCGCCGCCGCCACGGTCCACCGTGGCCAGCTCCCCTCCCTCATTCTACTCCTGTCAAGAACCTCGTTCTCACCCCCGTAATCGGTGGGGATGCTTGTGGCGAGACCTTACCATGGGATATGACCTCGTCGGAGCGGAACACGACGACCACAGTCGTCGCGCTCACCGTCCCGCATCACGGCGTTCCGTGGCCGGGGTGGTTAGGGCCTCTCTCCATCTCCTTTCTCTACCTCAATCAGTCCGCCTCGTTGCAGTGAAGCTCGTACAGAGCTCAGATGTGACCGTGCAGCCTCGCCGGCGGCCGTACACCGCCACCCGACCCTCACCGGCCGCCGCTCACGACGGCGAGCCCCTCCCACTCCAACCCGAGCCTTCCTTCTTGCACGAATCGAAGCACCTTGTGACGGAGAACGCGAGGGTGTGCTTGGTTTCCCGAGCGAGCTCCCCTCCGACGAGCTTGAGCTCGCCGGAGCGCGCGGTTCGCCGCGCCCCTGTCTCTCTCTCTCTGACGGCGGGTCCCGCCTGTCAGTGTCGCGCGCGGGCGGGAGCGCTGAACGGGCCGCGCGCGCGCGAGTCGTGGGCCGCGTCTTCCGGGCCGGCCCAGTCATCCGAAAGGAAATTTATTTTTATTATTTTGTCACTGATTTTTGTACAAGTTGGAAAAATATAGATCTAGGGTTTTAATGATCCAAAAATCATGAGATAAATTTTATTAGGATCTACATAATGTGTAGTATTTTAGAAAAATATGGATCTGGCATGAGATGTTTAAAGTCTGTAAGAATTTAATAGATCCTTTAAATGTGTTTTGGAATGCATGCAAATTTGTTAAATTTATAACTTGAGCTGTAGTGTTCCATAAATCATGAAATTTGGTAGGTAGGTTACTCTATGCTAGCCCTAGCTCTGGTAAAAATTTGGGCATCAGTGCTTAATTAATTTCCAAGTTATAATGCTATCTTGTTATTCTAGGAAGTACTTAAATGAATTTTTGTAATTTTTCTACATGTGCAATGTTCATATAACTTTTTGGAGAATGTCTTGGTACCCTAGACTGTCTAAGAAAAATATGAAATCTGTTGTTTGACACTTTTCAATAGGGTTTCCTATTTATACAAAAATCAGCCTTTTGGGCTTGTGAATTTTGTTCAGAGAGTTTCTGTGAATAAAACTTGTCCAAATTTTTACTGTGGTCTCTTTTTGGGTCAGAGAGTCCCCTGTAATTTTTGTAGAATTTTAGGAGCAGTTTATATATATGTTTGAAATTTCACTTAATTACTTAAGTAAATTAAGAAATGGGTTTAAATAAATATTCTAGGTGGGCACACCTTACTTTCTGGTGTTTTTGTGACATTTGTGAACTTGTAGTAGTATTAGTTTGGTCTTAGAGAATGTTGGTCACATCAATAAATATTTAACCTTTGTAATTTTAGGTTTTCTGGACAGCTAGTAGTAATTCTAAATTTGGCTTTGATAAAATTGGTTGCTGGAAAACTTGTAAATACCAAAGTTGGAGTAAACTTGATGAACTAGCTTGTGTCAAATTTTGGAAGCATTTGGCTTAGTAGTTTGAGAGTTACTATTGTTTAAAGTGGCAGTTCAAAATCTGCTATTCTCTGTGTTGGAGAATACAGATTCTGGAACTTGTGAAGTTTGACATGGAAAACTTAGGAGTTTGGAGTTGAGGTCTGAAAATGAATTGTAGTGCATTTCTTAGGCTTTCCAGATTTGTCTTAAATCATATCTTTTGGAATTGTAAATCTTCAGTTGTGATAAAAACAAGTAGCTGCTGTCCAGAATGCTTTCTGTGGTGTTTTGCTGTTTGATATGGTGTAATATCCTAAGACATGCTACTTTTGTAATTGTTAGGTGTTAGGGCCTTAACTGAGGATGAGCAACTTTATCTTAGGTTAAGTAGCTTAGGTAAGTACTTCTCCACTGGAGAAGAGATTTGCACGTACTAGTAAAATAACTTGAATAGAGTATTTTATTCTGAAATGCATTTCATTCCGAGCATGTTGCACCCATTTATGCATCCATTATATTTATTGTGCATTCATGCAATAGGTGCACCGGAGGGGGTAACACTCCTCGAATTCGAGCCTGTGATTCCGGAGGAGGACCAGGAGCAGCAGGAGCCCGAGGATCCAGCAGGCGAAGGAGTGTCCGCAGACGACCTTCCTGAGTGTCCAGACCACCGGCCCTCGACTTTTCTGAAAGGCAAGCCCCGGTGCATGCTGAACCCATCGTTTTATAAATATATCTTGAGTACTTTTAATTGTTTACTGCATTAAGTTGTAGGAGTTATATGAAAACACTTGTTGCATTATACCTGTCCTTGTCCAGATATCGTACTTAATCCTATATTAGGTTTAGGCACGTGTCAATGCTTAGCCCTGCTTAGTACGGTAGAAGTCGGGTGATTTCCGGTCATCCGCGAGATGTAGGAAGGAGTCACGAGTGGCTTTATGGCTATCGTGGATGGAACCATGCTTAAAAATGAAATTTGAGACCGGGCGGGAGTTCGATAGTACAGCCGCAAGACACTTCACGTCTTGGGTGTGGAGCTATGCCCGTCTGAGTCGTTTAAGGACCGATTCGCTGTACGTCCTTGAGTCATGTTGAACGCAGTCTAACACTTAGTTGGCCGGATAAGTCGTTCCGACCGCGAAGCCGAGTAATGTGGTTCAGGCCGGGAATCGAATGGTAGGTTGCTTCTTGGAGGAGAGAAAGGATGTGCTTGGGGACATTGGCGTGAGACCAAGGGGGGGTTAGAGTCCCTATCACCTGGCAGAGTGTCGCCCTTGGGGTCGCGACATCATTCGGACCCGCGATTCCTGAATCATATGAAACGGTGGCTTGTGCGACCCTGGCAGGGGCCTGCGCGGTGAGTGTTAGAAATACCCCTCCAGCTGGATAGGAATTCGATTCGAATCGCCGTCGCTCCCGGTTAGTGAGCACTTGACTTGAGCAGCGGCAACGTAGAACTCATTAAATGAACTGGTGGTTAAGGGAATGATACAATGTTGCCATAATGATATACCTGCTATGGATATAATAATCATGTTGTTTGATTATAATCAAGTGTATGTTTAGTACAGGTGCTAAGATAGATGACAGGTAAATGCTAAAAATAACTGCTAGTACATGTTATAAGAGTTTCAATTACTTATGCCTTTATGCAAAAATGTTATGTCAGCTAGCCTCTTGTGTAAGCCTTGCATAATCCTTGGTGTCACTTTATTTCTGGTTTTCGACGGGTAAGTCTAGCTGAGTACATTCCAGTACTCAGGGTTTATTCCCTCCTGTTGCAGATGACATGCTTTATCAGGGATTCTGCAAGACGTGTCTCCACCCTGCGGGTGATGATGACTAGATCACTGGGGCGTGATCATCTTTATGTACTTTCCTCATGCTTTTGCGAGTTGTCGATCATCCAGACTGGCAGTATTTAATTAACTAGTGTGTGTTATGCTTCCGCTACTTTCAAACTTGGTTTGTAATATTTGCTACTCCGTTTGTGTAAACTTATTTCAGCACTATTTGTGAAATGTAACGTATGATGTTGTATGTTGAATGATGCGATCCTGGTTGTAAGCAGTTTGGTTTGAAATCCTTCGTGATTTCGATTGACTACCGGGATTATATGGGCTCAAGTTCGAAAATTTGAGCGCTTCGGCGCTTGTTTTTGTACTTGTGCTCTTATAATTTGGTCGGTTCTGTTACAGCGGGCGCGGGCGCGGGCTGCCAGAGCCGCTGGGCCGAAAAGGAGGCCGCGGCCCAGTTAAAGAGGAACACCCATTTTCTTTTATAAATAATATTTTCAGGTTTATTTCTTTGTTTCAAAACTGAATTTGAAGATGAAAAAGAGGTTTTCAGAATTTTGGCCCAAAATAAAAGTTGTTCAAAATTTTATTCTCTACAACTTTCATGTAGGGCATTTTTCAAAATTCTCAATAGATTTTGAATTTGGGATTTAAAGCTAAATTTTTAAGTAAAAATTCATTTTTCTAGAATATTTTTAAAAGCAAAAATATGAAGGAATTTGAATTCAAGAGTTGCTCCAAAAATCATGTTTATTTATTCTAGATTATCTAAAATTGTAGCTACCCAAAAATTTTCCACTCTTTAGCACTTAAATGCAGAATTTGGGTTTTGAGTAATTGTTTTTTCAACTTTAAATTTAAAAGGGTCTATATTGCATGCAATGATAACCATGTATGAGATGATTATGACTAATGCTTTGGATGCTACTGCATGCTTAACACCCAGGGGTGTTACAAGGCCGGGCCACGTGCCCAGTACCACGGCGGCGCACAGTTCACTCCGGCGAGGTCCACGTTCCGCCTAGGCTACGGCGGCATTGGGCGCTCCGTCTTAGGAGGATACACTACGACTGACGGTACACTCCATGCGTGCACCAGGGAGAGCAGAGACTATTAGGACAACGCTCGCCACGGAGGTTTGCCATCGGCGGCCATGGCGGCTCGGCCAGCGCGCGACGCACCCGCGGGTTGTTCCAGCTTGCCCGGACGGTTCCCGGCGGTAACATCTAACCCCGAGCATCCACACGGGTTGAGGAAGTGGGGATGGAGGTCAGAGCAAGAAGAGAGCGGCGGAGACGAGCTGGCCATGAGGGACCTGACGGCGGCGACGCCCCGGTGAGCTCCGAGCGGAGATAAGACGGTAATGCGCCCTTACCTCCACGCAATCAGCTCAGGCAAGAGGTGGAGGAGGTAGAGGAGTCCAAGGTGGAGCTATGGCCGAGGTGGATTGAAGAATAGGGCGGTGGTGAGGCTGTGACGCTTGAGCGTGTGTTTTGGGTTGGCAATGGTGCTAGCGGTGGCAACCTCGTGCTCTCCGCGCGAGTGGGTGAAGGAGTGAGGCTAAGGCGGAGGATTTGGAGCCGTGTGGTCCTGCTGGAGCTCGACAACGCCTCCCCAAGTCACCAGGCGGCCGACGCGTGGCTTCCACACGTCGAGCACCCCCTGCCACCGGTCAGTGATGATGGAGTTCAGAACTCTACTTTCAGTTACGTTGGCTGACTGACAGTGATTTTTCCAGCCTCCACATCTCCTAATCTAGCTCGAGTCAACCAAGGATGATAATACCAAACTAGTAGAGCTACATAAGGACTACAAGTTTGTCAATTGGCTCAAGGACTGGCTCGGCTTGGTTTGTAAGTTACAAGCTGTCAAAGTGAGGTACAGTGAAAAAGTTACAGCTTAACACTTAGCCAAATTTGCTAAGTCCCAAACAGCCTCTAAAACTGACTTGTGGACCAATTTTTGAGCATGTTCTGGTCATTTTCATGAGATGGCCATATTAGAACTTTTGTTCCTTATGAAATTCTCTACAACTTTGCTTAAGGTTGCTCCTCCGTGCAAGGTTTCTAAGCTGGACTTTTTAATTGGTCAAACCATATCACTCTAGGGGTCCAAACTTAGTCAACAACATTTGGAAGGGCAATTTGGTAATTTTGGTCAACATGAACATTGCTCCACTACTTACCCTAAATGTAATTAAGGTGTTATTAGACCTAATTAGCCACTCTACACATTGGTTGCACAAAATTCCTAGTGTCACATACTTTGAAACAACAAATCAACATTTCACCCAATGTTGCAAGCTCATGTTGCACATGTTTCACGAGTGTGTTGCATAGCACTTGCTCATTATGTTACACTAAAGGGGTTGGCATGTCTCAAAATAAAGTTGCACATGTGGCACTTGTGTGTTGCACTACTCACTTCATAATTTACATGAAATATAAACACATGTTACAATGATTCCAAAGCATATTTCACATATTATAAGATCATGCATGAAATGAATGATGCTCACACTCATGAATGAGATGATTAATGTTAATGCTTATGAAATGCAATGCACTTAAGGAAGCCAAACACCTGGGGTGTTATAGCCCTCCCCCTTATAAAAATCTCGTCCCGAGATTTGGAAAGCGTATCATTGTTGATAGAATTCCTTATAACCATCACGTAAATAGTCTTCTCGCTCCCACGTAGCATCACTCTCACTACCCTGATTACTCCACATCACTTTATACCACTTAACCACTTGACTTCTAGTTACTCGCTCTTGGGTGTCAATCACACGGACTGGCTTTTCTTCATACGTTAAATCAGATTCTAGCCTGATATCTCCTAATGGAACACTTTCTTCCGAAACTCGAAGACACTTCTTTAACTGGGATACATGGAAAACATTGAAAATGGCGCTCATTTCAGGGGGTAACTGGATCTTATATGCGACAGCACCACTCTTTCCTATGATCTAGAAAGGACCCATGTATCTCGGTGCAAGCTTCCGCTTCACACCAAAATGTTGTACACTCTTCATAGGGAAAACTTTCAGATACATGAAGTCTCCAACTTCAAACTCGATCGGTTTTCTACGGCGATCAGCGTAACTTTTCTGTCTAGCTTGAGCTATAGCCATATGGATTTTGATGGTATGAACTTGTTCCTCAGCTTCCTTGACAAAATCAATTCCATAATACCTTCTCTCACTAGCTTCTATCCAATTTAGTAGGGTTCTACACTTACGACCGTACAATGCTTCAAATGGGGCCATCTTAATGCTCTCTTGGTAGCTATTATTATACGAGAACTCAGCTAGACACAACCATTTTTCCCATGAACCCTTGGACAAAATAACACAAGCCCGTAACAGGTCTTCCAAGATTTGGTTAACTCGTTCAGTCTGGCCAGATGTCTGGGGGTGATAAGCAGAGCTTCTCACCAACTTGGTTCCCAGAAGACGATGCAAGTGCTCTAAAAAACGAGCAGTGAACTGTGGACCACGGTCAGAAACGATAGTATGAGGTATCCCATGGAGTCGGACTATCTGGTTGAAGTACAACTCAGCATAATCAGTAGGACGATAGTCTACTCGGACAGGAATGAAGTGAGCTGACTTGGTTAAACGATCTACAATTACCCAAATGGAGTTATGGTTCTTGACAGTAGGAGGAAGTCCAACAATGAAATCCAAGCTTATCTCTTCCCATTTCCATCCTGGGATAGAAAGTGGTTGAAGCAATCTAGCTTTCAGGTGCACAACCTTGACCCTACAGCAGGTGTCACACCTGGCAACATATGCCGCTATCTCTTTCCGCATTTTGGTCCACCAATAGTATGGCTTCAAATCATAATACATCTTATTGCTATCAGGATGGATGGACAACTTAGAGGAGTGTGCCTCAGACATTATATCATTTCTAAGCTCTCGGTCCTTAGGCACAACTAACCTATCCTTGAACCATAGTACACCCTCTTCATCTACCCTGAACTGTGTAGTTTCTTGCTCTTTCGTCTTACGCTTGATGTGGAATATACCAGTGTCAGTCTTTTAGAGCTCAATAATTCTACTCTTGAGAGTGCAACTGACAGTGACAATGTACAGAATTGCTGGGTGTAGAAGGCGAGACAGATGAAAATCACTTTCAACTAAGGAGTGGCAATGAGACTTACGGCTTAAGGCATCGGCAACCACATTTGCCTTGCCCGGATGATAGTGCACTTGGAGATTATAATCTTTAATCAACTCAAGCCATCTTCTCTGATGCATATTTAACTCGGGTTGGGTGAAGATATATTTGAGGCTTTTATGGTCAGTATAGATATTGCAAACATTGCCCAACAGATAGTGCCGCCAAGCTTTCAAAGCATGAACAACTGCGGCAAGTTCTAAGTCATGCGTTGGATAATTCACCTCATGCTTCTGAAGTTGTCGAGAGGTATATGCAATTACTCGGCCTTCCTGCATTAGAACACCTCCCAAACCTATGCCTGAGGCATCACAATACACATCAAAAGGTTTCTCGATATCCGGTTGCACCAAGACCGGAGCCGAGGTTAGGAGAGTTCGCAGTTTGTGAAAAGCCACATCACACTCAGGAGTCCAGACAAACCTGATGTCTTTTTGCAGCAGCCGAGTCATTGGCTTGGCTATTTTTGAGAAATCCGGGATGAAGCGACGATAATAGCCAGCCAAACCCAAAAAACTCTGGACCTCGTGAACCGAGATAGGAACCTTCCAGTTTAGTACTTCTTGTACCTTGGCGGGGTCCACCATAATTCCTCCATCAGACAACACATGCCCAAGGAAAGGTACTTCTCGAAGCTAGAATTCACACTTACTGAACTTTGCATATAGTTGATGTTCACGCAGTCTTGTGAGGACTATACACAGATGTTCAGCGTGATCTTCCTCATTTTCAGAATATATCAGGATGTCTTTGGAACATCTTCCGGGCGGATTTTAATTTGATGGTAGCCAGATCTTAGATCGATCTTGGAGAAAACTTTAGCTTTAGACAACTGATCGAACAAGATGTCGATGCGCGGTAGAGGATACTTATTTTTGACAGTGACTGTATTCAGAGGTCTATAATCT
The DNA here is from genome assembly GCA_038087645.1 of Saccharum hybrid cultivar R570. Lineage (NCBI taxonomy): Eukaryota > Viridiplantae > Streptophyta > Magnoliopsida > Poales > Poaceae > Saccharum > Saccharum hybrid cultivar. The sequence goes on along the minus strand of JAQSUU010000191.1, from coordinate 2,308,879 downwards.
ACGCACATCCGCAATGACTGATCCTTCTTCTTTACAAAGATAGCAGGACATCCCCACGGAGACGAACTAGGACGAATCAACCCCTTCTTCAAAAGTTCATTCAACTGTACCTTAAGTTCAGCTAGTTCATTCGGAGGCATCCTATAGGGTCTCCTAGAGATAGGTGCCATGCCAGGCAACAACTTGATTTTAAACTCCACATCCCGATCCAGAGGTAGTCCCGGCAAATCATCGGGAAAAACATCAGGAAACTCACTCACTACGGGAATATCAGCTAATGTCTTCGCTTGCACCGCATGAACTTCCCTAGAAAGGTCAATTTGCCTAGGAAGTTGCACTAGAAAACCTTTCTGATCCGTAGGATCTCTGAGCATAACTACCCGGGTGGATGTATCAATGAGTACCTCATTCTGACTCATCCAATTCATGCCCAAAATAACATCTATGCCTAATCCAGGCAAAACCACTAAGGCAAGCGGGTACTTTCACCCTTCTATTTCAAACTCTAGATCTCTTACTACTTGATTTGTGGAAATATTCCCACTCGCCGCTCTAATGCAATAACCCCCATCTTCAACAGTATGCAATTTGTGTGCAAACTTCAATGCAAACATAGGACTAATAAAGGAATGTGAAGCACCTGAATCAAATAGCACCACTGCAGAATGTTGATCAACTAGAAACTTACCAGCAGTGACTACCTCCCTAGATGGAATTTCTTCAATGCTATTATAATGAACATTCCCCTGACGACCACCTTGATTGGTATTCTTCTTAGGATATGGGCAATTCCTAGACCAATGACCTGGTTTGTTGCAGTTCCAGCAAGGCATATTGCTGGGAGGGACACTGGAGTTGCCTTGGCCAGAATTACCCTTTGGCAGAGCCACTGTATATGCCTTGCGAAACCCAGTCTTCACTGGCGCCTTCTTTTGTGGGGGACGGAACTTAGCACTTGTGGCAGGAGGAGCCCTCGGGGCAGCTGGAGCTCGAGACTGTGAAGCACCTGCCTCAAGTGCCCTCTTGCGGCTCTTAGAAGCAGCATAGATAGAGTTATTGTTCTCTTGAGTTAGAGCATCACTGATAAAATCATTGAAGGTGGCACATTTGCTAGTGCCCATGGTTTTCATCAGCTTTGGACCGAGGCCACGCTTGAAGCTAGCAATCTTCTTAGCATTGGTATCTACAAACTCAGTCGCATACCTTGCAAGATTGTTAAAGGCTTGCAGGTAGTCCATCAAACTCTTATTGCCCTAGGTTAACCTCATGAACTCAGTGTGCTTTATAGCCATCAAACCTGGAGGAATGTAGTTCCCACGGAAAGCCGTTTTAAACTGGTCCCAAGTGATCGGGACATTAGGACGCAACGTTTTAAACTCAGTTGGTGAGAAGCATATTCAGTCTTCAGCTCCTTAGTCAGACGAAGCAGACAAAACTTCTGCTCAATGGTATTCAACCATTCATCAGCTTGCAAAGGTTCCTCTGCCTCCTTAAAGAGCGGAGGCTTGGTATCCAGAAACTCCTTGAAATCACTATGCTGGTTTGGTGCCGGTCCCTGACGACCCTAGCGAGCATCCCGGTCGACCAGCTAGCGCATAGCTTCAGCTAACATGCGCTGACCTTCAACCACCGTTTGCATCAATTCTGCCGGAGTGGGTGGTGGAGGAGGGGGTGGCTGTTCCTCATCCTCAACGCCATGACCACAACGGAGGTTGTATGCCATCTACAAAATGCATAGCCAATGAGCACTGACGCTGTGGGAAATTTGTAGATGAATAGTGTAAATATGCCAACTGATTTCATTAAAATGAATTCACAAATAATCGAGGCATAGTAATTCATCACAACCACACGAACCCATCAAGTGCATCAATTGACGCAATTATGCGATGGTCATAACAACAAGATATCTTCAGATGAAAAGATGGAATTTATTAAAGGTTCGCATGTAGGGAGCACAAACGTGACTGGGCAGGTTACATTGATATCACGGAATTTTGACCTTACGTAACGGGTATCCGGATTCATTCTAAACTTCTAGCCAACTAGGAAGGCTAACCAAGAAATGACCACAAGAAGACATCCCATGGGTAGAGTTCAATGGTAGATCATGACTAGCCACCTCGATACCAGCGCGTGCCAAGCAGCACAGCCTTATGTCGCGCGCCACAGGAGGCCCTCGGTTTCGTCGTGGCACCGAAGGGTGCTAATCGTGACACCATCACCGAACACAACACAATACGACATCCAATTGTGACAGAAATTTAACACGTTCAAACTAACATCCAGGATACATAGGGTTCGATGTTACATCCCAAAAGCTAAGTTATTACAAAGCCTCACTCCCACACAAGGAGGGCACAAAAGATAACTTCAGCATCATAGCTACGCGATGACTACTCTAAGCATCGTCCTCAGAGTCCATGTCAAAGATCTCCCCGCCATCCTCGTCACTAACAGGCTCTAACTCCTCATCTTCTTCTTCTTCTGGTGGAACATCCTGTGGTCCATTGACCTCCACGCCGTCATCGTCTTCAGCCAAGAAGACACCCGAGCCCATCTCCTCATCCTCGTTATTGTCATGAGGAACCAGAGGATTGAGCTGGTTGTTGAGGCGGTGCACTTCCTCATGAAGATTGTCATTATACTCTTCTGCAGCTTCAATCCGTTGCTCAAGCTCCACCTGACGAGCTCTCAGAACGTTCTCTTCATGCCAGGCTTCATCCCGCTGGTTCATCACGTGGGCCAGCATGCGCTGACAGTTGCGATTCGCCACAGTCAAACGCTGGACCGCAAGTGTCTCCTGATCTCTGTCATGTATCACTTGCTCCAACTGTTGCTGAGCCGTATTTCTAGCAGCAGTCACCTCCGCCAACTCAGCCCTCAACCTTTCCACCTTGGTGGGCTTAGGGCAGGGCTCACGTGGAGCAAGCTGGAGACGAGGTGCCCTGCCTCCAGTGGACTTGCGAGCGATCCTCTTGGTGCGAGCCATTTGTAGCAACAAGACATGACTTAAGTGAGGGTAATTTAGGGATACGAAATTTAATTTAGTTGGGATCATCGAAATTTTTAAGGAGGGAGTAAAATAAAATATATGACATGAATTAAACATGATGCATGCACGTTCCGTACGCCCTCTCATCCTAGTAGAATCATAAATTTCTAACGCTAGGCGGTGGCATACATACGTTCTCTCCTATAGGCGAAACCATCGGTCTACTCGTTTGCGCTGTTAATGTACCTGCAGAAAATCTCATTTCAGCCCAACAGTTTCCCAATATAAGCACACAAGTAAGCAGTAAACTAAATACTTTCCATATACACATCCCTGATGTATATACTTCAGTATCACAACTACCCGACAGATATACCCCAATTAAGTACTTCCATAATTATATGGTTTGAACATGTAAGTATGCAAGTAACCACAACTACTCTCCCCTAGACCGCCGGTTGGACGATCATGCTCTCACAGCTCATACTTACCAAAGCGTCAAGGTGTTTGATCCATACATTACCACCCAAAATGGATGGCATCCATACAATATCACGCCGTATGGATGACGAAACAAAAACAAACAAGTCCCCCAAGTTAGTCTTTTAGTAAGCCACCTAAGAGTCCTTATTTGGGCTAAGGGATGTGATCACTGGCATACTTATAGAAATATTTTTCAGATTTTTAACACTTTTCGCAAACAAACCCTTTTGTTTTCAAATACACGTATGATGTGTTTAATATTGAATTTGGCTCTGATACCAGTTGTAACAGAACCGACCAAATAATAAGAGCACAAGTACAAAAAACAAGCGCCGAAACGCTCAAATTTTCGAACTTGAGCCCATATAATCCCGATAGTCAATCGAAACCACGAAGGATTTCAAACCAATTCTTTTACAACCAAGATCGCATCATTCAATATACACATCACACGTTACATTTCATAAATAGAGCGGAGGTTCTTTTACAACACACGGAGTCACAAATTATTACAAACCAAGTTCATAAAGTAGCGGAAGCATAACACACGCATTAGTTCACATACTACTGCCAGTCTTAATGATCAACATTCCGCAAAAGCATTAAGGAAAGTACATAACAGACGATCACGCCCGAGTGATCTAGTCCTCGTCACCCGTAGGGTGGAGGCAGGTCTTGCAAAAGCCCTGATAAAGCATGTCATCTGCAACAGGAGGGAATAAACCCTAAGTACGGGAATGTACTCAGCTAGACTTACCCATCGAAACAGAAAATAAGAGACACCAAGGATCATGCAAGGCTTTTATAAGTGGAGCTGGCTAACATTACCTTTTTGCGAAAAAGCATAAGTAATTTAAACTCTTTTAACCTATACTAGCAGTTATTTTTAGCATTAACCTGTCATCTATCTTAGCACCTGTACTAAACATTCACTTGAGTATAATCAAACAATAATATTATTAAATCCATAGCAGGTATAAATTGTGGCAACATTATATCATTCACTTAACCATCTGTTCAATTTAATGAGATCTACATTACCGCTGCTCAAGTCAAGTGCTCACTAACCGGGAGCGACGGCGATTCGAATCGAATTCCTATCCAGCTGGAGGGGTATTTCTAACACTCACCGCGCAGGCCCCTGCCAGGGTCGCACAAGCCACCTTTCGTACGATTCAGGAGTCGCGGGTTCGAATGATGTCGCATCCCCAAGGGCGACACTCTGCCAGGTGCTAGGGACTCTAACCCCCCTTGGTCTCACGCTAATGTCCCCAAGCACAACGTTTCTCTCCTCCAAGATGCGACCTACCATTCGACTCCCGGCCTGAACCGAATTACTCGGCTTCGCGGTCGGAATGACTTATCTAGCCAACTAAGTGTTAGACTGCGTTTAACATGACTCAAGGACGTACAGCGAATCGGTCCTTAAACGACTCAGACGGGCATAGCTCCGCACCCAAGATGTGAAGTGTCTTGCGGCTGCACTATCGAACTCCCGCCCGGTCTCAAATTCATTTTAGGCATGGTTCCATCCACGATAGCCAACACAGCCACTCGTGACCCATTCCTATATCTCGCGGATGACCGGAAATCACCCGACTTCTACCGGGCTAAGCAGGACTAAGCATTAACACGGGCCTAAACCTAATTTAGGTTTTAGGTATGATATCTGGACAAGGACAGGTGTAATGCAACAAGTGTTTCCATACAACTTCTACAACTTAATGCAGTAAACAAGTAAAAGTACTCAAGAATTATATTTCAAATGATTGGGTCAGCATGCACCGGGGCTTGCCTTTCAGAAAAGAGGACGGACGGTGGTCTGGACACTCAGGTAGGTCGTCTGCGGGCACTCCTTCGCCTGCTGGATCCTCGAGTTCCCCTGGCTGCAACTAGTCCTCCTCCGGAATGGTCCCCTCGAACTCGAGGAGTGTCACCCCCTCCGGTACACCTATTGCATGAATGCACAATAAATCTCATGGATGCATAATGAATGCAATATGCTCGGAATGGAATGCATTGTAGCAAGTTAAGTATTCTATTCAAATTACTTCAATATTACGTATAAATCTCTTCTCCGGTGGAGAAGTACTTACCTAATCTACACAACCTAATGTACAAATGTTTCTCTTCAGTTAAGGCCCTAACACCTAGAATCAACGAACAATATCGCTTAGGTTTACCAGCAACAAATCGTCAGATATCGTAACAACATAATCTGGACAGCAGCTACGTAATCTTATTATAACTGGAGATTCCCAAATCCTAAAGGCATAATACAAGACAATCTGGAAAGCATATAAAATACCCTACAATTCATTTTCAGACCTCAACACTTAATTCTAAGGTTTACCTAGTCGAAATTCCAAAGTTCCAGAAATCTGCCCTCTCCAAACAGAGAGTAGCCATTTCTGGATAGCCACTTTAAACAGTTATAACTTCTAGACTATTAGGCCAAATACCATCAAATTTTGACACAAGCTAGTTTAACCAGTTTACTACCACTTTGGTATTCACAAGTTTTCCAGCAAACACTTTTATTAAGGGTCAAACCCAAAAATGCTACTATCTGTCCAGAAACCTAGAAATAAGAAGGTTAAATATTTATTTATGTGTCAAACTTCCTTTAAGACTAAACCAATGATACCAATAGTTCACACATATCATAAAAACACCAGAAAGTAAGGTGTGCCAATCTAGAACATTTATTTTCATCCTTTTCTTAATTTACTTAATTAATTAAATGGGAAATTAAACTTATATTCAAACTGCTTAGAAAATTCTATAAAAATTACAGGAGGCTCCCTGGCCTACTAGGAGGCCACTGTAAAAATTTGAACTAAATTTATTCACAGAAACTCCCTACACAAAATTCACAAGCCAAAAGGCTGATTTTTGCATAAATAGGAAACCTTATCGAAAAGTGTTAAACAACAGATTTCATATTTTTCCTTGTATCATTCTACCCTAAGAACAACACTCTAAAAATTTTATCTCTACTAGACCTGTAGAAAAATTATAAAAATTCATTCAAGTATCTCCTGATATAAAATGACAACACCAAAACTTGAGAACTACTCAAGCAATAGGATCCAAACTTTTACCAGAGCTAGTATATATATGAAACAACCTACTCACCAAATTTCATAATTTTTGGAACACAGGAACTCAAGATATGATTTAAACAAGTTTGCATGCAATTTAAAACACATCTCAAAACCCTAATTAATCCTTCTAGAAAATAAACATCACATACCTATTTGATATTTTTCTTAAATACTACACTTCATGCAAAGCCCAACAAAATTTAAATCATAATTTTTGAGTAAGTAAAACCCTAGATATGAAATTCCTAAACATCATCTAAATCTGTGAAATATAACTTAGAATCAACCCTAGCTACGGTACTGGGCCGGCTCGTCTAACGCGCGGCCCACAACTCGCGCGCGGCTCACGACCGCGGCCTGCTCTTGAACTCCCGCCCGCGCGCCTGATAGGGGGGGTCCGCGTGTCAGCGACACCGGGCAGGGGAGGCGGACGGCGGTGGACGACGCTCGCCGCCGGTGGGTCGGCCGGCGAAACCGAGGGCACCAGCGCGATCTCCGTCCTTCCCCGAGCCGATGGAGGTAGGATGGAGAGGTTAGGTCAGCCGGAGGTAGCTCATCGACGGGGACGGCGGCTCGGCGGTGGCTGACCGCCGTGCTCCGGTCATCTTCGGTGACCAAAACGGCAAGACAGAGGGGGAAAAGGACCAGCGAGCACAGGCGGAGAAAATGAGGTACACTTAAAGGGCGGTGGTTCGATAGAGAGGCCGAGCCATGTGCCCAGTACCACGGCGGCGCACAGTTCACTCCGGCGAGGTCCACGTTCTGGCTAGGCTACGGCGGCATTGGGCGCTCCGTCTTAGGAGGATACACTACGACTGATGGTACACTCCATGCGCGCACCAGGGAGAGCAGAGACTGTTAGGACAAGGCTCGCCACGGAGGTTTGCCATCGGCGGCCATGGTGGCTCGGCCAGCGCGTGACACCCCCGTGGGTCGTTCCGGCTTGCCCGGACGATTCCCGGTGGTAACATCTAACCCCGAGCATCCACACGGGTTGAGGAAGTGGGGACGGAGGTCAGAGGAAGAAGAGAGCGGCGGAGACGTGCTGGCCACGGGGGACCGTGACGGCGGCGACGCCCCGGTTAGCTCCGAGCGGAGACAAGACGGTAATGCGCCCTTACCTCCATGCAACCGGCTCAGGCAAGAGGTGGAGGAGGTAGAGGAGTCCAAGGCGGAGCTATGGCCGAGGTGGATTGAAGAATGGGGCGGTGGTGAGGCTGTGACGCTCGAGCGCGCATTTCGGGTTGGCAATGGTGCTGGCGGTGGCAACCTCGTGCTCTCCGCGCGAGTGGGTGAAGGAGTGAGGCCAAGGCGGAGGATTTGGAGCCGCGTGGTCCTACTGGAGCTCGACAACGCCTCCCCAAGTCACCAGGCGGCCGGCGCGTGGCTTCCACACGTCGAGCACCCCCTGCCACCGGTCGGCGATGATGGAGTTCAGAACTCCAGTTTCAGTTACGTTGGCCGACTGACAGTGATTTTTCTAGCCTCCACATCTCCTAATCTAGCTTGAGTCAGCCAAGGATGATAATACCAAACTAGTAGAGCTACATGAGGACTACAAGTTTGTCAATTGGCTCAAGGACTGGTTCGGCTTGGTTTGTAAGTTACAAGCTGTCAAAGTGAGGTATAGTGAAACAGTTACAGCTTAACACTTAGCCAAATTTGCTAAGTCCCAAACAGCCTCTAAAACTGACTTGTGGACCAATTTTTGAGCATGTTCTGGTCATTTTCATGAGATGGCCATATTAGAACTTTTGTTCCTTATGAAATTCTCTACAACTTTGCTTAAGCTTGCTCCTCCATGCAAGGTTTCTAAGCTAGACTTTTTAATTGGTCAAACCATATCACTCTAGGGGTCCAAACTTAGTCAACAACATTTGGAAGGGCAATTTGGTAATTTTGGTCAACATGAACATTGCTCCACTACTTACCCTAAATGTAATTAAGGTGTTATTAGACCTAATTAGCCACTATACACATTGGTTGCACAAAATTCCTAGTGTCACATACTTTGAAACAACAAATCAACATTTCACCCAATGTTGCAAGCTCATGTTGCACATGTTGCACGAGTGTGTTGCATAGCACTTGCTCATTATGTTACACTAAAAGGGTTGACATGTCTCAAAAGAAAGTTGCACATGTGGCACTTGTGTGTTGCACTACTCACTTCATAATTTACATGAAATATAAACACATGTTACAATGATTCCAAAGCATGTTTCACATATTATAAGATCATGCATGAAATGAATGATGCTCACACTCATGAATGAGATGATTAATGTTAATGCTTATGAAATGCAATGCACTTAAGGAAGCCAAACACCTAGGGTGTTACAATTATACCATCATGTTGAGGATGAACCAATCACAAGATATGAAGACCAATCACCAGGAGAAATCCAATCATACATAAGTTGAACACATGATTTTTCTCTCGAGGTTCACGTGCTTGGTGGCATGCTAGTCCCCATTGTGTCGACCACCACATGGTGGTTCGGTGGCTAAGAGGTATTGCACGAAGCTTGTCCACACATTAGACACCACAAGAACCGACCCACAAGTGAGGTAGCTCAATGACATGCGCAATCCACTAGAGTTGCCTTTGGCGCTCTGCCGGGGAACACTCATAAACCCTCATAATCACTGGGAGGTGGCCAAGAACAATCACCAACTCTTGCCATAACTCCTCTGCTGCTCCAAGCCATCTAGGTGGCGGCAACCACCAAGAGTAATAAGAACTCCGCAACCACAACTATCCCTAAGTGCCACTAGATGCAATCTCTCAAGCAAATACACTTGGAATCACTCTCAATCTCACTTTGATGATGAATCAAGGATGGAGATGAGTGAGAGGTGTTTACTTAGGTTTACAAGGATGTCAAGTATGTCAAAGTGCTAGAGAGTGAACCCGAAGCAAGTACCTTTCTATTTATAGACCCCCAAAGATCAAAGAGCCGTTGGGCAATCTTGGGGTGACCAGACTCGACTAACCAGATGATCAGCGTCCGATTGTTGGAAGGCATCCACATGGCACAGCTTTGAACCACACGCGTTGGATCCTAACAGTCAAAACATTCAATGCTCAGTCAAGAACGTGACCGGACACATGACCGGATGCACTACCACTGCATCTGCTCTTGTACGCGCCCGAGCCATCCGCTCTGTGACTAGACTCGTGGTTAGTATGACTGGACGCTCCACCACGTGGGGTTCGGTCACTTCTAGTAAGCTTCACGAATGAGTTTTCAATGACCTGACGCGTCCGGTCTGACACGACCTGACACGCCCAAAGTCCGGTCCTCTCTGCGCCGCAAGCCAAGCCACTGCATTGTCAATGTCACTGCGACCGGACGCACTGCCAGCACGTCAGGTCACGCAATGCCAGCAGTGTCTGGTCATAGAGCCAAAGCTGCCCCTCTCTGCACCCACTGACCGGACGCGCTAGGGGTGAGTCTGGTCACCCCTGAGCTAGAGTCCGATCAAGTACCCTTACCTCTTTTTCTTTTTCTTTTTCTAAGTCCACGATCGCTTCGCCCTTGCTTCCCAATTGCTAACCATAAAATGTAGAACTTGTGTGAACCTGTGTTAGCATTTTTTAAAGCATTTTATAGGGGTCACTTGTTAGCTCACTAGGTTCCTAAATGCATATGCAAGAATCATGTCACCTAGTGGTACTCGATAAACTGTTTAGCCAAAGAATTCTCCTCTTTATAGTACATCTATCGATCCTAAGTCATTCACACCCTCTATGGTGTCTTGAGTGCAAAACAAAAATGGCCCTATCACATATACTTTTTCCTTGAGTCCATTTTTGTTTTTCTCTTTTTTCTTTTCTAAATGTGAAGCACTTGATCATCTTTTGGTCACCTCCATCGCCATGACCATCATCTAGCTCCACCACTTGGCATAGGACTTATCATTTCATGTCTACACACTTAGCACAATGATTAGACCCTATGTTTTATCAATTATCCAAAACCAAACTAGGGCTTTCACCACCTTAGCGCTTGCCCTAGTTATCTTAGATCAGCTAGGCCTCAGTCGTTCGGGCTCTTGCTGGCTGATGTATTGTGGGCCGCTCGGCCTATTAGCTAATCGATGCCTTGAGACACCTCGAAGTTATAACCTCGACACAATGAATACTGATGAAATCCTTGGAGACAACATGACATAATGATTTTTCACTGAGGTTCACTTGCTTGTCAGCAAGCTAGTCCCCGTTGTGTCGATTCACTCACTTGGAGGTTCACACGCTAATAGGCATCACACGCTTAACCTATAATCAGGTGCTGCACAACCAACATAAGATGAGGATACATAAGCCACGAGCAATCCACTAGAGTACCTTTTGGCTCTCCATCGGAGAAAGGTCAAGAACCCCTCACAATCACCACGATCGGAGTCAGAGACAATCACCTTCCTCTACTCGACAATCCTCACTGCACCAGGCCGTCTAGGTGGCGGCAATCACCAAGAGAAACGAGCGAATCCCGTAGCGAAACACAATCACCAAGTGCCTCTAAATGCAATCACTCAAGCAATACACTTGGATTCACTCTCAATCTCACAAAGATGATGAATCAATGATGGAGATGATTGGGAGGCCTTTGGCTTAACTCACCAGGTTGCTATGTCAATGAAAATGGTTAAGAGAGTGAGCAAGAGCCGGCCATGGGGCTTAAATAGGAGCCCCCCACGAAATAGAGTCGTTGGGTCACATAAGTGACCATCAGACTCGTTGGCATAGGGTGTCGGACCGTCTGATGCCTTAGTCTGACACCTGTCACAGCCACTCACGAGTTGCCATGTGTCTCGTTCAAACGGTTTTGACCATTGCCACGCAAACGGTCACTGACACGCTGAAAAACATCATCGTTGGACTCAGCTTCGGACTCACAGTCAGACTCCACATAGGGAGGGTCCGACACAGTCCAATAAGCAACAGAGGGTAGAAACCACGGATGTCGGTCTGACACCTCCCGTCGGACTCATGGAGAGTCTGATGCTGCCACGCATCATGCTTGTGTGCGCCACGCCAAACACTGCACTTGAGGAACAGTGCACATGACCTGTCCGATGCCTCCTTTCAACAGGGTCTGACGCCTATCAAAACTACACCGAGAGGTTCTAGAGCCATCGGATCAAGTCCAAGCCCTGGCCAGGCATGTCCGATGCTCTCCCACAAATGTGCATAGGCCGCCACGTTAGCAGGGTCCGACGCTATGAGAAGCAGGGTCTGACGTCCCTGATTCACTTCTTCTCGGGCGCAAATACTTCACCCTTGCTCAAATGTGCTAACCACCAGGTGTATCACTTTGTGCACGTGTGTTAGCATATTTTCACAAACATTTTCAAGGGTGTTAGCACTCACTAGAATCTAAATGCGTATGCAATAAGTTAGAATATCTAGTGGTACTTTGATAACCACATTTCACGACGCGTTTCACCCCTCTTAATAGTACGTCTATCTATACTGAACACGCTCACACCCACTTGGTGTCTTGAGTGCCAAAACAAAAAGCTCCTATCAATTATACCTTTGCCTTGAGCCTTTTTGTTTTTTCTTTCTTTTTTTCCAAGCCCGAGCACTTGATCATCATCATGACCATCACCACCATGATGATCTTCACCATTTGCTCCACCACTTGGAATGTGCTACTCTATCTCATATTCACTTAGAGCAATGTGTTAGCACTTAGGGTTTCATCAATTCACCAAAACCAAACTGGAGCTTTCACACGCCCACGCCGACACGGCGGCGGAGTAGCACGTGTGCTCAAGCGACGGCGTTGGGGAAGAAGCCACGTGGGACGAAGGGGGCTGCAAGCTGGGCCATAGCGGCCATGAGAGGGAGTTGCGCAGTAGACCTGGCCGCGCGGTGGAGGAGAGAGGGAGCCACGCCGTTGCCTGCCGGAGCTTGCTATCGCACTAGGGAGGGGAGAGTGAGCCATGGCGCCACCTGACGAAGCTCGCTGCCGCGCCAGGGAGAAGAAAGGCTAGTCGTTCCGCCAAAGCTCACTGCCACGCAGGGAGGATAAGGGGAGCTGCGTTGCCGCCAACCTTGCTGCAGCACAGGGGAGGAGAGAGGGAGCTGCGTCACCAGCGCCGGAGCTCACCGTCGGAGTTGCCAGATGCAAGCAGGCGCTACACGGCTGGGCTTCCGCGCGAGCATGCCAGGAGCAACTGCCCAACCATGGGATGGGGGCGTGGAGATGAGCCAGCAGGAATGGGTCCTGGGAGGGGATTTGAGTGCCCACACAAATTTGGCATCCCTAGTAGGCCCTACTAGAGTTGGATTTTTGACTGGACACACATATTTAACTATGGAGGCTCAAGTAGAGGCCCTGCTAGAGTTACTCTAATCTGCAACTCCATCTGTTTGAAATGATATATTTTCATATATATTGGTGGTCAAACTAAAGTACCATATATATTGTAGAATGTATCAATGTCCCAATGAACGACTTACGTATATTTGGGATCAAGGAGTATATGCCCATGTGCTTACCTTGTTTGTCCATGATCGGTCTCTCCACTATTCATCTATTTTCCCTTAACAGAACATATAGACTTTTCATACTTTGTCAGCAATATTATGGACTAGACAAATCTATTTAAGTTCCTTTGGTAGAAATTTACACCTGCCATTTTAAACATTTATTAAATAACCTTTTAGAAAGTTAGATTATGTATATATCCCATATAATCCCAAAAGATCACTCATTTGAGCGAGTAGTAATTTGATGGCACTTTTTCCTCAACCCTAATAACTTCAGGAGAACTCGGAACGTTAGAACTTTCATTGCACCTTCTATGTTATGATTGATTTGGTTTTGAGGTATATTAAAGTATACATGGCTAGTGGCTACTTTTGAGTACAACTTTCTAATTAAAGATGTAGGAACAGAAGGATATTCTTACAGGATAAGTAACCCACTCACAATATGTCGGATGCCGCACCACTACGAAATCCAACAATCACAGCTCACATGGCAACCATTAGTGTATTTGTTGATTTTTTTTGTGTGGATAAACCCTGTGTTGCTCAACTTTCTAAGCAACTCCATTCCTATCCTCATATGGCATAGGCCCACGCCCCTAATGTGTCTCAGCTCTTTGGAAGAAGGGAATATATATTTTGATCTAATAATTCGCATTAGTAGCCGCTGCAAGTTGGGTGCGGATTATTGTCTACAATTTCCACTGCTTTTTCCAATAGATGAGCAATCAGCCAATCATGGCCCTCTTGTGGAGAAAGAAGTAACTAAATGAGAGAGTGTCAGGGTTTTGATAAATGCTCGATTAACATTGATTAGTGACTACTATTGAGTACATATAGGCATGACAGGGGGCCTGGATCGGCAGGCCCATGGCCCATGGGCTTACACTAACATGCCCTTGTAAGTCGGAACTGGGAGCACAACGAACATTCAGACTGAACCTAAACTCCATAAAGATAGACGTCGGCAAAGTTTTGATGAAAATGTCAGTGTACTAGGAAGATGTAGGAACATGAAGGATGCGAACTTCTCCAAGGGCGACGTGTGTTCACGGACGAAGTGTAAGTGAATCTTCACATACTTGGTTTGCTGATGATGAACGTGGTTGGTGGAGAGGTAGACGACACTTTATCACAATAAACAATGGAGGCAAGGCGGCCAGGGCAGTGGAACTCGCTTGGAAGTTGGCGCAACCAGCAGGCTTCGACGACGCCATTGGCCACAGCGCGATACTCGGCTTCAACATGCTACAATGTTTGGCAAGATTTGATCTCCCCTGGTTTCATGGGTGTTTACTGCTTGGTATCACTACAGCACGCTACAATTAGGATCCATTTAAAATTTAACAAAATTTCGTAAAAATGTCTTGTCGGATGCATGCGTTTCACCTTTTCTTTAGGAAGTTCCGGTAGGAATCACACATTCCAGGCTATGACATTTGATTGATTTTTTTTAGTAATGACATGTAAACATATATCCATTTATCCTGCACCATTTAATAGTCACATAGTAGCATGCCTATATATATATATATATATATATATATATATATATATATATATATATATATATATATATATATATATATATATATATATATATATATATATATATATATATATATAGTTACATCATCACGCGATTCCCGTTAGTGCTCATGAAACCATTCGAGTTAGGCAGCTAGCAGCCAAAGGCCTACTTTAACCATGACAAACTGTGAATAAAGTGTTACTGTTGTTCGGCATTATGTTTGTGCTATAGCTTTGTTTTTTTTAAAAAAAAAAGAACATCGACCTTCGTATGGCTAAGCTAAGAAGAGACTTCTTACGCAGGTCAAGAAAAACCCCCGAACTCCATACTCTGCCCTGTGAGTGGGCCACTCCGCAACTTGTGCTTTGAAAAACGCAGGGCTTTTTTTTTTCCTCCGGCCAGCATAAATCGCCCCCGAGGGGGTTCAATCCCCGGCCAGCAGGGTGCTGCAGGAGTGCTAGACCATCCGGACTAGCTTCCGTTGGCGTTATAGCTTTGTTTAATTTGGGTCAGCAAGAGATTGTTAAAATTGGCTTATGGAATTGTCCTTATCTATGGTATTGTTAAAAATTCTCCCAACTTGTTTATTTGATCAGCTATTTTTTCTAAACCACAATCAATATGCTCTAGCTAATTCTTCAAAGAGGGGGCGTGGGCTATGGCATACTGCTTTTTCTATAATATTTTCTTCGAAGAAAAGGGGAACTTATATTAAATCTTGGCACAGTACACCTCCAAATTACACATAAAAAATATAAAATAAAAAACATAATATTCTATCCGGATTTTTTCATCGTCTTCTTTGCCGTGGCTTCCCTCAAATGGAGCCGAAGTGCAGTTCTTATGCCGAATCCAACGACCAACATCAAAATATTAGATATGTGGCAAGATCCAATTCTTTGGAGTGAAATGAATACTTCACTAATTATATCTATTATTTAAATATGCACTAATTTTGTCATGATAATCACTAATTAACAATAAAATACGTTAACTAGCACTGCCACTACCCTTATTGGTACACAAAACATGCACTAACCTAGGGTGAATATCCCTTCGAAATTATCCACGAATCAAACGCTACTCATTCATGAACCGTCGGGTGTGTTTACTTCGCGAATTTTTTTTTGGCTTGGGATACTGTAGCAATTTCGTTTGTATTTGTCAATTAGTGTCTAATCATGGACTAATTGGGCTCAAAAGATTCGTCTCGTGGTTTTCTACCAAACTGTATAATTAGTTTTTCTTTTTATCTACATTTAATATTCTATACATGTGTTGAAACATTTGATGTGACGGAAAATCTTGAAATTTTTTGAAAACTAAACGTGGCCTAAAAATGTCCACTGTCAAACACACCTGATCTGCTTTTGGGGCGGTGAACAGAATAACTCGAAGAAACCGAAAGCTCACAAGCCGAGGACGGCCGTACATCGACCAATGGGAACAAGGATCGAGTGATGTGACGGCCATACTGTCCTGCACGTGAGCCCATTGTACTTTCCAATGGAAAATGGAGTATCGTCCAGGCTTTCCTCAATGCATGCAAACAAGCAGATCACGTACACGTTAAGTTCGTGAATTTTTTTGTTTTGGTACTGTAGCACTTTTGTTTGTATTTATCGATTAGTGTCAATCATAGATTAATTAGACTCAAAAAATCTGTCTTGTGGTTTTCTATCAAACTGTGTAATTATGTTTTTTTGTCTACATTTAATACTCTATACATGTGTCAAACATTTGATGTGACGGAAAATCTTTAAAAAAATTGGAAACTAAATATGACCTTTGTAAAAGCACCTCTGGCCTAAAAAAGTTGCAATTCTAAGTTTGAATTGGATCAAACATTTTTAAATTTAACTAGGTTTATAAACAATACCATAGCATTTATAAGTCCAAACAAATATACTATAGAGATAAATTTTGTAATTAATCTAATGATATTTATTCAATATCAAAATATAGGTTTAGGGTGCATTTGGGGGATCCGGATTCTCGTATAAACGTTTTACATCCAGATTTAATAAACGTTTTGGAGGATCAATCAAAATTTTATGAAACCGTGTGGCAAGTAGACTGAATTCAGGTTCATAACAATATTTTTTTCTTAAAAACACAAAGAAATAAAAATATGCTTCAAAAAACTTCTGATTTTTTTGTGGACAAAGAATAACTTAACTACAACCCATTTTAACTCGTTGCATTAGAAGATAATTAACTAAAATATATTAAATAGAAGTAGGGAGTGATAGGAGAACCGGTGTGAAACCACCGTCTAGTTGTTTCGCGTGTAAACATAGAAACATTGAATTGTTTCAGTTCTGAATCAAAAGCAGGAACAGCTTTTTGGAGCCGAGTCTTCCTATTCACATGAGAAACTGAAATGGTTCTCCTAATCAAATGGGTCCTTAGTCAAACTTAAAATTGTTTGACTCCTCAAAAAACAAAAACTACTTCTTTTTTACAAACAGAGTAGTCAGCAAGGTTTTATATTCAAGAATCCGACACCTAACCATGATTGGTATGCCAAGAGAAAAAAGAGATATGTTGTCCAAAAACCGCCAAAAGCTACCAGTTGAGGTTCCACAAAAAGCACATGCTTCCTCTCACCCTTTAAAATGTTAGGACTCCAATTTTTTGGAATTTGCATTAATTGTAGATTACAATCACGGTTGGGGTTTTGAAATTAAAAAAAATACATTGGAAAAACAATACAAGAGCTATATAGAGGCAGTATTGAGTTTCTACCTGATAATAAGTATACTTGCATCCTAGTGAAAACAAGCTAGTGATGTTTGGTTTGTCTAAAATCAATCATTCTATCTATGCTTTGAATATGGATTACTTTTTACTTGCTGAATTTAAATGTTTGGAAGCGGTAGCAATTGATTTGTCTTGATGAAAATTAATGTTATGAATTTACACATTTGTCATATTTTACAAATATGTTATGATACTAAAGTTTCAATTTTTTTCTCAACAGTGTAGATTTCATTAAGAGGGGAAGAATTAAATGTTGAAATGTTAACTTTAGACAACTCAAAAATGTCATTTATTTGTGATCAGATAGAGTAGATTTTTGAAATAAAATGTACTAAGAGCATTCTAAAGAAATAGACTAACTTTGGCCCAGTGTGCTCCAATGTCAACTAGTTTTTCCTTCTAAATAAATGTTAAAGTAGCAATGTAACACATTGTTGCTTATATAGGTTAACCATGCTACTTCTTCTACAATATCTAGCAATACTAGTTTTAAAGAAAAAGTTCTGGATCTAGTGGAGCATTTACTCTGGCTTCTATTTTATCTTGTTGCGTCTCTTAAGATCTTATTCCTTATATTTCATATTGCCCATGAACACTAAGTTTAGAGCAATAGCCAAACATGCCTTGAACACACTACCAAACAACCTCTTTGAAAGCTAATAGGCTAATAGCAACCATGACTATGCATGCATCACCAGACCATGCTTTGATTATGTATTCAAATAATCTAAGCAATCATTGCATAAAATATAGTAAATCTTATAAAGCCGACTAGGACCGTTGGAGGTTTGAGTATATCCTGTTTGTTCACCAATAATGTCACCTCTTTTATCACACGTCAAGAAAGTCATATAGAAATTAGAAGTTAGCCGCCCAATAGTGTGGGTGGTGACATGAGTACACATGACTAGTACATCGAAGAACAACAAACATGATTTTATTGGATGGATATACCTAAAATATTTCACGAATATTTTAGAGAATATTGAAATGCTTCCCAAAGGAATATGACAAATGTGTATATTGAAACGCCCAATTTTGTGAAGAAAATATTTCTAACCAATTTCTTTGTTATAATAAAGGAGCAAGCAGGGGAGGAGGTTGTATCTAAAAGAACCACCCCCTTCCTCTCAACTACAGAGAGTTTCTTCGGCGAACATAATTTCAGCCCTTTTTTATCCTTTGTTGCCCCCTCTAGCTACATCTTTGCTTAGCCTCTCCACCACTAAGAGTACCTACCAAGTTCGAGAATGTGATAATGTCTTCACATACAAAATAGTGTGAATGTGATTGTAGATGCTTAGTTTTATTGTTTATTAGACCATGATAACTTCTCAATTATAGCTAGCCTAGCAAATAGCGTATGTTATGTTTGTAATCACCTCAACACTATACATAGATATTATTATCTTCTTTGTTTCTCGGCATAAAAAGTTCTTATCAGGTCATAGTGAAAGTAAAATTTTGTTGCGACGCTAATGAGGGCATAAAAAGTTCTTATCAGGTCATAGTGAAAGTAAAATTTTGGTGCGACGCTAACGAGGCCAAGAACCTGAAGCCTAGGAGAGTATAATGGGATTGATTCAGTCAACCTCAACTCTAAATGATAACGATTTAGAAAAAGGCTGCATGGGACCATTGGACCAGAACTTTATTGTATATTTGTATTCGAGAAATAACCCAATGCTCTATAATTTAGTCTTTGTAGGGCTTAGATTGGATCGAGACCTGAGGAATACATCTAGGCCAGGCAACATCTCCTGGTTGTCAATTTCCCACGCCTGGGGTTGGATCGACGTGCCTAGGCGGTGGCCCGGCCCCCAGGCCAGGTTCCAATCCAAACAACCTTGTAGTTAATGGGAAGTAGCATTTTTGTGCGAAATACTCACATACCATTCATATATATATATATATATATATATATATATATATATATATATATATATATATATATATATATATATATATATATATATATATATATATATATATATATATATATATTCTCAAAAGAGAATGGAGTCCATGAGACAAATGTATTTTTTTTAAATTCTTGTGGTGGCTGAACAATGTGTACACCGCTGCATCCGTACTCTACTAGGCATAGAGGATCTTGGACAGAATCAGGAGAGCTGCATCTGCAAGGCTCCTTTTCTCCCGGCCCCAGGTAGCATGATACACTCTGTCCTGCCTTTTGCGCGTACCATGTATGTGAACTTGAGCGAAACAAAGTAGCCGTTCGGCTGTGCTGATAAGTCGGCTGAAAAATACTGTTGGCTGATTTATTGTGAGAAAAAATATTGTTCTGGCTAAAAAAATAAGCTGAAAAAAACGGATTATAAGCTGAATGAACAGGACCGTTCTTCTTGGTAACCGGTGGAGCCCATGTGAGCTAGCATATGACGATGTCCCCCATCCAATGAGCAAAGGAGGATATGACTCAGCACCTCCTAAAAATAAGCGACCAACAGGACTTCGGTCCCATTATTTTCCCATAATCTAATGGCACTCTGATCACAAGTGTCAGTCACCAGCAATACGAAAAGGGCAAGATTCTCGAGATTTGCTTCACCCAATGCAGCTTTAAGTTTTCGGCTCTGTTCATCTGTCTTATAATCCGTATTTTTTAGCTTATTTCTTTAATCAAAATAGTATTTTTCTCATACAATAAATCAGCCAACAGTGTTTTCAGCCGGCTTATCAGCACAGCCGAACGAGGCCGTGCTACTACTTGAGTACATGGACTACTGATGCACATACGAAACTACACGCCACTCGAATTGTTCATTAACCTTTTGCGAAGCAGGAAGAGACCAACAGTCTGGAGACCATTATTAGAATATATATGAAGACGTACAAAATAAAATAATTTGTGTAGCGCTCATCAGAAGATAATGTTGTAAAACTATTAAAATATTCATGTGTCTGTCGGTGTCAATAGTTAGTACATGTTGATCACGTTAGATGTTTCGGCAGTTAGGTGTGTATATATCTGATGATGCGTGTGATATCTCTTTCATGATCATTCAATCTGGAAATGGAAAAAGAACACAGAGGAACTCCTGTAGCACTGGGCCACAGCACGCCACGTATATAGACTATAAACTATCTTTCTAGAACGGGAGTTTCTCCTGACTAGTGTTTTAATTCCCTGCTAATTAAGCCATATATACAAATCGTGTCAAGCACTTTTGATCATCAAGCGCATGTGATGCGGGTAGGAACTGCTGTTTGTTGCAAGAAGATCTTACTTTATACTTCAGCTACAAAAATGAAAGCAGTTCCAATAATATAATGTTCGAAGCTAGAGCAACATGAGGTGGGGGGTGCTTACTTCTATATCACAGGGGATGCATATAAGGTAGAATTTAGTTAAATTCGCTGTTTTTTATTTTTAGGGGGGTGTATTTGCACCCCCTAACTATATTGTACATACCTTCGCCACCATAATGTTCCATTATCACATCTCAGCCAAGATCGATGTGCCACGTTGAGTTTAACAACCAACTCAATCAATCTATCATAATATAATAACATATATACTCCCTCCAATCACTGATATAGTGTTGGCCTTGATTTCTTGAGGAGGAGGTCACTGTACCCTCCAATCACTGATATAGTGTTGACCTAATGAATTGAGAAGGAAGCATACAGCTGACATACACATGCGCCCTTGAGAAAAGGTAATGACCACAATTAATTATTCCTTAATTCTAATGTTGTTAGTTGGGCTACATCATCACCACATTTATTTTAAAATATAAGGGATGCCTTTTTTTTAATCACACAGTATAGACACGGATGCTCACATACATGCATGCATACACACTCACCCCTATAAACGCACACACACATCCGATCCCTATGTGCACCTTTGAAAAACTAAGCTGACAGACCTCAAGCAGATTGACGAAATCATCATGAACGCCTTGTTGTCAACGGATGAATGAATCCAATACGTATGTCGGGACCTGGTAGGTTGATTCATTCGCCGAAGGTTGATTCGTTTGGCGAAGGTTGATTCATTCGCCGAAACCTGATTCACGTCGAAGGTTGATTTGTTCGGCGAAGCTTGATTCATTCGCCAAGACAAAGATGATTCGTTTGGCGAAATAAAGACAAATTGTTAGGTCATTCGGGAGACTGCGTTCTGTCAAGTCAAGTTCCTAACAATTCCTTAGGTCGGTCTGGGCCTGATCAAGGGACAAACCACCTATTATTGACTTCTACCTCGATGTTTTCACACCTCATGCAATAGTCAACTATCACTTATATTCTTGACTTCTATATTGGTGTTTTCACACCACAGTCAATAGTCAATTTCTTCACTGAGTGTTCACACACAATGTGTGTGCATCATGCGAAGAGTCGATATATTTGCTCAAGTTGACACACAAATTCATGATTTTATTTGTACTAATTTTGATGACTTTGATCTGCTGTGATAGATGACCCACTACTACAGAAAAGATTTTGCGAGGCGGTGCCATTTTTTTTCGAGGCGGGTGGGCTGGCGGCCGCCTCCATTAATCGGTGGCAGAGCCACCGGCCGAGCGCCCGCCTCTGTTAAGGATTAACGGAGGCGGGCAGCATTAGGGATCCACCTTGGTTAATGCTAGATTAACGGATACGGTTGCCATAGGTGGTCACCATAAGGCAACCGCCTCCGTTAATCCATTAACCGAGACGGACAACTTAAGACGTCCGCCTCCGTTAATTGATTATTTTCGGAGGCGGACGCTCCACAAATCGATTTACGGAGGCGTGCGTCTTAAGATGTCCGCTTTAGTTAATGATTACAACAAAAAATAATTCATAACTTTTTATATGAACTCAGATAAAGACAAACTTTATATCAAAGTTGTATCTCTTGATGAGATCTACAACTTTATAGTTGAAATATTTTTGAATTAAAATTGTTTAGGGTTCCTAAATATTGTTGTAAGTGCATAGATTTTGAAAATTAAAATTGAAATTATCAAACAATTTCATATGTTGACATGGTCTATACAAAAGTTATAGTTACCAATAGAATCTACAACTATGTAGTCGAAATATTTTTAATCTGAAGATGTTTAGAGTCCCAAATATGTGTTCGAAGGTTATAGATTTTGAAATCTAAAATTTAGAATTCCTAAACAATCTCAAATGTTCACATAGTTAATAACAAAGTTCTATTGATCAACCTGATCTACATGTTTGATATTGACAAGGTTCTGATTTAAAATCATCTAGAGTCTTAAATATGTGTTTGAAATTCACATGTTTTGTGACTCAATTTTTTGAAATTTTCAAACTATCTCTGATGGAGATACATCCTACACCAAAGTTACAACATGTAAAACTTTGTAGCTAAAAGTTTTTTCATTTGACTTCATTTATTAGCCAAAATATCTAATATAAGATTATGAAATATTCATATAAAATAATAACATATTATATATAGATAGATATGAATGAGTGTGCGGTTCAGTGGTAGAGACGCGGTAGTGTTGAGCACCAAGTCATGGGTTTGACTCTCCAAAGTCGCAAGTTTTTTGGTTTTTTGGGTTTTCTAGAGAACATTGACCGAGGCGGGCATGTTAAGACGTCAGCCTCGGTTAATGCGGATTAACGGCGGTGAGCACCTTAAGACACCCGTCTCTGTTAATAGATTAACCGAGCCGGACAAAGTAACCGTCTCCGTTAATCCATACTAACATGGCCTTTGATTGGAGACGGTTGCAATGCCCGCCTCCGTTAATCGATTCTGTCCACCTTCAATAAGTTTTTTTATAGCGACCCTGGTCTTTTAGATTTGAAATTAGCTGTTTCAATTTCTTGTTTCTTTAAGCTACGATGCCATCTTGAATCCGGTAAAACTATTGAAAAAAATATTATATTATCTTGTGAATGGGAGAGGGTGACAAAAATGGTAAGTATCCCTTTTTTATTGGCAAAAATGGAAGTGGCAAAACTGAAATGTTTCTTTCAACCGACACCGTCAACAAGACTGCCGCCCACGTGCACAGGAGTCCCCGGCCCGTGGTATCCCTATCACGATCACGAGCTCCTCGTCGTCCCCACCCATTCCCAGGGTGCAGCCGGCCTTGCAAGTTGCCAAGTTGCATCCTCTCAAGTGACCACCTGCTTACAACAACCTTATAGTTTGTTTAGATACTGATTTTCACACTGTCCTTCGATGCTGGGGCTCTTCTTTACCAAATACAATACACCTAAGTTCAACCCCAATCCCAGATCTGTATCTGCACCTTGAGGAGGTTGCTGCATGTCTGGGACTTGAGACCTCAGATACTTGTGCTGATGTCTAGTAACCTGAGCTAGCACTGTCCCCATAGTTTGGCCATGCCCATTTATGAGCAATATTAAGAAAGAGCATGGAGTGCATCCAAGGGTGCTACAAGGCTACAACTCTTCATTGCCAACACCAGAGTACTTACCAAGGATTGCTTCCTATGCCGGATGCTCTTCTCTTTGGAACTACTAGTGAGTCTTGCTTATGAAAAGAAAAGAGTATCTTTCTCTCGCTATCAACGTTTCAGAACAGAAGTCAAGTAAACGACTGATCCCCTCCTTTTAAAGCTATTGGGGAAGAATACTAGTGAAAAGGCACGCAAGTGAAAGACAAGCTCCTGGGAAGGACAGTACTGGATTCTTTCTTTTCTAGGTTTATAGAACATAAAGAGCTATTAAAGGTCCAGTAGAAGGTAGCCTAGTCCGACATTGCGTCTTTCCCCGCTTGCGCTGATTTGAGAAAAATAGGGCGAAGCAATTGCCTCTTTCCTCTGAGTCCTGCCTTGCACCTTCCAATTCCAAATAGAGTAGCGGCCTAGCTATTTCTGGTTGGTCCTGCCTAATCTGTGCAGATCAGGCATCCAGGCATGTGCATCATCAGGCTCAGAATCTCGTTTGATGCGGCGAAACAGCTCGGTCTCGGCGGCGTCGTCAATCGTCGTCTGCTTGATGCTCAGTTGCTCACCAACCAAGCAAACAGCCGGGAGTAGGGAGTGCGCAGCTGGGAAGTCGTGCGGCGCGGGTGTTTTCATTTAAAGTTTATTGAAGTTAACACCTCCCCCCCTCCGGTGTTAATTGCCTGACTCCGTGCGACCGTGCCTCCACTTCACGGCAGCACACAATACAAAAACACGGCAACGAGGCGGGGGACTACCTTTCAGAGCCCAGAGCCAACAGCCAAGGTATGGGCGACATTGCCGACATGGCTTCGTCTAACTTGGGCTGACAGCTCGGGTTCATGCTTGTTGTCTCAAAACGAGAAGAAGCCTCGGGCCCTGCCGTGCCGCCCGCTCGTTGTTGGGCCGAGACATAAGAATAGCTGGTGGCCTGCTAGACCCGAAGTGGGTCGCCATCACTGGCAGTCAGTCAGTCGGTCAGTCCCCCACCAGGCCGCCAGTGAGGCAGTGACTACCTGACTCGTTTTGACTATTGAAATGTAACATTCCGGTATCGACCCGTACTGGTGTACTATTCCGGACTTTATAATAATAATAATAATATATGATTAAATTTATATATAAATGTATATATAAATATATTTTGACTTAACTTATGGCGTAATTAACATTTTTACCAAACTAAGATATCATTCAACAAGTTCATAAGACCTTATTTCAAAGTTTAAACTCCAAAGTTCATACATGGAAAAATATAATACATGCAGCCACGACCGGTATTGACCGGTATTTGACCGGTATTGGCCGGTATTGACCGGTATTTACCGGTATTGACCGGCGTTGACCGGTATTGACCGGTATTTGACCTGGTACGGGATTGGGGCTCTTCTATACCGGTTTAGGGGCCGGTACGAGGCATTCCGGCCATTCCGGCCGGTACCGGAATGGAATTCACAACTATGGTGACTACCACCCACATAACAAACCTCATTGATTAAGAGGGTGTTTAGTTCCTAAAATTTTTCAAGATTCTCCGTCACATCGAATGTTTGACACATGCATGGAGCATTAAATGTAGATAAAAATAAAAACTAATTACACAGTTTGGTAGAAAACCACGAGACGAATCTTTTGAGCCTAATTAGTCTATGATTGGACACTAATTGATAAATACAAACGAAAATACTACAGTAACCAAAGCCAAAAATTTTCGCGAACTAAACACACCCTAATTCAGATTTCAGAGACAGTGATACCTACCTGCATTTGAACACCCATGCTGCTAGTAGTAAACAATAAACGCCATCACGTTAATAATTAACGTAGGCTCATTCTTGTCGCCGCACGCACCTCCTTGTTAGACGAACGTACGATGCCTAAGTAATCTGCGACCTAGCGTCGCCACATATCTTCGTGGTCTTTTAGGATGTTGACATACAGTAGGAATGTAAGCGGGTAGATAACAATGTTTTCAGCATTGATTAGTTCATTTTTTGCCTAATTAATTAGGTACCATGTTATTCTATTTTATTTTATGTTTTGGATCGACCAAATGGCTCAAAATAGCGAGACTTGCGTCCCTATCTATAGAAACCTTCAACGACAAGTGATTTCTCTTTCGGTAGTACTAGCGCCCAAACGTCCGGACGTATGCGTGTGTCCGGGTGCTCGCGCAGCCTGCTCTGTCCGATGATTTTATTTCTCGCCTGGCATGCACACACCACCCCTTGCAGCGCCCAGAGCGTTTGGCCTACTTGTCTCGCACGCACTGTCCGTCCTGTCCGTCTCGATTCGAGGCCGTTTGGCCCACCCGCACGTGGACCCCATCCCGATCGCACCCTTACCGCTGGCCCCAAGCGCGCCCTGTCCACCGGCCCTAGCTCGCCACGTCCATTCCCCGGTGCCTATGTTGTGCCACCATCACTGCCCATGCCCCCTGACTCTTCAAACAACATGAAACACTTGAATGCAACTTACGTATAAAACATTTAGAACATACAATTACAACATATGTGTGAAACATATGTAACATCTAAAAAAACACCTGCAACTTGCAACATGAAAATGCTTACTACAACAAAAGACCGAAACCACTGAAACATTTGAAACATATAGTTGCAGCATATGTGCAAAATATATGCAACATCCATATCAGAACGCTTGCAACATACGTTTGGAACAGATCAAATATTTTGAACAAACCTCTAAAACACTCGCAACATGCCTTTAAAACACTTACAACATCCCAGATCTACTTTTGCAACATTCATATGAAACAATTGCAACATACCTCTGAAACGTCTGAAACACTTCAAACACATTCTTGCAACACGCGCTTTCATCACAACATCTCCATGCTGAGATCGCGCGTCGCGGGGGCCATGACATCAACAGCGGCCACGACCTTCAGGTGGTGAACGGCGACGTCGGTAGCACCCTAGCGGCACCTCGGTGCGGGCGGGGGACGAGGCAAGGCGCGTAGCAGCGGGGGCGCAACACAGAGCGAGCTGGAGTGGGTGCGGCGGGGAAGGAGTGCAGTGCGACAACGGAGGGTGTGAAGGGTCGGGATGGCGGACTAGAGGGGGGGTGAATAGTCCTTTCTAAAACTTAAACGTGTTGGCTAACCAAAACAAATGCGGAATTAAACTTATCGGTCTAGCCAAGACTACACCCCTCTAACTAAGTTCACAAACACCTCACAAAGATCCTAATTAAGCAACTAAGGTGCTTTCCTTAGCAAGAGCTCTCCTATTTAATTCTAGAGCAAGGTCACACAAACCTATGCACTAGTACTTTGCAAGCAAGAGGGAGCTCCTACACAATTCTAGTAAGCAAAGCGCACAAAGCCTAAGCTCACTAGCAAGGCTCAATAACAAGGCTACACAAGCCAAATTAGAGAGCACAAATTACTTAGCTACACAAACTAAGCAATGTGACTAATAAGGTTACACAAGCTAAATTAGTCACGCAAAGGGAAGCTTCTAACTACACAAGCAAGAAGACAACTAGCAAGCTACACAAGCAAACTAGTTACGAGAGCAACTACACAAGCATAAATATATATGAAAGTAAATACAAGCTTGTGTTGCATGAAGGCAAACCACCGAGAAGAGTAGACAATGTTGACACGGTGATTTTCTCCCGAGGTTCACTTGGTTGCCACCAAGCTACGTCCCCGATGTGTCGACCAACACTTCGTGGTTCGGCGGCTAATCGGTCACACACCGAGCCTCTCAAAAGGCACCGCAAGAACCCACCATAAAGTGTGGTAGCTCAATGACACGCTCAACTAGAGTTGCTCTTCGCGATCCCCGCGGGGTGAGCACAATCCCCCTCACAAAGCTTCTCCGGAGCCTCGCACAATCTTCTTGCGAGCTTCGATGGAGCCACAAGCCACCAAGCCGTCTAGGAGGTGGCAACCTCCAAGAGTAACAAGCACCACCTGCTTGCAACACGATCACCTAGTGCCACACGATGCAATCTCTCAAAGCAACGCACTAGAATCGCTCTCTCACTCGATCCGATGAACACTATCAAGCATGAGTGAGTTAGAGGGCTCCCAAGCACTATCACACAAGTCACAAAGACTATAGTGTGCTTAGCTACCGGCCATGGCCGGCCACAACGTCTATTTATAACCCCACGGTCAAAAAGAGCCGTTACCCCTTCACTGGGCAAAACTCGGGACGACCGGACGCGCCGGTCGAAACTGACCGGACGCGCTCAGCCGCGTCCGATCCTCCAATGGTCACTGACCCCAACGGTCAAAACAACGACCGGACGCGTCCCAGGCAATGACCGGACACGCCCGTCAAACAACCGGACGCGCCGCTTCGAACGACCGGACGCGCCGATCGCACTGACTCGCGCGCCCGCGAAGCAACGACCGGACGCGCCAGTGCCCGCGTCCAGTTAGAGTCCAGTAATCTCCCTCAACGATTGGACACGTCCGATCATGTGTGACCGGACACACCTCGCGTCCGATCGTCCTTGCGAAACTCAGTTTTCTCTGGACACCTGACCGGATGCGCCGGTCCCACGAGTGACCGGACGCGCCGGTTGCAAACCCTAGCACCCGCGCCTGCGCTGTACTGACCGGACGCGTCCGGTCATATCATGACCGCGTCCGGTGCAGCGTCCGGTCACCTCTGTGACCTCCATTCGCCTCCGTTTCTTTTCCGACTTCTGGCGTAGTGGAAAATAGACATTTCAACTTCTCGAAAACGCTTGAATCCCGCGCTCGCAAGCTCGGCGGGAGGGAGAGAGGACCCCAAATCCTCTCTACCGCTCAAACTTCATCGCCTTCGTAAACGTGCTAACACCAACAAGTGATCACCACCTTGTGCACGTGTGTTAGCATTTTCATAATCATTTTATCGAAGGAGTTAACCACTCAACTTACCACGCCACTCGATCCTAGCAACGATGCATAGTTAGATCACACGAGTGGCACTAGATGACCGATATGCAAACAAGTTTGCCCCTCTTAATAGTACGGTCATCTATCCTAAACCCGGTCATAAACTTCTCTACACACCTATGACCGGTGAAATGGAAATGCCCTAGGTTATACCTTTGCCTTGCGCATTCCATTCCATCTCCATTGATGTTGATGCAACACATGCACCAACCAATCATCAAATGATATGATCCACTTCATATCATCACATGACCGTATTGGTTCATCGATCTTGACCTCACTTGCTCTTCACCGTTGCCTTGGTCCTTCGGCGCCAAGCCATCACACAACTTGCCCTTCACCCTAGCAACCGGTCCATCAAGCCAAGCCTCATCTTGATCTTCTCCACCTTGGTCACATGACTCCATGTCATGTCTCATATGCAATGAGCTCCTTCATGACACCATCACATGTGGACTAATCTCCTGTGTATCTCACATAACAACATATTAGTCCACCTAAGTTGTCACTCAATTACCAAAAACCAAACAAGGACCTTTCAGGGTGCGCAGTGCGGGATGGGGACACAGCGTTGGATGAGGAGCCGCGCGGCGCGGGACGGGTTGCGCGGCGGGGAATACAGTAGAAGCAAGCTCAGGCGTAGCAACACACGATGGGCGAGCACGAAAGTGGAAGATATTTTTAAGAAAGATTGAGAGACCCAGAGAGCAAGCAGGCCTGCTGGGCCAGTAGCGCGCAGGTCTGGAAAAGCAATGTCCGTCCATCTAGATACTTGGTCCTGAGCATTATCGTTTCTCTCTTTCTTTGTCCTCCTCTCTTTCTTCTTAAACTTGAAGGGAGAGGTTGTCACCTACCCTACCAAGTCACCCTCAGAGCATCTCCAGTCAGTGGTTCCAAAAAAAATTAGGTGGTAAATCAATGAGTTTTAGAAGTGGCTAAAAAAGTTAAGAATATATTTGTTAGCTTCCTCCAACGGTTCTAAAACCTCGCTTCTAAAATATAGAAGACAATTTTGCACCAAAAATCTTAGACTATTTCTAAAACACACCAACAACTTTTATACTTTCTCTCTCTTATACATTTGCATCAGGAATCCTATCTTAGTCTTTATTCATCCCACATACTTCCAACTCTAGCTTGGCACGTCGATACGCACGTGTATATTTTCGCACACTTAGATTGATTTTTTCAAGTGTGGAAACATTGAGAGTTGAGATTGGGAGTTATTGGAGAGCAATTTTTTAATCTTGCTAAAAAATCTAGATTGAGAGTGTGTTTTGGAAACTATTGGAGATGCTCTTACCTTGTTCCTCACCATGATCTTTCCTTTCAATTGAGCCCCACTGGCATCAAACCTTTTCTCGCATCCATTCTTTTACACCGAAATACTAAGAATTATTTTTCATTCTTTAGGGTACACACCTTAGAGCACCATAAACAACTCAATTACAAAACCTCAACCAAAACTCCCAACTATGCCTTGTTCGCTTGAACTTATCAGCCATGGTACAATATTTTTCTCTCACAATAAAATAGCATCAACTGCCTTATCAGCCGAACCCAGAATGGAGAAGAGTAAACACGAATCGACTGATCACCCACTATTTGGTCGATAATAAAATGAGGAAAACAAAGGACCAAGAAGATGGATAAGGCAAGAATTCATACATTCTTTTGACTGCTTAAACTCTGAACTTTATTCAGACATTCTTCAGATTTTATTCAATTAGGGTGTCATTGAATGGCTTGAACCATTGAAAGCCCTAGTTTGATTTTGGATAATTGATAAAACCTATGTACTAACCCTTGTCCCTAAGTGTTGTGAATGAGATAGGGTTGTACACACCAAGTGGTGAAGCTAGATGATGGTCATGGTGATGGTGGTGGCCAAACTTGAAGATCAAGTGCTCCAACTTGGAAAAGAAGAAAGTGAAAAACAAAACAAGTGTTGATCAAGGCAAAGGTATCAAATAGGTTTTTATTTTGGCACTCAAGACACCATAGAGGGTTGAGTGTGTTTAGGATCGATAGCTATACTATAAAGAGGGGAAATCTTTGGCTAAGCGGTCATCAAGTGCCACTAGGTAACATGATTCTTGCATATGCATTAGGGACATAGTGTGCTTACAATTAACTCTTGAAAAATGCTTTTAAAATGGTAACATATGGGCACACAAGTTCTACACTTTGTGATTAGCAACTTAGAAGCAAAGGTGAAGAGTTTGAGGAGATAGAAATAAAGAAAGGGGTCAATGCACATGACCAGATGCTGGTCTTGGCTTGACCGGACGTGTTTGGTCAGTATACCCTAGGTGGCATAGCACTTGGCCGAGAGGGCATAGCCTTGATCGTACGCTAGACCGGACGCTGGTGTGGAGTCCGGTAAAGCGTAGAAGCGAACAAGCAGCTCGGGGTCGCAATCGGACGCTGGCGAGGTTACGCGACCGGACACGACGCCAGTGCGTCAGGTCACGGCTGACGTACGCTGATGCAATCGTGGTGTGTGTGTAGAGAGAGGACTGGATGCACCGGTGAGTTCGGTCGGCCCCCGACTAAGCAACGAATTTATTTCCTTAGGGCGCCTATTTAAGGCTCTTGGCTGGCTTGGGGCTCACTCTCTTGGCATTTTGACATACTTGACATCCTTGTGAGCCTAAGCAAGCACTTTCCACTCATCTCCATTATTGATTCATTATCATAGTGAGATTTGGAGTGATTCCTAGTGTATTTGCTTGAGTGATTGCATCTAGCGGCACTTGGGGATCGTTGTGGCTGCAGATTTCTTGTTACTCTTGGTGGTTGCCGCTACCTAGATGGCTTAGAGTAGTAGATGAGCATTGGCATAAGTTGGTGATTGTTTGTGGCCATCTCCTGGTGATTTGTGAGGGGTCTTGTACCTTTCCCGGTGGAGAGCCGAAAGGTAACTATAGTGTATTGCTCGTGTCATTGAGTTATCTCACTTGTGGGTATGTTCTTACGATGCCAAGTGTTGGCTAGGTGTGTGATACCTATTAGCCGCCGAACCTCCAAGTGTTGGTCAACACAACGGGGACTAGCGTGATAGCAAGCACGTGAACCTTGGGAGAAAAATTGATTCTCTCATGTGCAATAGATTTCTCCCGATGATTGACTTGGTATTCATATTATGATTGGTTCATCTCTCTTGCCATGATGGTATAATCACTCTACTCACTCTCTCATATTTACTTTGTTTACCTTCTTGCCTAGTCAAGCTATTTAGTGTAGTTGGTCTTTGAGAGCTTGTTAGTTTTGTTAGTGAGACACTTTAGTTAGTCTTTGAGAGCTCACTAACTTAGAGAGTAGTGACATAGCCTTTGTGTGAACCTAGAGATCATAGCAACTAGAATTGTTGGTATAGGTGGCTTGCAACCCTTGTAGAGCTAGAGCAAAATTGCATTTCGCCATTTAGGTTACTAACCTTGTGCTCTAGTGAATTTGTAGAGATTTTTTAAAGGCTATTCACCCCCTCTAGCCATTTAGGACTTTTTAGCCACTCAGGTCCATTCATGTACGCGATCATCAGAAATGGCTCAACATGCAATTTTGTTCAACTTCTAGGCATAAGGCACCTATCGGCCATGTCCGCGTCGTGCCATCTCCAGTGCACTCGAACTCACTGTAGAAAATAATGCTAAAAGTACATGTATGAATCGTTAGCACTGATAGGACAATTCTAATAGGATATTAATGGTAGTTTATATCCCTATTAATTATCCTACCAGCTAAGCAAAAAGTTGATGTGGCAGTCTAATTAACGAAGAAAGAAAAGAAAAACTGATGAAATTGTTTCTTAGGAGAGAAACCAAGTCCTTGCATCAACCTATGCATGAAAAAATCATGAATTCCGCATTGGGAGGAAATGATCAGTTTCAACCTAGTAGGGGGCATGATGGGACTGCTCGCCGCTGACTCCTCTGCGCTCCCTGCCGCGTTGTGCTTGCTGTCCACCAGCCACCGTCTGCCTAGGACATGCAGGCGGCGCAGGTGCGCTCACCGTGCAGCCATCCACCTAGGCCACGCCGTGATACGCCCAAGCCACACTGGCTATGGAAACCGCGCCGCTGTGCTTGTGCTTCAGAAGAAGAGGATGAGTTGGGAGAGAGCAAGAGAAAAAGAAGCAAGATTTATTGCACGAAACACTACATTGTGTGGGGTAGTTTCTATGAATGATTTCTTGTTGACGTGGCTACTATAATAACCGTAGTTTGAACCATTGGAACTACCCTGACATAAGTTGGAAAAGAGACATGAGTTGAGGAACACAGAAAATTTGCCCTCAAGGGCATGTGCTCTCACGTGCATCACCATAGATGCACATTGTGATGTGTGTGCAGTAGGAGAGAGAAAATCTCTATCCACACACATTGCATGTGCATCTAACGGTGCATGCATATGGGGGCACATGCCCTTAAGGGCAAGAATAACTTTCCCCTTATAAGGAAGCATTGATTTCATATTTGGTGATGGCAGATCCCTGTATGAGATAATCATGCCTTGTGGTCTAAGTAGCCAAGCAAAGCATTAAGACTTTATGAGCTAGTTACCTTCTTGTTTCTTGTTTCTTTTTTCTTTTTCAGAATTGCACACTTAACATCATGGCGGAAGAAATGCCCCAAGGGCAGCACTCGATCAACGGCACAATCATGGCTCAAGACCGACATTTCCTTGAAATAACACCGACTTCTCATTCGTTGGCTGCACAATCAAGGGAACCAGATGGATCCTGCTCGGGAGGGCGTGGCAAGCCTACTCACGTGTCATCTTCGCCTACATGTACATGCCAACCATCGTAGTCACAGAATGGTGGGAGAACTGGGGACATGCCAATAGAAACAAGTGATCATTTTCTGCGTTCCTCACGGGAAAGTTATTTTTGCCCTTAAGGGCATGTGCCCCCATGTGAACTATTTGAAATAGTGCTTGTTCTTATCATCATGTAGAGTATCCTTGTAAGTGCAATCAAGCTCTAAGTGGGTTTTAGTGATGTTGACCACATAATTAAAGGACTAATGGTTGTGACAAGTGTTTGACAGCACAACTTTCTTTGTGGGTGCAAATAAACAAGGGAGGAGACCCCCAACTCAAATGGATGACTTACTATGGGTCCAAGAGCTAGTTTGATTCATTTTATATTTTGAAATTGAGTTATAGGACAAGCCATACTATCAAGGGGGATACTAATACTGTGCTGGGTGGAACCAAGTGCTCAAAACTCCATCTGCATCTCAAATAATCCCAACCACAAAAAGCCAACCAAGCCGAATTCTTATCTGTCCTGGCTAGCACGGAACCTCCGCACTCTGACGCGGAACCTCCGCGCCCCAACACGGAGGCTCCGAGGTCTGTCGGACTAGACCGTTTTGTGGGTGACTGGGGAGGTATAAATACCTCTTCACTTCACCCCCAACGGTCATCTTCTCCTCATTCACTCAGACACGAACCGAAGCTCTCTCTCTCCCAAGCTTGGTGCTCCCAACTCCCTTGCTCAAATCTTTGTGATTCCTTGAGGGATTTGGCTCTAGAGAGTGTGAGAAAGCTCATGAAGATCCTTCTCCTCTGTTCTTGTGCACTTGGTGAAGCCCTAGCCGCTTGGTGTGTTCATTACTCTTGGATCTTGGCTCCTAGATGGCTAGCGGTCGCCCGATAGTTCCCAATCCACTGTGGTTGAGCACCAGGACGTTTGTATTGCCCTTTGTGACTAAGTGGAATCCTCTAACCTATTGCCTTGGTGGTAGGTTGGAGAAGAGGAGTGAGTTGCAAGAGACTCCATAGCCTTTGTGGCTAACCTCAACAATGTGGACGTAGGCCAGCCTTTGTGGCGAACCAAACCACGGGATAAATCCTTGTGTCTCTTGTGATTGTGATTGTGATTGTGATTGTGATTGTGATTGTGATTGTGATTGTGATTGTGATTGTGATTGTGATTGTGATTGTTGTTGCTATTAATTGTGATTTGATTTGTTGTTAGGGTTTGCATCCAATCTACAAATTCCTCATCCTCTAGGTGCAACCAACTGGTTGGATAGCTCAACATAGTCCCTAGGAAGGTTGGTATTACATTCGATCTGTTTTTCATTCATTAAATTCTGTAGTAGATCGATTTCTTACTCTGATCCCTGGAGGTTCCACGTTGTTCCCCAGAACCTTCGCGCTCAGACCCGGAGGTTCCACGTTCTGACTGGTTTTGTGAAGTTGTTTAAATTGTAGAAAAAGGCCTATTCACCCCCCCTCTAGGCCACTTGCTAGATCCTTTCAATTGTTATCAGAGCAGGTTTCCTTGTAATAGCACTTAACCGTGTGAGGAAATAGCAAGTCCTAGAGAAAGGGTACCGAAGGAAGATGGAGAGGAACGCTATGAAGACGTTCCAAGTGAAGAAGAACTAGAAGCTCCTGAGGATGATCCTACAACAGCACTTGAGCAACTTCCAAAGCTCAAGCTCGGTGGGAAGGGATCCTCCAAGGGAGACAAGCAAAAAGAACAAGAACAAGAACAAGGAGAAGAAGAAACACAAAGCAAAAAGAAAAGTGGAATCAAGTCCACAACCAAGCAGCGAGTCGGAGAATGGAGATGATGATGATGAGTACTATGCTCAAAGGATTCTAAAGAGATCACTCAAGTCCAAGGCCAAGAGATCATATTCGAGTGTATCCTTTAATTATGATTCTATAAATTTGCCCACTAACACTCACATCAACATACCCACGGGCAAGTTGCCTCCATTTGATGGAACCAACTTTGCCAAGTGGAAGCATATGATGAAGGCTTACCTTACCGGTCTCCATCCAGAGTTGTGGAACATTGTGTGTGTAGATTTTGATGATCTGGAAGATCCCAAAAATCTCACACCAAGAGATATCCAAAACATACACTGCAATGCTCAAGCTACAAGTGCTCTTCTTAGTGCATTAAGTCTAGAAGAATACAACAAGGTGATTGGTTTAGAGATTGCAAATGATATTTGGGATACCCTTCACATTGCACATGAAGGGGTTAGCAAAGTGAAAAAGTCCAAGATTGATCTATTGATGGCTCAACTCGATAGATTTTTTATCAAGGATGGAGAAGGTCCTCAAGAGATGTTTGATAGATTGATGGTGATAGTTGGCAAGATTAGAGGATTGTGAGGAGATGACTTGGATGATCATCATGTTGTGAAAGTGATGTTGGAAGCTTTTGCACCTAGGAATCCAACTCTTGTCACATTGATTAGAGAGAAGAGGTTTGAGGAGTTCTCTCCTAGTGATGTGCTTGGAAGAATACTTACTCATGAGCTCATGGAGATGGAGATACAACAAAGGAAGAAGTTTGGAGAGCTAGAAGCAAAGATGGAGAGCCTAAAGGTCAAGGAGGTGGCTCTCAAGGCAAACAAATCAAACAAGGCCTTCACATCAAGCAAGTCATCAAGATCAAGATCAAGCAAAGTTGAGTTGGTTGATTCATCAAGTGACTCAAGTGATGATGAAGATAATGAAGTGTCTTCCGGTGAGATTGGTGATGTTTCTTTGTTCATAAGGAAGTACAAGAAGGGATTGAAAAGAGAGGGCTACAAGTTTGCTAAGAGGAAGTTCCCCAACAAGTTAAAGAGGAAGTGCTACAATTGTGGAAGCACGGAACATCTCATTGCCAAATGTCCTTATGAGAGCAAAGAAGACAAGAAAGATAAGAAGAAGAATGCTTACAAGAAAGATGACAAGACTCATCACAAGAAGAAGAACTATGCAGGTCAAGCTCACATTGGTCATGAATGGGATTCACATGATGATAGCTCAAGTGAAGAAGAAACAAGAAAAGTTGCAACCATTGCTATCAAGAAGAACTCTTCTTCACCGAAGCTCTTCATCGACATGACCGATGATGATGAGGGATCCACATTCCTTTGTCTCATGGGCAAAGGAGAGAAGGTAGAATCTAAAACTAAGACTAAATCCTCTCCCCTACCTAGTGATGAATCTGACATAGACTCTAGTGATGACTCTAGTGATGAATCTAGTGATGATGAAGTAAATAATTTGATAAGAAAAATGGATAAAAAAATCTAAGAACTTCATCACCAAGCTAATGGAAGAATTAGAGAAAATTCAAGCCACTCTTGCCAAACAAGAGAAACTATATGTTACTTGCAAGAAGGCTCTTGCGTCGGGAAGAAGCGAGGTTGAAACTTTACGCTTGGAAGTTGACCAAGCGGAGAGTATCATAGTCACCCTAAAGGATGATCTAAATATTCTTCAAGAAAAGAACAATGCCCTCAAAACAAGAAATGAGGAGCTTGAAGAACAATTTAGCACCCTTTGGGATAAAACCTCACATCTTACGAAAGCAAGTGAGATCTCTAATGCTTCCACTAGTAAAGGTTGTGATAAATGCTATAACGTTGATTTAGAAGCTTGTGCTACTAACCTTGCAAATATGGAAGTTATGAAGAAGGAGATTGCTAGACTCAACAATATCATAGCTAGTGGATGCATGGAAGAGGCTAGTAAGAAGCCCAAATTTATTCAAGGGAGGCATCCATTCATTAAGGATGGACTTGGTCACACTAAGGGAGGCAAGACCGGCAAGAGACATATGGTAAATGGAGTGCCGTGCATCAGATTCGAGAAGAAGGGGACCATTAGTGAGGTGCTGCCAGTGCAGACCGTGGAGGCTCCGAGCCTAAACTCGGAGGCTCCGCGCCCTAGAGGTTCTGCGCCAAAACATGGAGGCTCCAGGGTCTAGAAGCACAACAACACTAACAAAAACAAGACACAACCCCAACCAAGGCAGCGAGCTCCTAAGGCTTCTAACATTTGTCTACAGGTTAAGGAAAATCCAATTGTACCCAAAAGGAACAAGTCTGCTCACAAGCCCAAGACCCATGCATCTCAAGAGGGCATGTCCTCTAGCTATGTGTTGAGACGCAACAACCTTGGTAAAGTTGTTGCCACGTATGTTGGAAATGAGTCCAACATATATGTGAGGAGATCTCTATGGGTTCCTAAGATTCTAGTGGCTAACACTCAAGGCCCCAATGTGAATTGGGGACCTAAAAGAAGAAACTAAACTTATTTTGCAGGCATACTCCTCCGGTGGATCAAGTTGGATGCTTGATAGTGGATGTACAAATCATAAGACTGGAGAGAAGAGTATGTTCTCATCTTATGCCCAAATGGAAGGTCCAAGTGAAAACATAGTATTTGGGGATAATTCAAAAGGAGAAGTGCTTGGTGTAGGTAAAATCGCTATAACTCAAGATCATTCAATTTCTAATGTTTTACATGTTAATTCGTTAAGTTATGATTTATTGTCCGTGTCACAATTATGTGAGAAGGGCTATGATTGTCACTTTATGGATAAGGGTGTGACCACCATTAGAAGGGAGGATTCCTCTATTGCTTTTATGGGTCGCTTGAAGGGCAAGCTTTACCTAGTTGATTTCAACAAAAGTAAAGTAATGCTTGAGACTTGTTTAGTAGCAAAATCTAGCATGGGTTGGTTATGGCATCGCCGACTAGCTCATGTTGGGATAAGGAACTTGGCCAAACTTCTAAAGGAGGAACACATCCTTGGACTAACGAATATTCAATTTGAGACAGATAGGATATGTAAAGCATGCCAAGCCAGAAAGCAAGTAGGTGTACCACACCCACCAAATAGCATCGTCACTACCACAAGCCCATTAGAGCTCATCCATATGGATCTCTTTGGACCGGTTGCCTACGTTAGCTTTGGGGGTAACAAATATGGTCTTGTTATTATTGATGATTATTCTCGCTTCACGTGGGTGTTCTTTGTGTATGATAAGAGTGAAGTGCAAGGAAAGGTGAAGACCTTCATTAGAAGAGCACAAAGGGAGTTCGAGCTACCTATCAAGAAGGTGCGAAGTGACAATGGCTTCAAATTTTGCAACACCAATGTTGAAGAGTTTCTTGATGAAGAGGGCATCAAGCATGAATTCTCGGCTCCATACACTCCTCAACAAAATGGGGTGGTGGAGAGAAAGAACCGCACTCTCATTGACATGGCAAGAACAATGCTTCATGAGTATAAGACTCCGTACAACTATTGGGCCGAAGCAATCAACACAGCCTGTCATGCCATCAACCGCCTCTTTCTTCACAAGTACTACAAGAAGACTTCATATGAGCTCCTAACCGGTAACAAACCCAAGGTGTCATATTTTAGAGTATTTGGGTGCAAATGTTTCATTCTTAACAAGAAGCCCCGAAGCTCTAAATTTGCACCTAAGATTGATGATGATTTTCTTCTTGGTTATGGTCCAAACGAGCACGCCTATCGGGTTTTCAATCTTTTGATCGGAAGAACTAAAATCACAATAGACATGACATTTGATGAATCTAATGGCTCTCAAGTGGAGCAAGTTGATCTAGATGTTGTAGGAAAAGAATAGCCGCCTTGTGAAGCAATCAAGCATATGGCCACAGGTGATGTGAGACCCGTTGAAGCTATTGAAGAAGAAGAACCTCCACTCCAAGCTTCAACACCACTCCAAGGGCCAACTGTTGTCCCAAGTCCTGTGAACCTGTAGGACGTGGAGGCTCTACGCCTGAACACGGAGGCTCTAGGACCCGGAGGCTTCATGCCTGGACGCGGAGGCTCCGAGGTCTGGGACAACAATCACCAAGAGGATGAATAAATTCAAGATAATGAGCATCAAGCTGATGAAGATGATGACAACCAACCCCTACATCAACCTTCAGGCAGACCACCTCACCCAAGAGTCCATCAAAGTGTACAACAGGATCATCCCATTGATAATATCCTTGGGAGCATAAGAAAGGGGGTAACAACTCGATCTCGTCTAGCAAATTTTTGTCAATTTTACTCATTTGTTTCCTCCTTGGAACCACTTAAGGTAGATGATGCTCTTAAGGATCCAGATTGGGTGATGGCTATGCAAGAAGAGTTGAATAACTTTGAGAGAAATCACGCTTGGGAGTTAGTGGAAAGACCTAAGAATAATGTAATTGGCACCAAGTGGGTATTCCAAAACAAGCAAGATGAACATGGTGTGGTGACAAGGAACAAGGCAAGATTGGTTGCTCAAGGATTCACTCAAGTTGAAGGACTAGACTTCGAAGAAACATTTGCACCGGTGGCAAGACTTGAAGCAATCCGAATGCTCCTAGCCTTTGCCGTCCATCATGATTTCAAGCTATATCAAATGGATGTGAAGAGTGCTTTTCTCAATGGTCCACTCTCTGAGCTAGTCTATGTGAAGCAACCACCGGGATTTGAAGATCCAAAGCATCCTCACCACGTCTACAAACTCCATAAGGCACTCTATGGGCTTAAGCAAGCACCAAGAGCATGGTATGAATGCCTTAAGGAATTCTTGCTCAAGCAAGGCTTTGAAATAGGCAAAGCCGACACTACTCTCTTCACAAGAAAGATTAAAAATGATATATCTGTGTGCCAAATATATGTCGATGATATAATATTTGGTAGTACTAATCAAACTTTGTGTGAAGAATTTAGTAGGGTTATGACAAAGAGGTTTGAGATGTCTATGATGGGCGAATTGACGTTCTTCCTCGGATTTCAAGTCAAGCAATTGAAGGAAGGAACATTCATATGTCAAACAAAGTACATAAGAGATATACTCAAGAAGTTTGATATGGTGAATGCCAAGCCCATCAAGACACCTATGCCAACAAATGGGCACCTAGACTTGGATAAAGGTATATTGTTCCATGATTAGCTCCCTACTTTACTTATGTGCATCTAGGCCGGATATTATGCTTAGCATGTGCATGTGTGCTAGATTTCAAGCTAACCAGAAAGAGTGCCATCTTATGGTTGTTAAGAGAATCTTGAGATATTTAGTACGCACTCCTAACTTTGGCTTGTGGTATCCTAAGGGCTCCAATTTCAATCTACTTGGGTATTCGGATTTCGATTACGCCGGCTACAAGGTAGAAAGAAAAAGTACATCAGGGACATGTCAATTCCTTGGATGGTCCCTAGTGTCTTGGAGCTCTAAGAAGCAAAATTCTATAGCCCTTTCCACCGCTGAAGCTGAGTATGTGGCGGCCGGTGCATGATGTGCCCAACTACTTTGGATGAAGCAAACCCTTAATGATTACGGATGTCGCCTTACCAAAATCCCACTCTTGTGTGACAATGAAAGTGCCATAAAGCTTGCAAACAATCCCGTAAGCCACTCAAGAACTAAGCACATAGACATTCGTCATCATTTCTTGAGAGACCACGAAACCAAAGGAGATATCACAATTCACCATGTGAGCACTGAAAAGCAACTAGCCGATATATTCACAAAGCCTCTTGACGAGTGAAGGTTCTGTGCTTTGAGGAGTGAACTAAATATACTTGACTCTCATAACGTGGTTTGAAATCTTGCATGCCTCTGACTGTTATTTCCTACTCAAACTCGATAGGTTTGCAAAATGTTAATAAGTGTTTCAAAATGTTGTTTCTCATGTTCAATCTTGTCTCTAGTAGCTATGGTTATGTGCTAATTATTTTGCTGGCTAGCAACAAGATACAAGAAGTTCATGACTATTAATTAAAACACTTAGAATTTCCTTGAAATACAGACCAAGTTTCTGCTCGGAGTCAGATCGTGGAGGCTCTGCGTTTTCTCACGGAGGTTCTACGGCTCGGAGGTTCCGCGGTCTAGCGCGGAGGCTCCGCGCCCTGACAGACGGTTAGGGTTTGGGTAAAAATCAAATCTTTTCTCTCTTTCCCTTTTTACCCCTCCCAGTAACTTCTCTGAGTTATTGGGGACTCTTTTGAGCTGCACCGCTCCCTTCTCTCTCGCAAGTGCGCTCGCTCTCACCATCACCGTTGTCGTGGTCACGCTGCCGCTGCTGCATCGTCGCCCCACTCCTCTGTGTTGTGTGGACGTTTGTGGTGGTGGTGTTGGAGGCTGAGGCTCAAGGGGAGCCCCGTAGTGGAGGAGGAGAAGCCACTCAAGTCGTCGCCCAAAGGATTCGTCGTCAACCGGCAAAATCCTTGATTCTCTGGCCACGCTCATGACTGGAGGGTGCTCTTTGAGGCCGTCATCGACTAGTGCAGCCCATCTCTCATCCGTTTTCTCTCATACAAGGTGAAACCCTAATTTCACATTTAATTCATTTTGGGGTCATCATTTCAATTGATTCCTTGCGTAGATGTATTTGTTATCGTTCTCTAGAGCTAGATTTGATAGTACATGGCACTAGATTTGAGTAGAAAGTTGAATCAAATTTAGGCTTATTCACCAGAACGCAGAGGCTCCATGGTTCTACGCGGAGGCTCCGGCTCCCACGCTAGAGCACGGAGGTTCCGCGGTCTGGATGAACTGATAGCCTTGGTTTGATTCAAAATTCTACTCAAATGTCTTGTGATGCTGCTATTATGTTTGGCTATAGTTTCTTATACGGTTCTACGTGGTTTTCTTTAGATGGAAGGTGATCCAAGTCAGAGGCGTGAGAAGCGATCCAAAGGGAATCTTGATCCAGTAGACCGGGAGATCAGAGGTCTTGTATTTTGAGAGCTACAGAGTGGCAGTGGGCAGCAAAGCCATAGCAGTGAGCAGCAAGCTCATGGTAGAGGCAACCACAAGCTCCCATCTAGGAGAGGTGGTGGGCAAGGCAGCGACAGTAGTGCTGGTCGTGGCACTAGACGAGGTGTTGCTGTACATGGTGAAGGACCAGCTGATGATGGAGGAAGAGAAGGGAAGACAATTCCAGCTATTGGTGCTCTAGGCACACCCCTCAGTTTTTAGAGTTTGATCAATCCTATATGGTTCAGTATCAGGGTGCCCCAGTGAGGAGAGAGCCAGTGATATATGATCATGGAGTTCAAAGGCAGCACAATAATTATCACAACTTGAGAGTGCAAGTCAAGAGAGCTAGGGCAGCAAATCCCTATACTTGGTTGAATGATAGAGGAATGGACTACAGATTTTGGTCACTCTTTCAATTTGACTTCTACAAGACTGCCATTCTAGCCAAAGAGAAGAAAATAGTTTAGATGAAGTATATTGATTGGGATCACATTGAGAGCATGAACACTTCTGAATCCTAGAGAGTGATAGATATAGTGACTGAGCATGGGCTGAAAGATATCATGGGTTTTCAATATGATTGGAATAGAGAGATCCTAGCTCAGTTTCACGCCACTTTCTTCCATGATGTAGCAAATGAGACCATTCATTGGATGACGGAAGGAGTTCACTACAAGATAGATTTCACCACCTTTGCTCGTCTTCTTGGCTTTGGAAGGGGAGACAGATTTGCTGACACCATTCACACTGAGAATGTAATGAGGCCTGAGGATATTGTCTTTGCTTATGAGAGGAGAGACTTGGAAGATGGGAAGACAGTGGGGCTGAATTCTTTCTACTATGCCATGAACAATCTTTTTAGAGAGACTATCAACCCAAAAGGTGGTGACTCAACTTCTCTGAGGAAGTATGCAAAGAACCTGCTAGCAAGGATGGCACCTGGTAGTGATGCATTCTCCATCAGTAGATTCATTTGGGCTAAGTTGAGTGATTCCATGGATGATGCCAGAAATGACCTGCCCTATGCACCTTATGTCATGTACATCATTGAGAGGGTGACCGGCATCGAGTTCAAGAAGGATGTGGAGCATAGGCCCTACAAGTTGACCTAGTGGCAGCACATGGGATGGGAGGCGCTTGTTGGGGCAGCAGGCACGTCAGTTGCAGCAGAGGGTAGACCTTCTCACAGGGCTGGCAGCAGCAGACCTCCTTCCCACCACAGGTCTAGGGGGAGCAAGCTCAAGGAGTTGCTCAAGAACATCTTTTGTATGTGTTAGTATGCTGTAGATGCTGCATATGAGGGAAGGAAAGACATCAATGACATGAGAAGGCAGATGGGACTTGTGACTAGAGAGATTCCACCTCCACCTGTGTTTCCTCCATATGAGGACTCTAGCGAGGATGAGCCCAAGATGGATATACCACATGATCATGAGACACTTGGTGAGAGGATGAGTTCCATCAGGCGAGAGAGAGGGCAGCCTAGGCCACAGAGACACACAACAACTACTCACCGAGCCGGCAGGGCTGTTGTGAGTGACAGTGACGAGGAGTCCGGTGAGAGGACTGTTTCAGGCAACATGCAGCAAACCGACCTGGCAGATGATGATGACAGTGACATTGGCAGTGACTGGAGCAAGGAGCAGTGAGATGACAGGGCTTTACCTCTCTTGTTCTCTCCCTTTTTGGCACCTATTGACAAAGGGGGAGAGCAAGATTGAGATGTTACTTTTGTCATCATCATCATCGTGAGTTGTGAGAGTCAAGGTCGTTTCGAACTCTCTTTCTTAGTGGTCTGTAATACACTTTGTTTCGCCTTTGTGTGGCGATTGGTGGTCATGGACATGGATATGTGAACTATGTGTAATGGTACGCTAGATCTGTGGTAGAACTTCTTTATATTCTTAATTTTCTAGCATCTTAGATCTATGTGGTGTTTGTTTTTGTATGTGATGCCTTCTGTTCTGTTGAAAATATTCTATGTATGCAGAATGCGGAGGTTCCACGCTCAGGCCCGGAGGCACCGTGGTCTGCAGAACTAGGATATTTTCTTTTGTGCATAAACTGTCATACGCATCACGGATTATTACTTGTGACACAGATCTTTTGCACCCCACGATGGCATGAATACAATGGATCCATCACACTTGCTCTTAACATATGCAAAGTATGTCTTGAAGGGATATTTTTATAATTCCAAACAAATCTTGCATATATTAAGGGGGAGCCCTTGTATCCATGCTATCAAAAGCTCAATCTTTCAATTAAATGTAAGCTTTAATTGTGTTGTCAACATTTACCAAAAAGGGGGAGATTGTAAGTGCAATCAAGCTCTAAGTGGGTTTTGGTGATGTTGACCACATAATTAAAGAACTAATGGCTGTGACAAGTGTTTGATAGCACAACTTTCTTCGTGGGTGCAAAGAAACAAAGGAGGAGACCCCCAACTCAAATG
Source organism: Saccharum hybrid cultivar R570 (assembly GCA_038087645.1). Classification (NCBI taxonomy): domain Eukaryota; kingdom Viridiplantae; phylum Streptophyta; class Magnoliopsida; order Poales; family Poaceae; genus Saccharum; species Saccharum hybrid cultivar. The sequence goes on along the minus strand of JAQSUU010000191.1, from coordinate 2,264,180 downwards.
GATGACTTACTATGGGTCCAAGAGCTAGTTTGATTCTTTTTATATTTTGAAATTGAGTTATAGGACAAGCCATACTATCAAGGGGGATACTAATATTGTGCTGGGTGGAACCAAGTGCTCAAAACTCCATCTGCATCTCAAATAATCCCAGCCACAAAAAGCCAACCGAGCCGAATTCTTATCTGTCCTGGCTAGCACGGAACCTCCGCGCTCTGACGTGGAACCTCCGCGCCCCAACGCGGAGGCTCCGGGGTCTGTTGGACTAGACCATTTTGTGGGTGACTGGGGAGGTATAAATACCTCTTCACTTCACCCCCAACGGTCATCTTCTCCTCATTCACTCAGACACGAAATGAAGCTCTCTCTCTCCCAAGCTTGGTGCTCCCAACTCCCTTGCTCAAATCTTTGTGATTCCTTGAGGGATTTGGCTCTAGAGAGTGTGAGAAAGCTCATGAAGATCCTTCTCCTCCATTCTTGTGCACTTGGTGAAGCCCTAGCCGCTTGGTGTGTTCATTACTCTTGGAGCTTGGCTCCTAGACAGCTAGCGGTCACCCGATAGCTCCCAATCCACTGTGGTTGAGCACCGGGACGTTTGTATTGCCCTTTGTGACTTAGTGGAATCCTCTAACCTATTGCCTTGGTGGTAGGTTGGAGAAGAGGAGTGAGTTGCAAGAGACTCCATAGCCTTTGTGGCTAACCTCAACAACGTGGCCGTAGGCCAGCCTTTGTGGCGAACCGAACCACGGGATAAATCATTATGTCTCTTGTGATTGTGATTGTGATTGTGATTGTGATTGTGATTGTGATTGTGATTGTGATTGTTGTTGCTATTACTTGTGATTTGATTTGTTGTTAGGGTTTGCATCCGATCTACAAATTCCTCATCCTCAAGGTGCAACCAACTAGTTGGATAGCTCAACATACTCCCTAGGAAGGCTGGTGTTACATTCGATCTGTTTTTCATTCGTTAAATTCCACAGTAGATCGATTTCTTACTCTGATCCCCGGAGGTTTGAAAGCCCAAGTTTGGTTTTGGTAATTAAGGACACCAAGTTGCTAATGCCATGTGTTAAGTATTTTGAGTTAGGCATAAGCAACACACGTGATGAAGGAGCATGTGGCATGGAGTGATGGCCACAAGATCACAAGTGATAGAGATGCACATAATATGGTGTACATGATGATCAAGTGGAAGAGAAGGAACTAAGAGCGCAAGGCAAATGTATAACCATAGGGTTTTCCTTTTGTTGGTCTAAGATGAGTAGAGAAGTGATTGACCGGGTTTAGGATACATAGCCGACTATCAAGAGGGGCAATCATGGTTAGCTCGGAAATCAAGTGCCATCAGATCATTGTCTTGAGCATATGCATTCGGATCTAGTAAAAGAGCTAACATAACACCTTGAGAAATGATTGTGAAATGCTAACACACATGCACATGGTGGTGTACACTTGATAGTGTTAGCACATTTGTGAAAGCGGTGAAGTTTAAGCGGTAGAGAAGGGTTTGGGTTCTTCTCTCCCTCCCGCCGAGCTTGCGAGGCGGGATTTGGCGCTTTTTGGAGAAGTGAAATGCCTATTTTCTGCTGCACCGGAAGTTGGAAAAGAAACGGAGGCGAACGGAGGTCACTATGGTGACCAGACGCTGCACCGGACGCGGTCACGGTTTGACCAGCGCGTCCGGTCAGTTCATTCGGTCACTACGCCTAGGGTTAGTGACCGGACGTTGGTCTGGCCTGACCAGCGTGTCCGGTCAGTTCACTTGTGCGCAGAAGCAGAGTGAGCGACCGGTGCGTCCGGTCCTTCAGAGAACCAGCACGTCCGGTCAGGCGTCCAGAGGGGCAGAGAGCGCAGGAGTGATGATCGGACGCATCCGGTCGTTGAGGGAGCTTACTGGACTCTAACCGTACGCTGGCACTGTCGTGTCCGGTCATTCGCTAGGGCGTGTCTGGTCGTTGCTTCGCGGGCTCGCGGTGCTGAGCGATCGGCGCGTCCGGTCAGTTGACCAGCGTGTCCGGTCATACGCTAGAGCGCGTCCGGTCATAGCAACGGTAACTTATGACGCGCACTGTTCACGTTTGTCCTGTAGTGACCGGACGCGTTCGGTCACCCTGACCGGTGCGTCCGGTCATCCCGATTTGAACTGCGTCGTCTGTAATGGCTAGCTGCGTACCCCTTCATTATAAATAGACGTTGGCCGGGGTTTGAGGGTAACTCTTGCACATTTTGAGAACTAGAGACATACTTTGAGCTAGAGAACAACCCCTCCACTCATCTCTTTGCTTAGTTGCACATCTTGAGTGAGATTCAAGTGCATTGCTTGAGAGTTGCATTCTAGATGCACTTGATCTTCGAGTTGCTACGGATTTCTTGTTACTCTTCCGTGTTTCCCGACACGGTAGACGGCTTGGAGCAGCGGAGGTGATTGAGCTCACAATTGGAGATTGTTGGAGCCTTCACCAAGTGTTGTAAGGGGTTCTTGATCCTTCCCCACGAGAGTTCGCAAATTGGATACTCTAGTGGAGCTCGTGGCTTGGAGGATCCCTATCTTGTGTGCGGTTGTGCGGCGCCCGCCGAGGGCTCGACTTTTGATAGTCGATTAGCTCACGAACCGATAAGTGGGTGTATCGCCACAACGGGGAGTAGCTTGCCGGGAAACAAGTGAACCTCGGGATAAATTCTTGTGTCATTCTCTTCCCGAGGATTTCTCTCATGTGATTGATTTATTGGTACTTCTCATCTCTACACGGCGGTATAATCACTCGAAGCTCTTCTCTCGTATTACTTCTTGTTTCTAGCTTGAAGTTGTTGTTGTGTTTAGTGGATAGCCTTGTACTAGACTTGTGTAGGTGGCTTGCTTAATTAGTTAGAGCTAGTGCTTTTGCTTCGCCACCTTTCTTACTAACTTGTGGTTAAGTAATTCTTGTAGAAGTTTTAATTAGGCTATTCACCCCCCCTCTAGCCTATTTGGACCTTACAAGTGGTATCGGAGCCGAGGCACCGTTTATTTGAGGCTTAACAACCTACGGTAAAAAAAATGGCTCAATTAAGCTTGCATATCAACAACACCAAGAAGGCACCTCACTTTGATGGCACAAATTATGCATATTAGAAGGTTAAGATGACCGCACACCTAAAGTCAATAAATAGAGAAGTGTGGAAGGTCACCGAAACAAAATTTGAGGTTGCTAATCCGGAAGCACCTACACCGGTGGAAGAGAAGAAGCTCCAATGCAATGACATTGCCATTAGTGCTCTTCATGAGGCATTAGATGACAAGACATTTGAGCAAGTAAAGAACATAGAAGTTGCACATGATGCTTGGGCCAAGCTAGAAGAAACATTTGAGGGCACCGAAGGCACAAAGACCGCTAAAGCATATATCTTGCAAGAAAAATTTTCAAGCTTCAAGATGCAAGATGATGAAAGTGTACCGGAGATATTTCATAGGTTGCAAGTCATTGTCAATGAGCTCAAGGCACTTGGTGAGGAGGTCAAGGATAGTCAATTCTCTATGAAGTTCTTGAGAAGTCTACCCAAGAGATTTGATACATTGATCACCGTGCTAGTGAGGACTACATTGAAGGATTCAACTTCTCAACAAATATTCCAAGAAGTGATGACCGATGATTCATATAGAGAAAATGATGAGAAGGATGAGTTGGTCAAGAAGAAGAAGAAAGAAAATGAGAAGAAAGATGATGAAAAGAAGAAGAGTGTGGCATTCAAAGCCACCACATCCAAGGGCAAATCTAAGATTGAATCATCAAGTGATGAAGACTCAAACTCTTGTGATACTGATGACATTGATGAGAAGATGGCTCTCTTTGTCAAGCAATTTGGAAAATTCATGAAGAAGAAAGGCTTTCGTGCAAGAAGGAGGAAGAACTCATCTAAGAAGAATGAGCATACCATGAGATGTTTTAGATGCCATAGCAAGGACCATCTCATTGCAAAATGTTCTTATGATAGTGATGATGAAGATGCTATCAAGAAAGAAAGGAAGAAGCAAAAGAAGAAGCTAGAGAAGAAGGAAAGCTCTTATAAGAAGAAGAATGATTCTCATGTTGCTACATGGGATAGTGATGATTCCTCAAGTGATGATGAGGATGACAACAAGAGCAAGAAGAAGGGACATGCTAGCATTGCCATCCAAGAGAAGGTCTCCCTCTTCGACACTCCATCGTGCTTCATGGCTAAGGCCGCTAAGGTATCATCCGACGATGAGAGTGATCATGATAATGCTAGTGATAGTGATAGTGATGAAGAAGAATTCACTAAAGATGAACTAATCACTATGCTAGAAGATTGCACTCAACATTTTAAGAAATCTAGAAAGGAGTGCAAGGGCTTGCTTAAGGAAAAGAAAAACCTTATGCAAGAACTTGATGAGCTTAGGGCATCTTATGAGAGTCTAAAGGTAGACCATAAGAAGCTTCAAAAGTCTCACACCAAGCTTGAAGAAGCTCATTCCTCTCTAGTTGAAAAATGTGAAAACATGCCAACTAATGTTGAGAAAGCTAAAACTTGCAACATAGGCATATCATGTGATATAATTGATGAATCTTGTCATAAGCCTATTATTGTTGCTCCCACTAACCCTTCATGTAGCTCATCTACATCATCCTCATCTAGTAGTGATGGTTTCACTTGTGACTCCACACTTATAGTTGAGAATGAAAATCTCAAGAAGGAGGTAAAAGAGCTCAATCACACATTAGCTAAGGCTTATGGTGGTGAAGACCGCTTGCTTATGTGCTTGGGTAGCCAAAGAGCTTCTCTCTATAAAGAGGGATTGGGCTATAACCCCAAGAAAGGCAAGGCCGCTTTTGCTCCTCACAAGACTCATTTTGTGAAGAACAATGGTAGCTATTGCAAAAGTTGCAAGCAAGTTGGTCACATAGAGCAACATTGTATGAACAAGAAATCCAATGCAAATGTATCCTCAATTAAGTTTGATTCTTTCTATATGCTTACCAAGGGTACAAATGGTGTTCATGCTAAGTTCATTGGTACACCATGGATGGGCTCAAAGAAGAAAGCCATTTGGGTACCAAAGAGCTTAGTCTCTAACCTTGGAGGACCCAAACAAGTTTGGGTACCTAAAAAGAATTGATCTTATCTTGTAGATCAATTACAAAGCTAGAGGAAGGCATTGGGTGCTTGATAGTGGGTGCACTCAACATATGACCGGAGACTCTTGTATGTTTAATTCAATTGGATACAAGCCAAAATGGTGGTTTTGATGCTATCACTTTTGGCAACAATAAGAAAGGCAAGGTCAAGAGGCTTGGTAAAATTGCTATCTCAAATGACATGAGCATTTCTAATGTGTTGCTAGATGAGAGCTTGGATTTCAATCTTTTATCGGTGGCACAACTTTGTGATCTTGGCTTCAAGTGCATATTTGATAGTGATGATGTTGAAGTCATAAGTGTTGATGGATCAAATTTGATATTCAAAGGATTTAAACATGGTAGCTTATACTTAGTTGACTTCAATGATAGTGAGACACAATTGACATCATGCTTGCTTAGTAAATCTAGTATGGGATGGTTGTGGCATAGAAGGCTTGGTCATGTTGGAATGAAACAATTGAACAAACTTTTGAGGCATGACTTAGTTAGAGGCTTGAAAGATGTGACTTTTGAAAAGGATAAATCATGTAGTGCTTGTCAAGCCGGCAAACAAGTTGGAAATACACATCCTAGTAAGAGTGAAATGAGCACATCAAAGGCATTTGAGCTATTGCACATGGACTTATTTGGGCCAACAACATACACTAGCATTGGTGGCAACAAGTATGGTTTTATGATTGTTGATGACTACACTAGATACACTTAGGTGTTCTTTCTCTATGACAAGAGTGATGTTTATGATCTATTCAAGTCTTTTGTCAAGAGAGTGCAAAATGAATTTGAGACTACCATCAAGAAGATTAGAAGTGATAATGGTAGTGAGTTCAAGAACACAAGAATTGAAGATTTGTGTGATGATTTTGGTATTGGACATCAATTCTCACCAACATACACTCCTCAATCAAATGGTGTAGTTGAAAGGAAAAATAGAACCTTGATTGATATGGCTAGATCAATGCTTAGTGAATACAATGTTAGTCATTCATTTTGGAGTGAAGCCATCAACATGACTTGCTATTGTAGCAATCGTCTCTATTGCCATGGGAAGCTTGGAAAGACACCATATGAGCTATTGAATGGAAGAAAGCCCAACATTGCATACTTTAGAGTGTTTGGTTGCAAATGCTATATTCTCAAGAAAGGCACTAGATTGAGCAAGTTTGAAAAGAAATGTGATGAAGGGTTCTTACTTGGTTATTCTACCACAAGCAAAGCATATAGAGTTTGGAATCTCACAAATGGCACCTTAGAAGAAGTTCATGATGTTGAGTTTGATGAAACCCAAGGGTCTCAAAATGAAGCTCAAAACCTTGATGATGTGAGAGGAGATCAATTGTCAAATGCAATGAAGAACATGGATATTGGTGATATAAGGCCGATGCAAGTTGATGATGATGATATTCATGGGATCAACCAAAGTGTGCAAATTGATATAAATCAAGCAAGTTCTAGTGGTACTCATGATGAAGCTCAAGTTCAAGGTCAAACAAGTGGAAGCAATCAACTCCCAATACTCCAACCTACTAGCATTGCAAGAGATCATCCATTGGATCAAATCATTGGTGGAATTCAAAGTGGTGTTCAAACTAGATCAAGACTAGCATCCTTTTGTGAGCACTACTCATTTGTGTCACTTGAAGAACCTAAGAAATTAGAAGATGCTTTGAAGGATTCCGATTGGGTAAATGCCATCCATGAAGAACTAAACAACTTTGCTAGAAATCAAGTTTGGAAACTTGTTGAGAGGCCAAAGAACTACAATGTGATTGGTACTAAGTGGGTCTTTAGAAACAAGCAAGATCAAGATGGCATGGTTGTGAGGAACAAAGCAAGATTAGTAGCACAAGGATACACTCAATTTGAGGGTCTTGACTTTGGAGAGACATATGCACCGGTTGCAAGATTGGAAGCAATTAGAATCTTATTAGCATATGCTTGTGCACACAACATCAAGCTCTATCAAATGGATGTCAAGAGTGCATTTCTCAATGGCTACATCAATAAAGAAGTTTATGTTGAGCAACCTCCTGGTTTTGAAGATGACAAGAAGCTCGACCATGTTTACAAGCTAAAGAAGGCATTGTATGGTTTGAAGCAAGCACCTAGAGCATGGTATGAGAGGTTGAGGGACTTTCTCCTCTCTAAAGGGTTCAAGATGGGAAAGGTTGACACCACTCTCTTCACCAAGAAGCTTGGAAGTGACTTGTTTGTGTTGCAAATCTATGTGGATGACATTATCTTTGGATCAACTAACCAAGACTTTTGTGAAGAGTTCGGAAATATGATGGCTAATGAGTTTGAGATGTTTATGATTGGAGAACTTAGTTACTTCCTTGGACTTCAAATCAAGCAAATAAAGAATGGCACTTTTGTAAGTCAAGGCAAGTACATCAAGGACATGATCAAGAAGTTTGGATTGCACGATGCTAAGCAAATGAGTACACCAATGGGCATAAATGATCGATTAGGTGTTGATGCTAGTGGAAATATGGTAGATCAAAAGCTATACCGGTCTATGATTGGAAGTTTGCTCTATGTCACCGCTTCAAGGCCGGATGTGATGTTTAGTGTGTGCAAGTGTGCAAGATATCAAGCTTCACCTAGAGAAAGTCACTTGAAAGCAACTAAGAGGATATTGAGATATCTTAAGAGCACTCATGATGTTGGATTATGGTTTCCAAAGGGGTCTAATTTTGAGTTGATTGGATATTCGGACTCCGACTATGGTGGATGCAAGATTGATAGAATGAGCACAAGTGGCACTTGTCAATTGCTTAGAAGGTCTCTTGTTTCATGGTCATCAAAGAAACAAAATAGTGTTGCACTATCTACCGCTGAGGCCGAATATATTAGTGCCGGTAGTTGTTGTGCACAATTGCTTTGGATGAAGGCCACCTTGAATGATTTTGGAATCAAGTTCAAGAATGTGCCATTGTTTTGTGACAATGAAAGTGCTATCAAGATGACACAAAATCCAGTTCAACATTCAAGAACCAAGCACATTGACATAAGGCATCACTTCATAAGAGACCATCAACAAAAGGGTGATATTAGCATTGAGAGCATTGGCACCGAAGATCAACTAGCCGATATCTTTACAAAGCCACTTGATGAGAAGAGATTTTACAAGTTAAAGAATGAATTGAACATACTTGACTTCTCCAACTTGAAATGAGTGCACCCCCCCCACATTCTTATATGACATGCCTCTCCTCCAACATAGCAAGGTAAAATTGTTTGACATATCATCCATACTTTGCTAAGGACATGTTTAGAACATATAGACATATTTGCATGACAAATAGGCTCATTCATGAAAATCAAATGATTTTGATGTATATATGGTACCACTATTGCTTCTATATTTGATTGATCTAGTGGTAGCATATGACATGTTTGTGGGCTTGCAAACCTAGTGTTGAATCTAGTAAATGAGCTCATGATGTGTAATTCAACATGGTCAAGATAACCCTTATACTTTATGAGGTGTGAAGAAGCTTGTCCTTGGGTCAAACCGAATTACATATTCTAGGCAAGTGATCTAGATTAAACCATAATTTGGACTCCCTCATATTGATTGACTTATCTATCACTAAAATTGGCACTTTTTTGGTGATTGTTGACAAAGGGGGAGAGAAAAGTCATAAAGATATTGCAAAGAGAGAGTAAAATATAATAAGGGGGAGAGAAAGCACAAAGATAGAAAAGTTACGTTACAAAGGGGGAGAAAGGGATTAAAATTGAGCACACAAGTAGGCGGAGCAAGCTCATGAATTATTTGTTGCATTTGTATGTGCATTAACATGATGATGTGTTGCATTGCAAAGCTTAAATTCATATTCATATTTGCATGGTGTTTGCTAGAAATAAAACTTGAATGATGATTTGTTGAAAGTAGCTTTACAAGCGGTATCTAGACACCTTTGCTTATAATGTTGATCTCACGGGATATTTTAGTGTTTGTGATCTTTACAAGTGATGTATTACAAGTGGTGTCTAGCTACATCGATGCTAAGGATGGTATATAAAGGCAACTCCGATTGGTATCACGCTTCAAAGGTCTATTCTATATACCTTAGCATCAATTTGATAGTAGTAACTCTCCCAAAATTCAAATCCATACATATGTGCATAATTGAACCAAACTCATGGAAGCACATATGTAGGGGGAGATAATACTATCGAAATTGAAAAATTGATTTTATTTCATATCTTTGTGATGGTTGTCATCAATTACCAAAAAGGGGGAGATTGAAAGCCCAAGTTTGGTTTTGGTAATTAATGACACCAAGTTGTTAATGCCATGTGTTAAGTGTTTTGAGTTAGGCATAAGCAACACCCGTGATGAAGGAGCATGTGGCATGGAGTGATGGCCACAAGATCACAAGTGGTGGAGATGCACATAATATGGTGTACATGATGATCAAGTGGAAGAGAAGAAACTAAGAGCACAAGGCAAAGGTATAACCATAGGGTTTTCCTTTTGCGGTCTAAGATGAGTAGAGAAGTGATTGATCGGGTTTAGGATACATAGCCGACTATCAAGAGGGGCAATCACGGTTAGCTCGGAAATCAAGTGCCACTAGATCATTGTCTTGAGCATATGCATTAGGATCTAGTAAAAGAGCTAACATAACGCCTTGAGAAATGATTGTGAAATGCTAACACACATGCATATAGTGGTGTACACTTGGTAGTGTTAGCACATTTGTGAAGGCGGTGAAGTTTAAGCGGTAGAGAAGGGTTTGGGTTCTTCTCTCCCTCCTGCCGAGCTTGCGAGGCAGGATTCGGCGCTTTTTGGAGAAGTGAAATGTCTATTTTCTGCTGCGCCGGAAGTTGGAAAAGAAACGGAGGCGAACGGAGGTCACTGTGGTGACCGGACGCTGTCACGGTTTGACCAGCGCGTCCGGTCAGTTCATTCGGTCACTACGCCTAGGGTTAGTGACCGGACGCTTGTCTGGCCTGACCAGCGCGTCCGGTCAGTTCACTTGTGCGCAGAAGCAGAGTGAGCGACCGACGCGTCCGGTCCTTCAGGAAACCGGCACGTTTGGTCAGGCGTCCAGAGGGGCAGAGAACGCAGGAGTGATAATCGGACGCGCGGCGCGTCCGGTCACGTACGATCGGACACGTCCGGTCGTTGAGGGAGCTTACTGGACTCTAACCGGACGCTGGCACTGTCGCGTCTGGTCATTCGCTAGGGCGCGTCCGGTCGTTGCTTCGCGGGCTCGCGGTGCTGAGCGATCGGCGCGTCCGGTCAGTTGACCAGCGTGTCCGGTCATACGCTAGAGCGCGTCCGGTCATAGCAACGGTAACTTCTGACGCGCACTATTCTTGCTTGTCCTGTAGTGACCAGACGCGTCCGGTCATCCCGATTTGAACTGCGTCGTCTGTAACGGCTAGCTGCGTACCCCTTCGTTATAAATAGACGTTGGCCGGGGTTTGAGGGTAACTCTTGCACATTTTGAGAACTAGAGACATACTTTGAGCTAGAGAACAACCCCTCCACTCATCTCTTTGCTTAGTTGCACATCTTGAGTGAGATTCAAGTGCATTGCTTGAGAGTTGCATTCTAGAGGCACTTGATCTTCGAGTTGCTGCGTATTTCTTGTTACTCTTCCGTGTTTCCTGATACGGTAGACGACTTGGAGCAGCGGAGGTGATTGAGCTCACAATTGGAGATTGTTGGAGCCTTCACCAAGTGTTGTAAGGGGTTCTTGATCCTTCCCCGCGAGAGTTCGCAAATTGGATACTCTAGTGGAGCTTGTGGCTTGGAGGATCCCTATCTTGTGTGCGGTTGTGCGGCGCCCGCCGAGGGCTCGACTCTTGATAGTCGATTAGCTCACGAACCGACAAGTGGGTGTATCGCCACAACAGGGAGTAGCTTGCCGGGAAGCAAGTGAACCTCGGGATAAATTCTTGTGTCATTCTCTTCTCGAGGATTTCTCTCGTGTGATTGATTTATTGGTACTTCTCATCTCTACACGGCGGTATAATCACTCGAAGCTCTTCTCTCGTATTATTTCTTGTTTCTAGCTTGAAGTTGTTGTTGTGTTTAGTGGATAGCCTTGTACTAGACTTGTGTAGGTGGCTTGCTTAATTAGTTAGGGCTAGTGCTTTTGCTTCGCCACCTTTCTTACTAACTTGTGGTTAAGTAATTCTTGTAGAAGTTTTAATTAGGCTATTCACCCCCCTCTAGCCTATTTGGACCTTACAAGGTTCCACGTTGTTCCCCGAAACCTCCGCACCCTGGAACCTCCGCGCTCAGACCCGGAGGTTCCGCGTTCTGACTGTTTTTCGTGAAGTTGTTTAAATTTCAATCCTGGGCTCCAAAGAAGCCGCATCCCCAGAAAGCCGCTCGGTCATCGCTCGCCCACAGTGCTACAGCTTGTGCACCTTCAACTCCCGGTTTTGGAGCTGGTGCTGCATTCTATGCGAAAGAAATCAAGCCTGCAACACTTTGCATTGAAAGAATTTCTGAGAAAAAAATGAAGGATTCCAAAACCGAAATAACATTGTTCATCCCTTTGGCATGAAGGATTTGTGCATAGGAAAAAAGGAGAAATGTTTTGCTCGGCTACTGATACAGGGCCTGCCATCATCAAATATAAAATCGATGTTTCCGTGTAAGGAGATAGTTATTTTTGTTCTTAAGGATAGGTGCCCCATGTGTATGCACCATTGGATGCACATGCTTGTGGAGTGAAATTTTCTTATAGTTATTTTTGTCCTTAAGAACAGGTGCCCCATGTGTATGCACCATTGTATCTCATGTGCATGCATTGATGGATGCACATGTGTGTGGAGAGATTTTCTCTCTCGTGCTATACAAGTGTTCCAATGTGTATCCAATGGTAATGCACATGCCACAAATTTTCTACGTTCGTCACCTACCTCGTTAGGCCGTGCCCAACGCACTGACTTTCTTGCTAGCTTTGTCAGGCCAGCTAGGCTCGGATGCCAGCGTGTGCAACAATTAGGTGCCTTGTAGGTGTCAGGGTGGCCTGCAGAGGCTCCTATAGCCACAGGAGAGAGAATGTCTCTACAAGAAAGCAAAAGAAAAGCAGTGTTAGCTTTTGTTGGTTGTGATAAGGTTGGAGTATGTGCCTGCGATGGGAAAGGTGTGGCCTCAACTTGCCTGTACCTACGTGGAGGGTGATATATTTTCTAAAGCCAACACTTTTCTCCCTCCGCGTTGGTGAAGCCCTTAACGAGCTTAGCCTTTGCCGCAAAACCATCGTCATGGATAAGCGCTTTTTTGGTGCCAAGGAGGAAGCACCTTTATTGTTAACTTGTGAAAGAAAAAACATATTGTGTGGGAAATGAAGGCATATTTTTTACATGACCTATTATTTTTGGACTAAAGCGCGTAAAGAGCATGGATAGGATGTCGTAGCGATTAACGAGAGGTTGGATAGATGAAAAACTATGATGCTAGGGACCTCATCATGAATCGATTCGCTGCACGAAAACGGGGATGCAACAAAAACAAGCCTCACAACTCACAAGTGTTCTTGGGGACGGGACGAGATGGAGAGGCATTTCCCAATCGGAAATTTTTCGTTGACATTCCTACTCATGCAACAAAAATTGGTCTTAACTCTTGAAAAGGGTTTCCTACCGGTTGTAAGGCCGTAGTCGGCCATAGCAACTAAGTTGTTTGGTTCAGGTTGTGTGTGTGTGTTGTAATAGTTTACAATGGTAACATACCATTTACTTCAAGTTTGGTTTGGCTTTGACGTAATCGATAGTCGAGGGAACTGATACACCCATGTGCAAAGTCTTTACCACTCACGAACTCACCTCCTGACGTTATCTGTTAGCCTAGCATACACACAACAACCAAACAAATAGTGTTTTCCAATAAATCCTAATAGATACCACTGTCAAATGATTCCATTATCGACCATTCTTTTGATTGAACCAAACATCACCTAAATGCACGGAGGCGGGAGGCGCTCACGGGCGTCTAGTTGGCACTCGTCACCAGGTGACATTATGGAGCCTACTGAATTGCAGGGTTGAACAGCCTCGGTAAGGGTTGAGCAAAGGCATGCCCATGGAATTGGATTTGCAATTGACGAATAGTCAATTCCAATTTTCCTTTACGCTTAGAAGCACCAAATTTCAAAGGCATACGCATGAAACCTGAACATTAACACTGTTATTTGTACTACTACATCGGAGACACCCGCGCAAACAAAATCAGTACGTACATGCTTATTGCACATAATGAAAACCAAAACACGTGGACACCCATTAGCACGTAAACCAGAATCAAAACACCTAGCAACCAACACACAAAGTAACATTAGCACAAGTTCATTATTGCGTGACAGCCACTCAGAACTCCGCCGCGGCGGCGGCCGCCGGCAAGTACATGGCGGGGTCCGTGACAGCGTCGGAGGTGAACGAGGACGAAGACGACGACATGGAGGAGTTGACCATATTCAGTATGCTGCTCCAGTAGCCCTTGTCCTCTTCCTCCTGCTGCTCACTAACGCCGGCGCTGGCGTCCGTCGACGAGGCCGCGAACCTCTGCTGCTCCGCGGCGGCGACAGAGCAGTCGAGAAGGACGCCGGCAAGGACGAAGCCCGGCGCGGCGGCGTCGCCGAAGCGCTGCTGCTGCTCCCCGAACGCCTCCCCGTAAGAGCGCGGCGGCGTCAGGGCGTGGCGCGGCGTGCCGTGGGTGTCGTGCGGCGCGTTGGCGAACTGCAGCGCGCTCTCGGAGAAGCTCAGAGTCGACGTCGGCGACTCGAGCCCACTAATAAACGCCGGCCCTGGCCCTGGCGCGGGCGCGTTCGCGGGTGGCAGTGGTGGCGAGGCAAGGGCGCGCAGCTTGGCCTCGCGTGCCAGGCGAGCCTCGGCCTCGAGGCGCGCGCTCTCCCACTGCGCCGTGTGGCTGAGGTGCGCGGCGGCCCTGTAGCGAGCGCCGGCGTTGTTGCTGGCGCCGGCGCCCGAGGAGGCCCCCGCGTCGGCGCGGGGCTTGTGCGTCACGGGGTCGATGCCCATCTTGGCGAGCCGCTTCTTGAGGTGCGTGTTCCAGTAGTTCTTGATCTCGTTGTCCGTGCGCTTGGGCAGGTGCGTCGCGATCGACGACCACCTGCAGATTGCATGAGGGCATGTCACTGTCAGTCATTTTTTCCCCATCTGGGGGCTTATTTAGCAAAAAAAAAATTCTAACCCGATGAATAGTATCATTTTCGTCTTATTTGGTACATATTGTCTAATCGTGGACCAACTAGGCTTAAAAGAATCATCTCGTGATTTCAACTAAACTGTGTAATTAGTTATTTTTTTACCTACATTTAATGTTGTATGTATGCATTCAAAGATTGATGTGATGGAGAGAGACTGGAAAAAATTCTAACTTTTGAGATGCATCTAAAAAAGGCGTGGATCTCATTCTCATCTGATGAAGCAAGCAATGTTACTAGTAACTCGAACAGTGAAAATGGCTTGGCGTAAATGATTAGAGGCGCGTGTGGTGCGAATGAAGGGGCATTGAAGGAGCTCGTGGTGGAGTAGACGAGCAAGGACGGACAGACAGGCCGGGATGGCGGGAATGATGGGGCGTGGCATTGGCAAGGTCAACATGCATGTCAGGACCAGGGCGACACGACAAGGGGGCGGTGACGATGGTCCAACGCCCTCCCTGACATGGATGGCGAGGCACAGCGATGCAAGCGGGCTCGCCAACATTAATGACAAACGTGACTAACCAAAGGAAAATAAACCGGGTCGTGCGAGTACTATTTTTGCTACACCACGTTCTTACTACAGGAAAAGAGGTGCAGGACGGATAGCTTCTGTGTGCCGTCGTCGCAAGCGAATGGATCAAGTGCATCATGATGATGATCACCTGTTGCCGAGGAGAGCGTGGAGCTGGATGATGGTCTGCTCCTCCTGGATCGTGAACTTGCCCCGCTTGATGTCCGGCCGCAGGTAGTTGGTCCACCGGAGCCGGCAGCTCTTGCCGCACCGCCGCAGCCCTGCAGACGGCAGACGCCACACACACCATTCATGAGCATGAGCACACTGCATGCTCGATCGCATAACGAATGAATGAAATGGAAACGAAGAACGTCGTGAGATCGAGCTAGCTCCGTCGTCCTCACCGGCCTTGGCCGGCAGCGAGCGCCAGCAGCCGTGGCCGTGCTGCTCGATGAAGGCGAGCAGCTTCTGGTCCTCCTCCGGAGTCCACGGGCCCTTCTTCAGCCCGGCTTCCTTCTCGCAGCACGGCGACCGCCCCATCCCGGCCAGACGAGATCACAGGAGCGATCGCACACAGGAGAATGACGACTGGTGAAAGCCTAAGCACGGTGCAGCTCGGCCAGAGCTGCTCTAGTGACAGGGAATGAAGTGACTAGTGGGCAAGTGAACCCCGGTCGGTGTCGCTAGCTAGCGGCATAAATAGAGCGGGGGGGCCGGGGGCGCGCGCGGTGGCGCCCTGGGCGACTGGCGTACGTGTACGTGCTGCGAGTACCCAGTACTGACTGACTGCCTGCCTGCCCAGTGCGACAGTGCACCAGCGCCGGGGTGGAGGGAGAATCTTCCTGGCTTTCCGTGCGGCCACGCCGAGGGGGCGGTGGCCCATCCGTCAGGCGCGCCTGACCTCGCCGTTCCCGTCCCTCGGCATGCGCGCCGCACGTGCGCCACCGTTAGGCGCGGAAGGCGGCCGACCGGGCCGGGCTCCAGCAAACGAACCAAAGGTACGTGTACGTCCCCGGACGGCCGGACGATGGCGACAGCGGTTGGTGCGCGGCCGGCTTGGTTCGCCGCGGGCTACGGGAGCGCGCGCCGCCGCCTCCCTCGCGCGGCGCGGCGGCGGCTACCCGGCAGGGCCGCAGGGGCGTCGTCGTCGAACCGATCGAAAGGGACGGCCGAGCTGCGTATTCATGCGCTTAAACTCATGGAGTCATGGTCATGGCTCGGCCGTGCCACATTCCCCGGCCGTCTCCTCCTGGCCGTAGGCCGCCGTGCTGTGCGCTACGGCCGGTGTGTCTCTGGCCTCGGATCTCAGTTCTTACCATACCCCGCAAGCAAACGTTTTAATTTTTCCTGGCAGTACGCATCTGGATGCATGTTTGACTGCATCTGGCGCGAGCTCTGCTCGGAGCACTGGCACTGGCAGGCGGCAGCATCCTGCTGTTTCTGGCGGAGCGCATTTGCCGGCCCGGGGCCCGGCCCTACACTGCGACGCATGGTATGCCCGCCCTGTTCTGGGCGGGAGTTATGGTGAAGCCGATTGCCGCTTGCAGGTGAAAAGGACGCGCGCCGTGTCGCTGCGCATTTTCAGCAACTCGTTTTTACTTCTGCTTCTCAGTTTTTGAAAAGATAAGGGCGGTGCACTGAGGGATGTCAGTTGCCGCGTTGCCCTCTCTGAATTCTGAAAGCATTTTCATTTTTCAGTAATTCGTTTTACTCTGAGCAGAGCCGTGCAGAGGGAGGCCTCTGTGAAAATTATGCCCAGTTACATTACACTCGAGTCATAGTAGGAACTGTGGATCAGCTAGGCCATTAATTGTGAGGTTTCCATGGCAAATTGCCACGGGACCACCCTGCGAAGTGTAACCAGATTTGTCCCCAAGGAATGTCTCAACTTCATTTTGACAGTCAGCGTGGAAGACATGCTGGTTGTTTTTTTTTCAATCCCTTCAGAATTCTACTCAGCGGTCAGCGGACATCTAAAACTTTGGTTCTTCATGAACCATGAACGCAGAAATGAAGATTAGTAAAAAGTCATGCTCCAACATTCCTGTCAGCCTGATCATGAATTGGCACCGATGGGCGATGAGCCGATGATGGCGACGAAGCCGACCGCCCCGGTCAGCATCACGCCGTCTGGGGGTGAGAGAAGGACGTGACCTGCCACCCGATCAGGAGGCGGGCGCTCCTCGGATGCTCGTAGGCGCTCTGTGCATCCTGCGCGCTGCTCCACAGTCGAAGATTAATAAAGACCTCGTTTAGTTCGGTGAATTGGGGAGAAAAACACTGTATCAGAATTCCTGTAGCATTTCGTTTGTATTTGGTAAAAATTATCCAAATTTTGACTAACTAGGCTTAAAATGTTCATCTCGCAAAGTACAACAAAACTGTGCAATTAGTTTTTGATTTCATCAACATTTAGTACTCCATGCATTTACCGATATTTTGATGTGACAGGGAATCTTTTTTTTGCATAGTGAAATTTAGGGAGAATTAGGGGAACTAAACAAGGCCAAAGCGTTCGTGTGAAATGTCAGCGAGAGACGAGAGAAGACACGAGAAGGGATCACTCGGGTGGCATGTTTCCGAGAAGCAAGAAAAATCACCCCCAGGGTAGAATAGTAGTACAGGTCCAGGTCAAAACTAGTAGTAATGGACAAATTAAGTTACTGCTGAGTAGCATGATCACGCAGTACCTTTCCTGTTTCACGCACCAAGAGGCGAGAATGATCAACCTAACAGTCAGGTACGGATATCACTTGGTATGCATTGATGAGATCCGCCACAGCAGGTCGCAGAGTTTAACCTGAGCGCAGCTGCTGTTGTTCTTGGGGGCTCGGTAGTAAAACTGCAGACGCAGAGGTGGTGAAGGAAAGACAAGGGAGCAGTTCGGCTGTGCTGATAAGCCGGCTAAAAAACACTGTTGGCTGATTTGTCGTGGGAGAAAAATACTGTTCTGGTTAAAAAAACAAGCTGAAAAAAACGGATTATAAACCGAATAAACAGGGCCAAAGAAGGAATTCAACAGGGTGGTGACCGGTGACCCACTGACACGGTCAATGCATGTGCTCGTAGAAGCAGCAGCGTGGACCGACACGCGTGCATTTAAGGCCCGTAAGAACTGGAACGGCACTCCGTTCTAAATTACAAGCCGTTTTGACTTTTTTCATATATTTTATCATGTATCTAAACATATTATTTATCTAGATGTGTGACAAAATAGATATATCAAAAAAGTTAAAACAACTTATAATTTGAAACGGAGGGAATACCGTATATACATGGAAGAAGCGAGAGAAGCATAGCTTTTTTTTTTTTGCTCTGGTAAGAAATGACTAAATGAGCACAGCACATGCACACTGCACAGCCGTGCTGCTCTGGAAAGAAATGAGCCTGCATGATCCTATTTATTACGGGGGGCAACCAGCAGCGGTCCAGCGCTTGCTTTTTGGATCAGTGAACCCCTTTTCTGTTATCGCCCTCCAGTCAGCGTTGAGAACAGTTGAACATGCTTTGCACGGTTTTCTGCCGGCCTTGTTTAGTTCCCCAAATTCACTCTAAATTCTACTATGCAAAAAGAAGATTCCTCATCACATCAAAATGTCGGCACATGCATGGAGTACTAAATGTAGATGAAATCAAAAACTAATTGCACAGTTTTGTTGTACTTTACGAGATGAACATTTTAATCCTAATTAATCAATGTTTGGAGAATTATTACCAAATAAAAACAAAAAATGAACAGTGATTCGGCACAGTGTTTGAGTCACCGATTCGGTGAACTAAACAAGGGCAGTGTTCTTTCATCTTGCCTCTGTGTTCACTGTTCAGTGAAATTACTTCCACATTTTTTGCTGGGGTACGGTTTGACCACTCAACCGTTCACGCCCCAGGTGTTAATATGGTAGTACACGGTGAACTGCGTAAGGTGAATTTCTAGACAATCGTTCTTGCGGATGAAACAAGCCCTCGTCTTTCCTTGCCGCAGGGTTTTAGTTTCCAACAGCAGATTCATGGTAATAACAGATACAAATAACAAGATGAAACTACTATAATAATATCAATTTCTACCCTTGGTGCATTTGGCGCATGCGAGAGATGTTCAGCGGGATTTTGAACTGAGAGTCTGCCAATTCCGGCAACGCCACGTATCACCATTCATCGCTTCTGAATCCTGGACAGTGAAGGACCCAATAAAAGCAAGACCCCCGGTCGTTCGCTCCACCCAATTTCAGAACGCAGAGTTTTCAGGCCGCATGTATGGGTCGACTGCTAGTTGCGATAGCTCGCGCCCGCGTTCGTACGCGCGAGGCGCGGGCGCGCATGCGGCGGAGGAACGGGGCCGAACAGACGGCGCAACCACCGGGCGACAGGGACACGTGGTTCCTTCAATAGGGGACGCGAGGACATGTCCGCCCGCCTTGGATCGCTGGTTATTCCGTGGGTGCAGTGCCTATTAATTTTTATAGACGCTACATATAAAAACCATGATTTCAATAAATAAGGTTGTACAAAACAATTTATTGTCCAGTCATATACATTTTCTCTAATCCCTACCAATTATATCTCTTCATGTCTTGGTTCACGTGTTCATATAGTTTCTAACTTAAATCTGGTTTTTATGATTTTTCTCTGTTTTTTAATACCTATCTTGCCACATCAATAAAATGGTTAGGTGACGATATAATTAATATTTATGAAAACTATTATGGTTTCTTCGTTGTCTGATGAAGCCCGTCCGTATCCGCAGGACCGCGGCACGCGCGCGATCCTCAGGCCGTCTGTAGTGAGACAGATGAATAGCCAGTGAGCTGGACTCAGAGAAAGCAAAGCAAAATATTTTATTCTTTTTTTTTCAGCTGGTCCCACCTGTTCTCCTCACAGATACTGGGGACGCTGAAATCGCCAGGTCATCGCCGGCTGCTTATTAGACTACCCGCACCCGTGGGTACTCTAAAACGATACTCTAAAGCTTTAGAGTATGAATATAGAGTAAAAACTGTTGCACTGGGTACTTTAAAATGATACTATATTATTTCTCTCACTCTATATTTAGAGTGGTATAATGCTTACTCTATACTTTATAGTGGCGGGTCCAACTAGCTAAATAAAGGAAAAAATGTTATAATTCACAAACCTAAAATCCAAATTAATTTTCGATTGCACCATTAAATTCGTCTCAATAAATCCTTCAAAACTAGATCACACATGGATATATTTAGATAAAGTGACAAGTGGGTCCCACAGTGGATAGAGTGGATAGATGATGATATAGAGGATGAATGGGTGCGGGAGAATTGA
Source organism: Saccharum hybrid cultivar R570 (assembly GCA_038087645.1). NCBI lineage: Eukaryota > Viridiplantae > Streptophyta > Magnoliopsida > Poales > Poaceae > Saccharum > Saccharum hybrid cultivar. The sequence continues at coordinate 2,244,036 of JAQSUU010000191.1, read as the reverse complement.
GTATAGAGGAGAGAATCTTGCTGACTAGGGGCCGGTTTAGATCCGAAATTTTTGGCAAAATGACACTGTAGCGCTTTTCGTTGTTATTTGACAAATATTATCCAATCATGGTCTAATTAGGCTTAAAAGATTCATCTCGTCTATTTCGTCTAAACTGTGTAATTAGTTTTATTTTTTATCTATATTTAATGTTTTATGCATGTGTCTAAAGATTCGATGTGACGGGGAATTTGAAAAATTTTGCAAAATTTTTTAGAAACTAAACAGGGCCTATGACGTATAGAGGATGAATATAGAGATCCATGAGTGCGGTAGTCTTACCTCCCTCCTCTCTCCGTCTTCCACGTGGACCTGGGCCGGCGACGTCGCCCGCCGTTGCGGACGCCTCATGCTCGCGGCCTCGGCGGCGCGGATGGCTCGCTCGGCGCCCACCGGCCCGCGCTGGTTTTTTCTGCTCGCGTAGTCGCGTGCGCAGTGGCAATGAAGGCACCGCGCGCGAGCGCGTCGCGCGGCTCTACCACTACCGCGGCTACTAGCTACGGGGTAGGGGTTAGCTGAGCTACCGTGGTGCGGCATGCGATTGGATGGACGGGTCGTGTGTGCCGGCGGGCTAATTAGATCGGATGGTACCGCGTGATTACGCCAATGACAATACGACTACGGCTCTGATCGCCGGCCGGGACACCCGTAATTATAGCCGTCGATGCGGAGTGTCTTGTACATGTCGATTCGACGGATCGGATCGGGGGCATTCATGAGCTTGCTGCATTTGCTAGCTTTGTTGATCGCGCGTCGCTATAAGCCCGCGGAACAAACCGTCACCAACGTACGTAGGTACGTAGTACAGGGTACCACGCCGCTACGCACTTCACGAAACATCAACGTGGAAGCAGATTGGGACTCGCGGGGTTTATTAGTAGTACTCTTAGCTAAGACCCAGCACTAAATCGGCGCCAAGTACGTGCCTAGTACTCCCCTCATCCCAAATTGCGAGTCACCCAACATTTTGGACAGTCGAGGTGTCTAAAGTTTGACCGAATTTACATAATTAAATAATAACATTTATGCTACCAAATATGTATTATTAGATTCTTCATTAATTATAATTTGATAAAAAAATATACCTATTTGATGTCATAAACCTTTGATGTAGTTATCTCTATGATTTTGGTTAAACTTGAGATGACTTGACTCTCCAAAAAAAGCTATAAAGACTTATAATTTAGAAATAGAAGGGGTACTAGGTACACACTACGTCTACGTACTTCACCAACATGGAAGCAGATTGGGACTTGTGGCTTAGTACTGTTAGCTAAGAGACCCAACACTATGGCGGTGTTGGCTGTTCACTTGTTTGGTTGGTCGCGTTGTTGATGCCCCTGGCGTTCCATTGCTTGGACGTCCAGCCAGTATGTACCGGTCATGATCCGAACAGCTTCCGAAATGGTGATGGAAGTTTATAATATAGCTCATCATCTCATAAAACAGAGAAGGAACGTGGTCTGGTTGAGCTAATAACTTGTAGGGTTCGTTGAAGTAACCCTATTTATAACTTTCTCCAAACAGAAAGTCACAGCCGGATCCGTGGCGCAATGGTAGCGCGTCTGACTCCAGATCAGAAGGTTGCGTGTTCGATTCACGTCGGGTTCAATACCCCGATCCTAATCCGGATTTGTTTTTTGTTTTCTTTGATGCTCGGCCATGGGCTTACGCGCAAGTTGGCGGGCCTTATGGGCCTTCTCTTTCCTACCTTGCGTCTCGTGTGGCCGTTTCTTTTTTTTCTTGTATAAAAAATTCCATTTTTGGATTTTATTGGCTTACTTAGCTAGGTTGGCAGATTAGAACGATCGAATCCGTGTGCCATTTTTTCTAGTTTGATTTGATCCACCTTCAGATGTTCACTGTTCTGCACGTATGTACTACTAATATATACCAACAAGGTCACGGATCAAATGCATGCTTTGTGATGAAACTGGATCACATACATGCTTCAGGCATGTGAATCATGTCCCATCCATGTCACACCACTTCCAATTCTCACGTCCTTTTCCACTCCAACAATTTACGGTAGTCTATAGTATCTTGGGCCTCGTTTAGATGCACCTAAAAGTTAGAATTTTTTCACTCTCTCTCCATCACATCAATCTTTGGACCTATGCTGAGGTAGTAAATGTAGGTAAAAAAATAACTAATTACACAGTTTAATTGGAAATCACGAGATGAATTTTTTGAGCCTAGTTGGTCCACGGTTGGACAATATTTGCCAAATAAGACGAAAGTGGTACTATTCATCGGGTTGAATTTTTTTCAATCTAAACGTGGCCTTGGTGTGCGAATATCTTCTTTTTGTCTCATGCAGTGTTTGTTAGATCTGAAAGGCGTCTCCTGCCGATGGGGATATGCATGCCGCATGCGTGCCTTCCGCGACGGATCGGAAAATCTTGACCCGGTTCGTTGCATGAGCAGGTAGCAATAAGCCAATGGCAAAGGTGACACGTCTTCCATATCTGTCAAGGCCTCCTACATAGAGCGATTGTTATTGCTAGTTGCAACAAAAGCCCACCCCGCCCCGCCCGCCCCCAGTTTTGCTTCCGCGCCCCTTCGGCCTGCAGGTGCGTTTCCTTCCAGATGCATGTTGCCTGAGGGCGATGGGCGTTGATGGTAGCATCTCGCACACAAGAGCTGGATTGGATGGATCTGCCCAACTTGAGGGTTTTTATTCTGTTAGTTCCTGGAACAAGAAGAAAGGCAATGTGCACTGGCTTATCCTGCGATTCGTTATGTTGTGGCAGTTTTACACCTGATGCTGATGATTGATGAGTGCAATCAGAGTGGTTCTCTGCATCCGCTCATCAGTTGGACGAAGTACAGTAGGATTAGGTTTTTAATCACTCATTAGCTAGTTCTTCCAACCCGGAATCATGCCGGGCATATTCCCAAGCTAGCTAGTCAAGGGGCGACAGGACCACGTCAGCTCCAACTCCCAAGCCTCTCAACCTTTGCCATCAATCATGAGTTGAAGAGTCATTCATGTGATCCAATCGAACGAAGGCAGTAGTACAACCTCAATGGCCGTAGTAGTACAAATCACTGGACACACGCACTTCACTGCAAAAAGATACTTAAAACAAAAAGGAAGCTGTTAATTGCTGAATCCGTTGCGCATGCATGCATGCGTCTTTATCTGAAACTCCAACCAAGTCGACAGGTGGGATTGGAATTTGGAAAAGTAGACTTGTAGTGGAGTCCGGCGGACCGCCGGAGGAAGGAAGAACGGAGATGTCCAAAGATACGAGACAGATTAAACAAAGGCGAGGAGATAATGCTAAGATATTCCGCTCCTCCACCCCTGATACGCCCGCGACGGGGCCCGATTAAAGAACCAGAGAGAGGATCTATCATCTACTCTCTATCTAGAAGCTAGCGCACCTGTCCTCGCGTGACTCGCCCGTGGCAGCACACGCTTTTTATTTTGTTTTATTTTATTTTTAAGCAGGTGAACCAACCAAGTCCCCCTCCTCGCTCCCTCGCTGATTTGCTGCGGCTCACGATCAGCCGGAGGCCGGAGCGGAGGAGCCCGGCCGGTGGCCGCGGCCCTGTGGCCGGTGGATGGACCTGAAAACAACGTGAGCGCTCTTTTTTTTTTCGTGGGTGGCGTGGCGTGGCGTGGCGCCGCCAACGATGCCGATGCAGGGGCACGGACAAAACGGGGTGACATGGGTGGGGATCGGATCCCTGCGGGCCTCACAGCTCCCCGGCCCCGCTCTGGCATGGGGGCCAAGTGGACAGGGGTTGCGGCGGCGTGCGGGACGCTTCCGCGGTGAGCCGGTGACGAGGGGGGTTCTGGGTTCGGCGACAGGGCCCCTACCCTACCGCTAGCGCTAGTAGCTACGGCATGTTCTGGTTGGTTTTTGTTTTTGTTTTTCCTTTTTTTTTTCTTTTTCTCCTGCTCTGCCAATACTAAGTCGGTCAGACCATGGCTGTGTTCAGTTCCTCAAAAAAAAAAAAGTACTATGCGAAAAAAAAGATTTCCCGTCACATCAAATTTGCGATACATACATGGAGTACTAAATGTAGATGAAATTAAAAACTAATTGTACAGCTTGGTTGTACTTTGCGAGACGAACGTTTTGAACCTAATTAGACAACGGTTGGACACTATTTGCCTAATAAAGCTAAAACATACTACAGTACTTTTTTTATCCCTTTTCAGGGATCTAAACACAGCCCATGTGGTAGAGGATCGGAAAGCCTGGCTCCGGAGGCAGCGGAACCGGCCATGCGTCTCGCTGCACTTGCAGATGCTAGCTAGATGAGGTGCACTAGGGCAGGGGACAAAGGGGTAGAGTCGTAGAGAGCAAAGGGGATCGATTGACTGATAGCTCAGGCTCCACCAAACCATATAGTACTAGCTAGGGGTTTAATGCTAGATTAGCCTAGCGCTACTATAAGTCAAGCTTTTAGGTTTAACATGATATCACTACTACCATCTGTTTCTCTTTCAAAGGGAGAAGCACACTACTATTTCGCAACGCAAAGTGAGGGAATATTTTGCTAAAAGGTTCAGTTATTTGATTTTTCTAAAAGCCAAATATTTTGCTAGACAAATATGCTTCTTCTTTTTTGTTTCCGTGTGATTGCTACATATTGCCATCTAATAATCCACGTTACTCTAGATGAGAACATCATGTTGCGGGATCGCTGCAGAATTTACGCATTCTAAGTGGACTTTTTTTCCCTGCGATATATCCGCAACAGTTATATTACTATGTTGCGAGATCACGATAGAATTTTCTGGATCCAAATAGACCTTTTAAAGCATAGCTATCATAAGTCATAGCAATTCTAATTTTAGTATGTCGCGGGATCACAGCAGAATTTCCTCGCTCCATTGTCGTCCCAAATACACTTTTCTACGTGTCACAAGGTCGTGACACAATTACAGTTTTAGCATGTTGCAGGATCACAACATAATATCCTCGCTCCAAATAGCCATCTCTAGCTTTTGTACACAAACAATAGTTTTAGTATATGATTACCTAAGGATTCATGCGTTTCAAATAGATCTTTTCACATAACAATTACACGCTGTGTTACTCTAAAACCAAATCAGTTTAGTACTACACAAGCATATATGTTGTTCACAACCCCCCTTTTTTTGCCCCATTTTGCCCATAACAATATTCAAAAGCACAATACAATCTCCGTTTCCAATCCGGTGACTAATTCTAATTCAATTTTTTAACGATCGCGAAAAAGATGGGGGCAGTTCAGAAGCCCCAAAAGGAGGCCTCGTGATCCATGTGGTGCCGCGTCGAGGAGATCTCGGCGGGGTTCACCTCCGAGGTGACGCCGGTGTCCTGCGACGCGCCGCCGCTCAGCCGCTCCCTCTCTCCCAGCTTGCTGTACCACCCGCCGGCCTCCTGCAGGAGCTCGTGCACCATGCCGCCCACGCCCGCGTCGCCGTCGTACTGCACCATGCTCGCCAGGAACGGCGAGGCGGAGGCCGCCAGGGCGACGTGATCCGTGGCGGCGGCGGCGGCAGAGGGGAGGAGGCAGGGTGGTGGGGTCAGGAAGTGGTCCTCCAGCGCGTTGGAGAAGCAGGTCACGTGTGGTGCCGGTGGCGTCAGCTCGATGGACGCCGACGCCGCCGCCGCCACTGAAAGTGACATGTTGGCGCCGCTGCCGCCGGACACGTCCATCAGCGGGGGCAGCGCGCACGCGGCGAAGTCGTCCACCATGGACATGGACGGCCCCACGACGTCCTCCATCCCCATGCACGCGACCGATGATGACCTCTTGCTGCCGGCCACTGACGGCGGTTCGATGCTCTTCTTGAACACCCTGCACAGCACCCAGTCGTCCTGCGAGCATGCAGCCAAGACACATACAGATGAACGAGGTTAGACGGATCCACACGCCACTCGCTCGCTCGACCAACCGATGGATGGATGGATCGATCGGTGACAAGGATGCACAAGCAACAAAAGCTCGCACCTTTGACGCGCCAGCTCTGACCGACGCTGACGGGATGAGGCTGCTGCTGCTGGCGGCAGCGGCGGCGTGCTTGCCGTGGAGGCGGTACTCGTGCATGACCCAGCCGGTCTTGCCGCCCCTGGGGGCCCTCCCCGTGTAGAAGACGAGCGTCTTCTTCGAGCCGACGAGGGCCTTGCCCCTGAAGATCTCCCTGTCCTTGCCCGTCGCCTTCCAGTAGCCGGACTCGGTGGCCCGGTTCGTCCTCAGCCCCGTCGGGTACTTGCGGTCCTTGACGCAGAAGAAGTACCACTCCTTCTCCCCCATCGTCGCCCGATCTGCACAGCACACCACACCATCCATGGCGCGCGCGCACATACATGGTTCGTCATTAATGAAAAGGACGAACCTTTGAATTTGATAGCGCTCATCATTTGCGACTAGATCTTACATGGCAGGTCCCATGGCTCGCACTTGTTGAGGTCAGCCACGCCGACGGCGCGCGGGGCGAAGCGGGGGTCGGCGGCCTTCCTGGCGAGGTAGTGCGTGATGAGCTCCTCGTCGGTGGGGTGGAATCGGAACCCCGGCGGCAGCTCCATGGCCTGCTGCTGCTGCTGCTGCTGGTGATGGTGCACGTCGTGCTCCATCTCCTGCCTGGCTACTGAGCTAAGGATCGCCGTCGTCTCAGCCTGCTTTTGATCACTGCTTGCAACTAAACCTGAGACTGAGACGCAAAAACACACAGAATTAAACAGTACTCTTCACTCGTCAGCTAGCATAATTAAAGAATGACTTGACAATATTATTGGTACTGCAAGAAAATAAGGCAAAATCAATTGTGGACCTAGCTAGCCAGCTCATGAACCAAATTAAACAATCAACAACGATGAATCGATTGATGCAGCTAATACATGGAGATCGAACACATAATAAAGAAACAGCTGGAGATCACAGATAGCATCAGAGATAGTGCGGATCTGGGAGATGGAAAAAAGGAGGCTGCTAACCTTTTTGGGTTTATCGACGGATGGATTTTCCCGGGGGAGAGTGGAGTTGTTAAGAGGAGATTAGAGTTGGGAGGGAGACGATGGGCTTTATATACTGCCAAAGGAGACGCCTGGGTGCTGCAGTTTTAGAGGGAAAGAGACGTGGCGACGAAGGAACAACACGCGGTGCTGCAGTGCGGGTGCGCGCGCGGCACAGCAGCCGGCCGGCTGTCCGGGGCATGGGTCTCCTACTACTAAATTATTACGATACGACGAGTACTAACCTTTTGACTTTGACGCCCAGCAGGGAGTGGTTAATTTTAGGCCATGTTTAGTTTCTAAAAATTTTCAAGATTTTTCGTCGCATCGAATGTTTGGACACATGTATGAAACATTAAATGTAGATAAAAAAAACTAATTACATAGTTTGGTAGAAAACCACGAGACAAATCTTTTGAGTCTAATTAGTCCATAATTAGACACTAATTGATAAATACAAACGAAAGTGCTACAGTACCAAAGCCAAAAAAAAATTCACGAACTAAACACACCCTTAACTAGCCCATGATCCTCAGTTTGAGGGACCACTTGGTTATTTTTGTTCATATTTAATTTATTGAAATAGACCATCCAATGCAACTTTTATTGGAACATTAACATTTTTTTTTTCTATCGGGTGTTTAGCTATTCTTTCTAAACTAAATTTGAAAATAGAAATGTAACAATTTTTTCAAAAAAAATTTGAGATATTACTCTTTTCATTTTTTGAAAAGCATACTAGCTGCATCAATTTTTTCTTTGATGGCTGTGAAGTTATTTACTCCCTCCAATTCTCTATAAGGTGTATTATTATAGGATCCGGAGGAAGTCTTTCATCAGTATATACTTTGAACATCAATTCCTCTTCCAATTCTTTCTATAAGGTGTATAGAGTTGTGTGTAGTGTATTGATGCATCTTTTACACACCAAACATACATGTATTTGACTAATAGTCAAATTTTGTAATGTTTACCCCACAAAAAAAATTGTAATGTTTGATTTGATCCTAATGTGCAGTAAGCCTTTTGGAACACATGAATCCAAAATAGAGGAATGGAAAAAACGTGGGAATATGGTAGAGTAAAAAGTGAAACTATAGGATTACAAAATACAGGAATGGAAAGCTTAAGCTGTTTCGATCGTAGGAATCCATAAACAAAGGAATGAATTGAAGTGACAATAAAAATACACATTAGATTTTAGTGACAACATTAATAACATGATGAAAGATGATTTTTTTGTTTGCATTGCGTCTCTGAATGTGGGACCAATGGTCCATTAACTTCTGCCATGCATGCTTTTCCATCCGGCTACGGAGCTACACATGTATAGCCGCACACAGAAGAGAGCTGTTGCCTCGGGCATGCGCAACGGAAGAGAAAACCGGAGCTAGGAGTGGAGGTTTTTGTTCCTGCAAAATCGTTTGCAGCTACAGGACTCCATAGGAAAGGGATAACTCACTTCCTTTGTTTTTCAAACGCTCTATTCTATTTCCTTTCTTGATTTTTTTCACTTTTCCTATAGAAATCCTTTGTTCCGAACAAGCCCTATATTTCGAAATGGGGGTGAGCAAGGGGAGTCCCAGTCAATGAATAGTCACTATGACGGTACAAGTGGAGGTACTCCCTCCGTCCCTAAATAACTATCGTTTTCGCTTTCCAAGAAAGAACTTTGACTAAATATATATAAATAAATATTAATATTTATGGTACAAAATTAATATCATTAGGGCACTTACAATGTAAGACTTTATCATAGAGTCTAAGACTATTTATTACACCTTATTTATGGTATTTTGCTGATGTGATAACATATTTATTGAAGAAAGAGAGAAAAAAAACAAGACTCCAAGTCTTATTTAGACTCTAAGTCCACAATATTCGAGATAATAAATAGCTTTAGACTCTATAATAAAGTCTGCATTGTGAGTGCCCTTAGATAGATTGTTGAATCTATTTTCATAATAAATTTATTTAGAAATAAAATGTTGCATATATTTTCTACAAATTTAGTCAAACTTATGGTATAAAAACCAGAAACAATAGTTATTTAGGGACGGAGGGAGTATAAGTATCGCTAAACTTGAACTTTTGCATCCCAGGTTCTACAACAAGATCAATGCGTGGCTGCTGCGTGCAGGAGTCAACAGTCATGGAGTCGATGAACAGTATTTTCCGTGCGAGAATTCCTTGCTCCCAAATCAAATACCTTTGGTATATATATACACGTGCCCATTATCCAATAAAGACATCACATTATGGGCAAATGAGAATATTGGGCCAAATACAGCACTAGCTGCCTTTGGAGCTTGATTCCAAACAGTAACTTAACAACCAGCTCGCTCGCTCGCTGTGTCAGGAATGGGTTGACTCGACGGTTGGTGCCATATCCTGTTTGGCCTATCCGGTCAAGTGCCCATACAGCAAAAGATATGCAGTCCAGCTCCTCAGACGCGTACAGCTACATACACACACCTCACCTCATCAGCCAAATAAATACAAGTGGGCCTGACCTCTACATACCGCCATGCACATGTTCCTCGTCCAATTATCGGAGCCCCCCCTGCAGAGCGAGCTATCTTGCATGCCCTACTTTCTGGTACTGCTGCGATCTGAAATTCTGGCCATTTTCTGGTAGATGTAAACCGCCCAGTATGTATATGTTACTACACTGTTGTTAGTACATGTATCATATACTACCTCCGTCCCAGAAAGAATACAATTCTAGCATAGTGTCACGTTTTAGTACCTTAAGTTTGACCAATTATAGATAAAAAAGTATCAATGTTTATAATATCAAATAAATACCATTAGATTAATTACGAAATGTATTTTCATAATAAATTAATTTAAAGACATAAATGTGAATATTATTCACTAGAAACTTGATCAAACATGAATAACTTTTCGTGGCACGTAACCCGTAGTTGTATTCTTTTCAGGACGGAGGTAGTAAAAAAAACCACTACACAGAGGAGCTTAAGAGTCTAGTAGACCAAGATGTGCACGCGTACAGTCCTGTCATGAGAAGAAAATTGAAAACGTGCATGTAATCATCCACATCTCTATCGAAATCCGTGGGAGGACCGCGCGCGAGGCGAGACCTTTCCAGTCGGGTCTTGTAGGCCCATTGATTTCAGTTTAAGTGGATCAATCTCATCGATTAGATGGCTAGACTTTACCTGAAATGATGTTGTTTTATTTCCTGCAGTGGCTGAATTTCTATCGAGCGTACGTACTCATTTTGTAGAGTGATGGACAACTCTACGTCGGCCAAACATAATCACTCTTTGACTCCTGGGTAAGCGTAATCCTGTCCTAAACGACTTCTAATTGCGATATGGAGAGAGTATGTATATATATTTGTAGCCACCTCTGTTTACGATAATTTTATATACTAATTTACGACAATGTCAGTATATATTTACGATAGTTGAATTACTATAACACATGGTGATATTTACCATAATGTTATAGTAAATCACATAATAATGAGTTACTATAATCTCATAAATTAGTATAGCAATTATCGTAAATCAAAGTGACTATAGAATAAGTCATTTTGTAGCCAGTTGTGTGTGTGTGTGTATATATATATATATATATATATATATATATATATATATATATATATATATATAATTTCCTACTCCCAGGGAGTAGTTACTCCCATATTTATATCTCTAGAATTAGAGTATATATGACCTAATGAAGTATATGTACACGAAGTATACGATCATACTAGACCATCTATGGTAATATGTATATCAAGTATGCAACTATACGTACAGTATATGGTTATACTTATTTTATATACTACAATAATTGCATTTTAGTAATATATTAAAAAGTATGGACTCTGCTAATTTTTTTTACGTAGTAAGATTTAGAGTATCTTAAAATGTGTGTGTGTGTGTATATATATATATATATATATATATATATATATATATATATATATATATATATATATATATATATCCATCCGTCCCATTGAAAGTGATGTTTTGGACTTCGTGCCATTTTATTTGACCATTCGTCTCATACAAAATTTTTATATAAATATTATTTATTTTGTTATGACTTATTTTTATCATTAGAGATACTTTAATAATAATTTATTTATTTTATAATTTGCAAAAAGAAATTAAATAAAACAAATGGTCAAACAAGGTATCTAAAAATCAAAAACATCATTTTTAATGCGACGGAGAGAGTATATATTATATAGTGTATTTCTCCCACATGCAGTAGGCACACCGTGGAGGGTCCGGCCAGCAGTTCGGAGAAGCTAACCGGTTGAGAACGTGACCCATAGATGTATAGGTATACGTACGCTTGCTTCCGTGAAAAATGGATCTCAATTATCACGCTATTTATTTCTATGATTTATTTTGACGTTGGTTGGGAGAGTAAATGTGTATCAGCTTTATTGTGAATATGCATGTGGAGAAGAACTTTTTTTCATATACGAGTATATATTCATACCTTTTGAAGAGGAGTATGTACGCATACTTTTTTTTTTCTTGAGAGGAGTATTTATTCATACTTTTTTAAAAGGAGTATGTATGCATACTTTTTTAGTATGCATATGTACGCCCAGATTTAACTAGTATGAATACATACTTAAACCACACAACGGGAGTATATGTGCATACATACGTATGGAGGTATACAAAACAACGGGAGTATGTATTCATACTATTTTTTTTGGGAATAAAGTATATGTGCATACTTCGGTGAGAATGAATTATGAAATGATACTGATCCAATCTGAAATAAAAAAAAGTATCTACTGATACACTAACATGAAAAGAAAAGAAAGTATCAGGTGATACTCAAATTTGAGAAAGTATCAACTGTACCACGACATCAAAAAAATCATGAAGTGATGCTATATCTAATACTGAAGAAGTATCCAAGGATACTCTAGTCTAAAAAGTATCAAATGATACTCTCATCCGGAGAACAAAACCATGGAATTGCAGGCGCCATTGCTCCTGTCTCGCTCTGCTGTTGAACTGCTGGGTACAAGTGGGCAGCTTCAGATGGAGTATTTGGATATACTGTGGTAAAGGATCAGAGCAGGCGTGCGCATATAATATCATAGGAGTGGTTTGAAAAGATTCAGAGGCAAAGGACATTACTACCTACTAGTCACCGCGTTTACCTGCTGAGCAGCAAATCCCACCATATACCTATATTTTAATGACGACTAACCGGATGAACTGCGTGACGGGTTGGAGATGAGCAGGGCAGTTCGTCCACCCCGGCGAGGATGAACGCACGCGCTACTCGGTTGAAAATATCTGGATTGGGATCATCACCAGACCGATTCGCGATAGCACATGCGTGACAAGGAGATTGACAAAAAAAAGGAAAAAAAACTCATCAGGAAAACAAACAAGAAACTAGTATGCTGATATACCTGTTGATAGGGGCGGACCTGCGTCGGCCATCATCCGCGGCGTCGCGCAGGCGCAGGCCACCGCGCCGGCTGTCCTCCGACTCCGACTCCTTCGCACGGAGGCTCGGAGACGTTGCCTCGCTCACCGCCGTCGCTCCCAGCCCGCCACCGGGAAGGCCGCCGGCCACCATCATCAGCTCCTGTAGGCATGGCACGACCGTGCCGGCCGCCATCCGCAGCTCCGCACAGGGGCGGCAGGCCACCGCCCGCCCGCCCTCCGTCTTCGTTACTCCGAGCCTTCGGATCTGCACCGGCGAATTAGATGAGAACGGAGGTTTATCGTTCGGTGAAACGGAGAAAATATCGGGATAGACGTCAGTTTGAACGGACGTATGCCATCTCTTGGACGGATAATGATTAAAAAACAATTTTATCGGTGGGTGAAATACCGGTGTATAAGATGCCGTCGTCGACCGTATAGGTGACTTAGCGGATTCCAGTTGACCCGCTACGGGAGTGCGGCACCTAATGTACGTGGTTTAGATGAGGGAGTAACTGCTCCCAGGGAGGAGAAATTTTTCATATATATATATATATATATATATATATATATATATATATATATATATATATATATATATATATATATATATATATATATATATATATATATATATATATATATATATATATATATATATATATATATATATATATATATATATATATATATATATATATATATATATATATATATATATATATATACTATTACCCTACAGCCGGCTACAAAATAATTTATTCTGTAGCCATTTTGAGTTACGATAATTGCTATGCTAATTTACGAGATTATAGTAACTCCTTACTATGTGATTTATTATAACATGATGGTAAATATCCCCATGTGTTATAGTAATTCAACTATCATAAATATATACTGATATTATCGTAAATTAGTATATAAAATTATCGTAAATAGAGATGGCTACAAAAATAACTTATTTTGTAGCTAGCTATAGAGTATACTCTATATATATATATATATATATATATATCTATATGTGTGTGTGTGTGTAGAATATTATTCTACACCGCAAGCTAAAACTGAGTAGAAAAAATACTAAGTAGTACTGAACACTGTTCAGTATTATTCAGTACTACACCCTGGACCACGAAATACTGAATAATACTGAAACACGAATACTAAATGATACTGAGTTCTGTTCAGTATAACAGTTTGATGTAGAACAATATTCTACATCTAAGGGGTAGAATAGCACTTTTATATATATTCTATCATTATTATCTAATTTTGATGCTAATCTAATCTCGGCTGGAAGAACCTTCTTCTTTGTATACGTCCTGACCTCGGACTCTATATAAGGGCAGCCAGAGCACCCCTCTAGGGGATCGGTCTCTCATTCTCTCATTCTTACACCGTAGAAGGGCTTCTAAAGCTTTCCTTCGTGTAGCCCGTCTCCTAACTTTAACTCTCCTACCTCTTTCATCATTCTTGCACCTCACATTATAAGAACTTCAGAGCATTCAAGCAAGGAACACGTACTCGATCATCTCCGAGACCAGACGTAGGACTCCAACTTGAGCTAGTATAAATCCTCATGTCTTTTGAATGCTACCATCGTTTTCCTAAAGCAGCGCGACAATCGTATAAATTTACTAGTCCAGTTTATAAAACTCTGACAGTTAGCACACTAGATAGGGGACAGTCATGCACTCTCATTGTTGAGAAGGAAGTGATGGCTCCCTGCACCTACGTCGGATTGGCTCTTGGCGCGGCCCTCAGTGGCCGCATCCGCTTCGGAAGCCTTGAGTTCTCCAACATCGATGGGCCAGCTCCCGTTAATGGTCTTCTCCCCGGCCAAGATCTACGCTTCGGGGACCTAGACTTCGTAATCGACCGCCTGGGTCAGCTGTGGCTCAGCGAAGAGAATGCGATTGTGCCACACATCTTGACGCCTGATCACAGACTGGTCTGAGCCGGTCCCGCGATCGTTGACTCTAATGCGCTAGAATGCAGAATCGACGCATATCTCAGGCCAAATCCCGAGCCAGAGCTAAGCCAACGTGTTTTCTACGTGTTGGCGGACGCTTTCGCCCAACTCTCCAGAAACGGGCCCCTACCGCCAGAGGCTGAATTCTGGAACTCCAACACCGCATTGCCGTCCATAATGAGGGACGCGATCGCACTCTTCGAGCGGGAGTTAGCCACGCGCAATGGCCGTTCGACGACGCTAAAATCTTCCGGGTTTGTGGGGATAATGGAGCAGGGTCCGGAATCCATCTACGACCTCCCGTTGGCAACCCCTGAGAACACGGACTCCGAGTCCAATTTCGAGGGGAGCTGCCATCCGATAAGAGAATGCAACATGTTGCACCTCTCAGAGGATGGGGTAGCGCCGGTGGAGGACGCATAGGACAACGTCTATCCGATTCCACGCACCCTCAAAGAACAGACCGAGTATGACCAAGAGCACCTATAACGAGCCAAGGCCCGTGAAGCTGATTAGGCCAACGAGCGCCGTGATGACGGATGCCCAAGCCCGCAACACCTCGACGCTGAGGGCGCGCGAGCACGGGCACGTCGTGTGTATGATCAAATCTAGCCAAAACATCACGGCGGCCGCCATGATCATGCGAATGTCCCCCGAACCCTCGATCGACGACGGAAAGCGCATCCATCAGGAACTGCGAGACCTGGTGGAAACCACGGTGGTGCAGCAGGCTCAACTTTGCGGAGAGGCGGCATCCCGAGGCTAGCTTCGTACACATCTCCTCGGCGTGTGGCACCCCCGAGGGGCACTTCGCACCAAGCATGCTCTGGCTAGGTGATGGTGGTGCAGTGCGTAGGAGGGAACCCTCCCTAGCACGCAACCGCTACATCGAAAACTTCAATGCCCGTCCAACTCAAGGCGCTAAGCACCTTGGGCCAGACTGGGCCGGCAAAGATAAACTACACTACGGTGACAATGACCTAGACAATCATGGCCGATATCCCAGGGTTTAGGACGCTCGACGCAGCCCAAGCTCGGACGCTTGCGGCCCGTAGGCATTCGCAAAAAGGATCTGGCAGACACCATTCTCAGTGTGTTTCCGCGTGCTGCCAAACATCGTTAAATACTCTAGGGACACCAACGCCACCGTGTGGTTGGAAGAGTTGAGCCTCACTTGTCGAGCAGGCGGGGCAGACGATGATCTCTTCCCAATACTTGCCACTCTACCTTGAGGAAAGCACCCGAGCATGGCTCGAGCATCTCCCCACGAACAACATCCACTCATGGGCAGACTTCAAGCGCATCTTTGTAGGGAACTTCCAAGCATATACGTGTGCCCTAGAAATTCCTAGGATCTCAAAGCCTACAAACAAAAAACGGAGAAACTCTATGCGAGTACATCCACCGCTTCTCCAAGCAGTGCAACGAGCTTCCCGATATCATGGACACGGACATGATTGGAGCGTTCATCTCTGGCATAACCAACGAAGCACTCGTCCACGAACTCAGACACTACAAACCGTGAACGATGCAGGAGTTGCTCGACCTTGCGACAAGCCATGCCTTTGGCGAGAAGGTTGTCCATGCAATATTTTGCAAATACAAGGGAAAGGCTCAAGCCAAACCAGCGGATGAGGCTAAAGACCACAATCGATAGATAAAGGGCAAGAAGGATAGCTGGAGGCGCTGCGACAATGAGTTCGTTGCATTGGTCGACAGGGGCCATAAGCAAAAGACTCGTAAGCTCAACCACGTCAGTTTCGACAAGATAGTCAAGATGCAGTGCCGCAACCATGGCTATCCAGTCAAGCACACCCTCGAGGAGTGTGACCTCATCAAGCGCTACTTCAGTGGTGACTACAAGGCAACCAGCACAGACGCGCCGTCCGAGCCCGCTAGCAATGAGGAGAAAGGGGATGCGTATCCTGACCCAAAAGGGTGCCTCATGATCTTCGGTGAACCAGTAGCGTACGAGTCCAAACGCCGGCAGAAGCTCATGTCTAGGGAGATCAATGCGGCCGCCCTTGGCGAAGCCGTCCCGGCTTTCCTAAAATGGTTGGAAACCACGATCACTTTCGACAGAAAGGATCACCCTGACCATATTCCACAACTAGGGCGCTTCCCCCTCGTCATAGATCCGATCATTGGTAAGACCTGCCTGTCTTGCATCCTCATGGATGGTGGAAGCGGCCTCAACCTCCTCTACACCGAGGCGTACAACGCCATGGGGCTGACGCGAGCAGCGATACGACCATCCGGTGCTCCGTTCCACGGAGTCATACCCAGGCATCAGGTTGTTCCCCTCGGGTAGGTTGACTTACCCGTGACATTCGGAGGTCGAGCCAATTTTCGCACGAAAACACTCACCTTCAAAATAGCAGATTTCCCCGGCGCCTATCACGCCATCCTGGGCCAACCATGCTACACCAAGTTCATAGCCATCCCCAACTACACCTACCTGACACTCAAGATGCCCAGCCCCTATGAAATCATCACTATAGGAGGTGACCTCCTACAGGCCCACCTTTGCGAGCGGGAGAACTATGACATCGCAATGGCTGCATGCCAACCCCCGGAGCCTTGATTCAAGTGGGCGACGACGGCTGGCGCCATGCCAGAGCCAAGCTCTGAAGGGTAGCCCCTAAGGGCTAGGCCCGAATGTGACTTCCCTACATGGTAGGGGAGGTCACGCTCGGTGACCTCGATCGTGGCACGCGGCGAGACAGGCAACGACCTGGTGCGAGAATGACACGATCGGTGAGCCTCGGAGGGCTCATGACACAGCGCATTCCTCGATTCGACGAGTTACGCGTTCCAGGCCTTGCTGCATCAAGCACCACAAATGTTGAAGGCCACGACCAGTTACGCGGACGCTCAGCGTTCGCATCAAAGCTACTATAAGTCAACTAAGAATTTGTACATAATGATCAATTAATCCTCCTTGTGCCTAGAGATCGCAACACGCCTCAATGAGCGCACGTCAAAGCGACACTTTTACGATGCGTGTAACCCAAGTGACCCATGTCGATCGGCACGTGCCAGCCGACACAGTTCACTTTCGGGGGTTACATCACGGCATACCACACACCAATGCTCACCAGAAGAAAGATCGCCATGACCTAAAGGAAAAAGGACGATGAAAGGCGCACTGCTACCAAATCTATCCTACAACACTTCAGTCACGAAAACGGAGTTGCACTAGGCCACCTAGGCAAGGTCACACAACTACGGCATTCAAACGATCAGATCATCGGCGAGCACACGAAAGTAAAAGAAGCACGAGATACAGACTAAGAATATTTATTTATTAAAAGACCCTAGGTACAACCTAAGGTCCCTGGCCACCGCCATGGAGGATGTCCTTCACGTTTACGGTGACCACGAAGGCGGTCGCGCTAGTGGCAAAGTCACCAACTAGCTCCGCCCGCTTCACTTGCTCAGCATGGTCTGGGGACCCGAGCGCCACCTAACGAAAGTCCTGGCTAGTACGGAGCTATAGGGCGACACCGGCTCCCTACAGGACTCTGTCCACCACCATGCGCTCACAATCCTCCATTAGAAGAACCTCATGTAGGTGGGCCTCCTTTGTTTCCTGGCAGGAGGCCACTGGCTGCTCTTCCAACGCTGGCAACAAGAAGACAAGGTCAGGAATGACAAGCAACAAACAGGGCGACAAGGCGAAGAAGTGTCTGTACCCATGATGCGAGCTAGGGCATCGGTGGCCGCCGCCTATGCGACGGCAGTCTCCCTCTTCGAGGCCTCGAGGGCCACCCTAACGGCGTCAAGACAGTGCTTTAGCCAGCTCACCTCATGGGTGGTGTTGGAGTAGCGCTGGTGGGCCTCATTCGCCCCGCGGATGAGCTCGTGAAATTCAGGCTGATTATTCAAAGAAGACGATGACGAGGACGATGAGCTCAACCCCCCTGTGGGCAGGGTCATGGCATGAGTGGCACCGGCGGCCCCTCTAGATGCGACATGGGAAGTAGCCCTACGAACACGCATGGTCAATATAGGTTTAACCTTCAAACTTGAGCACCATCCGAATGCCCTTACCCCTAATCGCGCAGGCAAGGACGAAGAGGCGGTGGCGCCCTGCCAGCACCTGATGACTTCTCCAATAGCCATTTGCTGTAATCTATTCTAGCTGGCGAGGAAGGAACTCTAGGTGCGCAAGAGCGAGAATGGGTAAGTAGTGGAGTAGGCGACTCAAAGCGAATGCCTCCCCGCACGTACCACTCCAAGTGTACTTACAGCCGCTAAGGACACTCAAGGCACAAGCACGTTCATTCACATTTACTAACCGCTTAGAAAACCCCGCAGAGCAAGTGAACCAAGTAAGCTATGCACATCCCCAGTCTTTCCATATCATTTTGATTTGTGCACCTGCATTCCACGGTGCACGACTGCTTGTGAGTGGGCGCCATTATGCCACCGTGTGACCGAGGAGGTCAACCGCCCCCTGAGATCATGCCCAGAATGACCCACCAGAACCACGATCCCATGTCATGCTTAGGAAACCCACTCTTGGGTCGGTCCTTAGAAGGGCTCAAGGCCACAAAAGGTATAGGGGTAGAGAGAAGATGGGTGTGGAAGAACTGCCCGAATTAACACACTTTCAGAGGCACTTGTCTTCCACTAAACTCTAAGTGCCCTAAAAATGAGCTAAACCAGACAGTTCCATCAAACACACCCTAAGAGAAAACTCAAAACAATCCACGTTTACATCCATGATTCAACAATGAGTTCGAGCTTACAATACTTAGTCCATTTCATACAACATGGAATCTCAAAAAGTATTATTACAATACTAGAGTTCAGAGTGCGATAATTAAACAGCGGAATAAAATAAGCATCTAGCGGCACGGTACAAGGATCCGTCTGTGCCCACCAGAAAAATCCTCCACACAAAGACTGGCCTCTCAAGGTGCACCTACAATAAGGGTAAAATAAACCCTGAGTACACAATGTACTCGCAAGACTTACCCGACTAGGGAATATAGTTCCTGACTCTCAAGGAATATGATAGGCTTTATGACTTGTGGGTTCCTGGTTTGCAGAAAGCAATACTAAGAGTGTCCTTATTTCCTTGGATTATTAGCAGTCAGGTTTAGTTCATTATCCAACATTCTATGTAAGCACCTATTCTGTTTTCAAGTAAGGGTTAAGCAATCAGTACCATTTTCCCATTGTTCTTATGCCAGTTCTTAATACGGTGCCAGACCATAGTCAAGTCGTATCGTCATGTAGAAACAGCGATTCATGAATCAATGTGCCCAGCTAGGTATCCCAAAAAACACACGCCTCATTTGTACCCTAGGCACAAATAAGACCAACCCATTCCACTCCTGTTGAGGGATCCAGGTCTCCGTCCAAACTTGGACTCTAAGCCCCCACGATTGAGACCCGGTCTCAGTACGGTGCTTAGACCTCCACCTATCCCCGCCTCCAATCAGTCGGTCCGAAAAGAGCCAAAACCCACAACAAGAGAGTAACAAGCCTTGCCGCTCCCATAAGCAAGTATGTGCTCGGGATAATAAGTCTATAACTTGACTAGTGTCCAATGCAACAGATGGTCCTCAATCGATACGAACAGGGAAAATAGTATGACCAAGCTAAGCTCCGTGGCCACAGGACACAACCTATTACACCCACCATTACCCATACCATATCCATGCCCGGTCACCATTTCTCCTTCCATCATTTTATCATGAGAGTTATAATAATAATAACCACCTATTGTGAGTAACGATAGGTTACCCACGCTACCGATAAACCTAAGCAAAGCAGCTATGCGATCCTGCACTAGTAAGACTCTTAAGTTGGTATATATATACACATTTGGGTATCAATAAAATTTCTGCAATGTAAATGCACAACATTTATAGTTATCATGTTGATTCAAAAATACAGGTTATGTACCAGGGCTTGCCTTGGGCAGGCGCAGTGTTAGTGGTGTCAGTCACGAGTGGCTCTGGAAACTCCTCCTGTACGAGCACCTCCTCCTTGTACTCTTCAATCACCTCATTGTACTCCTGCTCCCCGGCGGTCACGAACTCCACAAGGTTGTTCTTTACATGCATGCGATAACGATGCAACATTTAGTATTTAGGCAACAACAACTCTTTAATGCAATTACACATGCTAAGCTACTAAGCTAGCCCTAATGACTAAGATAGTAAGCTATCTATCATCTTCGTCAAGCAAGATATCCACTCATCTTACAAGTGCTTCATTTTACAAATCGATATTATGCTTCTATTCATACTAGTTTTGATGGATATTTAGTTACCCTAGCAAACAATCTATTTTGAAGCTACAAAAATTACAGCAAGCTCATAAATATACCATGAAGCTAGTACAAAAGTTTCATGATCAAAGCTATTACCAAAATGCCACAACAATTCCTACAGTTATTATCACAATAACATTAATCCTTTTTAAATGATCTTATCGACCTCGACCTCATCACAGATACGTATAAACTAATTATACAGTTAGACAGATCATGAATTTAGGAACTTAGATAAAGTGGTTTCACAATTTTTGGACATCTACACGAATTGATATTAATTATTAAAGTTTACCTCAAAATGTAAAATATAAAGCTATTTCTACTCCTTTACGAAAAAGAGAAAGCAAAGCAGCCCAGCGCGACCCATGATGGGGGCAGCCCATGCATGAAAGCAGCCCAAGACGGGGAGACCCCACGCGCTGGCAAACTTGCTAAAGAGTCCTCGAACTTAAGCCATTTTATGTGAACGCCAAACATTCTATTTCTCTCGTCAACGTTTAAGCACTAAGGCCCTTGCACTATCTCTCCTTCGCAACGGGGAGGTCCTTAGAAGTCCCTGCGCTCGCTGGCGCCGCACGGCTAGCACGGAGCTGCAACATCGACCAACAAGGACCTGCACAAGCCTAGTTAGGGGGCCGGTGCTCACCTAGAGGTTGACGTGTGGCACCAGGCAGCAGTTCGGAGGTCGGAGATGAGGTAAGGCAGCCTCCCCATGGCGGCGGGCAACCTGCAGCGGTGGCGGCCATGTTCTGGTGAGTCACAGAGCGAAAGAGAGTGGTAGAGGTGGCGGTGAGCTCCAGTGACTCACCACAAACCAAGCTGAAGTGGTGTCATAGACGGAGATCACCTGAGGAAGGCTGGCCACGTGCACCCGACCGCTATGGTAGCACACCGCGATGGCGCGATCGCGTCAGCGGGATCTAGGAGGCGGTAGAGGTTCGGGGTAGGGGCGTAGGGTGACAAGGGGATGAATGCGAGTCAGGTGGCACATCCAATTTGGTTCTAGGTGGTCCGAGGGGGGCATGGCCTTAACGGCACGGTACCAGGCACAGCTCCAAAATTGGGGCTCGGTGGGGCGAAGCTCATGGTGGGGGTGGGGCGA
Source organism: Saccharum hybrid cultivar R570 (assembly GCA_038087645.1). NCBI lineage: Eukaryota > Viridiplantae > Streptophyta > Magnoliopsida > Poales > Poaceae > Saccharum > Saccharum hybrid cultivar. The sequence continues at coordinate 2,222,225 of JAQSUU010000191.1, read as the reverse complement.
AGCTCATGGTAGGGTGGGGTCGGTTGGTTGGCTGACTTCAGTACGAAGTCAAGGGTGTAGAGAAATAGAGCATTGGTGGTCCCTCTCTGATAAAATACAGGAAGTGGCTCAGGCATCCATGGTGGTAGGGGAAGAGGGAAAGATGGGTTAGCGCTCGGGTCACCTCCGGCTCAGTCCGTCCTCGCCCTGGCAGAACACGGTCGGCATGACCCACGCTAGAGCCAACACCAAAATGTGTGTGAGCAGTGAGGGAGTGGCGTGGCATGCGCGAGCAGTTACTAGCTGGCCAGCAGCGGCGCTAGGGCCAAGGCATGGACGTGACGCGAGTTGACCTTGGCAGCAACCGCGTCATCGCGCGCAACGTGGGGGGCAGCGGGGCAGCGTGGCAGGCGCACAGCATAGGGTGGCCAAGTGGGGTGATGGCAGTGACAGACAGGACAGACCCACACATGTGTAGACGAGAGGGATGAACAGCAGCAGTGCAGCAACGGTGGGGCAGCAGCAGCCGCGACGCACGGTCAGCAGCTGGCCGAGCAAACGGCCACCAGCGGCCGGCCACGCCAAGCCGCTGCCAGGCCAAGGATAGGCCCGACCGACCGGCACTGGCAACGGAGCATGCGGGTGCGTGGCTAGGTGAGCGACGATGAGCCTAGCATGTGGTGATCGTGCACTCCTGGCCAAACAGCCCGAGGCAGTGCGCGTGCATGGATTTTAAAGTGCGTATACAAACTAATTTAGCTCGATTCACGTTTTACCACCCCAACCATGAGAAAGAGGGTACATAGGGCTATCGAGAGAAGCTAAAACATGACATCACTACTTAACTAAATTCCATAGAATAAATGCATGAACTTGGTGTCATCGAACTATTTTTGGACTTGAAATTATTCTAAGTCTAGGGCTGATTTTTATTTCCAAGTTCAATTTCCAACTAACCAAAAGTACTAGCTACCAAAACATTTTGCTCAGACAAGAGTTGCATTCTCATCTACCCATTTAGCACTTTGAACTTGATTTATGGTTCACATATATGTTCTATAACATTTTTTCTTAATAAAAATTTGTTTTGAACCCTCAGTGATACAACACGAACTAATGCGTCAACTTCCATTTAACATTTTTATTAATTCTTTTAAGTTGCTAGAATTGTTCTACACACTTCAACACATGTAGAAACACACAACCAAGATGCTCATGACATGCTTTAGTGAGTTGTTTAAGTGGTAACATCGAGGGTGTTACAGCTCTACCCCCCTTAACAAAATCTCGACCCAAGATTTCCATGTGCCTAGTGTGGGAAGAGGTAAGAAATAAATTTCAAGTTAACTATTTACCTTGGTGAAACAGAAAGGAGATGAGGATAATGCTTCAAAATAAAGCTCTCAAGTTCCCAAGTTGCCTCATCCTCCAAATGATTCTACCATCGGACTTTGTAAAATTTCACCACATTGTTTCTAGTCACTCTTTCTTTTTCATCCAATATTTTGACGGGATGCTCAACATAAGAAAGAACAGGTAGGAGAGGAAGCCCTTCAATTTCTATTGCTTCTTTAGGGACTCGCAAACACCTTTTTAACTGAGAGACATGGAAAACATTATGGACTGCTGATATGATATTTGGGAGCTGGATATGGTAGGCAATGGAACCACACTAGGCCAAAATCTTGTAAGGTCCAACATAGCGAGGAGCTAATTTTCCCTGAACCCCAAAATGATGCACACCTCTCATGGGATACACCTTAAGATACACATAATCACCCACTTCAAATTGCAAAGGCCTCCTTCTCTTGTCTACATAGGTTTTCTGACAGTTCTGAGTTGCCTTCAAATGACTCCGAATAATTTGAACATTCTCTCTTGCTTCTAGGATAAAGTCAGGCCCGAAGTAACCACGGTCTCCTACTTCAACCCAATTCATAGGTGTCCTACATTTCTTGCCATATAAGGCCTAAAATGGTGCCATCCGAATGCTTTCTTGATAGCTATTATTGTAAGAAAACTTAGCCAATTTGAAGCATTCATCTCACTTCTTAGGAAAAGAGATGACACAAGCTCTCAGCATATCCTCAAGCGCTGGATTTACTCTTTCTGTCTGACCGTCGATCTGCGGATGATAAGTTGAACTCCTAAGAAGGCTAGTACAAAGGCATTTTTAGAGTTATGTCCAAAAACATGACATAAAAACTAACCCATGATCAGAAACAATAGCAAGAGGAACTCCATGGATGGTTACAATGCGATCAAAATACAGCTTAGCATACTGCGTGGCGGTAAATCTAGCATCCGCTGGAAGAAAATGGGCAGACTTTGTGAGACGATCCACCATGATTCAAATGAAATCATATCCTTTGGCTGTGCGGGGCAAACCCATAATAAAATCCATGAAAATATCCTCCTATTTCCAAACCAAAATAGGCAAATGCTATAGAAAACTCAGTGTACGCAGATGGTCTACCTTAACTCTTCCACAAATGTTGCACTCAACAATATACTTAGTGATGTCCTGCTTCATATTTGGTCACTAATAAAAGTGACGCAAATCATGATACATCTTGTTTCTTCCAGGGTGAATGGACATCTTGGAGTTGTGAGCTTCATCCAAAATTTTTCTTCTAAGCTCATCACTTTTGGGAACCACCAATTGGTTCTTGAACTTCACCATACCTTATTTATCAATGCTGAAATGAGGACCACGCCCTTCGGCCATCAGCTTCTTGATATGGGGAATTTCCAATTCATCCTACCTTTGCTCAGTAATAATTTGCTCAAGTAATTTTGAGACGAGCAATATGTGCTAAAACTGCAGAGTGAGAGAGGGGCAAAGGCTCTTCATTAGACTGAAGCGACTTTCGGCTCAATGCATCAGCCACCACATTGGCTTTTTTAGGATGGTAATGGACTTCTAAGTTATAATTCTTGATCAACTCAAGCCATCTCCTTTGCCTTAGATTTAACTCGAGTTGAGTAAAAATATATCTAAGGCTCTTGTGATCCGTAAAAATATGCACTTTATTTCCCAACAGATAATGTCTCCAAATTTTTAGAGCATACACAACTGCAGCCAGCTCTAAATCATGGGTCAGATAATTTACCTCGTGTTTTTTCAGTTGGCGTGAAGCATAAGCTATCACACGCCCATCCTGCATAAGCACACAACCAAGTCCAGTCCTAGAAGCATCACAATATACATCAAATGACTTTTCAATATATGATTGTGCGAGAACAGGAGCAGAGGTAAGAAACTTCTTTAGAGCTTGAGAAGCTCCTTCATAGGCTGTACTCCATACAAACTTGACATCCTTCTGAAGCAACTTGGTCATTGGGTGAGCTACTTTGGAGAAATCAGGAATGAAGCGCTGATAGTAACTGGCAAGACCAAGAAACTGACGGATTTGATGCACTAATTCTAGGATTTCTAACTTAGCACATCTCGTACCTTGCTAGGATCTACAGATACATCTTTGCGGGTCAGAACATGTCCCAAAAACTGCACTCAATCCAAACAAAACGCATACTTGCTAAACTTGGCATACCTTGTGTTCTCGCAGTCGGGTCAGGACGATGTGAATATGCTGTGCATGCTCTTCTTCATTCTTGGAATATATCAAAATATTATCAATAAATACCACTACAAACTTGTCCAACTCTAGCATGAAGACTGAATTTATAAGATACATGAAAAATGCAGGAGTATTGGTGAGACCAAAGGACATGACTAGGTATTTATACAGCTCATACCTAGTAGAGAAGGCTGTCTTGGGTATATCTTATGGCCGGATTTTAATTTGATGATAACCCAACCGAAGATCAATCTTGGAGAACACTTTTGCACCAGCTAACTGATCGAACAGCGCATCAATGCGAGGCAAGGGATACTTGTTCTTGATGGTTACCACATTGAGAGGGCGATAATCTATGCACATCCGAAGTGTACCATCCTTATTCACAAAAATGGCTGGACAACCCCATGGCGAAGAGCTAGGATGGATGAATCCTTTCTCTAATAATTTTTCTAACTGTTTCTTCATTTCTACTAATTCTTTTGGAGCCATGTGGTAAGGACGCCATGAAATAGGAGCAGTGCCAGGCTCTAGCTCAATGGTAAACTCTACATCTCTATCCGGTGGCAACCCAGACAAATCTTTAGGAAAGACATCTAGAAACTCACAGACCATGGGAATAGAAGCAAGATCAGGAGAAGCTTCAGCATTAGCAACAACTGGGGAAGCAAAACCAGAGGGCATAAGGAGAGACATTCTTCAAAAGAAGGAAGCCGTAACTCAACAACTCTCCGCTTAAGGTCCAAGACTACCCCATAAACGTTCAACCAGTTTATGCCTAGAATTGAATCAATGCCATGCCCAGACAGCACCATGAACCGAAGATGTAAGTGTGAGTGGCTAGTACTAAACTGATGGTGTCCGTCTAAGTATTAATGAGCATCTGCGCACCTAGAGTACTAGTTCTATAGGCAATAGGGATTGCCATAATATATATATTGTGCCTTTCTGCAAATCCCATGCTCATAAACGAATACGATGCTCCAGAGTCAAACAACACAAATGCTAGGTGAGAGTCAATGGTAAACATACCAGCCATCACCAGCTCACTCTGCAGGATCTACTCAGCCTCGGTGTAGTTAACCTGTCCCGAGCGACTCACTGGCACCTTCTTCTTAATAACAGTCCTCTTGATCAAGCGAGAGTTGGCTGACGGCTGAGAAGACTGAGCAGGCCGGTTCTCAAGACACTATCGAGCAAAGTGGCCCTCCTTGCCACACCTGAAACAAACAGTAGACTTGACAACCTACCCCTGATGAGGTGGAACCTGCTGTCCCTGAGACTGCTGCACGGCCGAGACGGCTGTCCGCCTAGGGAGTGGTAGGACATCCTCTTCAAAACCTACATCTTCTGGGCCTGTGGCTGACTAAATGAGCCAGAGATCCCCCCGCTTGCGCTTCCACTCAGCCTAAGTGTCACGTTGAAGTCCCTCCATAGCAATGGCAGTATTCATCAATGTACCAAAAGTTTGATAGTTCCCAGTATATAGCTCCTTATGCAAGATGCAAGAGAGGCCACGATAGAAATGGTCCCTCTTCTTCTCATCCATGTCAACATGAGTCCTAGCATACTATGCAAGATGGTTGAATTTGTTGGCATACTCCATCACATACATACTTCCTTGTTTCAGATCTAGGAACTCGGACAACTTTCTATTCAGCACACCAGCAGGAATGTAGTACTCTCGAAAGGTAGTGGTAAACTCCTGCCAAGTCACAGGATGATCTATCAGTTGCAAGACATTGAAAGTATCCAACGATGCACTAGCAAATCCCAAAAGTTGCTATGCATCAAAGCGCACCTTATCCTTGTCGGTCACTGTGAGCAGCAGAAACTTCTGCTCCAGAACACGAAGCCAATACTCCGCATCTAGAGGCTCAGCAGTCGGCGTGAACATGGGCGGGTTGGTCTTTAAAAAGTCATGGTAGGAATAGGGCCTCTCAAGACCGTGGGCACCACCCCTATTCCTACCATTGCCACCGTGGCCTCCACGGGCGAAGCCACCAATAGCCTGTGCCATCATCTCCAAGGCACGAGCTGTCTCGCGACATGCAGCCAACATCTCCGCCATCATCTCTGCCAGAGTCATCAGAGGTGGTAGTGGTGGAGGGGGACCTAAGAGTGGGGCCCTATGGCTCTCCCCATTGGCATTGTCACGACCATTATCAACATGGTCCTCAGGGTCACGGCCTGCTCCGGCACTGGTGCTCCCGTCGCCGGACCTAATTCCTCCACGACCGGACCTCAGGTTCATCTGTAACAGATAGGAACCAACCATTAGGGACACCCTCCATATAAGGAATAAGAGACTTAGAGAATAAAATGCTTTTAACAATTGAAGCATTTCTTTTTATTTATTATTCTATCATATTAACTATCCAAAAATTATATGTGAAGGGGGTGTTAGCTTAAACATATTTTCTTTTCATGATGCATGTATCGGCCTATGCGTTCACTCAAGCCAGAATATAGCGGCAAATCATATGAATTTTTTGGCACATCGAACACTAATTTCTGAACACTAGCGCTTTCTTTCGCAGGGTAAGTTAGTGTACCTATAGGAAATGATTAGGTAAACTAGTGCCACTATCCTAGATAGACCATATTGGTAGGGCTTATACTTATATACGTAAATTTTACCACATCCTATTTTCCGTAAATCTTTTGTTGGTCAAATTTTTAGGTTGCTGAAAGGGTGATGAAGCTCATAAACTCATTATTAGCTCTGGTACTACCTGTGGCAGAACCGCCCAAATTAACACACTTTTGGAGGCACTTGTCTTCCACTAGACTCTAAATACCCTGAAAGTGAGCAAAACCAGACAGTTCCGTCGAGCACACCCCAAGGGAGAACTCGAAACAATCCACATTTATACTAGGATCCAATAATGAGTACGAGCTTACAATACTTAGTCCATTTCATATAACATGGAGTGTCAGAAAGTATTATTATAATACCAGAGTTCAGAGTGTGATAATTAAACAACGGAATAAAATAAGCATCTAGCGGAGCGGTACAAGGATCCGTCTGTGCCCACCAGAAGAATCCTCCACACAAAGACTAGCCTCTCAAGGTTGAAAGCCCAAGTTTGATTTTAGCAATTAATGACACCAAGTTGCTAATGCTATTGTATCAAGTAAAATGAGTTAGGCATAAGCAACACATGTGATGAAGGTGTATGTGGCAAGGAGTGGTGGCCACAAGATCACAAAGAGATGGTGCATGGACACGAAATGACGATCATGGTGGAGATACACATAAAATAATGGACATGATGATCAAGTGGAGGAGAAGGATCTAAGAGCGCAAGGCAAAGGTATAACCATAGAGTTTTCCTTTTGCCGGTCTAAGATGAGTAGAGAAGTGATTGACCGGGTTTAGGATACATAACCGACTATCAAGAGGGGCAATCACGGTTAGCTCAGGAATCAAGTGCCACTAGATCAATGTCTTGAGCATATGCATTAGGATCTAGTAGAGAGCTAACATAACGCCTTGAAAATGTTTGTGAAATGCTAACACACATGCACATGGTGGTGTACACTTGGTGGTGTTAGCACATTTGCGAAGGCGGTGGAGTTTAAGCGGTCGAGAGGGGTTTGGGTTCATCTCTCCCTCCCGCCGAGCTTGCAAGGTGGGATTCGGCACTTTTTGGGAAGTGAAATGCCTATTTTCTACTGCACCGGAAGTCAGAAAACAAACGGAGGCGAACGGCGGTCACTGTGGTGACCGGACGCTGCACCGAACGCGGTCACGGTTTGACCGGACGCGTCCGATCAGTTCTCAGCAGTTGTTAGGCGTGCGAGTGTTAGGGTTTCCAACCGTCTCGTCCAGTCCCTCACAGAACTGGAGCGTCCGGTCAGGCACCCAAAGGGGCAGAACTGGTCGTAGAGCCGACCGGATGCGTTGCGCGTCTGGTCACGTGCGATCGGACGCGTCCGGTCGCGGTGGGAGCTTACTGGACTCCGACTGGATGCCAGGTGCAGCGCGTCCGGTCATGGCAACGGTAACTTCTGACATGCACTGTTCATGCTTGTCCTGTAGTGACCGGACGCGTCGGGTCACCCTGACCAGTGCGTCCGGTTAGTACGTTTTTCACTGCGTCATCCGGTAACGGCTAGCTGTGTACTCCTTCGCTATAAATAGAAGATGTTCGGGGTTTGAGGGTAACTCTTGCACATTTTGAGACCCAGAGACATCCTTTGAGCTAGAGAACAACACCTCCACTCATCTCTTTGCTTAGTTGCACATCTTGAGTGAGATTGAGTGAGATCCAAGTGCATTGCTAGAGAGTTGCATTCTAGAGGCACTTGATCTTCGAGTTGCTGTGGTTTCTTGTTACTCTTCCATGTTTCCTGACACGGTAGATGGCTTGGAGCAGCGGAGGTGATTGAGCTCATAATTGAAGATTATTGGAGCCCTCACCAAGTGTTGTAAGGGGTTCTTGATCCTTCCCCGCAGGAGTTCACAAATTGGATACTCTAGTGGAGCTCGTGGCTTGGAGGATCCCCATCTTGTGTGCGGTTGTGCGGCGCCCGCCGAGGGCTCGACTCTTGATAGTCGATTAGCTCGCGAACCGACAAGTGGGTGTATCGCCACAACGAGGAGTAGCTTGTCGGGAAGCAAGTGAACCTCGGTAAAAATCTTGTGTCATCTCTTTGCCGAGGATTTCTCTTGTGGTTGATCATTGTGATTGATTCTTCGAGTGCATTACTTCTCTACATCGTTGGTATAAGAATCAAGTCAGTTGCTCTTTACTTTGTTGTACTAATCTTAGTGTAGCTTTTATCACATAGGAGTAAGTATCTTAGTGACTTAGTCTTCGTGTGTATTAGAGATCATAGCCTTGCTTCACTAGAATTATATAGGTGGCTTGCATAATGTAGTTGAGCTAGTGCTAGAATTAGCTTAGCCATCTTTTATACTAACGTGGTTGTTTAGTGAGGCTTGTAGATTTTTAAATAGGCTATTCACCCCCCATCTAGCCATTTGGACCTTACAAAGGTGCACCTGCAATAAGGGTAAAATAAACCCTGAGTATACAATGTACTCACAAGACTTACCCGACTAAGGAATATAGTTCCCGACTTTCAAGGAATATGATAGGCTTTATGGCTTGTGGGTTCTTGGTTTGCGGAAAGCAATACTAAGAGTGTCCTTATTTTCTTGGATTATTAGCAGTCAGGTTTAGTTCATTATTCAACATTCTATGTAAGCACTTGTTCTATTTTCAAGCAAGGGTTGAGCAATCAGTACCATTTTCCCATTGTTCTTATGCCAATTCTTACTATGGTGCCAGACCATAGTCAAATCGTACCGTCACGTAGAAACGGCGATTCATGAATCAATGTGCCCAGCTGGGTACCCCAAAAAACACACGCCTCGCTTGTACCCCAGGCACAAACAAGAACAACCCATTCGACTCCTGTCAAGAGGTACATATCCTCATCCAAACTTGGACTCCAAGCCCCCACGATTGAGACCCGGTCTTAGTGCGGTGCTTAGACCTATCCCTATCTCCAATCAGTCGGTCCGAAAAGAGCCAAAACCCACGATAAAAGAGTAACAAGCCTTCCCGCTCTCATAAGCAAGTTTGTGCTCGGGATAATAAGTCTGTGACTTAACTAGTGTCCAATGCAACGGAAGAGTCTCAATCGTGGGGGCTTAGAGTCCAAGTTTGGATGGGGACCTAGACCCCTCGATAGGAGTGGAACGGGTTGGTCTTGTTTGTGCCTGGGTACAAGCGAGGCGTGTGTTTTTTGGGGTACCTAGCTAGGCACATTGATTCATGAATCGCCATTTCTACATGATGGTACGACTTGACTATGGTCTGGCACCATAGTAAAAACTGGCATAAGAACAATGGGAAAATGGTACTGATTGGTCAACCCTTGCTTGAAAATAGAATAGGTGCTTACATAGAATGTTGGATAATGAACTAAACTTGACTGCTAATAATCCAAGGAAATAAGGACACTCTTAGTATTGCTTTCCACAATCCAGGAACCCATAAGCCATAAAGCCTATCATATTCCTTGAGTCGGGAACTATATTCCCTAGTCGGGTAAGTCTTGTGAGTATATTGTGTACTCAGGGTTTATTTTACCCTTGTTGCAGGTGCACCTTGAGAGGCTAGTCTTTGTGTGGAGGATTCTTCTGGTGGGCACAGACAGATCCTTGTACCGCGCCGCTAGATGCTTATTTTATTCCGCTGTTTAATTATCGCACTCTGAACTCTAGTATTGTAATAATACTTTCTGAGACTCCATGTTGTATGAAATGTACTAAGTATTGTAAGCTCATACTCATTATTGGATCCTGGATGTAAATGTGGATTATTTTGAGTTCTCTCTTGGGGTTTGCTCGATGGAACTGTCTGATTTTAGCTCACTTTCAGGGTACTTAGAGTCTAGTGGAAGATAAGTGCCTCCGAAAGTGTGTTAATTTGGGTGGTTCTGCCACAATGGGCCCCTATGGCTCCAATCAGTGGTGCAGAGCTACACGACCATCTTTCTTTGTGTCTGAGTCATTCGCTTTAAAGTCGCCCTGGTTGACCCCTCTGGGGGGAGGCATCTTGCCCTCTGACTGCTGCGGAGATGATCGGGGACCGATGGGCTTGATGGTCGATGATTAATGGGATGTCTCTCAATGAGGCATAGCCAAACTCCACGTTGATTGGGGAGGATATCGAGTACCGCTCTGATTACCCATTGACCCCGACGAGGTCCACCGCTCCGACCGCGTGTTACGGTGGACTGCCTCTCCGTGTGTGGGGTGAAACCAAACCCACTTGTAATAGGCCATCATGACCTCTCGAGGTCGGCAGGGATGCCAGGAAAAAATAGGAGGTGGGTTCCCATGACCATGCAAAAGGGTCGAGGCCAAGCCGCGACCAAAACTCCTTCCGGCATCTTTATGTCTAAAGACCTAAGGCTAGCTTCAAAGGCTCACAAACCATCAGAGGTTCATGACCTCTTTGGGAGAGATCGATGAATAAGATGACCCGAGCAACGTAGCAGTGTCTTCCATATGAAGCGACACAAAAAACAAAACATGATCACAGCTCGGTCACATGGAAAGAATAAAAAGGTCCAAGACCTACGAGCCAAAGCACGATCGTAGAAAACCTTGTGAACATGCAAAAATAGGTCAAGAAAACATCTTCTTGCATCAAGCTAGAGCCGAGACATCGACCCGTGGCTCGACAGCTCACGACAAGCACAAAGGAAACCCAAACATACAAAAAAGAGCGTTCTTTTCACTTAAATCCCCGAAGGTACAAGAGTGGTCGAACTGCTTGATAAAGTACTGAACCATGACATTGCCACCTAGGTGGCGGCGTCAGGGTCCCCAGAGGCGGCTGCTACAAGTGCTGAAGGAAGGAGATGAGCGATCATCCTGTGTCCCTTCTCGTAGCACCACAACCTCTGGGCAGAAAGGCACGGGGAACTACGGACGTGGTGGGATCAAGCCTGCAGGCCACCACCATCATGCTTTGGAAAGCATGATGGGCACACCAAGGGATGGCAATGCCTCCCCCGAACCGCAGATAGCTCCTAGGAGCTACCTGCAGGCTCTAGGAGCAGTTGGTTGTAGCCCTTGATGCTTGTGTTTCAGTGACCTGAAACCTATGGGTTCGGGGAAGCACTAGAACCACGGTTCGGGGAAGCACTAGAACCACGAGGGCTTGCGGTTGGCCTGAACACTGCCTCAGTGAAAGCCCAAGTTTGGTTTTGGTAATTAATGACGCCAAGTTGCTAATGTCATGTGTTAAGTATTTTGAGTTAGGCATAAGCAACACATGTGATTAAGGTGTATGTGGCAAGGAGTGGTGGCCACAAGATCACAAAGAGATGGTGCATGGACATGAAAGGATGATCATGGTGGAGATGCACATAATATGATGGACATGATGATCAAGTGAAAGAGAAGGATCTAAGAGCACAAGGCAAAGGTATAACCATAGGGTTTTCCTTTTGCCGGTCTAAGATGAGTAGAGAAGTGATTGACCGAGTTTAGGATATATAGCCGACTATCAAGAGGGGCAATCACGGTTAGCTCGGGAATCAAGTGCCACTAGATCATTGTCTTGAGCATATGCATTAGGATCTAGTAAAGAGCTAACATAATGCCTTGGAAAATGATTGTGCAATTCTAACACACATGCACATGGTGATTTACACATGGTGGTGTTAGCACATTTGTGAAGGCGGTGGAGTTTGAGCGGTAGAGAAGGGTTTGGGTTCTTCTCTCCCTCCCGCCGAGCTTGCAAGGTGGGATTCGACGCTTTTTGGGGAAGTGAAATGCCTATTTTGTACTGAGCCGGAAGTCGGAAAAGAAACGGAGGCAAACGGAGGTCACTGCGGTGACCGGACGCTGCACCGGACGCGGTCACGGTATGACCAGACACGTCCGGTCAGTTCAATCCGATCAGCACGCCTTGGGTTAATGACCGGACGCTGGTCTGGCCTGACCAGCGCATCCGGTCAGTTCACCTATGCGCAAAAATTAGAGTGAGCGACCGGCGCGTCCGGTCCTTCACGGAACCAGCGCGTCCGGTCAGGCGTCCAGAGGGGCAGAGAGCAGCGAAGTGGTGATCGGACGCGTCCAGTCGTGATGGGAGCTTACTGGACTCTGACCGGACGCCAGGTGGGGCGCGTCCGATCATACGCTAGGGCGCGTCCGATCATACGCTAGGGCGCGTCTGGTCATAGCAACGGTAACTTCTGACGTGCACTGTTCACGCTTGTCCTGTAGTGACCGGATGCGTCCGGTCACCTTGACCGGTGCGTCCGGTCATCCCGTTTTGAACTGCGTCATCCGTAACGGCTAGCTTCATACCCCTTCGTTGTAAATAGACGTTGGTCGGGGTTTGAGGGTAACTCTTGCACATTTTGAGACCTAGAGACATACTTTGAGCTAGAGAACAACCCCTCCACTCATCTCTTTGCATAGTTACACATCTTGAGTGAGATTGAGTGAGATTCAAGTGCATTGCTGAAAGCCCTAGTTTGGTTTTGGATAATTGATGAAACCTAAGTATACTAACCTTTGTCATGAGTGAAATATAAAGATAGGTTGGTATACACCAAGTGATGGAGCTAGAGATGGTCAAGGTGATGGTGGTGACCAAAAGATGATGATATGTGCTCCAACATTGAAAAGAAGAAAGAGAAAAACAAAATAGGCTCAAGGCAAAGGTATAAATCCTAAGGGCCATTTTGTTTTGCCACTCAAGACACCTAGAGGGTGTGAGTGGATTTAGGATGGATAACCGTACTATAAAGAGGGCAGATCTTTAATTGCAATGGTTATCTAGTGCCACTAAGTGTGAGTCTCATTTGCATATGCATACGCTTAGTGACGCGATCAGTCTATGAGATAGCCTGAAAATTTATTTGCAAAAATTCTATCTCTAGTGTTTTTTTGGTTAAGCATTTCTTTGGAAAAGATAGAATTTTTATAAGGCTTTTTATATATAAAAAAGGAGAGGAGTCTTTGCATTTTTTTATTCTTGCTCGGCTGATATACAGAGCAAAAGGATGTCAAAGTGCTATTGGGAGTTTGCATGTTGACCACGTAATGGAGGAAAGAAGGTGCCTGCTACTTTGCATGTGCATGTGAACCTGAGCCACTCATTCCAGTAATGAGAGAGTGAGTGGGCTTTTTTTTAATTGAAAGGGGAGCTTCAGGGAAGCACTGTGCTGCTGCTCTTTTGACCGTTTGAGATCAGAGGAGGCACTGTTCCGTTGCATGCTGGGAGAAAGTGAGCGACATGGTCTGCTTGTGCTCTTGCTGTTACCTGCTGTCCACTCGTTTTACTGAGAGAGAGAGAGAGAAAGAAAGCTTCCTGGTAATTTTGTTTTTGACTGGGAGAGGATATTTTGAGCCGCTGCTTGTCTGTTGTTGTTTTTTTGCATACAAATTATAGAGTGCTTGTGGGGCCCATGGCTGTTTTAATCAAGGAGGAGCGCCTGGTGCACTGCTTTGTCTCGCGTGTTTACTCCGTGGGGCCACCGGCTCAGAAGGAGAAAGGGAACCATGCGTCCACGCCGTTTGTCCACAGGAGGAGGCAGCTTCGTAGGAAGCTTCGTGGGTGCGCTCTAGACGTTGCTGTTCCTGCCATTGGAGGGGTTGGGCCGCGCGTCAGTTGGGATTGGCTACTGCTGCCTGGTTTCCACCCGTTGGCTCTGTAGCCATTTGGCCAGGTCACACCGTGGCTGGCTGGCTTCTGGAGAAAAGGCAGCGCCCCCTCTTCTTTTCGAAACTGACCAGACAGAAAGTATAGCATAGTGAAGCTCTTCCTTTCCCTTCTTGCGAAGAACCCTAAGAGAAGAAAAGCTCTCATCTCCTCCCCTCTCTCACTCCATTGATTTGTGCTCCAATCAAGTGAGAGAGAGCATGCTCTAGAGATCGATTTGAGAGCTCCAAGAGGATCTCCTCCCTCTCCTCTCCCTCTCCATTGTTGGAAATCTTTGGTGAGAGGAATTTGGGAAACCCTAGTGTTTATGCTTTTGTGATTCATATTTGTGGCACTAGGTGATTGTTGCAATTGTGGATTTCTTATTACTCTTGGTGATTACCGTCACCTAGACGGTTGGTGGATTGTTGATTGGTGAGGGGAGTTGGTGATTGTGTCCACCCCCAATCAAGAGGTGATTTGTGAGGGGTTATTGTGGTTCCCCGGCGGAGTGCCAAATTCCAACTCTAGTGGATTGCTCGTGTCATTTAACTTCTCATCATTGGTAGGTTCTTGTGGTGCCTATTGAGAGGCTCGGTGTGTGATACCGATTAGCCACCGAACCACGTGGTGTAGGGGGACACAACGGGGACTAGCGTGCCGGCAAGCACGTGAACCTCGGGAGAAAAATCTTGTGTTCATCTTGTGTATGATTGGATTTCTCCCGGTGATTGGTCATCATATATTGTGATTGGTTCATCCTCTACGTGGCGGTATAAAGATCACACACCTCTCATTTACTTTTCGGTAAACTAGTCGCAACAAGCTCTTTAGTGTAATTAGTTTTGAGAGCTTGTTTTATCTTTGCTAGTGTAGCTCCTCACCTAGTTGAGCTCTTTAGTGTAGCTAGCTTTTGAGAGCTCGTAGTGACTTAGTCTTTGGTTGTTATAGTTATTATAGTGACTAGAATTGTTGGATAGATGGCTTGCAACCCTTATAGAGCTAGAGCAAAATTGCATTTCGCTATTTATTATATTAACCTTTTGCTCTAGTAAGTTTGTAGAATTTTAATAGGCTATTCACCCCCTCTAGCCATATTAGGACCTTTCAATTGCTTGAGAGTTGCATTCTAGAGGCACTTGATCTTCGAGTTGCTGTGGATTTCTTGTTACTCTTCCGTGTTTCCTGACACGGTAGACGGCTTGGAGTAGCGGAGGTGATTGAGCTCACAGTTAGAGATTGTTGGAGCCTTCACCAAGTGTTGTAAGGGGTTCTTGATCCTTCCCCGCGGGAGTTCGCAAATTAGATACTCTAGTGAAGCTCGTGGCTTGGAGGATCCCCATCTTGTGTGCGGTTGTGCGGCGCCCGCCGAGGGCTTGACTCTTGATAGTCGATTAGCTCGCGAACCGACAAATGGGTGTATCGCCACAATGGGGAGTAGCTTGCCGGGAAGCAAGTGAACCTCGGGATAAATTCTTGTATCATTTTCTTCCCGAGGATTTCTCTTGTGTGATTGATTTATTGGTACTTCTCATATCTATACGACGGTATAATCACTCAAAGCTCCTCTCTTGTATTACTTCTTGTTTCTAGCTTGTAGTTGTTGTTGTGTTTAGTGAATAGCTTTGTTATAGACTTGTGTAGGTGGTTTGCTTCATTAGTTAGAGCTAGTGCATTTGCTTCGCCACCTTTCGTACTAACGTGTAGTTAAGTAATTCTTGTAGAAGTTTTAATTAGGCTATTCACCCCCCTCTAGCCTTTTGGACCTTTCACTCAGTCCTCCCCCACTCGCAAGACCCCTTCTAGCACCAATTGTTGAAGGGGCATCACCAGCTTTCGAACACTACCAGCGACCCCCAGCGAGGCGAATAACAGGAACTGTGTGGTTCCTCTCGAGCTTTCCTCTCTCATTTCCTCGCTCTCTCAGCACCTAGGCGCTCAGAGAGGTGAAAGAATAGTTCATAGTTATGGAAATGGGTGCCTCAAACGGTAGAAAGGTCTTCGTTTATAGGCAAGGGACGGATTGAGAAGGCTAAAACCCCCGCGCAGTGTGGCGAATCATGGGAGGTCACAGTCAGTGTCAGATGCCTGCGTGAGGTTAGGGAAATCGAGACCCTCGCAAAGGCAGGGCCGGTACAGCGTCAAAAAGACCACTCGGCCTCGCCTGGGTCACGAACCTTGAAACACGGCACACTGACATGGCAGGGCTCAGCAAGTCATGTACCATGTCGTCAGGGCGTCCTAACGAGGCAAAATGTTGCAGCCACCTACTGCATTGAACGCACTAGCTCGCAAGGGGTCGAGCAACAAAGCTCGAACAAGCCACGACTACGAACCCGCACTCAACGAACACGC
The DNA here is from genome assembly GCA_038087645.1 of Saccharum hybrid cultivar R570. Lineage (NCBI taxonomy): Eukaryota > Viridiplantae > Streptophyta > Magnoliopsida > Poales > Poaceae > Saccharum > Saccharum hybrid cultivar. Next base: position 2,206,129 of record JAQSUU010000191.1, on the reverse strand, counting down.
ATCTCAGTGCTTTTCATGATCCCTTCATGATCGCAAAAACGCCCGGGGGTTACTGTCGGGCTTATGATCCCTGGGTGTCTCAAGGCAACGATTAGTTAGCAGGCCGAGCGGCCCACGATACATCAGCTAGCGAAAGCCCAAATGGCCAAGGCCCAGCTGAGCCAAGTGAATCAGATCAGACGTCAAGGCTAGGGTCAGCCACGACCACTCCCTTTCGCCTTAGCTGCATGACGCACACAAAGACTTATGACTTCACCATCCGGACCCCTAGGAGGAACTAGGAGAGGTCAAGCCCAGCCAAACGTGGCTGCTCTGACAGGAGTAGGCACGCCACTCTAACTCCGCAAGGACCGAGGGGACAGTGGTCACCTCGGTCCGGTCAGACGCCACCCCTGCTCAATGAGAAGACAACACCACCAAAGGCGGTGACGATCGATACGAAGACCACCGGCTAAATACGGCTCGACGAGACGCATATACAATCCTACCTACCCTAAGAATGGTTACCATGACAAAGGCCTTGACTTAGAGGCCATCTAGACCGGCGGGAGCCATGACCCCAATGATCAGGATCATGGCCCTCAACTCCTCAAGCCAACAAGGCGATCGATGACCTGGGGGCAGCTACCTACTCCTGTACGACGCCCCAGGAAACAAGGAGCCGATGATGAAGACCACGGCAAAGTGAAAGCCCAAGTTTGGTTTTGATAATTAATGACACCAAGTTGCTAATGCCATGTGTTAAGTGTTTTGAGTTAGGCATAAGCAACACATGTGATGAAGGTGTATGTGGCGAGGAGTGGTGGCCACAAGATCACAAAGAGATGGTGCATGGACATGAAATGACGATCATGGTGGAGATGCACATAAAATGATGGACATGATGATCAAGTGGAAGAGAAGGATCTAGGAGCGCAAGGCAAAGGTATAACCATGAGAAATTTTGTTGAATGCCATTGAAATCTATACTCTTCCCTTATCTGCCATTGAAAATTACGCATTCTCTTTGTTGCCATCGGTTTGTAATTTTTGTTCCTTGAATGACATTGCTGTTACATCTCCAGAAAACTCCGTTACCCACGGTGCCGACGGCATGCTAGGCCAGGATGTGGCCGAACACTGTAATACTGCATGCAGGCAAGCCTTGCAGCAGGACGCCTGTTGCAGTGCTGCCCGCCGTTCATCCACGTGCTGCTGCCCTGCTACCGGTCAGTGCTGAGAGCTGCGTATAGGGCGCGCCAGCCTGCCTTAGTCCTTGCCGCGTGCTGGCTGCTTCGTGCCTCTGCCTTAACCTCGACTACGTACCTACTGCCCTACTGGTCGTCGAGCTGCTGCACGCCTGCACCTCCCGCGTCCGTGTCGTGCCTCTGCTTGCCGTCGCTGTCTAGCGGATGTCGAGTAGCTACCCTAGCCGCACCTTGGATCTACACCACCGAGCGCTCAACACCATGTGGACCGCACCTGCGCCGGTCTCGCGTGCTCGCCATCGGCGTACACTTTCCGTGTGCGCACGCATGCCGCACGTTCCACTAGCGCCGGTCTCGTGTGCTCGCCATCGGCGTACGCTCACCGAATGCGCACGCATGCCACGCGTTCCACCGACGCCAGTCCTCTCCTCCTCCATGTGCTCACAGCTCGCCATCGTGACATGGTCAGCTGCATGCGCACCATCGCGTGGACCGCCTCGGTTGGCCTCGTGCTCGCTGTCGCTGTACGCTCGCGCACCCTCGTGCCATCGCAGCCTCGTGTGCTCGCCGCTCCCGCATGGACCGAATCCGTCGGCCTCGTGTGCTTGCCGCTCCTGCACGCGTGTCGTGTTCCACCCCTGCCGGTCGCCTCTTCTCCTCGCATGCTTCCCGTCTGGGCTCGTGCCACCATTACGCACATGCTTGATGTGCCCTGAGTCCATGCTGCCTTGTCCTCATCAGCGTTTGAGGCACCTCTGCCATCGCGTCTCCTTCACGGCCTGATCACCGCCCGCTCTGTAGCCACCCCCAGCCCCGCACAAGCAAACCACCGCCGGCTACCTTGCTTCGCCCGCGTACGCTGCTCGGCGCCCGACTCGGGCAGGCAAGGGCGGAACATGTCGTAGCGCACCAGAGCGACATAGCAGTGTTTTTAGTGCACACAAAGTGTTTGTTGTATTGCCTAAGTACAACTTAACGGTGTGCACACGGGACATAACGGAAAACCAACAATAGTGGCATATACGGAACCAAAACTACAAACCAATGGCAGTGAAGGAAATGTGTAATTTTCAATAGCGTATAAGGGAAGAGTATAGATTTCAATGGCATTCAACAAATTTTCTCTATAACCATAGGGTTTTTTCTTTTGCCGGTCTAAGATGAGTAGAGAAGTGATTGACCGGGTTTCGGATACATAGCCGACTATCAAGAGGGGCAATCACGGTTAGCTCGAGAATCAAGTGCCACTAGATCAATGTCTTGAGCATATGCATTAGGATCTAGTTGAAAGCTAACATATCGTCTTGAAATTGTTTCTGAAATGCTAACACACTTGCACATGATGGTGTACACTTGGTGGTGTTAGCACTTTTGCGAAGTTAGAGAAGAAACGGAGGTGAACGGCGGTCACTGTGGTGACCGGACGCTGCACCGGACGCGGTCACGTTTTGACCGGACGCGTCCGGTCAGTTCTCAGCAGTTGTCAGGTGCGTAAGAGTTAGGGTTTCCAACCGGTGCGTCTGGTCCCTCACGGAACTGAAGCATCCGATCAGGCACCCAGAGGGGCAGAACTGGTTGTAGAGCCGACCGGACGCGCGGCGCATCCGGTCACGTGTGATCGGACGCGTCCGGTCGCAGTGGAAGCTTACTGGACTCCGACCAGACGCCAGGTGCAGCGCGTCCGGTCAAACGCTAGAGCACGTCCGATCACGGCAACGGTAACTTCTGGCGCACACTATTCATGCTTGTCCTGTAGTGACCGGACGCGTCCGGTCAGTACGTTTTTCACTGTGTCGTTCGGTAACGGCTAGCTGCATACCCCTTCACTATAAATAGAAGTTGGCTGGGGTTTGAGGGTAACTCTTGCACATTTTGAGACCTAGAGACATCCTTTGAGCTAGAGAACAATCTCTCCACTCATCTCTTTGCTTATTTGCACATCTTGAGTGAGATTGAGTGAGATTCAAGTGCATTGCTTGAGAGTTGCATTCTAGAGGCACTTGATCTTCGAGTTGCTACGGATTTCTTGTTACTCTTCCGTGTTTCCTGACATGGTAGATGGCTTGGAGCAGCAGAGGTGATTGAGCTCACAATTGAAGATTGTTGGAGCCCTCACCAAGTGTTGTAAGGGGTTCTTGATCCTTCCCCGCGGGAGTTCGCAAATTGGATACTCTAGTGGAGCTCGTGGCTTGGAGGATCCCCATCTTATGTGCGGTTGTGCGGCGCCCACCGAGGGCTCGACTCTTGATAGTTGATTAGCTCGCGAACCGACAAGTGGGTGTATCGCCACAACGAGAAGTAGCTTGCCGGGAAGCAAGTGAACCTCGATAAAAATCTTGTGTCATCTCTTTACCAAGGATTTCTCTTGTGGTTGATCATTGTGATTGATTCTTCAAGTGCATTACTTCTCTACATCGTTGGTATAAGAATCAGGTCACTTGCTCTTTACTTTCTTATACCAGTCCTAGTGTAGCTTTTATCTTATAGGAGTAAGTAGCTTAGTGACTTAGTCTTGTTGGTGTGTATCAGAGATCATAGCCTTGCTTCACTAGAATTGTATAGGTGGCTTGCATAGTGTAGTTGAGCTAGTGCTAGAATTAGCTTAGCCATCTTTTATACTAACATGGTTGTTTAGTGAAGCTTGTAGATTTTAAATAGGCTATTCACCCCTCTCTAGCCATTTGGACCTTACAAGTGGTATCGGAGCTAAGGCACCGCTTATTTGAGGCTTAACAACCTACGGTGAAAAAGAAATGGCTCAATTAAGCTTGCACATCAACAACACCAAGAAGGTGCCTCACTTTGATGGCACAAATTATGTATATTAGAAGATTAAGATGACCGCACACCTCAAGTCAATCAATAGAGAAGTGTGGAATGTCACCGAAACAAAATTTGAGGTTGCTAATCCGGAATCACCTACACCGGTAGAAGAGAAGAAGCTCCTATGCAATGACATTGCTATTAGTGCTCTTCATGAGGCACTAGATGATAAGATATTTGAGCAAGTGAAGAACATTGAAATTGCTCATGATGCTTGGGCTAAGTTAGAAGAAACATTTAAGGGCACCGAAGGCACAAAGACCGCTAAAGCATATATCTTGCAAGACAAATTTTCAAGCTTTAAGATGCAAGATGATGAGAGTGTATCGGAAATGTTTCATCATTTGCAAGTCATTGTCAATGAGCTCAAGGCACTTTGTGAGGAGGTTAAGGACAACCAATTCTCTATGAAGTTCTTGAGAAGCTTGTCCAAGAGATTTGATACATTGATCACCGTGCTAGTGAGAACTACATTAAAGGATTCAACTCCTCAACAAGTATCTCAATAAGTGATGACCGATGATTCATATAGAGAAGATGATGAGAAGGATGAGTTGGTCAAGAAGAAGAAGGAAAATGAGAAGAAAGATGATGAAAAGAAGAAGAGTGTGGCATTCAAAGCCACCACATCCAAGGGCAAGTCTAAGATTGAATCATCAAGTGATAAAGACTCAAGCTCTTGTGATAGTTATGACATTGATGAGAAAATGACTCTCTTTGTCAAGCAATTTGGCAAATTCATGAAGAAGAAAGGCTTTCGTGCAAGAAGGAGGAAAAACTCATCCAAGAAGAATGAGCATACCATGAGATGTTTTAGATGCCATAGCAAGGACCATCTCATTGCAAAGTGTCTTTATGATAGTGATGATGAAGATACTATCAAGAAGGAGAGAAAGAAGCAAAAGAAGAAGTAAGAAAAGAAGGAGAGTTCTCATAAGAAGAAGAATGGTTCTCATGTTGCTACATGGGATAGTGATGATTCCTCAAGTGATGATGAGGATGACAACAAGAGCAAGAAGAAGGGACATGCTAGCATTGTCATCTAAGAGAACATCTCCCCCTTCGACACTCCATCGTGCTTCATGGCTAAGGCCGCTAAGGTATCATCCGACGATGAGAGTGATCATGATAATGCTAGTGATAGTGATCGTGATGAAGAAGAATTCACTAAAGATAAACTAATCACTATGCTAGAAGATTGCACTCAATATTTTAAAGAATCTAGAAAGGAGTGCAAGGGCTTGCTTAAGGATAAGAAAAACCTTATGCAAGAACTTGATGAGCTTAGGGCATCTTATGAGAGTCTAAAGGTAGACCATAAGAAGCTTCAAAAGTCTCACACTAAGCTTGAAGAAGCTCGTTCCTCTCTAGTTAAAAAATATGAAAACATGTCAACTAATGTTGAGAAGGCTAAAACTTGCAATATAGGCATATCATGTGATATAATTGATGAATCTTTTCATAAGCCTATTGTTATTGCTCCCACTAACCCTTCATGTAGCTCATCTACATCATCCTCATCTAGTAGTGATGGTTTCACTTGTGACTCCACACTAATAGTTGAGAATGAAAATCTCAAGAAGGAGGTAAAAGAGCTCAATCACACCTTAGCTAAGGCTTATGGTGGTGAGGACCACTTGCTTATGTGCTTGGGTATCCAAAGGGCTTCTCTCTATAAAGAGGGATTGGGCTATAACCCCAAGAAAGGCAAGGCCGCTTTTGCTCCTCACAAGACTCATTTTGTGAAGAACAATGGTAGCTATTGCAAAAGTTGCAAGCAAGTTGGTCATATAGAGCAACTTTGCATGAACAAGAAATCCAAAGCTAATGTATCCTCAATTAAGTTTGATTTCTTCTATATACTTACCAAGGGTACAAATGGTGTTCATGCTAAGTTCATTAGTGCACCATGGATGGGCTTAAAGAAGAAAGCCATTTGGGTACCAAAGAGCTTGGTCACTACCTTGGAGGACCCAAACAAGTTTGGGTACCTAAAAAGAATTGATCTTATTTTGTAGGTCAATTATAAAGCCGAAGGAAGGCATTGAGTGCTTGATAGTCGGTGCACTCAATATATGACCGGGGATTCATGTATGTTCAAATCAATTGATACAAGTCAAAATGGTGGTTTTGATGCTATCACTTTTGGCAACAACAAGAAAGGCAAAGTCAAGGTGCTTGGTAAAATTGCTATCTCAAATGACATGAGCATATCAAATGTATTGCTAGCTGAGAGCTTGGATTTCAATCTTTTGTCAGTGGCACAACTTTGTGATCTTGGCTTCAAGTGCATATTTGGTAGTGATGATGTTGAAGTCATTAGTGTTGATGGATCAAATTTGATATTTAAAGGATTTAGACATGGTAGCTTATACTTGGTTGACTTCAATGATAGTGAGACACAATTGACATCATGCTTGCTTAGTAAATCTAGTATGGGATGGTTGTGGCATAGAAGGCTTGGTCATGTTGGAATGAAACAATTGAACAAACTTTTGAGGCATAACTTAGTTAGAGGATTGAAGCATGTCACCTTTGAGAAGGATAAACTTTGTAGTGCTTGTCAAGCCGGCAAACAAATTAGAAATGCACATCCTAGTAAGAGTGAAATGAGCACATCAAAGGCATTTGAGCTATTGCACATGGACTTGTTTGGGCCAACAACATACACTAGCATTGGTGGCAACAAGTATGGTTTTATGATTGTTGATGACTACACTAGATACACTTGGGTGTTCTTTCTTTATGACAAGAGTGATATCTATAATCTATTCAAGTCTTTTTATCAAGAGAGTGCAAAATGAGTTTGAAACTACCATCAAGAAGATTAGAAGTGACAATGGTAGTGAGTTGAAGAACACAAGAATTGAATATTTGTGTGATGATCTTGGTATTGGACATCAATTCTCACCAACATACAGTCCTCAATCTAATGGTGTAGTTGAAAGGAAAAATAGAACCTTGATTGATATGGCTATATCAATGCTTAGTGAATACAATGTGAGTCATTCATTTTGGAGTGAAGCCATCAACGCGGCTTGCTATTGTAGCAACCGTCTCTATTTCCATGGAAAGCTTGGGAAGACACCCTATGAACTATTGAATGGAAGAAAGCCCAACATTGCATACTTTAGAGTGTTTGGTTGCAAATGCTATATTCTCAAGAAAGGCACTAGATTGAGCAAGTTTGACAAGAAATGTGATGAAGGATTCTTACTTGGTTATTCTACCACAAGCAAAGCATATAGAGTTTGGAATCTCACAAATGGCACCTTGAAAGAAGTTCATGATGTTGAGTTTGATGAAACCCAAGGATCCCAAAATGAAGCTCAAAACCTTGATGATGTGAGAGAAGATCAATTGTCAAATGCAATGAAGAACATGGACATTGGTGATATAAGACCGATGCAAGTTGATGATGAGGGCGACATACATATGATTAATCAAGATGTGCAAATTGACACAAATCAAGCAAGCTCAAGTGGTTCTTATGATGAAGTGCAAGATCAAGGTCAAGCTAGTGGAAGCAACCAACTCCCAATACTCCAACCTACTAGCATTGCAAGATATCATCCGTTGAACCAAATCATTGGTGGAATTCAAAGTGGTGTTCAAACTAGATCAAGGCTAGCATCCTTTTGTGAGCACTACTAATTTGTGTCACTTGAAGAACCTAAGAAAATAGAAGATGCATTGAAAGATTCCAATTGGGTAAATGCCATGCATAAAGAGCTAAACAACTTCACTAGAAATCAAGTTTGGGAACTTGTTGAAAGGCCGAAGAACTACAATACGATTGGTACTAAGTGGGTCTTTAGAAACAAGCAAGATCAAGATGGTGTAGTTGTGAGAAACAAAGCAAGATTGGTAGCACAAGGTTACACTCAAGTTGAAGGTCTTGACTTTGGAGAGACATATGCACCGGTTGCAAGATTGGAGGCAATTAGAATCTTATTAGCATATGCTTGTGCACACAATATCAAGCTCTATCAAATGGATGTCAAGAGTGTATTTCTCAATGGCTACATCAATGAAGTAGTTTATGTTGAGCAACCTCCTGGTTTTGAAGATGACAAGAAACCCAACCATGTGTACAAGTTAAGAAAGGCATTTGTATGGTTTGAAGCAAGCACCTAGAGCATGGTATGAGAGATTAAGGGATTTCCTTCTCTCTAAGGGATTTAAGATGGAAAAGGTTGACACCACTCTCTTCACCAAGAAAATTGGAAATGACTTGTTTGTGTTGCAAATCTATGTGGATGACATTATCTTTGGATCAACTAACCAAGACTTTTGTGAAGAGTTTGGAAATATGATGGCTAATAAGTTTGAGATGTCTATGATTGGAGAGCTTAGTTACTTCCTTAGACTTTAAATCAAGCAAATGAAGAATGGCACTTTTGTAAGTCAAGGGAAGTACATCAAGGACATGATCAAGAAGTTTGGATTGCAAGATGCTAAACCAATGAGTACACCAATGGGCACAAATGATCAATTGAGTGTTGATGCTAGTGGCAACATGGTAGATCAAAAGTAATACCGGTCTATGATTGGAAGTTTGCTCTATGTCATCGCTTCTAGGCCGGATGTGATGTTTAGTGTGTGCAAGTGTGCAAGATATCAAGCTTCACCTAGAGAAAGTCACTTGAAAGCAACCAAGAGAATATTGAGATATCTTAAGGGCACTCATGATGTTGGACTATGGTATCCCAAGGGATCTAATTTTGAGTTGATTAGATATTCAGATTCTGACTATGGTGGTTGCAAGATTGATAGAATGAGCACAAGTGGCACTTGTCAATTGCTAGGAAGGTCTCTTGTTTCATGGTCATCAAAGAAACAAAATAGTATTGCACTATCTACTGCCGAGGCCGAATACATTAGTGTCAGTAGTTGTTGTGTACAATTGCTTTGGATGAAAGCAACCTTGAATGACTTTGGAATCAAATTCAAGAATGTGCCATTGTTTTGTGATAATGAGAGTGCTATCAATATGATTCAAAATCCGGTTCAACATTCAAGAACCAAGCACATTGATATAAAGCATCACTTCATAAGAGACCATCAACAAAAGGGTGATATTAGCATTGAAAGCATTGGCACCAAAGATCAATTAGCCGACATATTTACAAATCCACTTGATGAGAAAAGGTTTTACAAGTTGAAGAATGAATTGAACATACTTGACTTCTCCAACTTAAAATGAGTGCAACCCCACATTCTTATATGACATGCCTCTCCTCCAATATAGCAAGGTAAAGTTGTTTGGCATATCATTCATATTTTGTTAAGGACATGTTTAGAACATATAGACATATTTGCATGACAAATAGGCTCATTCATGAAAATCAAATGAGTTTGATGTATATATGGTACCACTATTGCTTCTATGTTTGATTGATTTAGTGGTAGCATATGACATGTTTGTGGGCTTGCAAACCTAGTGTTGAATCTAGAAAATAAGCTCATGATGTGTAATTCAACATGGTCAAGATAACCCTTATACTTTATGAGGTGTGAAGAAGCTTGTCCTTGGATCAAACCGAATTACATATTCTAGGCAAGTGATCTAGATTGAACCATAATTTGAACTCCCTCATATTGATTGACTTGACTCTCACTAAAATTGGCACCTTTTTGGTGATTATTAACAAAGGGGGAGAGAAAAGTCACAAAGATAAAAAGTTAAGTTGCAAAGGGGAAGAAAGATATAGTAAGGGGGAGAGAATGACATTGGAAATGGATCAATTAAAATTTGAGCACACAAGTAGGGGGAGCAAGCTCATGAATTATTTGTTGCATTTGTTTGTGCATTAACATGATGAATTGTTGCATTGCAAAGCTTAAATTCATATTCATGATTGTTTGGTGATTGCTAGAAATAGAACTTGAATGATGGTTTGTTGAGAGTAATTTTACAAGTGGTATCTAGACACCCTTTGCTTTTAATATTGATCTCACGGGGTACTTTAGTGTTTGTGATCCTTACAAGTGATGTATTACAAGTGGTGTCTAGCTACATCGATGCTAAGGATGGTATATAAAGGCAACTCCGATTGGTATCACGCTTCAAAGGTCCATTCTATATACCTTAGCATCAATTTGATAGTAGTAACTCTCCTAAAATTCAAATCCATACATATGTGCACAATTGAACCAAACTCATGGAATCACATATGTAGGGGGAGCTAATACTATCAAAATTGAAAATTAATTTCATTTCATATCTTTGTGATGGTTGTCATCAATTACCAAAAAGGGGGAGATTGAAAGCCCAAGTTTGGTTTTGGTAATTAATGACACCAAGTTGCTAATGTCATGTGTTAAGTGTTTTGAGTTAGGCATAAGCAACACATGTGATGAAAGTGTATGTGGTGAGGAGTGGTGGCCACAAGATCACAAAGAGATGGTGCATGGATATGAAATGACGATCATGGTGGAGATGCACATAAAATGATGGACATGATGATCAAGTGGAAGAGAAGGATCTAAGAGCGGAAGGCAAAGGTATAACCATAGGGTTTTTCCTTTTGCCGGTCTAAGATGAGTAGAGAAGTGATTGACCGGGTTTAGGATACATAGCCGACTATCAAGAGGGGCAATCACGGTTAGCTCGGGAATCAAGTGCCACTAGATCAATGTCTTGAGCATATGCATTAGGATCTAGTTGAAAGCTAACATATCGTCTTGAAATTATTTGTGAAATGCTAACACACTTGTACATGATGGTGTACACTTGGTGGTGTTAGCACTTTTGCGAAGTCAGAGAAGAAATGGAGGTGAACGGCGTCACTGTGGTGACCGGACGCTGCACCGGATGCGGTCACGTTTTGACTGGACGCGTCCGGTCAGTTCTCAGCCATTGTCAGGCGCGCGAGAGTTAGGGTTTCCAACCGGCGCGTCCGGTCCCTCTCGGAACTGGAGCGTCCGGTCAGGCACCCAGAGGGGCAGAACTGGTCGTAGAGCCGACCGGACACGCGGCGCGTCCGGTCACGTGCGATCGGACACGTCCGGTCGCGGTGGGAGCTTACTGGACTCCGACCGGACGCCAGGTGCAGCGCGTCCGGTCAAACGCTAGAGCGTGTTCGGTCATGGCAACGGTAACTTCTACCGCGCATTGCTCATGCTTGTCCTGTAGTGACCGGACGCGTCTGGTCACCCTGATCGGTGCGTCCGGTCAGTACGTTTTTCACTGCGTCGTTCGGTAACGGCTAGCTGCATACCCCTTCGCTATAAATAGAAGTTGGCCAGGGTTTGAGGGTTACTCTTGCATATTTTGAGACCTAGAGACATCCTTTGAGCTAGAGAAAAATCTCTCCACTCATCTCTTTGCTTAGTTGCACATATTGAGTGAGATTGAGTGAGATTCAAGTGCATTGCTTGAGAGTTGCATTCTAGAGGCACTTGATCTTTGAATTGCTGTGGATTTCTTGTTACTCTTCCGTGTTTCCCGACACGGTAGACGGCTTAGAGCAGCGGAGGTGATTGAGCTCACAATTGAAGATTGTTGGAGCCCTCACCAAGTGTTGTAAGGGGTTCTTGATCCTTCTTCGCGGGAGTTCACAAATTTGATACTCTAGTGGAGCTTGTGGCTTGGAGGATCCCCATCTTGTGTGCGGTTGTGCGGCGCCCGCCGAGGGCTCAACTCTTGATAGTCTATTAGCTCACGAACCGACAAGTGGGTGCATCGCCATAACGAGGAGTAGCTTGCTAAGAAGCAAGTGAACCTCGGTAAAAATCTTGTGTCATCTCTTTGCTGAGGATTTCTCTTGTGGTTGATCATTGTGATTGATTATTCAAGTGCATTACTTCTCTACATCGTTGGTATAAGAATCAAGTCACTTGCTCTTTACTTTCTTGTACTAGTCCTAGTGTAGTTTGCTTAGTGTAGTTTTTATCTCATAGGAGTAAGTAGCTTAGTGACTTAGTCTTGTTGGTTTGTATTAGAGATCATGCCTTGCTTCACTAGAATTCTATAGGTGGCTTGCATAGTATAGTTGAGCTAGTGCTAGAATTAGCTTAGCCATCTTTTATACTAATGTGGTTGTTTAGTGAAGCTTGTAGATTTTAAATAGGCTATTCACCCCTCCTCTAGCCATTTGGACCTTACACAAAGACCACGTCGCACAGGACAGCTGATGAGCCATCACCGTGCCTACAATGCCACCACAACCGGCGCAGTAGCACCACGTCACACCATGCTGCAACGTGGCCACAAGACCATGATGACAACCACACCCAGACGTGCACCACAAGATGGTGTAGCTTGCAAGCCAAGTTAGCTAGGTCCTCCCTCAGGCTCACGACCCTTCGGTCGGGAGAACCTTCTTCTTTGTATATAGATTGGCCCCGGACTCTATATAAGGGCAGCCAGGGCACCCCTCTGAGGGATCGGTCTCTCATTCACTCATTATTACACCATAGAAGAGCTCCTGAAGCTTTCCTTCGGGAAGCCCGTCTCCTGGCTCTAGCTCTCCTACATCTTCCACCATTCTTGCACCCCCCATTGTAAGAACTTCAGAGCATTCAAGCGAGGAATACACACTAAATCATCTCTGAGACTGGACGTAGGGCTCCGGCCTGAACGAGTATAAATCCTCGTGTCTTTTGGATGCTATCATCGTCTTTCTAGAGCAGCGCGGCAATTGTAAAAATTTACTAGTCCGGTTTATAAAACACCGACACTTAATCACAAAGAGAGCTTGTGCATGAGGTAGAGATCCTAGGTTTGAATCCCCACGGAAGCACTTGTTCGAAATACTTCAAAGAAAATACTTGTGATTGCTATAATAATCACGGGAACCTTTAGGTATAATAAAATATTTTCTTATTTTTAATTAATTTTTTTAAAAAAAAAATCAGAGGTGATTGACTAAGTCATGTAAATCATTTTTATGAGTGGTTGACTTAACGAAATTGGTTTCCATCATTTGTTGCTTCAATGAGTTGCCAAGTTCAAGAGCGGTTAGACCGATGTTAAAGCAGTACATTACATGGTCTGTCTTGATGCCTTGATGGATACCTCTTGCACGTGCGGATTTCTAAAATCTTCGTTGGCATGTCTTATGTATTGTTCTCATAAGCGAGGTCTATCTAGCTCTTATGGATCACGCTCGTCGTTAGGTGCACACAGTTGCACATTCGACTTGCCTTTATCTTTTCATCTCGGGAGATGTATGATTCCTCATTTTTCGAAAAGGACATGTTCATTCATTTCTTTCTTCCCCGTCGACCACTACGATTGTGAAAAATCAAGACCCGAAAAAGTTATGGACCGGTGGTGGGTATTTGGAAAAGTCTGGTCCGATCGGTTGTCTCTTCATTCAAGCGAGGGTACTGAGGAAGAACGAAACGAGAGGCAGGGTAGGGAAAAGAGTGGATTCGATCGACAAGGGGAAGCAAAACGAAATCAGGGTTTTAGCAACAAAAAAAAACATGACCGATCACTATCGAGAAAGAAGATTTTTTTTATAAAAATCATTTCGGCTGAGCGGAGCCTTCAAGCATGTGAAATACACCCGGTCGTAAGTGACATAACCTTCCGGTTTTTCCGATAGAAAATGACGACTCTTTGGTAAAAACAAACTGTCAACAACTACGCGCAAAAAAAAAAGGCGGCCCCCTTCGACGTATATCCATAGTTCCATACCACACGCACCGCCATTATTCAGCAATATTGTTGCAAAATTAATGTAGGAGTAGTACACAAGCGCAGAGGACATCACATGACGACAGGTGTATCGATACGTCGCCATGTACTGTCCCTACTCCCTACCTTACACGCTGTTCGCATACGCCCGCCCGCCCGCAGACCAGAACGCCAGCAGGCCATGCGTATACGGCACACGCCTACTGCTGCTGTATGTGTGGCGGTACGTGGTCGTCTCTACTCTCTCGTCTCCTTTGGTTGGGCCTCCGTGTTGCCATGCCGATTTCCGGCCGGTGGGTGGGGCCGTGGGAACGGACGGGGATGCAGATACGCTATACGCACGGCGGCGCGGCGGCCGGAGGGGCCGCTGGAGTAGTAGATCCAGCCGCCTATGGCACATCATGTCGCCGTCGTCGCACAGCACACGTCCCTGTCATCGCGGATCCACCGCCGGGGCGGGGTGGGTTCGAGCTCCCGCTACCGCCAGTTGGACCATAGAGCCCTTCCTAAGCCCCCGCTATAAATTTATACATATTCAAGCTTAGAAGAAAAGACTAGGGATGAAAGATTATGAGATAAGCCCCTCCTAGCTTATTTCGTAGATCCGCCGCTGCTGTCATCCCCATCGTCTCGGCCATTCCGCATTTCAACGGCCCGCGCCTGCTGGTGCATACAGGAGGACACGACAGCGACGCGCGCGGTGTGTGGATTTGCGGATGGATATGCATGCCTGCCTGCCTGCCGGCCCCGGCCGCTGCCACGTACAGTGCATATGGGCGCGGGCCACCCCTTTTCTCGCTGCGAAAGCGCGAGCCAGATCATCGATCGGCTTGCAATGCACGTGCGTTTTCGCCGCTTCGCTTCGCTGCCTGCCATGCATGGATGATCATACGCGACGCGCTGACGTCGTCGATCGAGGAGGATCAGCTGAGGCAGATGGGAAAAAAAGATCGATGCATGCATCGCATCCACGCGCGCGCGCGCATCGTGGACGGTGGCAGGCCGCTCGTTTCGTTAGAGTAGGCAGGGCCGCGCGGCCAGGCGCCGTCCCGGTGCACGTCTGCGTTCCGTGGCCGCGCGCGCGAGGGCGACCGGGGGACAGGAGGCAGGCAGGCGGCGACGTTCCGAGGCTTCACGTGCCGGGATCGCGCGCGCCCGCGCGTACGTGCCCTGACGGCCGCCGCACACGCGTACGCGTACGCGGTTCGCGCCGTATCCGTCGCGCCAGCCCGCGCGTCGGCTCGGCCTTGAGGCGGGCCGGCCAGGATCGATCGAGTTTGGGGGAACGGGATCGCTAGGAGCACGGGGCCGGAGAACGCCCATGCATGCCCGTTGGCCGTGGCGCGCGCGCGCGTCCGCGCGGCTCGCGGGGCGCTCTCTGGCTTCAATTCTCTTTACTAGCGTCGTGGCGAGGGGTCGCCCGCATGCCTGCAGTGTTGTCACGTTCACGTACGTACGAGAGCTAGCGACGCGCGCGCGCGGTAGATGATGAGCAGCTAGCACTAGTACAGCGTCGATCGAGACCGGCCGCTCGATTGCGTCCCCACTCCCCAGTTAGTTTGTATCTGCAATAAAAAAAAGATTATCTCCTCTAATTATTGCGTGTTGCTTTCTCCGGCTGGTCACTAACCACTGCAAGGACGACGTCGCGAGTAGACCTCTCCTCTGAACTTCGAGCTCTAAAAACTTTAGAGCAGTTTAGCTCAGTTTTGAGATCTAAAGCTCTACTTTGAGGTGAGTTAAAGTTTAGAGCTAACTTTATACCACCTGTGTGAAGCTTTAGATATAAAATTTAGAGCTCTAAAGTTTAGGAAAGAGGATCAAACAAGTCCTAAACCTACCTCGAGTATGTACTACTTATGATGAACTGATGATGATCATATCTCCAGTACGCTCAATCTAGAAGGACTGTCTATTAGTCCTTCTGGATTGAGCGCACATCTGCATGACTATACCGTCACAGCTGTACCACCGCAGCATCATCGTGTCTCATCGTCCCGATCGAGCCACGGTTTGGCCGCTGCGCATCACACGTTGCCCCGGTTTCATCATTGCCCGCACGTACGCATCGCATCGCGTACTCGGTCATGCGCGCTGTAGCAAGCAAGCAAAGCAAAGCCACCGCGCGCCGCCACCGGTCCAGGTCAAACGGGAGACGGAGAGGAGAGCGACCCGGGCACGCGCGGCAGTTCGCCACCAATCATCACCGGTGGCACACATGGCGCGACGCCGGTTAGGCCAGCTGAGCTCCGACCGTGTTCCTTCTCGAGCGCGCCACCACGCGATCAGCCGATCACGCTGCTGGTGCTGGCTGGCCGACAGCTAAGTATAGAGTAGTAGCCAGGCCTTTTCAAAGGGCAAAGGCTCGATCGGTCACCTTTCTGTTGGTTGCTTGTGCCCTCACGTCTCTCCGACACGGCATCGATCAGCTCGATCGCGCGGCAAAGGAGAAGGACAGCGGCGGCGAGCGGCGACAACTAACGAATATAATCCGGCGAGCGGGCGGGCGAGTTCGGCCGGTCCACGGCGAAATCTCTGACCCTTGGCGCATGCTTGCGAGTTAAGAATGCTATCCGTTCGGCGCGCGCGGCAGCGTCTTGGCCTGCCACCTTTTATTCTGCTTCCCCGGCATGGCCGGCAATCTCTTCTCTGCGCCCCTCGTTCCGACAGATCATGGTTGTCCGTGGTCAAAGCACTCCGCGTGGCGCACGCATGTCTGACGACAGACTACACAGTTCAGCCGTACGTGCACGGCACAAGGAGATAATGAGATATATATGTCCACGGCCTTTATTATAGATGAATGGCTTGACCATGGTTATCGTATTCATACAACAGTGGTCTGAAACTGCAAGGAACTGCAGCTTCAAAGTCTAGTATGGTTGTTCGGCTCTTGGTAGGCAGCAAACTGCCGGCAATATTCAGTTCACAATGCTATAGCTCCACTGAACCCGTTCCATGCTAGCAGCTGCCTTGAGTCCTTGACTACACGTGTTATTATTTCTGTATCTGTATAAGAATCTAGTAAAGAAATGAGCTGAATACATTGCATCAGATAGCAAACATTGGACCTCAAGTAGCTAAATCTGCATGTAGGGAGCTGCAGGCAAGCAGCCACCGCAGACCATTGACCTGAATCTTCAGGCACCGCAGGCATCATCATATCATATTAGATATTATAGTTTCTGAGCCCCTTAAGAACAGTGCCCGGTGAACAGTCCTACAGTTTTTTTTTCTTTTTCCCCCTTTTCCCCCTTTTTTTTTGCTTTCTTTCCTTTCCAAATTTTTCCACGCACAATTTTTTCCTCTTTTTGCCCCGGGTGCACCAGGCACTTGCTTTCGAAATTTTTAACCGTAATTTTTTAAAGTTTTCCTTTCCTCCGGGTGGACCCGCGGCAACGCGCGGGCCCCTCTAGTTTCCTAGCTAGGGCCTCTTTGGAGGACTCCCACCGGCTCTAGATTCTCTGCAAAAAAAAATACTGTAGTGACACTGTTTACAGAGCTAATTTTCTCTCTCCTCTCTCTCACAGAGCTATTGGGAGCAGGTGAACTCCCAGCAGCTGAAAGGTCCTTGTTTGGTTTTGGTAATTGAGTGACAACTTAGGTGGACTAATATGTGGTTATGTGAGATACATAAGAGATTAGTCCACAGATGATTGTGTCATGAAGGAGCTCATTGCATATAAGACATGACATGGAGTCATGTGACCAAGGTGGCTAAGATCAAGATGAGGCTTGGCTCGACGGACCGGTTGCAAGTGTGAAGGGCAAGTCGAAGGCTTTGGAGCGATGGACCGTGAGGTGGTGAAGCTTGAGCAAGACTTGGCGCCGATGGACCGACGCAACGGTGAAGAGCAAGTGAGGTCAAGATCGATGGACCAAGGTCATATGATGATATGAAGTGGATCATATCATTTGTGATAGGGTTGATGCATGTGTTGCATCAACGTCGGAGGAGATGGAGTGGAATGCGCAAGGCAAAGGTATAACCTAGGGTATTTCTATTTCACCGGTCATAGGTGTGTAGAGAAGTTGATGACCGGGTTTAGGATAGATGGTCGTACTATCAAGATGGGCAGACTTGTTTGCATATCGGTCATCTAGTGCCACTTGAGCGATCTAACTTTGCATACGTGTTAGGATCGAGTGGCAAGGCAAGTTGAGTGCCTAACCCTTTGAAAATGATTGTGAAAATACTAACACACATGCACATGGTGTTTTACACATGATGATGTTGGCACATTTGCAAAGGAGAAGGTGTTGGAGTTGGTGTTGATCAACTTGGAGAAGAGAGAAATGTTTTTCGGTGTTCTCCGGACACTAGGATGGCTCTTAGAGTGGTATACTGCTTTGATCCATTGTGAATTGGATCAAGTGCTTTAGTGGGTTGTGTAGCCCTCTGAGTAAGCTTTCCAAAATATCCAAGATCATCGAAATCGGAGTTCGGAGCTAAGAGATATCATCGTTTTACCGAAGAGTGGTCTGTGACCGGACTCGTGACCGGACGCGTCCGGTCAGCACCTGCGCGTCCGATCAGTGTGTCCGGTCAGTGTTTTTCGTGGGCGAAAGTGACCGGACGCTGCAGCGAGTCCGGTCAGTGATGACCGGACGCGTCCGGTCACTTCGGGAGCTTGCTGGAACCTCTCTGTTCGCTGTTTCGCTGCGACCTGCGCGTCCGGTCCCATTAGTGACCACCGTGTCCGGTCAATACAAGTTTATACGCGCGAAAACTAGCCGTTGGAGCACGCTACTGACATGCGCGTCCGGTCAGTTCGACAGGCGCTGACACGTCCGGTCAGTTCGACCGGCGCGTCCGGTCGACCCGAATCTTGCCCAGTGAAGGGGTACAACGGCTATATTCGTATGGGGGCTTATAAATAGACCCTTGGCTGGCCTTGGCTGGTGCTTGGCACCCTTGGGACTTAGTGTCCATGCTTTGGGAGTGCTAGGAGAGCCTCTAACTCACTTGTGCTTGCTAGATTGCGAATCAATAAGCGAGTGAGTGATTCTAGTGCAATTGCATTGTGAGATTGCATCGAGTGGCACTAGGTGATCGTGTTGCAAGCCGGTGGTGCTTGTTACTCTTGGAGGTTGCCACCTCCTAGATGGCTTGGTGGCTTGCGACTCCGTTGAAGCACGCGTGAAGATTGTGCGTGGCTCCGGAGGAGAATTTGTGAGGGGGGTTCTGCTCACCCCGTGGGGATCGTGAAGAGCAACTCTAGTAAAGCTCATGGCTTGGAGGATCCCCATCTTAAGAGTGGATGTGCGGCACCCGCTGAGGGTTTGACTCTTGATAGTCAATTAGCTCGTGATCCATTAAGTAGGTGTATCGCCACAATGGGGACTAGCTTGGTGGCAACCAAGTGAACCTCGGTGAAAAACCGCCGTGTCAACCTTGTGTACTTCTTCTTGGTGGTTTGCTTTCGATTCACAAGCTTGTATTTACTTTTATATACTTGTGCTTGTGTACTTGCTCTTGTAACTAGTTGGCTTGTGTAGTTTGCTAGTTACGTTCTTGCTTGTGTAGCATAGAAGTAGCAACCGTTGCATGGCTAACTTGGTTTGTGTAACCTTGTTAGTCATATTACTTAGTTTGTGTAGCTAAGTAATTTGCGCTCTCTAGTTTGGCATTAGTTGCCTTGCTATTGAGCATTGCTAGTGAGCATAGGTGGCTTCGTGTTTTTGCTTACTAGAATTGTGTAGGAGCTCCTCAGCTTTGCTAAAGTACTAGTGCATAGGTTTGTGTGACCTTGCTCTAGAATTGTTTAGGAGAGCTCTTGCTAAGGAAAGCACCTTAGTTACTTAATTAGGATTTTTGTGAGGTGCTTGTGAACTTAGATAGAGGGGTGTAGTCTTGGCTAGACCGATAGTTTTAATTCCGCATTTGTTTCGGTTTGCCGACGCGATTATTTTTAGAAAGGACTATTCACCCCCCCTCTAGTCCGCCATCTCGACCCTTCAATTGGTATCAGAGCCCGGTCTCTCATTTGTGGTCTTCACCGACCCGAGAGGATGGCGGAATATGGACTAGATGTTGATTGTCCTCACATGTTTGATGGCACACACTTTGCACGGTGGAAAAATTGGATGATATGCAATTTTAAGTTTATTTGCCCTCAAATGTGGTGGATGGTAGATGTAGGCTTTTCTCTTGTGTTGGATGAAGATAATCTAACTCAAGCACAAGAGAAATGCCTAGATCTTGACATCCAAGCTACTAACATCATGTATAGATCTTTGGATGATAGCATCTTTGGTAAGATCATGGACCTCAAATCCGCTCATGAGATATGGGCCTATCTCAATGAAAAGTATGGAGCTATCACCGATGATGACGATGATGTCAAGTCCAAGGAGGTTGCACATGATGATGTTGAGCATGACCACAACACGATGGTTGTGGAGGATTGCTCCACCTCATGGTCAAGTGATGATGATGATCGATCTACCACAAGTTCACTTGACAAGAATGGTGATGATGCATCAAGTGTTGCAAGTGATGTTTCTACCCCAAGCACACTTGATGGTGACAACGTTGGTTCATGCTCGGGCCTTGATGATGCTACTACAAGCCCATCCACTATATCACATTGCTTCATGTCACTAGGTGACACAAAGGTATCAAATGATAATGTGATTGATCATGTTGATTCATATGATGAGCTTGTTAGTAGACTTGCTAGCATGAACATGTCTTTAGAAAATGAGAAAGCTAAAACCATGAAATTAGAAAATGAAAACTCATTTCTAAAAACCACATGTGAACAATAAAAGCATCTACTTTATGTTACTACTTGTTCACATGAGGAGCTAAAATTGGCTCATGAGGAACTTAGTGTTGCTCATGATAATTTGGTACAAGAACATGCTTCTCTCTTTAAGATGTTATTAAAGAAAATTAAAATTAATGAGAGCTCATCACATGGATCAAATGATCAACTGCAAAATGTGACTAACCCATGTGATGTAGGGAGAAAGCATGTATCCACCTCTTGTGATGACTTATTAGATATGCCATGTTCTTCACATATATATGCTTGTTCTACTTCTATGTCTTGTGAGACTAACATTTTGAAGGAGAACAATGAGCTCAAAAGTGAAGTGAAGAAATTGAGCAACAAGTTAGAGAGGTGCTATAACTCAAAAGTCACCTTTGAGCATATGTTGAAAACTCAAAGAAACTTTGGTGACAAGAGTGGCCTTGGTTTCAACAAGAGCAAGAGGAATATGACCAAAGGGGAAAAGAAAAGAGAAAGGAAGATGAAGAAGCTAGCTCGAGAGAAGCTCTCTCATTTCATGTGCTACCGATGCCATGAAGTGGGTCATCTTCACCAAACATGCCCCAACTTAGAGAAGCTCAAGTTGAATAAAGAAGAAGAAAGGCTCAAACGCAAGTGCTTCAAGTGTCATACATGGGGTCACTACACCTCAATGTGCCCAAGCAAGAAACTAGTGAAGCAACAAGAAGAGCCTCAACCAAAGCCACACGTTGAGCATGAGAAGAAGAAAAAGAAAATAAGAAGGGGTAGAAGAGGAAGACATCCAATGCAAATCCAAGATACCAAGATGATGAGCAAGAATCAAATTGAGAAAAGAAATTTGGCTCATATCAAGTGCTTCAAGTGTGAAGATATGGGACACTTTGCCTCGGGGTGTCCTACCAAGCTTGAGAAGAATGCTCAAGCAACTCATGAGAAGCAAGGCAATGAAGAGCATCACACGAGTAAGGAAGAAAAGGCCCAACCAAAGAGAAGATGTTATTCATGCCGGGAAAGGGGACACATAGCTCATTCATGTCCCCTAGGCAATAATTCTAAGCCTAGTTCAATTAATAATACTAACATGCTTAGAAAGGATGGCAATGGTACCTCATTGGTTGGAATTGCAAAATATCCCGCTACCCATACTAAGGCTTTGTCTAAGTATGTTGCTCCTAACTTGAGAGGACCCAAACTTGTTTGGGTACCATTAAAAAGTGGATGATTGTTTGTAGGTACCATCGGCATCGAAGGCTTGATTCATTTGGATTCATATTGGTCATCATATGTTGAATCAAGTTTTAAAGCTTAGTGCATATTCTATCCCAATGCCAAGTTAAAATAAGTGGAGTCCAAATGCTACAACATACAAGTGCAACATTCAAGATTGTGGTGATTTATTGGATATATTTGATGGCTTGTAAATATTCAAGTTGAAAGCTTGCTATTGGATGATCATGAGCTAACCAAGGTATATCTCTTGTTGATCATTTCATTTGAGTGCATATGAGCTGATTGAATTGGATATATATGCAATGTTGTTTGCTATGAGATGATTGAATGGATTAAATGTCTAGCAATCAAATTTGGATTGATTTGTGTTGGATAAATTCATGAGATGATATTTAGTAAGTGGATTGAATGGATATATGTCTTATGAAAGTGTTCAAACAAGTTAGTTTCAAGTTTGATTCAATTTGGTGAAGTATAGCTCAATGTATTGAAATCTGTTCAAAGTTAAAAATCTGAGCTAGCAGTGATCTTAGCCATGTTTGAGTGATCAAATCTATTTGGATTGGTTTTAAATTTGGTATGCATGCTCTAAACTTATGATATGAGATGATGTATAAATTTCATGATAATTGGATGAGAAATGCTATGGTTTTAGAGCACATCTTGTCAGCTATAGTGCAGCAGTTTTCAGCATGTAGCAGTGGTGGAAGATTTGAAATCTAGTAGCAATATAGAAGTCAAATGAAGCTCAAATTTTTACAGTTGCTATATGAATTAGTAATTCACATCTCCACCAAATTTTGTGGCTTTTGGACCTGTACATTGGGAGATATGAATTATCCTTTGAAGGGTACAGAATCTGCCAGAAAAGTGATAATTATTGGATTGATCTAGAGTCACTTTAAGTGAAAGGTTCTCAAGTTGAAAACATATTTATAAGTGTTTGAGGTACCTAAATTTGGTTTTGAATTGATCTAGAAGCATGACAAGAAATGAGTACAAGGGCATTGATTGTGGAATGTACTGAGTGTACAAATTTGGTACTCAAATTTGAAAATAAAGATCAAACTGAAGATGAAGATGAGGTTCAAGTTCTAGTAATGATTGGAGATCATTTGGTAGAAAGAAAAGGACTTAAAGAATAATTCAAGGTTACTCATCAAGTTAAGTCCATAGATCAATCAATCAAAGGCAATTCAAGTAAGTGTCAAGGATGGTTCTTTAGAGAGAGATCACTTCTCCCTGCTGAGGGGGCTTGCCGCCCATGGGTGGGTAAACCGAGCACCGGCTTGGAAGGCTAACATGAAAGTGATGAATTCAAGGGACATTTGAGATGCTTAATTGAAGCAATCAATAGGGTTGATCAAGAAAAGCAAGCAACACCCAAAAGAGAGCTAGTCATGATTATAAAATTGATATCATAAGTACTTCTCTCATGCAAGCATTGATCAAAGAGAAAAAACAAGCCAACCACAACAAGAGATAATGCACTTGATTATTAGTGGTTCTCATTTCATATGGGTGAAGAATGGAGTTCTCTATAATGATTGGTCTTCACCAAGCTTATAAATTGGACTTCACATTGCTATTGGAGTAATGAATTGGAATCTATATGACTATCCTCTACTCCAACATAACAAAGGTATCATTGCAATGTGCATGATCATTTCATCCCTTACTAGTATGCGATTAGTGCATATAGTACATGCTTACTAGGATCATGCATAACAAATGAAATGTTTAAATTCATAGCCTACCACTATTGCTTAAATTGTTTAAATGATCTAGTGGTATGTGTATGAATTTGTTCATGAGCTAGTGAACCCAAGTACTTGATCTAGTTTGGATTGCTAACAAGTGACAAGTACAACATTGGCAAGATAACCCTTAGTATGAGGAGTGAAGAAGCTTATCATTGGATCAAACCGGACTTAGAATCTTAGGCAAATCAACTTAGTTCAAGTCATACTAGAAGCTCATGACAGTGATATGGGTACAAGCACAAGACAACAATGAAAATGGATATCTAGGGTGTTTCAAATGGTAGCTAGACTCAAAGTATTTCTTCAAGTGGTATTTACAAGTGGTGTCTAGATCATGATCTACAAGTGATATCCTACAAGTGGTACTCATAAAGATAGCAAATGTTCAAGAAAAGATTATATTGACAAATCCTACAAGTGGTTCCATGATAGAGGATTCTTTAATTTGGTATCATACCCTTATTCATGGTATTTCTACACATGATAACATTTATACAAGATGGTGGTTCCACAAGTGATCCTCAATTTTAAGTGATCATCAAATAAAGAAAGTTCCCTCACACACAAAAGCTCAAGATTATCAAGTGAATGATCCATGCTATGACATAGGGGGAGGAGCCCCACCTAATGGTATCAAGGTCAAAGATCCTAAGTGGTATCTCAAGAGCAACATACAAGTAATGTCATTCCAACATGTGTGGTGATGTCCATCAACAACGTAATATTCAAGTCTCAACCATCTACCCCAATGCAAGCCTTTGCATCAATGAGAGGTACACCCTTTATGGAAATTGATGACAAAGGGGGAGAAGTTAGAACAAAGTTATGTCAATACACCAAGAGAAAGAGGTTTGGGAAGAGATTGAACAAAGATATCACGAGAAGATGAGTTTGGACATGGAGATGGACAAAGAGGGAGCAACATTGAAGAAATGAGAAGGATCAAAATTCTTGGACAAAAGAAGCACACAAGTAGGGAGAGCAAGCTCATGAACATTGTTTGGTTGCATTTGATATGTGCATATTCATGTGCTTGCTTGCATTGCATAAGTTTTATATTTAATATGTATGCTTGTGTGTTGTATGCTAGTTATAGAACTTGAATGATGATATGATAACTAGCATGCATAGGATGATAGCTAGACTTGTGTTTATCATGAAAAACTAGAACCTTGCTTATAATGTTGATCTCACGGGGTTTCTAGTATTTTTGATGTCTAGCTACTCATGATGCTAAGGATGATGGCAAACTTGTGATTTTCAAATGATATCGAGCTATCAAATGGTATCGAACTACAAAGGTTTATTCTATACACCTTAGCATCACTTAGTAGTGCTAACCCTCCCATAAATTTCATATTTATGCATATGTGCAAGCTTGAAACCAGATCATTTGAGCACATATGTAGGGAGAGTTATCACTACCAAGTCAGATTTTATGGTGCTTATCCAAATCCTAACATAGAGCTTAAATGTTGGATAAGTGGCATAAAGTCCAAAAGAACTTAATTTCTATATCTTTGTAGAGTTGTCATCAATTACCAAAAAGGGGGAGATTGAAATGTCCTTATTTGGTTTTGGTAATTGAGTGACAACTTAGGTGGACTAATATGTGGTTATGTGAGATACATAGGAGATTAGTCCACAGATGATTGTGTCATGAAGGATCTCATTGCATATAAGACATGACATGGAGTCATGTGACCAAGGTGGCTAAGATCAAGATGAGGCTTGGCTCGACGGACCGGTTGCAAGTGTGAAGGGCAAGTCGAAGGCTTTGGAGCGATGGACCATGAGGCGGTGAAGCTTGAGCAAGACTTGGCGCCGATGGACCGACGCAACGGTGAAGAGCAAGTAAGGTCAAGATCGATGGACCAAGGTCATATGATGACATGAAGTGGATCATATCATTTGTGATAGGGTTGATGCATGTGTTGCATCAACGTCGGAGGAGATGGAGTGGAATACGCAAGGCAAAGGTATAACATAGGATATTTCTATTTCACCGGTCATAGGTGTGTATAGAAGTTGATGACCGGGTTTAGAATAGATGGCCGTACTATCAAGAGGGGCAAACTTGTTTGCATATCGGTCATCTAGTGCCACTTGAGCGATCTAACTTTGCATACGTGTTAGGATCGAGTGGCGAGGCAAGTTGAGTGCCTAACCCTTTGAAAATGATTGTGAAAATACTAACACACATGCACATGGTGTTTTACACATGATGATGTTGGCACATTTGCAAAGGAGAATGTGTTGGAGTTGGTGTTGATCAACTTAGAGAAGAGAGAAATGTTTTTCGGTGTTCTTCGGACACTAGGATGGCTCTTAGAGTGGTATACTGCTTTGATCCATTGTGAATTGGATCAAGTGCTTTAGTGGGTTGTGTAGCCCTCTGAGTAAGCTTTCCAAAATATCCAAGATCATCGAAATCGGAGTTCGGAGCTAAGAGATATCGCCTTTTACCGAAGAGTGGTCTGTGACTGGACTCGTGACCGGACGCGTCCGGTCAGCACCTGTGCGTCCGGTCAGCGCGTCCGGTCAGTGTTTTTCATGGGCGAAAGTGACCGGACGC
Organism: Saccharum hybrid cultivar R570; assembly: GCA_038087645.1. Classification (NCBI taxonomy): domain Eukaryota; kingdom Viridiplantae; phylum Streptophyta; class Magnoliopsida; order Poales; family Poaceae; genus Saccharum; species Saccharum hybrid cultivar. The sequence goes on along the minus strand of JAQSUU010000191.1, from coordinate 2,180,141 downwards.
TGCAGCGAGTCCGGTCAGTGATGGGAGCTTGCTGGAACCTCTCTGTTCGCTATTTCGCTGCGACCTGCGCGTCCGGTCCCATTAGTGACCACCGCGTCCGGTCAATACAAGTTTATACGCACGAAAACTAGCCGTTGGAGCACGCTACTGACCTGCGCGTCCGGTCAGTTCGACAGGCGCGTCCGGTCAGTTCGACTGGCGCGTCCGGTCGACCTGAATCTTGCCCAGTGAAGGGGTACAACGGCTATATTCGTATGGGGGCTTATAAATAGCCCCTTGGCCGGCCTTGGCTGGTGCTTGGCACCCTTGGGACTTAGTGTCCATGCTTTGGGAGTGCTAGGAGAGCCTCTAACTCACTTGTGCTTGCTAGATTGCGAATCAATAAGCGAGTGAGTGATTCTAGTGCAATTGCATTGTGAGATTGCATCGAGTGGCACTAGGTGATCGTGTTGCAAGCCGGTGGTGCTTGTTACTCTTGGAGGTTGCCACCTCCTAGACGGCTTGGTGGCTTGCGACTCCGTTGAAGCACGCGTGGAGATTGTGCGTGGCTCTGGAGGAGAATTTGTGAGGGGGATTGTGCTCACCCCGTGGGGATCGCGAAGAGCAACTCTAATAAAGCTCGTGGCTTGGAGGATCCCCATCTTGAGAGTGGATGTGCGGCACCCGCTGAGGGTTTAACTCTTGATAGTCAATTAGCTCGTGATCCATTAAGTGGGTGTATCGCCACAACGGGGACTAGCTTGGTGGCAACCAAGTGAACCTCGGTGAAAAACCGTCGTGTCAACCTTGTGTACTTCTCGGTGGTTTGCTTTCGATTCACAAGCTTGTATTTACTTTCATATACTTGTGCTTGTGTACTTGCTCTTGTAACTAGTTGGCTTGTGTAGTTTGCTAGTTACGTTCTTGCTTATGTAGCATAGAAGTAGCAACCGTTGCGTGGCTAACTTTATTTGTGTAACCTTGTTAGTCATATTACTTAGTTTGTGTAGCTAAGTAATTTGCGCTCTCTAGTTTGGCATTAGTTGCCTTGCTGTTGAGCATTGCTAGTGAGCATAGGTGGCTTCGTGGTTTTGCTTACTAGAATTGTGTAGGAGCTCCTCGGCTTTGCTAAAGTACTAGTGCATAGGTTTGTGTGACCTTGCTCTAGAATTGTTTAGGAGAGCTCTTGCTAAGGAAAGCACCTTAGTTACTTAATTAGGATTTTTGTGAGGTGCTTGTGAACTTAGATGGAGGGATGTAGTCTTGGCTAGACCGATAGTTTTAATTCCGCATTTGTTTCGGTTTGCCGACGCGATTATTTTTAGAAAGGACTATTCACCCCCCTCTAGTCCGCCATCTCGACCCTTCAGCAGCTCTGTGAGAGAGAGAATGCTCCCAACAGCTCTGTGAGAGAGAGGAGAGAGGAGAGAGAAAAGTAGCTTCATAAACAGTGGCACTATAGTATTTTTGGCAGGGAATCCGGAGCCGTCGGGAGCCCTCCCAAAGAGGCCTGCTTATTCGATCTTTGCTTTAAGTGGTTGCAAAGATGATTTGACTTCTTCAGACGACGCCGTCACATATCAGGGAAACAGAAGATACTCGCTCCGTTCCTTATTATTTGGTCGTTTTGGGTTCGTGTCACAACTTTTACTATATTTGTAGAAAATACGTGCAACATTTGTATCTCCAAGTAAATTTATTAAAAAACTAGATTCAAAGATCTATCTAATGATATCAACTATGCATTAATATTTTTTATATAAAATTAATCAAAGTTATTTTTCAGAAAGCGAGAAAAACAGATATTTAGAGATGGAGAGAGTAGATCCGAAGTAAACAGTTAGTCAAACACAAATAAACAACTCCAAGTTGTTCGTCACTGATTACGGTTACGGAGCCCGAGTTGAACGAGTACGCGCCACGATCAGCTCGCACAAGCACTTGCCCTTCTTCCTGTCACCGATTATGTCAGCCCAACATTAGAAAAACGCAGCTGAACCACTGGACAATGAACACATATGTAAGACTGAATCGTCAGTATAGCTTAGTGTAGGGCTCGCTGGAAGAAAAAAGATCTCCCAACCACTTCAGATCCGCAGCGCTCATCATCATGGAATGCAGTGCAGACACCGTGGCACTGTTGAGTTTACTACATGCATTTTTCTGCGCACCAGGCTGTCCTATTCGTTTGGCTAAAAAACCACGGTTAAAAGTATTGTTCGTTGATTTATTATGAAATAAAAATACTATTTATTAGCTGAAAAAGTATAACTTATAAGACAAGCGAACAGGGTGATCACAGCAAAGTGCAGTGTAGAGCGTCAGAAAGCAGAGCTTACATCAGTTAAAGCAGTATTGTATCTGCAATGCATGTAGCAAAATAAGCTGCTATTCTCGGTCAAGTAACTCCAAACAATGATGGTCACTGGTCAAATAACCAACCTTTTATCAAATCATACTTTCACACAGTACGGGACGCACACTTTGCTGCATTTTCTGCATCAGTTGCCGCCTTCTTGGCGCCTTGAATCCAGCATGTTTGGCCGATCAACCTAATCTATTGCGTGGTTCCTCAATAAGAAAAGCCCTGCGTTTTTGCAAGTTGAGATTGACCCAGTATTGAGACGCATTCTCTCATCACAATATGACTGAAAAAGTGAAAATGAACCAGCACCTAACCAAATGATTTCGGTGGCTCTGTTCATCCAGCTTATAATCCGTACTTTTCAGCTTGTTTTTTTAGTCGGAATAGTATTTTTCTCTCACATCAAATCAGCCAACAATGTTTTTCAGCCGGCTTATCAGCACAGCCGAAGGGGGCCAAAATATCATGACACAAAAGTGCTGCCTCTTTCCCTGTCAGGCTGTCACTCATTAATCTCTTGCTTCTAGCACGTCCAGCCAGTCACCTGAAGTTGATCACTTCTCATCATCGTCATCAGGATGAATAAATGCTGTCGCCATTTATCATCATCAGACAACACCCGAATCAACAGAAATTCACAACAAATGAAGCTTCGTCAGAAGTATCGAGCACAAAGTAGGAGATATCTGTTATCGTGCACTTCAGATTCATGTACCAGCAATTCGAAAAATATAGTATTAACAGTCAGGGACCGCCTAGAGCCATAGGCCGAAACAATGAGGTTATTCAGCAAATCAGCAATGCTAGAGTATATGGTCTTTTTTTTTTGTTGACTACCGGACTGGACTGCCCTGGTATTTCTTTAGATATCTCAATGCCAAACTTGTTAAAATATAAATGACATCATCCACCTTTCTCTATCAACTTAACATTTTGGTTGAACTAGTTGGCGCATATGCAACTCAATGTAACATCAGAACAAGAGGTTTTGAGTTAATCTTGGCAGATGCAATTAATTAAATAATTGCAACTAGCTCCTATCTCCAAAATCGAGAGAACCTGCACGTGCAAGAAGTGTTAAAAAGTGAATTACCCATTCCCATATTTTTCTACCAGTTTAAACTTTTAGGATGAACCACAGGATGCATTCAACTCAATAAAGACTAGGCTTTTTAATAACTAGTCAAACTTTCACTATGACTACGATCAATTTCACTCTCTTAACCAAGTTACTGCCTATAAGGGCAACTCCAATGTTAGAGCGAACCGTCCAATCCATGTCAGCCAAACATAAATTTGATTTGATTGCTAGTGGGACCCAGTCCGGTTCAGTCTTACCTGCTTTTTCCATTCTTCTTCTTCTCACAATGACACCAACCTGGCACACTTAGCTTTTTTTATTCTCAAGAGTCGAACCGAGTTTGAAGGTCGATTCCTATTCTGACACCAAGCGTTCGACCGCTATAGTGTGTATGGTTCGATTTTATCCCCGCATGGTTCGATTGTTGAGCGCAATGGAGCTGCTCTAGGGGCACCCACGATGCATGGGTGACTCATAAGTTAGCTCGAAGCATTTTCTTCATATTTTAATAGAAGAAAGAAAAAAACTAGCTCTTGATAAAGAGCTAAGTTCATACACATATTCCAAGAACATGTGAGCCTAATCATACTATAAACCATTGCTAAAAGCTAATACTATTGGAGAGGTTGACTTAGAGCTAATAACTAACTCTTACTGATGCGGGTGTCCTTAGTCATCAACTCATTCTTCAATAGGCACACAGTTAGCTGCAGTATTGGCAGGTGGGCTGTAGCCTGCCCCGTTGCAGAGCAACGGGAGGGTAAGACTACCCGCACTCATCCATCCTCTATACCATCCTCTATACGTCCTAGTCAGCAAGATTCTCTCCTCTATACTCAATTCTCCCGCACCCATCCATCCTCTATATCATCCTCTATCCACTCTATTCACTGTGGGACCGACTTGTCACTTTATCTAAATATATCCATGTGTGATCTAGTTTTAAAGGATTTATTGAGACGAATTTAATGGTGCAATCGAAATTTAATTTGGATTTTTGGTTTGTGAGTTATAGCATTTTTTCCTTTGTTTAGCTAGCGGGGTCCGCCACTACATAGTATAGAGTAAGCACAGTATTACTCTAAATATAGAGTGAGAGAAAGGATAGAGTATCGTTTTAGAGTATCCAGTGCAGCAGTTTTTACTCTATATTCATACTCTAAAGCTTTAGAGTATCGTTTTAGAGTATCCACTGCGGGTAGTCTAAGAGTGCAACACTACCAAAACCGCGCTAAAATCCTGCTGGGTTCATTTTATATATTGTTTGTAAACAGTACAAATGGCGGTTTATATAGCTATGTCCAACTTTTGCATTTAATGCTATATATAGGCAATCCATATAGACACATTAATTGCATATGGACGGGCGGAGCCACAACTAAATATAGGGGGGCAATGGACAAGTGAAGTAGAATCAATAAACCATAGTTTTAGTCACATATAATAGTATATATCTTTCATAAATCTCAACCAAAAGAAAATTTACATATCTATTGTCTGAAATTGGAAAAGGTAATTTAGATAGTGATGGTTGATTAGATAAGAGAACACCACTAGATGATCAGGATTACCTTCTCATAAATTGAAGATAAGCGAATTAATCATTAGAAGGCAGGCACATCGGCGATGTCAATTTGGCCGGCGGCTGCAGCGCAGCACGGCGTCTTGCGTGATCACGTCCTAATTCCACTCCCACGGCACCGTGTTTAGTCGAGCTCAGCCGTCCGCAAGAATGCCGAGAAGGTGAAGCTGTCAAGCTATCAAGCGAAAGAGAAGACGAAGAGACGATGCGGCCTGCTGTTTGAGCGATATGAAGACCGAGCGACGCTTCATATTCAGCACATCGTGAGGTGAAGTGGAGCCACCAGATAGGCCTAATATAAATTGGCTTTTCTTAATGGGCTTCAAATATGCTTAGCGTTTTGGATGAACTAGAAGAACATCCCTGCGCGTTGCTGCGGGAATGACGAGTGAAATTATAGTTTTTATATCTACTAATATGAATAAATAAATATCATAATATTACAGGTTAGTGGATAATTTTTAGCATCCTGATGTGGACAACTAAATATATATGTAAGTAAATGATATGATTTGCTAATGTGAATAGCTTGAACGAAGACATAATGACATGTTTGAGTTGGATGTGTCAGTGGATGCTGATGTGGACATTTTGCATGGCGAGATAGTTGCATGTGCTAGTGGGTTGTCCTAGTGAATGCTGATGTGGATACTTCGCATGGCAAGATAAATTGCTAGTGAAGTTTGAAAATATAAGATATATAGATATAGATTAGGAGGATTTAAACAACTGCTCCTTCCGTCCCAGAATAGATGACGTTATGGGATGCGTGCAGGTTCAAACTTTCTCAATTTGACTAGGTTTGCAGAAAATATGTGCAACATTTATATCTTCAAATAAGTTTATTATGAAAGTATATTCAACGATCTATCTAATGATACTAATTATGTATTATAAATATTAATATTCTTTTATATATAATTGGTCAAAGTTTTAAAAAGCTAACTTCTTGGGAAGTGAGAATGACTTCTATTTTGGGATAGAGGGAATAGTAAATACATAAATCAACTATGGTCTTGTTTAGATTCCAGAATTCACCCCCAAATTCCACTATGCAAAAAGGAAATTCCCCATCACATCAAAATGCCGGCAAATGCATGTAGTACTAAATGTAGATGAAATCATAAACTAATTGCACAGTTTTGTTGTACTTTGCGAGACGAACATTTTGAGTCTAATTAATCAATTTTTGAACAATTTTTTGCACTAAAAAACAAAAGTGCTACAGTGCTCAGGGGTGGCACTGTGCAGAATTGACCACCCCCGAGTTAGGTAACTAAACAAGGCCTATATATAGAATAGAGGGACCGGTACAACGTTAGGGGAGCCCCCCTATTTTAGTTTGTGGGTGTTTTGAGATCATCTTCAATAGTCTAACTTAGAGCTAGATGAATCATTTTTTAAATTGTTAAATAGTGTAAAAAATAAAAGACTAGTGTAGAGCCAATAAATAATTTTAATATTTCACAATGCATCTCTCTCACAATATAATGTTCAAGGAAGCTAATGCTAGAGATGCCCTGATCCTGACCAAAACGCGTTGGCGGCGCTGGCTCAGCCCTGTTCGTTTCGCTGAAATTTAGCTTAAGATACTGATGCTGGAATGTTGTGAGAGAAAAATATTGTTGCTTCGCTGAAAGTAGTGCTGCAGATCAGGGCAGTATTAGTTTGGGCCTTTTTAGTGCAGATGGTCGGGCTACATTTAGTGGCCGGATTAAAAAAATTCGGTGTTGTCAAGTTTGCCGTCGACCTACCAGCCCAACGTTGCGCGACAGGGAGGCCCATGTCGCAGCCCAACCGAGGACAATCCCATAGGCCTGTCCTAGCCCAACAATACTGCGCCACATTTCCTTCCGCCGGCGCACCGTGGGCTGGAGAAGGTGTTTTCAGGTCCATGTTTCCAACAAGTGCTGCGGCGCGCGGCAAGCAAGAAGGGCTGCCTGATGATGGCCCAGTCCAGACGGCTTGGACGGGACAAGCGAGATGGATATGGGTTCGGCCCAACCCTGACGAGTTTTGTCTATAGTTTCCAGACACAGGTGGCAAGATAATAACCGCAGCGGAATCAGCGAAATTCATAGGAAAATTATTTGGGTTCAAAAGTTTTTCGAAAAGATGAAACTCTAGACCGACGACGCCTCCGGCAGACATCCCAGTCGTCAAATCTCTGAAGACACACAACACCACCTACAGCGTAGGACACCCGACATGTCACCTCCAAGTGCTAATTAAAACTAAGGCACCTCAATCCCATGCAAATGATACAATACCAAACAGATCAAGCCAATGATGCTGGTAATTTCCGTGTGCAGTCCAGCAGCAGAGCTAATGACCAGTCCAACAGCAGAGCCAATAGCCTGTCCAGCAGCAGAGCCAAAAGCCTCATACTGCATGTTGGAGCGGTAGTAGGTGTTGGGCGCCCAGTTCGCCGGGATGACCTGGTAAGCCACCAGCGTCTCGCCGGACTCGTTGGTGATGCGCAGCGAGAAGGGCCCCTGCAGCCGGCGCTTGGAGTCCATCCTCCAGATGGATCCCCACGACTCCCGCATCGGCGTCCACCACCTGGAGTTGGCCTCCATGATGTCCACCTGGACCACATCGCCATCGCCGTCTTCGAACTCGACAAGCACTGCTAAGTAGTTGGGGTTTGAGCCATGCTCGATGTGGAAGGTCACCGTCTGCCCGGGGTAGATGCAGGGCACCCTACAGGAACATGCCATGTTATGCTTCATTTGGACTAGGCTTGTCCATAGGCATACAAAAACGCCAAATTGTGAAGTGGAAGTATGGTTCTGTTGGTGCAGGGCCTTCAGATTGCTTGCCATCTGGTTCTATGAAACGAGCAGTGCATGTTACGGACCTCCTGAACTGGATGTCGATGATGCCGGCATGGCGGAGCTCGTTGTTGCGGCCGGGCTGTGCCATGGCACCAAACGCCGTGCCGCTGAGGTCAAAGTGGTACTTGGCGACTGGGTAGTAGTTCATGTCGGTGATCATCACCGTCTCCGGGTTGCCAGAGCACGCGGGGTGGTTGACGCATCGTATCTGAAAAAGGTCAGCAACAAATGAAAGGAGTTAGTCATCTAGTTTTCGGTCTCTGTTTCCATTTTCACGAGGACAGCCAACAGCACAAACAAACTTCTTGATATCCTAGAAATAGTATCTCTGACCAAGTAATGTACCTGGTAGCACGAGCCACAGCCCTTGCCATCCTTGAACAGGGGCTGGTTGCCGCACGATGTCATGGCCGAGAAAGGAGGCAGGTTCACATTCTTGAACCCACAAGCGCCACCTGCATGCACAAAAGCTTACAGATCGTCCAACAACAATGCACGCCATATATGATCTGGCACCATGCACCAACATTCATGTACATACCGTTGTCGTAGGGGCCAGCGCCGGTTGGCGCACCATACCAAGTGGCCCTGGCAGCCACCCAGTAGGGGTCCGCAGTGATGTGGGAGGCATTAAAGTTGACGATCCTACTGCATGAGCCATACGAGACAAGAAGGAAGAAGATCAGTGCACCAAGCGCAACCAGCTTGGACTGGTCAGACATGAAGCTCTGTGTTTCGATGGTCAGCGAGAAGCACCTTGCCAGGATATTCTTTGGTAGGGAGTCACATGGCTCTGGAGCAAACCATGGAAGGAATGGAGGCATCAGGTCAGTGGAGTTTATATAGGATTTGAAGCTAGGGTGGTTCAATAAGTGGATTTTTTTAATATCTCAAATGTAAATTGTCAACTTACAATACAAGGACAAAAGCTTGTGTTACAAACAACTTCAAATCCACAATTAGGTATAAAATTTTCCTCCAGAAAATCTCACACTTACAATATAGTTCAAATAAGACAACTATTCTATTTCTTTTGATGCTGGGCTTATCTTTCTAACAGCCTTAAAAGTCTCCATTATACCATCTTCATTCACAATGAAGAAAACGTCATTGCAAATTTCTAGTTACTTGCGAATTTAAAAATTTACACTCCTACCGCCGGCTACTGATGTGCATTCCTAGTTTCTCACAACAATGCGCAATGCGCTACCAATGTGCCACTACAATCCTACGTTCCTAGCTTCCTATGATGGCTACCAGTGTGCAAGACTGCAAGCTACCAAAACAAGTACAATCTTTAGTGGTGGGTAGACATGAAGCTCTGTGTTTCGATGGTCAGCGAGAAGCACCTTGCCAGGACATTCTTTGGTGGTGGGTCACATGGCTCTCGAGCAAACCATGTAAGGAATGGAGGCATCAGGTCAGTGGTGCTTATATGGGATTTGAAGCTAGGGTGGTCCGATAATTCAATTTTTTTTATATCTCAAATGTAATTTGGTAACTTCGAATACAAGTACACAAGCTTGTCTTACAAACATCTCAAATCTACAATTAAATATAAAATTTGCCTCGAATAAAGCTCATAAACTTAGGATAGTTCAAATAAGACAACAATACTATTCTCAATGTTGGGCTTATGCTTCCTAACAGCCACAAAAATCTCCATTATATTATCTTCATTCACACTGAAGAAAGCATCTTTACAAATTACTAATTGCTTGCGAATTTTACAAATTTGCATTCCTACCACATAGCTACCAATGTGCGTTCCTAGTTTCTCACAGCAATGTGCAATGTGCTACCAATGTGCTAGTACAATCCTACGTTCCTAGTTTCCTACCATGGCTACCAGTGCGCAAGGCTGCTGCAAGATACCAAAACAAGTTACAAAGAAGTGAGATTAGTGAAATACCTCGCTGCTTGCCTGCCGGCTTGCTGCTGGGGTTGGCTGCTTCGCCGCCGCTCCTCAGCTCCAGTGCGGCGGTACGCCAGGTGGCCGCCGCAAGCCGCGCCGGCGAGCCAGCCAACCGCCGGATCTCCTCCCAGCCTCCCTTTTGCCAGACGCCGGGTCGCTCCTCCCGTCCGCCCTCCCTGGCTTCCCCTCCGTGGAGGCGTCGCCCGAGTCGCCGTCGCCAGATGCCCGGATCCCAAATTTGCCCCCAATCGGCGAACCCTCCCTAGGTCGCCCCCTCCGCTCCGTCTAAGTTGTAACGGTTGCCGATTCGGAGTCCGAGTGGACGGGACGGCCTGTATCGCTTCCTTATCCGAGAGTCCGCCGGCGTGGGCTACAAGGCCTTGTTGCGGCCCAGCCCAATTTAGAATCCAAACAAAGAGAGAGCTCAGGCGCTCAGGCGTGGGCTACCAGTCAGTTTGGTTCTACGAGTACTACATGGAGATGACCAACGACCCGCTCAAGTGCTTCTCCCAGGACCAGGAGCACGGAGATCATCTCGCCGAGTCCTCCGTACTAGAATCCTAACTTTACCCGAGCGTTTATAGAACTCATCGACGACCCATCGGAAACAATATTATTTGGTTTTATAGTTTCCGACGGTGCAATCAACTCCCTTCGGCTATTCAATAGAATTGCCGACCGTTCATGTAATGCCCGATGGTTTTGAAACACGTACCGTCGGCTAAATTTGTTGCACACGTTCAAAGGATAAGATCGTGGACTGGTGGCCAATCAGGCCGTGAAAGCCATCTCTGATCTCTGTCCCTCCTGATGGGCATGCATCACTTTCTTTTTCCTGTTTGAAGCTCTATAGGCCATGCGGCATGGACAGAAGGGACAAGTTCATAGTACACATCGTGGATTCATCGATGGTGAGAACAGCTTCAATAAGCATATTATTTTGTTCTAATCCAAACTCATCATATTTCTGTTTATTATCTTTTCAGAATCTCTTCTTTTGATAACATGACATGAGATTTGGTTGATCCATCTCTTCTACCTTCCGGAAAGGTATTATCAAATTCAATGTTCTCTTCCTTTAATCTTCCATAGTTCTGTTCCCATTACTTCTCGCTAACATGCATCAGTCTGTTGATTTTTTTTTTTTGGAACCGGGGCACAGTGTCACATTCTCACTCACTGAGCGGAAATACAGTAGGCACTGGGCTTCGAACCCGGGGTTGCCGAGCCGCACGGCCTTTGGCCTTGTGCGTGCTGACCAACCGAGCCGCCGCTTCTGTTGATTTGGAACTTAATTTTAATTTTTTGTAATCCAGATCAGTCTTGTCCCAAATGATCATGTCACTAAGGTACGAAGCATCACACAATTCGTCAAAGGAGCACCCGAAAAGATGGACTTGCTGTTTTTTTCTGTAGATTTTGTATAGCACGTGAGAACATGTGTATGTACCAAACTATTTGCTGATCCATTTCTCAGAACATGAGAAAACGTGTACTACATGTTATCAAAGTTTCAGTGCAGCAGAGAAGCATATTCCAGAGCTATGTGTTTATATATTAATATTTCTCTATCTTGATGAAATGTGTCAGAATGCAATCCATACGGCCGTGAAAGGCATCTACGTACAGTACAATTATACCCGAAACTTGCACAGATACAAACAAACAAAAATAGGTATAATAAATAAAACTATTATAATTATTTTTGGGAAAAGTTAAAACAAATGGCTAAGAGTATGAAAACAGTCGGGAAATGAAATGTCTGTGCGTATGTCTTGTTAGCGTAGATATCAATTAGCCGATAGTGGACCGTCGTCGTCGGGCTTTCATCGTTGGCAAATAAGTGCCCGACATCTGCTCGGCTATTGGTCGAATGGCCGACTACAAATGGCCAACGGTATACCCTCGGCAACTTTAGTTTTCCAAGTGTTTAAAAACCGTCAGCTATTGTTAGGATTCTAGTAGAACCAGCGCATCAACACCGCGACTTCAGGAAGTCCCAGGCCTGGGCGCGCGCCGAGTACGAGAGGAAGGGCCGCGTTGAGGTCGATGACGACTTCACCGCGCAGATAGTCATGTTCCGCCAGTCCATGACGCAAGAGGACTATAGGACGCCATCATGCATTAGGCCCCAGCCAGCTCGAGGGGATGAAGGTGCCCCAGCTGGCTCGAGGGGATGAAGGTGGTGGGCGAAGGGTTTGGCCTCGTAGTTGGGTCTAATAATGATGTTCCATCGTCTAAGCTTTAGCTAAGGATCTAAGTTATTATGATTTGCTGAGGAACATGTGCTTTTACTTGTCTGGCAGCATTATTATGAGAAAATTAGTTTCTTGGCCCTAAAAAAAGTTGTGCTTAGTTTCTTGACCCTTTTTCTCTTGAACTTGGCTATTTGGCCCCAAAACGAGTTTCGTTTAGTTTCTTGGCCCTTCTGTTAGTTTGACAAGCTAATGATGTTAAAAGCAACATGAAATTACTCTCTTACCCTTGGCGGCGAATGCAATAGTACAACAGCCTACAGTAGAGCCATACGAGCCTTTCAGGCAGCCTACTATCAATAATTTCCTAAAATAAGGTACAATATTTTTTCAAGCATGAAATCGTTATTTTTTAGGTTTGAAAAATATTTTCCCAAAATATATTTTCCCAACACTAAAAAATATTTTCAAAATATTTTCCCAAAATATATTTTTCAACGCTACAAAATAATGATTACATGCTTGAAAATATATTGTATCTTATTTTTTAAAATTATTGATAGTAGGCAGTTTGAAAGGTTTGTATGGCTCTAGTATAGACTCTGTTGCATTCGGCATCAGGGGTAAAAGAGTAATTTTGTGTCACTTTTTAACACTGTTAGCTTGTCAACCTAATGCAGTAGCCTAGAAACTGAAACAAACTCGTTTTAGGGTCAAATAAACAAGTTCAAAAGAAAAAGGGACAATAAACTACGCACAACTTCTTATAGGGCCGGGAAACTGATTTTCTCCATTATTTGTTGACTTTATTGGATTATATGTCGACTAAATCTGGGTGTTTGGGTTACCTGTATCTTTTTGGCTGACATCTTTGGTTTCTATAACGTACCCCGTTGCCTTTCTTATTCATTGGAGCATCAGTAGAACTAGGGTACGGTGTTACTTTATCATCTTTTTTTTTTGCATATGGTGTGCAAAGTTGTTAATTAACAATGTGCTGTGGCACCCTGAGCGGCTAAGCAATTGCAAGATCAGCCGCCGATGGAATTCATTGTTTTTTTTTGCATGTTCATGTTGGAATCATTTACCAATCTTTGCTTCACTTTGCACGCCCATGTCAAAGCTGTAGCAACTCAAAGCTGGTAGGCTGCATGTGTCATAAATTACTGTGGCACGGTTCATTTCATAAGTGCATGAAGTTTTGGGACTACCATATTCATAATGGCACAAATTATTTCATATATGTGTATGGCTTCATGGAGCTAGAGTAGCTACAGCATCTGCGCGGCGAAGAGTCAAGAAGCCTGTGTCGTGTGGGATGGACTGGATTTGCTGGGCTGGCCTACTCCTAGTTTGCATGGACGATGATCGGTCTCACACACTCAGAGGCGGAGCTCCCCATACGGCAGGGTGAGGCAGCTGCCCCACCTACCGCCGGCGGGAGCACCTAGTACCCCGATGTTCTTCCTCTGGCGCGGCACTCGAGCGGCGGCGTTAGGCTTCCGACGGCGTGGCTGGACGACTGGAACACGTCCAGAGCCGCATCAGCGAAGGCCAAAGGCCTAAGCCCAATAGAAGAAGAGAGTCCATCAGTCCAGCGTCTAGGAATCACCGGTCACACTGCCTAGCTTTGGATCCCCAACCCCCAACCCTGTCAGTTCGTCACCACGCCGTGCATCAGGCAACCTCCGTGCGGCCCTTAGCGCGCCGCTGCCTAGGCCAAGTTGCAGCTCGCCCATTGCTGGGGCTGCCGGCCACTGCCTGCCGGCACCCGGCCCCTTGCTGCCTGCGCCGCTGCCACGCCCTAGGCCTATCTGCAGTTCGCCTCTTGCTGCAAGTGCCGGCGCCAGCCTTCAAGGTTGCAGGTTAGCTAGTTGCTACTCGGCTGTGGATGGGGTGGGAGATAGTGGCGGTGAGCAGGTGAGATATTACTTGTCTCGTGTAATTGAGATTAGTTCTTTAACAGTAGGCTAGTTGTATGTCTCCTCTTTGTTGCGTGTGTTTTTAGATGTATTATCACATATAATTATACATTATATGCTAATTGATTTGTTATTCAAATTTACAAGTTTTTTTAGCTCTTGGATAGTTGGATTTTAGACTCTTGTTTAGTTGGTGTTTGTTGAATTAATGGATTATATTAAGTTGATATAGACTGCTATCTTCTAAGGAGAGGTACCATCTTCAATTAATCTTTAAATTTGTCATAAGTTCATATGATGTGACTAAAAATTTGTGTCCGTAGTTTGCCCCCACCTAATTTTTCGTCTGAGCTCCGCCACTGCACACACTGCATCGATTTGGGCCTTGTTCAGATGCAAGGCGTAAAATTTTGGGTGTCACGTCCTATGTCACATGGATATCAAATAGGGTGTTCGGATGCTAATAAAAAAATTACAGAATCCGTCACTAAACCGCGAGACGAATTTATTAAACATAATTAATCCATCATTAGCAGATGTATTATTATAGCACTTTATTATCAGATCATGGACTAATTAGGCTTAAAATATTCGCCTCGCAAATTATATACAATCTGTGTAATTAATTATTTTTTAGTCTATATTTAACACTCTATGTATGTGTCCAAATATCTGATAGGTATAAAGTTTCAGAGTGAAAACTAAATAAGACCTTAATCTCTTGAATGGCGCGGCTCGGTAAACTAGCAGTAAACTTGTAAACACACGTACGTCGCATCAGATGTCAGCCTGCCACGAATCTTGGTGTCTAAATCATTTCTAAAGTCTAGGTACGTCATATTGGATGTTATATAGCAGTGTTCGGATAATAATAAAAAAAAATAAATTACAAAAGTTTTCAGAAATTCGCGAGACAAATTTATTAAGCCTAATTAATCCGGCAGTAGCATATGGTTACTGTAGTTTTACTGTAGAGCCACATTGTCAAATCATGGACTAATTAGGCTTAAAAAAATTCATCTCGCAAAGTAGTCGTAATCTGTACAATTAGTTATTTTTTAGTCTACTAGGTGAGTACCCGTGCGTTGCAACGGGATAAAAATCATGTGTGCATGACAAATGGGAAGAATCAACCCAACCAAAACAATTCATTGCTACCGTAAAATAACGCAATTCATTTAAGTCGATGCTCCTCCTTTTGAACAAAGCATCTACTCCCTCCATTCCAAATTATAAGAAGTTTTGACTTTTCTAGGTACATAATTTTTGCTATGTATTTAGATATACACTATGTCTGGATATATAGTAAAATCAACGTATCTAGAAAAGTCAAATGTCTTATAATTTGAAATGAAGGGAGTATCTGTGCTTGTGAATTTGAGAGCAAACATGATCATGAAAGTACAAAGATATTTTTTTTACAACAAAAATAAAAGATTATAGTCATCCAGGAGACAAGCATAGCATTGAAATCCAAGGAGACAGCCCAACATGATAGGCTCTCAGCATGTTTCGTATGGACCTTTTACGGCGGTCAGCTATTCAACACAAATAGTTCCAAAACATCCCTATTTAACTGTCAGGCCTAAAGAAAATTCCATTAAGTTACACATATCAGGCTGTCAACAAAGTACAAAATAGCATAACCATATTTTTTTTAGCTTCAACATGCTCCTAGTGAATCAAATGTCATTGAGTGAAAGCGTATGCCAAACCATGAATGCACTGAGATTTGCGGAGATTTGCAACTTCAACAAAGAAAACATGAACTAAAATATAGATTAAACAGTGCTAAAGGAAATTTAAAATCTATCTTGCACTGTTTTTAATTTATCCAATATGTCTAGCTGTACCTGAACGATATCTTGGTGGTCTTATTGAACTCACGAGCCAATCCATTATATGTTGAATTAGCTGAATCCATGGGCTCACATGTACCATCAAATAGAAATTACGTCTACCATGTTTTCACATGCAATAAAAAAATTACACCTGCAAGGTCATATCTTCAAGCCTCCAACAAGTTAGATCTTAGCTACAAGCCTCCAACAAGTTAGAAAAAGATCAGATAAAATTCAGAAAATAAACATTATACACACATGTCTGAACTGCTGCTGGACATGGCATTCTGTCAAAGAAAGTTAATCTCCCGATCTAACAAATTTGCATTAAGAGAGGCTCAGTGCACCTTGATACATGGCTGGAACATGCCATAACCTACATACAGTCAACGTCAGCTATTCACAACATGGATGCCTATGGCTCCTTGGGGTACGTCATCCTTCCGCCAAGACCTGGCTACTACAAGTGCGATTCGCAACAGGCATCGCACGACGTACCCCAAGGAGCCATAGGCGGAGTGTTTTGAGGGGTCTCTCCTCAGTCCAAGGCGCGAGCGTGGCACAAAGCTCAGTCCACAAGAGGAGCTCCAGCTATAGCATCGCCGTATCGCGTACCAGCATTGGCTGCCCCGACCATTACCACCAGTCATTGTCGATCCTATGTATAGAAAAGAAAAACAATACTATATTTTGAATTATAACTATACTATCAAATGGATATATTGTGAATTATAACTATCTTATCAGTACCAAAAAAAAGTGTGTTTAATCACCAAGAAATAGTTAGCCCATTGCTTTGGAGATAGTTTTTTTAATAGAACATCCACATCTAGCTCTAGTACAAGGGCAATAACAGGTCCCATGGATAATTGATATCATTAATCATCTACCTGTAACATATCATTAATAAAAGCAATAGATCTCCACGTAATTTTGACGAGATGCAGAACATAAGTAAACATTTCAGGCTGTAATTTTGAGTTGAAATACAATGCACGGGCACTAATTTGAGTTGAAATTCAACATTGGAAGTTTAATTTGATGCATTCTAATTTATGACAAGAGTAACCGGCTACAAAATGAAGAAGATGCATCTACTTATGCATTGTCAGTGAACATACCTTATCCCTGATGCTTTGCTGGTGGCACAAGTCCATTCCATTCATATGTTTTGCCATCAAAGTAGCAGACCGTGTGCATTCCTTCCCAAATACCTGGATCAAAAATAGCATCATTTCAGTCGAAAGCATGGAATTATTTTCGGCACTAATTATGCAGCAAGTTTGGGCTAGCAAACCTGACTCTATATACTCAAACTATTTGCAGGAACAACTATTTTCTAGCTACACATAAGTTAAACCATTTGCAGAAACATTTGGACATAACTCACTGCTAGTGACTTATCATTAAAGCAGTCATCTTGTATATTTACTGCCTTGTAAAGTTGACAGAAGAAGGCCCTTCCCACACTTCCAATGGTTTTGTATAAAGAAGAAGCAAAAAATAAAGTCGTCAGAGTAACAAATAGACCTACAAAACTGCCTAATACATCGAGAGCAACGAACCATTAAAATTTTCGGATGCAGAAATGTATAACTTGTAAATTGTAGCCAATTTCTATCAGGTTAATTAACATGATTAAATATTTATATTAGGGCATCAAGATAAACTTTTCTAGTTTATGCATTTTTCGATATTTATGATTGAAGAGCTAGTCATGAAGAAGCACAACTGCCCATTCAATATATTTTCATACACTCTCGGCACTGCTTGTGCACTTGAAATCAGTTTTTTTATAGAAAAAAACCATAAACTATTACTGTTTGTGCCACTGCATTAATTAGTATGTAGCACTGATCATGGTTTTCAAAGGGGCAACATTTTTAATCACATTTTATGAGCTGCAACATTTCTCTGATATGCTTTTAAGTAGCTGATGGCTGATCATGCTTTCTCTGATATGCTTTTAAGCAGCCGATGTTCTTCTGTTCATGTATGCCAACTGAAGACATGTATAAATTCATAAACTGTAATTTAAATGTGCAAGCATGATCTATATATGTCCAAAAAAATAGTTAATGGGCAGATGTAGCATGTTAACGTCCTACTCACATACAGCATAGCAATAGGATATGATAGAAAGCAACGAAAAAAGGGATTTTCACACCATATATGCCAGTTTGAAAGTAACACCAAAAACACTAAATTGGATAATATTTCCTCGCACCCAATGAAGATATTTGGGCACTGCATTGAAAACTGCATCAGTAGTATTCAATAGCAGGGCATGAAGATTTTCAGGAAGGTCATTGAATTCAGTTTCAATAAACTGACTACCACATCAGATTTTAATGGCAAATGTAGACTACTGACTACCATTACTCCTATTCCATAAAGATTTATGATCAGCTGAAGACAATAAAAACATGGTCAAATAAAAAAAAACCATTGATGAACTGGTCATGGGCTGCTGATGCTCTGAACTGAAACGTTAGACAGACTTAAAAACTGAAGTACGCATTCAGACAAGACAGAGAAGTTGTTGTTACAGTGCAGAACTGAAACAGGCATCCCATTATGCCGCACATCCAGTTTTTCAAAATTTGTCACAGGCAAGTCAAACTGAAACTGGTTAGTGCTTTCCAACAAGATCCGTCCAAAAGAGAAGTAAAGGAAAGAGAAGGGGTGAAGATACCTGCTAGGTGCCCGACGAAGATCTGACATAGGACCGAGCGCGTGGGGTGCGGCGGCAGAGACCCTCAGCGCCTGGCGTGAGGGAGCAGGGGCGGACCGGTGGCGTCTGCAGGGTGGCTTCATGGCGTCCTGCTTCGTCGACAAGCGCCTGGCTGGAGGCGACGGCGACGGCGGCGGAGAGCTGGGCGTGGGTAGCGGCGGCGGCATGCGGGCAGCCGCGACGTAGCAGGCCAGGGCACACGCTGTAGGCTATCGCCCGAGGTCGTGGTTGTCAAAGAGCAGGCGACGACTGCGATGGCGGCGGCGACGGAGACCTGGGTGACTGCAAGGAGGAGATCTCGCGATTTGGAAGGAGCGTGATTTATTGAATTCGGAGGGAGCGTGATTGGAGGAAGCTTGATTTGGAGCGAGCGTGATTGGCGCCGGACAGGCCTGCGAGCGAGCCAGCATCGAGGGAAGCGCCGGGCATGCGAGGGAGCGAGCGTGCGAGCGATGCCGGGCAGGCATGCGAGCGGGCGAGCGATCACACGACGATTCCCTTATGATTTTTTTAGTTGCAGAGATATTTAATACTCTATACATATGTCAAACATCTGATTTGATAGAGACTGAACTTTAAAAACTTTAAGGAGAGAAACTAATCAAGCCTTTACACAACTCACACACAGAGATGTAGTTGAGGACTTGAGGTAGTTGTCAAAGCCATAGCCCATAGGTAGGTCGCCGCCGTTGGCCGGACAATGCAAGCTGGTAGTTGGTCGTCCGTCCCAGTTCAGCTCATCCTCCCACACCAAGAAATAAAGAACAAGATCAATCATAGACCAATAGATCATCACAGTCACTTGGATCACTCAAGTGTAGTGAATCGCACTTGTAACCCAAGCGGCCTTGAAAGGCCTGCTGCTCAGGTCCGCCAGGCCGGCCAGCAGCCGATCGACGACAGCTTCCCATCATGGCTCATGCGTGTCTTCTTCACCCTCGGTCAGTAACTTCAGTTTGTTCAGCTATCACCACCCCGTGCTCGCGCGGGTCCCCCTGTGTCCCTCGCGCACCACCGTGGCTGGCCATGGAGCCATGGCTGGCTGGGCAGCCGGCACCACCGCAGCTCGGGTTCCCTATACGTGGCCTGGAGGTGGGGCCTGGTACCGTGTACGTACGGTGGGCAGATGAAACTAGGATAAATTTAATTAATACAACATCCGAACATCGAGTTTCACTCGATTGTTACACCCTCCTACTAGCAGGCTGTTGTTGCTTTTTTCCCCTTCCAAGGACGAGAGAGAGAGGGACGCGCTCGCTCATGAGTTTTGGTATCACGTCGGTGGTTACATCGGGTCTCACGAGAGAAATTTTAATAATAAATAAATTATAGAAGTCCTCCGTACTCCGCGATACGAATTTATCAAGGCTAATTAATTTATCATTAGCACATGTACTGTAGCTTTACTGTATCACATATTGTCAAATCATGGACTAATTAGGCTTAAAGGATTTGTCTTGCAAATTAAACGCAATATGTATATTTATTTTTTCGTTTATATTTCATACTCCACGCTTATATTTAAACATCCGATGGGATATGGACTAAACTTTAGGGAGAGAAACTAAACCGGGCCTTCGTTTGGGCCCAAGTCCCTTTTTAATGGAAAAAGTCTACTTTTGGTCCCCTAGCTATCGTGAAAGTCCGCTTTTGGTGTCTCAACTCTAAAACCGGACAAACAAGCCCCTCAACTTTTGAAACCGCGCAGATTCAGTCCCTCGGCTGTATTGTCCGGTGGGTTTACCACAGTAACCACAGATTGCTACAGTAACCACGGTTGCTACAGTAACCACGCGGATTTATTTCGCCTGGATCTTTGAAAAATCATAGTAAATCATAAAAAATTCATAAAATGAAAAATCTAATTTTATTGGACTCCACATGAGTAGAGCTACACAGTGAACATATAATATGGTATGCTTTAGTACGAAGTTTTTACTATAATTTTTCAAAGATTGAGCTGAAATAAATAAAAAAGAAAAAGACAAAAAATTTATACTAAAGCATACTATTATTATATATTCACTGTGTATCTCTACTCATGTGGAGTCCAACAAAATTAGATTTTCTGTTTTATGAATTTTCTGTGATTTACTATGATTTTTCAAAGATCTTGCCGAAATAAATCTACGAGTTACTGTAGCAAACCATGGTTACTGTAGTAAATCACTGGTTAATACACCCAAGGGACTAAATCTGCGCGGTTTCAAAAGTTGAGGGGTTTGTTTGTTCGATTTTAGAGTTGAGAGACCAAAAGCGAACTTTCGCAATAGTTGGGGACGAAAAGTAGACTTTTTCCCTTTTTAATCCACATGGCCGTCCAAGTCCCTTTTTCAGTCCAAATGGCCGAGTCAGCGGGGTTGTCCACTTGTCCATGTAGACACGGCTAGTGCTACGTAGGCTAAACTGGTGCTAAATGTGGAGGAGTACGGACGTCAGTTTTCTTGCTGAAGATAGTTTGAGGGTGGTCTTTTTTCTACTTAGCAGCATGGACCAGAGTGAATTGCGGAGTAAGATGGACTAACACATGGGCCAGAGTACACACTTTCTTGCGCATGTTTGATACGAATTGGGTCCGCTAGTAACATACCTCATCACAAAAAAAAGAGAGACATTCCTCGCAACTCAATTTCTTAAACAAACGATAAAAACGAATGCGTCTTTCTTTTATGGCTTTTTTCTTTTGAACTTACATTTGAGGTCCAAAAATGATTTTTTTCCTTCTATGTCCGTCAAGTCTGTTAGTGTACGCCATCAGTTTGACCACTGTTAGATACGCGAAATGACTAAAATACCCCCCTTCCCCTTCCTTTGTTTCTCCTGCATCAGCCCCGAACGCGGTTGGGCAAAAAAAAAAAAAAAAAAAAAAGCGAGCGAGTCAGGTGTTCGTCACGACCGTGCACATGAGGAGCGTTCGTGAACCCTGGAGGTGGCTGAGCTCGGTTTTGTGTATAAGCACGTGTGTACTAGCATACACGCAACAGGACCGTACCTGCTGTTCCATCGTTCATGGCGGTGAGCTTGGCAATAGCCATCTGCAGCCAGGCCGTTGTGCGCTCTCGGCCGAGGACGAAGAAGGCGAGGAGCGGCAGCGTCACCAGGCTGCCGACGAGCAAAACCCGGCGCCACATCTTCTTCTCGTCCCTCACCGGCGACCATGGCTCCGCCGCCGCCGGATCGTCCAGCTGCTTTCGCACGCCTCTCCAGCGCCACTCGTCATCTCCATCTCGGCCACCTCTGTACTGTACGCGCGTGCATGATGGCCGATCGGTGTGCCTAGCCTAGGCTTTAATGGACATGCGGCCGCCTGCTACGAGGTACGAGCTGGAGTTAGGACTTCTCGTTCGTCGTGGACTCGTGGTTGCACGAACATGGGAGATTGGCTCGTGCGGTTGAGTTTTGTGCCTCGTGTACTTCATTTGCGTGCCAAACCAAAACTAGCTCTAGCTAAAATCATGTACTCCCTTTTTACCGCCAGGGTAAAATGGTCATTTTATCTCGCACTTAACACTGTCAAGAGGCTGAATCGGATGGAAGGCCATAGAAAAAAAATATTTTCATTTTCGAGCCATATAGGTAAGTTAAAAAAAAGTGACCATAGAAAAAAAACGTATTTTTTTGAAGGCTATACAGCCAGGTAAATATCTCAAGAAACAAGGGTCCTAGCAAGACAATCACACCAGTACATATATATATACATATATAAATTGTTATTTACCTCGGTTTATCACCAGTATAATAGATAGAAAAATAGCAGACAACATACACACATAGTACACATCATCTTATACAACATAAACAGTATCAGTATTCAGTAACCATCCTTGCAACAGATTCATCCAATCCAGCAGGTTCATCTCGAGCAGGCAGACCTCAACAGTTCAGAGCCGTTAATTCACACATATCTCATGAGGACTTCTTTGATTTCTTGTCCTCCCATTCCTTCCGGGCTTCCTCAATCAACTTGCTCACCTTGTCATGGAAGCCAGGATACGGTTCATACCCGCCAAATGTGTGAAGAATCTGAAACAAACAAGATTATCATGAGTGGTCATGTTATCCATCCAGCGAAGCAGCAATGTTGCCAACAAACCATGGCAATGCAAAAGTTTACCTCTAGCAGCACAAAGAATGGTGCCATCAGGAAAGCCTGGACAAGATTGTCAAGGAGAGCAGGCGCTCGCTTCTGCAAGGACAATAAGATTTACAAGTAAGCTATGGGTGTGATTACAAGATAACTAGCGCCAAAGCCAAATAGAATGACAGACTTACCTCGAAAACTCCATGACCAATGAATTGCATAGTCCAACAGACCAACTGAGCCACCAATACAACCTTTAATAAAAAAATGTATATAAGAGTTAATGATTGAGCCAAAGACCAAAGAAGCGCCTTGCAACTACATCAGTTCACACTGAAAATATGAAATACAGGCAACAAGAGTTTCTATAATTATTTCATCTTTTTTGCTCTAGGCATTTAAGAACAAAGCAAAGGTACAATGCTGTCAGATTTATAAATTGTGTTGTTACGAAAGAGGGCCAGTGTATAAGTAAGTCACCTGGATGGTCTAGCTTCTGAAATATTTAAGTTATATCGACTTATTAGTTTAAAGGAGCTATCAACTTGTGGGAAGTAGACTCAAGAATTAGTTTATTCAAACACCGTTTAGCACAGATGTGCTAAATGCCTTCTTATTGATACAGGTAAGCTACTAAACACAGGCAATTAGTTTGATTGTAGCATCATTAGTGATCGCTAGTGGTGCAGAATTAGAGCGGAAGAAGCGAAGTGCAATGTGCCTTTTTGTGGTTACAACAAGCTTAAATGCTTAATAGAGGGATTGTCATATAAAAAAAGCAGATATTTACAAGTCTGCCAAATTTGTACTGTATGGCAATCTATAGATGGTCCCCTCTCAGAACCAAATATTTCTTTGCTACAGTACAGAGTATGAAAAATTAAGCCCTTTGTCTGCTGAAGGTGTGACAGTTGAAGAGCCAAGTAACCGATAGTTTCATCTCTTGGGTTGAATTTTTTGAAGGACAACAGTAAACTAAAAGTAAATTATCCAGTATGTAAATTTTGTTCTATTTCACAACAAATACATATTATCTGTCCAGACCTGTGCACATCAGCAAAAGAACCCATGCTATGCCAGTAACTTGAAGTTAGCATTGGGAGATGGCCACAACCCTTTTGACAAATGGGAAAGCAGGTTTCTAGAGCTCATCAGTTAGGATGCTATCAAATCTAGTTAGCACCCAGCAATTAATCCTCGCACCCTTAATTCTTCTCTATTAAAGAAAAGAGTTGCACACAACTCGATCAACTTATTTATGAGTATATTCAATTATGCTCGTAGACTACTATCAAACAGCAAAGCAGAGCAGATCAATATTGACCATCATATTGCCATACATGTCATCTGCGTGTCATTCATTTGACCATTACTTCAGTCACAAACAAAACTAAAACATAGATGCTCCATTAGCATATTGGGTAAACTTGGTCAACAAAAGAGGGCAGTTTTTGAAAATGAAATTACCAATAGGCTATATCTAGCACTAAATGAACTAAGAAAATACATACAGCAGAGCTAGATCACAACTGCACATTAAAAAAAACTCATCGAGAAACTCTGGGAGATCAAGATCTTTCAGTTTCTCAGTATCAACCACCTCAAAGGAACTAATGGGGAAAACTGGACAAAAACTTCACATGAGAATCACTCAATAAAAATTGAACTGTATAGACTAAAATTCGTCAACATAAGCGAACTGCAGTAACCAGCATCATCCGAATATCTCTATTGCACCAATAAAAGTGTCAGAGTGTACTCCCAAACTGTACTTACAGGGCGACTACAAGTACATAACCACCTACTCATCACTGAATATACTAAGGATGAAGCTCATCTGAAATTTTGCTATCTTCGATTAATCAGACGAATTTTGCTATCTTCGCTTAATCAGATGGACTAACAATTTCCCCCTGGATACCAAAATCAAGGCACCGGTACTCGAGGAATGATACTAACTGTAGCTGATTATAGAAACCCAATTTTCCCCCGTGGATACCAAAATCAAGGCACCCTACTAACTGTAGCTGATTATAGAAATCCAAGCACAGAAGACATGATATAGGACGAGCTAAGTCAAGGATCGATGGGAAAGGGCGTCGTTTTTTCCCCCTTACCTTCCATCCAACGGAGAAACCGAGGCGGGCAGCGAGGGTGCCGCTGGCGGCCCAGCAGAGGTAGCAGAGGAGGGCGGCGAGCGCGCCCGCGCGGCGGTCGAGGAGGAAGTAGTAGGCCGCGTAGACCGCGGCGCCGATGCCGGCGGCGTGCGCGGAGGGGGCGGTGAGGTGGAGGAGCATGAGCGCCGTGAGGAAGATGGGCCAGACGAAGAGCTCGTGGATGCCCACGTTGACGGGGTTGCTGTGGTAGGCGCCGTAGAAGGCGTAGTGCCCCTCTAAGTCCAGGAGGCCGCCGCCGCCGCCGCCGCCGCGAGGCTTCGCCATGGCTCTCCCCCCTTGGTTGCTTGCTCGCAGTTTCAGGTCGCTTTGATGGGTGAGTTTTTTTTTTTCTTCTTCAGCGGGCTGAGGGACACCAGCAAGGCCTGATTATATTGACGTTTGATTTTGAGGGTTTGGGCGTTTTTGGGCTGTCCTCGCTACCAAATGTTGACCCCGTCGATGGTACTACGTAGTATACTAATAGTATGGTACAATCCTTGACGGATGACGATTCATGTATCAAATCATCTGCAGGAGTAGTTTGCTTCTAGATGGACTAGTCTGACATTTTTCACAGTGAGGCCTCGTTTACACTCCAAATCTAAATTTTTACACTTTCTCTCCGTCACATTAAATTTTGAACACATGCATGGAGTATTAAATATAGATAAAAAATAATTAATTGTACAGTTTGGTTGTAAATCACGAGACGAATCTTTTGAACCTAATTAGTCCATGATTGGACACTAATTGCCAAATACAAATGAAAGTGTTACAGTCACCAAAGCTGAAAAAATTTGCAATCTAAACCAGACCTGATTAGTGAACCAGTCTCAATTGTGCCAGGGGCTCAGGGAAAGAGTAGTCTGAACTCGTTGTTTTAACACGCGGAAGTGAACTTTGTCTGAACTCATTTTTACCTGCATTTCTGGACTAGTGTAAACTCTCTCACCCATTCGTTTCGCTGAAATTTAGCTTATGCTATTTGTTGTGAGAAAAAATATTATTCATTCGCTGAAAAATACTGCTGAAGTAGTACTGCAGAACATGACGTATATATCGTTTCCCCCCTACAGTTGGATGGCTTTCTGAATTTGGATTCTATGCACATCAGGGCACATATGCGCCCCTATGAATTGATGTATTCTCTTAAATTTATGATTATTTCAATGGGGGGGGTGCCCACATATGGGCCCCCGTGAACTGATGTATATACTCTCAAATTTGTGCTCATGGTGGTTGTCCAGTGGACTTAATGTAACATAACTTGAATGCTATGGCTATAACATCTTCTATTGATTGCATTTTATGCTTGTGAGATCCCTATCATTTGCTCAATTGCCAGTAAGCTGGTATCTTGAATGCTCAGTAGAGCTCTGCAAGTCTTTGAAGTTTATTGGTGTCCATGGATAATACTGCCTAGAGAGAGGCTAGAGCCTAGCTTCGATATGATTCGTGTGATAGGATAGCATGGGGTTATGTGGTTATGTGATAGAAACTATAATAAGGTGGCTATAAATAAAGCAAACCAAGAGCCCTGCACTGTAGCAAGGGATTCTAATGTAGTATCGTTTTTCTTTTCTATTGTTTCATAATAAGGTGGCTGACTGTTAGACTGATTGTGTAGTGGCTCAGATGTATTAAGGAGCCAAGTTCCACCGTATGTAATGAACATTGTGGTGGCGAGGCTTTGAAAAGTCACATGGGATTGAAATAGAGGAAAGTAGCACCGGGTTCTAAAATATTACTTTTCACGGTACAAGGTAAGGGTTTGGTCGTCGCTGCCAAGAGTTGCCCCATAATGAAAGTAGTAGCACAGGCTTTAAAAAGTCACATGGGATTGAAATATAGGAAAGTAGCATGAAGTTAGGAAAGTGACATAAAGAGCAAGATTAACTTAACAGATGAATGATCAACTTTCTCTAGGCTCAGATCCGCTGTCATCACTCTCAGCTCAGAAGCCATGGGTGCGTAGCAACCACTTATGGCATCTTTTCTTCTCCTCACTACTGTTGGATTTGAAAATTTGATCCACAACATGAGTGAGGGCTTGATCCTAGGTCCGGGTCACGTGCTTCTTATATATGCAGCCTGGGCAGATGGCGATCTTCCTTGTTGTCTGGTTCTCGACAAAGTGTGGTGGTTTCCGTCGACCTCCCTTGTCTTCGTCATTATCCATAGAGCTATCAGGAACAGGAGACGGGGAGATGTGGAGATCACAATCATACTTACTTTGTAGCAGGTCCCCGATCTTGTACGCCATGAAGGCATTGATGCAAGCGTACTTGATTTGGTCCTCTGTCAGGTACTGCCTATTCTAGTTTCTTGTACGTACATTGGTATGTTTGTTTTCGACAGCCATGCCCATCACCTCTTGCGCGAGGGTCGCGAGGTTTGGCACCTTGTGCCACTTGCCTTTTTTTTACCACGAATGACACCATGGCCTGAAGCTCTACCGCCTTCGAAAGCTTGATTTGGTGGTCCTCCCACAACCAATCGAAGTCGTTGGCGATTGCGACACCGACGAAGATGTGGTCCTCATGCACAAAGAGCACTTGAGGTTGTTGGGAATGTGTTGGCACGACATATCTGGAAGAGAAGGCACTGCTTGCCAACGCATAGCTGCATGAGGGCTGTCTTATTCTGGCCTGCCACCGGATACCACTCGGTGTCTAAACCGATGAGGAGGGGCTTAGGCTCCTCACGGCAAACTTCTTGCAGAAAGCGCTTCACCGTCATGCTTGAGGACGTGACCGTACTCCGGACTACGTACTCGACGTCACCAACGACCTTGATCGTCCTTTTTCTGGTCCATGGAGCCAGAAGGGGAGCGAGAGGGGCGACCGTTGTGCATGTAGCTAGAATGGGTGGGGGAGTGGGAACGGGAGTGGGATGATTTGGCCATGGAGCGGGAGTGGGATGAACTGAAAATGGAGCGGGTGTGGGGGCTAGACGACGAACTGCCCATGGAGTGGGAGGTTATTGGAGACTGCGCCGTGTGGTGTGCGAATGGCCAAGGAACTGCTTGGACTCTTGGAGTTGTTGTGGAGTAGGATGATCGGCTCATTGTATTACTATGTATTCTCATGTCATTGCAAGAGGTAGAGTCCATGAAGATACAAATCCTGGCCAAACAACCAGATCCTACTGAATAAAAGAAGGAACAAAACTAACATAAAGATCACCCAACAACAATTCACAATAGAACTAGCTCATACCATTTGAATTTTTTCCACTGTACTCGTAGGTCTTATCTTTCGATTCAACCACTGATTCTAAACATTGGATCCAATAAAATAAGTGATGCCAAATCATTTGTGAGTCCTATCTAAGGAATAGGTCGACTCCATAGAGAGGCCCTTAAACATGCCTCTGTATAGTACACACCTTAGTGAAAGCACATCAAAAATAAATTAAAATGTTTTGCTCCCCTATCATTTTTTGCTCAAACCCTGTTGGTACTAAGATTTAGTTTGAAACTTAGAGGGAACTAATTCTGATATAGGAGGATTTTTTTATAATGTTTTCATGACTCATGGGAGGGAACTCAAATCTAATGACATCATCCACAAAACAAAATTTATAGAGAAACTTCTCTAGATAACTAAGAAAAGCTTAAATGATTATTAGCGCATCTGGTAATTCCCTCTAGCATCTACTCACGGAAGATTAAAACCTAAGTTTGAGATCCTGTGTATTTTAGTAATACTACTTTCCATGGACATAGGCCCACTGATATGAGGAGGAGTGTGTTGTAACTTTTTTAATCTCAAAACCTACTGATGAAGTGCCTAGTAGGTGTTCATAGGGACAAGTGATGCGTGTGTACATTCGTACGGTGAGTGAGCATATGTGTCTCTACCTTGTTTCACAATAGAAAAGAAGGGTAGTAGAGTTTTCTTCAAATTATCCTTTTGCAAGAATCGCATAGCATATATAGCCAAGAAAGGTGACTCACATTTAAGCAAGTGAATAGCAAGTTCAAACCATTAACAGAGACACACATTTTTGGTATTCCTCTTATTTATGGCCGAGTACTTGTTGAAGAAGAGCTTTTTGAATATATGAGCAGAAATTCAGAAGAATTCCTAGATTTTGAATTTATGCTCCCAAAGAGTCTCACAGCTTTTGAACAGCGATTGTTATGTTGTGATGTGTGCTTTCAGGCTCCCACAATGATCATAGACTATTGATGATTGATGTCTTGCTGATGGCGGTTGGATAAGTCCTTAGTTTCTTGACGCGGTTTATGAAGTCTTCTGTCTACGACTGTTCCGAAGTACACATTTTATTAAGAGCAAAGACGCAGTTTATTAAGTCATAGCAACGATTTGATATATTCTAGTGTTATGGCCAATTTGTGCCCAAAGCAGATTAGGTAAAGTAAGGAAGTGAACTAAGCGGTCTAGAGTGATGCAAGGCCCCCCATGTTCACAAGAAGTGCGACCAATCAGCTTGTTTCAAGTATGCATACTTTGGTCGGGAGGCTTCTTTCCAACTTTGAAAAAAGTCTACCCCTGAACTATTGGCACTGGAACACATCATCCCCCAACCTTCTAAACCAGTTGTTTTGGACTCTAAACTATCCTATACCGTCTAAATCACCCCCTCGGCTGGTTTGGGCAGCCGGTTTTGCCACCATGGCCACCCAGCGTGGCTCTTTTGGACACGGTGGATCTTGGGCCCGCTCGTCAGGTCGCATAAGAGGAGGAAACCGGTGCTTCGTAAGCTCTTCATCCAAATCGCCGCATCCGTCCTAGCGCCTCGACGCCCTCGCTAGCCGTGTTGCCATTGCCGGCCGCGCCGCCCTCTGTGGTCGTGCCCTCGCCAGCCTGCGTCTTCTCCTTCTCCGGTCGCGCCCTCCCGTCTGTGCCCTCTCCGGACGCGTCGCGCCCTCGCCGGCCGGGCCCTCTCTGGACGCGCCGTGTCCTCGCCAGACCCGGAGCCAGGTAGGCTTGCCATTTTAGCTGCTCAGCAGTCATCATTTAAAAGATTCAGAGTTTACCGTACTAATGAATTGGATACCCACATCCGTGCCATTCCTTGCATTCCTAGAACAGAGAAACATTCCAACCAAAACATACGATGGTTTAGACTTGTAGCTCTGTTTTAGCTGATAAAATGCCTTAGCATATTTTTGTTCTTTGTGATTGCTACATAAACATCTTTGCCAACCGAATTGCTTGGATTGTGCTAAGTTTGGACAGGACAATTGTGTTCTTTATTGAAATGAAATTAAGTCCTATGGTTTGGTTAGTCAGGTCCCTGTGCAGATAGTACCTCGTCTTGAGATCTATATCCTATCAGAAAAGCTCATATGCTTGTATATTCAGCCTTCTATTAATTTGAATCAGTTTTATTGGAAACAATTTAGATGTGTGTCACTGATCAAATATGTCCACTCAATGCAGTGTTTGATGCATGCCTCGCTGAAGATCCTAACAGCAAGGTTGCTTGTCAGACCTGCACCAAGACTAACATGGTCATGGTCTTTGGTAAGATCACTACCAAAGCCAATGTTGACTACTCGCGGCCCCTGAGGTTGCTTGCCCGCGTCTGTCCGTCTCGGCCATGGCGGCTGTGTCACGGGAGCCTTCGCCCTCACGCCTGCTGTAGGTACTCGAACACCAGCATCTGCAGACCGCCTTCTTGGTAGTGAAGGAAGGATTTTGGACCATGCATTCGTCTGCTCCCATGGTGGAATCGAGTCTAGCTCTTCACAATCATCAGCATGAACAGACCATAGAAGGAAAAGGAAACGGCAAATGATGCAACAATGCAACATGTGTTGGCCAGACGTTGAATGCTGAAAGGCTCAACTTATGTAGATTCTTTGTAAAGTTTGAATGTTTGTAAAGTTAGAATTTTTTTGTAAAGGATGCAGCATTACAATTCTTAGCTTCAGTAGCTTAGAAAAATGTAGTAGGAATGTCATTTGCAAACTGAATGTATTTGTCCAATTCAAAAAATTGGTCAGTATGTGTGTAGAATCCTGAGACAAATTGGTCAGCATGATATATATTATAGAGTGGCTGCTGTATTTTTGCATTGCCTGTTATCAAATGCAAAATGTGTGTGTATGCATTAAGAACTTGTGCACACTAAAAAGGCAGTGACAAATAAAGTCGGTCAATATGAGTAACAGAAAGGGTATCTTCCATAACATGGCATGTCTTCATGACATAAATATATTACAATATTTGTACAAGTGTTGTCACCTCTGTGACTCATCACTTGAAAGCAGTGGGACTTGGGTAGTTAACATAACTAGGTGTCACCTATTTTACATGACTGGTTCTTGGGTATTTTACATCACTGGGACCAAAATCATGATCAATTACAGTCCAAAGATCATGCCATTGAAGCCACCAGGAAGCATGTGTATCCAAAAGTAAGACAAAAGACTAGTTTTCCCAAAAGACTAGTTTTTTTCCCAAAAGTAAGACAAAAGACTAGTTTTCCCAAACTGAGCCTTCTCAGATATTGTTTCCAAACATCAGGTGTGCCAAGCGAGAATTGAGATAAGTTGGCTGTCTTCTAGATGGCTGCCTTCCCCTTGGTCGGCTTTCACTTGGCTGGCTTGCATTTCCACTTCCCTGCCTGGCACTTACTTGCATTCCACTTGGTCGACTACCACTTGGCTAGCTTGCACTTGCACTTCCTTGCCTTGGAGAGGGCTAGAATGCAGTAGGCTGCCTTGGAGTGGGCTGAGTGGCACTTGGTTGCCTTGCAGTCCACTCACTGGCTCTTGGCTGCCTTGGAGTGGGCTAACTCCGACTTGTCCCTACCTTAGCCTACAAGTGGTTATATTAGCGCTTTGTATGTTAAAGGATGTCATGGAAAACAGGTTATGATACGGAATGCATACCTTCTTTGTAGTTGTTTCCTTTAGTATGTTGGCACTAGCACTTGTAGTTTCTGCCATCTTCCTTTTTTGTCCTGTCTCTCTTGATGTGAGCATTTTTCTTGTTCCTAGCTTCTGGGTTCAATGGACACCTTCTTGAGTTGTGATCTAGTTTTCCACACAGCCTGCATGTCATCTTTATGCCAACCTTGGTAAGCTTTGTTCCCTTGGGTTGCTCCAACTCCTCCCTCCTCCTTTATGTCTTTGGCCTACCAGACATCTTCACATGTGCTGGAGGTTGTGGCCTAGGCATGGGTGAGATTGGCCAATTGGCTGCACCCTCTACTGGTTGTAACACATGTGCATATGTCTGCATGTATGCTTGTTTGCTGAAGCATGGTGCAATGTAGTCTTCCAACTTTTGAGTAGCTTTGTAGATACAACTTATTGCATGGCAACATGGAAGGCCTAACAGCTGCCAGTACCTACAGGTGCACTCACCTTTCTTCAAATTGACAATATACTTCATGTCTTCTCTCTCTTGGACTTCAAACCCATCAGCCCTATTCCATAGGACAAAACACTTGGCAGATAGTTCAATGTTCATCTTGAGTTTCTTGAATACATTTGGACAAATCATTCCAGTCCAATTTACTGTTCTTGCCCTGTTCTCTTGAATTCTAACCATCAATTTCTTCCTTATGGCTTCACACATTGAGATAACTAGAAAGAACCTTGCTTCCATTATGCTGTTGTTAAAACTTTCACACATGTTATTGTCCACCGAGTCACAATTTGATCCCACCCTAAAAAAAGCTCTGCTCCAATGCTCTAGTGAGGTGTTCATCATGTCCTTGGCCCCTTCTGGTGTTTCCTGAGCTAAGTAAGCTCTATACAGGTTGAATAATGTCCTACATGGAGCCTTTGCACACCTCCACCACTTCTTTTGCAACTTCTTGTTTGTGTACTTCTTTCTCCAATTGGCATAAATATGCCTTGCACACATTCTATGCTTTGCATTAGGGACTAATTCTTTGACTGCCTTCAATAGACCCTGCAAGGAACAAGTTGCAAAAAAATTATAAGTAGATGCAACATATAGAGTGAGTTGTGGAACAAACATTGCATACAAACAAGCTCACCTTTTGCTGATATGAAATTAAAACCTAGTCTTCTCCTCCATTGTTGATTCTGAGATCTTTTTGTAGCAAAGACAAGAATCAATACCAGGTGTCATAGTTCTCAATTGGCACTGCTGCCCATGCCACTGGATACATCTGATTGTTAGCATCCCTACCCACTGCACACAGTAAGTTACCATTGTTTGCACCCTTGAACCAGCAACCATCTAGACCAATTATCTTTCTACATCCTGCAAGGAATCCTTTCTTCAGTCCATCAAAATAGACATAGAACCTCTCAAACACCTACTTGTCCTCAATCTCTAGGTCCAGAGTGACCACAATTGTGCTACCAGGATGGCTCCTGAGAAGCTCTAACTGGTAATCATACACTCTGCTATACTCCCCCTTCATAGCATCTAGGGCTTTCTGCTGAACTATAGACTTTGCTCTCTTGCACTTTGAAATGGAAACATCTGCAAACAAGTCCTTCTGAACTGCAGCCTTGATGAGAGCAGGCTTCCAAGTGGGGTTGTCTTTGATTTGGTGATAGTAGTGCTTAGCAATTACACTTGATGTAATCAGATTGTTGTCCCTCCTTGGTGGGCAAGTATGGACATCCTGAAAGGTCACCACCTTGAACCACATAGACCTTGTAGTTTCAGACCCATAGATCAGCCACTGGCATCCAGGCCAGTCACAAATAGCCCTGACCTTACTCTTCTTATTTTGGACAAACTTCAGGGACTTGTGTGCCTTCATTCCATACCTGACCACAGCCTTCTTAAACTGCCTGCTATCCCTAAATGCCATCCCAATACAGAAAACAGGAACCTCAGCTTTGCTATCAAACCTGTTCTCCAAGCTCTTCCATCTTTCACTTTCACCATCACTATTCTCCTCATAAGAGTACTCTTCACCAGAATCAAGGTAAGGACTGCCAGGTTCATCCAAATTGGGAATTTCATCTAATAAATCCTTTCTTGTAATAACTCCAACTTGATTGCCGTGGATACCTAGCTTTTTTGCTCTGATGTTTGCCTTAATTTGCCTTGCATACTCTCTTAGTTCAATTGCTTCTTCATCATCTACAGAGCTGTCCTCCTCTACTGGCTAGTTGTAATCTTCATCAAATGTATCATCAACTGAGTTCTCTAAGTCTTCTTCACCATATGTCCCTGCAGGCCCTTTTGCTTTCTCTGATGACTTCGAAGGTGACTTGCAAAATGCCATGTATGTTCTCATGTCTTCATCTTGCAGTTGTGGGCATCCTATGTCAACTGAATCAGCTCCTCCCTCATCATCAGCTAGGTCAAAAGGAGGCACATTTTCATCAGCTGCATCATCTCCTCCCTCATCATCACCTAACCATGTCTTGGTCATCTACACTAAGCTGCATTGCCACCTCCTCAACATACATGTCAACAACCTCACCATTACTGTGATAAGAAGCCATGACCTGGCAGGAAGCGTCATCTACCAGCATAACAAGCCCATTACTATGAATCATCCCAGGTTTCAACTAGTACAACCTCAAAACACTCTCTGCGCTGTAGTGATCAGCAAGGTGGCCCCTGATCTCAAATGACGAAACCTTGTCCTGGTCTATCCATGAGTTAGCAGTATCTCCACCAACATAGAACAGGGAGCCACCTACGTTGGTAAAAGCCCCACCAAAGTGAAATCTTATGCAAATTTTGTCCAGATTATCCATCCTGCCAACCACAAACATGTCCTGAAATTAAAAGAACTGCAACCAAGAAATGCACCAAACCCTAACAAATGCAGGATGGTAGTAACTACCTATACAACATCAACGATTCTACCCCCTGCTCAACCACTACGCATAAATAATGAGTATGATGATTCCAAACCCCCAAACCCTAATGAACAGCCACAATGAACACCCGCCCCAAACCAGTGCTACGCAATTGGACCAAGCGCAAATCAAAATCCCAAATCGGGCCTACAGGAAGCGAGTGCGGACATGGTCATGATGGAGGACTTCAATCACCCTGGCGTGCTCCCGATCATCACCCTACTGCTCGTGTTGCCAGAGGGGGAGAAGAGACTCGGAGAGAGTGGCGGCGTGTCTTTCTGCATGGGGTGGAGAGGGAAGCAGAGATAGAAAGAGAAGGCAGGGTAGCGTATTTACGGGAGGGCTACCTTACAAGTGGGTCTAGACGTCAAGCTGGCCATGGCTGCCATGCTGGATGTCCACGGTGGCAAAACCATCAGCCCAAACCACCACATGGGGTGATTTAGACGGTATGGCATAGTTTAGAGTCCAAAACAAACGGTTTAGTAGGTTGGGGGTGATGTGCTCCACTGCCAATAGTTCAGAGGGTTATTTAGACTTCTTCCTTCCAACTTTCCCCTTGCTATAGTCGAGCCAGGCGGAAAAGGGCAATACGTGCTCGCCGGCGTCGATCTAGCCGGTTTGTTCCATCTGGGCGTCCTTTGCAGCGTTTAGGGGTTGGGAATCGTGTGGATCGACAGCCGGGTGTGTATAGTCTACTAGTTATAGGCAGTATAGTGCTAGGTTTTGCCTGGCTTAATGCTCTAGCTTTGTCTCCTCCATGGCAGCTCTGGCGACAACGACGACGAGGTCTTTGGTGATGCCTGCTTGAGGTCAGTTTATCTCCAACTATCTACAAATTGGTGGGTGATGCGGTCTCCGCCTTTTGTGGGATTTTGTTACTGCTCACCGGTGGTGATGTTGGTGAGTGTGGATGGATTTGCGGCGGCGGAGATGCAAATAAGCTCCGGTTTCTCGCACGGTGATTGGTTGGTACTGTCAGGCGTGGAATCGACGAAGGGGATGGGGAGTTCATACTCATTCCTTTCTATCTGCAATGCAACATCGGAGTGCGAGTGCTCCTTGTCTGTTTCTCTCTGACGGTGGCAATGGATCTGCAAGCCGAGGGTCTTTCATCGGTGCTTTTGCCCTATCTCTTGGGACAAGCTTTTATTGCAGCTTATGTAGCCTGTTGAGGTGATCTGTGTTGATGCGAACTCAGGGGGAGCTCATGGTGGTAGTCCCCTTCCTTTTTGTTGTTGCTTGGGAGAAGTCGATGGTGAGCTCACCGGTGATGCGTTGCCGGCGGTGTGGAAGATGACACTGTTGGGCATATTTGTAATTTTCCTTTTAGTTAAGGCACCGTCTGGGGTTTTTAGAATCTCGATTTCCATAATCTGGATTTTGGATAATAAAAATCCCACCCTGTCTGGATTCCTGGATTCTGCTGCTGGATTCTATACTGTGAAAGCTTATTTCCCAAAATGCCCCTCAACATTTGTCATTTCTGGTGAAGATAAGGCACGGGTAGTTTTGTCCTTTGGTACATCAGGGAGGGAAGTATCCTAGAATATCATGTTCTCACGGGTTAGCAAGATTTTAAGAATCCGATGTCGAGATAACTGTTAACCGTTCCAGAATCCTCCTTGTCTAGCATTGATCGAGATCTTTTTTATCTCTTGTACTAGTAATCCTAGAGGATCTAGATGGGCCCTAAGGGTGTTGCGGTGTTGAGTTCTCCTGTGTACTGTTGTGTTGTTGTCCTTATCTAATGAAACATATATCCCCTTTTAAAAAAGAAGTGTGACCAATCGTGCGACCAATCGTGATGGAGGTCTTCACAAATTATGGGTCGATTTCGACTAACATATGTTTAACACTACTTAGTCTTGAATGTTCTAGAACTATGCAAAATGATAAATTGCTCAGTCAAGTTTGGGGCACGACTTCACGAGGAAGTTGGCGAGAGAAGGTATTATGGTATTGATTTTGTCCAGGAGACGGAAGAACAAGTTCGTACCATCAAAATACATATGGCTACAGCTCAATCTAGACAGAAAAGTTACGCTGATCGCCGTAGAAAACCGATCGAGTTTGAAGTTGGAGACTTCGTATATCTGAAAGTTCCCCTATAAAGAGTGTACAACGTTTTGGTGTGAAGCGGAAGCTTGCACCAATATACGTGGGTCCATTCTAGATCATAGGAAAGAGTGGTGCTGTCGCATATAAGATCCAGTTACCTCCTAAAATAAGCGTCATTTTCAATGTTTTCCATGTATCCTAGTTAAAGAAGTGTCTTCGAGTTCCGGAAGAAAGAGTTCCATTAGGGGATATCAGGCTAGAATCCGATTTAACCTATGAAGAAAAGCCAGTCCATGTGATTGACACTCAAGAGCGGGTAACTAGAAGTCAAGTGGTTAAGTGGTATAAAGTAATGTGGAGTAATCAGGGTAGTTTGAGTGATGCTACGTGGGAGCGAGAAGACTATTTACGTGATGGTTATAAGGAATTCTATCAACAATGGTACGCTTTCCAAATCTCGGGACGAGATTTTTATAAGGAGGGAGGGCTGTAACACCTCAGGTGTTTGGCTTCCTTAATTGCATTGCATTTTATGAACTTGAGCATCATTCATTCATGCATGAGCTTATAATTTGTGAAACATGCTTTTGAAACATTGCAACATGTGTTTATATTTCATGTGTGTTTATGAAGGGAGTAGTGTGCAACACCCAAATACAACATGTGCAACTTCCTTTTGAGATATGTCACCCACTTTAGTGAAACATGCTTAGCATGTGCTATGCAACACACTCATGAAACATGTGCAACATGATATTGCAACATTTTGGGGGAAATTATGGTTTTGCTTGTTTCAACTTTTGTGACACTAGGAAGTTTGTGTAACCAATGTGTAGAGTGGCTAATTAGATCTTATAACACCTTAATTACATTTAGGGTAAGTAGTGGAGCAATGTTCATGTTGACCAAAATGACCAAATTGCCCTTACAAATGTTGTTGACTAGGTTTTGACCCCTAGAGTGCTTTGGTTTGACCATTTAAAAAGTCCAGCTTAGAAATCTTGCATGGAGAAGCAACCTTAAGCAAAGTTGTAGAGAATTTCATAAGGAACAAAAGTTATAATATGGCCATCTCATGAAAATAACCAGAACATGCTCAAAAATGGCCCACAAGTCAGGCTTAGAGGCTGTTTTATGACTTAGCAATTTTCAGTAAGTCTTAAACTGAAAACCGTTTCACAGTACCCTAGTTTGGAAATCTATAACTCTCAAACCATGCCAAACCAGTCCATGAGCCAATTGACAAAGTTGTAGTACTCATGTAGCTCTATAATTTTGATATTATCATCTTCTGCTAACTCGAGCTGGTTTAGGAGATAATCATCGATAAAGTTCCTTTGTCAGTCACCGCATGGGACCCCGATTCAGAGTTTCAGTAAACTCGGTGGCTGACCAGTCTCAGGCCGGGGATGACGTGTGGATGCGTGGTGGCGACCGTACGCCGGTCGTGGCCCCACCAGCCAGGCCGCAAGGTCTTCAAGGGCGCCACGAAGCCGACGCTCGCCCCTCACTCGTGCCTCTGCCTCCTCCCTCGCTCTCTCCACGCCCAGGCGGACGCACCGAGTCACCATCACCGCCCTTGCTCCGGTGAGCTCGCACGTGCTCTGTACCGCGCCATCACGTCTCCAATCCGGTCACTAGCTCCGCCGTGAACCCCTTTATCCCCTCGTCCTAGCCCTGCCCTCAGACGCACCACGGTAAGGCTACATTGCCGTTTCCGCCACCGCGAGATCTCGCCGGCGTTCGTCCACGCGATGGCTCACCGTGGCCAGCTGAAAGTCCTATGTTTGGTGTTGGTAATTAGTGACAATGCATAAGTACTAATCCTATGCCTAAGATGTATGTAGCATATGAGGATTAGTACATTCCATGGTCGGTGGCAAGATGGACATGGTGATCATGATGACCACACTTGGATTTGGACGCAACCCTATGTGATCAAGGCAAAGGTATATGCTTAAGGGTTGTGTTTTAGTAACCAAGACACCTAGTGGGTGTGGTTACATTATAGAATAGATAGCCATACTATAAAGAGGGGAATGACGCGGCTATTGAACTCCTAAGTGCCTCTAGATGTGCATTTCATAATCATATGCATTTGGATAGAACTAATAATGCCTCAAAAAATGATTGTGAAAATGCTAACACACTGACACATGATGAAGATCACTTGGTGGTGTTAGCACGTTTGCGAAGGCGGTGGAGTTTGAGCGGTAGAGAGGGTTTGGGGTCCTCTCTCCCTCCCACTGAGCTTGCGAGGCGGGATTCAGGCGTTTTTGAGGAGTTGAAACGACTTTTTTCCACTACGCCGGAAGTCTGGAAAAGAAACGGAGGTGAACGGAGGTCACAGAGGTGACCGGACGTGGTCTTTGAATGACCGGACACGTCCGGTCAGTGTTCAGTGTCTGCGCGTATTTCAGTTTGATGATCGGACGCGCAGCGCGTCCGATCACTGACGATCGGACGCGTCCGGTCGTTCAGGGAGCTTACTGAACTCTAACCGGATGCTGGCACTGTCGCATCCGATCATTTTCTTCAGCGCGTCCGGTCGCTGTTTCGTTGAGCGCTGCTCAGGTGACCAGCGTGTCCGGTCATTCTCGGGACCAGCGCGTCCGGTCGTTTCCAGCGCGTCCGGTCTGCGCGATGAGCGCTTCCGGTCGTTGCTTCGCAGTTAGCCGTTGGGCGACCGGCGTGTCCGATCAGTTGGACCAGCGCGTCCGGTCAGTACTTCACGAGTTAGCCGTTGTGCGATCGGTGCGTCCGGTCAGTTGGACCAGCGCGTCCGGTCAGCACGATTTTGGCTGTTTAAGTTTCTAACGGCTCTATTCGAAGGGGTACGTCTATAAATACTCATTGGTCGGCTCAAGGCTCTCTCTCTCGAACATTTAACATACTTGTGAGCACTTTGAGCTAAGCAACTCCCCTCCCACTCATCTCTCTTGCTTCTTTGCATATTCGAAGTGAGATTGAGTGATCCAAGTGTATTTGCATTGTGAGATTGCATCTAGTTGGCACTTGGTGGTTGATTTGCTGCGGGATTCTTGTTTCTCTTGGTGGTTGCCGCCACCTAGACGGTTTGGAGCAGCTTGGAGGCGTTGGCAAGAGTTGGTGATTGTTCTTGGCCACCTCCGGTGATTGTGAGGGGTTTGTGCCTACCTCGGTGAAGCGCCAAAGGCAACATTAGTGAATTGCTCGTGTCATTGCAACCTTTTGCCATTTGGTATGTTCTTATGGCGCCTTTTGAGAGGCTCGGTGTGTGACCGATTAGCCACCGAACCACGTGGTGAAGAGGGACACAACGGGGATTAACGTGCCGGCAAGCACGTGAACCTCGGGATAAATCTTCGTGTCATCATTCTTATTGTGTTTGATTAATCCCGGTGGTTGTGTATTGTGGTATTCATCTCTTGATCATATTGATTGGTTGGCTCAATACTTCACCCCTCGGTGATACCCTCCTAACTCTCTCTTGTATTAATTTCTTAGTTACCTTGCTAGCTTGTTAGTGTAACTCTTAGCTTGTGTAGCTAGCTAGCTTTAGTTGTAGTTAAGTTGTGCGGTTTGACTTGTGTGGTTGAGTGCAATTACTAGAATTGTGTTTTGGATAGGTGGCTTACAAACACCCCGTAGGCTAAGCAAAACTCGCATCTCGCTATTTGTTATATTGATAAACTTGTTTAGCTTGTCTTTGTAGAAAATTTTAAAAGGCTATTCACCTCTCCTCTAGCCATCATGACCTTTCAAGTGGTATCGGAGCCGTGGTCACCGTTTGTAAGGCTTAACAACCTCGGTGTAAGATGGCTCAAGTTGTATTCAACCATGTCGGGGGCAAGCCTCCATTCTTTGATGGTGTCTCATCTTTTGATCATTGGAAAAGAAAGATGAAGCAATATCTTGGCTCTATTCATGAGAACGTTTGGAAGGTAACACACCATGATTATGCTATCATTGATCCTGACAACCTCACCAATAATGATCACATCAACAACCAATGCAACACTATGGCTCTCAATACTCTCTACAATGGGATTGATGCAAAGGTCTTTGAGCAAATCAAGGATCTTGAGATGACAAGTGAAGTGTGGACAAGATTAGAGGAAACATATGAGGGCACTTCAACGGTAAAGAGTGCCAAGCTCTATATGCTCAAGGATAAGTTTGCAAGCTTCAAGATGAAGGATGATGAGTCTATACCGGAGATGTTCTATAGGCTACAAGTTATTGTCAATGATCTCAAGAGCTTAGGAGAAGATGTCAAGGACAAGGACTTCTCACATAAGTTCTTGATGAACTTACCTAAGAAGTTTGCTATCTTGAGGAAGATGATCCAAAGAGAGGGTTTGGACAAGGTGACTCCAAACCAAGTGCTTGGAGATGTCATGACCGATGCTCAATATGATGATGATGAAGATGAAGATGAGAAGAAGAAGATCAAGGTCAAGCAAGAGAAGACCACCGCATTCAAGGCTTCTTCTTCCAAGGGCAAGAGCAATGTTGATGATGATGATGATCCATTTGATGATGATACCATGGCCCTTCTAGTGCAAAAGATGGGTCGGTTCATAAAGAAGAGAGGCTATGGTGCAAGAAAGAGAAGGAACTTCATGAAGGCAAAGGAGGTGCTTTACTACAATTGCAATAGCCCCGATCATGTAGTGGCAAAGTGCCCCTATAAAGACAAAAGATATCATGATGGGGAGTTGAAGTTGAAGAAGAATAAGAAGGAGAAGAAAGCAAAGAAGAGCTTCACATTCAACAAGAAGAAGAAGGGTGGTGGCTATGTGGTCACTTGGGATAGTGATAACTCCGATAGTGATGATGATAGCTCTAGTGATGATGAGAAGACCACTCGGTGAGCCATTGCAAACATCGCCCTCTCCAACAAGCCATCCATCTTCGACACTACATCGACATGCCTTATGGCCAAGCCTACTAAGGTAAAACATGATGATAGTGATGATGATTCTTGTGCTAGTGATGATTGTAGGAGTGATGATGAGGAGGATGAAGACTACTCCAAGGATGATCTATTAGGCATAATAGATCAAATGAGCAGGGGCTACAAGAGAGCAACCAAGAAATACAAAATCTTGAAACAAGAGCTCATTGCCAAGAGCAATGAAAATGATGCCTTGATGGAGGAGCTTGTTGCTCTCAAAAAGAGTAAGGAGTGCAAAGGAATTGAACAAGAGCTCAAAGCTCTTAGGAAATCCTTTGATGAGCTAGAGGCCTCTCGTGAGTGTCTAAAGGAAGACCACGAGGACCTTAAAGTTGCTCACACTAGGCTTAAGGAAGTCCACTCCACTCTACTTGAGCTCATCAAGGAAAAGGACCTCAAGTTGGAGAAGCTCATGAAGGAAGCTAAGGAAGAGCAAGTGATTGTCACTTGTGATATTGGACTAACATGTGATATTATTGATGATTCTTTATTTATTAGTCCTAATAATGCTTCATGTAGCTCATCATCATCCACCACAACCAACTCTACCTCTACTACTAGTGATTCATCACTTGTGGTTGAGAATGAGACTCTTGAGAGAGAGGTGGATGATCTCACCAGCGCATTAGGCAATGCCTATGGTGGGGATGCCCGCTTGCTAAAATGCTTGGGTAGCCAAAGGTTCTCTCTTAACAAAGAGGGTTTAGGCTATACTCCTAAGAAGGGCAAGGCGGCCTTTGCTACTCCAAAGTCTCACTTTGTGAAGAGCAATGGTTGTTATTGCAATAGATGCAAGCAAGTTGGGCATCTAGAGATTAATTGCAACAAAATGAACAAGAATAAGAAAAATGCTAATGTACCTTACATTCCTTTTGATTCTTGTTATGTGCTTACTAAGGGTGAGAAAGGTGTGCATGCTAAGTTTATTGGTACACCAATTATAGGTCCAAAGAAGAAGGCCATTTGGGTACTAAAGAGCTTAGTGGCTAACCTCCAAGGACCCAAACAAGTATGGGTACCTAAGAAACATTAAATTGTTTTGTAGGTAAATTACAAGGCCGGAGGAAGGCATTGGGTGTTTGATAGTGGGTGCTCTCAACATATGACCGGTGATTCAAGAATGTTCAACTCTCTCAAATCAAATGATAGTGGCATTGATAGCATCACATTTGGTGACAATAGCAAGGGTGATGTAAAGGCTCTTGGAAGGATTGCAATCTCTAATGATTATAGCATTTCCAATGTGCTCTTAGTTGAAAAGTTGAACTTCAATCTTCTCTCGTTGCTCAATTGTGTGATCTCGGTTTCAAGTGCATATTTGGTGTTGACGATGTGGAGATAGTTAGTGTTGATGGCTCTAACTTGATCTTCAAAGGCTTTAGATATGAAAATCTATACTTGGTTGATTTCAATGCTAGTGACACTCAACTTTCAATATTCTTGCTCACCAAATCAAGTATGGGTTGGTTATGGCATAGAAGACTTGGTCATGTTGGCATGAAGCAATTGAACAAGTTAGTGAAGCATGACTTAGTTAGAGGCTTGAAGGATGTCACATTTGAGAAGGATAAGCTATGTAGTGCATGTCAAAACGGAAAGCAAGTAGGCAACACTCATTCATTGAAAAGCATTATGAGTACTTCCAAGGCATTTGAGTTGTTGCACATGGATCTATTTGGGCCAACTACATACACAAGCATTGGTGGCAACAAGTATGGTTTTGTGATTGTGGATGATTTCACTAGATACACATGGGTATTCTTTCTTGTGGACAAAAGTGATGTATTTGACATATTCAAGAAGTTCATCAAGAGAGTGTAAAATGAGTTTGAGACCACAATCAAGAAAGTAAGAAGTGACAATGGAAGTGAGTTTCGAAACACAAGAGTTGATGAGCTATGTGATGAGCTTGGAATCAAACATTAACTCTCGGCCAAGTATACACCTCAATCAAATGGCTTAGTTGAGAGGAAGAATAGAACCTTAATTGATATGGCAAGATCAATGTTGAATGAGTGTAATGTGAGTCATTTATTTTGGGCCGAAGCAATCAACACGGCTTGCTTCTATAGCAACCGCCTCTATTGCCACAAGTTCTTAGAGAAGACACCATATGAGATCTTAAATGGAAGAAAGCCCAACATTGCATACTTTCGGGTATTTGGTTGCAAATGCTACATCTTGAAGAAGGGCACTAGATTGAGCAAGTTTGAGAAGAAATATGATGAAGGCTTCCTACTTGGTTACTCAACTACTAGCAAAGCTTATAGAGTATGGAACCTAGCTAGTGGACAACTTGAAGAAGTGCATGATGTTGAGTTTGATGAAACCAATGGTTCTCAAAATAAAGAAGATAACTTAGATGATGTGAGAGGAACTCAATTGACCAATGCTATGAAAGAAATGGATATTGGTGACATTAGACCAAAACAAGTAATTGATGTGGATGACAACAAAGATCAAGTTCTCCAAAGTCCAATTACACAAGCTAGTGGTTCTCTAATGCAAAATCAAG
This sequence comes from Saccharum hybrid cultivar R570, assembly GCA_038087645.1. Taxonomy (NCBI): domain Eukaryota; kingdom Viridiplantae; phylum Streptophyta; class Magnoliopsida; order Poales; family Poaceae; genus Saccharum; species Saccharum hybrid cultivar. Next base: position 2,136,154 of record JAQSUU010000191.1, on the reverse strand, counting down.
CTAGTACATCATCTCAAGTGCAACAAGATCAACAAGTGGCTAGTTCATCATCTCTAACTCATGATCAACATCCAAGCAATCAAGTCCAAGTGCTTCAACCAACTAACATTGCAAGAGACCATCCATTGGATTCTATCATTGGTGACATACAAAGAGGAGTTCAAACTAGATCAAGATTGGCATCATTTTGTGCTCACTCTTCTTTTGTGTCAATAGAAGAACCCAAGAACATTGATAAAGCATTGAGAGATCCTGATTGGGTAAATGCAATGCATGAAGAGCTCAACAACTTCAAGAGAAATGAAGTATGGGAATTAGTTGAGAGGCCTAAGGATCACAATGTCATTGGAACAAGATGGGTCTTTCACAACAAGCAAGATCAAGATGGGATAGTAGTAAGAAACAAAGCAAGACTAGTGGCTCAAGGTTACACACAAATAGAGGGTCTTGACTTTGGTGAAACCTATGCCCCGGTTGCAAGATTAGAAGCAATTAGGATCTTACTTGCCTATGCTTGTGCTCACAATATCAAGCTATATCAAATGGATGTGAAGAGTGCATTTCTCAATGGGTACATTCAAGAGGAGGTGTATGTGGAGCAACCTTCCGGTTTTGAAGATGACAAGAAACCCAATCATGTATACAAGTTGAGAAAAGCTTTATATGGATTGAAGCAAGCACCTAGAGCATGGTATGAAAGATTGAGGGACTTCTTGCTATCCAAAGGATTTGTCATGGGCAAAGTTGATACAACACTATTCACCAAAAAGATTGGAAAAGACTTGTTTGTGTTGCAAATATATGTTGATGATATCATTTTCGGTTCAACCAATCAAGATTATTGTGATGAGTTTGGGAAAATGATGGCAAAGGAATTTGAAATATCAATGATTGGTGAACTTAGTTTTTTTCTTGGACTTCAAATCAAACAAATGAAAGAAGGTACATTTATGAGCCAAACTAAGTACATCAAAAATATGCTCAAGAAGTTTGGCATGGAAGATGCAAAGAGTATTACAACCCCAATGGGCACTAGTGGAAGTTTGGATAGTGACAAGAGTGGCAACATGGTGGATCAAAAGCTATATAGATCAATGATTGGTAGCCTACTCTATGTGACGGCATCAAGGCCCGATGTGATGTTTAGTGTATGCATGTGTGCAAGATTTCAAGCCTCACCAAGAAAAAGTCATTTGAAGGCATCAAAGAGAATATTGAGGTATTTGAAGCATACACAAGATGTTGGATTATGGTATCCCAAAGGTGCAAGCTTTGAGCTAGTTGGATATTCGGATTCCGACTATGCCGGTGACAAAGTTGAGAGAAAGAGCACTTCCGGGACTTGTCAATTGTTGGGAAGATCACTTGTCTTATGGTCATCCAAGAAGCAAAATGGTATTGCACTATCTACCGCCGAGGCCGAATACATCGCTGCGGGTAGTTGTTGTGCACAAATCTTGTGGATGAAGGCAACATTGAAGGATTTTGGAATCACTTTCAAGAATGTGCCATTGCTATGTGACAATGAAAGTGCCGTGAAGCTAACCAACAATCCGGTTCAACATCAAAGAACAAAGCATATTGATGTTCGCCATCACTTTATTAGAGATCATCAACAAAAGGGTGACATTGCTATTGAGAGTGTGGGCACCGAAGATCAATTAGCCGATCTATTCACCAAACCACTTGATGAGAAGAGATTTCACAAGCTAAAGAATGAGTTGAACATACTTGACTTCTCCAACATGAGTTGATGCACCCCATATATGACATGCCTCTCCTTCGAGCCCCAAGGTACAATTGGTTGACATGTCATACATTCTATGCTAAGGACTTGTTTAGTGCATCTAGTCATAATTTACATGTTCTAGGCTCATTCATGAAAATCAAATGAATTTGAAGTTTATATGGTGCCACTATTGTTTCCATGACTTATATGATCTAGTGGTAGCATATAACTTGTTTTAAGTAGGTTGTGATCCTAAGTATTTAATCTAGAAAACTTGTCTAAATATTTGCTTCAACATGGTGCATGATAACCCTTTTAGTAAGGTGTGAAGAAGCTTGCCCTTGGATCAAATCGAAGCATTTTATTTATGCAAGCAATCTAGGTTGAATCACAAACTTGATCCTCACCCCATAGTTTAACATGATAATCTATCTAAAATTGGTCCCTTGTGGTCATTGGTGCCAAAGGGGGAGAAAATATTGTTTACAAAGATAGAACTCAAAGGGGAGAAGCACAAAGGGGGAGAATTGATAAAAGAAGAGAATTGATAAAAGAAGGGGATCAACTAAAATTTTGAGCACACAAGTAGGGGGAGCAAGCTCTTAAACATGAATGTTGCATTTCCATGTGCAATTCATATGTATGATGCATAGTTATGCATTTCTTTTTCTCCGATACTTTGCTTGTGTGGTGACTTGCTAGTATAATTTGAATGATGAATTGAAGTACTAGCATGAATAGGAAGTAGTTAGATTTTTCTTGCTTCATGTTTTTCAAAGTGGTACTAGAGCCTTGCTTATAATGTTGATCTCACGAGGTTTCTAGTTATGTTTGTGTTTTTCCAAGTGGAACCTAACTACACAAGGTGCTAAGATGGTGTTTATCGCTACTCCGATGGTATCACGCTTCAAAGGTCTATAATCTAAAACACTTAGCACCTATTGATAGTCAATGCTCCTAATCTTTCCTATCTAACATGTATGCTTCCAAAATCCAAACATATAGCATACATGTAGGGGGAGCCATTGCTATCAATTTGAATTCATGATCACATGTCCATAATTCTTACACATGGTAATATACTTGGACAATGTGACATGGGTTCAATCAAAATTTTATCATAACATCTTTGTGAAAGGTTTGTCACCAATTACCAACAAGGGGGAGATTGAAAGTCCTATGTTTGGTGTTGGTAATTAGTGACAATGCCTAAGTACTAATCCTATGCCTAAGATGTATGTAGCATATGAGGATTAGTACATTCCAAGGTCGGTGGCAAGATGGACATGGTGATCATGATGGCCACACTTGGATTTGGACGCAACCCTATGTGATCAAGGCAAAGGTATATGCTTAAGGGTTGTGTTTTAGTAACCAAGACACCTAGTGGGTGTGGTTACATTATAGAATAGATAGCCGTACTATAAAGAGGGGAATGACGCGGCTATTGAACTCCTAAGTGCCTCTAGATGTGCATTTCATAATCATATGCATTTGGATAGAACTAATAATGCCTCGAAAAATGATTATGAAAATGCTAACACACTGACACATGACGAAGATCACTTGGTGGTGTTAGCACGTTTGCGAAGGCGGTGGAGTTTGAGCGGTAGAGAGGGTTTGGGGTCCTCTCTCCCTCCCACCGAGCTTGCGAGGCGGGATTCAGACGTTTTCGAGGAGTTGAAACGACTTTTTTCCACTACGCCGGAAGTCCGAAAAAGAAACAGAGGTGAACGGAGGAGCCGTTTTCAAACGCTAGAGCGTGTCCATTGGGGCCGTTTTCAAACGCTAGAGCGTGTCCGGTCACAGCAACGGTAACTTCTGACGCGCACTGTTCACGCTTGTCCTGTAGTGATCGGACGCGTCCGGTCACCATGACCGGTGCGTCCGGTCAGCACGTTTTGAACTGTGTCGTCCGGTAACGGCTAGCTGTGTACCCCTTCGCTATAAATAGAAGATGTCTGGGGTTTGAGGGTAACTCTTGCACATTTTAAGACCTAGAGACATCCTTTGAGCTAGAGAACAACCCCTTCACTCATCTCTTTGCTTAGTTGCACATCTTGAGTGAGATTGAGTGAGATTCAAGTGCATTGCTTGAGAGTTGCATTCTAGAGGCACTTGATCTTCGAGTTACTGTGGATTTTTTTGTTACTCTTTCGTGTTTCCCGACACGGTAGACGGCTTGGAGCAGCGGAGGTGATTGAGCTCACAATTGAAGATTGTTGGAGCCCTCACCAAGTGTTGTAAGGGGTTCTTGATCCTTCCCCGCGGGAGTTCGCAAATTGGATACTCTAGTGGAGCTCGTGGCTTGGAGGATCCCATCTTGTGTGCGGTTGTGCGGCGCCCGCCGATGGCTCGACTCTTGATAGTCGATTAGCTCGCGAATCGACAAGTGGGTGCATCGCCACAACGAGGAGTAGCTTGCCGGGAAGCAAGTGAACCTCGATAAAAATCTTGTGTCATCTCTTTGCCGATAATTTCTCTTGTGGTTGATCATTGTGTTTGATTCTTCGAGTGCATTACTTCTCTACATCGTTGGTATAAGAATCAAGTCACTTGCTCTTTACTTTCTTGTACTAGTCCTAGTGTAGTTTGCTTAGTGTAGCTTTTATCACATAGGAGTAAGTAGCTTAGTGACTTAGTCTTGTTGGTGTGTTTTAGAGATCATAGCCTTGCTTCACTAGAATTATATAGGTGACTTGCATAGTATAGTTGAGCTAGTGCTAGAATTATCTTAGCCATCTTTTATACTAACGTGGTTGTTTAGCGAAGCTTGTAGATTTTTTAATAGGCTATTCACCCCCCTCTAGCCATTTGGACCTTACAGCAGCACGTATGAGATGTGGCGGTTGGAGTTGTTCGCGGTCTCGCGCAGGTAGATGTGGCGCCCCTGCACGAAAACCGGTACCGGCAGCGCGCCAGCGCACACGCGGTAGAACATGGTGGACATGGCCATGGCGAAGAAGCCCACAGCTGCTCCTACATGCCCTTGGGAGGTGTCGTCGAGGCGCCAGAAGATGGTGGCCAGGATGAAGCCCGTCACCATGATGGTGCCCACTGCCTTGGTGCATCACTTCCGGCATGTGCCCCGTGTTGGTCAAGGAGCATTTGATGAACACACGGCACCGATGACCCAATGACGAGCTGTCCTTGTCTTGCTTGTCCACGGACGATGAGCTTCTGTGCTGCCACTTGACGTTGAAGTCGGCGAGCTGGGCGGCGCCGTCGGGTTGGCGCTCGTACTCGTGGATGGTGTCAAGCACGAACTCGTCTAGGTTCTTGTTGTCCGAGACAGGCGAGCCGAACTCGGCGAAGAAGGGATTTAGTCTGGTGAGAGTTCCGGTGTACACGGTGCGTACACGCGAGAGGTGGATGAGACTGTCGAGGATGCCAAGTATGCGGGTGGTGGGCTGGTGGATGGTCATGACGACGTCACGACTACATTGCCGCTCTCCGCGATGCGGCGGAGCACCTGCACCACCATGAACGCGCTGGCCTAGTCGAGCTTGGAGTCGAGGCCGAGCTGGTCGATGAGCGCGCGCTTCCATTCGTGAGACAGCGCGCGAGGGAGGCAAAACTCGGTGACGAACAGCAGCGCCTCACGCATGGTCAGCATCGGCTACAGAGGTCGTCCTGCATCACGTACGCACAGCCGTAGGCCATGCAGCGGCTCCCGGTTCAGCGTGAACCTGCCGCCGTGGAGGGCTGTCTCGCGTGATCTGCCCTGCAAAGGCGTCCACCGTCGACTTGCTGGACCCGCTCATGCCCATAACCACGAACAGCTCGCCCGCGCACACCTCGCTGGAGACGTCGTCGAGCAGCGCCTTGGTGCGCCTGGACGATCCAGATGGCGGCGGCGACGGGGGTAGGGTCAAGTTCGCGGACGCCACCAGCGGCGAGTCTTGGGGCGCCCTGACGACGACAGGAGGCCGCCTGCTCGCTCACATGACACGCCAACAGCACGACGCATGTGGGCGTGGAGGCGAGCTGGCGGCAAGCTAGGGCATGGCCGGTGAGCCAATGAGCACGCGCGGAGGAGAGCTGGACGGCCGGAGGGATATGCATGTGAAAGAAAAAGAAATAGATAGAGGTTTCTGTAAAAAGAAAACATAAACAAAGGGGTACAAACCTCCTGTGCACGTTATAATAAGTTTAAGGACCCAAACCTGCACTTTAAAAGGCGTTGGACTTAAGTGACATAGAGAGAAAAGGTAATAGACCTGTGATGCATTTTGCTCTTATATAATTATGTGTCCTATTTTACATAGCTCTGTGAGGGCACTAACAATACTAAAAAACATAGATAATTTCTACGTCTATTAATTTATGTAGACAGTACATAGAAACTACTCCCTCCGTCTCACAAAGAATGTCGTTCTTATTTCCTGAGAAGTAAAACTTTTTTAATTTTGACAATTATATATAAAAGAATATTAATATTTATAATATATAATTGATATCATTAGATAAATCTCGAAATATATTTTTCATAATACTTTTATTTAGTAATACAAATGTTGTCAGTATTTTCTATAAAACTAGTCAAATTTAAGAAAGTTTGACCAGCACGTATCTCATAGCGTCTTTCTTTCTGTGACAGGGGTATATTCCTGTTCGGTCAACTGTGGTAGGTTTTTTTTCTAACTTTTGAAAACTCGTAAGCAAATATCTGATGTGGTGGAAAATTAGCAAGGAAAGTGAACAAAGATTGCACAGGTCCATAGTCCAAAGATCATTACCAGGTCTAAATCAGACATCATGCCAGTTCTAAACCCGTCATCACTACCAGAATTAGATCCGATAGTGAGCAGCAGTCGACAATGATCGAGTTGTCGGCTCACGCACCTTGTAGCGATTAGAACTTTTCACTGCTGGCTAGGCCTGACAGAATGTTAAAGGAATTTTAGGAGAAAAATATATTGCTTTCTTAATCAACCTATTTATTCCATTCTACTGCCTTGATTAAATGCTAGCAGCCCCGATTAATTATCAGACCTCTTGCTAAAAATCTTATGCACAAAGAATGAGAAAGCCTTCTCTAGCAACTAGTGTACTAATCTTTGCTTCTTGTCGATGGACCCACTCGTCTTTGAGTAATGAAACAAATTCTTACCAAATTATCAGAATATTGTAGTCTATGGAGGGCTCAAATTTTCATCTTGACAACAAGCATCTTGTGTGTCCAACTCACATTCCTACATTTTTCTATAGCTTGTCAAAGGGCATCTCTTCTTCTTTCCTGGATTTTCAATTCTCATAGGATTGCACATGTATGCCATGTTAAATCCTAAATTTTTCCTATTCCTATGGTTTTCCCTGCTTTCCAAAGGAGGCCTAATTGTGTGCCTCGTTCCTTGTGCATAGGAATTTTTCCATGAAGTCCAAGTGGATTCCTTTTCTCCTGTAGTCTTCCTATGAAACTTAAGGGAAAGAAAAGTTTCCTTTAAATTTCCTGTGAGCACTTCCTGCCATCCAAAGGCGACTACATGAAACTAATCCATAGGAATTTGAGTCCTATGTTTTTTCTCCATTCCAAAGGAGGCCTTAACTTGTATCCCACCTGACATGGTAACCCTGTCTAGAGTTATTATACAATTAAATTTGGAATTGAGATTACCTACTTTCCAATTAAGGCAACGGGCTGGACGGAGGAAGTAGCCCAAGAGGACTCACCAGCCCAATAGCCGCTTCGTCGGCCCAGCGTAGATGAATTGAGTAGTTGCTGCGGAAGCAAGTGGCCTAAGGATGTTTGGGATTGTTCTCCTCCACGATTTTTAACTTCGCTTTATATTTTTTAGCCAAACGGTTCTAGCTCTACGCACTCCGTTCGAGAAAAAATGGTGGAGTTGTAAGAGCACCTAAAAAGGTGCTCCATAAACTCCAGTTTTTTGTAGAGCTGCTTCATAGTAGAGTTTGTAAAGCAAAGTTTGTGGAGCAGTCTCAAACACCCCATAAGTGTAACTGAATACTCTATTGTAAACATTCCATACGTGCCGGATTACAACCTACCGTACCATTATTATACCCTAAATACAAGTAGTGCGATGGAGAGGTTCACATGGGACCATGGGAGGCACCAAGGGTCGCAAATGCAGCTGTAGCAGCACGTCGTTGTCTATGTGAAGCGTTTTCCTTGGTATATTGAGATCCAATGGTCCTTTATTTATCGGTAATGCTGGGTTTGGGCATTCGTCCGTTCGGACGCCGTCTTTCTAGGCCTGCGCGCTACCGGTCCTCTACGTCTTTCCCATCTTTCTCTCAAAAATATCTCTCCACTCCACGCTTGCTCGTCGCGTGCTTCACTGTGTCGTGCGGCCGTCCTCCCGCGCCACTCTGCCTCGCCGCCATGGCCATCCCCTCGCGCACTCCCATCCTGCATCGCGCCACCCCACTCTGCGCTCGCCCATCGCGGCCATCCATCGCCGCGCCCCACTTTGCGCTCGCCCATTGCGGCCACGACGTGCACCCCGCGTCACCGGCAGGGACATCGTCTCCCACGGTCAGCCGAAGACACCATGGCAGGAGCATGTTGCAACAGCGTATGATTCAAGTGTTTTAGATGTTTCAGAGGCATGTTGTATAAGTAGATCGGGATGTTGCACATGTTGCAATGGCTATACACGTATGTTGCAAGTGTCTGTTCCAAATGTTTCATCTGTTTTTCAGACGTATGTTGCAAGTATGTTTATCTGGATGTTGCATTTGTTTCATACATATGTTGGAAATGTTTATCTAAATGTTGCTTATGTTTGCAATGGTTTTTTTAGTGTTTTAGGTGTTTTTGCAAGTGTATCAGGCGTACGTTGCAAGTGTTTTGCCTGTTTCGAATGTTTTGTTGCATTTGAATGTTGCAAAACTAGATCGGATGTTGCTCGTGTTGCAATGGAACCCCACTTGCCGCAGTTGCCTGCTACAGTTGCTGGGGCGCCGCCGAGTGGTCGCAGATGTCTAGGCGGGAAAGCGGAGGGGGCGCGAGCGGTTCCTGCATGGGGCCGGACGACGCGGGCGACGTCTGGGCAGCGCGGGCCCCACGTGGGGTGCAAGCGCGGGCGTCCGAACGCGAGCGTTTGTCCGGACATCCGAGCGCTAGCACTACCGTTTATTTATTTTTCATTTTAAAAAAATGGTCCTTTTATGTAGTGATGGACACTGTTATTTGCTGAACAATGGGCAAAAGACCGAAAGAAAACTGTGCAATCTTCCGTTCATATTCCATGAAAAGAGTTGCCAGATTACATATTACATATACTAGACTGATTTGTCAACAGTGGCCCTATTTCGAAGTGAATATATTAGATGCATATCCAGGCACTGCCAGAATCCAGATATTTCGTGATAGGACAAAATAAGTCACAAAATATGGTTTTACTCTCACGAAAATAATGCGTGAGGGTACACCATCACGTATCACCTCTCATGGTAATAAACTCACGAAATACACATTTTCGTGAGAGTTCACCATCACAGATTATTTTCATGAGAGTTCACCGTGACGGCCACCCTCATGAAAATAACATTGACGCCAGGTTTGCATCGGTATTTTCATAGTGGTTTTTTGTGGTATTTCGTGAGAGGTTACCGTCATAAACTTATTTCGTGAGAGTTATGGTATTTCGTGAGAGGTCACCTTCATGAACTCATTTCGTGAGAGTTATGGTATTTCGTGAGAGGTCACCTTCGTGAACTGATTTCGTGAGAGGTCACCTTTGTAAACTGATTTCGTGAGTCATCCTCATGAAACGGATCACAGGAAATATAATATTTCAAAATATGTTTGCATATAAATATTAACTAGCAGGAACATATGGTCCAAATGTCAATCCAGCACATCCATGAATGATCCCCAACCATTACATTATATTTCAATAAAGATAATGTCATGTGTACAAAAAAACTGACACCTATACTGAGCAGCAAACACCAGGCATCCACTTTAAGTGGTGAACAATCCCTTGGATAAACAGCCAAGTGCAGGCAAACCTACACATATTCTTAACTATACTTGACGTAACCAAAGTAGGCTCCGTATCCATATTTCCAGGCAGTCTGCTATTACTTGCCAGTTTCCAGTTCATGATGGCAGCAACAAATTTATCTTGGGCAGATTTCTCAAGGCCTGCATCTTGTAATTGTTGCTGAGAGTTAGTAAACCATGCCACAGCCCACAGGACTGAAAAATGTATACATGAGGATCCCCTTATACTGAGAAGCTATATACTTGTATCACGGTGAAAAGGAGGGTGATATGAAAACTAATGAACAATATAAAGGCACAAGTGCACAAGGCAAAGAGGTCACAAGTCATCGCAAATTTCAGGGAAACTCATAGCAAAAATTTCATGGAAAAATATCTGGATATTGGGAAAAAAAATGAAGCTTAATTAAGAGGATTTGTAGCATCAAGTTATTCATCTTTCAGTTTTATTAATTAGGATATTTCTCTTACTAGCCAGTTCCCCCGAGCAATGCGCGGGGAGGAGCGAGAATAGGAATGAATGGCTGGAAAGTATACATGAAGTATTATGTAAAGGTCAAAAATACATGAGGTATCATGTTGGGGATAGGAAGGATTATAAAAACTTCAAGTTACATGTCTGTTGTAAGCATGTATGGCAAAAAGGATGGTAATCTAACAATTTACGAAATCCCTTATTTCGTACTTGTACAAAAATGTAAGGGAAGCAATTAGTCTTCGACAGCATGTGTTTTGCCATGTACCTGACCTTTGTATCAAGCAAAAGGTAAAGATTAGCACACACATATGGGGATATACTTCTGCTCTTGTGTTTGAGGGCATCAGCATATATTTTGCTACAACTATTTCGTAAATAAGCATAGCTCTGCTGTAATGTGGTTGTAGGTAATATCTGAAAAAAAGCATTGAACATCACTAATTAAATATGAGACTATTGGAAGGAGTGTCGTGGGAGCACACACCAAGAGGGCGAATGATAGAATAGGATTTGGGTTTGTTTCACCTCACTGTAAGATTGTTTGACTTCGCTTCATTCACCTCACTATAACAATGGTGTGAGGCGCAAAGGAGGCATGAGGTAATAACCGTGCATAATTGAAGCTTAATGTGAAGGGACTCGATGCTTGGGAAGCAAGCTGCAACCAAATCTAAGGGAAACCTGAGCAAACCTGAGGAAGGCGATTGCCATCTTATCTTCATGAACCAAAAATTTAATGTAGCTTGAATTTGAAATCCTAAAGTAAAAACACAAAGTATGGTTAAGTTGAACTAAGTATGGTTAGCATTAATAAGATCTATAAAATATGGATAGTTGCTTATCTAGGTTCAATGTTCAAAAAAGCGCTAAGCGCTAAGCGAGCGGTGACCCGCCGCTTAGAGCTTAATAGAGCTTAAGCGGGCTTAACCGTACAAAGCGTCTGCTTAAGCTCCGAAGCGTACAAAGCGGCAGCCTCCCGCTTAGCGCTTTAGCGCGCTTAAGCGGCCCCTAAGCAACGCTTTTTGGAACTTTGTCTAGGTTGCTAAATCATTGCTGAAATCATGAAGCGAACAGAGTACAGAAGAAGTGGTGTGGCATGCAATACTGCAACATCCTAAATCAGTGTTCCTTATGCACCAAACCAAGAAAATATGTGAACCAAACAAAGGAATGATTTTCACCTAGCAGCTGGTGCCCTGGAAGACAGAAAATGAACATGTTTGCTTTAATTGTTATAAACTTATAATACATGTGTGCCTCCTTTTTTTAGAAATGCATGTCCTCCAAAACATCGCCAGCTCTCTCGACAACTTCTTTTGTCATGTACATGTTTCCATCTAGTCGGCAACAAATATATTTCATATTACCAACTTCTCATATACATAGGACGCTCCAAAAGAGATTCTGTATCATTCAGAAGCCTACTATTTGTCAAGTACTAAAGCTAGTCTCCTAACAATACATTCCTATATGCATATTAGGGAAGATACTAGTCTGCACATAGCACAGTTTATATTAAGAAAAACTGCAAACTTCATGCATTCCATCTCGTATTGTGCGGTCTAAACAAGATGAAAAATAAACAAGATGAAAACTAAATGAGTGGTCACGCAGCTGGCTACCTGTGCGGGAGTTGGTCCTCATCGACTGAAGCCTGCGTCCCACCCGTGCATCCCCGCAGCTCGTCTGCACGCTGCTGTGGATCTTGACCGGCCGGCTGGCCGCATGCCCGCGAATTCTAGCTGCTTTATGCACGCAGACATGGACCCTGGCCGCACGCCCGCAGGTCCAGGCCACCAGCTGCGAGACGCCATGGATCCGGCCCGCCGCCAACATGACCGACTGCGGAATCACGCCCACACGCGGCTCATGTTCGAGGAGGGGAGTCACAGACTAACAGTGGATTTGCTCGGAGGAGAGAATGTCGATGCGAGGCTGCGAGGGAGCAGGCGTTGTGCGAGGCTGTGGGTGCGGCAAGGGGCGCGGTGCAGGCCTGCGAGTGCGGCGAGAGGCGTGGTGTGGGGCTGGCGGGAGGACGCCGTCGCGTGCTTGGGGGCACGCTCGCGCCCGGGGCTTGGGGGCCGTGCTCGCGTCAGGGGGCCGCGCGGCGGCTCGCGGTGCTGGGGTGCGTGCGGGTGGCGGAGGGGATAAGAAGCTAGGGTTTGAGTTTTAGGCGGATCTCATCCATCCAATCATGGATCAACGGACAGAAATTCATGGGCCGAACTGAAAATCATGGACCGAATAGGAAATCGTGATCTCTTTTTATTTTTCTTTTTTCTTTTTCTTTTTTTCTTCCTATAAATTTTATGAACTTCTACAATTTTGGAGTAGTAAATGATCTCTAGTGAAAAAGTTGTCAACTTCAAAATTGTATAACTTTTTCAGATCTACAACTTTTATTTTGGCCATCTTTTCATGAGACTTTTATTTTATCAATTCAAAATTTAAATTTCAAACAATATCAACTTGAAACAACATTTTCAAAGAGTAAATGATTTCAGTTGAAAAAGTCATGAACATAAAAGTTATACAACTCCTCAGGATCTACAACTTTTATTTTGGTCATTTGTTCATCCGACAAAGTAATAGTAACATTGTTCAAAAAATTTACATCTCTCTCTTGTAGTTTCATAAACTCTACGAGAGATATATAAAATTTATGAACAATGTTACTATCACTTTGTCAGATGAACAAATGACCAAAATAAAAGTTGTAGATCTTAATCAGTTCTACAACTTTTATGTTCATGACTTTTTCAATAGAAATCATTTAATACTTCAAAATGTTGTTTGAAGTTGCCATTTTTTTAAATCCAAAATTTGAGTTGATAGAACAAAGTCACATGAAAAGATGAAAAAAAAATAATAACTATAATAACACAATAAATTGATAGAGCATGATTTTAGAAACATTTAAGAAAAAGAATCACCACATTTGGAGTTACCATGAGGGAGAAAGACTAGTTACAAAATTTACCTGCAGATTAAAAGAGAAAACTTTTGTTCATGTGTTCTTGAATTTCTAGTATTTAAGCAATTATTTTTCTACTAAAAACCAGCCAGGTTTACATCGGTATTTTTCATGACGGTTTTTTATGGTATTTCGTGAGAGGTCACCGTCACAAATGGATTTTGTGAGAGTTTGGTATTTCGTGAGAGTTCACCTTCATGAATGGATTTCGTGAGAGTTTGTTATTTCCGTGAGAGCTCACCTTCATGAATAACTAATTTTCATGACGGTGCGTGACACTCTCATAAAAATATATTTTCGTGGCGGGATTTACATTACTCTCGTGAAAATGATTATTTTCATGAGAGTGTGTTTTCCACTCTCACGAAAAACTGACCCTCTCACGAAATCTCGAGTTTCTGGCAGGTGAGAGTCCAGAAATTATTACAAGTGCGTCACGGGAACAGTCTCAAGCCAGCTAGGAGTGCTTGCGTAGTTGCATTGATGTTACTAGTACGTTACCAAATGGAGGAAGACCTCAGACCAGAACCCTTTTTCTGTAATATACGAAATGTGTTTAAGCTACTCTATTCCATAGCCATCTTCCTGCAGTGATCAGCTACGATTCAATTAAGCATTGCAACATCCAACAAATAACCTGTGCAACAACACCCATGATCTTTCGTTCTTCTCCTTCAACGAGAAACACGGTACCAGCGCGCATCCTAACCACTGCGACTTCAATTCTGCACGATCGTAGTGAGGCGAGAGGGCTCTGCCGGCGGCAGGCGGCAGCGGAAGGCCGCGAGGAGCTGGAGGTGCTCGCCTGCGCTGCGCGGTCGAGGAGGAAGCAGTAGGCAACGTAGAGCACCCCGCAGATGGCAGCGGCGTGCGGGAACGGCGCGATCAGGTGGAGGAGCAGGGCGGCGACGACGAACACGGGCCAGAAATATATCAGAATAGTATGGAAGCAAACTCAAAGAACACAGGATAAAACCTAAGCATGTTCACAAAAAAAGATAAAACCTAAGCAACCTAATCAAATAACTGCTCACTGGTTTCATGCCGTTTGACCACTGCGATGCTCGGTCTACGACAAATAACATAATGAGAAAACAAGTACTACTCCTTTCGTTACAAATTATAAGTCATTCTAACTTTCTCGGAGACTCAAAGCATCTCCAGTTTGACAAAAACTATCACTACTAGAGACTGCGGTTTTGCCGAGTGTAATTACACTCGGCATAGGCTAGATCCCACTCGGCAAAGCCTTTGCTGAGTGTGGTACTCGGCAAAGAGCCTCCGGTGAATTTTTCCACGGTAAAGACCATTTGCCAAGTGCTTTTTATCGGGGCTTGCCGAGTGCCAGGAAGACACTCGACAAAGAAAAGTGGGTCGTGACGGCGCCGGCCCGTTAACGGTCGATTTGTAGAGTGCCGGCCCGGTAGGCACTCAGCAAAAAAAATATTTTTTTTCAAAAAAACTTTACCGAGTGCCATAGAGCCGGGCACTCGGCAATTTTTTTTATTTTTATTTTTAAAAATCTTTGCCGAGTGCCCGTGCTCAGGCACGCAGCAAAGAATTTTTTTGTTTTTTTTAAAACTTTGCCGAGTGCCATGGTCAAGGCACTCGGCAAAGAAATTTTTTTATTCTTTTTTTAAAAAATCTTTGCCGAGTGCTATTGCCTTAGCACATGGCAAAGAGCCCGAAAATTGCAATTTTACTAACAATATATCACAATCACAAACATAATTCAAAAGTCCATCACATGTCCATCACAAGTCCATGGTAATCACAAGTTCAACATCACAAGTTTATTATTACAAGTCCATCCCTACTATGGAGACTGCCACTGTGGAAACCCGGACTATGGTCATGAATAGCCTTTGGAGCCTCGACAGTAACGGAAGGTGTCGTAGGACTCTCGCGGGGATCGTAAGCTGCCTCTTCTGGCCATCACCTGAGTCTACCTCCACGTACCTAGAGGATTTACACTTCGGGCAGTACTTTGCATTCGCATGTTCTTTCCTAAATAGGACGTACCCCTTCGGGCAGATATGTATCTTGTCATACGGCATCTTAAGTGCAAGAAGGAGCTTCTCTAACTCGTACAAGTTCTTCGGCATAATGTGTCCCACCGGTAGCATGGTGCCCCACATGGCCAACATCTTATCGAAGCCTTCTCGACTCAGGTTTAACTCGGACTTCCACCCCATTACACGACCAATGACATCTAGCTGGGAAACATGAGTACGATCGTGAAGGGGTCTCTGTGCCGAGTCCAACATTGCGTAGAAGGCCTTTGCGGCAGCCTCCATCTCCTCCTTATCACGTCCTTCAGCGAACTAAGCTTGGTGAGTGTCATCTAGCATGTCTGCTACCCCGACATCATCATCAAAAGCCTCGAGTCGTGGTCTCACCACCTCTCTCTCATACGATGGGCTTCACCATGGTGGATCCACAGGTGGTAGCCCAGAGTAAATCCATATCACACAATATGTTTACCCATGGTATCCCTATCTTTCCTTTTTCTGTTGTCACAACGGCTGCAGGGACAATAAACTAGAGAATGTCTTTGAGCACTCTCGCCAAATGCAGTGTCTAAGAAACCATCGACCCTGACAATCCACTCTATGTCGTAATCCCTGTCGTTTCTCCGTCCCGTGTACATCCACTGACGGTCCTCCATCCTTTAACAGACATATCAGCATGTAATGTGACCATCAATTGCATCTATGTGGTGTTCCTACTCTCTAATATGTGAGAATAGGTCCTAATCCCACCCGCGGATGCGTAGATGAGGTTAGTTTTCATGCTCCACTCCTACCCGAGATAGAATTTCGGCAGCACCTCACCGTTGTTCTCCCGATACATGTCTTGGAAGGGAGAGTGTATATCCGAAGAACAACAGGGGGTGATGCCGAAACCCCGTCTCGGACCGAAGCGGACCATGAAAACTAACCCATCTACGCATCCGCGGGGTGTCCAAAAAAAGTGGACAATCCGAAATAGATACAGTCGCAGATATGCAAAGATCTGCATACCTCCAACCGTATCTCTTTCGGACGGGAGATGCCTAACTGGGTTACACGCGGGATACGGAAAGAGAGGTTATTTATACCTAGGGTGTCAGTGAAGTCAGGCTAGCGGGGCCGTGGCGAGTCGGTGCAGTGGCGAGGCGACGCAGTGCAGGCAGACCCGCAACGCCGGCGAAGACAATCGGGGTCCCCCAGGTCACCTCTGACAGACTCTTCTCTGTAAAAGAAGAAACATAAAACTATAAGTTAAAAATTTAGGCATAACCTCCCCTGCACGGGGAGGTTTCGAAAACCTGCAAGAAACAACGGCACGAAGCCCGCCAAACACAACGGCACGAAGGCCGATAACCAGAACGACACGAAGGCCAACAAGCAGAGAAGGGGTGATATACCTAGTCGCGGCACGTGCGTCGATGGGGATGCCATGCGGAGAAGACGGCGGTGATAACGGACTACACGAGGCAACGGCCGGGGAACCTCCTCCTTCTTCTTCTTCCTCCTTCTTCCCCCTTCTCCTTATTCTTCCTCCTCCTTCTCCTTCCTCCTTCTTCCCCCTTCTCCTTCTCCTTCCTCCTCCTCCTCCTCTTTCTTCCTCCTTCCTCCTACCTCCTCCTCCTTCTCCCTCTGGTCGGGCGTGGGGCACGGTGGTGGCTGCGCGGGCCGCCGGGGCACGACGCCGGCGGCTTGGCTAGGCACCGAGCAGAGCCTCCTCGGGGTGGCGGGATCCGGCGCCCGGCGACCCAGCTTGCACAGATCCGGCCGGGCTCGGGGCGGGGGCGGCGCGCGCGGCCGGCACCGGGGTGCGAGGGCGGCGCCGGCGAGCTGGGGCGGCACCGGAGAGCGCGGTTGGCGGGGGCAAGCGCGGGCGGCAGGGGGGCGGCGGGGCGAGCGCGTGCGGGCCGGCGGGAGCGCAGACGGCGGCAGAAGGCGGCTCGGCGCGGCGGCGGCGGCGGAGGGCGGCGCGGCGGTGGAGGCGGGGTGGTAGAGGGTGGCTCGGGCGCGGAGGGGGAATGAGGGCACGGGTGGGGAAAAAATTAAGATGCTTTGAATCTTTAAGAAGTTTGAAATGACTTATAATTTATGATGGAGGGTGTAACACTGTTCTAATTGTAGTAAGTTGTAACCGTGACCAAAACATTATTGATAGCGTGCAAGTGCAACCTCGCAAAAAAAACAAAAGAAAAGGGGCAAAAGCCAAAAAGATTAAAATAATCCTTACATTTCCAGTTCAAGCAAATCACAGGGGAGAGCAATAGAATAGAATATTAATTATTGATTGCCGAATAATTGCTTGAATGATTAAGCTCACTGTTGCATAACAGCAACGCTTGACGCACCAGATAGAAGAAAGTGAAGTGCAGCTTCCAAGACGGCAAAGGCCCGCTGTATCGTCGCTCGGCAGTCGGCACGCACAAAAATGAACCGAGGCATTTTCTGATAAAGCTTCACGATTTGGCCACCATCAAGCGCGGGCGCGGTTGAACGCTGGGAAGAACATTTGTTACCATGATAAATATAATGCCAACCGATCCATCGGACGGTACCGTAGCCGCACCTATGCGGAGGCCTACGTTACCCGAATGTCGCCCACGTAGCCTAACCGCACGCGAGGACCGCTTGTGCCCTCTCCGCTTCCCACACGCATGCACGCGGAACTATCTGTGCCCACTCGGCGGCGCCCCAACAGCTATAGCAGATGTCTGCAACAAGTTGGTCCTATATATTGCAATATGTGCAACACTATATCTATTTTTTGCAACATCCAGATGAAACACTTGAAATATATGAGACGAAACAGCTAAAACACTTGCAACATACGTCTGAAACACATGTAAACACCAGAAAAAACTTGAAAACACATGTGTAGCCATTGCAAACATATGCAACGTCTAGATAAAACACATGCAACATATGTATGAAATACCTGAAACACTTGAAACATACGCTTGCAACATGCATGTATATGCAACATCCAGATGTACTTTTGCAACATACAAACGAAACACTTGCAACATACATCTGAAACATATAAAATATTTCGAGCATACACTTGAATCATACGTGTATAGCCATTACAACATGTGCAACATCTCGATCTACTTTTGCAACATCGATATAAAACTCTTGCAATATATCTCTGAAACATCTGAAGCACTTGAAGCATATGTTTGCAACATGCGCTTTCAGCGATATCCTTGCTGCTTCGGCGAATGAAGGCTCGTCGGCGCATAAAGTCACCGGTGTAGACCTCGCCGGCGGCGCAGAGCTGGGCAGCGGCATATAGAGGGCAGGCTAGGGGCAGCACGGGCGACGGTGGTGCAAAGGGCGGGTGGGCGCGACAGTTGTGGCATAGAGGGTGGGTGTGGTCGCAGCGGCAACGTAAAGGGCGGATGGGGACGACAGCGGTGGCCCATAGGGAGGGGTGGGCGCGGGGCAGGGCGGCAGCGACGACGCAATCACGCAATGCGCGGATGGAGGTAGTAGCGGCGGCATGCGAAGTAGCAGAGTGTGCGCATTCTCGGGACGGGGCGTGGACGGATGCTTCTCAGCATTACCGAAGACCGAATGTCCCTTTACTAGTGGACAGTGGAATTAGGAACACATTGAAAGAAAATCGTGCAATCCATTCATACTGCAGGTAAAGAGTTGCGCTTGAGATTACATATGTCCAGACAGATCAGACCAATTTGTAAACTGTGACCCTATTTCGACGTGAATATATATATACATATTCGGACACTGCGCGTGCGTCAGGGAAGTCTCAAGCCGTCAGCTACTTGCATGGCTTCCACTTTGCCCCGGCCCCCGGGTAGTCGGGCGAGACGGTTCTGTCAGCAGAGCATGGCGCAGCGGCAGCGGAAGGCCACGAGCTTGCGCTGCGCGGTCGAGGAGGAAGCAGTAGGCGACGTAGAGCGCCCCGCAGACGGCAGCGGCGTGCGGGAACGGGACGATCAGGTGGAGGAGCAGGGCGGCGACGACGAACACGGGCCAGAAGACGATCCCGTAGGTGGCCACGCTGACGCGGTCGCTCTGGTGGTAGGCGCCATCGTCGCCGTAGAAGAAGAGCACGTCGTACCTCTCCAGGTCGAGGAGCCGGCCGCGAGGCGCCATGGTTTGATAGCTTCGGGAGATTGCTTTCCCGGCCTCTAGGTCGATGAACTGTGCTTGCTACTGCTGTTGGCACTTGCACTTGCAGTGGACTGGAGATGTCTGTGCCTTTTAATAGGACGCACGACAGCACGGAATGATAATATAATCAGACCACGTGCTCGACCTGTTCAAAGCACGAGGCTAACTACTGGCCATTGCGAGCCCATGCGTCGATGTGTCGTCTTCACGCGTGGAAGTGGGAACAAAATGCATCGCCGCAAAAGAACAAAACGTGGAAGAAATTGCATTTCACGTGGAAGAAAAGATAGTGTAAAGTACTGTCCTCAGATTCCGACGATCTGAACGACTAGACATTCGTACTTCTTTAGGAAAAGGAAAAGTTTTGGCCTTTTCATTTGCGACCCTAGAAAGCCAAGTTCTTACTGTGGGGATAAAATGACGAAAACAATGCACAATTAGAGGGTGTTTGGCAAGGCTCCACCTAAGAGGTTTCACCAGAGACGGCAGAGCCGATTTGGAGGAGGCACAAAACGACTCCGACTCCTCTGTTTTTCACTGAAAAACGGCTCCTCCTACAAAACGTTACCAAATAGGCCCTTAATTCCCAATTTTATGATGAATCACGAGAAGAACATCTATCATCAGATAAGCAGTGGAATTAACCATCACAACCATAATAGACACATCATTTACGTGGAAAACCTCATCAAGATGAGGAGTAAAAATCATAGGACCAACCGGTCCACTCTAAGCTTCCACTATAATCAACAATGGGTACAAGGAGTTTTCTCTAAAGCATCTAAAGGACTACACCGGTAGCAACACATTCATCAAGTTACTCTCTCCGTCCCAAAATAAGTGTACTTCTAGAATTGTGGTGAAGATATCAATGCTAGTGAGAAATTACATATATACGCCTATAAAGATGTAATCATTGCGCTTTGGGAAGAGAGAAAGTAGAAAAAGACAACTGGAGTTGGTTTGTCTCATATGTAGATGTGCTCTTATTTTGGAAAAAAAATTAAACTCTAGAAGTGCACTTATTATGGGACGCATGGAGTATAAACTTAGCGTCAACAAGAGAAATGACAGCAACCAAATAATAGAGAAATCACAGATTTTGTACCCCTTGGTAATCAGTTCATATCTCACAACTATAGCTCCATTGTGCACAAATTTTGATAGGTATGTAGATTCATGGGTCCTGTAACCATTGGCTAAATTTTAGCTCAATAGGACATCGTTTCGGCACCCAAATCAATCATCTACTAAAATCGTTCTATTCTGAAACTGCAATGACCTGAACTGACAAAATCCCGCTCAAATCTAGTGCTCTACTTAACCAATCCTCAAACCAACTTAACATATCAAGGTACTCTAAGTGAGGTACGGGATCATTAAGTTTGGTGCCAATCCAACCACGTTTAAACCTCCCATCACCGACTTAAAGAAGATAGGTTCAGAGCCACCAAATTTGGACTTAATTTCCTATATCATTCTTCTCCTCTCTTCTCACATTGTGGTGTGTATGTTCTGCTCTCACCTCCCTCCCTCTCAATAGCAGCAGCTGAGCAAAAGGAGGCTAGGATTTTTGCTTTTATTCTTCCTAAGAAGCGATCTCAATTGATTTAGACGCCAAATCAATGGTGCAAAGCACTAGGCTTGTGAGTTGTTTTGCTGGGTTCAAATGCATCCTCCGGGTAGCCCAACACTTATATAGTTTTCAGCTCATCGGGTGGTCACAAAATAAGGGGAAAAGGAAAAAAGAGAACATAAATGAGAGGAGGAGGAAATCAAAACTAGTGTCTATTATTACTCATTACCACAAAATGGTTTTAGGAGATAAGAACTTTTATTTAAGAGGCCATACTTTTATCGGGCCGCCTCCGTAAATAATTTTAGGATATAACGAATTTAGAAGATGCTCAAATAATATGTTTGTCTCTGAAAATAGATTTCAAGAGGTAAGCATCGTAATAGGGGCGTCTCTAAAAATATAACCATTTTCAGAGGTGGTCCGCTAGGAGGCCCGCCTCTAAAAAAATCTACCTTGATGGAGGTAGGCCCATTTACAAATCCTAATGTCCACCGCTGCCCTCACATCTCTCTCAATCGCTCCTTACACTGGCATTCTTGGGGCCATAGAATGGAAGAGATAATTAAATTTATTAATGATTGTGAGGGAAGATTCAAAGTGAACAGAAAACTCAACAAGGGCGTTCTAGTGCGTTGTAGTTTGACCCCAGGATTTCTTTCTTACTCATTCTGATTTTGGGCTCTAGGTATAGGTTCTTATCAAGCTGCTTTATTCCATTTGATCACTCATGATCGTAGCATTAAGTATTTCTTTGCGAGCTATAAGATGATCAGATTTATAAGTAGAATCCGCTTCATTCGCCGACTCTATTTCATTTGCTGAATATATATGTTATTTCTTTTCTTTGAAGCCAAGGCTGATCTTCCCTAAGAGTAAACATCGACTGGAGATCTTTCTCTAATTCTTCGATTGCTCCGTCATGGTACCAAGAATAACAATACGGTCTATAATGCTACGTCAACAGGTCGTGTGCAATGAAAAATGCAAGCACAATTTGGGGAGGGTTTTTTTTCTATTGCAACAAGGAAGAAATATCTAGCCGTATGAGATGAAAACCTCATGTACGGTTTTACAACGGATTAGCAATCCGCCGCTTTAGTCCACTTAGCCATCTCTCCCCGTCAAATTGGAACTAGTAACCAATCCCAACATGGAAGTATTAAAAATGACAAGTTCTTCTTTACCCAGAAAAAAAGAACCACTTAGAATAGCCAAACAGATTATTAATGAACCTGCAAATATCGGCAAAACAACAAGTATTGTTAACCAAGGTAAAAATCACTCGTTCTTAAAACTAGCATTTTTAAGTTAAGATCGAAGAGTCGGGCGAAAAAAGGGGAAGCTTATCCCCCATCGTCTCACTGGCCGACCCTTGTTGAAGCCCTTTATGATAAGCTTCCCTGGCCCATAAAATGGATTCACTCTTATGAAGCAACAAGAAAGAGGGGAGAGTATCCAAAAATCCAAAAGTCAAAAGGAAATGATACTCCTGATCCATCCTCTCTCTCCTCGTTCCATTCTCCCTCTCATTCTCTGTCTCCCAATATTCTATGTCTGGCGCCGACTACCGCTACTGCTCCCTGTGAAAATCAATTAACGGAGGTGAGCTTTTTAAGTGATTATTAGAGGCGTTCTTAAGATACCTGGCTCTAAAAATCTCTATTAACATAGACGTGTATTCTAAGACTGGCCACAACGTTGGTTTTTTACGGTGCTGAAAGAGGAGAGAGAGTGTCCAAGCATCGGTTCATCACGTTGCAGCAAGCGATGCTGAATTCAAAATTCCAGGCATCGTAGCAAGAAGGTGATCCGATGCCTGCCAAATAAAAAACCATTTCTCAGTCGGGCTCACGACATGCACATGCAGGAACGCTGTCCAGCAGGGACGTTGACAGGTTTGGCCCACATGCTTAGGCATCGATGCTGAACATTGCGCAGCAGCAAGAGTTTTGAGCATCGGTGTTCACTGCATGCACTTTAGTTTTTTTTGGCATCGAGCACACCATGGGTAGTCTCAGGGTCTACCTCTAGAAATTGATTAACAGAGCCTGTCATCTTAAGATGTTCACCTCTAAAAAATGTTGTATCCAAAAATAATTTATAGCTTTTCTATAAATGAAGTCAGATGAAGACGAACTTTTCATTAAAATTGTAGCTCTCGACACGATCTACGATTCTGTCGTTAAGAAGTTTTTTATTTGAAAATTGTTTTGAGTCCTAAAATATTATTTTAAATACTCGGAATTTGAAATTTATAATTTATTTTTTTCAAAGAATCTCATATTTTGTGGTATTTATTAAAGTTATAGTTCTTAATACAATCTACAACTTTGTAGTTGAAACGTTTTATATTAGAAATTGTTTAGAGTTCCAATATGTGTTTTAAGTTCTTAGATTTCGAGATTTAAAATTGTTTAGAATTCCAATATGTGTTTTAAGTTCTTAGATTTCGAGTTTTAAAATTTAAAATTTTCAAGCCACTTTGAATGTTCAAATGGTTAACACCAAAGTTGTAGTGGCCACTCAATCTATAAGTTTGTTGTCAATAAGTTTTTGATTTGAAGTTGTTTAGAGTCTTAAATAAATTTTAAATTAACATACTTGAGATTTAGATTTTAAATTTTTTTCAAACAATCTCGCATGGAGACACATCTTTTATCAAAATTGTAAAGTTCCACGTGATTTAAAACTTGTACTTGTTTTTTCATCTAAGATTATTTAGAAGTTAAAATATCTCATACAACATTATAAAATGTTGATAAAAAAAGCAGCGTACAAATGCTAATGTGCAATATAGTGATTAGAGAAGTGTTTAAGTTTCTGGTTCAAATCCTCGAAGGCACGGCCTGTTCAAAGCACGAGTCTTGCCTACAGGCGTCGATGTCATCTTGACGTGGAACAAAATGCGTTGTCGAAAAAGAACAAAACGCGGAAGAAATGGATTTCTCTTGGAACAAAAGATAGCAGTGTACTGTAAGGTCAGTCTCAATTACAAGTTTCACCTCGCAGTTTTTAAGACGTGACAACCATTATGAAATAGGGTAAAACGAGGTCTCTCAATGTTTTTAGTCATTTGTGGGTCCCACCGTTTCTTCCTAAGCATGCTCTGGAACAAGCACGGCACCAGCACGGTAAGCACTGCAGCAAGCTAGCTGGGACACCAGCACAGCGAGCACTGCGGCAAGCTAGCTGAGCGAGCACGACACTAGCACGGCGAGCACTGCAGCGGCAGTGCACGTGGGGAAGTAGATGGGGAGAGAGGAGGCCACGCACTTCGTCCGATCCGCGTTCATGTCGTCCGCCGCGGGCGGGTACAGCATCGATGCGAGGAGCGGCTCCGAGCCCCACAGCCGCAGCCATGGTCCGCAGCAGCACCACACTTGGGTGGCCTGGCCGCCGACGGCACCGGCACCGGCATGGTCTCCTGCTCACGCCCGTGCCGCGGTCGGCGGACCCGCGACAGAGCTTCCGCTCGTGCCCGCGCCCGCTGCCGGCTCCGCTCGCGCTCGCGCCACGGCCGACGGAGGTCCGGCTCGCGGCGGAGCTCCGGCCCGCAGCTGGCGGAGCTCGTGCCCGCGCCCGCAGACGGCGGAGCTCGCGCGCCACGGGCGGCGGAGGTCCCGCTCGCGTCCGCGCCATGGCAGTGGCGGATGCCTTTGAAGAAACGAGCAGAAATTTACTGTAGCATATATGGCTTGGCGGTTTGGACTTTGGAGTGCTGGATCCGCCACTGGCGCCATGGCCGTCGGAGGTCCCGAGCGCGGCTACAAGCGCCTCGGCAGCTACGGCGTGGCGCACCTGGAGGGCGCGGCACAGGACGGCGTCCTCCGCCTCGGATAGGCCGCCGGCAGCGGAGCTCCCGGCACGGTGCGAGGGAGGCGCCCTCGGCGGCAAGGAGCGCGGCGGCCGCGTCCACGCCCGGCTTCCCCCTCGCGCTCGCGGCCGCATTCCCCCCCGGCAAAGGCCTCCTGCGCCGCCTTCCCCTCCCGCGTCGCCATCCCCTCCGGCAATGGCAGCCTCATCGCTGCGTTTCCTTCCCACGTCGCTGCGTTTTCTCCCGAACCAGAGCTACCGCATCCGCGCTCATTTCCTCCCCGGCGGCGACGGAGCTAGCGTCCGCGCTGAAGGAAGAAGCCGTAGCCCCCCGCGCCCGCGCGGAGGCAGCCTTGCCCGCGTCCACGGCCGGCGGCGGTGGGCGCGCCCTCGTCCGCGCCCGCATCGGAGGGGCGCGCTCGCGGCGGAGGCACTCGCGCCCGCCCAGCTCTGCTCTGGCGTCGCCCGCGTCCACGGCCGGCGGCGGTGGGCTCGCCCTCGCCTGCGCCCACATCGGAGGCGCGCGCTCATGGCGGAGGCGCCCGCCCAGCTCTACTCCGGCCTCGCCCGCGCCCGTGGCGATGGATGAAACGCGAGCAGCGCTCTCAATGCGGTTTTGTCCCCGTTTCCAACCTTTTGGAAACCGGGCTGAAACGTTTCGCCTTCTCTCTCGCGTCAGTTTCATGCAAAAAGCTAAGGTGACACTCTATTTAACGTGCATAAAACCCCCTATAACTGTCATTAAGACTGACCTAAGTATTGTCCTCTTAAGGACAAGACATTTTGTATATGTACAATAATAATGTTTAGCATGTCGGTCTGCGATATTTATTCGGACGAACTGATAAGTCGAATAATTTCGGTCCGAAATTGAAGCAGCACTAAATGGAGAGCGCACTAAGGGACTGTTTAGTTGGCAAATTTTTTGGTAAAACGCTACTGTAGCAGTTTCGTTGTTATTTGGTAAATATTGTCCAATCATGGTCTAATTAGGCTTAAAAGATTTGTCTCGTCCATTTCGTCTAAACTGTGTAATTAGTTTTATTTTTTATCTATATTTAATGTTTCATGCATGTGTTTAAAGATTCGATGTGACGGGGAATCTAAAAATTTTGGCAAAATTTTTGGCATCTAAACGGTGCCTAAGATGTCACCTTAATTTAAACTATGTTTAATCATTATTTCCTTAGCCATCCGGGCAGACCGCTGATTTTTTTAATTTAACCCTTTTTGATAAAAAATCACATTAAAAATCTAAACAAGGCCTAGGAAACAAAATACTTATTTAATGAATGGGCACCGGTGCTTCAACATTCATCGCTCCGGAATCTTTCATTTTAGGCATCAATACGTGTTGGCACCGGCTTGCAGTGTGCGCAGTAGTGCCTCAAGTGGAAAGAGAAAATTTTAGCATCACTCCAGACGCACACTGCGGAAGGCCTGAGCTCGGTGCCGTGGCCTACGTTTACGACACCGAGGTAACAAGTCATGGCGCCGAGGTTGGAGATCAAGGTTGGCGCCAAGACATGTTACCTTGGCGCCGTAGCCCATGACGCCAAACTCAGGGTCTTAAAAATAGATTTATGACGCTCAGAGATATAAATGTGAATTTTGACGAAAAAAATGATTAAATTGAAAAAAAAATCTGGCCTGTCCGCCTCCGTCTTTTTCACCAGTCTGGTACACACGAGCGCCAAACAAGGATAATTGATTTTCTTCCGGTTCTTCCACTCGGACGGGTATTCATCACGTTCATGTCACCGAAGACTAATCACAGCGAAGTGCTGACGGCTGATCCTGATCTTGGACTTATTTTCTTCCGCTTCACACTCCAGAGGCTAATCACCGGCATGGGTTGATCTCAGCCAAGCTAATCTCATGGATCATCGAGTTCGGAGTTCCTGATTTAGCGAGAGTGATTCCTAGCGAAGACTTGACGAGCAATCGTCAGCATACCTTAATGTCGGCCCACTCGGAGCATGTGTCGTCGCATTCGGCCGACTCCTAACCTTCGCTTAGCTCTCGGTCCATTCGGACAATTGGCCGCGGCAGCCTACGCCCAGTTGAGGAGAATTAAGCCAGTCCACCCATGGCCTAATATCCCTGTTAAAAAGCCATGGCCTAATAATAATTAAATTAATTCCAGTTGAGTTCAACTTCGTTGGCCGTCGAGTTTCCGCCGGACACAGATCTAATACATCCTCAGACCTCAGCTTGTGTTGCAAGTGTCCGGATCCTCTCAGTTCAGAAATTAACCGCAAATAAGCTATGTGAAAACACTCAGCGAATCGTCTTAACTTAGGATTTCGAAGTAGTCTTCTATATATATCTATTGAGCAAAACGTGACAAAACCAGTTTAGGATCAAAACTTTGACTTTCAAGTAATGCGAGAAAATGTTTTCATCGCGGACAATATCATTTTTAAATGGCAGATGTTTCACT
Source organism: Saccharum hybrid cultivar R570 (assembly GCA_038087645.1). Classification (NCBI taxonomy): domain Eukaryota; kingdom Viridiplantae; phylum Streptophyta; class Magnoliopsida; order Poales; family Poaceae; genus Saccharum; species Saccharum hybrid cultivar. The sequence goes on along the minus strand of JAQSUU010000191.1, from coordinate 2,109,017 downwards.
TTGCCAACATGGTCTTCTATACTCCCTCCATCCCAAATTATAAGGCATTCTAAGAATCTTGGAGAGTTAAAGGATCTCAAGTTTGACCAAATTTATATAATAAGATAATAATATTTATGACATCAATTAAGTATCATTAGATTTTTCATTAATTATATTTTCATAATATACCTATTTGATGTTATAAATTTTTGTAGTTTTCTTTATAATTTTGATCAAACTTAAAATGCTGTGACTCTTCAAGATTCTTGGAATGCCTTGTAATTTGGAACAAATGAAGTACAAGAGAGTGCCTCCAGCAACATGCAGGCAGTTTTTCGGCAATGGCATACACTCTTCTAAGTGAGCAAGTAGCAGTTGCATCCATAGCATACTAGTTGCCACTGTTTGATTTTTCTTCCAAGTAGAGCCCATCTATATTTCTTCTCTGAAACGATGTGAGCCTGAGCTTTCATTTTTTTTTGAATTTTCAACTGGGGAAGCGGGGACGAGTTCCCCGCCTGAATTTGTATTATGGCTTGTAGCCAGTCATCAAACGATAGTTACAAAGTACAGGCTTTGAGATTTACAATACAAGGAGGACCTACATCTCATATGGTATTAAATCATCAAGAAATTTGCACCAAGAATCAGCTAGATGTTTTTGCTTTTTCGGTAGTCTTGAGCGCTAAAGTTTGGCCTCCGAGGAACAGGCACCCAGAGTGTGCCGCAGAGAAGTTTTCTCCACGGAAGATGACTCCATTTCTTCTCTTCCAAATATTCCAGTAACATAAGCTGAAGAACATGGCGTACTGCATTTTGGGAACCTGTTGGATAGGCAGCATTCGATGAATGTCTCTCGCGGACGTTCCATCAGTTAGCTGAAGACCAAGCTTTTCCAGAATGCCAGGGCATGGGTACATTCAAAGTCTCAAAGATGATATGGCGAGGTCTCCTCATTTGCTCCACAGATTTCACATCTCGGACTGCCCACGATTTTCTCTTTGAATAGATTAACCCGACACTGAATTCTACCTTTAGCCGTTCGAGAAAAAATGAATTCTACCTTTAGCCAGCAGCCACATGAAAAATTGGTACTCGAGGAGGGCAGCGTTTTTCCAAATGAACTCTGAAGAAGGATCAGTACCTGAGGAATCTAGCTTCCCGAATGACGTTGAGGTACCATTACCAATGGATACAGTAGTGAGGGCCTGATAAAGTGGTAAGATTGATCTCAACAGTTCCCAGTGATTCAGTGAAAGCCTTGCAGATCACCTACCATGGTTGCCAAATTGACCCTTTTGTCTTTCCCAAGTAGCCCAAGCAGAATTTTCTGGACAATGGAGCCGATGGACAAGCTTAAGAAGCAAACAGATAAGCTTTCATTTTCTGTCCGAACCATCGGTGTTATCTGCTCCGGAACCATCGGAGAGAGTATCCTCACCAGTCGCTACCTCCTGTTTTGGTCGCAACCATCGCAGCAACCGATTTTCTGCAAGCCAGCAATTAACCATGCGAAGCTCAGCTGTGTGCAGCAGCTAGAGTTTAACAAAATTACTCATAAATGTCAATACGAGCATGGAGCCTGTCAATCTGGCGCTTCACGTTGCGCTTAAGCTCAGCAGCAAGGTTTTTGATTTCTCAGTTGCCTGAGCAGTGAGCATGGAGGCTCTGCAGACCTGAACGCTGGGAACAACGAAGAAGACAACGACCGCACGGCTGGTAATGATTCACATTCACACTCGAGTCAAGTGCTAGCGGTAACAAGTTTGAATAGCCGGTATCAGTTCCCAGCGTGATCTGATTACGGCTGGACTTAAATAAATAAACAAAAATGATTTAACGTCATCTGTTACGCATCTAATCGAATCACGTTACAAATAGCTAGATCACCTTATCCATTTCTGAACCTCAGAACCAAAAGACGAAAAGCGCGCGCATTCACGGCCGAAAGGGCTCCAATGCGGATAATATCTGCAACGCGCCGGGCTTCCCTCCAACCTCAGAAAAACCATCTCCTACCGGCTACCAGCTACTGTCCTAGACACTCCTACAGCCAGCCCCAGTGCTCCACTCATACTGTCACTTGCACCACACTCCACCCAGCTTCCCGCCCGCCTTCGCCATGGCCACGCTCGCCAGGCACCTTATCCTCTGCTCCTCGTCCCCCTCACAACGCCGCCGGCGGCCCCCGCCGCCCGACGCCACCGCAGGCGGCACGGACAGGCATCTGCAGCACCAGGCGCCGGCGCAGTCCACCACGCGTCGCCTGGCGGTGGCCGCGTCCGCGGCGCTGGCGGCCACGGCCGCGCTGTCGGCGCGCCGGCCCGCGCCGCCCCCTCCCGCGATGGCCGCTGAGGCGGCCGCGGTGCCCGCGCCGCCGCCGACGACGACGCCCGGCGGGACCGTGCCGCGGTGGGGCACCAGGTCGTACGTGCGGGAGCGGTACTTCGAGCCGGAGCTGACCGCCGAGGAGGCGGCCGCGCGCATCCGGCAGACCGCGGAGGGGATGCGCACGCTGCGGCCCATGCTGGAGACCATGTCGTGGAAGTACGTGCTCTTCTACGTGCGCCTCAAGTCCAAGTACCTCGGCCTCGACCTCACCACCGCCATGGCCGGCGTCCCCGTCGGCCGACGCGCTGACTACGTCCGCGTCGCGAACGAGCTCGTCGACAACATGACGGAGGTATGTCTATATGGGTACAATCGTACATTACAGCCTGTGCTGTGCCTCTGAGGTCTCAGCTGTACAGCTCCGCTAAGTGCTAAATGCTGAAAACTAAATGCGGATTCTAAATTTTCTCAAATAATTTCGCATCATGCATTTTGCGTGTGTGTTGTGCAGTTCGATCGCTTCGTGCGAACTCCCAAGGTCTACGAGTCCTACCTCTTCTACGAGAAGACGTTGAAGTCGCTGGATGACGTGGCAGAGTTCCTCGCTTGATGTACATATATTTTATAAGTAGTTCTATGATAATATGTACTCTGTCCATCCATAAAAGAAAACAACTATGTGAGTTGTGCCTGTCAAACTTGTTTAAGTTTGACCAAATTTATAATGAATAGTATTACCATTTTTATTTTATCTCCAATAAAGTTTACTACAAAAGCATATTTTATAATTAATCTAGTAGTATTTGTTTCGTATTATGAATATTAGTACTTTTTTATATAATTTTAGTTAAGTTTTGTTTGACTCCTCGAAAAACGAAAATTGCATTTTTTATGGGCGCAGATAGTATTGTACAATTTGGTTCATCATCCTGTTCAGCTAAGAATGTTAACACTTGGCCTGATCGGCAAAGGTACTTCAGCTGTAGCTGCAACTATGCTCTCCGACGCATTGTTACTTGCTGTATGGAATTGTATTGCAGTACTAAGTGCAGGCGATCAGATTAATTGTTCATATGCAACTATGCAGGAATTGTCTTCTCTTTAGAAAAGGAAAATCTCAGGCTTAGCAACCACGTACAGCTAATTCTTACAACGTTCAGCTTAACTGATGACTATCAAATAAAAAGAGAGAGAGCACATATTAAATAGAAAATTATGAGGAAAATCTCAGCCTTGGCAACCACGTACAGGAATTGTCTACTATTACTTTTCCATTCATACTTCACGAAGATATCCAAATCGTCAACCTCTAAAACTTCGGATGCCTTTTGGACCATCTTCTTAACGTCCTCACGCTGTGGTAATGCTTTAAATTAAAACACAGCTAATATGTTCCCTGAAGGTAGTCTGCAAACGTGAAGAATATTGTTTTTTCCTTAAAAACTTGATTGTTGTGCAAACATCAAATTGCGCAAATAAGGCCTGAGATCCCTAGAAAAATAGGCTCTCTCGTCCATCCCTTCGCCTCTTAGCCAATTCCCAAGCATATGAGATATGGATCTAGACAGATATAACCACATCAGATTTTCACTTACCAATCTTTATGTAGGATGCAAGATTTCACTGATGTAAGAAATGCTAAGATCACATGGCGCATATTGAATCCACTACAAAAAAAAATGTAATGTAAACTAAAATGTAGACAAATTCGTTGCTCAATAGACAAAACGAACTCAAACAACCAAATGGGCCACCCTAGGCCACAATTCTCTCAACCCAATAAGGGTTGTTCTAAGCTGAAAGGTGTAACATCCCACTTGTGGCCCAAATGGGCCAAATTCCGGTTGGGCCAAGCTACTGTAGCTGCGAGGGTGGGCTGTGGGACGAGGCTGTAGCTGCGAGTATTGTAGTGGCGAATCGGGCCAGGCCAAATTCGTGTTACTGTAGCATCACGGCACTGTGAATTCAAGGACGACCAGACCAGCTTAAAAGCTAGAGCCAAGGACGCATAATAATCTTCGATTAACTGTGTTGCACGAAGTGAAGACGAAAGCGCAAGCGGATTGCTACGTAGGTAGGGCTCACCCCTCGGTAGAGTGGGCCTAGGTTGTGTGCCGGGCCTGGGGCGTTATGAAAGGAGAAGGTTCGCTTGATCTCATCAAATTATTGTTGAAGTCATGTAACCGAATTACTCATCTTTTCCAGTTTTTGAAACTATTCAAGTTTGCTTCTGTGTGGTTTTAAAAGTAGCTTTGGCTGAGGTGGCACCCATATCAGCTATAGGAGAGACAAATCAAACTACATTGATAGTTCAAAGAGATCCATTAGACTTATTAAAAGTATTGTATTTTAAAGTCTCTTGTTTTTCAAAATAATGTTTGAGACCTGTTTTTTTACAAACAAATAAAACTCTTGCTTTAATGAGCTATTGGAAATTGTCTAACTACTGTGCAAGGCGACGAAAGGGGAACACTATCTTTCCAAACGCATACATCACACGGTCACAAAAAGTCACCAAGGGGGGCAGAACAACCATTTCAGACTCTCGAGAGTCGGTAGATGACCTCATCATGGTTCATCAATACAAAGTTCTAGCATGCAAAAGTGAAGAATATTATTTTTTTCTTAAAAACATGGTTGTTGTGCGAATATCAAATTGCGCAAATAAGATATGAGATCCCTAGAAAATTAGGTTTTCTCCTCCATCCATTTGCCTCCCAATTGCCTAACATATGGATATGGATCTAGACGAAGATAACCCCATTAGCTATATGAACAATGTTCTAAAATATTTCATGCTGAGACAAGGAATTCTCTAAGGTTTTTTGCGGATAAATCTTTATGTAGGATGCAAGATTTCATTGATGAAGAAATGCTAAGATCACATGGCACGCATTGAATCCACTACAACAAATGTAAAGTAAAATATAGATGAATTATTCGTCTCTCTATAGACAACAGACTCAAACGACCAAACAGGCCATCCTAGGCCACGATTCTCTTAGCCCAATCATGTTGTTCTAAGCTAAAATGAAAAGTTCGCTTGATCTCGTCCAATTATTGTCGAAGTCTAGTAACCGATTTACTGATATTCTCTAGTTTTTTAAGCCATTCAAAATTTCTTTCATGTGGTTTCAAAAGTAGTTTTGGCTGATGTGGCACCATATCAGCTGCGAGAGAGATAATGGAACTACATTGGTAGTTCAAAGAGATCAACTAAACTTATTAAAAAAATTATAATTGCATAAGAAAGTCTCTTGTTTCTTTTAAAATGTTTGAGGCCCTTTTTAATAAAAATTAGACTTAATCTTTGGTTGCCACATTGCATTTGATAGTGCCAGATGATAGTGACACAGGTTTCATCTTGGACAGCCTTAAATCTCAACTTAATCTACCGTTCTTTATGGAAAACATTATCACAATGAGCTGGGCAATTTTGACTATGCGCAATAGACATTATCTTCAGCAATATCCATCATTCAGTCCAAAGATGCAAACAAGTCCTCACTAAGGAATATGCTCTAGTTATTCTAAGAGCAAAAGCAAAGTTTCATCTACTCATTAACTTATGACTAGGCAATTATGTGTAATCCTCCTGATCTTTTTCTTGGCCTTCTTGGTTTCTTGACTTGACCCCTGTTTGTATCTTTGTATTTTTTGCACCTTTTATTTAATAAAAGCTTAGTGGGGGTTTCAATCCCTCCTGTTTCATCTAAAAAAATAGGAATATGCTATATTTCAGATGTCTGAAATATGGTAGTTTTTCATGCAACAGTCATGCTCCTAACTAGTAGGATTCCCTCATGTGCAACACAGTGACTGCCAACCGTCACAGACTCACTGTGTGTCACCATCGCGTGAACGTTCATGCGCCTGCGAGGGAGGAAAAGTGAAAAAAAAATTAAAACAAATTAAACTCTTGTTTTAAGGAGCTCTTTGAAATGGTCTGACTAACGTGGCGACGAAAGGGGAACACGCTATCTTTCCGAACGCATACATCACAGTATCACACGGTCACAAAAGTCACAAAGGGGGCAGAAAAACACAACCATTTCAGACTCTCGAGAGTCGGTATAGATGACCTCATCATCGTTCATCCATCGCGCCGCATCGCCAAACTTTGATCAGAGCCATCCATCATTCAAGCCATTTTGAGTGAACCGTCCAATCGTGCCGGAGAGAGCAGCACATCGTTGATCAACCTGTCGAGGTTCGCGAGCGACCTCGCCGCCGACCCCGCGGCGGCCTCTTTCCACTCCGCCGCCCTGCGCGCCATCTCCTTCCCCTTGTCCCCACCCATCGCCTCCCGTATCCTCGCCTCCACGGCCTCCCGCCGCACGTCGTCGCCGACCTCCATCGCCACGCCCCACTCGACGCACTTGTACCGGCAGTTGGTCTGCTGCTCCGCGAAGAATGGCCAGCACAGCATCGGCACCCCGGCGCCGAGGCTCTCCAGCGTCGAGTTCCACCCGCTGTGCGTCAGGAACAGGCCCACCGCCTCGTGCCGCAGCACGGCCTCCTGGTCGCACCAGCTCGCCAGGAGGCCCCTGCCCTCGGTCGCCTCCAGGAACCCCGGCGGCAGCGCCGCGGCCGAGGCGGTGTCGCCCTTCACGACGTCCGGCCTGACGATCCACAGGAAGTCGTGGCCGCTGCTCGCCAGCCCCCACGCGAACTCCGCCAGCTCCTGCCCGCTCATGACCGTCACGCTCCCGAAGTTCACGTACACCACCGACCGCGGCCGGGGCTTCCTGGCGTCCAGCCACGCGAGGAAGGACTGGTCCTCCCGCCACAGGCTGCAGCTCACCGCGTCGAGGGGGCCGCAGCGGACGACGACCTGCTCCGTGACGGAAGCGAGCGGGCCGATGGTGTATACGGCCGGGATGATGGCGCGCATGGCGTCGAGCGCCGGCTGCTCCAGCTTGTCGAAGGTGTTGATGACGACGGCGGACGCGTACTCCGAACGTTCCACCTCCTGTAGCTGGAAGGTCATCGGCACGTCGTTGGGGTCCGTGGTGCGGAGGAAGGTCGGGAAGTCCTTGAGCCGCATGTGCTTGCTCATGCCGGGCGCCCAGTCCACCGGCATGTCCATGAACCCGTTCGTCAGCTGCTCTTCGTCTGCGCCACAAAACAAATCACATGGCTTTCGACAGATTGGATAGGGATGCAGAGGACCAGAGGCTGCAGAGCATACCTTTGAAGGGGATGATGCCCCTGTCGATGAGGAGGCGGAAGTTGCGGTAGCCCATGTAGCCGCAGGCGCTGGCCGTCCAGAAGAGTGCGCACGGCACGCCCACCTCCCTGGCGGCGTCCACGCTGAAGCTCATCAGGTTGTCCGCCACGACGCACGTCACGCCGTCCAGCCCGGCGAGCAGGCTTCGCAGGTGAGGCGGGCAGTTGTGCTTGGTGGCGTAGCTGATGGTCGCCGGGTCCTGCGTGGCGTCGGCGTCGGACTCCGGCAGGCCGTCCGGGATGGTGGCGAAGCGGAACCCCGTGAGGCCCGCGACGGCGGCGGCGCCGCGGGAGCGGACGAGGCGGCGGTGGTTGTACTCGGTGTTGACGAAGGTGACGCGGAAGCCCCTGGCGTGGAGGATCTTGGCCAGCTTCAGCATCGGCGTGATGTGGCCCTGCGCCGGGAACGGCACGCACACCGCGTGCGGCTCCTGGCCGGTCGGCAGAGTAGCAGCGGCAGCGCTCATGTTTGCTTGCCTTCTGGCCACAGGCCACCTGGGACAATCGAAGGGATCGAATTGTTTCTTGTTTGTACAGTATACCCTAGCTTTTCTTGACTTGATTGTAGTTTACTGCAAAAATTGAGCCGGTGAAGACCGATGAGAAGCAGGCGACAATTTATCTTGGGCGACTATAATGGCACACACTTTTTGACTAGAACCTCACAACTTTTGTTTGATTGCGTTTAGCAAGTGTCTAGCCACCATCCAATTGTAGTGTCCTTTAATCCAACGATAGAACACAGTTATGCGGATCATAAGATAAATTGTCGATCCAGCAGAGCGAGCGAGTTCTTCGCGGCTCACGCCGATCCAGCAAGACGAGGCAACAATTGTCATGTATAGTACGCCAACACTTATCAGCTTGTCAATAGAGCTTAGAGCGACTTTCGCTTTACATGAAACTAACATTTGTGTTTGACAAAGTTTATATAAAAATATCATGTTTATTGAAACCAAATAGGTATATTTTTATTTTTCCATATTAAATCTTGTGTTACTATAGATATAGATACCCTTTTGGATTTAGTCAAACTTTACATGGTTTGGCTAAATATAGAAAACTAAAATTATTTTCTTTTTCAGAACTCAGGAGAGAGCCGTCAGCACTTGGGTAGCAGGACGTGATTCTTGATTAGGTCGTCCAGGTTGGTCAACGCCCTGCCGCCAGGCTGCGTCGCTCGAATGGCGGCCTCCTTCCACTCGTCCGCCCTCCGCTTCATCTCCCTCCCCTTGTCGCCGGCCATTGCCTCTCGTATCGTTGCCTCCAGAGCCTCCCGCCGCACGTCGCCGTCGACCTCCATCCCCACGCCCCACTCGGTGCACGCGTACCGACGGTTGGTCTGCTGCTCCGCGAAGAAGGGCCAGCACAGCATCGGCACGCCCGCGCTGAGGCTCTCGGTCATGGAGTTCCACCCGCCGTGCGTCAGGAACACCCCCACCGCCTGGTGCCGCAGCACCGCCTCCTGCTCGCACCAGCTCCCCAGGAGGCACCTGCCCTTGGTGGACTCCACGAACTCGGGTGGCAGCACGGCCGTCTCGCCCTTCACCAGGTCGGGCCGGATGATCCACAGGAAGTCGTAGCCGCTGCTCGCCAGCCCCCACGCGAACTCCACCAGGTCCTGGTTCGACATGGTGGTGACGCACCCGTAGTTCACGTACACCACGGACCGGGCCGCCCTGCCGTCCAGCCACCGCAGGCAGGTGTGGTCTTCCTTCCAGAGGCTGGCGCGGACCGTGCCGAGCGCTGCGGCGGCGTCGACGACGCCAGGGTCAGGGACGGCGGCGGCCAGCCGCTCGAGGAGGAGACTGAGCGGGCCGATGGTGTAGACGGGCGGCCGCAGGATGGCGCGCATGGCGTCCAGCGCCTCTGGCTCGAGCTCGTCGAAGGTGTTGAGGATGACGGCGGCCGCGGCGTTCGTGCGCGACACCTCGTGCATCACGAAGTCGAGCAGGATGTCTCCCCGCTGCATCGTGTAGATGAAGCTCGGGAAGTCCCTGAGCCGCATGTGCTTGCTCATCCCGCGCGCCCACCCCACCGGCGTGTCCAGGTACCCGTTCGTCAGCTGCGCTTCGTCTTTGAGAGGCGCGAGGCCTTCGTCCATGAGGAACTGGAAGTGGCGGTAGCCCATGTAGCCGCAGGCGCTGGCCGTCCAGAAGAGCAGGCACGGCACGCCGATCTCCTTGGCGGCGTCGACGCCGAAGCTCATGACGTTGTCGGCCACGACGCACGTCACCGGCGGCACCCCGCCATCGCCGTTGTTGTTGAGGCGGTCGAGCAGGCCCTTGAGGTGCGGGAGGCAGGTCTTCATGGTGGAGTCGCAGAGCGCGGCGGGGTCCTGCGTGGCGTCGGCGTCCGAGTGCGGCAGGCCGTCGGGGATGGTAGCGAAGTGGAAGCCCGGCAGGCCCGCGACGGCCTGGGGGCCCCGGGACCGGATGAGGCGGCGGTGGTTGTACTCGGTGTTGACGAAGGTGACGTGGAAGCCCTTGCAGTAGAGAACCTTGGCCAGCTTCATCATCGGCGTCACGTGGCCCTGCGCCGGGAGCGGGACGCACACCGCGTGCGGCTTGTTTTCGCCGGCTGCCATCTCTCGTCGACCGGAAAGGAGAGAGTAATGCTGCGTGCTATGTTCAGGAATTCTCTGTGGAGTGATGCGATCTTCTTCTGGATTGTAGGCGCTGATATATATAATAACATACATATACAGACGTGGCTCCCGGTGACGGTGAGTATCGTGTCACTTGCATTGGCAACTACTAAAAGAAACAAATAAGCTGATGTCATCGGTTGGTGCAGCTTAGAAAGGTTATATTTTTCTTGAGTTGCTATATTTCAAGTGTCAAAAATTTCAGCAAATAATTCTAGACAATCATGCATATAGGACAATTAAAAGCATAACTCATAAAAAATAATTCATAATTTTTCTATAACTAACCAAATAATAACAAAACTACATGTTACGTGGATAACAATAAAAACAGATAAATGAAACATACTAGCATGAGCAGTCCCCGGGAACAGTGAACATGGAAAGGAAATAGAGGCAAACAGGGGGAAAAAGGTAAACAATGGCTCCGATATGAACAGTACATAATAATGTTTGCTACAGTAGCTAAGGTGTAATCAAACCTATATATGGGTTTTATGGATTAGCTAGCCCGCTTACATCTCTAGCTGCAAGTCTTGATTCTTGAAATGGCATGCCACACCTCTGCCAGAGGACCTGCGATTCAGCCGTTAACTTTTGTCTTATTTTGGTCCATCAGCAGTCTTCTCGCGAGAGCCATAGTTGAGGCACAAGCACAAGTTATTGAGCAGGAAAATCTCGCGCGCCGTAATTTGGAACAATTGATATCATGTCATCGTTACCTGTCAACCAAATTTTATTGATGTTGTCAAAAAAAAAACAAATTTTACTGATCATAATAATAATAAACTACTGATGGATCGATTGTTATCATGTCATCGCTATCCTGCTGCCACGCACTCCATCGTTGATAGCTCAGTCAAATATAAAAAAGGTCGGCATGCATACCACGGCACTTGTGAATGAAATTGACAGCCATGCCAATGCTCAAAGTCACAACTGATTGAGCTATCAACGGGAAAAAAAAAGAAAAAAAAAACTAGCACAGCACGGGACACAGACACCAAAGGCTGTAGGGGACTGAACTTGTCCGCCAAACTCATCCATGCAGTAGACTACAGGAGCGGTTCGTTCAAGGAGCATGACAATAAGAACAGAGGAATCAAGTGGATGGATGGATGTGGGGAATGAAATTATAATATAAGCCTTGCCCTTTATTGTGATTTACTAGCTAGTTCTTGATGTTACCGCTAATTTTTTTTCTTATGCAAAAATGCTAACATAGAAGGCGAAGCCTCACAAGTCACAAGGCAACCAACACCGCTGCCAACCAGTGGCGGACCCAGGATTTGGCTACGACTAGGGCCAAATTTTAGTGGCAAAAAATCAAGACCCAAATTTTACTTGGTCTTCTTCATCTTGTACACTATAATTTTAGAACGGAATCAAAACTCTACGAAGTGCAAAGGACTGAAAAATGAAATTGGAAAAGGAAAGCGAAATGCAAACCAGGGTCGTAGCTGCTCGGTCCGCTGGGGGCTGCGGCGGGCGGGCAACCGGTGACTGGCCGAGCCGTTGAGGGTGCAGCGCCGCAACCAGCAGCCGCGCAGGCCAGACCTACGAGCCGCCGAGGGCGGAACAGAGAGGGCGAGCCACGGAGCCGGCGAGGGGCGGAGCACAGAGCGGAGGCCGGACCGCCGGAGGGGAGGCAGGGAGACGTGAGCGAGGCAGCGGATGAGGACGAGGACGAGATGCAAGCGAGAGCGAGTGAGGCAATGGACAAGGACGAGACGTGAGCGAGAGCGAGAGCGAGCAAGGCGGCGGAGTCAGACGAACGCGCTCTACGGCTGCCCTATTCCCAACTCGCTGACTCCTTGTTAGGCTGTTGGGCCAAAATCTGAAAAGTTGCTCCTAAAATTTCTAGGCCGCAACTAGGGCCATGGCCTAGTGGCCCAGTCCTGGGCCTGCCCCTGCTGCCAACTGAACAAGACAATCAATAGCCGATTAGCCTTCGCATTTTTTTTTGTGAGCAGCCTGCAATTTTGGAACCCGACACCCGTCAGGACGAGCGCGCGGCGACGACAGTCTGTCCTAGACTCCTAGGTCGGCCTGGCCGCTCTTACGTGTTGTACGTACCAAGTGCTCGCTGTCATGTTTGACTTGGGTAATGGACCTGAATGATCCGACCCTGTGTCCGAGCCTATACGTAGCATGGAACGGACTCGTCCGTCACCAGGGCCTCGTTTAGTTCACGTAACAGGGGAGAAAAACACTGTATCAGAATTCCTGTAACATTTCGTTTGTATTTGGTAAAAATTATCTAAATTTTGACTAACTAGGCTTAAAATGTTCGTCTCGCAAAGTACAACAAAACTGTGCAATTAGTTTTTAATTTCATCAACATTTAGTACTCCATGCATTTACCGATATTTTGATGTGACGAGGAATCTTCTTTTTGCATAGTGGAATTTGAAGAGAATTGGGAGAACTAAACAAGGCCCAGCTAATTCTATACGCTAGTATAAATGCATGACCGATCGGTTCTCTCAGATACCATCGGATGGCTCACAGTCCGAGCGAGGTGGTCCTCTAATCCAAACAGCGTCCTGTCACTGTCCGATTCTAGCGGGAGTAAGTCCATGCCGGGAATACGCACATGCACAAGCAAAAATCTCGTGTACACGCGTATATGCTTTCCGGAACCAAACAAAGCTGTGTACCTTACATGCATACACGTTCAATCACAGCATGCATACATTGTACAGTAATTAAGGATGAAAACGGTTGAAAACGGACTTACGATATAGAAAAACGAAAACAGTCGGTTCGAAATATTTCTACATTTAGCAATTAAAGAGTACAAAAAATAGTTAAAAATGGTTGTGAAACCAATTAAAACTGACAATTTTTTATGTTAAAAAACAGTTCATAATATAGAAAACAAAAATGGTCAATTCGGAATATTTCTGTTCCGTTTTCATCATAACGGTAATACACTAGGTCAGATTCCGAATCAACCTAATCACGCAAGCTGTCCCTTGCATGCATGCACATGTTGACATGTACTCCTGTGCCCCAAATTATCTGTCGTTTTGGATTTCCGTGCAGCAAGTTTGACTTGATTTGTAGAAAATACGTGTAATATTTGTATCTCCAAATAAATTTATTAAAAAGCTATATTCAAAGATTTTTCTAGTGATACCAATTATATACCATAAATATTAGTATTTTTAATATATATTTTGTTAAAGTTGTTCGTCGGGAAACGAAAACGACAGATATTTTAAAACGGAGAGAGTATTTGAACCTTCCCTTGTTTTTTATTTCTCATCACGTTCCATGTTGGTCCAGCACCCCCCAACCCAATCGAAGTTGTTTTCCTTCTTGAACCTTGGCAAATCAATCACGTCACGGCTGAGTTGATCTCGGGCATGCCATATCTGCGTTCTTCTGAACCGGACAGAACTAGGTACCTCGGCCGAGATGTCTTTGCCGGAAACATCAGCCTGCAGGAATTCTCAGCACAATTTGGTCTAACGTAATGGCGTGTTTGGTTCAGGCATCCAACTCATGCGGCATGGAGCCGTGGAGGTCCAGCACTCCAGCATGGACTCGTCAGGCAGTTTCTCGCGGAACCACCCCGTCCGCATTCGTAGGCAGGTGAAGTGCTACACGGAACGACCTCACGACGGATGGGATGATGACGTACTAGGATTGGATAATTCTGCATGCCCTCTTCACGCTATGAATCTCCGTAGACAATACAGCCCCTACACTCGGGGAGTTGTGCCTGGAGCAAAGTGCCAGCAATTTTTTCATCCCCTTGATTTGCATGTGAGAATTTGCATGCAGTGACGTCATAGTTTTTTACAAACTAAAAAAAAGTCATAACTACGAGTATTCAAATTAATAAATTCTAATGACACCAACATATTTTTTTGCTATAAATCATTTAAAATAAAACTGCACATGAATATATTTAGATAAAATTTTATTAACGAACATTTATCTCATGAAGATATAACTTTTTTTAGCAAAGGTGATGCTTTAGGTTTAGAAAACAAGAAAAACATATTCCATATCTAAGAGAGTAAATTATAGGTTAAGTGTGGTATTATAATACACGTGAAAATAAAAAAGAGCAACAAAATTTGTAAAATATATAGATTTAGATCATTAAATAAATAGGAAAATAAAGAGATAGAACAAAGCATAAAGGAAAGCCACATAAAAGAGAGAAAGTTAAAATAACATCACATACCTAAAACTGTACTATATAATCTGTAAATACTCAAAGATGATTGTAAAGTTGGTTCGGGTTGGGGGACTACTACTTTTATAGGGGTCGCAATGGCTTTACTCATGATATTCCTATCTATAATTTTAGAAATTTATAATTTTTCTGTTTTACTGGACATAATTTTAATGAATTAGGTTTGTCATTGTAAATATGTCTACGAAGACTTTTGGAAAAACGTCAATGTTTGCTGGCATATGTAAACATCTTAAAATACATCACAGAACACCACATGCATACTACTGAACATCACGTGCGTACCATATATCATGGAATACAGGAAAGTAAAAAAAGCAAAATATGAAAATAAATTTGTCAGTGTTTTGTAAACCGGACTAATAAATATATACGATTGTCGCGCCGCTCTAGGAAGATGATGGTAGTATCTAAAAGACACGAGGATTTATACTGGTTCAGGCCGGAGCCCTACGTCCAGTCTCAGAGATGATCGAGTGCGTGTTACTCGCTTGAATGCTCTGAAGTTCTTACAATGGGAGGGGTGCAAGAATGGTGGAAGAGGTAGGAGACCTGGAGCTAGGAGACGAGCTGCTCGAAGGGAAGCTTCAGAAGCCCTTCTACGTGTAAGAATAAGTGAATGAGAGTTGGATCCCCCAGAGGGGTGCCCTGGCATCCCTTATATAGAGTTCGAGGCCAGGGCGTATACATGGAAAAAGGTTCTCCCGACCGACGGGTTGTGAGCCTGAGGGAGGTCCTAACTAACTTGGCTTGCAAGCTACACCGTCTTATGGAGCACGTCTGGGCATGGTTGTCGTCATGGTCTTGTGGCCACGTCCAGCATGGTGTGATGTGGTGCCACTGTGCCGGCTATGGCGGCACTGTAGGCACGATGGTTGTAACACCCCAGGTGTTTGGCTTCCACATTTGCACTTGCATTTCATAAGCATGAGCATCATTCATCTCATTTATGCATTTGTTTTGTTTGAAACATGAATATGCAACATGTCAATGTGTGTTGTTTCATAGTTTCTTGATTTTGAAATGTAGTTTGTGCAACATGTATTTTCCATACCTTGAAACATGTCAAACCTGCTGGGGTAACATGACAAGCTTAAGCTTTGCAACAAAGTCATGAAACATGTGAAACATGGTTTTGAAACAAATGAAGTAACTTGCATGTTTTGCTTGTTTCAACATATGTGATACTTAGAAGTTGGTGTAACAAATGGGTAGAGTGGTTAATTATGTCCTAATACACCTTAACTACACTTAGGATAATTAGTGGAGCACTGTTCATGTTAACCAAATTGACTAATTTGCCCTCTAGGAACCATATGATGACCTACAGAGTGTTTTTATTTAACTGTTTAAAAAGTCCAGCCTAGAGATCTTGCATGGATGTGCACCCTTAAAGAAAGTTGTAGCAAATTTGTTAAGGAACAAAAGTTGTTTTAGGGTCATCTCATGAAAATGGCTAGACCATGCTCAAACAGGGCCCATAAGTCAGTTGAAGTGATGTCCAACACTTAGAAAATTTTCTGTCTAACATGAAAGACCGGGCGAAGGCTTGTCGGTGTGCAGTGACTCTGTCTGTGTCGATTAAGGACCGATTCTTAGAGTCTTTCATGTTCATATTGAACGCATGCCTCTCTCTTAGTTGGCCAGGTCTAGAGACCGACCACAAAGCTGAGTAGCTCAACTCAGGGCGGGCTCCGGTATGTATAAAGTTCGCCTATGAAGGGAGTCGTAGATGTGAGTCCAAGGGCAGGTGATTTAAAAGTCTTGATCATCCTGGCAGAAGGGTAATCCCTGAGAGTGCTGGCGCTGACCGAACCCGTGAATTTGGTTCCTGAGTTGTACCAAAGGTGACCCACGACTACTCTTACAAAGTATGCCAGGGTGAGAGTTAGGAATACCCTCTCAGCTGAGTTGTAATTCGATTCGAGTCGACGTCTCTTACCGGTTAGTGAGAACTTGACGGGCTTATCTCCAAAGTAGATGCACTAAATAATAATTATGGTTCAGGAATGATGATATGATGTTGATGGCCTTATTATACCTGCTATGGTTAATATTGTTTGCTCCAAATAAGTGAGTGCTCTAGTACAGGTGCTAATATAGTTGACTGGTAAATAATGATGAACTTGAGGCTAAGTTTAATTGGTTACTTATGCTCCTAAGTTGTTTTATGCAAATGTGTCAAGCTTAGCCCGCTTTATAAGACTTGCATGATCCTTGGTGTCCTTTATTTCTGGTTTTTAATGGGTAAGTCTAGCTGAGTAACTTCTCATACTCAGGGTTTATTTCCCACCTGTTGCAGATGACCTGTTCTATTCTGGGTGCTACAAGTATTGTCTCCTCCCAGCCGAAGATGAGGACTAGATCATTGGGCGCGATCCCTGCTAGTTATCTTACCTAAGATGCTTTTGTGGGACATGACTGCTATCTGAAAATGTATTTAAACTTATGAAGTTATGTATCGAACTAAGTTGCTTCCACGAAACAAACTCAGTTTGTAATATTTTTATTTTGGACTTCGATGGATGTAATCCGTATGCTACTAGTGAAATGTTGTAACAGATGATGTGTTGTGTTGAATCACTATGATATTGGTTTGTATGTCGAAAGTTGTTTGAAATCCCTCGAGATTTTTGGACTACCGGGATTATGGGAGCTTAAGTACAGGAATTTGATCACTGCGGTGATTATTTTTGTACTTACATTCTTATAATTTGGTCGGTTCTATTACAATGGTGGTTCACTAGCTGTATTGTGCAACGTGATCTTCGCGTGGTCTTTGTCATCATCTCCTAGTTTCCTAGGGCGTCTTACAGGAGTTGGTAGTTGTCCCTAGGTCGTCGGTCGCCCTATTGGCTGGAGGAGCTAAGGGCCACGATCCTGATCATTCGGGTCATGGCCCTCGTCAGTCTAGATGGCCTCTAAGTCAAGGCCTTCATCGTGGATCCTATCCCGTAGTGGGTGGAGTTTTACATGCATCTTATCAGACCGTATCTGGCCGGTGGTTAACATATCAGTCATCACTGCCTTGGGTGGTGTTGTCTTGTCTGTGCTACGTGGCGCAAGGACGGCATCTGACCGGACCAAGGTGACCGTTGTCCCCTCGGTCCTTGTGAGGTCAGATTGGAGTGCTTAACCTTGTCAGAACGGGCGTGCCTGGCTATGCTTGACCTCTCCCCGTTCTTCTCCGGGGTCGTGTGGTGGAGAGGTCGTGCGTCGTGCGGCTAAGTCTGCTGAAGGGGTCATGGCCAACCTCCGCCTTAGGGCTTGGCCTGATTCTCTTGGATCAGCTAGGCCTCGATCGTTCGGGCCTTTGCTAGCTGATATATTGTGGGCCGTGTGGCCTACTAACTAATCGGTGCCTTGAGACACCCCGGGGTTATAACCTTGATAGTAGCCCCCGAAGATGTGTGTGCGTTTATGCGCGGGTTCGTAGTCGTGGCCTGCTCGAGCTTCGTCGCTCGACCCCTCACGGGCTGGTGTGTTTAATGTGGTAGGTGGCCATTTCATTCAGCCTTGTCAGGATGTCCTGACAACATGGTACGCGATTGTTGAGCCCTACCGTGTTAGTGTCCCATGTTTTGGGGTTCGTGACCCAAGCGGGGCCAAGTGGTCTCATCGACGCTGTACCAGCCCTGTCTTTGGGAGGATCATGATTTTCTTAACCTCACTCGGGCATCTGACTTTGGCTGTGACCTCCATGGTTCGCCACGCGGCGCGGGGGTTTTAGGCTACTTAGTCCGTCCCTAGCCTATAAATGGAGGCATTTTTTTCCCATTTTGAGGCACCCATGACCATAACTATGAACTGTCTTTTTTCTTCTCTGAGCGGCTAGGAGTTGTGAGGATAAAGGACTGAAGAGAACCGCGTGGTTCTCGTTTCATGTCCCACTGGGGTTGCCGGTGGTGCCCGGAGGCTGATGGCACCCCTTTGTCAACCGGTGCTAGAAGGAGACTTGCGAGCGAGGAAGGAACTGGTGGCGTGGCTACCTGTAGGGGGTAGTGCAGCCTTTATGACATGGCTGCACTTTGTCCACCCTTTTGCTCCATCTTGGCACTAGAGCGATTGCTGAGGTGCTTGTTGGAGCTAGGCAGCTTGCCGCTGTCTTCCTCCTGTGCTCTGTTCCCTGTGGGCTGCAACACTGCGAGAGGGCTTCCGAGTTCGTTTTGCTTTGTCTCACCTCCCCCTGCAGTGTTGCCCCCCGAGGGTTCTTTTAGTGATACCACCACTAGGGTGTGGTGGTATCAGTTTTGCATACCTAGTGTGCAAATCGACCGCATATCACTTTATAATCATGAAACATGAATAAAAGCTCAAGGAATACTCCTTCCAGAGTTATTGTGGCTTTTTGCAAGGCCATGGTGAGCCCCTGGGCTGTCTGGCTAGATTTGGGCCCCTTGGTGTTGAACCAAGGTTCTCCGAGTGGGTCATCAACCTTCCGCTATGCAGGGTAGCATAGTTGCGGGGCAACCTTGGGCCTTTCCGCTTGGGTCCCTTGATCTTATGTTTGTTGTATGTTGTTTGGCCACATGTGCTTTGTGGTTATGTTATCCAAGTGAGATCTCATTGATCCCCGAGCGGTTTGACCAGGATTAGGTTTATGAGTTCGGGGATGCGGACCTCGGGTGAGTCACTGATCTCTCGCCACACGGGGCGATGAGTGAAATCCCTAGTTTGGTTTTGGATAATTAATGAAACCTAGGGACTAATCATTATGCTAAGTGTGTAGACATGAAATGATAAAGTCCCATGCCAAGTGGTGAAGCCTATATGATCATGGTGATGATAGTGACGACCAAAATGTGATCAAGGGCTTACGTGGAGAGGAGAAGAGGCAAAATCATATGGAGCTCAAGGAAAAGGTATAGATAGGATTTGCTTTTGGTGATCAAGACACCATAAAGGGTGTGATCACACTTAGGATCGATAGTCGTACTATAAAGAGGGGAATTTCCGGGGCTATTGATCACTTAAGTGCCACTAGATGAGGATTCATTTGCATATGCATTTAGATCTAGTGGAGAGCTAACCTAACTCCTTCAAAATGATTGCAAAAAATGTTAACACATGCATATGGTGATGTACACTTGGTGGTGTTAGCACATTTGCGAAGGAGGTGGAGTTTAAGCAATAGAGATGGGTTTAGGACCCTCTCTCTCAGCGCTTTTTGGGAAGTGGAAACGCTATTTTCTGAGCGACCAGACATGGTGGTCGAGCCGACCGGATGCTAGGGTCACGTCCAGTCAGTTCACACCACGTGTAGTGAGCGCGCGCACCAGCGCGTCTGGTCACTCGTGGGACCGACACGTCTGATCAAGCCCCAGAGAAGCTGCGACGCACGCGAGGTCGATCGGACGCGGTGGCACGTCAGGTCACGATCGATCGGACACATCAGGTCATGAGTGGGTGCTTACTAGAATCAACCAGATGCTGGCACTGTGGTGTCTGGTTAATACAAGCAACGCATTCAGTCAGGCCTCTCAGCAGCGTGAGCATCTGATGACCGGACGCTAGGGCGCGTCCGATCAGTTCTGATCGGCACGTCCGGTCACTTGTCTGCGTGTGTGACTTCATTTCATGACCATTGGAGATCGAACGAAAAAAATTGAAACGGGCCACGTGGTGAGCATCGGGCGGTGGTGTGAGACTCGACCGGACGTTGTGTCCGCGTCCGGTCAGATCGACCACCGCGTATGGTCAGCACGACAGCAGCTGGGTCAAGTGCCTAACGACTACTTTGTGTGGGGCTGCTTATAAATATGTGTTTGGCTAGTTTGGGGAGGTTGCTCTTGGAAATTTTGACTCTCTAACATCCTCCTAAGCTGAGTACATCCCCTCCCACTCATCTCCCTTGCTTGATTGCCTAATCAAATTGAGATTGAGTGATCTCAAGTGTATTTGCTTGTGAGTTTGCATCTAGTTGGCACTTGTGTGTTCTTTTGCTGCGGGATTCTTGTTTCTCTTGGTGGTTGCCGCCACCTAGCGGCTTGAAACAGCGGAGGAGGTCTAGCATGAGTTGGAGGTTGTTCATGGCCGGCTCCGGTGACTTGTGAGGGACTTTGCACCTTCCCCGGCGAAGAGCCATAAGGTAGCTCTAATATATTGCGCGTGTCATTAGTTACCTCACTAGCGGTAGGTTCTTGCGGTGCTCTTGGAGAGCTTGGGTGTGGATTCCCAATTAGCCGCCGAACCACGTAGTGTTGGTCGACACAACAGGGACTAGCGTGCTGGCAAGCACGTAAACCTTAGGAGAAAATCTTGGTGTCTCTCTTGATTTTGTGATTGATTGTCTCCCGGTGATTGGCTTCACTTTGGTATTCTTCATTGGTTCACTTGCCTCTACACGTCGGTATAAAATCATCTTCCCATCGTTTACTTACCGCAACTTTACCTTGTGTTATAGCTTGTTTAGTTGTGTTTGTTCTTGTTGCTAGCACTCTAGATAGTAGTAGTTTTAGCAACCTAGCTTGTGTGTGCCATAGAGATATTAGATAACTAGAATTGCAACTAGGTGGATTGCTTAACACTTAGAGCTAGAGCAAACCGCATTTATCGCCATTTGTGTTACTAATCTTTGCTCTAGTAATTTTTAGAGTTTTAATTTAGGCTATTCACCCCCCTCTAGCCAATTTGGACCTTACAATGAGGTCGTCTAATGACCTTGGACCTCTCCTCCCAAGTGCTGGTGAGCTCGAGGATGCAGGCTTCGAGTGAGTCATTGGCCTCTCACCGCGTAGGGAGGCAAAGTCATCGAGCGACCTTGGACCTCTCCTCCCGAGTGTCTGCGAGCTCGAGAGGGTAGGCTTTGGGTGAGTCATTGGCCTCTCACCGCATGGGTGGCGAGGTCCATTGGCAACCTTGGACCTCTCCTCCCAAGTGCTGGTGAACTCAAGGATGCAGGCTTCGAGTGAGTCATTGCCTCTCACCGCGCAGGGCGGCGAGGTCATCGAACGACTTTAGACCTGTCCTCCCGAGTGTCTGTGAGCTTAAGGGTGTAGGATTTGGGTGAGTCATTAGCCTCTCGCCGCATGGGGTGGCAAGGTCATCTAGCAACCTTAGACCTTTCCTCCTGAGTGTCTACGAGCTCGAGGGTGTAGGCTTTGGGTGAGTCATCGGCATCTCGCCGCGTAGGGCGGCGAGGTCATCTGGTGACCTTGGATCTCTCCTCCCAAGTGCTGGTGAACTTGAGGATGCAGGCTTTGAGTGAGTCATTGGCCTCTCACCGTGCAGGGCGATGAGGTCGTTGAACGATCTTAGACCTCTTCTCCTGAGTGTCTGCGAGCTTGAGGGTGCAGGCTTTGGGCGAGTCATCGGCCTCTCGCCGCACGGGACGGCGAGGTCGTCTAGTGACCTTGGACCTCTCCTCCTAAGTGCTGGTGAATTTGAGGATGCAGGCTTCGAGTGAGTCATTAGCCTCTCACCACGCAGGGTGGCGAGATCATCGAACGACCTTGGACCTCTCCTCCCGGCTCCTGAGTGTCTGTGGGCTCAAGGGTGCAGGCTTTGGGTGAGTCATCGGCCTCTTGTCGTGTGAGGCAGTGAGGTCATCTAGCAACCTTGGACCTCTCCTCCCAAATGCTGGTGAACTCGAGGATGCAGGCTTCGAGTGAGTCATTGGCCTCTCACCGCGTAGGGCAGTGAGGTCATTGAACAACCTTGGACCTCTCCTCCCGAGTGTCTACGATCTCGAGGGTGCGGGCTTTAGGTGAGTCGTCAGCCTCTCTCTGCATGGGGCGGCAAGGTCGTCTAGTGACCTTGGACCTCTCCTCCCGAGTGTCTACGAGCTCAAGGGTGCAGGCTTTGGGTGAGTCATCGGCCTCTCGCCGCGTGGGGCAGCGAGGTCGTCTAGCGACCTTAGACCTCTCCTTCCGAGTGTCCTGCGAGCTCCAGTGTTACTTCATGAGGAAGGCGTTGTCATGTAACTTTTAGCTGCCCGTGGCGCTGATCCCTCCTGAGCGGGATGCTAGTCCTCATGGGTGTGTGAGGCTGGCCGCAAGTCATGGTTTTGAGATGTGAGGAGGAACCGGCCACGGCCTGGTCCTGGCTATCAGGATTGCTCGGGCCTGGCTCTAGCTTCCTCTGTTGTCCTTTCCAACCCCAAAGGGTCATACTACCTTGTTGTAGGTAGGTTTTTGTTTTCGCCCCATGTGGGGAGAGCCTTGTCCACCGTAATCACGCGGTTAGAGCGGTGCACCTCATTGGGGCTGATGGGTAATTCGAGTAGGACCCGATATCCTCCCTAATTAACGTGGAGTTCGGCTGTGCCTCATTGAGAGATGTCCCATAAATCATCAGCATCAAGCCCGTTGGCCCCCGCTGCCTCTACAGTGGTCAGAGGGCAAGAAGCCTCCTCTAGAGGGGGTTAACCCGGGTGACTTCAAAGCAGACGACTCAAACACAAGGTGAGATGGTTGTGTGGCTTCGCACCACGGATAAGAGCCACAGGGGGCCCATCTCATCCTGCCCCTATCCCTATGTGTCCTCGAGCCCATCTAAGGACCAGCTCAAGAACAAATTTCCTAAGTATGACTCAAGGTCGTATCTGCGGTGGGTCGCTCTTATGCGTAGATTCAAGGGCGTGTGGCGTCCTTGATTGTGGTGCATTGATGGCGCCCACTCGCGAGTAGCGAGGCATCTTCTGAACGTAGGCATGTAAACCAAAACGACACAAAAAAATAAAAATATGCAGGGCCTACATAGCCAAGATTATCACGTGGGAGGTCACCGCTCCATCTTCTGCCCCGTCGTTGCCCCTGGCCTGATCCATTGCTGAGTTTAAGCTTTGCTCAAGGGCTGACAAAGGTTAAGCTTGGGGGAACTTGTTGACGGTCATTAACTTCAATTATAAACCATCAACATAACCTGCATGTATACTTAATTCTATCACCAAACATAGGTATAGGGGTTTAAAATGACAAATTCTATAAGTTATGGTGAATCTGCGTTTTCAGAAGGGTTTATCCAGAAAACTGCCAAGGGGGACCTATTCGTCAAAGTAAATCACGTTTATTCGTAGCGAAACCAACATGGGAAGGATCTAGAAGACTCTAGGAGGCTCTCCACCAAAGCAGACCCCGAGGGACTACCATGTGGGGCCAACCAGCCCCACCTACAGGCCGGTTGGCCTGTGGGTCCCACTAGTCAGCCTCCGCTTTGTTTGTCGGTTCCCCATCGTCTTCTAGATTGCATCTACGCCGTTCTTTTAAGTTGGTTTGATCTGAGGGTCTAGGATTGACACTTTGGCCTATATATACCAGCCCCTACCCTCCTCCCTCAGCAGATCCTGAAATCCTAATTCATATTCTCCTTGTTAGGATCAGAGCCAGCTATCAAGAGAAGATTAGTCCTCCGTAGGATCTAGTCTTGTACATAATAGTGAGGAAAGAGTTTGGAGGAGGTGCTAGCCTGTTGGTGCTCTCTCTATGGCTTGTACCTTAGCGGATTCAAGTTCTACCTGAGCTTGCTTCTGAGATTCCTCTAGTAATCAACTTCTGATTCAAGTAAGCATTGTGTTTATATTGCTCATTAGGTACGTGACTCTTTTGAGTGCTTTATTCTCTTCCTAGGGGTGCTTGGACTTAGGTTAATCATGGATGCATCCTGCATTTTGGATCGGTGGTAGCTCATGAGGGTGACTCTTATAGCCTCGTTAAATCCTCTATAGTCCACCTCCTATTTGTAAGGGCACGTAGGACGCGGTTGCGAAGGAAAGCACCCTCTGCTAGTGTCTTTACCTAGTAATGTCCCTAGTTGAATAATAGAAGACAACTTACCCAAGTCAAAATTAGAGAACCTAGTTTTCCTCTCTATGCTCCTATTCATCCTAACCTTGTTGCTACCCTTAGTTAAGTTAGACCATAGTTAGTCTCAAATGTTTTCCTATGGATACAATACTTGGAATACTTCCGGGTGAAAGCTATAGCGGTATCCGTGCGCTTGCGGATTTATTTATGTGTGTTAAAATATACCAACAACATGGATATAAACATGATTACATACTTGCATAGTGGACCATAGTACACGACAGGGGTAAAAACGGTATATCAAGGATAGTGGACACACATATGGGCCAACCTCAAGGATAAAAGGAAAACAAAGAATAAAAGAATGTTCCTACATGGAGCCAACATGTTCTAATATAGCCATGCAAAGAACAGTTAATAATCATACAAGTTATATGATTAGAGTTAGAACTAAGTGTGAGATGGACGGGGAGATCCCCGGGCACTGATTTGCCAGCAAGGCATACAAACTTTATGAACTCCTACACGATACCCGAACGTGGGGGGTTACAAGGGACAAATAGGGTTGTCACCACCCACCGCCTACCCCTCAACCGTAGGGCACCATCATATATGAAGGTTCCCGTGTACCTGAGCACCATGCTCGTGTACAAGAAAACTACCCATATTCCTCCGGGACTTCGACCCTACGGATCGACAAGTAAGAATATAGGCAAACTTGAAGGAACGATGAACCATCACCCCAACCCTAGCTCTACTTCTACTCATATAAATCATATGAATGATTAAGCATGAAGTTGAACATGTAAGATCATGACACACAAACTATATGTTGGTTCATATATCATGATAATAACAAGATAACTATAGTCTAGTTCTATAGCACAACTATATAAATGATATGAGAGCATGACTATGGAAGAAATTCTCTTTGTATTCATACCAATTTCTTCTCTCTTCTCTTCCAAGGAGACAAGCTCTCCAAGTAGCTCTTGCTAGCTCCAAAAACTACTACTGAAGCTAAGAGAGTATAAGTAGAGAGAGGTGAGGTGATGTCTCCAAATGATGTGTGTGTTGTGAGGTGAGAACTAGCCCTCTATTTATACTAATTCTTGGTCAGTTTGGCACATGTATTTTTGGTAACCACCGAGAACCACCGTAGAAAAGTGGGGCCGAGAGGAGGCGGTGGGGGTACGGCCGCACCTAGGGTGTGCCCGCACCCTGGTGGGCCCTCCTCGTGACCGCCTTCACCTGGTTGGTTCCTGGATAGGCCTAGACCCTGTCCACGGTGGTATTCTGCCTAGGTAAGTTGTGTAGGTGGGCTCCTCTATTCATTCCCTTTGAGCATTTCTGCATTACACTTTTCTGGATGGCGCTTTTCGCTTAGTTTTGTTTGTTTTCCACTTTTATTCGAATGTGTGACCTACAAGACATGTTTTCTCCAATACAAGTGAAACTAGGTCAATAGTACATGCATATGTGTCAAAAGTATGTTTATTCCTCCTATTTTGGATATTAATTGGCGGTCGAATGTTGTCGTTAGTGATCACCAACACCCTTCACCCTTGCTTAGTACCTCAAAGTCTTTCCTTGATATCTTCACCAACTCAAGCCATCAAGTCACACTTAGTGTTGAATCATTCATTTAGATTGTTTGTATAAATGTCTTTCAATGTAGCAAGCTTTAGAATGTGAGACCATTCCATATGCAATCCCTTATGTCTCATTAATAAGTTCTTCAATGTGCTTGCTTTCACATAAGCCATAGAAATCCCACAATTGAGTAAGCCTTGCATGAATTACATTTGCATTGTTGTCTTGTGTTTGAACTAGATTGTTTCCAACAATACATCATTTTTTGCTTTCATTAAGTACCTGTGAGATAACCTATTTCCTGTCCACACTTAGCAAATGGGTTAGACCTTTAATCACGTTGTCATTCAATCATCTAAACCCCACTAAAGGGCTAGATGCATGTTGATGGTAGTTACCATCTATCATAAACCGTTAATAAAACTTGAAATCATACATGAAAATGATCACCAACATAGACTTAGGGGTTTAAACTAAATTTTCAGCAGGGTTTATCCAGAAACTGTCAATGTGGATCAAATCGTCAAATTAAATCACGTTTATCCATAACAAAAACTACCCCAGAAGGTTCCAGAAGACTCGGGATGGCACCACACTAAAGCGGAGACTGAGGCGCCGCCAGGTGGGGTTGAGCGGCCCAACTAGCAGGCCGACCGGAACCTAGCCCCACCTATCAGCCTCCACCTCACTACGTCGGTTCTCCACCATCTTAAGGATTGCATCTACGCTGTTTATTAAAGTCGGTTTGATCTGAAGGCCCAGAATTGATGCTCTGGCCTATATATACTGGCCCCTGCCCCCTCCCTCTACAATCACCATAAGTCAAGATCATATCAGAAATTAGTGTTTCTAGAGAGAAGAGAATATGCTCCAATTCTTTAAGTTCTAGTATAGGTTAGCTAGCAAGGTTCAAGTAGAGTTTAGGCTATTGCTCAGGATTTCAGATTTGCCGTCTGGAGGCCGATATATCCATTGTATCCCTCTTATTTTATGACTTTGTGCTACATCAATATTATGTTGTCATTTATTATGTTCCTAGTTTGTTCTACTTATATGCTTGATATAGTTATGATTGATGATGAATATATGCATATATTCACAAAGCGATTAGCTCAATACTCAAGTGAGTTAAGTGGTCGACATTATGTAAGCGTGGTGCTTAAATACTATTGACCTGTGGATGCATTCTACACTCTAGGACATATGGTAGATCATGGATGTGACACTCCCATTAAGTCCTTTATAGTCCACTCCCTATTTGTAGAGCAAGTAGAACTCGGCTGCAAAGGGAGTCAAGCTCTATTCTTGATCTTCCTTTGTAATGTTCTTTATGCATAGATCCAAAGTTAATTATGCTATAGATGAGAGTGTATATACTTGGGTGTACAATAGACTTAGTAAATAAGGAATGACTTAGGAATCTTTTACTCTTAACTAATCTCCTGCCTAGCCATACTATATTTATGAGTATCTATTTCTATCTCTGGAATACTATCAATGCCTTACACTTATCATTCATTTATCATTTGACTTACCCCTGTTATAGCATGAGAGTGATTACATCATAAGTATACATATTTGTCAATATCTCTGTGCCAACCCCATCGCTCCTCCCTATGGATAAAATATAAATAATGATACCTGCTATACTCCCAGGTAAAATGCTACAATGGTATATTATCTCTACGCTTGCGGATTACTTTATATATATATATATATATATATATATATATATATATATATATATATATATATATATATATATATATATATATATATATATATATATATATATATATATATATATATATATATATATATAACAAACGCATTTCTGGAATCATTGCTAGGGATGACAACTTAGTATTAAGGTGATGCTAAGAGATGTCAACAATCATTTCTAGCGCCGTTGCCAGGGAAGGACACATGGCTAAAGAGAATTGATCAAATAAATACTTACTGATGAAATCATAACACCTCTGCTTTAGTAGGCTTACATTTGTTTGTCTTTGTTCATATCTTATACATGGTATTGTAGGATTGGTTGTGATTCATCAACAAATTCTATCAATCACAATCAAACTAATCAAGAGGAAGTTCAACACCAATTTTTGAAGTTATGGCTAAAAAGACTCCATGTGAGTTCTCTGCTCCAAGCACTGAGAACGTCCGCACTGGACCAATACTCAAAACCAACAACCTTGAGTTTGAGCTCAAGCCAAGCCTCATCAACATGGTGCAAGCTACTCCATTGAGTGGAAAGGCACATGAAGATGCTAGTGCTCATCTTCAAAATTGTCGATGAAATATAGTCGGCAGTCTACCTAGGGGTATGCCTAAGGTAGTAGATTATCGACAGACAGATGCGCAAGCTCCAAACAAGATGGTGACGCAAGGCAGACATGAAGTTTTATCCAGGTTCGGCCGCCAAGAAGGCGTAATACCTACGTCCTGCGTCTGATTTGTATTGTGGTATGTCAATGAGAGATGTTTTTTAGAGGGGTCCCCTGCCCGCCTTATATAGTCCGGGGGGCAGGGTTACAGATCTGGAAACTAATCCTAGTTAGTTACAATTGCCATATGTAGCCGGATAAGGATTCCTATTCTAACCGACCAGGATCCTGCTTGGTCACCAAATCTGTCTTGATTCCTTGTGCGGGACTCCGATCAGGTTAACTGGGCCGCACGTCACCTTTTGGGTGGACTGAAACCATCGATCCAGGCCAGCCCAAGCTTAGCCGTAGGGGTATAGGGGTTAATACCCCCACAGCTAGTCCCCGAGCATCATATATTCTGATGCGACACGCCGTCTTGACCTTCTCTGAACATTGAGGCTTGAGTCCTTGACGTCTCCGACCACCATTGCCGCCGGAGAAGTAGGTTGTCCGAAGAATGTATGGTGCTCTTAAGAAAAAAGAAAAAGATTTCCGTCCCGGGAAGTGTGCCCACTTGTATTTCTGAAAAGAAATGTAAGTGTGTCTTGAAGCGTAGCGTCCTTGATCATCAGAGGCGTAGAGGTCAAAAAACAAACACATTCACCGCAAGGTGAAGTGTGCCCACTTAGTCCCCGAGCCTGGTAGTAGGTGACGTAGGCACGTGGTGCCAGGGTATAAAAAGAATTCCCAGTTAAGTTGAGAATCCAATCGTCGTATCGGCGATACGAGATGCACCGGCAGGTGCATCATACCGATGTAGTCCCGGAGCTTGCTGGAAGGCGAGGTATGAGCCTTGTATCAAGGTCTAAACGAGAAAGAATATCCCAACTGTATGCGAGTCGCCAGTCGCATGTAGTTGAGATGCAAAGTCCTCGAGCCATGGTCGGAGAGTGGTCGAGGCAGTCCTCGAGCACAGGTCGAAGAGCGAGCGACGAAGTCCCCGAGCCGTGGTCGGAGAGTGATCGAGGCAGTCC
This sequence comes from Saccharum hybrid cultivar R570, assembly GCA_038087645.1. Classification (NCBI taxonomy): domain Eukaryota; kingdom Viridiplantae; phylum Streptophyta; class Magnoliopsida; order Poales; family Poaceae; genus Saccharum; species Saccharum hybrid cultivar. The sequence continues at coordinate 2,079,870 of JAQSUU010000191.1, read as the reverse complement.
CCGAGCATAGGTCGAAGAGTGGTCGAGGCAGTCCCCGAGCACAGGTCGAAGAGCAAACGACGAAGTCCCCGAGCCGTGGTCGGAGAGTGATCGAGGCAGTCCCCGAGCACAGGTCGAGGAGCACATGTAGTTGTATACTTATTTTTCTCTTTTCTCTGCCAAGTCCAATCTAACACGCCTGGTCAAAAAACAAATCGGTATAGTACATCATTCTGTCTTCCCCCTTTTTTTGACAAACAGACGGCTGACACCTGTATTGAGGTGTGTCAGTGTGAGCCCTCGTATACCATCAACAAAAAGGCGCGTACACTGGTAACGAAGGAGCGCATTTATTGGCATAGATCTCGAGGTGGTGTGAAAAATCCATCTGTCACGCGTGAGCACATCTCCCAAGAATCTCGGGCAGGCGAAATGACAGTACTCTGTGTTATTTATAATATAGATCTAGCAACTTACAGTCACCATTCCCCATCGTCATTCGCCGCCGCCACCTTCATCTTCGTCTTCCTCTTACCAAACCCTATTTCTCCGATAAACAGTGCCAAAATCCCATTGCCATCGCATCCACCCCCTTAGAAAACTTCGCGTAATGGCGAGAAAAAACGCCCAGAAGAAAAGCGAAATCATGACGAAGGAGTGGTGGAAGTCTCGAAGCAACGAGCACACCATCGAAGACCTTGTCGCCATGGGAGTGCTCCACAACAAAGCCCTTGCTGGATGGCGCGCACTGGAAGGAGAAAGCTTCCCTGATCCACAACCAGGTGAGATCGTGGTTTTCGAAGATTTCTTCAAACGGGGTTTTGGGATTCCAGTACACCCTTTCCTTTAAGGTCTCTGCTTGTACTACGAGATTGGGATTTGCAATCTGCATCCCAACTCGATTCTTCTCGTCTCTACCTTCATCCATCTCTATGAGGCGTATGGTGGCTTCCAGCCCCATTTCGATCTCTTTCGCCACCTGTTCTGTCTTCGGAAAAAAGGAAGCGGTGGCTCAAAGATCACCGGAGGCGTATACCTGAACCTGCGTGACGGCATGAAGGCGTATACCAGATGCCAGTCCCCGAGCAGGGGGTCGAGAAAACAACCGAACAGAATACGAGTGCTCTAAGCACAAACCCTGCTGAGGCGGATACCATGACGCCAAGGGAGCTGAATCTAGCCGAAGAGCAACAGCCAGAAGTTGTCCAGAACATGGTTGCTGACGCAACGGCTCGTGGGAAAGCCCTAGTGGAGTCTGCAAACTCCAGACCAGTGCCACCTCCCGAACAGGAGGCTGAAGAGGATGAAATGGAAGAAATCCTGGGCCGTCCCCAAGATAGGCGACAACATGTATATGTGTCGCGCTATCGGAACGACGAATGGGTCATGCACGAAGAAATCCTAGAAATCGAAGAGACCTTAAGAGTCGAACAGGCGGCCAAGCATCTAGTGACGGAAGTCCAGGTATATTTGGTTTGAGTTATTAACCCTGTTGTATAGTCGAACTGGCTGACGTAGCTTGTCTGTATGCAGGACTTGATGAAAACTGCAAGATACCGAAAACGGTGCTTCGACCAGATAGAAGAAATCATGACGGCCAATAAGGAGCTGACGGCTGAAGTGGAACGCCTACGGCACCAACTTGAAACCGCCAACCAGAAGAGGACAAACTGAGAAGCACAAAACTAAGATCTGGTCGGCCAACTCCAACGCAAAGAGCAGGAGAAAACAGGTAAGTTTTCACCGTATCATAACAAGTGTAGGACTTGTGTTAATTTGTTCTTTGCAGTAATAGCTGTAATGCAGGTTTAGAAGCTGAAGTGACCCGCCTCCAGGGGGAAAACAACCGTGTGCTTGCAGAATGCAATTACCTAAAGGAGGACAATAAGAAACTGGCACGCAGCCAGTCGGAACTCCAAAACCAAAATAACAAAATGAAAGATGACCTAAAAAGTAAGAACTCCAGACCCCCTTTCTCATTCTATTGCCCACCTTGCCTTGCCGTGTCATCACTTTTGATGTCTTGTACTATTTTCAGTTTTGAAAGTCAATGCCAAGAGGCACCTGGAGGCCGTGATCAAGGAACGTGACGACTTGAAAGCACAATGCCTTAAAACCACCGAGGAGCGAGACATGTGGAAAAAGCGGTGCCAAGAAATGGCAACTGGCATTGTGCCCATCCTTGACCTTATCGACCCGGCGCTCACAGAGGAAGAGCTAAAGATGCCCCAGCTCGGACTGGTCGAGAGATGCAAGAAAGCATGGAGATGGTTCCAGGACTTCGTGAAGGAGGCGGGTGAGTACACGGGTGCCCATGTGCTGAGCATGGTGCGTGCTCACTACCCCCTGATCGATCTCAAACGCTTGGAGGCTGGGTACCCGAAGGAGGTAGACCCAGACAAGGCCGAGGAGCTTCGGATGACCCAGCTGGAATTGTCTTCAAAGATAATTGGCGATATTAACCTGTGCGGAGGTGGGACAACACCTGTACAGGGTACGCCGTCGATAAACTAGCTGGAAATGCCATCAGCTGCAAGCCAACCAACGAAGCCTGCGGTCTCGACCAGCCAGGCACCGGTGGGGCCATCCCCTTCAGCTTGACTAGCTCAAGAGTCCCCGAGACTCGAGTAGGGTATTAGAGACGACGAGCAGTAAATGCCCTGCTCTCCGACCAGCCAATGTAATAGGCTTAGAGCTGTAGAAGGAGGACATAGTTGTGTTATTGTAAGCTTGAGCCTCTTTAGGTAAGCTTGTAATAACGTAACTGTATATCAGTATAAGCTTGTTTGCTATATACAAAACGTGTTTAAGCTTGATTTGTGTTGGTGTAACTAAGTAGGAACGTGTTAACGTTCAGTTTAGTTGTACCGTTTTGCTCGTTACATCGTCCCGAAGGTTTTGTGCGGTCCTTGGTTGGCATGTAGTTGGAGTGTGAGGTAACATGACCTGTACACACGTGGACACGGACAAGTCAAACCAAGGGAGGACCTGCCGATCACCCGCGACGTGGAGAACGGATCTCGTGCACGTGTTGGGAGGAACCGGAGACAAGATCTACTCCGAAAACCGTAGAAGGAGTGGTGGTCAGCTTGTACTGGCTAAATCAGAATATCCATAAAATTCGTAGTGACACATTAGAGTGGTCAGAGAAATCATGATTGCTTTATTAAAGTAAATCGAAAATGTAAGTTGAATACATATCTCATTAATTAAGCATAGAAACGTTTAAGCTTGTCGATGTGCCACGAGTTTGGTACGTCCGTGCCGTCCAGGTGAGCTAACCTGTAAGACGTTGGGCGTGTGACTTCCTTGATCATGAAGGGTCCCTCCCATGGGGTTGCGAGTTTGTGGACGCCGGCCTGGTTCGTCTTCCACTTTAATACTAAATCCCCGACCACGAAGAAACGCTCCTTAACGTTCTTGTTGTAGTACCTGCGCAAAACAACAAGGTATTTGGCTATGCGTACGCAAGAATCGAGCCTTTTCTCCTCTGCGCTGTTGATTTCTAGCTCCCGTGCTTCCTTAACCTTGCCCTCATCAAAGTTCTCTACCCGTGCTGATCTGAAAGCTATATCTATTGGGAGGACTGCCTCAGCGCCGTAAACCATAAAGTATGGTGAGACACCGGTGTTACGACTGGGCTGAGTTTGGAGGCCCCATACCACGGCTGGTAGCTCCTTGAGCCATCTACCAGGAGTTTTATCGTTTGCTCTGTACATCCTCTTCTTTAATGCATCCAAAATCATGCCATTTGCCCGCTCGACTTGTCCATTAGCTCTAGGGTGTGCCACCGAGACGTATTTTACAACTATGCTCCTTTCATCACAGAAGTCCCAAAAAGCGTTCCCGGTGAACTGAGTACCCAAATCGGTAATGATGCTGTTGGGCACGCCGAAATGGTGGATGACCTGGTCGAGGAATGTGATAGCTTTCTCTGAAGATGCCCGTACCAGAGGCATGTATTCTATCCACTTAGAAAATTTATCAATTAGCACGAAGACGAATGTAAATTTCCCTGGAGCCGGTTTGAAAGGCCCGATCATGTCCAGTCCCCAGCATGCGAAAGGCCAAGAGGCTGGAATCATCTGGATCTCGTGTGCTGGCACATGGATTCTCTTGGAGAAGAACTGACAACCCTTGCAGCAGCGAACTAGCTTCTCTGCGTCGGCTACTGCTGATGGCCAATAGAAACCTGCTCGGAAAGCCTTACCGACCAGTGTTCTTAAGGCCGCGTGGTTGCCGCAGGAGCCAGAGTGGATTTGGTCTAGGAGATGTTCACCTTCCACCTGGGTTACACACTTCATCAAGATTTCCTCCTTAGCGTTTTTGCGCCATAACTTGCCATCGACGAGCAGGTACTGCTTACTGTGACACATCAGGCGCTCATTTTCTAGTCGATCGATATAACCGCTACCATCTGTTAAGTACTTGATGAAGGGTGTTCTCCAGTCCGGCTCATTAGTGGTCAGAAGCGGCTCAGTTGTGCTCGGCGCCGGAACCGTAGCCACTAATTGCTGGTCTGGAACTTTGTCGGTCATTGAATCTTCATCTTCAATGGAAGGCGTGAGCAGGTCTTGGACGAATACTCCATGTGGGATTTTGGCTCGGGAGGATCCTAACTTTGACAACGCATCTGCTGCTTGGTTCTTGTCCCGGACCTCGTGTATGTACTCGATGCCATAGAACCTGCCTTCTAGCTTTCTTATCGACTTGCAATATGCGTCCATCTTTTCACTGGTCGTGTCCCAGTCCTTGTTGAGTTGGTTAATGACCAGAGCCGAATCTCCGTAGACATAGAGATGTTTAACTCTAAGCTCAACCGCAATGCGTAGACCATGCAGGTAGGCTTCATATTCGGTGGCATTATTGGATGCTGGGAAGTAAATCCTGAAGACATACCGGAGCTGCTCCTTGGACGGTGATACGAAAAGAACTCCTGCTCCCGCACCGTCAATATTGAGAGAACCGTCGAAGTACATCGTCCAAGATTCGTCGGATCCCAGAGAGATAGGCGTGCTTAAGTCTGTCCACTCGACGATGAAATCGACGAGTGCCTGAGACTTGATTGTAGTACGGCTTGCGAATTCCAAGGAAAAGGGGCATAGCTCCATTGCCCATTTGACAATGCGTCCGTTCGCATCCTTATTGCGAATGATGTCCCCCAAAGGATACTCAGTCATGACCACCACACGATATCCGTCGAAGTAATGTCTCAACTTTTGGGATGTTATCAGTATGGCGTAGAGCAGTTTGTGAATCTGTGGGTACCTGGTCTTGGATTCGTTGAGTACCTCACTAATGAAATAGATTGGCCGCTGTACCTTGTAGGCGTGGCCCGGCTCGTCGCGCTCGACCACCATTGTAGTGGAGACCACCCGATCGGTTGCCGCAATGTAAAGGAGGAGAGTTTCGTCTTCTCTGGGAGCAGTAAGTACTGGAGGTGACGTGAGGTATTGTTTCAGCTGCGTGAAGGCAGCGTCTGCTTCCTCCGACCACTCAAATTTCTCGGATGCTTTGAGCAGTTTGAAGAACGGTAGTCCTTTTTCTCCTAATCTTGATATGAAACGGCTTAGAGCAGCCATGCAGCCGGTGAGCTTCTGGACATCCTTCACCTTTTTTGGGGGTTTCATGTCTAAGACAGCTTTGACTTTCTCTGGGTTAGGGCGTATGCCATCATAACTGAAGTAGATCAGGACCCTGTCGAATTGAACCTTGTTGATACAAGGATTGAGAACCAGGGGAAAACGCCCTGGCTCGGGTATGGCCGCCCATTGGTCCTTCCTGCTGAAGTAGATTTCACGGTGAGACCACGGGGGAAACCTCGGATCGGTGAGAAGGTTGTCGGTGTTTGCCACGTTCAAGCAAGCGCGGGCGAGCAGCTTGCGTTCTCGTTTGGTCTCAATGGACACCTTGCCGCCGATGATGGTGTGCACGCGATCAGTCGGTTTGACGTATTTATGATGAGGGTCTGCATCGTCATCGTCGTTGTCCTTGTTGCGCTGTTCCCCCGCGTCGTTAGGCTTGTCGGATGCATTCGGAGCCTGTTGACGCATGTAGATAGTCTTGAGAACGCGGCAATTCTCCATGGTGTGGTTCGATTTAGGATGGAGCTGGCAAGGCCCCTTCAATGTTTTGGCGTAGTCGTCCTCGTAGTTACGACGTCCACCACCCTTTTTCACGGTATTGACCTCGCCGTCGTCTTCCCGAGCGCGCTTGCTCCTGTTATCGTCACGGCGATTGTGCCGCTGATTACGTTGATCGCGGTGGTCGCGGGAGTCGTCGCGCTGGTTGCGGCAGTCAAAATTGTCGTTCCGACCACGATTGCCGCGGTAATCGTCGCGGTGTGGAGGGTGGTCGGAGCGTGGAAAACGTGCTGCTTCTTCAACGATTATTTTTTTAGCGTCGTCAGCGTCCGCGTATTTCTTAGCGGTGGCCAGAAGCGCTGTTACTGATTCGGGTCTCTTCCGGAGGAGCTTGTCTCTTAGGGCGTCGTGGAACCTGAGGCCGGTGACGAAAGCCTTGATTGCTTTGTTGTCGGAGATTGATGGAACCTTGATGCGCATCTCCGAGAAACGCCGAACGTACTCGCGCAGTGGTTCATCCTTTCGATCTCGGATCTGTTGCAGAACGTACTTGTTGCCAGGTTGTTCACAAGTAGCGATGAAATTGTTGATGAAGGCCTGCCAGAGTTCCTGCCAAGAGTCAAAATAATTCACTGGCAAGCTAACCAGCCATTGGTGACCTGCATGACCAATCACGACTGGGAAGTAGTTAGACATGACGTGCTCGTCAGCCATAGCTGAGCGGCACACTGTTTCGTAGAGCATGACCCATAATTCGGGGTTTTCCTTGCCGTCGTACTTCTGAAGTTTCTCGAGTTTAAAATTCTTGGGCCATATGACTTGGCGAAGGTGTGGAGTGAACTGTTTCAAACCTGGCGGGCCGTGGGCAGTGTCATATTCCATGCGGCGATAGCTTTCATGGGACGCACAATCATCGGCTCTCTAGTTGATGCGAGCGCGCAGATCACGTCGGGCGAGGTAATGGCGAAGATCGTTATTGCCATCTGGATTAGCCCTGCGACCGTGGTTATCACGGCGATTGTCGCGGCTATCCCGGCGGTCGTCGCCTCGAATGCCGTGGCGGTCACCCTCCCGGCGGTGGTTGTCGTCCCGACCACTATCATAACCACCGTTTCCACCTTGACGATTGTCCGATGGGTCGTTATTGCGCGAGCCGCGTTGATTGAATGGCTATGAGCGACTTGAGTATTGGCGGCTGTGGCTTGATTCGATAGAAACGGATGGAGCCCGAGCTTGATTTATTTCTACAGTCTGAGCCATAGCAGCTGTCAGATAAGCTTGTATGTCATCACGGACTGCCTGGGTCTCGGGAGTGTTAGGCAGCTGCTGCATTGTCGCCAAGGCGACGGCCACGTTGGCGCTTGGGGTCTTGAAGACTTGTTTGTCCCCTACCCTGTCAAAAGCATCGTTGAGGTCATGTGGTCGGACCCTTATGCGTCGTGCCTCCTGGTCTGCTTCAGCTTCGATTTGCCGGCGATTAAACCGGTCAATATTGCGTGCTTCGCGTGCAATCTTTTCTTGTTCTGTTTCGCCAACTGCTGGCGGCTCGTCGTTGCTGACGACATGGATCAAATCCCCTCGTCTTGGTGGGAAAGACGGGAATTGGGGGAAACCCAGGGCGTGATCTGGTAGATCCAGATCGTATTTGACGCCTTCATCTTCGTGACGCTGAAGCTCGGTGTGGACAGATGCGTTGGATGCGATGCCGGATGAGGAGCCAGAGTCACCCTCTCGGACTGTGTGGACGGATCCTTCTCGGTAATCTTCAATCCGGACCATGTTGACGATGTTGCGTGGCTTCGGCCGAGGTCGGTGTATAGGACCTGAATCTGAGCGGCGTCGTAGGTTGTGCGCGTAGCTGGAGGCAGCGTTTTGCAGGCCGTAGGGCTAGACCTGGTGGTTCTCCGTCGGGGCTTCGTACTCATAGAGTCGGAGACCCGTCGTGAAGGCTGGCTGGCGACGAGCAGAGCACCCCTTAGGAGTAGATACGATCACAAGATCTGTTCCAAGTCGTGCAGGATGACTGGTCCGAGCTAGTCAGATAGATCTGTTGTGGGGAGCCGTTACCTGCTCATTAGGTTGGCTTCGAATCGTACTTACCAGAGCTAGGGTTTCAGTGAGTTTGATGCCGACTCGATCGATGGAGTCGAGCAGGTCAGTTTTGTCGATCTGCTTTCCTCTGTAGCAGGGAAGCGAACGACGGGTTGTCGGCGTGGCTGTAGGCGTGCTCGGAGCTGGATGTACCATGGTCAGAGGCATATCCATCGTGGTCGGAGCCGTGTTTGCCGTGGTCGGAGCCGTAGCCGATGCAGGTGAAGTAGTCGTCGGCGCGGGTTGAATCCACGCCTCCTCCGTGGTCATGGAGATGGAGACGTCGAGACCGGTGATCCAGGTGATTTGGCCGACGGTGAACGTGAGGTCGTTGGGCATGGCCATGGAGCTGGAGATGATGACCATCTTGTTTGCTTGGAGAGCGGTACGCACACCCCCTACCTGGCGCGCCACTGTCGATGAAATATAGTCGGCAGTCTACCTAGGGGTATGCCTAAGGTAGTAGATTATCGGCAGACAGATGCGCAAGCTCCAAACAAGATGGTGACGCAAGGCAGACACGAAGTTTTATCTAGGTTCGGCCGCCAAGAAGGCGTAATACCTACGTCCTGCGTCTGATTTGTATTGTGGTATGTCAATGAGAGATGTTTTTTAGAGGGGTTCCCTGCCCGCCTTATATAGTCCGGGGGGTAGGGTTATAGATCTAGAAACTAATCCTAGTCAGTTACAATTGCCATATGTAGCCGGATAAGGATTCCTATTCTAACCGACCAGGATCCTGCTTGGTCACCAAATCCGTCTTGATTCCTTGTGCGGGACTCCGATCAGGTTAACTGGGCCGCACGTCATGTAACACCTCAGGTGTTTAGCTCCTTAATTGCATTGCATTTGCATAAGCATAAGCAAGCATCATTCATTTCATGCATAAGCTTATAATATGTGAAACATGCTTTGGAAACATTGTCACATATGTTTATATTTCATGTAAAGTAAGAAGTGAGTAGTGTGCAACACACAAGTACCTTATGTGCAATTTCCTTTGTGAGACATGTCAACCACTTTAGTGTAACATAATTAGCAAGTGTTATGCAACACACTCATGCAACATGTGCAACATGAGCTTGCAACAATTGGGTGAAAGTATTGAATTACTTGTTCCAAAGTATGTGACACTAGGAATTTGGTGTGACTAAAGGGTAGAGTAGCCAATTATATCTCACAGAACCTTAGTTATACTTAGGGTCACTCATGGAGCAAGGTTCATGTTGACCAAAATCACCAAAATGCCCTCCAAGGTGTAGTTGACCACCATTTAGCCCTAGGATGCTCTAGTTTGACCAATTAAAAAGTCTAGCTTAGAGACCTTGCATGGAGGAGCACCCTTAAGCAAAGTTGTAGAAAATTTCATAAGGAACAAAAGTTCTAATATGGCCATCTCATGAAAATGATCAGAACATGCTCAAAAATGGCCCACAAGTCAGTATTAGAGGCTGTTTTGGGACTTAGCAATTTTGGCTAAGTGTGAAGCTGAAAACCGTTTCACTGTACCTCACTTTGGCAACTTGTAACTCACAAACTAGGCCGAACCAGTCTTTGAGCCAATTGACAAAGTTGTTGTCCACGCATAGCTCTATAATATTGTCAATATCACCATCACCTAGTTCTAAATGGTTTAGGAGATATGGTGCCTGGAAAAAACGAGTTTCAGTCGGTTAGCTAACTGAAACTCGTTTTCAGTTTCTGGGTACCTCACTTCAGGGCCCTGTATGTCACTAACTAAACCGAACCAGCTCATGATGTCTTTTACAAACTTGTAGTGCTCACATAGGTCTACAACTTTGCTAATTGGAGGTGTCACTAATTCGAGCTCATTTACGAGTTAATCAACGTCAAACATTCGCTGTCAGGCCACCATGCCAGGCTTCGTTCAGTCGACCGTCACCGACAGCTTCGCATCGTGGCGCTCGGACAGAGCTCGGTGGCCGCGTGGCGCTCGCGCCCTGCCGTCGCCTCCACATCGCACGCATGCGCGCGGGCGTGAAGTTGGGGCCGCCACCTCAACCCCCACCACTCGCGCTCACCATTCCCTCCTCTACTTCCTCCTCCGCGCGCAGGCGGTGACCAGAGAAGCGGAACGACGACCGCGTTCGAGCCTTTCTCCCAAACCGCAGCTCCATTCGCCAAACCGTCTAGACCACCGCACCCCTGTGAGCCCCTCCACCTCCTCGCCCTCACCGAACCCTCGCTATCGCTTCAGGTGAGCTACACTGCGAAGGCGGCTCCACCGGGCCACCATGTCCGCCGCCGTCGAGCTCGCACGTGGCCATGCCATTCGGGCTCCCCCTATCCTATCTCCTCCATGCTGTAGGTATAGTTAGGTATGCTAAAGCTCATAGGGTAGGCAAATTGAGCCGGGATGCCGGCGACTCGTCGGAGTTGGTCGAGCCGCGGCCGCACGCCGCCATGACCGCTACCATCCTCTCTGGCCGCCATAATCCTAGCAATTGAGGGTACCCCTAGGTGCGCGAGGTTGAGGTGAACGCACTGGTACCGTAGCTTCGCCGGAGGCGCCGTCGTCGGCGAGCTAGAGCTCGCCGGAGTCGCGGCCGTCTCCTCCCCTCCGTCTCTCTCTCTGACTGGTGGGGCCACCTGGTCAGTCACGTACGCGCGCGGGCGGGAGCCGTAGCAAGCCGCGCGCGAGAGCGGGCCGCGCGCGCGAGTCGTGGGCCGCGTCTTTCCTGGGCCGGCCCAGTAACAAATAAGATTTGTTTGATTTTTATTTATTCTGTCACAGTTTTGGTTAAGTTTTGGAAAATATAGATCTAGGGTTTTACTTGCTCAAAAATCATGAGATAAATTTTGTTAGGATCTACATGATGTGTAGTATTTTAGAAAAATATGATTTGGTTCTGTGATGTGTAGTTCTGGGATATTTGAATAGGTCTTTGAAATGTGTTTTAAATCACATGCAAACTTGTTTAAATTATATCTTGAGTTTCAGTTTTCCAAAAATTATGAAATTTGGTGGGTAGACTAATTTATACTTGCTCTAGCTCTGGTAAAAATTTGGGCAGTAGTGCTTAAGTACTTTTCAAGTTATAATGCTATCTTGTTATTTTAGGAAATACTTAAATGAATTTTTGTAATTTTTCTACATGTGCAATGCTCATATAACTTTTTGGAGAATGTCTTGGTACCCTAGAGCGTCCAAGAAAATTAGGAAATCTGTTGTTTGACACTTTCTACTATGCTTTGTTATTTATACAAGAATCAGCCTTTTTGGCTTGGGAATTTTGTGTAGGAAGTTCCTGTGAATAAATTTAGTTTAAATTTTTACAGTAGCCTATTTTTGGGTCAGAGAGTCTCCTGTAATTTTTGTAGAATTTTAGGAGCAGTTTACATATATGTTTGAAATTCCACTTAATTAATTAATAAATTAAGAAAGGGGTGTAAATAAATATTCTAGGTGGGCAAACCTTACTTTCTGGTGTTCTTGTGACCTTTGTGAATTTGTGGTAATAGTAGTTTGGTCTTATGGGATGTTTGCCACATCAATAAATATTTAATCTTTGCAATTCTAGGTTTTCTGGACAGCTGGTAGTATCTTTGGGTTTGACCCTTAATAAAAGTGGTTGCTGTAAAACTTGTAAATACCAAAGTTGGAGTAAACTTGATAAATTAGCTTGTGTCAAAATTTAGGAGCATTTGGCTTAGTAGTTTAGGAGTTATTGCTGTTTTAAGTGACAGTCCAGAATTGACTGCTCTCTGTTTGGGGAGGACAGATTCTGGAACTTTGGAATTTCGACTAGATAAACTTTGGAATTAAGTGTTGTGGTCTGAAAACGTTTTGTGGTGCATTTCTTAAGCTTTCCAGATTGTCTTAGATCATATCTTTTGGATTTCGGAATCTCCAGTTATGTTAGAAACAAGTAGCTGCTGTCCCAGAATGTCTTACTGTGATATTTTGGGTTGGATGTGGTAACCTAAATAATGTCACTCTTGTGTTTGTTAGGTGTTAGGGCCTTAACCGAAGATGAACAACTATATCTTAGGTTGGGTAGATTAGGTAAGTACTTCTCCACCGGAGAAGAGATTTGCACGTACTGATAAAGTAACTTGATTAGATTATTATATTTTATTTCTGAAATGTATTTCATTTCGAGCATGTTGCACCTTTATGCATCCATGATATTTATTGTGCATTCATGCAATAGGTGTACCGGAGGGGGTAACTCTCCTCGAATTCGAGCCTGTGATTCCGGAGGAAGTCCAGGACCAGCCGGAGCAGCTAGAGGAACCAGCCGGCGACGAAGCTCCTGCCGAAGATCTACCCGAGTGTCCTGACCACCGGCCTTCGACCTTTCTGAAAGGCAAGCCCCGGTGCATGCTGAACCTACTGATTTATAAATTAATCTTGAGTACTTTTAATTGTTTACTGCATTAAGTTGTAGGAGTTATATGAAAACACTTGTTGCATTATACCTGTCCTTGTCCAGATATCGTACTTAATCCTATATTAGGTTTAGGCACGTGTCAATGCTTAGCCCTGCTTAGTACGGTAGAAGTCGGGTGATTTCCGGCCATCCGCGAGATGTAGGAAGGAGTCACGAGTGGCTTTATGGCTATCGTGGATGGAACCATGCTTAAAAATGAAATTGAGATCGGGCGGGAGTTCGATAGTACATCCGCAAGACACTTCACGTCTTGGGTGTGGAGCTATGCCCGTCTGAGTCGTTTAAGGACCGATTCGCTGTACGTCCTTGAGTCATGTTGAACGCAGTCTAACACTTAGTTGGCCGGATAAGTCGTTCCGACTGCGAAGCCGAGTAATGTGGTTCAGGCCGGGAATCGAATGGTAGGTTGCTTCTTGGAGGAGAGAAAGGATGTGCTTGGGGACATTGGCGTGAGACCAAGGGGGGTTAGAGTCCCTATCACCTGGCAGAGTGTCGCCCTTGGGGTCGCGACATCATTCGGACCCGCGATTCCTGAATCATATGAAACGGTGGCCTGTGCGACCCTGGCAGGGGTCTGCACGGTGAGTGTTAGAAATACCCCTCCAGCTGGATAGGAATTCGATTCGAATCGCCGTCGCTCCCGGTTAGTGAGCACTTGACTTGAGCAGCGGCAACGTAGATCTCATTAAATGAACTGGTGGTTAAGGGAATGATACAATGTTGCCACAATTCATACCTGCTCTGGATATAATGATGATAATTGTTTGATTATAATCAAGTGCATGTTTAGTACAGGTGCTAAGATAGATGACAGGTAAATGCTAAAAATAACTGCTAGTACAGGTTATAAGAGTCTCAATTACTTATGCCTTTATGCAAAAATGTGATGTCAGCTAGCCTCTTGTGTAAGCCTTGCATAATCCTTGGTGTCATCTTATTTCTGGTTTTCGACGGGTAAGTCTAGCTGAGTACATTCCAGTACTCAGGGTTTATTCCCTCCTGTTGCAGATGATATGCTCTACCAAGGCTTCTGCAAAAATTGTCTCCACCCTGCGGGTGACGAAGACTAGATCACTAGGGCGTGATCATCTTTATGTACTTTCCTGATGCTTTGTGGGTTGTTGATCAACAAGACTGGCAGTAGTTAAACAACTGGTGTGTTTATGCTTCCGCTACTTTTATAAACTTGGTTTGTAATAATTGCAACTCCGTGTGTGTAAACTTATTTCAGAACTACTGGTGTAACGTAACGTATGATGTTGTATGTTGAATGATGCGATCCTGGTTGTAAGCAAGTTGGTTTGAAATCCTTCGTGGTTTCGATTGACTACCGGGATTATATGGGCTTAAGTTCGAAAATTTGAGCACTTCGGTGCTTGTTTTTGTACTTGTGCTCTTATAATTTGGTCGGTTCTGTTACAGCTGGTATCGGAGCATAATTCAACATTAAACACATCGTACGAGTATTTAAAAATAAAAGTATTTGATTATGAAAAAGGGTTAAAACACTAAAAATTATTTTTAGGTATGCCAGTGATCACATCCCTTAGCCCAAATAAGGACTCTTAGGTGGCTTATTATAAAGACTAACTTGGGGGCCTTGTTTGTTTTTGTTTCGTCGTCCATACGGCGTGATATTGTATGGATGCCATCCACTTGGGTGGTAATGTATGGATCAATTGCCTCGACGCTCTGGTAAGTGTGAGTTGTGAGAGCATGATTGTCCAACCGGCGATCTAGGGGAGAGTAGTTTTGGTGACTTGCATACTTACATGTTTAAACCATGTAATTACGTAAGCACTTAATTGTGGGAATATATTTATATCGGGTAGCTTTGATACTGAAGTATATACATCAGGGGATGTGTATATGGAAAGTATTTAAATTACTGCTTTCTTGTGTGCATATATTGGGAAACTTTTGGGCTGAAATGAGATTTTCTGCAGGTACACTAACAGCGTAACGAGTAGACCGATAGTTTCGCTTATATGAGAGAACGTATGTTTGCCACCGCCTAGCGTTAGAATTTAGGTTTCTACTAAGGTGAGAGGGCGTACGGAACGTGCATGCATCATGTTTAATTATATCATACATATCATTTACTCCCTCCTTAAAAATTTTAGTACTCCCGACTAAAGTAAATTTCGTATCCCCTAAATGATCCTCACTTTAAGTCGTATCTTGTTGCTACAGATGGCACGTACCAAGAGGACCGCTCGCAAGTCCACTGGGGGCAGGGCACCGCGTCACCAGCTCGCTCCACGTGAGCCCCGCCCTGAGCCTACTGAGGTGGAAAGGCTGAGGGCAGAGTTGGCTGAAGTGACTGCTGCCAGGAATGCAGCGCGTCAGCAACTGGAGCAAGTGATTCGTGATCGTGACCAGGAAACCCTTGCAGTCCAGAGATTGACAGTAGCAAACCGCAACTGTCAACGCATGTTGGTCCGTGTCATGAATCAGAGGGATGAAGCCTAGCACGAGGAGAACGTTCTGAGAGCTCGTCAGTTTGAGCTCGAACAGTAGTTGGAGAATGTTGAAGAATACAATGACAATCTTCATGAAGAAGTGCACCGCCTGAACAACCAGCTAAATCCTCTGCTGCCTAGAAATATCAACGCAGATGAGGACGTGGGTTCGGGAATCTTCATGGCTGAAAATGATGATGAAGTGGAGGTCAACGGACCCCAAGATGCCAAACCAGAGGAAGAACCAGAAGAAGAAGAAGAAGATGAGGAGTTAGAGCCTGTTAGTGATGAGGACGGCGGGGAGATCCTTGACACCGACTCTGAGGACGATGCTTAGAGTAGTTATCACGTAGCTATGATGTTAGGGTTGTCTTTTGTGCCCTCCCTGTGTTGGAGTGAGGCTTTGTAATAACTTGACTTTTGGGATGTAAGGTCGAACCCTATGTTTCCTGGATGTTTAGTTGGAACCTGTTAATTTCGATCGCAATTGGATGTCTTATTGTGTGGCGTTCGATGATGGTGTCACGATTAGCACCCTTCGGTGCCGCGACGAAACCGAGGGCCTCCTATGGCGCGCGACATAAGGTTGTGCTGCTTGGCATGCGCTGGTATTGAGGTGGCTAGTCATGATCCACCATGGAACTCTACCGTTGAGAAGTCTCTTTGTGGTCAGTTTGAAGTTGCCTTTCTCAGTCAACTAAAAACTTGAAATCGAATCCAAGTACCGGGCGAAAGGTCAAAATTCACGTAGATATTAACGTAAACGGTTCAGTAACTGCTATGCTCCTTATGAGTGAGCCTTTATCAAAGTACATCTTGTTGGATTCCCTCGCATGATTGCGCCAATTGATCCACTTGAATGGATTGTGCGGTTGTGATGAATTATTGTGCCATGATTATTTTGAGAAGTCTATTTCATGAAGTCAGTTTGACATATTTACAATAATTCATCTACAAACTTCCCACATCGTCAGTGCTCATTGACTATGCATTTTGCAGATGTCGTACAATCTTCGTCGGGGTCGTGGCAATGAGGATGAGGAACAGCCACCCCCTCCGCCACCACCTACCCCGGCTGAGTTGATGCAGACCGTGGTCGAAGGGCAGCGCATGCTGGCAGATGCTATGCGCCAGCTTGCCAACCGGGAGGCTCGTCATGGCCGCCAGGGCCCAGAACCTAATCAGTACAGTGATTTCAAGGATTTTCTTGATACTAAGCCCCCGCTCTTTAAGGAGGCGGAGGAACCACTGCAAGCTGATGAGTGGTTGAATACTATTGAACAAAAGTTTCGTCTGCTTCGCTTGACTGATGAACTAAAGACTGAATATGCTTCTCACCAACTACATGGCCCAGCGGGTATTTGGTGGAGCCACTATCGTTCCACATTGCCTGCAAATGTCCCGATTGCTTGGGATCAGTTCAAGGCTGCATTTCGTGGGAATTATATTCCTCCAGGTCTTATGGCTATCAAGCACATAGAATTTATGAGGCTGTCGCAGGGCAATAAAAGCTTGACTGAATACCTACAATCTTTCAACAACCTGACCAGGTATGCCACCGAGTTTGTGGATACCAATGCCAAGAAAATTGCTAGCTTTAAAAGAGGCCTCGGCCCAAAGCTGATGAAGACTATGGGCACTAGCAAGTGCACTACCTTCAACGAATTTATCAGTGATGCTCTGACTCAAGAGAACAATAACTCTATCTATGCTGCTTCTAAGAGTCGCAAGAGGGCACTTGAGGCAGGTGCTTCACAGTCTCGAGCTCCAGCTGCCCCGAGGGCTCCTCCTCGCCCTCCTGCCACAAGTGCTAAGTTCCGTCCCCCGCAAAAGAAGGCGTCAGTGAAGACTGGGTTTCGCAAGGCATATACAGTGGCTCTGCCAAAGGGTAATTCGGGCCAAGGCAGCTCCAGTGTCCCTCCTAGCAACATGCCTTGCTGGAACTGCAACAAGCCAGGCCATTGGTCCAGGAACTGTCCTTACCCTAAGAAGAATGTCAACCAAGGTGGCCGTCAAGGGCATGCTCATTATAACAGTATTGAGGAAATTCCCTTTGGTGAGGTTGTCACTGCTGGTAAGTTCCTAGTTGACCAACGCCCTGCAGTGGTACTTTTTGATTCAGGTGCTTCGCATTCCTTTATCAGTCCTAAGTTTGCATCAGAGTTTGCACACAAATTGCATACTGTTGAAGGTGGGGGTTATTGTATTAGCGCAGCAAGTGGGAATATTTCCACAAATAAAGTAGTGGGGAATCTTGAGCTTGAGATAGAAGGGCGAAAGTACTCGCTTGCCTTAGTGGTTTTGCCGGGCTTAGGCATAGATGTTATTTTGGGCATGAATTGGATGAGTTAGAATGGGGTACTCATTGATACATCCACTCGGGTAGTTATGCTCAGAGATCCTACAGATCAAAAGGGTTTTCTGGTACAACTTCCCAGAAAAGTTGATTTGTCTGGGGAAGTTCATGCTGTGCAAGCAAAGGCATTGGCCGAAATTCCAGTAGTAAATGAGTTTCCGGATGTTTTTCCCGATGATTTGCTGGGGCTCCCTCCGGATCGGGATGTGGAATTTAAAATTGAGTTGTTGCCTGGCACGGCGCCCATCTCTAGGAGACCCTATAGGATGCCTCCAAATGAACTCACTGAACTTAAGGTGCAATTGAATGAACTTTTGAAGAAGGGATTGATTCGTCCTAGTTCGTCGCCATGGGGATGTCCTGCTATCTTTGTAAAGAAGAAGGATCAGTCGTTGCGGATGTGCGTAGATTATAGACCTCTCAATGCAGTCACTGTCAAAAATAAGTACCCTCTACCACGTATCGACATCTTGTTCGATCAGTTGTCTAAAGCTAAAGTTTTCTCCAAGATCGATCTAAGATCTGGCTACCATCAAATTAAAATCCGCCCGAAAGATGTTCCAAAGACAGCCTTTTCTACCAGATACGGTCTTTATGAGTATCTTGTTATGTCTTTCGGCTTGACAAATGCCCCCGCACACTTTATGTACTTGATGAATTCGGTGTTTATGCCCGAATTGGACAAGTTTGTGGTGGTATTTATTGATGACATCCTGATATATTCTGTAAATGAGGAAGATCATGCTGAACATCTGCGTATAGTCCTCACAAGACTGCGTGAACATCAACTATATGCAAAGTTCAGTAAGTGCGAATTCTGGCTTCGAGAAGTACCTTTCCTTGGGCATGTGTTGTCCGATGGAGGACTTATGGTGGACCCCGCCAAGGTACAAGAAGTACTGAACTGGAAAGCTCCTATCTCGGTTCACGAGGTCCGGAGTTTCCTTGGTTTGGCTGGCTATTATCGTCGCTTCATCCCGAATTTCTCCAAAATAGCCAAGCCAATGACTCGGTTGCTACAAAAAGACACCAGGTTTGTCTGGACTCCTGAGTGTGATGCGGCTTTTCATAAACTGCGAACTCTCCTAACCTCAGCTCTGGTTTTGGCACAACCGGATATCAAGAAACCATTTGATGTTTATTGAGATGCCTCAGGCATAGGTTTGGGAGGTGTTCTGATGCAGGAAGGCCGAGTAATTGCATATACCTCTCGACAACTTCGGAAACATGAGGCGAATTATCCAACGCATGACTTAGAACTCGCTGCAGTCGTTCATGCTTTGAAAGTGTGGCGGCATTATCTGCTGGGCAATGTTTGCAATATCTACACAGACCACAAAAGCCTCAAATACATCTTCACCCAACCCGAGTTAAATATGCGTCAAAGAAGATGGCTCGAGTTGATTAAGGACTATAACCTTCAAGTGCACTATCATCCTGGCAAGGCAAATGTGGTTGCGGATGCTTTAAGCCGTAAGTCTCGTTGTCATTCCCTAGTTGAAACTGATTTTCATCAATCTCGCCTCCTACATCCAGCAGTCTTGTACAACATCACTGTCAGTTGTACTCTCAAAAGCAGAATTATTGAGCTCCAAAAGACTGACACTGGTATATTCCACATCAAGCGTAAGATGAAAGAGCAAGAAACTACACAGTTCAGGGTAGATGAAGAGGGTGTACTATGGTTCAAGGATAGATTAGTTGTGCCTAAGGACCGAGAGCTTAGAAATGATATTATGTCTGAAGCACACTCCTCTAAGTTGTCCATCCATCCTGGCAGCAATAAGATGTATTATGATTTGAAGCCATACTATTGGTGGACCAAGATGCGGAAAGAGATAGCTGCATATGTGGCTAGGTGTGACACCTGCTGTAGGGTTAAAGCTGTGCATATGAAAGCTGGGTTACTTCAACCACTTTCTATCCCAGGTTGGAAATGGGAAGAGATAAGTATGGATTTCATTGTCGGACTTCCTCCTACTGTCAAAAATCATAACTCTATCTGGGTAATTGTAGACCGCCTAACCAAGTCGGCTCACTTCATTCCAGTTAGGGTGGACTATCGTCCCACTGACTATGCTGAGTTGTACTTCAATCAGATAGTCCGGCTCCACGGGGTACCTCGTACTATCATATCTGACCGTGGTCCCCAGTTCACTGCTCGCTTTTGGGAGCACTTGCATCACCTTCTGGGAACCAAGTTAGTGAGAAGCTCTGCTTATCACCCCCAGACGTCAGGACAGACGGAACGGGTTAACCAAATCTTGGAAGATCTATTGCGGGCATGTGTAATATCATCCAAGGGTTCTGGGAAAAATGGTTACCTCTAGCCGAATTCTCGTACAATAATAGTTACCAAGAGAGTATTAAGATGGCCCCATTCGAAGCTTTGTACGGTCGTAAGTGTAGAACTCCACTAAACTGGGTAGAAGCTGGTGAAAGGAGGTATTATGGTATTGATTTTGTTCATGAAGCTGAGGAACAAGTCCGTACCATCCAAAAACATATGGCTGCAGCCCAAGCTAGACAGAAAAGTTATGCTGATCGTCGTAGAAAACCGCTCGAGTTCGAGGTTGGAGACTTCGTTTATCTGAAAGTTTCTCCAATGAAGAGTGTCCAACGTTTTGGTGTTAAGCGGAAACTTGCGCCAAGATACGTGGGTCCTTTCCAGATCATAGGCAAGAGTGGAGCTGTTGCGTATAAAATCCAGTTACCTCCAGAAATGAGTGCCATATTCAACGTCTTCCATGTATCTCAGCTCAAAAAGTGTCTTCGAGTTCCTGAGGAAAGAGTCCCGTTAGGAGATATCAGGCTTGAGTCTGATTTAACTTACGAAGAAAAGTCAGTCCGGGTGATAGATACTCAGGAACGAGTAACTAGAAGCAAAGTGGTTAAGTGGTATAAAGTAATGTGGAGTAATCAGGGTAGTGAAAGTGACGCTACATGGGAACGGGAAGACTATTTACGGGATGGTTATAAGGAATTCTATGAAAAATGGTACGCTTTCCAAATCTCGGGACGAGATTTTTATAAGGGGGGAGGGCTGTAACACCTCAGGTGTTTAGCTCCTTAATTGCATTGCATTTGCATAAGCATAAGCAGGCATCATTCATTTCATGCATAAGCTTATAATATGTGAAACATGCTTTGGAAACATTGTCACATATGTTTATATTTCATGTGAAGTAAGAAGTGAGTAGTGTGCAACACACAAGTACCTTATGTGCAATTTCCTTTGTGAGACATGTCAACCACTTTAGTGTAACATAATTAGCAAGTGTTATGCAACACACTCATGCAACATGTGCAACATGAGCTT
The DNA here is from genome assembly GCA_038087645.1 of Saccharum hybrid cultivar R570. Lineage (NCBI taxonomy): Eukaryota > Viridiplantae > Streptophyta > Magnoliopsida > Poales > Poaceae > Saccharum > Saccharum hybrid cultivar. The sequence continues at coordinate 2,059,165 of JAQSUU010000191.1, read as the reverse complement.
GCAACAATTGGGTGAAAGTATTGAATTACTTGTTCCAAAGTATGTGACACTAGGAATTTGGTGTAACTAAAGGGTAGAGTAGCCAATTATATCTCACAACACCTTAGTTATACTTAGGGTCACTCATGGAGCAAGGTTCATGTTGACCAAAATCACCAAAATGCCCTGCAAGGTGTAGTTGACCACCATTTAGCCCTAGGATGCTCTAGTTTGACCAATTAAAAAGTCTAGCTTAGAGACCTTGCATGGAGGAGCACCCTTAAGAAAAGTTGTAGAGAATTTCATAAGGAACAAAAGTTCTAATATGGCTATCTCATGAAAATGATCAGAACATGCTCAAAAATGGCCCACAAGTCAGTATTAGAGGCTGTTTTGGGACTTAGCAATTTTGGCTAAGTGTGAAGCTGAAAACTGTTTCACTGTACCTCACTTTGGCAACTTGTAACTCACAAACTAGGCCGAACCAGTCTTTGAGCCAATTGACAAAGTTGTTGTCCACGCATAGCTCTACAACATTGTCAATATCACCATCACCTAGTTCTAAATGGTTTAGGAGATATGGTGCCTGGAAAAAATGAGTTTCAGTCGGTTAGCTAACTGAAACTCGGTTTCAGTTTCTAGGTACCTCACTTCAGGGCCCTGTATGTCACTAACTAAATCGAACCAGCTCATGATGTCTTTTACAAACTTGTAGTGCTCACATAGGTCTACAACTTTGCTAATTGGAGGTGTCACTAATTCGAGCTCGTTTACGAGTTAATCAACGTCAAACATTCGCTGTCAGACCACCACGCCGGGCTTCGTTTAGTCGACCATCACCGACAGCTTCGCGTCGTGGCGCTCGGACAGAGCTCAGTGGCCGTGTGGCGCTCGCGCCCTGCCGTCGCCTCCACATCGCACGCATGCGCGCGGGCGTGAAGTTGGGGCCGCCACCTCAACCCCCACCACTCGCGCTCACCATTCCCTCCTCTACTTCCTCCTCCGCGCACGGGCGGTGACCAGAGAAGTGGAACGGCGACCACGTTCGAGCCTTTCTCCCAAACCGCAGCTCCATTCGCCAAACCATCTAGACCACCGCACCCTCGTGAGCCCCTCCACCTCCTCGCCCTCACCGAACCCTCGCTATCGCTTCAGGTGAGCTACACTGTGAAGGCGGCTCCACCGGGCCGCCATGTCCGTCGTCGTCGAGCTCGCACGTGGCCATGCCATTCGGGCCCCCCTATCCTATCTCCTCCATGCTGTAGGTATAGTTAGGTATGCTAAAGCTCATAGGGTAGGCAAATTGAGCCGGGATGCCGGCGACTCGTCGGAGTTGGTCGAGCCGCGGCCGCACGCCGCCATGACCGCTGCCATCCTCTCTGGCCGCCATAATCCTAGCAATTGAGGGTACCCCTAGGTGCGCGAGGTTGAGGTGAACGCACTGGTACCGTAGCTTCGCCGGAGGCGCCGTTGTCGGCGAGCTAGAGCTCGCCGGAGTCGCGGCCGTCTCCTCCCCTCCGTCTCTCTCTCTGACCGGTGGGGCCACCTGGTCAGTCACGTACGCGCGCGGGCGGGAGCCGTAGCAAGCCGCGTGTGAGAGCGGGCCGCGCGCGCGAGTCGTGGGCCGCGTCTTTCCCGGGCCGGCCCAGTAACGAATAAGATTTGTTTGATTTTTATTTATTCTGTCACAGTTTTGGTTAAATTTTAGAAAATGTAGATCTAGGGTTTTACTTGCTCAAAAATCATGAGATAAATTTTGTTAGGATCTACATGATGTGTAGTATTTTAGAAAAATATGATTTGGTTCTGTGATGTGTAGTTCTGGGACATTTAAATAGGTCTTTGAAATGTGTTTTAAATCACATGCAAACTTGTTTAAATTATATCTTGAGTTTCAGTGTTCCAAAAATTATGAAATTTGGTGGGTAGACTAATTTATACTTGCTCTAGCTCTGGTAAAAATTTGGGTAGTAGTGCTTAAGTACTTTTCAAGTTATAATGCTATCTTGTTATTTTAGGAAATACTTAAATGAATTTTTGTAATTTTTCTACATGTGCAATGCTCATATAACTTTTTAGAGAATGTCTTGGTACCCTAGAGCGTCCAAGAAAATTAGGAAATCTGTTGTTTGACACTTTTTACTATGCTTTGTTATTTATACAAGAATCAGCCTTTTTGGCTTGGGAATTTTGTGTAGGAAGTTAGCCACATCAATAAATATTTAATCTTTGCAATTCTAGGTTTTCTGGACAGCTGGTAGTATCTTTGGGTTTGACCCTTAATAAAAGTGGTTGCTGTAAAACTTGTAAATACCAAAGTTGGAGTAAACTTGATAAATTAGCTTGTGTCAAAATTTAGGAGCATTTGGCTTAGTAGTTTAGGAGTTATTGCTGTTTTAAGTGACAGTCCAGAATTGACTGCTCTCTGTTTGGGGAGGACAGATTCTGGAACTTTGGAATTTCAACTAGATAAACTTTGGAATTAATTGTTGTGGTCTGAAAACGTTTTGTGGTGCATTTCTTAAGCTTTCCAGATTGTCTTAGATCATATCTTTTGGATTTGGGAATCTCCAGTTATGTTAGAAACAAGTAGCTGCTGTCCCAGAATGTCTTACTGTGATATTTTGGGTTGGATGTGGTAACCTAAATAATGTCACTCTTATATTTGTTAGGTGTTAGGGCCTTAACCGAAGATGAACAACTATATCTTAGATTGGGTAGATTAGGTAAGTACTTCTCCACCGGAGAAGAGATTTGCACGTACTGATAAAGTAACTTGATTAGATTATTATATTTTATTTCTGAAATGCATTTCATTCCGAGCATGTTGCACCTTTATGCATCCATGATATTTATTGTGCATTCATGCAATAGGTGTACCGGAGGGGGTAACTCTCCTCGAATTCGAGCCTGTGATTCCGGAGGAAGTCCAGGACCAGCCGGAGCAGCTAGAGGAACCAGCCGGTGACGAAGCTCCTGCCGAAGATCTACCCGAGTGTCCTGACCACCGGCCTTCGACCTTTCTGAAAGGCAAGCCCCGGTGCATGCTGAACCTACTGATTTATAAATTAATCTTGAGTACTTTTAATTGTTTACTGCATTAAGTTGTAGGAGTTATATGAAAACACTTGTTGCATTATACCTGTCCTTGTCCAGATATCGTACTTAATCCTATATTAGGTTTAGGCACATGTCAATGCTTAGCCCTACTTAGTACGATAGAAGTCGGGTGATTTCCGGTCATCCGCGAGATGTAGGAAGGAGTCACGAGAGGCTTTATGGCTATCGTGGATGGAACCATGCTTAAAAATGAAATTGAAACCAGGCGGGAGTTCGATAGTACAGCCGCAAGACACTTCACGTCTTGGGTGTGGAGCTATGCCCGTCTGAGTCATTTAAGGACCGATTTGTTGTACGTCCTTGAGTCATGTTGAACGCAGTCTAACACTTAGTTGGCCGGATAAGTCGTTCCGACCGCGAAGCCGAGTAATGTGGTTCAGGCCGGGAATCGAATGGTAGGTTGCTTCTTGGAGGAGAGAAAGGATGTGCTTGGGGACATTGGCGTGAGACCAAGGGGGGGTTAGAGTCCCTATCACCTGGTAGAGTGTCGCCCTTGGGGTCGCGACATCATTCGGACCCGCGATTCCTGAATCATATGAAACGGTGGCCTGTGCGACCCTGGCAGGGGTCTGCACGGTGAGTGTTAGAAATACCCCTCCAGCTGGATAGGAATTCGATTCGAATCGCCGTCGCTCCCGGTTAGTGAGCACTTGACTTGAGCAGCGGCAACGTAGATCTCATTAAATGAACTGGTGGTTAAGGGAATGATACAATGTTGCCACAATTCATACCTGCTCTGGATATAATGATGATAATTGTTTGATTATAATCAAGTGCATGTTTAGTATAGGTGCTAAGATAGATGACAGGTAAATGCTAAAAATAACTGCTAGTACAGGTTATAAGAGTCTCAATTACTTATGCCTTTATGCAAAAATGTGATGTCAGCTAGCCTCTTGTGTAAGCCTTGCATAATCCTTGGTGTCATCTTATTTCTGGTTTTCGACGGGTAAGTCTAGCTGAGTACATTCCAGTACTCAGGGTTTATTCCCTCCTGTTGCAGATGATATGCTCTACCAAGGCTTCTGCAAAAATTGTCTCCACCCTGCGGGTGACGAAGACTAGATCACTAGGGCGTGATCATCTTTATGTACTTTCCTGATGCTTTTGTGGGTTGTTGATCAACAAGACTGGCAGTAGTTAAACAACTGGTGTGTTTATGCTTCCGCTACTTTTATAAACTTGGTTTGTAATAATTGCAACTCCGTGTGTGTAAACTTATTTCAGAACTACTAGTGTAACGTAACGTATGATGTTGTATGTTGAATGATGCGATCCTGGTTGTAAGCAAGTTGGTTTGAAATCCTTCGTGGTTTCGATTGACTACCGGGATTATATGGGCTGAAGTTCGAAAATTTGAGCACTTCGGTGCTTGTTTTTGTACTTGTGCTCTTATAATTTGGTCGGTTCTGTTACACGTCACCTTTTGGGTGGACTGAAACCATCGATCCAGGCCAGCCCAAGCTTAGCCTTAGGGGTATAGGGGTTAATACCCCCACAAAAATTTTCTGGAGATAAGCAACACAATCACCATCAAGGACGTTGCTCAAGACATCATACTACTTCGTCTGTTTTCATTTTCACTAGAGGAAATGGCAAAGCAGTGGTTCTACACCAACAAAGATAACATCAACACATGGGCAAGATGTTTGAAAGTCTTTTTAGCAAAGTTTTTCCCTATAGGCAAGACCAATGCCTTAAGGGGAAGAATTTCCAATTTCCAACAGCAGAAAGGAGAGACCATTCTAGAAGCATGGGAATATTTTTAAGAATACATTTTAGATTGTCCTCACCATGGTATGGAAGATTGGTTGCTCATGCAAAGCTTTTACTATGGATTAACTCAGAAAGCTCATGAACAACTGGATGCTACTGCTAGAGGATCATTTATGTCACTCACCCTTGGAAAAGCTGAAACTCTTATGGAAAAGATAGCCTCTAATCAAGGCTGGTCTCAATGTAATATCCAATCATGCAATAAGAGCAAAGAAGTACCAGAAGAGGTGTGTGCACTGTCAACCAAGATGGACGTACTATTAAATTGGCTTGAACAGCGAGCCAATTACAAGAAAGATGGTCAAGCCATTCAAGATGCTTTTAATTCCCAAAATGTATGTGGAGAATATTTGGGGGTTGATTTCCCTGAATATCAAGAAGATGCGAACATTGTCATCAACAATTCTGCTCCACAACAACAGAGACAAGGATGGAATCAACAACAACAACGGTCAAATTCCCAAGGTAAGTACCTATGTAATTACTCTTCTAATTCTAAACAACCATCCTTGAGAGATCTGATCTTAGTAGGGCTGGATATCGAGCCAACCGTAGTTTTTTTCGAGCTTTTTTAGAAATTGGTATAATCTTATTCATCATTATTTACTGCATTGTTTAAGACCCAACTTCACGACGAGCCTAACGAGCCGAGCCTAACGAGCCGAGCCGAAGTTGAAAGTCGTTCCAAATCAAGTCATTTTTATTTTAAAAGATAAATAAGTCCAATCGGAGCACTTTTATACCGAGCCACCGAGCCAGCTTAACGAGCTTTTTGTCCATCCCTGGATCTTAGAACAAGCTAGGATTGATGAGAATATTTCTAAAAAGCTTGCTTTTAATGATAAGATCATAGAAAATATAAACACTAAAATGGATAGTTTTTCTTCCGCTATAAAAGACCAACTTAGCTATAATAAAAAGATAGAATCTCAATCAGCTCAGTTGGCCGCTGCTCTGCCTGTTGCCACTAACCTTGAAAGGTCAATGCCATAACGACAAGAGGTGGCAAGTCTACTCATGATCCGCATATCCGACGAGGATAGGTAAGACACTGGCAGTAGCACAAGAGGAGAAGAAGGACGATGAAGTTGAAGAAGTTGAGCCACAAGCACAAGAGATGATGCAAGATTTTCATGACACCACCTTCCTACCATTTCCACGCAGAAATCAAAAGGCCAAAATGGATGAGCAGTTTGGTAAGTTCATAGAGGTAATTCAAAAGTTATACATCAATATTCCTCTGCTAGATGCTATACAGGTACCCCACCAATGCAAAGTATCTCCGAGACATCCTCAACAACAAGAGACCATTGCCCACCATTGAGGTAATCAAGTTAATGGAGGCGTGTAGTGTGGCCATCCTGAACACATCACCTGTCAAGAAGAAGGATCTAGGATGTCCCACTATCAACTGTTCGATCGGAAACCAAAACTTTGAAAATGCTCTATACGATCTTGGAGCAAGTGTCAGTGTCATGCACAAGAAGGTTTTCGACAACCTCAACTATTCAGCGCTCATGCCAACGTCGATGTGCCTGCAACTAGCCGACCAATCGATTCGCTATCCTGCAGGAATCACCAAGAATATTCTAGTAAAAATAAGAAACTTCTTTGTTACAGTGGATTTTGTAGTACTTGATATGCAAGAGGACATAAAGACACCCCTCATTCTTCGGAGACCCTTCCTAAGTACTACAAATGCACATATTGATGTTAGAGCCGGAGAAATTAAATTCCATATTAATGGCAAGGAAGAGTGATTCGCCTTCAAGCCAAAACCGGAACAATGCTCTAATTTAGAGTGGCAAGAACAACCATCAGAGTCTCCATCTCCGAGACCAACGAATGCACCCGAAGAATAAAGGACTTCTCCAATCAAGTCCGATTCGGCGGACTTAAATTCCTAAACCCTCGCCGAAAGGTAAATTGGTAGTTATCCATGCTTACTGCACACTGCATTAATTATTCTACTTTAGCATATTTACTTTTCAATATATGTATTGCAAAAAGAAAAATAAAAATTCTCATCATGGCATTATAAAATTCAAGCCCCATGTGAATAATTTTTATGAAGTATAAAAAACCGTAAGAAATATTTACCATGGAGGCGTAAAATTTAAAAATACCATTCATTCATCTTGTTATATTTTATATTATCATAAAGCATATTAGCTTTGCATATACATGTGTATATGGCATAAATACGGGAGACATATGGGACCCACTCAACCACCACCCGTCAACTCCATTTCTACCTCCATCTCCACTCAACCACCACTATCACCTCCATCATCTCTCCACCAGCCATTCTGGTCATATCTACACTGAAAGAAGCACCAAATGAGCAGATATTTTGCTTAACCACGAAGCAAGAGAGCATCAGGAAAATAGGGAGGCCATTTGGCCATGATATGGGGCCGACTGGCCCCACCACTTGGCCGGCTAGCCTGCTGCTCTCTCGGTTATAAATAGCCACCCTCCTGGCTGCTTCACTCATCAATCTCCACTGCAAAACTAGCTCCCAAGTTCAAAATTCTACTTCTCAATTTCATAGTTTGAAATTTCACTTAATAGAAGTGATTTTGGAAGTAGGCAAGGGTGAGAGAGATTAATAGTGAAAGTGTTGTTAAAATTTAAGTGATGGTTGAGAGAGTGAAAGAATTTAAGAGTGGTAGTGCTGTCAAAATCAAGAGGGAAAATTAAAAGAATTAGGGTAGAAGTCTTGCCAAAATCTTGATTAGAAAAAAATCATTAGGCAATCTCGGACGACTAACCCTCGAACGATTAACTTCTTGACGGCTAACCGCTGACTTTTTATTTTCCTAACCCATTCCACGAGGTGTGTTGTCTTGTGTTTATTTTGCAGGAAGATGAGCAAATTAGTAGGCAAGCTCAAGCATGTGGCATCGTTTCGTTCGACGAGAAGCTCTTCTTCTAGAGGAAGCGCCGACATGCAGATTGACACTATCTCCCGCTGTCGGAGTGCCGTCCGGGTCATCATCTGCCGAGATGAACATTCTCCTAGAGGAGAAGCACCTGAAATTCTGGGACAAAACAGAGAAGGACATCTATAAGCAGTTGAAGACTCGGAGGTTCATCCTCACTCCCGCCTATGATCCAGCCCTACTGCAAGCAACAAGTATGAACACTGAATTTAACACCATTTTTAAGGATGTAGGATGGGAGGATGTTTGGGAAATTAACGAACTGGGGTCTAAGCTTTTGACCGTAGAATTTTTATGCACCCTGCAACCCACCGAATTTGAATTTTTATTTAGACTTTTTGGGAAAGACTTTTCTGTTCCCTGAAAGAATTTTAGTGAGCTTCTAGGATTCCATGCTCAGTGCTTAATTGATGTAGACACTGCTCTACAAGACTTTGATAGGATAAAATTTTGGATAGAAATATCTAAAGAACTTACTTGCTACCGTCCTCGTACAAATGAAACTCATTACCCTACTCTGTGTTTTATGCATAAATGGCTAGGATTTACTTTATTTCCTAGAAATGATTTTTACACTATAAGGAATGATGAACTTAAGTTGCTCTATACCATGGTTAAGAGAAGGAAGGTTTCACCTGTCAAATTTATGATGAAACAATGAAAAGAAATTCCTAAACTTAAGGGAGATGTTGGGTGTACTTCTTTGGTCACCCCCAAAGCCAAAAATTTGAGTCTTTTGAATAATGCTTCTGTTGCTTACATCGATGACATTCCCTGTTGGTTTATTGATTATGAATATTTTGTCCAAGCTCACATGCTAAAGAAGAAAAAGGATGGAAAACTTTCTTGATGTATATGGAATATACAAACGAAATCCCCTTACCAGACCAAAACCTTGGTCTGTATGCGGTGCAATCTTTTGTTTTTGATTTACAGGTGAAGGAGTTAGCACCTCGCTAGAGCGCTTCTATGGAACTCACGTGCAACCCATAGCCCAGATACCGTGGCAATGATCCAATTCCGAAGGGACCGGCCTTCACCAGCTATGCAGGCTGGGACCAGCCAGGATCTTCCCATATGCACCAGCTCGAGCATTATGGTTGGGAGCAGCCTGCTCCTCAGCACACTGAGAGCTCCTAGCATTAGGACTCAAGTGCGCAATGGCAGGATGGCAACTTCGACTATTATCAACAACAACAATATGAAGAAGTCTCGAGTGACCATCAGGGAAGACGTATGTCCTTTGCCCATGGTTACTACCATGACCAACCCATGGGCTATCATGAGCAGGAGATGGAGCGCCCCTGCCTCGACACCAAGTAGATGACTATTGAAGAGACGCAGCAAGACATTCGAAACTAGCTACACCAACACTCCCAGTGGCAAGCAAAAATGGGAGAGCGCATCACCAGCATCTAGCAGCACCAGGAGCAGGAGAACGAGAATTGGCACTACCTGTTCAAGGGTCACAACATTGACCCACCACTTTGATCGCCCACAACAACAACCAACTTGGGGAGGAGCCCCTATTTACCTCAGGTAAGTTTTCTTTTCTTTTCTAGTATTTATTTCTTTATTTTCAAGCTTATTTTATTATTATTAAAAAATACATAACCCAAAAACAAAATAAAAATTTGTTTTAGCTCTTTATATATTAGTAGATGTGATTAAAAAAATATGAATAAAGAAAACCAAATAAAAAGAGTGTGTATAAAGTTTGCTTTGATTTCTGTTTTTAAAAGTTAATAAATAAAGAGAACCTGAAGATAATGATTCACAATGGAAATGATGAACAGTTGCTCTGTTATAATTCCTTTTAAGTACCTAGTTTTCAACCTTAAATTTTTCTGAGTTTTAGGTATGACTGTTTTGACATGAGAATTTGCGCTGAACTTGAAACTCGTGGGTAGCAATGCTTGATCGAAATCTAGATAATTGACGGATATGATATGAGAATGTCTGAGCTACTATTTATCTTGTTCCAAGTGATACTAAAATTCTAGAGATTTCTTTTTTTAAAAACATGGAAATACAATATGATGAGTTCCTGTATGATAAAGCTTGAATTCCTACCAGAGCCAAACATGATATTTAGGCTAGGAAAAATTTTCACTCACATATACTGCTTGTTTCGTATTGAGTTTAGTCAAGCTTTGTTGATCCTTATGAGAGGTTTGTCATACTCTTAAAATCAAGATCTCGTACACACCACCCATATATGCACTACTCCTACACTAGGAGTAGGCACAAAAACATGCTTTCCATCTAGATCCACTCAAAAAATGTTTTACTCCTACACTGGGTGTAAATCCCAAAAATATTCTTGATAGGTTTCCCACCAAATAAATACTCCATGTTCTTGTTGCTATCTCTTAAGAGTTTTGTTGCAGAGAATAGGCATGGGCTATGAAAGAGTTATTAAAAAAAGAGAAAAAAGTATTGAAAAAAATGGGCAAGTGTCTGAATTATCAAAACAAAGGGTACATAGATGCCCACCTAAAAAAGAAAGGGAAAGAGATAAATAAGATAGTCCGTGTTTTCTTGCAAATGTTTCCAAGTTTCAAAAGAGAGATAAGTTTTTAAGAAGCATAGTAGAATTAGGTTAGCCACCATATATATTCCACACATATGTACATCTTGATTTGATTGTATGACTTAGCTCTCTTTGGATCCGTTGTTTGACTTTACAATATTTGTATTGGAAGTATGCTCTTTCATGTTATCACCATTCTTATGAGCTCCACATAAGCCTTAGTTGTAGGAAGAGAAAGGCATAACATTATTTTTGCCTTAGTGAGGATCCACAAATACCACATATATTGAGAGACTAGAGAGTGTCATACAATGGAATCTCTGAGTTTTATTTTGAAAACTTAATAAAAAAACTCCAGAATAATGGTTAAGCAAAGAACTTGACACTTAGTGCTTGACTTGATCATTCTATCTTTTAATTGCTCAAGACCCATGTGAAGGCTACAAGCCCCATGGTTGAAGATAATATGGGTAAGTTTAAAAGTTAGAACAATTTGTTCTAATCCAGTGAAGAATTCTTGTTTGCACGCATGTGTACTTTTAAGGAATTGCTTTAATGTTCTCACAAATCCTAAAACTCTTGATCCATTGCTAAGTTTGGCATTGCTCAGGGACGAGTAAAGGTTAAACTTAGGGGAGTTTGTTGACGGTAGTTACCATCTATCATAAACCGTTAATAAAACTTGAAATCATGCATGAAAATGATCCCCAACATAGACTTAAGGGTTTAAACTGATAATTTTCATAAGTTTTGGTGAATCTATATTTTTAGTAGGGTTTATCTAGAAAACCGTCAAGGTGCATCAAATCATCAAATTAAATCGTGTTTATCCGCCGTGAAAACTACCCTAGAAGGTTCCAAAAGACTCGGGAAGGCAACACACCAAAGTGTAGACTGAGGCGTCGCTAGGTGAAGTCGGTCGGCCCTACCTGCAGGCCGACCGGCCCCTGGCCCCACCTGTCAGCCTTCGCCTTGCTACATCGGTTCTCCACCATCTTAAGGATTGCATCCACATCGTTTATTAAAGTCGGTTTGATCGGAAGGTCCAGAATTGATGCTTCAACCTATATATACCAGCCCCTGCCCCCTGTAACAGAACCGACAAATTATACGAAATTAAGTAAGAAAATCACCCGCCAGAGCAGACGATTTAGCAAACTTAAGCCTGTATAACCCGGTAGTCCATGAAATCACGAAGGATTTCAAACCAACTCACATACCAGCCAAGATCGTAATAAGTTTAGCGGTCACCATCACATATTACATAAAAGTTCGCATCACAAATACATCAGAGTTTAAACATAGTTATTACAAACCGAGTTCAAATAGAAAGTAGCGGAAGCCATTTGTTCAAATCCACACACACTCACACAGAGTTCAAGTACAGTGCTAGCTAATGATCATCTCCAACAAAAGCATTAGGTGAGATGTAAGGAATGACCATTGCCCATGGTCCTAAGCATCACCCATCGCAGGATAAAGGTAGTTGATACAGTAGCCGTAATACATCTGCCCATCTGCAACAAGTGGGATCAAAACCCTGAGTACGAGAAGGTACTCAGCTAGACTTACCCGACATAACCAAAAATAAAGTGACACCAAGGATTATGAAGGGCTTTATAGTAGGGTACCTGACTCATTTGCAAAAAGGCATTTTTAGCATTTCAAGAACCTTTCCAAAAGCATTATTGTCAAGTTAATTATTATTAACCTGTCGACTACATTTGCACCTATACTAGAGCAAGTATATGATTAAGCAAATAATGATAACCAATGATCATTAACAACTTCCATAATGTCATATCCATTATAACTGTCCAAGTGTTCCATCAACATTACTACAATGAAGTAACTCAAGTAAGTGTTCACTATCCAGTGAACGATGGCGATTCGAATCGATTATTAACCAGCTGGTAATTTATTCCTTACACAAACCTCACTCACCTGTTAAAGTGAGGTATTGGTCACCGAGTCAACTATCCAAGAAAATCTCGAGTTTGCCAGGAACCACATGTACCCGGGGGCCGACCGACTGCCTTTCGGTCTTATCATCGCGCCCCCGTGTCCTACCACACCTGCTCCGGTATAGTGCGCTACGGGCAATCCACTCGGCCCAAATAATCTCCCAGCTTTATGATCGAAAGGTACATTATTCGGTCAGCTAAATGTAAGGCATGTGTTCAACATGACCCGAGGCCCAACAACGGTCAGTCCTTAATCGACACAGATGGAAAGCACTATAGTCCAAAACTCTGTAAGTCTCCGTCTGGTCTCAACTTCAAATTAACACTTAGTTATACCATAACGACATAGTTATCTGAGCAGATCCAGGTAACCACCTATAGCTCGCAGGTGATAGGAAATCACCCGACTTCTACCGGTCTAAGCCAGCTAAGCATTGACTCGACTGTGGATACCAGGGTAACAAGGATATAGTACAACAAAGGTAAACAAGGTATAATGCAGCAACGGTTGTAGACAACTCCTGAACGTAATGCATCAATTAAAGTAAAGCATTAATTAATAATTACAAACCGGAGGAGAAAATGCTTTGGGGCTTGCCTCTCTCGAAGGAGCTCGGGCGGTGATCAGGGCACTCTGGAAGTTCCTCAACATCCTCCTCGTCTGCTTCAGGCACCTCCTGAGGCTGCACCTTGGGCTCCTCGGGTACGATGACCAGGCTCTCAGTTTGTGATCCTGTATGATGCAGGTGCATAAGTGCTTATGCAAAAGGTGCATCGGATGAAATGCACACAACGAATATGCTTGCATGCAAGGTAGATGAGCATGATTCGCTTTAATGGGTAGAGTATAGTACAATTCTCATACAAGGTAGTCAACATCATCCAAGAACATGTACTACAAGTACATGTCATCTACTGCATTCTCTTCTACTACTAACATGCTAAGTCAACACATCTCATTGAATGCTTCAAAGATACACCAAAGCTTCACTAATTCCTTAATCATGCATAAAGCATTATTTGATTAAACCCTGATTAACACTAGGTTTGAATAGCAACATCTATTTTTAAAGCATAGAAAAATCTTAGAAAATTACCATAGCACAGTACTACCCCTAAGCAGACTACCATCAAATTTTTATGGCATTTGGATAAGTGAAATAGCCTACACAAAAATGACAAGTTAGGACCTAAATATGAGCATGAAAATACTTTGTATTATGAAAAGTATCAAACAACAGATTTAGTATTTTTCCTAGGTCCTACATAGTAAATAATCAATGTACAAAAATTATCATGCCCATGTTTTATACATATTTTTCTCCCTAGCAAAAATAACAAAATTTAGCCACAAATAGCACTTGAACTAGACATCTATATTTTTCTATAGAACATGCATGACATATATTTTTCACATAAAGTACATCACACAAGAAGAATAACAAACTTGGAATCATATTTTTCTGAGCAATACATGATTTACTATGCATTTCTAAAGATTAATAGCATTTTCAAGAATAAAATAAAACTATACAGAAAAGTATCACAAACATGATATGCAATATTTTTAACCTATAGATCTACTCCAAAGAAACCGAACAAAACTTGTTTCATCCAATTTGGAGCTAAAATGAGCAAAATACAAATTTCCAAAGCATTTTCATAAATTCTGAAAAATCATTTTCCAATTCCTTTTTAAATCAGCCGCAGAAAACGCTGAGTGCACCCGATGCATTGCACCCACTTGAACATAGAGAGATAAATGGGTGGGGCCTGCAGGTCAACCCTTCCCCACCGGTCAGCCACAATGTGGCGGGAGAGGCGCTGACCGCGCTGGTCTCGCCGCCGGTGAGCTCGCTGGCGGTGAGGTCACCACCAGCGGCTTCCCCACGAAGAGGTGAACCCAACGCGCTAGTCTAAGGCATTGGAGGAGCTCTCAGGTGAGCTTGATGGCTGGCATGGCGGTGCACCAGCGCGGTTCACCAGCGGTACGCCGGTCCCGGCCATGGCGAAGGAAGGTGCGGCGCGTGCGGGGTCCGCGAGCTCAGGGCGGACGCGAAATCAAAGAAACACAAGTGGTCTCCTTCTATCTGCATAACTTTTCTGACGTGATTGGGCTGCCTTCATATTTTGTTGAATAACATGAACTTTCTTCTCGGCCTCTTCTATAAAGTCGATACCATAATACCTTCTTTCTCCTAGCTCGACCCAATTCAGTGGTGTCCTACACTTTCTGCCATACAAAGCTTCGAATAGGGACATCTTGATACTTTCTTGATAATTGTTATTGTAAGCAAACTCAGCTAAGGGTAACCATGACTCCCATGAACCCCTAGAAGACAACACACAGGCTCTTAACATATCCTCTAGAACATCATTAACTCGTTCAGTCTGACCATCTGTCTGAGGATGATAAGCAGTACTACAGATCAAACTAGTTCCCAAGCCTTTGTGTAAATGTTCCCAAAAATGAGCCATGAACTGTGGCCCTCTATTAGATACTATAGTCTTTGGTATACCATGCAATCTCATAATTTCTACAATATACTTCTTGGCATATTGAGGTGGTCGATAATCTGTCTTGACAGGTAAGAAATGAGCAGTTTTGGTAAGATGATCCACAAGCACCCAAATCGAATCATGTCCCTTTTGAGTAGTGGGTAAACCCGAGATAAAATCCATACTTATATCATCCCACTTCCAACTAGGTACGGACAAGGGTTGCAAGAAACCGGCAGGTTTCATATGAATAGCCTTCACCCTACAACATGTGTCACATCTGGCAACATAGGCTGCAACTTCTTTCTTTATCTTGGTCCACCAATAACGAGGTCTTAGTTCTTGATACATCTTACTACTTCACGGATGGATAGATAGCTTAGAAAGGTGAGCTTCATCCATGAGTTTATTCTTAAGCTCTCGATCCTTGGGAACTACAAGACAGTCGTCAAACCACAATGCGCCCTATTCATCCACTCTAAAGTGCTTAGATGGCTCTTCTTTTATTCTCTTTGATGTGAAATATTCCCTTATCTGTTTTCTGGCCTTCTATTATCTTACTCTCCAAAGAGCAACTAATATGAATACTATGTAACACAACAGGGTGCATTAGATTGAACCCATCTTCGAGTAATGGTTGTACATTCAGGAAATATGACTTTCCACTCAAAGCATCTGCCACTACATTGGCCTTTCTAGGATGATACTGCACATACAAATTGTAATCTTTGATCAATTCTAACCATCTTCGCTGTCTCATGTTCAATTCAGGTTGGGTAAAGATGTACTTGAGACTCTTGTGATCGGTGAAAATATTGCACACATTACCAAGTAATGTCTCCAAATTTTTAGTGCATGTACCACTGCAGCAAGTTCAAGATCATGTGTCAGATAGTTGGCCTTGTGCTTTCTCAATTGACGTGAGGCATAAGCAATGACTCTTCCTTCTTGCATAAGAACACAACCCAATCTAGTTTTTGATGCATCGTAAAACACATCAAATGGTTTCTCGATGTCCGGTTGTGCTAGAACAGGAGCAGTGGTCAACAGTTTTCGCAAGGTGTGGAAAGTTGCCTCGCACTCCTCTGTCCACATGAACTTGTGATCTTTCTATAGCAGACTAGTCATTAGCTTGGTAATCTTCGAGAAATCTGGTATAAAACGGCAATAGTAACCAGCTAATCCTAAGAAACTTCTAACCTCAGGAACTGTGGTCGGTGCCTTCCAATCCATAACCTCTTGCACCTTACTTGGGTCGACTAAAACTCCATTTGCTGATAGAATGTGACCAAGGAAAGGAACTTTCTTCAACCAAAATTCGCACTTGCTAAACTTAGCATACAACTTATGATCTCTAAGTCTGGTCAAGACAATTCTCAGATGCTCTTCATGATCCCTCTCGTTCTCGGAGTACACTAGAATATCATCAATGAACATAACTACAAACTTATCTAATTCTGGCATGAAGATTGTATTCATCAGAAACATAAAGTATGCAGGAGCATTTGTCAAGCCAAATGACATGACAAGATACTCATACAACCTGTATCTGGTGGAAAATGCGGTTTTCAGTATATCTTGTGGCCTAATCTTGATCTGATGGTAGCCGGATCTCAAATCTATCTTGGAGAACATCTTAGCCTTGGCTAACTGGTCAAACAGAACATCAATATGAGGCAAGGGATACTTATTCTTGATGGTTACGACATTAAGTGGCATATAATCCATGCATATTCTCAACGTGCCCTCTTTCTTCTTCTTCACAAACAAGGCAGGACATCCCCATTCAGACTTGCTTGGTCGGATAAACCCCTTTTTTGACAACTCTTCTAGTTGCTTCTTTAGCTCAACTAATTCATCTGGAGGCATCCAATAGGGTCTCCTTGAAATCGGAGCTGTTCCGAGGATTAACTCAATTCTAAACTCAATATCCCTATCTGGCGGAAGACCAAGTAACTCATCTGGGAACACATCCGGAAACTCACACACTACTAGAATTTGATGAATAGGAATAACTTCAGTAGCACATGTCACACTTATAAGGTCTATTCTCCGAGGCAATGGTACTTGGAAAGTACCCTCACCCTGGGGATCCTTAAGGGTAAGTACCTGACTCCCTGTATCTATAACTCCTCCCCAATCCTTCATCCAATTCATCCCTATAATGACATCTAGAACTAGTCCAGGCATAACTATCAAGTTCACTCAAAACTTTCTGCTACTTAATTCAAGGGTTGCCCCTCGAACCATCTGATTGGTCAAAACATCAGCCCCCGCTGAACTTATACGGTAACCATAACCCAATTCTGTGCATAGTTCACGTTTCCATGCAAATGCTTGACTCATAAAAGAATGCGATATTCAGAATCAAACAGAACAACTACAGGGTGTTGGTTGATAGGAAACTTACCAGCGGTTATGGGCTCTCCCTCAGAAATCTCATCCACAGTTGTACTATGCACCCGAGCACTATAGGTCTACCGCTTCTTCTTGGGTAGATAAGGACAGAACCTTGAGAAGTGGCTGGGTTGATCATAATTGTAGCAGGGTCCCCTCACTGTACCAGTAGATCCCACAGCTCCCTTGGAACTGCCCTGTCCCGCATTTGCGGCTGTCTTAGCTGGCTGCACTGCCATCTTATAAGGCTTCTGTGGTCCCCTAAAATTCTGACCTCTCTGCTGTGGTGGCCTAAACCTAGCGCCAGGTGCAGATGGACGATAGGGAGGATGACCTCCCGCAGGTGCTCTTGATTGAGACGAACCACCCTCTAGCGCTCTCTTGTGACTCTTGGCTACGGTACTGGCGCTGTTGTTCTTTTCCTGCTTCAGACAATCACTAATAAAGTCATTGAATCTGGCACAGGTGTTGGTACCCCCATGCTTCATCATCTTTGGATTTAGTCCTCTCTTGAAACTAGCAATTCTCTTAGCGTCGGTGTCCTCCATGTCGGGAGCATAACGACATAAGTTGTTGAAGGCATGCAAATATTGTGTCACAGTTTTGGTGCCCTGATTCCATACCAAGAACTCTCCCAACTTCATCTCGATCAGCCTAGGTGGAATATAAACTCTACGAAAGGCCTCAGTGAACTCTCTCCACATAATCTGAGCATTTGGAGGGAAGGTGGTGCGATGGTGCTTCCACCACATTCCCGCTGGCCATTGTAACTGATGTGCAGCATATTCGGTCTTCAATACCTCAGTCAGCCTCAACACATGGAATTTGTCTTCCATGGTGTTGATCCATTCTTTAGCATCAAGTGGTTCTGTTGCTTCCTTGAATATTGGTGGTCTGGTGTCCATAACATCCTTAAAGTTGTTGTACTGATTCACCCCATTGCCACCACTCTGATTGTTACCGCGTTGAACATTGTTGGCAATGGTACGTAAGAAATCCTCCATATTTTTCTAAGATTGTTCCATGTTGCGCTGACTCCCAAGCAACTGTGCAAAGAACACCTCTGGAGTGAGCGGGGGAGGAGGTGGCAAATGCGGTTTATGGTGGGGCTCATTGTTGTTGACATTGTTTCCACCACTACCACCTGCCCCAGCACCATTACCACATGTCTCAGCGAAGGAAGGTGCGGCACGCGTAGGGTCCACGAGCTCCGAGTGAATGCAAAATCAAAGAAAAATGGAGGGAAGGAGAGGAAGGGAGCTCTAGCCATGGAGGGCCGAGCTCGGTGGCCATGGCACCACCGTGGAAGGGAAACGCCTGCCCTGGCCTTACCATGGTGAAAACGAGGGTGAGAGCGTGCGCACGGAATGGCAGAGGTCCAGGCGGAGCTTGAGACAGACGCAATCGAGGAATGGCGGTGCGGTGGCGGAGCTTGACGCCGGCGAGTAGAGCGACGGTGTGCGGCGATGAGCGCTCCCGCTCGGCTTGCTGCTGCTGCAGTGAGTGGGCGCGCGAGCGAGGAGGGAAGCAGGGGACAGAGTGGATGAAGGGGGAGACGATGCGCGGCCAGGCGGGGTGAAGGCAGGCCGTTGGTGCTATGTGGCGAGCTCGCCAGCGCATGGCCGTCACGCGGCGTGCGCGGCCTGGCACGGTCGAAACGACGCGCACGGGCACGGCGCGGGCGCTGGTGCTGGCAGGCCGGGCCGGCTTCGGTAGCGGACCGAGAAAGGAGGGGCGCGGCCTAGAAGATGAGAAAATGATTTTCAAGTTTCTATTTTCAATAAATTTTCAAATAACAGTTTTCAAATCCTATTTTGAGCAAGAAAATGACCTTTTCTGAAAATGGCCCAAAAATAAAAGTTGCTTAGAATGTAATCCTCTACAACTTTGCTTTAGGGACCAACCAAAAATTATGCATAGATTTTGAATTGGGAAGTAAAAGCTAAATAGGGAGGATTTTTGACCATTTTCAATAATAATTTCAAAAGCATATTTTGACAAAAGTTTGAATACAAACTTCACTCCAAATTGCATGATAATTATTTCTAAGTGATTTGTATTTAAACCTAACATGTTCCACTGATCTAGCTAGCATAATTAGGGCAAAACAAATTAAACAAGTGCATGTAACATTCATGTTTCATAGAAATGTTTCACTCATCATTTGATGCGATGATAATGAATTCATAACAATGCTTATGCTCATGTTTTGCAGGTGCTAATGCATGCGTAACACCGGGGTGTTACACCCCCTCCCTCTATAATCGCCAAAAGTCAAGATCAGATCAGAAATTAGGGTTTCCAGAGAGAAGAGAATAGAGCTCCAATTCTTTAAGTTCTAGTATAGGTTAGCTAGCAAGGTTCAATTAGAGTTTGGGCTATTGCTCAGGATTTTGGATTCACCGTCTAGAGGCCAGTATATCCATTGTATCCCTCTTATTTTATGACTTTGTGCTACTTTAATATTATATTGCTATTTATTATGTTCTTAGTTTGCTCTTGTTATATGTTTGATATAGTTATGATTGATGATGAATATATACATATGTTCACAAAGCGCTTAGCTCAATACTCGGTGAGTTAAGTGGTTGACATTATGTAAGCATGGTGCTTAAATATTATTTACCTTTGGATGCATTCTACACTCTGGGTCATGTGGTAGATTACGGATGTGACACTCCCGTTGAGTCCTTTGTAGTCCACTTCCCATTTGTAGAGCAAGTAGAACCCGGTTGCGAAGGGAGTCAAGCTCTGTTCTTGATCTTCCTTTGTAATGTTCCTTATGCATAGACCCAAACTTAATTATGCTATAGATAAGAGCATATATACTTGGGTGTACAATAGACTTAGTAAATAAGGAATGACTTAGGAATCTTTTGCTCTTAACTAATCTCCTGCCTAGCCATACTATATTTATGAGTATCTATTTCTATCTCTAGAATACTATCAATGCCCTACACTTATCATTCATTTATCATTTGACTTACCCCTGTTATAGCATGAGAGTGATTACATCATAAGTATACATATTTGTCAATATCTCTGTGCCAACCCCATCACTCCTCCCTGTGGATAAAATATAAATAACGATACCTTGTATACTCACAGGTGAAATGCTATAATGGTATATTATCTGTGCGCTTGCGGATTACTTTATATATATATATATATATATATATATATATATACACAAGTGTTCTCAATAATTACCAACAACGTATTCCTGGCATCATTGCTAGGGATGACAACTTAGTATTAAGGTGACACTAAGAAATATCAACAATGCACTTTCAATCTCCCCCTTTTTGGTGATTGATGACAACTTGATTAAAGCTTACAAAAATATATTAAATATTAAAGCTTTTGGGTTCAATGATTTATGATAGGCTCCCCTTAATATGTGCTTATGAATGGAATTCACAAAATGACCTCAAATATCAATTGCACATATTAAAACACATAGGAGACTCCCTCTAAATCATTGCACCTGTGGGGTGCATGTGTGTGTGATAAAATAAATCCGTGACGCATATGACAAGATATATCACACAAAGAATAAGGGTAAAAGAGGCATCATACCATTCAAATCCATTCTAAACATATAGGGTCCTTATGAAAATAAATATAACACATGTATATCACACACATAGCACTCATCATAGATTTTCTCAAGTCCACAAACCACTAAGATATATTATATTACAAGATAAGGATCATATCACATGAGTCTCAAAAGATATATCCATGAAGTACAAATCTCATCTCATACATGATACAATGATAAAGCACATATAATCTGTCTTAACTCAAAATGATACATCAATAAAGCTCACAAGACAAAGAAAACTATAGCTCTACAGTACATATCTCTAGGAATAAAGATAACACATGAAACACATGGAACACATCTGAAGCTTTAATCACTATCTCTCCCCCTTTGTCATCTATCACCACAAAAGGTCTGACAAAGACAATCCAAGCACAAAGGGGCTGCAAACTTTATCTAACACCTATGATCACTCATCATCGTCATCATCATCCTGTCCATCATCATCCTCATCCTCAGAGCATGGAGCACCAGGTGGATGAGAACCACCCACTCCAGAAGGGTTGTATCCACCAAACCCATGGTAGTCATATCCACCAGTGAGGTTACCCCATTAGTCTAAGGCAAACTCGTCTGCTGCACTAGGATGTGGCTATGCGTGAGTAGGCACATGAGCCTATAGTGGCAAGGTGTTAGGGTGCTCCGATGCCTGCTCCTGCTACTGCTAAGCCTGCTGATCCTATTGCTGCTCCTGTTGTCGGTGTTCTAGAACAGGGGGGTGTCTAGAGACGGGACAAGTGAATGATACTGCGCATCGGAGCCTCCGATGGTGTGCAAGGCGGACACAAGGTTTATACTAGTTTGGGCTGAATGTCCCTACATCCAGTGCACTCTACTGCTCGTGTTGCTTTGCACCAAAGTGCTTGTAGTAGGGGGATACAAGCTGGTCGAGAGAGGGATAGCTCCAAAGTCTCTGTGTGTGGGTGTGTTCAAGTGTTTGAGTGTGTGTTTAGTACATTGCCACTGCTAGGCATTGTCTAACCTTCTTTTTGTCAAGGGTCCCTCCCTCCCCTTTTATAGTATGCAAAGAAAGGGGTAGGGTTACAGTATCTGGATGTACGAAAAATAGAAAGAAAAGGCCTTAAGGTGCTCCCTATTACTAGCTTTCCTCTTAGTTCGTGCATTCGCACAGTTGTCATGGTGGTGGTGGCATGCTGTGGCTGTAGATATATCACAGTTGACGCGACAAGGCCATACCCTAACACGGTGTCATAATGAAGAAGATTTCATGGCCCTAAAGCTGCATCAGCGAAAAGGTGGGGGGCCCGGACGTCCGTTGCTCCCGGTCCCATTGAGGCGGACATGGTAGGGTGTGGCGTAGCATGCTTCTCCCTGTTACTACCATGGGGGGCGAGAAAGGACTGTGGAAGCCTTGATCAGATTATGAATCAGGTGTTACAAGTTCCCAGGCAATCCTGCATGACGCGGCGAGCTCCTGTTCCTTAGCAGGAAAAGGTAGGGGCCCGTGCGTGCCTATTGTTGACACTTATAACACCACTTAAGCTAAGTTGTCATCCCAAGCATGGCACTAGAAGCGTGGTATAGATAACTGCTCATCTAGTAAAATAAATATGGGATCCACAAGCGAACAGATAACATACCATTGTAGCACTTCACCGGGAAGTATTCCAGGTATCATTGATTTATATTTAGCTCAAGGGAAAGAACTAAGGACTTAAACGATGAGATAAACTTGCTAAACATGACTACTTATGAGTGATTGGTTGCACAGTCACATACTTTTGGCAGGGGGGTAAACCATGATAAATAAAGAATATGAATTATAAAGCTCAGGGAATAAATCACACAAAGATTAGAGATAGACTACTCAACGAAAAGGTAGGTCGACATCTGATTAGTTCAAGAGATAGAATTTCTAGGTAGGTTCTAATCTACTAAGTCATTCATCTACTCTAACGCTACACTATCATATATAGCGCAAAAGACTCTTCATCTATGTATAAGGATCATTGCTATAAAAAGCCAAGACAAAGCAGGACTTCGTACGTAACTTTAGTTCTGCTAGACCTATTAACGGGGGATGGAATACAAAGGACTCAATGGAACTATCACTTCCGTGATCGACCACATGACCCGGCCAATATGGTGCATTTGCAGGTAAACAACATCTAAGCACCAGGCTTACATGTAATCTACCACTTAACCCTCCCGCGAAGAGAGCTAAGCGCTTTGCAAACATATACATAAACTCATTATCGATCATAACCATATCAAATGTAGAACTAGAATAAACTAAGAACATAATAAATAGAAACATAATGATATTAGAATAAAGTCACAAGAATAGATACAAGATAATACCAATCCTTGATGATGGAGATCCAGAATTCCGAGCACAAGCGCCCGACTCTTCCTCTATCTAGTCTAAACCTATGTAGAACTTGAAGAACTGGAGTAGCTATTCTAATTCTCTGGTGGAGAGATCTCTAAACCCTGGCTCTGCTGATGGCTACCTCAATTGTAGAATGAATTAGGGTTTTTCCTGGGGGGAGGGGCCCTGAATATATAGCCCTCTCGGAGGCACCACAGCCGTCGGATCAAACCGACCTAAATGGATGATTTTTATTGCTCCTCAAAGTCGGTGGAGGCACAATCCGCGTGATTCACCCTGATTGGCTCAGGGGGAGGGGCGGCCGCCCCTAGGGCAGAGGCGGCTGCCTCTGGCCTATGCTAGGTGGGCCTCAGCTTCTAGGGGTCGCCTTCCCGAGTTTTCCAGATTGTTCTTTTTTACATGTATGCTTGTTTCTCTCTATGTAAATCTGACATGTGGGTCTCCCTTGGTATTTTCCTGATAATCCCCTGCAGAAATAGATATTCACCAAAACTCGTGAAATTTGTTAGTGAAAGCCCTAAGTCTATGGTGAAGTTCATTTTATACCCCCTTTTCTCTCTTTAGTTGACACATAAAATTCATGGTTAAGAACCATCAACACCTGTGGCATGTGTTACAGTAGAGGGGTCAAGCGAAGCAGTTGCTGTGCAAACAGATCAAGCGCCTTGGTGACGTCACAGGGCTCGGGTGCCTAGATGACATCACGGGGGGTCAGACGAGATGGAGAGGGGTCGGACGAAGTGTAGGAGCGCTGGGGGGCTCGGGTGCTTGTCCTTTGGCTTTGGTTTTGAGTGGAGTTAGGCCTGGGCCGGCTGTGATGGGCTATGGGCTGTAATATTTGTCTTGGTGGGTGGTTTTGCGGTGAAAATGGGGTACCCTATTTTGTTAGTACCTGATAGTAGCCCTCGAGCCTTTCGAGAAATAAGTTTTATTCCTCTAGAGGCTTAGAGATGAGCGAGCATTTTGTTTTGTGTTCTTGAGGATTTTTCTGGTGGGTGCGCGCGAGCGCACGCGCACCCGCCGAGTGTAGCCCCCGAGGCCTTGGAGGGGTAGTGTACCCCTTCAAGGGCTGAGATTTGAGCGCGTGATCATAGAGTTGTAGGCAACCTTGGCCGTTCGCTAGGCCGACAAGGTGGGGTCAGCCCCCGAGCCCTCGCTCTATGAAAGTTGGAATGCTTCAGAGAATGGGCATCCTTGACTAGCCGTTGGCTGGTCGCGGTGGGGTCTGCCCCCAAGCCTCTTCTCTTTGCAATGGTTCTTCATGCCAAGTCCTTTGATTTCCTCCGCGGGCCTCTGAAACTTGGCTTGAAGTATGTGGGTCATCCCAATCACCGTCCGCTGGCTCTTGGTATAGTTTTGGTGTATTCTGTTGGGCCCAAAGAAGGCCTTTCTGGGTGAGTATTGGTGAAAGGTGTTTTTCCTTTAACCGTGACCCATGGTCAGCCTACGGATGCGCTGGTGATCAGTTGTGTGGAAAGAAAGTGAAAGGGTGCAGTGGTAGTTTTTGTTAGAGGTAATTGAATGCGGTTTTGACGCGTCGTGGCTTCATTGGTGGAAAAAGTGGGTGACAGTTCATGATTTGGAACTTCGTGGTCTTAGTGAGAGGAGAGGATGGTGGTTCGTGAATCGAGACCACATTGATCGCCCCGGGAGGCCGTGGAACTGAACGGTCGCTTGGGGTCTATTTATGCCCGGCTCGGAGCCTGACCCTTTCACTATCCTTGCCTTCCTTCTCCTATTTCCTCTCCCACTTAGCTCAGCCTTGATGGAGCGTGGTGACTCATTGAGGGGGTCTCGAGCGTTCGAGGAGGTGGACGGCCCCCCGGAGGCACAGCATCGCCGCACTAATGAACAGGCCTTTACTGGGTCAGGCTGCGTGCTAAACACCAACGGCCTTTCCGCCGGCAGCCTCTTTCACATTGCTGCCATGGCCTGGGCCAGCCCATCAGAGCCAGTGGTGAAGGAGGCGGAGGAGTGGGCGCTAGCGGACGTCGAGGACAGGGCGGACGCCCTCATCGAGCAACTTGAGGATGCCGATCGCCATGGCGTTCATATGTTCTCTATTCTTTCTCTTATTTCTAGTTTCTTTTATGCTTTTGTCTGATAGAAATGGGGTTTTTCATCAGAGGCAACGATGGAGCTAGAGTGTCTCCATGCGGCGGTGGACGCTTTCCTCAACTTCATGGGGGTTGTGCCAGGCGCCCGGGAGGAGCGCCTCTGGAACGTGTGCAGCCGTGTCCTCGACGCCATGGAGAGTGGCGTCCGTCATGGCACTATGGTTGCCCTGGCCATGGCAGAGGTGTCAGTGGAGGCGGACCTCACTGGAGTCAGTGGCTTCCCTGCAGGGGAGGAGCTGTGCTACCATGAGGACCTGGTAGCGCGCTACGGCCCCGCGAGGAAGGCGGTGGCCGCCCATGTCCCTGCTGTGCAAGTGCTGGCAAGGCTTCCTCATCATTAGGGTTTTTTTTCTATGTTTTGCTTTACTTGTTGTGCATCAACGCCTTTTATTTTGTAATGGACCTTTTGTGATGAATTAATCGGTGTTTAGTTTTATCGCTTTTGTTTATATTTTTAGGTTAGCATGTGGTTAGTATAAAACGTCGCCGGAGCATCGTCGGCGGTGAGTTTGGTGGGGTTCCCTACGAGGAAGGAACCGCTCTTAGGTGCGCGTAGCATATTAGGGTCGATGTGACTACTGCCACTGCCGTGTCCCGAGACATGGTCGGTGTCCCTTAATGACGACGCATGAAAGAGACAGCCACCAACCAAACTTTTTTGTCCTTGGGCGCTTTTGGTCTCTGGGCGATGGCCCGGGTAGACGTCATACCTGTATATGGGCCTCGATGGGCCTTTGAAATGAGAAAGTAGTTATGCATATGAATCTGGGCCTCCAAAAATCTTTACCCGTGCATCGATCCGGTCAGGAGGCCCAATGCATTCCCCTCGCGCTCCTTCTCGGCAAAGAAAGAGGGGTTGGACAGCGGCACATCATCCCTCTCGCCTAGGGTCGAAACGTGGTGCCCGTTTGAGTTGCTAATGGGTTTCTCAATTCGAGCGGGGTCCCAGTTCCCATTTGATAGGGATCCAACGGAGGTACCTAGTGACCGACCCCTAACTCTTGACGACTGGTTCAGCAAGGTAACCGGGGTCATTCGACCGTCCTCGGCGGCTCGTTGCCATTTTTCGATAAAATACCCTGGACCAGTGTTCATCAAGACTCGAACATGGATCGAAGAGTCCCATATGGTGCTTGGTGCAACCGGGTACTGGCCGCTAGTGTGACACTCCTCATTTCATTCCTCACTCTGTTGGCTTGAAGCGACTGTCAAAACCCCTCCACAGGGCCAGCCTACGAACTCTAGAGCCAGATTCGGACCATGTGCAAATGATGCAGCATGATCCATGTATGTCCATGATGCATATGATGACTTTGTATATACAACATTGCAAGGGATATGAAGAGCAACTTAAAGGAAGATTTTTAAGAATAGCTTAATAGCAGTATTAATAATGAAAACAACAGGAGGTGGGCTCGGTGATTGTTTTACCAACTTCTGTCCAGGGACCTAGTTGTTCCCCTTATGGCCATGAGAGCTCGTGGCCGTTGAAGCGATCAACGAAATCGTCATTACATGGCTCGTCGTCGAGGAGGTAGTTGCTGATGCGCAAAAAGCGTTGCATCTCTCGATGCCTAGTGAAGCTGGTGCTGCCTTCGTCGTCGTTGTCGTTGTCGGAGTTAAGGAAGTTAGAGTTGGAGCTTGTCTCGACCGACGCCAAGACGTCGGCGATGGAGCGTATGAGTTATTGGGGTAGATCCTCAAGAATCCTCTGGTACCTCTACTGCCTCTAGATTGTGATGATAGATGTTTGTTGATGATTTACGAACCTTCTTGTCGTGGCAAGGCTAGCCGACTCATGGTAGGTAGTTGAACTTGTTGGGCCATGTGCCCTTCAATTCATCGGAGCGGAGTCATAGGTTGGCCGCCGGCTTGGAGAAGCTGGCGGGTTCACCAGTCGGTGGAAGGAGGTCGAGGTTGTAGCCCTCCCAATGACGACGAACTCAAGGCTCCCAAACCAGATGTGGGAGCCCAGAGCAAAGTTGATGTCGTTTCCGGCCATCGGAGACTTGGTGAAGTAGAACGTGACGTGCAGAGCTCCCCTACCTGACGTGCCAACTGTCGGTGTTCTAGAACGAGGGGGTGTCTAGAGACGGGACAAGTGAATGATGTTGCGCGTTGGAGCCTCCGATGGTGTGCAAGGCGGACACAAGGTTTATACTGGTTTAGGCTGAATGTCTCTACATCCAGTGCTCGCTGCTGCTCGTGTTGCTTTGTACCGAAGTGCTTGTAGTAGGGGGATACAAGCTGGTCGAGAGAGGGATAACTCTGAGTCTCTGTGAGTGGGTGTGTTCGAGTGTTTGAGTGTGTGCTTAGTACATTGCGGTTGCTGGGCGTTGTCTAACCATCGTTGTCGAGGGTCCCTCCCTCCCTCTTTATAGTATGCAAAGGGTGGGATCGGGTTATAGTATTTGGATGTATGAAAATAGAAAGAAAAGGCCCTAAGGTGCTCCCTATTTCTAGCTTTCATCTCAGTTCGTGCATTCGCACAGTCATTGTCGTGGTAGTGGCATGCCGTGGCTGTAGATGTATCACAATTGATGCGGCGAGGCCATACCCTGACACGGTGTCATGATGAAGAAGATTTCGTGGCCCTAAAGATGCACCGGTGAAAAGGTGAGGGGCCTAGACGACCGTTGCTCCCCATCTCGTTGAGGTGGACATGGTAGGGTGTGACGTAGCGTAGCTTCTCCCTGTTACTGCCGTGGGGGGCGAGAAAGAACCGTGAAAGCATTAACCGGATTATGAATCAGGTGTTGCAAGTTCCCATGTAATCCTTCACGACGCGGTGAGCCCCTGTTCCTTAACAGGAAAAGGTAGGGGCCCGTGCGTACCCATGGCAGTGTGTTACAGTAGGGGGGTCAAGCGAAGCAGTAAGCTGTGCAAAGGGGTTGAGCGCCTTGATGTCGTCACAGGGCTCGGGCGCCTGGATGACGTCACGGGGGTTGGACGAGACGGAGAGGGGTCGGACGAAGCAGAGAAGCGCTGGGGGGCTCGGGCGCTTGTCCCTTGGCTTTGGTTTGGGCGGAGTAAGGCCTAGGCCGGCTGTGATGGGCCGTGGGCCGTAATATTTGTCTTGGTGGGTGGTTTTGCGGTGAAAATGGGGTACCCTGTTTTGTTACTACCCGACACCTGGTTCTCTTGGATCAGCTGGGCCTCGGTCGTTCGGGCCTTTGCTAGCTGATATATTGTGGATCACGTGATCCACTAACTAATTGTTGCTTAAGACACCCCGAGATTATAATCCAGATAAAAAATCAAATAATTAGTTAGAGTAAAGTAAAGAAGAAAAAAAGGGAAATAAGAAAGTAACAAAGGCAATTAATATGTAGATATAAATTAATTATTTGTTTCAATAGAAAATAAATTAATAAAATCTTGAGCAAAACATAAGGAGAAAACTAATAAAAAGGAAAAAACCCAAATAATAGAAGAAAATAAAAGAAAACATCACATAAATACTATTTGAACAAACTAAAATATGCCACAATAACATCTCACAAGTACTACATAAGTACTTAAAAGTAATCATAGAATATCCCTTTTGTATTATATAAACATTCTAAAATATATCATAGAACGTAACATTTATACTCCATGAACATCACGCTCATACCATGGAATATAGGAAATAAAAAAGAAAAACATGAAAATTAAAAATAAAATGACTAATTAGAGCAAAATAAAAAATAAGAAAAAAGAGAAATAACAAATGCTATGAGTATATAGAAATAAACAATAAACTCAAATAGAAAATATATAATAACAGATTAAAGAGGGTAGTGGTGCGTGTTAGAGGTGAGGAGAGGGACCAGTCGCCGAAGGGATGAGGAAAGAGGCTGTGGTGGCATGAGGAGGCGACGTGGTGTGGAGGAGGGGCGCACGAGGCCATGAGCTAGAGAGAGGGGGGAGAGAGAGGGAGAGAGGATCAGTTACTAAAGAGGAGAAAGG
Organism: Saccharum hybrid cultivar R570; assembly: GCA_038087645.1. Classification (NCBI taxonomy): domain Eukaryota; kingdom Viridiplantae; phylum Streptophyta; class Magnoliopsida; order Poales; family Poaceae; genus Saccharum; species Saccharum hybrid cultivar. The sequence continues at coordinate 2,029,924 of JAQSUU010000191.1, read as the reverse complement.
AGGAGAATGAGGCATAAGATGTAGCGAGCTTGGTGTAGAAAGGGACATCGCATCTCTTCTCTATGGTGTAGTGGCGACACTCAAGAGGGTGGGAGAGGAGTTTTTTAACACCGTCAGGAGCATTGTCATATCATGCAAGACTCGTATTGGACACATATACTGCCCACACGCATAAGTACAGATGAGACCGTCCGAGAGAAATCTCAGGACACGTCTACCGAGCACATACGCACATACACTACTAACACACCCGCCCAGTTCCCTCGGGGGGAAATCCCAAGTGAGGCACGTGAGTTCGTCACATCTAGGGTTGGAGGGAGAGGAGTAGGAGGTATATGGTCGCATGGGTGAGGAGGAGGTGGGCGTAGCTGCAGCCTGCAGCACAGATGAGGATGAGGCGGTATCAGAAATGAAGAGGAGGCAATTGTGCTACCCAAGAGGAGGGAGGATAGTGGTGGAGCCATAATAAACTTTTAGGAGGCTAGGGGATACTCATAATTTATACAAAATATTTACAATGTTTCTTTTTAATACGAAGAAAAAATTTTCTTTCCACCTCACCGACAAGCCTGGATAGACGGTTGTCCAAGGTTGTTGGAAGGTGGCTCCGTCAGCAAGGGAGAAGGAGAATGCATTGCTAGGAAGAGGGCAGCCACGACGCTCATGTGAAGAGATGGTGTGGGGAGGAGAGAGTTATGACGAATGGCCCAGGTGCCACTTGTCATTGATACTAGCAAAATCACCATGGGAAGTAACTCAATAGCCATATATGAACAGTTTTAATAGTACATGACTAATGATTTCTGATTTTCGAGTTAAAATCAAATTAGAACGATGCTTTGATGGCCAAAAAAACAACCTCCTAGCAAAGAAAAAGGTAAGGCAGTGTTTAGATCTCTTCAAACTTCCAAAAATTTTACAAGATTTTCCGTCACATCGAATCTTTAGACGTATGCATGGAGTATTAAATGTAGGTAAAAAAATAACTAATTACACAGTTTGTCTGTAAATGTCGAGACGAATCTTTTGAGCCTGGTTAGTCCATGATTGGATAAATTTTACCAAATAACAACGAAAAGTGCTACAGGAATTTTACACCAACTTTTACACCATCTAAACATTACCTAAGAAACTAAAATTTTCTATAGCACGCAACCGGTAACCGTTCATTGCAGTGGAACAACGCGGCAGACACAATGGATAACGGTCACACACCGCTGTAGGGATGAAAACGGAACAGAAATATTCCGAATGGATCATTTTTTTCTATATTATGAACCGTTTTTTAATATGAAAAATTATCAATTTTAAATGATTTCACAACCATTTTTAATTATTTTTTTATATTTTTTAATTGTTAAATGTAGAAATAACCCAACCGAACGCTTTTATTTTTTATATGGTAAGTCCATTTTCGACCGTTTTCATCCTAACACCGCTGCCGTCGGCCTCCCTCCCCACGAAGCCGGAAAGCCCCAAGCCAAATCCGCCATGGCTATGCTCGGCCGCGCACGCCTCCCACCTATCGCCCCCCTTCCACCCATCGCCTCCGGCGCCGGTGGCGCCGGCGTGGAGTTTCGCCGTAAGATCCATTTCCTCTCTTCTGAGCTCCACCTCGATCCGTTCCCGCTCCTCGCCATAAACCCTGTGCTCCGCTCGGCGCCGCTGCCGCTCCTCCGCGACTCCCTCCGCCTCCTCACCTTCCACGGCCTCACAGCCAGCGACGCCGCGCGCGTCTTCTCCGCCTTCCCCTCCCTCCTCACCTCCCCGCCCGAGGAGCCCCTCCGCTTCCTCTCCGCCGACGCGCCGCTCCCGCCGCCGCTCCTCCGCTCCGCGGTGGTCCGGTCCCCACGCCTCCTGGCCGCATCCGTTCCCGACACGCTCCGCCCCGCGCTGCTCTTCCTCCGCCGCCGCGTAATGCTCCGCCGGGAGCCGCTCCCTCTCGCCGCCGCGCTGCTCCTGGCGTTCTCCGTTGAGCGCACCCTCCTCCCCAAGCTCCTATTCCTCCGTGACGCCACGGGGCTCCCCGACTCTGCCGTCTGCGCGGTTCTCAGGCGCGCGCCCGCCATCCTCTCCTACGGGATCGAGACCAACCTCAGGCCTAAGCTCCAGTTCCTCGCCAAGCGCATGCGGAGGGACCCTGCCGCTGAGCTATCCGAGTTCCCGCACTACTTTGCATTCAGTTTGGAGGGGAGGATCAAACCGAGGCACGAGGCATTGAGGGAAAGGGGCATCGAGATGCCACTCAAGGACATGCTAACAACCAACGATGATGATTTCAGGGAGCGGCTTGTCAATGTGGCAACGCTGTGAGCTGGCATTCAGATGCACCCTATGCTTTTTTACTGCACTGATTATGAAATGGCAGTCCTTTGAGTATGGGTTCAGTCAAGCAAGATTATCCTATCACGTCACCAAATGGAACCGGCAACACATGCCATTTCAAAGCTCAGCCTTGTAGTGCTGAGATACATGGAGTTCACCTGGAGAAGCCTGATTGAATCTCTGAATGGATACTCATACTCACTTATCATATAAGCAGCAATGGTAGGTTAAAGTTGATGTACAGCTAAAGGTCCCATCGAACTCCAAGTTATGTTTCCTACATCGTGGAGTAAGAATGGGCCTGAGGCTTAGTTGTTGGAGAACAAAGGACAATGATGCGTGGTAATCAGCCAGAGGAGTTTAGCAATAGCATTTTGCTTCTTCTTTTCTTTCTTTGAAATTTTCCTTGTGGGCATGAATTTAAGAATGAATACAAACAACTTGTTTTTTCCTGCTTCTTTTTGGAAGAAAAATAGCAGGATCTCTGCCTTTCTATTTAGGTAGAACAAAAGAAGCTTAAGTTACCAGTCCTATTTCCAAGCCCCAAAGGTTAAGGGTGGAGTGCACAAGAGGAGAAAAGCAAGAACACTGCAAAGCTGTCTCGAGTAAGGATCAATGCAAAAACAGTGCACGCTACTTTTTATTATGACAATTTTTTTCACCATATCTTGTACTGCAATTGCAGCATGGTTTTATTTTGGCATCATGCAGTTGGCAAATTTTAAATCTGGAATACTTGATTATAGCTTGTGGCTAAGGACCAAAGGTTCTCAGTTGTTATGGTTCATGTTTAGCTTCAGATGACTTCTATGCTAAAGATTGTCATTGTAGTTTGCTAAAATGTGCCCTCAGACTGCAAGTAGTTTATACACCTGGAGTGATTATATCCCCATAATGTTAGAGGCAACAAAATATTAAATTTCTCCTGACTTTTAGTACCTCCTAAAAAACATTCTCTGGAAATATAGATAAGCTGGGATGAGGTGAACTAGCTATATCTGTGTAATTCATTGAGTTTAGTTACATTAGTGCTGCGCACCAGAAAAAAAATGATGTTAAAGGCTTCTTTGTTGTTATCGCAAAGTTAGCGAGTGGCCTGATACAAAAACCGGGCCAAGATCTAAGCATTGAAGTTCCTTCTCCATTACTTGGTACTGCAGCATTCTGCTTGTTGTGTCGTTAGGAGCTTCTCCCACATGCATAGCAGATGTCTTGGTTCTTGGTAGTGAGCAACAACGTACCCATCATTGCAGCCGTCAATGTTAATTCTCTTGTCTGTTTCATATTTGACTGGTAATCCATCTTTCTTCATATCATTTACCCATATGCCCATTGCTACATCCTCTAGTTTGAACATCTGCAAAAAAACCATTTGGGTGCAAATGGCATTTAATTTAGCTCTTCTAATCTGATTACCATCTTCTGGAAGCAGGAGTAAAACACATCAGATGACAAGCTAACTATTAATAGAACTGAAGTCACCTTATATGAGTTTGCAAGACTACAAGTTGGACGCAGGACACATGCTGTGATATTCATTCAGAACATTTAGGGAAACAGAAAAGTGAAAATGTGGACAGTTTGTGCACATTACTAGGCTTGTCTATGGCTTTGCAATTTGCATGGATATCATAGCTTATATTTTCTTTCTGGACAGGATTACTTTGAGTTACTTGTTTACAGGCTTATAGATTGGGTCTTTCACATGAGGTATAGCTTTTGTTTGCTAAGACATAGAGCAGTTCATCTTTTCTGTGCGAACAAGCATGCCTTCAGATACCTTGTTCTGTAGCTTGAGGGATCTTAGAAGGTAATTTTCCATTTTGTATGTACAAGTCACAGATTATGTTTCCACTTGAATATACATACCTTTAAACGACTTGCTTTATACCAATTGTTGATTTCCCTTGCAATGTCTTGTGAAACTACATATCCTGGTCCATGAGCCCATGGTGGGTATTTCTCTTCAGGCCATTCCTGGAGAACATATCAGAAATGTTGGCATTTACATTTATTGATGATGATATTATAAATAACGTGTATGTGACTCCTTGACCTTGAGTTTCTGTTATGATAGCAATATGTTGTAAATTAACCTGCATAGATGTCCTTTGGCTACTAGATTCTTCTGAAATTCAGATAAAAAAGCATTGCAATAATTGTTTTTTTTTCTTTTACCATTTATGGCAGGAGTCTGAAGTTTTAGATTTTGATTGTAGTAAACCCTTTTATGTGAAGAACTTACCTCTTCGCTTATGTACCATTTGCTTTCACGATTTCTGTGGGGACCGGAATCAGAATTTATGCGACCATAAAGTAGCCCATGGCTGACATTAAGCTGTTTTACTGTGGATTGGATCTCATCTACACGGACAAAAGCATCATCATCTGTTTTCATCAGATACTTGGCTGATAGTGCACTGGTCTGGTCAAATAACTCGCAGTTAAGCACAGAGAAACATAAGAAGTGGAGACTGGAGAAGTATAGCTTAGTGATGGTAGTGTTTTACCCCATAAATGCATATTGCGAGTGTCTTCCATGTTATCAGGCTGTAGTAATCAACAAAAGGCAACACCTGGATGTCACCATACGTGTGTGCCTCATTCCAGAGTTCCTCATTTACCATGAGGTTCGTATGCTTTATAAAACAAAACGAAAAAAAACAATTAGTCTGAAAGATAACTCTTGTTAATTTACTATATACCGTATTACTTAACGCTCTTAGTGTTTTACCAGGCCAACAAAAAATCGGACTGCTACTGCTCCTTGGCGCACAGTGTCATATTGCATCCATGTCCTTCGAATTGCCATCCTACGCTTGAAGTTGTTTGCTGTTGAAAAGATGCCAATCAGAAGGTCGACATCTTTGTCGTCTGGAATAGGTGGTGACTTCAGCGATTCAATATTAGAGTTCTCCAAGTCTTCTGATGTGGGCAAGCCGCTTACAATCGCACTTACAAGTTTGAAATCACCAGAAATTCCTACTTCAGTCACATACCATGGTTCCAAACCCTAATAACAGAAGCACCAGTTCGTTAGGATTGGTCTCATATCAGATATATTTAATGATCCATTTGGTGATGTGGAAGAAGGTTACCGCTCTATATGCAAATGAAGTGATGTGTTTCCCATCAACTGTCATATGGATACCCTCCGATCCTACACGCAATGTTGCAATAGCAAGGTATCCCTGTTTAAATGGAAAATACTTGCTTGGCTCTCCATGTTTCTTGGCAGCTGCATGATGTTTTGAGTTATCTATGTCCTTTTCTTCTGTGCCCACCATGGCATTACATCTATCTAGATCGTCCACTGTAGGAGGCGTCAGATAAGAATAGTGTGCAAGGCACAGTAGTAACTTATTTGCAAGAGAGAAGTAACATTGAAGTACCTTCAGTTGAATTGCTATAGTTAGTGCTGGGACAGCGATCCTCAACCCCCCAGCCATTGTTTGCGGTGAAGGTATTCTGCACTATGACTGGATCTTTAGTAGCCTTGTCACCATTTAGACGGACATTGTAATGCAGTGCAATAGGCTTTTCAGATTCCCCTGGAAGTGCCGTCCCAACAAGATCAATCCAAAAGTTACCAGAGAGTACTCCAGGAGTTCCTATAAGAGTTATTGAAGAACCTACGATCAGCCCACAGGGTACATCAATGGTAAAGACGCCATTCTCTGACTTGGAAGCATCCATTCTGCGAATCGAGTAAGGGCAGAGTCTTTCTTTCTCTCTCTGCTGAGAGCTTGCATTCTGAACTGATGCTGTCAAGTTTTCCCATGCAGTTCTGCCATCGCTGATCGCCTCGCTCGCATGAGGAAGGCCGTTGGTAATGTTGGCTAACTGCTTCATCTGGTTCCATGTGTCTAGCCACTGAAACACTTCAGGGGAGTTGTTTCTGGAATCCGAGCTGTTTGAAGCTGGAGGAGCATCTGCTGTTGTTTGTACTGCTACTTCCAGAGTGGTGGTTTCTTGTGCATCCGCTGCTGGGCTCTTGAACCATTCGAGGTGAACCAGATGGAGGATCTGATACCGAGATATCCCTGAATTGGCAGCGTGCTCTATCAAATACCGTGCAGTCAGCAGAGAAGTAAGCATGACCAGAACCGTGATGGCAAGCTTCTTTGTCATCCACATGTTTCGATCGTTTCTTCTCTGGTGCCGCAGTTGTCACAGTGTCAGCACATACCCGGCGCCGGCCTCGATGGAAATTCAGCAGCCCTCTTCTGGTCAAGGCCCTGGCCGGATGCACCTGCCAGTGCAATAGACGTTATTCAATGAAATTCTGCTAATATATTATGAGGCGATGACTTCGCAGAGAACACTAAGGTCGAACAGAAAGTACAAATTCAATGAATCATTTTTTTTATCATCATTCAGCTGAAAATTCTGAGCACATAGTCTGGGGACAGTTACAGTTATATTGGCTGAAAGTGAAAGAAAGTTGCCGGCCCTCCCCTTTGTGCATGACCATGACCGTGTCAAAAATCAAAACCATTGGCATGTGTCCAATGCTCATTTGCGGCGGCAGCTTGTAGCAACAGGCGGAGAGGCCAAGTGTGCGCCGTGCCGAACCAGGCGGGCGCCCCCGTGCCGGTCAAGTCCTGCCATTGCCTTTTTGCAGTCCTCAAACGCGTGGGCGGCAACTCTGACCTTCTAACCCTGGCCCAGGGAATTTGTGCACGATGGTTTTCCCAAGTACTGTAACTCCTACTGCTATTTGTCTGTGTGCTGTTGCTCTTAGAACAAGACTAGTTTGTAGGAAAAGAAATCCCGTTAAACTGAAAATGGTTCGTGAAAGGAAAAAAAGGAAATCAAAGTGGATAAATTTAAGACCTCGCCAAAGGTCGTCACCAGAGCTTAGCTTGATCAGTTGATCCACTCTAGAAAACATAATTGAAGAGCTTGGTAAAGGCTGTCACCAAGGGCCCTGTTTGGTTCTTAGCCAGAGCTTGCCATAGCTCGCCGCACCTAGCATTCGCTTCCGTTAGATTGATGACCAAACTTACGGCGACCTGCGGCGTGCCGCACTGGTAAAGACAGGTGTGTAGTGTTTTTTTCTCCGCTGTTCTCGCCAAAAGTCCGGCGCATTTTTTGCTCGCCGCATGCTAGGCGTGCCGCGTACTCGGTGTGTGGCCGGTTCTGGCTAAGAACCAAACAGGCCCCAAAATCAAGAAGAAAGAAGCCAGAAATACTTTGGGCATGGATTGATCGAGGCGAACGAACTTGCTGCGGAGAGAGAGAGAGAGACGCACACAAATGAACTTGCTGCTGCCATGGCAGAGAGAATGAGTAGCTTACCTCGGTCCTCTCGGGCTTCGATCTTCAGGTCTGGACACAGATAGAGATAGGGGCAGGAGGAGGAGGAGAGTACAAGGGAGGAGACGAGGAGTATATGGCATATGGATGGCTCTGGCGTCTGGCTGGACGAGGAGTAACGGGCGAGAAATATAAGACAGCCGCGAAGGGAACAAATAATGGGCCAGCCAGCCGGGCGTGCTGGCAGTCAGAAACAAGAAAGAACGACACGAAATTGACCCGACCCCTCGCTCTGGTCAGATGGGGGAATTGTGCCAAATATAACCCTCTCTAATTATTAATACAACATTATTAATCAAGGTCTTTATGTGAACTTCTCTCAGAAAAAAAAGATATTTATGTAAATTGGCCATCTTTTTCTTTAGTGCAAACATATACTCCCTCCGTACTAAAATAATGAAGTCGTTTTGGACAAGACTTGAGTCAAATATTAGAAATATGAATTATGAATAACTTTTAAGTTTTTGAGCTTGGAAATATGAATACCATATGTATAGATTTGTCTTGAAAAATACTTTCATAAAAATATACATGTATCACTTTTTTGATAAATATTTTTATAAAAATAAGTAGTCAAAATTATGCTTTGGAAACCGTGTCACTGTTTAAAACGACTTTTTTTTTAGTACGGAGGGAGTATATGTTCGAGTAATGGAGAATCCTATAAGCATCGTTGTCTTCACTAAACTCTTGGGCGCGTGTAATTCTCTAATTTTTTAAACAATGCTACGGTACCCCTTTAATTACTAGACTAGCCTAGAAGGTAATATCTCAACAAATCTGAGCCCTTGATTTTTTTTGGATTTTTAAATTAATTGATTCATTAATTAAGCTAGGAATATGAAAATATTGCGGCCCTATCACACATGATTAATAATCACATACGGCAACACCTAATCACAAGCTATATAACACATGCAAATCATATCGCATACAAATTCAAGTGTATCAAATTACATGCAAAATTATATGGTAATCAAAAAGTCTAAAGTTGCAAAATAAAAAAGACTTACTATATCCGCTAGATCACGCATGTATATCAATAAAATCTCTACCTCTATGGCTCTACCTATATATCCAACCTGCTTTTTTATTCTCAAAATACCCTTATTTTCGTTCTGGATCCAGTAACTAAAGTTCAGGAGGTGTCACATGGGAGTGTCGCATGAGGTGTTCTGATACTAAATCTGGATGAAAAACTCGAAGCTCGTGAGCTCGCTCGGCTCGTGGCTAACTCGGCTCGGCTCGTTACCCTAACGAGCCGAGCCGAGCTAAGATTTTAGCTCGTTAGCTATAACGAGCCAACTCGAGCTAGCTCGCGAGCGGCTCGCGAGCCAAACGAGCCATAGTTTTAGGGAAAAAGTCATCATAACTTATATTATGTTTGTATTACTTCATGTGTTGCGCTCTGCAAATGGTTGATATGTTAGCTTATACGAATATTTTATTAAATTTAAAGCTATTGGATATATTATTTTTGTATTATTACTATTTTAAGCTTTTGATAAATGCAAATATTAAATTTTGTATATTTTTTATAACTGGCTCGCGAGCCTAACGAGCCAGCTCGAGCTTTTAACGAGCCGAGCCGAGCTGGCTTTCTGGCTCGTTAGGATAACGAGCTGGCTCGATATCCAGCCTTATCTGATACTAATAAAAAAAAACAAATTACAGAATCCGTCAGCAATCCGCGAGACAAATTTATTAAACCTAATTAATCCATCCATTAGCATATGGTTACTGTAGCACCACATTGTCAAATCATGGACTAATTAGGCTTAAAAAATTCGTTTTGCAAAACAATCTCAATCTGCACATTTAGTTTTGTAATTAGTCTATATTTAATACTCATGTGTCCAAACATCATGGGAAAACGACTAAAATTTAAAAGGTGAATCCAAACACCACTCATGTGGGCACGTCCAAAGATACGGGTCGTATAGTCCCTCTCGAGTCCTTCCGTTTCAAAAGAAAAAAAGGAAAAAGTCTAGATCACCTCCCAAACTATGGGGGTGGTCTACTTAACCTCAAACTATCAAACGGTCTAATTTACCCCCCTAAACTTTTCAAAACCATCTACTTTACCCCCTGGGGCAGTTTTGGACGGCGGTTTACTACAGTAACCCTGGTTTGCTACAGTAACCGAATCTTTAAAAAACCATAGTAAATCACGGAAAAATCATAAAATAAAAAATCCAATTTTGTTGGACTCCACATGAGTAGATCTACACAATAAACATATAATATGGTATGCTTTAGTACAAAATTTTTGTTATAGCTTTAAATTTATTGGAAAATCCTAATAAATTTAAAGCTTCAGCAAAAATTTTGTACTAAAGCACACCATATTATATGTTCATTGTGTAGATCTACTCACGTGGAGTCCAACAAAATTGAATTTTCTATTTTACGATTTTTCTGTGATTTACTATAATTTTTTAAAGATTAGGTTACTGTAGCAAATCATGGTTACTGTATCACCGCCGTCCAAAACTGCCCCGGGGGTAAAGTAGACGGTTTTGGAAAGTTCAGGGGGTAAATTAGACCGTTTCATAGTTTAGGAGGTTAAGTAGACCACCACATAGTTGAGGGTGATCTAGACTTTTTTTTAAAAAAAACCCTCCGCATCCGTCTCTCCATTAAAGCCACGCACAGTCCGAGTCTAGCATTACCCAAGATCTCAATCATAACCACCCCAAAAAAAAAAGATAAAATCTCGACAGGCATATCACAGCTATTTTTGAATCCATCTGTAGGTATCCTAAAAGATAACTTTGAGTCGAATCGCCCTTTTCCAATCCGAACACAGCTACTATGCTTGATCTGCGGCCGGCTGCTTGCCGTGCACTCGTGCGCGCGCACCTCCACCCGTCAATGCGTCTGGTGTCAGCGGTGCTCGACTCGACGTGGTCGCTGACACTTTTTAACCGGTTGAGTCTGCTGATCCGAAGCACGACGCTGCACGCGGCTTCCGCGTTTGGCCCCTGGTCGGATCCTGCTGCAGCTTCTACTCCTCATGACCCGGGCTGACGGACGGCGTGTCGAGGCGGCGCAGGATGTGGAACATCTCTGAAGATTTGGACATGATCACATGACCATGTACTGAAGCCCGTGGCCGCTCCACCCCTTGCCACGCCGCTATTTGTTGCTCACGGCCACATCGCCCATGCGTGCGTCGGCAGCCGTTCCGTGTTTAGTCTCCAATTTTCTTTTCTTTCTAGTTCCGTGTTAAGTCTCGGATTTTCTTTTCCCATTCCTGTTCCGTCTATTTCCTATTGGGGAAGGTTATGCCGCGACCGGTCGCGCACTCGGGAAGAGCGCGACCCGGCTGCAGCCCACGCTCCTTTCTCCTTACCTCGTCTTCCTCCTCGTGCCACCCCCGCCTCCTCCCCCGCCGCCCCGGCCAGCGGGCAGCCACCCTCAACCCGCCCCCACCGCTCTACTCCGCCCCACCCTCCTCCTTGTCCCTGCCCCCGCCGCCGGCCACCGCCCCGCCGCGGACGCGCCCAATGCGGCCGCCCTGTCCCCTCCCCCCCCCCACTCCCCCCACCCCTCTCGCAGGAGCTCTGCCATTCCATGCTCATCGGCGATGCCGAGCTCCGAACTTCGCCCATGGCGCCCCCGCCCCTCCCTGGCCCGGCTGCCTTCTCCGCCACTAGGGGCCCTAAGCCGCCCGGCCTCCTTCCCCACTATCTGGCCAACCTACACCCCCCCTTACCTGGCCAACCCCTTCTAGAGCCCGCCGGATTTGGGGAAGAAGGGTGGGGCGCGGCCGCCGGAACCCTAGCCGCCGACCGGAGTTGGGGAAGAAGACCCGGGCAGCGTGGGCGTCGTCACGTGGAGGAGGAGGAGGCCTACCTTGTTGGCACCGCCGCCACCGGAGGGGAGGGAGGGAGGAGCTTGCCGGCGCAGGTGGGAGCGGGCGCGTGAGCGGAGGATCGCGTTGTCGCACAATGGCCGCGAAGTAGAGTTTTTGTTTCCTATTGTTTTTTTCCTCACAATCTGGTTTTTGCTGATATAGTTTACATTAAGAACAAAATCATCATATTATAATTGGTTGCCTCCCACTTTACTTATTGCTTACCTACATTGTGCGCTTACTTTCCTAGCTTAGCTTGCTAGGCTAGTGATAAGATTGGAATCTATGTTGTATTACTCTTTTGCGGTAGAGATAGCAATACACCAAGCAAAATCTTAGGTGCACTTCTAAATAGATTAGTTTCTTGCATAACTTCTACGTCTTAGCTTTAGAAGTAGATTTTAAGTTGCCTAATTCACAACACCCCCCCTTCCCTGTGGTTTAGGCGTCACAGTCCCTTTAGGCATCTTAATTTAAGATTTTTTAGATGCTAAACACAAAAAAACATTTGCAGCAAGTGCTGTCCTTACTAGCCAAGGAGCAATGGTATGTCAAGTTGTCCAAGTGTACGTTTGCACAAAATCATATTGCCTACTTGGGCCATGCGATAAGTGATCAAGGTGTTGCCATTGATCCTTCTAAGGTGGAAGTTGTGTTGTCCTAGCCCATTCATACTAATGTGAACGAGCTAAGAAGTTTCCTTGGTTTGGTGGGATTTAATAGTAAATTTGTCAAACATTTTGCCATTATTCGCAAGCAATTCTCTCAGTACTGCTACTGTATTGGCATTTCCAAATTTTACCAAGCAATTCTACATTGAAAACGGATATTTGCTAGAATAGTGTGGGAGCTGTCTTTATTGTGGAGGGACACACATTTGCTTTCATAAGTAAATTTCTTGGACCCGAAAACCAAGGTATTCCCACCTATGAAAAGAAGTTTATGACCCTCATTGTGGTGGATCAATGGTGATGCTGCTTACAGTTGGTTGTGTTCTTGAAATTTTACTGATCAAAAGAGTTCGATGCATCTAGCAGACTTCATGCACCTTGGAAAACAAAAGGTTGTTATTAAACTTCTAGGTATGCAGTAGAAGATTGTCTATGAGAAGGGAACTAATAATCAGGTGGCTGACGCTTTATCTCAACCATGACCAGTTGCCCTCTCAAAAAAAAAAAAAAACAAACATGACCAGTTGTTTTCTATTTCTGCAACCGTCCCTTCTTGCACTGCAGAAGTTGTGGCAAGATAGTCGTCTAACCCACATGCGCAAGACTGTGTTTAGATCCCTTCAAACTTCCAAAAATTTTATAAGATTCCCCGTCACATCGAATCTTTAGACGTATGCATGGAGTATTAAATGTAGATAAAAAAAATAACTAATTACACAGTTTGTCTGTAAATGTCGAGACGAATCTTTTGAGCCTAGTTAGTCCATGATTGGATAAATTTTACCAAATAACAACGAAAAGTGCTACAGGGATTTTACACCAACTTTTACACCATCTAAACATTACTAACATCTCTGTGTCCTCTGCATCCGTGTGCAATAAGGTCTTCTCAGATATATGAGAATGGTTTGGGTGGGGTCGAACGCTTCATTGCAAGTTTGCAACACAAGATCATATATGCTTTCCATAGCTCTGCAGTCGGTAGTCACTCCGGATTTACAGTTACTTACAAACGAATTGAGCAGGTTTTTTTTTTTTTGCTTTACACTGCCCTTAACAAATCTGTTCGGCAGTATGTGATCGGTTGCATGTGTGTCAACTGTCAACTCGTAAAGTCAATACTCCTCTATCCATAAAAACATGCAACTATAAATTGTGCCAGAAAAAATAGTTCATGACCAAGTTTCTAATAAATAGTGTTCATATTTATGGCTCCAAATTAATTTATTATGAAAATACATTTCATAATCTAATAATATTTATTTGATATCATAAATATTGATACTTTTTTATCTATAATTGGTCAAACTTAAGATAATAAAACATGACCCTATGCTATACTTGCATGTTTTCCTGGATGGAGAGAGTACATGCCACAGTACAAAATCAAATTTTGTGTTGATTTAACTTACATTCACTTATTATTGAAATCTCTTTATGTACAGAAGATGCTGAGAGCCCATCAAACAAGCATTGAATCTCAGCTGGAAAGTTAACTCAATTCGAAGAAAGGCACATCATTTTTGCTGCAACATGACCATTCGTGGTGGCCGAGGCAACATGCTTTGCACAATGTCCTCGAGTTTCGACCATTAAGCCCAGATGCTGAGAAGCATCTGTTATGCACTCGTGAGCCTGTCACTGATGTATTCTATTGGTTTGGCTCGGGCTGAGGTGACGTAGGAGATTCTGGTGGTGCCACCGCAAATTGCATTGTTCTTCCGTTCCGGTGCAGAATGATCGCCACTTCCGTTGGCAATAGCATTGCTTCTTCCTGACGTATCAAAATGAACAACATGAACCATGTGTTCTTAATTGGTATGGCAATTTGGCATAAAGACTCCACGTAGCCCAACCCACACACTTAATGGGGTACAAAACTACTGAAATTTGAACCAGACAATGAATGATCAAACTTTTCTGACCTAGAAATCTCATGTTTGATCAGAAAGGAGTAAAGGACAAATACGGTCATCCCAAGATCCCAACCCCTAAGTTCAAACAGGGATATGTATGCTACCAAAGGGGAAAATCTTAGGTTGCTTAACTGTTGATATACTCCCTCCGACGACAGAAGGAGTCAAAAGAATTAAAGTTTGACCAAAGTTATATAGAAAAAATACTAATTTATGACAAAAGACAAGTATCATCGAATTAACTATGAAATATATTTTCATAGTAAACCTAGTTAGAGACATAAATGTTAATACTATTCACTATAAACTTAGTCAAAGTTAAGTTAGTTTGACTTGCACAAATCCCATAGTTGCATTCTTTTGTGGATGGAGTATTATTCAATGCCATGCTAGGTATGAATAGAGTTGTGGAATTCTTTTTCCTCAAAAGTCAAGACAGTAAACACATGAAAGAAAAAAACATTTCCATTAGCACCAAGCCACCAACCTGTCTTTGTCTTTGACGCTGCATGATACTAATAGCCCAAGCCATAATATAGCATGGCAGCAAAAATCCAGCTGCTCTCAAAAGAAATAGCTGTCAAAGATCAACAGAGTCAGTTAACAAAAAAAAATCCATAGGAGATAATACAGCGTATTTATCACTAACCGAGAAAATAGCAGATGCATCATCTTCATCATCACTGTTAGTAATGGTCAGTGTATGCCTCAGGAGCAGAAGGGCCATCAACTGAACAGAGATAGCGACACTTCAATATCACTTAATGTTACATAGTAAAACTGGGAACACTAAAAAAGAAAGAAAAATATATTTGAGCAATAATAATATAAAGAAACCAAAATATCTAAGATTCTAAGATGCAACTTTTAGAATTAAATAAGCAGCAAGAGCTTTAGTTGTTGTTTGAGGAGAAAAGGTAAGGGGTCAGGCACAACCGCACAAGGTCCATTGAATAGAAGAGACGTTTGACCTTTCTACAGATTTATTGTCTTGACATAATAGAGGTAAAATAATACATATATTTCTATAATAGAAAGCACAAAAACTCACAATCAGAAATATAGAGCGGCAAAACGCAGCAGCATTGTTGTTTGTTGCAGTATATTCATCATACTCATCTTCAAGTAAACGGTGTTGAGCAGCAGCCATTGCCAATATTCTAGGATCATGTAAATCCAAACGGTTGCCAGAGATAGTCCAATCTCCACCACTAGAGATAATTAAAAAAATGCAAAAATGAGTACAAAGACAAAGTTTTTTGATAATCACACAGAAATACCATTCGCATAAACACCAGGATAGAAGGAAAAAAGGCTAGCTTGATGAGTAGAGATAACACACCTTATCTCTATGGTAGTTTCATCATGATGCACCTGGGTTGGGGCAGTGTAACCAGGTTTGTACGACTGATAAACAGAGAATAAAATTCATAATCTATTTACAGCAACATAGTTTGCAGTCAAATTAGCAAGGAAGCATAAACATCTCTGCAAAGGCGAACATAGTGCAGAGAAGGTAATCGGTGAGGATTCAAATTCATGAAAATTATTATGAAATTTATGATACAAAATCTTTTCAGCTAAAAAAAATAGCTTTTCTTATGATGCAAGCTTATGACCCTCTTTTGCTCGTGAAAGGATCCTTGGACGTGAACATCCCTTTTGCTTACGGCAGGCCCTAGTACATCTTGACAAATTAATTACTATGTTTAAACAATAGCTGGAAACATAATACTACCATGCATTAAGACCAGGTGCACCCAAAACGTTGTTTAAAATACAAAAAGCAAGATACTTATTTAGCCTAATGAAAAACTTTCAAAGGAAAAAAAAGGGGCAAAATCAATCATTTATGTCTTATTTATACAAGAAATAACAAAACCATACATGCATTAGTTTCCATTTTGCTACATTTAGAGTAGTAACTGAAGGAAACAATTGTTTACCTCATGGCAGATTTCACAGGTTATATCTCCTTTCTCATTGCACCAACGCTGCACACATTCCCTGTGAGCATACTGTACAAACATATGCCGTATAAACAAAATTAGCAAATGGGTTTACACAATGGTTTGACATATAGGATGGTTAAAGACATACTTAGGCAAGCAGTTAGACTACTTTTAAACAATAACAATGACCGAAGTCTTCAGTTGAAGGCAACCCACACAAGATACCAAGCCCCTGTGACTTGTTTGTTAAGCTTGCAAAGTAGCTAACAACAAGGGAAAAGGATGTCCTACTCTTTAAGCAACATCAACAATTAAACCAAGCATGCAACTACTTTTTCATGAAAATATCAAGGGAAAAAGGATATCCACTTATACTAGCATCACTTTGTGCAACTACTTTTTCATGAAAATATCATGAACCACAGCACCAAACAGGTTTTTGTATCACAAAAAAAGTGAAGAGGAACCTCATATGGAGATGTATCTGAAAAGCCAGGACATCTCGAGTAACAACTTATACAGAGCACATTAGTTAGCAACCAGCATGGGATCCAACAGCTATGTTAAGTCCTAACAAAGATTCAGGTTTAAGTCTCAATGTGATATTTTGCTTGCATTTTAGATACTTAGATTTAAGAACTTATCATTTATCATATATGAATTGACAATAGAATGAACCAGAGGCAAACAGCATAAGCAACATGGAATGGGGCCCAGAGTTTCTCGTTTGAATGAAGAGAAATAAGGCAGCACGCACCTTGAGGCTGCCGCTGCAAGCGCAGGGGCTCTCGAGGTTCTTTGTGAGGTCCTCCTCCTGGCAAATGCGGCACTCCACCATCCCAATCAGCGCCTCCGTTTCCTCCTTGTCGCCGGACACCAACCCCGCTGCCTCACCGACTCGGGACGCTACGAGCTCCCCAACATCCACCGCGACATGATCTCCCATTCGAGCAAAGCTAATCGCCCCCAAAATTTCACACCAAGCAGCACAAACCTCTAGAGGATCTCGTGCCCTGCCATCCAACGCACCCAGGTAATCATCAGAACGGGGCCCAATCCACTTCCAATCAAATGGAACGAAGGGGGGACAAAATTGACACTAAAACCCTATAAATTTCGTTTCGGGGGACGAACCGAAGTCGAAGACGAGCGGATTTGGGCGATTCCTGGGTCGAATCTAAGCCCTCGCCTCGATAAATCCCACGAAACGCAAGGTTCGGAAACGATTGCCGACGAACAGGGACGAAATGGGAGGAAAGGCAGGGGCTTGTACCTCGGCGAATGAGCTGCGAGGAAGGCACGCACTTCCTCTTCCGAAATATCTCTCACGAGTCACGAGAAGAAAAAAAAAGGCCTATTTTCCCCACTTCCTTCGCGTTCCTCTCGCGTGGTGGCCTCGCGGCGTTTTTATCGTTCGCCGCGTGACGGAGCCGTCAGTTCGCCGGTGGCCACATCGTTTTCTCTTGTGACTGAGCTCAGACGCACCGGACGGCGTGCGAATTACGTTCCTGACATGTGGCTCCCGCCGTTGCTGGTCCCACGTGACAGACAGTGCGAACGTGTGTAAATCTTTGACGTACCTGTGGAAAACGGGCATTTCTGATTCCTGCTTGGACATTATCCAGAATCCATTAATAGATCCCTGACGGGTAATAGCATTTGCTAACTGCCCACAGCAAATGCAACCCCTCCACCGCTGGTGATCTGGCGCGCCCTTGCGCGCGAGAGTAGGATCCTAGATTGTCTCATGGTGGCGACAATAATATATAACATTAGTATGGTGATTTAGAACACATAACAGGGTGGTAAGCACGATAGTGCTCATAGATTGAAGTATCGTGCAGCAAGCATAACTATATATACAGAATATTACATGGTTACAAAGTTTGGTAGATGGCAAATTTCAATGCCTATGACGAAGCATTACAGAGTGCTACGTAGTAATATTATATAAGATTAGTAGGATGTGGACTGCATGCTCTGTCAGACGCAGTATCCAGAAGCATTATAGAGTGTTAAGTACAAATATTATACAAGGTTAGGAAGCAGTGGGCTGCGGTCTCTGTTGGGCTTCGACATGGATGCAAGGAAGATCAGAACTTCCAGCTGTGGTCAGATGCCTAGCCATGTTCATCGTTACACCTAGCTGGCGGTGGACTGAAAGAATTCAATATTATATTGTTTGAGTATGGGGTTGTCTGAAAGAATACAATATTATTTGCCTTGAGATAGATACTTGCTGATCTAGTAGGCCTATTACTTGCCCAGATCAGCTTATCGAGAGAAGCAACGTAATGTACCTTCAACACAATTTACTTACCCAAATCAGATGCTGTCGGTAAAGAAGGGCATTAGAATTTTGAACCTAAAGAACCCAAAGGTAGCTCTCGATGAGAGGGACTGCAGTTTTGAACAATAGTATTTTCCCAGCCTAGAAGAGCAGAAGCACAAAAAGCACCAGGTATGAAAAAAATAGATAGATCCAACATCACAACATACCCACGGACACCAAAATTGAACTACTATAATTTAACTATAAAGAGATTCCTAGAAAAATTGATCCATATGATAAATGGCTAAATATCTCGATAGCAGCAGTAATGCGATGAAGCATTGAAATATCAATTAGAAGGTGAAAAATGAAAGGCAGGAATTGTCGATTAGATTTTCTGTTGCTATTCCTGTCAGAGGTAGCAGTTGATCACCATATTGCCAAAAGAATAATTTTGAGGCATAGCATATCATCCAACCAATATTGAATAAATTTAAGTATGACATGACACTGAATTTTCTAAACCTAGCAATTTGTATACTCTGCACTAAAAAATTCCGTGCTACAAATGAGGCATGAAGCAAGTCATGAACCTGTAAATCAAGGACCTTGTGATTCCTAGTCCTCACTCAGTTTTGTCGAGGCCATCAAATGGATTGCACAGCTAGGTTATGAAGTGAAACCACATCTAGGGATGTAGGAGAAAAGATCACCAGCCCTACACATAGCAACAGTTCCGAAAGCTAAGCCGAAAATACAATTTCTGCAAAAGAAAACTCCTTTGTTTTTTCCATAAAGCCTTGATTGAGTGCAACAGATGGTGACCTTCGCTCGTTCCTAATTAAACGAAGAGGTACCATCTGCAAAGAGTATTCGGAGCATTTTTTTCTTGGTTCAAAAGCGTTGAAACAAAGCAGTAAATTCAATGCACGCTTGTTTGACAAAAAGAAATGAAATTATAGAAGAAACAGAGAACGCACTGTCCACCCATAGCTTCTTCCAGCATGTAATCATCCTTAAACCATCGATAAAGCTGGTCATTTGCCTTTAGAACGGTGCTAACCTACTATTATTGCATATGTGGTTGAAGTGGGAACACACAACAGTAACTTATAATTTCCATATGCACCTGTTGGCACCAAGGAACCAGGTCAGCATCGCGAGCATTGCATAAATGCTGAAGATCTTCCACCAATTCTTCCAGGGTGTCCTATCCGTACCTTGGTAAAAAAATACAGGTAAATAATTTTAGCATGAAGTTCGAGTAGGTTCAGTATAGAGTTTTTCAGTAATGCTCTTAATTAGGAGGCTGGTAGGAAGGCTCTAGTCCTTTTTAGCAATCAAAAAATCTCTCGAACCATTTCATTTTTGCTGAACGGCAACGAAATAACTAAATATATGAATATTCTCGTACCTTTTTATGTACTGTCCTCGAGTCTTTTCACTGAAATTAATTTATCTCTTTAGCACAAGCAAAAAAAAGGATGCAGAGAACAAAGCAAAAAATGACTCAGAGAAAAGAAGATGAAAGATTATTACACATAGGATGCATAATTGGTACTTTGGCAACATCTTGTCAATTAGTCTACAATTCTATATGGGCACCTTGAGCTAATTAAGTAAAATGAGAGGCAACATGTAGACACAATCAATGGAGAGCACCCACCTCCAATTTCTGGTTTTTCACTTTGTTGTTGCAAAATCCTCCAGCAGACCACCAGCACCCTGGAACCCAATTTTGCTTTAGGCCCAAATTAGAAAAGGTAGTGATACAGCCATCAATAGAAGGACAACAGTAACTGTTTATCCTGCATAGAGTTCCAAATAGAAAAAAGATGCTACTTCTTGTCACTCAATGTAGATGGAGCCAATAGTCATCGTTGGCTTGTAAATCAAGTCAATCTGAAGCTTCTAATTAGATCAGTTCCTATGGTATGACAATAAAACTAACTACCCCATAAAGAGTACATGACTGAGTGGGACGTACCTGAAATATTATCTTTAAAGGTTGCCATCTCCATGGAAACATTGGATGCCCTTGGTCTCTCAGTAAAGGTCACTAAAGATTAATACTGCATAAATAAATGGAGTTGTCGGTGTTCGGACCCGAGGGGGTCCTAAACCAACGAGTAAATGCTGCGTGTCTCTTTCCTGGATGGTGATGCAAGGAGAACACACGGGGGTTTATCCTGGTTCGGGCAAAAGAAGGCCCTACGTCCAGCGGGGGGAAGAAGTTTGTATTTCCTTGCACCGAAGTGCTCGTGTAGGGGTTACAAGCATGCGAGAGAGGGCGTCGAGCCCAAGTCTCAAAGAGAGGAAAAAAGGACAAGGGTGGTTACTTGAGGTATCGATCTCTTGTTTTTCTTCGTTGTCTGTTGTTGTCCGGTCGGGTGCTTCGTTCCTCTCCCTCTCGTAGAACCCTGGCCTGCCCTTTTATAGGGCGAGAGGAGGCCAGGACGACGGGGAGCCTTGAGGTGATGTTTGGTCGATTCCTGTTGAGTTGACTGTAGCGACGTGCCCTGGGAATGGCCGGCCATCCCTGGACACCATGGCGTTGTGGGAGACGAGACGGCGAAATGACCCGGAGCGCCGTGCCATACCGTCCTTCCCTTGCCGTTGAACTGTGCCGAGTGTCGAGGTTGGGTCGAGGCCGGGTCGAGACCGGATGGATAAGGCCGAATCCCCGAGATTGCGGAGAACGGGCCTTGTCTTATCCTCCCTCGAGGGTGATCGATGGTAAACAATGCGCGGTAAGGTGGGTATAGTGACGGGTTTCACCTCCCATCATGGGATGGGTGGTAAAACAGTGAGACCTGACACGGGCATTGTTCCCACGTCGATCCTGGTCGCAGCCATGCCGGTAGGTGATAGTAGGTAACCGTATTAAATGCTATGGCTTTTGTCCTGGGGTAGGTAAAGAGAAGGAGTCGAGGCGCTCGACCCGGGCTCACGCGAGTCGGAGTTTTTCCCAGTGGGCGGACGAGCTTCGCGCGGGTCAGAGCGCCGTCGAGGTATCTTGCTGTACGGGATGGGGCGCGGTCGAGGCGCCCCGTCGAGCGGGCCTCGTACGAGGCGGACAGGATGCGCGGTCGAGGCGGGCTGCCTTTTATTGTGGTTTCAGTCGTTTTAGTTTTTTACTAGCGATGGGTGTGGGTACCCCCGTACTTTTGGTACCGATAGTAGCCCCTGAGCCTTTGGGTGAGTGTGTGATCACTCTCCCAGAGGTTTGTTCGAACTGGAGTCGTAGCGTCGTGATTTTTTCCGGTGGGGGCGCGCGAGCGCACCCGCCGGGTGTAGCCCCCGAGGCCTCGGTGGAGTGCTGAGACTCCTCTGAGGTCTTGTTTTCGTTTTATTGGGGGATGATTCGTTACGGCCGAGCCCCCGAGCCTCGCGCGCATGAGGTCGATCAGAGTCCCGACCGTCTTTTGTGCGACCCTCACGCTCCTTTTTGAAAAAAGGAGGAGGGGTGGAGAACGCCGTACTACCCTCGTTTGGGCGCGAGTTCCGACGATCTCCGGTGAGCTGCTAGCGGGGGAACTTGAGTGAGAGCCCGTGCCCCGTTCGTTAGGGGTCAGCTAGTGGCTCGGAGGCGCTCTCAAAGATGCCAAGGAGTGGTCGTGTGGATCTCGATTTCCTGCGACAGGATTCGAGGGCTCGATGCCTCCCCCGGGGGGATTCCTACGACGACCTCCTCCTTCGGCCTCGAATACGTCCTGGGGTGCCTCGAGAGCATGGCTCGATCCCTTGGTCATGTACGGGCGCACCCTGGGTCGTCCCTAACTCTGTTGCTCGAGGGCAGCTGTCGAACCCTGGTCGAGGGCTAGCTTTTGCTCCCTCGAGGCTTAGGTTTCTGCGGTCGAGCCCCCGAGCCTCGCGTGCACGAGGTCGATCAGAGTCCCGATCGTCTTTTGTGCGACCCTCATGCTCCTTTTCGAAAAAAGGAGGAGGGGTGGAGAACGCCGTACTACCCTCGTTTGGGCGTGAGTTCCGACGATCTCCGGTGAGCTGCTAGCGGGGGAATTCGAGTGAGAGCCCGTGCCCCGTTCGTTAGGGGTCAGCTAGTGGCCCGGAGGCGCTCTCAAAGATGCCAAGGAGTGGTCGTGTGGATCTCGATTCCCTGCGACAGGATTCGAGGGCTCGATGCCTCCCCCGGGGGGGATTCCTACGACGACCTCCTCCTTCGGCCTCGAATACGTCCTGGGGTGCCTCGAGAGCGTGGCTCAAGCCCTTGGCCATGTACGGGCGCACCCTGGGTCGTCCCTAACTCTGTTGCTCGAGGGCAGCTGTCGAACCCTGGTCGAGGGCCAGCTTTCGCTCCCTCGAGGCTTAGGTTTCTGCGGTCGAGCCCCCGAGCCTCGCGCGCACGAGGTCGATCAGAGTCCCGACCGTCTTTTGTGCGACCCTCATGCTCCTTTTCAAAAAAAGGAGGAGGGGTGGAGAACGTCGTACTACCCTCGTTTGGGCGCGAGTTCCGACGATCTCCGGTGAGCTGCTAGCGGGGGAATTTGAGTGAGAGCCCGTGCCCCGTTCGTTAGGGGTCAGCTAGTGGCCCGGAGGCGCTCTCAAAGATGCCAAGGAGTGGTCGTGTGGATCTCGATTCCCTGCGACAGGATTCGAGGGCTCGATGCCTCCCCCGGGGGGATTCCTATGACGACCTCCTCCTTCGGCCTCGAATACGTCCTGGGGTGCCTCGAGAGCGTGGCTCGAGCCCTTGGCCATGTACGGGCGCACCTTGGGTTGTCCCTAACTCTGTTGCTCGAGGGCAGCTATCGAACCCTGGTCGAGGGCCAGCTTTCGCTCCCTCGAGGCTTATACCGGGCTCGGGGCCCGTTTCCCAGATATCTGGGAATATCCGTCCACGGATCCCTCCCCCGCCCGTTAGCCGGGCGCGTCTTTTGGGGGAGGCGAGATCGGCGCGGTAGTGGGAGACGTGGCGTACGGTTACGACGTGGGGGACGGCCACGTGCCCGACTCCTGCGAGATATAAGGAAACGGTTAGGTAGGCGCATTTAATGCGGGAAACTGTTCCTACCTTTTCGCGTGGCTGTTGGGCTTCCGCCTGGGCATATAAAATCAAGGCCTGGGGGTCTGCGTTCCCCTCCGTTCCCTTGCGCTCCTGCATTCTTCTGCCTCAGACAACCCTTGCCTTATCACGCTCTGCGCCCGCATCGCTGTCGCCACCGCGTCCTCTTCGTCCACCCCCCCTTTCGACAACACCGATGGCAGGAAAGAGCCAGATCCTCCCCGCCGACGACTGGGCCGCCTCCTCGGTGACGGAGAGGAGGTTGGAAGAATTGGTCGAGGACGGGCTGCTACGGCCGAGGACGAGCCGGTCGCAACCGGAGTGGATCGCGCCGCCCCCTGCCCACCGGGAGCCGGCGCCCCTGGAGGGGTACGTGGTGAGCTTCGTCTGCTTCCACGAGCGGGGGTTTGGCGTGCCGGCGTCCGTCTTCATGCGCGCGCTCCTCCACTACTACCAGGTGGAGCTTCACCACCTTTCCCCCAACGCCGTCGCGCAGGCCGCCATCTTCGCGGTGGTCTGCGAGGGCTACCTTGGGGTGGAGCCGCAGTGGAACCTGTGGCTTCACCTTTTCAAGGCCGAGCTCTTCGCCAAGAAGGCAGGGGAGAAGGGCGTCTTGTGCGCGGCCCGAGTAGGGAGCTGCGTCCTGCAGGTGAGGTCGAGCTGGGCGGATCTGTACATCCCGGCTCGCCTCATCTCTTCGAACAGTGGGTGGCACGAGGGTTGGTTCTACCTCCGCAACGATGAAAATCAGTTGCCGAGGTACACCGGCCGCGTGCTAACCGCTCGAGAGGATTGCTGGACATACGGAGTGCCGGAAGCCGAGAAGCCACGCCTAGACCCGCTGCTGGCGGCGCTGCAGCAGCTTTGCCTTCGGGGCTTGACGGCTGCGGCGGTGGCCGCGGCCTTCCATCGCCGTAGGGTGATGCCGCTGTGCCGGCGTCGTCTCCGCCTCGACTAGATTACTCCGGAGGCATCGCTGGAGGGGACCCGGATGTCCCACGAATCCCTTTCCCTCGAGGAGGTCCTCCGGCGAGCGTGTCGGATGGTCGGGAACTTCAAGGTGGAGGAGGCTAACCGGGTCCCCATGAGACCTACCGAAGGGTTCGAGCCAGTGGTACGTATCTTAGGGTTAGTAGGTTTGCCAATTTCGTTTATTTTTGGATTTCGCTGATTTGGTCGAGGCCGGCGCGTAGGATTTGTCGGCGCTGCGAGAGACGCGTCCGCCAGTCCCAGAGGACCGGCCCGCCCGGGAGGCTCGATGCCAACATGCTTCCAAGAAGAAGCAAACCAAGGAGACGGCCAAGAAGCGGGCAATCTGCAAGGCCAAAGAGGCAGTGGCGTTGAAGAAGCTCCGGCGCCAGCAGACTATCGATGGGGTCCCCCTGGCGCCGTCGCCTTCCGAGACGATCTCGGGGGAGGACGACGATAGCAGCGGTGAGGATGATGACGCCCTGTCACGGTATGAGACCACGACCGGGCTGGGAGATCTTCCCGACGTTCGCCCCCTGGTGGAACCCATCAGGGGGGCGTCCTCCTCGGTCGTCGTGGTCGAGGAGTCCGAGGAGGAAGAGAAGACGGAGAAGGAGACGGGCCCCTCGACGGGAGGGGCCGCTTTACCCCGGACCCATCAAGAGGGGTCGACGGGGACGTCCGCACCAGCCCAGGCCCCACAAGCTCGGGCAGGGGCTGGGACGGCAGTATTGGCGTCGTCATCGACGACGGCGTCAGCAGGCGTGAGAACCCGAGGCCAGCTGGCCTCGGAGGCACAAAAGGCGCAGGGCGGTGCGTCGGTCAGGACCCCCAGGAGTGCCCGGTCTGCTGGTGAGGCCGCTGTGAGGCCACAATCGGCCTCCCCGGGAGGCTCAGGTCGCACGGGGTCGAGGCCCTTGGTGCCAATTTCAGGGTAAGCGTCTCTACTCGGTTGTCCTACCTTTCTCGGGGTCCATTGGCTGACGTTTCTTCACTTCGCAGGTTAAAGCGGAAGGCGGAGCCAATGGGGCTTACCCCCGTGAAGTCGCTGTGGGCCAGCGCCGTTGTCCTTAACCGGACGGCGGAGCAGGATGCGGCCTGGGTCCGGTAGGTCGAGGCCGCGAAGGGGCGCCTGCGACAACGGCAGGAACCAGCGTACGCCACGGTGGTTACTGGCACGGACCCTGCCGTGGAGGGGTCCGAACCGGCGGAGATGGTGGCGCCCGGTGCGGTCGAGGCGGGGCCCTGGTCGTCAGCGACGGCCGAGGCTGCCGTCGAGGTCGCGACGGGCGAGGCACCCGTCCACGGCGCGGAGCGGGCGGGGGCCGACGTGACCATGGAGGAGGTCGCGTCGGTGTCGGGGCAGGAGGCAGCCCTGGCGGGCGGGTCGCCGTCACAACAAGACCCGTTGGCTGAGCCAGCGGGTATGGTGGAGGGCGGGGCGGTCGAGCCCCTGACCGGAGCACCGGAAGAAGAGGCGCCGGCTCCGGGGGTGCCTACGGTCGAGGCGCGGGTACCGGAGCCGTCTTCGGTCGAGGCGCCGGCGGTTGAGGGGCCAGTTCCCCTAGGGGGGCGGGCACCCATGGCCGTGGACCTTCCCCCCGACGACACCCCCCTGGACAAAGGGAAACAAGTGATGGGGGTCGAGGGGGGTGAAGCCGCGGATCAGGTCGGTGCCTCGACGGCCGTCGGAGAGGCGGAAACTGCGGGCGAGGCCGGTCCTTCCGCGGGACCGGGAGACGCCCCGGTTGGGTCGTTGTCGTCATGGCCCGACATCGCCGCGCTGGCGATAGCGCGGGCAGAGGCGGAGATACCGAGGTGGGGGGGCGTCGCTCCAGTTTAGGGACGCCGCGAACCCCGATGCCGAGCCCATCTTCGTCCTGAACGACAAAGATGAAGTGCACCGATGGGAGTACCTCGAGGGCGTCCGCTGGCACCTTGATCGGTTGCTCCGAGTGGCGTC
Source organism: Saccharum hybrid cultivar R570 (assembly GCA_038087645.1). Lineage (NCBI taxonomy): Eukaryota > Viridiplantae > Streptophyta > Magnoliopsida > Poales > Poaceae > Saccharum > Saccharum hybrid cultivar. The sequence continues at coordinate 2,003,655 of JAQSUU010000191.1, read as the reverse complement.
TGGTGCCGTGCGGAGTATGGGGGATGCCACGACGTCGAACCCCGTCGGCTTTTTCCGTGGTTTTCTTGGTGTCTTTTTCCTTCGGCTTTTTAACCTTTTCGGTTTTTTCGGATTGCGTTCAGGAGCTGAAGGAGCACTCCCGCCGCAAGTCACTCTTCATCCGGGATGAGAGTGGCGTGTGGGTCGCGCTGTATCAGCAACGGGTCTTGGCCGAGGAGGCCCAGAAATGGCATTCCGATCGGAATGCCGAAATGGCTGAGCTGCGCGTCGCCTACGCGGTGGTGAAAGAGGAAGCGATGCAGGCGTGGGCGGTCGAGGCCATGATGCGCGCTGGCATGGATAAGGTTCGGGAGGAGGCTGCCTAGGCCCGCGGGGATCTCGAGCCCCTGTCGAGACGGGTGAAGGAGCTCGTTCTGATGCTCTGAAGGACGAGGTCACGACGCTGAAGGGAACCGTCCAAGAGAAGGACGCAGCTCTTGAGTCTGCTCAGCAGGAGATCGAGGCGCTAAAGGCGACCATCAGTGACAAGGACAGCGCCCTCCTGGGGCTCGAGCGAACGTGCGGGGGGCTTCGCGACGAGGTCGTGGGCCTGCAGACCCATATCGAGGGTAAGTGTGATTGTTATGGCTACGATGTGAAGGGCCTTGCGTTGGGTATTAATCTGTTCGTCGTGTTTCAGAGCTGGAGAGGGAGAACCGAGAGGCCTAATCCTCTGCCAACTCCTTCCAGAGCCTCCTCGAAGCCGAGATCCGGAGGACCCAACTGCTCCAGGGCGCGATCACCACCGTGTGTGACGGCCTGGGGGTCGAGCCCGACGCCGACACCGGGGAAGATGTTCCGGGGAACTCCTTCGTCCGTCGGATGGTGGCGCTGGGCCGCCTTGCCCGGGAGAAGATACGGGACGGCCTCCATCACGGCGTGAAGAGGGCGCTAGCCGTCGTCCGTTCAGGGTTTGTGTTCGACATGAAGCTCGTCGCTGAGGGCTTTATCACAGACCCGGACCGGACAGACGAGAAGAATGAGGATGCCTGCGTGGAGCTGATTGAAGCCGCCGAATAGCCTGGAAGCCGTCTGGCCTCGCTTTTTGAAGCCAAGGTGGTTCCGCCTAATGACGATGAGGGCCTATGAGCCAAATCTGGGCATGAAGGCCCATGTAATAAGTTAGCATTTCGAATTTTGATTGTGGTGGCCTCGAAGGCCTAAAAACTCGAAACATAAACCGGTTCGTGGTTGATTTAGTTTTATTCGAGCTTTTCTTCCCTTTATCGCTTGGATCGTGTTCTCGCGTGATTTACTTAGCACGCAGCTGCATCCTTTGGCGTAAGGGAGCGAGTGGAGGTACCGTAGCCTCGGGGGCGTAAGTGATTTCATGGCTCGACCGCCCTCGAGCTTCAGGGTGATATTGCGGCCTTGTAAATCGTGTGAGAGCCTGATCTAAGCGACAGGGGGTACGTTCTTTTTCAAAGTTAGGAACCGTTATTTAGATCTCCTTAGCGTGAAGTCGCACCTCTAAAAGGCGTAAGGGGTGAGTGGAGGTACCGTAGCCTCGGAGGCATAGGTGATACTCCTGACTCGGAGCCCTTTCGAACCTTAGGGTGCTCTTGCAGCGAAGTCGATCTAAGAAGCGGTTCTTAAATTTAAAAAAGAGCATAAGTTTTTTCGGGGACTGGGGGGTTCTCCCCTTGTAGCCCCCGAGGGAGGGTCGATTCTGGGAGTGCAGAGTCGATCCTTCCTCACTGTAAAACGAAAGTTTGAACATCGCTGTATTCTTTATTGACGAAAAAGAAAATACAGAGCCTCGAGGCTTTTTAAGGAAAGAAGCGACGTAGCTGTTCAATGTTCCAAGCGTTGGTGAGGATTTCGCCCTTCTTGTTGGATAGCTTGTAGGTGCTCGGCTTTAGTACTTCTGCGATGATGTACGGCCCTTCCCATGGTGGCGTGAGCTTGTGCTGTCCCTTGGTGTTCTGGTTCCGCCGTAGCACCAAGTCACCGACGTTGAGGTCACGCTTGCGGACGTGTCTGTCGTGGTAGCGTCGGAGATCCTGCTGGTACCTGGCAGAATGCAACAGAGCCACATCTCGGGCTTCCTCGAGCTGGTCGAGGGCGTCCCGTCTTGTGGCGTCGTTATTTCTTTCGTTGTAGGCCTTCAACCTTGGGGATACGTATTATATATCAGTTGGGAGCATAGCCTCAGACCCGTAGACTAAGAAGAACGGAGTGAACCCCGTGGCTCGACTCGGTGTTGTTCTTAGGCTCCACAGGACCGAGGGTAGCTCGGCAGCCCATCTTTTGCCATGTTTATTTAGTTTGTCAAAGATTCTGGGTTTCAGGCCTTGTAGGACCATACCATTGGCACGTTCCACCTAACCGTTTGTTTTTGGATGGGCCACGGCTGACCAGAGCACTCGGATGTGGTGGCTGTCATAGAAATCCAAAAACTTTTTGCCAGTGAACTGGGTGCCATTGTCTATGATGACACTCGTAGGCATGTTCATACGAGGGCCCACAGTGATGACACCGTTTGGACCCGGCATTTTGAGCTTGAGGTAGGTGTAGTTCGGGATCGCCATGAACCTGGCGTAGCATGGGCGTCCCAGGATAGCGTGGTACGTTCCACGGAATCCGACCACTTCAAAAGTGAGAGTCTCCTTTCGGAAGTTGGCCGGTGTGCCAAAACAAACGGGCAGATCGACCCGTCCGAGGGGTTCCGCCCGTTTCCCTGGCACGACTCCGTGGAAGCCCCCGACTCTAGGTTGGAGGCGCGCTCTCTCGACCCCCAGAAGGTCGAGGGTCTGGGAGTAGATGATGTTGAGGCTGCTTCCGCCGTCCATGAGCACCTTGGTGAGGCGTGTGTTGGCGATGACGGGGTCAACAACGAGCGGATAGACTCCCGGGTTGGGGACGTGGTCTGGGTGGTCGTCACGGTGGAAAGTGATGGCCACCGCAGACCAATCAAGGAAGCGGGGGACTGCCGTTTGTACGGAGAAAACCTCACGCCGTTCTCGCTTGCGCTGGCGCGCCGAGAGGCGGGTCGAGGGCCCTCCGTAGATCATGAAGCAGTCGTGGATCTCGGGGAATTCCCCGTCCTTGTCGTCGTTTTTAGGGTCCTCCCTCTTGTCGTCCTTCTTGACGCCGGCACCCCCAAAGTACCTACGAAGCATATGACAGTCCTCGAGGTTATGGTTAGTAAGTCCCTTGTGGTAGGGACACGGTTCTTTGAGCATTTTGTCGAAGACGCCCCCGCCAGGGGGGCCTCGAGGCTTTTTGTGCTCGGTAGCAGCGACGAGCTCGTCGGCCGGGGCCTCGAGCTTGCCCTGCTGGCCTTTCTTCTTCTTGCGGTTGTTTCTCTTGAAGCCCCGGGTGGAGCTCGCGGGATCATCGACCTTCTGCTCCCCCCTCTCCGGGTCGTCACCAAAGATTGCACCAACCGCCTCCTCGGCGGCGGCGAAGTTGGTGACAATGTCCATTAACCCGTTGGCAGTGAGCGGAGTGTTACGGCCCAATTCTCGGACCAACTCTTTACAGGTGGTGCCGGAGAGGAAGGCCATAATTACGTCGGAGTCAGTGACATTGGGGAGTTCGGTACGCTGCCGGGAGAAGCGCCGGATGTAATCCCGGAGGGATTCACCTGGTTTTTGCTTGCAGCTCCGGAGGTCCCACGAGTTGCCGGGGCGCATGTAGGTCCCCTTGAAATTTCCCTCAAACACCCTCACGAGATCATCCCAGTCGTGGATCTGTCGAGGTGGGAGATCCTCGAGCCAGGCTCAGGCGGTGTCGGAGAGGAACAGGGGGAGTTGTCGAATGATGACCCAGTCGTTGGTGGCCCCGCCCAGCTGACACGCCAAGCGGAAATTGGCGAGCCAAAGTTCAGGTTTGGTTTCGCCGTTGTACTTGGTGAGAGTCGTGGGGGAGCGAAACCGAGCCGGGAGCACCGTCTCATGGATAGCCTTACTGAAGACCCGAGGACCCGGAGGCTCGGGTGAAGGGCTTCGATCTTCCAAACTGTCATAGCGTCCGCCCCTGTGGACGTGGTAGCCTCGAGCCACGCCGTCACCGTGCTTGCGTGTGCGGCGCTCGACGATGTTGCCACGGGTGTCTCGAGGCTCGTGGTCATTGGTGGTGAGCTCAGGGGCCGGAGCTACCCGGTTTCACCGGGCAGGCTCGGGGTGAACCGAGGCCTCTCTCTCCTGTCGGGAGGGCTCGATGATCCGCTCCGAGGCTGCCTCACATCGCCTCGAGGCGGAGCTCTCGGCCTACTGCATGGCGGCGGTCTCAAGGAGTTCTCGGATTTCATCCTGAGCCCGATGGGCATCGGGGTTTGACGACTCAGGCATGTTGCGGAGAAGCATGGCGGCGGCGACGACGTTCTGGCTGGCTCGAGCGAAAACCGGGGGGTCGACCATCCGGTCCTCGTCGATGCGACGGTTGACGTTGCGAGCTCTTTCGCGAGCTCTCCCGCCAAGTGCGCGTTCCGCACGCTCACGCTCGAGGGTTTGTTGGAGTAGGCCCAGGTTTTCCCGTTCCTCGTCAAGCCTGTCCTGCAACTCGCGAATCTGCTCGAGCTGCGCTCCTTGATCCGCAAGGAACTGAGGATCGTCTCGCTCAGCAGGAAGCTCGACATGGGGTGGCATGTACCTTCCTTCGACTGGCTCTTTGTCCTCTGATTCTGAAGTGCTTTCAACGTCGATGTTGAAGCATTCGCGGGTCGGATCATAGGTGTCGTCAGCCGAGTCGGAGTCAGGAGCGCCAAAGTAGTAGTATGATGGGGGAATGTGTGGCCGTTGCAAATCGTCACTAGGGTTGTGACGTTGAGAAGCAGTCACATGGGGCTCTGTGTCTGGTGTCTCCGTAGAGTCTAGATAATCAGAGGTCGGTGTGGATGCAACGAGGTCCAGAGTGGAGCGTAGATGGTGCCCGGGGAGTTCCTCATAAGCACTCATGCGAGTGCTCACGAAAGATGCATACACCCGGGCAGCCGAGTCTAGCCCAAACAGGAATGGTGATGGAGATGTTGCTGTCCGTGCCGAAATGGATGCTCTGGACAGTGGTGTCTCACCGGACGGGGGAGCGGCGGGATTCCCCGTTGGCATGTTACCCTCAGTCAAGCTCGTCCTTCCCAAACCTTCCACAAGGAGGTCTAGGCTGGCGCCTGGCTGGGGGGTGCCGGACCGGGGGACCCCATCGCCCTCCGTGAGGTGAAGATGGTGGTTGTGCCAGGCTCGTCGTCGTCGGGCGGCCCGCGCCCGCCTAGAGCGACGGTGCCGGCGGATTGCTCCCCCGGGCTGGGAGAGCTCGTAGTCCTCGTCGGATGGGTGCCTGGGGGGAAGTAGGACCATATCATAGCCATGGCCAAGCGACATGAACTCCAAACTCTCGAACCAGATCACCGTGGCCAACGGAATAGGGCGTTCGGGGTCAGCCATCTAGGAAAAAAGGCGAGAAAGCGACGTTTGGCACGCAGCGATCCTCTACCTGGCGCCCCAACTGTCGGTGTTCGGACCCGAGGGGGTCCTAAACCAACGAGTAAATGTTGTGTGTCTCTTTCCTGGATGGTGATGCAAGGAGAACACACGGGGGTTTATCCTGGTTCGGGCAAAAGAAGGCCCTACGTCCAGCGGGGGGGGAAGAAGTTTGCATTTCCCAGTGGGCGGACGAGCTTCGCGCGGGTCAGAGCGCCGTCGAGGTAGCTTGCTGTACGGGATGGGGCGCGGTCGAGGCGCCCCGTCGAGCGGGCCTCGTACGAGGCGGACAGGATGCGCGGTCGAGGCGCCCCGTCGAGCGGGCCTCGTACGAGACGGACAGGATGCGCGGTCGAGGCGGGCTGCCTTTTATTGTGGTTTCAGTCGTTTTAGTTTTTTACTAGCGATGGGTGTGGGTACCCCCGTACTTTTGGTACCGACAGGAGCTGACTATTACATCTATGTGATGTCAAATTTGGAAGGACTAACTGTACATACAAAGCAATGTGTTGGGAAATAATGATAAGAGCTCAGAGGAACTTTCAAATTAATTAGCATCCGTTACCTCTACTGTTGTATTTTAGGACGTTAAACACATACTATGATTAAATCATTTTCTAAAAAAAGATAGGTCCACTGCAATGTGGACACAGGAGGGATAAAAGGAAACGATTTTATTCATTAGCATGTAGGAAGTGCAAGTGAATAAAAACCATCCTGGAATAGAAGGAAACAAAGAGAAGAGGCAACAAATACAGAGGTCTTATATAAGCTAATGAAAGAAAGGAGGGATATTCCTCAGATGTCGTTAACACTCCCCCTCGATCAATTGATCTCTTGTAGACACCATTATTTGTTCATCAGTCATCGTCTTGAATCTTTAGAAAACCCTATAGGAAAAAACCAAAGTATACCGATATACCAGGCAAAATTCCTTAAAACCCAGTGGAAAAAATAAAAAGAAACATCATGATATATATAACTCCAATGTTAATAGACCCTTTAGGTGTCCTCAAAGACATAGTCTAAAAATAATTTGATCAAAGATCAATATGTCATAAATATTATCTTCGAAAAACCTCTGTGAGGAAAAATAGATAATATGACATTTACTATGTGTTAACATTACCTCATTAAAAACTTTATGCGAGAAAACTCCAGAAGAGTAAAAACTCATATAAAGGAAAAAGAGTGTAATATGTGTTTGGAACAGGTTATATTTTAGAAGGATTCTCCCCCTGATTCTTGTAAATCTCTAAGTCTTCTCATACTAATGCCCTCAACACATTTACGGAATGTGGAGTATGGTAGAGATTTTATGAATAAATCTGCTAGATTATCACATGACTTAGTTTGCAAGATTTCAATTTCTCCATTCTTTTGGAGCTCATGGGGATAGAATAACTTGGGAATAATATACTTAGTCATATTACTCTTAATATAGTCTGATTCCATTTGTGTAACACATGCCGAATTATCTAAAAAATAATCGTCGGTGTCTCAAGTGCACCAATACCACATGATTGTATTATGTGGTTTATCATTCTGCGAAGCCATATGCATTCGCGTGATGATTCAGATAAAGCAATTATTTCAGAATGATTGGTGGAAGTAGACACCAAAGTCTGCTTTGAAGACTTCCAAGATATTGTTGTTCCACCTTGCAAGAATATAAATCTTGTTTGTGGTCTGTCATTATAGGGATCTGATAAATAACCAACATCTGTATATCCTAATAAAATTGGATCTTGATTTCTACTATAGAATAATCCAAAATCTCTATTGCCATTGAGATATCTTAAAACGGTTTTAACTCCTACCTAATGACGTTTGGTATCTATGTCTTGCTAGCAAGTTTACTGCAAATGCAGTATCCGGCCGGGTGCTATTAGCAAGATACATAAGTGCTCCAACGACACTAAGATATGGGACATGCAGTCCCAGTATCTCTTCTTCTTCTTCCCGTGGTCTAAAAGGATCCTTTTCAACATCTAAGGATCTCACTACCATCGGGGTTTTTATTAGATATAACTTGTCCATACTGAATTTCTTCAATACTTTCTGGACATAGACAGCTTGGTATACAAATATACGAATGTAAATGCTCAAGTTGTAAACCCAAGCAGAATTTGGTTTGACCCAAATCCTTCATTTCAAACTCCATCTTTAAATGATGACATACTTCATTAATATCTTGTTCGTTGCCAATGATATTAAGATCATCAACGTATACTGATACAATACAAAAACATGTTGATGGATTTTTTTAATGAAGACACATGGGCAGTCATCATTATTTGTGTATCCCTTCAACTTTAGGAATTCACTTAACCGATTGTACCACATTCGGCCCGACTGCTTTAAGCCATATAATAACTTCTGTAACTTGACGCAATACATGTTGCGATTTGCCTTGAGATTCGATATACTTATTCCATCAGGAACTTTCATGTATGTATTAGAATCCAATGACCCATACAAATATGTGATCACTACGTCCATCAACTGCATAGATAGACAATTTTATACTGCCAGCGATACTAAGTATCGGAATGTTATTCCACTCATTACCGGAGAGTAAGTTTTGTTGAAATCAACGCCAGGTCTTTGCGTAAAACCTTGTGCCACAAGCCTTACTTTATATCTCACCACTTCGTTGTTTTCGTTCCTTTTATGGATGAAAACCCATTTGTATCCCACAGGGAAGATATCAAGGGGTTTTGGCATTATAGCCGAAAACACTTCCCTTTTATAAAGCGAGGCAATCTCTATTTCAATTGCTATCTTTCACTTATCCTAGTCCGAGCGCTTCTTGCAATCATTCATAGATTTAGGATCTGAATCGGTTTGAAGGATATTTGCAATTTATTCTGAGAAATAAATGTCGACTATTATGGACTTACGATTATAAGACTCCAGTTTCTACAAAATTTATAGCAATTTCGTCTACTCTTAAAGATTCATCATGACTTCTTGAAACGATGGATCTAGGGTCTTCCGATGTTCTAGCCTTAGTGTTTATGGGCATAACTGAGCTAGATTGTGGATCACTTCTATCAACAGAACATTATATGTCATCTAGGTGTCTTTCAACCAAAGGTTTAATTGCATTTCTAGTCTTCTTTTGCTTGCTAGCAATCACATCTTACCTCTTGGAAGTGCTTCTCCTCCTCTTGTTGCCAATTTGGGGGTGATTGGTTTTAGTAGGTACCTCCACTCTTTCGGGCACATTCCTTGCAGGATGAAGAGACTTTGTAACACCTTTATAATTAGAGAAAGCGTCTAGCAGATTGTTTGCAATATTTTGCAAATCAATAATTCTTTGAACTTGTAGTTTAGTTTCTGTAGTACGTGGATCAGAAAATAAAATGCCTTCTGCATTCCTATCAATTTTCTAGCATTCCTTTTCATACAATTCTCTCCCTAATGCCAGAAAATGATCCTCATTAAAAATACAATCAGCGAACCGGGCTGTAAATAGATCCCCTGTTAGAGGTTCTAAGTACTTAATGATCGACGGAGATGAAAATCCCACATAGATCCTCAGTTTCCTGTGAGAGTTTCCTGTGAGGTCCCATCGATGTCCGCTAAGGTAGTGAGATGGGTATGTATACATCGCACCAAAACTTACGCAAAAAGGAAATACTCAGAGGATTCCTACGTACTAACTACAAGGGGAATGTTTTATGATATGCAGTTGGTCATAGTTGGATTAGGTCGGCAGCGTGCAGAACTGCATGACCCCAACACGACGTAGGCAATTTATAATTCATCAACAAAGGTCTTGCAATGAGCTTGATTCTTTTAATCAATAATTCAGCCAAACCATTTTGAGTATGTACATATGGAACGGAATGTTGAACCTGAATTTCCAATGCCATGCAGTAATCATTAAAAGCATGGGATGAGAATTCAGCAGCATTGTCCATTCGGATGGATAATGTGCCCTCAACTTAATAAGTTGAGCCATTATTTTGGCAAAGGCATGATTGCGTGTTGATAAAAGAGACACGTGAGACCATCTAGCAGACGCGTCTTGAAGTACTTGAAAGGCCCCCACAATGGTTGGATTGGATCACAAATATCTTTTTGAATTCTCTCAATAAATTTAAGTAGTTCAGCTTGAATTTTAAGATATGATGGTCTTAAAATTAATTTCCCAGTTGCACAAGCAGTGCAACAAAAATCTTTATTTTGGGAAAATTTTGTATTTTTCATATCATGACCAATGAAATTGCCGATAATTTTCTTCATCATCCCTATTCTAGGGTGTCCAAGTCGATCATGCCAGTTTCAGAATGTATTGACATCTTGGAAAATTATCATATAAACAATATATTTTATGAGCTTTATGTATGTAAAGAACAATCCAGTTTGAAGTGAAGAAATCTTTTCACAGATTTATTTGTCATATCCAATAAGTTTGGTAAAAAGAAGAAATTCCTAGATGTCTCTAAAACTTAAAAGGGTACGAGTCGAGTCGGGATATAACAAGGCATCCTTCATCGTAATTTGTGTACCCATAGGGAGAGTAATAATGGCTCTTCCTGAATCAACTATTAACGCATCGTGACCAGGGATGGTCATAATATTTTCTTCTCTTTTCTTAAGAGTCTGAAAATATTTCATCTCTCTAATTATAGAGTTTGTGGTATATGAGTCCACAAGGAATAATTCTTCCTCCTTTGGATTGAGATCAACAGACATTTATATGTAAAACAAATGTAATTAAAATACTCAAATGTAACATATAGAATTATACATACAATATATTGAATATCAAGTACAAGAGTATGATATTACAATATCAGTGAGTTGGTACAACTTAACAACAATATAAAGAAGTTTGTACAACTCTCAAGCACACTAAATAATACAACCCAAAACAACTATATGTTTGTATGACTTAAACTATTACAATATTTATCAAGTGAGATACCAAATGTTGGACCGAGATTACTTCAAATCTCCAAACATGTCTTCAGAACCAAAATCTATGAGCATGTTGTCCGTTGATAAAAGGTTCGCTTCAATGTTAAGAGAATTGTTGTTCACTTGTTCTTTAGGGGCCTGATTGGAACAATCCTCTTTCGGAACAACCTCAGATGCAAGATTAAAGTGTGCCTCATATCTTGTGTCTCCTACTGGCTTGACCTCTTTTAAGGACTTTTGGTATAAAGCAACTAGATGCTTAGGTGCATGGCAATTCTTGGTAAAATACGAAAAATCTCCATATCTATGACACTTATTGTCAATTTTGGATTTCACATGTCCCTTTTTCTCTTGTTTGAATTAGGCCTTTGTCTCCTGTTGTGTTTGCGTTTACCAATTTTATTCTTTCGAAAAGATCCATTGAACTTATTCTTAATATTTTTCTGCACGTTGTGAACCTCATGCAGAGGCGCCGAACCAACATGGCGCTTATGATGATTCTTCAAAAGAAGTTTATCATGTTTTCTGCCTGAGTCAATGTATGAATAAGCTGAGAATAAAGCTGGTAATTATGAGCCCTGTATTGCTGTTGCAATATTCTATCAGATGGAAGCATAGTAGAGAGTGTTTTCTCTATCTTGTCTTTATCCGTTGGCTCTTTCTCAAAAAACTTCAACTTAAAACAAATCCTATGCATAGTGTGATTATAGTCTGCCACAGATTTAAAATCTTAGAGACGTAAATGATTCCATTCATGATTGGTCTCAGGCCAAGTAAGTTCTTTTTCTGCTCATATCGCTCTTTAAGAGTGACCCATCATTCGCGAGGATTTTCAATCATAAGGTATTTAGATTTTAGGTCCTTATGAATATAAAGTCATAGCAAAGCCAATGCAGTATAGGTATGCTTATCTTGCAGGACAACCCTAGTTTAGGGTTCCTGAATTGTGGCCAAAAGACTACGAGATGCAAGCACTATCTTGATATCAGAAGCCCATGTTGGGTAATTGTTGCCATTTAACACAAGTTCTTCGAACTCCTTAGTGGCCATGATCCTACGTGGACAACCATGGATTAATTAATTTATCTTATGATAAATTAAAATCAACATGGTAATGTTATAATACTAAATGCAATATTTTTAAAATTTATATCTTATTATAGTTTTGGAGTGTTGTAGGTAATCATAAAATTGTGTAGACCATACAACAAATCATTATAAATTTTGATATACACAAGACAAATAGTCTCTAAGTCAAAGAAAAAGAGTAGATCTTTATGATAGGCAAATATATTATTGCCTAAGCACGTTCTCTGGGCAGGATAATTCACAAGTGAATTAAACGCAGCCATTCCTTAGGTCTCTACTATCTTGTGTAATAGCAAAATAGTATGATAAAAATGATAATCATCGCATTGATGTAGACCATTTATAATAATCCAAAACTATTATTTTGGGTAAAAACACAATGGATGTAATCATCAAGTCTCAAAGGAACATGATGTAGACCTCTCAGTAGCGGGTGATTTAATCACTGCTATGGCATGGTCTCTAGGCAGAATAATTCACAAGGAATTAAACGCAGCCAATGCCATAGACTCCATTACCTTGTGCTAATTAACCAAAATAATCAAGATATTTATATTGCAATTTTAAACCTACAGTAATTAAATTATTCTAATTCTGTGGATAACTTTGTTAAATTGTATTTAAGTCACTGGCTAATTTAACATGTGTGTGGTGCAAAAGGGGGTTTGGGGGCACCAAAATACCAAATTCTATTATAAAAATACAAATGCAACATATATGTTGGTGCAACACAGGAGGTTTGGGTGCACCAACATACTCCAATTTAATAATCAAAGTCACAAGTGTAATACGTATGTGGTGCAAAATGGGGTTTGGGTGTACCAACATACGCCAAAATATAATAGAATCACATATTGTATTGTAATATAATAAAACCAAACCACATATATATACAATGACAAGGTACAACAGGTATAGAGCAACATCAAACAATACAGATAAATTGATGTTCTTACAGAAAAATAAATTAGCTAAGCCATATGCTAATTAATTGTACTACTGCTGAAAAACAAAAAGAACAAAGAAATAAAATTTCTAGGCCTTAAGTGGAGCAAAACAGCCCAGCAGGGCAGGCGGCCCAGCCAGCCAGCTAGCCAGGCGCGCGGGCGGGAGGCCCAGCAACCAGCCCAGCGCGCGAGCACGGGTGGCCAGGTCGCAACCTGGGCCCGGGCCGCTAATCCGGCCCATGTTTCGAAACCCTAACCCTAATCGTCTCCAGCCGCCGCCAGCCCAACCACCATCGCTGACGCCTGCTCTGCCGCCGCCGCTACTCCGTCGTTGATGATGTTTGCCATTTGTCTTGAGCCTTGTCCCTCTCCTTCCCTTCCTCTCATGGCGGGCTCGGGCCGAGGCCCTTACTCTGGCCGGTAGGCCAAATCCTACACATATTCGATAAGCTCTGGCCACAAGAGTCGTCGCTGCAAGCCGAGGATGGCAGATCCGCCCCCACTGGCTCATTCTAGGCCGCTCAGAGGCGGGGAACCGCCCCCTCCTCGATAGAGGAGGAGACGAACCCAGCTCCGAGGGTGTTCCTATGTGGGAGGGCTTTCCGACGCTGGACTTGGCGGTGGTTGGCTGCCACGTCGATGTAGGAGCATGACCCGGACGGTGGTGGTGGCGGTGGAAGCGCGATGTCAAGGTCGTAGGCGAAGCTTCCACGCCGGCGCTGCGATTGGGGAGTGGAGGGGCGCCATGGCACGCGGCCATGGAGCCATCGCCTCCGTTCCATGGCTAGGCGAGCGCAGTTGACAGCAGTGGTGGTGGTGGCGGCAACAGCGTCGTCAGCGGCCTCGGCAACATCGATGGCATTGGTGGCGTTTCCGGTGGAGCCCCCATGTGCCCGAAGAACATGGCTGGGCCATGCGTCGGGCAAACGCCGGGGGCGAACTGCAGCGGGGACAACGGGCACGGCGACGAACGACGGCCACTACTCCCTCTAGCGCGAACTCCGAAGAAACGACAAGGAGGGATGCAGTGGTCGGAGATGTCCCGGAGGGCACGACAGACGACGTCCTAGAGTATGAAGCGGCGAAGGCCTCCGGCGTGGTGGCCACAGTGGATGGCGGGCTCCACTGCATCGGTGATGGAGTCCACCATCGCATTCATGGAAGGTATGGGGTGTGTCATCTTCTACCTTGGGTTGAGATGCAGCGACACCGGCGAACTCCCTCTCCTTCCTTTTCTGCCTCTCAGCGTCAGCGGTGAAGCGTGCAAATAATGTGTTAGATGAAAATTGGTCGGTGCAAATGACCGATGTATGTTTCTATTGATGAAGAGCGGTGTATATATACAAAGGTAGTTGCCTTGTCAGTGTTTGTGTAAAAAGGTGCCTATCCGTGTGAAAGAGAAAAATTCACCGCCGGTCCCTCGACTTGGCTCAAAGTACTGAACTTTCAAAGTGATATATGTGGGTCCCTAAATTTGGCAGAAGGTGTCATTCAGGTCCCTAAACTTTTAAGGTGATCACCGCAGGTCTCTAAAGTTGACAAAGGGTGTCATCCAGGTCCCTAAACTTTCAAAGTGATCATCGTAGGTCCATAAACTTGGCCGACGGTGTCATCCCGGTCCAAATATGGTCTAACTTACTCTATAAGTTGGTGTGACATGCTGACTGTGAGTTAGTCGTATATCCAACATGTGTCAATTAATCAAACATTTTTATATAATATTTATCATGAAATTATAATTATGTAAACTAATTTACATCAACAAAAAATAAATTAAAATATTAAAAAAATTACAACAACAAATATATTAGGTTTAAACTAAAATAGAAAAATACTAAAATTAATTTAATATTTATGTATCATTAATAGTATTAAATAATATTAAAAGTTATCTATAATATTAAAAGTTTTCTCTATTAAAAGTTACTTTTAATTCTAGTATTATTTTAAAGTTTGAATAGTACTATTGTAGCTTTTCTCTATTATTAATACTATAATACTATAACACCCTCATTAAAACTTTTAATACTATAATATTTTTATTAAAACTTCTAATATTATAATACTAGTATTAGAACTTTTAATAATAGTATTATTAATAGTAGTATAATATTATACAGTAATACTATAAATATTATTATTTTCTAATTTTAATATTATTTTAATACTATTAATGATACATAAATATTAAATTAATTTTAGTATTTTTCTATTTTAGTTTAAACCTAATATATTTGTTGTTGTAAATTATTTTATATAATTTATAATTTTATAATAAATATTATATAAGTAATGATTGATTAACTGACATATGTTGGATCCACGTCTAACATAGAATCAGCGTGCCATACCAGCTTATAGAGTGGGTTAGACCACATTTGGACCGGATGACACCGCCGGCCAAGTTTAGAGACTTATGGTGATCACCTTGAAAGTTTAGAGACCTGGATGACACTCTTTGCTAAGTTTAGGGACCTGCGGTGATTATCTTGAAAGTTTAGGGACCTGGATGATACTCTCTGCCAAATTTAGAAACCCACAAATATCACTTTGAAAGTTCACGGACCTACATGACACCTTGAGCCAAGTTGAGGAACCAGCGGTGAATTTTTCTCCATGTGAAAAGGTGCCTATCTATTATGTCTACATAGAACCGTCATTAGCAGTTGCTAAAGACGAGATTAACAATTTGACCACTAAATAATTAATCCTAATTAATTAATCTCAACGGTTAGCACTTAGCAGTAGCACATCTAACAGAATTTATATTGGATATATATATATATTATTTAAAAGGTTTTAAACACGGTAATATAAATCAGTAAAATAAAAACTAAATGGGTGTCCAATTGGCTCGTTCCAACTCTACACACGGCTACACCGTCACTCATGTGGCCGAACCCGAACGCACAAAACAAGCACACGCCGCGCCGCACCCGATCCTTAGGGTTAGGGTTTTAGAAAACCCCCGCTGGGAGTGGACAGTTCCGCACGGATCCGACGGCCCGGCCCACCCGAAGCCGACCCAACACTACACGAGCGCGAATCTCAGCACCGCACCGCCCTCTATAATAGAGCTGCCGCGGGCCTCGCGGCCTTCTTCCCAGCTCCGCCTCCCTTTCCTCCCTCCCTCCCTCCCTCTCCCGGCTCGCGCAGGCAGGCACCAGGCAGGCGACACAGCGAGAGGCTAAAACCCTAGCGCGAGGAGGCGAGCCAGGCCAGCGGCTCTGCGATGACGGCACCGGCTGACAAGGGGAAGAAAGCCAAGACCGAGGCCGACGGCGGCGAGGAGAACGAGCAGATCGACGGCGCCCTCGTCCTCTCCATCGAGAAGCTCCAGGAGATCCAGGACGAGCTCGAGAAGGTCAGCCGCAAGCCTCTTGTTCCGCTCTCTGGGCTATTTTTGGGCTGTCCTTCGTGCGGCGCGGTGGGCTGTGCGTGGTCGGTACTGTCGGATTTGGTAGTGGGGTTTGGGTAGGAGCGTAAGGTCGTGTGGAACTTGGAAGAAAACCGCTGCGGTTGTGGTATGCCGGAATTTTCCGGCACTGAGCAGTATCGGTTCGGTTGTTGCTAGTTTTGTTCGGGCACTGTACCAATGTCTACCAATTGTGCCGCTGGAGGTTAGAGGATGGAATTCTAGTGGTAGTCTCTAGCTAGAGCGTAGGAGGCTTTTGTCCTGGCTGATACGTAAGTTGCTTCTGGCGGCTGAAGTTAGTAACTTTTGTTATGGTGCAGAATTTTGTTATAGCGTTACAAAACATGTCTAGTTTAGTCACAGCATTTAGGTGATTTTGATGTGGAATACCGTGTAACTTTTGAAGCCCCAGGCAGGGTGTTCCTGTGGAACTTGTTACGCTGTCTTTTGAACCAAAATTAAGCAACACAGATCATGTGTTCAAAAACTCTTGCTACCTTATCTCATTTGTTGATTGCACGCCCTGATACTCCACGTCATTCAGCCATGGCATACATATGAGGCAATTTGTTGAAAAAAGATGACCTTTTTAGACAAGTCAAAGTGATCATCTGTTTCCGAGCCTATACTATTTACTATGGAAGTTTTGTGAAGGAAACATAATACTTGTTCATCGCTGGCAGGTAAATGAGGAAGCAAGTGACAAGGTTATGGAGGTGGAGCAGAAATACAGTGAGATTCGCAGACCTGTCTATCTCAAGAGGGGTGACATTATCAAGACCATCCCGGACTTCTGGCTCACAGCGGTTCGTAGGCTACTCTGTGCTATACAAATGTTTCTTTTTATTGGAAGTGTTTATGGATGCATGTGATTCTAATCTATTGTGTTATGTGCTGTTACCCTACAGTTTTTGAGCCATCCTCTACTAAGTGAGCTTCTGACTGAAGAGGATCAGAAGGTATTCTATACCTCAAACAATTTACTTCCCAATCCCTTGAAATTATGAATATTGAATTGGAAAGCATAATAAACCTTTTGAATTTAATACCAGTTTTGTGGTTATTCTTCATGTATCTATGTAACATAGAGTTATCTTATGATCTCTCATTGCAGATATTCAAGTACTTGGACTCCATTGATGTGGATGATTCTGATGTTAAGGCAGGATACTCCATTCATCTTGTAAGTATCATTTCTTACAGTCAATTATAGTTTCCACATTGGTTCACTTGTATTTACTTGTTTAATTTTAAAAATCTGGCAGAACTTCTCTGAGAACCCGTACTTTGAAGACACAAAGCTTACAAAGACATATTCCTTTGCTGATGATGGAACAACCACAATAAAAGCTTCTCAAATTAAGTGGAAGGAAGGAATGGTACTGTCATGTTCCAAAACTACACCTAGTGCTTGTTTAGATGTACAAAGTCTAATGCTTTTTCAATAATGTATGTGAAGGGACCTGCAAATGGAAATGTTATTAACAAGAAGGGGAGCAAGCGCCCATTAGTAGAGGAAAGGTTGGTTATTAATACCATGTTTATTTTTTCGTTAGATTGTCAAGTTGTCTATGCTGACATTTTGTTTATAGTCTTCTGTGATTCTATACTTTTTGAATGTATATGCCATGGTTGATATAGTGCCAAGATTTTATTTATTGTGACCTTATGCATTAAGTTGTCATATTTATGGTTTATAATTATTGACCCGCATTTGAAGTGTTATTTCTCAGCAGGATATCTAATCACATATTTTGTTATGTATTACTTGAATTCTTGAGTCATTTGTGTAGATTTCTTACTACATAGAGGTATTGCACAATATTGTTGGTGTGACCAATGAACAACCAGTGGATTGATTAAGAAGTTTGTTTCTCTTGCTTTTGTTACTATAATACATATGGCTTGCATTGATTAATGTAGACCTCTTCCCATGGTCTGAGGTCACTGACTTTCAAATAACCCTGCTGCATGCAAATGTATGACCTTTTGGACAACGGTGCATTCAATTTTAATGAACTTAGTATGGACATACATTGACTTATTCTGGAAGTATACAACTATACAAGTAGGTCTGGCATCAAAAAGTACTTCCATTCTATTGTGCTCTTGTAGTTGCTAACCATTGTGAATTTAGCAGTCAGTTCAAGTTTCTTAAGGAGGTAAGACGAGGCGTGCCAAATTTGGTGTGCTTTGTCACCAGGGGCGGTCCTACCTTGGGTCAAGGGTGTACAAATATGCACCTTTTTTTTTTGGTTTGGCATGAAGTATTTAATATAGAATGTATAATACATGTGTACTGTGATATTTTGGTTAAATTACATTTTTGAGACCAAAATCACGAAATCACACGCCATATAATTCCTTGAATCATCTCTTGGTTACCTTTCTCAAGCTAGATTTCTCCTCTACAGTTTTCTTTTAATATATAGATTTTAAAGTCATTTCAGGCTCATGAAATCCTGTGCATGCTACCGCTTGTCGTCTAGTTAATCGCTTAGCCAATCTGGATACATGTTCCCTTGTGGCCAACAGATATGCCATTGTCTTCTAGCGCTTAAGAAACCGAAGTCGATATTCTCTTGGAAACCATACCAAAATGGCATAAATTCATAGAAAGTGTGCATCTCTCAGTGTGAACCTTGTCGCATGCTCGCAATCTTTTGTCTCTGGACACGTATGCTTGCAAGCTCGTCTTTTTTGACTTGCACATGCTAACAGTCTTGTTTGTGAGTAGAATACCCTACTTAATAGCTTCTATATGTTACTTGCAAACCTGTTCTTAGCAAGATACTGTAGTTAGTAACTTTCTTTAAACTATATTCTTATTGGATTATTCTGAAGACTTTTGTTGATTAGTGCAAAAGCTGTCTTGCCTATCATCAGTGTGTTGTCATTTATGCCTTCATCAGTTACAGTTTTACACTGGAAATCAGAAAGGTAACATCTTATTTTGTTTTTCCTTGCAGTTTTTTCACCTGGTTTGGTGATACAGAGCTTAAGAGTCTTGCTGATGGTGTGCAAGATGAGGTAAAAACTCATGTCACTCTTTCGTGACAGTGTTAATCACATTGTCCCAAACTGCACTACTCAACTAACTTGCCCAGTGTTTTTTGATTGGTATTGAATTAAAATTTTCAGACTTTTTTTTTGTAAAAAACTGAGAATCAACAACAACAACAACATAGCCTTTTGTCCCAAGCAAGTTGGGGTAGGCTAGAGATGAAACCCAAAAGAGACGAGAAACAGGGAGACAATCCATGAGAGTGGCTGTTTTTTTTACTGTTGGTTCGCCAGACCTTAACACACCCTCCTCCTTTACCCGGGCTTGGGACCGGCTATGTTGAGACGACTTAAGAAAGTCTTCCAGTCAACATAGGCGGAGTTTGTAAAAAAACTGAGAATACCAAACAAATTCTTGTGCTTGAATTTTTGTACTTATTTAGTATATCTGATCAACTGGCAATCTGCTCCATATGTTCGTTTTGGAAGGCCAGAAGTTGCATGCTTTTTTTTTATTCCTTGAGAGAGTTTTCTGAGATTTCAAATTGTGCAGGTGGCGGAGATCATCAAGGAAGACTTGTGGCCTAATCCTTTGAAATACTTCAACAATGTCAGTATTGCTGCCTACATTTATCTTAAATCTTTTTATCTGGTCCTTACCTTCTCTCTTTCCAGGAGGTTGAAGATGAATTCGAAGGAGATGAAGATGTAAGCTTATTATCCTGTTTGCATTATGTTTTCTTGCGAGTTCAAACAAAAAGCAGTGATTCCCTGACAAACTTAGCTAACAACATTGTCTTGCTACAATGTATTTTTGAGCATAGAGCAATAATAACAAGCATAGAGCAATAATAACAACTATGGCTTCTAGATATATGTCTCTGTTTTGTTGATCAAGTTTTCCCTCGTATGATGGCATCTTGTGGTTTGCAGTTGGACGATGATGAAGATGATGACGACGTCGGCGAGGAGAACTGAGCCCAGTGACGCTTGGATCAGAATGTCGTCCGAATCTCACTAGCTGTTTGGTGGATGGTGTGGCTGGGCGGGCGGAAGGAATTATGGGGACCCCTTCTGGGAGATTTTTTTTTTGGTTGTTTGACTTAGCAGGAACTCACCGTAGGGAACTGTTTAATGCCTTCTGAAGTCAACCAACTTGAAAGGAGACTGCTGCTATATCATAATCTGGGTATATCTATCAACGCAATTTGACACGCTTATGCTTGTGATGATCCGGTTTGTGCTGCAATCTTTCTTTGTCCGATGATTTGGTTTCTGTGTCGGTCGGTTGCCTTTGGCTTCTGTAGATGGAATTGGCATGTTGTCACTGTTCAACAACTTTGTTAGCCCCTCCTTGTTCCTTAGTGTTTGCATATGGGACTTATGAGTCGTGAGCTATGTACTATGTAGTATAAGCTGGTGGCGGGCGCGGTTGCGGTGGCAGAGTGGGCAGCGGAGAAAGCGCGGTAGCTCAGGCCGCCGCGGCAGATGACGGCGGAGAAAAAGGACCTCTGTTTCACGGCCCCGCGGTGGCGGCGGTGCGTGCGTGCGTATCCAGCGGGGCAGGGGTGAGGGGTCGCACGACCCGTTTCCGCGGCGTGTCGTGTCGTGTCGTGATCACTGAACAATAATTCGGATAGTTCGCCCTCCCCGTTTCCGACTGCCACTGTAAACCGCCTACTAAGTACGTACTAGTTTCTGTGTGTTCCACTTGCACCAGACCACCACACAAGTATAGAGGGGGAAACATGTGACAGCTGCGCTGTGAATGCGCGTCGCATTGCTTCTGTTCTCGTTCTCACCCACCGTTTGCTGCGGCCTGCGGACAAGCGCTACAGAGAAATCTAGCTGCCCATTGTCAAATCAAATGGAAAAAGTCTACTTCACCCCACTATAGGAGTGGATTACTTAACCCTCTCAACCGTAAAACCGTCTATTCTACCCCTGAACTTTCTAAAACCGGTCAAATTACCTCCCCAGGCGGTTTTCATACGGTGGTTTTGCTACAATAACGGTGGTATTGATGCAGTAACAGAGTCTTGCTACAGTACCAGCGGTTTTGTCTTTTCCTTTTTTTTATTTATTTCGGCTGAATCTTTAAAAAATTATAAAATGGAAAATCCAATTTTGCTGAACTCCACATGAATAGATCTACACAGTGAATATATAATATGGTATGCTTTAGTACAACAAAATTGGAGTCCAAATTACAGAAAAAATAGATCAAAATCTATAACAAAAACTTTGTACTAAAGCATATCATATTATATGTTCACTGTGTAGATCTACTTATGTGGAGTCCAACAAAATTGAATTTTTCATTTTATGATTTTTCTGTGATTTACTATGATTTTTCAAAGATTCAGCCGAAACCGCCTGTGGGGTAATTTGACCGGTTTTAAAAAGTTTAGAGGATAGAATAGACTGTTTCATAGTTGAGGGGTTAAGTAGTCCAACCCTCATAGTTGAGGGGTGAAGTAAACTTTTTCTCAAATCAAATTGAAGTTTCCTTGTCCATGGCTGTTGCACTACCGTTTACTCCGTATGTTGCTGCGTTGGCAATCTTGCAACGGCAAAAATATCTTGGGGGGAGCAAAGATCTTTATCATGATACCCTACACTGTACGGTAATCCCACCATGGCACCACTCCAAGCTCTGTCCACCAGACTTAAGATTATGATGTCAAAACATCACGGCGCCGGCGCTGTTAATCAATCTTCTCCTATTCACAAAAAAAAAAATCAATCTTCTCCTAACCAAGCTGCCATCTGAAGCCGATGGTTTTTGGTCCAACGACTGCGCGCCGATTCGCATTTCCAGCTATGGGGTGGTTAAGGTTAACATATCACGTTCACGTAGGTACATGTGTGTGTTGTAAAGCCCGTGTCCCATCTCCTGGTGTTCTTCAACAAGTACATACACTACACAGGGGTACAATAAGTTCCTTTATTTTCTTTTCCTAATAATGACATATGGAAAGAAACGCTTATGTCCATTAACAGATCGAAAGTTAGCATCTTCATATCCGTAGTACCTACCACATAATGAATATACAGTATTAAATAAAAGAGTTGTTACATACACAAACATTGTTGCTTGTAATAACGCTCAGCGAAACGACGAGAGGGAACAACCCAAAAGGTTGTCAATAGGGTCAACAGACCATCCCCCACTGAACATTCTCTGATTAGAAGCGCCAAAGCAATGTATCCATCGAGATCATGGGCGGCATTTGTTCAGAATCTGTTTGTTAATTCCTTTCCTTGTGGACCATCCAAGCAAACGCTATATATTGGAGGCGGCAGCTAATTCTTTTGCTGTTCCTTGCTCTTTGGAACCATGCTGGAAAGATAGACTAGCTACGGCGCCGTCACGCTTCATTCTTTTGTTTATTTAAATAAAGTTAACTAGCAGTAGGGTCCAAAATGGTTTGTGTTCGTTCTTTTGAATATTTCACTTTAATTCGGATGCTAGGATCCAAAACCACGGGTGGTAAGCAGGTCAGGTCTCACGACTCGCGTTTGACTAGTGAGACTATATTGGAAGCTAGCCATTCAATTGTTAGCTAGTAAAACACTTAACAAACTGATTTCATCAGTATGTCACCAGCCTGCTGTACAACGTTCAACAGTTCCATTCGTGTGAAAATAAATTCGAGGATAAGAACGACATTACAGGTCAGCTGGTTGCATCATTCTTCCATTCGTTTCCAGCTTTGCCAACCCATACAGCCGTTGTATATACATATAGTACAAAAACAAATGCATATTCGTTTTTGTAAGGAGTCGTTTTAAAAAAAAAAATTAACAACATATATAGAAATACTAACATTTTCATAATACACTGCAGAATATATTTTATAATAAAAAATATATTTGGAGACACAAATCTTGATACTATTTCTATAGATCTAGTAAAACTTATAAAAGGCTGTCTCTTTGAAAAGTGTGGTATATATATTATTTTATTTTAAAATTGAGGGAGTACATTGTTTTCATTCATTAAACAAGTAAGCTTTGGATAAGATAAATCCAAATGTACAGGTATCGAATCGGTAATTCGATCAGTATCCATTAGTTTCCTGGCAGCCAGCTCTGGATACGTTGAGATTCTATTCTATGAAAGTAATTTTTGGATAAGATAGAATCAAATGACAAGATTTATATAGATAATAACACATTCGTTAAATTTAACAAACAGTAAATCCTACATATTTCCAATCTGTTAAATTCCGCATGAAGAATAATTAAATTTCTAATAAGGAGAAGAATTCTCATATATTGCAATCCAATCCAATCCATTGATGTCGGCCCTATCCTTTTTTTGTACAACTGTATATATCCCGATGAACCGCCATTAATCCTTTCCAGCATGGCAAAACCCCTTACCAAGAAACAGATTAAGGACGGGATAACCTTCCCAAACAAACGGATAAAACCTTCGGCCCGCTGTCTCACTGCCGGTGGGCCACCCGCCATAAACCACACGCGCCGGGCGATCCGCTCCCCCGGCCTTTAAACCACCCCCCCCCCCCCCCCCCCCCCCCCCCCCCCCCCCCCCCCCCCCCCCCCCCCCCTCCGCCCGGCGCTTGCTTTCGCTATCCCGTCCGTGATCATTTGCCTGTCCCTATCGTCCTCGCTCCCCCATTTTTTCCTGCGACCAATCCGCGGGCTTGTTTCGTTTCCTGCTCCTCGCACCTCGCGCCGCCGCCGCACAGCAGCCATGGACGGTGACGGCAAGGAGGACGCCAACAAGCAGCGGCTCGAGTGGGCCACCATGAACCTGGAGCGCGGCGTTGTCAGCGGCGGCGAGAAGAAAGGCGACGGCAATGGCAGCAATGCGAGCCGGAAGCCGCCGATAGGCATCATCCGGCTCTTCTTGGCCTGCATGGTCTCAGGCGGCATCCAGTACGGCTGGGCGCTGCAGCTCTCCCTCCTCTCGCCCTACTCTCAGGTACGTAGTACAGTGCTTCATGTCCATGTCGTCTTTTGTACTGTTCTTTGGTGTCTGTTCATACATGTTTGGTTTTCTCTGATAAGTTTCATTCATGGCCTGATCGATGTTTGGTATGCCCGCCCAGACTCTTGGGATCTCGCACAGCTATGTGTCTCTGACGTGGATCTGCGGGCCCATCGCCGGATTTGTGGTACGTGCATTATCTTGTAATACTATGATTCTGAGATCTACTATTTGGATAAAGATAAAGAACGTTAAATTTTGTCAAATAAATCTGCGCAGTTTATGAAACTGCTCACCTCCGATTTATCTCCATCTTTATGTCCTAGCATTATTGAGGTTTTAATTACCGAGATTTATTTTCAAGAGATAAGATAATTACCAAGATTTATTTCGAACAGATAAGATAAGATAGAACTCGAAATTAATCACCAAGAGAAGAGATCCGTTTTCATACGTCCGTCCGGTCATCTTCTCCTTTTTCCGAGGCCGGCCGGGGATTAATGTGGCCATTACTAGAATTGATTTCGTTGGCAGGTGCAACCCATCGTGGGCTACTACAGCGACCGGTGCACGTCGAAGATGGGCCGGAGGAGGCCCTTCATCCTCGCTGGATGCATCATCATCTGCCTCTCTGTAAGCAGAGCACACATCATGACACCACACTTTTCCGCTGCGATATGATTCCTTTGCTTTCTAGTACACCTGTACTTCTACTGCATACTGGCAGTAGAGATTCCCTCGTGTTTGTTTCTGTACTGATAATGATGGATGCTGGTGCTCCGGCAATGCAAGGTGATGGTTATCGGGTTCTCGGCGGACATCGGGCGGCGCATGGGTGACACCAAGGAGCACTGCAGCACGTTCACCGGCTCCCGCTGGTACGCCGCCGCCGTCTACATTGTCGGCTTCTGGTTCCTCGACTTCGCCAACAACACCGTCCAGGGACCGGCTCGCGCGATGATGGCCGACCTAGCCGGTGAGCATGTGTTTCGCTGGCGGTTTCTGTATTTGAACTCGATCACACACAAGCACGCAGACGCAGCGCAGGATTAGTGATGCTAATGTTTGTCTGTTCATTTACTGCTGCAGCTGGACAGCACGGCCCCAACGTTGGCCAGGCCATCTTCTCCCTGTGGATGGCTCTCGGCAGCGTGCTCGGATACTTGGCCGGCGCCAACGCGAAATGGCACGAGTACGTAGCCCCGCCATCTTGTTTTTCCTGAAGCATATATTTATTCGTGTTGAGATGGTCGACTGATGTGTTGTTGACGCTGCGCTGGTTGATCCATATCCATTTCAGGTGGCTCCCTTGGCTCAAAACCGCGGCGTGCTGCGATGCCTGCGCGAACCTCAAGGGCGCCTTCTTGACTGCGGTGGTGAGTTACGACCAAGCGCCATTAATGCTGTTGCTTCATTCGTCTCTCGTACATCTCTCGTTGCACTGAGATTTTGATCGATACATCGCTTTCCTTTGGTTTGTTGGTCAGATCCTCATTATACTCACCATGTCGGTCACCTTGTGGCTCGCCGGCGAGGAGCTACTCGACAAGGCCAACGTCGACGACGCCTCCGGCGGCGCGTGCTCCGCGTTCGTCGATCTCTTCAAGAGCCTCAAGAACCTGCCCCCTGCCATGTTCAGCGTGCTCGCCGTCACGGCCGTCACCTGGGTACGTACGTGCGCCGCGCCGCACATCACTGACTCGATCTGACTGGCTGTCTTTGTCGATCGCAGCTGTCGTGGTTCCCGCTCATCCAGTACAACACGGACTGGATGGGGCGGGAGATCTTCCACGGCGAGCCGCAGGGCGCGGGCGGCAAGGCGGACCTGTACGACGCGGGCGTCCGCGAGGGCGCCGTGGGCCTCCTCTTCTGCTCCATCGCGCTGGGCGTCACCTCGTTCCTCATCCCCAAGCTGTGCCGGAAGCTCACGTCCCGGGTCGTCTGGTCCATCAGCAACCTCATGGTGTTCGTCCTCATGACGGCCATGGTCGTGCTCGGTATCGTCTCCATGAAGGGCTACAAGCCCTCGCTCGCCGCCTCCCTCTCCGCCGGCCCCGACCACAGGTTCAAGAGCGGCGCACTCGCCATCTTCGCACTCATCGGCATCCCTCAGGCCGTAAGACGCGCGCTTTGTCTTGCATTGGATTATTGCTAGCTAGCTGTTTCTTCAGCTATCTTCAGGTTTCATTATTGCTTAATTGTCGAATTGTTGCATGCACGAATGCAGGTGCTGTTCAGTGTACCTTGGGCCGTGGTGTCTGAGGTTGCCGCTGAGGAGGGCGGTGGCCAAGGTCTCACCATTGGCGTCCTCAACATCGCCATCGTCCTTCCACAGCTGGTGATCGCGCTCAGCGCAGGCCCCATCGACGGCGCCTTCAACAAAGGAAACACCCCGGCCTTGGGCATCGGCGGCGTCTTCGCCCTCATCTGCGCGGTCCTGGCGCTCGTCCTCCTCCCAAAGACGAGAGGCGTGTCCAGCGCCACCGTCATGGCAGGCGGCGGGCACTGATCTCCAGGCGTGTCGCAGCAGCGGCTGCCCAGCCGAGAATGGATCGGAAATTCAGAGTCTGCTTCTTGGTGTCTGCCGCACCCGATCGATTAAAAACACTAGGAGGAAAGCACAGGGTTTGTTTCTATTTGTTATCGATCTTATTATAATTCTGTGTGAGCTTTATTTTCCGATCCATTGGACTCTGCTAGTGTTTTACAGCAGGAGAGGGCGAGATAGGTTTTTCCAAATGTCTTGCACAACTGGAAATCTCGTCTCAGGTTCTCTCTGGTGTAATGGAATGGTTATAAGTCTTATTATCAATGGAAACGAAAAAAAAATTGCAGTCAAGGAAACATTTTCGTTTGACGTGACACGAGTGAGATCTGAATGTTTTTTTGTTATTGTTTGTTTGTTGGCACATCATCTTTCCCTTCAGCGACAGTAAGTAAACTCTGTTGCGAACAAGTAATCAATTGGTCTTTCTGGTACTTGTGGTATCCTGAAACTCTGGCTAAAGACTTGCTGGTCAAAAGTTTTAGCATTGCCACTGTTGGCAGCCTGAACCATCAGAATCAGACGCATGTTTCAGGAATCAGCAAGACCCAGACGGCAGCTACCCCATCTGCACACCTCCCGTGTTCGTGAACGGTAAGCTTATCGTAGTAGCCATCTGCATCTCTCCATGCCCGTGATGTAAGATTGCAGTGCACTGCATCTCTCCATGCCCGTGATGTAAGATTGCAGTGCACCAGAGCCAGATGCAGGTCTCCTTGCTGCAAACAGCAGGGCAAGCCCATGTGTGTTACCCAGCGAGACGGTTATGCCCCCTTGTTTATCATCTCATCATCACGTTTCCCAGAAAGAATCGTAGGAAACAGGAGGGGCTTGAGCCCCTACTGGCATTATTATTAAAATGGAAAAAAAAAACACAACAAGGTTGAGTTCAGTCTTACAACCAGGTGGTTTAAGAAACGAAAAAAAGAGAGAAAGACAATGAGTTCAATTACACAAGTTGCTCTAGCCATGTGCTAATCAGAGGTAGATATTTCTTCTTTGTGCGAAGAATAACTAAGCGGAAGGAAGGAATGCTTAAAAACATGCTTGCACTTCTGAATGGTTACTTCTTCTCCCCTGAAAACCAAGTTGTTTCTCGCTGTCCAGATGCTCCAGCACATGATGATGATTATTTCCTAGCTTGCCAAGTTGACACTATATGTGGCTACAACATCAACCTGTTGGTTTTTGGCAGCTGTTAATTTCATTGCTGGCCTGCATGACGAGCTGTTTCTGCGTTACCCACCCTCGCGGCAGACCGCACACCCCCATCTGATGCACATCCTCAACCCCTCCCAGCCTACAAATAGGAGGAGCACCCAAGAACGGAACACACCACACACGCATCTATAGAAAAGCAGCCGGTTCACGGGTTCCCGTCGCGCAAAACTGCAACCAACTAGCTGCTAGGCAAGAGGGCTTGGCATCGGGAACCCAGCCAGCCGCCGAACGATCGCACGCCGATGGGCTGCAGATCGTCGCCGCCCTCGCGCTGGCGCTGCTGGTGCTCGGCGCGGCGGAGGCCCAGATCCTGCCGAGTGCCGACCCCCTGCTGACGCATTGACTGCTGCGACGGCAAGCCCGAGTGCTGCACTGCCCGTCTTTTTTTTTTTGTTTTTTTAGTCTTTTTGCGAAAGATTCTCTCAAATATGTCCCTGACGGAAACATTTTAAAAAATGGACCATTCTTATGGTGCGATAGTCCTTGGCGCCAAGATATAACCGTGACCCTGCCGCCGTGGCGGTGACGTGGCAGGGTGCATGGCGCCATGGATCTTGGCGCCATGCATGACGCCATGGATCTTGGCGCCAAGAGCCCACGTTTTAGCCAGCCCCCTCTTCCTCCCCTAGTCATTCTCGTTTTCTTTCTCCTTCTCTTCGGTTTTTTCCTTTGTACACTTCGGCCAACCTCTTGAATCGAGCTATTAGACCGTGAGAAGTTGAATTTTATCCGTCGATCTTCGAGAGCTAGGTATTCTTTCACCCTCTCTTATTTTATCGAATCGATTTGATAAAATGAAATCATATTCTTAACCTATGAACTTCACATGTCCTTTGTTCATGTGCTTTTTTAAAAATCGTATGTATTTTTGAACCGTAGGATGCCTAGGCGTGGAAAAGCTAGAAAACAAATGTATGCGTAGATCTTTTTCTTCATATAGTAATCCCTTAGTTTTTAGTTATATTGTTATTTGGTTTGTTATATTAGACTAGAATTTGTTGAATTGTAGCTATGCACGGATGACCGAAAGTCCGTACGTTTCAAAGCTGCTCCCTAGCGGTGTGCCAATACCCATGTGCTTCTGTGGCGATCCTTGCAAGGTAGATATTTCAGAAGATGAGACAACATATAAGCAGAGATATTGGATGTGTTCCAATTTTGCATGGGAACCTACAGAGCGTCAGCACCGCAGTACATTTATTGTGAGAAATTGCTTTTGTTTATTAATTAATTCGTGTCATATGAAGTTTTGCATATTAATTGGATTTGAAAAAAAAATCTGCAGACCCCTCCACCGCTATGTGATTTTGAGCAGTGGATCGACACTGAGATCAAGGAGGCTGACATGCGGCTTCTACAAGGCCTGAAGGAGTGAGATGCGGAGCGCCTGGAGATATTAGAGAAGAGACGCAGAGAGGAGGCAGCAGCAAAGGAGCACAAGGAAGAGGAGGAAATGAGGCGTGTTGCTGCGTGTAGGGAGGAGAGGGAGAAGAAGCTTGAGCGCGTGCGCAGAGCGAAGGCAGCGATGGAGGAGAATCCCGATGCCCAGAAAAAGGGAAAGTGGCCTCGTTGTACTCAGTAGTATGCTAGTTGTATGGTTTAATCATAAACAATGTGGTTGATCTAGTATGCAATGTGTTTAATCTATTGTACTTTAGGTAAATCATGTCCTTAGGGCATGTTCTTTGTTATCTATTGCGTCCGTCATGTACTTCATATGCACTTTAAGTTTTTGGACCTCGCATAGTATTGTCATATATCAGGTTTAATGTTACTTCGTTACTGAAACTAGTTCTCGAGGTGCACATAAAACATAAGAAAGTACTAGATTTTACAATTCAACACGCATAACATAGGATATGGTATGTCAGAACTTGTACCAAACTAGGGCGCATTTGTCCTGGACTAAACCTAACATGCCTTAGGTAATTAGAGTGAACAACAAGCACATTACATGGCATGTGTACACGATAAATTTGTTCTATCTATTAGTGCGGCCACATAGCAAACTGTGTAGCCCCTTCTCCATAGTACCCTCCCATTGTTGATGGTGGAGGTGACGGGGGTGGTGGCGGAGGCCCGTTGTTCTTGTGGTTAGGGCAGGTGCAATATGAATCATGGCATGGTCCGTCCTGTGAAACGGCACCACTACTGGTATCGTCTGCTTCGTCGTCTTTGTAACCGTTGCTAACTTCTCTTTCTAGTTCGAATATACTGTCTTGCAAGTAGTAGATGTACTGTGCGTGCGGATAGATTGGTCTAGAATCGACCCACCTAGTGAAGCCACAGTTTTCTTTGGACTCTGAACACTGCATTTCAAAGATTTTAGTGAACATGCAGTTAGTTTTGCCTTTGAGATGCAAAATAACGGAGAAAAATATTTGAGTAATAAATTTTTAAATCAATTACCTCTGCTCGCAGACATTTGAAGAATCGGCGACCTCCATCCAAACCCTCCATGAACATCTGCACTAAGCAGTCCTCACCATGCCTACATTTTGGCCAATCTTCTTTCCGGTTATCATATCCTCGGAGTGGACACTCTTTGTTGAAATCTCTCTTGGTCTCGATAGGAAAATGATACACTGGTTCATCAAAGTCTTCCGGACCCAGAGACCCCTCCCACACAATTAGAGTACCCTTAGTCCCCCCCGTTCTCTTCTCTCTCGATGACCCTCCAGACATTACTACTCGTTTATAACCAACTTCTGGTTTCAAGTGACTACCATTGTATTGAGGAAGGTGTATATATAGCCAGTAGTGGTGTTGAGAGCAGTTGTATTGTGGCTTTAATGCTCCTGAAAAGGCTAGACGCCATCCCTGAAAAGGCTAGACGCCATCCCTGAAAAGCCTATTTGAAAACTCATCTGAAAAGGCTAGATTCCTTGATCAATCAATTTATCTGTAAAAGATGATGTACGATAGGATAGTGACATGATAAAACACTGAAAAGGCTACTTGCTATCGGTGTACTGAAAAGGCTACTTGCTCTCGCTGTACGATACAACTTGACATGTTAGGGGAAATTCTGGCAGAGTTTTCCCTGTTTTTGATTCAACCCAAACACAAATATCACAGTAACATATGTCATCAACAATTATATATGACAATCACCTTAAACAATGTAGATCAGTTTCCTCAAATCGTGAGTGCCTGGAGTCTATAAACTCCATAGTAGTTCATACAATACATAATAACAGTCCATATAGCCCATATAGTCCATAATTCGGCTACAGTCCCTCACTGTCTCCTAGACCTACCCTTGCCCTTGTTTCCAAGAGCGTGGGTGCCTGGAGTGTAAGGGTCAGGTGGTCGACGTCGTCTGGTACCGACCTGTAACAGAACCGTCCAAATTATAAGAGCACAAGTACAAAAACAATCACCGAAATGATCAAATTCTCGCACTTGAGCCCATATAACTCCGGTAGTCCAATGAAATCACGAGGGATTTCAAACCAACCAACATACAAGCCAAGATCGTAGTGATTCAACATAACAAGTCACATGTTACAACCATTTCATAAGTAATTCAATATACATCGGAGTTCAACAAAGTTATTACAACTTAAGTTCAAAAGTAGCGGAAGCAAAGTAATTTGAAACTAACAACACCTTTATTTCAAATATATGCCAGTACTAAGGTCGACTTCCAACAAAAGCATTAGAGAGGAGATAACTCAGAAGGATCATGCCCGTGATCACACTCTGCCTCTACGGCAGGAGTCAACCAACTCTTACAGTCGCCATGATACAGCACAACCTGCAACAAGTGGGGATAAAACCCTGAGTACGACAAAGTACTCAGCTAGACTTACCCGTCAGAAACCAGAAATAAGGTGACACCAAGGATCATGCAAGGCTGATATAAAGTGGGGCTAGCTTGACAACATTTTGCATAAAAGCTTAATATAGATGATCAATCATTAATGCTTAAGCATCAAGTTAATTATCATTAACCTATCATCTATATTAGAACCTGTACTAGAGCACTCACTTTATTAGGAGCAAACAATATTAACCATAGCAGGTATAAATTGAGGCAACCTTTCCATCGTGATCCAATTAACCATCAGTTCAATTTAATTGAATCTACGTTGCCGCTGCTCAAGTCAAGTGCTCACTAACCGGGAGCGACGGCGATTCGAATCGAATTCCTATCCAGCTGGAGGGGTATTTCTAACACTCACCGTGCAGACCCCTGCCAGGGTCGCACAGGCCACCTTTTCATATGATTCAGGAATCACGGGTCCGAATGATGTCGCGACCCCAAGGGCGACACTCTGCCAGGTGATAGGGACTCTAACCCCCCCTTGGTCTCACGCCAATGTCCCCAAGCACATCCTTTCTCTCCTCCAAGAAGCAACCTACCATTCGATTCCCGGCCTGAACCATATTACTCGGCTTCGCGGTCGGAACGGCTTATCCGGCCAACTAAGTGTTAGACTGCGTTCAACATGACTCAAGGACGTACAGCGAATCAGTCCTTAAACGACTCAGACGGGGATAGATTCACACCCAAGACCTCCATGCCTTGTTGCTTCACTATCGTCATCCCGTCCGGTCTCATTTCATTTTATTAACACATGGTTCCATTCCACGATAGTAAATATAGCCAACCGTGCCATATATGAATATCCCTATATCTCGCAGGTGACAGGAAATCACCTGACTTCTACCGCTTAAAGCAGGGCTAAGCATCTACTCAATCCTAGTCTATGTAGGATTCAAGGATTCATATATCTGAACAAGGAATGATATAATGCAGCAAGGATTTCCAACCAACTCCTATCACTTAATGCAACAATACTTATAACATATATATAATTAATTGCTTTGAAGATAGGAGGCTTATAATGCTCCGGGGCTTGCCTGGGATCCGACTCAAGTTAGAGTATGTCAGATGAATCTCGCTGAGTACATCCATCTTCGGGATAGTTCCACCAAACACCGTTGTCGGGTTTGGCTCCACGTCAGGTCCTTCACGTGCTTCAGCTAACGTACCTAAATGAGGTGCAACAATGCATATGTATGAATGCAAAGAAGTGAAATAAACAAGTAATCATGCAAGCATGCCAAAGTTCACATAAACCCTAGAGCTAATTAACTTAATCCTCAAGAAGACATAACATAGAAGAGGGCAAGCACATAACTCAAGAAACAAGTCTCACAAGATTACAGGGTACCACTCAAGTATCATCAAAGATATGAGTCACATTTCAATACCCAAGCATGACAAAGTTAATCAAAGTACTAGAACTAAAATTTATCACTTTCTGGACATCCATACAGTAGCTCAGTAAATCAATCATAACTGGAGATCCCTAAATCCCAATGACTTGCAAGAAGACATTCTGGAAAGCTTATGAAATTGTCTACAATTCATTTAATATCCACTAAGCCTGATTCCCAAGTTTAATTGGTCGAAAAGATGAAACTACAGACTCTGGTCTGCTCCAAACAGAGAGCAACCAAATCTGGAACCTGACTTTAAACATCTATAACTTAAAAACTACTTGACCAAATGCCATCAAATTTTAACACAAGCTAGATACATGAATTATATACAACTTTGTTATAGACAAGGTGCTCAGAAAATATCATTAACATGGGGTAATCTACATTGCCCCCAGAACTGTCCAGAAACTACTAATTGCAAGAAATAATTATTAACTTATGTTGCAAACATACAATTGGACAAAACCAACTTTACCAACATATCACACATGACTAATGAACACTAGAAAACATAGTATCTAATGCTAAATAAATTATTTTAATACATTTTCTTAATTTATTTAGATAATTAGGTGAAACTATGAACACCTACCAAAGGTGCACAATAAACTCTACCAAAATTACAGTGGCCTACATATGATTCTAATAGTTTACTGTACAAATTTCAAACCATTTGGACATATATATCAACCTCTATGAAAAAGACAAATGGCTATTGCAAGAATTCATGTGAGAACAAGTTAAACTTAACACTCAATGTTTTCTGTGAACACAAGGCCATATTATGAATCAATATGATATAGAAATACCATACTAAGGTAATGGAACAACATTTTATATTTTATCATTTATATATTATTTATAAGCTATTTATCAAGCTATAAACAAGTTAAATCAATAACTTGAGCATACAGTAAGCCATGACCATGAAATTTATACCACAGTACATTCATAGCATGACAAGACTACCATAAAAATTTCACATCATTTGGAGCATCGCAACTCAAGATATAAAAATAACAAGGAAAACAAGCATTTATTTTCCATTTAACAAGATCTAGGTAAAACATCCTGAAACCCAGAAACAACCTATAAGTTTTATATTTTTCTTAGCAGGTATATGTCATCACAAAATTAACAAAACAAGAATCATCATTTTTGGAGTTCTAAAACTCCAGATCTTGCTCTGGTTAAGTTTAAAGGCATTTTTAGAGCATTTTTAAAATTTACATAAAAACATCAGAAAACATCTACAAACATGTAACATTTTATGACTCTATTACATAGCTCTCTTCTCAAGGTTTCCAAAAAGTCCACTTTTACTATTTTTGGAGTCTCCTAGCATAAGATATGAATATTTGAAGATTTACATGAAATTGAAATTCAAAATCGGAATTAAAACCACCCTAACCTAATTCGCTAGGCACACCCGAAAACATATCCAAAACAGCCACTCCTTAAACCGACAAGTGGGACCCTTCGTTCAGTCGGGCCCACACGTCAGTCACCCAGAGAGAGACAGAGAGGGGGGAAACGGTCTCCTTCTTCCCCCGGACGAACAGAGGAGCAGGGGAGGAAATGCCGACCGGCCGATCTCCGGCTAGCCGGGCGGCGCTCCCGCGGCGAGCGGTGGCGGCAGAGCATCACCACGCCCGTCCGCACCCATGGGTGGTCGCAATGTGGTGGGAGATGGTCGGTAGGTGACTGGCCACGGGAGCAGCCGGCTCACCCGCGGCGGCTCTCCTGAACGCGATGCTCCAGGGGGGTTGCGGCCGAGGAGGAGAAGTGCGGGGCATCACCGGAGTGAGGCGCACCAGAGGGCCTCGTCAGCTAGGATAGAGGTGGCCGACGGCCTTCCAGCCACGCACATCGGCGGCCTGGGCCGAGCAGAACAACGGCGAGCGGCGTTGCGGGGTGCAGTGGCCGGCGCAGACGGGTCACAAGGCACCGGTCGGCCATGGAGCACACGCGGCAAGGCTCTACTTGGGCCGAGGAAGGGTGCGGTGGCTCGCCCAAGGCACGCAGTATGACTGCCGGCAATGGCGGTGTGCGGCGGCCGTGCTTGGCACAGGCGAGGAGGGCGAGCAGGGAGTGGAGAGGGGAAGGAGAGGGCGTGCTGGTGCCCCTCCTCATCGGCAGCAGGGCACAGGCGCGTGGCCAAAGGTGGGACGCGCGGCAGCAAGGCCAGGCGCGGCAGGGACGCGTGCCAGGAGGGAGCCGGGCATGAGTGCCACGTCCGGACGCGCGGCGCCCATTCAAGCCTACTACCGAACACGTGGTGGGCGTCGACGAGACCACCTTGGGTTCCATTTTTGGGCTGTCTGGGGTTCGAATTTGGGTATGGGCCAATTATGAATGTTGTTCATTTCATGATGCCCTATAACTCTTGTTTAAGGACCTTAGTCATTAGAGCAATGTATTAGCAGCTAATTAATCTCCAAGTTGACAGCGTCAGTGAGTTGACAGTGATTAGCAACTACAAGAATTGATGGCCAAAATGAAATGCAACTTATGCCATCTTCTTGCATGGCCTTCCCCTTCATGTGAGCTCCAACTTTTACATTTGGACCTACCCATGTTACTTAACAATTTTTGGAGAACGTGACATGCCAATCTCATTGTCATTTGAGCGACAAAGTTGCAAACATGCTGTTTTCGCAATTGCTTTTGGAGATCCAAATATACTCCAAATGTAATGACACTTGATTCATTGTGTTCCTCAAGAACAGTACTCCAACTCTTATTAAGGAGCCTAATTGAGTTACCACATGAATTTGGACAATAAAATGTCGCAAAGTAACCAACTTTGCTGCTGTCACAACAAGGACTTAGAATATTTTTCGAAGTGCTGAAAACAGGAGCTGATTCCACATTGTGATCTCTAATTGACTAGGTTAGAGGCCAAACTAGCTCTTGACCATTAAACAAAGTTTGTTCTACACAAGATGAACTACAACTTTTGTTTAAGGTCAAACCTCATAACTGGTACAGAAGTCAAACTTTTACTTTGGTCAAAGTATCAACTCGATAAAGCCAAAACTAGGGTTTTTGGCCAATCGGGGCAGTTTCTTGACATTTGCTCAACATGAACCCTTCATGACTTTTGTTGTAGAGTTCATCTAGAGTCATTTGGGTAAATTTGCAAAGCTTGGTTGATGATCTATAGTTCCATTAACTTAATGGGGCAAATTCCAATAGGAATGGAACTTATCATTTCATGTGACTTTTTGATTCCAAACTTTATGAAACTTTTCCAGGGATCAATATAGATAGTTATTGATGTGAGACATGTGAAGATACTTTGATAACAACGCCCAAGCATATATCTTTTAATTGAGCCTATATGTAAGCGAAGGTGCAATATCCAAGTTTAGGTTAGGGCTTATTTCCATAGGTTTGACTTTGACATTGTCATCTCCATTAATCTATCATGTTTGAGCTTAAACCCACTACTTAATTGGTGATAAACACCTGGGGTGTTATAGCCCTCCCCCTTAAAAGAATCGCGTCCCGAGATTCGGAATGAAAGATCTTTTAAGGAAGAGAGACACACTATCTAGTTCCCAACATCTGCTATAGCATTCAGCTATAAAGCTTCAACATCGGCGAACAATTTGGTCAAAGGCACTTTCTGATACTTACTCTTCATGGTAAAATTTGTCTGAAGAATTTCCTTCATTGACTTCCATGAAGCATGGTTACTTTGGGAGGAATCCAAGATAGCACGTACTGCATTCTCAGTGTACGGGGATCGTTTGGTCCATGAGTGAACCACTTGCAAGTATCTGACTTTCTAATGACCACAACATAGGCCATATGAACTAGACTCTAGACCGAAATATTTAGAAGTATATTCATTGAAATGATTCTATGTCCACACAGTTTGAAAAGTAGTCCTCTACCATAATGGCTTGAGTACAACCTTTCAAAGTGCTGAGATCGTAGACGACAAACATACTCTGAGGCTAGAGGATACTAACTAACCAATAGACAGGGTCTATGTTGGTCATAGATGTTCAATCCTTCTGATATCAACTAATGAAAAACTACTTAAGGTTTCATGTACGCAGTTCTCTTTCTTTGATGACAACACTGTTTTATCTGAGTCTGTCGAAGGATTAGTGAATGTGATAGCTGACTCTGTTGGCTTCGTATTTCTGCCAAATGTCACCTGAGAAGATTCTCTTATCCAAAGGCAACAGTTATCTGGATTGAATCAGATGCAACCTCTTGGGTAAAAACATGTATAAGGTACCAAAGTATGTCATCATTAGAAAATAATTCCCAAGGAAAGATGTAATGACGCCTTAAGGACAACAAAAGTTGTAAATATTCACTAAACCGCGGGGAGTAGTCTACCACCAAGCGATTGAGTAAAAAATTTCCTTCGTGACTTAGTTGCACTGTAAGTTGAGTTGACTTGCAGCGTAGCAACTTTGCCAGGCCAACCTTTCACCAAGAGACTTTCTCTTTAGGGTCATATAGCAGCTCTAAGATGAGAATTTTTTTTTGTTTGACACTTCTCAGATTGCTTTCGATTTGCGATGGTATAAATTGATTTGCAGAAACCAAGGCTGCTCGTATATTAGGGATACGAGAAAGCAAAAGCAAATGAAAGAGTGTAAACTAGTATCTGTGAGACCTCAAACGGGCCATCCAACAGCAGATCTCGACCATTAATTCATATATCAACCCGATGATGCACACGCTTTGAACTGGCAGATTACTTTTGCAGGGCAAAACACATACTCTGCCTAGAGAACCTTTCTACAAGGATAAGAAACCGCTTCCGAATATTCCTCAACACTTTGTTCAATAAAGTTATGAACAAACCGTTTGTGGCCCTATGGGCACAAGGATGTTGATCGAAACTAGGGCATATTTTCTCTAATTCTTCACTTTAGTTGACAGAACACTTTGCACTATCTGTGTGATGGTCCAAGACGGAATTGACTTGATCACAATGGCTCTAGAAGATAGAATATCACTCAAGTTATTGGCTAGTTGATTAACTTCTTGTTGGTTATTGCTCTGTAAGACATAGCCTTAGTAGCTACCAATGAGTCATTACCTAACTGGAGATTAACCTTCCTATTGATAACTAATTAGTTGTCTCTCAACACTAAAAAGTTCCAAATCTTCATTCTTGATCACAATAATTGTGGTCAATACAAAGCAGATGGTTGCCATCGAAGTCAGCAGATAAGAAGTCACACCAGAGATGGTTGATTTCGACAGTATGGCTATTATGCATACAACGGTTAAAACTTGCATATTTTAACGATTGAGTCTTATCCAACGGATGACTTGTCCACTTAAGTGTTGTGTGTCCTTTTTATCCAACAGGAATGAGATACGTTGCTCACTCGATGATGGTCGTTAGTATTGGGACAACTAAGTAGAGTCACATGTCTACCACCTATTGTAGTATGTTAATGTTTATGTCGGTGGCTTGTTCTTCAAAGGTTATCCTCTTAGCAACTTTAGGAGGAAGTTTTACTACTTTTGGTTCAATATAAGGGTCTTTCAACAAGATATGGGAAAACAATCAAGGAAGAAGGTCACGTGAAAATCACATCAGTGTTGTTCTGCAATGAATTATGATTAGAAACCATGATACCAGCGCGTGCCGAGCAGCACAACCTTGTGTGTGCACCCACAGGAGGCTCTCGGTTTCGTCGTGGCACCATTAGTTGCTACTCATAACACCATTACTGAACATACACCTGATGAGGAATTTCAAATGACACAGATTGGGTTGATAAGGTAGCTGCACGAATTTGCAAGCACACGATTTAGAGGCCGCAGCAAACAGACGTTGCGTCATACTAGCTAACCTTTGGGAAAGGCAACCGGAAGGTTCAACATGGATTTGGGTACGATCTCCACAACTGGCAACGTACGAACCATGATCAAAGGCTAGCGTTAATGAGAGTTAACTTGGTTGGTCAGTCGACAAGGGTCTTCACAAAAAGGGTTGCAGAACATCCATGGCTTATGCAAACATATAGGAGAACTAAACTTTGAGCTTTTGGTCAAGCAAAGGCATGGATACAAACATTCACGGCAAGCAACCACGGCTACAGGATCAGACTCCTAAGAGAGAGAACCTAACTAGAGACGACAACCAAACAATTACATACGTGAACGTTGTTCTAGGATAAAGCTATGTGACCCTCGTGTGCTCACCGAGGACAAACGAGGTGACAACTAGGGCATTACCTAGATAACAAGCATACATACAACATCACAGTCAAGCAGATATTGGGGAAAATTTAAACGGATGGGCTTAAGCAACCAATACAAAGCACAAGGCTTATCCAACATAAGCATTTATCTCAAGCATGAACTAACTACAAGTTTAGCTCAAAACAAATGCTAGCTAAGGTGACTAACTTAACATGTGCATAGAATCTGGACAGCAGCACAGTGGTTACTTGTTTCAACCATAACTAGGGTTGTAGACATCCCACAAAAGTGATCCTCGACTTTCTAGAAAGCTTAGGAAGATGACTACACTTTAGTTATTCATACCAAAAGCAAATTCATAGATTGACATGACCAAAAATGCTAATGTTTCAGATCTGTACCAATATGGACAGAAAACTGACAAGAACTTCGAAAATGCGTAACTGGAGTTCTAGGGACACAACAAGGCTGAGCCTTAACTTTATGTAAAGCTTATTAAGTTGTCTATAACTTTCTCATTATCATATTAAGATGATTCTATAGCCAACAAGGCCAAACAAGATAAAGAAGACATCT
Organism: Saccharum hybrid cultivar R570; assembly: GCA_038087645.1. Lineage (NCBI taxonomy): Eukaryota > Viridiplantae > Streptophyta > Magnoliopsida > Poales > Poaceae > Saccharum > Saccharum hybrid cultivar. The sequence goes on along the minus strand of JAQSUU010000191.1, from coordinate 1,964,084 downwards.
CTGCCCTGATTTGGACAGATTCTGTCATTCCATTTTGCAAGCTCATAACTAGAGATTTATACCACCACAATTAGTGCTATAGGACATTTTGGAAAGCTTAGAAAAAGCACTACACTTCTTCTATTATCTCCAAGACATGATTCCCTATGCACAAAGGTCAAATAAATCAAACATTCAGATCTATTCAGAGCATAACAAAACCTGACAGTAAACTTCTAAAATTCATAATTCTCAAACCATAATACCTAGGGTCATGAAATTTTAGGACAAGCTAGATAAGTAAGTTAGCTACAACTTTGGTATTCCCCATAACTACAGAAAACACCATTATGACCACGAAAGCATCACTACAACAGAAAACGTTCTAGCAGCCAACATTCGACAAGCAAAACTAAACTTGCCTTTGTTCTACTTGACAAGAGAGCACACCAACATGTTATTCTAATAGCTCTAAATATTATTACCTTAGACCAACTAATTTAATTCATTAATAAGAATCACAATTACTTAGGTGAGGTCTAAAGCATTTGCAAACACTTGTATGACAACATATCCGCCACTTGGCTAACCTAGAGGACATCTATAGGTTCAAGCATGTAACCACAATCATTTCTAACAAGGCTAAGCACACACTATCTTCAAACACTCCCTATTCAAGCAACATGGAATAAGGCATTCTTATTTAGCTTCATTCAAGAAAGATAGTGTACCACATCAATCATAAGTTACTTCGTATAGGACAAGGGTGAGAGGAGCATAGCTATACATAAGGCAACAATCATGAAGATGCATGCTTCGTTCTATTCGTCCTCACAAGATTGCCAACCTAAGGTGGTGATCATGTTCTATGTCGCTGGCATAACACGCACTCTTTCGATATATAGCTAGTCGCCAGCTACATTTGACTTACGCATTCATGGTTAGCATACCTGCAGAAAAGTTTCATTGCAGCCCAACATTTCCCCAAATATAGCACACAATGAAATAGGAAGATAAAATTCTAAGCACTCCCATATACATATACCCCTGTATACGTACATGTAGCACCAAAACTACCCGAATCATTCGATCACCCACAATCAAGTACCTTCATATATACATGTGTGTAACATGTAGATAATCCAGTAACCAAATCTAGCTCTCCCCTAGACCGCAGTTTGTACGGTCATGCTCTCACAACTCACACTTACCTGAGAGTAGGTGCGATGTTGCATAAAAGTAAACTAGCAACATATATGGCTATTTCATATATGAAGGCTACCTCTAATCTGACACACCGGGTAGCATAGTGTGGGAGAGTCATCACACATACATACATTGGCCTGGACGTAGATGCATAATGAAAAATCCCCAAGTTAGTACTTATATATGCCACCTAATAATCCTTATATGGGCATAAGGAAATTGACCACTGGCATACTTAGGTTTAGAATTCAGATGTCACAAACCTATATATAGCTATAAGTTGATAAAACTGGTTTTAGAAACAAAACCTTTGTTTTAAATATACATATGACATGTTTAATGTTGAATCTTGCTCTGATACTAGCTGTAACAGAACCGTCCAAATTATAAGAGCACAAGTACAAAAACAATCACTGAAATGATCAAATTCTCGCACTTGAGCCCATATAACTCCGGTAGTCCAATGAAATCACGAGGGATTTCAAACCAACCAACATACAAGCCAAGATCGTAGTGATTCAACATAACAAGTCACATGTTACAACCATTTCACAAGTAATTCAATATACATCGGAGTTCAACAAAGTTATTACAACTTAAGTTCAAAAGTAGCGGAAGCAAAGTAATTTGAAACTAACAACACCTTTATTTCAATTATATGCCAGTACTAAGGTCGACTTCCAACAAAAGCATTAGAGAGGAGATAACTCAGAAGGATCATGCCCGTGATCACACTCTGCCTCTACGGCAGGAGTCAACCAACTCTTGCAGTCGCCATGATACAGCACAACCTGCAACAAGTGGGGATAAAACCCTGAGTACGACAAAGTACTCAGCTAGACTTACCCGTCAGAAACTAGAAATAAAGTGACACCAAGGATCATGCAAGGCTGATATAAAGTGGGGCTAGCTTGACAACATTTTGCATAAAAGCTTAATATAGATGATCAATCATTAATGCTTAAGCATCAAGTTAATTATCATTAACCTATCATCTATATTAGAACCTGTACTAGAGCACTCACTTTATTAGGAGCAAACAATATTAACCATAGCAGGTATAAATTGAGGCAACCTTTCCATCGTGATCCAATTAACCATCAGTTCAATTTAATTGAATCTACGTTGCTGCTGCTCAAGTCAAGTGCTCACTAACCGGGAGCGACGGCGATTCGAATCGAATTCCTATCCAGCTGGAGGGGTATTTCTAACACTCACCGTGCAGACCCCTGCCAGGGTCGCACAGGCCACCTTTTCATATGATTCAGGAATCACGGGTCCGAATGATGTCGCGACCCCAAGGGCGACACTCTGCCAGGTGATAGGGACTCTAACCCCCCCTTGGTCTCACGCCAATGTCCCCAAGCACATCCTTTCTCTCCTCCAAGAAGCAACCTACCATTCGATTCCCGGCCTGAACCATATTACTCGGCTTCGCGGTCGGAACGGCTTATCCGGCCAACTAAGTGTTAGACTGCGTTCAACATGACTCAAGGACGTACAGCGAATCGGTCCTTAAACGACTCAGACGGGGATAGATTCACACCCAAGACCTCCATGCCTTGTTGCTTCACTATCGTCATCCCGCCCGGTCTCATTTCATTTTATTAACACATGGTTCCATTCCACGATAGCAAATATAGCCAACCGTGCCATATATGAATATCTCTATATCTCGCAGGTGACAGGAAATCACCTGACTTCTACCGCTTAAAGCAGGGCTAAGCATCTACTCGATCCTAGTCTATGTAGGATTCAAGGATTCATATATCTGGACAAGGAATGATATAATGCAGCAAGGATTTCCAACCAACTTCTATCACTTAATGCAACAATACTTATAACATATATATAATTAATTGCTTTGAAGATAGAAGGCTTATAATGCTCCGGGGCTTGCCTAGGATCCGACTCAAGTTAGAGTATGTCAGATGAATCTCGCTGAGTACATCCATCTTCGGGATAGTTCCACCAAACACCGTTGTCGGGTTTGGCTCCACGTCAGGTCCTTCACGTGCTTCAGCTAACGTACCTAAATGAGGTGCAACAATGCATATGTATGAATGCAAAGAAGTGAAATAAACAAGTAATCATGCAAGCATGCCAAAGTTCACATAAACCCTAGAGCTAATTAACTTAATCCTCAAGAAGACATAACATAGAAGAGGGCAAGCACATAACTCAAGAAACAAGTCTCACAAGATTACAGGGTACCACTCAAGTATCATCAAAGATATGAGTCACATTTCAATACCCAAGCATGACAAAGTTAATCAAAGTACTAGAACTAAAATTTATCACTTTCTGGACATCCATACAGTAGCTCAGTAAATCAATCATAACTGGAGATCCCTAAATCCCAATGACTTGAAAGAAGACATTCTGGAAAGCTTATGAAATTATCTACAATTCATTTAATATCCACTAAGCCTGATTCCCAAGTTTAATTGGTCGAAAAGATGAAACTACAGACTCTGGTCTGCTCCAAACAGAGAGCAACCAAATCTGGAACCTGACTTTAAACATCTATAACTCAAAAACTACTTGACCAAATGCCACCAAATTTTAACACAAGCTAGATACATGAATTATATACAGCTTTGTTATAGACAAGGTGCTCAGAAAATATCATTAACATGGGGTAATCTACATTGCCCCCAGAACTGTCCAGAAACTACTAATTGCAAGAAATAATTATTAACTTATGTTGCAAACATACAATTGGACAAAACCAACTTTACCAACATATCACACATGACTAATGAACACCAGAAACATAGTATCTAATGCTAAATAAATTATTTTAATACATTTTCTTAATTTATTTAGATAATTAGGTGAAATTATGAACACCTACCAAAGGTGCACAATAAACTCTACCAAAATTACAGTGGCCTACATATGCTTCTAATAGTTTACTGTACAAATTTCAAACCATTTGGGTATATATATATCAACCTCTATGAAAAAGACAAATGGCTATTGCAAGAATTCATGTGAGAACAAGTTAAACTTAACACTCAATGTTTTCTGTGAACACAAGGCCATATTATGAATTAATATGATAGAGAAATACCATACTAAGGTAATGGAACAACATTTTATATTTTATCATTTATATATTATTTATAAGCTATTTATCAAGCTATAAACAAGTTAAATCAATAACTTGAGCATACAGTAAGCCATGACCATGAAATTTTTACCACAGTACATTCATAGCATGACAAGACTACCATAAAAATTTCATATCATTTGGAGCATCACAACTCAAGATATAAAAATAACAAGGAAAACAAGCATTTATTTTCCATTTAACAAGATCTAGGTAAAACATCCTGAAACCCAGAAACAACCTATAAGTTTTATATTTTTCTTAGCAGGTATATGTCATCACAAAATTAACAAAACAAGAATCATCATTTTTGGAGTTCTAAAACTCCAGATCTTGCTCTGGTTAAGTTTAAAGGCATTTTTAGAGCATTTTTAAAATTTACATAAAAACATCAGAAAACATCTACAAACATGTAACATTTTATGACTCTATTACATAGCTCTCTTCTCAAGGTTTCCAAAAAGTCTACTTTTACTATTTTTGGAGTCTCCTAGCATAAGATATGAATATTTGAAGATTTACATGAAATTGAAATTCAAAATCGGAATTAAAACCACCCTAACCTAATTCGCTAGGCACACCTGAAAACATATCCAAAACAGCCACTCCTTAAACCGACAAGTGGGACCCTTCGTTCAGTCGGGCCCGCACGTCAGTCACCCAGAGAGAGACAGAGAGGGGGGAAACGGTCTCCTTCTTCCCCCGGACGAACAGAGGAGCAGGGGAGGAAATGCCGACCGACCGATCTCCGGCTAGCCGGGCGGCGCTCCCGCGGCGAGCGGTGGCGGCAGAGCATCACCACGCCCGTCCGCACCCATGGGTGGTCGCAATGTGGCGGGAGATGGTCGATAGGTGACTGGCCACGGGAGCAGCCGGCTCACCCGCGGCGGCTCTCCTGAACACGATGCTCCGGGGGGGGTTGCGGCCGAGGAGGAGAAGTGCGGGGCATCACCGGAGTGAGGCGCACCAGAGGGCCTCGTCAGCTAGGATAGAGGTGGCCGACGGCCTTCCAGCCACGCACATCGGCGGCCTAGGCCGAGCAGAACAACGGCGAGCGGCGTTGCGGGGTGCAGCGGCCGGCGCAGACGGGTCACAAGGCACCGGTCGGCCATGGAGCACACGCGGCAAGGCTCTACTTGGGCCGAGGAAGGGTGCGGTGGCTCGCCCAAGGCACGCAGTATGACTGCCGACAATGGCGGTGCGCGGCGGCCGTGCTTGGCACAGGCGAGGAGGGCGAGCAGGGAGTGGAGAGGGAAAGGAGAGGGCGTGCTGGTGCCCCTCCTCATCGGCAGTAGGGCACAGGCGCGTGGCCGAAGGTGGGACGCGCGGCAGCAAGGCCAGGCGCGGCAAGGATGCATGCCAGGAGGGAGCCAGGCATGAGTGCCACGTCCGAACGTGCGGCGCCCATTCAAGCCTACTACCGAACACGTGGTGGGCGTCGACGAGACCACCTTGGGTTCCATTTTTGGGCTGTCTGGGGTTCGAATTTGGGTATGGGCCAATTATGAAAGTTGTTCATTTCATGATGCCCTACAACTCTTGTTTAAGGACCTTAGTCATTAGAGCAATGTATTAGCAGCTAATTAATCTCCAAGTTGACAGCGTCAGTGAGTTGACAGTGATTAGCAACTACAAGAATTGATGGCCAAAATGAAATGCAACTTATGCCATCTTCTTGCATGGCCTTCCCCTTCATGTGAGCTCCAACTTTTACATTTGGACCTACCCATGTTACTTAACAATTTTTGGAGAACGTGACATGCCAATCTCAATGTCATTTGAGCGACAAAGTTGCAAACATGCTGTTTTCGCAATTGCTTTTGGAGATCCAAATATACTCCAAATGTAATGACACTTGATTCATTGTGTTCCTCAAGAACAGTACTCCAACTCTTATTAAGGAGCCTAATTGAGTTACCACATGAATTTGGACAATAAAATGTCGCAAAGTAACCAACTTTGCTGCTGTCACAACAAGGACTTAGAATATTTTTCTAAGTGCTGAAAATAGGAGCTGATTCCACATTGTGATCTCTAATTGACTAGGTTAGAGGCCAAACTAGCTCTTGACCATTAAACAAAGTTTGTTCTACACAAGATGAACTACAACTTTTGTTTAAGGTCAAACCTCATAACTGGTACAGAAGTCAAACTTTTACTTTGGTCAAAGTATCAACTCGATAAAGCCAAAACTAGGGTTTTTGGCCAATCGGGGCAGTTTCTTGACATTTGCTCAACATGAACCCTTCATGACTTTTGTTGTAGAGTTCATCTAGAGTCATTTGGGTAAATTTGCAAAGCTTGGTTGATGATCTATAGTTCCATTAACTTAATGGGGCAAATTCCAATAGGAATGGAACTTATCATTTCATGTGACTTTTTGATTCCAAACTTCATGAAACTTTTCCAGGGATCAATATAGATAGTTATTGATGTGAGACATGTGAAGATACTTTGATAACAATGCCCAAGCATATATCTTTTAATTGAGCCTATATGTAAGCGAAGGTGCAATATCCAAGTTTAGGTTAGGGCTTATTTCCATAGGTTTGACTTTGACATTGTCATCTCCATTAATCTATCATGTTTGAGCTTAAACCCACTACTTAATTGGTGATAAACACCTGGGGTGTTACACGACCTGCTGTGAAGGCTGAGTCCAGGGAGCATCGTCTAGCTGAGACGGTCCAATCTCCTCGTGGCCCTGGTCGTTGTCCTCGTGGTCGTCGTCCTCGTCCTCGTCGTCGTTGCAAACCCCTTGCGACCCTGCAGGTTCGTGGCTAGACGAACCTACGCCACCTCTGGGTGCAGAAGGCACGTGCACGTCCTGCATCGTGCCTGTCCTGCAACCACAGCGTGCAGCGGTACGGCGTAGACGACGAGCCAGTCTCTGGTGCACAAAATCATGTCAACTGAATGTATTGAACGTGTTAGTAATCTAATATTTAAATATTTATAGATACTTACGTCAAGGAAGCTATGTGTGTCGTCGTCCCTCACCCTCGGACGAAAGCGTTCAATTTCTTTGTCCGACATCCTGAGGGAGTTGCTCTACAACAAAGTTGTAAGTTGTAAGTCATTTTTTACGCAAATGGATATATAAAAGTAGAGCAAATGACATACCACTCTGTCCAAGATCGGTCCTGCTTCCACCTGGCGACCTACACGAGTAGAGTGGTCGAACGACGTGTCCTCATCCTCGGACGACTCAATGTCAGCGTAGTCATCGTGTGTCCACTGTAGCTTTAGCCTTGGACGAGTCGCTTGGTGGTACCAAGCTTGGTACCGTCTGTACTCTCTGTTTGTGTGCGGCTCGTCGTTGTTGTCCACGTTCTTGTCGAACATCTCCCACTCTTCGATGTAGTCTCTGTGGTGATGGGCCCAATCAAAGATTTTCCTGTTTTTCTTACGATCGAGCCTGTAAAACACGTATAATAGTTAGTCATCATGGTGTGAAAACTTAAAAATTTTGGCAGAGTTTCCTTTGTTTGTTGATACAAACCACACCTATATGCATTCCATAGACATACTAACATACCAATAATTATTTCATCCATCTTATTCGACATATATGAAGTGGTAATTATAACCGTGTAAATTCAGGGAAAATGTCCAACTACAAAGAATAGAACACTTACTTGTGCAAGTCAACACCAGTCGACACTGGAGATGGTGGACAACGCTGCCTTGCTCCAAACTGGCGTGCAACTCGATGTGGAAGGTGGTACTCGAAGCATAGAAGCAGATAAGAGGGCACCTCACCCTGTAGAGCTCGCTGTCGCTGTCACACACGTTGCTCACCGCAAAAGGAAGTGTGGCCTCGTCCGCGTATGGCTCCCAAGTCACTTGCAACGTGTCCAAACAAGAAGTTAGATAACTTAATAAATAATTTCTTTCGAACCAACATGTATAATAATTTGTACTTACACTAGAGGCCATTAGCCTGTCTAGCTCGTCCGTGTACTCTTTGTACGCCCGCTCCATCCTCGCGTGAGGAACTGTCACCTGGTCCCACATGTACGCCCACGTCAGCTGTAGACGTGCGTTATGCACTGGGAACCAGTCGCGAGGAGCCAGCACCACGGGACGAGCAACTGAAAGCCACGACCACATCCACAGCTGGAGTAGGTACGCACACCCACCTAGTGAGGCCGACTGTGAAGACCGCCGACACGTCTCACAAAGCTTGTAGAATGTGAATTGAACGATAGCATTCACGGGCATACCACGAATCCCCAGCAGCAGCTTATTAAAAGACTTGGCCATGTTGCTGCACTGAAACTCGTACCTCCAGCCACCTGCGTCGTGAGCTCTTGTCCATTTATCTACATCTCTCATCAAATCTGTCAATCATTGTCTACCTTCGGCATTAGATGCGGTTCTGACCTCCTCTAACTTCCTCCGGAAATTCCTATCCTCAAGCTGTCGAGCAGCCTCCTAGAAAAGATCAAAATTATCCTTCACACCATTCTTCCGGAGTAGATTCTCAGCAAGGTGCCGAGTACACCAACGATGGTGCAAAGGTGCATACCCCTCTATCTCCTCTCGCACAGCATTAAGTATGCCCTGGTGCCTATCTGATATGACGCCGACCTCCCTGTCAGGCCCAACCACATGTATCCGGACTAGCCTCAAGAACCATCCCTAGCTATCATTATTCTCCCTCTCAACCAAAGAAAATGCCAAAGGAACAAGCTTGTTGTTTGCGTCACACGATATGGCTATGAGAAGTGTGCCACGGTATTTGCCAATCAAGAATGTACCATCAATAGAGAAGACTGGACGGCAGTACCGAAATGCCTCGACACATTGAGGGAAGCACCAGAAAGCACGGAAGAATATCTGTCTCCCATCCTTCCATGAGTCTGGCCGAGGGATGTACTCATAATGCATGCCTGGATTCACTGCTTTAATTGCATTGAGAAGTACTAGAAGCTGCTCGTAGCCATCCTCCTAGTCCCCATATATCATCTTCCACGCCCGCTGCTTAGCCCTCCAGGCTTTGCCATAAGATATGTCATATCCTCCATACACCTCATTAACTATTTTGACAATTGTCCTGACCTTCATGTTTGGCTCACCCTATAATACTTTCATCAACCGCTTGGCAATGAGGGTAGATGTCAACTGTCGATGCTTCGTGCTTAGGTCATGTGAAGAACAAGTGTGTGGCCCCACAACTCTTGTGATCTTCCACTTTCCGGAGACCTTTTGCTTCCTTGCACAAACCCTCCATGAATAGCGTTCCTTGTCACAAACAACCGTGTAACGCCGCTCCACATGGGAATGCAGGACCTTATACGGTCTCTTGCGTATCACTGCAAACGCCTGCAACCACCTCTTCAATGTAGGGAGGTCATTGAAAACCCTCCCCTTCTCTATCTCCATACTAGGACCAGCCTCTGGAGCTTCCTGCAGCTCATCTTCACGTCCTTCGGCACACGCCTGATCGGAATGAGTAAGATCAGTGAACTTATGAACCACAGAATCACGGCGGCCGGGCAAAATACGCCTCAGCATCTCAACGTCACTCTCCGTGAGCTCTCTAACGGGACGATCATCGTCAGAATCAACAGCCCTTGCGATCTCATATGGCTCTGAATCATTCATAATTTCAACACTATTGGAAGCACGGATTCCATCGCCAATCTGGACTTGGGCATCAGCAGAAGGAGCGCCCTCATTATCGGGAACGTCTCCTACAACGTAGCCACAAATAAGAGGAGATGATAAGAAAAGTAGATGAGAAGAAGATACTTAAGCTACAAAGCTAAAATGATGCCTAATTGACACTTACTCGGATGATTCTGTGTCAAAGGGATCTCCTGAGGAGGATGTGCCACATCATTGGGGGCAGATTGCGCATCGGGAACGGTAGGCGGAACCTCAGCATCCACATCACGTTCCGGGATGGGAGGTTCAAAAAATGTCTGCTCACCCATTGGCGGGGACAACCCAAGAGGGATGGGATCAACGAGCACACGATGCACAACCACGTCCAAACTTTGGAATTGGCTTTTCATAGCCGATCTAACATAGTTGTCCCATTGATCTGCACATCCTATTGGGATCATCTTCCTTAGCATGTTAGGAGGAAAACCTAGGTGAAGTACACCCTCAACTATGATGCCATCATCTCCATAGCAATGTACCTCCTCGCGAGCCCTTGCAGTCAACTCACTAAATGATGGCTTCTCATTGAATAACACAGGCACACTTTGCATGTCAATAAACTCAACATATCCATAGCGATCTCGTTCCACAGTTCCTCCATGATATATGCTCACTAGGTTGTCCATCGAGTTCCCAAACATAACAAAGCACAATTGCTTTACTACAATCTACACAAAAAGTAAATACAAAAATACTACTAACTACTAAATATTGATAACTAGTAACAACTACTAACAGCACAGTACTACTAACTAACGATGTAAAGTAAATATCTCAGTAACTAACTATTTAACTAACTAAATAACTAAGTAACTATATAAAGTATCAATGAATCTTAATCTATAATAAACTTACTAACTACCTTCATGACTTATGTACTATTATTAGTGACAGAAAACAAACTAGTTTACCTTTTGCGGTGGCGGCGCGGCACGCGACGCGGGGGCGGGCGCGGCGAGCGGCGGCGGTGGCGCGGCACGCGGCGCGGGGGCGGGCGCGCGCGAGCCCGGCGCGGCACGCGGCGACGGCGGCGCGGCACGCGGCGCGGGGCGGGCGCGAGCGAGCGGGGCGGGCGCGGCGCGGCACGGCGCGGCGCGCGGGCGGCGCGGCGAGCAAGCGCGACGGCGGCGCGGCACGCGGCGACGGCGGCGCGGCGGTCGGGCGGCGGCGCGGGCGCGAGGAACGGCGGTCGGGCGAAGAGAAGAGAAAGAGAGAAGAAAGGAAAAAATTCTGAAACCGTTTTTAAGTGCATGCATGGCGCCATGGCGCCAAGATCCATGGCGTCATGCACCCTGCCACGTCACCGCCACAGCGGCATGGTGGCGCCATGCAGTTATATCTTGGCGCCAACGACTATGACGCCATGAGAAGGGTCCATTTTTTGAAATCTTTTCGTCAGGGATAAATTTGAGAGAATCTTTCGCAAAAAGAGCTTAAAAAAAGACGGCTGCAGTGCCGGCCCCTGGATGGCCGTGCTCGCGGTCACAGCGCCGCCCGCTGTGGCCTTCGCCGCCAGCAACGCCAAGCCTCGGCCAGGTGGCGCGTCTCGCAAGGTCGGCGCTGGGAACTAGTACTGTACCTAGCTAGTGTCCTAGGCTCGGTCGCTCGGACCTCGGACGTCGGGTGCTGCATCTGTGTCACTGTGTGTCTATGTCTACTACGTAAGCTATGCCGTTCTCGTCTGGTGTCTACAACTTGCAAAGCTTACCCATTCTTGTCCTATCCAGTGTTTACTTTCTTAGACAGTTTCAACGGGGTTTTATCAGAGTTTCATAAACATTAATTATGTTGATGTGACACCATATTAACGAAGAGAGAGATGATAAGAGTTTTATGGGAGCAGAGAGAATGAACATTAATTATGCTGATGTAGCACCATATTAATGAAGAGAGATTATACGAGTTTTATGGGAGCAGAGAGAGTTTTATAGAAATGAAACTCTTCTGCACTGTTTCTAAAATCTGGATGTATTGGAAACAGTGACATGCAATCCCACTAAAACTGACCTTACTGTGTGTCTACTACGTAAGCTACTGCCTATCTTGCTTGGAGTGTTACGTACGAGGGTTCCATCCACAGATGTAGGTAGTACTGAAATTTAACCATCTGCATGTTCAGTGTGGAAGAACTTCAAAGGAACTTTTTGGAAACAATCGAGTGTATAGAAGTTCTTTAAATAAATGTTCTGTCTTCAAAAATTATTGTTCCAGCTTAAATAAAAGGGTTCTAGAAATATATGTGATTTGTTTCATAACACGTAACTTTTAAAAGATACACCTGCTCAAATTTCCTAAATATGAGCTATATATAACCCTTACCACTGGTTATTTAGGGTGTGATAGAGTACTTTGAAGCTTTAGGAAGCTAGCAAAAAGCGCAGAACACTCTGTTCACCTCATGAGAGCTTAGTGAATAGCGATCATATCCGAGGCTTGTAATTGTATTTAGTAGACATCTTAGTGGCTGATTAGGCATTAGCTTGTGAGAGCAAGATATATAGTTGGCCTGACTACACTTGCAATCTTGGTGTGGCGGAGCCTTCGAGCCTTGGTGGCTCCTTGCAACGTCGATGACCCTCCAAGCTTGGTTTGGAGTAACAGTGACTTAGTATTTGGGGATGAGGAGAACCCCTGCTTGGTAGAGAAATTTCGTAGTAGACGAGAGAGAGTTGGGTATCAAGCGGTGAGCCTTAGTGGCTTGCCATTGTTGTCTTGGTTGGCAGGGGCCTTTACAGTGAGCCCAACACCATAGCCTAACACCATGACCAAAGGCATACTTCAATGGAACTATAAATAGGTGTTACATTTTGGCAATTAGCACCACGGGATACATAGCCGCGTCTTAGAAGCTTGCCTTTCTTGCTTTTTTGTTTTACTTACAACATTTACACTTCTGCTTGTGTGTTCCTTTACCTCTCCTAGGTTATCTAGGCTACTTGATAATTAGTTATAGATTACAAATTTCTTGTTTGGTACATAACAAGTGGAGGCACTAGATAAACACAAAGGTGCACATATTACTAGATTGTTGTTTTGTTTATCTAGTGTAGAATCAAGTTTTTATCCTTAGGTTACAAAAAAATTAGTGACTCAATTCGCTCCTTTCTCTCTTTGATCACACCTTTGGACCCTTGCAAGGACGTTGATTTCCCTTCACTAATTTCATTATTTACTAGTCCTAATTGACAGAGAATGAACTTTCCTCACCCACAAATAGAAACACTAAATAACACAACAAAAAGACTATCACAATGCAATTTATTTTCCTTAGTATTTACATGCAGACCTTTTCGTTATAAGCACCCTAAGAGATTGAGCTAGTAGATTTTGAGATTAATAGAGGTTGTGTATATCCGTGCACTGAGGATTGAGATGGTAGATCTTGAGATTGATAGAGGTAGTGTATAGACCTTTTTGCCTTGTTGTTGATGGACATCACCTAACAATGAACGAATAGCTCCGTTTTTTCTAAAATAAATTCTAAATAAAGAAAAAATAGGCACTTCGAATCCGAGTAAACAAGTTAGATTACAAGGAATCTAATCAATGAGCTACGTTGAGTCCGCCGTCATTCGTGAGCCTCCTAGTAGGGGAATTCAAGAAAAATCCACAAAGACGTTGCAAAGAACAATCTAAATTCTAGTAAGAGCAGATATCAATTATCAAACACAAAATAATCACTAATAGGGCATCATTGTACTCATAGCTCTCATCAAACACCATAAATCAATAAACACATATCCATTTGTAGCGAAACATGTTACTAAGAATCATCTGATAATTCAGCACAATGTAACAATAAGTTTGATTGTTACACATTGATCTTATTCACAACAACTACATCAGTAAAGCTCTCGCATCCCAAAAGCTTTCAGACCTACTATGAATAATTCAACCATATACATGTCCTGACAAATTCATGTCTTCCCAAAAGCTAGACGGAGCCTAGCTTAGCGGGAATGCTCGCTCGCTTCATTTCCACCTAGTCAGGCTAAGTGCCTGTTAGTGGCCTTCTGGGGCTTGGCTAAGAGGTCTCTTTAGCCAACCAAACAGACTCAAGCTGGCTTAATGGAGCCTGGCTAGGGGGATAGCGAGGAAACCAAAGATGCCCTATGTGGCTACAACATGAACCTGGTGTGTTTTGTTAGTATAGCAAGTTTCAGGTATCAATGTGGCAGCCGTTAATTTCATATATCACGAGACAGGGAGATATATATGACAACATTTAATTTCAGATTTTGCCAACCTAGAGAGATACGATAGCTGTTCATTGCCGGCCTCGATCACGAGGCCACGAGTAAACTTGGTGTAGTGTGTTTTGTTTGTACTCCCTCTGTTCTATAATATAGTAATTCTAAAAATTTTAAGATAAATTAAGAGAGAACATAAAAGACACATTATCCTCATTTTATTTCCTAATCAGACGCTAACATCAACATGATTAATGGTGATTGGATGATAAATAGAAAGTATTTAATACAAAACTGATTTTTGTCCTCTAGAATGTATTATATTTTAGAATAAATTTTGAATGCTAGAATACACTGTATTACAGAACGGAGGGAGTATCAATATGGCAGCTGTTAATTTCAGATACCACGAGCCAGCAAGGGAGATGATATATATGACAACATTTAATTTTAGATTTTACCTGCCAAGAGAGATATGACAGCTGCTCATTGCTGGCCTCGATCACGAGGCACGAGTAAACTTGGTGTGGTGTGTTTTGTTTGTACTCCCCTTTGTCTTATAATATAGTGTATTTTTTAGAAATTTTAAGACAAATTAAGAGAGGACATAAAAGACGCATGTATCATCATTTTATTTCCTAATCTGATTAATGGTGATTGGATAATAAATAGAAAGTATTTAATGCAAAATTGATTTTTGTCCTCTAGAATGCATTATATTTGAGAACAAATTTTAAATACTAAAATGCACTATATTACAAGACTGAGGAAGTATAGTATAAGTTTTAGCTATCAATATGGCAGCTGTTAATTTCAGATATTACGAGCCAGCAAGGGAGATGATATATATGACAACATTTAATTTCAGATTTTATCTGCCCAGAGAGATACGGCAGCTGTTCATTGCTGGCCTGGATCACGAGGCCACGAGGTGTTTCTGCATTACCCTCCTCGCCACACCCAGTCATTTGGCCTGCAGTGCACATCCTCAACCCCTCGCAGCCTACAAATAGGAGTGCCCCAAGAACGGAACACACCACACTCATCTAGAAACACAGCCGGTTGACGGGTCCCGTCTCGCAAAACTGCAACCAACTAAAGGAAGGCAGCCACCGGACGATCCCACGCGCCATGTGCTGCAAGATCGTCGCCGCCCTCGCGATGGCGCTCCTGGTGCTCGGCGCGGCCGAGGGCCAGGTCCTGCCGACCCCGTGCTGCCGCTTTGACTGCTGCGACGGCATTCGGTGCTGCGTTGCCAGCCCCGGGATGGCCGTGGACGCGGTCACCCCGTCCCCGTCGCCCGCTGTGGCCTTCGCCAGCAACGACGCCAAGGCTCCTCGGCCTGGTGGTGCGTCTCGCAAGATCGGCGCTGGAAAAAACTAGTATTGTACCTAGCTAGTGTCCTAGGCTCGGACCTCGGGTGCTGCATCTGTGTAGCTGTATGTCTACTAGTACTAGTAAGCTGTGCCGTTCTCGTGTTTGCAACTTGCGAGGCTTACCCATTCTTGCTCTATATTCCTATTCGGTTTTGTGGGGCCGTATGGCTAGTTTGAATCGTTTCCGATTTCTTTCGAGAATGACCTGGAAGGGCACCAAACGGGTTACAAGCCAAACGTTTCAGTCTCACGTAACTGTGCTTAGGCCAGTTTTAATGGAGTTTCATCAGAGTTTTATCGGCATTAAATGTGCTGATGTGACACTGTATCAATGAAGTGAGAGATGATAAGAGTTTTATAGAAATAGAGAGAGTTTCATGGAGATGAAACTATTCTGCACTGTTTTCAAAATATGGATGTGTTAGAAACTGGATCATAAAACTTTCGTTGAGACTGACCTTAGGAGCTGTTTGTTTCCGCGCGTACGCGCGTTCGCGGCCGAGAGGAGCGATAAGGGCACTCACAATGCAAGACTCTATCATAGAGTCCAAGACTATTTATTACACCTTATTTATGGTATTTTGCTGATGTGGCTACATATTTATTGAAGAAAGAGAAAGAAAAAACAAGACTGCTAAGTCCACAATATTCGAGATAATAAATAGCTTTAGACTCTATGATAGAATATGCATCGTGAGTGCCATAAGCAGAATAAACCGACCGAACGCCCGACTCGCAGTGGCCAGCGGCGTGGAGTCCGAAGAAATGAACTAGACCCCGCGATTTCCAAAACGCGGTCTCCGAGCCGCGTTCGCTCAAACGCGTACATATACTGCCTATCTTGCTCGGAGTGTCACGGTTCCATCCACGGATGTGCTAGTACTGAAATTTAACCATCAGCATGTTCGGTGTGAAAGAACTTCAAAGGAACCTTTTGGGAACAATCAAGCGTATATACATAGAAGTTCCTTAAATAAATGGTCTGGCTTCAAAAATTATTGCTCCAGCTTAATAAAATGTTCTAGAAATATATGGGATTTGTTTCATAACACGTAACTTTTAAAAGATACACATCTGCTTCACGAGAAAATGTTGCTTCAAATAAATAAAAATATTTTAAGCATGAAAACAAATTTCCTAAATAAAACAATTCCAGTGGATGAGCTATATATAACCCTTACCACCGGTTATCTGGGATGTGTTATACTACTTTGAAGCTATATAAGAAGCTAGTAAAAATGCAGAATACCCTATTCACCATATGAAATTAAAGCTTAGTGAATAGTTTTCATATCCAAGGCTTGTAAATTGTAATTGTGTTTAGTAGATATCTTAGCGAGTGATTAGACCTTAGCTTGTGAGAGCAAGAGAGTTGGCCTGAGTGCACTTGCAATCTTGGTGTGCCGGAGCCTTGGAGCGTTGGTGGTTCCTTGGCAACGTCGATGACCCTCCAAGCTTGGTGGGAGTGACCGTGACTTAGTATTTGGGGATGAGGAGAACCCTTCCTTAGTAGAGAAATTTTGTAGAGAGAGAGAGCAAGCGATGAGTCTTAGTGGTTTGTCATTGCTGTCTTGGTTGGCGGGGACCTTTATAGTGAACCTAACACTTGTAACACCATGACCAAAGGCATACCTTGGTGGTGTTGCATAGCAATTGGCTCCATAGGATACATAGCTGCGCCTAGGGACTTTGCCCTTTCTCGCTTTTTTTTTGTTTTACTTACAACATTTACACTTATACTTGTGTGTGCTTTTACCTCTCTTAGGTTATCTTAGGCTACTTGATAGAATTAGTTATAGATTGCAAAACACCTTGGTAGATAATAAGTAGAGGCATTAGATAAACACATAGGTGCACATATTACTAGAAAGTTGTTTTTTGTTTATCTTGTGTAGAATCAAGTTTTTATCCTCAGTTAGAAAAAAAAAATTAGTGACTCGATTCACTCCTTCCTCTCTTGGATCACACCTTTGGGCCCTTGCAAGGACCATGATTCCCCTTCACTAAGTAGATTTCATTATTTTACTAGTCCTAATTGACGGAGAATGAACTTTCCTAACCACAAATATATAGAAACACTAAATGACACAACAAAGATTACCATAATGCAATTTATTTTCCTTAGTATATTCATGCAGGCACCCCTATACATGCACACACACTATGAACACACGGATATACACCTTAGTGTAGACAATTTTTGCCTTGTTGTTGATGGGCATCACCTAATGAATTGCTTTGTTTTTTCTAAAATAAATTCTAAATAAAGAAAAAAATAGGCAATTTGAACCCGAGTAAATATGTTGGATTACAAGGAATCTAATCCATGAGCTACATTGAGTCTGCCGTCATTTAGTAATTTTAAAGTCTAAAGGCCTATTTAATACACATGGCTAGTTATTGTTTGGAACTAAAAATTAGTTAACTAGCTCATTAGCTAATAACGATGGAATAGTTGCTAAAAAAATAGTTTATCTATTAGCCCTTCTGTTTGCACATACTAGAGCTAATTTTAGCTGGTTTTTAGCTAGCTAGCAATTAATCTTTTATCAAACAGGCCCTGAATTGCCCGGTACAAGCCGGGCATACATAAAACCATCATACTGCGCAGCACATTATTATCTGGGGATGTCCTTCGAGAGTAGTTGGAGTCTAATCATGACACACCACGGTGACAGCACTAGAGATGAAACGCATGCACACCAAATGTTGTAGCTAGAAGCTAGGCGAAGGAGAACTTAAAGACCATGTCATGCTTGTACACCTGGTCCGGCCTCACGATCTGCGACGGGAAGCTCGGGTGGTTCACGGCGTCGGGAAACCCCTGCGTCTCGAGGCACAGGGCGTCGTACCGCCCGTACACGCTGCCGCCCTTGCCCCTGACGCCGCCGAGCCCGTTTCTGGTGTAGAACTGCACCCCGGGCTGGTCCGCCCACAGCTCCATGGCACGCCCCGTCGCGCCGTCCCAGACACGCGCCACCGGCCGCAGCGACGGCGACGGCGACGGCGACGGCGACACGGCGCCATCGTCGTCGTCCACGGCGTAGTTGGTGTCATAGCCCGCGACGCCACGGCGCAGGAGGTCCGCCAAGCGCGCGCCCACGGTTGCCGGCGCGCGGAAGTCGTAGGGCGTGCCGGCCACGGGCGCCAGCGCGCCCGTCGGGATGAGCGTGGCGGCGTCCACCGGCGTGTACCGCGACGCGAAGAGCTGCACCGTCTCGCCGAGGATGGGCCCGCTGCCGTGGCCGCCCAGGTTCCAGTAGGCGTGGTGCGCGAGGTTCACCGGGGTGGCCTTGCTCTGCGCCGTGGCGTTCATGCGCACGCTCAGAACGTACGGGGACGGCAGCTGGTACGTCACGTACACGTCCAGGGCGCCGGGAAAACCTGCTTAATAGTTGGTTTATATAATTAACAAACACTCGCAAAGCAGACGCGTAAGTTCATCTAAAAAAAATGCAAGCACATGGTTGTTACACTCTAGCAGTCCACACTAGTGCACAGTCCACACTAGTGCGCCCGATCCAGAGCGTATTCTGCAAGTGCAAAAGGGTCGGAAAGTGCAAGTGCGTGTGCGTGTTCAGGAAAAGAGACCTTCTCCGAGATGATGACACCGGACCACAGTCCACGTGTCCATATGATCGCTGGTGCTGCACTGAAATATTCTCTCCGGCACGCACTCATGGCGTGTTTCATAGTAGCACCAATGTAGGAGTACCATCAAAAGAAAAGGAGCCGTTCGTTCAAAAAGAGGGCATCTATCTACATGTCACTTGACATTTCAGCCGTATAATCCACACTCAAGAGTTTGGGGCCATATATATTGTCTATTAGCTAGGTCCGGTAGCTTTCATCCACATTATTCATCTAATAATAACCTATAGCCTTTTTTTAGATAAACTCATTCCCTCCCAATACATATATATTGATCGCAGAGGAAAATAAAAACTAGTTTTTATCTGATCAGTTCCTCTTAGTTCTCTCCAACCCATGTTAGGAGCGAAGGGATTTATCCAAACAAGCCCTTAATTAGAGAGAATGAAGCAAAGGTTTACATATGAAATTACGGCCAAAAATACTCAGGGAGATAACTAATCATCATCTGAGGACCTACCCAGTTGAAATACACGAACCAACTAACCAAGCACCCCCTCATCTAACATTTCTGGCTGTGCCCCCTGCTGCCTCGACTGCCCAATATGTAGTTATGCACGCTGTTGGAAATAATGAAGAGCCAACACTCGGTACATACCTTGCTCCTCGTCGAAGCTATGGTAGTAGAGCGTGATGTACGGGGAGTCACCGCCGCCGACGTGCTCCTTCACCGTCCGTATCACCTTGCTGAACCCCCGGTGGCCACCTGATCCGATATTCAATTCCGATGATAAACCAAGAGAAACGAGCGATCAGTCTTCTTCAGTCAGAAACAGAAAACCAAGGAACAATCATCATCACACAGCTAGCTGCGGCTCACCGTGGAGTGAGTTGTTGCCGTCGTTGCGGTAGAGCCGGTAGGCCTTGCCGTCCAGCACGAACCGAGCGCCGGCGATCCTGTTGGCCACGCGGCCGATCAGACCCCCGAAGTAGGCGCTGCCGTTCTGCACATTATTCACTGTTTCAGTTTCACACAAGACAGTAGTAGTACATCCATCCATGTAACCTAGCTTGTCACGAGAAGAAAGTAGAGCAAGTTTCAAACAGAATGCTGTGATGCGCGGGGACGATTGATCGATCGATCTTACGACATATTCAGCGACGGTGTCGTAGCCGAGCACAACGTCGCCCAAGTTCCCTGCGACACGAAAAAACAAAGTCCTTATGCTCAAAGTTGACTATTCGATTTTCTTCTGTCGTTGCACAAAAAGCTGTACTCGTACGAAGCATGGAAGAGGAGTGTTAGTTTACCTTTGGAGTCGGGGAGGATGACGGACATGAGAGTCGCCCCCCAGTTGGTGACCTTGATGGAGAAATCTCCCATCCTGAGCTCGTGAACACCGACCATCTTCCTGCTCCCGGCCGCCGCCGCCGCCGCCGCTGCAGCATTTTCGACGCCGGAGAAGCAAACCGCCACGGCAAGGCACAAGGCGAGAGCAGACAGCCGGTGCAGAGGCGGAGGAGCTCTTGCCATTTCGCTGGAACTGGAAGAGCAGCTGGTCCAGCCGATCGAACGGTCTCAGACTTGGAGAAGGCCGGGACGAGCCCGTGTAGAGATGCTCTAAGAAATTTAAGGCCTTGTTTTTGTTTAGTTTGCAAAAAAAAAATTTGAACCCGATGAATAGTAATATTTTCGTCTTATTTGATAAATATTGTCTAATCGTAGACCAATTAGGCTCAAAAGATTCATCTCGTGATTTCCAACTAAACTGTGTAATTAGTTATTTTTTTACATACATTTAATACTCCATGCAAGCAGCTAAAAATTAATGTGATGAAGAAAGTGAAAAAATTCTAATTTTGGGTGCGTCTAAGCAAGCCTAAGGTGATCGTCCCCCAGCCACTCCTTGGGTTGTGACCCCCCCCCCCCCCCCCCCCCCCCCCAGCTACTGCGGTCCAGCGATCTGCATCGTGTTGCGCGTTTTCGCCGTCTGATGATGCATGCTAGCTCCCGGTCCAGCGCCTATCCACTGTGCTTCTGGATGGACGGGCAGCGGCTCTGCCAGTGCTACTTGCCACTACTGTCTACTGGTACTGGATGGCACCAAGGCTCCGGTGGTTCGCCGGATCAGCTCTGGATACTTGCGCCGCGCGTGCAGTGCAGTGCAGCCGTGCTTTTCCTTTTCCGTGAAGGTTTGCGGAGCATCATTGTATCATTGTATGCAATCCCCGCTTGTGCGGAAAAACAAGGGGCCCGGGCCCCCGAAGTGTCAGACGGCCACTTTTTGTTACATGGACAGCCAAAAAGAAGCAGCGCTACATGAGCTTAATCCCAAGAATAATGTACCTCTGTCATGCCAAGCCAGTGGCCCAGGAGTCCCCTGATGTGATAATATATACCATACGTGCATAAACACATCAGGAGCAAAACGTGTTCTTGAGTATCATCATCTGATAATTCAGCACAGTGTTAGTGTAGCAATAAGTAAAGTTTGCTTGTTACACATTGATCTCATTAGTCAATTAATAGAGGCGGATTTCGTAAGATGTCCGTGTCTAAAAATGTCTATTAATAGAGACAGGTATTCTAAGGATCCGCTTCTAGAACTCAATTAGCATAGGCGGTCATTCTAAGGGCCCACATCCAAAAATAGTTATCTCAAAAAAAATTATAACATTTTCATATGAACTGAATTTAGATGGAGACAAACTTTGTACCAACATTATAGAGCTTAATGCGATCTACAACTTTGTAGTAGATAAATTTTTTATTTGAAATTGTTTAGAGCAACAAAAATATCATTTAAGTTATCAAAATTTGAAATTTAGAATTTAGAATTTTCGAACAACCTCTGACGTTGATATGATCTATACAAAAAAGTTATATTTCTCAATACGTCCTATAACTTTGTAGTTCACAAGTTTTTTATTTCAAGTCATCTAGATTTCTAAATATTCGTTTTATGTTCTAATATTTAAAAATTTAAAATCTAGAAATTTAAAATGAAATCAGATGTTAACATGACCTATACCAAACTTGTAGCTGTCAATGCAGCCCGCAACTTTGCATTTGACAGGTTTTTTATTTGAAAACATCTAGAGTCACAAATGTTCGTTTCAAAATTCTTAGATTTTGGTATTCATTTTTTTTTTGAAAATTTCAAACTATCACAGATGGAGATACACACTATATCATAATTTAGAATTATAGATCTTGACAAGATACAGAACTTTGTAGTTGAAAATTTTTCATTTGAGATTACTTAGGGGCTAAATTATTAGATACAAGATTACAGACTCTTTATAAAAAAAAGATAGTGTCCTATGTGTACTCACAAATGACTGTTTAGTGCAGTGGTAGACTGGTGTTGTGTGTTAGAGGTTGTGGGTTTGTATCTAAAACACTTGTCTGTAAAAAGCCATTAACCGAGACAACAAAAATACTTGCAGTAGTGCTTCTACCACCGTCATTGCCACTGCGGCTAGCTTCGGCTGCAGCCGCCACCCTAGTCTTCTTCAGGCGCACCTAGTACGGCCTTGTAGTTCATTTGAGCCTAGTATGAAATGAAGAGATAGTTTTTTCTCTCTTTCTTCTATAGTTTCTCTCTCTCTTCTTCTTCTTCTTCTTTTTGGTAAGCAAAATGTTGAGACGGATCTCTATGAGCTAGTTGAGATGCCACTACTGGAGATGCCATGATTCTGGTAGCACTGGAATTCAAGCAAAATTCACAAAGACGTTGCAAAGAACAATCCAAATTCTAGTAAGAGCAGATATCAAACACAAAATAATCACTAGGGCAGCATTGTACTTGTAGCTCTCATCAAATACCATAAATCAGTAAACACATAACCATCTGCAGCGAAACGTAGTACTGAGAATCATCATCAGATAATTCAGCACAGTGTAGCAATAAGTTTGATTGTTACACATTGATCTTATTCACAACAACTACAGCAGTAAAGCTTTCGCATCCCAAAAGTTTCCCGACCAGCCACGAATAATTCAACCATATACAAGCCCCGACAAATTCATGTCTTCACCCTTGATGTTGATGACACAAGGGAAACAAATTAACCTAAATTTCACCGTACAAGTTCGATCTGCAGACAAGAAAATGTTTTTATACACAGACAATAATCTGACAGCTATGACAGAAAAAAGGCAATTTTTCTCTCTCTCTCTTTTTTTTAAGAAAAAGAGCTGTAGAACAGTAGAAGTAGAAATCGAGCCTCAAGCGCTGCCTGTTAGAGCTTGTCGACGTCGACGTTCCTGAAGCTCCCGCCAAGCAACGACAGGAGGCCACCTCCGTGCACCCTCCCCTCGGGGACGGCGACCACCCCTCCCTCTCTGCTCCTCTCCGATGGCTGCACTGCTGCCGCCGTCAAGGATTTCATAGAGTGGGGGACCAGCACCTGGGGAGGGATCAGCTCTTGTCTCCTCGTCGCCGCCACAGGCGAGCCGTCGCAGTCCGACACCGTGCTCACGCCCGACGACGAGTAATCGCTGTTCATGTTCGCCGCGCTGGCGGACCGAACGATGCCGTGGAAGAGGCCCGGCCCGATCATGCCGCCGCCACCGCGGCGCTGCTGTGAGGCCACCAGCGTGCCGTGCGCCGCGCAGAGCCCGCTCCGGCCGCGCGCGAACTTCTCGCAGCCGCCGCCGAAGTTGCACCGCTTCCCACCGCCGTGGGCCTTGCAGTACTCGGTGCTCCCCTGCGCGCTCTTGCCGCACCCGTCCACCCTGCACCGCTTGCCACCGCCGTGCTTCACGCAACGGTCCGTGCGCCCCCGCGCGCTCTTGCTGCACCCGGGCACCGCGCACCGCTTCCCGCCGCCGTGCGCCACGCAGAAGTCCGTGCCGCCGTGGACGCTCTTGGGGCACACGCCGCCGCCCTCGTACATGCACCGCTTCCCGCCGCCGTGCGCCTTGCACAGCGGCGTGCTGCCTTCGGCGCCCTTGCCGCACCCCTCGAAGACGCACCGCTTGCCGCCGCCGTGCGACTTGCAGTACAGGGTGCTGCCCTGCGCTCCCTTGCGGCAGTCCGGGAACTGGCACCGCCGGCCGCCGCCGTGAGAGATGCACAGCCCAACCCTTCCCTCGGCGCTCCTGATGCAGCCCTCAACGGAGCACCTCTTCCCGCCGCCGTGCTTGATGCACCGCCCGGACTTGCCCCGCGCGGCTTTAGGGCAGTCCGGGTAGCCGCACCGTCGGCCGCCGCCATGGGCGATGCAGTGATCCGTCTTCCCTTCCGCGCTCTTGGTGCAGCCGAGCTGCAGGCACCGGCGTCCCCCGCCGTGGGCCTTGCAGTAGGCCGTGCGGCTCTCGGCACCCTTGTGACAGCCGGGCTTCTGGCACCTCTGCCCGCCGCCGTGAGCGATGCACAGGCCCGACGCGCCTCGCGCGCCCTTGGAGCACCCTTTGAACCTGCACTTCTTCGGATGCCGGCGTTGAGCCTGCTGTCCAGGATTGCTTACCACGGTCACGACATCAGAGCTCCGGCCACCAAATGAAGCCTCCGTCATGGATGCCGAAGGTTCAGGGCTGAGCCGAAAACCGCGGGGATCAGTACCATCATTACTATCGTCTGCATCATCTAGCAAACCCTGCTCCTCTTCGGCTGTTGAATAGGTTGGCCGAGGCGCGAAGAGCAGAGACGGCATGTAGCCGCCGGAGCTTCTCCTGGCGGACGTGGAGCCCTCATCAACGGTGGAAAAGGAGATGATTGTTCCGGCTGGCACGCCCAAGTGTTTAGTTGCTCCAGCATTACGCCCCTGATGAATCCCAAGGCTCAGCGCCCCTGGATCAGCGAAGGAGAAGCTCTGGCCAAACAAAGTTACAGGTGGTCTCGACTTGTCTGCTCCGGCAGGCTGCTGCTGATCAGAAGAGATAACGTCCGGGTCCGGCGTCGGACCCAGCCCGAGGACTAGCCTGCATCCATCATCTTGAGCAGGTGGATGAACCGACCTCTGAAAACCTCTGTGGCTATGGCTGCTGCTATTGTTCACTGCTGAATCCAGCTGGTCTTTGCCAAATGTTATCTGACTCTGACCATGGCTACCTGTTGTGTAGCTCGTCAATGAGAAACCAATTGACACTGCGGAATCATCCATGAGAGCCTGGTTTCCGCGGTGCAGGACACCCGCGAAACCGATGTTCATCTAGGCTGAGTACTTGAAAAATACAGTGAAGCTGGTGGACGAACAACAATGAGGAGAGTATTTCTGCTGGACAGTGAGATCAGGGTTTTACTTTACTGGTCTCTTATATGTGCACAGTCGAGTAGACGAAGTGAAAGAATATCAGCAGCAGTGAAGTACCATCTGATCCACCGCTAACAAAGCCAGATGTGTCTGCCCGGTCCATTACTGTCTTGCTCCAGTATAAAAATTGTGATCCAGGAGGTACTTGACCTCTCTGATAGACTAAACTGTATAGTTATGTTCACTGACAGTTGATCATCAATAAGAAGCAGAGGAAGCCAAGGTGCGCTGCCAGCAAATTCTTCAGACTACAACACTGCAAAAAGGAGTAGAAACACCGTTGAGATTCTATTCTAGAAAAAAAACTTAGGTCCCATCTGGCATGCAAAAAATTCACAACAGTATATAATTACTATCCCGTGAAATTATTGTACTCCAAATATGGTGCTCAATAAGTAAGAATGGTTTATTATTATTGTTTAGGGTTCATAGTTGACACCATCCACCAAGTCATGCAATTGAAATTAACCATAGAACTACGTAAGGAAAATCTCTATTTACTGCACTTGAGAAAATGATTTATTATAGTGGCGCCAGTAAACATACAACAACCAATCAAAATTAGGAAGAACGTTTACCAGGATTTTTTTATCAAAAATAGATCTATATTTTGTTGGCAGACCACAAAGACCATGTTACACTAATAATTGAAGGTAAAAAAACAAAGTAAAACAACAAGTGGCCTAACTATTCTACTTGCGTTTGATATATGACTTTTAATGAAATACAAGCTTATGCATGTCCGCGAGAAAAAAAATATATGACTTATTTTTCCAATAGTTTACTTAACCTTGGATGTTAGAGTTAGTTTTGATGAATGAATGAAGAAGAAGAAAAAGATGCCAAGTACAAACATGAGCCTGGGACAAAAATCATAGAGGACCACCATGATTACTTGAGAACAAGAGTTTGTGCAATAGGTAGGCATGTTAAAAACTTAAAATCTTCTGTTCTCCAAAAGAAGATGGAGTACGTTGACATCTCGGCTGAACAAGTTGACTTTCCTAGCTATCAATCCGTAGATAGGTTGTGGCGTTATGCAAACAATTTTGAGAAAACGAGATGGATATCACCTAATTTAATGCATGATTGTTCATGAATCAGTCAGTGATGATACCAGCCCGTACAAACCTTCTTGCAGAAGTACATAATTCAGGTCTGCGCAGATCGTACGTACTGTATGCCTAAAACCGTACAAGAAAAAATCCTATACGTTACGAACAGCTGGCCAGCTGGGTCAGAGCTCATACCCTTGAGCAAATTTTCTAAGACAATAGGAAGAGCGATTCAGTTGACTCGACGATACAGCGATTCCAATAGCCGCGGAAAAAGAATATCAGGGATTCAGGGCCATGAGAATCGGTTCTTTTCAGCGAAAGCTTGTTGGCGTCCCCCCCAAAAAAAGGTGAAATCAGACATGGGAAGTTCGTAGAGATCATGCAGAATTATGCTAATTGCAACAAAAAAAGTTCATGTCAAATTTGAAGTTCTCAAAAGGAAAAATCTGAACTATAATAGTATTCTACGTAACACTTGTTCCCCAAAAAACCTTGGAAGTGGGAAAAATAAATCAACCTCGAAAATAGGAGCCGAGCAAAATTGGAACACACCGAATTGGGCTACCTACCGACACACGCCATGAACAAAGTTTACTAGTTTAGTGACGAAGATGCTGCCGCTTGCCAGAAATGGAGAAAGGATAAAGATTCTTCTCTTCGATTTTGAAAAAGAGGTGCTCCAGTATTGATTTAGGAACGGTTTCAGAAAGAAACCAAAACAGGGAAAAAATAGTTAGCGTAAACCTCGGTACAGTAACCAACTCTCAGATCGTTGCCTCGCACACCTTCATCGGAGACGTAGAGAGAGAGAGAGAGACGAACAGCACTGGAGAGGAGACCAAAACCCTCGAATCAGCGGTCGGAATCAACAACTCACTCGCAAAAGCTACCGTGTACATGCACGCCTAGCCTAGGTTGTACGTAGCTGCGCAGAGAAACGAGAGGAGAAGGATTACGGCCATGGGGCCATGGCAAAAAGCAAGCGTACAACGCGGAGCGGAAGGAATCTTGGCAAGGAAGGAAACAGAGGCGGAGAAGAAAACAGAGGAAGAGAATCACCTTGCATCCCAGCGCCAGCGGAGAGAATCACAATCACAGGCGCGCAAAGAGAGGCAGAGAGAGAAAAGGAGAGGAGGGAGGGAGATTTTTTGTTATGGAGACTTGGAGAGGCAGGCAGGCAGGAGAGAGTGGTCTGACGGACTAGTACTAGTGCCTGTTTAGACGGAAGAGGGAGAGTGAAATTTAAACCTGTAGTATTTTTATTTGTATTTGGTAATTATTGTCTAATTATGAACTAATTAGGTTTAAAAATTCGTCTCGTAATTTACAATCAAACTGAGTAATTAGATATTTTTTTATCTATATTTACTGTTCTATGTATATGTCCTAGATTCGATGTGACGAAGAGAGAGTGAAAAAACTTGCAATCAAAACATGGCCTAGGTCTGTGGTGCGGGAAGGGGGGCTCGTGCGAGCGCCCGCCCTCGACGTCACATGACGGCGCCTTTCCCACGCGCAGGGGGCAGCGCACCTGGCTCCAGCGACCAGCCGGTGCGTCTGGCGTCTGCCGGCCGGAGGCTGGAGCCGAGCCGACGCGGACGGGGCGTGTTTCGCTCGCTGCTCTCGCGGAGTCGCTCGCGGCGTGGCGCGTGTGGCCTACGTTTATTTGGGGTGCGTCCGCCTGGGTCCTCGCTCCACCTCGCCAGTGCCTGCTTTTGTGGAATTGCGACGGCACATCTAGGGATGAAAACAAAAATGATAATCTCTGATTTTCCGAAATCGTTTTCGAGTTTTTTCTGATTTTTATGCCTAAACGAAAATGATAGCGGTAACCGAAAAAACGAAAATGATAACGGTAAAAATAATCGGAAACGAAAGCGAAAATGATTTTGTCCTCTTCCGATCGTTTTCGAAGATTCCCGTAT
The DNA here is from genome assembly GCA_038087645.1 of Saccharum hybrid cultivar R570. Classification (NCBI taxonomy): domain Eukaryota; kingdom Viridiplantae; phylum Streptophyta; class Magnoliopsida; order Poales; family Poaceae; genus Saccharum; species Saccharum hybrid cultivar. Next base: position 1,935,710 of record JAQSUU010000191.1, on the reverse strand, counting down.
TTAACCGGTAATTTACCGTCGGTAATTACCAATTCAAAGGCCTTTAATTAATAAATCATTATTTATTTATAGATATACAATGCATTACACACGCAAGCACACAAGACAATTTTTTTTGGAAAGGATCACATCTGCACACAAGGCAAATAATTTTTGGAAAGAAACTATCTAACGGAAGTATTTCATGTGTATAACAAGAAGGCAATCTAGCCTTTACCTTGTATATGATGTGTTGGCTGCTACCTGCGATACATACATATATTGTGTTTGCTTCTTATTAGCTATGTGTTTCTCAGATTTTTATTTCTTATTAACACTATTGCGCTAATACATCTATTGCTACGAGCCTTACATATCTCCGTACATTAATATGATGTTTGTTACTAACTCATCTATACTTTCCTTGTATGAGAACTAACATATGTATGTATCCATCACAAACTATGTAGGATGAATACTCAGAATATGGATGGGAAGATGTGGCCGGGGACGACGATGACATGCCTGACGTTCATCTTTAAGAAACCTACAGGCTACAGCCTCCACTGAAAAAGGAACTCCAATAATTCATGTTTTGATCACTATTTATATCGAGTCAACTTAGAACATGATCGTTTATTTGTATCTTTATCAAAAAATTGTCATATTGTTGCGTGGTTTGCCACTATTTGAGATCTAAGATTGTGTAAATTGTGTGGTTTCAACTTGTGATCTTGTCAATTGTGACTTTATTTACTATTGTCATGCGAGATAGGTCGAGTTATATGGATCTTCTCATGTTCTACAGTTTGGCGTGTTTATCATTTTTTAGATACCGTTCTCATGGATTCCGATCGTTATCGATGTATTTTCCGATCGACTACTATCGTTTTCGAAATTACCGGAATACCGGCGTCGTATTCGTTTCCGACAATATCATATCGATTTCGTTTTCGATAAAAAAATGTGAAAACAAAAATGATTTGGCCTCCTATCGATCGTTTTCATCCCTAGGCACATCGGTAGGTTTTGGAGGGAAGCTCTGGTGGCGATGTTTTCAGCATCTCCCTGCCCTGCTGGCTGCTGCCTCCTTCCGAAGAAAAGTCTTTTTCTCGTTCTTGAAAGTTGAAATCATGTGGGTAGTTTTACCGAAAGTGCTTTACCGCTTTTGAGTATATACTCTCCCTCCATTCGTTTTTACACGTCACATTAGTTTTATTCAAAGTTAAACACTATTATCTTTGACCATCTACTTTTAAAAATCCTTATAATTTCACAGCAACATATGCATTATATTATGAAAATATTTCTTGTAGTGAATATAAAACACAAATCTTATCTTATGAACCTATGTAATTTCTTTTTCACATCAAGGTCAAAAGTATAAATGTTTGATTTATGACAAAGCTAACACGACATGTAAATACAAACGGAAGGAGTATATAACTAGGAAACATATTTGTACGTTGTAACGAGATGTACAATTTTTTTGCATGATGCACGTGCCATTAATAATGAGCTATCTATTTTTTGTTGGATTTAACTAGTCCTAGCCCAATCTTAGGTTAAATAAATTTCAAGGACTAAAATAAATGCTAGCACAATGAACGATTAATCTCGTATGCAAAACTGATAGGAGATTGACCCAAATAGGTGGTTATTGTGTGCACCGGTTACGGGTGTAAGGCAAGTCACACATCCGCACATGTTCCGTGACGCGAATGGGCTAGCTAGAGCGGCCAGACCAAGATATGAGTGGTGTGGAGCCAACGAAAGTTTTGCAGCTCGAAACTCGAAGCGGAAAGGATGAGAGCAAGGAACGGCGTACTGAGCGAGGTAAGAGAAATGAATGGTCGATGGACAGGGAAGAGAGTGAAGGATGAAAGAAAGAAATCTATCACTTTTAATATTAGATGTAGATATAAATAGTTTTAGTACTAACTAGCTTTTTTCATTCTCATTTTCTTGAGAAAGAACAAAAGAAATTAGTTTTTGCACATTTATCTTCTTTTAGTATTCTACTTGATATCCAATTCTTATTTGGGTTCTTTTTCTACAAAGAAATCTATATAAAGGAACCACTTAGTCCAACCTATTAGATGTTGTTAGGGGCGTGTATTTTTTTGTCTATAAGTAAGTGCGCTATGCCAGAATTTTCATTTTATTTTTCATGTTTCTAATTAATAGCTTGATACACCTACTAGAAAAAAAACGATCGAAGACAACCTCTCTGGGTAATGGAGACGGACACATCTAGTAAATGGTTAGGTGGCCTCCAAGTATAAGCATGTCTCTGTTAATCATTTTTAGAGACGGGCATCATAAGGAAATTGGCAAGGAGTAGCTTTTTTTGGAGGATGGGTGGGGCATGGGTAGACGGGGCTGCCGGAAGTGCGACGTGTGGGTGCAGTTGGCGAGATGATGAGGGAAGGCAAAAGTGGAAGGGAATTGGTGATAATAGCCTTTTGGTCCCCTGTCAACATTGAATCGCTTTGGCTCAATTCTAGGTAGAAGCTATCAAAAAATCATTGTTTGGTAGCGCTCCTCGGATTCTTGCATGGGGCAGAGTAGCCGAAGCGCTACCAAACAGTCCCTAAACGTGTTGAAATTCATCAACCTAGCTAGGAATCATCATAGCAACCCTCACCACGGTAGATCCTCCCTTCCCCGTGTCGTCTTCCTTCGTCGTTTGCGCCGTCAACAAGCCACTACTCATCACCCACAATGTGGAGCAACAAAGATAGGGGTAGAGAGGAGACTATTGGATGAGAAGAGGCAGAGAGGAGTGTCACTAGGACGAGTGGCATGCGAGCAAGTGAGGAAGAGCAACGATGGCAACGCAACACTGGATGAGATGCAAAGTGGGAGGGGGAGTAGATGTTTTTCACTCCAAACTCGACGTAAGAGAACATGGATTGCTCTAACTCGAGGTTCGGGAGAAAGTGTTGTCGAAATCGCCATTTGGTGGCGCTTCTCGGCTTCCTCAAGGAGCCAAAGTGCTAGAGCCCTAAACATGTCAACATTCATCCATGAACAAAAGCCATGAATTTTCTTACTGGTCAGAAGTCAACAGCTCACATTTGTTTATGGCTAACTTTTTTCGAAAGCGTGCGCTGCACGTACTTCATTAAGAGAAATTTAGAGTCTTACAAACGGCCACTTGGCCCTAACGGCGAGGTGCCATAGGTCCAAAGGGCGGCACACAAACAACAATCACCGGCTGAAACGGTGGCGCTTCGAGGGTTGTGGCTGAGGAAGAACTGTTGTGCGACGGTAGTAGGCAAGCGACGCGGGTGCTAGGTGACCGCCGCGAAGAGCGGAGCTAGGCTCCGGAACCCAGCCATGATCCAAGAGTTGCCCTCATCGCGTATGGAAGGCAGCAGTTGGATCGGCATCCTGAAGATGTTGTCGAACATCCTGCGGTTGCGCTCCTTCCAAATTTCCTAGGAGACGAGGAGCATGAGGGAGTCAAACCCTCACCTGAAGCTTCCAGGCACCCGCATGCGTGATTGTTGCCACCAGTCCGCTAGAGTAGAGTCAGCCGTCGGGGAGAGGTGCTGGAAGCCGACCAACACCAGGAGCCGGTGCCAGACCTCCCTGGTGTAGACGCAGGAGGAGAGGAGGTGGTCCCTGGTCTCGTCTTGCTGGTCGCATAGCGTGCACTCCGCACCTTGTTGTAGCTCGTGTCGACGTCGGCGTTCGGCGGTCCACAGACAGCCGTGCAGGGCTAGCCAGAAGAAGAACTTGACTTTCGGTGGGGCAGAGGCCCGCCAGATAAATGTTTATGGCTAACTCCAATCAGAAGTCAACAACTCACATTTGTTTATGGCTAACTCACATCAGAAGTCGACAACTCGAGTGCTAGATCAACCTTTTTCACCCGAATTGTATCAGAACCAAAAACTCCAATTTTAGCTACTGTTGACTCGTTAAATTTACACTTAACTTGTTTTAGAGTTACATTGATTATTTTGGTGTAATTTCTAGGTAGAATTGGTGTAAGTAAAAAAAAAGGTGCAGGGAAGGAAAGTTTCACCCAATTCTTACAACATCTTTGATCTAGGTCATGAAGTCCTTTAAAACATCCGAAATTTTTGTTATGACATGCTCATAAAATTCGGATGTAGGTAGAATGTTTTTTTTTTTACCTAGATAGGAGATAGCAAAACTGAAAGAGGACTATTACCACAAGACTGCTCTCCCCTCTAGAATTAATACGACCAAGGACCAGAACAAAAACAAAAGTCTAAAACGCAATTAGCGACTCACCATATACAGTACGTAGAGAGCCGCCGTGCATGTGTACTCATCCTTTTAGATTCATTGACTAGTGAATCTAATGCTCCTGCCAATGACGATGATAGACGGTCGACGACCACACATGCATGACTGAGGAAAAAAAATCAAGAACCTAGCTAGCGTAAGTAAACAAAATTCAAACAGCACAAGCTATGCAATGCAATAAACCGCGCAAGAAGTGAACGGTGCCACGGACCATGCACGGGGACTACTGGACCAGCAGCTCTCGCGATCGATCTCCTCCTCTGGACAGCAGTCCTCACCCCATCGCTTTCAACGAAAAGACAGGGTCAGGCTCATGCATGAGCTGTGCAGGAAAAGTCCTATGCAGCGACACGATCGCGCGATTGGCTAAGACATTACGTGCGCGACCTGCGTTTCTTGGGGCCTCTCATTTTTGGATCCATGAACCACCAGGATTGAACGCTTGAATTGGTTTGGTTTGGTTTTTTTTACAACAATTGGTTTGGTTTGGTTGGTAGCCAGATTCCTGTGGGAGTGGGCCATGATTATTGCTGTCGCTTTGCGTCCACTTGCAGTGATGCTTACGGAGAGTATGGTCTCAACAAAAAAAAAAAAGGAACTGTGTTATGGAGCATACGTATATAGGCTTCATTGCTTTACATGCACATATAAGAGGATATACATAATACCATGCCCAAAAATAGAAAAAAAAATGAGTAATCAATTCAAAGACAAAAACCATCCAGTTTGATTAAAGTCGGTTCCGTTTCCTGCTCCACCTATATAGAGTAGACTACTCCACTTTTAGGCTCTCCATTTCGCGTAGGTTATGCACAAGATTAATATATATGATATCCCCCAGTTTCAAAATATAAGATATGGTTTGGCTCAGCACAGTTTTCAAAACTTGATGTATGTTTTTCTTTTATGCTATAATGTTTGTAGGGGGGGGGGGGGGGGGGGGGGGGGATCATTCATAACATGAGATATACTACTTTTGATGAATGTGAATACGATGATACCACATTTGCATAATGGAGTTTACATCTTGTATGACTAATTGTTGTTTGACCACAAGGTTGAAGTCTTCTTTTTCTTGAACAACATGGTATATGTTTTGTTGCAGCAGTCGCATGTCTTGTTTGATTAGGATGGCAAACGCCAAACAGGAACATATCTAGAATGATCGGGTAGGGCGCCTTGCTACTACTTTTTTTTCCTCCTCATGTCTACTTCCTCTTCCTCTTTGTCCCTCTCCATTTGTTTTCTCCTACATCTTCTTTATTCATGACGTACACCGCAAAAGCCAGGACTTCATTTTTTTTCTTCGCGAAAGCGAAATTCAGAACTTCAAAAATAAAGTAGCATTGAAAAGTGTCTATGCTTCAGGGTATGTTCCCAAAAAAAACCTGGTGTACTCTTGTTGCAAAAATAAATAAATAAATAAATAAATAAATAAATAAATCAAGATGGTTACACCGGTGAATAGTAGTAGTGGTGCAGATTCTTGAAGCGTCCAATTATGGTGGTGGTCTCGTGGAGCAAATAATTGCGTTGGCCCCCGCTCCCTCTCACGTTCAACAGTCGTCCCTCTCGGCTCTCGCCTCAAAGGCTTCACTGGACTGCTGTGGTGGGCTCAAAGCTCCCTGCCGGTTCGGCTCGGCCGCTCGGGGGCTCGGCTTCCACCGGCCCGTCGCCCTTTTTCCGTGCCGTTCACGCGCCCGAGGCCCCCATGCGCCCCCACCGACAGCGACGGCGGCCCGCGGAATCCCGCCCCGCGTGTCAGTGACAGCAACAAATGAATCTCCGCGGTGAGATTCCTGGAACGTAAACCCAATGCGTGTGGGCCCGCCTTTTCTGTCGTGGCGCGTGACTGCGTGAGCCGCTCCACCAGCCCCCGGGCCCAGCGATAGGCGACAAGGAAGGAAGGGCGGCCTCTCGCCGCACGCCACGGGGAGCGCCGCCACTCGCTCCCGCGTCCGGCGTCCCGTCCGCGTCCGGCCCCCGGGGCGTGTGCGGCTGTGCCTGCGGACTGCGGTGGCGGACGGAGACGGATGGGGCCGGTGCCTGCTCCGCTTCCGCTGCATGCGCGGTGAGCCCGGCCGGCCGGTCTCTCGGTCCCCGGGGAGGTCGGGTTGGTGGGTGGTGGTGACGTCAGTGGTGGGCATCGTCGTCGGCGGGTGGGAATCGTGGAGGAGGAAGCGGACGCGCCGCTCGCTGTCCGCGGGTTTACGAGAGGTTTCGCACTCGCTGCAAAGCTTGCTGCTGCCAATGGCCACTCCGCCAGTAAATAAATAAATGGACATGAGATATATATACCTCCATATGTTTTGCGTGCGTGACATTTTCGTTCCCTCCTCGTCACCAACACCAAACTAACAAGGAGGAGGAGATCGATCGATCGATCGGTGTTTTAACTGCTGGTACGTTGTTAAGGCTGCCGCTAGCTTTGGTGTCGTTGCTCTCGATCTGTTCCGTCAAATCGGGGTGGAGTTATTAGTGGTTCGGGTCAACACGTAATTACTACTGAGAGGTTGGCGTGGGTGGTGGCAACGGACGTGGTTGTTCGTTTATATAGATCACATATAGTAGTATACTCCTATATCAGAGGCAAGCAGCTAGCCGACGTGATAGATGTGGCTATTGCAAGTTGCGTACGTCCTTGGAATTAGCGACTCGATTGGAACAGTTGACTAGTGCATCAAGATGATTGGATCGAAAAGTAGACTACGGACATGTTCTCAACAGGCTTTTGCTTATGGAGCTCCAACTTCGGGTCGGGTAGGTGGAGTGTATATATAGAGGACATGTTTGGTTCTAATTTTGGATATAAAAAAAGTCCCCAAATAAAGTAATGAGGATGTGATTCAATTAATCTCATTTTAGGCAGGATTACAAGAGTCTGGGCACTTAGATTATACAGTATGAATCCCACAATCTTCTCCACATCTACTTCACGTAAGCTAAATACTAGAAGTAACCCCCCCAATAAGCTAATTAATACTCCCTCCCATCTTTGTTACACGAAGTTTTGGATAGCACAAACTAGAGAGTAACCGATTCGGTTAAATTTATAGTCCAAAACGCCATCTAAGTATACTCCATTTGTCCTGAAAAATGAGGTATTGAAGCATTTAAAATTTATCCTAAATTATAAGATATATTTTAGGTGAATTAACTCACACAAAGCACCATGCATGCATGTCACTAGCGTGTACCACTTGGTTCAAAATTGGTAAGAAAAAAAATCTCTTGGTAGTTAAGGGAGAGTTACATACATTATTTATTTTACCACATAATATGTCCTAAAATTCTTAGAATGCCTTGTATTTCAGAATGGAGGGAGCACATTATTGCCAATAAGTAATCTAGCTAGCTAGGCTGTGTGTTCAACTCAATTTACTTATTGACTTCGACAAAATTATAGTGTGTTTCTGCATCATATATTCGCACGACATTTTAAATGAACCTTAGAACTCGGATTTTGAACTTTTATATATAGATCACCGATCTAACATCTGCCTCTTTCTTCTACCTCCTATCATTATTCTTCTTTCATTCAACGCAATATAGGGGGTTGCTTGGTTTCTCTGCCCAACATTATATTGCCTTGCCCAGCGACAATCTGAAGCTGAGCTGTGTGTTTGATAGCTTGCCTGCTTGCCTCAAGGCCTATGCGGTGAGGCGAGCGGCAACCAAAAACCAAGCACACCCTATGTTTCTCCACCCTTGCCAAACCAAAACCTCTCCACACTTTTATGCGCCCCTCGCTCTTCCTATTATATTGTAATCTACAAAGTCCAAGTCTACATATGGGTTCAATCCAAATTCAAATTGTCAATGCTGTTGTTGTCAAAAAAAATTGTCAATGCTGCTTGCCTTGCCCACAAGGAGGTAGAGAGGACAACTGGCACTTGCCGAACATGAACAATGCAGGGTGAAAGAAAGAAAGAAAGAAACACAGGGGTTAGATTTTAGCTTTTCACCTTATAGTAATGCCTTAGTGCTTGCTGCTTCTATGTTAGGAGTTAGGACAATAAATCTTATTATTAGGTATGTAGTTCGGTTTCTCGTTCGTTAGTTAACTAAATTGATTAATTTGCATCCTAGTGCATGCTGATTCTAGCTAGACGATATATATAGTTTTTTGTAAGAGTCGCCGTGTATCACTCAAATCCAAGTTGTACGTAGCTGAGTCACCATGGTTTTAATTTCTTCCCTGTTGACAGCTTACTTATATATCATGATGTGTCATTACCCCAGCGACATGATAGGATCCTGTATATTGTCCCTTACTGTACACCACATGGTGATGAGCGTGCCATTAATTTCTGGTACCGATGGTCGATCCCATGTACGGTGAATGCTGACTGGACCTCCATATATGTCGTCAGAGACGCCGATCATTCTTAATCACTGTTTCCGCCTAGCTAGCTCAACAAATCACTGTTTGTGGCTTAATTGCATTGAGTGCTTACACACCAGAACAAATACTCTACTTCTGGTCTGGATTACCGTGCGCGCTAGATTCAGTGATGATCTGAGCATTTCAACCTGCTGGCTCCGTCTGCCTGTTTTTGGAGCTAGCTAGCTAGAGTAGGATTTTTCTATATATAGCTTCAACATCAATCATACCTAACTTTTTAATGTATGCTTGCGGCGGTGCAACTTGACTTAATTACCATTAATAAGTCAAATCATGGTTTACATACACGAGTTTTATATATATATATATATATATATATATATATATATATATATATATATATATATATATATATATATATATATATATATATATATATATATATATATATATATATATATATATTCTCGGTCGATGAACCAAATTAACATCACTACAATCAGCTCCACGTAAGGTTTCTATAATAGGAAATTATGCTTTGAACATTCAGACAAATCTTTTTGGCCTCATGGGTCGTCAGGAGTCGGGACACCCATCTATCATGGCTATTATATTTGCCAAGTATACACCGGTTCCATACGTTGGCTGTGTTTAGTTCCCCTGAAAAGGATGAAAAGTATACTGTAGCACGTTTTGGTTTTATTTGGTAAATAGTGTCCAATCGTTGACTAATTAGGTTTAAAACGTTCGTCTCGCAAAGTACAACTAAGTTGTACAATTAGTTTTTTTATTTCATCTACATTTAGTACTCCATGCATGTATCGCAAATTTGATGTGACGGAGAATCTTTTTTTTACATAGTGCATTTTTGGAGGAACTAAACACAGCCGTTATTTGTAAATGGCAGACATCGTTCAGCCAACAAGTACAACCCAGTAGAAGTTTTGAACTTTGTGTTAGTGTTTCTGGGGACCTCAGTGTTGGTGTATGTAATAAGGAACATCTATATGCATTGATCGATGCAGAGACTGAGATATTTTTAATATATTCCCTTTTTTTAAAAAAGGGGCGTCCCCAACGTGATCCAAGTCGCCAGCATACTTGGATTCCTATTGGCCAGAAGGGTGATCCAGTACCGCGCTAGCGATGACGGAGTAGCTAGTCTCGCGCATCTTTCAATAAAATATCTCTCATAGGTTGTATTACACTGCGCTCTGACCTTCCTTTTTAAATGTTTTGGTTGGAGCTCAAATCGCTAACGATTTAATCTTTCCTGTTGGGGACGCCCTAACAACATACGTAACGCTATGCTTTCGTGCCTCAGAATTATTTTTGAGACAATATACCGAGTATCAGCTAACTGACAAACAGATGCTAGCGTGATGCTACAGTACACATGGATCCGAGCCGCGTCATGGACTTGCATGCTAGTATACATCATCGTGTGTGTGTGTGTGTATCAAGCTACGACGATGCTGCTGCATATGCACTTAATTAATCGGTTAGTTAGTTCTTAGTTGCACTCTCTTGGTCATGGAGCTAGCCAGCTAGCACACGCAGCAGTGTGCTTTTGGACAGTGCTGTATGCCATTGGGATGGTGGATTCTTCCGGGGCCATGTTTAGATGCCCGATTCGGGCGGCCCTGATTTACTGTGCTGCATTGTAGCAATTTTGTTTTAATTTGATAATAATTGTCCAAACATTGATTAGTTAGACTTAAATATTCATCTCGCAAAGTACAACAAAACTGTGCAATTAATTTTTGATTTCATCTACATTTAGTACTCTATATATGTGCCGACATTTTGATCACTACCAGAGAACAGGCCTTTGGTCGATGTCCAAAATTTGCAATAGTCTCGGTGAAATCTGCGCCCAGGACAAAAAGATATTTAGTCCCGGTTGGTAACCTAGACCGGGATTAAAAAGATGACTGGACCTTTAGTCCCGGTTTACCAAGGCATGTCAGTGCGAGAAACTTTTAGTCCCGGTTTGAGACACGAACCCGGACTAAAAGTGTGACTTTTAGTCCCGATTTTAGACACGAACCCGGACTAAATGTACCTTTAGTCCCGGTTTGTGTCTCAAACCGGGACTAAAGGTGTCCCCAGAGTGAATTTAAAAGGAGAGCGTATCTTATCTAAGTCAAATGTGTGGTGGGAGTTGAGATGGCAACACGTGCAAGGGCTGAAGTGGGAGGTCTTGGGTTCGAATCTTCACAGATGCATCTTTTTTTTTACATAATAAACACCTTTAGTCCCGGTTGTAGGAATCAGGACTAAAAATCGAGACCTTTAGTCCCGATTCCGTAGTCCCGGTTCCAAAACCGGGAGTAAAGGGGGTTATGAATCGGGACTAAAGGTAGGTTCTCTACTGGTGGATGTGACGAGGAATCTTCTTTTGCATAATAAAATTTGAGGATGGATTGGGTTTCATCTCTAGTCTACCCCAACTTGCTTGGGACAAAAGGCTATGTTGTTGTTGTTGTTGTTGATTTAGGTAGAAGGCCCAGATTCAAAAGGACACGATTGCCTCTCACGAACGCCTTAAACAATCCTTGGAGCAATAAGATACAGCACCTACTTGCGAGCCGGTGACGCAAGGCGCAGCCATTGGACAAGTACTACAAAGGTTTTCCCTGAATATATAAGCTGCTGCATGCCCAATTATCAACAACGGACGCCGCAACCACTTGGCGCCTTTTTTTATAACCTTGGAACTTTTTTTTTCTCGAGTAATAGAAGAATCTGTCAAAGCTTTCGACCGATTCCCACACACTGACTTCGCTGCGAATTTGACCCAGAGAGATTCCATCTGTTGGTGGGACTCACTTTCAGTGACAGGGCGGCCGGGTACGGTCTGCGTTGCAGTGGCGAGCGTACGAGCATCAGCAGGCATGTTATGTTACCTTCGCCGTGTTTAGATGCCAAATTCTGGACTGCCTGAATCACTGTTGAGTACTGTAGCAATTTTGTTTTTATTTGGTAATAATTGTCTAAACATTGATTAATTAGGCTTAAAATGTTCGTCTCGCAAAGTACAACAAAACTGTGCAATTAGTTTTTGATTTCATCTACATTTAGTACTCCATATATGTGTCGACATTTTGATGTGATGGGGAATCTTCTTTTTGCATAGTGGAATTTGGGGGTAAATTTGGGAAACTAAACGAGGCCCTTGCGGGAAACCATTGGAATCGAGGGTTCTGCAGGCAGCCAGACGACACTTAAAAAACTGCGAATGAGGGAGAGTGACGACGTCAGTTGCCGATTAGCTAGGCCTGATAATTAATGGTCGCCGGTATAAATTTTTAACAGTTGCAGCCCACGTAACCGAGGGAGCACATACAGTTAACGTTGAAGAAAACCGGGAAATCGACCAAGCTCCAGCTAGGTCGCGCACGTAATGAGCCGCGGCTGAGCGATTTTAGTTGTCCATTAATAAAATTTAAAAACGCATTTCGGAGCAGCGGTGACCTAACAGCGTGCATCGCCGTACGTCAAACTACGTAGTGCGGAGCGGATAGGTAGGCCGGCGCCGCGTACGCCGAAATTCTGGCTTTCTCAAGCGCAAAAGGGTGGAGCTAGCTACTACCTCTTGCTGCGTTAAAGGAGCGGTCTGGATTTAGTTTAGTTTGTTTTTGTTTACGAGTGGCTCATCATGGCGCCTACGAGGCAGGGTGCTGGATAGATAGATTTCCTGCTGCTCGATCGCTCCTAGTCGATTATACCACCCACCAGATGTTATAGTGACATGCAATTATAGGGGCTCTAGAATATTGTCCATGCGGTTGGTTTTAATTTTGAGCTTTATTCGCAAGTTGAAGGTGCCTAATTTCTTGCGTGGCTATAATCATCACTGGGGCTAAGATAACCTTTAATGTTTCGAAAAGAGTATGCAGTAGTGACGAAAGTTGTGTATTACTTCTTTTTGAAAGAAGACGTTTTTAGCAATTGTTGGAGCGCCCCATCACAAGATATACTCCCCTGTCTCCTTTTATTTGTCGTTCACACTTTTCAAGAAGTCAACCGTACTCAGTTTCGATTAAATATATACAGTAAAAAAATATTAATATTTATAGTACAAAATCTGTATCAGATATATTGTTGAATCTACTAGTTCATAATAAACTTATTTGAAGATATAAATATTGTTAATATTTTCTATAAACCTAGTCAAACTTAAGAAAGTTTGACCAGCTTCCTATAGCGAAAGATAAAAAGGGACACAAGAAGTATATGTCACTAGCAAGCTAAGCATGTTGCTCCTAGTTTTTTTCCCCATTATTCGCAAAAAACCATCACCGGCATGCACTTCTTCAATTGTGACCATTAGATAACCTTTCGTGTTGTGGAAGGAGGATTTGTGGTGAAGGCACAATTTTGTTTAGGGCCACTATTTATATTAGTAGTTGTTTGAAGTCCGCATCAAGTTACTCCTCGATCGGTTTTTTCTCATGCATTTGGCACAGTCGATCCACAAGAAGTCAAGAACCGAGGAGGCGCCATGCAACCATGCCTCACTACTTTCTACGTTGTCATAAGTAAAGATTGAAATTTGTGGGGTCTTATAAGTGAAAAGCTAGAGCTTACATATAGTTGCAAATCAGTTTTCTGAAAAAAGCATATTAAATAATGTAAAACTATGTGTTGCAGTCTATAACTAAAATCCAAATTCTATATTATTGTGGTTTAAATTGTTCACACTGCAATATTACACTCCAACTAGTGGCAAAGGACGGATTGAAAAGTAAGGTATGGCATTGCTGGCAAACGAAACGATGAGCTGCACTCCATGATACATAGGCTAATTGAACTGAAATGCCATAGCATCCGGCGTAGTCAGGTGTGATGGTGCAATGCTGAAGCTTCGCCCCTATTTGGCTGGCTGACTCCAACATATATAGTCCCAGTAGCAACTAATAAGCTAGAACATTGGATTTATATATCATAGCCAGATCATGCATATGATAGTACCTCAGGATAAAAATTCGAGACTTTTGAGGGTTCTAGCTGAAAACTAGAACTCTTGGGTCTGTAAATTGTTTCTTTCTGTGTTGCAACATATAAGCTCAAATTCAAATTCTATACAACTACTGATGGCTACCTCAGGATCAAAATCGAATCATTCTCATTGTCAAATGATAATCTAAAAGTCTTTATTAGTCCTTGCGTAGCCATAAATTGTTCACAGTGCAATAGTGTTCTAATATATAGCCCCAGCAGCAAATTAATAAGCTAAGAACATTTAAATTTAATATCTTCACCAGATCATGCATCATAGCTACGTTAGGATCCGAAGTTTGTTTCCAGCTAATAATTCGGCTACCTTCTGAATCAAGGGGACATCCAAATAAACCCCACGATCATTGGCCGGCGTTTGCTACGAAACGTCCAAGATCGCCGGTGCGCGCCCTGAATAAAAATCGAAATGAGCAGCCAATGGCAGCAATCACTAGGTCAAATTGAGTTTTGTATGGACAATTAAAAGATTCCTGCTCCCGGGCGGTCGACTAGAATCCAGCTTCCCTTAAAGTGTACACGCAACTTGACAAATATTTATACTCCGCATAAAGTCAGAAAACGCAGCGAGCATTTTAAGGTTTGTGGAGCCGTTATCTGCTGATGAGAATTTAAAATTGTCATGCTACCAGACTACCAGTTATTTCAGACGAATAATTCACGAGATGGTGACAGGCGGCTTATGAATAGATCAAAGCATGCATATATGTATATGTGCATACACGCCTTAGAGATGAATCTTCTATGAAGAACAGTATCATTTGGTTTTCTCTCGTATTCTTTGAAGAATAATAAGTGGAGAGGTACATGGCCACACGACTACCCGAGCATGCCATTTCTGGAGCAGGACCAGAGCAAGTGAGCCGGTTAAACAAAGGAAAAAGTCTACTTTTCCTCCCCTAACTTCCACGAAAGTCCGTTTTTCCTCCCTCAACTCCAAAACCGGGCAAATCACCTCCCTCAACTTTGCAAACCGTGCATTTTACCTCCCTGGAGCGGTTTCGAAGGCGGTTTTACTACAGTAAACGGTGGTTTTGCTACAGTGAGGCGGTTTTGTCTTTTTCTTTTTTTTATTTATTTCGGCTGAATCTTTGAAAAATCATATTAAATCACAGAAAAAATCATAAAATGAAAAATCCAATTTTTTTGCACTCCACATGAGTAAATCTACACAGTGAACATATAATATGATATCCTTTAGTACAAAGTTTTTGCTATGAAGGTTTTGCCTTTTTCTTTTTTATTTATTTCGGCTAAATCTTTGAAAAATCATAGTAAATTACATAAAAATTATAAAATGGAAAATCTAATTTTGTTGGACTCCACATGAGCATATCTACACAGTGAACATATAATATGGTATGCTTTAGTACAAAATTTTTGCTACCAAGGTTTTGTCTTTTTCTTTTTTATTTATTTGGCTGAATCTTTGAAAAATCATAGTAAATCACAGAAAAATCATAAAATAGAAAGTCTAATTTTTTTTGGACTCCACATGAGTAGATCTACACAGTGAATATATAATACGGTATGCTTTTGTCCAACAAAATAATTATAGAAGCTGCAGCTATGAATTATTTCAATTAATTACAGAAAAGCATAGATCTAAAGCTACAATAAAAATTTTGAAATAAAGCATACCATATTATATGTTCACTGTGTAGATATGCTCATGTGGAGTCCAACAAAATTAGATTTTCCATTTTATGATTTTTCTGTAATTTACTATGATTTTTCAAAAAATTAGCCGAAATAAATAAAAAAGAAAAAGACAAAACCTTCATAGCAAAAACTTTGTACTAAAGGATACCATATTATATGTTCACTGTGTAGATCTACTCATGTGGAGTGCAACAAAATTGGATTTTTCATTTTATGATTTTCTGTGATTTAATATGATTTTTCAAAGATTCAGCCAAAATAAATAAAAAAAAGAAAAAGACAAAACCGCCTCACTGTAGCAAAACCACCGTTTACTGTAGCAAAACCGCCTTCGAAACCGCTCCAGGGAGGTAAAATGCACGGTTTGAAAAGTTGAGGGAGGTGATTTGCCCGGTTTTAGAGTTGAGGGAGGAAAAGCGGACTTTCGTGAAAGTTGGGGGAGAAAAAGTAGACTTTTTCCTTAAACAAACGAACTCCATACGTGTATTCATTATTCTGGCCCACAGTTGATGCTGGGCCTCCGACCACCCCAACTCACAGACATAGGGCCCAAATAGGCCTAACTAACCCCAACAATCAATCCGTGGAGCCCATTCCTTCCGAGTAACCCCAACAACGGCGGCTCGCTACCGGACGGATATCACTGATATCGTATTTGTTTTTATATTTATGTTCGGATTTGGATTCGAATATGGATAGTATAAAAAATATCAGATATAATACGATTGGATATCGGTATCATAAATATATGATTTAAATATTCGGATACGAATACGGTATCGGATGTTAAACATCCAGACTCGGATACGAACAGATTAAAACCCCTCTAAACGAATTCGGTCTCAAATAAGGTCGGAAAATATATGTACCGTTTTCATCTCACTCCCCGCTACGTGCGGTTCCGTGACTCCGCGTTGGAGCCGGCCGTGCCGCCCAGCACAGCAGGCAGCAGGCGGAGACGTTCGGCCAGCGCATTTGGATCTGTCAGTAACATAATGATGATACTGCAGGGTTGCATTAACATAATGAATCTGATTATTCGTTTTATTCAAATATTTGGTTATACAAATTTTAACCTGTTTTCTATTTTACCGTAGCGTTAGCACAATCCATATGAGCCAGTCACAAAGTGAAATTTTAATGTTGATAGCCAACCCAAAAACAATGTAGAGCTTCATGAGGATGATTACCTTAGAAACCCTACACCACAAAATGAACATGTAGGTGTAGATGAAGAAGCAATGTACTTAGAGACTCAACCACAGAAAGAACTACAGTTTGTGAAAAAGCCATTTCAGCTTGCTTTTAATACCGTCATCCTATGAAACTAACGGAAGGGCCAAATACCAAATCGAAATTCGATTCAGGGCCAAAATAACTAAGTTCAACAGAAATAGGGCAAATAAACTAAGCTAAACTTTTTTTAGGGCAAGGAACCAATTTTCTATATGTGTATGTGCATACGCCTTAGAGATGAATCTTCTACGAAGAACAGTATCATTTGGTTTTCTCTAGTATTCTCTGAATAAGTACAGGTACATTACATGGCCACACGACTACACGAGCATGTCATTTCTGCAGCAGGACCGGAGCAAGTGAGCTGGTTAAACAAACTCCATGCATGCGTGTAGTTTTTTTATGAGTAAATGGAAGGAGTTTTTGATGATTAAGAGAGAGAGAGAGAGAGAGAGAGAGAGAGAGAGAGAGAGAGAGAGAGAGAGAGTTTTAAAAGACAATAGTCGTTTAGGAGCCAATCACCCCAAAAGGAGGCCGCAAGGGCACTGCAGCCCACACACTCACAGAAAGCAGCAAGAACGTTGTGCACTCTTTTTTGTTAATTAATTAATATATCACAGTTTGCGTGATACTTTCAATCCATGTACTGAATTGGTTCATGTGATGCTTTCAGAAAAAAAAAAATGGTGGAGCAACAAAGCAAGATTGAAATGGCAAGCCGATGGAGACTGGGCGGTAGGTTCCTAGATGGATACAACCTTCATTATTCTGGCCCACAGTCTGATTGCTGGGCCTCCGACCACCTAACTCACAGTCAGAAGGGCCAAAATTGGCCCAACTAACCCCAACAATCGATCCATGGACCATGGAGCCCATTCCTTCCGAGTAACTGAGCGTCTCCGCATGGACCGGACGCGTTTAGCCGAGGGCACGCCACCTCGCACGCGTGCAGCCGGACTGTCGGACCCCGTTCGCTGCGAGATCAGGTCAGATTCCGTGCGCCTCTACGCGCTGGATTGCCTCCCGCCACCTGCGCCGCACTAGTCTATGTGACGAACACGGCGGTCCGCGTTGGTGCCGGTCGTGCCGCCCAGCACAGCAGGCAGCAGGTGGAGACGTTCGGCCAGCGCTGCGTCGTGCTCGGTTACCGGTTACCACGCACGACTTCACCGTTGACTTGAGAATGAGACGGTCGGCGTACGTCGAGTCGTCGTCATTACGGCATACGGCCATACGGGAAAACTCTCGTAGTCCCGTGCACGCGCATCCAGCGCTCACGATCAATTTTACGGGCACCAGTACGCCCGAGGATGATGAATGAAGCGTAGTGGACTGGTGCTAGACTAGAGCTTTAGAGTATGAATATAGAGTAAAAACTGTTGCACTAGATACTCTAAAACTATACTCTATTTTTTTTCTCACTCTATATTTAGGGTGATACTGTGCTCACTCTATACTCTATAGTGGCGGGCCCCACTAGCTAAACAAAGGGAAAAAAAATACTATAACTCACAAACCAAAAATCTAAATTAAAATTTGATTTTACCATTAAATTCGTCTCAATAAATCCTTTAAAACTAGATCACACATGAATATATTTAGATAAAATGACAAGTGGGTCTCACAGTGGATAGAGTGAGTAGAGGATGATATAGAGGATGGATGGGTGCGAGAGAATTGAGTATAGAGGAGAAAATCTTGCTGACTAGAACGTATAGAGGATGAATATAGAGATCCATGAGTGCGGGTAGTCTGAGGCCTGCATTCTTAGTTAAAGTATAATTTTACGAATGGAACGTAGCTCAGCTGGTGAGGTTTTTTTATGAACCCCATTCGAGTTTAAGTCTTCGACTTGATGCAGGTACTTGCATTAGGGGTAGGATAAATATACGCGCATGCGTGTTTGTACTCTGGTTCAACAAAAATTGAAGGTGTAATCTTGAAAAAAATCAGTTAAGTGAGATTTGAACAAAAGTGAGTGTTGATTGCTACTTTTGTAGCAATAATGAAACCATCAACATCTCACTTTTTTTTTCATATTTCATGTTTTATTTGGAGAATTATTCAAGTGGATTTTGTTTCAAAACTACCACAAAACATAGCTCGTTTATTTGGGAGCTGTTACAAGGGATAGACCAAGGAACACCCTTCTAGATTTGGAGGGGAGCTAGTGCTGTATGTTGGACTATTATTTGCTAAGTAGGAATGTTGTTATTATTGACAAAAAAAAGAAGATATTCTTATGTGTATGTTATCTTCAGAGCGACCTATTGGATTCGCTTTCAGTCTCAACTAGCAAACATGTTTGTAATGTGATGTATAATTAATTGTGGAGTGCTCATGCCAATAATAATATACTATTTATTTTTGTTAGATTTAATTGGGCTTGGTCCAACTTCAATCTAATAAATTCTAAGGCCCATGATAAATCCTAGTGTGATACATAATTAATCTTGTAGTAGCTGGTCGAGGATCCCCATGAGGAACAACACAATGCTTCCCAATTCTTAGCCCCGCCAAACCCGACGGAGGAGTAAATCTCTTTTGTGTGTGTGTGTGTGGGTGGGTGGGTGGGGTGGGGTGGGGAGAGGGAGAGGGAGAGAATGCACCCATCCTCGTTCCCTTGGGTTGGGTCTCTGTTGACATCTCTAGGTGTTGGTTTGCGGTAGGTGGCACAAGGGAAGGCTGCGTGGCGGCGAACTACAAGAGGGAAGATAATGCTATTAGAGACAAAGATTGGAGGATGGCTAGTAGGCCCCACGGATGACTAGTGTTAGCAGTTCCAAAAAAAGTCATTCAATTCTTTTCAATCCCCTAAACCAAACAAAAAAAAGGATAGAATATGAATCTATCCTCTCAACTAAAAACTTAGGACGATCCCATTCCCATCGTGACCTCTTTTTTCTACAACCAAATGTGATGTTTGGTATTGCAATACACAAAGAGGGAGGGCGAGAAATTTGGACAACAATCATGGATGGAATTTCGCTGAGTAGGTTGTGTTGGTGGAGGACTGCTGCGTGGCACTTGTGAGTTGTGAACATGAAGATGTTGAAAGCCCAAGTTTGGTTTTGGTAATTAATGACACCAAGTTGCTAATGCCATATGTTAAGTGTTTTGAGTTAGGCACAAGCAACACACGTGATGAAGGAGCATGTGGCATGGAGTGATGGCCACAAGATCACAAGTGGTGGAGATGCACATAATATGATGAACTTGATGATCAAGTGGAGGAGAAGGATCTAAGAGCGCAAGGCAAAGGTATAACCATAGGGTTTTCCTTTTGCCGGTCTAAGATGAGTAGAGAAGTGATTGACCGGATTTAGGATACATAGCCGACTATAAAGAGGGGCAATCACGGTTAGCTCGGAAATCAAGTGCCACTAGATCAATGTCTTGAGCATATGCATTAGGATCTAGTAAAGAGCTAACATAACGCCTTGGAAAATGATTGTGAAATGCTAACACACATGCACATGGAGGTGTACACTTGGTGGTGTTAGCACATTTGCGAAGGCGGTGGTGTTTGAGCGGTAATAAGGGGTTTGGGGTTCGCTCTCCCTCCCGCCGAGCGTGCGAGCGCGGGATTCAGGCGTTTTCGAGAAAATGAAATGCCTATTTTCTATTGCGCCGGAGGCGAGAAAAGGTGGCGAAAGTCTGAAATGTTTTTCACTGAAAAACAGCGATCGGACGCTGCACCGGACGCGGTCTCGGTTTGACCGGACGCGTCCGGTCAGTTCAACGCGGCGCGAGCACTAGGGTTTATGACCGGACGCGGGTCTGGCCTGACCAGCGCGTCCGGTCAGTTCAACTGGGCGTAAGAGAGAAGCGAGCGACCGGCGCGTCCGGTCCTTCACGGGACCGGAGCGTCCGGTCACGCGTCCAGAAACACAGAGCGAAGCGGAGTGACGATCGGACGCGCGGCGCGTCCGGTCACGTGCGATCGGACGCGTCCGGTCGCAGCTGGAGCTTACTGGAACGCGACCGGACGCGGGCACTGTCGCGTCCGGTCACTCGGTTGAGCGCGTCCGGTCAGGGCAACGGCTAGTTCTGACGCGCACTGTTCACGTTTGTCGTGTAGTGACCGGACGCGTCCGGTCACCCTGACCGGAGCGTCCGGTCAGCACGTTTTTCGCTGCGTCGTCTGTAACGGCTAGCTGCGTACCCCTTCATTATAAATAGACGTTGGCCGGGGTTTGAGGATAACTCTCGCACACTTTGAGACATAGAGACATACTTTGAGCTAGAGAACAACCCCTCCACTCATCTCTTTGCATAGTTGCACATCTTGAGTGAGATTGAGTGAGATTCAAGTGCATTGCTTGAGAGTTGCATCCTAGAGGCACTTGATCTTCGAGTTGCTGCGGATTTCTTGTTACTCTTCCGTGTTTCCCGACACGGTAGACGGCTTGGAGCAGCGGAGGTGATTGAGCTCGCAATTGGAGATTGTTGGAGCCTTCACCAAGTGTTGTAAGGGGTTCTTGATCCTTCCCCGCGGGAGTTCGTGAATTGGATACTCTAGTGGAGCTCGTGGCTTGGAGGATCCCCATCTTGTGTGCGGTTGTGCGGCGCCCGCCGAGGGCTCGACTCTTGATAGTCGATTAGCTCGCGAACCGACAAGTGGGTGTATCGCCACAACGGGGAGTAGCTTGCCGGGAAGCAAGTGAACCTCGGGATAAATTCATGTGTCATTCTCTTCCCGAGGATTTCTCTTGTGTGATTGATTGATTGGTACATCTCATCTCTACACGACGGTATAATCAATCAAAGCTCTTCTCTCGTATTACTTCTTGTTTCTAGCTTATAGTTGTTGTTGTGTTTAGTGAATAGCCTTGTACTAGACTTGTGTAGGTGGCTTGCTTAATTAGTTAGAGCTAGTGCTTTTGCTTCGCCACTTTTCGTACTAACTCGTGGTTAAGTAATTCTTGTAGAAGTTTTAAATAGGCTATTCACCCCCCCTCTAGCCTATTTGGACCTTACAA
Source organism: Saccharum hybrid cultivar R570 (assembly GCA_038087645.1). Classification (NCBI taxonomy): domain Eukaryota; kingdom Viridiplantae; phylum Streptophyta; class Magnoliopsida; order Poales; family Poaceae; genus Saccharum; species Saccharum hybrid cultivar. Next base: position 1,914,200 of record JAQSUU010000191.1, on the reverse strand, counting down.
GTGGTATCGGAGCTGAGGCACCGTTTATTTGAGGCTTAATAACCTATGGTGAAAAAGAAATGGCTCAATTAAGCTTGCACATCAACAACACCAAGAAGGCACCTCACTTTGATGGCACAAATTATGCATATTGGAAGGTTAAGATGACCGCACACCTAAAGTCAATCAATAGAGAAGTGTGGAAGGTCACCGAAACAAAATTTGAGGTTGCTAATCCGGAAGCACCTACACCGGTAGAGGAGAAGAAGCTCCAATGCAATGATATTGCCATTAGTGCTCTTCATGAGGCACTAGATGACAAGACATTTGAGCAAGTAAAGAACATAGAGATTGCTCATGATGCTTGGGCCAAGCTAGAAGAAACATTTGAGGGCACCGAAGGTACAAAGACCGCTAAAGCATATATCTTGCAAGAAAAATTTTCAAGCTTCAAGATGCAAGATGATGAGAGTGTACCGGAGATGTTTCATAGGTTGCAAGTCATCGTCAATGAGCTCAAGGCACTTGGTGAGGAGGTCAAGGACAATCAATTCTCTATGAAGTTCTTGAGAAGTCTACCCAAGAGATTTGATACATTGATCACCGTGCTAGTGAGGACTACATTGAAGGATTCAACTCCTCAACAAATATTTCAAGAAGTGATGACCGATGATTCATATAGAGAAGATGATGAGAAGGATGAGTTGGTCAAGAAGAAGAAGAAGGAAAATGAGAAGAAAGATGATGAAAAGAAGAAGAGTGTGGCATTCAAAGCCACCACATCCAAGAGCAAATCCAAGATTGAATCATCAAGTGATGAAGACTCAAGCTCTTGTGATGGTGATGACATTGATGAGAAGATGGCTCTCTTTGTCAAGCAATTTGGTAAATTCATGAAGAAGAAAGGATATCGTGCAAGAAGGAGGAAGAACTCATCTAAGAAGAGTGAGCATACCATGAGATGCTTTAGATGCCATAGCAAGGACCATCTCATTGCAAAGTGTCCTTATGATAGTGATGATGAAGATGCTATCAAGAAAGAGAAGAAGAAGCAAGAAAATAAAAAGAGCTCTTATAAGAAGAAGAATGATTCTCATGTTGCTACATGGGATAGTGATGATTCCTCAAGTGATGATGAGGATGACTACAAGAGCAAGAAGAAGGGACATGCTAGCATTGCCATCCAAGAGAATGTCTCCCTCTTCGACACTCCATCGTGCTTCATGGCTAAGGCCGCTAAGGTATCATCCGACGATGAGAGTGATCATGATAATGCTAGTGATAGTGATAGTGATGAAGAAGAATTCACTAAAGATGAACTAATCACTATGCTAGAAGATTGCACTCAACATTTTAAAGAATCTAGAAAGGAGTGCAAGGGCTTGCTTAAGGAAAAGAAAAACCTTATGCAAGAACTTGATGAGCTTAAGGCATCTTATGAGAGTCTAAAGGTAGACCATAAGAAGCTTCAAAAGTCTCACACTAAGCTTGAAGAAGCTCATTCCTCTCTAGTTGAAAAATGTGAAAACATGCCAACTAATATTGAGAAAGCTAAAACTTGTAACATAGGCATATCATGTGATATAATTGATGAAACTTTTCATAAGCCTATTATTGTTGCTCCTACTAACCCTTCATGTAGCTCATCTACATCATCCTCATCTAGTAGTGATGGTTTCACTTGTGACTCCACACTTATAGTTGAGAATGAAAATCTCAAGAAGGAGGTAAAAGAGCTCAATCACACATTAGCTAAAGCTTATGGTGGTGAGGACCGCTTGCTTATGTGCTTGGGTAGCCAAAGAGCTTCTCTCTACAAAGAGGGATTGGGCTATAACCCCAAGAAAGGCAAGGCCGCTTTTGCTCCTCACAAGACTCATTTTGTGAAGAACAATGGTAGCTATTGCAAAAGTTGCAAGCAAGTTGGTCACATAGAGCAACATTGCATGAACAAGAAATCCAATGCAAATGTATCCTCAATCAAGTTTAATTCTTTCTATATGCTTACCAAGGGTACAAATGGTGTTCATGCTAAGTTTATTGGTACACCATGGATGGGCTCAAAGAAGAAAGCCATTTGGGTACCAAAGAGCTTAGTCTCTAACCTTGGAGGACCCAAACAAGTTTGGGTACCTAAAAGGAATTGATCTTGTCTTGTAGGTCAATTACAAAGCCGGAGGAAGGCATTGGGTGCTTGATAGTGGGTGCACTCAACATATGACCGGGGATTCTTGTATGTTCAAATCTATTGATAGAAGTCAAAATGGTGGTTTTGATACTATCACTTTCGGCAACAACAAGAAAGGCAAGGTCAAGGGGCTTGGTAAAATTGCTATCTCAAATGACATGAGCATATCTAATGTGTTGCTAGTTGAGAGCTTAGATTTCAATCTTTTATCGGTGGCACAACTTTGTGATCTTGGCTTCAAGTGCATATTTGGTAGTGATAATGTTGAAGTCATAAGTGTTGATGGATCAAATTTGATATTCAAAGGATTTAGACATGATAGCTTATACTTGGTTGACTTCAATGATAGTAAGACAATTGACATCATGCTTGCTTAGTAAATCTAGTATGGGTTGGTTATGGCATAGAAGGCTTGGTCATGTTGGAATGAAACAATTGAACAAACTTTTGAGGCATGACTTAGTTAGAGGATTGAAGGATGTCACCTTTGAGAAGGATAAACTATGTAGTGCTTGTCAAGCCGGCAAACAAGTTGGAAATATACATCCTAGTAAGAGTGAGATGAGCACATCAAAAGCATTTGAGCTATTGCACATGGACTTGTTTGGGCCAACAACATACACTAGCATTGGTGGCAACAAGTATGGTTTTGTGATTGTGGATGACTACACTAGATACACTTGGGTGCTCTTTCTTTATGACAAGAGTGATGTTTATAATCTATTCAAGTCTTTTGTCAAGAGAGTGCAAAATGAGTTTGAAATCACCATCAAGAAGATTAGAAGTGACAATGGTAGTGAGTTCAAGAACACAAGAATTGAAGATTTGTGTGATGATCTTGGTATTGGGCATCAATTCTCACCAACATACACTCCTCAATCAAATGGTGTAGTTGAAAGGAAAAATAGAACCTTGATTGATATGGCTAGATCAATGCTTAGTGAATACAATGTTAGTCATTCATTTTGGAGTGAAGCTATCAACACGGCTTGCTATTGTAGCAACCGTCTCTATTGCCATGGGAAGCTTGGGAAGACACCATATGAGTTATTGAATGGAAGAAAGTCTAACATTGCATACTTTAGAGTGTTTGGTTGCAAATGCTATATTCTCAAGAAAGGCACTAGATTGAGCAAGTTTGAAAAGAAATGTGATGAAGGGTTCTTACTTGGTTATTCTACCACAAGCAAAGCATATAGAGTTTGGAATCTCACAAATGGCACCTTGGAAGAAGTTCATGATGTTGAGTTTGATGAAACCCAAGGGTCTCAAAATGAAGCTCAAAACCTTGATGATGTGAGAGGGGATCAATTGTCAAATGCAATGAAGAACATGGACATTGGTGATATAAGGCCGATGCAAGTTGATGATGATGATATTCATGTGATCAACCAAAGTGTGCAAATTGATACAAATCAAGCAAGCTCTAGTGGTTCTCATGATGAAGCTCAAGTTCAAGGTCAAACAAGTGGAAGCAATCAACTCCCAATACTCCAACCTACTAGCATTGCTAGGGATCATCCATTGGATCAAATCATTGGTGGAATTCAAAGTGGTGTTCAAACTAGATCAAGATTAGCATCATTTTGTGAGCATTACTCATTTGTCTCATTAGAAGAACCAAAGAAGATAGAAGATGCATTGAAAGATTCCGAGTGGGTAAATGCCATGCATGAAGAACTAAACAACTTTGCTAGAAATCAAGTTTGGAAACTTGTTGATAGACCAAAGAACTACAATGTGATTGGCACTAAGTGGGTCTTTAGAAACAAGCAAGATCAAGATGGCATGATTGTAAGGAACAAAGCAAGATTAGTAGCACAAGGATACACTCAAGTTGAGGGTCTTGACTTTGGAGAGACATATGCACCGGTTGCAAGATTGGAAGCAATTAGAATCTTATTAGCATATGCTTGTGCACACAACATCAAGCTCTATCAAATGGATGTTAAGAGTGCATTTCTCAATGGCTACATCAATGAAGAAGTTTATGTTGAGCAACCTCCCGGTTTTGAAGATGATAAGAAGCCTAACCATGTTTACAAGCTAAAGAAGGCATTGTATGGTTTGAAGCAAGCACCTAGAGCATGGTATGAGAGGTTGAGGGACTTTCTCCTCTCTAAAGGGTTCAAGATGGGAAAGGTTGACACCACTCTCTTCACCAAGAAGCTTGGAAATGACTTGTTTGTGTTGCAAATCTATGTGGATGACATTATCTTTGGATCAACTAACCAAGACTTTTGTGAAGAATTTGGAAATATGATGGCTAATGAGTTTGAGATGTCTATGATTGGAGAGCTTAGTTACTTCCTTGGACTTCAAATCAAGCAAATGAAGAATGACACTTTTGTAAGTCAAGGCAAGTACATCAAGGACATGATCAAGAAGTTTGGATTGCAAGATGCTAAGCCAATGAGTACACCAATGGGCACAAATGATCAATTGGGTATTGATGATAGTGGAAACATGGTAGATCAAAAGCAATACCGGTCTATGATTGGAAGTTTGCTCTATGTCACCGCCTCTAGGCCGGATGTGATGTTTAGTGTGTGCAAGTGTGCAAGATATCAAGCTTCACCTAGAGAAAGTCACTTGAAAGCAACCAAAAGGGTATTGAGATATCTTAAGGGCACTCATGATGTTGGACTATGGTATCCCAAGGGGTCTAACTTTGAGTTGATTGGATATTCGGACTCCGACTATGGTGGATGCAAGATTGATAGAATGAGCACAAGTGGCACTTGTCAATTGCTTGGAAGGTCTCTTATTTCATGGTCATCAAAGAAACAAAATAGTGTTGCACTATCTACCGCTGAGGCCGAATACATTAGTGCCGGTAGTTGTTGTGCACAATTGCTTTGGATGAAAGCCACCTTGAATGACTTTGGAATCAAATTTAAGAATGTGCCTTTGTTTTGTGACAATGAAAGTGCTATCAAGATGACTCAAAATCCGGTTCAACATTCAAGAACCAAGCACATTGATATAAGGCATCACTTCATAAGAGACCATCAACAAAAGGGTGATATTAGCATTGAGAGCATTGGCACCGAAGATCAACTAGCCGACATCTTTACAAAGCCACTTGATGAGAAAAGGTTTTACAAGTTGAAGAATGAATTGAACATACTTGACTTCTCCAACTTAAAATGAGTGCACCCCCACATTCTTATATGACATGCCTCTCCTCCAATATAGCAAGGTAAAGTTGTTTGGCATATCATTCATACTTTGCTAAGGACATGGTTAGAACATATAGACATATTTGCATGACAAATAAGCTCATTCATGAAAATCAAATAATTTTGATGTATATATGGTACCACTATTGCTTCTATGATTGATTAATCTAGTGGTAGCATATGACATGTTTGTGGGCTTGCGAACCTAGTGTTGAATCTAGTAAACGAGCTCATGATGTGTAATTCAACATGGTCAAGATAACCCTTATACTTTATGAGGTGTGAAAAAGCTTGTCCTTGGATCAAAACGAATTACATATTCTAGGCAAGTAATCTAGATTGAACCATAATTTGGACTCCCTCATAATTGATTGACTTATCTCTCACTAAAATTGGCACCTTTTTGGTGATTGTTGACAAAGGGGGAGAGAAAAGTCACAAAGATATTGCGAGGAAATAAGATAATAAGGGGGAGAGAAAAATCATAGGGGGAGAGAAAAGTCAAAGGGAGAGAAATCAAGGGATCAATTAAATTTGAGCACACAAGTAGGGGGAGCAAGCTCATGAATTATTTGTTGCACTTGCATGTGCATTAACATGATAAATTGTTGCATTACAAAGTTTAATTTCGATATTCATGATTGAATGGTGTATGCTAGATATAGAACTTGAATGATGTTTTGTTAAGAGTAGCTTTACATGTGGTATCTAGACACCTTTGCTTTTAATGTTGATCTCACAAAGTACTTTAGTGTTTGTGATCTTTACAAGTGATGTATTACAAGTGGTGTCTAGCTAGTTCGATGCTAAGGATGGTATATAAAGGCAACTCCGATTGGTATCACGCTTCAAAGGTCCATTCTATATACCTTAGCATCAATTTGATAGTAGTAACTCTCCCAAAATTCAAATCCATACATATGTGCACAATTGAACCAAACTCATAGAAGCACATATGTAGGGGGAGCTAATACTATCGAAATTGAAAATTGATTTCATTTCATATCTTTGTGATGGTTGTCATCAATTACCAAAAAGGGGGAGATTGAAAGCCCAAGTTTGGTTTTGGTAATTAATGACACCAAGTTGCTAATGCCATATGTTAAGTGTTTTGAGTTAGGCACAAGCAACACACGTGATGAAGGAGCATGTGGCATGGAGTGATGGCCACAAGATCACAAGTGGTGGAGATGCACATAATATGATGAACTTGATGATCAAGTGGAGGAGAAGGATCTAAGAGCGCAAGGCAAAGGTATAACCATAGGGTTTTCCTTTTGCCGGTCTAAGATGAGTAGAGAAGTGATTGACCGGATTTAGGATACATAGCCGACTATAAAGAGGGGCAATCACGGTTAGCTCGGAAATCAAGTGCCACTAGATCAATGTCTTGAGCATATGCATTAGGATCTAGTAAAGAGCTAACATAACGCCTTGGAAAATGATTGTGAAATGCTAACACACATGCACATGGAGGTGTACACTTGGTGGTGTTAGCACATTTGCGAAGGCGGTGGTGTTTGAGCGGTAATAAGGGGTTTGGGGTTCGCTCTCCCTCCCGCCGAGCGTGCGAGCGCGGGATTCAGGCGTTTTCGAGAAAATGAAATGCCTATTTTCTATTGCGCCGGAGGCGAGAAAAGGTGGCGAAAGTCTGAAATGTTTTTCACTGAAAAACAGCGATCGGACGCTGCACCGGACGCGGTCTCGGTTTGACCGGACGCGTCCGGTCAGTTCAACGCGGCGCGAGCACTAGGGTTTATGACCGGACGCGGGTCTGGCCTGACCAGCGCGTCCGGTCAGTTCAACTGGGCGTAAGAGAGAAGCGAGCGACCGGCGCGTCCGGTCCTTCACGGGACCGGAGCGTCCGGTCACGCGTCCAGAAACACAGAGCGAAGCGGAGTGACGATCGGACGCGCGGCGCGTCCGGTCACGTGCGATCGGACGCGTCCGGTCGCAGCTGGAGCTTACTGGAACGCGACCGGACGCAGGCACTGTCGCGTCCGGTCACTCGGTTGAGCGCGTCCGGTCAGGGCAACGGCTAGTTCTGACGCGCACTGTTCACGTTTGTCGTGTAGTGACCGGACGCGTCCGGTCACCCTGACCGGAGCGTCCGGTCAGCACGTTTTTCGCTGCGTCGTCTGTAACGGCTAGCTGCGTACCCCTTCATTATAAATAGACGTTGGCCGGGGTTTGAGGGTAACTCTCGCACACTTTGAGACATAGAGACATACTTTGAGCTAGAGAACAACCCCTCCACTCATCTCTTTGCATAGTTGCACATCTTGAGTGAGATTGAGTGAGATTCAAGTGCATTGCTTGAGAGTTGCATCCTAGAGGCACTTGATCTTCGAGTTGCTGCGGATTTCTTGTTACTCTTCCGTGTTTCCCGACACGGTAGACGGCTTGGAGCAGCGGAGGTGATTGAGCTCGCAATTGGAGATTGTTGGAGCCTTCACCAAGTGTTGTAAGGGGTTCTTGATCCTTCCCCGCGGGAGTTCGTGAATTGGATACTCTAGTGGAGCTCGTGGCTTGGAGGATCCCCATCTTGTGTGCGGTTGTGCGGCGCCCGCCGAGGGCTCGACTCTTGATAGTCGATTAGCTCGCGAACCGACAAGTGGGTGTATCGCCACAACGGGGAGTAGCTTGCCGGGAAGCAAGTGAACCTCGGGATAAATTCATGTGTCATTCTCTTCCCGAGGATTTCTCTTGTGTGATTGATTGATTGGTACATCTCATCTCTACACGACGGTATAATCAATCAAAGCTCTTCTCTCGTATTACTTCTTGTTTCTAGCTTATAGTTGTTGTTGTGTTTAGTGAATAGCCTTGTACTAGACTTGTGTAGGTGGCTTGCTTAATTAGTTAGAGCTAGTGCTTTTGCTTCGCCACTTTTCGTACTAACTCGTGGTTAAGTAATTCTTGTAGAAGTTTTAAATAGGCTATTCACCCCCCCTCTAGCCTATTTGGACCTTACAGATGTTAGAGCAACTCCGAAAGATTAGGTAAAAATAAATGCTAAATCTCTGGATTTAGCCATCATGTAAAATAGGAAACTCCCCCTAGAAGAAGAGTGCTACAATAATCTAGCTAAACATTTTTCTTTTCTTTATTTAAATCGGCCACATAATCAAAGACGTTGAAGGTCTCAAGGTTCGATAGCTTGGTCCTCCCAATATTCGTGTTCGCCACTGCCGCCAGGTGAGGCCGTGAGGCTCACAACATCGCACGACATGACATGGATCGTCCAATCCATGGCATTAAGCTTGCAGGTGGGTTGGTTCGTGGCCGCTAACCCGCATCGCTTGTCACAAAGTTTATTGGTGGGTTTGCGGCCAGCCACCAAGCTATCTACTTTGCGGACAAGCCTTCCCCGGACATAACATACTTAACTGCAAAACCCGCAGGACCTGCCGCACACACAGCATCCCTTGAAATCTCTGGTGGCCAACAAGTGAAAGAAAGCTGCAAGGTACAAGAACAAGATCATAATAACACGCAACATGACCGGCACGACAACGAACCAGTTGACCTTGTTGGCGCCGTGCTAGAGCGCAGCGAGGCCCGTCGACACGAATGAAGGCGCCCTCCAACGCGGGACCGTTGCCACCACGAAAAAAGCACCTGCCCATCGATCCATGCATATGTAGTTAGTTTGCTAGCTATAGCTCTCAAATGATAAATCGATCTCTGCACTGAAAATACGTATGTGCAGGCGCATATATACGATACGTACGCGATGCAGGCCTTGCGGAAGCGGCTCATCGGCCGCAGGGGGAGCTCGTCGCCGGTGTCATCATCAGGGACCTCGAGGATGAGGCGCGCGTGGCAGTTGCTACGATGACGACCTCTAGCTATGGGCCGCTAGTGTTCGTCGCCGTCGTGGAGGAACAGCCGTAGAGCGGGTCGAGGAGGGTGACGTCCGATGCAACTATCGTGACAGCACTAGCAGTAGGGTTCAGGTCCTCAGGGAGATGCGGGTTCCTACGGTTCTTAATAGCTTTCTCTCTTGTCCAACGGGCTCGGCGGAATGAAAGACACTGGGCCACAAAGAAATTGTAGCTGAGCCACAACAGCCATGAAGATAAATTCTACTAGACGAGCGGGCAGGTTACGTTAACAACCCGCCCCGCCTACAATCGTACATGGCATCGCCGGCCGGCTCATAGCAAAGGTGGGTATGTACGGGAGGCCAACCAGTGCCTGACTCTTGGCCGCTCAGCCACTTGTTGGTAACAGTTGGCCCCTGCCCCTGGCCGCTCGCTGCAAAAGCGATGCCGACTGGAGAGCCTGGCGCGCGGAGAAAGAAATTGAGCGTGGGAGAGGCGAAGCCCGCGCGCAGGAGTCAATTGGTGCCGCGGATAGCAAGCAGGTTTCGCTCGGCAAAAATGGACAGCGCGGGATACCCAGCCTGGAAAAAATTAAAAAAACGAGATGGAAAGACTGTTGGACTGCCTTGTTGTGCCACAATAGCTATAATAAATAGCCCTTATGGATGCATTTAGCTAACCTGTTGAAGTTGCTTTTACTGTTCTATGTCTAATGGGGATGTGTTCAACATTGCATGTTCCTCTTTTTTTTTTAAAAAAAAAGAATTGCAGGTTCGGGACGTTCTGCTGAGATCAGAAGTTACTTCTTCGCGTGCTTAATTTTGGAACTACGGGTGATCTGTGCTGGATCTAAACGGGAAAAAAAGTGGGGACGAGGTCGTGCTTCTCTCTTTGCGAGTTCGTCAGTGTCAAGAGAATACTGCTAGTGTTAGCGTCCCACGTTCTGGAAACGGAAAATTCGTTCAGGATGTTTGGTCTATACGGGACGAGCACGAGTGATGGAGACACCACACTCCCTTTGTGCTACCGCGCATCATATCACATCACAGTCACCATCACCGTGCCATTGGACTGCAGCTGCTCGGAGGACTTTGCGACACGGCTGTCGTTCTCGGCGAGGCCATGAGCGTTGACTGACTTTTCAGTCTTCCATATATGGGCAAAGAACTTTCCATCCCCATAGACAAAACCTTATTTTTTTTAAAAAAATCTTCAGCTATCCTATTCTTATACTACGATCCAAAGGTGACAGCGGTAGGATGTGATGCCTAGATTTCGACCATTATTTTCTCGCCAGAATTCACCGAACACGTACGCTTCAAAGAGTTTATATACCGAACACATATTGTCATAATCGCGGTGTTAATAATTCATTCATGCGTACCCGCTGGTCGCCGTCGTCGTTAGAGCCGCTTGGAGCTAGACCAGAGTGCGTAGACCAGCCGCGGGCGCCGGGCGGTCAGACATTTTGACCGGTTCCGGTATTCATCATGGCCCACCACGGTAGACGAAGAGGCGCACACACACGACTACTACACGAGACGGTAGACGTTTGAATTGTACCCAAACACGGCACGGACACCCTCTTTTTCCCTCCTCTAAAAAAACATCCCATTGGCTGGCGCGCTGGGAACGACAGCCGGACAGGTGGGTCCAGGCCGGCGCTGGCTTTTCTGCGGCCGCGGGGGGGTGTAGACCCGGCCCACGGACGGGACGGGGTTTATCTCCCTGTCACGGGACGGGAGCGGACTTTTGACTGTTCTCCAGCTGGCCTTGTGCGGAGGCGGGCCCACCGCGCAGTGATCCATTCTCCCCCTTTTCTAGGGATGAAAACGGATCGGATACGGATGAATATCACTGATATCGTATTTATTTTCATATTTATGTCCGGATTCGGATTCGAATACGGATAGTATGAAAAATGTCGGATAGAATACGATTGAATATCGACATCATAGATATGTGATTTAAATATTCGGATACGAATACGGTATCGGATGTTAAATATCCGGACTCGGATACGGACGGATTAAAACCTCTCTAAATGAATTCGGTCTCGAATACGGTCGGAAAATATCCGTACCGTTTTCATCCCTGCCCTTTTCACAGCTCTCGGGATCCGGACCTTAACTAACCTTTGCCGCCAAACCTGCTGCACTGTAGCAGCACAGCATACTGCTGCTGGTGTACGGTACAGCTCGGATCTCCGGTTTCGTCCTTTGGCTTAAGCTAATTTCTCACTTAACATGTCGTGGTGTAACGAAGCATTAGGTTAGCCCAATGATTCTCAATTATAATATAGAAAAAACGGGGACCTTTCCTTTTTTTTTTTTGTCTCCCGTAGAAATCCAATCACGAGCCGGTGTGTCCGGTCCACGGACGGATCAAGCAAACGTGATGATTTTCCGAATCGATGCGCGCGCGTGCAGTGGCAGTTGGCCAGCTGCAGGGGGAGCTGTACGAAGCGACGCCGTCACTCGGAGAATGACGAGACGGGCGTACCGAGGACCGTGTCCACGAGATCCCCGGCGCCCGCAGGCCGCCATGTCAGCAGATGCCCGGGGCCCGCACCTCCCCTGCTCCCCTCCCTCCTCGCTCCTCCCACTAGCAGACTAGCTCCATCAAGTCACCCACCCCACCACTCCCCGGAAAGCACGCCGCCCGCGCCTTCCCGCCGCGCAGCCCTCTCGCTTCCACGCGGGCCCCGAGGGCTTCCTGGTCCCGCACGTCGGTGACTTCCTGTGGAGGTCGCCGCGGTGGGGCGTCCCCTTGCTCCGAGAGCGTAGGCGGTGGTCCCACCGCGGAGTAGAAGAACAATTTTAGGTCGGCACACACACGCGCGCACACAGCCGCACTTCGTTTCCAGCTACAGAGAGAATCCGTCCCCGAAAAGAAAAATAAATCTCCCTTCCATTCGAGAGAGAGGGAGGAGGAGCACGCCGTGAGCTCAGGAAGGAGAGGGAGAGAGTCAGAGAGAGGCCGGCGGCGGCGCGGCAGATCGGGCAGCGCCGTGTAGCTCGCACCGGTGGGGGGACCCACGCGCCCATGCTTCGGTGAGGTGGTGGGGCCCGCTTGGCGCACGAGTTGGAATGGCGGCGGCGGCGGGGAGGTGGTGGGCGGTGGTCCTTGCGGTCGCGGTGCTGCTCGGGCCGGGACGGGTCGTCGCCAACACCGAGGGTGAGTCCTGCCTGATCTCACAAATACTAGTAAGCCGTGCGCTGCCGCGGTTTGGATTCGTCCCAGGTTCGAAATCTGTACATCTGGGATGGAGCATATGAGCTTGATTCTTTTACTGGTTTGATTGATGCTCGTCGGTATTGCCTGCTCTCTACTCTTGCTTCCGGTCGTGGTGATGTATTTGGCGGATATTTGCTGTTTATGCATAGAGCGTACGTTTCGTTATAGCTCTGCCTCGATGGATCAGAGGAATGAACAAGCCGCGTTCAGTTGATTTCGAGGAAAACGTAGACTTTTTGTTCGCTGTAGTTCTTTCGTTGTGCCATATACTTTTCTCGTTTGGGCGTTCAGCCCATCGTTAAGTCTACTTCCAATAGCGATGCAGCGAGAGACCACCAAGCTTAGCCTAGTTCGTTTGTACTATAAAAAGAGGAATTCTGCTAATATCGTCCTCCAGAATTAAGGAGTTCATTCGGATTGCTAATGTTGACTTTGAAGTGAGACTGTTTGACCGGTTCTTTCAGCCGGTGATAAATAACTTTTTGCTAGTACTGCGGTTGGGATGTTATTGCTTATTGGCCATCTCTCTCTCTCTCTCTCTCTCTCTCTCTCTCTCCACAGATGGTAATTGAACAGTACAGTTCTATAGTATGTGTCCCCATGGTCTACCATGAATAGAAGAACATCAAACACTGTAGTACTAACAATGGATGGGGCCAACTGTAATAACTACTAATCTCTGTGCTTTGGAACTTCCTGACTATGGTTTCTTACCTTACCTGTTTTGGAAATTTCAATCACATTGTTTTTTCCTAGGCGGCCTATTTTTTTTTCTAAATATTTTGCATACAAGCTCATCACGGATAAAATTTCTTATATATTTTTTCATCTTAACTGGGAATATACTTGCTGCTGATAATGCTACCTTTCGTCCACAGGTGATGCTCTGTACAGCCTGCGGCAGAGCTTGAAAGATACTAACAATGTCTTGCAGAGTTGGGATCCCACTCTTGTTAATCCATGTACATGGTTCCATGTTACGTGTAACAACGATAACAGTGTTATCAGAGTGTAAGTTGATGAAAAAGCTCTCATGTATTCATTTCAAAGTGTTAGTGATGTTCACCTCTGGTCTAAATGTCCTCCCTTTCACAGTGACCTTGGAAATGCACAATTATCTGGTGTCCTAGTGCCACAACTTGGTCAGCTGAAAAATCTCCAATATTTGTAAGTTCTGCATGTGTTGGTTTCACCAACAGTTTCAAGATGGGGATTTTCTATCTCTTGTATGTGCCGTCAGAATAATTATTTTAAGAAAAGTGCTCCAGTAATCCCTTCTAAAAAATTATAACTGACCCTAAAGCACCCTTAATTGATTGGTTTATTTTGAATTACCTCCTGAGCCTGGCCCGGCCCCTCGCAATCCAATTCTTCACGTTCTCTTAGTTGTGGGGCATGATGGCTTGATCTGTGGATCAGACATGGCTGGTAACCATGGTGATTCAATTTGGGACTGGAGCACTGAAAATTTGTTGGCCTGGGAGGACAGTTTGTCGGACACCACCAGCAGATGACGCTCTATGGCGGACAAAATGCATACTTCTGTTCACCTTTTGCCTATATGGATTTCATTCTTAGACTTCCTTTTACTTGGCCACTCGGTGCTCATTTGAGGTTGTGCTTCCAATACTATTAGCTTATTGCAATCTGTGTCAGTGAGTCAGTGACATTAGGATGTTGTGCACTAGCCACCTGCATGCCTCTGCACTCGCCAAAGAAAACTGCCAACATTATTGGGGGGGGGGGGGGGGGGGGGGGGGGGGGCGCGGGGAGGGGGAGGAGGAGCTGGGGAGGGTTTTTGAGGATTACTGGAGTACTTCTCTTGTTTTAAATGTGAATTAGAGGTACGCTGTTTCAAAAACAAATTATCCATTTAGAAATTAGTAGATCTTAAAAAAAGTTTTATCCTTTACATTTTATGCGTAACTCTGCTTGTTAATTGCTGTATACATATCTTCATTTTGTAATTGTGTCCTTTTACATTTGAGAATTTATTTATATTACCTTTTTTTTTTTGTAATAGGGAGCTTTACAGCAACAACATAAGTGGGACGATACCCCCTGAACTGGGGAACTTGACTAACCTGGTCAGTTTGGATCTGTATATGAACAACTTCTCTAGCAATATCCCTGACAGCCTGGGGAATCTATTGAAGCTGCGTTTCCTGTAAGACTCATTTTGTTTACCAATTACTAGCACCCTCTTATGTTGTTTTACTTGCTGCGGTTTAATGTTTAGACACTTTTCAGTTTTATTTTTTTAAAAAAAAATTCTGGTTGTTTTATATAGACTTTTGATCTCTTTGTCAAGAATGGCCTCTGGATTTTGTAACCTGAAAAACAAGAGGAACTTGTGATGCTGCATTTGCTAATTTCTGTGACATGTTGGTATTTGATTAACTTTGTTGTTTTCCTATTTGATAGATGGACTTATGTGTTTGCTTCTCCTCCTTTCTCCTACTCTTTCCATGCTTATTCTATATTTATGGCAGTTGTATCATTGAATTGTATTTTATCAGCACTACTCATGCTGTCTTTGGAAAAAAAAATCATTAACATTTTTATTTTTATTAGTGTCTTCTGTGCTCTTATATTTTGGTAAAGTCACAAATTTATTTGTTCTGTGCCTATGTGCAAGGATAGACGTCTTAACAACAACAGCTTGGTTGGTCAAATTCCTGTATCCTTGACCAATATCTCCACTCTCCAAGTACTGTAAGTAGCATGCACACTTCTCTTGATGTTTGTTATGTATTGAATGAATATATAATATAAATATCATGAAAATGCAGGGATCTCTCGAACAACAACCTCTCAGGACAAGTCCCATCAACAGGCTCCTTTTCACTCTTCACCCCTATTAGGTCTTTATCTGGACGATTCACTGATCCTTAGCCTAAACTGTATCTTCAGCGTGCATGATAAATATTACCTGTTTGTTACAGTTTTGCCAACAATCCATTCCTTTGTGGCCCTGCTACTACGAAGCCCTGCCCTGGGGCTCCTCCCTTTTCCCCGCCTCCTCCATTCAATCCTCCATCTCCCCCAACCCAATCAACTGGTAGGTTTTTTAATCTACCTGTATTCTCATTAGTACACTGAAACTTTAGCATTCTGGACGACATGTAATTCCTGGATTTATGTCTACTATTAGGTGCCTCTAGCACTGGAGCAATCGCTGGAGGTGTTGCTGCTGGTGCAGCATTGGTGTTTGCTGTTCCTGCAATTGCATTTGCAATGTGGCGCCGTCGTAAACCTGAAGAGCATTTCTTCGATGTTCCTGGTCTGTATCATATGGTGTACTTTTTTGTTAACCCACATTGCCTGTTTGTTCATCTGCTGGCCCGTTTTGCTTGTACTTTTTTGTTAACCCACATTGCCTGTTTGTTCATCTGCTGACCCGTTTTGCTTGCTTCAGCCGAAGAGGATCCAGAAGTCCATCTTGGTCAGCTCAAAAAGTTTTCATTGCGGGAGCTTCAAGTTGCAACTGATAATTTCAGTAACAAGAACATTTTAGGAAGAGGTGGTTTTGGAAAAGTGTACAAGGGAAGGCTTGCTGATGGCTCTTTGGTAGCAGTGAAAAGGCTAAAGGAGGAGCGGACACCTGGTGGTGAGCTTCAGTTCCAAACAGAGGTTGAGATGATTAGCATGGCAGTGCACAGGAACCTTCTCAGACTTCGTGGTTTCTGCATGACACCTACTGAACGGTTGCTAGTCTACCCATACATGGCTAATGGGAGTGTGGCATCACGTTTACGAGGTACTTTGTTCTTTATTCTAAATACTGATTCCATAGCCCCAACTAAACAAGCAGAATATTAGCTTCCTGTTCTCATTAGTCTTTCTGATTCCATAGAGCGCCAGCCATCTGAGCCACCTCTTCAATGGGAAACAAGAAGACGGATTGCGCTTGGATCTGCAAGAGGACTTTCTTACTTGCATGATCACTGCGATCCCAAAATCATCCATCGGGATGTCAAAGCTGCAAATATTCTTTTGGATGAGGACTTTGAGGCAGTTGTGGGTGATTTCGGGCTTGCCAAGCTTATGGACTACAAGGATACCCATGTCACAACTGCTGTTCGTGGAACAATTGGACACATTGCTCCCGAGTACCTATCCACTGGCAAGTCCTCTGAAAAGACTGATGTTTTTGGCTATGGGATCATGCTTCTGGAGCTTATTACTGGCCAGAGGGCATTTGATCTTGCTCGTCTTGCAAATGATGACGATGTTATGCTTCTTGACTGGGTACGTAACTTTTCTTCTCAATAGTCAGTGTGTCATACAGTATTACTGCACTACAGATTATACATTTTTCTTTTGCAAACTTTATCCAACGACGGGTCGCGCTCGACCCGTGCCCGCACTCTCCCTCTCTTCTTCTCCATCTCCGACGGGCTTAGAAAGGTGTCGGGGGAGGCAGGCGGGCCCAGCGGTGGGGACTGGAGAGACAACGGCGAGGCGGAGGCGGGGGTGACGCCGCCGGAGCGGGCAGAGGAGGAGGCGGCCAAGCGGGATTGGGGTGGGGGCGACCATGGCCATGGCGACGGCGGGGGAGGGGAAGTAGGAGACCGCCGCGGGCATGGTAAGGTCTCACTGGAGCTCCACGGCGGGGCGATAGGCGGTGCCAACGGTCGTCGTCCTTTTTCTTTCATACTGTTTTGCTGTCTATGGGCTATATTTTATTAGTTTCTTAAAGATTGGTGTCAAAGCTAACTCTGTAATCATGAAGTGCCCTTAATCCATTTTCTTAATTAGAGAGCGTGCACTGGCAAGTGACAAGCTGGGCAGTTCACCCTCCAGGGGACATCCATCATGCCTACATACAATATGCTAATGCACAATCAGTCGCCCTGCCATATGCCTGCTGCATTATAAAAACTTGTTCAACTATCAGAACAATGGAACGAATGGATTGTTCATGACAAAAAACAAGCTGGCATAATGAATAATTCACAATTGGCATCTTGCAGGTGAAAGGACTGCTGAAGGAGAAGAAGGTGGAGATGCTGGTGGACCCAGATCTGCAGAACGCCTACGAGGAGATCGAGGTGGAGAACCTGATCCAGGTGGCACTCCTCTGCACGCAGGGCTCCCCGTTGGACCGGCCAAAGATGTCGGAGGTGGTGAGGATGCTCGAAGGTGACGGCCTGGCAGAGCGTTGGGACGAGTGGCAGAAAGTGGAGGTGGTGAGGCAGGAGGCTGAGTCCGCACCACTCCGCAATGACTGGATCGTCGATTCCACGTACAACCTTCGTGCCGTGGAGCTGTCCGGCCCAAGGTAGCCACTCCACGACTCCGATGAAAGAATTCAACACTGAATTGCCAAGATTCAGTCTAATTGCTGTTTGTGTATATGAAAGGTAGCTTTTGGAATTGTTAGCGACAATTTGGAGGGATGTTTTTTTTTAATTATTCCTCGCTAGCCTCAGAAGTTGGGGGGGTAGGCTGCAGTTGTGTTAAGGTGAAAATTCGTATATCTGAGGGTGAATTTCTAAAGCATTGTTGTAGTGGCCCGGGGAATGTAGCAGCGATCGTCCAATTATACTACGTGCTATGCAGAACACTTACGTTTTGCCATAGCTTAGTATGCCTTTTTGCATCTTGAAAAATCTATTTAAGTTTTCTTTGTGTAAAATTGCAATAGTATGTGTGTTATGGGCGTCTATGTTGTATCGTGTAATTCTCAAAAAAAAAAAATTGATAATCGTTGAATCAACGATAAACAACTAAATATGAGCCTAATATATGTACTAGGTGTTTGGCTTATGTGTCAGACTCACCGTTTAGGTCAATCCCAATGGAGGTTTCATAGAGATTTATGGACATTAAATACGCTGATGTGATACTGTATTGATTAAAAGAGAGATGATAAAAGAGTAGAGATAGTTTCATGGGGATAAAACTATTCTATACTTGTTTTCAAAATATGGATGTGTTGAAAACTAGACCATAAAACCTCCATTAAGACCGGCCTTACAACAGTCCAGGATGGAAAGCGAAATGAGGTGCTTCCTGTCTGTTTTTTCGGGATTCTATTTTTGGCGAAGATAGATCTGTGTTTACAAAGTATGGCATAAAACTTTAAAAGTTATCGTTATAGCAACCTTTGAACATTGTGTCTTCACGACAAATATTTAGTTAAATAATTTAGAAAGTCCTCCTATATGCCCGTGAGGCACTTCAGCAAGGCTCCTAACATGTCAAATCAAATAGCCGAATAGGCAAACTAAGCCATGTCATGACCTTAGCTAAAGTTTTCATTTGTTTCTGTATTCTCGCATATCCTGTTTTCGTTTCTATTCCTAGCTACCACGGACCCACGGTCCTAGTCCCGTTTCTGATGATCAAATCAAATATGAAAATGAAAACAGTTAAGCTGTTTTTTTTCCGTTTCTATTCGTTTTCATCCCTACCCAACAGAACAGGCGGCTCACTATTGATGACAGACAAATCCTCGTAGGGTCTGATCGGTAGATATTGCTGCAGCTACAATTTCCTCTTACCTAGGGTGCCAATGGTTGGATATGGACAGATACAAATGCAAGTAGGTACGTTTTTCTCGGGAATTGCTAGCGCTCGGACGTCCGTATGGACGGTACCGAACGGTCCAGCAGAAACGTGCCGCAGTCCCTCCGTATCGCTGCAGTCCTTCCCTGTCTGCCTCGTCCCGCCACGCATGCATACCCTGCCCCCGTCCGTCTCACCCTGCCTCGCGCCCGCTGCTCCTTCCCCCTAACCCCTCCTCTCTCACCGTGCGGGCAGGACCCAGGAGCCGGGATGATGACAAGAACGCCCTGCCCGCAAGACTCCAGGCGCGCCGCGCCCCCCATCCGCCAGCCCTCGGCTCGTCGCGCCCCTTCCCTCGACGTCGGGCCATACCCCCATGACTCTCTGAACATACCTTTGAAACACGAAACACTTGCAACATGAATGCAACATGCGTATGAAATAGATGAAACATTTAAAACACACACTTGCAACATGTGTGTGAAACATATGCAACATCTAGATAAAACACTTGCAACTTGCAACATGAAAACACTCATTGCAACATGAAAATACTCATCGCAACATAAGACTGAAACAGCTTAAGCATTTTGAACATACTCGTGTAACATATGTGTGAAACATATGCAACATCCGAATAAGCACACTTGCAACATACATATAAAAAAGCAGATGAAACATTTGGAACAGACGCTTGCAACATACGTGTACAACCATTGCAACATGTGTAACATCACAATCACAATCTATTTTTGCAACATCCATATGAAACACTTGCAACATACCTTTGAAATAATTAAAACATACTTTTGCAACATGCGCTTTCCACGTAATTTCTCCTTGCTGCTCAACAGAATGGAGGCTCGTCAGTGTGTGGTGTTCACCGAAGACAGTGGCCCGGTAGCGCTAGTAGGTGGCGGGCCAGCGGCAAGGGCTACACGTTGCGGAAGGGAGGCACCGGCCGCACGAGCGGCGGGGAGTCCGTGGCCGCGCGACTTGAAGAGGGCCGCGCCTGGTAGGGCCGGCAGTCGAGTGCCGCGACTCGGAGGTGGCCGTGCGCCGTGCCTGGCAAGGCCGGTGCCCGAGTGGTGCGCCTCGAAGACGGCTGAGCAGTGCGCCTCAGAGGCGGCCGCACGCTGCGCCTTGGAGAGCCAGTGGCTATGTGCTCAGAGACGGTAGGCGAGTGGATGAGAGTGACAGGAAGAGGAATGAGTGAATAAGAATAAGTGAATGAACAATTTTTTTTTAAGAAATGAAAGAGCGTGGGTTGTTGGTCTAGCGTCATGGTCCAGTGATGGAGCGTCCGAGCGGACGGACGCCCGGTTCTACCGTTAACAGCGCGTCATCTATCGTGCCACATCCAGCATTAACTTACGGCACAGCATCTACTCAAGACAAAAATAAAATCACCAAATCAATCATTTAACCCTGAATCATCATTTGAAAGAAAATCCTGTACGTATCTGCTACACCATGGAAGCGAACAATACATGTAGAATTTCTATTATACACTATGTACATCTTTATCTGTTATTATAGCATCTACATACAGCTATCATGCAACGGGAGGCCGTGCCTACGCTAAATCGTGCTGGGGGTAAAATGGTCAAAAAAGAAGGCAAAAAAGGTGACGTGACGACAACGTACAGCGCTGAAAAGTGACGGTTCAGTTCCACCGATTGATCAAGAACTCATAGCTCAGGCAGTGCCGGTTATAAGTCTCTCCTGCCGATCCAACTTCTTAACCTTGACAAGCCCGATCAGAACTTGCAGCCCGAAGAATGCGCAGAGGGAGTATGCAATGGTTGCTGGTCCCTGCAACGGTTATTGAAGATTTGAAGATCAGGTGAGAACAAATATGTGCTAGAAATTGATGGATGATATACTCCAGTTTGTTTACAAACTAACCCGGATTGAATTGAAGTACAACATTGTTGCAAGGTTCACCAAACTACCTGCAGCAACTCCCTGGATGACAAAGAGCAAGATTTAAGATACATTATGATGATATGGAACTTCAGGAGAAAAAAAAAGGTGCAGTATCAAAGAAAGAAAACAATCTCATGATATAAGGGCTGTTTCTCTTGATGACTTGACCAGATTTCTCGCATCGAATTTGCAGGTGTCCTCTGTCAATTTTGTTTTAACAATTCCAGTGCAGGCTAACTGAATTTGCATGCACTCAGTGACTGTCATCCAGCAGACAAGTTTGCCCTTGTCTTTTCATGGTTCAGCATGAAGTAAAATAGGAAAAAGTTAAACAATATATTAATAATTCTGAACTCACATATCCAATTGTTTTCTGTACAGCGGCAACTCTTTGAAATGCTCTTTCCGATTCCAGTGTTCTGACACGAAGCTTGAGTTCACCTTGCTCCTGTAAAAAAGCAGTTCATTGAGTTCAATCGTACAAACTTTTGTCAAGAGGATATGTGCAAATAACACCAATACACAACAAAATAATGTTGGCAAATGATGCACATACCAAACGTTCAATAATTTGTGCGAGCTTTTCAATTCTGTCGGGTTGGCGGAACAAATTGTAAAAGGCACGGGACTGCCTTTCCCATCTCTTCTTTGCATCCTGACATAATGTTGCAATCAAAAGCACTTATAACACTCAGTATGAAAATGCTTAGGAGATATGCTATCATAGAGATAGGTTAACAGCTTTGACCAAATGTTGAAACTTGCCTTCACAACTACTTCGACGCCAGCTTCATTAAATCTTAGCAATTCCTTGGCGTATCTAGCAAATTTAACAGACATGTCAAGTCAGCACCAGAAAAGGTCAAGCTGAAAATATAAAGATGTGCAACCTTTGCATGTTTTTGAAAAAGTATTGAGATGCTAGTAATGCAGCAAGTACTCACGGCTTAGCAATTTCTGTAATATCAAACCTAGGATCAAGGCCTTTCCCAATACCATCTAGAACTGCATAAAATGGAGAAAGCCTGAGTAGAATGACAGTATAATAACAATTTCCTTGTACACATGTAAATTATTAGACATTGAAACCTGAGAATGCTCTGACCACAAATGTAAATGTGGCAGGGAAGCGAAATGGTTGATCAGCAGCAATCGCCAAAAGATCCTCTCCTGCAAAATTTAATTCAAGTCAATATAATAAAATTTGTAGAATAAACCCTGACATATTTCCATCTATCAAGTCTGTTGGTAGGTCACAACATTACCGATTGCAGCAAGTCTCTGCTTCCTCTTTTCAAACTTCTCCTCCTTAGTTAATTGCTTCTTAAATCCCAGTTCTGCTTTTGCCATCTCTCTCTCCTTCCTTTGTGCTGCTAGACGCTCTTCAAAGCTATAAATAATAGACGCAAGAAAGAACCAAGTCAAACATCATGCTCATCTTGTTAAAAAAAACATCATGCTATTCCAGTTCAACAAACTCCATTTGCTATAACTACAAGGTAACATCTTCTCAAGGGCGGTGTTGTATTTGGCTACTCCTTTTTCTTTAATGAAAAAACACACAACTCCCAAGCACATTTGAGGAAAAAAATAACTTCTCAAGGAAAAGTAACTACCTATTAAGGAAAAATTGAGCTGTTCTTCTGACAGCAGTCATATCTCCGGTAGGAACAAGGACACCCATTTGAACCATTGCTTTAAGCACCTGCAGGAATACAGGATTCAACACTTCCCAGAACATCACAGGGTAAAAATTATCATCTGCTGGCTATTATGCCCAGAGAACTAACTTTGTCAGGATCCTTTTCATAAACTCCATAGAATACTTCAAGCAATCCTCCCCGAATATTTTGACTGATACTGGAAGTTGGAAGAATGAAGATTATTATCCATACTGAGATGCAAAATTTCTCGTGAAATGAAACTTGTGTGTGTGTGTGTGTGGGGGGGGGGGGGGGGGGGGGGGGGGGGGCGCAAATGTTACCTTCCCATCATCCCAAAGTCATAGAAGATAAGTCTCCCTCCATTGACATCATCAACAGCAATGTTTCCTGGATGCTGTAAAGAAATCACCATTAGCTTTTAACACAGAGTATAGCAACTACTTTATTACAGATACGTACTAAAAAGGAGCAAGAAGACAATAGGGATGATTCAGTCTCTTCAAATTTGTATTATAACTTTATAAGACATACTTCCTCCGCTCACAAATACATGTCCATTATGGCATTGACACGGTCTCCACTCTGATACTTTGACTAGCAATTTCTATGAAATATATCATCTTCGTTGAAAGAATTGTATATTGTGGAAGTATTCTCCATAAAAGATCTAGTAACGTTAATCTTATGTTTTCAGTCTATATAAAACTTTATATATTGATGGTCAAAGCTAAAAAAGTTTGACTTAGGACAAGTCTAGATGAACATATGTTTGTGATAGGACGAAGTAATAGCACATTGGATTTTGTCTATGGCTGAAGCATATTGCAAATAGAGTGAGCCATAACTGCCAAGGTTAGGAGGATGGCAAAGGCATAAATTCAATGATACAGCTTTTCTTAACAAAATATTATATTTCTACTTCATTTGAAAACAGACCAATGCATGGATAGACATGAAGTGAAGGATTATGCGAAGATGAGAAATAACCATAATGACTAAAGCAGTGTTTGTGGTGAATATACAGGGTGACTAACCGGGTCAGCATGGAAAAATCCATGGGACAAGATCTGCTCAAGGTAGGACTCAACAGCATAACGGCCTAATCTGAAAGTGATCCACATTGACCGGAAGCAACAAAGTCAGTTGGCACAGAAAATTTAGTTCATGGCTGACGGTTATACAGTACTTACCTTTTTCTATCGACTCCTAACTTATCTAACTGCTTTATTCTGTTAATTTTAATTCCTGGGACATATTCCATTGTTAAAACCTGCAATGAAAATAAATAAAAAAACCTAAAATCTTTATTCCACCAAGTTCCTTGTTGGATCTATTTTGCATTTTCTGTGTGTAGAAGAAACCTGAGGTGTAGTGTACTCCCAGTAAATTTCAGGAACCTTCACATATTCCAATTTTTTGAAGTTCTCAGCAAATTTTTCAGCGTTAAATGCTTCCTTCGTATAGTCTATTTCCTGATAAAAAACATGAACTGATTACATGATCAGCAATAGACGTAGTCAAACAAGTCTAAGACAGTAGCACATGATCATACAACTAATTACCTGATATAAAACAGATGCACACTCATCGTAAATAGCAACCCAGTCTCTCTTGGCGCCATCTGACTTTGGATCCACTTTCTGAAGGTATTCAGCTATTACCTATCCAATTCAGTTATTTGTCAGCAAATGGTAAAAAATGGAAACACATTTAAGTAGGTAAATAGGCAACACATAACAGACATACTTTTTTTTGGTACTAGTAAACAACAATAGCACCTATGTGTGCATCTTTAGATGCAGAGGCCAGGATGTTTTATTTCATTATCTAAAAAATGAAAACAGGGTATGCTACAGGATTAGTAACATAAATAACTTACCCTTAAATTCTTCAGATCAATATCGAACAGCTCCTTCAGACCAGGCCGTTGCACTTTGATCACAACCTCTTGGCCATTTAGACGTGCCCGATGAACCTGGCCTGGCAAAAAGGGATAGATTATTATAGTGTCAAGTTGCTTATTAAAATAAAAAAAAATTACCGAGGCTAGCAGCAGCTATTGGTTCAAAATCAAATCGATCAAATATCTCATTTACAGATGCCCCCAGCTCTTCTTCGACAATTTTTACAGCTGTCTCGGAAGGAAATGGAGGAACTTGATCCTGCAAAAATAGGTAATAATTCCATGGTTCAATCATAACAGGGGTATAAGCATAGGAATGTGCATTAACAAAAATATATAGAGAAAAAAACAAGATAACTTCTAATAACTACACAAGACAGCTATTTTCTTCACATGGGGCACTGAGCCACTGATAAATGCTAATTTGCTACACCAATGTACAGGGCACAATCTGAGACTTGCAGATTTTGCCATCCACTAGGCTGATCTAGTAAACTGAACTAAATTTAATGCATATTTCAGCTTATGCATAATAGAGGGTGGTCAAATTGTTTAATAACAGGAGAGCAATTCCTCTAATGAGCCAACCCATCAATTTTAGAGTCTTTGCAGTTTAATCTATTTTTTCTCGAACACGCAGGAGAGGCGCGGATCTTTATATTAAAGAGAGAAAAGCAGTTTACTAAATTTTGGAAAAGCACCAAAGCATGTCTGCAATCAGAATAAGTTTCAACACACAAACCTGTAACTCCGATAGTTGATCCACATATTCCTGTGGGAGAATATCCACTCTGGTGGAGAATTGTTGCCCTATTTTGATGAATGTGGGGCCTAATCTCAAAAGACTCTCCTTTAGCCACTTGGCAAGAACTTTCCTCCTCATTATCTTCTTCTCCTCAGTCATCCCGCCTGCAGAAGTTGACTTAGAGCTTTATTGAAGGTACACAATTTTGAAAAAACATGTAGGTAATTCTTCAATGTCAGAAACATCTAAAAATTGAAAGCATTATGAACACCATTTTGTAAAACTATGAATCCAGTGTGTTGGCTAGCATGCCACACATGCTGTTGTATAAGATGAAGGATTTTATTCAATTGTATTCGCCAATGTTCGTAACTTGTACGAAAGATACCTGTGAGCCAAATACATCGCTAAATGGGAAGAACTTATTGTTAATTTCCGCAGATACAAAAACAAACTTCTATAGGTTAGTGTATTTTTTTTAGTGTTCAGTTGAAGTCACTAACCTCTGTAAGTGAACTTTTGGTTGTTGAGCCAAGCCTTGAATATAAATGTAAAAACGAACCCCCATATTTCCAATGTTCTTTGAATTGTTGAATAGGTTTTAAACCGATTCCAGCGACCACCAGGAGCAACAGAAACCTGCAAGGTTTAGTTATTCAACTCAAAGGGGAAAGGAAAAAGAAGCACAGTGCATGCCACAAAACTCCAGCTATTTTCATCAGATAATTGGACAGCAATATATATCAGAGGCTAAGGGTAAGCTGGGTCCGTGTATCATCTACTCAACCTGACACAGTAATCTAAGTAACAAACCAGCCAGCCTGTTGCATTTTGAACACCGTGCCCTCAATTTTCGTTCCAGAGTGCTTGTGGATGCTGCAACTTACGTAGTAGTTTCTGAAGGTATGTGATGCTGATACTATACTCTTACCTAAATCTGAACTTCATTCCAATGCACTTGTTCCAAACATACATCGATGTCACCCTAGTCAAGCTGCCTCACTAACTTTTGTCAAAGCAGCCCCTTATCCTATCCCACATGATCACCCACTTAGAACTGTCACTGGAGAACACACGCAGCTATGCAAATGATAAGCCGTTAAGCAAACAGAAATTCACCTCTCCGCTGCTCTGCTTGAACCAGGCATCCTCCCTGCCGATCTCCTCCACCCTCTCCTTCCTCCTCCTCTCATCCTCCGCCGGCGGGACCGGGACCACGGCCACGCTGCTCGCGGGCGCCGCGGGCTTCTGCGTCACCGCCGCGCCGTCACCGCTGGCGCTCCCGTCGCCGTTGCCGTTGCTTCCGAGGTACGCTTGGACGGCGGCATCGTCGTACCCGAGCCCGCTCCCGTTCCCGTTGAGCCCGTAGCGCTTGGCGTCTTCCTCGGCCGGCGGGGGCGCGCGGTCCTCGAGGACGGCGCGTACGAGGCAGGACCCGCGTGATCGCCGGCGGAAACACGGGAGTGGAGGAGGCGGGGGCCGCGGGCGGAGGCGGAAGCGGCGGAGGCGGAGGTGGTCTGGGACGGAGAGCGAGGATGGGGCGACGAGGGAGGCTGCCGCCGCCGCCGCGGACGCGACGGACATGGCGCGCGGGAGGGGCGGAGCTAGGCGGCTAGCTAGGGTTTGGATATCGGGGGTTTTGGCGGGACGCGCCGAGGTGTGGGGTGGTGGCTTGGAGGAATGGAGGAAGGAGTGGTGGTGCTAGGCGGCGAGGCGAGGCGCCCCGGGCAAGCGGGAATGGGGAGAGACGAGAGAGGTGGTGGGTGGTGGGGGAGCCACGTGGCACGTGGCAGGCACCGAGGATGAGGCCATCTGACCTGGCGTTCCGTGATTGGGCTGGGGATGAGGCGAGGGGGCCCGCGTGGCGGGGGGGAATGCGTGGAAAGGTTTGTGGCCTCTAGACTCTAGTTCATCTCTTTTCGCCGTCTGTGATAAAGAAGTCTGCCTTTTGCTTCGTCGATGTTTTGTGCCGTTGCCCGTTGGTTAGTGTGATCTTTTGGATGGGATTCCGTGACCCATCGCTGTGATGGGGACCCTCTGTCTGTACGTGCCAACTGGTAACAATCCTCAACCTGCAGGTGCGTGTGTGCAACTAGTGAAACATTCTATTTTAAAGATTCTCTAGTGAATACATCATGACCGAATCCGTGGCGCAATGGTAGCGCGTCTGACTCCAGATCAGAAGGTTGCGTGTTCGATTCACGTCGGGTTCAATGCCCCGATCCTAATCCGGGACTGTTTTTTGTTTTCAATTTATCTTTTGCTCTTTTTAATGTAATATCATTACAACCTCACTCTTTTTTATAATACAAAATGATCTTCAGTCTTCACGGAGGAAGAGCCCCATAATCTGCTCGCGCAGATATTTTATTTATTTATTTATTTATTTATTTATTTATTTATTTTCATCTTTTTATTTTCCAAAGACAAATATTTGCTACACATATTTTTAAAATCTAGGTATATGCCACCACTTCAGGTAGGTGAAAGTTACCAAACGAATCGGTGGTATCAAGGGATCCGCCATTTTAAAAGGCGGTTTAAGTATATAGCCGGTTCGTAGAACGATATAGTGGATTTGCATAAATGGCCAATAAGTGAGACTATGGTAAGTTGTCGATGTAGCGCCCCGCGTCCTTCCACTATTTTCATACTATAGGGCCACAAAAAAGTCATCACTAGACCTAACACTAAGATACCAATGCCGTGTCGTTGTGTCTTGTAGCCAATTCAAACAACGGCAAGCCCTTTGTGCCATGTGTACCAACATTCCTTCTTCCCCACTAAAGAAGGACAAAATTCGACTGAAATCCACTTTGATTTAAAAAGAAAAAAAAGAAAAGACGGGGAGGAGTAGAGGACTAGAGAATATGAGGGAGGAGGAGAGAGTCGGAGTAGCGAAGCTCTGCCAAAATCTTGTTTCATTTGAGATATAATATGGAAACTTTTATTTCACATTTCATATTTGTACTTTGTAGATCTAGACGGTAATTACCTTTAGAATTAGTAGTAATCAGATTTAGTTTAACTAGTGGGCATATGTATTTGAGTTAGATTATGTTGTCTTTACGTTTGTTCTGGACCTAGCCCTTAGGTTACATTACTTTTTCTCCTAGTATAGTAGTATGTAGATTAATTTTTTAATATAATACTTTGGTCGTCATTTATAACTAGTATGAGATATGATTTCATAGTTTATACATCTATGTAAATTGTTATGGCTTAACTAGTATGAGATATGATTTCATAGTTTACTAGCAGATGCCCGTGCGTTGCTACGGGAGGTTTAATATTTTCAATGCAACAAGAGTATGGTAAGCAAATACTGGTCAAAATCAACAAACAAATATTAGAGCCTCCCCATCTCAGGAGTGCAGAATTGAACAACCCAAAGACAAGGGGTTACATAATTATTGTCAAATCAAGACTTGTAGGATCAAACATGATCTAGTAAAGAGATGATGATGATAATATAGAATCCAATTTCTAGTTTTTTTTGCTTTGTTCTGGCTCAGCTAATTTATAATTTCATAAATCATGCCACAAGCTGCAATTTCCCACTATCTTGGGTAAGTTGTTTCTTCTCCTCCTTTCCAAAGCTATGCACAAAAAGAAAAATGGAAGCCGTGAGCTAACTCGAGAACATTTGTACCAATTTTAAATAGCCATGTATGAAATTTACAAGATTGACATTGCAACATAAAAAGTATTTGTGTTGATTTTGCAGCTTTGACATTAGTAATAATTGGATGTGGTGTAAGTGTAAGATTCTACGAGAGAGGGAGAAGCATGGAAAATGGAGTAATAAGAGAATAATTAGAAAAGTCACAACTGAACATGTTTGCTTGATCTGAAGAAGAGTAACTGCCACCATATGTTAGGTAAATTTAACATTAGGAAATTAGAAGCCTAAGCAAGTCTGACTGGTATTGAGGAAAGCATCAGTCTCAAGATATGCAGGGCAAGCAAGAAGAACAGTGGTTCCAACTATTAGAGAGAATGTATAAGTCTGAAGTAATAGCTTCATCACGATAAAATTGGAATTTCATTACTCATCATGTTATTCATGTAAGTAAGCAATGCAATCGCTCAAGACATCACAAAAACATTGCATCAGTTACCTCATCTCCTTTGGATAAAATAAATCCTGATTCCTGTGCCTAGCTACAGGTGCAAAATTTGTAGAAAACATAAACTTTTTAGTTGGCATACAAAATCAACATAGCAATCCCATCTTCTCCATTTTCTGCCAAAGTTTTGTTGTTACCCTTTAAAACTAAGGATGAAAACGGTCGGAAACGGTCGAAAACGGACTTACGAAATAGAAAACGAAAGCGGTTAGTTCGGTACATTTCTACATTTTAGCAATTAAAGAATACAAAAAATGGTTCAAAATGGTTGTGAAACCAATTGAAACTGACAATTTTTTATGTTTAAAAACGGAATCATAATATAGAAAATGAAAACGGTCGGTTCAGGATATTTTCGTTCCGTTTTCATCATGATCTTAGTTGTAACAGAACCGACCAAATTATAAGAGTACAAGTACAAAAACAAGCGCCGAAACGCTTAATTTTTCGAACTTGAGCCCATATAATCCCGGTAGCCAATCAAAACCACGAAGGATTTCAAACCAACTCTTTTACAACCAAGATCGTATCATTCAACATACACATTACACGTTACATTTCACAAGTAGTTCAGAAGTTCGCTTACAACACACGGAGTCGCAAATTATTACAAACTGAGTTCATAAAGTAGCGGAAGCATAACACACGCATTTAGTTTAAATACTACTGCCAGTCTTACAGATCACCATCCCACAAAAGCATTAAGGAAAGTAACTAACAGACGATCACGCCCGAGTGATCTAGTCCTCGTCACCCGTGGGGTGGAGGCAGGTCTTGTAGAAGCCCTGATAAAGCATGTCATCTGCAACAGGAGGGAATAAACCCTGAATATTGGAATGTACTCAGCTAGATTTACCCGTCGAAATGGAAAATAAGAGACACCAAGGATCATGCAAGACTTTCATAAGTGGAGCTGGCTGACATCACCTTTGCGGAAAGACATAAGTAATTTAAACTCTTTTAACCTGTACTAGCAGTTATTTTTAACATTAACCTGTCATCTATCTTAGCACCTGTACTAAACACTCACTTAAGTATAATCAAACAATAATATTATTATATCTATAGCAGGTATAAATTTGTGGCAATATTATATTATTCACTTAACCATCTGTTCAATTTAATGAGATCTACGTTGCCGCTGCTCAAGTCAAGTGCTCACTAACCGGGAGCGACGGCGATTCAAATTGAATTCCTATCCAGCTGGAGGGGTATTTGTAACACTCATCGCGTAGGCCCCTGCCAGGGTCGCACAAGCCACCTTTCGTACGATTCAGTAGTCGCGGGTTCGAATGACACCGCATCCCCAAGGGCAACACTCTGCCAGGTGCTAGGGACTCTAACCCCCCCTTAGTCTCACGCCAATGTCCCCAAGCACAACATTTCTCTCCTCCAAGATGCGACCTTCCATTCGACTCCCGGCCTGAACCGAATTACCCGGCTTCGCGGTCGAAACGACTTATCCGGCCAACTAAGTGTTAGACTACGTTCAACATGACTCAAGGACGTACAGCGAATCGGTCCTTAAACGACTCAGACGGGTATAGCTCCGCACCCAAGACGTGAAGTGTCTTGCGGCTACACTATCGAACTCCCCCCGGTCTCAAATTTATTTTTAGGCATGGTTCCATCCACGATAGCCAACATAGCCACTCGTGACCCATTCCTACATCTCGCGGATGACCGGAAATCACCCGACTTCTACCGGACTAAGCAGGGCTAAGCATTAACACGTGCCTAAACCTAATGTAGGGTTTAAGTATGATATCTGGACAAGGACATGTATAATACAACAAGAGTTTTCATACAACTCCTACAACTTAATGCAGTAAACAAGTAAAAGTACTCAAATTTGATATATAAAACAAATGGGTCAGCATGCATCGGGGCTTGCCTTTCAGAAAAGAGGATGGGCGGTGATTTGGGCACTCAGGCAGATCGTCTACGGGCACTCCTTCGCCGGCTGGGTCCTCGGGTTCCGTCGGCTACTCCTGGTCCTCCTCCGGAACCGCTCCCTCGAACTCGAGGAGTGTCACCCCCTGCGGTACACCTATTGCATGAATGCACAATAAATCTCATGGATGCATAATGAATGCAACATGCTCAGAATGGAATGCATTTCAGCAATTTAAGTACTCTATTCAAGTTACTTCAACATTACGTATAAATCTCTTCTCCGGTAGAGAAGTACTTACCTAATCTACACAACCTAATATATAAATGTTCCTCTTCAGTTAAGACCCTAACACCTAAAAATCACAAGAACAACATTACTTAGGTTACCAACAACCAATCATAAAATATCGTAACCACATATTCTGGACAGCAGCTATGTATTTCTATCACAACTGGAGATTCCTAAATCCTAAAGGCATGACACAAGACAATCTGGAAAGCTTATAAAATACTCTACAATTCATTTTCAGACCTCAACACTTAATTCCAAAGTTTACCTAGTCGAAATTCTAAAGTTCCAGAAATCAGTCTCTCCAAACAGAGAGCAACCATTTCTGGATAGCCACTTTAAACAGCTATAACTCCTAGAATACTAGGCCAAATGCCATAAAATTTTGACACAAGCTAGCTTAACCAGTTTACTACCACTTTGGTATTCACAAGTTTCCCAGCAAACAATTTTATCAAAGTTTAAATCCAAAATTGCTACCAGCTGCCCAGAGAACCTAGAAATGTGAAAATTAAATATTTATTCATGTGTCAAACTTCATCTATGACCAAACCAATGATACTACTAGTTCACACATATCATGAAAACACCAGAAAGTAAGGTATGTCAACCCAGAACAATTATTTCAACACCTTTCTTAATTTACTTAATTAATTAAGTGGGAAATTAGACTCATATGCAACTGCTTAGAAAAATTCTATAAAAATTACAAGAGTCTCCTTGGCCTACTAGGAGGCTACTGTAAAAATTTGAACTAAAGTTATTTACAGAAACTCCCTACACAAAATTCACAAGCCAAAAAGGCTAATTTTTGCATAAATAGGAAACCCTATTGAAAAGTGTCAAAAAATAGATTTCATATTTTTCCTAGTACAATTCTAACCTAAGAACAACACTCCCAAAATTTTACCTTTAATGGAACTATAGAAAAATTATGAAAATTCATTCAAGTATCTCCTAATATAAAATAACAATATCATAACTTGAAAACTACTCAAGAAATATGATCCAAACTTTTACCAGAGCTAGTATATATATGAAATAACATACTCACCCAATTTCATAATTTTTGGAACACAAAAGCTCAAGATATGATTTAAACATTTTTGCATGCAATTTAAAACATATTTCAAAACCCTAATTAATTATTCTAGAAATTAAACATCACATAAGCATTTGATATTTTTTCTAGATACTACACTTTATTTGGAGCCCAACAAAATTTGGATCATAATTTTTGGATCTAAATTGCACGAGATATGGATTTTACCAAGTAACAATAAAATCTGTGAAACAATTAAAGAAAAACCAAAAACAAAAACTAAAACTCGTCAATGGGCCGGTTACCCCACGTGCGGCCCGCTAACGCGACAGTGCGGCCTCGTCCTCCACGCGTGGCCCGCGCTCGGCCTCCCGCCCGCGCACGCAGCTGCTGACAGGGCAGGTCCCCTAGTTAGAGAGACAGAGGCAGGGGGAACTCCGGTGAGCGGGTTCTCACCGCCGATGGCCCCTCCGACGAAACCGAGCACACCATCGTGCTCACCACCCCAAACCGCACCTAGACATGTCCTTTCCCCCAATGCTACCGCATCGGAGCGCACTTGCCGACGATGAAGGCGGACGACGGTGTTCCGGTGATGGTGCGCCGGCGACGGCGAGGTCACAACGCCTCGTCTAAGCTCGGTACGAGCTTCACGAGGGAACCAGGGATCTAATGGAGGGAGAAAGGGAGATTGGGAAGGGTCCTAGCTACTCTGACCACGGTGGCCTCGA
Organism: Saccharum hybrid cultivar R570; assembly: GCA_038087645.1. Taxonomy (NCBI): domain Eukaryota; kingdom Viridiplantae; phylum Streptophyta; class Magnoliopsida; order Poales; family Poaceae; genus Saccharum; species Saccharum hybrid cultivar. The sequence continues at coordinate 1,880,945 of JAQSUU010000191.1, read as the reverse complement.
ACTTCGGTGAGGTCTCGCACATGGCCGCGGTGGTGAAATCGGCCAATGCGGCCTTACCTTCGCTCAAACGACCCACGGAAGGAGTGGAGAGGTTAGAGGAAGGCGCTGTGGTGCTGCTGCTGGAAGGAATTGGGTCGAGGCACGATGACGATGGTGCACGAGCGCGAGGAAGCCCGCGGTGGCAAAGGCGTCTCGGTGCTCCGCCCTGGCTCGGAGAGGGCGAGAGAGAGGGGCAGGGCGCGAGTGAGGGTGAGTGCTGGCTCCGTGGCGCCCTTGAAGACCTTGCGCCTGACGGGTGGGACCACGGCCGGCGTACGGTCACCACCGCGCATCCACGTGTCGTCCCCGATCTGAGGCCGGTCGGCCACCGAGGCTCTGAAAACTCTGAAAGGAGGTCGACGCTAGTGACCGACAGAGGAACTTTGGCGCCGAATATCTCCTAAACTAGTTCGAGTTAGCAGAAGATGATAATACCAAAATGGTAGAGCTATATGAGGACTACAACTTTGTCAATTGGCTCAAGGACTAGTTTGGCCTAGTTTTTGAGTTACATGGTGGTGAAGTGGGGTACATTGAAACTGTAAACCAGTTCAGGACTTAGAAAATTTTCCAAGTGTTGGGCACCACTCAAGCTGACTTGTGGGCCATTTTTGAGCATGTTCTGGTCATTTTCATGAGATGGCCATATTAGAACTTTTGTTCCTTATGAAATTATATACAACTTTGCTTAAGGTTGCTCCTCCATGCAAGATTTCTAAGCTAGACTTTTTAAATGGTCAAACCAAAACATTCTAGGGTCCAAGTTTGGTCAACAGCACATTGGAGGGCATTTTAGTCATTTTGGTCAACATGAACATTGCTCCACTACTTACCCTAAATGTAATTAAGGTGTTATAAGACCTAATCAGCCACTCTACACATTGGTTGCAAAAACTTCCTAGTGTCACATAAATTGAAACAAGCAAAACAATATTTCTACCCAAATGTTGCAATAACATGTTGCACATGTTTCAATACTTTGTTGCATCAATTGAACCTATCATGGTGTACTAACCACATTTTAATGTTTCAAAGCATGAGATCCCATGTTATATCTACAAGTTGCACCACTCACATTTCATAAGCAAGTAAATTATGAAACAATCACATTAGGGTATGTTGCATACTCATGTTGCAAGCAAAAATGAAGACATGAATGAGATGATTAATGTTAATGCTTATGAAATGCAATGCAATTAAGGAAGCCAAACACCTGGGGTGTTACAACCCTTCTCCCTTATAAAAATCTCGTCCCGAGATTTGGAAAGTGTACCATTGTTGATAGAATTCCTTATAACCATCACGTAAATAGTCTTCTCGCTCCCACGTAGCATCACTCTCACTACCCTGGTTACTCCACATTACTTTGTACCACTTAACCACTCGACTTATAGTTACCCGTTTTTGAGTGTCAATCACACGGACTGGCTTTTCTTCGTAAGTTAAATCGGATTCTAGCCTGATATCCCTTAATGGAACTCTCTCTTCAGGAACTCGAAGACACTTCTTTAATTGGGATACATGGAAAACATTAACAAATGGCACTCATTTTAGGAGGTAACTAGATCTTATATGCGATAGCACCACTCTTTCCTATGATCTAGAAAGGACCCATGTATCTGGGTGCAAGCTTCCGCTTCACCCCAAAGCGTTGTACACTCTTCATAGGGGACACTTTCAGATACACGAAGTCTCTAACTTCAAACTCGATCGGTTTTCTACGGCGATCAGCGTAACTTTTCTATCTAGCTTGAGCTATAGCCATATGGATTTTGATGGTATGAACTTGTTCTTCCGCCTCCTGGAAAAAATCAATACCATAATACCTTCTCTCGCCAACTTCTATCCAATTTAGTGGGGTTCTACACTTACGACCGTACAATGCTTCAAATGGGGCTATCTTAATGCTCTCTTGGTAACTATTATTATACGAGAACTCAGCTAGAGATAACCATTTCTTCCATGAACCCTTGGACAAAATAACACAAGCACGTAACATATCCTCCAATATCTGGTTAACTTGTTCAGTCTGACCTGATGTCTGGGGGTGATAAGCAGAGCTTCTCACTAACTTGGTTCCCAGAAGATGATGTAAGTGCTCCCAAAAACGAGTAGTGAACTATGGACCACGGTCAGAAACGATAGCACGAGGTATCCCATGGAGCCGGACTATCTGATTGAAGTACAACTCAGCATAGTCAGTAGGACGATAGTCTACTCGAACAGGAATGAAGTGAGCCGACTTGGTTAGGCGATCTACAATTACCCAGATAGAGTTATGGTTCTTGACAGTAGGAGGAGGTCCAACAATGAAATCCATGCTTATCTCCTCCCATTTCCAACCTAGGATAGAAAGTGGTTGAAGCAATCCAGCTTCCATGTGCACAACCTTAACCCTACAGCAGGTGTCACACCTGGCAACATATGCAGGTATCTCTTTCCGCATTTTGGTCCACCAATAGTATGGTTTCAAATCATAATACATCTTATTACTACCAGGATGGATGGACAACTTAGAGGAGTGTGCTTCAGACATGATCTGATTTCTAAGCTCTCGGTCCTTAGGCACAACTAACCTATCTTTGAACCACAGAACACCCTCTTCATCTACCCTGAATTGTGTAGTTTCTTGCTCTTTCATCTTACGCTTGATGTGGAATATACCAGTATCAGTCTTTTGAAGCTCAATAATTCTACTCTTGAGAGTGCAACTGACAGTGATGTTGTACAGAATGGCTGGGTGTAGAAGGCGAGACAGATGAAAATCACTTTCAACTAAGGAGTGTGTAAGGTCCTAGATGGCTAGAGGGGGGTGAATAGCCTATAAAAAAATTCTACAAGCAGCACTAAGCAAACTTGTTAGAATAACAAACGGTGTAAAGCGAGTTTTGCTTAGCCAAAGGTTGTGATGCAAGCCTCCTATCCACAAGTCTAGTAGATTATGATCTCTAGTTCACACAAGTGATAAGTCACTAACCTACACTAGTGAGCAAGCTAACAACTACTAGAAAAGGCTACCACTAGAGCTATACAAGATAATCTAGTAAAAGTAAATGCGAGAGAGAGGATTGTGAATCTTATACCGACGGTGGAGTAAAGATGTTGCCAATCACCAAGATGATATACAATCAATTAATATTGACAACAACACAATATGTAGACCAATCACCGGGAGACAAAAGACACAATATTTTTGTTCACCCGGTGTTCACTTGTGCACCGACAAGCTACGTCACCGGTTGTGTCAACCAACACTTAGATGGTTCCTCAATGTGACCCTCAAGTCACTTGCCCCTCAAGGCATGCCCCGCAAGGCACCGCAAGACACCACTCTCAAGTGAGGTAACTCAATGACACGCGCAATCTAATAGAGTTGCTTTTGGCGTCCCGCCAAGGAAAGCACAAGAACCTCTTACAAACAACCGGAGGTGGCCAAGAACAATCACCTTCTCTTGCCAACGCCTCCAACAATCTTCAAGCCGGCTAGGAGCGGTACTCTCCAAGAGTAACAAGAAATCCACCGGCTAAACCACCCACAAGTGCCACTAGATGCCCTCAAGCTATGCAATGCACTTTGGGATCACTCAATCTCACTTTTAATTTGCAATCAAGCAAGAGAGATGAGTGGGAGGAGTAGCTCTAGCTCAAAGGATGCACAAGAGTGTTAGAAATGCCAAGAGACCTCCCCAAGGGCCGGCCAACGAGTATTTATAAGCACCCCAAACAAATAGAGCCGTTGCCACTCCACTGACCGTTTTTTCGGGACGACCGGACGCGCCGGTCGAAACTGACCGGACGCGCTCAACCGCGTCCGGTCGCCCTGCGACAACCACGTGTCCCTCAAATTTCAAATACGACCGTTAGATCCTCCAACGGTCACTGCGCGCCAACGGTCAAACGCTATGACTGGACGCGCTGCTCAACCGACCGGACGCGCCGGTCGCACAGCACCGCGCGCGCGAAGCAACGACCGGATGCGCTCCTCGCAACGACCGGACGCGCCGATCCGCACAACACCCGCGCCCGCGAAACAACGACCAGACGCGCTCCTCGCAACGACCGGACGCGCCGATCCGCACAGCACCCGCGCCCACGAAACAACGACCGGACGCACTCCTCGCAACGACCGGACGCGACAGTGCCATTGTCCGGTCGGAGTCCAGTAAGCTCCCTCGACGACTGGACGCGTCCGATCGCGTGTGACCGAACGCGCCCCGCGTCCGATCGTCCTTGCGAACCGCAGTTCCTTCTGGGCACTTGATCGGACGCGCCGGTCCCGCGAGTGACCGGACGCGCCGGTTGCAAACCCTAGCCCGCGCGCCTGATACCGCGCTGTACTGACCGGACGCGTCCGGTCACACCGTGACCGCGTCCGGTGCAGCATTCGGTCACCGCAGTAACCCGTTCGCCTCCGTTTCTTTTCCAACTTCCGGCGTAGTGGAAAATAGGCATTTCATTTCCCCGAAATCGCCTGAATCCCACGCTCACACGCTCGGCGGGAGGAAGAGAGGAACCCAAACCCCTCTCTACCCGCAAACCACAGCGTGATCAACGCCACCTTTGCAAATGTGCCAACACCATCAAGTGTACATCTCCATGTGCTTGTGTGTTAGCTTTTTCTCAATCATTTTCAAAGGTTTTCCAATTAGCTCACTAGGCCCTACATGCAATGCACTTCATGAATTCACCTAGTGGCACCCGTGCATCGAATAACCGATAAGACTTCCCCTCTTAATAGTTCGGCTATCGATCCTAAACCACTCACACCCTCTATGGTGTCTTGAGTGTAAAACAAAATGGCCCTATGGTTATACCTTTGCCTTGAGCCCATTTTGTTTCTCCAAATGATATGATCCACTTCATATCATCACATGACCGTCTCGATCCATCGACCTTGACTTCACTTGCTCTTCACCGTTGCATCGGTCCGTCGGCGCTAAGTCTTGCTCAAGCTTCACCATCGCATGGTCCTTCGCTTCGAAGCCTCGACTTGCCCTTCACCTTCACAACCGGTCCATCGAGCCAAGCCTCATCTTGGTCTTCACCATCTTGGTCATATGAGTCAATGTCATGTCTCATATGCAATGACCACCTTTATCTAAATCATCCACTTAGATACAAATGTTAGTCCTAGGTTTCATCAATTAGCCAAAACCAAACTAGGGACTTTCAATCTCCCCCTTTTTGGTAATTGATGACAACCCTCACAAAGATGATTTTGATAATAAAAGTTTTAAACTTGTCATACTTGTCCAATCATTTTGCTCATAAGTAAAGTTTGGACAATTATCACAAGCTTGGTTTTGGTAGCATTAGCTCCCCCTACATATGTGCATAGAGTTTGGATTGAAAGCTTTGCACATATGCATGGATAGAAATGTTGGGAGAGTAATTCTACCAAAATGATGCTATGGTGTAAGAAATGGACCTTTGAAGCGTGATACCAATCGGAGTTGCCTTTTACACCATCCTTAGCATCATGAAGTAACTAGACATCCATCAAAACTCAAGAACCCCGTGAGATCAACATTATATGTAAAGGTTCTTGGACCACTTGTAAAGCTAACCACTTGTAAAGCTTTAGGCAAGTCTAGATACCACATGTAAACTATTCCTATGCATGCTAGTAGATCATTTCATCATCCAATTTCTATACTAGCATTGCACCACACAAGCATGTATATTGAATTTAAACACATGTGCAATGAGCAAGTCATATGAGAATGCACAAACAAATGCAACAACTTTGTGTATGAGCTTGCTCCCCCTACTTGTGTGCATCAATAAATTTTATTTACCCCTTTATCAAGTTGAATCATCTTTTTCTCATCATAAATTTTATTTACCCCTTTATCAAGTTGAATCATCTTTTTCTCTCCCCCTTTGTCAACAACTTACCCAAAAAGGGGATCAAATTGTGGAGAGAAGGAAAAGTGTTTGATGGAGTAGATTGAAATTAATTCGATACCACATGTAAGGTTAAAAAAATTATCAAATTTGGTTTAACCTAGAATACTTGCCAAAGATATTTAATTCGATTTGAACCAAAGACAAGCTTCTTCACTCCTCAAAATAAGGGTTATCTTGCCTATGTTAAATTAAACACTTATAGCAAATCTTCTAGATTCAACACTAGGTTTACAAGCTCACAAACATGTCATATGCCACCACTAGATCAAAATAAGCATAGAAGCAATAGTGGTAACATATATCCATCAAATTCATTTGATTTATCATGAATGCTTATGCGTACCACTTATTATGTCTACATGCTCTATCAAGTCCTTAGCATAGGATGAAAGACATGTCAATCAATTTTACCTTGCAATGTCGAAGGAGAGGCATATCAATAAGTGGGTGGGGTGCATTCAACTCATGTTTGAGAAATCAAGAATGTTCAATTCATTCCTTAGCTTGCAAAACCTCTTTTCATCAAGTGGCTTAGTGAGAATATCAACAAGTTGATCATCGGTGCCAACACTTTCAATGGCAATATCTCCCTTTTGTTGATGATCTCTAATGAAATGATGTCTTATGTCAATATGCTTTGTTCTTCCATGTTGAACCGGGTTTTGTATCATCTTGATTGCGCTCTCATTATCACATAGCAACGGCACATTCTTGAAGTTGAGGCCATAATCCTTCAAAGTTGATTTCATCCATAGCAATTGTGCACAACAACTCCCCGCACTCACATATTCGGCTTCGGCGGTAGAGATTGCCACACTATTTTGTTTCTTTGAGGACCATGACACAAGTGATCTTCCAAGTAATTGACATGTGCCACTTGTGCTCTTTCTATTGATCTTGCAACCCCCATAGTCGGAGTCCGAATATCCAATCAATTCAAACTTTGACCCCTTGGGATACCATAGTCCAACATCTCTTGTTTGCTTCAAGTACCTCAATATTCTCTTTGCGACCGTGAGATGACTTTCTCTAGGTGAGGCTTGATATCTAGCACACATGCAAACACTAAACATGACATCCGGCCTTGATGCGGTGACATAGAGTAGACTTCCAATCAAGGACCGATATTCCTTTTGATTCACCATTTTGCCATCAAGATCACTATCCAAATTGCCATTTGTGCCCATTGGAGTTGAAATTGGCTTTGCATCTTGCATTCCAAACTTCTTCAACATGTCCCTTATGTATTTCCCTTGACTCACAAATGTCCCATTCTTCAATTGCTTGACTTGGAGACTAAGGAAGTAGCTAAGTTCACCAATCATAGACATTTCAAACTCTTTGGCCATCATAGCACCAAATTCTTCACAATAAGCTTGATCGGTTGATCCAAAGATGATGTCATCAACATATATTTGCACTATGAATAGATCATTTCCAATCTTCTTGGTGAATAGAGTAGTATCAACCTTGCCCATTTTGAATCCCTTAGAGAGAAGGAAATCCCTTAGCCTCTCATACCATGCTCTAGGTGCTTGCTTTAAGCCATATAAAGCCTTCTTCAACTTGTAGACATGGTTGGGTTTCTTGTCATCTTCAAATCCAGGCGGTTGCTCAACAAATACTAACTCATTGATGATCCCATTGAGAAATGCACTTTTGACATCCATTTGATATAGTTTGATGTTGTGTGCATAAGCATAAGCCAATAGAATCCTTATTGCCTCCAATCTTGCCACGGGAGCATATGTCTCATCATAGTCAAGACCTTCTACTTGAGTGTAACCTTGAGCAACTAGTCTTGCTTTGTTTCTCACCACAATGCCATCTTGATCTTGCTTGTTTTTGAACACCCATTTGGTTCCAATCACATTGTAGTCATTTGGCCTTTTTACCAATTCCCAAACATCATTTCTTGTGAAATTGTTTAGTTCTTCTTGCATAGCCATAATCCAATCGACATCCCTCAAAGCTTCTTCTATTTTCTTTGGTTCTATGGTTGACACAAATGATGCATGCTCACAAAACATAGCCAATCTTGATCTTGTTTGCACACCACTTCTAATATCACCAATAACACTATCAATGGGGTGATCTCTTGCAACATGTTGTGGTTGGAGTACTTGCACTTGATTGCTTGAGCTTGGTTGATCACTTGATGTATCTTGTTGAGAAGAACTAGCACCATGATCTTGCACTTGAGAGTCACTAGCTAGCTTGAATGGAGAATTGAGCACTTGATCTTTATCATCATCTTGAATGTCAATTACTTGCTTTGCTCTAATGTCCCCAATGTCCATGTTCTTCATTGCTTCCACCAATTGAGTTCCACCAACATCATCTAGATTCTCTTCTTCATCTTGTGACCCATTGGTTTCATCAAATTGCATATCATGGACTTCTTCTAGAATGCCACTTGAGTTGTTCCAAACTCTATAAGCTTTGCTTGTAGTTGAATAACCAAGTAGGAACCCCTCATCACATCTCTTGTCAAACTTCCCCAATCTAGTGCCCTTCTTCAAGATATAGCATTTGCAACCAAACACCCTAAAGTAAGAAATATTGGGCTTTCTTCCATGAAGTAACTCATATGGGGTCTTCTCTAGCAATGGATGACAATATAGTCTATTGATGTAGTAGCAAGCGGTATTGATTGCTTCATCCCAAAATGATTGACTCACATTGTACTCATGAAGCATTGATCTAGCCATATCAAGCAATGTTCTATTCTTTCTCTCAACTAGGCTATTTGACTGTGGAGTGTACTTGGCCGAGAATTGATGTCCAATACCATAATGATCACAAAGTTCTTCAATTCTTGTATTCTTGAACTCACTTTCATTGTCACTTCTCACTTTCTTGATTCTAATCTCAAACTCATTGTGAACTCTAGTGAGAAATGTCTTGAAGGTGTCAAACACTTCACTTTTGTCACTAAGAAAGAATACCCATGTGAATCTTGTGAAGTCATCCACTATGACAAAGCCATACTTGTTGCCGCCTATGCTTGTATATGTTGTTGGTCCAAATAGATCCATGTGCATCAACTCAAATGCTTTGCATGTGCTCATTGTACTCTTCTTTGGATGTGAGCTTCCAACTTGCTTCCCGGCTTGACATGCACTACAAAGCTTATTCTTCTCAAATTCAACATCTTTCAAACCATTGACAAGATTGTGAGTTGTAAGCTTCTTCAATTGTTTTATGCCAACATGACCAAGCCTTCTATGCCAAAGCCAACCCATGCTTGATTTCGAGACTAAGCAAGTTGTCAAAGAAGTTTCTCTAGCATTGAAGTCAACTAGGTAGAGATTCTCATATCTAAAGCCCTTGAATGCCACATTTGAACCATCCACACTAATAACTTCCACATCATCAACCCTAAAGATGCATTTGTAGCCTTGATCACATATTTGTGCCACGGATAGAAGATTGAAATCCAAACTTTCAACTAGCAGCACATTTGAGATACTCATGTCATTTGATATTGCAATCTTACCCAAGCCAATAACCTTGCCTTTCTTGTTATTGCCAAATGTGATAGAATCAACACCACTATTATTGTCATTGATTGAGTCAAACATTCTTGATGTACCGGTCATGTGTTGAGTGCACCCACTATCAATAATCCAATGCCTTCCTCCGGCTTTGTAATTGACCTACAAGCAAATCAATGAAGCTTAGGTACCCATTTTTGCTTGGGTCCTTGTAGGTTAGTAACTAAGCTCTTTGGTACCCAAATAGCCTTCTTCTTTGGGCCAACAATGGGTGTACCAATAAACTTAGCTTGCACACCCTTCACACCTTTGGTAAGCACATAGCAAGAATCAAAAGGTATAGCATTAACAAGGTTCTTGCTTTGGTTCTTTTTATTACAATTATGCTCTAAGTGCCCAACTTGCTTGCATCTATTGCAAAACCGACCATTGCCCTTCACAAAGCTAGGCTTTGGAGTTGCAAAGGCCGACTTGCCTTTCTTGGGTGTGTATCCCAATCCCTCTTTGTTAAGAGAGAACCTTTGGCTACCCAAGCACTTAAGCAAGCGGGCCTCACCACCATAGGCCTTGCCTAGGGCGTGAGTGAGCTCATCCACCTCTCTCTTGAGAGTCTCATTCTCAACCATTAGTGAGGCATCACAAGTGAAACCATCACTAGTAGTAGAGGTAGAGTTGGTGGTGGTGGATGAAGAGCTACAAGAAGGGTTAGCATTTGACATGATGATAGGTTCGTTAAAGGATTCATCAATTATATTATATGTAACACCTATATCACATGATACAACAACCTCCTTCTTTGCTTGTTGCTCAAGTAGCAATGAGTGAGCTTTTTCAAGCTTGGAATGAGCTTTACCAAGATCCTCATGGTCTTCCACTAGACTCTCATGAGTGGTCTTAAGCTCACCAAGAACTTTCTCAAGTATTGCTACTTTTATTGAAAGCTTCTTGCACTCCTTGTTCTTGGCAATAGCTATGTCTCTAGTTTGTTGCAACAAGTCATATAGTTGTTCTTTAGTTGGTTCATCATCATCATTTTCATTATCATATTTATCATTATCACTATCATGAACATATTCCATTTCACTTTCATCATCACTTTCATCATATAATACCTTAGCTTCTTTGGCCATGAAGCATGAAGAGGATGAATCAAATAGTAAAGGCTTCTTGTTGATAGCAATGGAAGCAAAAGCCTTGTTGGATGATTCTTCTTCTTCTTCATCATCATCACTTTCCCAAGTGGCCACATAGACTCCATTCTTGCCTTTCTTGAATGTTATCTTGGCTTCTTTCTTCTTCTTCTCAAACTTGCCCCTCTTGTTGTTCTTCTTCTTGTCATAGGGACATTCGGCTTGAAGATGTTTGGTGCTATCACAATTGAAGCACTTCCTTTGTTGCTCATTGCTCTTGAAGTTATCATTTCTCTTTTTAAAGCCTCTTCTCTTAATGAACATGTGACCCATTTTCTTGACTACAAAAGCAAATGCCTCATCATCAATTTCATAATCTTCATCTTCACTATTGTCTTCTTCTTCTTCAATGATGGTAGCTTTGCCCTTGGAGGAGATGGCCTTGAATGCCACGGTCTTCTTCTTCTTCTCATCTTCCACCTTCTCCTTGTCATCAACATCTTGATCATATTTGTCATAGGTCAATACTTCACCAAGCAAATCATTAGGCTTCATTGCTTCAAGCCCATCTCTTTGCAACATCATAATTAACATCTTGAATCTTCTAGGTAAGCTCAATAAGAACTTGTGACAAAAATCTTGATCTTGAGTCTTGTGCCCTAAGCTCTTGAGATCATTAACTATCACTTGCAATCTATGAAACATTTCAATGATTGTTTCATCATCCTTTTTCTTGAAGTTCTCAAACTCACTCTTGAGCCCATATAGCTTGGCACTCTTCACAACCTTAGTGCCCTCATATGTTTCACTCAACCTTGTCCATACTTCATATGCCAATTCTAAGTCCTTGATGCCCTCAAATACTTTTGTGTCAATACCATGGTAAAGTGTATTGAGTGCCATTCTATTACATGTTCTATTTGCTCTATCTTCATTGGTGAGATGATCGGGATCAATGATAGCAAAATCATTCTCGGTGACTTGCAATACTCTCTCATGAATAGAACCAAGGTACATTGTCATTTTTCTCTTCCAATGAGCAAAAGAACTAACACCATCAAAGAACGGTGGCTTGCCCCCAACATGATTGAACACAATTTGAGCCATTTTTCACACCGAAGGATGTTAAGCCTTGATTAAAACGGTGACCACGGCTTTGATACCACTTGTAAGGTCCTAGATGGCTAGAGGGGGGGGTGAATAGCCTATAAAAAAAATTCTACAAGCACCACTAAGCAAACTTGTTAGAATAACAAACGGTGTAAAGCGAGTTTTGCTTAGCCAAAGGTTGTGATGCAAGCCTCATATCCACAAGTCTAGTAGATTATGATCTCTAGTTCACACAAGTGCTAAGTCACTAACTTACACTAGTGAGCAAGCTAACAACTACTAGAAAAGGCTACCACTAGAGCTACACAAGATAATCTAGTAAAAGTAAATGCGAGAGAGAGGATTGTGAATCTTATACCGACGGTGGAGTGAAGATGTTGCCAATCACCAAGATGATATACAATCAATTAATATTGACAACAACACAATATGTAGACCAATCATCGGGAGACAAGAGACACAATATTTTTGTTCACCCGGTGTTCACTTGTGCACCGACAAGCTACGTCACCGGTTGTGTCGACCAACACTTAGATGGTTCCTCGGTGTGACCCTCAAGTCACTTGCCCCTCAAGGCACGCCCCGCAAGGCACCGCAAGACACCACTCTCAAGTGAGGTAACTCAATGACACGCGCAATCCAATAGAGTTGCTTTTGGCGTCCCGCTAAGGAAAGCACAAGAACCTCTTACAAACAACCGGAGGCGGCCAAGAACAATCACCTTCTCTTGCCAACGCCTCCAACAATCTCCAAGCCGGCTAGGAGCGGTACTCTCCAAGAGTAACAAGAAATCCACCGGCTAAACCACCCACAAGTGCCACTAGATGCCCTCAAGCTATGCAATGCACTTTGGGATCACTCAATCTCACTTTTGATTTGCAATCAATCAAGAGAGATGAGTAGGAGGAGTAGCTCTAGCTCAAAGGATGCACAAGAGTGTTAGAAATGCCAAGAGACCTCCCCAAGGGCCGACCAACGAGTATTTATAAGCACCCCAAACAAATAGAGCCGTTGCCACTCCACTGACCGTTTTTTCGGGACGACCGGATGCGCCGGTCGAAACTGACCGGATGCGCTCAACCGCGTCCGGTCGCCCTGCGACAACCACGTGTCCCTCAAATTTCAAATACGACCGTTAGATCCTCCAACGGTCACTGCGCGCCAACGGTCAAACGCTATGACCGGACACGCTGCTCAACCGACCGGACGCGCCGGTCGCACAGCACCGCGCGCGCGAAGCAACGACCGGATGCGCTCCTCGCAACGACCGGACGCGCCGATCCGCACAGCACCCGCGCCCGCGAAACAACGACCAGACGCGCTCCTCGCAACGACCGGACGCGCCGATCCGCACAGCACCCGCGCCCGCGAAACAACGACCGGACGCGCTCCTCGCAACGACCGGACGCGACAGTGCCAGCGTCCGGTCGGAGTCCAGTAAGCTCCCTCGACGACTGGACGCGTCCGATCGCGTGTGACCGGACGCGCCCCGAGTCCGATCGTCCTTGCGAACCGCAGTTCCTTCTGGGCACTTGACCGGACGCGCCGGTCCCGTGAGTGACCGGACGCGCCGGTTGCAAACCCTAGCTCGCGCGCCTGATACCACGCTGTACTGACCGGACGCGTCCGGTCACACCGTGACGGCGTCCGGTGCAGCGTCCGGTCACCGCAGTGACCCCGTTCGCCTCCGTTTCTTTTCCAACTTCCGGCGTAGTGGAAAATAGGCATTTCATTTCCCCGAAATCGCCTGAATCCCACGCTCACACGCTCGGCGGGAGGAAGAGAGGAACCCAAACCCCTCTCTACCCGCAAACCACAGCGCGATCAACGCCACCTTTGCAAATGTGCCAACACCATCAAGTGTACATCTCCATGTGCTTGTGTGTTAGCTTTTTCTCAATCATTTTCAAAGGTTTTCCAATTAGCTCACTAGGCCCTATATGCAATGCACTTCATGAATTCACCTAGTGGCACCCGTGCATCGAATAACCGATAAGACTTCCCCTCTTAATAGTTCGGCTATCGATCCTAAACCACTCACACCCTCTATGGTGTCTTGAGTGTAAAACAAAATGGCCCTATGGTTATACCTTTGCCTTGAGCCCATTTTGTTTCTCCAAATGATATGATCCACTTCATATCATCACATGACCGTCTCGATCCATCGACCTTGACTTTACTTGCTCTTCACCGTTGCATCGGTCTGTCGGCGCTAAGTCTTGCTCAAGCTTCACCATCGCATGGTCCTTCGCTTTGAAGCCTCGACTTGCCCTTCACCTTCACAACCGGTCCATCGAGCCAAGCCTCATCTTGGTCTTCATCATCTTGGTCATATGAGTCAATGTCATGTCTCATATGCAATGACCACCTTTATCTAAATCATCCACTTAGATACAAAGGTTAGTCCTAGGTTTCATCAATTAGCCAAAACCAAACTAGGGACTTTTAGAGTGGCAATGAGACTTATGGCTTAAGGCATCGACAACCACATTTGCCTTGCCAGGATGATAGTGCACTTGGAGATTATAATCTTTAATCAACTCCAGCCATCTTCTTTGACGCATATTCAACTCGGGTTGGGTGAAGATATATTTGAGGCTTTTATGGTCAGTATAGATATTGCAAACATTGACTAACAGATAGTGTCGCCAGGCTTTCAAAGCATGAACAACTATCATGAGTTCTAAGTCATGCATTGGATAATTCACCTCATGCTTCCGAAGTTGTCGAGAGATATATGCAATTACTCGGCCTTCCTGCATCAGAACACCTCCTAAACCTATGCCTGAGGCATCACAATACACATCAAATGGTTTCTCGATATCCGGTAGCACCAAAACCGGAGCCGAGGTTATGAGAGTTCGCAGTTTGTGAAAAGCTGAGTCATTGGCTTGGCTATTTTTGAGAAATCCAGGATGAAGCGACGATAATAGCCAGCCAATCCAAGAAAACTTCAAACCTCGTGAACCGAGATAGGAGCCTTCCAGTTCAGTACTTCTTGTACCTTGGCAGGATCCACCATAATTCCTCCATCGGACAACACATGCCCAAGGAAAGGTACTTCTCGAAGCTAGAATTTGCACTTACTGAACTTTGCATATAGTTGATGTTCACGCAGTCTTGTGAGGACTATACGTAGATGTTCAGCGTGGTCTTCCTCATTTTCAGAATATACCAGGATGTCATCAATAAATACCACCACAAACTTGTCCAATTCGGGTATAAACACCAAATTTATCAAGTACATGAAGTGTGCGGGGGCGTTGGTCAAGCCGAAGGACATAACAAGATACTCATAAAGACCGTATCTGGTAGAGAAGGCTGTTTTTGGAACATCTTCTAGACGGATTTTAATTTGATGGTAGCCAGATCTTAGATCGATCTTAGAAAAGACTTTAGCTTTAGATAACTGATCAAACAAGATATCGATGCGTGGCAGAGGATACTTATTTTTGACAGTGACTGCATTTAGAGGCCTATAATCTATGCACATCCGCAGCGACTGGTCCTTCTTCTTTACAAAGATCGCAGGACATCCCCACGGAGACGAACTAGGATGAATCAACCCCTTCTTCAAAAGTTCATTCAACTGCACCTTAAGTTTAGCTAGTTCATTCGGAGGCATCCTATAGGGTCTCCTAGAGATAGGTGTCGTGCCAGGCAACAACTCGATTTTAAACTCCACATCCCGATCCAGAGGTAGTCCCGACAATTCATCGGGAAAAACGTCAGGAAACTCACTCACTACGGGAATATCAGTTAATACCTTCGCTTGCACCGCATGAACCTCACTAGAAAGGTCAAACTGCCTGGGAAGTTGCACTAGAAAACCTTTCTGATCAGTAGGATCTCTAAGCATAACTACCCGGGTGGATGTATCAATGAGCACCCCATTCTGACTCATCCAATTCATGCCCAAAATAACATCGATGCCTAATCCAGGCAAAACCACTAAGGTAAGCAAGTATTTTCGTCCTTCTATTTCAAACTCTAGATCTCTTACTACTTGATTTGTAGAAATATTCCCACTTGCCGCTCTAATACAATAACCCTCACCATCAACCGTATATAATTTATGCACAAACTTTGATGCAAACATATGACTGATAAAGGAATGCGAAGCACCCGAATCAAATAGCACCACTACAGAATATTGGTCGACTAGGAACTTACCAGCAGTGACTACCTCACCAGATGGAATTTTTTCAATACTATTATAATGAACATGCCCCTGACGACCACCTTGGTTTGCATTCTTCTTAGGATACGGACAATTCCTAGATCAATGACCTGGTTTGTTGCAGTTCCAGCAAGGCATGTTGCTTGGAGGGACACTGGAGCTGCCTTGACTAGAACTACCCTTTGGCAAAGACATGGTATATGCTTTGCGAAACCCAGTCTTAGCTAGCGCCTTCTTTTGTGGGGGACAGAACTTAGCACTTGTGGCAGGAAGGCGAGGAGGAGCCCTCGCTGCAGCTAGAGCTCGGGACTGTGACGCACCTACCTCAAGGGCCCTCTTGTGGCTCTTAGAAGCAGCATAGATAGAGTTATTGTTTTCTTGAGTCAGAGCATCACTGATAAAATCATTGAAAGTAGCACATTTGCTAGTGCCCATGGTCTTCATCAGCTTTAGACCGAGGCCACGCTTGAAGCTAGCAATCTTCTTAGCATCAGTATCCACAAACTCAGTTGCATACCTTGCAAGATTGTTAAAGGCTTGCAGGTAGTCCGTCAAACTCTTATTGCCTTGGGTTAATCTCATGAACTCGGTGTGCTTTATAGCCATCAAACCTGGAGGAATGTAATTCCCGTGGAAAGCCGTTTTAAACTGGTCCCAAGCGATCGAGACATTAGGAGGCAACATGGAGCGGTAGTGACTCCACCAAATACCAGCCGGGCCATGCAGTTGGTGGGAAGCATACTCAGTCTTTAGCTCCTCAGTCAGACGAAGCAGACGAAACTTCTGCTCAATGGTATTCAACCACTCATCAGCTTGCAGAGGTTCCTCCACCTCCTTAAAGAGCGAGGGCTTGGTGTCAAGAAAATCCTTGAAGTCACTATGCTGATGTGGTTCCGGTCCTTGACGACCATGGCGAGCATCTCGGTTGACCAACTGGCGCACAACGTCTACTAACAGGCGCTAACCTTCAACCACCGTCTGCATTAATTCTGTCGGAGTGGGTGGTGGAGGAGGGGGTGGCTGTTCCTCATCCTCAACGCCACGACCACGACGGAGGTTGTACGCTATCTGCAAAATGCATAGCTAATGAGCACTGACGCTGTGGGAAATTTGTAGATGAATTGTGTAAATATGCCAAACTGATTTCATTAAAAATGAATTCGCAAACAACCGAGGCACAGTAATTCATCACAACCACACAACCTCATCAAGTGCACCAATTGACGCATTTATGCGATGGACATAACAACAAGATATCTTCAGATGAAAAGATAGAATTTATTAAAGGCTCGCATGTAGGGAGCATAAACGTGACTGAACAGGTTACATTGATATCAATGGAATTTCAACCTTTCACGATGGGTGTACGAATTTGAACTAAACTTCTAGCCAAATAGGAAAGGCTAACAAGAAATGACCACGAGGAGACATCCCATGGGTAGAGTTCCATAGTGGATCATAACTAGCCACCTCGATACCAGCGCGTGCCAAGCAGCACAGCCTTATGTCACGCGCCACAGGAGGCCCTCGGTTTCGTCACGACACCAAAGGTTGCTAATCGTGACACCATCACCGAACACAACACAATGAGACATCCATTTGTGACCGAAATTTAACACGTTCAAACTAACATACCGGATAACATAGGGTTCGATATTACATCTAAAAAGCTAAGTTATTACAAAGCCTCACTCCCACACAAGGAGGGCACAAAAGATAACTCTAGCGTCATAGCTTGTCGATGACTACTCTAAGCGTCGTCCTCGAAGTCAGTGTCGAAGATCTCCCCGCCATCCTCGTCACTAACATGCTCTAGTTCCTCATCTTCTTCTTCTTCTTGTGGAACATCCTGTGGCCCATTGACCTCCACGTCGTCATCACCTTCAGCCATGAAGACTCTAGAGCCCATCTCCTCATCCTCGTCATCGTTATGAGGAAGCAGAGGATTGAGCTGATTGTTTAGGTGGTGCACTTCCTCATGAAGATTGTCATTGTATTCTTCTGCAGCTTCTATCCATTGCTCAAGCTCCACCTGATGAGCTTTCAGGACGTTCTCTTCGTGCCAGGCTTCATCCCGCTGGTTCATCACGTGGACCAGCATGCGCTGATAGTTGCAATTTGCCACAGTCAACCTCTGGACCGCAAGTGTCTCCTGATCTCTGTTATGTATCACTTGCTCTAACTGTTGCTGGACCGCATTTCTAGCAGCAGTCACCTCAGCCAACTCGGCCCTCAACCTTTCCGCCTCGGTGGGCTCAGGGCGGGGCTCACGGGGAGCGAGCTGGTGACGAGGTGTCCTACCTCCAATGGACTTGCGAGCGCTCCTCTTGGTGCGAGCTATCTGTAGCAACAAGATATGACTTACAGTGAGGATAATTTAGGGGATACGAAATTTAATTTAGTTGGGACCATCGAAATTTTTAAGGAGGAAGTAAAATGCAATGTATGACATGAATTAAACATGATGCATGCACGTTCCGTACGCCCTCTCACCCTAGTAGAACCATAAACTTCTAACGCTAGGCGGTGGCATACATACGTTCTCTCATATAGGCGAAACTATCGGTCTACTCATTTGCGTTGTTAGTGTACGTGCAGAAAATCTCATTTCAGCCCAACAGTTCCCCAATATAAGCACACAAGTAAGCAGTAAGCTAAATACTTTCCATATACGCATCCCTGATGTATATACTTCAGTATCACAACTACCCGACAGATATACCCCAAATTAAGTACTTTCATAATTATATGGTTTGAACATGTAAGTATGCAAGTAACCACAACTACTCTCCCCTAGACCGCCGGTTGGACGATCATGCTCTCACAGCTCACACTCACCAGAGCGTCGAGGTGTTTGATCCATACATTACCACCCAAGAGGATGACATCCATACAATATCACGCCGTATGGACGATAAAACAAAAACAAACAAGACCGTCAAGTTAGTCTTTTTAATAAGCCACCTAAGAGTTCTTATTTGGGCTAAGGGATGTGATCACTGGCATACTTATAGAAATAATTTTCAGATTTTTAACACTTTTTGCAAACAAACACTTTTGTTTTCAAATACTCGTATGATGTGTTCAATATTGAATTCTGCTCCGATACCAGCTGTAACAGAACTGACCAAATTATAAGAGTACAAGTACAAAAACAAGCGCCGAAACGCTCAATTTTTTGAACTTGAGCCCATATAACCCGGTAGTCAATCGAAACCACGAAGGATTTCAAACCAACTCTTTTACAACCAAGATCGTATCATTCAACATACACATCACACGTTACATTTCATAAGTAGTTCGGAAGTTCGCTTACAACACACGGAGTCGCAAATTATTATAAACTGAGTTCATAAAGTAGCGGAAGCATAACACACACATTTAGTTCAAATACTACTGCCAGTCTTACAGATCACCATCCCACAAAAGCATTAAGGAAAGTAACTAACAGATGATCACATCCGAGTGATCTAGTCCTCGTCACCCGCGGGGTGGAGGCAGATCTTGCAGAAGCCCTGATAAAGCATGTCATCTGCAACAGGAGGGAATAAACCCTGAGTACTAGAATGTACTCAGCTAGACTTACCCGTCGAAATAGAAAATAAGAGACACCAAGGATCATGCAAGGCTTTCATAAGTGGAGCTGGCTGACATCACCTTTGCGGAAAGGCATAAGTAATTTAAACTCTTTTAACCTGTACTAGTAGTTATTTTTAACATTAACATGTTATCTATCTTAGCACCTGTACTAAACATTCACTTGAGTATAATCAAACAATAATATTATTATATCCATAGCAGGTATAAATTTATGGCAATATTATATCATTCACTTAACCAGTTTTCATACAACTCTTACAACTTAATGCAGTAAACAAGTAAAAGTACTCAAAATTGATATATAAAACAAATGGGTCAGCATGCACCGGGGCTTGCCTTTCAGAAAAGAGGACGGACGGTGATCTGGGCACTCAGACAGATCGTCTACGGGCACTCCTTCGCCGGCTGGGTCCTCGGGCTCCCTCGGCTGCTCCTGGTCCTCCTCTGGAATCGCTCCCTCGAACTCGAGGAGTGTCACCCCCTCTGGTACACCTATTGCATAAATGCACAATAAATCTCATGGATGCATAATGAATGCAACATGCTCGGAATGGAATGCATTTAAGCAATTTAAGTACTCTATTTAGGTTACTTCAACATTACGTGCAAATCTCTTCTCCGGTAGAGAAGTACTTACCTAATCTACACAACCTAATATATAAATGTTCCTCTTCAGTTAAGACCCTAACACCTAAAAATCACAAGAACAACATTACTTAGGTTACCAACAACCAATCATAAAATATCGTAACCACATATTCTGGACAGCAGCTACGTATTTCTATCAGAACTGGAGATTCCCAAATCCTAAAGGCATGATACAAGACAATCTGGAAAACTTATAAAATACTCTACAATTCATTTTCAGACCTCAACATTTAATTCCAAAGTTTACCTAGTCGAAATTCTAAAGTTCCAGAAATCTGTCCTCTCCAAACAGAGAGCAGCCATTTCTGGATAGCCACTTTAAACAACTATAACTCCTAGACTACTAGGCCAAATGCCATAAAATTTTGACACAAGCTAGTTTAACCAGTTTACTACCACTTTGGTATTCACAAGTTTCTCAGCAAACAATTTTATCAAAGTTCAAATCCAAAATTGCTACCAGCTGCCCAGAGAACCTAAAAATATGAAAATTAAATATTTATTCATGTGTCAAACTTCCTCTTTGACCAAACCAATGACATTACAAGATTTCGACCCTATTGCCACTTGACGCCATTTGCATCACCACAAATTGTGTTGTAACAGGGGTGTGTTTTGCAACATTTATCTAAAAACGTGGCAATAGGGGGGACTTTGTTGCCACAAAAATAGTGCATTGCAATTTTTACATTCGGCATTGCAAGAGATGAGCCCTATAGCAACCCTTTTTTGAGAAGTGTTGTTATTGGTTAATAATATTACCATGATGACTTTTAGTTGCATTAGTTTTGATTGGCGTTGCAATTGTTTGGTGCTCTTGCAACCAAATAGAACATTGTTGCTATTGCTTGAAATTATTGCCACAATGTTGTTGGGTTGTAATACTTCTCATGACCGTTGCAATAGGTAGACTGTGTATTGCAACTAAATTTTTAAGGCGATGCAATAGTTTGTTGTTATTGCCACAATTTTTGTTGGTCGTAATTTTTCTCACGACCATTGCAATAGGTAGTTATTTATTGCAACTAAATTTCTAAGGCGATGTAATAGTTGGTTGTTATTGCCATAGTTTTTGTTGGTTGTAATATTTCTCACGGCCATTGCAATAGGTAGCTGTTTATTGCAACTAAATACCTAAAGTGATGCAATACTATGTTGCTATTGCCACAGGTGTGTTTGGTTGCTATAAAATTCTAGTGTTGTTGTAATATGTTGCTGTAGAAAACACTTGTATTTCATGGGCTTTAGATCTAGCAAAAGGCCCAGGCTTCCTGATTTCTCATTCATTAGAAATATACTCATGCGTTGCACCGGGGAAACAAAATTTTGTCTACGTATACGATGACGCACGTGGCCATCCATCGACTGTGAGTGCTCGATGCCCTTCCCCATCGATGTCATTGACTCTTCCACATCACCAGCTGTGGTGGCTGCTCCATGCCCTTACCCATCCACGTCGATGACCCCTTGTCCGACGTTTGTCCCCGTCAATATCTTTCACAGATCAACGGTGGGTTTTCTCCATATCAATGGTTATGTCGACGGGCAGTGGTGCATCCGTGAGCTAGGGCCGACCAGGTGTGTGCGCATCCACATCTATGTGGACAGGGCAGGATTGGGCGCAGACGATTCCCTTTACCTCTTTTTTGTCGACAGGGAGGGATGGTGGCGCAGACGATTACCTTTTGCCGCTTTTTTATGGGTAGAAGATATATTGTTAGATCTAGTTTATAGAAATCTAACAAGATTGGTTTTACTTTTTTTAATTGAATCCTTTTGTGATTTATGATTACACATTTTACAAATTAAGCTGATTTGATTATTTCCAGAAAATATTCTCTAGAACATACGGAACATTGTGAGTTATTATTATGTATATACTTTGCAAGGTTTAGCTGGTTTTGCGTGACCTATAAACTAGCTAATGATTGACAAGAGGGAGTCAAAAAATTAGAGAAGCAAATTTAATCCTGATTTTTTTAGAATAATTGAATCCCAAACTAGATATATGCTTATGCGTTGCACGGGTGCTATAAATTTTGCCTGCGCATATAATGGCACACATGCTTATAGCTTAGACGAATTTATTTAGAAATTTACAAATCTAATTTTATTTTAAAAATATAAAGCCTGTCTCATGATCTTTATGACCTATGACGTATAGATTAGTTGATAGAAAGCTAATAAAATTGGTTTGTTTTTTTTTCCATACTATCTTCATCACCTGTGTCATTCTACGTGGACTCCGTAGCAGAGCCGAAGTCAGGTGATGGTGTCGTTTTTTTTATGAACTCTACGCTGACTCCGAGGCTGGGCAACGATGCGGGCTGGGTCGCCTAGGGCGTGATTCGTTCTTGTATGTGCCCAGCCAGGCTAGTTCATACGAGCCAGGCCACTGCCGACCAGGCTCTACGCATCCGGGACAACGTTGTTTGGTTCGTGTATTTTTCTAGCCTGGCTGCTACGAGTTTTTGTTTGGTTGCTGGTTTGTCGAAGTCCAAACGCCTTCCTGCTTCACTTTTGAACGTGCACATTGCACCAAGCGAGCCTGGCCCGCGGGAAACGGAAGTCGCTCGCGTTTCCGCAGAGCCTGGCCCGGAGGCGCCCGTTGCACGCGCTCAGCCAGGTTTTGCTCATTGTCCAACCATCCAACAAATGATTCTTGCATCCGGCAGGCCTGTATGCGCCAGAAACACCCAACCAATCACGCCCCTACTGGGCTTGCCTGTGCAGGCCTCGTGCATCACGGCGCTGCGTTCCTGCAGGGCTTGCCCATCGTCGTCGACACGGACTCGACCAACGCACGCCACCACCATCCATATATATTAGTGCCCAAGAGAGCCACGTAAGGTAGACTAGGACATGTAACTCACGTAAAAGAAGAGCTCGAGATCGATCAAGGGATATACTGCTGCCCCCAGCCTCGACTCCCGATCAATCGCAACTTCGTTCTCTTCAACGCTACCGTGCACGGCGAGGCGCCTATCGAGATCGATCAGAAGGCTCCATACTCCGGCGAGAGAACGAAGGAAAACTGCATCGGCCTCTCGTCGCTGCTGCATCTTGATCGACGACGTGCACGCGGTGAGCAACAAAGTTCATGCATGCATGGCAAAAGCGTTTTTGTAGCTAGGGCGAGTGCGTGACGCCGCGACCACAAACATCGAGGTGCCTAGCAGTAGCAGATTTCTTTGTTTTTCCTTTCAGTTTTTCTCTTAGGCCTTAGGGGTTAATGCCCCAAGTGATCGGCAAGGAAAGCAAAAGTGCTCATCAAGGTATAGGATACGGAAAACTGATTTAGGTTTAGATTTTTAGGGAGTTGGATTATTGGAGATATTTTGTGGAATACCGGTTATTTTATTTTGCTTGTAAGCCCTTTTTTGTGCATCACAGGATGAAGATCTCTTTGATCCTGTCATTTTTATGAATATTTTTGTTGCTTTTGTGTGGACCTGGATGAAGATTTCTTTGATTAAGTCATTGTTTTCATGAATAAATGGTGATTTATGTGTACAAGACATCATTTATGATCATATATTTTGTCTTGTTTTTGGGCTAGAAAACAACACAACAGAACAGATTCCTCTGCTCTCCTTCTACTCTGCTGGTTGCTTGCTATCTATGGCTGTAATGTTATGTCACTAGAGTCTAATTTGCTCCTATTGAGAGATGAGAGATTTCAGATTTGCTATTTTGCTACTTTATATTGTGCTCTGTACTGTAGCAGCACTATTTATTATGATATTATATGGTATAATTTGCTTCTGATTTCTAGTGGTATTATATATTAAGGTGTTAGTATGGCGTCACCTCGCCTTGCGCCTTAAACGCCTAGGCGTCTGGAAGGGTGTCGGGCGCCGCGACTCGCCTTACCGCCTTAAAAACTATGGTTAGCATGCTTTGTAACGAAGGATAAATAGGAAAAACAGAGTGCTGCCTCACTTGGTTAACTTCTTTTCTGGTACCCAAAAGTATAAATTTCACTTAGAGCAGTAATCAGATTAGATACAATGCTAAATATATAGAGGCCACTATATGTATAAAGATCATTTTCCAAAATTGGTAAAAGTTGATATGATATTAGGTGCTATGAGAAGGTAACTGAGTCTATATGCTTTGTGAGAGAGCTGAAATACAAACATACCTATTTCTGAACTGGACGCCTGCGGCGATGTTATAATGGATACTAATTAAGTTTCCTGATTTTTCTAGTATGTCCTTTTCTATAGAATGCATGAAGGAAGTGAAGTATGCTAAAACAGAGGCAGGAGCTGGAAGATGTAGCACCAGAGTTTGACAAAACTGCATGGCATGAATCTTCTGCAGTAGGATAACCAGAGTACGACAGCATATAATCGACAAACAGCATCCTCTGTAAAATTGCAGTGTGGCAGCCTTGACTGGCAACGAAATTAGTAGAATTTAATTTAATACACAATTATTTCAGAATCATGTCAGGATTCATAATATGCTCTATGCAAAAACTTGCACTATTTGGCAGCTTAACATGAGTGCCGATCACCAGTTCAGTACAACAGGAAGCAGGTCAGCTCTTTGAACTGGATTCGTGACCACCGATCAAGGTGCCTATTGTTAGGCCTACAGAATTAGCATAATCCAAAGTACGTATTATTCATAGGATCAGAGGCAGGTCAACTGCAAGGATACATGATTTGACACAATCCATGTTTTGCAGCAATAACCCAGAATAAGAATATGTATCAAAATGCACGACTCACTATATCAGAAACTGGATATCTGTACGAAGAATCGGGGGGATAGAAAATATCAAGCAACAAACTGGAAATGTAATATCAAATACCGCCAAACCTTGAAAGATTGATTTGCTCTCAGTTGATTCAATTGCACACTGATTTGGCACAATATATTTTAGCTATCTCCCATCTCATCCCTGTAAAAAGCAATGATGATTAGGCGAACTTTTGCAGTCTGAACTGAATAGTTCTTTCATCACAATATATTAACATCGATTCTTAACTTGGTAAAATGGTGGGACTATATAAATGAACAAAACTTCCTTTTCCAAAGTGAACTGATCTGAAGATAATATATATCTTAGGATATAAAAGACAATATTACTGCAGTGAAATGAACAATGCAATATCTCACACTTGCTAGGTTACCAAGTATGATTGGCAGAGGCATATGCAGAGCTCCCTAGCACTCAGTCAAGTCAATCTAGCAATCCAACACCACCGGTGCAGCGGCCAAGTCATGCTCGTCGTGAAAAACAATTGGTCAATGATGGTAAGAATTTTTTTTGGAAAACATTATTATAAGGTGCAATTATATTCCACAAGATTAACAGGAACATTTATTAAATTCCATTGTATGTCATTTTAAAGGGCGACGTGGCAGTGAAAAGAGGAAGTTTAAAGGACGTGGGCCCATCAAAGGTTTAACTGTATCCAACAAAAGAGCTAGGCAGGGCACTATGAAATTGGATGTTGAATTCTCTAGAATGGGAGGACCTGTTGGTGGTAACCAACGGTCTTTTGTTGATGAAGTGGTAGTATATACAAGGAGAAGTGCTCCACTTATTGGAGTGAGAAAGTGGAAAGACATCGATGTTGAAGTTAAAAAGAAGATAGCATCTGACGTAATGGTAAGCTTCACATATTTTTGGTCTGTTCCAATCTTATTTGTGAAATAATGTAAGAACTGACCTCGTTTGTGTATTTGTTTTTTCAACAGGAAAAGTGGGACCTTGAGGATACTTTGGAAAACAAGAAAAAAATATGGGCCATCGCTAATGAGCGCTACAAAGGATGGCGCTCAACATTTAGTGCAACTTACAGGGCTTACGACACTTATGATGAGAGAATGAGACATAAGCCCGAAGACCTGCACATTGTTGAATGGCACTATCTAGTGTTGTATTTCGGCACAGAGGAATTCCAGGTTGATGCCATTTATTATTTTTCTTACCAATTGCACTTGCAGAGATAAATGTTTTCTTCGGAGCACTGTTTTTTAATACAAACATAACATGCAGAAACTTAGCAACAAGAATTCTCAAAACCGTTCGCTTGCCCAAACAAAGCATATGATGGGATCAAAGCCTTTCGCTCAGTGCAGGCTATGAACTGGTAATGACTTGAGAAGCACTATCAATGTTTTCTTACCTGATGAAATATTTATTTGTTTCATTTCTTGCCAAAATTAGAGAGACCTAGAAACTGGTGAAGAGCCAAATGATGTGGATCTTTGGGTGAAAACGCACAGTAAGGGAGGGGAAATGGACAAACGATGCATCTAAGGCTGTCTATGTGCGTATATAATTGTGTTTCTACAACCCTTACTAAATGATTCATAGTATTGCTCTTCGTTTCCAGTTTTTGTTTAACAAAGTTTGCCTGTCTTCTTTGTGTTAGGAAACTGCTTGTAGCAAAATTGCAGAGAAGGAAACAGAGTCACCAGATAGCTTTATTCCTTCAGTAGAGAGAAACCTTATTTTCCAGGAAGCATACAAGCAAACTACTAGATCTAAATCATCCAAGGTTCATGGTAATGGGTATTTGGCAAGGTATCCAAGTAGAAGGCAGCTAATGACTGAACGTTTTGAGGACCAGGCCCGTTCTGAAACGGCATCCCATATGGAAACTGAAGAGCTGAAGGCTTCGCTTGAGAAGGTGCAAGAAACAACTTCAAAGCCAAGTTGCTGAAAGGGAAGCCGAGAAGGAGGAACATAGGCGTCAGATGGAAGAATTGCAGAAAGCAAGGGAGGCTGATAAAGAACAACTTAGGCAAGAGTTTATGTCAATGCTAGCAGCACAAAGGCAAGGACCATCACCGCAGGTAATAGTATTGTAACATTTGAACTTGCATATTTATCAAGTTAGTAGGTTTGTTTTTTGATAGGTTTTTTTGCTGTATTCACTTGAGAGTCATCACCATAATATGCTTGCTCAAACTAAACATAAGAAGATTAAGCAATTAAGTTCTTGTCTACGGGAGCTAAGTAGTAGTAATAAAAAATTTTAAATGCAGGTTAACCAAGCTGCCATCGAAACAGCAGCCAACGAAATAGCAGCCAATGAAACAGCAGGCAATGAAACACCCTCAATTGTTCGTGAACCAATCTTGACTGAAAGAGAAGAAACAACACAAGAGAATGAAGCACCATTAGATCAGGTTATTTCAGATTGAAAATTGATTACAGCCATAATGAATTAGTGCATGGTATGAGAGTCCTAATATTTTTCATGTAATTTTTTGAGTTGCAGAATAACCTACAAGTGAAGCAGAAAGGACAAGTCACAACTTTGACACCTGCAGGTAACATGGTGCGCACCACTAGAGGCAGTCTTAACCGAAATCAATCATAGAACAAAGAAGGGAATGGTACACCGAATTTTATTACTTCAAAACATTTGTCTGATGCTGTGGCAAAGAGACGATCAGCCAAAAAGAATTGAATGTACGCTTTGTTTTTCCTTTGACGTTCGCATTGTCCTTATGATCATGTGATTTGCAATGTCTCTTTACTGAATAGTCTATGGCAAAATTGTCAATGTTCTTTATTTCAAGACGAATGTAGAGTTTCAGTGTTGGGATGGTCCAAATCAGGCACATGTAAGGTAAAATTCCTTCTTATGCTTTCAATAACTTATGCCTTTTGATATGTGCTTTGCTTGTCACCATCTATGTTTCTGAATGACTGTGGGCACTATGCTATTGAGCTAAGATGTGCCCTGTAAAATAGTACCAATGGTTCTAGATAACTTGTGCCCTTTTATTTTCTTTGTTTGTGAACATCACTAGCTCTTAGTCATTGTGACTATGTTATTGTTGTGAACACCTAACCTGCACCTGCTTCTTATTATGTGCTTAAATTTTGACATATCTCATCTGACCTGCACTAAGATGGGAGACACCATTGGATGGTTCTAATGCTTTAAGCACTAGATTCATGATAAATAGAAATTAACAAGCTCTGATTGAGGAATTCTAAACTAGCATGTACTTTATCTCTTGTTTGTATCTTTGCTATTTATTTATTGTGAATTGCGGAGCTACAGGGTGGTCCCTGTGGGCCATGGACCACCCTGCGCTCGGCCCAACCAAGGCCCATAGGTAGAGTCAGGACACGCTCAGTCGCTCAGGATCTTTGGGCTGCTACCGTCAGTTTGTCTCCAATCATATTCTTTGCTTTCCTTCTTTCGCGTGGACAGCCGTGACGCAACTGCTGCCGGCGGCGAGCACCAGTCGGCCATCGCCAATCGGACTCTGACATTGGCAACTCCACGACGGCAAACGCAAAGCAGCAACCCAGCAGGTACTCTGAATCCTAGCGACTCCAAGACTGAACTGCTGAGCCAACGTTAAGCCTGCTGGCTGCTGCCCTACCCGTCTATGATCTATCCCTATTCTCCTTTAGTCACAACTACATACGTTTCTTCTTTTCCTTTTAGTTTCTTCAATTTCAATATATGATCGGTTGGGTGATCTACGATCAGCACAGACAGTCAGATAGGAAAAGTGCACAAGCCATAGGGTATGCAAAACTGATTTTTTTATGCAAGTGCAACACTGAATTATTTAGAACATGTCGTTCACTACTGCCAGCTCTGTACTTTAATTGCAAACTTTTAGCTACTCAAACGTGACTTTGAGTAGCTAAAAATTTGTAGCCTTGCATCTTTTGCTAATTAAGTCTATTGATATTTGCGTCCAGGTGCAGGCTATGCAAGCGAGGCAGCGGGGAGTGTCAGGTGCAGGCTAAGGCGTTACGCTGAGTGAGGCAACATGGAGTATCTAGGTTTAGGCTACGCAAAACGCAAGTGATGAAGCTAAAGTTTGAGTGGAGCAACGAGTGATGGGATCGGCTGTAGTGGTGTAGGCATCTTATATGTTTTGGCTTAGGAACAAATGTGTTGGATATCTTTGTTTCAATAATGTGTGTATAGCATGAGTTTGAATTTGGATTGTTTAATTCTAGATGTGCACAAATTAAACAAGTTAATATTTTGGTTTAATGGTTTTATTCAAATGCTTTATTGATGTCTATTGAGTTTCTAATTAATTAATAGCGTTGCAATATTATCTAAATCGTTGTGAAAATGGCTATTGGCAACCACATTTTTCGTGGCAATATATCATATAGCAACGAACAATCAGCGTAGCAATAGCAACCGGACCTTATAGCAACGACAATGCGAACGTGGCAATTGCACATATTGCCACCGCTTCTTGGTGTTGCCACATAGGTCTTGTTGCCACACTCGTTATGCGATGCAATAGAGGTTGCACCTTATAGCAATGATAATGTCAACGTGGTAATTGCACATGTTGCCACTACTTCTTGGTGTTGCCACATAGATCCTGTTGCCACACTCATTATGCGATGCAATAGAGAGCCACCTTATAGCAACCAAACCTTGGGCGTGGCAATTGCATATGTTGCCACCACTTATTGGTGTTGTGACATAACCCTTGTTGCCACACGCGTTATGCATGGCAATACATTGTCTTGCAACACACATCCGTCGTTGCTAGTGCACCATTTGCTACGACATGGCCAAGTTGCCATTGCAAGGTCCAGCAACGCCTAAGGCGTTGCATTAGTTGCTATTGCCACATCTATAAGCGTAGCAAAACCTTATGTTGCAACGCCTAGGTGTTGCAAATCCAAAACACATTTTGCAACGCTTCCTAGAAAAGCGTTGTCCAAAGCTTTACCCACGCAAGCGCCTGCAACGCCTCCCAACGAAAAAAAAGTGTTGCTATTTCTGCTATTGCAACTATTTTGGGCCTATTGCAATACTTTTTGTGCGTTGAAAAACACCAGAAAGTAAGGTGTGTCAATCCAGAACATTTATTTCAACACCTTTCTTAATTTACTTAATTAATTAAGTGAGAAATTAAACTCATATGCAACTGCTTAGAAAAATTCTATAAAAATTACAGGAGGCTCCATGGCCTACTAGGAGGCTACTGTAAAAATTTGAACTAAAGTTATGTACAGAAACTCCCTACACAAAATTCACAAGCTAAAAAGGCTGATTTTTGTATAAATAGGAAACCCTATTGAAAAGTGTCAAACAATAGATTTCATATTTTTCCTAGTTCCATTCTAACCTAAGAACAGCACTCCCAAAATTTTACCTTTACTAGAACTATAGAAAAATTATGAAAATTCATTCAAGTATCTCCTAATATAAAATGACAATATCATAACTTGAAAACTACTCAAGCAATAGGATTCAAACTTTTACCAGAGCTAGTATATATATGAAATAACATACTCACCAAATTTCATAATGTTTGGAACAAAAAAGCTCAATATATGATTTAAACAAGTTTGCATACAATTTAAAACACATTTCAAAACCCTAATTAATTATTCTAGAAATTAAACATCACATAAGCATTTGATATTTTTCCTAGATACTACACTTTATTTGGAGCCCAACAAAATTTGGATCACAATTTTTGGATCTAAATTGCACGAGATATGGATTTTACCAAGTAATAATAAAATCTGTGAAACAATTAAAGAAAAACCAAAAACAAAAACTCGTCACTGGGCCGGTTACCCCACGCGCGGCCCGCTAACGCGACAGTGCGGCCTAGTCCTCCGCGCGCGGCCCACGCTCGGCCTCCCACCCGCGCACGCAGCTGCTGACAGGGCGGGTCCCCTGGTCAGAGAGACAGAGGCAGGGGGGAACTCCGATGAGCGGGTTCTCACCGCCGGTGGCCCCTCTGACGAAACCGAGCACACCGTCGTGCTCACCACCCCAAACCGCACCTAGGCATGTCCTTTCCCCCAATGCTACCGCACCGGAGCGCACTTGCCGACGACGAAGGCGGAC
The DNA here is from genome assembly GCA_038087645.1 of Saccharum hybrid cultivar R570. NCBI lineage: Eukaryota > Viridiplantae > Streptophyta > Magnoliopsida > Poales > Poaceae > Saccharum > Saccharum hybrid cultivar. Next base: position 1,849,996 of record JAQSUU010000191.1, on the reverse strand, counting down.
GGCGGTGTTCCGGTGATGGTGCGCCGGCGATGGCGAGGTCACAACGCCTCGTCTAAGCTCGGTACGAGCTTCACGAGGGAACCGGGGATCTGATGGAGGGAGAAAGGGAGACTGGGAAGGGTCTTAGCTACTCTGACCACGGCGGCCTCAAACTCTGGCGAGGTCCCGCACATGGCCGCGGTGGCGAAATCGGCCAATGCGGCATTACCTTCGCTCAAACGACCCACGGAAGGAGTGGAAAGGGTAGAGGAAGGCGCTGTGGTGCTGCTGCTGGAAGGAATTGGGTCGAGGCGCGATGACGACGGCGCACGAGTGCGAGGAAGCCCGCGGCGGTAATGGCGCCTCGGTGCTCCGCCCTGGCTCAGAGAGGGCGAGAGAGAGGGGCAGGGCGCGAGTGAGGGTGAGTGCTGGCTCCGGGCGCCCTTGAAGACCTCGTGGCCTGACGGGTGGGACCACGGCCGGCGTACGGTCGCCACCGCACGTCCATGCGTCGTCCCCGATCTGAGGCCGGTTGGCCACTGAGGCTCTGAAAACTCTGAAAGGAGGACGACACTAGTGACTGACAGAGGAACTTTGGCGCCGAATATCTCCTAAACCAGTTCGAGTTAGCAGAAGATGATAATACCAAAATGGTAGAGCTACATGAGGACTACAACTTTGTCAATTGGCTCAATGACTGGTTCGGCCTGGTTTTTGAGTTACATGGTGGTGAAGTGGGGTACATTGAAACTACAAACCAGTTCACGACTTAGAAAATTTTCCAAGTGTTAGGCACCACTCAAGCTAACTTGTAGGCCATTTTTGAGCATGTTATGATCATTTTCATGAGATGGCCATATTAGAACTTTTGTTCCTTATGAAATTCTCTACAACTTTGCTTAAGGTTGCTCCTCCATGCAAGATTTCTAAGCTAGACTTTTTAAATGGTCAAACCAAAGCATTCTAGGGTCCAAGTTTGGTCAACAGCACATTGGAGGGCATTTTAGTCATTTTGGTCAACATGAACATTGCTCCACTACTTACCCTAAAAGTAATTAAGGTGTTATAAGACCTAATCAGCCACTCTACACATTGGTTGCACAAACTTCCTAGTGTCACATAAATTGAAACAAGCAAAACAATATTTCTACCCAAATGTTGCAATAACATGTTGCACATGTTTCAATACTTTATTGCATCAATTGAACCTATCATGGTGTACTAACCACATTGTAATGTTTCAAAGCATGAGATCCCATGTTATATCTACAAGTTGCACCACTCACATTTCATAAGCAAGTAAATTGTGAAACAATCACATTAGGGTATGTTGCATACTCATGTTGCAAGCAAAAATGAAGACATGAATGAGATGATTAATGTTAATGCTTATGAAATGCAATGCAATTAAGGAAGCCAAACACCTGGGGTGTTACATTAGTAACATGAATTGTATCAGAGTTGGGAATTTTGGTACGAGCTCTTTGTATAAAAGAAGAATGGTCCATCATGTGTCATGGTAGTGCTGGACATTTATCTTACATTGAATAAATTTATTATCTCTTATGTTGCAAATGAACCACCTACACTCAAAAAATTATCCAAAGAACTAACCACATGGGTAGGTGAGTTGAAATATAAAACATGTGAATTAAAAAAACAAACTACTGGAAAATAGCAAAGATAGGAAAGCCTTATGCATTACATACCTACAAAACCATTTCCAATAATTAAAAGTCACCGTTAGAGCATGAAGAATTTGAATAAACAATGGTGATTGATTTATAATAACCTGATCTTTATTCTAACAGATATTAATGCTGTCGGGTTTCTAACCAACATCTGACGTGATTTGAGCTCATAGATATTTCATTGAACATCTTGTAAGCAATAATTTTACACCATAGTTCTATTTTGTAAAGAAACACTCGCCTGTTTAGCTAATTAATAAGAAACACATAAGCAACAACGATGTCTTACTTACAGATGGGTTGATTATTTAGACAAAGCAAAGCAATAGGCCAATAGCTTAGTTCCATGGTGGCTGAAGAGGTTTCGTGTGATTCAAATTGGCATAAATGAAAGAGAATGGTGGTTTCAGCCAAATATGCTTCTCAAAACAAATATTCAGATCACGAACCAGCTGCTTCCAAAATAAAAAGGCAAAGATGATTTAACCCCTGGGAAAAGGGAAGGAAACTAAAGTGAGTGTACAACAAAATATATGATTCCAGTTTCATAATTCTATTTCTCAAACCAAAATTTGTTACAGCTTAAGAGATTATTGTGGTAAGCCTCATCTTATATATGATTCCAGTTTCATCATTATAATTCTCAAACCAAAAGGGAAAATGCTTCATCGTATACACTTGGTCCTTAATTTTTTAAACATTGAAAATTTCTTAGCTGAAAGATTGAAGTTTTGCCGTAACTCCAATACTTTAAATAAACTTCTATAATTCTATTAATCAAAAGTTTTTAATACACAGCTAATCATCAGTTCATCACTCCCATCAGCACAATCACAAACTAATCCAAGAGCAAACTAAAAAATCCTCCAAGAATAGATCAACTCGCAAGTCGCAAGAGCAGTAGCAATCACCTAATCGAGCCATTGCTCTAGTCACCGCCCTGCATTCACCGCAACGCACAGGAGAAAAGATAATAACAAGAGACAGGTACATAGACAGAGATTTAGTTTTTCCAGAAAGCATCAGGAACTTGGATGCTTGAACTTGCCCATCCGTAAGCAGCTTGTTGACAGTGTTGGCGCTGGTGGCGAGCACGAGCAGGAAGGGCTTGGCGGGGAGGTTGCGCTCGGTGGCGAGTTCCAGCACGAACTCGGTGAGCACGACGCAGCAGGTGTTGTTGGTGAAGAGCACACTGGCGAGCGTTGTGACGACGCAGACGCGGTGCAGCAGGTCGCCGCCACCCTAGCTCCGCCAGGAGCTTGCCTAGGTCCTTCAACATTCCGACGCCCTTGAGGTAGCTCCCACCACCATGGTGGCGAAGAGCAGGCCCAACATCACCCTAGCCGTGCGCCAACGTCAGGCCGCGTCAGCCCAACCCTAGGGACCATTTTTCCCAACGCTGTGGAAGAAGAAGAAGAAGAAGAAGAAGAAGAAGAAGAAGAAGAAGAAGAAGAAGAAGAAGAAGAAGAAGGGGGTGTGGGAAGTAGAGGGGGTCCAGATCTCCGCGATCCGGCCATCACCGGATCACCGAAGAAGGTCACCGGAGCTCTGGCGGCAGGCGGTGCGGGAAGAAGAGGCGTGGCCGGTCTCCCCCACGCGTTCTGTCGAACGAGAGGAAGGAAGAGGCGCGACACGGACAATGGGAGCCCTTCCTACTCCGGGGAAGCCGCGCAAAGGAGGTGGCCTAACGCCGGCGTCGAGAGCCAGAAGGCGGGGCGACGTCCATGGGAGACGGGGAGGGTCGGGGGCGGGGGCATGACTGCATGAACGCGGGATGGTGTGGATGCGTGGTGGCCGAGCGGGTGAGATGCCAGGCAGACGGGGGCCCACATGTCGGCGCCAAAAAAATCGTAGGGTGAGACGTAGTGTCCGGCTTCACCATGGGCGGCAGTGGACGAGTCCAGTTTAATCTTTCTAGGAGCAGAGATAGAGATACATCTACATAGGGGACTGATAAAGGGTCTATTTCATGCACTATGGATAGCCATGCCTATGGTCCTCTAGGGATAGATTTGTCAAGATTTAAGTCGATGATGAGGGGGAAAGGTTCCTGTATAAGAGATAGAAACTTTGCATCAATTTCACAATTGTGTTGTTAAGGGGGTTTAAGCTAGATCCAGACCGGCACGAGATGAGAATCATGATTGTGACTAACCAACATACACATAGAGGTACTATTTTTTGCAGTCCTATTGATACCAAACACCTATGGCCGAAGGCAGTATGTATGCATTTACAACCAAGCGTGGTTTTCCACTAATGTTGTTTGCACATGTGTTCATGAAGGTTGGAGATACTATTGAAAGCTACACGGAAAGTGTGGGTACAAATGGTCATGGAGGATGAGGAGAAGCATGTACCGTCTGTGGCCCATGAACCCGTCGGAGAGGTTGATGAGGTAGAACACTGCGAACACAAGGTTGACAAGTACCCTTGTGTGTTCGTTTTGTGATGAGAGATTATCAATGTGATCCACGAAGTAGGTTGAGTGGTGACTAACCCTACCATGGCGAAAGCTATGTGTGCGACATGTCTCTTGGCTTGTGTTGTGCAGGTGTGGAGCTCAGAGGCGGTGGTCGATGGTGAGGTGAAGGTCAAGGAGGACGTGCCATGCCGATGGACCGGGAGCGGTGAAGGACGAACATGAGGCTTGGACCGAGGGACCAAGAGGCCGGGTGACTAATCGCGGTGGCTAACATTTGGCAGATCGACAAGTACGAGAAGACATGGGAATGACGGTGTTGACCGAGTCAAGACGGTGGACGTGTGGGTTAAGCGAGGCTCGGGAGGACTCGGCGTGCCGGCCGGTCGAGGACGGCGGTGACACGCGTCGAGGCGGGGGATGCGTATGGAGTACGCTACTCGCGAGTGGTTTGATGGTTTAGACCTCAAAACCATCGGTGGCGGGTTTATGGATTTGAGCCTCAAAACCCGGGCGGAGATTCCGAGGAGGAACGGACGGCACGTGGCGGCATCGGGGAGTTCGCATCGAGGTAAAGCTACCGGTGAGAAGGCACGGTGGCCGTCGGATCAAGATGAAGACCGGGCTGGACCTTTACGCCCTTGGGCTAAATGGTTTGGCTCATTTATATCCAGGGATAAATCGGGGATTGTGTAATAGCCCTGTTAAATAGGATGAGAGAGTCCCCATCTCCCTCACCTCCTCTATTTTTATTTTTCTCCTTTAGAGTTTCTTCCTCTAGGTGCTTGTGTGAGAGTGAGGTCCACTAATCCATGAATTAGTGTAAGAACCAAGAATTCAAGGGAAAGGAGGTCCCGAATCCTCCTTGTGTCATATGGGTTTTGGCGGAGAAATCGATTTGTGTGTTCATGATGTGTTCTTCGCGTTCTTTGTTTTCTCCCTCCTAGTTCTTGCCTCGATTCTTCGTTTCTAGACTATTTTGATCGTTTTTATTCCCTTGATTTGTGCTATGACGTGAGTTGAACCTTTCCACCGAAGGGAATCAACCAATTTCTCACGAGCTAGTAGATTGGGCGATTTCTTGGTCTACGTTGCAAGAACCGATGTTTTTGGTGCCCCTTCGATTTCCTGTTGATTGGCTTCAAATTGGGCGATGACCTCTTAGAGGTAGCTCCCCTACTGCCTTGTGATCTTGCTCACCAAGTTTCGTGGCAGTTGGTGAAGATTTGGCCATAAATTTGTGGATCGAAGTGAGGAGACGATTTTCGGGGCGCTCTGTTCTTGTTTCTGCGCGGTTCGCGGATAGTCCGCCGTTCAGCCCGCGGACAGTCCGCGTGTCGGGTTTTCGCGAGTTCAGAGTAGCTGCTTCGACACTCGTTTTCTGTCAGTTGACTTGCAGACAGTCCACCACTGCAAGCCGGACAGTCCGCCGTTCATCTGCGAGTAGAGTCCAGAACCTGTTCTTTTCGATGTGTTTTATGAGAGTTTGCCTTCGGACAATCCGGTCCCAGCCTGCGGATAGTTCGCCGTTGCTCGTCGAAGTGAGTCCAGAACTTGTGCAGTTCTGTCTGTTTTCTGGAACTTGAACTGCAGATAGTCCGCCAACTTCTGCCGGACAGTCCGCCGCTCACCTTAGAGTCAAGTCCATAACCACTTCTTCGCAGTTCGTTTTCCGGCTTTTGAACTGCGGACAGTCCGGCCCTTGTGAGCCGGACAGTCCGCTGTTGACTATAGTCGTCAGGCGTGTGCCGCCAGACAGTCCAACCTGGTGACCCAGACAATCCAAGGACTGTACTGCGGACAGTTCACCACCAGGGTCCGGACAGTCCAGTACTGCGCAGAGAAGGTCTTTCTTGCTTATCACTTTGGGGGTTTGCTTCCTTTGCTTCGCGGTTGCTTTCAAGTGCGCTCGAGACTTCTTTTGGGGTATCTTGCTACGTGTTAGCTCGTGTATCTCACTTCTTTGGTGTGGCATGCTTCTTAGGGTCGTGATTTGAGCCGAGGACCAAAGTTTCGAAAGAAATTTGAGGCTCCTATTCACCCCCCTCTGGTCGCCTTTTCCAATCCTTCAAACACATCCCTTAATTAGTCAATCTAGTAGATGGAATTGGATGGTGAAGAACCTCGTGCGGCCATGGCAGAAGATGAGTCTAATGGATCTGATGATGAGGATGTACATCCAAATCCTATCACAGGTCATTGGGATGGGTACGACTACTCTGCCTTAAGTAGGTGAGGTTGTGTTTTGAGAGTACAAGGGAAATGAGCCAAGTGTTAGTGTGTTGTACCACGGTGGTGACACAATAAAGAAAGTTGTGTAGGGTTGGTCAATGTTATCATTGAATATGAAAGGATCGAAGATGTCACCTAGAGGTGGTGAATAGGCGTTTCTAAGAATTTACAACTTAAAATGCAGAAGTCGTTACAAGGGGATTCCCAATTGCTTGAAAAATCCCAAAACAAAGTAAATAACCCCTCTAGAGTGATACACTAAGTATACAAATGTTGTTAAACAAACCTAATTTCAGGACGGGGTGCACAACCAGACTGGTCCAATATGCATGGGCAGTGCAGCCTTCAAGCTGAATTTATTCCTTTTCAATTCGAACATATGCAGCCACTTCTGCTAAACCAAAGTCTATCACCTTCCACATTTCTCCCTAACCACCTCATGCTCGCCGTCTGTGAATCCCACGCACGCAACTCCGTGCCTCCGTCCTAGAGTCTGCAGAGGCACGACCACATGAGACCGCGACTGGCCTACCACGCTCAAGCCACGGAGTGCTGGAGCCGGTCGGCCCTTGCCGCCCTCCTCTCTACAATTGCGCTCAACTGCCGGTGCTGCATCGACGCATCGTGACTGACCGGTGGCCGGTGGGCGCACCATGCGCCGGCGGAGAATTAAATCCACCGCCACCATGCAACCACCGTGGCCGGCCCCCGCCCGCCTCGCACCTTCTGCAGTCCACCCCACTCCTTTGCATGTCCAAGGTAGTGTGGCGCTGTCCCATAGTGCACATGACGGGTAAGATCTGGGCTTGGTTGTTGGATTTGAGATACTCGAATGTCAATGTTTAGTCCCTGGTAAGTGATAAATACATTGCAATTTGAAATATTTCATATTGTATGGCATAAAAAGCTAGGATGGTGCTGTTGGACGGCTTTTTTTTTGAGAAATTGTTGGACGTCTTTTTTTTTTTGGGAGTGGATATGTTGGACGTCTCTGCTGTATCGCATGGTTCGTTCGGTCAAAGCGGTCCTGGGGCTTGCATTGCATCCAAGCGGGACACTGCACGGTGCACGCAAAGGAACATTGATGATGGGCGAAATGGCTTTAGCCCGCCGCATCCATGCACGGGCAAGGGGGGCGGCCGCGCGATGCGCGCACGAGCTAGACAGGCCACACAAGCCCAGAACGGATAATTATTGGACACTCCAGATTACCCACCACAGGACGTATACGTTGATGCACGATTCATCGTCTGGATGACGACGATTCCCAGCTATTCCTGTAATGACACCCCCAGCTCGATCGCCCGTGTGGACCTGCCAAGGCCACGTACGTGTGTACCACCGCGTCGCACTAATTAATGTGCTATAAGCCAGGAATGATGGGTGCATGTGTTATTTATTGGTTGTTCGTCTTACTTGGAAGGGAACTATTACTTTTGCTCAACCAGAAATGCAGGCTCTTGAAATCTTGATGTAATGTAACAAAAGGGCGTCGCTTAAATAGGTCCAGCCCATGCCCCTGCTTGAGGCTATCCGCACTCATGGACCTTTATATTCATTCTCTATACGTCCTAATCAGCAAGATTCTCTCATCTATACTCAATTCTTCCGCACCCATCCATCCTCTATATCATCATCTATCCATTGTGAGACTCACTTGTCACTTTATCTAAATATATCCATATGTGATCTAGTTTTGAAGGATTTATTGAGACGAATTTAATGGTGCAATCGAAATTTAATTTGGATTTTTGGTTGGTGAGTTATAGCATTTTTTTTCCTTTGTTTAGCTAGTGGGGTCCGCCATTGTCCATTATATAGTAAGCACTGTACCACTCTAAATATAGAGCAAGAGAAATAATATAGTATCGTTTTAGAGTACCCAGTGCAGTAGTTTTTACTCTATATTCATACTCTAAAGCTTTGGAGTATCTCTTTAGAGTACCCACTGCGGGTAGTCCCAGGAAAAGCTCCCGGAGCCAGCAAATGGCACGGCCCGTCGGGTGCGCGTGCATGCATGCATGGTTCGGTGGTACCAGCAGCTAAATCTATCGAAGAAGACGAAGACGACGACGACATGGATCACGCAGGCAGCTAAGGCTGGCTAACGAGCGGCTCGGCTCGTTCTGGCTCATTAGGATAACGAGCTAGCTCGGTTCGCCTCGTTATTTTAACGAGCCAGAAAGCCAGCTCGGCTCGGCTCGTTACGACTTACGAGCTCGAGTTGGCTCGTTAGGCTCTCGAGCTAGGTAAAAAAATATACAAAATATAATATTTATATTTATCTAAAGCATAAAAATATTAATAATATAAAAATAATATATTCAATAGTCTTAAATCGAACAAAATATTCATATGAGCTAACATATCATCTACTTGTGAAGTGCAAAACATAAAGTAATACAAAACTAATATAAGTTATGATGACTTTTTCTCTAAAACTACGGCTCGTTTGGCTCGCGAGCGGCTCACGAGCCAGCTCGAGTTGGCTCGTTATAGCTAACGAGCTAAAATCCTGGCTCGGCTCGGCTCGTTATTATAACGAGGCAAGCCGAGCCGAGCCGAGCCAGCCACGAGCCGAGCGAGCTAACGAGGTTCGAGTTTTTCGTCCAGCCCTACAGGCAGCATATCATCAGTTAATACTGAGTTAATAGTGGTTGGCTTCGAGGTGAGCGGCACTCAAGGCAGGCACCATACGTACGTAATGGCAACAGGCCAAGCACGACACATCCCCATCACCCTCATAAACGGCTCTGCTTTTCTCACATGGGTGATGGGTTCATCTGCTGATTTTTACTTCACTTTTTTTTTGATGAAAATTGCAGACACCTCGCACTTGCTAACTTGCAGATTTAATTCTCACCGGAGACTTTGCTGGTGAATCTGTTAGGAATTTAGGTATTTTCATGTTAAAATTAATCTAGAAAATTAATAGCAAAATAGTGATGACAAATATGTGCACGTGTGTAATTTTACTACTACTCTACTACTCAGATTAGCAACAAATATGTTCATGAATAACATATCGATCATAGCGGAAATGAGATTGAATTTAACCAATTCGAGAATAGAGATATACCTAGCGGAGGGACTCATGCTCAAAGCACCAGTGGCTCCATTTCCACTCATGGTGAGTTGCTCGAAGTCGTGGACCACAGTGCCATCCCTCGAACATCCACCGAGAAGTAGATGAAGCCGATCAAAGGAAGAAGAAGCACCACCATGAAGGAGACGAAGACGTTCCAAGCAAGAAGAGGATGACGATCGTCCGCACAAACCTGAGCGCTACGCCACGCCACGGCTCGGCGGCAGCGGCGCGCGCACGTGTGGCACGCTTTTATCCTCTTTCAACTTCTCTATACATGGACACATGTGTAACCCATTTAAATTGAGTTAACAATCAGTCAAAATCCCATACGGGACTAAAACTATATTGTATCACAATATTTAATATGAGCCTAGAATTAATTAATTAATTAAATAAATAAAATATGGGCCTAAACACATATAATATTCAACAGAATCTTCATATTATCAAATTCGTCAGATGACCATATATACAGTACAGCCCCTACCAATGAAGAAATAGCATCATCAATAATGACACATACCGGACCTCATCAGACCTATATCTAGCTAGCTAGAATTATTTCATTTTGCTGATTTGGTGTGATTCATGGCTAACTGGTATTATTACCATCCGAGCTCCGTCGCTACGATGAGTCAAAATCATGCGGGCCAGAATCAAGTCACCTCATGGGGAATATGTAAGGAACACTTCTACACAAAGGTTTGATCGAAACCGTTTGAAGATTATACAAAAATATAGGTCGTCCAGTTACACAAATTAGATCACAAGTTGATCCCATAGACTAGTCAAATATCAAGGGTATATAAGTTTTTTTTGACGAACACGCAAGAGAGTTAATCAAGGGCATATAACACCGAGTTCAAAAAAAAAAGGGCTGTGTGTCAGAGTATAGATCACAGCTTATGCACCACTAACAAATAGGTCCTGTGTGTCAGATACGAGGAATAGAGAGGATAGGTGGATCACAGTTTCTGCACCACGAAATTAAAAACCTGAGTTTCATTACCAAAAACAACGAAAATTACAGACAATTCAAGTCTACGCAAGAGAGCAACAAAGAGAGGCTAATATTTCTGATCACACGGACACAAGGATCAGCCATAGCGCTGAAGACCAACGAGCGCAACACCCTGGATAAGACTACAAAGTTGTACTCGTAACTATGTAAAGTCAAATCTGAAATGCCATAGAACGAGCGGAAGTCCTGAAGCTAGCAACGCCAAAAACGAAAACCGATCACCATCAGTTGCCGCCGTTCTCAACCTTGGCTCTCCCCTCATCCCTCTGGGTTTACTGATGGAAATGAAGCGACGTTGCTTTCAGAATCTCCACTCCATGCTCCACCAAAGGTGCGAGGTTCCTGTCTTTGCAGCCCTGCACAATATATAATACTCCGTACTGAAATAAAAGAGCACATAATTCATACAATCTCAGGAGGTGATTTCATATGTTTGCCATCAAAAGTTCAAAACAAATAGCGTTCGTAGCTTTCTATCCAAAGAGAAACAAACCAAACGTCTACCAGGTCAACACCGTACTGTACCAGGTTTTGTCATGTGAAAAACTGTGATTGATCTAGGCCCAATGCTAAACAGACCTTTTTTTTAAAAAAAAAAACAATGCTAAACAGACCTTAATGCACCGCACGAACTCCCCAGTGGACGGATTGACAGCAAACCACCAACTATAGGTAGTCTTCGCTCCTTTAAATACTCTCCTGCCCCTCTCGTCGTTCTTCCGTCATCGAACCGCCCGCGGTCCAAACCCCGCGAGAGTGAACCCCCACCACAATCCACAATGATCGCGGCGGGAGATCCGGAATCCTTCTTCGCCACCTCGCCGCCGCTGCGCGACGCCAGCGCTGTCGCCGCCAACCTGCAGGAGTTCGTCGCGCGCAATTCGCACGCCTCATCAGGTAGGTAGCCGCGCGCACGCGCGGGCCTTTTCGTCGAACACCTGAGGGGTTGTGTGGCGACAGAGCCTTTGACCGCGCGCTAGCTAAGAGCTAACCCGTGCGGCCTGTGTTTGCTTGCAATGTGCGCGCAGAGGGCGGCGGGCGGCGGCGGATCGTTTGCGTCACGTCGGGCGGGACGACGGTGCCGCTGGAGCAGCGATGCGTGCGCTACATCGACAACTTCAGCTCCGGCCACCGCGGCGCCGCGTCCACCGAGTAAATTTGCTTTTGCCCTCGCCTCACCTCTGTTATGAACGACGTATGGAATATGAAGTAAAACAAGATCAATCACAGCGGAGACACACGATTTAACGTGGAAAACCCCTCCAATGCGAAGGGGAAAAACCACGGGCACCAGCCAGCAACAATCTCACTATCTCAAGAGTTTTGGGTTACACGCCTACGGCGGCTTACAAGAGAATCAAGTCTCCAAGAAACCCTAGCAAGGGTATATATGTACCGTACCGCGGGGGGCTCCGCCCCCCGCACCCCCCGTGTATGCACGGGCGCGGCCTGATGGACCGGCTTCAGACTCCGCTACGCTCCGGCCCAGCCTTCGGCTTTTACGGGCCTCCGCTTCGTTCCGTCAGAAGCCCGCCCTATATCTTGCAGTGAATTTGGAACAACTCCAACAACCTCTTCATCAGTTGTTCACTATTGGTTGGTTTTTGTGTGTTTTCAGTGAACATATCATATGTTTTTTCTTCAAACCTTGAGAGATCATGCTTTACATAAAGTTATATTGCCATGTGATACCTTGTTAGACTTGATGGCTGTCTCATAAATGCACTGGAAGTATTCTCAAGTACTCGTTTCCGTTTTTATTTCTGGTGATACAGGTATTTCTTAAAGGCTGGCTATGCGGTCATTTTCGTCCATCGGCGGTAATCCGCAAAGCTATAGCAGCTGCTCCCTTCCAAAACAATCCAACAAATACTTTTCCTCTCCCAGTTTTCTTGACTGTTCAGTATACACATACTGCAAAAAAGATTATTCTTCGCCTAAAATACATTATGTTGTGCATGAATGCAGAGGGAGTTGCCAACCTTTCTCTAGGTTCCTCCCTGATGATTCGTTTCTCCAGTTCTTTGATGTCACAACAGATTTGAAGGTTCAAGGTTGGTAATTTACAGCTTCTAGCACAGATGAAAAGAAAATAATAAAATTACCTTCCTTACTGTGTTAAAATCTGTTATGTTTATTTAATCAGTGGTTGAGTCCCAAGCAACGGTTGTAAAGAAAGCAATTGGGGATTATCGCAAGGTATAACATTTGAACCGGGTATTGACTGGCATACAGACGTGCAGATGCCCTTGACTCAGGTGAACTTCTTGCAGGCTATTGAAGGAGGCTCTCTGCTGAAACTGCCATTCACCACGATATTTGAATATCTTCAGGTCTTGCATGTTTGCTTTATTTCTTTGAGTCAATGGGAGTAAGGTAATTTGAACAGTCACACGACACTTGATTACAGTTACTGAAGATGGTGGCTACATCTATGAGCTCTGTGGGTCTCCACGGGATGTTCTATCTCGCTGCAGCTGTGTCTGACTTCTATGTTCCATGGGATAGCATGGTATGAGTTACAGTAGTAGGACGTGTGTTGTCTGATTGGGTTAAAAACTTCATCCAACATTGTCTTATCATGCTTTACTGCGAAGTTCCTGATTCTTAGGGAGATTCTTGTGCAGGCAAAACATAAGATTCAGTCAGCCGGAGGCCCACTGGATATGAAGCTCAGTCAGGTTCCAAAAATGCTTTCCGTTCTGCGAAACCAATGGGCCCCCTTGGCCTTCTGCATATCCTTCAAGGTGAGTTTGTCTGTAGAATGGTGATACCACGGCATGGGAGAGAAAATATCTCACGCCGAATGCACTGTTAGGTTTTTAGTCAATATTAAAACCTTTATCCAACTTCTTTTAAATAAATGGCATGCAGCTGGAGACGGATTCAGATATTCTAGTTCAGAAAGCAGAAATGGCTCTGAACAAGTACAGGATGAACGTTGTTGTGGCCAATCTGCTTGCAACGTACAAAGAGGAAGTCGTCATTATCTCAAATGGCAAAAGCAATACCATTCGAAGGTGCAACAAAGATGAGGATCTGGAGGAGCATGTTATCAAGCTCCTAGAGAAGAGCCACTCAAAGTATATTTACAACAGCACAGAAGGGTGCAATAAGAATGATTACGGAAAGATTATATCATTAGGTATCAAAAGTCTGGCTTGAGGGAAACACTGATGGATTCTGGAACTCAAAACAACAAGAAAGCCCTATCAACTATGAGAAACCTCTATACATGTAATTTGTACCTTTGCTGGCTTGTATATCTAAGCAGCGCTGATATAATTGTTCTCTCTCTCTTTCTAGGCCTTCCCTTGCTGCTACCTAGGCCTCCAGTTGTACACACGCTCCCTACAAAGAATTCATGTGCAGCCACGGATTGAGAAAATTGGGCAGCGCCTACCAAGCTGGAAAGGACCGTTAGAGATATATGTGTGTGTTTGTATATTCCCATATGTATAAGGGCTCTTCTGCATATTTTACATGTACACATATTGGGCTTTCAGCCCCTTCTACTGAATACAGAGCTCATTTCATCCTACCAAGAACGACTTTTGAATCGTGCTGGACGGCTAGCTCTTGTTACATCAGTGCTGTCCTCCATGCAAACCCACCACCTTACTATTTTTTCCACTAGCAGCCTGGGCGTGGAAGAAAATTGACAAATTACGCCGCTCCTTCATTTGGAAAGGGGAAGACCATGCGAACGGCGGGCACAGTTTGGTAAACTGACCAACCGTTAGCATGCCAAAAGACTTGGTCGGCCTCGGCGTATTGGACCTCGACAAATTTGATAGGGCCTCTGACTGCGCTGGTTATGGCAAGAATGGAGTGAAGAGGACAAGCCATGGGTCGGCATGGAAGTTCCGTGCAACGCGACAGATTGATTACTTTTCAATGTCACCACGGTCATATCCATCGGGAACGGAAAGAAGGCGAAGTTCTGGCACCATAGTTGGTTTGATGGAGAAGCACCAAAAAATTTGGCACCACATTTATATGATCTGGTGAAAAGAAAAAACAAGACTGTCACAAGATCTATGGAACAACACATGGATCAAAACTTTACAAAACAAAATCATGACTGCAACTCAGGTGGAGGAGTTTGTCTCACTTTAGATCAGATTACAGGGATTACACCTCCACCTGGAGACCGAGGATATGGCCACTTGGAAGTGCACGGTTGATGGCAAATAGTTCGCTCGGTCGGCATACCAGGCTTAGTTTTTGGGGTCCTATATATGTCACAAAACCAATCTCATTTGGTGTGCACACACAGAAAATAAATGCAAACTATTCGCCTGGATTCTCATTCAAAACAAAATTATCACGGCAGATAACCTAGCGCTTCAGGTTGGCCTCACGAGAGCTCTTGCACCTTATGCAATGGGCCGATGGAATCTGGGCAGCATCTCCGCCTACTCTGCCCCTATGCCCAAGCAGCCTGGAACCAAGTTGCTATCTGGGAGCATATTGTGCTTCCCCAACAGCCCCCCCCCCCCTCAAATTTCGACAATATCAGAGATTGGTGGGAGCTAGCAGAGAAACACGTTCAAAAAAATCAGCGGCAAGATTTCAATGGAATGACCATCTCAATTATGTGGAATCTATGGAAAGAGCGCATCCGGAGAATTTTCGAAAACACGATCCTAACAGCCCAGTAGGTGGCGGAGAGAACAAAGAAATGCATAGAGCAATATAAACGGGCGTATCGGTGTACCACTTAGTTCTCATAGCTATCTTGTGTATTGCCCGCCGCAGGTGTATGCCGGCGTATCCTTACATGGCAGTAGGGGAATTGTGTGCTAGCTGGTTTTGTATCTTAAACTATTTTCTTCTTAATTAAGAGATAGAGCTCCTGCCATTTATGTTAAAAAAAGCGAACAGCAAAAAAAACTACCCATAAAAGCTAATCGATCATTGGGTACCACATTGCTGCACTGCCGCTACTGTCGATTTTTCACAAATTTTTTTTATCTTCTTCAGTGTCACCACCACGTCCATCATTGAAATCCTCCGGTCAGGTGAGTCACTTGAGCAAAGCAAACCCACCTCAAATATTTGCAAAAGAAGTTGATTCAGGCCACAGATATAAGACACATCTAGCAGTAACTTGTCGTCCAGAACATGAACAAGCTTCGCTGGAAATGCTTGATGGACCCACTGCCTGATGCTCAAATCTCCAGCAAACATAGGATCTGTGGGTCGCTTCCCGGTGAATACTTCAAGGAGCATGATTCCGAAGCTAAACACGTCGCTCTTGCGCGATGCCTTTCCATGCGATCCGTACTCTGATCATGAAATTCAGAAACAAACTTTTAAGCACATTGATCAACCATAATTAATCAATGATTTTTCCAGTCAATGGGTTTACCAAAACTAATATAACAATAGTATAAAGGTTATATCATTCAGTACCCGGTGCCATATACCCAAGCGTTCCAGGCATGCTTGCCGTGATCTTTGAATTGTCATCGCCCAGTAGCAACTTTGCGATGCCGAAGTCTGCTACATGCGCCATCATTTCCTCATCAAATAGCACATTGCTTGGCTTCAAGTCACAGTGCAGGATAACATCGTAATGCTCATGGTGCAGATACTCCATTGCCGTCGACACATCTAGCATGATATCCAGCCTCTTGAGGAACCCTAAATGACCTCTCCATTCAGAGTGCAGGAGCATGTCTAAACTGCCATTGGGCATGTACTGGAGCACCAAAGCTCTGAACTCCATGTTGGAGCAGGTGTTCAGTACCTTTATCAAGTTCCGGTGCCGAGTCATGCTAAGTACACGACATTCAGCGTCGAAGCTTCTTATCGCCACTTCCAGGTTCATGTCAAGAACTTTTATCGCAACCACCGAGCCGGTGCTCAGTTGGCCCTTGAAAACTTTTCCAAAGCTCCCACTACCCAATAGATTGTCGTTACTAAAATTATCAGTGGCACGAACGAGCTCATGGTAGGTGACTATAGTGTGATTCATGACATTGATGTCACCTGGAGTGTGACTTGAAGCCTTTGTCTTGTTTTTACATTTTCTTCTGATCATTAGGAAAATGCAAATAAGAGTAGAGCCAGATGCAACGGCGATGGCTGCAAGGAGAAATTTTAGGAAGTGTCTACTATTTGAGTGAGACTTCTGAAGACATGGCAAAAATCCTAGACGTGGAGCACCACATAATGCAGAATTTCCGATCAAAGACTGCAATGTGATGTTTGAGAAGACTCCTCCATCTGGTATCTTGCCTTCTAGCCTATTGAAGGAGAGATTCAAGGTTGTTAAGTATGTGAAGTTTGCAAGGAATTCGGGAATGGTACCAGAGAGGTTGTTGGAGGAGAGGTCCAATGTTGCTAAGCTAGTAAGCTCTTGAAATGAGTAAGGTATTGAGTCGCCAAATGAGTTGTGTGATAGATTTAGGTAGGTGAGCATCCTAATTTGACCAAATGATTCTGGGATATTTCCAAGAAAAAAGTTAGAAGACAAGTCAATTGTATCAACTTGCTTTAGCCCACTAAGATCATTGGGTACTACACCAGCAAAGGAGTTATGAGAAAGATTTAGCTGGATAAGTTTGCCAAGCCGGAATAAGCTTCCGGGTATCATTGAGTCCAATTGATTATGGGACAAGTTTATGCTTTCTAGTTCACTCAGATTGCCAATGCTATCTGGTATAGAGCCAAGTAATTTGTTTCCTTGGAGACGCAATAATTGTAAGCTCCTGAGCATACCAATTTGTGTCGGGATGGGGCCTGAAATGTCATTGGTAGACACATCTAACCTTGTGAGACTTTGCATCATGGTGAGAGATTCTGGGATTGCCCCTGTGAGCAGGTTGCTAGGAAGTTG
Organism: Saccharum hybrid cultivar R570; assembly: GCA_038087645.1. NCBI lineage: Eukaryota > Viridiplantae > Streptophyta > Magnoliopsida > Poales > Poaceae > Saccharum > Saccharum hybrid cultivar. Next base: position 1,832,716 of record JAQSUU010000191.1, on the reverse strand, counting down.
TAGCTGTTCAAGACTGGTTACATTTGAAAATGATGATGGCAGCCCACCTGTTAGCTTATTTTCACTTGCAGAAAATATAAGTAATTGTGCAGACAGGTTCCCAACTTGGTCAGGGAGAACCCCGGTGAAAGAATTAGAATCTAAGGCAATGATTGAAAGGTGTTGACAATTCCAAAGGGAGGACAAGAAGTCAAGGTTTCCATCTAAGTTATTCACTGATAGAGCAAGCCAGTTCAGAGCTGGGATATTGCCTAATGTTGCTGGTACTGAGCCAGACAATTGGTTCATTTGCAAATCTAGGAATGACAGTTCGGATAAATTCCCAAGAGAACTTGGAATTACACCTGTTAGCTGATTTTGCGTGAGATGTAGATGTGAGAGATTTTGCATAAAGCCTATTTCCATAGGGATTTCACCAGTCAGGTTGCAGTAAGAGAAATCTAGTGAAATCAGGCTTGTGAGATTGCCAAGAACAGCCGGGATAGATCCAACAAGGTAATTTCCACCCATGTAAAGTTCAATGAGAAATGGCAGCTGAGCCAACCATGTTGGCACAGCATCTACAAAATAATTCGAGGGGATGGAGAGAGTTTCTAGGTATTGGCATGCTGCAAGTCCCACTGGAATCGGGCCTGCAAAGTTATTAAAACCCAGGGAAAACGTGCGCAACATCGGAAGGTTGAAGGTTGCATTGCGCGGAATTTGCCCTGTCAGATTGTTATGCGAGAGTACCAAGCCTTGAAGCCTCGACATATTATAGGTGGCTGCGGGTATCGTGCCAGAGAGGTGATTGCCACGCAGGTTCAAGTACTCAAGCTTGGGAAGGGAGGCCACACCATGTGGTATGGGACCTGACAGGCTGTTGTTTCCAAGGTTGATGAACCACAGCGAAGGCGTGTTATTGAACAGATGTGGCGGTATCTGGCCACTCAACTCATTCATATGCAGAGCTATCCTCAAAAGGCTTCCCAGATTCTGCAGCAACTGGGGCGGGATCTCGTCTGAGAGGTGGTTGTTACCTAGGTTAAGAAACTCGAGCTTTGTGAGGTTTCCTATGGTGGGTGGAATGGCACCGGATAGGCGGTTTTCGCCGAGGAGGAGCCACCGTAGCCGGCGTAGCCTACCAAGATTGGCAAGAATGGGGCCGACGAGGCTGGTGTTTGTGAGGTCGAGAACGGAGAGGAAAGAAAGGTTACCGAGATGAGCCGTGAGCTCTCCTTTGAGGGGCACATCCGGCAACGATAGAGCCGTGCCAGGGAAAAAAATATCGGCCGGTAGAATCCGAAATTTCCGAGATATCCCGTTTACCGGCTAGGTCCGAAATTTTTCCTCTATCGTCCGAAATTTTCATATTTTTAAAATTTTGTCATCCAAATAGACGTCAAAGCCCACCCAATACTCTAACCTTAATCCATGTTTAATTTTCTGTCCCCTTCTCTTCTAAGTTCAAGTTGCCACCACCGCAACACACTCAGCACGCTCCAGCCATGTCACTGCCCTCCTCATTGAATAAGCAATTGATAATATGTTTTATTTAGTTTTTTATGTTAGATTGTTTAGAAATAATCTATACGCTTTCCTGAACAAAATGAGTCATTTTTTGTCTAAATTTTTTCCGAAATTTTATTTCTATCACCGATAAATTTCCGATATATCCGATATTCCCGTTTATCAGTGACCACCGAGATTTTTAAAATACCGGTACAGAAAACCCTTGGCCGTGACACGCTGCCGGCGGTGGCTGCATGAGACGCCGGCCCAGCGACAGAAGGAGACGTTGCTTGTCCAGCTGCTGGCGAGGATGCCGAGAGGATCCGAGAGCTGGGCTCTGAAAGCCAGCAGTGCGTCGAGGTCGGTGGTGCTGCCGTTGGTGGATGGTGATGGAGTCAGACTCGGATCAGGACTTGGAGAAGCGGAGGAGGATCCTGCTGCTGCGAGGGCTGTCAGCGAGATGGCCAACAACACTGGCGTGAGCGTGACCCTGATGGTTGCAGCGGCCATTGCTGATTTCATGAATGGCAATCTGGTCACTGAGCGGCCTTCTTTCTATAGTTTGGTAGCTATTTAAATATAGCAACTTGCCTGAAATTTCTGCAGGCCGGGTTTCATTTTCCAATATGCTATCGTTGACTGACCTTGACCCTAAACCTGTGTGCTGTCCAGCGGTTTGGTGCATCCACGGGCTAAAGATCGTCTACCTGAGGAAAGCCTCCCCGGCCCTCTGAACCACAGTAAATCCATGGAATTTTGACTGAGGCCTCGTTCACTTCCCATCCCAACCCAAAATATTTTCTCTTCCACCCATCACATCAAATCTTTCGACGCATGCATGAAGTATTAAATATAGATAAAAAAGATAACTAATTGCATAGTTTGTCTGTAAATATCGGGACGAATCTTTTGAGCCTAGTTAGTCCATGATTGGATAAATTTTGCCAAATAACAACGAAAGATGCTACAGTAATTTTTCACCTACTTTTCGCGAAGTGAACACACCCTGAATTGCAAATTTTGAATCCATGGAGTTGCAAATTTGGAATCCATGGAATTCTGGATTCTGAAGGTCTTAGCTTTCCAGAATTCCTCTGAACCACAGTAAATCCATGGAATTTTGACTGAATTTCCAGAATTAACTGATCTGAATTCTGAAGGTCTTAGCTTTCCACGATGAATGCGTGTTGTTCCATTTATGACTTCTATGCAACAAATTTCTACGGCCATCTCTCTCTCTCTGGTCGAAAGTTAAATATATCATCTGCTATTTCACTTGTCGATTAAAAGCTTCATAGTCAGAAATTATTCTTTGAACTGTTTATTGACTTGTTCGATGACAATGGACGTCGCCTAGTTTATCGGTGAACTTACGTACCTACTAATTGGTGAGGCCATCTCGACTCACAACCAATCACCCATGATCGTCTGGGCAAATCATTTCATTGCTTATACTCCCTCCGTACCTGTAAAGCACGTCGTTTAGGACATGATTGAGCATATCAAGGAATGATTAATTAAGAGGTATTTTTTTCTTGTTTTCTCTTATTAAATAGGACTGCGGGTGTCACCTATACAGCAATCTTCCGTAGCTGGAGTGGAAAGCTCTTCGCGGCCCGAGGCGGAGGTCCATTGTTCGAACCCCCCCTCAGGCGCGCACTATTTTTTGAACGGCTCGGGGATTTTGCATGGCACTGGGCACTGTAGAGACTCGTTGCATGCGTATGGGCGCGTTTTTTTCGCCGTTTTTTTTTTTGGCCTCGCGCGCGGAGGCTGCATGGCCAGTGGCGGGCCTACATGTATTCAAGGGTATTCAACTGAATACCCAAAAATTTTGCCAAAAAACTTTTGTATATATAGTGTATATATGTAGGTGTAGGAAAAAAAAAAGAAAATAAAGCCAAAACAAATATCATGTCAAGAATTCGGCCAAAAACCTGTATTCTACTACTGATTTTCCACCCCACTTGATGACCCAAATAGGCCCAGCAGCCTGTGGCCCAACATCTCTCCCGCCGGCAGCACACAGGCACATCGCGACTCCCAAATCAGAGACATCGGCACATCACCTACCCGTGCTCGCTCAGGCGCTCCTTTTCTATCCTGTTTTCTTCCCCAACCCCAAACCCTAGTGCCTACCGATGGCGGTGGCAGAGCAACGAACTCGGGCAGTGGCAAGGCACGTTGGCACGAGGCGACGACAACAAAATTCACGCTAAATTTTTTGCTACATATACAACACAAACTTGGGTTTGTTTGTACTTGATTTGAAATACCAAATTTGACAACAAATTTTACTATTGCTTACTGAATTGCTAAATTGATTTTACCGATGTACGTATGGAAATTTTAGTATTGCATACCTACAAAATTCTAGATCCATCATTGGATTTTACATTGTAAAAAAAATCAATTCGTCTTCACAATTTTGAATACCCAAGTTCAAAATCTTGGGCCCGCCACTGTGCATGGCGCTGTGCAGGCTCGTTGCATGCGCTCGTTTTTTTAATTTTTTTTTGGCCTGGCGCTGTGCAGGCTCTTTGCATGGCGTGTTTTTTTCCCCTCCCGCGTTGGCGCGCGCTGAGGCTGCATGGCGCGTTTTTGTCTCGGTCGTGTGGGTGTCTTTCCATCTACCGTGCCTATTTAAGCGCTGGGTTTCCATCTACCGTACTCCATCCTTTCTCTTTCCATCTACTGCAATGGCTGATCCAATATTTGGTGGCTTTGATCTGAACGTTCAAATAGAAGAAGATGACGACAGCAATCTTCCCTTCGATCTCAACGAGCCAATATTGGAGGATCACAACAACAATGGTAATGTGTCTGTTGTTACTCAGTTCGTTGTTTCCTTTTTTTGATATTCACAGCAACAACGACAAATTAGTTTCGTTTCTCAGTTTGTTGTTTCCTTTTTCAACAGGATTTGATTTGAAGTTGCCACTAGATGAATTTGGTGCAGTTGATTTCGATTTTGTACAAAACCTCGCTGGTAATTTTTTGATACAATTAGATTTTTTTAGGTAAGCCATGACTATTATTTTGAATGTGCTTATTTTTTTCTTTTACTAGAACATGCTGTTGAGACTCCCGTTGAAGTAAACTATCGAAGGAAATACATGACACAAGAAATCACAAGACAAGTGTATCAAGTATTGTTGGTTAGAAGCAAGAATGGGACACTAGGCAAGAAAGATACCAGAATTGTTGCTAATCAATTTGGAGTACACATTCGGTCAGTTCAGCGCTTATAGAAGTGAGGTAAAACACAACTTGCTCATAATATTCCGGTTGTGGTTGCTAGTCGAAAGAAGGGTAGATGTGGCCGTAAGGCAGTCCCTGTTGATTTGGAATAATTGCGCAACATTCCTCTCAAGCAAAGAATGACCATAGAAGATGTGTGTAGCAAACTTAACATGAGCAAATCTTCGACGAGACGAAGGAAGGCGCCACCAGCATCTCCGACGAGATGAAGGAAGGAGCCACCAGCATCTCTGACTCCGTCGTTTCCGTCTCATCCGACGAGACCGGGGCCACCTCCATCGCCAAGTCCATGGCGGCGAGCGTGCGGCGAGGCAGTGCGGCAAGCGTGCAGGCGACCGAGCAGTGTGGCGAGCATGCGGTGAGCGTGTAGGTGAGCGAGCGTGCGGCCCTATTCGCTGGCAGTGCGGCGAGCGTGCAGGCGAGCGTGCGGCCCTATAGTGAAGCGACACTGCATGAAGTACTCGATCACCGAATGGGTGGCGAGTAAAACGAAGAGGCGCGATTAATGCGGTGGCGAGTGGAACGGCAGCCGAAACGCATGCGCCAAGGGCAAACGCGTCCAAGCTCGCCCCAGCCGGTGTAGAATGACGTCCTTTGTGAAAACGCCTCCCTTACCCAGAACGACTTGCTTTACAGGTATGAAGGGAGTAGATTCCTAGCAAGTTTCAGATAGATTAGTATAGCTGTCAAATGACCATATTACCCTTGATTAATTTGAATTCCACCATTAAATTGCACACTAATCGGTGTTTGGGTTACGCGCTGGTCACATTATTTACTACTCATCCAGCCAGCTGTAGCAAAATTAGCCAACAGGAGGGGATGTAGCATTAAATAGGATGGGAATACGTGGAGTATTAAACGGGCTAGTGGACCATTATCCTCCAGGAATCGATTTATTTGTGGACAATTTTTTCTCCAGAAATTGATTCTTTTAGGGACAGGGGAGTATAATGAAGGCAGTGGATTGAGTATGGATTTTTTTTGAGAAATAGTGGATTGAGTATGGATAGCCAAAAGGCATGAGGCCTAGGCTGGTAAATGGCCTAATATTGTGGCCCAACCAAGACACAGGCACACCTCTAAAACATGCTTGTGCCGGTCTAGCTCGTGAGGTGTGCCATGTTTGGGACACTGTTGGGCCACTCTAGGCACAGACAAAGAACGACCCATTTATGAGGCGGTCCAGTAGGCCCGTACAGGGACGGCGATGGGTATTCGAAAACCGACTGTCTATCGAGTTTTACCTGATAACAAGGCAGGTATTAGAAGATATCTTTATTCGCGAGTATGCTATTGAATAAAAATCTCTACCCATCGGGTAAACAGGTACGGTTGTACATCTATGGAAACATACTACCCATACTTGTGTACCCACAGGCAATTTTACCCATTTTAGCAATACATGTCTTCATTGTTACTACAAAATACACACATATATATCCAATATATCTATGACTATTATACTATTAGTTAGTGCAATTTTTGTTACTATGTTATAATTGTTGATATCTATTCACAAATAATTTAGGATATAGGATTTAATAATATAATGTATTTAAATTTTCTGTTTGTAGCGGGTTGAGTATTTATAACCATGCGTGTACGAGTATGGATAAATTCTTTTACCATGTGTGTGGAAACATGTATTTTAGCGGGTATAATTTTGTGAGGCGGATACGGGTGTGGGATGGAACTACCTGACGTGTATATACCTGTTACCATCTCTAGGCCCTCAACCCCCTCCAAATAAAAAGTTTGTTGGCCAGCAGTGAACACTAGCCAACCCGTGATCCACCCCCGCTCAAACCTCTACTTCTAGTCACTCTGGATTCTCGCCAACCTTCCTTCTCCCTTCACAGCTACACCACTCACTTTCTGTTCCCTTGCTAGTCCCCATCTCCTCTGCACACCCATTCTAAGCATCGCTGCTCTTGTCCCTTCTCTCTCCTCCATGGCTCCTTGCCCCCTCCATTGGCACTCCCACAATGTGATATGACGAGGGCTCATCGATGCTGACTATGTATAGATCCTTGATGTCGATTGCCTCCAAATTCATCATGTCTCCTCTGCTTTCGACGGCCTAGCTATTCCACCTCCAATAATCTTGATGAGGCGGCAGTGCTCGCCATGCTGGCATGGGTCCAACGGGATCAACGGGTCGGCATGACACGATTAAATCATCGCGGTCCCCTACATAGGCCTTAGAGTGAGTCCATGGGCGGGCATAACTTGCTTCTCATACTGTGTCGAAGCGACCATCTTGCCATCTACAGTGTGGTACTACTGATGAGACAAAACAACATAGTGGATCGCCGTCGCATTTGTTTGGATGGTCCCTCTCTGGGCATTGATTTTGCAGAGTGCAAGGCAGTGTGAAGTATCCCTAATTCCTCTTGGATATTAGCGCCTAATTCTCTTGGGATCTTAGCGATCATGTACAATCATGTAGACCAAAAGCAACTATTCCCTCCATCCCAAAACAAATCAACTAATAGAATCACTCTAAGTAAAACTATCTTGAGTTTAATCACCTTTTTAGTGAAGAATAACAACATTTATGATATCAAATAAGTAGAATGGTGTATCTAGTAGTTAGACTTAGGCCCTGTTTGGATCACCTCAACTAAATTTAGTTGGGGGGTGTTTTGGATCCTCTAGCTAATTGAAAACCTTGACCATGCTACCCCTCATTAATTCCATTGTTTAGCTACCTAAACCTTAACTGGGGTGTTTGGATCCTCTAGCTAAACTTTAGCTGGGGTGTTTGTATCCTCTAGCTAAACTTTAGCTAGGGTAGTTTGGTCATTGAGGTCTTTTAGCTGGTTTTAGCTGGATTGAAATAGCTAAAGGGACTGTGTATAATTTAGCCTCCAACTAAAGTTTAGCTAGGTTTAGCAATGGACTGTTTGGATTCACTACTTTAGCTGGCTAATGTTTAGTCGGTGGATCTAAACAGGGCCTTAGAATAATTTGGCTTGGAATAACTTCATATTATAACCCAAAAGGTACTTTGCACTCGTGAACCAAAAAGGTCACGTGCACATTAGACGCATATGGGCCGGCAGGCGGCAGCGCGTTCAATAACGAACAAGTCCACCACGGGCAGCACGCGGCAGCAGTCTAGCAGAGCTGAACAACGGTGCCCGAGAGCAGCTTCCACAACGTTTCTTTCTTCGTTCCTCCACTGACTGAACCCTTATTCTTCGACCGCCGCCGGGACGGACTCTCTCACCGGCTGGCACTTTTTTTTAGACCAAAGACCGAATGCCGCGCTTTACAGAAAGCAACACCGGCCGGCACTGCACGATTTCCCCCGAAACTCACGTAGTCACATGCTGGCTGTAGGGATGAAAACGGTACGGAAATATCCCGTACCGAACCGCATTGTTTTCTACATTTAATCCGATCGAATTCGTATTTTCGGACAAATTCGAATTCGGTTCGAACTTCGGAACACCAAATTCGAAATCAAAACGAAAACGGTTTAGACATTTTTCGACCGTTTTCTACTTTTAATTCGGAATATCCCGATTTTGAAATTCGGTTTCGAAATTCGGTTTAAACTAAATTTGGCCCAATAGAAGTCCAACCTTAGAAAATTTGTATCTTTCTCGTACGATCTCGGATGAAGATGTTTTTTATATAAAAATTATAGCTCTCAACGAGATCTGCAACTTTTTAGTTTTTAGTTTTTTCATTTAAGGTCTTTAAGATGTTCAAAAAATTTAAACAAAGTTTCAGCGGTATATTAAATCACGTACCAGTGCTCGTTGCCTTAGAACAATCATATCTTTTTTATATGGTGTCCAATAAAGATATTTTTTTAAGAAAGTTGTAGAACTTGTTAATTATTATTCACATGTTAATTGTTATGCACTTGGTCCTACGTGTTAATATTCCGTATTGATTTTTCGTATACTGACCGTATTCGACATAATTCTGCTCGAATTAGTTCGTTTTCGAAATTCCGTAAGTTCGTGTTCGCTTTCGTGTCCGACTTTACCGTTTTTGTTTTCGTATTCGTATTCAAATATAAAAGTAGAAAACAATTGAGAGATTTTCCGACCGTTTTCGACCGTTTTCATCCAGCTGGCTGGACGACCCGTGAGTCCGTGACCATGAGACCCCGAAGTAGCCCGAACGAGACCCCAGCCGAGTCAACCGTGAAAACAAACTAAAGTAACCCGCCCAGCTGCCCCGTCCCCCCCGTCGCGATCGCGCGACTGGCGCCCGCGCACGGGACGGGATCCACTGGCGGCACGCGCAAGGCAAGATCCTACCGCCATCCCGCTCCCGTCCTGCTCCTGCCTGTTGCCGCCTCCGGCCCTCCGCATCACGTCGCCGTCTCGCCCCCGCGGGCGGTGATGGACTGGAGCGGGACCGACGGCCGTGGTGTTGCACGCACGGGAGACTTTTGGGCCCGGTGCCGGCTGGTGCGTCACGCGTGACATCGCGGAAATTCGGTTGGGTGGGGTTTGGCTCGCAGCTCGTTTTCAGCGTGCGGACGATAGCTTCCGCGCGGCCCAAGTAACCAAGATTCTCCGTCGCTCTGGCAGTTTCCTAGCGTTCAGCTTGCGTGCCAAGTCTACGGCTCTACTACGCCCCCCCTGCTCCGCCCACCGCCCTCCGCCCTAGCTAGCGTAGCGGCTATAAAAGCAGCGTGGCGCAGCTCAAGGCAGCTCGCAAGTCACGGAGAGCGAGCGCGCAGCAGAGTAGAGCTACTTTCAGGCAGCTTACGAGAAAGACAACTTGCTAAGAGATCGCGATGGCGTCCATGATGGGAGGAGACTTCGTGGAGGCGTACGTGCTCAAGAACGCCTACAAGGAGAAGCTCCGGCGCATGGAGGCCGCCGAGGAGAAGAAGGGCAGGCAGGGTTCCGCGGAGAAGAAGGCCGTGAGCGGCGGCGGCAGGGGAGGAGGAGGCCTGTTTGGGCTCCTGAAGAAGAAGGTGCACCCGAAAGCGGCCGCGTCGCCCGTGGAGACGACCAGCGCTGAAGAAGAATCCTCTTCTTGATTCAGCTCTGTGTCTGTCCGACAAATTTGCTGTCACTGTTGCCGGACGATCGGTCGTCGTGGACAGCGCACGAGGCCTGCTCGGAGTAGAGGATTGTGTAGTCTTCATTCTTTCTTTCTTTCTTTGTTGACGATCCGGCGTGTTACTACTCGCTTGGTGTCGATCATGATGGTTCATTGGTTACTCAGTGTAAATTGTATTACGTGAAATGGCAAAACGGCATTGGCCAGGCGCCCAAGCCATAATATAATTAACTTCAGCTGGGGTGTAATGCGATGATTAAATATTTTTCATACTAACGTCCAAGTTATGCAGACTTAAATTCTGGGTGATTCAGCTTTCGATGGCTCCGAGCACACTGAAATGGCTCGGTCTGGCTTCAGTCTAGTGATCATCACTGACTAGAGCAGGCGCCAGCAAACAAGGATAATGATATGGCTTGACCTCTGCAAGCTTCCATAGTTCCATTTCGATCCGTGCCGGCCAAGCGCAGCTTGAAAAAAAATCTTCCCCTTTCAGTAAACCAAAGCCGTCTCTCGCGCTTTTTTTTTGTCGCTGTAATTGAACTATATATTCTCACTCTCCGTAGAACGTGCTCTGAACATTCTCTCGAAAAAAATACAAATTATATATTTTTCTTAACAAGAAAAACATGCTCCATGTTAGATGTGTAGATGTATATATGTATTTTCCCTCTATTTGGACGGGTTCTTTACATATGTACGCACTTGTATATGGCTAATACTACCATTAAGACGTCTGAAAGGCCAGACGTCTCGCTCCACTCACTGTCGCATGCGCCACTCACCTAAAAAAACAAAATCAACTTCGACACACCTCCCTCCAATCCCGCCCTTACCCCTTCCGCGCTCCTCATCCCCTGCCACAACACACCAATGTCTGGCGTCCTTCCCTCCGGGAGCCCCCAATGCCCACAGATCCTGCGGCCCCCTCCTCACCCCGGCGAGATCCACGGAGCAGGAGCGAGATCCACTCGCCTCTGGAGAGATCCATAGAGGTGGCGCTGCGGTGTTGCAGGGCAATGGGCGGCTCTCCTCCACCTCGGCGCGGCGCCCTCCCCACCCCCAGCAGTGCCCTCTCTCACCTCGGCGACCGAGCACCCCCACCCCGGTGGCCATGGTGCTCCTCGCCCCCATCCCCCACCGTTGTCGCCGAGCTAAGCCCGGTACTAGTGGCCCTGGTGGCGCTGGTGCTTGTGCGCCGCCGCTCGCCGCCGGCTCCGACTCCGATGGCTAGAATCGACCGATCCAGGCTTCTCCCCCCTATGTTGCAAATGTATGTTTCAGGTGTTTCAGTCGTTTTAAAGGTATGTTACAGTTGTTTCTTATAAATGTTGCAAAAGTAGATCGGGGATGTTGCACATGTTGCATATGTTGCAAGTGTTTCAGAAGCATGTTGCAAGCGTTTGTTCAAAATATTTCATCTTGTTCCAAACGTATGTTGTAATTGTTTTTTATCTGGATGTTGCATATGTTTTCACACATATGTTGCAACAGTATGTTCCAAATATTTCAGCTGTTTCAGTCTTATTTTGCAGTAAGTGTTTTTTCATGTTGTAGTTGTTTTATCTGGATGTTGCATATGTTTCACACAAATGTTGCAAGCGTATGTCCCAAATGTTTCATTTGTTTCAAATGTATATTACATTCGAGTGTTTCATGTTGCAAGTATAGACCGCCGACGTTAGTGTCCATGAGGGCAGGCAGGGCCAAGCCACGACCACCGATGCGTGGAGGAAGCGCATGCCATCACCGGCGGTGTGGGGAGGAGGCACAGGCCACACAGTGTTGTTGTGGAAGAGGCGGGGGGCCAAGTCTTCTGGGCGGCCTCGAAGAGACGGGCACCGCGCCGGTGTGGAAGAGGCGGGGGCAAGTCTCCGAGCAGCATGGGCAGCAGATCTAAAGCAGGCGGTTCAGATGCGAGCATAGGAAACGGAGCTAACGCGGGCGGCATGCGAATCTGAGCGGACGTGGCGGAGCAGCCAGGAGTGTCCGGACGGACGCAGGCGTCTGGGCGCTAGTACTACCGCTTGTATTTTTGCCCTTATGGATCTTGGAATAGAATGGTTAGCCACTCTAACATGGTATCAAGCTAGGGTTTCGGTTCTCACCTTCTTCTGCTAAGCCGTTGGCGTCCTATCAACTCCGTCAGCCTCATCGAGCCGCACGCCTGCGCGGCCCCTACCCAAGCGCACGCCGGACAACCGCGGCCTTGAGCCCGCGACACCCCAAGCTGCCCGCGTCGCCTTGACCTGCCCATCCACATGGCCCGCGCTCGCATGCCTCCCACTCGCATGCGCTGGACGCCCACGCCGCCCCCGACCATCTACCCACCTAGTCGTGGACACTCGCCCGCCCACCGCGATCTCTACCGCTTGCATGACCCTCCGCCCTTATGCTCTTGTGAGCTTCCCTGCATGTACTTGAGTTATTGGTTTCTGGTTTCCCCTCTCTATCTTTTATTTCAAAAAAGACAAAAAGAAAGAAAAAGGAAAGAAAAAACCTAGTTGTCTCCTTCCATGGTGTCCTCTGGGTGCCTCGGTGCTATTCTTATCCCGCGGTGCCCCATCATTTTCAATGGCACAAATTGGGGAGAGTTTCTGTTTCATATGGAGATCCACATGGTTGGCCAGTAGCTATGGGGCTACCTCATGGGGGACCGGATCTGTACTTCACGTTCTGTTCTCCCAATGCCTCCCACATACCCACCGGATGCTGCTGATGATGCCAAGAGTGCATTACTTGAGGCACTTGAGGCTGAGACGGAAAGCTACCAGTCTAATCTCGATGTCTATGAGACTTGGCCGCGTGAAGAAAAATGCGCTAAGGCCATCTTACTTGCGAGCATGGAGGTCGATCTCTCACTGCCCCTTAGAGACCTTGCCACCTCACACCTTATGTGCGACCATCTTCATCGCAGTTGCGAGATCCATAATGAACCGACGTACCTTGGTTTTGTTGAGGAGGGTCAGACACTTCATCAGCTTGACTCTACAATTGAGGACTTCCACCATGAGATGACAGCTGCCAGGCAGTGCTTGGATGGGTTGGGTGCTGAGTTCAGCGGTGGTGGTACTTAGAGAGAGACACTTCGCCTTCACAAGTTTCTCTCTCGGCTTTGCCCTGAGTTCGAGATTGTTTAGGCGCATTTGCTAACTCGTCGTCCGCACGCATCGCTCTCAGAGGTGATGCCTGAGCTATGAGCCAAGATACACATCTTCGAGCTAGGGGTGTTAGTCGTGTTCCACAGCAACCCTTTGTCCTAACAGCCACACCTCCCCAGGTCTCCTCGCCTCCATCCCAGTCCTCTCCAGTGGTGGTGGGGGCACCTTCCGGTGTCCAGTGTGGCTATTGCAGGCTCTATGCTCATGAGGAGAAGGATTGTTGCAAGAAACAGCTTGATCGGTAGGGGCGTCGTGGTAGGCACTCCTCTCACGGCTCCTCTTAGGGCCCAGTGTTTCTTCTCCTCAGCAGGGCACTCGTTCCGTGTCTGCAGGGGAGCAAGATGTTCTCGCCCTATTCCTTTCCCTTACTACAGTAGCTCAAGCCTTAGTTCCCCGAACTACTGCTTAGGCATCTAGTTTCGCTCCTTCTCCTCTGTCAGGTATCATCCCCATGGTTTCTTGATGAAAGGATCGAGATGCCAAATTTTTCATCTGTGAAGCTGTGACTGCTTGTATTTGTGAAGTTGCGAGCTTGTGCCTGCAGAGCTACGCAATAGCCTATTATTGGTCAATAGATGTTGGCTCTTCTTCAGTTAGTTCAGCGACTGACTCTTTCATTTAGAGTTTCAGCTTACTGCTGCCCGATCAGAGCATTTCAGTTTAACAGTTTGTTGCTGCCAAGTGCTAATCTAATAAACCAAACGTGTATAGTTGGTCTACAACTTTGTCTTGGCATATTTGATCATCATAGCGCAATATAATAATTACTGCAGCTAACCTTTAAATCTGTGAAATAAAACTCTCTACTGAGAGAGTTTGTTTCATTTTACAATTACTAATGTTCTATCGTCTTAAAAACAGTAGAATGGAACCTCTCATGGAGACGGCCTAACAGCGGCTTGGACAAGCCGCATTTCTAGTGGAGGGGAATGTCATGTTCTGGACCGCTGGATGGGCTTCCAAGCTGGGCCGTGTGATGGGCTTTCTATCTGCCTTAGCCGGGACAGAAGCAGAGTAATAAAAGACCAGAGTGGCCATCAGGCATCGAACAGACATCGACAAAGTCGTCTTCCTCCTCGAGTCCTCTGTTCCGAACCTGTGCATGTAGCTGTTCTTGCTTTCCTACCTCTGATCCCTGCTTTCCCTATCTAGTTTCCTTCTATTCTTCTTAGATTGTATCCCCAAACTATCAAAGACTGCTGTAATTGTGATTTGGTTGAGGAGGTCCATGACAAAACCCCAGCCGCCGTGAACCGTGAAAACAAACTAACCCGCCCAGCTCCCCCGTAGGCCCCGTCTCCCCGTCGCGATCGCGCGACTGACGCCTCCGCGCAGGGGATCCACCACTCGCGGTGCACGCAAGATCCTACCGCCATCCCGCCTTTCCTGCTGCCGCCTCCGGTCCTCTGCATTGCTGCGCGTCGCGGTCTCGCCCCGCGGGCGGTGATGGACGGGAGCATTGGCGCATCGCATTGCACGGGAGACTTTTGGGCCCGGTGCTAGCTGGTGCGTCACGCGTGACATCGCGGAAATTCGGTTGCGGGTTTTGGTAGCGCAGCTCGTTTTCAGCATGCGGGGACCCAAGATTCTCCGGGCTCTGGCACTGGCAGTTTCCTTGCTTTCAGCTAAGTCTACGGCTCTACTATACGGCCCCTGCTCCGGTCACCGCCCTAGCCTAGCGGCTATAAAAGCAGCGGGGCGCAGCTCAAGCCAGCTCGCAAGTCACGGAGAGCAATCAACGCAAGCAGCCGAACTACTTCAGGGTTCAGGCAGCTTTATTTGAGTAGAGCAGGGGATCCGAGGAGGAAGATAGCTCGCTAAGAGATCGCGCGCGATGGCGTCCATGATGGGAGGAGACTTCGTGGAGGCGTACGTGCTCAAGAACGCCTACAAGGAGAAGCTCCGGCGCATGGAGGCCGCCGAGGAGAAGAAGAGCAAGAAGGGCCCCGCGGAGAAGAAGGCCTCGGGCGGCGGCAGCAGGGGAGGAGGCTTGTTTGGGCTCCTGAAGAAGAAGGTGCACCCGAAAGCGGCCGCGTCGCCCATGGAGACCAGCAGCACAGAAGCCGCCTCTTCTTGATTCAGCTCTGTGTCTGGCCAACAAATTTGCTGCCGCCATTGCCGGACGACGATCGGTCGTCGTAGTCTCGTAGACGAAGCACGAGGCCTGCTTGCAATTACGCAAGTAGTGCGTGTTTTCTAGGATTTTGTAGTCTTCGTTCTTTGTTTGTTGACGATCCAGCGTGTTTCTCGCTTGATGTCGATCATGTTGTTTCACTGGTTACTCAGTGTAACTTATATTACGTGAAATGGCAAAACGGCATTGGCCAAGCGCCGAAAGCCATAATATAATTAGTTAGCTTCAGCTAGAATATTGTTTTCCCTAGGTGTAATGCGATTTTTTCATATTAACGTCCAAGTTATGCAGACCTAAATTCTGGGTGATCCAGCTTTTGATGGCTCCTAGCGCACTGAAATGGCTTGGTCTGTCTTCAGTCTACTGATGATTATTGAGGAGTGAGGAGAGCAGCCGGCAAACAAGGATAATCATATCGCTAAACTATGTTCAGGCTGGCTTGGGACCAACATGGGAATGCGGTTCCAGAACTCTCTCATTTTGACCTCTGCAAGCTTCCATGTCGATCCGTGCCGGCCAAGCGGTAGCGGAGCTTGAAAGTGAAAGCTTCCATTTCGATCCGTGCCGGCCAAGCGGAGCTTGAAAAAAAAAATCTTTCCCTCTCAGCAAACCAAAGCCATCCCTTTTGGGTCGCTGTAATTGAACTATATGTTCTCATATTCTCCTTAGAACGTGCACGTGCTCCGAAGTCTGAACATTCTCTCGAAAAATATAATTTTTTTTCTTAACAAAAAAACATTCTCCACACGGCTCAGTTGTACACGTGAACGTGCACGTGCTCCGAAGAAGAATCCCCCAGCTCAGTTGTAGAGGAAAAGTTTCATTAGGAGAGGAGCTGGTCGGTTCACTTGCGATGGCGTCCATGATGGGAGGAGGCTTCGTGGAGGCGTACGTGCTCAGAACGCCTACAAGGAGAAGCTCCGGCGCTTGGAGACCGCCGAGGAGGAGAAGAAGATCAAGCAGGGCTCCGCGGAGAAGGAGGCCGCGAGCGGCGGCAGCAGCAGCAGCAGGGGAGGAGGAGGACTGTTCGGGCTCATAAAGAAGAAGCAGGTGCATCCCAAAGCCGCCGCTTCGCCGGCGGCCATAGAGACCGGCCATGGAGCCTCTTCTTGAATGTTCGTCAGCTCTATGATCGCCCCGCAATCAGTGATTTTGAGACAGCGCGGCGGATCGACGAAATGCTGTTTATTTGGCTTTGTCTACGACCGTGTAATTTACTTTCTTCTTTCTTGACGATCGGGAGTCTAACTGGCCTCACGTTCATCATGTTGTTAATTTCATTTGTTATTTTAAATGGAATTTTTGTGAAATGACAAAAAGAAAAGGCGCGTCAGATTTTCTGCCTGAATTCAGCCGTGCCGTACTTACACTTGCGACCCATGGTTAAACTTGTGGAGTGGTAAACATCTATGCACATCTCATAATTGTTAAACCATGAAAATTCCATAATGCTCATTGCTCATTATGTGTATGTATATGTGGAATGTGGTCTAGCTACATGATGGTGTGAATCAGTAATTCCGGTGTACTTAGAGAAAGTTTTTTGTATATTAATAATATCCTCAAAGTGATAAATTTAGAAGCATGTATCATGGTATTTCAATTACTTTTTAATAGCGTCTAGAGGCAATTCATGTGTAGATTTAGGGTTTCAGGCTATTTTTCAAAGGTAGATAATTTACTCTGTAAATCTAGAAGACTATTTTTTATAATAACTAACAAAGGTGAGTAATTATAAGCAAATGAGATTCAATCCAATGAATATTGTTGTCCACGATGAATGATCTCATCAACAATAACATCCTTGACAGTGGTCTCCTAGGACACGTTATAGGTATACACACCTGGACGGTTTGTTATGTTGAAAACCATGGGGGAGCTTGAACAAAGTTACCGGGACGTTGATATCAGTGACCTAGGTACTAGTATTATTTTCCAGAGAGAGCCTGCTAGTGGTGGAAGCAGGATGATTTTTGTCTTGACAGGTGAGCTCGAACCCGAAGCAAAACGGACCAATCCAAAGGGATAGGGGCTGTCGACATCACCACAGCTCTTGCGACAGTGAGCCAGGGGATGCAGTTGAAGGGATATGTAGGTCTCAGACACGACGGCTGACTGACGCCACCACCAAACAAATGACCAAAAGGCACACTTAACTGGATCCCATCTTAAGTGGTAGATGATTATTGCGTCAATTTCCGATGCAACGACTGAAAACATACACCATTCCTTTATTACATGCTAAATAACAAATGAATAGGTGCCTCATGCATGGGGCAAAAAATCTTACACGCAAAAAAAAGAGAAACAATAAAAAGGGGGAAGGCGGGCTAGGACACCAAGAACATAATCGAGTCTCACCACCCCACGAGCACAGGAGAGGGTCGCTCGTCCACCTCCCGGACTCCTCAACCTCGCCTGCGGACGTGACAAAGGGAACAGAGCACCGAAGGATAGGGACGGAGCTTCCTTAGGGCCAAAGAGGGGCATATGTCCCCCTTATACAAACAATTTCTTAAATACATATTTAATTCTAGCCTTCAGTTGACAAGAAAATATTAATATGACCCCTATTAATGTTGATCGTATTTGATTTGACCCAAGGACAAAAGCAGAAACGTCTGTGAAGCTAAGATTGACAATGAAGACAACACATGTCAACTGTATCACACTAGCTCGGAAGTATTAATGAAGATAACACGACTTTCGTGCAGGCCTGTACATTAGCAGGTGCAAAGTGTGTGACTGTTCAGGGCCTCCAAAATTATAGAGCCTCCAAATTTACACATTACACTAAGTATTAAGTACTAAGTAGCAATTAGCGGTCAGGCTTGCAATCAATAATTTGTTAATTGGAGCACTGGCCCAACGTAAGGCCCAAAGCCATCCACCCACCAACCTGCTTAGTGACTCCTTGGCTTCCCCATACGTATAGATTGGCCAACGACGTTTCATTTTCCTGTGCTGGTGTGCCGCAAACCAGCCGCTACTAGAGCTGCAGCACGTCGGTAGCTCGGTATGCACATGGCTTTCATCCACAATTATATTGTTTACGTTTGTATCTTGGAAAGCAAATTAGTCTAAAAATTTGCATTATAATCAGGAAATTTTAGAGGAGATTCTGAGACTTGCATCATATCTTCTAGAAATAGGAGGTTTGATTCTAGTCATGAAAATATAATTGAAGACTTCGTCATTTCAAAGAATACTAAGAGAATGATGCTTTTCAGTATAATATAAGGTTAGTTGGTTGCCTAAGTACTTTTTGTATTTTGATATGTTCTAAGTATTGTAAGAACAACGTATATTTGAAGCTTTATAATTAAGTAAAAGTATGCTTTTGTTATATTATTTTCTTATATAAATTTTGGGGCCACATCATGTGTTTCGTTCAGGGTCTTTCAAATCGTAGGCACCTGCTTTCATGCAATTCATCGCGTCCCAACAATATTGGCCATGAAAATAGCTATGCACCTCTTCCTTATCTATAGTGTCATCTTATCAATTATGTGTTGCCCGTACAAAGAACAGAAGAGGATTTGTAACACCCCCATGTATTTGGCTTCCACATTTGCACTTGCCTTTCATAAGCATGAGCATCATTCATCTCATTTATGCATTTATTTTGCTTGAAACATGTAGATGCAACATGAGTTTCTCATACATTGAAACATGGCAATATTGTTAGTATAGCATGACAAGCTTAATTGCTGCAACAAAGGCTTGAAACATAGGAAACATGGTATTAAAACAAATGAGTTATTTTGCTTGTTTTTCTTATTTCAACATATGTGATACTTAGAAGTTGGTGTAACAAATGTGTAGAGTGGTTAACTAGGTCCTAATACACCTTAACTATACATAGGATAATTAGTGGAGTAATGTTCATGTTAACCAAAATGACCAAATTGCCCTTCTAAGTGATGTGGACTATGCGTTGACCTCTAGAGTACTTTTGTTTGACTGTTTAAAAAGTCCAACCTAGATTTAATGCATGGAAGAGCAACCTTAAACAAAGTTGTAGAAAATTTTATAGAGAACAAAAGTTGTAAAGGTGTCAAGTCATGAAAATGTGCACAACATGTCCAAAATTGCCCCACAAGCCAGAAATGCACTGCTGTTTCAGAGTTGAAATTTTTCTAAGTCCCAGAAACCAGTTTCAGTTTCGTATACCTCACTTTGGAGCTTTGTAACTCCCAAACCATGCCAATCCAGCTCTTGCTCCAATTGGCAAAGCTGTAGAACTCACTTAGTACTACAATATTGTCAACATGCCATAACCCAAATCAGCACGGATTAGGAGCTACAGGGTGCCCAAGATCGTTCGTCAGTCGGCCATTGAACTAAAATTTGAAAATTCAGATCTTCATCGCCGTCGACCGCTGGCAGGTCGTGCTCGACGCGTGGAGGCCACACGTCGTTCGCTTGGTGACTTGGATAGATGCTGTCGGACGTCAGAAGGACAGTGCCGCTCCAAACGCTTCGCCCCGGCCTCATTCCTCTACCCACGCGCGTGGGGAAGCCAAAGCCGGAGCTCACCGTCATCGCCATTGCCTCTGTTCAGCTTGCCCGCGCACCACACCACCTCATAACTCACTACACCACGCCCACAGCTCTGCCACACTGCCCGCACCTCGTCGACCACCTCTCTACCTCCATCGAACCCTAGGTGAGCGACATTGGGGACACCGTCACCATTTGGGCCTTACCGGAGCTCCGCCATGGCCACGGCCACGTGGCCAGCTGAAAGCCCAAGTTTGGTTTTGGTAATTAATGACACCAAGTTGCTAATGTCATGTGTTAAGTGTTTTGAGTTAGGCATAAGCAACACATGAGATGAAGGTGTATGTGGCAAGGAGTGGTGGCCACAAGATCACAAAGAGATGGTGCATGGACATGAAATGATGATCATGGTGGAGATGCACATAAAATGAAGGACATGATGATCAAGTGGAAGAGAAGGATCTAAGAGCGCAAGGCAAAGGTATAACCATAGGGGTTTTTCCTTTTGCCGGTCTAAGATGAGTAGAGAAGTGATTGACCGGGTTTATGATACATAGCCGACTATCAAGAGGGGCAATCACGGTTAGCTCGGAAATCAAGTGCCACTAGATCAATGTCTTGAGCATATGCATTAGGATCTAGTAAAGAGCTAACTTAACGCCTTGGAAAATAATTGTGAAATGCTAACACACATGCACATGGTGATTTACACATGGTGGTGTTAGCACGTTTGTGAAGGCGGTGGAGTTTGAGCGGTAGAGAAGGGTTTGGGTTCTTCTCTCCCTCCCGTCGAGCTTGCGAGGCGGGATTCGGCACTTTTTGGAGAAGTGAAACGCCAATTTTCTATTGCGTCGGAAGTCGGAAAAGAAACGGAGGCGAACGGAGGTCACTGTGGTGACCGGACGCTGCACCGGACACGGTCACGGTATGACCGGATGCGTCCGGTCAGTGTTCAGCGTCTGCGCGGTTTTTAGTTTGATGATCAGACGCGCACCGCGTCCGGTCACTGATGATCGAACGCGTCCGGTTGTTTAGGGAGCTTACTGGACTCTAATCGGACGCTGGCACTGTGGCGTCCAGTCAGTTCAACAGCGCGTCCGGTCATTGTTTCGTTGAGCGCTACTCAGGCCTGACCAGCGCGTCCGGTCAGTTGCGGGACCAGCGCGTCCGGTCACAACTAGCGCGTCCGGTCAGTGCTTTGGAATTTAGCCGTTGCGTGACCGGCATGTCCGGTCAGTTCGACCAGCGCGTCCAGTCAGTGTTTCGGAAATTAGCCGTTGCACGACCCGCGCGTCCGGTCAGTGTGACCAGCGCGTCCGATCAGTACGACCAGCGCGTCCAGTCAGCGTGATTTTGGCTGTTTGAGTTCCTAACGGCTAGCTGCGTACCCCTTCGTTATAAATAGACGTTGGTCGGGGTTTGAGGGTAACTCTTGCACATTTTGAGACCTAGAGACATATTTTGAGCTAGAGAACAACCCCTCCACTCATCTCTTTGCTTAGTTGCACATCTTGAGTGAGATTGAGTGAGATTCAAGTGCATTACTTGAGAGTTGCATTCTAGAGGCACTTGATCTTCGAGTTGCTGCGGATTTCTTGTTACTCTTCCGTGTTTCCCGACACAGTAGACGGCTTAGAGCAGCGGAGGTGACTGAGCTCGCAATTGGAGATTGTTGGAGCCTTCACCAAGTGTTGTAAGGGGTTCTTGATCCTTCCCCGCGGGAGTTCGTGAATTGGATACTCTAGTGGAGCTCGTGGCTTGGAGGATCCCCATCTTGTGTGCGATTGTGCGGCGCCCGCCGAGGGCTCGACTCTTGATAGTCGATTAGCTCGCGAATCGATAAGTGGGTGTATCGCCACAACGGGGAGTAGCTTGCCGGGAAGCAAGTGAATCTCGGGATAAATTCTTGTGTCATTCTCTTCCCGAGGACTTCTCTTGTGTGATTGATTGATTGGTACTTCTCATCTCTACACGGCGGTATAATCATTCAAAGCTCTTCTCTTGTATTACTTCTTGTTTCTAGCTTGTAGTTGTTGTTGTGTTTAGTGAATAGCTTTGTTATAGACTTGTGTAGGTGGTTTGCTTAATTAGTTAGAGCTAGTGCTTTTGCTTCGCCACCTTTCGTACTAATGTGTGATTAAGTAATTCTTGTAGAAGTTTTAATTAGGCTATTTACCCCTCCTCTAGCCTATTTGGATCTTACAAGTGGTATCGGAGCTGAGGCACCGTTTATTTGAGGCTTAACAACCTACGGTGAAAAAGAAATGGCTCAATTAAGTTTGCACATCAACAACACCAAGAAGGCACCTCACTTTGATGGCACAAATTATGCATATTGGAAGGTTAAGATGACCGCACACCTCAAGTCAATCAATAGAGAAGTGTGGAAGGTCACCGAAACAAAATTTGAGGTTGCTAATCCGGAAGCACCGACACCGATGGAAGAGAAGAAGCTCCAATGCAATGACATTGCCATTAGTGCTCTTCATGAGGCATTAGATGACAAGACATTTGAGCAAGTAAAGAACATAGAGATTGCTCATGATGCTTGGGTCAAGCTAGAAGAAACATTTGAGGGCACCGAAGGCACAAAGACCGCTAAAGCATATATCTTGCAAGAAAAATTTTCAAGCTTCAAGATGCAAGATGATGAGAGTGTACCGGAGATGTTTCATAGGTTGCAAGTAATTGTCAATGAGCTTAAGGCACTTGGTGAGGAGGTCAAGGACAATCAATTCTCTATAAAGTTCTTGAGAAGCTTGCCCAAGAGATTTGATACATTGATCACCGTGCTAGTGAGGACTACATTGAAGGATTTAACTCCTCAACAAATATTTCAAGAAGTGATGACCGATGATTCATATAGAGAAGATGATGAGAAGGATGAGTTGGTCAAGAAGAAGAAGAAAGAAAATGAGAAGAAAGATGATGAAAAGAAGAAGAGTGTGGCATTCAAAGCCACCACATCCAAGGGCAAATCTAAGATTGAATCATCAAGTGATGAAGACTCAAGCTCTTGTGATAGTGATGACATTGATGAGAAGATGGCTCTCTTTGTCAAGCAATTTGGAAAATTCATGAAGAAGAAAGGCTTTTGTGCAAGAAGGAGGAAGAACTCATCCAAGAAGAATAAGCATACCATGAGATGCTTTAGATGCCATAGCAAGGACCATCTCATTGCAAAATGTCCTTATGATAGAGATGATGAAGATGCTATCAAGAAGGAGAGAAAGAAGCAAAAGAAGAAGCAAGAGAAGAAGGAGAGCTCTTATAAGAAGAAGAATGATTCTCATGTTGCTACATGGGATAGTGATGATTCCTCAAGTGATGATGAGGATGACAACAAGAGCAAGAAGAAGGGACATGCTAGCATTGCCATCCAAGAAAAGGTCTCCCTCTTCGACACTCCATCGTGCTTCATGGCTAAGGCCGCTAAGGTATCATCCGACGATGAGAGTGGTCATGATAATGCTAGTGATAGTGATAGTGATGAAGAAGAATTCACTAAAGATAAACTAATCACTATGCTAGAAGATTGCACTCAACATTTTAAAGAATCTAGAAAGGAGTGCAAGGGCTTGCTTAAGGAAAAGAAAAACCTTATACAAGAACTTGATGAGCTTAGGGCATCTTATGAGAGTCTAAAGGTAGACCATAAGAAGCTTCAAAAGTCTCACACTAAGCTTGAAGAAGCTCATTCCTCTCTAGCTGAAAAATGTGAAAACATGTCAACTAATGTTGAGAAAGCTAAAACTTGCAACATAGGCATATCATGTGATATAATTAATGAATCCTTTAATAAGCCTATTATTGTTGCTCCCACTAACCCTTCATGTAGCTCATCTACATCATCCTCATCTAGTAGTGGTGGTTTCACTTGTGACTCCACACTTATAGTTGAGAATGAAAATCTCAAGGAGGTAAAAGAGCTCAATCACACATTAGCTAAGGCTTATGGTGGTGAGGACCGCTTGCTTATGTGCTTGGGTAGCCAAAGAGCTTCTCTCTATAAAGAGGGATTGGGCTATAACCCTAAGAAAGGCAAGGCCGCTTTTGCTCCTCACAAGACTTGTTTTGTGAAGAACAATGGTAGCTATTGCAAAAGTTGCAAGCAAGTTGGTCACATAGAGCAACATTGCATGAACAAGAAATCCAATGCAAATGTATCCTCAATTAAGTTTGATTCTTTCTATATGCTTACCAAGGGTACAAATGGTGTTCATGCTAAGTTCATTGGTACACCATGGATGGGCTCAAAGAAGAAAGTCATTTGGGTACCAAAGAGCTTGGTCTCTAACCTTGGAGGACCCAAACAAGTTTGGGTACCTAAAAAGAATTGATCTTGTCTTGTAGGTCAATTACAAAGCCGGAGGAAGGCATTGGGTGCTTGATAGTGGGTGCACTCAATATATGACCGGAGACTCTTGTATGTTCAATTCAATTGATACAAGTCAAAATGGTGGTTTTGATGCTATCACTTTCGGCAACAACAAGAAAGGCAAGGTCAAGGGGCTTGGTAAAATTGCTATCTCAAATGACATGAGTATATCTAATGTGTTGCTAGTTGAGAGCTTGGATTTCAATCTTTTATCGGTGGCACAACTTTGTGATCTTGGCTTCAAGTGCATATTTGGTAGTGATGATGTTGAAGTCATAAGTGTTGACGGATCAAATTTGATATTCAAAGGATTTAGACATGGTAGCTTATACTTGGTTGACTTCAATGATAGTGAGACACAATTGACATCATGCTTGCTTAGTAAATCTAGTATGGGATGGTTGTGGCATAGAAGGCTTGGTCATGTTGGGATGAAACAATTAAAGAAACTTTTGAGGCATGACTTAGTTAGAGCCTTGAAAGATGTGACTTTTGAAAAGGATAAACCATGTAGTGCTTGTCAAGCCGGCAAACAAGTTGGAAATACACATCCTAGTAAGAGTGAAATGAGCACATCAAAGGCATTTGAGCTATTGCACATGGACTTATTTGGACCAACAACATACACTAGCATTGGTGGCAACAAGTATGGTTTTATGATAGTGGATGACTACACTAGATACACTTGGGTGTTCTTTCTCTATGACAATAGTGATGTTTATGATCTATTCAAGTCTTTTGTCAAGAGGGTGTAAAATGAGTTTGAGACTACCATCAAGAAGATTAGAAGTGACAATGGTAGTGAGTTCAAGAACACAAGAATTAAAGATTTGTGTGATGATCTTGGTATTGGACATCAATTCTCACCGACATACACTCCTCAATCCAATGGTGTAGTTGAAAGGAAAAATAGAACCTTGATTGATATGGCTAGATTAATGCTTAGTGAATACAATGTTAGTCATTCATTTTGGAGTGAAGCCATCAACACGGCTTGCTATTGTAGCAACCGTCTCTATTGCCATGGGATGCTTGAAAAGACACCATATGAGCTATTAAATGGAAGAAAGCCCAATATTGCATACTTTAGAGTGTTTGGTTGCAAATGCTATATTCTCAAGAAAGGCACTAGATTGAGCAAATTTGAAAAGAAATGTGATGAAGGGTTCTTACTTGGTTATTCTACCACAAGCAAGGCATATAGAGTGTGGAATCTCACAAATGGCACCTTGGAAGAAGTTTATGATGTTGAGTTTGATGAAACCCAAGGATCTCAAAATGAATCTCAAAACCTTGATGATGTGAGAGGAGATCAATTGTCAAATGCAATGAAGAACATGGACATTGGTGATGTTAGGCCAAGGCAAGTTGACGATGATGATATTCATGTGATCAACCAAAGTGTGCAAATTGATACAAATCAAGCAAGCTCTAGTGGTTCTCATGATGAAGCTCAAGTTCAAGGTCAAACAAGTGGAAGTAATCAACTCCCAATACTCCAACCTACTAGCATTGCAAGAGATCATCCGTTGGATCAAATCATTGGTGGAATTCAAAGTGGTGTTCAAACTAGATCAAGACTAGCATCCTTTTGTGAGCACTACTCATTTGTGTCACTTGAAGAACCTAAGAAATTAGAAGATGCTTTGAAGGATTCCGATTGGGTAAATGCCATGCATGAAGAACTAAACAACTTTGCTAGAAATCAAGTTTGGAAACTTGTTGAGAGGCCAAAGAACTACAATGTGATTGGTACTAAGTGGGTCTTTAGAAACAAGCAAGATCAAGATGGCATGGTTGTGAGGAACAAAGCAAGATTAGTAGCACAAGGATACACTCAAGTTGAGGGTCTTGACTTTGGAGAGACATATGCACCGGTTGCAAGATTGGAAGCAATTAGAATCTTATTAGCATATGCTTGTGCACACAACATCAAACTCTATTAAATGGATGTCAAGAGTGCATTTCTCAATGGCTACATCAATGAAGAAGTTTATGTTGAGCAACCTCCCGGTTTTGAAGATGATAAGAAGCCCGACCATGTTTACAAGCTAAAGAAGACATTGTATGGTTTGAAGCAAGCACCTAGAGCATGGTATGAGAGGTTGAGGGACTTTCTCCTCTCTAAAGGATTTAAGATGGGAAAGGTTGACACCACTCTCTTCACCAAGAAGCTTGAAAATGACTTGTTTGTGTTGCAAATCTATGTGGATGACATTATCTTTGGATCAACTAACCAAGACTTTTGTGAAGAGTTTGGAAATATAATGGCTAATGAGTTTGAGATGTCTATGATTGGAGAGCTTAATTACTTCCTTGGACTTCAAATCAAGCAAATGAAGAATGACACCTTTGTAAGTCAAGGCAAGTACATCAAGGACATGATCAAGAAGTTTGGATTGCAAGATGCTAAGTAAATGAGTACACCAATGGACACTAATGATCAATTGGGTATTGATGCTAGTGGAAACATGGTAGATCAAAAGCTATACCGGTCTATGATTGGAAGTTTGCTATATGTCACCGCTTCTAGGCCGGATGTGATGTTTAGTGTGTGCAAGTGTGCAAGATATCAAGCTTCGCCTAGAGAAAGTCATTTGAAAGCAACCAAAAGAATATTGAGATATCTTAAGGGCACTCATGATGTTGGATTATGGTTTCCAAAGGGGTCTAATTTTAAGTTGATTGGATACTCGGATTCCGACTATGGTGGATGCAAGATTGATAGAATGAGCACAAGTGGCACTTGTCAATTGCTTGGAAGGTCTCTTGTTTTATGGTCATCAAAGAAATAAAATAGTGTTGCACTATCTACCGCCGAGGCCGAATATATTAGTGCCGGTAGTTGTTGTGCACAATTGCTTTGGATGAAGGCAACCTTGAATGATTTTGGAATCAAGTTCAAGAATGTGCCATTATTTTGTGATAATGAGAGTGCTATCAAGATGACACAAAATCCGGTTCAACATTCAAGAACCAAGAACATTGACATAAGGCATCACTTTATAAGAGACCATCAATAAAAGGGTGATATTAGCATTGAGAGCATTGGCACCGAAGATCAACTAGCCGACATCTTTACAAAGCCACTTGATGAAAAGAGATTTTACAAGTTGAAAAATGAATTGAACATACTTGACTTCTCCAACTTGAAATAAGTGCACCCCCACATTCTTATATGACATGCCTCTCCTCCGACAATGCAAGGTAAAGTTGTTTGGCATATCATTCATACTTTGCTAAGGACATGGTTAGAACATATAGACATATTTGCATGACAAATAGGCTCATTCATGAAAATCAAATGATTTTGATGTATATATGGTACCACTATTGCTTCTATGTTTGTTTGATCTAGTGGTAGCATATGACATGTTTGTGGGCTTGCAAACCTAGTGTTAAATCTAGTAAACGAGCTCATGATGTGTAATTCAACATGGTCAAGATAACTCTTATACTTTATGAGGTGTGAAAAAGCTTGTCCTTGGATCAAACCGAATTACATATTCTAGGCAAGTGATCTAGATTGAACCATAATTTGGACTCCCTCATATTGATTGACTTAACTCTCACTAAAATTGGCACCTTTTTGGTGTTTGTTGACAAAGGGGGAGAGAAAAGTCATAAAGATATTGCAAAGAGGAAATAAGATATAATAAGGGGGAGAGAAAAGTCACAAAGATAAAAAGTTAAGTTACAAAGGGAGAGAAATCAAGGGATCAATTAAAATTGAGCATACAAGTAGGGAGAGCAAGCTCATGAATTATTTGTTGTATTTGTATGTGCATTAACATGATGATGTGTTGCATTGCAATTTTAATTTCGATATTAATGATTGAATGGTGTTTGCTAGAAATAGAACTTGAATGATGATTTATTGAGAGTAGCTTTACAAGCGGTATCTAGACACCTTTGCTTATAATGTTGATCTCACGGGGCACTTTAGTGTTTGTGATCTTTACAAGTGATGTATTACAAGTGGTGTCTAGCTACATCGATGCTAAGGATGGTATATAAAGGCAACTCCGATTGGTATCACGCTTCAAAGGTCCATTCTATATACCTTAGCATCAATTTGATAGTAGTAACTCTCCCAAAATTCAAATCCATACATATGTGCACAATTGAACCAAACTCATGGAAGCACATATGTAGGGGGAGCTAATACTATCGAAATTGAAAATTGATTTCATTTCATATCTTTGTGATGGTTGTCATCAATTACCAAAAAGGGGGAGATTGAAAGCCCAAGTTTGGTTTTGGTAATTAATGACACCAAGTTGCTAATGCCATATGTTAAGTGTTTTGAGTTAGGCATAAGCAACACATGAGATGAAGGTGTATGTGGCAAGGAGTGGTGGCCACAAGATCACAAAGAGATGGTGCATGGACATGAAATGATGATCATGGTGGAGATGCACATAAAATGAAGGACATGATGATCAAGTGGAAGAGAAGAATCTAAGAGCGCAAGGCAAAGGTATAACCATAGGGGTTTTCCCTTTTGCCGGTCTAAGATGAGTAGAGAAGTGATTGACCGGGTTTAGGATACATAGCCGACTATCAAGAGGGGCAATCACGGTTAGCTCAGAAATCAAGTGCCACTAGATCAATGTCTTGAGCATATGCATTAGGATCTAGTAAAGAGCTAACTTAACGCCTTGGAAAATGATTGTGAAATGCTAACACACATGCACATGGTGATTTACACATGGTGGTGTTAGCACGTTTGTGAAGGCGGTGAAGTTTGAGCGGTAGAGAAGGGTTTGGGTTCTTCTCTCCCTCCCGTCGAGCTTGTGAGGCGGAATTTGGTGCTTTTTGGAGAAGTGAAACGCCTATTTTCTATTACGTCGGAAGTCGAAAAAGAAACGGAGGTGAACGGAGGTCACTGTGGTGACCGGACGCTGCACCGGACGCGGTCACGGTATGACCGGACGCGTCCGGTCAGTGTTCAGCGTCAGCGCGGTTTTCAGTTTGATGATCGGACGCGCAACGCGTCCGGTCACTGATGATCGGACGCGTCCGGTCGTTTAGGGAGCTTACTGGACTCTAATCGGACACTGGCACTGTGGCGTCCGGTCAGTTCAACAGCGCGTCCGGTCATTGTTTCGTTGAGCGCTACTCAGGCCTGACTAGCGCGTCCGGTCAGTTGCGGGACCAGCGCGTCCGGTCACAACTAGCGCGTCCGGTCAGTGCTTTGGAATTTAGCCATTGCGTGACCGGCGCGTCCGGTCAGTGTTTTGGAAATTAGCCGTTGCGCGACCGGCGCGTCCGGTCAGTGTGACCGGCGCATCCGGTCAGTGTGACCAGCGCGTCCGGTCAGTACGACCAGCGCGTCTAGTCAGCGCGATTTCGGCTGTTTGAGTTCCTAACGGCTAGCTGCGTACCCCTTCGTTATAAATAGACGTTGGCCGGGGTTTGAGGGTAACTCTTGCACATTTTGAGACCTAGAGACATACTTTGAGCTAGAGAACAACCCCTCCACTCATCTCTTTGCTTAGTTGCACATCTTGAGTGAGATTGAGTGAGATTCAAGTGCATTGCTTGAGAGTTGTATTCTAGAGGCACTTGATCTTCGAGTTGCTGCGGATTTCTTGTTACTCTTCTGTGTTTCCCGACACGGTAGACGGCTTGGAGCAGCGGAGGTGATTGAGCTCGCAATTAGAGATTGTTGGAGCCTTCACCAAGTGTTGTAAGGGGTTCTTGATCCTTCTCCGCGGGAGTTCATGAATTGGATACTCTAGTGGAGCTCGTGGCTTGGAGGATCCCCATCTTGTGTGTGATTGTGCGGCGCTCGCCGAGGGCTCGACTCTTGATAGTCGATTAGCTCGCGAATCGACAAGTGGGTGTATCGCCACAACGGGGAGTAGCTTGCCGGGAAGCAAGTGAACCTCGGGATAAATTCTTGTGTCATTCTCTTCCCGAGGACTTCTCTTGTGTGATTGATTGATTGGTATTTCTCATCTCTACACGGCGGTATAATCATTCAAAGCTCTTCTCTTATATTACTTCTTGTTTCTAGCTTGTAGTTGTTGTTGTGTTTAGTGAATAGCTTTGTTATAGACTTGTGTAGGTGGTTTGCTTAATTAGTTAGAGCTAGTGCTTTTGCTTCGCCACCTTTCGTACTAACGTGTGATTAAGTAATTCTTGTAGAAGTTTTAATTAGGCTATTTACCCCCCTCTAGCCTATTTGGACCTTACACCAGCACCTCTTCGTCCCTTCTCTACTTTCCTAGCTCTCGTCCCCACTTCCTCATCATGCGTAGATGCTTGAGTTAGGATGTTACTGCCGGTAATGGCCTATAGGGACTGGAACATTGCACGGGTTTGTCGTGCTCCGGGCGCGTCTGCCATGGCCACCAATGGCAACCCTTCGAGGCTAGCCTCGTCTCATCTGTCTCTGCCCTCCCTAGTGTGCGCATGTGAATCGCCTTGAGCCATAGTACATCCCTAGAAGATGTAGCCCCGTATCTCCTCATCGTTTAGCCGGAACAGTGTCACCGTCGTCGTGCTCTAGGCGCTGCCGTGTGACCATGCCCGTGGCTAGGCTACGCCAGCGCGTCCTCGGAACCCTAGCTAGCCCTAGGATCTCCGCCATCATTCACTGATGCTGTAGCAACCCTCCCCGTGCATCGCTGAGGCCGGAGATGGCCGGCGCACCTCCCTGCCATTGCCGTCGTCCGCCTCTGCCGGTGACGAGCTTGCTCCGCCCAACCCTAGCCGTCTAGCTGATCTCAATCGAACCAGGGGATGATGGGGATCATGTTGGTGTAGACATTTGACCCGGAGCCCTCGCCACCGACGAGTTAGAGCTCATCGGAGATCGGCGGCTCACCTCTCCCCTGTTTCTCTCTCTGACCTCTGGGCCCCGCACGTCGGTGTCTCCTGCTTTAGATTCAAATGACTTTAAATCATAGAATTGAAGCTGCTTTGTAGAATTGATATCTAAAGATTGGCTTATCAAAATTGGGTGATTCCAATTTTGTTAGGATCAGTATAAAGAGTAGTATCTAGAAAAAATATAAAATGTATATGTGTTATTTAAATTTTGGAACAATTAAACTTGAAATGTGTTTTAAAATGGATTCAAACTTATTAATTTTATAACTTGAGTTCCAGTGCTCCAAAAATTATGAAATTTGGTGAGTGTGCTATTCTAGGTATATGCTAACTCTGGTAAAAATTTGAATGTCAGTGGTTAAATAGTTTTCAAGTTATGCATTTATCATTTTATAATAGGTGATACTTGAATGAATTTTTATAATTTTTCTATATATCCAATGATCATGAAATTTTGTGGAGAGTGTTCTGATACTTTAGGATTGCTAGGAAAAATATTGTTTCTATTGTTCGACACTTTTCAATAGGGTTTCTCAATTATGCTAAAGTCAGTCCTACTGGCTTGTGAATTTTGTTTAGGCGGTTTCTATTAGTAATTTTGGCTCATATTTTTACAGTAGTCTTGGTAGCATGTAGTATCTACTGTAATTTTTGTAGAATATCCTATGCAGTTTACATCTGTGTTTATTTTCCCACCTTAATAACTAATTAAATTAAGAAATGAGTTTAAATAAATGAATTGGGGTTGCGCACTTTACTTTCTGGTGATATTGTGATGTGTGTGAACTAGTGATGCACTTGGTTTGGTCAAAAAGCTTATTTGGCACATAAGTAAATAATTAATTTTAGCAATTATAGACATTCTGGACAGTTTATAGCATTCTTTGAATTAAGCTGTAATAAAAGTGTTTGCTGGGAATCTTATGAATACCAAAGTTGTAGTAAACTTGTTAAGCTAGCTTGTATCAAAATTTGGTAGCATTTGGCCAATAGTTTAGGAGTTCTAGCCATTTGAAGTTGCTGTCTAGAAATGGCTGCTCTCTGTTGGGAGATGACAGATTTCTAAAATTTTAAGAATTCGACTAGGTAAACTTGAAAATCAAGTCTTGAGGTCTAAAAATGATTTGTAGAGCATTTCATGAGCTTTCCAGATTGTCTTGTGTCATGTAATTTGGATTTATAGATCTCCAATTATGGTTAAAAGACTGAGCTGCTATCCAAATTCTAGTTTTGTTGAAATGTGTATGTGTTCGTGAGAGCTTAATAATGTTGCTCTTGTTGGTTGTTTAAGTACTTCTCTACCGGAGAAGAGATATGCACGTATTGTTAAAGTGATTTGAATAGAGCGTCAAGTTGTTACTGCAGTCCACATACGCATTCACCGAGCATGTGCATTCATTCTTATGCATCCATAAAATTTATCTTGTGCATTCATGCAATAGATGTGCCGGAGGGGGTGACGCTGCTGGAGTTCGAGGGAGCGAACTCGGAGGAGGAGCAGGAGCAGCCGGAGGAGCCCGAGGTGCTGGTAAGCGGAGAAGGCCCGTCCGAAGAGGAGCTGCCCACATGCCATGATCACCGTTCCTCATCTTTTTTGAAAGACAAGCCCCGGTGCATGCTAACCTAGCATTTGTATACATATCATTTGAGTACTTCTACTTGTTTATTACATTAAGGTGTAGGAGTTGAGTGAAAACACTTGCTGCATTATATCTATCCTTGTTTAGATATCGAACTTGAATCTCATTTAAAGTTTAGGCACGTGTTATTGCTTAGCCCTGCTTAGTGTGGTATAAGTCGGGTGATTTTCTGTCATCCACGAGCTTTAGGATGAAGTGAGTCACAATTGACTATATTTGCTATCGTGAAAAGAATCATGCTTTAAAATAAAATTGAGACCGGGCGGGAGTTCGATAGTGCAGCCGCAAGACACTTCACGTCTTGGGTGCGAAACTATGCCTATCTGAGTCGTTTAAGGACCGATTCGTTGTACATCTTTGAATCATGTTAAACGCAGTCTAACACTTAGTTGGCCGGATAAGTCGTTCCGACCGCGAAGCCGAATAATACAGTTCAGGCCGGGAATCAGGGGGTCAAGTGCGCATTCTAGAGGAAATAAGGATATGCTTGGGAACATTGACGTAAGACCGGGAAGGGGTTAGAGTCCCTATCGCCCGGCAGAGTGTTGCCCTTGGGGATGTGGCATCAGTCGAACCCGCGATTTCTGAATTGTACCAAAGGTAACCTGAGCAACTTTTGCGAGACGTGTCTCGGTGAGTGTTAGAAATACCCCTCCAACTAGATAGGAATTTGATTCGAATCGCTGTCGCTCTCGGTTAGTGATCACTTGACTTGAGCAGCGGCAACGTAGATTCAATTAATTGAACGGATGGTTACTTGGATGATGATAGATGACATGCTTTACCAGGGCTTCTGCAAGCACTGCCTCCATCCGATCGGTGACGAGAACTAGATCACTTGGGCATAATTGTCTAGTAGTCTACTTTTCTTAATGCTTTTGTGGTAATATGATCTGTAAGACTGGCAGTCGTATTTAAACTAAGTGTGTGTATCTTATGCTTCCGCTACTTTTCGAATCTGGTTTGTAATAATTGTGACTCCGATGTTTCGTAAGCTTCTTCTGAACTACTTGTGAAATGTAATATGTGATGTGTTATGTTGAATTATATGCGATCTTAATTATAATCGAGTTGGTTTGAAATCCCTCGTGATTTCGATTGACTACCGAAATTATATGGGCTCAAGTTCGAAAATTTAGACGTTTCGACGTTTGTTTATTTTTGTACTTGTGCTCTTATAATTTTGACAGTTCTGTTACAGGATCCACCATGGACCACGTCCATACGGAAGGGGTATCCGATTTCTAATCTATGTCGTTGATCTGGGAAATGACGGATGAGATGCGGCTCCACTTTTGGTCACCGGAGACAGGAGAACGGGACAGTGGGACCATGTCCAGGATGGCAGGAACTTCACCGGCACGCCCACACCCGAGCTAGGGGGCACTACAGCCGATGGGATGTAGCGCAAAATTGGGAGGAGCTCACAGAAACCATTGGCGGTGTTATCGGCGGGGTGAACGACACCAGGAAGGCAGTCGTCATTGAGGTGTGGACGGTGGCGACTGAGAGCTCCGCCGAGCTCAGGAAACCCTGAAGCAGACATGAATTCCAGCAAGGCTGCAACCAGGTACAAGGAATGAGCGTGCACCCAAGAGAGTCCGAAACTGAGCCGGAGGCGATCTGACCCGGGGAGATCGACGGTGGCAGCCGAGCTCTGGCAATGGCTTCGGCAGCGGCGGATGGTGGTGCTGCAGTGGGGGAAACGGGGCGAGAGCAGGTGGTCTGGTGGCACAAAGGAGGGAAGAAGCTCGGGCTACGCTTATATAGAGAGAGGCGAGGAATGCGGCGTATTGAAGCTCGGTGTCCATGCCAGCAATGGTGGGCGCGATTCTCGCCACTGACCGAAGAGGAAAAAGGAAGTGGAGGGGAGGGGAGGGAATGGAGGCAGTGATGCCGGCCTCGACTGGACGGGGAAGGAGAGGGCGCACCTGGCCGGCTCTACGGCTCGGTGCCGGGTCTGCCATGGATGGAAACGTGGAGGAGATTGGGGAAGATGGATGAAGGGGATGAAAAGCTGGAAATTGTTGAAGACGAGGAGCTCGCAAGCATATGTACGCAAGTATAGTAACACTAGTTTAAGACGAAATGGAAGTGTATAGCTTGCTCTGCAGACTGCAGCTGTTCTGCCAGGACTGTGTAACTTGTTCTTCGTTCTTATTACACTCTTTGCTGATGAAAGAGCGTGTAACTCGCTTGATTACCTGTTTCCTTGAATTTATCAGCCCAACTTATCAATCATGGTATAATATTTTTCTCTCACAACAAAACAGTATCAACAAGCTTATTAGCCGCAGAAACCATCAGCCGAACACGTGGTTGTACGTGTGGTTACTCAACGTGGTTACGTTGAATGACAATCGCCCGATCTCTCTGTTATTTATTACTCCTGGACGTGCTCGTCGTGCGGGGTTTCGCGCGGCCTTGGGCGTGCGGCAACTACGTCGAACACGGCTCCTCGGCGCAGGCAGGCAGGCACTGCAGACGTGGTCGAGCCTGCTGGGGCGGTCCAGTCCCGGCGACCTGGGCCCCGGAGATCCAGCGCGCAAACGACGAGCGCTCGTGTCGGCGCGGACGGCCGCGCGCGGCCCCTTGCGGACGTGGTTGAGCGTGCTGAGGCGGACCCAGATCCGGCGGCCTCTGCTGCCTGACGTGCTGGTGCCCGTGCATCCGTTCGGTCGCGTCGGGCAGCGCGGCACCCTGCTCTGGAGGTGCGTCGAGCAGCGCGGCGCCACGGTGCCAAATCAGCCGGTCATCTCCGCCTCGTGGTCTGCAAGCTAGGCGCCTGCGCCCACCAGAAGCAGCTTCCAGGGCCACGGGCTGTGGTTGGCTGCAGGTGGCCGCTGCTACTGGCTGCTGGGCCGCCGGTGCGTACGTGCCTGGCACTGTTGCTCTGGCGGCGGGCAGTAACGACGCGGCAGACATGGGAGCCGGACCTGCTGGTTGCTGCTGCGAGCTGCTACTTCTGGAGCGGCGTGGTGCTCCTGCGCCCGGCCACGGCCGGGGCCGGGACGGCAGGGAACGACGGGCCAGCGCCTGCTGTATTAGGTGCCGGCTGACCTTTCCTTCCTGCTGCCCAGTGGCGTGGTGGTGTGGTGGGTGCT
This sequence comes from Saccharum hybrid cultivar R570, assembly GCA_038087645.1. NCBI lineage: Eukaryota > Viridiplantae > Streptophyta > Magnoliopsida > Poales > Poaceae > Saccharum > Saccharum hybrid cultivar. The sequence goes on along the minus strand of JAQSUU010000191.1, from coordinate 1,797,164 downwards.
GCAGCTTGCGTCTGCGACAATCGGGGTGAAAACCCTGCCCGGTTCTTTCAGGCCGGCGGCGGTGACGTACCACACGTCATCTACCTCTTTGGAGGTGTCGCCGAAGGTTCCTTGTCTGTGCAGATTGGGGACGAAAGTCCACTCAAGTGCTTCTACCAACATTGTTGGCGTCTGCGGATGTCAATCTCCTTTTTGAAGACACTGTTGTTGCACCGCTGCAGCCCGTCGCCGACTACCCCGTTGGAGCTCTCGCCTGCTTCGTCAACGTCCATACTGTTTCGCCATGCCGCTGGTTGCTAGGAAGGCGCCCAACTGTGCCTGTTGTGCCTTATGTGTTCCATTGCTATGGGTTGTCCTGCTGCGCTTGACCTCGCCGATGTCGCTACTAGCGGATGCTTTGCCGCTATCGGCCCCCTCTCTGGTAGATGCTTTGCTACCGAGTGTGTGCGGGCTCGCTTCTTGGCGGATGCTTTGCCGCCGTGGTCGCTCGGTTCGTTGGCGGATGCTTTGCCACCGTGTTGCTCGGTTTGTTGGCGGATGCTTTGCCGCCGTGGTCGCTTAGTTCGTTGGCGGATGCTTTGCCGCCGTTGCTGGGTGATTGTTCTATGGGTGGATACTTTGCCACCGTGGCTTGGTCTCGTGCGTAAAAAACCTTTGCATTGGTGTTTTTATTGCAGGCATAGTTCTAGCTCTTGGGCGTTGAGTGCAGTCGCTCTTCTTTTGTATCCTTATTTGTTCCTATGTTTATCCAGGTTACTTACTACTATCTTAGTGGTTTGTAACATGTGCAATGAGGGTTCTGTCATAGCTGATTTGTAATTCACTCATCTTAATGAAAAACGGGCTATATTTCCCGATCGCGAAAAAAACTACTATTGACCACTGCAGACGATCCAGCAAACATACTCTTTACGCTCATCGTTATCCCTATTCTTTTTTATACTAAACACCTAATCTACTCAAGGAGAAATACAGAGATGCAACGTCGTCTAGTCGTCGACCTATCCATTTGGAGAAGCTATTGCAAACATATGGCTGTACTTAGCCCTGGGCATAATTAACCGAAGACCGAAGACCGAACCGAACTAACCGAGACCGAGACCGAAGTGACCGAGACCGAAAATTTCGGTCACAAGTTCGGTCTTCAGTTTGAAGTAACCGAACTAACCGGACTTAGTTCGGTCATTACCCTCGGGTAACCGAACTAACCGAATTAACCGAACATTTGAATTTTATTGACATAATATGTAATTTAGACTATTATTAGTGATATAATATTTATTTTAGTGGGTTTATATCAACCATCACTCTTATCACTATGTTTAATCTATATTTTGTATTGTATTTTTGCCTTGAAATAGAAAAAATATTGATAAAATTTGCTACAAATTACAATATTTAGTAGTTATTTTGTGAAGTTCGGTTAGTTCGGTCATGACCGAGACCGAACCGAACTAACCGAGACCGAACTTGCTCGGTCCTGAGTTTTGAAACTAACCGATCGGTCTCCGTTTTTAGATGACCGAACTTTCGAAATGACCGAAGACCGAGACCGATCGGTTCGGTCAGACCGAACGCCCAGGGCTAGCTGTACTATATTTAGTTTAGTCTGGCGTGAGATCAACAGGACACGGCGGCTTCTGGAAACTCGCAGTTTGACCTCTGCGAAGGCTTCCAATTTTGTGCCGGCCAACAGGAGCATGAAGCCTGTATTTTTTCTCTCAAATTAAATTGATTCCTGTAAAATTCCTACACGATTCCAATAGTTTAGGCTGGCGTGAGATCAACAGGACATGGCGGCTTCTGGAAACTCTAAGGGGGTGTTTGGTCTGAGGAGTTAAAGTTTAACTTGCACTGTATCACTTTCGTCTTATTTGACAAAAAAAAATCCAATCATAGAGTAATTAGGCTTAATAGATTCGTCTCGTGAAAAATTCCTAAACTATGTCAACATACATGCAATTAGTCTACATTTAATACTCCATGCATGTGTCGCAACATTCGATGTGATAGGAGTTAAAATTTAACTCCCCAAACCGAACAGGGCCTAAGTTTGACCTCTGCAAAAGCTTCCAATTTTGTGCCGGCATCGCTCCAATCGTCACGCATGACATTCGACAGGCGGCGTTTGAAGAGTAACAAAACTTGTGGACGCCATCGAGACGTGGTGTTCGTCCCATAACGCCGGCAACCGAGCGCAGTTCGCCCCGCATTTCTGCTGATGCTGCGTGCGCTTGGACTCGCATTGCACCAACCAGAGTGAACAAACGACAAGTGCCGTCCGTCCGTTGCATTTGGCACGCAGGTTGAAAGAATTAACTGGCACTCGCCATGCTTGCTGGCAGATCCGGATCTGCACACCATGCTCTCATGCTTGCCGGACATTAGGGGTCGGCATCAACAGACCATGGTGATAGTTGTAAGCTGGAACCGGAAGTCACAGGGTGATTCTGCCACATGTTGGCATTGATGCTTGGATAGGATATGTAATTACAATATAAGGCGCAGAAACGGATACAAGTCGTCATTTTTTTTTCTCTCTCGAACCCCTTGCAGGTGTTCACTGAGAAAAGGAAGAAACTTTGTATCATCAACCATATAAGACACGGCTTGGAATGGAATGAAGGATCATCAACCGCCTTCGAATGGATTGAAGGATCTCCCATAAATTCAGGATCAGAAACATGTTAAAAGGAAACTAAAATTGATCACTGTACATTAACATGTCGATCGTATGTCTATACACACTGTGTCCCAGCAACTGAGTTAACTTATACAGTTACACATACCTGTAATTGATCTCTCTCCACATCAAATTAAACGCTTGTTCCACACACACAGACAAAAGAAAAACAAAAACTATATATTTTGTTGGTTAAAACGATGGTCTATGATACACTATATGCTCTACAATAACTTGTGACCCACATTTTAAACATCAAGAACCTGGCAGCTGACAAGCTCAGCCGTCCCAAAGTTCCTAGAAGCCACTGTGGTCCATACCACATTTTCTCCAGATACCGCGTTATCTGAGTTATTCTGCACTACAGCCTCCATAACTTGAAGAGTGTTGTTCGCCGCCTTTGTTATAACATGGAGCCTTCCACGGAGACCAGCGAGTAGATAAGGGGCCTCTGCATCAGTGAAATCATTAACCGGAACTTGTGGCGAGATAGTTACCCATGTGTCCTCTTCAGAGTTGTATCTTTTTATCTGACCACTGTCCAAAGAGCTGGAAGGCTCCAGGGTGTAAAGTTTGTCATCAATCACAATACCCAATTTTGTGCCTGCCTGTCTTGCTGGCCACCCGTCACCGAGACCATCCGGCATCGTTGACCAAGCATTCAGATCTGGGTCATAGATCTCACCTCCGATGTCAAAAAAGAATGGCCATGAGTACAAGCTCTGAGGAACATACAGCTTTCCCTTGTAGGGTGCCATTCCTGTGGCGATAGGCTTCAGCACATCGACCAAGAAAGCTGTGGGGAGTACCTGTGCTTTTGCGAAAGGCATTTCTGGTAGCTCACTCCACAGTCCAGTTTTGGGATCAAACGCCTCAGCTGAACGCAGAGGAAGCAGACCATTTCGGCCCCTACTGACTCCACCAACTACATATAACTTGCCATTCAAAAATGTTGCCTTGCAGAAAGCCCGCCCAGTGATCATTGGGCTCACTTCTTGCCACAAATTGAGAAAAGGGTCGTATCTCCAAACGCAGTTCAAGGCAACAGCTTTGGAAAACCCCCCAATAACATACAAGTAACCATCAGCAACACCCACTGAGCAACCACAAAAAGGCATCTGGTTCAAAGTGTTCCTGCGCCAAAACAAGCCCCTCACAAAATCAGCAATCCTAATGCTTGATCCCACAACATTCCACGTCCGGAACCCAGAAGATGCCGTCCTATTGGATTCCTCCTCATTGACAAAAGAAGGCATCGGTGGCAACCTCTGCCATTTCTGAAACACTGGGTCGAGGCCATACCAGTGGAGCTTGTTTGCCTCAACTTTGGTCAGTACATACAACCATTCTTCACTTACGCCAAGCTCTCTCCTCAGCTGGGAAAGTTCGGAACCGATGATTGCTGCCTTCCAAGCTCGGCAAACAATCTTTAAGTTAAGGTAATGGATCCGCGGTAACCTTGCCAGAATCTGGAGTGAGAGCTCATCAGGAAGAGTTGGAATTATCCTTGGGTTTGACCCATACTCATAAGTAGATACCTTCACCCTCTTATTAGGATATGTCCCAGATGTCTCATGCTGATCCATAGACTTAGCCGTAGTACTTGCCGCACTTAGAATGGAGCCCATCTGAACTTGTTTTCTTCAAACCAAATAGTTGAAGCAGTCTTACATCTCTACTCCATCAATAGGTGCTGAAACAGGGTTTGAAAATAGGAGCTCTATGAGCTTCAATATAAGTCTGACATAAATATAGTAGCAAAGCTCAAGTCTAAAAATGTGATTAATATGCCACAAACATTTTAAAGCATCATAAAAAGGATTTCTAACAAAGCGAGCAAATACTTGAAAAATGAACACATTCTGCAAACCCAAGTTCTTGAGAAAGCCAACATCACTGCCACACAATGTGTGTTCAGAGATTTGCCATCGAATCATGGGCATGTGGCCCTAGGCTCCAAGTCTATAGGTCATTACTGAGACAATGAGTGCAAAATCCCCACACAACAATAAACAAGAATGAGATTGTAATCATATGGAGTGTTGGCTTTGGCAACATTGAAATAAGAAGAAACTATCAATAGCACATATATTTCATTTTATCGACTATTTCTACCCCTATGTAGGGACTCTAACCCAAAAAAATCTCAAGCAGAACCATGAATTAAACTTCAAAATCCCCATCTCCCCCAAAGAAAAAGAAAATCCACCCCCGGTCCTAAAATTCATGACCCATCTAATAATAGCAAAAGGCTCGAATTTGACAGCGCAAGTTACGTGTTCTGCCAAACCTAGACAAGGCGGCTAATTCATCAATCCCAGAAGAAATTAGAAATTAAAGATGATCTGCGCGGGGCCCAGAATGGTTCTCCATGAATCAGACGAGAAATTGGAGGTTGACCGTGGTCGGGCTTACCGGGAGGAAACGCCAGGACGGATCTCCGATGGGGCTGGAGGAGCAGAGGAGAGGGCGAGCAGACAGCAGCAGATGATCCCGGGTAGGCCGTAGGCGTAGCCCGTGGCATCGAGCGAGGACGACCTGCGTCGCCGTGTCAGCAGGTAGTAGAGGCAGGCACGCAAGGGAAGAGAGAGAGAGGGCGAATGCTGAGGACGGCACGGAGAGGGGCGGACCGGCGGGGTGGTGGTGACCGGTGGTGGGTGGACGGACACGGGTTAGTGGAATCCTGAAGAGGAGGAGGGATCAAAGCCAGAGGCGGAGGACTTCGCGTGCGAACAGCGCCTTCCCGTACTCGTATACACCGCCGCTACACGGAGTGGAACCATGTGGACTTCCTGGACCTGACGGTGCCCGGGTCGGTGGCCTGGCCCACTGTGGCGCTATCGGCGGCCCAGTTTTGGCGTCTGGACTTGGCTTCCGCTCCGTCAGCGTGAGGGAGCTCACAAAAGTCGCAACGCTGCTGGTTTCTACCGGCACCATTTGTTACCTCGCTGATCCTAAAAAAATTGTTACCTTGCTAGTAGTACGTCACTATTTTTTTTTTGACTCCGTCCTACCTTGTAATATTTTGTTAAGAGCATCTTCAAAAGTTTTTTTTAAAACTCATCGCTCTCTAATTCATTATTTGAATAATCATTTACATAAAAATTACATTGAATATCGTTTTTACTCTCCAATAGCTTTTTCTACGCTCTTGCGTTGCCGTCGGACGAGAGGAGGGGAAGACACCGCGCTCGCATCGCTCCTACAGGCTACAACGGCACGGATCTGGGCTCCGGGCTCCGGGCGTTTGGACGGTTTTTCCTATCAAACGCTATTTTAATCAGATACAGCCCATACAGACGGCCTAATAGTCTCTGCATGATATATTTCTCTCCACACAGCTGCCCGTCTTCACGACACGGCACTGGGGTGGGGCGTTTGTGGCTAGCGACGTCGTGCTTGCCTTTCTCCTTTGCCCGGTGACCGCCTTCCATCACTACCTCTTTCTCCCTCGCAACCCTGCCTGTCCGTGCTCGCCAGCAGCAACCACGCAGGCGCCCGCCGCTGCGTGTGGCCAAGCGGGCAGGAGAGGTGGTCGTCGATGCTCGGGCCCAGGGCAGGCGCAAGTGCAGCTGGCCGCTGCCAGGCTGCTCCACCATCCTTCATCGCCGGCTTGCTGGAATCGGTTGCTTCCCCGCTCTGTGTTGCGCCGTACCGAAGAAGAAGGATAAAAACCGTATGTTGCAACAGTATGTTTCAAGTGGTTCAGATGTTTCAGAGGTATGTTGTAAGTGTTGTATATCGATGTTGCAAAAGTAGATCGGGACGTTGCACGTGTTGTAATGGTTATACACGTATGTTTCAAGTATATATTCAAATGTTTCATCTGTCCAGACATATGTTGTAAGTGTTTTATCTAGATGTTGTAAAAGTAGATCCGAATGTTGCATATACATGCATGTTGTGTTTTTAGGTGTTTCGTACAAGTGTTTCATCTAGATGTTGCATATGTTTGCAATGATTTTCAAATATTTTTTAAGCGTTTTTGCAAGTGTTTCATACGCTTGTGTCAAGTGTTTCATCTATCTACTTTTGTATGTTGCAACTATTGTATCTGAATATTTTAAAAACAGATCAGATGTTGAACGTGGGACGTGCGTGGGAAGCGGCCGGCAGCGTTGGCTCGCCACGCGATGCGCTTGCTTGCTCCTTGTGCAGACACCGTGGACCTGATGTCCGGTTCCTAGCAAGTCGGTTAAGGGAGAGTAGATTCGACGACGGCAAGAAGAGACTCCTCACACGAAAATTCATGTGAATTCCCGTACAATTTCAAATTGACGTGTTCCAGAGTGTCCTTTTTTTAGCACCGAGACCGTCCTGATTGCGTTCGGTCCGCCGGCTTGGAGGAGTGGATAGCAATTAGGGCCAGGGGGCTAAAACGGTTCACAACTCAAAAGCCTCTGTCTGACTGCACCAGAACCTCCAGAGCCGGAGACACCGGGGCGTCGGCCAGCGCCAACACGATTGTCTCGCCACAGGCCGTCAGCTTCGCGCAACCGCTCGTCCATGGCGCCGCTCACATCTCTGCCAGCTGCCGGCATCAGCAACAGGAGATATCTCTTCAGCAATCAGCAGAACGCTGAAACGCTTCAGTGCTCAGCTTCTCCAAGGGTGTGTTCACTTCGTAAAAAGTAGCTGAAAAGTTACTGTAGCATCTTTCGTTGTTATTTGGTAAAATTTGTCCAATTATGGACTAACTAGGCTCAAAAGATTCGTCCCGACATTTACAGACAAACTATGCAATTAGTTATCTTTTTTACCTACATTTAATGCTCCATACATGCGTCGAAAGATTTGATGTGATGGGTGGAAGAGGAAATATTTTGGGTTGGGAGGGGAAGTGAACAAGGCCCAATTGTCCCACAGGGCACCATCATCACTTATCTCAAACCAACCACGCTACATCCGGCGTCTTTCTTCTTCGCCGCGCCATCTTGAGCATCCGCCAAGCCTCGGCGACGCCATCCCACCTCCCGCCCGACGCGTACAGATGCGACAGCAGCACGTACGGCGAGCTCGTCGCCGGACCAAGCGCCAGCAATCTCTCGGCAACCCTCCCGGCGACGTCCGTGTCTCCATGGACCCTGCAGGCGGAGAGCAGGCTGCCGAGGACTACGGGATCGTCCCGGAACGCCGATGCCTGGACATGTCCCTCAGCGTCCTTCAACCTCCCAGCTCTGCCCAGAAGATCGATGACGCAAGAGAAGTGCTCGGCTCTCGGTGAGACGCCGTATGTTCGGACCATGGAGCTGAAATACTCCATGCCTTGGTTGACCAGTCCGGCATGGTTGCTGGCAGCTAGAAGGCCAGTGAATGTGATTGAGTCCGGAGCCATCCCAGTTTCCTTCATCCGCTCAAAGGCGTCCATGGCTTCCTCGGCATGGCCTTGTTTGCTGAACCCAGAGATCAGTGTGTTCCAAGAAAGCAAGTTGTGATCCGGCGAGCGATCAAACACGCGAGCAGCAAACACCATCTGACCACACCTTGCGTACATGCTCATGATCGCATTGCGCACAGCGACATCAACATCATCCCTGCTTCTGATGAGGTGGCCATGAACTTGACGGCCATGCCGGAACAGAGAGAGCTCCCCACAAGCAGCTAGCACGCTGGCGAACGTGAAGTTGTCAGGACAAACGTTCCCATCCACCATGTCCTTGAAAAGCTTGAGAGCTTCCATGTGGCCACCACGCTGGGTGTTTGCAGCAATGTAGGTGTTCCAAGTGACAGCGTCCTTCACTCCCACAGACAAGAACACCTGCTCTGCCTCAGCGATGGTACCATGTTTCGAGTACATGCCCAAGATGACATTGCCCACAAAAGCGGTCACGTCCAGCCCAGTCTTGACAGTGTCACAATGCAAGGCTGCTCCAATACTAGAATCCTCCAATTTGCTGCAGATCACAAGAGCGGCAGCCTACGAGAACCTATCAGGACGCAGCCTGCGCAGCTTCATAAGCCTGAACACATCCAGACCCATCTCCGGTCGGGAGCTCGCCGCCAGACCGGAGATCAGGGCGTTGTGCGATACGAGGTTGGGCTCCGAGAGCGACCTGAAGACGTCGTACCCTGCCTCGTAGCAGCCGCACTTCATGTACATCGACACGATCGAGTTGGCCACGAAGGACGCGCCCAGGAACCCGCTCTTGACGGCGTGCGCGTGCACCTGCGCGCCCGCCGCGAGCGCCTGCAGGGTGGCGCAGGAGCGCGCCACGCTGGCGTAGCTCGTTCGGCCGCACGTCTCCCATCCGCGCGAAGAGCTCCAGCGCCAGATCCGGCCTCCCTGCCTGAGCGCAACCGGAGATGAGCGCTGACCAGGAGACGACGTTCCGGCGCAGCATTTCACCGAACACCCTCCGCGCGGCCTCGAGAAGGCCGGACCTCGCGTACGAGACGGTGAGGTGGTTGGAGAGGATGGCGTCCGACGCGTGGCCGGCTTTGGTGGTGGCCGCGTGCGCCGCTGCGGTGGCATGGACGCGTGAGCTGGTGGTGGCGCCGTCGAGGATGAGAGACACTAGCCTTCGCAGGATCATGTACTACAGCGTGAAGACTGAAGACGGACCGATCTGAGTGTTTTGGTTTTGGCCCAAGAAGAGATCTTCGTAGGGTGCGTTCACTTCGTGAAAAGTAGATAAAAAATACTGTAGCATCTTTCGTTGTTATTTGGTAAAATTTATCCAATCATGGACTAATTAGGCTCAAAAGATTCGTCCCGACATTTACAGACAAACTATGCAATTAGTTATCTTTTTTACCTACATTTAATGCTCCATGCATGCGTCGAAAGATTTGATGTGATGGGTGAAAGAGAAAATATTTTGAGTTGGGATGGGAAGTAAACACACCCGTAATGCAAAAGCGCATTTTTTTATTCCTTTATAAAAAAACACTTTTTTCTCCCTTGTAAAAACAGCACATTAGAAAATAGAGCAATTTCAGGCTACCATGCGATCCATCAAGCAGCTATCCTTCTCATCGTTTTCAGCACCGATCCGGAGTTTCCGAAGTCTATAGACAAACTAAATCTCAGAAGTTCTGGTATAATAGTCACTCGCGAATTCAGCTTGTGGTGACTAATGAGACCGAAGTACTATACCAAGCATTAGTTTTAGGACAATGGAGAACGACCTATTAGCAATTCACAAAATCACAATATAGATCAACTCGTGTACATGTACGGTTGTGCAGTCTATTCTCTGACAATTATACATGGGCATCCAAACAAGCCCTTAAAAATTTAAAATTACAATAAGCGAGATGAGAAACCAAGGTGCTTGCTTCAGACTTGTCCAGAGTCACGCCTCACGGAGTTGCTTGCTTGCACGGAGTCACACCTCAAGAAGTCAGCTGTCAGAGCAGTTGAAGTCTCGTAAATGCGAGGCGTTGTAACTTGCTTCAGACGGTGTGGCTCAGGCGACGTCAATTGAAGATGTATCTTGGTGCTGCCTTCTTTAAGTTCCTAGGCCCTGCTTGGATATGTTTAAAACCATATTTTAAATAGAATCAATAGGCAAGAATCCCACCTAAATGCCTTGATTATTTTTTGATTCTCTTAACCGCTACGGTGCAAAAATGTCCATTTGCAATAGGAGTCCATAATCCTGTACCACGAGTCCGCACCCTCATTTCCTCCATCGCGAGGCTTCTTTCCCCCGATACCCCTTCTCCCGACACACACCTTCCAGAGCTAGGGTTAGTCGCCGCTCGTTCCCCGATTCGCCCCTGCATTGCCACCTGCTGGGTCTACGCTAGGCCAAGCAACTCCCCTCCGCTGCCCGCTCTTGAGGGTGCGCCGACACCCAACTCCCATGGTCACCCTGCCACTCTGCCAGTGTTGAGCACTCGTCTCTCCCTTCCACCAGCTCCCTCATTGATGCCCAAGGTGCTCACCTCTTGCCCTCTCCCTTGCCACCAGCTCCCTTATCGACGCCCAAAGTTCAGGAGCAGACATCTTCCTTGAACCTTCCCAATTATTATTCATGTGTTGGAGAAACAATGCTATTTTATTTGCCTACTTCATGTATGAGACTAATGTTGTTTTATGATTTTGGTGATTGATTGTATATATCCATCTAGATTTCATTGTATGTTAGAGAATGAGAGTGGTTCATCTTTTATTCATTTCATTTTCCTATGGATTAGTTATTAATGTAACGATCTTCCTATTAAAGAAACTAGTATCATCATTGCTTTCAGCTTGTACTCGGTCAACAAATAAGCTATTTTAATATCAAAGGCATACAAATCATTTTACACTCAGGACATAGAATCTATGAGGGAAAAAAATCAGGATTGTCAAACGTCCAGATTCTTCAAACTGCAAATTCTTTAAGTCGTGACTTGTCAGAAAATCCTGACTAGATTAAAATCGATTCTTAAACAAGCGTATGTAAATAGGGTCTGGTCTTTTGAACCGTATGTCAAGTGCCCGCCACTTTGAAAGCCCGAGATGTCAAGCGATCATTGAATGCATGCAGTTCATAATATTCAGAGAACCAAGCTTGAAATGCGAATATCTACTCAATAACATATTCTGTTTTCGCCATAATATTCCTTGTGTTTTTATGTACAAAACAAGATCCCACATAACTATAATTCCCTAAAAAGGGGGGAAAAAACAATGACATATAAACCTTATATGCCACATGCCGTTTAGCCATTATTTGGCCTAAATAGCCAATTAAACAGGTAAAACACCCGTTTAAACAGGCTAAATGGTCAACTAAAAGGAAATGGTGTATCACTATTTACTGTGTAGCGTTTAAACGGAGCTAAACGACGACCGTTTAGGCGAACAATGCTCATAACCTCAACAAAATTTAGAATGGCTACCCTATAAACATCCGTGACCACTCTAGATTTTGGTATTGGTCAAAATTTGGCTTTGTTACAAACCAAATGTTATTTTTTAAAGCTGATTTTGTCATTGCCCCAATTTATCAATGACTAAAATTTGGCTTTGGACAACAAGTTCATAAACCAAACACACCCATGTTCATCAACTGTGCATAGGGAATGTGACGGCCTTTTCTTTCTTTCTTTCTTTTTACCATGGGACAGTTGAACATCATTGTGTTGTGACGCAAAACAGTAGGTGCACAATGTTTTAACCAAGATCTTCTGTTGAATTTATGCGGTTCAACTTTAGCGATTTCAGATACGATGTGTCCGTCATGAATTTACCCCCCGATTGACGTTTCCGCGAGCACGCACGATTTGTCCTGTTTGATTACTCAAGCTACTCATCACCACCCAAGTCTAAATCTACTGAGCTGACGTCACAGACGACTCATAGAGTCACAGTCACATGCTCACAGCTCCCACCACCCATCGCGATAAGCTCAGAAGAAATGGAACGCAAACAAGCATAGTACCTAGACGCACTTTGACTAGCTAACATGCATCCATCAGCCACGCGCCACGTCATTCCTCCCGCCCAAGCAGGCGTATCGCGCGGCGACGCGTGGGCGTGGACCAACACGCTGAGTCACTGCTCACTCCTGCATGGCTGCATCAGGCGGAACCCGTCGTCGTCCGCTCCCGAGCAGCTCGCGATGAGATCGAACACCACGTCCGGCGGCACCTCGTCGACGACGCCGCACAGGTCCAGCTCTCCGAGAGGCATCGTCATGACGCCTGCTTCGTCCTCCGGCGCGACGACGAAGCTCTCGTGCTGATCATGATCAGGCACGCCGCAGCTGTAGTAACGCTTCAGGAGCTCGTCGATCGGGCTAAGGTTCTTCTCATCCGCCACGAGGCCGGCCACCACTAGCTCCCCGCCTTCGCCACCGCCGCTGCTCCGCCCGCTGTTATCTCCTGTACTGATCAGCTCGCGCTTGCGCTTGTCGTGCACACCGCGAACTACGTCCTCCAGGCCGTCGCGGTCCTCCTCTGCCTCCTCGTCGCCGTCGAGGGGCGTGATCTTGAGCGAGCTCTTGAGGCGGCGGCTGAGCGTCTCCTCCTGGCGCAGGATCTTGGACCACGTCTCCGTCTCCTTGGTGCTCATCTTCTGCTGCAGGCGCTTGGACTGCCACACGAGCTTGCGCATCTGGTCGAAGCGCGGGCTCATGTGCTTGATCACCGCGCTCAGCAGCGAGATCTTCCACGCCTTCTTGAGGTCGTGCGGCTTCCGGTACGGCGGCACGCCCTGGTGCGCCTGGACCTCGCCCTGGGCGCCCCACCAGGCCTCCTCCCCCGTGGGCCACCACGGCGGCGCCAGCCCGCGCTCCAGCGGGAAGCTCCGCTGCGGCGGCACGCAGTGCTGGATGAGCGCCGAGAGCACGGACCCGAGCGTGGTGTCCTGGATGTCCTGGAGGCGGTGGAGGCAGGACGCGGCCCCGAGCGGGCTCTCGCCGGCGGTCGGGGCCGTCGTGAGCGCCATGGGCCCGGACCGGTCGAAGCTGACGTTGTCCTTCCACCACCCGCGGAGGCTGTCGGAGGAGCCGGACATGGGCTCGCCGGCCTCGTCGATGACGCCGTACACGAACCCGCGCGCGTTGCAGGCCTCCATCATCTTGAGCATGTGGCGGAGCACGCCGTCCTGCGCGCGGAGCATCGCCTTGCGCCGGCACCGCACCTCGGGGTTCTCCTCCTCCTCCCCGTCCGCGCCCGCCGTCGGTGGCGCAAGCGGCCTGGACGGGGCCGCCCCGCCGGCGCGCCCCTCCAGCTTGCTGAGCAGCATCTGGTCCTTCCACATGCGGCGCTTCAGGTCGGAGATCTCGATGGACTCGGAGCCCGACTCAGAGTCGCTGAACTCCTGCTCCAGATCCTGATGAGCCACCTCGAATGCTTCTCCGCCCGCGGGGACAGCGCCGCCACCGTGCGCGATGTCGTGCTCCATTGCCGACTCAGAGAAAGGATGCCTCCGGCCGTGGATGCCGTGATTTTTCATATATACAAACTAGACAGTACTCCCTCCGTCCACGACCCTCCGTGCACAGAAGAATGTAGTTCTCACTTAGCGGGAGTCAACTAATTTAAACTTTGATGGAAGTTATATTAAAAAGTAATAATATTTTTTATATAAAATAAGTATCATTAGATTAATTATAAAATATATTTTCATCATGAATTTATTTAAAGACATAAATGCTAATACTATTTACTAGAAATAAGACCCTGTTGGCTTGTCTTATAATCCGTACTTTTCGGATTGTTTTTTCAGCCGGAACAATGTTTTTCTCTCATAATAAATCAGCGAACTCAGCGAAGCGAACGGACTCTTAGTCAAAATTGAGCAAAGTTGATCGGCACAGATCCCATAATTACATTTTTTTTTGTGGATGGAGAACTAATCAAGCACTCTGCTTGTATAGTCGGCGGCATCTCCTGATCGAGTCCTGACACGGATGATGTAGCTAGATACTACCAAGCTAGTAGATAGGACGACAGGCAAATGGTTGCACCGGCGGGAGGATTTAGGGCGTGTTTAGATGCGAAAATTTTTGGAGAAAAGTTTCTGTAGCACTTTTCGTTGTTATTTGACAAAATTTGTCTAATCATGGACTAACTAGGCTCAAAAGATTCATCTCGACATTTACAGACAAACTGTACAATTAGTTATTTTTTTTACCTACATTTAATGCTCCATGCATATATCCAAAGATTCGATGTGACAGTTACTATGCAAAAAATTTTGACTCTTTTTTTGGTACTAAACATGACCTTAGAACTGAGAAGCAGAGAGCCAAAGATCCGGGCGTCAGAGTCAGAGGACGCGCGTGGGGTTGATGTCGTGACTCGTGACGTGGCTCCGCCGCAACGACCCCGTCACGGTGGCCAAAGGACGTGGCCGTCGTCTCGGAAATGGAGCGCGCGCATGGAAGCCATAGGCTCCATTTTGTAGGAGCTGCTATAGCGCATAGATGGCGGTAGCACATGGTCGGGTTGGCTCGCAAATGTGCGCCCAAGGTTCCTGTCGGACTTCCGCCGGGTTACTGCAGGACTTGCGGCCAAGAAAACAAAAAACGTGAGATTAGCTTGCGGGCACACCGGCCTGCAGCTGATTCATGTATGGGCAGAGTGCAGTACGTGATTTCATTTGGTTCTGGCGTCGACGGGCAGGCCCGGTCGGCATGGAGCACATGTCGTTAGTCATGTTGAGCCCGATTATCTATGGCTAAGGACATGTTTGGTTCACCCTCCTAAAGTAAATATTAGTCACTAAAATATCAAACAACCCTACTAAAGTTTAGTGGCTTTAGTAACCAATGGGTAGCTAAAAATAACTAAAATGTACATGTGATAGCTGCTTTAGTGGGTAGAACCAAACAGGAGGCCACTCAACTTTAGAGGGGGTCACTAAACTTTAGTTGTCACTAAACTTTAGTGGATGGAACCAAACAGACTTTAAAATAAGCTAAAGATAAAAGCTAACCAATACGTTTTTTAAGCCATGCTTCTTCCCACGGTACCCATTTATAATAAAACGTAGAAGCTGGGTGTTGACGATCGTTAACATACATTACAAACCAATAAATTTCCTTACACGTATACACAACTATTATAGAATAGGAGGTTTTTACTGATAAATTCCACGAGTTTTGGTGATTTATAATTTTTCAGGGTGCTATCCAGAAAGTCGACAAAAGGGACCTAGAAATTAAAATAATTCACGGAATTTCGCCGCAAGACATATACTAGAAGACTATAGAAGACACCAGAGCGAGCCGGGGCCCCAACCCCTGTCAGGTGGGGCCGGCCAGCCATAGGACATCCTTCCATGAGCTTCTAGAGTATTTCTGCACTGCCTTTGAAGAGTCATCTAGGCCGTCCCTTAAGTCGGTTTGATCGAAGGGCTCACGTGCATCCCACCGGGGTATAAATAAAGAGCCAGACCCCCTTGGAGAAGGAAAGCTAGATCAAGAGCTGAAGAGCCAGAGTTTCAATTCCATATCTAGAGATCTAGGCTAGCAATCAAGAGTAGACTAGTTCATCTTAGGATTAATCTCAATTAGAGATAGAGAGATAGAGTAGAAGAGCAGAGTTCTGGAGGAGTTTCGGCTTGTCGGTGCTTTTCCGCTGTTGTGTTCGTCGGGATCAAGTTCCATCGCAGGGGGCTTGCTTCTGAGACTCTTTGGTAATCAACTTCTGATTCAAGTAAGCAATTTGTTCGTATTGTTCTTCATGTTTGCAACTCTTTTGAGTACTTTGATCTTGGTAGCACCTAGGTTGAAGTTGTTTTCGTAGTGTAAGCGTGGTGCTTAGGCTAGGATTACTTGTGAATGCCCCCTGATTTGCTGGATAGTGGTAGCTCGCGAAGGTGACTTTATAGCTTCGTTGAATCCTCTGAAGTCCACTTCCAGTTAATAAGTAAAGGTAGGCTTATGCATACTGGTAGGGGAGAACTCTGATTTTATCCCTTATTGAAAGTTATGGCCCACTGAATAAATGATTAAGAACATAGTTTATCGAGATTGGAATTAGATAGTCCTTAGTAGTCTTCCTATTTTCACTATTATCTGAGCTTGATTGTGAATTGGGTTAAGTTTATAGACTCAGTCATCGTCGCCAACCGTTCCTTTGGGTTCGATGTTAAAACCGGGATTATCTTGGTAAAGTGCTACAACGGTATTATATCTGTACGCTTGCGGATAGTTATCTTTTCTAGTGTGCATTTAATTTATACCAACAAATATTTCTGGTGCCGTTGCCGAGGAACGGTTGTTTTTCTCTTTGCTGAGTTGACTTTTAGTTTAGCTTAATCTTGTATTATACTTTTATCTTTATTTATTTTTAATTTTTAAATTTAGTTTTACTATTTTACCATGGAACCCGTACCTACACCTTTATATCTATACGTAGTACCACCGGGATCGTGCCTTAAGCCACTAGAATCATCTAAACCCATTACATCATCTGGCTATGAGCTACGCCCGGAATTAATTCACTTAGTTCAGAAAAACGTCTTTTCTGATAGTTATAATAAAAACCCCTATTCCCACTTAGGTGATTTTGAGCAGACCTATACATGCCTAAGCATTGAAGGCATGTTCAATGAAACTTTAAGATGAAAGCTTTTTCCCTTTTCTTTAACGGAAAAGGCTAAACGTTGGTATAATCGTCACGTTGGGAGTAGTCAAGGAGATTGAAAAGTTTTATACTCGAATTTTTGTTTACAATTTTTCCCTATCTTTAAAGTTGCTAAACTTTATAGAGAAATCATATGTTTTGAGTAACAGAAAAATGAATCACTAGGTGAGGCTTGGGAACGTTTTGATGCTATAGTTAATTCAGGCTCTAGTCTTGCTTTTCCAGAACCTATGCTTTTGCAATATTTCTTTATAGGCCTTAATAGAAAAACTAGAAAATATCTTAATTTGACCTCAGGAAGAGCGTTTATGCATATCACTGCTGAGTGTGCAAAAACTATTCTTATGAACATTTTAAATGATCTTTCTGAAGAGAAGTTGTTAGAAGAAGAAGAATTCTCAATAGCTGAACCTGAACTTTTGCCTGAAACATCTCAACCTTTAGCTATTGTAGAACCTGAACTACCATAAAAGGATGAGAGAATTTTCGCTTCCTAACTTTTTGTTTGATATTGAAGATGATTTGTTTACTGATTTTGGAAATACCTCAAATTATCATTTGATAATGAAACCTTAGCAATCTAGAAATTTTACAACTATAGATCCTACACATTCTGATGAGGTAGATTTTCTTAAAAAAACAACAAAAGAATTAATATCTATTTTGAGTGACGAGTGGTTAGAAGAATCAGAGTTTTCTAATGAAATTATTCGTATAAATTCTCCCTCTGTCACTATTCAATGTCAGTTAGATAAATATCCTTTTGAAACTCTTTATAATCTAGCAGTAGGTGTTAATATTATGTCTGCTACATTTGCTGAACATTTATTAAAAGACATACCATTAGCCCCGACTAATAAATTGTTAAAAAGTCTTTCAGGACGCATTATTCCAAGTTCAAGAATTTTGTGTGCCCTTCCTATTTATGTGAATGATTTTCGAGTCCGATTGAATTTCTACATCTTTGATGTTTGGGAGTTTAATGTGTTGATTGGGGAACCTATAGAAAGACTTATCCAAAAAGGACAAACATAAAAAATAAATATTAGACTTCAAAAAGGATTTAAGTTCTCTGTGCCTATAATTCACTCTTTGAAAACTAAGGTAGAGTCATTTCCTGAGTTAGAATCAATAGAAGAGGTTAAGGTAGCATCTCTTGAAGAATTAATCGAACCAAATTTAGAAGATGATGCCTAGTTTTCACCAATGAGGTAGAGGATGAGGATCCCACTGATCCTGAACCTCTCGATGAATTGCTAGAGCCACCTAAGCCCCCTATTGAACTTAAACATTTGCCTTCTGGACTTAAATATGCTTTTTTGAATAATGATCAGGATTCTCCTGTAATCATAAGTGATAAATTATCTCAAGAAGAATCTTTGCGTTTAATAACTGTGTTAGAAAAACATCGTGCTGCTTTTGGCTATTCACTCCACAACCTTAAAGGAATTAGTCCTGCTCTTTGCACCCATCACATTCCAACTGATCCAGAAATTACACCATCTAGAGAGCCCTAGCATAGGCTTAATAATACGATGAGAGAGGTTATGAAGAAGGAGGTTTTGAAACTTTTACATGTCGAGATCATTTATCCTATGCCGCATAGTGAGTGGGTTAGTCCTGTTCAAGTTGTACCTAAGAAAGATGAAATGACTGTTGTTAAAAATAAAATGAATTAATTAATACCCCAAAGAACCTTCACTGAATAGAGAATGTGCATAGATTATAGAAAATTTAATAAAGCAACAAAGAAAGATCATTTTCCGCTACCCTTCATTGATGAAATGTTAGAGCGTTTAGCGAATTATTCTTTCTTTTGTTTTCTTGATGGTTATTCGGGATATCACCAAATTCTAATCCACCTTGATGATCAAAGCAAAACCATTTTTACATGTCCATATGGAACTTATGCTTATCGAAGAATGTCTTTTGGATTATGTAATGCTCCAGCTTCTTTTCAAAGATGTATGATGTCTATATTTTCTAATATGATTGAAGAAATTATGAAAGTTTTTATGGATGATTTTTCTGTTTATGGAAAAACTTTTGATGATTGTCTTGAAAATTTAGATAGAGTTTTGAAAAGATGTGAAGAAAAGCACTTAGTACTTAATTGGGAAAAATGTCATTTTATGGTTAGAGAAGGAATAGTGCTAGAACACTTAGTGTCTGAAAGAGGTATAGAGATAGACAAAGTTAAAATTGAAGTAATTGAACAATTACCTCCACCTGTGAATATAAAACGGATTCGAAGTTTTCTGGGCCATTGTGGTTTTTACCGTAGGTTTATAAAAGATTTTTCACATATTGCTAAACCACTGACTAACTCATTAGCTAAGGATGTTCCTTTTGAATTTGATGATGCATGTTTAAAATCTTTTAATTTTCTTAAAGAAGCACTTATTTCTGCACCAATCATTCAACCCCCTGATTGGTCAATACCTTTTAAAATTATGTGTGATGCTAGTGATTATGCTATGGGGTAGTTCTAGGATAGACAAAGGATAAAAAACATCATGTCGTTACTTATGCTAGTAAAACTCTAACAGGAGCTCAACTTAATTATGCAACAACTGAAAAGAACTCTTTGCTGTTGTTTTTGCTATAGATAAATTTAGATCTTACTTGGTAGGAGCAAAAATTATTATTTATACTGATCATGCTGCTTTCAAATATTTGCTCACTAAGAAATATGCTAAACCACGTTTGATAAGATGGATTTTATTACTCTAAGAATTTGATTTAGAAAAAAAAGATAAAAAGGGAATAGAAAATCTTGTTGTCGATCACTTGTCTAATGCAACTTAAAAATCCGCAGGAATTACCTATTAATGACTCACTAAGGGACAACATGCTTTTCAAAGTAACAAAATCAGACCCTTGGTACTCGGATATTGTGAATTTTATGGTTGCAGGTTATGTACCACCAGGGGACAATAAAAGAAAACTTATTTATGAGAGTCGTCAACACCTATGGGATCCACCGTACCTCTTCAGAATATGTGCTGATGGACTACTAAGAAGATGTGTACCGGCAGAGGAGGGCATTCAAATCATTCAGAAATGTCACTCATCACCATATGGAGGTCATTATGGGGCATTCCGCACTCATGCAAAAATTTGGCAGAGTGGATTCTTTTGGCCAACCATATATGAAGACACCAAGAACTTTATCCAGAGATGTGTATCATGTCAGAAGCATGGAAACATCAATACAAGAGATGCCATGCCACTCAGCAATAATATTCAGATAGAGCTCTTTGATGTTTGGGGAATCGATTACATGGGACTATTTCTGAAATCAAAGAATTGTGAGTATATATTGGTGGTAGTTGACTATGTATCCAAGTGGGTAGAAGCCATGCCATGCAAGAATGCTGATGCAAGACATTCCAAGAAGATGTTTGAAGAAATAATATTCCCAAGATTTAGAATGCCTAGGATGGTGATTAGCGATGGAGGAACACATTTCACTGACAGGAAGTTTCACTTATATTTGAAAGATCATGGAATTCATCACAACGTCGCTACACCATATCATCCTCAGACAAGTGGCCAGGCAGAGACATCAAATAAGCAGATCAAGAATATTCTACAGAAGATGGTAGATTAGATGGGAACCACATGGAAAGATCGTTTACCAGAGGCACTTTGGGCTTACCGGACTGCCAACAAGACACCATTGGGTATGTCACCATACCAATTGGTGTATGGAAAGACCTGTCATCTACCTGTGGAGCTAGAACACAAGGCTCATTGGGCTATCAAGCGTTGGAACATGGATTTTGAAGCTGCATGAGAAAAGAGAAAGATGCAAATATCAGAGCTAGAAGAATGGAGAGAAAAAGCTTATCATAGTTTAAAGCTTTATAAAGAAATTACCAAGAGATGGCATGATACGAGAATCAAGAAGGAGTTTGCACCCGGAGACAAGGTATTACTTTTTAATTCCAGGGTCAAATTATTCAGACATGGAAAATTACAGAGCAAATGGGAAGGACCATTTACGGTGGTAAACGTGTCATCGCATGGAGCGATAACTCTACGCACAGATGAAGGTACGTTATTTAAGGTAAATGGCCAACATCTCAAGATCTTTCTAGAACCTATTAGACCCTCTAAGGTAGTTCATGATTTAGATTTTATTATTTTGCCTCAATATTAGATATCCTTTTTCCGTTACGAGAAAATATGCGAAATAATATTTATCGGGTAGTAAATAATAATAGAAGACACCGCGCACGAGATCACCCCGTGGGGATGACCTGTGGGGCCGACCGGCCAGGCCTGTGGCCACTCGACCACCCACCTCCTTGCTCCTTGTCCCCCCTTGTCTCAATCCTCATGAGTCTTCTACACCCTTCCTCGTCCAAATCCCGTGGATTTAACTGACAAATCGCATATTCTTCTGTACATATCCATTATTCCCTAGATCTTGACCCATTCTGCAAGCCGAACCCTCATATAAATACATACCCATGCCTCCTTCAACCACATCCTATTTAAGCCTCCTCTCCTATCCTTAGAGAAATTCTGCTCCTTTCCATCTCCAAGCTCCAATGGCCGAAAAAGAGATTGTCATCTACAGATCTGACCTCAAGTAGATCCAGTCGAAGGAAGAAGCTCTGGCCATCATCTCTGTGCTAGATCCCAAGCCTCTCGCTGTCATCCCGCCAAAGCAGCTGGCGACAGTTCCTCCACGTCATCATTATGAGCAAGCTTATTTTGCTCAAGCTCGCTAGCCCACTCTCCCATCACCTCCTACAAAGCTGCTCCTAAAAGGCCTAAAAGTCGCTGTCCCTCAAGGCACCAAGTTGCTACCTGCTGTAGATAATGAGAAGCTCATCAAGGTGACTACCAACAGATTCGGGGATGTGACTTGTGCAAAGTACGCTACCTCTCGCGTCTTCCTTGATGGAATCCGTGCACCTCCTGGCCAAGTCAAGTATGTTGCTCCAAGAGAAACTGGCAAGAGATCTGCTACAACCTAGATTGAGAGAGAAGCAAAGCATCCTAGGATGACCATGGCTATGATGGAAGAAAAGTTTAATGCTCTCAACCAGACGGTTGAAGTTATGAAGATATCTAGCAAGCTCCAAGCCGGTTCAATCACCAACCTGCAGAATCAGCGGTCCGATGATCTTAAGGAGATCCGTAGGTTGACTAGGATCGTAGCTACGCTCTCTGAGAAGAATAAGAATAAGGAGTAGATGTCTTAATTATCTTAGCAATAAGACACAAGTGTGTTAAATTAGTTCGATTTAGGTTCGTAATTTAAAGTTAAGTTTGTGATTTGCTTGGTTTATTAATTATTGTATTAGCTCAGAATGAATAAAGTGCCATATTGTTATTATTATTTTGTTATGATTACATGTTCTCTCTATTTTTGGTATGTGCTTGTATCCACATGTTGTGCAAAAAAGATATACAGGAAAACAAGTGTGGGAGTGACACACCGCGACCACAAAAATAAAATTTATCGCAAAAATTATGCAATTCGAAGATAATCGATCGAGGACAACGTACGGCAAAGTGGGCCCCGAGGGGACCCCCTGGGTGGCCGCATGGCCAGGCTCATGGCCGGCCGGCCCACCACCTCCTCCTCTCTCGCCTCGCTTCGTCCACGGTCAGGTTTGAGCCCAATATACTTTAATTATATATATTTCGTCTTTCGTTTTGATCTGAATTGAAAATCACTTGTTAAAACACTTAAACAGACAGGAAAAATTATTTAATTCATGACTTAAGAATAGACTCACATAATACTTTTCCTGTTAAACATGTTACTGTTGAGAACTAATTATTAGGGACCCCATAATTACTTAAGTTGTTGAGAAATATGAGATAGTAGATTAATGAGAACTTGATTCTTGATGCCTTGTCTTTGGAGAACTTTTATTTCAAAAGTAAAAATAAATAGCATTACCTCTCCTTAGTAGTAAAAGTAATGTCCTACCAAAGCCATATATAGGATAGATAAACCTTCTACAATTCATTGCTTGTATTTGTGTTGAGTTTGGTCAAACCTTGTTGACCCTTGTTGAGAAATTTATCATGCTTTCAAGATCAAGATCACGTATACTCCATATATATCTGCTGCTCCTACACTGGGAGTACACAAAAACATGCTTGTTCATCCACTTAAAAATATTTTACTCCTACACTAGGAGAAAACACAAAAATATTTGTTAGGAATAAATGCTCTGAGTTCTTTGTAATTGTCTTCTCTTCAAATTCCAAGTGCAAGAGAGAGGTATGTGGATATGCAAAAATAAAGTATAAGAAAAATGGACAAGTGTCCAAGTAAGTAAAAAAGAGAGAAAAAGAAAAAAATATGAAAAGATAGCCCATATGCTCTAGCAAAGTTTTTAAGTTCAAAATAAGAGAGACAAGTTTCTAAAGAGCATAGTAGAACTAGGTTAGCCACTATATATATTCCACACACATGCATATCTTTATCTAAGAGTATGACATCTTTCTCCTTGGATCTTTATTTTGACTTTACAATATATGCAATACAAGTATGTTCTTGCATTCTTCATACCTACCTAAGATCCACATAAGCTTTTTAGAAGTAGGATAAAGAAGACAATCATCTATGCCTTGGTGAGGATCCAAAAATTATACATATATGAGTGATTTGAGAGTACTACAAGAGGAGAAGGTAAGCTATGTTTTGTTTTCAAAATTTTAAACTAATTCTTCAATTGACTTGACTGAAGGAAGAGAGTAATCTATTTCAGCTGTTCTGTTCTTCAACCGCTCAAAGATTTATGGTAGACACTTTGAATCCTGCAGTACATGAATAACTAGGAATTGTTTTGTGTTGATGTTTTGTTCTAGAGTAATGTCTTAAATAATTTATTGTGACACCCTAATTTTTGGTATTATTTAAAAATAGATAAATTTGATTTAAATATGCATTTGAGTGTGCATTTAAATATAGGGAATAATAAATTTTGTGAAATTAAAATTAATCATAAGGTTAACAATTTGTTTTTGCACTCATGCTGTTGCACTATATTTTTTGTAATGATTGGTTTGAGTCAAAGTTCAAAAGATATTAAAAAACATTTGAAAGTTTGATTTGGAAAATCAATTTAGAAAATAAAAAGAGATTCCTATTCATTCTACATCTCTCCCTCCATTTCGGCCTAGTGGCCCAGCTTCCCGGCCGGCCCACTCTTCCCTCCCCCGCGCTCCTTCTCTTGGGCCGCGGCCCAGCCCAACCGAGCCGGCGTCCGTTGCCGCGCCCGCTCTTCCCCTTGAGCCGCTGACATGCCGGGCCCACCTGTCGGGGCTTTCATCTCCAACCTCCAGCCGCTCGCTCGCTCGGTCATGGCAACCGCACCGCCCGCGCCCACGTCCCACGCAAGTGGGAGCGTCGCCTCTGCCCGGCCTTCAAAAGGAGAGTGTGACCCCGTCTCCGCCCTTCCTATCTCCAGTTCCCTCTCTCTCGCACTCGTTTGAGCACCCGGAGAACCATCGCGGTGACCCACTGGAGCACCGTCCGCCCCACCTCGTCGGTCTTCGCCCCGAGCTGGCTCGACTCCGTTTGTCCGCTCGGTGAGCTTCGCCTCGTTCCCCGCTCCCTCCCCATACTTCTATTTCCTTGATTTGTGGCCTCTAGGGCCGTGTCCGCGAGCTCCGACGAGCTTCTTGCCGTCATCCATGGCGGGCACGCCGCGCGGGTGACCCCGTGGCCGTGTTTTGCCCCGGGATGGGTTCGCCATCCTCTCCTCTTCGCTCCGAGCCTTTTACTTTTGAAAATGAAGCCCTGTAGCGCCCGGGCGAGTAACGCCGGCGAGCTTCGCGCCGCGGCAATGTCGGCGCCGCCGCGTTCTCCCTCAGCTCCGGCGGCCCGCGCTCTCCTTACTCTCCTCTATCTAATCCTCGCCGTTCATCTCGGATCGGACGGCCAGGACACGCCGATACCCCTTCGCGGGTCCAATTTCTAAAAGAGCCCCTCAGTTTCTGGAAGGCTTAACCCGCCGTCCTTGGCGTACTCCCGGAGTGCGCGTTCTTTTTCGGAAAGCGTAGTTTTTTCGGTTTATATGAAAAATACGTTTTCAGATTAATTACAGAACTGCCACTGTAGTAAAACGTTTATAAAATCATCGTTTTAGCTCTGATTCGACCCGTTCAACTTGCGTTAGGTTCGTAATTTCATAATCTACGCATTAGTGCTACTGTTAGTCCTGTTAAAAGTTTTTGAATTTCTCGATTAAGTCTAGTTTAATAGCTAGTTTTGGAACCTTGTTTAGCGCGTAACTTTTGCGTTTTAGCTCCGATTTTTTTGTGATCTTCGTGTTGACATGACCGTAGCAAGGCATAGAATACTTTCATAAACTTTTTATCTTGTTTTTATACTGCTGGTGTACTGTTCTAATTATAGGTTGTTTGCTATGTATGAATGCTCCTGAAATGTGTATGTTGCCGTGCTGGTCGAGTCAGACGGTGAGGAGTACGTTGGGAGCCAGGAGTACTTCGAAGATCAGCAGGACCAGCAGGAGTGTGCAAACTAAGGCAAGTATAGTTTGGGTATTCTTTCTGTGACCATGATCTTGTGACTTAATTAATGTAAGAGATATGATGGTTGAGAAATGACTTTTTAGCAACCTAAGATCTTGTCTGTACTTGAACCTCTGGGATTTACAGTACAATTGTGAGGGCTATATGGCTCTGGCTTTAGCTCGGTATGAGGACCTTTTCTAGCTTGTTAGAGGTTACCCTTGTGGCGCAAATGGGGAAAAGCAGACTGTGGATCCCTGTGACTGGTTGTATCACACAGACTGACTTTGGAAACCTAGCGGCCCTAACTTGTTAGACGAACCTTTGAAAGGCTTCATAGTGAACCCTGTCGACCTTCCTTGGAAGTGGGTCAAGAGATTAGCTACCTCGGGCGAAAGGGTAAATCACGACTCACAGTGAAAGTGTACACCTCTGCGCAGAGTTTAATAAACTGGTATACTAGCCGTGCTCACGGACACGAGCGGCCTTGGAGACATCTACATTAAAGATGATGATTCTTGTTTTGTTAAGATGCTCATTTACTTATCGATTATACTTTATATTGATTATGTTACATTGATCATGAGTTTATGGGATCTATACTTGCTATGCTTGCGAAGTTCGACATGGACTCACTCTTGCTATTTCCCACACCTCAGGATAGTCTCTGGAGTTTTAGACTTGTGATCAACCAGTCAGTGTGTTCCTGTGGAGCAAAGTCTACACCCGAAGATCGGAGTTGTTTTCCGTTGTTTGCACTCTGAGGTTATGTTTATATACTAAGTATGTTATTTATTAAGCATTTGTCTCTTGGTATTACACTTGTCTGCGACTATATGTGAGATTTGACTCCTTTGTTTCACATATAGTGCATATCTGGTTTCGTCCTTAAAATCGGGTGTGACATTTATTCTATGAACCAACCTTTCCTCAAGGACGAGTAAAAGTCTAAGTGTGGGGGAATTTTGTTGACGGTTGTTAACGTACATTACAAACCAATAAATTTCCTTTCACGTATGCATAAATATCATAGAATAGGAGGTTTTTACTGACAAATTCCACGAGTTTTGGTGATTTATAATTTTCTAGGGTGTTATCTAGAAAGTCAACAAAAGGGACCTAGGAATTAAAATAATTCATAGAATTTCGCCGCAAGACATATACTAGAAGACTATAGAAGACACCAGAGCGAGCCGGGGCCCCAGCCCTTGCCAGGTGGCGCCGACCGGCCATAGGGGTGGCCGGGTGGCCACCCTCCTCTGCATCCTTCCACGAGCTTCTGGAGTATTCCTGCACCACCTTTGAGTCATCTAGGCCGTCCCTTGAGTTGGTTTGATCTAAGGGCTCACGTGCATCCCACCGGGGTATAAATAAAGAGCTAGACCCCTCCTGGAGAAGGGAAGCCAGATCAAGAGCTAAAGAGCCAGAGTTCCAATTCCATATCTAGAGATCTAGGCTAGCAATCAAGAATAGACTAGTTCATCTTAGGATTAGTCTCAATTAGAGATAGAGAGATAGAGTAGAAGAGCAAAGTTCTAGAGGAGTTTCGGCCTGTCGGTGCTTCTCCGCTGCTGTGTTCGTCGGGATCAAGTTCCATCGCAGGGGGCTTGCTTCTAAGACTCTTTGGTAATCAACTTCTGATTCAAGTAAGCAATTTGTTCGTATTGTTCTTCAAGTTTGCAACTCTTTTGAGTACTTTGATCTTGGTAGCATCTAGGTTGAAGTTGTTTTCGTAGTGTAAGCGTGGTACTTAGGCTAGGATTACTTGTGAATGCCCCCTGATTTGCTGGATAGTGGTAGCTCGCGAAGGTGACTTTATAGCTTTGTTGAATCCTCTGAAGTCCACTTCTAGTTAATAGGTAAAGGTAGGCTTATGCATATTGGTAGGGGAGAACTCTGATTTTATCCCTTATTGAAAGTTATCGCCCACTGAATGAATGATTAAGAACATAGTTTATCGAGATTGGAATTAGATAGTCCTTAGTAGTCTCCCTATTTTCACTATTATCTGAGCTTGATTGTGAATTAGGTTAAGTTTATAGACTCAGTCATCATCGACAACCATTCCTTTGGGTTCGATGTTAAAACTAGGATTATCTTGGTGAAGTGCTATAACGGTATTATATCTGTGCGCTTGCGGATAGTTATCTTTTCTAGTGTACAATTAATTTATACCAACACTGGGTCAGACAAGACTGTTTGGACCATGCGTTTGCTTCATTTATGTGGATTCTCAGAAAATTACCTTTTTACCACTCTCTACCAAACAGGGCCGATGTTTTGCTTCGTTTATGCAGCTTCTTATAAAAGCACTTCTTTTTACCGCTCTCTACCAAACAAGGCTTATGTGTCTCATTGGTTTCCTGTATTAGGCTTAGCTTGCATTAGAACTTATACATCACTGGTAAGGCCATGAGAAGGGTGTGAAATTAATGCTCTGAATATCATTTATAACAATTGTGTCCAAACTCCACTTACGTCCCAACTGCTCATATGGAACAGGCTCGCATACGCGCACCGACTCTCTTGTACAGTTGTCCTCGCTTTATGTAAAAGTGTTAACCTGAAGGTGTTACGTTTGAATAAACAAGGATCATAGTGATACTAAATCTAACAACTACGACCACACTGGGGCACATGGGCTAACTACTATAGGCTACCAATGGATTGGGACGTTACAATAAGATTGTAGACACGGGTAAACTGAACAATTCTCTAATTAGGTGTTGCCTATGGCCGTAAACAAAACACATCATCAATGAAAAGACATCAAGACTCTTTCCAACTAGACGAGTCTATGAAGACAAGGGATGTGAATAAAGTGCGTCTCTATTATAACCTATTCTCTAGTGCCATGTATACTAGTGTTGGAAGTACATTAGCTTCCTTGCCATTAGCATTGATGTCTTTCCCATCTATTAGAATCTAGCAAATAACAAATTTTAGCATTGGGATTCACTAATATTATAGAGTTAATCATTCCACAATTAGTAAATCATTCTCCACTTGGAGGTAAGGAAATCCTTTATGGTTTTGCTTTGGTTTCTTCCAAAATTTTGCCTAACATAATAGCTAAATCAATTCGCTTAGCCATTTCCTCATATAGGCCCTATTCAATGGAATATTCGTTGTCGTGGGAAAAATCTAGGTACACTATGAATACGCCAGTTGCATTCTATATTGTTATCTCTCGTTTGAGCCCTAACACTGGCATGCTTATTTGGAATGGCTACTTAAGTGGTGGGTCCAATGGTGTTTGAAAAATATGTGAATGGCCATTCTTTTAAGGTGCGCTGATCATGGGGCTTTATCTGACTATGAGAAGTAAGTAGTTGGTGTGACCATGGCTCAACTTTGTATGTCTTACAAAATGGGAGCCAATGCTTTGTGAACATGGAGGCCTCCCATACAGTGTTAGAGATGTGTTTTGGCTATAAGAGTCTCTGATGAAGTGTTCTAAAAAAGATACATTTTCTCTATAAGAGTCCCTAATGAAGGGTCATCAGACGCGTATGTCTAATGTGCGTCATTGATGTCTTGACACCAATGATGTATTTTTACACGTTACTAATGTGTTCACATCAGAGACGTAATATAAGTGACATGTTTTTATAGTCTCTGATAACTGTTTACTAGAGTCTCTAATCTGCGGTTCTAGCATTGTCCTTCACTTAAAAAATGAACATCATACCACTATGTACCTAAAAAGAACTATTGGCCAGCACAGTTTGAGATTGATTAATTAAGTTAATAAATCTGTTCCAAATTATAGTTTGTTTGACTTTTTTGACCTCAAGTTTGATCACTCGTCTTATTCAAAAATTTGTGCAAAATATCACTTTTTTTGTTATGGCTTGCTCTAGTAATAAAAGTTCTTCAAGAATGACTTAAATTTGACTATGTTTGCACAAATTTTTTAAATAACACCAGTGGTCAAACTTGGAATAAAAAGTCAAACAAAATATAATTTGGAACAGAGGGAGTACAAAACATGGGGCTTGTTGTGTTGATAGATGTCACCCACTGCTGAAAAGTAGAGGTAGCTAAAATACTAAGGTGAGAATCCATATACGTATTCAACATTAAGGCTGCTTTTGTTGGCGCTCTCGGTGGCTTTGGCTCCGCCTGTGCTTGCACTGTGCAGCCCTGTGCGTCACTGTGTGTTGCACTTTGCAGGCTCTGGCTCTGGCTGCCACTAGAGATGAGCCTGAGGAGCTAGGTTTTGGGTGCTCCGGTTGGCTCCATCGTAGTGTAGCTACAGTGAAGCAGTCGGCGCCAGTCGGAGCCCCTCCAAACATAGCCTAAGAAACCTTACTAGCTCGCCGATCAGCCTAGCTTAGGCCCTGTTTGGATCCATAGGGCAAAAGTTTAGCCCTCCCCTTTTAGTCACCTTTTAGCCCTCATGGATCCAAACAGGAGGGCTAAAGGTGGGGGCTAAACTTTAGCCCATCCATTTTTCATTAGCCCCTCTAAGATAGGCTAAAGAGGGCTAAAAGTGGTCCCTTCATGGCAAAAGACGCATATTACCCCCACCCACCCTTTTTAGTCATATGCATAAGTATTAATTAGGGGCAAACGAGTCATTATAGAGTACATGGCTAATCTTTATCCCCTGGATCTAAACAGCTCCATGGGCTAATATTTAGTCCCTTAATTCTAAGGGCTAATCTTTAGCCCTAGGCTAAAGTTTAGCCTCATGGATCCAAACATGGCCTTAGTTTGTGTGCAAGTCACGTGGTTGGGCAGCGGCAAGATGTTGCATGTGCTTAATTATATGTTTGATGTTTTACTTTCCCATAAGCCAAATCTCTTAATTATGTTTAAGAATACTCTATAATTTAGAGAAGAAGAGAGTAGATGGCACGACATCACGTTGGTAACGCAAGCAGCGCTGACGTCGGCCAAACACGTTGGTGCGGCAGTTAGGGCATGGAAATCGATGACGGCTGTTTAGCATAGAGTGTCTTTGATGTAAAGCAAGAGACTCAAGAGACAAATGAGAGTGGAAACTCTTTTTCATTTATTGATTCATGGTTGTACATATATATACATGTGGAAGGACAACTTGTGAAGGGATGCCTTCTGAGAGAGCGGTTGATCACAAATAAAGTGAATCATAACACTCCCCCTTGATCAATAGTGTTGTCCATCACTTAGATCAATGTATTGGATAATTTCTCGAAAACCCTATGGAAAAATGCGAAGAAATGTGTGTGTGGATATGCCATTAAAACTCCTTAAAACCCAGTGAGAAAAATAAGGAGAAAGTAATATGGCATATGTTGATTACTGCCTGTTGATATTTATTAATGCAAATAGAATATAGAGGATTCTGCAAGCGCACAGAATATCATTGTAGCATTTTATCGGGAGTATTCTAGATATCGTTATTTATATTTTACCACAGGGAAACAATGGAGTAAAGACTTATTGAATAGTAAAGGAATAGCTATCAGTCAACATACCAGCATAGCTAGAGTAAGGGGTCAAGGTAATGATAGGGATTAAGGATAATGACACTCAGATGATAGATCACTAAGATAAGGTAAACTAATTAACTCAGGAGAACAACGGGTGAGGTAGATTCCTATGATATTCTTATTACATAGTCAAAGTATATGTATACACCTAGCTATAGCTAAGACTAACCCTACTCTTGTGCACTTCGGGATGCCGCTTAGACAGTAGAGCATCCAATATAGATAACTCTAATGACACGACTATGGTCCTACAATTTAAGAACCTGCTCAATTCGGAGTGGACTACAAAGGATAGACAGGGCTATCACCACCCGCTGCTACCACCCAACCAGAGAACAGGATATACTCACAGGCAGAGCATCGTATAAGCACCACGCTTACATGAGACTCGGCTACTCAGCCAAACCGATAAACTATAGCAAGCGAAACACTCTATGAATCCGCACACAAAAGTAATGATAACCATAACTAAGCAAGATATATATTAAAAGTAAGCAAAGCCATATAGATAAGAGTATAATAAATTAAGAACAAGTCTTACAAGATGAAGAAGTGAAGATACATGGCTTTGCTAAGCCTCCAAGACTAGACCCAGAACTTGATCCTCGCTCTCGAGTTTCTAATCTACTACATTGGAGAGTCTAGACCTAATCCTCCTGGTGTACCCTGATCTCTGAATGAGAGATATGAATTAGGGTTTCAGGGATGGCTTAGGGAGAGGGGTATAGGGCTATATATATATAGGCCAGAGCGTCCACCACGAGCCCTCGGATCAAACCGACTTAAGGAACGGCGTAGATACAATCATAGGAGGCGGTGGAGGAACCTTCTAGAAGTGGGATGATAGCGGGGCCCACAGGGGGCCGAGCGGCACCATGGTAGGGCCGATTGGCCCCACTTGGTAGGCTCTCGGGGTTTGCCTCAGAGGGTTGCCTCCTGGAGTCTTCTAGAGTTGTTTTCGCGGTGGATTTGCATAATTAACCCTGACGTGTAGGTCCTCCTTGATGATTTTCTAGATAAACCCTGCTGAAAACACAGATTCACCAAAACTCGTGGAATTTATTAGTTTAAACCCCTATACCTATGTTTGGTGATGGAATTAAGTACATATGCAGGTTATTTTGACGGT
Source organism: Saccharum hybrid cultivar R570 (assembly GCA_038087645.1). Classification (NCBI taxonomy): domain Eukaryota; kingdom Viridiplantae; phylum Streptophyta; class Magnoliopsida; order Poales; family Poaceae; genus Saccharum; species Saccharum hybrid cultivar. The sequence goes on along the minus strand of JAQSUU010000191.1, from coordinate 1,765,330 downwards.
TTATATTTGACGTTAGTGACCGTCAACATTGTCTTATTGTAAACTTATATGGGAAACCTTGGAAGGAAAAACCCATAACCAAGTTTAGAGAACAATAAATATGATTTGATGAACATAATTGGAATTATGTCTCTGATACCTCTCAAAAACCCCCTATGGGGGATAACAGAAGATATGACATAGGTTATGTCTTAGATACCCCTTACAAAAACCAGGTGAGAAAAATAAGAGATATGACATATGAACTTGTATTGATATTGCCTCATTAAAAACCTTTTATAAGAAACCTGTGTGAGGAAAAACTCAGAGAAAAAGAGTACAATATGATGTTTTGAATAAGTTATAGTTTCAAGAGGAGTCTCCCCCTGAATCTTGAAACTCTCAAAATCATCGCATACCAATTTCAACAATACATTGTGAAATGTGGAAATTGGTAAGGACTTTGTGAATAAATCTCGTGGAGTTATCACTTGATTTAGTTTGCAAGGTGTTTATCTCCTCACTTTCATGAGAATAACACATTTATATAAGGCAATATAGTGATATTGCTCATATATAACCTATTTACGTCCAATCAACACAACTTGCATTATCTTTGAAGATAATGGCTAGTGATTCGATGGAATCAAAAGTGACCATTTAATGAAGTCATACATGTTCATGTAATACTTCAGAATGAGGAGTGGAAGTAGCCACTAGAGTCAAGTTTGATGACTCCCATGAGAACTTTACCAATATAACATCAGTATATGATCTGGCTCCATGGGTATTAAATAGCCAATATCTCTATACCCAACTATGATCATATCTTAATTCATATAACAATAAATCAAGTTTAATTCATATAACAGTAAATCAAGATCCTTTGTGCCATATAAATATATGTGGATATCCTCTTTGACTCCCACCTTTCGGTGTTATAGAAGTCGCGCTATTTCAAGCTATATCAAGTATCTGTAGATGCAATATCAGGCATGTTGCGATATGCAAGATACATAAGCGCTTTATGGCACTAAGGTTGTCATCCCGGGGTCTAAATGGATATTGATCCATATTTAGGGATTGAATAATAATTAGTGTTGGAAGTACAATTGTCTAATATTATTTGGATATTGGTAGACAATGTCAATTGAATATTGGATGACTAATATACATGCTTAAGCTATAGACTTAAGCGTAATTTGGTTTTACCCAAATGTTACATCTCTAATTCCGTCTTATATGATGAGTACCTGTTTGATATGTGTCATAGGAGATGTACAAAATCCAATTGGGATTTCATTATGATCACACAGGCGAAATCATCAAGATGGGAGATATCCTTCTGTGGAAGGAACTCACCTAGTCAGTTGTACCACAATCAACTTGACTATCTAAAGTCATAGAGTGAGTTGATTTACACAAATGTATGTTGCGATTTGTGTTTTGATTCAAAATACAAAGTCCATTGAGACTTATAACCCGAATCTATCCAAACTAATTTTGATCTACCAATTATTGATATAGGAACATAATTTCCACACATACCAATGGGCATGTTATGCTAGATCTCTACATGAAACCACGTACTACAAGCTCTTACTATTTCACCACCTTATGGATTTGAAAAATCCATAATGCTTCTATAGGGAACGCATTGTGAGAAGTCATTACAAAGGTAAAGACTTCTCACTATTGAGTGAAAGCAATTCTCTTTAATTGCCACCTTTAGTTGACCCAATATGAGTGTTTGAACACTCTGCCTAGGACTTGTGGTCTGGATCCAGATAAGGTGTATGACAATTTTGAGGAGTATATGTTGACAATTTGTAGACTTTTGTATGATTGATTCAATGGAACCAATTAACCATGTGGAAATGTTTACCCTTCAAACTCCATGTCATTTCCCATAATAACAGAGTTAGGGCGTTCCAGTGACCCAGCGCCTGAATTTGTGCACAAGTTGTGCTGGGCTTTTGGATGTTAAACATCCATAGGCTTTGGATAGCAAATATCCATAGTGTCTATCAACTTGATGTTGATATGCATGTACTGTCTTAAAGAATTCTCTCCCCCTAATCTGAGAATGCTTGCAAGAAGCTATATCCCCATGTGGCCATACTTCTCCCCCTCTTATTGAGATTCAGGAGTTGAGTGGTTTTGTCAGGTACCTCCACTCTTTCTAGCACATTCAACGAAAATCAGATTTGGTGACAACTTTATGACAAGTAAATGCATTTGGCAAACTATTTGCAATGTGTTGCAAATATCAGATATTCTGAACTATTAGTTCAGATTCTTTGGTACATGGATATGAGGATCGAATATCAATAGTGATACTCTCTTTCTGATTCCTGGCATTCTATGTGTGGTAAGTATCTCCCCCTAATGCCTGGAATTTTCCTCAAAGATGTATTCAGCATATAGGCAATGAATGAATTCCAAAGTAGAGATCTGAGGTATTATCGAGTGACGGATAATGATACCTCGTGTAGACCTCCAATGCCCATTGATGTATGCTGCAGTGGTGATACCGGTACGTGCAAAACATTACCGATTCGCAGATGGGAAATGTTTTGGCTGTAGGGCCAAATTTCCACGTACTAGCTGCAACAAAGGGAGCCGTATGATTGCAGCTGATGAATTTGGATTTGTGATGCGTTGTGTAAATCCGCATGCCACCAACTAGATGTTGGTAAATTGCAATTCTATTTTGGGTCATCAAATAACAAAATTGATTCTCTTCATGAGAGATTCAGTTACGCCATTATGTGTATGAACATAAGATACTTAATGATGTAGTCCCTATAAACCAAATATCTCCATATAAATGGATTAGATCCTGCGTCTAGGATCATTTGCTCTAAATTGAAGAATTTGAGCAATGAGGTTGGCAAATTTGTGGTACCTTATGAGTAAGGCACACACTTAGGACAACATTGTAGATGCATAAATGTGCATTACATAGTATCTTTATGGTCCATAAATTGGCATATAGAGTCACATGTATGTTCTTGAATTTCTTCAAGAAATTTAATATTGATGTTGTGACCAATAGAATTGATAATAATTTTCTCATCATCCTAAAGGTAGAATGATCAAGGCAAATATGCCAAATCTTGATAGGATCAAGAGAGAACATTATTTTGTACGCAACATATATTATGGGATTGATGTATGTATATATAATACACCCCAGATGATATGGAAGGAATTTGTACAATTATATAGTTTTCATATATGTTGCACTAAGTTGAGTGAAGATTTTCATCATCGCTCCTTAATTGAGTTCCCGTTTGGAAACCATGCAACTAAATACATGAAAACATTATAGGGTATTTGTAGAATCAAGATACATAGACATATCCACGATTAATTGAATACCCATGGAGAGAGCATAATCTCTCATAATTATGTCAGCAGTATAGTGGTCCACTAAACAAGATTCCTTTCCATCTGGTAGAATCCCAAATGATTCTATATAGAGGGAGGCAGAATCCAAAAGAATTTGCACTCATATAGAATATGTATATCATGTATGGGCTACATGATATTATTTGGTAATGGACATCGTACTACATGTGGTAATACGACATTAGGCTAATAATAACATCTCCAACAGGAATATGGAGACTTTTGCAAGTGTTTGCTTATTGAAGTTAACTTCAAATTATTCCAAAGAACTCGCTTGCCTCCAATGAGTTGAAGGTATAGTTGAGTCAAATGTTTGATTTGGCATTTTTGTGTACATGGAACATACAATCATACTTTTTTGTTAAAAAATGTGAGATTTGTCACACTTTATCGCTTTTCTCAAAGAAAATGACATTTGCATTTATGAGAATCCATTATGTTATAATTGCCATGGACCAAAAATCCTTGATAAACGAATGAGTAAACAATCGTTTATGTTTTTAGGCAATATTACATCCTTTGTTGAAATCCCATTGAGGGACTTGCAAAAGGTTGATGGATTTCACTCCTTTGAATACACAGATTTGTAGAAATCCAAGTGTTGGAGTTGCATAAAAATGCAAAAACACAAGTGTGACAATATCCAGAATGGACTGAGCATTTTGTTGGGGTTGAGCAACAATAGCAGTAATGCCATATGGCCCCAATGATATTATTGATATCTTAACACTCATGTTAGGGAAATAAATTTCATCCAATGCGAGTATGAAAATATTCTAAATTGGAAATATTAGCCATATCCTACATGAGTTTATCATGTATGAATTTACGTTGATAGTAAATTGTATAGCAATAAAGGCAAAAAAAATTGGGTTCAAGGTAATACTTGATTATAGACTAACCATTCTATAAAGAACAGGTGACAAAGTCACTGCTAATGTTTTGTTGTCCATTCCATGGGAATGATGTAAAATCATTACAGAAACATAGGCTCTGTATATGATAGAAAGGAGCCCCCAAATTATGCACTATAGATTGCTATTTATTTAAGCAAATGATTACTTAAAAAACTTCAAATTCAAGATGAGTTTTGAATTGGCATATGTAAAATATTGTGACGTCAAGATGAATCTCGAATCACATGCAGTGTTTACCTCATATTGGATAGGTGGTAAAAATCACTACTAACATCACTATGAACGATAATCATTGCCAAGAGATAATCTCAATAATTATGTATTACAAGTTAACACATAAAGGTGCAAACCAAATTGGTGACCTTGTAGTAGGGGTGCATAATCTGCAAATATGTGCAATAGATGTCATCCCAATACCTATGCGATGCTAATAATAATTAGGTTGATCACACTTTGAAGGTAGTCATATGTAAGGAACATGACATGGATCTTATTGGGTGATTCAACTCGGAGGTAATCACTATGTTTATAGAAACACGGTGTAGACCTCAAATTATAATACCATTGTTTTGAAAGTAAACACCCAAATGGTGTAAACCTTATACAATTCATATTTAGATTGGGTAAGCACATGCAGATAGTCACTATGTGATGGACATAGTGTAGATCCTACAGTAGTATTGGGATACTAGCTTGTGTTGACCAATCAAAAATATGAATTATGGCAATCAACTATAGGTGTATAGAGCCTTTTGAAGTTCACATTCAAAATTGGGTATGCACATTGAGGATCAAATCCTATAGTAGTACTATGGTACTACCTTGTGTATGGCCAATTTTGAAAAATGAACAAAAGTAGTCACCGTGAAGGTGAAGGTCATTTGTTCTAAAACTTGATATTGGGTACGCACGTTGAGGATAATCACTATGTATGACACATTGTAGATCCCGCAATAGTACTGTGGTACTACCTTGTGTATGGCCAATATTCAAAGTTTTGGAACATTATACACAAATGATGAGGATCACATAAAATATTTGCATGAAAATTCATTAAGCACTTGGAGCTTAATAGGGTATAAGCTAATGGGCTTAATTAAAAGTGCAAAAATAAATTGCATATTGCATAGAAAAATAGAGTGGAATATATTGTTATGGGAATGTCACAGGACAACACTTTGAACAGTACATTCAACACCTCGGTTACATGTTATTGGGAATTGCCATGGGCAAACACTTTGAACAATGTAACGATAACAATACGTGTTATTGGGAATGCCATTGGGCAAACTCTTTGAACACAACTAGAAACTTCCAGAATTGAAATATATGAATTTACTGTGGTAAACTCATCTGCAGCGGTACATATTATGATGCAATGCAATTTTTGATGACGCATGGTCTCAAAAATATTTATTTACATGAGGTAAATATTGTGCATCATAATTCATTTTAGAGTTGCATTGCATCATAATATGTACTGCTGCAGATGAATTTACCATAGTAAATTCATATATTTTAATTCTGGAAGTTTGTAGTTGTGTTCAAAGAGTTTGCCTAATGGCATAATTCATTTTAAACACGGAGTCTAAAATGAGCATCTACGTGAAGTAAATATAGTACACTGCAGTTTTGTTAAACTGAGGGTTAAACATAAATCTAGAATAAATTAATAATCCACTTGGACTGTCATAAAATTCACAGAAAAGAAGTGGGGGTTTCGTGCAAAATGCACAACCTTATGGCCTCATTCGGCTGTGCTGATAAGCCGGCTGAAAAATATTGTTGACTAATTTCTGGTGAGAAAAAAATATTGTTCCAGTTGAAAAAACAAACTGAAAAATACGGATTATAAGCCGGATAAACGGTGCTTGTACTTTCGTTCACAGGGAGACGGACGGTTTCCGTCGCCCCCGTCATGGGGACCGATCGCCGGCGGAGGCCGCAGCGAGGCGCGGGCCCGGTCGCGAAGAGCCGCCTGGCCGTTAGCGCGTGGGCTGCCGGCATGGGGTTGTAGGTGCCTCCGCGGGGAGGATCTGGCCGTGGGCACCGGCCGCCGTCGAGCAGCCAGCCGCGGGCCGTAGGCGCCTGCCGCGTGGGAGGCCGTCTCCGGGTCGCTGCGGGGGCCTCCGGTCGCGCCACGAGGCAACAGGCGCGGAGGCCGTCTGCCCGTCTCCTGGCACTGCGAGGAGCCGGCACGGGGCCGAGCGCAGGGGCCGACGGACTTAGCGCGTGCCCAGTCGCTAGGACACGGAGGCGCCGCCGCCGCCGGATTTGGTGAAGCCGAGGCCGCTGAGGAATTGCCGCCGTCGCCAGCCGCGGGCTCGGAGTCGTGCTGGGGCTTGCGTGCGTGCCGGCCACGGGGGGCACTGCCGCGAGGACGAGGCTGCCTGCAGCGGGCACAAGGCCGCGCGGGCGGTTGTGTCCGTGCCGCTGCGTTGGCCGCCGGCCGCGGCGCGAGGCCACAGGCGCGGGGCCACGGCGCGAAGGCCGCCTGGCCTTGGAGATGCCAACCGCGGGCGGCGCTGCCGGCCAGACGCGGGCTCACCATCCTGAAGCGTGGACGCCACTGGGGCTGATCTGAAGAAGCCAACCGCCGACAGGCTTGCCATGGGCGTGCAGTTGCGTGCTTCGAAGAGAGAGGCCGTGTGGGACAGCCGTCGAGGATGAAGTCGGCGTGCCACTGCTGCACAGCCGCAGCAGGCTTCACGGCGATGAGCACAATCGCTGCCGCGGGCTGGGCGGGCAGGTCCCGCCGCCGCCGCGATTGTTGACAGTGAAGAACGAGTAAAAGGCAACGTGAAGGAGCGTTGCTACAAGAAGTTTGTAGCGCAATCATCGTTACCTTTGTCAATCTTCGTCGTTCTTGCTGGAACATCTGTTCTTCGTGAACAACTGCGTCGTTCTTCGCTCGAACGGCCTCTACTTCTTCCCTTCCGAGACATGGAGGAGATCAGGAGAGAGCGTGTTTAGCGTAGAGTGTCTTATGTAAAGCAAGCGACCCGAGATAATGAGAGTGGAAACTTCTTTTCATTTATTGATTCATGGTTGTATATATATATATATATATATATATATATATATATATATATATATATATATATATATATATATATATATATATATATATATATATATATATATGTGGAAGGACAACTTACGAAGAGATGCCTTTTGAGATCGCCTGGGGTCACAGGCCCGGATGTCGCCTTCAATCGTCAGTGCCTCTCGCGGCAGTGCTACGGCGGAGCGGGGCAAGCGGCCCGCCGCGTGAGCTCGGCCGGCCACCGTCACCGGTGGTGCGCGCTTCGATGCATCGGGTGCCGCCGCGGTGCGCGAGCGGCGCATCCGCAAGGCTCGCCGGTCGCGGCCGCGCCCTCAGCTCGTGCACGACCTGCCTGTGGAAGGCCGGGTCCCCGCCCAGCAGCGCCTCGGTCGTCGTGGACGACGCTCCGCTCGCCAGTGCTTCTCCGCTCCGGACGCTCACGGCTGGCGTCAGGTCCTGCTGCATGGGCCGGTTGGTGGTGCCGGTGGGGTACAGCCTACCCGCCCTGCTTTGGCTAACCGGCGGCCCCTCCTCGCTACCCTTCAGACCTACTCAGGAAGTGCTTCAACTGTCTCTCCACCGCACAAAGGGTGGCAACCTGCAAGCTGCCTCCACGCTGCCTCCGCTGCAAGGGGTTCCGACACATCGCACGGAACTGTAAGCAGCGACAGAAGGTGCCTCCTTCTAGCTCCGGCACATTCAGTGCCCCTGATGGACGGCCACGGCGGCGCATCCGGGAGCCTACCCCGAGCAATCGGCTTCGTGCCCACAGCGGCACATCGGCCGCGGATGGTGCCACGTCGGGCGCGGCTACTGTTGTGCCTGATGCGTCCGCAACTGTGCCTGGCGCGGCTGTGACCGTTGGTGGGGGGCTCAGGCGGTGGAGACGTCGACGCCGACGGAAGAGAGACGGCATCGCGGTGGCAATGAGTGCGCTTACCGATCACGTCGATGAGCCTCCCCCTCCTTCTGCCGCACCCTTTTTCTTTGAGCCAGATCCACTTGCTTTGGCGATGTGCATGGCCGTTGGGCCTCCCGCTCTGGTCGTATCCTTTGATCCGATGCTGGAGGAGCTCGCCGCTGTGCTCGCCATGAGCGGTGCTCTGGAGGCCATCTCCCTAAGGACCGCGGAGCCGTCTATGGCGGGGAATGACGCCACCACGGGGTTTACGGAGCTGACTATGGCGATGACGCAGGAGCCGCCGCAGCTCACGCCCCCTGCGAGTGAGGTGGCGCCTGTGGAGGTCACGAGTCGGCCTTCTGAGATGGAGACAGCCACGCGGGACGGTTCGCCTCAACCACTGGAGCATGAGTCAGCGCTGCTGACGCCTCCTCGGGAGGGTCAACCCGGCGTCGCAAGTGGGGACGAAACGCCGTCGCCGCGCGAGGCCGCTCGACGCCTCGCACAGTTTCTTGACAAGGTGCGAGTCGTGCGGGAGCCGCCCCTGATCGCCTCTCCACCATGGCAGAGGACGCCAGTCAGGAGGCCCCCGCCTATCCGGCCCAGGAGCAGACAGATTGCCGCCCAACCGTTGACATACATTCCGGCCTTCCGGCGGGACGAGGTTCTCCTCAACCAGCGACTAGGGATCGCGCCGCCGACCGCACCGGTTTCACCCGCGCCAAAGGGGATACTCGACTCCCTGCGTTCTGGGACCTTGTCGTCGAGCCAGGTGGAGGCCTTGGATGTGTTGTTCCCAGCGTACAACGGCACACGCGTGCGACCTCTTCCGGGAGGACCCGTAGGGCGCGGCGATGAGCGCATTCTGGTTGATCTATTTATGTAATATCGACCCATGGAATATTTTGCTAGGTTGGTACAGCTGTTGACCACCTAGCGCGCCGGATGCGCGTTGGTTGTACCGAAAACTCTTTCTTCTTCTTAATGCAATGATACATAGATCTCCTGCGTGTTCGAGAAAAAGAGAGCGGTTCATCACTGATAAAGTGAGTCACAGCAACGGCAATATCCTCTCCAACGGCACGGCAAATAAACGCAAACTGACACCGAGCATACGTCAGCGCTGACGTCGGACACATCTCGAACCGAAGCAGAAGAAAAGAACATGGGCCTCGTTTAGTTCGGTGAATTGGGGAGAAAAACGCTGTATCAGAATTCCTGTAGCATTTCGTTTATATTTGGTAAAAATTATCCAAATTTTGACTAACTAGGCTTAAAATGTTCATCTCTCAAAGTACAATAAAATTGTGCAATTAGTTTTTGATTTCATCAACATTCAGTACTCCATGCATTTGCCGACATTTTGATGTGACAGGGAATCTTCTTTTTGCATAGTAAAATTTGGGGAGAATTGGGGGAACTAAACAAGGGCATGAATGAAAGAGGAAAAAAAACCATATGCGACTATGCATATATCTACTCAGGTCAGGCTTGCACTGTGTACAAATCTTCTACTTGACGAAACGTGCACCATGCACTCTGTCATCTTATTCTGCCACATACACAACTCTTCACAAGGCTACTGGGTCCACCTCATAAACTTTAGTAGTTATCTAATCGGATGTTTAACACATGCATAGAGTATTAAATATAGACTAATTACGAAACTAAATGCACAGATTGAGACTACTTTGTGAGACGAATTTTTTAAGTCTAATTAGTCCATGATTTGACAATGTGTTGCTATAGTAAACATATATTAATGACGGATTAAGTAGGCTTAATAAATTCGTCTCGTGGGTTACTGACGGATTCTGTAATTTATTTTTTTATTAGTATCCAAACACTCCATGCAACACCCCATATGACATCCGATATGATACCTCTTAAACACCTCTGCACTTCACAAGGCATCCAAACACCTCTGCACTTCACAAGGCAAAACAAGGGGCTGTTTAGTTGGCAAAATTTTTGGCGAAACGCTACTGTAGCAGTTTCATTGTTATTTGGTAAATATTGTCCAATCATGGTCTAATTAGGCTTAAAAGATTTGTCTCGTCCATTTCGTCTAAACTGTGTAATTAGTTTTATTTTTTATCTATATTTAATGCTTCATGCATGTGTTCAAAGATTCAATGTGACGGGGAATCTGAAAATTTTGGCAAAATTTTTGGCATCTAAACGGTGCCCAAGGCCACTTGCTTATCAGCTCCTTGCACCCTGCCATGTTAGTAGAGCTTTACATATTTTTCCCCAGAGAACATTTGTATTGTACTATTCAGACTCTAGAAAGTTCACCATCCTCCACATGAATATCGCTGCAAAGGTCCAAGGATAGCCACAATGTATATACCAAAAATAAAAAGTTTAAGGCCTCACCTTTGGAACAATGGATTCTTGGAGAATTTTTATAGGATTCTAAATCTATAGGAATGTTTCCTATGTGGCCCTTTTGGATCAAAGGATCGGTGAATCCTATGAAATTCCTATGGAATGGTTCCATCCATCGGAATTTTGGAGAAATTCTAACATAAGATCCAACCTCTTGAAAAGTTTTCTTTGTGTCTATCTCTCTTTTCTAATTCCTACAACCCTGTTCGGCTGGCTAGAAAAACGGCTGATACTAATGCTGATGCTGATTTGTTGTGAGAGAAAAACACTATTATTTCACCGAAATTATACGGCTGATAAGTTCAAGCGAACAGGGCCGTATGTTTCTCTGGTCTCCAAATGCTGGTACGTACTCCTCTTCATCGTTAACAACTTAGCCATCGGCCCTTCGCTCACTTGAGTTCTGCCATCCCTCACCCTTCAGACCTCGCTTGCACCAGCAAAAGTCAACACCAAGACACACCTTTACTGCTGAACACGAATATCAAAACCAAATCGAGGTTGTTTGTCAGGAACCGCAAGGTAATTACTCTTTTTTTCATTATCTTTAGTAAAGATCGACCAGTCAGCAATACATATAGCAGCTGCCCTTCCTTATCCTTAGCTTCCAAAAAATACAATACAATCAGATAACAACCCGAAGAGACAGTAGCTCACATTGTCATATAATCCTCAACCAAAAATCATACAACTTGAGAAAACCAATAAAAAATAGATGATAATACACTAATGTAAATTTTAACTTGCTAAACAAACTATTTTCTCCATATTATATTTAATTTATGTATAGCATCTTGTAACACCCTAAAATTTGCATTATTTTAAAATAGGAGAATTGGATTTATTTCCGCAATTTTGTGAACATTTTAACCTAGAGAAATAATTTTCGATAAATAAAATCAATAATAAGGTTAGATACTTGCTTGTGCATACATGCTGTTGCATATTTTTATTTGTTTTGATTGGTTTATTTCCAGAAGAAAATTATTTCAAAAATCATTTGAAAATGTATCTGAAGTATTAGAAAAAGAAAAAGAAATAGAAATAATATCCTTCTCAGCTTCGGGCCGAAAGCCAGCTCCCCTCCTCTCTCCTTTTGGCCTAGCCGCGTCCCTCTTCTCTCTTGGCCGTGGGCCGCGATTGCGGGCCGGCCCAAGTGCTGATGTCGCAGGCCGTCGCGCCTCCCTCCCCTTTCCTCTGGCTGACATGTCGGGCCCGCGCCACAGCGGCGTCTTCCACTTCTCGCTCGTGTTTGAGCCAGACTCGAGCAAGGAGTCCAATGCCGTCGGTGTTCCCTTGCCTTGTCCCGCACGTCTAGCCGCCCTTAAATAGCAGCCTCGGCCGCACCGTCCCTCCCCACGCCACCCCAATCGCGAGCCACGCCCTCGGATAGAGCGCTAGCCGCCGCAACTGAGCCGCCACCGCTCAAGCTCGGGAACCGCCCGCTTGGAGAAGCCGTGCGCCGCCCTTGTCCGGTTTTCGCTCCCGCGAATCGTCTTGGTGAGTCCGCAACACTCTCCTCTTTCTTTTTGTGCTTGTCCCATCGTCAACGGTGCCCGGGATAGCGAGAACAGCGAATGCCGGCGAGGTCTTTGCCGCCGGCCATGGCCTCCACCGTGCTCGGCACTGTAGCCGGCTGGAGATCCCCTTCCTCTCTCCCTTCAATCAATCTCAGCCGTCCAAATCTAATCCAACGGCTTAGATCGCGAGATACCCCTTCGTTTGGTCTTTTTGCTAAAGAAACCCTGGACTTTCTTAAGTCTTAACCCGCAGTCCATAAGCGTAAAGCCCGAATACGCTTTGTCCTATTGAAAGCGTAAACTCAGTCGGTTTAGGTGAAAATACGTTTTCTAGTATTTACAGTTTTGCCACTAGATTTATTTAGGTCATAAAATCTCCGTTTTAACTCTGATTTGACCCGTTCAAGTTGCGTTAGGTTCATAATTTCATACTCTACATGTTAGTACTACTGTTTAGTAGGTTTTCCACTTTTAAATTTTTAGATTAGATTCAATCTATTACTTTAATAAAGAAAAGCTTGTTTAAATCATATCTTTTTTTCGTTTTAGCTCCGATTTGCGTGCAATTTGCGTCTGTGTGATCCTAGTGAGATGTAGATTCATTTTACAAACTTTTCAACTTATTTTGCTACTGTTGATGTACTGTTCTAATTGTAGCTTTGTTTGCTTTGTATGATTGCTCTTGGATGATTGATGTTGGTGTGTTAATCGAGAATAGAAGGTGAGCAATTCGTTGGTGATCAAGAATACTATTGTGAACTAGGTCAACAGGATCAGCTAGATCAAGGCAAGTATAGCATGGGACTATCCTTGTTACCTAATCACTTTTAAAGCACTTAAATCATTATGCATGTGTTTCCTTGTTAAGGATGCCTTAGTGTTGATCTTATTCCTTGAATCCTATGGTTATAGCATTGGGTAGTTTGCTAGTGCTCACATAAACAATGATCTTGTAATTTGATTAATGATATATGCAATAACACTAAAAGATGATTTTTAGCAACAAGGAACAAGAGGGCTAGAGTTTTCTCTAGATTTCTCTCCATAAGGACTTATCTGTAAGCGAACATCCATGACTTACAGTACAGCTATGAGGGCTACATGGCTCTGGTTTTAGTCATATAAGAGGATCTTTTCTAGCTTGTTAGTGGTTATCTTTATGGCGCAAGAGGGGTGTGTTCCGGGTTGGGTGTAGTGCGGCCTCTGTCCCTATGTGTATAGGCTGCGTGTTATTGTGCTATACGGAAGGGGGGCTCTACATTTGTAGGCCACGAAACCTAGCGGCCCTAACTTGTTAGACGAACCTTGGAAAGACTTCATAGTGAAACTTATCTGTCCAATGGGGAGTCATGACCTCGGACTTTTGGGGCTCACGACTCATAGTGAAAGTGTACAACCTCTACAGAGTGTAAAACTGGTATATCAGCCGTGCTCACGGTCACGAGCGCCCTTGGACCCTTACGAAATAGATGATCACTATTGAATTGTAATATGCTTATGTTTTGCTATTCATTCTTCATATTACCTGATCATATGTTTATTCTGGGATTAAAGACAACTTGATGCTACTCATATGCTAAAACTTTGCCAACTAAAAGCTACATGCAGTTAAACCCGTGTCATGCCTTTTGAGCCTCATGAACCCCATGTTATGCTTGTTGAGTTCGACATGGACTCACTCTTGCTATTTCCCACATCTTAGGAAGGGTACCAGATTGCTAAATTCTAGAATTGTTAGGCTTGTGATCAACCAGTCAGTTTGATCCTAGAGTGAAGGTTACACCTGGTGTTCGGAGTTATCTTTCCGCTGTGTTGTTCTCTAAGGTTATATCCTATAATATTATGTTATGTTTAATAAGCATTTGTCTTTTGATATTACACTTATCTGTAGCTATATGTGAGATTTGACCTCTTTATTTCACATATAGTGTATATCTGGTTTTGTCCTTAAAACTGGGTGTGACAGATTGGTATCAGAGCAGTGTTGACTGTAGGACGCAAGCCTAGTTAGTAATGGTCGTGATTAGTTCCCTTTTCTTCTATTGTTTCATGCTTATCACCTTACACTTGATAATTGCTAAATTTTTATGCTCCTTTCGTCCTATTCTATTATGAAAATATTGCCTCTATTTTAACTTACTTTTGAACTAAATTCTTAGATGCCTCATGCCCGTAAGACTGCCCGTATCACCACTGTAGGTTACTTTCCACCTCGTTCCCTGTATGAATCAATGGAGCTTAGGGAAGAACCAGAAGACACTGCACCAACCCCGCCACCTTCACCAGATCAGGCACCGGAACCAGATATGCCCCAAGAAGAACTTGAACCTAAGGATGAGGTTGTCTACTCGAGTGATGGTGGATTTTGGTCATGACATGATGGTGAAGAATCATCGGTTGGAAGCCTTGGTTAAAGCCTTGGGGAAAGACGTCAAGAGGTATCAAGAGGTGATAGATGGTCTAAGGATTGATAAAGGCATGGAGGCGATCTATGACTATCATGAACATCAAGCCCGTCCTTAGGAGTTGGAATACCATCTATGTAATAATACGATAGTACGAATAGTGTCGAGTTAAGTTGAGTTTTATGGTGTCGTGTGAACTCTGTGTGGTTAGTTGAGTTATTATTATGCTTATGTGTGAGTTGGATTTTCCATGTAATGAGTGCTGGAGCTTTGTGGGCTTGCCTACAAGAGTTCCTAGTTAAAGATACTAAGTTTAAGTATGAAAAATAAATAGTTTAGTTGGGATAACCTTTTCTCTCTGTTCTGTCCTTTCTGGAGCAGTCTGCTTTTCCTTTTATTCTCGGAATTAACTGTTCAGCGAAAAATTCTGAAATTTTTATGAGAGTAACTAGAACCACGTACCTTTCCAATGTCTCTAGAATCACCTTATTATCTGTTCTGGATCATGAGATATAGTCGTGACAAGATAAAGTTTCTGCGCAGTCTAGAAACCAGAAACAGTTTCTGTTAGGTCCTATTTTTGGTTAACTTCGTGACAGAATTTGGATTTGTGAGTTAAAGAAAAGTTGTAGATAATTACAAAATTTTTCCAACCATATAAAGTACACCTCTACTGGATATCTGTAACTCGAGATAGGTTTGTTTTACCGAACCACTAAATTGGAATATGTCCAGAAGGTTATCAGATTCCGTTTGCTATCTCTAGAATTGTCTAATATGAGATAATCTCTAAGATTTGATATTGTGTTGGATAACAGATGTTTGGAAGAGGACGAGGTCGAGGCCGTGGTCGTGGAGTTGGTCCACCACCTACTATTCATGTGCTTTTGGCAATACAGACACAGTTGATGGAGGCTCTGGTGCACAATCAGCAGAATCAGCCAGTTGGAGGGGCACCTGCGCGAGATAAGTGTGGTGAATTTTTGAAGGGTCATCCCCCGGTGTTCACCCATGCCACTGATCCATTGGAAGCTGATGATTGGCTTCGTGCGGTGGAGAAGCAGCTCAACATTGCTCAGTGCAATGATCAACAGAAGGTGTTGTTTGCGTCGGGACAACTTCAAGGAGCAGCTCAAGACTGGTGGGATTCATATCAGTATGGCCGTCCTGTCAATGCTCCCATCGTTACTTGGCAAGAATTTACAGAGAGTTTTAGATCCTATCATATACCTGAGGGAGTGATGGCGCTGAAGGCCGAGGAATTCCGCAATTTAACACAAGGATCTATGCCTGTAGCTGAGTATCGAGATAAGTTTGCACAGTTGTCATGTTATGCGCCGAATGAGGTGGCTAATGATGCCGATAAGCAGCGACTTTTCCTGAGGGGTCTACATGATGGTCTTCAATTGCAGCTGATGTCCAATGCTTATCCAGATTATCAAACATTAGTGAATCGCGCTATTGTGGTGGATAACAAGCGCAAGGAGATGGATGCCAAAAGGAAGAGGCTTCAGGGACAAGTATCTGGAAACAACACTCGCCAACGCACTGGTTTCCAACAAGGCTATCAGCCGAGGTATCCACCTAACTAATGGAATCATTGTCAACTTCCTCCACGTAATCAGTTTCTGCAACGTCCTCCTTATCAGCCGCAAAATGGTAATAACCGTCCTCCGCAGCAGAATGGGAACCAGAATCAGCGTCAGAGTACCCCTAACAACACTCCAATGAAGACTAGTCCTCCTAATACTCCCACCAAGTGTTTCCGTTGTGGAAAGGAAGGTCACCTGTCTTATAATTGTCCTGAGAAGGTCAATCAGCAAACCCCCCAGAAGCAGAACAGTAATCAGAAGGTACCATACTACGGAAAAGTGACTCATGTGTCTGAAGATACCGCGATGGTGGAACCTGAAGTTATGCTCGGTACCTTCAATGTCCACTCCATTCCTGCTACTGTTCTTTTTGATTCTGGAGCTTCGCATTCATTCATATCTCAATTATTTGTTAAGACACATAGTATCCCTTTATGTGCCATGAGAAACCCCATATTAGTCAATTCACCTGGAGGAAGTATGCAAGCTTCCTACCAATGCCTCCCTGTTAGTTTAATTTTAAGGGGGTAGAATTCAAAGTGAGACATATAGTGTTGAGAACAGCTGGGATTGATCTTATTCTGGGACTAGATTGGATGAAGCAAAATTAGGCAGTGATACAGTGTAAGGAAAAGGTAGTAGCCCTGACAACCCCGAAGGGAGATCGAATTAGTGTGGAGATCGTAGTGCAGAAGCCGCAGACAGCCACAGTGAATCGACTTGATGATAATGTCAATCAGGAGGATCCAGTTGTGGAGGAATTTCTGGATGTGTTCCCCGACGACTTGCCAGGTATGCCACCCGACCACGACATTGAGTTTATTATTGAATTATTGCCTGGAACTGCACCTATAGCTAAACGACCGTATAGAATGGGGGTTAATGAATCAGAGGAACTTAAGAAACAAATAAAAGAGTTGCAAGAGAAAGGTTTTATTCGTCCTAGCTCATCACCGTGAGGAGCTCCTGTGATCTTTGTTGACAAGAAGGATGGTTCTCAAAGAATGTGTATTGATTATCGGTCACTTAATGAGGTAACTATTAAGAATAAGTATCCACTGCCTAGGATTGATGACTTGTTTGATCAGTTGAGAGGTGCTTGTGTGTTTTCAAAGATTGATCTTCGTTCTGGTTATCATCAGTTGAAGATTCGTGCTACTGATATACCAAAGACAACATTTACAACACGGTATGGTTTGTATGAGTATACAGTAATGTCTTTTGGCTTAACTAATGCTCCTGCGTACTTTATGTACCTGATGAATAAGGTATTTATGGAGTATATCGATAAGTTTGTAGTAGTGTTTATTGATGACATATTGGTATATTCTAAGACTAAGGAAGAACATGCCCAACATTTAAAGATGGTCCTGCAAAAGCTCAGAGAGCATAAGCTCTATGCTAAACGTAGTAAGTGTGAGTTCTGGTTGAAGGAAGTTGCCTTTTTGGGTCATGTGGTCTCTAATGGTGGAATATCAGTGGATCCTAGCAAGGTAAAGGATGTGTTGAATTGGAAGCCACCAACTGATGTGGGAGAAATTCGTAGTTTCATGGGATTGGCTGGATATTATAGAAGATTTATTGAGGGGTTTTCCAAGCTTGCTAAGCCAATGATAGCATTGTTAGAGAAGAATGCTAGGTTTGTGTGGTCTGATAAGTATCAGGTTAATTTTGAGGAATTAAAGAAAAGATTAACAACATCCCCGGTGTTAGTTTTGCCAGATTTGAGTAAGAATTTCTCTATCTACTGTGATGCATCTCGTTTGGGTCTTGGTTGTGTGCTTATGCAAGAAGGCAAAGTAGTGGCCTATGCATCGCGACAGTTGAGGAAGCATGAGTTAAATTACCCTACTCATGACTTGGAGTTAGCAGCAGTGGTACATGCTTTGAAAATATGGAGGCATTATCTGATTGGACATAAGAGTGATATTTATATAGATCATAAGAGTTTGAAGTATATTTTCACCCAGTCAGATCTAAACTTGAGACAACGTCGATGGTTAGAGTTGATTAAGGATTATGATTTGGAGGTACATTATCATCCGGGCAAGGCCAATGTTGTTGCAGATGCTCTTAGTAGGAAGAGCTATGCTAATGGGGTACAAGTAGTGCCTATGTCGAATGAGTTGTGTGCTGAGATTGAACATTTGAACTTGGGTATTGCCATCAATGCAGTGGAATTGGTGATAGAGCCTGTACTGGAGCAGAAAATACGTAAGGGTCAGTTGATAGATGATAGAATAAAGGAGATAGCTGGGAATATATCGAAAGGTAAGGCACCTGGATTCTAGTTGGATGCTAAAGGAACTCTATGGTTTGGAAAATGATTATGTGTGCCTGAGGACAAAGCTATAAGAAAAGTAATTCTACGTGAAGCACATGAGTCTGCTTACTCTATTCATCCTGGAAGTACCAAGATGTATATAGATTTGAAAGAGAAGTATTGGTGGTATGGTTTGAAAAGAGATGTTGCAGAGTATGTTGCATTATGCGATACGTGTCAGAGAGTTAAAGCTGAACATCAGAGACCAGCAGGATTGTTGCAACCGATGTAGATACCTGAGTGGAAGTGGAAAGAAGTTGGTATGGATTTCATAGTAGGGTTACCCCGCACTCAGAGAGGTTTTGATTCAATATGGGTCATAGTGGATCGTTTGACCAAATTTGCTCACTTTATACCAGTCAAAACAACATATTCTAGTGCAAAGTTGGCTGAACTATATATGGAAAGGATAGTAAGTTTTCACGGTGTTCCAAAGAAGATAGTGTCAGATCGAGGCACTCAATTCACATCATATTACTAGCAGAAAGTTCAAGAGTCATTAGGGACTAAGCTGAATTTTAGCACAACATATCATCCTCAGACAGATGGGCAGACTGAAAGGATTAATCAGATATTGGAGGATATGTTGAGAGCTTGTGCTTTGCAGTATGGTACTAGTTGGGATAAGAGTTTGCCATATGCAAAGTTTTCCTACAATAATAGTTATCAGAAAAGTCTACAGATGGCACCTTTTGAAGCTTTGTATGGTAGGAAGTGTAGGACTCCGTTGTTCTAGAATCAGACAGGAGAAAGTCAGGTATTTGGTCCCGATGTGCTTAAGAATGCTGAGAAACAAGTAAGAATGATTAGAAACAATTTGAAAGCAGCTCAGTCAGGACAGAAAAGTTATGTTGATACTTGACGGAGAGAATTGACTTTTGAAATAGGAGATTATGTCTACCTAAAAGTGTCGCCTATGAGAGGCATGAAAAGGTTTAACCGGAAAGAAAAGTTAGCACCGAGGTATGTCGGTCCTTTTAAGATTTTAGAGAGACGTGGTGAAGTAGCATATCAATTGGAATTGCCTGAGAGCTTAGCAGGTGTGCATGACGTGTTTCATGTGTCTCAGTTAAATAAATGTTTACGTGTGCCGGAAGAACAGATACCGTTAGAGGAACTCACTGTTAAGAAAAATCTCACCTATGAAGAGTACCCAGTAAAGATATTGGAGACAGTAGAAAGAGTTACTAGGAGCCGAGTTATAAAGATGTGTAAAGTTCAGTGGAGTCGGTATTCGGAAGCAGAGGCTACATGGGAAAGAGAGGAAGATTTAAGAAAAGCATACCCACAGTTGTTTGAGTAAGCATTGTCTGAATCTCGGGACGAGATTCATTTTAAGGGGGTAGAATTGTAACACCCTAAAATTTGCATTATTTTAAAATAGGAGAATTGGATTTATTTCCGCAATTTTGTGAACATTTTAACCTAGAGAAATAATTTTCGATAAATAAAATCAATAATAAGGTTAGATACTTGCTTGTGCATACATGCTGTTGCATATTTTTATTTGTTTTGATTGGTTTATTTCCAGAAGAAAATTATTTCAAAAATCATTTGAAAATGTATTTGAAGTATTAGAAAAAGAAAAGGAAATAGAAATAATATCCTTCTCAGCTTCGGGCCGAAAGCTAGCTCCCCTCCTCTCTCCTTTTGGCCTAGCCGCGTCCCTCTTCTCTCTTGGCCGTGGGCCGCGATTGCGGGCCAGCCCAAGTGCTGATGTCGCAGGCCGTCGCGCCTCCCTCCCCTTTCCTCTAGCTGACATGCCGGGCCCGCGCCACAGTGGCGTCTTCCACTTCTCGCTCGTGTTCGAGCCAGACTCGAGCAAGGAGTCTGATGCCGCCGGTGTTCCCTTGCCTTGTCCCGCACGCCTGGCCGCCCTTAAATAGCAGCCTCGGCCGCACCGTCCCTCCCCACGCCACCCCAATCGCGAGCCACACCCTCGGATAGAGCGCTAGCCACCGCAACTGAGCCACCACCGCTCAAGCTCGGGAATCGCCCGCTTGGAGAAGCTGTGCGCCGCCCTTGTCCGGTTTCCGCTCCCGCGAATCGTCTTGGTGAGTCCGCAACACTCTCCTCTTTCTTTTTGTGCTTGTCCCATCATCAACGGTGCCCGGGATAGCGAGAACAGCGAACGCCGGCGAGGTCTTTGCCGCCGGCCATGGCCTCCACCGTGCTCGGCACTGTAGCCGGCCGGAGATCCCCTTCCTCTCTCCCTTCAATCAATCTCAGCCGTCTAAATCTAATCCAACGGCTTAGATCATGAGATACCTCTTCGTTTGGTCTTTTTGCTAAAGAAACCCTGGACTTTCTTAAGTCTTAACCCGCGGTCCATAAGCGTAAAGCCCGAATACGCTTTGTCCTTTTGAAAGCATAAACTCAGTCGGTTTAGGTGAAAATACGTTTTCTAGTATTTACAGTTTTGCCACTAGATTTATTTAGGTCATAAAATCTTCGTTTTAACTCTGATTTGACCCGTTCAAGTTGCGTTAGGTTCATAATTTCATACTCTACCTGTTAGTACTACTGTTTAGTAGGTTTTCCACTTTTAAATTTTTAGATTAGATTCAATCTATTACTTTAATAAAGAAAAGCTTGTTTAAATCATATCTTTTTTCGTTTTAGCTCCGATTTGCGTGCAATTCGCGTCTGTGTGATCCTAGTGAGATGTAGATTCGTTTTACAAACTTTTTAACTTATTTTGCTACTGTTGGTGTATTGTTCTAATTGTAGCTTTGTTTGCTTTGTATGATTGCTCTTGGATGATTGATGCTGGTGTGTTAATCGAGAATAGAAGGTGAGCAATTCGTTGGTGATCAAGAATACTATTGTGAACCAGGTCAACAGGATCAGCTAGATCAAGGCAATTATAGCATGGGACTATCCTTGTTACCTAATCACTTTTAAAGCACTTAAATCATTATGCATGTGTTTCCTTGTTAAGGATGCCTTAGTGTTGATCTTATTCCTTGAATCCTATGGTTATAGTATTGGGTAGTTTGCTAGTGCTCACATAAACAATGATCTTGTAATTTGATTAATGATATATGCAATAACACTAAAAGATAATTTTTAGCAACAAGGAACAAGAGGGCTAGAGTTTTCTCTAGATTCCTCTCCATAAAGACTTATCTGTAAGCGAACATCCGGAACTTACAGTACAGCTATGAAGGCTACATGGCTCTGGATTTAGTCATATAAGAGGATCTTTTCTAGCTTGTTAGTGGTTACCTTTATGGCGCAAGAGGGGTGTGTTCCGGGTTGGGTGTAGTGCGGCCTCTGTCCCTATGTGTATAGGCTGCGTGTTATTGTGCCATACGGAAGGGGGGCTCTATATTTGCAGGCCACGAAACCTAGTGGCCCTAACTTGTTAGACGAACCTTGGAAAGACTTCATAGTGAAACTTATCTGTCCAATGGGGAGTCATGACCTCGGACTTTTGGGGATCACGACTCATAGTGAAAGTGTACAACCTCTGCAGAGTGTAAAACTGGTATATCAGCCGTGCTCACGGTCATGAGCGGCCTTGGACCCTTACGGAATAGATGATCACTATTGAATTATAATATGCTTATGTTTTGCTATTCATTCTTCATATTACCTGATCATATGTTTATTCTGGGATTAAAGACAACTTGATGCTACTCATATGCTAAAACTTTGTCAACTAAAAGCTACATGCAGTTAAACTCGTGTCATGCCTTTTG
This sequence comes from Saccharum hybrid cultivar R570, assembly GCA_038087645.1. NCBI lineage: Eukaryota > Viridiplantae > Streptophyta > Magnoliopsida > Poales > Poaceae > Saccharum > Saccharum hybrid cultivar. The sequence continues at coordinate 1,743,138 of JAQSUU010000191.1, read as the reverse complement.
AGCCTCATGAACCCCATGTTATGCTTGTTGAGTTCGACATGGACTCACTCTTGCTATTTCCCACATCTCAGGAAGGGTACCAGATTGCTAGATTCTGGAATTGTTAGGCTTGTGATCAACCAGTCAGTTTGATCCTGGAGTGAAGGTTACACCCGGTGTTCGGAGTTATCTTTCCGCTGTGTTGTTCTCTAAGGTTATATCCTATAATATTATGTTATGTTTAATAAGCATTTGTCTTTTGATATTACACTTATCTGCAGCTATATGTGAGATTTGACCTCTTTATTTCACATATAGTATATATCTGGTTTTGTCCTTAAAACTGGGTATAACACATCTCCTTAAAATTTATAGATTTTTTCTAGGTATGCAACATGCATGATATCTATATTATTTTATACTATTAATATCCTGATAATTTATATAATTTCATTTAGATGTGCTGATGTGCACAATGGACCCTATATTGTTTTATATTATTGATATCCTTATTGTAGTTATAATATTATATTTCTATTTCATTCACATTTACTAACTCTTGATTTTCTCTTATGCAATAACTATGCCACCTACTGTTCATTATAGAAATGGGAAAAGAACAAATCAATCTGATCAACAACTTGGTAGAAGATAGAAACAAAAATATTCTATGGACAAAAACAAGATACACGCGAAAATATAAGAGAGAGAACAGACGTTAGATGAAATGAAGAACAACCAGGTTCTACAAGAAGCTGTAAAACCAAGATGCTTACAAGAAGATCAAAAACATGCACACTTATCTTTACCTCATGGTATGATATATTTCTGTCCTGAACAAATTCAATACCAGATTGAAACATATGGGCAAAGATCATACTTGGGAATACCCAAAATGTAGTTGCAAAGACTACAACAGGGTTCATCTTTTATATATCCGTAACACCGACACAGGCACAATCAAACGAATGGCGTGGCAAGGCCGCGCCTGTTTTTCTAGTATCTGATCACAAGCAGATGGGCCATGTACAAATATCTGTGCGTCGACCGAATCGCGCTGCTCAGGTGAGGCCATGGACCCAAGACTTCCACGCTACTCACATGGAGACTCGTCGAGAGTTCCAGTTCCAATTCCACCATCCATGCCAGTACTGTCCTCTTTCTCAATTCTCATCACATGTGCTATGCTACTGAGTTGGCGCGGCCGTGTAACGAGATGGACTATGGTTGGACGATTGGACCTGACATGTTGCCTCCCCCGGTCCGGCCGTGTCCCAGAGTCCCAAATGGAGTTTGAAAAACTAAGGCCCTGCTTCGAACACGGGAGTTTTTCTGTTCATGTGTTTTTCCTGTGAAAATGAACTGATTCCTATGAAATTTCTGCGTAATTCCTGTGAAATTCCTGTTCCTAAGGAAGGACGAGAAGGAGAGCAATAAGCTGAATAAGGAGGAATGCTGGAGACCACCCCTAGATGACATATACAAAATTAATATCGGTGCATCTTTTCATGCCAATTTGAAAAAAAAGGAGGCTGGGGCTTTATTATTCAAAATAGTATGGGACAATTTCTTGAAGGAGGTGTCGGAAATATTTCCCGTGTTAGCGGTCCCCTACAAGCAGAGGCGCTAGCTCTGCTTTATATGCCTTGCAGCGTGCTGCACAATTGGGCATGACCAATGTGATTTTGGAAACTGATGCATCTGTGCTGAGCTGCGCGCTTAATCGACGGAGTTGGATACAAGCCCATTTGGTGCTTTGTTTATACAGATCTGAGAACTGATGTATTTTCACTTTAACAGTTGTAGAATCTCTGTTTGCTCTAGGATCTGTAACAAGGTGATTGTATGGCTGCTTATGGTGCGTGTGTTCATGAGCCAAGCACCGTCTTTTGTATCTGAGCTAGTCTCTAGGGACAAATATGGAGTTGGTTGTTAATAGAAACAAAGTTTCTGTGATAAAAAAAAACATCCAATGCTGCCATACTTGCTAGCGGTGGGTTCACATTTCACACGTCTCCTCACCGGAGTGTCGATTAAAGAAAAGCTGCGGCCTACTGTGATCTTTTCTCCGGTTGATATTTTCTCTCTCTGAAACCATCGACGAGGCTTACTTGGGGAAATCGGCTGAGGCACGATCTTTTGTTTCGTAGTTGCTGCAACGTAGTACACAAATGAGTAATTCACTTTGGGGGGCATTCGGTTATTCAGGAATGGAGGCAGGAACCAATCCAGCTGATGAACTCAATCATTCCAGCTGTGAATAGTTTCAGGGCAGGGATCTTAGACAAACCGAACAAGCCCGTCTCAACCAGATCCAGTAGTCTGCTGGTTCTGGTACTTGCAGGCGGTCTTGCGTATGTAACGCGTCTCTTATCTTTTTAATATATAAGCCAGTAATCATCCTGAATCTTAAAAAAAGAGAGAAACAGATGAAACCTTATTTGTATCGAGTCAGATCCGCAGTCAAGACTAACGTTACTGTGTTACTATGTTAGGCACGAAATGGGTTTGGTGTCCAGAGTACAGACTACAGCTAGTGAAACTCTCTGGCTGAAAGCAACTCTAAGAATCTCTTTATAACTTCTTTAAAGGCTCTCTACATAGTGTTTTAATCACAAACTTTAGAAAATAAACCAAAAAAAAACAAATATCAATAGACTCTCCCAATCATTCTTCATGCTTTTTGCTTTTTAAAACCACTATTTCACTCTCCACTTTTGGAGAGGTTACATATCTCTCCAAATGCAATATATGGTAATTTTCTCATGATTTTCTTCACACAAGAAAATTTATGATAAGCTAGAGCCTCTATAAATTTCGATCTCTATATATATCTCTATTTAGAGAGCCACTCAACGAACATTCTCTTTGTATATCTCAACGTGTCTTCAACAGGCTCTCCAATTTTTATTCTATATACTCTAGTAGCTTATCATAATTTTTCTTGTGTGAAAAATTTATGAGAAAACTACTATATATTGCATTTAGAGAGCCATGTAGTCTCTCCGGAAGTGGAGAGCAAGAAGGGTGCTTTCGAAGAGCGGAAAAGATGAAGAGTGACTTATAGAGTCTACTGGAGCATTGTTTTGGTTTGTTTTCTAAATTTTATGACAAAGAGCCATGTAGAGACTTGAGAGCCCTGCCCTCTCTCTTGCAATTAGGGCAACTCGAGGTGTTTCCTATAATTAACTTGCTAAATCAATAAGTTTAGTGAGTTAAGAAAATAAGTAGCAATTTCAATTTATTTTCCTCTCCATTAGTTTCCTACGTTAGCTTTCTATAAACGATTTTGCATTGGAAACCCTGAAGTATTTCTAACCAACCAAACCTCTTTTAGTTGTTTCTTTGTATGTTAAAATTTTTTTCATCTGGAACCCTTTATTTTCTTAATTTACTCATCGGTGCAATTTACTCCGATCACCGGAGAAAAACGCCGGGTGGGAAGAGGATTTGGCGTTCCTCTCAATTGCAGAAACTTACGAATTGGAAAAGACGATATTAGGTAACTTTTTATTTTAAATTTAAACAGCTCTTTTATCAAACTGTTGGAAAAGATTTTTTTTCCATTTTGTTAAAAAAATCAAAATAGGGAGTTATTTTTTACAACAAAACTCCTGGAGATGCTCTTATATTTGGAGGAACTCCCCACACACCTATAATAGAACGACGTAGCATTGATGAGGACACGCTAGCTCCTGAGCGACCAAGGCGGCAGTGGCTAGCTGGACAACGTTAGCTCCTACTGAATGCTCCCTCCTGTGCGGTGCTCCCTCCTATGCGGTGAAGACCAGGGACGGATAGCTGCTTTGAAGAGGAGGTGCTGGAGGTTGACAGCAGGAGGCAAATGAGGGTCGTGTACCATGGATGCTCCTGCCTGAGAGAGGAAGATGACATTGCACGTTGCAATCACACGGTAGCAGACGTATGATTTTTTTTTAATGAGTATGCATACAGAAATTTTCAAAATCAAATTATGTAAATATATGTAAACTTTGTTGCCAGAAATTCAACGATCAAGCCCGAAACTTGCATAAATTACAATTCAAAGAGTTCACAAACCATACTAAGGATACGTTCGGTTGCTACGGAATGACCTCCTAGATAGATTCCCGCTGGATTGCTTTTATTAATTTGAATAAGCATCATCAGCAGGAACGGTTCCTAGGCTCGCTTCACAACCACCGAACAAGCCCTAAGGGATACCAAAGTGACGATTATATCATCTTCACCCACTTCAAACTATTTGTATTGCAATATATGCAGGTTTTTTTTATAATGGAAAAATTCTACAATAATACACAAATACATAAGGGAGTGACAGACTGAGAGGGCCCGGTAATACCTGAGAGGACTGCAGTTTGGTGTCTGCAGCGTGCGAGAATAATCACCGTGCTTCTTGGTGCTTCCTGAAAGGGGGCTGCTAGCGCCCGGACGCCCGGCTCCAGGAGTGCGTCCGGACGCTGCCCCCACCCTGCGAGCGCCACCGCCTGTCCCGCCCCGCACGCCCCCGCCCCGCCCCCCACGGAGAAAAAAAATCGTGACCCCCGCCTCGCCCCGCACGGAGAAGACCGCCCCGCTCCGCCCACCTGCATGGAGAAGAAAAGCGCCCCCTCCCCCGCGCACGGATCTGTCCCGCCCCCAACCTCACCGACCCTAGCACCTCCGCCCCCCGCCACCAGCTCACCACCATAGTCCACCCCCCGAACTGCAAACAAGGAAGAAAAAAGCTATTGCAACATTGAAGGACGCCTAATGAAACAGATGAAAAAAAATGTTGAAACAAAACGAAAAAAGCTATTGAAACATTGAAAAACCCCTAATGAAACTCAAAACAGAAACTGGTGAAACAAACCAAAAAAATTGTTGAAACATTCAAAAACAACTAATGTAACAAAGGAAAAAAGCTACTGCAACAAGAGGATAGCTAACAGGGAAAAAAGAAAGCTATTGCAACAAAAGGAGAAAAAGTTGCTGCAACAAGGATAAGAAGCTACTGCAACAAAGGAGAAGAAACTACTGCAACAAGGAGAAAGAAGCTATTGCAACAAAAAGAAGAAGAAGCGACTGTAACAAGGAGAAAAAAAGCTCCTGCAACAAGAAGAAGGAGCTAATGCAACAAAGGAGAAGAAGCTACTGCAACATCAGAGAATCATGCTTCACATCATCTGTTGTTATGTAGCTTAGATCTGACTCGCCACAAGGAGAAGAAGCTGCTGCAACAAAAGGAGAAGAAGCTACTGCAGCATCAGAGAATCGTGCTTCACATCATCTGTTGCATGTAGCTTAGATCTGCCTCGCAACAAAATCGTAGCCGCCATCAAAACCATAGATCCAGAGGGGGGCGAGGAGGAGGAGGAAGAGGAGGAGGAGGAAGGGGAGGAAGAGGAGGGACCAGATCGAGATCCAGAGGGGGAGGCGGGGGGAAGAGGCGCCTCAGATCCAGATCCTTCCCCACCTACCTCGTCGGAGCCCATGGAGGGCGTGGCGTGCGAGGACGAGAGCACCAATGAGGGAGCGGAGGTCGGGGGGCTCACCGAATGCCGCCGCCGTCGCCCCCACTCCGGTGGCGAGGAGGCCGAGCATGTCGCAACGGGGGAAAGGCGCAGGGGAGCAGGGACGGGAGGAAGGAAGGAAGAGGATAGGGGAGGGAGGAGGACGGGCTCGCCGCTGGCGCAGCACAAAGGCGCGCGCGGGGAGGAGCGCGTGGGCGGAGCGGAGCAACCGAGAAAAGAAAGGAAATGGATAAGGCGGGAAGGAGGCGAGCAAGTGGGGAGGCGAGTGAGTAGGGAGAAGGCGTCCGGACGCGTCGGACGTCTTCACTATATCATTACCGTTCCTGAAATAAACAACAGGTGTACACAAGCAATTGAAAGCTGATCAATTGAAAAAGATTGACCGAAAGAAACAGCAGGGCACAGGCAGATCCCAATGTGTCTTTTCAATGAAAAACGACGACATTGCCGTCTTGCTGAATGCTGATGGCCTGACGTCGTTCATCTCCTTGCCCAGGCACTAAGGGTGGGCATTCGGGTTACCCGAAAAATTCGGGTCGGGTAATTCGGGTAGTTGGAAGTTCGGGTATTAAAAATTATTACCCGATTTTTGCCCCGAAAAAGTATTACCCGAAATTTCGGGTACCCGATAATTCGGGTTCGGGTTCGGGTTTTACCCGATATACCCGAAATTGACAAAACCAACTATTTTAGAAGAATTCAAGTATCATTTTAAAGCAATAAACAATAGTCATATAAATCACATCATGTCTTCATATCAATTACCAACCAATCAATTATCAAATTAACATAAATCTACATTAATTCATACCAAATAATATATTTATATGGCATTGAAATACTTCATGTCTTCATATTAGGAATAGAAGAGCAAATACTTGAGATATTTCGGGTAATTTGGGTAGTTCGGGTACCGGGAAACATTACCCGAACTAATTTTAGGTTTTTACAATCACTATCCGAAATTGTGATCGGGTATTTCGGGTTCGGGTACTTCGGGTCTGGGTTCGGGTAATTCGGGTTCGAAAATTGGGTATCGGGTATTTTGCCCACCCTTACCAGGCACAACGTACCCTCGGTGCAGCGTGGAAAGCCACGAACCAGAACCGGGCTGCCCGGCAGGAACGCCCCCATCGGCGGGTCGTCGTTCAGCCGCTGCTCCGGGCTCCGGCCTGTACTCGCGCACGCCCTCGAGCCAGCCTGTTCGCCTGTGCTTATCAGCCAGCCATTTAGTCAAATCAGCATCGGCTAGAATCAACCCGCCAGAAACCATCAGCGAACACAGCGCCGCTTGTAGCTAGTGCATCTCCCGTAGGCCGCAGCAAAAACCCGCGGCGTTACGGAGGTCTACGGCGATGGAGGAGTAGCGGCCATCTCCGATCAGGGGACAATGCGAGCGTGGGCGTTGGTCAAGAGCAGAGCAGGTGGGGGGACTCGGGGCGACAGCAGCTACGCGGGGAGTTCTCAGGCCTAAGAGAGGGGGGGAAAACTAGAGGATCCTCTCGGAGGCCGGAGGCCTGGAGGAGCCCAGCGCATGGGGGAAAAAAAAACCGCTCGTGGATGGTCGTGGGGATCGTAGGGGCAGATGACGGACGGACGGACCAAGAACGGAAGGCATCAAGGTGAATTTCCTTGTGTTATAAACGAAGTCCATGCACTCTACGACTACCACCACGCCGATACAGCATAAATACGCTCGATATGCATGGAAGAAGCGCCGGGCTTCCCCTCTCTGTCTATCTCCAACATGGCAGATGGGAACCGATCTGCCAAAGGGAAATCCGTCGTCGTCGACTACGAGATCGGCAGCACCAGCAGCCATAAGGAGGGAAGCCATGGGGACTTCATCAGCCACGGCGGTAGCCGCGCCGCCGTTGATAGGCATGATGGTGGTGGCTACAGCGCCCATTTACCAACGAACTTGGACGATAACGGCGTCAGCGCATCATCCTTGCCTTTGCCTTTGACGATGATAGCGCCCACTTACCAGTACGTAGATCCGGGGTACTACGGGCCAATAACCGGCCACGGCGGGGGTAGTACGGCATCCTTCTTCCCTTTACCTTTCAGCGGCGCCGCCGGTATCCCTGGCCCTCAGCGTCATGTACGCACCGCCGGTAACCAGCTGTTCACCGGCATCGGCAGCAGCACCCAGCATCACTTGAGCTCTATCATAGTGCCAACGCCAACGGCGGCGGCGGCGGCGCAACCTTCCCCTCGCCGCACATAGGTGATGGCATTGGTATGCACTACGCGCCCCATCATGCGCCGATGCGCCCAATAGACAACAGCGGGCGGCCAGGCTCGCCGCTCCCGTGGTCCATGGAGCAAATCGACACCTTCATCGGCAACTCGCTACGATCTCTCAGCATCCGCGACCGCGGCGACAGCCTCCTCGCTCTCGCTCGCGGCGGCCGCCGCCGGCTGTCGGAGTCTGTGAATAACCAGCAGGAGCCGCAGGATCTGGTCGGCACTGACGACGGGCAGCAGAATCCTCGGCGTGGCGTCTTGAACAGCAACGACGACCAGTACGTGGGGAGGAGGCTGGAGGACGTGAGGGGCACCATGAGCAGCGTCGCCAGGAACACCCCCGGGTGCCGGTTCCTGGTCCGGATGGTGTCCGAGGGAGGGGCCGCCGAGGCGCAGCAGGTGCTCCACGAGGTCGCCGGCGATGTCGTCAGGCTCATGGTCCACCCCGACGGCCACGCGCTCGTCGAGGCATTGGTGCAGTACTTGACTGACGTGGATATGGCGCGCGTGCTCGAGATTCTGGACGCCGCGTCCCCCGCTCAGATCGTCGCGGTTGCCAGAAACCATCAAGGGTAAGTTGCTGCTGGATCATCTCGAAATGACCTCATGCTGCTGGATGGATCGATCTGTTGTTTCTAATTTGCGTTTTTATGTGTTCTGTTCGATCAATTGACAGGTCCAACATCCTTCAGACGCTGATCGGCAGAATATCTGGGAATCCCGGCCACGCAGAGTTTTTCACCAGGACCCTCGCCCGCGTCGGCGAGAGGGGCGTGCTCTCCCTCATGGAAGACATGGACGGCAGCCGCCTCATCATGAGATGCCTCGACACCTTCTCTGCACCCCATAACCAGGTACATATGCATGCATATATGTCGACTCTGATCCATTTATTTGGGTGGTCTGATATGTATGTACCTGCATCTGCATGCATGCAGTTCATCACTGTCGCCATGGCAATGTCTCTCCACCGCGTGTGCCGTGATCGGCACGGCTGCCACGTGATGAACAAGTGCATCGACATGGCCGGCGTCGACGGGCAGATGTGGAGCTCGCTCGTGCACGCCGTGTGCTGGGACGGCTTTGCGCTCGCCGAGCATGCCTACAGGTACGTTCTACGTATACATTAGGCCCGTCTGATGATGATCTCGCTCCGGCCGGCCGCCGTTGAATTGTGTTTTCGATCGATCGCCGGTGTGGCATGCAGGAACTACGTGGTGCAGCACGTGCTCAGGTGCGTGCCCCAGGCGAGGGCCGCCCTGCACGCCGCGTTCCGGGGCCGGTACGTGAGCCTGTCCACGCAGATGGCCAGCAGCCACGTGGTGCAGCGCTGCCTGGAGCTCTTCTCCCCGGAGCAGGCCGACGAGATCGTCGGGGAGCTGCTTGGATGTCACCGCCACCACTGGGCGGGCTGCACCTTCCAGCAGCTCATCAGCGACCGCTTTGCAAACTTTGTCTTGCAGACTGCTATGGAACGCACAGAGGTCAGGATTCCTCCAACCAATGCATATATACTAGTACGAGTATCGATCACTACTCACTAGCAAGCTTTTAGTTTTAGCTTTAAATCAGAAGCAAGAGATCATGTGCATTTTGAATTATATATATTGCCGTTCCTCTACAAATCTTAGAACCAAGTTCACAGTAATACTTAACTCTCGATTCCGAGTAGTCAACCAATTTTCAGTTTGACCAAATCTATAAGAAAAATAATAATATTAATGGTACCAATTAAGTTTGATTACGGAATGTACTTCTATCTATAGTGAGGCATAAATATTGATACTATTTTCTCTAAACTTGACCAAAGGAAGGAAAATTTGACTGATCCTAAACCTGTATTGTATTGTTTTTTAATATTTTTGAATATTGATCCTTACTATCCTCTACCAAAGAAAAGTCCTAACTAGAGAAGCCTCATGACAATGGTTAAGTGTGTGTGTCTGTGCGCCCCCCCCCCCCCCCCCCCCCCCCCCCCCCGAACAGGGAAACCCTGTTCTCATTTGATATGTCCACATCTAAGTACAAAGGTCATCTTTTGTCATTTTTAATTACTCGAGTTGCTTCAAGTCGGTAATTAAAAGTGATCAAAGCAAAGCAAGAATTAATGATTTCGTGATAAATTATCCTTTGCAGATACAAATGCACAATAGGTTGTTAGATGCTATCACCGTGCACAGTGACGAACTCCGGGAAAACATATTCGCCAGGAATATTTATCGCAAACTTTGCACCTTGAGAAGGATATATAGGCCATTAAGAGCTACATAGTGAGTGTTGTGCACACTGTTTTGTTGCGTATTGAAAATGTTGTTTAGGAGATAAATTTTTTATGTTGAGTCTTGTTGGAACGCGTGGAATAACGTATTAATGTTGTGGCATTTGTGAGTTGAACCAAGGCGGTTGTGGTCATTGATCAGGGAGGCTCTATGTCGATGCTGTGTTTGATTGCTTTCGTCGTGTGCCCTTTGTTGACTGTTGTCAATGTCCAAAGTAAGCCTGATCATGCGTGTAACAAGGATCAGTTGTTCGGAGTTCTTATTATATTGATTCAACTTTGATTGGCGCATACAATTACTGCCATATATATACACTATACTACAACAAAGCTTTCAAGAGGCGGCAAAACAGAATTACGGGTTTTACACAGAGGTGGTAGTGCTACCTGACTTTCTAGTGTAACATCTCAATTGATACCATTTGTTACCATAGGCAACAAGACACCACTGCCCACGAAATTATTTTTTCTAGAGATGGGTATCTTACCAATGCCCGCCTTTAAAAATAGATTGAAAAAGGTAGAACATTCTCTCTACACCGTTCTCCGGGTGTCGATCTGGTCTGATCGTCTACCTACACACCATTGGCCTCGCAACCTCCAATGGCTAGCGCCTTGCCATGGTACTCCACCATGGATGCAAGCTCTAGCGAATTAGGAAGAAACATATGATACATCATTGATGCCTCAACACAATGCCTTTACATGAGAACTCTCAACCAACGGAGTCTAATAAAAAATAGACTCACATGGAACATGTCCAGCGGGCTCTTTGAAATCGCCAAGGAAGATGATGTTGTAGGCCACATGGAGGCATCAAGCATGTAGTGGTAGATGCCCGTGTGATGGTGACCCACCCTCCTCGTAGGCATGGTGGCGACTGGTGAGCACGGTGTCATCGCTTACTCGCGTGTGCCCCTCTCCCACGTCATGCAGGGTTTGGTCTACCGGTAACAACAAAATACAAAAGGCGACTAGTAGGAACGAAAATAGAAAAAAAAACACTAAAATGGCCAGAATTTGTGAAATTTTATGATATGATTTTTTATTAAAATTTGGAAATATGAACAAATCAGATCTAAACGGAAAGCAAAATTACTAGTATGTACATTTATCGGAGATCACTAGTAGGGGACCCAAAATCCCAATATTTCAAACCCTTGCCCATAATCGAGTGGCAAGCCAGAATCCAATGAGTGGCACGGTTTGAGGGAGGCTCCGATGAGCAGTAAAAGTAGCGGACATTGCTGGACGGGAAGAAGACAGGTGGGCGGCATATAAGAAAGGAAAGAGGGGAAGAAGAGAGGTACATGTGAGGATGCCTGTGGGAGCTCATTTGTGACAATTGGGGACCACACAACTCTAGATAATGTTGGTAAATTATCCTTGATCTTGTTTTTACTCAATCACCTCGACGAGACAAACATAGAAAACATGGATGGTTTCATCTCCTTCAATCAAACACTTGTTGAGACGGTCTCATCTTAAAAATAAGGGTTGGAACTATCTTATCTCACCTCGTCTTCAAACCAAACACGTTAAGAGACTCATGTGGTCCCACATCTCCTTTAAGAAACCAAGATACCTTTTTTTAGAGAGCAATTTTTTAGATGTTTTGAGGAAGAAATCAAGAGGTTGAGTAACAATGTCATGATTGACCATTGGTGTTGGGAGGGGGTATGACACTATGACTTTGCCAGCCGTCCTCAGATCCTTTTTACATGAATGTTTCCAATAGTCTTATCTATCTAGGTGTACTCATGAGTGTATGTGTTGGTGTGCGGTTGATTCTATCTACATTAGCAAGCTACATCATCACTAACATACATTTAGTTATCCATATCAGTATGCCGCACCATCCATTAATATTTATTTTTGATAGTTTATATTTGGTGTAAGTATGTAGTTGTCGGGTACCTACAGTTAGGGGTACCCACAATCAACGATTAAAAAAACAATAACCGCTACCCATAAACGGGACGAGCCAAAATAGCCAACGAGATGCCTCAACTACTTTCCGACTCGTACGAGGCACGCTCGACGGGACGCCTCGACTACGTTCTGACTCGTACGAGGCACGCTCGACGGGACGCCTCGACTACGTTCCGACTCGTACGAGGCACGCTCGACGGGACGCCTCGACTACCAGGAAATCTCCGACTCGCACGACCCCGGGTCGAGCCGCTCGACCCGCCTTATTCACTAAACTCTGAGACAAAAGTCAGAGCATTTAATGTGACTACCAACTACTTCCTACCGTCATGGCTACAGCGGTAACCGGCATGGAAGCAGTACCGGTGTCAAATCTCACTTTTTACCGCCTATCCTGGGATGGGAGGTGAAAACCTATCACTATACGCACCATACCGTGCACTGTTTTGCTACTGATCACCCTCGAGGGAGGATACGACAAGGACCGTACCCCACGATCTCGGGGACTCGGCCTTATCCACCCGTCCTCGATCCGTCCTCGGCCCGTCCTCAACCTGGCCTCGACCCAGCCTCGACCCACCGCCAGTCAACATGGAAGAAAGGCCGACGTGGCACAGGACTCGGGGTCTTTTCACCATCTCGCCCTCTACGTCACCATGGTGTCTAGGGATGATCGGCCATTCCCGGGGCATGTTGCTACAGCCACCTCCACAGGGATCGACAAAACTTCACCTTAAAGGCACCCCGGCGTCCCTGCCTCCTCTTACCCTATAAAAGGGCAGGTCGGGGCTCTACAAGGGGGAGCAGACGAACAATGAACAACAGACAACGAAAAACCAGTCTTCATCCCACCAAAGAAGATCAACATCTCAAGCAATCTTCTTTGTAATCTCACTTTTCCTTTGAGACCTGGGCTCGGTTCCCTCTCTCACAGCTTGTAACCCCTATGCAAGCACTTAGGTGCAAGGAAATACAATACTTCCTCCTCCCCGCTGGACGTAGGGCCTTTTTTTGCTCGAACCAGGATAAATCCCCATGTATCCTCCTTGCATCACCATCCAGATTAGGGACACACATTATTTGATTCACTCATTGGCTTAGGACCTCCACGGGACCGAACGCCGACAGTTTGCGCGCCAGGTAGGGGACGCTGCGTGCCAACATCGTTTTCCCGCCATTTTTCTAGATGGCTGACCCCAGACGTCCACTCCCATTGGCCACGGTGATCTGGTTTGGGAGCTTGGAGTTAATGTCGCTTGGCCATGGCTACGACATGGTCCTCCTCCCGCCCAGGCACCCGACCGACGGGGACCACGAGCTCTCCCAACCTGGGGGAGCCCTGCGCCGGTATCGTCACTCTCGTCAGGCACGCGCCGCTAGGCGACGGCGAGCCCACCGCAACCGCCGTCATCGCCTTGCGGAGGGTGATGGTATTCCCTGATCCAGCGCCTCTCAGTCGGACGCCGACACAGATTTCCTCACTGAGGATCTGTGTAGGATGAGCTTGGCTGAGGGTAAGATGCCGATAGGGAGTCCCATCGCTCTACCACCCGGTGCGACGCCACCACCACCCAGTTCGACTACACCGGCATGAGGAACGACGCCTTCGTCAGTATTCTCGTTTGGACTAGACCCGGTTGCCCAGGCGTATGCTTCTTCTGTAAGCACCAGCATGAGCGCTTACGATGATCTCGCCAGACACCATCTACGCTCCACCCTCGACCTCGTTGCATCCACACCAGCTTTCGAGTATTTGGACTCCACGGAGACCCTAGATACGGAGCTCCGTGCAACTGCTTCTCGACATCACAACCCCAGAGATGCACGGCCTCACATGCACCCGTTGTACTACTATTTTGGCGCTCCAGACTCCGACTCTGCCGATGACACCTATGACCCGACTCGCGAGTGCTTCAATATCGATGGAGCTATCACATCGGATTCAGAGGATGAGGCAGCCATTGAAGGAAGGAACATGCCACCTCAGGTCGAGCTCCCTACTAAGCGCGATGAGGCTCAATTCCTTGCGGATCAAGGAATGCAGCTCGAGCAAATCCGCGAGTTGCAGGATAGGCTCGACGAGGAACGAGAAAACTGACGTCTACTTTAGCAAACCCTCGAGCAAGAGCATGCGGCACGCGCACATGGCGGAGGAGCTCGAGAGAGAGCTCGCAACATCAATCATCGCATCATCGAGGATCGGGCAGTCGAGCCCCCGGTTTTCGGTCGAGCCAGCCAGAACATGGTCGCAGCCGCCATGCTCCTTCGTAACATGCCTGAGCCAACGAACCCCGAGGCCCGTCGAGCCCGTGATGAAATCCGAGGACTCCTTGAGACCACTGCCATGCAGCAGGCCATGAGTTCAGCCTCTAGGCGACGCGAGCTTGCCTCGGAGCAACCTATGGAGCCCTCCCATCAGGAGAGAGAGGCCTCAGTTCATCTTGAGCGCGCCCAACGGAACAAGGCGGTCTCTATCCGTGAACGCATCGTCGACAACCGCGAACCTCGAGATGCCCGTGACAACATCATCAAGCACCGAAGGTGCAAACATGGTGATGGTGCAGCTCGAGGCTACCACGAGCACAGAGGCAGGCGCTACGACAGCTCGAAAGATCAAAGCCCTTCACCCGAGCCACCGGGTCCTCGGTTCTTTAGCAAGGCCATTCGCGAAACGATGCTCCCGGCTCGGTTCCACCCCCACGACTCTTACCAAGTATAACGGCGAGACCAAACCTGAACTTTGGCTCACTGACTTTCGCTTGGCCTATCAGTTGGGTGGGGCCACCGACGACTGGGTCATCATTCGACAACTCTCCCTGTTCTTATCAGATACCGCTCGAGCCTGGCTTGAGGACCTCCCACCTCGATAAATCCATGACTGGAACAACCTCATGAGAGTATTCGAGGGGAACTTCAAGGGAACCTACATGCGCCCCGGCAACTCATGGGATCTTCGAAGCTGCAAACAGAAGCCGGGTGAATCCCTCCAGGATTACATTTGGCGTTTCTCCAAGCAACGCACTGAACTCCCCAACATCACTGACTCTGACGTCATCACGACCTTCCTCTCTGGTACCACCTGCAAAGAGTTGGTCCGAGAGTTGGGCCGCAACACTCCCATCACTGCCATCGGTTTGATGGACATCATCACCAACTTCGCCACCGGCGAGGAGGCGGTTGGTGCCATCTTTGGTGGCGATCAGGATAAGGGGAAGCACAAGGAGGAGGATCCCACGGGCTTCAGTCGGAGCTCAAAGAGGAACAACAGGAAGAAGAAGAAGAACCAGCAGGGCAAGCTTGAGGCCCCGACCGACGACCTTGTTGCTGCTGCTGATCGCAAGAAACCTCGAGGGCCCCCCGGCGGGGGCATTTTCGACAAAATGCTCAAAGAGCCGTGTCCCTACCACAAAGGGCCCACAAACCACAACCTAGAGGACTGCCACATGCTCCGAAGATATTTTGAAAGCATAGGCGTCAAGAAAGACGACAAGAAGGAAGATCCCAAGGGAGACGACAAGGACGAGGGGTTCCCCGAGATCCACGACTGCTTCATGATATACGGAGGACCCTCGACGTGCCTCTCGACACGCCAGTGCAAGCGGGAACATCGAGAGGTCTTCTCCGTGCAGCCCGCAACCCCCCTCTTCCTTGACTAGTCCGAGGTGGAAATCACTTTCGACTGTGATGACCACCCAGACTACGTCCCCAATCCTGGGGTCTACCCGCTTGTTGTCGATCCCATTATCGCCAACACACGCCTCACCAAGGTACTCATGGATGGTGGCAGCAGCCTCAACATCATCTATGCCTAGACCCTTGACCTCCTAGGGATCACGAGGACGCGCCTCCAACCCAGCGTCGGGGGCTTCCATGGAGTCATGCTAGGAAAGCGAGCAGAACCCGTCGGGCAGGTCGACCTGCCTGTCTGTTTTGGCACTCCCACCAACTTCAGAAAGGAGACTCTCACTTTCGAAGTGGTCGGATTCCATGGAACATACCACGCCATCCTTGGGCGCCCATGCTACGCCCGGTTCATGGCGGTCCCCAATTACACCTACCTTAAGCTTAAAATGTCGGGCCCCAACGGTGTCATAACTGTCGGGCCCTCCTACGAGCACGCCTACGAGTGCGACGTAGAGTGTGTCAAGCACGGAGAGGCCATCTTGGAGTCGGCGACCTTGGCGGTGGACCTTGACGGTTTGGCCAACGAGATCCCCGACCCCAAGCACCACACTGGCAGCTTCGAGCCCACGGAAGACGTCAAGCTCGTG
Organism: Saccharum hybrid cultivar R570; assembly: GCA_038087645.1. NCBI lineage: Eukaryota > Viridiplantae > Streptophyta > Magnoliopsida > Poales > Poaceae > Saccharum > Saccharum hybrid cultivar. The sequence goes on along the minus strand of JAQSUU010000191.1, from coordinate 1,726,915 downwards.
CCCCTCGACCCCACCGACCCAAAGGGAAAGGCGTTGAGCATCAGCTTTTTGGGGGATTTTATTCGTGTTCTTGGCCTTGATCTGATTTCCCAGAGTTTGGGTAGAAATTGGGCGATGATTTCTTAGAATATGCTCACTGACTTTCTTGTGATGGCCTGTGTAAAATTTAGGAGTGAATCGTCGAGTTTTGGATCGGTTCCCATCGATTTTTGTGACCATATGTTTTTCTGCTCGAGTTCTCCGGGCGCTCTGTTCCTGCATCGGTCCTACGACCGTTTGCCCCCTCGATCCCAAATAGGAAACAGCGCTCGTCGACTTTCTCCGCACAAACATCGACATCTTTGCGTGGAGTCCCTAGGATATGCTGGGCATGCCCAGGGAAGTCGCCGAGCACGCCTTGGAGATCCGAGCCGGCTCCAAACTGGTGAACCAACGCTTGCACCGCTTCGACGAGGAAAAGCACAAGGTCATTGACGAGGAGATCAACAAGCTATTGGAGGCCAGATTCATCATGGAGGTTCATCATCCCGAGTGGCTAGCTAATCTTGTATTAGTTAAGAAAAAGAATGGGAAGTGGAGGATGTGTGTAGACTACACTAGTTTAAATAAAGCATGTCCAAAATTTCCTTTTCCTTTGCCACGCATTAATCAAATCGTTGATTCAACTGTGGGATGTGAAACTCTGTCGTTCTTAGATGCATATTTTGGTTACCACCAGATCAAAATGAAGGAGTCCGACCAGCTCGTGACTTCGTTCATCACCCCATTCGGCATGTACTGCTATGTTACTATGCCCTTTGGTCTCTGGAACACAGGGGCTACGTACCAGCGGTGCATGCAACATGTTTTCGGGGAACACATTGGACCAACCGTCGAGGCTTACGTCGATGATATCGTTGTCAAAACCAAAAAGGCCAGTGATCTGATAAACGACCTCGACGTTGCGTTCAAGTGCCTCCGGGCAAAGAACATTAAGCTCAACCCCGAGAAATACGTTTTTGGCATTCCTCGAGGCATGCTCCTAGGGTTCATCGTTTCCGAACATGGCATCGAGGCCAACCCAGAAAAAATCACCGCAATAACCAAAATGGGCCCCATCCGAGATCTAAAGGGCATGCAGAGGGTCATGGGCTGCCTTGCGGCCCTCAGTCGCTTCATTTCGTGCCTTGGCGAAAAAGCGCTCCCACTGTATCATCTCCTAAAGAAATTAGAACACTTCTCGTGGACCCTCGAGGCTGAGGAAGCCCTTGCAAAGCTCAAAGCTATGCTCTCCAACTCGCCGATCCTCGTCCCTCCAACCCCAGGGGAACCCCTCCTACTTTATGTCGCCGCAACGACACAAGTAGTCAGTGCGGTCTTGGTTGTCGAGAGGGCAGAGGAAGGGCATACCCTGCTCATCCAAAGACCGGTCTACTTCATCAGCGAGGTGCTCTCGGAAACCAAGGTTCGCTACCCGCAGATCCAGAAGCTGCTGTACGCCATCGTCTTAACGCGGCGCAAATTCCATCACTATTTCAAGGGCCACTCGGTGACTGTGGTCTATTCTTTCCCTCTAGGAGAGATAGCCTAGAACCAGGAAGCCTCAGGTAGGATAGCCAAGTGGGCGGTCGAGCTCATGGGTGAGACCCTCTCTTATGCGCCGCGCAAAGCCATCAAATCCCAGGTACTAGCAGATTTCCTAGCGGAATGGACCGACACTCAACTTCCTCCGGTTCAGCTCCAGGCCGAGCTTTGGACCATGTATTTCGACGGGTCGCTGATGAAAGCAGGAGCAGGCACAGGTTTGCTCTTCATCTCACCCCTCGGAGTCCACATGCGCTATATCATCCGGCTTCATTTTCCTGCCTCCAACAACATCGCCGAATACGAGGCGCTCGTCACGGGCTTGCAAATTGCCATCGAACTAGGGGTCCGACACCTCGATGTTCAAGGTGACTCTCAGCTCATAATCGACCAGGTCATGAAGAGCTCGAGCTACCGTGATCCCAAGATGGAGGCCTACTGTGAGGAGGTACGGCGCCTTGAAGATAAGTTTCACGGCCTCGAGCTTAACCACATCGCATGCATGTATAATGAGGCCGCCGATGAACTCGCAAAAATCGCTTCCAGTCGAACTACAGTTCCACCGGACGTTTTCGCGAAAGATCTCCATCAATCGTCTGTCAACATTAGGGCAGGCGAAGGGGTCAATGGGCCATCACTCGACCCTCCACCTGAGGCGGAAGCCCCCTCGACCGGGGTTGAGGCCATGCAGGTGGAAGGCTCGACCCCACCAGCCAACCCCGAGCCTGACTGGCGTATTTCGTACCTCGACCATCTCACTCGAGGGAACCTCCCCTCGGATAAGATCGAGGCTCAACGGATCACTCACCGGGCCAAATCCTTTGTGATATTTGGTGACAGTAGAGAGCTGTATCGCCGTAGCCCTACTAGCGTCCTCCAACGCTGTATCACAAATAAGGCAGAAACGTGCTCAATGATCTACACTCGGGTGCTTGTGGTCATCACGTAGCGCCTCGAACCCTCATTGGAAATGCTTTCTGACAAGGTTTCTATTGGCCGACCGCAGTCTCCGACGCTGTCAAGCTAGTACGCTCCTACAAAGGCTGTCAGTAGTATGCAAGACAAACCCATCTCCCGGCTCATGCCCTGCAAACTATCCCCATCACATGGTTGTTCGCTGTTTGGGGGCTCGACTTGGTCGGACCCCTGAAAAGGACAACTGGGGGCTTCACCCACTTGCTCGTCGCCATTGACAAATTTTCCAAGTGGATCGAGGCCCGTCCTATCACCAGCATCAGGTCTGAGCAAGCTGTGCTATTTTTTACCGACATCATCCACTGCTTTGGGGTTCCTAACTGCATCATCACGGACAATGGCACCCAATTCACTGGTAAAAAGTTTCTGGATTTCTATGACAACCACCACATCCATGTGCTCTGGTCGGCCATAGCTCATCCTAAAACAAATGGCTAAGTAGAACGTGCCAACGGCATGGTCCTACAAGGCCTGAAACCAAGAATTTTTTACAAGCTAAACAAACACGGCAAAAAATGGGCCGCCGAGCTTCCCTCGGTCCTATGGAGCCTAAGAACAACGCCGAGTTGAGCCACGGGGTTTACTCCGTTCTTCTTAGTCTACGGGTCTGAGGCTATGCTCCCAACCGATGTAGAATATGGATCCCCGAGGCTAAAACCCTACAACGAGAAAAACAATGACGCCACAAGAGAGGACGCCCTCGACCAGCTCGAGGAAGCCTACGATGTGGCTCTGTTACACTCTGCCAGGTATCAGCAGAGTCTCTGACGCTACCACGACAGACACGTCCGCAGGTGGGACCTCAATGTTGGTGACCTGATGCTACGGCGAAGCCAGAACACCAAGGGACGACACAAGCTTACGCCACCGTGGGAAGGGCCATACATCATCGCGAAAGTGTTGAAGCCCGGCACCTACAAACTATCGAACGAGAAAGGCGAAATCTAAACCAATGCTTGGAACATTGAACATCTACGTCTCTTTTTTCCTTAAAGCCTCGAGGCTATGTAAATTATTTCACTATCTCATAAATAAAGAATACAGCGGTGTTCAAAGCTTTGTTTTCACAACAACTAGGAAGGATCGACCCTGCTCCCTCAGAGTCGACCCTCCCTCGGGGGCTGCAAGGGGGAACCCCCTGCCCCCAAAAAACTCGCATTTTTTTCAAAACACGCATTTTTTTGAGCTTCTTCAAAAAAGAGAACTGTCACATAGGTCGACAAGGCCGCAAGAGCACCCTAAGGCTCAAGGGTCGTCGAGCCGCAAGATCACTTACGCCTCTGAGGCTACGGTACCTCCACTCACCTCTCACGCCAAGGGGCGCAACCGCGCGCTAAGTAGACCTAGTAACAGTTCACGACTTTGAAAAAGCTCACATCCCCGTTCGCTTCGAATTGAGTTCTTACACGATCTTCAAGGCCGCAAACGCACCCTAAAGCATGAGGGCAGTCGAGCCGCGAGATCACTTACGCCTCTGAGGCTACGGTACCTCCACTCGCTCCCTTACGCCAAGGGGCATAACCGCGCGCTAAGTAAATCATGCGAGAACGTGATTCAAGCGATAAAGGGAAGAGAAAACCTGAACAAAACTTAACGATCAGTATACATTTACATACAAATGTTTCAAGGCCCCTGAGGCCATCATGACCAAAGTTACGAATACTAACTTATTACATGGGCCTTCATGCCCAAGTTTGGCTCACAGGCCCTCGTCATCAGCAGGCGGAACCACCTCGACCTCGAAGAGCTTGGCAAGGCGACTCCTAGGCTCCTCAGCGGCTTCAATCAGGCCCAAGCAGGCGACTTCGTTCTCCTCGTCCGTCCGATCTGGATTTGTGATAAAGCCATCGGCGATGAGGTCCATGTCATACACGAACCCAGACCGAACGACCACCAGGGCCCTGTTCATGCTATGATGCAGCCCGCCTCGTATCCTCTCACAGACGAGGCAGCCCAGCGCCACCATCCGACGGATGAAGGAGTTCCCGGGCATCCTCCTTGGTATCGGCGTCGGGCTCGACCCCGAGGCCATCACATACTGAGGCGATAGTGCCCTGGAGCAACTGAGTCCACCTGGCCTCGGCCTCGAAGAGGTTCTGGAATGAGGTGGCCGTTGCCTGGGCCGCTTACTGCTGCTTCTCCAACTCTAAAATGTAAATATTGAGTTAGCATAAGCCAGGGACCTCGACGCCAAGGCCAGAACATAACGAGAGGTTTACCCTCAGAGTGGGTCTGCCAACCCACGACCTTATCACGCAGCTCCCCGCACGTCTTCTCAGATGCTCGAAGAGCCTCGTCCCTATCTTGGAGCGCCGCCCTCAGTGCCTCAACCTCCCGGCTGGTTCCCGAGAGAGCCTCGTCCCTCTCTCGGACCGTCCCTGTCAACGTCACAACCTCGTCCTCCAAGGTTCTGACGCGAGCGGACGCCATCCCAACCTGGACGTTGTGGGCATCGCACTGACCGCCGACTAAGGCGATATCCTCCTCGAGCTCCTTCACACGCGCCAGCAGCGGCACGAGGTCCTCGTGAGCTTTAGCCGCCTCTTCCCGAGCCCTTGCCGCGTCTTCACGCGCCTTAGCCTCGGCTTCCCGGGCCAGCGCCGCCTCCTCCCTAACCACTGTGTGGGCAACGCGGAGCTCGCCCGTCTCGGCGCTCTTCTAGGATAGCCGCTCGTTGGCTTCCTCGACCAGGGCCCGTTGACGGGCAAGCGCCGCCCACACGCCGCTCTCATGACGAATTAAGAGCGACTTGCGGTGGGAACACTCCTTGAGCTCCTGACCACTGTTAAAACCCAAAAATTAGAACCAAGAAAAAGGGAAGGACAAAACGAAGGAAAAGACTAACAAACCCGGCTTACCTCAAAAGCCTCCGACATACCCCGCACCAGGGTATTCGAGAGCATGCGCAGGGACTGCAACGAGTGCTTTCGGAGTCCCTTGAGGTACTCCTAGTGTTGCACCTCGTCCTTGTCGTCAAGCGCGAAGAAGGGCTCAGCGCTAGGGTTGGACGCGTCCCTGAATTCAAGGGTCGACCGGCCCTAGCGCGGAAGCTCCTCCTCTACCCGCACCAGCGCCAACCTGGCAAAGTCAGGCCACCTGGCCGATGCCTCGGCCTGGTCATCCCCTAATGCCGCAGAGGTACCAGGCCGATCCGAGGCCTCGGTCTCGACGTCCACCTTCTGCTTTCCTTTGTCAGCAGGGGAGTCGTCGATGGTGAGGTCGATCAGGGCTGGGGTCGACCCTTGCGGCAGGGCTGGCGCCTCGACTGTCGGCACCACCGCCTGTACGATAGGCGGTGGCACGACCGCCCCCCGTTCCACCTTGACCGTCGGCTCCGTCGGCCGGTCCTGCTGCGGCTATGGCTCTTCCGGCTGCGCCGCCTCTTGCCCCACCTCTGGCGGGGCCTCCACCACCTCCTTCGACTTTTCAACATCCGCCTGCCCCGCATCGCGAACGGATGTTTCGGCCTCAGCGGCCTCGACGGTCGCCTAGGTCATTGCGGTCGACCCAGGTTCTAACCCACCAGCGCCGGGCACCCCGAGCCTGGCGTCGCCTAGGACTGCCTCAGCCGGCCCTGACCCCTACACGGCGACATCAGAACCAGCGACCTCCTGGGTGCTTGACCCCATCTTGGTAGCCACCTCCCTCAGCCTAAGCCGCTCCGCCGTAGCCTAGTACTTGGCAACCCAGGCAGCGGCGTCGGCCACCGTCCGCATCATTAGGGTGGCGCCCGACCTGAGCACCTTGACGGGAGTCAGAACCGCGAGCTCCGCCTTACGCTTATGGCTGAGCGACAAACAAATGTGTCAGAACAAACAACAGGATCGCCAATGATGGAAAAACAAGATGAAAAACTTACCCGGATAGGGGAACCAGGGGCCTAGACCCTGGCAGGCCCGAGCCACCTGACGGCACCTGCGACGGCCCTACCGTTGAGCCTCCTGTCGGTCGGGTGCTCCTCGAAGCCTGAGCTAACGGGGCATCCGAGGATCTTTGCGCTACCGAGGCTATTTGGCCTCGAGTCCTTACGCCCATCAATGGTGCCCTGGCTTCTAACGTCGATGCCGCTGCTCCAACCACCGGCTGAGCCTGAGGCGATCAGGCTCGCGGGATCGGCGCCACTAACCCCTCTTGTGGGGCCCCAGATGAGGTAGCTCCTGTCGTTGAAGGACCCGCTCCGGTCTCTCTCTCTCTCCTAGCTCTCCCTCCCCCTCAATGGGCCCCGAGGCTTCCCTCGATGCCCGGGAGGTCGACCCACCGATGGGCTCCAGCAGGGGCCGCACGTTGGGGAGGTGCGCCAGATAAGTCATGGTATCGTACCGCGACCCAGCGTCATCGTCGCCGTTGTCTTCATCCTCCCCCGAGACCGTCTCGGAGGGAGACTCCTCGAGCGGGAGCCCGTCGAGGCTCTGTTGGCGAAGGCGCTTCTTCAGCGCCTCCTGCTCGAGGGCCTTCCGGACTTGACGCTTCTTGGCAGCGTCCTTCTCCTCCTTCTTCTGGGCCACCAAGAGGCATCGAGCCTCCCGGGCGACTCGATCTTCCAGAACCGGCGGCCGTGTTTTCTTGACCGCCGACAGATCCTGCACACGGGCCTCGACCAAATTAGTCGAACGAATCTAGAAGCAAAAAAACTTAAGACTATCAGAAACAGCACTCACCAGGGGCTCAAAACCTTGGGTGGGCGCATCGGGACCCTGTCGATGTCCTCCTGCCAGAAACTCCCTACCATCCACCACGCACGCCGGGCGACCACGTCGAGGCAAAGGGACTCGTGCGACATCCGACTCCCCTCTAGCGATGCGTCTGGCGTCATCTCATCGAGCCGGAGCCAGCGCTGCGTCAGCGGCAGCACCCTCCGGTGATGGAACGCAGCGGCCACCATCCCCGCCGTCAACCCACGCTGATGGAGTCTCCTCAACGCGTCAAGGAGCGGCTCTAGCTTCGGCTTGTCATCTTCAACAACGTCATACGTCCAGTTCTCCTCACACGACATCAGCACCCGGCCAGAGAACTTCGGTAGCTGGTCGCTGTCGTTGCGCAAGTAGAACCAGCCGTCATGCTAGCCGCTGTTCGACGAAATCAGCTGCGCCGGGATATATTGGTCGCCTCGACCCGACCGAACTTGGAGGGTGCAGCTCCCCACACGCACTGCGCGCCACACTCCTCGCTCACCCGCCTTCTTGGTGAAGTGCTCCGCCCTGAAGAGGTGGAGCCACAGATTCCATTGTGGCTCCATCCCCAGGTATCCCTCACAGACCGCCGCGAAAATGGCAGCCTGCGAGATGGAATTGGGGGCGAGGTGGTGCAGCACCACCTTGTAGTAGTGGAGAAGCGCCCACATGAAGTGGCTGGCTGGCATGCTGAACCCCCTCTCGTGGAAGGCCATAAAGCTCACCACATAGCCTTCTAGAGGCACCGGTTCCCAGTTGTTGGACGGCGGCACTCTCCACTCTGGCTGAGTCCGGCTCGCCCTTGGCCGCAGAAGCCCGTCGCGAACCAACTCTTCCAGCTTCCTCTCTGTCACCGAGGAACAGGCCCAAGCATCCACAGGGAGGATCTGACTCTTGCCCGCCATTATTGTCAGAGAAACGGCGCACGACAGGCGAAGGAACGACGGCGGCGCAGGACGGTGGCTGAAGGGCGTAAAGAAGGAAAAGGGGGCGAAGAAGGCAAGGAAGGCAAAAACGCAAAGGGCCTGTAGGGGTAAATGGAACCCTGGGCCTAGCTCTTATACCCCGATGGAAGGACAACGGGCGGGCGAAAAGGTAGGAGCAGTTTCCACATTCAATGACCTTACCTAACCGCTCCCTCAAAATCTGCAGATATGGGTACGTGTCTGCCATACACTCCGTAACCGTCGCACTATGCCACCCACTACAGCACTGATCTCGCTTCCCCTCCTAAAAGGATGCGCTCAAAATGGGCAGGAGAAGGATCTGCGGACGGATATTCCCAGACGCATGGGTAACGGGCTCCGAGCCCGATATAAACCTTGAGGGATCGAAAGCTGGCCCTCGACCAGGGTTCGACAGCTGCCCTAGAGTACCGGAGTTAGGGACGACTAGGGACGCGCCCGTACAAGGCCAGGGCTCGAGCCACGCTCTCGAGGTGCCCCCAGACGTATTCGAGGCTAAAAGAGAGGTTGACGGAGGAATCCCCTCGGAGGGAGGCATCGAGCCCTCGAATCCTATCACAAGGAATCGAGATCCACACGACTACTCTTTAGCATCTTTGAGAGCGCCTCCGCGGCCGCTAGCCGACTCCTACCGAATGGAGCACGGGCTCACACTCGAATTCCCTGTTAACAGCTCACCGGAGACCGTCAGAACTCGCCCAACGAGGGTAGTATGATGTTCCCCACCCCTCCTCCCTTTTTCCTAAAAAGGGAGCGTGAGGGTCGAAACGATAAAAGACGGCCAAGACTCTGATCGACCTCACGCGCACGAGGCTCAGGGGCTCGGCCGTAGAAAGCCAAACTTCGAACGAAAGAAGATAGAACACGTTACGATACAAGAGCATTCCCCAATAAAGCATACAAAAGACCTCGGAGGAGTCAAAACACTCCACCGAGGCCTCGGGGGCTACACCTGGCGGGTGCGCTCGCGCGCACCCACCAGAAAAGGTTACAACGCTACGACTCCAGTTCATGAACCGCTGAGCCTCTGTGAGAGTGACCCACACTCACCCAAAGGCTCGGGGGCTACTGTCGGGTACCTACAGTTAGGGGTACCCACAATCCACGATTAAGAAAAACAATAACCGCTACCCATAAACGGGACGAGCCAAAATAGCTAACGAGACGCCTCGACTACGTTTTGACTCGTACGAGGCACACTCGACGGGACGCCTCGACTATGTTTTGACTTGTACGAGGCACGCTCGACGGGACGCCTACGGGACACCTCGACTATGTTTTGACTTGTACGAGGCACGCTCGATGGGACGTCTCGACTACGTTCCGACTCGTACGAGGCACGCTCGACAGGACGCCTCGACTACTAGGAAATCTCCGACTCGCACGACCCCGGGTCGGGTCGCTCGACCCGCCTTATTCACCAAACTCTAAGACAAAAGTCGGAGCATTTAATGCGACTACCAACTACTTCCTACCGTCATGGCTACAGCGATAACCGGCATGGAAGCAGTATCAGTGTCAAATCTCACTTTTTATCGCCCATCCCGGGATGGAAGGTGAAAACCTATCACTATACGCACCATATTGTGCACCGTTTTGCTACTGATCACCCTCGAGGGAGGATACGACAAGGATCGTACCCCACGATCTCGGGGACTCCGCCTTATCCACCCGTCCTCGACCCGTCCTCGGCCCGTCCTCGACCTAGCCTCGACCCACCACCGGTCAACAGGGAAGAAAGGCCGACGTGGCACAGGACTCGGGGTCTTTTCACTGTCTCGTCCTCTATGTCACCATGGTGTCCAGGGATGGCCGGCCATTCCAGGGGCACGTCGCTACAACCACCTCCATAGGGATCGACAAAACTTCACCTCAAAGGCATCCTCGGCATCCCTGCCTCCTCTTACCCTATAAAAGGGTAGGCCGGGGCTCTACAAGGGGGAGCAGACGAACAATGAACAATAGACAACGAAAAACCAGTCTCTATCTCACCAAAGAAGATCAACATCTCAAGCAATCTCCTTTGTAATCTCACTTTTCCTTTGAGACCTGGGCTCGGTTCTCTCTCTCATAGCTTGTAACCCCTACGCAAGCACTTAGGTGCAAGGAAATACAATACTCCCTCCTCCCCGTTGGACGTAGGGCCTTCTTTTGCCCGAACCAGGATAAATCCCTGTGTATCCTCCTTGCATCACTATTGTAAGGTCCAAATAGGCTAGAGGGGGGTGAATAGCCTAATTAAAACTTCTATAAGAATAACTTAACCACACGTTAGTACGAAAGGTGGCGAAGCAAATGCACTAGCTCTAACTAATTAAGCAAGCCACCTACACAAGTCTAGAACAAGGCTATTCACTAAACACAACAACAACTACAAGATAGATAGAAGAAGTAATGCAAGAGAAGAGTTTCAAGTGATTATACCGCCGTGTAGAGAAGAGAAATACCAATCAATTAATCATACAATAGAAAACCTCAGGAAGAGAATGACACAAGAATTTATCCCGAGGTTCACTTGCTTCCCGGCAAGCTACTCCCCGTTGTGGCGATACACCCACTTGTCGGTTCGCAAGCTAATCGACTATCAAGAGTCGAGCACTCGGCGGGCGCCGCACAACCGCACACAAGATGGAGATCCTCCAAGCCACGAGCTCCACTAGAGTATCCAATTTGTGAACTCCCACGGGGAAGGATCAAGAACCCCTTACAACACTTGGTGAGGGCTCCAACAATCTCCAATTGCGAGCTCAATCACCTCCACTGCTCCAAGCCGTCTACCGTGTCGAGAAACACGGAAGAGTAACAAGAAATCCACAGCAACTCGAAGATCAAGTGCCTCTAGAATGCAACTCTCAAGCAATGCACTTGAATCTCACTCAATCTCACTCAAGATGTAAAACTAATCAAAGAGATGAGTGGAGGGGTTGTTCTCTAGCTCAAAGGATGTCTCTAAGTCTCAAAATGTGCAAGAGATACCCTCAAACCCTGGACATCTTCTATTTATAGCGAAGGGGTACGCAGCTAGCCGTTACCGGACGACGCAGTTCAAAACGTATTGACCGGACGCACAGGTCAAGGTGACCGGACGTGTCCGGTCACTACAGGACAAGCATGAACAGTGCGCGTCAGAAGTTACCGTTGCTATGACCGGACGTGCTCTAGCGTTTGACCGGACGCGCTGCACCTGGCGTCCTGTCGGAGTCCAGTAAGCTCCCACCGCGACCGGACGCGTCCGATCGCACATGACCGGACGCGCCGCGCGTCCGATCATCACTCCGCTGCGCTCTGCCCCTCTGGACGTCTAACCGGACGCTCCGGTTCCGTGAGGGACCGGATGCGCCGGTCGCGCGCTTTTCTTCTGCGCATATGAGAACTGACCGGACACGCTGGTCAGGCCAGACCAGCGTCCGATCACAAACCCTCGCGCCTGACAACTGCTGAGAACTGACCAGACGCGTCCGGTCAAACCGTGACCGCGTTCGGTGCAGCGTCCGATCACCACAGTGACCGCCGTTTGCCTCCGTTTCTTTTCCAACTTCTGGCGCAGTAGAAAATAGGCGTTTCACTTCCCCAAAAAGCGCCGAATCCCGCCTCGCAAGCTCGGCGGGAGGGAGAGAGGAACCCAAACCCCTCTCTACCGCTTAAACTCCACCGCCTTCGCAAAAGTGCTAACACCACCAAGTGTACACCACCATGTGCATGTGTGTTAGCATTTCACAAACATTTTCTAAGGCGTTATATTAGCTATTTACTAGATCCTAATGCATATGCTCAACACAATGATCTAGTGGCACTTGATTCTCGAGCTAACCGTGATTGCCCCTCTTGATAGTCGGCTATGTATCCTAAACCCGGTCAATCACTTCTCTACTCATCTTAGACCGGCAAAAGGAAAACCCTATGGTTATACCTTTGCCTTGCGCTCTTAGATCTTTCTCCTCCACTTGATCATCATGTCCTTCATTTTATGTGCATCTCCACCATGATCATCATTTCATGTCCATGCACCATCTCTTTGTGATCTTGTGGCCACCACTCCTTGCCACATACACCTTCATCACATGTGTTGCTTATGCCTAACTCAAAACACTTAACACATGGTATTAGCAACTTGGTGTCATTAATTACCAAAACCAAACTTGGGCTTTCAACCATCCAGATTAGGGACACACAGTATTTGATTCACTCGTTGGCTTAGGACCCCCACGGGACCGAACGCCGACAGTAGTCTAGTTTTATTCCAAATCATCCAAGTTCACCGCAACAACCCGTGGAGTATCATTCTAATATTTTTAAAATAGCTAGTGGATAGCTACATTCTTGCAAGAAATGATCCTTAACTTGTTCTTTTCATAGTTATTGTTCTTTGTTTATCTTTTTGTTTCGGTTTGTGCTATTGACTTTACTTTTTCTTATTGTTTATTCTTAATAGTATCAGATTAACCCACTCTCTCTAGCGAACTGATCACAGATCATTTGGTTGGGTTTCCTGTGGTGGAACCTGCCCACCCGGGTTCAAGTACTTAACTTGGCACGAGCGCTCGTATTTTCCTGGATTTATTCCAAGATTTAACGGCGCTATGCTTTCAGTGGTAGCCGACGTCCCCGTCGACAGCGAGAGCGAGGCGCCTGTGGTGACTTCATGAATCTCAAGATTTGCTGTCTCAGTCCTTCGGAGGTGCTCATAGGGGTAGGATTTGCGTACATGTGTTCATAGAGATGAGTGTGTGCGCGTGTTGTAGGTGTCTAGGACGTGTGTAATTCTAAAAAAACCCACTCTCTCACTCACTCTCTTGAGAAACAGATTAACCCACTGTTGCGTTTCTTAAAGGAAGTGATGGTGCCGAACTGTGTGGAAGGTCATTGGGCCTAAGACTAGCCGCAGTGGGTACTCTAAAACGATATTCTAAAACTTTAGAGTATGAATATAGAGTAAAAACTGTTGCACTGGGTACTCTAAAACGATACTCTATTCTTTCTCTCACTCTATATTTAGAGTGGTACAGTGCTTACTCTATACTCTATAGTGGCGGACCCCACTAGCTAAACAAAGAAAAAAAATGCTATAACTCACAAACAAAAATCCAAATTAAATTTCGATTGCATCATTAAATTCGTCTCAATAAATCCTTCAAAACTAGATTACACATGAATATATTTATATAAAGTGACAAGTGGGTCCTACAGCGGATAGAGTGGATAGAGGATGATATAGAGGATGGATGGGTGCGGGAGAATTGAGTATAGAGGAGAGAATCTTGCTGACTAGGACGTATAGAGGATGAATATAGAGGTCCATGAGTGCAGGTAGTCTAATACGCGCCATGTCCCTACAAGTGGCATAATTCTAATTTATTGGGCTACTCAGACTTGTTGGGCCTCAGAAGCAAAGTTAGTGGGTGTTGGGTTTGAGGAGTTAAAGTTTAACAAACACTGTATCACTTTCGTCTTATTTGATAAAAAGTTTTCAATCTTAGACTAATTATGCTTAATAGATTCGTCTCGTAAATTATTCCTAATCTATGCCGACATGCATACAATTAGTCTACATTTAGTACTCCATGCATTTGAGAAAATATTGATGTGATAGGAGTTAAACTTTAACAAGTTGAAACTAAACATCATGCCCTTAGTCCGATTTTCAGCCCACCGGGTAGATGACACGATCCCGGTCTGGTGGGGCACATATCTCCCTCCTCACCTGATCTGATCGGAGGATCTCCACGGTGGCCCGGCTTAACAGACAGACGGCGACGGCGGCAGGAGTCGGGATCCGATCTACCCGTGCCATCTCGCCGTGCACGAGGCCGCCGGCAAGGCAACCACCACCCCCAAAGGGCCAAAGCGCCTCGCGGCCGTGCGCCCGTGCGCTACCAACAAAAGCCTGCGCGGTCGCGCACGCTGCTGCCTCGCATGCAAGCCCACACGTAGGCGCGCGCCCCAGCAGGAGGCACAGCACCGGCGCCGCGGCCCCCAGCGGCCACGCCAGCTTTTACCTCGGCACGCCCATCGAAACCCACTTGTTCACATCCTCCTACTCTCTGCTGCTCTACCCACCCTGCCACCCACCCCCCGCCCGCCGCAAGCAGGTTTTTTTTTATGTGCTCAGCACATGTTATCCTCATCGTTCAGTTTGCATCGAGATATGTGCTTTAGAAGAGAGTGCAAAAACTTAGGGGGGAGAGTGCTGAGCATGAATCTCGAAGCACATTTAAACGGTAGGAGATAGCGCGTGCTGAGTACATATGTGCTGCAATACATATTCACCGCCCACGTCACGTTACCAGCCAGCACCAGAGCACCCGAGGACATCACACCACCTAGAAAGAGAAATACTCCACAAAACCGGAAGCCGGCGGACCATCTGGTAGAAAAGTGAAGCACACAGGTTGGCGGTCCCTCTCGCAGTCTCGCCCCCACTTCCTCTCCTCTCGCTTTCTCCTCTCTTCTTGTGATCGCCACCGGCCAATATTCCAGCTCGAGAGAAGCGCACGGCAGGCCGCAGGCGAGAAGAAAGTGCCGACGCCTCGTTTCCCTTGTACGTCTCCTCGGCCCTTTAACCTTCGTATCTTCTTGTTCTCTTATCTTTCCACGATACGTCCTGATAAGGATCACAGCTGTTGCTGACAGGCACGCACTGCTCGCCGGGATACGCTCTCCCGTTCCGCGAGCAAGCTCTCTGGCGCGGCGACACTTCCTCCAAGAGCTCGCCGCCGGCGTGAGGGGTGGTCGCCGTCCGGCTCCGGCAGTCCGCGGGGCCCGCGGAGCATAAAGGCCGGACGCAGCGAAGGGGAGGAAGAGGAAGCAAGTGGCCGCGCCGGGTACTGTTGCGGTATTCTCCGGAACACTCTCCATCCACCAAGCAGCAGGTCAGAAATTCCTCCTTCCTTCCTTCTCCAATCCCTCCTTGTCTTTCTTTCTCTTGCAACGACAAAAAAAAGGGTTGGGCCAGTGATGTCACGCGATTCGATCGAAAGCGAGTCGGAAAAGCCGTGTAGCTCGCACTCGCAGCGCGTCGCATTCGCATCAATGAACGGTCTAGAAGGGGAACGGGGTTCTGTCTCCATGGATGATGCCATGAATTGGCTTCCTCATTTCGGGCTCTGGCCCTGTTGCATGTCTCAGCAGAGTTCAGGTTTTGCGATGCTCTCTTTTTAGGAGAAAGCATATTGGTCTCTCGTTCTCTCGGCCCTTGTTTAGTTCCCCTAATTCTCTCCAAATTTCACTATGTAAAAAGAAGATTTTCTGTCACATCAAAATGTCGGTAAATGCATAGAGTACTAAATGTTGATGAAATCAAAAACTAATTGCACAGTTTTATTGTACTTTGCGAGATGAACATTTTAAGCCTAGTTAATCAAAATTTAGATAATTTTTACCAAATACAAACAAAAATACTACAAGAATTATGATACAGTGTTTTTCTCCCCAATTCACCGAGCGAAACGAGACCTCAGTAAACTGCAAGCGCTAGCCACTTATATCAGCCGCAAAGCCATCGGACGACTATTTTTCCTGACCGGAGACCTCATTGACCTTTAGACGCATCGTTTTCTCCTAGAGCTTGATAAACGCATATGATGAGTGCGGGTAGTCTGAGTCGGCAGCTTAGACGATAAACGAGTCGTATGGAACAGTGTGCCTTGAGATGTAAGTACATGTACAGTAGTATACTCGTATACACACGCGACCGCATCCGTCTGTCGCTTTCATAAGCGCCAAGCTTATGATCCAACTCCATGGGAGCCGGAGCCGGGCTCCCTTTTTTTCTTTTCTGAAAATAAAAAAGAAATCGTCACAGCATAGGAAAACGCCAGCACGCTGCACGGAATCTCCAACTTGTGGCTCGTGTTGCTCGGCGTCTGCCCTCTGCAGTGCAGCTGGAAAAGGAGACACGCACGCTGGCCGGACCTCTGGCCATGTTTAGATGCCGATTCGGGCGGTCCCGATTTACTGTGTTGCACGGTAGTAATTTTGTTTTTATTTGGTAATAATTATCCAAACATTGATTAATTAGGCTTAAAATATTCGTCTCGCAAAGTACAATAAAACTGTGCAATTAGTTTTTGATTTCATCTACATTTAGTACTCCATATATGTGCCGATATTTTGATGTGATGGGAAATCTTCTTTTTACATAGTAGAATTTGGGGTTGAATTTGATAGGTAAACCAGGCCTCTGCTAGCTTCTGGTAGAGCGTCACGTGAGCCTAACCGTGGGTAGGGCCCACGTTCAGTGACTAGTGCCCCGATTATTGTTCTTCCTTGGATGGAGGAATCTTCCACGTGCGGAGAATATTCAGTGGAGTCTGTTCGAAGCAAATATTTGTACTTGGATCCAGCATACAAGTGGTATTCAGTTTTAGGAGTAGGAGTACCATGCAATATCCTCTTCAAGTTCCAAATCTTTTGCTATGCTGGATCCAAGTTGTCTGCTGAGATCTTTGATACCACTTAGATCTGTATGTTCATATCCAGCCCAGTCACGTTAGATCTAATCTAACACCAACACCGTCTTTAATTCTTTATTACTTTTTGCTTACCAATTCTCCAAACTCACTGCTAGTCCAAGATGCTTATGATTAATGTCCAATAATCAGTGCCTACAACTAAAAGGAACCCACACGGAGCAACTGAATACTGAGTAGTTTGTGCTGGTTAGCGGGTAGTCAGTCTCTAGACCGAATTATAAGATTAGCAATGTTATCAGGTCAAGTTGAAAACACATTTTAAGCTCTACATTTGCTAATCTTCATCATGTGCACACTTTTTTTCTTTTGCTATCGCACATGGCCTGATAATTTGCTTTGGCATGCAGGTGTGTTTTCAAAATGCAGTCATCTGTGATGGCGTTCTTCCCTAGCGTTGCCACGGCAAAGCTGGAGCTGAATTCTCTGTACAGGAAATATGTGGATATGCTTGGTATATCGTTAAACAACTCTGCCGTTGGCTGCCATCTCACCCGCAAAATGGCGCACCTTCCTGTTCTGTTGATCGATCGTACATTTTTCAGTACTGGTACTGCTATTCAGAGTATTGCCACCAGCTACGGAGCTCTTATTCGTAGGTGGTTACTAAACAGAACTTCTCTTGTACAGGTCAGTTGCTGAATGCACTCAAGAGAACAGTCTTTGTATACTGCTTTATTTCAATTTATTCGTGATATTGACACATCTCTCTAACTGGACAATTTGGCAGCGCACGTTGATTTCCCGTGCTATGAGTTCACTGTCTTGGTGTGGCTCCTTGCCATTCTTTGTCAGCATAGTTGTTCTAATGACCAAGCTCTGTGGCTGCACTATGATCCCGAAACATTTTTGTGGTCGGCAATTCGTCCTTGGTCATAGTGATAACCTCCGTGGAGAATCAGTTTTGGTCATGGATAATAATGAATTGGGCAATGATCAGACCTTCTTATCAAGTTTGCTTGGGCGCAAGCGAGATTATGTCGGCCTAGCACTTCAGTGCATCTGTCACCCTGCTTGTTTGAAGGTTGTTGATATCCCACAAAAGAAGCTCAGCTTCAGCAGGCAGTGGACACGGGGTGGTCATGACACAAGTGCAATTTGGAAGATCATGGCGAGCAATGAGCAATACTTGGCATGCATGATAGTCCTGGCGGCCTTGCAGCTCTTCCTGCGGCTAACCAGAGTGAATGTTACCATTCTGTTCTTGCCAATGCTGTCCCGAGCCATAAGTTCCAGGAGCAGCCCAGCGGTGATCGGTAACATCGTGCTGGTTTTGGTGAACTCCTGCGGAGTTCTTGGATCTGCGCTTTCAGTGAAACAGTTTGGCCGGGAGGTGACGTTCGCCATCAGTGCCATCGTGATGGTAATTTGCCAGGTAACTTAAAGAAGAACTAAGGAAACTAAAAATTTTAGAATATCAAATGTTTTCTTGGAACAAACAACTGACATTGTTCATGGTTCAATTTTGTCTGGAAGGTTGCAATTCCATTGATCCTAGAAGTTCAGATTGGAGTTGGTGGTGGAACTCGCATGCCGACGGGTTACACGACAGCGATGTTCGTCCTGACTTGTGTTGTCTCCTGTGGCCTCAGCTGGTCATGGGGTTCTTTCTTCTGGACCTTCCCTGGTAGGAAGGTTCACTCGGCTGGACAGGTTCTGGCCATGGCTGTGAACCTGGGCGTCTGCTTCGCCCAGATGCAGTACTTCCTGCTGATGCTATGCAGGCTGAAGAACGCCACTCTTGCATACTATGCACTGTGGATCTGGTCATGATTCGTAATCAGCTGAGGAAAATGCGTAGCTAGATGAGTGTGTGTTAACTCTGGTTACTTGAGTGGGTTAGTTTGGTGGATGTAAATATTTCTCTTTCCACTTCTTTATCTTGGCCTGGTTTGTACAGTTTTGGTGCCATTTCGGATGGCTTCGCAGATCGCAACTGTAGAGTTTGGCTGCGGCACTTCCTATGCTAGTTTCTGTTCTACTAATTGTGGCGCTCATTCAAACTGTTATGGATAGCATGGTCACTACAGGATTATCAGTAAGCCCAATTTTCAGATACGTGACTGACCAATCTGGCAATGGAACAACCGTAGGCCTACATCTTTATGCAGGGCCGATTCGTGCAGCTACTGCCTACTAATAATAATTGGTACTAATCAAGTACTCTCTCGGTCTCAGAAATCTGGATACAATTGTGCTAGAAAACAATATGAATTTTAACTAAATTCGTATAAAAAGATACTAATATTTATTATATTAAACAAATATATCATAACATATATTTCAAAGTATATCTATTTGGATTTTTTTTATTTGGCTAAGTTTAAAATAGTATTATTCGATTTATCATAAAATATGTTTTCAGAGAGTACTATTTAGAGTCATACATGTTGATAATATTTTCGATAAACTTTATTAAGTTTCTAATAATTTGATTTTAATTATATCTAGAATTGCATTATTTTTGTGACAGTGGTAGTACACAATTATCTCACGATTCTCTGAAGGTACAAATTAGCCAACCTTTTTAGCCTTATAGCATGGGTTTCACATTATTATTGGTTTTTCTAATCTGCAGGTATTGGTACACCTGGATGTCAAGGAGATACCCCAAGAACAATATTATGCCGTGGTGGATGAAGAATGACTCTGAACCTGTTGACACCAATGATGCTAAGAGCACTTTTGATATACTTGGTGGGTCCACTGACCGTTTAAAGAAAAGGATTCTACTAACCCGAGTGCTTGAGGTCGTGTCCGGAACAAGAGTGCTTAGCGAAACATTTATACAAGCCATGGCAGCCGATGCATTCAGTGGGAGTACACCCTCACGGAGTCACGGTGTAGGATCCCCGGCTGCTCACGCACATGCACATGATATCCATATCATTGGTTTACAGTTAGTCACTACTACCAGTGCTCCAAGTCATATATTGAGTGCTCCTCTTTCGTTGTCCAGACAGACCGACAAAGAAGGGAAGACATGCTAATTCTAGTCTTAGATCATGGAAGGAAGAGCAGAAGAGAAAGCATCGGCAGAGCATAGATGAAGAGAACCCAAGGGGTAACAAGACCCATTTGATTGCCCTTTTTTCTTTTTTTTTTCTTTTTTTTTTGAGTCCAGCCTCCAGGGTACCATTCTCCATGTAAGGGTAGATGAGCTCATGAGCAGGTGGTCCTTGCTAGTGTGACAGCAAGGAGCTCCTGCCGGACTCGCCCGTGCCTCCTCCTTTGCCAGCATGAAGAGCCCGGCAGGATGCCCTATCAGACCGGCGCCCAGGCAGCCAGCGCCCATAGTGGGTTTGGCGTCTAGGCACTCGGGCTGTCGCAGCTCCGCGCGACGACTCCCGACCACGCAACTTTGCCCGCCGACTCCCACCTGTGCCTGCCACCGTCCTGCCGCTCTAGCCTGCATCACCTGCCTCCCGCCATCCCCACCCTTGGAACGCAAGCCGGTGGCCGGATCCAGGCGCTAACACCGCCGCCGGCCCCTATCCTCCGCTAGCTGCTGAGGGAGATGGAGAAGGGACAGACGGGGGGCGTCTTTTTTTTAAGCCTTTTTTTCGAAAGATTCTCTCAAATATGCTTCTGATGGAAAGATTTTAAAAAATGGATCCTTGTCTTGACGTCATAGTCGTCAGCGCCGAGATATAACGGCATGGCCCTGCCGTCGTGGCGTTGACGTGGCAGGGAGTGCATGAAGCCATGGATCTTGGCGCCAAGCTCCCAGTAAAAACGTATTCTTCTTCCTTTTCCTTTCCCTCTCTCTTTCTTCTTCGACCGTGTCCGCCCGAACGTCGACGACGGTCGCCGGCCCGCCCGCGCCGCCGACCGTGCCCGGCCGCCCGCACCCGCGCCCGAGCGCCGCGCACCTGCGCCGTGCCGCGCGCCCGGCCGCCCGCGCCGCGCCGTGCCGCGTCCCCGGCCGCCCGCCCGTGCCCCGGCCGCGAGCGCCCTGCCGCGCGCGCCCGCGCGGCGCCGCCTCGGCCGCACGTTGCTGCTCGTCGCTCGCATCTCAAGCGTCGGCATCTCCGTTTCTACACAAGGTAAACTACTTTGTTGTTCTTACTTAATAATAGTAAGTTAGTTAGTTATAAAGCTAGTTAGTTAGTGTATTATAGATTAAGATTGATGGATACTTTATATAGTTACTTAGTTATTTAGTTAGTTAAATAGTTATATAGTAAGTTACGGAGATAGTTACTTGACATAGTTAGTTATTAGTACTGTGTTGTTAGTAGTAGTTATTAGTTATGAATACTTAGTAGTTAGTAGTATTTAGTATTTACTTTTTGTGTATATTGTAGTAAAGCAATTGTGCTTCGTTATGTTTGGGAACTAGATGGACAACCTAGTGAGCATATATCATGGAGGAACTGTGGAACGAGATCGCTATGGATATGTTGAGTTTGTTGACATGCAAAGTGTGCATGTGCTATTCAATGAGAAACTATCATTTAGTGAGTTGACTGTAAGGGCTCATGAAGAGGTACATTGCTATGGAGATGATGACATCATAGTTGAGGGTGTACTTCACCTAGGTTTCCCTCCCAACATGCTAAGGAAGATGATCCTAATAGGGTGTGCAGATCAGTGGGACAACTATGTTAGATCGGCTATGAAAAGCCAATTCCAAAGTTTGAACGTGGTTGTGCATCGGGTGCTCGTTGATCCCATCCCTCTTGGGTTGTCCCCGCCAATGGGTGAGCAGGCTTTTTTTGAACCTCCCGTCCTGAAACGTGATGTGGATGCTAAGGTTCCGCCTATCGTTCCCGATGCGCAATATGCCCCCAATGATGTGGCACATCCTCCTCAGGAGATCCCTTTGACACAGAATCATCCGAGTAAGTGTCAATTAGGCATCGTTTTATCTTTGTAGCAGAAGTCTCTTCTTCTCATCCACTTTTCTTATCATCTCCTCTTATTTATGGCTATGTTGTAGGAGACGTTCCCGATAATGAGGGTGCTCCTCCTGCTGATGCTCAAGTCCAGATTGGTGATGGAATCCGTGCCTCCAATAGTGTTGAAATTATGAATGATTCAGAGCCATATGAGATTGTAAGGGTTGTTGATTCTGACGATGATCGTCCCGTTGGAGAGCTCACGTAGAGTGACGTTGAGATGCTGAGGCGTATTTTTCCCGACCGCCGTGATCCTGTGGTTCATGAGTTCAGTGATCTTACTCATTCAGATCAGGCATGTGCCGAAGGACATGAAAATGAGCTGCAAAAAGCTCTAGAGGCTGGTCCTAGTATGGAGATAGAGAAGGGGGGATTTTCAATGACCTCCCTGCATTGAAGAGGTGGTTGCAGGCGTTTGCAGTGATAAGCAAGAGATCGTACAAGGTCCTGCATTTTCATGTGGAGCGGCGTTACATGGTTGTTTGTGACAAGGAACGCTGTCTATGGAGGGTTTGTGCAAGAAAGCAAAAGGTCTCCGGAAAGTGGAAGATCACAAGAGTTGTCGGGCCACACACTTGTTCTTCACATGACCTCAGCATGAAGCATCGGCAGTTGACATCTACCCTTATTGCCAAGCGGTTGATGAAAGTATTACAGGGTGAGCCGAACATGAAGGTCAGGACAATTATCAAAATAGTTAATGAGGTGTATGGAGGATATGACATATCTTATGGCAAAGCCTGGAGGGCTAAGTAGCGGGCATGGAAGATAATATATGGGGACTGGGAGGATGGCTACGAGCAGCTTCTAGTACTTCTCAATGCAATCAAAGCAGTAAATCCAGACATGCATTATGAGTACATCCCTAGGCCAGACGCATAGAAGGATGAGAGGCAGATATTCTTCCGTGCTTTCTGGTGCTTCCCTCAGTGTGTCGAGGCATTTAGGCACTGTCGTCTAGTCTTCTCCATTGATGGTACATTCTTGATTGGCAAATATCGTGGCACACTTCTCGTAGCCATATCGTGTGACGCAAACAACAAGCTTGTTCCTTTAGCATTTGCTTTGGTTGAGAGGGAGAATAATGATAGTTGGGGATGGTTCTTGAGGCTAGTCCGGATACATGTGGTTGGGCCTGACAGGGAGGTCGGCATCATATCTAATAGGCACCAGGACATACTTAATGCTGTGCGAGAGGAGATAGAGGGGTATGCACCTTTGCACCATCGTTGGTGTACTCGGCACCTTGCTGAGAATCTACTCCGGAAGGATGGTGTGAAGGATAATTTTGATCTTTTCCAGGAGGCTGCTCTACAGCTTGAGGATAGGAATTTCTAGAGGAAGTTAGAGGAGGTCAGAACTGCATCTAATGCCGAAGGTAGACAATGGCTGACAGGTTTGATGAGAGATGTGGACAAATGGACAAGAGCTCACGACGCAGGTGGCTGGAGGTACGAGTTTCAATGCAGCAATATGGCCGAGTCTTTTAATAAGCTGTTGCTGGGGATTCGTGGTATGCCCGTGAACGTTATCGTTCAATTCACATTCTACAAGCTTGTTGCCTGGTTCAACGATCGACACGCTCATGTATTGCAGTTGCAAAGTGAAGGTAAGATTTGGGCTCCCACACCACATGCACATCTAGACAAGGCGAAGGAAAGGGCTCGCACACATGAGGTCACATATTTTGACCATGCCACAGGAAGATATGAGGTGAAGCATACCGGTGGTACTACATCTGATGGTGAGGTCCGAGAGTCGAGGATTCATGTGGTAGTCCTCCAAGATTTCTCATACACTTGTGGGAAACCAAGGCAGTATCACTTTATATGTTCTCACCTTGTAGCAGCTGCTAGGCATCGCAACTATGATATTGAGGCTAGGATACCTCGCGAGTTCAGTGTCGACATGCTTGTCTAAACATGGAGGCCCCGCTTCGTGCCTTTCCGGGACCCTACAGAATACGACGGTCCAACGTACGTTGTAGATCCAGCTTACCGTTGGGACAAGCGGGGCTCTAGAAAGAGGATGAGGCACAGGATGGTTATGGATCAGATACCCGATAGAACACGATGTGGGAGAGCGACGCCATTTCTTAATGACCCAGAGCAGTATGAGTGTGGCAAGTGCAGTAGACTTGGCCATAATTCCTGCACTTGCCATTGGCAAATTAGTGAGGTGCGAATTGTAGTTGTTTCTATTATTTAATACCTATCGTATTTAGTGTACAATGCTTGCTTTATGTTTAAATGCATATTTATTTTATAACTTACTGATTATATTTTTTTGTAGGATGGCGCAATTCCACCTTCTGGACCCGGTGTACGACGAGAGCCACCGAGGACGTCTCGTAGCGTCGGGGCAGGTAAGATTTTACACTCCCATATCACATACTTTGAATTATAAGTGCATATGTGTGTGTCAAGTAACATTTGTATTTCATTAAAATACAAGACCTTCCGCTCCTTCGTTCTAGAGTATATGGAGGGTTCTTGGAAATGCAGTACGATGACAGGTACACACCTTACCTATCGAGAGCTGGCCTAGACGTCATATCTTTCCAGGTTCGTCGTGGCCTGTCTTTGTTCAACTCAGCGGGCTTGACTTCGTTGGTTGACAGGTATTTTATGAACACATAGGTTGTATTAATAATCATTTGTTCACGCGGTTATGTTTCTGAGGAGCATTATTAGTTTGGTAAAATTATAGGTGGCGACCTGAGACTCACAACTTTCACATGGCGTTTGGGGAGATGACAGTCACGCTATAGGACTGTCAGAAGATGCTAGGTCTGAGGGTGAGGGGAAGGGCAGTGACAGGGCAGTGTAGGTCAGAGGGTTGGAGAGCTCGGGTGGAGGCCTTCCTTGGACGTCCGGTGGGTGAGCAAGGAGAGCGCACTTCTGGTGTTCTTCTCTCATGGCTTCGGGCTGAGTTCACACAGTGTCCGCCAGGGGTAGACGAGCAGATAGTCCAGTACTACTGTAGGGTGTGGATCCTACACTTGTTTGGCTCTGTTCTCTTCCTAGACGGAACGAGGGACACTGCGTCGTGGATGTGGATCCACTGCCTCACAGACTGGGACCAGACGGGTTAGTACAGCTGGGGCTCTGCAGTGTTGGCTTTCCTTTGCCATCAGCTTTGCGAGGCGTGTCGGCGGTCTTCACAGTCAGCCTCACTTGGTGGGTGTGCATACCTACTCCAGCTGTGGATGTGGTCGCGGCTCCCAGTTGCTTGTCCCGTGGTGCTGGCTTCTCGCGACTGGTTCCCAGTGTAGAACGCACGTCTACAGCCGACGTGGGCGTACCTGTGGGACCAGGTGACAGTTCCTCACGCGAGGATGGAGCGGGCGTACAAAGAGTACACGGACGAGCTAGACAGGCTAATGGCCTCTAGTGTAAGTATAAAGTATTATACATGTTAGTTCAAAAGAAATTATTTATTAAGCTATCTAACTTCTTGTTTGGACACGTTGCAGGTGACTTATTGAAAGCCCAAGTTTGGTTTTGGTAATTAATGACATCAAGTTGCTAATGTCATGTGTTAAGTGTTTTGAGTTAGGCATAAGCAACACATGTGATGAAGGTGTACGTGGCAAGGAGTGGTGGCCATAAGATCACAAAGCGATGGTGCATGGACATGAAATGATGATCATGGTGGAGATGCACATAAAATGAAGGACATATTGATCAAGTGAAAGAGAAGGATCTAAGAGCGTAAGGCAAAGGTATAACCATAGGGTTTTTCTTTTGCCGGTCTAAGATGAGTAGAGAAGTGAATGACCGGGTTTAGAATACATAGCCGACTATCAAGAGGGGCAATCACGGTTAGCAAGGAAATCAAGTGCCACTAGATCAATGTCTTGAGCATATGCATTAGGATCTAGTAAAGAGCTAACATAACGCCTTGGAAAATGTTTGTAAAAAGCTAACACACATGCACATTGTGATTTACACATGGTGGTGTTAGCACGTTTGAGAAGGCGGTGGAGTTTGAGCGGTAGAGAGGGGTTTGGGTTCCTCTCTCCCTCCCGCCGAGCTTGCGAGGCGGGATTCGGCGCTTTTTGGGGAAGTGAAATGCTTATTTTCTATTGCGCCGAAAGTCGGAAAAGAAACGGAGGCGAACGGAGGTCACAGAGATGACCGGACGTTGGACCGGACGCGGTCTCTGTATGACCGGATGCGTCCGGTCAGTGTTCAGCGTCTGCGCGATTTTCAGTTTGATGATCGGACGCGCAGCGCATCCGGTTACTGATGACCGGATGCGTCCGGTCATCCAGGGAGCTTACTGGACTCTAATCGGACGCTGGCACTATGGCGTCCGGTCAGTTCAACAGCGCGTCCGATCAGTTCTCCTGAGCGAACCAGAGCGCGCGACCGGCGCGTCTGGTCCCTCACGTAGCCGGAGCGTCCGGTCAGGCGTCCAGAGGGGCAGAGCGAAGCGGAGTGACGATCGGACGCGCGGCGCGTCCGGTCACGTGCGATCGGACACGTCCGGTCTCAACGGGAGCATACTGGAACGCGACCGGACGCGGGCACTGTCGCGTCCGATCAATCGGTTCAGCGCGTCCGATCACGGCAACGGCTAGTTCTGACTCGCACTATTTCTTGCTGTCGTGTAGTGACCGGACGCGTCCGGTCACCCTGACCGGAGCGTCCGGTCAGCACGTTTTTCGTTGCGTCGTTTGTAACGGCTAGCTGCGTACCCCTTCGTTATAAATAGACGTTGGCCAGGGTTTGAGGGCAACTCTTGCACATTTTGAGATATAGAGACATACTTTGAGCTAGAGAACAACCCCTCCACTCATCTCTTTGCATAGTTGCACATCTTGAGTGAGATTGAGTGAGATTCAAGTGCATTGCTTGAGAGTTGCATTCTAGAGGCACTTGATCTTCGAGTTGCTACGGATTTCTTGTTACTCTTCCGTGTTTCCTGACACGGTAGACGGCTTGGAGCAGCGGAGATGATTGAGCTCGCAATTGGAGATTGTTGGAGCCTTCACCAAGTGTTGTAAGGGGTTCTTGATCCTTCCCTGCGGGAGTTCGCAAATTGGATACTCTAGTGGAGCTCGTGGCTTGGAGGATCCCCATCTTGTGTGTGGTTGTGCGGCGCCCGCCGAGGGCTCGACTCTTGATAGTCGATTAGCTCGCGAACCGACAAGTGGGTGCATCGCCACAATGAGGAGTAGCTTGCCGGGAAGCAACTGAACCTCGGTAAAAAATCTTGTGTCATCTCTTTACCGAGGTTTTCTCTTGTGGTTGATCATTGTGATTGATTCTTCGAGTGCTTTACTTCTCTACATCGTTGGTATAAGAATCAAGTCACTTGGTCTTTACTTTCTCGTACTACTTCTAGTGTAGCTTGTTTAGAGTAGCTTTTATCACATAGGAGTAAGTAGCTTAGCGACCTAGCTTTGTTGGTGTGTATTAAAGATCATAGCCTTGCTTCACTAAGTTGTATAGGTGGCTTGCATAGTGTAGTTGAGCTAGTGCTAGAATTAGCTTAGCCATCTTTTATACTAACGTGGTTGTTTAGTGAAGCTTGTAGATTTTTAAATAGGCTATTCACCCCCCCTCTAGCCATTCGGACCTTTCAAGTGGTATCGGAGCCAAGGCATCGTTTATTTGAGGCTTAACAACCTACGGTGAAAAAGAAATGACTCAATTAAGCTTGCACATCAATAACACCAAGAAGGCACCTCACTTTGATGGCACAAATTATGCATATTGGAAGGTTAAGATGACCGCACACCTAAAGTCAATTAATAGAGAAGTGTAGAAGGTCACCGAAACAAAATTTGAGGTTGCTAATCCGGAAGCACCTACACCGGTGGAAGAGAAGAAGCTCCAATGCAATGACATTGCCATTAGTGCTCTTCATGAGGCATTAGATGACAAGACATTTGAGCAAGTAAAGAACATAGAGATTGCTCATGAGGCTTGGGCCAAGCTAGAAGAAACATTTGAGGGCACCGAAGGCACAAAGACCGCTAAAGCATATATCTTGCAAGAAAAATTTTCAAGCTTCAAGATGCAAGATGATGAGAGTGTACCCGAGATGTTTCATAGGTTGCAAGTCATTGTTAATGAGCTCAAGGCACTTGGTGAGGAGATCAAGGACAATCAATTCTCTATGAAGTTCTTGAGAAGCTTGCCCAAAAGATTTGATACATTGATCATCGTGCTAGTGAGGACTACATTGAAGGATTCAACTCCTCAACAAATATTCCAAGAAGTGATGACCGATGATTCATATAGAGAAGATGATGAGAAGGATGAGTTGGTCAAGAAGAAGAAGAAAGAAAATGAGAAGAAAGATGATGAAAAAAAGAAGTGTGTGGCATTCAAAGCCACCACATCCAAGGGCAAATCTAAGATTGAATCATCAAGTGATGAAGACTCAAGCTCTTGTGATAGTGATGACATTGATGAGAAGATGACTCTTTTTGTCAAGCAATTCGGCAAATTCATGAAGAAGAAAGGCTATCGTGCAAGAAGGAGGAAGAACTCATCCAAGAAGAATGAGCATACCATAAGATGTTTTAGATGCCATAGCAAGGACCATCTCATTGCAAAATATCCTTATGATAGTGATGATGAAGATGCTATCAAGAAGGAGAGAAAGAAACAAAAGAAGAAGCAAGAGAAGAAGGAGAGCTCTTATAAGAAGAAGAATGATTCTCATGTTGCTACATGGGATAGTGATGATTCCTCAAGTGATGATGAGGATGACAACAAGAGTAAGAAGAAGGGACATGCTAGCATTGCCATCCAAGAGAAGGTCTCCCTCTTCGACACTCCATCGTGCTTCATGGCTAAAGCTGCTAAGGTATCATCCGATGATGAGAGTGATCATGATAATGCTAGTGATAGTGATAGTGATGAAGAAGAATTCACTAAAGATGAACTAATCACTATGCTAGAAGATTGCACTCAACATTTTAAAAATCTAGAAAGGAGTGCAAGGGCTTGCTTAAGGAAAAGAAAAATCTTATGCAAGAACTTGATGAACTTAGGGCATCTTATGAGAGTCTAAAGGTAGACCATAAGAAGCTTCAAAAGTCTCACACCAAGCTTGAAGAAGCTCATTCCTCTCTAGTTGAAAAATGTGAAAACATGCCAACTAATATTGAGAAAGCTAAAACTTGCAACATAGGCATATCATGTGATATAATTGATGAAACTTTTCATAAGCCTATTATTGTTGCTCTCACTAACCCTTCATGTAGCGCATCCACATCATCCTCATCTAGTAGTGATGGTTTCACCTGTGACTCCACACTTATAGTTGAGAATGAAAATCTCAAGAAGGAGGTAAAAGAGCTCAATCACACATTAGCTAAGGCTTATGGTGGTAAGGACCGCTTGCTTATGTGCTTGGGTAGCCAAAGAGCTTCTCTCTACAAAGAGGGATTGGGCTATAACCTCAAGAAAGACAAGGCCGCTTTTGCTCCTCACAAGACTCGTTTTGTGAAGAACAATGGTAGCTATTGCAAAAGTTGCAAGCAAGTTGGTCATATAGAGCAACAATGCATGAACAAGAAATCAAATGCTAATGTATCCTCAATTAAGTTTGATTCCTTCTATATGCTTACCAAGGGTACAAATGGTGTTCATGCTAAGTTCATTGGTGCACTATGGATGGGCTCAAAGAAGAAAGTCATTTGGGTACCAAAGAGCTTAGTCTCTAACCATGGAGGACCCAAACAAGTTTGGGTACCTAAAAGGAATTGATCTTGTCTTGTAGGTCAATTACAAAGTCGGAGGAAGGCATTGGGTGCTTGATAGTGGGTGCACTCAACATATGACCGGAGACTCTTGTATGTTCAATTCAATTGATACAAGTCAAAATGGTGGTTTTGATGCTATCACTTTTGGCAATAACAAGAAAGGCAAGGTCAAGGGGCTTGGTAAAATTGCTATCTCAAATGACTTGAGCATTTCTAATGTGTTGCTAGTTGAGAGCTTGGATTTCAATCTTTTATCGGTGGCACAACTTTGTGATCTTGGCTTCAAGTGCATATTTGGTAGTGATGATGTTGAAGTCATAAGTGTTGATGGATCAAATTTGATATTCAAAGGATTTAGACATGGAAGCTTATACTTGGTTGACTTCAATGATAGTGAGACACAATTGACATCATGCTTGCTTAGTAAATCTAGTATGGGATGGTTATGGCATAGAAGGTTTGGTCATGTTGGGATGAAACAATTGAAGAAACTTTTGAGGCATGACTTAGTTAGAGGCTTGAAAGATGTCGCTTTTGAAAAGGATAAACTATGTAGTGCTTGTCAAGCCGGCAAACAAGTTGAAAACACACATCCTAGTAAGAGTGAAATGAGCACAGCAAAGGCATTTGAGCTATTGCACATGGACTTGTTTGGGCCAACAACATACACTAGTATTGGTGGCAACAAGTATGGTTTCATGATTGTGGATGACTATACTAGATACACTTGGGTGTTTTTTCTCTATGACAAGAGTGATGTTTATGATCTATTCAAGTCTTTTGTCAAGAGGGTGCAAAATGAGTTTGAAATCACCATCAAGAAGATTAGAAGTGACAATGGTAGTGAGTTTAAGAACACAAGAATTAAAGATTTGTATGATGATCTTGGTATTGGACATCAATTCTCACCAACATATACTCCTCAATCAAATGGTGTAGTTGAAAGGAAAAATAGAACCTTGATTGATATGGCTAGATCAATGCTTAGTGAATACAATGTTAGTCATTCATTTTGGAGTGAAGCCATCAACACGGCTTGCTATTGTAGCAACCGTCTCTATTGCCATGGGAAGCTTGGAAAGACACCATATGAGCTGTTGAATGGAAGAAAGCCCAATATTGCATACTTTAGAGTGTTTGGTTGCAAATGCTATATTCTCAAGAAAGGCACTAGATTGAGCAAGTTTGAAAAGAAATGTGATGAAGGGTTCTTACTTGGTTATTCTACCACAAGCAAAGCATATAGAGTTTGGAATCTCACAAATGGCACCTTAGAAGAAGTTCATGATGTTGAGTTTGATGAAACCCAAGGATATCAAAATGAAGCTCAAAACCTTGATGATGTGAGAGGAGATCAATTGTCAAATGCAATGAAGAACATAGACATTGGTGATATAAGACCGATGCAAGTTGATGATGATGATATTCATGTGATCAACCCATGTGTGCAAATTGATACAAATCAAGCAAGCTCTAGTGGTTCTCATGATGAAGCTCAAGTTCAAGGTCAAACAAGTGGAAGCAATCAACTCCCAATACTACAACCTACTAGTATTGCAAGAGATCATCCATTGGACTAAATCATTGGTGGAATTCAAAGTGGTGTTCAAACTAGATCAAGGCTAGCATCCTTTTGTGAGCATTACTCATTTGTCTCATTAGAAGAACCAAAGAAAATAGAAGATGCCCTGAAGGATTCCGATTGGGTAAATGCCATGCATGAAGAGATAAATAACTTCACTAGAAATCAAGTTTGGGAACTTGTTGAGAGGCCAAAGAACTACAATGTAATTGGTACTAAGTGGGTCTTTAGAAACAAGCAAGATCAAGATGGCATGGTTGTGAGGAACAAAGCAAGATTAGTAGCACAAGGATACACTCAAGTTGAGGGTCTTGACTTTGGAGAGACATATGCACCGGTTGCAAGATTGGAAGCAATTAGAATCTTATTAGCATATGCTTGTGCACACAACATCAAGCTCTATCAAATGGATGTCAAGAGTGCATTTCTGAATGGCTACATCAATGAAGAAGTTTATGTTGAGCAACCTCCCGGTTTTGAAGATGACAAGAAGCCTGACCATGTTTACAAGCTAAAGAAGGCATTGTATGGTTTGAAGCAAGCACCTAGAGCATGGTATGAGAGGTTGAGGGACTTTCTTCTCTCTAAAGGGTTCAAGATGGGAAAGGTTAACACCACTCTCTTCACCAAGAAGCTTGGAAATGACTTGTTTGTGTTGCAAATCTATGTGGATGACATTATCTTTGGATCAACCAATCAAGACTTTTGTGAAGAGTTTGGAAATATGATGGCAAAGGAGTTTGAGATGTCTATGATTGGAGAGCTTAGTTACTTCCTTGGACTTCAAATCAAGCAAATGAAGAATGACACTTTTGTAAGTCAAGGCAAGTACATCAAGGACATGATCAAGAAGTTTGGATTGCAAGATGCTAAGCCAATGAGTACACCAATGGGTACTAATGATCAATTGAGTGTTGATGCTAGTGGCAACATGGTAGATCAAAAGCAATACTGGTCTATGATTGGAAGTTTGCTCTATGTCACCGCTTCTAGGCCGGATGTGATGTTTAGTGTATGCAAGTGTGCAAGATATCAAGCTTCACCTAGAGAAAGTCACTTGAAAGCAACCAAGAGGATATTGAGATATCTTAAGGGCACTCATGATGTTGGATTATGGTTTCCAAAGGGGTCTAATTTTGAGTTGATTGGATATTCGGACTCCGACTATGGTGGATGAAAGATTGATAGAATGAGCACAAGTGGCACTTGTCAATTGCTTAGAAGGTCCCTTGTTTCATGGTCATCAAAGAAACAAAATAGTGTTGCACTATCTACCACCGAGGCCGAATATATTAGTGCCGGTAGTTGTTGTGCACAATTGCTTTGGATGAAAGCTACCTTGAATGACTTTGGAGTAAAATTCAAGAATGTGCCTTTGTTTTGTGACAATGAAAGTGCTATCAAGATAACTCAAAATCCGGTTCAACATTCAAGAACCAAGCACATTGATATAAGGCACCATTTCATAAGAGACCATCAACAAAAGGGTGATATTAGCATTGAGAGCATTGGCACCGAAAATCAATTAGCCGATATATTCACAAAGCCACTTGATGAGAAAAGGTTTTACAAGTTAAAGAATGAATTGAACATACTTGACCTCTCCAACTTGAAATGAGTGCACCCCCACATTTTTATATGACATGCCTCTCCTTCAACATAGCAAGGTAAAGTTGTTTGGCATATCATTCATACTTTGCTAAGGACATGTTTAGAACATATAGACATGTTTGCATGATAATAAGCTCATTCATGAAAATCAAATGTTTTTGATGAATATATGATACCACTATTGCTTCTATGTTTGTTTAATCTAGTGGTAGCATATGACATATTTGTGGGCTTGCAAACCTAGTGTTGAATCTAGTAAACGAGCTCATGATGTGTAATTCAACATGGTCAAGATAACCCTTATACTTTATGAGGTGTGAAAAAGCTTGTCCTTGGATCAAACCGAATTATATATTCTAGGCAAGTGATCTAGATTGAACCATAATTTGGACTCCCTCATATTGATTGACTTATCTCTCACTAAATTGGCACCTTTTTGGTGATTGTTGACAAAGGGGGGAGGAGAAAAGTCACAAAGATATTGCAAAGAGGAAATAAGATAATAAGAGGGAGAGAAAAAATCATAGAGGGGAGAGAAAAGTCACAGGGGAGACAAAGATAAAAAGTTAAGTTACAAAGAGGGAGAAAGGGATCAATTAAAATTGAGCACACAAGTAGTGGGAGCAAGCTCATGAATTATTTGTTGCATTTGTATGTGCACTAACATGATGATGTGTTGCATTGCAAATTTAATTTTGATATTCATGTTTGAATGGGTGATTGCTAGAAATAGTACTTGAATGATGACTTGTTAAGAGTAGATTTACAAGTGGTATCTAGACACCTTTGCTTATAATGTTGATCTCACGGGGTACTTTAGTGTTTGTGATCTTTACAAGTGATGTATTACAAGCGGTGTCCTAGCTACATCGATGCTAAGGATGGGTATATAAAGGCAACTCTGATTGGTATCACGCTTCAAAGGTCCATTCTATTATACCTTAGCATCAATTTGATAGTAGTAACTCTCCCAAAATTCAAATCCATAAATATGTGCATAATTGAACCAAACTCATGGAAGCACATATGTAGGGGGAGCTAATACTATCAAAATTGTAAACTGAGTTCATTTCATATCTTTGTGATGGTTGTCATCAATTACCAAAAAGGGGGAGATTGAAAGCCCAAGTTTGGTTTTGGTAATTAATGACATCAAGTTGCTAATGCCATGTGTTAAGTGTTTTGACTTAGGCATAAGCAACACATGTGATGAAGGTGTACGTGGCAAGGAGTGGTGGCCATAAGATCACAAAGGGATGGTGCATGGACATGAAATGATGATCATGGTGGAGATGCACATAAAATGAAGGACATGTTGATCAAGTGAAAAGAGAAGGATCTAAGAGCGCAAGGCAAAGGTATAACCATAGGGTTTTTCTTTTGTCGGTCTAAGATGAGTAGAGAAGTGATTGACCGGGTTTAGAATACATAGCCGACTATCAAGAAGGGCAATCACGGTTAGCTCGGAAATCAAGTGCCACTAGATCAATGTCTTGAGCATATGCATTAGGATCTAGTAAAGAGCTAACATAACGCCTTGGAAAATGTTTGTAAAAAGCTAACACACATGCACATTGTGATTTACACATGGGTGGTGTTAGCACGTTTGAGAAGGCGGTGGAGTTTGAGCGGTAGATAGGGGTTTGGGTTCCTCTCTCCTCCCGCCGAGCTTGCGAGGCGGATTCGACGCTTTTTGGGGAAGTGAAATGCTTATTTTCTATTGCGCCGAAAGTCGGAAAAGAAACGGAGGCGAACGGAGGTCACAGAGATGACCGGACGCTGGACCGGACGCGGTCTCTGTATGACCGGATGCATCCGGTCAGTGTTCAGCGTCTGTGCGGATTTCAGTTTGATGACCGGACGCGTCCGGTCACTGATGACCGGACGCGTCCGGTCATCCAGGGAGCTTACTGGACTCTAATCGGACGCTGGCACTATGGCGTCCGGTCAGTTCAACAGCGCGTCCGGTCAGTTCTCCTGAGCGAACCAGAGCGCGCGACCGGCGCGGCCGGTCCTTCACGTAGCCAGAGCATCCGGTCAGGCGTCCAGAGGGGCAGAGCGAAGCGGAGTGACGATCGGACGCGCGGCGCGTCCGGTCACGTGCGATCGGACGCGTCCGGTCTCAACGGGAGCATACTGGAACGCGACCGGACGCGGGCACTGTCGCGTCCGGTCAATCGGTTTCAGCGCGTCCGATCACGGGCAACGACTAGTTCTGACTCGCACTGTTTCTTGCTGTCGTGTAGTGACCGGACGCGTCCGGTCACCCTGACCGAAAAGTCCGGTCAGCGCGTTTTTCGCTGCGTCGTCTGTAACGGCTAGCTGCGTACCCCTTCGTTATAAATAGACGTTGGCCGGGGTTTGAGGGCAACTCTTGCACATTTTGAGATATAGAGACAATACTTTGAGCTAGAGAACAACCCCTCCACTCATCTCTTTGCATAGTTGCACATCTTGAGTGAGATTGAGTGAGATTCAAGTGCATTGCTTGAGAGTTGCATTCTAGAGGCACTTGATCTTCGAGTTGCTGCGGATTTCTTGTTACTCTTCCGTGTTTCCTGACACGGTAGACGGTTTGGAGCAGCGGAGGTGATTGAGCTCGCAATTGGAGATTGTTGGAGCCTTCACCAAGTGTTGTAAGGGGTTCTTGATCCTTCCCTGCGGGAGTTCGCAAATTGGATACTCTAGTGGAGCTCGTGGCTTGGAGGATCCCCATCTTGTGTGCGGTTGTGCGGCGCCCGCCGAGGGCTCGACTCTTGATAGTCGATTAGCTCGTGAACCGACAAGTGGGTGGATCGCCACAACGAGGAGTAGCTTGCCGGGAAGCAAGTGAACCTCGGTAAAAAATCTTGTGTCATCTCTTTACCGAGGTTTTCTCTTGTGGTTGATCATTGTGATTGATTCTTCTAGTGCTTTACTTCTCTACATTGTTGGTATAAGAATCAAGTCACTTGCTCTTTACTTTATCGTACTACTTCTAGTGTAGCTTGTTTAGAGTAGCTTTTATCACATAGGAGTAAGTAGCTTAGCGACCTAGCTTTGTTGGTGTGTATTAAAGATCATAGCCTTGCTTCACTAAGTTGTATAGGTGGCTTGCATAGTGTAGTTGAGCTAGTGCTAGAATTAGCTTAGCTATCTTTTATACTAACGTGGTTGTTTAGTGAAGCTTGTAGATTTTTAAATAGGCTATTCACCCCCCCTCTAGCCATTCGGACCTTTCACTTGGGAGCCATACGCGGACGAGGCTGCACTTCCTTTTGCGGTGAGCAACGTGTGTGACAGCGACAGCGAGCTCTACAGGGTGAGGTGCCCTCTTATCTGCTTCTATGTTGTTGAGTACCACCTTCCATATCGAGTTGCACGCCAGTTTGGAGCAAGGCAGCGTTGTCCACCATCTCCAGTGTCGACCGGTGTTGACTTGCACAAGTAAGTGTTCTATTCTTTGTAATTGGACATTTTTCCTGAAGTTGCACTTATATTATTACCACTTGATATATGTTGAATAAGATGGATGAAATAATTGTTGGTATGTTTCTATGTCTATGGAATGCATATAGGTGTGGTTTGTTTCAACAAACAAAGGAAACTCTGCCAAAATTTTTAAGTTTGGCATACATGCATGTTATAGTCACACGATGTTGAGTAACTTGTGTACGTGTTTTGCAGGCTCGATCGTAAGAAAAACAGGAAAATCTTTGATTGGGCCCATCACCACCGAGACTACATCGAAGAGTGGGAGATGTTCGATGAGAACGTGGACGACAACGACGAGCCACACACGAACAGAGAGTACAGACGGTACCAAGCTTGGTACCACCAAGCGACTCGTCCGAGGCTTAAGCTACAGTGGACACACGATGACTACGCTGACATTGAGTCGTCCGAGGATGAGGACACGGCGTACGACCACTCTACTCGTGTAGGTCGCCAGGTGGGAGCAGGACCGATCTTGGAAAGAGTGGTATGTCATTTGCTCTACTTTTATATATCGATTTGCGTAAAAAATGAATTACAACTTAAAACTTTGTTGTAGAGCAACTCCCTCAGGATGTCGGTCCAAGAAATAGAACGCTTTCGTCCGAGGGTGAGGGACGATGACACACGTAGCTTCCTTGACGTAAGTATCTATAAATATGCAAATATTAGATTACTAACACGTTCAATACATTCAGTTGACATGATTTTGTGCACCAGAGACTGGCTCGTCGGCTATGCCGTACCGCTGCGCGCTGTGGTTGCAGGACAGGCACGACGCAAGACATGCATGTGCCTTCTGCACCTAGAGGTGGCATAGGTTCGTCTAGCCACCCACCTATAGGGTCACGAGGCATTTACACCGAGGACGACGACGACGACGATGACCATGAGGACAAGGACCAGGGGCACGAGGAGATTGGACCGTCTTAGCTAGACGATGCTCCCTGGACTCAGCCTACGCAGCAGGTCGGTACCAGGCAACGTCGACCACCTGACCCTTACACTCTAGGCACCCACGCTCTTGGACACAAGGGCAAGGGTAGGTCTAAGAGACAGTGAGGGACTGTAGCCGACTTGTGGACTATATGGACTGTATGACTGTTATTATGGACTATTATATCCTATTATTATGTATTGTATGAACTACTATAGAGTTTATGGACTCCAGGCACCCACGATTTGAGGATACTCATATATATTGTTTAAGGTGATTGTCATATATAATTGTTGATGACATATGTTACTGTGATATTTGTGTTTGGATTGAATAAAAAATAGGGAAAACTCTGCCAAAGTTTTCTGCAACATGTCAAGTCGTGCAGTACACCGATAGCATGTAGCCTTTTCAGTGATTTATCATGTCACTATCCTATCATACATCCTCTTTTACAGATGAATTGATTGATCAAGGAATCTAGCCTTTACAGATGAGTTTTCAAATAGGCTTTTCAGGGATGGCATCTAGGCTTTTCAGGAGCATTAAAGTCACAATACAACGGCTCTCAACACCACTGCTGGCTATATATACACCTTCCTCCATACAATGGTAGCCACTTGAAACCAGAAGTTGGTTATCTACGAGTAGTAATGTCTGGAGGGTCATCGAGAGGGAAGGGAACGGGGGGACTAAGGGTACTCCCATTGTGTGGGAGGGGTCTCTGGGTCCGGAAGACTTTGATGAACCAGTATATCATTTTCCTATCGAGACCAAGAGAGATTTCACCAAAGAGTGTCCACTCCGATGATATGATAACCGGAAAGAAGATTGCCAAAATGTAGGCATGGTAAGGACTGCTTAGTGCAGATGTTCGTGGAGGGTTTGGATGGAGGTCGCCGATTCTTCAAATGTCCGCGAGCAGAGGTAATTGGTTCCAAAATTTATTACTCAAATTTTTTTCCTCCATTATTTTGCATCTCATAGGCGAAACTAACTGCATGTTCACTAAAATCTTTGAAATGCAGTGTTCAGAGTCCAAAGAAAACTGTGGCTTCACTAGGTGGGTCGATCCTAGACCAATCTATCCGCACGCACAGTACATCTACTACTTGCAAGACCGTATCTTCGAACTAGAAAGGGAAGTTAGCAATGGTTACAAGGACGACGAAGCAGACAATACCAGTAGTGGTACCGTTTCACAGGACGGACCATGACATGATCCATATTGCACCTGCCTTAACCACAAGAACAACGGGCCTCTGCCACCACCCCCGCCACCGCCACCATCAACAATGGGAGGGTACTATGGAGAAGGGGCTACACAGTTTGCTATGTGGTCGCACTACTAGATAGAACAAAACTATCGTGTACACATGCCATGTAATATGCTTGTTGTTTGCTCTAATTACCTAAGGCATGTTAGGTTTAGTCTAGGACATATGTGCCCTAGTTTGGTACTAGTTCTGACATGTCATGTCCTATGTTATGCGTGTTGAATTGTAAAATTCAGTTCTTCCTTATGTTTTATGTGCACCTCGAGAACTAGTTTCAGTAACTCAGTAACATTAAACCTGATATATGGCAACACTATGTAAGGTCCAAAAACTTAAAGTGCATATGAAGTAACGAAATAAATAACACAGAACATGCCCTAGGTACATGATTTACTTAAAGTACAATAGATTAAACACATTGCATACTAGATCGACCACATTATTTATAATTAAACCATACAACTAGCATACTACTGAGTACAATGAGGCCACTTTCCTTTTTTCTGGGCATCGGGATTCTCCTCCATCGCTGCCTTCGCTCTGCGCACGCGCTCAAGCTTCTTCTCCCTCTCCTCCCTACACGCAGCAACACGCCTCATTTCCTCCTCTTCCTTGTGCTCCTTTGCTGCTGCCTCCTCTCTGCGTCTCTTATCTAATATCTCCAGGCGCTCCGCATCCCACTCCTTCAGGCCTTGTAGAAGCCGCATGTCAGCCTCATTGATCTCAGTGTCGATCCACTGCTCAAAATCACATAGCGGTGGAGGGGTCTGCAGCAAATACAATTGTTTCAAATCCAGTTAATATGCAAAACTTAATAAGACATAAATTAATTAATAAATAAAAGCAATTTCTCACAATAAATGTACTGCGGCGCTGACGCTCTGTAGGCTCCCATGTAAAATTGGAACACATCAATATCTCTGCTTATATGTTGCCTCATCTTCAGAAATATCTACCTTGCAAGGATCGCCACAGAAGCACATGGGTATTGGCACACCGCTAGGGAGCGGCTTTGGGACGTACGGACTTTCGGTCATCCGTCCATAGCTACAATTCAACATATTCTAGTCTAATATAACAAAACAAATAACAATAAACCTAAAAACTAAGGGTTTACTATATGATGAAAAAGATCTACGCATACATTTGTTTTCTAGCTTTTCCACGCATAGGCATCCTACGGTTGTAAAATACATACGAATTTTAAAAAGCACATGAACAAATAACATGTGAAGTTCATAGGTTAAGAATATGATTTCATTTTACCAAATCGATTCGAAATAAATAACGAAGGGTGAGAGAATACCTAGCTCTCGAAGATCGACAGATAAAATCCAACTTCTCACAGTCTAATAGGTCGATTGAAGAGGTTGGCCGAAGTGTACAAAGGAAAAACCCAAAGAGTGGGAGAAAGAAAACGAGAATGACTCGGGTGGAAGGGGATGGCTAAAACGTGTGTTCTTGGCGCCAAGATCCATGGTGCCATGCTACCTGCCACGTCAGCGCCACGACGGCAGCCATGCCATTATATCTTGGTGCCAACGACTATGACGCCAAGACAAGGGTCCATTTTTTGAAATCTTTCCGCTAGGGGCTTTTTTGAAAGATTCTCTCAAATATGTGTCTGGTGGAAAGATTTCAGAAAATGGACCCAGGGCTTAGCGCCATCCACGCTGGCAGCAAGGTAACACAGCTTGGCGCCCCACTTGGCCGACGACGCCGAGCTGGCGATGACGTGGCAGCACCTTGGCGCCGTCACCATTGGCGCCAAGCTTAGCGCCGTCGTCATGGTAAAATTCTAGACTTAAGAAATTCCAACAGCTCGACGCCAAGATCCATGGCGCCAGGCTTGGCGCCAATGGTGACGGCGCCACGTCACCGCCAGATCGGCGTCGTCGGGCAAGTGGCATGAGGGCTTGACGCCAACGCCAACGGCGCCAAGCTGTGTTACCTTGGCGCCAGCGTGGATAGCGCCAAGCTCTGGGTTCATTTTCTGATATCTTTCCACCAAAAGCATATTTGAGAGAATCTTTCGAAAAATGGCTAAAAAACAAAAAAAAACTACAGAGGGGGTGAAACATCTGCTCTGTTCGGCTCTCTCAAATATGTCAAGAGGGCATTTTCGCCCTTTCACTAAAAACCTGACAACTTAAGGCTTGTTTAGTTGGTGAAAAAGTTTGGGTTCTGCTACTGTAGCACTTTTCATTTTATTTGGCAATTTGTGTCCAATCATGGACTAATTAGGCTCAAAAGATTTGTCTCGTGATTTACAACTAAACTATGTAATTAGTTTTTTCTTTCGTCTACATTTAGTACTTCATGCATGTGCCGCAATATTTGATGTGACAGATATTGTAGCACTTTTTAGATTCACTTTTTTGAACTAAACAGCCTCTTAGTCACGGTAAAGTTAGACGGATCTCACGGCAAGGCTAAATAGGTAAGAGTTGGGGTTAGATAGCTAAGAAAAAATTTTTGAAGGTAAGGAAGGAAGCAAGTTTTCAACCAGGGCCAAATAGAAAAATTTCTCTATGGAATAGCATGAGATGTACACAACATGTTAGAAATGATGACTAACCTTGCACACAAATCTGCATCCATGGGTGCTAGAAGAACCCACCCTAGCTCTACGTCGCCCGCAATGCTTTGCCTTTCCCACACTGGTGTTCGGGAGGCCGCAAGGTGTCCTCGGCTAGAGTTCTGAGTGAACAGTTGAATTGATTCGGCCGGACATCAGAGTACACGAGACAACAGTGTTTCGTTCATTTTGCTATGCTCACACCCGCGTACACCCACTCTCCCATTCACCTGGTACACAGTGAGCTAATGACTTCCTTGAGACCTTATTCGGATATGTGTATCCATCTCAATTTATGTATATTGGAGTGGAATAGAATTGAATTTAATTTAATTTCACTATAATTCACTTCAACACGTGTGTTGAGATGAATACACGTGCACCACGTGCGCTGGACTCGTGCCTGCGGTCTTGCTCCACGGCGCGGATGTCCTTGAGCTCCGCGTCGGTGTCGCCTGCTGCCCCGTCCTCGCGGATGCGCCGCAGCGAGGTGCAGGCCTCGTCGAGCCTCCCACGCAGCACCAGGCTGTTGGGCGTGTCGGGGATGAGCGCTGCGCCGACGATGACGACGGCGGCCGGGACGGGACGAGGCCGACGCCGAGCGAGAGGCGGCAGCGCCACCTCGGGATGGAGTGTTGGTTCCGTAGTTCACCATGTCCGCCATGAACATGCCCACGTTGAAGAAGTGGAAGCAGGTCGTGAACGCACCTCGCCACCGAGCCGGTGCGATCTCCGCCAGGTACACGGGTGCAGACTGCAACCAACACACCACTGTCGCAATGCACGTTCTATATATATCCTTGCGAGTTACGGCGACCAAAGCGTGCGCATTGGCTGAGCAGTGACAGTGATTACCAGGCTGGTGAAGCCCACGGCGAAGCCAAGCAGGATACGCCCGATGATGAGCATGCTGATGTGGACGGCGGAGGTGTCGAGGATGGCGCCGGCCAAGAAAAACATGCCGCCGATCAGCATGGTCACTGGTAATGTTGACGATCTAATACGTGAAGTGTAAAAAGAATGCTAAACCTGTCATAGGAGTTCAGGGAAAGCAACCTGTCGACAGTAGTAGCTGCAGAGTTTTTTTTCCCCGATTGAATCAGGCACGGACCGGCCCACCCACTCCAGTCCAGTACAACCAACAACGTTAACGCGCTCTGTTCAAACTTCAAACCGGCCCATCCACCACTTTGGGCGCCGACGGCGGCGGCGGCGGCAGCGGCTTGAC
The DNA here is from genome assembly GCA_038087645.1 of Saccharum hybrid cultivar R570. Taxonomy (NCBI): domain Eukaryota; kingdom Viridiplantae; phylum Streptophyta; class Magnoliopsida; order Poales; family Poaceae; genus Saccharum; species Saccharum hybrid cultivar. The sequence goes on along the minus strand of JAQSUU010000191.1, from coordinate 1,684,960 downwards.
GAAGCGCTTCCAGTACCAGTGGCGCGCCCACACCTCGCGGAGTGACTCGATGGGCACGCCCTTGGTCTCCGGCAGGAAGAAGAAGATGAAGGTGGTCATGACCACCACCCAGCCCGCGTTGTAGGCGAAGGCGCCGTACTTGAAGCTGCAGAGCATGTTGAGGAAGGACTGCGTCTGCACGAAGGTGAGCGCCAGCGAGATGGCCTCGCTCATCCCCTGCCCCACCGACCTCACCTCCAGCGGGTAGATCTCGCTGGGGATGATCCACTTGAGCGGGCCCCACGACACGCCGAAGCCTGCCGTGAACAGGCACACCAGCGCCACCACCGCCACGGCGTACGGCCGCCGCATCGCCTTCTCGCCGTCGGTGCCCAGCTGGGCGCCGAAGATCCACGCCATGGCCACCAGGCACGCCAGCAGGATGGCCCCGCCCACCATGAACAGCGACCGCCGCCCGACCCGGTCCACGGCCACCGCGGCGACGGCGATGGACGCCAGGCTCACCACGTCGGTGATGATGGACCCCAGGATCGCCTTCTGGCTCGTGAACCCGATGGTGTAGAAGAGCAGCGGCGTGAAGAGCGTCACCACGATCATGCCCGTCAGCTCGAAGAACACCGGGATGGCGACGGCCATCACCAGGTGCGGGCGGTACTCGCGCCGGACGATGCGCCGGAACGCGCCGGACTCGTACCGCCGGTCCTCCTCCGCCGCCTGCATGATGTCCTTAAGCTCCACGTCCACGTCGGCGGACCTCCCGCGGATGCGCTGCAGCGACGCGCGGGCGGCGTCGGGCTTCCCGCGCAGCACCAGGCTGTTGGGCGAGTCCGGGATGAACGTCGCGCCCACCAGGATGACGGTGGCCGGGACGATGCCCACGCCCAGGGACAGCCGCCAGCCCCATACGGCGATGGTGTTGGCGCGGTAGTTCACCAGGTCGGCCACGAACATGCCCACGTTCAGGAACAAGTGGAAGATGCTGGTGAACGCCCCGCGCCACCTCGCCGGCGCGATCTCCGCCAGGTACACCGGCGCGGACTGGTTCGTGAACCCCACGGCGAAGCCCAGGAGGACGCGCCCGATGACGAGCATAGCCACGTTCACGGCGGTGCAGTTGAGCACGGAGCCGACGAAGAAGAGCGAGGCCCCGATGAGCATCGAGTTCCGCCGCCCAATCTTCTTGGTGATGTGGCCGGCGACCAGACACGCGAACACGCCGGCGAGGTACAGTGACGAGACAAATGTGGTGAGCAGCTGGCTGTCGAAGATGCAGTACTCGTCATGCGTCGCGTTGTTCATCTTCTCCAAGATGTCGGGGAAGAAAGCCTTCAGGAACGACTCCATCTGCGTCAACCCACCTGAAAATTTCACCATCCCGTTCTCAATTAAGCATGCTGAATCACTTGATCATCAAGTGGTATGCAAAACAGTTCATAACGTGGTCTGCGATCGTACTGATTACATTTCACCGATCATGTACGTAGTGCCAAATTAAGGTATCATCTCTTAGAAGTGAAGAAAAAAAATTCTTATGCATGTTCAATAAGGTTTCAAATAGGGAGCTAAACTATTCAGCAACGGGCAAGAAGCTAAAAAAACTCTATAGCAGGATATAATAGTATCTTTTTATTTTAGTGATTTTACTAGAAACATGAGAATGAGAATTCTCAATTAGTTATGTACACAAACATAGTAGTACGAAATTTTTATGAACACAAATACACAAACACATATCGAGACCTCTAGATAATAAATACTCCACAATCATTCATTCAATCAATCAATATACTCACGAATATGATCAACAAATTCAAAATTCGAAGATTATTTATTATTTTATTATATCATTTATGTCTCAGTTAGGAGTAGTGGAGCTAAAATTCGCAATAAGCCAAACAACAGTGCTTAGTGGACCTAAAGTATCGATAGTAGCAATAGTGGAACAATTAGTAATATGTAGAACCAGACCTTTTGAAAAAAGCTATGATGACACTATAAGGGTGTATCCAAGAACTTATGTCAACTTGAATCGCTAAAATATATTCTCTTTGATAAGTGTTTTTCACCCTCTTCATAATGATTCCGACCCCACCCCTGTTTCATTCCATCCAACAAGATCCAAGGGGCTAACAATTAGCTCCTATTTTTGAATACCAATTATTAGAAGGGCTAAACACAGGCCAATTGTGGGCTAATAAGGGTGGTTAGAGATAGCTCATATTTAACCCATGTTTACAAGATGGACAATTTTTTTAGCTTGTGATCCAAACTGCCCCTAATTGGATCTCTGGTTAAGAGGAGTTAGATCCGATGATCCAATGTCCAAGTCGAAGGAGACTCCAAATTAAGCAACCAATAATCTCATCTATTTTTATTAGATTTAGCGTTTTTATTATTATGATATAAGGCCCTGATGTGTCAACATATATAGAAAGTTTACTGGAGTCGGTATGAAAAGGTGCACTAACAATCCTATGAATTTAGTGCATCCCAGACCATGGACCAACCTAAAAGCGTGCCTCTATAGCCATAGCCATAGCCAATTAGCCATCATTGCGTGCACTCAAGCAAAAGTATCGGAGCATATTATGTTGATACCATCATCGCGCGTCCTTTTCTTTTCCTAACATAAGAAAACAGAATGGGCAAACGATTGAAGAAATGAAGAATGACCTTTGGAGCATGCATATGCGCGCGCGCGTGCTGCGCTCGTCGGAATCTTTTTCCAGCAACTTGAGACGATGACCGGAGTGCACGACCGTGACTCGTGAAAGAAGAACGACACCATTGCTTAGGCTGGAGATGGTGACCCTTGACAGTTGCATATATAATATCCCTCGTGGGCCCCTTGTCTCATATCTTAGCGTGTTTGTGCGTTATTTTTCGTTCTACATACACAGGCACACGGCACCCATGCTGTCTGATCTGTGCTGATCCCTGTAGCTTTGGATTTTATAGGGTACGTGTGTGTGGAGCTGCCACTCAAACACCTATTATTGCGACACAACACTTGCAATGGCAGATGACACACCTCTGGGTTGGATGTGAATGTTGGGAGCTAGTCATCCACCACACGTCCACGTGGGCAAGGCAACAAATTAAAGGAAGCGAAGCAGCCGCCTCGGTGTACATCGTCTTGATGCCTAACCACAGCACATGCACATGCGATGCGAGTCTCTCCTTGCAGAGCATTGGTTCACACCCTCTGACTTGTGGCAAAATAACGTAGTAGGCCTACTACACCTTAACAGCTAGCAGAGCAGGACAGCAAAACAGTACTCCTACACAAGGTAATAAATAGCGATGGTAGCGGTCGCAATTGCACCCGCAATAGCGGTAGTGGTCCATTGCCGCTACTGCTATGAGGTAGCGTTCTGAACTTTGCATCCTGGAACTTTGCGGCCGCAATTTTGAATAGCGGGCCGATATTGCGGCCACAATTGCGCGTAGCAGACCACAATAGCATGAAAGTAAATATCCCTAATTAGTCCAGCCCACTATGACTCACACTCCAAATTTAAAACTCACGCATCGGCTGTGGAACTTAAAATTATTCATGATATATGCATTATAATTATTTATACTCATTATTCATGATATATGTGCTAAAAGTTATATGGGACTATTAGGGTGCCGCTATTGGAACGTATCGTCCGCAATATCGCCTGCTATCCGTAATCCGCTACCTCGACGTCAATCCGCTACCAACCCGCAATACGCTATTTAGTAGCCTTGCTCCTACATAGGACTAGACGCTCAAGAGAGTTGCCCAAGGAGAAACGCAACGACGACGTACGTAGGTACGTACCGTACGTGTCACTTGTCAGTGCAGAAAATGGAGTTGTCCTGGCTGCGAGCTGAGCTCTAAAAGTAAAGCCTCGCTGATGTGAGATATATTGGCTCTGTTCGTTTAAGTTTATAAGGCAGAATCAGCTAGCTATTTAATAGTGTTTTTCTCTCCCAACAAATTAGCATCAGCATTAGCCGCAGAAACGATCAGCCGAACAGGACCATTATTAATAATGTAATAATTGGGTCGTTTAATCAAAGGAGAATGACAGGCCTGGTTGCCCTCCGTCTATGGGAAACAGGCGACAACAAAGGCAGGCGTGCCTCCGTAGCCCGTATCCATCGTGATGCCTTGAGCACACACGAGCATGTCCTCAGGTAGTCGGGAATGAACGAGTAGCTCATTTGGTAGAGTAGCAGGAGCCCTGCGCTCACCATCCGGGTTCAAAACCCGGCACCCACTATATTTCCGTGCGGTGCGCCCAGTTAAAAAAAATGTCATCAGGTAGTCAGGACTCAGGTGGAAGAACCTCCCTGGCCCGTTCACTTGGATCTCTCGGCAACTAGCAGGACGAAGCTGGGGACAAAGCTGGCCGTTTGCCCCCAGCCCTCGATCACAGGTAGTACCGTAGTAGATCCTGTCGATCCATGCACCTATCGCTCTCGGCGAATATATATCAACAATAGCCGGACGACAAGAAAGCTGGGCGCAGATAAATAAAGCTCCGCGATTTGCCGCTAGCTTCGAAATCGAATTCTTTAGCTTTAACGCCTCGCAGGCGTCTGGTCATCAGGCTCTGGGAGACCAACTTGAATAATCGACTTGTGAAACCGGCCACTTGATGAACTATGGGCCAAACTGTGCCCCAAAACAAGGAATAATATACAGGAGATGCAGCGCATGAATGAACAAGGAAAGAGCTAGAGAAGTAGAGAGCGAGGTTCTGTCACCGGAGCACAATAAGATCCATCACACAGCCAACCTTAATCACACCTCGTGTATGTAGATCCAGCAGACCAAAGTACCAAACCAAACGGCAGCAACTAGCACTGACCTGTGATGCTGATGTCGTAGCCGAAGATGAGCCCGCCGGAGGCCGCCACGAGGCAGCTCATCACCACCGTGAAGGTGATCTCGCTGCTGTAGCCAGCGCCGGCGTCGGCGGCGCCGCCTGCGCTGCTCAACGTGACTACTCCCCCGCCGTGCATCTTCCCTTAATCCCTTGTCGTCCTAGCTCTCGCAACCTGGTCGACGGTCGATCGGTCGTCAGTCGGTCAGCTCGAATTTTGATCGACTAGGAGCAAGCAAGCAAGCCTGGCTGCTGTGCTCCTCCGGGCCCGGCGCGCGCGAGGACAGATAAATAGCGAGCTGAGCTCAGTGGATGTCGGATGATGGTGAACACTGATGTTACTTATAGTGAAACGTTTTTTGTTTCAAAAAGCTTATATATGCTCACCAATCCCCTTTTTCGCCATTTTCTATTCCAATTGATTGGAGCAGCAGCTTATTGCGCCGCCCACAGTCGGTACTCAGTACTGGTAGTCCAGTACTGAAAGCAAGAGTCACAGGAATCTTACTGGGATAGACTTCAGTTACAAATGCCTTATATGTTTTTTCTTTCTCAATTTATATTTTTGCAATTTGCCCCACGCGCCTTCATATATACTCCGTCTGTCCCAAAATAAGTGTAGCTATGGTATTCATGCCAGTCAGACTTTCATAGATTTGATTAAATTTAAAGAAAATATTAGCAATATTTGTATTTCTATATAAGTTTAAATGAAAATAAATTTAACGATCTATCTAACGATACTAATTATGCTAATATTAATATTTTTTCTATATATTTGGTCAAAGTTAAAAGTATTGCTCGGAAAACGAGAACGACACTTATTTTGAAACGTAGTATGTGTTTAATTTAACGTGTGTCCATCTTAAACTCTCTCATATATTGTACTAGAAGTATACCCTGTACATCGCTGCGGGAATCACGGATGATTTTAAATAAAACTCTGCTACTTATGTTTACTTACATTAACAAATAAATATCATGATATATGTCAGCGGATGGTGTACCATGATGACGTGAACAATTAAATATACATGCTAGTGGATGACGTGACCTGCTTGAATGAAGATATAATTGTATATGCTAATGAGTTGTTATAATCATGTGCCAGTGGACAGCTTGCATGGTGAAATAGAATTCTAGTGAGGATTGAAAAATATAAATTATGTAGATATAAATTTAGATATAGATTTAGATTTAAAAGCTACCATTCGATCGATCCATCCATGAATTCCACGGATACACTCTCATTCAATCTGTACATCTCAATCAGGATGCGGGGTGGTGAGTTGAGCGCGCGCGTGCGGCCGCGGCGAACGGAACTAGGCGACGGACAAGAGGAAGAGGTAATGACTGCTCTACCCTTTTGGTTATGTATAAACTTATCTTTGTTTCTATTTGAAAAGCCTAACACAAATCAACGGTCTGCAAAATTCAAAAGGGAGTACCGAGAAGTACCACGGGTACCTGTACCAAAGGTCATCTTCTTAACATCGGTCAAGTCGTACGGTTTTACTCTCATCCATATTGGCTGTGTTTAGTTGTGTAAAAATGTGTAAAAAAAGTATTGTAGTACGTTTTGGTTTTATTTGGCAAATAGTGTCCAACCGTTGACTAATTAGGTTCAAAACGTTCGTCTCGCAAAGTATAACCAAGCTGTACAATTAGTTTTTTATTTCATCTACATTTAGTACTCCATACATGTATCGCAAGTTTGATGTGACGAGGAATCTTTTGTCTGCACAGTATTTTTTTTTTTTTTTTGAAGTAAACACAGCCATTGTTATCTCTTCGTACTCCATTTAGAAGAGTTTGCGCATTCATTGAATAATCATAAGTGGAGTGTGTACTCTTTGATGTGGACTACCGACGACGTTTTCCCTAAAATTATGGCAAGAATACTTGACGGACATTCTAAGACTACCCGTAATGGGTACTCTAAAGCGAGATTTAGAGTATGAATATAGAGTAAAAACTGTTGCACTGGATACTCTAAAACGATACTCTATCATTTCTCTTACTCTATATTTAGGCCCCGTTTGGCAGGGCTTCTCCCGCGGCTTCAGGAGCCGTTTGGAGCCGTTTTCTGCCAAACGGGGTAAAATGAAACGGCTCCACCGATGAAGCCCCTAAAAACGTGCTCTCACAGAGCTTTGGGTGAGAAGGAGCCAAAAATAGTGGCTTCTCCCGGCTTCACCTCATCCTACGTAGCGTTCTGTGAGAGCATGTTTTAAGGAACTCTACATGTAGAGCTGTTTTGCCAAACGATTTATCAAAACAGCTCCAACTCCACCGATAGAGCTGTTCATGGAGCTGAAACATAAAAAAATGGCTTCGCTGGTGAAGCGGAGCCGTACCAAACGAAGCCTTAAAGTGGTACAATGCTTACTCTACAGTAGACAGTGGCGGGCCCCACTAGCTAAATAAAGAAAAAAATGCTATAACTCACAAACCAAAAATCCAAATTAAATTTCGATTGCACCATTAAATTTGTCTCAATAAATCATTCAAAACTAGATCACACATGGATATATTTAGATAAAGTGACAAGTGGGTCCCACAGTGGATAATATAGAGGATGTATGAGTGCGGGAGAATTGAGTATATAGGAGAGAATCTTGCTGACTAAGGCCCTGTTCAGTTCCCAGAAAATTTTGCAAAATTTTTCAGATTCCCCGTCACATCGAATCTTTGGACACATGCATGAAGCATTAAATATAGATAAAAAATAAAACTAATTACACAGTTTAGACGAAATGGACGAGACGAATCTTTTAAGTCTAATTAGATTATGATTGGACAATATTTGCCAAATAACAACGAAAAGAGCTACAATGCTATTTTGCAAAAAAAATTTGGAACTGAACCGGACCTAAAACGTATAGAGGATGAATATAGAGATCCATAAGTGCGGATAGCCTAACATATCCACATGAAACGAGTGATTTTCTGGTGCCTATGAGCACTACAATATGCGAGTCCCTTGTTCTAGCTTCAGTAGAGTATCATGCATTCTTCTCTCAATAAAAGGGACTTGGTAAACTCTGCACATGACTGACGACTAGCTTCAGATGATGACAGGGGACTTTGAGACTTCGGGTGTGTTTAGTTTCGCGAAAAGGCGTAAAAAAGTATTGTAGCATGTTTTGGTTTTATTTGGTAAATAGTGTCCAACTATTGATGTAACAACCCAAAAATCCACACACCAAAAACACTACTACAAAATTTTTCTCAAAACTCCCATGTGATGTTGAGTGTCATGTATGGTAACCCAACCTAAGAGATGCATTAGGTCTAACCCAACCCTAGGCAACACATAAGCATGGCAGGTCATTTGTGGACTAAGATTATTTAAAAATTCTAACAAATAAAGTGAAGCATACATAATTAACTCAAGTTGTGATTTGGTTTTTCTTTTGCTTGATGTTAAGCCTAACAATAACATTAAAGTAATAAACCGTAAAGTAACTATTGAACAAAGCAAAAGAATAAATGTTTAAGAAGAAAACTAACCTTATTATTATTAAGTGTTATTAATATATATACAAATTTTCTAAACTCCAATCAATAAGTTACATTGGTTTGGAATTCAAATTTCAAACCAAATTTGAATTCAAACAAATAGAAAGAGAAATGAAAAACATAAAAAGGAAAAGGAGGAGGAGGCCTCCCAGCCAGCTGCTCGGCCCAGCAATCCAGCCCAAGCCGTCGCTCGCGCGCTCAGCTCCAGCACGCACACACGCGGCCCAGCTGCCGGCCCAGGTGACCACTACCCGCCCGCGCGCCCGACTTCGCCAGCTGCCGCTGCCGCTTGGCCCCACGCGTCAGCCGCACGACGCCCACGCCCGCGTGTTTCCCCGTTCCGTTTGCAGCCGCTGCCACGCGGGCCCCGCAAGTCAGCCACCCCGTCCACAGTGTCGTCTCCCTCACCCATGCCTCGACCGCCTGCGCGACCGACGCCCGACAGCGGTGGCAGAGGCGGGCCAGGGGGTCACGCCCGGGACATGGCCTTGTCTCCTTGGCGCCGCACCCACACAACCCTTGTGCCGCGCCTACGCCACCGCACGAGAGCCCTTGGATGCCACTAACCACGCCACCACCGCTCGATCACCGTCCGCCATGGGAGCTAGGAGCTCGGCTATAAAAGCCCAGCCTCGGATGCCCTTGCGCTCGTCTCACCACCCACCGCCACGGGTGGCCAACCACTTCGCACCAAAGAATAGAGGGCTAAGAAGGAAATCGTGAGAGGAGGATCGGAGCCCCCGCACGCTGCTGAAGTCGCCGGAGCCGAGGGCGACGCCATCGCCGTCATCACGATCGCGGATCGGCACTGCACGGCACTGCTTCCGGAGCTACACGGCCACACCTCATCACTGCACCGCTATCCTCTCGCCTTCAACACCAACGGTGAGCCCCCGGTTCTTCCTCTGCTCGTCGCCGGACCTTCTACTCCGGCCATGGCGCTCCATATTGTGAGCGCGTAGGCCAAGGCCATCTCCGATCTCTAGGCACACAAGCACAACACCCTCATGCGCACACAGTGACCACGCCGTGACCAGCCCGCTAGAGCCCCGTGGTTCACCCGTGCACCTCGCCGTCGTCTTCATGATCGCCGTGGCTGCCGGGATGTCTCTACCGGCTACCTAGGAACCCGTAGCCTCGCCATGAGCCCAGGACACCTTCACTGTGCCCCCACGAAATCGTAGAAGCCCCATCTGCCCAGCTTTAGCCACCAGAGAGCCGGCGTGCGCGACCCGACCACCGGCGAGCACTGCCGAGCCGCCGCTCACCGTGGCCAACGCCCTAGAAGGCCCCGGCCACCACTTTGACCCCACTGACGCAGTCACCGTAACCCGGGGAAACTTTCCCCCTCCCTAATTGGACACCAGCCTCTCCACTGAGGCTCATCAGTGAAGATCGCCGCCGGCAGGAGCACCGCCGCGGGAGAAACAGGGGAACGCCCCCCCTCGCCGACCACCTGCGCGTGCACCTAGAGCACCTGGACCACGCCTGGGAGGCGACAGGTGGACTCGGTTCACCGTGAACCATTCTGCGGTCCATGGACCGTGAACTTGGGTCCACCGTGAGCCGAGCCCACGCCCACAGCGTAAACCCGAGGCCCAATAAGAGCCCACGGCCGTGACGTGGCCGCCTCACAGCGTGCCACGTGTTTGGCCCGGCCCGGCCCAGACCGGCCCAACCCGAGCCCAACCGGCCCAGTTTGGACCCGACCCGAGTTGACCGTTGACCGGGCCCCACATGCCAGTGACACCGAGCCGCGGGACCCACTTGACAGTGGATGACGTCATCCTGACGTCATGCGGGACCCACCTGTCAGTGATAATACAACCAGGGGTGACGTCATGATGACATCAGCTGCTGACGTCAGCAGCCTTGGCCCCACACGTCAGTGACCCTGCCTATTGACCGCTGACCGTTGACCGTTGACTTGACGTTGACCAACGTTGACTTTGACTGGACCCACATGTCAGTGACCCAAGAGTCCCTAGACCCACTTGTCGGAGCTGACAACGTTGATGACGTCATGCTGACGTCATGCTAACGTCAGCTGGGCCTCACCTGTCAGTTCGGAACCGTTATAATAACGTCATGCTGACGTCATGCTGACGTCAGCTAGCCACGTGGACCAACCACAACACGACACGTGTCAGCCCAGGATTAATTCAGCCTTTATCTAATTTTAGAAATAATTTAAACTTCGGAAATTCATAACTAATTCATACGACCTCAGAAAAATACGAAACCAGGACCAAAATTCATCTAAAATCAAGCTCTACGCAATGAACCCATGTTTGAGTGAATTTGGCTCTTTTGAATTTTCATTGCTTCTTTGTGCTATTCTATAGACGTCGCTAACGCGACTATAATGCAAACGATGCAGACTCGGAGGAGGACCTGACGAACGAGGACCGTGAGTACCATGAGGAGAACGGAGACGACTACACTGAAGGTGCCACATCCCACCCAAATCTCGTAGCACCTATTACGCATGGCTAATATAGAACTGCTATCGCTTTACTCTACTTTATAGTAGGATTTGCATGGTAGTATGCTTGCTTGAAAGCCTTTACCTTGACGCAACCTTACCCCTGCATACCCGGCTATAGGCTAGACACACGCTTATTGCTCTAATTCCTTATTTATACTTCTACTACGCTTATACTATGTGCGTGGTGGAAACTGGTGTTATCTAGATTTTGGGGAGAGTGCTGCGTGTGTGACTTGGGTGTGTGGAGGGTGAGGGTTGAGTCGACCAAGTTGGAGTATACGACGAGCCTGGGGCAAGTCTTACCATGGGATGCTACCTGGGCACCCCTGGAAATGTATACCTGTGGTGGGTAAAAGATATATGAGGTGGACCCGGTTGTGAACCTGTGATGGGTGGAGCCTGGGTTGGAGGTGATGTGGTGGCACGGTAAAGGAAACCCTGATGGAGACATTCTGGCTTGGTCATCCCTAAGGACTTACTAGTACTCAGATTCACCGGGAAGCCTTACGTACCACTCGCCCTATATGGTGCGGGACGGCTGGACTACTTGGTAGGATTTTGCCACTACTGCTAGGTTGATAGCGGACAGTGTAAGGAGGTACGGGGCACAAAGGATTTTCCCCCACACCCTACCGAGACTTCATGGAGACCTTGTGGACCCGGCTCATGACTCACAGTTTCAGCCACCCCAGACTCGACTTGGGGTGAACCAGGGCTGAATGGTAGAGTGGCATTATCCTAGGCTAGCAAGCAGCCGGAATCAGCCCAGTTGACGACGATCAGCAAGGAAGGCAGATCTTGTGGTTATGTAAAACCTCTGCAGAGTGTATGGTTGATCGATCGATACATGCGCCGACTCGTCGGCTATGGACCTTTCCTGGGTTTCGCTTAAACTAGATAGAGAGATGAGTCCTTCTCTTCTTCCCCCGTGAGAGAGTGTCGGTCATAGCCAGGGGCTACCGGCCTTGAGACAGTGCTGAGAGGGAGTTGGCCTGTCGATTGAGCGATGGTATGGTAATAGAGTGGAGATGGTGGTATATTGATCCCAGGATCGTAACCTAGCTCGGAAAAGGGAATGGAGTGGAATGAGTGTGGGAATGGTGTTAAAACCTGATCTTTTATATTATACACTTGATATGCTACTGCATAGAAAACCCCAGCCCTATAGGTTTTCTTTTGAATATAACCATGTTGCATCCAAATCCACAAAGCAATGCTCATAGGGATGGGAGTGGCCAGTACAAATCGTACTGATAAATTTTTGGCACAGGTTCTGCTGAGGAGTATAGTTCCGAGGAGTTTGATGGTTGAGGGGTTCGTGCCTACGCTCAAGTTTGGCGATCTTATCTTCAAGCTGTTCTGCTTGTCTGCTACTTTTGTTTCCGCCAATGCGGCGATGTAATAAATTATGTAATTCCGCACTAATTATACTCTGATATTATCGTTGTATGGATATGGTATTCGACTGGAATTTGGGTAATAAGATCCATCGCGGTCTTAATACACTTCGACTCTGTGGATTTCCCTTCATGGAAATTGAGGTCGTTTCAGTTGGTATCAGAGCCATGCTTGACCTTAGGACGAAACCCTTAGAAATGGACGATAGAATAGGACGTGAACAGCCCTTCTTTCGGTTATATACCGACCCTGCATTTACTTTTATGCAAGGCTTATCTATTATTGACCTGTTAACACCTGTTCCCTTGAAACAATGAGATGGCAACGAACGTCAATTGGCCGCCTCTAGGACCACTACCTCTGGACCACGCCAAGCTTACCTTTGACCTACGTGAGCTCGGAGGTTTTGCACCGACCCTCTGCCAAGTTCTCACCATGTTAGGTGTCCCCGACGAGCTTATCAAGGTCACCTGCACCGGGAAGCCAGCTAAGGAAGGAGGAATCGAAGGACCGATTGCCACCTCAGTGGAGTTCCCAGCTAGCACCACCTTACCTTCCGTCCCAGCCTTCACCGAGATGACGATAGAAGACACGGTCGAGGAGGGACTGCAAGCTATCTCACACAAGGCACTTCGCAGAGTGATGAGGGACCACTATGAGCACCTGAAGACGACAGAGTTCCGTCTACTTCCCCAGGCCCTCAACCTCAGCCTTACCCCCAGTGAGCAGAGTTTCGCAGCAGGCAGAGTTATTCTTGCCGAGGAGGACAGATGCCTTCGTGTCTCAGCTATTCACCTACTAGAGCAGGACAGGTACGTGACCCAGCTGGAGCAGAAGAAACATCAGGACCAGGCCCTTCGGTGGGAGTACCAGGAGCGAGATTCGTTGGGAGCACATGAGCGAGCTAGACTACTGGAGACAATTGCCAAGCTGCAGGACGAGCTCAACCGTCGTGAGGAGGACCACAGAGCCGAGGTCGCTGACTTACAGGACAAAGCAGCCGACCTAGGCAACAGGAATTGCTACCTCGACAGCAAGGTCTTGGAATTACAGAGTGAGTTGGACGACAAGAAGGCCGAGTTCAACCGCAGGGGAGATAGAGAGAGATCCAAGGGGATTGGTATGTTGAAGATCCAATCTCAGAACAAGACCCTGACTCAGGAGCTAGAGGAGCTCAGGAAGAAGGCCGTTCGCAACCAGGGTCACCTGATCGAGGCACTCAGGCAGACCGAGTACCTACAGGACAAGTGTGAGAGGACTTGGCAGGCTTGGCAGAAGTCTGACAGGAAACGTCTCATGGAAATGAAGGGTATGTGGGATCAGCTACCCAAGGAGATTCGCAGCAAGACAAAGCCTAGGATAGAGGAGTTTGAGTTAGCCCCGACTCGCCTCAACCTAGACGCTTGCCCTACCCTACCTGGAACTAAGGCTACCGAGGAGCTCGCCGAGGCTTTGAAGTACATATCCCGACTCCACAAGTCTGACAAAGAGATCGAGATCGAGGACAGTCGTATTCCAGCCGCGGTGTACGAGTTAGAGTAGGTGACCCTGCGTGGTCATGAGCTATGTCTAAAGTTTCCATGAGTTGTACCCCCCCTTATGAGATGATGAGACTCTATGCGTAGCACGATTCTCGCACATCTTCTAGTGTAGCTGCTAAAGATGATGCTATGCAATCAAACCCTTGTAATGAATGTTTTTGGATCTTATGGCATCTTTTGGATCTTGTCGCTTCTTTGTAATGAGTGTTGGATAGTGTAACTGTTCTATTTTAAATCATCAAAATCATGTAATCATATTGAATTATAAAGCACCTTGGCACAAGCACTAAAATTTCAACGATTCGCGTTACAGATGCCGAACCGCCGATCAAATCGCCTAATGAATCGAGGGCGTGCGCCCATCCCAGAACCCAATAGGGGCCGTGGTGACAACAACCGTGGCCGTGGTCATGGCCGTGGACGTGGAGGGATACCCTTCGACTTGGAGAATACCCCGCCACCTGTTGAGGAGAACATCCCGCCGCCACCACCACCGAACCTGGCAGAAGTGATGGCGCAGCAGACCCAGCTTCTTGCAGCTCTTGTTGAAGGATCCAATCATCGCCAAGGAGGTCAACAGAATGATTTCCAGATGAAGCTGGAAGGTCTCCTGAAGCTAAGACCACCTACCTATGATGGCACCGACCCTGACCCGTTGGTAGCCGATGACTGGCTTAAGGAAATGGAGAAGAAGCTTGATCTCACTACATTCACCGATGATGAGTGTGTTGGAGCCGCCGCACACCAGCTCACAGGTGCAGCACGTGCCTGGTGGGACAGTTTCAGTGACTCCCATGAGGACCCTGCCAACATCTCGTGGGAAGAGTTTGCCGAAGCATTCACTGAGTACCATATTCCCAAGGGTATCATGGAGGCCAAAGCTGAGGAGTTTCGCAACATCAAGATGGGAAAAGACAGAGTGATCGAGTACACTACTCGTTTCACCAACCTTCTGCGCTATGCACCTTCCTATATTGTGAACTCTAAAAAGGAGAAGCTGTACTATTACCGCAAGGGGCTTAACCCGCACATCAAGCTGAAATTTGGCGGTATTGAAAGTAACACATTACGTGCTCTGGTGGATCGCTGCATTCAGATCGAGAAGGACCGTGATGAAATTGGAGAAGAGTACAAGGGAAGAAAGCGAAAACCTGAGGAGTCCCTCCGTGGTCGTGATCGCAAGAGGATCCGCAGAGATGCTCCATCCAGGGGACGCTCTCACCACAACAGGGATGACAACCCTGGATCGGGTAGGGGAAGTGGAGGCTATTTCACCAAATACTCCCGCCCTGCTCAGTATCGTAACACCCATGACCGTTTCAATCATTCCCGCTCTGTGAATGAACGCCCAACATAGAACCGCTCCGCACCAGGCAATGGAAAATGGAAGGCACCCGCGCCAACCCCTACAGGCGGTGCACCTTTCACCTGCTTCGCTTGTGGCCAACTGGGTCACAAGGCCGCTGAATGCCCTCAGAATTCAGCTATTCAGAAGTCTCAGTTCAAGGGGTCTGCTACCCGTGGACATCTCAACCATCTAGATGCCGAGGAAGCATAGGCTGCACCAGACGTCGTGTACGGTATGTTTCTAGTTAATGGCAATACTGCATCAGTTCTTTTTGACTCTGGAGCAACTTGTTCATACATATCAACCAAGTTTGCACGAGAGTATGGTCTGCCCGTGACCCCACGTGAGAAGCCTATCATTACCAGCTCGCCCTTAAGAGACCTGAAAAGTACCCACATCTGTAAGGGAGTGAATCTTACTATAGAGGGTCTTATCTTTAAAGCCGATCTAACCCTGTTACCTTCCACTAACCTAGATGTCATCTTAGGCATGGATTGGTTAACCTTTCACCAAGGCATCATATCATGTTCCCCTAGATATGTCCAAGTAACCCACCCATCAGGCCAAGTCATTAGATGTGAACCCCAGTTCGGAAGGACCACCTCTATCCTATGTGCCCTTAAAGCAAGATCAGAATCACTAAAGGAGGAAAAGATAGTTTATGATGTGCCTGTGGTCAGATACTATCCTGATGTATTCCCTGAAGAATTACCGGGTATGCCACCGGACCGTGATGTAGAGTTCATCATTGATCTTTTGCCGGGAATAGGACCCATTGCCAAGAGACCCTATCGCATGTCAGTGGATGAACTGGCCGAACTCAAGAAACAACTAGAAGAGCTCATCTCGAAGGGATATATCAGACCCAGTGCTTCACCCTGGGGATCCCCTGTTCTGTTCGTTAAGAAGAAGGATGGCTCAATGAGAATGTGCATAGATTACCGTAACTTGAACGCAGTCACCATCAAGAACAAGTACCCCCTGCCGAGAATTGATGATCTGCTTGATCAACTTCGAGGTGCCAAGTATTTCTCCAAGATCGATCTTAGATCTGGCTACCATCAGATGAAGATTCGAGGGAGTGACATACCGAAGACAGCTTTTGTGACTAGGTATGGTCAGTTCGAGTTCACCGTGGTATCCTTTGGACTCACAAATGCTCCCGCATACTTCATGAATATGATGAATAAGGTTTTCATGGACGAATTGGATAAGTTTGTGGTGGTATTCATTGATGACATCCTGGTCTATTCACCCACCGCTGAAGAACATGAACATCATCTAAGAGCGGTGCTTGAGAGACTAGCCCAACATCAGCTCTACGCAAAGTTCAGCAAATGTGAGTTCTGGCTACAAGAAGTTGCCTTCTTAGGTCACGTTTTATCAGTTGAAGGTGTTGCAGTGGACCCAGCTAAGATTGAGGCTGTGAAGGAATGGGAACAACCCCGTAATGTGACAGAAGTCAGAAGTTTCTTGGGATTGGCTGGGTATTATCGCCGATTCATCGAAAACTTCTCCAAGATAGCCCGTCCGATGACCAACCTGCTGAAGAAGACTAAGGAGTTTGAATGGACGCCCGAATGCGAACAAAGCTTCTAGGAATTGAAACAGAGACATACCACAACTCCTGTGTTAGCATTGCCCGATATCAGCAAAGATTTCATGGTCTATTGTGATGCATCTCGTCAAGGACTTGGGTGTGTATTAATGCAAGATGGAAGAGTGATAGCTTATGCTTCTCGACAGCTGAAAGAACATGAGAATCAATACCCTACACATGACCTTGAGTTAGCAGCAGTTGTTCATGCTTTAAAGATCTGGAGGCACTACTTGATAGGCAATAAGTGTGATATTTACACCGATCACAAGAGCTTGAAGTACTTTTTCACTCAAGAGGATCTGAATATGAGGCAACGTCGATGGTTAGAGTTGATCAAGGACTACGATTTGGAAATTCACTACCATCCGGGAAAAGCTAACGTAGTCGCAGATGCTCTTAGTCGCAAGAGTTACTGTCACACTTTGATCACTGAATCCGTACCACCTGATCTCAAGGAAGAGATTGATGATTTCCAACTTGAGATACAACCGCATGGCTTGCTGAATAAGCTCCACATACAGTATGATCTCATGGATCGCATTCGTCAAGCTCAGAAAATGTGTAAGGAGATTGACTATCTCCGTGGTCTAATGAAACTAGGCTATAAGACCAACCACCATGAAGATGAACAAGGAACCATTTGGTTCGAGGACAGGATCTGTGTGCCTTCTAATCCAGTCCTACGAGAGGAAATTTTGTCAGAAGCTCATGATTCTAAGTATTGTATTCACCCCGGAGGTTTAAAGATGTATCAGGACTTGAGAAAACACTTTTGGTGGAAAGGTATGAAGACAGACATTGCAGGACACGTGGCACGATGTGACACCTGCAATAGAGTCAAGGCTGAACATCAGAGGCCTGCAGGATTGTTAAAGCCTCTTGACGTCCCGGAATGGAAATGGGAGAGCATATCCATGGATTTCATAGTTGGATTACCCCGTTCACCGAAAGGCAATGATTCCATCTGGGTGATTGTTGATCGTTTAACCAAGGTTGCTCACTTCGTACCAGTGAAGACCAAGACCAACGCAGAAAAATTAGCAGATCTATATATTGAGCATATTCTCAGGTTGCATGGAGCTCCCTCTAGTATTGTATCTGATCGTGGTCCTCAATTTGTGTCCCGATTCTGGGAAGCTCTGCACAAGTCTATTGGAACCAGACTTGATTTCAGTACCGCTTACCACCCACAGACAGATGGACAGACAGAGCGAGTAAATCAAATCTTAGAAGACATGCTTCGCGCTAGTATACTGAATTACGGCTCTGATTGGGAGAAATGTCTACCCTATGCAGAGTTTTCTTACAACAATAGCTACCAAGCCAGCATCAAGATGTCGCCATTTGAAGCTCTATATGGCAGACCTTGTAAGACACCTTTGATGTGGTCCCAACCAGGAGAAAGATCATTCTTTGACTCTGCCAAGATTCAAGATGCAGAAGAAGGAGTTGCTCAGGTAAGAGAGAATTTGAGAATTGCCCAAAGTCGATACAAGAGCTATGCGAACAAACGAAGAAGAGAACTGGAGTTCAATATGGGGGACTTCGTATATCTCAAGGTATCCCCGCTACGTGGAACGGTCAGATTTCATGTGAAAGGCAAACTTGCCCCTAGGTTTGTTGGCCCATACAAGATTTGCAAGAGAATTGGAAAGCTCGCCTATAAACTTGAGTTACCTGCGGAATTGGCGGGTGTACATCCCGTATTCCATGTATCCCAGCTACGCAAATGTTTAAGAGTACCCGATGAAGTGATCCCGACTGGTATTCTTGACATTCAAGATACACTTGAGTATAAAGAACATCCTATCAGAATTCTGGACAGAGATACCAAAGAGACTCGAAGCAAGACTATCCCTATGTGCAAGATCCAATGGAGTAATCATACTGAGAGGGAAGCAACATGGGAAAAAGAGTCTGACCTCCGGCTACAATATCCCTATCTTTTCAAAGAGTACGTTACGCTTTAATCTCGGGGACGAGATTCTGTTAAGGGGGTAGGACTGTAACAACCCAAAAATCCACACACCAAAAACACTACTACAAAATTTTTCTCAAAACTCCCATGTGATGTTGAGTGTCATGTATGGTAACCCAACCTAAGAGATGCATTAGGTCTAACCCAACCCTAGGCAACACATAAGCATGGCAGGTCATTTGTGGACTAAGATTATTTAAAAATTCTAACAAATAAAGTGAAGCATACATAATTAACTCAAGTTGTGATTTGGTTTTTCTTTTGCTTGATGTTAAGCCTAACAATAACATTAAAGTAATAAACCGTAAAGTAACTATTGAACAAAGCAAAAGAATAAATGTTTAAGAAGAAAACTAACCTTATTATTATTAAGTGTTATTAATATATATACAAATTTTCTAAACTCCAATCAATAAGTTACATTGGTTCGGAATTCAAATTTCAAACCAAATTTGAATTCAAACAAATAGAAAGAGAAATGAAAAACATAAAAAGGAAAAGGAGGAGGAGGCCTCCCAGCCAGCTGCTCGGCCCAGCTACCGGCCCAGGTGACCACTACCCGCCCGCGCGCCCGGCTTTGCCAGCTGCCGCTGCCGCTTGGCCCCACGCGTCAGCCGCACGACGCCCACGCCCGCGTGTTTCCCCGTTCCGCTTGCAGCCGCTACCACGCGGGCCCCGCAAGTCAGCCACCTCGTCCACAGTGTCGTCTCCCTCACCCACGCCTCGACCGCCTGCGCGACCGACGCCCGACAGCGGTGGCAGAGGCGGGCCAGGGGGTCACGCCCGGGACATGGCCTTGTCTCCTTGGCGCCGCACCCACGCAACCCTTGCGCCGCGCCTACGCCACCGCACGAGAGCCCTTGGATGCCACTAACCACGCCACCACCGCTCGATCATCGTCCGCCATGGGAGCTAGGAGCTCGGCTATAAAAGCCCGGCCTCGGATGCCCTTCCGCTCGTCTCACCACCCACCGCCACGGGTGGCCAACCACTTCGCACCAAAGAATAGAGGGCTGAGAAGGAAATCGTGAGAGGAGGATCGGAGCCCTCGCACGCTGCTGAAGTCACCGGAGCCGAGGGCGACGCCATCGCCGTCATCACGATCGCGGATCGGCACTGCACGACACTGCTTTCGGAGCTACACGGCCACACCTCATCACTGCACCGCTATCCTCTCGCCTTCAACACCAACGGTGAGCCCTCGGTTCTTCCTCTGCTCACCGCCGGACCTTCTACTCTGGCCATGGCGCTCCATATTGTGAGCGCGTAGGCCAAGGCCATCTCTGGTCTCTAGGCACACAAGCACAACACCCTCATGCGCACACAGTGACCACGCCGTGACCAGCCCGCTAGAGCCTCGTGGTTCACCCGTGCACCTCG
This sequence comes from Saccharum hybrid cultivar R570, assembly GCA_038087645.1. Taxonomy (NCBI): domain Eukaryota; kingdom Viridiplantae; phylum Streptophyta; class Magnoliopsida; order Poales; family Poaceae; genus Saccharum; species Saccharum hybrid cultivar. The sequence continues at coordinate 1,664,846 of JAQSUU010000191.1, read as the reverse complement.
CCGTCGTCTTCATGATCGCCGTGGCCGCCGGGATGTCTCTACCGGCTACCTAGGAACCCGTAGCCTCGCCATGAGCCCAGGACACCTTCACTGTGCCCCCACGAAATCGTAGAAGCCCCATCTGCCCAGCTTTAGCCACCGGAGAGCCAGCGTGCGCGACCCGGCCACCGGCGAGCACTGCCGAGCCGCCGCTCACCGTGGCCAACGCCCTAGAAGGCCCCGACCACCACTTTGACCCCACTGACGCAGTCACCGTAACCCGGGGAAACTTTCCCCCTCCCTAATTGGACACCAGCCTCTCCACTGAGGCTCATCAGTGAAGATCGCCGCCGGCAAGAGCACCGCCGCGGGAGAAACAGGGGAACGCCCCCCCCCCTCGCCGACCACCTGCGCGTGCACCTAGAGCACCTGGACCACGCCTGGGAGGCGACAGGTGGACTCGGTTCACCGTGAACCATTCTGTGGTCCATGGACCGTGAACTTGGGTCCACCGTGAGCCGAGCCCACGCCCACAGCGTAAATCCGAGGCCCAATAAGAGCCCACGGCCGTGACGTGGCCGCCTCACAGCGTGCCACGTGTTTGGCCCGGCTCGGCCCAGACCGGCCCAACCCGAGCCCAACCGGCCCAGTTTGGACCCGACCCGAGTTGACCGTTGACCGATCAAATGTTGACCGTTGACCTGGCCCCACATGTCAGTGACACCGAGCCGCGGGACCCACTTGACAGTGGGTGATGTCATCCTGACGTCATGCGGGACCCACCTGTCAGTGATAATACAACCAGGGGTGACGTCATGCTGACGTCACGATGACATCAGCTGCTGACGTCAGCAGCCTTGGCCCCACACGTCAGTGACCCTGCCTGTTGACCGCTGACCATTGACCGTTGACTTGACGTTGACCAACGTTGACTTTGACTGGACCCACATGTCAGTGACCCAAGAGTCCCTGGACCCACTTGTCGGAGCTGACGACGTTGATGACGTCATGCTAACGTCAGCTGGGCCCCACCAGTCAGTTCGGAACCGTTATAATAACGTCATGCTGATGTCATGCTGACGTCAGCTAGCCACGTGGACCAACCACAGCACGACACGTGTCAGCCCAGGATTAATTCAGCCTTTATCTAATTTCAGAAATGATTTAAACTTCGGAAATTCATAACTAATTCATACGACCTCAGAAAAATACGAAACCAGGACCAAAATTCATCTAAAATCAAGCTCTACGCAATGAACCCATGTTTGAGTGAATTTGGCTCTTTTGAATTTTCATTGCTTCTTTGTGCTATTCTATAGACGTCGCTAACGCGACTATAATGCAAACGATGCAGACTCGGAGGAGGACCTGACGGACGAGGACCGTGAGTACCATGAGGAGAACGGAGACGACTACAATGAAGGTGCCACATCCCACCCAAATCTCGTAGCACCTATTACGCATGGCTAATATAGAACTGCTATCGCTTTACTCTACTTTATAGTTGGATTTGCATGGTAGTATGCTTGCTTGAAAGCCTTTACCTTGACGCAACCTTACCCCTGCATACCCTGCTATAGGCTAGACACACGCTTATTGCTCTAATTCCTTATTTATACTTCTACTACGCTTATAATATGTGCGTGGTGGAAACTGGTGTTATCTAGATTTTGGGGAGAGTGCCGCGTGTGTGACTTGGGTGTGTGGAGGGTGAGGGTTGAGTCGACCAAGTTGGAGTATACGACGAGCCTGGGGCAAGTCTTACCATGGGATGCTACCTAGGCACCCCTGGAAATGTATACCTGTGGTGGGTAAAAGATATATGAGGTGGACCCGGTTGTGAACCTGTGATGGGTGGAGCCCGGGTTGGAGGTGCTGTGGTGGCACGGTAAAGGAAACCCTGATGGAGACATTCTGGCTTGGTCATCCCTAAGGACTTACTAGTACTCAGATTCACCGGGAAGCCTTACGTACCACTCGCCCTATATGGTGCGGGACGACTGGACTACTTGGTAGGATTTTGCCACTACTGCTAGGTTGATAGCGGATAGTGTAAGGAGGTACGGGGCACAAAGGATTTTCCCCCACACCCTACCGAGACTTCATGGAGACCTTGTGGACCCGGCTCATGACTCACAGTTTCAGCCACCCCAGACTCGACTTGGGGTGAACCAGGGCTGAATGGTAGAGTGGCATTATCCTAGGCTAGCAAGCAGCCGAAATCAGCCCAGTTGACGACGGTCAGCAAGGAAGGCAGATCTTGTGGTTATGTAAAACCTCTGCAGAGTGTATGGTTGATCGATCGATACATGCGCCGACTCGTCGGCTATGGACCTTTCCTGGGTTTCGCTTAAACTAGATAGAGAGATGAGTCCTTCTCTTCTTCCCCCGTGAGAGAGTGTCGGTCATAGCCAGGGGCTACCGGCCTTGAGACAGTGCTGAGAGGGAGTTGGCCTGTCGATTGAGCGATGGTATGGTAATAGAGTGGAGATGGTGGTATATTGATCCCAGGATCGTAACCTGGCTCGGAAAAGGGAATGGAGTGGAATGAGTGTGGGAATGGTGTTAAAACCTGATCTTTTATATTATACACTTGATATGCTACTGCATAGAAAACCCCAGCCCTATAGGTTTTCTTTTGAATATAACCATGTTGCATCCAAATCCACAAAGCAATGCTCATAGGGATGGGAGTGGCCAGTACAAATCGTACTGATAAATTTTTGGCACAGGTTCTGTTGAGGAGTATAGTTCCGAGGAGTTTGATGGTTGAGGGGTTCGTGCCTACGCTCAAGTTTGGCGATCTTATCTTCAAGCTGTTCTGCTTGTCTGCTACTTTTGTTTCCGCCAATGCGGCGATGTAATAAATTATGTAATTCCGCACTAATTGTACTCTGATATTATCGTTGTATGGATATGGTATTCGACTGGAATTTGGGTAATAAGATCCATCGCGGTCTTAATACACTTCGACTCTGTGGATTTCCCTTCGTGGAAATTGAGGTCGTTTCAGTTGACTAATTAGGTTCAAAACGTTCGTCTCGCAAAGTACAACCAAGCTGTACAATTAGTTTTTGATTTCATCTATATTTAGTACTCCATGCATGTATCGCAAGTTTGATTTGACGGGGAATCTTTTGTTTGCACAGTACTTTTTTTAGAAGTAAACACAGCCTTCAAACTTCGCTGGCTTGTTCGATTTGATAACCGATATCATGTGCTGCCATCATCATCTGTAGAAGTCGAATGTAGTTGGACATAGGGTGTGTTCACTTCGCGAAAAGTAGGTGAAAAGTTACTGTAGCATCTTTCGTTGTTATTTAGCAAAATTTGTCTAATCATAGACTAACTAGGCTCAAAAGATTCGTCCCGACATTTACAGACAAACTATGCAATTAATTATCTTTTTTATCTACATTTAATGCTCCATGCATGTGTCGAAAGATTTGATGTGATAGTTGGAAGAGAAAATATTTTGGGTTGGGATAGGAAGTGAACAAGGCCATAAGATATTTCTATGGATAGTCAACTCATCGCAAAATAATGTCCACCAGTAATGTCCCCATCAACACACTTACTCATGCCTGTCACAGTTCACAAAACTAAGGGCCTGTTTGGTTTGGTTGTTAAAGTTTAACAAACACTGTAGCACTTTCGTCTTATTTGACAAAAAGTTTTCAATTTTAGATTAATTAGACTTAATAGATTTGTCTCGTAAATTACTCCTAATCTGTGTCGACATGCATACAATTAGTCTACATTTAGTACTCCATGTATTTGCTGCAATATTGATGTGATGGGACGTTGTAACCCAACGGGGCCTAAGATATTTTGCTTTATGGGGATTTATTAATGCCTTTTGTCAGAGATTAGGAATCGGAGTTCTTTTGTTGACAGAGCTAATATATATAAACTTTCACCTATAAATATTGTTGGATCTTTGTTGTGTAACGATTTTACATGCGTCCATCATCTCGGCGAAGTGTAAGGAATCACTACCTACTAGTCTTGCCCAAAAGTAAGCATATACTAAATCATTAATTAGTAACATATCAAGTACAGTATCTTCTTTGCCCATTTCTCGTTCGAGATTTAATTCCTGACATCATTTGAAAGAAAATTTAGAGAACAAGACTACATTCTAAGTACGCAGCACCGGCTAGCTAGTCCAGATGGCTGCTAAAAGTCAACTGCAGACCTTCCCCCTTTTCAGCTTTGAAGTTTTCCACCTTCTCAAGATCTGAATTTTGACTGGTATTGTTTATTGATTCCAAGTGCCATTTGTAATTTGACATGGGCCTCGTTCGGCTGGCTGGTGGCTGGTGCTGATTTGTTGTGAGAGAAAAATACTGCTGGTGGCTGGTGGCTGGTGCTGAAATGATGTGAGAGAAAAGCACTGCTGGCTGGCTGGCAGCCAGCCAGCCGAACGAGGCCGGTTTATAGTTACATCTATAATACCAAATAATTTGCCATTAATCATGGCATATTTTATAGTGGATTTAAGGGAACAAGTTTGATGTTGTAGATGTTGGTGCATTTTCTATAAATTTACTCAAAATTAGAAAGGTTTAACTTACCACAAAACTAAAGCACCTCATGTTTTGGAATGGAGAAAGTATCTGCTAGTGAACTGAAGCAGAGTAATTCAGTCTCCAAGAGGAGCAGGTAAATAAGCTTGTGTTTGTTAAACAGGTCATATTGCTGCTGTCTTCTGTAATTTTGAAATCTGACACCTAGAGACTCATTTCTTCCAAGGAACTAATAACTCTCTTCTCTTTCACCGAGCAGAAGAACTTCAGTCAAGACTCAGCATTTTCAACATCTCATCGCCAAAATAATAAATGAATAAAAAATTAACTTAACATGTTCAGTTGGTTTCAAATACATACGTCTAAAAAAAACCCGGCTAACTCCGACTTGACCTAACGTGTCAAAAAAAACTTAATATCAGATTTGGTTGGGTTCGGGCCAGAAAAAGTTGTTTTTGCCTGAGCCGGTGCTTGAACATGTCTACGCAGAACCATATAATAGAGCTATCATCTCAAAAAATATATACTTATAATAGAGCTTTATCCTTTTCTGCATTTCAATCGACTACATAATTTCAGTTTTCAATGTTTTCTCTTTATTTATATTGATTTTGCTACATCATTTTTAAAATAACATATAAACCTATTCCACAGAGGCTCAACTCGTTGACAATTTACATGGAAACGGTCTCAGTTTACCTTAATAATAATATAAAGAAACCAACCTTCATCACCTTCATTTTTAAATTTGGTTTTGAATCTCATTTAAATCCAAACGGCGTCTAATCCACTCTATACGGTGACGTAGCACACTGACAGTGCGTTAGACATGGACCCAGATCCACCTCTCCTCTCTATTCCTCATCTTTGATGTGTCGGACTTATTTGTGGACCGTGATGACATCGTCGGCCAAGTTTGGAGATGGACATGAATTTAACTCCTCCAAAAAAAATTGAAATATTGATATATTCGACATGTCGAGTCCACTTCTAACTCACAGAGAGCATGTCACGTTAGCGTATAGTGTGTGTTAGGTCCGGTTTAGACCTAGATGGGACTCAAACCAACTTTAAGGTTCAGAATGACATAAGTGGCTAAGTTTAGAAACCGACAACCATCACTTTAAAAGTTAAGGAATGTGATGACATCATTAGCTAAGTTTAAGGAGTATATATATATATATATATATATATATATATATATATATATATATATATATATATATATATATATATATATATATATATATATATATATATATATATATAGGACGGTGCTGCCGACAAGTTTAAGATGGGCGGTGAATTTTATTCCTTGAGATAACAGAGAGGAGGTATACAATCTGCAAGTCAAACAAGCCTTAAATGAGCTACGGTAGAGATACACACGCAGAAGCAACCTTGTTCATCAGGGGAGAAAAAAACATCGCGAGTTCGCGACACGTCAGTGACATCCTCAAGCAGTCAACCTCCCTCCTCCTTCGGTCCTTCGCTCCTTCCCACCCCCCATCTCGATCTCTTTCGCCCCGTCGGGCTTTCGCCTAGTCTGCCTCCCGCGCTACTCCTCCACCGCCATCTCCACGCCCGTGCCCAATTAAGCGGAACCCTAGCATGGCGAAGCTGGTGCGATCGCCAACGGCCTCCCCGCCGGCGGCGGCCGCGGAGAGGCACCGCTCCGCGGCCGGGTCGGGGCTCCGGTCCCTCGCCAGCGCCGCCTCCGGGTGGTGGGACCGGTGGGCGGTCATGGGTTCCGGACTCTCCAAGCTCGAAAGGGCCTTCGGCGACCAGTTCCCCGAGGGCGAGCGCTACTTCGGGCTCGAGAACTTCGGCAACACCTGCTACTGCAACAGCGTCCTCCAGGTGAGGTGACTACTGATCCCCTACGTAGGAGGGGTGGGGAGGGGAGGCGCTAGTCGGCGTGTTGACTTGTTCCCTGCGTGCTCCGTCGCAATCCGTTTAGTTTTCGTTGTTGTTATGGTTGGAATTTCTTTATAACTTTGGTTAGGTGGTTGTTTTAGGAACCGTTTGGGTGCTGGCCTCTTTTTAGCTTTTGATGAGGTAGGTGTGCCATTCTGTTTGTCCAAAGTTTGGTGCCGTGTGGCATGTAGGGGACCCGTAAGTGCAATTGAATTCGTTTAGGTGCATGGGGGCAGACCAGCAGAGGCGACGCCAATCAATATGTTTGTGTTTATCTCATAATAAGATTGTGGATAACAGGATTATGGTGTGAACATTTGGTCATTGTCATCCTCATCAGTTTCATGGCCCTTACCTCAATAGACAACAACAGTTTAGGATCCTCATTCGTTCACGAATGCATCGTTTCTTTCACAATATTGCTCTCATCCCATGGTATCATGGAACCATGGAATCTGGAACTGATGAGGTGTTAAAATGGGAGGATATGCCAAACTTAACTGTTATAGAAGTTTGGGATGCTTCATTTAGGAAACTAGTAATGTTTATTTTTTTAGTGGAACAATGGGATGCTTACTATTGACTAATGCATATACTGCAACTGGGCCCTGCTTAGTTACTTTATGGATGAACCATGGGTAGGCCGTATGCATTAAGAGCTACTGCAATTTGATGCAAATATAGACAGCAAATCCAGTGCATTTTGGTATCATAGGTGCCAAACTTAGTTCTGCTTCTGAAGTTTTAGATGTGACTAATAGGTATTCCTTTAAAGTTGCAAGTGATTATTGTTTTGACCTACCTTCCAAAAAATCAAAGTTGAAGAATGCTGCAATTCATTTTTGTGGTCCTCCACATTATCATACATATTGCTGACATATTGATCAATGAATTAACACCTCAAGTCTTCTTCCTCATGTTTTGAAATGGCACATGCAGCTTTTTATTTGTCAGATCACATGCCTGTTAGATGTTACTTTTGTGGATTAGTGCTATTCCCAAATATAGTGGAAATTAAACATATTCAGGAATACAATTGGTGCTGTCTGATGTTTTAACCGAGGGAAAAATGAATACAGTTTGAAGAAGCAAATTATTATGATGCAGCAAAGCGGTGGTTGACTGTTCATGTATTGGCTATTTGGCCGCATGCAGACCTTCTGTTGTTAACTTTGTGCAGACCGTGATATCGCCTTCAGTATTTTTCTGAGCAGGATTAGCTCATGAAACTAAGAAAGTTGTGCCGAAAGAAAATTTATCTATTTTTTTTCAAAGAATTAGTATTCATACAATTGTTTTGCCATTTTGTTTTAATTTCTAGGTAGTACACACTCATTCTGACTTTTTGCTACATTTTGGGGTGCATAACTGATGGGGATTAAAAAGTTATACCTTTTTCAGGCACTGTATTATTGTGCTCCATTCCGGGAGCAGTTGCTGGAATACTATAGCAAAAACAGAAATCTCGAAGATGCTGAAGAAAATTTGTTGACCTGCCTAGCAGATCTTTTTTCACAGGTGAGGAAATATAATCTCCCATTTAGTTGATATACTACTTTGTTGTACTGTTGCAGTGTTGCTTTATGAAATGAATTTGTATACAGAATGGTTCTGGATAATCTTCTTTCTCCTTTGGACCTAGAAAATGTTCTTTGCAGTACATTGCTGTTGTTCTTGCATTGTGAAGTTGTTAGAGTATGGCAAGAGCCTATTGGGCCTGGGCTGGTGGTACAGCCCATTAGTGTTAGGGTTAATTAGAGATAAGGGTCGCTTGCTTAGGAGTCAAGTTAACCTCTCTATATAAGGAGAGAAGACGTATCAATCTAATCAAGCAAGAGATTAGAAGGAAAAACCTTCTCTCTTGCCGGCCGTGGGCGAAGCCCCACGGCCGGCGTTCCCAGCGCCCCTCCAGCCCTAGCCGCTGCTCCTCCGCCGACGTGAACAGTACCCGCGGCACTGTAGCGCCCGCAGGTACTGTAGCGCGCCAGCCGCTGGTCCTCTGTCTCTCCCGTTCATGAACTGTACCCGCGCGGTACTGTAGCGCGCGGGTACTGTAGCTCCGCCGCCGCTCCCCTCGATTCAATCCTCCCAATCTCAACCGCGACCATAACATCTGGTATCGGAGATGCCAGGTTCCGATGAGCCGCTGTGGGATCAGTTCGCCAAGGCGCTGGCCGACACCAACGCGCAGCAGGCGCACCTCAACTCACGGCTGACCACCATGGAGATCCATCAGGCGTCATCCTCGGCGGGCGCTGTGCCCCAGAGTTTCCCCTCCTGGATGCCTGGGTACGACATGACCGCGCTGCCGACCTACACCACCACCACCCTAATGCCAGGTTTCGATCAGTCGCTGTGGGATCAGCTCGCCAAGTCGCTGGCCGACATCAACGCATGGGTGACCACCATAGAGAGCCGTCAGGCGGCGTTTGCGCGCCAGGTGTCGGCGGCGGTGCGGCTGCAGGCGGCGGCGCGTGGCCTCCTGGCGCGCCGGCGAGTGCGGCGGCTGTGCGATCTGCAGCTGATTCAGCCCCGCACCCTGTCGCAGTTCCTCCAAGCTGTGCTTCGCCGCGCGAAGGCAGACACCGCACAGCAGATCAAGCAGCGAAAGGACATCACAGCGCAGCCGATGCTTATTCACCAAGTGTCGGCTGTGGTGCGGCTGCAGGCTGCTGCGCGCGGTCTCCGAGCACGGCAGCGGCTGCAGGAGATGCGCCAGAAGATGCGGGAGGCGGTCCTGGCGGCGGTGCGGTTACAGGCCGCAGCATGCGGACTCTTGGCGCGACGGCAGGCGCGGAAGATGCGTGGGTTGCAGCTGGTGCCTGTGCCCCGTGCCTCTTTGCTTCGCCACCAGGCTGCGTTTCGCCACATAGAGGGCCCTGATCTCATCCGCTGCGTCATGGAGATCGGGCGTGGCATCGCCACCTCGGGTGGCGAACTCGGTGTCTACAGCGCCGACGTTTGGGGACGCGGATGGTTGGCCACCCATAGGCAAACCTTAATTAGCGCTGCCGTGCTCCGCCACCGGCCGCTGCGAGGACGCCTCCGCTGGTCGCTATCGCGATTAATTCCTGGTGGCTATACCCGTGCACCCCTCTTGTTCCGGTGGGCTCCGTGGGATCCAGGTGGCTACACACGTGCAGGTTCATCACGCGGAGGGTGTCCGCCGTATCTTCAGGAGTCAAAAATAAAGAGTCGTAGTCTATTTCAGGTCAATAAAATAAGCCGAGATGTAAAAGGCTTGTATTTAGGTGTTAGGTTTGTGTCGAGTCGAGTCATCGTTATAAGTTGGTTAGGTTGCAGCTCGAGGACGAGCTGCATGTCCAGGTGGGGTGTAGTGTTAGAGTATGGCAAGAGCCTATTGGGCCAGGGCTGGTGGTACAGCCCATTAGTGTTAGGGTTAATTAGAGATAAGGGTCGCTTGCTTAGGAGTCAAGTTAACCTCTCTATATAAGGAGAGAAGACGTATCAATCTAATCAAGCAAGAGATTAGAAGGAAAAACCTTCTCTCTTGCCGGCCGTGGGCGAAGCCCCGCGGCCGGCGTTCCCAGCGCCCCTCCAGCCCTAGCCGCTGCTCCTCCGCCGCTGTGAACAGTACCCGCGGCACTGTAGCGCCTGCAGGTACTGTAGTGCGTCAGCCGCCGGTCCTCTTCCTCTCCCGTTCGCGAACAGTACCCGCGCGGTACTGTAGCGCGCGGGTACTGTAGTTCCGCCGCCGCTCCTCTCGATTCAATCCTCCCAATCTCAACCGCGACCATAACAGAAGTGGTGTAATATTTTGCAAGCCATAAGTGATAAACCATTTGTGATTTCTTGCTATTTCCAAGAAATGATTGATACTTCTTGCATACAGTTTAGAGTGTACAAATTGATTAGTATACACTAGTTGTTTGCATGATCTTGACTTTGTGCATTGCTTGTTGACAATTCTGTATTGCTTCACTCAACTTATTTAATAGCTCACTTGAAGCTGCATTTGTATATTAGTTATATAATAACTGATTAGTTTAGAACAATTGAATATTTTGCAACCAAATGACACGTAGCTCTCGTGTGTGTTCTTAGAAGAAAGAAAGAACACCTGGACATTTGTACATTGTAATTGTTAGAAGAGTCCAGGGCCTTAGCCCGTTAGGGTTAATTAGTCGCTTGCTTAGGGGTCAAGTAAGGCTTACTTGACCCCTAAGCAGACCCAGTGCCAGAGACCCCACTCGTGTGGGAGCCTCTGGCACTGGGTCTGTTTAGGGGTCAAGTAAGCCTTACTTGTAAGTCAAGAAATCCTCTCTATATAAAGAGAGCAAATGTATCAATCTAATCAAGCAAGAGATTAGAAGGAAAAACCTTCTCTCTTGCCGGCCGTGGGCGAAGCCCCGCGGCCGGCGTTCCCAGCACCCCTCACAGCCCTAGCCGCCGGTCCTCTCTCTCTCCGTGAACAGTACCCGCGGGTACTGTAACGCCGCCGCCGCTCTCTTCCTCCTCAATCCTCTCAATCCCAACGACGTCCATAACAATCTGGTATCGGAGATGCCAGGTTACGATGAGCCTTCGCCGGTCACTTCCACACCGATGACACCGGATCAACTGACCGCGGCCATCACCGATCTTGCTCGATCCGTCGCCGACATCTACTCGCTCCTCTCCGATATGGCTGCACAGCGGCAGTGGCCGATGCCACCGTTCCTCCCCTGCGGGATGCCAGGTTACGGCACGACGCTGCTGCCAGGCACGACGCTGCTGCCGTTCCAGGACGTGCAGCCAACGGTGCAGCCAACATTGCCGCAGATCAAGCAGCGAAAGGACATCGCAGTGCAGCCGATGCTTATTCACCAAGTGTCGACTGTGGTGCGGCTACAGGCTGCTGCGCGTGGTCTCTGAGCACGGCGGCGGCTGCAAGAGATGCGCCAGAAGATGCAGGAGGCGGTCCTGGCGGCGGTACGGTTACAGGCTGCAGCACGCGGACTGCTGGCGCGACGGCAGGCACGGGAGATGCGTGGGTTGCAGTTGGTGCCTGTGCCCCGTGCTCCTTTGCTTCGCCACCAGGCTGCGCTTCGCCACATGGAGGGCCCCAATCTCGTCCGCTGCGTCATGGAGATCGGGCGTGCCATCGCCACCTCGGGTGGCGAACTCGGTGTCTATAGCGCCGGCGTTTGGGGACGCAGGTGTGTGGCCACCCATAGGCGGACCTTAATTAGCGCTGCCGTGCTCCGGCACTGGCCGCCACGAGGGCGCCTCCGCTGGCCACAAGTTCGCCTTCATCAGCCTCCTCCAGTTCAATATCAAGGCCACAACCCGGCCTTTGTTGAGGGCCGGACCCTCTCTCTTCAAGCTGCTGGATGGGGGCCACCTTTATTCAAAGATGTAGTGGAAATAAAGGGTTCACATCGTGTCTTATGGCCGAATAACTAAATAAGCCGAGATGTAAAAGACTTGTTTTTAAGTGATAGGTTTGTGTCGAGTCGAGTTAGGTTGCAGCTCGAGGACGAGTTGCATGTCCAGGTGGGGTGTAGTGTTAGAAGAGTCAAGGGCCTTAGCCCGTTAAGGTTAATTAGTCGCTTGCTTAGGGGTCAAGTAAGCCTTGCTTGTAAGTCAAGAAATCCTCTCTATATAAAGAGAGCAGATGTATCAATCTAATCAAGCAAGAGATTAGAAGAAAAAACCTTCTCTCTTGCCGGCTGTGGGCGAAGCCCCGCGGCCGGCGTTCCCAGCGCTCCTCACAGCCCTAGCCACCAGCCCTCTGCCTCTCGCCGACGTGAACAGTACCCGCAACACTGTAGCACCACAGGGTATTGTAGCGCGTCCGTCATCGTCGCTCTCCTCAACTCTCTCCTCTCAACCCCAGCAGCACATAGCACGTCCGCCGGCGTCTGCCTCTCTCACGTGAACAGTACCCGCGATGTACTGTAGCACCGTGGTGTACTGTAGCTCCACCGCCGCTCCTTTCTTCCTCCTCGATCCTCCCGATCCCAACAGCGTCCATAACAGTAATGTTGTGAATTGAAACTAAAGCAATCCATGAGCATAATTGTACAGATTGGTACTGCATGATTTTGTCTATGTAACATGAAAGTTTCTGTAATTCTTTTGTCTAGTAATAATGGTTGATGATTTTTGCAGATAAGTGCATCAAAGAAAAAGACTGGTGTTATCGCTCCAAAACGTTTCATTCAAATGGTTAGGAAACTAAATGAATATTTTCGCGGCTACATGCATCAGGTAACTTCCAAATGTTTAACAGTGGCCTGCAAAGGTCAATCACATTAGCAGATCATAAGCTCAAGCTAATTAGCTTATTCCTGCCTTAAGGTTTCATTTAGTACTTACTCTGTCCCAATTATAGGTTGTTTTGGCTTTCCTTAGTTGTAGGGACATAGTTTTTGCTATACACTCCTAAATATATAGTACATATTAAAAAAAACTATGTATCTAGAAAAGCCAAAACGACCATAATTGGGAATGGAGGGAGTATGATTCAGTAATGCAAGCTCAGGCCCTAGCTATTATTGTGACCTGCTTTACTTTTGTTGCATGGTACATGGTTCTTAACAGAAAATTCTCTCCTTTGATCCAATTCACTGTAGGGCTAAACATTCTCTTGTCTTCATATCTTTTGATGAGATAAAAGAGTAAACCTTCCAGAAGTAACATAGCTTTTCTGTTCTACTCTGTAGGATGCCCATGAGTTTTTGAATTTCTTACTGAATGAAATTGTTGATATTCTGGAAAAAGAGTCTAGTTCTGCAAAGGATTCTCCTGGGACCACATCTCCTGAAAAGGTCTCAAATGGGTCAGCTGTTGATGGAGTTAGAAAAGAACCTCTGGTTACATGGGTACATAAGAATTTTCAGGTAACTCTTACAAGGAATTGAACCTAACTCAGTTAGAAAAAGGTGGCTTTAAACTGACTAGCCAGGTTTGAGTTGAATCTGGTGTCATTCTTCTTTACTGTAAAAGATGTCAAGTTTCACACATACACTCACTTTTTGTTATAAGGATTTCATGCACAGTTACCCTTTACCTTTGCAGGGTACTTTGACCAATGAAACCAGATGCCTAATGTGTGAGACAATCACCGCAAAGGATGAGACATTTTTTGACTTGAGTGTTGACATTGAACAGAATAGTTCACTCACAAGCTGCCTGAAGAATTTCTTTTCTACCGAGACTTTAAATGCGGATGACAAGTTCTTCTGTGACAAGTGCTGCAGGTAACAAAGCTAGATGCCATTTTGGTCTCCTAACGGTTTTGTTTCTTTGTTGTGAACTTGTGATGATATGTAATCCCTGGTTCATTGGCATGTCAATATTTTCAATCCTTGTTCTGTTCATTAGTTCATCAAGTACTTAAATCCAGATAACTATAAAACAAATCTAACATCCAAGCACCTACTCCCTTCCTTAGAAGGGAAGCATTACAGGCCAATCCCTTATAATCTGGCAATTTCTGCTATTCTACATTTTTTCCCTGCACTTTTTCTACAATATTGAGAAATTTGTTCTGTCAAGATCACAACAGAATATATGTAATGGTCACATTGGAATACAAGTGATTCTAAGTTTGTGCATCCATTTTTCATTAGGAAATCTGAATGTCCAGTTTCAACTGGGATGCTAACCTTGCACTTATAAGTGAGGTGGAAATATGCATTGAGAATCACCATATGGGTAGGAACTACTTAGCTTGATTTCCCTGTGCCATGTACTGAACTCGAAATGTTGGTTTCTCATCATGCAGTTTGCAAGAAGCAGAGAAGAGAATGAAGATAAAAAAGGTGCCACAAACATTGGTGATCCACCTAAAGCGCTTCAAGTTCATCGAGCAGCTTAACCGGAACAAGAAGCTGTCGTACCGAGTGGTGTACCCCTTGGAGCTTAAGCTCAGCAGCAGCTCCAGTGATGCCGTTGCTGACTGTGAGTACTCCCTCTTTGCCGTGGTGGTCCACCTAGGTAGCGGCCCCAACCAGGGGCACTACGTAGCCAAGATCAAGAGCCATGACCATTGGCTGTCCTTCGATGATGACAATGTCGAGATGATCCCGGAGTCCACCCTACAGACGTTCTATGGCTCTTCTCGTGAATATTCGGGCAACACGGATCATGGCTACATCCTGTTCTACGAGCGCGTTGGTGGGAATGGAGATGAGAAGACCGTTTCTTCCGATGGAGTGTGACCGTGGTCCGTGGACATGAAATCCTGGGTGGTTTGATGTACATGCAATTTGCTTTCGGAGTTTCCGTATACTTCCGGTTGTATAGGGTAGATTTACATTTTCAACAAGAAAGTTTTCTTTTTGGCGGAAGAACGTGGGGAAAAACATAAAAGTTTAGTTTGTTGTTAGATGCAGTTCCTTGTAAAGGATTGGTCGGCAGGTCAGTATATCGTTTTATTTTGTTTTCATGATTTTAGCTTGCCGATAGGACTGTATTTCCTCACATTGTGCCTTAGTTTTATGGGAAAAATTAGTCTGCTAATTGTCAATGCTAAGGTACATCTTTCACTTCCTAGAGGTAATACCTCGGATAAATCTGAGCCCTTGAAATTTTGGATTTTTGAATTAATTAATTACTTAATTAACATGGGAAAACAAAAAAAATCTTGCCGCATCCGCCTAATCACGATGTCCTCGTCACGGAGACAGAAGCCTCGTGGCCTTCCTTTTCCGTGGAGATTTCCAAATATTGATATTCTGTAATTGCTACTGAATGTGGTTCACACACTAGAAATAACTAGCAAAGATGTCCGTGCGTTGCAACGGGAGAAAAAACAATATCTAGGTCAATGGACTTGATTTAACTCAGATGATCACCTCACCTTCCTCCATATGTCACCTTCCACTCAATGGACTTGATTTAACTCAGATGATCACCTCACCTTCCTCTATATGTCACCTTCCACCATTGATACAGGGATCCATACGATATTAATTTATAGATTTCATCAGTAGCAGATGAGTTCTCTGTGATTCAATCAACATAGTTTTATTGTTCGGTAGAAGTGTAGGTGTTAGATTGCAAAGTATGTGTGTACATGCTACGGGCTCGGTTCATGGGCCATGGACCTGCGGTGTGCAGTCCACCGGACCAAGTTAATGATGAAGATGTATTGGGATGATTAAATCTCGACCTCAGATCTGGTGATGGGTATTTAGATGATATATCTGGATTTATTTTTTTAAGAAAAACGTCATATATCACATATTGATAACAACATAGTGATGTCATCAAGCTAGCAACGAATCAAGCCGAGCACGGTTCTTTGGCAGAACAAAAAGAGAGCACGACGCCACGGGCACCATGGCTCGGTCAGCGATCAGCACATGCGGCAAGGTGTTCGCCCGTGTGCGGGAGTGGCGCAGGAGCGCCTGCCTCCGTCTCAGCACTACCGTAGACAGCTCGGCCAAGCAGTCAACACCGAGGCCATGTGCAGCGGTGTACAGAAAATTTGGGGAAAGCTCCAAATCGAAGCAAATAATCTTCTCGACCGTACACCTTGGCCTTTATCTCTTTCTCTATGCCGCCCTTCGTCTCGCCTCCTCTCATGTGCGTTCTCAACGGCTCCAGCCGTCAGCGCTCCAACGCAGACAGCGCTCGGGCCGCTTTTTCCACAGCTTTGGACTACCTGCGCTCCGACACTCTTCTTGCCTTTGCGATTCAAGAGACGGCGACCTCCACGATTTGAGTGATGACGCCGGCTCTGCTCGTCGGAACTAAATCAGATTTTGATTCGCTAACCGGATGATGAAGGGTCGGCGAAGCCATGAACGACGGCCACCGCGGCGGCGCCAGCTTCTTGGTCGAGGCAGCTCTGCGCTCAAGGAGGAGCCACGGTGGGCCTGCGTTAGTCGACGCCGCCTCGTTGTCGTGGCCTGCATTCGTGACTCCGCGGCGCCTCGCCATCCTGCCCCGCGCCCCGCTTTTGACTCCATGGCGACTTGTCGTCGCGGCCCGAGCTCGTGACTCGACGCTGCCTCGCCGTTGCTGCCCCACGGCCCCGCTCGTGACTCCACAGCGCCTTGCCGTCGCGGCCCGCGCTCGCGACTCAATGCCGTCTCGCGCACCTGCCTCGACCTTCCTCCCTTGGCCTCGACTTGGCCTTATTGATTCGATGGGGATCGAGATGATTTGGGTGCGAAGTCGACTGTTTATTGGAGGATGAGTTATGGCGAGGATGGATTTCATATTGGTTTCTATATCTGGTCGAGTTCTTGACGGATAGGAGATGAACGAGCCTGTAGCGTAGGGAGGCACACGAAAAAATATCCAGGCCAAAAAAAGAAAAAAACGAATTTACTATATATACATATAGTAATCGTACTGGGTATGGACTTTTTTCGCATGAGTATGGACTCTTTGGTTAAACATAGACCATATACAACCCAATACGTTTTGGAATCGGACTCCGTATCGTGCTAGACAAGATCTATTCTAATTCGTATGAACACGAATTATATATAAGTCTAGACGGAAGAAACTCTTTACTACCGGTAGTTGGGGGAGGTGAACGAAAAAATGGATGGACGAAAAAAATAGCCTGAAATTTTACCTCTTTATTATTATATAAGTATAGATGATTGACCATATCTTAGAACGCATCACACATTAACACGCCACCAAAAATTATAAACAATAATACATTATATGCTTGAAAACAATAATATGTTACATGCATAAGCTATCCACTCACATCAATTACCCGCTCACCTGACTCGCTAACTATGTACATGCACGCTAATGACGTACATACACTAATCATGTAGACATGCAAATCATATCACACTAAGATCAAATGTCAGGTCACATACATTATACAAAATTACATGATAGTCAAAATATATCAGGTCCAAGGTTACAAAGTCAAAAGGATTTACTATATCAGTGGATCACGAAATGTAGCAATAAAATCTAGAAAAAAAAGATTTTTCATATCTAAACTTCCCTATGTATCATATTTTTCCAAATAAGAAATTAAATAAATATATATTTCATCTATTACCTCCGAGAAGGTAATAGGTGATTGTAACCATTCTATCGGAACAAATGAACAGCTCACAGTCATTTGCAGGTACCGTAGCAAAACCCATATAAAAAAGGCTGCCTGTTCACCCGCACACCTTGAGCTAACCGTCACCGCCACAATCGAGTCCCAGCACCCTACGTCGGTTTCTCTTCTTTAACATGCGTTTTACATCAAACCGCGACCCTACGCTTCTCACTACCTAACGTTGTTCGTCGCCGTCAAACCTCCATTCACCGTCTGAGCTTTAGTACCAAATTCGGTGCGATGAACGAGGCAACACAGAGGATATAGTAGGATCAATGGAGGACCTAGGACCCGTCCAGCCACTTTGTGGATCCCTTCGTCTCCCAAAAGGCAACATCTTCCCTACTCCCCTCCTTGTCTCTCATGCATCGTGGCGCCCTTCCCAATCTCATCCTAGCACTCTCGACCTTTTGGCAACAATGCTGACCAAGCCCTCATCCATGTTGCATCGACAGACACCATGGGTGAGGGCCCATAGATGTGGCTCTACCCTTGGTTTACAAAGAAAACAAGAGTTGTTGTTAATCTCCAGCAACCTATCACCACAATTCAATTACTTTAACAATTGGCATTTATATCATCACCTACACCTACTGAGCTAGCCAACTCTTTCCTCTTATATACTCGGAGCTACCCTTAAGGTTTAGACACAACCGTTATGTCTTTCTTGCACCAACAACACTGAGAGAGAGAGGAACACCCTCTAGCCTTCTCTGGAGCGCAAGTAGTTATGGAAGTATTTAGTAGGAAACCAGGCCAACGAGGCAATGAAAGTGAGGATCCTTGACTAAGTCTATCCTACAAATGTTTGGCATGAAACTAAACAATAGTCGGTCGGTCAAACTTATCTACCTAAGGGTTGGATTTACCCTAACACGTGCTAATTGCGAGACCGTGGCCATGAACTATCTTCATCATCTATGTTGCCAGGGACCAACTCTTTTTGTTACTGTCCTATTGCTTTGTGGACCTAACTAGTCATGAATATTGTACTCCCTCCATTCTAAGATACAAGTACTGAATGTTTAAAATCCATCCCAAATTATAAGATATAATCCAGATTACTTAATCCTATTTATTTGTGCTTGCTTTTTAAACTGTGCCTTTTAAATACCATCTTGCGCAAAATGAATTATATTATATATTGTACCCGAAATCAATCATGCACACGTGCCTTTTTAACCTATGTGTTGTTAGGAGATTAAGCAATTTGACAACCAAACTCACTATTTAGTGAGAGACAAGTTAATCTTTTGGTATATCCTTATCTATCTATATTTATATCTAATATTAAATAATGAAAAGATTCTTCCATCTGTTTGCTTTATTTCCCACGATGTTTTCACATTGCTCCCTGTCTTATATGGGTTGGACTTATGGCATGTGCTCATCCGAGTTAGAGGCGTTGATACAAAGTTTGAGCGTATTGGAAGACGATCGTTGAATAAAACTCTAGGCTGTAAATCGTTCCGGTGACTATGCGCATGGACATATTTATTAGTTTATTAGTTTATAAAACGACGACGAGAGTACTAGTATTTGAGTATTTATATCTGTGTTCAAAACAGTTTAGAAATCCTTTCCAAATTTCCTACAGACAAACCCTTGCGCTGTTGCGCGAGAGCCAATTCGTTCGATCCAACCGAGCCCATTGCCCCCAGCCGCGCAAACGTGGGACTGTGGGAGCGACTTGCCGGCGGCGTGCTCGTCCAGTCTCTGTCCTGGTTCCCTGTCCCGTCCCTGTTTCAGCATAAAATCAAATCAAATCAAGACCAGAAACACGGGATTTTTTTGGCGAGTAAAGCGTGCTCGCCTGCTCGGTCAAGGAAAGGAAAAGTTCCTGAAACAGGGACAGCGGGCGCCGGGCGCATTTTGATTGCTTGGATCGGGAACCGAGCGAGCGCGCCGGAGGCCGGATGGGCTCCTCGTCCACTCCGGCGGCCGCGGCGGCGCCGAGCCGGCGCAAGGTGGCGCTCTACCTGGCGCTCCTCACCCTGCAGTACGGCGCCCAGCCCCTCATCTCCAAGCGTTTTGTCCGGTAAGGCGATAAACCCATCCCTCGCACGGGCCAGCCAGAGCGCCTTCCCTAGTTGATTTTGCAGCTGTAGACGGCTTTTCTACCCTAGAACGCTCGTACTCGGATTCCTTTTTTTTTCGGACCATTTGATTTCCTTTCAGTAAGGCATGTACAATTTTGGAGTCGCGGAACAGCGAATTGTAGTTGCCCCCTTGTAGACATCCACATTGTGGAGGCGTGGGAACCTATGCAGTAGCATTTCTGACACGGAAGCTTTTGGCTGCCTCCATAGGCTCGTTTAGATTCCAGAATTCATCTTCAAATTCCACTGTAAAAAAAAAGATTCTTCGTCACATTAAAATATCGGCACATATATGGAGTACTAAATGTAGATGAAATCACAAACTAATTGCACAGTTTTGTTGTACTTTGCGAGACGAACATTTAGAGCCTAATTAATCAATGTTTGGACAATTATTACTAAATAAAAACAGAATTGCTACAATGTTGCACAGTGTTTACTGTGCCGAATTTGGGTCCCGATTTTGGTATGTAAACAAGCCCAGGATGGTTAATACAGCACACATCGTTCTCCTACTGAAAAAAATGACGCCCTACATGTGGGAGATTACCGCCCATTAGTCTTATGCACGGCATTGCAAAAATCTTCTCCAAACTTCTTGCAAACAGATTGGCACCACACCTCCGTGGCATTGTGTCAAACTGCCAAAGTGCCTTCATAAAAAAGCATTGCATCCAAGACAATTTTCTATTTGTCCAGAGCACAATCCGTTGCCTATAACGCGTAAAACACCTGCCCTCTTCCTAAAGCTAGACATCGCTAAGGCCTTTGATTCAGTTAACTAGGGTTATCTTCTTGAACTTCTCCAATGGCTCGGGTTTGTCCTAAAATGGCGACAGTGGATCTCTATCTTTTTCAGAACAGCAACCTCCGGGGATCTCCTCAAACGGCATCCCCAGCGAACCCTTTACGCATGGCATGGGAATTTGACAAGGTAGCCCCCTCTCACCGATGCTCTTTATCCTAGCGGTTGATCTGCTTCACCTCATGATTGAGCTAGCTTCAGAACAAGTTATGCCCGCTCCCATTGGCTCACAAGAGCTCCATCTTTGCATTTCCCTATGTGCAGACGATGCAGCTATTTTCATCAACCCAGCCTGCCTGAATTGGACACCATCCGTCACATCCTCGGCACTTTTGGACAGGCTTCTGGACTGGTTACAATGCTACAAAAAAGCTCCATTTTTACGCTTTCCAGGACAGCTTGTCTTTCCCTTGCTCTTATCGCGGCCTAAGAAACTCACCAAAGCACATCTTCAGCCTATCATTGACAAAACCCAGGCAAGACTACCTAGCTGGAAAGGCCGGCTGACTTTGATCAACTCGGTTCTCTCATCAATTCCAAGATACACGCTCATGGTTTTTCTCCTCTCCAAATGGGCCAAAAAGCAGCTTGGTAGGATCTGCGGTTCCTTCCTCTGGATGGTGTGTGACAATGCAAGTGGTGGCCAATGTCATGTATCTTGGAAACGCTGCATGCACCCCTCAATTTGGGTGGACTTAGCATCTTGGACCTTGAAAATTCAGCCGCGCACTTCGCATACAGTGGCTTTGGTTAGACTGGACTGAAAGAGTCCAAACCATGGGCAGGCTCTGAACTTCCTTGCGATGACACTGACCTTCAGCTTTTTGAAGCCTGCCATCATTTCAATTGGAGACGACAGCAACGCCCGTTTTAGCAAGACAAGTGGCTCAACCGAAGTGCACCCAAATACTGTCCTTGTTCAAGCTGATTAGGCACAAGAACAACTCTGTTGCCATTGGACTCTCAGGTGGGAGATGGATTCGCATTCTCCACCGCAAAATTTCTACGGTGGTCCATGTCACCGAATTTGTTGATCTTTGGTCACAAGTCCAGCAGGTCAAGCTCCTGCCAAACAACCTCGAGACCATCGGCTGGAGATGGACAAGAGATGGCTCCTACACCTCAAAATCAGCCTACCTTTCACAATTCAAGGGTTCTTTCTTGCCGTTTGATCCCAACCTTGTGTGGAAGGCCAAGACCAAAAACAAGTACAAATTCTTTGCTTGGACGCTAGTCCAAAATAAAATTCTCACAGCAGACAACCTTGCAAATAGGGGCTGGCCACACCAGCCCACATGTTCTGTATGCCACACCGATCCAGAAAAGGCATTGCACCTTTGCCTTAACTGCCCCTTCTCAAAGTTTGTTTGGGTGTGAGTACTCTCCATTCTTACATGGACCTTCCACAGAACATCGCGTCAGATGACTTCACAAACCGTCGCGTCAGGCGGTTGGTGGCATGAAACCTCCATAGCCACGCCAAAACCTTCACGTCATGAGCTCAATGGGGTCATAATCTACATCATGTGGAATATTTGGAAAGAGAGAAACAGACGCATCTTTGAACATTCATCACTCAATGCAGATGAAGTGGCATTCTGCACCGTGGAGGACATTAACCAACATAGAAGCGCCCTTTTTGTAGCACCTTAAGAATCCCTATTGTACATTTCCGTTTTTCTTCCTTTTCTCAGCATCAGGTCCTGGATGTTTATCCGCACCTCTCGCCTGAATGTTTATCAGGTTTTCAACAGTGGTGTATACCTTTTCTTTGCTCCCTTTTAATTGATTAGGCAGAGCTCCTGCCTCGTTCTGCAAAAAAAAAAAGGACAAAGATTTGATCGATGTTTATTCTAGGGAAAAAGTCTACTTCACCCCCCAACTATGGGGGTGGACTACTTAACCCCCTCAACTATGAAACGGTCTATTCTACCCCCTGAACTTTCCAAAACCGGTCAAATTACCCCCAGACGGTTTTCAGACGGTGGGTTACTACAGTCCTGGCGGTATTGCTACAATAACAGTGGTCTTGCTACAGTACCAGCGGTATTGTCTTTTCCGCTTTTATTTATTTTAGTTGAATCTTTGAAAAATCATAGTAAATCACAGAAAAATCATAAAATGAAAAATCCAATTTTGTTGGACTCCACATGAGTAGATATACACAGTGAATATATAATATGATAGGCTTTAGTACAACAAAATTGGAGTCCAAATTACAGAAAAAATAGATCAAAATCTACAGCAAAAACTTTGTACTAAACAATGTTTTTGAGGCGCCGCGGCGAGGCGCGGTGCCAGACCCCCTTCACAACGCCTAGGCGTGTGTGGCGGACGCCTAGGCGACGCCATACACACATTGGTGTGGCGTTGTAATATAGAATTTTATATACTACTGCAGCACATACATACCTCATTTGTTGCCAATTCTTGAGCCCAGGTTCCTTCCTTTCCTTTCCAAAAGCTCTTCTCCTTTGCCATTTTGTTTGAAAAGGCATCTCCACGTTGCTCTTCATACTCAATGGCTTGCCTATTGATCTTCATTTGTGTTTCCACATCTGGTATCATTCTTCCAAGCACTTCAATGAAACAACCTCTCAGCTGCCCAATAGTTTCATCATCATTAGCTTTTACAAGAGGAAAAAATTTTCCTGGGTTCAAATACAGTGCTGCCCCATACAATGGATGCTCCATTTGGTTCACCCAACGCTTCTCAATAATCTCCATGATTTTCTTGAGCAGGCCCTGCTTGGTTGATATATTGAAGCTAAGCTTTATCCTCTCTTTTGCATGATTCATTAGAGCTGTGACCTCGGGCATTGCGGGCTTCTCATCACCATCAACAGCCCTCAAAACAATTAAGAGTGGGGCTGAAGCTCTTAGGCAATCTTCTACTGAGTTCCAAAACTCAGTAGATAGCACAATGTCTTGCACTTGTTGACCAGCTGTAGTTGTACACAAGTTATTTCCAAGCCATGCTCCACTAACAAACAAACTCTTCAAAGCATCCTTGTTCTTATACAAACTCTTTAGTGTCAGAAATGATGTGGCAAATCGAGTCTTTGCTGCCCTAACAAGATCAGTCTCACCTGTTTGAGCTCTCATTGCACTAAGAAGCCTCCCATGCCTATAAATGAATGTGGTCACACGCCTAGCACGTGCAATAGGTTTCTTAAATGCTTTCAAATTTCCAATTTCTTCCAACATTAGATCCAAACAGTGGGCAGCACAAGGACTCCAAAACAGTGTGGGAATCCTATCCATCAAGATCTTACCAGCAGCCTTGTAGTTAGCGCCATTGTCAGTCACAACTTGAACAACATTGTCCTTTCCAATGTCCTCAATCTTCTCTTGTAACAAATCAGCTAGCATTGTTGCACTATGAACTTGATTTGATGCATCAACTGACTCTAGAAAGTATGTTCCCTCAGGGCTGTTCACAAGGAAATTAATCAAGTGGCGCCCTCTCATATCAGTCCATCCATCTGACATTAATGTACAGCCATATTGCTTCCATGCCTGCTCATGGTCCTTCCTCATGGCACTTGTCACCTTAACACATTCTTGAAGCAAAGGTTCACCAAGCTGCTGGTTAGTTGGAGGCTTGTACCCTGAATCATATTGGGCTGTTGCCTCACAAGCAATTTCAAATTGCCTTGAATTTGCTGCATTAAAGGGTACACCACACTCCATGAACCATAGTGCCCATTGCATGTCCACATATTGCTTCTCCTCCTTAGTCTTTGTGCTGGACTCAATGGTGGGTTGAAAGTCCTTTGCACGCCTTTGATCTACTATCTGTTCAGGTGTTCTTCTAAGCATAGCAACAACAGACTTTGTTGCCTTTGGTGTCTTTGGTGTTGAATTGGGATTGCTAGGTCTTGAAGCCTTGAATTGATAGATACCATGCCTTCTCTTGGCGGCTGTCCCAGAACTTGGTTTTTTTGCAGGCGCTTTTGGTGCTGCACCCCCATCTGCTCCTGCTTGTACATCTGCTGCAGCCACCTCCACAACTTCCTCTTCCCCATCTTCATCCTCATTACCTTCCAAGAACAAAGGCCTTCTTCTCTTCTTTTGCAAGTAAGCTTCCATCTCTATTCTGATTGCAGTGGTAACTTTTTCACAAAGGAGAATATCTCCATATCCACCAGCCAAATGTTGCTTGAACCTCTTTATCCCTCCTGAAGCCTCATTTCCACACAAGATACATGTCACCCAATCTCTCCTAGCAGGGTCCTGCCAGTAGGCATATTTCCAGCCAGGATCATTGGACTTCGCTTTCCTTGCTGGATCAGTCTTGGGATCATAATCAGGTGGTTGAGTTGAGCTTGCCATGTTGTTGGATGCTGCATAAAAGAAATCAAGAGCCTTACGAAAAGGGCAAATATTTGCACAGCTAAGGGAGCACTAGTAATCAAGAAGTAACATATACTGATCAAAGCAAGTGTGTTCTGCTATGTGTTTTTGTAAAAGTGTATACACTAAAGAAAGAACAGTAGCATACACAATATTCAATCTTTCAGTAGTATACATTACCAACAACTAAAGAAAGAACAGTAGTATACACTAAAGAAAGAACAGTAACAATATTCAGTCTTTCAGTCAATTGTGCTTTGTGGTGTAGCAGTGTATGTGGAAGCCATACAATATTCAGTCTTTCAGTGCACACACAGACAGTAGTATACAATATTCAGAATTTCAGAGCAAAGGGCATGCAGCATGAGCGAGTAAAAGTAGAGCACGAGCAGATCAAAAGCAGAGCATGAGGCATATAATATTCAGACTTCAGAGCAAAAGCAGAGCACTGCACGAGGCATACTAATACTATATTCAGAAAACAGGGTACACATCTAGATGATTTAGCCACCAGAGATAGAGAGGAGGCAGGGGACATAGACATACCAGGCGGAGGCGTAGCTGTGGACGGGCCTGATGGCACGGAGGCGGACGAGCACCGGAGGCGGACGAGCGTACTGGAGGTGGACGAGCTGACGGACTGGAGGCGGACGAGCGGACTGGAGGTGGACCAGCGGAGATGCAAGGCCGGCTCCACGACAGGGGCGACCGGCCGGCGGACGAGGAAGCGAAGCTCGAGGTCCGCCTGCCGCCTTCTCTTTTCCTCTCCCCTCGCCCTCACTCGCGGTGGTGGTAAATGGCATGCGCGTGGTCGATTTCCCGCGCCCGCGGCCTATCCAGTTCCCCGCGGTCGATTTCCCGCGGATTTTCCATCGCGCGGTCGATTTCCCGCGGATTCCCCATCGCGTGGTCGATTTCCCGCGGATTCCCCTGCGCTCGGTCGATTTTGGCGCCGTTCCGCAGCGATTCGGCATCCGGCGTCCGCGGCGTGGCTGAAGGCGTCCGCCCGACGCCATACTACTCCTCAGCGACGCCTAATTCGATTAGGCGGACGCCTTACCCGTGCGGGTCGTGGCGCCAGCGACGCCCCGAGGCTCCAGCACGCCACGTCGCCTAGGCGACGACTAGGCGACGCCTCAAAAACATTGGTACTAAAGCATATCATATTATATGTTCACTGTGTAGATCTACTTATGTGGAGTCCAACAAAATTGGATTTTTCATTTTATGATTTTTCTGTGATTTACTATGATTTTTCAAAGATTCAGCCGAAATAAATAAAAAGGCAAAACCGCCTGCACTGTAGCAAACCCGCTGTTATTGTACCAATCCCATGGTTACTGTAGCAATCCCGCCGTTTCAAAACCACCTGGGGGGTAATTTGACCGGTTTTGGAAAGTTCAGGGGGTAGAATAGACCGTTTCATAGTTGTGGGGGTTAAGTAGTCCACCCCCATAGTTGAGGGGGTGAAGTAGACTTTTTCCTTTATTCTAGTTAGGATACTATACTGTTCTAGTCAGTTGGGACTTGATATTTGCTTGATAAATTGGATAGGGTAATAAAATTTCATGTTTAAGATCAAACAGATAGGTTCCTCTATGTGACAATGGTATAGATGAACTGGATGGACCATGGTATAGATGAATCAGATGGACATAGCTCCCTTTCTTTGGTAATACCTTAACCAACCCATGAAAAGTGCATGAGTTCATACCAAAATTTTCAGCAATGCACATTCATGGCTTTGAGATGCAAGGTTTTCTGTTTTTTGTGAAATTGCATTCTTTGCACAGCTATTTATTATGAAAGGGAACCAAGTACCATTTTGAATCTAATGAACCCTTTGTTTCTACAACTGCAGCCAAGATACTATAGTGACCTCGCTAGTTCTTGCAACGGAAGCAGCAAAGGTCTGGTACTAGTTTTTATTATGATCAATGTGACATGTTTTGCACCTGGGTGCTTCTGATTTCCTTTTCATCTGTATAGGTTATTTGTGCAATCATTTTATTGATTGCAGAGGGTAGTCTGAAAAAACAGTTCAGTAACTGGACTCTCACTGGATCACTGACTGCGTCTGGACTGCCTGCTGCCATCTATGCCCTTCAGAATAGTCTGCTGCAAGTATCATACAAGAATCTGGATTCCTTGACCTTTTCAATCCTTAACCAGACTAAGCTTTTGTGGACAGCATTTTTCACATTTCTTATTTTGGGGTATGTCCCTATTTGAGGTTGAAGATCATCTGAAGAAATAACTACCAGAATATGTATGCAAGTATTATAGTTGGAACTTCCTTAGTATTGAATACTTATGGAGCCATTTCATCCTTTCCGTGTCGTGCCTGAGACCAGAAGATAATCACCTAATGGAAAAGCAGCACTTCTTAAAACTTGTCTGGTGCTTTAAAGTTTACCTGCAACATTTTGTTCAGTACGTGGAAGTCCTGGTGCAGTTGGTGAGTGCTAGCTCGCCGAGTCACCAGGTCCTGGGTTCGAAGCCGTCTCTCTGCAGAATTTCTGCGGGGGTAAGACTTTGCTTCGGTTATTCCCTTCCCCAGACCCCACTCGTGTGGGAGCCTCTGGCACTGGGTCTGCCCTTTTTTTTTACGTGGAAGTCCACATGAAAACTCTATATATTTAAAATCAGCCACAAAGCTAATAATTCAATGAGTCTACTCGTCCATGCCTTTTTTAGCTCAAGAGAGATAAGCATAGTTTCCATAAAAAATTGTGTGTCTGGGTGGGGGTGTGTGGGGTGGGGGGACCTCAAGGATTTTGCAGAACTAGTAGTGGTTAATGTGTTATGAAAAACAAAATCCCAGCATGGAGTTTCATCCTCAAGCCTGGATGATATAGAATTAGCCTATTAGGGAAGTGGTCAATTTTGTGTCTATTTAGTCTGTTTTCTAATGATTTGGTTTGGAGCTAATTCTTGGGTAGATCGTGTTAGTAATCAGAGCTAGGAAAGTCTACTACATATCACTTACCACATGAAAGTTGGGACTCTTTTATGTTCATTTAAAACTTCTCCATACACCATATCACGTCATTAACTCTCTGATTAAACAACTACCAGCTCTCAGTACTTTGATTTCCTTTTGCAACATCGCAGACAAAGGTCTGGTAATAGTAAGTCCAGCACTCATTAGTTTGATTGCAACATCGTGCAGGCAAAAGCAATCTTCCAGGCAAATTTTAGCATTGGCCCTCTTAATTGGTGCTGCTGTTCTTTTAAGTGTGGGGGAGAGTAGTAGCAAAGGTTCCAAGGGTGGTGGCTCTGACTATATCTTGCTATATGGGATCATTCCAGTTACAGTCGCTTCTATGCTGTCTGGGTTGGCTTCTTCATTGTGTCAGTGGGCATCTCAGGTTGGACTTTCGTACCTTGTGACTTTCCAGGATGCAGTTTATGGTCAATGCTAACATATTCACTAATACTTCAGGTTAAAAAACATACCTCTTACATGATGACTATAGAGATGTCATTTATTGGAAGTATGTGCTTGTTAGCAAGTACCTATCGGTCACCAGATGGAGAGGCCATCAGGAAATATGGATTTTTCCATGAATGGACTTTCTGGACTGTGGTGAGTACTCTTTGTTATTCCATTATGTCTTTTACCCCTCTCACTGTTGGGTAAACTCTGGACATGACCCAAGTTGTCTGTTATGTGCATTAAAAACCATAAAGATTTGATGCTTAACTGTAGTTGTATAAATCTAGTTTCAGAAAATAAACAAACTGGGATAGCTAAAATGTACACATTGGATGCAGTTATGTGAAGCAGTTAACTCATTTGGATTCTGCACAGCCTTAGCATGCATGCTGTATATACCTGGTCCAATGGCCAGGTTTAGGTGGTTCCTCTCATTGGGAGAAGATATACCTGGTCCAACGAACGTGCATCCCCGACATTGGTTCACCTTGACAAAGCATTTTTTCATGGCAGATTGGGAGGTGATCTTCCCCAACTGTCTCTTACAAAGTACGGCAACAATGCTGTCAGATCACTGCCTACTACTCCTTGGCTTGCACGACAACCCATCTATGAAACGCTGGTTCCACTTGGAGAGTTTCTGGACTGACCTTGATGGGTTCATCGACGCCGTTAAGACTTCTTGGGAACAGCCAGCATATAGTTTGTGCTTGGTTGAGCGTCCATCAAATTCAAGCGCCTGAGCGAGCGCTGCAGAGCTGGAGTCAATGCCGAATGGGCAATATCAAGGGCATGCTTGGTTTCTTGGCCCAGTACTGTGGTGCCTTGCCTAGCTAGGATACCGACCGAGCTATGCGTTTGGATGTCAAGCTAACTTTTCTCGGAGCTTGTGTGAACGAGGTTTGGAAGCTGTAACCCTTGCTAGCTCAAGCAAGCAAAATTGGCTCGCCTGGCCTGGTAAGCTCCTCGTGGCTAACGCTGGTGAGGCGATAGAACTCGCCTGGGAACCAAGCACGCCCCAAGTTGCAGCTGGCATGGTGAGAGGAATCCTGCACCGCCTAGCGATTGCCCAGGACACAAGGGCTTTATCCCTGGATGAGCAGTGGCTGAGGCGAAAACTCAAGCAGCACTCGCTGGGGGATGTGCCATAACATGGCTGTAGTCACACACATCTCGAACCTGTGGGAAGGGGATGTGAACATGGCCTTCTTCCATTGCATTCTCGGTATCACAAGAGGAAGAACTTTATTGCCAAAACCGACGGGCGGATGGTGACCAACGAGGAGGAAAACACCAGGTGGTTTATGTCTACTTTGAGGGGACCATGGGCACTGATCAGCAGTGGGATCACTCCATCAACCTAGAAGCACTAGGATTACCGGAGCATGACATACTTGCTCTCGATGTGCCTTTCACGGAGGTGTGGCAAACAGTCAAGGAGTTCCCTTCCGATAAGTTGCCAGGCCTAAAAACAGGCAGGTTCTACAAGCGTTGCTGGGGAGTAAGCAAGTCTGACCTCCTAGGAGGCACTTGGTCAGTCCCAAAGAAGGTGGATGCCATTGCTGTCAAAGACACCACCCAATAAGCCTTATACATAGCTTCGCCAAGCTCGTAGCTAAGCTGATGGCGTATCACCTGGCACTGAGACTGCAAGAGATGGTGTCGCCCAATCCAACTTTATGCTGCTTCAACAGACAGCCAAGCACTTACACTAGCGGAAGGAGTCCAGAATCATGATGAAGCTGGACATCTCCAAGGCTTCTGACAGTGTCATGGCCATTCCTTTTGGATGTACTGCGGTGACAGTTTTGCCCATGGATGGTGCGACCTGCTTTGTACGCTTCCCTTCTCTGTAATAACCTAGGTTATGCGAATGGGGAGCTGGGCGAGGAGATCATGCATAGATGAGGCCTATGGCAGGGGGAGAGTGGATGATAAGGTAGAGGACATCCCATCATCAACAAGGCCAGCAACAATGATTGTTACAGCCCTTGATGCCACGACAGATACCTCGTGTGTTTCTTTACATGGATTACGTCGTGCCATTCCTATGACCAGTTGTGTGGTGATGATCAAGGGCATCCTAGACCTCTCTCGGAATGCCTTGGGTGTGCGTGCCAACTTACGGAAAAGCTTGGTCTCTCCTATCCACTGTGTTCTTCATTGCGAGGTCAAGGAATTCCAATCTGCCTACCTTGGCTTGCCATTTTTGTCCATTCACCAGATGAACAAAGCAGATCTTCAACCTCTCATCGACAAGATAACATACCAGCTGCCAGGATGGAAGGGCTCCTTGATAACAAGAGCTGCCGGGTGGTTCTGGTCAAGGTTATGCTAACATCAATCCCCATCTACCAGCTAATAGCAATGGACCGCCCAACCATGGGCTCTCAAGGCAATTGACAAAATCTGCCAGAATTCCCAAAGGGAGGGCCCTCCTTGGTTGCTTGGGTTCGGGTTTGTTGACCGCCAGAGCTTGGAGGGCTCGGTATCCACAACCTTGCCATGCTAGGATGGGCCTTATGGATGAGGTGGCTATGGTTGAAAAGAAAAACAGAGCCGGACTAGCCATGGATGGCTTTCTCTGCATCAATACATAGCATGCCCTGGCGCTGTTTGATATCTGAGTCATCGCAACCATCAGGATTCAGGAAGGGCTTAAGCGCACTGTTTCAGAGAGAGATGGTTGCACAGCCACCGCTTAACTGATTTGGCGCTGAACCTGTTCGCTGTGGTTTCTAAACATATCTCAGCTTGCCACACGGTGCATGAGGCCCTCCCTGACCGCAGATGGGTGAGGGACATAAGAGGGGCACTCAACCTCTGTCCTGGCAGAGTACCTACATGTCTGGGACCTGGTGGAGGTGGTCCTCCAGCCAGACCTCTCGTTGTTCGCTATTGGCGCCATAGCCTCTCTGGCGAGTATTCTTCGAGCTCTACAGATTGGGCATTCTTCCATGGCTCCTCATTCTTTGAACCTGCCAAAAGGCTGTGGAAATCTTGGGCATCCACGCGCTGCAAGCTCTTCCTCTTGCTAGCCATCTTAGACTGGTGCTTGACTGCAGACAGGCAGACCAGAAGAGGAATGCCACATTCATCGAGCTGCACAATGTGTGATCAGGTTGATGAGGACGTCTAGCACTTATGACCTGTTTGTTCGCCCTTGAGGCCTGGCATTGCATCTTTAGCTGCTTCAGCCTCCCAGACCAGCGAGCTGCGCCGATGGACAACTTTGTAGAGTTGTGGCGTTTGTCAGAGCTTCTTGTATGCAAGGAGAAACACATGAGCTTCAACTTGTTGGTCATCCTGGGTGCATGGACGATTTGTAACCACAGGAATGACTGTCTTCAGCACTGGTCACCTTCCATGGAGTGCTTGCTGCAAACGGTAGGGACTGAGGTCCATTAATGGATCCTCTCAGGGGCAAATGGTCTTATTACTTTCTGTTATTGTAGGGTGGTTCCTTTGGCCGGTAGTATTTTCATATATGTGTGTACATAACAGGTGGGAATGTAACCTAAAAGACGAGTGTTCTTTGTAACAAACTACATTTGCACTAACATGTGACGAGATACTAACATAGGGGTACGTTAAGCCTTGGGATCAAAGGTTCCCGACCAACCCCTCCAGGGTCGCCCGGGGGCTCCGGGGCTATACCCGTCGGGTACGCGCGAGCGTACCCTCAGGCCAAGGAACCAGTGAAAGGTCTTGATGACTAGAGAGGGGTGAATAGCCTGTTCGCGCGTACCCTCAGGACAAGGAACCAGTGAAAGGTCTTGATGACTAGAGGAGTGAATAGCCTGTTAAAAAATCTTACAAAGTATGCTAAACAAGTTTATCAATATAACAAATAGTGTGATGCTAGTTTTGCTTAGCCTAAAGGGGGTTTGCAAGCCACCTATCCAATACACAATTCTAATGAATGTCACACAACCGCACAAGTTAAACCGCTAGAAGAAAAACAACTAGAGCTAGCAAGCTACCAAAGCAAAGAGCTACTCTAGCTATACCAAACAAACTAGCAAGATACAATTATGAAAGTAATGCAAGTGTGAGTTAGAGGGGTTTCACCGAGGGGCGATGAATTGAGCCAACCAAAAATGATGATCAATGAATTCCAAGATAACCGAACACCGGGATCATTCAATCATAATGTAGAAGTAATGACACAAAGATTTATCCCGAGATTCACGTGCTTGCCGGCACGCTAGTCCCCGTTGTGTCCCTCTTCAACCACGTGGTTCGGTGGCTAATCGGTCACACACCGAGCCTCTTAAAAGCCGCCACATGAACCTACCAAATGACAAGAGGTTGCAATGACACGAGCAATCCACTAGAGTTGGAATTTGGCGCTTCGCCGGGGAACCACAAGAGCCCCTCACAAGACAATCACCGGAGCCGGCCACGAACAATCACCAACACGTGCCGGACCTCCTCCAAGCTGCTCCAAGCCGTCTAGATGGCGACAACTACCAAGAGAGACAAGAATTCCGCAGCAAGAGAACACCTAAATGCCAACTAGATGCAAAATCATAAGCAAATGCACTTAGATTACTCAATCTCACTTCGAATATGCGATCAAGCAAGAGAGATGAGTGGGAGGGAAGTTGCTCAGCTCAAAGGGTTGTCAAGAATGTCAAAATGCCAAGAGACATACCCTAGAGCTGGCCAACACATATATATAGAGGTACCCCTTCGAAAATAGCCGTTGGGCACTCTGTGTGGGCGACAGACGCGTCTGTCGCACACGATCGTGCCACGTGTCCTCGAGCTTCGAATTTCAACGGTCGATTTCGCTCCGTCAGACGCGTCTATTGGTTTTGCCCTCGGCGTCTGTCGCTGTGACGGACGCTGTCCAGAAAAGACCCGCGACCGTTTTCAAGCCAACAAACGTGTCTGGTGAACGCTGTCGCTCGCGGGCTCGCCCGTCCGCGAAACCTTAGGCGACAGACGCTGACGTAGCGCGTCTGTTGCTCAGGCGTCCGCGCGTCTGTCGCGCGCGTGCTGAGAGCCACAGCTAGGGCTGCCCGACAGACGCGCCCTCGGCGTCTGTCGCTCTCGGAGCCGGCGTCTGTCGCCTCTAACTCAAGTAAATTTCCATCTTTTCTTGCTCCACTTGTTTCGCCCTTTCACATATGAGCTATACTAGATATATGTATCACTTTAGAATAAGTTTTAGCTCATTTTCAAGTTAAGTACGTAGGGCGAAGAAAATGCGCTCTATCCAAATGCTTATGATTATGAAATGCACATATAGAGGCACTTAGGAAGTCAATAGCCGCATCATTCTCCTCTTTATAGTACGACTATCTGACTTACAATGTAACCACACCCACTAGGTGTCTTGGTTACTAAAGTATAACCCCTAGCATATATCTTTGCCTTAATCATCATAGGGTTGCACCTTGTTCCTCCATCACTATGGTAAGCACTTCATCATCCACACTTGATCATCATGCTTCACCATGCTATGTGCTAATCATCCTTTGCTGCATATAATCTTAAACACATGATTAGTACTTGGGCATTGTCACTAATTACCAACACCAAACATAGAGCTTTCAATCACCCCCTTGTTGGTAATTGGTGACAACCCTTTCACAAAGATGTTATGATAAAATTTTAATTGACTTCATGTCACATTGCCTAAATATGTTATTATGTGTAAGAAATATGGGCAAGTGATCATGAAATCAAGTTGATAACAATAGCTCCCCCTACATGTATGCTATATGTTTGGATTTAGAAAGCATACATATTTAGATAGGAAAATATAGGAGCATTGACTACCAATAGGCGCTAAGTGTTTTAGATTATAGACATTTGAAGCGTGATATCATCGGAGTAGCGATAAACACCATCTTAGCACCTTGTGTAATTAGATACCACTTGAAAAGCACAACCATAACTAGAAACCTTGTGAGATCAACATTATAAGCAAGCTTCTAGTACCATATTGAAAAACATGAAGCAATAAAAATCTAACTACTTTCTATTCATGCTAGTACCTCAATACACTATTTAATTGTATACTAACGAAACATCACACAAACAATGTATCGGAGAAAAAGAAATACATAACTATGCATCATACATATGATTTGTACAAAGAAATTTAACATTTATGTTTAGGAGCTTGCTCTCCCTACTTGTGTGCTCAAAATTTTAGTTGACCCCCTTATTTTATCATTTTCTCCCTTTTATGTTTTCTTTCCTTTAGAATCTATCTTTATGAACAACATTTTCTCCCCTTTTGGTACCAATGACCACAAGAGATCAATTTTAGATAGATTATCATGTCATATTATGGGGTGAGGATCAAATTTGTGGTTTAACCTAGATTGCTTGTATGAATAAAATGCTTCGGTTTGATCCAAGGACAAGCTTCTTCACACCTTACTAGAAGGGTTATCATACACTATGTTGAAGCAAATATTTAGATAAGTTTTCTAGATTAAACAATTAGGATCACAAGCTTCTCAAACAAGTTATATGCTACCATTAGATCATACAAGTCATAAAAACAATAGTGGCACCATATAAACTTCAAATTTATTTTATTTTCATTAATGAGCCTAGAACATGTAAATTATGACTAGATGCACTAAACAAGTTCTTAGCATATAATGTATGACATGTAAACCAATTGTACCTTGGGGCTCAAAGGAGAGACATGTCATATTATTGGGGTGTATCAACTCATGTTGGAGAAGTCAACTATGTTCAACTCGTTCTTTATCTTGTGAAATCTCTTCTCATCAAGTGGCTTGGTGAATAGATCGGCTAATTGATCTTCGGTGCACACACTTTCAATAGCAATATCATCCTTTTGTTTATGATCTCTAATGAAGTGATGACGAACATCAATATGCTTTGTTCTTTGATGTTGAACCGGATTGTTGGTTAGCTTCACGACACTTTCATTGTCACGTAGCAATGGCACATTCTTGAAATTGATTCTAAAATCCTTCAATGTTGCCTTCATCCACAAGATTTGTGCACAACAACTACCCGTGGTGATGTATTCGGCCTCGGCGGTAGATAGTGCAAGACTATTTTGCTTCTTGGATGACCATGAGACAAGTGATCTTTCCAACAATTGACAAGTCCCGGAGGTGCTCTTTCTCTCAACTGTCACCGGCATAGTCGGAATTCGAATAACCAACTAGCTCAAAGCTTGCACATTTGAGATACCACAATCCAACATCTTGTGTATGCTTTAAGTATCTCAATATTCTCTTTGTTGCCTTCAAATGACTGTCTTGGTGAGGTTTGAAATCTTGCACACATACATACACTAAACATCACATCGGGCCTTGATACCGTTACATAAAGTAGGCTACCAGTCATTGTTCTATATAGCTTTTGATCCACCGTGTTGTCACTCTTGTCATTATCCAAACTTCCATTAGTGTTTATATTTATAACACAAACAAGTCTTTCTTAATCTTCTTGGTGAATAGAGTAGTATCCACTTTACCCATGATAATTCCTTTAGATAACAAGAAATCTCTTAATCTTTCATACCATACTCTAGGTGTTTGCTTCAATCCATATAAAGTTTTTCTCAACTTATAGACATGATTAGGTTTCTTGTCATATTCAAAATCGAAAGGTTGCTCCATATACACCTCTTAAATATACCTATTGAGAAATGCACTCTTCACATTCATTTGATATAGCTTGATATTGTGAGCACAAGCATAGGCAAGTAAGATTCTAATTGCTTCCGATCTTTCAACCGGGTCATATGTTTCACCAAAGTCAAGACCCTCTATTTATGTGTAAACTTGAGCCACTAGTCTTACTTTGTTCCTTACTACTATCCCATCTTGATTTTGCTTGTTGCGAAAGACCTATTTTGTTCCAATCACATTGTAATCACTAGGTCTCTCAACTAGTTCTCATACTTCATTTCTTTTGATGTTGAGCTCTTCATGCATTGCATTTATCCAATCTAGATCTCTCAAAGCTTTATCAATATTCTTGGGTTCTTCCATTGACACAAAAGAAGAGTGCACAAAATGATACTAATTTTGATCTATTTTGAACTCCTCTTTGAATGCCACCAATGATAGAATCTAATGGATGGTCTCTTGCAATGTTGGTTAGTTGAAGCATTTGGACTTAATTGCTTGGATGTTGATGTTGATCATAAGTTAGAGATGATGAACTAACCACTTGTTGCACTTGAGATGATGTACTAGCTTGATTTTACATTAGAGAACCACTAGCTTGTGTAATTGGACTTTGAAGCACTTGATCTTTATTGTCATCCACATCAATTATTTGCTTTGGTCTATTGTCACCAATGTCTATCTCTTTTATAGCATTAGCTAATTTAGTTCCTCTCACATCATCTAAGTTGTCTTTCTCATCTTGAGAGTCATTTGTTTCATCAAACTCAACATCATGCACTTATTTAAGTTGTCCACTAGCGAAGTTTCATACTCTATAGACTTTGCTAGTAGTGGAGTAACCAAGTATGAATCATTTATCATATTTCTTCTCAAACTTGCTCAATCTAGTGTCTTTCTTCAAAATGTATCATTTGCAATCAAATACTCGAAAGTATGTAATGTTGGGCTTTCTTCCATTTAAGATCTCATATGGTGTCGTATCATACCCTTGGTGTTAAATGGGTAAGGGCCGGGTCGTCATCCCCTTAGTGGTGCGTCGTATCGTGACCCGGGTACGATGAAAAATGAGCAAGGGTCGGGCCGTCGCAACCTTAGTGGCGCGCTACATCTACGCCCGGGTGTAGTGAAAAATGAGCAAGGGTCTTCGCACTTCCCTCGACGGGTGCGAAGGGTAAGGAAGCTAGCCGAGCCAACTAGAATTCGTCTAGGTAGCTGGAACGTAGGGTCCCTAACGAGTAAGCTAAGAGAGCTAGTCGATGCAACAATTAGAAGACGTGTAAATATTCTATGCGTTCAGGAGACTAAATGGAAGGGCCAGAAGGTGAAGGAGGTGGAGAATACTGGCTTCAAACTTTGGTACACGAGGACAACATCGGGTAGGGATGGTGTAGGCATCTTGATCGATAGGAGCCTTAAGGATGGAGTCGTTGATGTTAGGAGGCAAGGCAACCGGATTATCTTGGTCAAGCTGGTAGTTGGAGATTTGGCTCTGAATGTGATCAGTGCCTATGCCCCTCAGGTAGGTCTTAGCGAGGGCACCAAGAGGCAGTTTTGGGATCTTGATAGCATGGTTAGTACCGTGCCTATCAGCGAGAAACTCTTTATAGGAGGAGACCTCAACGGTCATGTTGGTGCGACTAATGTAGGTTTCGAGCGGGTGCACGAGGGGTTCGGGTATGGTAGTAGGAATCAAGAGGGAGAGGATGTTTCGAACTTCGCGCTGGCCTATGACTTGTTGATAGCGAACACCCTCTTTAGGAAGAGAGAATCTCATATAGTAACCTTTCGTAGTGGACAACAATTGAGTCAGATCGACTTTATCCTTGCAAGGAGGGAGGATAGACGTGCTTGCTTTGATTGTAAGGTGTTACCTAGGGAGTGTGTTGTCCCTCAACATAAGCTTGTGGTAGCAGACTTTCGCTTTCGGGTACGTGTCCACCGGGACAAACGGGCCAAGATTGCGAGAACGAAGTGGTGGAAGCTTAGAGAGGAAGCAACGCAAACGTTTAAGGAAAGGATGCTAGACGAGGGGCCTTGGGAAGAAGGAGAAGATACCGACGACATGTGGCTAAAGATGGCAACATGTGTCTGGAAGGTGGCTTCGGAAGTGTTTGGCGTGAGTAGAGGAGGCAAACAGGAAGCGAAAGACACATGGTGATGGAATGACGAGATGCAAAGGGCTATTAGGGAGAAAAAGGAGTGTTTCAAGCGTCTTCACCATGACAAGAGTGTAGCCAACATCGAGGGCTATAAAATAGCGAAGAGGGTTGCAAAGCGAGCTGTGAGTGTAGCAAAAGGTCAGGCGTATGATGACCTTTATCAGCGGCTAGGCACGAAGGAAGGGGAGAAGGACATTTATAGGATGACTAGAATCCACGAGAGGAAGACAAGGGACATCAACCAAATAAAATGCATTAAGGATGGGACAGATCGACTTCTGGTGAAGGATGAGGAGATCAAGGACAGATGGAGAGAGTACTTCGACAAGCTGTTTAATGGGGAGAATGAGGGTCCTGCCCTTGAGTTGGACGACTCATTTGACGATACCAACAGACGCTTGGTGAGAAAAATTCAGGAGGCAGAGATCGGAGAGGCTTTGAAGAGGATGAAGGAAGGTAAAGCGATGGGCCCTGATGGTATCCCTATTGAGGTGTGGAGATACCTAGGCGCCAGAGCGATAGTATGGTTAACTAAACTTTTTAACCTTATTTTTCGGTCTAACAAGATGCCTAAAGAATGGAGAAGTATATTAGTACATATCTTCAAGAACAAAGGAGATGTTCAAAGTTGTACTAACTACCGTGGGATTAAGTTGATGAGCCATACGATAAAGCTCTGGGAGAGGGTTATCGAGCATCGCCTAAGGAGAGTGACACATATGACCCAAAATCAGTTTGGGTTTATGCCTGTTAGGTCGACTATGGAGACGATTTTCTTATTACAACAATTGATGGAGAGATATAGGGAGCAGAAGGACTTGCACATGGTCTTTATTGACCTCGAGAAGGTATATGACAAAGTACCGAGAAATGTCATGTGGTGGGCCTTGGAAAAGCACAAAGTCCCAACTAAGTACGTTACCCTCATCAAGGATATGTACAGGGATGTGGTGACGTTTGTCCGAACATGTGATGGCGACACCAGTGACTTTCCAATTAAAATAGGACTGCATCAGGACTCAACTTTGAGCCCTTATTTATTTGTTTTGGTGATGGATGGGGTCACAAGTGATATACAAGGTGATATCCCTTGGTGTATGCTCTTTGCTGATGATGTGGTGTTAGTTGACGACAGTAGGGCGGGGGTTAATAGGAAGTTAGAACTATGGAGACACACGTTAGAGTCGAAAGGGTTCAGATTTAGTAGGATTAAGACCGAGTACATGAGGTACGATTTCAGCGCGACTAGGCACGAGGAGGGAGACGTTAGCCTTGATAGGCAAGTGGTGGCCAAGAAGGATACTTTTCGGTATTTAGGGTCGATGCTACAAAAGGATGGAGACATTGATGAAGATGTTAGGCATAGAATTTCAGCCGGCTGGTTGAAATGGCGTCAAGCTTCTGGCGTTCTCTATGACAAAAGGGTGCCTCAGAAGCTGAAAGGTAAGTTCTATAAGACGGCGATTCGTCCGGCGATGTTATACGGTGCTGAGTGTTGGCCTATAAAAAGACGACATGTCCAGCAATTGAGTGTAGCAGAGATGCGTATGTTGCGTTGGTGTTGTGGGCACACAAGGAGGGATAGAGTCCGGAACGACGATATTCGGGATAGGATTGGGGTGGCATCAATTGAGGAGAAATTGATTCAACATCGGTTGAGATGGTTTAGACATGTCCAACGGAGGCCTCCTGAGGCGCCGGTGCGTTGTGGAGTTCTAAAGCGGGCCGATAATGTAAATAGCGCTAGAGGTCGACCTAAACTAACTTGGGACGAGTCTGTTAAAAGAGATCTTAAGGAGTAAAATATCTTCAAGGATTTAGCTATGGACAGGAGCGCTTGGAGATTGGCAATCAACGTGCCTGAACTGTGACCTCTTTTTGTCTTGTGCCCTTTATGTCCCTTTATGTGTCTCTGTTTCTCGTCTCTTTTGGGTTTCATCTCTAGCCTACCCCAACTTGCTTGGGATAAAAGGCTATGTTGTTGTTTGTTGTTGTATGGTGTCTTCTCTAGGAATTTGTGGCAATAGAGGCCGTTGGTATAGAAGTAAGCCGTGCTGATTGCATCAGCCCAAAAAGAGTGACTCACATTATACTCATTCAATATTTAATCTTGCCATATTAATCATGGTTATATTCTTCCTTTCAATTAGGCCATTGGATTGAGGTGTATACTTGGCCGAAAATTAATGCTTGATTCCAATCTCATCACATAGCTCATCAACTCTTGTGTTTCTAAACTCACTTCCATTGTCACTTCTCACTTTCTTGATTTTGGTCTTAAACTCATTTTGCATTCTCTTGATGAACTTCTTGAATATGTCAAATACATCACTCCTGTCCACAAGAAAGAATACACATGTGTATCTAGTGAAATCATCCACAATCACAAAGTCATACTTGTTGCCACCAATACTTGTGTATATAGTTGGTCCAAATAGATCCATGTGCAACAACTCAAATGACTTGAAAGTACTCATAATGCTCTTCAATTGATGAGTGTTGCCCACTTACTTTCTGGTTTGACATGCACTATATAGCTTATCCTTTTTAAATGTGACATCCTTCAAGCCTCTAACTAAATCATGTTTCACTAACTTGTTCAATTGCTTTACGTCAACATGACCAAGTCTTCTATGTCATAATCAACTCATATTTAATTTGGTGAGCAAGCATGTTGAAAGTTGAGTGTCACTAGCATTGAAATCAACCGAGTATAGATTCTCATATCTAAAAACCTTGAAGATCAAATTAGAGCCATCAACACTATCTCCACATCATCAACACCAAAGATGCATTTGAAGCCAAGATCACACAATTGAGCAACCGAGAGAAGATTCAAGTTTAACTTTTCAACTAGGAGCACATTGGAAATGCTATGATCATTTGAGATTGTAATCCTTACAAGCCCTCTTACATTACCCTTACTATTATCACCAAATGTGATACTTTCAATGTCATTATCATTGGGTTTGATTGGGTTGAACATTCTTGAATCTCCGGTCATATGTTGAGTACACCCACTATCAAGCACTCAATGTCTTCTTTCGGCTCTGTAATTGACTTACAAAACAAATTAATATTTCTTAGGTACACATACTTGTTTGGGTCCTTTGAGGTTAGTCACTAAGCTCTTTAGTACCCAAATGACCTTCTTATTTGGGCCCACAATCGGTGTACCAACAAACTTAGCATGCACATCTTTCTCACCCTTGGTAAGCACAACAAGAATCAAAATTAATGTAAGGTACATTAGTATTTTTTATCTTGTTCATTTTGTTGCAATTATGATCTAGGTGTTCAACTTGCTTGCATCTATTGTAAAACTGATCATTGCTCTTCACAAAGCTAGGCTTGTGAGTTGCAAAGGCCGCCTTAATTTTCTTGGGGGTGTAGCCCAATCCCTCTTTATTTAGAGAAAATCTTTAGCTACCCAAGCACTTTAGCAAGTGGGTCTCTCCACCATAAGTATTGCTTAAGGCACGAGTGAGCTCATTGACCTCCTTCTTGAGGTTCTTATTCTCAACTACAAGTGAGGCATCACTAGTAGTAGAGGTAGAAGTATATATACTAGAAGAAGGGTTATTAGTGGAATCAACAATAATAGAATCATCAATAAGATCACATGTTAGTCCAATATCACAAGTCACAATGACTTTCTCCTCCATGACCTTCTTCTTGAGCTTCTCTAGCATGATGTCCTTCTCCTTGATAAGCTCAAGTAGAGTGGAGTGGGCTTCTTTAAGCCTAGTGTGAGTAATCTTAAGATCCTCGTGGTCTTCCTTTAGACACTCACGAGAAGCTTCGAGCTCATCAAAAGATTTCCTAAGAGCTTTGAGCTCTTGTTCTAATCCTTTGCACTCCTTGCTCTTCTTGAGGTCCTGAAGTTCCTCCATCAACACCTTGTTCTCATTGTTCTTTGCAATGAGCTCTTTCTCAAATATCTTGCTCTTATTGTGTAACCTTTTGTAGCCCTTGCTCATTTAGTCAATGATGTCCATAAGATCATCCTTAAAGTAGTTCTCATCATCATCATCATCATCATCACTCTTACAATCATCATCATCACAAGAATCATTATCACTATCATCATATTTTACCTTAGTGGGTTTGGCCATAAGACATGTCGATGTAGTGTCAAAGAGCGATGGCTTGTTGGTAAGAGCGATGCTTGCAAATGCTCTTCGGACAGGCTTCTCATCATAACTTGAGCTTTCTTCATCATCATCATCGGAATCATCACTATCCTAAGTGACCACATAGCCACCACCCTTCTTCGTCTTGTTAATAGTGAAGCTCTTCTTCTTTTTCTTCTCCTTCTTGTTCTTCTTCAACTTCAACTCTCCATTATCATATCTTTTGTCTTTATAGGGGCACTTATCCACTACATGATCGGGGCTATTACAATTGTAGCAAAGCACCTCCTTTGCATTCATGAAGTATCTTCTCTTTCTTGCACCATAGCCTCTCTTATTCATGAACCGACCCATCTTTTGCACTAGAAGGGTCATGGTCTCATCATCATCACTATCGATCTTGATTTTGTCTTTTGAGGATGAAGCTTTGAATGTGGTGGTCTTCTCTTGCTTGACCTGGCTCTCTTTCTTCTCTTTTTCATCTTCATCATCATATTGAGCATCGGTCATAATGTCACCAAGCATTTGGTTTGGAGTCACCTTGTCCAAACCCTCTCTTTGGATCATCTTCCTCAAGATAGCAAACTTCTTGGGAAGGCTCATCAAGAATTTGAGAGAAGTCATTGTCCTTGACATCCTCCCCTAGGCTCTTGAAATCATTGACTATGATTTGAAGCCTATAGAACATCTCCGGTATGGACTCATCATTCTTCATCTTGAAGCTTGCAAATTTGTCATTGAGTATATAGAGTTTGACACTCTTTACCATTGAAGTGCCCTCATAAGTTTCTTCTAGCCTTGTCCATACCTCACCTGCCTTCTCAAGATCCTTGATTTGCTCAAAGACCTTTGCATCAAACTCATTTTAGAGAGTGTTGAGACCCGTAGTGTTGCATTGGTTATTGATGCGGTCATTGTTGGTGAGGTTGTCGGGATCAATGATAGCATAATCATGATATATCACTTCCCAAACCTTCTTATGAATAGAGCCAAGGTATTGCTTCATCTTTCTTTTCCAATGATCAAAAGATGAGACACCGTTAAAGAATGGAGGCTTGCCCTCGACATGGTTGAACACAATTTAAGTCATCTTGCACCGAGGTTGTTAAGCCTTGCAAACGGTGATTACAGCTCCGATACCACTTGAAAGGTCTTGATGACTAGAGGGGGGTGAATAGCCTGTTAAAAATTCCTACAAAGTATGTTAAACAAGTTTATCAATATAACAAATAGCGTGATGCTAATTTTACTTAGCCTAAAAGGGGTTTGCAAGCCACCTATCCAATACACAATTCTAATGAATGTCACACAACCGCACAAGTTAAACCGCTAGAAGAAAAACAACTAGAGCTAGCAAGCTATCAAAGCAAAGAGCTACTCTAGCTACACTAAACAAACTAGCAAGATACAATTGTGAAAGTAATGCAAGTGTGAGTTAGAGGGGTTTCACCGAGGAGCGATGAATTGAGCCAACCAAAAATGATGATCAATGAATTCCAAGATAACCGAACACCGGGATCAATCAATCACATTGTAGAAGTAATGGCACAAAGATTTATCCCTAGGTTCACGTGCTTACCGTCACGCTAGTCCCCGTTGTGTCCCTCTTCAACCACGTGGTTCGGTGGCTAATCGGTCACACACCGAGCCTCTCAAAAGACGCCACAAGAACCTACCAAATGGCAAGAAGTTACAATGACACGAGCAATCCACTAGAGTTAAAATTCGGCGCGCCACCGAGGAACCACAAGAGCCCCTCACAAGACAATCACCGGAGCCGGCCACGAAGAATCACCAACACGTGCCGGACCTCCTCCAAGCTGCTCCAAGCCGTCTGGGTGGTGGCAACCACCAAGAGAGACAAGAATCCCGCAGCAAGAGAACACTCAAGTGCCAACTAGATGCAAAATTACAAGCAAATGACTTGGATCACTCAATCACACTTCGAATATGCGATCAAGCAAGAGAGATGAGTGGAAGGGAAGTTGCTCAGCTCAAAGGGCTGTCAAGAATGTCAAAATGCCAAGAGACATACCCTAGAACCAGCCAACACATATATATAGAGGTACCCCTTCGAAAAGAGCCGTTGGACACTCTGCGTGGGCGATAGACGCATCTGTCGCACCACCGACAGACGCCGTGCCTGCGTTTGTCGCACACGATCGCGCCACGTGTCCTCAAGCTTCGAATTTCAATGGTCGATTTCGCTCCGTCGGACGCGTCTGTTGGTTTTGGCCTCAGCGTCTGTCGCTGCAACGTACGCTGTCCAAAAAAGACCCGCGACTGTTTTCAAGCCGACAGACGCGTCCGGTGAACGCCCGATAGACGCGCTCGAGCGTCTGTCGCTCGCGCGCTCGCCCGTCCGCGAAACCCTGGGCGACAGACGCTGACGTAGCGCGTCTGTCGCTCAGGCGTCCGCGTGTCTGTCGCGCGCGCGCTGAGAGCCGCAACTAGGGCTGCCTGACAGGCGCGCCCACGGCACGTCGCTCCCGGAGCCGGCGTCAGTCGCCTCTAACTCAAGCAAATTTCCATCTTTTCTTACTCCACTTGTTTCGTCCTTTCACATATGAGCTATACTAGATATGTGTATCACTTTAGAATAAGTTTTAGCTCTTTTTCAAGTTAAGTACGTAGGGCGAAGAAAATGCGCTCTATCCAAATGCTTATGATTATGAAATGCACATATAGAGGCACTTAGGAAGTCAATAGTCGCGTCATTCCTCTCTTTATAGTACGGCTATCTGGCCTATAATGTAAGAACACCCACTAGGTGTCTTGGTTACCAAAGTACAACCCCTAGCATATACCTTTGTCTTAATCATCATAGGGTTGCACCTTGTTCCTCCA
The DNA here is from genome assembly GCA_038087645.1 of Saccharum hybrid cultivar R570. NCBI lineage: Eukaryota > Viridiplantae > Streptophyta > Magnoliopsida > Poales > Poaceae > Saccharum > Saccharum hybrid cultivar. Next base: position 1,619,905 of record JAQSUU010000191.1, on the reverse strand, counting down.
TCACTATGGTAAGCACTTCATCATCCACACTTGATCATCATGCTTCACCATGCTATGTGCTAATCATCCTTTGCTACATGCAATCTCAAGCACATGATTAGTACTTGGGCATTGTCACTAATTACCAACACCAAATATAAAGCTTTCAACCAGCCCGAGCCCGAGCACGCCCGCCGCCTCTACTCAGGGCTCGCCCGAGCCTCGGGCTCTCGATCAACGGAAGCCCGGGCCCGATCCTTGGCTCCCTCCCGTCCTACGCCAGCCAAGACCCGAGCACGAGAAGGTGCTCCCCGAGCCACCGAGGCTCGGGGGGCTCCCCAGTGCTGCCCCGCGAGCGCGGCTCTGTCAACCGTTCCTCCGACAGGGTCACGGACGGGGCGTGACACAAGAAGACAAACTCCTCCGCTAGCTCCAGGGGCTCGGGGGCTTCCGGGCCTACGCGTCAGCCCCTCGAGCCGGCCTCCTTCGCCACCAAGAAGCCTCCAGAAGGTGCACCTGGCGGAGGCCGGTCCAAACCAACATAGCCTGACACTCAACGTGTCAGAACAGAGCAGCCGGACAACGCCTAGAGCTTCTTCGGTCCACGACATCGCCACAGTCCACACGGCGCCACTGCAAGACCCTCCTGGGCTCCAGTGCATGTAGACCATAGGTTCAACTCTCCCAAACCGCCATGTACCCGACCTACCTTGTGATATAAGGGGGAAGTTGGATCCTAAGAGGGGGAAGGACGATCCGAGACAAATCATTCGAGTCCTCACCGTTCCACTCGAGCTTTGCACCGAGAGCAGAGCAACCCAGAGAGGGGCACCGAGAGCTCCTCCACCGCACCCGTCGTCTTCCTCCTCTTCAGCGAGGGGGAAGGCTCCACTGGCGGCGAGGCATCCCTAGTATCAGCACCGAGCGATCCCCTACCAAATCTCTCTTTCTCCCTTACACTCGGTTGTAACCTCCTAGATTTTGGGTGCTCTTGAGTATAAGGTCATCAGCTGCTGGACGTAGGGCACCGATTGTCCAAACCAAGATAAACCGTTGCGTCCCCTCTGTGATTCTTGTGATTTTGAATCCACCCGAGCTATCAGAGACACGCATTCTGACGCTACCACGAACAACAATGCTTGCTGCGGTTCGACCCCGCGACAACATGCTACTACTGAAATGGAGAAAAACATCGGACACCCTGGTTACAATATTTCCAGTACGCACTTCCAATCTTATGCTTTGTGTAATTAACTCTATAAGATAAATTTTCATTTTTCATTTTTTTGGGTTAATGTAGAACCTAGAACATTAATGAGTTATTAAGGTAGCACATCAGTCTAGCAGGTTAGCAGTTAATCTTGGCATTCCAATTTTTTTATGGATGGTTCATGGTTAAGACAGGATAATATCCTGGCATTGCACCCTTGCCATTTGCCTTGATAATTAGGCTTTTCCATATTGATGTTTACATCTGTTGCTTGACTGCTCTAAAATAGCCAAGTAGGTAAATATTGATCTTCTAGGATCTAACTAGGATATTCTTCACTGTCAAGTTAACTTTTTCTCAAGGACCAAATTATTGAAATAGGTATTGCCTCCCTTTATGCTTCAATTTTTAATGCCAATCTTTTGAAGGCACTGATATGTCCTGCATTGACTGAAAAGTACAACTGTAACATCCGACACAGATGGAAGCAAAAGCTGTAATAGATCTTCATTGATGTGTGGGTCTCTAATCACCATTCTTTACCTCAGGTGCCGGTATTGATGAATGCTGTGGGTGGAATTCTTGTGTTGGTCTTGTCACAACTTATGCAGGTGGCGTTAGAAAGGCAAGTGCCTAAACTGACATTAAATGAAAAACAGCCATGCCTTTCATTGACATCTGGGAACTGGACTTTTTTTTTCAGGGTTTTGTTATAGTCTCAGCTCTCCTTGTAACTGCACTGCTACAGTTTGTGTTTGATGGGAAGCCACCATCACTCTATTGCCTGATGGCATTACCACTTGTCGCAACAAGCATATTCATCTACCAGAAGTATCCATATGTTGATAGGAAGAAGAAAGACTGATGTGCATGATTGTCAGAGATGGGAAATATCATCAGCAGGATGTAATGCTAACCTCATCGTCCACAAGGCTGGAATTTGCACCGTCAAGTGGGCCAGATGTGACTCTTGAAGAGTTACCTGTTCCTGAAGCTATGTTTCAATTATCTACTGATCTATATATAGAATTAAATTAGTAGGACACTAGCCTGGAATCAGTTTCAGCAGGCAGTTGACATGCTTGCATGTAACTTCTTGAAGGAGGTTTCATATTAACGAAGTATTTACATGTGCAGCTGTATATATTTGCACAGCATGATGAACCTATTGTATCTTCCATGGATTGTTATTTAGACTATGTGACTTGTGACTTTTGAATATATATTTTTATGATGGCAGAAACTAAAAACCAATTATCGTGTGCTCAATCCTTCTCATTGAGAATCTGCACTATGTTGTTAGTTTTATCCTGCAATGACTCGTCTAATTCAGATGGTTTTGCTTGTCAATTGTGATTGCTACGGTTCCCACTCGGCCAGGGCAAAGCATCATGTGCATGATGTGCTCGTTGTCCCAGCATATGGTAGAGTGGAGGGGTTGCCATGCGATTGCTTAATTATCTATGTTGTCTCCGGTAGTATATCTGGTAGTTTTTCTACTTATCAAAAGATGTGCAATCCTTGTAAATCATTTATGTTACCTCTGTTGGAATGTGAGTGTATTAGGCCCATGAGGCTAGGCCCAAGTGGCCCATGTATGGTTACCTATATAGCTACCCTTCTAGGGTTAGTCCAAATCAATAGAATCACCTTCCCTAACATGGTATCAAGAGCCTAGGGTTTCTCTGTTCCTTCCCCAACCCTAGCCGCCGCCGATCCTGGCCGGCGCGCCGCCGCCGCCACCATCATGGCCGGTCGCCCTCCTCCTCCCCTCCCTCCTTCCCCCATCTCTCCTCCTCCTGGGCGCAGGTCGCCGCGGCTGCTGCACCACCGTCCTCTGCAGCTGCTGCCGCCCCAGCTGGATCCACCGCCCTAGGCCACCTGCTCAGGCCCGCAACCGCCACGTCCGTTGCCGCCGCGGCCGCGAGCGGCCCGCGCGCCGTTCCTCTGCTTCCTGGCGCCACTAGGACCGCCGCCGCCACCCCTGCACTGCAGCCCGGGGCCGCCGCCACTGCCATGGCCGCCAGCACGGGCGCAGCAGCAGCCGCCGCGGGCGCAGGTACGGACGTCCCGGGCGCTGCAGCCGCCGATCCGCCCGCGAACGCCGCGCTCCTCCCTGCTGCTGCCCTCCACGGCGCGGGTCTGGACGCCGTCCCAGGCGCCGTCTTCACGGGCGCGGGTCTGGACCTCCTCCCCGGCACCGTCTTCTCGGTGGAGGCGGCCACTGACGCCGTCCACCTCCCCAGCGCCCACCTTCCCACCCATGGAGGCTTCCCTGCACCGCCTCAGCCGCCACCGACCATCCTCTACTCCGGTCGTGCCGACCCTGCTCTCGTCGCTGCCCTCGTCGCCGCTCGTGCTGCCGCTGCCGAGGGCCAGGCTCGTGTCCGCGCGGCCGCCCTTGCCTGGGAGCGTGAGCGGGATGCGGCTGCTGCCCTGGCTCGCCAGATTGCTGACGTGGAGCAACGCCTCGTCCCTACCACCTACCATGACCTCGGGGGCACATCGTCCGGCTCATCAGGCAACCGCGCGTCTACCACCGCGGTTATCTGGCACGATCCGGCTGATCCTCTCGTGGCACAACTTCACTACCCGGCCGAGGGGGTCCAGAACATCCGCCTGCTCGTCCCGATGGTTCTCAAGCCAGAGTCACCCTCCTACGCCCGTTGGTGGGACCTGGTCCTCCTCACCCTCCGCCACTACGCCCTTGACGACCACGTCCTCGTCGATGCCATGGTCGCGGCTCAGACCCCCTCGTGGCTGTGCCTTGACAGCATCGTCCTCTCATGGATCATCGGGACGATCTCCCTCGACTTCCACGACCTCGTCCGCAAACGGCGGATGCTCGCCAGGCCTAGCTGGCCCTCGAGGGCCAGTTTCTGGGCAATGCCGAGGCCTGGGCTCTCAGGCTCGATGCGTGTTTCAGGACCTTCGTCTAGGGTGACCTCACTATTGGCGAGTTCTGCCGCAAGATGAAGACCATGGCAGACTCCCTCGGTGATCTTGGCTGGCCCGTGGAGGATCGCATCCTCGTCCTCAATGTCCTCCACGGGCTCAGCGATCGCTACGCCCACCTTCGGACATGAATCACCCGCCAACGCCCCTTCTCCACCTTCCTCTAGGTCCGTGACGATCTTGTCATGGAGGAGCTTGCTCAGGGTCTCCAGCCTAGGTCCACCGCCGCCCTGGGGTCCACGACTTCCTCGACGGCCCTTACGGCCACTCCACCGCGTCTGTTCGCTCCACCGCGTCCGTCCGCTACGCCGCCGTTGTCCCTTCTTGGTCCTCCCTCTGGGCTGAGTGGGGGTGGAGGGGCCGTGGCGGTCGCCGTCGCCGCGGCACTGGACGTGGGGGGGGCATGGCGGGGCCAACCAGGTGGCGCCGACGACTCCACAGGGTGCATCATGGCCGTCCTTCCACAACCCGTAGTCTAGGCGCATCTCTATGTGGCCTTTCCACGCTCCTGGAGGTGCGGCTCGCCCACCGGTAGCCATGTTCACTGGTGCTCCACCTCCCGGCATCTCCACTACGTCTCCGTGGGCCACACCCTCCGGCACCCCGCCTGGGCTTGCCGGTTGGGACCAGGCGGTCTTGGCTCGGTCGTTCAGCACTATGGGCCTGACACCCCCTGTCGGCCCTGAGTGGATCGCCGACTCAGGTGCCACGTACCACACCACCCCTGACCCTAGTATACTCTCTTCTGTCCATTCTCCCTCTTCCTCTCTCCCTTCGTCCATTATGGTCACAAATGGTTCGTGTCTTCCTATCACGTCTGTGGGTACCGCCGGTGCTCATGGCTCCTTTCGTCTTCCTGATGTTCTTGTCGCTCCTTCTATGGTTCACAACCTCCTTTCTATTCGTCGTTTTACAGCTGACAATTCTTGTTCTGTGGAATTTGACTCTTCTGGTCTTACTGTAAAGGATTTGGCTTCCCGGCGTCCTCTGCTCCGATGTGACAGCACAGGGCCCCTTTACACTCTTCGCTTCCCGACGGCTACTTCATCTTCTTCGCCGTCCGTTTTGTCAGCTGCCTTCGCCGCCTCTACCTCCTCTACTACTTGGCACTGGCGCCTTGGCCATCCTGGACGTGATGCCCTGATGCAGCTCAGTCGTAGCTCCGACATTCCTTGTATTCGGGCTCATGCTGAGCATTTGTGTCATGCGTGCCAATTGGGCCGATATGTTCGTCTTCCTTTTCATAGTTCTTCTTTACATGCGGCCCGCATTTTTGATCTTGTACATTGTGACCTATGGACATCTCCTGTTATTAGTATTTCTAGCTATAAGTACTATCTTGTGGTTGTCGATGATTTTTCGCATTATTCGTGGACTTTTCCCTTGCGTGCGAAGTCTGATACGTTTTCCACGCTCCTTCACTTCTTCACTTGGGTGTCCACACAGTTTGGCCTTACCATCAAGGCCGTCCAGTGTGACAATGGTCGTGAGTTTGATAACTCCACCTCCCGGACTTTCTTCCTCTCTCACGGTGTTTAGTTTCGCATATCTTGCCCATATACCTCCTCACAGAATGGCAAAGCTGAACGCATGATTCGCACCACCAACGACACCATGCGTACCCTTCTGTTTCAGGCCTCTCTCCTAGCTCGCTTCTGGGCTGAGGGCTTGCACACCTCCACCTACCTCCTCAACCGTCTTCCTTCCACTGCGTGTCCCGCTCCAACACCACACCACGTCCTTTTCGGTACCCCTCCGCAGTACGATCACCTTCGCGTCTTTGGGTGTGCGTGTTACCCCAACACCGCTGCCACTTCTTCCTACAAGCTGGAACCCCGCTCCACTCTCTGTGTCTTTCTCGGGTACTCCCTGGATCACAAGGGGTACTGGTGCTTTGACCTTACCTCCCGAGAGTCCTCATCTCTCGTCATGTGGTGTTCGATGAGTCCGTCTTTTCCTTCTCCATCACACCCACCACCACTCCTATTCCTGATCCCTCCTCCCTCTTTCCCGCTGACACAGTGGTCCAACCACCTTTTCCGTGGTCTCCTGCAGGTACTGCTTCACTGCGCTCCTTGCCGGGCACCTGTCCCGGCTCCCCGGCGGGTCCGGGCCTGTCGTCCTCTGGCGCGGCCCCGACCTCTTCGTCTGGCGCCGATCCGGGGATCTCACTCCCCGATACGACCCCGGGGGGGCCGTGCCGATTGCCGTCGCCTGGTGCTGCCTCGGCACCTCCTTCGCGGTACGCAGCGCCGGTACGGGTGTACCAGCGCAGGCCACGGCCGCCGCCACTCATGGTTCCTTCTTCGCCGGGGACACCGACACCACCACCTCAGTCCCCGCCGGCCCGTGACGCACCGCCGATCTACCACACGCCGCTTCTTCACCGACACCCGCGGCATGTTCACCCGACGGTGACACGACACGCGGCTGGCACTCTGCCACCCCGGGCCCTTGCGGCATCGATCGGTGATGCGTCGGTCTCCCCGGTACCCTCTTCCGTCCGTGACGCCCTGTTGGATCCTCACTAGCGTCACGCGATGGAAGAGGAGTACGCCGCGCTCCTCGCCAACCAGACGTGGGAGTTGGTGCCCCGGCCGCTGGGCTCCAACGTCATCACCGGCAAGTGGATCTGGACCCACAAGTGTCGGGCTGATGGCACTCTCGAGCGCTACAAGGCTCGCTGGGTTCTCCGGGGCTTCACTCAGCGCCCTGGGGTCGACTATGATGAGACTTTCAGCCCGGTGGTCAAGCCGGCCACCGTCCGCACCGTGCTCTCACTGGCGCTTGCTTGGTCATGGCCCGTCCATCAGCTAGATGTCAAGAATGCCTTTCTGTACGGCCTTCTCACCGAGACAGTGTACTGCAGTCAGCCGACGGGGTTCGTTGATTCCTCCCGTCCTGACATGGTCTGCCGGCTCAACAGGTCTCTCTACGGCCTCAAGCAGGCACCCTGGGCATGGAACCATCGGTTTGCTGCTTTCCTGCTGACACTGGGGTTTGTAGAGGCCAAGTCTGATACATCTCTGTTTATCTATCACCATGGAGCCAACACTGCATACTTGCTGCTCTATGTTGATGACATTGTCCTCATAGCCTCCAGTGAACCACTTCTCCGCCGGATCATCACCGCTCTTCAACAAGAGTTTGCTATGAAGGATCTGGGTGTGCTCCACCATTTCCTCGGGGTCACTATTAAGCCTCACCCTGCCGGGTCACTTCTTCACCAGCGACAGTATACTCGAGATATCCTGGAGCGGACTAGGATGACTGACTGCAACCCCTACTCCACTCCGGTTGATACTTAGGGAAAGCTGTCAGAGGCTGAGGGCCCCCCAGTGTCAGATCCCACTACATACCGGAGTCTTGCTGGTGCCCTCCAGTACCTCACCTTCACCCGGCCGGACATCACATATGCAGTTCAGCAGATCTATCTTCACATGCATGATCCCCGGGAGCCTCACCTCACGGCTCTCAAGCGCCACCTCCGCTACCTCCAGGGCACGATCGACTACGTCCTCCTTCACCGGTCCTCCTCCGCCGATCTTGTCGTCTACACTGACGCTGACTGGGCGGGGTGTCTGGATACTCGCCGCTCCACCTCCGGCTACGCTGATTTCTTTGGCGGCAACCTGGTGTCCTGGTTGTCTAAGCGCCAGCCTGTGGTCTCCCGGTCCAGTGCCAAGGCGAAATACCGCGCTGTCGCTAACGGCGTAGTTGAGGCCTCCTGGCTCCAGCAGCTTCTCGCTGAGCTGCACACTCCGCCCTCTCGGAGCACACTGATCTACTGCGATAATGTCAGTGCGGTCTACCTCTCCACCAACCCCATCCAACACCAGCGGACGAAGCATGTGGAGATCGACCTATACTTTGTCCGTGATCGGGTAGCCATGGGCGAGGTGCGGGTCCTTCATGTTCCGACCACCTCCCAGTTCGCGGACATCTTCACCAAAGGCCTTCCGTCCCGTCCGCGGGAGGTGTTGGAATGTGAGTGTATTAGACCCATGAGGCTAGACCCAAGTGGCACATGTATGGTTACCTATATAGCTACCCTTCTAGGGTTAGCCCAAATCAATAGAATCACTTTCCCTAACAACCTCTAGTAAATCTCATTGCTTGTTATCCTAAACTTCCATTGTCTTTCATATCACCTGATTAATTCACCACGGTGCATTGTGAAAAAGTTTCATGTAACTTCTTTATTGAGGCAAAGTAGCAGCAGGCAAGAGTGACACACAAACTCACTGCCAAGATGTTCCCTTTGAGTCCTCACAGATAGCAGGTAGGTTCTATGTCTACCAAACTGAGAACACACCTCTATGTTGACTATCCCATCACCAAAAACTGCAATAAGACAATAACCAGATACAAAATGAACCTGATGCTAGAAAACTCTTATCTGACGAATAATACATATCTCGTGGACACCTAGCAACCTACACCACAAGGTTCTATACAACTAGCTTCACATAACCATTATTGCATCCAGGAAGCTGCATGATTGATGACTAGCATGCACACCAAGGCTATAGACGAACAAAATGTGATAATTTACATATGTATATAAATAATTCTCTCTGCTGAACTCCTAACCAATTAAATCCGGACACACAGCACTAATTATCCACTTCCCACCCTGTTGTCCTGCATTAAGAGATTCATAAAAAAAAGGATCATTAGTAGGCATTTGGAATGTTCTACTCAGCTACTACACATCAAATTCAAGTTGTCAGTTAATTTTAACTGCCACATTAACAATGACTTTAGACACTGTCTACTTTTTGCTATAAGCTGCAAAATTTCAATTTATGACAATGCATTTTTTCTGCAAAAATAAGTTACCGTGCAACTGAACTCACAATGACCGAGAGAGTTGACTCCAGTTCATCATCGTATGTGATTGTGGATGCCTGTCCAAATAACTCCTACTGGAAATGTCAGCCTCATCGGCAGCATAAGGATCAGAATGTACCGAAGCTGCCGGAGGTGACCAGACCGGTACCACTCCACCTTCCCTGCCCGTCCAGCTGCTCGATGCCTCTGAAACTGATGGAGCAATACCTAGCACACGGTGCATGTTGTTCTGAAGATTCTGCTGCTGATGCCTGCCATTCATCCTGACAGTATTGCCAGTGCCACCGTCAACTGTTTCTTCCCTCTCCGCCCGAGCCTGCAAATGAATGTTTGACGGCACTTCTGGCCTACTGTCCTCACTGGTGTTGCCAAAATCTGCAGTGAGTTCGGTTTCAGGTCTAATGAATGAGGAAGTCATGCTAGGCACCATCTGATCTTCTCGTCTCCGACCAGCCACTGCCAGTGTGTGGATAGCAGGTTGAACCGGTTGTCTGTCCACTTCCATCCGTAATTCTTGAGGGAAGTCGATCAGCGGCTCATCTGTGGAATCGCCGAGGCCTTCTTCCATTCCATTCTCCATCGCAGCACGAGAGGCTGCCTCAAGCTCCCACATCTCTGACAGGGCATCCTGCAACCTGGAATTGGCAGCATCTAACTCAACAATGGGGCGTGGGTAGTTGGAGCCTAGCTCAACTCCTGCAGCCTGAAGCACAGACTCAGGTGCATCCCAGGGGTGGTGTATCCATTCCGTTGGCAGCCTCGCCAACTCCGGTAGCCATCGCCGTACGTACTCCCCGTGTGGATCAAACTTGTACCCTTCAAACTGAACACATTGCAAATTCAGTTGATATAATTCATCAAGGTGCTGCTTTATTACCCATGAAAAGATTGAATAGAGGAAAGGCCTAAAGTACCTGAGGGTTGTCAATGCGGTCAAGCTCACGGCCATCAGGGAGAGACCCAGAAATGTACTGCCAGCCTAGTGCGTCACTCTCAAGGTCAGCATCCAGCAAGGTGTCCCAGAAGTACTTCATCCCCCAGCGCCATGGCAGCTGGAGTACCTTGACAAAGAAGCTAGAGACGACGACACGTATCCGGTCATGGACCCACCCGGTGGCCCAGAGCTCCCTCATGCCAGCGTCGACAAGAGGGTAGCCAGTCCTCCCTTGTCTCCAAACCTTGAAGTACACCTCATTGACGACCCAGGGGAAGAACCTGAGGTGCGACAGAAGGGGCTTCTCGTGGCTGCAGGGGTGGTTGAAGGTGAGGTACCTCGAGTACTCCCGCAGGCCGATGGAGCGGAGGAATAGGGTGCAGCTCTCCTCGCCAGCGTGGTTGCCGTCGTTGCTCCACATCAGCTGCTTCATCCGGACCTGGTGGAAGACCTTGCGGACGCTGAGCTCGCCGAAGTGCAGGTACGGAGACAGCAGGGACGTGCTGGCACTGTCGGCCTTCTTGCGGTTCACGGAGTAGTCCATCAGCGGACCGTTGAGGAAGGCTGTCAGTGCCTTGTCAGCATTCTGCCACCCTGGTGACCACGCCCGCGCAAGCAGCGCGTTGCTGCCCCTCTCGGACTCGTCTTCAAAGATCAGCTCGTCCCACGAACACCTCGACAAGTCACCTGTGGAGCTCAACAAACGAAGCATTTTTCACGTCAGCGATTGATCTTCAAGGACTGGGTCCCTACTGTATGAGCATCAGAACTCTGTAGGTTATGCCTTTGGATACCTGAATTGATCCTCTTGGGTGGCAGCAGTGGTGCGGCGGGGTCCGGCATGCACAGGCACCTGTTCCAGAATGGCGCGAACATGGTGAAGGGGCAGCCGTCGTCGTCGAGGACCTCCCACGGCTCGTACAGCAGATCCGCGTTGAAGGACTGCACAGTGATGCCCTCGGCCGTCAGCTGCTCCTTCACGCGGTGGTCCCGGACCAGCGACAGCGGGTCTGCACAGCGGGCACGAGACAGCGATCGGTGAGCAACGGAAGACCGTTCGTGTCAGCCGGCCCAGTTGATAAGGTGCTAAAAGTTTTTTTTTATGATGGTTCTTGGGAGAAAACTCAACCGAAGAAGAAAGATGCAGGTTGTTTGGTGAGTACCAGTGGCTGGGTGCAAGGACTTTCTGGAGTTAAAGAGGGCGACGGCGACCAAAGTTAGTAAGGCGGGATGCTAATTGCTAAACTTGGAGTTGGTTTACGTGTGGAGTAAGGGTGTTAAGGTATGAAACATCCATTAATGGCAGATATATACAAGCAAAACTGTTCATGAAAAGATCCTTCTCTCTCTAAAAAGAAAACATATATCCTCTGCTTTACTATTTGGGTCATGAAGGACCGGATCCCCTTCAACCAGACAGAGCAAGGCTAGAAAACCAGGATAAAAAATCGATTTTTGACACGAAGTCAAGCTGAAGATTTGCATATACTCTGTGGCAAGAAGCCAAGAACAGCTGCAACATGTAGCAAGGCGTAACAACATCCAGAGTGAGAGGGATCGAACCGTAGAGGTGGTTGAAAAAGAGGTGGGTGGCGCCGGAGCTGCGGACGAGGTCGAGCAGCGCGACGACAGCGTCGTTGCAGCGGCGGGTGACGAGGCGGCCGGCGCCGAGCCGGCGGAGCGAGGCGTCCAGGTGCTTGAGGCTTTGGCTGAGCCACCACCGGGACACCCTGCCGGGGTAGTACGGCCCGTCCTCCTCGGGCGCCCACACGTACGCCGGCACGACCTCCCCGGCCGTCCGAGCGGCTGCCGCCAGCGCCGGGTTGTCCTCCACACGCAGGTCTCGCCTGAACCAGACCACCGTCCGCATCCCCGGCTCCCCGGCGCCGCTCATCGAGGACTGCGATGCTGACATGGCACCCTCACCCTTATCCAGCACGGCTGACCAAGAATTCCCCGACACAAGAACAAGCTCTTAGCCCTCCGGCGAGATCCGCAGCAGCTCAAGAATCGGTCAAGCAGCCAAGAACAAGCTCCTGGCTCTCTTCTATGAGTTGCGCAGGCGAATCAAAGCTGCTTCACGCACTGAGTGATGATTTCTCCAGGAACTGTGGAAAGGCTGGGCTGGATTGGCCTCTTCTCTTCAGAGAGACTGCAGATAATCTGACCAATCCAATCTACCCTACTCCTCTGATCTGATTGAAAAAAAAAGTCCAGAGTAATTTTTTCGCCTGGGGAATCGATGATGCTGCAGAGATTGGCAGAGGGGCTTTGCGAGTCTGGGTTGTGGGAGAGGCGAGGGTGTGGTCCAGTGGAGAGGGAGGCCTGTGGATATTGGGATTGGTTGGTTTGGATTTGCTCTCGCCTTTTCCTCTGGGCCATTTATCTCCTCGTGCTCGCCTGCGCTTGGCCTCTACAATATTCCCTCTCCATTTTTGTTTTGCTTTTGTTTTCCCCATTCTGCGTGGGAACTACTCCATTCTAAATTACAAGGCATTATAAAAATCTTGAAGAGTCAAAGCATCTTAAGTTTGGCTAAAATTAAAGAGAAAATTACAAAAAATTATAACATCAAATAGGTATACTATGAAAATATAATTAATAAAAAATTTAATGATACTTAATTGGTGTCATAAATATTATTATTTTATCATATAAATTTGATCACACTTAAAATCCTTTGACTCTCCAAGATTCTTGAAATGTCTTATAATTTGAGATAGAGGGAGTAGATTCCCGTGGAACTCATACTTAGTCACTGGCAGGTGGGTTCTGCATTAGCGTCCGAAACTTTTCTTTTGCTGCATCCGTGAGGTTATAACATTAACTTTTTATTACGAAAATAAATAACTTTCTGGGGTTTAAAAATTTCTACAAATAATATTCTATAAAAACATTGGGACATCGTCTTCTAATACTGAAGCTAATCACAGGTGCATGCAAACGATAATGGCCAAATCCTTAATCTACCTTTTTGCCAGCGTCCTTAATCTATCCAAAATTTTTCACAAAGTTATTTATTTTGTGACGGGGAAGTATAATGGGGAAAATATGATTTTTGTTTATTCATGGCCATTGAGTACTGTATGGAACTTCTCTATTTTGTTTATCTTTATTTCCCATTCTATTACCAATAGTCATGTATATGTATTTAATATAATCCTCTACCTCTAACGTATGTTGTTGTACGGGGTGTTAGGATAGTCTCATTGCAGAAACTACGTGATAGTTTTCATAGCCTGGGAAACTACCTATAAAAACCACGTCAAGAGAACAAACAAAACACGAGCCCCCCCCCGCGTCGTCCAAACAGGGGTGACTCGGGGGCGACCCGCCGCCGCCGCCCAAGCCCTCCCCGCCGGCCAGCCACCCCAGCCGCCGCCGCTGCTCTCCGGCTAGCGGCGGTGGCGGCCAGCTCTCGGCGCTCAAAAAGGCAGCCGCAACAGCCTCGCTTCCACCCTCTCCTTCCCTACCTTCCTCTTCTCGAGCTCTGCTCTCTCGATGGCATGGTGGCCGGCGGCCGGCGACGTGACCGGATCCGTGGCCCCTGGGCCCAGATCCGGCGTCCCCCATCCCGGATCCGACGCTGCTGGAGACCGGCGGGGACGGCCGCCACCTCCTCCCGCGCGGGCTGGCGGCGCTCGTCCACTGGAGGGCGGGGGCCAGGCCCCAGCGCGCTCGCCTGCTGCGGCAGCGGCTGCCGGTGCCGCGGGCAGGGCCCCACGCTCGCGCTGGTCGACGGCCGGGCGACCAGCGGGCACGCCCTACGCGACGCGTGCGCCTGCAGCGGAAGGTCGGCCGGGTCCACGTCACAGCTGCGTCCCACCCCCACCTCGCGTGTGGGTCGGCGGCGCACGGCGGCTAGCGGCCTGGCCGGTCGCGGCTCTGAGCAGATTTGGCCCCGGTTCCCCTCGGTCAGTCATGGAGATGATGCTCTGTGGTGCCGGTGTCTCTTTTTTGCGTGTGCAGGGCCCAGGGTGCTCGCGGTTTGGCCGCGGGCGTGCTGGCGGTGGGGCTACGTGGCCTTGGTGCCCCTGCGCCGGATTCGGTGACCTCTCGTCCGGATCTGGTGGAACCGCTGCTGTCAGGGCCCTGGCAGCAGTTTCTTCTACACGTGCGTGTGCGGTGCATGCGGTTTGGCCGCGGGCAAGCCGACGGTGGAGCTGCGTGTCCACGGGCGACCTCCCCCTGGGCCTCTCTTCGGGGTGGGCGGAGCGCCGTCTCGGCACTTTGAGCTCTTGCGAAGCTTCTGGGCAAAAGCTCAGCTCAGCCCTTGGCTGGGCCAGTGACGACTTCCCTTCTTGAAGGGGTCGCTAAAGAACCTCCGCAGACTCCTGGCCTTTGTGGGGTTTGATCTCTAGGTCAAAACCTAAACCGCTGATCTCGGGCAAGCATTGGTGGCATCTTTCGATGTCACTCCCTTTTCTGGAGGCTTTGCTTGGGAGATCTCTCTACCCCCAAGCTGTCGGCCAACCATCCCCCTCCCTGTTGATTATGCACAAGTTCTATCTAGCAATCTACGCTGTCAGTGTCCTAGTTTTGCCTTTCTCCATGATCCTTGATTGCCTTGTCTCATCAAATGCCGGTAACGAGACCATGATCCCCTCTCTTGGATCTCCTCGCTCCCCTTTTTCCGGCCCTCCCTCCATTATCATCCACGCGGACGGCGTTGGATGGTGGTACATGGGTCCGGATGTGCTGTAGGATGTCGCCATTATGATGGTGCCAGAATATCAAATGCCGGTCCGGATGTGCTGGAGGATGTCACCATTACTTAATGGTGCCAGAATATCAAATGCCGGGTGGTTTCCACAGCTGCCGCCATTCCCCCTCCGAGGCTTGGTAATGGGCGTTGGTGGGCGTCAACTGGGGCCTGGATGTGCTTCAAAGACTTTGTAATCACGACTGTCGTCTGTCAGTTGACTCGAAGCTTCACAGTCGCCGTGGGAGTGGAGGTCGCCGGAGTTCTGCCGCTGGTGGTGGTGTTTTGTTTGGTGTACAACTACATGCCTTTCATGGGAGTTCTTTGTTTCCTCATTGTATTTTCGGTGTTTCTGTTTCGTCAGGCAGCGCGATGTGTGCGCAAAGCTATGCCTGAAAACCTTGTAAAACTTGTTTTTGTACTTTCAGGCTTCAAGAGCCAAAGGATCAATGCAAATCAGGTGGGGGATTCTCTCCCCCCCGTTGACCGATAAAAAAAAAACAATATGGAATCTTTTTATGGGGCCCTTTCTTACTCTCAGTCTCACCCAATCCACTCTCCCCCTTCAACTACAGGAAGAAACAAGCAGCCAGTCCCAATACAGCGTTTGTAGTTTCTTCTACCATCAACAAAGTTTCTTGTATAGAAATTGTTTCTTCAACTTTTACTCTCTCTTCTCAACAAATTACTTGCCACATCAGTAAAATGCATACTTAGCAAGATAATTAATAGAGAAAGAAGCCGTGCTAGTTTGCGCATTGGGGGTGCCCTCAGTAGCCTCCCTGGCAGGAAAAAGCTCCAGACCTCCATCCTCACCCTAAGTGCTTAAAATCAAACGCATGGGAGAGCATGACCATCTAGGCAACTTTGTCTACAGTTGAACCAAACAGACCTACAAACATGGTGTATTATCATTGTGTAACAACTAAGTACCCATTCTGGTTTGAACTTTTGCAGGTAGTGAGGTTTATTAGCGCAAAGTGAGGCATGACCTCTATCCTAAGTTAAGTTTTTTTTAGTTCAATCAAGCTTTTAGAAAAATATATATTAATACTCAAACATACCTCTATAGTTTAAATAAATGCACGGGTAAGAAATATTTCATGGAGAATCTAATAAAGCTAATTTGATCTATACATTTGATCAAAGTTAGATAAGTTTAATTTATGACAACTAAAGTGCACTATGAGGCCTTGTTAGTGGGGCTTCAAACGGCTTCAACTCTTACTACACTGTCACGAGGAGTTCTAGTTGGTGAAACCAAAAACAACTGGTTCCATTTTTTTCCTAGTCCGTTCGCTTTGGAGAGAGGAAAAGAGGTTCTATGAACAGTGCATAAACGGTAAGGTGGAGGAGCCGGAGCCACTTGAAGCGCCACCAAAACATGGCCTAGTTTAATACTAATCTCTTCATGTTTATGCAAGCAAGCCAACATTGAGACCAAACAATAGCCATTGTAACCTTGTCTCTTTTGTCTTTTCATTTTGCTTGTTCCTTCTTGAATTTGAGATATGACATGAGTTTGAGATCATTTGCAATGAAAGCTCACCAAACACATTAATTTTTATTTGTCATATAAGCCCTATAGATATATGGATGTCGTATTATCAACATAACCATAGCTACAACTAAAATTCGATAGTTTACACAAATATTTAAATTTGGTTAGAAAAAAGTAATAATAGATCATGTCCAACCCCTATTCCATAACTATAAATGAAACTTTAGCTTCATAGTTCATACGGCTCCTCTATGATAAAAAGGGAAAGGATTGTCTCATTTTGTTATTATCCCCTGGACACAAATAGAACTAGGTAACATAACACTGATTGGAAGCCTAAAAATTTGACAACTTATTCCAAAATTTGTAAACTTTTGATCCACAACAACTCCTTTTACCAAGTAAAGGGACTGTGATACCTAAGAGGGGGAGGGGTAAATTAGGCTTTTAAAAAAATCTACTCTAAATTATGGCCTCTAATTTCCACTTATCAAAACATGTGTAATAAAGTAATCTATATAGATGTACAACTAAGGTTTTGCTATCTATACCACAAAAGAGTAATGCAATCTATATTCCAATCCTATCAACTAACCTAGCAAGCTAAACTAAAAATTTAATCACACAACCTAGGTACACAAATTAAATGCGGAAGCTTAATTGAGACAGAGATGCAAACTCTCGCCGACAACTTCGGTGTTTTTATTGACGTATCAAGAAGCTCATGCTCCCCTAGTCCTCGTTGGACCCCTCGCAAAGGATGTTGTCGTGGGTTCAATTTCACGGTAGTGATTAGTGATCCAAACGTGGGTCGATGCATGTGATTTCGGTGGCTTAAGCACTCAAGACATAAGGGGTTTATTCTGGTTCAGGCCTCTAAACCCTACGTCTAAGAGTGGTGTTTTTCATGTTAGAATGCTCAACCGAGTTCTTAAGAGAGAGAGAGAGACAGAGAGAAAGAGAGAGATGGTCTAAGAGTGGTGTTTTTCATGTTATAATGATTTAGGGTTTGATCGCTCGGTTTGGATCCGATCCCTTCTATAGGAAACCATGCCTAGCCTTATATAACAGAGGGCACTACAAGAATCATGGTTCTCGGGGGAGGGGGTCTAGGATTTTGTGTAGTAGTCTTCGGTTGGTGGAGGTGTCGGGTGCCGCCCTACATCAATGTCATGGCCGGTAGAGCTAAACCGTCCCTGACATCCTCTGCCAGTGCTTGGAACTGACTACCATAAATCAAACTTGTTGTTGTGCCATACCAAGATTCGTCTTCCTTGTGGCGTCCATCACACGCTAAGGGCATGGCCACATGCAGAGGGAGACTAACTTGCGCGCCTAGGAGCCCTCAAGCTATGGCCACACGTTCATACTTTTCATAATGTGTCACACCCAAAGCGTGACCTTGGGCCAGAAGTGACCGACACGGTCTCACAAGGGTGAGGGAACAATGCCCCGGCAAGACCTAGCGCTCTGCGACTTTGTTCGCATGTTAGGTTCTAGGTATTCCTCACGTCAGTCAAGGCGGGAAGTTTAGTCGAGCCACACAAAGGCACTCGCGGCCACCCTCGGTTGGTTGTTGCCTTCCAAGGTCAGGAACCAAGCCCCGGGCATGGGTGGCTTGGGCACAAATTTGCCCATCTGGCCTATCTCTTGGACGCCGAGACCTCTCTGCGGAACAGTCCGTCTTAGGCCCATCGAGCTTATTGTAATGGACTAGAGTGCATGCACGAGCGCACACAACGGGTGTAGCCCCCGAACCAGGGGTCAATCATACTGTCATTGCGTTAATCTTAGGGTTTAGGCAACCCCTTGTTTTGATATTCAATAGATGCCTTACAAGGGCCAAGATCCTGGTCGAGTAACTCCATGGATAGCTCTCGGGCCTTCCCCACGTGCAAGTGGGTCTCCGAGATAGCCTCTTCTAGACCGCTCCCTACCTTCTTCACTATCAAGCTTCCAGTCAAAACACTGTAGGCCTCATTCCGGTACACCAGTGGCGATCAAACGAACTACAAATGTGGTTGCATTGGTGTGATCTAGCAAGACTATAAGCCCTTTTGAGTGCAACAATGGTGCGCGCATGTACCAAGTGGTAAGATGTATGCAAACCACACTAAACACTAGGCCTAAACCTTGAGCAAGCGTATTTAGCGGTGGTCTAACTAGCCTAAGCACCTTGCAAAGCACCTACCCTAATCACCAAGTGATTCCATAAGCACTATGGGTTGCAAAAGCACTAGAGTGGAGCCTCAACTCCCTAGATACATTTCCCAACTCGTACATCACCCGAATGGCCGATTTGGAGTGGTATATATAGGCCTCAACACAAAACTAGCTGTTTTCCTATTCTGCCCACGCCCAACAGGACCTGGCGGTCCAATCACCACACATGGCGGTCCAACTGTGAGGTTGTCCTAACAGCTAATTTGCGCCAATAGTCACCGGCAACCAACTGACCCCACATGTCAGACACTTCTTCCTAGCAGTCCAACCATGAGTATTGGAGGTTCAACCGTGAACAGCCCTAATGGCTACTCTGAGCCACCGACATCCACCTACAGCCAGGAACCCACATGTCATCCTCGCTTCCTGGCGGTTCAACAGACACTTATGGCCTGTTCAACGGTAAGGACTTTAGTAACAACCCAAACTCCTTACTTGCGTCTCCTTCTTCATACTTTAGTTTGGGCTTCTGCTTCTTTGTGTCTTGGACTTCTTAGTATGTCTTGTAGGTCTTCAACAAAGCTTATAGTGTCTTGCTTGAGGTGTTAATAATCCGGATCACAACTTTGCCTCAGTCCAAGTTCAGTTTGCATCCTATTGAACTAATCCTTATATAATAGCAAACATTGTTAGCCCAATGGTCATGTTGTTCATCAAAACACCAAAGTCTAACTTAATGACTCACAGAGTCGATTTTCCTTACATCAAGTATATGGTCATTATGTCTAGTATGTCACCGCCACGATTGGAATCCCAACATGGCTTTTAATTGTTGTCTTTTGTTTATTCTTGTGGTTGTTATGATTCTATGTTATTTAGAGCACCTATAGCTAGCTAGCTAGCTAGCTAGTAGTGCCTCAATTATGATTGCATGCCATGCTAATATATATAATCTTTATTTTTGTTCTTATTACCAAGGTTCTGTTTGCATCTATATAGAGCCACTCCCTCCGTTCCGTTTCAAATTATAAGACATTTTAGCTTTTCAAGATACGTAACTTTTGCTATGCACTTAGACATATATTATGTCTAGTTACATGGTGAAAGCAATGTATCTAGAAAAAAACATCTTATAATTTGGAATGGAGTGAGTAATAGTTAGAGGTTGTTTGAATGAACTAGGACTAACAACTAGTCCTCTTAGCTCTTGTGAGTGAACTAGTGAACTAACAACTAGTTCATGACTAGTGGACTAAGAATTAGTCTGCTTGTTTGGATATTTAGGGACTAAAAATTAGTTAGCTAGTTGTTAGTTCTATGGATCCAAACATGACTTTAGTCGCTAATAATTAGCTTTTTAGACTTAAATGGGTCCAAATTAATAGTCTAAGTTGATTGTTAGCTGAATATCTAGCTAACAACTATCTTCCTAGTTAAATCAAAGCAGATAATAGTTACCTAGCTAATATTAACTATGAACTGTTAGCTAGCTAGCTATTAGTAGCTAATGGATTCAGATTCGAGCCTAATCTACACTGACCTATATACATATACATTGATGGGACTAAGGTATTCGGGTCACTGAGCAAGCTGCCTGAACCACACATTTACATCTAGCAACAACGATCCACACGATGCCGTTGAGCTTGCTGAGTTGATCGGTTGCCATGGCCAGCACATGTGGCAGAACAGTGAAGCACATAAAATATTCAGAAGCTAAGTACTAGTATCTGTTTAGCTGTGTGTTTTGTGTAGCACAGTACTACATCTTCAAAAACCTTAACCAAGGGCCGGTTTAGATCTAAAAATTTTTGCAAAATTGTACTGTAGTAAGTTTCGTTGTTATTTGGCAATTAGTGTCCAATCATGGTCTAATTAGGCTTAAAAGATTCGTCTCGTCCATTTCGTCTAAACTGTATAATTAGTTTTATTTTTTTATCTATATTTAATGCTTTATGCATGTGTCTAAAGATTCGATGTGACGGAAAATCTGAAAAAATTTGCAAAATTTTTGGGAACTAAACAGCGCCAAACATGGGGCGTAGAGCCGTAGGAGTAGGACGTACGTACATCTAGATGCTAGTAGAACTAAATGTCAGATAATCAGTAAACTACTGGGACTTCCCAACGCCACTTTTCTGCTCGTAGCTCCAAGTCGCACGTAACATAGCATAATAAAAGTAGGTGCTTTATACTTATTTACACAAGCTATGTATGCTTAGAAGGGAGAAGGTGATTTATTTTAAATAAGAATAGGGAGAGGAAATAAAGGTAATATACGATGAAAGGAAAATGTTTTTTTGCAAATCACAAGTAGCGATAGTTTGCATTATATAAATGTAACACCCTAAATTTTGCTTTGTTTTAAAATAGCTAAATATGATTTAATTAGGTATGTATGTGTGCATTTAAATATAGAGAATAATAAATTTTGTGAAATTAAAATTAATCATAAGGTTAACCATTTGTTTTTGCACTCATGCTGTTGCACTATATTTTGTGATGATTGGTTTGAGTCAAAGTTTAAAAGACATTCAAAAACATTTGAAAATGTGATTTGAAAATCAAATTTGAAAAAGGAAAATAAATTCTTTCCCGTTTTCTTTCTTTCCTCGGTTTCGGCCTGTTAGCCGATTCCCGGCCGGCCCAACCAATCCTCCCCGCGCTTTCCCTCTTGGGCCGCGGCCCAGCCCAACCAGGCCAGATGGCCGTTGCCGCGCCCCCTCTCCTCTCCCGCGGTCACTGACCGTCCGGGCCCACCTGTCGGCGCCCTCATCTCCAACCTCCCGCCGCTCGCCCCTCGGTCGCAGCAACCGCCATGACCGCCGCGCCCACTACCGCAGACGTGGGAGCGCCCTTCTCCACCCCCCGCGCCCGGCCTTAAAAGGGAGCCGCAACCCCCTTCGCCTCTCTCCCGGCTGCATCCCCGCTCCAATCCCCCATTCGTTTGAGCTCGCGAAGTCCCGCAGCAGCGCGTCACCGGAGCACGCTCGGCCACCGCGTCGGTTGTCTCCCCCGAGCCGTCCCCGTCCCGTTTGAAGCCGTGGTGAGACTCCCCGTGCTCCCCTCCCTCTCCCTGCACCTCCAATTCGACGTTTTGTGGCCTCTAGGGCCGGTTTATGTGAGCTCCGACGAGCCTTGCTATGCCCGGCCATGGAGGGTGCCCCTCGGGCCTTCCCCCGGCCGCGCTTGTGGAGAAAATGGAACCCCTATCCCCTCCGCATTCTTCCTATGGGTTTTGTTTGGAGAATGGGGCCTGTAGTGCCCGGCCGAGCAGCGCCGACGAGCTCCATGGCGGCGCCACCGTCTCCTTCCCTAAGTCCGGCGGCCGGCCCTCTCTCTCTCCCCCCTTTTCTTTCCTAGCCCTTCATCGCGTGATCAACGGCTGTGGGCAGCCGATACCCCTTCGCGGGTCTTCTTGCTAAAGAGCCCTCGGATTTCTTCCTATTTTACCCGCAGTCCTCGGCCAGATAGGAATTTCCCGAATTTGTTTTATTTTAATTCCGAAATGTTTTCAATTTATTTACAGAATTGCCACTGCAGTAAAACGTGTATAAAATCGTCGTTTTAGCTCCGATTCGACCCGTTCAACTTGCGTTAGATTCGTAATTTCATAATCTACGCAATAGTGCTACTGTTAGACCTGTTAATAGCTTTTGAATTTCTCAAATAAATCTAGTTAATAGCTAGCTTCTGGAATAGTAAATGTCTCGTAACTTTTGCGTTGTAGCTCCGATTTTCGTGCAATTCGCGTCAATGTGATCGTAGCGAGACGTAGATGATTTTGGCAAACATTTTATTCAGATTTATTTATTGTTGGTGTACTGTCCTAATAGTAGCCATGTTTTGCTTGTATGTCTGCTCCGAATTGCGTGTTGTACTTCGTGTCGTTCGAGTTCAGACGGTGAGGAGTACGTCGGAAATCCGGACGCGTGCGAGGAGCAGCAGGACCAGCATCAGTTCGTGAACCAAGGCAAGTATAGCATGGGCCTTCCTTGATTCCTATTCATTATATAATCTACTCATTATGCATGTGTCTAATATTGCTCGACTATAAGGACATCCTAGCCATTTATGACTTATATCTTGATACCTATGGGTTTTATTGCATATGGGTAGAATGCTAGTGCTCTATTCAAACATGATCAATACTATGATTAATGGAACAAACGGATAAACATGATGGTAATGATTGAAATATAGGGTGATGGTGCAAATGATGTCGATCATGTTGCCCTAAACTCTCCGTAAGGACTTGTCTGTAGGGCAAAAGCTGGGACATACAGTGCAACCGTGAGAGTCATATGGCTCTGACTTTAGCTCAGTAATAGGATCTTTTCTAGCTTGTTAGAGGTTACCCGAAAGGGCGCAAGAGGGGCTTGCCACTTTGGGTATAGAACTGCCTCTGTTCTGATGTGTATAGCCTGCGGGAATTGTGCCATCGAAAGGGGGGTTCTCTATATCTGCCTGCCGAGGAAACCTCGCGGCCCTAACTTGTTAGAAGAGGCCTATGGAAGGCTTCATAGTGTACCCTGCCTGCTCACCTTGGAAGTGTTAGGGGGTCGACGGGCCCCGGGCATACGGGTAACACGACTCACGGGTAAAGATGCACAACCTCTGCAGAGTGTTAAAACTGTTATAACAGCCGTGCTCACGGACACGAGCGGCCCGTAAAACTCACAGAATAAATGGTTACTAGATATGTGGATGAACTATGAAGATGATGATGAGATCACACTGTTGTTTTCTCTTCTTAATTCTAGTAGTGGATCATGTGGGTTAAATGGGAGTTTGAGCATAACTTAATAATGATTAATAATGAAATGTTGATCTACTAAAAGTGCTAACTGCAGCCAACCGTGTCTATCCTTTTTGAGCCTCATGAATCCTCATACTATACTTGCGGAGTACAAATGTACTCACACTTGTTGCTATATTGTTTTTGGATAAAAATCCCGGATGGGTAACAGATGACAGTTTCTACGAGGACTTCCCGGAAGATTTCTAGGTTTGAGTCAACCAGTCGTCCTTCCCTGTGGATCAGACACTACGCCTGAGAGTTGCTATTTACTTTTCCGCTTGTTATGTAAGAACTACGTGATGTAATAACGATATGTATGTACATGGTGACGATACTTTTGTTAATTTGTCAGCTTATGTGTGCGACTATTCCTGGGGCGCACATAAGATGTATACACTCTATATTGTCCTTTAATTGGAGTGTGACAAATTGGTATCGGAGCTGTGTCGACTGTAGGACGCAAACCTAGGTAGAAATGGTCGTTTCTAGGAGTTTGACTTTATTTATTTAATTGCTACTACCTCACTCTTGATATTTTATTAAAATTTTTATGCTCTATTCTTTATTCTATTGCATAAAATATTGACTCTGATAATATTTTATATCCAAACTATAGATGCCTCGCCTCAGTGCCGCTGCCTACGTCGCCCAGTTCGTTCCAGCAGCACCTGCTCCACCAGCACCACCAGCAGTACCACCAGTGGAGCCAGAGGTCGCCCACATCACTGACGAGGAAGAGGAGGAACCCATGGAGGAGGAGGTATTTTCAGTGGCTGCATCGGATGGACCTGCTTCGACCCCCGTGGCTGCACCCATCCCACATGTGGATGCTCCAGTCCCCGCTGCTACACCTCCACCAGCATCCCAGGCCGCTTCTGCACCAACACCAGTGCCCTCCCCAGCTGCATCAGAGGAGCCAGAAGAGATAGGCTGGACCACCAGGAACAAGTTTAAGGAAGCTCCCGAAGATGCCCATTACCACAACCTCCTCACCACCATGCTAGCTGAGTACTATCCAGAGTTTGCTGCCTCTGTGAAGTACTACTGTGCGAAGCACACACATCCAGTGGAGGCGACGTACTGGAAGACCAATGTGATCATCACCGCCTGGAACAACACCGACCAATCTCAGGATGTTGTGACCACCCATAGCCACCGAGCCAGGCGTGCCAGTGTCTATGACAGCATGGAAGATGCTGCGCAGGCGGCGTACCTGCACTACCATGGTCGACGTTTTGAGGACATGCAGAATGATCGCTACCGGTATCTTCCACGCTACGACTCAAGGGAGAAGACATGGGCGGTGTTGGCTCCTCCAGCTTCTGATCCCACCTTGGACACCACAGTGAGGCACCTCAGCGCTATGCAGGAGGTTAACGAAGCACTCAGGGAAGAGCTTCGTGCAGCGCAAAAATCTGAAAAGCGCCTTCAGAACCAGATAGATGAGATGGCCGTTCAGCTAGGACAGCCTACCATTTACAAGAAGAAGGCCAGGGTGTTCACCATGGTGGATCGCGCTCCTTAGATGTTTGCAGCCCCGCCTTGCTGAATGCGTTTTAGAATCGAGGGTCGTGTCAAGTTTATGTGTGGGTTGTGAACTTTTAATTGTCTTGTTGCTGGTGATGATGAACTTGAATGATTTGGAGTTTGTGTGATTGCAGGAACAGTGTGGGCTTGTCCACATGTTCTTTTTATCAAAACCTTAAGTTAGTGTTTGTTTAACTTAGTTGGGGTTTAAAATTCTGCTTTACTGCTGTGCTGTTTCTCAGAGCAGTCTGCAATGTTTGTCTCATATCTCTAAATCTCTACGTCCAAAAATTATGAAATTTTTGTGGAAAGAACTAGACTTGTGTACCTTTCATTTCCCACTGGAATCACCTCATTATCAATTCTGGTTTGAGAGATATGCCTGCTACAACCTGGCAAGTTTGTGCAGTCTGTAACCTAGAACAGAAATTGTTTAGCTCAGTTTTTGATGATGTTGCCGTCCGTATCAGTGAAAAAGTTCTATACAAAAGTTGTAGCAGACTCTTTAAGCTTTCCAACGATGTATGCCACGCATATTTTGGATTTCTGGAACTTGAGTACACTCCAGTTTTCGGTCTGCCGTTGTAGACACTCATCCAGAAATTTTCAGTTATGTTATTTACCTTTTGTAAATAATTTATAAATTTTTGGAAGATCTCTAAAAGTTTGCACATTTGATTGGAGACAGATGGCCGCCAGAGGAGGACGTGGCAGAGGCCGTGGCCGTGGTCGTGGACACGGAGCTTTGGTGGATCCACCTCCGCCACCGCCGGTGACCATTGAGCAGCTGATGGCCATGCAAGCGCAGCTCATGCAGACAGTGATGGACCGTCTCGGTGAGCAACCCGCAGGAGCACCCCCACCTGTGCAGGTCCGTGACAAGCGTGGTGAGTTTCTGAAAGGACGCCCACCTGTGTTCACACATGCCTCTGAACCTATGGAGGCGGATGACTGGCTGAGAGCTGTGGAAAAGCAGCTAAACATTGCACAGTGCAACGACTTGGAGAAAGTCTTGTACGCCTCAGGCCAACTCCAAGGAGCTGCTCAGGATTGGTGGGAGTCATTCCAGTATGGACGTCCAGAGAATGCTCCAGAGGTCACATGGAAAGAGTTCACAGAGAACTTCAGGTCCTATCATATTCCGGAGGGACTTATTGAGCTGAAGCAAGAGGAGTTCCGGGCTCTCAAGCAAGGGTCCATGTCTGTGGCAGAATACCGCGACAAGTTTGCACAATTGTCGCGATATGCCCCGGCTGAAGTGGCTCGGGATTCTGACAAACAGCGCCGTTTTCTGAAGGGCCTGTATGATGGACTCCAGCTACAACTGATGTCCAACAAATATGCCAGTTTCCAAGAGTTAGTGGACCGCGCCATAGTAATTGATAACAAGCGTAAGGAAATGGACCTCAAGAAGAGGAAGCTCCAGGGACAGGCATCGGGTAGCAACACTCGCCCGCGAGCCTTTCCGCAGCAAGGTTTTCCGCAGAGGAACCAAGGGCCACCCAACCAATGGAACAAGGGCCAGTACCCCCAGCGGAACCAGTACCAGCAGCGTCCCCAGTACCCACCGCAGTTGGGTAATCAGAGTCAGCAGCGCCCCCAGCAACAGCAAGCTAGCAACCAAGCTCCACGTCAGGGAGTGCCCAACAATGCCCCAATCAAGAGTGGCACCCCAGGCAACCCCAATGCCTGTTACAACTGTGGAGAGGTGGGACACTATTCGTACCAGTGCCCGAAGAAGCAGAACCGGCAGGCCCCGCAGAACCAGCAGAACAACCAGAGACCCAACGCTCGACCTCCGTTCACTGGCAAGGTGAATCATGTGTCGTCGGAATCAGCTCAGGAGGCGCCTGAGGTTATGCTGGGTACGTTTAGCGTCAACTCCATCTCCGCTACCGTACTTTTTGATTCCGGTGCCTCGCATTCTTTCATATCCCAAGCTTTTGTTAGAATGCATAGCATACCCCTGTGTGCCATGAAGGATCCCATGCTAGTAAATTCACCGGGGGGTAGCATGCCCGCAAATTATTGGAGCCCTTCTACTAGTATATTCTTAAGGGGGGTAGCTTTCAAGGTAAATCCAATTGTTCTGAGAACCGCTGGAATTGACCTCATCCTGGGAATGGATTGGATGAAGCAACATAGGGCAGTGATACAATGTCAGGAGAAATCTGTGGTTGTGACATCTCCAAGTGGTGATAGAATTTGTGTCGAAGTAGAAGTGCAAGCTCAACCTACTGCCACCGTCAATCAGCTGAGCGATGTTGTTAACCAGGAGAACCAGGTGGTGGATGAATTCCCGGACGTGTTCCCCGATGAATTGCCAGGTATGCCACTCGATCGCGACATCGAATTCCTTATCGAGCTTTTACCTGGGACTGCACCCATAGCTAAGAGACCATATAGAATGGGGGTAAATGAATTAGAAGAACTAAAGAAACAAATTAAAGAATTGCAAGAGAAAGGTTTTATTCGTCCTAGTTCTTCACCTTGGGGAGCACCTGTTATATTTGTGGATAAGAAAGATGGCACACGAAGGATGTGTGTCGATTATAGGTCCCTAAATGAAGTCACCATCAAGAACAAATACCCACTCCCTAGAATTGATGATTTATTTGATCAGCTGAAAGGTGCTTGTGTGTTCTCAAAAATTGACCTCCGTTCTGGATATCACCAACTAAAAATTCGTGCGTCTGACATACCCAAGACAGCATTTACTACCAGATATGGCCTTTATGAGTACACAGTGATGTCTTTTGGACTGACAAATGCACCTGCATACTTTATGTACCTAATGAACAAAGTATTCATGGAGTACTTGGATAAGTTTGTAGTGGTATTCATAGATGATATCCTAGTATTCTCCAAAAATGAAGGGGAACATGCCGAACACTTAAGGTTAGTCTTACAAAAACTCAGGGAACATAAATTGTATGCAAAGAGGAGCAAATGTGAGTTCTGGCTGAAAGAAGTATCTTTTCTGGGACATGTGGTCTCTAACGGTGGAATAGCCGTAGATCCCAGTAAAGTGCAAGATGTGTTGAATTGGAAAGCCCCAGTCAATGCTAGTGAAATCCGTAGCTTTTTGGGTTTGGCTGGATACTATAGAAGGTTTATTGAAGGGTTCTCTAAGCTAGCCAAGCCTATGACAGCCCTATTAGAGAAGAATGCCAAATTTGTTTGGTCAGACAAATGTCAAGCTAACTTTGAGGAGTTAAAGAAAAGGTTGACAACAGCCCCGGTGTTGACCCTACCTGATTTAAGTAAGAGTTTCTCTATTTATTGTGATGCATCTCGCCTAGGCCTTGGATGTGTGCTTATGCAAGAAGGAAAGGTTGTGGCCTATGCATCCAGGCAATTGAGAAAGCATGAACTGAATTACCCAACCCATGACTTGGAATTAGCCGCAGTTGTCCATGCTCTAAAAATCTGGAGGCATTATTTGATCGGACATAAGTGTGACATCTACACTGACCACAAGAGTTTAAAATATATTTTTACTCAGTCCGAGTTGAACTTAAGGCAACGTCGTTGGCTGGAGTTAATTAAAGACTATGATCTGGAAGTGCATTATCATCCTGGAAAGGCAAATGTTGTTGCCGATGCACTTAGCCGGAAAAGCTATGCCAACGGACTTCAGTTGACATTTATACCAGCAGAGTTGCGAGCTGAAATAGAACGTCTCAACTTGGGTTTTGTCAATAATGTAGTAGAATTGACTATAGAACCTACATTGGAGCAAGAGATATGTAAAGGTCAGTTGGAGGATGAGAAATTGAAAGAGATTGCCGAGCAGGTTGTGGTTGGAAGGGCACCAGGTTTCCGGTTGGATGAGAATGGTACTCTATGGTTTGGAAAAAGGATATGTGTACCTGAAGTGAAAGCCATCCGCGATATGATTCTGCGAGAGGCACATGATTCTGCTTATTCTATACACCCTGGAAGCACCAAGATGTACTTGGACCTCAAAGAGAAGTATTGGTGGTATGGTTTGAAAAGGGATGTGGCTGAGTATGTGGCCATATGTGATACTTGTCAAAGGGTGAAGGCTGAGCACCAAAGGCCTGCAGGATTGTTGCAACCAATGAAAATACCAGAGTGGAAATGGGAAGAAGTTGGTATGGACTTCATTACTGGATTGCCCCGCACTCAACAAGGATATGATTCGATCTGGGTAATAGTGGATCGACTTACTAAGGTAGCCCACTTCTTGCCAGTCAAAACCACTTATAGTGGTGCAAAGCTAGCGGAATTGTATATGGAGAGAATAGTATGTCTACATGGGGTTCCAAAGAAGATCGTATCTGACCGAGGAACTCAGTTTACATCGCATTTTTGGCGTAAGGTACACAGTGCTTTGGGAACCAAGTTAAATTTCAGTTCGGCATATCACCCCCAAACTGATGGGCAGACCGAAAGGACCAATCAAATCTTGGAAGACATGTTGAGAGCTTGTGCCTTACAGTATGGTACTAGTTGGGATAAGAGTTTGTCATATGCTGAGTTTTCATACAACAATAGTCACCAGAAAAGTCTCAAGATGGCGCCATTCGAAGCTTTATACGGACGAAAGTGTAGAACACCTCTATTCTGGAATCAGACAGGTGAAACCCAAGTGTTTGGACCTGATGTCCTACGCAATGCAGAGGAACAAGTGAGGATGATCAGGGATAATTTGAGAGTAGCACAGTCTAGACAGAAGAGCTATGCTGATACCCGAAGGAGAGAGTTGAGTTTTCAAGTAGGTGACTATGTGTATTTGAAGGTGTCACCAATGAGAAATGTGAGAAGATTCAATATGAAGGGCAAGTTAGCACCGAGATATGTAGGACCTTTCAAGATTCTGGAGAGACGTGGAGAAGTGGCTTATCAATTGGAATTGCCAGAAAGTTTAGCAGGTGTGCATGATGTGTTCCATGTTTCACAGCTGAAAAAGTGTTTGCGGGTACCAGAAGAGCAGATTCCCTTGGAGGAGCTTACTGTTAAAGAAGATCTCACGTATGAGGAGTATCCGGTAAAGATACTTGAAACTGCAGAAAGAGTTACCAGGAGCCGCACTATAAAGATGTGCAGAGTGCAATGGAATCGTTATTCAGAAGATGAATCTACGTGGGAAAGAGAAGAAGATCTGAGAAAGTCTTATCCACAGCTTTTTGAGTAAGCATCATCCAATCTCGAGGACGAGATTCTTTTAAGGGGGGTAGAATTGTAACACCCTAAATTTTGCTTTGTTTTAAAATAGCTAAATATGATTTAATTAGGTATGTATGTGTGCATTTAAATATAGAGAATAATAAATTTTGTGAAATTAAAATTAATCATAAGGTTAACCATTTGTTTTTGCACTCATGCTGTTGCACTATATTTTGTGATGATTGGTTTGAGTCAAAGTTTAAAAGACATTCAAAAACATTTGAAAATGTGATTTGAAAATCAAATTTGAAAAAGGAAAATAAATTCTTTCCCGTTTTCTTTCTTTCCTCGGTTTCGGCCTGTTAGCCGATTCCCGGCCGGCCCAACCAATCCTCCCCGCGCTTTCCCTCTTGGGCCGCGGCCCAGCCCAACCAGGCCAGATGGCCGTTGCCGCGCCCCCTCTCCTCTCCCGCGGTCACTGACCGTCCGGGCCCACCTGTCGGCGCCCTCATCTCCAACCTCCCGCCGCTCGCCCCTCGGTCGCAGCAACCGCCATGACCGCCGCGCCCACTACCGCAGACGTGGGAGCGCCCTTCTCCACCCCCCGCGCCCGGCCTTAAAAGGGAGCCGCAACCCCCTTCGCCTCTCTCCCGGCTGCATCCCCGCTCCAATCCCCCATTCGTTTGAGCTCGCGAAGTCCCGCAGCAGCGCGTCACCGGAGCACGCTCGGCCACCGCGTCGGTTGTCTCCCCCGAGCCGTCCCCGTCCCGTTTGAAGCCGTGGTGAGACTCCCCGTGCTCCCCTCCCTCTCCCTGCACCTCCAATTCGACGTTTTGTGGCCTCTAGGGCCGGTTTATGTGAGCTCCGACGAGCCTTGCTATGCCCGGCCATGGAGGGTGCCCCTCGGGCCTTCCCCCGGCCGCGCTTGTGGAGAAAATGGAACCCCTATCCCCTCCGCATTCTTCCTATGGGTTTTGTTTGGAGAATGGGGCCTGTAGTGCCCGGCCGAGCAGCGCCGACGAGCTCCATGGCGGCGCCACCGTCTCCTTCCCTAAGTCCGGCGGCCGGCCCTCTCTCTCTCCCCCCTTTTCTTTCCTAGCCCTTCATCGCGTGATCAACGGCTGTGGGCAGCCGATACCCCTTCGCGGGTCTTCTTGCTAAAGAGCCCTCGGATTTCTTCCTATTTTACCCGCAGTCCTCGGCCAGATAGGAATTTCCCGAATTTGTTTTATTTTAATTCCGAAATGTTTTCAATTTATTTACAGAATTGCCACTGCAGTAAAACGTGTATAAAATCGTCGTTTTAGCTCCGATTCGACCCGTTCAACTTGCGTTAGATTCGTAATTTCATAATCTACGCAATAGTGCTACTGTTAGACCTGTTAATAGCTTTTGAATTTCTCAAATAAATCTAGTTAATAGCTAGCTTCTGGAATAGTAAATGTCTCGTAACTTTTGCGTTGTAGCTCCGATTTTCGTGCAATTCGCGTCAATGTGATCGTAGCGAGACGTAGATGATTTTGGCAAACATTTTATTCAGATTTATTTATTGTTGGTGTACTGTCCTAATAGTAGCCATGTTTTGCTTGTATGTCTGCTCCGAATTGCGTGTTGTACTTCGTGTCGTTCGAGTTCAGACGGTGAGGAGTACGTCGGAAATCCGGACGCGTGCGAGGAGCAGCAGGACCAGCATCAGTTCGTGAACCAAGGCAAGTATAGCATGGGCCTTCCTTGATTCCTATTCATTATATAATCTACTCATTATGCATGTGTCTAATATTGCTCGACTATAAGGACATCCTAGCCATTTATGACTTATATCTTGATACCTATGGGTTTTATTGCATATGGGTAGAATGCTAGTGCTCTATTCAAACATGATCAATACTATGATTAATGGAACAAACGGATAAACATGATGGTAATGATTGAAATATAGGGTGATGGTGCAAATGATGTCGATCATGTTGCCCTAAACTCTCCGTAAGGACTTGTCTGTAGGGCAAAAGCTGGGACATACAGTGCAACCGTGAGAGTCATATGGCTCTGACTTTAGCTCAGTAATAGGATCTTTTCTAGCTTGTTAGAGGTTACCCGAAAGGGCGCAAGAGGGGCTTGCCACTTTGGGTATAGAACTGCCTCTGTTCTGATGTGTATAGCCTGCGGGAATTGTGCCATCGAAAGGGGGGTTCTCTATATCTGCCTGCCGAGGAAACCTCGCGGCCCTAACTTGTTAGAAGAGGCCTATGGAAGGCTTCATAGTGTACCCTGCCTGCTCACCTTGGAAGTGTTAGGGGGTCGACGGGCCCCGGGCATACGGGTAACACGACTCACGGGTAAAGATGCACAACCTCTGCAGAGTGTTAAAACTGTTATAACAGCCGTGCTCACGGACACGAGCGGCCCGGAAAACTCACAGAATAAATGGTTACTAGATATGTGGATGAACTATGAAGATGATGATGAGATCACACTGTTGTTTTCTCTTCTTAATTCTAGTAGTGGATCATGTGGGTTAAATGGGAGTTTGAGCATAACTTAATAATGATTAATAATGAAATGTTGATCTACTAAAAGTGCTAACTGCAGCCAACCGTGTCTATCCTTTTTGAGCCTCATGAATCCTCATACTATACTTGCGGAGTACAAATGTACTCACACTTGTTGCTATATTGTTTTTGGATAAAAATCCCGGATGGGTAACAGATGACAGTTTCTACTAGGACTTCCCGGAAGATTTCTAGGTTTGAGTCAACCAGTCGTCCTTCCCTGTGGATCAGACACTACGCCTGAGAGTTGCTATTTACTTTTCCGCTTGTTATGTAAGAACTACGTGATGTAATAACGATATGTATGTACATGGTGACGATACTTTTGTTAATTTGTCAGCTTATGTGTGCGACTATTCCTGGGGCGCACATAAGATGTATACACTCTATATTGTCCTTTAATTGGAGTGTGACAATAAATAGTAATTTTAACATTCTCTAGTTTACGTGGATCTTTTTATTTATACCAGAATCACCAGGAATGTTAAGCCGGCATTGGTGGTGTCTTTGCCCATGTGCCTGCTTGCGTGCATAGTACATTAGTACTACGTCCTTGTTTAGTTCTTCAATTCTCTCCGAATTTCACTATGCAAAAAGAAGATTCTCCATCACATTAAAATGTCGGCAAATGTATGGAGTACTAAATGTTGATGAAATCAAAAACTAATTGCACAGTTTTGTTGTACTTTGCGAGACGAACATTTTAAGCCTAGTTAGTCAAAATTTGGATAATTTTTACCAAATACAAACGAAATGCTACAGGAATTCTGATACAGTGTTTTTCTCCCAAATTCACCGAACTAAACGAGGCCTACACGAAATTGTGCCCTTGCCTCTAGATTCTTCACCTGCCAAATCGACCGGTGAAACGTGTTTAGTTCCGGATTTGGGGCATCTAAGTTGGAACAGTGCATAATAAATACATATTGTAGCATTTCATTTGTATTTGGTAAAAATTATTCAAACTTTGACTAATTAGGCTCAAAATGTTCGTCTCGTAAAGTACAACAAAACTGTGTAATTAGTTTTTAATTTTATCTACATTTAGTACTCCATACATATGTCGGCATTTTGATATGATGAGAATTTTCTTTTTGTACAGTAGAATTTAGGGTAGAAATTTAAAACTAAACAAGCCCGAGAGATTTGCGTGCCCATCCCTGCTACTGCTACCGCACCGTGTGGTACGCTACCGCACCGATTGCTGCTGCAGAAAGAACGGCCGGTTGGATCGATCGCCACTATCTAGCTCGGCGGCGTCACTCACTCACTACTCCAAGCAGCTGGTCAACCGCTAGTAGTAAGTACGATTCGGGAGGTTTGGTTTTACCGACAAGTTGGTCAGGTTAATTGGAATCGTATACTATCTTTGGCCTTTTGGGGGGCATTCTGTGCTGGCAACGTGATCCCATCATCCAAGGGGCAAATAAATGGATAAGATTTACGTGTCAAATCCGATGCATCAGTTCATTGCTTCACCAGATCTTGGCCGCCTTTCCTGGACGGCTGGACCGAACCCTACCACGGACGTGTTTGGTTCGAGCTCCTAAAACTTAATCAGCTATATATATAGGACGTTCAATTGAGCAAGACTTGGTCTGCCTGGTCTACTAGGCCTCAGGGGTTTTCCACCAGCCAAACAGTTGACAGTCACATATACTCCCTCCATAGAAAAACGACTTTTAAAGAGTCAAATTCTTTAAGTTTAACTAAACATACATAAAATAAATTACTAATATTATGATATGTAATAAGTTCATTAGATTATTAGTCGTGAAATATAATTTTCTAATAAATTTATTTACAGATATAAATGTTGATACTATATTTTCTATATATAAATCTAGTTCATTTAAAAAAAGAAATGATTTTCAAGACGTGAGATATGGATTCTTTTGGAAGGAGGAGAGGGTATAACTTTTTGGATAGAATTTTTCCGTGAGTCTAACTATTATTGTTCTGCCACGAGGGGCTTTTCATGTGTCACAAATTGCTCTCTCACATCATGAACTACATCATGTGAGGGAGCCACCTCCTGGTGACCCTAGGCGATCGCCCAGGCTTGCCGACAGAGTGTAAAGAAAATTTTTCTTTATTACAGGTAAATATAATATTTTTAGATAAATATTTATGTACAATAAGAATCATTCAGATTTCTAAAAATTTCTGGCTTCGCTAACACGAGCAAGCAAAATATTTTTAACAACGAGAGATCCCCATCACGTTTGCTAGGACAGTACTAGGAAAAGTTTACCACATGTTCCTGGGTCTTGGTCGCAGCTGTCCTGTCGTTGGAAAAAGGAAAAGAAAAACTATTGGCCCGCGATTGACACTGCCGATCTCTTTCATTCTGTCGCCATCGGGATGGCTGATTACTGATTAATTAATCCGTTACGGAACAAGAACAGGAACAAGACGATTCCAGCGATCCATTTCTCGCGACGGTCCATCCAGGTCGATCGAGAGACCTGCAGCTGCTGTTCGGGATACTGTAGCTAGCTGTGGACTCTTAGAACGTTGCAACAAAAATGATAGGTTACGTGTCTTACCTAGCTATATATGGTCTATCTCATGTCCGGAATCTTACTACTCCTGATTGGCGGCACCTTTTGAAGCCTAATCCTCCATGTTACGGGGAAATTTTCTACTAGCTAGATGATATTAATCTTAGAAATTATCGTAAAAAAGGAACATCACAGCCATCATTTAGATACATTCTAGTTATCATTGAAATAACAGTCTTGGAATGGATTGTGTTTCTTTTTTATAATTATCCACCTTTTCCATGATGAAAAATAATCCACCCTAAACCTATATCTAAGTTATTCACCTTTGCTATTATGAAAGATAATCTAAAATAACTCCTAAATTTACATCTAAATTATCACTTAATGTGAAACATAATATAAAGTAACATTTACATCTACATCTAAATACCCATGTCTTTCATTATTAAAAATAAACTAATCTGGAAATAACCCCTTAAATATACATCTAAATCACCTACATATACTATTATGAAAAAATGTCATAATGTGATCCAAACATACTTTTAAAATGTCCATTTCTGCCACTATTACTATACTAATTCAAACTAAACATAATGCTTTGTGCCACCATGTAACCAAGTATACAAGCATGCATGAGCTATAATTGTATATTTCCATGGTTTAGCAATTTTGAAAATACTTCCTTAACGAATCACGAAGTACATACAATGATATTAACAATTTATTTTAAATAAATATTAATACTCATTAAAAAATTAATTAAGTTTCCATTTCAGATATTTTTTTACTAAACATTATGACATTAGATACCTAGATTTATGGTTTAATTTTAAGCATTATATTTTTATTGAAAATTAGACTCCTATACGCATAATTCTTTAATAGAGAAATTTCAACAAGCTGCCATTGTAGTAACCAAGAGTACAACATAGGACCTACTATATATGTTTAATAAGAATACAAAAAAATGAATAAAAGGTACAATAAGCACTAGAGCTAGGGGTGCGGCTACTTGAGTGGGGATGAATGGGGGCCGCGAGGTTTGAGAGGTGGAGGTGAATGAGAGCAGCAAGGATTGAGGGGGAGGGGGCATGTAATTTGATTGATGATTCGAGGATAGTGAGGGGCACGCGGTTGAGATCGAGAGCCTGGCCGAATTTGCGGTCGCGTGTAGAGGAGAGGAGAGCACAAGCACAAGGGAGCACGGGCATTGGAGGAGAGGTGGAGAGCACCACTGATTTTTGGATTTTTGGGAGTACGGTGGTGCTTCGCGCGCGGCAGCGCATGAGAGAGCAGGGTGCTGCGGTGGCTGATTTGGGACTTGAGCAAAATGAGTCTAGGGTTTGACATAGTGGTGGGTCGGACTAAATTTGCATGCGAGACGGTGAAAGTAATGCGGCCAAGGTGGGTTGAGTTCGGGCCATTTTTTTAGACGATCGACATATCGAATTTAACTACTGATAAGCCAGTGTTGCTAAAAAAAACCTATTGACAAGCCAACGGTCAATATAGATTTCTATACCGACTGACAGTTGGCCTAAAAGAAAAAAATATTTAGGATGCATTTGATTCGGTCTCTATCCAGTCTAATTCATGAGCTACTGTTGTTCGTCTATGTCAAGTGTAGCTTCTATGTCTAAAAAAAGTGATGTGTCAGTTGTGGACTTTTGGAGAAATTTTACTAGAGAAAGAGCTTCTATGTCTTAAAAAGTGAAGTGTCAGTTGTTGGACTTTTGGGGAAATTACTAGAGAAAGATTAAGTTACGCGTGGGATAGTAAGTGCCCACTAGAAGACACCATAAATCACTACGGCTTTCATTTACTTCACATCTTGACCAACGTAAAAGTTAAAAAAGACAAAAATAGAGGGAGCATTAGAGCATACTATACAACGCGAGTTTGGGAACCATCTCCGTGTTGTTACTTTTCCAAAAAAGCGCCCCACCCTCTCTCTTCCCAGAAAAATATGCGGTGTAAACCACATCTTAGGTGTAATCATGCAAACTATCTCAAAAATCATAGTATGGTCTTTCAAAAAAAATTAAAACTTGCTATATCCATAGTGCATCCATAAAAAACAAAATCCAACCTAGGAGGAACTAAGTGGTCTTTCCCAAATTCTATCCAAGAGATTACTTGAACCTACATGGCTACACCTCTCACCCAACCAGTTGAACTAGAGTCATTTCCTTAGTATATCCATATATGTATTGATGTATAAAAATTGAGATACAAACTCAAATTAGAAAAAAAATCTTATAAAAATAATAAATATTAGGTGCATGTGCACTTTGCGATGGTTTTATTAATGTGAACAGGATTTCCAGCTGTGGTGCTACTGTTCCATTTATCATTATTTTTTATAACTTAGTGGCAATTTGGTCTAAAAGCATATATGTTGTTGCCCTGATGTTATAATTGTGAACATGATGCTAGTTTGAATTGAATGTGAACATGCTGCATGTATTTTCTAAAAGTGTCTATCTAAATACTGAATTTTCTTAAAATCTCGAGACTGAAAGTGCCTTCACGAGGAATCGAACCTCTATTTCATATCAGTTTAGTTTTGTCGTTTTGCTATTGAACCCTCAGCTCATTCAACTCTTGTTTGAGATGAACTAGGTTGACACTATTAGTGTGAACAATGTCTATGGATTGAAATGAACAAGCAAGTTGGTGTTCAGTTCAATGTGAATCGATTTTGTGGTGCGAAATGCTTGCACTGCAATAAGTATGTAGTTTTAACGTGTGTGAATCGAGTTTGTGATATGATATGGCAGGATTGGCAGCGCTATGGCCAAAGAGGAAATTAGACAAAAAATAATGTAATTGTTCATGTCTTATTTGATTAAGAAAAAAGGGTGCATTTTATATACTTCCGGGAGTAGTTACTCCCATAATCAATAAATCAAGTTGCGTATCATACTCTTTTATCAGTTTGAGTATGTTGATATACTCATATTAAGATACTCCAGATCTTTACTATGTGAAAAGTTTTCAAAAGAGCCAATATTTTTTAATATACTATTTAATACTATGACAGTAGTATATAAAATAAATATAACCATATACTCTAAGTATACTTGCATACTTGACATATATAATGCCCTAGATGGTCTAGTATGATTATGTACTCTATCTACATACACTTCGTCGGGCCATATACGCCCTAAATCTAGAGGTATACACATATGAGTAACTACTCCCTAGGAGTAGGAAATAATTTTCCAAGAAAAAACTATTATATTACATTATATATAAATATATTAATATATCATTTATATTGATGGTTCTAAAAGAAGGTCGTAATCATATTCCTCTTATTTATGTTTGATTTGTTATGTATCAACAACACATCAGTATACAAGAATCACATCCATTCATGCTTGATCATGACTACATACAAAGCATTAATTAAACAAATTGCAAATAGTCAAACAGATAATCCATTGTACAAGTTATTTGTTCAGTTGTCTGTGTGCAAGGTGGAAAAAAACTTGCAGACAACAAACAATCTATGAGTTGTCCGTGTCCTTATCATCCAAACGATTAATGAGTTTCATGCAGTAGCTAGGATGGTTTCACTTTGCACAATCTTCTAAATTACATTTTTATCCACTTCAAAAAAAATACATTTTTATCATTCGTTTATCTTATACCTCTATATATTTTTATAGCAATAAAATTACGAGCATAGAAAAGTATATAATAGTATGAGATGTTTATTCTAGTATTTTAAAAAATTAGTTAGTAATAAGTCATTGGCCAAAGATTATAAAGTTTGAATTCTATATATGCGCACGGGAGTAGATCATTTGGTGCATCATGCTGATGAACGAAGATGCACTGCTTCCTTCATTTATTCACTGTCACTGATGACCATGGAAACAAATAATAAAGCCACGTACGAGATGAGAGAATGGGTCCAAGAAGTGGCACGTGGGTGTGGTTTTTTTTTTTTTGAACATTCGTGGGTGTGGGTTTTGCCCCGGCCTCAGCTAAGCTTTCTTCCCGGTCACTACTCCAGCGTCTCAATCAGTTTCTCCTAACCCCGACCTCGACGCCGACCCCTTCATCAGCTGTGCGCTACTGAGCGTAGCAGCGTGTGGTGAGAATTTAGGACCACATGGCGGCGTTGTTTGCAGCTCGACCACTCGTTTCCCCGGTGATGCACACGCACGCACGTCCATTCTCATGTTTTGTTACCTAGTTCCTCTCCCCTCATGACTTTCTGTCCATTATTGCAGCAAAGCCGGCTGGCTAGGGATAATGATGAACACACGATCATGTCACGGGCGCAAAGCTAGGTGTGCATGGCATTAGCTTCTTAAAAATTTGTTACTAACTCCATCCTCTAAAGAATGCAAATCTGAAGTTTGATCAAATTCATATAAAAAATACTTTATTTATCATGCTAAATAAGTATCATCAGATCCTTCATGAAATAATAATTTTATAATATGTTTATTTGGTGTCATACGTGTTGATAATATTTTTGACAAATTTAGTTAAACTTAAAATTGTTTGATTTTGACTAGACATAGAATTTCATTATTTTTTAGGATAT
Source organism: Saccharum hybrid cultivar R570 (assembly GCA_038087645.1). Taxonomy (NCBI): domain Eukaryota; kingdom Viridiplantae; phylum Streptophyta; class Magnoliopsida; order Poales; family Poaceae; genus Saccharum; species Saccharum hybrid cultivar. The sequence goes on along the minus strand of JAQSUU010000191.1, from coordinate 1,580,520 downwards.
AAAGGTAGTAGTTTCTAACTAACTCTCTGCTTCTAAATACTACATCACTTGTAACTTTGCATACAATTTCTGTGAAAAGAATTTGTTCAAGAAAACCTAATAAAGGATATTGCTATTATACAGGTGCTGTTCTTTTTTTTTTTGCTAATGGTCAGGCGACGCTGATGGGCACCGGTCATGCTTATCTTGGTGCTTACGTCATCTCAACAGCAAAATAAGTTAGCAGGCAGACCCCAAAAACCCATCGCCTGAGACCTCAGACGACTGAATTCTAGCATATGTGCCTAATAAAACTTTACTGACATATAACGGCAGAGTCGAAACTAGTATATATTTGAAAGCTGGGTAGTATATATAGTCTGTAATAATAACCAGCACACTGCTAAACCTTAGGGGCGGGCCTAGGATTTAGATGTTGTATTCATAATTTCAAAGGATAACAAAATTGTTGCCTTTAATTAGAATCTAATCTTTTTTATATAAAATTGATTATACTAATTGTATATGTATTATAAATAGAAGAAGAAGATATAATAACACATATATATAATTGAGCGGTATTTCTAGATTTAGAGATTGGACCATATGTATAACTTGGAATTTGTTTGACAAAAACAATGGATATTCAATTGAATACCGACCCTTGACTTTCAATTATTAGGCCCGCCACTACTAAACCTTGCGTTCTTATTCGAGTTTCAGGCGTGTCAAATTGTTGTGTCTCTCTATCACCGCATGGGCTTGGTTGTCACGAAACAGAGTGAGCACACATCAAAAGATCTCCCAGGATGGGCATATCGAAGTGGCATATGTGGCTTTTGTGACAGCTCAGACGTGCAATGTATGTAGGTGCACTCAGCACTCGCCGTGTTCTCATCATTTTGTGAAATGGTGGCCCCGGCCGCCTGCTCCTGTGTTCTCCCTTTCTTCTTCGTGGTAGGCTGGTAGCAGCAGCATGCTGGATTATGCATGGTCCACGTCGCGGATGGCGGATGCTGCCAATATATGCGAGAAGAAGCTCAGGATTGTATATATACCAGTGGAAGTCGCGCGCCCTCGCGCGCGGCGGCCGAAAACCATAGGCTAGTTAATGATACGGTAGAATTATTATGGAGGATAATAAGTATATAACACACCATACGATGACCATAATTATGCAGCGTCAGTTTAGTTTATCAAACTGTCGGTGACATACACTGAATTATAAAAAATGTAAGAGAGTAATAGTACTTTCAGTTTGGTCATTACTATATTAATACCGGTAGCAGAAATGCTTGGTCGAAGCATTTTAATAGTCATCTACATAGTTTTAGTTCAGAATCAAAGGTTACACCTTACGAATTCTCTTAACGATAGTGGTAGGCTGGATATTATACAGTTTATAGGCTGGAGAGGGCGCAAATAACTAATGCTAGATGGATGTGCAATGGCTTAGATATTGTACAGTCAACGAACCTCGAAACCAGTTCTACATCTATTTGTGCAGTATGATCATTGAGACAATTCTAAGCATCCTGATCCGCAAAAGCTTGATGGAACTCCCTTCTGAATGAGTGCAGCCTGCATTGAATTAGAAACGAAGAACACAGTGGACAGGGTATTAGAGGAAGTCTTGGGTTTTTTTAGTCAATTTAGAAGACTAAATGAGCTCAAAACGTTGTACATGTTTGATAATGGTCAAAGCCGAAACTTGAGGAATAGTTGGCTGCTAGTAGTTTGTTCATGCTCAAAGGAAAACATCATTATCTATTGTGAAAAACATACGACCTTAGATTCAAGGCTAAAATTTATGCAGAAGATAAAGTTCAGTGCTTGATGGCAAAAATATGAACGTGACAGATTAAACACATAATGTTTACCTAGTTTGACATGTTACGTCAGGTTGGCCTGCTTGAACTGCATCTTGACTGATGCTTCGTGATTTCAGATCTGGCCCTGTCAATTTATTGCACAGACTTATCAAAAAGCTATGTACTCCCAAGTAAATTAGAACTAATTTTTTCCGTATGTTAATACTTTCTTCCTGTCGTGTGTTGCATGGTTTTACCTTTTTGTCTGTGGCTGTGGCGGTGAAGCTGTTGGAGCACTGATATTTTCCTGTAGCACTCCTGGTGCAGGCAAATTGATCTTTGCTACGAAAATAGAAGCAGGCTGATTCATGGAGCTTCAGCTATGATAAGCCATATGGTTAGTAGCACAAAAAGCACCAGGTATAAAAAAAAATAGATAGATCCAACATCACAACATACCCATGGACACCGCAACCGAACTATTATAATTTCCTGTAAAGAGATTCCTGTAAAAAATGATCCATATGAAAAATTGCAAAATATCTCAATAGAAGCAATACTGCGATGAAGCACTGAAATATCAATTAGAAGGTGAAAATGAAAGGCAGGAACCGTCGATTAGATTTTCATTGTCATCTGTGTCAGATAACCATATTGCTAAAAGAATAATTTTACCAGGTTCTAGCCTAGCTCAACTTGGTTGGGACAAAAGGCTATGTTGTTGTTGTTATTGTTGTAATTTTACCAGGTGTAAGCATATCATCCAACAAAATAGTGAGTAAATTTAAGTATGATATGAATCTGAATTTTCTGAACCTAGCAACCTCTATAGTGTGGACTAAAAAATTCCTTGTCACAATTGAGGCGTAAAGCAGGTGACAAACTTGTAAATCAAGGACCATGTGATTCTTTCTCGTCAATCAGTTTTGTCGATGAAATCAAATGGATTGTTCAGCTACGTGGAGAAGCGAAACCACATTTAGGGGTGTAGGAGAAAAGATCACCAGCGCGGTGCAGTTAGTCCGCGCAGCAAAAGTTCTGAAATTTGAGCCAACAGTAGCAACCCACCTGGGACTAATTACTGGTAGGGAAAAATGCTAATGACATATCATAGTATAAATTTGTAAAGGAATTATTGGTTTTAGGTTATTAGCTATAGAGGGAACATGTCAGCCATGTTGGATTGCATATAGGAAACATAAGCAACAGAAAAAGCATAGTTTATAATTTTTTTGTCGCAAATACGCAAAAGGTTTGTGCATAAGCATAGATGATAATAGCAGGACTTCTCTATACACAAGAACAGAATAGATATCTATGATGACAATAGCATGAATGATAGTAAAAATATGTTTCAGAAGAAGCATAGAGGCACTGAGCAAGCCGTAAGCCTTAGGGTTTGAATTACCCACTAGAACCTCAATTCCAAATATTCCAGACCTATAAGCTACTTGTACCCACCAAACCTCTGTTCTGGATGTTTCAGAGACCTGCAAGCACGAAGTAGCGTAAGCAATTACAATTGTATGGTAAGCACACACCAGCAGGAATTGTAACATGAATACAAAAGAACAGGACGGACCACAGGACAACGAAAAGTAGAAAAACACAACAATTTGCCTCCAAAGCTCCAGCTTTTGTGGTAAAAAAAATACAGGAAAGAACCCCTTTCCAGAGAGAAGGAACATCAATAGCAATAGAATAGAACTGCAGGACCCCCAAAATCCACAGGAACACAAAAAATGCAAAGTAACCTCCAAATCTCCAGGCGAAAGATCAGGGCATCAACCTACATTTGTATGGAGGCGCAATTTTTTTCCTGGCTGTGGGTGTGCTAGAGGGAGACAAAGGAAATTTTTTTTTCCCGCGAACATGCGAATTGCGTATGTTTCATTAAGAGGGTAGCAAAGGTTACATGGAAGTGTCAATCACCGAGTGAGATGCCCGCAAGTGACACCCCCAACAAAGGAGTAAATGAAAAAAAACAGAGCCGAAACTGAACAATCAGTACATACATTATTTTTTTTCTCACATCATGCAGTTTTTTGTGAGACTTGACATAGTGACATGTATAGCATTGAAACCTCCAAGGTCATAGTGAAGTACATTGGCATGATATCCTAAAAACTGTGACAAAATCAAGGATCTATTAAATCTACTGAAGTGCAAAGTTTAGTGTATTTCCGGAGATTGTGATTGTGTTAACACCTTTAGTACAGTACAATTTGGTGATTCATTGCGACAGTTAAAGCATAAGTCAGGACTTCCAAGTTGCACAATGCGGTTGTTTTATCTATATGATGAATGCAGGACCTAAAGTGCAGTTTAAAGTTAGGCACCATTTGAATATTAGAGCAGTAGTAAGGACTTTAAGACATTCCACGAAGCAGATAGCTAAGTGTAGAAGCTAGCTGTGTGCCTGTGTCAAACAGCACCATCCGAACATTAAACCTAGTCTAAATGTCTGTTGAGAATACTGATTTTTTTATTTCACAAAACAGTAGGCAAACACTTTGATATTAAATCCATTGAGAATACTACGTACCTACAGCTACAGGTATGAAGGTGTAATCTGCTATCCTTTTCTCAAATGTCTAAATAATTTTGTCCTGCCCTCTTCTAAGAAACATCCCTGAACTTGTCCGCACCCTGCATATGTGTCCGTGAAGCAAAATGAGCATCACAGATGATGTACCATCCATGAACTCAGAATTTTGGTAAATGTCCAAACCTGCTATCTTTGCTTGTTCCAGTTGCTGAATCAACGACTGTTGACTTCCTCATATGAGGCTTTGCCAGCGAAATCAAATGATCACATTCTTCCTCGACTGAGAATAACATAAAATTCAGTCATAACTTGATTGTTTGGTGAAGCAAACTAAAATGGGTTGGAAATAGTTGGCAATAACAACATAGTTGATTATGAAAATTTGATCATAACACTAATACTAATACTACTCCACTTTTCTATTATGCAATCTCTACAACAGCAAACATGACTTCATAATCATTCAAATGATTTGGGCCTTTGGCAAGTGAGAATAACTATAACGCTTCAGCTGAATTCATAATCATAAAATGAAGCAAATATCTAGCCCGTATGGTTATAACCAGAGCATGGACTCTAGATCCACCACTTCGGCAATGGCAATTAAAAATATGCCTAACACTGACAGTAAATGGGATTCGTGCCCCTGGCTCAGCTTCATTTCTTGGGCTCTTGGTGAAGCTCAATGACAGTCATATCCCATATGGACAGTACCAATTCATGTACGATGACTGTAGTGCTGGCCCCCCAGATTCATGGCCGCGATAACGGAAATAGGCATGGAAGAACTAATCACTAACACAACAAAAATCAGAGACTCAAAGAGTCTAGGGTTTGGCCCATCCGACATAGTACCTAGGGTTTCGCCGAGAGGAGTAGCGCAGGCGCCCCCAGTAGGAGAAAACATTGAGGAGGCCGCAAGGAGGATGGGGGAGATGGAGGGGTGGTCGGGCCCCACCCGCACCATGGCGCCGCCCCATGCCGGCGCGCCCCTACAGGCCACGCCGTCACCTCGCCCCCGCCGCCGCCTGGGGATGGATGAGGAGGAGGAGGAGGAGGAGGAGCGCGGCCAAGGAGGAGGAGGAGGTGGAGGGCCGGCACGGCGCGCCGCTGGCGCCCGGCGCCGTCGCCACTGGCCTCAGGAAGACGAGAGAGGGAGCGAGGAGAGGGAAGCGACATTTTTTTCTTCTTTTTTTTACCGAAGACAAGGTGCGATGTATATATTTGGTCGGCTGGATCTGGTGGAAGGAACCGGAGCCATTGATCTCGAAATCCAACGGTAGATAGAAATTCGAGTGACGTGGCCGGGCTGCCCATTCGGGAAGGCCCCGCCGTTTATCAGTTCTAAATATATAGTAAGCATTGGGTGCTTCGATTCTGTCAGTGGATTTATCTGTTCAAATGTTCATTGCAGGTTTATCCATTTGACGTGCCATATTAATTATTCCATCTATCTACAAGCATATATAGCAGGGACATTCCCCCCGCTGCATATGCATCCGACTCGACCTCGCAAAGCTAGCTTAGCCCCACTCACTAACCCTGAAAGGCCTGAAGCTGATGGAGCTCCTCCGTTGAACCTGACCAGTTTTCCTTGGCTTTGAGGTAAGACTAATTCGATGAACGAGACGGGTACCCAAACCCAAAAGGCCAAAAGGTATCCGTGACTGGACGCTGGCCCCTCTCTACTTTCGTGGCTTGCCTTATCCTGACGAATCGATTTATATATATTCATTCATTCCAAATTGCAATGACCTGCGAGCATGCACTTGACCGACCATTCGAAGCAACTACTCTACTCCCTACTCAACCTGCAGTACGTACTCCCTCCGTCCATAAAGACTGCAATCCTAGAGTTCAAATTTTTCCCCGAAATAATTGCAACAGTAGCTTCTTGTGGTTATCAACTCTGAATCTTCCGGACGGCCAACGAGAACTCTCCCACTCTGAACCGCTAGGATGGATTGGGGATGGGATTATTTTCGTAATTTCATATGTGCATTGGTTTTCACGTCAGGTCCTATGACTGCAGTCTTTATGGGACGGAGGGAATACATACGTTGTTTGTTTATGAGGGGTTTTTAGTGTCTCTGTTTGTCTATGAGTTCCTGAATCCCGATGCAAGGCCAAGGCGAGTGTGGTACTCCTATCTAGCATAGATACAATACGATCTTCTAAATTACTACACTTTATTTATTTATTTATCTATCTAACTATTTTATATACACCATTTATTATTATAAATTTATAACTATTAGATAGGGTATTTGATTATAGATCTAAGAACAACCATAACGTAGCAATAAGAGCAGTGTACAGGATTAAGATTGAACATGGATTGAATTTCTCATTCCAACCCGTCCATTTTTCTACATTTGACCTATCCATTTTTCGTATTTTTGGAAAAAAAATCCAGAGATGGGACGGGTCATGGGACGAAAGTTCGTGAAATTGAAACGGAAACTAGGATGAGTGTTTTTCTAGCCATATTTGTTTTTAGCACTTCTAGCCATATTTGTGGAAATTTCGTATTTAGTAGGAATAGACTCGTATTTGTTCTAGATTTGTAAGCCCATCAAAGCTACCCTAACCTAAGTAAACCCTAGTGTTCTCACTTCTCGTCTTCTAGACATGGTGAATCAACTTCAGTTTGTCATTTGCCATATGCTACTGAATATCTGAATTCATGTTTTACCTATTTTTCATTACAAAAGGCTTTACCTGTGAACTTTCAAGTTTTGTGTGTGTGATTGTGATTTATGAATATAAAGACTTGTAGTATCATGGCTTCCGACCGTTTATGTTGAACTTACAGTCATATTAGTTTGTTTTTGTACACCAGCATATCCCGATTTCGTTTCCACCAAAAAAAATAGAAATGGAAACGAGAGAGGGGTTTTTCACCCGTTTTCATTCTCCTTATGTAGGATTAAAATATTTTCTACCATTTAGCTGAAACATTGTGAAAGTGGTCTATAGTAGTCCATAGGAAAAGGTATCATAAGCATATAAACTACCCATATATATATATATATATATATATATATATATATATATATATATATATATATATATATATACACACACACACACTATGTGATCGGGGCTATTGCAATTGTAGCAAATGATCTTTGCCATCATAATGTCTCTCCTCTTCCTTGACCTATATCCTTTCTTCTTCATGAACCTTCACATCTTGTGCACTAGGAGGGCCATGGTCTCATCATCGAATGGATCATCATCATCGCTCTCCACCTTGCTCTTGCCCTTAGAAGATGAAGCATTGAATGCAATGGGCTTCTCTTGCTTGACCTTGGTCTCCTTCTTCTCTTCTACCTCATCTTCATCATCATTGTATTGGGCATCGGTCATTATATCTCCAAGCACATCGGTTGGTTTGACCTTGTCCAATCCCTCACTAAAGATCATTCTTCTCAAGGTGGCAAACTTTTTGGGTAAGCACATCAAGAACTTGTGTGAGAAGTCCTTGTCCTCAACATTCTCTCCAAGTCCTTTGAGATCATTGACAATGACTTGGAGCCTATAGAACATCTCTGGGATGGATTCATCATCCTTCATCTTGAAAATGGAGAACTTATCCTTGAGCATATATAGTTTGGCACTTTTTACCGTTGAAGTGCCTTCATATATTTCTTCAAGCCTTATCCAAAGCTCATTTGCCTTTTCAAGATCTTTGATTTGCTCAAATACTTTGTCATCAATGGCACGGTAAATTATGTCAAGTGCCACTGTGTTGCATTGTTTGTTGATGCGGTCATTTGGAGTGAGATACTCAACATCAAGAATGATGTATCCTTCTTTGATCACATCCCAAACCTTCTCATGTATATTGCCTAGATATTGCTTCATCTTCCTTTTCCAATGATCAAAGGAAGAGACGCCATCAAAGAATGGAGGCTTGCCATTAACATGATTGAACATAACTTGAGCCATCTTGGACCAAGGTTTTTAAGCCTTACAAACGGTGACCATGGCTCCGATACCACTTGAAAGGTCTTGATAGCTAGAGGGGGGGTGAATAGCCTTTTAAAAATTTCTACAAAGACAAGCTAAACAAGTTTATCAATATAACAAATAGCGAGATAAGAGTTTTGCTTAGCCTACAGGGTGTTTGCAAGCCACCTATCTAATTTACAATTCTAGTATATTTGCACTCAACCGCACAAGTCAAACCGCACAACTTAGCTTACAACTAAAGCTAACTAGCTACACAAGCTAAGAGCTATACTAACAAGCTAGCAAGGTAACTAAGAAAATAATACAAGAGAGAGTTAGGAGGGTATCACCGAGGGGCGAAGTATTGAGCCAACCAATCAATATGATCAAGAGATGAATTCCACAATACACAACCACCAGGATCGATTAATCACAATAAGAATGATGACACGAAGATTTATCCTGAGGTTCACGTGCTTGCCGGCACGCTAGTCCCCGTTGTGTCCCTCTTTACCACGTGGTTCGGTGGCTAATCGGTCACACACCGAGCCTCTCAAAAGGCGCCATAAGAACCTACCAAATGGCAAAAGGTTGCAAATGACACGAGCAATCCACTAACGTTGCCTTTGGCTCTTCGCCGAGGTAGGCACGAACCCCTCACAATCACCGGAGGTGGCCAAGACCAATCACCAACTCTTGCCAATGCCTCCAAGCTGCTCCAAGCCGTCTAGGTGGCGGCAACCACCAAGAGAAACAAGAATCCCGCAGCAAATTAGCCACCAAGTGCCAACTAGATGCAATCTCACAATGCAAATGCACTTGGATCACTCAATCTCACTTCGAATATGCAAAGAAGCAAGAGAGATGAGTGGGAGGGGAGTTGCTTAGCTCAAAGTGCTCACAAGTATGTCAAAGAATGCAAGAGAGGGAGCTTTGAGCCGGCCAACGAGTATTTATAGACGTACCCCTTCGAATAGAGCCGTTAGGAACTTGAAAACGCTGTAGTCGCGTTGACCGGACGCGCTGGTCGCACAGACCAGACGCGCGAAGCTTGACCGGACGCGTTGGTCCTGTAACTGACCGGACGCGCTGGTCAAGCCTGAGCAATGCTCTAACGAAACAGCGACCGGATGCGTTGCATAACTGACCGGACGCCACAGTACCAGCGTCCGGTTGGAGTCCAGTAAGCTCCCATGATGACCAGACGCGTCTGGTCGACCGTGACCGGACGCGCCACCGCGTCTGATCAAAAAACTAAGACACGCACAGACGCTGAACACTGACTGGACGCGTCTGGTCAAACATAGACCGTGTCCGGTCTAACGTCCGGTCACCTTTGTGACCTCCGTTCGCCTCCGTTTGAATCACCCTTTCACATATGAGTAGACTAAGTAAGTGTGTCACTTTAGCACATGTTTTAGCTCGTGAAACAACATGTGACAACGCCTCCAAAACTCGACATTGGCGTAAAGGAAAAATAGGCGTTTCGATTCCTCGAAAACGCCTGAATCCCGCCTCGCAAGCTCGGCGGGAGAGAGAAGACCCCAAACCCTCTCTATCGCTCAAACTTCAACGCCATCGCAAATGTGCTAACACCACCAAGTGATCACGTCATGTGCGAGTGTGTTAGCATTTTCACAATCATTTTTCAAGGCGTTATTAGTTCTATCCAAATACATATGATTATGAAATGCACACCAAGAGGCACTTAGGAGTTCAATAGCCGCGTCATTCCCCTCTTTATAGTACGGCTATCTATCCTATAATGTAACCACACCCACTGAGTGTTTTGGTTACTAAAACACAACCCTTAAGCATATACCTTTGCCCTGATCACGTAGGGTTGCGTCCAAATCCAAGTGTGGCCATCATGATCACCATGTCCATCTTGCCACCAACCTTGGAATGTACTAATCCTCATATGCTATATACAACTTAGGCATAAGATTAGTACTTAGGTATTGTCACTAATTACCAACACCAAACATAGAGCTTTTAGCCATGCTAATATATATAATCTTTATTTTTGTTCTTATTACCAAGGTTCTGTTTGCATCTATATAGAGTCACTCCCTCCGTTTCGTTCTAAATTATAAGACATTTTAGCTTTTCAAGATACGAAACTTTTGCTATGCACTTAGACATATATTATGTCTAGTTACATGGTGAAAGCAATGTATCTAGAAAAAACATCTTATAATTTAGAATGGAGTGAGTAATAGTTAGAGGTTGTTTGGATGAACTAGGACTACCAACTAGTCCTATTAGCTCTTGTGAGTGAACTAGTGAACTAACAACTAGTCCATGACTAGTGGACTAAGAATTAGTCTGCCTGTTTGGATACTTAGGGACTAAAAATTAGTTAACTAGTTGTTAGTTCTATGGATCCAAACAGGACTTTAGTCGCTAATAATTAGCTTTTTAGACTTAAATGGGTCCAAATTAATAGTCTAGCTGATTGTTAGCTGAATATCTAGCTAACAACTGTCTTCCTAGTTAAATCAAACCAGATAATAGTTACCTAGCTAATATTAACTATGAACGGTTAGCTAGCTAACTATTAGCAGCTAATGGATCCAGATTCGAGCCTAATCTACACTGACCTATATACATATACATTGATGGGACTAAGGTATTCGGTTCACTGAGCAAGCTGAACCACACATTTATACTTCTAACAACAACGATCCACACGATGCCGTTGAGCTTGCTGAGTTGATCGGTTGCCATGGCCAGCACATGTGGCAGAACAGTGAAGCACATAAAATATTCAGAAGCGAAGTATCTCTGTAGCTGTGTGTTTTGTGTAGCACAGTACTACATCTTCAAAAACCTTAACCAAGCATGGGGCGTAGACCCGTAGGAGTAGGACGTACGTACATCTAGTCTACTCCCTCCGTCACTAAATATCTATCGTTTTACGCTTCCCGAGAAACAACTTTAAATAAATATATATTAAAAAATATTAATATTTATGGTATATAATTAGTATCATTGGAAAGATCTTTAAATCTAGTTTTTAATAAATTTATTTGGAGATACAAATGTTGCACGCTTTTTATACAAATCGAGTCAAACTTACTGACATAAAAACCAGAAACAACACTTAATTGGGGACGGAGGAAGTAGATGCTAGTAGAACGGCCCTGTTCGTCTGGCTTATAATCCGTCTTTTTCGGCTTGTTTTTTCAGCCGAAACAGTATTTTTCTCTCACAAAAAATCAGCCAATAGTGTTTTTCAGCCGGCTTATAATTCCAGCCGAACGGCCCTAAATGTCAGCAGTAGCCTACTGGGACTTCCCCAACGCCACTTTTCTGCTCGTAGCCCCAAGTGGCAATTGACATCGCATAATAAAAATAGGTGATCTATATTTATCATAATGATTTGTAGAAGTTACGTATGCTTGGAGAGAGAAGGTGATTTATTCTAAAAAAGAATAGGGAGAGGAAATAAAGGTGATGCATGATGAAAAGAAAATGTTTCTTTGCAAATCATAAGTAGCGACAGTTTGTATTATGTAAATAGTAATCTCAACCTTCTCTAGTTTATGTGATCCTTTTATTTGTACCAGAATCACCGGGAATGTTAAGCCGGCATTGGTGGTGCCTTTGCCCATGTGCCTGCTTGCGTGCATAGTACATTAGTACTACACGAAATTGTGCCCTTGCCTCTAGATTCTTCCTTCTTCACCTGCCAAATCGACCGGTGAAATGAAACGAGAGACTTGCGTGCCCATCCCTGCTACTGCTAGCTGCCGGGAACGAGGGCGACCGTGTGGTACGCTACCGCACCGATTGCTCTGCCTGGTCTACTAGGCCTCAGGGGTTTTCCACCAGCCAAACAGTTGACAGTCCCATATACTCCCTCCATAGAAAAACGACTTTTAAAGAGTCAAATTCTTTAAGTTTAACTAAATATACATAAAATAAATTACTAATATTATGATATGTAATAAGTTCATTAGATTATTAGTCGTGAAATATAATTTTATAATAAATTTATTTACAGATATAAATATTGATACTATATTTTCTATATATAAATCTAGTTCATTTTTTTAAAAAAGAAATGATTTTCAAGACGTGAGATATGGATTCTTTTGGAAGGAGAGAGTATAACTTTTTGGATAGAGTTTTTCCGTGAGTCTAACTACTATTGTTGTGCCACGAGGGGTTTTTCATGTGTCACAAATTGCTCTCTCTCATCATGAACTACATCATGTGAGGGCAGGGGCGGATCCAGCACCGGGGCGAGGTGGGCTCGAGCCCCCGCTACCGCTGCTCGGACCATGGAGCCCCTCCTAAACCCCCGCTACCAATTTGCACATATTTAAGCTTAGAAGGAGAGGCTAGGGATGAAAGATTATGAGATAAGCCCCTCCTAATTTATTTTCTAGATCCGTCACTGTGTGAGGGAGCCACCTCCTGGTGACCCCGGGCGATCGCCCAGGCTTGCCGACAGAGTGTAAAGAAAATTTTTCTTTATTACAGGTAAATATAATATTTTTAGATAAATATTTATGTACAATAAGAATCATTCATTTTCTAAAAATTTCTGGCTTCGCTAACACGAGCAAGCAAAAAAATTTTAACAACGAGAGCTCCCCATCACGTTTGCTAGGACAGTACTAGGAAAAGTTTTTTTTTCCTGGGTCTTGGTCGCAGCTGTCCTGTCGTTGGAAAAAGGAAAAGAAAAACTATTGGCCCGCGATTGACACTGCCGATCTCTTTCATTCTGTCGCCATCGGGATGGCTGATTACTGATTAATTAATCCGTTACGGAACAAGACGATTCCAGCGATCCATTTCTCGCGACGGTCCATCCAGGTCGATCGAGAGACCTGCAGCTGCTGTTCGGGATACTGTAGCTAGCTGTGGACTCTTAGAACGTTGCAACAAAAATGATAGGTTACGTGTCTTACCTAGCTATATATGGTCTATCTCATGTCCGGAATCTTACTACTCCTGATTGGCGGCACCTTTTGAAGCCTAATCCTCCATGTTACGGGGAAATTTTCTACTAGCTAGATGATATTAATCCTAGAAATTATCGTAAAAAAGGAACATCACAGCCATCATTTAGATACATTCTAGTTATCATTGAAATAACAGCCTTGGAATGGATTGTGTTTCTTTTTTTATAATTATCCACCTTTTCCATGATGAAAAATAATCCACCCTAAACCTATATCTAAGTTATTCACCTTTGCTATTATGAAAGATAATCTAAAATAACTCCTAAATTTACATCTAAACTATCACTTAATGTGAAACATAATATAAAGTAACATTTACATCTACATCTAAATACCCATGTCTTTCATTATTAAAAATAAACTAATCTGGAAATAACCCCTTAAATATACATCTAAATCACCTACATATACTATTATGAAAAAATGTCATAATGTGCTCCAAACATACTTTTAAAATGTCCATTTCTGCCACTATTACTATACTAATTCAAACTAAACATAATGCTCTGTGCCACCATGTAACCAAGTATACAAGCATGCATGAGCTATAATTGTATATTTCCATGGTTTAGCAATTATGAAAATACTTCCTTAACGAATCACGAAGTACATACAATGATATTAACAATTTATTTTAAATAAATATTAATACTCATTAAAAATTAATTAAGTTGCCATTTCAGATATTTTTTTACTAAACATTATGACATTAGATACCTAGATTTATGGTTTAATTTTAAGCATTATATTTTTATTGAAAATTAGACTCCTATACGCATAATTCTTTAATAGAGAAATTTCAACAAACTGCCATTGTAGTAACCAAGAGTACAACATAGGACCTACTCTATATGTTTAATAAGAATACAAAAAATGAATAAAAAGTACAATAAGCACTAGAGCTAGGGGTGCGGCTACTTGAGTGGGGATGAATGGGGGCCGCGAGGTTTGAGAGGTGGAGGTGAATGAGAGCAGCAAGGATTGAGGGGGAGGGGGCATGAAATTTGATTGATGATTCGAGGATAGTGAGGGGCACGCGGTTGAGATCGAGAGCCTGGCTGAATTTGCGGTCGCGTGTAGAGGAGAGGAGAGCACAAGGGAGCACGGGCATTGGAGGAGAGGTGGAGAGCACGCGCGCGGCAGCGCATGAGAGAGCAGGGTGCTGCGGTGGCTGATTTGGGACTTGAGCAAAATGAGTCTAGGGTTTGACATAGTGGTGGGTCGGACTAAATTTGCATGCGAGACGGTGAAAGTAGTGCGGCCAAGGTGGGCTGAGTTCGGGCCATTTTTTTAGACGATCGACATATCGACTTTTAACTACTAACAAGCTAGTGTTGCTAAGAAAACCTATTGACAAGCCAACAGTCAATATAGATTTCTATACCGACTGACAGTTGGCCTAAAAGAAAAAAATATTTAGGATGCATTTGATTCGGTCTCTATCCAGTCTAATTCATGAGCTACTGTTGTTCGTCTATGTCAAGTGTAGCTTCTATGGCTAAAAAAAAGTGATGTGTCAGTTGTGGACTTTTGGAGAAATTTTACTAGAGAAAGAGCTTCTATGTCTTAAAAAGTGAAGTGTCAGTTGTTGGACTTTTGGGGAAATTACTAGAGAAAGATTAAGTTACGCGTGGGATAGTAAGTGCCCACTAGACGACACCATAAATCACTACGGCTTTCATTTACTTCACATCTTGACCAAAGTAAAAGTAGAAAAAACAAAAATAGAGGGAGCATTAGAGGATACTATACAACGCGAGTTTGGGAACCATCTCCGTGATGTTACTTTTCCAAAAAGCCCCCCACCCTCTCTCTTCCCAGAAAAATATGCGGTGTAAACCACATCTTAGGTGTAATCATGCAAACTATCTCAAAAATCATAGTATGGTCTTTCAAAAAAATTAAAACTTGCTATATCCATAGTGCATCCATAAAAAAACAAAATCCAACCTAGGAGGAATTAGGTGGTTTTTTTTCCAAATTCTATCCAAGAGAGGACTTGAACCTGCATGGCTACACCTCTCACCCAACCAGTTGAACTAGAGTCATTTCCTTAGTATATCCATATATGTATTGATGTATAAAAATTGAGATACAAACTCAAATTAGAAAAAAAATCTTATAAAAATAATAAATATTAGGTGCATGTGCACTTTGCGATGGTTTTATTAATGTGAACAGGATTTCCAGTTGTGGTGCTACTGTTCCATTTATCATTATTTTTTATAACTTAGTGGCAATTTGGTCTAAAAGCATATATGTTGTTGCCCTGATGTTATAATTGTGAACATGATGCTAGTTTGAATTGAATGTGAACATGCTGCATGTATTTTCTAAAAGTGTCTATCTAAATACTGAATTTTCTTAAAATCTCGAGACTGAAAGTGCCTTCACGAGGAATCGAACCTCTGTTTCATATCAGTTTAGTTTTGTCGTTTTGCTATTGAACCCTCAGCTCATTCAACTCTTGTTTGAGATGAACTAGGTTGACACTATTAGTGTGAACAATGTCTATGGATTGAAATGAACAAGCAAGTTGGTGTTCAGTTCAATGTGAATCGATTTTGTGGTGCGAAGTGCTTGCACTGCAATAAGTATGTAGCTTTAACGTGTGTGAATCGAGTTTGTGATATGATATGGCAGGATTGGCAGCGCTATGGCCAAAGAGGAAATTAGACAAAAAATAATGTAATTGTTCATGTCTTATTTGATTAAGAAAAAGGGTGCATTTTATATACTTCCGGGAGTAGTTACTCCCATAATCAATAAATCAAGTTGTGTATCATACTCTTTTATCAGTTTGAGTATGTTGATATACTCATATTAAGATACTCCAGATCTTTACTATGTGAAAAGTTTTCAAAAGAGCCAATATTTTTTAATATACTATTTAATACTATGACAGTAGTATATAAAATAAATATAACCATATACTCTAAGTATACTTGCATACTTGACATATATAACGCCCTAGATGGTCTAGTATGATTATGTACTCTATCTACATACACTTCGTCGGGCCATATACGCCCTAAATCTAGAGATATACATATATGAGTAACTACTCCCTAGGAGTAGGAATTAATTTTCCAAGAAAAAACTATTATATTACATTATATATAAATATATTAATATATCATTTATATTGATGGTTCTAAAAGAAGGTCGTAATCATATTCCTCTTATTTATGTTTGATTTGTTATGTATCAACAACACATCGGTATACAAGAATCACATCCATTCATGCTTGATCATGACTACATTCAAAGCATTAATTAAACAAATTGCAAATAGTCAAACAGATAATCCATTGTACAAGTTATTTGTTCAGTTGTCTGTGTGCAAGGTGGAAAAAAACTTGCAGACAACAAACAATCTATGAGTTGTCCGTGTCCTTATCATCCAAACGATTAATGAGTTTCATGCAGTAGCTAGGATGGTTTCACTTTGCACAATCTTCTAAATTACATTTTTATCCACTTCAAAAAAATACATTTTTATCATTCGTTTATCTTATACTTCTATATATTTTTATAGCAATAAAATTACGAGCATAGAAAAGTATATAATGGTATGAGATGTTTATTCTAGTATTTTAAAAAATAGTTAATAAGTTATTGGCCAAAGATTATAAAGTTTGAATTCTATATATGCGCACGGGAGTAGGTCATTTGGTGCATCATGCTGATGAACGAAGATGCACTGCTTCCTTCATTTATTCACTGTCACTGATATAATAAAGCCACGTACGAGATCAGAGAATGGGTCCAAGAAGTGGCACGTGGGTGTGGGTTTGCCCCGGCCTCAGCTAAGCTTTCTTCCCGGTCACTACTCCAGCGTCTCAATCAGTTTCTCCTAACCCCGACCTCGACGCCGACCCCTTCATCAGCTGTGCGCTACTGAGCGTAGCAGCGTGTGGTGAGAATTTAGGACCACATGGCGGCGTTGTTTGCAGCTCGACCACTCGTTTCCCCGGTGATTTATCATGCTAAATAAGTATCATCAGATCCTTCATGAAATAATAATTTTATAATATGTTTATTTGGTGTCATACGTGTTGATAATATTTTTGACAAATTTAGTTAAACTTAAAATTGTTTGATTTTGACTAGACATAGAATTTCATTATTTTTTAGGATATAAAGGTAGTAGTTTCTAACTAACTCTCTGCTTCTAAATACTACATCACTTGTAACTTTGCATACAATTTCTGTGAAAAGAATTTGTTCAAGAAAACCTAATAAAGGATATTGCTATTATACAGGTGCCTGTTTTTTTTTTTTTTTTTGCTAATGGTCAGGCGACGCTGCTGGGCACCGGTCATGCTTATCTTGGTGCTTACGTCATCTCAACAGCAAAATAAGTTAGCAGGCGGACCCCAAAAACCCATCGCCTGAGACCTCAGACGACTGAATTCTAGCATATGTGCCTAATAAAACTTTACTGACATATAACGGCAGAGTCGAAACTAGTATATATTTGAAAGCTGGGTAGTATATATAGTCTGTAACCAGCACACTGCTAAACCTTAGGGGCGGGCCTAGGATTTAGATGTTGTATTCATAATTTCAAAGGATAACAAAATTGTTGCCTTTAATTAGAATCTAATCTTTTTATATAAAATTGATTATACTAATTGTATATGTATTATAAATAGAAGAAGAAGATATAATAACACATATATATAATTGAGCAGTATTTCTGGATTTAGAGATTGGACCATATGTATAACTTGGAATTTGTTTGACAAAAACAATGGATATTCAATTGAATACCGACCCTTGACTTTCAATTATTAGGCCCGCCACTACTAAACCTTGCGTTCTTATTCGAGTTTCAGGCGTGTCAAATTGTTGTGTCTCTCTATCACCGCATGGGCTTGGTTGTCACGAAACAGAGTGAGCACACATTAAAAGATCTCCCAGGATGGGCATATCGAAGTGGCATATGTGGCTTTTGTGACAGCTCAGACGTGCCATGTATGTAGGTGCACTCAGCACTCGCCGTGTTCTCATCATTTTGTGAAATGGTGGCCCCGGCCGCCTGCCCCTGTGTTCTCCCTTTCTTCTTCGTGGTAGGCTGGTAGCAGCAGCATGCTGGATTATGCATGGTCCACGTCGCGGATGGCGGATGCTGCCAATATATGCAAGAAGAAGCTCAGGATTGTGTGTGTGTGTGTGTGTGTGTGTGTGTGTGTGTGTGTGTGTGTGTGTGTGTGTGTGTGTGTGTGTAAGCATTGGGTGCTTCGATTCTGTCAGTGGATTTATCTGTTCAAATGTTCATTGCAGGTTTATCCATTTGACGTGCCATATTAATTATTCAATCTATCTACAAGCATATATAGCAGGGACATTCCCTCCGCTGCATATGCATCCGGCTCGACCTCGCAAAGCTAGCTTAGCCCCCACTCACTAACCCTGAAAGGCCTGAAGCTGATGGAGTTCCTCCGTTGAACCTGACCAGTTTTCCTTGGCTTTGAGGTAAGACTAATTCGATGAACGAGACGGGTACCCAAAACCAAAAGGCCAAAAGGTAATCGTGACTGGACGCTGGCCCCTACTTTCGTGGCTTGCCTTATCCTGACGAATCGATTTATATATATTCATTCATTCCAAATTGCAAAGTCTTCTGTCTTTGAACTTCATTTCATGGCAAATTCAACGCAGGTCATGGACGGGCAACAGGGCGGCGCACGAGCTAGCTACTCTCGGTAGTCTTTGTTCCTGATGCAGAACCGATTCTGAGTTCAATTCCATGTATTCAGTTTGTAATTGCTGAAGATTCAGCATTGTCTAAGTAATGAAAATAGCTATTTCCCCTCAAAAAAAAATTGCAATGACCTGCGAGCATGCACTTGACCGACCATTCGAAGCAACTACTCAACCTGCAGTACGTGCTCCCTCCGTCCATAAAGACCGCAATCCTGTTTTTCCCGAAATAATTGCAATCGTAGCTTCATGTGGTTATCAACTCTGAATCTTCCGGACGGCCAACGAGAACTCTCCCACTCTGAACCGCTAGGATGGATTGGGGACGGGGTTATTTTCGTAATTTCGTATGTGCATTGTTTTTCACGACAGGTCCTATAACTGTAGTCTTTATGGGAAGGAGGAAGTACATACGTTGTTTGTTTGTGAGGGGTTTTTTAGTGTCTCTGTTTGTCTATGAGTTCCCGAATCCCGATGCAAGGCCAAGGGCGAAGTGCGGTACTCCTATCTAGCATAGATACAATACGATCTTCTAATTACTACACTTTATTTATTTATCTATCTATCTATTTATATACACCATTTATTATTATAAATTTATAACTATTAGATAGGGTATTTGATTATATATCTAAGAACAACCATAACGTAGCAATAACAGCAGTGTACAGGATTAAGATTGAACATGGATTACCCGTCCATTTTTCTACATTTGACCTGTCCATTTTTCGTATTTTTGGAAAAAAAAATCCAGAGATGGGACGGGTCATGGGACGAAATTTCGTGAAATTGAAACAGAAACTAGGATGAGTGTTTTTCTAGCCATATTTGTTTTTTAGCACTTCTAGCCATATTTGTGGAAATTTTGTATTTAGTAGGAATAGACTCGTATTTGTTCCAGATTTGTAAGGTAGGCCAGGCCCACTACAGCCCATCAAAGCTTCCCTAAACCTAAGTAAACCCTAGTGTTCTCACTTCTCGTCTTCTAGACATGGTGAATGAACTTCAATTTGTCATTTTCCATATGCGTCTGAATATCTGAATTCATGCTTTACCAATTTTTCATTGCAAAAGGCTTTACCTGTGAACTTTCGAGTTTTTGTGTGTGACTGTGATTTGTGAATATAAAGACATGTAGTATCATGGCTTCCGACCGTTTCTGTTGAACTTACAGTCATATTAGTTTGTTTTTGTACACCAGCATATCCCGATTTCGTTTCCACCAAAAAATAGAAATGGAAACGAGAGAGGGGTTTTTCACCCGTTTTCATTCTCCTTATGTAGGATTAAAATATTTTCTACCATTTAGCTGAAACATTGTGAAAGTGGTCTATAGTAGTCCATAGTAAAAGGTATCATAAGCATATAAACTATCCATAAAAAATAAGGACACAATATTCTCTCTGTTCCCTCTTCCTTTCTCTCTTACCTCTCCTTCTTGCATGGTTGGCTTCTTAGCTTTTTATTTATCAGTGGACCCCATGTTCCTAGTCTCTCTCTCTCTCTCTCTCTCTATATATATATATATATATATATTGTTTAGATCTCAAAATTTTTTGAAAAAAATTCATGTAGCACTTTTCGTTGTTATTTGGTAAAATTTGTCCAACCATGGACTAACTAGGCTCAAAAGATTTGTCTCGACATTTACAGATAAACTGTGCAATTAGTTATTCTTTTACCTACATTTAATGCTCCAT
Source organism: Saccharum hybrid cultivar R570 (assembly GCA_038087645.1). NCBI lineage: Eukaryota > Viridiplantae > Streptophyta > Magnoliopsida > Poales > Poaceae > Saccharum > Saccharum hybrid cultivar. The sequence goes on along the minus strand of JAQSUU010000191.1, from coordinate 1,559,840 downwards.
GCATGCATCTAAAGATTCGATGTGACGGATACTACGTAAAATTTTTTGGGTCTTTTTGGCCAACTAAACAAGGCTTGAATACTTGACACTGGGCTCACCTCTTTAGACTACTTGATTCAAATACATTGCAGTTTCCCTAATAGTACTTTCTCAGTTAAAAAAAAGTAATTCTCACTTCCCGAAGAATCAAACAATTTATAGTTTGACCTATAAAAAATGTTAACATTTATGATACTGAATAAGTATCGTTATATTAATTATAGAATATATTTCCATGATAAATCTAATTGAAGACATAAATATTGGTATTTTTCTATAAACTTGGTCAAACTTAGAAAAGTTTGACTTGTCTAAAACCTAGAAATGTAAAAAAAATAGAATTAGAACGGAAGGAGGGAGTACGTACTGCTACTTTATATCAAATAAATTAGGTCAGTCTCTGTGTCACTGTTTCAAGATTCTTGTGTGTTAAAAGCAGTGTGGATAAGTTTCATTCGTGTACTCCTGCAAAATGTTTATCATATACTCCCTCCGTCCTTTTTTTAAGTCGTTCGAAAAAATATGTCTATAAAGAAAACATGAATTTCTAGAGACAAACATTTTAGGAACAGAGAGGGAGTACTCCGTATCTCTTTTTATCAGCTCGCGAACTGTATTGAGAGTGGCCTTAAAAGGCTCTCGGGATTCGCAATTAAAGTTCTGCGTTTAGTTCCTAAATTTAGAGTGTCAAAATTCAATGCAGTGACACTGTAGCATTTCGTTTGTATTTATTATAATTGTCTAACCGTTGACTAATTAGGCTCAAAACGTTTGTCTCGCAAAGTACAACCAAGCTGTACAATTAGTTTTTGATTTCATCTACATTTAGTACTCCATGCATGTATTACAAGTTTAATGTGATGGAAATTTTTTTTTTACATAGTACACTTTTCAGATGAACTAAACACGGAATTGAAGTTGTTCCCGGGTTAACCGCAGGCTAGACTAGACAGCCTAACCAACGTGACGATGGCGGGTAGAAGACAAAAGGCAGCCCACGTGACGATGGCGGGGAAACTGATGGCGAAAGCTGCTCGAGGCGAGGCGGAGGCGCACGCCTGCACGCCTGCACGGCACTCCCTGTTGACGGGCCGGGCGTGCCCCATACAGTATGCAGGACTAGTACACCGTACAGTGCGACGGAGAGCGGCCAATTCGATCGGAAACCTCAGCTCGGCCTGGGCAATGCCACGTTGCATGGAAGGAGTGGCCATGGCGTTGCCGTCACCGACTCACCGGTGTTGTCGGGTGCCCCGCCCCGGCGCCCATGCCGCACCCACGCCCGTGTGGTGCGCCGCACACGCAAGTGCAAGTTGCCCCGGGACCGAGGGAGACGATGGTGAATGGGATCGAGGTAGTGTTTAGATGGTGTAAAAGTTGGTGTAAAGTTTCTGTAGCACTTTTTATTGTTATTTGGTAAAATTTATTTAATCATGGATAAACTAGGCTTAAAAGATTCGTCTCGATATTTACAGACAAACTGTGCAATTAGTTATTTTTTTACCTACATTTAATACTCCATGCATGCGTCTAAAGATTCGATGTGACAGAAAATCTTGTAAAATTTTTGGAATTTCGAGCGATCTAAACACTGCCCGAGATGGACTGCCTTGCCCCCTTTCCGCAGGTTTCGCCGTTGCGCCTGGGTGGGCGCGGGCGCCGCCAGCTGCGTCTTTTTCCCCACCGTGACCCGTGACTGTACGGTTACTGGGGGTATTGCTTTTCGTTAGCGTTAGCTCTTGCTCATGGGTCGTCCACTCACAAAAATCTAACAGACTACCATAACGCAAGCAAAACGACACAAACTAGATGTTCGCTAGGGCCCAGAACTGGGATTTATGGCCGTGCAAGACCTTTAATTAGGGGTAAGGCCCGCATGTAAATGCCAGGGCCCGTTTAGGTGCCTTTGGAGAGGACGTGCGAAGAACAGAGGCCCATTTTAATTCATGCTTCCTTTCTACTATTCTCCCCGTCTCCGAGTTCATGGGTTTCTTTCTCTTTGATTTGACTTGATGATGGTGCGATGTACTCTATCCGCCCTAAATAAAGAACTAAAGACAAATGTTCCTCTCCGAAGAGTCAACTAATTACATGTATTGTACTGAAATGGGCCTATCCCTCTCTAGTATTTTATTTAAGTATTCTATTCTGTAATGAGAAGAAAATATTTAATTAAAACACGTTTGGATAGATTTTTAATTACTGCAATATGGATTATAGATTATAATAATCTGAATTATAGATTATATATAATAATCTAGATTTTATTCCATAATTTCACGACATTATTGTTTTAGTGGCTGGTGACATGTCAGTTGACAACAAGACGTCGATGATACCTTCGTTGGCTTAAAGATTACCCTGCTGTTGACGCCGAGTAGGATCCAGGTCACATACCAACAAGGGCTAGCACACCCGCGGTCCACACATGACCTGGAACGCAGCGAATCGGCGAAATCGATCTAGAGACCGATTAGGTCGATGTAGAGCCCGTTCTTCGTCTGGTAAACTTCCGAACACCTTCCAACAAGACCTGTCGGGGAGGAGCACGTGAAGGGTGTCCTAGGGTCGGCAAGTCCACCTAGATCGCTGCCAAATCTCATCGAGAGACCGTGACGAACAACAAGATAGAGAGAAAAGGGTAAACGGGTGTAGTAGATGTGTTTTTGATAATTGGAAGTTGGGATCAATCCACCGTGATCCTCTCATATATATATATATATATATATATATATATATATATATATATATATATATATATATATATATATATATATATATATATATATATATATATATATATATATATATATATATATATATATATATATATATATATATATATATATATATATAGAGGGGTGGTATTATCCCAATAGGAAACAAGTCCAAAATGCGTTGTCCAAGTTTCCACGCAAAAAAAGAGTAAAAACCGATTTCGAAACCAAACCGATTCGGACCCAATAGGAAAGTTAGCTTAGCCGATTAGGGACTCGAGTAAGCCGACTTCCTCGGGTCTGGGCACTGCAGCCTGACCGACATAGGAGGCAGTCGACTAAGCCGACTCTAAGGCGAAGAAGCGGCTAAGCCGGCTTAGCAAGCCGGCCGAGCCGACTTTGTCGAGCTTGGAGTCGTTCTCCTTCTCTTTTGCTCGTTTCTTTCATTGCTTGTGTAACGGAACCGTCCAAATTATAAGAGCACAAGTACAAAAACAATCACGGGAGTGATCAAATTCTTGCACTTGAGCCCATATAACTCCGGTAGTCCAATGAAATCACGAGGGATTTCAAACCAACCAACATACAAGCCAAGATCGTAGTGATTCAACATAACAAGTCATATGTTACAACCATTTCATAAGTAATTAAATATACATCGGAGTTCAACATAGTTATTACAACTTAAGTTCAAAAGTAGCGGAAGCAAAGTAATTTGAAACTAACAACACCCTTATTTCAAATACATGCCAGTACCACGGTCGACTTCCAACCAAAAGCATTAGAGATAAGGTAAATAAGAAGGATCATGCCCGTGATCACACTCCGCCTCTACGGCAGGAGCCAACCAACTCTTGCAGTCGCCATGATACATCATAACCTGCAACAAGTGGGGATAAAACCCTGAGTACGACAAAGTACTCAGCTAGACTTACCCGTCAGAAACCAGAAATAAGGTGACACCAAGGATCATGCAAGGCTGATATGAAGTGGGCTAGCTTGACAACATTTTGCATAAAAGCTTATTATGAATAAGTAATCATTAATGCTTAAGCATCAAGTTAATTATCATTAACCTGTCATCTATATTAGAACCTGTACTAGAGCACTCACTTTATTAGGAGCAAACAATATTAACCATAGCAGGTATAAATTGAGGCAAACTTTCCATCGTTATCCAATTAACCATCCGTTCAATTTAATGGAATCTACGTTGCCGCTGCTCAAGTCAAGTGCTCACTAACCGGGAGCGACGGCGATTCGAATCGAATTCCTATCCAGCTGGAGGGGTATTTCTAACACTCACCGTGCAGACCCCTGCCAGGGTCGCACAGGCCACCTTGTCATATGATTCAGGAATCGCGGGTCCGAATGATGTCGCGACCCCAAGGGCGACACTCTGCCAGGTGATAGGGACTCTAACCCCCCCTTGGTCTCACGCCAATGTCCCCAAGCACATCCTTTCTCTCCTCCAAGAAGCAACCTACCATTCGATTCCCGGCCTGAATCACATTACTCGGCTTCGCGGTCGGAACGACTTATCCGGCCAACTAAGTGTTAGACTGCGTTCAACATGACTCAAGGACGTACAGCGAATCGGTCCTTAAACGACTCAGACGGGGATAGATTCACACCCAAGACCTCCATGCCTTGTTGCTTCACTATCGTCATCCCGCCCGGTCTCATTTCATTTTATTAACACATGGTTCCATTCCACGATAGTCAATATAGCCAACCGTGCCATATATGAATATCCCTATATCTCGCAGGTGACAGGAAATCACCTGACTTCTACCGCTTAAAGCAGGGCTAAGCATCTACTCGATCCTAGTCTATGTAGGATTCAGTGATTCAGATATCTGGACAAGGAATGATATAATGCAGCAAGGTTTTCAACCAACTCCTACCACTTAATGCAACAATACTTATAACATATATAGAATTAATTGCTTTGAAGATAGGAGACTTATAATGCTCCGGGGCTTGCCTGAGATCCGACACAAGACAGTTTAGTTAGCTTGCACCGTCATGGTGACATCTCCGGTCCTAGCACTTGCATTCAGGGGTTCTTCTATCTTCTGGACAGCCCACCGTTACACCATCATCTGTCTCCATATCATGCGCTCCACGTCTGTACCTAGCGTACCTAGGATGAGATGCATAGATGCAGATGCATGAACATAAAGAATACACATGAAGGAATGCAACAAGCATACTAAACAAGCATATGTTACACTATACCCACATAAGCATGTCATACAACCAGCTAGCTATACATGATCAAGTACTTCATAATTTAGCAAAACATTTTAGGCATGCTACCTTAACTCTAGGTGTCTAAGATAACCATTTGCAATCATACAAACAAGAGCAAGTAGAAGCAAACAATTCTAGATACAAGTAAATTTGGACAGCAGCAAACAGTCACTTGTTTCAAACATAACTTAAGCTACAAACATCCCACAAGGATGATCTAAGACTTTATGAAAATCCATAGAAATTGTCTACAAGATTGATGTTTACATAAAAAGCTAATTACAAAGTTAAACAGGTCAAACATGTAGATGTTTCAGACCTATCCAGACATGGACATAAAACTGATTGCAACTTCAGAGAAGCATAACTGTAGTTACACAAATCCAAATGACTTGCAAGAAGACATTTTGGAAAGCTTATGAAATTATCTACATTTCATCTTTAATCATCTAAATCTGATTCCCAAGTTATCATGACCAAACATGCCAATCTTTAAAGTCTGCACAGAAGGTAATTAAAATCTGACAGTAGACTTATTAAGCATGCAACTCTTAAACTATCAGACCTGGGATCATGAAAATTTAACACAAGAAATATAAGATAATTATCTACAACTTTTGTATTTACCAAAATCACAGTAAACATCATTTACACCATGAAACTAGTTGCACGAGTAACACCACACATGCAGCCCAACAGCAGTGGTAAAATTATAGACAGAAAACTGATAGAAACTTCAGAGAAGCATAAATGGAGTTCTAGACCTCCAACAAACATGATTCTCAACTTTATGGAAAGCTTATAAAGTTACCTACAACTTTCTTGTAATCATCTTAAGATGATTCTACAGTTAACATGGTCAATTAATTAAATAATTGCATCTCTGTCCAAAATATGGACAGAATCTGATATGCCACTTTAAACCGTTATAACTTGAGTTTCACAAATCCAATAATTATGGTTCTGGACTTTTTAGAAAGATTAACAAGTTGCGAACAATTTTGTTATAAACATCTAGAGCTAATTGTGCTACTAACTAGGTCACACATTATAAACAAGGCAACCCTGTCTGGGTTTGGACAGAAACAGCTACAGCACTTTAGAGTACTATAGTTAAACATATACTTAACCAAAAATTGTGCTCTTTAGCTTTTTGAAAAGCTTAAGAAAATTACTACAAATCATTTATTGTCATCAAGGCATGATTCATAACTTAACTAAGCCAAACAATGCATATATGCAGAACTGTCCAGAATAGAAGCAAAGCAGCATATAGCATTTGTTATTTTTATAGCTCCTAAACTATCAAGCCTAAAATCTTGAAAGTTTTACTAGACATCATACATCACAAGAGTAACACGTCACAAAAATTTCACTTCATTTGGAGTTATATATTTACAGTTATTAAAAATAACAGATCCAACTAGCATTCAAAACCTAGTTACATAAATCTATTTTTACGGCTAAAACTTTAAATTAAAACATGCCATATTATAGATCCACTGCATAGAAAATTTCACAAGGATTCCAAAAAGTCCTCATTTGATATTTTACGATTTTTCTATCATTTACTATGTATTTTCAAAGTTCAGCCATTTAAATGCAATACTAATTCCGAAAAAGAAAAAAAAGAAAACATTATGCAGAGTGAACACAAAACTTTCCACAAATCATGTAAGCCCCTATATGTAAATCCTTTGTCTCTAGCACTTTTGCAAAGTGAACACAACAAAGAGTTTCTGCCTCGCTAGATGGTCCTTCTTCCTCACAGCGATGGAAAACAGCGAAGGGGATGGAGGAGGCCGCCTTGATTCCGGTGAGATAGCGGCCCAGGACGACGAAGGAGCAGATGGCAGCCAACAGCAGCGGCAGGAGGGAGGAGGAGAGGGGTGGCTGGTGTTGGAAGAGGAGGGGCAAAGGAGGGGCGACGGCAACAGCAAGCTCCAGCCCGACTCGGCCATGGCTTCGGGCACGAGAGAGCGAGGGAGAAATAGACCGAAGAAAAGAGGAGAAGTGAGCGAGTGAAGGGTCGGGCTCGATCCCCTTTTTCTCCCCCTCGACACAGAGCAGCCCGGGGAGGTGGCGCTCATGCACGGGCACGGAGGCCACACGGCGCTCGGTCCTTTCCGATGTCGGCCACCAAGTTTCAGCGCCTCCAAAACTGCCATCCAAAAGCGACGTATTTACGAGTCTGCCACTCTTCTAATCTCACCTCTATCTCTTAAACCAGATGACAATTCGACCAACAAATTATACCGCTGCGTAGGGCTATGAGAGTACTACAACATTGCTTATAGGAGCTCAGTCAAATTCCATTGGTTTGCGAGATATTAATTCCCACCATAGGGTTGCACAGGAGGAGTCAAAATTGCACTGTGATCAGCTTGACAGCACTTCGGGGTGGGATCGGGACGCGGTCCAAAAATAAAGTTTGTTGCATACAAACTAAACTCCAATTTTCATTAAAGGTCAAACTTCATATCTCGAACAAAAATAGTAGTTTCACTTCGGTCAACACCGCGTCGGAAGAAACCCTAGTTTTGAGGTTCGGGACCGATTTGCGGCATCTTCTTGTCACTTGTTCCACATGAGCCTTTCATAAGTGTTGTTGTAGGGTTCAATTGGAGTTGTTTGGTCAAGGTTGCAAGACTTGGTTGATGACATATGTTCTCATTCTCTAAACAAAACAATCCAAGCAAGATATGACTCATTCCTTCAAAATTTCCAACTCTACTATGACTTATCATTTCATTTGACTTCTTGATTCCAAACTTCAAGAAACTTTTCCAGGGATGAATATAGATAGTTATTGAGGTGAGACATGTGAAGATACTTTGATAGCAACACCCGAGCATATATCTTTTAATTGAGCCTATATGTAAGCGAGGGTGCAATATCCAAGTTTAGGTTAGGGCTTATTTCCATAGGTTTAACTTTGACATTGTCATCTCCATTAATCTATCATGTTTGAGCTTAAACCCACTACTTAATTGGTGATAAACACCTGGGGTGTTACAGCTTGTCACCCCCAAATAATTTCCAACACTTCCTTGATGCTAGGAACTCGTTGGTGATGCCCATATCCCATGTGGGTACATTTTTTAGTGTCAATACCGGGTCATTCTTTAGAGGTACTCGTAGAGCCGGCGTACGTGTCCATGTTCATAGGATTGATCGTGTGTTTATGGACATCTGTGTGTACATTGTGCAATTCAAAAAAAGGTATAAACATACTCTTAGTCTCTTAGATAATAATTTTGTGACTCCTGGTTGTAATAAATGGAGATTCGCAGGCCGAAGCCTTTAGCCTCTAGGGCCTTGGGCTGAGCACATTGCATCGAAAATCAATCGAGTGTTGTTTTTTTGGTTTTCGGTTCGATGTCGTTTTGCATTTCTGCCGGCTTCTACCATCGGCTTCGATATTGGTTTCCATGGCACACCGAACCGAGTTTCCGTGCTACCGAACTTAAATTAAAATCACAGAGGGAGCAAAGGCACACCACCACAGGCGTAGAAAGCTTCACTTTAGTTGAGTTTGTCCATAGAGGTCGGATATCTAATGGGGATGTTTATAGGACAACATGTCTGGTTTATCAGTCCGCTCGTGTGTTCATTATATTCTCTGACTAGTTAATAAAGTTTGAGATTTAAAAAAATATAGAAAAACTTACCCACATTCCCCGACCCCAAGTCCCCAACACCCCCGCAGCAGCATCACACTCCCTGACTCGTCACGACTCTCGTCTACCGTCCAGGACCCTAGCCCTAGTGTGACCACGTCAGTTGCGGCGATGCGGTACCTCTGGCTCCGAGGGCACGACACATTTGGCTCCGAGGGCACGGTGACATCAAGCTTTGAGTAGTGCGAGGTTGCAGGTACATGGCTGCACGCAGGCTCTACCGCTCTAGCACCACCGATGTGAAGATCCTGTATCATTGTGCTGCAGTACTGATCAGTTGTGTTCGTTGAACATCAAACACCGTGCCGAAGAACCGAACACCGAACATGTCGGTTCTGGAAATTTGTAAGCACCGATCGGCTCTCAGTTTTCTACTAACAATGAAGTTTTTTTTATTACACCGAAAGAACCGAACAAATCACACCGACAAAATGTATCCTTTATTCTGTAAATGGGCATACGGGTATTAACATTTGTTTGGGTTCATATTTAATTATTTATTTCGTTGTATTTGATAGAGTAACCGGCCGTGTATTTATCTGGACAGCACTAAAGAAAAAAGAAATCAGAGGCCCAAACTGTAGAGAAGAGGCCAGAAAGATGGATCGGAAACCATTCTCTTTTCAGCAGTACATGGATAGGATATGAGAATAAGAAGAAGAAAAAAAAGATAGAGACAAAGGATTCTAGACGACGGATTATTAGAGAGTACGACATGTGTACCAATCAGATATACACTATGGCTATAAGCATCTGCTAATCGAGAGATAATGCGTAGAAATCATGTTGTCATTTAAAATATCTGCTTCTATTAACAAGCTTGTTATGAAACCTGCATTGGCTTTGCATATAAAAACATGAAACTAAGAATGAAGTATTGAAACATTGAGATCCTCTAAGATGGAAACAATCGATTGTACTGAAAGGATGTTCAAAATAGACGTATACTCTCACATTACTTGGAGTCCGCCAGGGAGAAAGAATCGGCGCTTATACAAATTTCTACAGCACGTTGTGACACCTTGCAGCACAAAATCTCCGCTAGAGACCCAGTTGAGACTTGAGAGTGACTACGGTTTTGGGTGGCTAGCATACCAAAGAACATCTTCAGATGTTGAAACTTGTGCAGTTTTGCTATCGAACGATAACTTTATTTATTGCCTCAAAACTTCAATAGGCCTTGAAGAGGACAAGTTGTAGTATGCTTGCTTGACTGGGGGCTAGTATATAGATAGCCCTGTCCTCGGCTTTGTTGTTTCATTGCTGTATTCGCCACTTCCATCTTGGAAATTCTAGTATAAAATGACATTAAATATATAAAGATGTTCTTTGCCTCCCTTCCAAATTATAAGTCGTTTTGATTTTGTTGCTACATCCATTTTGTTATGAATTTAGATTAATATTATATCTAGATACATAGCAAAATGGATGAACCAAAAAAGTCAAATCGACTTATAATTTGGAACAGATGAAGTACTATATAGTAAAGCAATAAGAACTTCTACCAAAAAATTGATCTATGTAAGTATTACATTCAAATTTAATTACAGTTTAAATTTGATTTCTCTAAGTATTATAATATAATGGCATGATCTAATGTGTGAGGTCACTGCTATGTACCCACTTACTATATATAAGTAGAAATTTCAATCTATGCCCTTGTTTAGTTCCCAATTCCATCCCCAAATTTCACTATGCAAAAAGAAGATTCCTCATCACATCAAAATGTCGGCAAATGCATGTAGTACTAAATGTAGATGAAATAAAAAACTAATTGCACAGTTTTGTTGTACTTTGCGAGACGAACATTTTGAGTCTAATTAATCAATTTTTGGACAATTTTTTATACTAAAAAACAAAAGGTGCTACAGTGCCCCCGACACGGGCACTGTAGCTACAGTGCCCGAATCGGGGCACCCAAGTTGGGATCTAAACACGGGCTATGTGCACTGCATGGCCAACACCATGGGCAGTGCGTGGAGATACAAAAAGGGCCTGCAAATATTGTTATAAGAACAAACACGATGCGTTGGCTACATAACAACTCTTCCAAATCTGTCTTTTTTTTTTCTTTGTTCAGGGCTTCAGGCCTATGAATCGAATACTAACATATGAATAGCTTAGAGCTTCCATACCAGCAATTAAGCAGCCAGAATATTCATGTGGTTTCTAATACGGATAATGAATTAGTAGCAGTAAATGCAGCACCTTTGAAGCCCAAACAGAGGTTGGAGTATTGCTAAAACTTAGGAAACCAACTTAAATGAGACTTTGTATCTAAATGGTTTCCCAATGTCGACCACGTAAGTATACCAGGATGAGCTACATTCACTCTGTTCGCTGAATGATTTCTGACTGATGCTGATTTATTGTGAGAAAAAAAACATTACTAAATAACTGGCTGATAAACGCTAATAAGCACAAGCGAACAGGGTGGTAGGTAGAAAGAATAAAGGACACCCAGAGTGCGTACCATGGAGACGACGTGCAAAGCTGTCGAGCACCTGCTGGTCGAGCTATGCCTGAGTGCAGCGAGTGGTGCGCGGATCCGCGCGGTAGTGACGACGTACGTCTCTCTACCGTAGAGATGGGGTCTGTACTCTACACAAATCAGCAAGCAAAATTTTAAAGGAAAAAGGGGAAAAAACTTGCCATTTCATCAAACAAATTGAGCCTTTTACCTGTGTGCCATTATGAAAGATGCTCCAGCCCTACAGGCCACTAAAAAGTTTAAACGCGCCCTGGTGCCATGACACTTTACTTTTTTTTTTCTCTCAAGCCATTCCGTCCATCTCCTGTCTAGTTTTCACCGTTTGACGGCCTTGACGTGTGGGCCCGGTCAGCGAAAACATCTAAAATGCCCTTGTGTCTCTTCTCTGTCTTCTCTCATGTGGTCGGCGAGCACTGACCATGGTGACGGGGCACTACGCTGGTCTCGCCGAGGCCTGCGCCAAAAACTTGACCATTTCCCCTCCCCATTCTTTCTCCTTGGACCATTGTAAGGTCCTAGATGGCTAGAGGGGAGTGAATAGCCTATAAAAAATCCTACACAAGCCACTAAGTAAACTTGTTAAAATAACAAACGGAGTAAAGCGAGTTTTGTTTAGCCTACGGTTGTGATGCAAGCCTCCTATCCACAAGTCTAGTAGATTATGATTTCTAGTTCACACAAGGGCTATGTCACTAAACCTACACTAGTGAGCAAGCTAACAACTACTAGCAAAGGCTACCACTAGAGCTACACAAGATAATCTAGTAAATGTAAATCAAGATAGAGGATTGTGAAACTTATACCGACGGTGGAGTGAAGATGTTACCAATCACCAAGATGATATACAATCAATCAATATTAACAACAACACAATATGAAGACCAATCACCGGGAGATAAGAGACACAATATTTTTGTTCACACGGTGTTCACTTGTGCACCGACAAGCTACGTCACCGGTTGTGTCGACCAACACTTAGATGGTTTCTCGGTGTGACCCTCAAGTCACTTGCCCCCTCAAGGCACGCCTCCAAGGCACCACAAGACACCACTCTTAAGTGAGGTAACTCAATGACACGCGCGATCCACTAGAGTTGCTTTTGGCGCTCCGCCGAGAAAAGCACAAGAACCTCTTACAATCAACCGGAGGTGGCCAAGAACAATCTCCTTCTCTTGCCAACGCCTCCAACAATCTCCAAGCCGGCTAGGAGCGGTACTCTCCAAGAGTAACAAGAAATCCACCGGCTAAACTACGCACAAGTGCCACTAGATGCCCTCAAGCTATGCAATGCACTTTGGGATCTCTCAATCTCACTTTTGATTTGTAATCAAGCAAGAGAGAGAGAGTGGGAGGGAGAAGCTCTAGCTCAAAGGATGCACAAGAGTGTTAGAAATGTCAAGAGACCTCCCCAAGGGCCGGCCAACAAGTATTTATAAGCATCCCAAACAAATAGAGCCGTTGTACCCCTTCACTGGGTGTTTTTCGGGACGACCGGACGCGCTCAACCGCGTCCGATCGCCCTGCACCGTCCACGTGTTCTCTCTAGATTCAAACGCGATCGCCCGATCCTCCAATGGTCACTGTGCGACAATGGTCAAACGCAACGACCGAACGCGCCGCTCAACCGACCGAACGCGCTACACTCGGCGTCCGTTTTGAGTCCAGTAAGGTCCCATCGCGACCGGACACGTCCGGTCGATCGTGACCGGACGCGCACCGCGTCCGATTGACCTTGCGTTCTGCAGTTTCCTCTGGACGCCTGACCAGACGCGTTGGTCCCGCGAGTGACCGGACGCGCCGGTGCGAAACCCTAACACCCACGCACCTGACTGCCGCGATGAACTGACCGGACGTGTCCGGTCAAACCGAGACCGCGTTCGGTCTCCACTGTGACCTCCGTTCGCCTCTGTTTCTTCTCCGACTTCCGACGTAGTGGAAAATAGCCATTTCAACTCCTCAAAAATGCCTGAATCCCGCCTCGCAAGCTCGGCGGGAGGGAGAGAGGGACACAAACCCTCTCTACCGCTCAAACTTCATCGCCTTCGTAAATGTGCCAACACCAACAAGTGATCACCACCTTGTGCACGTGTGTTAGCATTTTCATAATAATTTTTGAAGGTTTTCCAGTTAGCTCACTAGGCCCTACTTGTAATGCACTTCATGAATTCACCTAGTGACACCCATGCGTCGAATAACCGATAAGACTTCCCCTCTTAATAGTTCGGCTATCGATCATAAACCACTCACACTGTGGCAGGATCTCCTAATCTAATGCCCTCCCAAGAGTACTTGTCTTCCATTAGACACTAAGTACCCAAGGGAGAACACTAAACTGAGTGATTCCGTCGAGCACACCGCAAGGGAGAACTCGAAGATCCATATTTTTACATCAGGATCACAAATGAGAGAGTAAAGCTTACAACATCCTTATCATTTCGTACATCACTTTTGGTACAACATCAGAGTAATTCATTATGTAGTTATAACAGTGGAATATAAAACATTATCAGAGTTCAGCGAAAATGAAATCATTTAATGACTAGTTAAACATTTACATGAAGAACGTTTAATTTCATGAAATGATATCAGGTTAAAAGTATTTTCCTTGTAAAACTTTTAGCGAGAGTTTTAATAAATAAACTCTACTCCGCATCGCAAAGGAATTCCTCGCTGAGCCCACCAGGAGGTTTCCACACACAAGTGTCAGCTCATCAGCACAAGTCACCTGCAACAGGGTAGAACAAACCCTGAGTACTCAATTGTACTCCGCAAGACTTACCCGTCAGGAGGAAGTAAAAAGACCCCAAGGATTATGCAAGGCTTTTTGGTTTGTGTGTTTCTTGTTTGCAAGAAGCAGCACTAAGAGTGTGTCCTTAATTTCTTACTTTCAATAACCGTATTTTATTTCTTATCCAACCTTCTATGTAAGCACCTAGTCTAAAATCAAGCAGGGTTGAGCAAAAGGAATAATTTCTTCATCTTTCAACTGTCAGTTCTTACTACGATGCCAGAGCGCAGTCAAGCCGTACCGTCACGCAGAAATGACGATTTATGAATCAATAGGCCCAGCTGGGTGCCTCGAAAACACATGCCTTGCTTGTACCCCGGGCACAAGTAAGACCAACCCATTCCACTCCTGTCAAGGGGTCCAGGTCCCCGTTCAAGCTCGGACTCTAAGCCCCCAACACTGCAGGCCCGGCCTCAGTATGGTGCTTAGACCTCCTCAACCCAATATATATAACCACCCTAAAAGCCGGTCCGGAAAGAGCTGGAACCCATGACAAGAGAGAAACAAGTCTTCCCGCTCCCATAAGCAAGTATATGCTCGGGACAAAAAATCTGTGACTTGACCAGGGTCCATGCAACGAACGGTCCTTAATTGACTCAGGCGGAACAAATGCAACTAGAGCCCCGCTCTGTTGCCTAACTAGGTCCAAGTCCATCCAACCCGTTCCGCCCGGTCTCCAATTATCCATATATATTTATATTCCATGTGATAGTGGCATGATAGTATTAACAATATTATAATGTCTATCTCTCGCGAGTGATAGACAATCACTCGGCTTCTACCGGAATCCTATAGCATAGCATGCTACACGTCCCTATCATACTAGTGAGACTCATGGGATCAGGATATATATATGCAAGTGGGTTTCATTCAACTCCTTTAAACTTAATGCACAAGCATAAAATAAAGTGCAGAATAATAGGGGTTATGCACCGGAGCTTGCCTGGGTAAGATTTAACCAAGTTAGCATTTCGTCAAGGCGGCACGGTCCTCCGGACACCATCCTTCCGGCTACTCCAGATGACTTTTCGATCCATCGCCGTTCCTATTGTGACATTCATGGATGCAATGCAGAGGCGTAAATAAACTCGACAGTCGCAATTTAGAATATGATTTTGTCTCTCAAGCTAACGACTAGCGTAGAGACTAACGTACTAAGCCACGTATCCTTGCTACCCGCAATGCGCTATTTTTCGACAATCATTTTAGTTATGAAACCCAAGTTGTTGCTTTAGCATTTTACCGCTTAAACACATATGTTCAATTTAGCGTTAAACGGCTACCCTAACACATTTATTATTATTGAGCTATCGAACTACAGTAAGTAGATAATAATATTAATAAAGCTACCATAAAATTTTTAGAACCAATACTATCACAGATTAATCGTAATAATTCCTACAAGTTCATGCTTAATAATTTTAAGCGTCTCAAAATACTTCGAGCAACCTAAAAACGTCATGGAACTACGCGCACCAATTACACCCTTAGCTAGATCATGATTTTTGTAACCCAACCAAACTTGCTTCATGATTTTTGGACTTCTACATGTTTTTATATTGGATTTACAATTTTTTGCTGCCAAAATAAATTAGAAAATACCTTGGAGGATTAATGGGCCGGCGGCAACTCCAATTGGCCCAGCAGCAAACCGTGGCTCGCGCGCAGCCGGCCGGCCCAGCACTCGACGGCGGCCCGCGCGGAAGCCGTAGCACGCGCAGACGTGACGGCCCGGTGCGGCCCACGGCCGGGGAGCCCGCGCGCTCAGGCGCTTTTGCCAAAACTCCCCCGCACTACATGGTAAAAGCGCGAGGACTATGCGTACTATGCCTTATGTCAGGTATTATGCAAAAAGGGGCTCTTATTAGTTCGTCTTCGCAACGAGATGGTCCCCAAGGCTCCCTACGTCGCCGGCGCGACACCGGCCGACATTGAGCCGCTACGCCGGTCAACTGGGGACCTCTACGACTGATCTACAGAGGCGATGCTCACCTAAGGATCGACGCACAACACTGGGCAGCGATTCGGAGACAGGAGGCGAAGTAGGGCGGCTCCTCCACGACAGCGGCCAACCTGCAGCGACGACGGCCGTGTTCCGGTGAACTGAGGCGCTAGAGGAGCAGAAGAGCTAGAGGAAAAGCTTCAGGGACTCGCCGCGGTCCTGGCCGAGGTGACGATTAACTCGGAGGCGACTCGAGTGGGTCTGCCCGCATGCACCCACACGGAACGGCGGCGCTCTGAATGGCTTCGGTCGCGTCAGCTCGTCATAGATGAATGCCCCAGCCAAAACAGTGTGAGCACTAGGTACAGCATGTCACGATAGGTCCAAGGCTACGAAGAATCGAACTCTCGGGCTTTACCTCCCCCAAACGGCTGCGGCAGCGCTCATGGCCGGCGACGAGCAAAACGCTGATTAGGCGGTCGGTGAGGCTCGACTGAGGCTCGGTGCGGTGAGGCGCATAGCTGGCTCCCACAGCTAGCTAC
Source organism: Saccharum hybrid cultivar R570 (assembly GCA_038087645.1). Classification (NCBI taxonomy): domain Eukaryota; kingdom Viridiplantae; phylum Streptophyta; class Magnoliopsida; order Poales; family Poaceae; genus Saccharum; species Saccharum hybrid cultivar. Next base: position 1,543,385 of record JAQSUU010000191.1, on the reverse strand, counting down.
CGACGCGAGTACTCGAAAGAAAATGCTGCACTACTCAAAAAGAGACGGGCAGCGGCGGGCGACCGGTTCACGTGCGCACGCGGCAGGGCATGAACAACACGACAGTGCCGGCTAGCGGGGAAACCCCTACAGGACGTGGTCGGCCAGAGCGACAGGCAAAGCGCGCATCCGGGCGGCAAAGGCGCGTGGCGGGCAGGTCAGGGGCGTCACTTCGACACTGCTACCGGGTCAACGGCCGGCATGGCGGCAGTGGCCACCGCCAAGGCGCAACCAGGGGGAAAATCGGAGGGGGGAGAAGGGACGCTGCCACGCCGACTAAGCGAAGGCAGCCGCGGTGCAGTGGCAAGGACGCGTCACGTCGCACTGAAGGCACATGCGGAACACGGCACGGCAGCGGGCAGCAACACGGCACAGCAGCGCGGCCCGGTCCAGACTTGACGTGTTCCTGCGGAGCAAGCAGGCAGGGACGCAGGGTCCCAGAGGAGCGCGCACATACGCGCGGCAGCGGCCGTGGTCCTGCACCGACGCGGCGCCAATGGGGCAAAGGAGGCAAGGGCCGGTCGCGGCAGATCGTGCGCGTGTGGCCGCGCAGCAGCAGAGGCGCGGCAGTGTAGGCACGTGCGGGACCGCGTAGCACGACAGCGGGACGCGACCAGCCAGGCCACAGCCAAGCCGGGGCCGGCTAACGCGCTGTGCAAAACACGCGCGCGGCGCGCCCGAGCGCGGCGGGGCAGCTCCGCGGACGTGGTGACCGCGGCCAAGGCTCAAATAACCAACAGCAGTGCCAACTGCGATACTTCGGCACGCTAATAACTAACACCGATCCGCTCAAATCCCTCCAAGCGCTACACCAATGCACCGTCTACTCTTAGCTGCAATCAACAATGCCGGACACAGCTATAGAGTTTAACTATATTTTCCAAAAATTGGTTGCCAAAATGGTATTGTCGTCAGGTTATCGGACGCGCTCAAAGCAGTCATAAAATCCGAATTTAAATTCCGAAATCAGTTTTGGAGCTAACACAAAAAAAAAAATTATTGCACCACGTTTATTTTCTGTGAACAGCGCTGCATTCCCATCTACTAAACTTACACTTCGAACCTTATATAAAGGCTACAAGCAAGTTATATTTTATTTCCATTTATAAAAATGTTTTCCGTGCCTAGCGATTAACTACATGTCCCATCTTTCTTATTACGATTTTCCCTTTAACGTGCTTACGCACCCGTAACTAACTTACGATATTTATTTGACTTCCCTCAACCGCAAAAGCTAGTCGCCTAGGATTAGTTCATCATTGCATGTAAGTTTTTTTAAAAAAAAGCCTAACAAAAATCGAGGAACTCGTATAGGTAATTCCCTCCGGCCTTAACCTCGTGGCTAAGCACGCTTGTAACGCCAAGGGTGCTACACACAACCTCTATGGTGTCTTGAGTGCAAAACAAAATGGCCTTATGATTATACCTTTATCTTGAGCCCATTTTGTTTTTCCAAAAGATATGATCCACTTCATATCATCACATGACCGTCTCGATCCATCGACCTTGACTTCGCTTGCTCTTCACCGTTGCATCGGTCCGTTGGCGCTAAGTCTTGCTCAAGCTTCACCATCGCATGGTCCTTCGCTTCGAAGCCTCGACTTGCCCTTCACCTTCACAACCGGTTCATCGAGCCAAGTATCATCTCGGTCTTCATCATCTTGGTCACATGAGTTAATGTCATGTCTCATATTCAATGACTATCTTTATCTAAATCATCCACTTAGATACAAAGGTTAGTCCTACGTTTTATCAATTAGCCAAAACCAAACTAAAGACTTTCAACCATGAAAAGAATCCCAACCATGGCAAACACAGCAACGGCAGGGTCGGTGGCTTCCACCATGGGCCTCGTGTCGCGGTCAAGCAGCCGCAGCAGCAGCGGGTGCGTCAGCTGGAGCCAGTCGTCCAAGAGCGCCTCCTCCGACCAGGGCGCCGCCGCCGGGCCGCCGCGGCGCTTGGTGTCGAGCAGCGTGTTCTACGCGCACCCGAGCCCGTCGTCGCAACTGTGCTCGGTGCAGCCGCGCCGTAGCACCGGGTCCGCCGCGTGGGGCCTATTCCGCCTCGGCGTCGTCGACGTCCCTGACGTGTACCCACCGCCGCCGCACCCCACGACTGATGCCAACCACGAGCACCGCGCGACAAAGGCGAGCCCCACGACGCGAGCTGGAAGCAGAGCACCGCGGCGATGATGAGGAACGTGTACGTGTGGACACCCCCCCGTAGACGACGCCGGCAGCGTGGCCGTGGCAGCGGCAGCCACCCCTGCCAGGCTCGCCCCCGACCCCAACGAGCTCCTCAGATGGCCGGAGATGGAGCTCGCGACCAGTAGAGAGCCACGTCGCATCCTACTTTTTTTTCGAGAACGTGCAAGACATGTATTTCATTAAGCAGAGGAAAAAGAGTTGCGTTACACGTCCACAGTAATCCTTAGATTACAAAAAAAAAACATCCCCAGAACAAACGCCACGCCCTACTGGATGGCTGCACGAGAGCCGCACCACGCCCTACATGATGGCAGCACGCCGCGCCGCTGCAAGCTGCGCTTAGGGGCTGGTCGCGAGCCGCGCTACGGCCTACTAGCGGTCGCACGCCGCGCTTGGAAGCTTGCTAGCCGCCGCACGCCGAGCGCGGACACGGCCTGCTCCACCCCGACGCCGTGCCAAGCTGCCGACGCCGAGCCTCATCATGGCCTTGACATCCCTAACGCCACCAGACCACCCCCATCCGGCGCTCGACACCGCCGCGCCTTCCTCTTCGTCGAGCCGCGACCCCGCGGACGTGCCTCGCCTCCCGGAGCTATGACCGCGCCACCGTGATGCCGTGCTCAGCTTCATCCTCGTCGAGCCTCACCTGAGCCCATCCTCACCAGCGTCGCGCGTCGTCTGCTCTTTCCTCGCAGAGCCACAGACGCCATCGAGCATGCCACCGCCTCGACATCCTTCCACCCCACCAACCCAAGCCGCCATGGCCGCGCCTTGCTCAACCACGGCACCACCTTTCACAACGAGATAACGGTGCCAGGCAGAAGGCCTCCATGGCACGGCGGTGGCCATAGCACGCGCACACGCCTGTCGGACTCCCGCACGAGGGTCCGCAAGGAACGAGGAGTGCGCAGCGGCAGCCATGGCACGCGCGCACGAGGCCCTGCGAGGAGGAGCGAGGGGCTACGATGGTGGGCTCCCTTAGCACCGCGAGGAGCATGCAGCGGTGACTGGACTCCAAAGCACGATCGTTGAAGCTTCACGGCGCAGCGGCGGCGGGGAGGGTGCAGTCTGCGACGGGAACAAACACAAGGAAGAAGGAAAAGAAATCTGAGGGCATTTCAGACTTTTTGCCACTGCAGTTTGACACCGTTTGAGGAAAACTGGACGGAATGGCTTGGGAGAAAAAAAAAAGTAAAGTGTCATGGCACCAGGGTGCGTTTGAACTTTTTAGTGGGATGTAGACCTGAAGCATCTTTCATAATAGCACATAGGTAAAAGGCTTGAATAAATTGGCTGCATCATCAATGCAAGCGTCGACGCCGGTTCTGAGCTCGAATCTCGATAGCCGTTGGCAAGTGGCAACATCGAGGACATGGGAACAGGAGGGGCATGGAGGCTGCAGATGCTCTCGCCTCGGCTTTTGGGCCTCCGTCCGCATCGGCACATGCGCGACCTTCGCAAGAAGCTTGCCTGGACTCTTCAAGCTCGGCTGCGCGGTTGCTCTAGGTTCAACGTCGCCTAGGGCTCTCCTTCCAATCTCTGGTGGGGCCGTGGGGGCAAAGCTGAATGCCCCAGCCGGTCGTCAAGCCACAGGCGTGAATAAGGGCGGTTGCGCGCGATGGTCGTGGCCGCTAGAGTTTTCACTTTCGAACGCACTCGAGAACGCCCTAGAAAAGATGAGCATGCAGCCCGCATCACGGTGGCATGGTCCGAAGCACTTTTTTTTGCCCGGGCCAAGCACGGCATGGCCCGATGCACTAGGTCATGCTTGGGCCGCACTCTAGGCCCGTGGGCTGGCATGACACGGCTCACATTTTTGTGGCAGGCCCGGTGACCACCCTGGCCTGCTAAGAGCCCACCAGCCTCTCTTAAAAAAACAGCCCACCAGTGGCACCCTAACCCTAACTTGCTTTCCCCACCCCACCGCCCCACCCGTCCCGCGCGCTGCACTCTCCACTCATGACCGTGAGCCACACGAGGTAGGGAGGCAGCGATGCGCTCAGGCCCTTCTCTCTCCCATGCCAGCCTTTCTCTCTCGAACTCATACCCCTCTCTCCCAGCTGAGCGTGGTCGCCTCGCCACCTGCAGCCACCCTCCGCCTCCGCTGATCCGCGCAGTACCGACGGCCATGGATGCCGCCTCCCGCTCGCGCGACGCGAGCGCGGCCGGCCCCGAGCTATGTCTCGATGTGGCGGCGACGCTCCCCCCGGTTCCCCTACCACGGCGACCACGACGGCACGGCCCCCTGCGCGGCGACCGGCCTCGAACGACGGCGGCCTCCTCCACGGTTCCCCTGCCATGGCGACCACGACGGCACGGCCCCCTGCGTGGTGGCCGGCCTCGAGCGGCGACGACCTCCTCCACGCCTTGGCTCGCAGCTATCGCCTCCCTTCCCTAGCGGGCTTTGGGCCGGCCCGGTGCGCTATTGGGCCCGTGCTTTACGGGTCGGCCCGGCACGAAAAGTGGCCCGACAGGCTATGCCTGGGCTATCGGGCAGGCACGAAGGACTAGAGCGGCACGGCCCGGCGGCCCACTAGGCCTTACCGTGCCATGCCCTACCGGGCCTAGCACGGGCCCGTGCCGGGCGGCCCAAATGCTCAAACTCGAAAACTTGTTGCCGTGTTCAGCTTTTGATTGCCTCCACTGATCAAAATCTAACGGCGGAGAGACACGTGGCAAAATAATAGGCTAGAGTCATTGGTGCATATTTCGTCTATTAAAGGGCGTCCCCAGCGGGACTGAAATAGTCTAGATGAAGTGCTATCGGTTAGAACAAGGATGGAGCAGGCGCGCTAGCGACTGAGTCCTAGCTAGTCTCGCACGTTTCTCGACGAAATCTCTCTCACAGTATTCACGGCTCTGCACTCTCACATTCTTTTTTTTTTCTTTTTGTTTCTGTTGGTCACGTAGCTAGCGATTTCTGCATTGGCCGTGTTTAGATCCCGACTTTGGGCGCCCGATTCGGGCACTGTAGTACGGTGCCCGTGTCGAAACACAATAGCAATTTTTGTTTTTTTAGTGCAAAAATTATCCAAAAATTGATTAATTAGACTCAAAATGTTCGTCTCGCAAAGTACAATAAAACTGTGCAATTAGTTTTTGATTTCATCTATATTTAGTACTCCATGCATTTACCGACATTTTGATGTGATGGAGAATCTCCTTTTTGTATAGTGAAATTTAGGGTGGAATTGGGAACTAAACAAGGCCATTGTTGTTGTGGACGGATAGGGGGTGTTTGGTTCTTTTTTTTAATACCTATCACATCGAATGTTTGACATATACATGGAGGGTTAAACATAGACTAATTACAAAATTAATTGCATAGATTGAAATTAATTTACGAGATGAATCTATTAAACCTAATTAATTCATTATTAGTATCCAAACACCATATAATCAACCCTATAATCAACACTTATTAAAATTTAACTGGACGAACCAAACAAGCCCAAGAGACGTGGGAGGAGATGGTGCAGGCCCAACTCCAAACCAACCCAGCAGCACCTTTTCTTCTCTGAGGCAGTGTTTAGATCCCTCGAACTTTTAAAAATTTTACAAGATTCTCTGTCACATCGAATCTTTAGACGCATGCATGGAGTATTAAATGTAGGTAAAAAAATAACTAATTGCACAGTTTGTCTGTAAATGTCGAGACAAATCTTTTGAGCCTAGTTTGTCCATGATTAGATAAATTTTACCAAATAACAACGAAAAGTGCTACAGAAATTTTACACCAACTTTTACACCATCTAAACACTGGATCAATCTCTCTCGCTCTCGGACTCTCCGGTGGTTTGTTCACTCCACCTGACTTGACCGCTCACGGCACGCGGCCCAGCTCTTCCAATAGACGCACGCACTGCCGACATGCAAGAATTCCACCACTGAGATGCGGGCCTAAACGTTTGTTGGTCTAATGTGTCAGTGATAGATAAGGTGTGTGGGTCCGTGTGGTACAGAGAATGCGGCAAGTTGACTTCGATTACGACTGCCTCGCTTCCGCACTCCCCATCCGGCCATTTCCCCCACGCACCAACTGCTTGGCATTTTCTCAGCCCATTTTTCATTTCTTCACTTTTTCAACAAGCTTAAAAAAACTTGGTTCAATGAAAAACTCGATTAATGCCAAACATGGCCAAAACGCGGTAGTACATATGATGATATGTAACCTCGGAGAGCTTGAAATTCCAATATTGATAATAAGGTATTAAATCATAAAAAACACACGGACACGGTATTACATGTTGTAATTTGTAAACTACACTGCATGTTGTAGACTACCCTTTTGGGGCAGCCCATATACTCTCCTCCATCAAAAATATGCTGACCATTTCGCGCATAAAATATATAAACATATAGTCCTATTAATAAAAAATAGACTGAATGGGCTCCAAAGTCAAATTTGTCAAACCAAAGTGCATCCTTTTTGTTCATATTTGTGACGCGGCACCTTTAAAAAATGGAAACCGAACGTGTCCCGAGTGCCCACCGCAACCGCAAATTCCACAAGTGCGCAAAAGGCAGCACGCTCAGCAGTCACAGTCAGCAGCAGCAAAGCGCGTCGTGTCGTGCCAATCCCAACTTGGATACCACTCGGGGCCTGTTTAGATCCTAAATTCTCCCCAAATTTCACTATAGAAAAACAAGATTCTCCATCACATCAAAATGCCGGTAAATGTATGAAGTACTAAATGTAGATGAAATTTAAAACTTTGCACAGTTTTATTGTACTTTACGAGACAGACATTTTAAGTCTAATTAATTAATTTTTAATAATTTTTTGCACTAAAAACAAAAGTTGTACCGTGTTCCGACACCGTCATCGTAACTACAGTACCCGAATCGGCCCCGAATCGCTGGCTGGCGATGGACTCCACCAGGGCTCTGTTTAGATGCCAAATATTTCCCTAAATTTCACTATGCAAAAAGAAGATTCCCCGTCACATCAAAATGTCGGCACATGTATGAAGTACTAAATGTATATGAAATTAAAAACTAATTGTACAGTTTTATTGTACTTTGCGAGATGAACATTTTGAACCTAATTAATCAATGTTGAACAATTATTACCAAATAAAAACAAAAATGCTACAGTGCCAAACAGTAATTTGGTCTACCCCAATTTGGGGAACTAAACACGGCCCAGGAGGAATCAGGTCGCCGGCAGACGCAGCAGCAGCACCATCGCGTCAAGGGCTGCTGCCACGGCCCCGCCTTTGCTGACCATGCCGGGCGGCGAACTCGCTGACGCCATCATGGGCGGCGTCGGCGGAGGAGGGGGAGGAGCAACGGACGGGGACCCCCGGGCCGCCCTCCTCCGTCTGGCTGCCCTCGGGGACCGCATGGCCGCCGTCCGGGGTCGTATCTCCGCCTCCATGTCGGGCGAGGCCCGGCCCCTCTCCTACGCCGACATCCAATCCGTCTCCTCCGAGATCTCCTCCGCCGCCCAGCTCGTCGTCCTCAACGCCGCCGAGCTCCTCGCTTGCTCCGTCCCCTTCCCCGCTCCACCACCTCCCTCCGCCGCTCCTTCTCCCGCTCCCGCTCCCGTCCGAGAGATCCCCGCTGTGGCCGCCGCCTCCGCCCAAGAGCAACAACCCCTGGAGGCCGCCAGGGGCGACGGCGGCGGCTACGAGATCGTGGAGCTCGACGCCGCCGAGCTGCTAGCGGAGCACGTCCACTTCTGCGAGATCTGCGGCAAGGGCTTCCGCCGCGACGCCAACCTCAGGATGCACATGCGCGCCCACGGCGACCGCTTCAAGACCCTAGACGCGCTCTCCCGCCCTGGCCACGGCCACGGCGGCCAGCCGCCCAAGCCGCCCGCTGGCAGCAACGTGCGCTTCTCCTGCCCCTTCGCGGGCTGCAACAGGAACCGCGCGCACCGCCGCTTCCGCCCGCTCAAGTCCGCGGTGTGCGCGCGGAACCACTTCCGCCGTAGCCACTGCCCCAAGCTCTACGCCTGCGAGCGCTGTGGCGGAAAGAAGCGCTTCGCTGTCCTGGCCGACCTTCGCAGCCACCTCCGCCACTGTGGGGAGGAGGCACAGTGGCGCTGCTCCTGCGGCACCACCTTCTCCCGCAAGGACAAGCTCTTCGGTCATCTCGCGCTCTTTGAAGGCCACACGCCAGCAATCACTAAGCCAAACAAGGATGTGGTGACAGGACCTACAGAGTCCACCATTGATGCTATGGAGGAAGTGGGGTTTGAAGAAGGCAATCCTGACCGGGAGGAGGATGAGGAGGGTGGTTATGATCCAGAGTTCTTCAAGGAGTGGATGGAGGAGTTTGGAGGTGGTGCTGGTGGCTCCAATTGGCCTGGACCAGCGGCAGCCGGACAATAGCAATGTTGCGAGGGCTAATTGGGTAAGGTAGCCTTCCCTCTGTTGTTGTCGCTTTGAATTTTTGTATGTGAAAATTTGGTGCAACAAGCTATGAAACGATGATAACATAGGATATGTGTGACTACTAGCAATTGCAAACTAGGAATATTTTGGTCATAGTATTTCTTGCAAAAATTAAAAATAAAGGCATCCAGCTTTGAGTTTGATTGATCCTGATAATGATTGAATCATAGATTGCATATCAAAATTCCGAGATATGACGCATATAAATATATTATGCCATGATCCTATGGCTATAGATTCTCTCTGCTAGATTGCAACTGGGCCATGCAACGCCATTCGGCAAGCCAACCAACCTAGTTGTGGATTGTGATGTTATGAATTTGTCAACTTGATAGTCTAGTAAGTCATCCTTTAATGTGTAAGATTCAGGTAAGTTTGGGTATCTTACACTCTTTTATGGAAATTCTCGTAAGTTAGTTTCTTAGTTAGGATGAATATGTGAGCCTCATATTTCACAACACTAGGTAAGGAATCAAACTGGGCAGTTTAACTATGAGGGAAAATTGTCTTTCTTTAGTTGGTGCACAGTGCACTCCTCTAGTTCCTTTCCACCTGTTTTTAACTCTGGCCTTTGTTGTATACCCTGATTCATAACTTTGTGGACAGAATGATTATGTGTGTAGCATTTCTGAAGAGGCTCTTGTATTAGGTTAGGCCAGGCAAGTGGCACCTTAACATGGTATTTTTACAACTATAAATTCCCTTTTCACTGTATTTGACATCTTTTGGCCCTTTAAATGTGATATGACTAAGATGGTTGTTTCAGCCCCTTCATCATCCTTTTTTGGACTAGTTCTTGGACCTCATATGCTTTGTTCATGGTTCAGGTGATAAATAGTATAATTTGCTTTCCCTATTGTGATAGAATGTAAACGACTATTGAGTCTAGGGCTATCATCAAGAGATGAAGCTTCTTGTTAAACTTTTGCCTAGAACCAGCACGAATAACATGTAGCTTGAATTCAATGAAGGGTGCACTTATAAGTAAGTTTCATAAAGTACTCCCTCCGTTCCAAATTATAAGTCGCTTTGACTTTTTTGGTACATCCTTTTTGCTATGCATCTAGACATAAGATGAACCAAAAAAAGTCAAAGCGACTTATAATTTGGGACGGAGGGAGTAATATTTAGTAGGTTTTATCATGAATCTTTGACTGGAGATCTTCTTTGGGTTGACTTCAGTTGCCATCTACTTTTTCCCTTTTGGGCAAAGGTGGTTTTCTCACCCATCAATGCCAAGTATCGAACATCTGTTGGCTTGTTTTTGCTCTTCCATAACGTTACCACCGGGAGCATATGTGCACCCGTCGCTTTCTTCACAAGGAAGCTAGCGTTTTTGTCGTTATCATCTTTGTTCATTTCCTCTAGATGTGTTATCATCGTAATGCTTGTTAGCATAACTTATCTGCACCTTGCATTTCTCATTGTGGCTCAATGATGCATTACGTGATCACAGTTTTACTTTTCACCAGATTTTTACTCTGCTGTTATTGTATACCCTGATTCATACAATATCCAACTTTCTCATGTGGACAGAATCATTATGAATGTAGTGCTTCTGAACCGGCTCATGTATTAGGTTAGGGCAGTATGGTCTTTTACGATTATGGGTCCCTTTTTCTTATACCACAATGAACTTTTTTTTGTCCCCTTTAAATGGAGTATGAGTTAGATCGTTATTTCAGTCCCTCATCATATTCTTTCCCATTTTTTGGACAAGCCCTGAGACCACATTTGATTTGTTTATGGTTTAGGTGATAATTCTGTTATCCCTGTTTCGACGGAATGTAAATGACTAATGAGTTTATGGCGTTTATTTATAGATCAAACTTCATGATATTGAACTTTTGCCAAGAAGTCTGACTGGTGTGAATAAGATGTAGCTTGAGTTCAATGGGGTGCATTTATGAGTTTCACGAAGTCATATTTAGTAGCTTTCTGCTGACTTACTCGGAATCTCCTTTCATTTAATTTCAGTTGCCGCCTAGTTTTTCCCGTTTTGGACAAGGTAGTTTCTCACCTAACATTGCTAAGTATTGAACATCTACTAGTTTGGTTTTCGTCCTCTGCATTGTTGGAGATCTTTTCTGAATTCACTTCGGTTGTCTCAAGGGTTTTCTGTTTGTTTTTTGGACAAAGTTTTCTCACTCAGCAATACTCCCTCCGTCCCAAATTAAATCAACTTCTAGAGTTATCTAAGTCAAAACTATTTTAACTTTGACTAACTTTATAGAAAAGAGCACAAATATTTATGACACCAAATGAGTATCCTAGATACATCATGAAATATATTTTCATAATATACTTATTTGGTGTCATACCCTTTTCTATGTAGTTGGTCAAACTTAAGATAGTTTGACTTAGGGTGATTCTAGGAATTGATTTATTTTGGGACGGAGGTAGTACCAAATATTGAACATCTGTTGGCTTGTTTTTGCTGTTCTGCAATGAATGTTACCACGCGGAGCACCTATGCTAGTATTTTGTCATACTTTGGGATGGAGGTAGTACCAAATATTGAACATCTATTGGGTTGTTTTTGCTCTTCTGTAATGAATGTTACCAGCCGGAGTACCTATGCTAGTATTTTGTTGGTTTCTCTCACAAGGAAGCTAGAGTTTTGTCATTATATAATTTGTTACTTTCCTCTAGATGTGTTGTCATCATAATGCATGTAAGTATCAATGTATTCACCCTGTATGCCTTCATTTGTTTGTGGCTACTGGCAATTGCAAACTGGAATATTTTGGGCATAGAATTTCTCGCAAAAGGCATCCAGCTTTGAGTTTGATTTGTCCCAATAATGATTAAATCATAGATCTTATTGAAATTTGTATATATGATGCATATAAATGAATTATGCTATGATCCTATGACCTAGGTTTCAACTGGGCCCAGGCAGCGCTATTAGGCAAGCCAAGCAACCTAGTTGTGATGTTACGAATTTGTCAACTTGATTGTCTAGTAAGTCAATCTCATACAGAAAATGTAAGATTCAGGAAGCTTGGGCATCTTACACTCTTTTATGGAAATCCTCAAGTTAGTTCTTAGTTAGGATGAATATGTGAGCCTTATATATTTCACAACACTAGGTAAAGAATCAAACTGGGCAATTTAACTATGAGGGAAAATTGTCTTTCTTTAGTTGGTGCACTCCTCTGGTTCCTTTTCACCTATTTTTAACTCTGGCGTTTATTTTATGCCCTGATTCATAACTTTGTGGACAGAATGATTATGTGTGTAGCATTTTGAAGAGGCTCTTGTATTAGGTTAGGCTAGGCAAGTGGCACCTTAACATGGTATTTTACAACTGTGGATTCCTTTTTGACCGGTAATGGACATCTTTTGTCCCTTTAAATGCGATATGAATAAGATGGTTGTTTCAGTCCCTTCTTCATCGTCTTATTTTGGACCACATATGCTTTGTTCATGGTTCAGGTGATAAATATTATAATTTTGTCCCTATTGTGAAAGAATGTAAACGATTAATGAGTCTAGGACTATTATCAGAGATGAAACTTTTTTGTTAAACTTTTGCCAAGAACTCTGACTAGCACGAACAACATGTAGCTTGAATTCCATGGTGGCTGCACTTATAAGTGAGTTTCATAAAGTAATATTTAGTAGGTTTTATCATGGATCTTTCTGCTGACGATTGGAGATCTTCTTTGGGTTGACTTCAGTTGCTGTCTAGTTTTTCCCTTTTTGTGTAAAGGTGGTTTTCTCACCCAGCAATGCCAAGTATTGAACATCCGTTGGCTTGTTTTCACTTTTCCACAATGTTACCACCAGGAGCATCTATGTACATTTTGTTGCTTTCTTCACAAGGAAGCTAGTGTTTTTGTCGGTACCATCTTTGTTCTTTTCCTCGAGATGCGTTATCATCATAATGCTTGTTAGCATAGCTTATTGTAGACCTTGCATTCTCATTGTCGCTCAACGATGCATTACGTGATTACAGTTTTACTTTTAACCAGATTTTTACTCTGGCCGTTAATCCATTATTGTATGCCCAGATTCATACAATATCCAACTTTCTCATGTGGACAGAATCATTATGTATGTGGTGCTTCTGAAGAGGCTCACATATTAGGTTATATCAGTATGGTCTTTTATGATTATGGGTCCCTTTTTCTTATACCACAATGTTTTTTTTTTTGCCCCTTTAAATGAAGTATGAGTTATTCGAAGCCGTCTCTCTGCAGAATTTCTGCGGGGGTAAGACTTTGCTTCGGTTATTCCCTTCCCCAGACCCCACTCGTGTGGGAGCCTCTAGCCTACCCCAACTTGCTTGGGATAAAAGGCTATGTTGTTGTTGTTGTTGTTGTTGTTAGATTGTTGTTTCAGTCCCTTCATCATCTTCTTCCCCTTTTTTTTTGACAAGTCCTGGGATCACATTTGATCTATTTATGGTTAGGTGATTATTTTGTTATCCCTGTTTCCATGGAATGTAAATGACTAATCAGTTTAGGGCGTTTATTTAGAGATGAAACTTCATGTTGTTTAACTTTTGCCAAGAACTCTGACCGGTGTGAAACTGTGAATAACATGTAGCTTGAGCTCAATGGGGTGCATTTATGAGTTTCATGAAGTCATATTTAATAGGTTTTATCGTGGAATCTTTCTACTGACTTACTTGGGATCTCCTTTCATTTAATTTCAGTTGTCACCTAGTTTCCCCTTTTTGGACATGGTAGTTTTCTCACCTAGCAATGCTAAGTATTGAACATCTGCTGGTTTGGTTTTCGTTCTCCCACATTGTTGGAGATCTTTTTTGAATTGACCTCAGTTATGCGGGTTTTTTTTTGGACAAACTTGGTTTCCTTGTTCAGCAATACCAAATATTGAACATCTATTGGCTTGTTTTTGCTCTCCTGCAATGAATGTTATGACCCGGTGCACCTATGCTAGTATTTTGTCAGTTTCTCTCACAAGGAAGCTAGAGTTTTGTCATCGTATAATTTGTTCCTTTCCTCTAGATGTGTTTTCATCATAATGCATGATAGTGTCAATGTTTTCACCCTGTATCCTCCATTGTGTCTCGACAATGGATTACATGCTTATAGTTTTACTCTCTTACAATGCACACGAGAGTAATCTGCTTGTAAGGAAAGTTATTCATGTAAATCTTTGTTTTCCCTCTTTTTTCTCGAAAATAGCTGCCAGGACTTCTGCCAGGCAAATATATTAATAGAGGAGAGAAAAGTGCCAAAGTACAAATGAAGAAAGGCGTAACTACAACAAAGGCCCAAATGAGGATTGTTTTCCCTCATGGAAATGTAAAGGATTCATATATGTCTCAGGATATTGTGTGTTCGATTTAAAATGGCTAAGAATATGAATTAAAATCCTTTGTGCTTGTTTGCATATGAATGTACTAAATTCATTTTGTGGATAATTTTTTTAAATAAATACAATCATTCTGACTATGAAACCCATTCTCCTGTAGATGGTTTGGCAAGATACATCAGCTTACATCAAGTGACCAGGAGGATCAATGAAGACTGAAGAAAGGTGATAGTAAAGAAAAGAGGTGCTTCGGGAGTCATAATTTGTAGGGTTTCTCTTTACCATTGTGTTTGTGGGTTCGTTCTAACCAGTAACTTGTATGGTATGGTGCGTGTGTTGTTCTGTTGCTGTTCAATGGGCCTCTCCCTTGCCATTCTCGGTCGTTTTCATGCCATCCTGTGAATTTGTGATCTATCTGTTACCCGTTAATGGTAATACAGCGGAGAAATGAGTTATCATATGTAAGCGTTCTCCTTTGTTGCTAAGGCCCTGTGATCCTGTCGGATGCAAAGTATTTTGGGAGTTTAAGAAAAATACTATGGTTTTGTGAAATAATTTGGTTTTAGAGTGTCATGATGTGTTTGGATGCAACAAACTATGGTTTTCAAATTCATAGAACTGCTAAAATTGTAGTCTTCTCTTGAGTTCTATGAACTCCATTACTCTTTTTTCCTAAACCATGGTTTTGCATGTCTAGGTTTTAAAAACTGCAGTTTCTTCGTATTACAACATTTAAACAAGGCCATGAAAATAGGTTTGATTGGTTGCTTGCATAAAGCTATTCATAATAGCTTATACAAGACAAGTGTATGCAATTAGCTGGTGTTTGGTTCGTCTGTTTAGCATCTATGTATTGTTATAAGTCTATGATTGATTGTCTGCATAAGTTTTTGTGAAAGTAATTGTCTGCATAAGTTTTTTTTGTGAAAGTTATTGTCTGCATAAGTGGTTATCCACAAACGGCTCGGGCGCCCGTGCAGCAGCAACTTAGGACACGTTTGGCTGCACATATTCCTCTCAATGCATGCACGCTGAAGTGAATTATGATAGAAATTAGTTAAATTAGTTGTTTTTCACTTAAATATATATAGATTGAGATAGATGAGTGTAGCCAAATGGATAAGACCTTACGGGAGCCGCCGCCGCCGGCGTCTCACGTAGGTAGCCCAAGCAGCTAGCCTCACTCCGATATACTACCGGTGAAGCGAAGCAGCAAGGGTGAACGTCATCTGTAATCTGATTACTACAGTAGAAAAAGATTGTAGGTGCACCCAAACAAGCAAATTAGAATGAAATCGTATTCGTTACCATTCTACTTGGAACTAGAATTAGAATTCAATCACTAGAATCAGATTCATTTCTTATGATCCATCAAATAAGGGTCTGTTTAGTTCCTGAAAATTTTTGGAAAACGCTACTGTAGCAAATTCGTTGTTATTTGACAAATATTATCCAATCATGGACTAACTAGGCTTAAAAGATTCGTCTCGTGAATTTCGTCTAAACTGTGTAATTAGTTATATTTTTTATTTATATTTAATGCTTCATGCATGTGTCTAAAGATTCGATGTAACGGGAAATCTGAAAAATTTTGCAAAATTTTTGGGTAACTAAACTGGGCCTAAGCGCGAATGCAAATTGGAGCGGAGGGTAGGCAACATTATTGAAAGTTTTGAACATGTATCGGTCTCCTGTCGAAAGGACGGAACTGTGACACAAATTCAACCGGTTAGACAGGAATCGCTGGCAGTGACATGACGTCCAACGATCAGACAGGCATCGCTGATCAGCTACTGGCGGGGACATGATGTCCACTGATTACAAACAATGACATTTAAGGGCATGTTTAGTCTAGGGGCAGTAAAGTTTTTGGGTATTGTACCACACGTGTTACTATAGCGATTAGTGTTTAATCATAGACTAATTAGACTTAAAAGATTTGTCTCGTAAAATACATGCAAATTGTGCAATTAGTTATTTTTTATCTATATTTAATGCTCCATGCATATCTCCAAACATTTGATGGGATGTGGTGTAAAGTTTTTTTGTGGGAATAAACACCCCCTAAGACAAGCAATGACATTTCGGTGGTGTTGGTTCCACCTCCTAAACTTTAGTCGTTGTCACATCAGATGTTTGAAACATACATGGAGTATTAAATATAGACTATTTACGAAACGTTCAGATTGAGACTGTTTTACGAGATGAATTTTTTTTTATCCTAATTAGTCCATGATTTGACAATGTGGTGCTACGGTAAACATGTGCTAATGACGGATTAATTAGGCTTAATAAATTCGTATCGCAGATTACTGACGGATTCTATAATTTATTTATTTTTATTAGTATCCGAACACCCCATGCGACACCCCCATGTGACACCTCGTAAACTTTAGTCACCGGATCAAACACCCCCTTGGTCATTCGGTTCCAGCCGAAGATCCCTCTTGTACTCCCTCTATCCAGAAAAGAGTGCAGCTATGGCTTGTGTGCCAACATAAGTGGTTCACATTTGATTAAATTTTTAGTGAATACTATTCATATTTACGGCTCCAAAATAATTTATTATAAAAAATACATTTCGTAGTTAATCTAATGATATTTATTTGATATCATAAATATTGATATTTTTTTATCTATAACTGATCGAACTTAGGATACTAAATCTGGGCCCTGTTCGCTTGTCTTATAAGCCGTAATTTTTCAGCCAACGAACAGTATTTTTCTTTCACAACAAATCAGCGAATAATACTTTTAGCCATGTCTTTTCAACCAAGCGAACAGGCTGCTTGACAGTGTGCTACAGTTACATTCTTTCCTGGATGGAGGGACGAGGGAGTACATATTTTCTCTCTGCTTAGATCCCTCAGATTCCTCTGGTACATACTCTCTCTCCCTAAATAATAGATTCTCCCTGAATAAATAGATGTATAGATGCCAAATGACCACATTAACCTTGATTAATTTGAGTTCCATCATTAAGGGCCTGTTTGGTTTGGGTGTTAAAGTTTAACCAACACTGTAGCACTTTCGTCTTATTTAACAAAAAGTTTCCAATTTTGAACTAATTAGTCTTAATAGATTCGTCTCGTAAATTACTCCTAATCTATGTCGACATGCATACAATTAGTCTACATTTAGCACTTCATGCATTTGCCGCAACATTGATGTGATGGGAGTTAAACTTTAACACGTTATAACCAAACGGGGCCTAAGTTGCATACTAATCGGTGTTTGGGTTATGTGTCGCCGAGCAGCCAAGCTGCAGCAAAATTAGGCTGTGTTTAGTTCCATTGAAAAGTGTATTATGCAAAAAAAAAAAAGATTTCCCGTCAATTCAAACTTGCGATACATGTATGAAATACTAAATGTGGATAAAATCAAAAACTAATTGTACAGTTTGGTTGTACTTTGCGAGACGAACATTTTAAGCCTAATTAGTCAACGATTGGACAATTATTATTCAATACAAACGAAATACTACAATGTCGCTACAATGAATTTGTTTGCTCTAAATTTAGGAACTAAACACAGCGCAACGGAAGGGGATGCGGCAGTAAATAGGATGGGAATATGAGAGGTATTAAATGGATCGCTGAACCGTCATCTTTCAGGAATCGACTATTTGTCAACAAATGTTTGCTTCCGGATTGATTCTTTTAAGACAGAGCGAGTATTTCTGCTAATTCAGTTGTTTAGCCTGGCACCCCGTAGTTAATACTATAGTACTCCGTCCGAGTCGTTTAGCCTCTCCTAATTCCAGTTCAAAAGCCATGTGCGTTTGAGCCTATTCGATGGCTCCACTAGCTTTCACGACATTGAATAGGAAGCGGTCGCTCACACGACGGCCGGCCGTATGGTCTGTGAAACCGTGACTGTTCATGTTCGTTTAGATTTCAGAATTCTCCCCTAAGGGTGTGTTTAGATGGTTGTAAAGTGTGTGTAAAGTTCTTGTAGCACTTTTCGTTATTATTTGGTAAAATTTATCCAATCATAGACTAACTAGACTCAAAAGATTCGTCTCGACATTTACAGACAAACTGTGCAATTAGTTGTTTTTTTACCTATATTTAATGCTCCATACATGTGTCCAAAGATTTTATGTGACGGAGAATCTTGTAAAATTTTTGGAATTTTGAAGGAAGTAAACATTGCCTAAATTTCACTATGCAAAAAGAAGAATCCTCGTCACATCAAAATACCGGCATATATATGGAGTACTAAATATAGATGAAATCAAAAACTAATTGCACAGTTTTGTTGTATTTTGCGAGACGAATATTTTAAACCTAATTAATCAATGTTTGGACAATTATTACCAAATAAAAATAAAATTGCTACCGTGTGACATGACACTTACTGTGCAGAGTTTGATTCCAAATTTTGAAATCTAAACGAGACAGCTCAACGAATGGACACCGTTCCTTTATTGGCGTTCTAGTGGACTGCCGACAGCTCAACGAGACATCAATGCGGCCAACAAATGGACACCGTTCCTGTGCACTACAGTCATGCCCCTCTCCTCCTATATGCCCGTGTTTAGATCCGGAATCGGCACAGTCGATTTGGATCTGCGCGCTACAGTGTTTCTATCGAACACTGTAGCGTGTTTTGTTTTTTATGCAAAAAATTGTCCAAAAATTGATTAATTAGACTTAAAATGTTCGTCTCGTAAAGTACAACAAAACTGTGCAATTAGTTTTTGATTTTATCTACATTTAGTACTCCATGCATTTGCCGACATTTTGATGTGATGGAGAATCTTCTTTTTGCATAGTAAAATTTAGGGGTGAAATTAGGAACTAAACAAGGGCTATATTCAATTTCTGGGCCCGCCCCTGGGCAGAGTAGATCGACTATCAGTCGTATTGCTCCATTCCAACTCCGGTGCGATTTTGCTCCAGGCGCGCGCGAGCAGAGCATTGGTATACGTCGGAGCGCGCATGGCGACGCCGGCGAAGCCTCACCTTGTGTTCTTCCCGTTCCCGGCGCAGGGCCACGTCACCCCGGCATTCCAGCTCGCCACGCTCCTCCACCTGTGCCACGGCTTCGACGTCACCTTCGTCCACACCGAGCAC
Organism: Saccharum hybrid cultivar R570; assembly: GCA_038087645.1. Classification (NCBI taxonomy): domain Eukaryota; kingdom Viridiplantae; phylum Streptophyta; class Magnoliopsida; order Poales; family Poaceae; genus Saccharum; species Saccharum hybrid cultivar. Next base: position 1,524,371 of record JAQSUU010000191.1, on the reverse strand, counting down.
AACCGCCGGCGCCTCCTCCGCGCGCGCGGGCCGGACGCGCTGGCGGGATCCCCCGGGTTCCGCTTCGCCGCCGTCCCTGACGGCCTGCCCGCGTCAGACGAGGACGCGGCGCAGGACATGCCCGCCCTGCACTTCTCCCTCTCGACGGCGGTCCCGCACTTCAAGAAGCTCGTGCTGTCTCAGCTCCTCCCCAGCCCCGCGGCGAGCTGCTGCTGCCTCATCTCTGACGTCGACCACATCCTGCGTGCGGCCGAGGACATCGGCCTGCCCTGCGTCAACTTCTGGATCACGAGCGCCAGCTCGTTCATGGCTTTCCAGCAGTGCCAGCAGCTCGTTGCCAAGGGCCTTGTTCCTCTCAAAGGTAATGGAATAGTGCTACTTGCTTCGTTTCTTGGACAAAACTAACAGTTGCTTTGCTGTACGCACGCACGCAGATGCTGAGCAGCTGAGGAATGGATACCTGGACAGCACGGTCATCGACTGGGTGCCGGGGTTGCCGGCGTCCATGCGCCTGAGGCCTGGTTTAGTTCAGTGAATTGGGGAGAAAAACACTGTATCAGAATTCCTGTAGCATTTCATTTTTATTTGGTAAAAATTATCTAAATTTTGATTAACTAGGCTTAAAATGGTCTGTCTCCCCGAGCTTCATCCGCACCACGGACCCGGACGACGCGGGGCTCGCCCTCACCCTGCGCACAATGGAGTGCCACTGCACCGTCCCATCCGCCGTCATATTCCACACCTTGGAGGAGATGGAGAGCCACGTCATGAGCGCGTTGTCGGCCATCCTGCCGCCTGTCTACGCCATCGGGCCGCTACCGCTGCTCCTCTCCGGCGCCGGCGCCGGCGATCCGGCCACCGACGCGTCGGCGGCCTCCGGCACCAGCAGCCTTTCCAAGGAGAACCGCGCTTGCCTGGACTGGCTTGACGGCAAGCGGCCCAACTCCGTGGTGTTCGCGAGCTTCGGGAGCCTGGTGAAGCTGACCCACCAACAGTTGGTAGAGCTCGCGTGGGGGCTGGCCAACAGCGGCTACGAGTTCCTGTGGGTGATCAGGAGCGACCAGCAGCTGGTCAACGGCGGAGCCGCCAATGCCGCCGCCGCCGCCGTCCTGCCGCCGGAGTTCTTGGCGGAGACGGAGGGGAGAGGCTGCGTGACGAGCTGGTGCCCGCAGGAGGCGGTGCTCCGGCACGAGGCGGTCGGCACGTTCCTGACGCACTGCGGGTGGAACTCGATGCTGGAGAGCGTCTGCGCCGGGGTGCCCATGCTGTGCTGGCCGTTCGTGGGCGACCAGCAGCCTAACAGCAGGCTCGCGTGCACGGAGTGGCGCGTCGGCGTGGAGCTCGGCGAGGACCCCAGTCGGGAGGAGGTGGCGACGGCGATACGCCAGGTGATGGGAGGGGAGCGAGGGGAGGAGCTCAGGAGGTCGGCGGCGGAGTGGAAGGAGAAGGCCGCTCTCGCGGCACGGCCAGGTGGCGCCTCTTGGGTAAATCTGGAGAAGCTAGCTAACGAGGTGCTTGCTCCTCTGGTAGCAGCGCACAAGCATCGAATTCGTTGTTAGTACTGATGGTCTTGTGTTCCGACTGTTGTTTAGCTTTTCCCTTTCCAGTTTCTAAATTTCATTTCAGATGCTCCTCTCTCTCGCGTCTCTTTTTTTTCTGCTGCAGGCCTGCAACTATGCTGATTCCCATGTTCGTTTGTCTTATAATTCGTACTTTTCAACTTATTTTTTAGCTGAAACAGTATTTTTCTCTCACGATAAATCAACGAACAGTACTTTCAATCTGGACTTTTCAGCCAAGCGAACGGACTACTACTCCCAGTATGCCCAGCGGTGGATCCTCAGTGTGACACACACGGCATGGTCGCATGGGCTCAAGAAGCGCTGGATTGCAAAAGCATGAAATCTAGGAGGTGCTTTGTTCAAATGTATCTACTCCAGGGTACCAAAATACCTGTAGACCGTATGTATACACTTGCAATCTTCTGCATAACGAAAAACGTGCCTCAGCACGATCTTGAAAAAAAATGTATACACTTGCAATAAAACGGAGGCCAACACAATGGTCGCCACCTGCCATACCAAGTAAACAGCCCACATAGAGCAGAAGCCCATCAGCATAAATGGATTGAAGTGTCAGCCCATCAATGTAAGGCGTTCTCTCGGAGCAACAAAAGGTACACAAGCCCAACTGTTATCACAGCAGCCAACAGCAGCTGAAATCATGATAACCACAAGCCGATTTGGCGATCTGCACGGCCGGTTTGTAGTAACTGCTTACAGCTAGAAACAACACCAGATCTGACAGCTTACCCCACCTCTAACTGCTGATCATTGTGGGTAGTGATCCGTACAGTAATTCTTGTCGCCCAGATCGTATCCGTAACTGCTGATCAACCGCTGTTCCAGCGCGTGGCACTACTCAAGTGCATGAACTGATGACCCTTCTTTTAACCGAAAAGAAGAAACAAGCTCGAGTAATCGACACGCATAACTAAAATCATCACCGAAATACTGATCCATCCGTCCGGAGCATATGAACAACGTAATCGTCTTCCAACACCTGCTACATCAATCTGCACTGCTCTAATGCCTACTTTTAATTTCTCTCCTGTTATGCAAGCAAAGCAAGCATCGTCGACCTCGCGATCGAGCATCTATGGCCATGGCCTGTCTAGCTAGGTTCTACGTAGACGACTTCTAGTAGTGGTTATGCAACACCGGCGCGAGGTTGGGCTTGTAGAGGCTCCTCCTCCTGAAGAGATCCCCGAACTTGCGCAGGATCGACCGCCTCTGCTTGATCTTGCGATTATTCATGCCGTGGTCCGTGGCGGCGTCGCCGTACTGGCCCTCCACGTTCAGGTGGTCGAACTCGTAGCCGTAGTCGTCCATGGCCGCCGCGGCCGCCGCCGCCGACTTGAGCTCCGCGAGGTTGCTCAGCGACGCGAACATCCGGTCCTTCCGGCCGCCCGGGACCAGCCTTCCGGAGTCCAGGAACGCCGCGCTCAGCTTGCCCTGCGCGTCTTCGCGCCTCCACTTCTCCACCAGCGGGATCTCCCGCTCTTTCGTCGCCGCGAGCTGGCCCTGGAGCTGCTCGGCGCGCTCCCTGGCGGCGGCCTCGCTGGCCCTGAGTCCCTCGTTGTCCCGCCGCAGGGCCTCCAGGGCGCGCTCTTTCTCCGCGACGGCCTCCTGCAGACCGGCGTTATCGGCTCCCGCGGCCTCGAGCGCCTCGGCGGCCGCGTTGGCCTCCTCGACCGCCTGCTCCAGCGCGCGGCGCAGCGCAGCGTTATCGTCTCCCAGCGCCCGTCGTGCCGCGTCGATCTCGGCGCTCTCCGCCCGGGCGACGGCGGCCTCCTCCTCGGCTTTGCGCGCGCGCGCCAGCAGCGCCTTCTCCCTGGCGCGCCACCCGGCCGCGGCGTCCTTCCAGTCGGCGTTGAGCGCGTCGACGCGCTCCGTGGCGCACCACAGCTCAGCCTCGGCGCCCTGGAGGAGGCCACGGAGCCGGTCGGTCTCGGCGTGGGCCGCCTCCAGCTCGGCCTGCGCGTCGCAGAGCCAGGACTTGACCTGCTTCGCCTCCATGGTGACCGCGGACAGCGCCGCGGTCAGCTCGTCCGCCGACTTCCGGCTCCGCTCCTCGGCCTGCGCGGACGCGCGGAGCCTGGCGCGAAGGCCGTTGATCTCCTCGTCCACGCCGCCGAACATGAGGTCCATGACGCTCCACTGATGCTGCGGCTGTGTCTGCGCCTGCGCCGGCGCGGCGGCCGGCTCGGCGGGGGCGCCCTGCTGCTGACGCAGCGCGGCGACCTCGAGCCTGGCCTCCTCGAGCGCGATCTTGGCCTGCTCCAGCTCCTTGGTCTGCTGGACCAGCGACTCCAGCATCTTCATCTCCCGCTGCTTGGCCGACGCCGCCTCCCGCTCCAGGAGCCGCATCACACGCTCCTTATTCGCGGCGCTGCCGTCGCTCACCCGCGGCGACTCCTCCATCTCCGTGGTCGTCGTCGTCGGCACGACGCCCTCCTCCGGCTGCGCCACCACCACCACCTCCTGCTCCGTCGCGCCGCCGCTGGCGTCGCCGCCGGCCTGAACTTGCTGCTGCGAGGCGATGAGCCCGTCACGTTGACACGTTTACTACAGCTGCTGCTACCATGCATTCCGTTCGCGTCTAACAGTAACATAGACAGAGAGAGGTAGGCGCCTCACCTGGGACTGGGAGACGACGAGTGGCGCGTACGTGGAGGTGGTGGACCTGCTGCGCTCGTGCCGAGGCTCCATCTGCCTGGGAGAGGGAGACAGAGGCGGAGGAGTAGTGGTCCACGGCCCGGATCCCCAGGACCTGGATCTGCACGGCGCGCGAGAACTCGTCAGGAATTCAGAGTGGGATCATCGGAATGCTGTGTCTCCGCGGGATGCATGGTCTCACTCTCACCTCGTCCTGGAAGACGACGGCTGCATCGATCGGCTCGGCAGGGAGTGTCCTCGCAACGCGGCCGGGAGAGCGAGGTGCGGCGGTGTCCGTTCTCTAGTAGGAGTACTCGCACACAACACAAAGCGCGATGACACGGAGCAGTTTTTTATAGCAGTGGGTGGCAACTGACGGTGGCATGAGATTATATATAAAATAAACAGATTACAACCGGGCAATCAAATCACACAAGAATTGAGCTGTGCAGTGCAGCTCGGGGTTTCATTGGGAGCAGGTGAGATTAAGAAAGAGACGCAGGCTTCACCTCCAACACGTCGCGTTGCGTGCGTACGTACTTGCGTGTGATCCCAGGCCCACCGTCGGGTTTTGTTGTTGTTTTTCTACTGATGACTACTGGCGGTATGCGCGCGTGATCCAATGGCGATGGGCTGCTAGTATCCGTAGATGTTTCCACCTGATCACTCAGGGAATGTGACGTGCACTTTGCTGCTCCTTGCTGCGTCAATCCGTTTACCACGGTGCTGCTGCAATAAACAGGATGATAATTAGGGCCTGCTTGTTAGAACTCCTTTCAGGCTACGGCTCCTTCGGCGAAGTCCTACCAAACGTTTTGTATGAAGAGCCGTTTTTTCAGTGAGGTCTGCCCCCCTTGATCTCTGACAGGTCGCTCGACGCCAAATATCTCCCTCTTGACTTGAGAGCCTTAACGCGATGCCGTCTACAAGCCAGAGCCGAGAGCCGCCAGTAACACCGCATCGCCTTTCTTGATCAGGCCGTTTGTTTTAGGCGAAGGCGGTGCAGCGGCGGCTACGCGGTCAGTAGATACATTATTTGGGCGCGGACGTCGCCCCCGGCCACCGATGTGTCGGCTCGGTACTGGCGTGACAGCGCCTGATGCTGAAATAACAAGAGGGAAAATGTGGATAGGTTTTTGTCACGGTTCGCTTTGTTTTAGTATATATATCGCCAATAAAAGGGGCGATTAGGTCACCACAGCTAGGTAGCATCAATCCTTGGCTCTCAAACCTGCCTGTTAGCTTGTTACGCGCTGAAAACTCAGGAAACTGTCGCCTTAATTAGCTCGCATGCCAGTTTTTTTTATTTTTTAGCCAATCAACACCAAATCCGTCTAGTCGTCTACTACTACTAGGTATCTAGTGTGAAGCTAGAGCATGGAGAGCGGTTATACAGGGTTGCTGGTTCCATGTGTCTGACGAGTGAAGAAGGGCCATCAAAGAGAGCGCCGAGCAGGCGCGGCGGCGTCAGCGAAAAGCGACGTCGAGCGGCGGCAGTCGCGTTCGCGTCATCCCACTGGATGGATGGCCGCGGACCACTGGACGTGCTCGCTCGCATCACCCTTCACCTGCTAGACTAGACACGATAAACTTGTTGCTCGCACAGACGCCGTCGTCGGATCCGATGGCAAGTGGTCGGCGTACGTCCATTTGACGGTTTCTTTCACCACAGACAAGGTGCGTCGGTCTGTCCTGTCCAGTCGTGCGGGAGAGCTCTTGCTTGGTTCACAAAAGGCTCTGGCCTGCCAGGCAAGTGATGAAGAGGCAAAAGGCAAGGCAACGCCCACCTTCCGTTTCGTGCTGCTTAGTACGTACGGCTTCAGGTTCAGGTAGACAGGCACAGGCAATCCAACGGAACCGACGAATCATCATGACAAGCACTCTGCTTAGTACGTAGTACGGCTGTACGAGCAGTCGAACGAACGCTTCTTTTTTCCGAAAGCAATGGCAACAGCGATGCCCAAACCAGTGAAGGCGGAACTAGAACCAGAACAAACTGACGGGTGACGGGGGGACCGAGCCGCAGCTCGGTTGGTGTGCTCTCCCGGAGTGGAGGCCACCGGTCAGAGTTTGAGCCTACTCGAGCGTGTGCTTTTCCCACCGGTGATTTTCCCACCGGAAACGGTAGTTCCTATCCTGTGCTAGCATGGTCGAGATGACGTGTCCATGTGCAAAGCCTGGAAGACTTTGGATACCTTTCAGCCACTCTTCGTCAGGTGTATACCTTTTAGCCACTCTTCAGACATCCAATGTGACGGGGTGAAAATTTTTTAGGAGAAACTAAACACCCCCTTAGTACGTGAGTTCAGATAATACAGCTTAGCTTGTATTTAAAGAGTTGAGACAAAAAAAAAACTGACGGTGCGACATCAAGGCAGAGCAGCGCAAGGACTCAGACTCAGGCAGGGTGGGGGATCTGTGTGAGGGCCGACCTACCGATCAGGCGAGGCGATCTCGAGTACCAAGTACACACATTTGTTGGATTGGGCTTCCCTCCCATGGAGCTCAGTTGGATCGGCTGATCTTGCGGTGCACGGCCACCCGATATTCACTTTCAAACAATTCAGCCCACTTTAACTCGCAATGTTCCTTTCACAAAAAGAAAAAAGAAAAAAAAAAAGAATCGCAATGGAGACCGGAACGGCCGCCAGAGAAGTTGAAGAAACTGCACAAAACTGACAAACAGACGAATAGGATGAATATTCAGAGGTTCAGACAAACAAATCCATAGTTACGCCTGCTGGATACACGTTCAGCAACCCGGTGATATGTCACGACACCCGACTACACTCCAAATCGAAACGAATAAAAGACTCCGTGCAGACTCCAGACACGCGAACTGCCAATAGTATGCGCATTCGCTACTACGGCTACAGTCAAACTGTGAACAGTACAGTTTATACTAGATTATCTGTTTCACAAAACCTACAGGGTGAGACAAACACAGAACGCGCGCAAATTTTTCGAAAAAATATGAAAATGAAAGTGATTTGGTCTCCTATCGATGTTTCCGATCGTTTTCATCCCTACCCTGCACCGTGATGGGCTGTTTCGTGGAGGGTGTGGATCGATGGGCTGGCTTGTCGACCGGCCGTAACGTACTAACTAGGCTTCGCATTTTCCCCTAAAAAAAAGGCTTCGCGTTTCTCTGGTAAAATGTCTCCATCCTCCGCTCCAAAGTCTAAAATACTAAAGATCAAGTACAATAGAGAACTAAGCAAATGTAACAATGGCCACTAAAAGAAGGACCTCTATTTAGGATTCAAAGACTTCTTCTACTTTTAAGAGCCTTGTTTACTGGATGAACCCTTAAACTAGGTAGGGCCTTTTTTTTAGGACCTACTTGTTGTCATTCTTATTCTTTTTATTTTTTCCTCTCTTATTCCGTAGGTCCCGTCCCTGCCGCTAGGAAAAGAGACGAGGGGATCGGCAGTGAGGACGGCCACGATGGAAGGGGCGGGCTTGGCCTCGATGGCGGCACAACGGGAGGGAAGGACCACACAGGAGGGGTGTCGTGGCCTTGGTGGCAATGCGGTGGGAGAGGAGGACTTCGACCAGAGGGGTTAGGAGGGGCAGGCTTGGCCCCACTAACGATGTAGCACAAGGGAATAGGGTGGTGGCGCGGGAGAGAGTCAGAGACGAAAGAAGACACGTGGGAGGAAGTTGGTGCGGAGAAATTTTTATAAAAAAAATAGGGAGCCCACCACGCATCTTGGGAGATAGGGGAAGGGGCAGATTTTGGGGGGCTACATAAAAAAAGAGACTCAAATTGGAGCTCTAATAGATTGTCTTTTTTTTTTGCTCTGGCACTAAAAAGTTGAGTGGGGACTTTTTTTTAAGATCCTTGTCATAGATGCTCAAGATTTATGCTTTTATCTTTAAGTTCTCTAAATTTATAAACATAGTATCAGCATTTGTATCTCTAAATAAGTTTCTATAAATATATTTTACGATTAATCACTATAATGTCTGGGACCCCACAATTTCAGCATCCAGCATCCAGACAGGTGATGAGAAATACATAACTTGTTTAGCATAGGAGAAATGAGATAGTACCTTGATTGGCTGCTGTGAGTAGTGCTTGCAGCTCTGGCACTACAGCTTCGGTACAATCTTGGTGGTGTTGGCCTGAAAATCATAACATTTGTCATATCCCAAACTGTGTACCCAACAGGCTTTATATTTAGAATTGCCAGCTATTTTTAGACACTCATGCTGGCATCAAAACAGACACAGGTATAAAGGATAGACAGATCAATCGTACAATCACATAGATATGCAACTTGAGGAGTGCGGATGGGACCAGCTCATCCTTTTGCAAGGTGTGTGCCCGCTCTCCCGGGTTTGGAAAATGGGGCACCACACATGGCTTAGGTATGGCTGGAGAGATAAGTTCGAATTCCAAACCTGGTGGCTTCAGAGCAGATGTGACGAACTGCAACAAGGAAAGACAGCATGTTAGCCAGCAGCTACAAAACCAGAAACTGTCATTCATAGATTATACTGCAAGAAAATTGGTATAAACATCAAAGGAAACAAATTTTAGTGGCACAGGTCACAGAATAACAATAATGAACAGATGCAAGACTCAGTACAGATACAAGTCTGCAGTTGCAGATTGTTCATGCTAGAAAGCTGTCACAGAACCTTCTAATTATGATAGCCCACATGTACCTGTCATCGTCACAATGACCTCTGACAACCGTACTTATGTTCCTCACAACTTAAAAGGTCTGCTTTCCTCCGAACAGGATCAAATCACAGGAGTATTGTAATATTACAACAGTTTATTCAAAATACCATCAGAGTAAAGTAGCGGAAGTCTTACAATAACTTAAATTTACAACCTTAGTTTCTAAACTCCAAACCTTATGTAACATTATTACAAACCGGTAGTAGGGAAGTATCTGTATTAACTTTAATACAATCACACAAACGAAGTGCCTTGCCCAGAGGCCACATAGTCTACTCGTCGTCACTTTCTTCAGCCACAACGGTCATGCAACAAGGCTCAAAATAGACTTGTTCATGAACCGCACCTACAACAAGGGGTTTAACAAACCCTGAGTACGAGAGTACTCAATAAGACTTACCTGACTAAGAAAAGACTCCAAGGGCATGCTAGCTTTAGGGAATCAAGGTACGGGTATTCAAGAATCAAAATTTATTTTGCAGAAAAGCTTACTAAAGTAAGTCCTTACCTTCATTATTTTACTTTTACCATTGATGGTTCATTAATCAATTCTAAGTAATCCTAATCTAGATCAAAGTAATTCTCCTCAAGATTCTTTCTTATTCTTTCTTTCAATTCCAGTTCTTAAATACGATGTAAGTCAGGCGATCGAGTCTCCATAACCGAGGAGCAACGACGATTCGAACCGATTATACCCAGCTGGGGATCTCTAACCTCACGACATATGTAGAACCAAATATTGCATATGCCAACCCTCATTTAGATCTCCCAAAACCAGAACGACATCGCCACCCGAGAGTACAGTACTCCTCGAACCCGGCCTGATTCTAGCCCCGAGGGTACATGCTACTCCCGCCATCTCTCCACTCCCAGTGCGAGGTTAGACGTTCTCGAAATGAAATCACCAACATTTTGGGCTTACCCAAGGCATGAGGCTAGTTGCAAAGTCTCGAAACACAAGCAGGCCTACAACGGACGGTCCTTAACTGACAAGGCGAAAACACTATATTGAGACTCCTTTCCCAATGCATGTTAGCAGTGGCCAAACCACCCGCCCGATCTTTCAAGTTCATTTTCATCTTTCAATATTCATTAAGTATGCCGTCATGGCTATGTAAACACTCATTTTAAAAGCTTAATTCAGTAAGCATGGCAAAGCATACTACGCATTTTCAGTAAAACAGGTATCAAGAGTGTTATCGCAATAATCAAGGAAGACAATGCAGCAATTGGGTTATCACTCAACTCCTAATTACTTAATGCAATAAACTATAGTATAATAATAAAGATTTGTAAATCTCAAGGTAGGGTTTAAATGCACCGAGGCTTGCCTTGCTCTGACATGACGACTGACTCCGGCTCAAAGACTCCGACTTCTGGTCCGGAACCCACCGACGACAACTCTTCTCCGAAGACGTGCTCGCCAACTTCGACTTCTTCGAAAGCGGGAACTACACGAGTATATAACATGTCTTAACATGATGCGGTGATAAACATGATGCTTGACGATAAAATGCCACAGTTTACGACTTGAGTACAACTTTCCTTCGCGGTAGAGTCACAAAACAGTAAAACCTACTAACTAATATCGATTACTTAAGCAACGCTAATGTTTCTTACTGAACTTGTTACTAACGAGCTCAAACAAGTAATTATGGTGCCAAGGATCACCAAGAACTAGTGACTCAAGGACATCACTCAATCAAAAGAGCACACAACACTTAAAGTGATCAATTCAACATTTATTTAACATTTAATTAATTAGGGCATAAATAATATTAGATCAAACTTCATCTAATTGAGTTTAAACTTTTTCTATGGGTTAATCATGGCCTAAAACAGTGTTAGAATAAATTTCATGATTTTTGGATTAATAATTTAATTACTAAAATTCATGGAAGTTGCATTTAATATTTAATTGAACTAATTAATTAACTTGCAAAAAGTAATCCAATTTAGCATTTAATATTTTTCCTAAGTAGTTTACACCTTGAAAAGCTTACACAAAAATTTTCACTAATTTTGGAGCTCCACAGAATTTTAAATGAAATAAACAAATACTATTACTATTCATATTTTTGAAAAAGAAAAACAAAAACTCAACTCGGGCCGCCTTCTCCTTTCTCCCTCCGGCTCGGCCCAACCGAACGGCCCAGCTACCACGCGCCCGCGCCCGCGCTCGCTCGCTCGCGTCCGCGCGGCCTGCTCGCGCGCGCGTTCTCCCTCTCTCTCTCGCTGACACCTTGGCCCCGCCTGTCATCCCCTTCCTCCGCTCACTCGCTCTCTCCCGCAACCCGGCCATGTCCGCGTGGTGGCCGGCTAGGGAACACGGCGTCAGTCGACCAATTAACTCGACTAAAATGATCTACACTACCCTGCGACTCCACTACGCCCTTCTACAACTAAGCTCGAGCTCCGGCAACCCCTCACCGACGACGATGGCGGACCACGGTCGACGGTGAGCCGCGAAAACGCGTCCCCAACGGAGTAGCAGCTAAATTAACGCGAGGAAAACGTTCAGGGGCTCACAGCGGTTACGGTGGTGCTCTTGGTGATGACGGCGACGAGCTGGAGTGGCCTGGCCACGTGGGGGCGGTGGTGGCGGTGCTCCGACCGGAGTTGGGCACGGGAAGTGGTGGTGCGGTGGTTCAGGCGAGAAAACGGCTAAACCCGTTGGGCCACGAGGTGCGCGAGGGCGAGGCGAACTTGCTGGTGCGATTTGCGTGGCTGGTGGCGGCTCAACGGCGGCAGCGGCGAGCGGCGGAGCTGCGGTGGCGGTGAAAATGGAGAAAAAAAAGAAACACGCCGGTGACGGTGATCTCCTTATATAGGGCGACGAGAACGACCTCCAGGCGACGTGTGGCTCGACGCAAACCTACTGAAGCCCACGCTGGCGGTCCTGGCGCGCGCAAGAAGCTCCTGGACGCCGCCCGGCGACTCGCCGGCGCCCATGCCGTGCGGTGCCCGGCGATGATTGGTCGCGGCACTATAGCTCCCCCCCAACTTTTGAAATTTTGAACTATTTTCTCAAATTACTCCCAAAATCATGTAGCAACTTGAAAAATTCCCAAGATATGAAATCTTCAGAATTTCAAGCTCTACAAGTTTTGTATTGAACATTTTTCCAAATTCGAACTGGATTTTGAAATTTGAGTTTAAATTCAAAAGGGGACACTTTTTGGAAATTTGGTAATTTAGAAATTACTTTGGATTTTATATTGAAACTTCAAAAACTCCAAACACCAAAGTTGTACATCTAGCCAAGACCTACAACTTTGCTAATCAAACCATTTTCAAATTCTACCTCCATTTTGAAATTTGAGTTTGGGGATAAAAAGGGGTCAAATTTGAAATTTGCTTCTTTTCAAAATTGTTCCACATTTTACACTAAAACTTTGAAAACTCAAAACACCAAAGTTGTAGCCCTTGAAAAGTTCTACAAACTTGGTTTTAAACTTTTTCCCAAATTTTGCTTAGATTTTGAATTATTTTAAAAGGGGTAAAATAGGGTTTTGGATTTTAGGGTTTTTAGAGGAATTTTCAATTGAAATTTGTTGCTACCTTAATTGGTGATTAATTAATGATCAAACCATCATCCAAGGACATCATTTGGACAAGCATGACATGGTTGACCAAATGCCACTCTTGGTTGACCAATTTAGCTTTTGAAAATCTTTTAATATTTTCCAAAATTTGAATTTAAATTCGAATCGGAAAACTTGCGACAAGTTTTAGGATTCCAACTCGAACTCAAACTTGGAGCTTCATTTTATGGGTTGTACTTGAGTTCATACCCTACACTTGACACTAGTGTGTAACACAGTCACACACCTCAAATTACGCAGGGCATGGACTAAGTATTTGCGGTGTCATTCAAAAATTAGGGTTTTTGGTTCGAATCACACCACTGAGAAGCACATCCAACCTAGAAATGTAAACTCATTTTAGTTAATGCATAACATGGTTAACCTAATCATAGATGCTTTGCGATGCAATATGATGACATGGCAGATTAATTAGCAACTATAACACCCGGGGTGTTATAGCCCTTCCCCCTTAAAGAATCTCGTCCCGAGATTTAAAGCCTTGAGTTAAGTAATGGAAAAGGAAACGTGTCAAGCAAACACGTTTAGAACTTATCTACAAAATTGGTAGGAGGTTTTCTACTTTACAAAGATTTGAAAAAGACAGGTTACAATTTAAAGAAGAAATTGTAACCTAGATAGAAGCAAAGAACTCGGGGAAATTCTCCAACAGATAATCTTCCGATTTCTAAGTGGCTTCCTCTTCTGAATGTTGATTCCATTGTATCCTGTACCATTTAATTGTTCTACTTTGGGTAACACGATCCTTTCGATCCAAAACTCAGACAGGATATTTAGAATATGTCAAATCAGGCTCAAGTTCAACTCCTTCAACATCAACAACTTGATCAGGCACTTGAAGACACTTCTTCAATTGCGATACATGAAATACATTGTGCACGGCTGATAGTTGTTCAGGCAAATTTAATCTATATGCCACTTTTCCACACCTTTCGATGATTTGAAATGGGCCAATATAACGCGGTGCGAGTTTGCCTTTGACTCCAAATCGGTTAACTCTCTTCATGGGTGATACTTTCAAATAAACATAATCTCCTACTTTGAATACCAAGGGTCTACGCCTTTTATCAGCATAACTCTTTTGTCGGGACTGAGCCACTTTCAAATTATTCTGGATCTGCCTGACTTTTGCTTCAGTTTCTTTTACAATATCGACACCGAAAAACCAACTTTCTCCCGGTTCTGACTAGTTCAATGGAGTTCTGCACCTGCAACCATACAGTGATTTAAACGGTGCCATTTTGATACTTTCCTGATAACTATTATTATAGGAGAATTCTGCTAAAGGTAACCATTCATCCCAAGTATCTGAATAATTGAGCGCACACGATCTCAACATATCTTCTAGAATCTGATTAACCCTTTCAGTCTGGCCGCTGGTTTGTGGATGATAAGCAGTACTGTGCAACAATTTAGTACCCAGAGACTCATGTAAGTGCCTCCAAAAATTATTAACAAACTGTGTACCTCTATCAGATACAATGGTCTTCGGTACTCCATGAAGACTCAGGATTCGTGCAATATATAGTTTAGCATAAGTCATAGCAGTATGTTCTATCTTGACTAGAATAAAATGAGCTAATTTTGTCAGTCGATCCACAATGACCCAGATTGAATCAAACCCTCTTAAGGTCTTGGGTAATCCCGTAATGAAATCCATACTGATATCTTCCCATTTCCAAGATGGAATAGGCAATGGTTGCAACATTTCTGCCGACTTCAAATGTATAGCCTTCACTTTACAACAAGTGTCACATCTAGCAACATACTTAGCAATTTCAATTTTCATTTTAGTCCACCAGAATCTCTGTTTTAAATCCTGATACATCTTATTACTCCCTGGATGAAGAGAAAACCTTGTGTTATATGCTTCATCAAGAATGAGCTGACGTAACTTTGGAACCTTTGGAACCACTAACCGGTTCTTAAACCATAATACATCTGTATTATCAATACTGAAATCTGTCTGTTGACCCGTTCTAACTTTTTCTTTGATGTGGGCTATACCGGAATTACTTCTCTGAGCAGATATAATCTGATCTTTAATTGTTGATTCCACAGTGACATTGGTTAACTGACCTTGTTGGACTATTTCAATATTCAACTTTTTCAATTCATAACACAAACTATAATCCATTGGCTTCACAGTCATACAATTACAATGATCCTTTCTACTGAGTGCATTAGCAACAACATTTGCTTTTCCAGGGTGACAGTGCACTTCTAAATCATAATCTTTTATTAACTCCAGCCACCTTCTTTGCCTCATATTTAATTCTGACTGAGTAAAGATATACTTCAAGCTTTTATGATCTGTATACATGTGGCAAGTATTACCCAACAAGTAATAACGCCAGATTTTCAATGCATGAACCACAACTGCTAATTCAAGATCATGAGTTGGATAATGCTCTTCGTGACGCTTCAACTGTCTCGAGGCATAAGCAATGACTCTGCCTTCTTGCATTAATACACAATCAAGGCCAATACCAGATGCATCACAGTAAACATCAAATGGCTTTTCTATATCTGGCTGTGCTAAAACTGGAGCAGTTGTCAGTGACTTCTTTAGAATTCTAAAAGCCTTCTCACATTCTGAAGACCAGATGAATTTGGTTTGATTTTTCAACAGCTCCGTGATTGGCTTGGCTACTTTTGAAAAGTCAAAAATGAATCGACGGTAGTAACCCGCCATTCCGAGAAAACTTCGGACTTCATGAACTAAGGTTGGTGGTTTCCAATTCAAGATATATTTCACCTTACCAGGATCTACTGCTACTCCTTCGGTTGACAACACATGTCCTAAGAATTGTACTTCCCTTAACCAAAACTCACATTTACTAAACTTGGCATACAGCTGATGATCTCTCAGACGAGTCAGAACAACTCTAAGGTGCTCAGCATGCTCTTCTTCACTTTTGGAGTATACCAAAATATCATCAATAAAGACAACCACAAACTTGTCAAGCTCCGGCATGAAAACTGAATTCATCAAATACATGAAATATGCCGGTGCATTAGTAAGGCCAAAAGACATAACTAGATACTCATACAATCCATATCTGGTAGTGAATGCAGTCTTTGGAATATCTTCTGGTCGAATCTTGATTTGATGGTACCCTGATCGAAGATCGATCTTTGAAAATACCTTTGCCCCTGCAAGTTGATCAAAAAGTATATCAATGCGAGGCAATGGGTACTTGTTCTTAATGGTTACTTCATTCAACGGATGATAGTCAACACACATCCTTAAAGTCTGATCCTTCTTCTTGACAAAAAGAGCTGGACATCCCCACGGTGATGAACTAGGTTTGATGAAACCTTTTTCAAGAAACTCTTGCAATTGAACCTTGAGTTCAGCCAATTCATTTGGTGGCATTCTATAAGCTCTCCTGGATATCGGGGCAGTACCAGGTTTTAACTCAATTACAAATTCTACTTCTCGGTCCGGTGGCAAACCAGGTAGATCATCTGGAAACACATCTGGAAATTCACAGACTACCGGTATATCATAAATCTCTTTCACTGAGGTTACACATATCCTCTCAACGGTTCTCTTTGGAATAAGAAGTTGGATAAGGAGATGATATTTATTATCTGGCAAGTTCAACCTTATAGTTCTGTGCAGTGCATCTATAATAGCTTCTTGTTGGTACATCCAATTCATACCCAGGATTATATTTATGTCCTATTTCTGTAATATTATCATTGAGGTAGGAAATATATGCCCACCCAACTCTATAGGTACATCATGTACCATTTCCTTAGTACACAGTCGTCCCCCGGGCGACTGAATAAAGAAATCCTCTTTTGTTCCCATAATTGGAATGTCATGCTTTGTAACAAAGGTGCGATTTATGAATGTATGCGATGCACCAGAATCAAATAACAGTACTGCTGGATGATTAGCAACAGGGAACATACTGAAAGTCCCTAGTTTGGTTTTGGCTAATTGATGAAACCTAGGACTAACCTTTGTATCTAAGTGGATGATTTAGATAAAGGTGGTCATTGAAATATGAGACATGACATTGACTCATGTGACCAAGATGATGAAGACCGAGGTGATGCTTGGCTTGATGGACCGGTTGTGAAGGTGAAGGGCAAGTCGAGGCTTCAAAGCGAAGGACCATGCGATGGTTAAGCTTGAGCAAGACTTGGCGCCGACGGACCGATGCAACGGTAAAGAGCAAGTGAAGACAAGGTCGATGGATCGAGACGGTCATGTGATGATATGAAGTGGATCATATCATTTGGAGAAACAAAATGGGCTCAAGGCAAAGGTATAACCATAGGGCCATTTTGTTTTACACTCAAGACACCATAGAGGGTGTGAGTGGTTTAGGATCGATAGCCGAACTATTAAGAGGGGAAGACTTATCGGTTATTCGATGCACGGGTGCCACTAGGTGAATTCATGAAGTGCATTGCATGTAGGGCCTAGTGAGCTAATTGGAAAACCTTTGAAAATGATTGAGAAAAGGCTAACACACAAGCACATGGAGATGTACACTTGATGGTGTTGGCACATTTGCAAAGGTGGCGTTGGTCGCGCTGTGGTTTGCGGGTAGAGAGGGGTTTGGGTTCCTCTCTCCCTCCCGCCGAGCGTGTGAGCGCGGGATTCAGGCGATTTCGGGGAAATGAAATGCCTATTTTCCACTACGCCGAAAGTCAGAAAAGAAACGGAGGCGAACGGGGTCACTGAGGTGACCGGACGCTGCACCGGACGCGGTCTCGGTATGACCGGACGCGTCCGGTCAGTACAGCGCAGGAGTCGGGCGCGCGGGCTAGGGTTTGCACCGGCGCGTCCGGTCACTCGCGGGACCGGCGCGTCCGGTCAAGTGCCCAGAAGGAACTGCGGTTCGCAAGGACGATCGGACGCGGGGCGCGTCCGGTCACACGCGATCGGACGCGTCCGATCGTTGAAGGAGCTTACTGGACTCTAACCGGACGCGGGCACTGTCGCGTCCGGTCATCGCAAGGAGCGCGTCCGGTCGTTGCGTCGCGGGCGCGTGGGTCAGTGCGATCGGCGCGTCCGGTCGTTCGACAGGCGCGTCCGGTCATCGGGACCGGCGCGTCCGGTCGTTATGAGAAGCGCGTCCGGTCATAGGGTTTGACCGTTGGCGCAGTGACCGTTGGAGGATCTAACGGTCGCATTTGAAATTTGAGCGACACGTGGACGTCGCAGGGCGACCGGACGCGGTTGAGCGCGTCCGGTCAATTTCGACCGGCGCGTCCGGTCGTCCCGAAAAAACGGTCAGTGGAGTGGCAACAGCTCTATTCGTTTGGGGTGCTTATAAATACTCGTTGGCCGGCCCTTGGGGAGGTCTCTTGGCATTTCTAACACTCTTGTGCATCCTTTGAGCTAGAGCTACTCCTCCCACTCATCTCTCTTGCTTGATTGCAAATCAAAAGTGAGATTGAGTGATCCCAAAGTGCATTGTATAGCTTGAGGGCATCTAGTGACACTTGTGGGTGGTTTAGCCGGTGGATTTCTTGTTACTCTTGGAGAGTACTGCTCCTAGCCGGCTTGGAGATTGTTGGAGGCGTTGGCAAGAGAAGGTGATTGTTCTTGGCCACCTCCGGTTGTTTGTAAGAGGTTCTTGTGCTTTCCTCGGCGGGACGCCAAAAGCAACTCTATTGGATTGCGCGTGTCATTGAGTTACCTCACTTGAGAGTGGTGTCTTGCGGTGCCTTGCGGGGCGTTCCTTGAGGGGCAAGTGACTTGAGGGTCACATCGAGGAACCATCTAAGTGTTGGTCGACACAACCGGTGACGTAGCTTGTCGGTGCACAAGTGAACACCGGGTGAACAAAAATATTGTGTCTCTTGTCTCCCAGTGATTGGTCTACATATTGTGTTGTTGTCAATATTAATTGATTGTATATCATCTTGGTGATTGGCAACATCTTCACTCTACCGTCGGTATAAGATTCACAATCCTTTCTCTCGCATTTACTTTTACTAGATTATCTTGTGTAGCTCTAGTGGTAGCCTTTTCTAGTAGTTGTTAGCTTGCTCACTAGTGTAAGTTAGTGACTTAGCACTTGTGTGAACTAGAGATCATAATCTACTATACTTGTGGATAGGAGGCTTGCATCACAACCTTTGGCTAAGCAAAACTCGCTTTACGCCGTTTGTTATTCTAACAAGTTTGCTTAGTGGTGCTTGTAGATTTTTTATAGGCTATTCACCCCCCCTCTAGCCATCTAGGACCTTACAAGTGGTATCGGAGCCGTGGTCACCGTTTTAATCAAGGCTTAACATCCTTCGGTGTGAAAAATGGCTCAAATTGTGTTCAATCATGTTGGGGGCAAGCCACCGTTCTTTGATGGTGTTAGTTCTTTTGCTCATTGGAAGAGAAAGATGACAATGTACCTTGGTTCTATTCATGAGAGAGTATTGCAAGTCACCGAGAATGATTTTGCTATCATTGATCCCAATCATCTCACCGATGAAGATAGAGCAAATAGAACATGCAATAGAATGGCTCTCAATACACTCTACAATGGTATTGACACAAAAGTGTTTGAGGGCATCAAAGATTTGGAATTGGCTAGTGAAGTATGGACAAGGTTGAGTGAGACATATGAAGGCACTAAGGTTGTGAAGAGTGCCAAGCTATATGGGCTCAAGAGTGAGTTTGAGAACTTCAAGAAAAAGGATGATGAAACAATCATTGAAATGTTTCATAGATTGCAAGTGATAGTCAATGATCTCAAGAGCTTAGGGCACAAAACTCAAGATCAAAATTTTTGTCACAAGTTCTTATTGAGCTTACCTAGAAGATTCAAGATGTTGATCATGATGTTGCAAAGAGATGGGCTTAAAACAATGAAGCCTAATGATTTGCTTGGTGAAGTATTGACCTATGACAAATATGATCAAGATGTTGATGACAAGGAAAAGGTGGAAAATGAGAAGAAGACCGTGGCATTCAAGGCCACCTCCTCCAAGGGCAAAGCTACCATCATTGAAGAAGAAGAAGACAACAATGAAGATGGGGAATTCGAAATTGATGATGAGGCACTTGCTCTTGTAGTCAAGAAGATGGGTCACATGTTCATCAAGAGAAGAGGCTTTAAGAAAAGAAATGAGCAACAAAGAAAGTGCTTCAATTGTGATAGCACCGAGCACCTTCAAGCGGAATGTCCTTATGATAAGAAGAAGAACAAAAAGGACAAGTTTGAAAAGAAGAAGAGAGAGGCCAAGATGACATTCAAGAAAGGCAAAAATGGTGCCTATGTGATCACTTGGGAAAGTGATGATAATGAAGAAGAAGAAGAATCATCCAACAAGGCTTTTGCTTCCATTGCTATCAACAAGAAGCCATCACTATTTGATTCATCCTCTTCATGCTTCATGGCTAAAGAAGCTAAGGTACTATATGATGAGAGTGATGATGAAAGTGAAATGGAATATGCACATGATAGTGATAATGATAATAATAATGAAAATAATGATGATGAACCAACTAAAGAACAACTATATGACTTGATGCAACAAACTAGAGACATAGCTATTGCCAAGGACAAAGAGTGTAAGAAGCTTTCAATGAAAGTAGCAATACTTGAGAAAGTTCTTAGTGAGCTTAAGACCACTCATGAAAGTCTAGTGGAAGACCATGAGGATCTTGGTAAGGCTCATTTTAAGCTTGAAAAGGCTCACTCATTGCTACTTGAGCAACAAGAAAAGAAGGAGGTTGTTGTATCATGTGATATAGGTGTTACATGTGATATAATTGATGAATCCTTTAATGAACCTATCATCATGTCAAATGCTAACCCTTCTTGTAGTTCTTCATCCACCACCACCAACTCTACCTCTACTACTAGTGATGGTTTCACTTGTGATGCCTCACTAATGGTTGAGAATGAGACTCTCAAGAGAGAGGTGGATGAGCTCACTCACGCCCTAGGCAAGGCCTATGGTGGTGAGGCCCGCTTGCTTAAGTGCTTGGGTAGCCAAAGGTTCTCTCTTAACAAAGAGGGATTGGGCTACACCCCCAAGAAAGGCAAGTCGGCCTTTGCAACTCCAAAGCCTAGCTTTGTGAAGGGCAATGGTCGATTTTGCAATAGATGCAAGCAAGTTGGGCACCTAGAGCATAATTGCAATAAAAAGAACCAAAGCAAGAACTTTGTTAATGCTATACCTTTTGATTCTTGCTATGTGCTTACCAAGGGTGTGAAGGGTGTGCAAGCTAAGTTTGTTGGTACACCAATTGTGGGCCCAAAGAAGAAGGCTATTTGGGTATCAAAGAGCTTAGTTGCTAACCTACAAGGACCCAAACAAAAATGGGTACCTAAGCTTCATTGATTTGCTTGTAGGTCAATTACAAAGCCGGAGGAAGGCATTGGATTATTGATAGTGGGTGCACTCAACACATGACCGGTACATCAAGAATGTTTGATTCATTCAATGACAATGATAGTGGTGTTGATTTTATCACATTTGGCAATAACAAGAAAGGCAAGGTTATTGGCTTGGGCAAGATTGCAATATCAAATGATATGAGTATCTCCAATGTGTTGCTAGTTGAAAGTTTGGATTTCAATCTTCTATCCGTGGCACAAATATGTGATCTAGGCTACAAATGCATTTTTGGGGTTGATGATGTGGAAGTTATTAGTGTGGATGGTTCAAATGTGGCATTCAAGGGCTTTAGATATGAGAATCTCTACCTAGTTGACTTCAATGCTAGAGAAACTTCTTTGACAACTTGCTTAGTCTCCAAATCAAGCATGGGTTGGCTTTGGCATAGAAGGCTTGGTCATGTTGGCATGAAACAATTGAAGAAGCTTACAACTCACAATCTTGTCAATGGTTTGAAAGATGTTGAATTTGAGAAGAATAAGCTTTGTAGTGCATGTCAAGCCGGGAAGCAAGTTGGAAGCTCACATCCAAAGAAGAGTACAATGAGCACATGCAAAGCATTTGAGTTGATGCACATAGATCTATTTGGACCAACAACATATACAAGCATAGGCGGCAACAAGTATGGCTTTGTCATAGTGGATGACTTCACAAGATTCACATGGGTATTCTTTCTTAGTGACAAAAGTGAAGTGTTTGACACCTTCAAGACATTTCTCACTAGAGTTCACAATGAGTTTGAGATTAGAATCAAGAAAGTGAGAAGTGACAATGGAAGTGAGTTCAAGAATACAAGAATTGAAGAACTTTGTGATCATTATGGTATTGGACATCAATTCTCGGCCAAGTACACTCCACAATCAAATGGCCTAGTTGAGAGGAAGAATAGAACATTGCTTGATATGGCTAGATCAATGCTTCATGAGTACAATGTGAGTCAATCATTTTGGGATGAAGCAATCAATACCGCTTGCTACTACATCAATAGACTATATTGTCATCCATTGCTAGAGAAGACCCCATATGAGTTACTTCATGGAAGAAAGCCCAATATTTCTTACTTTAGGGTGTTTGGTTGCAAATGCTATATCTTGAAGAAGGGCACTAGATTGGGGAAGTTTGACAAGAGATGTGATGAGGGGTTCCTACTTGGTTATTCAACTACAAGCAAAGCTTATAGAGTTTGGAACAACTCAAGTGGCATTCTAGAAGAAGTCCATGATGTGCAATTTGATGAAACCAATGGGTCACAAGATGAAGAAGAGAATCTAGATGATGTTGGTGGAACTCAATTGGTGGAAGCAATGAAGAACATGGACATTGGGGACATTAGAGCAAAGCAAGTAATTGATATTCAAGATGATGATAAAGATCAAGTGTTCAATTCACCAAACAAGCTAGCTAGTGACTCTCAAGTGCAAAATCATGGTGCTAGTTCTTCTCATCGAGATACATCAAGTGATCAACCAAGCTCAAGCAATCAAGTGCAAGTACTCCAACCACAACATGTTGCAAGAGATTACCCCATTAATAGTGTTATTGGTGATATTAGAAGTGGTGTGCAAACAAGATCAAGATTGACTATGTTTTGTGAGCATGCATCATTTGTGTCAACCATAGAACCAAAGAGGATAGAAGAAGCTTTGAGGGATGCCGATTGGATTATGGCTATGCAAGAAGAACTAAACAATTTCACAAGAAATGATGTTTGGGAATTGGTAGAAAGGCCAAATGGCTACAATGTGATTGGAACCAAGTGGGTGTTTAAAAACAAGCAAGATCAAGATGGCATTGTAGTGAGAAACAAAGCAAGACTAGTTGCTCAAGGTTACACTCAAGTTGAAGGTCTTGACTATGATGAGACATATGCTCCCGTGGCAAGATTGGAGGCAATAAGGATTCTATTGGCTTATGCTTGTGCACACAATATCAAACTATATCAAATGGATGTCAAAAGTGTATTTCTCAATGGGATCATCAATGAGTTAGTATTTGTTGAGCAACCGCCCGGATTTGAAGATGACAAGAAACCCAACCATGTCTACAAGTTGAAGAAGGCTTTATATGGCTTAAAGCAAGCACCTAGAGCATGGTATGAGAGGCTAAGGGATTTCCTTCTCTCTAAGGGATTCAAAATGGGCAAGGTTGA
This sequence comes from Saccharum hybrid cultivar R570, assembly GCA_038087645.1. Taxonomy (NCBI): domain Eukaryota; kingdom Viridiplantae; phylum Streptophyta; class Magnoliopsida; order Poales; family Poaceae; genus Saccharum; species Saccharum hybrid cultivar. Next base: position 1,501,334 of record JAQSUU010000191.1, on the reverse strand, counting down.
TACTACTCTATTCACCAAGAAGATTGGAAATGATCTATTCATAGTGCAAATATATGTTGATGACATCATCTTTGGATCAACCGATCAAGTTTATTGTGAAGAATTTGGTGCTATGATGGCCAAAGAGTTTGAAATGTCTATGATTGGTGAACTTAGCTACTTCCTTGGTCTCCAAGTCAAGCAATTGAAGAATGGAACATTTGTGAGTCAAGGGAAATACATAAAGGACATGTTGAAGAAGTTTGAAATGCAAGATGCAAAGCCAATTTCAACTCCAATGGGTACAAATGGAAATTTGGATAGTGATCTTGATGGCAAAATGGTGAATCAAAAGGAATATCGGTCTTTGATTGGAAGTCTACTCTATGTCACCGCATCAAGACCGGATGTCATGTTTAGTGTTTGCATGTGTGCTAGATATCAAGCCTCACCTAGAGAAAGTCATCTCACTGCGGCAAAAAGAATATTAAGGTACTTGAAGCAAACAAGAAATGTTGGACTATGGTATCCCAAGGGGTCAAAGTTTGAATTGATTGGATATTCGGACTCCGACTATGGGGGTTGCAAGATCAATAGGAAAAGCACAAGTGGCACATGTCAATTACTTGGAAGATCACTTGTGTCATGGTCCTCAAAGAAACAAAATAGTGTGGCAATCTCTATCGCCGAAGCCGAATATGTGAGTGCGGGGAGTTGTTGTGCACAATTGCTATGGATAAAATCAACTTTGAAGGATTATGGCCTCAACTTCAAGAATGTGCCGTTGCTATGTGATAATGAGAGTGCAATCAAGATGATACAAAACCCGGTTCAACATGGAAGAACAAAGCATATTGACATAAGACATCATTTCATTAGAGATCATCAACAAAAGGGAGATATTGCCATTGAAAGTGTTGGCACCGATGATCAACTTGCCGATATTCTCACTAAGCCACTTGATGAAAAGAGGTTTTGCAAGCTAAGGAATGAATTGAACATTCTTGATTTCTCAAACATGAGTTGAATGCACCCCACCCACTTATTGACATGCCTCTCCTTTGACATTGCAAGGTAAAATTGATTGACATGTCTTTCATCCTATGCTAAGGACTTGATAGAGCATGTAGACATAATAAGTGGTACGCATAAGCATTCATGATAAATCAAATGAATTTGATGGATATATGTTACCACTATTGCTTCTATGCTTATTTTGATCTAGTGGTGGCATATGATATGTTTGTGAGCTTGTAAACCTAGTGTTGAATCTAGAAGATTTGCTATAAGTGTTTAATTCAACATAGGCAAGATAACCCTTATTTTGAGGAGTGAAGAAGCTTGTCTTTGGTTCAAATCGAATTAAATATCTTTGGCAAGTATTCTAGGTTAAACCAAATTTGATAATTTTTTTTTAACCTTACATGCGGTATCGAATTAATTTCAATCTACTCCATCAAACACTTTTCCTTCTCTCCACAATTTGATCCTTTTTTTCGGTAAGTTGTTGACAAAGGGGGAGAGAAAAAGATGATTCAACTTGATAAAGGGGTAAATAAAATTTATGATGAGAAAAAGATGATTCAACTTGATAAAATTTGTTGATGCACACAAGTAGGGGGAGCAAGCTCATAAACAAAGTTGTTGCATTTGTTTGTGCATTCTCATATGACTTGCTCATTGCACATGTATTTAAATTCAATTTACATGCTTGTGTGGTGCAATGCTAGTATAGAAATTGGATGATGAAATGATCTACTAGCATGCATAGGAATAGTTTACATGTGGTATCTAGACTTGCCTAAAGCTTTACAAGTGGTTAGCTTTACAAGTGGTCCAAGAACCTTTACATATAATGTTGATCTCACGGGGTTCTTGAGTTTTGATGGATGTGTAGTTACTTCATGATGCTAAGGATGGTGTAAAAGGCAACTCCGATTGGTATCACGCTTCAAAGGTCCATTTCTTACACCATAGCATCATTTTGGTAGAATTACTCTCCCAACATTTCTATCCATGCATATGTGCAAAGCTTTCAATCCAAACTCTATGCACATATGTAGGGGGAGCTAATGCTACCAAAACCGAGCTTGTGATAATTGTCCAAACTTTACTTATGAGCAAAATGATTGGACAAGTATGACAAGTTCAAAACTTTTATTATCAAAATCATCTTTGTGAGGGTTGTCATCAATTACCAAAAAGGGGGAGATTGAAAGTCCCTAGTTTGGTTTTGGCTAATTGATGAAACCTAGGACTAACCTTTGTATCTAAGTGGATGATTTAGATAAAGGTGGTCATTGAAATATGAGACATGACATTGACTCATGTGACCAAGATGATGAAGACCGAGGTGATGCTTGGCTTGATGGACCGGTTGTGAAGGTGAAGGGCAAGTCGAGGCTTCAAAGCGAAGGACCATGCGATGGTTAAGCTTGAGCAAGACTTGGCGCCGACGGACCGATGCAACGGTAAAGAGCAAGTGAAGACAAGGTCGATGGATCGAGACGGTCATGTGATGATATGAAGTGGATCATATCATTTGGAGAAACAAAATGGGCTCAAGGCAAAGGTATAACCATAGGGCCATTTTGTTTTACACTCAAGACACCATAGAGGGTGTGAGTGGTTTAGGATCGATAGCCGAACTATTAAGAGGGGAAGACTTATCGGTTATTCGATGCACGGGTGCCACTAGGTGAATTCATGAAGTGCATTGCATGTAGGGCCTAGTGAGCTAATTGGAAAACCTTTGAAAATGATTGAGAAAAGGCTAACACACAAGCACATGGAGATGTACACTTGATGGTGTTGGCACATTTGCAAAGGTGGCGTTGGTCGCGCTGTGGTTTGCGGGTAGAGAGGGGTTTGGGTTCCTCTCTCCCTCCCGCCGAGCGTGTGAGCGCGGGATTCAGGCGATTTCGGGGAAATGAAATGCCTATTTTCCACTACGCCGAAAGTCAGAAAAGAAACGGAGGCGAACGGGGTCACTGAGGTGACCGGACGCTGCACCGGACGCGGTCTCGGTATGACCGGACGCGTCCGGTCAGTACAGCGCAGGAGTCGGGCGCGCGGGCTAGGGTTTGCACCGGCGCGTCCGGTCACTCGCGGGACCGGCGCGTCCGGTCAAGTGCCCAGAAGGAACTGCGGTTCGCAAGGACGATCGGACGCGGGGCGCGTCCGGTCACACGCGATCGGACGCGTCCGATCGTTGAAGGAGCTTACTGGACTCTAACCGGACGCGGGCACTGTCGCGTCCGGTCATCGCAAGGAGCGCGTCCGGTCGTTGCGTCGCGGGCGCGTGGGTCAGTGCGATCGGCGCGTCCGGTCGTTCGACAGGCGCGTCCGGTCATCGGGACCGGCGCGTCCGGTCGTTATGAGAAGCGCGTCCGGTCATAGGGTTTGACCGTTGGCGCAGTGACCGTTGGAGGATCTAACGGTCGCATTTGAAATTTGAGCGACACGTGGACGTCGCAGGGCGACCGGACGCGGTTGAGCGCGTCCGGTCAATTTCGACCGGCGCGTCCGGTCGTCCCGAAAAAACGGTCAGTGGAGTGGCAACAGCTCTATTCGTTTGGGGTGCTTATAAATACTCGTTGGCCGGCCCTTGGGGAGGTCTCTTGGCATTTCTAACACTCTTGTGCATCCTTTGAGCTAGAGCTACTCCTCCCACTCATCTCTCTTGCTTGATTGCAAATCAAAAGTGAGATTGAGTGATCCCAAAGTGCATTGTATAGCTTGAGGGCATCTAGTGGCACTTGTGGGTGGTTTAGCCGGTGGATTTCTTGTTACTCTTGGAGAGTACCGCTCCTAGCCGGCTTGGAGATTGTTGGAGGCGTTGGCAAGAGAAGGTGATTGTTCTTGGCCACCTCCGGTTGTTTGTAAGAGGTTCTTGTGCTTTCCTCGGCGGGACGCCAAAAGCAACTCTATTGGATTGCGCGTGTCATTGAGTTACCTCACGTGAGAGTGGTGTCTTGCGGTGCCTTGCGGGGCGTGCCTTGAGGGGCAAGTGACTTGAGGGTCACACCGAGGAACCATCTAAGTGTTGGTCGACACAACCGGTGACGTAGCTTGTCGGTGCACAAGTGAACACCGGGTGAACAAAAATATTGTGTCTCTTGTCTCCCAGTGATTGGTCTACATATTGTGTTGTTGTCAATATTAATTGATTGTATATCATCTTGGTGATTAGCAACATCTTCACTCTACCGTCGGTATAAGATTCACAATCCTTTCTCTCGCATTTACTTTTACTAGATTATCTTGTGTAGCTCTAGTGGTAGCCTTTTCTAGTAGTTGTTAGCTTGCTCACTAGTGTAAGTTAGTGACTTAGCACTTGTGTGAACTAGAGATCATAATCTACTATACTTGTGGATAGGAGGCTTGCATCACAACCTTTGGCTAAGCAAAACTCGCTTTACGCCGTTTGTTATTCTAACAAGTTTGCTTAGTGGTGCTTGTAGATTTTTTATAGGCTATTCACCCCCCCTCTAGCCATCTAGGACCTTACACATACCCATCATAACAGGTTCTCCCTCTGGAATTGCACTTGCTTGGGTGCAGAATACACGTCCCGTCTTCTTCTTTTCACCCTTGCCCTTTTGGACATTCAGATTATTATTCTTACTCTGAGGCTGCTGTGGTTGCGGTACGGGGGTTCTCAGATAATTGGGATTGTACTACCTTGGATACGGGCAGTCCTTTGAGAAGTGGCCTGGCTTTCCACAGTTGTAGCAGGGAAAGTTATGGGTTATTGGGCTCTAATTTCGAATACCAGGGGCATTCGGCTGTTGTGGATATTGCTGGGTTGTGGCAGGACGGATAAACGTCTGCGGGCGAGCTTGGTATTGCGGTGGACGATAAGGAGGGCAAAAATGATTCTGAGGGTGGTAGATAAACCTTTGACGCTTCTTAATGCCGCCTGACGAGCTAGACAACACTTGCTTCTTTTTCTTTGACTCTTTGTGAATGCGGGACTTCTCTTCTAAAGCGATAGCGACATTGACTACCTCATGGTATGTGGCATTATAGCATGTGACCAATGCTGCCTGGATCTTGGTATTCAAACCCCTCATGAAACAACTCTTCTTCTTTGCATCAGTGTTCACATACTCGGTGCATACTGTGACAGATGATTGAATTTGCCCACATATTGAAGAAGTGTCTGGTTTCCCTGTTTCAGAGAGAGAAACTCTTCTAACTTCATTGCCATGACACCATCTGGGATGTAGTGTGCTCTGAAAGCATCATGAAACTCTTGCCAGGTGATACGATGGCCAGCGGGTTGTGCGGCGACCAGATTCGCCCACCACGCCCCTGCGGCACCTCTGAGCTGCTATGCTGCAAACACGGGTTTCTGGTATTCCGTGCACTGGATAAGCTCAAACTTTTGCTCCATTGTTCGGAGCCAGTCATCCACCTCTAGCGGCTCATCGGCCTTTGAAAACACCGGTGGACGGGTATCGATGAAATCTATATAAGTGGTTTCTCCTCCATTGTTACGGCCTCGACAACCCTGATTTCCATTCTGATTCTGAGCCAATAGAGTAGTGGCATTGACCAGTGCTGCAATAGCCTCTACCAGAGTAGGTGGAAATGGTGGGGGATTTGGAGCATTATCCCTAGCCTGAGAAGTTCCAGTATCGTCCATCTGTTGTACACAAACCATGTTTTATTTACATTGCTTTATTGAATTAAAAAGTAGTTAGTACAGTACTAGTACACACATCAAACTTATCTTACATTATTTTTTTATTACAAACTTGCTTGTAAGCAAGCAAACCAACCCTGCTAAAGTTCTTAGAAAATAGGAAAGACTACTATATTACATAACCATCTATTTCGACACTTCACTCCTCATCATCATCACTGATCACTATCACTCCATCCTCATTCTCCTGAGCACTTGCACCAGTGACATGACTTGCCTCATCCCCACTTTCCATCATGGGTTCATTTTCTTTCGGATCCTCTTCCTCATTATCCTCTCCACCAGGAACAACCACGACACTAACATCATCTTCTACCGCCTAGGGCTGATGATTGGGATTCATCAGGTCATGTAACCTATGGACTTCCTGATGCAGGATTGTATTGTACTGTTCTAGGTGTGTCACATAAAGTTCCAACTCTCAAACACGAGCCCTGGCTTCTGTCTCCTTTTCTAAAGACTCGTTCTGGCACTGCTTCCAAAAATGCATATTGCGCTTCAGTCGCTCTATCTCTGACGTGAGCCTTGCGACCTCTGATTGAGAATCCGGGTTCGGATTGCGACTACTGCTCGCTCCATCACCTCTGGTTGCCAACTAATGACGTGGTACTCCTTGCGGACCAGTTTTCTTGCGAGGAGTCATCTTCACACGTGCCATCCTAAAGCAAGATAGAATTAGAACGATGAGAACAGATGGGAGGGATCTGAAGGTTAGCATGAATAGGATTGAACCTTACTTAACCCAAATCACTTTAAAAGGGAAGGTAACTTAAGCAGGTTAATTAAACATGATGCATGCATCGCACTTACGATCTAACAGAAAAGTTTAAGTAACACATGCAATAACATTTGTAACTTAGGACAATATAACATAATACTTCACTACGAAGCTTTCAAATATGAGCTAAGGAAACTACAGAGAGTAGATTGGGATAAGCCAAAAGCAATTTGGACCAAAATATCAATATTAAGTTTGTTCGATCCAAAACATTTTGAAGTTTTGCAAAGCAATACTACAATAACTCCAGTAATTATGCTCTGGTACCAGTTGTCACAGAACCTCCTAATTATGATAGCCCACATGTACCTGTCATCGTCATAATGACCTATGACAGCCGTACTTATGTTCCTCACAACTTAAAAGGTCTGCTTTCCTCCGAATAGGATCAAATCACAGGAGTATTTTAATATTACAACAGTTTATTCAAAATACTATCAGAGTAAAGTAGCGGAAGTCTTACAATAACTTAAATTTACAACCTTAGTTTCCAAACTCCAAACCTTATGTAACATTATTACAAACCGGTAGTAGGGAAGTATCTGTATTAACTTTAATACAATCACACAAATGAAGTGCCTTGCCCAGAGGCCACACAGTCTACTCATCGCCACTTTCTTCAGCCACAACAGTCATGCAACAAGGCTTAAAACAGACTTGTTCATGAACCGCACCTGCAACAAGGGGTTTAACAAACCCTGAGTACGAGAGTACTCAACAAGACTTACCTGACTAAGAAAAGACTCCAAGGGCATGCTAGCTTTAGGGAATCAAGGTACGGGTATTCAAGAATAAAAATTTCTTTTGCAGAAAAGCTTACAAAAGTAAGTCCTTACCTTTATTATTTTACTTTTACCATTGATGGTTCATTAACCAATTCTAAGTAATCCTAATCTAGATCAAAGTAATTCTCCTCAAGATTCTTTCTTATTCTTTCTTTCAATTCCAGTTCTTAACTATGATGTAAGTCAGGCGATCGAGTCTCCATAACCGAGGAGCAACGACGATTCGAACCGATTATACCCATCTGGGGATCTCTAACCTCATGACATATGTAGAACCAAATCTTGCATATGCTAACCCTCATTTAGATCTCCCAAAACCAGAACGTGTCCATCGCCACCCGAGAGTACAGTACTCCTCGAACCCGGCCTGATTCTAGCCCCGAGGGTACACGCTACTCCCGCCATCTCTCCACTCCCAGTGCGAGGTTAGATGTTCTCGAAATGGAATCACCAACATTTTGGGCTTACCCAAGGCATGAGGCTAGTTGTAAAGTCTCGAAACACAAGCAGACCTACAACGGACGGTCCTTAACTGACAAGGCGGAAACACTACATTGAGACTCCTTTCCCAATGCATGTTAGCAGTGGCCAAACCACCCGCCCGATCTTTCAAGTTCATTCTCATCTTTCAATATTCATTAAGTATGCCGTCATGGCTATGTAAACACTCATTTTAAAAGCTTAATTCAGTAAGCATGGCAAAGCATACTATGCATTTTCAATAAAATAGGTATCAAGAGTGTTATCGCAATAATCAAGGATGACAATGCAGCAATTGGGTTATCACTCAACTCCTAATTACTTAATGCAATAAACTATAGTATAAATAATAAAGACTTGTAAATCTCAAGGTAGGGTTTAAATGCACCGGGGCTTGCCTTGCTCTGACACGACGACTGACTCCGGCTCAAAGACTCTGACTTCTGGTCCAGAACCCACCGACGACAACTCTTCTCCGAAGACGTGCTCGCCAACTTCGACTTCTTCGAAAGCGGGAACTACACGAGTATATAACATGTCTTAACATGATGCGGTGATAAACATGATGCTTGACGATAAAATGCCACGGTTTACGACTTGAGTACAACTTTCCTTCGCGGTACAGTCGCAAAAAAGTAAAACCTACTAACTAATAGCGATTACTTAAGCAACACTAATGTTTCTTACTAAACTTGTTACTAACGAGCTCAAACAAGTAATTATGGTGCCAAGGATCACCAAGAACTAGTGACCTAAGGACATCACTCAATCAAAAGAGCACACAACACTTAAAGTGACCAATTCAACATTTATTTAATATTTAATTAATTAGGGCATAAATAATATTAGATCAAACTTCATCTAATTGAGTTTAAACTTTTTTCTATGGGTTAATCATGGCCTAAAACAGTGTTAGAATAAATTTCATGATTTTTGGATTAATAATTTAATTACTAAAATTTATAGAAGTTGCATTTAATATTTAATTGAACTAATTAATTAACTTGCAAAAAGAAATCCAATTTAGCATTTAATATTTTTTCTAAGTAGTTTACACCTTGAAAAGCTTACACAAAAATTTTCACTAATTTTGGAGCTCCACAGAATTTTAAATGAAATAAACAAATACTATTACTATTCACATTTTTGAAAAAGAAAAACAAAAACTCAACTCGGGCCGCATTCTCCTTTCTCCCTCCGGCTCAGCCCAACCGAACGGCCCAGCTGCCACGCGCCCGCGCCCGCGCTCGCTCGCTCGCGTCCGCGTGGCCCAGCATCGCGGCCCATCCGCGCGGCCTGCTCGCACGCACGCGTTCTCCCTCTCTCTCTCTCGCGCTGACACCTTGGCCCCGCCTGTCATCCCCTTCCTCCGCTCACTCGCTCTCTCCCGCGACTCGGCCATGCCCGTGCGGTGGCCGGCCGGTGAACACGGCGTCAGTCGACCAATTAACTCAACCAAATCGATCTACACTACCCTGCGATTCCACTACGCCCTTCTACAGCTAAGCTCGAGCTTTGGCAACCTCTCACCGACGACGATGGCGGACCACGGTCGACGGTGAGCCGCGAAAACGCGTCCCCAACGGAGTAGCGGCCAAATTAACCCGAGGAAAACGTTCAGGGGCTCACAGCGGTTATGGTGGTGCTCTTGGTGATGACGGCGACGAGCTGGAGTGGCCTGGCCACGTGGGGGCGGTGGTGGCGGTGCTCCAACCGGAGTTGGGCACGAGAAGTGGTGGTGCGGTGGTTCGGGCGAGAAAACGGCTAAACCCGTTGGACCACGAGGTGCGCGAGGGCGAGGCGAACTTGCTGGTGCGATTTGCGTGGCTGGTGACGGCTCAACGGCGGCAGCGGCGAGTGGCGGAGCTGCGGTGGCGGTGGAAATGGAGAAAAAAAGAAACACGCCGGTGACGGTGATCTCCTTATATAGGGCGACGAGAACGACCTCCAGGCGACGTGTGGCTCGACACGAACCTACTGAAGCCCACGCTAGTGGTCCTGGCACGCGCGAGAAGCTCCTGGACGTCGCCCGGCGACTCGCCGGTGCCCATGCCGCGCGGTGCCCGGCGATGATTGGTCGCGGCACTGTGCTCCCCCCCAACTTTTGAAATTTTGAACTATTTTCTCAAATTACTCCCAAAATCATGTAGCAACTTAAAAAATTCCCAAGATATGAAATTTTTAGAATTTCAAGCTCTACAAGTTTTGTATTGAACATTTTTCTAAATTCGAACTAGATTTTGAAATTTGAGTTTAAATTCAAAAGGGGACACTTTTTGGAAATTTGGTAATTTAGAAATTATTTTGGATTTTATATTGAAACTTCAAAAACTCCAAACACCAAAGTTGTACATCTAGCCAAGACCTACAACTTTTCTACTCAAACCATTTTCAAATTCTGCCTCCATTTTGAAATTTGAGTTTAGGGATAAAAATGGGTCAAATTTGAAATTTGCTTCTTTTCAAAATTGCTCCACATTTTACACTAAAATTTTGAAAACTCAAAACACCAAAGTTGTAGCCCTTGAAAAGTTCTACAAACTTGGTTTTAAACTTTTTCCCAAATTTTGCTTAGATTTTGAATTATTTGAAAAGGGGTAAAATAGGGTTTTGGATTTTTAGGGTTTTTAGAGGAATTTTCAATTGAAATTTGTTGCTACCTTAATTGGTGATTAATTAATGATCAAACCATCATCCAAGTGCATCATTTGGACAAGCATGACATGGTTGACCAAATGCCACTCTTGGTTGACCAATTTAGCTTTTGAAAATCTTTTAATATTTTCCCAAATTTGAATTTAAATTCAAATCGAAAAACTTGCGACAAGTTTTAGGATTCCAACTCGAACTCAAACTTGGAGCTTCATTTTATGGGTTGTACTTGAGTTCATACCCTACACTTGACACTAGTGTGTAACACAGTCACACACCTCAAATTACGCAGGGCATGTACTAAGTATTTGCGGTGTCATTCAAAAATTAGGGTTTTAGGTTCGAATCACACCACTGAGAAGCACATCCAACCTAGAAATGTAAACTCATTTTAGTTAATGCATAACATGGTTAACCTAATCATAGATGCTTTGCGATGCAATATGATGACATGGCAGATTAATTAGCAACTATAACACCCGGGGTGTTACAAAAGCCATGCCATGAATAAGATACAAGTTCAAATATTAACAGACATTTTCGAGCAGAAATAATGCATGAACAAGATATAAGTTAGAAGGACAATTTCAAGTAGAAAACAAGGTAACAACATAAAATGATGTACATGAAACAACTACATTACTTATTGACAAATATAAGCTAGCGTTGATGACATGTCAGATTCACAAAGCACATTAGCAAATAGATCATGTTGATATAGCAAGGGTGTTGTAATCGAGCTTTCCATACAGCACTCTATAACTTCTGCTTATTAGGGGTGATAGATGAATATCCAGTGTCACTGAAACACCAACACCAGCTGATATAGTCAACCACTGTACCCACAAAGACCAAACAATACATAATTAATATGCGTTGTCATGAAGACCACTGCGTTACAGGCTACAAAGCCCAACCAAACAGGTTCTGCTGATGGATCCCTGTGTCAGCAACCAAGGTTGTTAATTTTTCTGACTGAAAATGGTTCAAGAATCCAACTCCAAACCAATCCTACTTACTCCCTCTGTTCCAAATTATAGTTCACTTTGGTTTTGTCATAAGTCGAACTTATCCAACTTTGAAATATGCACTAACATCCAAACATTAAATTAGTTTTATTAAATTATTATCCATGACATATGTTCTCTCTCTCAAATACGTAGGAGAGCCATGGAATAAGTTTTGATAATGTATTTATTTGGACTTATAGATGTTAACATATTTTCCAAAATCTTGGTCAAAATTAAAATAGTTTGACTTGGGACAAACCCCAAATACAATTTGGAATGGAGGGAGTATTAACCGGATGAATTTGATAAGTTGGTCCACCAATATTTTCAACTCCCACAACCATATTGATAGAAAAACAAAGAATGTGGTCATCCACCAATGTTATAGGATGATGCCATGTTGGATCAATCTAACCTAGGATCAAGCAATCCCTCAGCCAAACACCCCAGTTATCATCTGGATCATCATTCAGCAAATAAGTGTCCTTAGAGTTCACAGTTTTCAGATACAACTTTGAACACTAATGTTAAAAAAAGGAAGCAAAAACATCAAATGCCCAGAGGGGCAATCAACCATGCATTTGAAGTCAATTCACGGTGAGCTAGTGTCAACCATGTACTTACCAGAAAAATAGCCTAAAAATAGAAAATGTAACTAATGACTTGCAGAATTATTTCCAACGTAGGCTACTGGTTCATGTATTCTTGCATACCAGAAAATGGCTCCTATTCTCTTTATGTTACCCATGCTGCAATACATTTTTGCAATTGAAAAGATGAGTGTGCATAGAAAAGACAGATGCCATTTTTCAGGTGCAGGTAAATAACAAGTACTTGGAGGAAGCTACCTAATCGAATGGATCTAACATGTGCAAATAAAAGCAAATACATAAACTCTGCAGGAAGGCACAACTATTAAAACTGCAACTGTAAAGAAAAAAAATACCTTACCTGCTACCTTGTGAACTGAATAATCTCGCAAAATGACTTGAGAGAAAAATGGCCCAACTGTAAAAATCAATCAAGTAGAGGACACAACTGACGAGAATTGTAGTGGATCAGGGGGAAATCACTATTGAATCAAACACAATTGTAGGCCACAACTAATGAACTACTGTTAGCCGGTCCTAACATCAGTTCAGTTAATTAAAGTCTGTCAGAACTGAACTGTTGGGGAAAATGACAATAAAGCGTACCGTGATCAGCATTCTATTGACTAAATAGAGGACTAAAAGTATCAATGTATCTATCTGAACACCATATATATCTTGCCCGTCGTCTTGTTAATCAATTTCTGGTAGCCCAACAATATTGCTCTGAGAGCCATGAGCAGGTAAATCATGAACTACCTAGTTTAAGTTTGCATTCTTCTTGTACAGATTATATCCCACACCAACATGCATAACCTAATTGAAACAATATGGAACCACCATTCACTTTGGCTTAAGATATTTGGGGAGGATTCACAGCTCACCGTGGGCCACGACGCAAGTACAGGGCGCTTGATGCAGGGTAGCGGCCCGTACGATGACAGCGACGGCGGTTTGTCGAGGTCGTCTGATTTGGCGGCTTCGCGGTCGCGTCCGGCAGTGGTAGCGGCAGGAGTCATGTCTCGTCCACGGGGCTGGCGGCGTCGTCGGAGCGAGGGAGGCAGGACCGGGGCTGGCGGTGGCGTCGAGCTGCGGAGCTGGCGGCGGTCTCGATGTCCGGGCGCTTGATGCAGGGCAGCGCCCCGTACGATGACAGCAACGGCGGTTTGTCGAGGTTGTCCGATCCGGCGGCTTCGCGTTCGCGTCCGGCAGCAGCAGGGAGTCACGTCTCGTCGACGGGGCTGGCGGTGGCGTCGGAGCTGGGGTCGTGGGCACGTGCGACGTAATTAGGGGCGGGGGCGGTTTTGCGGGGAGGGAGGTTTTGCGGAGAGGAATTAGCGTGGAGGGGGATTAGCGCGGGATGGATCATTAGCGGTCTCATCAGCATATAACATTTGGGGTTTTTTTAGTCGTAGAGATTGGACGAGCAGGGCCCGGTCGGACCAGGTACCGGTCCCGGTCCCGGTCCCGGTCGCAGGGCGCGTGGGAGTGGGACGCCGGCATCGAAGTCAAGTCAGTCAGTCTAACCCTGGTGCGTCTTCGAGGAAACTGGTGCGGTCGTGCGGAGTACTAGCCTGCTAGCGTGACGCTCGGGCTGCCATCATTCCCTGGAAGAACGTTTTCTCCGTGCGCCTCCAAGCGCCGGCGGCGGCGAGCGCACAACGGCACAAGGCACAAGCACAACTACAGGTTAGTCAATGTCATCAAACTGATGAGGAGAGAGCATGCATAGTCGGCGGCGACTCGGCGGCACCGTGAGCATCTTCTTTTGAGAGAGAACGAATGCGATGCGATAATTTGGTAGGTAGGGGAAGAAGAAAAAAATCTCTCTCGTAGTGGTGTGCCGTAGTGGAGTGGAGTTTGGTTTCTCTGCGAATCGTATCGAGTTTGCCTATTTTATCACTAGCATCTTTCTCTTTTTTCTTTATTCTGGCTGAACGAGTGGCCTTCCTTTAAGGTATACTCTCTCTGTTCCTAAATATCTATCGTTTACGTTTCTCGACAAACAACTTTAACTAAATATATATTAAAAAATATTAATATTTATGGTATATAATTAATATCATTGAAAAGATCTTTAAATCTAGTTTTTTAATAAATTTATTTGGAGATACAAATGTTACATATATTTTCTACAAATCAAATTAAACTTGTGATACATGCATGGAGTATTAAATGTAGATAAAATTAAAAACTAATTGTACAACTTGGTTGTACTTTGCGAGACGAACGTTTTGAACCTAATTAGTCAATAGTTGGACACTATTTACCAAATAAAACCAAAACATACTACAGTACATTTTTCATCCAATTCATGGAACTAAACACACCCATTATCCAATGCCATCGCTCGCCAGTGATATCATATGCCCCCATCATCATCCGCGCATGGGAGCACGTACTTATCCGCGGTACGATTCCGTGGTCCGTGCATGATTGACTCATCCCATTGCACGGTCTGGTCACTTGCATTGCATCGCCATGGGTGTCCGTCCTCATGGTCGCGCATGCTGCAGCTGTCACGTCTCACGTGTATTGGTGTGTGTGCGCTCCGATTTTACGTGGTCACGTCACGGCACCGCGAGTAAAACAGAAGCTGTCTTTTGTGTGTGTGTGGGCACACACTATTTGCCTGTTTCCCAGAACACATTTCGCTGTCTCGCGCTTCTCGTGGGCACAATTATTGGATCTCGGCTAGTCGTGCATGCCCCGAAAGATTTCACTGTCTACCGCTGTCTGACGCGTCGTGCATCGTCCCCCCAGAAAATTAAGAGTAAGAACAATAATGTAAGCAGGTTATATAAAAGTTTTCATTCGGATTTGCCCTGAGTTGAGAGACCAAAAGGAGAGGAGAGGAAAAACAAACGGGTTAATATATCTCTATAATCAGTTAGGGCACAAACTCCAACAATGCTAGTGAGGGCACTCCCAGCCTAAAACTAGGAGTAGTTTTATGGCATTAAATAGTATGTCACCTAAGCAATTTTGCTGACGCGTAGATTACGCGTTGGCCCGTCCCAAATCGTTTCCATGGCTTCCTTCCCCGCCTGCCACCCGGATCCGCTTAACTCGTCACCTCCCATCGTTGTGTGACGTTTCTTTCCTATATGCCAGTGCTGCTCAAATGGAGCTAGCCAGAGATACCAAGATTCCAAGAAGAATATGCATTCTTCTGTATAATGTTTGCATGTACTTCTATATGAAATTTGGTTTTATGCTGATTTGTTGTGAGATGAGCACTGTTGCTGAAGTAGTGCTACAGAATAGGGCTAATATCGAAAAAGCTACTAGCATCCTATGTTCTGCTACTATCGTTATTCTATATGTTGTTTTTGAAAGCTCATGTTCAGTGCATGTGAGATGGACTGGACGTACACGTGAAGGCTATTTTGTTGATTCTGATCCATCTCTTTTTATGGTGCATTTAAGTTCTCATCCTATATAGAAACTGCTACAGAAATTAAGGGTTGACAAAGATAGTTTCTAAAGTACATTAATTAATTGCGCTTCTTTGTTCTTGGAAACTATCCACAGAAATCATGGGCTGGGAGTGCCATGAGGGCCAGCCTAACACGAAGGACAAAGCAAAAGTTGTTAAACACTACAGCCTCTCCCATGCAAATACTTACCCATTAATATATGATATTGTTAGTGCAAAATTAGCTTGTATTAAATGATAATGATGTGTTTTAAATAACATTATTAACAACTAATAAGATGAATTAATAAGAGACATAAGAGACGTGTTTTTTTAAGAAACGGGAGGGATCGGAGAACCGATCCTTATTGGTGTATACTATTAAAATCAACAGTTAAAGTTACAAAGCAAAGCAAAAGAGTTGTATAAGGCTATCCGCACTCATGATCCTCTATTTTCATCCTCTATAAATCCTGGTCATCAAGATTCTCTCATCTATACTCATTTCTCGCACACCCATCCATCCTCTATATCATCCTCTATCCACTGTGGGGTCCACTTGTCACTTTATCTAAATATATTCATGTGAGATCTAGTTTTGAAGAATTTATTAAAACGAATTCAATGGTGCAATCGAAATTTAATTTGGGTTTTTGATTTGTGAGTTATAACATTTTTTAGAGGATTGAAACAGTGAGGCCACCATCACCTCTCTCCTCTCTCTCCCACATGCTCTTTCTTCTCCCACTCATGTGCTTTAGCGGACGCACGCTACTCCCCCAGATTTAGCGGATGACAGCTCTCACGCTATTTTAGCGTCACCCATACAGGGCACCGTTGCAGCTCCCCCATCCGCTATATGCTCCTGCAGGAGCATATAGCGGTCTCCACTGCGAACAGTCTAAGGCTGATAAATATTCATTCTTTTTTTTTTTGCTTTCTTAAAAGCAGAGGGTAAAACTCTTTTAAGAAAGTGTTCATTTATTTTTCATGTTATTACGCAATCTGATGTTTTCATGTGATCACCCACATGCCCATAAACAGGGGGGCTCGTAGGGTCTGACCGTTCGCACCAGATTCTCGCGCCGGCCGCAGCGCGCGGGAAATATTTTCCGCGGGTCGCAGGGCTGGCAGCAGCAGCGCGCGGACGGGAACCGAGAACTGCAGTGGGCAGGGTGCGTACGGATCTAAATTAATTAGCGTGGATAATAAAGCCAGAAATAATTAGCATAGACAAGGGCCCACCTAAGCATGCACGAACTAAAAAAAGTCATAACTATCAAACCAAACATTCAAATTAAATTCTGATTACACCATCAGGTTTCTTGCACTAAACCCTTCAAAACAAGATGTAGATATATTTAGATAATTTTTTATTAACGAACATTTATCCCATGAAGATAGAATATTTTCTTTTATTGAGCAAAGACGATATTCTAGGTTCAGAGAATAATGTTCCATCTTCGTAAGAAAAATATTCTCGGTTTAGAAGAACAATATTCTAGTTTTAGGTGCATGATATTGATACTATAATATACACAAAAATAAATAAATAAATAAATATATAACGTAAATATGAATAATAAAATCTAGAGCAAAGCATGAGGAAAAAAACACGTAACAGAGAAAAATTAAAAGAACATCACATGGATACTTTTTAAAACATCCTAAAATATACTATATAACATCACATGTGTAGTAAGTGAATATTACTAAATACACCATATAACATCACTAAATACAGTATAGAACGTTGCATATATATTACATGAACATCGCTAATACATTATAGGACATCACATGTATACTATGAGAACATCACTAAGATACATTATAAAACATTGCATATATATTACGTGAACATCACTAAATACACCATATAACATTACTAAATACATTATAAAACATCACATATAATTACGTAAACATCACTAAATACACTATAGAACATCACATTATATTGTGTGAATATCACAAAAAATACCATAAAACATATGTCGGGTACCACAATTAGGGGTACCCAAATTAAGGTGGAAAACCACACGCCTCCCAAAAAGCAAACCAAATATTAATCTATCCCGACTAAGAAAAAAAATCAATCAACTAAAGAAACATATGGGCTAAATTATCTCTTATTGGGCCTCCAGCAAGATATGTGAACAAACATTTCCATCTCCCCGCTTCATTCGAGGCCTCACGCAGGGGGTCTCGGAACACCTCCGACTCGTCCGAGGCCTCAGCTCTGGGGTCTCGGACACGGGCCAACCCACGACAACATCGTCGCCTCGTCCAAGCCCCAGAAACGGCATTATCCGTCTCCGCCTCGTCCGAGACCGGCCTCTGACGCCGCTCCCCCATTGGCGCGTTCGAGACCCCCTTGTGACGTCACTCACGTTCTTGCGTCTGTCTAACCGGACAAGCCAGGAATGATCGGGGTCAAATCACCACGCCGTCGCTCATAACAGGCATGGGGAAGAGCTGCTGGCCACTATGCCACCCATACTGGCCCTACACGCACGATTCGTGCCTGCGCGGCGTACGAAACGTCGCTTTAGGCCAATATTCCCACGATCGGGATAAGGTCGCACCGCAATTCCCACCTCAGAGACCTCGACCCTCTACGCCAGTCAAACTACAAGGACGAACACGCCACGCCAGCCACAGGACCAGGTATGACAGGGCGCATCGCTACAACACCAAAGGACAGAAACCACTCCCTCAACAGTGGCGCACATACCTGGACATGTAGCAACAGTGCCAGAAGTACCAACGCCATGCCTCTACAGTACAGACCACGTCGCCACCGGATAAGGCCCTCCTGAGGCCTCTGGGCTCCTTCTCCAACAAGGATCGCACCCCATACCAATATTTTGTAACCCTACACCTCCTTGAGACTATAAAAGGAGCATGCAGGGACCGTTCCAAATAACAAAAACAAGACAAACACACGAACAGACACTACTGGAATACTCCTGTTTCCCTAGGGTATATTTCTTTCCCTACCGTTTATGAACATCCTAGGGAAAGATGTGTTTCCCTAGAGTTGGATATCAAAACCGTAGGAAAAGTCGTCTTTCCCTAGAAACTCGTTCATTCGTCGGGATGAATTGAAGCAGTGGCACCGATGCCTGTTTACGTGGTTGCCCATGTGGCATGGTTCCCTACAGTGGCAGTAGATTCCTAGGAAAACAATTTCACTTCCCGCGCTAACAGGTCAGGCGCGACCTGAAAATTTTGGATTCGCAAGCTTGTGGCTGGTCCCAGCTTTTCATGCCTTTTATTTATTGGCTGGACATACTTCTCCTCCCTACTGTCTCTGCACTTTTCTCTCCTTGCTCAAGTCCGGTGACCTGCTCTCTCCTAGCGCTAGCCAAAGGTGCAGATTCTGGATCAAGGATTGTTCCCCGCAGCTAGAGCTGGGGCTCCACACCAGTGCGGCGACTGGTCGGAGGAGAGGCCAAGGTGCTGGAACAGGAGGATCTGCCGCTCAATGGAGGTGGGCTCAGAGATCTTTACATCGTAAGCGTTTTGGATTCCTATCTCTCTGTTTTGCTTTTGCTCAAATCTAAAGGCAAGTACTACTAGGCTGATGACTCTAGAACTCAGATCTGCTGGTTGATCATAGATTATTGAAGTTGAATAGTTTGAATGCCACCTCATTGATTTGCTATCGTTCATTTCTACTAATATTTGGTAAGCATATTAAATGCCACTTCATTGATTTGCTATATATTCTGAACATGCTGCAGCACTTCATATTTCAGGTGTGCGTTGTATCAGGTTATACTTGGTGCTCCGAAGCTCCAGCGACCAGCGTTAGCTTCTACAGTCCTACTGAAGGAAGCTTGCAAGCTGCAATGGCGGGGACTGTTTCTCTTGTGCTTAGTGGATGCATAGGATAGGTAGAAATATATATGTTTCTCTGTTCTTGATTGTGTAAATGGATACGCAAAAGAAGTGTATATATGTAACATATCAATCTGTGTATTATTACAATTTAATAAAATATAAATTTTGATCGGAGCTATTCAGTTTTTATAAGAATAGATGAGAAGAAGTACAATAATAAATAAAAAATAATACATATGTATGAAATAAGAACAAAGAAATACATATGTATATATAAATAAGAAAAGCAATGCAGGTAAACTTTTCCTAGGAAGATGTAACCGTAGGGGAAGAACCTTTCCACGTGGGGTACAAGTGTCATGTCACTGGGTTTCCCTAGGGCTCAAGAATCCTAGGGAAACATTCTTTCCCTAGGGTGTTTATCAGAAACCATAGGGCATACTTGATTTCCCGTCGAAATGATCCCTAGGAAGATTTCCCCACGAAAATTCCTAGGGAAACCAATTCTCTACCGTTTTTTCATTCTTTCCCTAGGGTTTCGGCCCTAGGGAAATTGGCGAATTCCAGTAGTGAGATAACTCTCCTGGACCTTGCGATGGCACCAGTAGAGCCACACAGACTCTCCACTCACACCTGGAGACTTGGGAGCTCATCCCTCTCTCACCCGCTTGTAACCCCTACTACAAGCACTTCGGTGCAAGATAATACAGAACTCACCTCCCCCATTGGACGTAGGGCATTTCTCAGCCTAAACCAATATAAATCGTCTACGTTCTTCTTGCACACCATCCGGATCCCTGACGCGCAGATGCACATTACTCGTTGGTGGTAGAACCGTCATTTCTTACACCGACAACATCGCATAAATAATACGAGAACATCGCATATATATTACATGAACATCGCAAATATATATCATAAAACATTGCATATATACCACGTGAATATAAAAAAAAACATTACAGAACATCGCATGTATAAGATGTGAACATAAAAAAAATAGAACATCACAACATAAAAAACAACGTAGAACATCATAAAAATAATATAAAAAGAAAAAATAAAAAGGTAAAAAGTATAAAAATATATATAAAAAAGAAAATAATGATAAACACATAAAAAAGAAAATAAAAATGAATGATGCTCAAAAAGAAAAAATAAAAATAAAAAATAAAGAAAAATCAAGAAATAAAAAACACGAATAAAAGAAAAACATAATTAGAAAAGAAACAAAAGAAAATAAGTAGAAAAGAAATAAAAAAAGAAAAGAAAAGATAAAAATGGAACGTCA
Organism: Saccharum hybrid cultivar R570; assembly: GCA_038087645.1. NCBI lineage: Eukaryota > Viridiplantae > Streptophyta > Magnoliopsida > Poales > Poaceae > Saccharum > Saccharum hybrid cultivar. The sequence goes on along the minus strand of JAQSUU010000191.1, from coordinate 1,480,792 downwards.
CATGTGCAGCACGCGACCATTAAATAAAATAATAAGAAAAAGAAAAAAATAAAAGAAACATAAAATATAAAAAATTAAAAGAATAAAAAATACATAAAACATAAAAAGAAAATAAAAAAGTGAAGCACGAAAAGAATAAGAAAAGAGAAAAAAGAAAGAAATGAAGGTCCTAACGTACCTGCTTCCCGTACCGTAACCTGCTTCCATAGTTTCGTACGCTGCGGCTTCCCGGACGCGGACTTGTGCTCCCACGCGCCGCGGTTTCCCGCGCACAGGAATTTCCTGCGCTATTCGGCGGACGGCTCCGGTCCGGCCGTTCAGACCGGATGCTTTCCGCATAAACAGCACCTCTACTGAGGGGGTGTTTTTTCTAAAAATTTTCACCCCAAAACATCACATCGAATCTTACGGCACATGGAGCATTAAATGTAGACAAAACAAAAAAAACTAATTGCACAGTTCACCGTGAAATCGCGAGACGAATCTTTTAAGCCTAATTAGTCCATAATTAAATAGTAATTGCCAAATAAAACAAAAAAGCTACCGTTGCCGAATCCAAAATTTTTTGCAAACTAAACACCCCTGACTCGCGTCAGCGTCGACGTCACCCGATTGCAACCGCACGCACGTCCTGCGGAGAGGAGAAGACAAGGGGCTGCTTTTCTTCCTCCTCTTGCGGGGCGAGGACCCGGGCGACGGCGAGGCTGCTTGACCAAGCTGACCAGACCACCTCCGAAGGTGCTGTGGGCCCCGCCGTCGAACTGCGCCACTTGGGGAATCTCATCCAGACCCGGTGGCTCCAGTCGGCCGTTGCTCCTCACCATTCCCGTGCTCGACTGCTCGTGCTGCACGGGGGGCCCATGGCTGCCAGCTCTTTGCCTGCTCGGAAACGCCCGCGCGAAATCACGATCGCGATGCGCTGGCCCCACCTCTGTTAGGCTGTCCGCATTGGGACATGTATCGCGTCCTCCAGGAGCATATAGCGTACGCGAACGTCGCAGCGGGTACGTTAAATGAGACGGTAAAGTAGCGGAGGCGAGCTGCGTCCGCCAAATCTGGCGATTTCGCGTTCGCGCGGACGTGTCGCGTGGGGCCCGCCGCCCACCACCGCAGAGCGCAAGGGCGGCCTCGCGACGGTACTCGATGACGGCCGGAGGAGGAGGCCGCGCCCGCGCCGGAGCCGGAGCGAGACAGAGACGGAGATGGACACGTCGCCAGTCTGCGCGGCCGCGAGCCCTGCCGGTCCGCCGCTAGGCGCGAGCTCCGCCGATCCACGCAGTCGCGAGTGCGGCCGCCTCCGCCGCAGGCGAGGCTGCCGGTCGCGGGCGGGACGGCTCCGTCGTGAGCCGAGCATAGGGATGCGAGCGAGGTCATCGCGGACGCGCCGTCACGAGCACCGCGGGGCATGAACGCGGCCGCCTCCGCCGCGGGCGAGGGTGCCGATCGCGGGCGCGGCCTCCTCCGCCGCAAGCCGAGCCCGCCTGGCACGAGCGTGGCCGCCGGTCGCGGGCGAGGCGCCTCTACCGCGAGGCTGCCTCCGTCGCGGACGCGCCATCTCGAGTTTCTCTACCCCGGGAGAGCCGGCTGCGTGCGCCGCCGCGGGAGAGCTGGCTGTGTGCTGCCGGAGGAGGAGGCCGCGCCTGCTCCCCGCTCCCCGCGCCCGCGCCCGTGCCGGAGCCGGAGCCGGAGGCCGCGCCCGCTCCCCGCGCGCCCTCGCCGCCACCGCGCGCTCGCCGTCAGGAGCAGAGGAGAGGATAGAAGAGAGAGGATAGAGAGACCGGGTGAGGGGGTTAAAATATAAATAGAGTATGACAAGTGAGTCTCACTAAATAGAGGATGAGATATAGAGAATGAATGGGTGCAGAAGAAAGTGATATAGAGGAAAGAATCTTGATGACCAAGACAGAATATTCCTTTTAGATGATGGATTTAGAGGACCACGAGTGCAGATAGTCTTATCGGATTCCCGATGGCGTTCATGCTCCAGCCCGGATCCAGCCCCCATGGCTGCCAACTCTTTGCCTGCTCGGAAACGCCCGCGTGAAATCGCGATCGCGATGCGCTGGCCCCCACCTCTATTATCGGATTCCCGATGGCGTTCATGCTCGAGCCCGGATCCGATAAGCCGCACATACTACTGACAGCCTGTTTGTTTCGCTGGTTTATTATGGCTGAAAGTACTATTCGTTGATTTATTGTGAGAGAAAATACTGCTGGATGACTGTTGATTTGGCTGAATAGCTTAAACGAACCGGGTGCTGGTCTGTTCATTCTTTATTAGCGAATCCAGACCCGGTGGACGCCAGTGCACCCGAAGCCCGTGCAGAGGAACCTGCCGCGTCCGTGGCCGCACGTACGTTATAAGGGCCTCTTTGGGAGGGCTCCGGCCGGCTCCTGCTTCGCCTGCGAAAATACTGTTCACGACACTGTAGCAGCGCGAGAACGGGAGCCGGAGGAGCCAGAAAAACGAGCTTCTCCGGCTCCGGTGAACAGTCGCGCGTGTCAGTGAGAGAGGGAGATGAGGAGAGAGAAAACTGGCTCTGATAAACAGTGATCTACAGTGATCGGCGCGGGTGGTGTCAGGGGGGCCGGAGCCGGCCGGAGCCCTCCAAAGAGGCCCTAAATTCACCCGCTCCGTCTCGACGCCTCTCCCACCCGCGCCCGCACGCACCAACCCCGTTCTCCTCCTAATCACCCCCAAAACCAAAACCCAAACAGCACTTGTCCTCCTACAATCGCCGACGTCGCCGGAGGCTTCGCCGGAGCAGCGCCCACGGTAAGACATTCCCGCCCCCGCCCGCTCCTTCCCGTTATCTCTTAAGCTTTTAGGCGCGAGGAATCGCCAGCTCGGCTGCCTCGGTTCGGCCTGTACCAGATCTCGTGGTTTCCGACGGGGCTCGCGGTTTTTTTTTAATTTACCACTGCTCCTCGATTTTATTGGAATTCGAGCTTGTTTGCTTAATCCAGCGCGCGCTCTGATGTGATTGCAGGTTGTTTTGTTCCTCCTCGTCCGGCGCAGCGGTCAAGGCCAGCATGGCTTCTATTGCGCCTCCGTCTTCCTCCGTCGCTGCCCTCACCCGCCAACCGTAAGAAGCTGCTCTTGCCTGCGCCGCTCCCTCACCAGTCCCCACCCGTGCTCTTGCTTGTTCGCATGTTTGCGCCGGCCCGGTTTGTTCTTTAGGAAACAGGAGGGAGGGGGTTGCTCCTACTGACATATCTTTGTGGCTCGGTTTGTTGATCGTCTTCGATTGCTCCTGCTGGCATTCCTTTGTGGCTCGGTTTGTTGGTCGTCTTCGATTTGGTATGCTTTGGAGCACAAAAATCGGCACGGAAGGCCACGTTTTTGTATGCGTGATATAATCTGTCTCAACCTGTGTGGACTAGTCAGTAAACTGAATAATTGATGAAACGCAGGGGAACATAGTTGCAGTTTTTTTACATGACAGTGATGTGAAAGAGTATCCTTGGCAGTTGGAACTGAACTAGAGAAAAATTGTCACAAGAATTCTATTGTTCATTCATAAAGCCACGCTCATTTTGGTGTCTGAGAACGATTTTTGGTTTCTGATTGCCTGTTTGTGACAATGCAGGGTGCAGTTCTTGAAAGGGTGCAATGTATCCAAGGAGACAAAGGGACCCGTCTGCAGTTTCTTCCCCCCAAATTCAAACAGCACCAAATTGAAATCAGTGAGCTTGAGAGTAGCATCATCCTTCAAAAGTGATGGTAGTTATCCAGCTGGCGGTGTCTCTGGGAATGGCGACACGCTATTGCCAAAAAGCACATCCGTCCGTGGCCAGGACCATCCGGTCGCTGACCCTGTACTCCCAATGGATTCCATGATTACGCCAGAAATCCTATCTACTAATTTGGCACGTGCTGTGGAGAAGTTCGCAGACGATGACACAGATACTGAACTTGATTTGGATAGCCCGACAGAGGGCTTCACATCGATTGCGGATGCCATTGAGGACATTCGACAAGGAAAAGTTAGTATATCTTAAAATTTTGTTATGTTATCCTGTACTTCCATCTCATCTAATGCTCTGCTAACACTGGTTTGTACTTGAAGCTTGTGATTGTTGTTGATGACGAATCAAGGGAAAATGAAGGAGATCTGATAATGGCTGCCTCCTTGGTTACCCCAGAGGCTATGGCTTTTATAGTAAGGCATGGGACAGGAATTGTTTGTGTCAGCATGAAAGAAGATGATCTGGAAAGACTGAACCTTCCTTTGATGGTTACCACAAAAGAAAACGAGGAGAAGCTATGCACTGCTTTCACTGTTACAGTGGTATGATATTATCGTCACTATTATTTTGATGTTGATATCTTTTGTTGTTTCTTGTCAGAAGTATGTACACGTAGCATTGTTGTCTTCATGATTGGTTTCCTTATCAAATAAATAGCTCATACGCAGGGGCAGTTGCTGTTTATTACATGCTGAAATACTCGATGCTTTGATTGAGTAATTTTGTTCATAATTAGATTTCTAGAACAGCTGGTTGTGATCCATTTGAATTCAGTTTTGGTATGTGATTTTGTTGTCTTGGAACCTGTTTTTCATAAAAGGGGAAAAACTTCCTTCTTTACTGTTCCTGCTACCTTCCTGCTGTGGCAATGAATTTGAGATAATTCTATACTGTTCTTTTTGGACAATGTGTTGTTTACTGTTCTATCACATGATTAGTTTGCTCTTTCTTTACTGTTCCATTCAGATAATGACTCTGCAACACTTACATTGTATTGAATATTAAAAGTGAGCTAAGTTTCTATTCTTTTTATGTTTAGGCTTACTGAGTTAGCAATGCTTATAGCTGTCTATTTCAACGATTTAGGGAAATATCTATCCAACTTACCTTAATTTATGATCTGGTCCCTATGAAACTTCTCCAATGTTTTTTTGTCTGCTTCTGAGCTATGTATCTGTAATGTTTTGCTTCTCAGGATGCAAAAGAGGGCACAACTACAGGGGTATCTGCCAAGGACAGGGCAAAAACAGTCATGACTCTTGCATCTCCTGACTCTAAGCCTGAGGACTTCAACCGCCCTGGTCATATTTTCCCTTTGAAATACAGAGAAGGGGGTGTTCTGAAACGAGCTGGACATACCGAGGCATCTGTTGACCTTGCTATGCTGGCTGGATTACCTCCTGTTGCTGTCCTTTGTGAGATTGTGGATGATGCAGATGGTTCCATGGCTCGCCTACCAAAGTTGCGTGTCTTTGCTGAAAGGGAGAATTTGAAGATTATATCTATTGCTGACTTGATTAGGTGAGTTTGAATTACAGAAACTTCAGCTTCTGCTGCTTGACAAGTTGCTACTAAGACAGTAGTCAGCATCTAACTAGCATATGTCAATGTGTCAGTACCATTTTCAATTACCATTTAACAGTTTTCTCTTCAATTATTTCATAATTACACTGAAACAGTGTTTGCTGGCAAAAAATAAAAGAAAAAAAAGGATCTGAAAGTGTTTTCAGGCAGAGACCTACAATTTTTTTCTCTATCCTAGTGGTAACATATGATTCAAAGTGAGGTACTTCATATGGTTGCAAGAATTTTTTTTGAACAAGTATGGTTGCAAGAATCATATTAGTTCCTATGGCTGGCTATATGCATGCCTCTTTGGTGTTCTTATGTTCTGTTGCTGGTGATCCTTGAGGTATTGACTGGTATGCTAACAGAATTTTATCTGTTGCAGGTATAGGAGGAAAAGAGACAGGCTGATTGAACGTGCTTCTGTTGCACGCTTGCCTTTGAAATGGGGCAATGTCCGTGCCTATTGCTTCAGATCTGTTATTGATGGCATTGAGCATATTGCCATGGTGAAAGTAAGTCACTGCAGTACTATTTTGCCTCTGTAGAATTTAGTTTAGTGAGGTATTACTGTTTGTACAACACCTGATCTAACTATCAATCTCATACCCAATGATTGTCAGGGTGATATTGGTGATGGCCAAGACATTTTGGTGAGGGTGCACTCTGAGTGCCTCACAGGCGACATTTTTGGATCCGCAAGATGTGATTGTGGTGACCAGCTTGCAATGGCAATGGAGATGATTGAGAAGGCTGGAAGGGGTGTATTAGTTTATCTCCGTGGACATGAAGGAAGGGGTATTGGTCTGGGCCACAAGCTTCGTGCCTATAACTTACAGGATGATGGGCTTGATACTGTGGAAGCTAACGAGGAACTTGGTCTTCCTGTGGACTCACGGGAATATGGGATTGGCGCACAGGTAAAAAACTGAATTATCTCTCAAGTTAGCGTGGAACCTTTCTCCATAACACTCCTTTTTTTCTGAAGTCTGCTGGTATAGGAAAGTTGTATCATACATTTTTCTAGAGCTCCAACTTGAATTTACTTGAAGGCATTGAAGAATTTCATGCCTGTTGCAGTTCCTGAAACTGTAATGTACATCGAATGAAGTAACCCTATCATGTAATGACTAGGTCACTGACATTTCACTACTTTGCAGATATTACGGGATCTAGGAGTCCGTTCAATGAAGCTGATGACTAATAATCCTGCAAAATATAGTGGTCTGAAGGGTTATGGATTGAGCATTGCGGGCAGGGTGCCCTTGATTACACCAATTACCAGTGAGAACCGCAGGTACCTGGAGACTAAAAGAACAAAGATGGGACATGTATATGGATTGGCTAATGCGCAGGCTAACCAACCAAGCAGCAGCCAGAGCACAGAAGAGAAGCATTAGGCCCAACAAAGCGCGCTTCCATCCCAATTCCAGCTTGATAGCACAAAGAGTGATACGATTTCTTCTTTTGGGGAACACGTGAAATTATCTCCCCCCACATATTTCCGTAGATTCTTTGGCGAAGAAGGCGATGTTTCAGTAGATCGATTTGTTCTTCAATTGTAACTGTAGGTTTCAAGGTGGCCAATAATAAATGGCGTTGAGCTTTGTCGCCTTGGTGGTGTGGTTGTCCCGTTGGAGTTGTGATCCAATGGTGCAGTGGCGGAGCCAAGATTTTGCAGTAGGGTATTCCATGTAAAAAAAAATCCCAACGCAAATAAGAAATATACTGGACCATAAGTTCATAGCGTAATGACCATATTGAATCCATAGTAATAACTCTAGATTTGGAGTGTGCTTTTCGCTGCCCTTTCCCCGCTAAAAACCACAGAATGAGTGGTTTAGTCGAGATGTTAGTTGGCCATGTTTGAGTTGAAATGTCAGTATTGCTTTTGGTATAGCTTTTTTTTAAAAAAAGTTTTGAGATGTTGGGATTGTCACTGTGAATACATGTGGACCTACTCCAACCCGTAGTATCCTACCAAAGTAGTCTGGAGAAACATTTTTGGGTGGAAAGCCTGTACAGCCTCTGCCTTTGTGAAGACAAGTTCGAATCGAATTGTTCAAGCCACCTGTGCTGGGAGGGCCTAATTGGTTTGGGATCAAAATTTACCATGTCAAAAATTTGACAAGTCAAAGTTATATAAAAAATCTTGCCATAGATTTGGCAAGACAAATGTGAGAAAGTAAGTTTTGGTAAGAAACCAAACAATAGCCAAAATCTTTTTTCTTTAAACGAATCAGGCAGGAGAGCTATCGATTATATCAAAAAGCTGATGAAGTGTAGACTGGACAAAAGTAAAAAAAAAAACTTCTATCGGTTGGATTGGGATATCAACACGCACCGAAAAACCCCCAACTCAAAGAAGAAAAAAAATAACAACTCTGGCCGGTCGAATTGGGACCCGAGCCACAACCCAACAAAGACACGCTTCACCGCCACCCAACCACCACGAACTAGTCACTGCATTGCACCGCCATCCCTCCGAAAGACAGAGCCATCAAGATGAAATCACCCTCGTCACTGCTTGCGCCGTCATTGCCGACGATGTCCCACACCGAGTAGCTTGCTGCTAAGCAGGGCTAGCCACCGTAATCCGCTGCAAGCCGTGTAGCCCCTCCACAATCAACTCCACTTGCGCCGTCTCTCAAGACGTTGTCCCACACCGAAATAGCCACTTCAAAGCAGGGCTACCCGCCGCAGGCCCCTGCAAACCGCCAAACCGACGCTGGAGGAGCTGCCTCAGGCGAACACCAAGCCGACCCCGCCCGCGAGATCCACGTGTGCACACTGCAGCCTCCAGTAACCTAGCTTTCTCATCAAGGTACAAGTGCCACACACGCACTTCTGCTGCCGGTCAGAAGCCTCCACGCAGGTTATCTCGGCAACGTGGTCTGCTGGCCATCACCTCCCACGTTGGCCTCCTCGCCAACTCCATAGATGCCTTCCACGCCGACATCCTCAGCAACTTTGTGGTCGCAACTCAACTGCCAAACAGATGCGAAACCCTCGAATTGCCGCGCCAAATCCTCCTCCCGACCACCTTCCGCCGCCGTGGACACCGAAAACTTAAATCCTTAGCTAGGCCTCCACCATTCTTACCACGATGGAGGCAGCCGTCATAGACTGACAGGCACAATCTTCCAAAACGATGCCTCCAAGAGGAATGTGACACCACCGGTGCCACCGTCGCCTGACAAGAAGGTCAAGGTTTTACACCCAGGAAGAGCATGCCACACAAAGGAGAGAACGACCTATCGATGGGCGCTTCCAAGGAAGAATACGGCACCCGAAGGCGTCGCCGCCATCGGTCCACAGGATATATAGCTTTCGCCATGGCCCTCAATCCCATGCGCGACAGTGGCCAAGGCCCTCGTGCCCTTGTTGTGTCAGCCGCCGCCCCATCGGTGAAGCCAACCTGTTGCCGGCTGCCGTCGCCGACACCAGAGCCACCGCCCATGCACTAGCACAAGCACCAGCCGAAGCCACAGTCGCGTCCTCGAGCGCCCATAGCACCACCCTGCCGCATTGCTTGCCAAGCAGCCATCCGCACCGCCGCGAGGTGGCAGCCGGCTGCACGGCTCCCCCTGTAGATCCGGCCAGGGGGAGGCAGGGCTGTCGCGGCTCCCGAGCCAACACCGCACCGCGCCACAGTCGGGGGAGAGCCGGATCTGGGAGCAGGGGGCCGGGTTCCGCCGCTGGTTGCCATCCTCAAGAGTCCAACCTCGGGAGCACCTCTGGGAGGGAGGAAAGATGGAGGAGTAGGAGAAGACCCGGCCGCCGCCATCCTTGCTCTTTGTCGGACTGCCGGTGTCGAGCTCCGGCGGCGGCCAGGGATGATGGAGTGGGGGAGGGCTCGAAGGTGGGCGCCGCCCGAGTCGTCCTATGGGGAGCGACCCGGGGGCTAAAGGATATCTTCTTTTGAGGTGCTACACTACACACAATGGCCCTGTTCATCTGGCTTATAATCCGTCTTATTCAGCTTGTTTTTTCAGCCGGAACAATATTTTTCTCTCACAAAAAATCAACCAACAATGTTTTTCAGCCGGCTTATAATTCCAGCCGAACGAGCCCAATAGCCAAAATCATGACTTGCCAAATCTTGAACATAGCAAATTTTGGTAAAAAACCAATCAGGCCCTAATTTTGCCCGTTGGTTTGCGATGCGATCTAGCGAGTTCGTTCACTGAAGCTGAGAATGATCCGCGCAAGCTCTTCATCTCACGTAAATTTGTCAGCCGCAGGTTGGAATTCGTTTGCAATTTCGACTGATCCGGTGGCCGACCTGGTCAGATCGACGTCATGCTGGGCCGGTGTGAGGCTGTGTGAGCCGACTGCCCTAAGACTAGGCCTAGCCCGTGTTTGGCCTCGTTTAGTTCAGAGAATTAGGGTGAAAAATACTGTATCAGAATTTCTATAGCATTTCGTTTGCATTTGGTAAAAATTATCCAAATTTTGACTAACTAGGCTTAAAATGTTCGTCTCGCAAAGTACAACAAAACTGTGCAATTAGTTTTTGATTTCATCAACATTTAGTACTCCATATATTTGCTGACATTTTGATGTGACGGGAAATCTTCTTTTTGTATAGTGAAATTTGGGGAGAATTGGGGGAACTAAACAAGGGGTTTAGTTCGGCCGAATTGGAAGGTGCCGATTTTGTACAGTGCAAGATTTTGTACTGTAGTATTTCGTTTGTATTTATAAATTTTTGTCCAAATATTGATTAATTAGGCTCAAAATGTTCGTCTCGTAAAGTACAACAAAACTGTGTAATTAGTTTTTTTATTTGATCTACATTTAGTACTCCATACATGTGCCGGTATTTTAATGTGACAGAAAATATTCTTTTTTTTATAGTGAAATCCGGTATCTAAACAAGAAACAAGGCCCTAGTGGCCTGGCGGTGGCCGACTTCCAACAACCCCCGGCATAGCCTGCGTGGCTGCGTGCGTGTCTACGCCAGCCAACGTAGCAACGAGCCAACCGAAAACACCCGCCTCGGCCTCCGTCAGCCAGTACTCAGTCAGACTGCAGTCTGCGGACACAAAAGTCACGCGTCGTCGTCATGATCGTGACGCCATCGCGCGCTCGCGTCGCGCTCCCGCGGGCAAAGTTTTTCCCACGCTCACCGCGTCGGGCAAAGTTTAATGCGGCGTGCGAAGGAGCCAGGAAGTTACTGCACGCCCTTCTCCCTCCGCGGCGTTCCCGACTTGCCGTCGCCCGTCTCCTCCTCGTTCTCACACTCCATCCGTCGCCCACGAGCAGCGGGCCGCGCACCGGCCACCGTCTCCGGCCTGACCTGACCGGCTTGCACCGATGGGTCCGCTAACATCCGAATCCGACAAGAAGAACTCTTCGTACTGCGACGGCGGCCCTCTCGTGTGCCCGCCTGATGAGGTTCCAGCTTCACCGCCGCCTAACCCTCCTCCTCCTTCCCCCGCCTCACACGGCCGCAGCACCTTCGTCACCGCCCTCATCATCGCCGTCCCGGTGCTTGCCTTCCTCGCCCTCTGCCTCTCCATATTTATCTTCGTGCGGCGCAGGCGGCTGCGGCGAGAGGCGCTTCTTGAAGCCGCCCTGACCCCGGCGGCGCCCGCAACCTTCCCCGACGACGGCCCCGGGGAAGAAGTCGTGCACCACGTGTGGCACATCCGGACCGTCGGGCTCGACGACGCGGCGATCGAGTCCATCGCGCTCACGCGGTACCGCGCCGGCGGCGTGCTCGGCGCCTCCGACTGCACCGTCTGCCTCGGCGAGTTCCAGGACGGCGAGCTCCTGCGGCTGCTCCCCAAGTGCGCCCACGCGTTCCACGTTCAGTGCATCGACACCTGGCTCCGCGCCCACGTCACCTGCCCGCTCTGCCGCGCCGACGTGATGATGGACCCTGCCGCCGCGGACGCCGACGCCGAGCAACCCCCGGGCGCCGATGCTGCCGACGACGCCTCGGCCGAACAATCCGCGAGCAATACCCGAACCATGGAACTGGAGCGGCCCGATCAGCAGACCAGCGAGCAGCGAGAGCTGCGTGTCCAAATCGATCAGCCCGACCACTCCAACTCGCTGGAACGACGACGTCAGCAGATTCGGCACCCCGGAGCACGGGCACGGAACTTTCGGCGGGTGGCATCCATGGACTCGCCGTCGCCCCCGACGGCGTCAGCCGAGGAGGTTCCTGAAGACGAGCAGGCCGGTGGCGAGAAGCGGGGGACTGGCGGTGCTGTGTTGCTGCGAGGTGTCACCAGAACCTGGTCACCAGCTGAATCGCCCCGCCATGAAGAGGTCACTGTCCGCCAGCAGCCGGTGGACGCTCCTCCCGCGGCATTGCCGCGCGCGCAGCTCGCTTCTGCCGCTGTGATGGAACGGAGATCTCAACCTGCTGCGCAAGGATGGATTTTTGCCTGTCACTGATCACGCTTGTTTCTGCTGATACTCTGTACAGTTTGCAAGTACAGCGCAGAGGTTTGCTCTACAGTCACACCTGCAGTTCAGTCAGGTACAGAAAAATGAAAGTCTCGCTGGAGAATCACTTGTATGCACCTCATTTTTGAAACTTGTATTATGGTAGTATTCAGCTTGTTCTTTGCAAGATTCAGAGGAATGCCTGGACTGCTGTATAAAAAATCCAAATGTTCTTCCTGTGACTGAAACTCCATCTATTCATATTTCTATTTTTTTATAAAAAAAACCAAGCACGGAGGTCAAGCTGTTTTGTCTTTTCAGCATTTTTCATATACGGAATGCTAAAAGTTATTCAAAGATTTTTACGGACAATTTCTCCTGGTAAATTTCCAAGAGGAATTCCATGAACAATTTTTAATAGAACCTTTTAGTGATAACTTCTACGGTTTTGATCTATCACCTTTGTTAAAGTTGTCAACGGTGGCACTTCTTTTTGTTCGATCGTTGGCTCCCTGATGGTCCTCTCTGTTCATCTCTCTCTTCCCTCTTCTCCCATGCCACTAGGCCCAACGTATTGGTGCAATACGTCTTCCAAAATGGGTTTGATTTGTGCTTAAGGCCCTGGCTCACTAACGCTGCTAGTGCACAGCTAGACAGTCTCCTCTCTCGTTTACAGGACTTCAGCTTACAGGATGGCGCCGATATTAGACTGATGAAGTTCACTGGGAAGCCCTATACAAACCGGGACGCATATGCAGCGCTGGACTGCGCTCAAGACACCCCAGATGTTCATGGGCAACGCATTTGGGGGGTTTGTGTGCCGAACAAAGTTAAAGTGTTCGTCTGGTTGTACTTCAAAGATAGATTGAGCATAAGAGTCAACCTTCATGCAAAACATACCTTCATGCAAAACATGTCGTGGATGATGACCAATGCCAACGATGTGCAGCTTCTGTCGAGGATCGACATCATGTCTTCTTCTCCTGCCCAGCAAGTTCAGAGCTCTAGGGGAAAATTGGACCAAGTAATACTTCCTCCCTCTCTGACGTGGACATTTGGAACTCCAACGTCCCTCCCGGCCTTGACGCGAAGATCTGGTCCTTCATCTTGCTGACTATTCTTTGGCGCTTATGGGATCCTAGAAATGGCGAAATCTTTAGGAATGAAACCTCCAGCAGCCGGGCTGTGATTTCTCGTGTTTGTGACGATTTTGTAGTTTGGCACAAACGCCTAAAAGGCGCACTTGTAAACAGTTTGAATGACTGGCGGGCTTATCTCCTAACTTGTAATGCTAGTGCCCACTACGGCTAAATAGAGTGTTGCTTTCGTTTGAAATATAATTTGATGGGGAAGCTCTCCCCACGTTTGTTTTCAAAAAAAAAAATCTACGACTATGAGATCTTTTGAAGAGAATATCTCGATTTTCCTTGGTATGACTTTCCATGCATATTTCTTCGAACAAAGGTTCTTTGAAAACACATGTTCAAACGATTGTTCAAAACTTTTTGAGAAGTATCACTAGAAAACTTCCTCATAAGTACTCCATCCGTCCTAAAATTAGTGTATATATCATTTCTCGAGAAGTCAAACTCTTTTAACTATTAACTTTGATCAAATATGTAGAAAATAATACCAATGTTTGTATCTCCAAATAAATTTATAATAATAAGTAAGTTCCAATGTCAATCTAGTGATACTTTTTACACATCATAAATGCGATTAATTTTTATATATACTTAGTCAAACATAAAAATGTTTGACCTCTCGCGAAGCAAATGTACACTTATTTTGGGATGTAGGGAGTAAAATTTACAAAACAATTTTTGTGAAGGCTTATTTGAATATATTTTGTGGTCATAAATATTTAGAAAACTATTTTTGAGAATATGTAGAAAGATGGCAGGATGTGTATAAAGAGAAAAAAAATAACAAGGAAGGATGTGCAAAAAATAATAGACAGGATAAGTGGGAAAACAAGTTTTGTAAAAAAAAATTCTAAAAATGTCTACTAGAACATCCTAGTACACAAAATTAATACGGTAGGATGCTTTTTATCTACTAGTGAAAAGATAAAAAGAAGGAAGGGGACAGCCAAAAGTAAGAAATGAGATAGGTGTGAAGAGAACAAGGAATAAAAGAAGGAGAAAAGGAGCAAAAATATAGAGTAAAATTGGGGCATGTCGCTCGCGAGCTGATTCAGTGATTCGCGAGCACAGAAGAGAAATTTCGGTACGACACTGGACACTTTTTTGTGGGAACCAAAAATTCGATACGACACTGGACACTACCCAAACCTTCTTTATGTGCTTTTTCATTCGTTTAACCGTGTCACGGTCACGGAAGCATCTGGGCCTGAAATGTGGAATCGAATAAAAAAACGCTAGCTGTTGGGCTGATTAGTCCGTTCAGAAGAAAATGACTTGTTGGACAGGGCCGGGCCGCGCGGTTGTGCAAATTTGAGATACAAGTTAACTTAAAGAAAAAAAAAATCCACATTGCCTCTCTCAACTTTCGCGTAAGTTTGTTTTTCCTCCTGAACACCAAAATCGGACAAAACCTCTCCTTCAACTTTTAAAACCGTCTATCTTACCTCCCCGGCCATGTTATAAGCAGTTTTGAAGGCGGTTTTGTCCTTTTCTTTTTTATTTATTTTGACTGAATCTTTGAAAAATCATATTAAATCACAGAAAAATCATAAAATGGAAAATCCAATTTTGTTGGACTCCACATGAGTAGATATACACAGTGAGCATATAATATGATATGTTTTATTACAAAGTTTTTACTGTGACTTTAAATCTATGCTTTTCTGTAATTAATTGGAATAATTCATAGCTGCAGTTTCTATGGTCCAATTGGGATGAATTTTTATGGTAGGCTAATTACTATATGATTAAACTGTAGTAAAAATTTCATACTCATTGGATCATGTATAGCTTAGTTATAGATTTATTTATATTTAACAAGCATAAACATAAATAAAATCTATAACTAAGGTATACATGATCCAATGAGCATAAAATTTTTAATACAGTTTAAGTATATAATAATTACCCCACCATAAGAATTTTACCATAATTGGACCACAGAAACTGCAGTTATGAATTATTCCATTTAATTACAGAAAAACATAAATCTAAAACTACAGCAAAAACTTTATACTAAAGCATACCATATTATATGTTCACTGTGTAGATCTACTCATGTGGAATCCAACATAATTGGATTTTCCATTTTATGATTTTTCTATGATTTACTATGATTTTTTAAATATCTAGCCGAAATAAATAAAAAAGAAAAAAACTTATAACAGGGCCAGAGAGGTAAGATGAACGGTTTTAAAAGTTGAGGGAGATGTTTTGTTCGGTTTTGGAGTTCAAGGAGAAAAAGCGGACTTTCGCGAAAGTTGAGGAAGACAATGTGGACTTTTTCCCAACTTAAATAGGCGAGGGACTTTCAATCGGATTGCGGAGAAGGTTTTGTGTTTTCCTAATCAAGCCATTTCTAGATTTGAACTCATCTGATTCTTTTTTTTTTTTTGAAGAAAACCAGTATGGACGCATATCTATGGGCCTGCTCGATTGATTTCAAAAATTTGCCAAGCCAATGATTTTGCCAAAGTTTAGTAAAAAAATATTTGCCACAGATTTGACAAACTAAATGTGAGGTATTGTCAAATTTTGGTAACCAACTAAATAGAGGCAAAACTTGACTTGCCCAAATGTTGGCTATCAAACCAAGCAAGCATGCATAATCGGACACTCACCTTTATGAAAATATTACAACACATTTAATTTAAGCCATTTAATTGTCAACTGTGCACCGTGGACAACTTGTTTTGTTTTTATATCTCTTTATTAATGGCAGGCATCGTTGTTGAGAATTGAGATTGAGATTTGAGAGCATGCCATCTGCCATTGAAATAAAATTACAAATACTCTTATACTCGCAAAGAACCAGATGTTCGAACTTATGTACACGAGTAGGTTTTATCATGAAGAACATATAATTAACTAAGCTACAATAAGTTATTTCTTCTTATTCTTCCTCTTATTATGATTTACTAAATATGATAATCTCACTGTATAGCTTAAATTAAGTTATGAAAAATAATGGTTCAAGCAATCAATCACCACCTGAAGAGCGTGCAAATTATATAAAATGTACAAGTAACAAAAGAACAAGCTTAGTAACCTACCAGACCTATTAAATATATCAGTATTTATTCTAAGTTTTTGGTTTCTTCTTCCCGTGAATAGGAAAAATGTTTTGACATGATATTTCAGGACAATTATAGTGACGACTTTTCAGAAATGACAATCCTTAATATCTTAAAGGATATACTCCTTGCACTCCAAATTATAATACATTTTAGTTTTGTTTAATAATACATTACTTTTACTTATGTATCTAGACATAATGTATAAAATATACATATCAAAAACTATATATCTACCCTACTAATGCACCAACATTTTCTTTCCTAAGTCCACACTAAAAAGATCCCCCGCTGAGAGAATTTTTTTTTCATTTTTAGCCCAAATTTGAAACAAATTTTAAATCTAACCTGGATTTCAATTTTTTTTAAATCTAGCCCGTTTGGCCCCGCCACCATGCATGGCGGGGCAAATGCACTGAACCCCGCCATGCATGGTGGGGGGGTGCAGGTGCCACGTGGCACGCTGCAGGCCAGCGTGGAAAGGAGTACCCCGCCATGCATCATGGCGGGGTAGCCCTAACCCGCCATGAATCATGGCGGGATACAACCCCGCCCATTTAAAAGGTCGGGCACTTGTAGTTTTTGGCCATTCATCCATTCCATTTCCCGCAGCGCCCCTCTCCGCCCCAGGACCGAGCTCCCCTCTCCTCAGCGCCCTTCTCCGGCGCCCCTCCCTCCTAGGGCCCCTCCCCGTCGGCTACCGACCCATCGTTGGACCTTGTTCCGGCCATCCCTTCTCTGCGTCCATCGTTGTAGTATGTTTGGTTAATGTAGTTAGTAAAGTTATATTAGTTTTAATCGTATTGATATTGTACATTATTTTTGATTTGTATGAATTATAAGTGATATGTGTTTTGTGTTGAAATCATTTCGTGTTATTAGATGGAGGACTCGTATCGTGAGTCGATTTAGAGGAAAAAGGGTCGTCCTAGAGAGATGTACCCCGACGTGTCTTGCAAGGATGCGCCTGTGCCTCCCGAGGAACCTTTCCCTAACTGTGATTGTGGTCATCGGCGCATGTGAGCCAGTCGATACATCCAGATACTGCGGCTCGTTGCTTCTACACATGTTATAGTTGTAGTGTAAGTAATTGTGTCATTTATTTTTCTTATTGGTTTCTGATGTTGTATTCGCGATGAGATAATTGAAACTTTTTTGTAGCCGTACTTCCAGTGCTTTTTCTTCCAATGGATCGACGGTCTGGACAAGTTTGACCCAAGGATTCTCCTTTTCTACCCTAGCGTTGATCATTGCAAGCGTGAGGTGTTTACTCGCTGGGTTCCGCCCCCTCCTAACCCTCCTCCTATGACAGAGGAAGAGAAGGCCGTAGCATCGGCACGGCGGCTCGAGGATCCTCCAAAGTGCCATTGCGGAGAGCAAGCCGTGATAAACCCACGCAATGAACAAGAGTTCATTTGTCCTCTACGACATGAGGTAAGGTTTGAGTGAACCTTGAAATGTCATGTCCTATATGTGTGTTTTACTGTTTTGATTTTGTAGGATCGTGATTTTCCAAAGTGTCGTTTCAAGGAGTGGGTCTATGGTCCAAAGAGCCATTGGCCGGAGCCAGAGAAGAAGGAGGAGGTGCCAGACTGGAAGAAGAAGAAGAGGAGGTCTATTGCGCCTCCTGTGATGTGCAAATGTGGTGTTGAAGCTAGCTACGGCCTTGTCCCTTCAGGCCTTGGGATTGGCCACTTCTGTGGCCACATGATCGATTATGACGAGGTTTGCTAGGACTGTTGACACTTAGTGCTAATGTTTTATTTTGTTTGCTTTGGTACGCTAACTTTGTATTCATCTATTTGTTGCAACAGAGCACTCAGAAATGCAAATGGGAATCATATGATGATGTGTTTAAGTTCAAGGATGAGTATAAGACAATGGTAGCACTTCGCAAGATGAGAGGATATCCTGCAAACTACGTCACTGATTTCGTTAAGAACCATAAGAAGAAAATGCTACGACGGGCCCAAGACCTGCGTGTTCGTAACCCGGAGAGTATTGCGTGGAAGAAGTGGTATGAGAAGAAGAAGAAGGATGTAGAGGAGTACCAGGCAAGGAAGGCTGAAGAGGATGCAAGGAAGGCTGCAGAGGAGGCTGAGAGAGCAGAGATGCAAGGCTTGAACGATACTATTGACTCATTATGTGCGAGTGAGTCATTGCGTTTTTGGAAACTCAATCTTCTTTGTTTGACTGTCAATAAAGTCCTTGCAAAGATCGTGTTAATTGTTTGCATTTTGTACTTGCAGAGATTGGATGCACCGGCAACTGGCAAGTAGATGTGGCTCGTGCTAGGTACACGGAGAATAGGACACTAAAGCGGGACGCAGGAGTTGGTGGCACCGCAAGCCGTCCGATTGTGGTTGAAGAGGAGGCCGAGCCGGAGGAAGACGACGACACCGGGAGGATAGGCGAGCTCATTCGTCTAGCCGATGAATTGGGCTGCCCTCAGGACGAGGATGCCTACGACATGGGAAGGATAGCCGAGCTACTTTGTCTTGTAGAGGAGTTAGGACCGATGCCCGAGGAGGATGCTAAATTAGAGGAGGGTCAGGCAGCATACCACAGCCATAAGACACCGCTGTTCGACGCATGGGAGCCAACAGACATGACCAAAGAAGAGGCCGAGTTGTACTCTCAGGCCACGGACGAGGCGGAGGCGGCTTACTACCGGCGTCAGGCCTCTCAGGACAAGGCAGTCGAGGCCAGCAAGGGTAAGGAGGTTGTAGTGGAGGATTCAGAGTCCGAAGACGAGTTGCTTACGCAGTGGTGCACGCAATTTGATTGACGTACAAGTGTTGTTGTTAGTGCCTTAGTGCTGCACGTAGGAGGCTTAGAAACTTGTCATTGTAATAATTTGTATTGTCACGACTTCACGTCGTCGTTGTTAGTGTTTGTCATTTGTAGTGGCTTAGAAACTTTATCTGGTGTAGTTTGTCAGTGTTGTACTTTGAAACATGTCATTGTAATAATTTTCATTATCACATCTTCATTCGTTTCATTTGTTGGTCCACTCACTAACATTGTTGTCTGGTTTATCCGTGCAGTTTATCAGTGCAGTTTCTCAGTGCAGTTTCTGCGTGCCAGCAGTTTCAGGGCCACCCCGCCATGGCTGGGGGTGGGTTAGGGGTACCCCGCCATGTACGATGGTGGGGTACCCCTAACCTGCCCCCAGCCATGGCGGGGTAACCCTGAAACTGATGGCACGTAGAAACTATGGCTAGATTTTGCGTCAGCTGCGCGTGACAAATGCAGACATGCCATGTTGAGTCATTTATAGCAAGTTTACGGAAGCCATGTCACGAAGAATTACGTTTACGCCAAAGATTAAACGAGTTTTACCAACTACATTAGTCCAATCGAAATAACCAAGTAGAGTAGTTTTAAGATTAAGGTACTGCTGCTACACCTACACATAATTTAATTGTTCTAGCACTACTACTAAACATGACTACTCTACTAATCGCCAGGGGTGTAGGGGTCTCGCGGTCTCCGCCGCCTCCTCGGATTCGTAGGGACCACGTTGCTTCTCCAGCCCACGTCTGTGCGGTCCCGTTGCTGCCTCTCACGCTGCCGCCTATGTCCACGATCGAACTGCTGTGTTGAGGAAGTCCCCTGTAAGCAAGCACCCTGATGAGCTACTCTAAATCTTTAGGTTCCAACAGTTGAATTAAAGAAAAAGAAAAGCATAGGCACCTGTTGCTCGGCCGGTGTGTAGTTCTCCTGCTGTGGGTAGTCGACCCCCCTGTGTACCAATAGGAGCACCGTATAGCTGTGAGGCACCCATCTCCTCGTGACCAGTGTACTCCCACTAGGGAACGTCGTCGTCGTCGTCGTCGCCACTCGTCGTGTCATACTGAAGTTTCTCATCCACATCGTCCGCAACCGCTGAACCCTTCCCTCTGTCCTACGGAGTACAAACAGACGAGGACGCAGCCCTGGTGTCGCTAGCAGAAGCAGCTGCGGTGGACATCGTTTGGCTCCTCGACCACGTGGGGTTGTACGGTACGTCCAACGTCGTGTCCGCACAGCTCAGCTTCTGAGCCAACTTCTTGCAGCCTTTTTTCATTCTCTACAGGTTTAGATGACAACATGCATTATTAAGTGTGAATTTAAAATTTAATTGAGTTGTACTAACGAATGTTGTTGTCAAAAGTACCTTGACAAAGGCGCGAAGAGGGTTGGTCTTGTCGTCCTTAGTCCGGAAAAGTTGCCTGGAAGCTTCCTCGGAGTAGTTCGACAACTGTTGTGCCTACAACATCACACAAGGTTAACTCGATCATTTTGATTGAATTTTAAAACCCTTACCTCGCTTGAGGATGTAAGTCCAAAGTACTTACCACGTATCTATTTAGAGGGGCCCTAAGAAGTTGTGTTTGCACCCTTTGCGCCTCATCGAACGCATCGGCGATGTCATCCTCACCGGCCGCATCTACAGGCATGTTGGTGTACGGGACCATGAGATGAGTCCTCGTACTCCGCTGCAGCCATTACAGGTACTCCATCCATCTTGCCGGGTGGTGCTGTGGAAGTTCGTTGAGGTGGCGAGGATGCCTGTTATACCAATTAAGCAAATGTGGTTCGTGCGTCACCGCCCAATCCTTTTGCGTGGTCTGAAGCCTTTGATCGATCCTGCATTGCCATATTGCATTAGAAATGAGGCACTTAAGTAGAATAAACATATTGACATCGTACCCATGTAGCTGAGCGTTGGTGGAGTACAGCGGTGGAATTCCCTGCAACCTCCTAAACTGTCTGTAAACCCTGAAAGGGTAGTGCATCTCGACGACGTGGAAGAAGATAAGTGGCCCTTCGTAAAGCCACTTGTCCCCTTCCTCCTCGCAGCGCGGACTAAGGTAGTCCTCTAGCTCCCACCTAGACCACGGTGTCCATGTTACCTGCAAAGTAAAAAAACTTAATTTAGTATCAATCTCATTGATAGTGCCTTTAATAGAAAATGTGGATTGAACTTACGTAGTTGTGTGTCAACACGTCTATCGCATCCGTGTACTGCCTGTACCTCCTTTCCAGCTCGCCCCTCACTACCTTAGCGTCTTTCCAGATGAAAAGGGCGGTGGGTAGAACATCTTCATGCTGCCAAACCTGCAATTCACACAAACACGGTGTCACAAATCTCTTTAGTCCTATGAAGATATCAAAGTAGTCAATGTACTCACAGGCAAATGCGGAGGTTTAGTAGGCCTCCCAACCGGAAACCGCTCCCAAATCCAGACTTGAAGTCGGTACGAGCAGCCACCTAGGTTGGCATTGGCCGACTGGCGACGACAGGCGGTACAAAGCTGACGGTATGTCCAAGCAAGGACCACGGTACCCCAGCTATAGGTTGCAATGTTCTCCAGTGGCTGGATAAGGATCCTCAAGAAAATCCAGCTGATGCTGTCGCCTGAGGAGTCGGGGAACAAGAAAGCGCCCAAGAAGTGCCACAACCACACCTTTGCATACACCTCGACCTCATGATCTGGAGCACCGATCGGAGGCCCTGCACCAAAGTGTTGGGTTATCCATGACGTCGACACTCCTGAGGTCTTCCTGCAATTACAATTAAAGCATTATTCTATAAAAATAGATGTAGCTGAAATGGTTGTATTAGTGATTTCAATGGGGCGCAAATATGAACTTACTTTGTGCCTTTAACTTCAGCATCTGATGGCCTCCTACCATAGAACTGCTCCACCAAGTCTACCCAATTAGACTCGTCGACGACCCCAGTCACCGGATGACCAGCCAAACTGAGACACAATATCATCTTGACATCCTGCATTGTGATAGTCATTTCCCCACATGGTGTGTGGAAGGTGTGCGTCTCTGGTCTCCACCTTCATCATTACAAGTTTCTGGTTATAGGCAAGTTGACGGCCTAATTTTACAAAACAAAGACAATAAACGCAAAATGTAATGTTACCTATCAACAAAGGCAGTAAGAAGTGCAGGGTCTAGTGTGGGGAGTGTACTGTTGTAGACCCGAACGATCTTAAGGAAGCATGCCCGACGTATGTACGTCGCGTATCGCTCGTCCCAGCTATGTACGCGGTGCGTGCGAACATGAAGCGCACGCAACGGCCTCTGCTGCTCCGACAAGGCCTGGGCCCGGTGGTCCTTGTCGTAGTCCGCCTCAATGAGGCTAAAGCGCGGATGAGGAGCCCGCGCCTCCATCTTGCAACCCTGAACCTGCCTGTTTGAAAATGAAAGTAACAACATTAGAACAATTAATAACATTATAAAAAACAAAGACAAGTAAATTTAAAGATTAAAATATTATAAATACATGTTTATAATATAAACCACCTCTTGTCTCGCCCGCCTATAAAATTTAGCGTTATGACCAGGATTCTTGCAAATGGAGCAAAGGTTCTACGCACGTTCTTTGTCAAAGTCCCCGCCACCATACATGTCGGCGCCGTAACCTTTCATATTGTCCATATCGCCTTTCAGTCACTTCTTCTTCCTCCTTTCCTTCCCTACCTTCTTTAGGTTCGGATAAGGCGCATAGTCCTCACCATAATATGGAGGCCACTGCGACTCGTCAAGTTATGGCTCGAAACTCTTCTCCCAAACTTTGAGGGTGTTGGCACGGAGATACAAGGGTGACATGTATGGTGCAACTGTGTGGTCAAAACCTTTAAGCCAACAAGACGTGATCATGTGTGAGCAAGGGGCATGCATGATCTGAGGGACGTTGCAACTGCATTCTACTTTATCAAGATCGACACGGTACGTTCGCCCACCAAATCGTTCGCCGCCCAGGTTTGTGCCCCCTCTAGCTCGTACGCAGAAAACAAGCATGTCCCATCCATAAGCCTCGGCAACCTGTTGTTTGGCCAATTCCTCAGCCTCCTTCAAATATTCGTGTGCAGCCTTCCCCCATCTTCCAAGCTCCTCTTCATTCCTCAGGCCTAGGCCATACCGCTTAACAAAATACTCATTGCACTTCCTAAAAGAGAACTCAACAATACCGGACACTAAGAGAGATCGAACGCCTTTGAACACACGATTGAAAGACTCAGAGGAGTTTGTTGTCATGATGCCGTACCGGAAGCCGCCCTCATCATATGCTAATGCCCACTTGGCTTTATTTTCTATCTGCTGGTCTAACCATGCCTTGCCAGCTTGGTTGAGCATCTTCTCTAGTTCCACCATAGTCTCATTGAACTCGCGTTCCGTACGTTTATTGCAAAGCTCCTTTAACTTGTCAGCCACCTCCTTCTTGCGTTGACGCCGCCAGAAATTGGCGGCAAAATGCCGCATGCACCAATGGTGCACTAGGGGCGGGTGACCATCAATGTGTTCACCGGCTGCATTAAGAATTCCAATGTGACGGTCCGAAATCAGACAAATGGTGCGAGAAGGGCCAAGCACATGAACACGGAGCAGACGCATAAACCATGACCATGAATCATTGTTTTCCCCCTCCACCAAAGCAAAAGCCATTGGCACTATCTGGTTCTCTGGGTCTACAGCAGCAGCCATCATCAATGTGCCCCTATACTTGCAGGTGAGGAACGTGCCATCAACAAGAACAACTGGCCGACAATACTGAAATGCATGCTTGCACTGATCAAAATACCAGAACACACGGTACAGAATATGCCTCAACGGGTTCTGAAGATACAACCCTCCTGTGTATATGAACGATCTCATGCCAGGGTTGAAGTGTTCTATCACACACAAAATGCGTGGAACCCTGTTATAGGCTTCCTCCCAGCTACCCCAGCGATTTGCTAGGGCAATTTGCTTTGCCCGCCAAGCCTTTCCATACGTGACCTCATACCCAACAAATGTGACTATGGTCTCCTGCAAGAAAGACACCGATACATCATTGTCCTTATCTACAAGACCCAATATACGACGGGCTAGGTACCGAGCCGTCAACTGGGGATGGTACCTCTTTCCCTCATTAGTCTAGCATCTGTGCGGATGTTCCACTGAAGTTACCTTCCACTTACCATCACTCCGCCTCTTTCGTGCATTCAACTTCCACGAGCACGGGAATCCAGCCTTACATAATATGTGGAATTTTACCTCCTTGTCAGAATGTCGAACCGTGTAAAGCCTATGATGATACACAGCATAGTCCTGAAGGAACAACTTCATCTCAGACATCGTATTGAAAAGCATTCCCTTCCTCAGTATTAAATTTTTATGGTTGTACAATGATTCCTTACACATCTGCAAATCCGTGTCACAAACTGCCATATGCGACATACTGACATCCTTATAATTTGGCACACCGGTAAAGGGCAAGCCACCCTCCCTCAGCTGTGTAAGCTCTGCCGATGTATAAGAGGGTGGTGCAACGTATTGTTGTGCCTCCCTAACCCTGCTCCATCCTTCATATTCCACTCCATCATCCGGATAACCGGTGGCTAATGTGCCCTGACTCTGCATGCCATGAAGTACCTCAAGCGGTACTCCTAAGGGCATGCCACGAACTGGTGTACACATGGCAGGTGCACCTCCAGAGGGCATGGCTTCAACAGGTGCTCGCATGGCATGTGGACCTCCTTCCTCATTTCCTGAATCATCAGAATCAGTGCTAACATCATCACCAATTATTTCCTCCTCTGCCGCCTCCTCCTCCTGTTCAAACTCGTCTACATCAAAATCATTGCTTATATGACCAACTGGAGGAGAATGAACCCGCTCCTGCGTCCAATTACCATCCAAGTCCATACTCTCCATAGTTTGTTGCATCTACACACCACAATCTCCTAGAGTACCACTGTCAAAGGACGACTCCTCATTCTCAACATTCTCTAGCACCAACTCAGCCATGCCGACATTCGAACCTTGGATGACCCTATTGTATCGGGACCACTCTGCTTGGTTGCACAAGTCTATCATCACATAGTGTGCCCTATTCCTTCCAACATCAAACCTACCCTTTAGTGTGAAAGTCTCACCAAACTTCAAACTCAAACGGTCATATAGATCGCTGAAACTAGGGGTGCCATCAAACCATTCCAATTCTTCATACATATCCTCAAACTGACAATCCTCTCTCCTAACACTTCCTCCGTAAAAAACTCTTACACCGTAATCCATCTACAAAACGATTTGACATCCGATTATCAACTCACCAATATGGTAGTACTAATTACTACATAACTAACTAACTAACTAACCTTACTTACCTACCACGTAACTAACTAAGTTAGTAACTAAATAACTAATATTAACTAATAACATCTGAATAACTAATAATCGTTAACTAATTAACTAATAACTAAATAACTAATAACATCCAATTAACTAAAAACTAATATTAACTAACTAACAAAAAAATAGTTAACTACAAATGATCATTAACTAACTAAATAACTAATATTAATTGTTATCTAACTAAATAACTAACTAACTACAAATAATATTAACTAACTAACTAACTACAAATAATCGTTAACTAACTAAATAACTAACTAAATAATTCAATAACTAACTAAATAACTAATGTTAAATAACTAAATAATTATTTACTACAAATAATATTAAATAACTAACTAAATAAATAATATTAACTAAGTAACGAAAAAATAAAAAAATTACCGTAAAACGGGGTGCGGCGGCGCGGCGAGGTTGGACGGGCGGCGGCGTGCCGGGGCCGAGCCGGGGTGCGACGGTCGGCGGTCAGGGTGGCGGCGTGGGAACGGCGGCCGGGGACGCGGCGGCGGGGCCGCGGCGGCCGGGGCGCGGGGGAGGGCGCGGCGGCGCGGACGGCGGCTGCGGCAGCACGGCGGCCGCGGCAGCGGCGGCGCGACGGGCTCGGCAGCGGCGGCGGGGGCGCGGCGGGAGGCGGCGGCGCGGCCGGCGGCTTCGCGGGGCGCGGCAGCGGCGGCGGCGGCGCGGCGGGGCACGGCGGGGCGCGACAGGGGCGACCGGGGCGTGGGGGAGGGGCTCCGGGCGACGGTGGCGGCGCTCGGGGCGTCGGTGGCGGCTTCGGCGACGGTGAGGAGAAGCTGGCGGCTCGTATGCGGGCGGGGCGTGGCTGAGCGGGCGTGGCGGGGCGCGGCTTTTATTTATGCCGTGCCCCGCCATGATGGGCGGCGGGATGTAACCCGCCATGATGGGTGGCGGGTTTGGCATACCCCGCCGCGCATCATGGCCAGGGATGAAAATGGTACGGATATTTATTCGACAGTCCGTTCGACCGAACAAATATGAACACTTATTTGGATAGTTACTCGGATATCCGTATTTTTTTCGGATACAGATAATAAAACAGATATCTTAGGCGGATATCAAATACGGATGTAATATCATCGATATCCGACGGATATCGGATAATCCGGTTAAGTATCGGATATATCCGGATATTATTGAAACGGATATTATCCGGATATTATTCAAACGACCTTGGATGGAGAAATTTAAAAATCACAAATTTGAACTATCCAAACTATCTCAAATGGAAAGTTGACCAAAACAACAATTGTAGATCTTGATGAGTTGAACAAACTTGGTATTCAAAACTTTTCAATTTGAACTCATTTAGAGTTTATAATACTAGAGTCAAAGTGTTGTTTTTCATTTGACCAAATTTGACATGGTCAAACTTGCTCAAATGAGACACTAAATGACCTCAGATGAAAAAACTCTGAATACCAAGTTTGATCATCTCAGCAAGATCTACAATTGTTACATATCTCATTTTCCCATTTGAGAAAGTTTTATCAAACACTAGTCACAAATTCTTGAATCTCATATAGACTTTCTAAAACTATGTCACACACTTGTGAAATTTGAACTACATTTTGTTCAAACTTTCTCAAATAAAAAAATGGTCTATATAAGGATTGTAGATCTTGACGAGCTGAACAAACTTGGTATTCAAAACTTTTCAATTTGAGACAATTTAGGGTTCCGAAAACTAGTTTGTAGGCATCGAAATTTAAAAATCATAAATTTGAACCATCCAAACTATCTCAAATTGAAAGTTGACCAAAACAACAATTGCAGATCTTGATGAGTTGAACAAACTTTGTATTCAAAACTTTTCAATTTGAAGTCATTTAGAGTTCATAATACTAGAGTCAAAATATTATTTTTTTTCATTTGACCAAATTTGACTTGGTCAAACTTGCTCAAATGAGACACTAAATGACATCAGATGAAAAAACTCTGAATACCAAGTTTGATCATCTCAGCAAGATATACAATTGTTACATAGCTCATTTTCTCATTTGAGAAAGTTTTATAAAACACTAGTCACAAATTCTTGAATCTCATATAGACTTTTCTAAAACTATGTCACACACTTGTGAAATTTGAACTACATTTTGTTCAAACTTTCTCAAATGAAAAAATAGCCTATATAAGGATTGTAGATCTTGATGAGTTGAACAAACTTGGTGTTCAAAACTTTTCAATTTGAGACAATCTAGGGTTCCGAAAACTAGTTTATAGGCATCGAAATTTGAAAATCATAAATTTGAACCGTCCAAACTATCTCAAAAGGAAAGTTGACAAAAACAACAATTGTAGATCTTGATGAGTTGAACAAACTTGGTATTCAAAACTTTTCAATTTGAAGTCATTTAGAGTTCATAATACTAGAGTCAAAATGTTGTTTTTTTATTTGACCAAATTTGACTTGGTCAAACTTGCTCAAATGAGACACTAAATGACCTCAGATGAAAAAACTCTGAATACCAAGTTTGATCATCTCAGCAAGATCTACAATTGTTACATAGCTCATTTTCCCATTTGAGAAAGTTTTATAAAACACTAGTCACAAATTCTTGAATCTCATATAGACTTTCTAAAACTATGTCACACACTTGTGAAATTTGAACTACATTTTGTTCAAACTTTCTCAAATGAAAAATAGCCTATATAAGGATTGTAGATCTTGATGAGCTGAACAAACTTGGTGTTCAAACGTTTGAGACAATCTGTATCTTTATCTTATTTGTTGCTTTACTCTTTAGTCTTTCGGCTTAATCTAGATGGATTATGGACTCATAGAGTGGTGTAATGGTTTGCGCACGTATGATATATATATATACACTGCTTTTACTCAATATCCGAATAGATATTTGTATCCGACCCTCTTCGAATCCGATTCATACCGTATTCGATACTCATTATTCGTATCCGTAACCGAGTCAATCCGTATTCGTATATGTATCCGAACGCTATCCGTGTCCGAATCCGAATCCGAACAGAAATATGAAAACAAATATAATATGAGTGATATCCGTTCGTATCCGATCCGTTTTCATCCCTTCATGGCGGGGTACGCCCGGGTGGCTTTGCCACGTCCCCGCCACGTGGCCCCTGCACCCCGCCACCATGCATGGCGGGGTTCAGTGCATTTGCCCCGCCATGCATGGTGGCGGGGCCAAACGAGTTAGATTTAAAATTTTTTTGAAATCCAGGTTAGATTTAAAATTTGTTTTAAATTTGGGCTAAAAATAAAAAAAAATCCGCTGAGAAGCCCTCTCTTTATCCACCCACAATATTGTACATGGAAAAACAACAACTTTCAAACGGACTGTCTAAATTTTATTTCAAACCTTCTCTCCTTAGTCACTCAAATCAAGGGCCAAGATCGAATGTATCCTCCTCGTCCCTCCAGTCTCCCACGCCCGCACCCATCCCAAGCCCACATGACGCCGCTATTCACGCACGTGACTAACGCGCAAGACACAGGCGGCTGATCCCCACTTCAGGGCTAGAAAAAAAAAAGACACTAACGCGCAAGACACAGGCGGCTGATCCCCACTTCGAGAGAGAAAAAAAAGACAGAGCAGGCCGCCACGGCGAGGAGGAAGAGCGCTCGCCACTGCTGCTCGCGCACGCCATGCCCCGCCACCCCCTGCTGCGATCGCTACTTCCATGGTGTGGCTGTAGCGCTACTGAAGCCTGAAGCAGCGGCGGTGTGCACGAGGAGCTAGACCGATCGAAAAAAGGACGGAGCAGGCCTCCACGGCGAGAAGGAAGACGAAGGAGGTGGTCGTCTGCTCCATGTGCAAGTCGTACAAGGACTCGCTCAAGGTGCTCGAGGCCGACATCCAGCACGCCAACACCCTGTGAGTGTCGCCCAATCCCCTCCTTTTCTGGGACTGATCTCGACTTCGATCCCTGCCGCGATCGTGAACCCGCTGGCGGTCGTGCATTGGGCGTCGGTGCAGCATCCCTGTCGAGTTCGCACTCACAGTCGCCGCCGTGGTCGCCGAGCGGCCGCCCCACCATCGCCGAGCCACCAGCGCCAAGCAGGAAGGGGAAAGATCTTGTTCTTGATTAATTAGTTAAATTCCCAACACTATGCGATGCTACACAACATGATTTGATTTTTTTTAGGGGGGTTGATCCCTAATTTTCTCGAACGATCAATCAATTGTTCAAAAATGCAATCATGATTCGATTCATCAGCAGTCATAGTCAGACGCGTCCGAATGTCTGAATTTCTGATTGCCATGTTTGCAGGTGGTAAGCAGTTCGCCATATCATACATACAGGATGACATTCTGGCCGATTTTCATGCTCCGATGGATCTTCAGGCTAAAGATCTGATGATCCCCCTTCCAGTGTTTCTGTAGGAGGAGAGGGGTATGTACTGTCACCGCCTTTCCTTTTTTTTCCTAATGGAACACAATGTTCAGATGTTTTTTCTGCATCACTGCATGTGATTCAGTTTTAGGAAAAAAACGGCAATGCACATATGTTGATTAATAACCACTTGTTTAAATGATATTCACAAGGATCGTTGCTCTATGTATGGCATTATAAGTGCCCTTTTCTTTGATTTCTTCTACATAAATATATAACGATTTGGTACCATAATATATAACCTTTTTGTCTGACTTACTTTAATATCTATAGTTGCAATTCTGGGAAATTGTCCCTGGATGGAAACAGATGCGTCGAAAGTGACTGTTGATTTTGTTGTGAGCAACAAGGTCGACAAGTTAGTACTGGGGTCAGCATCCAGGAATGCATTTACAAGGTAGGGTGTAAAAATCTTAAACAAATCCCACGCTTAATATTCAGTGATTCACTTTGCAATCCATATTTAGTGATTCACTTGTTCTAAAAAAAATATTTAGTGATTAACTTTGCAATTCTGTTCCTCAGCTCGAATCATGTATGGTCTAGCTGATTGAGTAATATAGTCAATATTGGTTCATTTGACACTGCTCATGCTGCCTCAAGGTATGTTTACAACTGTGCTCTGTACCCTGTACAAAACTCATCATATCTATGTTTGTTGGACAATTAGTGATTATTGAGAAATTGTTGGGGGACAAGTTGCTGAGAAATTGCTCGCGGAGAAGTTGTTTAATACAATGAATTTCTTTGACTATTGTGCAGTAACACAAGACGTGATTGTGTAAGTGGCAGTCATGAGCTGCTGAATGTGTTATGCACAACCAAACCAAAAGGTGAGAACTGTTTCCTTTATAGCAGTTTGGTCTCTGTATATACTCAAATATTTTTTAAATATATATTGTATTTCTTTTGTTTTCATAAATATGTGATTGTCAATGTTTCTATTGGAGATTCTTTAATGTTGTAAGATCTTTACATCTTATATGGGACAATTGGTGCTGAAACTTTATGGTTTTACTCAGAAGATTATGGCCTTGAGGGCTTTAGTAGTCAGTCCTCAACTCTAAAAGGTACAGATGTTTTACCAGTAGTAGTAAACCAAAAGAGCCTCAAAAGGCTATTTTTTTAGTTTTATCATTAATTTTTTCTAGATGTCACCGTAGCGTTAGCACGGACAATATACTAGTATACGTACAAAAGACAAAATGACTTATAGTTGGGAATCGAGGGCGTATTAACATTTAAAGGTTAAATGTTGGTCTAGTGTAAACTGTAATATAGTTGTTATGTGGCTTAAAGGAAAGGAGCAATATTTGTTTTTTTTTCATTCAAAATGCGAAATTTGCCAACTATTGTTGGTTAACGCGGCACGGCGCACCGCGCACGGCAGAAATATCTGAACTGCCTTCCTTGCGTAGAGCCGACGCCAGTTAACTCTGCTGGATTAATTCGCAAATAAAATAAAATAAAATAAAAATAAAATAAAATAAAATAAAATAAAATAAAATAAAATGCTGGATTATTTGTCACGCAATTAGTATGTCATCTGGGGCTCTCGGCATTTAAACCCGAGAAAATTGTAATTATATGACACCAAACAACACGCTTCGCAATTATAGGACTCCAATCGTGGACTTCGTTAAAATGACCCTCGAAATATTGACTTCTTGTTTTCCATGGCATTTGGTGTTTTTAATCACTTTGTTAATCTAAAATACATGTATTTTGCCCTAATCTGACCCTTTTGCCCTTTTGCTATATTCACGTACGAGATCGACGTTTCGTTTCTTCCGTCCGACCCTTCCTCTGCCGCCACTCGTTACCTCGACTCTTCCTCTGCTGCCACATGGAACCCCAGGCCGGCGATCCCCCGACGGCGGCCGGCAAAGTTCAGCTAGCTCAGCCATTGTCGTCCTCTTCGAGCTGCAGCTGGATCAAAAGTTCAAAACGCCAGCTTTCCCCTTCCCCACCCACTACCTTTTGTTGAGCATGGAAATAATTCCTAATTCCAGGCCACGGTGTCACGGATCAGAGTGAAGATTATTCTCTGACTCCGAGAGAGCAAAAGGGATGTCTTTTTTCTCTGATGTGTTCTTTCTGTGATGACGTCACAAGGATCAACCTTATTGTATATCTATATCTATCTGTCGAGCTGTATACAAAGGAAAGGATAATTTGCGCTGGTAAGTGCGCGATCCTGTGCTTGCATTGAGCAACAAGACGATCGCATGACCAAGGAAAGGAAAGCATCTTAGCCTCCCTTGGCCAGGACGCGCGGGCCGGCCAAGCCCAGACGACGGCCATCCAAGGCATGGACCTGCGCGCCCTAGGGCTGGCCACGCTGGGCGCCCAATGCACGACGCCGGCCGGCCAAGGG
Source organism: Saccharum hybrid cultivar R570 (assembly GCA_038087645.1). Classification (NCBI taxonomy): domain Eukaryota; kingdom Viridiplantae; phylum Streptophyta; class Magnoliopsida; order Poales; family Poaceae; genus Saccharum; species Saccharum hybrid cultivar. Next base: position 1,448,909 of record JAQSUU010000191.1, on the reverse strand, counting down.
CTGGACATGGCCAGCCCCCGATGTCCAGGCTGCATGCCCGGAAGGCCGCTGGCCCTCAGTCCTGCCCACGACGCCGTGTCCAGGCGGAGGGGCAACCAACATGAATCCACGTTCAAAACAGCAGAAGGGCAAAAGAGTCCTTTCAAGGCTTCAAATACATGCATTTAGATTAACAATGTGATTAAAAATACCAAATGTCATGGAAAACAAGAAGCCAATGTTTCGAGGGTCATTTTAACGAAGTCCACGATCGAAGTCCTATAATTGCGAAGTGCATTGTTTGGAGTCTATAATTACAATTTTCTCTTTAAACCCTCCCCGGGCCGCTAATCAAACCCGCCGCCGCACCTGCCGTCTCCGCCCAAACCCTAGCCCCGGCCTTCTGGAGACGCCGCCATGTACGCCGCCGCCGTGTTGGCAGCGGCCTCTGTGGCACACGTCGCTGTGGCGCAGTCCCCGGAGCCGCGCGACAACCCGACGGTCGCCGACGTGTTGAGCATCTCTGTCTTCATGGCCGTATTCTTCCCCGTCTTCGTCGTGCTCCTCGCCTTCGCCTGCCTCCGCTTGTTCCGGGCCTCCGACGACGATCCCCAGGCTCCCGACGCGGCGTCGGCACCGGAGTGGCCCCACGGCGGCGGGGGCAGCCGCAAGGGAGGGCTCGACGCCGCCGCGATCGCTGCGCTGCCGCTGGCGTTCTTCCGGGAGGTGAGGCAGCACCGGATCGTGGACGGGCGCGAGGACGCGCTCGAGTGCTCCGTCTGCCTTCTCGAGTTCGACGACGACGACGCCCTCCGCCTCCTCCCGACGTGCCCGCACGCGTTCCACCCGGAGTGCATCGGCCTCTGGCTCGAGAGGCACGCCACCTGCCCGCTTTGCCGCGCCAGCGTCCTCGACGGGCCGCCAGCTCCGGCGGCGCAGCTCCAGACGGCGCCACCGCCGCCGCCGCCGCTGCTAACGCCGGACTCCTCGCCCGTTCACGCGGCTATCGTGCTAATCGGCGACGCCGGCGCAAGCGCAAGCGCGGAAGGGGAAGAAGAGGATTGGACTACGATCCAGCGCCTCGCGAGGAACCGGCGCGCGGCGGGGCGGCAGGCGCTGCCGCGGTCCAACTCGACGGGTCACAGCGGCGCCAGCGACGGCGGGATGGAGCGGTTCGCGCTGCGGCTGCCCGAGCACGTGCGCCTCGAGCTCCTCATGTCGCACAGGCTGAGGCACGTGACGAGCGCGGTGGCATCCGTGCGCGTCATGGAGGGCAGCGCCCACGACGCCAGCGGTGTGGTGGGCGGGAGCGTCAGGAGCGCCATGGCGAGGCTGCTGTCGCTCTTTGCGCCGGGCGCCGGGTCGAAGGGCGATGGCGACGACAAGTCCGGCAAGGCAGACGCCACTGTTGGGGCGTCATCTCTCCGCCGCCGCGAGAACTCGTCCAGAGGAGCAGTGGGAGAAGAGAAGAGGAGCGTCTGATCGGCGAAAGGCAGGGAGAGAAACCTTGGTTAAGCACCGAATAAGTAGCCTGTTCTCTCAATTCGGTTCCAAACTTCTGATGATTCCATCAGTCTGTCTTCAGTAGAGATGCTTCTTCTAGGATTATTGAAGCGTCAGAGTGTAGCTTGAGGATGCAGTGTTGCGGATTTTGATCATTTTTTTACCCCATTTTTGTGAGATTGTGAGAACAACATGTGGGAACGAGGATAAACATGTGAGCGAACCTGTGAAAGATACTTCTACAGTGTTCTATATCCCACTGATTTGGCAGAGTACTTGAGCCAATGTAGGTTGATAATGCAGTGTTGCAGAATTTTGTTCATTCTATTTTCATTCCATCTTTGTGACACTGTGACAAAATGATATCAGAACAAGGACATATCCGTTTTTCCTAACGGAGAAATTATCCGATTTGACACATGTGCTATTCCATTTTGCCGTATATTGCAGTAAAACTTTTTCCATTCCATCTTTGTGACATTGTGAGAAAAAGATATCAGAACAAGGACATATCCGTTTTTATCTAACGGAGAAATTATCCGATTTGACACATGTGTTATTCCATTTTGCCGTATATAGCAGTAAAACTTTTTCCATTCCATCTTTGTGACATTGTGAGAAAAAGATATCAGAACAAGGACATATCCGTTTTTCCTAACGGAGAAATTATCCGATTTGACACATGTGCTATTCCATTTTGCCGTATATAGCAGTAAAATTTTTCTTGGCAGTACAAGTGAGAAGGATAAATCCCCCTTGCCCTCTATTCATATGAATTTAAACAGGATTTTCTTCAGAAGCCACTATAATATCTTCTATTCCAGAATGGAGTATCTATATATACAGTTTTTTTCCCCGAGAATGCGCTTTGCATGTATTTTATTAAGCAGAGTAAGCAGATCACAGAAGAAAAATCACCTATCTCTGATTGTTGGCGAGATGCCAGAAACGAAGTGGGGAGGCCAAAAAAGTTTGCACCGCTAGACGGTGGACGCATATTGGCACAGATGTGGTGTGAGCGACGCAGCCTCCCCATCTGAATATACAGTTATACACTATAAAAGAGCTGAGTTTATTTTTAGGGCAATCGCCCCTTTAATCTCCTTCCGATCAAGGTGGGATCTCATTGGAGCCTTTCTAATGGTAGGTGTGTGTAAGATTTTGACGCTCATAAAGTACCATTTTAATTTGGTGAGGAAATCAGTACGTATTATTTTACAATGGTTGGAGACATTGAGTACTGTTTGTCCACTTTGATTGCTAATTGTTGTATTTCTACCATCAATTTCCCTTGCTTCCCTTGATGACGTGTTTGATTATTTGTTTCTATTTAATTTCCTTCTGTTGACCATATGGAATTGCCTAATGTGCACAAAACATACTCAGCTCTTCCTGGCCCAGTCCACTCTAGCCCTTCTCCCCCACTCTTCTAGCCCACTTTGGCCTAATACCTCTTCCTCCTTCCATACTCTGGTTCGCCGCAGTCTTTTGGCCGCACCTCTCCAAAGGGGGCGATGTTAACAACTCGTTCGCCGGCGGCGAGATAAGTAGCTACTAGTATCGAAGAGAGGTAGATCGCCGGCCAGAGGTCCGGTTACAGAACGCGTGAGGCTTACGAAATAGACATTACAGAATGGATGTTTCTCTCTTCACCTCCAAGACTTATCTAGGCAGCGTAGCTGGGCTCACAGCGGATGGAGGCCCACTCGGGACCGGAGAGCCTTGTATTCTTGGACCGGGCCCGTCGCCCTCGTCTTGGCCGAGAAGCAGGTCCTTCAGGTGACTGGCTGATGTGTGGGGCGATGACACTCCCCCCACCTTGGGTACCGGCATGTCCCCATGCCGGAGCAGCTGGGAACCTTTGGCGGAGCGCTTCTTCGTCCTCCCAGGTTGCAAGTGATGTGTCGAGGCCGGACCACTTGACGAGGATCTGGGAGACGGTGCTGGGTCCCCGGTTGTGCATGCGGCGCTGCAGAATGGCTTCCGAAAACTGCAGGCCATCGTCGAAGTCCGAAAGAGGAGACACAGCTTGCTTGGTTGGTGGCGCCGGCTTGAGGAGTGAGACGTGGAAGACTGGGTGCACCGTAGAGGAAGCAGGCAGCTCCAGTTCGTAGGCCTTGTACAGCACCTTGTACGGGCCGAAGTAGCGGAACGACAGCTTCTGGTGTGCTCTGGGTGCCAAGGAAGCTTGGACGTACGGCTGTAACTTGAGGAAGACAAGATCGCCGACGTTGAATGTTCGCTCCGAACGATGCTTGTCGGCTTGCTTCTTCATGCATTGCTGGGCACGGTGGAGGTGTTGTTTGATTGACTCCATCATGGTAGCACGCTCGGACAGGAGGGTGTCAACATCAGGAACCAGCGATGCAGAAGAAGTGGAGAGCCCGAAATGACGAGGAGGTTGGCCATAAAGTACCTCAAAAGGAGTGCGACGAAGTGAAGAATGGAAGCTGGTGTTGTACCAGTACTCCGCCAAAGGAATCCACTTGAGCCACTGCCGAGGGCAGGAGTGGACGAAGCACCGAAGATATGTCTCGAGGCACTGGTTGACGCGTTCTGTCTGCCCATCGGATTGCGGATGGTAGGCTGAGCTCATAGCGAGCTGGATCTGGGCCAACCGGAAGAGTTCCCTCCAGAATGTGCTGGTGAAGACACGATCTCGATCGGACACAATATGAGTGGGCAAGCCATGTAGCCGATATACATTATCGAGGAACAGTTGGGCCACCTGCTGAGCATTAAATGGGTGTGAAAGAGGAATGAAATGTGCAAATTTGCTAAACCTGTCGACGACCACGAGGAGGCAATTGGCAGACCCGGAGCGAGGGAGGCCTTCAATGAAATCCATGGAGATCATTTGCCATGACTCAGTCGGTACAGGCAGAGGGGACAGCAGGCCTGGGTACCGTGCCCTGTCGGGCTTAGCTTGAGCACAAGTATGACACGAGGCCACAAAGGCTTGGACGGCAGCTTTCATCCCATGCCACGCAAATAGCTTCTTCAGGCGGCTGAATGTCACTAGGAAGCCGGAGTGGCCGCCCAGGGCGCTGGAGTGAAAAGCAGCAATAACACGATCCTGTAGTGCCTGATTGTTCCCAAGCCAAATGCGGCCACGAAGACGAATCACTCCATCAACGAGAGTAAATGGTGGACGGCCATCTGGATCAACTGCCAACTCTTGCAGAAGCTGTTGTGATGCTGGATCCTTGTCATACCCACTGATGACGTCCGTTAACCAAGACGGTTGAGAAGAAGAAATGGCATTCAGCTCAGCAGGTGGAGCAGGGTGTCGAGACAGGGCGTCAACATCCATATTGGAGGCGCCCAGCTTGTAGATGATTCTGTACTGGAGGCCGACGAGCTTGGTGTACAGTTTCATTTGCCATGGAGTATGCAACCGTTGCTCAGTGACATGCATGAGGCTGCGCTGATCTGTGAATATGATGAACTCACTGTGTTGTAAGTAGGCACGCCAGTGATCTATGGCCACAAGAATAGCAAGATATTCCTTCTCGTATGTTGATAATCCGCGAGTTCGAGGGCCCAAGGCCTTGCTGATGAAGGACAATGGGTGACCATCTTGTAGAAGTACTGCACCTACCCCGGCCTCACTAGCATCGGTCTGGATGTGGAACTGCTTAGAGAAGTCTAGAAGTGCGAGTACGGGTGCTGAAATCAATGCTTGCTTGAGAGTGTTGAATGCGGACTCATGGGTAGATGTCCAGACATAGAGTGTTCCCTTTTTGAGTAAATCAGTAAGAGGCCGCGCAATGACTGCAAAATGCTGGACAAACTTGCGGTAGTAACCGGCAAGCCCCAAGAAGCTTCTGAGCTGCTTCACGTCAGATGGAACCAGCCAGGCTCGGATCGCCTCAATCTTGCCTGGGTCGGTGGCGACCCCTTGACTGCTGACAACATGTCCCAGATAGGCAATACGCTGCTGAGCGAAGCTGCATTTAGTAAGCTTGAGTTGCCATCGATCACGGGCTAAGAGGGTGAAGACTTGGCGTAGGTGCTTCAGGTGATCTTCAAATGTGAGGCTATAGACAAGAATATCGTCGAAAAATACCAGTACACATTTCCTGAGGAGGGGATGGAGTGTCGAATTCATTGCCCCTTGGAAGGTGTTGGGGGCGCTAGTCAGCCCAAATGCCATGACATTGAACTCGAAATGGCCCTAGTGCGTCTGAAACGCCGTCTTGTACTCCTCCCCTGGTGCGAGCCGTATCTGATTAAAGCCAGCACGAAGATCAAGTGTCGTGAACCAAGCAGCAGAAGATAGTTCGCCCAGCAGCTCATCGATAACCGGAATGGGAAACTTGCTTTTCATGGTCAAGGCGTTGAGCATTCTGTAGTCTATGCAGAAACGCCAGGACCCGTCCTTCTTGCGGACCAAGAGCACTGGAGACGAGAAGGAGCTGGTACTTGGACTGATGAACCCAGACTGTAGCATTTCAGATACTTGTTTCTCAATTTCCGACTTCAGGGCTGGGGCATACCGATAAGGGCGCATTGAAATAGGTTGAGCGCCGGGTACCAATGGTATAGTATGATCGCAGTGGCGACGAGGGGGAAGCTCTGTAGGCTCTGCAAACAACTGAGCAAACTCATCCAACAAGTACTGTAACTGAGGCGCGTGCGACTTGGTGGGTACCGCTGCTGGATCAGATGCAATGTGGTAGAGCTGTACTAAGGAGCAAGAGGTCTCTTTAGGATGGATTCCATGTAAGACGATAGAGGAAGAACCATACGGAATTTGTAGCCATTTCTGTTGCCAGTCTATCTTCATGGGGGAGAAGGCTTGGAGCCAATCCATGCCAATGATCATGTCATAAGTACCAATGTCCAAAACCTTGAGAGTTGAGTGGAAGCAATACTGTTGAATGGACCACTCAGCCATTGGGATTTCAGAATCACAAGATATTTGTAAACCATTAGCCACCTGGACTGAAACTGGCTTGGCAAGCGACTGTAGCCCGGGTAAATGCTTGGCCACCACAGTATTGAGGAATGAGTGGGTGCTTCCAGAATCTACCATAATGACTATCTGCTGATCACCAATTGTACCGCGTAACTGAAGGGAACGGGCAGAGGAATGAGCTGTAGAAGCTGCTGCAGATAGCATCAGAAATAGCTGTGCTGGAGCGTCATTGACAGGAGTTTCATCGTCAGCAGCATAATCAAACTCGTCCTGACAAAGATTCCAGACCTCCTGTAAGGCATGTAACTGCAACACCGGTGCACAGCAATGACCCGGCTGCCATTTCTCAGCACAACGCACACAAAGGCCACGCGCACGGCGGTAAGAACGGAGAGACTGAAGCTGCTCATCCATAGGAGGCTTGGCACCAGGACGCTTGTCCTCCACAGGCTTCCTGTCTGCCGCACCCGGCATAGCAGCTTGGCGTGGTGGTGGTAGAGTCAGAGTAGGTGCTCCTTTAGTGGTGGTTGGCTTGAAATAAGAATATGCTTCAGGTTTCTTGGCTTCCTTGCGTCCACCCGGCTCGGCCGCTTCCTCCTGTAACAAGGCCAAAGTGCAGGAAGCATCCAATGTTTGCGGGCGTTGAATCAAAACAATGGAACGAATGTCATCACGGAGGCCATCCACAAATCGGGTGGTGTAAAAGAGATAATCAGGATTGGTGGTGTAGGCTGAAAGGTTTTCAATGATGGCAATGAACTCATCAACATATTCCTGCACTGAAGCGGTTTGCTTAATGTGGAATAGCTGACGGATGAGAGTCTCATGCTCATCGCGGCTGAAGCGCTCGCGAATGAGACGGCAGAAGGAGGCCCAATCGAGGCCGGTAAGCTAGCGTTTGACAGACTGAAGCCAACGTTTGGCTGCACCAGTAAATTGCATAGTGGCGCATTTGATCCAAACAGATTGATCGACGAAGTACATTTCAAAATAATTTTGGGCTTGTGTGATCCACAATTGCGGATTGTCACCGTCGAATTTTGGAAAGTGGAGCTTGGGAAGGTGACCCAAAGACGTATGGTGGTGATGGAAGTCATTGGGCAGGGGAGGAACACGTTGGTTAGCGGAATCGGGGGTATGGGTGAAGGAATTGGAAAACGGCTGTGTAGCAGGGGGTTTGTTGGGTGGAGGATTGAATTGGGTGGGAGTGAAATTGGGTGGGGAAAAATTGGGATGAAGATTTGGGGGAGGTGGAGGTGGTGGCGGATGATGCAGATGTGCAGGAATTGAATTAGGGATTGAGTGCGTACCATTGGCCGGGTTCGGAGCTATGGTCGTGACCGAGCCATAGCCCCGCTCCCGTGTATTCGATGCGACGCGGTGCCCACTGGGCCATTCGGCCATAGTCCCGCCAGAGTACGCGGCGGCGGCCAAATCTCGGTGCGCCGGAAGCGAGGGATGCTGCGGCGGCACCTCGAAGTTCCTGGTGAGGCGGCGGATGTCGTAGCGGAGGTCGTCGATGTTGCCGTCGACTTCCGGGCGCCACGCCTGCAAGTTGCCGACGACATCCTCGAGCGCCTCCACCCTGTCGTCACGCTCGTCGTGGATCTCCGCCAGCCGGATCAGCTCGAGGTCAGCCATCCGCTGCTCCAACTGAGTGACGCGCGTGTCGAAGTGGGCGCCCCAGTTGTCCGCTACAATCGCGGCGAAGTACTGGGACGACGCGTAGTTCTCCAGGGACGTGAGCCTCGAGTCGACGGCGTGCTCGCGCTCATGAAGCGAAGCTTCCGCGTCGTCGATGCGCTTCTCCAGGCGACCCCAACGCTCGACGGACCTGGCGTCCATCTCCTCCATCTTCTTGAGCATTTCATCGAACGTCTTGGAGACGACTGGATCCATCGCCCCCCTTGCTCGCTGGAGCCTGGTGAAGTGCTCGTGGTTAGTCGTCGTTGAATCCACAGCTTGCCGGTGGTCCCGGACGCCTGCTCTGGTACCAGATTGTTAACAACTCGTTCGCCGGCGGCGAGATAAGTAGCTACTAGTATCAAAGAGAGGTAGATCGCCGGCCAGAGGTCCGGTTACAGAACGCGTGAGGCTTACGAAATAGACATTACAGAATGGATGTTTCTCTCTTCGCCTCCAAGACTTATCTAGGCAGCGTAGCTGGGCTCACAGAGGATGCAGGCCCACTCGGGACCGGAGAGCCTTTTATTCTTGGACCGGGCCTGTCGCCCTCGTCTTGGCCCAGAAGCAGGTCCTTCAGGTGACTGGCTGATGTGTGGGGCGATGACAGGCGATCATCATTTGGCATTAGGTTCAGGAAATTTTTGATGCGGTCTTTGGCGGTGGACGACTGGCATGCTAAGGTTGGGTGTATCGGGATGGAAGTCTTTCTTGGAGTTCCATAGCTTGGTAACCAATGAGCTCTTTCTTGGAGTTCGTGGTATCAATGTGTGGGTGTAGTGATTCTGAGGGAGGGGTTAGGGTTAGGTTCTATCATAGGAAGTTGGTTTTGTTGCTTTGTTTTCATGGCGAGCTTGGCTACGATGGCACCTAATGAGCTCTTCTCCGTGGCGTTGGTAGTACCTATATGCTCCATCTGTGTGAACTTGCCTAGGGTGCTGATGTTGAGGTTTTCTTCACTTAACCATGATTTGTAAGATTTTTGGACCAATTAGATTAATAACTCTTTTCTCTATAAGGAACTGCATCTGCTCTTTGTCCTTTTCGAAGTTATTTGAAAGAAGTTATTACAGGTGGGCGAGGAGTGTTGCAATAGTAGTTCTTGGCCACATGAAGAAACGTAGTACTCGTACTCGGTAAATTGAGCCGCAGTACGGCTGTCAACACCACGCGTGCCTGCCTCTACACAAGCTAATACTAGTAAGGTACAAGTGTGCTGGCTTGCAAGCGTTATTCATCGATGTTTTTATTCGCCTTGTTTATTTGCATCTGATCACCTCTGTGAGGAGCTTATACCGCGGCACTCGCGCCTTCGCCCTGAACGGCGGCTTCGTCCTAGCGCCGCCGGTCTGCACCTCAGTCCCCTTCGCTGCCGCCGGCCGCCATGCCGCCCTCTCGTGAATCTTCTTGGGCTTCTTGACCGGCTTCTGGGGCTCCGCCGGGAACGCGGACCTCGAGCATCCACCAGAACCACCAGCACAGGGCCGATCCTTGTCGCCATCATGGCGACGAGAACCGTTCAGCCTTGACGATACCCTCTGTTTTGCCCTCGCCATCAACGCCTTAGCCGCCGCCGGCGACGGCGAACGGGAACCTCCGCCGACTTCCTTATCTCTCAGGCACCAGTTGCAGATCGAGTACGCCGCCATCCTTGGGTACTGGTCGCTGCAGTATCTGCATGATCGTAAGCATGCAGTCAGTGCAAGATCTACGAATCGGCCGGCGGACAGTTAAAGAGTGGCAAATCGTACCTGTACTGCAGCCGCTGGAGGCAGATGGCGCACTGGAAGAGCTCGCTCGGCAGCCCTTGGTCGCCGCACATGCAGCAGACGGCGGCTGCAGCGGAGGCGCCGTCATCGCTGGAGCCGGGAGACACCATGGGCTAGCTCGAGATCGATTTGGGAGGATTCAGTTTGGCCTCGATAGATTGGTATATAGGCGTACGTAGAAGCGGCCGTCGTATCTCTGAGACGGATCAGTCATCACGGCACGGACGGCAGGGCTGCGGCTTTCGTGACGTGAGGGACGGAGGAAAACGAGCGATAGATCGAGTCCACGCGCGCATGCACGGGTTGGGGACTTTTGAGTGTGTGGAGTACGTCTGTACGTGTGGAGTGGCTGGTAAAGAAAGTCGTAGGTGCGTCGGCTAGTGACTACCGTGGACTTGGCGCCTAGCAAGACCACGGACTCAACAAGTCAAGAGTCAGAGGGTACTAGCGTAATTTCATCGGAAGCAACTGATCCAGTGGTCTTGCTCTTCACTGCCTGTTTCAGACTCTAGGAAACATCGTGCGGAAAACTTGAAACAACATGGTGATGTGGAATACAGTGTTAACATATCATGTATGCAAAGTTGGAGTAAAAAAAAGAAAGAAAACTACAAATTTATCGGTGTGTACCTCACTTCAGTTCGTTAGATTCCTCATGTGCGGTTAAGTTTTGGGCGTTACTGGCGCCCGGACATCCGTACGCCCATGGCTGCTTATTTCCCGCATAGCGAGCGGACGGCGCGGACCTCAGCTTACTCCAGGGCCACCACACGGGCATCGCGCTACCATCAGCCCACCCGGGGCTAGCGCCTCCGTGGGCGTCCACGTGCTCGTTGGGTAGGGTTTCCTAGCCGAGCTCGAACTGCCGCGGCGAGATAGAGGGGAGGGAAGGAAGGGGAGGGAGAGGAGAGGAGAGAGAGCAAGGCATGCCGTGCGAGGTAGGAGCCGAAGCCCTACGCAAGGCCGCTGTCCGCCAGCCATTAACGTCTTTGCAACATGTGTAACACCCGATCTACTTTTGAAATATCCAGATGAAACATTCGCAACATATTTCTGAAGACAGATGAAACACTTAACGTCCAGATAAAACACTTGCAACATATGTGCGAAACATATGCAATATCCAAATAAACACGCTTGAAACATACGTCTAAAAAGATAGATGAAACATTTCAAATAGACGCTTGCAACATACGTGTATAGCCATTGCAACATTCGCAACATCCCGATTTGCTTTTGCAACATTCATATGAAACACTTGCAACATACTTTTAAAACATATGAAACATTTGAAACATATGCTTGCAACATGCGCTAGTCAGGGGGACGTCAACGGTCCAGCGTACACCGAGGCACAGGTGCAGGCCTCCCGTTCCTGCCGACGATTGAGATGGGGGCACAACCGTAGGCGCAGGCCTCCCTAGGACTCCCCAAGCGCAGGCCTCGCCAGGCACAACCGCATCCCTTACCTCCCTTTCCGCAATGGGCGAGGTGGATGGGGCACGGCGTGAGATGGTGGCACGGACAACAGAGCAGCCAGGGATGGGGCGTGGGTGTAGCTAGCGCCGCCGCGCTGGAGAAGGCCGCGGCGAGCGGCCTTGCGCAGCGGCGCTAGAAAAGACGAGCAGTTGTGTCTTTTTTGTGGAGACACGGAGGCGGAGTGCGGGCGTGCTCTGAAGCAACAAGCGGAGTGCGGGTGCGGGGCGTTCGGATGGACGAACGCCCGTAACCTATCATTATCATTAAGTTTTCTGTACTTATTCTAGGAGCAACTCCATCCATGCAGTACAACATTATCGTCGACAGAGCAACATGCCTACAATAGAATTGTTAATCTTAAATTCCTTCAATGTAGTTTCTTAAAGATGCTTATATAGAGATAATAAGTTGTGTGAGTATGTTCTTAGGATTGAATGTGCGTACATATATATATGCGCCCATATATATACTATGTTTCACAATGTAATAAAGTGTTCAGATTTATCTTCTCCCCACCGAACCGCCTACTCTCCTCCCTAATCCAAAGACCTTGATCTATTATGTTCTTCGTCGCCAGGAAAAAAGAAGTTCCTTGAACATGCAGGTTAGGGTTTAGAAGAACTAGAAGGATAACCCTATGCATTGTTGGAGGACTTCTTTATAAATAAAATGGTTAGATTATGGGTTACACCTATATGTTCTTGCATCGCTTCTTACTAAAATTGAGCAAGGCAATGAAGATAAACTATTAGGATTAGATCGAACTGTAAAATGATGGAACAACAAAACAAATAGCAACATATCAATGCTTTGTATATTTCTTACATATATATAAAATAGCTTATATATTAAAATAGTAATTGCACTTAGTGTAGGTAATATGGATACTTGCATTAAGAGGTTGAAAGTTAGTGATAGTGACGTGGGGTATTTAGTGGAGATGATATGGATAGTTAATGAGCGATGTTATGGATGACTTGTATGTCGAGATAGAACACTAATGACGTTTCTAAGAAATATATATATATATATATATTTTGAACTTGATATGGATATAGATATAAAAGATAAAGACAGAGATAGAGATATAAGTTCGAGGCTCTTAATTTCTTCTAGGCTTAGAAAAAGGTTTAGCTTAGGTACAAAGATACTTAACGATGCGTAGGAGGCAAGGCTAGAGGCATTACTAAAAGATATAGATAGAGATATAGGTTGGAGGCTCTTTATTCTATTCTTAGAAGAAGGTTTACCTTAGGTGCGGAGATATGTAGGAGGCAAGGGCTAGGAGGCATTACTAAAAACCGATTTTCTGATGTGTTTTCGTTCTTTTTTTTTCAGATACAGTTGTTATTATAGTAACCTCTGAAAATAGAGAGAATAATACCCCAACTTATTAACCCTATTTTTAGAAGAAGGAGCAAAATTTATCGCCGGTCCTTGAACTTGGCCGGTGGTGCCATCCAGCTACTTGAACTTCCAAAGTGATATCTGTGGGTCACTAAACTTAGCAGACAGTGTCATCTAGGTCCCTGAACTTTTAAGGTGATCACCACAGGTCCCTAAACTTGATAAGCGGTGTCATCCCTGTCCAAATATAATAATATTAAAAGTTACCTATAGTATTAAAAGTTTTCTCTATTAAAAGTTACTTCAAATTTTAACATTATTTTCAAAGTTTTAATAGTAGTATTATAGAAGTAATTTTTCTCTGTTATTAATACTATAACAATATTATTAAAATTTTTAATACTATAATACTATTATTAAAAGTTCTAATACTATAATACTACTATTAAAAGTAGTACAATATTATAGTATTAATAATAGAGAAAAGTTACTTCTATAATACTACTATTAAAACTTTTAAAATAATACTAAAATTATAAATAACTTTTAATAGAGAAAACATTTAATACTATAGGAATTAAAATATCATTTTAATGCTATTAGTGATACATAAATATTACATTAATATAGCTATTTTTATATTTTAGTTTAAACCTAATATATTTTTTGTTGTAAATTATTTTAATACTTTAATTTATTTTTTGTTGATGTAAATTATTTTATATAATTTATATTTTCATGATTGATTAATTAATCGACACATGTTGGATCCACGTCTAACGTACAGTCAGTGTGCCACGCCAACTTGTAAAGTAGGTTAGACCGCATTTGGACATGGATGATATCGCTTACCAAGTTTAGTGACCTGAAGTGATTACCTTGAAAGTTTAAGGTCCGGGATGACACCGCCAGCCAAGTTTAGAGACCTGCGGTGATCACATTGAAAGTTTATGGACCTGAATGATACCGTCGGCCAAGTTTAGGGACCCATAAATATCACTTTAGAAGTTCAGAAACCTAGATGACACTGCCGGCCAAGTTTTCAGGGACTGGTGGTGAATTTTGCTCTTCTAGAAGTGGGCGAAAATTCTAACCATTAGGGCTGGAAATAGAAACGGAAAAGATCAGTACGGGTTTTTTTTTCTACGTCTTAGTAATTAAAGAGTATAAAATATGGTTGTGAAATCAATTGAAAATGACAAATTTTTATGTTTGGCTAAATTCAGAAACGATATCATAATATAAAAAACGGAAACGGTGGATACATAATTTTTTCCATCCGTTTTCATCCCTAGTAGACATCTCTGGAAATAAGTCTATTTTCCTGAGGCGGTCTAAAATAGTCAGCGCACCATACTGAAAAATATTGTTCGCTGAGTTATTGTGAGAAAAAAATACTATACAATGACTGACCAAGCAACCATAACCCAACAACTATGGGTCCATCACTTTACTTAACTTTTGTCTCCACCACCACCCTCTCTCTTACCTTTTATCTCTTACCCCACCGTGGCTCCTGTGCGGGAGTGACACTGGCTCTTCGCCATGGGCGCTGATGTGCGCGATGACCCCTAGTAGTGAGGGGCTGAGGGCGGGCGGTAGAGGTGTGGTGTGGGCACCGTGAGGTTGAGGTCTGGTTTAGATGCGACCACCAAATTTACTATACAGAATTTTTTATTCCTCATCACATTAAAATGCTGACACATGCATGAAGTACTAAATGTAGATAAAATCAAAAACTAATTACACAGTTTAGTTGTACTTTGCGAGACGAACATTTTGAGTCTAATTAGTCAAAGTTTGAACAATTTTTACCAAATACAAACGAAATGCTATAATACGCTGATTTGACGTGACACTGTGCATAGTGCCGAATTCGGCCGGAACTAAACGAGGCCTGAGCTTAGCTGATGCGGCGCTGCGAGGGCTCTACCTTTTTTGTTTCCTAATCATTTTCACATGCAATTGACCAATTGTAAAAAAAAGATTTCTAAGGACGGTTATGAATCTATTTCTTGAAATAGAATAGTTTCAGAGACCATTGACTGGCAACAGTGAGGCATTTGCAGTTAAAGATCGATGATCAACCGCTACTAAAAAATAGTTCGTATGGTAGTGACTAGTGAGGGTGTGTCAGCTAGTGTAGAGGATAGGGAAGGCAATGGGGCAGATTCGGATCGGGTGAAGTCTCTGTGCATCCAAACCCGAAACCCGAACTCGAAACCCTAAACCTCACCAAACACTGATTTTGGTGATAACTCATCCCCATAACCAAACCCGTGGATGCCCAGAACCCGATTAGATACCCGAAACCCGCTTTGTATGGCAACGTAGTAAAAGGAATAAGGACTTTCTATAAACATATGGATGATATATATATATATATACATATATATTCACATGTTGTGGACAGAAATTTCGGTGTCAACACATGTATAAATAAGAGACAACAAATAGTAAATAATTTAATGAGTCAACTTAGAATAAATTTAATAGTCTAAGTAAACAAGTTATATTAGTATGTTATAAAACCTGAGTTTTAATTCAAAATGATTTATTTCGGGTATTCATTGGGTATCCACAGGTGGAAAACTAAACCCGATAGGTTTCAGGGACCCGAACCCGAAAACCGTGGTTGAGAGATCCTCCTCCTCGAACCCGAACCCGCTAGACCTGAAAGCACCCCATTGCCATTCTTAGTAGAGGAACAGTCTATGTAGAAGGTTGAAGCAGGGGTGTTGTAATAACATCTAACTATACCAATTCGTTGTAGAAATAGGTCTAGTCGTAGGGATCCAATGAAAGAGAGCAGAGAACGAGAGGACACAGGCTAGAGATGACAGATAACACATGTGCAAATGTGCAATAGGAAAGGAAATGGGGGAGAAATAGGTAAATCGTAAAGATTAAGATCAGCGTAACCTGCAGCACGCATGTACTCCCTCCGTTTCATAAGGCGTTCTAGTTTTTTAATATAATTTTTAATATATGATTAGACAAGTTAATTTGAAAATCGTGTTGGCCAAACTTTCTTAAGTTTGACTAGATGTGTAGAAAATATTAACAACATTTATATCTCCAAATAATTCAAAAATATATTGAACGATCTATATAATAATACTAATCATGTATCATAAATACTAATATTTTCTTATATGTTGGTCAAAGTTCTAGCTTAGTTGGTTAGGTTTCTTGTGGTGGAACCTACCCACTCGGTCTAAGTCCTCGACTTAGTATGGGTGATCACATTTTACTAGATTTATTTCAGGATTTAATGGCATTGTGCTTTTAGTGGTAGGCGACGTCCCCGTTGACAGCGAGACGTCTGTGGTGACTTCGTCAATCTCGAGATGTGCCGACAATCTTTCGAAGGTGCTTATAGGGGTAGGGTTTGCGTACGTGTGTTCATAGGGGTGAATGTGCGTGAGTGTTGAGCGTCTGACTCGTGTAATTTGTAAAAAAAATGTTTCACTTTTTAGGAAGCAAGAATGACACTTTTTATAGGATGAAGCGAGTATATCTAATCCTATAAATGCATAGTAAAAACGGAAACGCTCGGCCATGGGCATTCGTCCCGTCTGATGCGGCTCCTAGTCCTGCCTCCCTCCTGCGCAACAGACCAACCTCTAAAAAAAGAAAAAATTTCCCACTCGGGCCATGGTGTCCTCCTTGGCTGCTCCAAGCCCTAACCGCACCGCACCTCCGGCTGACCCTGCCGCCGCAAGTCCCGCAGCAGGGCACTCTTTCTTCTTCCCCGCCCTCTCCCTAGCATGAAGCGCCTCCTCCGGTGTCTCTCCCATGTGGCCGGCCCTTCCCGCGTTGCTCTTTCCCGCGAGGCACCCGACCCCTTCCTCACCGCTCCGTGCGCCCGCGCTACACCACCATCTAGCGCCACGCTACGATCTACCTCGCTCGTCACAGAAGGGGAGGTAGGGGAGGCCTGCGCCTGTGCCCCCATCCACCTCGCGTCATCGGTAGGAAGGGTAGGCATGCGCCATCGCGCCACCAGGTAAGCCGGTAATGCTGTGTTTCTTCAAGTGTTTTCAGGCATTTTCAGACACGTTGCAAGTCTATACTTGAAGTGTTTCATTTGTTTCAGACATATGTTTCAAGTGTTTCGTACAGATGTTCTAAAAGTAGATCGGGATGCTTTAACGTATGTTGAAGTGTATGTTCCAAATGTTTGATCTGTTCCAGATGAATGTTGCAAGTGTTTTATCTGGATGCTGCATATAAATGCATGTTGTAAGCATATATTTCAAGTGTTTTCAGGTGTTTCATATGTTTGTTTGCAAGTGTTTTATGTAGATGTTGCATACGATCGCAATGGTTTTCAAATGTTTGTCAGACGTTTTCGCAAGTGTTTCGGACGCTTGTTTCAAGTGTTTCATCTGTCTTCTTTTATATGTTGCAACTGTTATATGTAGATATTTCAAAAGCAGATCAGGTGTTGCACATAGGATGTACGTGAAAAGTGGCCGGCGGTGCGGATGACGTCTGAGGTGGCACAGTCGACGTCTGGGGATGGCGTGGGCCCATTGCTAGTGCACTTGCTCATGAGCCCGACGCGCTAGGCGCTCGCTCGCTCCTTGTGCGGGCAGCGTCCAGACGCTAGTGTCCGGATGGGACGTCTGGGCGCTAGCAAGTCGCTAGTAAAAACTATGTAAATAAAAACCAAAATCTCTTATAATCGAAGGGAGCACTACCGATGTACCCAGTATATAATGGACCATTGTAGTGAGCCCATTGGGCCGTGGTTTACGCAACACAATTTAATATTCCGTCCATCAGGTCCACGGGTTTAGCCCATGGCGCGGCGGGCGTGGCCGCCAGATGCAAATCGTACCCGACTAGTTTTCCGCCTCGCGTTGCGTACTTCCCGTCGTCACCGCTTCTTCTCCCTTCCGTGTATAAATCGCGAGCAAACCCTAGCGGAGCGGCGTAGCCATGCATCGCGTGTCAATTCATCATCCCATCTAACATTGAGAATTTGAGAGAGAGAGAGAAACGCCGGCTAAACCTATAGTCCCCTGCATCGCATTGATCAATATAAATGGCGTCGGAGAAGAAGACGGTCTGCCTCCGCAGCTCGGACGGCGAGGCCTTCGAGGTGTCGGAGCAGGTCATCGCCGCCGCCTCGGTGACGATCAAGGGCATGATCGGCGAGGCGTCGTCGTCCGCCGCCGGCGCCGACACCACGACGCTCCCGATCCCGAACGTCACCGCCGCCACGCTCTCCCGCGTTCTCGACTACGTCAATAAGCACTCCGCTGACATCCAGCTTACGACTACAACTTCTGCGCCCCCGGCGACGAGCACCCGCTCGCCCGCTTCGACGACGACTTCGTCGACGTCGACAACGACACCCTCATCGACCTAGTACATGCGGCCGAATACCTCAACACATCAAGAAGCTGTTCGACCTGACGTGCAAGGCGGTGGCGGATAAGTTGAAGGGAAGGACAATCGACGAGATCCGAAAGACGTTCGGCATCGTCAACGACTACACCAAGGAAGAGGAAGAGGAGGTGCGCAGGGAGAACTCGTGGGCATTCGAGCGAACCGACGATAGATAATTTTTTACGCAAAATTCAGTGCAATGATTAATGGGTACTACTAAGTTCCAAGTCGATCGATTAGCTTCTGGCCTTCTGCACTGTTTATTTGCATGTTACTTACTCACAGCCCCAGCTAGCATCTCCAAGAGATTAGTTAAATTGTTTTCTAAAGGTAAATTTGGTAATTATTAAACGAAAACATCTCTAACAGACTCTATAAATGATTCTCCAAATTTAGGAGCTGTACATTCCACCTCATTTGCCCTCTACTTTTGGATAGACTACGTCACTGGCCATCAGCCTCTTGGTTTTACAGAGCCTGGTGGAGTACTCTAGTAAGAGCATCTCCAACAGATTTTGTATCCTTATTGTGTATGCTATATTTGGAATTTTACAACAAAAATTGATCTCCAACAGCTGTGCTATATGGTTTGCTAAAATAGCAAATGTGGTATCCCTGGAATTCCGCTTGGCATAGATACCACGCCGCGCTCGCTAGCCATCTGCCAAAATCGCTCGCCATGGTGCTTGCCCCCTGCGCGCGCAATCCTTCCCGTGCTCGTGCTGAACTTTCCCATCGCGAGCGCAATCCTTCCCGCGCTCCTGCTCGATTTGGTCCCCAGCTCCATCGCGTCGTCCCCCTCCCCCGCAACCACTTTCCCATCGTGGGGATCATAGGCCCGGCCTGCTCGATTCGGTTCTCAGCTCATCCATTGCCTCCTCCCCTCCCCTGCCGCCGCCGCCGCCCCCACTAACCGCCGGAGCTGTTGTTTGCTTCCCCTCGGAATCGGCCTTTTCCTCTTCGTCGTGATGTCGCAGCATCCTCGTGGAGAGATTCCGCCGTACATGCGCTGGAGAGATCCCAACTGTGCTGCCCTATATTCAATCCCCAATGTTGCAGCGTCAGGCGGATGGGAGGAGCAGGAACTGGTGTTGCCTTGGTTGGAGAATGCGACGCAAGCAAACTAGCAACGACGAGTCCTTCCTGCTGCATCGAATCCATTCCTCGACGTGTGCTCTGGTGAGTCAAGTTTGCAGTCTGTTGAAATCATGAGTTCATCAGCAAAACGTTGTAAAATGATTCTGTCATCAGTAAGGAATTGTCAGAGTTAACGTGCGTCTGTTCAACTAAAAAATGTGTGCAATTTGGAGATAGTAGTACATCGTCTTTGCGATCTCTCATCTAATTGGCAGTGCATGAGAAGAGAAAATTGCTTATGAACTCTGGAAGACACTATCTGAATGTCTGAAACGCTAACCGAATGGAAACTGAAAATACCTAGCCTACTGTACATATCTGGCTACAGGTTAAATTGCTAATATTAATAACCAAACTTGATTGATCATTATATGATTTATGCATATGGATTCTTAAGTACAATGTTTGATAGATCTCATAAATCTTCACTGTCAACTACCCATAATTTGTTAGTTGACATGGACGTATGTTTTTATGTTTTAATATTATATAATGTATCATTTGACAGAAATCACAAGTTACATCACTTTTTGGAGCTGAACGATTATGGGGAAGAGGCTTCACTGGCAACTTAGCTACAGAATGTCTGAAACTAAGTTGCTAGAGTTTCAGAATTTTAGAGTAGGCTAGCTAAATGTCTGAAACTCTATCTGTAGCTTTGAATGTTAGCTAGCCTACTCATTAAAAGCAACTTAGCTACAGAATGTTAGAGTTTCAGAATGAGCAACTTAGCTACCGTAGTTACTGAATGTCTGAAACTCTCTGCTAGAGCTTGTGGGAAACCAATCGATGTCTGAAACTCTAGCAATGAGGTTACTGAATGTCTGAAACTTTATCCGCTAATTAAAAGTACTCATTGAATGTCTGAAACGTTAACTGAATGGAAACTGAAAATACCTAGTCTACTGTACATATCTGGCTACAGGTTAAATTGCTAATATTAATAACCAAACTCGATTGATCATTATATGATTTATGCATATGGATTCTTAAGTGCAATGTTTGATAGATCTCATAAATCTCCACTGTCAACTGCCCATAATTTGTCAGTTGACATGGACGTATGTTTTCATGTTTTAATATTATATAATGTATCATTTGACAGAAATCACAAGTTACATCACTTTTTGGAGCTGAATGATTATGGGGAAGAGGCTTCACTGGCAACTTAGCTACAGAATGTCTGAAACTAAGTTGCTAGAGTTTCAGAATTTTAGAGTAGGCTAGCTAACTGAATGTCTGAAACTCTATCTGTAGCTTTGAATGTTAGCTAGCCTACTCATTAAAAGCAACTTAGCTACAGAATGTTAGAGTTTCAAAATGAGCAACTTAGCTACTGTAGTTACTGAATGCCTGAAACTCTTTGCTAGAGCTTGTGGGAAACCAATCCATGTCTGAAACTCTAGCAATGAGGTTACTGAATGTCTGAAACTCTATCTGCTAATTAAAAGTACTCATTGAATGTCTGAAACGTTAAATGAATGGAATCTGAAAATAGCTAGCCTACTGTACATATCCGGCAACAGGCTAAATTGCTAACATTCTGTAGCTAAGTTTTGTCGCTATTTGTTTTTACAGCCGAAATGGATTCAGACAGATCTTTGACCAACATGATTATGGAAGGTTTCCCTCCAGGTGGAGTGTCTGACAATATCTCACCTCATAATGAAATACAAGCACGCGATGAGGTCCCTGTTGCGCTCAAAGGAAATAAAAGAAGGTCAAAAAATTTCACTATTAAAGAGGACGAGATGTTGGTGTCAGCGTGGCTAAATGTGAGTTTGGATCCTGTGAGAGGAGCCAATCAATCAAAAGATATCTATTGGAAAAGAATACATGATTACTTTCATTCAAAAAAGGATTTTGAATCTGATCGCACACAAAGTTCTCTAATGAGTAGGTGGTCTAGTATACTACATGACTGCAACATATTTGCTGGTTGTGTTTCGAAGGTAGAGGCCCGAAATCAGAGTGGTGCATCTGTTGATGATAAGGTTAGATGACCTACCTTCACATGCTAATTTCCTATATGTTATAGCTGAATCTCATGTGTCATCTTTGTTTCCCATTACAGCAAGCAAACGCATTAACTATGTATAAGAATGACGATCAATTACACAGGACTTTCTAGTACATACATTGCTGGAAAATACTCAAAGACCATTCGAAGTGGATGAATAGACGCCAGCCAACTGGACCTCATAAACCATTAAGCAAAAAGCAAAAGACCACTGCTGATTCAACTCCTGCTACTGATGCACCAGACCCTGTCACTGGTACTGTAGCTGAGACTGAAACCACAAAACCCACGGTGGAGAGGCCTATAGGGACTAAGAAGGAAAAGCTGAAATTAAAGCAGCGTTCAAGCATTGAAGCTTTGGATTATTTATTGGCAAAGAAGAAAGAGGTGGATGCTGAGAAGGAGTTGAAGAAAAAGGGGAGGGAGTTGAAGAAACAAGAGATGTGCCAAAAAGCCCTTGCCTTGCAGGAAGAAAGGATAAAACTTGACAAAGAAAAATTTGATTTTGAGCGGGATCAAGAAGAAGAAAGAATTATAAATATTGATATGAGCACCATGTCAACCAGACAACAACAGTTCTATGATGATCAACAGAAGAAAATACTTGCAAGACGGCTTGGAAATTAGTAGAACCATGATTTCGAATTTTTTAGATTTGGGCATAGTGTGAGACATGTTTAATTTTCTGAAATATTTTAGTTCATAGCATATCGGATTGATTAATGTTCTTGCATGAACCTTGTTATCTATATTATTTTGCAAAGGAGCTGCTTTTGACGTTTGCACCATCATAAATATATTTGGGCTCGTGACATGCATTTGCTCTCTGGAGCCTACTGTAGCCTGTCCGACAATACATAGAAGTGCAGGTTGGACACTGCCCTCAGGTCCTCTTCATAGCAGATTAATTTAGTCAGCTACTGTATTATCTATTGCAATCTGCCTAGTGTTTTGTACCTTTGCATCTGGGGTTTTCTGTTTTTAACAAATGAGTCCTATCAGGCTATGGTGAGTGCTTCCACTGCTTAACTGTCAACAAAAGACATGTTGGCCTGAAACTGACAGCAAACTATTTTTGAGATCCACTGTCCATGCAACAGGGAAAAGAACCATTCCTTGCATCAAAGCACTGTTTGCAACTAGTGTTGCAGGCTTTCAAGCAAAACATTCAGGCTTTCAATATAAATGAAAGGCAAGCTTGTCGCAAAAAAAATATGCCTTGAACTATTACAGGATCTAATAAATCAAACAAAGAACATAGGTCTGGAAACTAATACACAATGCCTTGATGTTGTGATAGTAAATGAAATTATTCAACAGTAATATTTGTATATAAATCTGGAAAATTATGCCACAAGTTCTCGATAAGGTCGGCTTGAAGCTATGTGTGTGTCTCCTTGTCCTTAGTCTTCTTGTAATTCTGCATAAATGCATCGAACTCAGGTGTAGCATCGTGTGACACAGTCACCTTTTCTCCCACATCATCATATCTGAAATCTTTTCCGTCAGCTCCCTCATCTTCAACAATCATATTGTGCATAATGATACAAGCCGTCATGACAAGTTGAATTGTATCCTCATCCCACACACGTGCTGCGCTCGAACAAAGGCAAAGCGAGCTTGTAGAACCCCAAATGCTCGTTCGACATCCTTCCTACAAGCTTCTTGTGCTTTTGCAAAATATTTGTTCTTATTACCCCGTGGCTCGGGTATGGTCTTCACGAATGTGGCCCAAGATGGATATATACCATCTGCTAGATAGTAACCCATAATATAATCATTCCCATTGATGCTATAATTTACCTGTGGCCCTTGACCTTCAGCAAGCCTTGCAAATATAGGAGATCTATGAAGAACATTTATATCATTGTGCGAACCTGGCATCCCAAAGAAAGCATGCCAAATCCAAAGATCTTTAGAAGCAACAACTTCAAGAATAATTGTAGGCTCCTTTTTATGTCCCCTATACATACCTTGCCATGCATAAGGACAATTCTTCCAGGTCCAGTGCATACAATCAATGGAACCAAGCATGCCAGGAAAACCTCTAATCTCACCAATCGCAAGTAATATGGCAGTATCATCCTCATTGGGAAACCTCAAGTATTCATGTCCAAATACCTGAACAATAGCTCTAACAAACTTTCTAAGACTTTCTAGACCAGTACTCTCCCCAATACAGATATAGTCATCCATAGCATCAGCTGCTACTCCATAAGCTAACATCCGGAATGCCGCCACCACCTTCTGCAAACAAGATAGTCCTAGGGTTCCGGCTGCATTCCTCTTCTGCACGGAATAGTCATCATACTTCTCAACAGCTTCATTATGCGGACAAACACGTGACGACGCATTCGAAACCTATGATGTCAGATAAAAAAAATTATTCAGACCTCAATGCATATACTAAACATAAGTCAATAAAATATGAGAGAATTAACCTGCGCCTGAAATAGCTCGGTCCATATGTAGGATTATCTGAGAAATAATCTTCATACAATCTGTAGTATCCCGACTGCCTATCACGATTCACAACACGATGTCCCTCTACGGAACCACGATGGCATGTTGGATTGACAATGTCTGATAGTACTATATGCTCCGCTGCAGTATATACCTCATCGTCATCATCCGACGATGACGACGACGACGATGAAGAATCCATCAGCTCATTAACTACATCTTCAAATTCCATTATGAACCTTTGATTAGGAGGGTCCTACGAATCTGCTTGAACACCTAACCAGGATTAAAGAAAGAAGATGTGTGTCGATCTACTGATTTGATAACATGACCTAAAGAAAAATCATATCAAGCATACACGATGACCTACCTGAACACCTACAGGGTAGCAGCAGCTCGTCGCCACCAAGATCAGTGTCTTGTGCTGGTGACGCACGCAATGGCGATGTCGCCGCCAGGAGCCTAGAACATGACGAGTCTTCTATTGACGTGAAGGAGCACAGCCGCCGCCAGGACGTTGCTGCGGACGACTCCGAAGGAGTAGATCGTGGAAAGTTTCAATCGGAAGGTGGAATAGGTCTGTGGTAGTTGGTGACGTGGCAATTTTTTAATATACAAGATGAGAAATAGCAAGTCTATTGGAAAACTCTTCTTTTTTTAGGACTTCTATATTTTACAAAAGAGCTAAACTATGCAATTTGGCTATTTATTTTACCACATCTGTTGGAGATGCTCTAACTTTTTTTGTCAAATCTATTTGAGAGAGTAACTAAATCAGTAAATTTGACTAGTCTTTTTGGCTAATCTCTTGAAAATGCTCTTACATATTTATCATCCTATACAATTTCGCTAGTGGTGATGATGACACGCTACATAGTACATACTTAAAAAGGATTTTCAGAAACAATCCAATTTATTATTTTTATATAGGCACACCTCCCCTCTATAAATATTCTTAGCATTTTTAGAGCATCTGCCTACACTTGGCAAATGTGTAGGCACAGACGTACAACTGCCTTTGAAATTCAGCTCAGTCCAATACCGTTCCGCATATAAAAATGCCGAGTCAAAACTCTAACCCTCACCTCTTCTCTCCCCCCGTGCCTCTTCCTCAATCTTGTCTCTCCTGATCACACCTCCTCCTCAATCTTCTCTCTCCTGATCTGGGTTTGACCCATGTTATAGTGTCAATGACCCTGCCTGCCTTACGCTCATGATTGACACAAGGCACGTGAGGTAGCCTCATGCCTGTGTCACAGTCGTCGCCATCGTCGTAGCACCATGAGGCACCAGACACATCACAGAGCAGGAGTTCCGCCACATCAAAATGTATTTGTCGTGACCAGGGTCAGTGGAGGTGACCTCCAACATGCTAGCTATGAGATCTTGCTTCCTCCTTTTCCCTCTTCTCTCTCCTCTCTCTCTCCCCTCGTAGGATTCTATTCTACTGTGGTGTCACATATCCTTGTAGGGCTCCAATGTGTAGGGCGGTTGGTATGGCACCGTGGAGGGGCGGAACCCACCAACCCTGGTGGCCGTCTCTAGGAAACCCCAACTACTACAAAATGAAATAACAAATATGAGTAAAATGGATTTACAGATGCATGATGGTCATCCGTCCCTATCTTGAGGTCTTTGTTAATAAAAAACAAAGGCGCGGTCCATGCCCATCTCTGTAGATTGGGGGGAGCAAAAAAAGGGCACCGCCGAGCCATTGCCTAGGCCCGCTCCAAGCCTATTGGCCATGAGTGTTGATGGTGAAAATGTCATCATTTCACCCAAACACCATCAACAGCCTCGAAATAAAAGGAATATAATAATACCATGAGCACATTTTATCAAATAACAAGTTTCACATGTACATGGAGCATTTCTCTGTAGGACATTATAAAATGGAGAAGATGAGCTGGTGGGGCCATGATGGGGGGGGGGGGGTAGGCCGACCACCCCTATGGGCCCACCAGCCTCTCAAAGCCTCCATGATCCATGTGACACACTCCAAAGTGATTCTCTGCCCTTGGATGCAAAGTGTGTTTCTTCTGAAGGGTGGAAGATCAACTCACTTGAATTGGATGACCCACATCTGCTCAAACCAACATGCCAAGGATAAAAGGAAAATGCATACTCGCTCTACATCAACTAGGGACCCAACCCACCAGAGGAGATGGGGCCATAGGGCAGAGAGGGGGTCAGCCGACCCCCTAGTGACCTCCACCGCCTTTGTGCATGCACCCAAGCAAGAAAGCATATAAATGTGGAGCATCTCAACCCTTGATTTAATGACGGTTTGATTCAAGGGCTATGGCGTGAAGCACGTGGATCCATGGGTCCACCTCTATCTATCTATAAATAGAGGCTCACACCCCCTCTCCATTCATGACTCAAGCTTTAAGAGAAGAGTAGAATAGCTCCACTTTATCTTTAGTAGTATAGAATAGCTTAGTGTGGAAGATAGGGTTGAGTAGTGAGCTTGCTTGGGTTTCCAAATTTGATATAGCTCTTATACCTTTCCCTTTTTAGTAAGACTAGCGTACTATCCAAGCTGCCTGAGGGGCCATGAATATATACATATGCAACCAATGTCATCCTAATAAACACTAAAAAGTTGTTTGTTTACTGTTTAGACGGTGTTTAACGATCACGTTCTATTCTGTCAGTTGCTTGTGTTCCTCTCTCTCGCTTCTATTCTGCCCTCTGTTGAGATATTGAATTACTTGTCTAACAACTGCTCGTCTTCCACCGTCCTGTGTAATCTATCATTGGTGATCACTGATTAGTGTCGCTAATCGCATGATACTAATGATAGTCCGCTCCATTGCTTTGCACTATTGCTAATTTGCTTAGTATGATATGTTGTTAGGTTCTAAATATCTAACTGTAGGTATTGTTCACCTAAACGGTCATTTAGCCCATTTAAATACCATAAAAATGCTGCTCGGTACAAAATGAGGTGCATTTTATTTTACAAATAAGGTACAATATACAAATATCCCAACCTACTCATACGCACCAATATCCCAGCCTACTCATATGGCCCACTTATCCGGGGAAAAGACCCACCTGCCAACTTGAAAAAATAATTATTGAAAAAATAAAAAATAATGATTCCATGCTTGCAAAAATATTGTACCTTATTTTGGGAAATTATTGATAGAGGCAGTTTGAAAGACATGTGAACTATAGCCTTCGGTGCCATGGGTAAAAGAGTCATTTCGCGTACAGCTTAACACTGTTAGCCCATCAACTAACGAAAGGGCCAAGAAACTAAAGAAAATATGCTTTTGGGCCAAATAAGCAAGATCAAGGAAGAAAGGGCAAAAAAAAAAACTAAGCAGCACTTTTTGAGGGCCAAGGAAATAATTTTCTCTTTTTTCCTAGGCCCAACTAACCCAAACCACCATTCACCTTTTTATTTTTGCTCGAGTATATGTTCTATTAGCAAATATGCTCGTGTGTTGCAATGGGGGAGAAAAAACTACGGGCATCCTAGCGCCCGATCGTCCGGCACGAACGCTGCGTCTGGATGCCGCTCCCATTCCCAAACCACCCCCCACAGAATCATATCGGAACAAAATGGAATGGAATTGCATCCACTGTGCCCGTCCTTCGTTCCCCACCGTGCCCCTATCCCGTTCCTCAATGCACACTGTTCCCCCACCACCCCCTGTCCCAAAGAGCACGAAACATTTCAAGTGCAACATCGCAAACATATATGAAAAAAACTATGTAGTGCAACATCGAAAAACATATACTGCAACATCAAAAAATATGTACTGCAACATCGAAAATTATGTTTTGCAACATCTCAAACAGTAGTACTGCAACATCGCAAAATCAACCATGAAACATGGAAAATGAAAACATTCGAAAATCATCTGTTGCAACAACCCAAAAATCTCATTGCAACATTCGAAAATCATCTGTTGCAACATCCAAAAAACACATTGCAACACGAAGAAACAGCAAAGGGTGTACAAACTGCAAGGGGATGGGTTTGAGGTACAGGCTGACCCATCACCTTCGAGCTTGCCAGAGGGAGGAGGGAATAGGACCCCAGAGCTCCCCGCAACCCTAGCCACCGCCACGTCCCTCAGATCCAGATGACGAGGGCTCAGTTCCAGAGGAGGAGGAGGAGAAGAGCTCAAATCCAGAGAAGGACCAACCTACCTCATCGGAGTCGCCGCCGTCGTCCTCGTCTCCGGTGGGGGGAGCGGGACCCGGGTCGCTGGGAGCGCGGGGTCGCATGGAGGTCACAGAAGGGGTGAGGGACGGAGGGAGGACGGGAGCACGGGCACGCGCCAGGGGGGGTGGGGGTGGGGGGGAGGGGGCGCGACAGCGAGCTTGCGTGCGGGCGCGGCGTCCCGTCTCAGGGGCGGCCCGGATAGCGGGCGGGCGGAGCGGGGGAGAGCGAGTGCGTGCGGGGGAGCAGGGGGATTGGTGCGTACAGCCACCCGGTTCATATAAAAAACTATCACCATTCATGAAAAATGAGGGCCAAGATAACACTTACCTATTTATGTAAGCTAATGTTGGTAATAATATGACCATGTCTTAATAAGCATGTATGAAATTTAAATTACAATCTTGATAGATGTTTTCTTCTATTGCAAAGCACAAACATATTTACTTGTAAATATATCGTAATTTTAATTTCATACTATCCATTCATTGTACAGTTCAATATCGAGTTCCAATGACTTTCTTTATTGACCCATAAAACTTTGTAGTTCTTTTTTTTATTATCTATGACCTATCTGCTAATAATTACAAGGCAACGTATCTGGTGCAAACCAACGTCTCTGTGCAACCGTGCAAACTTTTAATCTGGGCCATATGATGTTGATCTAAGGGGGCACAGGGGGAGTGGGAGGGGGGGATTTGCAAAAGTGTGATTAGGAGCGGGTGGTTAAACGCAAAATTACCCAATCCCCATGCGCCCCTTGAATCAACATTATGTGACCCAGATTAGAAGTTTACACGGTTGCACAGAGAGGTTGGTTTGCACTAGATACGTTGCCTAATTACAATAGAAGAACAATCATGATTTTCCATATGGTAGCCCCCTTGTGTCTTTCAATGGTATTTCCATAGAGTTTAGAGTCACATTTGTCTAAGCTATAAACAGGACAACAAACTGTTCAAGATTTTATTTTATGGTCCGATTAATTGGACCATTGGCTATATCATGTTGTAATAAGATAAATTTGTTTGAATTTAAAACTACATCAGTGATTTACCACATTAATAATTTAGTGGTGAAAATATCTATTTTATTATAAGAAAGAGGCCAAGTGCTCAAGTATCATAATATTTATTTATTATTAGTTTTTTATATTTATGATGAAAATAAGAAAAACAGTAAATACAAATGGAGAAAGAATGTAACGGAAGACATTCGATAAATAATAGATATAGGTTTGCTTGGTTTTTTCTTTCCCAGCATCTCCATTGAGCTTCCGTTACTTGCTTGTTGAATTTTCTATTGTAAAAATCTGATAGGCAAAGTGCGGTGGTGGTGGCCATGTCGGAGAGAGTAACGTTGGTTTTAGTCTCTGTTTTATCATACCAAAGGAAAATAATACGGCTGAAATCAGTGCAACCAAATATTTAGATTAGGATTCCTATATTTAGCTTATTTGAATCACAGAGATCTATTTTAACTCGTATGAGCACGGGTTATTATATAGATAAGTTTGGACGAAAGAAATTCTTCATTGTTTGGTAGTTAAAGGCGGTGGACGAAAAAAATAGATTGACGAAAAAAATGATCAGAAAATTTGTCTCTCTATTATTAGGTAGGTATATATTCAGCACGTATTAGCACTAGGAAGCCATTTTCTATAGGCCTCGTCGTAGCCACTAGCCACCCTGATCTTATCTTTATTTTTTTCGAACATGACCTCGTCTAAGACGCTTTTTCTTTTCCTAGCTCGGACGGAGCCCACAATCAAAAACTCAAAAAATAAGATCCTGCGATCCAGTCTACAAACGGCCATGACTTGCACGAATCTCACAGCAGCGCTCACGCTTCCGTTGTCTCCTTCCGTGGCTACGCCAGTACACCACGTCACCACCTCGAGTAATCTAGAAGCGCCTCCATGGCTGCCCTCCTCGCAAAAACGTCTCAGGAGGACGAGCACCCCGTCCGCCAACTCGTCGAAGAGGTGGACACAACGATGGAGCACACTGGGCCGGGGATACCCAAGGGGATCGAGGCACTGTCGCGGCGATCGCTCTGCGGGATGCCTTGCAGGCTTGCAGCGGTACGAGGATCGGAGAACATGGTCACTGCCCCCGGTTTCGTCGACCGCCACATCTCTGAGATCTATCGAGGCCTCCGTTCCAATGGTTGTGAATTCCATTCTGGTACCGGCCGGAATGGCCGGAATGTCTCGTACCGGTCCCTAAACCGGTATAGAAGAGCCACAATCCCGTACCGGGTCAAATACCGGTCAATACCGGCCAATGCCGGTCAATACCGGTCAAATACCGGTCAATACCGGCCAATACTGGTCAAATACCGGTCAATACCGATCGTGACTACATGTATTATATTTTTCCATGTATGAACTTTGGAGTTTAAAATTTGAAATAAGGTCATATGAACTTGTTGAATGACATCTTAGTTTGGTAAAAATATTAATTACGTCATAAGTTAAGTCAAAATATATTTATATGTACATTTATATATAAGTTTATTCACATATTATTATTATAAAGTCCGGAATGGTACACCGGTATGGTCCGGTACCGGAATGTTCCATTCCAATAGTTAAAACGGAATGGACTCCGAAATAGAATTTACAAGTT
Organism: Saccharum hybrid cultivar R570; assembly: GCA_038087645.1. NCBI lineage: Eukaryota > Viridiplantae > Streptophyta > Magnoliopsida > Poales > Poaceae > Saccharum > Saccharum hybrid cultivar. The sequence goes on along the minus strand of JAQSUU010000191.1, from coordinate 1,418,398 downwards.
AGCTCGTCCGTTCGCCTAGCTCGCCTAGGTTCAGGCAGCCTCCGGCGAGGACAGTGAGATGTCTTGTGTCTGATTCGGCCGTATCGCAGGTGAGGGTGCATGTGCATGTCATCACAATGTCGAACGAGAACATCAACAACACCATCGAAAATGCCGAAGGCCATCCTTGCACTTGCACAGCTCGATATCGTCCGCCGGGTGGTGAGAGACTGCTCAATTCTTCAATCCTTGCACTCGTACGGTCGTACCTCATGTGCATCTTTCAAGTCCGAAACATCAATCTACACACAGCACACATTATTAGGTATTAATAGAGGTGGGACTTGGGCCGTGCCATGCCGGCACGGCACAGCCCTCTCGTGTTTCGTGCTGCTTCGGGTCGTGCCCCTTAGCCACGGGAGGCACATCGGGCTGTGCCGATATGGCACGGTGAATCTTTTCTTCGGCCCAAGCACGGCCCGTGGCACGCTGGCACGCCTTCGGGTCGTGCCGGCCCAAGCACGGCCCTTAAAATATCTTTACTAATTTTCTTTTTCCACTCGTGATATGATATATATATATATATATATTGTGTACTATTTTAATAAAAGTTTAATAATTTTTATAATCTATTCAAGAATCAGATAAGAAGTAGTATAGTAAATACTAGAAAATTGTATTGTATAGTTGTAGAAGTGTCTACATGCCATTTTCGTGCCGTGCCGGCCCAAGCACGGCCCAAGATGCGGGTCGGGCCATGTAGCCCACCGTGCCGAGATTCTGGGCACGTCACGTCCCCCGTGTTCATGTCGTGCCGGCACGGCCCAAAATATTTTGTACCGTGTCATGCTTCGGGTCGTGCAAAAAGACCATGCCATGACCCGCCCTCAAATGGTACGGCCCAAGTCCTAGCTCTAGGTATTAATGAGGTATTAATGCATTAGTATTACTCGTCTTTATTTATGCACGTTTGTCCGGGGAGAGTCACCGGTCTGTCTGTTCGCTTGGGACCAGGATCGAGACGAAGATGGTGGAGTTCGTCTCGGACAGGAGACTCGCTGAAAATACACTGCTCAGTTTTGACAGCGCCGAAGTAGATTGTTGTACCAAAGTGGGACGTGCACCGCATCCGAGGGCAAGGACGCACGCTGACACTGCGCTATCAACTTGAGTGCAGAGGCTGACGGTAGCAATGGCGACAGGCTAGATGTGTTGGTTGATAGTTTAGGCTCGGAATGACACAAACTAAACAAGTTTGAGTATCGTTTAGAGATCCAAAAGAACTGCAATGAGACCCAAACACTGTTTAGTACCTAGATGAACGTTTTGAAAGTTTAGAGATCAGGATGACACAACAGCACAAATTTAGGGATCGGTATTGGACTTTAATCTAAAAGAAAATCTGATATTTGAAACTATTGTGTATGCTTGTACTTGGGCTCTGGCTCTTTATGGTTGAGATTAGTTGGGCATCCACAATGTTGACGAAAGATGGCCTTAAGCAATAAATACACGAGCAATAACCATTATGGAGATACACCATGAATAAAAAGCCTCAAGCTGAGCCACGATCTTAAGGCGTGACCATGAGAGAAAAAAATGTCTCCATCTTCTCTCGTCCTTCTCACTCATAACTCCCTTAGTTCTAAAATAACTATTGTTCTAGGTTTGTCCTATATAAATCCATTTTAAATTTGATCAACCGTATACAACATTGCGAGACCAAATAGATATAATATATAAAAAATATATTTTCTAATAATACTTATGATATCATAAACATTGGTTTTGCACAAATATATCAAACTTGAAATGGTTTGTCTTAAGACAAACCTAAAACAACATTGAGATATTTTGGGGCGTAGAGTGTAACACCCTACACATGGCTGGTGGGTTTTTTTTCATTAGAAAGTGGGCCCACTCAGTGCTAGCTTCTACTATAGCCATTGTGGGTACAGCAATAGCAAGGGTCCACTTTTTTTTGACCCGGCCTTAATGCTAGTTAGAACACAAAAATTACCATTGCCCAGTCTATGCATCAACACCATTCATTGTGTGGGTACGTAACCAAGTTAACTAAACACAGACGACGGCTTATTCTCCTTCGTCGCTGGCCTTCATTGCATAGGCAGCATAGCCATGTATCCACTCCTACAGACTAGCAGATCACCTCCGTGAGGAGCTTGTACCGCCGCACCTTCACCTTGAACCGCGGCTTGCCAGGCTGCACCTCCCTTCGTCTTTTCTTAGACACCGTCGTCGTCACCACCGGCTCCGGCCGCTGCACCGCTCTTTCACGATCACGGCCCTTCTTAGGCTTCTTGATCGGCTTCCCGGGGTCAGCCGAGAACGCTGACCTGGAGGATCCATAGCCGCAGGCGCTCTCATCATTATCGCGGTCGTCGCCACGAGAATCGTTGATCCTCCGTCTGGTCCCTGCCGCCGCCGCCGCCTTGACCGGTGACGGTGAGTCGCCCCCTCCGGCGGCGCCGCCCTGCCTGAGGCACCAGTTGCAGCTCCGGTACGGCCCCGCCACCCTCGGGTACAGATCGCTGCAGTATCTGACGGATGCGTTCCTTTGTCAGCGGAAGGCTCGCCTCCAAAAATCCAACAATAATAAATCTTGCCGAGAGCGCGCGGCTTCTCATCATCGATCGGAGTATTGATTGATGGTCGTACCTGTGCTGTGTACGAAGGCGGCAGAGGTTGCACCGGAACAGCTCGTGCGGCAGGCCATGGTCGCCGCACATGCAGCAGACGACGGCAGCGGCGGAGGCGACACCATCGTCGGAGCCGGGAGACTCCATGGGAGGAAGGAAGAGGGGGAAAGGGTCGAGCTAGACGCACTGATATATATACGACGGATGGGAGAGAAAGTAAAAGTGGACGGAGATGGCCGTGATGATAGACTTTAAGACTTGCATTGGGTCGTCGGTCCTCGCGGACGACGAGTGAGAGGAGAGGATAGGAGTCTAGGAGAGGTAGCTTTCATGACACGAGAGGAACGGAGATAAAAAGAGCGCCGGTCCGAGACTTTAACGTCGGGATGTGTCGATTATGTGTAAAATGTGTGTAGTGGCTGTGTCGCTGCTAATGAAAGCAAGAGCGTGTGATGGGCTTATGGCTACCGTGCCGTGCCGTGCGTGGACTGAGGGCTAGACCAGAAGGGCCACGTAGGTATATATCTCCTTGCCTGAATTTTCTTTTCCACACAGTAATGCCAAAACGGTTTGGACCACGGCTTCCAACATATATCAATCCTTAATTTTAATTTTGAAACAATTGAACGATTGTAGCCATATAAAATTGGTATTCTAATAAGGTATAATAAGAGCATCTTCAAGAGAGTCTCTTAAACTCACTTTGAGCATGTTTGGATCCCCTCCTCTAAACTGTAGAGCTCTAAAAACTTTAGAGTAGTTTAGCTCAATTTTAAGATCTAAAACTCTAATATAAGGTGGGTTAAAGTTTGATCATCTCCAAGAGTACCCAATAATCCTTCACAATCTATGATTTTAGAAAAAATGGAAAAAATCTATCTCCAACAACTTTCAAACTCACCTCCCAATCTTTTGACACTTGGGGAAAAACCCCCTTGCGCGTAAAGATGCGTGCACTCTGGGTCGCACCTATCTTCTCCCAAACGCCCATATCCTTCGGCCAATCTAAAGGTGGAAGGACGAAAAAAAACAAAGAGTAGAAAAGGGGTTTCTAATGCAAATGTACAAGACAGAAAGAATATACTCCCTCCATCTCAAATTATAAGTCATTCCAAGAATCTTGTAAAGTCAAACATTTCAAGTTTGACCAAATTTATATAATAAGATAAACATTTATGATGCCCACTAAATATCATTAGATTCATCATTAATTGTATTTTCATAGTATACCTATTTGATGTCATAAATCTTTGTAATTCTCTCTATAATTTTGGTCAAACTTGATCAAACTTAAGCGCGCGACACATTTTATTTATGAAAATCCATTTATTAGTTCTCCCAAAAATGAACTTAAGAACTGTTTTCAAAGACTTAGTCACAATGACTAAGTGTTGAGAATAGTTCTCGAATTCAAACTTTGGAGCACAATTTTAGCATATTTGGTTCAAAAACTACATTCAACCTTTATTACTCGTGAAAGCTCATACTTTGCACTAAAAAGTTTGTATTAACAAAATTTTACTTATTTAAGCAAATTCTCATATATATAAATTCACAAAGATTCCTAATTACTAACATTAGCATTATTTCATGTAACATGTGAAACATGTCATATGAAACATATGAAATACTATATATACAACATGGTCATGGCATGATCGAAACATAACATATGCACCTAAGAAACATCACCATGCAACATATGAAACACTACCTATGCCACTCCCATATGAAACATGTGATTACTTGAAACATAGAGTGCATTGATGCAACAATGTTTGATGATTATGCATGATGATGCTCATGATCAAGCTTTAGCTGTTTCTTAACATCTGGGATGTTACAATCACCCCCCTTAAAGAAATCTCGTCCCAAGATTTTAGAGTGCTAAAACCCGTGGGTCAAATAATGGAAAAAGAAATGTGTCAAACACATTAAATGGTAGTAAGTTTGCAAAGTAACAAGGATTGGTTCAAGAATTACAACTAAAGTTGAGGGAAAATTGTAATTACCAAGGGATTTTAGAAATTTAGGAATAACACGAACGTGAATTCCACACTGGATTTCAAGGAGTAAAGAAGATACGATAATTGTGATCTATAATAGATCATGATCATAGAACTCGATACAACGAATATTCAGTAGAACCTCGTGTGGTTTGCAACCCACAAGAGACCCCTGGTTTCACGTTGTTGAAAGGTCCTAGATGGCTAGAGGGGGGTGAATAGCCTATAAAAAATTCTACAAGAACCACTTAGCAAACTTGTTAGACTAACATACGGCGTAAAGCGAGTTTTGCTTAGCCTACGGTTGTGATGCAAGCCTCTTAACCACAAGTCTAGTAGATTATGATCTCTAGTTCACACAAGGGCTATGTCACTAAACTTACACTAGAGAGCAAGCTAACAACTATTAGCAAAGGCTAACACTAGAGCTACACAAGATAACTAGTAAAAGTAAATGCGAGAGAGAGGATTGTGAATCTTATACCGACGGTGGAGTGAAGATGTTCCTAATCACCAAGATGATATACAATCAATCAATATTGACAACAACACAATATGAAGACCAATCACCGGGAGACAAGAGACACAATGTTTTTGTTCACCCGGTGTTCACTTGTGCACCGACAAGCTACGTCACCGGTTGTGTCGATCAACACTTAGATGGTTCCTCGGTGTGACCCTCAAGTCACTTGCCCCTCAAGGCATGCCCCGCAAGGCACCACAAGACACCACTCTCAAGTGAGGTAACTCAATGACACACGCAATCCACTAGAGTTGCTTTTGGCGCTCCGCCGAGGAAAGCATAAGAACCTCTTACAATCAACCGGAGGTGGCCAAGAACAATCTCCTTCTCTTGCCAACGCCTCCAACAATCTCCAAGCCGGCTAGGAGCGGTACTCTCCAAGAGTAACAAGAGATCCACCGGCTAAACCACCCACAAGTGCCACTAGATGCCCTCAAGCTATGCAATGCACTTTGGGATCACTCAATCTCACTTTTGATTTGCAATCAAGCAAGTGAGATGAGTGGGAAGGAGAAGCTCTAGCTCAAAGGATGCACAAGAGTGTTAGAAATCACGAGAGACCTCCCCAAGGGCCGGCCAACAAGTATTTATAAGCATCCCAAACGAATAGAGCCGTTGTACCTCTTCACTGGACGTTTTTCAGGATGACCGGACGCACCGATCGAAACTGACCGAACACGCTCAACCGCGTCCGATCCTCCAACGGTCACTGAGCCCCAATGGTCAAATGCAACGACCGGACGCGCCCTTCAACTGATCGGACGCGCCGATCGCACAGTACCGCGTGCCCGTGAAGCAACGACCGGACGTGCTCCAGGCAATGACCAGACGCGACAGTGCCAGCGTTCAGTTAGAGTCCAGTAAGCTCCCTCAACGACCGAACACGTCCGATCGCGTGTGACCGGACGCGCCACGCGTCCGATCAGCTTTACGCCACGCGCTACACTTCTGGGTGCCCGACCGGACGCGCCGGTCCCGCGAGTGACCGGACGCGCCGGTTGCAAACCCTAACACCCGCGTGCCTGACTGCTGCGTTGAACTGACCGAACACGTCCGATCGTACCATGACCGCGTCCGGTGCAGTGTCCGGTCACCTCTGTGACCTTCGTTCGTCTTCGTTTCTTTTCCGACTTCTGGCGTAATGGAAAATAGGCATTTCAACTCCTTGAAAACGCCTGAATCCCGCACTCGCAAGCTCGGCGGGAGGGAGAGAAGGACCCAAACCCTCTCTACCGCTCAAACTTCAACGCCTTCGTAAATGTGCCAACACCAACAAGTGATCACCACCTTGTGCACGTGTGTTAGCATTTTCATAATCGTTTTCGAAGGTTTTCCAGTTAGCTCACTGGGCCCTACATGCAATGCACTTCATGAATTCACCTAGTGGCACCCGTGCGTCGAATAACCGATAAGACTTCCCCTCTTAATAGTTCGGCTATCGATCCTAAACCACTCACACCCTCTATGGTGTCTTGAGTGCAAAACAAAATGGCCTTATGGTTATACATTTGCCTTGAGTCCATTTTGTTTTTCCAAAAGATATGATCCACTTCATATCATCAAATGACCGTCTCGATCCATCGACCTTGACTTCACTTGATCTTCATCGTTGCATCGGTCCGTCGGCGCCAAGTCTTGCTCAAGCTTCACCATCGCATGGTCCTTCGCTTCGAAGCCTCGACTTGCCCTTCACCTTCACAACCGGTCCATCGAGCCAAGCATCATCTTGGTCTTCATCATCTTGGTCACATGATTCAATGTCATGTCTCATATTCAATGACCACCTTTATCTAAATCATCCACTTAGATACAAATGTTAGTCCTAGGTTTCATCAATTAGCCAGAACCAAACTAGGGACTTTCAATCTCCCCCTTTTTGGTAATTGATGACAACCCTCACAAAGATTATTTTGATAATAAAAGTTTTGAACTTGTCATACTTGTCCAATTATTTTGCTCATAAGTAAAGTTTGGACAATTATCATAAGCTCGGTTTTGGTAGCATTAGCTCTCCCTACATATGTGCATAGAGTTTGGATTAAAAGCTTTGCACATATGCATTGATAGAAGTGTTGAGAGAGTAATTCTACCAAAATGATGCTAAGGTGTAAGAAATGGACCTTTGAAGCGTGATACCAATCGGAGTTGCCTTTTACACCATCCTTAGCATCATGAGGTAACTAGACAACCATCACAACTCAGGAACCCCGTGAGATCAACATTATAGTAAAGGTTCTTGGACCACTTGTAAAGTTTAAGGCACGTTTAGATACCACATGTAAACTATTCCTATGCATGCTAGTAGATCATTTCATCATTCAAGTTCTATACTAGCATTGCACCACACAAGCATGTATATTGAATTTAAATACATGTGCAATGAGCAAGTCATATGAGAATGCACAAATAAATGCAACAACATTGTTTATGAGCTTGCTCCCCCTACTTGTGTGCATCAAAATTTCATCAAAATTTTATTTACCCCTTTATCATGTTGAATCATCTTTTTCTCTCCCCTTTGTCAACAACTTACCCAAAAATGGGATCAAATTGTGGAGAGAAAACAATGTTTGATGGAGTAGGTTAGAATTTATCAAATTTGGTTCAACCTAGAACACTTGCCAAAGATATTTAATTCGATTTAAACCAAAGACAAGCTTCTTCACACCTCATAATAAGGGTTATCTTGCCTATGTTGAATTAAACACTTATAGCAAATCTTCTAGATTCAACACTAGGTTTGTAAGCTCATAAACATGTCATATGCCACCACTAGATCAAAACAAGCATAGAAGCAATAGTGGTAACACATATCCATCAAATTCATTTGATTTATCATGAAAGCTCATGCATACCACTTATTATGTCTACATGCTCTAGCAAGTCCTTATCATAGGATGAATGACATGTCAATCAACTTTACCTTGCAATGTCGAAGGAGAGGCATATCAATAAGTGGGTGGGATGCATTCAACTCATGTTTGAGAAATCAAGAATGTTCAACTCATTCCTTAGCTTGCAAAACCTCTTTTCATCAAGTGGCTTGGTGAGAATATTGGCAAGTTGATCATCGGTGCCAACACTTTCAATGGCAATATCTCCCTTTTGTTGATGATCTCTAATGAAATGATGCCTTATGTCAATATGCTTTGTTCTTCCATGTTGAACCGGGTTTTGTGTCATCTTGATTGCACTTTCATTATCACATAGCAATGGCACATTCTTGAAGTTGAGGCCATAATCCTTCAAAGTTGATTTCATCCATAGCAATTATGCACAACAACTCCCCGCACTCACATATTCGGCTTCGGCGGTAGAGATTGCCACACTACTTTGTTTCTTTGAGGACCATGACACAAGTGATCTTCCAAGTAATTGACATGTGCCACTTGTGCTCTTTCTATTGATCTTGCAACCCCCATAGTCGGAGATCGAATATCCAATCAATTTAAACTTTGACCCCTTAGGATACCATAGTCCAACATCTCTTGTTTGCTTCAAGTACCTCAATATTCTCTTTGCGGCCGTGAGATGACTCTCTCTAGGTGAGGCTTGATATCTAGCACACATACAAACACTAAACATGACATCCAGCCTTGATGCGGTGACATAGAGTAGACTTCCAATTAAAGACCGATATTCCTTTTGATTCACCATTTTGCCATCAAAATCACTATTCAAATTGCCATTTGTACTCATTGGAGTTGAAATTGGCTTTGCATCTTGCATTTCAAACTTCTTCAACATGTCCCTTATGTATTTCTCTTGACTCACAAATGTCTCATTCTTCAATTGCTTGACTTGGAGACCAAGGAAGTAGCTAAGTTCACCAATCATAGATATTTCAAACTCTTTGGTCATCATAGCACCAAATTCTTCACAATAAGCTTGATCGGTTGATCCAAAGATGATGTCATCAACATATATTTGCACTATGAATAGATCATTCCCAATCTTCTTGGTGAATAGAGTTGTATCAACCTTGCCCATCTTGAATCCCTTAGAGAGAAGGAAATCCCTTAGCCTCTCATACCATGCTCTAGGTGCTTGCTTTAAGCCATATAAAGCCTTCTTCAACTTGTATACATGGTTGGGTTTCTTGTCATCTTCAAATCCGGGAGATTGCTCAATAAGACTAACTCATTGATGATTCCATTGAGAAATGAACTTTTGACATCCATTTGATATAGTTTGATGTTGTGTGCACAAGCATAAGCCAATAGAATCCTTATTGCCTCCAATCTTGCCACGGGAGCATATGTCTCATCATAGTCAAGACCTTCTACTTGAGTGTAACCTTGAGTAACTAGTCTTGCTTTATTTCTCACCACAATGCCATCTTGATCTTGCTTGTTTTTGAACACCCACTTGGTTCCAATCACATTGTGGTCATTTGGCCTTTCTACCAATTCCCAAACACCATTTCTTGTGAAATTGTTAAGTTCTTCTTACATAGCCATGATCCAATCGGCATCCCTCAAAGCTTCTTCTATTTTCTTTGGTTCTATGGTTGACACAAATGATGCATGCTCACAAAACATAGCCAATCTTGATCTTGTTTGCACACCACTTCTAATATCACCGATAACACTATCAATGGGGTGATCTCTTGCAACATGTTGTGGTTGGAGTACTTGAACTTGATTGCTTGAGCTTGGTTGATCACTTGATGTATCTCGATGAGATGAACTAGCACCATGATCTTGCACTTGAGAGTCACTAGCTAGCTTGAATGGAGAATTGAGCACTTGATCTTTATCATCATCTTGAATATCAATAACTTGCTTTGCTCTAATGTCCCCAATGTCCATGTTCTTCATTGCTTCCACCAATAGAGTTCCACCAACATCATCTAGATTCTCTTCTTCATCTTGTGACCCATTGGTTTCATCAAATTGCACATCATGAACTTCTTCTAGAATGCCGCTTAAGTTGTTCCAAACTCTATAAGCTTTACTTGTAGTTGAATAACCAAGTAGGAACCCCTCATCACATCTCTTGTCAAACTTTCCCAATTTAGTGCCCTTCTTCAAGATATAACATTTTCTACCAAACACCCTAAAGTAAGAAATATTTGGCTTTCTTCCATGAAATAGCTCATATGGGGTCTTCTCTAGCAATAGATGACAATATAGTCTATTGATGTAGTAGCAAGCGGTATTGATTGCTTCATCCCAAAATGATTGACTCACATTGTACTCATGAAGCATTGATCTAGCCATATCAAGCAATGTTCTATTCTTTCTCTCAACTAGGTCATTTGATTGTGGAGTGTATTTGGCTGAGAATTGATGTCCAATGCCATAGTGATCACAAAGTTCTTCAATTCTTGTATTCTTGAACTCACTTCTATTGTCACTTCTCACTTTCTTGATTCTAATCTCAAACTCATTGTGAACTCTAGTGAGAAAGGTCTTGAAGGTGTCAAACACTTCACTTTTGTCACTAAGAAAGAATACCCATGTGAATCTTGTGAAGTCATCCACTATGACAAATCCATATTTATTACCACCTATGCTTGAGTATGTTGTTGGGCCAAATAGATCCATATACATCAAATCAAATACTTTGCATGTGCTCATTGTACTCTTCTTTGGATGTGAGCTTCCAACTTGCTTCCTGGCTTTACATGCACTACAAAGCTTATTCTTCTCAAATTCAACATCTTTCAAACCATTGACAAGATTGTGAGTTGTAAGCTTCTTCAATTGTTTTATGCCAACATGACCAAGCCTTCTATGCCAAAGCCAATCCATGCTTGATTTGGAGATTAAGCAAGTTGTCAAAGAAGTTTCTCTAGCATTAAAGTCAACTAGGTAGAGATTCTCATATCTAAAGCCCTTGAATGCCACATTTGAACCATCCATACTAATAACTTCCACATCATCAACCCCAAAGATACATTTGTAACCAAGATCGCATATTTGTGCCATGGATAGAAGACTGAAATCCAAGCTTTCAACTAGCAACACATTGGAGATACTCAAGTCATTTGATATTGCAATCTTGCCCAATCCAATAACCTTGCCTTTCTTGTTATTGCCAAATGTGATAGAATCAACACCACTATCATTGTCATTGATTGAGTCAAACATTCTTGATGTACCGGTCATGTGTTGAGTGCACCCACTATCAATAATCCAATGCCTTCCTCCGGCTTTGTAATTGACCTACAAGCAAATCAATGAAGCTTAGGTACCTATTTTGCTTGGGTCCTTGTAGGTTAGTAACTAAGCTCTTTGGTACCCAAATAGCCTTCTTCTTTGGGCCAACAATGGGTGTACCAATAAACTTAGCTTTCACACCTTTCACACCTTTGGTAAGCACATAGCAAGAATCAAAAGGTATATCATTAACAAATTTCTTGCTTTGGTTCTTTTTATTGCAATTATGCTTTAGGTGCCCAACTTGCTTGCATCTATTGCAAAACCGACCATTGCCCTTCATAAAGCTAGGCTTTGGAGTTGCAAAGGCCGACTTGCCTTTCTTGGGGGTGTAGCACAATCCCTCTTTGTTAAGAGAGAACCTTTGGCTACCCAAGCACTTAAGCAAGCGGGCCTCACCACCATAGGCCTTGTCTAGGGCGTGAGTGAGCTCATCCACCTCTCTCTTGAGAGTCTCATTCTCAATCATTAGTGAGGCATCACAAGTGAAACCATCACTAGTAGAGGAGGTAGAGTCAGTGGTGGTGGATGAAGAGCTACAAGAAGGGTTAGCATTTGACGTGATGATGGGTTCATAAGAGGATTCGTCAATTATATCACATGTAACACCTATATCACATGATACAACAACCTCCTTCTTTACTTGTTGCTCAAGTAGAAATGAGTGAGCTTTTTCAAGCTTGGGATGATCCTTACCAAGATTCTTATGGTCTTCCACTAGACTCTGATGAGTGGTCTTAAGCTCACTAAGAACTTTCTCAAGTATTGTTACTTTCATTGAAAGCTTCTTACACTCCTTGTCCTTGGCAATAGCTATGTCTCTAGTTTGTTGCATCAAATTATATAGTTGTTCTTTAGTTGGTTCATCATTATCATTATCATTATCATTATCATTATCATTATCATTATCGCTATCATGAACATATTCCATTTCACTTTCATCATCACTCTCATCATATAATACCTTAGTTTCCTTGGTCATGAAGCATGAAGAGGATGAACCAAATAGTGAGGGCTTCTTGTTGATAGCAATAGAAGCAAAAGCCTTGTTGAATGATGATTCTTCTTCTTCTTCATCATCACTTTCCTAAGTGACCACATAGGCTCTATTTTTGCCCTTCTTGAAAGTCATCTTGGCTTCTCTCTTTTTCTTCTCAAACTTGTCCCTCTTGTTGTTCTTCTTCTTGTCATAGGGACATTCGGCTTGAAGATGTTGGGTGCTATCACAATTGAAGCACTTCCTTTGTTGCTCATTGCTCTTGAAATTGTCATTTCTCTTTTTGAAGCCTTTTCTTTTGATAAACATCTTGCCAATATTCTTGACAACTAGAGCAAGTGCCTCATCATTAATTTCAAAATCTTCATCTTTATTATTGTCTTCTTCTTCTTCAATGATGGTAGCTTTGCCCTTGGAGGAGATGGCCTTGAATGCCACGGTCTTCTTTTTCTTTTCTTCCTCCTTATTCTCCTTCTCATCGGCATCTTGATCATACTTGTCATATGTCAATACCTCTCCAAGCAAATCATTGGGCTTCATTGTTTCAAGCCCATCTCTTTATAGCATCATGATCAACATTTTGAATCTTCTTGGTAAGCTCAACAAGAACTTGTGGCAAAAATCTTGGTCTTGTGTCTTGTGCCCTAGGCTCTTGAGATCATTCATAATGACTTACAATCTATGGAACATCTCCAAGATTATTTCTTCTTCTTTCATCTTAAAGTTCTCAAACTCACTCTTGAGCCCATATAGCTTAGCACTCTTCACAACCTTAGTGCCCTCATATGTTTTACTCAATCTTGTCCACACTTCACTAGCAAATTCCAAATCCTTGATGCCCTCAAACACCTTTAAGTCAATGCCATTGTAGATGGTATTGAGAGCCATCCAGTTACAAGTGCGGTTGTCTCTATCATTTAGAGTGAGGTTGTTGGGATCAAGGATTGTATAGTCCTTCTTGGTGACTTCCCACACCTTCTCATGAATTGAGCCAAGGTACATAGTCATCTTCCTTTTCCAATAGTCAAAGGAAGAAACTCCATCAAAGAATGGTGGCTTGCCCCCAACATGATTGAACACAATTTGAGCCATCTTTTCACACCGAAGGTTGTTAAGCCTTGATTAAAACGGTGACCACAGCTCTGATACCACTTGAAAGGTCCTAGATGGCTAGAGGGGGGTGAATAGCCTATAAAAAATTCTACAAGAACCACTTAGCAAACTTGTTAGACTAACAAACGGCGTAAAGAGAGTTTTGCTTAGCCTACAGTTGTGATGCAAGCCTCTTAACCACAAGTCTAGTAGATTATGATCTCTAATTCACACAAGGGCTATGTCACTAAACTTATACTAGAGAGCAAGCTAACAACTACTAGCAAAGGCTAACACTAGAGCTACACAAGATAACTAGTAAAAGTAAATGCGAGAGAGAGGATTGTGAATCTTATACCGACGGTGGAGTGAAGATGTTGCCAATCATCAAGATGATATACAATCAATCAATATTGACAACAACACAATATGAAGACCAATCACCGGGAGACAAGAGATACAATGTTTTTGTTCACTCGGTGTTCACTTGTGCACCGACAAGCTACGTCACCGGTTGTGTCGATCAACACTTAGATGGTTCCTTGGTGTGACCCTCAAGTCACTTGCCCCTCAAGGCACGCCCCGCAAGGCACCACAAGACACCACTCTCAAGTGAGGTAACTCAATGACACGCGCAATCCACTAGAGTTGCTTTTGGCGCTCCACCGAGGAAAGCACAAGAACCTCTTACAATCAACCGGAGGTGGCCAAGAATAATCTCCTTCTCTTGCCAACGCCTCCAACAATCTCCAAGCCAGCTAGGAGCGGTACTCTCTAAGAGTAACAAGAGATCCACCGGCTAAACCACCCACAAGTGCCACTAGATGCTCTCAAGCTATGCAATGCACTTTGGGATCACTCAATCTAACTTTTGATTTGCAATCAAGCAAGAGAGATGAGTGGGAAGGAGAAGCTCTAGCTCAAAGGATGCACAAGAGTGTTAGAAATCATGAGAGACCTCCCCAAGGACCGGCCAACAAGTATTTATAAGCATCCCAAATGAATAGAGTCGTTGTACCCCTTCACTGGATGTTTTTCGGGATGACCGGACGCGCCGGTCGAAACTGGCCGGACGCGCTCAACCGCGTCCGATCCTCCAACGGTCACTGAGCCCCAACGGTCAAATGTAACGACCGAACGCGCCCTTCAACTGACTGGACGCGTCGATCGCACAGTACCGCGCGCCCGTGAAGCAACGACCGGACACGCTCTAGGCAATGACCGGACGCGACAGGGCCAGCGTCCGGTTAGAGTCCAGTAAGCTCCCTCAACGACCGGACGTGTCCGATCGCGTGTGACCGGACGCGCCGCGTGTACGATCAGCTTTACGCCACGTGCTACACTTCTGGGTGCCCGACCGAACGCACCGGTCCCGCGAGTGACCGGACGCGCCGGTTGCAAACCCTAACACCCGCGCGCCTGACTGCTGCGTTGAACTGACCAGACGCGTCCAGTCATACCATGACCACGTCCGGTGCAGCGTCCGGTCACCTCTGTGACCTCTGTTCGTCTTCGTTTCTTTTCTGACTTCCGACATAGTGGAAAATAGACATTTCAACTCCTCGAAAACGCCTGAATCCCGCACTCGCAAGCTCGGCGGCAGGGAGAGAAGGACCCAAACCCTCTCTACCGCTCAAACTTCAACGCCTTCGTAAATGTGCCAACACCAACAAGTGATCACCACCTTCTGCATGTGTGTTTGCATTTTCATAATCGTTTTCGAAGGTTTTCCAGTTAGCTCACTAGGCCCTACATGTAATGCACTTCATGAATTCACCTAGTGGCACCCGTGCGTCGAATAACCGATAAGACTTCCCCTCTTAATAGTTCGGCTATCGATCCTAAACCACTTACACCCTCTATGGTGTCTTGAGTGCAAAACAAAATGGCCTTATGGTTATACCTTTGCCTTGAGCCTATTTTGTTTTTCCAAAAGATATGATCCACTTCATATCATCACATGACCGTCTCGATCCATCGACCTTGACTTCACTTGCTCTTCACCGTTGCAGTGGTCCGTCGGCGCTAAGTCTTGCTCAAGCTTCACCATCGCATGGTCCTTTGCTTTGAAGCCTCGACTTGCCCTTCACCTTCACAACCGGTCCATCGAGCCAAGCATCATCTTGGTCTTCATCATCTTGGTCACATGAGTCAATGTCATGTCTCATATTCAATGGCCACCTTTATCTAAATCATCCACTTAGATATAAAGGTTAGTCCTAGGTTTCATCAATTAGCCAAAACCAAACTTAGGACTTTCAGTTGTGCCGTGGTCACTGATCATGGTACTATTATAGGGCACAGTTACAGTAACTTTCCACCAACACATGTCGGCTGATCAAAATCAAGGGAGTAGCATGTGCTAGGATAGAGGATGACAAAACATGACACATACATATGTTTCAGAAGTCAAGGAGTAGCACCAGATTTTTGTGTGGAGTTGACATTGTATATAATTGCATCCAGAATTTCCCCAAAAATTAGGAACTCATGGAGTGAGGATCTTTCAAAAAGGGTGTATTGGTAAACATCTAGTACATGACGAGATTCATTGCAATTAGAATAACTATAAAATAGCATAGCTATCCTAGAATAAAGGAGAGAATCTTAACATCATTTTATTTTTAACCTCATGTAGAAAGATATGATGTATGCTCGTCCTATACGTCTTCACAATGTTTAGTTAGTATATTACTACTTATATAGGGCAATACTTTATGAATTATCTTCACTATAGCAGACGGGACGTTGAAATGTTCTTAGCAGAACATTATTGGGAAAGTTTGACTCTTTATTTGACTTGTTGAAGAAGTTTGCCTCTCCACTTTGGCTAGTTGAAAAAGAGTCGAAAACTTTTCATCATCTTCGATTCAAGTCATCAGAAAGTCTTACAGCAAGCATAAGAGGGGTTCTAGAGCATTTTTAGTTTGTTGCCTTCAAAAACTTTTAACTTGCAAAATCATTTTGAAGTTTTCACAAGTAATGTTATAGCAAATCCAATGTATGAACTCTGATACCAGCTGTGGCAGAACCTCCCAAATTATATGGCCCACATACACCTGTCGTTGTCTCAACGACCTCTGACTGCTATGCACGAGAACCAGATAATATAAGAAGTCTGTCGGGTGTCCTCGGAAAACCCGAATCATCCATATTTTACAACTCACATAGGATCAACAAAGGAATAACTACAACATTACAACATTTGCTACAAATCTTTACATCAGAGCACAGAAGAATTTAAAACAGTATTTTACATATAAAAACAAGTTACTTTTACAACTTAACTTTAATCGCGGAAGTCAAGTAGAACTACAAAAGACAACTTAGGTAGAGCACCTAAGTCAGGAGAGAACAACCAGATCATGTCGAGCCCACTAACATGACCTGATTAGCAGTAACAGTCAGTACCTGTAACAGGGGTTCACAAATTCTGAGTACTCAATTGTACCCCACAAGACTTACCTGACGAAAAGAAAAGACTCCAAGGATATGCTGGCTTTAAGGAAAGTAGTAGAGCTAGAAAAGAGGAGTTTTGTAGAAAATCTTTACTATAAGTGGATCCTTACTTTTAATATTTTAAACAAGTTTTAGCATCAGTTTTAGTAAAGCTTCTTTTAGATAGATTTGCACCTATTCTATCTCAATCACTTGTATTAAGCATCACATCTCATATCAATCTCTTTACCTCATTTCCATAATCACCATGTACCATTGTTAACTATGATGATGAACAGAGAATCAAGTCTCCATAACCGAGGAGCAACGACGATTTGAACCGATTATACCCAGCTGAGGATCCCTAACCATACGACATATGCCAGACTTTAACCCGCATATATCAACTCTACCTTCGGATCTTCTAAGACCAGACTGGTTCTGCGCCACCCGAGAGCACAGTACTCCTCCAATCCAGCCATTGCCATAAAGGTACACGCTACTCCCGCCATCTCTCCACTCCTAGTGCGTGGGTAGTCATTCTCGTGATACAGTAGCCGAAGTAGGGCTTACCGGAGTATGTGGCTAGTTGCAAAGTCTCGACGCACAATGTTCAATCAATGGTATGGTCCTTAATCGACACAGGCGAAAACACTACATTGAGACTCCTTTCCCAATGCAAGTTACCCGTCCGGTCTTAGCTTAATATTACCATATTCATATTCATATGCTCTCATGACCCATCATTAGGTTAGGAGAAGCAAAGGTAAACCTGTTTCTTGCGAATGATGAAACCACCATTCGACTTCCACCGAAGTCTAAGCATTACTAAGCATAAGAGATCGACTTACACGTACTAGTGGGATATCATCTGGATATAAGTGTAGATCAAGATAATCATGCAACAACGATATCGACCAACTCCTACTAACTTAATGCACATTACACTAGACTTAAGGTGTAATAAAGCATTTATAAAATAGAAGAGTGGTTGTATGTTCAGGGCTTGCCTGCATTGCAGAGAAGGTTAGCTACCACAGAGGGTCACAGGAGTTAGACTGTAACATCCCTGGTGTTATGACCTTGCTTAGCACATTGGTTAGGGCCTAAAAGAAATTAACTAAACAAAGTTTTAGGTTTTAAAAATTTTTCAAACTCATGTGACATGGTAATCAAATTGTATGTCTCATCTTTTTGGAAGAAGAAGAGTCAAATGTATATGGTGGGTTAATTAATTTGTAAACATGTGTGTGAAATTCTAATATGAAAAAATAGAGTAAATTGTTTAATGGTTTGCCATGGGAAAACAATTCCGATAACCAAAAGCGCAATATAGTTTATAATTGAGAAGTACCATTTTCGAGAATGAAATTGTGCAAAATTTGTGAACAATGCCTACAAATATTGTTTCTATAAGTTAGTACGAGGAGTGGACCATGTCATGCTATGATAGTTGGTTGAAACTAGCAAGGTTTAGGCCTTTTAAAAATTAAGGTGAAAGTTCTAAGGAGTGTTTATTCTAATTGAAACCTTGAATTCTTTTCAAATGATAATAGGCAATGCCATTTTGGCGTTTAAATCTTGACAAAACTACCTAAACACCAACATCATGTTTCTGCATAGCTGGTTATATCTAGGTGGGCATGGGAGCATGGTGTGGGTCATAGTTGGGTTGGACATCAACTTGAACTCGAAAAAATTGCCCTAACTTCGATAAAAATGCATTAGAACCTTATCCTTGGTGCTCTGTTCGTGAACGCGCGATCCAGCGACAAGCTCTCTTCGGCATCTTCCTCCCTCCCTCTCTAGTCCCTCTGTGGTCTCGAGGGTTGCTTCGCGGGATAGCTAGTGATGCGCACTTTAGGACGGTGAAGCTGGTCGAGCCTCAACCGAGCTGGGTTCGCGTATTAGGTCGCTTCAAAATTTGTGCATATAATCCGTTCGGTCGTTTGGCTCAGTGTTTGCGATCACCATGCGCGCTGGCACTGCTGCCACTGGCCGCAAGCCGTGACCGCGTTGTTGCTACGGGCTAGCTCACGCATCGATCAGGGCCGCGCACTGCCCTAGCGTCGCGTTGGCCTGGCCCTCGCTGTGCGCGCGCGCTGTTGGCCGCTGGGCCATGCACCGGGCTGTGCCATGGCGATGGCTGTCGCGACGGGGCCCTCGTGGCGTTTACTCCATCGTGCGATTCCAGCTACTGTGTAGCATCCTTGGATGTATGGCCGCTGTCACCATGCCTGGTCGTTTACTTGCTCACAGCGGTGACGGGACACCTCCTTGCCTCGCCTGTCCCTGCATGTGGACGCCGGTGAGCCCCACTCGGGCCTAGGCACGCCAAGTCATGCGCGTCCCGCCAAGGCCTCCTTGTCTCATCGACTGTGTGCATACTTGTGTTGCCACCGTTAAGCGAAGCCGCCCTGCTTTAACGCGCCCTACCGTCGGGCTCATCCGCACGCCTTTTCCCCACGACATGGCCTCGGCCTAGGCACCACGCCTGCCTTTCCAATTCTCTTAGCCATGGTTCCTCAGCCCATCTACCCACGTCAGTAGGCAGCTTAGGGAGTGAAATAGCAGCCCCTACCTCACGTGCTCCCGCCGAGGTCGTTGGCCTAGCAATTTGACGAAGTACTCGCCACGGTCAAAAAGCGCCGCCGAACTGGTGATTGGAGGTAGGGCCTGTAGCGTTGACGGTTTTCCAATTGCTTGTACCCGTAGAACCGCCCTGACCTCCCCTTTCCAGTGCCCGCCTCGGTTTGGACAGGGACCCCACCAACGACGGGCTGACGCCACCTTGTCCACGCCAGAGCATCGCCGCTTCGGCCGGGTGCACGTGGCCAGCTCGGCTCGAACTCTCTCCGACTCAACCGTCACCATAGCTCGGACCGTGGTGAGCCCCAGATGCTTTCCCACCACCTCAACCGCCTTGTTTGAACTCTAGGTCACCAGAATAGGAGCGCCATCGCGTGGTTCCCCCGCCACCGCGGACAGCATTCGGTAGTGCGTCGTGTACCTTCTTTTCGCTCCTTGCCGTTGCGCGTTGGCCTGGAGGTGGGCATCGGTTCTCTAGGTGCGTCGAAGGGATTCCTAGTTGGTCGACGTCACCGCTCAGCGCCAGCCATGGCTGCGCCGGCGAGCACGGTGGTGCCAAGGACCGCTTAGTTGTGAAGGTGAAATTTTCCAGGGTTCTTAGTGCAAAACCTAGGTCTATTGGAAATTTGGAATAGCGTTTTGCTATGTCGCTCGATTATCTAAAAGCGCGAGCCCCTTTTTGCAAAGGCACGAACGTGCGCGTGCCTTCCTGCTTTAGGCCATGATGGGCCGCCTTGGCACGCACGCGGTCGTGTCACGCGTTGGGCTACTGGGCCGGCTTGCTGGCGCGCGCCCGCGCTTCTCGCGGGCCGTTTCGGCTGCTGGGCCGGATTGGCTGCCGCTGGCCTTTTCAATTTCTAAAGGTATTTCTCATTTAGTTCTGAGATAAACTTGCAGGGTTAATATAAATTTGTATAGTTATCCAAAAATTATGAAACTAATTTTTATAGACCCCTAAAATCATGGTCTACCTACTGGTATAACTTGTTCATGTAGTTCCATAATATTTTCAAGAGTTGCTTAGTTAATTTGGGATGCTTAATATTATTGGGATACAACTTGTAGGAATTTTTGGAGCGAAACGGTGTTAGCGTTAGCTTTGAAAATTTTACAGTAGCTTCATAATATTATTAGGTGCCCTCTGTAATTTATGTGGCTCTATAATAATTAAATGGTTGGGGTAACCAATGAACCCTAATTTGTATACATGTGTTTAATTAATAAAATGATAAAGCAACACCTGGTTTGTATTACAAAATACTTGTTGGAAAATAACGTCTAGTTTGGCAATGGAAATGTGTGGCCTAGCACGTTAGTGTTAGCTCGGTAGCTTGAGAGTCGTAATCATATTTACGAGTTGCGATTATCGATGATTATTTATATCTCTACATTGCATCCCACGTATGTCATAATAGGAGCGCTGATGGATCGTGGAGTCATCCGGAGGTAGCGGAAAATATGGTGCCTTGATGATCGGATCACCATGATGGAATGCTAACTTTTGGTTAAATCTTTACTCAGGCAAGCACCGGTACATAACCCCTATTATTCTGTTCTTTATTTTATGCTTGTGCATTAAGTTTTAAGAAGTTGAATGAAACCCACTTGCATATACATATCCTTATCCTATGAGTCTTACTAGTACGATAGGATCGTATAGCGTGCTATGCTATAGGATTCCGGTAGAAGTCGAGTGAGATAGGAAATATATTATGGTTGTTATTATTATTATCATAATATTACTATCATATGGAATATATATGAATAATAATTGGAGACCGGGCGGAATGAGTTTGGATGGACTTGGACTTGGTTGGATAACAGAGTGGGGCTCTGATTGAAATTGTTCCGCCTGAGTCGATTAAGGACCGTTCGTTGCATTGGATTCTATAGTCAGGTCATAGACCTATTTGTCCCAAGCATATACTTGCTTATGGGAGTGGGAAGACTTGTTTCTCTCTTGTCATGGGTTTCGGCTCTTTCCGGACAGACTTTTAGGTGGTTATATATATTGGATTGAGGAGGTCTAAGCACCATACTGAGGCAGGACGTGCAGTGTTGGGGCCTTAGAGTCCGAGATTGGACACGGACTTGGACCCCTTGATAGGAGTGAAACGGGTTGGTCTTACTTGTGCCCGAGGTACAAGCAAGATGTGTGTTTTCGAGGCACCCAGCTGGGCACATGGATTCGCGAAACATGACTATAATCTGGCATCGTAGTAAGAACAGAAATATGAAAGATGGTAGAATGATTCTGATTACTTACCACTTGCTTGAAAGTAGCCTTGGTGCTTACATAGAATGGTCAGTTAATGAACTAATGATGACTGCTAATAAAAAGAAATATAAGGATGCACCTTTAGTAATGCTTATTGTAGATGCAATAAACCCACAAGCCAAAAAGTCATGCATAATCCTTGGAGTCTTTTTCTTTCCTCCTGACGGGTAAGTCTTATGAAGTACAATTGAGTACTCAGGGTTTGTTCTACCCTGTTGCAGGTGACAGGTGCTGATAAGCCGACCCTTATGGGTGGAAACCTCCTGATGGGCTCGGCGAGGATTTCCTTTACGATGCGGAGTAGAGTTTATTTAATAAACTCTCACCAAAAGTTTTACCAAAGAAAGACTCATAACCTGTTATCTTTTCATGCATATTAATGTTCTTCATGATAATGTTTAATTTGGCATTAAATGATTTTCATTCCGCTGAAACTCTGATAACGTTTTATATTCCGTCGTTATAAACAAATAACAGATTACTCTGATATTGTACTAAAAATGATGTAAGAAATGGCAAGGATGTTGTAAGCTTTACTCTCTCATTTATGATCTTGATATAAAAATGTGGATTTTCGAGTTCTCCCTTGTGGTGTGCTCGACGGAATCGTATAGTTTCGTGCTCTCTCTCGAGTACTTAGTGTCTAGTGGAAGACAAGTACCCCTAGGAGGACATTAGATTAGGCGGTTCTGCCACATAGACTTGACATCATCACCACTGATGGAAGCACCTTCTCCAACACTTGATCAACACGAGCACCATTGAATGATCACATCTATTCGAAGATTGGTCAACACAAACCTTCTCACTCACGTATGCACTATACGTAAACGAATGATGCATTCTTTAGCATGATGAAATGCATGACATGATGCATGGAATGCATTGGTGAAAACATAACAAGATAAATTAACTTGAGTACAACTTTCCTTCACGGTACAGTTGCAAGTAGTTATCATAAATCATTTTTAATTGTTCTTCTAACAATTCAAAGGTTTACTTATTAAAACATGCTTACCAACTAAAGCTTTTACTAGGGAAAAACATGCACAAACAACGTAGAAGGAAATAAACAACTTTTACTTTTTACCCAAGAGGTTGCATCTAATAAAACAATTTGGTTTATTAACATGCATTTTATTTGTTAATAACAAGTTAATTAACCATTAACATTTCTTAAATAACAAGTTAAGTATGAGCTCAAGTAACTAATTAAGTGCCATGGATCATGTCATGTTAATGACCAAAGGTCAACAATCAATCTCAAAGTCACACAAACCCTAAGTCATTAAGCATTAATTACCTGATTAATTAATTAATTAAGCATAAATTACGTATAAAATCAACTTTGTCTAAATGAGCTCCAAATTTTTATGTAGGTTGGTTACATCATGAAATAGTGGCAAAACAATTTTCATAATTTTTGGACAATTATTTAAGCCTAGAAAAAATAATAGAAGTTGCATTTATTAATTAATTGAGCTAATTTTATTACATGCAAAAAGTACTTAAAATTCAAGTTTCATATTTTTCCTAGGTAGAGTACATCATAAAGAGCACACACAAAAAAAATTCATGAATTTAGCATGCTACAAGAATTACTTATGAATTTAGAATAAATCAGTTGAAAACTGTTTCTCACCCATCCCTTTTCTACCCCCTCTCACTGGCCGCGGGGGCTAGGGTCAAACCGACCCTGCCCGACCCTGACCGCGACACCGCCGACGGGTCGACGGCGTAGCTCGACGGCGGTGAGCCCCCTAGCGGCAGAAAGGGCACCGACATGCTCTCTATGACCACGCGCATCGAGTCCGGGTAAAGAACAGGCGGCTAGGGCTGTGCGGTGAGCTTGCCGTCGGCCATGGCGGCGCGACTAGCGATGCGCCGGGCACGATGCACTGGTAGAGGTAGAGTTGAGGCCACGGTTAGCATTAGGAACCTATTGCGGTGAAGTTGAGCTAGGTGGCTGGGCGTGGGATGCTCCGGTGAGGTCAGGCAACTGCGGAGGGGTGCACGGCGGCGTTGCGGGTCGCCGCGGCGGCAACCGGCGCTGAGGCAGGTTCCGGTGGCTATAGGCACTCCGAATAGGCTCAGCGGTTGCACAAGGAGGTGGCGGGAGGAGAGGCGCTGAGGCGGCGGTGAATTTCCTCAACGAATCGAGCTCATCGGCGGCAGGGCAGAGAAGAAGATGAGCGAGGACGGCCAACGGCGGGTCGATTTAACGACGTGGGCGAAGCAGCGAGGTGCGCCAGATCCTGCTCGGCTTGGACACGCGAACAGATGTGTGTCAACACGCGCAGAGGCGGCGTTGGAGCGCGGCGGCTCGCCGGTGAAGCAGGCAGAGCAGCAGCTGCCGGTGACACTGTAGATGACTGAAACCCACTCCTTTCATTCCTTCTTTCTCGAGATTTTGCTCAGCAACATGACTTGCTCCAAAAACAAAACTTGCTCAACTATAGACCCTCTTCAACTTTGCTAAAAGGAGCAACATTCGAAACTCACTGGATTGAGAGATATAGGGAGGGGAACAGGGGTACTCCAAAACTAAAAAACAGATTCAGTTAAGGGTTTTGGAAAAAAAATGATTAACTTAGCTACTTTGGGATTTTATTTAGGACTAACCTTCAATCAAACATCTCAACCAGTTGCACAGTAAGATATCTCAAAGATTGTACTAAACAATTGATCAAAAGTTTGACACATTTTATTTATGAAAATCCATTTATTAGTTCTCCCAAAAATGAACTTAAGAACTGTTTTTCAAAGACTTAGTCACAATGACTAAGTGTTGAGAATAGTTCTCGAATTCAAACTTTGGAGCACAATTTTAGCATATTTGGTTCAAAAACTACATTCAACCTTTATTACTCGTGAAAGCTCATACTTTGCACTAAAAAGTTTGTATTAACAAAATTTTACTTATTTAAGCAAATTCTCATATATATAAATTCACAAAGATTCCTAATTACTAACATTAGCATTATTTCATGTAACATGTGAAACATATCATATGAAACATATGAAACACTATATATACAACATGGTCATGGCATAATCGAAACATAACATATGCACCTAAGAAACATCACCATGCAACATATGAAACGCTACCTATGCCACTCCCATATGAAACATGTGATTACTTGAAACATAGAGTGCATTGATGCAACAATGTTTGATGATTATGCATGATGATGCTCATGATCAAGCTTTAGCTGTTTCTTAACATCTGGGATGTTACACTCACAACAAATCAGCGAACAGTACTTTCAGCTATAGTTTTTCAGCGGAGCGAACAGGTTCATTATAGCATACTTGCATTGCGAAATGGGCATTGTACAATTGATTAATGTTTTTGTCTATCTATGCATGCCTAACACATGTGTTCGCATTTCAATAATAGGCAACATATACTTGTTCACAGGAAGGCACCTGTGATAACTTCTTGATGAAGATCTTATAATGTACGTGTTAGTTTTATTTTTCAAGACCGTTCATAGATGTTAATAGTATGTACATGTACGTGGTAAGTGTCTATCTTTTATAAAACAAAAAATAGAATATAAAGACAGACTAAAACATGTCAGCAAATTAAGTATTTTTAAATGATAAAAAATGATATCAAATCTTACGATTAAATATCCACCCATTTGAGAAGAAAAGCTGCATTACCACGCATGGACAACTCAAAGACACTAGTAAATAAGAGACGCCAAGGCTAAAAGTCAGTCAGTGTACTGGTCCATCAGGGAACGCTTGGGTCAAACATTTTTTTCGCATTTATGTGGTGTGTTTACGGGCCGCTCCAGAGATGCCACAACGACTGCACTCAGGGGGGGAAAATCAATGGGCCTTGGTTAGTTTCTCACCAAAACTTTAGTCTCTACCACATTAGATGTTTGATACATGCATAAAATATTAAATGTAGACTAAAAAATAACTAATTGCACTGATTGTATATATTTTACGAGATGAATTTTCTAAGCCTAATTAGTCTGTAATTAGACAATGGCATGCTACAGTAAACATGTGCTAATGACAGATTAATTAGTCTTAATAAATTCGTCTCACAGTTTACAGGCGAGTTCAGTAATTAGTTTTTTTTATTAGTATCTGAACACCCCTTTCGACATCCCATGAAACATCCGATATGACACCTCAAAACTTTATACCTCTGGAACTAAAAGGCCTGAGTATGACATCACTCTAGAAAACACACTGCATGCTGACTCGGTCAGCCACTCGGCCTGGCTGCAGCGGGGGAGAAAAATGATTGGGTGTTTAGTTCCTGGGCGAAAATTTTTGAGGTGTCACATCGGATATTTCAAAAGATATCGGAAGGGGTGTTCAGATACTAATAAAAAAAAACTAATTACATAACTCGCCTGGAAACCGCGAGATGAATTTATTAAGCCTAATTTTTTTTAGATAAAGGATAGTTTATATCCGGCTTCATCCATCAGAAGGTAGAATCGGGTCAATTATTACAAAGTCCGACCCCACGTCTAGCACACCACTTCCAAAGTTTACAGCATAATCTGGAAAAACAAAATAGGAAGTAAAGTTCTGACTAAGAGAGACCAATAAACCTATTTGATAACCATCCATTTGAACTAAAGAAATGCAAGGCTGATGTCTCCAAATGATGCCCAGCGAGAATCAGCTGGCCCCGTAGATCATCACGCCGCTGCAGTCTTGCCCATTAGCGTAGCCAATGGGTTCCCCGGAAAAGTACCTGCAAAAAAGTTTTTGGTCTACACTTGTCAAAAATCACTTCATTTCTTGTTATCTAAATTGTCCGACATAAAGCCGATGTTGCTGTTAATAACAAGGAATTATGCAAATTATCACCCATCTTAGACCAATTAACAAACAAATCATCTATGCTAAGGGAAGGTGATATCCCAAACATTAAATGTACAGCACGCCACAGAAATTTGGCATAAAAACATTCGAAAAAGAGGTGATGAATAGTTTCTGGAGAATGGCAATAGCTACATCTTGTGTCACCATTCCAATTACGTCGGGTGATATTATCTTTTGTTAAAATCACACCTCTTTTTAGGTATCACAAAAATATCTTTATTTTTGTAGGAACTTTGATCTGCCATATATCCGTCATTAGCACATGTTTACTATAGCACAACATTGTCAAATCATGGATTAATTAGGCTCAAAAAATTTGTCTCGCAAATTTATCGCAATCTGTGTAATTAGTTATTTTTTCATCTACATTTAATACTCCATACATGTGTCCAAACATCCGATGTAATGGGATGAAAATTTTTTGGGAGGAACTAAACACCCCCTGAGACAAGCATGTGGCCCAGCTGACAGCAGGTGTAGCAGGTTGATCCACTAAATAAACAAAGAAAAGAAAATAACACAAAAGGCCCAACAGCCCAACAAAGAAAGTGGCAAACACAAAATGCCCAGCTCCTGGATTGACTACATTCGTTTTAAACAAAACTTCTTCTTAGGGCCTATTTAAATCACCTAGACTAATTGTTAATCTAACTAAATTTTAGATAAAGTTTAGGCAACTAAAGTTTAGTCATGTGTTGTTTGGATATATCATAGACAGAGACTGACAACTAGTTTGACTAGACGAATTAAAGTTAAGCCCACTCGTTTAGATGGCTTAAAACTAAACTTTAGATAACTGAAGTTGGCCTCTTTGGAATATAGGATCATAAAAGGAATTTTGTAGGATTATAAACCTATAGGAATGTTTCTACATGTCCCTTTGGAACAAAGGATTGGCCATCCAATAATCCTACAAAATTCCTATGGAATAGATGAATCCATGGGAATTCTGGAGGAATAACATCTCTTTGGAACAAAGGATTGAAAGGATTGCCGTAGGGTGTATGAAAATATAGGAATTTTGGAGGAAAGCGCATGAGGCAGGACCTCATGGAAACTTTTATTTGTGTCTACGTCTTTCTTCTCATTCCTGTATTTTCCCTATGTTTCATCTCAAATGCTACATTAGAATTTTCCTGCATTATAGATATCTATAGGATTGCAAATTTCGTGCAACTCTAATCCTGTATTTTTCCTATTCCTATGTTTGGAGAATCCTACGTTCGGAGGGCCTTGGTAACTCTGCCTAGCAACTAGCAGGCTGGCTACGTGAGAAATGGGCGTCTCGAATTCATTGTTTAATTTAAATTAGGTCGCTTTTGGCATGCCTACAACTGGCTTTAGCTTCACATATATTTACAGCAGTATTATTCATGTATAGTAGCAGAAACTATTTTTCTCCCTTTTTAGGCTGCACCTGCCACTTTTATGCATGCTACCGTGCAGAAGTCAATGCCGGTGGGAACATGGCAGGCCTCCCAAAACACCTTATTAGTCGTCGTTACAAGGAACAAAGATGGATTAGCCTGGCGTAGAAGCAAACTCAAGGCAAGGACTTACTACCTTTAGTCTTACACTAATTACATGACAGGAAGAAAAATCATGCTTATTATCTACAAAAAGGAGTTTCACACTGTAGCCATGAAAGTTCAAAAAGCAATATATGGCAGTGATCTTTGGGACACAATCATTTCTGGCACGCAAGCTCCCCGGCTTCAAAGGACGACGATTGTTGCCGACCTAATTGCATCATTCACGTACGCCTCAGCCCCTGATCAGCTGGGATGAATGGACGGTCGATGTTCGTTATCTTCCATTCTCCCTGTTATCCTGTACATTCTCGGTATGACGAGTCGTCCTCTTTATGAAATCTTTCTCGCCTAACCGTCCGTGCTTATGCTTTTACATCTCTACGTCTTTGCCTCGTTGGGATGAATTTGTGCGTGATGGTTCATCCATCTGATCGAATCTGATCTGACTGCTAGTCTGCAAGTGCATGCAATGCAAGCCGATCACGCATTGGGATATGGCATTGGCATGGCAGCCAGCCACCTCCACTCCAGCTGCTTGCTTTACTACAAAGTCAAAAGGTAAATGTGTCCTTACCTAGCTTGCATCCACAAGGCAAGCAACAGATGAACCAAGACAAGACAAGGCGCGTACTCAGTTAACACACCTGAACACTGGTGAACACCAAGCCTATTTATAATATAATGGAGGCCCGCAGAGATCTATGTCTCTCAGTCTCTGTCTCACTGAAGCCCGCACCAGAGCTACGGTACAGCTAGAGCTAGAAGAAGTAGAAGACACAGCAATGGAGACGGGGAAGAAGAAGATGCTGGCCACCCTGGTGGGGTGCAACTACGCCGGCACGGAGAACGAGCTGCAGGGCTGCATCAACGACGTCCACGCCACGCGCGCCGTCCTCCTCGACCGCTTCGGCTTCGCGCCGGGCGATGTCACCGTGCTCACCGACGAGCCCGTCGCTGGCGGCGTGCTCCCGACCGGCGCCGGCGTCAGGCGAGCGCTGGCCGACATGGTGGCGCGCGCGGCGCCCGGGGACGTGCTCTTCTTCCACTTCAGCGGGCACGGCACGCTCGTCCCGCCAGTCAGCGGCCATGGCGGCCGCGACGACGAGGCCATCGTGCCCTGCGACTTCAACCTCATCACAGGTCTGTGTCTGTGTCTACGCTGCGTCCAAGCAATACACACGCTTGGCTGGCGCATCGTCGTTTCTGACATCTGATCTGACTGACATGCATGCATGCACGCTCGCGCGCGCGACGTCGGTGCCGCACGGCAGACGTGGACTTCCGGGAGCTGGTGGACCGCGTGCCGCAGGGCGCCACCTTCACCATGGTGTCCGACTCGTGCCACAGCGGCGGCCTCATCGACCAGGAGAAGGAGCAGATCGGCCCCGGCGCCGCCGCTGACCCCGACCTCCACGCCCACGCCGTCCGGTTCCTCCCGTACGCCGCAGTGCTCCGCCACCTGTCGGGCGCGTCAGGCCTGGGCGCGACGCACCACGTCGCCGACCACCTCGTGGCGCTATTCGGCGCCGACGCCAGCGCCAAGTTCCACTTCCACCACCACGGCAACAGCAGCGGCGCCGCGCGCACGGACGACGCCGACGCCGACGCCGGGATCCTGCTGAGCGGGTGCCAGAAAGACGAGCTGTCGGCGGACGTGGCGGGGGACGGCGGCAAGGCGCGCGGGGCTTTCAGCGCCGCGCTGCAGTCCGTGCTGGCGGCGCACCCGGCGCCGATGAGCAACCGGGAGGTGGTGTGCCGCGCTAGGAAGGTGCTCGACGAGCAGGGGTTCCAGCAGCACCCCTGCCTCTACTGCAGCGACGCCAACGCTGACGCGCCGTTCCTGGGCCAGCGGGAGACCAAGGCCAAGAGCAACTGAGCTAGGACCTAGGAGGCGGCCGTCATGCCCGCGCTCTCATGATTGATTACTATTATTATTATTCCCTGCCATTTGATTACTAGTAAATAACTACCTGTGTGCATTGCATACAGAGAAAAATACAAGGCAGCTAGCATGTAATATGATCATGCCATTGCAGATTCCTCATTATATATATTGTCTATCTGCAGTTTTTAGTACACCTGCATGCAACTCGATCTTTAATTAAGCTAAACCAAATAATATGTGTTTATCTCTCTCAAATTCATTTGTTTCTCCATTATTGTATCCAAATGCTTCATTAAAAATGGATATGAAATTTTACCCGATAGGTAATTTGTCTCATAGATCCTGCCTGCTAGAGTTTCGAGACAAACTAAACATTAGAGCATCTTCCTGTCATGACTTTGTCAATCTCAAGATTTTCTGGCCCAACCATTCAAAGGTGCTCATAGAATGCGGTACATATGCATGTATTCATAGATATGTGTGTGTGCATGACTGCATGTATATGAGGCCTATACTCTGTACAATTTTGGTATTAGGTGCATAGCTCTACCTAGCTAGACTCTTGATCATGGATTGTCTGACTTGATCCAACTCGACCCAAACCACTCGGTGTTCGGTGGATGTGGGCCATAATTTTCAACCCAATGCAAAACTTGGGTCTAACATGGGCCAAAATTAGCCCACGCTAACTTGACAGGCCAACTAATAAAATGAAAAAATAGTGAAAAACCTATGCAAAACCCAATAACCGAGCAAGCCAAAAGATCATATTGCCTAGGTCTCAATCTAACAAGGAGATCAAATATAGTCCAAGCCCAACACATCCCAACAACCATCCCGGTTACAATACAATCCTCTTACACCAACTCTCTAAAGCCCGGGGAACCGAGCGTAGCTCGGGTGGTGAGCGCTCCTGTCGAGGAGGCCACTAGTCACGGTTCGAACTCGTTCAAACGCGTGATTTTCCATCAGGAACAGTAGTTCCCTAAAGAAATTTCGTTGCTTCACACGCGGATGTGCCACAATGGTTAGGATGACGTGCCCGTCATGTTCAAAGCCTGGAAGACTTCGGATACCTCTCAGCGTGCAAGATTCTTCGTATAGGTGTAGGTCTAGCTTGCGTACTAGGGTGGGTGGGTGAGTTTGTGTGCGTGTGTGATGGTGTGAGTTAGTACGTGAGTTCAGATACTACAGCTTGTACTTAAAGAGTTGAGGCATAAAAAAAACTCTCTAAAGCCCTAAAGGCCTAAGCGCTTGTTTCTAATGCAGAAACTTCACTAGAATCATGCAGGAACTTCATATAAATTGATTCAACTCACTGGAAAAACATAAGAATAGTAAAAAAAATCACATGTTCCAAACATGTACTAAAATCATTTTTCACCTCCCTTTGGATCATGTCTTTCTTGCTCTCCCTTTGTCAGTTGCTCTCGTCTTTCCCAAACATAGCAGATCACTAGCATGGAGTAGTGATTAAGTCGCAAGGACCACAGAGCTTCAGAAAGACAAAAGTACTGTTTCGGAGCTAATCATAGCCGAGACACAGGAACTTCCATGATGGGGGCAGACTTCACTCCAGACCGCGACGCCGGCCCCCGCACGCCATGGCCTGGACTGCTGCTTCTCTATATCTTCATCGGGTGACGGTCAGGGGCTTAGGCCATGGTAGATACGTACTACAGCGCTGTCTGGCCGTTGCCATCAGTCGTATTTCGCCAGTTGTTTGAGGCCGATCCATCGGTTTCTTCGCTGACGGTGGGGTGGGATTGCGCGGAACCACGTCGGGCCGTCGCTGTAGTCATGTGGCGCGGTCATGGGCGCCTGCGCCGGGGGAGGAATGGCGATGCCGCGCGCTACGTTGCTCCTCCTCGTTGACGGTGTGGGCGACCGTGTGGCCTGCTGTTTGCCTCACGGGCTCACGGGCTACAGCCGTACACACACGTATAGATGTCCATGCAGCCATCGGCGACGGCCCGGCCCAAAGCACGGCAATTTAGCCCGACACGAGCACGGCACGGCCCGGTGAGCCGCGGACCCGGGCCGGCCCGGGCCGATAGACAGGGCCGTGCTTGGGCCGCTGCTCAAGCACGGCGGGCGGCACGGCACGGCCCGGTCCACAAAGGTCGCCCCAGTGGCGGCCCGGCCTGCTAAGATGTCACCAGGGACAGGCTAACCCTAACTCCCCCCCTCTCCACTCACTTTCTCACCCCACCCGCGCATCCTAGCAGCGCCGTCCCCCCTCCCCACTTGCTCTCTCACCCCACTCGCGCGCAACCCAGCAGCGCCGCTCGCCTCCCCTTCTCACCTCGTAGAGTTGCAGCCACAGCTCGCGCTTCCCTCTCACCTCTTCCCCGCGCGCGGCGGCGTCTCCCTCGCGGCCTCGCGCGCGTGGCCTCTCCCTCCCGCGCTTCCCTCTCGCCTCTTCCCTCTCGCGCGCCGGCAACCACCTCCTCCATGCCTCCTCGCACGGCCCTACCTCCAGGGAGAGCGCGCCGGCGGCCAGATCTGCCTCGGTGGCAACTCAATCTTCTTTGTTTGCATTTAATATTGTTATCATCAACGTTGGTCAGAAAATAACAACATCATAATTTTCTTTAACTTAAACTCTTAAATAAACTTATAATATTGTTATCATTAACGTTGGTCAGAAAATAACAATATTATAATTTATCTTAACTATAAACTGATTATTCCTCCAATTAAAATTTTTCCGTTGGTTCCAACTTTAATTGGAGGATCAATTACTGAATAACTATAACTGGTCTTCAAAATTAAATCCTCCCATTGGGACCGATTTAATGGGAAGACAATAAACTTTAACTTTGCAATGAAACACATCAAAACATACTTTAAAATAACATTATCTAGAAGCATCTTTAACTTTACTTAATTACTCTTTGCTCAGATTTCCACGTTGGTCAAAATTTGAGTAAGATGCAACATCAATTCTTAACAAAATCGTTAAAAATGCCTCTGGAAAATGTAAAACAAATTCATAACCGTTTCTATCAATTCGGCCCGAAAGGCCCAGCTGACAGGGCCGCTGTTCGCCCGAGCAGCTTGCTTTCTCCTTTGTGGCCCAGCACGCGCGCTGCACTCACGTTTCCGCGGCCCATTTTGCTCACCCGCGCGCGCGCCTCGGCTCCCCGCGCCCAGCATGATGTGGCGGCCCAGCTGCCCCCGCGCATTTCTCTTGGCGGCCTAGCGCTGCTGCAGCAGCTTGCGCGACCCATTTGCAGCGGCCTCTGTGACCCAGCTGGAAAATCGGCCCACGTCTCACGTGCGCACGCGCGCTCCCCCGTGCCCAGGCCTTAACCTAGGCCTAGGCCAGGAAACGCTCTTCCGCCTGGGCCGAAAGGCGGCCCGGCCGATCATGGCCGTAGGATGCCATCGGGCGGCTGTCCGCTTACTTCGCGTGAACAAAAACCCGTGCCTGGCCGTCCCTCCCCGAACCCTAGTGCTCATTTCTTCTCCTCCCCTTTCTTTTTGCTCTCACCGACGGCACCCGAGACAGAGCGACGGCGGCGGCGGCCGCGGATGCGACTGGAGGGAGGTGATGGTGCCGCAGCCGGTCCCCTCGCCGGCGCGCGCGCTCGCCCTAGGCTGAGCGCGCCGCCGTCGAGCGGTCTGGGCGGCGGTGCCCTTTTCCCGAGCGCACGGTGCTTGGTTTGGGTTCTCTTCCCGCATGACGGCGGTGATGGAGCGCCGGCGAGCCGGTGTCTTGGGGTTTCTTCCCGCGCATCGGCGGTCGTGACAGTAGGGAAAAGAACCAGGTAGGTCCCTTCCTCTCCGTTCGTCTCTCTTACTTTAGGGTTAGGGTTCTGTGATTCTTTCTTGATCCGATTCGGATCAACTTCTCTGGCATTTCTTTCTCTGGTTTCCGTCTCGCGCGGCATCGGGATCCTCCCCGCACGACGGCGGTGTTGGTGGCGGGGAAAAGGATCCAGGTAGGTCCCCTTCCCCTCCATCCCTTTCTGCTCCCTTCATCTTTAGGGTTAGGGTTAGGATTCCTTGAGCGATTCAAAATCGGTTTCACTATTCTTTGCCTTCTTTTTTCTTACTAGGGTTTGATAGATCCGAAATGAATCCTTTTCTTCTTTCCCGACCTAGATCCACTCACTAGGTAGGCTCTGATACCAATGTTATAAACTGTGGATCGTCTAGCAGTGGATCCAGTGGGTACTTTTCTATAATTCGGGATAAACACTAGAGAAACATCTTAGAGAGGGAGAGTAGCAAAGGGTATGGACCATACCTTCGGGCTTGAGGGTGGAGCAGCTCGTCGCAGGCGGTGGTGAGGTTGCAGTGGCGTCGCCGGTGGCGCAGTGGACGTCGCGGCGTGGAGCAGAGGCGGTGGTGGACTTCCCGTCACTGGCAGCGCCGCCCTCTAGATCGACTAGGGTTCGGAGTGGGTGAGCTACTGTGGCGGTGAACCTCGTGGCTTGAGCCCGTGGCCCCCACTCCCTCTTATATGGCACTGTGCGACGGGGGCCCACCAACCTCGTTGGATTGGATGCCCCCGATCAGGGCGTGGTCAAAGGGTCCGAATTGGCCGTTGGGCCAATTCGGTTGAGATCTATTCTAACAGCAACATCATGGAGCGTGGCACAGTAGCTCGATGGCGGCAACACCATGGATCAGGATCACGACGAGATGTACATGAATCACAGTTAAGGATCAGGACGAGGATTTCTTCAGGCTGCAAACATGTATAGTTCTACAGTGAAACAAATATAATATTCTAATGGAATTGAGTCCTAATCCATAGAACCGCATCCAAGAAGGCCCTTGTTTAGTTCCCCCAATTCTTCCCCAAATTTCACTATGCAAAAAGAAGATTTCCTATCACATCAAAATGTCGGCAAATGCATGGAGTACTAAATGTTGAAGAAATCAAAAACTAATTGCACAGTTTTGTTGTACTTTGCGAGATGAACATTTTAAACCTAGTTAGTCAAAATTTAGATAATTTTTACCAAATACAAACGAAATGCTACAGGAATTCTGATACAGTGTTTTTCTCTCCAATTCACCGAACTAAACTAGGCCTAGAATGGGTAGGAGGATATTTTGCGGCTGCTCACCAGGAGAGTTGGACTACTTCCGCTAGTTTGTATAGAGATGATCGGGTGACACACAGACCTGCGGCTTCACCGGCAGATGGAACCAGGACGACCTCCGGCAGCGGCGACGCCGTTGCTCACCGGGGGATGGAAATCAGGCGCCATCGTCGAAAGATTGGGAAGTCCAGCTGACTACCTGAGCCTGCCACCACTGGACCGATGGAGTCAGCGCCGACTCCGCAACGCTTCCGGTGGCCGAGGCAGTCCGGGGAGCCGGCCAGGGACAACGCGCTCCGTGCGTAGGCCGGGCCGTGGTGCCACCGAGGTGCGCCATCCGCCGGGGAAAGGAGCGCTGCCGCCGTTGGAGGAGACATACGCTCGGGCTGGGCCGCCGTCGCCCAGGTGCGCCATCCGCGTAGACCAGGCCGCACCGCCGCCGCACCATGCGATCTGGCCAAATACGATGAGAGAGAGAGGTGTTCGGTGTTTTTGTGGCTGGTGGAAAGAACGAGAAAAATCAGGGGGTTAAATTAATCCACGCATGCGCATTAGTCAAAGAGGGGACTACCATCCAAGGCCACGCGCGTGACCTGCCGTTGGGGAGGGCGGCGTCCGCGGCAGGCCAGCTGGGGCCGTTAATGGAGGATTCTTTAACGATGATTGAGGCGGTGGGGACTGAACTTGGTTGGACCAGACCAGCCCAGCCCAGCGCAACACTGCGACCCGGCTACAAAAAAATATATATCGGAATGATTCATTGTTTATATGTTCTCTAATATATATTGTTGCATGATATATTTATATGGGGTTCTATATTTATTAGGATGTTTTTTAGTTTTTTTAGTTACGATGAATGGCGGCGGAATTTCCCGGCCACAGGAACTAGGTTTCCACCCTGACGATCATTCGCGCCATCACCAGATAGGACCGTTCCGCGTTACCCAAACCCAGCAATAGTATGGAATATTTTAAGTTTTGCATGCTAATATAATTTTTGCATAAATACATTCACTCGTAATATGATTGTTGCATATGTCACAGACTATAAAACCGGTCAAGTGGCTAGAAGAAGCACTATGGCTCCTCGGGGTGTGGGACATCTTCGAGACGACGACAAGTGAGGTCATGAATGATGAATGAGGCGAGTTATGGACGTGCAATCTCGCCTTCGACATCCCCATTAGATATAATAATAATGATGTGCATCAGGACATCGTACAGACTGGACGACGGTCGCCGACCAAGATAGACGCCCAGATCGATGCCGTGCTGCTTTCTTTGCAGGCAATTGAACGAATTGGCTACCGTATGCCTAATTTGTCGTCCTTGAAGATAGAAGCTTTACGTCAGCACAGTCTGGATGTGCCACGAGTAAGCGAGAGGCATGCGACATTTAATTATATGGATGTGGTCCGTCGTGTATGATATGAGAGTAATGTTTATTTATTCTTATTATTATATGAACGCTTCATGATATTTTTTATTTGTCCGCTTGCAGGTTTTGCTTTATGATTTCACCTATGCTACACGTGGCTTGCAGGCCATCCTCACGCAAGCTCTTAAGCGACTGGGGTACGCCTGGAACTTGGAAGCGATGAGCCAAAGAACGACAGCTGTCATCCAGTATTGCGTGAGATTTAGGTAGAACCAAGCTATCGATAGTCCGTCAGTAGGCTACATCTATGGGATGTCATGTCCTCGACGTTGTGAGGCAATGGAGAGTGTTAGTTAATGGCAGTGGAGACAAACTAGGGTTACATCCGGTTTGTAGGATCCATGTGTTAGTTTGGTTTTTTTCGTACGGTTATGTTTAATCAGGTTTATTCGAACGGTTATGTACTTTAATTAAGTTTATTTATATGGATATTTTAATTATGTTTGTATGCAAGTTAATTATTGTTCATTAGGTTTATTTGTATGGACACCATAATTATGTTTGTATGGATTGTAAGGTTCTATAAGATCTTTATTATTGTTTTGGTCATTTCTTCGTCCGACAAAGTGGTAGTCTACATTGTTCACAAATATATAAGAGAGATGTAAATTTGTGAGCAATGTATACTACCACATTGTTAGATGAAGAAATGACCAAAATGAAAGTTGTAGATCTCGAAAAGTTACACAACTTTGTAGTTGACAACTTTTTTATTTGAAGTCATCTTTTCAAGGAAAACTATATTTGAATTTCTCAAATTTGAAATTTGAATTTTTAAAATGACCTCGAATGGAGAAACAATCAAAATGAAATTTGTAGATCTCAAAAAGTTATGCAACTTTGTAGTTGACAACTTTTTTATTTGAAATCATTTTATCAAGGAAAACTATGTTTGAATTTCTCAAATTTTAAATTTTGATTTTTAAAATGACCTCAAATGGAGAAACAACAAAAATGAAAGTTGTAGATCTCGAAAAGTTATGTAACTTCGTAGTTGACAATTTTTTTATTTGAAATCATTTTGTAGAGGAAAACTATGTTTGAATTTCTAAAAGTTGAAATTTGAATTTATAAAATGTCCTCAAATGGAGAAATGAACAAAAAGAAAGTTGTACATCTCAAAAAGTTATGCAACTTTGTAGTTGACAACTTTTTCATTTGAAGTCATCTTTTCAAGTAAAACTATGTTTGAATTTATCAAATTTAAAATTTGGATTTCAAAATGACCTCAAATGGAGAAACAACCAAATGAAAGTTGTAGATCTCAAAAAGTTATGCAACTTTGTAGTTGACAACTTTTTTATTTGAAATTATTTTGTAAAGGAAAACTATGTTTGAATTTCTAAAATTTAAAATTTCAATTTTTAAAATGTCCTCAAATGGAGAAATGACCAAAAAGAAAGTTGTAGATCTCGAAAAGTTATGCAACTTTGTAGTTGACAACTTTTTCATTTGAAATTATCTTGTCAAAGAAAACTATGTTTCAATTTCAGAGATTTGAAATTTAAATTTTTAAATTGTAATTATAATTTATAGCATATGTTATTAAACATTTAAAGCATGAGACAAAAGCATCATAAATTGTATATGTTAAGGGATATGTTTTAAACTGTTGCATGGGCGGGAAACGAAACTGTCGGGTAGGCAGCAGTTTCACCTCGTGCCAAAATTTGGCTTTTAGTCCCGGGTTGGACCACCAACCTCGTGTCTTCTCTTCTTCTTCTTTCTCCTCTCAAGTGTCGGATCCGACATGCACTCCACCGCGTCGCCACCCCCGCCGTGCGCCGCCCGTCTGACCTCGTCCTCTTTTCCGGCTCACGCGGTGGGTCCTCGTCCTCGTCCTCGGCTCCGGTGCGCATGGCGGCGCCCACGTCATCGTCCTCCGTCGGCCGGCCTGCGTCCTCGTCCTAGGCTCCGGCACGTGCGAGGCCACCAACCAGCCGGGATGCGGCGGCACGGCTCCCCTACTCGACTGCTCCCCATGCGGCGGCACGGCGAGGCCACTGACCGGCCGGCACGCGGCGGTGCGGCTCCCCTGTTCCCCACGTGCCAACAAGGCAAGGCCACCGACCTGTCGGTGGGTTGAAGCATCGAGATGGCGGACTAGAGGGGGGTGAATAGTCTTTTCTAAAACTTAATTATGTTGGCTAACTGAAACAAGTGCGGAATTAAATTTATCGGTCTAGCCAAGACTACACCCCTCTATCTATAACTCTAGCACCTTACAAAAGATCCTAATCAAGCAAATAAGGTGTCTTCCTAGCAAGAGCCCACCTAAACAATTCTTAGCTTACAAGGTCACACAAACCTATGCAACTAGTACTTCAAGCACCGGGGAGCTCCTACACAATTCTAGTAAGCAAAAAAAATAAAGCTCCTAGGCTCACTAGCAATGCTCAATAACAAGGCAATCAATGTAAAATTAGAGAGCATAAATTACTTAGCTACACAAACTAAGCAATGTGACTAACAAGGTTACACAAACCAAATTAGCCATGCAAAGGGGATACTTCTAGCTACACAAGCAAGAAGACATCTAGCTAGCTACACAAACACAACTAGATACAAGAGCAACAACACAAGCAAGATATATATGAAGGTAAATACAAGCTTGTATTGCATGAAGGCAAACCACCGAGAAGAGTAGACAATGTTGACACGGTGATTTTCTCCCGAGGTTCACATGGTTGCCACCAAGCTACGTCCCCGTTGTGTCGACCAACACTTCGTGATTCGGTGGCTAATCGGTATCCACAACCGAGCTCTCTCAAAGAGCGCCACAAGAACCCACCATCAAGTGTGGTAGCTCAATGACACGCTCTACTAGAGTTGCTCTTCGTGATCCCCACGGGGTGAACACAATCCCCCTCACAAATCTTCTTCGAAGCCTCGCATAATCTTCTTGCGAGCTTCGATGGAGCCGCAAGCCACCAAGCCGTCTAGGAGGTGGCAATCTCCAAGAGTAACAAGCACCACCGGCTTGCAACACGATCACCTAGTGCCACTCGATGCAATCTCACAATGCAATTGCACTAGAATCGCTCTCTCACTCGATTCGATGAACACTATCAAGCATGAGTGAGTTAGAGGGCTCCCAAGCACCACAACATAAGCCACTAAGGCTAAAGTGTGCTCAGCTCCCAGCCATGACCGGCAAAAGGGCTATTTATAAGCCCCTCCACGAAATAGAGTCGTTGCCTCCTCACTGAGCTAAAAACGGGGTCACCAGATGCGTCTGCGCCATTGCAATAGACGTGATCACTAGCGTTCGATGCTCGAGATGATGCCACATGTCCTGCTGAATCAAAATTCCAACGGTCGATAACAAAGCAACAGACACGTCTGACGCTCGGGGTTCCAGCGTCTATCGCTCCATCGGACACAATCCAGTAAGCACCCGAAGGCGATTTTCGGTCACCAGACGCGTCTGACGGAGGGGCAGCGGACACGCCGAGCATCTGACGCAGTTGCGGCTCGCGAAGCGGCTGACGTCACTCACGACAGATGTTGATGATCAGTGTCCGACGTGGCAGCACCAACGCGTCTGGTGCTCACTCACCAGCGTAGAGCCACAGAGGGTAAGCCACTGGACGTTGACGTCAGCGTCCGACGCCCCCGAGACCAGCGTCCGACGAGTGTTTCTCGACTTCGCCTCCTTTTCCATCCTTCGACGCAATGAAAAATTAGCGTTTCATTTCCTCGAAAACACTTGACCCCTCTCTACCGCTCAAACTCCAAACCCCTCTCTACCGCTCAAACTCCACTGCCATCGCAAATGTACTAACACCACCAAGTGTACATCACCATGTGCATGTGTGTTAGCATTTTCACAATCATTTTCTCAAAGGAGTTAGCCACTCAACTTGCCACGCCACTCGATTCTAGCACGTATGCAAAGTTAGATCGCTCAAGTGGCACTAGATGACCGATATGCAAACAAGTTTGTCCCTCTTAATAGTACGGCCATCTATCCTAAATCCGGTCATGCACTTCTCTACACAACCTTTGACTGATGAAATGAAATGCCCTAGGATTATACCTTTGCCTTGCGCATTCCATTCTAACTCCTCCGACGTTGATGCAACACATGCACCAAATAATATGATCCACTTCATATCATCACGTGACCGTATTGGTTCATCGATCTTGACCTCACTTGCTCTTCACCGTTGTCTCGGTCCATCGGCGCTAAGTCTTACCCAAGCTTCACCGTCACACGCGGTCCCTCGCTTCAAAGCCTCTGACTTGCCCTTCACGCTTGCAACCGGTCCATCGAGCCAAGCCACATCTCGATCTTCTCCACCTTGATCACATGACTCCATGTCATGTCTCATATGAAATAAGCTCCTTCATGACACAATCACTTGTGGACTAATTACCTGTGTATCTCACTTTAGACACAATTAGTCCACCTAAAGTTGTCACTCAATTACCAAAAAACAAGAACTTTTCATGGGTG
This sequence comes from Saccharum hybrid cultivar R570, assembly GCA_038087645.1. Classification (NCBI taxonomy): domain Eukaryota; kingdom Viridiplantae; phylum Streptophyta; class Magnoliopsida; order Poales; family Poaceae; genus Saccharum; species Saccharum hybrid cultivar. The sequence goes on along the minus strand of JAQSUU010000191.1, from coordinate 1,377,432 downwards.
CTACCTCTTCTTCTCCTCCACCGAGCGTGCTCCCTCGCCCATCGTGCTCACCTTCTCGTTTTTGCTGGTAAGGATCTCCAAAACGTTGAATGCTCGGATTGAAATTGAATTCCCTGTTCGACTCCAGATCCCCTCTTATATTGATTATTTAATTGAGCATAAGTTCTTGTGTTCTGAATATATGGATGTGCAGTCACAAGTAGAACCATATGAATTTAGTTGTGTAGCAGCATTGACTTCAGGGCTGCATCAGTTATCTAAATTCGTGAACTGGTATTGGAAATCTAAGTTTTTGCATACCTCATTTGTGTAGCTATTGTGTTGGACACTTAAGTGCATGACTTTCGATTTCTGGCCACCTTGTTGTAAGTTGTCAAAACAATCTGATGGATACACAGGTGTATGTATCTACCTGAGTTAGCTGCCCTAGATGTTAGTTGTGCATCTGAACTTTAATTTATAAGTCCCATGGTTATCTCCGAGATGAAAAACACTGCAACTGAGACCGCATCCTATGTTGTTGTTATAAGGTGAGATTATAGTGCAGGATGGATTCTTGATTGTCAATACATGAACTTCTGACGCTTACTGTCAGACTGCTTGCATTTTTCTTATCGCACTCATTGCTTTATCCTCTATTTCCATTAGTGTGGGGTTTAAATATGTGGCATATCACTTACACTTCCTCACATCTCATTATGTTGGGAACAATCACACTTGCAAACCTGTGCTAACACACATATAAATACTGCAAGTCAAGCAAAAAGATAGATACGTGTGATTTGTAAAGCCCACATGGTTTGATAGTTGTTACTTTCAGTCCATCAAATCACTGCTTAAATGGCCAATGTATAAATCACTACCAAAGAATTATTTTGTGTATACTTTTTGCTTATTTCTTTCGTTGTTTCCTCATTTTGATAGATGTCACCACGTGAGTTAGTTGTTGAAACGACAAATATTGGTATATGATTAATATTGACTACAGTGATTTGAATTTTGAAATATAGGGTTTAGTGATGTGTATTTTGATATTTGTAGATTTATGGAAAAAATTGACTTTAGTGATATGCATTTTCGTGTATGAAAAATATTGTCTCCAGTGATATGATTTTTTATATATTGACTTTAGTGAGAAGAGATGGCTGGACGTCATCTCCCTCAGTCATAGGTTTTAGCGGCTATGTAAAGTGGATGGGATTCAATCTAGTGTTGCCGAATATACCGTTTAATCATCCAAGCATAGTAAGCAACCCTATCCAAGCATAGTAAGCAACCCTATATGTTTCCAATAAATTAATATGTCAAATACGCTTGTATAAATATATTTTCTGATATGTATATATATGTAATTCTTAAATGTACCATAGATAATTGACCCAATCATTTGGCTTAAAGAGACACTCTCAAATTTCGGGGTTCAGGCAGTGGATGTTGAGACATTTCAAGTAGATAATGGTCCATTAATCCAATGTCGATTTGGCTTTTTCATTGCCGCTAGGATGGGTACAGGTGTTGTACAAATCTCAGAGATGAGAATAAAGGCACCCCAGTAGACTGTTGCACAAAAATATGTTGTCATTGCATGTGTAACTAAGCTTGCGAATATTGGATACACCCTGCCTACACTATCCTCCGTGCTGATACAAGCTATAAATGCGGACATGCATCATGATGTTGAGGGCTTTTGTGCAAGCATTGTTCGGAACAACCAAAATGATGTGGTAAAGTCGAAGTCGAACTCATAGGTTATATCTGGATTTGTTGTTATATGTTGCAAAGATTTGGTTCTCGTAACCTTTTTTTTCTGCCAACACTTACAGATTGAGGACTATGACTTAACCTATAAAGAGTGCAGTTTTGAAGCCATTCTAAATCAGACAATGTATCAATTGGGTTATGATTGGAAATATGCTCATGAATGGCCAACACTCGCTACGGAAAGGATTTCAGGCAAAGCGGCTTGCGACTAAGAGGGGAGACCCACCGACTTCTCGAGCACCGTTAAACATGGTTAGTAGACCTTGTGCTCGTAGTTGTGAAGTAAGGGAGAGTGCACTAGTTCATGCGCTCATCAATGATATTTTTGGATACCACATCGGTGACCTACACTTCACCGAATTGATGATACGAAAAAGTCAACTTCATTAGGTAGTAGTGGTGACATACTATATGTTTGCATAAACTTTGGGGAGTACTTGGACATGTAGGCCTCGTTTAGATGCTGAAAAAATTTCAACCCGATGAATAGTACCACTTTCATCTTATTTGACAAATATTGTCCAATCGTGGACCAATTAGGCTCAAAAGATTCATCTCGTGATTTCCAACTAAACTGTGTAATTAGTTATTTTTTTACCTACATTTAATACTCCATGCAAGCGGCTAAAAATTGATGTGATGGAGAGAGAGTGAAAAAACTTGGAATTTTGATGTCATCTAAACAAGGCCGTAGTGTGTAATGACTTGGTTTAAATTTATTATGGTTTGTATGAAATTTGATTGTGGGATGGATGATCATTGTAATATACAACATCTTACTTAATTAGTTTCACTCTTAATACATGCGTACAATATTCAATGCAAAGAAACTGTAAAAGAAAAGAAAAGAAAAGAAAAGACGTTCAGTCTAATACGTGGTAGCGCCTGAGACCCGGGCTGGAGCCGCCTTTACTCCTGGTTGGTAGTCCTAAATCAATCCCAGTTGAGGGGACCGGGACTAAAGCCGGGCCTTTAGTCCCGGATTGGCAGTCCCGATTGGGAAACCGGAACTAGAGGGGTTTTCCAACTGAGACTGAAACCCACTCCACTAGTGTTAGGGGCTAATCTTTTGCCATGGCAAATGGATATCTTACTCCTAGTTGTTTATTCCGGCGGCAACTCGATTGAACACGTGTACGCGTAGTTAGCACTCAATCGCAGGCAGCAGTAACGAGCTCTCATACATTACAATGCGAAGGAGACAAGGATATATATGATCCCACAAAGCAAAGCAATGCAATTGATGTATAATCCTGTTTGCGAAGCCAAGAAGTATAATCCTTGCTTGGGAGGCGAAACGGATTAGCGATGGAGCGCATATACCGGAGGTATAGAAGGAAGGAAGAGGCTTAGCTCGCTGATCCGAGGCCTCATCTGCTGGCTACCTATTTGTCTGCAGGTAACGACGACGACGAGAGAAGTAGGCAGAGGATGCAGCTGCTGGTGAGAGCGTGGTGCCCATATCCGAGTACTATCTCGCTCGCTAGGTCCAACGCCGAGAACAAACACCCCATGTGGTCTCGATCGATCGCTAGCTCCTCGACAACCCCCCGCCCCATAACCTATAGGTCTATGACCGGCCGGCCTCGCTCGCGCGTCGATCCAGCCAGCAGCACCAGCACCAACCGATACCATCTATCATCCCCCTCTCCTGTCCGGCCTATCCATCCGGATGAGCCCCTACCTAGCCACTCTCTCTGTCCCTAAATATTTATCTCTAGAAATTCGTGTTTTTCTCACAGACACGCTTTCCGGACGACCTTAAAAAAAAAAGGATGGAGGGAGTAACCAGCAGAAGCCCGGAAGCTAAGCCAACCCAGCTCAGCATCGTCGTCGTTCTTCTTCTTCTTCGCTACTATAGCGAGCGGCTTGCAGCTGCTGCTGGTACTCTCAGTCGTCAATCAGTACTTACGTACTACGTACACACAGCTGCAAGGACAACAAGAGCAGGACTGCTGCTCCTTCATCATCTCCCCTCCCCGTGCACAAGGTTGTACATACGCACTACGTACGCGCAGTTTCCTTATCAAGCAACCATCTAGATTCTTAAATTGCACTAGCTAGCATACGTGGTACTAACAAACTTGCTCGTGTGTCCATCTTTTTTTTCATGAATATCATACATACATAGCACCCGAGAGCTATATATATAAGCTCTGTCGTCGTTCAATCAAGGCGAGGGGAGATCGACCGCAGATCGAAAGAAGAAGACGATGTGGGAGTCGGAGAGCGAGAGCCATGCCGGCGAGCGCGGGCTCGTCCCCGTCGGCGGCTCCTCGGGACGGCACGAGGCGCTCAAGAACGACGGCTTCGTTCGCAGAGACCAGTCCTGGTATACTCATCTTCGTTCATCCATATATAATCCTGGTTTGATTATCACTTGCTCTTCTTGTCCAAGATAGTAACTGATGATTTTAACTGTGTCTGAACGATCTGAGCAGGTATGTTAACAGTGATATTCCCAGCGATTTGCTTGTCAAAGTTGGAGATGTCAGCTTCCATCTTCACAAGGTAGGTACTAGTTATGATGCTTAAATAATTTAGCGTTCAAAGTTGAGGGAGTGGCGTTTCTACTTTTGTCTAAAAACACAGGCTTTGTTATTTCCTAATTTGTGCTCGGACGGGTAGCAACAACGATACACTAGATTTCTGGCACGAAATGGGCCATGGATTGATGAAGCTAATTCCATGCATGCACACGCTTGCCATGTGACACTAATTCAGCTAAACCTCAAACTCCATGCAGTACCCGATGATCTCCCGGAGCGGGCGGATGAGCCGCGCGATCTACGAGACGGCGGCGTCGACGTCGTCCTCGGAGCCGGCGAGCGACACGGCGGCGGCGGCCGTGGTGGTGGATCTGGACGACATCCCGGGCGGCGCGGACTCGTTCGAGCTGGCGGCGCGGTTCTGCTACGGCATGGCGGTGGACCTGACGGCGGGCAACATCTCGGGCCTGCGCTGCGCCGCCGAGTACCTGGAGATGACGGAGGACCTGGAGGAAGGCAACCTCATCTTCAAGACGGAGGCATTCCTCAGCTACGTGGTGCTGTCGTCGTGGCGGGACTCCATCGTGGTGCTCAAGACCTGCGAGGGGCTCTCGCCCTGGGCCGAGAACCTGCAGATCGTGCGCCGCTGCAGCGAGTCCATCGCCTGGAAGGCCTGCGCCAACCCGCGCGGCGTGCGGTGGGCCTACACCGGTGCCACCGGAGGTGGTGCTGGGAGGCCGCCCAGGGCAGGCGGTGGCGTGGCGAGCCCCCGGTGGAACCTCGGCGGCGGCGGCGGGGACTCCAAGGAGTCGAGTCCCGGCAGGCAGGCCGCCGTGACGCCGCCGGACTGGTGGTTCGAGGACGTGTCCGTGCTCCGGATCGACCACTTCGTGCGCGTCGTCACCGCCATCAAGGTCAAAGGTACCAATGATCCCTGTTTAAGCTTAATCATCACACTGTATCTGTACGTTTTATTAATTTGCTACTCCTGTTTAAGCTACTGCTCCTAGTTGATTATCTCTGATTTAGTAGCTAGCCCTAGCAGTGCTTAATTAGATCGATACATGCACGTTCTGATCCAGCTACAGAGTGCAGTGCATGCAGCCCGCCCGGATTATTAGCACCGTTCAATGTTCCTCCTGTCGAGAAAACAACATTTTTATCTGTGTGCATGTGAGAGAAACAAAATATATTTTATGATGGAAGTGTCATGAACAGTGAAGCACAGTGTACGTTGTTCAAGCTGTGCCAAGACACTGCCACAATCACATTAGTTGCCGACAGTGAAGCTGGGCCCAGGGGGATAGGGACAAATCAAACTTTACTCCCAGTAGTGACCCAGCCGTTACGTTCCCTTCTTTTACCAAATCACTAGTCACATATCCTCTGCTTTTAAAATTGCATGACAATAAAAGTTACATTTAACAGTAGCAATTGAATCCTGTAAAAACCAAAGGAAGGTAGAATTTTGATCCATTTTCTCGACAAAAACGAGACAAAACTATCCCAGTAACCCTCTCTCCAACTTTGAAAACCAGTGCAAATTACGCCAACTGTTGTTTTCATTGGCGGTCTCGTGTGAGGTTGGAATGTCGGAGCCACACACACATCGCTCATTTTGAGTGACAACTGAGAAGTCGTCACAACGTCCTTTCCATTCTCTTGGCTTCGACATGCCGGCCACATCGCCAGGAGTCAGGAGACGTGGGAATGGGACGCTCGGAGATCCTTTCATTTACCTTGCCAATCAAGATGAATGCAGAGATTATGTGGTAAAAACACAGTGATGTTGATGCCAGTTACGTGCTCATCAGTCATCACCAACTAAACCAACAAACCCTAAACATAATTTGCATCAGTTGAGACTTGAGAGTTGGGAGATCGGTTGTATGAATCTGATTTTGGAGATGAATAGGAATTATTCATGTTTCAGAACATTATATGATCTGTGTGTGTGAAAACTGAAAAAAAAAAATTGAAACCTTTTTCTCTTTGTGGGTAGGCATGCGGTTTGATCTCATCGGCGCGTCCATCACCCACTACGCGTCGAAATGGCTCCCGGGCCTCACCAAGGACGGCCCGCACGGCGGCGCGCTGGACGAGCCCTGGGCTCAGGCGCAGGCGTCCCCGGGCGGCGGGCTCCACATGATCATCGCCAGCAGCGGCGGCGGCGGCGGCGGCGGCAGGGACGACACCGCGGGGAGCGCGCCGGCGCGGGAGCAGCGCATGGTGGTGGAGAGCCTGATCAGCATCATCCCGTCGCAGCAAGACAGCGTGTCGTGCGGCTTCCTCCTCCGCCTGCTCCGCCTGGCCATCATGCTCAAGGCGGCGCCCGCGCTGGTGACGGAGCTGGAGAAGCGCGTGGGCATGCAGCTGGAGCAGGCCGTGCTGGCCGACCTGCTCATCCCGTCCTACGGCCGCGCCGACACCGCCTACGACGTCGACCTCGTGCAGCGCCTCGTGGAGCACTTTCTGGTGCAGGAGCAGACGGAGCTGCTGATGGCGTCGTCCAGCCCCGGACGCGCCGGGGACCACCAGCCGTCGGTGCTGCCCGAGTACTACGGCGCCAGGACGGCCGCCACCGCGGCGTCGGCGGCGTCGGCGTCGGGGGGGCTGAACGCCAAGGCGCGCGTCGCCCGGCTGCTCGACAGCTACCTCTCCGAGGTGTCCCGTGACCGTAACCTGTCCCTGACCAAGTTCCAGGTGCTGGCCGAGTCGCTCCCGGAGTCGGCGCGCACCTGCGACGACGGCCTCTACCGCGCCGTTGACTCGTACCTCAAGGTATGTAGTGTAGGTAGCTGATCGATCGATCATCAGCTGCTTGGTGTACTTCTGTTGGTTTGATTCTTCCATGCATCTTCGATCGATCAATCAGGCGCACCCGATGCTGACGGAGCACGAGCGGAAGCGTCTGTGCCGGGTGATGGACTGCCAGAAGCTGTCGCTGGACGCGTGCATGCACGCGGCGCAGAACGAGCGGCTGCCGCTGCGGGTGGTGGTGCAGGTGCTCTTCTCGGAGCAGGTGAAGATCAGCAACGCGCTGGCCAGCTCGTCCTCCTCCGCGCTGCTGGCCAACAAGGCGGCGGACGCCGTGGTGCCGCCGCCAATGCCGCCGACGCGGCGGCAGCTGCTGGACGGCACGCCGCAGTCGTTCCAGGAAGGGTGGGCGGCGGCGAAGAAGGAAATCAACACGCTCAAGTTCGAGCTGGAGAGCATGAAGGCCAAGTACCTGGAGCTGCAGCACGAGATGGACGCGCTGCAGAAGGTGGTGGAGCGCGGCGGCGCGCCGTCGCCCGCGGCTGGACCCAAGGCCGCCGGTGGGGGCGTTGGCGGCGGTGTTGGTGGAAAGAACCAGAGCCAGGGGCCCTCGGCGTGGAGCAGCGGGTGGAAGAAGCTGGGCAGGCTGGCCAAGATGAGCGGCGGCGACGGTGCGGGGCAGGACGGGCACGTGCCCGGAGCGCCCGGAGAGGCGCCGAGGAAGCCGCGGAGGTGGAGAAACTCCATCTCGTGAGCAGAGCCGGAGCCCCGGAGGGAGAGCTTCGTTCGTAGCGAGCAGAGTAGACGGCTGGCGGCGGCCTAGTAACTTGTAGCCGCACCCATTTTCATGCATGTCCTTGTATATTCATGGAGTTTTTTCGAGATTGGAACCAAACCACAAAGCATAGTGGCCGAGATTGCGCGTCTGCGTGTGTGGAGGCTGCAGACTGTCCTAGGAGAAGAAGATCGTCTTCGTCTCGTCTCTTTCCACTTTCCAGTGTGTGCGCTCATGCATTTGCCATGTTGTCATCTGTTTTGATTATTACCCTGTTAGCTTGAACTTCTCAGCCAACGAATATTGTTTTATTCTCACAACAAATCAGTATAAACGTTAGCATAAGCCAAATTTCAGCATAAGCGAACAGGTGTATGAAATATGAACAGAACAGGGTTAAAATGCCGGCGGTCGAAACAGGGCCTCAACCATGCAAATCAAACCTGTTTGAGTCCTGAATGTTTCTGTTTCAGAGGACGGTGGGCGCCTGCCTCTCGTCTCGACATGGACGAGCACGACGGTAGTGAGTGTTCACATGGTAATAGTATGCACGAAATAGCTAGTAGGATGCGTCCAACAAGACAAGAAGGAAGGTATGGAAGAGTGGTGGTGTGCGGTCAGTACGGCGTCCCTGTCCGCCGCCCATACCATAGATCCGTCGGCTCGGCTGGCTCCTGGGCTTGCGTTGCGCTTGCGCTTATCTACGGGCATCCACCGCGACACATTCGTAGCGTGCTCCCTGCAGCCTCGCTCTCATCCTTGTCAAGCTCTCATTCCTGCTGCTCTCACTCACAAGTCACACTCACACGGCCAGGGGCGCAAGCCAACAATTCATGCATTGCCGCCGGTGTCTGTTTGCATCCATGCTAGCTCCTGCCTCTGCAAGAATTGACTACTACCTGCAAGTATCGCAACTCCTTGACAACATCGTCACCAGAGATGAACCGTCCCTTCAAACCAAACGTATCAAATTTTTTTTAAAAAAAAATGGCCCCAAGGCCAAGCTGCCCTCAGACCAAGCACTGTGCAGATCAAACATCAAACTGGATAACAGCAGCAGGGGAAGCAACAAGACAAAGGCCTCTGTTTCCCTTACAAAGCTGTAGGAATTAGAAACACTGCCTACTATGCCCAATGCCCCCATGGGACAAGAACCGTCGACTTAACAGACATGCAAATTACACCAGAAGAGGCAGTAAGATCAACTGAACTACTATTAGCACATTCAACAAAATATATACGAAGCCAGCAATATCTCCAAACTGAAGCGAAATCACCTGTTGCGCAAGAGCCTCAGTACAAAAATATCTTTGTCCGTCAAGTAATCCCACAGCATTATGTTTACAGCTAACAGAATATAGAGAAAAGCCAGTAACCTCATCATGTTCATACAGCATCCAAGCAATATTAACGACGGACAGCGAGTATTCATCTAAAGCATATTGTCACCACTCGAAGTTAGTAGTTTGGGCCAAAGGAAAAGGGGTATCCGCTGTCAACTCTGCCCAAATATTATCCATGGGCACATCTGTTATCTCAAAGTCGTCTAATGCGCTCTGTAGAGATGGCGGCTCGGGCTTCTTGCTCCAGAAGTGAAGAGTGGTGACCATAGTCACAACTTTCACCCAACGTTGACGGGGGCGAGGGCTTTCTCCAGTGATCACCTCATGTTTCAGATTGTCATATGCTTTCGCCTTGGAACCTTGCACTATACCCTGAATGTACAGAGAAATTGTATTGATTTCTTAAGGTACAAAACTAGACTAGATGCATACATGCAGGGATCATGCATGTGCAGATATAGATGTGCTTCTAAATAGAAACAGGTATGAATTTTGGAGCAACTTTGCTTAGGTGAGATTATGCAAAATGGCAATGGGATTCAATAGAATTAATAGAAAAAAATAAGGCACACTTGAGGTAGGAGCTGAACGTGTACACAAACTATAAGTTGAGTCTAGAAATTCCTAATGCTTTCAGTTAAATGCATCGATTTTATATATGGAAATACAGATCCGATGGCATAAATAAGATATTAAATACAGCAATCTAAATTACTTTAAATTGCATAGACCGGCCTGAAAAAAGGAACACAAAATAAACAAATACCAACTTAAATGAAATTGGATCAGTTTTATTTGAAAGGCAGCACATACCTTCTGAGTAATGTTAAGTTCATCATAAGAAGCATATTTACCATTGACTTCTGCACCGATAATTTTGTATAGTGAGCTGAAGAAAATTGTAGTGTCCGTTCCAGGAATGCGGTATGAATAATGCTCAGGTCCTGGTTTACAACTAAGAGCATGACCAACAATGATGTTCCAAGCATGGTCTGGGATATTTCGACAAGCCTGTACCATATGAAACAGGTTCTGTCAGATACCTATTGAGATCATAATACGTTACTGGAGAACATAAGTGAATGAGTTGATAATAGAACTTTTTCTCATACGTCACGCAGATTCTTTGTATCCTTATTGTAGAACCACAAAAAGTCTTTAACCAGATTTATTTTCATCTTCTCTAGCAGCTTGTGCCTGTCACCATTTTCTGCAATTCCCTTCAGCTTGTATATCGGGTCACTTAGAGATGGAAACAGATCCTTCTTTTTCTCTGTAGAAGCAGGGCATTAATATTTAGCAAAAAATAAAAGGGTAGGACATAAAAGTTTTGAAAGGAAGTACAGGCTTGATACTAATTCTAGAGTTTTAAGGCCTTACTACTATACAGACAATGATGCCGTGAGTAGATCTTTAAGTAGCTAAATTAAAAGTTACCATCCTTCATAAAAATAAATATGCTTGTGTAGAATGATCATGTCAAAGAGGTATAGTAAACATAACAAGCTATATTTTTTTTTGAAGGAACAGGAGTGGTTGCTTCTTACTGGAGATTTATTAAAACAAAGGATAAAACATCCAACACCAGTTCAAGAAACAAAGAAAATAAACAAGATTACACATATGCTTCTAGCCATTGAGTAATAAGGGGATTATGTTTTCGCTTTGCTCTCAGTGTAACTTGAGTCAGCGTAACATAACAAAATAATTACATTACCACCATCTTTGCATTCATTTCCCCACAGTTAGCTACCATAACAACAGCCTTTCGGTAGATTCATTTATCTGCTGAAGTAGATACAAACAAGACAAGAAATGTTGACATGAAGAGAAACATGTACGAGTAAATGGAGCAATATAAAAACTTACGGTAACCACGACCATCCTTCACAGAAAAAGATTCAGATATTCCTTCCAGAATTTTTTCTGATATATTATCATCATCTGCCATGGCTCCCAACTTGAACTTCTTGCTTGGAACAAAACTTGAATTGTCTTGGAATTTGACGCCGCAGAGGGAGGCCACACCATTTTCAAGCCTTAGATACAGTTCATTGGCAAACAAAGGTTGTTTTCCTGGCCGGCAGTGTACTATGCTTGTTTTGAAGGAGTTTTCACTCCATTGCTCTTTATTTTCCTTGTTAAACTCACCATCCAGGACAACAATCTTAACTTGAATTGAGGATAAGGGTCCATTTGTGATGACCCTATTTTCTTGATCATATATGGCTACCTTAATAAGACTTCCATCATCTGCCATTATGTCGTGTCTCGAGTACTTGTCATTGCAGCACTTATTCTCAAATTTCAACCGATGTGTTCTTATTACGCTCAGAGGGGATAAAATCCTGAAAATATATTCTAATCAATTAACCAATGGAATATGTTGCTGCATCACTTCTAAATTTTCACCCAATTAGAATACACAAAAAGATTGTCAAACTCAGTCAGACAAGATACAAGTATTTTAAAAAAGAAAATATTTCCTACCTAAGATCACTGTGTTTGCGAACATGTTCTCCAAGTGCACGTGTCTCCTGTCACAGAAACAACTTAACATTGATCAGTTGAAATAAATATATCGTTAGCTCAGAGATTGTGATAATCTTTTATTGACACAATCGATTTACTTAGTTTGATCCAGGTTTCCTAGTATATGAATGTTAGATGTTAAAGATGTGCTTCAATCCATCAAAAAATCACATCAGAACTATATGCTCCTGTCCATAATGTAAATATATTAAGTTTCATTTTATAATCACTAACGCGGAATTAGGTGTACTTAGTGTGCATCCGGCGTTCTTGGCTTGGTTTTCATCAAGTGAAGTTTTAAGGCTTGTTACTCATCGTGTTTGCCAGCACCTAGACAGCGCAGCGGAGGACTAGGCGACCTTCCCCATGGAGTTACTTTGTGGGAATGCTCGTAGAGATGTTTTCGGTTTGAAATCCACCAATCGGGAGTGAAGGGGTATTCCAATCTTGGAGATAAGGGAGCGTAATAGAGTCTTGGTGACTCTTCGGTGCTACATGGATTAGGGGTAGTGGCAACTACCTAAAACCATGGGAAAATATCCGATGGTCTCTTGTCTTTTTTTTTCATTATTGCATTTCCATTCTTTTTTATTTTTGTATTTTACTCTTGTTTGGTTGGAAGTTCTTTGAGTAGCAAATAGGATTATTTCTCCATGCTAGAGTGTGCATAGGCATAGTCTTTAAATTCCGCAACTAAGGACCTTAGCTTAATGTGATCATGACTAAGGACAATGTTTCGCTTGAATGCCCTGAGGATTTGATTTAGTATGATCTTTTTAATCCTAAGTCGTAATCGTGCAAAGGGTGTGTCATTTCTGCATAGCCTAAGGTTTGTTGCTCTAAATTTTTTAGACCCCAATTCAACCCTTCTCTTGGACCATCCGGTCCTTTCAGCTAACCTTTCTTACACATTAGAGAGTGCTATTGCCTATTATGTTACATAGTTTGACACATAATTCCTAGCATAAGAATACTATTAAGAAGTTAAAAGTGTGCTTCAATTCATGGAAACCCCTGGCTGTTGCCTGTTGGTGTTGATTGCACTCAAATAAAGCATTTTGTTACGGTTCTATGCCCTGCGTGGCTGCGTTGACTACAAATACCAAGAACACAAGGGGGCCGACCTAAAGTTTCAGTCAATACTCAGTAATAATGAAATCAAGTGAAACTTAAAGCATCTCATCTGCAACCGAGCCTAGTACTAGAACCATGAAAGGAGGCTAAACTAAATGGTTACCGAAATCAAGGTGTTGAACTGTTCCCGGAACAGCTGTTCCATCCACCGATTTTGTTCACTGATCTGTTCCTTGAGCTGCAGTTGGGAATCCTGGTAAAATTTTTGCATCTCTCTCTGAAAGCTTTTGCGCTCCTCAATGAACCCGTTTGACATACATTGCATTTCCTTCTTGAGGATCTCAATCTGGGCCTCATAGAAATCCTCTGTCTCCCTGTCAAGCACATAGGATTTTTTTTTTCAAAAATAAGAAGAGAATTCCCATACTAAACAAATCTCAAGATAAAATCATAGGGACATCAAGCTGGGCAATCGAATCGGATGGGAATTGTGCAAGAAACATGGTAGCACTAAATCTGAAGGTGTCGCATGCCCTATTACAAGAACATTTTGCTGAAATAAACCCTTACCGTGTTCGATTGTATCTCCCAGTCCCAGTTTCAGTTGTTTTCACTTCTATACAAAGCGCATATCTTACTCAAACATTCACTAGAGCAGACAAATGGAAGCGAATCACTCGAGCTGGCCAGTGATTAACTGGACGCATGAATGGAGGAGCTGGCGTGTAAGAAATTGAACTCACTGGTTGCTGCAGCAGCAGGAGCAAGAGCAGCACCGCGGTCGCTTCGCTGGCGTCGACCCCTCACCACTGACCCGAACGCCGTCCTGCTCCTCGTCATCCCTACCCCGACGAAGCCGAGAGAACGACATTGCCGGGAGCTTGACAGGCGCAAATCGGGCGAAACGCGGCCGGAGGGAGAGCACTACCAGAGGAGGAACACCACGACGACGACGACGAATGACGCGTGATGTTGTAAAGTCCGGACACTTGAGACGCGGCTGAGCTCGCAAGATTCAGCTCGTTATTTATTCGCGGCCGGGGGCGGAGACGAGGAATACTCGCGCATTTTTCCTCTGCGGTCGCGAGAACTTAAAAAAAAAAAAAAGGCAAAAGGGGGGGAGATTCAAACGAGTGGTGTTCCGACACTTGTCCGTGTTCTATTGGTTGCTCAAGTCAAGTCAAGACACTTTTGTGCCTCGTTCGTCTTGTTCTGGGTGATCAAGATGAACAGTGCAAAGGGAGTCGAGAACCGACTGTTAAATGTATCCCTTCATTTCAAAACAGAAGGTGTTCTTCGATTGGTCTCCAAAGTTATACCGCTCCGTCCCAAAAATAGAGTCGCTACGGAAATCGTGCTAGTTAAAATTTCTCAACTTTAACTAGGTTTTTAAAAAATACGTGTAACATTTATATTTCCAAATACGTTTATTACGAAAATATATTCAACAATCTATCTAATAATACTAATTATGTGTCATAAATATTAATATTTTGTTAAATATACTTGGTCAAAGTTAAAAGTTGCTTACTTTTTGGAAGCGAGAATGACTTTTTTTTTACAGGGGGAGTATATTTTAGCCTAAAATTTCTCTTGGACTATACTGTTCGTACCAACAGATTAAAAATACGAGTTCATGACCATATGAGAGTGTTTTCAAATACGAAACCAACGATATCACTTTTGTCTTATCGGTCTCATTGTAAATTGAAAAAAAAACACTATGCTTGAATTTTAAAATACGTGTGCATCTTGGAAAAAAAAAGAAATGGAGACGCCGTTTAGTGGTTCTTCATTTATCAATGTGAGAGATGAAGACGTCATTTAGTTGTTTCTCATTTATCAGTATACTCTCTCGGCCTAAATAGAAGATTTTATTTTTCACTAAATTTATAAAAAATAGTATTAATATTCACAATAGTACCCAAGATGTAAACTATGGTGATGCTAGATTAATATCGTAAAATATTGTTGTTTTCAATAAAATCAGTCCAATTTAGTATAGCTTGACTTAAGATAAAATAAAAAACATTTATATTTTGGGATGGATGAAGTAATACTTATTTCTCATGATCTTGTATGAAAAATATGCAAATTTTCTACCATATATGTAATAAGATATGTTCACAAATATCAGTTATCACATATAACATAACAGATAGGACAATAGCAAAGTAATAGCCTATTGTCCAAAGTTTGGTTGCGCAACTGGGTCACGCAAAAAATTTAATCCCTTTTAATCACAAGGTTCTATATATATATATATATATATATATATATATATATATATATATATATATATATATATATATATATATACACACACAAAGCGGCTACACAAGCATCCGAACGTCCGGACGTCTGCGTCTATCCGAACACCTGCGGCTGCTCCGCCCCGTCTGCTCGGATTCACGCGCCAGCTCCATTTCTCGCGCTCGCGTCCGAACTGTCCGCATCAGATCCGCTGCCCACGTTGCTCGAATGACTCGCCCCTGCCTCTTCCACACCGATGTGGCGCTCCATCTCTTCCAGGCCACCCAGAAGACTCGCCTCCGCTTTTTCCACAATAGCATTGTGCGCCCTGTGCGTCCTCCCCACACCGCCGGCGGCGGCCTACGCCCCCTCCACGCATCGGTGGTCGCGGCATGGCCCTGCCCGTCCGGCACCAACGCTGGCGCTCTGCACTTGCAACATGAAAACACTCGAATGCAACATACATTTGAAACAAATGAAATATTTGAAACATATGCTTACAATATGTGTGTGAAACATATGCAGCATCTAGATAAAACACTTGCAACATAAAAAAAACACTAACTGCAATATAAGACTGAAACAGCTAAAATATTTGGAACATATTGTTGCAACATATGTGTGAAAACATATATATGCAACATCCAGATAAAAACGATTGCAACATACGTCTGGAAACAGATAAAACATTTTGAACAAACGCTTGCAACATGCTTCTAAAACACTTGCAACATACGCAACATGTGCAATATCCCCCGATCTACTTTTGCAACATCTATAAGAAACAACTACAACATACCTTTGAAACGATTAAAACACCTGAAACATACATTTGCAACATAGGGAAGAGGAATGGACCGGTCGATTTTAGCCAGCGAGGTCGGAGCCGGCGGCGAGCGGCAGCGCTCGAGCACCACCAACACCCCCGTGCTCGTGGGTGCCCTTGGCTCGGTCGAGGAAGACCTGAGGCGTCACGGCATATGCGCCTTAGCGCCCATCGGCCCATGGCAGGGTCAACGGCATATGAGCTGACGATGGGAGATGGACGGACGGACGGCGAGGGAGCGAGCAGCACAGGTGTCTGGGACGGGCACGCGGCACAGCCGGTGATGGGGGCACAGCGCAACAGCCGACGAGCGCGCGGTGAGGGAAGGGCCGCGGACAACGAGCGGCCACTCCGCTTCTGGGCCAGGCGGATAAGCACGAAGCAGTGGAGGTGGAGCGGACGAATAAGCACGAGGGAGTGAGGGATTTTGTTTTTTTTTCGATATAAAGCCCCGTCCGGACAGACGCTCGAATTGGATCATCGTCGATATACAAGCCCCTAACTCTCAAGCTCAAGGCCCAATTGACCTAACTGGTAGCCAGCGAATACAAAGAAGAGGCGGTTGTAGCCCTTTTCATCTTCATGATCAGGTCTTGTTCTCATCTTGTGTTGTCGTGGCGTTTGTTTAATTTTCGCTTCAATTTTTGGAATCCTTGTCATGATGCACATTCATGGGCTCGTCACCCTACCTCGCTAATGGACGCGCTCACGCGCACGCTTCCGACACGACAACAACGCCGGCAAGCAGCAAGGCGGCACGGCAACCGTCGCCCTATAGCCAGCCGAGGAGGTATCATTCTAGTATACTCTCTCCGTCCTAAAATAATTGACGTTTTTACTTCGAGACTTCTTGTTTGACCGTTCACCTTATTTAAAAAATTTTATATAAATATTATTTATTTTGTTATGACTTATTCTATCATTAGAGATATTTTAATACTGACTTATTGATTTTATTATTTACACAAAAAATTAAAAAAGACGAATGGTCAAAAAAGTGTAAAAATAAAAAAAAAACGTCACTTATTTTGGGACGAAGCAATAGCTACATACGCCAAGTACTCTAGTCTCTCCCTAAGTGGGCAATAGATAAGCCAACCGATCACGTTGCAAGTTTAAGTCTAAATGAGTAAATAATAGATGTGATGAACTTTTTTAGTTGATTGCATGTATAATATCTTTTT
The DNA here is from genome assembly GCA_038087645.1 of Saccharum hybrid cultivar R570. Taxonomy (NCBI): domain Eukaryota; kingdom Viridiplantae; phylum Streptophyta; class Magnoliopsida; order Poales; family Poaceae; genus Saccharum; species Saccharum hybrid cultivar. The sequence goes on along the minus strand of JAQSUU010000191.1, from coordinate 1,360,438 downwards.
TTCAATTTAAGTATTTAGCATTTGTTCAAGATGAAGATATTAAGATTCATCCCTAGTTTTTTTAAAGCAAACACCAAAGTCCGTTCCTAGCCAGGATTATTAACACTAGGTAGGGCGGATGAGCTGATAGCTCGGTTGGTAGCTCCCGGTTATGGGAAGCTCTAGGTTAGGAGTTCGACTCTCCACCTCTGCATACGCATGTTTGCGTGTTGTAAAAAATCTTCTCGTCTGTCCCATACCAAATCACAGGAGTAAGGTCCAGCTCAGTCTCACATGGGCTACCATGCCATTGTGTATGGATGGGGCAGAAGTTCAGGAGTTTTCTCGACCTACGTGAAAAATGTCTTCTTCTTAAGCACAATGCCTGAGGCCGTAGTACCCCATTCAGGTCACCTTTTTTTTTGGCGGTTGGCCTTCTTATGTGTAAATCCCTAGCTCCGCCCCTGCAATCCGCAAACATCAAGTTGGTCACTGGTCACCACACAGTGAATTCGTTGGTTCAGCACAAAATCAGTGGGTTTGACTGATATGATCTTTTAGCTAACGAAAACAAGAAAAGAACTACCGGCTCGTGGTTTTCAGGTCCAACCAGTGAAATGGTTCAGTTGTTTTTAGTGTTCGGGACTGCTTCGCTCTAGTTTTTACAGCTCCGCTTCACCAACTTTATCTTGGAGTAGCTCCACTATGGAGTTCATAGAGCAGGTAGTACGGTTTGGTACAGCCTAACTCCATCTCCAGAAATGAGTTGTTTCCTGCTAATGGCCTATTATGCCCCTAATTTACTTTTGTTTATTCAATAGTATTCAGCACATGCGCTAGTATTTACTATTGTTCATTTAAGGGGTTCTTCCTTTTATTTTCTTGTTGGAAATAAAGAATTAAATAATTAAAAAAAAGAGTTAAAAATGTTGACCGTACTAGGCCACTCAAGGCCCAAAGGCCAAGCAGCCCACCCGGCCAACGGACTCACGTCACGCACCGGAGAGGAAGCGGAGTTGCGAGAAGGGTCGCAGCCATCACACCTATTGCGGAGGGGAGTTTGTGTTGTGACTGTGATTAGCTACGTGAATATCTCGCGCGCACGGGAACATAAATATTATAGAAAGAACTTTCATAGAATAGGAAAAACTTATAGCTAAGGTCCTTTTTGACCATAGGAATGGAAAAACACAGGAACATAGAAAATATATAAATATGACACAAATGCATGTAGAAAATATAGAAAAAATACATGAATTTTATATAAACTAGATGAGAACCCGTGCGAAGGGGAAAAATGATTCGCAACCTAGCATGAGAAGAGGAGCAAAAAAAAAAAAGGAAAAAAGAGGACGATGATACAGTAACAGGGATGAATAGTGATCTGTGAGAGCAAAAGAGTGATGTGAATAGTGCACGATGAACAGTGTCGATCACCAGGATTAAAGATCTTTATAGATGGGTGTTGAATGATCATACAAAAAAATATATAGAAAACAATAGTACCTGTGTAAAGATGATTGGAGAAATAATTATGATCTTATCTTTAAAAATCAATATCATTTAAAAATAAAAGAACAGTATATAGAAGAGTCTGAGGAAGCCACGAGCTTATCCGTTCCTTTTTCTGGTGCTGCTGTATTCCTTCTCTCTCTCCTCGCAGCTTCCAGTCGCACACAGAACAACAGAAGCACGATCCTCATCCCGCTGCCAGCCTCCTTGGACACGGTCGAGGTGGTGCTGTAGCAAGCTATAGCATTTATGCCCTCAAACGCTCCCGTAGCTCACTTACCCTGTTCGTCTACTTATCCGTCATACTTTTTCAGCGAAGAAATAATGTTTTTCTCTCACAACAAATCAGCGAACAATACTTTCAATCATGGCTTTTCAGCGAAGCAAACAGGGGACGGGCGGGCGTGGACTCCACTACTCCAGCGCTCCCACAGCTCGCCACTGCCGGAGGAAACTAAGCCACATGGGTCTGGCGAGGGTGGAGTACTCGAACCGTCGAACGCTACGGCAGCTCGCCGTTGCCGGAGGAGACAAAGCCATGCATGTGGGGCCGGCGGAAGTCGATTCGAGCGCTCCTGCAGCTCGATAAGTGGCGGAGCCAGCCAAAGAAATGAGGTAGGACGGACCGCTATACACATATACAGAACTTCACCGATATATCGGTCTAACTATGAATATATACCGTACATATGTCGGTTTATCATGTACCAATTGCATTCTAATATGTAATTCAACAAAGAAATGGTACATAAGAAGTTGAAACATGATTACCTTTCACATGAAAAAGACATAAGCAGAATTCAAGATAATTAACCATGTACATACATCAAAAGATAAAAAAAGCATAAGCAACCTGTAAATAAAAATAAAATTAGTAATGACTAATGAGTAAGTGATAAATGAGGCAATAGGTAAGAAAACACACCAATCCTAAAACTCTAAGAACATCGAGGCCACTTTGGAGGTAAACTCATCTTTGAATCTTTCATGGACTGAAATGTCCTCATAATTTTTTTTAGATCAAGTTCTTTAAAAAGCTCCTTCTCAATATAGCAGAAAGTCAAGTCCTTAAGCCATTCATCATCCATTCTGTTTCGTAAATCAGTCTTGATTATATTCATAGCTGAGAAAGCTCTTTCAACTGATGTCGTTGCCACTGGAAGAATAAATGCTAGCTCAATGATGCCATAGACTAATGGAAAAGCAAGGTGTGCCTTATTTTCAACCAACTTTATGGCCAAACTTGCAAAATCATGATAAGCTCTGTAATCATCAACTCTTCTCACATGTAAAATGAATGTCTCAAGGTCATCCCTTATATTAAAACAATCAACAATTGAAAAATCTTGATCATAGATCTCCGTTAAATGAGCAATCTTCTCCAAATCAAACATAGAGAATAAATCTCTTGGATCAAGACAAGAGAAGCAAACAAGTAACTCTGATGATACCTCATTGAAGCGATGATCCATCTCTGTGAGAATAGCATCAAGCGCAGCCAAGAAAGTGTCAACACGATAATGATGTTCTTTAGTTATTAAGTCATCATCAAGCCTTGATCGACCCCATCTTGGTCTACGCTCACTGAAATCTGGCAACTTTATCTTTTTTGCAACACAAAAGGCTTTCACTTCTTCAAATAACGCCGCCCAACCTTTATTTTTGAAGTTTAACAAACGTGTTTTAACATCAACAAGCAATGACATGGCCTGAATTATATTCTGATCCTTCTTTTGCAGCAAGAGAGATAAGTCATTAGTAATACGAAGCACTTTCAACGTCAACTTCATATTCAAAACAAAGGTAAAGCTCTCCATTTTCTTCAGTAAACTGGTTGCTCTACCAGAATTGTGTTCATCCCCATGAACCATAGCCAATACCCTCGTCACAGAATCTCACATGTTCTCAATACGAAGTAATGTGGTGAAATGAGAACCTCATTTTATATCACTGGGTCTAACTTAGTTCGTTGATGTTTCCCTTTCCTAGAAAAAATCTCCCCACTATTCAATTTCTCTAAAATTGTATTACGATGCTCAGCAATCAAGGTATCTTTCCTTCGACAAGACGAACTAGCACTAGTCATAATCAAACTCACATAGTTGAAGAAATCAACAAATGATGAACAACAAGTTGTAACAGCAACAATTACTAACTGCAATTGATGAGCAAAGCAATGCACCTAGAAAGCATGTGGGTTTTCATCACGAATTTGTTTTTGCAAACCGTTGAATTCACCTCTCATATTAGAAGCCCCATCATACCCTTGCCCTCGAAGTCTAGCAATGGATAAACCATATTCATCAAGAACATCAAGTAGTGCCTTCTTCAATGATATAGATGTTGTGTCCTCCACATGTTTAAGACCCAAAAATCTTTCCACTACCATTCCTTTATCTTTGACAAACCTACAAACCAATAAATACAATTAAATGACTGTCATATAATTATCATCAATTAGAGATCAGCAATTAAATATTAACCAACCTAACAATCACAGCCATTCGCTCAACTATTGAGACATCATGAGATTCATCAATTAGAACTGAAAAAAGTTTATCATCAATCTCCTTTTTTATGGCTTCCTTTATCTCCCTTGCAAAGCTTGCACAAAGGTCCTTCTGAATTTGATGAGAAAGCATTTGGGCATTCAATGGGCACAACTCCTCAAATGCAAGTCGTACCTCCTCGTTCCTTTTTTGTGCCACTCAATCATTGTAAGGTCCAAATAGGCTAGAGGAGGGGTGAATAGCCTAATTAAAACTTCTACACGAAATACTTAACCACACGTTAGTACGAAAGGTGGCGAAGCAAATGCACTAGCTCTAACTAATTAAGCAAGCCACCTACACAAGTCTATAACAAAGCTATTCACTAAACACAATAACAACTACAAGCTAGAAACAAGAAGTAATACAAGAGAAGAGCTTTGAGTGATTATACCGCTGTGTAGAGATAAGAAGTACCAATCAATCAATCACACAAGAGAAGTCCTCGGGAAGAGAATGACACAAGAATTTATCCCGAGGTTCACTTGCTTCCTGGCAAGCTACTCCCCGTTGTGACGATACACCCACTTGTCGGTTCACGAGCTAATCAACTATCAGGAGTCTAGCCCTCGGCGGGCACCGCACAACCACACATAAGATGGGGATCCTCCAAGCCACGAGCTCCACTAGAGTATCCAATTTACAAACTCCCGCGGGGAAGGATCAAGAACCCCTTACAACACTTGGTGAAGGCTCCAATAATCTCCAATTGTGAGCTCAATCACCTCCGCTGCTCCAAGCTGTCTACCGTGTCGGGAAACACGGAAGAGTAACAAGAAATCCGCAGCAATTCGAAGATCAAGTGCCTCTAGAATGCAACTCTCAAGCAATGCACTTGAATCTCACTCAATCTCACTCAAGATGTGCAACTATGCAAAGAGATGAGTGGAGGGGTTGTTCTCTAGCTCAAAGTATGTCTCTAGTTCTCAAAATGTGCAAGAGATACCCTCAAACCCCGGCCAACGTCTATTTATAACGAAGGGGTACGCAGCTAGCCGTTAGGAACTTAAACAACCAAAATCATGCTGACCAGACGCGCTGGTCATACTGACCGGACACGTCGATCATACTGACCGGACGCGCCGGTCACGCAACGGCTAATTTCCGAAGTACTGACCAGACGCGCTGGTTGCGTAGACCGGACGCGCTGGGTGTGACCGGACGCGCTGGTCCTGCAACTGACCGGATGCGCTGGTCGCCTGAGTAGCGCACAACGAAACAACGACCGGACGCGCTATACAACTGACCGAACACCACAGTGCCAGCGTCCGATTAGAGTCCAGTAAGCTTCCTGGATGACCAGACGCGTCCGGTCGATAGTGACCGAACGCGCTGCACGTCCGATCATCAAACTGAAATACGTACAGACGTTGAACACTGACCGGACGCGTCCGGTCATACAGAGACCGTGTCCGGTCCAGCGTCCGGTCACCTCTGTGACCTCCGTTCGTCTCTGTTTCTTTTCCGACTTCTGGCCCAATAGAAAGAAAAGGCATTTCACTTCTCCAAAAAGCGCTGAATCCCGCCTCGCAAGCTTGGCGGGAGGGAGAGAGGAACCTAAACCTCTCTCTACTGCTCAAACTCCACCGCCTTCGCAAATGTGCTCACACCACCAAGTGTACACCACCATGTGCATGTGTGTTAGCATTTCACAATCATTTCTCAAGGCGTTATGTTAGCTCTTTACTAGATCCTAATGCATATGCTCAAGACAATGATCTAGTGGCACTTGATTCCCGAGCTAACTGTGATTGCCCCTCTTGATAGTCGGCTATGTATCCTAAACCTGGTCAATCACTTATCTACTCATCTTAGACCGGCAAAAGGAAAACCCTATGGTTATACCTTTGCCTTGCGCTCTTAGATCCTTCTCTTCCACTTGATCATCATGTCTTTCCTTTTATGTGCATCTCCACCATGATCATCATATCATGTCCATGCACCATCTTTTTGTGATCTTGTGGCCACCACTCCTTGCCACATACACCTTCATCACATGTGTTGCTTATGCCTAACTCAAAACACTTAACACATGGCATTAGCAACTTGGTGTCATTAATTACCAAAACCAAACTTGAGCTTTCAATCTCCCCCTTTTTGGTAATTGATGACAACCATCACAAAGATATGAAATCAAATCAATTTTCAATTTCGATAGTGTTAGCTCCCCCTACATATGTGCTTCCATGAGTTTGGTTCAATTGTGCACATATGTATGGATTTGAATTTTGGGAGAGTTACTACTATCAAATTGATGCTAAGGTATATAGAATGGACCTTTGAAGCGTGATACCAATCGGAGTTGCCTTTATATACCACCCTTAGCATCAATGTAGCTAGACACCACTTGTAATACATCACTTGTAAAAATCACAAACACTAAAATACCTTGTGAGATCAACATTATAAGCAAAGGGTGTTTAGATACCACTTGTAAAGCTACTCTTAACAAATCATCATTCAAGTTCTATTTCTAGCAATCACCATTCAATCATGAATATGAATTTAAGCTTTGCAATGTAATAATTTATCATGTTAATGCACATATAAATGCAACAAATAATTCATGAGCTTGCTCTCCCTACTTGTGTGCTCAATTTTAATTTCTCTCCCCCTTACTATATCTTTCTCCCTCTTTGTGACTTTTCTATCTTTGTTACTTTTTAATTTCTCTCCCCCTTACTATATCTTTCTCCCTCTTTGTGACTTTTCTATCTTTGTGACTTTTCTCTCCCCCTTTGTCAACAATCACCAAAAAGGTGTCAATTTTAGTGAAAATTAAGTTAATCAATATGAGAGAGTCCAAATTATGGTTCAATCTAGATCACTTGCCTAGAATATGTAATTCGGTTTGATCCAAGGATAAGCTTTTTCACACCTCATAAAGTATAAGGGTTATCTTGACCATGTTGAATTACACATCATGAGCTCGTTTACTAGATTTAACACTAGGTTTGCAAGCCCACAAACATGTCATAAGCTACCACTAGATTAAACAAACATAGAAGCAATAGTGGTACCATATATACATCAAAATCATTTGATTTTCATGAATGAGCCTATTTGTCATGCAAATATGTCTATATGTTCTAACCATGTTCTTAGCAAAGTATGAATGAAATGTCAAACAACTTTACCTTGCTATGTTGGAGGAGAGGCATGCCATAAAAGAATGTGGGGGTGCACTCATTTTAAGTTAGAGAAGTCAAGTATGTTCAATTCATTCTTCAACTTGTAGAATCTCTTTTCATCAAGTGGCTTTGTGAATATGTCGGCTAATTGATCTTCGGTGCCAATGCTTTCAATGCTAATATCACCCTTTTGTTGATGGTCTCTTATGAAGTAATGCCTTATGTCAATGTGCTTCGTTCTTGAATGTTGAACCGGATTTTGTGTCATCTTGATAGCACTCTCATTATCACAAAACAAAGGCACATTCTTAAATTTAATTTCAAAGTCATTCAAGGTGGCCTTCATCCAAAGCAATTGTGCATAACAACTATCGGCACTTATGTATTCGGCATCGGCGGTAGATAGTGCAACACTATTTTGTTTCTTTGATGACCATGAAACAAGAGACCTTCTAAGCAATTGACAAGTGCCACTTGTGCTCATTCTATCAATCTTGCATCCACCATAGTCGGAGTCCGAATATCCAATCAACTCAAGGTTAGACCCCTTTAGAAACCATAATCCAACATCATAAGTGCCCTTAAGATATCTCAATATCCTCTTGGTTGCTTTCAAGTGACTTTCTCTAGGTGAAGCTTGATATCTTGCACACTTGCACACACTAAACATCACATCCGGCCTAGAAGCGGTGACATAGAGCAAACTTCCAATCATGGACCGGTATAGCTTTTGATCTACCATGTTTTCACTATCATCAATACCCAATTGATCATTAGTGCCCATTGGTGTACTCATTTGCTTAGCATCTTGTAATCCAAACTTCTTGATCATGTCCTTGATGTACTTGGCTTGACTTACAAAAGTGTCATTCTTCATTTGCTTGATTTAAAGTCCAAGGAAGTAACTAAGCTCTCCAATCATAGACATCTCAAACACATTAGCCATTATATTTCTAAACTCTTCACAAAAGTCTTGGTTAGTTGATCCAAAGATAATGTCATCCACATATATTTGCAACACAAACAAGTCATTTCCAAGTTTCTTGGTGAAGAGAGTGGTGTCAACCTTTCCCATCTTGAACCCTTTAGAGAGAAGAAAGTCCCTCAACCTCTCATACCATGCTCTAGGTGCTTGCTTCAAACCATACAATGCCTTCTTTAGCTTGTAAACATGGTCAGGCTTCTTGTCATCTTCAAAACCAGAAGGTTGCTCAACATAAACTTCTTCATTGATGTAGCCATTGAGAAATGCACTCTTGACATCCATTTGATAGAGCTTGATGTTGTGTGCACAAGCATATACTAATAAGATTTTAATTGCTTCCAATCTTACAACCGGTGCATATGTCTCTCCAAAGTCAAGACCCTCAACTTGAGTGTATCCTTGTGCTACTAATCTTGCTTTATTCCTCACAACCATACCATCTTGATCTTGCTTGTTTCTAAAGACCCACTTAGTACCAATCACATTATAGTTCTTTGGCCTCTCAACAAGTTTCCAAACTTGATTTCTAGCAAAATTGTTTAGTTCTTCATGCATAGCATTTACCCAATCGGAATCCTTTAAAACATCTTCTAATTTTTTAGGTTCTTCAAATGACACAAATGAGTAATGCTCACAAAAGGATGCTAGCCTTGATCTAGTTTGAACACCACTTTGAATTCCACCAATGATTTGGTCCAATGGATGATCTCTTGCAATACTAGTAGGTTGGAGTATTGGGAGTTGATTGCTTTCACTTGTTTGACCTTGAACTTGAGCTTCATCATGAGTACCACTAGAGCTTGCTTGATTTGTATCAATTTGCACACTTTGGTTGATCACATGAACATCATCATCATCAATTTGCATCGGCCTTATATCACCAATATCCATGTTCTTCATTGCATTTGACAATTGATCTCCTCTCACATCATCAAGGTTTTGAGTTTCATTTTGAGATCCTTGGGTTTCATCAAACTCAACATCATGAACTTCTTCTAAGGTGCCATTTGTGAGATTCCAAACTCTATATGCCTTGCTTGTGGTAGAATAACCAAGTAAGAACCTTTCATCACATTTCTTTTCAAACTTGCTCAATCTAGTGCCTTTCTTAAGAATATAGCATTTGCAACCGAACACTCTAAAGTATGCAATGTTGGGATTTCTTCCATTCAATAGCTCATATTGTGTCTTCCCAAGCTTCCTATGGCAATAGAGACGGTTGCTATAATAGCCAGCCGTGTTAATAGCTTCACTCCAAAATGAATGACTCACATTGTATTCACTAAGCATTGATCTAGCCATGTCAATCAATGTTCTATTTTTCCTTTCAACTACACCATTGGATTGAGGAGTGTATGTTGGTAAGAATTGATGTCCAATACCAAGATCATCACATAAATTTTCAATTCTTGTGTTCTTAAACTCACTACCATTGTCACTTCTAATCTTCTTGATGGTAGTCTCAAACTCACTTTGCACTCTCTTGACAAAAGACTTGAATAGATCATAAACATCTCTCTTGTCATAGAGAAAGAATACCCAAGTATATCTAGTGTAGTCATCAACAATCACAAAACCATACTTGTTACCACCAATACTAGTGTATGTTGTTGGCCCAAACAAGTCCATGTGCAATAGCTCAAATCCCTTTGATGTGCTCATTTCACTCTTACTAGGATGTGCATTTCTAACTTGTTTGCCGGCTTGACAAGCACTGCATGTTTTATCCTTCTCAAAGGTGACATCCTTCAAGCCTCTAACTAAGTCATGCTTCAAAAGTTTGTTCAATTGTTTCATTCCAACATGACCAAGCCTTCTATGCCACAACCATCCCATACTAGATTTGCTAAGCAAGCATGATGTCAATTGTGTCTCACTATCATTGAAGTCAACCAAGTATAAGCTACCATGTCTAAATCCTTTGAATATCAAGTTTGATCCATCAACACTTATGACTTCAACATCATCACTACCAAATATGCACTTGAAGCCAAGATCACAAAGTTGTGCCACCGATAAAAAAATTGAAATCCAAGCTCTCAACTAGCAACACATTAGAAATGCTCATATCATTTGAGATAGTAATTTTACCAAGCCCCTTGACCTTGCCTTTCTTGTTGTTGCCAAAAGTGATAGCATCAAAACCACCATTTTGACTTGTATCAATTGAATTGAACATACAAGAGTCTCCAGTCATATGTTGAGTGCACCCACTATCAAGCACCAAATGCCTTCCTCCGGCTTTGTAATTGACCTACAAGACAAGATCAATTCCTTTTAGGTACCCAAACTTGTTTAGGTCCTCCAAGGTTAGAGACTAAGCTCTTTGGTACCCAAATGGCTTTCTTCTTTGAGCCCATCCATGGTGCACCAATGAACTTAGCATGAACATCATTTGTACCCTTGGTAAGTATATAGAAAGAATCAAACTTAATTGAGGATACATTTGCATTGGATTTCTTGTTCATGCAATGTTGCTCTATGTGACCAACTTGCTTGCAACTTTTGCAATAGCTATAATTGTTCTTCACAAAATGAGTCTTGTGAGGAGCAAAAGCGGCCTTGCCTTTCTTGAGGTTATAGCCCAATCCCTCTTTGTAGAGAGAAGCTCTTTGGCTACCCAAGCACATAAGCAAGCGGTCCTCACCACCATAAGTCTTAGCTAATGTGTGATTGAGCTCTTTTACCTTCTTCTTGAGATTTTCATTCTCAACTATAAGTGTGGAGTCACAAGTGAAACCATCACTACTAGATAAAGATGATGTAGATGAGCTACATGAAGGGTTAGTGGGAGCAACAACAATAGGCTTATAAAAGGATTCATCAATTATATCACATGATATGCCTATGTTGCAGGTTTTAGCTTTCTCAACATTAGTTGGCATGTTTTCACATTTTTCAACTAGAGAGGAATGAGCTTCTTCAAGCTTAGTGTGAGACTTTTTAAGTGTCTTATGGTCTACCTTTAGACTCTCATAAGATGCCCTAAGCTCATCAAGTTCTTGTATAAGGTTTTTCTTTTCCTTAAGCAAGCCCTTGCACTCCTTTCTAGATTCTTTAAAATGTTGAGTGCAATCTTCTAGCATAGTGATTAGTTTATCTTTAGTGAATTCTTCTTTATCACTATCACTAGCATTATCATGATCACTCTCATCGTCGGATGATACCTTAACGGCCTTAGCCATGAAGCACGATGGAGTGTCGAAGAGGAAGACCTTCTCTTGGATGACAATGCTAGCATGTCCCTTCTTCTTGCTCTTGTTGTCACCCTCATCATCACTTGAGGAATCATCACTATCCCAAGTAGCAATATGAGAATTATTCTTCTTCTTATGAGAGCTCTTCTTCTTTTCTTGCTTCTTCTTCTCCTTCTTGATAGCATCTTCATCATCACTATCATAAGGACACTTTGCAATGAGATGGTCCTTGCTATAGCATCTAAAGCATCTCATGGTATGCTCACTCTTCTTGGATGAGTTCTTCCTCCTTCTTGCACGATAGCCTTTCTTCTTCATGAATTTGCCAAATTGCTTAACAAAGAGAGTCATCTTCTCATCAATGTCATCACTATCATAAGAGCTTGAGTCTTCATCACTTGATGATTCAATCTTGAATTTGCCCTTGGATGTGGTGGCTTTGAATGCCACCCTCTTCTTCTTTTTATCATCTTTCTTCTCATTTTCTTTCTTCTTCTTCTTGACCAACTCATCCTTCTCATCATCTTCTCTATATGAATCATCGGTCATCACTTCTTGGAATATTTGTTGAGGAGTTGAATCTTTCAATGTAGTCCTCACTAACACGGTGATCAATGTATCAAATCTCTTGGGTAGACTTCTCAAGAACTTCATAGAGAATTGATTGTCCTTGACCTTCTCACCAAGTGCCTTGAGCTCATTGACAATGACTTGCAACCTATGAAACATCTCCGGTACACTCTCATCATCTTGCATCTTGAAGCTTGAAAATTTTTCTTGCAAGATATATGCTTTAGCGGTCTTTGTGCCCTCGGTGCCCTCAAATGTTTCTTCTAGCTTGGCCCAAGCATCATGAGCAATCTCAATGTTCTTTACTTGCTCAAAGGTCTTGTCATCTAATGCCTCATGAAGAGCACTAATGGCAATATCATTGCATTGGAGTTTCTTCTCTTCCACCGGTGTAGGTGCTTCCGGATTAGCAACCTTAAATTTTGTTTCGGTGACCTTCCACACTTCTCTATTGATTGACTTTAGTTGTGCGGTCATCTTAACCTTCTAATATGCATAATTTGTGCCATCAAAGTGAGGTGCCTTCTTGGTGTTATTGATGTGCAAGCTTAATTGAGCCATTTCTTTTTCACCGTAGGTTGTTAAGCCTCAAATAAACGGTGCATCGGCTCCGATACCACCTGTAAGGTCCAAATAGGCTAGAGGGGGGGTGAATAGCCTAATTAAAACTTCTACAAGAAATACTTAACCACACGTTAGTACGAAAGGTGGCGAAGCAAATACACTAGCTCTAACTAATTAAGCAAGCCACCTACACAAGTCTATAACAAAGCTATTCACTAAACACAACAACAACTACAAGCTAGAAACAAGAAGTAATACAAGAGAAGAGCTTTGAGTGATTATACCGCCGTGTAGAGATAAGAAGTACCAATCAATCAATCACACAAGAGAAGTCCTCGGGAAGAGAATGACACAAGAATTTATCCCGAGGTTCACTTGCTTCCCGGCAAGCCACTCCCCATTGTGGCGATACACCCACTTGTCGGTTCACGAGCTAATCGACTATCAAGAGTCGAGCCCTCGGTGGACACCGCACAACCGCACACAAGATGGGGATCCTCCAAGCCACGAGCTCCACTAGAGTATCTAATTTGCGAACTCCCGTGGGGAAGGATCAAGAACCCCTTACAATACTTGGTGAAGGCTCCAACAATCTCCAATTGTGAGCTCAATCACCTCCGCTGCTCCAAGCCGTCTACCGTATCGAGAAACACGGAAGAGTAACAAGAAATCCGCAGCAACTCGAAGATCAAGTGCCTCTAGAATGCAACTCTCAAGCAATGCACTTGAATCTCACTCAATCTCACTCAAGATGTGCAACTATGTAAAGAGATGAGTGGAGGGGTTGTTCTCTAGCTCAAAGTATGTCTCTAGTTCTCAAAATGTGCAGGAGATACCCTCAAACCCCGGCCAACGTCTATTTATAACGAAGGGGTACGTAGCTAGCCGTTAGGAACTTAAACAGCCGAAATCGCGCTGACCGGACGCGCCGGTTGTAACACCCCTGGGTGTTAAGCATGCATTATCATTCAAAGCATAAGCATTCAGCATCATTGCATGATTAACATTAATTGATTTGTAGCTCTTTCAAATTTAATGGGAAAAACAAATAAATGGGAACCCTAATTTTGGTATGAGTGTTAAAAAGTTGGTGAACTTTTGAGAAGTAGCAATTTTAAATAATCTAGAATAAATCAACTTGATTATTGGAGCAAAATTTTGAATTCAAGTTTTCCTCAAATTCTGTTTTAAAAATATTCTAAGTAAATGAGTTTTTGATTTTAAAATTAGCTTTAAATCTCAAATTCAAAATCTATTGAGAATTTTGAAAAGTGCTCTATATGAAAGTTGTAGAGAATAAAATTTTGAACAACTTTTATTTTGGGCCAAATTTCTGAAAACCTCTTTTTCATCTCCAAATTCAATTTTGAAACAAAGAATTAAATCTGGAAAATAATTTGAAAAAGAAAAATCAGATTTTCGCCTTAGTGGGCTTCGGCTTCCCTTTCGGCCCAGCTTCGCTGGCGGCCCGGCCCGCGCCCGCGTCGTCTCCCTCCCGCCCCCCGCGCGCGCGCGCCCGCGCGTGGCGTCGTGGCGCCGCGGCAGCGCTCGGTCGCCGCGTGGCCGCACGCCGTCGGAGCTGCGCGACACGCGCCCCTGTGGCCCCCGCAGCGTCCGCGCCCGCTTACCCCCCCTCCGCGCGCTCGTCCTCCTCGGATTGCCCCTCCATTCTCTCCCTCGCCCGCCCGCAGCAGCAGCAGCAGAGCTCCGCCTCGCCATCGCCGGCTCCCGAGCTCCGCAACCGCCTTAGCCGCCGCTCCGGCTCACCGCCTCCGCCTCCGTCTTCACCCTCGCTGCGCCTTGTCGTTGCGCGTCCGGTGCTCGCCACAGCCCGCCAGGATTCGGCCTCCCTCCGCGGTAATAGCTCGCCGGAGTTCCGGCCGAGCTCACCGGAGCAACCCGCTCCGTGGGCCGCACCCCTCCACGCCACTTCTCGCCCACTTCTCGAGCGCACGAGCACCGCACTTGCACCACGAGTCTCACTGACCTCACCGCGCGGCTCCTCTCGGTCGGAGTTGGCCGGCCGACGGCATCCCGCGCCACCGAGCCGCCATGCACGCCGGCGAGCTCGATGCCGAGCTCGTCTGGCCACCCACTGGGCACCACTGGGTTCGCGTCGGTGAGAGGAGCACGATGGTGCCCTCCCCGTCGTCGGAGGACTCGCCGGCGGCGAGATCCCGGCGGTCTGCGCCGCCCCTGACCGACTGCGGCTGACGGGTGGGCCCGTCTGACCCATGGGTCCCGCCTGTCTGTCTCAGTGTTTCGGTTTCGGGTGTCACAGCGGGGTGCACGTAGCGTTTAAAGCCAGTTTTGATTTTCGGTTTTAAAGAAATTGATTTCCAGAAAATCTGAAAAAGGCTTCTAAAAATTGTATCTCAAGTTTTATAGCTCCAAAAATCATGAAACAAATTGTGAAATGTTCCTTTTGAATAGATCTACAGTTTAAAAATATCTCATGTGATTTTTGTGACACTCTACTGTGCATTTTTATTTAATTGTTATAAATGCTGATATCTTAGAAAAAGTGTAGTAAATAAAATAATAAAGGGAAAAATGTGATTCTTGTGGCATTAATCTTTAATTGTGATATACTTTCTAGGAAAAATATTAGTGAAGCATGTTCTGTGGAAAAATGTTGAAGTGTAGTTCAAATGCTTTTAATCAGTAATATCTGTTATTTTTATTATAGAGAAAAATTTGTATACAACATACATCTGATAATTTTTGTAGTATGTTGGTTTACTGTTAGTAACCTAAGAAAATTGTGAAATCTGTTGTTTGACACTTTTTCTAGTATAAAATAAATTCATGCTCACAATTAGACTATAGCTTGTTTATTTTGTACAGGCAGTTTTACTTGTGCAATTCTCATGAAAATTTAGTGGTAGGTTAGTTAGGGTAAGAGTAGTCTACTGTAATTTTTGTAGATTTTTATCTACACCAGAGATAGGTGTTGTTGTGTAACCCTAGCTAAATAGGAAATAAAAGATTATTCTTTATGAGAAATTGAGAGAAATAAAATATGTTTGGTGTATCTTTGAAGCATCATTATGCCTTGCTGATGTTATGGATGAGCTAGGTTGGTAAGCTTTGGTAGCTTAGGTTCAATTGTATGTGTAGATGGTAGCCTAACTAATAGAAGGATAAGGTGTATGTTTTAGGTTACATGTTCTTGGATGATGTTGACTACCTTGTAGAAGAAATAATTATGTTCAAACTGCTCATTACATGTGCTCATCTGCATCTCATGTCATCAAAGCACTCCACCGCAATTAGATGCATTCTTCGCATGTTTCCTTATGCACTTGCATCATACAGGATCGCAGGAGGAGTTGCAGGCAGCAGTTCCGGAGGAGCAGGCTTGGACGGATCAGCAGGAACCCCAGGCACAGGAGGTGCCCGAGGAGGAAGAGTCAGGCGAGGAACTGCCAGAGTGCGTCGATCACCACCCTAGTTCGTTCGAAAAAGGCAAGCCCCGGAGCATTTTAAGCCTCCTAAATTTATAAAAAGTTATTTCTTAATGCATGAGTCGTAGTTATATATTGTTGCATTAAGTTATAGGAGTTGAATGAAACCGTTGTTGCATTACTATCCTTGTCCACCAGATTACTGTTACCTTATTAGGTCAGGATCGAGTAAATTGCTTAGCCATGCTTAGACCGGTAAAAGTCGGGTGATTGCCTGTCACCTGCGAGCTATAGGTGAATACCTGGCTATGGTTAGCAGTATTTGGGAATCTTGATAAGTAACCAAGTGTTAATGGATAAACGGAGACCAGGCGGAGTCTTATAGGGTTTTGGACTATAGTGATTCCGTCTGTGTCGATTAAGGACCGATCGTTGCTCGTCCCTCTTGTCATGTTGAACGCATGCCTCACATTTAGCTGGCCGAATAAAGTACCTTTCGACCGCGAAGCTAGCGACACTTTTTGAGCCAGGATAAACTCGGGTTGGCAGACTGGCGTTGAAGGGGGTGTACGGGGACGCGAAGAGTGAGCCCAAGGTGCGTCCTGGCAGTCGGGCGGTCCCTGGGTAGTGCGATCCATGATTGTTATCCCGCGGCTTCTTGGAAAGTGTCATTGGTGATCTACGCAACCCTGACGGGGGAAGCATGGTTTGTGTGAGGAATAAATCTCCAGCTGGATAGGAATTCGATTCGAATCGCCGTCGCTCCCGGTTAGTGAGCACTTGACTCGAGCTATGGCATCGTAGTATTAATGATGGAACACGGATGGTTATGTGTATAATGTTGGAAATGCTAAACCTGAGATGGTAACCTTTGATGTTAATGGTTAATCAAGTGATTGCTTTAGCATAGGTGCTTACCTAGATTGAATAGGTTATAGTAAATATGATGCAAAAAGGACTTAAATGAGTTTACTCATAACAACTGGTGCTTTTCGCAAAGGAGTCAAGCCAATCCAGTTTTCATAGCCTTGCATGCTCCTTGGTGTCATGTTATTTCTGGTTTTTGACGGGTAAGTCTAGCTGAGTACATTCTCGTACTCAGGGCGTTGTTCCCATTGTTGTTGCAGATGGTCAGATGTACTACGGGTACTGCTCCAACTGTCTGTATCCGGCGATGGGTGACAACTAGGACCTTGGGCAAGGGTCTTTCTGTTAGTCTTATCTACTGCTTTTGTGGACCATGACTATCGACTGGCACTGTAACTAAACTAAGTGTGTGTGCGTAAAGTTATTTGCTTCCGCTACTTTATGTTAGACTATGTTGTAATAACTTCTATTTCCGAACTCCGATGTATCTTACCTTTATGATCAGATTTATGTATCGTGTGAATTGTGGCTGCTAAATCAGTACGATCTTGGTTGTATGTTAGTGGTTTTGAAATCCTTCGGGATTTCACGGAATCTCGAGTTATACGGGCTTAAGTTTGTTAAATTAACCGCCTTGGTGGAAGATTTTCTTACTTAATTTTATATAATTACGTTGATCCGTTACAGCTGGCATCGGAGCATGGTTTAACATGCTACTGTTCACATGAGTATTTAAAAATAAAACTGTGTTTTCAAATAAGCTTTTGAACTTAAAAGTGTGCCAGTGGTCATATCCTTTATGCCCGATAAGGACTCTAGGTGGCTTAATTAAGTACTAACTTGGGGGTTTGCATCATATTTTAAATTTCGTCGCTCATACGGCGTGCTATGGTATGAGTGCCATTCACTTGAGTGGTAATGTATGGATCCTTTACCTCTACGCCTTGGTAAGTGAGAGTTGTGAGTGCATGGTCGGATACACTGCCGATCTAGGGGAGTGCTTATGTGATACCAAAATACTTACGTGCCCTGCGCATGTTCGTATGAGGGTATCCAAATTGTGGGGAATTCCGTCATGCAGTGACGATGCCGTCAATAGGACGACGATTCGGGTAGTTGTTACCGTTATACTCGTATCTGGGGATGCGTGTAGAGCGAGTAACTTACTTTACTGCTTTCTGCACATTTTCATACTGTGAGGTTTGGGCTGAAGTGATTTCCTTTCTGCAGGTACATAACAACGCTTTCGAGTAGTACGTGTTAGTTACGTTACGAGAGATCGTTGTATGCCACCGATTATTCCGTTAGTAGTCATTAGTTTTCTAAGTTTGTGAGGACGTACTGAACGTGCATGCATCATGTGTGCATTTCATTCATGGCACTGTTCCTCCCCTTATAAGTTGATTATCTCATTTTGATAAAAATGCCAACTTAAAAATCTGTTCTCACCACGGTAATAAAATTTTTGCTACAGATGGCACGTACCAAGCAGACCGCTCGCAAGTCCACCGGCAGAGCTCCCCGTCATCAGCTTGCTCCGCGCACTCGCCAGCGTCACACTTTTCTTGGGGAGTTTGGGATGCCTACACTCTTGTGGAGAGTGCTCAGCTATGTAGGCTATCATGATGGGATGGAGCCCCGATATTTTTGGTCAAATGAGCGGTTGGGTGAAGGACTTTTGGTGACTGTGGAAGCAGTAGTTCGTCCCCGAGGTGATGGTTCTGAGTGGACCGGTTGGCGTTTTGAGTCAACTGGCAGGACCCCTGAAGAAGCCGCTGAGAGGGCAGCCTTTGGAATCCTGAGAGATATCATGGATCGTTTTCCTCAGGAGTTGGCAGCAACTATAGCGGGAGTCTTTCCGAGGGGCAACCCCTCCACTGACTCGTGGCAGCAAGCCAGGGGCAGGTCTCGGGAGATTAGCGCAGCAGAGGCACAGAACAGTGACAACCCCGCTATGAGTGCCATGTTCGCAGTGATGAGGGCCTTCGATGGAGTGGAAGGTAGTCTGAGGCGTGTTTCTAGTGCTCTTGGTCAGGCTCGCGATGACCGCCGTCAGCTTCAGAGAGATCACGACGCCGAGATTGAGAGGCTCACTGCTGAGATGGCTCAGTTGACTCGTCAGAGAGATCAGGCCACCCAGAGGACTATGACTTTTGAGGGGGATGTACGTGCCCTGAGAGAGCAGCTTGGACGACTGACCACCGCCCACAGGAATGCTGAGAGCATGTTGGCTCATGTGCTCCATCAGAGGAATGAAGCCTGGTCCGCAGAGAATGTGTTGAGAGCTAGACAGTTTGAGCTCGAGCAGCGACTGGCTGATGCCGAAGAGTACAATGATAACTTGCATGAAGAGGTCCATCGGCTGAACAATCAGCTTAACCCTTATGACCTTCCTGGCGCAGCAGAGATGGATTTGGATGCAGACGAAGATCCTGAAGAGCCCGTGGCGCCAGCTGAGGAGCACGACGACGCTGCAGTCGGCGACAACGCCAACGTCTCTGACCTAGATAGCGATCACGATGAGTAGGCTAGTAGTTGTTGCACTAGCTACTAGGTTCCGTTGGCATGGTCTTTTGCTTGTTAGCACTTTGGACATGTAATAAGGAGTAGAAAGACTAAAGCTTGATGTAAGGTTGGAAAGTTTGGATGTGTTTGTGGCGGTATCCGAACATCCAAGGTCCAGTGTATGTATGCTGGCAACTTGGTTGTAATGGACGCGATGTGTGTGCTTTAAGTAATATAATTAGTGATGTTGTGTTAATTGGAATGACTTATTGTGCCCCTGTTTTATTGTATGAATTTATTCTCTCCAGTGAATTCAGTTCGGCATGATTTTTCATTCGGTCGCGATTCCTACAACATCACCTAATAATTACTGTTGCTGAAACATGCAGATGCCGAACACTCGTCGTACCGTGTATGGTACCGCTGAGGCTGGTGGAAGTGCAGCTGCTAATGATGACCGTGATCCACCACCGCCTCCTCCACCTTACACTGCGGAACAGTTTTTCGCCCAATTTTTGGGAAGCCAACGAAACATGGAGAGCATGCAACAGAATATGGAAGCGGCGCTGCGCAGTATTGCAGATAATACCCGTCGGGGG
This sequence comes from Saccharum hybrid cultivar R570, assembly GCA_038087645.1. Classification (NCBI taxonomy): domain Eukaryota; kingdom Viridiplantae; phylum Streptophyta; class Magnoliopsida; order Poales; family Poaceae; genus Saccharum; species Saccharum hybrid cultivar. The sequence goes on along the minus strand of JAQSUU010000191.1, from coordinate 1,340,573 downwards.
ATAAACCCGGTAGGTCACGAAGCAAATCCGTACAGCAGTTTCAAGGACTTCATGGATACTCGTCCACCGATCTTCAAGGAAGCCGCAGAACCTTTAGATGCAGAAGAGTGGATTAATACGATGGAAGATAAGTTTCGTGTCTTAAGAATGACTGAGGTGTTGAAGACTGAGTACGCAGCTCATCAGCTTCAAGGTCCGGCAGGAATGTGGTGGAAGCATCACCGCACCACTTTTCCTCCCCATGCCCATATCTCTTGGAGGGAGTTCACTGAAGCCTTCCGTGGAACGTACATTCCACCTGGTCTGACTGAGATGAAGCTTGGGGAATTCCTGGCATTAAATCAAGGCACGAAGACTGTGACTCAATACCTGCATGCCTTTAATAACCTGAGCCGTTATGCTCCGGACATGGTGGATACTGATGCCAAGAAGATCGCTAGTTTCAAGAGAGGCCTGAGTCCCAAGATGATGAAACATGTGGGTACAAACCTGAGGACTAGTTTCAATGACTTCGTTAGCGACTGTTTGAAGCAAGAGAAGAACAACCATGTGTATGCTGCTTCCAAGATCCGTAAGAGGGCTTTCGAGTCGGGTTCGTCTCAGTCCCGGACCCCAGTAACCAACCGCCCGGCTTATCGATCGCCTGCCCCAGGTGCAAGGTTTAGGCCACCGCAAAGGAGGAATCAGAATGCTCAGCCACCCCAGAGGAACCAGAAGCCGTTCAAGATGGCATTGCCTCAAGCAAAGGCAGGACAAGGCAGTTCATCTGGAACTGTGGCTCAGGTGAAGGGACCGTGCTTCAACTGCAACCAACCTGGACACTTTGCAAAGTATTGTCCCTACCCTAAGAAACAGCAAACGCAGTATCAAGCTCGTGTGCACCACACCACTGTGGATGACATCCCTGAGGGAGAACCGGTGACAGCTGGTATGTTTTCTATCAACAATCACCCTGCAGTAGTTTTGTTTGATTCCGGATCATCTCATTCCTTTGTAAGTCAAGCATTCGCTAAGAGACATGAGCAAAAGATAGTTGAATTGGAATGTGCATATAAAATCAGTTCAGCTGGGGCTGATCTGTTGACTAATCAGATTGTTCAGGGAGTAACCCTAAACATATCGAACCGGCAATATAAACTTAACCTGATAGTCATGCCAGGGTTAGTTTTGGATGTGATCATGGGAATGAACTGGATGAATCAAATGGGAGTTGTAATTGATGTTGGAGGAAGGAGTATCTCTCTTAAGGAACCCAGTGGGGAAGGCACCTTTCGGGTGATCCTACCTCAGAGGGTAGACCTAGCTAGCACATCTTGTGCGGTACAAACTACTCTGCTAGTCCAGATTCCAGTGGTCTGTGAGTTTCCAGATGTGTTTCCAGAGGAGTTACCTGGACTCCCACCAGACCGGGAGGTTGAGTTTGCCATTGAGTTAATTCCAGGAACAGCACCGATTTCAAGAAGGCCTTATCGGATGCCTCCCAATGAGTTAGCAGAACTGAAAAAGCAACTTCAGGATTTGCTAAGGAAAGGGTTGATTCGTCCCAGCTCGTCCGAATGGGGATGCCCCGCTCTGTTTGTGAAAAAGAAGAAGGATAACTCCTTACGCATGTGCGTGGATTATCGGCCACTGAATGCAGTGACAATTAAAAACAAGTATCCTCTTCCTCGGATTGATATCTTGTTTGACCAATTGTCCAAAGCCAAAGTGTTCTCTAAAATAGATCTGAGATCAGGGTACCACCAGATAAAGATTAGGCCGCAGGATGTGCCTAAGACTGCGTTCTCTACCAGATATGGTTTGTACGAGTATCTTGTCATGTCCTTCGGATTGACAAATGCTCCTGCATATTTTATGTACCTGATGAATTCGGTTTTCATGCCCGAGTTGGACAAGTTTGTGATAGTGTTCATTGATGGCATACTGATATACTCAGAAAATGAAGAAGAACATGCGGAACACCTCAGGATAGTCTTGACTAGACTCAGAGAACATCGACTGTATGCTAAGTTCAGCAAGTGTGAGTTCTGGCTTAGGACAGTTCCTTTTCTCGGCCACGTGTTGTCCGAAAATGGCATTTCTGTCGACCCCAGTAAGGTACAAGAGGTTATGAACTGGAAGTCACCAATTTCGGTTAACGAAGTTCGCAGTTTTCTTGGTTTAGCCGGTTACTACCGTCGCTTCATACCAGATTTCTCGAAGATTGCCAAACCAATGACAAGCCTGTTACAGAAGGATCATAAGTTTGTATGGACAAAGGAGTACGAAGCAGCCTTCCGTAACTTGCGGATGTTGTTGACCACTGCTCCTGTTCTGGCCCAGCCAGATATAGAAAAGCCGTTTGATGTTTTCTGTGACGCATCCAAGTATGGGTTAGGATGTGTGCTAATGCAAAATGGAAAAGTCGTTGCTTACGCCTCACGGCAATTGAGGAAGCATGAAGTTAACTACCCTACACATGATTTAGAGCTTGCAGCAGTGGTGCATGCTCTAAAGATTTGGAGGCACTACCTGTTGGGTAATGTGTGTAACATCTTCACAGATCATAAGAGTCTCAAATACATCTTTACCCAATCTGAGTTGAACATGCGACAGCGGAGATGGTTAGAGTTGATAAAGGACTATAATCTGAACGTGCACTATCACCCTGGAAAGGCTAATGTAGTAGCAGATGCACTGAGCAGAAAATCCCATGCTATTGATGTGCAACCGTTGTTTGAAGAAGGGTTCAATTTGTTACATCCTGCTGTGTTGCATAATGTTCAGGTCAGTTGTACTCTGGAAAGCCAGATCATTGATGGTCAGAAAACAGATAAGGGAATCTTTCATATTAAAGAAAGGATGAAGAGAGAACCCACCAAACACTTTCGATTGGATGACCAAGGAGTGTTATGGTTCAAGGATCGCCTGGTAGTACCTAAGGATAGAGAGCTTAAGAACAAGTTGATGGATGAGGCCCATCGTTCTAAGTTATCTATTCACCCCGGAAGTGGTAAAATGTATCAAGATTTGCGACCCTGTTATTGGTGGACTAAGATGAAAAAAGAAATTGCAGCATACGTTGCTCGATGCGACATGTGTTGTAGAGTTAAAGCTCTTCACATGAGACCTGCAGGACTTCTGCAACCCTTGTCGGTACCCGATTGGAAGTGGGACGATATAAGTATGGACTTTATCACTGGTCTCCCCACCACACAAAAAGGGCATGATTCTATTTGGGTAATAGTAGATCGTCTCACCAAGACAGCTCACTTTCTGCCTGTTAAGACGACATTCCGACCACCTCAATATGCAGAGAAGTACATTGCCGAGATTGTCAGACTGCACGGGATACCAAAAACGATTGTGTCCGATCGTGGTTCGCAGTTTACCTCTCACTTTTGGGAACATCTGCATCAAGGTTTGGGTACTAGTTTGATTCGTAGCACAGCTTACCACCCACAGACGGATGGGCAAACCGAAAGAGTTAATGCGGTACTCGAAGATATGCTTAGAGCTTGTGTACTATCATCCAGAGGCTCATGGGAATCCTGGTTACCATTGGCAGAATTCGCTTACAACAACAGTTACCAAGAGAGTATCAAGATGGCACCTTTTGAAGCCTTGTATGGCAGGAAGTGCAGGACACCGTTAAATTGGGTAGAGCCTGGAGAAAGAAGGTTTTATGGAATTGATTTTGTCGATGAGGCAGAGAAAAAGGTCCGTGTTATCCAACAAAACATGCAAGCTGCACAGTCTCGTCAGAAGAGTTATGCAGACAAGAGAAGAAGAGCATTAGAGTTCCAAGTAGGTGACTATGTCTATTTGAAGGTTACCCCAATGAAGAAGAAACGGTTCGGAATCAAGAAGAAACTGTCTGCAAGATATATAGGGCCCTACCAGATCATAGAGAAAAAGGGTCCCGTGGCGTACAAGTTGCAGTTACCAGAAGAGATGAGTTCGATATTTCCCGTTTTTCACGTGTCCCAACTGAAGAAGTGTCTGCGTGTTCCAGAGGAGAGGATAGAACCTCAGGGTGTTCGGATCAAGGCAGATTTGGAGTATCGCGAGCAACCGGTTCGAGTCCTGGATACTAAGGACCGAGTCACTCGAAATAAAGTGGTCACAACCTACAAGATTCAATGGAGCCACCATGATGAGAGCGATGCTTCTTGGGAAACGGGAGAATATCTTCAAACCGCGTATAAAGCTTTTTACGATAAGTGGTTCGTAACTCAAAATCTCGGGACGAGATTCTTATAAGGGGGGAGGGCTGTAACACCCCTGGGTGTTAAGCATGCATTATCATTCAAAGCATAAGCATTCAGCATCATTGCATGATTAACATTAATTGATTTGTAGCTCTTTCAAATTTAATGGGAAAAACAAATAAATGGGAACCCTAATTTTGGTATGAGTGTTAAAAAGTTGGTGAACTTTTGAGAAGTAGCAATTTTAAATAATCTAGAATAAATCAACTTGATTATTGGAGCAAAATTTTGAATTCAAGTTTTCCTCAAATTCTGTTTTAAAAATATTCTAAGTAAATGAGTTTTTGATTTTAAAATTAGCTTTAAATCTCAAATTCAAAATCTATTGAGAATTTTGAAAAGTGCTCTATATGAAAGTTGTAGAGAATAAAATTTTGAACAACTTTTATTTTGGGCCAAATTTCTGAAAACCTCTTTTTCATCTCCAAATTCAATTTTGAAACAAAGAATTAAATCTGGAAAATAATTTGAAAAAGAAAAATCAGATTTTCGCCTTAGTGGGCTTCGGCTTCCCTTTCGGCCCAGCTTCGCTGGCGGCCCGGCCCGCGCCCGCGTCGTCTCCCTCCCGCCCCCGCGCGCGCGCGCGCCCGCGCGTGGCGTCGTGGCGCCGCGGCAGCGCTCGGTCGCCGCGTGGCCGCACGCCGTCGGAGCTGCGCGACACGCGCCCCTGTGGCCCCCGCAGCGTCCGCGCCCGCTTACCCCCCCTCCGCGCGCTCGTCCTCCTCGGATTGCCCCTCCATTCTCTCCCTCGCCCGCCCGCAGCAGCAGCAGCAGAGCTCCGCCTCGCCATCGCCGGCTCCCGAGCTCCGCAACCGCCTTAGCCGCCGCTTCGGCTCACCGCCTCCGCCTCCGTCTTCACCCTCGCTGCGCCTTGTCGTTGCGCGTCCGGTGCTCGCCACAGCCCGCCAGGATTCGGCCTCCCTCCGCGGTAATAGCTCGCCGGAGTTCCGGCCGAGCTCACCGGAGCAACCCGCTCCGTGGGCCGCACCCCTCCACGCCACTTCTCGCCCACTTCTCGAGCGCACGAGCACCGCACTTGCACCACGAGTCTCACTGACCTCACCGCGCGGCTCCTCTCGGTCGGAGTTGGCCGGCCGACGGCATCCCGCGCCACCGAGCCGCCATGCACGCCGGCGAGCTCGATGCCGAGCTCGTCTGGCCACCCACTGGGCACCACTGGGTTCGCGTCGGTGAGAGGAGCACGATGGTGCCCTCCCCGTCGTCGGAGGACTCGCCGGCGGCGAGATCCCGGCGGTCTGCGCCGCCCCTGACCGACTGCGGCTGACGGGTGGGCCCGTCTGACCCATGGGTCCCGCCTGTCTGTCTCAGTGTTTCGGTTTCGGGTATCACAGCGGGGTGCACGTAGCGTTTAAAGCCAGTTTTGATTTTCGGTTTTAAAGAAATTGATTTCCAGAAAATCTGAAAAAGGCTTCTAAAAATTGTATCTCAAGTTTTATAGCTCCAAAAATCATGAAACAAATTGTGAAATGTTCCTTTTGAATAGATCTACAGTTTAAAAATATCTCATGTGATTTTTGTGACACTCTACTGTGCATTTTTATTTAATTGTTATAAATGCTGATATCTTAGAAAAAGTGTAGTAAATAAAATAATAAAGGAAAAAATGTGATTCTTGTGGCATTAATCTTTAATTGTGATATACTTTCTAGGAAAAATATTAGTGAAGCATGTTCTGTGGAAAAATGTTGAAGTGTAGTTCAAATGCTTTTAATCAGTAATATCTGTTATTTTTATTATAGAGAAAAATTTGTATACAACATACATCTGATAATTTTTGTAGTATGTTGGTTTACTGTTAGTAACCTAAGAAAATTGTGAAATCTGTTGTTTGACACTTTTTCTAGTATAAAATAAATTCATGCTCACAATTAGACTATAGCTTGTTTATTTTGTACAGGCAGTTTTACTTGTGCAATTCTCATGAAAATTTAGTGGTAGGTTAGTTAGGGTAAGAGTAGTCTACTGTAATTTTTGTAGATTTTTATCTACACCAGAGATAGGTGTTGTTGTGTAACCCTAGCTAAATAGGAAATAAAAGATTATTCTTTATGAGAAATTGAGAGAAATAAAATATGTTTGGTGTATCTTTGAAGCATCATTATGCCTTGCTGATGTTATGGATGAGCTAGGTTGGTAAGCTTTGGTAGCTTAGGTTCAATTGTATGTGTAGATGGTAGCCTAACTAATAGAAGGATAAGGTGTATGTTTTAGGTTACATGTTCTTGGATGATGTTGACTACCTTGTAGAAGAAATAATTATATTCAAACTGCTCATTACATGTGCTCATCTGCATCTCATGTCATCAAAGCACTCCACCGCAATTAGATGCATTCTTCGCATGTTTCCTTATGCACTTGCATCATACAGGATCGCAGGAGGAGTTGCAGGCAGCAGTTCCGGAGGAGCAGGCTTGGACGGATCAGCAGGAACCCCAGGCACAGGAGGTGCCCGAGGAGGAAGAGTCAGGCGAGGAACTGCCAGAGTGCGTCGATCACCACCCTAGTTCGTTCGAAAAAGGCAAGCCCCGGAGCATTTTAAGCCTCCTAAATTTATAAAAAGTTATTTCTTAATGCATGAGTCGTAGTTATATATTGTTGCATTAAGTTATAGGAGTTGAATGAAACCGTTGTTGCATTACTATCCTTGTCCACCAGATTACTGTTACCTTATTAGGTCAGGATCGAGTAAATTGCTTAGCCATGCTTAGACCGGTAAAAGTCGGGTGATTGCCTGTCACCTGCGAGCTATAGGTGAATACCTGGCTATGGTTAGCAGTATTTGGGAATCTTGATAAGTAACCAAGTGTTAATGGATAAACGGAGACCAGGCGGAGTCTTATAGGGTTTTGGACTATAGTGATTCCGTCTGTGTCGATTAAGGACCGATCGTTGCTCGTCCCTCTTGTCATGTTGAACGCATGCCTCACATTTAGCTGGCCGAATAAAGTACCTTTCGACCGCGAAGCTAGCGACACTTTTTGAGCCGGGATAAACTCGGGTTGGCAGACTAGCGTTGAAGGGGGTGTACGGGGACGCGAAGAGTGAGCCCAAGGTGCGTCCTGGCAGTCGGGCGGTCCCTGGGTAGTGCGATCCATGATTGTTATCCCGCGGCTTCTTGGAAAGTGTCATTGGTGATCTACGCAACCCTGACGGGGGAAGCATGGTTTGTGTGAGGAATAAATCTCCAGCTGGATAGGAATTCGATTCGAATCGCCGTCGCTCCCGGTTAGTGAGCACTTGACTCGAGCTATGGCATCGTAGTATTAATGATGGAACACGGATGGTTATGTGTATAATGTTGGAAATGCTAAACCTGAGATGGTAACCTTTGATGTTAATGGTTAATCAAGTGATTGCTTTAGCATAGGTGCTTACCTAGATTGAATAGGTTATAGTAAATATGATGCAAAAAGGACTTAAATGAGTTTACTCATAACAACTGGTGCTTTTCGCAAAGGAGTCAAGCCAATCCAGTTTTCATAGCCTTGCATGCTCCTTGGTGTCATGTTATTTCTGGTTTTTGACGGGTAAGTCTAGCTGAGTACATTCTCGTACTCAGGGCGTTGTTCCCATTGTTGTTGCAGATGGTCAGATGTACTACGGGTACTGCTCCAACTGTCTGTATCCGGCGATGGGTGACAACTAGGACCTTGGGCAAGGGTCTTTCTGTTAGTCTTATCTACTGCTTTTGTGGACCATGACTATCGACTGGCACTGTAACTAAACTAAGTGTGTGTGCGTAAAGTTATTTGCTTCCGCTACTTTATGTTAGACTATGTTGTAATAACTTCTATTTCCGAACTCCGATGTATCTTACCTTTATGATCAGATTTATGTATCGTGTGAATTGTGGCTGCTAAATCAGTACGATCTTGGTTGTATGTTAGTGGTTTTGAAATCCTTCGGGATTTCACGGAATCTCGAGTTATACGGGCTTAAGTTTGTTAAATTAACCGCCTTGGTGGAAGATTTTCTTACTTAATTTTATATAATTACGTTGATCCGTTACACCGGTCATACTGACCGGACGCGCCGGTCGCGCAATGGCTAATTTCCGAAGTACTGACCGGACGCGCTAGTTGCGCAGACCGGACGCGCTGGGTGTGACCGGACGCGCTGGTCCCGCAACTGACCGGACGCGCTGGTCGCCTGAGTAGCGCACAACGAAACAGCGACTGGACGCGCTGTAGAACTGACCAGACGCCATAGTGTCAGCGTCCGATTAGAGTCTAGTAAGCTCCCTGGATGACCAGACACGTCCGGTCATCAAACTGAAATACGCACAGACGCTGAACACTGACCGGACGCGCCCGGTCATACAGAGACCACGTCCGGTCCAGCGTCCGGTCACCTTTGTGACCTCCTTTCGCCTCCGTTTCTTTTCCGACTTCTGGCGCAATAGAAAAAAGGCATTTCACTTCTCTAAAAAGCGCTGAATCCCGCCTCGCAAGCTCGGCGAGAGGAAGAGAGGAACCCAAACCTCTCTCTACTGCTCAAACTCCACCGCCTTCGCAAATGTGCTCACACCACCAAGTGTACACCACCATGTGCATGTGTGTTAGCATTTCATAATCATTTCTCAAGGCGTTATGTTAGCTCTTTACTAGATCCTAATGCATATGCTCAAGACAATGATCTAGTGGCACTTGATTCCCGAGCTAACTGTGATTGCCACTCTTGATAGTCGGCTATGTATCCTAAACCCGGTCAATCACTTCTTTACTCATCTTAGACCGGCAAAAAGAAAACCCTATGGTTATACCTTTGCCTTGCGCTCTTAAATCCTTCTCTTCCACTTGATCATCATGTCTTTCCTTTTATGTGCATCTCCACCATGATCATCATATCATGTCCATGCACCATCTTTTTGTGATCTTGTGGCCACCACTCCTTGCCACATACACATTCATCATATGTGTTGCTTATGCCTAACTCAAAACACTTAACACATGGCATTAGCAACTTGGTGTCATTAATTACCAAAACCAAACTTGGGCTTTCAATCATCTCTAAGAAATTCCCTCTGTTCAAGGAAGAGGGAGATTCATCGTGGCCTCGAAATGGATGAGCTTGTGCAATGAGAAAGCTTGCAACATCTAAAGAATCCGTCACACGTGTTTCATATTTCTTTTCTACATCAACACTATAAGCCCCAATCTTATGTGAGATGCTTGCTCTTCGATTTCTAAAATCTGCATAAGCTGTCCTTGCTCTATTGTGGTAGCTTGTCGGGCCACCAACATGAAGAGGAAATCCATTATATGCATTTTTCCAATTTCTATACCCTTCTTTGCTGAATGCATCATGAGTAAAATGTGTTTCTAAGGGCTTTTGCTTGAATACAAAGCAATAGAAGCAAAATGTTGCATCCTTAGCCACACTATATTCCAACCAATCATGCTTTGTTAACCAATTCTCTAGAAACACCCTCTTATCATTTTGCTTTTAGGAAAATTATGGCCAAAAGGTTTGGTTGGGCCCTTCACCAAATAAGTTGTCCTAACATCATCTCTAATGTCCGGATGGAATTGATCATTAGCTACACGAAGGCCCGGATCAGAAACAATATGAACATCTGGGTTGAAAACCTTAATACCTTTGACTTCAACACCTTGTACTGTTTCTACTAGATCTGGACATGGCTCTGCATCTCCTAGCTCTTGTTGTTCCGTAGATTTAGCCAGACCATTTGATTCAATAACATTACCACTTTCACGAGTGCTTAGGGCCGAGTTACTTCCACTTGCAAAATTTGCACTGGTAGTGGTCTAGAAGCTTTTTAAATTTGCATAACTATTTAATTTAATTACTTTCAATAATCAGGATGAGCAACTAATCAAGCCACCAATTTGTAATGGATTAATGCGAATTCCTAGTTTCTTATATCGCTTCTGGCTCAATGGAGTTGGAGTTGGAGCTGCCGGCCTCTGCCTACTCGTGCCTCTGTTAGACCCATCATCGGCATCAGCTTCATCTCTTCTCTCGATGGCTTCATGTCCTCCTCCCCCATCCATTAGCACCGGCAGTCAGAGGGCCAGTCTTGCCGATGGCTGCTCGGCAGCTTAGGCGCAGCGGCACTGCGGGAGGGCCGCAGCCTTCGGGCTCTGGTTGATTTCCTGGCGCAGCGCGCAGTTCAGCGTGGTGCGTGGGGTGGAGCAGCGGTCGGAGGTACGAAGCGTGCTAGCGCGGAGGCGAACTGTGGATCCGCTGTCGAAGTCGAAGTCAAACCGAGCGACGAGCAAGAGAGATGTGGCGATGGGATGGGAGACCGGACGCTGCAACATGGATCGAACGCTAGTGCAACTGTGCGTCCGATGCTATTGAAACCTTGACCAGACGCTAGTGAAACATGTGACCTGACACTGGGTGAGTCTGGTCAGTAGTGATCGAACACGTCCGGTCGCTAAAATCGCTCTCTTGAACCTCTCTGGATCGCACTAGACAGTGAACCGAACGCTATTGCAACAATGACCAGACGCTACTTCAATAATGACCGGACGCTACTGCAACAAGAGGACCGTTGGGCGCCAACGGTCGAATTCAAATTATCTACGACCGGACGCTGCTGCAACAATGATCGGACGCTACTGCAACTTTGATCGGACGCTACTGCAACAAGCTTCGCAGGCTATTGCAACAATGCACTGGACGTGTCCGGTCATCCCGACCAGCAAGTCTGATCGACGCGTAGGAAGCCCCATCTTGTGCCTAACGGCTCTATTTTGTTTGGGGGTTATAAATAGTGGTTGGCTGGCCTTAGGCTCCCTCTCTTAGCACTTTGACATACTTGACATCCTTGTGAGCCTAAGCAAATACCTCTCACTCATCTCCATCCTTGATTCATCATCTTTGTGAGATTGGGAGTGATTCCTAATGCATTTGCTTGAGTGATTGCATCTAGTGGCACTTGGGGATCGTTGTAGCTGCGGAGTTCTTGTTACTCTTAGTGGTTGCCGCCACCTAGATGGCTCGGAGCAGTGGTGGAGGTCTGACACGTGTTAGTGATTGTTCGTGGCTAGCTCCAGTGATTTGTGAGGGGTTCGCCTTCCCCGGCGGAGCGCCAAAGGTAACTCTAGTAGATTGCTCGTGTCATTGTACTATCACACTTGTGGTAGGTTCTTGCGGTGCTCTTTGAGAGAGCTTGGCTTTGGATTGCCAATTAGCCACTGAATCACGAGGTGTTGGTCGACCCAACGAGGACTAGCGTGCTGGCGAGCATGTGAATCTCGGGAGAAAAATCGTGTGTCTCCATTGTTATTAATTCATTAGATTTCTCCTGATAATTGGTATTCATCTTATTGTGATTGGTTCATTCCTCGACGCGGCGGTATAAAGATCATATTCCTCTTATTTACATTCCCGCAAACTAGTTGTAACAAGCTCTTTAGTATAATTAGTTTTGAGAGCTTGTCTTATCTTTGCTAGTGTTGCTTCTCACCTAATTGAGCTCTTTAGTGTATCTAGCTTTTGAGAGCTCGTAGTGACTTAGCTATTGATTGACTTAGAGATTATAGCAACTAGAATTGGTGGTATAGGTGGCTTGCAACACTTGTTAGAGCTAGTGCAAAAAGTTTCATAGCCAATTAGTTATCTAACAAGTTTGTCTAGTGTTTTATAGTTTTTAAATTAGGCTATTCACCCCCCTCTAGCCAATTAGGACCTTTCACTTTGGGCCTTGTTGTCTAGCCCACCCAGCAGCGCGGCGCGGACGCCCTCTACGGCTGTGCTTTGCTTGTCGTCCATGAGTCCGGTGGCCACCGCTGCTTATTCTTGGAGCCTTGGACCTTTGCCACCACCGGAGATGGGGGTCCTACCTGTGGTGCTCGCCGGAGGGGGAGGTAGGGCGGCCGCCCAACCTCGCCATATAGGTGGCTCTGCCTTTGAGCCCACCCATATAGTAGTTAGCTCTTTAGCATTAAGACACGGCCCACCTATCTCTCTCACAGAGTTCTCTGTTCCTGTGTCTAAACCGGTTGTAAGCTTACAACCCGCTTCTCCTCTCTCTCCTCTTTTCTCTCCTCTACGTCAGCATTCAGCCTGCTTATAGCCTTCTATTATACTTGCTCTAAAGAAGATGGAGCCGTGTGGGGGCAGCATGGGTGAATGCGAGTGATCCCACAGCTCGTCGTTGCCAAAGGAAGGATGGAGCCGCATGGGCCAACAGAGGTGGACACCCGCAGCTTGCTGCCAGGTGCCTTCACTCCGTGCCATCATGGGGATTTAACTAGAACGCATGAAGCTTCTACTCCGGTGATACGGTACTGATTATGCTTTGCCTTGATCCTATGCGACGGGATAAAAAATAAAGGGATTAGAGCCCTTTAAGTAGAAGATAGGATCGCAGAAGAAGTACTATGAATAATGACATAAGATGAAACAAAGAGACTGTGGGAGAGGAAGGCTATAAGGCCCTCCACAGTGGGAGTGCGATGCCAGGAAAAAAGCGGGTCCCACAATAAGAGTGGGCATGGGGTCTAAGAGAGCCGCAGCGTGTGAAAAGATGGCACCGCAACTGCATTGGACTCATATTAATAAAGTAATGCATCTTTGTCCTCCGTCCGCAATTATAGCAACATATATTTCTCACTGTTCATGCGAAGAGAAATAGTTTTTATGTTTCAGGCACGGGAGCAAGTACTTTCTGCGCTCCCAGTTTTCATGACATCGATGTGAGTTGGCTTTGCTCGCTGCAATAGGGAGAGTGGCTCTAAAATTTTCTCTCTCTTGCCACTTAAGCTTTATGTTGTGGAGGGCTTAACAGGTGCTAGGGAGGCAGGGAAGTGAAGAGATGCATTAAGGGGTTGTTTAGTTGGTGAAAAAGTTTGGGTTCGGCTACTGTAGCACTTTTCGTTTTATTTGGCAATTTATGTCCAATCATGGACTAATTAGGCTCAAAAGATTTGTCTCGTGATTTACAACTAAACTGTGTAATTAGTTTTTTTTTTCTTTCGTCTACATTTAGTACTCCATGCATGTGCCGCAAGATTTGATGTGACAGATACTGTAGCACTTTTTGGGTTCACTTTTTGTGAACTAAACAGGCTCTAACTAGAAACTGCTTTCACTCGGTAGCTGGAAACTGCCACGCAAACACAGTAGCACAGGAGAAGCATGCGTGGCTCGAAGGAGTTGGATGATGTGGGTTAAGGAGATGCTAGAGAAATAAGTTTGTGGGGTTTTGCTTTATAAGAGTATAGGATGAGTGGCGAGGTGGGTACTCCACGTGGGAGTATAAAATTCTAAAAACTGGAGGAACCAGAAAAAACGTGAAGTTTGCTTCCAACTCCACCTTTTTCTTAGAGTGTCTGTGAAGCTAAAGTTGTTTGGCAATACAGAGCTGGAGCAGAGCTACAGAAACGGAAGCAGAGCAGTCCCAAACACCCGGATACAACGTCATAATTAACTCAGCATTTGCGCTTTCGTGCCCTTGCCCTTGCTTTTCTTAATTGTTTTTATTTTTCTTTATTTATTGTTCGATCCTGTGATATATAACTGTTACACTACACGGTGTTTGGAGTGGATCGACTTGGAGTTGCAACTTGCAGTGGCACCAGAGAGGAGGAAGCATCGAAGAAATTTGCATGGCTTCTGTTTGCGTGCAGGGCAAGCAGCCGACGCGCCCAGGTCCAAAATTGACCAGTGAAAACCCCTCAGCCGGTGTCTTTTTTTTTATGCCTCAATTCTTTGAGTACAAGCCGTAGTATTTGAACTCATACATAAAATCACACCACCACACGCACACAAACTCACACACACCCTAGTGCGCAAGCTAGACCTATACCTACATGAAGAGACTGCGCATGACTAAGAGATATCCAAAATCCACATGACGGGCACGTCACTCTGATCATTACGACGTATCCACACGTGAAGTTATAGATACTCAGGACCTACAAATTTATTATTGGGAAAAAAAACCCCGCGAGGCACGCGAGTGTCCGGGCATCGAACTCACGCCCAGCCCGTGTCTTTCGGTGCAGGCAACCGTGTCCTTCTCGTCATCTTGTGTGAAGTGTCCAAGCCTCCAAGCTGCCCTGAAAGTGTGAACTCTGAACAACGGTTCAGCGGGGTGCAGGGCAGCTTCAGACGTCGACATTTTACCAGACTAGTGCTGCTCCGAATACCAAACAGTAAACAGTGAGTCACCTTTTTATCTACCATGTAGAACGTTTAAACGAAATTAAACGACGGCATTCTAGCAACTAAATTTAAGAAAGAAAACTAATTCCCACTCTTGCCTCGGATATTATCAGTTAGATACCAATGTTGTATAACATCCACTTAGCACATCTAATCTAAAATTTTTTGAGAGGCTAATCTAATTATATTTACCTGCGTTCCGCTTAGGCTGTTTCTTTTTGTTCTGACTGAGCATGTTCGCTTCGCTGAAAAGCCATGACTGAAAGTACTGTTCACTGATTTGTTGTGAGAGAAAAAAAACTATTCCGACTGTAAAAACAAGCTGAAAAGTACAGATTATAAGACAAGCGAACATGACATTGTCGTTTAATGGACTATTTAGGCCTAAACAACATGGTTGCCCGACTAATAACTAATAAAAATAAACAGGCGTTTAATGGACTATTTAGGCCTAAACAACAAGTTTGGCTTACTACATGAAAAACCATATAGCCAGTCTAAGGGAACGTTTGGATCACCGAATTAAAGTTTAGGGCCGCCCTGGCTCCTGGCACTGTAGCAGCACTATGGTGGAGCCGTCGAAGCACCCAATCGCAGGCTTGTCCTACTTGGGCTTTGCTTTTTCGAGAGAAAGAGCCGGCCTTGCTACAGGGTAGAACAGGGACAGACAGTGCCGCAGCACGGAGAGCCGGAGCCAGTGCCAAACACGGCCTCAGTCCATCATGAAATATAGGCAAACATGGACTGATAAAAAAAATTATAACAAGTTCTAGACACCAATTAGCCTCTATTAATTCTTATTATTCCATGGTTAGTTCATATTTAATCCTTAATCCTTCTATTTGGCATCAAAACCAGAACTAAAGTTTAGTTTAGGTGACCCAAAGACTCCCTAATCTGTTTAGCTGCGTGCCCTCGTTTTCGTTCAGCAGTCGGCACCTCTAAAGTCTCAAGGCTCAAGCCAGTCTTGACTCTTGACAGATAGCAAGGCCCCAAACTTCGTACTCACAGTGACAGCCTGACAGGGACGGCAGCTAGCTAGCTGCAGAATGCCAGAATAGTTACCAACAGATTACAGATGCATGCAAAAATCATCCAAACTCCAAGCTAGCAACTGATGCGAAGTGCAGCACCTCACGAACCGAGCATGCAGTTAGAACAACCACCGCAAAATGCAACCTAAAACACAGCACACCAACCAAACAGACAGTCACAACAACCGACAGCTTTAGTTTTATTAGCAAGTCAAAATTTCTACGACAAAAATAGGTTTTATTGTCTACTACAAGCTCTTTTAGGTTCTACTAGCAGCACAAATCTGCAGGTAGCATTATCATCATATACCTGTCTCGTCTCTCTCGCCCATTTTTATGGCCACCTATAAATATCTCATCGTAGCTACTATGCTTACTGGACCAAAACCTTGTTTCCTCCGAGGGAGGAAACTGAGCAGAGAGCATGACCGCATCAGCTCACTAGCTGCTGGTTGCCATAGTATGGGTAAGCTCCGTAGGCCGCGGCATACATGTTTGGGTGGGGAACCGGTGAGGCGTAGCCATATCCACCGTAGAATGGTGTCCCGTAGTACATGCCATTACCATTGCCGTTGCGCCGGTGGCCAGAATCACCCCTAGACTGGAAAACACAAAATTTTCCAAGTGAGCAAAACGAATAATATTAGTTAAGCCTCATATACATTACAGCAAAAGCAATGACAGGATCGCTGTTCGCTTGGCTGAAAAGCCATGGCTGAATGTACTGTTCGCTAATTTATTGTGAGAGAAAAACACTGTTCGTTGGCTGAAAAAGTACGGCTTATAAGACAAGCGAACAGGGCTAGGCGCACAAACATGGTTATGATGAAAACACATGGTATTAGGAGTACGAAAGACCTACACTCCAGAGGGCTGCCACTGTTTCTTCCAAAGGTAAAACAGATAACCTACATCTAGCGAAACACCTATGCTGCTATCAGCTATATGAGCGTGTTTAGCTGATGCTTCTTGGGGTTCTTAAGAAGATCTAAGATGAAGCTCCTCAGCCAGATTTTCTAGTAACTAGTAAGATAGTTTCTGAAGACAACTCTCCTCCAAAGAGGGGCTTGGAGAATTTATCTTCCAAAGAGGGGCTTGGAGGGTTTATCTTCATGCAGACACTAGTTTATGAGGCTTCAGCATAACTATCCAACATGTTGGACAGCCTCAAGCCCCTAAGCGTACTTAAGATGTTAAACGCAATGTTCAGGCCGTCGATATCCTGAGAAAGCTGAGATACACCTTTCTTCACGACAATTGACACTGTTGACTCCAAACTTTGAGCAATAATAGTTTCCTAATATATGCAAATAGTTACAGATTCATGAAAAATCTAACCATTTGCAGTTACCAGATGAGATGTTCACAAAGTTTTAGTCAAAGTCGACAATGTAGGAGCAATCTAATAAGCCACTGCTGAGTGAACAGCCAGTCCATAGTCCAAATATGCAGCCTTAGACTACGCCATCTAAATGAAATATCAGATTGAAAGAGGCCTTGTACTACAGTGCAACAATGAAAAGAGTAAAAGTCGAGGCTTGAATATGCACAGGAACAAAGGTCATTCTAGTCATGTCAACTTCATTCTGTGAGGCCAACTGACCAGCTAAAGGCTTTAGATAAAGACAGTTTTATGCAGCCTTAGACTACGCCATCAAAATGAAATATCAGACTGAAAGAAGCCTTGTACTACAGTGCAACAATGAAAACAGCAAAAGTTGAGGCTTGAATATGCAAAGGAACAAAGGTCATTCTAGCCATGTCAACTTCATTCTGTGAGGAAGGCTGACCAGCTGAAGGCTTTAGATAAAGGCAGAAAAACTGTTTAGTCTATATATGTCTGAAAAGACTTGAGCCTGCCATCAGGGTGGACAAACTCTCCAAAACCACCAATACGGGTTAAGAAAAAAAAATCAAGATGAAATTGCTCAATATGGAAAGTAAGTGGCAATAGCAATTATACCATAATGTAGTTCAATACATATAAAGGAATAACACTTCGAGATGTAATTCAATAGAGAGGATTACATGCAATAATACATAAATATATGGACGTGACAAAAGGCAACAGAAATCTCAGTGAAAAATGAGTAGGAACAACATACTCCCTCCGTCCCAAAAAGAATGCAATTCTCAGTGCCCGAGGAGTTCAACTTCGACCACTTCTATAAGAAAAAGTATTAACATCAGGAGGGGGGGGGGGGGGGGGGGGGGGGGAGGGGGGGTTGGTGCAGTTGAGGCTGTCATCGCTGCCGCCACGCTTGTGAGGTTCGAGTGGCAGCAAACCGTCCGTAACGGTCTCTTCGCCCTCGCCCAAGCAGAATTTCTGTCTATGACAGGCGTTTGTCATGGGAGTCAACACAGACTTCGTCGTCACGAGCTGGCCGATGATATAGTTTAGCTTCGCGATGTTGGTCCCAACATAGTCGAAGCCCATTTGTCGATCTATGATGCCAGCTTGTTATGGCATGCACAACAAACAGAATGGTAGGGAGTGGAGTAGTAGATGTGTGTCGGAAAGAGAACAAAGTGGGTAGAGAGGTAGATGCGACTGTGGACAGTTCTCATCGAACGAGGAAGGAATCCATGCCATGGTCTAAGACAACTCACGCCAATGAACAGGGGAGTTTATTTCTTTGATGGTTACACTTATATTTAGGCACTTAACAAACCAAATCCGACTAACAAATCCTGATAACAAACTAGCTAAGGTTGTGTTTGGTTTGGGGACATGGTGGGATGGGACAGTCCCATCCCAGTTTTGAAGGATGGGCGCATCCCTCCTCTGTGTTTGGTTGAGGGACACTAGAAAGTTGGATGAAGCACCTTACATGTGGGGCCCACTCGTCAGCCTCTTTTCTCTTTTTCCGTTTCCAATCCCTTTCTTCTCTGTTCCACCTCCCAACGAACCCTCAACCCCGCAGCCAGTGCGTGCTGGAGCTCGCCTTGCCCACAACCAGTGCCCCAACCCCTACTCTACAGTCGACCCATCCCCGCCAAAGCTCATCTCACCCCGCAAACGGCACCCCACCCCCTGCCCGATCGACTTGGAGTCACACCAGAGAAAGGAAGCATCGAAGAAATTTGCATGGCTTCTGTTTGTGTGCAGGGCAAGCAGGCGATGCCTGCCTAGGTGAGTTGTGAGCAGACTACTCCATAGCCACTTTGTCATACCAGTGCCTGGGCCATCCGGCGGACCCATGAAGTCCACAAAATAACGACATTAGGCAGGAAAACAGAAAATACGAGCATATATTGGCCAAACTGAATAAAGTGATCAGCCACTAGTGAATGAAAGCCCCTTCTACTCAAGGTTCAACCACTAGTGAATGGAAGCACATTATAAAGCCAAAAGACCTAAAGCACCACTACCTCCCCTCACATCACAAGCCCCATCACCAACCAAGCCCCCTGTTATGTGGCTGCTAGGATTGAGAGGAGAGATGTTACATGGAGCGACGGCGGCTGGCGCGCTACAGTATGGCTGCTAGGATTGAGAGGAGAGATGTTACGTGGAGCGACGGCGGCTGGCGCGCTACAGTATGACTGCTAGGATTGAGAGGAGAGATGTTACGTGGAGCGACGGTGGCTGGAGCGCTACAGTACCCGCGGCGCTACAGTGCCGCGGGTACTGTTCACAACAGCGGCGGCTAGGGCTACAAGGGGCACTGGGAACGCCGGCCGCGGGGCTTCCCCCACGGCCGGCAAGAGAGAAGGTTTTTCCTTCTAATCTTTTGCTTGATTATAGATTGATACATCTCCTCTCATTATATAGAGAGGTCTGACTTGCCCCTAAGCAAGCGACTAATTAACCCTAATGGGCTAAGACCCAATAGACCCTTGACTCCTCTAACACCCCCACTACCATGCACCAGTAATGATAGGGCATAGCGAAGGAACATGATAGGGCTCGCCCCAACAAGTGTCACCCCGTCCCCGAAACATCCCCCCTCCCTATCCCAGTCTAGACCAAACACCACCACAACCAACACCATCCAAATCAGTGGCAAAGGGAGAGTTGCCCTTCCTGCTCTTCTCCTCCCCTCCTTTTGCCTAGGCAACTGGACCCCTTACCTCTCACAACCATGCTTCATTGAAGCCTTAGAAACCATGCCACTGATAAATATGGAAGAACAAGTCCTTCCAGCAAGATACCATACCATCAAGGATAATCTGATTATCGCATAGGAACATATTCATGTTAGAAGCATTGTTCCTTCCCAATATTTCTCCATCTGAGGTTCTCACATTCCCTTTCTTGAAAATAATGAAGTTAATCGGGCTCTAAGGAGTTATAATACGCCGCATCTAGCAGGAGTATGACAAATTTGAATTATACTATTATCATGACAAATAAAGCAAAATTGGAACTAAATCTGTTCAACCTGTTTACTTGCAGGGCTGCGGCCCCAGGAAAGTCGAACTGCCTGCTTCCCAATAGTTGATCCATTCAGCCCTTGCAGTGCTTCTTCAGCATCAGCTCTACAATACAAGACAAGAAAGTTTTACAACAACAACAAACAACAACAACATAGCCTTTTGTCCCAAGCAAGTTGGGCTAGGCTAGAGATGAAACCCAAGAGAGACGAGAAACAGGGAGACACATAAAGGGACATAAAGGGCACAAGACAAAAAGAGGTCACGGTTCAGGCACGTTGATTGCCAATCTCCAAGCGCTCCTGTCCATAGCTAAATCGTTGGAGATATTCCACTCCTTAAGATCTCTCTTAACGGACTCGTCCCAAGTTACTTTAGGTCTACCTCTACCGCTCTTTACATTATCGGCCCGCTTTAGAACTCCACTACGCACCGGCGCCTCAGGAGGCCTCCGTTGGACATGTCCAAACCATCTCAACCGATGTTGAATCAATTTCTCCTCAATTGGTGCCACCCCAACCCTATCCCGAATATCGTCGTTCCGGACTCTATCCCTCCTTGTGTGCCCACAACACCAACGCAACATACGCATCTCTGCTACACTCAATTGCTGGACATGTTGCCTTTTTGTAGGCCAACACTCAGCACCGTATAACATCGTCGGACGAATCGCCGTCCTATAGAACTTACCTTTCAGCTTCTGAGGCACCCTTTTGTCACAGAGAACGCCAGAAGCTTGACGCCATTTCAACCAGCCGACTGAAATTCTATGCCTAACATCTTCATCAATGTCTCCATCCTTTTGTAGCATCGACCCTAAATACCGAAAAGTATCCTTTTTGGCCACCACTTGCCCATCGAGGCTAACGTCTCCCTCCTCGTGCCTAGTCGCGCTGAAATCGCACCTCATGTACTCGGTCTTAGTCCTACTAAGTCTGAACCCTTTCGACTCTAACGTGTGCCTCCATAGTTCTAACTTCCTATTAACCCCCGCCCTACTGTCGTCAACTAGCACCACATCATCAGCAAAGAGCATACACCAAGGGATATCACCTTGTATGTCCCTTGTGACCTCATCCATCACCAAAGCAGATAAATAAGGGCTCAAAGCTGACCCCTGATGCAGTCCTATTTTAATTGAAAAGTCACAATTGGATGTTCACAAGAAAGTTTTACGTAATCTAAAATTTTATAGCAAAGTAGAAACTTACAAACAGTTCACAATTGGATGTTTATTATGATACTATGGTGTAAAATGCAAGGATTCAGATACATTATCTCAGATATACCTGTTTACAAATTGAACAAACCCACATTGCTTCCCAAACGGAATTTTGACAGAGACAAGATCACCATATTTTGCAAATGCTTTCCTCAGTTCATCTTCACTAACATTGGGATCAAGCCCACCAACATATACCTACAGCATTATAACCAGTATTAATATAGCATTTCAGTGCATCATCCTCGAATGCATGCGGACAACCATATAAAATATTGACTACAAATACACATCGATAGTATTTGGATCTGTTACAAGATAATGATAATAGTTCATTAGCTTCCAAAAAGCATTTTGAGATCACTATATATTTTTTGACTTTCTGCAAACATATTTAGCTTCCAAAAGCATTTTCACATCACTATTTACTTTTCGACTTTCTGCAAACATATTTTACCTAAAAAAACTAATGACGAAAGGCATGTGGGAGAACATTCCAAGCCCAACAGCAAGCAAAATAGAGCAAGGCTAGTATAACTGTTATCAATAAACAGATGTGCTTTAAGGTAACCAAAACCACTGAAGAGCCATACCGTCCTGTTAGTAGAGTCAACATCTGATTGCCTTGGTGGAGAAGAGCCAGAATCACCTAAAAATAAGCAATTATAAAATCAAAAGGCATGTCAAATGGGGGAATTATTGATAAAAAAAACTGCACACCTACCCACAGAGCCCCAATATGCTGGAATAGATGCTAGGAAAACCAGGCCCCAAATATTACTTATTTGAACATGTATGCATGTATTAACATGTACTCAAAATATTGAAATATAACACAACCACCTTAAAAAACCATAGCATCAAGCAATAAGGAATAGATATGCAGCAAAATTGATTGTTATAACTCCCAGTTATATGTGTGGAACACATAGCATATTTATTACAGGGAAAATTCATATGGTAACAATAAAATTCTGAACAAATAGCACTGACTAATATAAAGTCAAGATCATGGAATGTAGAAAAACATTATAGATGTGTAATAACTGGAGTCACGGGCTAAATACAAAACAATATCAAATTCTGGAAATACCTTGAGATCTTCTAGGAGTCGCTGGTCCTACACGAATTGGTCTTGTGGAACAGTATACACCATTCATTTCAGTCATAGCATGAGTTTTGTCATTATCATCTCCAAACCTAACAAAGCCGTAGCCTCTAGAACGGCCAGTGTTTGCATCAATAATAACTTTAGCTCCTTTCACTGATCGGTATTTGTTAGAAAAAAGCTCCAGCAACATCTCATCAGTAACATCAACAGCCAAATCGCCAACAAATATCGAGTGATCAGATGAAAGTTCCGTCCGTTTTTCTCCCATACTATATGATGCCCAGTTTAACTTAAAAGCCCGGTCAGTATTAGGCATTACATGACCAGAAAAATTATGTAGTGCCTTCTCTGCTGACACATGAGAATAAAACTCTACAAAACCATAACCCTCAGAAACTCCCGAGTGTCTATTGCGGATGACTTTAATATTCACCACCTACAAAAGCAGATGAATAGCGAAACGACAATTAGTAACGCATGGAGAAAACGGTAACGTAATGACGGAGCAAATCTCTCAATGAAAGACAACAAAATCTTACTTGATGCAGCAAGTACTACCACGTTATCAAGAAAAGGATAAACTATTTAATACAAATATAGTAGTCTTAACTGAAAAATTGATGACATTACTACCTTATAACAACACAACAGCAGCTGACTAGCGAATTGGCAATCAGTAATGCATGGAATAAAAGATAGTTAATGGTAGAGCAAGTCTCTCAAAGAAACACCGACATCGATTAGTAATGCATGGAGAAAACAGTAACGTAATGACGGAGCAAATCTCTCAAAGAAAGGACAACAAAATCTTGCTTGATGCAGCAAGTACTGCCAGGTTATCAAGAAAAGGATAAACCACTTAAGCCAAATATAGTAGTCTTAACTGAAAAATTGATGACGTTACTATACCTTATAACAACACAACATCAGATGACTAGCGAATTGACAATCAGTAATGCATGGAATAAAAGATTGTTAATGGTAGAGCAAGTCTTTCAAAGAAACACCAACATTCATGACCAATAGATTAAAGTGATAATCCATTTAAGTCAAATACAGTAACCTTAACTAGAAATGTTTCTAAAAATGTTGCTCACAATCCTCGTTCATGTAATTTGGTAGCACATAGCTTAGCTGCCCTAGGGGTTTAAGTTCAGATGTGATGTCGGTCAGGGAGTATTCAGACCCTGGCATAGGCGGAGCTAGCTAGGTGGACATGTGGTCCATGGACCACCCTAAAATTTAGCTCAAGGTTAAACTACAGTAGATGAGCTCTTTAAAATCATGAAAATTACACATGGACCACTCTATAATTTGGTTTTACATCTATAGTGGACCACCCTTGCTTCAGATCCTAGCTACGCCACTGGACCCTGGTAGCCAATGATTTGGCTTCAGTCATTCCGTAATGGAGAAGACTTCCAGTTAAAAAAAAATACAGTAGCCTTAACTGAGAACGTGACTACGTTGCTACGTACCTTACCAACACAATTCAACAGAATGTCACAAACTCAGTCCACATTTCCAATCATGTAACAAATTTGTTGGAAGAGAAATGACTATGTCAGATGCTACACGATTGTGCAAATCAAGATTTGGCAGTGTGATAAATTTACGTAACTACTTTGGGGTCGCCCAAACTGCAGGAATTGAAATGACCTGAAAGTTGGCGCCTTAGCAACTACCGAGGCTAGCAGACTACAAAGCGCATTGCTTTTTCGTTACCAAACCAGGATTTGCCAAAAACTACGCCGCTAAGCCCGTTACAGCACAGTATAGACGAATCAATGCTCAGCCATGGGATAAACCTAGCTGGATTCGAGAGATCCGGTTCGGATAAGGCCGGATCGGAGGAGCAGGTTCCGGGAGAGAGAGAGAGAGAGAACGAACCTCGCCGCTGGGGCCGAAGCAGCTGTGGAGGTAGTTCTCGTCCATCCAGTACTGCAGGTCGCCAACCCAGATGGTCCGGTTGTCCTCGCCCCCGTTCCCGCCGGATCCAGCGGGCGGCGGCGGCGGCGTTACCGAGGCCGGCGGCGCGAAATGCTTGACGAACTGCGGAGGAGGTGGCGGCGGCGCGGCCACCATGGGGTGGGGCGGCGGAGGGTACGGGATGACCACCCACCGCGGTTGCGGCATATGGTGGTGCGGGTGTGGTGGCCCGTGCGGGTGCGGCGAGGCGGCCGCAGCTGCAGCCGCCGCCGCGGCAGCGTGCGCGTGGGGGTGGGGGTGCGGCGCCGCCGCAGCCGCCGAGGCCGGGGCGTCGTTGGGGGCCACTGCCGCTGCCATCTGCATCGCTGCCGCCGCCGGGGGTTGGTTGGGGCTGGAGCCTGGAGGAGGGAGGGGGCCGCCGCGTGTGTCGAACAAAGCTCGCGAGGGGTGGAGGCGGAAAGAGAGGAGAGAGCTCGTGGCCGCGGGATGAGGATGCCCATTTATAGGCCGTTGCCGACGGATCTCGGCCGTGCGATCTAGGATTTCGCGGTGGCGCGGCCGTCCGATGGGCGGGCGTAGAAGACACTGACGCGTGGCCCCCCTCCAGTGGGGTACGCGGGCTAGGGGATTTTAGGGAAATTGCCGAATGGGGTGGTGCGCTGCTGCTACTTTTGTGGGTTCTTTTCTGGTTCTACGTAATAAATGGCAAGATGGGCCGGTAACTCGACTTGGAGTGAGGGTGGGTTTAGTCGGTAAATTTTTTTTGGAAAAATATCATAGTGGAGGTTTAATGCGAGGTCGACAGGGTTTTTGGATACTAATAAAAAACTAATGATATAACTTGTCTGGAAACCGCGAGATAAATTTATTAAGCATAATTAATCATTCATTAGCATATTTGTTACTGTAGCACTTTAGTGTCAAATCACGGACTAATTAGGCTCAAAACGTTCAACTCGCGATTTCCAACCAAACTGTGCAATTAGTTTTTTTCTACATTTAATACTTCATGCATGTGCCGCAAGATTCGTTACTGTAGTTTTTCATGAAAACTTTTTGGATCTAAATACGCCCTGACTGCCTGTAGATTTGGAATAGCCACTTTCCAAAAAAAGATGTGGGATGCTACAAATTCATTGATTTCAGTAGCAGATTCCAACTGTTTGGTTCTGTGGAAATAATTGGGGGTGACAATAGGTGAGAAATACGTAGTGGAGACTGGAGACCGACCGCAAGTTGGATACATGGAAATTTTGCATCGCTAGAAAATTCGAAATTTTGGCATATCCATTAGTGATAGATATATGTGGTTTGTTGCAAAATAAAAAAAACTAAACATAAAAGTTAGCATAGAAAAATTAGTAGTACTTTCCATAAGTGTTAATGTCAAATACAATTTATAATACCTACATTTTAAAATGATGGCAAAAGGTATTTAAAATTCAATTTAGAATTGAAAGTATAAAATATCTAAAGCAAGAAACCATGAAAAAATTAACTAGTCGCTAAAATTTGGGATACAATTAAGGACATTATTATTTTGTTTTTCATGTGATTAAGAAACAAAATACCTAAACAAACGGTCCATAATAAATATAGTTAGCAACAAAAGGAAATGCAAACAAATGATAGAAGTTAGTACCATTTTAATTAGTAAAAAATGGTAGCATAGATCCAATTTAAAATGTTGAAGATTATAGTACATCAAAAAGAATAAGTGCATGTAGAGGTAGAACTCTTATTTAAATGTATCGTGGACAATATCTACTAGCATTATTTGGAAATAAAATTATCACTTAAAATATGAAACAGTGGTTCATTTGAGGCAATAGAAAAACAAAGTTAACAAAGAGGAGTAGAAATGAGCATCACATATGAGGACATCGGTCTATTGTGTAGGTAGCAACATTGGAAATACGATCTTTAAGGTTACCAACGGTTCCAAATAACAACAATGGAAGACATCAATTATAATGATGCCAACTCTAATCCAAGAATTGTCATGATCTTTGTGGTTGTTGCATTCTTTTGTAAACCCGTTCTCGAGGATGTTGTTTTGCTCAATCTAGGCATTTTTCTTTATCAATATCATCAATAACTCTTCGATTTGTTTAAAAAAAACTCAATTCCAAGAGGCAAAAACATGGAAGGCCTAATTTCGGCAGTGATATCGGCATTGTACCTGGCTTTAGGTAACGGAAACCATCTATCATGGTGGTGCTAACTCGAGCATAACCAAAAGGCCTCTGCTATTGATAGTAGCACAGGAAAGTACAATTCTAATTCATGATATTAATCCCAACATAGCAAGAAAGGTATATGTAATGACTAAAGCCCCGAGGTCTAAAACCCACCATTGTTAAAACTTTTTTTATAATTCTTTGTCGGTCCTAAACTTGTCCTAATTTTAAGCATTGGTGTCTTGGGAGAAACTCCACCTTAGAGTCTAGTCGACTGGCTTGCTGTTTGGATGCTCCTAACCCCGAAGGTTTCTTTGGCAGAGATCATCTCTATCCCATGTTCAGCTCAACTTAATTGCTAGCCTAGTTTCCTCTTCTTACCCTTCATCGGACAAACCACATGATCAAGCTCTCGCATCATCCCGTCTAGCCCCACTCTCCACAAAAGGAAGTCCATGTCGCTAGGGATGAAAACGGATCGGATACGGACGGATATAACTGATATCGTATTTGTTTTCATATTTATGTCCGGATTCGGATTCGAATACGGATAGTATCAAAAATGCCGGATAGGATACGATTAGATATCGACATCATAAATATGTGATTTAAATATTCGGATACGAATACGGTATCGGATGTTAAATATCCGGACTCGGATACGAACGGATTAAAACCCCTCTAAACGAATTCGGTCTCGAATACGATCGAAAAATATCCGTACCGTTTTCATCCCTACATGTCGCCAACTGTTGGTGATATGGACTTGGGGTACCTCATCGCCCAAATATCAGCCCATTACCACTAGGGTGGCCCGAAGTTGGCGAAGATAAGGCCAAGTCGAACCGGGATACATCATCAGACACGGTGGACAAGAAATCTATTGTATAAAGATTGGGCGTCGACCTCTACAAGATATGGTAGTTGCTTAGATTTCTTTGTAAATTGATCGGGATCCTTGTAACCCTACCTCCTGCACTATATAAGACGGGGTAGGGAGCCCCTGCTCAGTTACAAGGAAAGTATAATATAACTCTTATCATATCCCATAGAATCTGGTGTCCAGGCTATTCACGTTAGGTTTTTTGTGTACCACATTAGATGATGTACGTTCAGTTGGGCCTCATCCTCGTCATCTTCGGTCGATCCCGATGGCAATAGGTTGATATAGAGGCGGTGAGGTACCATGGGTCCATATGATCACCAACAGGTTCTCTGTTAGACAAGTTTATAGATCAAAAGTATACATTTTCGAAGTTGAGACACTAAGATGACACAACCAACTAAGTTTAAGGATCATACCTGAATTTTACCCATTTTGCATGTGTCCATGCTAGTGGGATGTGCATACTATGTTGTATATATTGTGTAAAAAAGGATGTCATGGTGTTCCACTTGTCGTGGTTCAAGGCATGGCTAATGCGGACATACAGTAATAATGGTTTCACTCAAAAGTAGTTGGTCCACATAAAAATGAAAAACTTTGAGCTATTATCCAGCCAACACAAATATATTCTTGTTGTCCTTACAGCTCCCCTCCACCTTTTCTCCTAGACTCTTAAAATTTTTGTGACCTCACCTTCTCTTTCCCGAGACTGTTAGCTTTTGAAGGTACCACAGTCACATAATGACGCCCACATTTTTAAGTTTTAACCAAGCTTTGTTTTTATGATAATACGTATCTGTATTTCTAAATAAGGAAAATGTACACAGGCGCGTACAAATACAGGTACGTATGAAAAGGATACAACATGGGCAGCTGTCCTGACCAACTCGCACAGAGGCCCCTAAAGAAAACAAAAATTACAACCAAGACCCTAGACCTTGTGCATCCCGAAAGCGCCAGAGATCTCCATCGTCGACCGCCGCCATCGACGAAGACGCCATGGCCACCCTGGATCAAAAGAAACCCCTTCGCACAAAGGCTTTGATTTGAGCCGCAATAGATGAAGCCGTCGCTGCAAATCCATCGGCCGAGGACACACCCCGAGCTCCTTTGATCTTGGACTGGAACTCGCCGGCGATCGACGCCGAAGAGAGGTGGAGTTCGATCCACTTGCCATCTCACCGCAGAACCCACAGCCACCATAGCATCCTTGAGGGCAAAAGAGAGGCTCACATACCTCACGACGACCTCGCCAGAGAAGATCCAGCAACTGTCGCCGCTCCCAGAGAAATACTTCATTCGCCGGCGAAGTAGCTCCCCACGGCCGCCACTCCCGAATAAGCTAGCTACACGTCGATTGACGGTGAGCAAACCCTAGCTCCGCCGTCAAACACCGACGACGAGCAAAACCTATGCCTAAATAGAGTCATACCTAACCTATATACATCCGCACGGTGATTCGAGGTCCATCTCCCTCCGCGATGTTGGTCTGGCCAACGGAGAGGAAAAGGATCGGCGGAATCACCGCCAGAAACGACTTCCGCCTCGGGGTCACCCTTATCCGCCTCTCTGACTGTAGATGGGGATAAGAACGAGCAGCCTTTTCAAAAGAGGAAAATTTACCAGCGGTCCCTAAAGTTAGCAGGTGGTGTCACTTGGGTCCCCGTACTCAAAACTGTAGCCCTCGAAATATAACCAATTGACATGTGGGCCCCACATGTAGGACCGCGCCACGTAAGCGTACAGGCCAGGTTTGGACGCATTGGGACCTAGATGACACCCGAAGTCAAGTTCAGAGATCCAAATGATATCTGAAGCCAAGTTCAGGGACCTAGAAATGACATTTTGTAAGTACGAGGATCCAAGTGACACCTAAAGTCAAGTTCATGGACCCAGATGACATCCGAAGCCAAGTTCGGGGACCCAAAAATGATATTTTGAAAGTACGGGAACCCAAGTAACACCACCTACCAACATTAGGGATTGCCGGTGAATTTTCCTCTTTTCAAAACACCCAGCTTTGTTTTAGTCTAACAAGCCATACACCAAAGCCACTGCGCGTTTGGGTTGCTCTCACTGACGTCTTGACGTCGATATCTGGCTGGCCCAAAGACAAGAAACAGAGAGGGTGGCCTGGCGACAAATGAGAGCATCTGTGGAAAATGGAATCTCGGCGGCGTAAGCGCTCCCGTCTGCCCGTGACTGGCTTATTCGGCGTCGTGGCGGGCCAGCTCTGATGCACTGCAGAGATAAGACCCGATCGAGTGTAAGCTCCTTGGTCATCACTCATCAAGCGTGCAAGATCTTAATTTTGCGGTAAAAAATGGCGAGGCCACACGTTGTGGTTGTGCCGTACCCAGGCACCGGCAACATCAACCCAGCGTTGCAGATCGCCAAGCTGCTGCACCACCACGGCGTGTACGTCACCTTCGTCAACACCGCGCACAACCACCGCCGCGTGCAGGCCACCGAGGGCGCCGGAGCTGTGCGCGGCGGGGAGGGCTTCCGCTTCGAGGCCATCCCGGACGGCCTGTCCGATGCCGAACGGGGCAGGCAGGACTACGGGCGCAGCCTGGCCGTGTCCACGAGCACGCGCTGCGCGGCGCCGTTCAGGGACCTCATCGCGCGGCTCAACGGCACGCCGGGCGTGCCGCCGGTCACCTGCGTGCTGCCCACGATGCTGATGAGCTTCGCGCTGGGCGTGGCGCGGGAGCTCGGGATCCCCACCATGTCCTTCTGGACGGCCAGCGCGGCCTCGCTGATGACGCACATGAGGCTCCGCGAGCTCCAGGAGAGAGGGTACGTGCCACTCAAGGGTAAGCACAGCAGAGCACCGCCCAAATCTTGCACACACTTGCACTTGCTCACTTTCTCGCAAGACACCAAACGTTGACCTCACGCGGCCGGCCTGCAGATGAGAGTTTCTTGACGAACGGCTACCTCGAGACGACGGTCATCGACTGGATCCCCGGCATGCCGCCGATCCGCCTCGGCGACTTCTCCAGCTTCCTCCGCACCACCGACCCGGACGACTTCGGTCTCCGCTTCAACGAGTCGGAGGCCAACAGCTGCACCAAGGCCGGCGCCCTCATCCTCAACACCTTCGACGGCCTCGAGGCCGACGTCCTCGCCGCGCTACGCGCCGAGTATCCGCGCATGTACACCATCGGGCCCCTGGGCTTGCTCCTCCGCCAGCAGAACGACCAAAACGGCGCCGCCGCCGACACCGAGTCGACGACCAGCCTCAGCCTGTGGAAGCAGGACGCCGAGTGCCTGGCCTGGCTGGACACGCAGGAACGGGGCTCCGTCGTGTACGTCAACTTCGGCAGCCACACGGTGGTGACGCCGGAGCAGCTGCACGAGTTCGCGTGGGGTCTCGCGGCGAGCGGCCACCGGTTCCTGTGGTCCACGAGGGACAACTTCGTCCGCGGCGGCGGCGGCCTGGACGCGATGCCCCCGGCCTTCAAGGCCGAGACGGCGGGGCGGTGCCACGTGACCGCGTGGTGTCCCCAGGAGCAGGTGCTGCGGCACCCGGCCGTGGGCTGCTTCCTGACCCACAGCGGGTGGAACTCGACGTGCGAGAGCGTGGCCGCCGGCGTGCCCATGGTGTGCTGGCCGGGCTTCTCGGACCAGTACACCAACTGCAAGTACGCCTGCGAGGTGTGGGGGTGTCGGCGTCCGGCTGGACGCGGAGGTGGAGAGGGAGCAGGTCGCCATGCACGTCAGGAAGGTGATGGCGAGCGAGGAGATGCGGAAGAGCGCGGCCAAGTGGAAGGAGGAGGCGGAGGCTGCAGCCGGCCACGGCGGTTCGTCACGCGAGAACCTGCTGAGCATGGTGAGAGCGCTCTGCCGCCCAAACAACTCATCAGCTGCTCAAGAGCTCAAAGATCAGTAGTTACACTTGAACGGAACCATGAAGCAATAGTGTGTTTCCTTTTTTATAGGAACCATGAAGCAATAGTTGATGATCGATGCCAAGTAAAATTTTAGTCGCCCAATAAAAGTTGGCATGTTTCAGTTGATTGGTTTTCCACATTGTTGGAGTTGGTCGTGAACTCGTGATCGAGAACCGTTCTAGCTAGACATCGCAGTTGTTCAGAGCGCATGCTGCACCTCAATTCAAATTCAAAGAGGAAAAAAAACATAAATGATTTTTATTAATGCCATGATTTTTTTCACCGGACGAGCAAGCGCCAGTACAAATTAAAGTATTGACCCATGTCTATGAACCGTCAATAGAGATTAATCTTCAATGACATCAATCGTAAGACTGCAATACAAATATTTCACATTTATACGGGCTGTTTACTTAACTTAGTGCAACTAAAAGTGTTATTTCCGTGGGTGCATGTTAAAGTGAACTACCATAAAGTTTCCTGAAAAGTCAAATGCCATGCACGGCTAAAAGGAGGGTGTGACACGGCCTCTTTGGCAGGCCTCGTTCACTTTCTCATCTCAATCTAAAATATTTCCTCTTTCACCCATCACATCAAATCTTTCGACGCATGCATGGAGCATTAAATGTAGGTAAAAAAGATAACTAATTGCATAGTTTATCTGTAAATGTCGGGATGAATCTTTTGAGCCTAGTTAATCCATAATTGGATAAATTTTGTTAAATAACAACGAAATATGCTACAGTAACTTTTTATCTACTTTTCGCGAAGTGAACACAGCTTGACCTTTTTTGTGGAGCTTGTACGGGCTTTGCCTTTTGCACTGTAATGTGATGATTGTAACAGAATGCATTGAAGCCCCTAAACTGGGCTTCTTCTAGTTACTAGTTCATTTTAGGATGGAAAGACAAGATGAGCCTAAGGGAATGTCCTAAAGTTTAGTTCTTCTCACGTCGGATGTTGGACAATAATTTGAAGTATTAAATATAGACTAATTCTAAAACTAATTGCACAGATTGAGCTTAATTTGCGAGATGAATCTGTTAAGCCTAATTAGTCTATGATTTGACAATGTGGTGCTATAGTAAACGTGTGCTAATGATGGATTAATTAGACTTAATAAATTCATCTCGCGAATTAGTCATGACTTCTGTAATTAGTTTTATTATTCGTATCCGAACACCCGATGTGAGACCCGATACGATATCTGAGGTGACAGTTCCTAAACTTTACCCCTAAACACCCCCTGCAGCACTAAACAGTGACGCCACATTAACTTTACCAAATGATTACGTGAAGACGAAGTCGTTGAAGCTCAGCCAAAGGGTCCTATGCTGGCTTCGCCTTCAGGACTGTGCTAGTACTATAGCAGAGGCCAGTGAAGCCCCTAAATTTTGGCTTACCGACTTCTCCATCTTTGTAGTGTATTTTGAACCGGGGAGAGGAAAAGCTTTTGCTACAGTAATACACATCCTCTTGTAAGCACATCTTACTCAGCCCAAGTTGCTGTGGTTTATTTGTGTGCGGCACACACACTCTGCAAAAAACACAAAAAGTGATGCTATTGTGCTCGTGCCAGAGAAAACTAGGGCCGCTTTGTTTCCCTGGCTCAGCATCTAGGCTGCGTCCGCCGGATGCAGGGCCGTGTTTGTTTCCCTAGAGAGCAGTTGGGCCTAGCCAACACGGGCTTTAAAGCACCCCTACGCCAAGCCCCCAGGGGCGCAACTGTGGACATGCTCTTCTTGGCCATTTTTGACCGCGTGCGGGTGGCACTGGCGGGCTCACGTGCCACCTGAAACTTCTGCTCATGCTTTTGCCTCCATTTTATGCGAGCGTTGTCGCCTCTACTTCACTCTCCCTCCTTGCTTAGTCCTCTGTCTCCTCTCTCCCTTCTCCCGCTCGGCGATTGGTGACTGGTACTGGTGTTGATGGTGCATGGCATCGCATCGGTGGTTTGGGGCCCCTCTGCCGCTCCGTGGAGCATCCTCACCTTCTTTGTCTCCAACAGTAGCACGGGGAGACAGTGACGGAGATAGTGGTGGTGAACCAGGGTCCAAGGGGTTTCCTATAGGGGTTACTACTCGGATGGGACCTAGGCTGACCCACGATCTGCTGAAGGACGCGAGACAAGGTGGTGTGGTCTTCAGGCTATCAAGATCAACCTAGTCGGCGTACTAAGAAAGCTAGATTATATAATAGGACTAGGACTCTTCTATTGTAACCGACTAGGACTAGTTGTGCACTCTTATCCTCTCCTCTATATAAAGAGAGGTATGGTGCACCCCTTGTAACCCTAACAATCATACCAATCAATCCAACGCAAAAGGCTATACGCCGACTGGACGTAAAGGCTGTTACTCAATTACAAGGGCTTGAACAAATATAAACCTTTCATCTCTTTGCATTTACTGTCGAGTTCTGCGTACGCCGAAGCCCTTCGAACATCGTCCCAGGTAACCCCGTGACGAGTTGCCGGTCATCAAACACTGATAGCTGGCGCATCAGGTAGGGGCTTTCGGCGACTTCGCGATTAAGAGCTCGGCGGACCACGACAACATGATTTTCTCGGCGGGAACCACCTTCATCTTTGGCTCTTGGATCTACAAGGTAGACGACAATGGCAAGCTCCAAAGTCACCTCATGGAGATCCCAGCGCCTCAGGCTCCCCAGCCGTCTCTACGACCACGCTGGATCAACTCACCGAGAAGTTTTCTCACCTCTCGATTTCTGATTCAACTCAGACACGGGAGGCCAGCAAGAACCAAGACTCGCACTCGGACACGAGCAAGCTATCCAAGCTGGAGATCCCATCTAAAGTCCAAGCTGAAGAATCAAGCCGTTTTCCACTTGGACTCAAAAATACAACTTCAATTTATCAAGATACAATCAGCTACCTCATGCAATTAGAGCAAGAAATCCCATTGACAGGTGCCCAAAAGGGCCTGGTTTTGTCCATCACACTTGAGGGAGGCATAGTTCATTGGTCGGGTGCTCGACCCGGCACCTCTTCTACAGATTCATCCCGCCTAGTCGGCATGGTAGAGCTCCTGCCATACCAAGACGACAACACTCTTCTAGCCGACAATGACCACGGTTCTATGGAGATTTTGGATAGCGCGACGACTGTAGAATGTAGAAATCACTCAGCTCCAAGACATTCCAGGGAAGTCTTTATGGCTGGTCACCCACCGAGATCCCTATGCCTCAAGCACCAGATATCCAAGACGAAGAAGAAACCTTGTGCGACATCTCCCCCGACACCTCGGCACCAGCTGGAGAGACTGATGAATAGAAGGCAGCCAAGGAAAGGAAGAACAGAGCATGACAGGCTCGTCGTAATCATGCCTAACACTGTAAGGAAGAGTGGGAACGGTACCAGGCAGCCTGCCAAGACATTGAGCGGCAACACTTGGCCACAGAAGTCGAGTACAACCAACGCCAAGAAGAAGAAGAAAGAGAATGACAAAGTCGGGAGCATGACGCCTTCAGGGAATCTGCTTCACGTAACCTCAATGCCGAGTTCATGGAAGTAGCTAGCCACAGGGTTTTCACTACACCCTACGCTAATGTCTATGCCTTGGCCAATGAGCTGGCTGCTATAGAAAACCCAACCGATGATCAACAGCATCTCAAAGTCATCCTAGAATCCGTAGCCTTACAGATGCAAGCAGCAAGAGGGGCGTCCACTGCTCCCAACCCTTCTCGAGGGCCAGATCCTTGCACTCTTGCCAATTCTCGACAGGGCAATCCACACAGAGTACCAGCTCATTCGTGTCTAGGGCTTCAGGGTAACCAAAACAAGAATCAGGGTGCCACACAGTCCGTCTATCATCATCAAGGGTACCGCTATAATAATAGGAAGGGCAGAGGAGATTCTAAGTACAGGGATGCCAGTATTTCACCCAACAGATTCCCATGTTTCTCTGACAGACTTCTCAATGTCTGGCTACCTTACAAATTCAAGCTGTCCAACCACTCTAAGTACGACGGGAAAACAGAGCCCAACCAATGGTTATGCATCTATTCTCAGTCCATCGAGTTGGCTGGTGGGGGGGCGATGATGATATCAAAGTTTTATACTTTTCCATGGCACTTGAAATCGTGCCACTCGCTTGGTTCGACAAGCTGCGCCCTAAATCTATTGATACTTGGGAGCAACTTCAGCGCAAGTTCTATGAAAATTTCGGTGGCGTCCTCACCCACCCAAGCACTCGGATAGAGCTCACAACATGCAAATAGAAGCCAGATGAGACCTTCTAGGAATATTACCACCGCTTCATAGAGTTACGAGCACAAGTCTATGATATCACAGACAGAGAGGTGATTGAACACTTCTCCAATGGAATCAAGTACAAGTGGCAGTTTGAAAAATTCTATGATGATAACCCAGAGACCGCTAAGGATTTCAAGTGTATGGTATAGAAGATGATTGCATCTGAAGAGCGCACTCGCGAGCAATTCCCATGCAGTCAGCAGTACAATAGAAACTACGACCCTAGAGGCAATCAGGGTGGGCAGTCCAATAGAAAACGAGGACCTGACAACACCCTTGCCTTCATGGACAGGTCCAAGAAGTCCAACAAGAATAACAAGAAGTTTGAAGACCTCAAGAACCTACCCTGTCCTTTCCATAAGAACGCCAAGCACATTGCGGGCGAGTGCAGACAACTCCAGGAGCTGGGGTTTTACGCCAAGAGCAATAAGGGCAATGGTAAGGCTGATAACAACAAGGATGGAGACGATAACCCTAATGCAGGCTTCCAGCAGCCTAAGGGTGCCATTGTAGTAATATTTGCAGGAGTACCATCCTCATCTAACAAGCGCACTGGAAAGCTGGCCCTCCGGTATATCATGGCAGGAGAACCATCAACGCCTAAGTACCTTAACTGGTCTGAGTACACGATCCAGTTTTCTAGGAAAGATCAATGGACTAGCATGTCCAATGCTGGCCAGTACCCACTCGTCCTGGTGAAAGTCCTATGTTTGGTGTTGGTAATTAGTGACAATGCCTAAGTACTAATCCTATGCCTAAGTTGTATGTAGCATATGAGGATTAGTACATTCCAAGGTTGGTGGCAAGATGGACATGGTGATCATGATGGCCACACTTGGATTTGGACGCAACCCTACGTGATTAAGGCAAAGGTATATGCTTAAGGGTTGTGTTTTAGTAACCAAGATACCTAGTGTGTGTGGTTACATTATAGGTTAGATAGCCGTACTATAAAGAGGGGAATGACACGGCTATTGAACTCCTAAGTGCCTCTAGGTGTGCATTTCATAATCATATGCATTTGGATAGAACTAATAAACACCTTGAAAAATGATTGTGAAAATGCTAACACACTCACACATGATGAGATCACTTGGTGGTGTTAGCACGTTTGCGAAGGCGGTGGAGTTTGAGCGGTAGAGAGGGTTTGGGGTCCTCTCTCCCTCCCACCGAGCTTGCGAGGCGGGATTCAGGCGTTTTCGAGAAGTTGAAACGACTATTTTTCCACTACATTGGAAGTCGGAAAAGAAACGGAGGTGAACGGAGGTCACAGAGATGACCGGACGCTGAATCGGACGTGGTCTCTGTTTGACCGGATGCGTCCAGTCAGTGTTCAGCTCTGCGCGTGTTTCAGTTTGATGATCGGACGCACAGCGCGTCCGGTCATAGTCGATCGGACGTGTCCGGTCGTTCAGGGAGCATACTAGACTCTAACCGGACGCTGGCACTGTGGCGTCTGGTCAGTTCTACAGCGCGTCCGGTCACTGTTTCGTTGTGCGCTGCTCAGGCTTGACCAGCGCGTCCGGTCAGTCACGGGACCAGCGCGTCCGGTCGATCCCAGCGCGTCCGGTCTACGCGACCAGCGCGTCCGGTCGGTGCTTCGCGACTTAGCCGTTGTGTGACCGACGCATCCGGTCAGTTGGACCAGCACGTCCGGTCAACACGATTTCGGCTGTTTAAGTTTCTAACGGCTCTATTCGAAGGGGTACGTCTATAAATACTCATTGGCCGGCTCAAGGCTCTATCTCTTGAACATTTGACATACTTGTGAGCACTTTAAGCTAAGCAACTCCCCTCCCACTCATCTCTCTTGCTTCTTTGCATATTCGAAGTGAGATTGAGTGATCCAAGTGCATTTGCATTGTGAGATTGCATCTAGTTGGCATTTGGTGGTTGATTTGCTGCGGGATTCTTGTTTCTCTTGGTGGTTACCACCACCTAGATGGCTTGGAGTAGCTTGGAGGTGTTGGCAAGAGTTGGTGATTGTTCTTGGCCACCTCCAGTGATTGTGAGGGGTTTGTGCCTACCTCGGCGAAGCGCCAAAGGCAACATTAGTAAATTGCTCATGTCATTTGCAACTTTTTGCCATTTGGTAGGTTCTTGTGGTGCCTTTTGAGAGGCTCGGTGTGAGACCGATTAGCCACCGAACCACGTGGTGAA
Organism: Saccharum hybrid cultivar R570; assembly: GCA_038087645.1. NCBI lineage: Eukaryota > Viridiplantae > Streptophyta > Magnoliopsida > Poales > Poaceae > Saccharum > Saccharum hybrid cultivar. The sequence continues at coordinate 1,303,094 of JAQSUU010000191.1, read as the reverse complement.
GAGGGACACAACAGGGACTAGCGTGCCGGCAAGCACGTGAACCTCGGGATAAATCTTCGTGTCATCACTTTCATATTGTCCTTGATTAATCTCAGTGTTCGGTTATCTTGGTATTCATTATTGATCATATTGGTTGGCTCAATACTTCGCCCCTCGGTGAAACTCTTCTAACTCAACTCCGCATTACCTTCTTAGTTATCTTTGCTAGCTAGCTAGCTTTGCTAGAATAGCTTTTTGTGTAGCTTGCTAGTTGTAGTTATAGTTTCCTTCTCGGTTTGACTTGTGCGGTTGAGTAGAAATATACTAGAATTGTGAATTGGTTAGGTGGCTTGCAAACACCCCGTAGGCTAAGCAAAACTCGCATCTCGCTACTTGTTATATTGATAAACTTGTTTAGCTTGTCTTTGTAGAATTTTTAAAAGGCTATTCACCCCCCCTCTAGCCATCAAGACCTTTCATGTGGTATTGGAGCCGTGGTCACCGTTTGTAAGGCTTAACAACCTCGGTGTAAGATGGCTCAAGTTATGTTCAACCGTATTAATGGCGAGCCTCTATTCTTTGATGGTGTCTCTTCCTTTGATCATTGGAAAAGGAAGATGAAGCAATATCTAGGCAATATACATGAGAAGGTTTGGGATGTGACCAAAGAAGGATACATCATTCTTGATGAGGAAAATCTCACTCCAAATGACCGCATCAACAAACAATGTAACATGGCGGCACTTGACACAATCTACTGTGCCATTGATGACAAAGTATTTGAGCAAATCAAAGATCTTGAAAAGGCAAATGAGCTTTGGATAAGGCTTGAAGAAACATATGAAGGCACTTCAACGATAAAAAGTGCCAAACTATATATGCTCAAGGACAAGCTCTCCACTTTCAAGATGAAGGATGATGAATCCATCCTGGAGATGTTCTATAGGCTCCAAGTCATTGTCAATGATCTTAAGGGGCTTGGGGAGAAGGTTGAGGACAAGGACTTCTCACACAAGTTCTTGATGTGCTTACCCAAGAAGTTTGCCACTTTAAGAAGAATGATCTTTAGAGAGGGATTGGACAAGGTCAAACCAACCGATGTGCTTGGAGATATAATGACCGATGCCCAATACAATGATGATGAAGATGAGGTAGATGAGAAGAAGGAGATCAAGGTCAAGCAAGAGAAGCCCATTGCATTCAAGGCTTCATCTTCTAAGGGCAAGAGCAAGGTGAAGAGCAATGATGATGATCCATTCGATGATGATACCATGGCCCTCCTTGTGCACAAGATGGGGAGGTTCATGAAGAAGAAAAGATATGGTGCAAGAAAGAGAAGGGACTTCATAAAGGCAAAAGAGGTGCTTTGCTACAATTGCAATAGCCCCGATCATGTAGTGGCAAAGTGCCCCTATGAAGACAAAAGATATCATGATGGGGAGTTGAAGTTGAAGAAGAACAAGAAGGACAAGAAGGAGAAGAAAGAGAAGAAGATCTTTGTAACAGAACCGTCCAAATTATAAGAGCACAAGTATAAAAACAATCACCAAAGTGATCAAATTCTCACACTTGAGCCCATATAACTCCGGTAGTCCAATGAGATCACGAGGGATTTCAAACCAACCAACATACAAGCCAAGATCGTAGTGATTCAACATAACAAGTCATATGTTACAACCATTTCACAAGTAATTCAATATACAACGGAGTTCAACATAGTTATTAGAACTTACATTGAAAAGTAGCGGAAGCAAAGTAATTTGAAACTAACATTATTCTTATTTCAAATACATGCCAGTACCACGGTCGACTTCCAACAAAAGCATTAGAGATAAGGTAATTAAGCAGGATCATGCCCATGATCACACTCCGCCTCTACGGCAGGAGCCAACCAACTCTTGCAGTCGCCATGATACATCATAACCTGCAACAAGTGGGGATAAAACCCTGAGTACGACAAAGTACTCAGCTAGACTTACCCATCAGAAACCAAAAATAAGGTGACACCAAGGATCATGCAAGGCTGATATAAAGTGGGGCTAGCTTGACAACATTTTGCATAACAACTTAATATAGATGATCAATCATTAATGCTTAAGCAACAAGTAAATTATCATTAACATGTCATCTATATTAGCACCTGTACTAGAGCACTCACTTTATTAGGAGCAAACAATATTAACCATAGCAGGTATAAATTGAGGCAACCTTTCCATCGTTATCCAATTAACCATCCGTTCAATTTAATGGAATCTACGTTGTCGCTGCTCAAGTCAAGTGCTCACTAACCGGGAGCGACGACGATTCGAATCGAATTCCTATCCAGCTGGAGGGGTATTTCTAACACTCACCGTGCAGACCCCTGCCAGGGTCGCACAGGCCACCGTTTCATATGATTCAGGAATCGCGGGTCCGAATGATGTCGCGACCCTAAGGGCGACACTCTGCCAGGTGATAGGGACTCTAACCCCCCCTTGGTCTCACGCCAATGTCCCCAAGCACATCCTTTCTCTCCTCCAAGAAGCAACCTACCATTCGATTCCTGGCCTGAATCACATTACTCGGCTTCGCGGCCGGAACGACTTATCCGGCCAACTAAGTGTTAGACTGCGTTCAATATGACTCAAGGACGTACAACGAATCAGTCCTTAAACGACTCAGACGGGGATAGATTCACACCTAAGACCTCCATGCCTTGCCGCTTCACTATCATCATCCCGCCCGGTCTCATTTCATTTTATTAACACATGGTTCCTTTCCACGATAGCAAATATAGCCAACCGTGCCATATATGAATATCCCTACATCTCGCAGGTGACAGGAAATCATCTGACTTCTACCGCTTAAAGCAGGGCTAAGCATCTACTCGATCCTAGTCTATGTAGGATTCAAGGATTCATATAACTGGACAAGGAATGATATAATGCAGCAAGGGTTTCCAACCAACTCCTACCACTTAATGCAATAATACTTATAACATATATATATAATTAATTGCTTTGAAGATAGGAGACTTATAATGCTCCGGGGCTTGCCTGGGATCCGACTCAAGTTAGAGTATGTCAGATGAGTTCGCTTGGCGAGCATCCTCTCATCTAGCACTTGCCCGATCCTTCTATCTTCGGGATGGATCCACCAACTCCATCTTCGGGTTTGGCTCCACCTTAGGTCCTTCACATGCTTCAGCTAACGTACCTAAATGAGGTGCAACGATGCAAGTGTATGAATACAAAGAAGTGCAATAAACAAAGTAATCAAACAAGCATACCAAAGTTCTCCTAAACACCTAGAGCTAATTAACTTAATCCTCACTAAGGCATAACATAGAAGATTGCAAACACATCAATCAAAACACAAGTCTTATAAGATCCTAGGGTACCAAACCAAGTACCAACAAAGACATGTGTCACACTTCAATACACAAGCATGGCAAAGTTAATCAAAGCACTAGAACTAGAAATTGCCACATTCTGGGCATCAGAACAGCAGCTAAGTAATTTAATCATAACTGGAGATATATAACTCCAAATGACTTGCAAGAAGACATTAAGTAAAGCTTATGAAATTATCTAAATTTCATTTATAAACATCATAGCATGATTCCAAAGTTTAATATGTCGAATTTACACAAACACAGAAACTGGTCTAACAAGACAGAGAGCAAGCAATTCGGTAACCTAACTTTAAACAGCTGTAGTTTCGAAACCATATGGCCAAATGCCACCAAATTTTAACAGCAGCTAGATCATGAAATTCAAAACAGCTTTGTTATAGCACACAAGACATGAAAACATTATTTGCATAGGGTAATTAACAATATTCTCAAATCTGTTCAGAAACCTCATTTGCAAGAAATAATTATTAACTTATATTGCAAACATATAATTGGATAAAACCAACTTTACCAACATGTCACCCATGACCAATGAACACCATAAAACATAGTGTCCATTCCTAAATAAATTCTTTTAATATATTTTCTTAATTTATTTAGATAATTGGGTGGAATTATGAACACCTATCAAAATTGCTCAATAAATTCTACCAAAATTACAATGGCCTACAAATGCTACCAAAAGTATACTGTCCAAATTTCAATCCATTTGAACAAGTATATCAACCTCTAAGAAAAAAGACAAATGGCTAATGAGATAAATCATGTGAGAGCAAGTTAAACATAAAACTCAATATTTTCTGTGAACATAAGGCCATATTATGAATCAATATGATAGAGAAACATCATTCTAAGGAAATGGAACAATATTTTCTATTTTATCATTTATATATTATTTATAAGCTATTTATCAAGCTATAAATAAGTTAAATCAATAACTTGAGCATACAGTAAGCAATGACCATGAAATTTATACCAAAGTACATCCATAGCATGACAAGCCTACCATAAAAAATTCACATCAATTGGAGCAACACAACTCAAAATATGAAAATAACAAGCAATATAATGTAGATTTCCTTATTTAACAAGGTCAATCAAAACTTTAAGAAAACAGTGAACAAGTAGTGTGTTTAATATTTTTCCTAGCAAGTACAAGTCATCACAAAATTAAAAAAAAAACAAGAATCACTATTTTTGGAGTTCTAAAACTCCAGATCTTGCTCTGGTCAAGTTTAAAGGTATTTAAGAGCATTTTTAACACTTAAATAAAGACATCAGAAAACATCTACAAACATGTAACATTTTATGACTCTATTACATAGATCTCTTCTCAAGGTTTCCAAAAAGTCCACTTTTACTATTTTTGGATTTACCTAGCAAGAGATATGCATTTTAGAAGATTTACACAAAATCTAGAATTCAAAATCAGCATAAAAGCAACCCTAACTAATTTCGCTAGGTGCACCCGATTCGGTACCCGTTCTCTGCCACCCTTAACGCTGACCTGCGGGACCCGCTGCACACTTGGACCCACTTGTCATTCACAGCGAGAGAGAGACAGAGAGACAGGAGGCGACGGTCTTCTTCCTCCCTCGCCGGGGAAAACAGAGGAGCTGCCGGAAACGGCCGGCCTCGGCGAGCAGCGGCTGGCGACGGCGATTGGGGGGCTGGTGTAAGGTCCTAGATGGCTAGAGGGGGGGGGTGAATAGCCTATTAAAAATTCTACACAAGCCACTAAGCAAACTTGTTAGAATAGCAAACGGCGTAAAGCGAGTTTTGCTTAGCCAAGGGTTGTGATGCAAGCCTCCTATCCACAAGTCTAGTAGATTATGATCTCTAGTTCACACAAGTGCTAAGTCACTAACTTACACTAGTGAGCAAGCTAACAACTACTAGAAAAGGCTACCACTAGAGCTACACAAGATAATCTAGTAAAAGTAAATGCGAGAGAGAGGATTGTGAATCTTATACCGACGGTGGAGTGAAGATGTTGCCAATCACCAAGATGATATACAATCAATTAATATTGACAACAACACAATATGTAGACCAATCACCGAGAGACAAGAGACACAATATTTTTGTTCACCCGGTGTTCACTTGTGCACCGACAAGCTACGTCACCGGTTGTGTCGACCAACACTTAGATGGTTCCTCGGTGTGACCCTCAAGTCACTTGCCCCTCAAGGCACGCCCCGCAAGGCACCACAAGACACCACTCTCAAGTGAGGTAACTCAATGACACGCGCAATCCAATAGAGTTGCTTTTGGCGTCCCGCTGAGGAAAGCACAAGAACCTCTTACAAACAACCAGAGGTGGCCAAGAACAATCACCTTCTCTTGCCAACGCCTCCAACAATCTCCAAGCCGGCTAGGAGCGGTACTCTCCAAGAGTAACAAGAAATCCACCGGCTAAACCACCCACAAGTGCCACTAGATGCCCTCAAGCTATGCAATGCACTTTGGGATCACTCAATCTCACTTTTGATTTGCAATCAAGCAAGAGAGATGAGTGGGAGGAGTAGCTCTAGCTTAAAGGATGCACAAGAGTGTTAGAAATGCCAAGTTACCTCCCCAAGGGCCGGCCAACGAGTATTTATAAGCACCCCAAACAAATAGAGCCGTTGCCACTCCACTGACCGTTTTTTCGGGACGACCGGACGCGCCGGTCGAAACTGACCGGACGCGCTCAACCGCGTCCGGTCGCCTTGCGACGTCCACGTGTCCCTCAAATTTCAAATGCGACCGTTAGATCCTCCAACGGTCACTGCGCGCCAACGGTCAAATGCTATGACCGGACGCGCTGCTCAACCGACCGGACGCGCCGGTCGCACAGCACCGCGCACGCGAAGCAACGACCGGACGCGCTCCTCGCAACGACCGGACGCGACAGTGCCAGCGTCCGGTCGGAGTCCAGTAAGCTCCTTCAACGATCGGACGCGTCCGATCATGTGTGACCGGACGCGCCTCGCGTCCGATCATCCTTGTGAACCGCAGTTCCCTCTGGGCGACTGACCGGACGCGCCGGTCCCGCGAGTGACCGGACGCGCCGGTTGCAAACCCTAGCCCGCGCGCCCGATACCGCGCTGTACTGACCGGACGCGTCCGGTCATACCGAGACCGCGTCCGGTGCAGCGTCCGGTCACCTCTGTGACCTCCGTTCACTTCCGTTTCTTTTCCAACTTTTGGCGTAGTGGAAAGTAGGCATTTCATTTCCTCGAAATCGCCTGAATCCCGCGCTCGCACGCTCGGCGGGAGGGAGAGAGGAACCCAAACCCCTCTCTACCCGCAAACCACAGCGTGACCAACGCCACCTTTGCAAATGTGCCAACACCATCAAGTGTACATCTCCATGTGCTTGTGTGTTAGCTTTTTCTCAATCATTTTCAAAGGTTTTCCAATTAGCTCACTAGGCCCTACATGCAATGCACTTCATGAATTCACCTAGTGGCACCCGTGCATCGAATAACCGATAAGACTTCCCCTCTTAATAGTTTGGCTATCGATCCTAAACCACTCACACCCTCTATGGTGTCTTGAGTGTAAAACAAAATGGCCCTATGGTTATACCTTTGCCTTGAGCCCATTTTGTTTCTTCAAATGATATGATCCACTTCATATCATCACATGACCGTCTCGATCCATCGACCTTGACTTCACTTGCTCTTCACCGTTGCATTGGTCCGTCGGCGCCAAGTCTTGCTCAAGCTTCACCATCGCATAGTCCTTCGCTTCGAAGCCTCGACTTGCCCTTCACCTTCACAACCGGTCCATCGAGCCAAGCCTCATCTTGGTCTTCATCATCTTGGTCACATGAGTCAATGTCATGTCTCATATGCAATGACCACCTTTATCTAAATCATCCACTTAGATACAAAGGTTAGTCCTAGGTTTCATCAATTAGCCAAAACCAAACTAGGGACTTTCAATCTCCCCCTTTTTGGTAATTGATGACAACCCTCACAAAGATGATCTTGATAATAAAAGTTTTAAACTTGTCATACTTGTCCAATCATTTTGCTCATAAGTAAAGTTTGGACAATTATCACGAGCTCGGTTTTGGTAGCATTAGCTCCCCCTACATATGTGCATAGAGTTTGGATTGAAAGCTTTTGCACATATGCATGGATAGAAATGTTGGGAGAGTAATTCTACCAAAATGATGCTATGGTGTAAGAAATGGACCTTTGAAGCGTGATACCAATCGGAGTTGCCTTTTACACCATCCTTAGCATCATGAAGTAACTAGACATCCATCAAAACTCAAGAACCCCGTGAGATCAACATTATATGTAAAGGTTCTTGGACCACTTGTAAAGCTAACCACTTGTAAAGCTTTAGGCAAGTCTAGATACCACATGTAAACTATTCCTATGCATGCTAGTAGATCATTTCATCATCCAATTTCTATACTAGCATTGCACCACACAAGCATGTATATTGAATTTAAATACATGTGCAATGAGCAAGTCATATGAGAATGCACAAACAAATGCAACAACTTTGTTTATGAGCTTGCTCCCCCTACTTGTGTGCATCAACAAATTTTATTTACCCCTTTATCAAGTTGAATCATCTTTTTCTCTCATAAATTTTATTTACCCCTTTATCAAGTTGAATCATCTTTTTCTCTCCCCCTTTGTCAACAACTTACCCAAAAAAGGGGATCAAATTGTGGAGAGAAGGAAAAGTGTTTGCTGGAGTAGATTGAAATTAATTCGATACCACATGTAAGGTTAAAAAATTTATCAAATTTGGTTTAACCTAGAATACTTGCCAAAGATATTTAATTCGATTTGAACCAAAGACAAGCTTCTTCACTCCTCAAAATAAGGGTTATCTTGCCTATGTTGAATTAAACACTTATAGCAAATCTTCTAGATTCAACACTAGGTTTACAAGCTCACAAACATGTCATATGCCACCACTAGATCAAAATAAGCATAGAAGCAATAGTGGTAACATATATCCATCAAATTCATTTGATTTATCATGAATGCTTATGCGTACCACTTATTATGTCTACATGCTCTATCAAGTCCTTAGCATAGGATGAAGGACATGTCAATCAAATTTACCTTGCAATGTCGAAGGAGAGGCATGTCAATAAGTGGGTGGGGTGCATTCAACTCATGTTTGAGAAATCAAGAATGTTCAATTCATTCCTTAGCTTGCAAAACCTCTTTTCATCAAGTGGCTTAGTGAGAATATCGGCAAGTTGATCATCGGTGCCAACACTTTCAATGGCAATATCTCCCTTTTGTTGATGATCTCTAATGAAATGATGTCTTATGTCAATATGCTTTGTTCTTCCATGTTGAACCGGGTTTTGTATCATCTTGATTGCACTCTCATTATCACATAGCAACGACACATTCTTGAAGTTGAGGCCATAATCCTTCAAAGTTGATTTCATCCATAGCAATTGTGCACAACAACTCCCCGCACTCACATATTCGGCTTCGGCGGTAGAGATTGCCACACTATTTTGTTTCTTTGAGGACCATGACACAAGTGATCTTCCAAGTAATTGACATGTGCCACTTGTGCTTTTCCTATTGATCTTGCAACCCCCATAGTCGGAGTCCGAATATCCAATCAATTCACACTTTGACCCCTTGGGATACCATAGTCCAACATTTCTTGTTTGCTTCAAGTACCTCAATATTCTTTTTGCCGCCGTGAGATGACTTTCTCTAGGTGAGGCTTGATATCTAGCACACATGCAAACACTAAACATGACATCCGGCCTTGATGCGGTGACATAGAGTAGACTTCCAATCAAAGACCGATATTCCTTTTGATTCACCATTTTGCTATCAAGATCACTATCCAAATTGCCATTTGTGCCCATTGGAGTTGAAATTGGCTTTGCATCTTGCATTCCAAATTTCTTCAACATGTCCCTTATGTATTTCCCTTGACACACAAATGTTCCATTCTTCAATTGCTTGACTTGGAGACCAAGGAAGTAGCTAAGTTCACCAATCATAGACATTTCAAACTCTTTGGCCATCATAGCACCAAATTCTTCACAATAAGCTTGATCGGTTGATCTAAAGATGATGTCATCAACATATATTTGCACTATGAATAGATCATTTCCAATCTTCTTGGTGAATAGAGTAGTATCAACCTTGCCCATTTTGAATCCCTTAGAGAGAAGGAAATCCCTTAGCCTCTCATACCATGCTCTAGGTGCTTGCTTTAAGCCATATAAAGCCTTCTTCAACTTGTAGACATGGTTGGGTTTCTTGTCATCTTCAAATCCGGGCGGTTGCTCAACAAATACTAACTCATTGATGATCCCATTGAGAAATGCACTTTTGACATCCATTTGATATAGTTTGATGTTGTGTGCACAAGCATAAGCCAATAGAATCCTTATTGCCTCCAATCTTGCCACGGGAGCATATGTCTCATCATAGTCAAGACCTTCAACTTGAGTGTAACCTTGAGCAACTAGTCTTGCTTTGTTTCTCACTACAATGTCATCTTGATCTTGCTTGTTTTTGAACACCCACTTGGTTCCAGTCACATTGTAGTCATTTGGCCTTTCTACCAACTCCCAAACATCATTTCTTGTGAAATTGTTAAACTCTTCTTGCATAGCCATGATCCAATCGGCATCCCTCAAAGCTTCTTCTATCTTCTTTGGTTCTATGGTTGACACAAATGATGCATGCTCACAAAACATAGTCAATCTTGATCTTGTTTGCACACCACTTCTAATATCACCAATAATACTATTAATGGGGTGATCTCTTGAAACATGTTGTGGTTGGAGTACTTGCACTTGATTGCTTGAGCTTGGTTGATCACTTGATGTATCTCGATGAGAAGAACTAGCACCATGATCTTGCACTTGAGAGTCACTAGCTAGCTTGAATGGAGAATTGAGCACTTGATCTTTATCATCATCTTGAATGTCAATTACTTGCTTTGCTCTAATGTCTCCAATGTCCATGTTCTTCATTGCTTCCACCAATTGAGTTCCACCAACATCATCTTGATTCTCGTCTTCATCTTGTGATCCATTGGTTTCATCAAATTGCACATCATGGACTTCTTCTAGAATGCCACTTGAATTGTTCCAAACTCTATAAGCTTTGCTTGTAGTTGAATAACCAAGTAGGAACCCCTCATCACATCTTTTGTCAAACTTCCCCAATCTAGTGCCCTTCTTCAAGATATACCATTTGCAACCAAACACCCTAAAGTAAGAAATATTGGGCTTTCTTCCATGAAGTAACTCATATGGGGTCTTCTCTAGCAATGGATGACAATATAATCTATTGATGTAGTAGCAAGCGGTATTGATTGCTTCATCCCAAAAAGATTGACTAACATTGTACTCATGAAGCATTGATCTAGCCATATCAAGCAATGTTCTATTCTTTCTCTCAACTAGGCCATTTGATTGTGGAGTGTACTTGGCCGAGAATTGATGTCCAATACCATAATGATCACAAAGTTCTTCAATTCTTGTATTCTTGAACTCACTTCCATTGTCACTTCTCACTTTCTTGATTCTAATCTCAAACTCATTGTGAACTCTAGTGAGAAATGTCTTGAAGGTGTCAAACACTTCACTTTTGTCACTAAGAAAGAATACCCATGTGAATCTTGTGAAGTCATCCACTATGACAAAGCCATACTTGTTGCCGCCTATGCTTATATATGTTGTTGGTCCAAATAGATCCATGTGCATCAACTCAAATGCTTTGCATGTGCTCATTGTACTCTTCTTTGGATGTGAGCTTCCAACTTGCTTCCTGGCTTGACATGCACTACAAAGCTTATTCTTCTCAAATTCAACATCTTTCAAACCATTGACAAGATTGTGAGTTGTAAGCTTCTTCAATTGTTTCATGCCAACATGACCAAGCCTTCTATGCCAAAGCCAACCCATGCTTGATTTGGAGACTAAGCAAGTTGTCAAAGAAGTTTCTCTAGCATTGAAGTCAACTAGGTAGAGATTCTCATATCTAAAGCCCTTGAATGCCACATTTGAACCATCCACACTAATAACTTCCACATCATCAACCCCAAAGATGCATTTGTAGCCTAGATCACATATTTGTGCCACGGATAGAAGATTGAAATCCAAACTTTCAACTAGCAGCACATTTGAGATACTCATGTCATTTGATATTGCAATCTTGCCCAAGCCAATAACCTTGCCTTTCTTGTTATTGCCAAATGTGATAGAATCAACACCACTATTATTGTCATTGATTGAGTCAAACATTCTTGATGTACCGGTCATGTGTTGAGTGCACCCACTATCAATAATCCAATGCCTTCCTCCGGCTTTGTAATTGACCTACAAGCAAATCAATGAAGCTTAGGTACCCATTTTTGCTTGGGTCCTTGTAGGTTAGTAACTAAGCTCTTTGGTACCCAAATAGCCTTCTTCTTTGGGCCAACAATGGGTGTACCAATAAACTTAGCTTGCACACCCTTCACACCTTTGGTAAGCACATAGCAAGAATCAAAAGGTATAGCATTAACAAATTTCTTGCTTTGGTTCTTTTATTACAATTATGCTCTAGGTGCCCAACTTGCTTGCATCTATTGCAAAACCGACCATTGCCCTTCACAAAGCTAGGCTTTGGAGTTGCAAAGGCCGACTTGCCTTTCTTGGGGGTGTAGCCCAATCCCTCTTTGTTAAGAGAGAACCTTTGGCTACCCAAGCACTTAAGCAAGCGGGCCTCACCACCATAGGCCTTGCCTAGGGCGTGAGTGAGCTCATCCACCTCTCTCTTGAGAGTCTCATTCTCAACCATTAGTGAGGCATCACAAGTGAAACCATCACTAATAGTGGAGGTAGAGTTGGTGGTGGTGGATGAAGAGCTACAAGAAGGGTTAGCATTTGTCATGATGATAGGTTTATAAAAAGATTCATCAATTATATCACATGTAACACCTATATCACATGATACAACAACCTCCTTCTTTTCTTGTTGCTCAAGTAGCAATGAGTGAGCCTTTTCAAGCTTGAAATGAGCCTTACCAAGATCCTCATGGTTGTAACACCCTAAAAATTTGAAAAGAAGAAAAATAGGAAAAATATGATTTTTATATTTATTTTTATGAAGCATGCAAATTTAGAATAAGAATAATTTTTATAAATTTAAAATCAAATATAAGAGTAGAAACATGTTTGTGCACTCATGCTGTTGCATTTAAATTTTTGAGATGAGTGGTTGATTTAAATTCAAATTTGGATTTGAAAATCTTTTGAAAATTTGCTTTGAAAAATTGGAAAAAGAAAAATAAAAGAAAAGTCGGCTTATTCCGGATTTCGGCCCGTCTCAGCCTGCCTTGCCGCGGCCCGCTTACCTCCCCGCGCCCGCCTTCTCCCGCATGGGCCGAGCCCAGCCGCAGCCGCCGGCCCAGTATCGCGCGCGCCTTCCCCTCTCCTTCCAGCCGCTGACGTCACGGGCCCACGCGTCAGTCACGTCCCCTTCCCCAAGCTGCCGGCACGAAGCTTTCCAAAAACTCCACCGACCAAATCCGCCGCCAAATCTTCCTCCTTCCTTTCTTAGAACCGCCTTCGGGCTATAAAAACGGGGTGCCGCCTCCCTCCGCTTCACATTGGACTACAAATCGCAGCCTCTATCGTCCCGTGGTGGCTACGCCCGAAGCTCCGCCTCCACCGTCCGCCACCGCGAGCTAGCCGCCGCCTTCCGGTCATCCTCCGGTCCCATCTTCGCGCGGGGTGAGCTCGCCATGCCATTCTCTCTCTCCCTGTGTTTTCCATTCGTAAGCTCGTGCTCTGTAGAGCGAGGAAGCCATCTCCGGCCATGGCACCGCCGCGGGAAGCTCACCGACGGACGGAGTCCGGCCGGAGCGCCGCCGGCCTCCTCCCCGATCCAAGCTGGATCGTTGATTTTGAATCCAACGGCTGATATTAGAAGATACCCGTTCGGCTGTAACATTTGCTAAAGAGACCCTGTAAGATTTAAGTTGTAAACCCGCGATCCAAAGCGTAAACCAGAAAATACGTTTTGATTTATTGAAAACGTAATTCGTTTCGGTAATTGAAAAATACGCTTTCTGATATTTACAGTTTTGCCACTGAGTTTGTTTTAGTCATAAATTATCCGTTTTAACTCCGATTTGATCCATTCAAATTGCGTTAGATTCGTATTTGCGAGCTCTACATGATGATAGAACTTACAGTAGGTTTGACATAATTTATTTTCGAGTTTATATTAAAGTAATTATTTATCTATAGGAAATCTTAGAAAACTCATAACTTTTACGTTTTAAATCCAAATTTCGTGATCTTTATGTCTATGTGATCGTAGTAATGTGTAGAAGAGTTTTATAAACTTGTTATACTGTTAGTATTACTGTTGGTTAAGTTTTCTATCTTTAAGTTCCGATGTGAGATTTAATCTATTACTTTAATAAAGAAAATCTCGTTTAATACATAATTTATTTGTTTTAATTCCGAATTAGTCCGTTCAAATTTCAATAGATTTATAACAATATGAACTATGTACTAGTATTAATGTTTTCTTTATCAAAATCTCTGAAATTTCATAGTTTAGATCTAATTTGATTAATAACTGCGCAACTAGATTTATGAATAAAATATTATTGATTTCTCCTTTAAATGTAATTTAGCCTAAGTCACTTTTGAATGTCTATAAAGAGTATTTTATCCTATATATATGATTTTATATAGTTAAAACAAATGAGACCTATAATTTTTTCGTTTTATACAACAAAATCTTTTGGTAGTCGTTTCTTTCACCGTAGCCCCGATTAGAGTGCTTTTCGCGCCTAGCCTGTGTGTTCATAGCAATGCGTAGAACCTCTTTAAAATCTTTTCACCCGTTGTTTCATATGTTTGGTGTACTGTTCTAATTATTATTCATTGTTTGCTTCGTGTATGATTGCTCGATACGTGTGTGGTGATTTATTGATTTCGTCCAGTCGGTGAGATATACGTGGTTATCAAGAAGAAGAAGAAGAAGAACGTTGAAGATTAAAGCTTACCGAAGGATTGGTGTTTAAGGCAAGTATAGCATGGGATTATCCTTGTTTCCTATTCATCTTTAATATACTTAATTCATGTGCATGTGTCTACCTTGTTACCACTAAGGATATCCTAGTTTTTGTATCTTGTACCTTGACACCCATGGGACATTGCATTGGGTAGTATTTATGCTAGTGCTCAAGATAAATAACTATGATCTGTAACTTGACTAATGGTATATGCAATAAACGTTTAAAAGATGCTTTATAGCAACATGGCTCAAGGGGGCTAGAGCATGGGGTATTTTTGGTGCTCTAGTTTCTCTCCCTAAGGACTTATCTGTAAGCGAACATCCGGGACTTATAGTACAACTGTGAGGGCTATATGGCTCTGGCTTTAGTCAAGTATGAGGACCTTTTCTAGCTTGTTAGAGGTATTCCTTCATGGCGTAAGAACGGCTTGACGAATCGGGTATAGTGCGGCCTCTGTCCTTATGTGTATAGGCTGCGCGTTATTGTGCTATTTGGAAGGGGGGCTCTACATCTGTTTGCCGAGTGAATCTAATGGCCCTAACTTGTTAGACGAACCTTTGAAAGACTTCATAGTGAACCCTGCCGACCTTCCTTGGAAGTGGGTCAAGAGATTAGCTACCTCGGGCGAAAGGGTAAATCACGACTCACAGTGAAAGTGTACAACCTCTGCAGAGTGTAAAACTGGTATATCAGCCGTGCTCACGGTCACGAGTGGCCTTGGACCCTTACAGAATAAATGATGAACACTGATGATAATGATAATACTGATGATATTGATGCTCACTAATGATTATTGTTTCTTGCTATACATTATTCTCGTTTACATGATCATGAGGTTATTTGGCCTTTATGGTAAACTTGTTGCTACTCAATTGCTAAAAGATGACTTAATAAAAGCTATCGCAGTAAACCTGTGTCAAACCTTTTGAGCCTCATGAACCCCATGTTATATTTGTTGAGTTCGACATGGACTCACTCTTGCTATTTCCCCACATCTCAGGAAGAGTACCAGACTGTTAGATTCTGGAATTGTTAGGCTTATGATCAACCAGTTAGTTTGATCCTGGAGTGAAGGTTGCACCCGGTGTTCAGAGTTGTCTTTCCGCTGTGTTGCTCTTTAAGGTATATTTTATACTATTGTGTTATGTATATTAAGCATTTGTCTCTTGATATTATACTTATCTGTGGCTATATGTGAGATTTGTCTTCTTTATTTCACATATGGTGTATGTCTGGTTTTGTCCTTAAAACCAGGTGTGACAGAGTGGTATCAGAGCAATGCTGACTGTAGGACGCAAGCCTAGTTAGAACTGGACGTTTAGCATGTTCTCATTGTTGCCTATTTCTTGCTTCTCTTTAACTTTGTTATTTTCTCAAAGTTATGCTTAATTCTATCCCCGTTCTGTTATAAAAACCTTGTCTCTATTTTGAACCTTTTCTCCTTGTCTATTAGACGGTTCGTGACGAGAAGACTATGGATTTCAGAGGTTAAGAGGACTGAATTGTGTCGCTCTTGCTCACTTTTGACAAGAAACCATTAGCAATGCAAAACCAATTACTAGAAGAAATGGCTCAACATAGGAATTCTCAACGATGCTTATCTCAAGGTCAAGCCAACATATCCAAGGGGTCAGAGAAGATACAAGTAGCAGAAGTTTGGAAGAATATGAAATCCAATAAAGATGTTGATAATAAGGCATTTGGAGAGCAGGAACAATGTCACTGCTGTAAGCATTATGGTTTTCCCTATCTTCGAAATGAGTCTAATAAGGGGAAAATCAAGGTGGATCCAAATTTTGAGAACAACGTGGACAAGAAGAGAAAGGCAATCTCATTAGAACCACTAGTGGAAAGCAATGAGCAAGCGAGTTCTACTACATTGTCACATGCAGCCCTGATCCCCTGTCAAACAAATCCAAACCCTGAAGAGTTAGAAGCCCCTCCCGCTAAAACTACTCCCCATGAAGTAGTCATAGATGGGTGGACAATTACCTATAAGGAGTATCAACCCCGAAAGGCCAAACAAGCTAAGAAACAAGCCAAAGGGACGAAGGTGAACTTTTATGGCCAGCAAGATAGCAGCATACCAAACAACAGTTCCGTAGAGTATGACATCACAAAAGATCCAGCTAAGAGAAAGTGTTATCATTGCCAGCAGGAAGGACATTATATCAAATCTTGCCCACAGAAGAATCAACAACAGCGAGACCCAGGACAGGATGTCCAAAAGGAGCATGTGCAGGGAAATAAATTAAAGAGAAATTACATCCATGGAAAGTTGAAACATGTGGATATTTCCACCATTCCTGGAGCTAAGGAGGTCGTGTTTGGATCAATTCCAGTAAGTTCAGGAAATGCCAAGGTTTTGTTTGACCCTAGTGCCTCACATTCGTTCATATCTAGACAATATGCAAAAGATCATAACATACTTATGCTTCCAAGGGGGAAAACAGTTATGGTTGAAACTCCAAGAGGTGAAATAAAGGCAGACCGCGTATGCCTAAAAGTTAGTCTCGACATAAAGGGGGTAAATTTTAAGGTAAACCTCATTGTTTTGGAATTAATGGGCAGTGATGTTATCCTTGGAATAGACTGGTTATCTACTTGTAAAGGAGTGATTGAGTATGCCCAATGTTCAGTGTTTCTAACTACACTTTCAGGAGAAAGGATTGAGTATGAGGGTATTAAATCTACACCTGAGGGATACCAGGTTGACCCATCTTAAGGTATGAGTTATAAGAATGGTAAAGAGAGATGCAGAGATTCAGATGTCCATATAAAGCAATAAGGAATGTAAGAGACGTTATCTACTTTGGATACTGCTACAATCACACCATGTTTAAGGAATAGGAGTTATGTCCCGTGTAATAAAACCGTTAGTAGCCAAGTTGAGTCATCTTAATGTGTGGCTAATGAACATTTAAGTGTTTAGTTGCTTTGTGCTTATGTTTATGCTTGAGTTGGAATTTTGTAATGAGTGGAATGATCTCGTGGGCTTTGACCATGATTTCATTTAGTTTATATGTATAAGGTATAAGGATTAATGAAATAAATAGCTGGGTTTTGGTTATCTCCTGCTTTCTATATCTTGTCTTTTGGAGCAGCCTGTCTTTATCAACTTATATCTCTGTTCTTGGATGACCAAAAATCATGAGAAAATTCTGGACAAGAGTGGACTTCAACGTCTCTCTCTAAATGCAAGAACTACCCTCATAGTTGTTTTGGTTTGGGAGATACAAAAAGCATAAGGCAATGTATATGTGCTGTCATAAACCTGGAATAGTTTCTGATAAGTACTGTTTTTGACCAAGTTAACTACAGAATCTGGAAGTGTGTTCTATAAGCAAGTTGCAGAGAATTTTATAAGATTTCCATCGGTGTAAACTACAGCTTCATTGGATTAACAGAATGAGAGTTACAGCTGTTTTACTGCACTACTGATTTTCTGTTCGTGCGAAATTTCAGATTTCTTGTTCTTACCCATACACAGGAGTATCATTGGGATGTCAGAACACTTTTTAGCTCATCTAGAAGAAGGGTTCAAGCTACCCTATTTGGTGTCCCTTATTTTAAGGGGGGTAGCCAATGTAAAGAAGGATTATTAAGATTGAACTCTTTAGTTGGAAGTATTGGTTAGTCTCCATGATTGAGTTGCCACTCTTGAGCAAAAATGTTCTGTGAACAAGGTTGATAATTTTGGATCTATGGAGACAAGAGTTGTCCTTTTGGATAGTTCATGATTATGATCATCTATACTTGCTCGTGTTGCTGATGTTGGTCACTTGATGACAGGAAGTGTAGTGTCTCATGACTCAGGAGCCCTATATGACGTCTCGCACTAATATGTGGGAAAAGATTGATGTTTCTGCCATTGAAGGATGTTATGGGTATGATGAAGCCGAGCACTATCAAAACAACAATGTTGAAGAGCAAGTTGGGAGTGAACTAAGTCAGAATCCACAACAACGAAAGCGAAAAAAAAGCCCATAAGAAGCCTGCTCAAGGAAGCAAAGCGCAGCAAAACTATGTTAATGGAAGACTGAGCAATGTGGATATGAATAAAATTCATGGAGTTACCAAAGTAGTAGTAGGTTATATTCAAGTAAGCTCAGTACAAGTTTTTGCTTTATTTGACCCTAGTGCTTCGCATTCTTTCATTTCCGCCGACATGGTAGAGACGTGCAAGATGGTGAAGTGTCCAATGAGGAGGCCTTTGCTAGTTCAAACCCCAGTGGGAGAAATGCAGGCAGATCAGATATGCCCGAATGTCAGTCTTGTCATAAACAAAGAAAACTTCACCGCAACACTCATTGTGTTGGAATCACTTAAAATTCGCGTGGTTCTTGGTAATGGATGGCTCTGTGCACACAAAGGAGTGATTCATGGTACTCGGTGCACAATGCTCTTAACAACACTGTCAAGGAAAAGAATTGAGTATCAAGGTGGTCGACTTTTACCTGAGGGAGATGAGAATGATCAATTAGAAGATAGGTACACCAATGATAGCAAAGTGGACCATGAGTTTACTGAAGTCATAGCAGAGGAACAAATAACTTTGGAGGAGCTCAATAGGAGAGATGATCATGTTTAGGCAGATTAGTCAGTTAGGATATGAGAAATTGTCTCATGACTCTGAGCGAAAGATGTAATTTAGAAAATGAAGATCAAATAAAGACAAAGTGTCATTATCTCTTTTGTCATCATCTTCCAAATCTCGGGACGAGATTCATTTTAAGGGGGGTAGAATTGTAACACCCTAAAAATTTGAAAAGAAGAAAAATAGGAAAAATATGATTTTTATATTTATTTTTGTGAAGCATGCAAATTTAGAATAAGAATAATTTTTATAAATTTAAAATCAAATATAAGAGTAGAAACATGTTTGTGCACTCATGCTGTTGCATTTAAATTTTTGAGATGAGTGGTTGATTTAAATTCAAATTTGGATTTGAAAATCTTTTGAAAATTTGCTTTGAAAAATTGGAAAAAGAACAAGAAAAGAAAAGTCGGCTTATTCCGGATTTCGGCCCGTCTCAGCCTGCCTTGCCGCGGCCCGCTTACCTCCCCGCGCCCGCCTTCTCCCGCATGGGCCGAGCCCAGCCGCAGCCGCCGGCCCTGTATCGCGCGCGCCTTCCCCTCTCCTTCCAGCCGCTGACGTCACGGGCCCACGCGTCAGTCACGTCCCCTTCCCCAAGCTGCCGGCACGAAGCTTTCCAAAAACTCCACCGACCAAATCCGCCGCCAAATCTCCCTCCTTCCTTTCTTAGAACTGCCTTCGGGCTATAAAAACGGGGTGCCGCCTCCCTCCGCTTCACATTGGACTACAAATCGCAGCCTCTATCGTCCCGTGGTGGCTACGCCCGAAGCTCCGCCTCCACCGTCCGCCACCGCGAGCTAGCCGCCGCCTTCCGGTCATCCTCCGGTCCCATCTTCGCGCGGGGTGAGCTCGCCATGCCATTCTCTCTCTCCCTGTGTTTTCCGTTCGTAAGCTCGTGCTCTGTAGAGCGAGGAAGCCATCTCCGGCCATGGCACCGCCGCGGGAAGCTCACCGACGGCCGGAGTCCGGCCGGAGCGCCGCCGGCCTCCTCCCCGATCCAATCCGGATCGTTGATTTTGAATCCAACGGCTGATATTAGAAGATACCCGTTCGGCTGTAACATTTGCTAAAGAGACCCTGTAAGATTTAAGTTGTAAACCCGCGATCCAAAGCGTAAACCAGAAAATACGTTTTGATTGATTGAAAACGTAATTCGTTTCGGTAATTGAAAAATACGCTTTCTGATATTTACAGTTTTGCCACTGAGTTTGTTTTAGTCATAAATTATCCGTTTTAACTCCGATTTGATCCATTCAAATTGCGTTAGATTCGTATTTGCGAGCTCTACATGATGATAGAACTGTACAGTAGGTTTGAGATAATTTATTTTCGAGTTTATATTAAAGTAATTATTTATCTATAGGAAATCTTAGAAAACTCATAACTTTTACGTTTTAAATCCAAATTTCGTGATCTTTATGTCTATGTGATCGTAGTAATGTGTAGAAGAGTTTTATAAACTTGTTATACTGTTAGTATTACTGTTGGTTAGGTTTTCTATCTTTAAGTTCCGATGTGAGATTTAATCTATTACTTTAATAAAGAAAATCTCGTTTAATACATAATTTATTTGTTTTAATTCCGAATTAGTCCGTTCAAATTTCAATAGATTTATAACAATATGAACTATGTACTAGTATTAATGTTTTCTTTATCAAAATCTCTGAAATTTCATAGTTTAGATCTAATTTGATTAATAACTGCGCAACTAGATTTATGAATAAAATATTATTGATTTCTCCTTTAAATGTAATTTAGCCTAAGTCACTTTTGAATGTCTATAAAGAGTATTTTATCCTATATATATGATTTTATATAGTTAAAACAAATGAGACCTATAATTTTTCCGTTTTATACAACAAAATCTTTTGGTAGTCGTTTCTTTCACCGTAGCCCCGATTAGAGTGCTTTTCGCGCCTAGCCTGTGTGTTCATAGCAATGCGTAGAACCTCTTTAAAATCTTTTCACCCGTTGTTTCATATGTTTGGTGTACTGTTCTAATTATTATTCATTGTTTGCTTCGTGTATGATTGCTCGATACGTGTGTGGTGATTTATTGATTTCGTCCAGTCGGTGAGATATACGTGGTTATCAAGAAGAAGAAGAAGAAGAACGTTGAAGATTAAAGCTTACCGAAGGATCGGTGTTTAAGGCAAGTATAGCATGGGATTATCCTTGTTTCCTATTCATCTTTAATATACTTAATTCATGTGCATGTGTCTACCTTGTTACCACTAAGGATATCCTAGTTTTTGTATCTTGTACCTTGACACCCATGGGACATTGCATTGGGTAGTATTTATGCTAGTGCTCAAGATAAATAACTATGATCTGTAACTTGACTAATGGTATATGCAATAAACGTTTAAAAGATGCTTTATAGCAACATGGCTCAAGGGGGCTAGAGCATGGGGTATTTTTGGTGCTCTAGTTTCTCTCCCTAAGGACTTATCTGTAAGCGAACATCCGGGACTTACAGTACAACTGTGAGGGCTATATGGCTCTGGCTTTAGTCAAGTATGAGGACCTTTTCTAGCTTGTTAGAGGTATTCCTTCATGGCGTAAGAACGGCTTGACGAATCGGGTATAGTGCGGCCTCTGTCCTTATGTGTATAGGCTGCGCGTTATTGTGCTATTTGGAAGGGGGGCTCTACATCTGTTTGCCGAGTGAATCTAATGGCCCTAACTTGTTAGACGAACCTTTGAAAGACTTCATAGTGAACCCTGCCAACCTTCCTTGGAAGTGGGTCAAGAGATTAGCTACCTCGGGCGAAAGGGTAAATCACGACTCACAGTGAAAGTGTACAACCTCTGCAGAGTGTAAAACTGGTATATCAGCCGTGCTCACGGTCACGAGTGGCCTTGGACCCTTACAGAATAAATGATGAACACTGATGATAATGATAATACTGATGATATTGATGCTCACTAATGATTATTGTTTCTTGCTATACATTATTCTCGTTTACATGATCATGAGGTTATTTGGCCTTTATGGTAAACTTGTTGCTACTCAATTGCTAAAAGATGACTTAATAAAAGCTATCGCAGTAAACCTGTGTCAAACCTTTTGAGCCTCATGAACCCCATGTTATATTTGTTGAGTTCGACATGTACTCACTCTTGCTATTTCCCCACATCTCAGGAAGAGTACCAGACTGTTAGATTCTGGAATTGTTAGGCTTGTGATCAACCAGTTAGTTTGATCCTGGAGTGAAGGTTGCACCCGGTGTTCGGAGTTGTCTTTCCGCTGTGTTGCTCTTTAAGGTATATTTTATACTATTGTGTTATGTATATTAAGCATTTGTCTCTTGATATTATACTTATCTGTGGCTATATGTGAGATTTGTCTTCTTTATTTCACATATGGTGTATGTCTGGTTTTGTCCTTAAAACCGGGTGTGACAATGGTCTTCCACTAGACTCTCATGAGTGGTCTTAAGCTCACTAAGAACTTTCTAAAGTATTGCTACTTTCATTGAAAGCTTCTTACACTCCTTGTTCTTGGCAATAGCTATGTCTCTAGTTTGTTGCATCAAGTCATATAGTTGTTCTTTAGTTGGTTCATCATCATCATTTTCATTATCATTATCACTATCATGAGCATATTCCATTTCACTTTCATCATCACTCTCATCATATAATACCTTAGCTTCTTTAGCCATGAAGCATGAAGAGGATGAATCAAATAGTGATGGCTTCTTGTTGATAGCAATGGAAGCAAAAGCCTTGTTGGATGATTCTTCTTCTTCTTCATCATCATCACTTTCCCAAGTGGCCACATAGACTCCATTTTTGCCTTTCTTGAATGTCATCTTGGCCTCTCTCTTCTTCTTCTCAAACTTGCCCCTCTTATTGTTCTTCTTCTTGTCATAGGGACATTCGGCTTGAAGATGTTCGGTGCTATCACAATTAAAGCACTTCCTTTGTTGCTCATTGCTCTTGAAATTGTCATTTCTCTTTTTGAAGCCTCTTCTTTTGATAAACATTTTGCCAATGTTTTTGACAACTAGAGCAAGTGCCTCATCATCAACTTCCAATTCTTCATCTTCTTCACTGTCATCTTCTTCTTGAATTGAAGCTTTGCCCTTTGAGGAGGTGGCCTTGAATGCCACAGTCTTCTTCTTCTTTTCATCCTCCTTCTCATCAATATCTTGATCATACTTGTCAAAGGTCAATACCTCTCCAAGCAAATCATTGGGCTTCATTGTTTCAAGCCCATCTCTTTGTAGCATCATGATCAACATCTTGAATCTTTTAGGTAAGCTCAACAAGAACTTGTGGCAAAAATCTTGGTCTTGAGTCTTGTGCCCTAAGCTCTTGAGATCATTCACAATGACTTGCAATCTATGAAACATCTCTAAGATTGCTTCTTCTTCTTTCATCTTGAAGTTCTCAAACTCACTCTTGAGCCCATATAGCTTGGCACTCTTTACAACCTTAGTGCCCTCATATGTTTCACTTAACCTTGTCCACACTTCATTTGCCAATTCCAAATCCTTGATGCCCTCAAATACTTTTGTGTCAATATTATTGTAAAGTGTATTGAGAGCCATTCTATTGCATGTTCTATTTGCTCTATCTTCATCGGTGAGATGATCAGGATCAATGATAGCAAAATCATTCTCGGTGACTTGCAATACTCTCTCATGAATAGAACCAAGGTACATTGTCATTTTTCTCTTCTAATGAGCAAAAGAACTAACACCATCAAAGAACGGTGGCTTGCCCCCAACATGATTGAACACAATTTGAGCCATTTTTCACACCGAAGGATGTTAAGCCTTGATTAAAATGGTGACCACAGCTCCGATACCACTTGTAAGGTCCTAGATGGCTAGAGGGGGGGGGGTGAATAGCCTATTAAAAATTCTACACAAGCCACTAAGCAAACTTGTTAGAATAGCAAACGGCGTAAAGCGAGTTTTGCTTAGCCAAGGGTTATGATGCAAGCCTCCTATCCACAAGTCTATTAGATTATGATCTCTAGTTCACACAAGTGCTAAGTCACTAACTTACACTAGTGAGCAAGCTAACAACTACTAGAAAAGGCTACCACTAGAGCTACACAAGATAATCTAGTAAAAGTAAATGCGAGAGAGAGGATTGTGAATCTTATACCGACGGTGGAGTGAAGATGTTACCAATCACCAAGATGATATACAATCAATTAATATTGACAACAACACAATATGTAGACCAATCACTGGGAGACAAGAGACACAATATTTTTGTTCACCCGGTGTTCACTTGTGCACCGACAAGCTACGTCACCGGTTGTGTCGACCAACACTTAGATGGTTCCTCGGTGTGACCCTCAAGTCACTTGCCCCTCAAGGCACGCCCCGCAAGGCACCACAAGACACCACTCTCAAGTGAGGTAACTCAATGACACGCGCAATCCAATAGAGTTGCTTTTGGCGTCCCGCCGAGGAAAGCACAAGAACCTCTTACAAACAACCGGAGGTGGCCAAGAACAATCACCTTCTCTTGCCAACGCCTCCAACAATCTCCAAGCCGGCTAGGAGCGGTACTCTCCAAGAGTAACAAGAAATCCACCAACTAAACCACCCACAAGTGCCACTAGATGCCCTCAAGCTATGCAATGCACTTTGGGATCACTCAATCTCACTTTTGATTTGCAATCAAGCAAGAGAGATGAGTGGGAGGAGTAGCTCTAGCTCAAAGGATGCACAAGAGTGTTAGAAATGCCAAGTTACCTCCCCAAGGGCCGGCCAACGAGTATTTATAAGCACCCCAAACAAATAGAGTCGTTGCCACTCCACTGACCGTTTTTTCAGGACGACCGGACGCGCCGGTCGAAACTGACCGGACGCGCTCAACCGCGTCCGGTCGCCCTGCGACGTCCACGTGTCCCTCAAATTTCAAATGCGACCGTTAGATCCTCCAACGGTCACTGCGCGCCAACGGTCAAACGCTATGACCGGGCGCGCTGCTCAACCGACCGGACGCGCCGGTCGCACAACACCGCACGCGCGAAGCAACGACCGGACGCGCTCCTCGCAACGACCGGACGCGACAGTGCCAGCGTCCGGTCGGAGTCCAGTAAGCTCCTTCAACGATCGGACGCGTCCGATCATGTGTGACCGGACGCGCCTTGCGTCCGATCATCCTTGTGAACCGCAGTTCCCTCTGGGCGACTGACCGGACGCGCCGGTCCCGCGAGTGACCGGACGCACCGGTTGCAAACCCTAGCCCGCGCGCCCGATACCGCGCTGTACTGACCGGACGCGTCCGGTCATACCGAGACCGCGTCCGGTCACCTCTGTGACCTCCGTTCACTTCCGTTTCTTTTCCAACTTTTGGCGTAGTGGAAAATAGGCATTTCATTTCCTCGAAAACCACAGCGCGACCAACGCCACCTTTGCAAATGTGCCAACACCATCAAGTGTACATCTCCATGTGCTTGTGTGTTAGCTTTTTCTCAATCATTTTCAAAGGTTTTCCAATTAGCTCACTAGGCCCTACATGCAATGCACTTCATGAATTCACCTAGTGGCACCCGTGCATCGAATAACCGATAAGACTTCCCCTCTTAATAGTTCGGCTATCGATCCTAAACCACTCACACCCTCTATGGTGTCTTGAGTGTAAAACAAAATGGCCCTATGGTTATACCTTTGCCTTGAGCCCATTTTGTTTCTTCAAATGATATGATCCACTTCATATCATCACATGACCGTCTCGATCCATCGACCTTGACTTCACTTGCTCTTCACCGTTGCATTGGTCCGTCAGCGCCAAGTCTTGCTCAAGCTTCACCATCGCATGGTCCTTCGCTTCGAAGCCTCGACTTGCCCTTCACCTTCACAACCGGTCCATCGAGCCAAGCCTCATCTTGGTCTTCATCATCTTGGTCACATGAGTCAATGTCATGTCTCATATGCAATGACCACCTTTATCTAAATCATCCACTTAGATACAAAGGTTAGTCCTAGGTTTCATCAATTAGCTAAAACCAAACTAGGGACTTTCAGCTGGCTGGCTTCGCGGCTGTGAGACGCGTCCGCGCGCGCTTGCGGTGTGAGCTGAGGTGGCCCGTGGCCTCCTGGCCACGGATGCAGGCGACTGCGGTGGCGGCCATCTGTGGCAGGCGACTACCGGCGGTGGCAGGTCGAGGAGAAAGGTCGTGCGAGCATCAGTAGTTCCATGCATATCTAAGGGGCCGCATGGCTTAGCTCGAGGTGATCCACGGCCGCTTGGCCATGGAGCTCTGCTTCTGCCGGCAATGGCGGTAGCGACCGCATTCATGCGAGAAGGAGCAATGCCGGTGGCGGCCGAGGGGCGGGAAAACCCAAGGAGGCTTGCGCGTGCCCGTAGAGGTGCTCGACCCAGCCCAGGGCAGCCCGAGGTGGCCCAGCCGCGTTTGTCGGAGGTGGCCCAGCCGCGTTTGTCGGCGGCGGCGCCTGAGAGGAGGGAACTCCCATGGACGGACTGCTCCGGTGGGTTCCGGTCTAGCCAAGACACGCAGAGCGTGGAGGAGGAGGAGGCGAAGGTGATGGTGTGAGCTTTCGAGCATGGGGAGGGACAGAGACGCGGTGGCATGGAGCTTGGCTGGCTTGGCAATGGCGGCCACGACCACGGTGGCGTGCGCGCGCGAGCAGGGACGGAGAGGCAGGTGAGGGTGAGTGAAAAGGCTTGGAATAGAGCTTGGCAAGTGCTCTGGTGCTCCCCACATCGAGCGAGGCGCAGGAGCACGCGTCGTCCATGGCAGACGCCCACTCGCACATGGTGGACACGCACCCAACACGCGGCGCCCTCAGAGGCAATTTTCCGAACAGGTGGTGGGCAACCGAGTGTCCGACGTGGGAGTCAATTTTGGGCCATTTCCGGGCTAAATCTGGACATGGGCCCAATACAAAGTTTGAAGCCCGTTCAAAGCTCTATGACTTTCCTTTAGGGAGCAAAGTCATTAGAGCTGTAGATTAGGAGATAATCAGTCTCCAAATCACCAGTGTCAACATGTCAAGCTAGGGCTCGGTTTTGGGATTTTGCAATGCCAAACTTGGTCAAATTGATCCCAACTTTTTACATGTTGTTCTCCATAACATAAACTCCAACTTTTGTTAAGGGGTCAAATCATGTTGGTTAGCAAAATCATGAGAACGCGGGATGCCAACGTCGATGTTACCGAAATTAGGGCTTAAAAATGGCTAAGTGCTGAAATCAGCCCTAAAACTGCCTTGTGGGCCCTGTTTGAGCATGTTCCACACATTTTCATGACTTGACTCTTAAACAAAGTTTGTTCCTTATAAAATTCTCCACAACTTTGTCAAAGGGTGCATAGTCATGCAAAGCTTCTAGGTCACACTTTTGAAATGGTCAAACAAAAGGGTTCTAGGGTCCATACATGGTCAACCATCACTTAGAAGCACATTTAGGCAAAATGATCAACATGAACATTGTTCCATTAAGTTCCCTAAGTGTAGTTAAGGTATTGTAGAGTTCATCTAGAGTCATTTGGACAGTTTGCAAGGTTTGGTGGATGTTCTATAGTTACATTAACTTAATGGGGCAAATTCCAATAGGAATGGAACTTATCATTTCATGTGACTTTTTGATTCCAAACTCCATGAAACTTTTCCAGGGCTTAAGATAGATAGTTATTGAGGTGGGACAAGTGAAGATACTTTGATAACAACACCCAAGCATATATCTTTTAATTGAGCCTATATGTAAGCAAGGGTGCAATATCCAAGTTTAGGTTAGGGCTTATTTCCATAGGTTTGACTTTGACATCGTCATCTCCACTAATCTATCATGTTTGAGCTTAACCCCACTACTTAATTGGTGATAAACTCCTGGGGTGTTATAGCCCTCCCCCCTTAAAAGAATCACGTCCTGAGATTCGGAATGGAAGATCTTTTAAGGAAGAGAGACACGTTATCTTGTTCCCAACATCTGCTATAGCATTCAGCTATAAAACTTCAACATCGGTGAACAATTTGGCCACAGGCACTTTCTGTTACTTACTCTTCATGGTAAAATTTGTCTAAAGAATTTCCTTCATTGACTTTGATGATGCATTGTTACTTTGGGAGGAATCCAAGATAGCACAGTACTGCATTCTTAAAGTACGGAGATCGTTTGGTCCATGAGTGAACCACTCACAAGTATCTAACTTACTAATGACCACAACATAGGCCATATGAACTGGACTCTAGACCGAAATATTCAGAAGTATATTCGTTGAAATGATTCTATGTCCACACAGTTTGAAAAGTAGTCCTCTACCGTAATGGCTTGAGTACAACCTTCCAAAGTGCTGAGATCATAGACGACAAACATACTCTGAGGCTAGAGGATACTGACTAACCAATAGACAGGGTCTATGTTGGTCATAGATGTTCAATCCTTCTGATATCACTAATGAAAAACTACTTAAGGTTCCATGTGTGCAGTTCTCTTTCTCTGATGACAACACTGTATTATCTGGGTCTATCGAGGAGTTAGTGAATGTGATAGCTGACTCTGTCGGCTTCGTATTTCTGCCAACAGCTATCTAGAAGATTCTTTTAACCAAAGATAACAGTTATCTGGGTTGAAGCAGATGCAACCTCTTGGGTAAAAACATTTATAAGGTACTAAGGTATGTCATCATTGGAAAATTAGTATCAAAGCAAAATGTAGGGAGGCCTTAAGGACAACAAAAGTTGTAATATTTACTAAACCGCGGGAAGTAGTCTACCACCAAGCGATTGAGTAAAATTTTCCTTTGTGACTTAGTTGCACTATAAGTTGAGTTGACTTGTAGTGTAGGAACTTTGTCAGGCCAACCTTTCACCTTGAGGCTTCCTTTTTAGGATCAAACGACAGCTCTAAGATGGAAATCTGTGGTTTGACACTTTTCAAATTGCTTTTGATTCGCGAGGGTATAAATTGATTTGCAGAAACCAAGGCTGCTCGTACATTAGGGATATGAGAAAGCAAAAGCAAATGAAAGAGTGTAAACTAGTATCTGTGAGACCTCAAAAGGGCCATCCAACAGCAGATCTCGACTATTAAATTACATATCAATTCGAGGATGCACACGCTTTGAACTTGCGGGTTACTTTTGCAAGGCAAAACACATACTTTCTCTACTTCTTCACCTTAGCTGAGAGAACACCTTGCACTATCTGTGTGATTGTCCAAGATGGAATTGACTTGATCACAATGGCTCTAGAAGATAGAGTATCTCTCCAGTTATTGGCTAGTTGATTAACTTCTTGTTGGTTATTGCTCTGTAAGACATGGCCTTCGTAGCTACCAAAGAGTCGTTACCTAGCTGGAGATTAACCTTCCTATTGGTAACTAATCAGTTGTCTCTCAACACTAAAAAGTTCAAAATCTTCACTCTTGACCACAACAACTGTGGTTGATGCAGAATAGATGGTTGCCATCGAAGTTGGCAAATACGAAGTTATTCTAGAGATGGTTGCTTTCGATTGTATGGTCATTATGCACCCAAGATTGCGACTTGGATAGCTCTGGTCATATGCACAATGCGATAATCGATTCTCATCCCACAGATAACTTGTCCAACATTAAGTGTTGTGTGCCCTTTTTATCCAACAGAGATGAGATACTTTGCTCACTAGATGTCGTTCGTCAATACTGGGACAATTAAGCAAAGTCACTTGTCTACCACCTCTTGTAGTCCATTAACGTTTATGTCGGTGACCTATTCTTCAAAGGTTATCCTCTTAGCAACTTCAGAAGGAAACTCCACTACTTTCGGTCTAAGATATGGATCTTATGATACAATATGGAGAGATAACCAAGAAACAGTTCACATGAGAATAACACGTTGATGTTGTTCCGCAATGGATCATAACTAGAAACCACGATACCAGCGCGTGCCGAGCAGCACAACCTTGTGTCGGCCACCCACAGGAGGCTCTCGGTTTCGTCGTGGCACCGTCAGTTGCTACTCATAACACCATTACCGATCACACCACCCAGGTGAAATTTCAAGTGAAACAATTTGGGTGGTAAAAATAAGCATTATACAAGGGAGGGATAGCAAGCAAAGGTAGTCACCAGGTTTGGAATTAACCAGGAGGTGATTCGAAGATTAAAACATAGCACAAGAGAACATAGCTCTATTGCCGAATGCGACTAAGCATGAGATTTTTACTTGATTCCACTCACGCCTAGCGTTGATGAAAGTTAACTTGGTTGGTCAGCCAATAAGGGTCTTCACAAAAAGGATTGGAAAACATCCATGGCTTATACAAACATATAGGAGAACTCAACTTTGGGCCTTCGGTCAAGCAAAGGCATGGATACAAGCACTCAAGGCAAGCAACCATGTCTACAGGCTCAGGCTCCTAAGAGAGAAACCTAATTGAAGACAACAACCATATAATTACGTAACGTGAATGTTGTTCTAGGATAAAGCTATGCGACCCTCGTATGCTCACCGAGGACAAACGAGGTGACAACTAGGGCACTACCTAGATAACAACATACATACAACATCAGTCAAGCAGACATCTGAGAAAAATTCAAACGTTTGAGCTTAAGCAAACAATTCAAAGCACAAGGCTCACCTAATATAAGCATTCATCTCAAGCACTAACTAACTACAAGTTTAGCTCAAAACAAACGCTAGCTAAGGTGACTAACTTAACATGTGCATAGAATCTAGATAGCAGCATAGTAACTACTTATTCCAACCATAACTAAGGTTGTAGACCTTCTATAAAGGTGATCCTAGACTTTCTAGATAACTTAGGACGATGACTACACTTTAGTTATTCATACCAAAAGCAAATTCATAGACTAACATGACCAAAAATGCTAATGTTTCAGATCTGTACCAATATGGACAGAAAACTAACATGAACTTCAAAAATACAAAACTGGAGTTCTAGGGACACAACAAGGCTGAGCCTTAACTTTATGTAAAGCTTATTAAGTTGTCTATAACTTTCTTATTATCATATTAAGATGATTCTATATCTAACAAGGCCAAACAAGACAAAGAAGGCATCTCTGCCCAGATTTGGACAGATTCTGTCATTCCACTTTACAAGCTCATAAGTAGAGATTTAGACCACCCCAATTGGTGCTATAGGACAATTTGGAAAGCTTAGAAAAAGTACTACACTTCTTCTATTATCTCCAAGACATGATTCCATATGCACATAGGTCAAACAAACCAAGCATTTAGATCTATTCAGGGCATAAACAAAACCTGACAGTAAACTTCTAAAGGTCATAACTCCCAAACCATAAGGCTTAGTGTCATGAAATTTTAGGACAAGCTAGATAAGTAAGTTAGCTACAACTTTGGTATTCTCCATAACTACAGAAAACACCATTATGACCACAAAATCATCACTATAACAGAAAATATTCTAGCAGCCAACGCTCACAAGCAAACAAAGCTTGCCTTTGTTCTACTTAACAAGAGAGCACACGAACATGTTATTCTAGTAGCTCTAAATTTTTGTTACCTTAGACCAACATGAATTTAATTCATTCATGAGAATCCATAATTACTTAAGTGAGGTCTAAAGCATTGGCAAACGCTTGGGTGGGCAACATAGAGTAAGGCATTCTTGTTTAGCTTCACACAAGAAAGATAGTGTACTACAATGATCACAAGTTACTTAATATAGAACAAGGGCGAGAGGAGCATCGCTATGCATAAGGCAACAATCATGAAGATGCATGCTTCATCCTATTCGTCCTCACAAGATTGCCAACCTAAGGTGGCGATCACGTTCTATGTCGGTGGCATAACACGCACTCTCTCGATATATAGCTAGTCGTCAGCTACATTCGACTTACGCATTCATGGTTAGCGTACCTGCAGAAAAGTTTCATTGCAGCCCAACATTTCCCAATATAGCACACAATGAAAGCAGAGAAGTAAAATTCTAAGTACTCCCATGTACATATACCCCCGTATATATACAGGTAGCACCAAAACTACCCGAATCATTCAATCACCCACAATTAAGTACCTTCATATATACATGCGTGTAACATGTAAATAATCCAATAACCAAAACTAGCTCTCCCCTAGACCGAGGGTTGGACGGTCATGCTCTCACAACTCACACTTACCTGAGCGTAGGTGCGATGTTGCATAAAAATAAACTAGCAACATATATGGCTATTTCATATATGAAGGCTACCTCCAATCTTACACACCGGGTAGCATAGTGTGGGAGAGTCATCACACATACATACCTTGGCCTGGGCGTAGATGCATAAATGAAAAACCCCCAAGTTAGTACTTATATAAGCCACCTAATAATCCTTATATGGGCATAAGGAAATTGACCACTGACATACTAGGTTTAGAATTCAGATTTCACAAACCTATATATAGCTATAAGTTGATAAAACTGATTTTATAAAACAAAACCTTTGTTTTAAATACACATACGACAAGTTTAATGTTGAATCTTGCTCCGATACCAGCTGTAACGGAACCGTCCAAATTATAATAGCACAAGTATAAAAACAATCACCGAAGTGATCAAATTCTCACACTTGAGCCCATATAACTCCGGTAGTCCAATGAAATCACGAGGGATTTCAAACCAACCAACATACAAGCCAAGATCGTAGTGATTCAACATAACAAGTCATATGTTACAACCATTTCACAAGTAATTCAATATACAACGGAGTTCAACATAGTTATTAGAACTTACATTGAAAAGTAGCTGAAGCAAAGTAATTTGAAACTAACATTATTCTTATTTCAAATACATGCCAGTACCACGGTCGACTTCCAACAAAAGCATTAGAGATAAGGTAATTAAGCAGGATCATGCCCATGATCACACTCCGCCTCTACGGCAGGAGCCAACCAACTCTTGCAGTCGCCATGATACATCATAACCTACAACAAGTGGGGATAAAACCCTGAGTACGACAAAGTACTCAGCTAGACTTACCCGTTAGAAACCAGAAATAAGGTGACACCAAGGATCATGCAAGGCTGATATAAAGTGGGGCTAGCTTGACAACATTTTGCATAACAGCTTAATATAGATGATCAATCATTAATGCTTAAGCAACAAGTAAATTATCATTAACCTATCATCTATATTAGCACCTGTACTAGAGCACTCACTTTATTAGGAGCAAACAATATTAACCATAGCAGGTATAAATTGAGGCAACCTTTCCATCGTTATCCAATTAACCATCCGTTCAATTTAATGGAATCTACGTTGCCGCTGCTCAAGTCAAGTGCTCACTAACCGGGAGCGACGGCGATTCGAATCGAATTCCTATCCAGCTGGAGGGGTATTTCTAACACTCACCGTGCAGACCCCTGCCAGGGTCGCACTGGCCACCGTTTCATATGATTCAGGAATCGTGGGTCCGAATGATGTCGTGACCCCAAGGGCGACACTCTGCCAGGTGATAGGGACTCTAACCCCCCCTTAGTCTCACGCCAATGTCCCCAAGCACATCCTTTCTCTCCTCCAAGAAGCAACCTACCATTCGATTCCTGGCCTGAATCACATTACTCGGCTTCGCGGTCGGAACGACTTATCTGGCCAACTAAGTGTTAGACTGCGTTCAACATGACTCAAGGACGTACAGCGAATCGGTCCTTAAACGACTCAGACGGGGATAGATTCACACCCAAGACCTCCATGCCTTGCCGCTTCACTATCATCATCCCGCCCGGTCTCATTTCATTTTATTAACACATGGTTCCTTTCCACGATAGCAAATATAGCCAACCGTGCCATATATGAATATCCCTACATCTCGCAGGTGACAGGAAATCACCTGACTTCTACCGCTTAAAGCAGGGCTAAGCATCTACTCGATCCTAGTCAATGTAGGATTCAAGGATTCATATAACTGGACAAGGAATGATATAATGCAGCAAGGGTTTCCAACCAACTCCTACCACTTAATGCAACAATACTTATAACATATATATAATTAATTGCTTTGAAGATAGGAGACTTATAATGCTCCGGGGCTTGCCTGGGATCCGACTCAAGTTAGAGTATGTCAGATGAGTTCGCTTGGCGAGCATCCTCTCATCTAGCACTTGCCCGATCCTTCTATCTTCGGGATGGATCCACCAACTCCATCTTCGGGTTTGGCTCCACCTTAGGTCCTTCACGTGCTTCAGCTAACGTACCTAAATGAGGTGCAACGATGCAAGTGTATGAATACAAAGAAGTGCAATAAACAAAGTAATCAAACAAGCCTACCAAAGTTCTCCTAAACACCTAGAGCTAATTAACTTAATCCTCACTAAGGCATAACATAGAAGATTGCAAACACATCAATCAAAACACAAGTCTTATAAGATCCTAGGGTACCAAACCAAGTACCAACAAAGACATGTGTCACACTTCAATACACAAGCATGGCAAAGTTAATCAAAGCACTAGAACTAGAAATTGCCACATTCTGGGCATCAGAACAGCAGCTAAGTAATTTAATCATAACTGGAGATATATAACTCCAAATGACTTGCAAGAAGACATTAAGGAAATCTTATGAAATTATCTAAATTTCATTTATAAACATCATAGCATGATTCCAAAGTTTAATATATCGAATTTACACAAACACAGAAACTGGTCTAACAAGACAGAGAGCAAGCAATTCGGTAACCTAACTTTAAACAGCTGTAGTTTCGAAACCATATGGCCAAATGCCACCAAATTTTAACAGCAGCTAGATCATGAAATTCAAAACAACTTTGTTATAGCACACAAGACATGAAAACATCATTTGCATTGGGTAATTAACAATATTCTCAAATCTGTTCAGAAACTTCATTTGCAAGAAATAATTATTAACTTATGTTGCAAACATATAATTGGATAAAACCAACTTTACCAACATGTCACCCATGACCAATGAACACCATAAAACATAGTGTCCATTCCTAAATAAATTCTTTTAATGCATTTTCTTAATTTATTTAGATAATTGGGTGGAATTATGAACACCTATCAAAATTGCTCAATAAATTCTACCAAAATTACAATGGCCTACAAATGCTACCAAAAGTATACTGTCCAAATTTCAATCCATTTGGACAAGTATATCAACCTCTAAGAAAAAAGACAAATGGCTAATGAGATAAATCATGTGAGAGCAAGTTAAACATAAAAATCAATATTTTCTGTGAACACAAGGCCATATTATGAATCAATATGATAGAGAAACATCATTCTAAGGAAATGGAACAATATTTTCTATTTTATCATTTATATATTATTTATAAGCTATTTATCAAGCTATAAACAAGTTAAATCAATAACTTGAGCATACAGTAAGCAATGACCATGAAATTTATACCAAAGTACATCCATATCATGACAAGCCTACCATAAAAATTTCACATCAATTGGAGCAACACAACTCAAGATATGAAAATAACAAGCAATATAATGTAGATTTCCTTATTTAACAAGGTCAATCAAAACTTTAAGAAAACAGTGAACAAGTAGTGTGTTTAATATTTTTCCTAGCAAGTACAAGTCATCACAAAATTAAAAAAACAAGAATCACTATTTTTGGAGTTCTAAAACTCCAGATCTTGCTCTGGTCAAGTTTAAAGGTATTTAAGAGCATTTTTAACACTTAAATAAAGACATCAGAAAACATCTACAAACATGTAACATTTTATGACTCTATTACATAGATCTCTCCTCAAGGTTTCCAAAAAGTCCACTTTTACTATTTTTGGATTTACCTAGCAAGAGATATGCATTTTAGAAGATTTACACAAAATCTAGAATTCAAAATCAGCATAAAAGCAACCCTAACTAATTTCGCTAGGTGCACCCGATTCGGTACCCGTTCTCTGCCACCCTTAACGCTGACCTGCGGGACCCGCTGCACACTTGGACCCACTTGTCATTCACAGCGAGAGAGAGACAGAGAGACAGGAGGCGACGGTCTTCTTCCTCCCTCGCCGGGGAAAACAGAGGAGCTGCCGAAAACGGCCGGCCTCGGCGAGCAGCGGCTGGCGATGGCAATTGGGGGGCTGGCCGGCTTCGCGGCTGCGAGACGCGTCCGCGCGCGCTTGCGGTGTGAGCTGAGGTGGCCCGTGGCCTCCTGGCCACGGATGCAGGCGGCTGCGGTGGCGGCCATCTGTGGCAGGCGACTACCGGCGGTGGCGGGTCGAGGAGAAAGGCCGTGCGAGCATCAGTAGTTCCATGCACATCTAAGGGGCCGCATGGCTTAGCTCGAGGTGATCCACGGCCGCTTGGCCATGGAGCTCTGCTTCGGCCGGCAATGGCGGTAGCGGCCGCATTCATGCGAGAAGGAGCAATGCCGGTGGCGGCCGAGGGGCGGGAAAACCCAAGGAGGCTTGCGCGTGCCCGTAGAGGTGCTCGACCCAGCCCAGGGCAGCTCGAGGTGGCCCAGCCACGTTTGCCGGCGACGGCGCCTGAGAGGAGGGAACTCCCATGGACGGACTGCTCCGGTGGGTTCCGGTCTAGCCGAGACACGCAGAGCGTGGAGGAGGAGGAGGAGGCGAAGGTGATGGCACGAGCTTTCGAGCACGGGGAGGGACAGAGACGCGGTGGCATGGAGCTTGGCTGGCTCGGCAATGGCGGCCACGACCACGGTGGCGTGCGCGCGTGAGCAGGGACGGAGAGGCAGGTGAGGGTGAGTGAAAAGGCTCGGAATAGAGCTTGGCAAGTGCTCTGGTGCTCCCCACATCGAGCGAGGCGCAGGAGCACGCGTCGGCCATGGCAGACGCCCACTCGCACATGGTGGACACGCACCCAACACGCGGCGCCCTCAGAGGCAATTTTTCGAACAGGTGGTGGGCAACCGAGTGTCCGACGTGGGAGTCAATTTTGGGCCATTTCTGGGCTAAATCTGGACATGGGCCCAATACAAAGTTTGAAGCCCGTTCAAAGCTCTATGACTTTCCTTTAGGGAGCAAAGTCATTAGAGCTGTAGATTAGGAGATAATCAGTCTCCAAATCACCAGTGTCAACATGTCAAGCTAGGGCTCGGTTTTGGGATTTTGCAATGCCAAACTTGGTCAAATTGATCCCAACTTTTTACATGTTGTTCTCCATAACATAAACTCCAACTTTTGTTAAGGGGTCAAATCATGTTGGTTAGCAAAATCACGAGAACGCGGGATGCCAACGTCGATGTTACCGGAATTAGGGCTTAAAAATGGCTAAGTGCTGAAATCAGCCCTAAAACTGCCTTGTGGGCCCTGTTTGAGCATGTTCCACACATTTTCATGACTTGACTCTTAAACAAAGTTTGTTACTTATAAAATTCTCCACAACTTTGTCAAAGGGTGCACAGTCATGCAAAGCTTCTAGGTCACACTTTTGAAATGGTCAAACAAAAGGGTTCTAGGGTCCATACATGGTCAACCATCACTTAGAAGCACATTTAGGCAAAATGATCAACATGAACATTGTTCCATTAAGTTCCCTAAGTGTAGTTAAGGTATTGTAGAGTTCATCTAGAGTCATTTGGACAGTTTGCAAGGTTTGGTGGATGTTCTATAGTTACATTAACTTAATGGGGCAAATTCCAATAGGAATGGAACTTATTATTTCATGTGACTTTTTGATTCCAAACTCCATGAAACTTTTCCAGGGCTTAAGATAGATAGTTATTGAGGTGGGACAAGTGAAGATACTTTGATAACAACACCCAAGCATATATCTTTTAATTGAGCCTATATGTAAGCAAGGGTGCAATATCCAAGTTTAGGTTAGGGCTTATTTCCATAGGTTTGACTTTGACATCGTCATCTCCACTAATCTATCATGTTTGAGCTTAACCCCACTACTTAATTGGTGATAAACTCCTGGGGTGTTACAATCTTCACTATCAACAAGAAGAAGAAGGGTGGTGGCTATGTGGTCACTTGGGATAGTGACAACTCCGATAGTGATGATGAAAGCTCTAGTGATGATGAAAGGACCACTCGGCGAGCCTTTGCAAGCATCGCCCTCTCCAACAAGCCATCCATCTTTGACACTACATCGACATGCCTTATGGCCAAGACTACCAAGGTAAAATATGATGATAGTGATGATGATTCTTGTGCTAGTGATGGTTATAGGAGTGATGATGAGGAGGATGAGGACTACTCCAAGGATGATCTATTGGGCATAATAGATCAAATGAGCAAGGGCTACAAGAGGACAACCAAGAAATACAAAATCTTGGAACAAGAGCTCATTGCCAAGAGCAATGAAAATGATGCCTTGATGGAGGAGCTTGTTGCTCTCAAAAAGAGTAAGGAGTGCAAAGGAATTGAACAAGAGCTCAAAGCTCTTAGGAAATCCTTTGATGAGCTAGAGACATCTTGTGAGTGTCTAAAGGAAGACCACGAGGACCTTGAAGTTGCTCACACTAGGCATAAGGAAGCCCACTCCACTCTACTTGAGCTCATCAAAGAAAATGACCTCAAGTTGGAGAAGTTCATGAAGGAAGCTAAGGAGGAGCAAGTGATTATCACTTGTGATATTGGAATAACATGTGATATTATTGATGATTCTTTATTTGTTGGTCCTACTAATGCTTCATGTAACTCATCATCATCCACTACAACCAACTCTATCTCTACTACTAGTGATTCATCACTTGCGGTTGAGAATGAGACTCTCAAGAGAGAGGTGGATGATCTCATCCGCGCATTAGGCAATGCCTATAGTGGGGATGCCCACTTGCTAAAATGCTTGGGTAGCCAAAGATTCTCTCTTAACAAAGAGGGTTTGGGCTATACTCCTAAGAAGGGCAAGGCAGCCTTTGCTACTCCAAAGCCTCGCTTTGTGAAGAGCAATGGTCGTTATTGCAATAGATGCAAGCAAGTTGGGCACCTAGAGATTAATTGTAATAAAATGAACAAGAACAACAACAAGTTTCATGCTAAAATGGATTACATTCCTTTTGATTCTTGTTATGTGCTTACCAAGGGTGAGAAAGGTGTGCATGCTAGGTTTG
Source organism: Saccharum hybrid cultivar R570 (assembly GCA_038087645.1). Classification (NCBI taxonomy): domain Eukaryota; kingdom Viridiplantae; phylum Streptophyta; class Magnoliopsida; order Poales; family Poaceae; genus Saccharum; species Saccharum hybrid cultivar. The sequence continues at coordinate 1,264,149 of JAQSUU010000191.1, read as the reverse complement.
TTAGTACACCAATTGTGGGCCCAAAGAAGAAGGCCATTTGAGTACCAAAGAACTTAGTTACTAACCTCCAAGGACCCAAGCAAGTACGGGTACCTAAAAGACATTAATTTGTTTTGTAGGTAAATTACAAGGCCGGAGGAAGGCATTGGGTGCTTGATAGTGGGTGCTCTCAACATATGACCGGTGATTCAAGAATGTTCAACTCTCTCAAAACAAATGATAGTGGCATTGATAGTATCACATTTGGTGACAATAGTAAGGGTGATGTAAAGGCTCTTGGAAGGATTGCAATCTCAAATGATCATAGCATTTCTAATGTGCTCTTAGTTGAAAAGTTAAACTTCAATCTTCTCTCGGTTGCTCAATTGTGTGATCTCGGTTTCAAGTGCATATTTGGTGTTGATGATGTGGAGATAGTTAGTGTTGATGGCTCAAATTTGATCTTCAAAGGCTTTAGATTTGAGAATCTATACTTGGTTGATTTCAATGCTAGTGACACTCAACTTTCAACATGCTTGCTCACCAAATCAAGTATGGGTTGGTTATGGCATAGAAGACTTGGTCATGTTGGCATGAAGCAATTGAACAAGTTAGTGAAGCATGACTTAGTTAGAGGCTTGAAGGATGTCACATTTGAGAAAGATAAGCTATGTAGTGCATATCAAGCCAGAAAGCAAGTAGGCAACACTCATCCATTGAAAAGCATTATGAGTACTTCCAAGGTATTTGAGTTGTTGCACATGGATCTATTTGGGCCAACTACATACACAAGCATTGGTGGCAACAAGTATGGCTTTGTGATTGTGGACGATTTCACTAGATACACATGGGTATTCTTTCTTGTGGACAAGAGTGATGTATTTGACATATTCAAGAAGTTCATCAAGAGAGTGCAAAATGAGTTTGAGACCACAATCAAGAAAGTAAGAAGTGATAATGGAAGTGAGTTTAGAAACACAAGAGTTGATGAGCTATGTGATGAGCTTGGAATCAAGCATAAATTCTCGGCCAAGTATACACCTCAATCAAATGGCCTAGTTGAGAGGAAGAATAGAACCTTAATTGATATGGCAAGATCAATGTTGAATGAGTATAATGTGAGTCATTCATTTTGGGCCGAAGCAATCAACACAGCTTGCTTCTATAGTAACCGCCTCTATTGCCACAAGTTTCTAGAGAAGACACCATATGAGATCTCAAATGGAAGAAAGCCCAACATTGCATACTTTCGGGTATTTGGTTGCAAATGCTACATCTTGAAGAAGGGTACTAGATTAAGCAAGTTTAAGAAGAAATGTGATGAAGGATTCCTACTTGGTTACTCCACTACTAGCAAAGCTTATAGAGTTTGGAATTTAGCTAGTGGTCAACTTGAAGAAGTGCATGATGTTGAGTTTGATGAAACAAATGGCTCTCAAAATGAAGAAAAAAACTTGGATGATGTGAGAGGAACTCAATTGACCAATGCTATGAAAGAAATGGATATTGGTGATATTAGGCCAAAGCAAGTGATTGATGTGGATGACAACAAAGATCAAGTGCTCCAAAGTCCAATTACACAAGCTAGTGGTTCTCTAATGCAAAATCAAGCTAGTACATCATCTCAAGTGCAACAAGATCAATAAGTGGCTAGTTCATCATCTCCAACTCATGATCAACATCAACATCCAAGCAATCAAGTCCAAGTGCTTCAACCAACTAACATTGCAAGAGATCATCCATTGGATTCCATCATTGGTGACATATAAAAGAGAGTTCAAACTAGATCAAGATTGGCATAATTTTGTGCTCACTCTTCTTTTGTTTCAATGGAAGAACCCAAGGACATTGATAAAGCATTAAGAGATCCAGATTAGGTAAATGCAATGCATGAAGAGCTCAACAACTTTAAGAGAAATGAAGTATGAGAACTAGTTGAGAGGCCTAAGGATCACAATGTCATTGGAACAAGATGGGTCTTTCACAACAAATAAGATCAAGATGGGATAGTAGTAAGGAACAAAGCAAGACTAGTAGCTCAAGGTTACACACAAATAGAGGGTCTTGACTTTGGTGAAACTTATGCCCCGGTTGCAAGATTGGAAGCAATTAGGATCTTACTTGCCTATGCTTGTTCTCACAATATCAAGCTATATCAAATGGATGTGAAGAGTGCATTTCTCAATGGGTACATTCAAGAGGAGGTGTATGTGGAGCAACCTCCTGGTTTTGAAGATGACAAGAAACCCAATCATGTATACAAGTTAAGGAAGGCTTTGTATGGATTGAAGCAAGCACCTAGAGCATGGTATGAAAGATTGAGGGATTTCTTGCTATCCAAAGGATTTGACATGGGCAAAGTTGATACAACACTATTTACCAAGAAGATTGAGAAAGACTTATTTGTGTTGCAAATATATGTTGATGATATAATATTCGGTTCAACCAATCAAGATTATTGTGATGAGTTTGGGAAAATGATGGCAAAGGAATTTGAAATGTCAATGATTGGTGAACTTAGTTTCTTTCTTGGACTTCAAATTAAACAAATGAAGGAAGGAACATTTATAAGCCAAACCAAATACATAAAGGATATGCTAAAGAAGTTTGGTATGGAAGATACAAAAGGAATCACTACTCCAAAGAGCACTAGTGGAAGCTTGGATAGTGACAAGAGTGGCAACATGGTGGATCAAAAGCTATATAGATCAATGATTAGTAGCCTACTCTATGTGACGGCATCAAGGCCCGATGTGATGTTTAGTGTATGCATGTGTGCAAGATTTCAAGCCTCACCAAAAGAAAGTCATTTGAAGGCAACAAAGAGAATATTGAGGTACTTAAAGCATACACAAGATGTTGGATTATGGTATCCCAAAGGTGCAAGCTTTGAGCTAGTTGGATATTCGGATTCCGACTATGCCGGTGACAAAGTGGAGAGAAAGAGCACTTCCGGGACTTGTCAATTGTTGGGAAGATCACTTATCTCATGGTCATCCAAGAAGCAAAATAGTATTGCACTATCTACCACCGAGGCCGAATACATCGCTGCGGGTAGTTGTTGTGCACAAATCTTGTGGATGAAGGCAACATTGAAGGATTTTGGAATCAATTTCAAGAATGTGCCATTGCTATGTGACAATGAAAGTGATGTGAAGCTAACCAACAATCCGGTTCAACATCAAAGAACAAAGCATATTGATGTTCGCCATCACTTTATTAGAGATCATCAACAAAAGGGTGACATTGCTATTGAGAGTGTGGGCACCGAAGATCAATTAGCCGATCTATTCACCAAGCCACTTGATGAGAAGAGATTTCACAAGCTAAAGAATGAGTTGAACATACTTGACTTCTCTAACATGAGTTGATGCACCCCATATATGACATGCCTCTCCTTCGAGCCCCAAGGTACAATTGGTTGACATGTCATACATTCTATGCTAAGGACTTGTTTAGTGTATCTAGTCATAATTTACATGTTCTAGGCTCATTCATGAAAATCAAATGAATTTGAAGTTTATATGGTGCCACTATTGTTTCCATGACTTGTATGATCTAGTGGTAGCATATAACTTGTTTAAGTAGCTTGTGATCCTAAGTGTTTAATCTAGAAAACTTGTCTAAATATTTGCTTCAACATGGTGCATGATAACCCTTCTAGTGAGGTGTGAAGAAGCTTGCCCTTGGATCAAACCGAAGCATCTTATTTATGCAAGCAATCTAGGTTGAATCACAAACTTGATCCTCACCCCATAATTCAACATGATAATCTATCTAAAATTGGTCCCTTGTGGTCATTGGTGCCAAAGGGGGAGAAAATATTGTTCACAAAGATAGAACTCAAAGGAGGACATGCACAAAGGGGGAGAAAAATGTTGTTCACAAAGATAGATTCAAAAAGGGGAGAAAATGATAAAAGAATGGGATCAACTAAAATTTTGAGCACACAAGTAGGGGGAGCAAGCTCTTAAATATGAATGTTGCATTTCCATGTGCACTTCATATGTATGATGCATAGTTATGCATTTCTTTTTCTCTGATACATTGCTTGTGTGGTGACTTGCTAGTATAATTTGAATGGTATATTGAGGTACTAGCATGAATAGGAAGTAGTTAGATTTTTATTGATTCATGTTTTTTAAAGTGGTACTAGAGCCTTGCTTATATTGTTGATCTCACGAGGTTTCTAGTTATGTTTGTGATTTTCCAAGTGGTATCTAACTACACAAGGTGCTAAGATGGTGTTTATCGCTACTCCGATGGTATCACGCTTCAAAGGTCTATAATCTAAAACACTTAGCACCTATTGATAGTCAATGCTCCTATATTTTTCCTATCTAACATGTATGCTTCCAAAATCCAAACATATAGCATACATGTAGGGGTGATCACATGTCCATAATTCTTACACATGGTAATATACTTGGACAATGTGACATGGGTTCAATCAAAATTTTATCATAATATCTTTGTGAAAGGTTTGTCACCAATTACCAATAAGGGGGAGATTGAAAGTCCTATGTTTGGTGTTGGTAATTAGTGACAATGCCTAAGTACTAATCCTATGCCTAAGTTGTATGTAGCATATGAGGATTAGTACATTCCAAGGTTGGTGGCAAGATGGACATGATGATCATGATGTCCACACTTGGATTTGGACGCAACCCTACATGATCAAGGCAAAGGTATATGCTTAAGGGTTGTGTTTTAGTAACCAAGACACCTAGTAGGTGTGGTTACATTATAGGTTAGATAGCCATACTATAAAGAGGGGAATGACGCGGCTATTGAACTCCTAAGTGCCTCTAGGTGTGCATTTCATAATCATATGCATTTGGATAGAACTAATAAATGCCTCGAAAAATGATTGTGAAAATGCTAACACACTCACACATGATGAGATCACTTGGTGGTGTTAGCACGTTTGCGAAGGCGGTGGAGTTTGAGCGGTAGAGAGGGTTTGGGGTCCTCTCTCCCTCCCACCGAGCTTGCGAGGCAGGATTCAGGCGTTTTCGAGAAGTTGAAACGACTATTTTTCCACTACGCCAGAAGTCAGAAAAGAAACGGAGGCGAACGGAGGTCACAGAGGTGACCGGACGCTGAACCAGACGCGGTCTCTGTTTGACCGGACACGTCCAGTCAGTGTTCAGCTCTGTGCGTGTTTAAGTTTGATGATCGGACGCGCAGCACGTCCAGTCATAGTCGATCGGACGCGTTTGGTCGTTCAGGGAGCTTACTGGACTCTAACCGGACGCTGGCACTGTGGCGTCCGGTCAGTTCTACAGCGTGTCTGGTCACTGTTTCGTTGTGCGCTGCTCAGGCTTGACCAGCGCGTCCGGTCAGTCACAGGACCAGCGCGTCCGGTCGATCCCAGCGTGTCCGGTCTGCGTGACCAGCGCGTCCGGTCGGTGCTTCGTGACTTAGCCGTTGTGCGACCGGCGCGTCCGGTCAGTTGGACCAGCGCGTCCGGTCAGCACGATTTCAACTGTTTAAGTTTCTAACGGCTCTATTCAAAGGGGTACGTCTATAGATACTCATTGGCCGGCTCAAGGCTCTATCTCTTGAACATTTGACATACTTGTGAGCACTTTGAGCTAAGCAACTCCCCTCCCACTCATCTCTCTTGCTTCTTTGCATATTCGAAGTGAGATTGAGTGATCCAAGTGGATTTGCATTGTGAGATTGCATCTAGTTGGCACTTGGTGGTTGATTTGCTGTGGGATTCTTGTTTCTCTTGGTGGTTGCCACCACCTAGACGGCTTGGAGTAGCTTGGAGGTGTTGGCAAGAGTTGGTGATTGTTCTTGGCCACCTCCGGTGATTGTGAGGGGTTTGTGCCTATCTCGATGAAGCGCCAAAGGCAACGTTAGTAAATTGCTCGTGTCATTTGTAACCTTTTGCCATTTGGTAGGTTCTTGTGGTGCCTTTTGAGAGGCTCGGTGTGAGACCGATTAGCCACCGAACCACATGATGAAGAGGGACACAACGGGGACTAGAGTGCCGGCAAGCACGTGAACCTCGGGATAAATCTTCGTGTCATCACTTTCATATTGTGATTGATGGATCCCGATGTTCGGTTATCTTGGTATTCATTATTGATCATATTGGTTGGCTCAATACTTCGCCCCTCGGTGAAACTCTTCTAACTCAACTCTGCATTACCTTCTTAGTTATATTTGCTAGCTAGTTAGCTTTGCTAGAATAGTTTTTTGTGTAGCTTGCAAGTTGTAGTTGTAGTTTCCTTCTCGGTTTGACTTGTGCGGTTGAGTGGAAATATACTAGAATTGTGAATTGGTTAGGTGGCTTGCAAACACCCCGTAGGCTAAGCAAAACTCGCATCTCGCTACTTGTTATATTGATAAACTTGTTTAGCTTGTCTTTGTAGAATTTTTTAAAAGGCTATTCACCCCCCTCTAGCCATCAAGACCTTTCACCTGGGTTCGACAATAGCTGGCATGACGGTCACCAAGGTCCTGATCGATGGTGGCACAGGGTTGAACATCATATTCGTAGATACGTTGAAGAAGATAGGCTTGGACTTTACCCGAATACTTACCCGACAAATGTTCCCTTCTACGGGATAGTACCCGACAAAGCTGCTATGCCACTCGAACAAATCACGCTCTCGGTTATGTTTGGCACACCAAACAATTTTTGAATGGAGTTCATCAAGTTCGAGGTGGCTGATTTTAAATCATCTTACCATGCCATCTTTGGATGACCTGCTCTAGCCAAATTTATGGCTATTCCACACTACCCGTACCTCTTGCTGAAGATGCTGGGTCCCAATGGCGTACTCTCCTTCTGAGGTGACTTAAAGCGCTCTTACGACTGTGACATGAAAGCTGTCCAGATCGCAGCTAAGGCGCAACAAGACTTTGAAGCACAGGAGATTGCCAACCTAGCACAGCAGACTAAGCCCAAAGACATGGAGATACCGACTAAGAAGGCAGGTATCATTATGCCACCTTCTGACTCAGACTTCATGAAGATCGACCTAGGTAACGCTGATCCCAGTAAGACGGCGCTTATCAGTGCCCACCTTCCCAAGGAATAGGAACTCACGCTCACCAACTTTCTTAGGGACAACAAAAATATCTTTGCTTAGAAGCTAGCCAACATGCCAGGTGTCCCTAGAGAGTTGGTTGAGCACAGACTGAAATTGAATCCCGGCTCAAAACCGGTCAAGCAATGCCTACGACGGTTTTCACCGAATAAGAAGGCAACAATCAAAAAGGAAATCACCAAGCTGTTGGTGGTAGAGTTCATTAGATAAATCTTGCACCTAGACTGGCTAGCCAACCTGGTACTCGTCTAGAAGAAGAATGCGACCGAGTGGCACATGTGCGTCGACTACATAGATCTCAACAAACATTGCCCAAAGGATCCCTTCGGACTCCCTCGCATTGATCAAATTGTAGATTCTACGGCCGGGTTGACCCTTTTATCCTTTCTTGATTGTTACTCGGGCTACCATCAGATTGCCCTTAGGAAAGAAGATAATGCAAGACATCCTTCATCACTCCGTTTGGTGCCTACTGCTACATGACTATGTCCTTCGGATTAAAAAATGCTGGTATAACCTACCAATGGGCTATCTAGACATGCCTAAGCAAATAGATCAGTCGTGTAGAAGCCCACATAGATGATGTAGTCATCAAGACCAAGGATTCCTCTACTCTGATCGCTAATTTATAGGAAACATTTGACAACTGAAAGCTCAACCCAACCAAGTGTGTGTTTGGAGTCCCATCAGGACAACTTCTGGGTTTTCTTATGAGCCATCGGGGTATTGAAGCCAACATAAAGCAAATTCAAGCAATCACTTAGATACTCATCCACACTATGTCAAAGATGTCTAGAAGCTGACAGGGTGTATGGCTGCCCTCAATCATTTTATCTCGTGACTCGGGAAAAGGGTTTGCCCTTCTTCAAGTTGTTGAAGAAATCTAGCAAATTTGAGTGGACAGAGGAAGCAAATGAAGCCTTTTAGAAGCTCAAAGAATACCTTTCCACCTCTCTAATACTCTCTCTACCCAAAAAACGAGAACCACTCTTACTCTACATTACTGCTACTACTACGGTAGTCAACACAACAATTGTTGTGGAATGGGCTGAAGAAGGACACGCATATAAGGTACAATGACATGTCTATTATATTAGCGAAGTGCTATCAGACTCCAAGGCCAGGTACCCACATGTGCAAAAGCTCCTATATGCCCTCTTGATTACTTCTCACAAGCTCTGCCACTACTTTGATGAGCACAAGGTTACAGTGGTATCTGACTTCCCACTCGGCGGCATACTGCGCAATCATGATGCAACAGGGCGCATATCTAAGTGGTCAGTTAAACTCAGAACGCTCAACATCGAATTTACCTCCCGTAAAGCAATCAAGTCCCAAGTCTTTCGATGTTTTACCACCGATAGCCTGTCACGGGGGTACCCGGGACAGTTGTTCGGGCTTCGGCGCATGCTAAACTCGATGATTAACATAAGAGACAACTATTTATACTAGTTCGGGCCCTCGTGATCGAGTAATAGCCTTTACATCCAGTCGGTGTTAGCCTTTGCGTTGGATTGATTGTTATGATCATGTCATTCTTATAGGGGGTGCCTATAGCCTCTCTTTATATCGGTAGAGATTGCTATGGCGATGTTACAATCTTAGTCTGATCCAAAGAAGGTGTTCTAATCTAATTATAGAAGGTACTTTCTATTAGGAGTCTGTCTAGTTTGGTCTGTTCTACTCGGAATCGGCGTCATCTGTCATCACGCCTCTTCTGTCTAGCGGTGGGCCAGGCCAGGGCCCATTGCCAGTAATTGTTCTGATGAGGAACCCTGTGGGTCCCATATCGACAACCCCCCCGAGCGTTTCATGGTTGAATTCGAAAGCCTCCTTGCTTCCTCAAGTCTTACCAGGAGAAGCAAGCCTGGTCTGGGCTCTTTAGAAGAGAAACCATAAAGTGGTCTTTCCTAAAAAAATCCTTGAGTGATGTGCGCTTTTTTAGAGAAAAGTGCACTAACTGAGTGCAACCCTCGAACCTCTTGCTATTTGAAACAAAAAGTTGGAGAGTCTTGAATCTTTTGAGTTGAAAAACTAAAAATCTCTTCTGAGGATATATACCTTGTAGCCCCTGAGCCTGTGTCCAGGTTCTTTCATGAAAAGAACTCGGACGAAGGGTCCTTTTGTAGTTTACTCAAGTAACTGGAGTCTTTTAATGTCTTTCTGTTAGAGGTAGTTGCTGGTTGGCCATTGCGTAGCAAAGGCAACATAGTCACAAGTCACACAGTATTGGAATATTCCTTTAGATATGTCGTCCTGATGTGTTGTAGCTTCACATATGGTCATTTTTTCTAACTTGCTTTCACTGCTTCGTACTTTCTTCCTGGTGGTTGTTAGGTTGAATTTGTTGGTGGACTTGGTGTATGTATACCACTCCTTGGTCCATAAATACCATCCTGGCGAACCACTGTAAACCAGTGAAGTCTTGGTGTAGAGCTTGAAGCCTGTAGTCATGAATACGATGGTTTGTGAGGTAGGGCAGCCCTCGAGCGTGAGTTGGAAATCTTGTATTGCTTGTAATAGATGGAAGAAGTCTTGTGATAGAGGTTAGAGGTAGACTAATCTCTCAGCAATGCTAGGTAGTCCATTCTGGCAGATGGAAGAAGTCTTGTGATGTGGGATACGTTTCCTCATCCAGCAGTTCCGGTTTGATCCTTTCAGACTGCCTCGCAACTGTCCAGTACAGATTAGCACCTGATCTAGCATTACATCAGACTTGGGTAGATTGATACCTGTGAGCTTCACCTGGTCCATGTTGTCCTACTGTGCCGCTGACACCAATCTTAAATGCACTGCGCCCTTCCTTTGAAGAAAATAGTATAGCCGAGTAGATTATGTTCTGCCGAGTAGCAACTAGGAGCATGTAGTTGTTTTCAGAGCCGTATTCCACTGGGTTCCTTGTTGCTATCTTGTTTATCATAGTATCAAGTTTGATGGGTCTTGTAAGATCTGTAATCTTGTATCCCTTAAAGATATTGGTAATAAAAGTCTTGTTTCTTAGAGTTGTTGTTTTCTGTGTCTACCCGAGTACTTCTGAATGATCTCTGGGTTGTTTCTGAAACTTCTTTGCCTATATTGTAATTGCTGAGTTCTTTCTGAGTGTTCTGGGTTGAAACTACTCAGCAGCAATTTCTATGGATGGATAAGTCTAAAATCTGCCCGTTGCACTGTTTCGTGTGAAAAGGTGTGCTATTGTCATTTCGGTCATCTCAGGCAGTTAATGCAAGAAGGTAAAAACTGAACCACCATGTTGGTTGCCACGTCTAGTGGGCCACGTGGGCCGTGTTTTTACCGTTATAAAGGTAAATACCCCATTTTCTTCATTTTCTTCATCTGCTTCACGCTTTTGCCTTCTAGTTTCTAGGCTTGCAAACTCTAGTCCCATCCTTCGGAGAGCCGCTGTCGTCGCCATCACTACCTATCCACCGCTGCTCGTTCCTTGCGCATCTAGCTCGAGAGAGCGCCCTTGGTGTATGGGCAAGAAGGCAGCAGGCAACAAGAGAAAGGCCATCGAAGTGGACCAAGAGAAGGCTCTTGAGGTGATCGAAAACCAAGAGTTCATCTCCATGAGGACCGTGACGAATAGCTAGCCTGCGTCGAGCACCAAAGAGGAGCAGTTGAAGGAGTTGGCCGATGAGGGCCTGATCCAAGAGAAGGGTCTTGCCAAGTAGAGGGCACCTGGTGAGCACCGAGTTCCATATCTCAACCCTAGGGAAATTGTTCTTTTCCTATCTTTCATTCATGCTGACCTATGTCTCCCTGCTTCTCCTTTCCTTCATTGTTTCCTTCGTTACTTTGATATTTCTCTGAACCATCTCACCCAAATGGGGTTTTACACATCTCTGTCTTTGTTCATTTTTGTGAAACTTTCCTTGCAATCCTCCCTTCTATCACTCTCTTCCGGTATATTTTTTTGTCTAAAACCACACCCTAGGTTCGACAATACTTCTGTCCTGGGTGGGTGCGGTATTTAGTTTCACCAGAACAAGCAGAAGAAGTACTTCAATTACACCTTAGTTGACTCAGTGAAAGACTAGAGGACTGAGTGGTTCTACGCTTGGAATATGGATCCTCCCCTTGCTACACATTCAGATGCCGGTCTAGTCATCAATGACCAGTGGGAGAAGACGCCATTAATGATCGAGGAGTTCTAGAAAATCAAGCTGCTCCTTGACAGAATCAAGACCTTAAAACAATAAGGCTTGATCAGGTTCGAGATCATGGCTAGCTACCTTCATTGCTAGGTTCAGCCCTTGAAGGCGAGGGAAACCGATGGCTTCGAGTATGCCAGGGCCGAGGACCCAACCTAGATGGTTCCGACCAGGGAGCTGATGGAGGACGAAGTCTTGGAGCGCCTCCGAAAGATTCTGAAAGGTGTAAGCATCATCCCGCATAGGGTTGACGAGTACACTACTGCCAGTCCACCTCCTGCTGTAAGTGTTCTCCTCTTTAAATTCATTATTTTTTCGTCTTCTTTGCATAGTATATTGATGTTAGTAGACTTGATGTAGAGTGGGGGCAGAATTTTGATGACATGCTCTCACCGTCTCCAGAGAACAGCCCGATTGGGGCTAGGGAAGGCGGGGACCAAGGGGCCCTCGTGGGGACAAGTGAGTCTAGTGCTGCGGTCATCGTACCGGGGGCTTCTTTGGCTAAACCCGGTTCGCTGTACGTGGACTATGGAGTTGTGACCTGCGCTGCCTGATCCGTCATGAAGAGGATACTGGTGGATAGTTCTTCCATCAGTGCATCTACTCCAAGGAGGCTTCATTCTTTGGGTGCGCAAATCACAGGTAGCATGCTCCTAGGTGAGCATATCATTGATTTCATTTTGCTCCTCTTTTATGGTTCCTTCTTTACCTGAGTTCTCTGTTTGTCCAGCTGATTCCTTGGTGAACCTCGTTGAGGAAGAGGAGGAAGAGGAGGACATGCCTCTCATTGCCCACCGGTAAGTAGTCAATTCAAAACATCCAATCTTTGTTGTCTTGAACGACCCGACTTCTTCTAGTTTTGATGTTCTCACGCTTTTATCAGTGGTCGTGAATCAAACCAAGGTTTTGGTGGAGTCATAGTGCCAGACCTGTCATCTCCTTCCCAAGCGGGTGTTGATATTTTGTCTGCTGCCATGCCTCCTCCTGAGCCAACTTCTGGTTGGCTTGGTGGCATTGGTATGATGAAGAAGAAAACTGCCAAGTGAGTTTTTTTGACTTGTTTGCTCGACTCTTTTCTTCTTTATCTGATTGTATTTCTGATGAGTTCTTTCATACTTGAAGGTTGGCGTTGATGCCGTCCCCCAGCCCCTAGTCAACTTCCACCCCACCCAGATTAATGTTGCACCGGTGGTTGCCTCTTCTCTGCCTGCTGGGTCCCAAGACTCAGAGCATACTATCAGCGTTGCGATGGTAGAGGAGGTGACCACCGTGGTTGAGAAGCACTCCATCGAGCAAGCGGAGTCCGCCCAGGTTGAGGATGACATAACCGTGGTGTAGAACCTGGCCACATCCATAGCTGGAGTTGCTATTGTTCATGACACGGCCTTGGTCAAGGCGTCAGCTCTCTCACCACCTTCCCTTGATGTCGTTCGCTTTGCGGGTGATCAGCATCTGGTGGATGAGGTGTTGAGGGAGTTTGACCCTGCCTTCCGTCTTTTTGAGTTGTCCTCTTCATGGGCTAGCTTGATGGCGGGGGTGGCCTCTTTTGGAGAGAAGTTACAGGTGAGTAATCTTTGTCCTTTGTTTTCTCTTTCTTTTTGGTTTGGTGTTCGCTTCTTTTGCCTTCTTCTTATCTTTCCTTTTCTTCGTCTAAGGCCTACTCTCGAAACCACTTGAGCTTCTTTGGTTCTGGCGAAGTTGAAAAGAATCTGGTCTCCAAGGTGAATCTCTTGAAGGCTGAGTTGGCTAGTAAGTAGGCCGAGCTTGAGGCAGAGCGCCAGGGACGCCAAGTCTCCGAAGGAGCTCTCCGTGCCCAAATTGGTGAATCGGAGCGGAGGAAGAATGACACCCTGGCTGCTTTGTAGGAGGCATCCGAGAAGTCTGAGGGCTTCATAAAGGACTGTGAAGGTATCCGAGTTCTTTTTTGTTTTTCATCATTTTTCCTTTTTTTTCTTTGTTTTTCTGGTTTTCTGACTTGTAATCTTGTGCCATTAGCTCTTCGAAGGAATAACAAGCAGCTTTTGGATGACATGGAGATCAAAGGGTGACAGTCCGATCTGAACATAACAGGGCTGAAGAGGTAATTGATCATGCTAAGGGAGAGCTTGTTCTTGCTAGGTTGATTAGGCATGGCACTGACCGAGATCTTATCTAGGCTTAGAAATCCATAGAAGACCTAACTGCCAGACTAACTACGGCTAAAAAGAACTAGGCTAGCTTGTGGTAGTCTTTTCAGTTGGTGGCCAATCTCCTTCGAACTTCAGAGGATAATGGGCAAACATGGGGTCAATTTATCCCTTTGACCCCTGTCCGTCTTCAAGGCTTTATCAAGAGGGTTGTCTATGTCTACATCAGAAACATCTTGGCCCACGTCTAGGTTCTTGCACTGACAGTTCCTCTAGAGAAGCTCACTAAAGAGGCCAAAAATCAAGAGTACTTAGACGCTGTCGAGAGGGCAGAGCCTAAAGTTGATGCCTTGGCTGAGCAACTTTCCGAGCAGTTGGATATCAAACTCCCTCCTGCAGATGACAATGTTTGATTTTTATGTAAAGAACTTTATTTCTGAGTGCCTCTTGTAAAGATAACACTTTTCGTTGCCTGTATGGATGAAATATAATTCTCTTTTGATCTTCTATATGGATGTCTTCATCTTGTTTATTCTTCAAATGAGTTATCCAAGTGATCATAACTTCTTTTGAGTTGTCGCTTCTTGGGAATGGCACGTATCTCAGCATGTTTAGCTAAGTGTCGTAGAGGGTTCATAGCTTAAAGCGCTTTGAATCTGACAGGGCGAGCGTAGGCTTAGTAGCCTTCTTACTCTCATCTAGGTTGAATAACCTAGGAGAGGTCGAGTGTTTATTTACTCTCATCTAGGTTAAATAACATGGGATGGGACGAGTGTATCTTTACTTTCATCTAGGTTGAAATAACTCGGGATAGGACGAGTGTTCTTTTACTCTCATCCAGGTTGAATAACCTAGGATAGGACGAGTGTTTTTTTACTCTCATCCAGGTGGAATAACCTAGGATAGGGTGAGTGTTCTTTTACTCTCATCTAGGTTGAATAACCTAGGATATGACGAGTGTATATGTACTCTCATTTAGGTCAAATAATCCTGAGATAGGGCGAGTGTTGGCTTAGTAGCCTTCTTACTCTCATCCAGGTTGAATAACCTAGGATAGGTTGAGTGTTTATTTACTCTCATTCAGGTTGAATAACCTGGGATAGGGCGAGTATTCTTTTACTCTTATCTAGGTCGAATAACCTGAGATAGGATGAGTGTTCTTTTACTCTCATCCAGGTTGAATAACCTAGGATAGGGCGAGCATAGGCTTAGTAGCCTTCTTACTCTCATCCAGGTTGAATAGCCTGAGATAGGTCGAGTGTATATGTACTCTCATCTAGGTTGAATAACCTGGGATAGGGCGAGTGTAGGATTGGTTAGCCTATTTGCTCTCATCCGGTGTTGGAACAACCCGGGATAACTTGGTTTTATAAGATAAATAATCATCTTTATTATATTGATTATGAACCCTATTTACATAATATCTTGGAGAAAAAATCTGTCTTGATTCCTTGGGCATAGAATCTTCGTAACTGACTAATGTGTCATGAGTTTCTAACTAGTGTGCCATCCTCGGTCATCAACTCGTATGATCCTAGTCCGGTAACATTGGCAATAATAAGAGGACCTTCCCATGGGATGAGTAGTTTATGTCGTCCATCTGTTTTCTAAATGCGGCGAAGTACTAAATCTCTGACTTGAAGGGTACGAGGCTGGGTGTTTTTGTCATAGTGGTGCCTCAAGCCCTGGGAATAGCGAGCGGATTGTATAGTAGCATTGACTCTGACTTCTTCTGTGCTGTCTAGCTCTAGCCTACGGGTGTGTTCAGCTTCTCCTTCATCATACTTCTCTATCTTTGGTGAGGTCCAAATCAAGTCCGCTGGTAGTACCGCATCTGATCCGTATAGTAGGAAGAAAGGCAAGTACCCAATGGCTCTGCTTACTTGAGTTCGAAGCCCCCATACTACTTTAGGCAACTCTTCGATCCACTTGGAACTGTAGTCTTCTAATTCTTCGTACAATCTGGGCTTTAATCTAGCTAGTATGAGGCCATTTGCTCTTTCCACCGTCCGTTAGCTTTTGGATAAGCTACTGATACATAATTGATGTTGATACCACAGTCTTGTGCCCACTTCTAAATTCAATAGCTATGAAGGGAGAGCCCAAATCCGTGAAGATTCGGTTAGGCATGCCGAAACGATGCATAATGTCTTGGATGAACTCAACTGCCTTGGCTGCACTGTACTTGATGAGTGGGTTGTACTCAATCCATTTGGTGAACTTGTTAATGGCCACAAAAATGTACTCTAAACCACCCTTGGCTCTCTTGAGGGGCCCTACCTGATCCAGCCCCTAGCAGGAGAACGACCAAGCGGGTAGAATACATATAAGATTGTGCGCTGGGACATGAGCCTGTCCTGCAAACATTTGGTAGCCTTTGCACTTTCTGATGAGTTCTTTCACGTCCTTTAAAGCAGTCGGCCAGTAGAATCTAGAACAAAAAGCTTTGCCAACTAGCGTTCTGGATGCAGTATGATTACCACAACATTCTGAGTGTATTTCTTCTAGAATTTCTTTACCTTTTTCTGATGAGACGCATTTGAGAAGTACCCCTGATGAAGCGGCTTGTTTGTAGAGTTTGTCTCCCACTAGGATGTAGTTCTTGTTTCTTCGAACAACTCGGGTAGCTTCTTGCTTATCCGATGGCAACTTATTCTCTTTGATATAATCTATGAACACCTGAGTCCATGAGGTGGTGATTACCAAAATCTAGATGCCTGGAGCTAGGAGTTTCGAGATTATCTCACCGGGTTATTTGATAGAGGGGGCTGATAATTCCTCTATGAATACACTCGGTGGGACCTTCGCCCTGTCCGATCAGAGCTTGGCAAGGATGTCTGCTGCAATGTTTGAGTTGCACAAGACATGTATGATTTCTAGTCTTTGAAAATATTTTTTTAGTTTGCGTACTTCAGCACAATATGCATCCATGTTGTCTTCGTGCAGTCCCAGTCTTTGTTGATTTGGTTGACAACTACTACCGAATCACCATAGATGAGTAGTCGCTTTATTCCAAGAGAGACAGTTACCCGAAGTTCATGGATGAGTGCTTCATATTCTACTTCATTATTTGTAGCTTGCCAGAGTATTTGAAGAACATATTTGAGTTGTTTTTCGTCTGGAGATATGAAGAGGACACCTGCAGTAGCCCCGCCTACTTTTAGTGATCCATCAAAGTACATCTTCCAGTGGTCAAGGATGGTTACCAGTGTTGGTGTTGGATTTCTATCCATTCTGCTATGAAATCTACGAGTGCCTGAGATTTGATGGCCTTGAGAGGAGTGAAATCTATGTTTAGTGCCCCAGGTTCCACTGCCCACTTGGAAATGAGCCCAGTTGCATCTCTATTGTGTAAGATGTCTCTGAGTAGAAAGTCAGTTACCACCATGATCTTATGACTATCGAAATAGTGCCGGAGCTTGCGAGAGGTGATCGGGAGCGCGTAGAGTAGTTTTTGTACATGCGGGTACTTGATCTTTAAATCTAAAAGTACCTCACTGATGTAGTAGACGGGTCATTGTACCTTTTATACGTGCCCTTCTTCTCTTTCTATGACAATCGCTGCACTGACCACCATGTTGGTTGTTATGATGTATAACATCATTGCCTCATGCTTCTTGGGGGTGTTAGAATAGGAAAGGAGGTGAGGTATGCCTTAAGCTTCTCAAAAGCGTCCTTGGCTTCCTTTGTCCAATCGAACTTGCCTGTTTTCTTTAGCAATTTTAAAAAAAGGGAGACCTTTTTCGTTGAGTCATGAGATAAAGCGATTGAGGGCTGCCATGCACCCTGTCAGCTTTTGAACATCCTTGACATAGCAGGGAGGACCCGTCTCTGTTATAGCTCAAATTTGTTTAGTGCTGGCCTTGATCCCACGATGGCTAACCAAGAAACCGAGTACTTGTTCTGATGGTACGCCGAAAACACACTTGTTTGGGTTAAGTTTCCACTTCCACTACTTTAAGTTCTCGAAAGTTTGTTTTGGATCTTCAATAAGCACATCTAGATCCTTTGTCTTTACTACAACATCATCAACATAAGCTTCTGTGTTATCACCAATCTGTTCACCAAGGCAAGTTTGGATGGCTCTTTGACAAGTAGCGCCAACATACTTGAGTCCAAACAACATGGTTTCGTAGCAGTAGGCACCAAACTGTGTGATGAAGGATGTCTTGTTTTGATCTTCTTCTTTTAATGCAATCTGATGATAACCTAAGTAGCAGTCAAGGAAGGATAGTAGAGCAGATCCTACTGTTGAATCAACAATCTAGTCAATGTGCGGTAGCCCAAACGGGTCCTTCGGGCAATGCCTATTGAGATCTGTGTAGTCGACACACATTCGCCACTCAGCCATGTTCTTCTATACTAGGACTGAATTGGTCAACCAGTCGGGGTGGAGAATTTCCCTTATAACCCGGTTGCCATTAGTTTTGTGATTTTTTTTCTTAATTGCGACTTTCTTTTCGAGGGGGAAACGTCATAACCATTGCTTTACAGGCTTTGATCCTTCATTAACGTCAATTCTATGCTCAGCCAACTCTTTTGGGACACCTGGCATGTCGGTCGGCTTCCAAGCGAAGATATCTTTATCATCCCGAAGAAAGTTGGTGAGCGCGAGTTCCTATTTTGTAGAGAGGTGGGCACTGATGGTCACCATCTTGGAGGGATCACCGGTGCCTAGGTCAATTTGCTTAACGTCGGCTTCTTTTGGTGGTGCAAGGATGTTGGGCCTCTTAGCCGAGATCTCTAGCTCTTCCGGGTTCATTTCTGCAGCAACAGTGGCTATTTCTTCCCTTCCGCTGGCTACTTATGCCTTGGCCACAATTTGGATTGCTTGAACATCGTAGTCAAAAGCACGCTTCAGATCACCTCAGAGAGAAAGAACCCCATTGGGTCCTGGCATCTTAAGCAAGAGGTACGGGTAGTGTGGTATCGCCATGAACTTGGCTAATGCTGGTCGCACAAGGATGGCGTGATATGATGATTCGAAGTCTGCAACCTCAAATTTGATGAACTCAGTACAATAGTTCGTAGGAGTTCCAAATGTGACTGGTAGGGTGATTTGCCCAAGTGGCGTAGCGGCTTTGCCAGACACTATTTCATGGAAAGTGATGAGGACATCGCCACGCTGGACACACCGACGTTATGGTCTTTCCCAAGTTGCAATTCGTTCCCAACTTAGCTGTCACGTCACCCTCGGATTCAGCAGACACGTCGTCACTGTTTTGGTCATAACTCTTTCATACGACATCAAAACAGGGTGTTCTTGGATGCGTTGGAAAGGGGACGACGATGCCGTCGTTTTGGATCTGGTCCCAGCTCTAGAAGATCCATGAATCATTCTATGGGACCACATCAAGGTGCTACGCCACCTATTTGGGCCAACTTGGCCATGTATCGTGTCGGGCCTTAAGCCCAAGTTGTGGGCGCCCAACCCCTGGCCGTTCTCAACCCTAGGTTGAGTCTTAGACTATAAACACAGCCATCGCCGCTGTTAGACAATGGGGTTTTGTTTAGAGTTTAGTTTTCCATCGAGAAACTAAATCGTTCATTGTAACTGTGGTGACAAATCCTTTTATAGTGATCCAGGGCCCCCGTTCTTGATCTCCTCCACTGTGTCGATTAGTCCTTTGGAACCGAGTTCTTGAACCCTCTATTGATATTCGCATCATTCATATTTGCAATTTCAGATTGCGTATTTTTACCTTCTTGCTTGTGCTCTTCGATTCGCTTGCAGGAAAAGCCTTCTTGGCGAGGTCAATCAAGTTGTGCTTGGTTGATAACCAATGGAGCAGTGGTGTAACGGTTGCAGGGTTCGAATCGTGTCTAATTTGATGCCGGATCACCAACGTCGAGATCTCCACAAATCGAACTTACCCAAATGATACATCTGGCCCAGATGGGGTTGGCCGAGGCCCAATAAATTAAGGTTGCCCGGACCCCAATAGTTCTTATGCACACCCACTCGGGAAAAGGCCCAATGTCCCTAAAAGACTAGTCCGATAGGGGAAGGGTGACTCTCTCTTTTAAGGTGGCTTCCTCCTCCCAAGCTAAGCAAGGTGAGATTATTCAGAGGCTCACACGGTCGCTGCCCGACTACAACTAGGCCACTTGGCCTTTTTTTGTTGTGTCTTTGCTAGCGGGTAATAGTGGAGGATGTCCTCATCATTCCCACCCCCTTAAACAAGGGCCCAGCTCCAATACCAAATGATATGAACCCGTAAGGGTTTGTGGTCGATCTTTTGATGAGAAGCGTGAGATAACTCGATTGGTGGATGGAGATGACGTTCACAGCCCGACTACAGCCTTCCAAGACCGCGCCTTAGCGACCGATACACCACTTCCCAAGGCCGTCATGATCTTGTGGAGCATGACAACCAGCCCCTAGGGCTCCCGTCCTACAAGCAATCGAAGAACTAGCAAGAACGAGGAAACAAGCACTGAAATTGCAAGATAAAATTGAAGGTTTCACACTGAATCTTATTATGAGTGGGGTTCTGAAGACAAGGAGACGGACGACTGGATCAGCACGCGCGCCTACAAGCAAGTAGCGATGGCTAAACTTGATCTAAACAAAACCCAAGTGTTCCTGGTGGCAGCTAAGGGGTATATGATGTGTGGAGGACGACCACAAGAGAGTTTGGGTCGTGCTCCAACCCTAGGATGCGTCCCTACTGGACTCTAAACGATACAAGCCCATTGGGCTAACTTAAGGTGGCGCAGCACCCTGGACAGAATAGACCTCTCGGTGATTTTTGGACTGTTGACACCGCTTCTGAGCAGGTATGAGTACGAGGTCAGATCTGTATGAAAGTAGACTTTATTAGCTTTCCAACAAGTCCAGAATCACCCCAATCCGACTCCATATGTAACTGTGGCGACCGTCGCAAGTTGGAGGTGTGCTGCAGTCTGAATCCAGCCTACGCGAGTCCTTTTCCCTTTCGGTCTTCTCCTTGATTCCTAATCAAAACAAGAGTGCACGTGTCTCCAAGATCTAAATAGGATGGACAAGAGGTCAAGAAGGAACTCACTTGATGATTAACTTTTCGAGCACGAGCACGAGTAATAGGACCAGCAGGTGTCGACGTGGACGGCGTGGATGTATGATCGGTGTTGATGTCCTCATCATCCTCCCTATCTTGAATTTGAGTTGTCCTTAACTCAAGCTCATCTTCCTCACCCAAATAAGGCTTCAAATCTGCAATGTTAAATGTGGGACTAACCCAAAAATCTATAGGAAGATCAAACTTATATGCATTCTCATTTATTCGTTGCATCACTTTAAAAGGAGCATCCGCTCTAGGCATCAATTTAGATTTTCTTAATTCAGGAAACCTATCCTTTCGCAAATGCAACCAAACCAAATCTCTAGGTTCAAGAATCAATTCCCTTCTACCTTTATCTCCAGCAAATTTGTACTTAGCATTCATGCGCTCTATGTTTTCTTTAGTGGTTTCATGTAGTTTTAGCATCAATTCAGCACGTTGCTTAGCATCAAAATTCAACTTTTTAGAACTTGGCAATGGCATTAAATCAACAGGAGCACGTGGTAACAAGCCATAAACAATCTCAAAGGGACACATCTTCGTAGTAGAATGCAGCGAACGATTATAAGAAAACTCAATATGAGGCAAACAATCTTCCCACATCTTAATATTCTTCTTTAAAATAGTCCTTAACATAGTAGACAAAGTTCTATTCACAACTTCAGTTTGACCATCAGTTTGGGGGTGACAAGTGGTGGAAAATAAAAGCTTAGTCCCCAATTTGACCCATAAAGTTCTCCAAAAATGGCTAAGAATTTTAGCATCATGATCAGAAACAATTGTATTTGGCACACCATGCAAGCGAACAACTTCTCGAAAGAACAAATCAGCAATATTTGTAGCATCATCAGTTTTATGACATGGTATGAAATGTGCCATTTTAGAGAATCGATCCACAACCACAAAACACTATCTCGCCCTTTCCTAGCCCGTGGCAAGCCCAACACAAAATCCATAGAAATATCCTCCCAAGGAGCACTAGGAACAGGAAGAGGCATATACAAATCGTGTGGATTCAACCGGGACTTAGCCTTTTGACATGTTGTTCAGCGAGCAACAAATCTCTCCACGTCTCGTCGCATCTTTGGCCAAAAGAAATGACCAGCAAGAATGTCCTTCATCTTCTTTGCTCCAAAATGCTCCATCAAGCCACCTCCATGCGCTTTCTGCAGCAACAACAAGCGAACGGAGCTAGCTGGAATGCATAGCTTGTTAGCTCTAAACACAAACACATCATTGACGATGAATTTTTTCCACGTTTTCCCATCTTTACAATGCAGCAGCACTTCTTTAAAATTAGCATCATGAGCATATCGGTCTTTAATTGTTTCTAACCCAAAGATCTTGTAATCAAGTTGATTCAGCAAAGTATATCTCCTAGACAATGCATCTGCAATGATATTATCCTTCCCTTTCTTGTGTTTGATAACATAAGGAAAAGATTCAATAAATTCAACCCATTTTGCATGTCTATGATTCAGTTTTCCTTGACTACGAATATGCTTCAAAGATTCATGATCAGAATGTATAACAAATTCTTTGGGCCACAAATAATGCTGCCATGTTTCTAATGTCCGCACTAGAGCATATAATTCCTTATCATATGTAGAATAATTAAGAATAGGCCCGCTCAATTTCTCACTAAAGTATGCAACAGGTTTGCCTTCTTGCAACAAAACACCACCTAATCCAATTCCACTCGCATCACATTCGAGCTCGAAAGTCTTATTAAAATCAGGGAGTTGGAGTAGAGGTGCATGTGTTAACTTATCTTTCAGCACATGGAAGGCGTGCTCTTGTGCTTTGCTCCAAGAAAAGGGCACTCCCTTCTTTGTAAGCTCATTCAATGGTGCAGCAATGGTGCTGAAGTCCTTCACAAAACGGCGATAGAAACTAGCAAGTCCTAGGAAACTCCGCACTTGTGTGACCGTCATGGGTACATGCCATCCTTGTATAGCTTCCACCTTGGCTTTATCAACCTCAATTCCCTGTGGAGTGACAACATAGCCAAGAAATGATACTCAATCAGTGCAGAAAGTGCACTGCTCAAGGTTACCAAACAAATGTGCATCACGTAGAGCATTGAAAACAGCACGTAAGTGATCAAGGTGTTCATCCATGGATTTGCTATAAATCAGTATATCATCAAAGTAGACGACAACAAATTTCCCAATGAAAGCACGCAAAACCTCGTTCATTAATCTCATGAAAGTACTAGGTGCATTAGTTAACCCAAAAGGCATGACTAACCACTCATATAGACCGAACTTAGTTTTGAAAGCAGTTTTCCATTCATCTCCCAATTTCATACGAATCTGGTGGTACCCACTATGCAAATCAACCTTTGAAAACACAACAGCACCACTCAATTCATCAAGCATATCATCTAATCGTGGAATAGGGTGTCAATATCGAATGGTGATATTATTAATAGCCCTACAATCAACACACATGCGCCATGTTCCATCTTTCTTAGGCACGAAAATCACTGGAACAGCACAAGGACTAAGAGACTGACGCACATAACCTTTGTCTAGTAGTTCTTGCACTTGTCGCTGAATTTCCTTCGCTTCTTCCGGATTAGTCCTGTATGGCGCACGGTTTGGCAAAGATGCTCCAGGGATAAGATCAATTTGGTGCTCAATCCCACATATTGGTGGCAGCCCCGCTGGTATCTCAATGGGGAACACATCAGAATACTCCTACAAAATGTTAGCAACAGCAGGGGGCAAAGAACGTTGCATATCCTCAAATGAAATCAAAGCATCATTGCATACCAAAGCATAAGCAACAGAGGTGGATGCATTGAACTCATTAATATTAGATTTTGTAGCAAGCATACAACGTCCATTCAATTTTATCTCATCTTTATCATCAACAATAGATTTGTCATTTTTATTGCTCTCGCTCTTTGCTTTTGCAGCCTTAGTAACATCAGATGCAACACAATTTTTCGATCATGGTATAGAAACAAATATTGATTTGATTGTCACGGAACCACCCAAATTATAAGAACAAAAGTACAAAAATAATCGCCGGAGCAATTAAATTTCCGTACTTAAGCTCCTATAACTCTGGTATTCTAATAAAATCACAAGGGATTTCAAACCAACCAACATACAAGCCAAGATCGTAGTGGTCCAACATAACAGGTCATATGTTACATCCATTTTATAAGTAATTCAACATATATCGGAGTTCAGTAGAGTTATTACAACTCAAGTTCAAAAGTAGCGAAAACAAAGTAGTTTGAAACTAATATCGCTTTAATTCAAATACATGCCAGTACCAAAGTCAATTTCCCATAAAAGCATGAGACAAGATAGCTCAGATGAATCATGCCCATGATCACACTCTGCCACTACAGTAGGAGTCTTCCAATTCTTGCAGTAACTATGATACATCACAACCTGCAACAAGTGGGAATAAACCCTGAGTACGAGAAGATACTCAGCTAGACTTACCCATCATAAACCAGAAATAATGACACCAAGGAGTATGCAAGGCTTTCTTTCAGTGGGCTAGCTTGACTCAAGTGTTATAACCTATTAATCTAGGTAAGCACCTATGCTAAAGCTAGACTTTCTTTCAGTGGGCTAGCTAGACTTTCTTTCAGTGGGCTAGCTAAACTATTTTAAGCACTTTTATATCATCCTTGTTATAACCTATTAATCTAGGTAAGCACCTATGCTAAAGCAATCACTTGATTAATCATTAACATCAAAGGTTACCATTTTAGGTTTAGCATTTCCAACATAATCCACATAACAATCCGTGTTCCATCATCATTACTACGATGCCGTAACTCGAGTTAAGTGTTCACTATCCAGTGAACGATGGCGATTCGAATCGATTATTAACCAGCTGGTAATTTATTCCTCACACAAACCTCACTCATCCGCTAAAGTGAGATGTTGGTCACCGAGTCAACCATTCAGGTAAAGTTGCGAGCTTGCCAGGAACCACATGTACCCGGGGGCCGCCCGACTGCTCTTTGGCCTTATCATCGCGCCCCCGTATCCTGCCACTACTGCTCCGGTACAGTGCGTTGCGGGCAATCCACTCGGCCCGAATAATCTCCCAGCTTCGCGGTCGAAAGGTACATTATTCGGCCAGCTAAATGTGAGGCATGTAACACCGCAAGTGTTTATCACCAATTAAGTGGTGGGTTTAAGATCAAACATGATAGATTAGGGGAGGTGACGATGTCAAAGTCAAACCTATGGGGATAAGCCCTAACCTAAACTTGGATATTGCACCCTCGCTTACATATAGGCTCAATTAAAAGATATATGCTTGGGTGTTGCTATCAAAGTATCTTCACATGTCTCTCCTCAGTAACTATCTATATTAAGCCCTAGAAAAGTTTGATGTAGTTTGGAATCAAAAAGTCACATGAAATGATAAGTTATATGTTTGTTTGGATTATAACTGAAACATGCATATGAAACAAGGAAACATGTGAACTAGTGTTTATGCAACATACAAATGCAACATGTGCAACACATCTGGGACACAGGTGGAACAAACTAGTGAAACATATGTAGCATGTACCTTGAAGCAAACACATGAAACAATTGAAATAGAGCTTTGAAACCAACATTTCAATCATAGGGATTTCTATGTTTCAGTGCATGTGAGGCCTACACTTTTATGCAACCTATACATGGTGGGTATGTTTGGCCTCTACAGCACCTTAACTACACTTAGGACACTTAATGAAACAATGTTCATGTTGATCATTTTGCCTAAATGTGCTTCTAAGTGAAGGTTGACCATGTATGGACCCTAGAACACTTTTGTTTGACCGTTTCAAAAGTGTGACCTAGAAGCTTTGCATGACTGTGCACCCTTTTATAAAGTTGTAGAGAATTTTATAAGGAACAAGCTTTGTTTAAGAGTCAAGTCATGAAAATGTGTGGAACATGCTCAAAAAGGGCCCACAAGTCAGAAATAGGGCTGATTTCAGCACTTAGAAATTTAAAGCCCTGATTTCAGTGTCGTCGACATTGACATTCCGCGTTCTCCGAAATTCGTTAAGCAACTTGAGTTGGTCCAAAAATAAAAGTTGAAGGTTATATTATGGGGAAGAGCATACAAGAAGATGGCACCAATTGCAATTCATTTTGACCCCCATTTTGGATTATTGCTCGTTGCTTTCAAATCACTGACATTGGCAACTTTGGAGCCATGTATCTCCTAAACCAAAACCCTAATGAGTAAAGTGTCTTAATAAAAATCATAGAGCATCATGTGGTCTTCGAACTTCATTTTGGGCCCAAGATCCAATTCGGCCCATAACAGGCCCAAAACAGCGCCCAACCTTGGCCACCTTGCTGCTTGCCACGTAGTCGACGAAATGCCTCCAAGGCCGACGCGTGCCCAGTGCGTGGCCATCATGCCCAGAGTGCGCCCGCCGATGCTGCCGCGTGCCCTACTCGCTACCGCGTGTGCCGCGTCCTGGGTCACTGGGAGGGGCCAAGACCGAGCTTCGCATCTCCTCCTCGCCCTCTCCTCATTCCTCTGCCTCTCCCTATGCCCGCCTGCCTGTGAACAGCCATGGCCGCCATGGCCGGCTCCCGTGCAGGAGTGCCGTCGCCACTGCAGGCACTGCTCTGCCCATTCTCCACCCGAGCTGACCGCGTCAGCGCATTCCTCACACCTCGCCGGGCTGGCTCCGCTTCCGCAGTTAGCTGCCGCCGGAGCGCCGACCGTCGAGTCACCGGTCACCGTGGCCAGACCTCATCGGGTCACCATGAGGTGAGCCACCGCCTTCCCATGGGTGCATGTGAAGTCGGGTTGCTCCACCGCCTCATCCCCACCGCCGATGGTGACCTCACCGGCCGGAATCGGCTCGGTCTCTCCTCCCCTGTTTTTGTCGGCCGAGCGGAGCTCGGGCAAACCCCGACCACACCTGGGCGGGCCGTGAACCACCGCGGGTGTAGGCAGGTATGACGGGGCCTAGGCCCATCGTGGCCCTCGACCACCGCTGTCGAGCCGCCGGCGGTCGGCCGACGAAACCGGCCCGACGGTTACCTCCCCTCCCCTGCGTTACCCTCTAGAGGAAGGGGACGATCTCCCCTCTCTCTGTCTTTCTCGGTGAAAATGACAGGTGGGCCCATCTGGGCAGCGGGTCTCGCATGCCAGTTTAAGTGGTGGCTGATTTGGGTGCACTGTCGGGTACGCCTAGCACGTCAAGGGTAATTTGGTTTCCTGTTTTTTTATTTTTCAGAATTTGCGCTAAATCTTGTAAAATCCATATCTCCTACTAGGAAAGTCCAAAAATGGAAAATGTTAACGTTTTGGAAACCTTGAGAAGTGATCTATGCAATAGAGTCATAAAATGTTAGATGTTTGTAGGTATTTTCTGATGTCTTTATTTAAGTTTTAAAAATACTCTAAAAATGCCTTTAAACTTAACCAGAGCAAGATCTGGAGTTTTAGAACCCCAAAAATAGTGATTCTTGTTTTGTTAATTTTGTGATGACATGTACTTGCTAGGAAAAATGTTAAACACACTATTTGTTCACTGTTTTCTTAGGGTTTTGATTTGACCTTGTTAAATAAGGAAAATTACATTTTATTACTTGTCATTTTATATCTTGAGTTGTGATGCTCCAAATGATGTGAAATTTTTATGGTAGTCTTGTCATGATATGTATGTAATGTGGTATAAATTTCTTGGTCACTACTTATTGGATGATATAGTTATTGATTTAACTTGTTTAGGGATTGATAAATAGCTTATAAATAATATATAAATGATAAAATAGAAAATGTTGTCCCATCACCTTATTATGATGTTTCTCTATGATTTTGGTTCATTCTATGACCATGTATTTACAGAAAATATTGAGTTTTAGGTTTTACCTGTTCTCACATGATTTATTTCATTAGTTCATTGTCTTTTTCATAGAGGTTGATGTACTTATCTAAATGGCTTTAAATTTGTACAATAGACTTTTGAGAGCATTTGTAGACCCCTGTAATTTTGGTAGAATTTATGAAGCATCCTTATGATGTGGTCATAATTCCACCTAATTATCTAAATAAATTAAGAAAATGTATTAAAAGAATTTATTTAGTAATTGACACTATGTTTTCTGGTGTTCATTAGTCATGTATGAAATGTTGGTAAAGTTGGTTTTATTCAATTATATGTTTGCAACATAAGTTAATAATTATTTCTTGCAAATGAGGTTTCTGAACAGATTTGAGAATATTGTTAATTACCCTATGCAAATGATGTTTTCATGTCTTGTGTGCTATAACAAAGTTGTTGTGAATTTCATGATCTAGCTGCTGTTAAATTTTGGTAGTATTTGGCCATATGGTTTAGAAACTACAGCTGTTCTAATTTAGGTTCAGATTTATGTTGCTCTCTGTCCTTCCAGGACAGATTCTGTACCTTCTTTATTTCGACCTGGTAAATGTTAGAATCAGGTTTAGATGATTATAAATTAAATTTAGATATTTTAATAAGATTTTCATAATGTCTTCTTGCAAGTCATTTGGAGTTGTAGATCTCCAGTTATGATTAAATTACTCAGCTGTTGGTCTGATGTCCAGAAGGTAGCAATTTCTAGTTCTAATACTTGATTAACTTTGTCATGCTTGGGTATTGAAGCGTGACTCATATCTTTGATGATACTTGGGTGGTACCCTGTGATCTTGTGAGACTTGTTTCTTGATTGATGTGCTAGCCCTCTTCTATATTATGTCTTAATGAGGATTAAGTTAATTAGCTCTAGGGTTTATGTGAACTTTGGTATGCTTGCATGATTACTCTGTTTATTGCACTTCTATGCATTCATACATATGCATTATTACACCTCATTTAGGTATGCTAGCTGAAGCACGTGAAGGACCTGATGTGGAGCCAAACCCGAAGATGGAGTTGGTAGATCCATCCCGAAGATAGAAGGACCGGACAAGTGGTAGATTGGAAGATACTCGCCAAGCAAGTTTTATCTGACATACTCTAACTTGAGTCAGATCCCAGGCAAGCCCCAGAGCATTATAAGCCTCCTATCTTCAAAGCAATTAATTATATATATATATGTTATAAGTATTGTTGCATTAAGTGGTAGGAGTTGGTTGGAAACCCTTGCTGCATTATATCATTCCTTGTCCAGTTATATGAATCCTTGAATCCTACATAGACTAGGATCGAGTAGATGCTTAGCCCTGCTTTAAGCGGTAGAAGTCAGGTGATTTCCTGTCACCTGCGAGATATAGGGATATTCATATATGGCACGGTTGGCTATATTTGCTATCGTGGAAAGGAACCATGTGTTAATAAAATGAAATGAGACCGGACGGGATGATGATAGTGAAGCGACAAGGCATGGGGGTCTTGGGTGTGAATCTATCCCCGTCTGAGTCGTTTAAGGACCAATTCGTTGTACGTCCTTGAGTCATGTTGAACGCAGTCTAACACTTAGTTGGCCAGATAAGTCGTTCCGACCATGAAGCCGAGTAATGTGATTCACGTCAGGAATCGAATGGTAGGTTGCTTCTTGGAGGAGAGAAAGGATGTGCTTGGGGACATTGGCGTGAGACCAAGGGGGGGTTAGAGTCCCTATCACCTGGCAGAGTGTCGCCCTTGGGGTCGCGACATCATTCGGACCCGCAATTCCTGAATCATATGAAAAGGTGGCCTATGCGACCCTGGCAGGGGTCTGCACGGTGAGTGTTAGAAATACCCCTCTAGCTAGATAGGAATTCGATTCGAATCGCCATCGCTCCCGGTTAGTGAGCACTTGACTTGAGCAGCGGCAACGTAGATTCCATTAAATTGAACGGATGGTTAATTGGATCACGATGGAAAGGTTGCCTCAATTTATACCTGCTATGGTTAATATTGTTTGCTCCTAATAAAGTGAGTGCTCTAGTACAGGTTCTAATATAGATGATAGGTTAATGATAATTAACTTGATGCTTAAGCATTAATGATTAATCATCTATATTAAGCTTTTATGCAAAATGTTGTCAAGCTAGCCCCACTTCATATCAGCCTTGCATGATCCTTGGTGTCACCTTATTTTTGGTTTCTGACGGGTAAGTCTAGCTGAGTACCTTCTTGTACTCAGGGTTTTATCCCCACTTGTTGCAGGTTGTGCTGTATCTTGACGACTGCAAGAGTTGGTTGGCTCCTGCCTTGTGGCAGAGTGTGATCATGGGCATGGTCCTTCTTATTTATCTTCTCTCTAATGCTTTTGTTGGAAGTCGACCGGGGTACTGGCATGTATTTGAAATAAGATTAATGTTAGTTTCAAATTACTTTGCTTCCGCTACTTTTTAATGTAAGTTGTAATAACTTTGTTGAACTCCGATGTATATTGAATTACTTGTGAAATGGTTGTAACATGTGACTTGTTATGTTGAATCACTACGATCTTGGCTTTTATGTTGGTTGGTTTGAAATCCCTCGTGATTTCATTGGACTACCGGAGTTATATGGGCTCAAGTGCGAGAATTTGATCACTCCGGTGATTGTTTTTGTACTTATGCTCTTATAATTTGGACGGTTCTGTTACAAGGCATGCGTTCAACATGACCCAAGGCCCAACAACGGTCGGTCCTTAATCGACACAGGCGGAAACTACAAGCACCCCAAAACCCTATCTGGTTGCCCAATACTTATTCCGCCCGGTCTCCAATTATCCATCAACACTTGGTTGTTTCCAGGATATCATCTATTCCATAGCTAAAGTATTCTAGTAACCACCTATAATTGCAGGTGACCAGAAATCACCGATCGCTACCGGTCTAAGCATGGCTAAGCAATATTTTCGATCCTGAACCAAAATAGGATTTCAGACATATTTATGGGACAAGGAAAGGGTATATATGCAGCAAGTGTATCCAATCAACTCCTATAACTTAATGCAACAATACATATATAACATATATATACTCAATTGCTTTTATAAAGTAGGAGGCTTAGAATGCTCCGGGGCTTGCCTGGGATCGAACACTTAGGTTAGTGATTGACAAATGACACTCGCTTGGTGAGCATCTCCCATCCCGACACTTGTTTAGTCATTCCATCTTCGGGATAGGTCCACCAAACGACGTATTCAGGTTTGGCTTCAACATCTCATCCTTCACATGATGCATCTAGCGTACCTAGATGAGATGCAAGATGCATGTGTATGAATATGATGAACGGTAACACAAGATGCATCACATAATCATTCATGTAAACACACGATTAAGACAAAGACACCAAAAGCTAATTAACTAACATCACACAACCAATTAAAGAGGGCAAGCACATTAACCATAACACAAGTTTAACAAGATCACAAGTATCTTAACTTGACCATCATCCAGGGTATAAGCCACACTTAGCAACACATAGAGTAAACAACCATAACTAGCATCTGACAATTTCTAGACTGCAAACAACATCTATATGTTTGGATCATAACTGGAGTTATACAAATCCAATAGCCATGCAACAAGACATTCTGGAAAGCTTATCAAATTGTCTATAATTAATCTTTAATCATCTTAGCATGATTCTCAAGTTAACCAAGTCAAACATGCATAAATACAGAATCTGGTCCAGAGATTACAGAGAACAACTATTTCTGGAACCCAACTTGGAACAGTCATTACTAACAAACTATAAGGCCAAATGCCACCAAAATTTAACACAAGCTAGATTAATGAGTTATCTACAACTTTGCTATACGCATGTTTCTCAGCAAACATCATTTTCATAGTGCAATTACCAAAGTCCCAGAAACTATCCAGGAAAGCATCAATTGCAAGAATAAATATTAACTTACATTCCAAACATACATTTGGCCACAACCAATGTAACCATCATAAAGTGCATGTTAAATGATCACCAAAAAGCATAGTGCTCATCATTAAATAATTTCTTTTAATGCATTTCTTAATTTATTTAAATAGCAAGGTGAAATAATAAACATATAACAAAAGTCCATAATAAAATATATAAAAATTACAGTAGCTCTTACATACAGCCAGTAGTCTACTGTACAAATTTCAAGGCATTTGGACATGTATATCACCCACTATGAAAAAGACAAATTGCTATTGCAAGAATTCATGTGAGAGCAAGATACACTAATAACTCACTCAAATGGCAACCAAAATTCATGAAATTTTTACCACACATCAATCATCACATGCGTAGCATGCCACAAAAATTTCACTTCATTTGGAGCCCTACAACTGCAGTTATGAAAATGACAAATAGAACTAGCATTGAAAACCTAGAAGCATAGATCTATTTTTACAGCTAAAAATCTAAACTAAAACATGATATATTATAGATCCACTGCATATATAATTTCACAAGGATTCCAAAAAGTCCTCATTTGCTATTTTAGGAATTTCCTATGATTTACTATGTATTTTCAAAGTTTCACCCGATTCACCTCAAATAGGTCCCTTAAGGCACTATTCATATGAGTCTATGACAGTGCAGAAAACCCCCTGAACTTGTTTCCATCTTACACATGGGTCCTTCTTCTTCTTCCTCATGGTGCTGAACAGAGAGTTCGTCGAGGCCGGCGGCAGCGAGAAAGGGGCCGGCGGTGGCAGAGCGGCAAGGGGGAGCCCACACGCACCCAGGGCACAGCACAGCTCGGCCCGAGGTGGCCCTCGGTGGCCCGGCCACGAGCGCCTCTCCTAGCAGCAACAATGACTGGTGGCGGGTCGACTCCGGCGACCGTGGGACCAGGAGGAATGGTGGGGGAGGTTCAGTGAGGCGCTGCGGACATGTTGGGGTGGTTGGCTCGGACGAAGGAGGGTTGAAGGGGAAGAGCCACGCGGAGGCAGGGAGCTCGGCCGGGCGGCCATGGCGGCGTCCACGCCCGTGCGCTGGCACAGAGCGAGGGAGGCGAGAGCAAATGCGCTGGAGTGGATGGGGAGCGCCCGCTGCCGTCCCACGCGCGAGAGGAAGAGCGAGCTATGAAGGAGCACGCGGCAGCAATGGTGGGGCGCGCTCTCGTGCATGAATGCCACGTCCAGGACACGTGTCTCCATTGCGCCATTATGTCGGACACCTGGCGTGCGTTGCTGTGGCCATCTTAGGGCACCGTTTTGGGCTATCTACGGGCTGAACTGGGCCAGGGGCCTTAAATCAAAATTGTTGTCCACGTAACACTCTACACATTTCGTTTAAAGGGCCAAGCCATTAGAGTAACCGATTAGCAGCTAATTACCTTCCAAAACTGCAGTGTCAATGACTTAACAATCTTCACTTTGGGCTCCAATTCCCTAGCCAAAACTTGGTCAAACGGAATGCAACTTTTTCCTGTGCCTTCTCCATAGAGTTATGTCCAACTTCTATTTTTGGATCAAGTCAAGTTACTTAACGAAAACACTAGAACGCGGCATGCCAATCATGATCGCCATTGAAATCCCAGACTCAGAAATATTTCTAAGTGCTGAAAAACAACAACTAATCCAATCTTTGAGCCTCTATTTGACTAGGTTAGAGAGTAAACTAGCTCTTAACCATTAAACAAAGTTTCTTCTACACAATGTGAACTACAACTTTCATTTAAGGTCCAACATCATAACTGGTATAGAAACTATATTTCTACTTCGACCAAAGTAGGATCACGATAAAGCTTAAATTATCCTTTTTGATCAATTGGAACATTTTTGGGGCATTTGCTCAACATGAACCTTTCTTGACTTTTGTTGTAGAGTACATCTAGAGTCATTTGGGAAAGGTTGCAAGATTTGGTCGATGACCTTTATTTCCATCCACTTAATAATGCAATTCCAGCACTTAGTAAAGTCATTCCAACAAGCATATAACTTATCATTTCATGTGACTTTTTGATTCCAAACGTCATGAAACTTTGCCAGTGACTAATATAGATAGGTACTAAGGTGAGACACATGAAGATATTGCAATAACACCACCCAAGCATATATATATTGAAAACTGCCTATATGTAAAGCAAGGGTGTAACATCCAAGTTTAGGTTGGGTCTCCTGTCCATAGGTTGACCTTGACATCATCATCTCCACTTAATCTATCATGTTTGAGCTCAAACCCACTGCTTAACTGGTGGCAAACACCTAGGGTGTTACAGCCCTCCCCCCTTAAAAGAATCGCGTCCCGAGATTCGGTGCGAAGGACTTTTCAAGGGAAGAGAAATATGTTATCCAATTCCAACATCTACAAGTGCATTAGGCTACTTAGCTTCAAACATCAGGGAGGCTAATTGGTCAAGACAACTTTCTGATACTCGCTCTATGCAGAAACTTTTGTCTGAAGAATTTTCTTCACTGACTTCCATGAAGAATTGTTACTTTAGGAGGAATCCAAGACAATACGGTACTTCGTTCACGGTGCACAGAGAGTACTACGAGCATGGGCTAATTACTCATAGCATTTACTTTTCTAGTGGCATAGCATGTACAACTTCCGATAAGGGTTGGATCCATATACGAGGTAATCATTCTTGAAGCTATCAGAAACCGTCTAACCAATAGATAATGTCCATCCCGGTCATAGACTATTCACTCACTCAGATGCCAACTGATGGAAAACTACATATTGCTCCACGTGTGCAGTTCTCTTTCTCTGATGCCAACAATGTATTATCTGAGTCTATTGAGGGAACAGTGAAAGTGATAGCTAACTCTGTCGGTTCTGGATTTCTGCCAAATGTTACCTAAGAAGATTCTCTTATCCAAAGACAACAGTTATCTAGGTTGAATCAGATACAATATCTTGGGTAAAAACACATATAAAGTATCATAGGTACGTCAGCACTAGAGAACCATTACCACAAAAGGATGATAGCTAGGTCTGAAAGACAACAAAAGTTGCAAGTATCCACCAAACTAGGGAACTAGTTCACTACTAAGCAGGTTGAGCACAATTTTCCTTCATGGTGCAGTTGCGTAAGAAGTTGGGTTGACTTGCACTGTGGCAAAACTAGCCTTCTTGATCTATATTTTACATTGAGGCTTTCATTATAATGCCAATCAATACCTCAAAACCATAATCCGAAAATCTGTGGTTTGACACCTTCCCAAATGCATTCAACTCGCAATGGCACCATTTGACTTGTAGAACACCTTGATTGCTCCCGCATTGCCGATCTAAGAGGGCAAAAACAAGGCATACAGGGGTGCAATTAGTCTTCCCAAGGGTACTAAGGGTTGTCTAACAGCAAGATACCTATCAATTGCAAGTTCTTGGCAAGCATTACAAACATGACCTTCCAATGCAAAGGATGATCGCAGTCACAGAGAAATCACCGATTCTGTACCCTTTTGTTTTCTGTTCATATAACATAAACTATAGCTCCAATATGCACAAATATTGGTGGGCATATAGATCCATGGGTCTTCGAACTACTTCACCCAAAATTTAGCCCAAACGCACACCGTTGGACTATCCAAACAATCCATCTACCAAAATAGCTCTGTTCTAAAATGGCAGCCAACCAAGCTAAAAAGACATCTCTCAAATCCTATGTTTTACTCAACCAATACTCATACCCACTTAAGACATTGAAGAGTCCTAAGCAAGGGATGAGGTTACCATGTTTGGGGTCAATCCAACTTCGTTTGAGTCACTAGCCTTTGACTTGAAGATAACCGGTGTAGTGCCACAAAATTCTGGACAGATTTCGTGTTCTTCCTTTTCTTTTGCTTCACATGTTGAGGTGTGTGTTTTGCACTCTCTGATCTTTCTCATAGTAGCAAAAGCCTTTCTCTAGCTGAGGATGGAGGTTATAGTCTTCCTGACATGTTTCTTAGAGAACAATTTCCGCTGTTGATCTAGACACCAATCTTGACGATGCACAAGCATTGGACTTGTGGGCTATTTTCACATAGCACAAAGCATTATTCCACATGGAGGGCATCCCTACGTAGATAAGGAACCATTTCTAAATATTTTCTGGCACTTCATCCAATAGAACCTTGAACCAAAACTATTTGTAGTACTTAGGGGCATAATGATGCAGATCGAAACTAGGGACATGCTTTCTCTAGTTCTTCACATGGCTAATGCAACATCTTGCACTATATATATGATTGTCCAAGATGGAATTGACTTGATAGCGCATTTGGAGAAGATGCAACACCTGCATTGATGACCGGCTTCATGGCTTCTTTGCTTACTATTGTTCGTTGAGACATAACCATCACAACTATCGAAGAATCATTACTTGGCTAGAGATTAACCTTCTTATTGGTAACTAATCAGTTGTCTCACAACACTTAAGTTCTAAATCTTCACTCTTGACCACAACAAGGATTGCAGTCGAAGCACAAATGGATGGTCACCATCGAAGTTCGCAGATAAGGAGTCACACCAGAGATGGTTGATTTTGACTGTATGACCATCATACACACAAGGATCAAGACTTTGATAACTAGGTGAAATGCACAATGTGACGATAAATTCTTATCCCACGGATAACTTGTCCAATAGTAAGTGTTATGTGCCCTTTTGATCTAACAGGGATGATGTATGTTGCTCACTCGATGACCAACGTCGGACAAGGAAACATAGGGAGAGTCACTTGTCTACCACCTCTTGCAGTCTGTTAATGTTCATGCCGGTGACTGTCCTTCAAAGGTTATCCTCTTAGCAACTTTAGGAGGAAGCTCTACTACATAAGGTCTGAGATATGAATCTTCAGATAAGATATAGGGAGATAACCAAGGAAAACGGTCATGAGAAATAACACATTAGTTGTTTCATAATGGATCATGACTAGCAACCTGATACCAACGCGTGCCGAGCAGCACAACCTTGTGTGTGCGCCCACAGGAGGCTCTCGGTTTCGTCGCGGCACCATAGAATGCTAATCGTAACACCATTATTAAACGCACAAACAAAGTGGAATTTCAAGTGGCACCGATTGGGTGGTAAGAACAAGTACCAGACAAGGGAGGAGTAGCAAGCAAGGGTAGTTACAAGGTTTAGAGTCAACAACGAGGTGATCCGAA
This sequence comes from Saccharum hybrid cultivar R570, assembly GCA_038087645.1. NCBI lineage: Eukaryota > Viridiplantae > Streptophyta > Magnoliopsida > Poales > Poaceae > Saccharum > Saccharum hybrid cultivar. Next base: position 1,227,811 of record JAQSUU010000191.1, on the reverse strand, counting down.
GATTAAAACATAGCGCAAGGGAACATAGCTTAATTGCCGAAGACAACTGAGCAAGGGTTCTCGGTCACATTGGACAACAACATGAGATCAAGATTAATAACGTTGAGAGACGTTAGAAGTTGAGATAGACTTAGCAAACTTCTAGAACAAAATGGTACACCAATCAGAGACTGCATTGATAAGATAGCCACCTGATTTCGCAAGCAAAGATTTCTAAATCAGACAATGAGAGATTAGTGTTGCTCGAATCATCTGTAGGAGAGACAATCGGGAGGTCCAACATGGAATTGGGTATGGTCTCCAAAACTTGGCAAGCAACAACTGTGGTCAAGATCGACGTTCGTTAGGACTAACTTGGTTGGTCAAACAAGGGCATTCTCCAAAAGGTAGCAGACGTCCAAGGCCTAAGCAAACATATAAGGGGACTACGCTAGGGCCTACGGTTCAAGCAAGGCATGGATACACAAACATTCAAGGGCTAGCAACCACGTCTATAGGCTCTGGCTCCTACAAGAAAATCTAATTAGAGACGACAACCATGCGATTACGTAACATGAGCGTTGTTCTAGGATAAAGCATCTTCAACACTCATATGCTCACCGAGGACCAAAGAGGTGACAACTATGACACTACCTAGATAACAAGCATCTACACAACACCACAGTTTTAAGCGGACACTTGAGATTATTAGTCAGGTTAGATTAAGCATCCAATACTAAGCAGAAGGCTCACACCTAACAAGAATTTATCCAACAAGAACTAACTACAAGTTTAGCTAAAACAAAAGCATGCTAAAGTAATCAACTTAGTGCATGCACATCAATCACAAGTTACTTATTTATTAGGACAAGGTGGGAGGAGCATAGTTATATGCATAAAGCAACAATCATGATGATGCATGCTTCGTCCTATTCGTCCTCACAAGATTGCCAACCTAAGGTGGCAATCACGTTCTATGTCGGTGGCATAACATGCATTCTCTCGATATATAGCTAGTCGTCAACTATATTCAACTTACGCATTCGTGGTTAGCGTACCTGCAGAAAATTTCATTGCAGCCCAACAATTCCCAATATAGCACACAATGAAAGTAGTAAACTAAATACTCTCCATACATACATCCCCTGATGCATATACTTCGGTATCATAGCTACCAAACAAATGTACCCACAATTAAGTACTTTCATAATTACATGGTTAAACATGTAATTATGTCAATAACCATAGCTAACTCTCCCCTAGACCGATGGTTGAATGGTCATGCTCTCCCAGCTCACACTTACCTTGGCGTAGGTGCGACGTTGCAAGAATGTAACTCTAGCGACATACATAGCTATTTCATATATGAAGGTTACCACTACCATTCGACCACAGGGTAACGGTGCGGTCAAGTTATCACTCATACATACCTTGGCTTGGGCGTAGATGCAAAAATTTAAAACCCCAAGTTAGTACTTAATTAAGCCACCTAAGGGTCCTTAATTGGGCATAAAGGGAATGACCACTGGCATACTTAGATTTAAAATTCAGATTTGAACAAACCTATATATGCAGTAGCTATAAGTTGTCAAAAACTAATTTTTGCAAACAAAACCTTTGTTTTCAATACACGTATGACATGTTTAGTGTTGAACCTTGCTCCGATACTAGCTATCACGGAACCGCCCAAATTATAAGAACAAAAGTACAAAAATAATCGCCGAAGCAATTAAATTCCCGTACTTAAGCTCCTATAACTCCGGTAGTCCAATAAAATTACAAGGGATTTCAAACCAACCAACATACAAGCCAAGATCGTAGTGGTCCAACATAACAGGTCATATGTTACATCCATTTTATAAGTAATTCAACATATATCGAAGTTCAGTAGAGTTATTACAACTCAAGTTCAAAAGTAGCGAAAACAAAGTAGTTTGAAACTAATATCGCTTTAATTCAAATACATGCCAGTACCAAAGTCAATTTCCCATAAAAGCATGAGACAAGATAGCTCAGATAGATCATGCCCATGATCACACTCTGCCACTACAGCAGGAGTCTTCCAATTCTTGCAGTAGCTATGATACATCACAACCTGCAACAAGTGGAAATAAACCCTGAGTACGAGAAGGTACTCAGCTAGACTTACCCGTCATAAACCAGAAATAATGACACCAAGGAGTATGCAAGGCTTTCTTTCAGTGGGCAAGCTTGACTTATTTGCGAAAAGCATAAGTGATCATGAATAAACCATTTTAAGCACTTTTATATCATCCTTGTTATAACCTATTAATCTAGGTAAGCACCTATGCTAAAGCAATCACTTGATTAATCATTAACATCAAAGGTTACCATTTCAGGTTTAGCATTTCCAACATAATCCACATAACAATCCGTGTTCCATCATCATTACTACGATGCCGTAACTCGAGTCAAGTGTTCACTATCCAGTGAACGATGGTGATTCGAATCGATTATTAACCAGCTGGTAATTTATTCCTCACACAAACCTCACTCACCCGCTAAAGTGAGGTGTTGGTCACCGAGTCAACCATTCAGGTAAAGTCACGAGCTTGCCAGGAACCACATGTACCCAGGGGACGGCCAACTGCTCTTTGGCCTTATCATCGCGCCCCCGTATCCTGCCACTACTGCTCCGGTACAGTGCGTTGCGGGCAATCCACTCGGCCCGAATAATCTCCCAGCTTCACGGTCGAAAGGTACATTATTCGGCTAGCTAAATGTGAGGCATGCGTTCAACATGACCCGAGGCCCAACAACGGTCGGTCCTTAATCGACACAGGTGGAAACTACAAGCACCCCAGAACCCTGTCTGGTTGCCCAATACTTATTCTGCCCGGTCTCCAATTATCCATCAACACTTGGTTATTTCCAGGATATCATCCATTCTATAGCTAAAGTATTCCAGTGACCACCTATAATTGCAGGTGACCGGAAATCACCGATCGCTACTGGTCTAAGCATGGCTAAGCAATATTTTCGATCCTGAACCAAAATAGGATTTCAGACATATTTATGGGACAAGGAAAGGGTATATATGCAGCAAGTGTTTCCAATCAACTCCTATAACTTAATGCAATAATACATATATAACATATATATACTCAATTGCTTTTATAAAGTAGGAGGCTTAGAATGCTCCGGGGCTTGCCTGGGATCGAACACTTAGGTTAGTGATTGACAAATGACACTCGCTTGGTGAGCATCTCCCATCCCAACACTTGTTAAGTCATTCCATCTTCGGGATAGGTCCACCAAACGTCGTCTTCAGGTTTGGCTTCAACATCTCATCCTTCACGTGATGCATCTAGCATACCTAGATGAGATGCAAGATGCATGTGTATGAATATGATAAATGGTAACACAAGATGCATCACATAATCATTCATGTAAACACACGATTAAGACAAAGACACCAAAAGCTAATTAACTAACATCACACAACCAATTAAAGAGGGCAAGCACATTAAGCATAACACAAGTTTAACAAGATCACAAGTATCTTAACTTGACCATCATCCAGGGTATAAGCCACACTTAGCAACACATGGAGTAAACAACCATAACTAGCATCTGACAATTTCTAGACTGCAAACAACATCTATATGTTTGGATCATAACTGGAGTTATACAAATCCAATAGCCATGCAACAAGACATTATGGAAAGCTTATGAAATTTTCTATAATTCATCTTTAATCATCTTAGCATGATTCTCAAGTTAACCAAGTCAAACATGCATAAATACAGAATCTGGTCCAGAGATTACAGAGAACAACTATTTCTAGAACCCAACTTGGAACAGTCATTACTAACAAACTGTGAGGCCAAATGCCACCAAAATTTAACACAAGCTAGATTAATGAGTTATCTACAACTTTGTTATACGCATGTTTCTTAGCAAACATCATTTTCATAGTGCAATTACCAAAGTCCCAGAAACTGTCCAGGAAAGCATCAATTGCAAGAATAAATATTAACTTACATTCCAAACATACATTTGGCCACAACCAATGTAACCATCATAAAGTGCATGTTAAATGATCACCAAAAAGCATAGTGCTCATCATTAAATAATTTCTTTTAATGCATTTCTTAATTTATTTAAATAGCAAGGTGAAATAATAAACATATAACAAAAGTCCATAATAAAATATATAAAAATTACAGTAGCTCTTACATACACCCAGTAGTCTACTGTACAAATTTCAAGGCATTTGGACATGTATATCAACCACTATGAAAAAGACAAATTGCTATTGCAAGAATTCATGTGAGAGCAAGATACACTCATAACTCACTCAAATGGCAACCAAAATTAATGAAATTTTTACCACACATCAATCATCACATGAGTAGCATGCCACAAAAATTTCACTTCATTTGGAGCCCTACAACTGCAGTTATGAAAATGACAAATAGAACTAGCATTGAAAACCTAGAAGCATAGATCTATTTTTACAGCTAAAAATCTAAACTAAAACATGATATATTATAGATCCACTGCATATATAATTTCACAAGGATTCCAAAAAGTCCTCATTTGCTATTTTAGGAATTTCCTATGATTTACTATGTATTTTCAAAGTTTCACCCGATTCACCACAAATAGGTCCCTTAAGGCACTATTCATATGAGTCTATGACAGTGCAGAAAACCCCCTGAACTTGTTTCCCTCTTACACGTGGGTCCTTATTCTTCTTCCTCACGGTGCTAAACAGAGAGTTCGTCGGGGCCGACGGCTTGGCGCTCGGCGGCAGCGGGAAAGGGGCCGGCGGTGGCAGAGCGGCAAGGGGGAGCCCGCACGCACCCAGGGCACAGCACAGCTCGGCCCTCGGTGGCCCTCGGTGGCCCAGCCATGAGCGCCTCTCCTAGCAGCAACAGTGACCAGTGGCGGGTCGACTCCGGTGACCGCGGGACCAGGAGGAATGGTGGGTGAGGTTCAGTGAGGCATTGCGGACACGTTGGGGTGGTTGGCTCGGATGAAGGAGGGTTGAAGGGGAAGAGCCACGCGGAGACAAGGAGCTCGGCCGGGCGTCCATGGCGGCGTCCACGCCCGTGCGCGGGCACAGAGCGAGGGAGGCGAGAGCAAATGCGCTGGAGTGGATGGGGAGCGCCTGCTGCCGTCCCACGCACGAGAGGAAGAGCGAGCTACGAAGGAGCACGCGGCAGCAATGGTGGGGCGCGCTCTCGCGCATGAACGCCACGTCCAGGACGCGTGTCTCCATTGCGCCATTATGTCGGACACCTGGCGTGCGTTGCTGTGGCCATCTTAGGGTGCCGTTTTGGGCTATCTACGGGCTGAACTGGGCCATGGGCCTTAAATCAAAATTGTTGTCCACGTAACACTCTACACATTTCGTTTAAAGGGCCAAGCCATTAGAGTAACCGATTAGCAGCTAATTACCTTCCAAAATAGCAGTGCCAATGACTTAACAAACTTCACTTTGGGCTCCAATTCCCTAGCCAAAACTTGGTCAAACAGAATGCAACTTTTTCCTGTGCCTTCTCCATAGAGTTATGTCCAACTTCTATTTTTGGATCAAGTCAAGTTACTTAACGAAAACACTAGAACGCGGCATGCCAATCATGATTGCCATTGAAATCCCAGACTTAGAAATATTTCTAAGTGCTAAAAAACAGCAGCTAATCCAATCTTTGAGCCTCTATTTGACTAGGTTAGAGACTAAACTAGCTCTTGACCATTAAACAAAGTTTCTTCTACACAACGTGAAATACAACTTTCATTTAAGGTCCAACATCATAACTAGTATAGAAACTATATTTCTACTTCGACCAAAGTAGGATCATGATAAAGCTTAAATTATCCTTTTTGATCAATTGGAGCATTTTCGGGGCATTTGCTCAACATGAACCTTTCTTGACTTTTGTTGTAGAGTACATCTAGAGTCATTTGGGCAAGGTTGCAAGATTTGGTCGATGACCTTTATTTCCATCCACTTAATAATGCAATTCCAGCACTTAGTAAAGTCATTCCAATAAGCATATAACTTATCATTTCATGTGACTTTTTGATTCCAAACGTCATGAAACTTTGCGAGTGACTAATATAGATAGGTACTAAGGTGAGACACATGAAGATATTGCAATAACACCACCCAAGCATATATATATTGAAAACTGCCTATATGTAAAGCAAGGGTGCAACATCCAAGTTTAGGTTGGGGCTCCTATCCATAGGTTGACCTTGACATCATCATCTCCACTTAATCTATCATGTTTGAGCTCAAACCCACTGCTTAACTGGTGGAAAACACCTGGGGTGTAACATTGATCTACCATGATGCATCGAATCTCTATCAAATTGCCATGGTCTACCTAGCAGAATATTACAAGCTTGCATAGGCACAACATCACATTCAACAATATCTTTGTATGATCCGATGGCAAAATCGATTCGCACAAGTCTCGTTACCTTTGCCTTACCACTGTTGTTCAGCCATTGGATATAGTAGGGATGAGGGTGTGGTTTGGTGGTGAGGGCGAGCTTCTGTACCATGTCGCTACTTGCTTGCAGCTACCTCCATCAATGATCATGCGGCACGAATGCTCCTTGATGACACACTTTGTTTGGAATAAAGTGTGTCGCTAATTTTGCTCTGCCTTCTCCATTTGTGCACTAAGCACTCGCTGTACAATCAAGCTCTCATAGTGCTCCGTGTCACCTGCATTAATGTGTTCTTCTATGTGTTCCTCACTACCTGCATAGTCAGCCGCAAGCAATGCAAGTGTATCTTCATCAAAATCACTAGCAGATGAACACTCACCATCATCTTTGATAATCATAACATGCTTGTTTGGGCAGTCACGCATCATATGGCCATATCCCTTGCACCGATGACATTGTATGTTGCTTGTTCTACCTGTCGATGCCACGGATGAAGTACTCACAGCCTGCTTTTGCGCTATCTTCGCTACTAAATTGGTGGGGGCAGCTCGAGTCATGTCACTAGATGATGGCGTAGGAGTACATGTAGACGGAGTTGTAGACGTGCGCTGCTGCCATGAACTAGCTTTTCCTATAGAAACATTAGTCCTTGCGCTAGCACGTCGTCCCTGCACTTCCCGTTCAGCTTTACAAGCAAGATGAAACAGTTTGGTTATGTTATTGTATTCTTTGTAAGCGAGTATATCCTGAATTTCCCGATTTAACCCACCTAAAAATCTAGCCATAGCAGGTTCCTCATCCTCCTCTAATTTACAACGCAACATACCCGTTTGTAATTCCTGATAGTATTCTTCTACACTTTTAGAACCTTGTCTCAATTGCTGCAACTTATTTATCATATCACAGGCATAGTAAGATGGAACAAATCTAGATCTCATGTCTCATTTCAGCGCATCCCAAGTTTTAGGTATGTTATTAGGATTTTTCTTGCCATATTCGATCCACCAAACAGAAGCAAAATCTGTGAACTCACTAGTAGCAGCCCTAACACATGTGTTCTCAAGAAATTCATGGCATGCAAACTTTTGATCAACAACAATCTCCCAAGTAATGTATGCATCAGGGTCATATTTACCGTCAAAATGAGGTATTTTAAATTTAATCTTACTAAAAGCATCATCATTATTGTGTACCTCGCGTCGGCGGCGGCCACCCATACCTCTACGGTTGTGACGTAGGCGACGTCGATCATGAGTGTCTTGATCATCATGTTCAATATCACCTGTGTATTCTTCATCATAACTACCATCCTCTCGATCTTCCTCCTTCTTTTCTTCTTTATGCTGGTCTTTATCATTGTTGTGGAGGTCATCAAAACGCCTCAGCAGAGCAGCAAGGCTTTTGTCCACACTAGCAATGGACTTCTCCAAACCTACAAGCTTGTTGTTTGCGGCAATCTGCGTAGCCTCCAACTGCCCAAGTTTGTCATTTGTCACCTGCAAGTCATTATCAAGTCCCTCCATGTGCAACTTCACTTTCCTTTCAAAATGTTATATGATGCCCTTTGTGCGAGGCGAATGTGGAATTTGGTTATCTTCGTCGGACCCTGGCATGGTTCAAAGACAAAGACAACAAGAAGACAAGTGAAGAAATAAAAGCCCTACAACTACTAGGATGTAGCTACAGCAAGTCGCTCACTCTCCAACTGTTACACAAGTTCTTACCAGTTCTTACCTTGCTCGACAGGAGGGGTCGTCTACCAACAAGTATGCAACAATGGATGAAGTGTATCGGTGCCGCAGCATGAGACCTGTCAAGCTGTAGAATATGTGGAGCTATAGGTGGGCTGAAACAAGGAACGAACAAGCACCACGTTAGTTACAAAAAGCAAGCTGAATAATCATTCAACCGGCGGTACTGTGCTAGTCCTAGTCTAGACCGTGCTAGAGACGCGAGCCTGGACACAAAGGAGAGCACAACACACCACCCAAAGTGAACGAAAAATCTCTAAGATCAGGCCCTTTCTCTTCTTTTCTTTTGCTTCTTTCTCTTTTTTTTAGGGGGCACTCAAAACTGATTATATGAACAAGAACACTCCCAAAGAGTAACTCAGCACACACACTTTTTCCGAAAGGGCAGGGGTATTCCGGTAAAAAAAAGATATGAATACTTGCTGCGTGGTTAGTTTGATATTTGTAGCACAGGGTGAACTGATTCCTCGTCCGATTGGAACTTCCAATTCTACTCGGACTTGGCCAACAGCGAGGAATAATCGATTCCTTGATCCGACTCAAACTTAAAAACCTACTTGGATTCGGCCAACAGAGAGACTATATGATAGCGCGTGTTGTGATAGGAAAGTGATAAGAACTCGAAACTCTAAGGGAATAAACTAAGACCAGCAATCCGATACACCCGATACAACCGAATATTCAACAAACCCTAACTAGGTAGCACTAGCCACGGCTCAAAGGTCTATAGGATTGCAGGAAACTAATCTACTATTTTTTTGGCTTTTTTGGACTATAGGAAAAATAAAATAATGAAGGATTGGAAGTCTCTCACCGATAAACCTTGCTCTGATACCAATTGATATGAACTCGCAAGGGTTTGTGGTCGATCTTTCGATGAGAAGCGTGAGATAACTCGATTGGAGTATGGAGATGACGTTCACGACCCGACTACAGCCTTCCAAGACCGCGTCTTAGCGACCGATACACCACTTCCCAAGGCCGTCACGATCTTGTGGAGCATGACAACCAGCCCCTAGGGCTCCCGTCCTGCAAGCAATCAAAGAACTAGCAAGAACAAGGAAATAAGCATTGAAATTGCAAGATAAAATTGAAGGTTTCACACTGAATCTTATTATGAGTGGGGTTCCGAAGACAAGGAGACGGACGACTGGATTAGCACACGCGCCTACAAGCAAGTAGCGATGGCTAAACTTGATCTAAACAAAACCCAAGTGTTCCTAGTGGCGGCTAAGGGGTATATGACGTGTGAAGGATGACCACAAGAGAGTTTGGGTCGTGCTCCAACCCTAGGATGCATCCCTCCTAGACTCTAAACGATACAAGCCCATTGGGCTAACTTAAGGTGGCGCAGCACCCTGGACAGAATAGACCTCTCGGTGATTTTTGGACTGTTGACGCCACTTCTGAGCAGGTATGAGGACGAGGTCAGATCCGTATGAAAGTAGACTTTATTAGCTTTCCAACAAGTCCAGAATCACCCTAATACGAATCCGTATGTAACCGTGGCGACCGTCGCAAGTTGGAGGTATGCTGTAGTCCGAATCCAGCCTACGCGAGTCCTTTTCCCTATTGGTCTTCTCCTTGATTCCTAATCAAAACAAGAGTGCACGTGTCTCCAAGATCTAAACAGGATGGACAAGAGGTCAAGAAGGAACTCACTTGATGATTAACTTTTCGAGCACGAGCACGAGTAATAGGACCAGCAGGTGTCGGCGTGGACGGCGTGGATGTATGATCGGTGTTGATGTCCTCATCGTCCTCGACTCAAGCTCATCTTCCTCACCCAAATAAGGCTTCAAATCTGCAATGTTAAATGTTGGACTAACCCCAAAATCTGCAAGAAGATCAAGCTTATATGCATTCTCATTTATTCGTTGCATCACTTTAAAAGGACCATCCGCTCTAGGTATCAATTTAGATTTTCTTAATTCAGGAAACCTATCCTTTCGCAAATGCAACCAAACCAAATCTCCAGGTTCAAGAATCAATTCCCTTCTACCTTTATCTCCAGCAAATTTGTACTTAGCATTCATGCGCTCTATGTTGTCTTTAGTGGTTTCATGTAGTTTTAGCATCAATTCAGCACGTTGCTTAGCATCAAAATTCAACTTTTTAGAACTTGGCAATGGCATTAAATCAATAGGAGCACGTGCTAACAAGCCATAAACAATCTCAAAGGGACACATCTTCGTAGTAGAATGCAGCGAATGATTATAAGAAAACTCAATATGAGGCAAATAATCTTCCCACATCTTAATATTCTTCTTTAAAATAGTCCTTAACATAGTAGACAAAGTTCTATTCACAACTTCAGTTTGACCATCAGTTTGGGGGTGACAAGTGGTGGAAAATAAAAGCTTAGTCCCCAATTTGGCCCATAAAGTTCTCCAAAAATGGCTAAGAAATTTAGCATCACGGTCAGAAACAATTGTATTTGGCACACCATGCAAGCGAACAACTTCTCGAAAGAACAAATCAACAATATTTGTAGCATCATCAGTTTTATGACATCGTATGAAATATGCCATTTTAGAGAATCGATCCACAACCACAAAAACACTATCTCACCCTTTCCTAGTCTGTGGCAATCCCAACACAAAATCCATAGAAATATCCTCCCAAGGAGCACTAGGAACAGGAAGAGGCATATACAAACCGTGTGGATTCAACCGGGACTTAGCCTTTTGACATGTTGTGCAGCGAGCAACAAATCTCCCCACATCTCGTCACATCTTTGGCCAAAAGAAATGACCAGCAAGAATGTCCTCCATCTTCTTCGCTCCAAAATGCCCCATCAAGCCACCTCCATGCGCTTCCTGCAGCAACAACAAGCGAACAGAGCTAGCTGAAATGCATAGCTTGTTAGCTCTAAACACAAACCCATCATTGACGATGAATTTGTTCCACGTTTTCCCATCTTTACAATGCAGTAGCACTTCTTTAAAATCAGCATCATGAGTGATGAGGACATCAACACCGATCATACATCCACGTCGTCCACGCCGACACCTGCTGGTCCTATTACTTGATATGAACCCGCAAGGGTTTGTGGTCGATCTTTCGATGAGAAGCATGAGATAACTCGATTGGTGGATGGAGATGACGTTCACGGCCCGACTACAGCCTTCCAAGACCGCGCATTAGCGACCGATACACCACTTCCCAAGGTCGTCACGATCTTGTGGAGCATGACAACCAGCCCCTAGGGCTCCCGTCCTGCAAGCAATCGAAGAACTAGCAAGAATGAGGAAACAAGCACTGAAATTGCAAGATAAAATTTAAGGTTTCACACTGAATCTTATTATGAGTGGGGTTCCGAAGACAAGGAGATAGACGACTGGATCAGCATGCGCGCCTACAAGCAAGTAGCGATGGCTAAACTTGATCTAAACAAAACCCAAGTGTTCCTGGTGGTGGCTAAGGGGTATATGACGTGTGGAGGATGACCACAAGAGAGTTTGGGTCGTGCTCCAACCCTAGGACGTGTCCCTACTAGACTCTAAACGATACAAGCCCAATGGGCTAACTTAAGGTGGCACAGCACCCTGGACAGAATAGACCTCTCAGTGATTTTTGGACTGTTGACACCGCTTTTGAGCAGGTATGAGTACGAGGTCAGATCCGTATGAAAGTAGACTTTATTAGCTTTCCAACAAGTCTAGAATCACCCCAATCCGACATCGTATGTAACCGTGGTGACCGTCGCAAGTTGGAGGTGTGCTGCATTCCGAATCCAGCCTACGCGAGTCCTTCTCCCTTTCGGTCTTCTCCTTGATTCCTAATCAAAACAAGAGTGCACGTGTCTCCAAGATCTAAACAGGATAGACAAGAGGTCAAGAAGGAACTCACTTGATGATTAACTTTTTGAGCACGAGCACGAGTAATAGGACCAGCAGGTGTCGGCGTGGACGGCGTGGATGTATGATCAGTGTTGATGTCCTCATCATCTGATGAGGACATCATTGGCTCAAAGATGACCATGCCAACCACTTCTATACCAAAGGTGCAACCATTCTATATGAGGCTTATCATTGATGCATTTGATGAATTGATGCTGCACCATGATGTGTGTTCATTCTCATTTTCAGAATTACTTACATGGATCAAGGGAAGGTTTGATTGCATATGGAAAGCATGGAAGGTTAATGAAGTTGATTGGGGACCAAAAACAAGTATTTCTAATGTCCTCCGCTAGGCCACCATGTCACTTTGGTTCCAAGGACAGAAAGAGTCCAAGTCCAACATGTTTTGAAAGTTGAATTCGGACTGCAAAATAGTCCCAAATTGCGACGGTCACCACGACTTCATACGGACTCCGATTGGGACATTATAGCACTTTTTGGAAAGCTTATCAAGTCTATTTTCCAACGGATCTGGACTCATGGCTATATATTATCCGATGCTTCTGCAATCGTCATTTCAACGCCAGGACCTTTTCTGCCTTTGGTTCTGCGTCACCCTATTTTGGGCCGATGGTCCATGTATCAATTTGGGTCCATTAAGGACGTGTCCTAGGGTTGGAGAATGACCCCAACACCCCCCCTGGTCATTCCCCTAGGTATTAATAAGGATTAGAGCCGCCACAAACAGATTAGGTTTTGGTTTGTTGAAAGTTTAGCCATTGCTACTTCCTTGTAGACGCGTGTGTTGACTAGATCATCCGTTCTACTTGATTTAGAACCCCAACTTTGTGAGTTCAGATTGGTATTTCATCTCCATATTTGCAATTGAGTTGCTTGTTCTACTTGTTCTTGCTTGTTCCTCGATTGCTTGCAGGAATTACCCTAGTCGTTTGGTTGATCGTGCTCCACAAGATCACGACGGCTGTTGGAGATGGTGTATCGGTTGCTAAGGCGTAGCTTGGAAGGCTATAGTCAGGCCATGAACGTCATCTCCATCCCTAAATCGAGTTTCTCACGCTTCTCATCAAAAGATCGACCACAAACCCTTGTGGTTTCATATCAGTTGGTAATCAGAGCAAGGTTTATCGGTGAGAGACTTCCAATTCTTCGCTGTTTTAATTTTCCTATAGTCTAGAAAAGCCAAAAAAAAATAGTAGATTAGTTTACCCGCACTCCTATAAACCCATTAAGCCTTTGCTAGCACTGCTTAGTTAGGGCTTGTTGAGTTTTTGGTTGCATCGGTTGTGTCGAGTTGCTGGTCTTAGTGTCTATTCCTTTAGAGTTTTGAGTTCTATCACGTTTTGGTCACCACGAGATCCACCATCACCATATACATCGTTGCTGTGTTTCTACCACCACGGATCCATATGATGTCCGATTTGGGAGTTTAAATACAATCTGGAAACTTGAAGTTGTCTTCTTTCCAACGGATCTAACCTTGCAGCAAAATTCGATCTGAGCACTCCACAATCATCTTAGAGATTTCCGCATCTGCGGTATTAACAAGAGTTGTTAAATCTGACTTTGAAGAGGCTGTGTGCAATAGCCTTATTGTTTGGGTTGTCATAGTACCAAATAAAACATTTAGGCCTCTGCAAAAAAAAGAAAGAAAAAGAAGTAGAAAAAGACAAGAGAAGGAGAAGAAACAAGGGGCTGAATCTGTTGTTTTCTTCATGCTGTGCTAGTTGTTCTTTTTTAGTGACTACCTTTGTGTCTAGGCTCACGTCTCTAGCATGGTTTAGCCTAGAACCAGCACAGTACCTCCGTTGAACGATTATTCAGCTTGCTTTTGTGACTAACGTGGTGCTCGTACTTCCTTGCTTTAGCCCACCTATAGCTCCACATATTTCGACTACAGCTTGACAGGTGTTGTTGTTGTGGCACCGATACACTTCACTTCACGATTGTAGACTTGTTGGTTGCCATCACCTCTTGTTTGGTTTGGTAAGAACTTGTAAGGGCTTGTTTTAACAAGTTGAGTTTGAGAGAGTTACAACCGACACATCCTAGTAGTTGATAGGAGGATACATATTATTTTTGTGTTTCTTGTTTTCTACTAATCATGGCAGGTGATATGAAAATTTTTGAGCTGTTGAAACTAGACCCTCATATTCAGGATGTCATTCAACACTTGTCGTTATATGATGGTAAGTTTGATCCTCAAGCTTACATTGATTGGGAGTTAAAAGTAGACAATGAATTTGATGAGCGTGACCTGTCCGAGAAACAAAAGATTTGTATTGCCTCAAATATTTTGATTGAAAATGCTTTGCTAGAATGGAAACACATTTGTAGGCACAACAAAGTTCCAAAATCTTGAAAAGACTTCAAATTTCTTTTTAGAGATGCATTCGTTCCTGCATATTATGTTGATTATTTGCTTGCAAAATTAGACAACTTGAAGCAGGGTAGTAAGACTGTGAAACAATACTAGCATAATTTTAAGATTTGTATCATGTTTGGTGGATTGGATGAATACATGGAAGATGTTATGAGTAGATTCATGAGAGGGCTCAATTCTAAAATTCGAACCTTGTTAATTAGCCAATCATATTGCCATATTGGTCAATTGTTTTGTCTGGCTCTCAATGCTGAAAAAGAGATTCTATTATCTGTGAATACTTGCCAGAATGATGTGACCCATAATGTCCAAAATTTGTCCACTCTGCATGCTAATGAAGAGCAACAAATAGTGGAACCCACTATTGATTTTCCTTTGTCACAAAATGAATTACTCGCTGTTCCTTGTGATAAAGAGGAGTTGTGTGCTGATGATTCTTTTACTTCTATGCCACAAGTAGCGAATAAGTGTGATACTTTTGGTTTGGAACCATACAAATGTGCTGAAGATAAGCTTTTTCATCCTATTACATGTGCACAAGATGAACTGAATTTACTGTCCTCTTTAAATACTTTGGGTTATATTGAATTTGATATTCTGTGTAATCTAAATTGTCTAAAAGAGAAACTTAAATTTGATTCTAGTTTGCTGAGTTTTAATCATTGTTCTCTTCATGCAATTGGCAAATATGACAGCAAAGGAGAATATTTGGTGCATAAAGTTTATATTTGTTCTAATCTAAAATATCCTTTTGGGCCATAATACCATGATCAAATTGAGGGCTGCACTAACACTAATGATGTCTTGCAAAGTTTTTCTAGTTTTCCTCATATGCAACAGGATAAATATCAAGAAGGGGAGCACGGTTCACTTTTACCTACAACACATACTCCAACAAAGATCAAACCGAGGATGGTTTGCTGTCAAGAAGGGGAGAATGATGAGGACATCATTGGCTCAAAGATGACCATGCCAACCACTTCTATACCAAAGGTGCAACCATTCTATATGAGGCTTATCATTGATGCATTTGATGAATTGATGTTGTACCATGATGTGTGTTTATTCTCATTTTCAGAATTACTTACATGGATCCAGAGAAGGTTTGATTGCATATGGAAAGCATGGAAGGTTAATGAAGTTGATTGGGGACCAAATCCAAGTATTCCTAACGTCCTCCGCTAGGCCACCACGTCACTTTGGTTCCAAGGACAGAAAGAGTCCAAGTCCAACACGTTTTGGAAGTTGAATTCGTACTGCAAAATAGTCCCAAATTGCGACGGTCACCACAACTTCATATGGACTCCGATTGAGATGTTATAGCACTTTTTGGAAATCTTATCAAGTCTATTTTCCAACGGATCTGGACTCATGGCTATATCTTATCTTATGCTTCCGCAATCGTCATTTCAATGCTGGGACCTTTTCTGCCTTTGGTGCTGTGTCACCCTATTTTGGACCGATGGTCCATGTATCAATTTGGGTCCATTAAGGATGTGTCCTAGGGTTGGAGAATGACCCCAACACCCCCCTGGTCATTCCTCTAGGTATTAATAAGGATTAGAGCTGCCACAAATAGATTGGGTTTTGTTTTGTTGAAAGTTTAGTCATTGCTACTTCCTTGTAGACACGTGTGTTGACTAGACCATCCGTTCTACTTGATTCAAAACCCCAACTTTGTGAGTTTAGATTGGTTTTTCATCTCCATATTTGCAATTGAGTCGCTTATTCTACTTGTTCTTGCTTGTTCCTCGATTGCTTGCAGGAATTACCCTAGTGGTTTAGTTGATCGTGCTCCACAAGATCACGACGGTTGTTGGAGGTGGTGTATCAGTTGCTAAGGCGCAGCTTGGAAGGCTGTAGTCAGGCCATGAACGTCATCTCCATCCCCAAATTGAGTTTCTCACGCTTCTCATCGAAAGATCGACCACAAACCCTTGCGGGTTCATATGCTATGGCTAGATTTTTAGGTGGTTTAAATCAGGAAATTCAGGATATCCTCGCTTATAAAGAATACAATAACATAACCAAACTATTTCATCTTGCTTGTAAAGCTGAACAGGAAGTGCAGGGATGACGTGCTAGCGCAAGGACTAATGTTTCTGTAGGGAAAGCTAGTTCATGGCAGCAGCGCACGTCTACAACTCCATCTACATGTACTCCTACGCCATCATCTAGTGACAAGACTTGAGCTGCCCCCACCAATTCAGTAGCGAAGACAGTGCAAAAGCCGGCTACGAGTACTTCATCTGTGGCATCGATAGGTAGAACAAGCAACATACAATGTCATCGGTGCAAGGGATATGGCCATATGATGCGTGACTGCCCAAACAAGGGTGTTATGATTGTCAAAGATGATGGTGAGTGTTCATCTGCTAGTGGTTTTGATGAAGATACACTTGCATTGCTTGCGGCTGACTATGCAGGTAGTGAGGAACACATAGAAGAACACATTAATGCAGGTGACATGGAGCACTATGAGAGCTTGATTGTAAAGCGAGTGCTTAGTGCACAAATGGAGAAGGCAGAGCAAAATTAGTAACACACTTTATTCCAAACAAAGTGTGTCATCAAGGAGCGTTCGTGCCGCATGATCATTGATGGAGGTAGCTGCAACAACTTGGCAAGTAGCGACATGGTACAGAAGCTCGCCCTCACCACCAAACCACACCCCCATCCCTACTACATCCAATGGCTAAACAACAGTGGTAAGGCAAAGGTAACGAGACTTGTGCGAATCGATTTTGCCATCAGATCATACAAAGATATTGTTGAATGTGATGTTGTACCTATGCAAGCTTGTAATATTCTACTAGGTAGACCATGGCAATTTGATAGAGATTCGATGCATCATGGTAGATCAAATCAATATTCGTTTCTATACCATGATCGAAAAATTATGTTGCATCCTATGTCTCCTGAAGCTATTATGCAATCTGATGTTACTAAGGCTGCAAAAGCAAAGAGCGAGAGCAATAAAAATGACAAATCTGTTGTTGATGACAAAGATGAGATAAAATTGAAAGGACGTTGTATGCTTGCTATAAAATCTGATATTAATGAGTTCAATGCATCCACCTCTATTGCTTATGCTTTGGTATGCAAGGATGCTTTGATTTCATTTGAGGATATGCAACGTTCTTTGCCCCCTGCTGTTGCTAACATTTTGCAGGAGTATTCTGATGTGTTCCCCATTGAGATACCAGCGGGGCTGCCACCAATACGTGGGATTGAGCACCAAATTGATCTTATCCCTGGAGCATCTTTGCCAAACCGTGCGCCATACAGGACCAATCCGGAAGAAGCGAAGGAAATTCAGCGACAAGTGCAAGAACTACTAGACAAAGGTTATGTGCGTCAGTCTTTTAGTCCTTGTGTTGTTCCAGTGATTTTAGTGCCTAAGAAAGATGGAACATGGCGCATGTGTGTTGATTGTAGGGCTATTAATAATATCACCATTCGATATCGACACCCTATTCCACGATTAGATGATATGCTTGATGAATTGAGTGGTGCTGTTGTGTTTTCAAAGGTTGATTTGCGTAGTGGGTACCACCAGATTCATATGAAATTGGGAGATGAATGGAAAACTGCTTTCAAAACTAAGTTCGGTCTATATGAGTGGTTAGTCAACGTTCATGACTAAACAACGCAATCTTATGACCGAGCTGACGCGCAATGTGAACAATCTGGTCACCCGCATTGAATAACTCGAGCAACGCCCTCCACCTCATCGTGTTGATGATGAAGATACGGATGATTTTGGTGATGAAGATGCGGATACTGACGGTTATGCTCATCGCCGCCTCAACTTCAACCGTCGCAGTATGAGAGGTAATATTCAAGGTAATAATGATCCTTTTGCTAAAATTAAATTTAGCCTTCCTCCTTTTGCTGGTAATGTTGATCCAGAGGCTTATTTAGATTGGGAGCTTGTTGTTCAACAAAAATTTGATTCTCATAATGTTCCTGCTGAGCATAGAGTTAGACTTGCTACTAGTGAGTTTACTAATTTTGCTTTGTTCTGGTGGAGTGATCTTTGCAATGCTAATAATGCTGCTGTTGTGCCTCAAACTTGGAATGCTTTAAAGCAACGTATGAAATCTTGTTTTGTTCCTCCTTATTACCAACGTGATTTACGTTTGAAACTACAAACTTTAAAACAAGGTGATAAAGGAGTCAAAGCATACTATCAAGAATTGCTTATTGGTTTAGCCCGTTGTGGTATAAATGAAGATGATAATGATTCTAGTGCTAGATTTTTTAGTGGTTTAAACCATGATATACAGAACATCCTAGATTACAAAGAATGGCGTAATTTTTCCCAATTGTATCATCTTGCTATTAAGGCAGAACGTGAAGTACAGGGACACAAACAACACCAGCCTTTCAGGTCTAACAATGGGAGGAATTTTCAGCACCGTTCAGAGTCAGAGACGCCCAAGATTCCTGTTGCATCATAGCCATCTACACCTCCATTTTCTTCTAGGGTAAGTAAATTGTCTAATGTGCAGAACAAAAGGTGCCACTCCGGGTGCTTCTCCTAGCTCCTCCTCGTCCAGCTCTAAAATCATTTGCCACCGATGCAAAGGCATGGGACATGTCATGAAGGATTGCCCCAGTTGTCGTGCTTTCATTGCTACCGAGGATGGCTATGTAAGTGCTAGTGATGTTGAAGATGATTTAGCCCTTGTTGCTAACATTGATGCAGATTCCACTGAGGGCGATCAAGACAAGGAGGCCATCATCATTGACTCCGTGGCTGCTACCGCATACTACCCTAGCCTTCTTGTGCAGCGTGTGTTGAGTACACGTGTGGGACATGAAGAAGAGATGACGATCCAACGCCACAATTTGTTCCACATGTATTTCATTGTGCAGGGTTGTCGTGTTCTCACTATCATTGATAGCGGGAGTTGCAATAACTTGGTGAGTTCAGATTTGGTTGACAAGCTTGGTTTGACCACACGACAACATTCATATCCATATAAACTTCAATGGTTCAATAATAGTGGTAAGACTAAGGTAACTAAATCAGCATGCATTAGCTTCTTTATAGGCTCTTATCATGATACTGCTGATTTTGATGTTGTTCCTATGCAAGCTTGTTCCATTTTATTAGGTCACCCATGGGAATTTGATAATGATGCTTTACACCATGGTAGAACTAATACATACACTATCATACATAAGGACAAGAAAATTACATTGCTACCTTTGTCTCCTACGGATATTATTAAACATGCTAATGAGATTAAAAATAAACCTCCAACTCACATTGCTAAAAATAATGGGATTAAGTTAAAAGGATGTACTTTTCTTGCTACAACTTCTGCTACTGCTGAGTTATGTGATAATCCTGATGCGCCATGTTATACTATATTTTGTCAACCTATTCTGTCTGGTGCAATGCTTGCTGTCACTAACCTTTTGCAGGAGTTCGCTGATGATGGGATGAAGTCGAGGACGACTCCAGTTCTAGAAGGAGAGGATGATGAGGACATCGCCAAGATGGAGTCGAGGACGACTCCAAATCAAGAAGGGGAGGATGATGAGGACATCGCCACGCTGGACACACCGACATTATGGTCTTTTCCAAGTTGCAATTCGTTCCCAACTTAGCTGCCACGTCACCCTCGGATTCAGCAAACACGTCGTCACTGTTTTGGTCATAACTCTTTCATACGACATCAAAACGGGGCGTTCTTGGATGCGTTGGAAAGGGGACGACGACGCCGTCGTTTTAGATCTAGTCCCAGCTCCAGAAGGTCCATGGATCATTCTGTGTGACCACGTCAAGGTGCTGCGTCACCTATTTGGGCCAACTTGGCCATGTATCGTGTCGGGCCTTAAGCCCAAGTTGTGGGCGCCCAACCCCTAGCCGTTCTCAACCCTAGGTCGAGTCTTAGACTATGAACACAGCCGCCGCTGCTGTTAGATAATTGAGTTTTGTTTAGAGTTTAGTTTTCCATCGAGAAACTGAATCGTTCATTGTAACTATGGTGACAAATCCTTTTACAGTGATCCAGCGCCCCTGTTCTTGATCTCCTCCACTATGTCGATTAGTCCTTTAGAACCGAGTTCTTGAACCCTCTATTGATATTCGCATCATTCATATTTGCAATTTCAGATTGCGTGTTTTACCTTCTTGCTTGTGTTCCTCGATTCGCTTGCAGGAAAAGCCTTCTTGGTGAGGTCAATCAAGTTGTGCTTGGTTGATAACCAACGGAGCAGTGGTGTAACGGTTGTAGGGTTCGAATCGTGTCTAATTTGAAGCCAGATCGCTAATGTCGAGATCTCCACAAATCGAACTTACCGGTTACCTCTCGGAAGATCGGGCCAGTACTCATCAGAAAGGAACACTTGTTGGAATGATCATCTCGGCAAGTTCTAGCCCCATCTTCCTTAGTGTATCTAAAAAATGATGTTAAGTCCAGCTCCACCATTGATCAGCACCTTTGTGATGGCCATACCAGCAATGTCAGATCCAAAACTAGTGGGTAGTGGCCAGCGTTCCCTATGCTAGTTCACTGATCTTCTCTTGAGAACTGGATTAGATACTACAACCAATTAAGGTACCTGGGAGTAGCCGGTTCTGCTGCCATGATAGTTCAAAGAGCCAGCTTGTCTTGATGCTTGCTTCTAGAACCTAGGACTTCAGCGAAGATTACTACCACCATCTCCTTAGACTTCTAGAATCCCTTGTCTTCATGATTGTCTTCATCTTTCTTCTAGTTATCTTCATTTCTATCTCCTTTGTTATTCTTTCTCATGTATTAATCAATGAATATACGACAATCTCTGGTTGTGTGATTACCATTTAGGTGCCATATGCAGTGCATGTTTTCAAGATCGTCAAACTTCCTAGATTTGGAAAACTTCTTTTCTTTGTCTGCTACAACCACGGTGTTGTCAGGTCCACGTTTCCTGTCTTGATGCCCATTATTTCGATGATTTTGTCTGTCAGGGTTATCTCGGTTGTTCCGATCTAGAAATCTTTCTTGGGTCTTCTCCTCCACAGTGATCATCCTTTCCACCGTGCACATGAATTCTTCATTGCTTCATGGGTTTTGTTTGCAAAAATCTTGAAATTGCCACTTGGCTAGAATTCCATAGGAGAAAGCTTCAATGACTTCTCGTTTGGTGGTGTCGTGAACTTGAGCACGTAGCTCACCAAACTATCGATAATAGTCCCTAAGACTTTTGCCTCCTTTCTGCTTGAGTCCTTTTAGTTTTGCATGAGTGATAGGGTGTGTGATGATGCCTGCGAAATTTTCACAAAGGCTCTCTACAAGTCTTCCTAGCCCCTAATTGATCCGAGGCTCAACTTGTCAAACCATTGGAGTGGCATGGCTTCCAGTGCCATGGGGAAGAAGAGTGTTTTGATGTCATCATCACCACCAGCTAGTTCGATTGACTGAGAGTAGATCCTGAGCCATTGCTTAGGTTTGATTTTGCCATCATATTTGGAGTGGTTGGAAGGCTTGAATTCGTAAGTAGTCATACTAAAAGGAGTCAATTTGCAAAATAAAGGAACCTGTTGGGTACTTTGGCTTCTCTGTATTCAGATTCAACTCCACCTTCCTTCCAGCTGTTGATTCAGTGCAAGTAGTTTTGAGGAGCTAAAGGAATAGGAGGTCTGGTCCTGTTTTCCCTTGTTCGCTCGATTCGAATACTTTGATTCTGGTCTCCCCTGATTTCTTTATTGTTGCTCCCATTTGGACCTAGCCTGTCAAAAGTTGATCTCCGTTGACTCTGGTTATCCTACTTCTGCAAAACTGACCTGGCAGGTTGTTTTAAATTGGTCCTTCCACCCCGTATCCATAGAATTGTTGATCGGAGAATTTCTCTAAGGCACTCTTGCTCCTCGTTGGGATGAGAGACAGCTTCGAGTTCTTTAGCCAACTCTTGAATCTTATCATAAGGAGAGTTGTGTGTTCTTTCGGCTACACGCCTCTCTTCTGTTTCCTATTCTAACTTCCTTCTTTTGTACTCGGTTAGATCTGCTTCGTATCTAGCCTAGGCTTCTTTGCGCTGTCGGACGTGATGTTGGCATCCCTGCTTTGTCTTGTTTCTCCTTTCTTTGGCTTGTTTCTAGCTTTTAGTTTCACTATCATTCATACCCTTAGGCAAAGGGTGATATATTGGATTCAGATTCATCTGATGATCTGATGTCGGGTGCTTCTGGAGGGACCAATGGTGATTAAGGACGACGAACCATGAATACTTCTCGAGTATGAAGCGTTTTGTTATTGATGCCAGTTTCCAAACTATTAGAGTTGTTGAGAACTTCAGTAGAGGCTTCAGTGTCGCATATTCAATCTCCTTCCTGGTAGGGTAGAATCATCGTTGTGCAACCTAGCCACATATTGTCATCCCTAGGAATAGAACTCGGCCAGTGGACGATGTAATCTTGAGATGTTATAGTCAGTACGAGGCCTTCCTGAGCTCCTATCAGTGGCACCCTTCGCACCGAACTGGTTGAATCTTGGAGTAGTGCCTGATAAGATGTTGCCATGTTATGGAGTCCAAATGGGAAAGGACCGGCTTCTTGAAGGAATTCTAAAAGTATACTGAGTTGAATTCTTGATGGACTGAGGCCATGTTGTGGAGTCCTAGCGGGAAAGAACTTGGTTCATCATAGAAAGAACCCGGATAAGACTCCATCTCGAATGCAGAGCCTGAGTTTGAGTCAAAATCGGTCGGCCATAAAATATGAGTCGGGTCAGACATCGTGAGTCGCGTGAACCTTTCGGCGAGTTGATCTGTCGCAATTGTCAAAACAGCGAGGTCTTCATGGCGAGTTGAATCTTCGAGGACATGGCCTTGGAGCTTGCCCTCATCGTCTGCCACACAGATCCATGATCCAAAGATGAAGGTTGATCCCGTCAAGAAGATCATGTTACCGAGGTCCATCGAGCTCTCGGATACAAATCCACCGAAAGCCCCTACCTGGCGCGCCAGCTGTCAATGCTTTACCACCGATAGCCTGCCACGGGGGTACCCAGGATAGTTGTTCGGGCTTCAGTGTATGTTGAACTCGATGGTTAACACAAGAGACAGTCAATTTATACTAGTTCGGGCCCTCGTGATCGAGTAATAGACTTTACGTCCAGTCGGCGTTAGCCTTTGCGTTGGATTGATTGTTATGATTGTGTCATTCTTACAGGGGGTGCCCATAGCCTCTCTTTATATAGGTAGAGATGGCTATGGTGCTGTTACAATCTTAGTTGAATCCAAAAAAGATGTCCTAATATAATTACAGAAGATACTTTCTATTAGGAGTCCGGCTAGTTTGGCATGTTCTACTCAGAATCGGCATCGTCTGTCATCATGCTTTTTTTGTCTAGCGGTGGGCCAGGCCAGTGCCCATTGCCAGTAATTGTTCTAATGAGGAACCCTATGGGTCCCGTATCGACAAAGTCTTGGCTGATTTTATAGCCGAATGGACAGAAATCCAGCAGTCTACTCCAACAGTCATCCTAGATCCCCGGTTTTGAAAATCGACGATTACAACGCACCTAGGCACGCTGAATCGCTAGGCTTTGTCATAGCGCCGTGACTATGGGGGTAGTCGCCCCTCTAGGTGGGCGGGCTGACTAGGCGGAGCTAGGCGACGACTTGGCAGCGCCCAGGGCCCCTAGGCGACGTGGAATCGAGCTAGGAGCCAGCGATGGGCGAGCGCGCGTGGAATTAATGCGCCACAGCCGTGCGCGCATGAAATTTTGGCGAGGCGAGAAGAAGCGCATGCGCAGAGTTCGATTCGTGGGAAAATCCGGCACCCTGGAGAAGGATAAGGGGGGAAAGGAGAGAGAAAGTCTTTGCCTGCTCGTACTCATCCCCTCCCGGCTCCCACAACGTGGCTCGTCCTCCTTCCCACCGACGACGCGGGTCCTGCTCCTCCCCGCCGGGGACACGGGTCCTGCTCCACCCCACACCGGATGTAGCTACTGCTCCTCCCTGATGATGACACGGCTACTGCGCCTCGCCTCCTCGACACCGGTGATGCAGCTCGAGCTCCTCCTAGCTGGTGACCACAGCTGCTGCTCCTCCTAGTTAGTGACGCGGCTGCTGCTCTGCCCTAACGCAGCTAAAAGTCCCTAGTTTGGTTTTGGCTAATTGATAAAACCTAGTTCTAACCTTTGTATCTAAGTGGCTGATTTAGATAAAGGTGGTCATTGAATATGAGACATGACATTAACTCATGTGACCAAGATGATGAAGACCGAGATGATGCTTGGCTCGATGGACCGGTTGTGAAGGTGAAGGGCAAGTCGAGGCTTCGAAGCGAAGGACCATGCGATGGTGAAGCTTGAGCAAGACTTGGCGCTGACGGACCGATGCAACGGTGAAGAGCAAGTGAAGTCAAGGTCGATGAATCGAGACGGTCATGTGATGATATGAAGTGGATCATATCTTTTGGAAAAATAAAATGGGCTCAAGGCAAAGGTATAACCATAGGGCCATTTTGTTTTGCACTCAAGACACCATATAGGGTGTGAGTGGTTTAGGATCGATAGCCGAACTATTAAGAGGGGAAGTTTTATCGGATATTCGACGCACAGGTGCCACTAGGTGAATTCATGAAGTGCATTGCATGTAGGGCCTAGTGAGCTAACTGGAAAACCTTCGAAAATGATTATGAAAATGCTAACACACGTGCACAAGGTGGTGATCACTTGTTAGTGTTGGCACATTTACGAAGGCGTTGAAGTTTGAGCGGTAGATAGGGTTTGGGTCCCTCTCTCCCTCCCGCCAAGCTTGCGAGCGTGGGATTCAGACGTTTTCGAGGAGTTGAAATGCCTATTTTCCACTACGCCGGAAGTGGAAAAAAGAAACGGAGGCGAACGGAGGTCACAGAGGTGACCGGACGCTGCACCGGACGCGGTCATGGTTTGACCAGACGCGTCCGGTCAGTTCAACGCAGCAGTCAGGCGCGTGGGTGTTAGGGTTTGCAACCGGCGCGTCCGGTCACTCGTGGGACCAGCGCGTCTGGTCAGGCACCCAGAAGTGTAGCGCATGGCATAAAGCTGATCGAACGTGCGGCGCGTTCGGTCACACGCAATCGAACGCGTCCGGTCGTTGAGGGAGCTTACTGGACTCCAACCGGACGCTAGCACTGTCGTGTCCGGTTGTTGCCTGGAGCATGTCCGGTCGATGCTTCGCGGGTGTGTGGTACTGTGCGATCGACGCGTCCGGTCGGTTGAGCGGCACATCCAGTCGTTGCATTTGACTGTTGGCACACAGTGACCGTTGGAGGATCGGACGCGGTTGAGCGCGTCCGGTCAGTTTCGACCGGCGCGTCCGGTCGTCCCAAAAAACGTCCAGTGAAGGGGTACAACGGCTCTATTCGTTTGGGATGCTTATAAATACTTGTTGGCCGGCCCTTGGGGAGCTCTCTCATGATTTCTAACACTCTTGTGCATCCTTTGAGCTAGAGCTTCTCCCTCCTACTCATCTCTCTTGCTTGATTGCAAATCAAAAGTGAGATTGAGTGATCCCAAAGTGCATTGCATAGCTTGAGGGCATCTAGTGGCACTTGTGGGTGGTTTAGCCGGTGGATTTCTTGTTACTCTTGGAGAGTACCATTCCTAGCCGGCTTAGAGATTGTTGGAGGCATTGGCAAGAGAAGGAGATTGTTCTTGGCCACCTCCGATTGATTGTAAGAGGTTCTTGTGCTTTCCTCGACGAAGCGCCAAAAGCAACTCTAGTGGATTGCGCATGTCATTGAGTTACCTCACTTGAGAGTGGTGTCTTGTGGTGCCTTGCGGGGCGTGCCTTGATGGGCAAGTGACTTGAGGGTCACACCGGGAAACCATCTAAGTGTTGGTCGACACAACCGGTGACGTAGCTTGTCGGTGCACAAGTGAACACCGGGTGAACAAAAATATTATGTCTCTTGTCTTCTGGTGGTTGGTCTTTATATTGTGTTGTTGTCAATATTGATTGATTGTATATCATCTTGGTGATTGGCAACATCTTCACTCCACCGTCGGTATAAGATTCACAATCCTCTCTCTCGCATTTACTAGTTTATCTTATGTAGCTCTAGTAGTAGCTTTGTTAGTAGTATTGTTAGCTTGCTCACTAGTGTAACTAGAGATCATAATCTACTAGACTTGTGGATAGGAGGCTTGCATCACAACCGTAGGCTAAGCAAAACTCACTTTACGCCGTTTGTTATTCTAACAAGTTTGCTTAGTGGCTCGTGTATGATTTTTTATAGGCTATTCACCCCTCTTCTAGCCATCTAGGACCTTACAAGTGGTATCGGAGCCGTGGTCACCGTTTTAATTAAGGCTTAACATCCTTCGGTGTGAAAAATGGCTCAAATTGTGTTCAATCATGTTGGGGGCAAGCCACCATTCTTTGATGGTGTTAGTTCTTTTGCTCATTGGAAGAGAAAAATGACAATGTACCTTGGTTCTATTCATGAGAGTGTATTACAAGTCACTGAGAATGATTTTGCTATCATTGATCCCGGTCATCTCACCGATGAAGATAGAGCAAATAGAACATGCAATAGAATGGCTCTCAATACACTTTACAATAATATTGACACAAAAGTATTTGAGGGCATCAAGGATTTGGAATTGGCAAATGAAGTATGGACAAGGTTAAGTGAAACATATGAGGGCACTAAGGTTGTGAAGAGTGCCAAGCTATATGGGCTCAAGAGTGAGTTTGAGAACTTCAAGATGAAAGAAGAAGAAACAATCTTAGAGATGTTTCATAGATTACAAGTCATTGTGAATGATCTCAAGAGTTTAGGGCACAAGACACAAGACCAAGACTTTTGCCACAAGTTCTTGTTGAGCTTACCAAGAAGATTCAAAATGTTGATCATGATGTTATAAAGAGATGGGCTTGATGCAATGAAGCCCAATGATTTACTTGGTGAAGTCTTGACATATGACAAGTATGATCAAGATGCCGATGAGAAGGAGAAGAAGGAGGAAGAAAATAAGAAGAAGACCGTGGCATTTAAGGCCATCTCCTCCAAGGGCAAAGCTATCATCATTGAAGAAGAAGAAGAAGACAATAATGAAGGTGAAGATTTTGAAATTGATGATGAGGCACTTGCTCTTGTAGTCAAAAAAATGGGTCACATGTTCATTAAGAGAAGAGGCCTCAAAAAGAGAAATGACAATTTTAAAAGCAATGAGCAACAAAGGAAGTGCTTCAATTGTGATAGCACCAAACATCTTCAAGCCGAATGTCCCTATGACAAGAAGAAGAAGAACAAAAGGGGCAAGTTTGAGAAGAAAAAGAGAGAAGTTAAGATGACTTTCAAGAAGGGCAAAAATGGAGCCTATGTGGTCACTTGGGAAAGTGATGATGAAGAAGAAGAAGAATCATCATCCAACAAGGCTTTTGCTTCCATTGCTATCAACAAGAAGCCCTCACTATTTGGTTCATCCTCTTCATGCTTCATGGCCAAAGAAACTAAGGTATTATATGATGAGAGTGATGATGAAAGTGAAATGGAATATGTTCATGATAGTGATAATGATAATGATAATGATAATAAAAATGATGATGATGAACCAACTAAAGAACAACTATATGACTTGATACAACAAACTAGAGATATAGTTATTGCCAAGGACAAGGAGTGTAAGAAGCTTTCAATGCAAGTAGCAATACTTGAGAAAGTTCTTAGTGAGCTTAAGACCACTTATGAGAGTCTAGTGAAAGACCATGAGGATCTTGGTAAGGCTCATTCAAGCTTGAAAAAGCTCACTCATTGCTACTTGAGCAACAAGCAAAGAAGGAGGTTGTTGTATCATGTGATATAGGTGTTACATGTGATATAATTGATGAATCCTCTTATGAACCTATCATCATGTCAAATGCTAACCCTTCTTGTAGCTCTTCATCCACAATCACCGACTCTACCTCCACTACTAGTGATGGTTTCACTTGTGATGCCTCACTAATGGTTGAGAATGAGACTCTCAAGAGAGAGGTGGATGAGCTCACTCACGCCCTAGGCAAGGCCTATGGTGATGAGACCCGCTTGCTTAAGTGCTTGGGTAGCCAAAGGTTCTCTCTTAACAAAGAGGGATTGGGCTACACCCCCAAGAAAGGCAAGTCGGCCTTTACAACTCCAAAGCATAACTTTGTGAAGGGCAATGATCGGTTTTGCAATAGATGCAAGCAAGTCGGGCACCTAGAGCATAATTGCAATAAAAAAAACCAAAGCAAGAAACTTGTTAATGCTATACCTTTTGATTCTTGCTATGTGCTTACCAAGAGTGTGAAGAGTGTGCAAGCTAAGTTTATTGGTACACCAATTGTGGGCCCAAAGAAGAAGGCTATTTGGGTACCAAAGAGCTTAGTTACTAACCTACAAGGACCCAAGCAAAAATGGGTACCTAAGCTTCATTGATTTGCTTGTAGGTCAATTACAAAGCCGAAGGAAGGCATTGGATTATTGATAGTGGGTGCACTCAACACATGACCGGTACATCAAGAATGTTTAACTCAATCAATGACAATGATAGTGGTGTTGATTCTATCACTTTTTGCAATAACAAGAAAGGCAAGGTTATTGGCTTGGGCAAGATTGCAATATCAAATGACATGAGTATCTCCAATGTGTTGCTAGTTGAAAGCTTGGATTTCAATCTTCTATCCATGGCACAAATATGTGATCTAGGCTACAAATGCATCTTTGGGTTGATGGTGTGGAAGTTATTAGTGTGGATGGTTCAAATGTGGCATTCAAGGGCTTTAGATATGAGAATCTCTACCTAGTTGACTTCAATGCTAGAGAAACTTCTTTGACAACTTGATTAATCTCCAAATCAAGTATGGGTTGGCTTTGGCATAGAAGGCTTGGTCATGTTGGCATGAAACAATTGAAGAAGCTTACAACTCACAATCTTGTCAATGGTTTAAAAGATGATGAATTTGAGAAGAATAAGCTTTGTAGTGCATGTCAAGCTGGGAAGCAAGTTGGAAGCTCACATCCAAAGAAGAGTACAATGAGCACATGCAAAGTATTTGATTTGATGCACATGGATCTATTTGGCCCAACAACATACACAAGCATAGGCGGCAACAAGTATGGCTTTGTCATAGTGGATGACTTCACAAGATTCACATGGGTATTCTTTCTTAGTGACAAAAGTGAAGTGTTTGACATCTTCAAGACTTTTCTCACTAGAGTTCACAATGAGTTTGAGATTAGAATCAAGAAAGTGAGAAGTGACAATGGAAGTGAGTTCAAGAATACAAGAATTGAAGAACTTTGTGATCACTATGGCATGGA
This sequence comes from Saccharum hybrid cultivar R570, assembly GCA_038087645.1. Taxonomy (NCBI): domain Eukaryota; kingdom Viridiplantae; phylum Streptophyta; class Magnoliopsida; order Poales; family Poaceae; genus Saccharum; species Saccharum hybrid cultivar. The sequence goes on along the minus strand of JAQSUU010000191.1, from coordinate 1,198,129 downwards.
CATCAATTTTTGGCCAAATACACTCCACAATCAAATGGCCTAGTTGAGAGAAAGAATAGAACATTGCTTGATATGGCTAGATCAATGCTTCATGAGTACAATGTGAGTCAATTATTTTGGGATGAAGCAATCAATACCGCTTGCTACTACATCAATAGACTATATTATCATCCATTGCTAGAGAAGACCCTATATGAGCTACTTCATGGAAGAAAACCCAATATTTCTTACTTTAGGGTGTTTGGTTGCAAATGCTATATCTTTAAGAAGGGCACAATATTGGGAAAGTTTGACAAGAGATGTGATGAGGGGTTCCTACTTGGTTATTCGACTACAAGCAAAGCTTATAGAGTTTGGAACAATTCAAGTGGCATTCTAGAAGAAGTCCATGATGTGCAATTTGATAAAACCAATGGGTTACAAGATGAAGAAGAGAATCTAGATGATGTTGGTGGAACTCAATTAGTGGAAGCAATGAAGAACATGGACATTGGGGACATTAGAGCAAAGCAAGTAATTGATATTCAAGATGATGATAAAGATCAAGTGCTCAATTCTCCATTCAAGCTGGCTAGTAACTCTCAAGTGCAAGATCATGGTGCTAGTTCATCTCATAGAGATACATCAAGTGATCAACCAAGCTCAAGCAATCAAGTGCAAGTACTCCAACCACAACATGTTGCAAGAAATCACCCCATTGATGGTGTTATTGGTGATATTAGAAGTGGTGTGCAAACAAGATCAAGATTGGCTATGTTTTGTGAGCATGCATCATTTGTGTCAACCATAGAACTAAAGAAAATAGAAGAAGCTTTGAGGGATGTCGATTGGATCATGGCTATGTAAGAACTTAACAATTTCACAAGAAATGATGTTTGGGAATTGGTAGAAAGGCCAAATGACTACAATGTGATTGGAACCAAGTGGGTGTTCAAAAACAAGCAAGATCAAGATGGCATTATGGTGATAAACAAAGCAAGACTAGTTGCTCAAGGTTACACTCAAGTAGAAGGTCTTGACTATGATGAGACATATGCTCCCGTGCCAAGATTGGAGGCAATAAGGATTCTATTGGCTTATGCTTGTGCACACAACATCAAACTATATTAAATGGATGTCAAAAGTGTATTTCTCAATGGAATCATCAATGAGTTAGTCTTTGTTGAGCAACCTCCCGGATTTGAAGATGACAAGAAACCCAACCATGTGTACAAATTGACGAAGGCTTTATATGGCTTAAAGCAAGCACCTAGAGCATGGTATGAGAGGCTAAGGGATTTCCTTCTCTCTAAGGGATTCAAGATGGGCAAGGTTGATACAACTCTATTCACCAAGAAGATTGGGAATGATCTATTCATAGTGCAAATATATGTTGATGACATCATCTTTGGATCAACCGATCAAACTTATTGTGAAGAATTTGGTGCTATGATGGCCAAAAAGTTTGAAATGTCTATGATTGGTGAACTTAGCTACTTCCTTGGTCTCCAAGTCAAGCAATTGAAGAATGAGACATTTGTGAGTCAAGGTAAATACATAAGGGACATGTTGAAGAAGTTTGGAATGCAAGATGCAAAGCCAATTTCAACTCCAATGGGTACAAATGGCAATTTGGATAGTGATCTTGATGGCAAAATGGTGAATCAAAAGGAATATCGGTCTTTGATTGGAAGTCTACTCTATGTCACCGCATCAAGGTCGGATGTCATGTTTAATGTTTGTATGTGTGCTAGATATCAAGCCTCACCTAGAGAGAGTCATCTCACGGCCACAAAGAGAATATTGAGGTACTTGAATCAAACAAGAGATATTGGACTGTGGTATCCTAAGGGGTCAAAGTTTGAATTGATTGGATATTCGGACTCCGAATATAGGGGTTGCAAGATCAATATAAAGAGCACAAGTGGCACATGTCAATTACTTGGAAGATCATTTGTGTCATGGTCCTCAAAGAAATAAAATAGTGTGGCAATCTCTACCACCGAAGCCGAATATGTGAGTGCGGGGAGTTGTTGTGCACAATTGCTATGGATGAAATCAACTTTGAAGGATTATGGCCTCAACTTCAAGAATGTGTCATTGCTATGTGATAATGAAAGTACAATCAAGATGACACAAAACCTGGTTCAACATGGAAGAACAAAGCATATTGACATAAGGCATCATTTCATTAGATATCATCAACAAAAGGGAGATATTGCCATTGAAAGTGTTGGCACCGATGATCAACTTGCCGATATTCTCACCAAGCCACTTGATGAAAAGAGGTTTTGCAAGCTAAGGAATGAGTTGAACATTCTTGATTTCTCAAACATGAGTTGAATGCACCCCACCCACTTATTGACATGACTTTCCTTCGACATTGCAAGGTAAAGTTGATTGACATGTCATTCATCCTATGTTAAGGACTTGCTAGAGCATGTATACATAATAAGTGGTATGCATGAGCATTCATGATAAATCAAATGAATTTGATGGATATATGTTACCACTATTGCTTCTATGCTTGTTTTGATCTAGTGGTGGCATATGACATGTTTGTGAGCTTGCAAATCTAGTGTTGAATCTAGAAGATTTGCTATAAGTGTTTAATTTAACATAGGCAAGATAACCCTTATTATGAGGTGTGAAGAAGCTTGTCTTTGGTTCAAGTTGAATTAAATATCTTTGGCAAGTGTTCTAGGTTGAACCAAATTTGATAAATTTTAACCTACTCCATCAAACATTGTTTTTCTCTCCACCATTTGATCCCATTTTTGGGTTAGTTGTTGACAAAGGGGGAGAGAAAAAAGATAATTCAACATGATAAAGGGGTAAATAAAATTTTGATGCACACAAGTAGGGGGAGAAAGCTCATAAACAAAGTTGTTGCATTTGTTTGTGCATTCTCATATGACTTGCTCATTACACATGTATTTAAATTCAATATACATGCTTGTGTGGTGCAATGCTAGTATAGAACTTGAATGATGAAATGATCTACTAGCATGCATAGGAATAGTTTACTTGTGGTATCTAGACATGCCTAAAGCTTTACAAGTGGTCCAAGAACCTTTACTATAATCTTGATCTCACAGGGTTCTTGAGTTGTGATGGATGTCTAGTTACTTCATGATGCTAAGGATGGTGTAAAAGGCAACTCTGATTAGTATCACGCTTCAAAGGTCAATTTCTTACACCTTAGCATCATTTTGGTAGAATTACTCTCTCAACACTTCTATCCATGCATATGTGCAAAGCTTTCAATCCAAACTCTATAAACATATGTAGGGAGAGCTAATGCTACCAAAACCGAGCTTGTGATAATTGTCCAAACTTTACTTATGAGCAAAATGATTGGACAAGTATGACAAGTTCAAAACTTTTATTATCAAAATCATCTTTGTGAGGGTTGTCATCAATTACCAAAAAGGGGGAGATTGAAAGTCCCTAGTTTGGTTTTGGCTAATTGATGAAACCTAGGACTAACTTTTGTATCTAAGTGGATGATTTAGATAAAGGTGGTCATTGAATATGAGACATGACATTAACTCATGTGACCAAGATGATAAAGACCGAGATGATGCTTGGCTCGATGGACCGGTTGTGAAGGTGAAGGGCAAGTCGAGGCTTCGAAGCGAAGGACCATGCGATGGTGAAGCTTGAGCAAGACTTGGCACCGACGGACCGATGCAACGGTGAAGATCAAGTGAAGTCAAGGTCGATGGATCGAGACGGTCATGTGATGATATGAAGTGGATCATATCTTTTGGAAAAACAAAATGGGCTCAAGGCAAAGGTATAACCATAGGGCCATTTTGTTTTGCACTCAAGACACCATATAGGGTGTGAGTGGTTTAGGATCGATAGCCAAACTATTAAGAGGGGAAGTTTTATCGGTTATTCGACGCATGGGTGCCACTAGGTGAATTCATGAAGTGCATTGCATGTAGGGCCTAGTGAGCTAACTGGAATAGAGGTTCTTGTGCTTTCCTCGGCGAAGCGCTAAAAGCAACTCTAGTGGATTGCGCGTGTCATTGAGTTACCTCACTTGAGAGTGGTGTCTTGTGGTGCCTTGCGGGGCGTGCCTTGAGGGGCAAGTGACTTGAGGGTCACACCGGGAAACCATCTAAGTGTTGGTCAACACAACCGGTGACGTAGCTTGTCGATGCACAAGTGAACACCTGGTGAATAAAAATATTATGTCTCTTGTCTCCCGGTGGTTGGTCTTCATATTGTGTTGTTGTCAATATTGATTGATTGTATATCATCTTGGTAATTGGCAACATCTTCACTCCACCGTCGGTATAAGATTCACAATCCTCTCTCTCGCATTTACTAGTTTATCTTATGTAGCTCTAGTAGTAGCTTTGCTAGTAGTGTCGTTAGTTTGCTCACTAGTGTAAATTAGTGACATAGCCCTTGTGTGAACTAGAGATCATAATCTACTAGACTTGTGGATAGGAGGCTTGCATCACAACTATAGGCTAAGCAAAACTCGCTTTACGCCATTTGTTATTCTAACAAGTTTGCTTAGTGGCTCGTGTAGGATTTTTTATAGGCTATTCATCCCCCCTCTAGCCATCTAGGACCTTACAGCAGGCTCGGCTTGGGCTCCTCCCCGACGCTGGTCTCCTCCCTCAGCCGATTCACCAAGGTTTGTTCTCCTCCGCTGCTCCTCTTCTCTCCTCTATTTTCTTTCTCTCTGTTTTCTTTGCTCTATTTCCTTTCCTCTATTTGTGACTGCATATTTTATATATCAATGAATCCGTGTCTCTGTGATTGTGTGATGAACTGCTGATGTGCTGAATCTGTGATAAACATATACATGAATCATTGTACTGTACCTATGCTTTATATTCTGCAAGTAGTTATTGAAATGTTGACTGAAAGTGTGAAACTGAACTGAAATATTGAATGCTTGAAGTCTAAAACTGAACTGAAATACTGAATGCTTGAATGCCATCTTCTGAATTCTGCTTGCATGTATATGTTTGTAATTGTTATGTAATTATGCTTCAACTCAGATGGCTGGAATAGAGGAACCCCAAGCTGGAAGTGGAACACAGGCAGAGAATCAAAGTGTGTTGAGAAGGAATTCAGATGATGTGGGATGGGAGTTTGGGGTTCTTGTTAATCCGAACAACAAGGACCATGTGAAGTGCACACTCTATGACCACACCATGTTTGGAGGGGTTTTTCGGTTGAAGCAGCACATTGCCCATGAAGGAAAGAATTCCATTAAATGCAAAGGCACGAAGACCACCAAAGAGAGGTTAAAGGAGGCTCAAGAAAAGTGCAAGAAAGCACTAGACTCTTCAAAAAGGAAGAGGCAGGGGAAGCTTGTTCAGGAGCTAGAACTTAGAGAGGATGTGGTTATATCTAGGGTTGGAGGGTCAGATGAAGTCACTGAGGTTGGGAGTTCAGAGCCTCACAAATTAGGCCCCTTGGACAAATGGACAAGAGCTATTGATCCTACAGCATCTAGATCTGAATCTGACTCAACAGAAGCTGAACAAGGAACTTTGGAAAGAAAGATTATAGGAAGTTTGGAAATATATTGCAAGATGGGCATATAACCATGGTAATTTCCTTGCTGAAATTATATTTCAGATTTCCATTTCATCAGATTTCCTTGCTACTGAACACTAATATACTTTTTTTGCAGCAATACCATTCAATGCATGTGACAATGATGACTTCAAGCTAATGTGTGAAGCAATTGGACAGTTTGGGGGCTAGATTTGAACCTCCAACTATGTTTGACCTGAGAGGGAGATTGCTAGAAGAAGAATATGTAAGAACCAAGAGTATGTTGCAAGAACGTGACGCCGAGAAGATGAAGAATGGGTGCTCTGTTATGACCGATGCTTGGTCAGATACGAAGAGGAGAAGCATAATGAATGTGTGCACTAATTGTGCTGAAGGAACCAGTTTTGTTTCCTCAAAAGAGATGTTAGATGTGTCTCACACTAGTGAAGTCATCTTTGAACTAGTGGACAAAGCAATCGAAGACATTGGTCCAGATGATGTGGTGCAAGTTGTGACTGACAATGCTTCTAACAACATGGGAGCAAATAAGCTACTGCATGAGAAGAGGCCACAAATCTTTTGGACCTCTTATGCAGCTCATACTATCAATTTGATGCTCCAAGGAATTGGCAACTTGCCTCGATTCAAGAAGGTGATTGACCAAGCAAAGGCATTCACCATATTTGTCTATGGGCACACAAGAACACTAGAGTGCATGAGGTACTTCACTGAGGGCAAAGAGATAGTAAGGCCAGGAGTGACTAGGTTTGCTTCAAACTATTTGACTTTGAACAGCATACAAGAGAAGAAGGACTAGCTGAGAAAGATGGTGGTGCATAGTAGGTGGGACTCACTGAAGGATGTGAAATCAAAGAAGAGAAAAAATGCCACAGCAACTATATTGAATGCAAAATTTTGGAAAGATGTGAAGTTGACAATTGCTGTGTTTAAGCCATTGTTCAAAGTTCTCCGTTTGGTTGATGGAGATGTGAAGCCGGCCATGGGTTTTGTATATAGAGAACTATTGAAGGCAAAGAGACAGATCAAAGAGGCCCTTGGCAATAATGAGGGCCGTTTCAAGGATGTTATTGCTATTGTTGACAAGAATATGGCTGGAAGACTTGATTCTCCTTTGCATTTGACAGCTTATTTGCTGAATCCATATTACACTTATGCTGATACTACACTCTTTGATGCTCCCAAAATGACAGAAGCCTTTATCAATTGTGTGGAGACTTTTTATTATCATGATGAAGACATGCAAGAACAAGCTGCCAATGTTGAACTCCAGAAGTTTCAGAATAGAGATGGACCATTTAGCAAGAAGCTTGCAAGGACCTTTGAGTACTTTGATTATAATCCAGGTAAAAGTTCTTTGCTGAACACTTATATGGTTTTTTGTTATGTTCATCTAATAAGAAATATGTTGTACCTACTAACTAATAGAGAGGTTTTTCATTTCATCATCATGGTGGCGGCTCTATGGAACTGAAACACCAGCTCTACAGAAGATGGCTACAAGGATCCTATCTTTGACAGCAAGCTCTTCTGGCTGTGAAAGAATTTGGAGTGGCTTTGATTGGGTTAGTACCTTTCTGTTATGAAAATTTCAGCAGCATTACAACTAAATAAATTGTACAACTAAAAGTGTTCTTATTCTTGATTTGAAGATGCACACTAAGAAGAGAAATAAGCTTACTACAGACCGCCTCAACAAGTTGGTCTTCATTCAATTCAACAACATGCTGATGAATAAGAGAGCAAAGATCAAGTCAAAGAAAGTTACTGATGTTCTTTTGTCTAGTGATACAACTGAAGCTCAAGGTTTCCTCCAAGAGAATGGAGATGAGTGTGCATTAGTTGTCTTTAGAGATGAGGAAGATGAGGAAGAGATGGAAGGTACAGGTATACCTTAGTCTGTGATCAGTGATGCAGTGGGAGCAGAAGAACAACTAGAGCTGCGTAGAAGTGCAAGGGTGAGAGAGCCCTATGAAGATGAAGAGTTTGAGTCTGAGGATGAAGAGTTTGAAGATGAGGATGGATCAGGAAGTACTAAAGAAGTGTGAGACAGCTTTATGTCATGTTTGCTGCTGCTATTGTTTGATGTTGTTGTGTGCTTGTGTTTCATGTCATGTCATGTATCTTTAACTTAAGAACTTAGAACTATTTGTTGTTGTGTGCTTGTGTTTTGTGTTGTGAGAAACTGAGAACTGAAATCATGTGATGTAATGTATTGTACTGCTAGTTTGCTTGCTATCCATTTTATATTCTGTGTTGCTGCCTACTATCTCTTCATGTTTGTGATTTGAAAAAGGCTACTGAAATTATGATAATGGATGGGAGAAGGTTTAGACCTCAGATAAGTACCTAACTTGCTATTTTCTCTTTTTTGTATCACTTGTATTGATTCCCAATTGCATCTAACAGTGTTGTACACTTCTATTGCAGCACTGCTGCTAGAAATTTAGTGATCAGACAAAGGACCTAAGGTATGTCTACTGGTCCTTTCCCATTTTGTCTCTAAATTATTCATGATTTATGCTATAAATGTATATATTATATATTTATATATATATTGGCAAAACGCCTAGCAAAACGCCTAGAAGTGCCTAGGCTCGACTAGTCCTGATTAGTCTCTAGGCTAAGGGTCAGCGCCTAGATTTCACCTAGCGCCTAGCAAAACAGGGCCTAGATCATTGGAAGATGTACTTTGATAGCTCTCTCAAGCTTGGGGGTGCAGGTGCTGGTGTTCTTTTATCTCCCCTGATGGAAAGCAACTTAAGTATGTCTTACAGATACTCTGGCCTGCTACCAACAATGAAGCCGAGTACGAGGCCCTTTTACACGGCCTTCGAGTGGCAGTCTCACTCGGCATCAAGCGACTACTCGTCTATGGTGACTCTTCGATGGTCATTAATCAAGTAAATAAAGATTGAGACTGCACCAAGGAAACCATGGATGTCAACTATGCTGAAGTCCGCAAACTTGAAAAGCACTTTCAAGGCTTAGAAATCCATCACGTCGTAAGAGATCTCAATGTCGCAGCTGATGTTTTGGCTAAATTGGGATTTGACAGAGCATAGGTACTGGCTGGCGTGTTTGTTCAGGAACTCGATGTCCCCTCAATCAAGCAGGAAACTACCACATCAACCGACACCTCGACACCCGATGCACCAGGATCCAAGAGGGGAAGAGTAGTGCATCTGGGTAGATAACAGAAGTGCAGTGTGACCTAGCCTAGAACTTTAGGTAGACTGTCTGACTATGAACATTTGTTGGTTGACTACCCTTGGGAGCATAGCTGCTGCAGAAGGCAGCCTGCTGGCTAGTATGCAGGATGAGCTCTTCGCACATCTTGCCACCAAGCCAATGCCATGTGTACACATTCGGGTCAGAGTATGACCCTTCATGGACAGACGTCGACAGGCACGCTTGAAGAACTGACATGGGACTACTGGGTGTGCCACTCTACCAGCCATCACAAGAATTCTTCTAGTTGCAGCTCTAGGCTACTCTACTGCGCACAACTGCGGGTTTAGCCTACCTCTAAACCCTATCACAAGACTTCTTTTAGTTACTGCAACACTTGGTTGTACTAACCAAGTACTCCCGGGGGCTAGTCTACGTCACTAACCACTATATCTGCAAGCTAAAACTCAAAGCTACTTTGCTTCCTCTTCCAATGGGGTTCAAGTGCTCACCAGGAGGGGTTTTATAGGCTTCGCAGTGGTTTACATGGACTATGTTCACTGGGGAGAGAGCAGACAAGTTTTTGACCCTAATATAGGTTCACATGCTACACTGTAAGGGTACAGTGTGCCCCACTACACCTTTTCAGTGTGCAGCATAGCCTTCTCAGCACATGTGAGGCAACAATACAGTGGACAAAATCTCAGTTGGCATATTCAACCGAATATTCTGAGCATCTTTTGGATCGGCAGTAACAACCTTGCATGTGATTTTGATAAGTCTTACCTGCTTTTACGCAAGCAGACACGATGGAAATTATTGCTTACACTTGCATCCTCTAGTATATTCTCTTATAAGATCCTTATTCCGAGTACTAGTACTCGAATACAGGCTCGGGGGCTGCATGGTACATATCCTCTACGGATATTTTTTCTTTTGGACCCTCTAACTCTTTGTTTTTCAAACAGCAAGAGGCTCAGGGGCTATACTCAGTGAGTGCACTTTCTCGAAAAATGCACACCACTTGAACATCTAAAGAGCACCTCATGGCTTCACTCATGAAAGTACACGAACAATGATTGTTTCTACTTGGCAAGGCCTGGAGGAACAAGAAGGCTTCCAAGTTCAATCATGACACGCTCGGGGGCTTGACGGACTAGGGTCCTAGGGGTTCCCCATAGGGGTTACTACTCGGATGGGCCCTGGGCTGACCCACGATCTGCTGAAAGACGCGAGACAAGGTGGCGTGGTCTTCAAGCTATCAAGATCAACCTAGTTAGCGTAATAAGAAAGCTAGATTATGTAATAGGACTAAGACTCTTCTATTGTAACTGATTAGGACTAGCTGCGAACTCTTACCCTCTCCTCTATATAAAGAGAGGTCCAGTGCACCCCTTGTAACCCTAACAATCATACCAATCAATCCAACGCTGTTACTCCTTGGACGTAAAGGCTGTTACTCCATTACGGGCCCGAACCAGTATAAACCGTTCGTCTCTTTGCATTTCCTGTCGAGTTCTGCGTACGTCGAAGCCCTTCAAACATCGTCCCGGGTAACCCCATGACGAGTTACCGATCATCAAACATCGGTAAGTGGTTCTTCTTCCCCTTCTCCAATCTGCTGGTGGGGTGGCACGCTCGGTTCTCCGCCACGCTAGATCCGCTTCCCCGTCACCAACATCGCCTGTTCTTCGCTTCTTCTCCTTCCTCCCCTTCGTTTGAAGCAAGGTAACTTTACCCCTTTTATGGATGTGCCCGTAATACGCTGCACTGGCATGGTACTTTGTTAGGGTCCTCTGTGATTACAGATTCGTGATTATTGTCCCCTATTTTGCTTAAATCTCATATTGTTTCCGTTCCCTATGTCGTTCATTCGTTTCGATCAAACGATTACGATCATCTATTACCTTAGGATTAATATATTTACTGGATTTTTCATTTTATAGAAAAGCTAAATAAGGAATATTTTAGAGATAAAAAATCTTGTATAGGTTTGATTGAGGCATGTGTGATTTGACAGATATCCCGGTCTCATCGTCATGCACAATCTTGCATAAGTGTCCAATGAGGCAATGAACGTGTGAGTACCTAAACCAAACATACGTGAAATTTATGTGCACAAGTGCCCAACGTACATGTCCAAAGTACACGAAATTTTATGTGCATACGAAACTTTACACAGTCACTTTACGTAACAGCTATATAGTTTATTAGAAAGCTACTCGAATATGTAATATAGTTTTAATTGAGTTTGTATTTTGTAACATATTTTTTAGATCACTAAAGTTCACGGATCAATTAATATGTATGTTGGTTATTGATTTCTTTCATCCATATATGTATTTTATAACGGAATATTTAACGTATTTTTCATGCAAAAAGCAAAGGGGACGATGCCCAAGAAAAGGAAGGGACCGTGTGCTCTTGCTCGTCTCCCGTGATGAGGTGATGTAACCATGTTTTGTTTTTCTTAGGTTAATTAATTTATTAATTCAAAAATCTAGAAAATCAATGGCTAAGATTCGTTTGAGGCATTAGCTCCTAGGAAGTAAAATTTGACCATGTTCATCCGGCTTATAATCCATACTTTTTAGCTTGTTTTTTCAGCTGAAACAGTGTTTTTCTCTCACAACAATTCAGCCAACAGTGTTTTCAGCCGACTTATCAGCATAATCGAACGGGGCCTTTGTACGGTAGCATTGCCCATTTGTTATACTATGATGCTGCAGATCTACCATTTTAGTATGTCGTTGTCGCTCAAATATGCTTAAAACTTGCTTAGATGATTCGTTTTCTTGTTCTAGGGTTTACTGCTCCCTTTATAACTGGATTATGGTGATGGTAGTTCATTCTGTCCATGACTTTTGAAGTCGGTGGTTGGGCCTATTTATTTCCATGTCTCCTATTTGTCAAAGAGCTCGGCCATTTTCCACGGGTCACCGTTAGGGCCTGTTTAGTTGCAAAATTTTTGTGTAAAATGGTACTGTAGCAAATTTTGTTGTTATTTGACAATTAGTGTCCAATCATAGTCTAATTAGGCTTAAAAGATTTGTCTCGTTCATTTCGTCTAAACTGTACAATTAGTTTTATTTTTTTATCTATATTTAATGCTTCATACATGTGTCAAAGATTCAATGTGATGAAGAATCTGAAAAATTTTACAAAATATTTTGGGAACTAAACTGGGCCTTTTCTTTGCTCCGGCGTCAGGCTTCTACACTATCTTCAGTCGTCGGAGATGTTTTTTCACAAAGGAGATGGAAGCCCAGGGAAACCTCTGCTCATGATAGCGATGCATTTGCGCTAGCGTGTCGCAGATTTTCAGCCACCTAGCCTAGCCGCCAACCAAGCTTTTCTCTGGTCTCGACATTTTCGTCGTCGAGTGTTTGGAGGATTTCTTGTTTTTCTATCATCTCTTTTGTACGCGGCTAAGCTACTCCATCTTATCTTTTATAAATATGAACGTGTCTTTTTCGAAAAAAAAAACAAAGGGTCCCGCGAAGGACTGCTAATTTGGATTCGGGGAGCACGAGGAACGAACGACACGATGCTCTGTGGAAAACAGATCCATCAGCCTTGATCCTCGATTGTCCGGTCTCGGTCGAGAGCGCCTGAGTTCCTTTTTCCTCCCTCCTTAATAAGTAATGACCTAAAACGCGAAACTTATTAGAAATCTCTAAAAAATAATTCTAAAAATTATGTAAACTATTTTTTGTAGATGCTATAAATAAAGAGCAGTCCATTTTAATTATTTGTATCTCGCATTATATATTTTGTAGTTATGAAAGTAAAACTCTTCCTAGAATGTTATGAATTTTTAGCAAAGCAGTTTAGCCTCAAAACAATTTTCAGAATCTAGGAAAAACAATCAAATTCATGTTTAGTATTTTGTCATACAAACTCCAGTACTAGAGCTATGGTAACAATCAAAGTTCCTTCACAAAGCACGTTTGAGAAAAATTAATTTCAAAACTATTCAAACCAAATTCAATCAATCAATTTTTTTTTTGAGATGCTCACCCTCACATACTTAACATATATACTGTGTTTAGTTGCCGAATTTGGCGGCTGGAATCGACGTCTGCTGCTACAGTGTTTCTGTCAGAACACTGTAGCAGCTTTTATTTTTTAGTGTAAAAAATTGTCTAAAAATTGATTAATTAGACTTAAAATGTTCGTCTCGCAAAGTACAATAAAACTGTGCAATTAGTTTATGATTTTATCTACATTTAGTACTCCATGATTTTGCCGGTATTTTGATGTGATGGGGAATCTCTTTTTTGTATAGTGAAATTTGAGGGAGGAATTTGACATCTGAACAAGGCCATAATTTAAAACAGGGTCATTACAATGGAAACAAGGTCATAATTAGTTTATGATTTCATCTACATTTAGTACTCAAAATGAAGTATACTACTCTGTCCTTTTTTGTTCGTCGCCCAGGAAACGTGTCTGTGAGGGAAACACGGTTTTCTAGAGACAAACATTTAGGGACGGAGGGTGTATGCTTTAAACGAACTTACTAACGTCGAATTTTGCATGGCCTCGTTTTCAACAAATATTCCTGAATAACTGAAGTACTCAGACTACCCGCACTCATGGACCTCTATATTCATCATCTATATGTTCTAGTCAGCAAGATTCTCTCCTCTATACTCAATTCTCCCGTACCCATCCATCCTCTATATCATCCTCTATACACTCTATCTACTGTGGGACTCACTTGTCACTTTATCTAAATATATCCATGTGTGATCTAGTTTTGAAGGATTTATTGAGATGAATTTAATGGTGAAATCGAAATTTAATTTGGATTTTTGGTTTGTGAGTTATAGCATTTTTTATTTAGCTAGTGGGGCCCGCCACTATAGAGTATAGAGTAAACACAGTATCACTCTAAATATAGAGTGAGAAAAATGATAGAGTATCGTTTTAGAGTACCCAGTGCAGCAGTTTTTACTCTATATTCATACTCTAAATCTTTATAGTATCGTTTTAGAATACCGACCGCGGGTAGTCTCACGTGAATGAAATTGGCGAGAAGTTGACAAGTCGATGCATGGGCCTGTTGGGTTACATTTTGTTAAAGTTTAACTCCATCACATCAATGTTCCCTTAAATGCATAGAGTACTAAATGTAGACTAATTGCATGCATGTCGACACAGATTAGGAGTAATTTACAAGACGAATCAATTAAACCTAATTAGTCCAAGATTGAAAACTTTTTATCAAATAAGATGAAAGTGCTAAAGTGTTTGTTAAACTTTAACACCTCAAATCAAACCCCTCTAAAATCCATTATTTTATTTTCCACATTGTCAGTCACGGTGGCGTACAGCAAGCCACGCCCACGATGATTCTGACACCGGAGCTAGTTCCAAGGGACGCCGGCACGCGTCACGGCTGACGGCTCACGAGGCATTGATGAAGGCGACCACCTTGTCCATCATCTCCTTGGCCTTGTCGCAGTCGGGTTTGAAGAGGTAGAAGACGTGGCCCTCTCCCATGGTCTCCAGCAGCTCGACGCCGGCGGAGGCGGCGGCGTCCCCGAGGCCGGCGCCCCTGGCCGCGGCCACCGCCTCGGCGTACGCGCGGCCGCGCCACCTGAGGAAGTCGCCCTCCGCGGCGCACACCATGACGCGCTCGCACGCCAGCGTGTGGAGCCCCGGCGCGGCGGGCGCCATGGGGTTCATCCGCGGGTCGTCCATGCCGCTGGTCTCGGGGCACGCGAAGAACCAGAGCCCGGCGCCCATGGCGCGCGCGGCGGGGTCCGCGGGCTCCTCGCCCACGGCCTCGGAGCCCCAGAACCAGGGGTGGATGAGCACGGCGCCCTTGAGCGGCGGCGGCGGATGGCGGGCCTCCTGCTGGACCTGGACGCCGACGACGTCCGGGTGGATGGCGAGGTGGTGGCAGACGTTGCCGCCGGCGCTGTCCCCGGCGACGAAGACGCGGGCGAGGTCCCCGTGGGCGGCGACCCAGGGGTCGGCGGCGGAAAGCACCCACTTGAGCGCGGCGAGGCAGTCGTCGTACCCCGCGGGGAGCGGGTGCTCGGGCGCCAGGCGGTAGTCGACGGAGACGACGAGCGCGGGGCAGGCGGCGGCCAGCCTGTTGAGGAAGAGGTGGTAGCCGGGCGACGCGGCGGACTCGGCCACGAAGCCGCCGCCGTGGACGTACACGACGACGGGCAGCTTGGCCTTGGCGCCGTCGGCGGTGGCCACGGGGGGCAGGTAGAGCCGGACCGAGTAGGAGCCGAGGTGGACGTCCTTGGACTGGACCCCCGTGGCGGCGTCGTGGCCGGGCTCCACGGGCGGGGCCACCAGGGGCCGCTCGATGCGGCCGCTCTTGTAGACCCGGAGCAACGGGCCGAACTCGCGCACGACCTCGTCGGACGGGTCGGGGGCGGGGACGGGGAAGGGGAACGATAACGAAGGCTTGGACGACGCCATGGCGGACGCGCGCGCGCTCGTGAGAGGTGGAGGTGTGGAGTGAGAAACTGAGAACTGAGAACTGCGGGCTGTTGGACTTGCGCTTTGCGTGCTTTGCCTTGCTCGCGTCGCGTGCCCGGCGAGGTGGTTGGTTGGTAGCGGACGTGCGGACTCTGAGGTTTTTATCCCGTTTTCGTCGAAGGCGCGTTTAGATTCCAGAATTCACCTTAAATTTTACTATATAAAAAAGAGATTCTTTATCACATTAAAATGTCGGCAAATATATGAAATACCAAATGTAGATGAAATCATAAACTAATTACACAGTTTTATTGTACTTTACGAGAAGAACATTTTAAGTCTAATTAATCAATTTTTGGACAATTTTTTTTGCATAAAAAACAAAAGTATTACAGTACTCGAGGTGGCACGGTGCAGATTCGGCAACCCCGAGTTTAGGATCTAAACAAGGCAAAAGGAACGGGTGCAGCGGAGCAGCAGTCACCGACAAGTTCGGCCACGCGCGACGTGGTGATGGACTCGGTCTACGCGTCGCCGGCGATGCTGACTGCTGACCTATGTGAATACAGCAACATGCACGGCTAGCTTGTCGATTTGCTGAGGCCCTGTTTAGTTGCCATGTAAACCTAAAATATTTTCTTTTTCATTCGTCATATCGAATCTTTAAACGCATGTATGAAGCATTAAATGTAGGTAAAAAAAATAACTAATTGCATAGTTTGTCTGTAAAGTTTGAGACGAATCTTTTGAGTCTAATTAATCCACAGTTGGACAAATTTTACCAAATAACAACGAAAAGTGTTATAGTAACTTTTCACCCAAACTTTCCCAACTGGGTCTGTTTAGTTGCCCATGCAACCCAAAAAAGTTTGTATAGTACCTGTCACATCGAATCTTGCGGCACATGCATGGAGTACTAAATGTAGACGAAAGAAAAAACTAATTACACAGTTTAGTTGTAAATCACGAGATAAATCTTTTGAGCCTAATTAATCCATGATTGAACATAAATTGCCAAATAAAACGAAAATGCTACAGTAACCGAACCCAAACTTTTTCACCAACTAAACAACCCCGAGCCGAATCCGAAAGATGTGCGGCGGCCGGTGATCCGTCCTCCAGGGCGTGTTTAGGCCCGGTTTGGTTTGGAGAACTTAAAGTTTAACTCTCATCGTACCAATGTTCCTTCAAATGTATAGAATATTAAATGTAGACTAATTGTATATATGTTGGCACAGATTAGGAGTAATTTACGAGACGAATCTATTAAGCCTAATTAGTCCAAGATTGAAAACTTTTTGTCAAATAAGACGAAACTGCTACAGTGTTTGTTAAACTTTAACATCCAAACCAAGATGGTCTGTGAAAAGTTTTTATGTCACATCGGATGTCTTATGATAGGTTGGAAGAGGTTTTGGGATATTAACAAAAAAAACTAATTACATAACTTGTCTGGAAAACACGAGATGAATTTATTAAGCCTAATTAAACCGTCATTAGCACATGTGTGTTACTGTATCACTTAAGACTAATCATGTACTAATTAGGCTTAACAGATTCGTCTCGTGACTTCTAACTAAACTATGCAATTAATTTTTTTTTGTCTATATTTATTACTTCATGCATGTGTCCAAATATTCGATGTGATAGGCTGAAAATTTTTTATGTGAGAACTAAGGGCCTGTTTGGTTTCCAGGAGTTAAAGTTTAACTCCCATCACATCAATGTTTCCTCGAATGCATGGAGTACTAAATGTAGACTAATTGCATGCATGTCGGTACATATTAGGAGTAATTTACGAGACGAATCTATTAAGTCTAATTAGTCCAAGATTAGAAACTTTTGTCAAATTAGACGAAAGTGCTACAGTGTTGGTTAAACTTTAACTCATCCAGCCAAACACCCCCTAAGACTAGCTGCAGTGGGTACTCTAAAACGATACTCTAAAGCTTTAGAGTATGAATATAGAGTAAAAACTGCTGCACTGAGTACTCTAAAACGATACTCTATCCTTTCTCTCACTCTATATTTAGAGTGGTACGGTGCTTACTCTATACTCTATAGTGGCGGGGCCCACTAGCTAAACAAAGAAAAAAAATGCTATAACTCATAAACCAAAAATCCAAATTAAATTTCGATTGCACCATTAAATTCGTCTTAATAAATCCTTCAAAACTAGATCACACATGGATATATTTAGATAAATTAACAAGTAGGTCCCACAATGGATAGAGTGGATAGAGGATGATATAGAGGATAGATGGGTGCGGAAGAATTAAGTATATATGAGAGAATCTTGCTGACTAGAACGTATAGAGAATGAATATAGAGGACCATGAGTGCGGGTAGCCTAAACACCCCCTCAGATCTGAAATCCTGTATTGATTACGCCGAGGCCGCACAAAGTCTCTGCACGTCCTTCAAACTTTTCTCTTCCAGATTGCAGAAGAGGAATTCGTTCACTACTAGTATTTTCTAGAAGACCTGCTGTGATACTACTACTAGTATTTTCTGCCGGAAAAAAAATCCCCCGTCCTTGAATATGCCATTCGCTTTGTTATTGCAACACGTGGACACCTCATCAACTCTAAGGTCCTTTTCATATGCTTTCTACTTCTTTCCTTCCAAATTATGTCTATTTGAAACTCGGGATTTTTTTCTTGTTCGTATGTTTTCTCTATAAGATTAAACTGTTTCTCGTGAAATTCCTGTCCGATTCTTATGAAAAGATATAAAGAAAATGCGCACAAGATATAAAAAAACCGTTAGAAGATGAAAAGATACAGAAAACTATTTTTATACTAGTAGCTCTTCGGATGATAATTTAGAAAGCGAGTCTAAAATAGACCCTTGAAGATGTTTTTGTTTTCCAAGACAAGTTCATTTGTTTTTTTAGCACTAAGACAAGTTCATTTGGTGGTATCAACTGCCAAGGCAAACAACAGATTGTAGTGATGGGCTCGGTACAGATGAAGCAAGGGTCAAGGTTGTAAGAATCTATTTGGGTCGTGGGTTAGCATGCAGTTCATTGGTGATGGGCTCGGTACAGATGAAGCTAGGGTCAAGGTTGTAAGAGTCTATTTGGATCGTGGGTTAGCATGCAGCTCATCAGCCAGACAACAATCTTAGCCTTACTAGGCGACCAAATTTAGGACATGTTTGATGCCGCCCTCGCCTGGATGTGCCTGCTAGGCAAGCGAGAGGCTGCCTGGCGCCGGAGCTGCTTGAGGCAACATGCAAACAGACCTCAAATGTCTGAATTCGTGCCTGACCAGGCAGATTTGTTTAAGGACGAAAGGTCGAGATGGCGGACTAGAGGGGAGTGAATAGTCCTTTGTAAAATTTAATCGCGTCGGCTAACCGAAAAAAGTACGAAATTAAACTATCGGTTAGGCCAAGACTACACCTCTCTATCTAAGTTCTCTAGCACCTTACAAAGATTCTAATTAAGCAACTAAGGTGCCAAGACTAGTAAGAGCTCACCTAAATAATTCTAGAGCAATGTCACACAAACCTATGCACTAGTACTTTACCAACCGGAGGAGCTCCTACACAACTAGTAAGCAAAAGCACAAAGCCCCTAAGCTCACTAGCAATGCTCAATAACAAGGCAACCAATGCCCAATTAGAGAGCGCAAATTACTTAGCTACACAAACTAAGCAATGTGACTAACAAGATTACACAAACCAAATTAGTCACGCAACAGGAGCTACTTCTATGCTACACAAGCAAGAAGGTAATTAGCAAGCTACACAAGCTAACTAATTACAAGAGCAACTACACAAGCACAATATATAAGAAAGTAAATACAAGCTTGTGTTGGGGAATGCAAACTAACAGGATGAGCAAGGTTGACACGATGATTTTTATCCCGAGTGAAATGTCCTTGTTTAGTTTTGGTAATTGAGTGACAACCTTAGGTGAACTAATTGTGTTTATGTGAGATACACAGGGGATTAGTCCACAAGTGATGGTGTCATGAAGGAGCTCATTGCATATGAGACATGACATGGAGTCATGTGACCAATGTGACGAAGATCAAGATGAGGCTTGGCTTGATGGACCAGTTGCAAGTGTGAAGGGGAAGTCAGAGGCTTTGGAGCGATGGACCATAGGGCGGTGAAGC
Organism: Saccharum hybrid cultivar R570; assembly: GCA_038087645.1. NCBI lineage: Eukaryota > Viridiplantae > Streptophyta > Magnoliopsida > Poales > Poaceae > Saccharum > Saccharum hybrid cultivar. The sequence continues at coordinate 1,178,855 of JAQSUU010000191.1, read as the reverse complement.
TTGAGCAAGACTTGGCGTCGATGGACCGACGCAATGGTGAAGAGCAAGTGAGGTCAAGATTGATGGACCAACAAGGTCACATGATGATATGAAGTGGATCATATCATTTGTGATTTGGTTGGTGCATGTGTTGCATCAACATCGTAGGAGATGAAGTGGAATGCGCAAGGCAAAGGTATAACCTAGGGCATTTCCATTTCACCGGTCAAAGGTTGTGTAGAGAAGTGCATGACCAGGTTTAGGATAGATGGCCGTACTATCAAGAGGGGCAAACTTGTTTGCATATCGGTCATCTAGTGCCACTCGAGTGATCTAACTTTGCATCGTTGGTAGAATCGAGTGGCATGGCAAGTTGAGTGCCTAACTCCTTTGAAGAAAATGATTGTGAAAATGCTAACACACGTGCACAAGGTGGTGATCACTTATTGGTGTTGGCATATTTGCAAAGGAGGTAAAGTTTGAGTGGTTGACATGGATTTGGAGCCCTCTCTCCCTCCCGCAGAGCTTGCGAGGCGGGATTCAGCGCTTTTGTGAAAGTGAAATGCATATTTTTCACTATGTCGGAGGCGGAAATTTTCTCTAAGTCTTCATGGATAGAAACAGAGGCGAACGGAGGTCACTAGGGTGACCAGACGCTGAACCGGACGTGGTCTCGGTATGACCGTACGCGTTCGGTTAGTGGCATCTGCTGTAGAGGCGCGTGGGCTAGGGTTTTGCACCGGTGCGTCTGGTCACTCGTGGGACCAGCATGTCCGGTTAGGCGCCTAGAGGGACAGCAGATAGCGAGGGGTTGATCGGACGCGTCCGGTCACGAGTGGACCCTTACTGGACTCAAATCGGACGCCGAGTGTAACGCGTCCGGTCAGTTCTGGAGCGCGTTCGGTCGGTTGAGCAGCGTGTTCGGTCGCTCGATGACCGTTCGCTCGATGATCGTTGGGGCGCTGAGTCGACCGTTGAGATCTGGCGTTCAACATTGAACATGGAGGACACGAGGACGGTCATGGGTGACTGGACACAGTGTAGCGCATCCGGTCACATCGACCGACGCGTCTGGTCATCCTGAAAAATGCCTAGTCAAGGGGCAACGGCTATATTCGTTTATAGGGCTATAAATACTTGTGTTGGCTGGCCTTGGCTAGTGCTTGGCACCCTTGGGATTTAGTGTCTATGCTTTGGGAGTGCTAGGAGAGCCTCTAACTCACTTGTGCTTGTAAGAGTGCGAATCGATTACGAGTGAGTGTGATTCTAGTGCATTGCATCGTGAGGATTGCATCGAGTGGCACTAGGTATTCGAGTTGCAAGCCGGTGGTGCTTGTTACTCTTGGAGGTTGCCACCTCCTAGATGACTTGGTGGCTTAAGGCTCCATCGAAGCTCGCAAGAAGATTGTGTGAGACTCTGGAGAAACTTTATGAGGGGGATTGTGCTCACCCTGCGGGGATCGCGAAGAGCAACTCTAGTAGAGTGTGTCATTGAGCTACCACACTTGATGGTGGGTTTTTGTGGTGCTCTTTGGGAGAGCTCGGTTGTGGATACCGATTAGCCGCTGAACCACAAAGTATTGGTTGATACAACGGGGATGTAGCTTGGTGGCAACCAAGTGAACCTCGGGAGAAAATCACCGTGTCAACATAGTCTACTCTTACTCGGTGGTTTGCCTTCGTGCAACACAAGCTTGTATTTACTTTCATATATACTTGTGCTTGTGTAGTTGCTCTTGTGACTAGTTTGCTTGTGTAACTTGCTAGTTATCTTCTTGCTTGTGTAGCTAGAAGCTTTCCCTTTGCGTGGATAATTTGGTTTGTGTAACCTTGTTAGTCACATTGCTTAGTTTGTGTAGCTAAGTAATTTGTGCTCTCTAATTTAGCATTGGTTGCCTTGTTATTGAGCATTGCTAGTGAGCCTAGGAGCTTTGTGCTTTTACTTACTAGAATTGTGTAGGAGCTCCCTAGTGCTTGAAGTACTAGTTGCATAGGTTTGTGTGACCTTGCAAGCTAGAATTGTTTAGGTGGGCTCTTGCTAGTCCGACACCTTATTTGCTTGATTTGGATCTTTTGTAAGGTGCTAAAGTTATAGATAGAGGGATGTAGTCTTGGCTAGACCGATAAGTTTAATTCCGCATTTGTTTCAGTTAGCCTGAGCGATTAAGTTTTAGAAAGGATTATTCACCCCCCTCTAGTCCGCCATCTCGACCCTTCACCGAGGTTCACGTGTTTGCCAACACGCTAATCCCCGTTGAGACAAGCTCCAAGGTTGTTGCCAGTCCTCTTGTTAGTGGTAACCCGCAAGTCACACTCTCCCACGTGGAGTGCTTACCACAAGCTCTAGCACTTGACCCGGCCAGACCACTTGTCGCCCATCGCGTCTCGCTTTACTAGAGTTGCTCTTCGCGGCTCTCACGGGGCGAGCACAATGCCCCTCACAAAGCTCTTCTCCGGAGCACCACACAATCTCCTTGCGGGCTTCAACGAAGACCACCACCAAGCCATCTAGGAGGTGACAACCTCCAAGAGTAACAAGCCCACCGGCTTGCAACACGACCACCTAATGCCACTCGATGCAAACCTCACGATGCAATCGTACTAGAATCACTCACTCTCAATTGATTCGCACTCTTGCAAGCTCAAGTGAGTTAGAGGCTCTTCTAGCACTCCCCAAGCATGGACACTAAGTCCCAAGGGTGCTGAACCCTAGCCAAGGCCGGCCACCACTTCTATTTATAGCCCTAGGGTCAAATAGAGTCATTGCCCCTTCACTGGGCAACTTTCAGGACGACCGGACGCGCCGGTCATAATGACCGGATGCACCCGACCAGCGTCTGGTCGCGCGTTGCCGTCCACGTGTCATGCTCGTTCAACCGAAGCAGCCCGATCTTCAATGGTAACAACGCACCCCAACGGTCACTATGACTGGACACAACAGCTGGCTTGACCTAACGCTGCTGCCCGCATCCGCTCACATGCCATCGTGCCCCACTGAGCCGATGACCAGACGCGTAGACACGCCACGGCGCGCAGAGTCAAGTCGACTCCAGAGAGGTCCCGAGAGGGCCAACCGATGAACAGACACGTCAGGTCGAGCATTGACTGAACGCGGCCCCTGCGCGTCTAGACACAACATTGTCCTACGTCCGGTCATAACAGTGCCATCACCGCGCCTTCTCTGCACTGTGTTGAACTGACCGAACGCGCCCAGAGCGTCCGGTCAATAGATTTTAGAGAAAATCAATTTGGACTTTCGCCACCCTTGATCAAATGTGCTAACCACCAAGTGTAATATCTTGTGCACGTGTGTTAGCATATTTTTACAAACATTTTCAAGGGTGTTAGCCACTCAACTTGCCACGCCACTTGATCCTAGCACGTATGCAAAGTTAGACCACTCGAGTGGCACTAGATGACCGATATGCAAACAAGTTTGCCCCTCTTGATGATATGGTAATCTATCCTAAAACCGGTCATGCACTTCTCTACACAACCTTTGATCGGTGAAATAAAATGCCCTAGGTTATACCTTTGCCTTGCGCATTTCATTCCATCTCCTTCGATGTTAATGCAACACATGCACCAACCAATCACCAAATGATATGATCCACTTCATATCATCACATGACCGTATTGGTTTATCGATCTTGACCTTACTTGCTCTTCACCGTTGCGTCGGTCCATCGGTGCCAAGTCTTGCTCAAGCTTCACCATCACACGCGGTCCCTCGCTTCAAAGCCTCCGACTTGCCCTTCACATTTGCAACCGGTCCGTCAAGCCAAGCCTCATCTTGATCTTCTCCACCTTGATCGCATGACTCAATGTCATGTCTCATGTGTAATAAGCTCCTCCATCATCACATGTGCAAGCTTTGCAACATCTCTAAGCCATTTCCACCTCCATGGCATATGTTGCTCACACACATGTACCTGTGGACTAATCACATGTGTATCTTACCAAACACAACTAGTCCACCTAAGTTGTCACTCAATTATCAAAACCAAATAAGGACCTTTCAAAGGACCCAACTAAACAGCCCCTAAAATGCTCTTTATTGGGTTTAGTGACTACCAGCCTAGCACGGCCTACTCACTTGCAATATGCGCTACCTGACCCAAAACGAGATGATACCTGGCCTGGTGGAGGCTGTGAATAGACCTGAATATTTGTAGCTTGGTCCATAACGCTTAATGGACAAGGTCTATATAGCGAAACATAAATCTCAAATGAATTTCTTGGTCTAAATATATTTCCTCTCTTGAAGGCAGCAAAGATTAATGGACAACGACAACATCCATATTAGGCTAAAAAGTTTCACCATCCAATAAAAAATTTAATGGCTTGCCTTATTAGCTAAACACTCTATTATAATCAAAATAGCGTCTGGCCTAATGCAGCCATTGGATGGATATTGACATGATTTTTTGACTCGAAAAGAACCGGGGTGTCTATCGGCTCATCCCACAAAATGGCGTTGGTGTATCATTCCACACAACCAAGTTTACACTCTTATCACCTGTTTTGAATTTATATCTCGCTCTAAGGTCAAGGGCTTTATTCGTCGTGCTTTTTTTCCATAGATAGTTACTCAAATATTTCTTTCTTTATTGGTTGGTTAATGCTATGACCTTGGGTTATATATGGGTCCAACCTTTGTCTGAATGCTATGAGCCTATGACCTTGGTTTATATATGGGTCCAAGCTTTGGTCTAATAGCTCGTATACTATTGTAAAATTCAGTTTAGCATCCCTCTTTGCATGTGTTTAGAATGATATTCTTAATCTCTCACCCCAACACTTAATCATAGACTAATCACTCACTCTCACAAAGAGAGGGTTGGGGAGAGCTCTAACAAGGCCTATAATGTGTTTAGAATGATCTCCAGGTCAACAACATCACCATGGGCCATGGGATGGGTATACATACCGACCCACAAAAACTAGCCATTTGAACTCAAAAAACTAGTCGTTATGACCTATAGGCTTTGGCACTTCCGCCTCCATTTCATGGCACTTCTACATTTTCACGGCACTTACGCATCCTACAAAAACAACACAGCTCACCTCATGAAAAACGCCATAACTTTTTACTCCAAACTCATTTTCAGTGATCTTAGACTTTTTGAAAAAGCTTGTTTCGAGGGCTTTCCAACCCAACCAAGAACAATCCTGTTAGGTATCAATAATCACAATACCCGAAGACAATGCTAAAAACTAGCCTTCCGATAAATTAGGAATGTAATCATGGACTTAGTCGATCCATCGGTGTGGGACCCTGTCCCATCCGACCGCTAGGGAGTCTTGCTTCACTCAACCCCTATGGGAAAGCTTCCACCTCGCCCGACTGCTAAGACTTGGTCTCGGGCACGGCGGAAGCCTCGCGTTGGGGCCCACGTCGATCCCAACCACCGTGGATGGGGGCGCACGACCAAGGATGGGTCAAAAACAGTGATGGACTGGCCATCCCCGAGAAATCAAATCACCCTACAACGCCACATGACGTTGCGCAGGGCATCACTATGCCGCCAACTCCTGTACGATGTCCGTCAGGGTCAACTATTGACCCTGATTGTTGACCACTCCGTCTGCCAGAAGGAGTGGGATGCCACGGTTGACACACAACGTCTGTGTGTGGAACCAGTAACAAATAGGACAACGCATGATGCCCATCCCCGTCACCACGATCCACAGGGTCGATGGGGCCTACGGTAAGGAGGGGAAGGAGGACGATGACCCTAGGGCTCCTGTTTCTTTTCCACCTTATCCGCCTTTTTTTTCTCTTTTCCCCCTTTTTCTACTCTACTGTCTCGGCTGTAACCTGTCCTTCCCCTTAAGATAATAAAAGGGTGAAAGGTCCTAATATGCCTAGAGGAGGGATGAATAGCCTAGAAATTCTACAACCTCACTAGAGCAAAAGGTTAGTATAACAAATGGCGAAATGCAATTTTGCTCTAGCTCTACAAGGGTTGCAAGCCACCTATCTAACAATTCTAGTAATTATGATCACTATAACAATCAATGGCTAAGTCACTACGAGCTTTCAAAAGCTAGTTACACTAAAGAGCACAACTAGGTGACAAGCTATACTAGCAAAGATAATACAAGCTCTCAAAACTAATTACACTAAAGAGCTTGTTACAACTAGTTTACGGAATGTAAAAGAGAGGTATGTGATCTTTATACCACCGTATCAAGGAATGGACCAATCACAATAATATGATGACCTATCACCGGGAGAAATCCAAGGAATCAATCACAATGGAGATACACGATTTTTCTCCCGAGGTTCACGTGCTTGCCAGCACGCTACGTCCCCGTTGTGTCGACCAACACTTGGTGGTTCGGTGGCTAAGAGGTGTAGCACGAACCTCGTCCAACCTGTGGACACCGCAAGAACCTACCCACAAGTGAGGTAACTCAATGACACAAGCAATTTACTAGAGTTGCCTTTGACGCTCCGCTGGGGAAGGCACAACACCCCTCACAAATCACTGGGAGGTGGCCAAGAACAAGCACCACTCTTGCCACAACTCCTCCGCTGCCTCCAAGCCATCTAGGTGATGACAACCACCAAGAGAAATAAGAATCCCGCAACCAAAGATCGCCCAAGTGCCACTAAGATGTAAACTCACAAATACAATGCACTTGAATCATTCAATCTCACTTTGGATTAGCAACCAAGCAAGGGAGATGAGTGGGAGGGAGTATGCTTACCTCAAGAGGATGTTATGATGTCAAAATGTCCAAACGTTGCTCGCCTTAGCTGGTACCTTTCTATTTATAGAGCCCCCAACAGAAAATAGCAGTTGCTCTGCTCGCGGGGTGACCAGACGCACTGATTGGATGCACCCCAGTGTTCGGTCGATCAACGTTCGGTCGCTCCAGGCCGTCCACGTGTCCCCGTTTGAATTATGTTCGTTCAATTCCAATGGTCAAAACACTGAGTCAGCGCTGTTAAAGATCGATCGGACGCACTGTAGAGTGCGACCAAACTCGGAGACCCGCAGCGTCCGGTCGAACATGACTTGACACCGGCCAGCGTCCGGTCTTCTTACTGTTCATGCGCGCGTGGGCCACAGTGACGTCAACGTACGTCAGCATTGACCGAACGCGGCCCCTGCGCGTCTGGTCGCAACACTGTCCTACGTCTCGTTCCAACAGTGCCGTCACCGCGCCTTATCTGCACTGTGCTGACCGGACATGGCGCTGGAGTCAGGTCCAGCGTCCGGTCAGGCACCGATGCCACCTTTTTTTTCTAAGTTCGTGATCACTTCGCCCTTGCTTCCCAATTGCTAACCACAAAGTGTAGAACTTGTGTGCACATGTGTTAGCATTTTTCAAAGCATTTTATAAGGGTCAATGTTAGCTCACACTAGGCCCTAATGCATATGCTCATATGAATTCACCTAGTGGCACTTGATAACCGTTTTAACTGTGAAATTCCCCTCTTCATAGTATGGCCACCGATCCTAAATGTGATCACACCCTCTATGGTGTCTTGATCACCAAAAGCAAACCCCTAGCTTGTACCTTTGCCTTGAGCTCCATAGGGTTGCTTGATCACCTCATTTTCATCTCCAAGTTAGGCTCCACTTCATGATCACCATCGAGAGCACTTGGCCACCTACACTTGGAGTGTACTAATCACCTTTGCTACGCACACATAGGCACATGTGATTAGTACTAGGGTTTCATCAATTATCCAAAACCAAACTAGGGCTTTCAAAGGGGAAGCTGGTCTCGAGGAGGGGGGACAGGAAAAAGCCCACAAGCACATTACGACCCTTTTCAAGCCCACAAACGCACAGACACACTCAACCCACAGAGACTTGGGAATTGATCCCTCTCTTGACCATTTGTAACCCCTACTACAAACTCAAGTGCAGTAACACGAACAGATCACCACTGGACGTAGGGACGTTCCGCCCAAACCAATATACATCCTCATGTCTTCTTTGCACACCATCCGAGCCTAGACGCGCAATCCACAAAATTTACTAGTCGGTGATTTCTAAACACCGACAAAGCCCTAAGATCAACAAGTGAAGTTGTTGTGCCCAGTGTTTCTCTCATGCTAGTACTCGTGGTTCGGTTAGTTTGAGCACTTGAGATTTATCTATGATTTGTATTGCATCTCTCTTGATAGTACGACATACCTATATTCAAGATCAACATAATATAACCACTTTAACCACTTGAGTCTTCAATGTCTTCATATGCCATTTCTTCTCAATATCACTTCATAAGGGGTTCATCTTTTATCTCATTTCTTTGAGCAAACCACCTTTGAGCACGTGACTTGAACCATTTCAACACATTTGAGTTCCTTTCATGGTGATAAGGGTATGGATGTTCCGATCTTTTGATAGAGAGAGGGATAACTTCAGTTTCACTGGAGAGACATTCACGACCTGACTACAACCATCCAAGGATGCTGCGCCTTAGCGATTGATACACCAATTCCAGCGGTTGCTCACGATCTTGTGGATCACGACCAACTAAACCACCAGGGTTATTCCTGCAAGCAATCAAAGAACAAGCAAGAACAAGTAGACAAGAACTCAATTGCCAAATAAGATATGAAGGTTTAGATCTGAATCACAATAAGATGGGGTTCCAAATCGAGTAGAACGGACGGTCTAGCCGACACACCGTCTACAAGGAAGTAGCAGCAACTAAACTTACATTAAAACAAAACTCCATCTGTTCGTAGGGCTCTAGAGGCATATAAGTAGATGAGAAGACGACCAAAGGGGTGATGAGGTCATTCTCCAACCCTAGGATGCGTCCCTAATATGGACTCAACTTGATACATGGACCATTGGGCCAAAACAGGGTGATACAACACCGTTGATAGAAAAGGTCTTGGCATTAAAATGATGACTGCAAACACATATGATAATATAGCCATGAATCTAGATCCATTGGAGAGTAGACTTGATAAGCTTTCCAAAAAGTGCTAGAACGTCCCAGTCGGAGTCAGTATGAAGTCGTGGTGACCACTGCAACTTGGGACTGTTATGCAATCCGAATTCAACTTCCAAAACATGTTGGATTTGGACTCTTTCTTTCCTTGGACCAAAAGTGATGTGGTGGCCTGGTGGAGGACATTAGGAATACTTGGATTTGGTCCCAAATCAACTTCATTAACCTTTCACGCTTTTCATATATTCAATTAAACCTTCTCTTAATCCATGTAAGTAATTCTAAAAATGAAAATATACACACTTTATGGTGCAACACCAATTCATCAAATGTATCAATGATAAGTCTCATATAGAATGGTTGCACCTTTGGTTTAGAAGTGGTTAACATGGTCATATCTAAGCCAGTAATGTTCCAATCTCATGGCTTCAAGTCACTTTATTAATGATTTGATCATCAAGACAATATGATTTCTCATAGCTCGATTGTATCTCGACTCAATGCAAGTACTTTCTTTTTCTCCTTAGCCATGGTACCTCGGTCTCCAAGCTATCGCTTGCCCTTCACCTTCGCTTAGTTCCTCGAAGCTCTTTCCTTGCTATTTTCACCTCATCGAGCCATCCTTAAGTTATATCATATCTTGAACTAACATTAAACATCCATGAAACCATTTCTTCAATATTATGATTCTTACTTGAATATCTTCTTTTAATCCACGTTGATTGGTATATATGAATCAACATCAATATGGTCAAGCCAATTCACAATACCTTATATCCTCTTCATTTTTGGCTTGATACCTTTTATATTCATCTCAATGTCTAACTTCATGATGTAAGCTCAATCCAAAACAATGAGACCATAGATATGCATAAGACTATGTCTCTTCATACTTTTGCACCTTGGATTGTTATTACTTTATAATACCATTACTCATGATAATTTCCTTCTTCATGCTTGCAACTTGATCAATATAAGTCAACTATCAATTTATTCTTGTTAATGCAAAGCAAGCCGTTATTCAGACCAATCCAAAATCATTGACTCATGTGTCATTTGCCACTTACCAAATATGCTTGCTTTCACATGAGATATCCCACAACATAGTAGCCATTTCATCAACTCCATTTGCATTGTTATCTTTTTGTTTAAACTAGATTGTTTTTATAATCTTTCAACATAACAATACACAATTTGATCTTTATTTCAACACTATGTGGAATACCATCAAGTTTGCATTCTTGTTGAACCTTTGATACACTTCTCATTATACAATCGTCAAGTGTATGCAATATATACTGAATTTTCTGTTTAACACTTAACAAACTTGTTAGACCTTTAATTGTCTTGTCAGTCAATCCACCAAAACTCACTAAATGGCTAGATGTAGTTTTAGTAGGCCACTTGCTTACTAGTTCAATCTTTTTATTAGAGTGCTAGCAAATTTAGATAGAAAGATGTAGTGAAGACTAGACTGGTTCCGCATTAAATTTGGCTAGCCTTCGCGATTATTTTTTTTAGAAATAATCGTTCACCTCTCTCTTGTTGGTCATCTCGACCCTATAAGGAGGTTATTATGCCTACAGATGAAAATTGGCGGAATTTATGCCATGGATGAGTTGCTCTTTAGGCTAAACGTCACTACCGACCTATTCATCACCTTTCCTCTCGACCGTATGTGATACCGGTGGCGGCAAAGGTGGGCATTCAGTTAACAGAAACCAATCGATTCAGTTCTTCGATTTCTAGAAAAAACCGGTTCCTTAAGAATAGGGAACGATTAGTTCTTTTAAAAAAATAGGAATCGTTGGTGCCCTCGTGCTCTTGCATGCCTCGCCACGCGCATCGTTGGTGCATCGCCGCTATCGTGGGGATTGGGCAAGGAGTTGTGAAGGCGTACCCGCGTAGGCACTACCATACTGAGGAAGGAGCCGTGGGGAACTTGGTTAAATGAGCAGTGAAGACAAAAGAGACCACGACTGGGAGGAGGTGGGATTGGTTGAGGATGTGGAGTGGGGTGTTTAGGTACTACTAGTGTTTATATAATGAGCTAGTTGTACTGCATGTTTTTATGGGCTTATTTGAAAATCTCGTTTTTTTTTGTTTAACTGGGACGAGTATCGAATTAACCGAGTGAAATTCGTTTAGTTGAAAAGAGCTAAATTAGGGACCAAATATTTCGGTTATGATTGTTGCGGTTTATATTTCTGTTATTGGTTCGGTTAATTTTACACGCACCTAGGCATGTCAAAAAGGTAGATTGAAGAGCGTTGTGGATGGTTGCCGTGAGTCGAGTATATTTAGGGCACGTTTTGATGCTGAAAAAATTTCAACCCGATGAATAGTACAACTTTCGTCTTATTTTACAAATATTGTCCAATCATGGACCAATTAGGCTTAAAAGATTCATCTCGTGATTTTCAACTAAACTGTGTAATTAGTTATTTTTTTACCTACATTTACTACTTTATGTATGGGTCCAAAAATTGATGTGATGAAGAAAGAGTAAACAAGGCCTTATGCAAATTTTCAACTGATCACCGATAGAACTTCTCGTACTGGAGTAGGTACACCGTACACACATGCATGTCTCGTCGGTAACGCGTGTCATCGTTCATGGCCAGAGGGATTTGAATTTAAGCACGGCCGTGTTTAGATCCCGAGTCGGGGTCACAACTCGGCATTGCACGAACTCTGTAGCGTGTTTTGTTTTGTAATGTAAAAAATTATCTAAAAATTGATTAATTAGACTTAAAATGTTCGTCTCGTAAAGTACAACAAAACTATGTAATTAGTTTTTGATTTCATCTATATTTAATACTTTATGCATTTACCGATATTTTAATGTGACGAGAAATCTCTTTTTTTTATAGTAGAATTTGAGGAGGAATGGGACTAAACAAGGCCAGTGAAACCAATCCTGACGCGTGCATATGCATGGATCATGATAGTCGGCTTTGGGCTTGTTTAGTTGGTGAAAAAGTTTGGGTTCGGCTACTGTAGCACTTTTCGTTTTATTTGGCAATTTGTGTCCAATCATGGACTAATTAGACTCAAAAGATTTGTCTCGTGATTTACAACTAACTGTGTAATTAGTTTTTTCTTTCATCTACATTTAGTACTCCATGCATGTGCCGCAAGATTTGATGTGACAGATACCGTAGCACTTTTTAGATTCACTTTTTGTGAACTAAACAGGCTCTTTGTACTTTGTACCCGGAGCCGTTCAAAGAAAAACCGGAGGGCGGGCCCTCGTCCTCTTCCTCCTCGGCTCGGCCAGTCGGGCTGCCTACCTTTGCCGAAATTGTGCAATGCGCGTGGCGGGCTGGATTTCCGCGTCCCGTACTCCTCCAAATTCTCTTCCCCTCCCATGTGACCCATCCGACCACCCTCTCCTCTCCTCTCTTCCTCTTCCTCCTCTTCCTCGCAACACCACCACCACCACCCTCCCTCCCTCCCTCTCCTCGCCTCCCCAAAAAAGGCACCGCACCAAAAGGGGTGTGAGAGGCACGGGGACCGCCCGCCTCGCTCGCTCGCCTGCACACCGGATTCGGCGCCGCGGCGGTGGTTGCAGCGGCGGCGGCCTGTCCGGCGGGGAGATGTCTTCGCGCTCGGGGTCCACGGGCGGCGGCGGGAGCAGCCAGGGGGCAGGCGCCGCGGTGCCGCTGGCCGTGCTGCTCAGGCGGGAGGTCGCCAGCGAGCGCACCGCGTCGGAGCGCCCGGAGCTGCACTCGGGCCTCTTCAGCCAGGCCAAGAAAGGCGAGGACTTCACCTTCCTCAAGCCCGAATGCGAGCGCGTCCCCGGCGTCCCGTCCTCCTCCTTCTCCGCCTTCGGCGTAAGCGCACGCGCACCCCCTCTTCTCTCCATCTCTCCCCTCCCGTCGCGATCGCCGTCCCCGATCTGTCGTCACGTGGATCGCTGCCATCTAGGTGGGGTGGCGATGCGCGATCGGCTTGGTGCGCCAAATATTATAGGTTTCAGGGTTAATTTCGTGTTTGGGGTAGGTGGGTGTCGGAATTAGGATTCGGCTGGTGCGAAACATGAGCTCTGATTTTGCCATTTTGGGGGCGTATTTCACTTGTCCTTGGCATGGAACATCCATGCCAACCCTTTACGGTCTACTCCCATTGATTTATACATAAATGCCGTTACTAGGTGGTTAAAAGTGTTTACATAGGGAAAATGCGTGCTTGAGCTTGGATCACCAAACAAGCCTAATTTTTTAAGCGCTGTCGCTTTGTTGCAGCTGTTTGATGGGCATAATGGGAATGGAGCGGCGATTTACACCAAGGAGAATCTCTTGAACAACGTCTTGAGCGCGGTCCCTGCTGATCTCAACAGGGAAGACTGGCTTGCTGCACTCCCAAGAGCGCTGGTTGCTGCATTCGTCAAAACCGATAAAGATTTCCAAACTAAAGGTGTGTGATCCAAAAAGTGACGCAGCATGGACTAATCTTTATGTGTTGTATCGATGAACTTGTCTAGCCGTCCAGGTTCTTTTCCTTGTCTATCGCCATAATTTCCTTGTGGACGAGATAAAGAAGATTGAGATGTCATACCATAGTTTCGGATGTTATTGTGCCTATCGCCATTGTCATACATACACAACATATTCGAGATAACACATCTCTTAATCTTACTAACATCAAAAGGAAGTAGATTTCCTACTACTAGATTATACTGCCATATGTTTTACCATGGATTCCTATGACTGGAACCATCTTTACTCATTACTATGTCTATTGGTTGTCTGTTACAGCACGTTCTTCAGGGACAACTGTGACATTTGTCATAATAGATGGATTGGTCATCACTGTTGCATCAGTTGGCGATTCCCGTTGTGTACTACAAGCTGAAGGTTTAATTTATCATTTATCCTCCGATCATCGATTTGATGCAAGTAAAGAGGAGTAAGATTGTTTTCTCTTGATGCACATCCCTTCCCCTTTCTCATGGCAACCTCTTTCGTCCTTTTAACTTAATTTTGATGTGCAGGGTTGATCGTGTAACAGAATGTGGAGGTGATGTTGGAAGGCTAAATGTTGTTGGCGGTGCTGAGGTTTGAACTTCACTCATATTTTTCTTGTTAGCTAATGCTGAGGATTGATCGTGTTGGTAATATTGCTTAAATTCATTGCATGAATATCCAATATGACATGCAAGTTCTAATCATGTCTTGTAATAGTTGGCTGTGCTTCATGCAGTTCTAATATTACATCGACAACTAGTTTAGGTGGCTTCTAGTTGCATACGCATGTTTTATGCAATTATGCTTGCCTTTTGTTTTTCACATATCAGATCTTTGAATTCAGCCCTTCATTTATGTTAAATCAAGACATAACTTTTGAACCTGATCTAAAAGTGTTCTACCAATAGTCAATTTGAAAACCTTGATTATTATATTTTACAGTGCTCACCATTTTATATATTTGCCAGACATACTATATGTCTATAAGGAGTGTTGCATCTGTTAGAATTTACATGTATGACTTGCGTATGTATATTGTATAGGCCTGAGCCTGGTATAGCCGACTGGCCCTATAGATGGTTAGAGAGATATGAGATCTCGTTTGGTCCTGTTTCTATAAACCACGAGATCTCCTCTCCCCTATATATATGTACATAGGCCTCTCAATCAATCTAATCCAATATTCCACGCAGTCTTGATTGCTTTCAGCATCCATAATTAATTGTAGGAGTGGCAGGGAGGCGAGTGCATGTGCCATGTGGGTGGAGGGAAGGGGTGGTGGTGCAAGGGTATAGAGTGGGAAGAAGGAAAGGTGGTAGAGTGGCCCCTTTCAGGTGGTAGGATAGGAGGGTTAACACCATGAGCAGGCTATGATTTTGGATTTTTGGTTATGTGCTCTTTGTATTTTTTTTTCTTTCCACCTGCTTGACCTATATTTAATTTTCTTACCTCCAGATTGGCCCCCTTAGGTGTTGGCCTGGAGGTTTGTGCCTTTCAAGGTCAATTGGAGATCAAGATGTTGGCGAATTTATTGTTCCAGTTCCTCTTGTGAAGCAAGTAAAGGTATGCACTGTTTAATTCTTTTTTTTTGAAAGCACACTGTTTAATTCTTCACATCAGCTTTGCAGGACTGTACTTAGTTTGCTTTGAAATCTTATGGCTTACCCTTTCCACTGTAAATCCTATATTACTAATAAAGTTACAGTTAGTGTAACATTTTGCATTTGTTAAAACTTATATTTTCTTAGGGTAACTACCTCTTCTCACATGACCGCAATTTTCTCTAGTACTATTTCCATGTGCAGTGTGAAGAATATATCATTCTACCACCAATGTTGGGTTATGTGCCTTGTAGTTATGCTAAGCCACGTGCTGACGTGCATAAACTGCCTACTTTTCTACTTGTCCTTTTTGAGAGAATCACAATTAGCTAGGTGATTTTGTTGAGTTATTATTCAGCATTATGTCAATAGCATTGGCATTCAAACCTTAATCTCTCTCCTAATATGTGTAGCTATTCAGCATTATGTCAATATCTTCAGCATTCAAACCGTAATCTGCCTCCTAATATGTGTAGCTATCTACTGCGGGAGGCCGACTTATTATTGCAAGTGATGGTGTTTGGGATGCCTTGTCTCCAGAAGTAGTTTTTAACTGTTCACGTGAACTTCCTCCAGTGCCTGCAGCTGAGCAAATCGTTAAAGTAACTTCCTTTCTATGTGCAGCCATAAATCTTGAATGATACTCTTATTTACATATCTGAAACCTTTTGCAGACTGCTGTGCAATCAAAAGGACTGAGGGATGATACCACCTGTATTGTTGTTGATATAATAGTAGAAAAAAACAACCCTTGCATGCCACATCCTAAAAAGCAACCAGGGATTGGTGTCTTCAAAAATATGTTCGGCAAGAAAAAATCATCGGATTTATCATCCCATTCCCATACAGATAGAGAATATACGGAGCCAGATAACGTGGAGGAAATATTTGAGGATGGGTGTGCGCTTCTTTCTAGACGGTTGTTTCCCTAATTTCATCTTGATAATTAAGTCTTGTACAATTAGATGGAAACTTGATTTTATTTTCAACATTTTGCACCAGGAATTGTAAATATGAATTTTGCAATTTTGTCATTGTTGAATGCAGGCTGGATTCTGAATACCCTGTTCGAAATATGTTCAAACTCTTCATATGTGCCATTTGTCAAGTAGAGTTAAAGCCAAACCAAGGGATATCTGTACATGAAGATTCATCACAACCTGGGAGCTTGCGTCGCTGGGATGGTCCATTCCTTTGTCAGAGCTGTCAGGAAAAGAAAGAAGCAATGGAGGGAAAGCGTCGTTCACGAGGTCTTATTTGGAGACCTGTTATTTATATTTGTTTATTTATCATGAAGCATGAATATGCCTTTTCTTATACTATCTGCGGCCATTAATATTCTGCAGATTCATCAAGAAACAGTGGGTCAAGTGAATAGTTGACTTGTGTAGAGTGATCAGGTAACTACTGACCAACAACACCCCAGCACCACCATTTTGCAGCATTTCTTCTGTTGTGGCACTTCCTTGATCACATGTAACGTCTGGGAGTTCTGATCTAGAACTAGATTGAAGTATTGAATTGCCATTGTGGAGGTGGCTGCTACTTGTAGCTCTCATCCCAAGTGAGGAGCATGCCTTGTCCTCAGAAAGGTTCTTGCCCAGGAACATAGGCAGCTTTACTCAGCCCTTTGACCTTGATGGCACATACAGGTTGAAAGATTAACGATGCCAAAATGATATGGCTTGTCTATTCTAAGGTCAACTGCTGCAACGAGAATCACTCTTCGTATAGAGTTCTGACAAATAGCTATGGCACTGTTTCTGAATTAGGACTAGGCGCTTACAACATTTTTTTCCCGTTCAAGCCGGCCTTAATTTATGGCTAGAGACCTTAGTACTATCAGTCCCTGTTGAGGTCCAGCCTTCGCTGACACCAATGTAATTATCATCTAAAAATATTCTTTGAAGCAGCTGTGATTCATCAGCAAGACATTAGTTATCATGTACAATGTACAAAATCTTGCTAACAAGACAGATCTGTTTCCTCCTCTGTGTTTTGCCATTACTTGGATGAAAATCAGTTGGTGTGCCAATGGGAGGAAAGAATGATGGTAGACTTTGACTCGCTGGAGGTGTCACTAACCCTTTTTGTATATTTTATTTTATTTTTCGTAATAATATCTTATAGTGCTGAGTATGAAATTTGTTTCTGCACGGTAGATTCCCCAGCCAAAAGTACGCTGTAATATGTTGTCTTAAGTTCAGTTGAAAAATACTCCATATGCGGAATGATGCCAAGATGTATCTGTTCCTTGTGTGAAGAATAATGGCCAAAATGAAAACTAAAGTTACATAATTTTTCTATCTATCATAATGTATCATTTAGAAAGAGTAAAATAGGACTAGTAAATATGTCCATGTATCGTAATGAAACTCAATACGTATTGGAATTGGAGGGATGTGAAGGACCGGAAACGACGATCAGAGGGGGATGGATGGGAGCCTCAAATTTCTTTCGAAACTTTCGACCGCTGTCTCAAAATCAACCCCAAAAAAGCACACAAACAAAAGCTACGAAAACTCGAGCCACCAAGAGTTAAGAGACCCTAAAGACGTTCCTCAGATCACTAGAAACCCAACGCAAAAGACGGAATCAAATCGGAAACCGAACGGGCGAGAAACGGATCGCAATAGCACAGACTGCGAGCCGCGGACAGTCCGCTACAGTACCACGGACAGCCCACTACAGTACTCTATCCGCAGGTCGAAAATCTGAAAACGAACTTCGCGGAAGCAGTTCTGTTCTCGACTAAAAAACAACTGCTACAGTACCACGGGCAGTCCGGGCTTGGGGCCAGACAGTCCGCGAGTACGGACACCGTGCAGCAATGAAAGCACAAAAAAATATCAACTCTCGGACTGTCTGCTACAGTACCATGGACTGTCCGCGAATCACGAAACAACAGGAACAGAGAGCTCCGAAAATCGCCTCCTCTCTTCGATCTTCCGATTTGTGACCAAATCTTCACCAACTGCCACGAAATTTGGTGAGCATGATCACAAGGCAGTAGGGAGCTACCTCTAAGAGGTCATCGCCCAATTTGAAGCCAATCAACGGAAAATCGAAGGAGAACGAAAAAACACCGGTTCTTGAGACTAGACCAAGAAATCGCCCGATCTACATGCTCGTGAGGAATTGATGGATTTTCTTCGATGGAAAGATTCTACTCACGTCATCGCACGAATCATACCAACAAAAATGAACCAAAATGATCTAGAAACGACGAATCGAAGGAAGAACTAGAGGGGAGAAAATGAAGAACGCGAAGAACACACCATGAACTTACAAATTGATTTCTCCGTCGAACTCCGGAGGACACACGGAGGATTCGGGACCTCCTTCCCTCAAAGATTCATGGTTCTTACACTAATCGGTGGATTAGTGGACCTCTGAAAGGATCTAGGATGTCGCCTAGAGGGGGGGTGAATAGGCGTTTCTGAAAAATCAACACCTTTCAAAGCGGAAACGATTAGTAATAGGAGTTTCCAAAATGGAAACTCCAAATCAGAGTAATACAACCCCTCACAAGTTAGCCACAAAGTATATAAAAGATACTAGAAAACCCTAGGGAGCCAAACAGCGGCAACCAAAGAGTTGAAACAAAATGCACTAGTCAGTTAATGTCGGAAGTCCCGACAGTTTGGGTCAGAACTCCCGACGTGTCAGAAGTCCCGACGTTTGGGTCAGAACTTCCGACATGTCAAAAGTACCGACAGTTTGGGTCAGAACTTCCAACGCAAACTTTCAGCACTTCCGACCCCTATAGGAAATGAACTACAAGTGCTAAAATGAACTTTGTGATGCCGATAACTTACAAACCCACTTCCTAGTGGTAAGGTAAGGTGTTGGGTCACTCTCTTGATGTTGATAAGCCACCACTCCGTAGATCGAGTCCTAAACCCTAAGAAATAGCTAGAGAGAGGAAGACAACCAAATACAAGTAATTTCGAGCAAATAACAACAACAACAACAACAACAAGCACGCGGGAGACAAGAATTTATCCCGAGGTTCGGTAGCCCCACAAAGGAGCTCCTACGTCCTCATTGTTGAGGTGACCACTTTGGTCGGAGTCTCTTGCACCTCCTTGCCTCACTCAAGGATACCACAAAGGTCACTTGAGTTTCTTCACTAGAAATCAAGGGTAATACAAACTTCCCAAGGCTCTTTCACAAGATGGAAGCTCTTGGGCGACGTCTAGCCGGCTAGGGTTCCAAGAACCCAAGAGTAATAGACGCAAATCCAACCGACTTGACGAATAAATCAAGTGCTCAAGCTTGCAAGGATGATTTTCTCACTCAATCCACTCTCCTATCACTCAAATCCGTGGGGAATCGAAGTTAGGAGTAAAGGGGAGAAGAGTGGTGAGCCTAGAATGCTTGGGGGCGATTTTGGCCGAGTGTTTGTCGCAATGAAATGAGTGGGCAACGGTTAGAAAGGAGGAGAGGGGTATATATACTCCAAGGCAAAATCTAACCGTTCAGATCTATGTCGGGACTGCTGACGTAGATCTCGGGACTACTGACGTATATAGAAAACATTGTTCACGCAAAGTAAAGAAACACTGCGCGAAGGTCAACATCGGGACTTCCGACTTATGTCGGGACTGCTGACCGTCGGGACTCCCGACGCAGCAGTCAGCAGAGCGAGCCGAAGGGCCTGGCGTCGGGACTCCTGGCGAGGGTCGGAACTCCTGACCGTCGGGACTCCCAACTCATGTCGGGACTTCCGACGTCCTCAGTCACCGCACAGGCTAAGTGACTGGACGTCAGGACTCCCGGTGCAAGTCAGCACTTTCGACCGTCGGGACTCCCGACATACGTCGGGACTTCCAACACCAAAAGTCATCAAAACTATTCTACGTGCTCGTGAAGTGCTAGAGTGTCTCTCTTTTGATTTTATTATTATGCTTGAGCACTCTATCTTCCTCAGACCACCTAAACTTGCATCCCTCTTAATAGTACGGTATACCTATTAACTCAAGATCAAAAGAAAAAATAAATTAAACCTTTTGAGTTGATCTTCTTTAAATTGATGCCGTGTCTTTCAATCTTCATCAACTGAGGGTGCCAACATGTCAATATTGATCTTGACTCTTGAGCATAGCCATCTTGAGCACGTGACTTGATTCCATTCATCAAATATGAATGACTCCAAATGCATCAAGTCACTTTAATCAACTTGTCCAATATAGATTTGATCCTTCACATCAATATGACCATCTTAGCTTGATTAGTACCTCAACTAAATGCAAGTACTTTCTTCTTCACCCTAGCTAGGTTCTTCGGCCGCCAAGCCGTCGCTGGCCCTTCACCCTTGCTTAGTACCTCGAAGCCTTTCCTTGCTATCTTCACCATCTAAAGCCATTAAGTCACATCTTGTGTTGAATCATCTATTCATATGTATTGTTATCTTTTTCATTTCAATTTAGCAAGCTTCAAATATGAGACCATTCCATATGCAATCCCTCATGTCTCATTAACTAATACTCACGAGCTTGCTTTCACATAGTACATGGAAATCCCACAATAAACAATCATTTGTATGAATTTCATTTGCATTGTTGTCTTGTGCTTGAACTATATTGTTTATATAACAACACATCATTTTGGCTTTCATTAAGTACCTATGAGATAACCTATTACCTGTCCACACTTAGCAAACGGGTTAGTTCTTTAATCACGTTGTCATTCAATCATCCAAAACCCACTAAAGGGCTAGATGCACTTTCAACCTCTCTCTCACACAAGTACCTAGAGGAAGAAACACTAAAGAAGAAAATGAAAATGGAGAAGGTGAGGGAGATGGGAGCTCCCTCATCCTATTTAACAAGGCTATTACACAATCATAGTTTTGCCTCTAGATACAAATGAGCCAAACCATTTAGCCCAAGGGCTTAAAGGTCCAACCCTGTGTCATCTTCATCCGACGGCCACCGCGCCTCCTCACCGGTAGCTTCGTCTCGACGCGAACTCCCTGATGCCGCCATGTGTCGTCCATTCCTCCTTGGAACCTTCGTCCGAGTTTTGAGGCCCAAACCCGTAAACCCACCACCGATGGTTTTGAGGCCCAAACCACCAAACCGCTTGCGAGTAGCGTACTTCATACGCGTCCCCCGCCGATGGTTTTGAGGATGAAACCACCAAACCCCCGATGTCGACACGTGTCCGACCTCCCGCCAAGCATGACGCCTTCGCCTTCCTCCTTAACTCGGCCCACCGGCCTCCGCCAAGTGCCACGACGCCATCGTCTCCATCTTGACTTGGCCGACGCTGTCTTCATCACCATGTATACTTGCACTCGTCGATGTCCCAAGTGTCAGCCACTGCGGCTAGTCACCCGGCCTCTGGTCCCTCGGTCCAAGCCTCACGTCCGCCCTTCACCACTCCCGGTCCGTCGGCACGACACGTCCTCCTTGACCTTCACCTCGCCGTCGACTACCGTCTCCGTGCTCCATGCCTGCACACCACGAGCCAAGAGACATGCCGCACACATAGCTTTCGCCATGGTAGGGTTAGTCACCACTCAACCTACTTCGTGGATCACATTGATAATCACTCCTCACAAAACGAACACACAAGGGTACTTGTCAACCTTGTATTCGCAGGATGGCAAAAGGTCGGGTTCGGGGCGGGTGGAGTAAAAACCTGCCCTCGATAACGCCCACGATATTGGGCTACGCGCGCCCTCAACGAGACTCGTGGGTGCAATGTCACATCCACAGCCGCACCGGTGGGTTTCGGGTCACCCGCAGATGTGTTAATAGGAAGCTACTCCCTCTGTCCTTAAATAACCGTCATCATTGGTGTGCGTGCCGCAAGTTTGACTCAATTTATAGAAAATACGTGTAACATTTGTATCTCCAAAATAAATTTCTTAAAATACTATATTCACATATCATTTCAATGATACTAATTATTTACCATAAATATTAATATTTTTTAATATATATTTAATTAAAGTTGTTTCTCGCGAAAACGACACATATTTAGGGACAGAGGGAGTAACATATAACAAATGAATTACTCCCTCCATTCAAAATTATAAGTTATTTCAATTTTCTTGATGAGTTAAATCATCTCAAATTTGACCAAAATTATAGAAAAATATAAAGATTTATGACATCAAATAGGTATACTATGAAAATACAATTAAAGATTATGGTACTTAGTTGGTATCATAAATGTTACTGTTTTATTATATAAATTTACCGTATATTGTTCCATTTAAGGAGTGTTTAGTTCCCACCCAAAAACTTTACACCCCATCTAATCGAATGTTTAGAGACATGCATGGAGCATTAAATATAGATAAAAAAAATAACTAATTACATAGTTTGCATATATTTTGCGAGACGAATCTTTTAAGTCTAATTAGTCTATAATTGAATACTAATTGCTATAGTTACACATGTGCTACAGTATCCAAAACTTTATAACCCTGAACTAAACACGCCCTTACTCGCACAAGAGATTCTGTTGGCCCGGATCGCTCACACCCGTTGGACCCTGGCTAGAAAATTGTTTTGCCGTCTTTCATCTATTTTTCGGTGAACAAATAATGTTTTTCTCCTAATAAATCAGCGTAAGTAAAATTTAAGCGAAACCAACAGGGCTTTCTTTTCAACCTGTCAGGCTCTTCTTTCTGCCATCGTCTTTCCCCACTCCTCTCGGCCATCGTCTATGCTATGCACCCACAGGACCGACCCGCAAAAGAATCCGGTCCATGCCCACGGGTCTGCAGACTGCAGCCTAGCAACTATGGCTGTGTTTACTTCCTCAAAAAAAAGTACTGTGCAAACAAAAGATTTTCCGTTACATTAAACTTGCGATACATGCATAGAGTACTAAATGTAGATGAAATAAAAAACTAATTATACAGCTTGGTTGTACTTTGCGAGACGAACGTTTTGAACCTAATTAGTCAACGGTTGGACACTATTTACCAAATAAAGCCAAAATATGCTACAATACTTTTTTACACATTTTCGCGGAACTAAACACATCCTATATAAAAACCTGCCTCTCCTTACTTTTCTGCTTTTCAACATGTCAGTCCCTGCTTGTTTCTGCCACCAATTCTGTCCGGGCTGCGTTTAGTTCATGAAAAGTTTTTTTTAGTATCACGTCGGATATGTCGAGAACATGTTGGGAGGAGTTTTCGGATACTAAACAAAAAAACAAATTACAGAACTCGTTAGAAAACCGCAAGACGAATTAAATGATACTAAGTAATCTATCATTAGCACATGTTGGTACTGTAGCACTTAAGGCTTTTTATGGACTAATTAGGCTTAAAAGATTTATCTTGCGATTTCTCCAAGAACTGTGCAATTAGTTTTTTTTTATCTACGTTTAGTACTTCGTGTATATATCAAACATTTGATGTGACGGGTGGAGGCAAAAAAAAAAAAAATCGAACTTAACCACTCTCTCTCCCCACACATCCTGTCGCCATCGTCTGCATTAGACCAAGCCAGAAGTGTAGACACAGCCACCTTCAAGCAAGTAGAGCTACCACTTTCTTCTTCACAGAATCACAGCTCACCGCTCACCCGCTTCGAAGAGATGGCCGACGGCGCAAAACACCATACTCCTACTACGTTACATCTCCCTCCCTTTTCTGCTTTCCAACTTGTCAGGGCATTGTTTGAGCCACCAAAACTGCCGTGCTAGAAACTCGGGCAGCAGGTTTTTTTGGTGCTGCGTGGTATCGGCCACACAGCACATGATGGCACCCCGGCTCCCACTCACCCGCCCACATATACGTCGTCCAGTCCACTGAAGCAAGAAGAGTAGCCTCAGCCATTCTGAAACTGAAGCAAGAAACCATAGCCACCTTGAAGCAAGTAGAGCAGAGCTCTTCCCACAACTCGCCACTGCTCACGCACTCACAACTTTCCAGTCACCGGCAACCAAGAGATGGCCGGCAGCTCGTTCCAGCTCCCCCTCGCTGCAGCAGCAGTTCCGATCCCCGGCTACTCTGCATCTTCCTCAACTAGGCAGGCAAGCCACATTTGCATGCACAACATCTTTTATTTATGCTGATAATTTTATTTATGCTAATTTTATTTATGCTGCTAATTAATGAAGCAACTCTCTTAATTATCCACTACAGTTGGCCGTTTGCTCCATGATACCACAGTCTTCCCAGGCAACTCATATCGAGGTGGGAGTGGGATCCAGTTTCCTCACTGCGGAAATGATGGTGAGTCAACTGAAACTCAAACTCATTAGCCACTAAAATTATCTAATAAGTAATACGTAACCATTAATGATTTTTCTGTGGTCATTTTGCTGTTGGATGCATGCAGTTCCTGCCAAGGGGCTACACCATAGAGCCCGAGCATCTTTCGAAGCACTGGTTCAGCATCTCTGCCCCAAGCGGCTCAGTTTATAAGGTCTGGATGGAGAGCTACCTGGACGGTCTGGTGCTCAGGAATGGATGGTCTGATCTGATGGACCGGGAGGGTGTCTCACAGGGTGACATTGGTGTGTTCACCCGCACGGGCTCGCTGGCCTTCTCGCTAACAGTCATGACCAGAGGTGGTCTGCAGAAGAAACCAGTTTACCGACAACCAGAACAGAGATGTAAGTTTCTACTGAGTTTATTTGTCCACAATTACTTACAAAGAAGCATATATATACGCTAAACGTTTTGCTGTTCGTTCCCTATCTTCGTTCCTAATTCAGCTCCAGTTGTGAGATGGGAAGACGTCAAGTTCTTCACATCAAAAGGGCTTAGATGCAACCACGCTCTTGTCGGCGCACTATACTCGTTATGGGTTGTGTCCAAGCAACCATTCATACTCTACGCCGCACGCATGAAACAAAGTGACGTCGAAAACAATGGTTCCGTGGTAAACACAACGTCTATTTTATGCAATTATACAAGTTTATTCACACACTTTATCTCCGGAAATCGAAATCTAATGTAATATTTTTTGCATTGGATTACCAAGTCATTCACAAAGGAGGTATCTACAAGACTCCCAGCCGGGCCTGCTAAGATTGGTTTGGTCTTGGACGGAAGCCGGCTGATCTTTGAGGGTATAATCCAGAAGTGGGGAGACCAAGTCGTCAGGATAAACGGAGGATGGATTGATTTCGCCCGGGCGAATCATCTCCAGGTCGGCCGTGTGTATGTCTACAAGTTCGAAATTTGTGACCGGGGTTGGCAAGTAACCCTCCATCAGGTCTAGCCAGACCTATTTTATCTCTTACACACATCTCCGCGCGCGTGCTGGATCATTTGATGTCGATGTATTTTGGCCTAAAACTGAACTCCGTTTTGTAATAAATTGCACCATGCCATCGCATTATCCTTTTTTCTTGTAATTTGTCTTTACAATTATTTAAGCAAAAAAAAGTATGTACGACCTAACCACAGTGGCCAACACGCTACCATCCATTACAACATGTTTTCAACATTTCTCCACCAGGGCCTCGTTTAGATGTCATCCAAATTCCAAGTTTTTTCACTCTCTCTCCATCACATCAATTTTTAGCCGTTTGCATGGAGTATTAAATGAAGGTAAAAAAATAACTAATTACACAGTTTAGTTGGAAATCACGAGATGAATCTTTTGAGCCTAGTTGGTCCACGATTGGATAATATTTGTCAAATAAGACGAAAGTGATACTATTCATCGGTTTGAAATTTTTTCAGCATCTAAATGTGGCCCAGTAAAGTATATGGCAAGCATAGCACACCTGCACCTTCAGCCCTTCACCCTACTCCATGAGCTCCGCCGGAGGTACTTCGTCGAAGCGCGCAAGGGATGAAACCATTAAAAAGTCATGCGTACCGCCTTCTTCAAAATCCGCAATCCGGTAAGCGATCTCGACCTTGGTACTATCAAACCGCCGTTCGATGAAACAGTGTGTCACTACGCGTTCTCCTTCCACAAACTAGGCGATGCTATGAAAAAAACTCCCAGCCAAGTCCATGGCCAACACAAAAGGACGAAAGCATTGTCGGCGACCACCAAGGTGCTTCCGATGATGGTTGGGTACTTGGGTTTAGAGGATTATGGTTGGTCTACACCTCTTTGTTTCTACGATTGCCACGCCACGTACCGTTGGAGTATAATTTGGAATGGAGGTAGTATAAGATTTGAGAAGAATAACACATAATTATCAATTTATCATCACAAATCAGAAGTTCACATCAGTCGTGCCATGCTTCAATGTCAAAAGGTCTGTCAAATTCCCTTATGCAAAAAAAGGCGTATATAGAAATCCAGCCACATGGCACGTCCTTTTGCTCCTTTTCAATTCACAATAAAAAAAACCTTTTTGTATGTTTTTGAAATCCCATTTTAGAGTGATCTGCCTATTCGTCGCAAATCCAAACATCCAATAGTTGTGCCATGCTTCAATGTCAAAGGTCCGTCAGATTCCCTTTTTGCAAAAAGGGGCCTGTCAATTTCCTGTAAAGAAATCCAGCCACATAATATGTCCTTTTTCTCCTTCTGATTGAACTCACAATAAAAAAAACTTTTTGTTAAAAAGAGATTTAAAAAATAAATCCAAAAGCAGCAATATCCACAGACCCCTCGACGGACCACTAGAATGCAGCCATGATCGCCTCCTCCGTCCTCCCCCTCCGCTCCCTCTTCGTCCTCCCCTCCAGCGCCGCCTCCCGCTCCTGTCCCACCACCGCCACCCCACTTCCCTTTCCAAGGATCACCCTCAGCTGCCGCCGCCGCCGCTTGGCCGCCTCCGCGACTGAGAGCAGCAGCGAAGAAGAAGAAGCGGCGGCCCGGAGCACGAACGGGTCCCTCCCGGGCCTGCCCCCTGTCGAGGAGGAGGAGGAGGAGTTCTGCCCGGTGGACTGCGTGACGGAGTTCAAGACGGAGGAGGAGTTCCAGCGCCACCTGGAGCGGTCCAAGGCCACGGGCGCGCTGGTGGTGGTGGACTTCTACCGGCCCTCCTGCGGCAGCTGCAAGTACATCGAGAAGGGCTTCGTTCGCCTCTGCAAGGGCTCCGGCGACGACGGCGCCCCCGTCGTCTTCCTCAAGCA
This sequence comes from Saccharum hybrid cultivar R570, assembly GCA_038087645.1. Lineage (NCBI taxonomy): Eukaryota > Viridiplantae > Streptophyta > Magnoliopsida > Poales > Poaceae > Saccharum > Saccharum hybrid cultivar. Next base: position 1,151,853 of record JAQSUU010000191.1, on the reverse strand, counting down.
CAACGTCCGTCCGTATACACTCAGACGCAGACGCCGCCTGCACAGCAAGGCAGCAAGCTATTGCTGTACAGCATCGCGATGCGATGCAACACGCGTGGTTGATTTGATTTGGGGGTAATGCTGCGCGGATGATGCAGGTGATCGACGAGTACGACGAGCAGTCGGAGGTGGCGGACCGGCTGCGCATCAAGATTGTGCCGCTCTTCCACTTCTACAAGGACGGCGTGCTGGTGGAGTCGTTCGCGACGAGGGACAAGCAGAGGATCCTCGCCGCCATCCGGAAGTATACCTCGGCCGAGCAAGAACCTGAGTGAGTCACCACTTTCTGTTCTGGTTCGATTTGACAAAGGTATCATCAAATCTTTTAGTGATGCTAACTCAGTTCTACTCTGCATTCGCCTTTTTTAAAAAAAACTACTTTTTTGTTTTTTTTGTTATGCGAGATCTGCATAGCAAGTGAGCAACAGGCAGCAGGGCTACCTTTGGAGCCACAGGGCTTAGAAGTTAGAATGATCTCCTTGCCAGATGTTCTTAGGTAACATTGGAATAGATTGTTTCTAGGACCCCAACTCTCCAAGAGACAGCATTTTTTTTTCTTTGAGGGTAACCTGTTTTTTGAGTTGTTCATCAAATCATCAGGCTACCTACCATGTCTAATGTCTTTTCCTAGGACGCCAAGAGCCACAGTGTTTTTAAACACAAAGATAGAACATGATTTTGTTGGGAGAGAAAATTGGCTGAAAAAGTACGGCTTATAAGAGAAGCGAACACGGCCAAAATGTTGGCATGAGTAATTTACTCTCAGTTTGTATTTCACCTTCAGAACAAGGGGAAAAAAGAGAGAACTCCTGGGGACGAAAACTTTGGTCTCTTTGAAAATTGAAAGCAGCCATACCACACATGAACACATCGCTGCGCTTTTGCAACTGTGGTAACAATTCGAATCGAGCTGACATTCCATTTCCCTCGCAGGCAAGAGCAGCAGGAGTGATTCCACTCCAGTGGCGGACATCAGTTTCCTCGAGGGTGTAGATAGCCTAGGCATGTAGAATTGCCGAATTGGAGATGACATGCACAGCAGCAGCACATGATTATTTGGAAATTGGAGTTTCGATGCCTGTCCCCACATTTCGTATGTGTGAGCTACCACCAGCAGTATATCATGAGTCTGGATCAATGTACCATTATCTGTAATACGAGATGTATAATATCTGAACCAAACATGCGTCCTTATTTCTACACTACACCGTAGTGCAGACCTGGAACGGAACCTGACGCGTCGTGCAGGACGCAAATTTGTTTACTGCCTGTCTCTGTGCGAGCTCCAGTAGCTGTGATATAAAAATCAGTCGATCCACCATTGTTTTTCCTTTAAAAAATATAAATTACTCAGAAATAGAAGTGCAAATCCCGTTCGGGTTACTGTGTTTTTTTTACGAGAAAAAAGTCCTTTTGACCACCTTCAACTTTTACTAGAGTCTGATTTTTTCATCCTTATATTTATAAAAACAGGATTTTTGAACCATAAAGATAGAACATGATTTTAGGAAAAATTTACTACGTTGATGATAATTTTCTGAGCTTTTCGAAGATTTTCCTAGGATCAGAATGGATTTTAGGATTTTTTTAGTTACAAAAATTTTCTTTAAAAATGTTTTATAATTTTTTCAAAAACAACTTATAATCTATCCCTCGTGGTTGCGTGAAGCTACGTGACCTAAAAATCACTGATTATATATAATTGGAAAAAGTCTGCTTTTCCACCCTCAACTCTTACCCAAGTCCGTTTTTCCTCCCTCAACTTCAAAACCGGACAAACCACCTCCCTCAACTTTTCAAACCGTGTATTTTACCTCCCTCGAGCGGTTTTGAAGACGGTTTTGCAACAGTAAACGGCGGTATGCTACAGTAAACAATGGTTTTGCTACCGTGTCCGTGTTTTTGTCTTTTCCTTTTTTATTTATTTCGACTGAATTTTTGAAAAATCATAATAAATCACAAAAAAATCATAAAATGGAAAATTCAATTTTGTTGCACTCCACACAAGTAGATCTACATAGTAAACATATAATATAGTATGCTTTAGTACAAAGTTTTTGCTATGAAGATTTTGTCTTTTTCTTTTTTTATTTATTTGGCTGAATCTTTGAAAAATCATAGTAAATCACAGAAAAATCATAAAATAGAAAATCCAATTTTGTTAGACTTCACATGAGTAGATCTAGATAGTAAACATATAATATGGTATGCTTTAGTCCAACAAAATAATTATAGAAGCTGCAGCTATGAATTATTGCAATTAATTACAGAAAAACATAGATCTAAAGCTACAACAAAAATTTTGTACTAAAGTATACCATATTATATGTTCACTGTATAGATATGCTCATGTGGAGTATAACAAAATTAGATTTTTCTATTTTATGATTTTTTTCTGTAATTTACTATGATTTTTCAAAGATTCAGCCGAAATAAATAAAAAAGAAAAAGACAAAACCTTCATAGCAAAAACTTTGTACTAAAGCATACAATATTATATGTTCACTGTGTAGATCTACTTATGTGGAGTGCAACAAAATTGGATTTTCCATTTTATGATTTTTCTGTGATTTACTATGATTTTTTCAAAGATTCAGCCAAAATAAATAAAAAGGAAAAGACAAAAACACGGACAAATACGGACACTGTAGCAAAAACGCCGTTTACTGTAGCATACCGCCGTTTACTGTATCAAAACCGCCTTCAAAACCGCTCGAGGGAGGTAAAATGCACGGTTTAAAAAGTTGAGGGAGGTGGTTTGTCCGGTTTTAAAGTTGAGGAAGGAAAAACGGACTTAGGTGGGAGTTAGGGGTGGAAAAGTAGACTTTTTCCTATATAATCGCACATGGCGAAAATGGGGAGCTAGCTGGGACAGGGCCCATCTGTGTTGGGCTCTATCAGGGTTCATTTAAGGCCATAACCAACCACTGATACAAAAAGCAGTGAGGCCCATGTCCCTCTCGTCTCCTATACGGACGGAGAAAAAGAGATGCGAGGAGTCGGAGGTCCACTGCTCACCATCGGGGATCTACTCAGCGACCTCGCCGTCGACGGCGGTGACGACCCCCTCGTCGGCGTCGGAGATGCGTCCGCCCCCTCATCTCCATCGGCGGCGCAGCAAGCGGGGAAGGTTGATCCGTCCGATCTCAGCCGGCTCTTCGAGGTTAGGGCTCGTTTCCCCTCTACCCATGTTGTCTCGATCGGGGTTCCATCCATTGACTCTTCCATCGTGGGTTACTCTTATACTTCTGGGATCGTAGAATTGACTACCCAATTTGGAGTTGAGCATCGTATCCATGTGTTTTTTTTTCGTTATATTACGCACTTAGCTGTTGCCATATGCTGCCATGGTGGGCGAGCAGCCGCTGCGGCAAGGGCGGGCGTGCTGGGTGCTGCTGGCAATCTGGCATCAAAGCACGGCTTCCTTGATTGCTTGCATGCTGTACGTGAGCGCGGGTTGCCTTGCCTTGCATGCTAGACGGACAGTGAGCACAGCTGGTGACGGACGGCGTTTGCAACATGCTCGATGAAATGCCCAAAAGAACACAGTTCATCCTATACATCTCTATACCACCAACCGAACGGTACACTGGGATGATCCTTCAATTCCTTTCAAACTAAAATCAGCAGTGTGATCACCCCGTTCCAGAAAAACTGAGATGGAACCGTCTCGTCGTCCCTAAACCAAACACAACCTTACTTGATTTCACGGGGAGAAATGAAGACTGCGGCTTTGCAACACCTCAGCTTGATTTACGTAGATGCAATTCTATTGACCTGATTGTTGTGAATTTACATTAATGTTCAATGCCTTGCCCTAGGCTTCTTGCCTATCATGCCTGGCAGAGAAAATAGTTGCATTGCTGCAGTTTTAGTCACAAGAGATATTTTGCTGCTGCTGTTTTAGTCAGAAGAGCTACATTTGCGATTCACGGGAAAACTAAATAGAGTGCTACATTTGTTGATGCAGTTTTGGTCATCCGTGTCTGCCACCCTAGTATTAGCTGTTTAGATTATCAGTATGCTATTATAATGTTTTCATACTTGTCTGGTTCACCACACTCGGATGTCTCAATTCTCAACTAAAAAAATCTTAGGGCCCGTTTGGATCCTCGGAATTGAATTCATTATAATAATTATAATTTAGTTATAGATTAATTAAGCTAATATGGTTGTATATGGAATATATTTGTATATTATTATTAGCCATACAAGAGACATACTTTATATGTTGCATTTCTATTGTAGGGAAGCGAGTTGAAGAGTGTGAGGGCAACGTATCAGGTGGAAACCACACCCTTCATGAAAACCCGTGCAAACCACAGCAAAAAAGTCGTCTAAATTCACCAAAAAATCACATATGTAGATGATATGATGATACACAACCTTGTAAAATATCTTGTCCATACTCGACTTCGTTTGTGAGATATAAAAATAACAAATTTCTAACAAATCGTCTAGACAGCTTTCTGGCTTGAAATTTGTTATTTTTATATGTCACAAACGAAGTCGAGTTTGGACAAAATATTTTATAAGGTTGTGTATCATCATATCATCTATATATGTGATTTTTTTAGTGAATTTAGATGACTTTTTTGCCATGGTTTGCACGAGTTTTCACGAAGGGTGTGGTTTCCACCTGATACATTGCCAAGTTGGAGAGTAAAAATATAGCACGCTGATTTGTAGAATCTATTTCCATATCTCACCCTGTGAATCTGAGATAGACTTATTTGTGAGCTTGGGAAAGTTATGGAATGCAAAATTCCAAGCAAAATAGCCTAATCCAATAAGTAGATTTCAATTCCTCCAAAATGAAGGGATCCAAACGGCCCCATACTGAATTTTGAGTTTGTTCATGATGCTATCAGGAACACTACAACAATTTGATGAAGGCTCTACAAGAGAAGGATCCTTCATGGCCCTCGCTGATGCTGAAGGTATGGTTCTTGCTTTCCCATTTCCCTTCCTTTCCTTTTACAGTTGTTTGTACCTGTTCCATGTAATTAATAATGCTGTGGTTATGTCTGCCTCTAGCTGTGCGCGGCGTTGAAAACTGCAGATAAGCTGGTGAGTTGCGCGAACACGAACGCGGAACAGCTGCTGGAGAAGGTAAAGGCACTGGAGGGCGTCCTTGAGAGGGGCGATCATGCGGTGGCAGAGATTGTAGAAGCTCTCCAGAGGTCAGGCCTAGCCAAGGATCATCAAAGTTCCCGATCAAAATCGGCTAGCAAGTAGTGACATAGTAAATCTCTGGGCATTGTGAAGAGTTGTATGTCGATCTGTGCCTTCATGGCTTTTTTTTTTTTGGTGACTCCTGTGCCTCCATGGCTTTGCAGTCTGCCCTGTGCTTTACACTCTTGGTTGTGTTTATCCGGTCAGACGTAGCGGGTTGAGGCTAGATTTGCAGTACAAGCTCCTTTCTTCTTGGATCATTATTAGCTTGGTTTCCTCATTATGTACTCCCTCCATCCTAAATTATAAGGCATTCCAAGAATCTTGGAGAGTCAAAGGATCTCAAGTTTGATCAAATTTATATGATAAGATAATAATATTTATGACATTAATTAAGTATCATTAGATTCTTTATTAATTATATTTTTATAGTATACCTATTTAATGTTATAAATTTTTATAATTTTTTCTATAATTTTAGTCAAACTTAAGATGTTTTGACTCTTTAAGATTTTTATAATATCTTATAATTTGAAATGGAGGGAGTATGTTTAAGTCTGAAATCAAAAAATTCTTGAGCAGAAAGACACTAAAATGTCTGATTGAGTACGCTTTGCAAAATGTGAGAACTTAACTGGCTGCATTTTCCATTCTTCCTATCTTTGAATGTAGAAGAACTTCTTTCGAACCAGTAAAAAAGGAGAAAATTGTTATTATATGACTCTCAAACATGTGGCTTTGCCAAAATAGGATTCTTAACATTGGCTTCGCTAAAACGACACTCGAAACGTTGGCACTTTGTTATATACTCTCTCCGTATCAGATTTAGAAGTCATTTTGGACAAGGTTTGGGTCAAACATTGGGAATATAAATCATCAATAACTTTTAAGTTGTTGAGTTTGACGGCTCATTTGACGATACCAACAGACACTTTGTGAGGAGAATTCAGGAGGCAGAGATTGGGGAGGCTTTGAAGAGGATGAAGGGAGGTAAAGCGATGGGCCCTGATGGTATCCCCATTGAGGTGTGGAGATGCTTAGGCGTCAGAGTAATAGTATGGTTAACTAAGCTTTTTAACCTTATTTTTCGATCTAACAAGATCCCTGGAGAATGGAGGAGAAGTATATTAGTACCTATCTTCAAGAACAAGGGAGATGTCCAAAGTTGTACTAACTACCGTGTGATTAAGTTGGTGAGCCATACGATGAAGCTCTGGGAGAGGGTTATCGAGCATCGCTTAAGGAGAGTGACACGTGTAACCCAAAATCAGTTTGGGTTCATGCCTGGTAGGTCGACCATGGAGGCGATTTTCTTATTACGACAATTAATGAAGAGATATAGGGAGTAGAAGAAGGACTTGCACATGGTCTTTATTGACCTCGAGAAGGCATATGACAAAGTACCGAGAAATATCATGTGGTGGGCCTTGAAAAAGCACAAAGTCCCAACTAAGTACGTTACCCTCATCAAGGATATGTACAGGGATGTGGTGACGTTTGTCCGAACATGTGATGGCGACACCAGTGACTTTTCAATTAAAATAGGACTGCATCAGTGATCAACTTTGAGCCCTTGTTTATTTGCTTTGGTGATGGATGAGGTCATAAGGGACATACAAGGTGATATCCCTTAGTGTATGCTCTTTCGCTGATGATGTGGTGTTAGTTGACGACAAAGGACATGGGTTAATAGGAAGTTAGAACTATGGAGACACACGTTAGAGTCGAAAGGGTTTAGACTTAGTAGGACCAAGACCGAGTACATGAGGTGCGATTTCAGCGCGACTAGGCATGAGGAGGGAGACGTTAGCCTCGATGGGCAAGTGGTGACCAAGAAGAATACTTTTCGGTATTTAGGATCGATGCTACAAAAGGATGGCGACATTGATGAAGATGTTAGGCATAGAATTTCAGTCGGCTGGTTGAAATGGCGTCAAGCTTCTGGCGTCCTCTGTGACAAAAGAGTGCCTCAGAAGTTGAAAGGTAAGTTCTATAGGATGGCGATTCGCCCGGCGATGTTATACGGTGTTGAGTGTTGGCCTACAAAAGGCGACATGTCCAGCAATTGAGTGTAGCAGAGATGCGTATGTTGCGTTGGTGTTGTGGGCACACAAGGAGGGATAGAATCCGGAACGACGATATTCGGGATAGGGTTGGGGTGGCACCAATTGAGGAGAAATCGATTCAACATCGGTTGAGATGGTTTGGACATGTTCAACGGAGGCCTCCTGAGGCGCCGGTGCGTAGTGGGGTTCTAAAGCGGGCCGATAATGTAAAGAGCGGTAGAGGTCGACCTAAACTAACTTGGGACGAGTCCGTTAAGAGAGACCTTAAGGAGTGAAATATCTCTAAGGATTTAGCTATGGACAGGGGCGCTTGGAGACTGGCAATCAATGTGCCTGAATCGTGACCTCTTTCTATCTTGTGCCATTTATGTCCCTATATGTGTCTCCCTGTTTATCGTCTCTTTTGGGTTTCATCTCTAGCCTACCCTAACTTGCTTGGGACAAAAAGTTATGTTGTTGTTATTGTTTTAAGTTGTTGAGTTTGCAAATGTAAAAATTATATGAATAGATTTGTCTTGAAAAATACTTTCATAAAAGTATACATATATCACTTTTCCATAAATATTTTTTATAAAAATAAGAGGTCAAAATTGTGTTTTGGAGACCGTGTCGCTGTCCTAAACGACTTCTAAATCCGATACGGAGGGAGCATGACATTTGACCTCTTTAATCACTTTTCTCAACTCAAATACATGTATTTTGCCTCTATGTGACCAGAATGCCCTTCTGCTCTTGAATTGTGCGCGAGGATGGCAGGGGCCAGCGTCCAATAGGCTCCGCCGGCGGCCGCCGCGTACTTGCCGGTTCCCACGCTCCTCCCGCTCACCAGCCTCGTCGCGCCATCCGCCATGGCGATGTGCCCTTTGTCGCTGAACCCGGCTGCTCTGGTCACCACACACGGCGAATGTCATCACCTGCTTCGACGCGTTTGTTAGTTAAGTCTTGCACTAAAAATAGAATCGGCCTGCATGTTATCTTTTCAGTCCTGCATGCGCACCAACACTGATTTTGTGGTTGTCGTGCTCTGCGGCTTTGAAAGAAAATACCGTAGCACAGCTATAAAACAGCATCATGAGTTAGCGAACAGACGAAAGGTTCATTTGTGGAGTTGGACTACGGTTTCTCACCCTTATCTCCCACGACTAAAAAGCCTAAAAGGTGGACATTTTTTTTTGGTGCGATAGTTGTTTTCGTCCGTCTGCCTCCCACCTGCGATCCCCACCTCCCGCTTGCGCGCCAGAGAAAAAAAAAGGAAAGCCACACTCCAGTTGGAAGGCGCTTGCAGGTAGGCCCTTGTTCAGTTCCCAAATCCAACCCCAAATTTCACTATGCAAAAAGAAGATTCCCCGTCACATCAAAATGTCGGCACATGCATGGAGTACTAAATGTAGATGAAATTAAAAACTAATTGCACAGTTTTGTTGTACTTTGCGAGACGAACATTTTGAGCCTAATTAGTCAAAGTTTGGACAATTTTTACCAAATAAAAACAAAAGTTGCTACAGTACGACGTGACCTACACTATTCCAACTTCTCCTCCCAATTCCAACATCTAAACAAGGCCTAGGACCGAATCGTCCGTCTCATTGCTCCCAGTCTTCCTCGTGCGACGCCTCCACCTCGTCCTCGTGCGATGCCCTCGCGAGACCGCTGCCTCCTCCTCGCGATGACGTAGCCTCCTCCTCGCGCCGCCGCCGCATCGACCTCATGCGACGCCCTCGCGAGACCTTGGCTCCGTCCTCCTCAATCCTGATCCATCGATCGGCCTGACGCCACCTGACGCCGGAGTTGCGCCGCCGACCCGACGCCACCGGCGGCCGCCGCTTCCACGATCGCCCACCGCCGCCCCCGACGCGATGCAGCAGGATCGCCAGGTGTGCCAATCCCTTCTCATCCCTTCCTGCTGTGCGAAAGAGCGAAACCGAGCACCGAACCTAATCCTTCATAGTAACATTTTTGCCCGCAGCCACGCCCCCTCGCGTACGTACTTGCGCGCTGCCGAGGCCTGCGAGGCAGGCGCTGGATCCAATGAGGAGGAAGCGGATCCGCGCGGGATCCGGCCAGGCGGGCGCGGGTTCCGGCGAGGATGAAGCGGATCCAGTGAGACGCATGCCGGTATTCATCTCGGCGCTTTGCTCAGTCCCGGCGCCGATGCCAGGCAGCCTCCTCCGCGTCGTCTTTCGTCAGCTACGCAGCCTGCTGTCTGCGCTCGATTCGATTCAGGCAGTTCGATTCGTCCTTGGTCATCCTTAGGAAGGGCAGCAGTGGCAGCCCGATTTCTCCTCAATTTGGCCCTCTATCTGCTTGGGGCACTGCATGGTAAGATGCCCACCCTCTCCTCATCTCAATTTCGTGATTCATAGTCCTGCATGATTGAGAGTTCTTAAGCTTCTGACTTGGGTAATAGAAGCTCGAGGATTTACAGTTCTGCATGATTCACAGTTCACCTAATATCTTGACGTGCATTGTGCCATTACGAAACTATGTTTCAGGAGTTAGTATGGCATGTCTGTGACCATATTGTTCTAGACAAGTTTATCTATTTTTCAGAAAACTGCATGACGGTCAGTTGTTGCCTATTATGTGTTTTTAGAAAAATTCATGTTGTTGCAGTTCTGAAAATGTTGTTGACAACTGAGTGTGCAGGAGTGGTTACCGGTGTTTATAAAATTATATCATGGTGAATTTTACTTGTTGTTTTCTTTTCAGAAATATTCCTATTAGTTAGCTTAGAATTTTACCATGTCTGTTGCTACCATGAAGTGTTACTTGTTGTTTTACCTTTCCAGACAATTAAGTTATGTTACCCTGATGAATTTTACATGGTCCTTTTTCTTCCAGTTATGACTATACCTAGATAAAATGTAAACTATTTTCTCTCAGGTCTGAACCTGATTTTAGACATATTGTTGTTGTTTTGTGAACTTGATTTCAGAGAAAATGTTTTTCAGGTGTGAGCTCTGTACATATTTCTCTCAAGTATGACACAAAGAAAGCATATGAGTCAATCTAGGTACATTTTTTATGTGTTCTTCTGTTGCTCAGAGAATGGCTACCCTTTTTCTCCTTCTCATTATGGGGAGATTTGTTTTTTCAGTTCTTCATCTTTATTTCTATGCGTGTGAGTATTTAGTGAATCAGATGCAGCAGCATGCAATTTGAGGCGGCTAGGGTGTACGTTCAGCAGGATGGTATAGATCGGTGCGTTCCTTCTTCTCCAGTGATTTTCCCATCTTGCTGCCTTTCTATTTGCATATAACTTGTAGGAATTCTACTGAATTAGTGAACTTCTAATCCCTTTAGAGTGTTTGCACTTCTAATGGTAAATTTGCCATGGTGTGGCATGTGGAAATTAGAACAGCCTGTACACATTTTTTTGCTGTTATCCTAATAATCGTTTTTTTCTCTTCTTGTAGAGCTTCTAAAGTGTGTCAAGTTATATGTTCTTATCTACTTATTACAGTTATGTATGTAGACTCAAAAAAATTCTTGGAAACAGGTGTTCTGAAATTGCAATTGTTGTTTTAGCAAGGTCGGTTTCTCTAACTATAAGGCGAAAAAAAGATGAAAATAAGTCATGTGAACTAAGATTTATGATGTGTATTTTCTTTATGTGCCCACAATACCAGTGAGAATGAATTTTGTGCTCTATGCAGAAAGAGGTATACCATTGCATAATATGGGGATCCACAAAATAGTAGGAAGCGACCATAGTGCAAAATTGCTAAATCAGTCTGATCCTAATGGATCCTTCTTTTTTACAGTGCCCTTTATGTTGCCCCCCACAGTTCTGGGTAAGACAGTGCGTATCAGATTTGTACTAAAAAAGTAGTGCACGTTTGGCCAGAGCTGCAACCTCATCCTCGACGACACTGGCATTGGCCTCTGGAATCCATTGAATGCATCTGCTTGGAAGTGGGCAAAAAGCCATCATTAGATCTTAGAGAAAGTGAATCTTGGTTGTGCCCATTGCTAAATGTTATACGTGCTTCTGAACGAATCCGACTTAGTTTATACATGGTAAGCTAACTATTTCCTGTAGATATGATGCTGGATGGAATCCAGATAGCGTGAGTTCCATGAATACTTTTTTCTTGGTTGACCTGATTACCTAGGCATTGCAACCACTAATCCACCAGGAGGTGGCCAGTAGTAGCTGGGCGGTGGCTGGCCATGGAGAGGAACTGACATGAAAATGAGGGAGGCTCACATGGCAGCAGTGCGCTCATGTGCTCAGCCATTGGATGGTCAGCAGGCTGATTCTCTTGAAATTAAGCTCACCAATGATCTCAGTGAAGGACACTAGGTCGATGGCCTCTATTTTCCTGTTGCTATAAATGTGACTGAATGATATGCAACAGATTGATGCTTGTTATTTATCTTCCTTTTATCCTAATCCAGGTGAGAAAAGCCACAACTGCTGGTCAGTACTGATACAAGCTTTGGAAAGTGTCCGGCAAGAACTTCTCGCTTGACAAATTACAGGTATATAAATCTTCTTGCTTGTATTCTATTGCTTGTGAAGGCTGTAAGGTAATACAGCTGAATACACTAATATCCAAGTTATAGATACTTGTTACAAGTTATAGATACTTGCTACAAGTTAATACACTAATACACTAATATGTTTACAGGGAAGCAGAGCATGTTTATCTAGCATACAGAAATTTTGGGTTCCGGGTTGCAGGGATCAATCACAGGTTAGGTTTTTGGACGTGGTTGATCTATGTAGCTCTGATCTATTACATGCTTAATGCTTGCAGGCCAGATCCTAAGGATTCTATAGCTGCTGACAAATCAATGTTGCATAGTTAATTAATTATTTACAAAAAGAATAAGCATAGTAGGCACACGTACATAAGCTGTTAGATAGATGTCTTATCTACATCCCAGTATAAAATTGATGGTTAATGTATACCCTGCTGCCATCTCTACTAATATGCAGGGATAAAATAGTCAAGGACTTGACCTTGCTTGTGTGCTACTGAATTTACCTGGCCATGTGTTTACTGAATAAGTTATCGCTTGACACCTCTGCTAATATGCATTACTTATTTTTGTGTTGTAGCATGTAGAAAACCTTATATCTTTACTGTTGTTTTGCAAGACGTCTTATATGAACTGTTTTCCTTCAGCAATGTGTTCTACCATTTGTGGAGTTAGTAAATTTAATTAATATGTACATGCTTTGTTTATGCACTTCAGATTGTAAGAGCTAGAAAACTACTATTGGAGCACTCGAGTACTCAATAAAACAATAAAGGTGAGCAAATCTTCACACATTAATTTCTGTGCATTTTGAAAATTCAGGGTGAAGCTTTATTTTCAATTATTTCAGAGTTAATATCGCATTCAACATATATCCATGTTTGTAAAAAATGGTTTAATCTAATGATCTGTTTATTCTTGAACTCAAATGGCACGAACGACACGTTTATAGCTCACTATAGTTCTGCCATACTGCTTAAAATGCCTCCCTGGATGATTTGTTTGTTGGAGTAGAGACCCAGTGACCCACCTTTAGTAAAGTTATTTTTTGGATAGACAATGCAGAAGTTAAAATTTTCTGAACTTTCCTTTCCCTTCAGCTTAATATTAGTAGAGATTTGTCATCTGATACTGTATTTTGTTTTTGAGTAGAAAGGAAAGTCAAGGGCAAAGTCGCATTAGATGGAATACAACTACTCAAGCAAGAAAGGAGCTCAATATCTTTTTCAAGTCGCTTATGTTACACATCCTAAAGATGTCACTGTGACGATGGTACTTGTAACAGTCTTTACACACCTATCTGTACATATGAGAAAGTAGTAGAAGCATCCTCTACACATGCTTTGCCAAAATCAAGCTTAATGAACAAGTCCTGTCCTCTGGTAAAGTTGAATTATCATGATCAAAATTTTAGTTTGACTACCAAACATTTTGTGAATTTCTTTTGTCGCTCCCGTTGCAACGCACGGGCTTGTAAATATAGGTAGAGATAGACTAGAAAAAAATCTGTTTGTAGATTAAAAAAGAAACAGAAAAAATATGTTTGTGCTCGAGAATTTGAAACTTCATAGGTATGCCTGCAGCCTGCCTCCTTTGCGGATTTGAAAAAGCCTGGAGAGAGATTGGATGTTGGAGCCTGAACGAAAGAACTGCCACATCCCTGTGGGCCAAGAGAAAAATTGTGCCTGGATCTTACGCATGGACTTACCCGAGCCACGTGCACAGTCAGGAATGTATGTGGATCCACCTTGTCCGCCCCCGTCACACCAGAAACATGTGAAAAGCCCGCTAGATGCAGCTGGATCCAAGAAGCATAGGAAGATAAAAGGGATGGATGGAGCCTGCGACGCCGTGCTCTCTTTGGCTACGTTAATTACACAAACTTTTTTTTAGATTAAATGTCACTTTAACTTTAGTATTTAATTTTTACAGTATTGTTATCTTATCATGCAATCCGTGTGTTTTTAGTACAAATTATTACTTATCTCGTAGCAACGCACGGGCACGTCACCTGATATACAGAAAAGTGCGTTGTGTTTCCCGTGAAGGAGCATAGCAAAATCGCAATAAGAAAACTTGCAAGGACTAAACTGAACAAAGCAGCTCCCCGGTCGGCCTCTCAAAGCTGTCTTTCCCCTTCCCGGCGCCGGAGTCGGAGAAGGCCACTGCGGCGCGGCCGATGGACAGCAACAACCTCCTGGCGGCGTGGCCGGTCGTGGGCCCGGGCGTCGCCGGCGCCGTATTCGGCGCCGGCTGGTGGTTCTGGGTCGACGCCGTCGTCTGCAGCGCCGACGCCGTCCCATTCCTCCACTACCTCCCAGGTAAAGCTAAGCGCGCGCCGTTCCCCTCGAGCGTCGTGCCCTCGTCTCGCCTCCTTCGCTCTGTGTTCCCTGTAAGCTAGGATTTTAACCCCGCTCGTGGATTCTGTCTTGATTAGGGTTCTTCGCCTCGTTCGCCGCGCTCATGTTCAACGCCGTCAACCGGGAGGACATCGGCGATGGCTACTACTCACCGTACGACGACTCCGAGTGGAGGTGAGGGAAAAATTATTGAGCCCTAGCCAGGTTTATGGTTTCTGGTTCTAAGGTGATTTCTTTCTAGTACTGATGCAATTAATTGAATCTTTAGTGTTCAGCAGTGTGATTTGCAATATCATGCTTGATTAAACTAGTTATGATGATATTACTTTCTGCGTACCTGTGCATATTTATCTATCTGCTGTGTTGAATCTGATCACGTATGGAATTAAGAGTTTTTGGTGGCTTGATCGGTAGGGCAAGTGATTTGGACTTTTAGTTTTTCTGATGAGAGCGGGATCTTAGACTTTTATTTGGCTGGGAAGTCGAAGTTCCAACTTTTAAAAATAATTGTAACAGAATAGTTTGGGAGAAATTGCATTGTGTCGAATGGGATTCACTTTCACACTTAGAAGCATTTGAGCCATGTTTTAAAGCTACCGACTCACACATTTTCATGTCGCTGGATTGCCATGGAAATGGGGTGAGGGCAACACTAACTAAACTAGACAAGCAAAAAAAAAGATATAAATGAAAGGAAGAACCCCAATTTCGCCATCTAAATTCCAAGAGCAGCACAGATTAGGCGTGCCATAATTTCTAGCTGCTGTTTGGTTCACTGTCACAGTTGCAGACTTGCCACAGATTCTTAGCCCCATGGCCTATGTGTCATAGATAGTTAGATACATTTTGTTGCCAAACTTTGCCACAATCATGGCTTTGATTTCAACAGCCACACTTTCTTTGGCAGCCATACTCTGCCTAAGGTTAGCTGTGGCAAGGTTAGGTACCAACTAAACATGCCATATTCAGCCATCTATCTGCTATCTGAGGCTTCTAACCTTTGTGCCAAATAAACTGAAACCACAGGAAGTAAAGACACATAATTGTCAGCATTACTTGTTTGCATAAATCACTTCGGAAATTATCAAATGCTCAACTTGTGTCTCTACCTGCTATTTTGGAGAAAAAAATGCGGTTAAAAATTTCACTTCTGTGCACACATCAACTTAACAGATTAACAGATTTGTGAACCACTGTTATAAGGAAGGATGTTCTCATGAATTTTTATGAGTTCCTGTCTGATTTAATATTGACCCCTCTTTTACTATATGACAATGGAACACATTGAATTGCAGGGTGAAACTCTGGCTCTTTATTTCATATGTGGTGTCTTTTGTCTCGTTGGCTGGGTCAGTCGGTTTTTTGGTTCAAGATGCGCTTACAGATACGGGGCCATCTGCGTGGACTGGCACTGCTGGTGTCCTGCAGTGCGTGTTTGTGTTAGTGAGGTATTTACTCTTTTCCTTGTTTGGACCGTTAATCATTCAGTCCTACGGTGTGTGTTTGTGTCTACTGTGAGCTTATAGGTGCTGGTGATGCATCTTGCAGTGGGTTGATCTACTGGACGTGCCACTCTGAAGATTGACTTGAGAAGTATAGGTATGACCAAGAAAGACGCGGATGCTAAAGGGGAATATGATTCGGGCTTGTTGGCTGAAATGCAATTAGGCAGTGTTTAGTTTCTTCAAAATTCCAAAAATTTTACAAGATTCCCCGTCACATCAAATCTTTGGACGCATGCATGGAGTATTAAATGTAGGTAAAAAAAATAACCAATTGCACAGTTTGTATGTAAATGTCGAGACGAATCATTTGAGCCTAGTTAGTCCGTGATTGGATAAATTTTACCAAATAACAACGAAAAGTGCTACAGGAACTTTACACCCACTTTTACACCATCTAAACACTACCTTAGTGTACCATGGTCCATTTTATCACCCAAGTTTAGAAGTTTGTTATTAATACAAATATAGTGTGTACCATGCTGCTTAAAATTAGTTTCTAAGATGTTTTGGAGCATGAAACTTCAAGGGATGATAAGTAGCCAGTAAATATTGTTACATTTTCTCTGTTGACAAATTTCTTGTGCAAATTTCCTGAGGAGCCCCGTTTCTGTTGCCACCATTTGTAGCCGCTAGTCATGTTTGTAAAGTCAGTCAGTTCTGATGATTGGAACCTGTGATCTCTTTGAAGATTGGGAGGTGTGACTATTAAGGTCCTATATCACATCACCTCACCTGTTCAAGTCTAACCTAAATGGCAGTCCAGTCAGAATAATGCATCCTATCTTTATGCTATGTTGGTAGTTCAGAACTTAAACGAAAATGAAAATTCCAGTCCGTTGTATCCAGAAACAGATGCTTTTTCCCACCTACAGATGGCACCAGCAACTTATGAATAGCTGACCACTCGTTTACATATGTGTATGGTTGACAGTTGACACACATATGGGTAATCGGTAATCCACAGCCATTGGCTTGTGTGCTGCTTGACTGCTACTCCACTACTCTTCCAGAAGGAATATTCGTTGCCTTACCTTGCACGTCCGGCAGACCGGCACAGAGGAACAAAAGGGGCAGTCCTCGTCGTCTATGGAGTTTTATATTCGCAGTTCTACGCTGCTTCTGTTTTTACGAGTCCAGTTGACTTTGACCCTGGAACTAGCGTATAGGTCGTCGACCTGTAGTCCAGGAGAAGGACGAGGACCCATGGGGTCAAGATTGGAAGCTTCCTAGGCAATTTTGGCGTCAGTTCGTCAACAAACATGTGTTGTTGCCTTTCTGGCCATGACCATGACATTCTGTGCTTAGCAAAATCATTTCAACACAGCATTTTATTTTCGCAAATTTCAGTGCGGCCACGATTTTAATCCGTCAGTGAAAAGAGTTCAGGGATTAGTGTGTATACACGATGATATCGATAGTAATGTATCGTAACAGGTAAACAAGATGAGGGGACCGTCTCAACTCTCAACAGTTTAACAGCTTGAGGAATTCCAGTGTCGCGCATGGCACGTGCCAGGACGCCGTAGTTTATTGCCTAGTTGCCCACCCAAATGGTCAAAGTGCTTATAGTTTAGGGCCCGTTTGGGAGGGCTCCGGCCGGCTCCGGCTCCTGCGTAAATCACTGTAGAAGCACTGTTCACCGGAGCCGGTTTTCTCTCTCCTCATCTCCCTCTCTCACTGACACGCGCGACTGTTCACCGGAGCCGGAGAAGCTCGTTTTTCTGGCTCCTCCGGCTCCCGTTCTCGCGCTGCTACAGTGCCGTGAACAGTATTTTCGCAGGTGAAGCCGGAGCCGGCCGGAGCCCTCCCAAACAGGCTCTTAGTCTTGGAAGCTGCCGCTATGCCAAATGGTTGCACCTAACAGGGCCATCATTGCTTGAGACGGAATGAATGTTCCTTCACCAACATGGTTAGTTTTAGACCGCAGAATCTTGGGAAAAGGCTATTAGAGGCCGGGCGTGTGAGGTGGCAGGATCTCATCGCGCTCACGAGCTTGAGCGTTGCCTTTTTTAAATAGTACTATATATAAGGCCATGATGTAGATGTACCGTAGGACTGTGTTCAGATCAGAAATTTGGGGGGGGGGGGGGGGAGGGGAATTCATGTAGCACTTTCGTTATTATTTAGTAAAATTTGTCTAACCATGGACTAACTAGGCTTAAAAGATTCGTCTCGATATTTACAGACAAACTATACAATTAGTTATTTTTTAATCTACATTTAATGCTCCATGCATGTGTCTAAAGATTTGATGTGATGGGTGGAAGAGAAAATATTTTGGGAAGTGAACGGGGCCTAGGTTTAAATATGAGTGCTTACCGTTTCAAAAAAAAAAGAGTGCTTAAGAAAACAGAGTGCTGTTAAATCATGAACCACCTGCACTGCATACACGTTAATCCCTTCAGAAACAAATAAGTTTAACTACCTTGTTAGCACAATTGAGCACCAGGAGCAAATTTAAGAGCCTTATCTACATCCATCCCTAACTAAATCAATATTAAGTCAAAAAATTAATTGAAAGGATGGAGGCTTAATTTGGAGTATTAAACATAGACTAATTACAAAACTAATTGCACAGATGGAGACTAAGTTGCAAGACGAGTTTATTAAGCCTAATTAGACCATGATTTGACAATGTGGTGCTATAGTAAACATGTGCTAATGATAAATTAATTAAGATTAATAGATCTGTCTTGTAAATTAGTCTCCATCTGTGCAATTAATTCTATAATTAATTCATGTTTAGTCCTCCTAATTAGCACCCTAAGCATCCTCATTGTTCATGCTCCGATATAGCCAAACCTGGTATGGCAGGCTCACAATGCAAATGAGCTCTCACAACCGTCAAATCGTTTCCTTGAAGACATGCTCTGCTCATGCATCACCATCCCCAATTCCCCATCCATAATTTTCTTTTTCATTTTTTAAAGAAGACCATCCACAAAATATTGCAAGCGACGCATCACCTCGTGTTCTCCCTTTTATTTTGAACTTGATTCCTTTTTTTTAGTTTTGTTCCCACTGCACGTAGCAATGTAGCAATTTGGACACGATGGGTTTGATTCACAATGGGTCTGTTTGATTCTCTGCCTAAAGTTTAGTGGCTAAAGTTGAGTACTAACACTCTAGACTACTTTAGCTCACCTGTGTGGTCTAATTATAAGGTGGACTAAACTTTAAACACCACTTTAGACATGCCTCAAGAGTTAAAGTGGCCTAAGTTTAATGGCTAAACTTTAGACTAGGGATCCAAAGAGGACGTATGGCCTAATCTAAGAACAAAGCTAGTATGCACAGAGCTGGAATACAAATACTATAATCATCATATATCGTTGCCTCACTTATCATAAATCTACAGGAAGTGCTTTGTGAAATGTCGTCTACAAAATGTATAAAATATATGCATTTGTGAAAAAGTGTCAAGTACTCCTCCTACTTGACCATGGAACAAGGCATTTCCATAGGCTTGCATGGTCGTTTAGTCGTCTCACACAGCACTAATAACACAACAGTGATTCTTCTCCCAACCCACCATGCCCATATTCCTCATTCATGACGTGTTTAGTGTTAGCACAACATGCATAGCACGATATAGGCGGATTGGTGAATGGTGATGGCGCAGACCCATTAGCTGGAGGCCATTGGGATTGTGATGCCCCTCATCATGCCCTACAACTAACATGCACTAATCATCCTCTTTACCTTATCATAGGCGCCTAATCAAACAAAGCACACTTTTTTTTAAAACTCAGTTTTCGCACTTGGTGACGTACTGACGTTTGTTTTTGAAACAAAAGAAATTCTCAACCGTGTCCTGACTCCCGTGTCGTCTTTCGCCAACCTTTTGTCCTTTCCGCTACTAGTACAAATGCTGTACAGTCCGCCCTGTTCGTTTTGGACTTATCCGCAGAATCAGCAGCCATTCAGCAGTGTTTTTCTCTCACAACAAACCAGCGAACAGTGCTTTTAGCACAATAAACCAGCGAAACGAACAGGGTGCTAGTAGTTTTCAAGGCTCATAACAAATATACATTATTACACTGCTAATTTTTGTGCTAAAAATGTTGCTCTCTCTTCTCGTTAGTACTCCGTATGTGAGGTTCATTTGTAACAAGTGGAGACCTGCATCTAGTTAACCTATTTACATCCGGGACTGCTATACGGGACCTAACTTAAAACAATGGCCCAATTCCAACTAAGCACCAGCTCGTCAAGGCTAATGATGTACTACCTCCTGCTGCATCACATCACATGATCGAACAATGAAACAACCAAAGGACCTGCTTTGATTCTCTGCCATTTTGCAGCCATGAGCCCATGATCTAGTACAGCCTACATTTGGGGTTCAAATTAATCACAGCAACAAAACAGTCTCTAAGTATAAAGTGAGAATCTAAAAGAAAACAGTAATGCTTAGTTCTGTTTTCTTGACACTTACAGTACACCTTACTGGTACAAACAATGATTTATGGTTAGTTTTATGGGGGTGTTCGGTTGCAGAAACTAAAGTTTAATTGTTGTTACATCGGACGTTACATGAGGTGTCGTATGAGGTGTTCGGATACTAATAAAAAAACAAATTATAGATTCCGCTAGTAAACTGTGAGATGAATTTATTAAGCCTAATTAATTCATCATTAGCACATGTTTACTGTAGTACTACAGTGTCAAATCATTGACTAATTAGGCCAGTCTCAGTGGGAGGTTTCACCTCTGGTTTCAAGACGTGACACTCATCATGAAACGGGGTCTATCTCTCAGTACACAGTTTCGTTACCCAGTTTCATAGAGCTATTTATTCATTCGTGGGTCCCACCGTTCCTTCCCAAGCTCGCATCTCAGCCGCCTCTGTTCGCACCGCGTCCGCGCAATCCAATGTCCCGACGACTCCTCCGGCGGCCTTGACGCGGCAGGGCTCATCGAGGCCTGGCGGTGGCGGCTCCAATCCTCAGGCCGCGGGCGAGCGTGCAAGCAACAGCCGCGGGCGACCGACCGTGCAGGCAAGCTGCTGCGGCGAGCACACGATCGAGCACGACTACGCGAGTAGCAGCCCGGCAAGTGCGTGTGCTGGCAAGAGTTCCCGCAAGGCCTTGACCTCGTTCGTTTTAGCATATGAGCAGAATCAGCAGCTATTCAACGGTGTTTTTTTTCTCATAATAAATCAGTGAACAGTAGTACTAGAAGCCACGACAATCCAGCGAAATAAACAGCTTTGTCGCGTCCGCCGCTGCTCGCGTCTGCGTCCACCGCTACTCGCACCGCCACTGCTAGCGTCCGCCACTGTTCACGTCTGCCGTTGCTCGCGGCCTCGCCTCATGGCAGAGGAGCCCCGTCCGCGCCCTGCTTCCTCGCCCGTGCCCGGATGAAACGTCGGAAGGTCCTCAGTGGAGGTTTCGTCCCACATCGATACGTTTCGGGGATGAAACATTTCCCTTCCCTCTCCTGCTCGTATCATATAAAAAGTCCAAATCTAGTGATTGACACCCCATTTAATGTGTATGAAAACTCCATTGAGACTGATTTTAGACTTAAAAATTTTATCTCGCAAATTAATCGTAATTTATATAATTAGTTATTTTTAATCTATATTTAATACTTTATGCATGTTTCTAAACATCTAATGTGACAGAGACTAAACTTGGAGAAACCAACACCCCCTTAATACCATAAACAAGCTGTATTTATTTTCTTCTCTTTTACCTAACAGGGAGGTGCCATATTCCTAAAAAAAAGACAGGGAGGTGCCATCTCCTGTACATAGTGCTGGCCCCCCAACTCACCTTACACGGCAGGACACCCGTCCAAATGCAATAAATGGGTAAAAGCAAAAAAAAAAAACCCGTATTGTGGTATTATGTACAACAAAAGGAGTGAAGAAAAAGAAAAGAGAAAATGCTTTCAAAAGTGGGAAGAGGAGGAAGGCAACAAAGTGTGGGGGCATCACGCGCTCCATTGCAGAGTTTCAGGCCGCCAGCTTCCTCCTCCTCCTCCTCCTCCCCACCAAGGCACTAGCCGGTCGGCTCACCGCTTCGGTGACCGCCGCCTTCTTTGACGCCTGCCTCCGACGCTGCCTATCCCCCAAATCTCCGTGCGTGTTTGGCCGAAATCCACGGGAGGTGCTCGTCCTCGTCTTTGCTGAGCTGCTCCGGAGCGGAGCTGTGCCTACTTGAGTTCAGGTTTGTTTCGCCATCCGAGGCCGGCCAAGATTCGGAGCGTCGCCGGAGGGAGGCGATGAAGGGGAAAGGCGGGGCGATGGACCGGAGGTCCTCCGCCAGGTGGAGGGTGCTGGTGCTCTGCGCATTCAGTTTCGGCCTCGGCATGCTCTTCACTGACCGGTGGGTCTCTCCCTCTCCCTCTACTACTACCTCTTCCTCCGCGGAAAGCTTTGGATCCCGCCCCGCGCTTCGTTTGCGCTTGGGGTTCTTGGGGTGCTCACCTGGGGTAATGGGGGCTCTGCACGGAAAAGATTGATTTTTATGGCTCTTGTCGCGTTTCAGATTTGAAGTTTGAATAAGCTCTTGGCTCAGCCAATGGCGTCTTGAGATTTGTTTAGAGGGAGGTTGGATTTTGAGCGTCCTTGTCTTCTCTTACTTATTACAACTTTTTGCTCTGGTGTTTCCTTCTCGGAGCTCATGGCGATCTGGGTTGGTGGAACTATCCTTTTTTTTTATTTCTCAGAATGGGAGATCGCGTTTTGATGCCGACTGGTGGCGTAGGTATCTGTACCTGCTCATGGCTACGTGCGTGGTTTGGTGGTGCTTATTGCTGATAATACTAAATTCATTCGGCCAAGAATGGAAAGCAAGAATGGATTTTACTATGTTCTCTGAACGGGTTTTCATCAAAACGCTTGTCTGAGATCTTACGAAAACATGAATTGGGACAAAACTTTGTGGCAAAAATCGACAAAGCAACTACGCTGAGCTTTGTTCTAGCAAACAGCAAGCCTGGATCACCAGCAAACCCCCTTCATTCGTAGAACAGTGTCATTGTTGTCAAATCTTCAAGATTTATTATACTTTGTTTCTGTTAAAGATCGCATTTTGGGGATGATTTTGACAGCCGATAATGAACTAAGTATGTTTCTCAAATCTAAACATTGATTTTGTTCTCTCTTTTGGTCTTCCTACTTGCTGATGAACAGGGTATTTATTTTCATTTATTAAAGCTTTGTGTTCGGAACAACATCGATGAAAATATAAGAGCATGTTTGGATACCATGGGCTAATTGTTAGGTAGCTAATTTTAGTTCAAATTAGCTCTAGTGCATCCAACAAAGAGGACTAATAGGTGGGCTAGTTTTTTAGCCAAGTCTTCAACTTAGTTGTAAGCTAACTAGCTAGCCAACCATAGCTAATTTGAGCTAATTTTTAGCCCAGCTATTAACTAGCCATGTGTATCCAAACATACCCTAAGTTCATGTAGTTTTGTCAGAAGTCAAACTTTTTAAACTTTAACCACAAATATCTAAAATTTTTATATAGATTGGCATCAAAATTTTGACATTACCAGATCTATTAATCTTTATGATACATGCTTCCATACTATATATCTATTTCATTTTAGATGATATATTTTTGTAGATATTGTTAGTCAGAATGATATATGTTTTACTTAGGACAACCCTAGATGGACTTATATTTGTGAGCAGAGGAAGTACCTGAGTGTCCTTAGGCACTGCAGTTGATTTAATGTAGCTCTCCAACCTTCACAAGTAGAAAATTAATCTTTAAAGCGAACTTGTATACTTTACTTGAAAGAGTAGTGGTGGGCGTATTGTATTTTAATATAAACATGGGCCAAGGATTGATTTGGATTCAAGATCAATTTTCACTCTTCAAAAACTAACTTTCTATGCTTTACGTGAAAAATAGTGACTGATGCCCATATTATCTCTGGATAGAAACTTGAGATAAAGATTTACTTGGAGTCAAGACCAAACATAGCATCTAATGAATTCACTGATTATATTGAGAAGTAGATACGTTCCCGATCGTAATATAAGGATAATTTTGGTTTCTTGATCCAAAAGTTCAAATTTTGACACATTTTGAAATTGAATATAAAAGTTCCTTTTTATGTTTTTCTATTTTCCATCATAGATCATTATGGATGGTTTTACAGGTTCTGGACAGCACCGGATACCAGTAACCATATCATGTCTCGGCGCCGGAGGCAAGAGCAAGAGCTCCAACTTGTATCAGAGGATTGCAACACAAAGAGGGTGAGTTCCATTTCAACTTGTGTGATTTTCCATGAATTCTTATTACTTGGTTTTTGACTGAAAATCTCTAATATAACTTTGGATGCAGAAGCATGGGGAAGACAAGGATATAATGGGAGAGGTAACCAAGACCCATGAAGCCATACAGTGAGTTCCTTCAACTTCAGATGGGGTTCAACTTAACCATGCAACTGTATTTGAGTGTTTGTATCTGAAGACTTTTCCTTGGAATTTGTTTATGGTGTTAGATCATTGGATAAGTCCATCTCAACGCTGCAGATGGAGCTTGCAGCAAAGCGGAGTACACTTGAGCTTCTTCGGTCTAGTGGTTCACCAGTGACCTCTGAAACTAGCCAACCAAGGAAAAAGGCATTTGTTGTCATTGGAGTCAACACTGCATTCAGCAGCCGCAAGCGCCGTGATTCTGTCCGAGAGACATGGATGCCTCAAGGTGTGTAAGTTGGTCTTGTAGTAGAATAGTAGTTTGAACAAATTATGGTATGGGCATGCCTATTAGATTTGCGCAATGATTAAATTCTCAGTTCCTAGTGATCTCTATGTATCGAATTCAAGGCACACCAGTTTTGATTATTACAGTCAATGTAAGATTATGCTTGGACTAGCTTAATATGTGACATAAGCTATACTTCTACTTTGCCATCCTTCCATAGAAAACAAAGAGGGAGGAGGGTGTTATGGTTTTGTGGCATCTTGTAAGCTATGGAGAAGAGTTGTTTAATTCCTGTGGATATCGCAGTCAACAATTTTTTTAGTAAAGTTCTCTTCCTTTTATTAGGAGAAAAACTGCAACAATTAGAAGAACAGAAGGGAATAGTTATCCGCTTCACTATTGGGCACAGGTAAACAGATTATTCTTGTATTCCTAGCACATTTCGTTATTTTTTTGTTACTGATTGCATTGTATTTTGTCTTCCATGCTCTTGTAATAATTCCAACTGGACAGTTTTCGTGTTCCATTATAGAATGAAATAACTCCCGGTACTTTTCTTTATTACCAGACTACCACAGATATGAATAATTGTGATTCAGATGCATGATCCGTCCATGTTGATATACTGAAGAATGTACTGGCAATATTACAGCATACAAAATAATGTAGCTCTAATTTCTAAACTGTAACTGTTGTCATTTTTGTTCTTGGAACTGCAAGACATCATAGCATGTAGCCCTGTGGTTCCCAGAAGTACCTAGTCTTGCAGAGCATTAATCTGCAAAGCACCTCAAGTCCCTGAGTTTACTTGTTACTGTATTAAGCCAACTTATGTCTCGTTCTTCCTCCAGCCAGGATAAAAAAAAATCTCCAATCTTTGTTCTAGTATGTCATAATTCATTGTCTCTTGCATATGTCCCTGCAGATATTTATTTTATACTGTTGCATGATTTCATCCTTGATCTACTTAAAAATTGTACCTTCTAAAACTTGGATGTAAAAACTGCCTGTTTTGTTTGTTGCACAGTGCTACATCCAACAGTATACTGGACAAAGCGATTGATTCAGAGGATGCTCAGCATCATGACTTTCTTAGGCTGGTGGGGACGTAGTCAGTATTCTTCAATAAATAGTGAATTCAAATATACTTTTCTGGCACTAGCCCTGACATTTTTTCTGCATGTTGTTTATTTAATGATGCAGGATCATGTAGAGGGATATCATGAACTCTCAGCTAAGACAAAAATATTCTTCTCTACTGCTGTTGGCATCTGGGATGCTGACTTCTACGTCAAGGTTGATGATGATGTGCATGTAAACTTAGGTGCTTGTCTCTTCCTTAGACACAATTACTTCCTCTTGAAATTCTTTTGACTCAGTTTTGTTTACTGGTGCATGCATATGACCAAACAGGAATGCTTGCCACTACCCTTGCTCGGCATAAAACGAAACCAAGAACTTATATTGGCTGCATGAAGTCAGGCCCAGTTCTTGCTGATAAGTAATGTTTACTTACTACACTGTTCCAACATGAATTCAAATGCTAGATTTAAAGCACTAATAGAGGCCTGCTTGAACCTGCTCTATTCATATAGGAATGTGAAGTACCATGAACCTGAGTACTGGAAATTTGGGGAGGAAGGAAATAAATACTTCCGTCATGCGACAGGGCAGATATATGCCGTTTCGAAAGATCTTGCGACTTATATTTCAATCAATCAGTATGTTTAATTAATGTTCATGACATACAAAAGGGTGTCTGTTCGTCTAAAGGAAAACTAATGATGCAAGTAATATTTCTCAGGCCTATCCTGCACAAATATGCAAATGAAGACGTGTCACTTGGATCATGGTTCATTGGTTTGGAAGTTAATCACATTGATGAAAGGAACATGTGCTGTGGAACTCCACCAGGTCTGTTTCATTGTAGAGTATTGAACAATGTCTCCTTTACATGTTTGCCCCCTACTTTCTCCTGATTATAACTATGTACTCCCACAGATTGTGAGTGGAAAGGGCAAGCTGGCAATGTCTGTGTAGCATCTTTCGATTGGAGCTGCAGTGGCATATGCAAGTCTGTTGAGAGGATCAAAGATGTACATGCTCGCTGTGGTGAAGGGGATTCAGCAGTTTGGAGTGCTCTTATCTAGCACATACCCTCCTTTGCCCGTAAATATGTAACATACTTGGTAAGCTCTCGTGGTGGACACCTGCATAGGCAACTCCTCAAGTAAACTCGACAAAACCCAAAGATCATGCCCCATGGAATATGATCTGAAACTGCAGAAAACAGGATGTTGACAATGGTAACTTCGGATTGGAAAAATTCTGCAACAACACCTAATTTTGGTCTGTCACTGTTCATGATTTTCGGTGGTGTTAGGAACTCCGAGGTAGGGTTGCAACTGATGTTACTGATCTTACATGTAGGGGGAGAGTTTCTTAGCTGATGCGTATGGAAGCAGAGATCATGTAATGTAGAGGACATTGTTTTATGCAAATTTTGACATTCTTTTGCGAGTTCCGTTCACACATTCTGTCGTTCATGAGAGTGTACCATGCTGTAACATATGAGCCGTGGACAGATGTTGGTTTAGCAAATCTTGTTCCTGTTAGCAGTTATTAGTGGTACAAAGGGCTACCAACGTGCCAAGATCATGGGTTTGGTACCGGATCACTATATTGAGGGAGCGTCTGGATTGAAGGGAAAACGGAGGAAAAGTACAGGAATAGCATTCCTTTGGCAAGTCTTTCTCACCGTTTGGAATACAGAAGTGACAACTTTCTAGAGGTAAAGAACTTTTGGAGGAATTTGAAAATGAGCTTGCTGCTTAATCATTGCGTGTGAAGTTAGCAGCTTTGCTAATCGCCGCGGTGCCACAAGCTCGCAATAGCTGACAGTGCAACAAGGGATTTACCAGTGCCCGGACGGTCCGGAGCGTGTATGCTGCTGTCCCAGCCAGCCAGCCAGCCCACGTCTGCCGCTGCGCCGTATCGCTGCTGCACGCGCACATCCGTCCCTAGTCTGTCTCACTCTGTTCCTGTCCGCCTCGCCCTGTCCCGCACACGCACCCCGGCTGCGCCCACCACTCCTCCCCCCTCCCATGACTCCCTCCTCTCTCCGCATGGACGGGACCCGGGAGCCTAGATGAGGATGAGTACACCCCTGTCCACAGGTCCCCAAGCGCGCCGTGCGCCTCATCTGCCAGGCATCGGCTCGTCGCGCCCCTTTCCCAACGCCTGGGCCGTGTCCCCATGACTCTCTGAACATATCTCTGGAACACGAAACACTTGCAACATAAAATACTTGAATGCAATATAAGTCTGAAGCATATGAAACATTTGGAACATACACTTGCAACATATGTGTGAAACATATACAACATTCAGATAAAACACTTGCAATATGAAAATACTTACTGCAACGTAAGAATGAAACAACTGAAACATTTTGAACATACTCTTACAACATATGTGTGAAACATGCAACATCTAGATCAAAACGTTTATAACATGCGTCTGAAACATATGAAACACTTTGAACAAACTCCTCCGATGAAACACTTTGCAGCATATGCAACATCCAGGTATACTTTTGCAACATCAATATGAAACACTTACAATACAACTCTGAAACATTTGAAACACTTAAAACATACGTTTGCAACATACGCTTTCAGCGCAGCATCTCATTGCTGCTTAGGAATGGAGGCTCGTCAGCATATGAACTTCACCGGTGCAGAGCTCGCCGGTGGCGCGGAGCTCACTGCTCCTGTGGAGAAGGCCACGGTAGGTCCCGTAGAGAAGGCTGCGGCGGGTTCATGCACCGGAGAAGCCCGGGCGGACGGGACGCGCAATGAAGACGGAGGAAGACGGGCTGTCGTGCTCTGTCACGGAGATGCCGACCGACGGAGCAGAGGCGCGATGGAGAGGGAAGCGCAGTGGAGAGCACCGTCGCATAGAGTTGTCGCAGCGCTACGGTGAGGTGAGTTTTTTCTTATTTTTTAAAACGGTTGGATGAGTGGATAGGATGCGGTTGTTGGGCTGCGTTGCGACCCACCATCGGCACCGTCCAAGCGGACAGACGCCTTATACCCAGCATTACCGTTGCAACAATGATCGGCTGATCGGCGGTTAGGAAATAGTAGCAGAAATTTTGCCACCGTTGCGCCCTATCGAGCCGAACCCTGTCGGTGGCAGCCTGATCGGCGGTTAGGAAATAGTAGCAGAAATTTTGCGGAGAGAGGCCCGGTCTGGGGCCTAGGACCATCGCCTTGCTCGCCCGCCTCCTGTGCTGAGCCGAGACCAGGATGGAAACCGAAACGCAGGCGCAAACCAAGGTAAAACGTGAACTGCACAAACATAGAAGGCAGAAAAAAAAATAGTGGCAAGGCCCGGTCTGGGGTCTAGGACCATCGCCTTGCTCGCCCGCCTCCTGTGCTGAGCCAAGACCAGGACGGAAACCGAAACGCATACACAAACCATGGTAAAACGTGAACTACACAAACATGGAAGGCAAAAAAAATAGTGGCAGAACTTTTAACTCTTTATTATTAGCGATAGATATGTGTTTTGATTCCTGTGATAGGAACACCTGTGTTCCAACCACCCCTTTATATCCACTTTCTTCGTTCCAAACCGGCTCTCCTCTTATTCCTACGTTTTAATCAACCCTTTATATCCATTTTCATCCGTTCCTTCCTTTCGTTCCAAACCAGCTCTCTTATTCCTACGTTTTAATCCATTCCTCTGTATTCGGCTTCTTTGTTCTAAACATGCCCCTCATTATTTTCTATTCCTTCGTTCCAAACGGTGCCCTTCAAGGAACTTTCACATCCCTCAAAGAAAACAAATCACATCAACTCAGAAGATCGTCTCACTTCCTCGTGCAAAAGAATCACAAACATGGATCCAAATTAACCTTTTGAGACGCCTTTTCATGAATTAACCTTTTGATGAGGCGCCGTTTCATGTCAAAACACAACGTCTTTAATAGCAAAAGAAGGCATGTGAGAACTTTGCCTATTCTTTCAGAGGGCAGCACGGCCATGTGATTCCAAGATCGGACTTACACGGGGAAACCCCAAGCTCCTTTCAGTGTGCAAAAAACCTGTCAGAACTATCTGTGAGCACTAAATCTCTAACTGTTGGACATGCAGCAATAGAGAGGGAAAAATATCGCCTTGTTAACGATCCAAGACAAAAACTCATGCCAAAAATGATCAACATCTATATTATCAGTCTCTACATGGCCAGCCGGGTGTTCCCATTGTCTTTAGGCCCCTGTACTCTTGTGCTGCTGCAGCTCAATATGGAGGAGAATGCTCTTGATATCTTCATTGGACTCCATAGACTGAAGCTTCTTCTTGAGTTCCTCACAGCCTTTAACCTACAAAGGATTGGAATTGATATCAGAGAAGGTGGTGGAAATGGTAAAAATGAACCAGTAACCACTGGAAAAACCGAAACATCTGACCGCTGGGAAATTAAGGATGCAAATGAATGGCTTACAGTGTCTGCAATCTCGTCGAAATCCAAAGGTGCCACTTGCACTATTTCATCTTCTTTCCAACCAAGCAACATCATGAAACGCTTATCTTCTGGAGAAAGGTGAGCTGGATGGTACTCGTCATCTGGTTCAGTATCCTCTGATAATGAACTTGCTTCCTCATTACCAGATTGGGATCTATTCCACCCATCATCCGAATCTGCAGGTGTTGAGGACAAACTGCCTTCTGTGCTGCCCAATAGGGATGACTGAAATCCTTCATCACCTGTGTCAGCAGGTTCAGATGATGAGTCAGCTTCTCTGCTTTCAACTAGAGGCTGCTGAGGCATCCTGCGCACAACACTTTTCAAGGATGGAATGTGCTCCTCGGTATCAGATAGGTGCCTCTGAGACCCTTCGGAAGAATTTGCTTCTTCACAGAAACACTTCCCATGCCCCGTGCATTTCATCTCAGAATGGAACAAGGAGAAATCATTTTCAAGATTAAGAGAAGAATCCTGCTTCACATTAACTGTGCTCGAACCATTTGAAGCCTTGGTCCGTAGCATCTCAAAGAATCTAACCTTGTCTCTTGCATTTGACTTTCTATCACGAGATGGACCTTGCAGGGGCAGAGGGCGCTCATTGGTGCCAAACTTCAACTTTTGGCTCACCACTGGTTTTTTCTGTGTTTCCATTGAAACCAAAGGAGTTGGAGGACTCACAGGTTTCACAGGGCAGTCTTTGGTGGTGTGTGCAGTACCGTTTTGCTCACGACTGAGAACTTGGAAGCTTCCTGGCTGAGAGAGCTTTGAAACATCTGCTTTAACTGGAGCTCTAGTAGAACCGTTGGCTGACTGTACTTTTAATAGTTGTGAGGTCTTACTAGGACCCGTAGGATCTCCAAGCCTTGTACCTTTTATTTTCAAAGAACTAAGAGCCTGGACAATTATTGAAAGCAATTAGTTAAGCATGTATACTAATTCAGCACTACAGAAGCTCACTAAGTAGAAAACATAATGTGGACAAGCAAAAACCAAAACTGCTTAAGACTTCCAAGTTCGAGTAATGTTTGTAATTTATCCTTCAATGATTCAACGAGGATATGTAAGAACAATCCACATCACAATTATAACTAACAAACAAGGTTGATTTAAACAGGCATAAGACTAAACTTTTTCATGCACATATGTATGATATCATACTAGCTTCAACAAAACTGTAAGTCAAGAATCAGTACTTATGGCATGTAAATGTAGTTTTTTTTATCAGCGATTACACATTGATTGTTTGCAGTAGGAAGGAAACCATGTGCCCCCATGGCCCTCATAAAGGCATAAACTAGTCCAAACAACCATAGCTACAACAGGGCTATCATTCAGTCACCCCAATGTAAGGATTTAGATTGATTGACAATAATGTTATCATTATGAATCAAAACATACACAATACTGAAGTAAATATGTCGATTAGCACCACAGATATTCAACCTTAACAACTAAGGCATCTTCATACTGATGCGAAGCTATTTAAGGTGTAAAGATAAGTAATCTCTGAAAGCATCAGCACTTTGTGCAATGTTCAGCTTATCAGCTAGTAGCAAATATGTTCTAAAAAAAAACTAGTAGCAACTATGTGGAATACTAGATGGAAAGTAATGGAATGTAAATTTTGAGTATGTCAGTAAAATATTTTCATTATATCAAGTTTCTTCTACCTCCCATTTCCTTTTCGATGAAAAATTATTTAGTGTAACTCCAGAATCAATTGTTTCCTTTTTATGTGTTGCTCAATCTAATATATTATCATATGTCCAAAAGGCCTGGTGCAGTTGGTGAATGCTAGCTCGCCGAGTCACCAGGTCCTGGGTTCGAAGCCGTCTCTCTGCAGAATTTCTGCGGGGGTAAGACTTTGCTTCGGTTATTCCCTTCCCCAGACCCCACTCGTGTGGGAGCCTCTGGCACTGGGTCTGCCCTTTTTATGTCCAAAAGGCTGCATGCTCATATGAATGATGGAAGGCATAGATACTTCTAAACAATATTATTCACATTTGTCGGAATTATATTAGGAACTTACCGAAGATTTGCTTGCTGGAGGTGTAATAGGTCTTAGAGTAAGCTGCTTCAAGGTTCTTTCTTCAATCTTCTGAGCCTCAGTCGATAACTACAATGGAAAAGGTACAATCATAACTAAAGCCAAATTTTGAATGGTCAATGTCTAATGAAAAGCACACTGCAAGCATTATCTGTGGTTCACTAGTTACCTGAGGCCTAATGGAAATTCTCAGAGGAGCTTGCATCACTGTCTCTGCCATGCTTAATGCAGTCCCACTGTTTGGCAACACTTCGGTCTGTTTACTAGGAGCAATGTGCAATAGAGAAGAAGTGGCTAGACTTTTCTTCGGATCACTTAATAAAGGAAGATCTGCTAGCATGGAGCTCCAGCCATCAGGAGATATCATAGGTACATTCTGAATTGCGGTGCTGATACCAGGAGATGGGACCTTGCTTATGTTTTGCCTTCCATTTTTGTCCTCTGAACTAAGCTGCGGAAATTCCCGTTCAAAGGTTATGCTAGCAGCATTGCTGGCATTGCTTACAGCATTACTAATAGAAGTATTGCTTACTGAGGTCCGGACAGAAGCATTGCTTATGGAGGTCCCCAAAGCTGCATTTCTAACAGAGTTAACAGTTCCAGTTCCAGTACTAGCAACAGTACTGCTTTTGTCGTTGCTTCTAGAGGAACTAACTGCATTATTTCTAGAGGTGCTACCACTGCCTTTGTTCCATGTGTCTGCCTTTGAGCGGGTACGATTCATCCTATCCCTTTCAGATTTGCATGTGCTAAAGGACTTGAAATCATCACAAACTGCAGCAGCCGGCCTACTCTCCCAATCACGGGAATCAAAGTCCCTCTGCCGATCCCTGTCCTTGAATTTTCTGAAATTGAAATAGTCCCTTGACTTCCCCATTCCATCCCGGTCAGGCCGGCGAGATCCATTCGAGCCTGAACTTCTCCCTGATGATGATTGCTGGGAACCATGGTCACGGTAATGTTCAGATGAATGGTTTCTCAATGAACCACCTGCAGCTTGATAATCTATAGCATCCAAGAAAAATACTTGTTATTGGTATAAATAACAGTTTTGCAACACAAAAACAAAATGGTGCTTATAGTTGATTGACATGTAGGACACTTCGATAAACATTCACTGTAATGTCACTTTGATGAACGAATAAAACAAAGCAGTAGAAACTGCCTCTAAATTGCAGTCACGGTAGCAAGATTAAATGCATATGCAAACAAAACACTGTTCCTATAAATATAAATCTTTTGATGATTAATGCATGTGAAGCACAAGAACAAATCAAAAGCATCATTTTTCAGTTTTCACAAGCGTTATTTGGTTACCCCAATTATACTATGATGAAGTTTAGAACCTACCAATCCTAATGTGGCGTTACAATTGCATTACATTACTATCTATAGCACAGCAGCCACAGCTAGCTGACAACAATACACTCAAAATTCGCAAGGCTGGTGGAGTTTACCTGAGTGGGAGGAAGCTGTAGCCCAGATGTTGGCAGCGCCTGCTGCCTTGTCACGCTGCATCCATCCTGGCTTCAACATCGGTGTGTCCTGCTCCATGGCTGCAGGCACCACTCAACGTCCACCCACCAGCCACGGTTGAGAGGCCGGGCCAGGGGTGGACCTCCCGTAGGGCATGGGGGGGTTCAGTTGAACCCAAAATTGCCGGGGAAGAAAAACTGCACCCGCCCGCACCTGGGTGGATTGATTGCTTCTGCGCGCTTGAGAGGGAAGACCTAAACCGCGGATGGAAAGCCTCGGCTAGATGAGATTACTCGATTGCATTAGCAGGGACCGCCAAGAAGCAAACGAATCCGTCCAGTACAAGGGAAGGGACGACGCCTCCCGGTGATTGGGAGGAGGGTGAGGGCACGGCCGGCCTGCCGTCGATTGCCGGCCGGCGGCGAGGCTGCCAATGGTGACGAGCCGCGGCGGGAAGAACCCTATATAGCTAGATTAAACCCCTTCCGGGCTAGGTCTTAGGGCGCACCCCACCACAAGACAAGACGAGCGCCTCGGATTAAACTCTCTAATAAGAAATCAATCAAATCAAAGGAGGAAAATATCTGCGCGGGGATGAACCCTGCCCCTGCGGATGAAGAACCCGGCGGCGGCGGCGGCGGCGGCGGCGGCGAGATTAGTCGTATTGAATTGGCAGTTTCTTTCGGCGAGTCGCTTGGCTCGGCGGCTTCGGTGCTGGGGCGACAGGGGGCACGGGGGACTATGGAGCGCAAGGAAGACAACAGAAATATATAATTTGCAAAAGGGTTACTAATATATTCGTGGGTTTTATATAATCTGGATACCCTTCAACTCCGATGAATATGAACCAGGGTTGGTTGCTGGAGATGGAGAGACAAACGAACACTTACCTCTTCCCATATAAATGCTACACTGTTTTTAAGAATCGTTCATACATATTGTGTTGTATATAGAGTATATACATGAATAAACCGATACAATTATTGATAATACTGGTCGAATAAGGACATATTTGAATCCATTGCGATTATAATAATAATTGGCTAAGATAGTCTAATTGTAATTCAAACGGACTGTGTCATAGGGTGGATCAGACTACAGTAATCCTATAATCTAGGTGAGACCTAATTTTTTGTGATTATAGGTGTTTTTCACTTTAACCAATTAGAGATGGGCATTCAGTTTCGGTTCGTCGGTTCTTGAAGAAATTTGTTCTAGAAAAGGAACCGATCAATTTTGAAAAATTCTAGAAATTAAGATTTTTTATTATTTCGGCTCAGTTTCGAACCAGGTTTTAAAGCAAATTTTGACAACACTATCTCATTTTAGATAATAATAGTGATAAGAGAACAATAATAATATGGTAATATAAATAAATACATAACAGTTCAAACACAAGACATCACGCATAAACCAAATACAGTCTTACAAAATGCAAGTAAGTTAAGTATAATTCATGAATTTCGGTTAGTTTGGTTAACTGAGAGTAGGAATCGAATTTTATTTGGCTCCTTAATATCCGGAACCAACTAGGGAACTGATTATTTTTGTTCTAGTTCTTTTGGTTCTGGTTATTTTGCTTTGATTTTTCGGTTTCAGTTAATTATGCCCACCCCTATTACGGATGAGCAATCAAGGTTGTAGTGTGTCGAGTGTCGTGGCAAGTTTGCCTTGGCCGATCTCACCTTCGCATGGGAAGAGATAACGCTAGTGGATCAAGATAAGTGGCTGAAAGAAACCTGGTTAGAGTTAAAAGGTCTTGATGGCTAGAGGGGGGTGAATAGCCTTTCAAAATTTTCTACAAAGACAAACTAAACAAGTTTATCAATATAACAAATAGCGAGATGCGAGTTTTGTTTAGCCTACGGGGTGTTTGCAAGCCACCTAACCAATTCACAATTCTAGTATTTGCACTCAACCGTCAAACCGAGAAGGTAACTACAACTACAACTAGCAAGCTACACAAAGGATCTACTAAAACAAAGCTAACTAGCTAGCAAAGATAACTAAGAAAGTAATGTGGAGTTGAGTTAGGAGAGTTTCACCGAGGGGCGAAGTAATGAGCCAACCAATATGATCAACAATGAATACCAAGACAACCGAACACCAGGATCAATCAATCACAATATGAAAGTGATAACACGAAGATTTATCCCGAGGTTCACGTGCTTGCCGGCACGCTAGTCCCCATTGTGTCCCTCTTCACCACGTGGTTCGGTGGCTAATCGGTCACACACTGAGCCTCTCAAAAGGCGCCACAAGAACCTACCAAATGGCAAA
The DNA here is from genome assembly GCA_038087645.1 of Saccharum hybrid cultivar R570. Lineage (NCBI taxonomy): Eukaryota > Viridiplantae > Streptophyta > Magnoliopsida > Poales > Poaceae > Saccharum > Saccharum hybrid cultivar. Next base: position 1,116,207 of record JAQSUU010000191.1, on the reverse strand, counting down.
AGGTTACAAATGACACGAGCAATTCACTGATATTGCCTTTGGCGCTTCGCCGAGGTAGGCATAAACCCCTCACAATCACCGGAGGTGGCCAAGAACAATCACCAACTCTTGCCAACGTCTCCAAGCTGCTTCAAGCCGTCTAGGTGGCGGCAACCACCAAGAGAAATAAGAATCCCGCAGCAAATCAACCACCAAGTGCTAACTAGATGCAATCTCACAATGTAAATGCACTTGGATCACTCAATCTCACTTCGAATATGCAAAGAAGCAAGAGAGATGAGTGGGAGGATGAAAGCCCAAGTTTGGTTTTGGTAATTAATGACATCAAGTTGCTAATGCTATTGTGTTAAGTGTTTTGAGTTAGGCATAAGCAACGCATGTGATGAAAGTGTACGTGGCAAGGAGTGGTGGCCACAAGATCACAAAGAAATGGTGCATGGACATGAAATGACGATCATGGTGGAGATGCACATAATATGATGAGCTTGATGATCAAGTGGAGGAGAAAGATCTAAGAGCGCAAGGCAAAGGTATAACCATAGGGTTTTCCTTTTGCCGGTCTAAGTTGAGTAGAGAAGTGATTGACCGGATTTAGGATACATAGTCGACTATCAAGAGGGGCAATCACGGTTGGCTCGGGAATCAAGTGCCACTAGATCAATGTCTTGAGCATATGCATTAGGATCTAGTTGAGAACTAACATAACGCCTTGGAAAATGTTTGTGAAATGCTAACACACATGCACTTTGTGGTGTACACTTGGTGGTGTTAGCACTTTTGCGAAGGCGGTGGTGTTTGAGCGGTAATAAGGGGTTTGGGGTTCGCTCTCCCTCCCGCCGAGCGTGCGAGCGCGGGATTCAGGCGTTTTCGAGAAAATGAAATGCCTATTTTCTATTGCGCCGGAGGCGAGAAAAGGTGGCGAAAGTCCGAAATATTTTTCACTGAAAAACGGCGATCGGACGCTGCACCGGACGCGGTCTCGGTTTGACCGGACGCGTCCGGTCAGTTCAACGCAGCGCGAGCTCTAGGGTTTGTGACCGGACGCGGGTCTGGCCTGACCAGCGCGTCCGGTCAGTACAACTGAGCGTAAGAGAGAAGCGCGCGACCGGCGCGTCCGGTCCTTCACGGGACCGGAGCGTCCGGTCAGGCGTCCAGGAACACAGAGCGAAGCGGAGTGACGATCGGACGCGCGGCGCGTCCGGTCACGTACGATCGGACGCGTCCGGTCGTAGCTGGAGCTTACTGGAACGCGACCGGACGCTGGCACTGTCGCGTCCGGTCACTCGTTGAGCGCGTCCGGTCACGTGTGATCTGACGCGTCCGGTCTCAACGGGAGCTTACTGGAACGCGACCGGACGCTGGGACTGTCGCGTCCGGTCACTCGGTTCAGCGCGTCCGGTCAGGGCAACGGCTAGTTCTGACGCGCACAGTTCACGGTTGTCGTGTAGTGACCGGACGCGTCCGGTCACCCTGACCGGAGCGTCCGGTCAGCACGATTTTCGCTGCGTCGTCCGTAACGGCTAGCTGCGTACCCCTTCGTTATAAATAGAGGATGTCCGGGGTTTGAGGGCAACTCTTGCATATTTTGAGATATAGAGACATCCTTTGAGCTAGAGAACAACCCCTCCACTCATCTCTTTGATCGATTGCACATCTTGAGTGAGATTGAGTGAGATTCAAGTGCATTGCTTGAGAGTTGCATTCTAGAGGCACTTGATCTTCGAGTTGCTGCAGATTTCTCGTTACTCTTCCGTGTTTCCCGACACGGTAGACGGCTTGGAGCAGCGGAGGTGATTGAGCTCGCAATTGGAGATTGTTGGAGCCTTCACCAAGTGTTGTAAGGGGTTCTTGATCCTTCCTCGCGGGAGTTCGCAAATTGGATACTCTAGTGGAGCTCGTGGCTTGGAGGATCCCCATCTTGTGTGCGGTTGTGCGGCGCCCGTCGAGGGCTCAACTCTTGATAGTTGATTAGCTCGCGAACCGACAAGTGGGTGCATCGCCACAACGAGGAGTAGCTTGCCGGGAAGCAAGTGAACCTCGGGATAAATTCTTGTGTCATTCTCTTCCCAAGGATTTCTCTTGTATGATTGATTGATTGGTACTTCTCATCTCTACACGGCGGTATAATCACTCGAAGCTCTTCTCTCGTTTTACATCTTGTATCTAGCTTGTTGTTGTTGTAGTGTTTAGTGGATAGCCTTGTACTAGACTTGTGTAGGTGGCTTGCTTAATTAGTTAGAGCTAGTGCATTTTGATCCGCCACCTTTTATACTAACTTGTGGTTAAGTAATTCTTGTAGAAGTTTTAATTAGGCTATTCACCCCCCCCCTCTAGCCATTCGGACCTTACAAGTGGTATCGGAGCCGAGGCATCGTTTATTTGAGGCTTAACAACCTACGGTGAAAAAGAAATGGCTCAATTAAGCTTGCACATCAACAACACCAAGAAGGCACCTCACTTTGATGGCACAAATTATGCATATTGGAAGGTTAAGATGACCGCACACCTCAAGTCAATAAATAGAGAAGTGTGGAAGGTCACCGAAACAAAATTTGAGGTTGCTAATCCGGAAGTACCTACACCGGTGGAAGAGAAGAAACTCCAATGCAATGACATTGCCATTAGTGCTCTTCATGAGGCACTAGATGACAAGACCTTTGAGCAAGTGAAGAACATTGAGATCGCTCATGATGCTTGGGCCAAGCTAGAAGAAACATTTGAGGGCACCGAAGGCACAAAGACCGCTAAAGCATATATCTTGCAAGAAAAATTTTCAAGCTTCAAGATGCAAGAAGATGAGAGTGTACCGGAAATGTTTCATAGATTGCAAGTCATTGTAAATGAGCTCAAGGCACTTGGTGAGGAGGTCAAGGACAACCAATTCTCTATGAAGTTCTTGAGAAGCTTGCCCAAGAGATTTGATACATTGATCACCGTGCTAGTGAGGACTACATTGAAGGATTCAACTCCTCAACAAATATTTCAAGAGGTAATGACCGATGATTCATATAGAGAAGATGATGAGAAGGATGAGTTGGTCAAGAAGAAGAAGAAGGAAAATGAGAAGAAGGATGATGATAAGAAGAAGAGTGTGGCATTCAAAGCCACCACATTCAAGGGCAAATCCAAGATTGAATCATCAAGTGAAGAAGACTCAAGCTCTTGTGATAGTGATGACATTGATGAGAAGATGGCTCTCTTTGTCAAGCAATTTGGCAAATTCATGAAGAAGAAGGGCTATCATGCAAGAAGGAGAAAGAACTCATCTAAGAAGAATGAGCATACCATGAGATGCTTTAGATGCCATAGCAAAGATCATCTCATTGCAAAGTGTCCTTATGATAGTGATGATGAAGATGCTATCAAGAAGGAGAGGAAGAAGCAAAAGAAGAAGCAAGAAAAGAAGGAGAGCTCTCATAAAAAGAAGAATGATTCTCATGTTGCTACATGGGATAGTGATGATTCCTCAAGTGATGATGAGGATGACTACAAGAGCAAGAAGAAGGGACATGCTAGCATTGCCATCCAAGAGAAGGTCTCTCTCTTCGACACTCCATCGTGCTTCATGGCTAAGGCCGCTAAGGTATCATCCGATGATGAGAGTGATCATGATAATGCTAGTGATAGTGATAGTGATGAAGAAGAATTCACTAAAGATGAACTAATCACTATGCTAGAAGATTGCACTCAACACTTTAAAGAATCTAGAAAGGAGTGCAAGGGCTTACTTAAGGAAAAGAAAAACCTTATGCAAGAACTTGATGAGCTTAGGGCATCTTATGAGAGTCTAAAGGTAGACCATAAGAAGCTTCAAAAGTCTCACACTAAGCTTGAAGAAGCTCATTCCTCTCTAGCTGAAAAATGTGAGAACATGCCAACTAATGTTGAAAAAGCTAAAACTTGCAACATAGGCATATCATGTGATATAATTGATGAATCTTTACATAAGCCTATTGTTGTTTCCACTAACCCTCCATGTAGCTCATCTACATCATCATCATCTAGTAGTGACGGTTTCACTTGTGACTCCACACTAATAGTTGAGAATGAAATTCTCAAGAAGGAGGTAAAAGAGCTCAATCACACCTTAGCTAAGGCTTATGGTGGTGAGGACCGCTTGCTTATGTGCTTGGGTAGCCAAAGGGCTTCTCTCTATAAAGAGGGATTGGGCTATAACCCCAAGAAAGGCAAGGTCGCTTTTGCTCCTCACAAGACTCGTTTTGTGAAGAACAATGGTAGCTATTGCAAAAGTTGCAAGCAAGTTGGTCACATAGAGCAACATTGCGTGAACAAGAAATCCAATGCTAAAGTATCCTCAATTAAGTTTGATTCTTTCTATATACTTACCAAGGGTACAAATGGTGTTCATGCTAAGTTCATTGGTGCACCATGGATGGGCTCAAAGAAGAAAGCTATTTGGGTACCAAAGAGCTTAGTCTCTAACCTTGGAGGACCCAAACAAGTTTGGGTACCTAAAAAGAATTGATCTTGTCTTGTAGGTCAATTACAAAGCCGGAGGAAGGCATTGGGTGCTTGATAGTGGGTGCACTCAACATATGACCGGGGATTCTTGTATGTTTAAATCAATTGATACTAGTCAAAATGGTGGTTTTGATGCTATCACTTTTGGCAACAACAAGAAAGGCAAGGTCAAGGGGCTTGGTAAAATTGCTATCTCAAATGACATGAGCATATCTAATGTGTTGCTAGTTGAGAGCTTAGATTTCAATCTTTTATCGGTGGCACAACTTTGTGATCTTGGCTTCAAGTGCACATTTGGTAGTGATAATGTTGAAGTCATAAGTGTTGATGGATCAAACTTGATATTCAAAGGATTTAGAAATGGTAGTTTATACTTGGTTGACTTCAATGATAGTGAGACACAATTGACATCATGCTTGCTTAGTAAATCTAGTATGGGTTGGTTATGGCATAGAAGGCTTGGTCATGTTGGAATAAAACAATTGAACAAACTTTTGAGGCATGACTTAGTTAGAGGATTGAAGGATGTCACCTTTGAGAAGGATAAACTATGTAGTGCTTGTCAAGCCGGCAAACAAGTTGGAAATACACATCCTAGTAAAAGTGAAATGAGCACATCAAAGGCATTTGAGTTATTGCACATGGACTTGTTTGGGCCAACAACATACACTAGCATTGGTGGCAACAAGTATGGCTTTGTGATAGTGGATGACTACACTAGATACACTTGGGTGCTCTTTCTTTATGACAAGAGTGATGTTTATGATCTATTCAAGTCTTTTGTCAAGAGGGTACAAAATGAGTTTGAGATTACCATCAAGAAGATTAGAAGTGACAATGGTAGTGAGTTTAAGAACACAAGAATTGAAGATTTGTGTGATGATCTTGGTATTGGACATCAATTCTCACCAACATACACTCCTCAATCCAATGGTGTAGTTGAAAGGAAAAATAGAACCTTGATTGATATGGCTAGATCAATGCTTAGTGAATACAGTGTGAGTCATTCATTTTGGAGTGAAGCTATCAACACGGCTTGCTATTGTAGCAACCGTCTCTATTGCCATGGGAAGCTTGGAAAGACACCATATGAGCTATTGAATGGAAGAAAGCCCAACATTGCATACTTTAGAGTGTTTGGTTGCAAATGCTATATTCTTAAGAAAGGCACTAGATTGAGCAAGTTTGAAAAGAAATGTGATGAAGGGTTCTTACTTGGTTATTCTACCACAAGCAAATCATATAGAGTTTGGAATCTCACAAATGGCACCTTGGAAGAAGTTCATGATATTGAGTTTGATGAAACCCAAGGGTCTCAAAATGAAGCTCAAAACCTTGATGATGTGAGAGGAGATCAATTATCAAATGCAATGAAGAACATGGACATTGGTGATATAAGGCCGATGCAAGTTGATGATGATGATATTCATGTAATCAACCAAAGTGTGCAAATTAATACAAATCAAGCAAGCTCTAGTGGTTCTCATGATGAAGCTCAAGTTCAAGGTCAAGCTAGTGGAAGCAATCAACTCCCAATACTCCAACCTACTAATATTGCAAGAGATCATCCATTGGATCAAATCATTGGTGGAATTCAAAGTGGTGTTCAAACTAGATCAAAGCTAGCATCCTTTTGTGAGTACTACTCATTTGTGTCACTTGAAGAACCTAAGAAAATAGAAGATGCATTGAAAGATTCCGATTGGGTAAATGCCATGCATGAAGAGCTAAACAACTTCACTAGAAATCAAGTTTGGAAACTTGTTGAAAGGCCAAAGAACTATAATGTGATTGGTACTAAGTGGGTCTTTAGAAACAAGCAAGATCAAGATGGTGTAGTTGTAAGAAACAAAGCAAGATTGGTAGCACAAGGTTACACACAAGTTGAAGGTCTTGACTTTGGAGAGACATATGCACCGGTTGCAAGATTGGAGGCTATTAGAATCTTATTAGCATATGCTTGTGCACACAACATTAAGCTCTATCAAATGGATGTCAAGAGTGTATTTCTCAATGGCTACATCAATGAAGAAGTTTATGTTGAGCAACCTCCCGGTTTTGAAGATGACAAGAAGCCTGACCATGTTTACAAGCTAAAGAAGGCATTGTATGGTTTGAAGCAAGCACCTAGAGCATGGTATGAGAGGTTGAGGGACTTTCTCCTCTCTAAAGGGTTCAAGATGGGAAAGGTTGACACCACTCTCTTCACCAAGAAGCTTGGAAATGACTTGTTTGTGTTGCAAATCTATGTTGATGATATTATCTTTGGATCAACTAACCAAGACTTTTGTGAAGAGTTTGGAAATATGATGGCTAATGAGTTTGAAATGTCTATGATTGGAGAGCTTAGTTACTTCCTTGGACTTCAAATCAAGCAAATGAAGAATGGCACTTTTGTAAGTCAAGGCAAGTACATCAAGGACATGATTAAGAAGTTTGGATTGCAAGAAGCTAAGCCAATGAGCACACCAATGGGCACTAATGATCAATTGGGTATTGATGCTAGTGGCAACATGGTAGATCAAAAACAATACCGATCCATGATTGGAAGTTTGCTCTATGTCACCGCTTCTAGGCCGGATGTGATGTTTAGTGTATGCAAGTGTGCAAGATATCAAGCTTCACCTTGAGAAAGTCACTTGAAAGCAACCAAGAGAATATTGAGATATCTCAAGGACACTCATGATGTTGGATTATGGTATCCCAAGGGGTCTAATTTTGAGTTGATTGGATATTCGGACTCCGACTATGGTGGATGCAAGATTGATAGAATGAGCACAAGTGGCACTTGTCAATTGCTTGGAAGGTCTCTTGTTTCATGGTCATCAAAGAAACAAAATAGTGTTGCACTATCTACTGCCGAGGCCGAATACATTAGTGCCGGTAGTTGTTGTGCACAATTGCTTTGGATGAAAGCCACCTTGAATGACTTTGGAATCAAATACAAGAATGTGCCTTTATTTTGTGATAATGAGAGTGCTATCAAGATGACACAAAATCCGGTTCAACATTCAAGAACAAAGCACATTGACATAAGGCATCACTTCATAAGAGACCATCAACAAAAGGGTGATATTAGCATTGAAAGCATTGGCACTGAAGATCAACTAGCTGACATATTCACAAAGCCACTTGATGAAAAGAGATTTTACAAGTTGAAGAATGAATTGAACATACTTGACTTCTCCAACTTGAAATGAGTGTACCCCCACATTCTTATATGACATGCCTCTCCTCCAACATAGCAAGGTAAAGTTGTTTGGCATTTCATTCATACTTTGCTAAGGACATGTTTAGAACATATAGACATATTTGCATGACAAATAGGCTCATTCATGAAAATTAAATGATTTTGATGTATATATGGTACCACTATTGCTTCTGTGTTTGATTGATCTAGTGGCAGCATATGACATGTTTGTGGGCTTGCAAACCTAGTGTTAAATCTAGTAAACGAGCTCATGATGTGTAATTCAACATGGTCAAGATAACCCTTATACTTTATGAGGTGTGAAAAAGCTTGTCCTTGGATCAAACCGAATTACATATTCTAGGCAAGTGATCTAGATTGAACCATAATTTGGACTCCCTCATATTGATTGACTTATCTCTCACTAAATCGGCACCTTTTTGGTGATTGTTGACAAAGGAGGAGAGAAAAGTCACAAAGATAGAAAAGTCACAAAGATAAAAAGTTAAGTTACTAAGGGGGAGAGAAAGCAAAAGATATAACTTTGGGAAGAGAAACTAAAATTGAGCACACAAGTAGGGGGAGCAAGCTCATGAATTATTTGTTGCATTTATATGTGCATTAACATGATGAAATGTTGCATTGCAAAGTTTAATTTCGATATTCATGATTGAATGGTGTATGCTAGATATAGAACTTGAATGATGTTTTGTTAAGAGTAGCTTTACATGTGGTATCTAGACACCTTTGCTTTTAATGTTGATCTCACAAAGTACTTTAGTGTTTGTGATCTTTACAAGTGATGTATTACAAGTGGTGTCTAGCTACTTCGATGCTAAGGATGGTATATAAAGGCAACTCCGATTGGTATCACGCTTCAAAGGTCCATTCTATATACCTTAGCATCAATTTGATAGTAGTAACTCTCCCAAAATTCAAATCCATACATATGTGCACAATTGAACCAAACTCATAGAAGCACATATGTAGGGGGAGCTAATACTATCGAAATTGAAAATTGATTTCATTTCATATCTTTGTGATGGTTGTCATCAATTACCAAAAAGGGGGAGATTGAAAGCCCAAGTTTGGTTTTGGTAATTAATGACATCAAGTTGCTAATGCTATTGTGTTAAGTGTTTTGAGTTAGGCATAAGCAACGCATGTGATGAAAGTGTACGTGGCAAGGAGTGGTGGCCACAAGATCACAAAGAAATGGTGCATGGACATGAAATGACGATCATGGTGGAGATGCACATAATATGATGAGCTTGATGATCAAGTGGAGGAGAAAGATCTAAGAGCGCAAGGCAAAGGTATAACCATAGGGTTTTCCTTTTGCCGGTCTAAGTTGAGTAGAGAAGTGATTGACCGGATTTAGGATACATAGTCGACTATCAAGAGGGGCAATCACGGTTGGCTCGGGAATCAAGTGCCACTAGATCAATGTCTTGAGCATATGCATTAGGATCTAGTTGAGAACTAACATAACGCCTTGGAAAATGTTTGTGAAATGCTAACACACATGCACTTTGTGGTGTACACTTGGTGGTGTTAGCACTTTTGCGAAGGCGGTGGTGTTTGAGCGGTAATAAGGGGTTTGGGGTTCGCTCTCCCTCCCGCCGAGCGTGCGAGCGCGGGATTCAGGCGTTTTCGAGAAAATGAAATGCCTATTTTCTATTGCGCCGGAGGCGAGAAAAGGTGGCGAAAGTCCGAAATATTTTTCACTGAAAAACGGCGATCGGACGCTGCACCGGACGCGGTCTCGGTTTGACCGGACGCGTCCGGTCAGTTCAACGCAGCGCGAGCTCTAGGGTTTGTGACCGGACGCGGGTCTGGCCTGACCAGCGCGTCCGGTCAGTACAACTGAGCGTAAGAGAGAAGCGCGCGACCGGCGCGTCCGGTCCTTCACGGGACCGGAGCGTCCGGTCAGGCGTCCAGGAACACAGAGCGAAGCGGAGTGACGATCGGACGCGCGGCGCGTCCGGTCACGTACGATCGGACGCGTCCGGTCGTAGCTGGAGCTTACTGGAACGCGACCGGACGCTGGCACTGTCGCGTCCGGTCACTCGTTGAGCGCGTCCGGTCACGTGTGATCTGACGCGTCCGGTCTCAACGGGAGCTTACTGGAACGCGACCGGACGCTGGGACTGTCGCGTCCGGTCACTCGGTTCAGCGCGTCCGGTCAGGGCAACGGCTAGTTCTGACGCGCACAGTTCACGGTTGTCGTGTAGTGACCGGACGCGTCCGGTCACCCTGACCGGAGCGTCCGGTCAGCACGATTTTCGCTGCGTCGTCCGTAACGGCTAGCTGCGTACCCCTTCGTTATAAATAGAGGATGTCCGGGGTTTGAGGGCAACTCTTGCATATTTTGAGATATAGAGACATCCTTTGAGCTAGAGAACAACCCCTCCACTCATCTCTTTGATCGATTGCACATCTTGAGTGAGATTGAGTGAGATTCAAGTGCATTGCTTGAGAGTTGCATTCTAGAGGCACTTGATCTTCGAGTTGCTGCAGATTTCTCGTTACTCTTCCGTGTTTCCCGACACGGTAGACGGCTTGGAGCAGCGGAGGTGATTGAGCTCGCAATTGGAGATTGTTGGAGCCTTCACCAAGTGTTGTAAGGGGTTCTTGATCCTTCCTCGCGGGAGTTCGCAAATTGGATACTCTAGTGGAGCTCGTGGCTTGGAGGATCCCCATCTTGTGTGCGGTTGTGCGGCGCCCGTCGAGGGCTCAACTCTTGATAGTTGATTAGCTCGCGAACCGACAAGTGGGTGCATCGCCACAACGAGGAGTAGCTTGCCGGGAAGCAAGTGAACCTCGGGATAAATTCTTGTGTCATTCTCTTCCCAAGGATTTCTCTTGTGTGATTGATTGATTGGTACTTCTCATCTCTACACGGCGGTATAATCACTCGAAGCTCTTCTCTCGTTTTACATCTTGTATCTAGCTTGTTGTTGTTGTAGTGTTTAGTGGATAGCCTTGTACTAGACTTGTGTAGGTGGCTTGCTTAATTAGTTAGAGCTAGTGCATTTTGATCCGCCACCTTTTATACTAACTTGTGGTTAAGTAATTCTTGTAGAAGTTTTAATTAGGCTATTCACCCCCCCCTCTAGCCATTCGGACCTTACAGAGGAGAGTTGCTTAGCTCAAAGTGCTCACAAGTATGTCAAATGGTCAAGAGATAGAGCCTTGATCCGGCCAACGAGTATTTATAGACGTACCCCTTCGAATATAGCCGTTAGAAACTTGAAACAGCCGAAGTCGCACTGACCGGACGCGCTGGTCAAACTGACCGGACGCGCCGATCACACAGCGACTACGCTCGTGAACCACCGACCGGACGCGCTCGTTGCGTGGATCAGACACGCTGGGATCGACTGGACACGCTGGTCCCATAATGGATCGGACGCGCTGGTCAAGCAGAGGCCGCAATCCAACGAAATAGTGATCGGACGCGCTACAGAACTGACCGGACGCCACAGTACCAGCGTCCGGTTGGAGTCCAGTAAGCTCCCTGAACGACTGGACGCGTCCGGTCAACAGTGACCGGACACGTCACCGCGTCCAATCAAAAACAGAAACACACGCAGATGCTGAACACTGACCGAACGTGTCCGGTTAAACAGAGACCGCGTCCGGTCACCTCTGTGACCTCCGTTCGTCTCCGTTTCTTTTCTGACTTCCGGCGTAGTGGAAAAAAGTCATTTCAACTCCTTGAAAATGCCTGAATCACGCCTCGCAAGCTCGACGGGAGGGAGAGAGGACCCCAAACCCTCTCTACCACTCAAACTCCACCGCCTTTATAAACGTGCTAACACCACCAAGTGATCTCGTCATGTGTGAGTGTGTTAGCATTTTTACAATCATTTTTCGAGGCGATATTAGTTCTATCCAAATGCATATGATTATGAAATACACACCTAGAGGCACTTAGGAGTTCAATAGCCACGTCATTCCCCTCTTTATAGTACGGCTATCTAACATATAATGTAACCACACCCACTAGGTGTCTTGGTTAATAAAACACAACCCTTAAGCATATACCTTTGCCTTGATCACGTAGGGTTGCGTCCAAATTCAAGTGTGGCCATCATGATCACCATGTCCATCTTGCCACCAACCTTGGAATGTACTAATCCTCATATGCTACATACAACTTAGGCATAGGATTAGTACTTATGCATTGTCACTAATTACCAACACCAAACATAGGACTTTCAATCTCTCCCTTGTTGGTAATTGGTGACAACCCTTTCACAAAGATATTATGATAAAAATTTTATTGAACCCATGTCACATTGTCCAAGTATATTACCATGTGTAAGAATTATGGACAAGTGATCATGAATTCAAATTGATAGCAATGGCTCCCCCTACATGTATGCTATATGTTTGGATTTAGGAAGCATACATGCTTAGATAGGAAAAATATAAGAGCATTGACTACCAATAGGTGCTAAGTGTTTTAGATTATAGACCTTTGAAACGTGATACCATCGGAGTAGCGATAAATACCATCTTAGCATCTTGTGTAGTTAGATACCACTTAGAAAAGCACAAACATAACTAGAAACCTCGTGAGATCAACATTATAAGCAAGACTCTAGTACCACTTTGAAAAACATGAAGCAAGAAAAATCTAACTACTTCCTATTTATGCTAGTACCCTAATATACCATTCAAATTATACTAGCAAGTCACCACACAAGCAAAGTATTAGAGAAAAAGAAATGCATAACTATGCATCATACATATGAAGTGCACATGAAAATGCAACATTCATGTTTAAGAGCTTGCTCCCCCTACTTGTGTGCTCGAAATTTTAGTTGATCCCATTCTTTTATCAATTGTCCCTTTTAGGTTTTCTTCCCCTTTAGAATCTATCTTTGTGAACAATATTTTCTCCCCCTTTGGCACCAATGACCACAAGGAACCAATTTTAGATAGATTATCATGTTGAATTATGGGGTGAGGATCAAGTTTGTGATTCAACCTAGATTGCTTGCATAAATAAAATGCTTCGGTTTGATCCAAGGGCAAGCTTCTTCACACCTCACTAGAAGGGTTATCATGCACCATGTTGAAGTAAATATTTAGATAAGTTTTCTAGATTAAACACTTAGGATCACAAGCTACTTAAACAAGTTATATGCTACCACTAGATCATACAAGTCATGGAAACAATAGTGGCACCATATAAACTTCAAAATTATTTGATTTTCATGAATGAGCCTAGAACATGTAAATTATGACTAGATGCACTAACCAAGTCCTTAGTATAGAATGTATGACATGTCAACCAATTGTACCTTAGGGCTCGAAGGAGAGGCATGTCATATATGGGGTGCATCAACTCATGTTAGAGAAGTCAAGTATGTTCAACTCATTCTTTAGCTTGTGAAATCTCTTCTCATCAAGTGGCTTGGTGAATAGATCGGCTAATTGATCTTCGGTGCCCACATTCTCAATTGCAATGTCACCCTTTTGTTGATGATCTCTAATGAAATGATGACGAACATCAATATGCTTTGTTCTTTGATGTTGAACCGGATTGTTGGTTAGCTTCACGACACTTTCATTGTCACATAGCAATGACACATTCTTGAAGTTGATTCCAAAATCTTTCAATGTTGCCTTCATCTACAAGATTTGTGCACAACAACTACCCGCGGCGATGTATTCGGCCTCGGCGGTAGATAGTGCAATACTATTTTTCTTCTTGGATGACCATGAGACAAGTGATCTTCCCAACAATTGACAAGTTCCAGAAGTGCTCTTTCTCTCAACTTTGTCACCGGCATAGTCAGAATCCGAATATCCAACTAGCTCAAAGCTTGCACCTTTAGGATACCATAATCCAACATCTTGTGTATGCTTTAAGTACCTCAATATTCTTTTTATTGCCTTCAAATGACTTTCTCTTGGTGAGGCTTGAAATCTTGCACACATGCATACACTAAACATTACATCGGGCCTTGATGCCGTCACATAGAGTAGGCTACCAATCATTGATCTATATAGCTTTTGATCCACCATGTTGCCACTCTTGTCACTATCCAAGCTTCCATTAGTGCTCATTAGAGTAGTAATTCTTTTTGCATCTTCCATACCAAACTTCTTTAGCATATCCTTTATGTATTTGGTTTGGCTTACAAATGTTCCTTCCTTCATTTGTTTGATTCGAAGTCTAAGAAAGAAACTAAGTTCACCAATCATTGACATTTCAAATTTCTTTGCCATCATTTTCCCAAACTCATCACAATAATATTGATTGGTTGAACCGAATATGATATCATCAACATATATTTGTAACACAAATAAGTCTTTCCCAATCTTCTTGGTGAAGAGAGTAGTATCCACTTTGCCCATGACAAATCCTTTGAATAGCAAGAAATCTCTTAATCTTTCATACCATGCTCTAGGTGCTTGCTTCAATCCATACAAAGCTTTTATCAATTTGTAGACATGATTGGGTTTCTTGTCATCTTCAAAACTAGGAGGTTGCTCCACATACACTTTTTCTTGAATGTACCCATTGAGAAATGCACTCTTCACATCCATTTGATATAGCTTGATATTGTGAGCACAAGCATAGGCAAGTAAGATCCTAATTGCTTCCAATCTTGCAACTGGGGCATATGTTTCACCAAAGTTAAGACCCTCTATTTGTGTGTAACCTTGAGCCACTAGTCTTGCTTTGTTCCTTACTACTATCCCATCTTGATCTTGCTTGTTACGAAAAACCCCATTTTGTTCCAATGATATTGTGATCACTAGGCCTTTCAACTAGTTCTCATACTTCATTTCTCTTGAAGTTGTTGAGCTCTTCATGCATTGCATTTACCCAATCTAAATCTCTCAATGCTTTATCAATGTCCTTGGGTTCTTCCATTAACACAAAAGAAGAGTGAGCACAAAATGATGCCAATCTTGATCTAGTTTGAACTCCCCTTTGTATGTCACCAATGATGGAATCCAATGGATGGTCTCTTGCAATGTTAGTTGGTTGAAGCACTTGGACTTGATTGCTTAGATGTTGATGTTGATCATGAGTTGGAGATGATGAACTAGCCACTTGTTGATCTTATTGCACTTGAGATGATGTACTAGCTTGATTTTGCATTAGAGAACCACTAGCTTGTGTAATTGGACTTTAGAGCACTTGATCTTTATTGTCATCCACATCAATCACTTGCTTTGGCCTAATATCACCAATATCCATTCCCTTTATAGCATTACTCAAATGAGTTCCTTTCACATCATCTAAGTTTTCTTCTTCATCTTGAGAGCCATTTGTTTCATCAAACTCAACATCATGTACTTCTTCAAGTTGTCCACTAGCTAGGTTTTATACTCTATAAGCTTTGCTAGTAGTTGAGTAACCAAGTAGGAATCCTTCATCACATTTCTTCTCAAACTTGCTCAATCTAATGCCCTTCTTTAAGATGTAGCATTTGTAACCAAATACCCAAAAGTATACAATGTTGGGCTTTCTTCCATTCAATATCTCATATGGTGTCTTCTCTAGGAACTTGTGGCAATAGAGGTGGCTGCTATAGAAGCAAGCCGTGTTGATTGCTTCAGCCCAAAATAAATGACTCACATTATACTCATTCAACATTGATCTTGCCATATCAATTAAGGTTCTATTCTTCCTCTCAACTAAGCCATTTGATTGAGGTGTATACTTGGCCGAGAATTGATGTTTGATTCCAAGCTCATCACATAGCTCATCAACTCTTGTGTTTCTAAACTCACTTCCAATGTCACTTCTTACTTTCTTGATTGTGGTCTCAAACTCATTTTGCACTCTCTTGATAAACTTCTTGAATATGTCAAATACATCACCCTTGTCCATAAGAAAGAATACCCATATATATCTAATGAAATCATCCACAATCACAAAGCCATACTTGTTGCCACCAATGCTTGTGTATGTAGTTGACCCAAATAGATCCATGTGCAACAACTTAAATGCCTTAGAAGTACTCATAATGCTCTTTAATGGATGAGTGTTTCCCACTTGCTTTCTGGCTTGACATGCACTACATAGCTTATGTTTCTCAAATGTGACATCCTTCAAGCCTCTAACTAAGTCATGCTTCACTAACTTGTTCAATTGCTTCATGCCAACATGACCAAGTATTCTATGCCATAACCAACCCATACTTGATTTGGTGAGCAAGCATATTGAAAGTTAAGTGTCACTAGCATTGAAATTAATCAAGTATAGATTCTCATATCTAAAACCCTTGAAGATCAAATTAGAGCCATCAACCCTAACTATCTCCACAACATCAACACCAAATATGCACTTGAAACCAAGATCACACAATTGAGCAACCGAGAGAAGATTGAAGTTAAACTTTTCAACTAAGAGCACATTGGAAATGATATGATCATTTGAGATTGCAACTTCCAAGAGCCTTCACATCACCCTTGCTATTGTCACCAAATGTGATACTATTAATACCACTATCATTTGATTTGAGAGAGTTGAACATTCTTGAATCATCGGTCATATGTTGAGAGCACCCACTATCAAGCACCCAATGCCTTCCTCCGGCCTTGTAATTTACCTACAAAATAATTTAATGTCTTTTAGGTATCTATACTTGCTTGGGTCCTTGGAGGTTAGTAACTAAGTTCTTTGGTACCCAAATGGTCTTCTTCTTTAGGCCCACAATTGATGTACCAATAAACCTAGCATGCACACCTTTCTCACACTTGGTAAGCACATAACAAGAATCAAAATGAATGCAATCCATTTTAGCATGAAACTTATTGTTGTTCTTGTTCATTTTATTACAATTAATCTCTAGATGCCCAACTTGCTTGTATTTATTACAATAACGACCATTGCTCTTCATAAAGCGAGGCTTTGGAGTAGCAAAGGCCGCCTTGCCCTTCTTGGGAGTATAGCCCAAACCCTCTTTGTTAAGAGAGAACCTTTGGCTACCCAAGCATTTTAGCAAGCGGGTATCCCCACCATAGGCATTGCCTAATGCGTGGGTGAGATCATCCACCTCTCTCTTGAGAGTCTCATTCTCAACCACAAGTGATGAATCACTAGTAGTAGAGATAGAGTTGGTTGTGGTGGATGATGATGAGCTACATGAAGCATTAGTAGGACCAACAAATAAAGAATCATCAATAATATCACATGTTAGTCCAATATCACAAGTGACAATCACTTGCTCCTCCTTAGCTTCCTTTATGAACTTCTCCAACTTGAGGTCCTTTTCCTTGATGAGCTCAAGTAGAGTGGAGTGAGTTTCCTTAAGCCTAGTGTGAGCAACTTCAAGGTCCTCATGGTCTTCCTTTAGACACTCACGAGAGGCTTCTAGCTCATCAAAGGATTTCCTAAGAGCTTTGAGCTCTTGTTCAATTCCTTTGCACTCCTTACTTTTTTTTGGGAGCAACAAGCTCCTCCATCAAGGAATCATTTTCATTGCTCTTGGCAATGAGCTTTTGTTCCAAGATTTTGTATTTCTTGGTGGTCCTCTTGTAGCCTTTGCTCATTTGATCTATTATGCCCAATAGATCATCCTTGAAGTAGTCCTCATCCTCCTCATCATCACTCCTACAACCATCACTAGCACAAGAATCATCATCACTATCATCGTATTTTACCTTGGTAGGCTTGGCCATAAGGCATGTCGATGTAGTGTTGAAGATGGATGGCTTGTTGGAGAGGGCGATGCTTGCAATGGCTCACCGAGTGGTCCTTTCATCATCACTAGAGCTTGCATCATCATCACTATCGGAGTTGTCACTATCCCAAGTGACTATATAACCACCACCCTTCTTCTTGTTGAATGTGAAGCACTTCTTTGCTTTCTTCTCCTTCTCTTTCTTATCCTTCTTGTTCTTCTTGAGCTTCATGTCCCCATTATGAAATCTCTTATCTTCATAGGGGCAATCCACCACTATGTGATCGGGGCTATTGCAATTATAGCAAAGGGTCTTTGCCTTTATAGTGTCTCTCCTCTTCCTTGCCCCATATCCTTTCTTCTTCATGAACCTTCCCATCTTGTGCACAAGGAGGGCCATGGTCTCATCATCGAATGGATCATCATCATCACTCTCCACCTTGCTCTTGCCCTTAGAAGATGAAGCCTTGAATGCAATGGGCTTCTCTTGCTTGACCTTGGTCTCCTTCTTCTCTTCTACCTCATCTTCATTATCATTGTATTGGGCATTAGTCATGATATCTCCAAGCACATCGGTTGGTTTGACTTTGTCCAATCCCTCTCTAAAGATCATTCTTCTCAAGGTAGCAAACTTCTTGGGTAAACACATCAAGAACTTGTGTGAGAAGTCCTTATCCTCAACCTTCTCCCTAAGCCCCTTGAGATCATTGACAATGACTTGGAGCCTATAGAACATCTTCGGAATGGATTCATCATCCTTCATCTTAAAAGTAGAGAACTTGTCCTTGAGCATATATAGTTTGGCACTTTTTACCGTTGAAGTGCCTTCATATGTTTCTTCAAGCCTTATCCAAAGCTCATTTGCCTTTTCAAGATCATTGATTTGCTCAAATACTTTGTCATCAATGGCACGGTAGATTGTGTCAAGTGCCGTCGTGTTGCATTGTTTGTTGATGCGGTCATTTGGAGTAAGATTTTTCTCATCAAGAATGATGTATCCTTCTTTGGTCACATCCCAAACCTTCTCATGTATATTGCCTAGATATTGCTTCATCTTCCTTTTCCAATGATCAAAGAAAGAGACACCATCAAAGAATGGAGGCTTGCCATTAACATGATTGAACATAACTTGAGCCATCTTACACCAAGGTTGTTAAGCCTTACAAACGGTGACCACGGCTCTGATACCACTTGAAAGGTCTTGATGGCTAGAGGGGGGTGAATAGCCTTTTAAAATTTTCTACAAAGACAAGCTAAACAAGTTTATCAATATAACAAATAGCGAGATGCGAGTTTCGCTTAGCCTACGGGGTGTTTGCAAGCCACCTAACCAATTCACAATTCTAGTATTTGCACTCAACCATACAAGTCAAACCAAGAAGGTAACTATAACTACAACTAGCAAGCTACACAAAGGATCTACTAAAACAAAGCTAACTAGCTAGCAAAGATAACTAAGAAAGTAATGCGGAGTTGAGTTAGGAGAGTTTCACCGAGGGGCGAAGTAATGAGCCAACTAATATGATCAACAATGAATACCAAGACAACCGAACATCGGGATCAATCAATCACAATATGAAAGTGATAACACGAAGATTTATTCTGAGGTTCACGTGCTTGCCGGCACGCTAGTCCCCGTTGTGTCCCTCTTCACCACGTGGTTCGGTGGCTAATCGGTCACACATCGAGCCTCTCAAAAGGCGCCACAAGAACCTACCAAATGGCAAAAGGTTGCAAATGACATGAGCAATTCACTAATGTTGCCTTTAACGCTTCGTCGAGGTAGGCACAAACCCCTCACAATCACCGGAGGTGGCCAAGAGCAATCACCAACTCTTGCCAACGCCTTAAGCTGCTCCAAGCCGTCTAGGTAGAGACAACCACCAAGAGAAACAAGAATCCCGCAGCAAATCAATCACCAAGTGCCAACTAGATGCAATCTCACAATGCAAATGCACTTGGATCACTCAATCTCACTTTGAATATGCAAAGAAGCAAGAGAGATGAGTGGGAGGGGAGTTGCTTAGCTCAAAGTGCTCACAAGTATGTCAAATGTTCAAGAGATGGAGCCTTGATTCGGCCAACGAGTATTTATAGACGTACCCCTTCGAATATAGCCGTTAGAAACTTGAAACAACCAAAGTCGCGCTGACCAGACACGCTAGTCAAACTGACCGGACGCGCCGATCACACAGCGACTACGCTCGTGAACCACCGACCGGACACACTCGTTGTGTGGACCGGACGCGCTGGGATCGACCGGACGCGCTGGTCCCGTAATGGACCGGACGCGCTGGTCAAGCAGAGGCCGCAATCCAACGAAACAGTGACCGGACGCGCTGCAGAACTGACCGGACGCCACAGTGCCAGCGTCCGGTTGGAGTCCAGTAAGCTCCCTGAATGACCGGACGCGTCCGGTCGACAGTGACCGGACGCGTCACCGCGTCCAATCAAAAACAGAAACACGCGCAGACGCTGAACACTGACCGAACACGTTCGGTCAAACAGAGACCACGTCCGATCACCTCTGTGACATCCGTTCGTCTCTGTTTCTTTTCCGACTTCCGGCGTAGTGGAAAAAAAGTCATTTTAACTCCTCGAAAACGCCTGAATCACGCCTCGTAAGCTCGGCGGGAGTGAGAGAGGACCCTAAACCCTCTCTACCGCTCAAACTCCACCGCCTTTGCAAACGTGCTAACACCACCAAGTGATCTCGTCATGTGTGAGTGTGTTAGCATTTTTACAATCATTTTTCGAGGCGATATTAGTTCTATCCAAATGCATATGATTATGAAATGCACACCTAGAGGCACTTAGGAGTTCAATAGCCGCGTCATTCCCCTCTTTATAGTACGGCTATCTAACCTATAATGTAACCACATCCACTAGGTGTCTTGGTTACTAAAACACAACCCTTAAGCATATACCTTTGCCTTGATCACGTAGGGTTGCGTCCAAATCCAAGTGTGGCCATCATGATCACCATGTCCATCTTGCCACCAACCTTGGAATATACTAATCCTCATATGCTAGATACAACTTAGGCATAGGATTAGTACTTAGGCATTGTCACTAATTACCAACACCAAACATAGGACTTTCAAGAGTGCACGCCGGAGTGCTCATTCACAACTTCCTTAAGAGAGACATAGGGTTCAAGTGAGAACCCAAACTTCGATGAACAAATCAATTGTCTCATTTGTGCTTTACTTTACAATATTTATGTTTATCTCGATCTACTTGGTTGTGCGTGTTTGTGATGAGTGCAAGTTTTTTATGGACTTGCTATTGGACATCTCCAAACTTATATCTCCAAGTTGGATTTGAGCTAGAATTCATTAGGCTTAGTTTCATTTCGTTTGGTTTTATCTAGCTCGGTAGTTCCAAAGTTTTCATCAAAAGTTTTGAGCCCCGTTGAAACTTCCGAAGGTTATCTAACACATTGCATTGTTTGAGTTGTGAAAATCTTAGGAATAGGAACGTCTATTCAACCCTCTCTAGGCGACATCTCGGTTCTTTCACTCATAAGGCTCAAAGCGTTGTTTTGCGTTGTGAAAATCTTAGGAACGTCCATTCAACCCCCTCTAGGCGACATCTCGGTTCGTTCACTCATAAGGCTCAAATCACACACTCCAAATCAAAGGATATCTCATTTTCAGAAAAATACCAAAAAAGGGTGAATTAGGAGCTCTCACATGGCTATTATGAAACATAGGAAAGTGCGCAAAGCATCAACAACCCTCAAGAGTCATGGATGGGGTATAAATAACCCTTTCACAAACATTGCCATTAGTGGCACTTTTCAGCAAAAACTGGCCTAAGTTTGGAAACCGACATAGGTCGGTTGTTTTCCCCTAAAGTAATCATTAGACTTTAAAACCCTACCAAAACAAGCCTAGTCAGTTTGGAAACCGGCCTAGACGATTTTTCATCCAATTCCCAATTAATCCCCACTTTTAATATTAGTCACTAGGATTTCTTACTTGGGATGATTTGAGCACTTCTAGGTCACATCATCTAGTACTCAGTGTTGCACCCCTCTTAATAGCACTGCATATGTACTCTCAAGACTTAGAGATACACAATTAATTCCCCTCGAGCCTCTCATTCTTCAAATGTTGTTATCTTTTCAATCTTCATCTATATCAGTGCCTTGAGCTGTGGCTTTAAATTTCTCAAATAATTTGATCAAGACTACACTCTTCATCCAAAAATCATTTTTTATATAATACATAATGATTTGATCAACCACAAAATATGACTCTTTATAGCTATTTGGTGATTTGAATAAGGTTGGGCCGAGCCTAATTAAAATAAGTTGGGCCAAGACTAATTATTGCACCTAGTACTCATTACGAGTTTTAGAATTTATTTGATCTAACTAAAATAAGATTAGACAAAGCCTAATTAAATCCAAAAAATATAAATGGCTTGTTATAATTGGCATGGGCAAGTCCATATTACCATGCACTATGTTGTACATCACATGCAATGCATAGTTATGTTTGGTAGCACTAAAAAACACACACAAAGCACTATTGTCGCAAAAAAATTACATATGATCATGCCCACCTGGCAAAAAAAGAGGTCTAGCACAAGTGGGTTTAGATCATTATTTTTCAATCTGCAACATCCACCACAAAGGTCATAATTTTTTACCCAAAGTCTGATCCAACTTGAAAAAACTCGAACCAAACATGAAAAGCCCTAAGATATAGCCCAATTTGACTGAGGCGTGCGTGAGATGGCTATTGCAAAAGAACATTTAACATAATTTAAAATTGAGATTAATGGCCAATTTGGCTGAATAGTGCGAATTATTAGCTAGCTAATCTTTAGCCTTAGCCCATCTACTGGTCTATTTAGATTCAAGAGCTAATTTTAGCCAGCTCTAGTGCATCCAAATAGGAGGACTAATTTTTTTAGCCAAACCTCCAACTAGTTGTTAGCCAACTAACTAGCCAACCTTAGGGTTTGTTTGGATGGATTAAGACTAACAACTAGTCCTATTAGCCCCTATAAATGGACTAGTGAACTAACAACTAGTCAATGACTAGTGAATTAACAATTAGTCCACCCGTTTGAATGCTTAGAGACTAAAAATTAGTCAACTAGTTATTAGCTCTATGGATCCAAACATGACCTTAACTAATTTGAGCTCATTTTTGGCCCAACTAGGACATGTTTGATATGGGCCAAATTCCCCCTGCCAGGTCCGTTGGGACCAAGGTCGAGTGTTTGATATCCATGGCCTAGGGTTGGAGCCTGGCCAGCGGGATGCAAAATCCCTTCTCTCCTGGCTCTGGCCGCACGCTCCTCCTTTGCGTTTCCTCTCGGCCTGGCTCTGGCGGCGCGCGTGCAGGCGATTCGGCGCCATGGCGGGAGGCCGCAGTGGGCCCGCACGGGAAGGGGGAAAGTTCTGTGCGCTCCCTTGCCTACCAAAATCCACCACCTATATCAACCCCCCTCCTCCACCCGCTCAGTTCTTCTGCTTCACTCCCCACTCTACTCCCGTTGAGGTACCGGTGGCGGCGATGAGCTCGGTTGCCAGTGCGTGGTGGTCTTCCTCGGGCTTGATCTCCATTCCCCCGGTGTGGATCTGCGTCCAAGCGTTATGGCTCCCTCCGTTGCTGGGCTCCGGCGAGGCCGTCTGCTTCCATCTTCTTCTTCTCCGAGTAGCTTTGGTGGTGCTTCACCGACCAGATCTGCTACTTCTTCCCCACCTCTCTTCGATTCGACCTGCTTCGGCCCCCTCCGGCTGACCCGAGGTGAAATCAATTTATTTTCCCCATTGTTTGCGGTCTAGGGTTTGTTCTTGCGCTTACATCTGTGCTTTGCATGATGGTTTTGTTCTTGCTTTTGGTCTAGGGTTAGTTCTTGCGGTCAGATCTGTGCTATGGTTGATGTTATGGAGTTACTGCATCTTGAACATGACTACTTTGTGCATCTTTGTCCAGATTGCTTTCGTTGTAGGGTTAGTTGTTGCAGTCAGATATGTGGATTCTTTGATGCTGGGCACCTACTGATGCTTGAACATGATTATTCTGTCCATTTGGATCTAGTTTTAGGCCACTTTTTTTCTAGTACGATTAATATTAATGATTTTGTTGTTACTCTGTTGGTTTAGTTGATGATGGGATGAGATAGTTTGATGAATGGTCGATGATGACTAGCTTGTGAGCACTAGGAGACATTGTTATGAATGTTGTCGTGCTATTTTTATTATGAAAGCATACACTGTCATGCAGAGGCCAGCCAGGGTCTACTTAATTATCTTATACATTTCTGAATGCATGTAGATGGATGGAAATGCACAACATTTGGTGATGGCTAGGCAAGCAACTGGGATGGTTGCTATGATGGTGTGTTTTGTGGTCAGTAGGCTTATGAAGATTGCTAGAGATGAGTCCATCCCTTATGGGCCTAGGACTCATGCTGAGAGGCATAAGCAGAGCACACTCTAGATGATGTACAATTACAATGACACTAAATGCATAGCCATGCTACGCATGAGAAGGGTTCCATTTTTTTCAATATGCAACCTGCTTAGAAGTAGAGGCCTTGTACCTGAGACTGTTGGATGCCAAGTTGAGGAGCAGGTAGCAATGTTTCTGCATGTGGTTGGTCACAACCAGAGGTTTAGGGTGGTCCACCAATCCTTTAGGAGGTCTATTGAGACAGTTAGTAGAATCTTCCACCAAGTGTTGTATGCTGTTGGTGAGTTAAGGGGCGAGTTGATCAGGGCTCCTTCCACTGCCACACACCCTAAGATTATGAGTAGCCACAGATGGTTCCCTTTTTCAAGGTACTTGTTAATTAACTAAATTTCTGTTGGGTAGCATTAAACTTACCACCTATGCTTATGCACTTATGCTGGTTTATGTAGAATGTAATTGCTGTCATTGATGACACTCATGTGTTGGCAAGGGTGCCTAGACTCATGCAGCAAGCCTTCAGGGGTAGGAAAACAAGCCCCACATAGAATGTCATGGCAGCAGTGAATTTTGATCTCAAGTTCACCTATGTCCTAGCTGGTTGGGAGGGCTCAGCCCATGATGCACTAATCCTAGCTGATGCCATTCAGAGAGATGATGGGTTCACTATCCCAGCAGGAAACTGCAATAGCTAGTGTCTGCACTTATGTCCTTTCACCCACTACACACTTTCACACTTCTTGTCCCCTAATTATAGGTAAAATGTACCTAGTAGATGTTGGATATGCTTGCAGGACTGGCTTCTTACCACCCTATAGGGGGGTTAGGTACCACTTGAGTGAGTTCTCCAACAGAAACTACCCCACCAATGCTAAGGAGTTATTCAACCTGAGGCATTCTTCACTCAGGGTTGTAGTGGAGAGGGCCTGGGGTGCACTTAAGGGAAGATTCAGGATTGTAGACAACAAATCTTTCCACAAGTACAAGACCCAAGTGAAACTTGTGCTTGCTTGCTGCATACTGCATAACTAGATTTTTGGCTTTGGGATTGATGAAATTGTTCCACCTGAGGAAGGATTTGAGGGTGAGGTGCCTGAGGTTGATGAGGAAGGGTGCCCCTAGAAGATCCTGCAATGGTTACTATTAGGGATCAGATTGTCAATGCTATGTGGGAAGCTAGGTGGACCCATAGGACCTGATTCTATTGCATTTCATTCATGTGTAAAATAATTTGGTAGACCCTGGATATGGAACTCATGTGGTGTATTGCTTATGAACAATTTAATTGCTATGTCTGAGACCTATGATATTTGTGATGTAATAAGTTCATGTTGCTCATGTTTAACTGCTTAAGGGTCATATTGCTCATGTTTATTTGCTATGTTTACTGCTTCTTGTCATTTGCAATTGTTCTTGTTTACTGCTTAAGCTTTATATGGTTGGTAACATTCCTAGGATGACTGGTATGAGTTGCCCTGCCCAAACTGGGTTTGAGCCTGCTACCAAAATGGTGCAAGGATATGCAACAGTTGCCTAGACAGCAGTTGCAGCTGCTTTGGCTACACCTGAGGTTGTAGACCTTGTTGGTGATGCAGTTGAGGGTGATGCTGCTGAAGATGCTCCTGCTGGTGCTACTGCTGCTGGAGGGCAGCAAGCTCCTATGAGGTGGAACAATAACACATCTGGGTTTGTCCTAAGGAGGATGGCCTAGATTATGTCTGATGGCTCTAGGACTGACAAGACTTATAAGGATAAGGATGTGAATGCTATAGCTAAGGCTCTCAGGGAGTACAGTGGTGTGGTTGTTAGTCCCACTCAAGTGTACAATCACTTGAGGAAGTGGAAACAAAAGTGGGCTAAGGTTGCCAAGTTGAAGGACCTGAGTGGGGCAACATTTGATGATGATTGCC
Organism: Saccharum hybrid cultivar R570; assembly: GCA_038087645.1. Taxonomy (NCBI): domain Eukaryota; kingdom Viridiplantae; phylum Streptophyta; class Magnoliopsida; order Poales; family Poaceae; genus Saccharum; species Saccharum hybrid cultivar. The sequence goes on along the minus strand of JAQSUU010000191.1, from coordinate 1,090,532 downwards.
ATGCCATAATGCTAGAGCAGGACCACTACCTTGGTCATTGCAAGGTACAAATGACCTAGTTAGCATCACATTTGTCTTTTATGCACTTGTACCTACACTTGCTTAACTCATGCACACTAACTGCAGGACCACCCTAAGGATGCTGAGTTCTTAAACATCCCCATCAGGTTCTACCTTGAGATGGAATCCATCTTTGGTAGCACTTTGGCAACTGATAGGTTTGCCTTAGGGTCCAGTGCCCCTTTGGGAGTCAACAATGCTAACAGTGTGGCTGCAAAGCTTGAGGGGCAGGACTTCTCTTGTCCTGCCTTTGAAGCCAAACCCACCTTTGACTTAGGTGAGGGCAGCAAGGCTGCTCCACCTGTGTCAACCAATGTTGGTGTGAAGAGGAAGAGGAACTTTAGTGAGGAGATGTTGATGATGACCAACTTGACAGATGCTGTGAATAATGTTGCCAATGCTATGCTGAAAACTGGTGCTGCCCATGTTGATCCAGACCTGTATCTTGCTGTCATAGAGATGCCAGAGTTCTCCACTGAGGCCTTGATTGTTGCCTACATCCATCTGCTTGAGAATAAGATAGTTGCCACTGGGTTTGTCAACATGTCCACCCCTAGGTATGTTTGGCTCAGGACCTACCTATCAAAGAACTACTACATGTAGTTCTATCCTTGGTAGCCTATGTTACCTATTGAGGGGGTTAACTGTTGAGGCCTATATTGCCTCCACCTCCCTCACCCACTCTCTTCTCTTTTGAGTTCTTTTTGGCTAGACTGTGCATGGTAGATGGCTGACCAACAACTGTCCTTTTGGAAGCTATAATTTAGCTTAGGAGGGTGGCTAACTATAGATGACCAAGTAAGACTTGGAAACTGCTACTAGTGCTCACTTCTTGTGGGCTAAACTCATTTGAACACATTTGACATGTACTAAATTGCAACATCTGTTGGTTGCTTGGATCTTATTACTTATGCTGGGCTTTTTACTGCTATTTCATTCCAAGTTGATGTTGTTGTTCTTGACTGACCACCAATGCTGAGCTGCTGCTGTTGTTTTTGGCAAGGCTATGACTGAGATGATGAAAAAAATGGAAAATTAGCCGATGATGTTTATTTGTTTTACAAGTGATGAGGTAGCTGCATATTGTTTCTATTGATATGTTTTCTTGATTTTTTCATGTCTGTGATGGTTATGTGGGACTGGAGCAGTCCCTTGCAACACTGGTTCTGTGCTAAGTGATGGCAGAGAATGGTCCTGGGCACATGTACCTGATAGACATGAGTTTGCCAAGTTTTGTTTGCTCTTTTATTCTCCTAGTGCAGCTACCTATGATTCATGGTTTGTTGACATTAATAACTGAGGCCTATGTTTATTGTATCCTATGATGTCAAAAACTATTCATATAATTCAAACATGTAACTTAAGCGGCATTGGGGATCACTGATTTGTACAAACAAACCGGAGATCTTTAATTCTGCTTTGGTGACATGCTTGATACACGAAACGGAAGACTGAGGATTTGTTTTCATCTTTTTGCAGACCAATGGCTAAATGGTATGTGGTTTTTGAGGGACTCAAACCAGGGACCTACACATCCTGGCATGAGTGCAGTGAGTATGTTCTTAATGTTGAACATGCAAGGTACCAAAGCTATAAAACACATGCTCAGACTGTGCAAGAATACAATGATACACTTAGGATGGGTACTGTCAGGCAAGTCCAAGCTAGATCCATTACTAATCCAGTGCCGATGGCACCAAGTCATGCAACTGAGGGTAAGAATATGATCATTGACAAACCAAGTTCTGGTAAGAATGTGATCATTGTCATTCTTGGGGTGTTGGTGTTAGTTTTTTGGAGTAGGCTGTCGATCTGTTGCTCCTGTAATTGAGATTTGGGTTATATGGCCGATGATGACAGTTTCTTTTGTTTTACTTAGACAAAACTGTTAAGAATGACATCATTATTGAGTCTGAGGCCATGTTCATGTCTACTTTGTTAATGCTTTTGTTGATGTTTGCCTAGATGTTCAAAAACTGCAACTGTCAATATGTTGTTCTTCTTTGCTCAAATGAAATTCTCTGTTGCTTGCTGTTTCTTGGCCGAACTGGGCCTGGCTCGAATCAAACACCATCCCTAACTGGTAGTTGACGGTAGTTGGTGTTGGGCCAGACTGAAAGCTGGAAATCAAACACAAAAAAGGCATGGGCCAGCTCCTAGTGATGCAATGCAATCAAACAACTCACCTTGTGCGGGTTGCCCCAGGCCATGGCTGGCCAGAGCCTGGCTCGTCGGCCAGGCCTTGCTGGGCCAAGAAATCAAACACGCCCCTAATAACTAGCCCTGGCTCATCCAAACAGGTCCTAAATAGGGCTAATAGATAGACTATTTTTTTAGCTAATAACAGAGCTAATAGGTGTTAGGGCATGTTTGGATCAGCTATAGTTAGTTACTAGTTGGGCTAAAAATTAGTTCAAATTAGTTAAGACTGGCTAGCTAGTTGAAGACATGCCTAAAAAAATTAGCCCACCTATTAGCCCTTCTTTTTTTAATGCAATAGAGCTAATTTAGCCTAATTTTTAGCTAGCTAGTGATTAGCCATTGTATCAAGCAGCTCCCAACCAGTTGTTAGCTAACTAGCTTTGCTAATTTTTTTACTCAAACTGGTAACTAGTTATAGTGTTCTAGATATTAGCTGGCAAAACATTTACTTTTTGGACTATAATTTTTAACCACAGCAGCCCTGGCTCATTCTTCGGGTTTTTTTCTAGTCCGGCCCGAGTCTAAAAGAGATTAGTGGCCCGGAAACCTTCACCCAGCGGCCTGCTTTTGTTCTCCAGTCCAGTTCCCCCCAGTATACTCTCGCATTCTCTCGGTTCTCCCGTCCCGTGCCCCCTCCCTCCCGTGCGCGACGAGCCGACGATTGGGCGGTCGCCGCCGCCCTACGCCAGGTGCCCAAGTCTCCATATTTGGGACCTTCACCGGCGACGAGCACCCACCAGGTTCGCCCACCCCTTCTCTTCCATTTCTGCTGTGCGAAACTCGAGCACCCAAGCTCTTTGTATTCGGATCTGACCTGATCCAGTTACAAGTGTAGTATACATGTATTATGCTTATGCCCACATTTTTTTGTTTTTTTTTGCAAAAAGTATTGGGTGTACATGTTTACACTGCCCTTTAGTTGGTCTGCCCCTGTTTGTACTGTGTATCAGTTTATTTAGGATTTGGTTGTAATCTTTAGGGGATTGCTTAGTGAAATCTACTAGCCTGACAGACCAAAGCATACCTTATAGTAGGAAATAGTGGATGCCAAGGGCAATTGCTATCCGGTCTATAAAAAAAAATCGAACCTTTTATCACTCTTACCACTATTTCTGACATAATGGTATTATCTCCATGAAGAGACTGTGGCAGGGACCCTAGCATCCTATTAGGCCCCGTTTGGTTTGAGTGTGTTAAAGTTTAACTCCCATCACATCAATGTTCCCTCTAATGCATGGTCTACTAAATGTAGACTAATTGCATGCATGTTGGCACAGATTATGAGTAATTTACGAGACGAATCTATTAAGCCTAATTAGTCCAAGATTGGAAACTTTTTGTCAAATAAGACGAAAGTGCTACAGTGTTTGTTAAACTTTGACACCCAAACCAAACGGAGCCTTATTTGAACCCTTGAAGTTGACTTTTAATACTCTGTTTTTGGTCTGAGCATCCGTAAACTTGAGCATTGCCATCAGTTACTGTTACTGTGTTATACTTGAGAATTGAGATACTTGGCGTGACTTAGAACAAAACATAGTATTTTGCATTACCTTGTACAAAACCTTTTCTTTTCTTTGTTCGGATCTTCTGAGAGATGGAAGCAACTCACTCCCCCTACATGCGGCTTGGGTCCATATCTCGGGTATGTTTGAATGCTGACCTTATCCAAACCATACCTCAACTTGCCAGGCAAGGAAACGAAAACATAGTTGAGTGGTTGGATCTCTGGCAAGCTTCCTCGTCTTTTGTGCTGGCAAGGTTTTTCCTTGGAATCCCATGCTAGCCAATTTGGCTTTCCCATCCTGTCAAGGGTAAGTCTAGTTTGGCCTGGCAATGTGAGGTGAGGCTACCTGAGGAACCAAACTGACCTAAAGCCTTTTCCCTTTCTATTTGTTTTATTCATAACACTACCTTTGTTACCTAACTGGCAGTGCACTGTTGCATTATTGCTCACTCTATCAGGAAATACTTTACTAGCTGTGTTCATTTATCTTTGTCATTTTATCTTGTCAAAGTGTGTTTTTTGTTTGTTGTTATATGATTTCAAGAAGAGACATAGCTACATTCCCTTACCATATTGAGTGCTTGCTACATTTTCCAATATGCAATTCCTTTGTTCATTGGGTATCATGTGTGGTTGAAGAGACATGCGATTCCCCTACCCTATTGAGTGCAAAACTTGGGGAATAATGATATACTATAGCTTTTCTTAATACCTGTGCACAAAGCTAAACCGACAAAAAAAGAACACATGGAATATGTCTTAATAGCTGCTTGATGTACATAAAAATGCTTTTTGAACAGATATGTCTGTGAAGATATATTTTCTTCATTCAGTTTGTTTGTGCTTCGCATGGTCTTTCATGCATAGATTTACAAACTCCATAACTACACTACCATTTTGCATTTTCAGATTCAGGTCTATAATGATTCAATTCATGTGTCATTTTCCTCTGTTTCTTTCCCTCTTCTTTCATTTCTTATTTGGTACTCAAAATAATTTTGCAAATCCGAAGTTTTTGAAAATACACTGTCGAATAGAGGTATTAGAAAATATTTAAATGTGCAATTCGAAGTTCTGTAGTTCACTAGCAGTCAAAGTTTATTAAGCATATCATATTGTCTGGACTTTGGGATGTACTTGGCAAGTTCTATCCAAAAGGATAGCAGAAAACTAAACGACGAAAATTGTAAAACTAGTTGTTTCGCAAATACAGTTTTCCGTTACTTGAAATGTATTTCCATTTATCTATCACTGTTATTACAAATAACTTTAACTATTTGTGCATTTCTTTGTGATATGTGCATTTGAAGATGTGCACTGACAATTTGTAGTAGCAAGGTAACTGTTCAGCTGCCCTTTATACTGGATGTCCAGTTTCCGACATGTCGGTCAAGTTGGTCCTACATAAGGGTAGGGGATTTTGGGAGACTTTACTTTATTTCTTGCTTATCAAATTAGTCTCTACTCTTCCTATAAATAGGACTATGGGATCCTATCCTATCAGCTTAACATTAAAAGTAATACTGGTTCAAACAGTATGTAAATAGAGTATCATATTTTATCAAGTTTTGCTAGCAAAATGTGTAAGCTCTCTAATAGATATGTTTGGTGGAGTGTTGGCCATGATAGTCCAAACATGCATCAAAATTTGTAGTCTAATGTATACATTATTTCTCTTGCCATTTTGCAGTTGACTTGCACAGCCAGAACTTTGGAAGATGGCAAGATCACCAAGAGGTAGGAACCTCCAAGCTCGTCAACGTAGGTCAGCTTCTTCAGATGTGCCCTTGTGCTCCTGGAAGACGAAAGGAACAAGCAAAGGAAATGATATGTCAGTGACCTCTGAGAAGAATGAATGGAAAGGAGCCACTTGCCCAGTTTGCTTGGAGCATCCACATGATGCTGTCCTCCTCCTGTGTACCTCTCACCACAAGGGCTGCCGACCATATATGTGTGGTACCAACTACCGTCATTCTAACTGCCTTGAACACTTTAAAGAAGCTTACGCAAAGGAAAAAATGGCTCTTGGTGTTTCGGCTGAGTCTGCACCTGGCCTTCCATTATCCTCAAGCACACTGCCATCAAGCAACCAGCCATGTGTAATGGAAGTTGCCTGCCCTCTCTGCCGTGGAGAGGTTAAAGGATGGACTGTGGTTGAACCTGCGCGTCAGTATCTGAACCGGAAAAGGAGAACTTGCATGCATGATGGGTGCTCATTCCATGGCTCGTATAAGGAGCTTTGCAAGCATGTGAAGTCGAAGCACCCTTCAGCGAAACCTCGTGAAGTTGATCCTGCTACTGCAGATGAGTGGAAAAGGTTTGAATGTGAGAGAGAGCGGCAGGATGCCATCAGCACTATCAGGTCCATGAACCCAGGAGCTGTGATCATGGGGGATTATGTCCTTGAGTTGAATGGTGGTGGCAACAACCATTTGCCCTCGGATGGAGATAACTTTGACTTGGAGGAAAGGCTCAACTTCTTCACATCCTTAGATCATACTTTGAATGAACGAATTGACTTGTATGACTCGTCAGATAGTTTGGATGAGGGGTTTGACTTCTTGGCATCCCTGTTTACCCATGGCAGGAGAATCTCTACTGGAGGTCCATTTAGCAGGGCTTATAGAAGACATAGGGAGAGGCCTAGACGTTCAACGAATTCTGTTGATGCTTCTGACATTCAGCATGAGTCAGTTAGCACTCAAAGGGGACAGCGTGCTGTTCAGGCTATAGGCAGAACTTCACGGCGGCACCATCCTATGGTGGCTCATATAAGGCCTACACGAGGCAGCTGAGAGATGAAATCACTTAGATTAGAGGGAGGGGCTTTCATGCTATCCATCTGCAAGGGACGCAAAATAACACACCATGATAAGTTGTTGCTCTGGTGGTCGGAGGTCCATCAGATTCTTCCTTTTTTTTGTCCCATTGCTGAGACAGCAACTGAGGATATAAGGTTGGATGGAGATGAGGTCTCTATTTAGCAGATGCTGATGCCTGTATGACGTGCTCTGCGATGTGCATACAGTTTTGGGCTGAAGCAGCTCCACTTTTCCGGTGCTGCCTTTGCATGGATTTTATGAATGCCCTTGCCTCGAGCTTCTTTTCCCTTCCTGTTGGTCAAACGAAACTGCAAACAGATGATTGTTTTGTCCGCAATTGCTATTTGAATGTTAGATGTCAGTGTCATGAACAGCATACACATTACTGCTTATGTTCTGGTCTTGTAGTTTTGTATCCATACACTGTGGCCTTTGGATGGCTTGGTCGAGTTGATATGTGAGACTTATTTGCCATGAGTGCATCTTCTCATGGTTCTCTTGTACCGTGCTGCTAGGGTTATTCACCTGGTATGCAGCTGTGTCTGTTTCAGCTGTTGCTTATGGAACTGGTTCCTGTAGTTCTATTTATCTGCTTAAAATGTGTCACGTTCGTTTGGCCGTATAAATCAATCATATATTCATGTTGACACTACATTTCGATTCTGCGTGTCCAATTCCCATATAATTGATTGTTAAGCGTTGTCTTCATGGTGTGAATGACAACCACTACACTAATTGATAAGAGGTGGTTCTCGAATCAACGTGGGGTGATGTTCACTCATAGGAGGACCTGGTTCTCTTTGCAGATGCGGCCTCCGCGTCATTGAAGTGATGAGCACTGGGATAGTGTATTTTGCTTCATTTATATTTATATTATATAAGCACTGAGATGATGAAAACCTGCATGAACAGGTCTGGTTCATTTGTTTGTAGAACTGCGTAGGCACGATGATCTGATTGGTTTCCTTTGGTGCGGTTTGTTCAACTGCTTATCTGTGATGATTTTGTTATTTGGGCTTATGTGTTCCTGCTTGAGGGTGATGCTGTTATATAAGCAAATGTGTTAAAATCTAAACTTGCTAGTACTACAATCATCAGGGCCTGAATTATAGAAACGTAAATTTGAGAGATCAATCATTTTATGCAAGGAAACAGTTAACTGGAATGGTTTGGAAATTCTGAGCTCCTCCGGCATAGGTATCTAAGACTAAGGGCTTGTTTGGATGAACTAGGACTAGTAATTAGTCCAACTAGATGGGTTCTATGGACTAGTGAACTAACAACTAGTTCAGGTTTTGGCTAATTGTTAGGCCAACTACTGGTCCACCTGTTTGGATCCTAAGCACTAAACTTTAGTCAACTGGTTATTAGTCCATGGGATCCAAACATGTCATAAGATTATGTTTGGTTACCAGTCACTGGTAGTCACGCCGAAAGTGGGGCGAGCTGTGGCGAGCTGCAGCGCCGCACTTTGTGGCAGCTTTTCTACTACAATTTTGTGTGGCAGCCTCACTTGCGTCAGCAAGCAACATATGTCTCCGATTTTATGGCGAGCCACAGCTGTGGCGTGGCAGCATGCGGCCAGCAACCAAACACGCTCTAAGTCTCCACTCCACTAACTCTAGAAAACAATGCCACCTAAGAGTTTCTGTACTCGTCAATTTATGTTCATGAACATGAGGAAATGTGGGCTTAGGTTGTTGCAATTGTTGCTATTATCCTTTGTTGTTTGGAGCTCAATCCTGCCATAGCCAAGCTCAATTTAAGTGTGAGCACACCAATTGGATTGCTGAAACAAAAAGTAGATGTCACAATACTTATTCCTCGGGATTTTATATGTTGATATTGTAATCCTTTTAAACATGAGGCCCTTATTGGATGAATCCTGTTAAAGTATAAAACCTGTAATCTAGTTTATATCTTGATTTGTATCTGTTTGGCAGATTAGATATATGTGATTATGTGAAGTAGAGTGAAAGTCTCATTTCTTTTGAACAGTTTGAATGGGTTCCTAGTGGTTATCGGCTTATCGCTATTTGCTGCCTGGACCGTCTGAAGATGCCTTTTATTGTTTTGCTGTCATCTGAGAAGTTAATTCTCCATGTGCATTTCATTTAATAGATTTCTATGCAGAAGCAAATCATGTGCTAGATGCTTTTACCAGTGTCCACTGGCAAGGCTTGCTCCTACAAAATTCTGCCATCGCAAGATATACAGGAACCAGGGTTGCAGGAAAAGCATGTAGGGCTTCAATTACTGCAAAAATATATATTAGTCTTGGCATTTACAAAGTAAAAAGATGCTTTCATTTTTTTGTATTGATGCAGATCCTATTGATTGCACAAGTGAATGATTATTCTTCATTGACGAATTAGGTAGCATAGTCACAGAATTATTTTGATACCTGCACACTTGGTCTTATGGTAAAATGTTCCAGGACTTACTGAAAAGAGTCACCTAGAAGTGACAATTTGTCACCATCAGAACACTTATTAGGAAGTTTAAGGTTCCTTGTTCATAAGAATACGAAAAGAATAATGTCTATTAAGCTGATCGAGGCTTCCTTTATGTCAATTGAGGAAGGGAACACAGCCTGTTTTAACTAGCATGGAAGATTTTTCTCCTGATCTGACAAAGGTTTAAACAAATCTATTTTTGTGTTCTTTGGAACTGTACATTTCTGGTATAGAATATATATGTCTAACATCCTTGTAATTTGGGTTTTTTATTTGGCTGTGCTATAACCATATCTTTTAACGTTTCACCTTTAGAAGATTAGCCTGCTCAAAAGTGTTTACGTTTCACCTTTAGAAGATTAGCCTGCTCAAAAGTGTTTGTGGTGAAGAATTGTGCAACTGCAAATTATGACCTTGAGTTGTGAGCATGGGGGAATGGGGGATTATGTCCTTGAGTTGAATGGTGGTGGCAAAAGCCATTTTCCCTCTGATCGAGATAACTCTGACTTGTAGGAAAGGCTTCAACTTCTTCAGGTCCACAGCTGATCACACCCTGAGTGTGATGATGGCTTTGGCTTCTCGGCGTCCTTGTATGATGCTTCTAAAGTTCTGCATATCCCGGTGACATTTCTGTCATCAAATACTGTCTCTGTGACAGATGCTTCAAACGTTCTGCATTCCCGGTGCTTTCTTGCATGGATTTTGCGAATAACCTTACCTTGAGCTTTCTTTCCCTTTCCGCCGTTGCAGAACACAGTGTATCAAGTTGGAATGAAACATGTTTACTCAGAGGAGCTGATTCTTTTCCTTACAAATTCTATTCCACAGCACACCACAGTACGTGTATGAACACCATTACCAAAAAAAAGACATACTGGAGGAGAACACGTAGTGAAGAGACAAGTGGTTCGAGTCATTTACGGGGGTCTATGGACTCGTCAAAAAAAAAAACCCTTCTCACATGCTCACTATCGACATCTAACATACGAGCGATCAAATGAATCTACAAAGTAAAGCAGTTGTTTTGTTCTCCATCAGAATATCATCTATCTGCACTCAATTTGTACATTCCTCCAGTGAAAACTCTGCACCTGGGTCACAGGAGCCAGCCGGCAAAAGATGGGTGGGAGGGATTCAGGAGATGCCGACAGTCTTGCCGAGCAGCCACATGACGAGCGAGAACTCGATCATGAAGAGCGCGTGCAGCCACGCCCGGTCCACCACAAAGCCATACACCGTGATCCCCGCCCGGTTGTTCTCCAGGTACGTCACTGCATTTCAATTCATATCGGCCGGCGGCCGTCAGCAACAAGGAGGAGGAGCAGCAGCAGCAGCAGCATATGCAGTGTGTGGTAGGTAGCTTACCCAGCGCCTGCCTCTTCTGGAAGCTGATGTTGTTGGCCTGGAACGGCACGTACTTTGGGTCGTCGAGGGAGGAGCACTCGCTCCGGCCGTCGTCGTCGTCGTCGCTGGCGGACTCGTCGCCGGCGGCCACGCGGTAGGCGTTGGCGGGCGCCAGGTAGCCAGACGTGGGCGGCAGGTCCGGGTCCGGGTTCTCCTGGTCGTTGTCGAAGGCGTGCACCGTGGCGTCTGCGTGCCACGCCGCCGCCACGCTCGTCAGCGCCTGCGTCTTGTGCGTGATCTTCGCCGCGCTGTACAGGCACACCAGCAGACCCGCCACTAGGTTGATCGAGCACAGCTGCACGCACAAGTGCACAACGCAAAGAATGCCAAAGTAAGTCGACACTTCTGTCTGATTTTTTTTATTACCACTGTAAACATTATATCCTGTTTGGCATCTACTGAATTCATCTGAGACTGAAAAGATGATCGGTTTTTTCCCTCAAAGAAAGAAAAGTTCATGTCACTATATATAGAGAAGAGAATCTGTAGAATCGTCGTCCATGTGTCGGCATTGTGCAGAGCAGATCTACCTGCATAACCTTCCGACACACGGCAGCTGTGTACTAATAATGCTGATTGCTGTCCGCTGTGGACCATGAGCTGTGTGGTTGCTCACTTGCACTTGCCAATTGTGGCTGATCTGATCACTGACGAGTGGCTGTTGATGGTTCTCTAGTTCTTCTTCCACAGTGGTCTGGGCATCTGTGTTCCCTTTAGGTTTTGGCCTTTTGGGCATGCAAGCTTTTCCTCCAACTTTCCATTTACAGCTGTCCTGGCATCACCTGTGATCTTGATTTCAAAATTGGCCATGTGACAAGTGCACACGTACTATGACGATATCCATATTCCATTTCCACCTAAAATTTCTTGTTTTTTGTTTTTGCAGATTATTTAACTAACAACATCACACGTGTATCCATCCGCAGCCTTACCACAGCGGCATGCTAGCACCCAGACGTCGTGCTTGTACACCCACGTGCTGCTGCGTCTGGCCACATGCTTCGCGTCCTATGCCTAGTGTTGCTGCTGGGTCCGCGCGTGCTGCTGCTGTGCATGCTGGCTTGCTGTATCTCGAGTGTGCTGCTCTATTCGTGTGTTTCGCGCCCCACGCCTGTTGCCAATGGGTTCGCGCGTGCTGCACGGAAGAGCAGTGGGCCCGCCCAGCTGCATGCGAGAGAGCGTAGGGAGCAGCACCTGTTGCACCATACTGAAACAATTGAAATATATGTTTGTAACATATGTGTATAACCACTATAACATATATGCAACATCTAGATAACACACTTGCAACATACGTCAGAAATAGGTTAAACATTTGGAGCATACACTTGCAACATACGTGTATAGCCACTACAACATATGCAACATCTAGATGAAAACATGCAACATCCAGATGAAACAGCTGAAACATTGGAAAACACAATTGCAACATATCTGCATAACCACTGCAATATATGCAACATCCAAATGAAACACTTGCAACATACGTTTGAAACAGCTAAAACATTTGAAACATATAATTGTAACACACGTGTATAGCCATTGCAACATATGCAATACCAGATCTACTTTTGCAACATTCAGTTGCAACATGTGCTCATCTACGTTGTCACCCAATGATGTCTCATTGACACGAGGGCGGGGGAGCGTAGCGTGAGGCGCGGGAGGCACTGGCGGGGTGCGCAGCGCAAGAAGGGTCCAGAGTGAGGCGTAGGGGCGCGAGGCGTGAAGTGGGTCTGGTGCGAGGGGCATAGGCATGCGGCATGAGGGCGGTTCCGTCTTGGTGGAAGCGTCCAAACTTTTTTGATAATGGTCCCGTCATACCTGATACGTAGAGTCAGCGAAAACGCGCGTCTGACCGGACAGATGGTCGAGAGCGTTTCCGACTTACCGTTACCACAGTCCACAGAGCAATGATACCCTACACCGTGGGTATGGAGACCTTGGACTTGCAGAACAAGCTCTCATCTGTTTGGATATCTGCCGCGTGTTCCATCATCTCATTCTCACAGGCCGTCATTTCTGTGGACGGGTCCTGGTTAAGGTACTTGGTCCTGGTCAGGGACTCAGGGGCCCTCTCCTTTTGTTTTCGTAGCTCCATCACCGAGCGCAGAGACGTACGCTAGCTCTTCAATTGACAGCTTGTGCACTTGACCAATCAATTCCCAGACATGATATAGGAGAGAAATACTCTGTCGCGTCACCAATCAGTTTAATTGATTGGCATACAGCGACGGAGCCGTAACTGGACCCCTATTTGAGCTGCAGCTTTACTTTTGGCTTAAAAGCTAATTTTTTTTCTGGCTTTTATAACAAAATTTTGAGCTTCTCAGTGCATCAAAAATAATAAAAAAAATTCTCAGAACATTTTTTAAGAAAAATGGCAGAAACTCTACCTTACAAGCTCCTCAGAACTCCTTTTTTTTGGCTTTTAGTTTATTTTCTAAGAAGTTAGTTTTTCAGCTCTTCAAAAGCTTGCTCAACAGTTAGTTAGACTGCTTGTTGCAGCTTTGCTGGTCTGAGTTTACTAAGAGTAGATTACTAAACAAATGAAAATGAGATCTAAATATTTCTCATTTTAGTGTGGATAAAACTAGTTAGTCAACCATCCAGATTTAATAGTCCAAAATCTGCTCTAACTCTAGCTGATCCAAATATGATTGATGGTGTTCACAAAAAAAAATGATTGATGGAATATAGGAATCTCGCTTGTTTAGTCTTGTGATCTTGTCACTCATCGCAACTGTTAGTACTACTGATTTTATCACGATTCCATCCATGGTGGACGTACTAGGTATGTCAACGAGAAATTCTCCGTCGGGGGATAGCTCCCCATCTCTGTCCCTACATGTTAGGAATTTTTTCCGTCCCGTCCCTGCAAACACGTGTAGTGAGAGTCGTCGAATCGGATCGAAACCCAAGAAAAGCATTGGGGAGCACATGTGGATGAGTACATCAGTGATCGGGGCCTCCAGCGCGAACAAACTGTTCCATCACTCAGCTAAGCCTCAGCTCATGCAGTTACTTTTTTTTTAAGATAATGGAACTAGGTTGTAGCCCCTGCATCGTTCGCAGGTATTCAAATAAAAACCACAAGCTCTTAGATTCATACCAAATACATTGAAGAGATAAGATTAAAAAAACTAATAGTTTAGATAATTGAAATAAAAAAGAAACTAAGCTTCACTATTTGAGAATTTACATTCAAACTTAGCGAAGATCTCTATAATTACCTTGTCTAAAAGCCTGAAACCATTTTTCATGTTCTTTCTTGTTTCTTTCTCCTTATTCAGCAGCTCATGCAGTCATGCCTCGTGCTTTGAATTTTAGGCAGCCCGCAGGAACACAGAGTGTCCAATTAGGAGGATTAAACATAGGCTAATTATAAAACTAATTACACAGATTGAGGCTAATTTGCGAGATGAATCTATTAAGTCTCGTCGTTGGTCGGGCGGGCCCAGAGCCTTGCGGAGACGACAGTGGCGGCCATCGACAGCACCATCCCGACGAGGAGGAAGACCACGGGGACGGTCGCCTTGTTGTAGTAGCCGATGAGATCGTCCTTTGTTCTGTTATCGTCCCATCTCACGTGGTGGACGTACCGCAGGACGTCGTCCGTGGCGCCGAACCCCGCGCCGACGCCGCTGGCCAGCAGGACGGTCACCATCTGCATGCATGCATGGGCGCAGCAGCAGCATCAGCATGTGTACCACCAGCCAAATCGACCTACGCATAATTAAGGAGCAACGTGCCCTGCGTATTACCACGTCCGCGCACAAGCTTATGTCAAAGATGAGGGGGCTGCTGGATGACGACGTTGCCACACGCTTGCTCTTGCAGAGGAGGTAGAAGGCGACGGGGAGCTGCAGCACGCCGGCGGCCATCCCGATCACCGCCGCCGCCACCATGTACCTTCACATAATAAATTGGGTTAATTTGGACATCGATCATATATACATACAGGTAAACTACATCATATATAACTTAGGCTGCAGGGGCATATATGCACGTACGTGTAGCTCTGGAGCTTGTTGTAGTCGTCCTCGTAGCTGAGCCTGGTGTGGTTGGCCCTCGTGAGCTGCACGGTCATGGCCAGGAAGGCGATCATGAGCAGCCGAGCACCGAGGCCGGCGGCGATCCACGCCTTGCGGGACAGCGCCATGCTTCTTCCTTCTCTGCTATCTCCGATCCGGCCGGCCGCGACCTTGCTATTGCTAGATAGGAACAGTGGCGCACGGACGCGATTGAACTAGCAAACCCTTGTGAGTTAGTGCGATATTTGTAGGTGAATCGATCGATCCTAGCTTGCTTGGCACGTCGATCTCGCGTCGGTAATGCACGTCACCGCCGATCCTAGGTCGCTTTGACCCATTCACCTGAGGATCGTGGGACCCATCTCCCACTTACCCCATCAGTCCTCCATCAACTACAGAGGTCGTGGCTGTCCAGAGATCCTTGTACTGGACGCCACGGGACCAATTCCTCTACAGTTAGCGACGGACGATGACTGGCCGATGACTGCAGAGGTCAGAGGACCTCAACATGGACGCCACACCCAGTCAGCACTCTGCAGGCTGGATATGGGTCTGATTAGTTGTATGTGAAGCTAATAAATACTTTCTTTTGTTCTCAAATAAATACAAGGTATGGAAAGTTTAAAATTTAACTCGAATTATAAGAGGATTCTGGATTGATCAAGTTTATCCATCGACGTCTGACTTTTAAACTCCACCCACAACATTCATGCATGCATTTTAAACACCATCTTGCCAAAATCAATGACAAGGCATGCATGCATGCATTTTTAAACTAGTTTTACTATAAAATTAAGAAAGTTAGCAACCAAATTAACTAATTATTGAGAGGCAAGTTAATCTTTTTGCCAGATTCCTTATTTGATTCTAAAATTGTTTACATGATATCTTAACCCAGACAAGTGTATGCAATAGTTGTGTTTGGTTCGCCTGCATAGTTTCATGTACATTGTTAGCTCCCACGCCAAGCAGCGATCTCCACTCCAGGCACTTTGAAATCGAATGCCTGGGGATGCTGCTTGCGCCAGACAACTTCGCCCAAAAGCAATCCAAACACGCCCGAGCTTTCATATGTGGTGACACGTGTCTCATTAAGAGGGGATAAAGGCCGAAAGAACGACATATGCCTTGTTTAGTTGCAAATTTTTTTTGCAAAATGATACTGTAGCAAATTTCGTTGTTATTTTGGCAATTAGTGTCCAATCATAGTCTAATTAGACTTAAAAGATTCGTCTCGTCCATTTCGTCTAAACTGTGTAATTAGTTTTATTTTTTATCTATATTTAATGCTCCATGCATGTGTCCAAAGATTCGATGTGACGGGGAATGTTGAAAAATTTTGCAAATTTTTTTGCAACTAAACAGGGCCATACATGATGTAGCTACGGGCGAATTCATAGCGCAGATTACAAAACCACGCAGGTAATGGTTAGGAACTGTGGCAGAACCACCCAAAATAACACACTAACGGAGATACTTGTCTTCCTCTAGGCACTAAGTACTCCGCCAGCGGCTATTCCAGCCGTTTCTGTCGAGCACACCCAATGGGAGAACTCGAAACCATCCACATTTTCATCCAGGATCCAATAATGAAAACGAGTACAATACTTAGTTTATTCCATACAACATAGTCTTCAGAAATAAGTTATTACAATACCAAGTTTAGAGTGTGGAATTAAAACAACGGAAATAAATATCTAGCGAGCGTAGCAAAGATCCATCTGAGCCCAGTAGACGATCCTCCACACAAAGCCTCAAGCAGCACCTGCAACAGGGGTAAAATAAACCCTGAGTACACAATGTACTCGCAAGACTTACTCGACTAGGAATAATTTCCCGACTCCAAGGATTATGATAGGCTTTTTGGCTACTGGTTCAAGTTTGCAGAAAAGCATTACTACTAGTGGATCCTTATTGCAGTTCTTTTATTTGCCATTTTTTAGTTTATTGGCTAACCATCTATGTAAGCACTTATGCTATTTTCAAACAAGAGTTGGTCAATACAAATCCATCCTTATTCATCTTTTCTCTTACAGTTCTTACTATGATGTCCGGATCAAGTCATGTCAGACCGCTTACGCAGCGATTCGCGAATCAATGTAGCCTAGCTAGGTACCCCGAAAAACACACGCCCCGCCCGTACCGAGGTACAAACGGGACCAACCCATTATCCTCCTGTCAAGAGAATCGAGTCCCCGTCTATACTGGGACTCCAAGCCCCCGCCCTCTCGCGGTGCTTAGACCTCATAATACACATATATAATCCACCTTCCGTTGGTCCGGATGGAGCCAGAACCCATAACAAGAGAATAACAAGTCTTTCTATCCCCCATTCGCTAGTATATGCTCGGGATAAGGAGATCTGTGACCTGACATCCATCCAAATGCAATGACCGGTCCTTAACCGACTCGGACAGAGAAATAATGTAACTCAGCAGGACACCCCTTGTCACATCCACCACTACCAAACCACATCCCTGCCTGGTCACCATTTCACCTGCCTTTATTTCCATTGAAAGCATCTAGGCCCCGAGGTTTGGTTTCGGCAATTGATGACAACGCTTTATTACCATGACTAACGTGTGTTTTGCAGAAACTTTGGTAAGTTAGGTCATGGAGGTTTTAACTGCTTTGGGCACCATGGTATTCATGCCCTTGATGGAAATCGTTTCGGTTTTCAAAAGAGTGACGTCAAGATTAAGGACGGTTAGTTCCGGATGTCGAGGTGTTGAGAGACATTTGGAATAGTCGTTAGGATCTTCGTTTTTCTCTTTTGGCCGTACTATAAAGGGGGGCATAAGCGGTATCTTGACCTAGGCGAGTCCTATGTTTAGGTGTGGTGCACACTTGTTAAACTTGGCGCTAGGCAGCTCTAGAATAGCTCAAAGTTCAGTTGGAAGCAACTTGGTTCAAGTTGTGACGCGTTTCGGAGAGTTTCGGGTCGTTTTCCCATGACCGGACGCGGTCCTCGGCATGACCGGACGCGTCCGGTCAGTACAGTTCCATGACTAGGGTTTCAGCTCTGAACACCGGACGCGGTCCTCGCGAGGACCGGACGCGGTGGTCAGAAGTCAACACGTGTCACTTGAGGGAAACACCCGATCGGACGCGACCTGGGTGTGATCGGCGCGTCCGGTCATAGTCCAGTAAGGTCCAGAGACGACCGGACGCGTCCGGTCATCACCGATCGGACGCGGTCGCGCGTCCGGTGCGAGTACAGTATGCTCCCTGCACGATCAGACGCGTCCGGTCACCTCTGACCGGTGCGTCCGGTCACTCAGTTGTTTTTCGGATTTCGACCGTTACGAGCGACCGGCGCGTCCGGTCAGTTCAACCGGCGCGTCCGGTTAGCTCGTGTTTTGCTGAGTCAGCAGGTAACGGTTCGTTTTGTCGGTGGGGTGTATAAATACATCCCCACCACCTCTTTTAGAGGTCTCTTGCTCATTTGATCAGCTGATAAACACCTTTGGAGTGCAAGGGAGTGCAAGAGCACTAGTGAGGATAGAGATTTGAGAATCAAAGCTTGAGAGTTCCTCACTAGCGATTAGAGAGTAGCAAGTGTGCATCCACTTTCTCATTTGGGCTCGTAGTGGTCAAGTGAGAGTTCTAGCTTGTTACTCTTGGTGATCACCATCACCTAGACGGCTTGGTGGTGATTGGGAGTTCGGTGATCATCCGGCGGAGCTTGTGGATGACCCAACTCATCTTGTGAGCGGTTGTGGGTGATTCACCGCGACGGAGTGTCAAAGAATCAACCCGTAGAGAGCACTTGATCCTTGCGCGAATCAAGGGGGAGCTACACCCTTGTGCGGGTGCTCCAACGAGGACTAGTGGGGAGTGGCGACTCTTCGATACCTCGGAAAAACATCGCCGTGTTCCTTGCCCCTTTACATTCAAGCATTTACATTCTCGTATTTACTTTCATTGCTTGTTTACATTCCTAGACTTGCCATGCTAGACTAGGTTTGGAAACTAGGGTGCAAAACTTTGTATCGGTAGACTCTCTAGGAACACAAGTAGACACTAGGGGTGAATTCCGGCTTGTAGGATTTAACTCTTGCATTTAATTTTTAGAAAAGCCCAATTCACCCCCCTCTTGGGCATCTTGATCCTTTCAATTCGTATCAGAGCCGTGTTGCTCTATTTTTAGGCTTTACCGCCTAGAGCAAGATGTCTAATGGGGAAGGACCACCTCCCACTTTTGAGGGAGACGATTTTCCATATTGGAAAATTCGTATGGAGGCGTACCTCGAAGCCATAGATGTTGGGTGCCTTAGAGCCGCAAACGAAGGGCTTCCCCCCATAAGGGATCCCGCTAACCCAAGTGGTGACGAGGAGAAGTACGACCGGTGGAATGCAAAGGCCAAAAATGCACTCTACCGGGGCTTAGGCAAAGATATCTTCAATCGCGTGCGTAATGCAAAGAACGCTCATGAATTGTGGGAAAATCTTTGTGCTCTCCATGAGGGAACTAAGAGTGAGCGTGAGGAACACTATCACATAGCTTTAAAGAAAATTAATTCTTTTGAGATGCTTCCCAAAGAAAGTGCTAATGACATGTACACTCGCTTGAATGTTCTTGTAGAGGACCTCAATGCTCTTGGGCTCACCAAAATGAGCCAATCGGATGTTGCAAGGAAGATCTTGAGTGTGCTTCCCGTTGAGAAGTATGGACACATTGTCACCGTGCTTCACCAAAGTGATCTTTCCACCGCAACACCGACTCAAGTTTTAGGAAAAATCAATGCTCATGAGATGTACATGCATATCACTCCGGAAGAGGGCTCATCATCTTCCAAGAAGAAAGACTTGGCCTTCAAAGCTAGTCATGACAAGAAGAAGAAGAAGGGCCAAGCCATGATGGTGCAAGAAAGCTCAAGTGAAAGTGATGTTGATGATGAATCACTTGCACTCATGGTGAGAAAGACCACCAAGATGCTAAAAAAGCTTAACAAGAGTGGCATCAAGTTCGATGGCAAGAAGAAGAAATTCTTCACAAGTAGCAAGAGAAAGCCAATCTCGGAGATGGATTGCTACAATTGTGGTGAATTTGGCCACCTAGCTCATCAATGCCCTAGACCACCAAAAGACAAGTACAAGAACAAGAACAAGGGCAAGAAAAATGATTCAAGTGATGAAGAAGAAGAGAAGAAGAAGAACAAGCCATACAAGAAGAAGGATGGCAAGAAGAAGGAGTTCCACAAGAAGAAGAAGGGAGGAAAGGCATACATTGTTGGTGATTGGCTCACCGACATTGAATCATCTTGTGAGTCCTCCAAAGATGAGAGCGATGATGAGAAAGAGAAGGTTGCCGCATTTGTGATGGGGCCATCATCTTCACCAACATCTTCATCACCACCTTCACCGCCTCCTTCACCATCATCGTCCACTACTCACCTATGCCTTATGGCCAAGGGTGAACGAAAGGTACAAAACCATGATAGTGATGATGATGATGATAGTGATAGTGATGATGAATATGACTCACCTTCTTATGATGAACTTGTAAAATTGCTAAACAAATACACTAAAATCATAAGAAGAACTAGAAGTGAAAATGATGATCTTCAAAATGAAAATGAATCACTCTCATCCAAGCTTGAAAATATTCAAAAGACTAGTGGTGAGCTTAGAGTTCAAAATGAAGTGATGTCTTCCACTCTCAAGGAGCTCAAAACCTCTTATAAAGAGCTTAAAGATCAACATGATAAACTTGAGAAGAAGCATGATGAGCTCATCACTAGACATAATTCTCTAAAGGACAAATACACCACATTAAAAATTGACTATGATAGTCTTGTGGTTGCTAATGAACTTGCTCTTGAGACACATGATGCTACTAACCATGTTGTTAAGTGTGATATAGCTACATCATGTGATGACTTGATCATTGAAAGCATTGAGCGAGGTTCTAGTAGCAAAGGCAAGAGTGTGGTTGAGTCAAGCAACCATGATGATTATGCCAAGATTAAGAGTGAGAATGAGAAGCTTGCAAATGAGAACAAGAAGCTAAAAGTTTTGATGGCTCTTGAGAAGCAACCAACAAATGAGTCACTCATTGAAGAAAACAAAAAGCTCAAGCAAGAAAAAGAGCATCTCAAGACCGGCCTAAGCAAGTTCACAAGAGGCCAACATTTGCAAAGTGAGCTCCTCATGAACACCGTAATGAAGATGGATAGAAGTGGTATTGGGTACTTGGCAAATCAAGAGAAGAAAGCAAAAGCTCAACAACAACAAAGCAAGTCAAAGCCCAAGCCAAAGAGATGTGTTGAGTGTGGTCAAGAAGGTCACTTTGCTCATGAATGCAAAACTCCACCACCACAACCCTTGCCCAAGCATGCTAGACCTTTCGCTTTCAATGCTCATTATATGCTAAGAAAAGATTCAAATGGAAAGATGAAAGTCATGTTTTTGGGTCCCCCAAACAAGAATAGGCCAAAGAAAATATGGGTTGCCAAGTCACTAGTGGAGAAAATCAAGGGCCCCTCTCAAGTTTGGGTCCCTAAACAAAAAGCTTGATCTCTTGTGTGTAGGTGAACTACAAGACCGGTGGATCTCATTGGGTTATTGATAGTGGTTGCACTCAATATATGACCGGTGATCCTCGTATGTTCACCACCATTGAAGAGAATGGAATATGTCAAGAGAAGATCACATTTGGGGATAATTCAAAGAGCAAAGTCAAGGGTATAGGCAAGATTGCAATATCACATGATCACTCACTCTCAAATGTGCTCTATGTTGCTTCATTGAGTTTCAACTTGTTATCCGTTGGGCAACTTTGTGACCTTGGCTTCCAATGCTTGTTCACACCAAATGAAGTGGAAGTTTCAAAGATAGATGACAAGCAAGTGATATTCAAAGGCTTTAGATACAACAATCTTTATCTTGTTAACTTCACCTCCGAAGATGCAAATTTGATGACATGTTTGTTCACCAAGACCTCACTTGGTTGGCTTTGGCATAGGAGGCTTGCTCATGTTGGAATGAACACTCTCAACAAGCTATTGAAGAAAGAACTAGTGAGAGGATTGAAGGATGTGAAGTTTGAAAAGGACAAACCTTGTAGTGCATGTCAAGCGGGCAAACAAGTTGCAAACACTCATCCAACCAAAGCTTTCATGTCAACTTCAAGAGTGCTAGAACTTCTACACATGGATTTGTTTGGGCCTACAACATACAAGAGCTTGGGTGGTAATCTCTATTGTCTTGTGATAGTGGATGACTACTCAAGATACACATGGACTTTCTTCCTTCATGACAAATCCGAAGTGGCAAATTGCTTCAAGAAGTTTGCAAAGAGAGCTCAAAATAAATTTGAAGTCAAGATAAAGAAGATTAGAAGTGATAATGGCAAAGAGTTTGACAACACCAACATTGAAGCTTATTGTGATGAAATTGGAATCAAGCATGAGGTCTCTTCAACCTACACTCCTCAACAAAATGGTGTAGTTGAGAGAAAGAACCGAACTTTGATCACCCTTGCAAGAACAATGCTAGATGAGTACAACACTCTGGAGAAGTTGTGGGCCGAGGCAATCAACACCGCATGCTATGCTTCAAATCGCCTCTTCCTACAAAAGTTTCTTGGCAAGACCCCCTATGAGTTGCTTAATGGGAAGAAGCCGGACGTCTCTTTCTTCCGGGTGTTTGGTTGCAAATGTTACATCTACAAGAAGCGTCAACACCTAGGGAAGTTTCAAAGACGTTGTGATATTGGTTTTCTTATTGGTTACTCATCAAAGTCCAAAGCATATAGAGTATTTAACCATGCCACCGGTTTGGTTGAAGAAACATATGATGTGGAATTTGATGAATCTAACGGCTCCCAAGGAGCAATTGAGAATTGTGATGATGTAGGTGATGAACCCTTGAGGGAGGCCATGAAGAACATGCCGGTGGGAGACATCAAGCCAAAAGATGATGATGACGATGTACAAATTGTTGATCCACCATCTTCAGCACGTGTGCCTCAAGATGATGACAAGAATGAGAGAGTTGAAAATGAAGACACTTATGTCTCTCATGAACAAGCCGAGGCACAAGCTCAAGATGTTGATGCTCCCCATCCACCTCCTCAAGTGGTTGATAGAAGAAACTCACCACTACTTCAAGCACATCCACAAGATCTCATCATAGGGAGTCCCACAAAGGGAGTAATGACTCGATCTCAAAAACTAGCTTCTTTTGTTGAACATCACTCTTTTGTCTCTTGCGTTGAACCTAAGAATGTAGAAGAAGCTCTTCAAGATCCGAATTGGGTGAATGCAATGCATGAAGAATTGAACAACTTCACCCGCAATCAAGTATGGACACTTGAAGAGCATCCTAAAGGTGCAAGAGTCATTGGAACCAAGTGGGTGTTCGGAAACAAGCAAGATGACCAAGGCATAGTGGTGAGGAACAAGGCAAGACTAGTTGCAAAGGGGTTCTCTCAAGTTGAAGGTCTTGATTTTGGAGAGACCTTTGCACCCGTTGCAAGACTTGAAGCCATTCGTATCCTCCTTGCATATGCATCACATCATGATATGAAACTATATCAAATGGATGTGAAAAGTGCATTCTTAAATGGCTTTATAAATGAACTAGTCTATGTTAATCAACCTCCCGGGTTTGAAGACCCTAGATATCCTAATCATGTTTATAGGTTGTCCAAGGCGTTATATGGGCTCAAGCAAGCCCCTAGAGCGTGGTATGAGCGCCTCCGGGACTTCCTCATTGAGAAGGGCTTCACAATTGGGAAGGTCGACACCACACTATTCACCAAGAAGTTTAATGGGGAGATCTTTATTTGTCAAGTATATGTTGATGATATCATCTTCGGATCAACAAATGAAGATTATTGCAAGGAATTTGGTGAATTGATGTCGAAGGAGTTCGAGATGTCAATGATTGGTGAGCTCACATTCTTCCTTGGATTTCAAGTAAAGCAAATGAGAGAAGGGATTTTCATCTCTCAAGAAAAGTATACCAAGGATCTTCTCAAAAGATTCAAGATGGAAGAATGCAAACCAATCAAGACCCCAATGCCATCAAATGGACATCTCGACCTAGATGAGGAAGGTAAACCGGTTGATCAAACTCTCTACCGTTCTATGATTGGTAGCTTGTTGTACCTTACCGCATCTAGGCCCGATATCATGTTTAGTGTGTGCATGTGTGCCCGCTTTCAAGCGTGCCCTAAAGAACCTCACCTAAGTGCCGTAAAAAGAATCCTAAGATATCTTAAGCTCACCCCAAGCATTGGTCTTTGGTATCCCAAAGGAGCTAGATTCCAACTAGTTGGCTATTCCGATTCGGACTATGCCGGTTGCAAAATTGATAGAAAAAGCACATCCGGAGGGTGCCATTTGCTTGGAAGATCTTTAGTATCTTGGTCATCTAAAAAGCAAAATAGTGTGGCTTTGTCCACCGCCGAGGCGGAATACATTGCCGCGGGGGCTTGTTGTGCACAAATCTTATATATAAAACAAACCCTCCTAGACTATGGAATTGTTCTTGAAAAGGTGCCACTTTTATGTGATAATGAAAGTGTCGTTAAAATTGCTAACAATCCGGTACAACACTCTCGCACCAAGCACATTGATATCCGCCATCACTTTCTAAGAGATCACGTTGCTAAAAATGACATATCACTAGAAGGTGTAAGAAGTGAAAATCAATTAGCGGATATCTTCACTAAACCTTTGGATGAGGCAACTTTTTGTAGGTTAAGAAGTGAACTCAATGTGCTTGATTCTAGTAATTTTAAAAAATGAGCGTGTGTTGTCCCTTGCATTGCATTGTATGATATGCCATGTTTATTTTATCGCAATGCTTTTTGGGCTTGGCTAACACGGTTACGATAACCCTTCTTTAGAGGAGTGAAGAAGCCTAACCGTGGATCAAACTTGACAAGCATTCTAGTTTTACCTTCTTGTATTGCATTGCATATGCATGGTTGTTGTTCTTGTCGTTTCTTTTCGGTTAAGCTTTGAGCAACCTCTGTGTTTGTCCATGGATAGAGAGAGCATTTTGACGCTCCTAAAGGTTCAAAAACTCTATTGCATGGACATACGTTGCTCCTTGGGTGTTTATTGCCTATTTTCTTAAAAAATAATACTAGCCTAAGGCAATCTATATTAAAAAATTTGAGGGTTTGAGTGAGGTCACTCATATCATGTTCCAATTGGTGTTTATTTGTGTCTTTTTGAATTGGAACCTGATTGGGAGAAGTCGCGTCGTTGTTCGGAACGAAGAAGGGCGAAGAACAGTGACCGGACGTTGCACCGGACGTAGTGATGCTTCACCACCGCGTCCGGTCCCGCGTCCACCAGCGCGTCCGGTCATCCAGAAGACCAACTCCAGATCTAGTGACCGGACGCTGCACCGGACGCGCCTCTGTTGACCACCGCGTCCGGTCCCGGCTATCACCACCGCGTCCGGTCATTCGCGATGATTTCCCGAGCTCCCCTCGACCGGACTCTGACCGCGTCCGGTCAGTCCTCACCGGACGCGTCCGGTCACTCCAGAAGCTTACTGGAGTATGACCGGACGCTGCACCACCGCGTCCGGTCATAACGACCACCGCGTCCGGTCATCACGCGTTGAGCGGATCTGACCCTTCATATACCGTTTCGACCTCGGCCGTGTTTCTTCCTCAGCCCGAGCTTTTTTCCGCCGTCGCCGCGCCATCACCTCCGTCGCAGCCTCCGCCGCGCCTCCGCCGCAGCCGCCGCCGCGCCTCAGCCGCGTCTCCTACCCCGCGCCAGCCCTGCCCATGCCTGCCCGCGCCAGCCGCCCGCACGCGCCACCGCCGCTCGCTCGCCACCGCGCCACCGCCGCCCGCTCGCCACCACGCCACCGCCGCACGTACGCGATCTTGCCGCCGGTGAGCCACGCTCCTTGCTTGCCAGCAATCATCTCCGGCAGTGGGCTGCCTCTCGCTCGCCTCCGATCGATCTTCGTCGAGTTGCCCTAACCCTAACCCTAGGGTTTGCGTAACGTCGTTCGATCGTTCGTCGACGAGGTTTTGTCGCGCGTCGTCTTCTTCGTGAGGTTGTTTCGTGTCACCTTGACCTCCTCGCTAGGGTTTGCCGTAATTCTTTCTTTTAATCCTAATTGCATCTTGTTTCGGCAAATCAGAGCTCGTCCGGCGATTTCGGGAATCTCGCGATCTAGGTCACCTCATCTTGTCACCGTCGTCTCGTCGATCTGAGGTAGCTTTACGTCTCGATTCTCATCGTACCACATATGCTTGCTATCTCTAGGGTTTCGTACCTTTTAGTTGTATATGTGCTTATAGTAGATCTCTCTATTCCGTCGTTGCAGCGAGTCTGTCCGTGTGTCGGGTGAGATCAGTTTGCTGAATCCAAAGCCAAGCCTGCGGATACGGATTGAGGCCAAGCCTCTTGAGTGACAGTTCACCATCTTACAGAGGTTTTCGGTCAGTTTGTCAGCATGGTGCGTTGCAAGAACGCCGGTGGTGCTCCTGGTGACGGGGACGACAGTCCTCCTCGTCGGTCTGAGATTGCACGTGGAAAGCGTATCAAGGTCATGGCCAGAAAGAAGAAGAAGACACTTACATAGGCAGAGATTGCTCAGGCCGTGGCAGATGCAGCAGAGCAGGCAGAGAGTGGTGGCAGGAGCAGTGGCATACGTATAGGCGAGCGTCGCTTTCATCTTGAAGGTCGACAACTCGGCACAGAGGCCACTGAGGGTACTGAGGATACTGGAGCTACAGAGGGTATGTCAGTTGATCCACCTCCAGAGGCCACAGAGGCCACAGAGGCTCCAGAGGCTACAGAGGACACAGAGGAGCAGCCAGCTCAGTCTCCACCACGTCGCCGCTCCACACGCGCACGTACTCAGGTGACTCCTAGGCCAGAGGGCCAGCGTCGTGGAGCACGTCCTCCTCCCAGAGCTAGAGGTTCACCCTCGGTCGAGCACTTTGACTTGAGGGGTGCTACAGCACGTCAGGTGCAGGGGTTGAGGTTCGTGGAGGTCAGTCGGTGGTTTCCACCTGTGAGGGATCCCAGAGCTTCAGAAGGTTTTTATACCCCACTTCAGGAGGATTTCTACAGGGCTCTAGTTGACAGCGGTATTGCTTTCCGACCACAGAGGGTCTGTCGACTTGAGTCACTAGTTGAGGTTGTGGGAGAACAGCTACGTCCGCACCTGTCCTTTCTGCCAGGCTTGTCAGATCTTCTTGGACGGACAGGTGCATACTGCGGCACATGGGTCAGAGAGTTTTATGCTTCACTATGGATTGATCCTGCCCATGATTTCATTCACTTTGCATTCCGAGGCCGCGATCACCGCCTATACAGCACCAGAGTGCGGGAGATTCTCAGACTCCCAGCTTCCAACACGAAGATACATCAGCTGTGCTTTGGTCAGACTCCTCCACCGAGACGCCCTCACGGCGGTGCAGTGCCACCTACAGACTTGGTTCGACCCTGCTTCCGTGAGCCTTTTGGCGAAGGGTCTCGTCGCACGCCTGCCAGTTTGACACCTCTTGCCAGAGTTTTGGATGCCATAGTCAGACGCACTCTACTTCCCAGACTTGGCTACAGAGAGGGACTGACTCGGATGCAGCTATGGGTTGTTCACCACCTCCTCTCACAGACACAGTTTGACATTTGGGATCTCATACTTAGTGAGATGGAGGACACCATAGCTGAGGGCTTCAAGGGTAATCGTCAGCTGCCCTATGCACACTGGATCTGCTTCATCATTAGATCATCCATCCAGTTACCTGCAGAGATCCGAGCTAAGATATCAGATACGACTACTGCTTTCCCTGAGTATGATATCCGTCAGCTTTGGGCTTCAGTCACCAGAGATCAGGCCCCAGTGCCAGGACAGCGTGTGCGACCTGAGGTTCCTGAGACAGCAGCTGAGCAGGACGCCACAGTTGATGAGCTTGCAGAGGCAGAGCTTGCCGATCTTGACGCTCAGCCTGCTGATCTTCCTGAGGATGTGACATCTGACAGCACTGATGAGGACTACCAGCCCATCCCCAGGTACCGGTCTCCTCGGTCTCACGACCACGAGGCCGGTGGCTCTGGTTCAGCCTCCCGCACAGACCCAGCCATGGTGGCCATACTTGAGAGGTTGACCTAGGCACAGGAGCAGCAGCAACAGCAGATACAGCGACAGGCTCAGGACACAGCTGCAGCACTTGCACAGATTCAGGCTCGTCAGGACGAGTTTCAGCGTCAGCAGCTTGAGATCCAGAGGCAGCAGGTTGAAATGCAGCGACAGCAGTACGAGATTCAGCGACAGAGTGCAGCTAGTCAGCAGCAGTACTTGGATCTCCTGCGCCACCTAGTCACTGTTGGGGTTCCTCCGCCTGCTTTTGTCCTGACTTCTGCTTTACAATCCAGTGATCCATCGAGTCAGGGACAGCCGGGTTTCCAGTTCACATCTCCACAGCAGCAGGTTCCCCAGTCATTCCAGTCCCCGAGCTTCATGCCTATTCACACGGGATTTACACCTTCAGACCAGCCTCGCCCTCACCTCCTGACAGGCACACCCTTCCGTGATTTCAGTGCTACCTACAGCGAGTTGACTGGTCAGCCGACGCCCTCGCACACTACCTTTGCTACTTCTTCAGGGTTGTCAGCTTCAGAGGCAGCGATTCCTCCAGTGACAGGGACCGGTACTACAGAGACTCTACCTTCGTCAGTTGCCTCGACAGATCCTCCTGCTATTGGCTCGCTACAGGCTCAGGTCACTCAGACGGATCCTCTTATTGCTACTATGACAGTACCTGTTCCTGCCGTTCAGACCCAGACAGTTACACAACCACATGCTTCTTCAGAGGGTCAGCCAGATAGCTCAGATTCCGAGGGAGATTCTCTACACTTCGTGATTACTCCGCGCACCTCGGCACCCGGCACATCTCCGTCTGTCCCCCCGTCAGATCCTTAGATTAGTTTTTTGGCGCTTGATGCCAAAGGGAGAGATAGAGTAGTTTCAGGGGGAGTTTTGAGAGAGGGTTTTTGTTTTTCTTGTGTGCTACATTCATACATCATGTTTTCTTTTCAGTCATTGCATTCGTGTGACATGTCGTCGTGTGATAAACCTTGAGCCTTAATGTTTTATCCAGTCACAGTGTTAGCGCTTGTCACCGTTTTTAATTATAGCTCTAAGGTTGTGCTTCCGTGCCTTACTCCGATTTCTTATGAGCTATATCTGTATGTGTACTAACGTTCTTTGTCTTATCTTATGAGTACACTCTTTTGGCTTGGGGCACATAAGCAATTCCTAACCCCTTGTGCTTATTGCTTTTTGCTTATGTGAACCATGCATGCTCGAAAACCTCAACTCAAATCCTTTATATCTTAGTGTTGTCATCAATCACCAAAAAGGGGGAGATTGAAAGCATCTAGGCCCCGAGGTTTGGTTTCGGCAATTGATGACAACGCTTTATTACCATGACTAACGTGTGTTTTGCAGAAACTTTGGTAAGTTAGGTCATGGAGGTTTTAACTGCTTTGGGCACCATGGTATTCATGCCCCTTGATGGAAATCGTTTCGGTTTTCAAAAGAGTGACGTCAAGATTAAGGACGGTTAGTTCCGGATGTCGAGGTGTTGAGAGACATTTGGAATAGTCGTTAGGATCTTCGTTTTTCTCTTTTGGCCGTACTATAAAGGGGGGCATGAGCGGGTAGCTTGACCTAGGCGAGTCCTATGTTTAGGTGTGGTGCACACTTGTTAAACTTGGCGCTAGGCAGCTCTAGAATAGCTCAAAGTTCAGTTGGAAGCAACTTGGTTCAAGTTGTGACACGTTTCGGAGAGTTTCGGGTCGTTTTCCCATGACCGGACGCGGTCCTCGGCATGACCGGACGCGTCCGGTCAGTACAGTTCCACGGCTAGGGTTTCAGCTCTGAACACCGGACGCGGTCCTCGCGAGGACCGGACGCGGTGGTCAGAAGTCAACATGTGTCACTTGAGGGAAACACCTGATCGGACGCGACCTGGGTGTGATCGGCGCGTCCGGTCACAGTCCAGTAAGGTCCAGAGACGACCGGACGCGTCCGGTCATCACCGATCGGACGCGGTCGCGCGTCCGGTGCGAGTACAGTATGCTCCCTGCACGATCGGACGCGTCCGGTCACCTCTGACCGGTGCGTCCGGTCACTCAGTTGTTTTTCGGATTTCGACCGTTACGAGCGACCGGCGCGTCCGGTCAGTTCAACCGGCGCGTCCGGTCAGCTCGTGTTTTGCTGAGTCAGCAGGTAACGGTTCGTTTTGTCGGTGGGGTGTATAAATACATCCCCACCACCTCTTTTAGAGGTCTCTTGCTCATTTGATCAGCTGATAAACACCTTTGGAGTGCAAGGGAGTGCAAGAGCACTAGTGAGGATAGAGATTTGAGAATCAAAGCTTGAGAGTTCCTCACTAGCGATTAGAGAGTAGCAAGTGTGCATCCACTTTCTCATTTGGGCTCGTAGTGGTCAAGTGAGAGTTCTAGCTTGTTACTCTTGGTGATCGCCATCACCTAGACGGCTTGGTGGTGATTGGGAGTTCGGTGATCATCCGGCAGAGCTTATGGATGACCCAACTCATCTTGTGAGCGGTTGTGGGTGATTCACCGCGACGGAGTGTCAAAGAATCAACCCGTAGAGAGCACTTGATCCTTGCACGGATCAAGGGGGAGCTACACCCTTGCGCGGGTGCTCCAACGAGGACTAGTGGGGAGTGGCGACTCTTCGATACCTCGGAAAACATCGCCGCGTTCCTTGCCCCTTTACATTCAAGCATTTACATTCTCGTATTTACTTTCATTGCTTGTTTACATTCCTAGACTTGCCATGCTAGACTAGGTTTGGAAACTAGGGTGCAAAACTTTGTATCGGTAGACTCTCTAGGAACACAAGTAGACACTAGGGGTGAATTCCGGCTTGTAGGATTTAACTCTTGCATTTAATTTTTAGAAAAGCCCAATTCACCCCCCTCTTGGGCATCTTGATCCTTTCAATTGGTATCAGAGCCGTGTTGCTCTATTTTTAGGCTTTACCGCCTAGAGCAAGATGTCTAATGGGGAAGGACCACCTCCCACTTTTGAGGGAGACAATTTTCCATATTGGAAAATTCGTATGGAGGCGTACCTCGAAGCCATAGATGTTGGGTGCCTTAGAGCCGCAACCGAAGGGCTTCTCCCCATAAGGGATCCCGCTAACCCAAGTGGTGACGAGGAGAAGTACGACCGGTGGAATGCAAAGGCCAAAAATG
The DNA here is from genome assembly GCA_038087645.1 of Saccharum hybrid cultivar R570. Lineage (NCBI taxonomy): Eukaryota > Viridiplantae > Streptophyta > Magnoliopsida > Poales > Poaceae > Saccharum > Saccharum hybrid cultivar. Next base: position 1,059,825 of record JAQSUU010000191.1, on the reverse strand, counting down.
CACTCTACCGGGGCTTAGGCAAAGATATCTTCAATCGCGTGCGTAATGCAAAGAACGCTCATGAATTGTGGGAAAATCTTTGTGCTCTCCATGAGGGAACTAAGAGTGAGCGTGAGGAACGCTATCACATAGCTTTAAAGAAAATTAATTCTTTTGAGATGCTTCCCAAAGAAAGTGCTAATGACATGTACACTCGCTTGAATGTTCTTGTAGAGGACCTCAATGCTCTTGGGCTCACCAAAATGAGCCAATCGGATGTTGCAAGGAAGATCTTGAGTGTGCTTCCCGTTGAGAAGTATGGACACATTGTCACCGTGCTTCACCAAAGTGATCTTTCCACCGCAACACCGACTCAAGTTTTAGGGAAAATCAATGCTCATGAGATGTACATGCATATCACTCCGGAAGAGGGCTCATCATCTTCCAAGAAGAAAGACTTGGCCTTCAAAGCTAGTCATGACAAGAAGAAGAAGAAGGGCCAAGCCATGATGGTGCAAGAAAGCTCAAGTGAAAGTGATATTGATGATGAATCACTTGCACTCATGGTGAGAAAGACCACCAAGATGCTAAAAAAGCTTAACAAGAGTGGCATCAAGTTCGATGGCAAGAAGAAGAAATTCTTCACAAGTAGCAAGAGAAAGCCAATCTCGGAGATGGATTGCTACAATTGTGGTGAACTTGGCCACCTAGCTCATCAATGCCCTAGACCACCAAAAGACAAGTACAAGAACAAGAACAAGGGCAAGAAAAATGATTCAAGCGATGAAGAAGAAGAGAAGAAGAAGAACAAGCCATACAAGAAGAAGGATGGCAAGAAGAAGGAGTTCCACAAGAAGAAGAAGGGAGGAAAGGCATACATTGTTGGTGATTGGCTCACCGACATTGAATCATCTTGTGAGTCCTCCGAAGATGAGAGCGATGATGAGAAAGAGAAGGTTGCCGCATTTGTGATGGGGCCATCATCTTCACCAACATCTTCATCACCACCTTCACCGCCTCCTTCACCATCATCGTCCACTACTCACCTATGCCTTATGGCCAAGGGTGAACGAAAGGTACAAAACCATGATAGTGATGATGATGATGATAGTGATAGTGATGATGAATATGACTCACCTTCTTATGATGAACTTGTAAAATTGCTAAACAAATACACTAAAATCATAAGAAGAACTAGAAGTGAAAATGATGATCTTCAAAATGAAAATGAATCACTCTCATCCAAGCTTGAAAATATTCAAAAGACTAGTGGTGAGCTTAGAGTTTAAAATGAAGTGATGTCTTCCACTCTCAAGGAGCTCAAAACCTCTTATAAAGAGCTTAAAGATCAACATGATAAACTTGAGAAGAAGCATGATGAGCTCATCACTAGACATAATTCTCTAAAGGACAAATACACCACATTAAAAATTGACTATGATAGTCTTGTGGTTGCTAATGAACTTGCTCTTGAGACACATGATGCTACTAACCATGTTGTTAAGTGTGATATAGCTACATCATGTGATGACTTGATCATTGAAAGCATTGAGCGAGGTTCTAGTAGCAAAGGCAAGAGTGTGGTTGAGTCAAGCAACCATGATGATTATTCCAAGATTAAGAGTGAGAATGAGAAGCTTGCAAATGAGAACAAGAAGCTAAAAGTTTTGATGGCTCTTGAGAAGCAACCAACAAATGAGTCACTCATTGAAGAAAACAAAAAGCTCAAGCAAGAAAAAGAGCATCTCAAGACCGGCCTAAGCAAGTTCACAAGAGGCCAACATTTGCAAAGTGAGCTCCTCATGAACACCGTAATGAAGATGGATATAAGTGGTATTGGGTACTTGGCAAATCAAGAGAAGAAAGCAAAAGCTCAACAACAACAAAGCAAGTCAAAGCCCAAGCCAAAGAGATGTGTTGAGTGTGGTCAAGAAGGTCACTTTGCTCATGAATACAAAACTCCACCACCACAACCCTTGCCCAAGCATGCTAGACCTTTCGCTTTCAATGCTCATTATATGCTAAGAAAAGATTCAAATGGAAAGATGAAAGTCATGTTTTTGGGTCCCCCAAACAAGAATAGGCCAAAGAAAATATGGGTTGCCAAGTCACTAGTGGAGAAAATCAAGGGCCCCTCTCAAGTTTGGGTCCCTAAACAAAAAGCTTGATCTCTTGTGTGTAGGTGAACTACAAGACCGGTGGATCTCATTGGGTTATTGATAGTGGTTGCACTCAACATATGACCGGTGATCCTCGTATGTTCACCACCATTGAAGAGAATGGAATATGTCAAGAGAAGATCACATTTGGGGATAATTCAAAGAGCAAAGTCAAGGGTATAGGCAAGATTGCAATATCACATGATCACTCACTCTCAAATGTGCTCTATGTTGCTTCATTGAGTTTCAACTTGTTATCCGTTGGGCAACTTTGTGACCTTGGCTTCCAATGCTTGTTCACACCAAATGAAGTGGAAGTTTCAAAGATAGATGACAAGCAAGTGATATTCAAAGGCTTTAGATACAACAATCTTTATCTTGTTAACTTCACCTCCGAAGATGCAAATTTGATGACATGTTTGTTCACCAAGACCTCACTTGGTTGGCTTTGGCATAGGAGGCTTGCTCATGTTGGAATGAACACTCTCAACAAGCTATTGAAGAAAGAACTAGTGAGAGGATTGAAGGATGTGAAGTTTGAAAAGGACAAACCTTGTAGTGCATGTCAAGCGGGCAAACAAGTTGCAAACACTCATCCAACCAAAGCTTTCATGTCAACTTCAAGAGTGCTAGAACTTCTACACATGGATTTGTTTGGGCCTACAACATACAAGAGCTTGGGTGGTAATCTCTATTGTCTTGTGATAGTGGATGACTACTCAAGATACACATGGACTTTCTTCCTTCATGACAAATCCGAAGTGGCAAATTGCTTCAAGAAGTTTGCAAAGAGAGCTCAAAATAAATTTGAAGTCAAGATAAAGAAGATTAGAAGTGATAATGGCAAAGAGTTTGACAACACCAACATTGAAGCTTATTGTGATGAAATTGGAATCAAGCATGAGGTCTCTTCAACCTACACTCCTCAACAAAATGGTGTAGTTGAGAGAAAGAACCGAACTTTGATCACCCTTGCAAGAACAATGCTAGATGAGTACAACACTCCGGAGAAGTTGTGGGCCGAGGCAATCAACACCGCATGCTATGCTTCAAATCGCCTCTTCCTACAAAAGTTTCTTGGCAAGACCCCCTATGAGTTGCTTAATGGGAAGAAGCCGGACGTCTCTTTCTTCCGGGTGTTTGGTTGCAAATGTTACATCTACAAGAAGCGTCAACACCTAGGGAAGTTTCAAAGACGTTGTGATATTGGTTTTCTTGTTGGTTACTCATCAAAGTCCAAAGCATATAGAGTATTTAACCATGCCACCGGTTTGGTTGAAGAAACATATGATGTGGAATTTGATGAATCTAACGGCTCCCAAGGAGCAATTGAGAATTGTGATGATGTAGGTGATGAACCCTTGAGGGAGGCCATGAAGAACATGCCGGTGGGAGACATCAAGCCAAAAGATGATGATGACGATGTACAAATTGTTGATCCACCATCTTCATCACGTGTGCCTCAAGATGATGACAAGAATGAGAGAGTTGAAAATGAAGACACTTATGTCTCTCATGAACAAGCCGAGGCACAAGCTCAAGATGTTGATGCTCCCCATCCACCTCCTCAAGTGGTTGATAGAAGAAACTCACCACTACTTTAAGCACATCCACAAGATCTCATCATAGGGAGTCCCATAAAGGGAGTAATGACTCGATCTCAAAAACTAGCTTCTTTTGTTGAACATCACTCTTTTGTCTCTTGCGTTGAACCTAAGAATGTAGAAGAAGCTCTTCAAGATCCGAATTGGGTGAATGCAATGCATGAAGAATTGAACAACTTCACCCGCAATCAAGTATGGACACTTGAAGAGCATCCTAAAGGTGCAAGAGTCATTGGAACCAAGTGGGTGTTCCGAAACAAGCAAGATGACCAAGGCATAGTGGTGAGGAACAAGGCAAGACTAGTTGCAAAGGGGTTCTCTCAAGTTGAAGGTCTTGATTTTGGAGAGACCTTTGCACCCGTTGCAAGACTTGAAGCCATTCGTATCCTCCTTGCATATGCATCACATCATGATATGAAACTATATCAAATGGATGTGAAAAGTGCATTCTTAAATGGCTTTATAAATGAACTAGTCTATGTTAATCAACCTCCCGGGTTTGAAGACCCTAGATATCCTAATCATGTTTATAGGTTGTCCAAGGCGTTATATGGGCTCAAGCAAGCCCCTAGAGCGTGGTATGAGCGCCTCCGGGACTTCCTCATTGAGAAGGGCTTCACAATTGGGAAGGTCGACACCACACTATTCACCAAGAAGTTTAATGGGGAGATCTTTATTTGTCAAGTATATGTTGATGATATCATCTTCGGATCAACAAATGAAGATTATTGCAAGGAATTTGGTGAATTGATGTCGAAGGAGTTCGAGATGTCAATGATTGGTGAGCTCACATTCTTCCTTGGATTTCAAGTAAAGCAAATGAGAGAAGGGATTTTCATCTCTCAAGAAAAGTATACCAAGGATCTTCTCAAAAGATTCAAGATGGAAGAATGCAAACCAATCAAGACCCCAATGCCATCAAATGGACATCTCGACCTAGATGAGGAAGGTAAACCGGTTGATCAAACTCTCTACCGTTCTATGATTGGTAGCTTGTTGTACCTTACCGCATCTAGGCCCGATATCATGTTTAGTGTGTGCATGTGTGCCCGCTTTCAAGCGTGCCCTAAAGAACCTCACCTAAGTGCCGTAAAAAGAATCCTAAGATATCTTAAGCTCACCCCAAGCATTGGTCTTTGGTATCCCAAAGGAGCTAGATTCCAACTAGTTGGCTATTCCGATTCGGACTATGCCGGTTGCAAAATTGATAGAAAAAGCACATCCGGAGGGTGCCATTTGCTTGGAAGATCTTTAGTATATTGGTCATCTAAAAAGCAAAATAGTGTGGCTTTGTCCACCGCCGAGGCGGAATACATTGCCGCGGGGGCTTGTTGTGCACAAATCTTATATATGAAACAAACCCTCCTAGACTATGGAATTGTTCTTGAAAAGGTACCACTTTTATGTGATAATAAAAGTGCCGTTAAAATTGCTAACAATCCGGTACAACACTCTCGCACCAAGCACATTGATATCCGCCATCACTTTCTAAGAGATCACGTTGCTAAAAATGACATATCACTAGAAGGTGTAAGAAGTGAAAATCAATTAGCGGATATCTTCACTAAACCTTTGGATGAGGCAACTTTTTGTAGGTTAAGAAGTGAACTCAATGTGCTTGATTCTAGTAATTTTAAAAAATAAGCGTGTGTTGTCCCTTGCATTGCATTGTATGTTATGCCATGTTTATTTTATCGCAATGCTTTTAGGGCTTGGCTAACACGGTTACGATAACCCTTCTTTAGAGGAGTGAAGAAGCCTAACCGTGGATCAAACTTGACAAGCATTCTAGTTTTACCTTCTTGTATTGCATTGCATATGCATGGTTGTTGTTCTTGTCGTTTCTTTTCGGTTAATCTTTGAGCAACCTCTGTGTTCGTCCATGGATAGAGAGAGCATTTTGACGCTCCTAAAGGTTCAAAAACTCTATTGCATGGCCATACGTTGCTCCTTGGGTGTTTATTGCCTATTTTCTTAAAAAATAATACTAGCCTAAGGCAATCTATATTAAAAAATTTGAGGGTTTGAGTGAGGTCACTCATATCATGTTCCAATTGGTGTTTATTTGTGTCTTTTTGAATTGGAACCTGATTGGGAGAAGTCGCGTCGTTGTTCGGAACGAAGAAGGGCGAAGAACAGTGACCGGACGCTGCACCGGACGCAGTGATGCTTCACCACCGCGTTCGGTCCCGCGTCCACCAGCGCGTCCGGTCATCCAGAAGACCAACTCCAGATCTAGTGACCGGACGCTGCACCGGACGCGCCTCTGTTGACCACCGCGTCCGGTCCCGGCTATCACCACCGCGTCCGGTCATTCGCGACGATTTCCCGAGCTCCCCTCGACCGGACTCTGACCGCGTCCGGTCAGTCCTCACCGGACGCGTCCGGTCACTCCAGAAGCTTACTGGAGTATGACCGGACGCTGCACCACCACGTCCGGTCATAACGACCACCGCGTCCGGTCATCACGCGTCGAGCGGATCTGACCCTTCATATACCGTTTCGACCTCGGCCGTGTTTCTTCCTCAGCCCGAGCTTTTTTCCGCCGCCGCCGCGCCATCACCTCCGTCGCAGCCTCTGCCGCGCCTCCGCCGCAGCCGCCGCCGCGCCTCAGCCGCGTCTCCTGCCCCGCGCCAGCCCTGCCCGTGCCTGCCCGCGCCAGCCGCCCGCACGCGCCACCACCGCTCGCTCGCCACCGCGCCACCGCCGCCCGCTCGCCACCACGCCACCGCCGCACGTACGCGATCTTGCCGCCGGTGAGCCGCGCTCCTTGCTTGCCAGCAATCATCTCCGGCAGTGGGCTGCCTCTCGCTCGCCTCCGATCGATCTTCGTCGAGTTGCCCTAACCCTAACCCTAGGGTTCGCGTAACGTCGTTCGATCGTTCGTCGACGAGGTTTTGTCGCGCGTCGTCTTCTTCGCGAGGTTGTTTCGCGTCACCTTGACCTCCTCGCTAGGGTTTGCCGTAATTCTTTCTTTTAATCCTAATTGCATCTTGTTTCGGCAAATCAGAGCTCGTCCGGTGATTTCGGGAATCTCGCGATCTAGGTCACCTCATCTTGTCACCGTCGTCTCATCGATCCGAGGTAGCTTTACGTCTCGATTCTCATCGTACCACATATGCTTGCTATCTCTAGGGTTTCGTACCTTTTAGTTGTATATGTGCTTATAGTAGATCTCTCTATTCCGTCGTTGCAGCGAGTCTGTCCGTGTGTCGGGTGAGATCAGTTTGCTGAATCCAAGGCCAAGCCTGCGGATACGGATTGAGGCCAAGCCTCTCGAGTGACAGTTCACCATCTTACAGAGGTTTTCGGTTAGTTTGTCAGCATGGTGCGTTGCAAGAACGCCGGTGGTGCTCCTGGTGACGGGGATGACAGTCCTCCTCGTCGGTCTGAGATTGCACGTGGAAAGCGTATCAAGGTCATGGCCAGAAAGAAGAAGAAGACACTTACAGAGGCAGAGATTGCTCAGGCCGTGGCAGATGCAGCAGAGCAGGCAGAGAGAGGTGGCAGGAGCAGTGGCATACATATAGGCGAGCGTCGCTTTCATCTTGAAGGTCGACAACTCGGCACAGAGGCCACTGAGGGTACTGAGGATACTGGAGCTACAGAGGGTATGTCAGTTGATCCACCTCCAGAGGCCACAGAGGCCACAGAGGCTCCAGAGGCTACAGAGGACACAGAGGAGCAGCCAGCTCAGTCTCCACCACGTCGCCGCTCCACACGCGCACGTACTCAGGTGACTCCTAGGCCAGAGGGCCAGCGTCGTGGAGCACGTCCTCCTCCCAGAGCTAGAGGTTCACCCTCGGTCGAGCACTTTGACTTGAGGGGTGCTACAGCACGTCAGGTGCAGGGGTTGAGGTTCGTGGAGGTCAGTCGGTGGTTTCCACCTGTGAGGGATCCCAGAGCTTCAGAAGGTTTTTATACCCCACTTCAGGAGGATTTCTACAGGGCTCTAGTTGACAGCGGTATTGCTTTCCGACCACAGAGGGTCTGTCGACTTGAGTCACTAGTTGAGGTTGTGGGAGAACAGCTACGTCCGCACCTGTCCTTTCTGCCAGGCTTGTCAGATCTTCTTGGACGGACAGGTGCATACTGCGGCACATGGGTCAGAGAGTTTTATGCTTCACTATGGATTGATCCTGCCCATGATTTCATTCACTTTGCATTCCGAGGCCGCGATCACCGCCTATACAGCACCAGAGTGCGGGAGATTCTCAGACTCCCAGCTTCCAACACGAAGATACATCAGCTGTGCTTTGGTCAGACTCCTCCACCGAGACGCCCTCACGGCGGTGCAGTGCCACCTACAGACTTGGTTCGACCCTGCTTCCGTGAGCCTTTTGGCGAAGGGTCTCGTCGCACGCCTGCCAGTTTGACACCTCTTGCCAGAGTTTTGGATGCCATGTAACACCCCAGTGTTAAGCATGCCTTTGCACTTGCATTTCATGAGCATAAGCATCCTTACTGCATGAGCCTACATGCTTCATATTTGTCATGTCCTGATATTGCTTGAAATATGTTCCCTATGCTCATACCTAGGTATAAGTAGTATAAGTGTTTGATGTATGGTCACTAAAATAACCTAGACATGTTTAGAATATCAAATGGACCTATGGTTATGTTTACAACTTGACCTGACTAGGCTCACATGTGATAATAGTGTAACTTGGACCCTCTAAGTAGTTTTGATGTTTTGTTTTAAAAGTGCTTGCAAGAATGCTTTTTGGAAGTTGTGACTTGCAAAAAGGATTTCAAATTTGGTTTAAAATGGGTTTAAACTTTGAAGCTCTATAATTCAAAATCTAGACATAATTAGACTTAGATCCTATTGGATGAAATGCTCTAAATTGCAAATAGATCATTTCATGTTTCAGGGCCTCTGCCTAAAAATGCCTAGAAACTGGACCTTTGAGCTAATTTAGTTTACTTGTATTGAAAGAAGGATTTCAAAAAAAAAAGAAAGAAATCCTCACCGCAACCGGCCTGGCCGATTTCGGCCCACTCCGGCCCGACTTGGCCCGGCATCCCGCGCCCACGCGCTAACGTGCCCCCGGCCCATCTCCTTGGCCCAAACGCGCGCGCGCCGGCCCACCTCGGCCTCTCTTCTCCACCACCCCGGCCCTCTCCATCTTCCCCGAATGGACGCGCTGGCCGCACCGCGCCGTGGCGCTGGGGTAGACCTCGCGTGCCGCGTGGCCACCATGCCCGAGCTTGGACGCCACCTGCCCGCCCGCGCCAGCGCCTTGACCCCGCCCCGACCGCGCCCCGGCTCGCTCCCACTCCCATTTCCCCTCGGCCTCTCTCTTGCCTCAGCCGAACAGAGCAGCGCAACGCAGCCCCGTCGCCATGGCCGCCGTGCTGGAGCTTGCCACCGCCGCAAATCGTCGCCTCCGCTCACAGCCAGTGCCTCCTCGAGCTCCGCCTCGCTCTGTCGTCCGTTGCTCACACCCCATCGTCGCAGGTGAGGGTCACCAGGGGCCTCTTTCCCTCTTCCGCCATGGCTGGAGTGGCCGGCCATCGACGTCGTGTCATGCGCTCCCTCCTCCACCCTATTTCTCGCCTCGTTTTCTTGTTCACAAGCACCGTCGCACACCCCGCGCTCGCCTGCACTCCTTGCAAGGCAGTACCATGACCGGATTCGGCAGCGCCGGCGACATGCAGCGCCGCCACCCGCCGGAGTTGGCCGCGCCACCTCTTTAGCTCGCCGCCGTCCGTTTTTCTTGCACCCACAAGTTCGCCTTGCCACGGGGAGCACGCCGGTGAAGACAAGGACGCCGATGACCTCGCCGCCGGCGAGATCCAGTCGGCCCGGGGACCTCCCCTGCTCTGTTCCTCTGTCAAGCGGGGCCAGCCCATCCATAGGTCCCGGCTGTCATTCGGTCTGGGACACAAACGCCGTGTGCACTTAGCATTTAGGGTCGGGTTTCAAAAGGAAATGAATTTCCAGATTTCTGTTTACACATTTGAAAAATCATATCTTCAAAAATACAGCTCCATTTTGGGTGAGACAAAGTTTGTTGTGTTTGTCTTGAGAAGATCTATGAGTGAAAAATGTGAAGTGCCATGTTTGTGATATTTTTCTGTGTAGCTTTGTTTAAATTAGATTAAATTATATAATTGCTTGTATCCCTGTTAATTCATAATAAATCCTATAAATGTCAGAAAAATGTGAGGTTAATTTTGTTGGTGTTCTTGTACTATGTAGATCTTATGAAAAATATGTTATGCAATGTTGTTTTGGAAGAAATGGGATTTATATTTTTGGTGATTTATTTGCATGTAACTTAGAAAATTCAGAGCAAAATATTTAAAGGGGCATTGCAGTTGATAATTTTTGTGGACTACTATTGTGTTAAGAAGTACCTAAATAAAATACGAAATCTATTGTTTGACGCTTTTCATAACACAAAGTATTTTCATGTCATTTATGAGATTGTTGCTTGTCATTTTTGTGTAGCTTTATGTACTCATCCAATCGCCATCTCTCCTGGTTAGTGAGAAACTTGACTGACTCCTTGCAACGTAGCTTGATAAAGATGGAACGTGTAAGAAGGTTAAATGTGATAGCCTTGCCTCAACTGGATATGATTACTATTGTGATGCTTATAATCAAGTGATTGCTATAGACTAGGTGCAAATCTGTCTATCATAAGAATTACTAAACTTGATGCTAAAATATTGACTAAAATATTGAGTTTTAGGTTTAACTTGCTCTCACATGATTTATTTCAATAGCCATTTGTCTTTTTCATAGAGGTTGTTATACATGTCCAAATGGTTTCAAATTTGGATAGTAGACTTTTGGGAGCATGTGTAGGCCTTTGTAATTTTGGTAGAATTTATTATGCACTTTTGATATGTGTTCATAATTCCACCTAATTATCTAAATAAATTAAGAAAATATATTAAAAGAAATTATTTAGGAATGGACACTATGTTTTCTGGTGTTCATTAGTCATGTGTGACATGTTGGTAAAGTTAGTTTTGTCCAATTATATGTTTGCAACATAAGTTAATAATTATTTCTTGTAAATGAGATTTCTGGACAGATCTGGAAACTTGGCAAATTTCTTAATGATAATGTGCTTTGTTGTGAAACTTATTTATACAAAAGTTGTAGATAATTCATGTATCTAGCTGCTGTTAAAATTTGGTGGCATTTGGCCATGTGGTTTAGGAGTTATAGCTATTTAAAGTTGGGTTACAGAATTGCTTGCTCTCTGTCTTGCTAGACCAGTTTCTGTGTTTGTGTAAATTCGACATGTGAAACTTTGGAATCATGTTGTGATGATTGTAAATGAAACGTAGATAATTTCCTAAGCTTTTCATAATGTCTTCTTGCAAGTCATTTGGAGTTGTAGATCTCCAGTTATGATTAAATTACTTAGCTGTTGGTCTGATGTCCAGAAGGTAGCAATTTCTAGTTCTAGTACTTTGATTAACTTTGTCATGCTTGGGTATTGAAATGTGACTCATATCTTTGATGATACTTGAGTGGTACCCTGTAATCTTGGGAGACTTGTTTCTTGAGTTATGTGCTTGCCCTCTTCTATGTTATGCCTTTGTGAGGATTAAGTTAATTAGCTCTAGGTGTTTATGAGAACTTTGGTATGCTTGTTTGATTACTTGTTTATTTCACTTCTTTGCATTTTTACATATGCATTATTGCACCTCATTTAGGTACGCTAGCTGAAAAACGTGAAGGGCGTGATGTGGATCCAACCCGAAGATGGAGTTGGTGGATCCATCCCGAAGATCGAAGGACCGAACAAGTGGTAGATTGGAAGATGCTCGCCAAGTGACTTCATCTGACATACTCTAACTTGAGTCGGATCCCAGGCAAGCCCCGGAGCATTATAAGCCTCCTACCTTCAAAGCAATTAATTCTATATATGTTATAAGTATTGTTGCATTAAGTGGTAGGAGTTGGTTGAAAACCTTGCTGCATTATATCATTCCTTGTCCAGTTATATGAATCCTTGAATCCTACATAGACTAGGATCGAGTAGATGCTTAGCCCTGCTTTAAGCGGTAGAAGTCAGGTGATTTCCTGTCACCTGCGAGATATAGGGATATTCATATATGACACGGTTGGCTATATTTGCTATCGTGGAAAGGAACCATGTGTTAATAAAATGAAATGAGACCGGGCGGGATGATGATAGTGAAGCGACAAGGCATGGAGGTCTTGGGTGTGAATCTATCCCCGTCTGAGTCGTTTAAGGACCGATTCGCTGTACGTCCTTGAGTCATGTTGAACGCAGTCTAACACTTAGTTGGCCGGATAACCCGTTCCGACCGCGAAGCCGAGTAATGTGGTTCAGGCCGGGAATCGAATGGTAGGTTGCTTCTTGGAGGAGAGAAAGGATGTGCTTGGGGACATTGGCATGAGACCAAGGGGGGGTTAGAGTCCCTATCACCTGGCAGAGTGTCGCCCTTGGGGTCGCGACATCATTCGGACCCGTGATTCCTGAATCATATGAAAAGGTGGCTTGTGCGACCCTGGCAGGGGCCTGCGCGGTGAGTGTTAGAAATACCCCTCCAGCTGGATAGGAATTCGATTCGAATCGCCGTCGCTCCTGGTTAGTGAGCACTTGACTTGAGCAGCGGCAACGTAGATTCAATTAAATTGAACTAATGGTTAATTGGATCACGATGGAAAGGTTGCCTCAATTTATACCTGCTATGGTTAATATTGTTTGCTCCTAATAAAGTGAGTGCTCTAGTACAGGTGCTAATATAGATGACAGGTTAATGATAATTTACTTGATGCTTAAGCATTAATGATTGATCATCTATATTAAGCTTTTATGCAAAATGTTGTCAAGCTAGCCCCACTTCATATCAGCCTTGCATGATCCTTGGTGTCACCTTATTTCTGGTTTCTGACGGGTAAGTCTAGCTGAGTACTTTCTCGTACTCAGGGTTTTATCCCCACTTGTTGCAGGTTATGATGTATCATGGCGGCTGCAAGAGTTGGTTGACTCCTGCTGTAGTGGCGGAGTGTGATCACGGGCATGATCCTTCTTATTTACCTTATCCCTAATGCTTTTGTTGGAAGTCGACCGTGGTACTGGCATGTATTTTAAATAAGATTAATGTTAGTTTCAAATTACTTTGCTTCCGCTACTTTTGAACTTAAGTTGTAATAACTTTGTTGAACTCCGATGTATATTCAATTACTTGTGAAATGGTTGTAACATATGACTTGTTATGCTGAATCACTACGATCTTGGCTTGTATGTTGGTTGGTTTGAAATCCCTCGTGATTTCATTGGACTACCGGAGTTATATGGGCTCAAGTGCGAGAATTTGATCATTTCGGTGATTGTTTTTGTACTTGTGCTCTTATAATTTGGACGGTTCCGTGACAGCTGGTATCGGAGCAAGATTCAACATTAAACATGTCATATGTGTATTTAAAACAAATGTTTTGTTTTATAAAATCAGTTTTATCAACTTATAGTTTTATATAGGTTTGTCAAATCTAAATTTTAAACCTAAGTATGCCAGTGGTCAATTTCCTTATGCCCATATAAGGATTATTAGGTGGCTTATATAAGTACTAACTTGGGGGGTTTTTAATTTTGCATCTACGCCCAGGTCAAGGTATGTATGTGTGATAACTCTCCCACACTATGCTACCCAGTGTGTCAGATTAGAGGTAGCCTTCATATATGAAATAGCCATATATGTTGCTAAATTTACTTTTATGCAACGTCGCACCTACGCTCGGGTAAGTGTGAGTTGTGAGAGCATGACCGTACAACCCTCGGTCTAGGGGAGAGCTAGTTTGGTTACTGGATTATTTACATGTTACACACATGTATATATGAAGGTACTTAATTGTGGGTGATCGAAGATTCGGGTAGTTTTGGTATTACATGTACGTATACAGGGGTATATGTACATGGGAATACTTAGAATTTTACTTCTCTGCTTTCATTGTGTGCTATATTGGGAAATGTTGGGCTGCAATGAAACTTTTCTGTAGGTACGCTAACCACGAATGCGTAAGTCGAATGTAGCTGTCGACTAGCTATATATCGAGAGAGTGTGTGTTATGCCACCGACATAGAACGTGATTGCCACCTTTGGTTGGCAATCTTGTGAGGACGAATAGGACGAAACATGTATCTTCATGATTGTTGCTTTATGCACAGCTATGCTCCTCTCACCCTTGTTCAAATGATAAGTAACTTGTGATCAATGTAGTACACTATCTTTCTTGTGTGAAGCTAAACATGAATGTCTTACTCTATGTTGCTCACCCAAGCGTTTGCCAATGCTTTAGACCTCACTTAAATAATTATGGATTCTCATGAATGAATTAAATTCATGTTGGTCTAAGGTAACAAAATTTAGAGCTACTAGAATAACATGTTTGTGTGCTCTCTTGTTAAGTAGAACAAAGGCAAGCTTTGTTTTGCTTATTGAACGTTGGCTGCTAGAACAGTTTCTGATGTATTGATGCTTTCGTGGTCATAAATGTGTTTTCTGTGGTTATAGAGAATACCAAAGTTGTAGCTAACTTACTTATCTAGCTTGTCCAAAAATTTTATGACCCTAGGTCTTATGGTCTGAGAGTTATAAATTTTAGAAGCTTGTTGTCAAAATCTGCTCATGTTCAGAACAGATCTGAATGTTTGGTTTATTTGACCTATGTGCATATGGAATCATGTCTTGGAGATAATAGAAGAAGTGTAGTACTTTTTCTAAGCTTTCCAGAATGTCCTATAGCACTAATTTTGGTGGTCTAAATCTCTAGTTATAAGCTTATAAAGTGGAATGACAGAATCTGTCCAAATCTGGGCAGAGATGTTTTATTTGTCTTGTTTGGCCTTGTTAGATATAGAATCATCTTAATATGATAATAAGAAAGTTATAGACAACTTAATAAGCTTTATACAAAGTTAAGACTTAGCCTTGTTGTGTCCCTAGAACTCCAGTTTTGCATTTTTGAAGTTCTTGTCAGTTTTCTGTCCATTTTGGTACAGATTTGAAATATTAGCAATTTTGGTCATATTGAGCTATGAATTAGTTTTTGGTATGAATAACTGAAGTGTAGTCATCGTCCTAAGCTATCTAGAAAGTCTAGGATCACCTTTATAGAAGGTCTACAACCTCAGTTATGGTTGAAACAAGTAGTTACTATGCTGCTATCTAGATTCTATGCACATGTTAAGTTAGTCACCTTAGTTAGCGTTTGTTTTGAGCTAAACTTGTAGTTAGTTCGTGCTTGAGATGAATGCTTATTTTAGGTGAGCCGTGTGCTTTGAATTGTTTGCTTAAGCTCAATCGTTTGAATTTTCTCAAATGTCTGCTTGACTGTGATGTTGTATGTATGCTTGTTGTCTAGGTAGTGCCCTAGTTGTCACCTCGTTTGTCCTCGGTGAGCATACGAGTATCGCATAAGCTTTATCCTAGAACAACGTTCACGTACGTAATTGTATGGTTGTTGTCTTCCATTAGGTTCTCTATCTTAAGAGCCTGAGCCTGTAGACTCAGTGGTTAGTCCTTGAATGTTTGTATCCATGCCTTTACTTGACCGAAAGCCCAAAGTTCAGTTCTCCTATATGGTTGCAAAAGTCGTGGGTGTTTGGCAACTATTTTTGGGAAGACCCTTATCGACTGACCAACCAAGTTAACATTTATCAACGCTAGCCTTTGACCATGGTTCGTACGTTGCCAGTCGTGGAGACTGTACCCCAAATCCATGTTGGACGTTCCGGTTGCCCCTCCCAAAGGTTAGCTAGTGCGACGAAACATCTTTTTGTTGTGGCCTCAAAATCGTTTGCTTGCAAATTCATGCATCTACCTTATCAACTAAATCTAGAACTACATATCGGTTTTCGTCTTGGAATTTGCCTAATCTGTCCCCAACCTTCCCAAGTCTCGAGATGATTATCAGTCTTGATCTCATGTTGTTGCTCAACATGATTGAATCTCCTGTTAATCTTTTATCTGGTACTCCTCTCGGTGGACGCAAGTCGTACGTAGAATTTAAGCAAGAGTCTCTTGCTCAGTTATCCTTGGCAATTGTGCGATGTTCTCTTGTGCTATATTTTGATCTTCAGATCATTTTCGTGTTGATTCTAAACCTTGTGACTACCTTTGCTTGTTATCCCTCCTTGTATGGCGCTTGCTCTTACAGCCCATTGGTGCCACTTGAAATTTCACTTTCGTTGTGCGTTTAGTAATGGTGTTATGAGTAGCCGCTGATGGTGCCGCGACGAAACCAAGGGCCTCCTGTGGCTGCAGACACATGGCTGGCTGCTTGGCACGCGCTGGTATCACGGTTTCTAGTCATGATCCATTATGAAATGACAGACGATGTGTTATTTTCTCGTGTTCCTTTTCTTGGTTATATCTCTATATTGTATCGTAAGATCCATATCTTAGACCGAAAGTAGTGGAGCTTCCTTCTAAAGTTGCTAAAATGAAATTCTTTGAAGAACAGGTCACCGACATAAACATTAACAGACTGCAATATGTGGTAGTCAAGTGACTCTACTTAGTTGCCCAAGTATTGCCAACCATCATCTAGGGAGCCACGTATCTCATTCCTATTGGATAAAAAGGACACACAACACTTAAGTGGGCAAGTCATCCGTTGGATAAGACTCAATCGTTAAAATATGCAAGTTTTAACCGTTGTATGCATAATGGCCATACTGTCGAAATCAACCATCTCTGGTGTGACTTCTTATCTGCTGACTTTGATGGCAACCATCTGCCTTGTATGAACCACAATTATTGTGATCGAGAATGAAGATTTGGAACTTTTTAGTGTTGAGAGACAACTAATTAGTTACTAATATGGAGGTTAATCTCCAGTTAGGTAACGACTCTTTGGTAGCTACGAAGGCTAGGTCTTACAGAGCAATAACCAACAAGAAGTTAATCAACTAGCCAATAACGGGAGTGATACTCTGTCGTCCAGAGTCATTACGACCAAGTCAATTCCATCTTGGACAATCACACAGATAGTGCAAGGTGTTCTATCAGCTAAAGCGAAGAATTAGATAAAGCATGACCTAGTTTCAATTAGCATCCTTGTGCCCATAGGTGCCACAAATGGTTTGTCCATAACTTTATTGGACGAAGTGTCAAGAAATATTCAGAAGCGGTTCCTTATTCTTGTAGGAATGTTCTCCAGGCAGAATATGTGTTTTGCCCTGCAAAAGTAACCCGCAAGTTCAAAGCGTGTGCATCCTCGGAGTGATATGTAAATTAATGGTCGAGATCTGCTGTTGGATGGCCCTTTTGAGGTCCCACAGATACTTGTTCACACTCTTTCAATTGTTTTTGCTTTCTCGTATCCCCAATGTACGAGCAGCCTTGGTTTCTACCGATCAATTTATACCATCGTGAATCAAAAGCAATTTGAAAAGTGTCGAACAACAGATTTCCCATCTTAGAGTTACTATTTGATCCAAAAGGAGAAAGCCTAAGGTGAAAGTTGGCCTGACAAAGTTGTTATGCTGCAAGTCAACTCAACTTACAGTATAACTAAGTCACTAAGGAAAAATTTTTACTCAATCGCTTGGTGGTAGACTACTCCCCGCGGTTAAGTGAATAATTACAACTTTTGTTGTCTTTAAGGCCTCGTTACATCTTTCTTTAGGAATTATTTTCCAATGATGACATACTTTGGTACCTTATACATGTTTTTACCAAGAGCTTGCATCTGAATCCACCCGGATAACTGTTGCAATTCGATAAGAGAATCTTCTTAGGTAACATTTGGCAGAAATACGGAGCCAACTGAGTCAGTTATCATATGTACTAATCCCTTGACAGACTCAGATAATACAATGTTGTCATCAGAGAAAGAGAACTGCACACATGGAACCACAAGTAGCTTTCCATTGGTTGATATCGGAAGGATTAAACATTTACGACCAACATAGATCCTGTCTATTGGGTGGTCAGTATCTATAGCCTCAGAGTATATTTGTCGTCTATGATCTCACCCTTTTGGAAGGTTGTGTTCAAGCCATTTTGGTAGAGAACTGCTTTTCAAAATCGTGTGGATATAGAGTCATTTCAACGAGTATACTTCTGAATATTTTGGTCTAGAGTCCAGTTCATATGGCCTATGTTGTGGTCATTAGAAAGTCAGATACTTGTGAGTGGTTCACTCATGGACCAAGCGATCTCCGTACTTTGAGAATGCAGTACTGTGCTATCTTGGATTCCTCCCAAAGTAACAATGCTTCATCAAAGTCAATGAAGGAAATTCTTCAGACAAATGTTACCATAAAGAGTAAGTATCAAAAAGTGCCTTTGACCAAATTGTTCGCCGATGTTGAAGCTTTTAGCCGAATGCTATAGCAAATATGGGGAAACAGATAACGTGTCACTCTTCCCTAAAAAGGTCTTCCATTCCGAATCTCGGGACGCGATTCTTTTAAGGGGGAAGGGCTGTAACACCCCAGTGTTAAGCATGCCTTTGCACTTGCATTTCATGAGCATAAGCATCCTTACTGCATGAGCCTACATGCTTCATATTTGTCATGTCCTGATATTGCTTGAAATATGTTCCCTATGCTCATACCTAGGTATAAGTAGTATAAGTGTTTGATGTATGGTCACTAAAATAACCTAGACATGTTTAGAATATCAAATGGACCTATGGTTATGTTTACAACTTGACCTGACTAGGCTCACATGTGATAATAGTGTAACTTGGACCCTCTAAGTAGTTTTGATGTTTTGTTTTAAAAGTGCTTGCAAGAATGCTTTTTGGAAGTTGTGACTTGCAAAAAGGATTTCAAATTTGGTTTAAAATGGGTTTAAACTTTGAAGCTCTATAATTCAAAATCTAGACATAATTAGACTTAGATCCTATTGGATGAAATGCTCTAAATTGCAAATAGATCATTTCATGTTTCAGGGCCTCTGCCTAAAAATGCCTAGAAACTGGACCTTTGAGCTAATTTAGTTTACTTGTATTGAAAGAAGGATTTCAAAAAAAAAAGAAATCCTCACCGCAACCGGCCTGGCCGATTTCGGCCCACTCCGGCCCGACTTGGCCCGGCATCCCGCGCCCACGCGCTAACGTGCCCCCGGCCCATCTCCTTGGCCCAAACGCGCGCGCGCCGGCCCACCTCGGCCTCTCTTCTCCACCACCCCGGCCCCCTCCATCTTCCCCGAATGGACGCGCTGGCCGCACCGCGCCGTGGCGCTAGGGCAGACCTCGCGTGCTGCGTGGCCACCATGCCCGAGCTTGGACGCCACCTGCCCGCCCGCGCCAGCGCCTTGACCCCGCCCCGACCGCGCCCCGGCTCGCTCCCACTCCCATTTCCCCTCGGCCTCTCTCTCGCCTCAGCCGAACAGAGCAGCGCAACGCAGCCCCGTCGCCATGGCCGCCGCGCTGGAGCTTGCCACCGCCGCAAATCGTCGCCTCCGCTCACAGCCAGTGCCTCCTCGAGCTCCGCCTCGCTCTGTCGTCCGTTGCTCGCACCCCATCGTCGCAGGTGAGGGTCACCAGGGGCCTCTTTCCCTCTTCCGCCATGGCTGGAGTGGCCGGCCATCGACGTCGTGTCATGCGCTCCCTCCTCCACCCTATTTCTCGCCTCGTTTTCTTGTTCACAAGCACCGTCGCACACCCCGCGCTCGCCTGCGCTCCTTGCAAGGCAGTACCATGACCGGATTCGGCAGCGCCGGCGACATGCAGCGCCGCCACCCGCCGGAGTTGGCCGCGCCACCTCTTTAGCTCGCCGCCGTCCGTTTTTCTTGCACCCACAAGTTCGCCTTGCCACGGGGAGCACGCCGGTGAAGACAAGGACGCCGATGACCTCGCCGCCGGCGAGATCCAGTCGGCCCGGGGACCTCCCCTGCTCTGTTCCTCTGTCAAGCGGGGCCAGCCCATCCATAGGTCCCGGCTGTCATTCGGTCTGGGACACAGACGCTGTGTGCACTTAGCATTTAGGGTCGGGTTTCAAAAGGAAATGAATTTCCAGATTTCTGTTTACACATTTGAAAAATCATATCTTCAAAAATACAGCTCCATTTTGGGTGAGACAAAGTTTGTTGTGTTTGTCTTGAGCAGATCTATGAGTGAAAAATGTGAAGTGCCATGTTTGTGATATTTTTCTGTGTAGCTTTGTTTAAATTAGATTAAATTATATAATTGCTTGTATCCCTGTTAATTCATAATAAATCCTATAAATGTCAGAAAAAATGTGAGGTTAATTTTGTTGGTGTTCTTGTACTATGTAGATCTTATGAAAAATATGTTATGCAATGTTGTTTTGGAAGAAATGGGATTTATATTTTTGGTGATTTATTTGCATGTAACTTAGAAAATTCAGAGCAAAATATTTAAAGGGGCATTGCAGTTGATAATTTTTGTGGACTACTATTGTGTTAAGAAGTACCTAAATAAAATACGAAATCTATTGTTTGACGCTTTTCATAACACAAAGTATTTTCATGTCATTTATGAGATTGTTGCTTGTCATTTTTGTGTAGCTTTATGTACTCATCCAATCGCCATCTCTCCTGGTTAGTGAGAAACTTGACTGACTCCTTGCAACGTAGCTTGATAAAGATGGAACGTGTAAGAAGGTTAAATGTGATAGCCTTGCCTCAACTGGATATGATTACTATTGTGATGCTTATAATCAAGTGATTGCTATAGACTAGGTGCAAATCTGTCTATCATAAGAATTACTAAACTTGATGCTAAAATATTGACTAAAATATTGAGTTTTAGGTTTAACTTGCTCTCACATGATTTATTTCAATAGCCATTTGTCTTTTTCATAGAGGTTGTTATACATGTCCAAATGGTTTCAAATTTGGATAGTAGACTTTTGGGAGCATGTGTAGGCCTTTGTAATTTTGGTAGAATTTATTATGCACTTTTGATATGTGTTCATAATTCCACCTAATTATCTAAATAAATTAAGAAAATATATTAAAAGAAATTATTTAGGAATGGACACTATGTTTTCTGGTGTTCATTAGTCATGTGTGACATGTTGGTAAAGTTAGTTTTGTCCAATTATATGTTTGCAACATAAGTTAATAATTATTTCTTGTAAATGAGATTTCTGGACAGATCTGGAAACTTGGCAAATTTCTTAATGATAATGTGCTTTGTTGTGAAACTTATTTATACAAAAGTTGTAGATAATTCATGTATCTAGCTGCTGTTAAAATTTGGTGGCATTTGGCCATGTGGTTTAGGAGTTATAGCTATTTAAAGTTGGGTTACAGAATTGCTTGCTCTCTGTCTTGCTAGACCAGTTTCTGTGTTTGTGTAAATTCGACATGTGAAACTTTGGAATCATGTTGTGATGATTGTAAATGAAACGTAGATAATTTCCTAAGCTTTTCATAATGTCTTCTTGCAAGTCATTTGGAGTTGTAGATCTCCAGTTATGATTAAATTACTTAGCTGTTGGTCTGATGTCCAGAAGGTAGCAATTTCTAGTTCTAGTACTTTGATTAACTTTGTCATGCTTGGGTATTGAAATGTGACTCATATCTTTGATGATACTTGAGTGGTACCCTGTAATCTTGGGAGACTTGTTTCTTGAGTTATGTGCTTGCCCTCTTCTATGTTATGCCTTTGTGAGGATTAAGTTAATTAGCTCTAGGTGTTTATGAGAACTTTGGTATGCTTGTTTGATTACTTGTTTATTTCACTTCTTTGCATTTTTACATATGCATTATTGCACCTCATTTAGGTACGCTAGCTGAAAAACGTGAAGGGCGTGATGTGGATCCAACCCGAAGATGGAGTTGGTGGATCCATCCCGAAGATCGAAGGACCGAACAAGTGGTAGATTGGAAGATGCTCGCCAAGTGACTTCATCTGACATACTCTAACTTGAGTCGGATCCCAGGCAAGCCCCGGAGCATTATAAGCCTCCTACCTTCAAAGCAATTAATTCTATATATGTTATAAGTATTGTTGCATTAAGTGGTAGGAGTTGGTTGAAAACCTTGCTGCATTATATCATTCCTTGTCCAGTTATATGAATCCTTGAATCCTACATAGACTAGGATCGAGTAGATGCTTAGCCCTGCTTTAAGCGGTAGAAGTCAGGTGATTTCCTGTCACCTGCGAGATATAGGGATATTCATATATGACACGGTTGGCTATATTTGCTATCGTGGAAAGGAACCATGTGTTAATAAAATGAAATGAGACCGGGCGGGATGATGATAGTGAAGCGACAAGGCATGGAGGTCTTGGGTGTGAATCTATCCCCGTCTGAGTCGTTTAAGGACCGATTCGCTGTACGTCCTTGAGTCATGTTGAACGCAGTCTAACACTTAGTTGGTCGGATAACCCGTTCCGACCGCGAAGCCGAGTAATGTGGTTCAGGCCGGGAATCGAATGGTAGGTTGCTTCTTGGAGGAGAGAAAGGATGTGCTTGGGGACATTGGCGTGAGACCAAGGGGGGTTAGAGTCCCTATCACCTGGCAGAGTGTCGCCCTTGGGGTCGCGACATCATTCGGACCCGCGATTCCTGAATCATATGAAAAGGTGGCTTGTGCGACCCTGGCAGGGGCCTGCGCGGTGAGTGTTAGAAATACCCCTCCAGCTGGATAGGAATTCGATTCGAATCGCCGTCGCTCCCGGTTAGTGAGCACTTGACTTGAGCAGCGGCAACGTAGATTCAATTAAATTGAACTAATGGTTAATTGGATCACGATGGAAAGGTTGCCTCAATTTATACCTGCTATGGTTAATATTGTTTGCTCCTAATAAAGTGAGTGCTCTAGTACAGGTGCTAATATAGATGACAGGTTAATGATAATTTACTTGATGCTTAAGCATTAATGATTGATCATCTATATTAAGCTTTTATGCAAAATGTTGTCAAGCTAGCCCCACTTCATATCAGCCTGGCATGATCCTTGGTGTCACCTTATTTCTGGTTTCTGACGGGTAAGTCTAGCTGAGTACTTTCTCGTACTCAGGGTTTTATCCCCACTTGTTGCAGGTTATGATGTATCATGGCGGCTGCAAGAGTTGGTTGACTCCTGCCGTAGTGGCGGAGTGTGATCACGGGCATGATCCTTCTTATTTACCTTATCCCTAATGCTTTTGTTGGAAGTCGACCGTGGTACTGGCATGTATTTTAAATAAGATTAATGTTAGTTTCAAATTACTTTGCTTCCGCTACTTTTGAACTTAAGTTGTAATAACTTTGTTGAACTCCGATGTATATTCAATTACTTGTGAAATGGTTGTAATATATGACTTGTTATGCTGAATCACTACGATCTTGGCTTGTATGTTGGTTGGTTTGAAATCCCTCGTGATTTCATTGGACTACCGAAGTTATATGGGCTCAAGTGCGAGAATTTGATCATTTCGGTGATTGTTTTTGTACTTGTGCTCTTATAATTTAGACGGTTCCGTGACATGCCATAGTCAGACGCACTCTACTTCCCAGACTTGGCTACAGAGAGGGACTGACTCGGATGCAGCTATGGGTTGTTCACCACCTCCTCTCACAGACACAGTTTGACATTTGGGATCTCATACTTAGTGAGATGGAGGACACCATAGCTGAGGGCTTCAAGGGTAATCGTCAGCTGCCCTATGCACACTGGATCTGCTTCATCATTAGATCATCCATCCAGTTACCTGCAGAGATCCGAGCTGAGATATCAGATACGACTACTGCTTTCCCTGAGTATGATATCCGTCAGCTTTGGGCTTCAGTCACCAGAGATCAGGCCCCAGTGCCAGGACAGCGTGTGCGACCTGAGGTTCCTGAGACAGCAGCTGAGCAGGACGCCACAGTTGATGAGCTTGCAGAGGCAGAGCTTGCCGATCTTGACGCTCAGCCTGCTGATCTTCCTGAGGATGTGACATCTGACAGCACTGATGAGGACTACCAGCCCATCCCCAGGTACCGGTCTCCTCGGTCTCACGACCACGAGGCCGGTGGCTCTGGTTCAGCCTCCCGCACAGACCCAGCCATGGTGGCCATACTTGAGAGGTTGACCTAGGCACAGGAGCAGCAGCAACAGCAGATACAGCGACAGGCTCAGGACACAGCTGCAGCACTTGCACAGATTCAGGCTCGTCAGGACGAGTTTCAGCGTCAGCAGCTTGAGATCCAGAGGCAGCAGGTTGAAATGCAGCGACAGCAGTACGAGATTCAGCGACAGAGTGCAGCTAGTCAGCAGCAGTACTTGGATCTCCTGCGCCACCTAGTCACTGTTGGGGTTCCTCCGCCTGCTTCTGTCCTGACTTCTGCTTTACAATCCAGTGATCCATCGAGTCAGGGACAGCCGGGTTTCCAGTTCACATCTCCACAGCAGCAGGTTCCCCAGTCATTCCAGTCCCCGAGCTTCACGCCTATTCACACGGGATTTACACCTTCAGACCAGCCTCGCCCTCACCTCCTGACAGGCACACCCTTCCGTGATTTCAGTGCTACCTACAGCGAGTTGACTGGTCAGCCGACGCCCTCGCACACTACCTTTGCTACTTCTTCAGGGTTGTCAGCTTCAGAGGCAGCGATTCCTCCAGTGACAGGGACCGGTACTACAGAGACTCTACCTTCGTCAGTTGCCTCGACAGATCCTCCTGCTATTGGCTCGCTACAGGCTCAGGTCACTCAGACGGATCCTCTTATTGCTACTACGACAGTACCTGTTCCTGTCGTTCAGACCCAGACAGTTACACAGCCACATGCTTCTTCAGAGGGTCAGCCAGATAGCTCAGATTCCGAGGGAGATTCTCTACACTTCGTGATTACTCCGCGCACCTCGGCACCCGGCACGTCTCCGTCTGTCCCCCCGTCAGATCCTTAGATTAGTTTTTTGGCGCTTGATGCCAAAGGGGGAGATAGAGTAGTTTCAGGGGGAGTTTTGAGAGAGGGTTTTCGTTTTTCTTGTGTGCTACATTCATACATCATGTTTTCTTTTCAGTCATTGCATTCGTGTGACATGTCGTCGTGTGATAAACCTTGAGCCTTAATGTTTTATCCAGTCACAGTGTTAGCGCTTGTCACCGTTTTTAATTATAGCTCTAAGGTTGTGCTTCCGTGCCTTACTCCGATTTCTTATGAGCTATATCTGTATGTGTACTAACGTTCTTTGTCTTATCTTATGAGTACACTCTTTTGGCTTGGGGCACATAAGCAATTCCTAACCCCTTGTGCTTATTGCTTTTTGCTTATGTGAACCATGCATGCTCGAAAACCTCAACTCAAATCCTTTATATCTTAGTGTTGTCATCAATCACCAAAAAGGGGGAGATTGAAAGCATCTAGGCCCCGAGGTTTGGTTTCGGCAATTGATGACAACGCTTTATTACCATGACTAACGTGTGTTTTGCAGAAACTTTGGTAAGTTAGGTCATGGAGGTTTTAACTGCTTTGGGCACCATGGTATTCATGCCCCTTGATGGAAATCGTTTCGGTTTTCAAAAGAGTGACGTCAAGATTAAGGACGGTTAGTTCCGGATGTCGAGGTGTTGAGAGACATTTGGAATAGTCGTTAGGATCTTCGTTTTTCTCTTTTGGCCGTACTATAAAGGGGGGCATGAGCGGGTATCTTGACCTAGGCGAGTCCTATGTTTAGGTGTGGTGCACACTTGTTAAACTTGGCGCTAGGCAGCTCTAGAATAGCTCAAAGTTCAGTTGGAAGCAACTTGGTTCAAGTTGTGACGCGTTTCGGAGAGTTTCGGGTCGTTTTCCCATGACCGGACGCGGTCCTCGGCATGACCGGACGCGTCCGGTCAGTACAGTTCCACGGCTAGGGTTTCAGCTCTGAACACCGGACGCGGTCCTCACGAGGACCGGACGCGGTGGTCAGAAGTCAACACGTGTCACTTGAGGGAAACACCTGATCGGACGCGACCTGGGTGTGATCGGCGCGTCCGGTCACAGTCCAGTAAGGTCCAGAGACGACCGGACGCGTCCGGTCATCACCGATCGGACGCGGTCGCGCGTCCGGTGCGAGTACAGTATGCTCCCTGCACGATCGGACGCGTCCGGTCACCTCTGACCGGTGCGTCCGGTCACTCAGTTGTTTTTCGGATTTCGACCGTTACGAGCGACCGGCGCGTCCGGTCAGTTCAACCGGCGCGTCCGGTCAGCTCGTGTTTTGCTGAGTCAGCAGGTAACAGTTCGTTTTGTCGGTGGGGTGTATAAATACATCCCCACCACCTCTTTTAGAGGTCTCTTGCTCATTTGATCAGCTGATAAACACCTTTGGAGTGCAAGGGAGTGCAAGAGCACTAGTGAGGATAGAGATTTGAGAATCAAAGCTTGAGAGTTCCTCACTAGCGATTAGAGAGTAGCAAGTGTGCATCCACTTTCTCATTTGGGCTCGTAGTGGTCAAGTGAGAGTTCTAGCTTGTTACTCTTGGTGATCGCCATCACCTAGACGGCTTGGTGGTGATTGGGAGTTCGGTGATCATCCGGCAGAGCTTGTGGATGACCCAACTCATCTTGTGAGCGGTTGTGGGTGATTCACCGCGACGGAGTGTCAAAGAATCAACCCGTAGAGAGCACTTGATCCTTGCGCGGATCAAGGGGGAGCTACACCCTTGCGCGGGTGCTCCAACGAGGACTAGTGGGGAGTGGCGACTCTTCGATACCTCGGAAAAACATCGCCGTGTTCCTTGCCCCTTTACATTCAAGCATTTACATTCTCGTATTTACTTTCATTGCTTGTTTACATTCCTAGACTTGCCATGCTAGACTAGGTTTGGAAACTAGGGTGCAAAACTTTGTATCGGTAGACTCTCTAGGAACACAAGTAGACACTAGGGGTGAATTCCGGCTTGTAGGATTTAACTCTTGCATTTAATTTTTAGAAAAGCCCAATTCACCCCCCCTCTTGGGCATCTTGATCCTTTCATCCATGTTAACCATAGTGATAATAATGATCACCTATTGTGAACAACACCATGTTGCTCACGCTAATGAAACCTAAGCATGGCACTACACGGCCTAAACTAGTAAGACTCTTGTGTAGTAATATTTATGCAAGTGGGTTTTAACAGAACTCCTGAAACGTAAATGCATATATAACATAGATATCCTATTATCATTTCAAAATAAAGGTTATGCACCGGGGCTTGCCTTAGGCATCCTAGTGTGCAGCAAAGTTAGTGGTTGACAGCTCCGAGGCTCCTTCCTGCACGGGGATCTCCTCCTCGTACACCTCCACGATCTCCTCATACTCCGGCTCCTC
Organism: Saccharum hybrid cultivar R570; assembly: GCA_038087645.1. Lineage (NCBI taxonomy): Eukaryota > Viridiplantae > Streptophyta > Magnoliopsida > Poales > Poaceae > Saccharum > Saccharum hybrid cultivar. The sequence continues at coordinate 1,032,896 of JAQSUU010000191.1, read as the reverse complement.
CGCAGCCACGTACTCCACTATCTCATGATCTATATGCAAGAAATGATGACATGACTTAATGCAATGACAACAGCAGCTCTTAAAATAACAACAACTATTACTAAGCTACTAAGCTAGCTCTAATGACTAACATACTAGGTTGTCTACTATTCTTACTAAGCAAGAGTAAACTGATCCAGTGACTTCTATGATGAATAGTGTTTTCTGCACGCTGCAGTGTTTTCTGCGTGTGCTACAGTAGATTCCTGCGCGCTACAGTGTTTTCTTCGTGTTCTCTGGTTTGCTTCCTTTCTAGTGCTCAGCGCGACGTGTGCTCCGGTTTGCTTTCTGGTGCTCAGCATGATGTGCTGGTAAGTTCTACGACAGTCGGTCGTCAGGCAGGGTGAAAATTTTTGCAAGGGACTAATAAAGACTCGTGTACTCTGGGTGTAGACTTGGCAGAGAGGAAATAATTTAGACGTGCTGCACACTCTCTCCTTTCTCCTTCATGCTTGGTTGAGCAGCTTTAATTACTCGACGTGAAGACCGGGTGAGGAGATAGCAGGCAACAGCAAGTAAGCAGTACGTGCATGCACGTAAGGCAGTAAGGCAGTGAAAGAAACGTATAAAAAACAAGAGACATCCAGCCCATGCAAGTGCAGTACATGCATGTCAGGCGTGCAAGTAGCCGGTGACTTGTGTCGGAGCGTGTCATTCACGAGTAATTGATCTTTCCCGCTTTGGTTTGATAAAATTTGTGAATATTCGCACTTGATAATTTTAGTTAGCGAATTCTTGCTGATCTGGGTTTTATATTATTTGTTTTTCATTTTTTATTTCTGAGACTCGAATTGCATTTCGATTTTTTATTTCTAGCTCATGCACTTTAACTAAATGCAATGCTCATGGATATTTTTAATTTGTGATTTACAACGTAACACCGAGGGTGTTACAGGAACCTAAACGACAACATAAAAGAAAGAAAGTAAGTATGGAGAGCCCCCTGCCACAAACCTAACCGACTGGACGTGCAAGGAAAAAGACATCGGCGCAAAGACTGCCAACCAAGGTGATGAAGCCACGATGGCGAAGCATCCACCAAGAAGAGACTAGGCTACGACGACCAAGTATCCGCCATACTATGGAATCATATACAGTGAAATCGGCCATTTTATAGGATACAACATGGATCTATTTTGAGAGTAGTGCTAGTTTGTATACTATGTATTTATGTCGGAAAACAAACAAGTGAGAATTGCACTGTGATGATCTGGATATGGACACGCGGACAACCAATCAAATCCTGTATTTTTGTCAGGATTTTACATCGGCGTCCTCTGTGCTGGAGTGTGCGTGTGTGTCGGGTGTCTAGGTTGTACTATATAATTCTCAAAAAAGGACGTGGCTAGCGCCCGAACGTTTGGATGCTAGCCCCCATCCCGCGCCTGCCCGCCCACATCCCATCTGTTGCGCCCGCCCGCTAGCACATGGGGCCCACTTGTGCCAGTGGGGACCCGCCTCCGCCTTCCCGCGTCTGACACCGAGGCGAGACAGCAGAAAGGCAAGGAGGGATAGTGCAACACTCGGTCTAGTTTTGAAACATCCAGATGCAACATATGTCTAAAAACAAATGAAACATGTGTTTGAAACACTTGCAAAAACACCTGAAAACCATTATAAAAATGCGCAATATCCAGATAAAACACTTGCATCATATGTGTGAAAACATATGCAACATCCAGATAAACACACTTGCAACATACGTTAGAAAAAAACAGATAAAATATTGAGAACATAAGCTTGCAATATACGTGTACAACCATTGCAACATGTGTAACATCTTGATCTACTTTTGTAATATCCGTGTGAAACACTTGTAACATACCTCTCAAACATTTGAAACACTCGAAGTAGACGCTTGCAACATGTAGTTTCAATGCAAACATCTCTTTGCTGCTTGGAAGAATGGAGGCTCGTCGGCATTTGGAGTTCGCGGGAGGCAGCAGGCCGACAGTGCTCGTAGGCAGCGGCTCAGCGGTGGCTGCGCGACAGGGCAGGGAGGCAGTGGCCGCGTGCCGGGGCAAGGAGGCAGCGGTGTCGCGCTGTGCCCAACAAGGGCGGTAGGCCGCTGCACGCCTGGCAAAGCCGGCAACTGCACCGCCGTGACTCGTAGGCAGCCGCGTGCTGAAACCAGGAGTTAGCAGCCGCGCGCTGCATCTGGTTGGGCTAGGCGGCTGGCAGTCGAGCGCCGCGTGCGGGAGCGAAGCGAGGCGTGCGGAAGTTGATATTGTTTTTTTAGACGAGCGGAGCATGCGGCAGTGAGCGGAGCATTACCATAAAAAAATGGTCAGATGGATGCTGAAGAACAATGCAAAGAAGAGAAAAAAGGTATTGATTGACTCAATGTGCATTCTTTCACATCACACATCCATTTCGGATGATGGGTGGAAGCACGGCCCCGGCCTGGCATTTTCAGTTTTTTGGCATATCCCATGATCACTTTCCAGGCCTCGTTTAGTTCGGCGAATAGGGAAGAAAAACGCTGTATCAGAATTCCTGTAGCATTTCGTTTGTATTTGGTAAAAATTATCCAAATTTTGACTAACTAGGCTTAAAATGTTCGTCTCGCAAAGTACAACAAAACTGTGCAATTAGTTTTTAATTTCATCAACATTTAGTACTCCATGCATTTGCCGACATTTTAATATGACGGAGAATCTTCTTTTTGCATAGTGGAATTTAGGGGAGAATTGGGGAACTAAACGAGGGCCCATGCCAAAACCATTTTTCGCACAGCGCACGTACAGTGCATACTAATTCAGGGGGAAAAGCCGTGGCTTTTGTTCTAGTCGTGCTGCATACACCATTGAGGCATTGACCACCACTTGCTAGGGCGGGTTTAGTTGCCAAAAATTTAGCAAAATGACACTGTAGCAAATTTCATTGTTATTTGATAATTAGTGTCCAATCATGGTCTAATTAGGCTTAAAAGATTCGTCTGGTCCATTTCGTCTAAACTGTGTAATTAGTTTTATTTTTTATCTATATGTAATGCTTCGTACATGCGTCTAAAGATTCGATGTGACGGGAAATGTTGAAAAATTTTGCAAAATTTTTTGCAACTAAACAGGGCACTAGTCTCAGGTTCAGGCGTTCAGCTCTCTGAAAACTTGGAACATCTCCTTAGGTCAGGTCAGGTCTACCAGTCTACCGGAACGCGGAACGTACAGGAAGGCCTCGTTCGTATCCCTTCCGTTTCACCCAAGGTCCATTTGCTGGCCTTGCGTTTCACCAGGACGCCTGCAGTGCACTAGACGGAAACAAATCAGGGACAACATACGATCTATCAAAGGAAAACTATTGCCAAGAAACAGAGATGATATAATACTAAAGCCATGCTAGCACTACTAGTACAGAGCGCACTACAGGAAAGCTAAGCTACAGCAAAAGTGAGACTGCGAGAGGACAGATATTAACTACCTGATTAAACAATTATACCCGGATAAAGCAATGGTCCATGCAAGCACTTACTGTAGCAAGGAAATGACGATTCACAAATCTGATTGCTAAAACCATGAATTTGTGCTGCTTACCTGGTTACCTATTTGCCCAGCTGCAACTGCTGTTTTCCTGCTACTGCTGTTTGCCGAGATTGCAGCTATTGAACTTCTGCTACTCCTGATGACTGAGACACTGAAAGGAGACGAGTTTCACCGGATTGCCGACAAACTTGCTGTCTACTCAGTAGCAGTTATCTGCCAACCAGCCAGAGGAACCACACTGCATTCCAGTTGAATATATAGAAGTTTCGGAACAGTACACAAGACTGCTGACTGAACAGCTCCTAAATTCACCACGAAGAATCAAACCGATAACAGATAGGAAAATTAGATAAGGACGATCTGTAGGTAACTATTACTGGGAAGGAATCACGGTTGCTGAAATTAAAACAGTGCTACTTTGCTATTGCTGTGTATCTGAAAACTGTTGTTCCAGAAGCACAATAGTACGCAGGCTTCCAACAGAGGTTCTCCAAAATTCATCAGAAACAGGTCAAACCAAATTTGATTGTAACGAAACATTGAACACAGCCGTAACTCAATCTGGAGTGAACTTTCTAACAAGATCCACCCAGAAAATTGAAGCTTTCTTCCATATTTTAGAAATTCAAGAATCCCAAAGAAAAAGGGGAATTTTGAGGAGGGGAAACATCCTACAATTGCTCACTCATGTCATTGAATGTTTTGCCCTGAAAAATTTGACCCAAATCAGTCAAACATGAAGAACGGAAATCACCGAAAGTAGCCTGAATTCTAGAAAAACAAAAAACACAAGAACAAGCGGATAGTGAACAAATTTGACTTGGATTCAAAGCAAGGAGGACATGGGTTTGGGTTGCATCACAAATTTATCTACAGGAATATGGTTAGCCACCTTCCTTCGTCATCCTCCTACTAAAAAGTGAAGAAACTAGAGTAAGAGGTGCTCAACTCTCTCTACTCCTCTCTCTTTCTCCTTAAGCACTCTCTCTTTCTCCTTAACACTTGCTAACCTAGTACAAAAAGAGAGATTCACGACCCGCGCTTGAGTTGGTCTTGATCCCGCCTTGACTTCGGTCAACATATCCCTCACTCATCCCTTCCACACACCCTCTTGTCATCCTTGTGCTTGACATGGAGCACCCGTGGTTCTAGGCCTTGGTCCTTGGTCCAAGCCATCTTGTCGCCCTTCACCGCCAATGATACACCGACATGAATCTTGCTTGACGTTCACCACCACAGTCAACACAAAGTCTATCCACCACTTGCACATACATAACCAAGAGGCATGTTGCACCAGCACCACTTTGCCTCCGATTAGTCGTAAGCAAGAACAACTCAATCGTAAGGGGCCTTAAAAAAACTCAACCATAAGGATCTACCGTCCATGACAATCACTGACAAGGACACATCTCAACCTTGTCATCGATATCTCACCGTGGTTTGATTTGCACACACTTCTATAGAGCAAGCAACCGACGAATTGAAAAGTAGTAAACACGCACCAAATTAGTTTAATCTGTACCAACTGTCATTTGTTCTCTTTTTTTTATGAAACGACTCTAATTAAAGCAAGAAGATATCTTTTCCCCAAATTCCATCACAGATGCACCAAATCCAAATGAAATGGCTAAACTGCGTTCTCCTATGTAATCATCCGGTGCGGTCTAGAAAAGACATGCAAGATAGACGATCCAGTCTATATAAATAGAGAAGAGACATTTATATATATATAGTACAAAAGATACATGGAAAGAGGGTGACTGCATGCCAGGAGGGTAGCCGAAGGAGGCCTTCCCACTGCTGTAGAGCGTTTGGTAAATGATAATCAAAAACTGAAAATCTCACATCAGAGGAGCCAGGTCGACCGGATCGGAGCCATGCATTATTGATCTGAATTCTGAAATCCCCCAAGCGCATGCGGAATTGATCTGAAATGCTGTGTGGGTATGGAAATTGGAAACACAAAATGAGTAGGGAGGGACCAGACGGAATTGATGATCTTGGCTTCGACCGAGCTGGTGACAGATGCCTCAGACGTCGGCGTCGGCGTCGTGGGTCGCCCGGGCCCGGAGCCTGGCGGAGACGACAGTGGCGGCCATGGACAGTACCATCCCGAGGAGGATGAAGATCAAGGGGACGAAGGCCTTGTTGTAGTAGTCCTCGAGGTCGTCCTTGACGCTGTTGTCCTCCCATCTCGTGTAGCGACCCCGGACGAACCGCAAGATGTCGTTGGTGGCGCCGAACCCCGCGCCGACGCCGCTCGCCAGCAGAACGGTCACCACCTGCACGCGTGCACCACATATGCATGCTGCATGCATTATATGTAGCTATGAGTATGCATAAGCACAGGAGCAACGTGTGACATGCATGCGTCGTACCACGTCGGCGCACAGGCTGATGTCCAGGACGAGGGCGCTGGGCGTCATCCGCTTGCTCTTGCAGAGGAGGTAGACGGCGACGGGGACCTGCAGCACGCCGCCGGCCATCGCGATCACCGCCACCGCGACCGTGTACCTTCAGTTCATTTGGAGATCGATCACACGAACGTGCACATACAGCAGCGACGACACGGAACAAATCAAATCAAATCAAACCGTTTCAGCACGGCCTTTCTCCATCACATAAGCTAGCTACTGGAGTACGCGATCAGAGGGCACACGTACGAGTAGCTCTGCAGCTTGTAGTAGTCAACGCCGTAATCGCGCTTGGTGTGGTTGTGGACCGTGAGCGGCACGCTCACGGCCAGGACGGCGATCATGAGCAGCCGCGCACCCATGCCGGCGGCGATCCACGCCTTCCGCGACAGCGCCATTAGAGCAAGTATTATAATCGGCTGCAAGCCGACGGAGAGCAGTCCACGCCATCACAAAAACAGCCACGGAGGAGAGAGATCACGGAGCGAGCGTCGTTCTTTTCGCCCGGCCGTAGCGTAGCGTACGAGAAAAAAACGCCATCTTTCAGCCTGATGCGAGCGAGAAGCCGGCGCCTCATCCTCCCGTCTCTCTCCTTCCTGATCCCGTGCTCCTAGCCAAATCGACCATGCTCTTCCCGCCAAATCGATTCCTCGTGCGCCAAATCGATTCCTCGCGCGCCAAATCCAAGGATTTAAGCCTCAAATCTTCCTCAATCGCCACCTCTCCCAAACCCTAACTGCCATACCCAGCAGCCATCACTTGGGTGAGATGAGTCGGAAGTCCAAGAGAACATCTGCGCCAACGCCCATGGAGATTCCGCCGCCGGTGGCTCAGTCTGGTCAGCCCACGACGACTCAGCCCGCTCCCCCGCCGTCCATCCCTTCCATGTTTGGACCTGGTGTTTGGTGCCCGCCTCGCCCGCCACAGTCCATGCCTCCCTCCTCCGCACCATGCTGGCTAACCGGCGTACAGCAACCGGGCATGGCAAGCTCATCGGTTCAAGGCCCTTGGTGGGCACCTCCTGGCGTTGGTGCTTCAGCATATCCTTGGTCTGGGCCTAATAATCTTGAGGAGTCTGATGTGCAAGAATGGTATGTTATCTCTGTACCGATGACAATTAATATTTATGTGCAAGTATTTTATCTCTGTAGCTATGAAATTAGATGTCCTGTATGCGAGAGACTTCTGCAGTTTTTGTGATGCTTCTTATCTAGTTAGACATGAATTTTTTTAACCGTAGATCTCTAGTTCTAAGCTGCTATTTATTTATATTAGTTCTTGAATACAAATTTTGATTTAGGGTACATTTTTTTTGCCAGGGGATTAGATTCTCACCCTCCTGGTGGTTTCCTAAATATTTTGAAATAATGGCATGTGTGCCAGTGAACTTGTTTAGTACTGTTTTTAGTTAATTGCTTGTGTGCCAATGAACTTATTTAGTATTGTTTTTAGTTAATGGTCTATGTGCCAGCGAACTGTTGCTTGAAATTTGTCATCTATCTGGTATTGTTGCTTGAATTTTGTATTGTTGCTTGAAATTTGCCATCTATCTGCCAATGGCCTTCCATTTTATGTTGTTTGGTAAAATGGTTCATCTCAGATTTTGTTTGGTAAAATCGTATGGATGAGCATATTTGTTTTCTAGTTGAATGAGCACATATATACGGCCACAAAGATGTGATCACAGCTGATGGTTTGCAGCTTGTTTGCACATTTGAGCAATAAATGATTATAATCTGAGCAGCAGCCAGCCAAAGAGCTCATCTATTATATGAGTTGGCTATATAGTTGACTGTATATGACATGGCAGTGGCATACCGCCCGCTGCTGGCTAGGTTATTAACCATGCTCTTATAGATATATACGCGAGCTGGCTAGGGACGGCGATGCACGGACACCGCCACCATGGATGGAGTGCGCGCCTCGGCGCCTGCGTACGTATTTGTAGTGCAAGGAACCGAAGTGTAAGTTTCTGGGAAGCATGCAGGAGCAGCTAGCTGCTAGCCGGGATATATAGATACCCGTTGCCGTTGCCGTTGCCGTTGCCGTTGGGCGTTGGTTGGGGCGTTGCTGCTTGTCTTTGCTCCCATCGTCGTGTCGATGGGGACGCCTATGGGCCGGTTTAGTTGCAAATGTTTTTGCAAAATGACACTATAGCAAATTTCGTTGTTATTTGGCAATTAGTGTCCAATCATGGTCTAACTAGACTTAAAAGATTCGTCTCGTCCATTTCGTCTAAACTGTGTAATTAGTTTTATTTTTTTATCTATATTTAATGCTTCATGCATACGTCAAAGATTTGATGTGACAGAGAATGTTGAAAATTTTTGCAAAATTTCTGGCAACTAGACAGAGCCTATGTGATGATGTACTATATCCGCTACAACTGTCACGGAAACAGGGGCCGGCCTATGACGCTAGCTCGAGCTGAGCGCCTGAGCACCTGCTTGCTTCCTTAGCCCTCGTATAGTTTGCAAATTTTTTTTTTTGAACATGATGAATAGTACCACTTTCGTCTTATTTGATAAATATTATCTAATCGTGGATCAACTAGGCTCAAAAAATTCATCTCGTGATTTTCAACTAAACTGTGTAATTAGTTATTTTTTTACCTACATTTAATACTCCATGCAAGCGGCTAAAAATTGATGAGATAGAGAGAGTGAAAAAATTCTAACTTTTAGGTGCAACTAAACCAGGCCCTTAGTTCCCACGCCGTCCGGCGCTGCAAACGTACACTACGGACACGGCATCCTCCGCTCCGAGGAAACGCGCATGTACTAAATTATTCCGGGGAAATTTCGCCCCGAGTTCGGGCTTCGGAACCATACACGACAAACTAATCATTTCGGATCCATGGTTGCTTTCGTCGTTAACAGTGTAGTACGTCATGGTGTGTGTTCGTGTGAATGGTTGTTTTTATAACAGATTTGATACGCTCCAAGCCCCTCATCCTCCCGATCTCTACTCTCCTTCACTCACTTCGTTTCCTAGGTTGGGGACGACGACGGATCTCCTTCGGGCTTAGAGGCGCGACTCTTCGAGGATGAAGGTCTTGGAGGCGTGGTTCTCTGAGGACGGAGGGCTGAAGGCATGGGTCTCCAGGACAGATGTGGGCCCCGGCAGCGGGCAATCCCCACGGCGGTAGTGATGCCGGTGATGGCCGCTGTTTTTTTTTTTATTTTTTTTAATCCATTTTTAGAGGCGAGCTTGTAACGCACCTGTCTAGGGATGTGATTTTCAGAGACGGGTCGAAGTTACAGACCCACACCTCTGCTGCTCTGATTTCTAGAGACGCCTTTTCTACTGCAAACTCCTGATTAACAGTGATGATTAAGTTGTCTGTCTCTCTATATATTTTCTATTAACTGACTCAGAAAAGTGATAATGTAGTAGTTGCGGCCATCGTCCCCCCGATGTGCATCCTCCGGCGGCTCCTCCCTCCTGACACCTCCCCTCATGTAGCTCCTCCTCTTTGCCCTCCCTCACTCTCCCCAAGTGTGGATCCTCGTGCATCTCCTCCAGTCTGTTCCTCCTTCCCGCCCTCCCCAAGCGCCTCCTTCAGGCGTTCCTCGTGATGGCTCTTCCCTCTGCACCTCCCCTCCAAGCCTCCCCGACATGGCCTCTCCTTGCCGCTCCACTCGTTACCTACTTCCCTCAGGCATGTGTGTGTGCCACCACACCCCCTTGGGCGGCATGCACTGCCACCGGCCCATCTAGTCCTCTCGATGTGATTTAACAAAAGATAATGAAATTAGATGAAATTAGAAACTGAGCACATGCTTATACTGATGATTTGTAAAAAAATGAAATTAGATATGCTCAGAGGACATTGTCATGTGCAACGATGCTTAGTTCTTGTTTTAATTGAGGTATTTGGGATTGATTTTTTTTGTTTCAACATATAGTTCATTTGCTAGTAAATTTATGATTTATTTGTTAGGACATATTATATACGCTATGGCTTTTTGAAGACCGGGAGCATAGCTCTATTTTTAATTTTGCATATAAATTCAAACTGTCGTATTTGGATTTGTACCATTTGTATAACTACTAGTATTATAGTCTGAATTTATATAGTGTCAAATACATCGAATAGATAGAGTATATGAGCAAAAGGGAGAGAAGCAGAAGGAGGGGCTCTGATTTGAGAACTGTTGTTAGAGTTAAGCTTAAACTCAGAAGAAAGAGCCCTCAAAGGTAGAAGAGCGCTTATAAACCAAAAGTGCGGGTGTTGGGAGCATTGTTGGATCGGAGTTGCTCCCATTCAAAACTTTTTCCATTTATACGCGTGACAGCACCATGGAATATCAGAATTGGTTAGGGAGGGCCTTGCGTTCTGAACTAAACACAGGCTGAGAGTTTGCTTGATCTTTCGCGCCACGATCGAGCCGACCGGTCAGACGTAGGCGATGTCGTCGTTGCTTGCTGCCCTGACCCGGAGCCTGGTGGAGACGACGGTGGCGCACACGGACAGGACCATGCCGATGAGGAGGAAGACGATGGCGATGACCCCCTTCTGGTAGTACTTGACGAGATCTTGCGTGGCGTCTTCTCGCCATCGCGAGCCATGCTTGACGTACTCCAGGACGTCGTCGGTGGCGCCGAAGCCCGCGCCCACGCCGCTGGCCAGCACCACGGTGACCACCTGCGTGCAGTAGCAGACGTGTGTGACACGCACGTACGATGGCAAACAAACACAGATATATCAGCAGAGAGCAGACCACGATCGAAACCCATGCCATGAGTGGAGTATATATCTACGCGATCGAGCGCACGTACAATGTCGGCGTACATACTGACGTCGAGGATGAGGGATCTGGGCGTCATCTGCTTGCCCCTGCAGAGGAGGTAGACGGCGACGGGGATCTGCAGCACGCTGCCCGCCATCCCGACGACCGCCGCGACCACCGCGTACCTGTTTAATTTCCGATGGCACACGCAGCATACACACAAGAATTAACCGTTTCAGCAAGCCCTGGAGTGTGTACTAATAAGTTGTATCCACGACGCCGGCCGCCGGCGGAGATGTATACTACGTACGTGTAGCTCTGGAGATCGTTGTTGTAGCCAGCGGCCTTGAAGTCGTAATGGACTCTGTTCGCGAACCTCGACTGCACGGTCATGGCCAGGACGGCGATCATCAGCAGCCGGGCAAGCAGGCGGCGGCGATCCACGCCGTCCTCGACAGCGCCATCTGCTCGATCTCTCCCTCACTCGCTGGGGCTTGCTACGGACAACGATCTCGTTTCTCTTAATCTCTCCTTCATGATGTAGTTCTTGATCATGAACACAGCCTCCACAGTTTCCTTAATCCACATGAGCCCTGCATTTTCAGCATCATTGGCGTTTGCATCACAAATATTCTTCAGTGCCAAATTACGAGTGTGGACGACACATGGAGTCCAGAAGATGTGGTCATACTTCTGTTCAATTATCAGACCAGCACCCTTGCAGTTTGCTGCATTATCTGTAATCACTTGGGCCAAAGGATGCTAGATCAGTTGGTCAGCACTCCGGCGGCACTCCCTCAGGTCGCAGGTTCGACTCCCAATGGGAGCGAATTTCGCCTGAGGGTTAAAAAATCCCCCTCGCTGGTCCCGTGTGCCAAAGCGCTAGTGTGGGCGGGCCGTTCCGGCCTGTGGTAACGGGATACTGTGGTAACGGGATACTGGAGGTGCCGGCCCAAAGTGGCAAGGTGCCACAGGCGTCCCGGCCCAGGCAACGGTCCCCGCGGTAACCGTCCCTAGCGTCAGGGCGGGGCCAGGGTTCGGGGGGTTTCTCGGTCGGGGTACTGAGATCTTCTTCTTAAGTACAACACCGTAGGGGCGGTCTTCCCCTACCGGCCGAGTTTTTTTTTGTAATCACTTGGACCACATTCTTTGGTCCAACACTTTCAATCACAGAGATCAACTTGTCAGCAATGTACTCCTTTCTCTTAATCTCTCCTTCAGTGTTAACAGCTCCCAAAAACATAGGGTCATCTTCATTTACAGCTATAAAGTTGATGAGTGGGCGCCGCTGAGGATCAGTCCACCCATCAGCTGTAATAGTAATCCCTTTTGTGGGCCATGTACTCTTGCACGGTTCCAATAGCCTCTCAACATTTAATCTCTCTTGTTGGAGAAGAGTAGTCCTTAACTTATTGTATGCAGGAGGTACATATCCACCCAAATCAGTGTTCGCAAGATATGTTAGTAAAGCTCGAAAAATTTGGGTTTCTTGCTAAATTGAATGAGACACCTGCAGAGTACAAAGACAAGGAAAAACATAGCAATCAGTAAAATATTTTGAATAAAATTGATACTAAAATTCTTTCAATGAATCAAGTTCCATACCTCCTGTATAGAACATTCTTCCAACAAGAGCATTAGCAATTTGGCGACGTTCACAGAAAATGCTTTCGTCAATCCCTGATTGTCTCTTTCTTCCCTTCGACTGGCCACTTGTACCTCCAGAAGAGGGTAATCCTGTACTCTGCCCTATCTGTACCGGCAGGGGAACATTTTTCGGTTTGCTGTTGGAGATGGCTTCATCAGCATCAGCCACTTCCTTGCGAAGTTGCCCAAGAATTGGTACTGTCACCCGTTTGGAAATCAGCATATCTTGGTTTGGTATCTTCAACAAATGTGCTCTAATTCTTGTATAGCTATCAGATATTTGTTTTCCACAAAATGTGCACTCTATTACAGCATTTCCTCCATCAGGGCCATTGTTCTCGATTTTCTTAACATACTTCCAGAGAGGATATCTAGGATCATATATCTCATTCACTTCAGGAACACTATCCCCATCACTTGATACATTAACACTACTAGGTTCAAAGATATGCAACGGAGAAGGAGAGCTTCCACTACCACTTGCCATCCCTAAACAAGAACAATATGGAATGCAGATTAAGAATTGACTGGAGGTGGAGGAGATCTAGAAATTGTATGAATCGCTGACATGAGCGCCAACCTGTGGCCTGCAGGCGTCGGCGGCTGCAACTGGGGCGAGCGGCGGTAGGAGCTGCCGAGCGGGCGTCGTCGGTGGCGACAGAAGGAGCAGGCGGCGTCGGCGTCGCGAACGGCCGGAGCGGCTGCGGGCGGCGTCGCGAGCGCAGGAGCGGGCATCGTCGGTGGCAACAGAAGGAGCAGGCGGCGTCAGCGTCGCGAACGGCCGGAGCGGCTGCGGGCGGTGTCGTGAGAGGCAGGAGCGGCCATGGATTCTCTGGAGTCTGGGTTGTGGCTCGATTCTTGTTGACTAGGGTTCGAGGGTTGTGTAAATTGGCCTCCAAATCGGGTTGGTGAGACGATGGGCTTCAATTTGAGGGGTTATGGGCTGCGAAGTATCAGAAAAGTATCGGTCAAGTATTGTCTAAGTATCGGGATTTAATTTAATTATTTTTATTTCTCTATTTTCTCGATACTTCACCGATACCGCATCGGTGGCGTATCGGCGTATCCAATACGTATCACGATACCGATACGGCAATTCTGGTATCGGCGTAACGTAGGGTGTGTGTATTTGTAGTTTTGAGCGAGGGGTCATCGACAGAGACAACGTTGGCCTGGGGCCTTGCTGCTGGAGCATTGCGCCTATCGATCAGGCCGCCAATCCGCTACATCTGTCACCCGGATGTTGCTTGCTTGCTTGCCGTGCTCGGCTCGATCGGGGGCGCATGCTTCCAAAACTGCGGACACGGCAAGGACGATGGTGCAGACAACTTGGAGAGAAATTCGGATCATTTCCAGGAAATACACGAATAGCCATTGTCTCATCTTCATCTAGCCTTTCAAACGTTTTTCTTAATTAGCTCCATCATTTTTTATGGATCTTCTTACGTATGTTAGAGGTTTATGTTGATTTCCCCCCCTACTGTTTGCTGATGTCCGCACATACGTAACATGCCAAGCCTCAAAGAACTATTTAGACGATTTTCAGTAGTTCCAAGGACCTGACATTTGCTCTCTGCTGACGACACTGCTCTTCGATCTTTTGTGCCGTGGCTGAACAAGCCGAGCATGTGAAGGAAGTCTTAACTCGATACATATGCAAGATGTACAGTGGTCCATTATTATGCAGTTTTAACCCGAAAACTTCAGCTCTGAGGACCAGGAGCAGAAGGTAAAACATGTCCTGGAAATAGAATTAGCCTCCTTTGACTGCAAAATATATACTCCGTGTCTTGGCCTACCTACTCTGCAGGGGCGAATCAAGAAAGACAATTTTCAGCCATTGAAGAAGGAACGACTAGGAAAAGCATCGGAAGGATTATACAGAAAAGAACATGTCACCTAGGCAGAGAAATCTTGATAAAGGCTGTTCCTCAGGCCCTGTCCACTGGAGAGTGGAAAATGGTAAGAAGAAAATGGCGTGGGTACAGTAGTTTGGGACAAGCTGACCCTAAAGAAAGGCTGTGGAGAGGGGAGGTATTGATAGAATGATACAGTAGATATAAAACGATTATAGTTCAAAAAGAAAAAAAAGAAAAAAAAAGAAGCGAATGCACCAGGTTCCAAATCAAACAAAAACGTGGTCGGCAGGATTCGAACCTGCGCGGGCAAAGCCCACATGATTTCTAGTCATGCCCGATAACCACTCCGGCACGACCACTCTGATGCCAAGCAGTCATTCCTCCTCTTCCTTCAATGTTAGTCAGATATTTGCGCGCAAGCTTTGTCGTGCTTGTGCCAAGAGAGAGGCGGAACGCGATGAATGCAAAAAGGACCGGGGCCGAGATTGGGGCCCAGATAAACAGTCGTTCTGGTTCTTGGGCTGGGCCTACTCTGACCGCTTCCCGCCCCACCACCACCTCTTCTCTTCCCCCGCTCCGTTCCCCGCCTCCACCATTGGCGCGTCCCACCGAGGCGGCCGGGTCGGTAGGTTCGCCTCCGCCGCCGCCGACCAATGAGTCCATATCCCGGCCTCGCCGCCTGGTCCCTCGCCCTCCTTATGCTTAGGTACGCTTCTGCTCCTCGGCACAGTTATTTCAGTCAGGCCTCAGGCGTGGCTTCGGCTTCAGGGACCGCGCGGATGCTTCCCAGTCAGCCCGCCGGGTGGGCTGGGCGCAATGGGGGGTTCCCAGTCTGGGTCAAGGATCGAAACTGAAAAGGCTAGTGGTAGTGCCAAATCTCGCTTCAGCGATGTACCCATGTACAGTAGCATTTACGCTATCGAGTATCGACGTTTTGGTTTACATCCTCGCTCTGGACATTCACGAGGATATATGGGCAGCCTAAGGGTGGCTTTGCTGGGGTTTTAGTGTAATATAATAGAATCACGTTCCCGGGTGTCACGTTTTCAGTTTGTCCAATTGCATTTAGCAAAACTATTGCTGAAACTACTGCTCTTGCTCTGGCGTGTGATGGATATTTGCCTTATTCCACTGCACGTGCTTTACCCACAACATGCCATTGAAAGATTACAAATAATAGAGCAAATAGGATCAGATATCCACATGCCAAGTCTTGCCAGATGATATTATAATACCATCAATAGAGGTAGTGCTCATATACTGGGCTTATTTTATATGCTGGTTTTTCTCTCAGAGGTGTACGCGTTTGCTATCTGTGCTCTTGTACACATCAAGTCATATGGAATCTCATTGATTGTTGATATGTGAGGACATTGTTTACAAACAAATGATATGTAGTATTCCAGATCTGAAGAACTAGACTCAGCATATACAACAGAAGTCATAGTGTATGAAAAGGAAGGATTTTCTCCAACAAAAATTCTTCCATAAGCCTCCAGATCTACTGCATTAAGTTATGTCACATGTTTTGCTGAAGGCAATAGTAACATAAATTCGTAGTGTCCTTCTGGAAGAATATGTCCTGAAGTAAAACTAATGTAAAAGTCAACCTTTGCAATTAATTCGACCTTAGTAGTGCTCTTGTAATGACAGTATTTTACTACTTTATTCTCTTGACTTCTTGTACATACTAAGCCTTGGCAGTAAGCTTTTAATTTGCATCTTCCAGCAAAAGTTTTATGTTAGAGCCAATTTGTTCTCAAGAACTGTAAACCATCAAAACAACTCATAACTGTATCGGGTAATATGCAAACGAAAAATGCTTGTTGCTCTGTTTGAAATATTGTTATTTATTACAGTTGTTTCTGGTGTCATACTGTCATCTGATAAAGTAATTCAATAGCAAGCGAAGCAACGGTACACTTCATACAAGACAGAACTGAACTTTGACTTCTCAGAGCTTAAAACTGAATTTGTATGACATATTGCTAGTTTCATTTCAGATCATCTGTCTTTCTTAAGTCATCGTTTGTTTGATTGGGTTTAAAATCAGCAAAATCATAGTTAGCAGCCCAAAATCAAGAATTATAGCATCTTCTGAAGATTAAGACCTTAGCCACTCTTTCTAAAGTATCAATATTTGGAAGTACGTAACTGTAGATCATGAACACAAAGTGTTTCCTCAATGTTCCCTTAACAACTTATGTTGTGTGCTTGATTATTTAAGGAGTCAGTTGACAAGCAGTGTTCATTGTCTTTTCAGCTTTAATAGTAAATAAATGATCATTAGGTGCAATTTACTATTCAAGCAACCATGTTACATGATCAGTTGGTATTTATGGCACATCAATTTTGTTAGTTGCAATGCTAGCATTCTGAACTATGTCATCATGGTGCTTTTAGAATTATTATACGTAGATAATAATTAATTTGGAGAACACTTCAATTCCTGTAACGAACACGCAAGTTACGCTAGCATGTCATGTCATGTGTTTCTTAATTCAAAGACAATAATTGTGTGCATGAACGATAGATCTTTACGGATTGTTTCAATCGTCAAATCATGATCCATCCAGTGCCGTGTTAGAAATGCAATGCATTATTCATTTCAGATTCTTTGACATCATACATTCTATACGTGTAGCCGTACTGGCTTTTATTATTAAAAAAATGGTGATTATATAGCTCAAAATTTAAGTAGTCCTGTATCATCATTTGTTGTCACCTAACGGATCATTCCTTGTGGCTTCTAAACATGATTGAAATTGGCAGTAGCAAAATGTGGAATACCTAGCTATTGAAATTTGCATTGTCAAGGTTTCACACAACATAAAGATGTG
This sequence comes from Saccharum hybrid cultivar R570, assembly GCA_038087645.1. Lineage (NCBI taxonomy): Eukaryota > Viridiplantae > Streptophyta > Magnoliopsida > Poales > Poaceae > Saccharum > Saccharum hybrid cultivar. The sequence continues at coordinate 1,015,882 of JAQSUU010000191.1, read as the reverse complement.
GTCCTATTGATTTTTTAAATTCTGTTCATTTTTCCATAGCAAAGTTTGGAGTACTTTTATTTTGTTTCCCTTGATTCAGCTCAATCTGTGCAGATTTATTAGCTATTTATATGCAGTAGTCCTATATGACTGTACTGCTATGTTATTAAAATAATTCTTTATACACTTTCTTTAATCTATCACCACAATTTGTATCAAGGTAATTGATGAGCATATAGTCATGTCCTTCAGATACAGTAGTTGTTTCTTCTTATGGTATATGATATGCGGTTCTCCTTCAATAGAGAATCAATGATATGTTTGCTTATTAACCAGTTATAGCTGCCGCTAGCCCACTAGTGCTTTGTTGACTTTGGATTGATTTTGAAGAAGATAGGCAATGCAAGTAAGTTTCTAACAGGTCTGAGGTATGTGGCTAATGAAACCGTCTTTCTTCCATTTATTGGTTGAATGTCCCTGTGTCAAAGCATATGCATACCAACTTGCACTTAATGAATAAGGGGATACCTTGTTACAATTCCACGTCTAAATGAATGTCACTAGATGAATTTGATTTATGTGCATATCTTCTTAGTTTGTAAAGGTGGCATGGCACTAATATTTGACAGCTGTTTTTGTTAAGCATATAAAATGGAGTTGATGCATCACTCATTTCTTAGAAAGGTAAAACTTGAGTCCCACCAAACACTTTGAAACTCTGCCTTGAGTGAAGAATCCTGGGTCAGAAAAAAAAGTCCTCAACGAAATGTCTTGAGTTTCTGTCAATTGAACGATCTGCATCCTAGAGTTTGTTGAAAAATATAGGTGCCATTATATTTGTCTGAAATTCCAAAACTCTCAATCTATTATGCCTAGAAGGCTAGCTGCATATGCATCCCTACCCACTTACACTTAAATGATTTGTGACTGAGAATTCAGGATTCTTTTTCTCTCGATTATATAGACTTCTGTGTAATTTATCTCCCTTCTCTTATTTACTGTGGTTGAGAAGATCAATAATAAATGGAAATCTGTTATTTGAGAGGTTGATATGTGATCACATAAGTCCCTGTAATTTTTGCTCCTTTGCTGATGTTCACTTTTTTTTTTGAAACATAATTGCTGATGTTCACTGAATGAGAGAAATTACTAAGAACATGAAATTTCGGTCTCTTTACCTCAATCATTGCTCATTAAAGTAAATTTTTTTTGTGGAATCTTTCTGCTACATCACACTGTCTGATTGTGACACACTGATTAAGCTTCCTTGCATTGTCATATCTACCTTAGCCAGTTAGCTTTATGGACAGTGAGGCAATTTGTAGAGCTGCACTGTATTCACATGTGTGTGATTTTAACATATTTCTGTTACCTCATTGTCTTTCGGCATTGTGGTCAGTTTGGAATTTCCTCGAATGTCATGACATTTAATATGCGTTCAAACCTTGAGCATAATTCTAACCCATTCATCAAGTCTTTACCTCCATACACGGCACTGAGAACATTACACTTAAAAATGGCGAAGAAAAAGCTACTGCTCAAACATAAAAAAAACAAGAGAAAAATGACTTAGTAAACAAGTTTCTCGTAATAATTGGTTGAACAAAATGTAAACGCTAAGAAGCGTATAGAAAACTGAACGTATCTCCTCTTTTGCATGAGTGATCGATTTCATAGTATGAATGCTGAAGGTTTCTGGCTCACAATGATGTGTCATGAAAGCAAGCTATACAATAATCTGTATCCTTTTTTGGTCTCTGATTACATTTGAGTATTACTTTTGGAACCTAATTCAATGCAGCCATATCAACAATAGAAGTTTTCAGAATTTTATTTGTGCAACGTTTAATATAAAATGCAAAAAATCCCATCAAACTAGAGGTTTTTTTTAGTTGACATTCCATTGTTTAATATTAACTCTGTTGACATTTCCATCCAGTCTCTTGAAAAGGAACTATTGATTAACAAGCCATAGATGATAGATATTGTTTCAAAAAATAATCGAAATAAGTTAGCATGCCTTATGATTTTGGTGTCTTATTTCTTTATTGGTGAATTATATCTTAATCATCTGGGAGAAGAACCAAATGTTTTTGTCTTTTCATCCTGTATGTTGAGTTTAACTGTGCCCTTAACTAAACTATATTGTTTTTTTACATGTTAGGCTCTCCCAGTGCACTGTATAATATACATTAAATGAGTGTTTTGTGACATAGCATAGAGTTAAGGAAGAAAGAGAACAAAGATGTATCTTCATAGAGATACAACTTGGGCTCAATATTCAAGACTAAGAAACCATGTTAGTTTGGACCTATTGTGATATATATATATATATATATATATATATATATATATATATATATATATATATATATATATATATATATATATATATATATATATATATATAAACAATTAATCGGTTTAGCGTTCCTAAGAAATGACACCAATATAGCAATGGGTTTGTTGTATTTGTATCATACTTGCATTTATATGTCTATGAAATTGCTGCTTTGATGAGAGCAACATCATACAATGCAGTGGGAGTAGCCTCAGGAGATCCCTGATGACCTTAATTCACTAACTTTTCTTCCTATTAAATTTCAGGTATGTAGGTTGTCAATAGGCAATTGGTTATTTTTATTTATAGCCTATGCCTTCCCAATCAACTATTTGTTGTATTATATAGGCAAAATATATAGTGAAACAGTATTGTACACATGTTACTAGTTCTAATTGTCAATGGAAGGTGCGGCTGAAATTTTTACTGAAAGCAACGTACATATTTGTTTGGGTACGCAGCCTGCCAGAGCAAGTCTTGCTCAGTTTTCCCTTTTGCTTGTACAAAGGAGACAGTCCTTGTCTCTAACATCCGTATAGTAATAACATGATGATTGGAGCACATCGGTGCATATTGCTGATTGCTGTAGGAATAGTCAAAAGTGCCTGCAACATACATAATCCGAATTGCAGAATCTTGGGTTGTCACTATGATTCGGTTTTGTTGTTTTGAGGAAACAGGAGCGGGTTGCCCTACTGGATACATATATGAAACAAGAAGAAAAAACAGCCTGTCCTGAAAAGCGCACCTTGCCCCTACTGGATTCAGTTTTATTGTAATCCTCATGCATGCCATTAATCACTTATGCAGTAAACAAATGCCTTCTAGCTTAGTTTCATTGTCATATTTAATGAGATCTACCTTTAAACTTTTTAAGTTTACCCGTAAAAAAAACTTTGTTTCAAGGTGTGCTTTCTAGTCCAGATATTATATCGTGCCTCACGGGCAACTTCATATGTAAAGTATATAGATTATAGAGTCTCCCAGCTCAGCGCACTTCTGTGCGATTTTTCAACTGTGCACTTCTAATTCAAACATGTGTGTCATTGTTTGTAAAGTCTAATGATAATTTAAGTTTTAACACCTCAGTGACAAAAGCATATTCGACTTTCTGCGATGCCTTTTCGCTTAGAGGAGAAGTTGCACAAATATTTGTTACTTTCTTTATCTGATTTCCTTTTATTTCTAGAAGCATTTTATCAATTGGCATGTTTCTTTTCTGCTTATCAGAAATGTTAAGATTTTTTTATAGATTAAATATCAAGGGCCATATGACTAGGAAAAGGCTAGTTGCCTAATGTACAAAAAGGATTAAATGTTTGGCTATGTCGGCAAGAGATGCAAATAGTAGCAAGAAAACCTTGAGAGTTAATGTTGATGCTTTTACATTTATATTATTTCTAAGAGTCCTATATCATTAGCATGCTCAACTTATTTGACCTCTGAGGGAGCATTTCTATTCAACAACTTGTATATAGAAAGTACACGTGGAAATCCTCTGTGCAAACAACCTTACAGAACCTTAAACAAATGACAAGGTGGTCATAAAACTTTAGGGCCGATAATGATTAACCAGATTGCACCCTTACAAAGCAATAAAGTAATCAAATCTTTTATTTTATTCTTTACTTGCCTGGTACTGTGTTCTTTTGGTTTTTTGAACGCAATACTGTGTTCTTTTGGTCAGCTCTATGATTAGTTGATTACCCGTACAGTACTATATATATTGCCTGATGCTTTCTCTTTAGCCCATTACTCATATCCTTCCTCTATTCTTGACATGGAGCTTGAGCTTAGTCTGGGGGATTCTCGAGCTCCAGCAAAGAACACTTTCACGCCTGCACTGACTCCTATACACGCAGGTGAAGGAGAAGGTCATGAGCTTGCGCTAGAGCTAGGAGTAGGGACTGCCAAAAGAGCTGAACAAGACAATCAAAAGACACTCGTGCAAGCAGAAGATGTGCAGGAAGAAGAAGAAGAAACACGCTCATACAGCAAGTCACCTGTCGAGCTGAGCCTCATCTGCCCTTTGCTGCCTGCCTCAGCAGAAATAGGTACAGAACACATTATATGTGCAAATTGGATGCTAGTTTGATTGGTTCTAATTTCCAAGTACGTAGGTACCTATAAGGTATGTTGTGGTCAAGTACATATGGGCTTCAGGGCTTGCAAGTTCTTGGATGGTAACAACTTCTCTTTACAGGGACCGTGAATTCAGAGGTGTGCGTACGAGGATTTGATGTAAACACTGTTTTGGTGGATGGAGACACAGCACAAGGAAGATCTTTGTCAACTTCGTCCTTGCCTTTGGAGGTTCCTGTTCGGCAGACAGCTGATCAGGAAGCTGCAGAGGATGAGGCGATTAGTGGGGTTGGCGGGGGAACGAGGAAGAAGCTGAGGCTGTCCAAGGAGCAATCTGCGTTCCTGGAGGATAGCTTCAAGGCACACAGCACACTTTCCCCAGTATGTGTCTATCCTGTTGCGTTTACTATATTTCCCTGTATCTGTGGATCATATCACGTGGAACATATTAGTGCCCTATCCTCGTAAGATGTCCTTGACTCGTTAAGATTTCTACAAAAAGTTGTAAGCGATGATGTGTAATCTAAAGCGACAAACTAAAAAAGGATTTAAGGTGATGCAGCATAATGAGAAAGTAATTATAGAGTACAGCAGGATGATTGTTTGTTTTTTGTTCTTTTCTAGACTAGAAAAATTGGTAGCTGTGCCTGTATGGTACAGATTCTTTTGTGATTGCTGTATGACTGTCTTATGATCACCAAGAAACAGTAATCAATTCTTTTTGCATAGTAGAGATATTGCCCTCGGGAAACTCAGTTAATATATAATGGTCCTTGATGGGAAGTTTTGTAAGAATCAAGGGCATGCTGCATGCACTCTTGCATGTATGAGTATGATCGTATTTATATATAAAATATGCAGGCAGCCAGGCAAAGAATTTATGCGTGAAACAATCTGAGTGGGTTTGTCTATTGGGAAAATGGTTTATCATTCTAACAAAATGGAATGTTTTCTAAATTTAATTATTGGGGATCAACTTGTAAAACCATTATCGGCTAGAAAGATTATAGTTTCACACTGGGATGGTTGGCTACTTCTCCCGCTTTTAGCACGAGCACTCTGTTACACTGTAAGTAAATAATAACCTTCGATTTTCACTTAGTTCTGATCAAATATTTGTTTACTGATATTTTGTCACAGAAACAGAAGACTGATTTGGCGAACCGGCTTAGCCTTCGACCGCGCCAGGTGGAGGTCTGGTTTCAGAACAGAAGAGCGCGGTAATATAATGTCACCCACCTCTTTTCTATCAGATGGCATCAAAATCATTCCTAAAATTAAGCTGGTACGACTGTATCGGTGCCCTGGGCTCTTACCTATAATAACTTATTAACATGTCATCATATCATCGAATCTACCATGGCAGAACTAAGCTAAAGCAAACGGAGGTGGACTGTGGGTATCTGAAGCGTTGCTGCGAGAACCTAGCACAGGAGAACCGAAGGCTCCAGAGGGAGGTGGCAGAGCTGCGTGCCCAGCGTATTTCCACCACCGCCTACCCGTTTTTTTACGGCCATCTGCCTGCAGCGGGGTTCAGCACTGCCCGAGTGTGCCCCTCATGTAATAATAAGAAGGCCACAGCTCATTACACTGCTATCAGCGCACCACCAGCAGTAGTGCCACCACCAGTCCACCATCCTCGGTGCCCACCTTGTTCGCCAGGCCTCACTTCGGTCCCTTCACCGTCCACCCAGTGCTCCACCGCCATCCATCGGCGACCTCGTGATATGATGCCCAAAATAAAGCTCTGATCTCGGTGTGCGTAGATGTAGATACTTGTACTGTAAATACATACGGAGTACTAGTTACTTCTGTGCAACCATGATCAAAATGATTATAAGAGATCGATGCATATAGTAGAGTAAGCTTGTATAATTAAGATAGGTATATACTTTGTAAAATGTAGTTGAAAAAAACTAGACCCCACGAATCGATGTTACCATGCTGTAAATGGCCTGAGAGCAGGCCTAATAATACAGCTGACTGCTGGTTGCAAAGATCTTTGCAACCTCTCAGTCTGTTTGTATTGTAATTAGTTTTTCACTATTATTATATGACTTACTTGTCTCTCTCATAAAATTTTTTTGTTCATGTGTTTAAGCCGGCTGTAAGCTTACAGCCTATTTCTCCTTTCTCTCTCATTTTCTCTCTTCTTCACCTTTCTCTCTCATTTTCTCTCTTCTTCACGTCAGCATTTAGAGCCTTCTTATAGCCCTCTATTATACTTGCTCTCATGTGTGTCGCATCTCTAGATCAGCAGACCTTGGATTTTCTGTGGTTGCGTAATTGACTCTGCGGAGCTTGTCGCTGTACCTTATGATATGGCTTGCAGAATATATATATATATATATATATATATATATATATATATATATATATATATATATATATATATATATATATATATATATATATATATATATATATATATATATATATTCATCCCGGCATGGTAAAAGCTGGCTTTGCCAATTGTGTGCCAGCAGTGGCGTATACTAATTTTGTTGTTGAGACGTCGATCATGAGCTGTGACACTGATCAGCTATAGACAACCTTGTTGGGAGAAGAAACGTAACTGGGTGACGTACGTACGCTGACCCGGCTCTCCGAATGGGAATCATTAACTGAGCTGGCTTGTACGTGTGTGTGATGCGCTGAAACATCTTTTTCTTTGGTGTCTGCTCTAGCGTGAGCGTCACCGGCCACGGCCAGACGAAGCTGTCAAGTGTTGATTACTCGTGCGGCTGAACTAATCAGGTGGCAAGCCAGCGTCTCGAAAGATCATTCTGCGAGTCGAGTCGACGAAAAAATGGATGAAAATTGAAGAAAGATCTTTGATTTCGCAATGCCTTGAAAAACACGACACGTTTGGAATGCGAAGTTTTCTAGATCTGGTTCGCTTTATATATTATAATAAAGAAGAAAAAGAAGATTAGAAGAAACTGTCTCCTTTTGAAAGCTGAACAATGTATGTGGAGTCGATCGGGCTTAATAAACAATTATACGACTAACCGCTGTTATACACATCAAACTATTGACTTTTGTCACCAAAGAATGACACCGATGATTGTACACCGTTATGCTTTCTTAAACTTTGTTCATATATTTTGACAGTCTAAAAGCAATGGTCAGAAGAATATATATAATGCACAGGAGACTTTGTATGCATGTTACTAATAATATAGATATAGTGCTTTATATGTGATGAATTCCTTGCCAAACCTGCACACCTCTAAGTAGAATTACAGTGCTAGAACATGGGTTTAAGCTTCACAATTACGTACAAAGAGGAGGCCAGGGTTAAGCCAGCGAGCAGAACAAAAGAGGAGGTTGACAATTAATAATGGCCTTGTTTTTAAAAAAACAACTAATAATGGCCTGTCGGTCCGTCTCTACACGTGTCATAGATTAGAATATACTATATTCGCACTCAGAGCTTGATTGGAGGGCGCACGTGGACGAGGACGGCGACACGTGCGCACGCTCACAGCCGCAAGTGATGGAACTACTCCTAGCTAGTAGCTACCTAGACGTACGCCTCGACCCATCATCACGATTCACGAGTTTGATCATGCATCACGATTGGTTTGGTTGATTAATTGGTCACGACCGCTCGAACGATCGGGTTCTAGTAAGAACTAATTAATAGATGGATGGATGGATCGCAATCGCATGCATCTCAAATCTCAAAATATTAATAAATAGCTGATATGGATCATCAGCGATTCAGCGCATGTATTATTGGGTTTACGTGCGACGTGCACGGGTAGCTACCAGAGTACCAGCTAGCGATATATATCATCATATCGATGAATCGATGTGTCCCTTGTTGGATATGCATGCAAGCACACAAGCTGGCGTGTCCATCAAACTCGCTCGTGAAAGGCCATCATGGATGATGGATCGCTCATCCGATCCCCTCATTTCTGGGTGTGGGCACTTACATAATCTATCATTATCCAGGTATGTGCTCGATCACCATATATACCAATCGAATCAAACGTCAGTGACGAGAGAACACTGAAGTGTTGATCGACGCTGTGGTGCTCATCCATGTAAAGTATATATACTCCCTCGTTAGGTTCCCGGCTGTAGTTCACTTTGGTTTTATATCGCCTAAATCAAAATTTTCTAATTTTAACTATATTTCCTAAAAAAAATACACCAACGACGTCCACAACATAAAATTAGTTTTACTAATTTCTCCTATCATCAAACTACAAACTGAGACTAAAGTAGAGAAACGACCTTTCGTCGATGGTCAAAAAAATTTTAGTCCCTGTTTCAAATTGCAAACCGAGACTAAAGGAGGCATGAGACCTTTAGTCTCAGTTTGTAATACAAACTGAGACTAATTTCACCTTTTAATCCCGGTTGTAACGGTTACCAAGACATGTCAGTGTAGGATACTTTAGTCCCGATTTGAGACACGAACCCGGACTAAAAGTGTGACTTTTAGTCTCGGTTTGAGACACGAACCCGGACTAAAGTTACCTTTAATCATGATTTGTGTCTCAAGCCCGGACTAAAGGTGCCTCCACAGTGAATTTAAAAGGAAATCGCATCTTATCTATGTCAGATATGTGGTGGGAGTTGAGATGGCAATGCGCATAAGGGCTAAAGTGAAAGTCTTTGAGTTCGAATCTCCACAGATGCACCTTTTTTTACTCAGTAAACACCTTTAGTCCCGGTTGTAGGAACTGGGACTAAAAATCAAGACCTTTAGTTCCGATTGCGTAATCCCGGTTCCCAAAACCGGGACTAAAGGGGGTTGGGAACCGGGATTAGTGCCTGTCTCTCTACTGATAGATAGAGGGGCTACCCATCTTAACCGAGCGAGTTGGGTTAAATGCGAATTTAGACTAAGCCTTGACGACATATATTGTGGGTGCGTATATGATGCAAATACAAGATGCACCAAACTAATATTGGAACGGGTGCAAATCCACTGAAAAATAAATCTACGTATACAACCTAAACATTGAAACTTTGCAAACCTACAAATGATTCTAAGTTACATTCACAAAGAAAAAAATTGTGGTAAAAATGAAACTTTGCAATCATGCGCTTTGATCAATGTATAAAGGAGTAATCTTTAATTTTTTTTCTCCTATATATCTTTTTATATAGGTCAGATCGACAAACATATATGGACTAGTGGGCTCTATCTCTATGTTGTTGGAGAAGACCTAAGTATATATAGAATGGACGACACAAGAACTCATTATCATGCATGACATATTAACACACCCCCAACAACTTGTGCAAATAATAATCTCAACTTTAATTACGTTCAAGGTTCAAGTTGTCGAGGCGCTTGTATGGGAGAAAAGGTATTGTAGTAAAGCTGGGCAACGGTGTTTCAAGCTTTGACGCAACTAACAAACCACTCATGTATCGATGAGATCGTCATGATAAAAGAAAATGTGCACACATGCGGCAGGGGCATGGGCATGTGCATGGTTCAATCTCATGTACTCCCTCCGTCCAAAAAAAAAAACACAATCCTACGATTCAAATTTTGTCCCCCAAAAAAAATGCAATCCTACAAGCTTGGTGCCATCTACTCCACACATTCCTGTCTTCCAGAATATTCTTGCGCAGGTTAATTAACTATACACAAGGGTATTTTGGTAATTTCACTAGCTACCTTGGTATAGTCTGTCCTACCATTGCTTACAGAGGATGTATGTAAAGGGTATTTTGGTAATTTCACTAGCTGCCTTGGTACATGCGCTTAGCCCTACAATTGTTTTTTTCTTTTTTGACGGAGGGAGTATGTAATGTAATTGACCGCCTACCCCGTTTCTCTCCCTCCCTCCCTCTCTTCATTGTAGCAGTGCCAGCCACACGGACCGAGCTAGTGACGGACGTGCGGACCGGAGATCCAGCAGGCCGCTCTGCTCATTGCTGCTTCATTGTCCAAAGGCCAAAGAGCAGACGAGAGCCCACGTACGACCATCACCCCGTCGACGTCGGTCCCACTAGGAAAAAGTCTACTTTTCCTCCCCCAACTTTCACGAAAGTCCGTTTTTCCTCCCTCAACTCCAAAACCGGGCAAATCACTTCCCTTAACTTTTCAAACCGTGCATATTACCTCCCTGGAGCGGTTTCAAAGGCGGTTTTGCTACAGTAAATGATGGTTTTGCTACAATGAGATGGTTTTGTCTTTTTCTTTTTTTATTTATTTCGGCTGAATCTTTGAAAAATCATAGTAAATCACAGAAAAATCATAAAATTAAAAATCTAATTTTGTTGCACTCCACATGAGTAGATCTACACAGTGAACATATAATATGGTATGCTTTAGTACAAAGTTTTTTCTATGAAGGTTTTGCCTTTTTATTTTTTATTTATTTCGGCTAAATCTTTGAAAAATCATAGTAAATTACAGAAAAATCATAAAATGGAAAATCTAATTTTGTTGGACTCCACATGAGCATATCTACACAGTGAATATATAATATGGTATGCTTTAGTACAAAATTTTTATTGTAGCTTTAGATCTATGCTTTTCTGTAATTAATTGAAATAATTCATAGCTCCAGCTTCTATAATTATTTTGTTGGACTAAAGCATACCGTATTATATGTTCACTGTGTAGATCTACTCATGTGGAGTACAAAAAAATTAGACTTTCTATTTTATGATTTTTTTTGTGATTTACTATGAATTTTCAAAGATTCAGCCAAATAAATAAAAAAGAAAAAGATAAAACCTTGGTAGCAAAAATTTTGTACTAAAGCATATCATATTATATGTTCACTGTGTAGATATGCTCATGTGGAGTCCAAAAAAATTAGATTTTCTATTTTATGATTTTTCTGTAATTTACTATGATTTTTCAAAGATTTAGCCGAAATAAATAAAAAAGAAAAAGGCAAAACCTTCATAGCAAAAACTTTGTACTAAAGCATACCATATTATATGTTCAATGTGTAGATCTACTCATGTGGAGTGCAACAAAATTGGATTTTTCATTTTATGATTTTTCTATGATTTACTATGATTTTTCAAAGATTCAGCCAAAATAAATAAAAAAAGAAAAAACAAAACCGCCTCACTGTAGCAAAACCACCGTTTACTGTAGCAAAACCGCCTTTGAAACCGCTCCAGGGAGGTAAAATGCACGGTTTGAAAAGTTGAGGGAGGTGATTTGCCCGGTTTTGGAGTTGAGGGAGGAAAAGCGGACTTTCGTGAAAGTTGGGGGAGGAAAAGTAGACTTTTTCCGTCCCACTAAGACCATCACCTCTTACGTCCGTACCAAGCCGGCAAAAGCCCACATCGCACGAATTCGGCAGTGTTTGATTCGTGGCCTCTCGGACAGCTTGTGGTAGCAATCTCGATCGTCAGACGACCAAAACTGACGGCCCATACAGATTTTGTCTCTAGGCATGAAATCAAACACGCTCGAAATGCATTCAAAAAAAAAAACACGCTCGAAACGCACGCCACCGTGATTCTAGGCTCGCTCTTTGGCGTTTTCATTGTTGTTTGATTGACCAGTGGAGTGCTCGTGCGTTGCTATGGATAAAACATCTTATGACATATAACCACACAAGTAAAATATATGTAGAATCACATGTCATCACAAATAATTAACATTAAAATACATAATTCAAACTGATTTATTTGAAATAATAGTGAGTGCTCGTGCATTGCTACGGGTAAAACATCTCAGGACATATAACCACACAAGCAAAATATATGTATTCTTAGAAAGAAAGTTGATCTCCTCAAATGTACAAGACTGTACTAAATTTGGTTAGACTGTACTAAATTTGATCACATATATATTCCGAATCACAACCACAGGAGAGTTCGACGATGGGTCAGAAACCGGCGGCGAGCATGTTGGCAAGGGCGAGGTGGTGGCCTCCAAGTGCAGCTGTGCACTTCACCTCGAGCCGCAGCGTGGCTGCATGGGTGAATCACGCGAACACCAGTTCTAGCATAAGAAAACACAAGGTAGAAAACACATGCCATATTAAACTTCAGTTAGCTGCCATCTTAAAATAGGAACAAATTAAATATGAAGTTCAAAAACCTGAAATTTGAAGAGAATGGTGTATACCACTAATCTTGTAGGCACTAATATATGCCTGATCAAGCAATGCCATCACAATTGATGGTGCTCTGCACCCGGTATCACAAGACACCAACCATGATAATAACAATACTATGACTAATAATCGTCAGACTCAACTACTGAAGACAGTCAAACACATCACATGACACTACGCTTTTAGAAGCAAGCAACAGGGTATTGCAATTCCTATTTCCGTGTTGTGCCACAAATAGAAAAGGTACTAAATTGAATAATTAGAAACATGACATCTTAATACCTGCAGGTCGCAGCTACTAATTTCTATGTCTAGCGCGATGCCGTCTTGCTCTGGCAGTGGCAGACCGTAACCCCAGTGCCCAATCATCGACGGTCAGGTGAGGGCGTGAGACACTGCTGGGTGTATCACGAAGCCAACGGATTTTGACAGCCAAAATTAAATGGGAAACTCTTCTCAGTATATACTAATGAGGCCATTCCATCAAGTTAGACCTAAATTAGTTTTTAAAGGGAAAAAATAGGAACATAAATTAGTTTTAATCAACATTTGAACTGTCAATAACTCAATGTTTCGCAGATTCCAGCTGAAACTCATGCCTCATCTTCTAACTGGACATCATCTATCATCTATTGTCCAACCAGAGAAGCCAAGCAGGGGCATTGCACACACAGGAAGAGTAATACATTGAACAGGAAAAAAAGTAAAAAGAAGACCTGGTGAGGGCAGGGATGAGGCGACAGAAGGCGAGTTGGGTCGGTGGCCTAACCTTGACGGGTTCTGGCAGGGCTGCAGGCTGCAGCAGCTCCTCACCAATCGGCTGGAGGGAGCTGTGGTGTACTGGTAGAGGAGAGGGCCGACGAGGTGAGGGCAGTCTAATGTCTGCACAGTCAACATTAGCCACTGTAGCATTAGCATGGAGACTGAGTAAAATGGACGATCATTTAATCATTAAACTGAAGGATCTAATGTCTGCAGTCTCACTAAATAGAGTACTATTTTGAAGTCATAGAAAATAAGATAAGATATCTATGCATAAAAATTAATGTGTGGAGTATCTGAACATTCCATATCAAGGTTTCAGAAATTACGAGACAAAAACTCAAAGCATCATATAATTTGGATTCAAAGTAGCAAATAAATTCAGTGCAAGATGATGAATCAATGTAGTTCTCTCTTATGGTTCATGAACAAGTAAACTACAAAACACACACATCTCTTTGTCAATAATATTGTTCTGTACATGGTTGCATTGTGCGGTCACTATAACTAATTGAAATTGGCACAGTACATTGGTTTACCTAAATCAGTGTGACGCCATAAATTAAGAAAGTTGATCTCCTCTAAAGTACAAGACTGTACTAAATTTGGCTAGATGGACACTGTGCATCTAAAGATAAGGATCCGCCGGTATACAATGAACTCATCTATATATTCCAAATCACAACCACATGGGAGTTCAATGATGGGTCAGAAACCGGCGGCGAGAGTCTTGGCAAGTGCACCTATATATTCCAGCATAAAAAAACACAAGGTAGAAAACACATGTCAGCTTAAACTTTAGTTGGCTGACATCTTAAAATAGTAAGAAATTAATATGAACATGAGTCTGGGTTCTGGCCCAACAACTATGTATAGGGGATTTTTAGACTTACTACCTCTGACTTTTTAGTTGAAAGGTACACCAATTATGCAACAATTATGCTTCTCATTATTCGGACATCACTGATAGAAGCATATTGGTTACATACAGGTGTACATATCCTGTTCCTGTAACTGATGGACGCTTTTTGCGACAATGACATTCAGAAAAACCAAATTGGACTTGCAATCACTTTCAAAGCTTGCCCATACATGTTGAACAGAGAAGAACCAAGGACTTAAGGTTTCCAGCAGTGATTTACCCTGCCCCAAAAGTAAATATAAAGTGTCAATAACAATCAACTGTGATTACCCTCCCTTGACTTTACTGCCCTGCAAGTGCCTACCTAAGATTATCAGTATGACTCCATGGTGGCATTTAGTATCGGAAATGTGCTTTCTTTCCCTTAAGCAACTTGGTATGACAGCGACTGACAAAAATATCAGGACAAAAGTTTGACCTCACAACTGATCCAAGGAATAAGACCTTTGGCAAGTCTCAAATTCATCGACAAAACTACGTAACTGGTGAATCAATCCGTATATATAGAGTGACAAAATTAGTCAATGGAAATCAATCAAAAGCACATCAAGTTGCAAGCTTTGAATGAATGAGAAGTGAAATCCTCAGGTCAACTGCTATAGCCAAGCTTCCACAGTGCAATATTAGGCTCCAAAGCAAAGGTAACACAAATTATTCATGCATCGAATGAATCTCGCACAAATCAAGAACATATATGCTACTACGTAGTGATAACATACAGGATCATGTAAGGAAAAAAGGAAACCAGAATGAAGAGATGAAGCAAATGAAGGCAGCAGCAGGGCAGCTACAGGATAAACATAGAGAAGGTCATGGTCTGACCTTGCTGTCCGACGGTGAGGGCGGAGTTGTTCCAGACGGGGGCGCCGGAGGGAGAGAGGTTACGTGCAAAGTGACGGCGGAGGAGCTGAGGGCGATGGCGCGGTCCACGGCGCGGAACTCCGCATGCAACGACTCTGTCGTACGGGAACGTCCGGGTGGAATGCCACGTCGGGCGCCGCCACCGCGACCAAGGCACACCGGCCCACGCGCAGGACGGCCACGCTTGCGGGGGCGGCACGAGGCGAGGCCACGCCCACGCGACGGGGATGGCCTGGAGCATCAGCAGCTAGCGGTGGCCAGTCCTCGCCAAACTGGGGGTGGCTTTGGAACCTGTCATCACAAACTATCAATCAGCATGGCATGAACAGAGCCAAACTGGCCGATCACCAAGAAAACAATTTTCAAGCTAAATAGATGATGAAGAAAACATGTTGTCAGGCAACATCAGCACCACCTCGTGGATGCAGCAACAAAGAAAGGTTTATAAGAAATTCAAGTAAACGACAATATTTTGATTCATAGTTCTGAAGAGACATAGATCAATGAATTATTATCAGCCCCCTGATTGCAAAAAAAAAAAGAAACAATTGATGTAAAAAAACAGGTGCAGATCAATTAACTACTATTTGTTGAAGTTGGTCTTAGCCCAGTCAAAATTTCTTTATATTACATAAGTAATGTGTTTTGTTCTCGATAGGTTCTATCCGAACTCAAACCTCCAGAAATTGTGTGCTATCAGAGCACATACGTCCAAAATCGATCCTGCAACATTTCACTAAAAATGGATGAACCATTTAAGAACAAAACAATCATGCAACTCTACTCTACAAATATTGTCAATAAAATCATTTCCAGCTTCATCCATGTGCTGGACTAAGATCTGCAATACCTCATCTGCCAAACTAACTTGAGGACTGCTACTGTCAACTGTGCTAAAGCTAGACATCTTGTCTGTTAACTCTATTCCTCTCCTCCCTCCCCCTCACTCACCCAGCGTCTCCCCTCTCTACATTCCAAAATTTATGAACAATAAAAATGGAAGCAATTATCTAAAATGACTAATTTTAACAATAGTAACTGTATCTTTTCTAGAATCCTTGACTGAGAATTAATGTTTGTGCATCATTTATTTAGGAAAGGTAGCATCGTTATATTTGGGGTTTCTACTTTCTTATTTACTTGAATTAGCAGGGTCGTACTGCTTCTTCAAAATCAAAACTAACAAAAAAACAGCTTCAGTTGTTAGTCAGATGGATATATGTTCAGTTATTCACAGCTATCCTACTATTCACCAATTGTAAAAAGGTATCCCACTATTATTAAACTGCACAAAATTAAAAGAGGTTGACAAATCAGCACACGGAAATCAATAGTGCGTGCAAATCAAAAAAATACCTTTCACCGTGAAGATAGAAGGTATTTAGTACATGGACATGTAATCATTCAGTGCACACAACATTCAGAGCAAAGCACACAGAACTGCAGGCGGCAAGGTCATTGCGCGTGGCTCTCTAGGACAGAAAAACACCCCTGATTACACAGGGAAGAAACATAGTTTGCTTCGTATGATACCTGGGAGCACACTATCACCCAATTTGTAGTTTTATATACCTGGGAGCAAAGTTCCTTTGATATATGCCCTACTGGACATTGTGGGCATATAGGAGCCATTTTTTTAGATCCAGTGAAGGACATGGGCGTGCACATGTAGGCATAATCTTTGGATCTTTGAAGGGAAGAGAAGGGGTTGAGTGCTCGGTTTTGCACAGCAGGAAGGGAAGAGAAGGGGTTGGCACACCTGGGGGCAGCAGCGAGTGAGGGAGGAGGACTTGAAGAAGCTGCGGCTGCTCGACGTGCTTTGGTCGCTTCTCGCCGGCCGCACCTAGAGCTCCCGCCGACGGGACGAGCTTGGCGTAGGGTTCCAGCCGAGTCCCGAGGTCCGCGCGGCGGGCTTCCCCAGCGCCGCGCGATGGCTAGGGCGGGCATCGGGTTTCACCGGCGTCGCTCGCGGCGCGTCGCGGCGAGCGATTCTCCTTAAGGACATGGGCGTGCATATGTAGGCATGATAATCTTTGAATCTTTGAAGGGAAGAGAAGGGGTTGGGTGCTCGGTTTTGCACAGCAGGAAGGGAAGAGAAGGGGTTGGCACACCTGGGGGCAGCAGCGAGCGAGGGAGGAGGAATTGAAGAAGCTGCGGCTGCTCGACGTGCTTTGGCCGCTTCTCGCCGGCCGCACCTGGAGCTCCCGCCGACGGGACGGGCTTGGCGTAGGGTTCCAGCCGAGTCCCGAGGTCCGCGCGGCGGGCTTCACCAGCGCCGCGCGATGGCTGGGGCGGGCGTCGGGCTTCACTGGCGTCGCTCGCGGCGTGTCGCGGCGAGCGATTCTCCTCCCTCCGTCACGCCCCGCCGCTGCGGCCGCCAATTCACCAAGCTGCGGTTGTGCAGGCGGGAGCGAAGGAGTTGGGCATCGTGCGCGGGCAGCGGTTGCGGACACGCGAGATACAGGGAGTGGGGCGGGGTTTAGCGTGGGGCTATTAGTTTAGCGGTCCGATTAGGTCGGCGGTGACGATAACATTTGCCTTTTTTAGTTGTAGAGTAGAGATTGACGACTAATATAAACGATTCAATTTGCTACGGAGTACTTTGGTCTTTCAAGAGTTTTGTTAGCTGAAATTGATTACTAGAAATTTCATAAGACTTCTCCCCCCCCCCCAAAAAAAGAAATTTCATAAGACTAAGCAGTTATGTATATGGTCTCTGATTTTTGACCCAAGCTAATTAACCTATCTATTTCAAAAGCATCAATCGACACCAAAACTAAAAGGAGGCGTCCCTCGAGATCATAGGCTCTACAACTTATCTTGGCTCCTCGATCGTCTCATGGTCATAGGCGTTCACCACTACAGAAATTATTTTCGCCCACGGTGTTTTTACCGTCGGTTTGAACAGAACCGTTCATGATATTTTTCACATAGAATCTCCAGTCGATTCTCCACGTCCGAATGGGTCTTTGCATCTGCAGGACAGTGTTCTTGGGACGACGAATCAACATGTGCTCTTGGCCAAACCATTACTGCCAATCTGAGGTCTGAGGATGAGGATTAGCCAGAGACAGAGACGACCACCATAACCAAGGTTGATCACAAGAGCTGTATGCATGCTACCTAGGTCAACGAATAATCCAAGCCTATATAGGCTATGTTGAAACTTCAGATTGCTTCGTCAATGGCTTGGATCGGACAGACGCACGCATGAAGCACATGTATTATGATACTCGCTCATACAATGAAAAAAATAATAGTGGATTATACTACAAGGAAAAAAAATAAGCATCTTAACTAGAGAATGAACACCAACTTAGATAAATACTTCCTCCGCCCTAAAATAAATGTCGTTATCGTTTCTTGAGAAGTCAAACGTTTTTGACTTTAACCAAATAGATACAAGAAAATATTAATATTTATAGTACATAATTAGTATCAGATACTCCGTTTAATTTATTTTCATAATAAACTTATTTGAAGATACAAATATTGCTAATACTTGCTGTAAATCTAGTTAAAGTTAAGAAAATTTGACCGACACACATCCCATAACGTCACTTATTTTAGTAAGGAGGGAGTAAGTTAGAAATGCCTTCTGGTACGGTTGCACCAAAATGTGTAAAACCATGGACGAATACTCTCTGCTCCTGCTCCCCATTCCCTTTGTCATCATCGTGCTCTACTGCTCTTGGCCCACATCGTTCGTTCCGGCCGCCGGCGAATTTAGATTGCAATTTTTTTAAAAAAAATTCCTATAGCACTTTCGTTGTTATTTGATAAAATTTGTTCAACCATGGACTAACTAGGCTCAAAAGATTTGTCTCGACATTTACAAATAAACTATATAATTAATTATTTTTTACCTACATTTAATGCTCTATGCATGCGTCCAAAATTTCGATGTAACAGTTACTGTAGCACTTTTTAGAAAAGTTTTTAGAACTAAACGAGGGCTTATCGAAGTGAAAGATGCACGTTCCTGATTTCACATCAATCACGACACTGACGACTGATCGATACACCGCATAAAAGCTGGAGTATATTTTATTTTATTTCCGCAAACAAGAGCAGCGAGCAGCACTGCATGCCATGCATAGTACTAGAGCACTACTACTCCAGTTGCACCGACGGATGGGCACGGCAGAGGACAGAAAACAGACACAGCACTACTCCAGCAGGCTCAGACGACGACGCCCGCTCCGGCCTTGAGCTTCTTGGCGAAGGCGGCAAAGTAGCTGCCCTGGTGCACGGCCATCTGGAGCTCGGCGTCGCTGGGCAGCCTGCTCCTCCCGTCGGCGCCGGCGAACGTGCCGGACCCGTACGGGCTGCAGCACCTGACCTCGTCCATGTCGAACATGCCGGCGCCGAACGTGGACCCGACGGGCACGAACACCATGGCGTGGTGCGTGAGCTGCGACACGGCCGTGAGCGCCGTCTCCTCCGGCCCGCCGCCCTGGGTGCCCAGCGAGAAGAAGAACCCCGCGGGCTTGCCCGCGAGCGCCTGCGTCTGCCACAGCCCGCCCGTGGAGTCGAAGAGCGCCTTCATCTGCGCCGCCATCATGCCGAACCGCGACGGGAAGCCGAACAGGATGCCGTCGGCGTCGGCCAGCTGCTTGCCCGAGATCACTGGGTGCTTGTCGCTCTTGGCTGGCGCGTGCATCTTCGCCAGCGCCTCCTCCGGCAGCGTCTCCGCCACCTGCCAGATGGTTGCCTCGACGCCGTCGATGGAGTCGGCGCCCTTCTTGATCTCCTCCGCCAGCCTCGCCACGTGGCCGTACGTCGAGTAGTACCTGATCAAAGTCAGCAGCAGCAAGGGCATGATGAATAGTAGAAACATTGCCAGTGAGTACTCGTACGTATTTAATACAGCATTGCAAGGTGCTCATGATTAGGTTGTCCACGCACACGATGTACGGCCTGCTTGGTTACGTTTTGTTAAAGTTTAACTTCCATCATATCAATATTCCCTCAAATGCATGAAGTACTAAATGTAGACTAATTACATGCATGTCGACACAGATTAGGAGTAATTTACGAGACGAATCTATTAAGTCTAATTAGTCCAAGATTGAAAACATTTTGTCAAATAAGACGAAAGTGCTACAGTGTTTGTTAAACTTTAACTCCTCAAACCAAACACCCGTAGATCTTTGTCACCGCCATTGATCGATCGCACAAGCTTGTCGTCTGCGTTCTTCCTCCGTCAGTTTTTGCTGTGTGCAGTGTGCTGCTTCGTCGTGGCTCCATCGATCCACAACGAGCGCGCGTTTATATAGGAGTCCGCTGCAAAGTTGAGCACACGGATCGGAGCAGCCACGGTGATCTGGGCACTGGGCAGTGGGCACCATCTCATTTGGGCGGTCAAAAGCCGGCAGCCGGCGGCTCCGTGGCTTGCTGAGGTGATCAGTGGCGTCGCTGCTGACGTCGCTCCTCGTCAAAGTATATATATACCACAACAAAGGGAAACTGAGGCCGAGTACATACAACATATATACTCCTGCACCCTCCATTTCAAATTATAAGGCGCTTTGACTCATCCATTTTGCTATGCTAGATATAATAATATGTCTAGATACATAGCAAAATAGATGAACCAAGAAAGTTTGAAACGGAGTGAGTATATAACAAGCAACGCTAATGCAAGGGCAAATACAAATCACTGAAAATATTTAATTCTTTGAAGATTTCTACAAACCAAATTGAATTAGCATAAAGAGAGCTGAAATTAAGTAAGTACTAGCTAGGATTCAAAATGAATTTTAAAATTGCTTTGAACCGACGGCACTGAGTGCGGGACAACAATCGAGCGGCGCGCGCGGAGTGATCGCTAGCGTGAAGACTGAAGACAGTGGCAGTGGCAGGGGCAATGCGTGGGCTAGCCATGACCATAAGAGAGGTGAAAGAGGATAGATGGGGCTAACATGTGGGCTTAGACCCATTTTGGTGACCAATGAGACCAAAACAGAGATTAAGCACAAAAATAATGCAATTTGTGAATACAAGGATCAACATAATACACATGCACAAGTTTAAAGACCGGCTATGAACTTTACTCACTATAAATTATAACAGTGTATAATCAAAAAAAAGTTATAACGGTGTCATGAGCGGTGGCGACGCGACAGGCTGCAGTAGAAAATAAATCAGTGTAGGAAAAGCTCAAAGCACTCAATGTTGGATAGATAGATTACATCACAAAGGACAAAGTGCACGCGGATCGAAAGAAGCGTGCATATCATTGTATCCCTTAAAGGCTTCCATACCATTGGAGTCATTTTATTTTAGCCGGTTAAGTCATGTTGAGTATAATTTAGTGCTCAGAGTTTGTTAACTCCTATTGCGAGTGAACCTCAATAGTATGTGGATTTTTGCCCATGTTGTATGATGGTTTTGAAAGACGATATCCAGCAGTAGACATTGTGCTTGAACTCTCATGCTTGGGAATGACGGTCTTTTGTTATGTGCTGTATAATTATGTTAGTACATGCTCTGTCGAAGGCTAAAATTCATGGTTTGTAAGACTTAAATAACTGGTTTGTAGTACTTTCGCATTTTTACTCTGGTATAATATTTGTATCGACTGCTGTAATACTGCAATGATTATCTATAATGATACTGAATGGTTGTAAAAAGTGGATGATTAGGGATGCATCGAGGACACAAGATAGATTGCCGGAATTGTTTGAGTCCGATGTATATTGGTCAGAAGTCTGTAAGACAATAACAAGTACACGTGAATCCATATGACTTGGACGGTTTTGCTACACCTCGCTGACACACGACGAAGGGGATGTGGTGGGCTCGGCTCCGGTGGTAGTTGTGGTGCAGGACAGAGTGCTGCCACCAACATGGGCAAGGGGAGCATGATGTCGCAACTGCCGGCACAGGAGAAGATGTCGACCCATTGACAACAATGCACAAAGGAGGACGAGGGCCGCAACTCCTAGCGGTTAGAGCAGGGAGGAGAGGTCGAGCTTTGATGGCTTTGGTGGAAAGGAGTGTCCGGTCTCCGCTCGCGAAGCATAACCTAGAAGATTTGGGATGAGATAGAGAGAGGAGGCTAATTAAAAAATTCTTACATGTTTAGCCATAAAACTTTAGAAGTGCGTGTTGTAGCTGGACTGTTGGCAGATTGATCTATTAAACCCTCTATAGCTGATGTGTCCAAGCTTATAGAGAGTAAGCTCTCAACCATTGATTATGAATCGAAATTCATGTTATGGGGCATGTAAATGAAAGTATTAGGCAAGAAAATCAATGATTGGATGCATATATATCATGCAAAATGGGAAAAGAAAAGAATAAGGATGGCCACGTAAATCACAATAGAACAACTACACCTCATTCGAGTGTTCCAACGCTCGATTTGTCTCTCTTCTCTGTCTCCCTCTCTTCTTCTCCATCGCTGGCAGGCTTAGAAAGGGGGTCGAGGGAGGGAAGCAAGCCCGGGGGTGGAGACGGGAGAGACAGCGGTGTGGCGGAGGCAACAGTGACACCGCTGGAGCGAGCGGCGGAGGAGACAGTCAGACCAAGTTAGGGCGGGGGCGACCATGTCCATGATAGCAGTAGGGGAGGGGAAGAAGGAGGTCGCCACAGACGTGGTAGAGTCACCGCGGAGCTCTGCGGCCGTGGGGCTCCAGCGAGACCCTACCACGCCGCGACGGGGCGGTGGGCGGTGAGCGGCGGCGGCGCATTGGGCTACATCATAAAAGAAATCGAGTATAGGAAGAGCTCAAAACACTTGAGTGTTTGGTAAACAAATTCCATCACAAAGGGCAAAGTACACGTGGATCGGAAGAAGCGTGCATCCTCCTTCGCTTGCTAAGAATAGACTCGCGCGGGTAGGGGCGAGGCGCACAACAAAACGAGTTGAATCGCGCGCCTGCCCGGGGGTGCCGAGCAGTTAAAACGGGTGGGACGCCTCCTTTCCCGCGGAAAAAGGAGCTCCCACCGCTCGTCACCGCAAATCTATCGTCCTCCTCCCTCCCTCCCCGCGGCCGGCCACCCACGACCGTTGCTGCTGTTCTCGCGCGCTCTCCGCCTCTTCTCTCGTAGGTGCCGTCGGAGCTTGCTTTTGGGGAGGTAACGTGCTGAGCTTTCTTCTCACACTTCGTCATGTCCGCATTTCTGCCTCCGCCTTGTCGCCGATTGATTTCTTGCATTATGTCTTCTCTAGCTCCGAGGATCATCTTTCAACGAATCCATTGCTGATCTTTCTCTTCGTTAACGAATTGTTTTGCGTCCTGCCTCTAATAAGAGAATGTGACCATCCGTTCTGTGATGCTCTTGGGGGAAAATGCCGAATACTCCAGGTCGTGCGGCATGATCTGCTGACCGACCCCCAATCAACCCGGCCGCGCATCGACCGTCGCCGCCATCCAGTCCGGCGAGGAGGAGGAGGAGGAGAGGAACCGACAAATTAAAGATGTCTTGCTGCGGTGGCGCCGAGGAGGACAGCTACGGCCCGCCGGCCAACCAGGCGGTTCCGCCACCCAATGCCAACGCCCCCGGTACTGCTGCCTGCAGTGCATTATCACCGTCGATGTCATCTGACCACCACCGGCCGCCTTCTCATCTCAATCCATGGATGGCGCATGCAGGCAACAGAGGCGGGCCGAGAGGACCGGGCGCGCCCAGGGTCGGCGGCCCCGCCAAGCCCGTCAGCATCGACGTGCCCGCCATCCCCTTCGACGAGCTCAAGAAGATCACCAACAACTTCAGCGACCGCGCCCTCATCGGCGAGGGCTCCTACGGCCGCGTCTACAACGCCACGCTCAGCGACGGCCGCGTCGCCGTCATCAAGAAGCTCGACACCAGCGCCTCGCAGGACTCCGACACCGACTTCGCCGCGCAGGTGCGGACGCGCGGTGCATGTCATGCCTGCCTTCTCACGCCATCTCCCTCTTCGTTCCTCCTTTCTCAACGTTGCCTGCTCGTGATGTTTGCTTGCATTGCCGGGCGCCCTCGTCTCCATCTCCATGGTACAGATAGCGATGGTCTCCAAGCTCAAGAACGAGTATTTCCTGGAGCTCCTGGGGTACTGCTTGGAGGACGGCAACCGCATGCTAGCCTATCAGTTTGCCACGATGGGTTCTTTGCATAACATACTACACGGTTCGTAGCTCTGAAGATCCATGAATCTCTTCTACGTCATCTCTTCTACATGGTGACAATGCACGCAAGCATCATGGAACGATCGATCGATTGATTCTGGCATTGTTTTGTTTGTGCAGGGAAGAAAGGAGTTCAGGGTGCAGAGCCCGGCCCCGTGCTCAACTGGGCTCAGCGAGTGAAGATAGCTTACGGAGCCGCAAGAGGGCTAGAGTACCTGCACGAGAAGGTCCAGCCATCGATCGTTCACCGAGACATCCGGTCCAGCAACGTCCTCATATTCGACGATTTCAGCTCCAAGATTGCCGATTTCAACCTGACCAACCAGGGGACCGACACCGCCGCGCGGTTGCACTCCACTCGCGTGCTAGGAACTTTTGGATACCATGCCCCAGAGTAAGATGCAAATTGTGCAACTACTGCATTGTTTTGCTTTTGTAGCATTAGACTTCTTTGTTCTTACCCAGATTGGTATGGTATTCTGGACCATTTTCTCAGATACGCTATGACAGGCCAGATCAACCAAAAGAGTGATGTCTACAGCTTTGGCGTGATTCTTCTAGAGTTGCTGACCGGAAGGAAGCCGGTCGATCACACCATGCCGAAGGGCCAGCAAAGTCTTGTTACTTGGGTAATGAATGCATCTTGTTTCATGTGTTTCCTTCCTGAAACTGATCATAATATGCAAATGCCAATAGTCTCCTGACTGTCAATGTCATATTCAATCGTGTGAGCAGGCCACTCCAAGGTTGAGTGAAGATAAAGTGAAGCAGTGTGTTGATCCGAAGCTCAACAGTGATTACCCTCCAAAGGCTGTTGCAAAGGTAAACAAACAAGAAATTTTTTTTTGCGCTATGTTTCCAAGAACTTTTCAGCAGTTTGCTGGATCTGCTATAGGGACTTACTGGCATTTTCTGATTTTTCAGCTGGCAGCAGTTGCAGCGTTGTGCGTTCAGTACGAATCCGACTTCCGACCAAACATGACCATCGTGGTGAAGGCGATCACGCCTCTTCTAAACGCACCTAAACCGGCCGCTCCAGCAGCAGCGCCACAATCCTGATCAACCAGATGACAGAATTAGCCTGCGTATCTCTGACTCCTGAACACGGTTTCCCTCTGTTTCTGATCGTAGAAGTATGTTTAAGGAACCACGCATCCTTGCTTCATCAATCCAGCGCCTATGCTTTTGTAAAAAACCACTAATCTGCTGGTACTGCAGGACACATATAGGGGAATTTTGTAAAATGTTAATCCGGTACTCTGAATTCGTGTGCTTTTTTTGTTTGTCTTGTTGTGAGTTTGTGATATGACGTGCAGTTTTAGGGAGTACACATGCTGTTTACAGCTAGAAAAGTAGACATGATCTCCAACTTCTTTTTAATTCACATGAAGTGGTACTGAACAAGAGCTTGCTAATTAAGTGCTAACGACTGGTGTCGGGGATAATATATTCAAATTTCCTTTTGTCACGCTTACAACTTGGTATATTTGCTCTTTTTCCCTCCTAAAAAAGGCTTGACAAGCTTTGCATGACACACACCTGAAATCTAAGTGTGTTCATGGAGATGAGTGCGAGTTTCCAGCTTTTCCAAATAACATTAAATCACAGCCACAGCTACACGAATGAAACTGAATCAGACCAAGAGATTATTAGCTCTTTTTCACCAAGAGATCATTAGCTCTTTTTCACCATATAATTGCTGGGACCTATTACAAAGTAGAAATAGTCCGAAGGAACGCACTCTGATAACTTCAAATCTTGCTTATGCTTAAACCAAAACTTTGGTAAGTACCTGGGAAAAAAAATCTACATACAATGGACATGCAAAACCTTCACCAATTATTTGCATTATTACCGCTAGAGCGTTGGGCATGTGACCAGATTACAGCTCCTGACTGATGAGTAAGGCTCATGATTATACACTTCACAACAAAAAGGCAAGAGGAACAATATGTGAGCACTTTCTGATGGCAATCCAAGACAGTTGCCTCCCACTAGCATTTGTGCACTGTAATAGAATAAGAGGTAACTAAAACCAGGTCAGTAGAAGTTGAAAAGGATGAAAACACACAGAAGCCTTTCCCTAAAGAAAATGTTAAGCAAAATTTTAAAGTATAACATGCTAAGTGAAGGTTGATCGTGCAAAACGTAACAGCCTGGTAGTGATTTGTTACTTGATCTTTTACTGATTATTACCCCGAAACTACAGAGATGCCTCCAACCAATTGGATCATAATGGCAGATGTGAGCATAACCGCGCCCTTCTCTCAATACTAGCAATAAATCAATAAATAACTAAAAGGTTCAGGTTAACTCCTAGGAACTGTCACAGTACATAATAGATCTCAAGGGCTACTTTACTCTATGCCAGTTGAGATACAATGATACACAGACACAGTGTAATTATGTTTCAATAGAAAAGCTGAATCTAACAATTTCAATATGCCTTCCATTCCATTCCAAGCAGGAACATCAGCCACTGAGAGTGAGGTTTTGAATCACACTTCTGGTTACTGGCTATTTTTTCCATAGTTTTTGTAACACCATGTGACATGAGGAAATCTGGATGACTAATTTTCGTTCATTTGAGATTTTTATGTAATATAATGCAATCCAGATTTGGACCTCTGGTTCCAAGCAGTAGCTTGTTGTGAAACATCTTTCATTAGATTTTCATTTAAACATGAATAAACCAATTTTCTAATTTTGCACAGGTACTACCATGCCAAAGATGATTATGTGCACAAGAAATAAATAAAAATAATGCACGCAAATTTCTGGTCATTTGAAAAATGGAGTAGGCTTTATGCTGGAAATTTGACAAAAGGCACTCCACATGTTAATAAGAAAGTAGCATCAGTTAAGGCATCACAATCGTACTGTCAACAAAGTCCCCTGCTGAAGATGTTCATATAGCATACACTAACTGATCATCACTAAGTTTGTGTGGGTCCATCTATCATCTTAATGGCTCCTTTCTTCATAAATTTCTTATTCACAACTCCTCTAGAGCACAATTGACCAAGCAATTCTCTTGCCACCTTTACCAAGCCTTCATAAGCCAAGCCTTCAACAAGTATAGTGTAAGTCGATTCATTCGGCATGCAGCCATTCGATATCATGTGAACAAACAGGTCGATAGCATTATGTGTTTCACGCCTTTTGCAGAGCCCAAGAAGAATAGCATTGTACAACACCACAGTGGGCCTTATACCCATATCTTGCACTTTACAAAATGTTCTGATCGCCTCCTCAATTCTGTCTTCTCTACAAAGACCAGAAGCTATTGTTGTATAAGTAATGATATCTGGTTGGAGCCCTTTGCTGATCATCTCATCCAACAGTTCTAATGCTTCCTTTGTTTTGCCAGCCTTAGTAAGGCCATCAATGACCGTGTTATAACTAATCAAGACCGGGCTACAGCCTTTGTCCTTGAGTTGATGAAGCAAGTCAATAGCAACATCAACTTCTCCATTGCGGCAGAGTGCAGTAAGCAGAGTGTTGTATGAAACGATGTCTGGGTAACAACCCCTGGACACCATTAGTTCTACAAATGCCATTGCTTTATCCATCTTCTTTTGTTTGCAGAAGGCATGAAGAAGTGGGTTATAACTCAATGAATTAGGCGTGCATCCGTACTTGGGGATCTGCTCAAGAACTTCCATTGCGGGCTCAACCAATCCTCTACGACACAAAAAACTGATGAGCATATTAAATGTTACCACATTTGGAGGGCAACCCTTGTGGGCCATCTCTTCCATGAGCTTCTCGGCGGCTTCCCACCGTTCTGCGGTGAACAAGCCCTTCAGCACAATGTTGTAGCTAACAGTATTCGGCTCGCACCCATAGGACGGTAAGTTCTCCAAGAACTCCATTGCGTCGTCAACCCGGCCTTCCTGGCAGATACCATTGAGGACGACATTATAGGTGATGATGTCCGGGGCGCACCCCTTGTCCCGCATCTCGTCGAGGAGCTTCATGGCCTGCTTGTACCCGCTCCTCTTGCAGGTGGCCTCGAGCAGAATGGTGTAGGTGACGACGTCGGGCAAGCAGCCGCGGCGGAGCATATCGTCGAGCACCGCGAGGGCGTTGCTGGCCCGGCCGCGGCCACAGAGGCCTCGGATGAGCGTGTTGTAGGTGTACGCGTCGGGCTCCACGGGCATGTCCGCCACGAGCCTGCGCGCGGCGTCGAGCTGCCCGGCCCCGCAGTAGCCCGCCACCATGGCGTTGTAGGCCACGACGTCGCGCCCGCACGCGCCCAGCACGCGGCGCGCGTCCGCGGTGCGGCCCGACGCGCAGAGCTTCTTGATGAGCGCGGCGCAGGGCCCCGCCGCGGCGGGCGAGGGCGGGTCGAGCCCCGCGAGGGAGTCAACGAGGCGGAGGGCATCGTCGAGTTCGCCGCGGCGTACGATAACGCGGAGTCGCTCGGTGGCGGAGGTGGAGGAGGCGCTGCGGCGCGGGGTGGCCGCGGATGCGGCGGGGTATGCGGCGACGCGGGGGACGAGGTGGAGCTGAGGGGGCCTGGGGGTTGGGGGCTTGGGCGGCGCGGGGAGGGAAGGATAGGGGTGAGAGGAGGGGAAGGTGATGAGAGCGGCGGACATGTGGGACGGCGGCGCAGTGGGCGGAGGCGCGGCGGCCATCGGTGTCGGGCGACGAGGCAGCGCAGCGGCGACGATAAGGTCAGTGGAGAAAAAGAAGAGAAAAAGTCAGTTTTAACTTTCTGAACTATCGGTTTCCCAAAAAGAAAAAGAAAAAGAAAAAGAAAAAGAAAAAGACTTAATGAACTATCGCCACAGTCAAGGTTTTTCCAAGACTCGAAAACCAGGCAACCTTGCTCACTAATGGTATTCATCGATATCACTTGTGCTTATTAGCGCTTATCAGTCAACCATTCAGCGCTGTTTTTCTCTTACAATAAATCAACATCAGCCAGAATCAACCAGCCATAGACCATCCAGCGAACAGGGTGATTAGATGCTCACTCATACCGTCCCCAACGCTCCACCCTGGAGTACTGCCCAAGACTCCACATCCACATCAATGCTCTAGATCAGCTAGCATAGTAGCCTTGTAGAGCGTCAAATTGTCTTGCAGAGGAGACAGTAGCCTTGCGTGACAAAAGGTTGGGAGAACCAGTAAAGTGGGCGTTAGAGAGAACGAGGACTCCGAATGACGCTGGATTGTCAGACCTGTGCTCTGTGTTTCTATGTGATTTGAACTGCTACTGTGACAGATAAAGGTGGGTTCAAGAATCAAGGACAATAGGCCTGAGTTGTGAAGATAGAGGTCTCATTTATCGATGTCTACGTGGCTGTAACTTTTTAGCTGGGGCTAACAATCAATGCTACTTGCATTGTCCTTACCCTTATGGTATTGGAAATGGGCACGTGTCCTCCCTTCTCTAGGTCCAAATCACCCTGATTTCATCCTACGTGTACACCAAACTTGGCCACCTCAGTCCTTAGTTGTCCAATGTGGCACGTGTCCATTTGCTAGAATGGCTCAGGGCGGGGTGTTAAAGCCCGCCTCGCCATGCAGCGTCTCTTCCCCTCTTCCATTCCCGTAAACCCTAGCCATTCTTGCTCACCATTCGTGCCGCCATCATCACCATTGTGAAGGAGTCGGCCTCGAATGTTGGGACAAAGGAGTGTGACTTAGGGCTTGTTTGGCGAGGCTCTTCCTAGCTCCGGCTCCCGCCCCGTAGAACACTGTAGCACAAAGCCGAGGGAGCCCAAAAATGCAGCTTCGCTTGCTCTGCCTATTCCCTAGACACAGCCAGAGGCTCTTTTTTTTGCTACTGTTCAACACAGTCCATCTAGAGCTAGAGCCCTGACCGACGGAGCCGTGCCAAAGACGCTCTTAGAGGAGAACTGTGAGAGGAACCATTCGACGTGCTGAGAACGGATCAAACCCAAGTTAGGGTTCCTACTCCTTCGTTTTTTTTGAAGTACAAATATGATGTGTGGTTAGGTTTATTGACTCAGATCTTGAATTAAACTGTGTTCTATAGCTTAGCTTGCATCCTTCTTGGGTCATTGTAGGGCAGGAGCAGTTAGAGGATAATGGAAGCACGGGAATTCTTGGCTGTTAGATTTCATTTCAATGAGCGGTAGACACTAATAACAGATATGTATGTTATTGATGCTTTGAAAGGAGTTAATTAATCTAAAATATTGTGCTTATAATTTAGAATAAATTTTGAATGCTTCCGTATCTTATATTAGAGGACGAAAAGAGTATAAGAAATAGACTATCGGGTGTAACAAGGTATTAGCCTATTTTAATATCAGGAACAATTCAAATTGTCCTTTTGACTGCTATACAAAAATATCTTGTCAACTAAGTCCTCATACAATCCAAAATGGGTCAAATTCAACCACAGTGAAACTTGCTTTTCCTTCAGAAATGCTCATATACGGGCATCTGAACTGTTTATTTCGTGTCAGACGCTGTTTTAACTGGACTACAATGCCTAAAGCCCACGAATAGCCCAATACTCTCCACATAGCAGACTTCTCTCCCATGCCGCTGCTCCTCTTCCCTACGCCGCTGCTACTCTTCGCTCGCCTCTCTTTCGCCGCTAACCGCCTTACTCCCTCACTGCCTGCTTTTCTCCCTCACGGGCCTGCCTGCACGTGCTCGTCCGCTTTCTTCCCTCGTCGCTGCACTCGCTCACCTTCCTGCCTTGCCTCCATGGCGCGCCGTCAAGCTACACGCATGAGCCACCGAGCTGGCGAGGCACTATGACGGATGCTCCAGCAAGCAAGCGAGGGGAGGAGCTTCGTGTGACGCCGCCCAGCCGGCGAGCTTGAAAGCCCAAGTTTGGTTTTGGTAATTAATGACACCAAGTTACTAATGCCATGTGTTAAGTGTTTTGAGTTAGGCATAAGCAACACATGTGATGAAGGTGTGTGTGGCAAGGAGTGGTGGCCACAAGATCACAAAGAGATGGTGCATGGACATGAAATGATGATCATGGTGGAGATGCACATAAAATGATGGACTTGATGATCAAGTGGAAGAGAAGGATCTAAGAGCACAAGACAAAGGTATAGCCATAGGGTTTTACTTTTGCCGGTCTAAGATGAGTAGAGAAGTGATTGACCGGGTTTAGGATACATAGCCGACTATCAAGAGGGGCAATCACGGTTAGCTCGGGAATCAAGTGCCACTACATCAATGTCTTGAGCATATGCATTAGGATCTAGTAGAGAGCTAACATAACGCCTTGAAAAATATTTGTGAAATACTAACACACATGCACATGGTGGTGTACGCTTGGTGGTGTTAGCATATTTGTGAAGGCGGTGAAGTTTAAGCGGTAGAGAGGGGTTTGGGTTCCTCTCTCCCTCCCGCCTCGTAAGCTCGGCGGGATTCGGCGTTTTTTGGGAAGTGAAATGCCTATTTTCTACTGCGTCGGAAGTCGGAAAAGAAACGGAGGCGAACGGCGGTCACTATGGTGACCGGACGCTGCACCGGACGCGGTCGCGGTTTGACCGGACGCGTCCGGTCAGTTCTCGCAGCAGTCAGGTGCGCGGGTGCTAGGATTTGCAACCGGCGCGTCCGGTCCCTCACGGAACCGGAGCGTCCGGTCAGGCACCTAGAGGGGTAGAGCTGGTCGTAGAGCCGATCGGACGCGCGGTGCGTCCGGTCACGTGCGATCGGACACGTCCGGTCGTGGTGGGAGCTTACTGGACTCTGACCGGACGCCAGGTACAGCGCGTCCGGTCATGGCAACGGTAACTTCTGACGCGCACTGTTCACGCTTGTCCTGTAGTGATCGGACGCGTCCGGTCACCCTGACCGGTGCGTCCGGTCAGCACGTTTTGAACTGTGTGGTCCGGTAACGGCTAGCTGCGTACCCCTTCATTATAAATAGAAGATTCCGGGGTTTGAGGGTATCTCTTGCACATGTTGAGACCTAGAGACATCCTTTGAGCTAGAGAACAACCCCTCCACTTATCTCTTTGCATAGTTGCACATCTCGAGTGAGATTGAGTGAGATTCAAGTGCATTGCTTGAGAGTTGCATTCTAGAGGCACTTGATCTTCGAGTTGCTGTGGATTTCTTGTTACTCTTCCATGTTTCCCGACACGGTAGACGGCTTGGAGCAGCGAAGGTGATTGAGCTCACAATTTAAGATTATTGGAGCCCTCACCAAGTGTTGTAAGGGGTTCTTGATCCTTCCCCGCGAAAGTTCGCAAATTAGATACTCTAGTGGAGCTCGTGGCTTAGAGGATCCCCATCTTGTGTGCGGTTGTGCGGCGTCCGCCGAGGGCTCGACTCTTGATAGTCGATTAGCTCGTGAACCGATAAGTGGGTGCATCGCCACAACGAGGAGTAGCTTGTCGGGAAGTAAGTGAACCTCGGTAAAAATCGTGTGTCATCTCTTTGCCGAGGATTTCTCTTGTGGTTGATCTTTGTGATTGATTCTTCGAGTACATTACTTCTCTACATCGTTGGTATAAGAATCAAGTCACTTGCTCTTTACTTTCTTGTACTAGTCATAGTGTAGTTTGCTTAGTGTAGCTTTTATCACATAGGAGTAAGTAGCTTAGTGACTTAGTCTTATTGGTGTGTGTATTAGAGATCATAGCCTTGCTTCACTAGAATTGTATAGGTGGCTTGCATAGTATAATTGAGCTAGTGCTAGAATTAGCTTAGCCATCTTTTATACTAACGTGATTGTTTAGTGAAGCTTGTAGATTTTTAAATAGGTTATTCACCCCCCTCTAGCCATTTGGACCTTACAGAGCTCCACGCCGCTGTGAGCTCCATGTGCCGCCACCGACCTCTGTGCCGGCATCAAGCTCCGCAATGACGAGTCTCCATTCATCTAAGCAGCAAGGTGACATTACGCTGTAAGCGTATGTTTCAAATGTTTCACATGTTTCAAATGTATGTTGCAAGTATTTTATATCGATGTTGCAAAAGTAGATCAGGATGCTGCATATGTTGCAATGGTGTTTCAAATGTTTCATCTGTTCCAGACGTATGATGTAAGTGTTTTATCAGGATGTTGGAAAAGTAGATCTGGATGTTGCATTACATGCATGTTGCAAACATATGTTTCGAGTGTTTTCAGGTGTTTTATCTGGATGCTGCATATGTTTGCAATGGTTTTTAAATGTTTTTCAGGCGTTTTTGCATGAGTTTCAGACGCTTGTTTCAAGTGTTTCATTTGTCTTCTTTCATATGTTGCAACTGTTGCATCTGGATGTTTCAAAAGTAGATTACGGGTGTTGCACATAGGAAACGATTAGCAGCGCGGGCGATGTTCGGGGTGGCATGAGCGACGTCCGGGGCGACGTGGGCCCACTGCTGGTTCGCTTGCTCGTGAGCCCGACGTGCTAGGCGCTCGCTCTCTCCTTGTGCTAGCACCGACCGAACGCAGCATCCGAATCGGACGTCCGGACGCTTGCAAGTCCACTATCTGTCCTCTCGAGTTGTGGTTGTGAGTCTGTTGGCATGCCTAGAAAAGCAAGGAACAAAAAGTATTCCACGGAGCCTCAGAGGGCATCTGGAGTATGAAACAGGGATTTTTTTTCTTAAACCTTTTGAGGTTAACCTCATATACTAAGGGTCTATTTGGCAGAGCTCATAACAGCTTCTTGAGCTGTTGTGAACTGTTTTATTTGTTAAACACTCATTCTCCTCCTCTCACAAAGATATAAGTTGGGATGAAGTCGAAAAAAATAGCTTATCCCAACTCTCTCTCTCATTTCTCTCTCGCGTCCAAGTTTTAATGAAACTGTTTTGCCAAATCGTTTTTCCAAAACAGCTCAGTTTTAATTAGGAAGTTGCTCGTGAAGCTGTAAAAAAAACAATTTTACCAGTAGAGGTGAGCTGCACCAAACAGGGCCTACCTAGTTGAACTTCAACTCGACTCTAAAAAAAAAAAAGCTTGGTCGGACTTGAAGCCAAATCGTCGACCTCAAGACTTGAAAATTGATTTTGCCTGTGGAGTTGCCATTGCGATCACGCCAAACAGGTCGGGGATGGTGGAGCCGCGCCTGGATGTGCTGTTCCTCGTCCGCTCCTGTTGCGCGGCTCCTTGGAAAGAAGCTGTCGCTATGCCACCACATCGTCTTCCGCGATAAAATTGGGCTGGGGCGGAGGCGGCGAGGAGCAGGGCTGTGGTGGTGGAGAAGGCACGGGACAGGTCAGGAGGAGCGCAGATCGCCATCAGGATGGGGCGTAGCAGGTTTTGTTTTATTTGGTAAATAGTGTCCAACCGTTGACTAATTAGGTTCAAAACGTTCGTCTCGCAAAGTACAACCAAGCTGTACAATTAGTTTTTGATTTCATTTACATTTAGTACTCCATGCATGTATCGCAAGTTTGATGTGACGGGAAATCTTTTATTTGCACAGTATTTTTTTTTTAAGGAAGTAAACACAGCGTTAGCCGCAGCCATTCATTGCCCGGACCAGGACCAGCACAGCACGGCAGTAGTACCAGTACGAGTACAGACAGCGCGGCGCCTCCCAGTCCCGTTCCCCACACTCACTCTGGGCAAATTACCCGTTACCCAATACCCGAACCTGAAATACCCGAACCCGTACCCGAACTACCCGTACCCGATCTACCCAATCACAATTTCGGATAGTGATTCCAGATACCCGAAATTAGTTTGGGTAAATCGGGTAGCACCCCGCGGTACCCGAATTTCCTGAACTACCCGATATTTCCAGAGTCCCTCAATCCATCGTATAAGTCATAAGGCCCACTAGCCCATGACGCGGCCCAGCTGAGCATCCCTGTGAGTCTGTGACGTACACGTACCTTCTAAGGCTCTAAGCACCCCCGTGAGGCCTTGAAGGGACTCGATTGGAGTCTGGACTCCGTCAGTCCGTCGTCTCCCAGAGCAGAACATCAAGCACGAGCAGAGCAATAGGCCAAACCCTAGCTGCGCCGCAGCACCGCCGCGCGACTGCCAAGCTCGACGACGTGCGGCCACCTGCCTCGGCGACCGCCACTCCGCTAGGTAGGCTCGACGCGCAGGCCGCAGGTCGCACCCTACCCCGGCCGACGGCCGACCCCGACCGTGCTGTACTGCTGAGCTCGAGCGGCCGAGCTCCCACACCGGCGCACCACCGCGGCACCGCCCGGCTTCGACGGCATCCAGCTGGCCAGCTCTGAGGAATCGTGCAATGTATGCCCTTATTCCCTAATCCCTACCTCTAGTCTTTCTTGTTTCCTCTTGTACTTCTAATTTGAAATGGTTCGGTGCCTTGTGGTTCAGTAGATCTTGCACTTCTAATTTGAAATGATTCAGTGCCTATGGTTCAGTAGACATTACTTCAGTTTGTAGATCTACCGTTGACTAGTTTTGTTAAAGATCCATTTGATTATTCATTTGACTGTAAGTGTGTAAGTAGTAGACATTACTTCAGTTTGTAGATCTACCTTTGATTATTTTTTTAAGATCTCTTTGATTATTTATTTGACTGTAAGTATGTAACTGTACAGTGCTAAAGTTAGTGATTGTAATTGTATTGCTCTTTTGTTTGTAGATGCCAGAACCTGATGATATTATGGACATTTGCTGTGTTTTCTGAATATCGGGTAGTTTGGGAATATCCGAACCCGAACCCGAATTTACGGGTACCCGAATTTGCGGGTAGTGAATTTTCGAAGCTGAAATCGGGTACTGATTTTTATTACCCGAATTTCTTATTACCCGAATTACCCGACCCGAAATATTTGGGTAACCCGAACGCCCAGAGTGACCCCACACGGCAAGCGCGACTGGCCGAGGCACACCGCACCACAAGCTGGAAACCAGAACCGCGTCGCGCTCCGCTCATAACTCCGCATCCAAGTCCAGGCAGAGAGACTCGACTCCAGTAGCTGCAGCTGCAGCCTGCAGGCAGCTCCACCCCAGCCGATGCTTCCCCAATCCCCATGGCGCCGCGCGTCGTCCGGGCCCTGCTAACCGCCACCGCGCTCCTCGCCCCGCTGCTCCTCGCCTCCCAGCTTCCTCCCCTGCCCAGCGCCGCGGCCGCCGCGGGCTCACCGTCCCCGGCCCCGGCCCCGGCTCCGTCTCCCGCTCCGGCGCCGCACCACCACCACCCGCCCCCGCCGAGGCCGCCGCATCAGGCCGCGTCGTCCGGGAACAACGAAACCCGCCCCCGACGGCCGCCGGGGCATCAGCGAGGTGGGGGCGCGCGCCATCGTCCTCCGGCTCCGTCGGCGTGGTGGCGCCGGCTCAACTTCGGCGAGCGGTTTGGGATCGCGCTCGCCGGCGTGGCCGTCGCAATGCAGGTGGCTCTCGCCGCGGTCCTGCTGGTCCTGCGCGCGCGGCAGCGGCGCCGAGCGGCGGCCGCGGGGAAGGCCGAGGCCGAGGTGGAGGTGGAGGAGGAGGAGGAGGCGGCGGAGGCGTCGCGGCCCGCGCCAGCGTGACCGACAGCTCGGTTGTTGGGTGAGCTGACGGGGCAACATCACACCTGCTGCTGGGCTCTCCTTGCTTGTTTCTCCGCTGTACAGTGTCAGCCTGCTAATTCTGTATACAAAAATAGCTTTAGGGTGTCACTTCCCATGCAAATCCAAAATATTTTCTCTTTCATCTATCACATCAAATATTTGAACGCATGCATGGAGTATTAAATATAGATAAAAATATCTAATTGCTAAGTTTGTTTTAATTTTTACGAGATGAATATTTTAAGCATAATTATTTTATGATTGAATAATATTTATCAAATAAAAACGAAAGGTGCTACAGTAACTTTTCACTGCTTTTCACCAACTAAATACACCCTTAATTCCTTTTTTTCAAGCCTACTACGTGCTGATGAGGTGTACGAAAAAGTTAATGGAGTGAATTGATTTCTTTTTTTTTTCAAGCCTCGCTCCACCTTAGCTTAATCAGGGAAGCCTTCACTTTCAGTCGACATTTCCCTGGGCTTATGGATGGCATGGCAGGCGGGCGTGACACGGTGACACCAGTCACCAGAGTTGCGCTGCCCGCTCCGCTTGGACGGGGTTACATACACGAGTACACGACGGTACGATGCAGTGCATGTGCATTATTGTCTGTAGTGTCACATTTAACCAAATAGTCGCATGATTGCTGTGTGGCGACTGGCGACGCTGATTCATCCCACTCCACCTATCGGGCGTCCAGCGCAGCAAACGCGTCCCCGGTCGAGGGTCTCGTCACTCTCTCGCCACAAAATCGAACTTCACACCCAAGCTTCCCAGTTCCCACCGATCAAATATCGACTCGGTGGAATGGACTGTGGAGGGCAACATGGGTCCAATACGAAGCTTCACCATAGTTTATTAATTTTGATTCCAGACAAAATATAGTTATTTTCCTGTCTCATGATCTGATATTTATCATTTTCTCTACTTTGGAGTCATTCTTGGATCTGTATTTGATTTTGGTTTTTTAGTGGTTTAGGGATCCTTGGAACTCGATTAAATTATGGCTTGAAGCCTAGTTCTCATCTCTCAAGCCCCCCCCCCCACCCCACCCCCCTCTTCAAAAACTTTATTTCCATAAACTTGTTAGCCAACGGCGACATTGGCGGAACCTCACACCCGTGCCGCCTCACCCCTCCCCTGCGTCCCTCGACCTCGCTGCCGCTAGATCCCTCCATCACACGTGCGGTCACGATGAAGGTGGCACGCGGGGTTCTCCGTCCCCGTCTCTTCTTTGTATCCAGGTGGTGAAAGTCCACATTTGTCACCAATATATGCCCTATCTCAGAAGATGGGTCGACTAATGTGGAAGATGGACAAATGTGGAGTCCCTGATGGTGGGATACATCGATGCACCGATGGAGGAGAAGCTGGTAGCGATGACTCATGCACTGAGCCTTGTGTCTCTGAGCCAGCTGCATCTGCACCTAGGTCATCAGTGTCATTGACATCAACCGCTTCGCCATTGTACTATGACTCGACCACTATGCCAGTCACTTCACCGCCGCTTACCACCACTATGATGATCCCATCGTGGTTTTCCTCCACTTTGACGACAACTCTAGCTGCAGTTACTGCTGCATCAACCATCTCGTCCGTGCTGCTCAACATGAGTCAAAATGTCACTAGCG
Source organism: Saccharum hybrid cultivar R570 (assembly GCA_038087645.1). Taxonomy (NCBI): domain Eukaryota; kingdom Viridiplantae; phylum Streptophyta; class Magnoliopsida; order Poales; family Poaceae; genus Saccharum; species Saccharum hybrid cultivar. The sequence goes on along the minus strand of JAQSUU010000191.1, from coordinate 977,696 downwards.
CTGGGCTGCTTACCTCCACGGGCTGCAACACATTGACGCCCACAAAGGGTGGACCTATGTCCCGGGATCCGGGCTAAGAGGGTTCCAATAAGTGCGGGGAACCCCAAAACATTCGAGTACCCCTCATTATTAGAGAAATAGAGACCAAGTACAACACTACCTGGTAGTAGCAGTCCAACCTAACAGATGTATCGCTTGGCTTTGCCCCTACTCTCAAGCGGTCGAGCCTTGACCGCGTAGACCTATCACACCTCTATTTTCCTAATGTGCAGCAGCGCACCGGCGGCCCTCCACATTGGTCATCGACCCATCATGACATATTGGCTACCAAGTACCAAGTGACGACCTCGCCTAGTCGCCTCCTTTTCCTCTCGGACCTCAATTAGCCCTTGCTAGCTGTTGGGCGCTTGGCGCGCAGATCCTCCCGCACTTGTTGGGTATCAAGCGTTGACTAGCCTAGTTGCTACCAGACAGCCGTCGATTTGCATGGCAAGGTTGTTGCCCATCTCTTCACCGATAGCACAACACGGAGTCACCCCTTAGGCCTCCACCCATGCTAGTTCACTTATACAATGATGAGTATGACTGTATAAAGGTATTGATTAATGACTGGCGATGCAGCTATACCACCGCATCAGGGGCTAGCCGTAGTTGCTCAGCACGCTGATGGCCGTCCTGGGGGCAGTGTCGCCGAGAGAGAGAGATACAGAGTTGTTGTGGTTGACCAGGGAGGTAGGGCTAGGGAGAGGATAATGGGGCTGTGGATCCGTGTCTATGCCCTATATAGTCAATCTTGGAGCACCACGTGGGCGCATGGTCCTCGCCTGTTAGTAACTTCCAAGGAGCACATCACAGGCCAAGTTTGTGGTGGATTAGAGGGTGCACATGCAGCTATGGTTTTCACCGTCAGGCCTTCTAGCGAACCGACGGTGAAAATCATTTTTACCTCAGTTCGTAGAAAAACCTGCAGTGAAAGGATTAGTTTTCACCACCGTTTTTTCAACTGTTGTCTAATTTTTATTTTGAACCAAAACAAGCTGTGAAAATAACATTGGTAAAATCGATTTATGTATAGTAGTGCAGCGAAGCCATCGATGCTGGCTAAGATGGACCGGCACAGTCCCGGCTACCGCCCCCTAACGTTTTCATTACTATTTTTAGTTATGGCTCACTAATCACTAGAGATTATAAATAAACAAGATGTACTAACTAACTTTAGATTGCTTTTCTCAAATATATCTCTTGATTATCTAATGTTAAGTGGCTAAATAAAATACATATATGACATGAATTATTGATCTATGAAGAATGTCCCTTCAATTCTTATCTTCAAAATTTAGATATTTACTTCCTTCGTCCTATAATATAGTGTATTCCAAAAAAATTAAGGCAACTTAAGGGAATCTTTAAAATGGCGCAAACCCATATATTGAACTCAATAAAGATCCCCAATTATGCTAAATCTAAGCATACACCATGTCGAATGCATTATTTCAGTACAAATTTTAAAGTCAAAATATGACGGAGGGAGTAACATTTTTTTAAGATAAAGAGATTAAAGGTAATTTATTGCAGATTTTTAAGCCAACATCAAATTCTGCAATTTTTTAAGCCGACATCAAGATCTCCTGTGGGTACTATATAATTTTTGTCGACACTTAGTGTACATCCGGCCCCCCTATATCTGAATCCTGGCTCCGCCCCTGCTAAGATGGACCAGGCAGCGAAGCCATCGATGCCTGGTTGAGACTAAAGCCCCGTCGCCACTCGCAAGCCAAGATGATCCTGTCCTGAGAGCAACCACAATGTATATGTGCTAAGTAGTCCATATGATCAGCTTTTGTGTCAGTGGACTATAGCTATTGTTGTCTCTACAATGTTTCAGCTAACAAGTAGTCCATAAGATGGGTCCCATATGAGATAAAAAATTATTTCTCTTTACAATCCTATGCAAAACCAAGAAAGAGAGAGAGAAGTGAGAAAAAGTAATATTTTTTATTCCTTATGGGTAGTCCATAAGCTTATGGGTACCTTTTACTATGGACTACCCTATAGACTGGTCTCACAATGTTCCAGCTACCTGATAGCAAATATTTTAATCCTATGGACTGCCTTATGGCAAACATTGCGGTTGCTCTGATGACTGATGTGCACCGTCGGCCGTCGCCGCCAAGATCGCCTCCACGTGACCACGTCCACTCCACGTACGGTTTAGGCATTTAGCGACTTTGAACCTTATCCAAACCAACTCAGACTGGGGCTTATAGATCGGTTTTGATATGGGCTGGTTTCACGGGTTGATCCGGTTTGAACTTTGAACCGGCCCATGTATCGGTCCCTTGAACTTTGAACTTTGAACCGGCGCAGTCGAGTGGCTGTCTGCTTCGGTACGGTTTCTCCGATACAATTCTCTGTCGTTCAAAGCATCTCTGAAATTGAGGGAGCACTGCTGCAGTAGACCAATTATCACAACAAGGAATCAGTCACACAAGTGACTGATCGATGACGCGACTTTTCCACTGGGTTCTGCTAGCAAAGTTTGGCGGTAAAAGGACACAATCCTTCCATTCCAAAAGGGAGAGAAAGAGAGAGAACATTACAACAAGCTGAGTAGCTGACGCCTGACGGGGATGCATGCAGACTCGGCACCACTCCGAGAAATTTGAGCACCAGAAAAGCAGGCCCGAAAACAACCTAACCTCTGACCACACAGGCGAAAGGCAGATTGTTACTACCATCAGAGGAGAAAATGGACGCAAAACCTGAAGTGACCGGCCCTCCTTTCGTCCATGCTTTGGTATGCCTTGCAAAGGAACCAACAAACCTGAGCTAGCTGCCGGCTGGGTGCTGCTGGCGTCGAGGCCTTGCTGTTATGTCTATGTTCTATCCTATCCATCTGTAATGTCTATCTATCTATACTGTCGACGACATCGGCAGCGAAACCTTCCAAACGAAGTCTATCATAGATAGTGCGGGAGTCAAACATCGGAGCCGCCCGCAGCCCGCAGCGGGGAGGCGTACCTAGGCCGCTGCTCAGCTACTGGATGGATGCCAATATTGCTATCCTCATCAGCAGGCATGCACCCTGCGATGCAATTCTGCGTACGGAAGCCGAAACGCTCGCCTGCATGATGCGCGAAAGCCACCATTAACCGAAGCAGCAAAATTGGCTGCTTTCTGAGTAGTTGACTAATGACTCTCGATCCGGGGTGGGGGGCAGCCGGATATATAGATATGCGTGTGCCTCGTCAGTTCGACTGTTCAAGTAAGGCCCTGTTCATCTGGCTTATAATCCGTCTTATTCAGCTTGTTTTTTTAGCCGGAACAGTATTTTTCTCTCACAAAAAAATCAGCTAACAGTGTTTTTCAGCCGGCTTATAATTCCAGCCGAACCGGGACTAAAACGTGTTCCTTTTTATGCATCACATGCAGTACTGCATGCGTCAATGTTAAGTAGGGTAAACTCAGCTTTCAGTCGCTAGTGCCAGTACAGCCTAGTAGCGGTGCGTCAATGTTAAGGTTCAGAGTTGGGCAGCGCACCCAAACGAGCAGGTAACCAGAGGCAACCACACAGCATGCATCCCTAGCTCACCCTGGGCGTTCGGTACTTCGGTACGGTTCGGTTCGGTTCTTCGGTACCTATGCAAATTCGGTTCCTCAGGAAACTGGTACCGATCGGTTCCTAAAGAAACTCGGTACCGAGGAAATTCGGTATCGGTAAATTCGATTCGGTTTCGGTATTTACCAAACAGTACCGAATTGATCACAGATACATGTAATAGCAGGTTCAAAAGCTAATTTTGACATGATTTCATAGAGAATAATAGTGCAAAATACATATACATATAAAAGTCCACAGGACTATAAGTGTGAGTACCAAAAATACATAATATAATAGTCTATAATAATACAATCAATAATATAACAATACTCAAACTCATCACATTTCTGGTAATTTCGGTAAATTCGGTAAGTTCGGTAAATTCGGTTCGGTTTCTGTATTTACCTCGGTAAATTCGGTTCCTGGGAACTCGGAACCGAACAAGGAACCAAATTTTTCGGTTTCGGTAAATTCGGTTCGGTTCTCGGTAAATTCGGTTCGGTACTCGGTTCTCGGTATTTCGTGCCCAGGGTTATCCCTAGCAGTGCGCACCGTATTTCGATGCTCCGCTGTATGCCGAATATACAAAAGAGAATGCTAGCTTCTGCCAAATGCAATATTTAGTTTAGGTCAATTTTGCTGTGAGACACTGTCGCTGCTCGCTAACTTGTTTTTGCCCCAGCCCCAGGGCATCTCGCCTAATAAGGCCCCCTTTGGAACGCGGGATTTTATTTTTCCCGCTCCTGTGTTTTTTCTATGAAAAATGAACCGGTTTCTATGCAATTCCTATACAATTGTTGTAAAATTGCTACATTCCAAAGAGGCCCTAAGTAAACAAAAAGTCTGCACAGATGGCATGGCTAACTGGTGATTACTAAAAGGCTCTATTTGGTCCAGCTCCAAATGGCTCTGGCTTCTTGCTGCACCAGGACGTAAAGAAGCTGCGAAGCCAGAAAAAAAGCTCATCGACTCCTTGCTTGTTTTAAGAGAAAAAAGCTCCTTAGTGTAGTGTAAGAAGGAGACATAGTCCAAGTTACCCGGAGCTCTACCGAACGGGGTCTAACGTAGGATACCTCTGCGAATGATCCAAGTTATGACTTAGGTATTACGAGTCAAGAAAAGAAGCGAGAATAGAGGAGTGCGTGTCAGGTAGCATTAAGGGTCACATTTTACTATTACTAATTAGAAGCCCTATATTAAAGGAGACTCCACATTAATCTTTGCGAGACACGCTAATAAGAAAGATAAATTTGAAAAACTTTCAGAACAATCAGAAAATTAAATATCAGGGATTTAATTTGGTAGACTATAACCAATCACCAATAATAGTCATGTGATCTATTTTATTTTATAAAAAATTACCCACATCTAATGTTATGAAACATACATACATATTATAAAATATAATTAAAAATAAACCCTAAAATTATAATCTAAGTTACCCACATATGCTACTATGAAAAGAGAATTAAAATAACCTCATAATTTTATCTAAATTATTATTCACATCTATCATCTATTGTTATCAAAGATAATGCAAAGTAACACCTAAAATAGCCACCTCTACTATTATGAAAAACAATAAAAAATAATCACTATAACTTATATCTAAATTACCCAAATCTACTAATAAAAATAAACTTCAATATCCCTTAAATCTACACATAAATGCTAATGCAAGCTATTATATGCATAAAGTTATACATTAGAAAAAAAAAACATTAGATATCCACAGTCTACATATAAATGTAGGCGACGTGCCAGTCAACATGTGTCTGTACTGTGATTAGAAAAAAACACTATCTTAGAATAAAGTTATACCTTATGGATATTTTTATAATAACTCATTTTATTCCAATCTCACGTTGACAATTGATATAAAAAATAGATATCCATAAAAATACCTTTCTGTAGTAGATAAAGATAGATAGAGGAGTTTGTATAGATATAAATTATACTATGCCATAGTAAGAAGGGAATTAATCATTGCCATAAAACCCGTCACCATGCTTGATGCTAGGCCATGCAAGTTTCCTGGCGCAACAGCCCACAGGTATAAGTGCGTTTGGACGTTTCCACCGTCCAGCCGGGCGGAGGCGGCCGGCGGCCCCATATATCACTCTCTCCCTCTCTCTCTCTGTCTCTCTCTCGCTCGCTCGCTCGCTCGCAACGCCACAGCCTGACGAGCTAAAGACAGACGATAGACGAGGAGGAAGGGAAGCGGGCAGAGGGAGACAGGCAGAGACAGCGGCCGGCCAGACCGCCAGAAGGGGATGCCGGGCGCGCCATGCAACGTCGAGCCTGCGGCGGGCCGCCGGTTGCGCTGGCGCGGGCTCGGCCGCCGTCGCCGCCGGAGGCTTCCGGTCGCCCGGCTCGGCGGCGACAGGGCCGCCGGCCGCGGGCGGGGAATCCTGCGCAGGCTCCGGCTGCGCTGGCTCACGGCGCGGTGGCTGCGGCGCGCGGCCCGCAGGCTGGCGGCCATCTACTTGGCGGCTCTCGCGGGCCCGCCGGCTCCGACCGGCACGTCGTCGTCGTCGACCTGCCCGCCGTGGATCGGCCTGGAGCCGTGCTTTGCCACGCCGTTCGTGGTCAGCACCAGGCCGTGCTGGTGAGGCGCCGTCGCCGGCCGCCGTGGATGGTTTTCAGGCTGCGCCGGCGTGCAGCAGGTGACCATCGATCGATCCACGGCAAGGTAACCGTCCTACAGAGGAGACACCAACGGACATGAAGCTTTGGTGCAACAACAACAACAACCAGCCATGAGGCCGGCCATGACTGGAGACGTACTGGAAGCACCTGATCCAGAATCCAGATGCATATGCATAGATCGAATTGGACTGATCATTTTCTTCTTCTTCTTTCCCGTCTCCTGTTCTGGTTCTTGTTCTTGTTTTGTTAAGCAAACAAGTAGTAGTATAATCTCTTCATCATCTGGAATTTCGTTTCTGACCTCACCGGCGATACGATCTGTGGGATGAATTGATTGAATTTGAATATATAGCTTATACAGCCAAATAAATGGAAATTGATTGCTCAAATTATGGCGTTCATCAGTCGAGAGGAGAAAGAAATCAACCGCTCCCTCCGTCCCTAAATATATGTCGCTTTACGCTTCCCGAGAAACAACTTTAATTAAATATATATTAAAAAATATTAATATTTATGGTATATAATTAGTATTATCGAAAAGATCTTTAAATCTAGTTTTTAATAAATTTATTTGGAGATACAAATATTGCACGCATTTTATACAAATCGAGTCAAAACTTACTGACATAAAAACCAGAAACGACTATTAATTGGGGACGGAGGAGTACGTTGCGTAACGTACTACCTCCGTCCCAAAAAGAATGTAACCCTCGCTTCCCGAGGAGTCAAAGATTCTTAACTTTGACTAAATACAAATAAAAACATATTGATGCTTATGATGTGTAATAAGTATAATTGGATTAGTTATGAAATATAGTTTCATAATAAACCTAATTAGAGATTAAAATATAGATAATATCATCTATAAACTTGGTCAAATTTAAAGTTTCTTTAACTCCTCGGAAATCGAGATTTATATGCTTTTTTAGGACGGAGGGAGTACGAAGCGAGCAACAGGACAGCCAGAGCGAGCAAAACTGGAATTATCCTGAAGCGACGTGCGTCAAATCGAAAGACATCGTGACGTCAAAAGTAGTACTACACACAAAGAAATAATTCATCGTTCACCTCACTGCCTGAGCTGAACAGTGTCACTCAAACAGAAGAAAAAGATAGCATACAACTACAAACACACATATACGTCTATTCTTTTTATTCTCCATATGAGTTCGATCATTGATCAAAAGCAAATAAATACCACCTAGTAACTCTATACTTTCTATACATTTATATAGCACACGTTTTTAGGATATAAGAAAGAGTTACATTCTTTTTAGAGCATCTCTAGTAGTTCAAAAAAAACGAATAGTCAGATCAATGAGTTTTTTTTTTTTAAAATCTCACGTTAAAAATTGGGAGCATAGTTGCTAGGTTTCTCCAACCATTTCTAAAACCTTATAAGGTTTGTTGTTGGCAACTCGGACTTCGGGGGTATTTAGTTTCTACCCAAAAAATTTTCACCCCATCACATCGAATGTTTGGACACGTACATGGAGTACTAAATGTAAATAAAAAAACTAATGACACAGTTTGGTTGGAAACCACCAGACGAATCTTTTAAACCTAATTAGTCCATGATTAGCCTTAAGTGCTACAATAACACACATGTGCTAATGACGGCTTAATTAAGCTTAATAAATTCGTCTCGCGGTTTCCAGGCGAGTTATGTAATTAGTTTTTTATTAGTATCCGAAAACCCCTTCCGACATCCTATGAAACATCCGATGTGACACCCAAAAACTTTTCACCCACCAACTAAACGCCCCCTTCTTCCCGTATAGATCACGCTCGTGGTACTGTGGTAGCTAGGGGTGGAAGAGGTTAGGACAAAGAAACGTCGAGAGGAGGAAACATCCGGAGAAGTAGCCTCCCCCTCCCTCCATGCGTATCTTTCCATGTGTATCGATCGATTTTTTGAAACATGAAAACATTAGGAGTTGGGTTAAGGAGTTGTTAGAGGGTGATTTTTTCAATATAAAAAAACTACTAGAGATATTTTTAGAATAATATATAAGTGCTAGAATTGGTATTCTTTTCTGAACCAATGGAGTCCTAAGAGGAAAATTCATGTCCGGGCCCTCAATTTAGCAAGAGGTGTCACTTAGGTCCCTCTACTTTCAAAATATCATTTCTGGGTCCCTCTACTTTCAAAATGTCATTTCTGGGTCCCTGAACTCGGCTTCGGGTGTCATCCAGGTCCTAACGGGTCAAACCCGCTATGGATGCTGATGTGGCTCGATCCTACACGTGGGGCCCACATGTCAGTTGATTATATTTCTATTTATTTCTATTTCTATTTCGGGTACTGTAGCTACGATATCTAAAATATTTCAAAAAAGTGTCTCTTTTTCATACGATCTCAGATGAAGATGACTTTTATATAAAAATTGTAGCTCTCGACGAGATCTACGACTTTCTAGTTTTGAGTTTTTTAATTTGAGGTAGTTAAGATGCTAAAAAAATTAAATAAATTTTTAGCAGTATATTAATCACGTACGAGTTAGGGATGGACAAAAAGCTCGTTAAGCTGGCTCGGTGGCTCGGTACAAAAGTGCTCCGATTGGACTCATTTATCTTTTAAAATGAAAATAACTTGATTTGGAACGACTTTCAACTTAGGCTCGGCTCGTTAGGCTCGTCGTGAAGTTGGGTCTTAAACAATGTAGGAAATAATGATGAATAAGATTATACCAATTTCTAAAAAAGCTCGAAAAAAACGACGATGGGCTCGATATCCAGCCCTAGTACGAGTGTTTGTCGCCTAGGAAAAATCATATCTTTCTTATACGCTGTTAAATGGAGATACATTATATATGAAAGTTGTAGCTCTTAATGGGATATACAACTTTATGGTTTTGAGTTTTAAAATTTGAGGTCGTTATAATGCTCAAAAAAATTAAACAAATTTTCAGCAGTATATTAATCGTATATAAGTGTTTGTCGCCTTGGAAAAATCATATCTTTCTTATATGTTGTCAAATAGAGATATTTTTTATATAAAAGTTATAGCTCTTAATGAGATATACAACTTTCTAGTTTTGTTTTTTTTATATTTGAGGTCGTTGAGATGCTCAAAAAAATTAAACAAACTTTCAGGAATTAATATACCGCTGAAAATTTGTTTAATTCTTTTGAGCATCTTAACAACCTCAAATTTTAGAAACTTAAAACTAGAAAGCTGTAGATCCCATTAAGAGTTACAACTTTTATATAAAAAGTATCTCCATTTGACAACATATAACAAAGATATGATGTTTCTAAGACGACAAGCGCTTGTACGCGATTAATATACTGCTGAAAATTTGTTTAATTTTTTTGAGCATCTTAAAGACCTCAAATTAAAAAACCCAAAACTAGAAAGTCGTAGATCTCGTCTAGAGCTACAATTTTTATATAAAAATCATCTTCATCCAAGATCATATGAAAAAGATACATTTTTTGGAATATTTAAGGGATCATAGCTACAGTACCTTAAAATAAAAAAAAATAGAAATATAACAAACTAACATGTGGGACCCACATGTAGGACCACACCACGTCAGCATCTGTAGCGGGTTTGGACCCGTTGGGACCTGGATGACATCCGAAGCCAAGTTCAGGAACCTAGATGACACCTGAAGCTAAGTTCAGGGACCCAGAAATAACGTTTTGAAAGTACAGGAATCTAGGTGACATCTCTGGCCAAGTTAAGGGATCGGCCATAAATTTTTCTCGAGTACTAATATAGTAAGTTAACGATGAGGCACTTCAGAACGTTCGACTAGATTCAAATAATAAATAGTAAGTTAATGATGAGGCACTTCAAAGCGTCAACCAGATTCAAATAGCCTCGTTTGGCATGGTTTCTCCACCGGATTCAAACCTACTCCAGTCTAGTCCACGGCCGGGACGTCCTAACTGCAAATTACCTTGTGGACTAGTAGGTAGGAACATCGATCGTGGATGAGCAGGTAAATATATATCTCAATCAAAGAAATCCTTGTTCCTTGAAAGCAAAACGAATAATATCGCAAATCTCGAAAGCTGAAGGAGAGAGCTGCATCGATCGCCTCATTCACCCATGCATGGGATGGGATCGACTCCACCCCAAAGCACAGGCCCGTTCGTTTGAGCTATTCAGCCAAATCAGCAGTCATCTAGCAGTGTTTTTTTCTCACAATAAACCAGCGAACAGTACTTTCAACCACAATAAACCAGCGAAACGAACAGGCTGTCGATCCACCAGCACCCACAGTGTGTGCGTGTCCTTAGCAGCACGCATAATCTGGAAAATCGCGGATCCCCTCAACATGCTAGCTCATGCTACCGTCACGGGTTTCGAACTCCAGAATCCAGATATACTATGGTACAAGAGCACCTGCAATGATATAAGTCAGTTACAGATTCTAAGCTAATCTCATCAATAGTGTAAGCTCTTAGCAATGACTCATAGTATGATTAGATCCACATGACACTCAGATAATCTTGATCGAAAACTAGCTTTTCTCTCTCTTTTATTGAAATATAAAAAATGCTAAGAGCCGGCTTATGAATCAGCTATTGTGGATGCCCTGATAGGTACGGTAACTGACTGCAATGACAAGGCACCACCGCTGCATCGTGGGCGGACGGCAGCTCGATCGAGAGCCGTGCATGCGCATGGGCTTTTCTCAATGATCATACTCGTAGTATATGGCTATGCATGCCTGACCCTAAACGATTCCACGTGTCTATCATGCTCATCCGATCTAGCCTATTTGCATTATTGTGCCCACAGCCCACTGCCCACGACCAAGAGCATTCTGCATCCCAACTTGGGTCTGCATCTCTAGGCTAGGACGCAGCAGGGAGCTAGCGGCGGCAGCATGCATGCTGGGGCCTCGAAGTGACGATTCCGGCTGCCGGCGTGGCGGCGTCCCGTCGGTCTCGAAATCTATGGTGTAAAGTCTTGGGTTGGATGTTGCATGGCGATGTCACATGAGATTGTTTAAATAGTAATAATAAAATAAATTATAGAAGTCCTCAATAGTCTGAGAGATAAATTTATTAAGCCTAATCAGTCCGTCATCAGCACATGGTACTGAGCTTTACTGTAGCACAACATTATCAAATCATATACTACTTAGGCTTAGAAGATTCGTCTCGTAAATTAGACACAATCTATGTAATTAATTATTTTTAATTTATATTTCATACTTTATGCACGTGTCAAACGTTCGATAGGATAGGGACTAAATTTTAAATTTTAAAGGCAAAAACTAAACAAGGCCTCGATTCTGCCCTAGCCCGCCAAAAGACTTGGCCCCTGTTTAGTTCCTAAAATATTTTGCAAAATATTTCAGATTCCCGTCACATAGAATCTTTGACACATGCATAAAGCATTAAATATAGATAAAAAATAAAACTAATTACACAGTTTAGTTGTAAATCACGAGACGAATTTTTTAAGTCTAATTAGTCCATAATCGGACGATAATTACCAAATAATAACGAAAGCGCTGCAGTAGCGCTACAGTTATATTTTGTAAAATATTTTAGGAACTAAACAATGGCCATGGTTAGCTCTCTCTCTGTAGTGTAGCCTGTACGTAGGTGCTACCTGCTCTGACTCCAATCATGGAGGATGGAGCAAAGCCGCGCTACCGAACCTTCATTTTCGGTCTTGCAGGCTGCATGTGTGCCATTTAAATGCCTGAGGCCGTGTTTAGATGCCGATTCGGCACCCCGGAATCGGCACTGCGCGCTACAGTGTTCCTGTCGGAACACTGTAGCGCGTTTTGTTTGTTAGTGCAAAAAATTGTCCAAATATTGATTAATTAGACTCTAAATGTTCGTCTCGCAAAGTACAACAAAACTGTGCAATTAGTTTTTGATTTCATCTACATTCAGTACTCCATGCATTTGCCGGCATTTTGATGTGATGGGGAATCTCCTTTTTGCATAGTGAAATTTGGGTGTTGAATTTGGGAACTAAACAAGGGCTGAATGCCACACCTGACAACGTCGTTTCACCAAAGCACGCATGCATATCGCATATGCATGTGCTGTTTGCGTGATTCTGTGACAATAATTTGCTAATTTCTAATTTAATTAAATTGGGCCGCTTGCGTGATTCTGCGACAAGCATTTGCTAATTCCTCTCTGAAAGCGCACGATTCATCATAGTCAGAAAAGCGGCAGAAGCATTAACATGCGTGTTTACAGGCGCTGATAAATAAAATCCCGACAACTCGTCCTCGCAAACTCGGCAAATGCGGACATCGTTTGGTATCTCTGTGGCTCCGGCTCAACATACGGTAATTATTAAATTAGTGCACAAGAATTTGGTTGGCCTTGTTTGGATATGGTCGGATTCAGCTAAATCCATATGTGTTGGATTGGATTGAGATGAATTTAGTTTAAGTTGCACACCAATCCATCCTAACTAGATCTCTAATCCTAACGCATATGGATTGATACGAATTTAGCTATATCCAAATAACTCGCTAGTCCGACGCACAACAAAAACTTCCGGCTTCGGTGGGAACAGCTACCTGTCAGTGCCACGACAATCAAAAGTCCTCGTTGAGACCGTGAGCTCTTGTGTCCCTTTCTGCTCTCTCTCTGAACAGTGGAAGAAACAAAGTTTCAGCATATGGAATCTGGTGTTCAAAGAGAGCAACATACAGGTTCATACGAAATCACTGTACATAAAGAATTAAAGACAGGACATCGCACACATCAAGAGAATCAAAGGTTTCAGAATGAACATAGCATATATGCTGGTACACATATAGCTAGCCGTGTAGCTCTAGGAATGGATACTGAGAACCTCAACTGTTCCAGAATGAACATAGCATATATATATATATATATATATATATATATATATATATATATATATATATATATATATATATAGCTAGCCGTGTAGCTCTAGGAATGGATACTGAGAGAACCTCAACTGTTTAAAGTGGAACTGTAAGGACCAAGGAAAGAACCCCTCCTATATATCTCTATTATTATTCACCATATTCCTAACAAAAAAAATGGTTCATATACAAGCACCCAAAGAAAGATCACAGGGTTCAGCGGAACTAATAGGTAAGGTTGCTCTGCTCTGCATAAAAGCTAGAGTACACTAAATCTATAACTAAGACCTTATTTGACAGGACTCTTAGAGCACCTTTGGCTCCAATTCTTACTGAAGCCCTACCAAACGGTGATAGCTAGAAAAATCGCTTCACATGTGAAGCACTCAGGAGCCCGAGTCCTTTTCTACTAGATGGGCGGTTACTGTCTGTAAACATAGGCGGAGCTCCCCATGCGGCAGGGTGGGGCAGCTGCCACACCTACCGCCGGCGGGAAGCTCCTACTACCACTCCCTTCTTCCTCAGTCCTCAGCTCACCTGGCGTCGAGCGAGCGGCGTCCGGCCGGCCACATGTCTTCTGCAACGTGATTTTGGAAGGGGGATGCGAGTATGAGACGCGAGCGTAGGCGAAAGGCCCAACAGGAGAGAGCCCGTCACTCCATCAGCCCAGCAAAGGCAAAGCAAGATTCCACCGCATCAAAAATTACCGGCTGCCGGCCCTAGCTCTCGACCTCTCGTCTGTCGACCCTCGTGTGAGTCGTGTCTCGATCCCCAATCCCTCGAAGCCGCCGCTCGACGCCCTAGTTGCAGCCCGCCGATAACCGGAGCCCCTGCCGTGGTGCCACCGGCCGACTACCGACGCCCCTTGGCGGCTGGGCCCTTGTTGGCTTGATGCTAGCTGCCGGCCGCCGGCGCCCAGTCATGGTGCATGCTGTTTGATCATGCTTACCAAAAGCAAATACTCTTATAAAGTGTGGGGTTTGTAAATTTATTTAATATAATATCTACGTGCTTTGTGCCTTGGTTCTGTACAGATTATAAGAGCTAGAAATCTACTATTGAAGCACTACTCAATAACACTAAAGGTGAGCAATTCTCAGAGTTATTTTCAACTATTTTAGAGCCAATGTCACATTCAACCTATATACAAATTTTTTTAGAGTGCTTAATTGGATCCAGTTCGATTGAATATTTACAATTTTTTTCTAATTAAGTTCTCAATATTCAGCAGTGTTTTGATGCTTTAATATCAAAGTCAAGACACAATGTTGATGGTCAATGGTTGAAGTCCAAATTGTCTTAACTTTTCTTTCCGCCATGAATCTTTAGCCTGAAATATCAAACTGAAGGAGGTCAGCCATACCACACGTCTAATTGAAACATAATGGCAGTTAATTTCTTTTGGTTCGGTCATGACACAAATCTGTTTTAGAATGTACCATGGTCATCCGATAATTCTATGCCCCTGGCAGTAAATATGTTAGAGCACTGAAGTGCGCCAGTGAGCTCACAGCTCAACTTTTATTTTGCAGAATTTTTTGAATGTAGAAGTAAGAATAGAGCAAACCAGATTTGATTGTTGGTCCATCTTGCTTCTAGGCAATCTTTAGGTGTTGAAGAAATCTGATGATACATGCTGATGTTGCCCTGTTCGGCTGACTGGAAAAACGACTGATGCTGATGTTGATTTGTCGTGAGAAAAACACTGTTATTTTACTGAATCGGTAAGACTGATAAGTTAAAGCGAACAGCGTCGCATTTTGCAGGTCCAGACTCCAACGAGGAGGGTATGGTCCTAAAGAGGATATGGGATACAACGTAGCCCATTGTATGGTGCTGTAACAGAAGGATGACATAAAAGTTCAATGGAGTTCTGTGCGGTGTAGCTCTTCTTTTTTCATCACATGAATACTATGTCATCAAAGCATACTAAATGTTTTCCTGCGTTGTGATGCACAGATCAGCTTGATTTGTTCCCGTTGCAACGCACGGGCACTCACCAAGTAATTTATGAAAATGAAAAGGACTTTCTCCCTTGCGAGTTGTGACATCCTCTCCTTAAATTGCAGTGTCCTTACACTGTAGAAAAGATTAAGGTCTTGTTTAGTTCTAGAGTGTAAAGTTTTGGGGTCACATCAGATGTCACATGAGGATGTCGCATGAGGTGTTCGGATACTAATAAAAAACAAATTACAGAATCCGTCAGTAAACCGCGATACGAATTTATTAAACCTAATTAATCTATCATTAGCACATGTGTTACTGTAGCACTTTATTACTAAATCATGGACTAAGTAGGCTTAAAAGATTCGTCTCGCAAATTACATGCAATCTGTGTAATTAATTATTTTTTAGTCTATATTTAATACTCCATGTACGTGTCAAACATCCAATGTGATAGGATGTAAAGTTTTGAGGTAGAAACTAAATAAGGCCTAAAAGAAGCAAGGCGACGAACACTAGAAATACTCTCCCACGTTATCCAATGAGCCAGACAAATACTGCCACTGCGCACCAAAGCAAATAGAACTTCTTATGAATTAAACAGACCACAAGCAAATTTATCTCCTTGCCAAAATAAAAAAGAAGTAAATTTGTCATCCTGCACTCACTAAGCTTCATTGGATATTGGAATTTGGAAGTTCACAATTACAACGTTGGCGTCCACGACGCACAACCTTTGGATAACTACGTCAGAACAAATTCCTGATCCTAAGCATCCGGCTCTTGGACAAATTGGCAGTTCTCTTCTCCCCATTTCATGGATTCTACTGTATATCAGCTTGCATTCTTGAAGGACTCCGAAGTATCAGTTTCTGGTAAATAAGACTGTCCAGCATCAATTGCAAAGATCTATTTGTGTGCAGTGCCAGTGCAATCAAATATAAGTTTCGGTACACATAATTACTTGGAGAGTAACACTTGAGTAAGTAGAAGCTTATGAATGGTAGGGGTAGGCCACTAGGCCTCAGCCATCCTAGTCTTAGCAATCTCTGTATATGAAGCTACACTAGCTAGGTTGTCATCATGTGGTGTCAAGCCCTCAACTGATGCACCGAAGTATTCATCAACTAAGAGTTCAAAGACACATCAAGATTCAGTTTGCTGACTTGACTGATACCAGTCTAGCGTCTAAAGCTCATCATGTTCCACAGTTACTGCATTGTAAAAAATTAAGGTCAGAAAATTTTATGGCATGATCTTTACACTTCCGTATGAAACAAGCAGTGAAGGAACCAACCAGATTCAGCTTCTCCAAAGAAAAATGAGATCTCCTTGGCTGCAGATTCCGGTGAATCTGAACCATGCACGCAATTTTTCTCTGAGTCCAGCCCACACATTGCTCTAATGCTGAAATGACAAAGATTACTAGGTTTTCGAAAAAAACAATGACAAAGATTACTGTCGGCGACCACAAAAAGAACAATGAATACAGTAATGCAATAAAAAATGTATTCAAGCCCATAACAGGTTAAAGGAAAAAAGTTAGTTTCTAACCTGTTTGGATGAGAGGTTTTGGCCTTTCTTGCATCAGTTGGTCCAATCAAAGCTCGCCATTGTGCAATGGCATCAGGTCTTTCCAGAACCATAGCGAGAACTGGACCACTAAAGATCAACACAAGCATAAAAAGTCATGTTACGAACTGTTTGTGTCAATGTTAGCCTTGAAGCGCCTAATGCAAATGTACAAGTTACGGAACAGATTTTGCAATCTGGGAATACAAGGGTCAATGAAGATTCAGATATAGCGTGCTGACTAGTCAACTGTGGTCTGTGGATAAGTTTAAAACACTTCACTTCAATAGTTTTAGTAATTCCCTGTTAACCTAAAGATTGCATCTTCGCCGCATAAGTATTAATGGCACATAAAAATAGAATAACAATTAGCTTCGTGCTCATAGCTCAGAAATCGCTACTTGATTTTAAAGAGTCAGCTACAAAAGATCAATTTAGCTAAGGGTTTGGTGTCAGGAGGTGTACAGATTAGCATCCTGCCACCTGCATTAAGAACAACTGACAACATAAGCAACAGAGTAGAGGTTCTAGACGACTGGAGGCTGCAGCATAGACTAAATGAAGCCTTTTTTTTAGATAAAGGACTAAATGAAGCATTATATGCAAGAAACATAAGAGGCACGAGTCTTTCAAGCAACGATAATACCTTGTTATATACTTGACTAGGTTGTCAAAGAAGCTTCTTTGGGAATGCTCCGCATAGAAGAGAGATGCCCTCTCAGCATCAAGCTGGACCTCGGTCTCTTTGACGATGCGAAACCCAGAATCCAAGATGGCCGCCTTGATTTTTTCCTTGTACTTACCTGACAAACCATCCGGCTTGATCATCGCAAGTGTTCTCTCCCCCTCAACAGCCCCACATCTGCAGCACCTGATTTTATAACAGTCCAAAATCCAACATCACTTGCAAGCCTATGCATCAGAGTCTCAGCTTACACAAGCCTTGCAACCTTGTAGGCTTGTACAGCTACAGCATACAACGCACCCCAAAAGGCGGCCCTCAAATAAGATCTACTTTGATTGATCCAGCATTATGAATTATGTACGTCCACGGGCAAGTAGGCATGTTTGTTGTTGATTATGACCAAAGGGCCCAAATTAAGGATGGCAGGCCGAAACCTTGCCCTGATGTTCCGAAGCAAGCATCCTAGTCTAGCAAATCTAACATTTCTTGAGCAAAGGAAGGTCGAGAAGCATCCTAGTTTCTGCAGGCTGGACCGCACTGGGAGCAATATCAAGCAAACCCAAAAATCCAAAGTTCAGCAGAGCAGCTGCGCATGAGTGGTGGTAGAAACAAAACAAGCGCGGCTTACCCGTAGAGAAAGAGGAGGAGGAGGAGCGGGGGCAGGCAGACCTTGACGAGGGGGCCTGATGCCGGCGTAGTGGCTCCGGCCATCCGCGGCGGCGCGGGGGAGACAGGGAGCCGGCGGTGCGCTTCCCCGGTCTGAAGCCTTGCTCTGCTCAAGTGTTCTGGTTCAGCCAGCCGACACAGGACCAGATGTCCCGTTTTCTCCGGCGGTGGACCTAGCCTGAGGCCCGTCTCTCTCTTGTCCGGCCTGGCCCATTTCGGCCCAGCAAGGAAGGCAGCAGGCAGGCAGCCGTCCCGCTCCGTCCAGGAGACGACTGGCTCGCTCCCCTCGCCGCCGGACGCGACGGCCACAACACACCGGAACCGGAAGCGCAGAAAATAATCGGAACAATTCCGCGTTCCCCATCCATCCCGGAAATATCCCCAAGGAAACCCTCGCCCCCCTCCTCCCCCGCCGCCGGCCGCCAGATCTCCGGCCATGGACGACGACGGCGCGGCGTCCCGGTCGCCGTCGCGCTCCCCGTCCCCGCTCCCCGTCGCCGACCCCGTCACGGTCGCCGCCGCGCCGCCCGGCCACGTCGCCGTTGCTATCCCCCTCCGCAAGCCCTCTCCTTCCTCCGGCGGCGGCGGCCGCGAGGACGCCTGGAGCGACGGCGCCACCTCCACGCTCATCGACGCCTGGGGGGAGCGGTTCGTGGCGCTGGGGCGGGGCAGCCTCCGGCACCCGCAGTGGCAGGAGGTCGCCGAGGTCGTCTCCTCCCGCGACGGCTACTCCAAGGCGCCCAAGTCCGACGTGCAGTGCAAGAACCGCGTCGACACGCTCAAGAAGAAGTACAAGATCGAGAAGGCCAAGCACGACTCCGACTGGCGCTACTTCGACCGCCTCGACGACCTGCTGGCCCCCGTGCTCAAGCTCAATTCTACCTCCTCCTCGGCTGCTGCTGCTGCCGCTGCGGCGGCCGCCCGGAGCGCCGGGCCCATGGTGCCGCCGCGCATCAACTTCCCGCAGCGCACCCGCACACCGCTCCATTCCTCGGCTGGGGCCAAGCGGAGGATGCCGCCGCCGCTGCAGCCGTCGGCGTCGTCCGACTCCTCCGACGGGTTCCCGCCGTCTTCCGCGGTGGCGAACGGGAAGAGGCAGCAGCGCGTGGAGGAGCCCTTGGCCGCCGCCGCGGCGGCGGCGGCGGCCAACGGTGGCGCGGAGAGCAGCAGCGTGAGCCGCGCGCAGGGCTTGCGCGACCTGGCGCAGGCGATCCGGCGGCTAGGGGAGGTGTACGAGCGCGTGGAGAGCGCGAGGAGGGAGCAGGAGCTCCGGATGGAGCGGGAGCGCCTGGAGTCCGCGCGGCAGCTGGAGGAGCAGCGCGTGCAGTTCTTCCTCAAGACGCAGATGGAGCTCTCCAAGGCCGCCACGGGCGGCGGCGCGGGGGCGGCCACCGCGCCCATGGCCGCAGTCCCCATCCCTGCCGACGGCAACGGCGCGCGGAGAGCCGGCGTGACCGCCGAGGTCGCCACCAGCAGCAATCACCGCGTCCGGTACCGCATCAAGGCCGGCAGCAGCAGGCACCCCCACCCTGCTGCCCCTCAGCAGCAGGCACATTACCAGAACAGCACGATGAGCCCCACCGGGGGCGACGGCGACGGCAACGGCAGCGACTCGGACAACAACAAGGAAGCGGCACAGGAGGAGGATGCGGAAGACGAGGAGGAAGAGAGCAGCCAGTGATGATTGCTCTCATCTGTCATCTCCGGTCCTCTCCTCTCCAGCAATTGGAATGGTAACTCGACAGAAACTTGCATCTGTTAGTAATCGGTATTTTGCGCTAGCAGAAAAAAATTGCTGCTCCCAGACTCTGGTGAGTTCAAGTAGGTGGGGTGGTAGCGGTGGTGTCAGCAACAAGAAGAAGCAAGGGTTATTAGCATTGAATTATGGTAATTAAGTAGCTGAGTAGTGTGGGGGTGACTCTGTAACTTGTTGTACCTCCCCGTTTGTGCCCGTGATTGTGCTCTGTTGTCCGGAAATTGTCATAGAGAGTTTGTCATCATATGTAACATGCTTTACTTTTGTGGAAATTGTTAGCTGTATTTGTGTTTATTCTTGGAATGAGTATTGGTATCTGTTCAGTGCTCACTCTGCCTTGCTTGAACTGTGCTTTATTCTTACCATGAAGATGGAGGTTGTGAGGCATGATTCTCCATGCCACGAGGGCTGTGTGGAAAAATAAGGCTGCGCATAGTTCGCGAAAAGAAAATTTTTGAGTGTTATATCGGATATGTCGGAAGGATGTCGGAAGGGATTTTCGGATACTAATAAAAAAAACAAATTACAGAACCCGTTAGGAAACTGCGAGACGAATCTAATGATACTAATTAATCTGTCATTAGCACATGTTGGTTACTGTAGCACTTAAGGCTTTTATGGATTAATTAGGTTTAAAAGATTCATCTCATGATTTCTCCGAGAACCGTGCAATTAGTTTTTTTTTCTACGCTTAGAACTCCATGCACGTGTCCAAATATTCGATGTGATGGGTGGAGGTAAAAATTTTTGGGAACTAAACCAGACCTAAATCAGTCATCTGTCTTCTCTGCCATCTGATTGATTTCCCAGACTCATCATTCATCAAGCAAAGGGCAGTAGTCTGGGATTCCTGTAACGGCAGGATGTCATGTACTCGGTACTCCTCCTTTCTGGTGATGACAAGCAGAATGTTATTGTGCATCAGGCCATGTGACAAATCAATGGTGATGAAGCGCAATACGATCTGCTGGTTCAAATCGGCAGCATCTTTCAACAGCAACACAACATAGCCTTTTGTGCAAAGCTAATTGGGGTAGACTAGAGATGATACCCAAAAGAGACGAGAAACATGGAGACACATAAAGGGATATAAAGGGCACAAGACAAAAAGAGGTCACGGTTCAGGCACGTTGATTGCCAATCTTCAAGCGTTCCTGTTCATAGCTAAATCCTTGGAGATATTCCACTCCTTAAGATCTCTCTTAACGGACTCGTCCCAAGTTAGTTTAGGTCGATCTCTACCGCTCTTTACATTATCGGTCCGCTTTAGAACTCCACTACGCACCGGTGCCTCAGGATGCCTCCGTTGGACATGTCCAAACCATCTCAACCGATGTTGAATCAATTTCTCCTCAATTAGTGCCACCCCAACCCTATCCCGAATATCGTCGTTCTGGACTTTATCCCTCCTTGTATGCCCACAACACCAACGCAACATACGCATCTCTGCTACACTCAATCCACAGCATCTTTGCAGACATAAAAGGCCCAGTGGCTAATTAAACAGTGTTGATTAACTGGATACTTTACGCAGACCCTGCTTGCGACAAGAGAAGAACTGTATGGCATTTTTGCTTTGTGGGGGACCATTGTTCGCTATGAACGAAAGCATTGCTGCTAGGCACTCGAAGGCGTACTGCAACAAGCAGCTTGGCTCTGCCGTGAGACTCAATCTCGATCCAAAATTTTCTATTTTTATACTGAAAACAGAGGTGAAATCTTTTAACAATTTGAATTCATTTTACTTCTTTTTATTTATATACAAACAAGGCTCTGGCAACCTCTTTCCCATTACATCGAATGAAATCTTTCCATCTGCTTCAGAAAATCAAAGCAACGGGAAACAACTTGAGCTCAGGAAGTCCCGATGGTACATATCCATTGCATTAGGTATCATATATGTATATACTTCTCTTGATCACAGATCCATGTCAGTCTAGTTTTACTGCCTGACTGCCTGACTTAGGACTTTGCATTAGATACTGGCCCTGTTCGCTTGAGCTTATCAGTCAGAATCAGTTAGTCATTCAATAATGTTTTTTCTCTCACAACAAATCAGCATCAGTATCAGCGGTAGCCGCAAAAAACTAAAAAACTATCAGCCGAACAGGACCACTAATATATATGACAGAAGACGGCTGACTTCCTTTTATCATAAATTCATGTCCGTCTAGTTTTATTCTTTGTCAATGTTCTTTAACTTTAACTATCGGTATCTGAACATATAATGACAGAAAATTGGCAAAACTACGTAGATTTTTTTTTACATAAAAGACTTTCATCATGTAGTGCGCAAATAATAAAGCTTCTGAAGGGTCGAGATGACGGACTAGAGGGGGGTGAATAGTCCTTTCTAAAAATTAAACACGTCGGCTAACCGAAACAAATGCGGAATTAAACTTATCGGTCTAACCAAGACTTCACCCCTCTAACTAAGTTCTTAAGCATCTTAGAAATGATTCTAATTAGGCAACAAAGATGCTAAGCTAAGCAAGAGCTCACCTAATCAATTTTAAAGCACGGTCACACAAACCTATGCACTAGTACTTTGCCAACCGAGGGAGCTCCTACACAACTAGTGAAACAAAAGCACAAAGCCTAAGCTCGCTAGCAAAGCTCAATAACAAGGCAACCAATGCCAAATTAGAGAGCGCAAATTACTTAGCTACACACACTAAGCAATGTGACTAACAAGGTTACACAAACCAAAGTAGCCACGCAAAGGGGATACTTCTATCTACACAAGCAAGAAGATATCTAGCTAGCTACACAAGCACAACTAGAACAAGCGCAACTACACAAGCAAGATATATATGAAAGTAAATACAAGCTTGTGTTGCACGAAGGCAAACCACCGAGAAGAGTAGACAATGTTGACACGGTGATTTTCTCCCGAGGTTCACTTGGTTGTCACCAAGCTACGTCCCTGTTGTGTCGACCAACACTTCATGATTCGGCAGCTAATTGGTCACACACATCGAGCCTCTCAAAAGGCGCCACTAGAGTTGCTCTTCGCGATCCCCGTGGGGTGAGCACAATCCCCCTCACAAAGCTTCTCTGAAGCCTCGCACAATCTTCTTGCGAGCTTCGACGGAGCCACAAGCCACCAAGCCGGCTAGGAGGTGGCAACCTCCAAGAGTAACAAGCAACCACCGGCTTGCAACACGATCACCTAGTGCCACACGATGCAATCTCTCAAAGCAATGCACTAGAATCGCTCTCTCACTCGATCCGATGAACACTATCAAGCATGAGTGAGTTAGAGGGCTCCCAAGCACTACCACACAAGCCACAAAGACTATAGTGTGCTTAGCTCACAGCCAAGGCCGGCCACAACTTCTATTTATAAGCCCACAATCGAATAGAGCCGTTAGAAACCTCACTGGGCAATTTTCGGGGCGCGACAGACGCTGCACAGTAGCGTCTATCGCCGAACCGACATACGATGCACAGTAGCGTTCGTCGCTCCTACGGCCGCCACGTGTTCGACCGTTTGAAATCATCGCGTTCGCACCCACTGCGTTAGACGCGTCTGTCGCGACCGACAGACGCCGCCTTGCCACCGTCAGACGCGGTCCATAAGCCATTTTCGCCGAACACTCGACGAACGCGTCTGTCGACTCAGCGACAGACGTAGTCCAGCGTCTGTCGCAGCCACCGCGTGCTCGCTCGTGAAACCCTTTAGCGTCAGACGCTAAAACAGTACGCGCGGCCGCGTCTGACGCAACCGCAACACCGCGTCTGACGCGCTCACGTCAACCCCCTCAGCTAGGGTTTAGCGTCAGACGCTGCGTGCCCGCGTCTGTCGCTCACGGCGCCAGCGTCTATCGCTCATAACTTAGCGAATTTTCGTCATTTTCTCGTTCCGCTTGATTCGCCATTTTCACTTATGAGCTAGACTAAGTATGTGTATCACTAAAGCACATGTTTTAGCTCGTGAAACACTACGTGACATCGCCTTCAAATCTCGACAACGGCGTAAAGGAAAATAGTCATTTCAACTCCTCGAAAACGCCTGAATCTCGCCTCGCAAGCTCGGCGGGAGGGAGAGAGGACCCCAAACCATCTCTACCGCTCAAACTCCACTGCCTTCGCAAAGGTGCTAACACCACCAAGTGTTCAACAACATGTGCAAGTGTGTTAGCATTTTCACAAATATTTTCTTCAAAGGAATTAGGCACTCAACTTGCCTCGCCACTCGATCCTAACACATATGCAAAGTTAGATCGCTCAAGTGGCACTAGATGACCGATATGCAAACAAGTTTGTCCCTCTTGATAGTACGGCCATCTATTCTAAACCCGGTCATCAACTTCTCTACACACCTATGACCGGTGAAATAAAAATACCCTATGGTTATACCTTTGCCTTGCGCATTCCATTCCAACTCCTCCGACGTTGATGCAACACATGCACTAACCAATCACCAAATGATATGATCCACTTCATATCATCACATGACCGTATTGGTTCATCGATATTGACCTCACTTGCTCTTCACTGTTGACTCGGTCCTTCAGCGTCAAGCCATCACACAACTTGCCCTTCACCCTAGCAACCGGTCCATTAAGCCAAGCCTCATCTTGATCTTCTTCACCTTGGTCACATGACTCCATGTCATGTCTCATGTGCAATAGGCTCCTTTATGATACCATCACATGTGGACTAATCTCCTGTGTATCTCACATAACCACATATTAGTCCACCTAAGTTGTTACTCAATTACCAAAACCAAACAGAGACCTTTCAGCTTCCCTTATCGAAAGAAATATAGTGCGCAAGGGTGGTCGTTGTCATGAATGCTGTAAACTTTGCAACTGCATATCAGGATCCAAAAA
This sequence comes from Saccharum hybrid cultivar R570, assembly GCA_038087645.1. Lineage (NCBI taxonomy): Eukaryota > Viridiplantae > Streptophyta > Magnoliopsida > Poales > Poaceae > Saccharum > Saccharum hybrid cultivar. The sequence continues at coordinate 953,155 of JAQSUU010000191.1, read as the reverse complement.
CTTATTAAATGTCTAATATAAGTCCAAAGTTTCCAAAAATACCCTTTCCATTATATTCCTCAAGTATCATTGCCACTGTTATGCATTATATTGTTCCATGCATGATGCTATTGACCCTAGCTTTAAAGGTGTTGACCCCGAGCCATTTCAGCTGCCTTCGCTTAGCCTCCCATGCACTACCACAAAATGGAATACCCTTGAGGGTCACCAATTTCCTTGAGGGGCGGGATTGAGCACTCAAGAAATATATATTACCTTGGCGGTTGCTAAAAACACCCAAAGAAATGTATATTTCTTGAGTGTTATTTCACACACTCAAGGAAAATATGTATTTTCTTGAGTGTATTTGGAAACACTCAAGGAAACGCTGGTTTCCTTGAGTGCCAACCGTCAAATAATTTCTTTTCGCTTTGCCGCGCTTGGAAACGAAGGCGCCAGACTTCCCGCGCTGGATTTTGGCCTACCTAAACAAAAGCCCAACACTGGCCTGTTTAACCATCCACCACACACACGACCAACCCTATCTATCCACTCGCCTCCTCCCCATCTCCCTCCAGGAGCGCCCCCCTCCCCATCTCGTCCCGAATCACGCCCCCTCCCCGTCTCCCTCCCAAATCTCGGCTTCTGCGCGGTCGGCGGGCGAGCGGGCGGTGTCTCTTGCGCTGGCAGGCAGCGGCGGCTCCTGCGCGGTCGGCGGGTGGGCGGGCGGTGTCTCCTGCGCTGGCGAGCAGCGGCGGCTCCTGCGCGGTCGGCGGCAGCTCCTGCGGCGGGCGGGAGGCGGGCAGCGGTTCCTGCTCAGCTGTGCTCAAGTCGTGGAGTGCTCGGTGCTGACCTGGACCACGCCGCCACTGTCGACGAGGTGAGCCCCAGCGCCGACCTACCCTGCATACGGCCATCCCCGTCCTCCTGCGAGGGCTGCCGGTCTGCGCAGCGCAGACTACCCTCCGGCTTGACGGCGCCCTCAAGTTCGATCTTTTAGTTGCTATAGGTTCCTTCTTTTTTTATCAGATTTTATAGTAGGACTTGAAACCTACAGATTCCAAGTTCAGTCCTGGCGATGGGGACATGGTATTGTTTTGATTTCAGTTTTGGTTCAAAAGTAGTTGCATTGCTGGATTCGTCTATAAATCTCTAGGTTCCATGAAGCTAATAAGAATGATATGCAAGTGATGTATTGATATGTAAGACCATCTCCTCAGATCCATTGCATATGTTTTGTAGTTCTTTGTATCAAACCTTGTACAATCTGTAATGAAAATGAAGCTAATAAAAATGATTCACAAGTGATCTGTTGGTATGTAGGATGATGTTTTTAGATGCGATGCATATGTTTGGTAGTTCTGGATCTCAGACCTTACACTGTATTGTCCCTTTTTTCCCCTCCTGATGTGATTTTCTGGAAGACACTCTTCTAACATTTGGCCCAATTTTGGATAAGTCTCTAGGATCAAAGGAAGTTGCTAAAGGGAATTTGACACCTGAGACCAAGAAGCCTGTATCTGCAGATAGCATCAAGGTTGAAATTAGTGCCAGCAAGCTTAAGATGGAAGCTAGCCTGTTGCTGTAGGAGTTAGAGCACCACTGCTGCCAACCGAGAACATCACGAGTAAGTGTAATATAAGAAATGAATTACTACATTTGCAATTAAGTAGGTAGCTGAAGCATCTTATATTGTTATCGCAAGTATTGCATCTTACTTCTATAGGTGATCTTTAAAGAAACCCAGTCTGCCTATATTCTCCTTCTGATCTACACTGGGCTGGCTTTGAAAATAAGCAAACAATCACTACCAGATTAGTGGAGTTCCCCTAGTGCCAATAACACTCGGGAAAAGACTCAAAACACATGGTAAATCTATCTACGAGCGCTGGCTCTCGGAACTCCTCCGTCGGAGGCATTTATTCGGGAAAATGCGGGCTTCACCGAGTGTTTACTCCTACACACTAGGGAAAGTTGAGAGTTCCATGTGCCCAGCCCATCCACTTGGGAGAGCGTGTTGCACTAGGGAAGTTAGACTGTAACGGCAGCTTGATTACACTAACGGCTGCTTATTCCGTGTGCTTTGGGCACAATAGCACTCGGGAAAGCACGTGCAAATGTTATATAACAATTACACTCAGGAAATCATGGATCATATCATTCTATTATGCCCTGTTCTTTTGCAGGCATTCTAGGAGATTTTTTAGGCACCATACAACCATAGAACACATCGAACCGTGCACTGAACATGACATGTATGATAAGAACATCAATTAACTGATAAAAACCAATCCATTTCAGGGGAAAACAAATTGTTATAACATGCACTTTAACATCCCAGTTTCAACATGTCTTCCATGTCTAACATGCAAAAGAAGACATTACGCACGCTCAAACAAATATATGTCCAGCCTTTCCCTAGAGATTCAAGCAGACTAAAATTTTAATGCGGATATGGAATCCATGAGCTCAAAATTATGCCAGTATTTGAGCCAATCCTCGAGTTGGAAGTGAACTGAAAGACAACAAGTCAACGTAAGATAGCATGTCATGTCATATTGGCATCAGTTTTCGAAATAAAAAGTATCTCAAGTTTGCTCACACTACCTCCAATCCATTTGATAATGGAACTGATCCGGGCAGCGCACGATAGGGTACGCTAGACCCTAGGTGTTGTTGAATGCCCTGCTTATATGTTAGAAAAAGCAGGTTAGAATATTATTAACTCAAACAGAATATCACATGATTACCAAAGTAATGGCTATTAGCTAAGGGATTAACGATGAAAATCTTTTTTAGCAACATGTCTGTATTCTTTAACATGTATTCATTAGCATACTAGTAGTGCAGTTCTGAGCATCTACAAGTACTAGCAGAAGTTAGCTGCATGTACAACAAGTGTTGTTACTGCAAATAACAGTTTTGACCAAATATAATCAGTGATTTGAGATAAATTGAAGTTGATCAATATATAATGATGTATGTCTCTGTCATGTGAGGAGAAAGTTGATAAACTAGCTCAATCAATGAACCATGCAGCTTAGAATCTGCAGCTTACAATGTCTGCTTGCTGCTTATCACTAACGCATACATAATTTGTGGTTTTAATCTTATAGGAATATAAATCTGGCCGTCCGCGGAGTGGGATAAACACATTTGCTGCAATGAAATCTGGAGTTAAAAAAGTGGATAGCACTGGAAGGAGTGCTCCAATCCCTAGCCAGAAAGCACAAAAAAGATTGGTATGCTCTGCACAACATGCTTTTATTTGTTCTGTAAACTGAATTGAGACATCCTTCGATATATTTTCCTGTTTCTATGTTAGGATGAGTACATGGCATTAGCTGCAGATGCAAATTCACAAGAACTGGACGGAAGAGCATTGTACACTATAGGACATGGCATGAAGCATGGCCGCGTTCCAATAGGTGATGGTGCTGTGGATAAGGCAATTGTTCTAGCACATTCCAAATCTGTATTTGCCTTGTGTATGTGCTGCTATCCTGCTGACATGTAGGATGATACACTGTTGCTAGCTACCTAAGTCTTATAATTGCAAAATGGACATGTAATGAACCAATGGATATTGGATGTTATCTAATCTAGCACTGGTTTAGTTTAATTGTGGCCTCTATCCTGATATTTGTTTTGGTCTACATTTATAATAAATCATCAATATTTTTTTGGCCAATTAAGCTCCTGTGCCATGCATTACCTTGAGGGTTAGCTGCCAAGGAAACACAATATTCTTTGAGGGTTGAAACCCTCAAGGAAATTGCTATTTCCTTGAGGGTGCGAGCCCTCGGAAAAAACTATTGTTTTGGTGGTTCATTTGTTTTACCTTGACGGTACTAACTCTCATGAAAATATATATCCTTGGGGGGCCAACAAATAACTTGGCGGTAACAAACCCTCAAGAAAATATATATCCTTGGGGGGCAGCTATATTCCTTGGGGGTCATCAACCCTCAAGAAAATGCATATCCTTGAGTGTTGTTACTTTTCCTTGGCGGTGTTAAAAATCTGACCGCTTATGTGTTTCCTTGGCGGTTGAACTCTCAAGGAAATAATTTGTGGCGGCCGGCACTCAAGGAAATAGCTATTTCCCTGTCTCTCTACCCTTGGCGTCCATTCCTTGAGTGCTAGCCGCCAGTATTTATTTCCTTGGCGGTTTCGGGGCTTTCCTTGAGGGTTTTCGACCCTCAGGGATATTCAGGTCTGTGGTAGTGATGCTACTATGCTAGTCCGCCACCAGCAACTTGGAGTGGACACGCAGGCGGTAGCTCCTTTCATGCATACATCGAACTATCGAAGAGATCATTGCCCCCACGAAGTGTGGCATGGTCGGCGAGCCGGAAGAGCAGGGCCACAAGCAAGATCATCGATGCATGGAGTTGCACTTGGCTGACGACAATGTCATTTACTTCCTCTATTTCAAATTATAAGTCACTTTAGCTTTTTCTTGAGTCTCTATCTCACAGTAACTACCAACCTCTCATTGACAATAACAAAGGCCGAATTTCCATCCATCAAGAAACGCTTTTGGGAAAATAATGAAAGAATACAATTATAGTACCTACTAGCTACTACTATTTAGCAATCACGCCTTGAACATATCAGATCATATCATCAAATACTAGTAAATATCACAATAACTTGCAAGTAACAAAAACACCATGTTTCATACATACCAACAAAATTGAGTTCAAATGATCCATCCAGTTACATGTATATATAAACATTACAAACTGAAACGTGTCTAGCCTTTATTAGCAGCAGCAGCGTGTACTGCAAAAAAGAATCAGAACACTCCTAGCCAGGGTCTAGCCAAAACGTTTCTACCCTTTATTAGCAGCAGCAGCGTGTCTGTACTTGGAGGTCAATGCATGTCAATCAGCATTGACAGGGGAGGCAAGAAATAGCGGAACTGGGCAGTGCTATCCCAGTGTAGCATCATCTGGGCGCACCCTGGCCACACCCACAGGTTCTCATGCATGTCGTATATCGCCTGTATGCAGTCGCTGAGCTCCTCGAGCGTATAGCCTGCATCCACCGGCATCGCCGTCGAATAGTACAGGGCCATCCTCGCCAGCAAGATCGCCGACGCGGCCACGGCGGATGGCAGCAACGCCACACACCTGTAGTCCAGCAACGCCATGTCGGCCAGGTGATGCGCCAGGGCCCTGACCACCTCCTCCTCCTCGCTGTGCCTCATGAAGTGATCGACGAACGTGTAGGCCGTGGGTCCGCTCAGGCGGTAGCCGAGCACGGCAACCAGCTCGCGTTCCTGGTCAACGGCCTCGCTTCGGGTGCACCCAGCGTACATGGCGACGTGGTCGGAGTTGATCTTCAGCACGGTGCTCCTGTCCTCGTACTTGGCCGCCGCGAAGACGGCTGCGGCGCCGAGGAGGCAGATCTCGCGCTCGTCGCGGCTGATCTTCTTGGCCGACAGGAAGCGGTCGACGAAGGAGACCGCGCGGTGGAACGCTCCCGGGGCGAGGTCGTAGTGTGTGGAGAAGCGATGCATCTTGTCGACGAGGTCGGCGCGGTCCATCATCATCATCTCCCCCGCCTGTCGATCGCTGAGGTAGTCGGGCGAGGGCCGCTCCAGGGCCTCTGTCTCCATGGTCCGGAACGTGGCGTCGATGTCGGCGTCGTAGTCGTACTGCGGCGGATGCTTCGTCTTGGGCGACGTCTTGATGGTGACCGCGTCGTTTCCCTCGCTGGCATCGTCGCCGTAGCTGAGCGGCGCTGCAAGAACCACCGCTGCTGCTGGCGTCCTTGGGGAGGCGTCAGAAGCATCCAGGGGGTTCGGCACCGAAGCAAAGCCGGCGGCCGGGATGCGAACGCTCGGAATACCGCGGACGACGGCCTCGAAGTCGCTGTCGTAGTCATAGCGATAGTTGTGTCGCCGAGACCGCGCAAGAAACTCCTTGGGCGGCATCGGCAGGTCCGCGGCGGCGGGGGTGCGAGGGCGCACGACGGCGTGTATGTCCCGAAGCAACGCGTCGATGTCGGCGTCATCGTCCACGCCATAGTCGCACCAGCGCAGCGCGGCAGGAGCGACCTCTGCGTGCGTGGCCATCGTCGTCGTCCTCTTCATCATGTCTGCGCCGGCGAGGGTGGGAAAGACGAAAGGAGCTACGGTGCACATGGTGGAGATCGCCGCACAAGAAGCTAGCAAGCTCGCTCTTGGTCTTGGTAGAGAACACTGGGCGCCTAAACCCTAAGAGATGGAGATCAGAGAGGTGGAAAAGGGCAGGACAGGACGATGAGGTGACGGGAAGGTGAAGGTGCTCCCACTATTTATCGTAACGAGATGCTGCAGATGCACAAGCGGGGGCTGCTCCGATCCCATGCGTGTCCGAAATGGAAGTCGTAACAGAGTCAGCAACCATACGTACAATGCACGCGACTAATTTGCAATGATGTCGTTACAGCTCTAATAAGCCTCTAACCGAGATTAATTCAGACGCACAGTAGGTTGTTCATTTCGTGTCCGATTCAGCTGAACTCATTTCCTGTGTCACGACTCCACGTGGAACAAATTGCTACCTAAAAGCTCTAGGACAAGTAGACCCGAGCATCTCCAAAACTCTTTCTAAAATTTGCTCTCTATATTATTATTTGAAGAGTTATTTGAGTAAAATTGTTTTCTATATTCTTATATCCTTCAACAGGTTTTCTATATCTTGTGCACATTTTTTATAGCTATCTTCGCTCTCCATCTTTAACTAGTGAGAAATCCAGAATAAATGATATTTATATTAGAGATCCAATTAAAGAGACTGTTGGAGGGTATTTTTTTACTAAGTCTGTATTTATCTTGCAGTTGCTCTAATGCCTTGCATAATATATTTGCAGCACGATTTTGAGGAGTATAGCCGAGCAGGTTTAGAGCATCTTCACCGATTTCTAGGAAATCACTTGGTAAATCAATGAGTTTCCTAAGTGGCTAAAAAAATTTAGGAGCACATTTGTTGGCTTCCTCCAACCATTTTCTAAAATCTCGCTTTTAAAGGTAGAAGACCATTCTGCATAAGAAATCCTGGAGTTTTTCTAAATCACCCTAACCACTTTTATATACTTTTTTTTTCTCTTGTACATTTCATTGGGAATCTTGTCCTTGCTCTTATGCATCCCCATGTCCTTCCACCTCTAGATTGACTGATTGATTGATACGCGCACGTCTATTTCCGCGCGAATGGATGGACTTTTCCAAGTGCGGAAAGATCGAGAGTTTGAGATAGGGAGCTGTTCAAGAGTGTTTTTTTTTCAATCTCCATAAAATCAAGATTGGAAGTGGGTATTGAAAACTCTTGGAGAGATGCAATCTATTATGTAATATGCATGTTTGCCGTCCACAAACTATGCACATAGTCAGTAGTTATAAAACATAGGGTTGCATGTTTTTTGTGGATTGCGCAAATCCAATATGGTGGTTGTTCGCTCCGAGGGAACGTGAGATGGCTGATCTGTTTTTTTCACGAATGCGGGGCTCATGATCTCTCTGTTTCTATGGTTGTAGGCTTTTTGTTCAGAGACTTTCGAATTCTTTGTTCCAAAAGTTTCGGATGCTCTTACTTCAATACAACATCGTAAAAGTTTTTGAGTGTCCAGAAATTATATGTTTTATTTGTTTATACTTTATCCAAGTATATTAATACTATCAGTATATTTTTCAATTTTTTGTTTCATATTTCCCACTTAGACCAATTTGGTCCAATATCTCTTCAACTTAGCCTGGATGTTGTTAATATGCTTTTTTTATTATTTTCCTAAAAATAATGGATCACCTGCTGTTTAGCCATTGTTTGGCTGAACGACAATTTAATAAATGGGCAAAATGGTCGTTTGAATGCGATAAACAGCTGATTAAAAAAATGGCATACCACTAGATGTCATTTAAATAGTGTGTAAATAGGCTAAAAGACCGTTTAGATGAACAATCTATTTTTTATTTTTTTATTTTTATATTAACCTACCCATTTTTCTTCTATAGGAGTTTGTCTAGATCGAATCATGTAAAAAGTTGTGCAGAATAAGTTTTGTATAAATAATTTCAAAAGACAATTGAACAACAAAAACTTATATGTATAAGTTACATTCTTCATAGATTTATTATAAAAAATTATGCTAGAAATGCGATGTTGAGAAATTGTTATGATAAGTTTGTCTGTTGATAATTATGAACATAAGTTGAGTTTCTAAGGTCAAATAGGAAAGTTATCATTGAAAGGATCGAGGATATTACCTAGAGAGGGGTTAATAGGTGAATCTGAAAATTTACAAATTAAAATATATATGGAAGTCGTCAGAATAGAGATTTCTAATTTCTTGCAATCCCAAATCAGAGATATAAAGCCCTCTAGAGATAATACACTAAGTATATAATAATTACTAAATAAGCTAGGAACTAAACATCTGCAAAATAAAGGATTAGACACAAGAATACAAATTTCAGTTTCTATGGGTGTCAAACTGGACTATTCCGGTATGCACGGGCCAACACTACCAAAACTTAAAACTCTTCTTTTTCGGCTCAAGTTTCAATCCTTTGCTGCAGTGGCTTTCTAGAATATGTCATAGGAAGATTTCCTGCACACCAAAGATCACAACCCAAGTAGAGCGAGACAAATACAAATGTTGCAATTCAAAACACAATGAAGACAAGGATTTGTTCACTGAAGTTCAGGCTCCGACTTTAGTCCTATGTCTTCATTGAGGAAGCCATGAGTGACCACTTTGGGGTGCACTCTAGTCGGGTTTCTTTAGACCACTTCCCTTGATCCACTAGCTTGATCAATTCCCTTGTGAAGGCAACATCGGAGCCTTCACAAACTTGTCACGGTACACCACAATCTTGGTTGCTCGCCGACGACTCCTAGCCATTTAGGATACTTGACCTCCAAGAATAACAAATGCATTCACGAGATCTTTGAGCTACAAGTGCTCAAGAGTTGGCTTGCTCTCTATTGCTCACAATTTTGAATCCCACTCAACCACTACTTTGATCTTTACTAATCATGCAAAATCACAAATATAGGTGTGGGGAGTGTCTCACAAGTTTATACGAAGTCTATGGATAGCACTAGAATCAGCAACCCTCAAAAGAGAGTGCTTAGGGGTATAAAAACCTCTCCACTCAAAAAACAGCTATTAAAAGCAGTTGGATTGACCTAGCTCATACCGAACTAGTATGGTATAACCTCATAGCCATGGTTAGCTCAAATAACACCAAGCTCTAGGAAACTCCGACCGACCCCATCAAAAATTCCGACACAGAGACCCCCTTGATAGGAAATTCCCATCCTCAATATAGTGACATGAAAATGTTTCTGTGGTGTGTTATCTTGCTAAATATATTAAGAGAGCTTGATACTTGGTTCAACATGTTTTTTACCTAGGCATGAAAAATGCAATTCCCTATGCAAGGTTGAGCATGGAGAATTCTATTTTTTTCGTTGATCTCATATATGAAGAGATAAAAAGCATGGAGAATTCTATTTTAATATTTTTTTGTTAAACCCATATATGAAGAGATGAAAAGCATGGAGATTTCTATTTTAACATATTTAATTAGGTTTCTTTTGTTGTTTTACATGTGAACACCCAAATCTTGGATTTGCCCGCATGGCACCATCAGCACTCTTGGACACAAAGTAGTCTGGCTATTTGCAAGTATAGTGGCGAAGGCCCTCTATGGGCCTGTTTGGGATTAGCTCCACCCTCTAAAAAACTAAATCTGGATCTAGGATTCACTAGGGAGCAGTTCCACTAGTAGATCTGAGATCCACCACGGAACTGTTTGGGTAACAAAGTAGCTCCAAATCCACACAAGGGCATTTTCAATGGAATTGACAGATTTGCCATTGGAATAGGTCCCACTTGTCAATGTCTCAAAAAAAATCTACGAGTGTTCTTCCACCTCTGGCTGGTTCTGCAGGGCATGGGCGGACGACGGGCAGCCACTTAGGCGCGGCCACAACCATGGGAGGGGTGCGCGGTGGCCGGGGTGGCTCAACGGGGAGGGGCGCATGGTGGCTAGGGAGGGGCGCGTGGCCTCGCTGGGTTGTGGCACGTGATGAGGGGCGGCTTCCCATGGAGAGGAGCGCGCTGGGCCGGCGAGCAGGGTGCGGGTGAAAGGTCTTGTTGGCTAGAGGGGGGGTGAATAGCCTATTAAAAATTCCTACAAAGTATGCTAAACAAGTTTATCAATATAACAAATAGCGTGATGCAAGTTTTGCTTAGCCTAAAGGGGGTTTGCAAGCCACCTATCCAATACACAATTCTAATGAAAGTCACACAACCGCACAAGTTAAACCGCAAGAGGTAAACTAAAAAGCTACTCTACTCTAGCTACTAAGCTCTAGAGAAAACAACTAAGTACTTAAAACATAATGCAAGAGTAGGGTAAGAAATATTTTACCGAGGGACGATTAATTGAGCCAATCAATTAATAATTCCAAATGATGATATTCAAGATAACCAATCTACCAAGACAAATCAATCACAATCAATAAAGTGATGACACGATGATTTATCTCGAGCTTCACATGCTTGCCGGCACGCTAGTCCCCGTTGTGTCCCCCTCAACCACGTGGTTCAGTGGCTAATTGGTCTCACACCGAGCCTCTCAAAAGACGCCACAAGAACCTACCAAATGGCTAGAAGTTGCAATGACACGAGCAATATACTAAAGCTACCTTGCGGCACTCCGCTGAGGAAGGTGCAAACCCCTCACAAGATCACGGGAGGTGGCCAAGAATAATCACCAACACTTGCCACGCCTCCAAGTTGCTCCAAGCCGTCTAGGTGACGGCAACCACCAAGAGTAACAAAGAAATGCCGAAGCAAATCAATCCCCAAGTGCCTCTAGATGCAAATCAATGATCGATGCACTTGAATCACTCAATCTCACTCAAAGATCGCAATTGAATGCAAAGGAGATAAGTTGGGATGAGAGGGGATGCTTTGGCTTAGCTCAATGTGCTCACAAGAATGTCAAAAGTCCAAGAGAGATGCCCTAGAGCCGGCCAACACATATATATAGAGGTACCCCTTCGAAAAGTGTCGTTGGGCACTTTGCGTGGGCGACAGACTCGCACCACCGACAGACGTCGTGCCCGTGTCTGTCGCACACGATCGCGCCACATATCCTCGAGCTTCGAATTTCAACGGTCATCTCTATCAGCGTCTGACGCGTCCGTCGGTTTTGCCCTTGACGTCTGTCGCTGCGACGGATGCTGTCCAGAAATGACCTGCAACCGTTTTCAAGCCGATAGACGCGTCTGGTGAACGCCCGACAGACGCGCCCAAGCATTTGTCGCTCGCCTATCTGCGAAACCTTGGGCGACAGATGCTGACATAGCGCGTCTGTCGCTCAGGCGTCCATGCGTCTATCGCACACGTGCTGAGAGCCGCAGCTAGGGCAAGCCAACAGATGCCAGGGCCAGCGTCTGTCGCCCCTAGTACCAGCGTCTGTCACGTGAATCTAAGGTGGTTTATGAGATTTTGTTGCTCCACTTGTTTCACCCTTTCACATATGAGCTATACTAGATATGTGTATCACTTTACCACATGTTTTAGCTCATTTTCAAGTTAAGCACGTAGGGCGAAGAGAATGCGCTCTATCCAAATGCATATGCTCAATGAGATGTCACCTAGAGGCACATGTAGGACTAGAATTGATACGCCATTTCCCCTCTTCATAGTACGGCTTCTAAACCTAAACGTGATCACACCCACTAGGTGTCTTGATCACCAAAAGCAAACCCTAGCAAAATACCTTTGCCTTGAGCTCCATAGGGTTGCACCAATCCACCATTTCTTCTCCAATTGTGGCATCATATGATCATGATCACAATGTTTCCTTGCCATCAACTTGGAGTTGTACCAATCACCTTTTGCTACCACACTTAAGCATTTGTGATTAGTACTTAGGCATTGTCACTAATTACCAACACCAAACATAGAGCTTTCAATGGGGGACCGGCGAAGAGCTCACCAGTGAGCTGGGGGCGGGCGCAACCTGCCATGGACAGGAGCGAGCGGGGCACGGGGGGCCGGCAGAGAGCTCCCGATGAGCCGGGGGCGGGCCATGGCGGGTGCGACCTCGCAGGGGGTGGGCACAGCCTGCCATGGTGAGCGGTGGGTGGGGCGTGGGGGCCGACGGAGAGCTCACCGAAGAGCCAGTGGCAAGCGCAGCATAGCGTGCCAGAGCTTTTGGGGCGCGACCTCGCCGAGGGCGGGCCATGGCGGGCACGTCCTTGCTAGGGGCGGGCGTAGCTTGCCATGGAGAGGGGTGGACGAGGCGTTGGGGGTCGGTGGAGAGCTCACCGAAGAGCCGATGGCGAGTGTAGCAGAGCGCACTGGAGCTTGCATTACTAGCGCTGGCGAGATTGTGCGACGGCGTGGAGGTTCACACGGAAGAAGAAAAGACCAAGGAGGAAAAGAACGAATCATTTTCTCTATAACCGGTGGCAGTGATGGGTAATTTTCCCAACTCCACCAATCTCAGGGCCTGTTTAGGACAGGACAGCTCCTCTCGCTCTAGATCCACCAAAAATAGTTTCACTCCATAAAAAGTTTGCCAAACACTCTAGCTCCACCAAATCTGGATTCACCAAAAAGGTGGATCTAAGGGCCAGATTCACCAATTTGGTGGATCTCCTCGAGGGGTGCTCCACCAACTCAGATTTGGTGGAGTTGGGAGAAATTACCCACCACTGCCACTCGTTACACAACTTACCGGTTCGCTTCTAATTTCCTTCGTCTTCCTCTGTAGCAATTTCTTCCCCTTTCCATCGCAACCATGGCTTCACGCACCCTGCCTGTCTCCCCTTCCATTGCGCAGGAGCCGACCCGCCGCCTCCGGGTGTGCCTGCCACCGCCGTTACTCCCCGGCCCTGCACTCCCCCTGGCGAGGCGATGCTGTCCCCGTCCTCTGGCCACGACGCACCCCACCCTGGCCCTGCGCGCCTGCCTGGCGAGGCGAGGACACGTCCTCCTCTAGCCACGGCGCGTCCCTCCTTAGTCCTGCGCACCTGCCGGCGAGCCGAGGCCGCAGCCCTCCTCCGACCACCATGCCCACACCCGCCGTCCGCCATGGCCAAGCCGACATGGTCGTCCGTCCTCATGAGCACGAGATCCGGCCCTAGCCTCTCGAGCTTGACCCCGTCCTCGGTCATGCAAACCCCGCCCTCACCCATCCTCGGTAGCGTGGGCTCCGGTGGTCGGTCGTGCACCATCGCGCGCTCGCCCCTCCCAGTGACCGTCATGCTTGGCCCGAGCAAGCCCCGCCTATCGCCGCTACGCACCTCGCCTGCCGTGACCCACCCACGGGGGCCGCGCCCGGCCGTGGCTGCCCCCGCCGGGGCCGCTCCTGCCCGGAGCCGCGCGGAGCCGGTGCTGCCGTTCACCATGGAGGAAGAAGACTGTGAGCTTTTTTTCACACACACTGATACGTGGGTCCTATCCCAGGGGCAATTCTGTCCACTCTAACTAAAATGCCCTTACGTGGATCTAGAGCTTGTTGTGCAGCCAAACAATTTCATTATGGATCTTAGATCCACTAGTGGAGCTACCCACGGTGAATCCTAGATCCAGATTCACTTTTTAATTTGAGGAGCTGTGCCAAATAGGCCCTCAATTTGGTGGAGCAGCCATTGAGGAGATCCACCAAATTGGTGAATGTGGCCCTCAGATCCACCTTTTTGGTGGAGCTAGTGTGTTTGGCAAACTTTTTGTGGAGTGGAGCTGTTTTTGATGGATCTGGAGCTGGAGGAGCTGTCCTAAACAGGCCTAGTGTGTAGATCCTCCTTGGAAAATGAATCTATGTTATTCAGAGCTCCTTTGGATCTATTGTTCCCCTGGAAATTAGAGGGGATTGAGGGGGATGTTCCCCCTTTAGACCTTGTTTGATACTCGTGTATTTACCTCAATTCACATGTATTGAAGTCGACTTGGGTGCAAATTAGTTTCCGTTCCACCTTAATACATCCCAAAGCATATGGATTGAGCTTGATACGAGGGTATTCAAACAAGGCCTCAATCCCCCGTGGAGAATGGGTATATCCAAAGGAGCCCTCACATGTTAAGGGTGTTCCCCCTCTGCTTATGCCGGAGTAAATTTTTAGCGGCTATCACTGTAGCACACCAAAGCATATCAATGGTTGTGAGCTGAAACCAGCAGGCCGCCAAAGCATATCAATGGTTGTGAGGTGAAACCAGCCGGCTGAGTGTTTGCTACTTTTGCAATGGCAGCAAATGCCAGCAATTGAAAAGCACATGTAAGTACCTCGAATCACAATAGTAGTTTGGCAAAATTGGAGTTGAGATGACTACCAAGTGTCCAAGTGTATGAAACAAGGGGAAAAAAGACTACTCTCTTTTGTCTCAAAATGATAAGCGTATTTTATACAGCACAAAATCAAATTTTATAAACTCTAACCAATAATTAACCAAATTATATATATATATATATATATATATATATATATATATATATATATATATATATATATATATATATATATATATATATATATATGGGAGCGTATGCTATGGAAACTAGCTTCTTGTGGAAACTATAGAAACTTCAATCAAGTCCACAGGATTCTAATCCGATGGCCTCATCTGAAGGTGGGTTGTGCTTCATCTAAGATCATCGGATTAGAATCTTGGTGGGAGGGTTTAAGTGAATAAATGACCCACCTTCAGCTGAGGCCATCGGATTAGAATCCTGTGGACTTAGATTAAAGTTTCCATAGTTTCCACAAGAAGCTAATTTCCATAGCATACGCTCCCTATATATATATATATATTGGACATAAACTTGTACCGACAAATTTGTATTCAAAATACATACTTCTGAGAGGATTTTGATTCTCTGCCAAGTATTAATATATCGTAAGAGTAACTAAGAATCAAAATCTGTCTTGCATGATCATTTCCCAATAATGAGCAGAGTGGAAAGAAGATTTAGAGGAGGAACCGGAAATGAAGGTGATAGGACGAACATAGCTGGCAAAAAAAATAATCAAAATGGTCCAAATAAATGGACGAACATAGGTGTCAAAAGAAAATTAAAATTAAAGGAGGAACTGGAAACGAAGGTGATAGGACGAACATAGCTGGGAAAAAAATCAAAATGGTCCAAATAAATGGACGAACATAGGTGGCAAAAGATAATTAAAATTGAAAATAATCAAAATGATCCAAATAAATGGACGAACAGTAGGTGGCAAAAGATAATTAAAATTGTCAAAAGATTGGAGACGCGGGGAATCGAACCCCGTGCCTCTCGCATGCGAAGCGAGCGCTCTACCATATGAGCTACGTCCCCGTTGTGATGTCAGCGTCTTAAATCAATTACTTAACCAACTTGAGCAAGGCATCTTCTCTGCGATATGGATTACAATAAAGTTCCACTCATTGTGCTGCTTCTTCTCTTTGGAGAACAGAAGCTGCAAAAGGCCTGGTACCGTCAGGGGCTAGGCCTGCCATGCCCATGAGACTATCCGCACTCATGGACCTCTATATTCATCCTCTAAAAGGAATATTTCATCTTAGTCACCATAAAATATACAGTTTTCCTGCATCCATCCATCCTCTATATCATTCTCTATCCACTGTGGGGCCCACTTGTCACTTTTATCTAAATATATCCATTTGACATCTTGTTTTGAAGTATCTATTTAAACGAATTTAATGGTGCAATCGAAATTTAATTTGGTTTTTTGGTTTGTGAGTTATAACATTTTTTCATCGTTCATCAAGTGGAACCCGCGCTGGATACTCCTCTCTCTCTCCTGCTCTCTCAACGCGCTCTCCTGGTCTCTGTCACGCGCACAGACAGCAGCAACGACCGGTCACGCACATGCAGGTAGCGGTTCCTCTGTATTTAGCGGACCTAGTATGTGTGACGTATGTTTTACCGTTTCCACTGCAGCAAATTTCATTCGGTATACGTCAACATGGAAGGTAGCGGCTGCTTTTACAGGTACCGGTGCGGTTCGTCTGAGTGCGTGGGCGGTGTTCTCCATGATCGAATTGAGAATACGTGTTCTGTATTAATAGAACGAAATGTTTTCCTAAACTTTTCCATATTATCGTTTGGGTCTATTACATTAATTCTTAATCCAACTTTTAAAGTAGTTCATTCAAAGTGTGGTTTTAGGTCCATACTAGGGCCTAAAGTGAACTTAGAATGACCCATTTTTAGGTCTTGTTTAGAACCAAAAACTTTTCATGAAAAACTAGAGTAACGAATCTTGCGGCACATGCATGGAGCATTAAATGTAGACGAAAAAACTAATTGCACAGTTTGGTTGGAAATCGCGAGATGAACGTTTTGAGCCTAATTAGTCCGTGATTTGACAGTAAATTGCTATAGTAACAAATGTGCTAATGACGGATTAATTAGGCTTAATAAATTCGTCTCGCGGTTTTGAGGCAAGCTATGTAATTAGTTTTTTTATTAGTATCTGAAAACTCTTTTCGATATCGCACGAAACATTCGATGTGATATTTTCATCAAAAACTTTTCGCATCTAAACAAGGTCTTAAAGTAACTATATATCAGCTAAAGATCAGAGGATGATACTGCATGATTATTCAGTTCAGTCAGTACTCAGGCTGGGTTTAGTTCCCAAAATTTTTTATCTTCTACAGTAAAAGAGCATCTTTGGACACATGCATGGAGTACAAAATATAGACGAAAAAAAACTAATTACACAGTTCTCGGGGAAATCACGAGACGATTTTTTTAAGCCTAATTAGTCCATGAAAAGCCTTAAGGCTACAGGAACCCACATGTGCTAATGACAAATTAATTAGTATCATTAGATTCGTCTCATGGTTTTCTGACGGGTTCTGTAATTTATATTTTATTAGTATCCAAAAATCCATCTGACATCCTTCCGACATGTCGGCACCAAAAATTTTTTTTTTTCCTTTCCCAGCTAAACACCCCCTCAGTAGTAAAGCCGTAAAGGTGGCGGCGGCCGTTGGTACTTGGCAGGAGATGCTGAGGTGGAGCGCCGTAGTACCAAAAGGCTGCACTGCACCATTTGAGTGAGGCCGTGGTTAGTTCTAAATTTTTTTTTAAGATTTCTCGCCACATCGAATGTTTGCATATATGCATTGAACATTAAATATAAACGAAAAAAACTAATTACATGATTTGATAGAAAACTACGAGACAAATCTTTTAAGTCTAATTAGTCCATGATTGGACACTAATTAACAAATACAAACAAAAATACTACCGTAACAAAAGCCAAAAATTTTGGCCAAGTAAACACACCCGAGTGACTGGCTGGCATCGGGAATCGGGATGCCTCGCTCACAAACCAGGAACTACACAAGTCCCTTGTTTTCTTTTTCAGTTTTGTAATTTCTATGGCTAGCTATAGCATGGCTCCTGTAGAATTAAATTCGTGCAAATAAAAGAGAAATATACTCCTATTTACGAGTCAATGGAAGCTAGTACTAGAACCGAAGAGAAAGCGGCGGTCGAAGCCTGGAAGGGGATTGAATCCTGTGACGTACGGTACGGCAGCAGCCGCCTCTGGTGTGACGTACGGTACGGCAGCAGCCCTGTGTAGTTTCTTCTTTAAAATTTTACACCCTATCACATCAGATATTTTAAGATATGCATGAGGTATTAAATATAGACTACAAAAATAACTAATTGCACAGATTACGTGTATTTTGCGAGACGAATTTGAAAGCATCTAGGCCCCGGTGTTGGTTTCGGCAATTAATGACAACACATAATTACCATGACTAACGTGTGGTTTGCAGAAACGTTGGTAAGTTAGGTCATGGAGATGATAACTGCTTTGGGCAATATGGTATTCATGTCCCTTGATGGAAATCGTTTCGGTTTTCAAAGGATCAACGATAAGATTAAGGACGGTTAGTTCCGGATGTCAAGGTGTTGAGATACATCTGGAATAGTCGTTAGGATCTTTGTCTCTTCCTTTGACCGTACTATAAAGAGGGGCATGAGCGAGTAGCTTGACCTAGGTGAGTCTTGTGTTTAGGTGTGGCGTACACTTGTCAAATCTAGTACTAGGTAGCTCGAGAAAAGCTTAGAGTTCAGTTAGAAGCAACTTGGTTCAAGTTACATCGCGTTTAGAAGACGTTTGAACCGTTTACCTATGACCGGACGTGGTCCTGGTCATGACCGGACGCGTTCGGTCAGTACTAAATCTTCACTGCGTTTTTCAGCTGACTGACCGGACGCGGTCCTTGAGAGGACCGGACGCGGTGGTCAGGCTGACACGTGTTCCAGAGGGTAAACAGCGTAATCGGACGCGACTGTGAAAATGATCGGCGCGTCCGGTCATGTTCCAGTAAGGTCCCGTGGAGACCTGACGCGTCCAGTCACCTATGATCAGACGCGGTAGTGCGTCCGGTCATGTTCCAGTAAGGTCCCGTGGTGACCTGACGCGTCCGGTCATCTATGATCGGACGCGGTCATGCGTACAGTCATGTTCCAGTAAGGTCCCGTGGTGACCTGACGCGTCCGGTCACCTATGATCGGACGCGGTGATGCGTCAGGTAAGTTTTCCAGAGAGCTCTTGCATGATCGGACGCGTCCGATCATCCTTGATCGGCGCATCCGGTCATCTCAGACCGGCGCGTCCGGTCATCACAGATCGGCGCGTCCGGTCACTCAGCATATGTTTCCGTTATTCGACCGTTACACCTGACCGGCGCGTCCGGTCATATCGACAGGCGCGTCCGGTCAGTACGCGTCTGGTTGTTTCGAAAGGTAACGGTTGGATTTGTTTGAGGGGTCTATAAATTCCCCCCCTCCACCTCTTTTAGAGGTCTCTTGCTCATTTGTTCAACTGAAAAACACCTTTAGAGTGCAAGGAAGTGCAAGAGCCCTAGTGAGGATAGTGATTTGCGAATCGAAATTTGAGAATCCTCTCTAGTAACAAGAGTCAAGCAAGTGTGCATCCATCTTCTTATTAGGCTTGTTGTGGTCAAGTGAGAGTTCTAGCTTGTTACTCTTGGTGATCGCCATCACCTAGACGGTTTGGTGGTGATTGGGAGTTCGGTGATCATCCGACGAGATTGTGGGTGACCCAACTCAAGTTGTGAGCGATTTTGGGTGATTCGCCGCGATGGAGTGTCGAAGAATCAACCCATAGAGAGCACTTGATCCTAACCGTCTCTAGTGATTCGTCGCTAAACAAAAGGCTTGATCTCTTGTATGTAGGTGAACTACAAGACCGGTGGATCTCATTGGGTGATTGATAGTGGTTGCACACAATATATGACCGGTGATCCTCGTATGTTCACCTTACTTGAAGAGGATGAGGTATGCCAAGACAAGATCACATTTGGGGATAATTCAAAGAGCAAAGTCAAGGGTATAGGCAAGGTTGCAATATCAAATGATCATTCTCTATCAAATGTGCTCTATGTTGCTTCATTGAGTTTCAACCTATTATCCGTTGGGCAACTTTGTGATCTTGGCTACCAATGCTTGTTTGGTCCAAATGAAGTGGTTGTTACCAAGATAGATGACAAGCAAGTGATTTTCAAGGGCTTTAGATACAACAATCTTTATCTTGTTGACTTCACCTCCGAAGATACAAACTTGATGACATGTTTGTTCACCAAGACCACACTTGGATGGCTTTGGCATAGGAGGCTTGCTCATGTTGGAATGAACACTCTCAACAAGCTATTGAAGAAAGAATTAGTGAGAGGTTTAAAGGATGTAAAATTTGAGAAGGACAAACCTTGTAGTGCATGTCTAGTCGGCAAACAAGTTGCAAACACTCATCCAACCAAAGCCTACATGTCAACATCCAGAGTACTAGAACTTCTACACATGGATTTGTTTGGTCCTACAACTTATAAGAGTTTGGGTGGAAATCTTTATTGTCTTGTGATTGTGGATGACTTCTCAAGATACACTTGGACCTTCTTCCTTCATGACAAATCCGAAGTGGCAAGTTGCTTCAAGAAGTTTGCAAAGAGAGCTCAAAATGAATTTGAAGTCAAGATAAAGAAGATTAGAAGTGACAATGGAAAAGAGTTTGACAACACCAACATTGAAGCCTATTGTGATGAAATTGGAATCAAGCATGAAGTGTCATCAACCTACACTACTCAACAAAATGGTGTAGTTGAGAGAAAGAACCGGCCCTTGATCACTCTTGCAAGAACAATGCTAGATGAGTACAATACACCAGAAAAATTGTGGGCCGAGGCAATCAACACCGCATGCTATGCTTCAAATCGCCTCTTCCTACAAAAATTCCTTTGCAAGACTCCTTATGAGTTGCTAAATGGGAAGAAGCCGGACGTCTCATTCTTCCGGGTGTTTGGTTGCAAATGCTACATCTACAAGAAGCGTCAACACCTAGGGAAGTTCCAAAGACGTTGTGATATTGGTTTTCTTGTTGGCTACTCATCAAAGTCCAAAGCATATAGAGTATTTAACCATGCCACCGGTTTGGTTGAAGAAACATATGATGTGGAATTTGATGAATCTAACGGCTCCCAAGGAGCAATTGAAAATTGTGATGATGTAGGTGATGAACCATTAAGGGAGGCCATGAAGAACATGCCGGTGGGTGACATCAAGCCTAAAGATGATGAAGACGATGTACAAATTGTCAATCCACCATCTTCATCATATGTGCCTCAAGATGATGACAAAAATGAGAGAGTTGAAAATGAAGACACCCATGTCTCTCATCATCAAGCCAAGGCACAAGCACAAGATGTTAATGCTCCTCATCCCACTCCTCAAATGGTTGATCGAAGAAACTCACCCCTACTTCAAGCACATCCACAAGATCTCATCATAGGGAGTCCTACAAAGGGTGTAATGACTCGATCTCAAAAATTTAATTCTTTTGTTGAACATCACTCTTTTGTCTCTTGTCTTGAACCTAAGAATGTAGAAGAAGCTCTTCAAGATCCGGATTGGGTGAATGCCATGCATGAAGAATTGAACAACTTCGCCCGCAATCAAGTATGGACACTTGAAGAGCATCCAAAAGGTGCAAGAGTAATTGGAACCAAGTGGGTGTTCCGCAACAAGCAAGATGATCAAGGGGTAGTGGTAAGAAACAAGGCAAGACTAGTGGCAAAAGGGTTCTCTCAAGTTGAAGGTCTTGATTTTGGAGAGACTTTTGCACCCGTTGCAAGACTTGAAGCCATCCGTATCCTTCTTGCATATGCATCACATCATGATATGAAACTATATCAAATGGATGTGAAAAGTGCATTCTTAAATGGCTTCATAAATGAACTAGTCTATGTTGAGCAACCTCCTAGGTTTGAAGACCCTAGATATCCTAATCATGTTTATAGGTTGTCCAAGGCGCTATATGGGCTCAAGTAAGCCCCTAGAGCGTGGTATGAGTGCCTCCGGGACTTCCTCATAGAGAAGGGCTTAACTATTGGGAAGGTTGACACCACACTATTCACCAAGAAATTCAAAGAATAGATCTTCATTTATCAAGTGTATGTTGATGATATCATCTTCGGGTCAACAAATGAAGACTATTGCAAAGAATTTGGTGAATTGATGTCAAAAGAGTTTGAGATGTCAATGATTGGTGAGCTAACATTCTTCCTTGGGTTTCAAGTCAAGCAAATGAGAGAAGGGATCTTTATCTCTCAAGAAAAGTATACCAAGGATCTTCTCAAAAGATTCAAGATGGAAGAATGCAAGCCAATCAAGACCCTAATGCCAACTAATGGACATCTCGACCTAGATGAGGGAGGTAAACCAATTGATCAAACTCTTTACCGTTCAATGATTGGTAGCTTATTATACCTTACCGCATCTAGGCCCGACATCATGTTTAGTGTGTGTGCATGTGTGCCCGCTTTCAAGTGTGCCCTAAAGAACCTCACCTAAGTGCCGTAAAAAGAATCCTAAGATATCTTAAGTATACTCCAAGCATCGGACTATGGTACCCCAAAGGAGCTAGATTCTAACTAGTTGGCTACTCCGATTCGGATTATGCCGGTTGCAAAATTGATAGAAAAAGCACATCCGGAGGATGCCATTTGCTTGGGAGATCCTTAGTATCTTGGTCATCTAAAAAGCAAAATAGTGTGGCTTTGTCCACCACCGAGGCGGAATACATTGCCGCGGGGGCTTGTTGTGCACAAATCTTATACATGAAACAAACCCTCCTAGACTATGGAGTTGTTCTTGAAAAGGTGCTGCTTTTGTGTGACAATGAGAGTGCGGTTAAAATTGCTAATAATCCGGTACAACACTCTCGCACCAAGCACATTGATATCCGCCACCACTTTCTAAGAGATCACGTTGCTAAAAATGACATATCACTAGAAGGTGTAAGAAGTGAAAATCAATTAGCGGATATCTTCACTAAACCTTTAGATGAAGCTACCTTTTGTAGGTTGAGAAGTGAACTCAATGTACTTGACTCTAGTAACTTTAAAAAATGAGCTTGTGTTGTCCCTTGCGTAGGGCTTGGCTAACACGGTTACGATAACCCTCCTTTGGAGGAGTGAAAAAGCCTAACCGTGGATCAAACTTGACAAGCAACCTAGCTTTTCTTACTTGTTTTGCATTGCATATGCATGTTTGTTGCTTTGTCGTTTCTTTTCGGTTAAGCTTTGAGCAACCTCTGTGTTCGTCCACGGATAGAGATAGCATTTTGATGCTCCCAAGGGTTCAAAAACTCTATTGCATGGCCATACGTTGCTCCTCAAGTGTTTGTTGCCTATTTTCCTAAAAATAATATTAGCCTAAGGTAAACTATTTTGAGAAACTTGAGGGTTTGAGTGAGGTCACTCATATCATGTTCCAATTGGTGTTTATTTGTGTCTCTTTGAATTGGAACTTGATTGGGAGAAGTCGCATCGAAGATCGGAATGAAGAAGGGCGAAAATCAGTGACCGGACGCTGGACCGGACGCTGCACTCGACGCAGTGATGCTTCACCACCGCGTCCGGTCCCAGCGACCACCAGCGCGTCCGGTCATCCTGAAGACCATTTCCTGATCCAGTGACCGGACGCGCCCCTGTTGACCACCGCGTCCGGTCCCGGTAACCACCACCGCGTCCGGTCATCCGTCTCGTTTTTCCAGGGAAATCAAAACCGGATGCTGTCAGCATCCGATCATGGATAATCGGACGCGTCCGGTCATTCCAGGAGCTTACTAGAATGTGACCGGACGCTGCTTCTCCGCGTCCGGTCATATCGACCACCGCGTCCGGTCATCGCGTGACGAGCGGATCTAATCCTTCATATAACCTTTCACGTTCTTCTCTTCTTCCTCATCCGCGCCGTACAACTCGCGATTCCACCGCCACCTTGCCCTAGCTCGCTAGAAATTCACCGCCGCCGCTCGCCGGAGACCTCCACCACGCCTGCGCCACCGCCCGGCCCTGCAGCCGCTTCTCCCGCGCCCACGCAGCCGCCTCTCCCGCTCCCGCGCAGCCGTCATCTGCCGCGCCACCACCTCCACCGCGCCTGCGCCGCCGCCGCCGTGAACTGCTGCCGCCGTTCAGCCGCGCCCTCCTCCACCTGCACGACCTCCGGTCGGCTCCTGCCCTCGCGACCATCTTCGGTTTTCGGCCACCACGCGTCGCCCTAACCCTAGGGTTCGCACTGCAGCGTCGCCTTCGTTCGTCGCCGAAAAGTTCTTCGCGCGACGTCTTCGCTCCGAGGTTGTTTCGCACATCCTTGATCTTCGTGTTAGGGTTTGCTGGAATTTCATTATCGTTTATCCTAATTGACCTCTATTTTGGTAAATCAGCGCTTGTCCGGTACGTCGGGAAGTCTTGAGACCTAGGTCATCTCATCTCATCACCGCTTTCTCGTCGATCCGAGGTAGCCATCGCGTTTCGTATTCACATCTTATCTTATATGCTTGCTATCTCTAGGGTTTCGTACCTTTTAGATCATATATGTTGCTTATAGTAGATCCATCTATTCCGTCTTTTCAGCGAGTTTGTCGGTGTGTCGGGGTGACTGCTGTTCAGCTGTTGAATCCGAGGCCAAGCCTACGGATACGGATTGAGGCCAAGCCTCTCGAGTGTTAGTACATCATCTTTCAGAGGTTTTTCGACAGTGTGACAGCATGGTTCGTTGCAAGAATGCTGGTGGTGCTCCCAGTGACGGGGACAACAGTCCTCCTCGTATGTCTGAGGTTGCGCGTGGAAAGCGCATCAAGATTATGGCCAGAAAGAAGAAGAAGACTCTTACTGATGCAGAGATAGCTCAGGCAGTGGTAGATGCAGCTGATGCAGCAGAGAGGGGTGGCAGGAGCAGTGGTATACGCATTGGCGACAGTCGTTTTCATCTTGAAGGACGATAGCTTGGTACAGAGACTACTGAGACCACTGAGGGCACAGAAGTGCCAATGGATGCAGATACTATGTCAGTTGATCCACCTGCAGATGCTCCAGAGGGGACAGAGGAGCAGCTAGCTCAGACTCCATCACGTCGCCGCTCCACATGCCCACGGGCTCAGGTGACTCCCAGACCAGAGGGCCAGCGTCGTGGAGGACGTCCACCTCCCAGAGTTAGAGGTTCACCCCCAGTCGAGCACTTTGACTTGAGAGGTGCTACTGCACATCAGGTGCAAAGTTTGAGATTTGTTGAGGTCAGCCGGTGGTTCCCACCTCAGAGGGACTCCAGAGCTTCAGAAGGTTTTTATACTCCTCTACAGGAGGATTTTTACAGAGCTCTTGTTGACAGTGGCATTGCTTTTCGACCACAGAGGGTCTGTCGCATTGAGTTACTTGTTAAGGTAGTGGGTGAGCAGCTTCGTCCGCACCTGTCCTATCTACCAGGCTTGTCAGATTTTCTTGGACGGACGGATGCATACTGCGGCACTTGGGTTAGGGAGTTCTATGCTTCATTATGGATTGATCCAGCCCATGAGTTCATACACTTTGTATTCAGAGGCCACGACCACAGACTGTATAGCACAAGAGTGCGGGAGATTCTCAGAATCCCAGCTTCATACACGAAGATTCACCAGCTTTGTTTTGGTCAGACAACTCCACCTAGACGCCCTCATGGCGGTACTGTGCCACCTACAGATCTGATCCGACCCTGCTTCCGTGAGCCTTTTGGTGAAGGGTCTCGTCGCACACCTGCCAGTTTGACACCACTTGCCCGAGTCTTGGATGCTATTGTCAGGCGTACTCTTCTTCCCAGGCTTGGTTACAGAGAGGGACTGACCAGAATGCAGCTATGGGTAGTTCACCACCTTCTCTCACAGACACCTTTTGACATTTGGGATCTTATGGTCAGTGAGATGGAGGACACCCTGGCAAAAGGCTTCAAGGGACACCGTCAGCTGCCCTATGCTCATTGAATTTGCTTCATCATCAGATCTGCACTTGAGCTGCCTTCAGAGATTAGTGCTGAGATAACTGAAACTACTACTGTTTTTCCTGAGTCTGATATTTATCGGTTATGGGCTTCACTTACGAGAGAGCAGGTCCCTGTGCCAGGACAGAGAGAGAGACCTGAGGTGCCTGAGACAGCGGCTGAGCAGGATGCGACCGTACAGGGTCTTGATGAGGCAGAACTTGCAGATCTAGACGCTCAGCCCACTGATATAGCTGAGGATGAGGCTTTCGACAGCACTGATGAGGATTATCAGCCCATCCCCAGGTATCGGTCTCCTCGGCCTCACGACCACGAGGTCGGTGGCTCTGGTTCAGCCTCCTGCTCAGACCCAGCCATGGTGGCTATTCTTGAGAGGCTGACCCAGGCACAGGAGCGACAGGAGCTTTAGCTGCAGAGACAGGCTCAGGATACAGCTGCTGTGTTTGCACAGATACAGGCTCGACAGGACGAGTTCCAGAGACAGCAGCTTGAGATACAGCGCTAACAAGTTGAGATGCAGCGTCAGCAGTATGAGATGCAGCGACAGAGTGCAGCTAGCCAACAGCAGTACTTGGATCTCCTGCGTCACCTAGTCACAGTTGGGGTTCCTCCACCTGCATCTATCCTGACTTCAGCTTTACCTTTCAGTGGACCTTCAAGTCAGGATCAGCCGAGCTTTCAGTTCACCTCTCCACAGCTGCAGGTTCCTCAGCCGTTCCAGTCCCCGAGCTACACGCCCATTCAGATGGGGTTTACTCCTTCAGACCAGCCTCGCCCTCACATGTTGTCTGGCACACCTTTCATTGATCTGAGTGCCACATATAGCGAGTTGACTGGTCAGCCGACGCCCTCGCACACCACATTTGCTACTTCATCAGGGGTGTCAGCTTCAGAGGCAGCTTTTCTTCCAGTGACAGGGACAGGCACTACAGAGACAGTTCCTTCGTCCGTTGCCTCGACAGATCCCCCAGCTTTTGGCTCTCTTCAGGCTCAGGTCATAGAGATTGCTCCACTTGTTGCCACTTCGGCAGTACCTGTTCCTGCTGATCAGACCCAGACCGCTTCACAGCCGCGTGCTTCTTCAGAGGGTCAGCCTGATAGCTCCGAGTCCGAGGGAGACACTTCTCAGTTCGTGATTACTACGCGCTCCTCGGCACCCGACTCGACTCCGTCTGTTCCCCCGTCAGATCCTTAGATTAGTTTTTGGCGGTTGATGCCAAAGGGGAGAGAGAGAGTAGATTCAGGGGGAGAGCTTTTGTTAGAGGGTTTTCGTTCTTTTCTTGTGTGCTACACTCATGCATCATGTTTATTTTATAGTAATTGCATTCGTGTGACATGTGGTCTTATGAGATACCTTGAGTCTCTATGGTTTATCTAATCACAGTTTTAAATCATGTAACTTGTTTATTTATAGCTCATAAGGTTGTGCTTCTGTGCCTTACTCCGATTTCATATGAGCTATATTTTATGTGTACTAACTCTTCATGATTTATCTTATGAGTACACTCAGTTGGCTTGGAACACATAAGCATTGACTAACCCCTTGTGCTTACAGCTTTATGCTTATGTGAACCAAGCATGATCGAAAACCTCAACTCACATCTTCTGAATCTAAGTGTTGTCATCAATCACCAAAAAGGGGGAGATTGAAAGCATCTAGGCCCCGGTGTTGGTTTCGGCAATTAATGACAACACATAATTACCATGACTAACGTGTGTTTTGCAGAAACGTTGGTAAGTTAGGTCATGGAGATGATAACTGCTTTGGACAATATGGTATTCATGTCCCTTGATGGAAATCGTTTCGGTTTTCAAAGGATCAACGATAAGATTAAGGACGGTTAGTTTCGGATGTCAAGGTGTTGAGATACATCTGGAATAGTCGTTAGGATCTTTGTCTCTTCTTTTGACCGTACTATAAAGAGGGCATGAGCGAGTAGCTTGACCTAGGTGAGTCTTGTGTTTAGGTGTGGTGCACACTTGTCAAACCTAGCACTAGGTAGCTCGAGAAAAGCTCAGAGTTCAGTTAGAAGCAACTTGGTTCAAGTTGCATCGCGTTTAGAAGACGTTTGAACTGTTTACCTATGACCAGACGCGGTCCTGGTCATGACCGGACGTGTCCGGTCAGTACTAAATCTTCACTGCGTTTTTCAGCTGACTGACAGGACGCGGTCCTTAAGAGGACCGGACACGGTGGCCAGGCTGACACATGTTCCAGAGGGTAAACAGCATAATCAGACGTGACTGTGAAAATGATCGGCGCGTCCGGTCATGTTCCAGTAAGGTCCCGTGGAGACCTGACGCGTCCGGTCACCTATGATCGGACGCGGTAGTGCGTCCGGTCATATTCCAGTAAGGTCCCGTGGTGACCTGACGCGTCCGGTCATCTATGATCGGATGCGGTCATGCGTCCGGTCATGTTCCAGTAAGGTCCCATGGTGACCTGACGTGTCCGGACACCTATGATCGGACGTGGTGATGCGCCAGGCCAGTTTTCCAGAGAGCTCTTGCATGATCGGACGCGTCCGATCATCCTTGATCGGTGCGTCCGCTCATCTCAGACCGGCGCGTCCGGTCATCACAGATCAGCGCGTCCGGTCATCACAGATCGGCACGTCCGGTCACTCAGCACAGGTTTCTGTTATTCGACCGTTACACCTGACCGGCGCGTCCGGGCATATCGACAGGCGCGTCCGATCAGTACGCGTCTGGCTGTTTCGAAAGGTTACGGTTGGATTTGTTTGAGGGGTCTATAAATGCACCCCTCCACCTCTTTTAGAGGTCTCTTGCTCATTTGTTCAGCTGAGAAACACCTTTAGAGTGCAAGGAAGTGCAAGAGCCCTAGTGAGGATAGTGATTTGCGAATCGAAGTTTGAGAATCCTCTCTAGTAACAAGAGTCAAGCAAGTGTGCATCCATCTTCTCATTAGGCTTGTTGTGGTCAAGTGAGAGTTCTAGCTTGTTACTCTTGGTGATCGCCATCACCTAGACGGTTTGGTGGTGATTGGGAGTTCGGTGATCATCCGACGAGATTGTGGGTGACCCAACTCAAGTTGTGAGTGGTTTTGGGTGATTCGCCGCGATGGAGTGTCAAAGAATCAACCCGTAGAGAGCACTTGATCCTTGCGCGGATCAAGGGGGAGCTACACCCTTGCGCGGGTGCTCCAACGAGAACTAGTGGGGAGTGGCGACTCTCCGATACCTCGGCAAAACATCGCCGTGTTCCTATTCCCTACTTTCAAGCATTTACTTTCTTGCATTACTTTCATTGCTTGTTTACTTTCCTAGAATTACCTTGCTAGTCTAGGATTGGAACTTAGGGTGCAAAACTTTTATCGGTAGAATCACAAGGAACATAAGTAGACACTAGGGGTGAAGTTTGGCTTATAGGATTTAATTCTTACAATTAATTTTTAGAAAAGCCCAATTCACCCCCCTCTTGGGCATCTTGATCCTTTCAGAATTTTTTGAGCCTAATTAGTCTGTGATTAGACAATGTTATGCTACAGTAAGCATGTGCTAATGACGGATTAATTAGTTTTAATAAATTCGTCTCACAGTTTACAGACGAGTTCTGTAATTAGTTTTTTTATTAGTATCCGAACACCCTTTCCGACATCCTATAAAACATCTAATGTAACACCCAAAAACTTTACACCCTGAGAACTAAACCAGACCATATTTGCAGTGTCAGTTATTATCAGTCTATTTGGGCTTTGGCCTCATTGTTTATTTGTTTGAGAAAATTTCCTATTTGATCCTAAAAATAATGCTCCTTTCCTATTTGACACTGAAATTGAAAATCTTTCAACCATGTCCTCAACTTGAGTTTTTCTTTCGTATTTGACACTTCCGTCACTTCTGTGAGCAATCTCCGTTAGTTGTTGAAGTGAGGCAATGGGAAAAGACCAAAATACCCTTTTAGATGAGAAAATGAAATCGCTTAGCACAGGGAGTCATGGGCTCATGCTATTCGTCGAGTCGCGCTCGTACGGGACTCGCTCCCTTAACCCTAGATCGAGCGGGCGGCCATGGATGCTGGCGGCTCGACCTCGGAGCATGGACGGAGCCAGCGGGTGGCACGGGTATGGTGCGACATACCCTAGGCTGATCAGATAGAAAAAATTATAAATTATGAGGCAAATTTTGCTGCTGTATATCGAATTGCTAAATAGTTCTTTGCCAAATTGGATATGAGAATTTTGGTGCGGCATACCCTATGCCAAAATCCTAGCTCCGTCACTGCCTCGGAGGCGGGCGGCGCGGAGTCGAAGGAGTGCGGAGCGGCCACGGCGGCGCCCGACGTGGCCAAGCAGGCGGGCGGCGTGGGCTCAGAGTCGGAGGAGGGCGGAGCGGCCACACCTCATAGCTCCAACGGCAGCAACGGTGATGGCCTCCATGAGATCCCTCACCTTCGCCACCACCGACGCGCGTCGTGCCGGCGCCTTCCCAGTGTCTGCACTCGCACCGCGCCGCCGCGCCTTGGTCGTGAGGGCGCAGAGCAAGGACGCTGAGCCAATGGAGGAGACGACGACGACCGCGGCCCCCACCTCCTCGTCACCTTCTCCGGCGGCCACTACCTCGACGCCTAAGCCCAAGACGAAGGCGGCGAGCCCCGGTCTATGGGACGCGCTGGTGTTCAGCGGGCCGGCTCTGGAGCGCATCAACGGCCAGCTCGCCATGGTGGGCTTTGTGTCTGCGCTCGCTGTCGAGGCATCCTGCGGCGGGGGCCTCCTCTCGTAGGCCGGCAGCGGGTCCGAGCTCACCTGGTTCGCGGCCAAGGCTGTCGTGCTGTCAGTGGTGTCGCTGGTGCCGGTGCTGAAGGGGGACAGCGCCAAGGCCAGGAGCGGCGCCGTCATGAGCGCTGACGCCGAGCTCTGGAACGGCCGCTTCGCCATGCTCGGCCTCGTTGCGCTCGCCTTCACTGAGTACCTCACCGGCGCGCCGTTCATCAACGCCTAGATGCATGCTGCATGCATAGTAGGCGGTTGTGTCCAAGCCGGTGCATGTATGCAGTAGTAATAAGGCAGTGTTTAGTTGTTTCAAAGTTCCAAAAATTTTATAAGGCCAGTCTCCGTGTGGATTTCATGACCCTGTTACCAATATATCAATATTTTGGAAACAGTGCAGAAGAGTTTCATCCCCATGAAACTCTCTCTACTCTCATGAAACTCTTATCATCTCTCTCTTCATCAATATGGTGCCACATCAGCTTATTTAATGTCTATGAAACTCTGATGAAACCCCACTGAGACTGGCCTAAGATTCCCTGTCACATCTAATTTTTGGACGCATGCATGTAGCATTAAATATAAGTAAAAAAAATAACTAATTACATAGTTTGGTGGTAAATCACGAGACGAACTTTCAAACCTAATTAGCCCATGATTGACACTAATTACCAAATAAAAACGAAAGAGTTATTACAACAACAACAACAACAACAACAACATAGCCTTTTGTCCCAAGCAAGTTGGGGTAGGCTAGAGATGAAACCCAAAAGAGACGAGAAACAGGGAGACACATAAAGGGACATAAAGGGCACAAGACAAAAAAGGTCACGGTTCAGGCACGTTGATTGCTAATCTCCAAGCGCTCCTGTCCATAGCTAAATCCTTGGGGATATTCCACTCCTTAAGATCTCTCTTAACGGACTCGTCCCAAGTTAGTTTAGGTCGACCTCTACCGCTCTTTACATTATCGGCCCGCTTTAGAACTCCACTACGCACCGGCGCCTCAGGAGGCCTCCGTTGGACATGTCCAAACCATCTCAACCGATGTTGAATTAATTTCTCCTCAATTGGTGCCACCCCAACCCTATCCCGAATATCGTCGTTCCGTACTCTATCCCTCCTTGTGTGCCCACAACACCAACGCAACATACGCATCTCCGCTACACTCAATTGCTGGACATGTCGCCTTTTTGTAGGCCAACACTCAGCACCATATAACATCGCCGGACGAATCGCCGTTCTATAGAACTTACCTTTCAGCTTCTGAGGCACCCTTTTGTCACAGAGAACGCCAGAAGCTTGACGCCATTTCAACCAGCCGGCTGAAATTCTATGCCTAACATCTTCATCAATGTCTCCATCCTTTTGTAGCATCGACCCTAAATACCGAAAAGTATCCTTCTTGGCCACCACTTGCCCATCGAGGCTAACGTCTCCCTCCTCGTGCCTAGTCGCGCTGAAATCGCACCTCATGTACTCGGTCTTAGTCCTACTAAGTCTGAACCCTTTCGACTCTAACGTGTGCCTCCATAGTTCTAACTTCCTATTAACCCCCGCCCTACTATCGTCAACTAGCACCACATCATCAGCAAAAAGCATACACCAAGGGATATCACCTTGTATGTCCCTTGTGACCTCATCCATCACCAAAGCAAATAAATAAGGGCTCAAAGCTGACCCCTGATGCAGTCCTATTTTAATTGGAAAGTCACTGGTGTCGCCATCACATGTTCGGACAAACGTCACCACATCCCTGTACATATCCTTGATGAGGGTAACGTACTTAGTTGGGACTTTGTGCTTTTCCAAGGCCCACCACATGACATTTCTCGGTACTTTGTCATATGCCTTCTCGAGGTCAATAAAGACCATGTGCAAGTTCTTCTTCTGCTCCCTATATCTCTCCATCAATTGTCGTAATAAGAAAATCGCCTCCAT
The DNA here is from genome assembly GCA_038087645.1 of Saccharum hybrid cultivar R570. Lineage (NCBI taxonomy): Eukaryota > Viridiplantae > Streptophyta > Magnoliopsida > Poales > Poaceae > Saccharum > Saccharum hybrid cultivar. The sequence continues at coordinate 921,140 of JAQSUU010000191.1, read as the reverse complement.
GGTCGACCTGCCAGGCATGAACCCAAACTGATTTTGGGTCACATGTGTCACTCTCCTTAGGCGATGCTCGATAACCCTCTCCCAGAGCTTCATCGTATGACTCATCAACTTAATCCCACGGTAGTTAGTACAACTTTGAACATCTCCCTTGTTCTTGAAGATAGGTACTAATATACTTCTCCTCCATTCTACAGGCATCTTGTTTGACCGAAAAATAAGGTTAAAAAGCTTAGTTAACCATACTATCGCTCTGGCGCCTAGGTATCTCCACACCTCAATGGGGATACCATCAGGGCCCATCGCTTTACCTCCCTTCATCCTTTTCAAAGCCTCTCCGATCTCTGCCTCCTGAATTCTCCTCACAAAGCGTCTGTTGGTATCGTCAAATGAGTCGTCCAACTCAAGGGCAGGACCCTCATTCTCCCCATTAAACAGCTTGTCGAAGTACTCACTCCATCTGTCCTTGATCTCCTCATCCTTCACCAGAAGTCGATCTGTCCCATCCTTGATGCATTTTATTTGGTTGATGTCCCTTATCTTCCTCTCGCGGATTCTAGCCATCCTATAAATGTCCTTCTCCCCTTTCTTCGTGCCTAGCCGCTGATAAAGGCCATCATACGCCTGACCTTTTGCTACACTCACAGCTCGCTTTGCAACCCTCTTCGCTATTTTATAGCCCTCGATATTGGCTACACTCTTGTCATGGTGGAGACGCTTGAAACACTCCTTCTTCTCCCTAATAGCCCTTTGCACCTCGTCATTCCACCACCATGTGTCTTTCGCTTCCCGTTTGCCTCCCCTACTCACGCCAAACACTTCCGAAGCCACCTTCCGGACACATGTTGCCATCTTTAGCCACATGTCGTCGGCATCTTCTCCTTCTTCCCAAGGTCCCTCATCTAGCATCCTCTCCTTAAACGTCTGCGCTGCTTCCCCTCTAAGCTTCCACCACTTCGTTCTCGCAATCTTGGCCCGTTTGTCCCGGTGGACACGTACCCGAAAGCGAAAGTCCGCCACCACAAGATTATGTTGAGGGACAACACACTCCCCAGGTAACACCTTACAATCAAAGCAAGCACGTCTATCCTCCCTCCTTGCAAGGATAAAGTCGATCTGGCTCGAGTGTTGTCCACTACGAAAGGTTACTAGATGAGATTCCCTCTTCCTAAAGAGGGTGTTCGCTATCAACAAGTCATAGGCCAGCGCGAAGTTCAAAACATCCTCCCCCTCTTGATTCCTACTACCATACCCGAACCCCCGTGCACCAGCTCGAAACCTACATTAGTCGCACCAACATGGCCGTTGAGGTCTCCTCCTATAAAGAGTTTCTCGCTGATAGGCACGGTACTAACCATGCTATCAAGATCTTCCCAAAACTGCCTCTTGGTGCCCTCGGTAAGACCTACCTGAGGGGCATAGGCACTGATCACATTCAGAGCCGAATCTCCAACTAGCAGCTTGACCAAGATAATCCGGTCGCCTTGCCTCCTAACATCAACGACTCCATCCTTAAGGCTCCTATCGATCAAGATGCCTACACCATTCCTACCCGATGTTGTCCCCGTGTACCAAAGTTTGAAGCCAGTATCCTCCACCTCCTTCGCCTTCTGGCCCTTCCATTTAGTCTCATGAACGCATAGAATATTTACACGCCTTCTAATTGCTGCATCGACTAGCTCTCTTAGCTTACCCGTTAGGGACCCTACATTCCAGCTACCTAGACGAATCCTAGTTGGCTCGGCTAGCTTCCTTACCCTTCGCACCCGTCGAGGGAAGTGCGAAGACCCTTGCTCATTTTTCACTACATCCGGGCGTAGATGTAGCGCGCCACTAAGGTTGCGACGGCCCGACCCTTGCTCATTTTTCATCGTACCCGGGTCACGATACGACGCACCACTAAGGGGATGACGACCCGGCCCTTGCCCATTTAACACCACACCCGGGTTCCGATGTAGCGCGTCGCTAAGAGGGTTACGCCCCAACGAATCTCTTGTGGGTTTCAAATCCATGAGAGTGGCTGTTTTTTTTACTGTTGGTTCGCCAGACCTTAACACACCCTCCTCCTTTACCCGGGCTTGGGACCGGCTATGTTGAGACGACTTAAGAAAGTCTTCCAGTCAACATAGGCGGAGTTAAAAACGAAAGAGTTATTGTGCTTCCAAAAATTTTACACTCCCATCTAAACCCAACCTAAGTAGTACTCCCTAATAACTTCGTAGGAATATTTTGTAACTGTGTATGCAAGTAGTACTACCTTCCGTGTACGAGCCTACGTACAGTTGGCCAAGCAGGCGGGCGGCGCAGGCTCAGAGACGGGCGGCGTAGGCACAGGGGTGGGCGACGCAGCCACAAGGGCCAGCGGCACGGCCAAGCACACGCCCCGCGCGGCCAAGCAGGCACCCCGTGTGGCGTCGGTGGCGGGCGGCGCGGCCTAGGAGGAGGGTGATCCTTTATTTATTTAACACAAGCAAAAACTAAAATATTGCAGTTTGAGATAAAAAAAACATTCATAAAAGATAGCAATATTAACCATGGAATGTCAGGACCAGTAAAAATACTCTAAGGGTAAAACAGACTTTTCACATAGGACTTAACACTGTTAGCAACCCAAACTGACGGAAGTGTCAAATATGAAAGAAAAACTCGAGTTGAGGACATCTAGGAAAGATTTTCAATTTAAGTGTCAAATAGAAGAGCATTATTTTCAAGACCAAATAGGAAATTTTCTCTATTTGCTTTTGGTCGACGACTGGAATGCTGCATGGATAGAGTTTACCGAGTGAGGCCAGGGCGCACCGAGCCTAGCAGAGTGCCTTTGGTTCCGGCGTCCGCTGAAGGTACCTTTCTCTCCGGTCTCCACTTCCTGGCTCAGCATTCGGCAAAAAGTCTCGCTCGGTTCGCTTGTCGCGTCGCGTCGCGTCGAGATGGAGCTGCGGAAACCGGAAGGGAAGAAAAGGCGCGCGGGTAGTATGTAGTGAGGTCCTCGTGCGCCCGCACCGCACACGTTCGATCCCGGCGCTCGTGTCGTGTCGTGTCATGCATGCTTGGCGGATCTAGCGGGGGGCTGGAGGGGCTCTAGCCCTCCCTACCGCCGCCGATCCCACAGAGCCCTCCCTGAACTTTTCTTGGAGTTTCTTGTTTTCTGCCATTGTTCTACTGCACAGGAGGGGCTAAGTTCGAAGGTTGAAGATGACTTCATTACTTGGGCCAATAAGGCTCATGCGGTGTCCTTCTCAATCTAAGCCTGTTCTTGTAATTTAGCAGAAACCAATAAGGGCCATGCGGTGTCCAACGTCTCACTTCTCCAGAAGCCCACAATGGCTTAGCTCAGCGCCCTCTACCCTGTCTCCCTTCCCTTGACTATCTCCGACTCGCATATCCGTTTGACGGCCGCCAACCGGTGACGGGCGAGCATGGCGGCAAGCAGCTGCGCCGCCGTCCCGCTGCTGCAGCCCGCGATGTGGGAAGCCCCCAGCGGCAAGTGCCAGAAGCATGACGCGGACGGCCGCAAGGGACGTCGAGCTGGTGGCCTCGGCGGGTCTGCGGCTGCTGGCTGGCGTTGGGGTGCAGCTGCAAAGGCAACAGGCGTTGCGGCGGCGTTTTGGGTGGGCAGCGCTGCCATGGCATTTACCGGCATGTTAGTGCGCCACACGTGTGGCCAGTGGCCGGCTAGCTGCATCTCCATATCTCTAGGCGCTTGGCACGGTGACTTGGTGAGTGAGTCTGTGAGTACGACAATTTCTTAGGCCCTATGAATTGAACATGAGTATTTTAATTTGTAATTGCTAGTGTTGCTCTTTCTGTTAGTAGGCTTTGTTTTCCCCCTAAAACATCATGGAATTTTTATGTTCGAATATTATCAAACGAGGTTCGAATATTGTTATCTTAGTCTATCTATGACCTGATAATGTGTTCTAGGATTTTTATGTTCTGCAAAAATTATTCTATGTTAGCTTTATTGACATAGGAATTTTCAGCTGAGATTGTCTAAACCTCGAAATATCAAAACTCAATAACATTTTATACTTAGATAGTCTTGTGCTCTCATATAAAAATGCTTCAAACTGCTATACATTGATCTTGTATGGGACATATTAAACTTATGTTGCTCTAGCGCTTTTTCTCCGGCCCCTCCTATATGTTTTTCCTAGATCCACCACTAATGCTTCCTCACTTCATGAGCATGCAGGCGCCGCTGGACGCCTGGATGACCCGCCGCCATGACGACGTAAAGCGCGCGAACGATCCAGGCCCAGCCGCCCAGGCAAAGGAGAGGCGCAGGTCATGTATCCGATGGTCGATGGATCGGAGAACGTCGCGTCAGGGACACGCGCGATGCGTGGATGAAATGGGACCGTCGGGGTTACGGTCCACATGCATAAACCGGCCGTTGGGCGTGGTTAAGAAACGCCCAAGGCCCATCATTGACCGGGGCAAACGTACCAACGGTTACTAGCTAGCTAGGGGCAGTTGTGTCATTCGCCTTTCTGCCTTCCGAGTTAGCAAACACAAACCGGCTGGCGAGGACTTGCCATCGTGTCACTTCTTTTTATTGTTTTTCTTTCGCAGCGCGCGGGCTGTGCTGTGCCACCATGCAAAGCCCACCGCTGGACACGTGCGAGCAAAGAGAGCGGTGGCGCACGGAGACTGACACGGTCCCAACACGTCGTCGCCGGCGATGTATCTGGACAAGACAAGACAAAGGAGAGCACCGGTCACAGACAGCTCACAGGTGCAAGTGTTAAAGAATTAGGCAATTTTCAGATTAAAAACATAATTAAATCTAGAACATAAATCATGACAAATATATGAACTAGATTAAACATGTATTGCATACTAGTATAGCAGATAAGCATATTCCATAGCATCAACATGACAAGCATTGATAGTTCAGCAGATATATTAGATTGTACGAACGTCAAAATTAGATCAAAAGAATTATACCTTTCGGTTGTAGTAGTAGATGGTGTTGAAGATGTGGCTGGCGATGGTGATGGAGCGAGATCGCTGATGTCGATGTCGTCGATGTTGAAGTTGTCGTCGAAGTCGTCGATGAGAGGTGGAGGAGTATTCTTGATGACGACCCCGCGAGCTCTAGCACGACGGAGCCGACGCGCCGATGCACCCTTCAGAAGACGAGCCATTGTGGAAGCTTTGGGAGCAGTCGCGCGAAGAACGCTTCCCAAAAACCTTATTCGCCTTCTCCTGGTGAAGGATCACAAAGACGAGGGTTCCGGAGACCTGCTCACCCGGTCGCTGGTGCACGCAAGCGATCGGACTGGAGTAGCTACAGTGGCGGCGCAATAGCGAGTAGAGGCAAAAACCCTAGCTCAACTGGATATGTTTTGGCGTGGCCGACAGGTTGCTTATATAGTCCTGTCCAACCAATCTCGTGTCATGATCACGATCTAAATTGATTTAGGACTCTTAATTTGTAACTGATTAGGACTCATGCAACTTGAAGGCCAAGAAACCAAAAACAAAAATAGCAAAAGGAGATTGCGCTCCCGCAAGGCGAGGAGCCAGATTTCGGCGGACCATTCACGCAGGTGCCACGCCCTTCGCCCCGCCCCGGCCCGGCGAGGCGAGCGAGCGCGCACGTGTGGACTTCTCTTACTCCTCCTCACACTAGACTTGAGGAAGTGGAGAGGACTTCCATATTTAAGTATGACTACCTTCACTTCAACAAGCAAGGTGGTACTAAAGAGTTCCCACATCCCCTCTTGCTCACATGAATGGGCCTTTGAGATTTATTAGGAATTTCACAATTGGTTATTGGGCCAAGCCCATATAAATTCCAACAATCCCCCACCAGATCTCAAATACCCATTTAGAGATTTGCCTGTTCTCACTACTGTTTGATATACCAATGTTTCAGCAGAGTCTGTGAAGTTAAACTTCCGCCTAGAACCTCAAGCTACACTCATCCACAACTTGAACAATGGACTATGCCTTGAATTGCAAGTTTTGTGCGAATAAGCTTTGCTCAAAATCAAACTAGTACCTGGCTACCAATAGCCTTGCTCCGTGGGTGGAGCATATACGTCGTACTCCCTGGTCTCTTCATGAGCTTACTAGAGACCACCCAAGTCTCATAGACTGCGACGTTATACAGTCGAACTTATATAGGTATGTTCTTTCAAGAATGCTCTGTAGGACAGCATCTTCGCTTGTTAAAGCCAATAAAACATGTTAAGGCATTAGCCAACCTACCATACAGTGCCTCAACGCTTTGAGAGTATTGCATCTTCACATAGAGAGGGTTATAATTATACTCTCCTCAGTTTACCAATAGTTTTTCTTCCTAGATCCTAAGTCACGGGATCTCCAATCAAAAAGGTTGGGTTACTGCTACTGTAAACTCATATGGGTCTCAAACCCATCTTCCTTGATGCTATTTCTATCACATTCCGTGATAGCCCTTTGGTAAAGGGATTTGCCAGGTTCTTGTATGTTTGCACATAAGCCACAGTGATTACTCCGGAGTTTCTCAACTTCCTGACTGACTTCAAACATCTTTTAACGTGTCTTGTTGACTTCGCATTATCCTTAGCACTATTTACTTTAGTGATCACTGTTTGGTTATCACAATTCATAAGGATAGTTGGTGTTGGTTTTTCAACCACCGGCAAGTCTGACAAGAGCTCACGCAGCCACTCTACCTCTGTAGAAGCTGTATCCAAAGCAGTAAGTTCTGCTTCCACGGTAGATTTAGTCAAAATAGTCTGTTTACTAGACCTCCATGACACTACGCCACCTCCAAGAGTAAACACATACCCACTAGTGGCATAGATTTGATCAATATCAGAAATTCAGTTCGCATCACTATATCCCTCTAGCACAGCTAGGTGTCCAGAATAGTGAATTATAAAACTCATTGTACCTTTGAGATAACGCAAGACCCTCTCAAGTGCATGCCAATGATTATCACCCGGATTGAACATGTACCTACTCAACTTGCACATGGCAAAAGAGATATCTGGTCTGGTTGCGCTAGCTAGATACATGAGTGAACCAATTATATGAGAATATCTCAATTGATATCTAGCAATTTTCTTATTCTTTCTCAATGTCATACTAGTATCATAAGGTGTTGGAGTAGGCTTGCTATCCATAAAGCAAAAATGGCTCGAGACCTTCTCAACATAGTGAGATTGTGACAAGGTAATCCCACTATCTTTCTTAATCAGCTTAATATTTAGAATTACATCAGCTTCTCCTAGATCTTTCATGTCAAAACTCTTTGACAAAAAAGACTTGACCTCACTAATAATATCAATGTTTTATCCAAAGATTAGAATATCATCAATATATAAATATAATATAACAGATTGGCTCCCACCATGTCAATAATACACACACCTATCAGCTTCATTAACAGCAAAGCCCGCACCAGTTAAAGTAGTGTCAAACTTCTCATGCCATTGTTTAGGTGCTTGTTTCAAGCCATACAAAGACTTCAGTAATCTACACACCTTCTGCTCTTCACCTTTTACTACAAATCCATCTGGCTGATCCATATAAATCTCCTCATCCAACTCTCCATTAAGAAAAGTTGTCTTCACATCCATTTGATGAACGAGAAGACCATATGAGGCAGCCAGAGAAAGTAGCACTCAAATAGTGGTCATTCTAGCAACAGGTGAATAAGTATCAAAGAAATCCTCGCCTTCCTTCTGGGTATAACCCTTAGCCACAAGCCGAGCCTTGTACTTGTCAATAGTACCATCAGGCATAAGCTTCTTCTTGAACACCCACTTACATCCAATTAGTTTAGAACCAAAAGGTAGCTCAGATAACTCCCAAGTTCCATTAGAAAGAATCGAGTCCATCTCACTACGAACAACTTCTTTCCAATCATCTGCATCTGGAGATGTGTATGCCTCTGTAATAGAGGTAGGAATATCATCCACAAGATACATAATGAAATCATCACCAAAGGATTTTGCAATCCTTCGTCTCTTGTTCCTCGCAGGAACTTCATTGCCATTCTCCTCAAGGACTTCTTTAGGTGGTTGCTCAAATGACTCAATAGAAGACTCAATAGGTACAGTAAAATCATGAGCTATCTCAGAGGAAAATCTAGCATTGCTACACATCTTTCATAGGGAATATATTTTCAAAAAAATGTAGCATCACAAGATTCAAAAATTGTATCCACATGCATATCAGGGACTTCAGATTTTACTACTAAAAATCTATAGGCAATGCTATGGTGAGCATATCCTAGAAAGACACAATCCACAGTCTTCGGTCCAAGCTTACGCTTCTTAGAAATTGGGACATTGACTTTCGCCAAACATCCCCACGTGCGCAAGTATGAAAGTGATGGTTTCCTTCCAATCCAATTCTTATATAGAGTTGTCTCTTTATTTTTGTTTAGAATTCTATTCAGAACATGACTCGCAGTTAATAGAGCTTCCTCCCACCATGCTTTAGATAGACCAATAGTGTCTAACATGGCGTTCACCAAGTCAGTCAGCGTGTGGTTTTTCCTCTCGGCAATCCTGTTTGATTCGGGCGAATAGGGAGCTGTCATCTCATGAATAATACAATGTTCCACACAGAACTCATCAAATAATATAGGAAAATATTCACCACCACGATCTGACCTTAGATGTTTAATTTTTCTCTCTAGTTGATTTTCAACTTCAGCCTTATAGATTTTAAAGTAGTCTAGCGTTTCATCTTTAGTTTTAAACAAGTAAACATAGCAAAATCTAGTTGCATCATCAATTAAAGTCATGAAATATCTCTTTCCACCTTTTGTCAACACACCATTCATCTCGCAAAGATCAGAATGTATGAGTTATAGAGGTGCCAAGTTTCTCTCCTCCGCTGTCCTATAAGGCTTTCGAGGTTGCTTAGATTGCACACAACTATGGCACATAGAACCTTTGGCAATAGTGAGATCTGGAATTAAATTCAGGCTAGACAAACATGACATCAATCCAAAGTTAACATGACATAAGCGAGAATGCCAAACACTTGAATTATCATTAATCGTGCCACAAATATGATTCACTGACTTATTACAAAAATATGTCAAAGATAGGCGGAACAAGCCTCCACAATCATAGCTTTTACCAATAAATTGTCCATGCTTAGACATGACTACTTTATTAGACTCTAACACTACCTTAAACCCATCTCTCAATAGAAGGGAGACGCTAACAAGGTTCTTGCGAATAGTAGGGACATGCTGTACGTTCTTCTGCTGCACGACCTTTTCCGAAGTAAACTTCAGATCTACCGTGCCAGCACCACGAACAGAAGCATGTGACCCATTCTCCATCAGGACGGAGGAACCTTAGAGCCCCTGGTAAGAAGAAAACAAAGAGATATCAGCACACACGTGAATATTAGCACATGTATCAACCCACCAACTTGGAGATTAAAACACTGAAAGTACAGTAGGAAAATTACCATACCCGTCATCAGCACTGCTAGCAGTCATGAGGTGAACTTTCTTTTTCTCTTTCTTGTTCGCTCGCTCCGAACAATCTTTAGCAAAATGACCAAGCTCTCCACACGCGAAGCAAGGTAGCTCTGCTTTGTCTTTCTTCTTCTTCTTGAAGGCAGTATTTTGTTTGGCATTGAAAGCAGGTTGCTTAAGCTTTCCCTTGTTCTTGCAATGGTTTTTCTGGATAAAGTGGGCGCTAGATTTTTTCTCATTCCCCTTCTCAATGTTATCTTTAGCCTGAGCTTTTTCCTCGACATCAAGAGATGCTATCAGGTTTTCAACTGATATTTTCTGTCTCTTGTGTTTGAGAATTGTGACGAAATTCTTCTATGAAGACAATTTAGCAATAATGTACCCAGCCACAAACTCATCGGGTAACACTCATTAAAGGAGTTCAAGTTCCTTAGCCAGACGTTGAATCTCATGAACTTGCTCGACTACTGATTTATTAGCAACCATCTTGTAGTCATTAAAGCTCTCCATGGTATACAACTCTTTGTCTGCATCTGAAGCACCATAAGTAGCATTCAGATGATCCCATAGAGCCTTTGCGTCTCTTAAGTGCATCATAGAATCGAATAGATAATTTGAAAGCACATTACGCACAGCTTCCACAAAGATATCATTAGCTTCCTGGAATTTTCTCTCATCTTCATCAGAGATGTTTCCCTCAGGCATGCCATCTTTGACCCAGAAAACTTTTATGGCAGTAAGCCAATCAGTGACCTTGACAGACCACCTTTTAAAATGCGTACCAAAAAACTTTTTCGGCCTCAGCGCGTCAACAAAACTAGCCATAGATAATTCTGGAAACGACCTATTATAAGGTTTTTGGATTATTAAAGAATTAGACAATTTCTAGATTAAAAGCATGATTAAATCTAGAACATAAATCATGGCAAATATATGAACTAGATTAAACATGTATGGCATACTAATATAGCAGATCAGCATATTCCACAGCATCAACATGACAAGTATTGATAGTTCAGCAGATAGATTAGATTGTACGAACGTCAAAATTAGATCAAGAGAATTATACCTTTCAGTTGTAGTAGTAGTAGATGGTGTTGAAGATGTAGCTGACGGTGGTGATAGAGCGAGATCGCTGATGTCGATGTTGAAGTCGTCGTCGAAGTCATCGATGAGAGGCGGAGGAGTATTCTTGATGACCCCGCGAGCTCTAGCACGACGAAGCCGACGCGCCGATGCACCCTTCGGAAGACGAGCCGTTGTGGAAGCTTTGGGAGCAGTCGCGCGAAGAACGCTTCCCAAAAACCTTATTCGCCTTCTCTGGTGCAGGATCGCAAAGACGAGGGTTCCGGAGACCTGCTCACCCGATCGCTAGTGCACGCAAGCGATCGGACTGGAGTAGCTACAGCGGCGGCGCAATAGCGAGTAGAGGCAAAAACCCTAGCTAAACTGGATACATTTTGGCGTGGTCGGCAGGTTGCTTATATAGTCCTGTCTAACCAATCTCATTCCGCGATCACGATCTAAATTGATTTAGGACTCTTAAATTGTAACCGATTAGGACTCATGCAACTTGAAGGCCAAGAAACCAAAAACGAAAACAACAAAAGGAGATCGCGCTCCCTCAAGGCGAGGAGCCGGATTTCGGCGGACCATTCACGCAGGTGCCGCGCACCCGCGCCCTTCGCCCCGCTCTGCCCCTCCCGGCGAGGCGAGCGAGCGCGTGTGGACTTCTCTTACTCCTCCTCACACTAGACTTGAGGAAGTGGAGAGGACTTTCATATTTAAGTATGACTACCTCCACTTCAACAAGCAAGGTGGTACTAAAGAGTTCTCACATCCTCTCTTGCTCACATGAATGAGCCTTTAAGATTTATTAGGAATTTCACAATTGGTTATTGGGCCAAGCCCATATAAATTCCAACAGCAAGCAATCCAACTACGTAGGTCTCTGCGTGGGCGGGCTTGCTACCAGTGGGTGCGAAGAATTGGTTCCAATGAATTTGGTCCCAGACAAGAATACAACTACGGGTTACGTGTTGTTTAACTAAATTTCTAGTAAATACTATTCATATTTATAGCTCCAAAATAATTTATTATAAAAATACATTGCATAATTAATCTAATAATATTTATTTGATATCATAAATATTGATATTTTTTATCTATAATTGATCGAACTTAGGCCCTATTTAGTTCCTAAAATTTTATAAAAATTTTCAAGATTCTCCGTCACATCGAATCTTTAGACACATGCATGAAGCATTAAATATAGATAAAAAAATAAAACTAATTACACAGTTTAGACGAAATTCACGAGACAAATCTTTTAAGTCTAATTAGACCATGATTGGACACTAATGGCCAAATAAGAATGAAAGTGTTATAGTACCATTTTCCAAAAAAATTCGCGAACTAAACAAGGCCTTAGGATCCTAAATCATGATGTTGTGCTAAAATTGTATTCTTTTCTGGACAGAGTAAGTTATTAGAAAATATGCTTTTATATATCATATGAATTGGAGTCTTAAATGTTGGTACTACTTTTTTTTTAGAAAAAAACTTAGTTAAACGTATTTAAAAGGACTTGCTTTGGCATTGCAGGGTCACGTCGCTCGTCGAGCCGCCCGGCCCGGGTTGCCGCTGGGATACTTGCACGCAACGTTAGAGCTGTTTGGCAAGGCTCATAGGGGCTCCAGCTCCTCCTGAACCTACTATTATAGCATGGAGTTGTTTTTCTCTCTCTTCGTGAAATGAACTAGGAGGCTGAGGAAACCATGTTTTCTAGCTCCTCCGGCTCTGTCTCCTTTGGCACTGTAGCATGGAGCCGGAGCCAGAAAGAGCCCTACCAAAGAGGCCCTTAGCCTGCAAGACAAGACTAGCAGCGGATGCGCCGTGCAGTCGTCATTGCCGGGCGAAGACAGGGGGCAGGGGCCTAGGCCCCTATGAACGTGAATTTTCCACTAATTTTTTAAAATGTACATAAATTTTAAAAATCCAACACAGTTGCCTTCCCTAACATTTAAAAAATCAACTTTCTGGCTCCACCGCTGTGCACTTCGCTCCTGTCGCTACCGCTCTCTAGTCCTATATTATAGAGCTGCTCCTGCAGGCATCGGCCATCGGCAGGCAACCACACACTAGTCACTCAGCAATGGACCACGTCACCATCTCTATTCCTCCTCAGTACTACTGTCGTCGTCACCTCATCACCCTCATCTTCCTCTTCCTCCTCGCCCACGCTCGCAGCCGCAACAACCAGGCCGGTCGCCGCCCACCCGGCCCGCCAACCCTGATCTTCATCGCTAAGTTCCCGGCGCAGCAGCGCTCCATCTTCGACCAGGCCCCGCTACTCCGCGACCTCCACGAGCATTACGACCCCGTCATATCGCTACGCCTCACCCGCACGCTCCTTGTCTTCATCGCCGACCGCTGCCTCACACACCGAACCCTCATCCAGGACGTACGGCGCCACCTTCGCCGACCACATGTCGTCGGTCGACCCAGCAACTAGCCTCTTCACTGTCGGGGGCGGAGTGGTCAGCACCGCACCCTATGGCGCCTACTGGCGCCTCGTGCGCCGCAACCTCGCTAGCCAGGCACTGCTACCCACCCATGTTGCCGTCTTCACGCTCGCTAGGTGGTGGGTGTGCGACGGCCTCATGGATAGCCTTCGCCGTTAGAGCGCGGCCGCTGACGGGGACGCCATCACGCTAAGGCCGCTCTTGCGGCGTGCCATGTTCCTGTTCTTGGTCATCATGTGCTTCAGCACGTGGCTCGCCACGGAGGCTCTGGAGGAGATCGAGAGGCTGCTACACCAAGTGCTCGTGTCGCACACCACATTCCCCTTGTTCGCCTTCTTCCCTGCGGTCATCAGGCACCTGTTCCGCAGCCGGTGGGAGGCGAATGTCGCAGTGCGCCGGAGAGGCAGGAGGAGTTGGGGGGCACAGGCCCCCTTATGAACGTGAGTTTTTTAATGTTGGTATATTTTAACGCACACAGATAAAACCGCAAGCGTACGGATACCGATGTAGCACTTTACCGGAAAGTATTCTAGAGTATCGAAATCAAGGAAACGTGTGTGAAATTAACTAAGTCTAGCTCAACCCGGAGTAGCAACAAGGCTTAAGATAAATAGGAGCGTAGAGGGGATCACTAGGGTTTTCTAGTTCTAACTTGGGTAAGTTATGTCTTCTACTATTCAGCTGAGACATTACTAAGGAAACACAAGCAGAATATGTTTTCCTATAGTAACCAGGTCCTGCTCGACCTACAAATGGGAGATGGTCTACAAAGGACTCAACAAGGTTTTATGGCCACCCTTGCGATCTACCACCGATCCAGAATGTAGAGCACATCCACGAGTAACCGAGTCTAAGCACCATACTTACACTATGAATACTACTCTAACCCAAGATCGATAAGGATTAAAGCACTAAAAAAGAGTCACAAACCTGATGAACAATATAAACATGATACTTACTTGAATTAGAAGTTGATTACCAAAGAAATCTTAGAAGCAAGCACAAATAAAACTTGATTCCACCAGGGTACAAGCCATAGAGAGAGCACCGACATGCCGACACTTCCTCCAAACTCTTCCCCCACTCTCTATCTCACTATTTCTATTTACAAAGGCTGGATCCTAACTTGGAGGACTAATCTTCTCTTCATTGCTGGCTCTGATCCTGATGATGAGGATGTGAATTAGGGTTTCAGGATGCTCTGCTGGAGGAGGTATAGGGGAGTATTTATAAGGGGAACCAGGAGTCCTGTGGGCCCATGAATCCATGGTAACGTCAAATTTGGACCCTCGAATTGAACCGACCTTGAACAACGGTGTACATTTGATCTTTAAGGTGGTGGAGAACCGACATAGCGAGAAGAGGCTGCCAGGTGGGGCACACTGGTCAGCCGGCCCCACACCCTGACAAGATGGCGCGGGTCTCGGTCAGTTGTCTTCTGGATGGTTCTAGAGTCTTCCCAAGTCGGTTTCGTCACGGAATAACGATTAGGTCCACCTTGACGGTTTTCTGATTAAATCCTCCTGCAGTCATGAAATCGCCAAAACTCATGGAACTCATTAGTTTTAAACACTACACCTATGTTGGTGATCCATTTTAATCAATTATGTAGGGTATATTGACGGTTTATGATTGACATTAACTATCATCAACATCCACTAAATTTTTTAAAATTCAAATAAATTTTAAAAATTCAACATTGTTGCCCCCCTAACATTCAAAAAATCAACTTTCTGGCTCCGCCGCCGTGCACTTCACTCCTTTCGCTGCTCCTCTCTAGTCCTATATTATAGAGCTACTCTGGAGGCATCGGCCATCGCAGGCAACCACACACTAGTTGCTCAGCAATGGTGACCGAGGCCTCCATGCCGTCGTCTCTGTTCCTCCTCGGTACTACTATCGTCGTGACCCTCATCTTCCTCTTCCTCCTCGCCCGCGCCCGCAGCCACAACAACGAGGCCAGTCACCTCCTGCTCGGCCCGCCGGCCCTGATCTTCATCACCAAGTTTCTGGTGCGGCGGCGCTCCATCTTCTACCAGGCCCCGTTGCTCCACGACCTCCACGAGCGCTATGGCCCCATCATATCGCTAGACCTCACCCGCATGCTCCTCATCTTCGTCGCCGACCGCCGCCTTGCACACCAAATCTTCGTCCAGGACGACGCCACCTTCGCCGACCGCACTCCGCTGGTCGACCCCGCGACTAGCCTCTTGACCGCCGGGGGCCAAGCGGTCGGCACCACACCCTACGGCGCCTCGTGCACTAGGTGCGCCTGGTACAGTGGTCGGTACCGTCAGGGGGCTTGGCCTGCCATGAATGGCGGTGTTCTCCATGATCGAATTGAGTATACATGTTTTGTATTAATAGACCGTAATGTTTTTCTAAACTTTTTCCAGATTATCATCTGGGTCGATCTATTACATTAATTATTAATTCAACTTTTAAAGTAGTTGACTTAAAGTGTGAATTTAGTTCCATATATAGGTGGACCCAGAGTGAACTTAGAATGAACCACTTTATTTAAAAGTAAGTATATCAGTTGAAGCTTAGACGATAACACTGCAGGATTATTCAGCTCAGCCAGTACTTAGGCCCCGTTCGGCTGTACTGATAAGCCGGCTGAAAAACACTGTTGGCTGATTTCTTGTGAGAGAAAAATATTGTTCCGACTGAAAAAAAAACAAGCTGAAAAAGACGGATTATAAGCCGAATGAACAGGGCCTTAGTAGTCAGTAAAAGTGGCGGCGGCCCTTGCTAATATGGGCCAAGGCTGCACCATTTGAGTGAGTGACTGGCTGGTATTGGGATGCCTCACAAACCAGCTAGGAAGTAGGAACTACAACTCCCTTGTTTTTATTCAGTTTTGTAATTTCTATTCTATGGCTAGCTAGCATGGCTCCTGTGGAATTTCGTGTAAATAAATTAAAAGAAAAAATACTCCTATTTACGAGTAGAACGGACAAGAAAGCGGCGGTCGAAACCTGCAAGGGGATTGAAATCCTGTGACGTACAGCAGCAACCGCCAGGTGTGGTCCTTTTGGGCTTTGACCTCATTATTTTGATGGACGATATATTTGTGTATTAATTAATTGTTTACCGAGTGCTGGCCAGGGCGCACCGTGTGCCTATATATAGCAAGCTATAGTATCTGTTACAAATATTAATCTTATATTAATCTCACCCTTATGTCATCTTTGTAACCTAAGGTTAAATGACATCTTATGGCTGGTTTATGGCTTTCATAGCTCCCATATTATTGATGTCATAAAGCTGTATATATACATAAGAAAGATGAATGAAAACTTGGTCTTAAGCTCTATTCTCTGGTCACTTACCATTCTTTCCGCTTGTAATAGTTTCCACGCCCGTAACCGATGCCTTTTGGTTCCGGCGTCCGCCGAAGCTAGAGTACCTTTCTCTCCGATCTCCACGTCCTCGCTCGGCAAAGCCTTGGCCTCGATCGCGTCGAGTCGCGTCGAGCTGGAGCCGCGGAACTGCGGAAGGGGAGAAAAGGCGCGCGGCTAGTGAGGTCCCCGTGTGCCCGCACCCCACACACGTTCGATCCCCGCACGCCTGGATATGGACAAACAAAGGCCCTGCCGCAAGGCGCATTGCGGAAGCGCCCGCCGCCGTGACGACGTAAAAGCGCGCGATCGATCCAGGCCCACCCAGCCGAGGGTCAGTTGGGTCATTCGCTGGGCTTCCGAGGGGGCAGCAAACGCAAACCGGCCGGCGATCACTATGGACTCACCATCGTGTCACACCTTTTTCTTTTCTTTTTTTTTCTTTCGCAATGCGCGTGCTGTGCGGCCAGGCAAAGCCCACCGCCGGCGACAACGACTTGTTGGAATGAGCTCTCCACCGAGTGGCCCAACGGTCACTTGGGCCCTTGGTCACGCGTCTTGATCGGGGGCGCCCAACCCTAAATGGTTGGTGGGCCCCCGTCACACTGCGCTATAAAAACAGGTGGGGGCCGGCGGCTCGAGATACGAGGTTCGCCTGAGCCGCACTCCCCACCAACAAATCCTAATCTCGATCTAAGAGAGGGGCGCAGCCAGTGACGGGAAAACGCCACCGACCGCGCCGCCACTCACCTCCGCCTCCACTCCGTCACCACATCTCCACATCGCCGATCCACTGCACCGAGATGGCCGGCACCAGCTCTAGCTCCATCGTCACTGCTCTTCCTTCGGATGGTTTGCACACACCCTAATCCCCTCTCTCTCTACCTCTCGAATCCGGTAGGCCTCATACTAGGTTCTTGTTATTTATACCCGAAATGCAAAAAGTTCTACCCCATGAGATCCTAAAGTACAACAATGGTATCGGACGCCTACTTAGGTGTAGATCTAGCCCTTGGGGAAAAGAAAGAAAAGAAAACAACACCGATTTCAAATCGGAAAGAGATTCACCAAATGAAACCCTAACCCTAGAATCTCAAATCCTAGCAAAGATGAGGATGAACACGGGGTCATACCTGGCCCTTCAACCCGCTGGCGGCATCGCCACCGCGCGGGAAAAGACCGCGTCGTCGGCCCTCGCTGGCGTGCGGGTGCACGGTCGAACCACGCCACCGTGCAAGCTCGGTCCGCAAAGGGCACCACCGTGGCTCCCCTCAACAGTGCCGCGCGTGGCTTCGGCCGCACGCGTGCGCTGGCGAGAGGTGCAGCGGCAGAGCCGCCACCTCCACTTCCTACTCTGGCCGCCATGCGCGGCTGCTGACTGCATGGATAAAAGAGAGTAGGGAGGGAGAAAGAAGAGGACGCTAGGTGGACGGATCTACTCCGGAGGATCTCCTCCTCGACGACGCCGCCGGTCGCCATGGGCACCGCCACTGTGGCTGCTGCTTGCGGGGAAATAGGAAGGGAAGAAATGGAAATGGAAATGGTTACGGTTTGGGATGGAGGCCGGCTGCGGTCACGCGTTTTCATCGTCCGATCTCGACGGTGAGCCGTCGGATGCAGATGGACAGTCACGATCATAATGGGCTTGTTTCGGCCCAGGCGGGCAAGCGCGGTGGGCTGAATTGCCAGCCCAGGCCCAGGTTGCGGCCTGGGCGCGGCTGCCTCGCCGATCGAGCGAGTAGGCTGGGTCGGCATGCGCGCGGCTGGGCCGAAATGAAGACACAGTCAAGCACTCAGATTTCATTTAAATTTTTCCAGAAGCAAATTTTGATGTATTTTAAAAGAATTTGAATTGAATTTGATGCATATTTTCTGTACAAAATTTATCCAACGATATTTTTTGTTCAGTTAACAGTAAAGTTGCTTCTGGAAAATATTATCATGAGAATTTTATTCAAAGTTTCCGCTGCGTACTTAATGTTGTTAATTTCATTATTAAATTCGAACCAACGGGAGGATTTAATTTTGAAAATAGATAAATTTACAGAATATTATAATATTGTTATTATTCTGACCAACGTTGGTTAATAGCAGTATTATGATGTTATTATGTGGTTTTGTCATGCATTAATTCTATTTCTGCTCAACGGTGATCTAGAATTAGTGTAAAAAGGATAATTTTGTATGTTTTAATTTTGACCAACGTTGGAATTAAAGCATGCATTTATTTTTTGGTACTTATTTTCTCACTCTATATGATTTGTGTTTACAGGAGGTTACTCTTTGATGGGGTTTATCAAAGATATTCCACCCCTCAAAGGTGACAACTACACCGAATAGAAAAAGAAAATTAACCTCGCTTTCGTCTTGGCCGAGGTGGACTGGGTGGTCACCACACCATGCCCTACTGAACCAGTGGCACCGGTGAGGGACGCCAGTGAGTCTGATGCTGAATGGTAAAAGAAAGAAAGGGACCATACTCCCATACAGATGACATATGACCTATAAAAGCAAAAGTGGGTCAATGCCAACAAAAAGTGTGTTGCTGTCATAAAGAACACAATTGAGCCTACCATAATGGGCTCAATCCAAGAGTGTGACACTGTCACAGAGTACTTGGAAAGGATAAAAAGTCAGTTCTATGGCTCTTCAAAAACATATGCTACTCAGCTGATAAAGCAGCTGGTATCAGAAAGATACACTGGAGGTGGACATGGCAATGACATAAGAGAGCACATATCAAAAATGAACCATTTGAACAACAAGGTAAAACCAATGGATCTGGCTCTTACGGAAGAGTTTCTTGTCCATATGATTTTTTCTTCTTTACCAAAAGAGTTTGACACATTTGTTGTCAACTACAACATTCAGCCCAAGAAATGGGATCTAGAACGTTGTATGACAATGTGTGTGCAAGAGAAAGAGAGAATAAAAACCGCCAATGGTGGTACTTTCAATTTTGTTAAAGATAACAAAAGAAAGAATTTCAATGTCAGTGCCAACTCTCCCTTAAAGCCAAAGGGCAAGGGTCCCATGCAGCATCAGCCTCAGCAAAACAGGTTTGCAGTGAATAAAGATCAGTACCTCTACTGCAAGAAAGAGGAACATTACAAGAAAGATTGTCCTGAATTCTTAAAGATGATCATGGCAAAGAAAGGTGAGAACATTATTACGTTCATAAATGAATCCCTGTATGTACAATATTCGAAATCTACTTGGTGGATTGACTCAGGTGCAACTGTTCATATTGCTAATTCATTACAGGGATTTCGTTCGACGAGGGCTACGCAAAGAATTGAAAGACACGTTAAAGTCGCGAATGGAGTTCAAGCAGATGTTGAAGCTGTTGGCGATGTTCCTTTACAGCTTGCTGATGGTTTTATTCTTTTGCTTAGAAATGTTTTATTTGTTTCTTCATTACAAAGAAACTTGATTAGTGTATCATGTTTGGACAACGATGGATTTGATTGCTATTTTGGAGATGGCAAATGTGAGATGTTGTGTAATAATGAATGTGTTGGCCTTGCTTTTCAAAAGCAAGATCTTTATTTGTTATCACTTTATGAAAATGTGAATTCCGTATGTGATGCGAATGAAAACGTATCCTCGTTTGTGAATACAAATAGAAAACAAAAGAGAACTCAAGATGCGTCGTCGAAATTATGGCACTTTCGTTTAGGCCATATTTCGAGGGGGAGAATAGAGAGACTAGTTAAGAATGATATTCTTCCTCCATTAGAGTTCTCAGACCTTAAACAGTGTAGAGAATGTATTAAAGGAAAATACACAAAATAAATTAAAAAGGATGCTAAACGAAACACATGAATTCTACAGATAATTCACACAGACATCTGTGGTCCTTTTCCTGTGAAAAGTGTGGATGATTTCGACTCGTTCATAACATTCACAGATGATTACTCCCGTTATAGTTACATTTATCCAATTAAAGAAAGAAATGAAGCGTTGGATAAATTTAAAATATTTAAGGCTGAAGTTGAAAATCAGCACAATTTAAAGATTAAAGTGGTCCGGTCTGATCGTGGTGGGGTGTACTACGGTCGGCATACCCCATATGGCCAAGTTCCTGGACCCTTTGCAAGGTTTCTACAGAAAAATAGCATAGTAGCCCAGTATTCTACACCGGGCGAACCTCAGCAGAACGGAGTAGCTGAGAGGCGTAACCGTACCTTGATGGATATGGTGCGTAGTATGATGAGTTACTCTGACTTGCCATTGAGTCTATGGATGGAGGTGTTAAAAACCGACATTCATATTCTAAATAGAGTACCAAGTAAAGCGGTGCCCAAAACACCATATGAGTTGTGGACAGGAAGAGAACCCTCACTAAAACACTTACGTGTGTGGGGGAGTCCTGCTGAGGCAAAAATGTTTAACCCAAATATTGGGAAGCTAGATCCCAAAACAGTTAGCTGCCATTTTATTGGCTATCCTGAAAAGTCAAAAGGTTTTTGTTTCTATTGTTCAGACAGATACACAAAATTTGTAGAAACGAGACACGCTGTTGTCTTAGAGGATGAAATGATGAGGGGGAGCATGGTGGCTCGAAAAATTGTTTTTGAGGAGAAGCGGGTATGTGTGCCCACTCCGATGATTCAGGAACCATTCTTTGAACTACCTGTTCTTGTTGCACCAACAGTGCCAGATACTGTAGTGCCAACACCTGTTGTTAGTTCTCCTGTGGTGACAGTAAATAATGATGAGGAACCTGTCCTTCAGGAACCTATACAAACTGATGCCACAGATGAGGGGGAGCAACAACAGCCCCAAACTGAAGATGTGCCAAATGTGGAGGCCCCGAGAAGGTCCCAAAGAGTTAGAAGATCAGCTATACCTGATGATTATGAGGTGTATAACACTGAAGAATTTCAAATGGAGGGTGATCCCACTTCATTTGAAGAAGCCATGAGAAGCGATAATTCATCCAAGTGGCTTAAGGCCATGGAAGATGAAATAAAGTCAATGAGTACCAACAAAGTTTGAGACTTAGAACATATTCCTAAAGGAGCCAAGATAGCAGGCTGTAAATGGGTCTATAAGACAAAACGTGACTCCTAAGGGAATATTGAAAGGTTTAAAGCGTGACTTGTGGCAAAATGTTTCACACAAAGAGAAGAGAATGATTACAATGAGACGTTTTCTCCAGTCTTATGTAAAGATTCCTTCAGAATTATAATGGCATTAGTGGCACACTATGATTTAGAGTTACATCAGATAGATATAAAAACGACATTCTTGAATGGGGATCTGGAGGAAAATGTTTACATGGCTCAACTGAAAGGTTTTGTCGTGGAAGGAAAAGAACGAATGGGATGCCGCTTAACGAAATCGATTTATGGGTTAAAGCAAGCTTCAAGACAATGGTATTTGAAGTTTGATAGAACAATAAAGAATTTTGGGTTTAAAGAAAATGTTGAGGATAATTATGTTTATGCAAAGTTTAAGAATGGAAGGTATATCTTCCTAATACTGTACGTAGATGATATCTTACTTGCTATTAGTGATGTCCATCTACTACTGGAGACAAAGAAGTTTTTATCTTCAAAATTTGATATGAAAGATCTTGGTGAAGCGTCTTTTGTTTTGGGCATAGAGATTCACCGAGATAGAAGTGAAGGGGTATTAGGACTATCACAAAAGACATACATAGAAAAAGTTTTAAATAAATTCAGTATGCATAAATGTAGTGCCTCACCTGCACCCATGGTCAAGGGCGACAGATATGGGGATTTTCAATGTCTAAGGAACCAATACGAGCTCAATCAAATGAAAGTGGTTCCATATGCTTCTGCTGTCGGAAGCCTACAATATGCTCAAGTGTGCACGCGCCCTGACTTAGCTTTTGTTACCGGGTTGGTTGGCAGATTTCAAAGTAATCTAGGAATTGAACACTGGAAACTGGTAAAGAAAGTCTTGCGATATTTGCAAGGTACGAAAGGTCTCATGTTGACGTACAGAAAATCAGATTCTCTCCAGATAGTGGGGTATTCGGATTCTGATTATGTGGGGGATGATAGAAAATCCACGTCAGGATATGTGTTCACTCTCGCAGGAGGAGCAATTTCGTGGAAAAGCTCAAAACAAACCGTCACTACATCGTCCATAATGTATGCCGAGTTTGTAGCGTGTTATGAGGCAACGGGGCAGGTGAACTGGCTAAAGAAGTTCATACCC
Organism: Saccharum hybrid cultivar R570; assembly: GCA_038087645.1. Lineage (NCBI taxonomy): Eukaryota > Viridiplantae > Streptophyta > Magnoliopsida > Poales > Poaceae > Saccharum > Saccharum hybrid cultivar. The sequence goes on along the minus strand of JAQSUU010000191.1, from coordinate 898,644 downwards.
GGTTTGAAGGTGGTCGACAGCATACATAAGCCACTAAAGTTATACTGCGATAATAATCCAGCAGTACAGTACGCTCACAACAATAGGTCAAGTGGTGCTGCCAAACACATTGACATAAAGTATTATGTTATGAAGGATAAAGTCCGAGATCAAATTATAAATCTTGAGCATATAAGCACTGAAAAGATGCTCGCGGATCCGCTTACAAAAGACTTACCACCCAACGTGTTCAGAGAACATGTAGCTGGCATGGGTTTAAGGGAAAGCCTATGATTCCTAAACTGTAATAAAGGGCCCAAAAGTTAAAGTAACTGTTTCGGATCAGAGACATGCATTGTAGCTGTCAAATCTATCGTCGATTGACCGTGACGATGAAACATGCTCTCTGCATTTATCTGTAATGGAACGAGTAAAATGAAAAGTGTTAAAGTTAAAGGTTAAAGTGAAAGGTGAGATCAAGGGGGAGAATGTTGGAATGATCTCTCCACCGAGCGGCCCAACGGCCACTTGGGCCCTTGGTCACGCGCCCTGATCGGGGGCGCCCAACCCTAAATGGTTGGTGGGCCCCCGTCACACTGCGCTATAAAAACAGGTGGGGGCCGGTGGCTCGAGATACGAGGTTCGCCTGAGCCGCACTCCCCACCAACAAACCCTAATCCCGATCTAAGAGAGGGGCGCAGCCAGTGACGGGAAAACGCCACCGACCGTGCCGCCACTCACCTCCGCCTCCACTCCGTCACCACATCTCCACATCGCCGATCCACTGCACCGAGATGGCCGGCACCAGCTCCAGCTCCATCGCCATTGCTCTTCCTTCGGATGGTTTGCACACACCCTAATCCCCTCTCTCTCTCTCTATACCTCTCGGATCCGGTAGACCTCATACTAGGTTCTTGTTGTTTATACCCGAAATGCAAAAAGTTCTACCCCACTGATCTACTCCATGAGATCCTAAAGTACAACACGACTCGCCCGAACCGTTGCAGTGGATCCACTCATATTCTTCTCCATCGATCCCAAGAAGAGACTGCTCTGCTATGCTCTGGCGACACCACACGGAATAAGGCCCGGTTTAGATGCCGGATTCGGGTTGCCACGAATCACTGTTGAACACTGTAGCAATTTTGTTTTTATTTGATAATAATTGTTCAACCATTGATTAATTAAGCTCAAAATATTCGTCTCGCATAGTACAACAAAGTTGTACAATTAGTTTTTGATTTCTTCTATATTTAGTACTTCATGTGACGGCATGTTGATATGATGGAGAATCTTCTTTTTTATAGTAAAATTTAGAGTGAATTTAGGTATCTAAACAAGACCTAAGATCATTTTCGGGATCAGGACGCCTGCAGCTATCCATCCCTGCATCACGCTCCTGCTGCAAAGCTCCTTTTTAAAATTAAATTACTGCTGATAGCGCTATATAACATATTCCCGCTATTAGTTTATTGCTTATTATCGCATCCTTAATCTAGCTCGAATCTACTACTGCCTGGTAGGCGAGAAAAAAAAGAGAAGAAAGCAGCTTTCGGCTAATTCCATTCCATTGCTACTGGACAGGAACTTCGCCTAATTAATACTGTATAATAAGGGCATGTTTGGTTTGTGTGTTAAAGTTAACAAATATTGTAGCACTTTCGTCTTATTTGACAAAAAGTTTCCAATTTTGGACTAATTAGGCTTAATAGATTCATCTCGTAAATTATTCCTAATCTGTGTCGACATGCATGCAATTAGTCTACATTTAGTACTCCATGCATTTGCCACAACATTGATGTGATGGGAGTTAAACTTTAACACGTCGTAACCAAACCGAGCCTAATCTGATTCCAGGCAGCCACTTTTACTGTGGCGCTGATTGCTGTCACTGGATGAGTAACTGCATGCCTTTCCGCCCCTGTGACTATAGTTTTCCAGATGGGCCGCCCGGCACGGCACTAGCACGGGCACGCTTAGGCACGGCACGGCAAGGCACGGGCACGATCGGCACGGTAGCCCGCCGTGCCGTGCCTGATAGTGCCACCGTGCCGAGTTGGCAGCCCAGGCACGACCCTATCAGGTCAGAAACGTGTCGTGTCGTGCCGTTTGGCCTGGTGGCACTACAGTGCCCGTGCCAGCCCAGGTACTAAGGCAGAATCACAGTACCATATTCAAAGTGCACCCTTTCCAAGGAGTCGTCAGGGAGGTCGCGCACCCTCTCCATCTACTCGGCCATGGCAGTCACACTGGCCTCTGTCTCCATCTCAGAGACAGAGACAGAGGGAGCGGACGGCTTTCTACTCACGGGCCCTAGCCCTAGCCTCAATTGGCTGCCATAACAGAGCAAACAAGAAGCAGATTAGAGAAAGAAGACTTTAGATCAGATCAGAAATGAAGAAGAACAAAGGAGGAGTAGCAGATCTGAGCTAGTGATTACCTGGCAGTCGACGGCGACGGAGAAGCTTGAGCTTGAGCAGATCCGAGCAGCAGCGGATCAGCAGACCTGAAGAAGAAGAAGAACAGAGTGTTAGAACAGAGACAGAGAAGAAGAAGAAGAAGTGAAGAACAGGGGCGGCTCGGAGCTTACCTGCTTCGTTGGAGCTCCGGCTCCGTCGATGCCGCTGCCGCTGCCGGAGGCCGAGACGAAGGGGTGGGGACGGCGTCGATCCGCCGTCGCCCTCCCCCTTGCCCCTGTTGGACTCCCTTCGTCTTCTCCACGGCTGACGCGCGACTCGAGACCTCAGCTCAGCGGCGACCGGTGCATGGGGTGGGGAATGAAATGAAATTAGGGTTGAGTTGGGGGAGAGAGGCCGGTTGGGGCGGCTTATATAGCAGCCATTCCCAACCCTAATCGGTGGGCGGCTGAGATGCAGTCATGGCTCTGATCCAACAGCTCTTATTCATCCTCGTGCCGTTAGCGGGCCAGGCCCAAAATCGTGTTGTGCCGCGTGCTGGCCCATGGGCCAAATGCCAGGCCCAGGCACGGGCACGGGGACGGGTCGTGCCAGGCACGGGCATGGGTTGTGCGTGCCTGGGCCGTGCTTTCCAGTGTCGTGCCTGGGCGGCCCAGCGTGCTCGGCCCAGTTGGAAAACTTTGCCTGTGACTGTGAGAGTACACGGTACTCCTATCTCCCTTTGGCTGTGTTTAGTTCCACCAAAAACGTACTATGCAAAAAAAAAATTCCCCGTCACATCAAACTTGTGATACATGCATGGAGTACTAAATGTAGATGAAATAAAAAAACTAATTGTACAGCTTGGTTGTACTTTGCAAGACGAACGTTTTGAACCTAATTAGTCAACGGTTGGACATTATTTGCCAAATAAAACCAAAACGTGCTGCAGTACTTTTTTCACCCTTTTCAGGGAACTAAACACACCCTTTCTCTTCTTCCTGTCCTAGTGTCCTCTATGATTCAGTACTTCTTTTTTCCTTGTCTCGATGTGGGAGAATCACCAGCTTATCAAATCGTCCGTAGATAGAATCTTATCTTCTTTTAGCGACAGCGGTGCTCCAGGAAAAATCTCGTAAAAGCCTCTTGGAAAAGGGACGTGTGCCTTACCCATTGGCCGGAAAAGGAGCATTTGTACCAAACAAAAATCCACACGGAAATATCGTTATTTCAGACCTTATATTAATTATACTCCTGCAAAACCGTTAAAACGGGCCATTATTGAATTTAGTGTTTAATAAAAGCATAATTACGTGACCATTTTTATACCTCCCATGAAAAAGTTGTATAGATTATTTTTTAAAAAACATGTACATAATTTTGCAGATTTTATTGGTTTGTCATCCTTTTCCCCCCAATGGATAATGGATAGTGCTTCTTTTGATACAACAAGAGAAAATGTATAGATAGAATCACAGGAAGCCACTTGGCAGCCTTCCTCCATTTTGTATGGAGGATATGGACACATCTGTTGTCCTTAAGGTGTAAAATCTTAGAATAATCCAAAGGAGAAAGTAGCAATGGTCGAGTGAGGTTAGTATTTATTAGGGTTTTGAGCTGTCAGGGATGAACATGGGCTGCTGAGACTAGCAAAAGAGAGTTGGGAATGGGAGCAAAGGAGCCAAACCTAGGGAGGAAAAAACTCCCATGAAGAACTAAATGTCTTATTCAAATAACATCTCCATAGATTGCTCACCTAGGAGATTTGAGCTTCCAAACTAGCCCGAAGCGGGACGAAGAACAACAGTTTGGTTGCATTAAGAGCTAGACCGCAAAGTAGAATGGTCAGAGGGAGATGGAGGCAACAGAAGTGAACCCAACTAAAACACGAGGACGCTTTAGACATGAAGCTTAGCTAATGATGCAACTAATAAAAAAGAAAGAATAAGAGAAAGGGTTAATCCCACACACACACCCTTAATGAGATAATTACTCTTCACCCACGCCTTGACTTGGTCTAATCTTCGTCTTGCTTTGGTCAACACCATCTAGGGCTCTAGGCGGGCGCGCAAGCACTTGGTAATCGGCCGTCGAGAACGAGCGGGACACACGTTGAGATACTCCATGGACATTACTTTGCATGAGCGAAATTTGTTAGAAACTAGTCCTGTTCGCTTGGCTGAAAAGTCATGGCTGAAAGTATTGTTCGCTGATTTGTTGTGAAAGAAAAACATTGTTCGTTAGCTAAAAAAGTACGGCTTATAAGACAGGCGAAGAGGAAATGTGATTGGGCAGTAACCGTTCGTGCCCAGCTCATCATGGCCCCATCATCAGGTATTGTATTTTCAGAAAAGAAAAAAAAAACAAGCAGGGAACATCCTGGGCGGGGGCGGGGGCGAGACGGCGAGTATATAACCACCACCTGCCGCCCGCTATGCTGCCCACACTTGTCACGCAAAGTGAAGGCACGTACTACTGACGCACAGAAAGATACACACGCAGGCACAAGAAACAAACCGCACCTCCTCCCCCTCTTCCGATCCCCAGCAGCCGAAAGCGGAGGACCAGGAGCTGAAGCGGTTACCCCTCATCTCCGTCAACTGGTGAGCTCCCTCCTCCTCCTCCTCCTCCTCCTCTCCCCGCTCTTTGATCTCGCCCTCTCTTGTGCGCGCGCGGCAGCTGGGTGTGGGTGGTGCCCTGCTTTCTCGACTCTGTTTCTCTTTGCACTGATTGAGCGAGCGAGTGTGATTCCGTCGTTTCCTCTCGCGTGGATGTTTTTCGGGCAGGATCGGTGCTTTGGGTGAAAATGCTTCATCAGTCATCACTGTGTTGTTGTTCTTCGTAATAGTGCCGGAACCTCGGATAGATCTTAATTACAATGTTTTTCATCATAAAAATAAGGTGTCAATTTGATGGGATAGAGTCGTGCTCTCCCAGTGATAGTTTCTAGTATATTCGAAGCCATCCGGTATTTGGCTCTGAATATACAAAAATTGAGAAATTTAGGGGCAGTCTTGAGGGGGGACTAAAAAAGGAACTAGTGGCACTAGGTCTGGCTTCTTGTCTTGTAACGACTCCTGAATTCCGTCATTTTCTTTATGCACTAGTTTGTTCAAATGCAAACGGTTTGAGTTATTACAAAGATTAATAGTGGGGATCTCAGAGATTCTTCTCAGGGAGGGGAAGGGAGACCATCCCATTTCTAAATGCGGTTGTCAGTCGGATATAATAATAACCAGAGAAAAACGGCAAAGTTTTGAGCTTTTCTTTAGTCCCGATGTGCTGGTTGACCATATCAGGCCACATGTTCCGTAGCACTTCCATTACAAACATTTGGGTGTTTTTTTCTTATAGCATCATGTTCTGGATCTCAAGTTTGAAGTTGAAACATAGTCAGCCCTGTTTTATCCGTTGTAGAGGTGGTCTTGATGAAGTGCCTGCTACCTGCTTAGTTGCCCTTCTGCCGTCCTCTCCTCACTGACAAGGGCCGGCCTCTGTTATCTCAAACTCTGTTCCATCTGAATTTCAGAACCTTCAAACTCTGTTCCACGACCATAATCTTTTTCAGGCATCCCACGAGAAAGCAAGATGGGCGGTTTCGTGGATCCCTTCGTCCCAGAACCGGCATGGCCACAGGACACCATGTTCATCGGCTCATCCTGGCCAGGCAGCGCTCCTTCCCTCGCCGACCCTGCAGGGACGTACCTGGGAGCTGCAGCTGCTGCACCAGATCAGTTTCACCTCCAGACCGGCTCCTCCACAGCGCTCTTGAACGTCGGCGCGAAGGAGATCGTGTCGCCCGTGGAGCTGCACGAGCAGTTCCTGAGCGCGCACCTGCCGGACGACGTGGCCCAGGGCCTCACCTTTGAAGCGGACTCGGTTCTGAGCACGCCCTGCGCGATATCGCTCGCCGACAGCGCGCCTGTGGTGTGCAGCTCCAACGACAGCAGCGGGAGCGAGCAGTCCGGCCTGCCGCGGTTCCTCCTGGGAGAGCAGCCCGCGTGGCCGCCTTCCACGTTCCCGCAGATTTCGTCCTTGGTTGGGGAAGAAACCACGCAGAGCTTCGGTTTCAGCGGTGCGGTTAGCAACAACGATCTACTGCGTGATGGGAAGACGTATCCACAGCTAGGCCATGTGCCCTCTGCACCACTGCAGCTACATGTAAGTGACCTCGAAATTTTCCGCTTAGTTATGTTCTCGCATGAATATGCTCGTGATTTCGCATGTTTTATTATGCTTGCAGGATGATGTCGAGTTCAACACTGGAAAGATGCTCTCTTTCACTCCCGGTCTTGGACAGCAAGTGAATACTAGTACAAACTTTGGCGATCTGCAGGTCAGTCAAAAGGTCAGAATGAGATGCCTGCTTTCTTCTGTTTGTCTTTTTTCTGGACCATCTTCCATCTATAAGTAACAGAATAGAAGCATGGTGTACTCCTACTTATTGGCCAATAGTACTACCACTATCTAGAGGCATCAAATAAAGATGCACAGTAAGCTGACGATGTTGGCACAGTCTGAGAGTGTACCATGACGCGTTTGTTCGCCTAACCTGATGGCGACCCTGCAGGAATTCAGCGGTCTGCATCACCTGAACCTCTCTGGGCAGCAGCTCTCGTCGTTTAATGCAACAGGAGCGACGCATAGTCCTGAACAGGTTTTGTATCGTTCTTGTCTCTGTTGATTGCTGTTTAGTATACTTTTGGTGCCAAAGTTTGTTTGAATCGATCCTGCTCTGCCTTCTTCTCCACATGTACAGTCTAGGGAAGTCAGCAGTGGCAAAATTGGACTGAATGCGCCGCCTTTCATGACTCGACCAGAGGTGGCAAATGGCAATGGGGCTGCTGGGAATGGAGCTCCGAAGCCACGCGTCAGAGCTCGCCGTGGCCACGCAACTGATCCGCACAGCATTGCAGAGAGGGTGAGTGAGCCCTTTTTTTTCTCCTTTGTCTGAAACTCTGAATTTTAACGGATCCATCCAGAAAATACTGAGGTTTGATCTGAGTACTGTGCTCATGTATCTCGCAGCTCCGAAGGGAGAAGATCTCTGACAGGATGAAGAACTTACAGGAGCTCGTTCCAAACTCCAACAGGGTACTCGAATGCATGCTCTTGGGCTATTTCTTGTCTAATAACAGTCGACTGTAGTAAATCAGTTTGTGAAACCTGCGTTTCTCCTGTGCAGACTGACAAGGCATCCATGCTTGAGGAGATCATCGAATACGTCAAATTTCTCCAGCTGCAAGTGAAGGTTCCGCTCACCACCACCACCATTCCTCTGTTCCATGCTGTCTGGCTTACCATCTCTCGTCTGCTGATCTGTATTGCCTGTCTTTGATTGAAGGTTCTCAGCATGAGCAGGCTGGGCGCGACGGAAGCCGTCGTCCCGCTCCTGACGGAGTCTCAGACCGAGGTAGTAAATCACATCACGCGAGCCTGAATGAACTCAAAGATAGTACTACATTGTGCTTCTTGTGACTGGGCCGCTGGCTGGCAACGCAGAGCTCCGGTGGCCTTCTCCTGTCCCCGAGGTCAGGCTCAGGCTCGCAGCGGGCAGGCGGATGCAGCCTGTCGTCGTCTGAGGCCCGGGACGGCGCGGCGTTCGAGCACGAGGTGGCACAGCTGATGGAGACCAACATGACGACGGCGATGCAGTACCTGCAGAGCAAGGGCCTGTGCCTCATGCCCATCGCGCTGGCGTCGGCGATCTCGGATCAGAAGGGGGCGTCCTCCGCGGCGGTCCAGCCGGAAAATGCGGGCGCCAAGGAAATGCTGCGCGCGGTGAAGCCCCTGGGAAGCCCAATCCAAGGGAGATGAAGTCCAGAGCTCCACAGCATCAAAGCCATCTCGAGTTTATAGATTAAGTCCGATCCTAACAGCTTGCGACTTGTTTTGCATGATCCTTTCGCAACTTGTAGCCATGAAACCTGGACCTAGCTTACATGTGTTCCATCGCAAGAACGTATGATTGATTCTCCTCTAAATTGAATCCTCCCGAGCGCAAACAGCCCAACTAAACGCCACCTACAGGTTTGGAGTTGGAACAGCACACATTTCTTCTTATAATGTCCCTGTTCATTCGGCTTATAATCCGTCTTTTTCAGCTTGTTTTTTCAGCAAGAACAATATTTTTCTCTCACAACAAATCAGTCAACAGTGTTTTTCAGCCGGCTTATCAGCACAGCCGAATGGCTCCAATATGGAGAAGACGAACTGATGACGAAGGCGACCAACAATATCTTTTTCACTGGAAGAGAAACTGGAACCTCGGAGAGTAGCAAAAGGTGATTTCCCCCCTATTCCTAACAGAGTAATTTGCTTGACATTTCACTGATTTGAACTGGTGAGACTCGCTACGTCGAATCCTAGCGAACGTAGGATACTAGTCAGTTTGAATTCTCCGTCCAATCAAGGCACCGTTTAGATGCCAAAAATTTTTGCCAAAATTTTCAGATTCCCCGTCGCATCGAATCTTTGAACGTATGCATGAAACATTAAATATAGATAAAAAATAAAATTAATTACACAGTTTAAACGAAATGGACGAGACAAATCTTTTAAGTCTAATTAGACTATGATTGGACAATATTTGCCAAATAACAATGAAACTAGTACAGTAGCGTTTTGCCAAAAATTTTACCAACTAAACAGCCTCGGTGTTCGTCAATAGATTAGATGCGACGCCAAAGTCGCCAAGTCGCTCCCTCCCTAGTCTCACTAGTCCTTCCTGGCGAGCAGGCGCGCGCGGAGCTCAGCCGCGTCGACGTCGGCAAAGCGGTCCTCGGGGGCCCAGCACCCCGTCTGGGGGTCCCTCATCCAGAACACATCCTTGGACGACGCCGCGCCGTCAGCGGCACTCCCCGCGCCCGGGACTCTCGCCGCCATTGCCGCCGCCGGCGCGCGCACCTCCGCTGCGGCCGCGTAGCCCCTCCTCCGGCTGCGACACAGGGAATGCAAACAACAGAGCACAGAGCAGGCGTTAGCAAACAGAGGCGAGAAAACTAAAGACAGGGGACGCCGGAGGAATGCTGGCCACCTGAGCGAGAGAAGCGTGGTGACGGCGGCGCGCGGCATCGCTCTGTCCTCTCGGAATCACAGGGGAGAGTGTGAGAGGGCCGAGGGAGTGGCGACGGCGTGCTATGCTCTGTCTCCGGCGCGGTGCCGGGCCGGACGTGTTTGTGTTTATATATAGGAGGAGGCGCGGGGACGGGGGGTGGGCGCTAGGACGGCGCTAGGGTTTTTGGTCGGGGTGTTGAGGCGCCGCCACCCGCGCGGCGGTGCCAGCAGCTGCGCCGCGCAGCTGGGATGGATCGCGTGGCGAATGGAGGCGGAGCAGCCCAGCTCGAGCGCATCAAAAGGCGCGTCATGCGTGCCCCCTCGCCCGGTGCGGGCTAGCCGTTTGCTACTCCCGCGACCGCGAAGTCTGGGAGCGTAGGCGGGAGACCAGTTCAGACGAAGCGCGATGTGCCATTTGAACGCCATCAAATTAGAGCCAAAACTTGAGCTCCCAAGCCACAACTAGAGAGACTAATCCAGAAATGTTACAAGAAGCAGACATTGATTTTAATTAAAAAATAATCCATAGATCTATATCTATCTATAACTATATCTATGTCTATACCTATAACTATACTACCTCCGTCTCAGAAAGAATGTAAATATGGGTTGCGTGCTACGTAAAGTAGTTTACATTTGACTAAATTTCTAGTAAATATTATTCACATTTATGACTCTAAATTAAATTATTATTAAAAAAACATTTTGTAATTAATCTAATGATATTTATTTGAAATTATAAATATTTATAAATTTTATCTATAATTGGTTAAAGTTGATATACTAGCACGTGGCACTGATCCAGAATTGTATTCTTTTGAGGACGAAGGAAGTATCTAAATATATTTATAGCTCTATATCTATACTTATACTTAATTTATTTAATATTAAAGTGCCAAAATTTCTGCATTTTTTTGCCTTCCTATTTGTGCTTCCTCCTTTATGTCCTCTGCGTGCCGTTCGCTTGCGTTCACCTTTAGCTCGGATTCTCACTCGCGTTCGTATTTCTGTTGCGACGGGGCGAGCGCATACAGATATAACAACTAAATATGGCAACGGGTACCCGAAACCCGATGGGTTATTAGGGTAATTTCTCTACCCGTGGGTTCGTTAACGGGCAAAAAGACAAATCCAGCGGGTTTATAGGCGTGGGTCTGGAGGCGTAGTACCCAAACCCGTAAACTCATGAGTTTTTTTAAACCCGATCTATGATAGCAATTATATACTTTTAATTGTCACAAAATAAATAGAAAACAAAAGGTAGAAGTGCAAGAAAAAACAAAGGAAATAAAGGACACACTCCTTACGTGAATATACTGCAACCAGCTAGTGAGCCATGGTTAATTGTATGCACTCAATTTGATTGGTCTCAAAGGGCATATGATGTGTAGCTGGGCATTAGCAGGCCGTGCCTATGTGCATGGCCAGCGACAGCGAGTGCTTCTGTGTTTGCATGCGTAGCGCTCTCGCTAAGTCATTCAGCACTGGCCATCTGGGTGAGCTATAAAATAGGCCAAGGGTCGGCACTGTGGTGTGGATTGTGGAATCACTTGAGTTACTGACCATCAGCTATCTTGGCTAAATGGTTAGAAACCTAGCCCTGTTCGCTTGAGCTTATCGGCCAAATCAGCCAGCCATTCAGCAGTGTTTTTCTCTCACAACAAATCAACGAACAGTACTTTCAGTCATGGCTTATCAGCCAAGCGAACAAAAAAGGATGACATAGATCGGTACATGAGTTTTTATCCTACTTTCATTCTTGGTGAGGTGACCGTGTTCCTACTATAGCGGGCATGAGCGACCCGATGGGTACCAGGTATGGGTTTAGGCATAAAATTGAACCCGTCACAGGTCGTGGGCTTTTTTATGGGCATGTTTTATGTTCGCGGGTATGGATTTGGGTTAATCAAACCCAACGGGTTTGTACCGTTGCCATCTCTATTTCCAACCATTAGCCATGGTGCACTTCGTCTACTTGGAGAGGCTGCAGCCACGGTGCGAGGATTTCAGCTTGGGCGTAGTACCACGTGTCTTCCACTCAACCACTGTAGCACTAACTCGAGGGTCACAATGAGGTCTCTAGAGTCGTCATCTACAGTCTCCACTAGCACAGCTAAACCGCAAGATCAAGTCATAGTAAGACACGCCACGAACCAACCATCAAAAATTATATAACTCATAAATTATACACCATGACTAATTAAAAAGACATTGCATTCGTAATGAGGGAAAACTAATAAGCAAGATAGAAGTTCGCATTTACATTAACCCGGCTAAGGCTAGTTATCCCGAATTCAAGTTTGCTCTCTCGAGAAGGCACTTGCTATATGAGGGACGCCCATGCCATCGACTGCTAGTCCATTGACTTCACTTAAGCTTGACTTGAGTAACGGCTTAACAATAGTAACGTGAGTACTCAGAGGGATTATTCAAACATATAGTGTTTGGTGGATGCAAAGGTAAAAATAATAGGCACTTGAAATATTTGTGAAAAGTCTGGTGTAGGTTAGAATATGCCATGCTATGCTCAATTGCTAATTATTAGGTGAATCGTTCCAAGAATCAAGTGATCATATAAACAAGTTGACATTTCTTAGCATCACTCTTTACTAAGTTATCTTCCCTAGCAATGATGTCAGAAATGTGTTGTTGGTAATTATTAAGAACACTTGTAAATTTATATATCTATTAATTATCTGTCAGCGCACAGATAATATACCATTGTAGCATTTCACTTGAGAGTATACCAGATATCGTTATTTATATTTTTTACACAGGGAGAAGTGGTGGGGTGGCTAGAGATATTGACAAATATGTATACTTATGATAAGATCATTAACTTAACTCTCATGCTATAACAGGGGTAAGCCGAATGATAAATAAATGATAAGTGTAAGGCATTGATAATAATCCAGAGATAGAAATAGATACTCATAAATGTAGTATGGCTAGGCAAAAGATTAATTAAGAGAAAAGATTCCTAAGTCATTTCTTAACTACTAAGTCTTTTGTACACTCTAGTATATATACTTTCATCTATAGCATAACTAACTCTGTATCTACGCATAAGGAACATTACTAAAAAAGATCAAGAACATAACTTAACTCTCTTCGCAATCGGGTTCTACTTGTTCTACAAACGGGGAGTGGACTACAAAGGACTTAACGAGAGTGTCACACTCGCGATCTATCACATGTCCCAGAGTATAGAGTGCATCCGCAGGGAAATAATATTTAAACACCACACTTACATAATGTCGACCACTTAACTTACTCGAGTACTGAGCTGAGCGCTTTGCGAACATATGCATGAATTCATCATCAATCATGACTATATCAAGCATACTACTAGAGCAAATTAGAAACATAATAAATAGAAATATAGTATTGAAGTAGCACAAAGTCACAAAATATAGAGGGATACAATGGCTTTACTAGCCTCTAGACGACGAATCTGGAATCCTGAGCAATAGTCCAACTCTACTTGAATCTTGCTAGCTAGCCTATACTAGAACTTGAAGAATTAGAGATCTATTCTATTATCTGAAAACCCTAATTTTTTATCCTTCTTGACTTAATGATCATGGTTATTGATTGCCTTAGGGAGGGGGGTAGGGGCTGCTATATAGGGGGATACATCAATTCTGGATCCTCGAATCAAACCAACCTAAAAGAATGGTGTAGATGCAATCTAGGAGGCGGTGGAGAACCGATGTTCAAAGCTGGGGCTGACACGTGGAGCCAGGGGGACGGCGGCGTGCAGGTGGGGCCGGACCTATCATCCTCCCGTAGTCTGCTTCGAGGGGATGGCTCCTGATGATCTCTGGAACCTTCTAGTGCTGTTTTCGCCGTAGATAATTGCGTTTAATTCTGACGATTGGGTTCACCTTAACGGTTTTCTGAATAACCCTGCTGAAAACATAAATTCACCAAAACTCATGAAATTTATCAGTTTAAACCCCTAAGTCTATGTTGGTGATCATTTTCATGCCCTTTTTCAAGTTATGTTGACGGTTCATGATGAACGATAATTACCGTCAACAAACTCTTCCAAGCTTAACCTTTGCTCGTCCTGGAGCAATGCTAAACTCAGCAATAGATCAGGAGTTGCATCAATGTTTTCACTCCTCAAAAGTACACATGCTTTCAAACAAGAATTCTCTTCCGGATTAGAACAAACTGATCTGACTTTCAAACTTACCCTTATTACCTTCAACCATGGAGCTTTTTAGCCTTCAATTGAGTCTTGAGCAATTGAAAGATAGAACGATCAGTCAAGCACTATGTCTCAAGTTCTTTGCTTAACTATTATTCCAGAGTTTTTGTAAATTTTCAAAATAAAACTCAGAGATTCCATTGTATGACACTCTCAAGTCTCTCAATATATGTGGTATTTGTGGATCCTCACTCAAAGCAATAATGATGTTATGTTTCTCCTCTCTTCCTATCTTGGTGATAAAATGAAAGAGCATACTTGCAATGCATATATTGTAAAGTCAAACAACGGATCCAAAGAAAGTTAAGTCATACAATCAAATCAAGATGTGCATGTGTGTGGAATATGGCGGATATATATGGTGGCTAATCTAATTCTACTTTGTTCCTTGAAAACATATCTCTCTTTTGAACTTGAGAATATTTGCAAGAAAACATGGGCTATCTTATTTATCTCTTTTCTTTTTTTCAGCCAGTCATCTAAGTACCTATTGTTTTAAATATCTCGGACACTTGTCCATTTTTTCTGAACTCTTTCTTCTTCTTTTTTTCTTTTTTTATGAATAACTCTTGCATAGCCCATGCCTCTTCTTTGTAGTAAAACTTTTGAGAGATAGCAACAAGAATTGAAGCATTTATTTGGTGGATGAAACCTATTAAGAATATTTTTGGTGTTTACTCCCAGTATAGGAGTAAAACATTTTTGGGTGATCTAAATGGAAAGCATGTTTTTACGCCTACCCCTAGTGCAGGAATAGTGCATATGTGGTGTTGTGTACGTGATCTTGATTTTAAAAGCATGACAAGCCTCTCATAAGGGTCAACAAAGCTTGGCTAAACTCAATAAAAACAAGTAGCATATATGAGTGGAAGTTTTTCCTATACTAAATATCATGTTTGGCTCTGGTAGGAATTCAAGCTTTGTCATAAAGGAACTCATCATGTAGCATTTTTATGATTTTTAAAAGAAATATCTAGAATTGTAGTATCAATTAGAACAAGATAAATAGCAGCTCAGACCTTCTCATATCATATCTATCAATTACCTAGACTTAGATCAAGCATTTGCTACCCACAAGTTTCAAGTTTAGAGCAAATTCTCATGTCAAAACAATCTTATCCAAAACTCAGGAGAATTCGTGGCTGAAAACTAGGCACTTGAAAAAAATTATAACAGAGCAACTATTCATCACTTCCATTATGAGAGATCATTTTCAGAGTTCTTTTTATTTATTCAGCTCTTACCTGAAAAGGAATAAAATACTAGAAAAGAAAACTTACCTTAGATAAATGGGGGATCCTCCTCCCCCAAGCTGGGTGTTGCTGTAGTCGTTCAGAATGACGGGTCAAAGTTGAGCCTTTGGAACAAATAGTTCTAGTTCCCATTCTCTTGTTGCTAGTTTTGCTAGATGTTGGTGACAACATCTCCCATGTTTGCTTGCCACTGAGAGCACTAGTGCAAGGTGTTGTGAAGTCATGTTGTGCTTCTTCTCTGGTGGTCAGCCTAGTGTCGAGGCAGGAATGATCCATTTGCTGGTCATGGTAGCCACGGGCAGAGAAAGACATACGTCCTCCCTGGTGGCCATTTGAAACTTCTTCATAGTGTTGTTGCTGGTAGTTGTCGAAGTTTCCATGGTGCCACTGCTCACTAGAGCCTTGCTGCCAGGAGCCTTCACAGTGAAAGAGGGGATGGTTGCTGCCAACCAGCTTGCTTAGACTGGTACATGCGGGAAGATCCCGGTTGATCCCAGCCTGCATAGCCGGTGTACGCCGGTCCCTCTAGAATAGGGTCATCGCCATGATTTCAAGGCTATGGATTACGAGTCAACCTCACATAAGCACTTCTACGGGGTGCTGCCTCCTTAACCTGCAGGTCAAAAATGAAAGCATTTACAGTATACAAACCGAGATTCTGGTCTGGTAACAGAATCTCGTTTGTATACCCAAGATACATTGTAACAAGTTGTCCATTTTCTTTCTTTTTCAACATGTGAGCCTTGAGAAAATGTTCATAATCAATGTACAAGCAGGGAATATCAATGTGAGAAATTGAAGCATTCTCTAATAGACCCAAATTCTAGGCAATGCGAGTGACCAAAGAGGTACACTCAACATCACCCTTGAGCTCGAAAACTTCCTTCCGTTGATTCATCGTGAACTTAACAAGTGAAACTTTTCTCCTCTTCACCATAGCATAAAGTAGCTTAAGATCATCTACCCTTACAGTGCGAAAGTCAGGTCTGGGAAACAAAGAAAATCCTATCCACTTGTGCATGAACCGCAGTGTAGGGTGATGGATATCATTAGTATGAGGTTGGTAAATGTCAGGTTTTATGGAAATTTCTCTCCAGAATTTTGCCTTATCAAAATCTTGCAGAGCAAAGTCTATGTCAACTATGCATTGTGCATTAAAACCTAGAAGCAAACTAAACTCCTCCCAGGGGATAGAATATTCTTTCCCAAAGAGTCTAAATTTAACTTCAGTATCAGTGGTTTGCAAAGTGCATAGAAATTCCACAGTTAAGAGTTTAGACCCTTGCTCATGAATATTTCGAACATTTTCCCATCCAATAGCTCTAAATATAAAGTCAAATTCAACATCCATACCTGTGGTGTGCAGAATGGCTAGATCATAAGCAGAAGTAAGAATGAACCTTTGGATTTTCAGCTGCTTGAAGGTGTCTTTCTCCGTCTTGTTCCGCAACTTGAGGTGTTTCTCCTCTAGCAGGATGTTCCTTTCAGCCGAGGATGACTGAGGCGGCGCTCCGATAGCGGGGGATGTGAAAGGATCAAGATGCCCAAGAGGGGGGGTGAATTGGGCTTCTCTAAAAAATAAATGCAAGAAATAAATCCTACAAGCCGGAATTCACCCCTAGTGTCTACTTGTGTTCCTAGAGAGTCTACCGATACAAAGTTTTGCACCCTAGTTTCCAATCCTAGTCTAGCAAGGCAAGTCTAGGAATGTAAACAAGCAATGTAAGTAAATACGAGAATGTAAATGCTTGAATGTAAAGGGGCAAGGAACACGGCGATGTTTTTCCGAGGTATCGGAGAGTCGCCACTCCCCACTAGTCCTCGTTGGAGCACCCGCGCAAGGGTGTAGCTCCCCCTTGATCCGCGCAAGGATCAAGTGCTCTCTACGGGTTGATTCTTTGACACTCCGTCGCGGTGAATCACCCACAACCGCTCACAAGATGAGTTGGGTCATCCACAAGCTCCGCCGGATGATCACCAAACTCCCAATCACCACCAAGCCGTCTAGGTGATGGCGATCACCAAGAGTAACAAGCTAGAACTCTCACTTGACCACTACGAGCCCAAATGAGAAAGTGGATGCACACTTGCTACTCTCTAATCGCTAGTGAGGAGCTCTCAAGCTTTGATTCTCAAATCTCTATCCTCACTAGTGCTCTTGCACTACCTTGCACTCCAAAGGTGTTTATCAGCTGATCAAATGAGCAAGAGACCTCTAAAAGAGGTGGTGGGGATGTATTTATACACCCCACAGACAAAACAAACCGTTACCTGCTGACTCAGCAAAACTCGAGCTGACCGGACGCGCCGGTCGCTCGTAACGGTCGAAAACCGAAAAACACCTAAGTGACCGGACGCACCGGTCAGGGGTGACCGGACGCGTCCGATCGTGCAGGGAGCTTACTGTACTCGCACCGGACGCGCGACCGCGTCCGATCGGTGATGACCGGACGCGTCCGGTCATCTCTGGACCTTACTGGACTATGACCGGACGCGCCGATCACACCCAGGTCGCGTCCGATCGGGTGTTTCCCTCAAGTGACACGTGTTGACTTCTGACCACCACGTCCGGTCCTCGCGAGGACCGCGTCCGGTGTTCAGAGCTGAAACCCTAGCCGCGGAACTGAACTGACCGGACGCGTCCGGTCATGCCGAGGACCGCGTCCGGTCATGGGAAAACAACCCGAAACACTCCGAAACGCGTCACAACTTGAACCAAGTTGCTTCCAACTGAACTTTGAGCTATTCTAGAGCTGCCTAGCGCCAAGTTTAACAAGTGTGCACCACACCTAAACATAGGACTCGCCTAGGTCAAGCTACCCGCTCATGCCCCCCTTTATAGTACGGCCAAAAGAGAAAAACGAAGATCCTAACGACTATTCCAAATGTCTCTCAACACCTCGACATCCGGAACTAACCGTCCTTAATCTTGACGTCACTCTTTTGAAAACCGAAATGATTTCCATCAAAGGGCATGAATACCATGGTGCCCAAAGCAGTTAAAACCTCCATGACCTAACTTACCAATGTTTCTGCAAAACACACGTTAGTCATGGTAATAAAGCATTGTCATCAATTGCTGAAACCAAACCTCGGGGCCTAGATGCTTTCAATCTCCCCCTTTTTGGTGATTGATGACAACACTAAGATATAAAAGATTTGAGTTGAGGTTTTTGAACATGCATGGTTCACATAAGCAAAGAGCAATAAGCATAGAAGGGTTAGGAATTGCTTATGTGTCCCAAGCCAAAAGAGTGTACTCATAAGATAAGACAAAAAGCGTTAGTACACAAACAGATATAGCTCATAAGAAAACAGAGTAAGGCACGGAAGCACAACCTTAGAGCTATAATTAACAACGGTGACAAGAGATAACAATGTGACAGGATAAAACATTAAGACTTAAGGTTTATCTCACAACGACATGTCACACGAATGCAAACATGATGCATGAATGTAGCACACAGGAAAAAACGAAAAACCTCTCTCAAAACTCCCCCTGAAACTACTCTCTCTCCCCCTTTGGCATCAAGCGCCAAAAAAGCTAATCTAAGGATCTGATGGGGGGATAGACGGAGTCGTGTCGGGTGCCGAGGTGCGCGGAGTAATCATGAAGTGTAGAGAATCGCCCTCGGAATCTGAGCTATCTGGCTGACCCTCTGAAGAAGCATGTGGCTGTGTAACTGTCTGGGTCTGAACGGCAGGAACAGCTACTGTCGTAGTAGCAATAATAGGATCTGTCTGAGTGACCTGAGCCTGTAGCGAGCCAATAGCAGGAGGATCTGTGGAGGCAACTGATGAAGGTAGAGTCTCTGTAGTACCAGTCCCTGTCACTGGAGGAATAGCTGCCTCTGAAGCTAACAACCCTGAAGAAGTAGCAAAAGTAGTGTGCGAGGGCGTCGGCTGACCAGTCAACTCGCTGTAGGTAGCACTGAAATCACCAAAAGGTGTGCCTGTCAGGAGATGAGGGCGAGGCTGGTCTGATGGTGTAAACCCCGTATGAATAGGCGTGAAGCTCGGGGACTGGAAAGATTGGGGAACCTGCTGCTATGGAGATGTGAACTGGAAACCCGGCTGTCCCTGACTCGATGGATCAGAAGATGGTAAAGTAGAAGTCAGGACGGAAGCAGGCGGAGGAACCCCAACAGTGACTAGGTGGCGCAGGAGGTCCAAGTACTGCTGCTGACTAGCTGCAGTCTATCGCTGAATCTCATATTGCTGTCGCTGCATTTCGACCTGCTGCCTCTGGATCTCAAGCTGCTGACGCTGAAACTCGTCCTGACGAGCCTGAATCTATGCAAGTGCTGCAGCTGTGTCCTGAGCCAGTCGCTGTATTTGCTGTTGCTGTTGCTCCTGTGCCTGAGTCAACCTCTCAAGTATTGCCACCATGGCTGGGTCTGTGCGGGAGGCTGAACCAGAGCCACCGGCCTCGTGGTCGTGAGACCGAGGAGACCGGTACCTGGGGATGGGCTGGTAGTCCTCATCAGTGCTGTCAGATGTCCCATCCTCAGGAAGATCAGCAGGCTGAGCGTCAAGATCTGTAAGCTCTGCCTCTGCAAGCTCATCAACTGTGGCGTCCTGCTCAGCTGCTGTCTCAGGAACCTCAGGTCACACACGCTGTCCTGGCACTAGGGCCTGATCTCTGATGACTGACGCCCAAAGCTGACGGATATCATACTCAGGAAAAGCAGTGGTAGTATCTGATATCTCAGCTCGGATCTCTGCTGGTAACTGGATGGATGATCTAATTATGAAGCAGATCCAGTGTGCATAGGGCAGCTGACGATTACCCTTGAAGCCCTCAGCTATGGTGTCCTCCATCTCACTAAGTATAAGATCCCAAATGTCAAACTGAGTCTGTGAGAGGAGGTGGTGAACAACCCATAGCTGCATCCGAGTCAGTCCCTCTCTGTAGCCAAGTCTGGGAAGAAGAGTGCGTCTGACTATAGCATCCAAAATCCTGGCAAGAGGTGTCAAGCTGGCAGGCGTGCGACGAGACCCTTCGCCAAAAGGCTCACGGAAGCAGGGTCGAACCAGGTCTGTAGGTGGCACTGCACCGCCATGAGGGCGTCTCGGTGGAGGAGTCTGACTAAAGCACAGCTGATGAATCTTCGTGTTGGAAGCTGGGAGTCTGAGAATCTCCCGCACTCTGGTGCTGTATAGGCGGTGATCGCGGCCTCGGAATGCAAAGTGAATGAAATCATGGGCAGGATCAATCCATAGTGAAGCATAAAACTCTCTGACCCATGTGCCGCAGTATGCACCTGTCCGTCCAAGAAGATCTGACAAGCCTGGCAGAAAGGACAGGTGCGGACGTAGCTGCTCTCCCACAACCTCAACTAGTGACTCAAGTTGACAGACCCTCTGTGGTCGGAAAGCAATACCGCTGTCAACTAGAGCTCTGTAAAAATCCTCCTGAAGAGGGGTATAGAATCCTTTTGAAGCTCTGGGATCCCTCACAGGCGGAAACCATCGACTGACCTCCATGAACCTCAACCCCTGCACCTGACGTGCTGTAGCACCCCTCAAGTCAAAGTGCTCGACCGGGGGTGAACCTCTAGCTCTGGGAGGAGGACGTGCTCCACGACGCTGGCCCTCTGGCCTAGGAGACACCTGAGTACGGGCGCGTGTGGAGCGGCGACGTGGTGGAGACTGAGCTGGCTGCTCCTCTGTGTCCTCTATAGCCTCTGGAGCCTCTGGAGCCTCTGGAGCCTCTGAAGGTGGATCAACTGACATACTCTCTGTAGCTCCAGTATCCTCAGTACCCTCAGTGGCCTCTGTGCCGAGCTGTCGACCTTCAAGATGAAAGCGACGCTCGCCTATGCGTATGCCACTGCTCCTGCCACCTCTCTCTGCCTGCTCTGCTGCATCTGCCATGGCCTGAGCAATCTCTGCCTCTGTGAGTGTCTTCTTCTTCTTTCTGGCCAAGACCTTGACACGCTTCCCACGTGCAATCTCAGACCGACGAGGAGGACTATCGTCCCCGTCACCAGGAGCACCACCGGCGTTCTTGCAACGCACCATGCTGACACACTGACTGAGAACCTCTGTAAGATGATGAACTGTCACTCAAGAGGCTTGGCCTCAATCCGTATCCGTAGGCTTGGCCTCGGATTTAGCAAACTGATCTCACCCTGACACACAACAGACTCGCTGCAAAGACGGAATAGAGAGATCTACTATAAACACATATATAACTAAAAGGTACGAATCCTAGAGATAGCAAGCATATGAGATACGATATGAATCGAAACGTGAAGCTACCTCGGATCGTCGAGATGACTGACAGGGTGAGGTGACCTAGATTGCGAGATTCCCGAAATCGCCGAATGAGCTCTGATTTGCCGAAACAAGGTATAATTAGGATTGAAAAGAAACAGTTACGGCAAACCCTAGCAAGGAGGTCAAGGTGACGCGAAACAACCTCGCGAAGAAGACGACGCGCGACGAATCTCGTCGACGAACGATCATCCGACGAACCCTAGGGTTAGGGCAAATCGACGAAAATCGATCGGAGGCGAGGATGAGTCGTTCTTCGGTCGGAGGAGAAACTAGCTTGCAGGAACCCGTCTCACCGGCGGTGGTGGAGCGTTGGCTGCGGCGACGCGGCGCGAGGGTGGTGGCGGCGCGACTGCGAGCGAAGATGGCACGGGCGGGCGCGTGCGGGCGGCTGGCGCGCGCGCGAGCGAGGCTGGCCGAGGAAGACGGCGCAGGTGGCGGCGGCTCACCGGCGGCAGGCGGTGCGGCGGTTCACCGGCGGCAGGGGGTGCAGCGAAGGCGCAAGGGCGGCGGCGGCGCGAAGAGCTCGGGCGGATGAGAAGGTACGGCCGAAAACGAACCGTTTTATGAAGGGTTAGATCCGCTCGACGCGTGATGACCGGACGCGGTGGTCGATATGACCGGACGCGGTGGTGCAGCGTCCGGTCACACTCCAGTAAGCTCCTGAAGTGACCTGACGCGTCCGGTGCGGACTGACCGGACGCGGTCAGAGTCCGATCGTTGGGAGTTTGGGAATATATCGCGAATGACCGGACGCAGTGGTGGTAACCGGGACCGGACGCGGTGGTCAACAGAGGCACGTCCGGTGCAGCGTCCGATCACTAGATCTGGAGTTGGTCTTCTGGATGACCGGACGCGCTGCTGGACGCCGGGACCGGACGCGGTGGTGAATCATCACTGCGTCCGGTGCAGCGTCCGGTGCAGCGTCCGGTGACTGTTCTTCGCCCTTCTTGTTCCGAACTACGACGCGACTTCTCCCAATCAGGTTCCAATTCAAAGAGACACAAATAAACACCAATTGGAACACGATATGAGAGACCTCACTCAAACCCTCAAAATTTTTCAAAATAGATTGCCTTAGGCTAGTATTATTTTTAAGAAAATAGGCAATAAACACCCAAGGAGCAACGTATGGCCATGCAATAGAGTTTTTGAACCTTTAGGAGCGTCAAAATGCTCTCTCTATCCATGGATGAACACAGAGGTTGCTCAAAGCTTAACCGAAAAGAAACGACAAGAACAACAACCATGCATATGCAATGCAATACAAGAAGGTAAAACTAGAATGCTTGTCAAGTTTGATCCACGGTTAGGCTTTTTCACTCCTCCAAGGAAGGGTTATCGTAACCGTGTTAGCCAAGCCCTAAAAACAATGCGATAAAAATAAACATGGCATATTATACAATGCAATGCAAGGGACAACACACGCTCATTTTTTAAAGTTACTAGAATCAAGCACATTGAGTTCACTTCTTATCCTACAAAAGGTTGCCTCATCCAAAGGTTTAGTGAAGATATCCGCTAATTGATTTTCACTTCTTACACCTTCTAGTGATATGTCATTTTTAGCAACGTGATCTCTTAGAAAGTGATGGCGGATATCAATGTGCTTAGTGCGAGAGTGTTGTACCGGATTATTAGCAATTTTAACGGCACTTTCATTATCACATAAAAGTGGCACCTTTTCAAGAACAATTCCATAGTCTAGGAGGGTTTGTTTCATATATAATATTTGTGCACAACAAGCCCCCGCGGCAATGTATTCCGCCTCGGCGGTGGACAAAGCCACACTATTTTGCTTTTTAGATGACCAAGATACTAAAGATCTTCCAAGCAAATGGCACCCTCCGGATGTGCTTTTTCTATCAATTTTGCAACCGGCATAGTCCGAATCGGAATAGCCAACTAGTTGGAATCTAGCTCCTTTGGGATACCAAAGACCAATGCTTGGGGTGAGCTTAAGATATCTTAGGATTCTTTTTACGGCACTTAGGTGAGGTTCTTTAGGGCACGCTTGAAAGCGGGCACACATGCACACACTAAACATGATATCGGGCCTAGATGCGGTAAGGTACAACATGCTACCAATCATAGAACGGTAGAGAGTTTGATCAACCGGTTTACCTCCCTCATCTAGGTCGAGATGTCCATTTGATGGCATTGGGGTCTTGATTGGTTTGCATTCTTCCATCTTGAATCTTTTGAGAAGATCCTTGGTATACTTTTCTTGAGAGATGAAAATCCCTTCTCTCATTTGCTTTACTTGAAAACCAAGGAAGAATGTGAGCTCACCAATCATTGACATCTCGAATTCCTTCGACATCAATTCACCAAATTCCTTGCAATAATCTTCATTTGTTGATTCGAAGATGATATCATCAACATATACTTAACAAATGAAGATCTCCCCATTAAACTTCTTGGTGAATAGTGTGGTGTCGACCTTCCCAATGGTGAAGTCCTTCTCAATGAGGAAGTCCCGGAGGCGTTCATACCACGCTCTAGGGGCTTGCTTGAGCCCATATAACGCCTTGGACAACCTATAAACATGATTATGATATCTAGGGTCTTCAAACCCGGGAGGTTGATTGACATAGACTATTTCATTTATAAAGCCATTTAAGAATGCACTTTTCACATCCATTTGATATAGTTTCATATCATGATGTGATGCATATGCAAGGAGGATACGAATGGCTTCAAGTCTTGCAACGGGTGCAAAGGTCTCTCCAAAATCAAGACCTTCAACTTGAGAGAACCCCTTTGCAACTAGTCTTGCCTTGTTCCTCACCACTATGCCTTGGTCATCTTGCTTGTTTCGGAACACCCACTTGGTTCCAATGACTCTTGCACCTTTGGGATGCTCTTCAAGTGTCCATACTTGATTGCGGGTGAAGTTGTTCAATTCTTCATGCATTGCAACCACCCAATCCGGATCTTGAAGAGCTTCTTCTACATTCTTAGGTTCAATGCAAGAGACAAAAGAGTGATGTTCAACAAAAGAAGCTAGCTTTTGGGATCGAGTCATTACTCCCTTTGTAGGACTCCCTATGATGAGATCTTGTGGATGTGCTTGAAGTAGTGGTGAATTTCTTCTATCAACCACTTGAGGAGGTGGATGGGGAGCATCAACATCTTGAGCTTGTGCCTCGGATTGTTCATGAGAGACATAAGTGTCTTCATTTTCAACTCTCTCATTCTTGTCATCATCTTGAGGCACACGTGATGAAGATGGTGGATCAACAATTTGTACATCGTCATCATCATCTTTTGGCTTGATGTCTCCCACCGGCATGTTCTTCATGGCCTCCCTCAAGGGTTCATCACCTACATCATCACAATTCTCAATTGCTCCTTGGGAGCCGTTAGATTCATCAAATTCCACATCATATGTTTCTTCAACCAAACCGGTGGCATGGTTAAATACTCTATATGCTTTGGACTTTGATGAGTAACCAACAAGAAAACCAATATCACAACGTCTTTGAAACTTCCCTAGGTGTTGACGCTTCTTGTAGATGTAACATTTGCAACCAAACACCCGGAAGAAAGAGACGTCCGGCTTTTTCCCATTAAGCAACTCATAGGGGGTCTTGCCAAGAAACTTTTGTAGGAAGAGGCGATTTGAAGCATAGCATGCGGTGTTGATTGCCTCGGCCCACAACTTCTCCGGAGTGTTGTACTCATCTAGCATTGTTCTTGCAAGGGTGATCAATGTTCGGTTCTTTCTCTCAACTACACCATTTTGTTGAGGAGTGTAGGTTGAAGAGACCTCATGCTTGATTCCAATTTCATCACAATAAGCTTCAATGTTGGTGTTGTCAAACTCTTTCCCATTGTCACTTCTAATCTTCTTTATCTTGACTTCAAATTCATTTTGAGCTCTCTTTGCAAACTTCTTAAAGCAATTTGCCACTTCGGATTTGTCATGAAGGAAGAAAGTCCATGTATACCTTGAGTAGTCATCCACTATCACAAGACAATAGAGATTACCACCCAAGCTCTTGTATGTTGTAGGCCCAAACAAATCCATGTGTAGAAGTTCTAGTACTCTTGAAGTTGACATGAAAGCTTTGGTTGGATGAGTGTTTGCAACTTGTTTGCCCGCTTGACATGCACTACAAGGTTTGTCCTTTTCAAACTTCACATCCTTCAATCCTCTCACTAGTTCTTTCTTCAATAGCTTGTTGAGAGTGTTCATTCCAACATGAGCAAGCCTCCTATGCCAAAGCCAACCAAGTGAGGTCTTGGTGAACAAACATGTCATCAAATTTGCATCTTCGGAGGTGAAGTCAACAAGATAAAGATTGTTGTATCTAAAGCCTTTGAATATCACTTGCTTGTCATCTATCTTTGAAACTTCCACTTCATTTGGTGTGAACAAGCATTGGAAGCCAAGGTCACAAAGTTGCCCAACGGATAACAAGTTGAAACTCAATGAAGCAACATAGAGCACATTTGAGAGTGAGTGATCATGTGATATTGCAATCTTGCCTATACCCTTGACTTTGCTCTTTGAATTATCCCCAAATGTGATCTTTTCTTGACATATTCCATTCTCTTCAATGGTGGTGAACATACGAGGATCACCGGTCATATGTTGAGTGCAACCACTATCAATAACCCAATGAGATCCACCGGTCTTGTAGTTTACCTACACACAAAAGATCAAGCTTTTTGTTTAGGGACCCAAACTTGAGAGGGGCCCTTGACTTTCTCAACTAGTGACTTGGCAACCCATATTTTCTTTGGCCTATTCTTGTTTGGGGGACCCAAAAACATGACTTTCATCTTTCCATTTGAATCTTTTCTTAGCATATAATGAGCATTGAAGGCGAAAGGTCTAGCATGCTTGGGCAAGGGTTGTGGTGGTGGAGTTTTGCATTCATGAGCAAAGTGACCTTCTTGACCACACTCAACACATCTCTTTGGCTTGGGCTTTGACTTGCTTTGTTGTTGTTGAGCTTTTGCCTTCTTCTCTTGATTTGCCAAGTACCCAATACCACTTCTATCCATCTTCATTACGGTGTTCATGAGGAGCTCACTTTGCAAATGTCGGCCTCTTGTGAACTTGCTTAGGTCGGTCTTGAGATGCTCTTTTTCTTGCTTGAGCTTTTTGTTCTCTTCAATGAGTGACTCATTTGTTGGTTGCTTCTCAAGAGCCATCAAACCTTTTAGCTTCTTGTTCTCATTTGCAAGCTTCTCATTCTCACTCTTAATCTTGGCATAATCATCATGGTTGCTTGACTCAACCACACTCTTGCCTTTGCTACTAGAACCTCGCTCAATGCTTTCAATGATCAAGTCATCACATGATGTAGCTATATCACACTTAACAACATGGTTAGTAGCATCATGTGTCTCAAGAGCAAGTTCATTAGCAACCACAAGACTATCATAGTCAATTTTTAATGTGGTGTATTTGTCCTTTAGAGAATTATGTCTAGTGATGAGCTCATCATGCTTCTTCTCAAGTTTATCATGTTGATCTTTAAGCTCTTTATAAGAGGTTTTGAGCTCCTTGAGAGTGGAAGACATCACTTCATTTTGAACTCTAAGCTCACCAGTAGTCTTTTGAATATTTTCAAGCTTCGATGAGAGTGATTCATTTTCATTTTGAAGATCATCATTTTCACTTCTAGTTCTTCTTATGATTTTAGTGTATTTGTTTAGCAATTTTACAAGTTCATCATAAGAAGGTGAGTCATATTCATCATCACTATCACTATCATCATCATCATCACTATCATGGTTTTGTACCTTTCGTTCACCCTTGGCCATAAGGCATAGGTGAGTAGTGGACGATGATGGTGAAGGAGGCGGTGAAGGTGGTGATGAAGATGTTGGTGAAGATGATGGCCCCATCACAAATGCGGCAACCTTCTCTTTCTCATCATCGCTCTCATCTTCGGAGGACTCACATGATGATTCAATGTCGGTGAGCCAATCACCAACAATGTATGTCTTTCCTCCCTTCTTCTTCTTGTGGAACTCCTTCCTCTTGCCATCCTTCTTCTTGTATGGCTTGTTCCTCTTCTTCTCTTCTTCTTCATCACTTGAATCATTTTTCTTGCCCTTGTTCTTGTTCTTGTATTTGTCTTTTGGTGGTCTAGGGCATTGATGAGCTGGATGGCCAAGTTCACCACAATTGTAGCAATCCATTTCCGAGATTGGCTTTCTCTTGCTACTTGTGAAGAATTTCTTCTTCTTGCCATCGATCTTGATGCCACTCTTGTTAAGCTTCTTTAGCATCTTGGTGGTCTTTCTCACCATGAGTGCAAGTGATTCATCATCAACATCACTTTCACTTGAGCTTTCTTGCACCATCATGGCTTGGCCCTTCTTCTTCTTCTTCTTGTCATGACTAGCTTTGAAGGCCAAGTCTTTCTTCTTGGAAGATGATGAGCCCTCTTCCGGAGTGATATGCATGTACATCTCATGAGCATTGATTTTCCCTAAAACTTGAGTCGGTGTTGCGGTGGAAAGATCACTTTGGTGAAGCACGGTGACAATGTGTCCATACTTCTCAACGGGAAGCACACTCAAGATCTTCCTTACAACATCCGATTGGCTCATTTTGGTGAGCCCAAGAGCATTGAGGTCGTCTACAAGAACATTCAAGCGAGTGTACATGTCATTAGCACTTTCTTTAGGAAGCATCTCAAAAGAATTAATTTTCTTTAAGGCTATGTGATAGCGTTCCTCACGCTCACTCTTAGTTCCCTTATGGAGAGCACAAAGATTTTCCCACAATTCATGAGCGTTCTTTGCATTACGCACACGATTGAAGATATCTTTGCCTAAGCCCCGGTAGAGTGCATTTTTGGCCTTTGCATTCCACCGGTCGTACTTCTCGTCACCACTTGGGTTAGCGGGATCCCTTATGGGGGGAAGCCCTTCGGTTGTGGCTCTAAGGCACTCAACATCTATGGCTTCGAGGTACGCCTCCATACGAATTTTCCAATATGGAAAATCGTCTCCCTCAAAAGTGGGAGGTGGTCCTTCCCCATTAGACATCTTGCTCTAGGCGGTAAAGCCAAAAAATAGAGCAACACGGCTCCGATACCAATTGAAAGAATCAAGATGCCCAAGAGGGGGGGTGAATTGGGCTTCTCTAAAAAATAAATGCAAGAAATAAATCCTACAAGCCGGAATTCACCCCTAGTGTCTACTTGTGTTCCTAGAGAGTCTACCGATACAAAGTTTTGCACCCTAGTTTCCAATCCTAGTCTAGCAAGGCAAGTCTAGGAATGTAAACAAGCAATGTAAGTAAATACGAGAATGTAAATGCTTGAATGTAAAGGGGCAAGGAACACGGCGATGTTTTTCCGAGGTATCGGAGAGTCGCCACTCCCCACTAGTCCTCGTTGGAGCACCCGCGCAAGGGTGTAGCTCCCCCTTGATCCGCGCAAGGATCAAGTGCTCTCTACGGGTTGATTCTTTGACACTCCGTCGCGGTGAATCACCCACAACCGCTCACAAGATGAGTTGGGTCATCCACAAGCTCCGCCGGATGATCACCAAACTCCCAATCACCACCAAGTCGTCTAGGTGATGGCGATCACCAAGAGTAACAAGCTAGAACTCTCACTTGACCACTACGAGCCCAAATGAGAAAGTGGATGCACACTTGCTACTCTCTAATCGCTAGTGAGGAGCTCTCAAGCTTTGATTCTCAAATCTCTATCCTCACTAGTGCTCTTGCACTACCTTGCACTCCAAAGGTGTTTATCAGCTGATCAAATGAGCAAGAGACCTCTAAAAGAGGTGGTGGGGATATATTTATACACCCCACAGATAAAACGAACCGTTACCTGCTGACTCAGCAAAACTCGAGCTGACCGGACGCGCCGGTCGTACTGACCGGACGCGCCGGTCGCTCGTAACGGTCGAAAACCGAAAAACACCTAAGTGACCGGACGCACCGGTCAGGGGTGACCGGACGCGTCCGATCGTGCAGGGAGCTTACTGTACTCGCACCGGACGCGCGACCACGTCCGATCGGTGATGACCGGACGCGTCCGGTCATCTCTGGACCTTACTGGACTATGACCGGACGCGCCGATCACACCCAGGTCGCGTCCGATCGGGTGTTTCCCTCAAGTGACACGTGTTGACTTCTGACCACCGCGTCCGGTCCTCGCGAGGACCGCGTCCGGTGTTCAGAGCTGAAACCCTAGCCGCGGAACTGAACTGACCGGACGCGTCCGGTCATGCCGAGGACCGCGTCCGGTCATGGGAAAACAACCCGAAACACTCCGAAACGCGTCACAACTTGAACCAAGTTGCTTCCAACTGAACTTTGAGCTATTCTAGAGCTGCCTAGCGCCAAGTTTAACAAGTGTGCACCACACCTAAACATAGGACTCGCCTAGGTCAAGCTACCCGCTCATGCCCCCCTTTATAGTACGGCCAAAAGAGAAAAACGAAGATCCTAACGACTATTCCAAATGTCTCTCAACACCTCGACATCCGGAACTAACCGTCCTTAATCTTGACGTCACTCTTTTGAAAACCGAAACGATTTCCATCAAAGGGCATGAATACCATGGTGCCCAAAGCAGTTAAAACCTCCATGACCTAACTTACCAATGTTTCTGCAAAACACACGTTAGTCATGGTAATAAAGCGTTGTCATCAATTGCCAAAACCAAACCTCGGGGCCTAGATGCTTTCAGGATGGAGCGCCGATTTGCATGTCGGTGCTCGGCTTAGAAGAAGAGCTTCTCGTGGAACGGAACAACCCCACATGCTTGAGCTTGCTCAATAGCTTTCTCATCTTCCTACAAAAATCAACAAACAACAAAACTCATGGAATGGGTTAGAAAATAAAAATGTCAGCGGTTAGCCATCCGAAAGTCAATCGTCCGAGGGTTAGTCGTTCTTGATTGCTTCATTAATTTTCTAATAAGAATTTTGACAGAACTTCAACCCTCAATTTCTTTAACTTTTCTTCCTATTTTGGCAGCACTTTCATGCTTAATCTTTCTCGCTCTTCCTAATTCCAACAATACTTCTTCTAAGTGGATTTTTAAACTACAAACTTGGGTCTTGGAATTTTGAACTTGGGAGGCTGGATTGTAAATGTGCTTGAGGCCAAGAGCAAGCAGGAGGGGTGCCATTTATAGGCAATGGTGGCTCAGGCCGGCCAAGTGGTGGGGCCAGCCAGCCCTCTTTGGCCCACTTGGGTTGGCTCTCCACCTGATAGTGCCTTTTTTTCGTGCTTAGGCAAAATTCGATGGCCGTCAGTGCTCTTTCGGTGGAGATATGACCAAATTCGATGGTGGAGAGATGATGGAGGTGATAGGTGGTGGTTGAGTGGGTCCCAAGTGTCTCCTATGGGTCCCGGTCGTGCATCCGACATTGAACGAAGAGGACACATGGACGATGCAGAGCAACCTGACGCCGGCCGACTGCGTCCGGTCAGCTCGAGTTGTGCCTAGTGAAGGGGTACAACGGCTCTTTTCGTGTGGGGCTTATAAATTGCCCCTTGGCCGGCCTTAGGCCAGTTGCTAAGCATACTAGAGCCTTAGTGGCTTATGTGGTGGTCCTTGGGGTCCCTCTAACTCACTCTTGCTTGATAGTATTCATCCGATTGAGTGAGTGAGCGACTTTAGTGCGATTGCATCATGAGGTTGCATCGAGTGGCACTAGGTGGTCGTCTTACAAACCGGTGGTGCTTGTTACTCTTAGAGGTTGCCACCTCCTAGATGGCTTGGTGGTGGTCTCCGTCAAAGCCCGCAAGAAGCTTGTGCGGTGCTCCGGAGAAGAGCTTTGTGAGGGTTGTTGTGCTCGCCCCACGGGAGCTGC
This sequence comes from Saccharum hybrid cultivar R570, assembly GCA_038087645.1. NCBI lineage: Eukaryota > Viridiplantae > Streptophyta > Magnoliopsida > Poales > Poaceae > Saccharum > Saccharum hybrid cultivar. The sequence goes on along the minus strand of JAQSUU010000191.1, from coordinate 867,655 downwards.
GAAGAGCAACTCTAGTAAAGAGTGTCATTGAGCTATCCTCACTTGTGAGGTAGGTTCTTGTGGTGCTCGATGTGCGGACTTGGCAGATGATGCCAATTAGCCACTAAACCATCGAGTGAGCGGTTGACACGACGGGGATGTAGCTTGGTGGCAACCTCACGAACCTCGAGAGAAAAATCACCGTGTCAACATTGTCTTCATTATCTTCTCAGTGGTTTGCTTTTCGCAAAACACAAGTTTGTATTACTTTCATATACATTGTGCTTGTGTAGTTACTCTTGTGACTCGTCTAGCTTTAGTTGCTTGCTAGTTGCCTTCTTGCTTGTGTAGTATAGAAGTCGCTCCCTTGTGTGACCAATTTGGTTTTGGTAACCATGTTAGTCACATTGCTTAGTTTGTGTAGCTAAGTAATTTGCACTCTCTAATTTGGTATTAGTTGCCTTGTTATTGAGCATTGCTAGTGAGCTTAGCAGCCTTGTACTTTTGCTCACTAGTGTAGGAGCTTCCCCGTGCTTGAAGTACTAGTGACATAGGTTTGTGTGACCTTACTCTTAGAATTGTTTAGGTGAGCTCTAACTAGCCCGACACCTTGTTGCCTAATTAGGATCTTTTCTAAGGTGCTAGAGAACTTAGATAGAGGGGTGTTGTCTTGGCTAGACCAATAGTGTTAATTCCGCATTTATTTCGGTTAGCTGGCATGATAATTTTTAGAAAGGACAATTCACCCCCTTCTAGTCCGCCATCTCGACCCGACAAGTGGTATTAGAGCTTGGTCTCTCATTTGTGGTCTTCATCGACTAGAGAGGATGGCGTCTAGTGGAATAGATGACTGTGACACACACTTTTTTTTGATGGCACACACAATGTACGGTGGAAACACCATATGCTTGATCATTTTCATGCAAAGGGACATAAGTTTTGGTGGGTTGTCACAAGTGGTCTCTCCCATGTCTTAGACCATAAAAATCTAACCAAAGCTCAAAAGGTTCTCTTTGAACTTGATTTCGATGCTTATTTATTTCTAATGGATGCTTTGAGCTTTGAGTTATTTTACAAGGTGAACCACAAAGAAACCGCCCTTGAATTGTGGGAATCAATCAAGCACACCTTCGGTGGCTCCTCCATATGGGATGATGGCAAGTTCAAGAAGGAGGATGAGCCCAAGGTGAAGGCGTGTGAGTGTGTTGAGCATGACCACAATTTGGTGATTGTGAAAGATTGCTCCACCTCATGGTCAAGTGATGATAATGATGAGACTACCACAAGATCACTTGATAAGGTTGATGATGATACCACAAGTGATGTGATTGATGATTTCATGCTCGGATGACATTGCTACTAAAAGTCCATCCACTACACCACATTGCTTCATGTCACAAGGTGACACAAAGGTACAAAAAGCTAATGTGGTTGATCATATTGATTCATATGATGAGCTTGTTAGTAGACTTGCTAGCATGACCATGTCTTTAGAAAATGAGAAAACTAAAACATTGAAATTGGAAAATGAAAACACTTTTCTAAAGAATTCATGTGAAGAACATAAGCACTTACTTGATATTCTTAAAGCTTCACATGAAGAGTTAATTATGATTCATGAGGAACTTTGTGATTCTCATGAAGAATTAATTGAACAACATGCTTCTCTCATTAAGGCTTTTTTAAAGAAAATTAAAAAGAATGAGGGCTCATCACATGGATCAAATGATCAATTGTAAAATGTTGCTAACCCTTGTGATGTAAGCAAGAAGCATGTATCCACCTCTTGTGATGATTTATTAGATATGTCATGTTCTTTACAATTAGATGCTTGTTCTACTTCTATGTCTTGTGAGACTAACCTTTTGAAGGAGAACAATGAGCTCAAAAGTGAAGTGAAGAATTTGAGCAACAAGTTAGAGAGGTGCTACAACTCAAAAGTCACCTTTGAGCATATGTTGACAAACCAAAGAAAGTTTGGTGATAATAGTGGCCTTGGCTTCAAAAGGAAGATAACAAAGGGCGAAAGAAAAAGGGGAAAGAAGATAAAGAAGTAACTACAATTGAAGTTGTCTCAGACTATGTGCTACCGGTGTCATGAAGCGGGACAACTTACAAATGGTTGCCCAAACATTGAAAAGCTCAAGAAGATGAAGGAAGAAGAGAGGCTAAAACATGTCAAGTGCTTCAAGTGCCGCACTTGTGGACATTTTACCTCAATGTGCCCAACCAAGCAATTGGTGAAGCAACTAGAAGAGCCTCAACCAAAGCCACAAGATGAGCAAAAAAAAGACACCTCAAGATCAAATCAAGTTCAACCATAAAGATGGTGGTGACTTGATGATGATGAAGAAGAGGAAGACAAGAAGGGGGTGGAAAGGCAAGGATCCAATGCAAACTCAAGATGCCAAGATGATGAGCAAGAATGAAGATGAGAAGAAAGTCTATGCTCACATAAAGTGCTTCAAGTGTGGAGATACGTGACACTTTGCCTCGAAGTGTCCTACCAAGCTTGAAAAGAAGGTTCAAGCAACTCATTAGAGGTAAGGCAATAAGAAGCAACAAATGAGCAATGAAGAGAAGGCTCAATCAAAGAGGAAGTACTACTCATGCTGGGAAAGGGGACACATGGCTCATTCATGTCCCCTAGGTAACACTCCTAAGCATATTTCAATTGATGATGATTTTATGCTTAGGAAGAATGGAAACAGTACCTCATTGGTTGCAATTGCAAAATATCCCACTACTCATACCAAGGCTTTTCCTAAGTATGTTGCTCCTAACTTGAGAGGACCTAAACTTGTTTGGGTACCATCAAAAGGTGGATGAATATGTGTAGGTACCATGGCACTGGAGGCTTGATTCAATTGATCTCACATTGTTCATCATATATTGAGTCAAGTTATGAAGCTTAGTGCACACCCAAACCCAATGCCAAGTGAAAATTGAGTGAAGTCCAAATGCTATCAATATCCAAGTGTCATATTCAAGTTATGATGATTTAATGGAATATTAGATGGCTTGCAAATAATTGAGTTGAAGCTTGCTATCGATGATTATGAGCTAACCAAGGTATATCTCTTGTTGATCATTTATTTGGGTGCATATGGATGATCATGAGCTAACCAGGGTATATATATTGTGCATATGTTGTTTGCTATGAGATATTTGAATGGATAAATTTCTTAGTAATCAAGTTTGGATTGATTTGTGTTGGATAAATTTATGAGATGACTTTTAGTAAGTGGATTGAATGGATATATGTCTTATGAAAGTGTTCAAACAAGTTGATCTCAAGTTTGATTCACATTTGATGAAGTATAGCTCATAAGAGGAAATCTATCCTATAATTGAAAATATAAGCTAGCTGTGACCTTAGCCATGCTTAAGTGACCAAATCTATTTAGATTGGCTTTAAATTTGGCATGCATGCTCTATACTTATGGTATAAGATGCTGTACAAATTTCATAAAAACTGGATAAGAGATGGTTCGGTTTTAGAGTGGATCTTGTCAACTATAGTGCAGCAGTTTTCAGCATGTAGCAATAGTGGAAGAATTAAAATCTGATAGCAATCTAGAAGTCAAATAAAGCCTAAATTTTTACAACTGCTAGATGACTTAGTAAAACACATCTCCAGAAAATTTCATGGCATTTGGATCTGTACATTGAGAAATATGTATTTTTCTTTGAAGGGTATAGAATCTGCAAGAAAAGTGACAATTATTAGATTGATCAAGAGTCATTTTGATTGAAAGGTCCGCAAGTTGGAAACATGTTTACAAGTGTTTGAGGTACCTAAGTTTGGTTTTGGATTGATCTAGAAGCATGACAAGCAAAGAGTACAATGCCATTTGATTGTGGAGTGTACTTAGCACATATTTGGTACTAAAATTAGAAGATCAAGACCAAGCTCAAGATAAAGATAAAGTTTAAGTTTTAGTGATCATTGGAGATTATTTAGTAGAAAAAATGACTTAAATAAGTAAAAGAAAAAGACTTAAAGAAGGATTCATGAATACTCATTAAGTTAAATCCATCACTTGGATCAATCAACAAATTCATTTCAAGTGAGTGTCGAGAATGGTTATTGGAGAGATGTCACTTCTCCCAAGTGTAGGGGCTTGCCGCCTATGTGTAGGTAAAGCAATTGTGGTACTTAGAAGGCTAACATGGAAGTGGTGATCCAAGGGACATTTGAGATGCTTAGTTGAAGCAATCAAAAGGGTTGATCAAGAAAAGCAAGCAACACCCAAAAAAGAGCTAGTCATGATATTTCAAGTGGTATTCTCACATTGATGCTCTCATGCAAGCAAAGATGAAATAAAGAAGTAAGCCAACCACAAGAAGAAAGTAGACTTGATCATTAGTGGTTCTTAAATCATATGGGTGAAGAATGGACTCCATCTATGATGATTGGTGTTCACCAAGCTTATAATTGGACTTCACATTGCTATTGCGGAGCTTAAGTGGAAACTAATGACTATCATCTACTCCAAGATAGTAAAGGTATCATTGTAATATGCATGATAATTTTCATTCCCTACTAGTATGCGGTTAGTGCATATAGTACATGCTTCATAGGATCATGCATGTCAAATGAAAATTTGAATTTATAACCTACCACTATTGCTTGAATGATTAGTTAAATCTAGTAGTAGTGTATGAGTTTGTTCATGAGCGAGTGAACACAAGTACTTAACTTAATTTGGATTGCTAATAAGTGACAAGTACAACATTGGCAAGATAACCCTTGTAAGAGGTGTGAAGAAGCTTGTCATTGGTTCAAACCGGACTTGGAAGTTTAGGCAAATCAATTTGGTTCAAGTCAACTTAGAAGCTCATGATAAGTAACAAGAGTACAAGCACAAGACAACAATGCAAATGGATATGTAGTTTGGTTGTTTCAAGTGGTATCTAGACTCAATTGATTTATCAAGTGGTATTCACAAGTGGTGTCTAGATCAACATGCAAGAGATATCCTACAAGTGGTACTCATGAAAATAGCAAATGTTTAAGAAATGGTCAAAATTGACAAATCCAACAAGTGGTGCCATGCTAGTAAATTCTTCCAGGTGGTATCACATTCCTACACGTGGTATCAATCATGCAAGACGGTGGTTCCACAAGTGATGCAAGTTCCCTCACATACAAGAGCTTAAGATTATCAAGTGAACGACCCATGCTATGACATAGGGGGAGGTGCCCCACCAATTGGTATCAAGGTCAAATATCCTATATGTGGTATCTCAAAAGCTACACAAGTGGTGTCATTCCAATATATGAGGTAATGTCCATAAAAATGCAAGTTTTAAGCCTCAACCATCTACCCCAATGTAAGCCTTTGCATCAATGAGAAGCACATCTTTTTATGAAAATTGGTGATAAAGGGGGAGAGATTGGTACAAAGACATGAAATATGCAAGAGGCATTAGGGAGAAGTTGGATTTGGACATTGATATGGACAAAGAGGGAGCAACATTGAAGAATGGAGAAGGATAAAAAATTCTTGGACAAAAGAAGCACACAAGTAGGGAGAGCAAGCTCATGAACTTGATTGTTTACATTTGATATGTGCATATTCATGTGCTTGCTTGCATTGTATAAGTTTTTAAATTTGATATGCATGCTTGTGTGTTGTATGCTAATTATAGAACTTGAATGATGATATGATAACTAGCATGCATAGGACAGTAGGTAGACACTTGGTATGTTTCTCAAGTAATGCTAGTACCTTGATTCTAATGTTGATCTCACGAGGTATCTAGTGTTTTTGTTTTCAAGTGATATCTAGCTAACCATGGTGCTAAGGATGAACTTAAAGGTGCAACTCTAACTGGTATCACACTTCAAAGGTTTATTCTATACACCTTAGCATCTTTGGTAGTTATTACTCTCCCACAACTCCAATCTATGCATATGTGTGAGCTTCAAACCAAACACTCTAGCACATGTGTAGGGGGAGCTAATACTACCAATTTGGGTTTGTGGTACTTGTCCAAAATCATTTACACATGGTAAAATTGCTTGGGCTAGCAACATGAATCCAAAAGTGCTTAAATTCCATATCTTTATAGAGTTGTCATCAATTACCAAAAAGGGAGAGATTGAAAGGTCCTTGTTTGGTTTTGGTAATTGAGTGACAACCTTAGGTGGACTAATTGTGTTTATGTGAGATACACAAGTGATTAGTGCATAGGTACATGTGTGAGCAATACATGCCATAATGGTGAAGATGGCTCAAAAATGTTGCAAAGCTCACACATGTGATGAAGGAGCTCATTGCACATGAGACATGACATTGAGTCATGCGATCAAGGTGGAGAAGATCAAGACATGACTTGGCTCAACAGACCGGTTGCAAGTGTGAAGGGCAAGTTAAGTGATAGCTTAGCATCGATGGACCAAAGGAATGGTGAAGAGCAAGTGAAATTAAGATCAATGAACCAATATGGTCACATGATGATATAGAGTGGATTATATCATTGTTGATCGTGTTGGTGCATGTGTTGCATCGACATTGGAGGAGATGGAATAAAATGCGCAAGGCAAAGGTATAACCTAGGGCATTTTATTTCACCGGTCATAGGTGTGTAGAGAAGTTGATGACCGGGTTTAGGATAGATGGTCGTACTATCAAGAGGGGCAAACTTTTTTGCATATCGATCATCTAGTACCACTTGAATGATCTAACTTTGCATCGTTGCTAGGATCGAGTGGCGTGGTCAGTTGAGTGGCTAACTCGTTAAAAATGATTGTGAAAATGCTAATACACATACACATGGTGTCGGTACCAAAAGTACGGGGGTACCCACACCCATCGCTAGTAAAAAACTAAAATGACTGAAACCGCAATAAAAGGCAGCCTGCCTCGACCGCGCATTCTGTCCGCCTCGTACGAGGCCCGCTCGACGGGGCGCCTCGACCGCGCTCCGGCTCTGACTCGTACGAGGCCTGCTCGACGGGGTGCCTCGATCGCACCCCATCCCGTACAGCAAGCTACCTCGACGGCGCTTTGACCTGCGCGAAGCTCGTCCGCCCACTGGGAAAAACTCCAACTCGCGTTAGCCCAGGTCGAGCGCCTCGACTCCTTCTCTTTACCTACCCCAGGACAAAAGCCATAGCATTTAATGCGGTTACCTACTATCACCTACCGGCATGGCTATGACCAGGATCGACGTGGGAACAATGCCCGTGTCAGGTCTCACTGTTTTACCACCCATCCCATGGTGGGAGGTGAAACCCGTCACTATACCCACCTTACCGCGCACTGTTTACCATCGATCACCCTCGAGGGAGGATAAGACAAGGCCCGTTCTCCGCAATCTCGGGGATTCGGCCTTATCCATCCGGTCTCGACCCGGCCTCGACCCAACCTCGACGCTCGGCACAGTTCAACGGCAAGGGAAGGACGGTATGGCACGGCGCTCCGGGTCATTTCACCGTCTCATCTCCCACGACGCCATGGTGTCCAGGGATGGTCGGCCATTCCCAGGGCACGTCGCTACAGTCAACTCAACAGGAATCGACCAAACGTCACCTCAAGGCTCCCCGTCGTCCTGGCCTCCTCTCGCCCTATAAAATGGCAGGCCAGGGTTCTACGAGAGGGGAGGAACGAAGCACCTGACCGGACAACAACAGACAATGAAGAAAAACAAGAGATCGATACCTCAAGCAACCACCCTTGTCCCTTTTTCCTCTCTTTGAGACTTGGGCTTGACGCCCTCTCTCGCATGCTTGTAACCCCTACACGAGCACTTCAGTGCAAGGAAATACAAACTTCTCCCCCCCGCTGGACGTAGGGCCTTCTTTTGCCCGAACCAGGATAAACCCCCGTGTGTTCTCCTTGCATCACCATCTAGGAAAGAGACACGCAACATTTACTCATTGGTTTAGGACCACCTCGGGTCCGAACACCAATAGTTGGCACGCCAGGTAGGGGATCGCTGCGTGCCAAACGTCGCTTTCTCGCCTTTTTTCCTGGACGGCTGACCCCGAACGCCCTATTCCGTTGGCCACGGTGATCTGGTTCGGGAGTTTGGAGTTCATGTCGCTTGGCCATGGCAACGATATGGTCCTACTTCCCCCTAGGCACCCATCCGACGAGGACTACGAGCTCTCCCAGCCCGGGGGAGCAATCCGCCGGCACCGTCGCTCTAGGCGGGCACGGGCCGCCCGACGACGACGAGCCCAGCACAACCACCGTCTTCACCTCGCGGAGGGCGATGGGGTCTCCCGGTCCGGCACCCCCCAGCCAGGCGCCAGCCTAGACCTCCTTGTGGAAGGTTTGGGAAGAACGAGCTTGACTGAGGGTAACATGCCAACGGGGAATCCCGCCGCTCCCCCGTCCGGAGAGACACCACTGTCCGGAGCATCCATTTCGGCACGGACAACAACATCTCCATCACCATTCCCGTTTGGGCTAGACTCGGCTGCCCGGGTATACGCATCTTTCGTGAGCACTCGCATGAGTGCTTATGAGGAACTCCCCGGGCACCATCTATGCTCCACTCTGGACTTCGTTGCATCCACACCGGCCTCTGATTATCTGGACTCTACGGAGACACCGGACACAGAGCCCCATGTGACTGCTTCTCAACGTCGCAACCCCAGTGACGATTTGCAATGGCCACACATTCCCCCGTCATACTACTACTTTGGCGCTCCTGACTCCGACTCGGCTGACGACACCTATGATCCGACCCGCGAATGCTTCAACATTGACGTTGAAAGCACTTCGGAATCAGAGGACGAAGAGCCAGTCGAAGGAAGGTACACGCCACCCCATGTCGAGCTTCCTGCTGAGCAAGACGATCCTCCGTTCCTTGTGGATCAAGGAGCATAGCTCGAGCAGATTCGCGAGTTGTAGGATAGGCTTGACGAGGAACGAGAAAACCTAGGCCTACTCCAACAAACCCTCGAGCGTGAGCGTGCGGAACGCGCACTTGGCGGGAGAGCTCGCGAAAGAGCTCGCGACGTCAACCGTCGCATCGACGAGGACCGGATGGTCGACCCCTCGGTTTTCGCTCGAGCCAGCCAGAACGTCGTCGCCGCCGCCATGCTTCTCCGCAACATGCCCGAGCCGTCAAACCCCGACGCCCGTCGGGCTCGGGATGAAATCCGAGAACTCCTCGAGACCGCTGCCATGCAGCAGGCCGAGAGCTCCGCCTCAAGGCGACGCGAGGCAGCCTCAGAGCGGATCATCGAGCCCTCCCGACAGAAGAGACAGGCCTTGGTTCACCCTGAGCCTGCCTGGCGAAACCGGGTAGCTCCGGCCCCTGAGCTCACCACCAACGACCACGAGCCTCGAGACACCCGTGGCAACATCGTCGAGCGCTGCACGTGCAAGCACGGTGACGGCGTGCCTCGAGGCTACCACATCCATAGGGGCGTACGCTACGATAGTTCGGAAGATCGAAGCCCTTCACCCGAGCCTCCGGGTCCTCGGGTCTTCAGTAAGGCTATCCGTGAGACGGTGCTCCCGGCTCGGTTTTGCTCCCCCATGACTCTCACCAAGTACAATGGCGAAACCAAACCCGAACTTTGGCTTGCCGATTTCCGCTTGGCGTGTCAGCTGGGCGGGGCCACCGACGACCGGGTCATCACTCGACAACTCCCCCTGTTCCTCTCCGACACCGCCCGAGCCTGGCTCGAGGATCTCCCACCTCGACAGATCCACGACTGGGATGATCTCGTGAGGGTGTTTAAGGGAAATTTCAAGGGGACCTACATGCGCCCCGGCAACTCGTGGGACCTCTGGAGCTGCAAGCAAAAACCAGGTGAATCCCTCCGGGATTACATCCGGTGCTTCTCTCGGCAGCGTACCGAACTCCTCAACGTCACTGACTCCGATGTAATTATGGCCTTCCTCTCTGGCACCACCTGTAAAGAGTTGGTCCAAGAATTGGGCCATAACACTCCGCTCACTGCCAACGGGTTAATGGACATTGTCACCAACTTCACCGCCAGCGAGGAGGCGGTTGGTGCAATCTTTGGTGGCGACCCGGAGAGGGGGGGCAGAAGGTCGACGATCCCATGAGCTCCACCCGGGGCTCCAAGAGAAACAACCGCAAGAAGAAGAAAGGCCAGCAGGGCAAGCTCGAGGCCCCGGCCGACGAGCTCGTCGCTGCTACCGAGCACAAAAAGCCTCGAGGCCCCCCCGGCGGGGGCGTCTTCGACAAAATGCTCAAAGAACCGTGTCCCTACCACAAGGGACTTACTAACCATAACCTCGAGGACTGTCATATGCTTCGCAGGTACTTTGGGGGTGCCGGCGTTAAGAAGGATGACAAGAAGGAGGACCCTAAAAGCGACAACAAGGACGGGGAATTCCCCGAGATCCACGACTGCTTCATGATCTACGGAGGGCCCTCGACCCGCCTCTCGGTGCGCCAGCGCAAGCGAGAACGGCGCGAGGTTTTCTCCGTACAAACGGTAGTCCCCCGCTTCCTTGATTGGTCTGCGGTGGCCATCACTTTCGACCGTGACGACCACCCAGCCCACGTCCCCAACTCGAGAGTCTATCCGCTCGTTGTTGACCCCGTCATCGCCAACACACGCCTCACCAAGGTGCTCATGGACGGCGGAAGCAGCCTCAACATCATCTACTCCCAGACCCTCGACCTTCTGGGGGTCGAGAGAGCGCGCCTCCAACCTAGCGTCGGGGGCTTCCACGGAGTCGTGCCAGGGAAACAGGCGGAACCCCTCAGATGGGTTGATCTGCCCGTTTGTTTTGGCACACCGGCCAACTTCCGAAAGGAGACTCTCACTTTTGAAGTGGTCGGATTCCGTGGAACGTACCACGCTATCCTGGGACGCCCATGCTACGTCAGGTTCATGGTGATCCCGAACTACACCTACCTCAAGCTCAAAATGCCAGGTCCAAACAGTGTCATCACTGTAGGGCCCTCGTATGAACATGCCTACGAGTGCGATGTCGAGTGCGTCGAGCACGACGAGGCTGTTTCAGAGTCGGCGATCTTGGCTGCAGACCTCGACGGTCTCGCCAATGCGATTCCCAACCCAAAATGCCATGCCAGCAGCTTCGAGCCTACCGAAGATGTCAAACTCGTACCCCTCGACCCCGCTGATCCCAAAGGAAAGGCACTGAGCATCAGTGCCACCCTCGATCCTAAATAGGAAGCAATGCTCGTCGACTTTCTCCGCGCAAACGTCGACATCTTTGCGTGGAGTCCCTCAGATATGCCAAGCATACCCAGGGAAGTCGCCGAGCACGCCTTGGAGATCCGGGCCGGATCCAAACCGGTGAAGCAACGCCTGCATCGCTTCGATGAGGAGAAGCGCAGGGTCATCGGCGAGGAGATACACAAACTGTTGGACGTCGGATTCATCAAGGAGGTTCATCATCCTGAGTGGCTAGCTAATCCCATATTAGTTAGGAAAAAGAGTGGGAAATGGAGGATGTGTGTAGACTACACCGGTTTAAATAAAGCATGTCCAAAAGTTCCCTTTCCTTTGCCACGCATTGACCAAATCGTTGATTCCACTGCGGGATGTGAAACTCTCTCATTCTTAGATGCATACTCCGGCTACCACCAAACCAAAATGAAGGAGTCCAACCAGCTTGCAACTTCATTCATCACCCCGTTCGGCATGTATTGCTACGTTACGATGCCCTTCGGTCTCCGGAACGCGGGGGCTATGTACCAGCGATGCATGCAGCATGTTTTCGGAAAGCACATCGGGTCGACCGTCGAGGCTTATGTCGACGACATCGTTGTCAAAACCAAACAAGCCGACGACCTGGTTAGCGACCTCGACGTCGTGTTCAAATGCCTTTAGGCAAAAAACATCAGACTCAACCCAGAGAAATGCGTCTTTGGCGTCCCACGAGGTATGCTTTTAGGGTTCATCGTATCCAAACGTGGCATCGAGGCTAACCCTGAAAAAATCTCTGCAATAACCAAGATGGGCCCCATCCAAGATCTGAAGGGCGTACAGAGGGTCACAGGTTGCTTGGCGACACTCAGCCGTTTCATTTCACGCCTTGGCGAAAAAGCACTCCCTCTGTACCGTCTCTTGAAGAAATCGAAGTACTTTTCCTGGACCCTTGAGGCTGAGGAGGCTCTCACAAAACTCAAGGCCACACTCTCTAACTCACCAATCCTCGTCCCTCTGACCCCGGGTGAACCACTCCTACTCTATGTCGCCGTGACATCACAAGTAGTCAGTGCTGCCCTGGTTGTCGAACGGGCCGAGGAGGCACATACCTTGCTCGTCCAGAGGCTGGTCTATTTCATTAGCGAAGTGCTCTCTGAAACCAAGAGTCGATACCCACAGATCCAGAAATTGCTATATGCCGTCATCCTGACACGGCGCAAGCTCCGACACTACTTCGAGGGTCACCCGATTACTGTGGTTTCTTCTTTCCCCTTGGGAGAGATAGCCTAGAACCAGGAAGCCTCGGGTAGGGTTGCCAAATGGGCAGTCGAACTCATGGGCGCGACCTTGTCCTATGCGCCGCGAAAAGCTATCAAGTCACAGGTGTTAGCAGATTTCCTGGCTGAGTGGACCGACACCCAACTCCCCCTGCACAGCTTCAGGCGAAGCTATGGACCATGTACTTCAATGGGTCGCTGATGAAAACGGGAGCAGGCACGGGCTAGCTCTTCGTCTCACCCCTCGGGGTTCACATGCGCTACGTCATCCGGCTTCATTTTCCTGCGTCTAACAACGTCATCGAATACGAGGCACTCGTCACGGGATTAAGAATCGCCGTTGAACTCGGGGTCCGACACCTTGACGTTCGAGGTGACTCCCAACTCGTGATCGATCAGGTCATGAAGAGCTCGAGCTATCGTGACCCCAAGATGGAAGCCTACTGTTAAGAAGTACGGCGCCTCGAGGACAAGTTTCACGGCCTCGAGCTCAACCACATCGCGCGCAGGTACAATGAGGCCGCCGATGAACTGGCAAAAATCGCGTCCAGTCGAGCTACGGTTCCACCAGACGTTTTCGCAAAAGACCTTCAGCAGCCATCCATTGACCTCGGGCCAGACGGAGGGGTTGACGGGACGTCACTTGACCCTCCACCTAAGGCAGAAGCCCCCTTGATCGGGGTAGAAGCCATGCAGGTGGAAGACTCGACCCCGCCGTCTGACCTCGAGCCTAACTGGCGCGTCCCGTACCTCGACTACCTTATCCGAGGGGACCTCTCCTCGGGTAAGACCGAGGCTCGACGGATTGTACACTGGGCCAAAACCTTTGTGATCATGGGCGATAGCGGAGAGCTCTACCGCCGTAGCCCTACTGGTATCCTCCAACGATGCATCTCAAATGAGCAAGGCAGGAACCTACTCGGCGATCTCCACTCGGGGGCTTGCGGTCACCACGCAGCACCTCGAACCCTTGTTGGAAACGCCTTTCGACAAGGATTCTATTGGCCGACCATGGTCTCCAACGCTGTCAAGCTAGTACGCTCCTGCAAGTGTTGTCAGTACTATGCGAGACGAACCCATCTTCCGGCACATGCCCTGCAAACTATCCCCATCACATGGTCGTTTGCCGTTTGGGGGCTCGACCTTGTCGGACCATTGAAAAGGGCAGCTGGCGGCTTCACCCACTTGCTCATCGCAATCGACAAATTCTCCAAGTGGATCGAGGCCCACCCTATCACCAGCATCAGGTCCGAGCAAGCTGTGCTCTTCTTCACCGGCATTATTCATCGCTTCGGGGTCCCTAACTGTATCATCACAGACAATGGCACCTAGTTCACTGGCAAAAAGTTTTTGGATTTCTGCGACAGCCACCACATCCGAGTGCTCTAGTCAGCCGTGGCCCATCCAAAAACAAACGGTCAGGTGGAACGTGCCACTGGTATGGTCCTACAAGGCCTGAAACCCAGAATCTTTGACAAACTAAATAAACATGGCAAAAGATGGGCTGCCGAGCTACCCTCGGTCCTATGGAGCCTAAGAACAACGCCGATTCGAGCCACGGGGTTCACTCCGTTCTACTTAGTCTACGGGTCTGAGGCTATGCTCCCAACTGATATAGAATACGGATCCCCAAGGTTGAAGGCCTACAACAAAAGAAATAACGATGCCACAAGACGAGACGCCCTCAACCAGCTCGAGGAAGCCCGAGATGTGGCTCTGTTGCATTCTACCAGGTACCAGCAGGGTCTCTGACGCTACCACGACAGACACGTCCGTAAGCGTGACCTCAACGTCGGTGACTTGGTGCTACGGCGGAACCAGAACACCAAGGGATGGCACAAGCTCACGCCACCATGGGAAGGGTCATACATCATCGCAGAAGTACTAAAGCCGGGCACCTACAAGCTATCCAACGAGAAGGGCGAAATCCTCACCAACGCTTGGAACATTGAACAGCTACGTCGCTTCTTTCCTTAAAAAGCCTCGAGGCTCTGTATTTTCTTTTTTGTCAATAAAGAATACAACGATGTTCAAACTTTCATTTTACAGTGAGGAAGGATCGACTCTGCACTCCCAGAATCGACCCTCCCTCGGGGGCTACAAGGGGGGAACCCCCCAGTCCCCGAAAAAACTTATGCTCTTTTTTAAATTTAAGAACCGCTTCTTAGATCGACTTCGCTGCAAGAGCACCCTAAGGTTCGAAAGGGCTCCCGAGTCAGGAGTATCACCTACGCCTCCGAGGCTATGGTACCTCCACTCACCCCTTACGCCTTTTAGAGGTGCGACTTCTTGCTAAGGAGATCTAAATAACGGTTCCTAACTTTGAAAAAGAACATACCCCCTGTCGCTTAGATCAGGCTCTCACACGATTTACAAGGCTGCAACATCACCCTGAAGCTCGAGGGCGGTCGAGCCGTGAGATCACTTACGCCCCCGAGGCTACGGTACCTCCACTCGCTCCCTTACGCCAAAGGATGCAGCTGCGTGCTAAGTAAATCACGCGAGAACACGATCCAAGCGATAAAGGGAAGAAAAGCTCGAATAAAACTAACTCAACCACGAACCGGTTTATGTTTCGAGTTTTTAGGCCTTCGAGGCCACCACGATCAAAATTCTAAATGCTAACTTATTACATGGGCCTTCATGCTCAGATTTGGCTCACAGGCCCTCATCGTCATCAGGCGGAACCACCTCGGCTTCAAAAAGCGAGGCCAGACAGCTTCCAGGCTCTTCGGCGGCTTCAATCAGCTCCACGCAGGAATCCTCGTTCTCCTCGTCTGTCCGGTCCGGGTCTGTGATAAAGCCCTCAGTGACGAGCTTCATGTCGAACACAAACCCTGAACGGACGACGGCCAGCGCCCTCTTCACGCCGTGATGGAGGCCGTCCCGTATCTTCTCCCGGGCAAGGCGGCCCAGCGCCACCATCCGACAAACGAAGGAGTTCCCCGGAACATCTTCCCCAGTGTCGGCGTCGGTCTCGACCCCCAGGCCATCACACACGGTGGTGATCGCGCCCTGGAGCAGTTGGGTCCTCCAGATCTCGGCTTCGAGGAGGCTCTAGAAGGAGTTGGCAGAGGATTGGGCCTCTCGGTTCTCCCTCTCCAGCTTTGAAACACGACAAACAGATTAATACCCAACGTAAGGCCCTCCACATCGTAGCCGTAACAATCACACTTACCCTCGATATGGGTCTACAGGCCCACGACCTTGTCACGAAGCCCCCCGCACGTTCGCTCGAGCCCCAGGAGGGTGCTGTCCTTGTCACTGATGGTCGCCTTTAGCGCCTCAATCTCCTACTGAGCAGACTCGAGAGCTGCGTCCTTCTCTTGGATGGTTCCCTTCAGCGTCGTGACCTCGTCCTTCAGAGCATCAGAACGAGCGGTGGCCCGCTCGACCTCGACGTTGAGGGTATCGCGCTAACGGCTAACCTGGGAGACATTCTCCTCGAGCTCCTTCACCCGTATCGATAGGGGCTCGAGATCCCTGTGGGCCTGGGCAGCCTCCTCCTGAACCTTGTCCATGCCAGTGCGCTTCATGGCCTCGGCCGCCCACGCCTGCATCGCTTCCTCTTTCACCACCGCGTAGGCGACGCGCAGCTCAGCCATTTCGGCGTTTCGATCGGAAAGCCGTTTCTGGGCCTCCTCGGCCAAGACCTGTTGCTGAGACAGCGCGGCCCACACGCCACTCTCATCCCGGATGAAGAGTGATTTGCGGTGGGAGTGCTCCTTCAGCTCCTGAACGCAATCCGAAAAAAACCGAAAAGGTTAAAAAGCCGAGGGAAAAAGACACCAAGAAAACCACGGAAAAAGTTGACGAGTCGATCGTACCTCAGTGGCATCCCCCATACTCCGCACGGCACTAGACGCCACTCGGAGCAACCGATCAAGGTGCCGGCGGACGCCCTCTAAGTACTCCCATCGGTGCACTTCATCTTTGTCGTTCAGGACGAAGATGGGCTCAGCGTCGGGGTTCGCGGCGTCCCTAAACTGGAGCGACGGCCCCCCCACCTCGGTATCTCCGCCTCTGCCCGCGCTATCGCCAGCGCGGCGATGTCGGGCCATGACGACAACGACCTAGCCGGGGCGTCTCCCGGTCCCGCGAAAGGACCGGCCTCGCCCGCAGTTTCCGCCTCTCCGACGGCCGTCGAGGCACCGGCCTGATCCGCGGCTTCGCCCCCCTCGACCCCTATCACTTGTTTCCCTTTATCCAGGGAGGTGTCGTCGGGGGGAAGGTCCACGGCCATGGGTGCCGGCCCCCCTGGGGGAACTGGCCCCTCAACCACTGGCTCCTCCGGAGCTGGTGCCTCGACCGAAGACGGCTTCGGTACCCGCGCCTCGACCGTAGGCGCCCCCGGAGCCGGTGCCTCTTCTTCCAGCGCTCCGGTCAGGGGCTCGACCACCCCACCCTCCACCATACCCGCTGGCTCGGCCAACGGGTCTTGTTGCGACAGTGACCCACCCGCCAGGGCCGCCTCTTGCCCCGACACCGATGAGACCTCCTCCATGGTCACGTCAGCCCCCGCTCGCTCCACGCCGCGGACGGGTGCCTCGCCCGTCGTGACCTCGACGGTAGCCTCGGCCGTCGCTGATGACCTAGGCCCCGCCTCGACCGCACCGGGCGCCACCATCTCCGCCGGTTCGGACCCCTCCATGGTAGGGTCCGTGCCAGTAACCACCGTGGCGTCCGCTGGTTCCTGCCATTGTCGCAGGCGCCCCTTCGCGGCCTCGACCTGCCAGACCTAGGCCGCATCCTACTCTGCTGTCCGGTTAAGGACAACGGCTCTAGCCCGCAGCGACTTCACGGGGGTAAGCCCCATTGGCTCCGCCTTCCGCTTTAACCTGCAAAGTGAAGAAACGTCAGCCAACGGACCCCAAGAAAGGCAGGACAACCGAGCAGAGACGCTTACCCGGAAATTGGCACCAAGGGCCTCGACCCCGTGCGACCCGAGCCTCCCGGGGCGGCCGATTGTGGCCTCGCAGCGGCCTCACCAGCAGGCCGGGCACTCCTAGGGGCCCTGACCGATGCACCGCCCTACGCCTTTTGTGCCTCCGAGGCCAGCTGGCCTCGGGTTCTCACGCCTGCCGCCGCCACCGATGATGACGTCGGTACTGCCGTCCCAGCCCCTGCCCGAGCTTGCGGGGCCTGGGCTGGTGTAGACGTCCCCGTCGACCCCTCTTGCTGGGTCCAGGGTAAAGCGGCCCCTCCCATCGAGGGGCTCGTCTCCTTCTCCGTCTTCTCCTCCTCCTCGGACTCCTCGAGCACGACGACCGAGGAGGACGCCCCCCTGATGGGTTCCACTAGGGGGCGAACGTCGGGAAGATCCCCCAGCCCGGTCGCGGTCTCATACCACGACAGGGCGTCATCGTCCTCACCGCTGCTGTCATCGTCCTCCCCTAAGATCGTCTCGGAAGGCGACGGCGCTAGGGGGACCCCATCGATAGTCTGCTAGCGCCGGAGCTTCTTCAACGCCACCGCCACTTTGGCCTTGCGGATTGCCCGCTTCTTGGCTGTCTCCTTGGTTTGCTTCTTCTTGGAAGCATGCTGGTGTCGAGCCTCCCAGGCGGGCCGGTCCTCTGGGACTGGCGGACGCGTCTCTCGCAGCGCCGACAAATCCTACGCGCCGGCCTCGACCAAATCAGCGAAATCCAAAAATAAACGAAATTGGCAAACCTACTAACCCTAAGATACGTACCACTGGCTCGAACCCTTTAGTAGGTCTCTTGGGGACCCGGTTAGCCTCCTCCACCTTGAAGTTCCCGACCATCCGACGCGCTCGCCGAAGGACCTCCTCGAGGGGAAGGGATTCATGGGACATCCGGGTCCCCTCCAGCGATGCCTCCGGAGTCATCTGGTCGAGGCGGAGACAACGCCGGCACAGCGGCATCACCCTACGGCGATGGAAGGCCACGGCCACCGCTGCAGCCGTCAAGCCCCGAAGGCGAAGCTGCTGCAGCGCCGCCAGCAGCGGGTCCAGGCATGGCTTCTCGGCTTCCGGCACTCCGTATGTCCAGCAATCCTCTCGAGCGGTTAGCACGCGGCCGGTGTACCTCGGTAACTAATTTTCATCGTTGCGGAGGTAGAACCAACCCTCGTGCCACCCACTGTTCGAAGAGATGAGGCGAGCCGGGATGTACAGATCCGCCAGGCTCGACCTCACCTGCAGGACGCAGCTCCCTACTCGGGCCGCGCACAAGACGCCCTTCTCTCCCGCCTTCTTGGCGAAGAGCTCGGCCTTGAAAAGGTGAAGCCACAGGTTCCACTGCGGCTCCACCCCAAGGTAACCCTCGCAGACCGCCGCGAAGATGGCGGCCTGCGCGACGGCGTTGGGGGAAAGGTGGTGAAGCTCCACCTGGTAGTAGTGGAGGAGCGCGCGCATGAAGACAGACGTCAGCACGCCAAACCCCCGCTCGTGGAAGCAGACGAAGCTCACCACGTACCCCTCCGGGGGCGCCGGCTCCCGGTGGGCAGGGGGCGCCGCGATCCACTCCGGTTACGACTGGCTCGTCCTCGGCCGTAGCAGCCCATCCTCGACCAATTCTTCCAACCTCCTCTCCGTCACCGAGGAAGCGGCCCAGTCGTCGGCGGGGAGGATCTGGCTCTTTCCTGCCATCGGTGTTGTCGAAAGAGGGGGTGGACGAAGAGGACGCGGTGGCGACAGCGATGCGGGCGTAGAGCACGATAAGGCAAGGGTTGTCTGAGGCAGAAGAATGCAGGAGCGCAAGGGAACGGAGGGGAACGCAGACCCCCAGGCCTTGATTTTATATGCCCAGGCGGAAGCCCAACAGCCGCATGAAAAGGTAGGAATAGTTTCCCGCATTAAATGCGCCCACCTAACCGTTTCCTTACATCTCGTAGGAGTCGGGCACGTGGCCGTCCCCCATGTCGTAACTGTACGCCACATCACCCACTACCGCGCCGATCTCGCCTCCCCCAAAAGACGTGCCCGGCTAACGGGCGGGGGAGGGATCCGCGGACAGATATTCCCAGATATCTGGGAAACGGGCCCTGAGCCCGGTATAAGCCTCGAGGGAGCGAAAGCTGGCCCTCGACCAGGGTTCGACAACTGCCCTCGAGCAACAGAGTTAGGGACGACCCAGGGTGCACCCGTACATGGCCAAGGGCTCGAGCCACGCTCTCGAGGCACCCCAGGACGTATTCGAGGCCGAAGGAGGAGGTCGTCGTAGGAATCCCCCCGGGGGAGGCATCGAGCCCTCGAATCCTGTCGCAGGGAATCGAGATCCACACGACCACTCCTTGGCATCTTTGAGAGCGCCTCCGGGCCACTAGCCGACCCCTAACGAACGGGGCATGGGCTCTCACTCGAATTCCCCCGCTAGCAGCTCACCGGAGATCGTCGGAACTCGCGCCCAAACGAGGGTAGTACGGCGTTCTCACCCCTCCTCCTTTTTTCAAAAAGGAGCATGAGGGTCACACAAAAGACGGTCGGGACTCTGATTGACCTCGTGCGCGCGAGGCTCGGGGGCTCGACCGCAGAAACCTAAGCCTCGAGGGAGCGAAAGCTGGCCCTCGACCAGGGTTCGATAGCTGCCCTCAAGCAACAGAGTTAGGGACGACCCAGGGTGCGCCCGTACATGACCAAGGGCTCGAGCCACGCTCTCGAGGCACCCCAGGACGTATTCGAGGCCGAAGGAGGAGGTCGTCGTAGGAATCCCCCCGGGGGAGCCATCAAGCCCTCGAATCCTATCGCAGGGAATCGAGATCCACACGACCACTCCTTGGCATCTTTGAGAGCGCCTCCGGACCACTAGCCGACCCCTAACGAACGGGGCACGGGCTCTCACTCAAATTCCCCCGCTAGCAGCTCACCGGAGATCATCGGAACTCGCGCCCAAACGAGGGTAGTACGACGTTCTCCACCCCTCCTCCTTTTTTCAAAAAGGAGCATGAGGGTCGCACAAAAGACGGTTGAGACTCTGATCGACCTCGTGCGCGCGAGGCTCGGGGGCTTGACCGCAAAAACCTAAGCCTCGAGGGAGCGAAAGCTGGCCCTCGACCAGGGTTTGATAGCTGCTGTAACGGATCAACGTAATTATACGAAATTAAGTAAGAAAATCTTCCACCAAGGCGGTTAATTTAACAAACTTAAGCCCGTATAACTCGAGATTCCGTGAAATCCCGAAGGATTTCAAAACCACTAACATACAACCAAGATCGTACTGATTTAGCAGCCACAATTCACACGATACATAAATCTGATCATAAAGGTAAGATACATCGGAGTTCGGAAATAGAAGTTATTACAACATAGTCTAACATAAAGTAGCGGAAGCAAATAACTTTACGCACACACACTTAGTTTAGTTACAGTGCCAGTCGATAGTCATGGTCCACAAAAGCAGTAGATAAGACTAACAGAAAGACCCTTGCCCAAGGTCCTAGTTGTCACCCATCGCCGGATACAGACAGTTGGAGCAGTACCCGTAGTACATCTGACCATCTGCAACAACAATGGGAACAACGCCCTGAGTACGAGAATGTACTCAGCTAGACTTACCCGTCAAAAACCAGAAATAACATGACACCAAGGAGCATGCAAGGCTATGAAAACTGGATTGGCTTGACTCCTTTGCGAAAAGCACCAGTTGTTATGAGTAAACTCATTTAAGTCCTTTTTGCATCATATTTACTATAACCTATTCAATCTAGGTAAGCACCTATGCTAAAGCAATCACTTGATTAACCATTAACATCAAAGGTTACCATCTCAGGTTTAGCATTTCCAACATTATACACATAACCATCCGTGTTCCATCATTAATACTACGATGCCATAGCTCGAGTCAAGTGCTCACTAACCGGGAGCGACGGCGATTCGAATCGAATTCCTATCCAGCTGGAGATTTATTCCTCACACAAACCATGCTTCCCCCGTCAGGGTTGCGTAGATCACCAATGACACTTTCCAAGAAGCCGCGGGATAACAATCATGGATCGCACTACCCAGGGACCGCCCGACTGCCAGGACGCACCTTGGGCTCACTCTTCGCGTCCCCGTACACCCCCTTCAACGCCAGTCTGCCAACCCGAGTTTATCCTGGCTCAAAAAGTGTCGCTAGCTTCGCGGTCGAAAGGTACTTTATTCGGCCAGCTAAATGTGAGGCATGCGTTCAACATGACAAGAGGGACGAGCAACGATCGGTCCTTAATCGACACAGACGGAATCACTATAGTCCAAAACCCTATAAGACTCCGCCTGGTCTCCGTTTATCCATTAACACTTGGTTACTCATCAAGATTCCCAAATACTGCTAACCATAGCCAGGTATTCACCTATAGCTCGCAGGTGACAGGCAATCACCCGACTTTTACCGGTCTAAGCATGGCTAAGCAATTTACTCGATCCTGACCTAATAAGGTAACAGTAATCTGGTGGACAAGGATAGTAATGCAACAACGGTTTCATTCAACTCCTATAACTTAATGCAACAATATATAACTACGACTCATGCATTAAGAAATAACTTTTTATAAATTTAGGAGGCTTAAAATGCTCCGGGGCTTGCCTTTTTCGAACGAACTAGGGTGGTGATCGACGCACTCTGGCAGTTCCTCGCCTGACTCTTCCTCCTCGGGCACCTCCGGTGCCTGGGGTTCCTGCTGATCCGTCCAAGCCTGCTCCTCCGGAACTGCTGCCTGCAACTCCTCCTGCGATCCTGTATGATGCAAGTGCATAAGGAAACATGCGAAGAATGCATCTAATTGCGGTGGAGTGCTTTGATGACATGAGATGCAGATGAGCACATGTAATGAGCAGTTTGAACATAATTATTTCTTCTACAAGGTAGTCAACATCATCCAAGAACATGTAACCTAAAACATACACCTTATCCTTCTATTAGTTAGGCTACCATCTACACATACAATTGAACCTAAGCTACCAAAGCTTACCAACCTAGCTCATCCATAACATCAGCAAGGCATAATGATGCTTCAAAGATACACCAAACATATTTTATTTCTCTCAATTTCTCATAAAGAATAATCTTTTATTTCCTATTTAGCTAGGGTTACACAACAACACCTATCTCTGGTGTAGATAAAAATCTACAAAAATTACAGTAGACTACTCTTACCCTAAACTAACCTACCACTAAATTTTCATGAGAATTGCACAAGTAAAACTGCCTGTACAAAATAAACAAGCTATAGTCTAATTGTGAGCATGAATTTATTTTATACTAGAAAAAGTGTCAAACAACAGATTTCACAATTTTCTTAGGTTACTAACAGTAAACCAACATACTACAAAAATTATCAGATGTATGTTGTATACAAATTTTTCTCTATAATAAAAATAACAGATATTACTGATTAAAAGCATTTGAACTACACTTCAACATTTTTCCACAGAACATGCTTCACTAATATTTTTCCTAGAAAGTATATCACAATTAAAGATTAATGCCACAAGAATCACATTTTTCCCTTTATTATTTTATTTACTACACTTTTTCTAAGATATCAGCATTTATAACAATTAAATAAAAATGCACAGTAGAGTGTCACAAAAATCACATGAGATATTTTTAAACTGTAGATCTATTCAAAAGGAACATTTCACAATTTGTTTCATGATTTTTGGAGCTATAAAACTTGAGATACAATTTTTAGAAGCCTTTTTCAGATTTTCTGGAAATCAATTTCTTTAAAACCGAAAATCAAAACTGGCTTTAAACGCTATGTGCACCCCGCTGTGACACCCGAAACCGAAACACTGAGACAGACAGGCGGGACCCATGGGTCAGACGGGCCCACCCGTCAGCCGCAGTCGGTCAGGGGCGGCGCAGACCGCCGGGATCTCGCCGCCGGCGAGTCCTCCGACGACGGGGAGGGCACCATCGTGCTCCTCTCACCGACGCGAACCCAGTGGTGCCCAGTGGGTGGCCAGACGAGCTCGGCATCGAGCTCGCCGGCGTGCATGGTGGCTCGGTGGCGCGGGATGCCGTCGGCCGGCCAACTCCGACCGGAGGAGCCGCGCGGTGAGGTCAGTGAGACTCGTGGTGCAAGTGCGGTGCTCGTGCGCTCGAGAAGTGGGCGAGAAGTGGCGTGGAGGGGTGCGGCCCACGGAGCGGGTTGCTCCGGTGAGCTCGGCCGGAACTCCGGCGAGCTATTACCGCGGAGGGAGGCCGAATCCTGGCGGGCTGTGGCGAGCACCGGACGCGCAACGACAAGGCGCAGCGAGGGTGAAGACGGAGGCGGAGGCGGTGAGCCGGAGCGGCGGCTAAGGCGGTTGCGGAGCTCGGGAGCCGGCGATGGCGAGGCGGAGCTCTGCTGCTGCTGCTGCGGGCGGGCGAGGGAGAGAATGGAGGGGCAATCCGAGGAGGACGAGCGCGCGGAGGGGGGGTAAGCGGGCGCGGACGCTGCGGGGGCCACAGGGGCGCGTGTCGCGCAGCTCCGACGGCGTGCGGCCACGCGGCGACCGAGCGCTGCCGCGGCGCCACGACGCCACGCGCGGGCGCGCGCGCGCGCGGGGGCGGGAGGGAGACGACGCGGGCGCGGGCCGGGCCGCCAGCGAAGCTGGGCCGAAAGAGAAGCCGAAGCCCACTAAGGCGAAAATCTGATTTTTCTTTTTCAAATTATTTTCCAGATTTAATTCTTTGTTTCAAAATTGAATTTGGAGATGAAAAAGAGGTTTTCAGAAATTTGGCCCAAAATAAAAGTTGTTCAAAATTTTATTCTCTACAACTTTCATATAGAGCACTTTTCAAAATTCTCAATAGATTTTGAATTTGAGATTTAAAGCTAATTTTAAAATCAAAAACTCATTTACTTAGAATATTTTTAAAACAGAATTTGAGGAAAACTTGAATTCAAAATTTTGCTCCAATAATCAAGTTGATTTATTCTAGATTATTTAAAATTGCTACTTCTCAAAAGTTCACCAACTTTTTAACACTCATACCAAAATTAGGGTTCCCATTTATTTGTTTTTCCCATTAAATTTGAAAGAGCTACAAATCAATTAATGTTAATCATGCAATGATGCTGAATGCTTATGCTTTGAATGATAATGCATGCTTAACACCCAGGGGTGTTACAGCTGCCCTTGAGCAACAGAGTTAGGGATGACCAAGGGTGCGCCCGTACATGGCCAAGGGCTCGAGCCACGCTCTCGAGGCACCCTAGGACGTATTCGAGGCCGAAGGAGGAGGTCGTCGTAGGAATCCCCCCGGGGAGGCTGAAAGCATCTAGGCCCTGAGGTTTGGTTTCGGCAATTGATGACAACACTTTATTACCATGACTAACGTGTGTTTTGCAGAAACTTTGGTAAGTTAGGTCATGGAGGTTTTAACTGCTTTGGGCACCATGGTATTCATGCTCCTTGATGGAAATCATTTCGGTTTTCAAAAGAGTGACGTCAAGATTAAGGACGGTTAGTTCCAGATGTCGAGGTGTTGAGATACATTTGGAATAGTCGTTAGGATCTTCGTTTTTCTCTTTTGGCCGTACTATAAAGGGGGGCATGAGCGGGTAGCTTGACCTAGGCGAGTCCTACGTTTAGGTGTGGTGCACACTTGTTAAACTTGGCGCTAGGCAGCTCTAGAATAGCTCAAAGTTCAGTTGGAAGCAACTTGGTTCAAGTTGTGACGCGTTTCGGAGAGTTTCGGGTCGTTTTCTCATGACCGGACGCGGTCCTCGGCATGACCGGACGCGTCCGGTCAGTACAGTTCCGCGGCTAGGGTTTCAGCTCTGACGACCGGACGCGGTCCTCGCGAGGATCGGACGCGGTGGTCAGTAGTCGACATGTGTCACTTGAGGGAAACACCCAATTAGACGCGACCTGGGTGTGATCGGCGCGTCCGGTCACAGTCTAGTAAGGTCCAGAGACGACCGGACGCGTCCGGTCATCACCGATCGGACGCGGTCGCGCGTCCGGTGCGAGTACAGTATGCTTCCTGCACGATCGGACGCGTCCGGTCACCCCTGACCGGTGCGTCCGGTCACTCAGTTGTTTTTCGGATTTCGACCGTTACGAGCGACCGGCGCGTCCGGTCAGTTCAACCGGCGCGTCCGGTCAGCCCGTGTTTTGCTGAGTCAGCAGGTAACGGTTAGTTTTGTCTGTGGGGTGTATAAATACATCCCCACCACCTCTTTTAGAGCTCTCTTGCTCATTTGATCAGCTGAAAAACACCTTTGGAGTGCAAGGGAGTGCAAGAGCACTAGTGAGGATAGAGATTTGAGAATCAAAGCTTGAGAGTTCCTCACTAGCGATTAGAGAGTAGCAAGTGTGCATCCACCTTCTCATTTGGGCTCATAGTGGTCAAGTGAGAGTTCTAGCTTGTTACTCTTGGTGATCGCCATCACCTAGACGGCGTGGTGGTGATTGGGAGTTCGGTGATCATCCGGCGGAGCTTGTGGATGACCCAACTCATCTTCTGAGCGGTTTTTGGTGATTCACCGCGACGGAGTGTCGAAGAATCAACCCGTAGAGAGCACTTGATCCTTGCGCGGATCAAGGGGGAGCTACACCCTTGCGCGGGTGATCCAACGAGGACTAGTGGGGAGTGGCGACTCTCCGATACCTCGAAAAAACATCGCCGTGTTCCTTGCCCCTTTACATTCAAGCATTTACATTCTCGTATTTACTTTCATTGCTTGTTTTACATTCCTAGACTTGCCATGCTAGACTAGGATTGGAAACTAGGGTGCAAAACTTTGTATCGGTAGACTCTCTAGGAACACAAGTAGACACTAGGGGTGAATTCCGGCTTGTAGGATTTAATTCTTGCATTTAATTTTTAGAAAAGCCCAATTCACCCCCCCTCTTGGGCATCTTGATCCTTTCAATTGGTATCGGAGTAGTGTTGCTCATCTTTTAGGCTTTACCGCCTAGAGCAAGATGTCTAACGGGGAAGGACCACCTCCCACCTTTGAGGGGGATGATTTTCCATATTGGAAAATCCGCATGGAGGCGTATCTCGAAGCCATAGATGTTGGATGTCTTAGAGCCGCAACCGAAGGGCTTCCCGCTATCAAGGATCCCGCAAACCCCATTGGTGACGAGGAGAAGTACGACCGGTGGAATGCAAAGGCCAAAAATGCACTCTACCGGGGCTTAGGCAAAGATATCTTCAATCGTGTGCGTAATGCAAAGAACGCTCATGAATTGTGGGAAAAATCTTTGTGCTCTCCATGAGGGAACTAAGAGTGAGCGTGAGGAACGCTATCACATAGCTTTAAAGAAAATTAATTCTTTTGAGATGCTTCCCAAAGAAAGTGCTAATGACATGTACACTCGCTTGAATGTTCTTGTAGAGGACCTCAATGCTCTTAGGCTCACTAAAATGAGCCAATCGGATGTTGCAAGGAAGATCTTGAGTGTGCTTCCCGTTGAGAAGTATGGTCACATTGTCACGGTGCTTCACCAAAATGATCTTTCCACTGCAACACCAACTCAAGTACTAGGGAAAATCAATGCTCATGAGATGTACATGCATATCACTCCGGAAGAGGGCTCATCATCTTCCAAGAAGAAAGACTTGGCCTTCAAAGCTAGTCATGACAAGAAGAAGAAGAAGGGCCAAGCCATGATGGTGCAAGAAAGCTCAAGTGAAAGTGATGTTGATGATGAATCACTTGCACTCATGGTGAGAAAGACCACCAAGATGCTAAAGAAGCTCAACAAGAGTGGCATCAAGTTCGATGGCAAGAAGAAGAAATTCTTCACAAGTAGCAAGAGAAAGCCAATCTCGGAGATGGATTGCTACAATTGTGGTGAACTTGGCCACCTAGCTCATCAATGCCCTAGACCACCAAAAGACAAGTACAAGAACAAGAACAAAGGCAAGAAAAATGATTCAAGTGATGAAGAAGAAGAGAAGAAGAAGAACAAGCCATACAAGAAGAAGGATGGCAAGAAGAAGGAGTTCCACAAGAAGAAGAAGGGAGGAAAGGCATACATTGTTGGTGATTGGCTCACCGACATTGAATCATCTTGTGAGTCCTTCGAAGATGAGAGCGATGATGAGAAAGAGAAGGTTGCCGCATTTGTGATGGGGCCATCATCTTCACCGATATCTTCATCACCACCTTCACCGCCTCCTTCACCATCATCGTCCACTACTCACCTATGCCTTATGGCCAAGGGTGAACGAAAGGTACAAAACCATGATAGTGATGATGATGATGATAGTGATAGTGATGATGAATATGACTCACCTTCTTATGATGAACTTGTAAAATTGCTAAACAAATACACTAAAATCATAAGAAGGACTAGAAATGAAAATGATGATCTTCAAAATGAAAATGAATCACTCTCATCCAAGCTTGAAAATATTCAAAAGACTAGTGGTGAGCTTAGAGTTCAAAATGAAGTGATGTCTTCCACTCTCAAGGAGCTCAAAACCTCTTATAAAGAGCTTAAAGATCAACATGATAAACTTGAGAAGAAGCATGATGAGCTCATCACTAGACATAATTCTCTAAAGGACAAATACACCACATTAAAAATTGACTATGATAGTCTTGTGGTTGCTAATGAACTTGCTCTTGAGACACATGATGCTACTAACTATGTTGTTAAGTGTGATATAGCTACATCATGTGATGATTTGATCATTGAAAGCATTGAGCAAGGTTCTAGTAGTAAAGGCAAGAGTGTGGTTGAGTCAAGCAACTATGATGATTATGCCAAGATCAAGTGTGAGAATGAGAAGCTTGCAAATGAGAACAAGAAGCTAAAAGGTTTGATGGCTCTTGAGAAGCAACCAACAAATGAGTCACTCATTGAAGAAAACAAAAAGCTCAAGCAAGAAAAAGAGCATCTCAAGACCGGCCTAAGCAAGTTCACAAGAGGCCAACATTTGCAAAGTGAGCTCCTCATGAACACCGTAATGAAGATGGATAGAAGTGGCATTGGGTACTTGGCAAATCAAGAGAAGAAAGCAAAAGCTCAACAACAACAAAGCAAGTCAAAGCCCAAGCCAAAGAGATATGTTGAGTGTGGTCAAGAAGGTCACTTTGCTTATGAATGCAAAACTCCACCACCACAACCCTTGCCCAAGCATGCTAGACCTTTTGCTTTCAATGCTCATTATATGCTAAGAAAAGATTCAAATGGAAAGATGAAAGTCATGTTTTTGGGTCCCCCAAACAAGAATAGGCCAAAGAAAATATGGGTTGCCAAGTCACTAGTGGAGAAAGTCAAGGGCCCCTCTCAAGTTTGGGTCCCTAAACAAAAAGCTTGATCTCTTGTGTGTAGGTGAACTACAAGACCGGTGGATCTCATTGGGTTATTGATAGTGGTTGCACTCAACATATGACCGGTGATCCTCGTATGTTCACCACTATTGAAGAGAATGGAATATGTCAAGAGAAGATCACATTTGGGGATAATTCAAAGAGCAAAGTCAAGGGTATAGGCAAGATTGCAATATCATATGATCATTCACTCTCAAATGGGCTCTATGTTGCTTCATTGAGTTTCAACTTGTTATCCGTTGGGCAACTTTGTGACCTTGGCTTCCAATGCTTGTTCACACCAAATGAAGTGGAAGTTTCAAAGATAGATGACAAGCAAGTAATATTCAAAGGCTTTAGATACAACAATCTTTATCTTGTTGACTTCACCTCCGAAGATGCAAATTTGATGACATGTTTGTTCACTAAGACCTCACTTGGTTGGCTTTGGCATAGGAGGCTTGCTCATGTTGGAATGAACACTCTCAACAAGCTATTGAAGAAAGAACTAGTGAGAGGATTGAAGGATGTGAAGTTTGAAAAGGACAAACCTTGTAGTGCATGTCAAGCGGGCAAACAAGTTGCAAACACTCATCCAACCAAAGCTTTCATGTCAACTTCAAGAGTGCTAGAACTTCTACACATGGATTTGTTTGGGCCTACAACATACAAGAGCTTGGGTGGTAATCTCTATTGTCTTGTGATAGTGGATGACTACTCAAGGTATACATGGACTTTCTTCCTTCATGACAAATCCAAAGTGGCAAATTGCTTCAAGAAGTTTGCAAAGAGAGCTCAAAATGAATTTGAAGTCAAGATAAAGAAGATTAGAAGTGACAATGGCAAAGAGTTTGACAACACCAACATTGAAGCTTATTGTGATGAAATTGGAATCAAGCATGAGGTCTCTTCAACCTACACTCCTCAACAAAATGGTGTAGTTGAGAGAAAGAACCGAACTTTGATCACCCTTGCAAGAACAATGCTAGATGAGTACAACACTCCCGAGAAGTTGTGGGCCGAGGCAATCAACACCGCATGCTATGCTTCAAATCGTCTCTTCCTACAAAAGTTTCTTGGCAAGACCCCCTATGAGTTGCTTAATGGGAAGAAACCGGACGTCTCTTTCTTCCGGGTGTTTGGTTGCAAATGTTACATCTACAAGAAGCGTCAACACCTAGGGAAGTTTCAAAGACGTTGTGATATTGGTTTTCTTGTTGGTTACTCATCAAAGTCCAAAACATATAGAGTATTTAACTACGTCACCGGTTTGGTTGAAGAAACATATGATGTGGAATTTGATGAATCTAACGGCTCCCAAGGAGCAATTGAGAATTGTGATGATGTAGGTAATGAACCCTTGAGGGAGGCCATGAAGAACATGCCGGTGGGAGACATCAAGCCAAAAGATGATGATGACGATGTACAAATTGTTGATCCACCATCTTCATCACGTGTTCCTCAAGATGATGACAAGAGTGAGAGAGTTGAAAATGAAGACACTTATGTCTCTCATGAACAAGCCGAGGCACAAGCTCAAGATGTTGATGCTCCCCATCCACCTCCTCAAGTGGTTGATAGAAGAAATTCACCACTACTTCAAGCACATCCACAAGATCTCATCATAGGGAGTCCTACAAAGGGAGTAATGACTCGATCTCAAAAGCTAGCTTCTTTTGTTGAACATCACTCTTTTGTCTCTTGCGTTGAACCTAAGAATGTAGAAGAAGCTCTTCAAGATCCGGATTGGGTGAATGCAATGCATGAAGAATTGAACAACTTCACCCGCAATCAAGTATGGACACTTGAAGAGCATCCTAAAGGTGCAAGAGTCATTGGAACCAAGTGGGTGTTCCAAAACAAGCAAGATGACCAAGGCATAGTGGTGAGGAACAAGGCAAGACTAGTTGCAAAGGGGTTCTCTCAAGTTGAAGGTCTTGATTTTGGAGAAACCTTTGCAGCCGTTGCAAGACTTGAAGCCATTCGTATCCTCCTTGCATATGCATCACATCATGATATGAAACTATATCAAATGGATGTGAAGAGTGCATTCTTAAATGGCTTTATAAATGAACTAGTCTATGTTAATCAACCTCCCGGGTTTGAAGACCCTAGATATCCTAATCATATTTATAGGTTGTCCAAGGTGTTATATGGGCTCAAGCAAGCCCCTAGAGCGTGGTATGAGCGCCTCCGGGACTTCCTCATTGAGAAGGGCTTCACCATTGGAAAGGTCGACACCACACTATTCACCAAGAAGTTTAATGGGGAGATCTTTATTTGTCAAGTATATGTTGATGATATCATCTTCGGATCAACAAATGAAGATTATTGCAAGGAATTTGGTGAATTGATGTCGAAGGAGTTCGAGATGTCAATGATTGGTGAGCTCACATTCTTCCTTGGATTTCAAGTAAAGCAAATGAGAGAAGGGATTTTCATCTCTCAAGAAAAGTATACCAAGGATCTTCTCAAAAGATTCAAGATGGAAGAATGCAAACCAATCAAGACCCCAATGCCATCAAATGGACATCTCGACCTAGATGAGGGAGGTAAACCGGTTGATCAAACTCTCTACCGTTCTATGATTGGTAGCTTGTTGTACCTTACCGCATCTAGGCCCGATATCATGTTTAGTGTGTGCATGTGTGCCCGCTTTCAAGCGTGCCCTAAAGAACCTCACTTAAGTGCCGTAAAAAGAATCCTAAGATATCTTAAGCTTACCCCAAGCATTGGTCTTTGGTATCCCAAAGGAGCTAGATTCCAACTAGTTGGCTATTCCGATTCGGACTATGTCGGTTGCAAAATTGATAGAAAAAGCACATCCGGAGGGTGCCATTTGCTTGGAAGATCTTTAGTATCTTGGTCATCTAAAAAGCAAAATAGTGTGGCTTTGTCCACCGCCGAGGCGGAATACAATGCCGCGGGGGCTTGTTGTGCACAAATCTTATATATGAAACAAACCCTCCTAGACTATGGAATTATTCTTGAAAAGGTGCCACTTTTATGTGATAATGAAAGTGCCGTTAAAATTGCTAACAATCCGGTACAACACTCTCGCACCAAGCACATTGATATCCGCCATCACTTTCTAAGAGATCACGTTGCTAAAAATGACATATCACTAGAAGGTGTCAGAAGTGAAAATCAATTAGCGGATATCTTCACTAAACCTTTGGATGAGGCAACCTTTTGTAGGTTAAGAAGTGAACTCAATATACTTGATTCTAGCAACTTTAAAAAATGAGCGTGTGTTGTCCCTTGCATTGCATTGTATAATATGCCATGTTTATTTTATCGCAATGCTCTTAGGGCTTGGCTAACACGGTTACGATAACCCTTCTTTGGAGGAGTGAAGAAGCCTAACCGTGGATCAAACTTGATAAGCATTCTAGCTTTACCTTCTTGTATTGCATTGCATATGCATGGTTGTTTGTTTGGCGTTTCTTTTCGGTTTCGCTTTGAGCAACCTCTATGTTCGTCCATGGATAGAGAGAGCATTTTGACGCTCCTAAAGGTTCAAAAACTCTATTGCATGGCCATATGTTGCTCCTTGGGTGTTTATTGCCTATTTTCTTAAAAATAATACTAGCCTAAGGCAATCTATTTTAAAAAATTTGAGGGTTTGAGTGAGGTCTCTCATATCGTATTCCAACTGGTGTTTATTTGTGTCTTTTTGAATTGGAACCTGATTGGGAGATGTCGCGTCGTAGTTCGGAGCAAAGAAGGGCGAAGAACAGTGACCGGACGCTGGACCGGACGCTGCACCGGACGCAGTGATGCTTCACCACCGCGTCCGGTCCCAGCGTCCACCAGCGCGTCCGGTCATCCAGAAGACCAACTCCAGATCTAGTGACCGGACGCTGC
This sequence comes from Saccharum hybrid cultivar R570, assembly GCA_038087645.1. Classification (NCBI taxonomy): domain Eukaryota; kingdom Viridiplantae; phylum Streptophyta; class Magnoliopsida; order Poales; family Poaceae; genus Saccharum; species Saccharum hybrid cultivar. The sequence continues at coordinate 835,207 of JAQSUU010000191.1, read as the reverse complement.
ACCGGACGCGCCGCTGTTGACCACCGCGTCCGGTCCCGGTTACCACCACCGCGTCCGGTCATTCGCGATGAATTCCCGAGCTCCCCTCGACCGGACTCTGACCGCGTCCGGTCAGTCCTCACCAGACGCGTCCGGTCACTCCTGGAGCTTACTGGAGTGTGACCGGACGCTGCACCACCGCGTCCGGTCATAACGACCACCGCGTTCGGTCATCACGCGTCGAGCGGATCTCGCCCCTTTTAACCGTACGTTTGGATCTCATACTCTTTACAATCTCGCCATCGCTCTCGCTCGTGAGTCCACCGCCGCCGCGCCATCTCCTCCATCGCAGCCGCCGCCGTGCCTCCGCCGCAGCTGCTGCCCGCGCCTCCGCCGCAGCCGCTGCTCGCGCCTCCGCCACAGCCGCTGCCCGAGCCGCCACCGCAGCTGCTGCTAGCGCCACCACCGCTGCCGTGTCCTGGCCCCACTTGCCACGCCGGTTCCTCCACCGCGGCCACCTCGTGCTCCCCCGTGCCAAGCATCCTCCTCGAATCCATCCTTCGGCCGAGCTGTATCCTCTAGGGTTTGCCCTAACCCTAGCTCGAGATCTCGTTCGACGATTCGGGGAATCTCACGATCTAGGTCACCTTATCTTGTCACCGTCGTCTCGTCGATCCGAGGTAGCTTCGCGTTTCGATTCACATCGTATCTCATATGCTTGCTATCTCTAGGGTTTTGTACCTTTTAGTTATATATGTGCTTATAGTAGATCTCTCTATTCCGTCGTTGCAGTGAGTCTGTCCGTGTGTCAGGGTGAGATCAGTTTGCTGAATCTAAGGCCAAGCCTGCGGATACGGATTGAGGCCAAGCCTCTCGAGTGATAGTTCACCATCTTTCAGAGGTTTCCGGTCAGTTTTGTCAGCATGGTGCGTTGCAAGAACGCCAGTGGTGCTCCTGGTGATGGGGACGACAGTCCTCCTCGTCGGTCTGAGATTGCACGTGGGAAGCATATCAAGATCTTGGCCAGAAAGAAGAAAAAGACACTTACAGAGGCAGAGATTGCTCAGGCCGTGGCAGATGCAGCAGAGCAGGCAGAGAGAGGTGGCAGGAGCAGTGGCATACGCATAGGCGAGCGTCGCTTTCATCTTGAAGGTCGACAGCTCGGCACAGAGGCCACTGAGGGTACTGAGGATACTGGAGCTACAGAGGGTATGTCAGTTGATCCACCTCCAGAGGCCACAGAGGCTCCAGAGGCCACAGAGGCTCCAGAAGCTACAGATGACACAGAGGAGCAGCCAGCTCAGTCTCCACCACGTCGCCGCTCCACACGCGCACGTACTCAGGTGACTCCTAGGCCAGAGGGCCAGCGTCGTGGAGCACGTCCTCCTCCCAGAGCTAGAGGTTCACCCCCGGTCGAGCACTTTGACTTGAGGGGTGCTACAGCACGTCAGGTGCAGGGGTTGAGGTTCGTGGAGGTCAGTCGGTGGTTTCCACCTGTGAGGGATCCCAGAGCTTCAGAAGGCTTCTATCCCACTTCAGGAGGATTTCTACAGGGCTCTAGTTGATAGTGGTATTGCTTTCAGACCACAGAGGGTCTGTCGACTTGAGTCACTGGTTGAGGTTGTGGGAGAACAGCTACGTCCGCACCTGTCCTTTCTGCCAGGCTTGTCAGATCTTCTTGGACGGACAGGTGCATACTGCGGCATATGGGTCAGAGAGTTTTATGCTTCACTATGGATTGATCCTGCCCATGATTTCATTCACTTTGCATTCCGAGGCTGCGATCACCGTCTGTACAGCACCAGAGTGCGGGAGATTCTCAGACTCCTAGCTTCCAACACGAAGATACATCAGCTGTGTTTTGGTCAGACTCCTCCACCGAGACGCCCTCACGACGGGGCAGTGCCACCTACAGACTTGGTTCGACCCTGCTTCCGTGAGCCTTTTGGCGAAGGGTCTCGTCGCACGCCTGCCAGTTTGACACCTCTTGCCAGAGTTCTAGATGCTATAGTCAGACGCACTCTACTTCCCCGACTTGGCTACAGAGAGGGACTGACTTGGATGCAGCTATGGGTTGTTCACCACCTCCTCTCACAGACACAGTTTGACATTTGGGATCTCATACTTAGTGAGATGGAGGACACCATAGCTGAGGGCTTCAAGGGTAATCGTCAGCTGCCCTATGCACACTGGATCTGCTTCATCATTAGATCATCTATTTAGCTACCAGCAGAGATCCGAGCTGAGATATCAGATACTACTACTGCTTTCCCTGAGTATGATATCCGTCAGCTTTGGGCTTCAGTCACTAGAGATCAGGCCCCAGTGCCAGGACAGCGTGTGCGACCTGAGGTTCCTGAGACAGCGGCTGAGCAGGACGCCACAGTTGATGAGCTTGCAGAGGCAGAGCTTGCCGATCTTGACGCTCAGCCTGCTGATCTTCCTAAGGATGTGACATCTGACAGCACTGATGAGGACTACCAGCCCATCCCCAGGTACCGGTCTCCTCGGTCTCACGACCACGAGGCCGGTGGCTCTGGTTCAGCCTCCTGCACAGACCCAGCCATGGTGGCTATACTTGAGAGGTTGACCTAGGCACAGGAGCAGCAGCAACAGCAGATACAGCGACAGGCTCAGGACACAGCTGCAGCACTTGCACAGATTCAGGCTCGTCAGGACGAGTTTCAGCGTCAGCAGCTTGAGATCTAGAGGCAGCAGGTTGAAATGCAGCGACAGCAGTACGAGATTCAGCGATAGAGTGCAGCTAGTCAGCAGCAGTACTTGGATCTCCTGCGCCACCTAGTCACTATTGGGGTTCCTCCGCCTGCTTCTGTCCTGACTTCTGCTTTACAATCCAGTGATCCATCGAGTCAGGGACAGCCGGGTTTCCAGTTCACATCTCCACAGCAGCAGGTTCCCCAGTTATTCCAGTCCCTGAGCTTCAAGCCTATTCACACGGGGTTTACACCTTCAGACCAGCCTCGCCCTCACCTCCTGACAGGCACACCCTTCGGTGATTACAGTGCTACCTACAGCGAGTTGACTGGTCAGCCGATGCCCTCGCACACTACCTTTGCTACTTCTTCAGGGTTATCAGCTTCAGAGGCAGCTATTCCTCCAGTGACAGGGACTGGTACTACAGAGACTCTTCCTTCGTCAGTTGCCTCGACAGATCCTCCTGCTATTGGCTCGCTACAGGCTCAGGTCACTCAGACGGATCCTCTTATTGCTACTACGTCAGTACATGTTCCTGCCGCTCAGACCCAGACCACTTCACAACCACGTGTTTCTTCAGAGGGTCAGCCAGATAGCTCAGATTCCGAGGGAGATTCTCTACACTTCATGATTACTCCGCGCACCTCGGCACCCGACACGACTCCGTCTGTCCCCCCGTCAGATCCTTAGATTAGTTTTTTGGCGCTTGATGCCAAAGGGGGAGAGAGAGTAGTTTCAGGGGGAGTTTTGAGAGAGGTTTTTCATTTTTTCTTGTGTGCTACATTCATGCATCATGTTTACTTTTCAGTCATTGCATTCGTGTGGCATGTCGTCGTGTGATAAACCTTGAGTCTAAATGTTTTATCCAGTCGCAGTATTAACACTTGTCACCGTTTTTACTTATAGCTCTAAGGTTGTGCTTCCGTGCCTTACTCCGATTTCTTATGAGCTATATCTGTATGTGTACTAACGTTCTTTGTCTTATCTTATGAGTACACTCTTTTGGCTTGGGGCACATAAGCAATTCCTAACCCCTTGTGCTTATTGCTTTTTGCTTATGTGAACCATGCATGCTTGAAAACCTCAACTCAAATCTTTTATATCTTAGTGTTGTCATCAATCACCAAAAAGGGGGAGATTGAAAGCATCTAGGCCCCGAGGTTTGGTTTCGGCAATTGATGACAACACTTTATTACCATGACTAACGTGTGTTTTGCAGAAACTTTGGTAAGTTAGGTCATGGAGGTTTTAACTGCTTTGGGCACCATGGTATTCATGCTCCTTGATGGAAATCGTTTCGGTTTTCAAAAGAGTGACGTCAAGATTAAGGACGGTTAGTTCCAGATGTCGAGGTGTTGAGATACATTTGGAATAGTCGTTAGGATCTTCGTTTTTCTCTTTTGGCCGTACTATAAAGGGGGGCATGAGCGGGTAGCTTGACCTAGGCGAGTCCTACGTTTAGGTGTGGTGCACACTTGTTAAACTTGGTGCTAGGCAGCTCTAGAATAGCTCAAAGTTCAGTTGGAAGCAACTTGGTTCAAGTTGTGACGCGTTTCGGAGAGTTTCGGGTCGTTTTCTCATGACCGGACGCGGTCCTCGGCATGACCGGACGCGTCCGGTCAGTACAGTTCCGCGGCTAGGGTTTTAGCTCTGACGACCGGACGTGGTCCTCGCGAGGACCGGACGCGGTGGTCAGTAGTCGACACGTGTCACTTAAGGGAAACACCCAATCGGACGCGACCTGGGTGTGATCGGCGCGTCCGGTCACAGTCCAGTAAGGTCCAGAGACGACCGGACGCGTCCGGTCATCACCGATCGGACGCGGTCGCGCGTCCGGTGCGAGTACAGTATGCTTCCTGCACGATCAGACGCGTCCGGTCACCCCTGACCGGTGCGTCCGGTCACTCAATTGTTTTTCGGATTTCGACCGTTACGAGCGACCGGCGCGTCCGGTCAGTTCAACCGGCGCGTCCGGTCAGCCCATGTTTTGCTGAGTCAGCAGGTAACGGTTAGTTTTGTCTGTGGGGTGTATAAATACATCCCCACCACCTCTTTTAGAGCTCTCTTGCTCATTTGATCAGCTGAAAAACACCTTTGGAGTGCAAGGGAGTGCAAGAGCACTAGTGAGGATAGAGATTTGAGAATCAAAGCTTGAGAGTTCCTCACTAGCGATTAGAGAGTAGCAAGTGTGCATCCACCTTCTCATTTGGGCTCGTAGTGGTCAAGTGATAGTTCTAGCTTGTTGCTCTTGGTGATCGCCATCACCTAGACGGCGTGGTGGTGATTGGGAGTTCGGTGATCATCCGGCGGAGCTTGTGGATGACCCAACTCATCTTGTGAGCGGTTTTGGGTGATTCACCGTGATGGAGTGTCGAAGAATCAACCCGTAGAGAGCACTTGATCCTTGCGCGGATCAAGGGGGAGCTACACCCTTGCGCGGGTGCTCCAACGAGGACTAGTGGGGAGTGGCGACTCTCCGATACCTCAGAAAAACATCGCCGTGTTCCTTGCCCCTTTACATTCAAGCATTTACATTCTCGTATTTACTTTCAATGCTTGTTTTACATTCCTAGACTTGCCATGCTAGACTAGGATTGGAAACTAGGGTGCAAAACTTTATATCGGTAGACTCTCTAGGAACACAAGTAGACACTAGGGGTGAATTCCGGCTTGTAGGATTTAATTCTTGCATTTAATTTTTAGAAAAGCCCAATTCACCCCCCCTCTTGGGCATCTTGATCCTTTCAGAGGCATCGAGCCCTTGAATCCTATCGCAGGGAATCAAGATCCACACGACCACTCCTTGGCATCTTTGAGAGCGCCTCCGGGCCACTAGCCGACCCCTAACGACTGGGGCACGGGCTCTCAGTCGAATTCCCTCGCTAGCAGCTCACCGAAGATCGTCGGAACTCGCGCCCAAACGAGGGTAGTACGGCGTTCTCCACCCCTCCTCCTTTTTTCGAAAAGGAGCGTGAGGGTCGCACAAAAGACGGTCGGGACTCTGATTGACCTCGTGCGCGCAAGGCTCGGGGGCTCGGCCGCAACGAATCATCCCCCAATAAAACGAAAACAAGACCTCGGAGGAGTCTCAGCACTCCACCGAGGCCTCGGGGGCTACACCCGGCGGGTGCGCTCGCGCGCCCCCACCGGAAAAAATCATGACGCTACGACTCCAGTTTGAACAAACCTCTGGGAGAGTGATCACACACTCACCCAAAGGCTCGGGGGCTACTGTCGGTACCAAAAGTACAGGGGTACCTACACCCATCGCTAGTAAAAAACTAAAACGACTGAAATCGCAATAAAAGGCAGCCCGCCTCGACCGCACATCCTGTCCGCCTCGTACGAGGCCCGCTCGACGGGGCGCCTCGACCGTGCTCCGGCTCCGACTCGTACGAGGCCCGCTCGACGGGGCACCTTGACCGCGCCCCATCCCGTACAGCAAGCTACCTCGACGGCGCTTCGACCCGCGCGAAGCTCGTCCGCCCACTAGGAAAAACTCTGACTCGCATGAGCCCGGGTCGAGCGCCTCGACTCCTTCTCTTTACCTACCCCAGGACAAAAGCCATAGCATTTAATGCGGTTACCTACTATCACCTACCGGTATGGCTGCGACCAGGATCGACGTGGGAACAATGCCCGTGTCAGGTCTCACTATTTTACCACCCATCCCATGATGGGAGGTGAAACTCGTCACTATACCCACCTTACCGCGCACTGTTTACCATCGATCACCCTCGAGGGAGGATAAGACAAGGCCCGTTCTCCGTAATCTCGGGGATTCGGCCTTATCCATCCGGTCTCGACCCGGCCTCGACCCAACCTCAACGCTCAGCACAGTTCAATGGCAATGGAAGGACGGTATGGCATGGCGCTCCGGGTCATTTCGCCGTCTCGTCTCCCACGATGCCATGGTGTCCAGGGATGGCCGACCATTCCCAGGGCACGTCGCTACAGTCAACTCAACAGGAATCGACCAAACGTCACCTCAAGGCTCCCTGTCGTCCTGGCCTCCTCTCGCCCTATAAAAGGGCAGGCCAGGGTTCTACGAGAGGGGAGGAACGAAGCACCCGACCGGACAACAACAGACAACGAAGAAAAACAAGAGATCGATACCTCAAGCAACCACCCTTGTCCCTTTTTCCTCTCTTTGAGACTTGGGCTTGACGCCCTCTCTCGCATGCTTGTAACCCCTACACGAGCACTTTAGTGCAAGGAAATACAAACCTCTCCCCCCCGCTAGACGTAGGGCCTTCTTTTGCCCAAACCAGGATAAACCCCCGTGTGTTCTCCTTGCATCACCATCCAGGAAAGAGACACGCAACATTTACTCGTTGATTTAGGACCCCCTCGGGTCCGAACACTGACACATGGTGGTGTACACTTTGTGGCATTGGCACATTGACAAAGGAGAAGTGTTTAGAGTTGATGAGGATCAACTCGGCAAATAAACAGAGGCAAAAAGTGGTCACTAGACGTGACCGGACGCATGCCTTGTAGGTGACCTACGTGTTCGATCATTGCTGGGATTTAGCCATGGAGCATGAGTTCGTGACCGGACGCTGGCTCGAGAAGTTGATCTCACGCGCAGACGGTGTTTCCGGTCATCGATGACGCAAGCTGACGAAGTCGCGTGAGGCGTAGCATTGACACGTGGCAACGAGAGAAGGACTATACATAGGCATGCATCCGGTCAGGTTGGACCTGACGCATCAGGCCACGTTTTCTCCGCTCAGGGACCTCTCTGGAGTTGACCTGACTCTGCGTGGCACTACGTCTGATCAAGGCAGAGGTGCGCTCTGTCCTTGGCTCGGTGGCGCGCGGGGACGTGCGACCTGACGTGGCTTGGGTGCTTCCGATCACTAGGTCGGTGCGTCTGGTCATGGTTAACATTGGCGCGTGGCTTGTAGCCATTGGGATCGTGCATCTGGCGTTGAACGAAGAGGACACATGGATAGTGCAGAGCGGTCGGATGCTAGCCGGGTGCGTCTGGTCATTATGACCATCGCGTCCGGTTAGCCCGCGTTGTGCCTAGTGAAGGGGTACATCGGCTCTTTTCGTGTGGGGGCTTATAAATAGTCCCTTGGTTGGCCTTGGACCGGTTGCTGAGCACACTAAAGCCTTAGTGGCTTATGTGGTAGTGCTTGGGAGCCCTCTAACTCACTCTTGCTTGGTAGTGTTCATCCGATTGAGTGAGTGAGCGATTCTAGTGTGATTGCATCGTGAGGTTGCATCGAGTAGCACTAGGTGGTCGTCTTGCAAGCTGGTGGTGCTTGTTACTCTTAGATGTTGCCACCTCCTAGATGGCTTGATGGTGGTCTCCGTTGAAGCCCACAAGAAGCTTGTGTGGTGCTCTAGAGAAGAGCTTTGTGAGGGGTATTGTGCTCGCCCCGTGGGAGCCATGAGGAGCAACTCTAGTAAAGAGTGTCATTGAGCTACCCTCACTTGTGAGATAGGTTCTTGCGGTGCCTGACGTGCGGGCTTGGTGGGTGATGCCAATTAGCCACTGAACCACTGGGTGAGCGGTCGACACAACGGGGACGTAGCTTGGTGGCAACCTCGTGAACCTTGGGAGAAAAATCACTGTGTCAACATTGTCTTCATCATCTTCTCGGTGGTTTGCATTCCACGAAACACAAGCTTGTATTATTTTCATATACATTGTACTTGCGTAGTTGCTCTTGTGACTAGTCTAGCTTTAGTAGCTTGCTAGTTGCCTTCTTGCTTGTGTAGCATAGAAGTAGCTCCCTTGCGTGGCTAATTTGGTTTTGGTAACCTTGTTAGTCATATTGCTTAGTTTGTGTAGCTAAGTAATTTATGCTCTCTAATTTAGCATTAGTTGCCTTGTTATTGAGCATTGCTAGTGAGCTTAGGAGCTTTGTGCTTTTGCTCACTAGTTGTGTAGGAGCTCCCCCGTGCTTATAGTACTAGTGGCATAGGTTTGTGTAACCTTACTCCTAGAATTATTTAGGTGAGTTCTAGCTAGCCCGACACCTTATTGCCTAATTAGGATCTTTTTCTAAGGTGCTAGAGAACTTAGATAGAGGGGTGTAGTCTTAGCTAGACCGATAGTGTTAATTCCGCATTTGTTTCGGTTAGCCGGCACGATAATTTTTAGAATGGACTATTCACCCGCCTCTAGTCCGCCATCTTGACCCTACACTAACCTTTATTTATGTAACACCCCTGGTGTTATAAACACTAAAACTGGCCATGTCATCATATGCATTATAAAGCAATCATGTTTAGCCAATCTTGATGTGCATTCACTAAAACAAGTTTCCATTCATAGGATGATTGAGCTTGTAAGATGAAGTGTGTTTGAACCTCAAAACCCTAATTTTAAATGTCATCTCAAATACTTGGTTTATGCCCTATGTAAGTTGAGGTGTAAGACTGTGTTTTACACTACTATCAAGTGTGGGGGATAAACTCAAGTGAAACTTTTTAAAATGAGCTCCAAGTTTGAAATTAAATTTGAGTTCAAAAGCTTGCCCTAAGTTTTTCAATTCAAATTTGAATTTAAATTGGGGGTTTATTAAAATGAATTTATAATTTAAATTTAGTTCAAACAAATGTGGCTTTGGGTAGGTCAAGTGTGCTTTGATTCAATGGTACATTTGGATGATAGTTGTGGTCATTAATTAATCACCAATTAATGTAGAAACCAAATCAAGTTTGATTTTGATTTCAAAACCCTGATTTCTAGAAAAGTCACTTTTACCCCCTTTTGTGTAATTCAAAATCTAAAAAGAATTTGAGGGTGAACCAAAAAGCAAAGTTGTAGGTCTTGTCAAGATGTACAACTTTGGTGTTTTGAGTTTTCAAAGTTTTCATGTAAAATTTGAAGTAATTTTGATTTTACCAAAATCTAGAAAGTGTCCCCTTTTGATTTCAAATTCAAATTTCAAAATTTAAGTGGAATTTGAAAAAGTTTATATTATGAAAGTTGTAGATCTTGAAAAATCATGAAACTTTTATATTTGGAGATTTCCAAGTTCTTTATAAAATTTTGGAGTAATTTAAAAAATGGAGTGAGTGGTAATTCTGTAATTTCTCCAAATCGAGCAAGGTGGCAGACTGCTCGCCGTCGGCGACCTTCTTCCCACTTCCAGGCGCCCCGCGGCTACCAGCTCCTGCTTCGCGCTAGCAGCGCAAGCTCCTGCGTGTCGCCCTCACGCTCCCTTGGCCGTGCTATAAAGCCCTGAGCTGCCGCCGCTGTCGGCCGCTTTGCCTCTCTGCTCCACCGTCGCCGTGCTCCGCCGCTCGCTGCTGCCGTCGTCGCACCGCCGCTAGACGGACTGATAGCACTGCTTGCTCTACTTGGTCCTCGTGCATCTCTCCAGCCCACTCGCATCGCCTTTCCCCGCCGAAATCGCTCGCGCCGCCGTCATCTTCCTCGCTGCCGGCAACAGGGCCGCCGTGAGCCCGCCACTATTGTCAGCCCTCTCCAGTGAGCGCCTCACGTCATTTTCATGCGCGTTAGCTTCGCCTGGGTACGCTGAAGCTGCCTGGGACCTCGTCGCCGCTGAAGAAGCCTCCGGTGGGCTTTGCCGCCGCAAACGCGCCTCGCCATGCCACCATGGCCGTCGGCGAGGTAGATACCGTGCGTCCGCCGTCATGTTATCACCACTAGTGTGTCCGTCCTGTCGCGTAGAGCGCCTAGGTGCATGTCCCGAGGCCGCAGACCTCACCGTCGGTGAGTTTTCATCGGTCAACGGCGTCGGCCGCCGTGGTCAACGCGGGAAGGGAATTTCCCTTTTTATTTAAATTTTTAGAAATTCATTTCAATTGTGTATTTCTTTGAAAATTCATAAAAAATTAAATAATGGTACAGAAATTATAAAATTTTTTGTGTAAGCTCTTTATGATGTACTTGATCTAGGAAAAATATGAATTGTCAATTTTGAGTAATTTTTGCATGATTTAAAATTAGCTCAATTAATTAATAAATGAGACTTCTATGATTTTTCTAGGCTAAGATAATGATCCAAAAATTATAAAAATGGTTTTTCCACTTAATTATGGTGTAAGCAACTTAAATAAAAAATTTTGAGCTTAATTTGACAAAGTTGATTTTATACCTAATTTAGGCTTAATTATTTAATTATTTAATCAATTAATTAATGCTTAATCATTTAGGGATTTTTTGACTTTATGATTGAGTGTTGACCTAGGGTCATTAACACTTAATGATCTTTGGCACTTAATTAAGTTGTTTGAGTTCTTATTAACCTTGTAATTAAGAAATGATTAAGGTTATTTCATGTAATTAATCAAAGTCATTAATGATGTAACTAACTTAATGAAACCCTAGGTTAGGGTTATTTGGCTTTGTTAGCTTGCAACTATTTCATGAAGGAAAGTTGTACTCAAGTTCATTAACATTGTTATGCATCATCATGAGCACTTCATAAGCATACAACGTTATCACGTGTAGTGACAGAAACCGAGGAAGTGAACATCGAGCAAGCACCCGAGGAAGGCAATCCACCAGTGGAGGTTGGGTTTGATATCTGTGGAACTTCTGAGGAGCCCGACTACACCCATTAGCCAAGGCAAGCCCTAGATGCATTTAAACCTTCCTTGAGTTTTGCAAATATTTATATCACTTATGTTAATGTTATGTTGCATTAGGTGATTATGAGTTGAATGATAACCTAATTGCTGCATTACCAACCTTGATTATTTCAATATCATCCTTGTTACCGGTTTTATTGAAAATGCCTAGTTATGCTTAGCCATGCTTTATGAGTTAGGCTTTTAAATGAAAGGTTTCAAATTAAATGATGATGCCCTAACTTGGTGATCAATGAGGAAGGATATTTAATCTGAGACTGGACGGGTAACTTGCATTGGAAAAGGAGTATCAATGTAGTGGTTTCATCTATGTTGATTAAGGATCGTTCGTTGTAGGTTTATTGTGGTCAAGACTTTGCAACTGACCACATACTCTGGTAAGCTCTACTTCAGCTATTCTAATAACAAGAATGACTACCTGCGCACTGGGAGTGGAGAGATGGTGGGAGTAGCATGTACCCACGTGGCATTAGGCTGGTTTGGTGGAGTACTATACTCTCGGGTGGCGTGGAACCGTTTTGGTTTTAGAGGATATGATGGTAGAGTTGACATATGCAAGATTTGGTTCTACATATGTCGTGTGGTTAGGGATCCCCAGCTGGGTATAATCGGTTCGAATCGTCATTGCTCCTCGGTTATGGAGACTTGATCCTCCAACCATACTTCATAGTTAACAAGTGCAGCATTGGTTAAGTGATGAGAATGAGGTTGATGTGAAGTACTTGATTTAGATTAGGATCACTTAGATTCTAATAACGACTAATGATGAGTTAAAATGTTGAAGCTAAAGATTCACTATTAGTGAGCTTTTATGCAAAGGAACTTTAGATTCTTGCTAAAACCTTACCTTGAGTCCCCTAAGCCTGCATTACTAAGTCTTCTTTTTACGTCGGTTAAGTCTTGTTGAGTACTTTTGTACTCAGGGTTCGTTAACCCTTGTTGCAGGTGAGTCTTATGCACCGGTTTATTTTGGACCGTGCTGCATGATAGTCTTTGAAGTCAACGACGACGAGTAGTTGATGTGACCCTTGGGCAGGGTAACTCGTTTGAGTGTTTGTATAAGTTACTAATGTTACTCCACTACTATTGTTATAATAACACTACTTAAAGTTTGTAGGATTTGAAACAAATGGTTTGTAAACTTATGTTATATAAGACTTCTGCACTTTTACTCTGATGTATATTATTTGTATAAACTGTTGTAATACTGCAATGCCTCTGTAATGAGATCCTGCTCGGTAGATCGTGGATGATTCGGGTTTTCCAAGGACACCCGACAAACTATTCAAGTTATGTGGCTCTCATGTGCAGCAGTAAGAGACCTTAAGGGCAATGACATGTGCATGTGGGCCATATAATTTGGATGGTTCTGCCACAATTTAGTGTGGCAATCTAGCCCATGGTACGATAATGAACCGAGGTACTTTCTCTTTAGCTACCCTGTGGTATACCTTGAACCGAATCTGTGCTATTAGCGAGTCACCACTAAGTACTTAGATTGTCACTCCCATACGCAACATGTGACTATCATAGAGGACGGTCCTTAGCTACTCCACAAGCTATGCCACTCGAGATCCAACACTCACAGTACCTTACCCCTCGTTGAGTCCAAGTCTCACATCAAATTCATGTTTAAGTCAAATTAAGAGTTGACCTTAGGCAAGTTATAAACTAAGTCAAATTATATCCCTTCACAAGTTTTAGGGTTGATTAGATCTTAGTGAACCATGCTACACGTATTAATGTGAGTTCCTGCTCAATGTCAACTTCTACCGGTTCTAGGCAATTAAGCATGATTAATTGTCCCGAGCCCTAATTGAGTAATATAATTGACCAGGCTATCCTTTACTTTATGTGACTTGAGCTAACTTTAGTGAGGTCATGTTATTGGATTAAACAACCTTAGCATGAAGTGCAATCATATAATGGACTTAAATAATAAGTATCCAAAATATGGTTGAGTAGTAGTGGTGCCTGCCTGTCATGATGTCCGGGTGATTGCCGAAGGTCATGACAACTCATATGTGTACCTCACTTCCTACTATACCTGCAAGAGAGTGATAGAGTAGATGGAATTGAGATTGCTCATGGAACCTGATGAAATTAGACGATAAAGAGATATAAATCTCATGATCCAAAAATAGAGAGTTTGCTTGATAAATTGAGTGGATTGATGTTGTCCTCAGAGATGTTTAGACATGGCAGATTGTCCGAGTGTGCCTTCATATAGTCCAGGAAATTATTCCCAAAGAGAGGATTTTTTGGGCTTTGGGTCTGTGTGTTCCTGCAGATAGTTCGTGGGTGTAGCGCACAATTCAGGAGAACAAGGAAATAGTCTGTGGGTGCATGACAAGTTACATCAGCTCTATGTGATTTCTTGGACAGTCCAGTGATCAAGCAGATAGTCTGCTAGTGCCTTAGGTGAAAAATTGCCTAAGTGCTAACTATCCGAGCATTTTGGAACAGTTCGTCTCTATCCGATAGTCGTTAGAACAGGCGAACAATCTATCAAAGTGTCAACAGAACATAGATGAGTTGTTCTTGGGGTGGCTCTTAGGTTTTGTGGGTGATGTTTTCTAGGTGTGTTTAGTGATCATCTAGGAGTGTCTAGGTGATGTGTTGGTGTTTAGTGATCATCTAGGAGTGTCTAGGTGATGTGTTGGTGTTGTGTAGCCTAGGAGTGTCAAGGACGATGACGATAAGGAGGAGGACAACGCCGAGACGAGGAGGAAGACGACGGGGACGAGAGCCTCTAGCCAAGTGGCTGAGGAAGGATGATCCTACCTCTAGTAGCGAGGATCATCATTAGATTTAGTTTAGTTTAGTGTAATTAGTTAGAATCACATTTATCAGAGTTTTTCAACTACAAAGGATGCAACCACTTTAAAACCCACTTCAAAACTGGAAAATAAGATAATTTAAATAGTTTTGATAATTGAGAAGATTTGGTTTGAAAGTTAAAGAAGGAAAATCTTGACAGAGGTACCATGATTTTTTTCTTTAGGCTAGTCTCAATAGACAGTTATCAAGATTGTCATGTCAGTTTTTTTATAATTGTGACAATGGGTTGCATATGAATGAAACTTCATGGAACCCTCTCTGTATAATTAATTTGTCAACTGAGCAAATTTGATGATATTTTATAGCATTAAATGAGATGAAATTCATTTGACATACATCACTTTTGCTACGTATTTAGATATACACTATATTTAGATATATATATATATAGTAAAATATATCTAGAAAAGATAAAACATTTTATAATTTAGAACCAAGAAAATACCATTGAAACTGACATCAGCGGTTAAGCCATAGCAACAGGAGAGAAAAGCCCATAAAACCTAACAAAAAGAAATTAGGGCCCGACCCTACTAATGTTCGAGCGAGCTGCTCGTGCCGTCGTGCTGCTCCTGCTGCTGCTGGAAGGGATTTTTTGATCTTTCCTCTCCTATCGCCGTGATCCCTCGACTATTCGTCGCTCGCCGGCGCAGCGCGCTCTCTTCCCTTCGCTGCAGCAGGGGTAAGGGGACACGAACGGAACAGAACGCCATGGACACGATGCGGGGCGCGCTGGAGCGGGCCAAGATGCTGGTGGGCATGGAGGTCGACGAGGAGTCCGCGCTGCCGCCTCCCGAGGAGCAGTCCTTCTTCGATGACATCAACCGCCACTGCACCCTCAACACCACCCAGGCAAGCACGGATCCCTCAGCCCGCCCTGTGTCTCCGCGCAGATCTGGCGGCGGATCTCGCTTTGCGGCTCTTTTCCTGCTCCGGTATCGGCGCGGAACTTCGGTGCAAGTCGCGGTAGAATCGCTCGGCTCGAGAAATGCGGTCCCGCTGTCTAACCATGTCTTGCTGACCTCTTTTGTGTGCAGAGGCTCTATGGTTTCGCGATATGCTTGGCTGCCGGACTGACGTGCACCTTCTTGGTGAGTTCACCTGCTCCGCTGCCTATCGGGACAACAACATTGTCTGTGATTAGTGATTAGTCCTAACTGACATCACAAGAAGCATTCCGAGGATTGTTATTGTTAATAGGTTAGGCAACTAATTCAAGCTGTAACATTGTCCACCCTTAGTCTATATTTTTTTTTGGGAAAAATAGATCATTGAAATAATCTGTGCATATGTTAAATTCATATTCGAAGCATTATTGCTGTCCCTAAGTGCCTTTTTTTTAGAAAAACAACTTTTCTAGTCTTCTTGTATGACAATGTTTTTCCTTTCAAATAATCTGTGGATACATTAAGTCGATTGTTGAAGTAGTTTAATTTTGAGGCACCACCCTGCAACTAGCAGCCCTCATTCTTTATCACTGGATATATTCATTGTAATAATTAGCATAGTATGAAGAACACAAGAAAAACAAAATGCAATTTCTGTTCTTCCTGTGGTTGCACTTATGCCCATTATTTATACCTACATAGTCTTTTGCAATTCCCTTTTATTTTTCCAATTTCAAACTTATGGATTATTTGATATTTTCATGTTTATTATTGCAGTCAATGATTGTCTTCTTCAATCCAGTGAAATTTGGGGTAACATTCACCCTTGGCAATTTGATGGCCCTTGGAAGGTCTCTTTTACTAGCTGCGAAAGATCTGTTTAATTTATATATCTTCACCCTTTTGTTTGAATCTATTTTTTTCTGCTTTAGATTTTGGTTTTGCAGTAAAATTGAATAGACGCGCAAACTGTTAGGACTACCTACCCATCCCCAACACCCACCCACCCCACCACCACCACACCACAACCCCCCACCCCCCGGCGCCCGGCGCCAAAACGCAGCCCAACCCGCCGACACTTAATGTAGAGCTAACTGATAACTGATCTGGTGCTTAACCTTTTTTTGCCTTTAGCTCCCCAATCAAAATTAACTCTTAGTGACATTGTGCCTTTGGGAGGTTAAACACATAATAGGTTTCAGGTAAGTTTGCACCACATTTTGAAGGGGCCAGCCCATCTATATAGTCACTGTCATTAGGGATCGCGGTGATAACTGTTCCACAAAAATCTCCAAACCAATCTGGAGAGCGCGCTGTTGGTCTGAAGGACGATTCATGCCACCAGGGACTTCCACAGACTGTGATCAAGCCTCTATAATCTACACCAACTAGAATTGATGATATCGCCGAAGTTAGGTTATCTAGATTCCGCACTGATTAGTCACTATTTCCATGATATTAGTGAGAATCCTTAGTTTAGTTTAATTTCTAAAATTTGACTCTAAACTACTCTTAAGAAGTGTCCTATAATCAGTGGCCCAATTTTATATCAAAGAACCTGCTCACGTATCATTAGGTCTTCCTCTACCAAATCATGTTTGTAGTATTGGGCACTGGAAATATAAGCATGTTAGTTTAAGAACTAATGTTGAACTGTTCACTATTACACCTGGATGCTAAATCAGTACGTCCCCTCACCCTTAATATCTGTATCAAGAAGGTCCCAATCTGTTTTTCTGGTGGACTTGAAACTTCTTGAAATATCTTGTAACAAAAAGTTGCCATGCTAGATGCTCGTGTAACTTCAACACAGTACAACAGTGTATATTGTCCTATAAGCACTTGTATAATATCCTGTGTGATGGGGGCAGGCTAACTTTCTCTATTATTTATTTATCTCTCAAATGCTTTTGTCATGTCAACTAATACCGGGATCATTTGTTTGGCAGTACAGCATTTCTCATTGGCCCCAAAAGACAGTTTGATATGATGCTTGATTCTGTGCGAATATATGCCACTGCTATATACATTGCAAGCATCATAATTGCTTTATTCTGTGCTCTCTATGTAAGTAAAATAATCTAAGCTCTAGCATAAAAGGTGTATTTTATAAATTATACGCCAATACAAATTGTACAATCAATGTTTTTCTGCACCAAATAGGTTCACAGCAAGCTGTTGACTCTACTGGCCATCATTTTGGAATTTGGTGCCCTTGTTTGGTAAGTTTAGTTATCCTTGAATCAGTGAATTTAAGCATATTCCCTGACAGCTGTATTTCTTCTCGTTGATTCAATTTTTCTTGCCACTTTAAGAATAATTGACCAACATTCGTAGCCAGACACCATCCCTGTATTTATATCCACGATATACTGAGCAAATGAAATCTGAAAGAATTGTTTGACATGTCTCTAGGGAGTAGGGATAAAAGTGAAAAAAATGGAAAATCCCATTTACCAGGGTTTGTTTTTTGTGGGTTTCTGCATCTTAGGGTAATATGGAAATGGTAACTGAAAATATGAAAACAAAAATATGGAAAAGATAACAACTTTAGGTCTTTCCAATCTTTTCGAGTTTTCCATATTCTGCCAATAATTACTGATGGTAAATTCCCTTGCCCCCCCACCCTTACCCACAAGCCTAAGAGGGTAAAAGGCCTAGCCCAGCCGAACCCAACAAGCCCTCGACTGAAAGCTCCTTCACTTCCTCAAGTACTCCCTTGTGTTGCTGTAATATGTATATATGATGACTTGTGAATATCAATCATTCATTCATTCCTTTTCTTATCAATTCCCCACCAATATCAATTTGTTTTCGATCATATGATTCCATTTTTTATTTTCCTGTAATACCAATGTCATACTATTTTCTGACAATACATATTATTTTCGAGGAAAATATGAAACTGAAAATGATTTAGTCCTTTTTCTTAATCTGCAACCATTTCCATCCCTTCATGTCAGAGAGGGCACTAACATGTCCAAGTGTTGATGCCTGGGGACTGATTGACAAATCTGAAATTTCAATTTGTTTGTTCCTGCAGGTACAGTCTTAGCTACATACCTTTCGCAAGGTCAATTGTGTCGAAGGTGATGACATCGTGCTTCGACACTGATTTCTAGAATCAACCACCATTGCCTGTCTTTCACTGCGGGGCGGGTAGATATTGGTAATCTAGGGACAGATGAAGAGGAAGTGACCTTACCCCTCCAACAGGCTCTTGTAATCATTGTGAATTGAGCTGTGTATTTTATGCTAGACAAGAAGATTGTGCTAATATTGCCTGTTCTCTTGATGCATGTACACGTGTCATCACACGCTTCGATTTGCTTTGGCTTTCAATCTGTGAGGAGTGCCCAGCGCATGCATAGAACGACATTGTTCTGTCGTTTGCTGAATATTACTGTAAAATTCCATGGTACTACACCGGTAGTATGATAGAGTATGCTTGATCTACAGAATACCTCGCCTCATGATTCAGTCTTTGGTTCCCTTTTCAGTTACAAGGTGGTGCATAGCTACGTAGACCACGCTGGACACATTAACACATTCCTGCGCATTATTGTGCATGGCGTTCACATGGTTAAAAGGAATATTAGTAAGAGCAACTCCAAGAGACTCGATATATTCTTTCTAAATGGTAGGAATAGAAATTTCGATGGAAATATCCTCCAACAGTTTCTTTAAGTGGTTATCCAAAAATAGCTATCCTTTATTCCAGATTTCTCGCTAGCCAAATATAGATAACGAAAATGATTCTCCAGAGTGTGCACAGATATAGAAAAGCTGTTGGAGAGTTGTAAGATATACAAAGCGATTTTTATGCAGATGATTCTCTAAATGATGATTTAGAGGATGACTTTTAGAAAAACTCTGGTAGATGCTCTAACACAACCGAATTAATTCATGACTGTTAAGTGGCAGACTGAGAGTCTGTCACTGCCAGGTATTTGCATGCGTGATGCATTGCAAGTTCGTAACAGTGCGTATGCATTCCTAAGCAACCAAGACCACGTAGCTCGCCACGAGCATAGTTGAACAAATATTCACATCATCATATATATATATCTCCCTCTTTTGTAATGATAACTAGGAGCTGTCCTGCCAGCTTCCCGTTGAAAAATGAAGACAACATTCACCCTATATTTGTATCAGGTTCAATCAATCAACTTATCAAAGGCTTTGAAAAATGAAGACAACATTCACACTAAGCTTTGTCAGTTTGGTTCGAACCTGGAGCTGCCCTAACGACCCCACTTCTCCTAGCCTCCGTGTGAGCAAGTCCCCCAGTGGTTCTCAGTCCCCGCCCCCTACTCTTCTTCTCCGGCAGGGTAGGTGGGCCGGTTTCTCTTCTCTTCTAGTAGCTTTCTCTAGTGGAATAAGTGGTCCGGATGGGTGTTTCGAGGACCTAAGTCCTCCTCACCTTCGTCGTCTTGGTGGTGGGTAGGCTTCTCGCGGTCATGGTGGCCAGGGGCGGATCTAGCAGGGGGGCTGGGGGCTCTAGCCCCCCTACCTCTGCAGATCCCCTTGAGCCCTCCATGAGCCCTGCAAGAATTTTTCACCATGGTTGTTGAGTAGGAGGGGCTGAAGATATCAAACTCGTCTGGAGGTTGAAGACACCCTTTTAGTCGACACTTGGGCCAGCGAGGTCACGGGCCTTTCTTACTAATTCCCACCTTGCCTCGGTTGCGGCCCAAGAAGGCCGAGGCGACCCTCCACTTCTTCCAGTCGATTGACATCAGCTAGCTGCTTCCTGGGTTGGGGCTGCAGATCGCTGGACGGCTAGCAGCCGGCAAGGGATGTAGGCACGTGCAGCAAGGCTCAACGCCCAGGTGCCAAACAGCACTGTGCCAATTAAGAAGGTCTAGCTCCCTGTATTTGCTTGTTGATTTTACCTTATTTGAATTGTGAATTTTGGATGAGGTGTGTGTGCCAACTATGGTATAATGGGCCTATCTAAGTCCATATATACTTGATAATCTTTCCCTGCCTTTTTTATTATGAAATTTAGTCTATGTTAACTTGAGTGACATGTAAATTTCCAATTCAACAAAATGTCAAACTCAAAAAGAACATTCTCTTCTCGAATCATCTTTTGTTTTCATACAAAAATGCTTTACACTATATACATCGATCTTGTACAGACAATAATAGACCTTTTGCTCTAGCGATATTTCTTTAGCCCCCCTATAAGTATTTCCTGGATCCGCCACTGATGGTGGCTGACGGAAGTCTCCTCCAAATCGTCGAGGTGAGAGTATTTCAATAAAGCCCTCTTCTACTTCTGTGTTCCTTCCTTGCTTGCTCTATGGCTATGCGAGCTGCATGGTGCCGCTCCCATCCATCTCAAGCCAAGGCACAAACACGGTCAGCAACAACGACAACAACAGTGTCGACAAGGTCACCTACGTCGACAAGGCCAACATCAAGGGCGGTCGGGGGAGTTTCGGCGGCCAGCCACCGAGTGACGAGTGCCCGGTTCGTCAAGGTGTCTGTGCCGACGAGGACCTCTTATCCCCTCCTTTGCATCCACAGTCCATGTGGGGAATTCCGCACGCACGCAGTGCAGAACCGGTTTGCACGGCGCAAGTGGAGCAGCGCGGAAGGACCACTGCTGGGGCCAGCGCGGAAGTTGCAGGCGACGACGACGGTCCCGCGCCCAACTTCTCTGGCCGCACAGCGACCGCACGAGGTCGTCTTCTCTGGGTTGAAGGCGAAACAAGGGGAGGACGGAGGAAGGACAAGGCCAGGGCGGCGGTCCGAATGGCAGCGGGCGGACCTCCGAGCAGGGTCCGCTGCTTCGCCTGAGATCCCTGCCGATGCTCGTGTGCTCCATCGTGGGGCCCGTGTCCTGTGCTGTGGGCCCGCCATCGCAACGTGGTTCGCATGCACGAGCCTCCGGTGCCATTCTCTCCCTCACGGTGACACATGCCATCCAGGACAAACACATTCTCACTCTCGGTACCTTTCAATATGGATGGCGTGTTTCGCATGCAGGGCAAGTATTGTGAAATTTTTGCATTTTAATCCTTTTTTAAAACATTTTTTATAAATAACCTCCTAGAGAAATATTTTCTGAAAATAGACCATATGCTCGGCGTGTTAGAACCTCATGCCGTGGTCTGTGTCTCGGCGCCGTGTCAATAGACGCCGAGGTACCACCACGTCACCACTGACTCTGGTCGTAGTATTTACCGTGGCACTAGGGCCCGCATAGCTCGGCGTGGGTTTGTTAACGCCGAGCCCCAGACCTTGGCGCGACGCGTTTCAACACCGAGGTCTGGGCACATAAGGCCGCGCCGTGGCCCCCTTCTTCCTCCCTCCTCCATTATCTCCTTTCCTTGGTGCATTCTTTTGTCTCCCTCTCTATGCCCATGAACCCTAAACCCTAAATGTAGGTCTAGGGAGGCAGATCGAGGTTTTGGACGCTTCCCCAAGGTGCTCCTCCTTCCCCTCTTTCATTTTATCCGATTAGATTCGGTTGTATTTGTTGTTTTTCTTTTTGATAGTAGGCTTTGATTGGTTGGTTGATGTCATTTGCGAAAACTATGGTATACTAACTTTGTTTCCTTTGCTGAGTTAGTTGTTCATTGGTGGATTAGGGTTAGTTGTTTATTGATTGCATTAGGGTTAGTTGTAATGCAAATGGTTGACCTGTAGTTTGCTTTAGTATATATTTTTTATTTAATTTAATTATCATCCTTTGATTGGTGTTTAATTACAACCGTTTTGTTAGATGCAAGACATATATCGGGAGCAGTTGTGGTGAAAACGGGGTCGTCCTAGAGAATTATACCTCGACGTGTCTAGCAAAGATGCCCCCGTCCCTCCTGACCTCCTTGTCTCTAACTGTGATTGTCGTTTCATGGCTCACGTGTTTCAATCGAGACATCCAGACACAGCTGCGCGTTGCTTCTACACATGTAGTCGTTTTAATGTGGTAATTGTTTCCTTATAATTTTTTATTTATTTCTGTTAGTAGTTTACTAATATTTTGTTGGGATCTTGTTGTGTAGGACCATGAGAGGTGCCTTTTCTTTTAGTGGATCGATGGTCTAGACAAGTTTGACCCAAGGTACCTCATTTTCGATGATTGGTGGAGAGGGAGACAACCATGTGAGCACTTCGAGCGATGGGTTCCACCTCCCCATAACCCCCCGCCAGTGACAGCTAAGGAGAAGCACCTAGTCGCAGTTAGACGACTCGAGGAACCTCCTCTATGTGATTGCGGAGATCGAGCTGTGATAAACCTTAAGAATATGTTGGAGTTTGTGTGTCCCAACAAGCACCAAGTAAGTGGAAAGTGTATCTATCGGTGTTTTGTAAACTAGACTAGTAAACTTATACGATTGCCATGCTACTCTAGGAAGATGATGGTAGCATCCAAAAGACACGAGGATTTATACTGGTTCAGGACGGACCCCTACGTCCAGTCTCAGAGATGATCGAGTGCGTGTTTCTCGCTTGAATGCTCTGAAGTTCTTACAATGGGGGTGCAAGAATGGTGTAAGAGGTAGGAGAGCTAGAGCTAGGAGATGGACTGCCTAAAAGGAAGCCTCAGGAGCCCTAATATGGTGTGAATGTGTTGAAGATCAAGATGCTTGGGAAGGACGCCCTGATTGCCCTTATATAGAGTTTGGGGCCAGGGCACGTACAAAGAAGGAGGTTCTCCCGACCGAGGGGCTGTGAGCCTGAGGGAGGGTCCTATCCAACTTGGCTTGCAAGCTACGCAGTCTTGTGGTACACGTCCAGGCGTGGTTGTCGTCATGGTCTTGCACCCACACCACGGTAAGCTATGGCATGGTGCGACTGTGCTGGCCGTGGCGACACTGTTGGCATGGTTGTGGTTCGCTAGCCATCCTGTGTGACATGATCTTCATCATGGTCTTTGTCATCATTTCCTGATGTTCTGGGGGCGTTGTACAAGAGTTGGTGGCCACCCCCAGGTCATCGAGTAGGAGGCCATGATCCTGAGCTTCGGGATCGTGGCTCCTGTTGGTTGGGATGGCCTCTAAGTCAAGGCCTCCGTCGTGGATTCCATCCCGTAGTTGGTAGAATCGTACATGTGTCCTGTTGGACCATATTTGGACGGTGGGTCACCGTACTGGCAGTCACAATCGTGTGGTGTTGTCTTGTTTGTGCTGTGTGGCACAAGGATGGCGTCTGACCAGACCGAGGTGACCATTATCTCCTCGGTCCTTGTGGGGTCAGTGTGGCATGTCTACTCTTGTCAGAGTGGGCACGCTTGGCTAGGCTTGACCTCTCCTCGTTCCTCAGGGGTCGGGACAATGGAGAGGTCATGAGTCTCTTGTGCGTCGTGTGGCTAAGGCAGAAGGAAGGGGTCATGGCTGACCCTGGCCTTGGTGTTCGTCCTGGTTCACTTGGCTCAGTTAGGCCTCAGTCGTTCGGGCCATCGCTAGCTGATGTATAGCAGGCTGCTCGGCCTGCTAACCAATCGGTGCCTTGAGACACCCAGGGATCATAATCCCGATAGTATCTGTTGAAATGTTGAGCTCTATGTGTGCATGTACTAATGTCTCCTCTTTTAGGTGTATGGATTTGTGAAGTGTCATTTCAAGGAGTGGCTCTATGGTCCTAAGAATCATTGGTCGAAGCCAAAGGCAAAGGAAAATAAGAAAGAAAGGATAATCATCGAAGCACCTCTTGTCATGTGTGAATGTGGTGTCAAAGCCAACTACGGCCTAGTCCCTTCGGAGCTTGGAATAGACCATTGGTGCGGCCATATGGTTGGCTATGATGAGGTTGGTTATTGTTGTGGAAAACATAAAATCATATTTTTCTTCTATAAAGACTTATAATCTAATTTTTCATTTGAACCGAGCACTGGGAAATGCAAGTGGGAATCTTATGATGGTCAAGCTAAGTTATTGGATGAAGTCAAGGTGAAGCAAGTAATTGCATGGAAGTTTGGTTGTGGACCTCAGTTTGTGGACCTCTTTGTTAAACATCACATAAAAGAAGATGCGTGAGTTTGCTAGACAGCGCGGTTTTTGTAACCCGATCGGTGTTAGGTGCAACAAATGGAGATTGGAGAAATAGAAGAAGGCAGAGGAGGAGAGGGCAAGGAAGGAGGCAAGAGTACAGATGCAGGTCTTGAATGACCGTGTTGGTGCATTTGTGCTAGTGAGTGATTGAAAGACTTATTATTTTTGTTGCCTGCTTTTAAATGTAATATAATCATGTTGCTAACTAGTTGCATTTTATACATGAAGAGATTGGATACAGCAAGAACCATGTCGTAGAGGTGGCCCATGCAAGGTTTTAGGAAAAGAAGTTACATGAGCACAGAATGAGAGGTGGACGCCCCTTGCTATCTCAGATTATGGAGGCCGATGAGGGAGACCAGGATGAGGACGACACTAGCAGATTGAGCGAGCTCATCGCTCTAGAAGAGGCAAGCTTGCAGGTGGATGAGGATGAGGAAAACACTAGCAGACTGAGTGAGCTCCTGGTTCTAGGAGAGGTAGGCTTGCAGGCGAAGGAGGACACATTCTTGTCTTAGGCCGCAGATGAAGCGAAGGCCGCTTACTACAGGCGGCAGGCAGATCAGGGCAATGCAGGTGAGCCTAGCCATAGCAACGAGGTTGTGGTAGAGGATTGGTACTCGGACGACGAGTTGCTTACTGATTATGTTTTTGACTGAGGATTTCTGATTGTGATGTGTGGTAGTTCCATGCTTTAGATTTTGTAGTTCCAAGCTTTAGTAAAGAACAATGTTGTATTGTACTAGAACTTTCATTGTGTTGTCTTGTGTTTCATTTGAACCCATGTAACGAACATTGTATCCATTTACCGAACTTCGGAGGCCTTTTGAGCACATTTGGCGTTTTAGCTATTCAAACGAGTTTGAATTCTAGGATTTTCATACTTATTTAATGAAAGCAGTGTAGCATCTGCAGTGTGTTGTCACATCAACTGTGCATTGTACTACACTTTTCAGGTCTACTCGTTATCAGCCTTTTCAGATGAAATGAATGCACGTATGGTGCAGGCTTTTTGGTTGTAGCATCTAGTCTATGAACAATAGGCTCTACAGATGAAATGACTAGACGTAGTTGTAGGCTTGTCAGTTTGAGCATCTAGGCTTTTTAGTTCTCAGATGGAATGACTGCTCACAGATGAAATGACAAGACATACTTTTCAGTAGCTTTTTAGGTTCAATAAATGCACTTTACAGACGTAAGTACAATTTATTTATAGTTGTTTGGTTTAGCAGCAACAATGGTGAAGGTGCCTTCATCTATATATACATTGTGCTCCATGTATTGATCAATAACTTCAACACTAGTGTTTAGTTTTCAGCTTTTCGCTAGAGTTGAAATGTCTAGTGGAGGCTCCTCGAGTGGAAAGGGTGTAGGTAGCAGGAGAGGAAAGGGGCAAGAAGGGAGATCCAATTGTTTGGGAGGGTTCTCTTGGCCTTTGACTTCTACGATGAACCAATATTCGAATTTCCTTTGGAGAGCGAGAGTGATTTAAACCGTGAGTGTCCTCTTAGAGGATATGATAGTTGTAAAGAAGATTGGCCAAGATGCCGCCATGGTTTGGATTGCGTAGTGCAGATGTGCACGAGAATGATGGAGCAGGCCATCGTTTCTTCAGATGTCTAAAAGGATGGGTAATACTTCTGGGCTATCCCCTTTGTCAAATATTTATCATGTTTTATCAATACTTATAGGAAGCTTTTGATCGGTTTCAGAATTGCATTAGTGAGGGGAACTGTGGCTTCACTAGATGGGTAGATCCTGCTCCTATTTATCCCCATCAACAATACATCAACTACCTTTAGGAACTCATCTTTGACCAAGAAAGGGAAGTTGGAAGCGGTACTAGGGACGAGGAGGACGAGGACAACAGCAATGATGTAGAGGACAACCTTTGCACTGATCCATATTGCTAGTGCCCTTATCACAAGAAGAAGGGCCCTCCTCCCCCACTGCCACCGCCACCTCTACCTACAATGGGAGGATACTACGAAGAAGGTTCTACTCAGTTTGCCATGTGGGAGCATTACTAGGAGTAAACTATGTTTGTTGTTATCAGTGGTGATGTCACGTAGGCTACGTTTGGTTTAAATTCCCTAAGGCATGTTAGGTTTAGTGCATGACCTCTTCGCCCTCAGCATGCATAGGTCATCACATGCCATTGCATCTATTGTACTTTGTATCCTTGATTAGATGTAATGTTTGTTTGTTTGAATTCCATAAGGCATGTTCGGTTTATGTTACTACCTCTGTACCCTGATTATGTAGAGGTCATCACATGCCATTGCATGTGTTGTACTTTTTACCCTTGATGATAGGTGGTTGAGCTTCAAGTAACAATTCACCTCTACTCTGCATAAACCAAGTCAGAATCAATTGGCAAGGGGTCTACGATTACAGGAATTGCTTAAACAATCCCAATCAAACCCTATCCCAGTGGAAGACCAGGTATTTACTATTTATACCAAGCAAGTAGAGCAA
This sequence comes from Saccharum hybrid cultivar R570, assembly GCA_038087645.1. NCBI lineage: Eukaryota > Viridiplantae > Streptophyta > Magnoliopsida > Poales > Poaceae > Saccharum > Saccharum hybrid cultivar. Next base: position 808,722 of record JAQSUU010000191.1, on the reverse strand, counting down.
TTTGAGCCTTACATTATGAGTAGCAATATCACATTGGATGACAAAGAAAATAGGGTAAGGGGGGCTCGGCGTTGAGTCGACACACGCCGAGATTCAAAAGCTTAGCGTTGAGGTCTTTCGCGCGCGAGGATAGGGCCTAGTCGCTTTGTTTTAGGGTTGGGTTGGTGGGGCTCGGCATGTCATCATCATATGTGAGCCTTAAACTTCAGCGTTGAGTCGTTACACGCTAAGGGTAGGGCCCAGACGCTATTGTTGAGGGGTCAGCGGGGCTCGGCGTCAAGGTACATCGAGGTTCAGCATTGGGTAATAGCAATTGAGGTTGTGTGTTTTGGCACCTCGACCACATCGAATCTAGCAAAGAACGGCCTGAGTCGAGACATCGGCGTTAAAACACGGGATGCCGAGGTATGTGGCTTGGTGTGCTTTAGTTTGACGCCATGCTCTTCGTGCCGGCGTGGTTTGCTCTGACACCAAGGCCCTGCATGTCAGTGCCGTGGGCACCTTTTACTTAGTATGAACCAGCACTGTGCTCATATCTCAATGTTAATATACCTGATGCCTAGCTTGCGAGTTTGTACAAAATGAAAACTTCAGGCGAGTTCTGAGCTCACTATCAGCAGATATTTTATAAGCATTTGACCATAGCATCATTTGAACACAGAAGTTACTACAATTTATAGCATATTAACATAGTTCAAAGTACCTCCATACATAGAACGGATGGTCCATACATTGGCTGCCATTACAGGTCCTTTACAACACATAGAGTTGCATACAACATCTCAACTATGACATCATTACAACACATGACTTCACTATTGATGGCACAACTAAAACCTATTGCAAGTTGGCATAATAGAGGATTTACAAAATCTATTGCCTTTGGCAAAGCAACATAAGCAACACACAAAGAAGTCGCAGGTGTCACCAAAATCGTGATCCTAATTCTGCACTCTTCAACATGTAGTCCTTGGACTCCACATACACCATGGCACAGGTGCTTCCCCTGCCATTCAATATAGTACTCTCATACAATTAAAGTCCAGTACAAGTGATTATCTACATCTTCACAATTATATAATGCAGCATGCATGAATGACATACCTCAGCTAATTAGCGTAGCAGATTCCGATAGTGATAAGTTCTCGTAGCAAAGACATATTAGAATCGCGGTTGACAGCCACAAACTCAGATGGTGGGTACCTTGTACTACCATCACCATGCTCGCACTCCCATAGGTAATTGTTTAGTGCAAAGCATGCTAGAATTATCTTCAATGCTTCTCTATCGGAAAGTACAGAACACCTCCCAAAATTTGCCACATTTCTTTGAGCACCCCAAATGTTCATTCCACAACATTGTGAAGCTTTGAATGAAAAAAGGTTAAATTTCTCATGGTTTGACAATGTGTGCTCACTTCTGCCCTCAAAATCATCGAGACGGTACCTTGTATTGTGATATGGTCCCAAATATCCTTTTTCCTCCGCGTATCTAGAGTCCACCTGATAGTACCTACCTGCAACACATCATAAATTTCCACCATTAATTCAGAATAGGTTCGAATAAACTTGCTACTTGAAGGAAATACAATACACACCACGTGGTGGATGTAGGAATGTTTATGCGTTCTCCCAACAATCATTGAGCACCTCCATGTCATGAACCGACCCCACCTTCCCAGCACCGACAAAGGTGAAACGCATATCCATATCCATTATGGCGCATACATTAATGGATGTGGTTCCTTTTCTATTCATATAGTCCAGCTTGGCATTCCTATTCACTTAACTAGAATGGCACCGATACAACCATCAAAGAAGGGTGCATATGGCATCAGCTCCTCATGCACTGTATTGTAGGCCTGATCCTTTAGAACCAGAATGCTATCTGCAAAACTCTTCATAACATCTGCCACATGGCTAACCTTGCTACTGATTGTGCCCAAAGACCTCTCAAACCAATCCTCGATTTGCCTACTAGGCTCATTGTGAGCACAAGTCCACATAAACATAGCTAGAACTTCAAGGGACCCAATCTCGTGTGTACCCCGCAGGCCATGGTTCTCAACCAAGATCTTATGTAAATGCATTAATGCGGCAGGAGACATACGCAAGGTGGCATGACATCTGTTTGGGTTCTCCAAATTTCTTTTAACCCATTGTCACCCAATGAGCTTTGGTACTAGTAGAGGACGATTGACCACCAGAGCTGAATTGTACATTGCAGCATGAAGTTCTCCTAGCACGGCTGCTGCACCCGCCAACTTGTATATGACCGACGTTACATCATTTGAACTATTGCTACTGTTAGAGTCCTCCTTGTTGCTCATTCTAAAAGACAAGGGTCAGAACGATAAGCAATGCAGTTACAAATAAGTTGAAAGGACAAGTATCACAATTCATACCTTGGATCAAATCACTCTTGTGCTGATGTATACTCAACGTGGTCTTGTTTACCTCGCTACTGCTCCCTAGTTGCTGAGCCTGGTGGTCATAGCATCCTGCCTCCTCGATGAGCTCCTGGTGCCCTGCAAATTCAAGTGTTAGTGCACATAGACCAAGTTACCATTGAAACTTTGTATTCATGCAAAATAAATAGTACACATGTGGTACACATGAACCCTACTGCATACAATTTATTTGGAGTCCACAAATGACAGTACACATAGGTGACGACACATGCCACATTACATCGATTACAAACTTTGCACACATACAACAGTTCATCGAAGTACGACAACCAAACAATAGATCAAGTAACTCGAGGAAGCAATTAAAAGTTCAACTAAACTCAAAACCAAACAACATTTTGGAAAACTAAAAAACATAGCAAGCCACTAGCAGCGAACAGCCATGCTCCTTTAGATCCATAGAGCTACTTCCTGTTTGCCCTTGTCATCCTGTCTTACCAACTAATTTGGATCCAACGGGCCTGGCCCCCTGGTGTTTTCATGGACATGAAGGCCCTCCGATCCAGTGGATTCTTGCAAAGAATTGGGGCATGGGCGTGCAAGTCAGACTCTTCATCGATGCCATCTTGTTCCAAGATCTGTAACACAATGTCCATCTGTGCTTGATCATTGCTGACTTTCAGTTGTGTGATGGTATCTCTGATGTCTCTCACACATTCTTCAATACTTGCAGCACTCTTCTTACTTAGAGGGTTGTCCACCTCTACTCACGATGCATGCCTCTTGGATGAATAGAGAACACTAGAGCCACCCGTGGGGTCCTTGGACATATCTTATGGAGTGTATGATGGCATCCTAAAAGAGGGTGTACTCTCACGATGTCCACCAGCATACATCAATGCCCCCTGTCTCATGGGGTGTTACTATATTGTTCCATCAGTAGGTCAAGGCAAGGCAGGGGTTTCATGTGGTCCTCAGCAACATCAATGTTCTCCTACAGTTGTTACACGGGTGAAATTGTAAGAGGCTAAGAAATGGTACACGTAAATGATGGAAAGAGCAACAAAATGGTGCAAGCAGGTACCTGTCGTCCTTCCTCCCAAAAGGAGGGTGAGCTGTAACACCACCAGTGCACTTGTCACGCCCTAGACTAGTTTGTTTTTGAAGTTTGAGCCATTTGAAGTAGTGAGTTCTTAGATGATGAAGTTTGTTCTGGAGTTTCCTCTCATCGTAGTCGAGCCCGGTTAGCCTTCTAAAGTCAGGGCCCACATTGGCCCAGCCAAACCTTATCAGTGATTTCTCATTCTAGTTCAACAGGTTTTTCTCTCTAATGACCAAATCCTGCAAGATTTGTGTGATTGGTTCAGTCCAGTTGGCTCAAGATATTTGTGTGCGGGTTTACAAGGTATGGTATGACTTGGAAGCACAGAAACTTATATGCAGCGTACAAGTCCATAAAAGCAATGACAAACGTATTCAACAACAAAATAAGGGAGTGGGAAATGTGGACTTGCCTTCTCACTAAACTTGGCGCGTTTTGGCCGTAGGTTGTACTGCCTAGCTTTAGGGGGAGACAACGACGTAGCAAATGATGGTTCCAGTGTGTGCACTGTCTATGCCTAGCACAAGAAGCATGGACATGGCCACTGCCACAAAAGTATAAGCTTGGCCGAGTTAGGTTTAGTGTAAGGCATAAATGAAAAACAAAACTGTAATCTGTATGCAATGGAAGGGAAACGAACCTGTAGTAGCAGGATCCACCGAGGAGGGAGCTGAAGAGGAACAACAGAGAGGCGGATCTATGGAGGTTGAATACGATGATGACAAGCTGCTGGCAGCCGAAGGCGATGACGTCGAGCTGCTAGCGGTGTGGTCAAGGCAAGAGCAGAGAGTGAAGACGAGGAGAAGGGGCGAAGGCGGCTGGCGGCGTGGCTATCAGCGATAGAGTAGGGCAGAGATGCGCCGCTGATGGTGAAGTGGGGCAGCTAGCGTCGCTAGGAGATGGGCCAAAAATGACCCCAAACCCTAGGCAAAGTGCGATGGGGAGGAGGATTGAGGGAGGTAGGCCTCAGAAGCCTTTGTAGGGTTGAGGGTTCGGCGCCAAGTCGACATGTGCTGAGTGTGAAATAGTTGATGTCGAGTCAATCTGCACCGAGGGTAGATACGACCCAGTCACTATTTTAGGGTTGGGGGTTGGCGTTGCTTCATCTCACGCTAAGGTCAGGCATGTTGTCACTGCGAGCACCAATTACTCAGTAAGGATATGGCTCCGGGCGACTACCTCGGCGTTAAATTATGCAACGCTGAGGACACTAAGCTCGGCGCGTGTTGATTAAATGCCGACCATGGGATTTGTTCATTTGTTACACATGATGGCAACCATTTTCACCTACTTCCAATAACAGCACACATGTTGTAACAATTTCAGTAGCATTTGGCAACACAAAATAAAGGAATTCCACATAAGTGAATACACACCATTTCCAGACATAGCATTTCAACATAGTTCACACAAGTTCCATACATACTTCCCACTAATTTTACATAGAGAACGCATGGTCCATACAAGTTTGCAACATAATCCATACATTTAGTTTCCAACATAGCCAATACATGTTGCCAACAATAAACACAGAAGTTGGCACATCAAAAGGAACCACTTGTGTGCGTCATAAGATGGTAGTGGTTCTACTTAGCCCACTTCACTTGACGCGATGTGTTCTACAAGAAAAGAAAGAGCAATTAGAAATAGACAAAAGTCGATTTTGCATTAAAGTGTACCATTGAAAGGAAAGGATTGTACCTTAATGTGGACCCCAAGCCCTACGCTTGCCTCTACCAAGTGCATACATCCCTGGAGTGTACCTATCCACTGGTCAACTCGTCCTCTATAGACATGTAGCACCAAAGGATCCTTGAGTTCCCTAAGGTGCATCATCAAGTTGTGACATGCCTAGCACATCATAGTCAACATCATCGTCGTCATCGTCATCATCATCATCTTCTCCTTGGTCGCCTTCTTGGTGTCCTCCTTCCTCATCATCATGGGCAGCGCTGGACATACTAATACCACCATGTGAAGCTGATGGTCTTGCACCATGTGAACTTGATGGAGCAGCAACAAGCTATTGTGGGACTGCAACGTCTTGGCCATGTCAACATCTGATGCGTGCTACTATTTTGCTTAGGCGATACATGGCAAGCTGCGGTTGTCAACACAATGGAAGTTAACCAATTGTTGAAAATCCTTGTATAACTACAACAAAAGTTTGAGGAGCACCTAAATGTGTTGTCATAGCAGGCTGGCCTCATTAGGATCACCCTCGAGGATCATCAACGCCACTCCTTGCTTTGCTACTGTCCTCATGATTTCCTTGCCCTCATCAAGTAATTCGTTAGTAGGTTACCCACTAAAACTAAAAAACAAGCTTTGGTTCTCACTCACCGCTCGGGTTAAGACAGGGGCGACCTCAACCTATCGTCCTCCTTGGGTATAGGGGTTGTCACCTTCATCCGAGCTCGCAATCTCAGCAATATCTTGCTCCATCCAAGCCGGCTTCAAATGTAACCTTGTCCTTTCCCCTAGCCAAACAAGGTACTCACTAAATGCCCTGTCTCGATGGGCGGTGTGGATTCGCATGTTGTTCTGCTCAAACAAATGCCACTCATTGATGTAACACTGGTGTTCGCTCTACTAGTTCATGATCTTCTTTCGACATTATCGATTCAACTTGCAATATTGACAACAATTAAAAGAAAATGGTACATTGCAATGACACATGACATACTGGAGGTTACATACCTATGGAGGTGCTAGTTGGTGGAGAAATCCTCTGGAGGACAAGGCTGTAGCCTACCAAACTATCGTGCAACACAATGATAGAGATGGTACTCCACTGCATAGAAACAAATAAGTGGGCACCTCATCGTCCATAACTCCTCTTCCTTGCATAGTGTGCTCAAATTCATCCCCATAATTCTTTCCTGAGTATATGGCCGCCATTCAACCTACAGACAATGTGCTGATCACTATGTACACAAATCCAAAGTGTGTTCACAAACTTACATGTTGTGGCAATAGGATGTCGAGATCGTTCATGTAGCTGATGTACGCATGGCGGGAGACATGGTAAGTACCATGGGCTCGCTCGTAGAGGTGTGCCACGGTAGGGACGACAACTGGGTCTCCTTCTAGGAACCAAGCATGAGGTTGTTCAATCTTATGTGGCCTCCCAACTGAAAGTCTCTTCCATATCCAAATCTGCAAAGTTACAGAAATGTGTTAAACAAACAACAATCTAAGAATTCATACTTACACAAGTTTGATTTACCTGCAAAAGTTTGGTGCACCTTGACATTGTGGCGTGCGTGCCTGAAGGCTGTCGGCAAGCCTCACACAGCTGACGGTACAGGAAGGAAAGTACCACCGTACCCCAGCCCCTGTTCCCAGCATCGTCCTAGTTAAGAAGGCACAGGATGTACATCCACGATGTTGTCTCTCTAGTGCCGTCAGGGAATAGAATGGTACCAAACATGTGCAAGACCCAGGCCCTGCAATGGTAGTTCATGGTTGCCTCGTCTGCTCCGGGTGGGCACTGCTGAAACTGCTCCTGAAGCCACTTCAGTGGCACACCACTGCTGCGCCTCTTCTTGCTAGGCTAAAGCTCTGGTAGGGGATGTCCAAAGAACTGAGCCACACGGTCCTCCCATCCAATGGACTCCGTGTCTCCTGTGACTAGGAATCCTCAGATTTTTAGTCCAAGGATCATGGCTGCATCCTCCAAAGTGATCGTCATCTCTCCACATGGTAGGTGGAAGTTGTGTGTCTCTGGTCACCACCTATATCAATCATCGCTATCAGCATCGCTGGGTTGAAAGGTGGCACCCCACGACGACAGACACGAGCAATGGTACCAAGCTTTGCATGCTTCAGGAGGGGCATGTAGCACTCATCATAGACCATGGTCATAGCGGACTCATGTGTCATTGGCCTCAAGATGTTTAGCATCTGCAAAAGAAATAGAATAGAGAGTAAGTATTACATGTGTTGAATTCACACAAATGGAGGCAATTGAAGTTTACCTCTCTCTGCTCTATCCTCCGAGCCCGGTGCTTCCCATCGAACCTTGGGATTAAGTAGGGGGAACTGGTCCATCCTACATGTTAACAAGGGACAAAGCATTAGTGTTAATGAAAAAAATTATGAAACATTGGTAACAAAACATGTAACAAAAGTTAAATAACAACACTTTAGCAACTAGTAAACATTTCATTAGTAAACACTAAGAAAAACAAGTATAGCAATAAATTATTTAGAAAAGATAACCAAACATTGATAAGAAAATAGGTAATAACATTTTAAGAACAACTAAGCAAACCAATGCATTGGATACCTGTTCTCTAAGTACTTCAGGACATTTCCTTCTATTGTGGCCCAACTTATGGCACTTTGAGCAATGGCTACATTGGGTGTCTTCTACAAAATGTGTCCCAACCTTACTCATGATTGATCTTCCTTTGGCGGCTCGATCCATGTCCATCTTGAACTGCTTCCGCCTCCTAGGTCCTCTACTCTTCCACAGCAACCCAAGATCAGCCACATACTTGGGGCCATCATACAAGGGCCATTGGTCTTCGTCTCTAAATGGCTCAAACCGAGGATTCTAAGTGCTCATAAGGTTTCTCAATGAGAACTCCATAGCCATACAAGGAGGGACCTCAACATCAACACATCTAATCTGATAAGCCATAATCATGTGGGAGCAAGGCCTATGGTATATGGTTTGTTTCCCACATGAACATTTGTTCTCATTGATTATTACTTTATGCTTTGCGGCACCATGGTCTTCATCACCGATGTTAGTTCCACCGCTCTCTAGAATCTCGTATGTGTTGTTCAAAGGATCAAAACATGCTCCCTAGTGATTTTTAAACTTCTTCTTTGAGAAAGAAAGTTGTTGAGATCCTAACGGTGGCCAAGGTTTGTTTGCTATCCATAGAGATCTCACATGATTTTTCCTCGCAACAAACCAAGCATTCAACTTGTAGAACGTGAACGAGGCAATATTAGTAGCAGGAAGACCCTAGCACCCTCTGAGAAGACTATTGAACATCTCTGCCATGTTACTAGTCATGAAGCCCCATCTCTAACCTCCGGTGTCGTATGCAAGGGTCCACTTTGTAACACCCTTGGTGTTACACGCTAAATAACTCATTAAACCATTTCATAAGCATCATATTTATGTGTTATTGCTTGTGATCAATTGTGAAGATAAAATCTCAACCCAAAATAATCAATAAAATGTTAAAATGAAAAGTAGTCCAATGTTGCATTTTACATCAAGTAAGGTTGAAAACCAAATTTTCACGAACAAAAATGTTATAGAACATATATGTGACATATTAATAAAGTTGGAAGAACACACTTTGTAGATGATAATGCAACCCTTGTTTTAGGAAAATAGTATGGCTAGTTGGTGTTTCTAATAGCTTGAGATTTGAACTTGAAAACAAATCCAACTCAAGCCTTAGAACATTTTCTATGTTTAAAAACAGTTTGACGAGGCCATGTTCGTGGATTTATTCTGCAAGAATTTGTTAATAACTAGCGTCATATCTTAGCTTTGGTTGGTAGCCCATTGTCTCCTTTATGGTGTGGTCTAAGTGGTTGAGACTCGTTCGGGCTAGTTTGGTTTTGATTGGCGCTTTAAAAATCATGCACGAACACATGACCCAGCCACCTATCTCTGTGCGCGCGGTCACCAAGCGTGGCCACTCTGTGCAGTGCACCTGGCCACACCCTACACGCTGTGTTGTTGTGCTAGGCTGGCCGGGCTCGCCTTGGCTTGGCCGTGGCAGGCCGCTGGCTACCGCTGGCTCCTATGCCACCCTGGCTGATGATCACGGTCAGCTGCAAGCCACCATATCCCGCTGTCCATCGCATCTCGGTGATCGCCCTGCCCCACTGTCCTGCCGCATAGCTGTGCCACAGCTGCGGCTGGCCTCGTTGCTTCCCCTGTTTCGCGTGGTGACGCAGCTGCTGCCACGGTCACCTCGCATCGCGTCCGGGCCCTGCACCCACTGCTGCGTGGCTGCCACTCTGCTCCTGCCCTGCACAGCGCCATCGCCTTGCCTTAATGGCGCTACGCGCGCACGCTCCCCGACCACCTTGGCTAATAGCGCCTGTGCGTGTGTTGCCCCAGTCGCGTTGGCCACGTCCCACCAAACCAGGGTCACGTCGAGCTCTAACTTCTCTCCCTTTCCTCCATGCCACCATGACCAACTGCACCATGACATCAAGTCGCCAAGGGAGGTCACCTCAGGTTGTTTCTTTGTGTCTCTAGAGCCATCTTCAAGTCACCTAGCCAACCGTCCCCACTCTGCCTTGATTAGCGCTCGGCTAAGCTCCAATTTTGGAGATTTGCCCGCCACAGTGCCGTTAAGGCCGAGCCCACCCATCGTCGTGGGCAGCCCCCACCTGACCACCTAGAGCCAAATTGGTCGCACAACTAGCCTTGTCTTGTTCCCCTCTCCGCCCCGTGCACCTCACTCGTAACCCTACCACCTCCTAGACCCCACAGACATGGCCGTGCCGCTGCGGTGCGCCGCCACATCGATCTGGCGCATGTGGCTGGCCCTTCTCAGGTAATCTCCAGCTGAGCCATCGCCAAGGCCACGTCCGGGGAAAGTCACTGTTGCTCGCGCGCTGACTCTATTGTCCTATTAGGGTTGAAGTTCACTAGAACACCGCTGCCACCCTTGCAGATTGCCGCCGTCGTAGGGGAGCCGTTCCAGTGCGCCTCCGATCGCCTAACCACCACCCATCCGTGTGCGAGGACCTGCAGGTGAGAGTCGGCTCCTTAGATACGCGATAGGGACTCTTAGTTGGCCGGCGTGGTGAAAGGTCTTGATGGCTAGAGGGGGGTGAATAGCCTAATAAAACTTTCTACAAAAAGTGCTAGACAATTTAATTAGCAATAACAAATAGCCAGAAGCGAGTTTTGCCTAGTCTATAGAGTGTTGCAAGCCACCTATCCAAAAGACAATTCTAATAAATTTCACTCAACCGCACAAGTCAAACTGCAAGAGGAAAAACTAGAAGGCTACTCTACTCAAGGTACTAAGCACTAGAGAAAACAAATAAGTACTTGAAATGTAATACAAGAGTAGGGTAAGAAATATTTCACCGAGGGGTGATGAATTGAGCCAATCAATCAATAATTCCAAGTGATGATATTCAAGGTAACCAATCCATCGAGACAAATCAATCACAAATCAATGAAGTGAAGACACGATGATTTATCCCGAGGTTCACATGCTTGCCGGCACGCTAGTTTCCATTGTGTCCCCCTACACCATGTGGTTCGTTAGCTAATCAGTATCACACACCGAGCCTCTCAAAAGGCACCACAAGAACCTACCAAATGGCGAGAAGTTCCGACACGAGCAATCCACTAGAGTTGGAATTCGGCGCTCCACCGGGGAACCACAACAACCCCTCACAACAAGCTCACCGGAGCCAGCCATGAATAATCACCGACACGTGCCGGACCTCCACCGCTGCTCCAAGCCATCTAGGTGGCGGAAACCACTAAGAGAAACAAGAATCCCATAGCAAATGAACACCCAAGTGCCAACTAGATGCAAACTCATAAGCAAATGCACTTGAGATCACTCAATCTCGCTTTGATTAGGCAAACAAGCAAGGAAGATGAGTGGGAGGGCATGTGCTCAGCTCAAAGGAGTGCTAGAATGATCAACAAACCAAGAGTTGCTCCAAAGAGCCGGCCAACAAGTATTTATAGACGTACCCCATCGAAAAGAGTCATTAGGCACTTGATTCTGTTGCAGTCGCACTGACCTGACGTGCTGGTCGCACACACTAGACGCGCAAAGCTCGACCGGACGCGCTGGTCCCATAACTGACCGGACACGCTGGTCAAGCCAAGCAGCGCTCCAGCGAGTCAATGATCGGATGCGTACGCTAGATGAACCGGACGCCACAGTGCCAGCATCCAGTTTGAGTCCAGTAAGCACCCACCATGACCGGACGTGTCCGGTCGATCATGACCGGACGCGCCACCGCGTCCGATCAGAACACCGAGACATGCGCAAACACTGAGCACTGACTGGACGTGTCCGGTCAAACAGAGACCATGTCCGGTCCAGCGTTCGATCACTTCTGTGACCTTCGTTCGCCTCCATTTCTTCACATCCGGCGTAGCAGAAAATATGCGTTTTGTTTCCCGAAAAGTGCTAAATCCCGCCTCGCAAGCTCGGCGGGAGGGAGAGAGGAACCAAACCCCTCTCTACCACTCAAATTCCACCGCCTTCGCAAATGTGCTAACAACACCAAGTGTACATCATCATGTGCATGTGTGTTAGCATTTTCACAATCATTTTTGAGGCGTTAAGTTAGCTCTCCACTAGATCTATATGCATATGCAAATGAATCTTCATCTAGTGGCACTTAAGTGATCAATAGCCCCAGAAATTCCCCTCTTTATAGTACGGCTATCGATCCTAAGCCATCTACACCCTCTATGGTGTCTTGGATGCAAAATGGAAAACCCTATCTTATACCTTTGCCTTCAGCTCCATGAATTGGCTTTGCACCTTCATTCAACTCCATCATGGCAAACACTTGATCACATCACCATTGCTTGATCCTTGCTTCACCATGTCATTGCACCAACCACATCATAGCTACACACATTCTTATGCATATGTGGTTAGTGCTTAGGCATTGTCACTAATTTCCAACACCAAACATAGGACTTTCAATCTCCCCCTTGTTGGTAATTGGTGACAAACCTTACACAAAGATATTATGATAAAATTTTGATTGACTTCATGTCTCATTGCCCAAATATGTTACCATGTGTAAGAAGTATGGACAAGTGATCACGAAATCAAGTTGATAGCAATGACTCCCCCTACATGTATGCTATATGTTTGGATTTAGGAAGCATACATGTTTAGATAGGTAAACATAGGAGCATTGACTACCAATAGGTGCTAAGTGTTAAGATTATAGACCTTTGAAGCGTGATACCATCGGAGTAGCGATAAACATCATCTTAGCACCTTGTGTAGCTAGATACCACTTGGAAAGCACTAAAGAATAAGAACTTGCAAACACTTGAAACCCGGTGAGATCAACAATATAAAATGAGTTCTAGTGAAGCTAGAGAAACTAGAATAAGTACATATCTAGCTAACACCTACACATGCTAGTACTTCAATACATCATTCAATTTGTACACTAGCAAATCACCACACAAGCAAGGTATTAGAGAAAAGAATGCATTACAATGCAACAAACATATGATGTGCACACAAAAATGCGACAATCATGCTTAAGAGCTTGCTCCCCCTACTTGTGTGCTCAAAATTTTAGTCGATCCCTCTCTTTTGTTATTTCTCCTCCTTTGTGCTTCTCCACTTTTGAGTTCTATCTTTATGAACAACATTTCTCCCCCTTTTGGCACCAATGACCACAAGGAGCAAATTTTAGATAGATTATCATATTGAATTATGGGGTGAGGGTCAAGTTTGTGGTTCAACTTAGATTGCTTGCATAAGTGAAATGCTTCGGTTTGATCCAAGGGCAAGCTTCTTTACACCTCACTAGAAGGGTTATCATGCACCATGTTGAAGCAAATACTTAAACATGTTATTTAGATCAAACACTTAGGATCACAAACTCTCAAACAAGTTATATGCTACCACTAGATCATACAAGACAAAGAAACAATAGTGGCACCATATAAACTTCAAAATCACTTGATTTTCATGAATGAGCCTAGAACATGTAAATTATGATTAGATGCACTAAACAAGTCCTTAGCATAGAATGTATGATATGTCAACCAATTGTACCTTGCTTTGTCTTGGAGGAGAGGCATGTCAAATATGGGGTGCATCAACTCATGTTGGAGAAGTCAAGTATGTTCAACTCATTCTTGAGCTTGTGAAATCTCTTCTCATCAAGTGGTTTGGTGAATAGATCAGTTAGTTGATCTTCGGTGCCTACACTCTCAATAGCAATGTCACCCTTTTGTTGATGATCTCTAATGAAGTGATGGCGAACATCAATATGCTTTGTTCTTTGATGTTGAACCGGATTATTGGTTAGCTTCACAGCACTTTTATTGCCGCATAGCAATGGCACATTCTTATTATTGATTCCAACATCTTTTAATGTTGCCTTCATCCACAAGATTTATGCACAACAACTACCCATGGCGATATATTTGGCTTCGGCGGTAGATAGTGCAATACTATTTTGCTTCTTGGATAACCATGAGACAAGTGATCTTTCCAACAATTGACAAGTCCCAGAGGTGCTCTTTCTCTCAACTTTGCCACCGGCATAGTCGGAATCCGAATATCCAACTAGCTCAAAGCTTGCACCCTTGGGATACCACAATCCAACATCTTGTGTATGCTTTAAGTACCTCAATATTCTCTTTGTTGCCTTCAAATGACTTTCTCTCGGTGAGGCTTGAAATCTTGCACACATACATACACTAAACATCACATCAGGTCTTGATGCCATCACATAGAGTAGGCTACCAATCATTGATCTATATAGCTTTTGATCCACCATGTTGCCACTCTTGTCACTATCCAAACTTCCACTAGTGCTCATTGGAGTAGTGATTCCTTTTGCATCTTCTATACCAAACTTCTTTAGCATATCCTTTATGTATTTGGTTTGTCTTACAAATGTTCCTTCCTTCATTTGTTTGATTTGAAGTCCAAGAAAGAAACTAAGTTCACCAATCATTGACATTTCAAATTCCTTTGCATCATTTTTCCAAACTCATCACAATAAACTTTATTGGTTGAACTGAATATGATATCATCAACATATATTTGCAACACAAATAAGTCTTTCCCAATCTTCTTGGTGAAGAGAGTAGTATCCACTTTGCCCATGACAAATCCTTTGGATAGCAAGAAGTCCCTCAATCTTTCATACCATGCTCTAGGTGCTTGCTTCAATCCATACAAAGCTTTTCTCAATTTGTAGACATGATTGGGTTTCTTGTCATCTTCAAAACCAGAAGGTTGCTCCACATACACTTCCTCTTGGATGTACACATTGAGAAATGCACTCTTCACATCCATTTGATATAGCTTGATATTGTGAGCACAAGCATAGGTAAGTAAGATCCTAATTGCTTCCAATCTAGCAACCGGGGCATATGTTTCACCAAAGTCAAGACCATCTATTTGTGTGTACCCTTGAGCTACTAGTCTTGCTTTGTTTCTTACTACTATTCCATCTTGATCTTGCTTATTGCGAAAGACCCATCTTGTTCTAATGACATTGTGATCCTTAGGCCTCTCAACTAGTTCCCATACTTCATTTCTCTTGAAGTTGTTGAGCTCTTCATGCATTACATTTACCCAATCCGGATCTCTCAATGCTTTATCAATGTCCTTGGGTTCTTCCATTGACACAAAAGAAAAGTGTGCACAAAATGATGTCAATCTTGATCTAGTTTGAACTCTCCTTTGTATGTCACCAATGATGGAATCCAATGGATGGTCTCTTGCAATGTTAGTTGGTTGAAGCACTAGGACTTGATTTCTTGCATGTTGATGTTGATCATGAGTTGGAGATGATGAACTAGCCACTTGTTGATCTTGTTCCACTTGAGATGATGTACTAGCTTGACTTTGCATTAGAGAACAACTAGCTTGAGTGATTGGACTTTGGAGCACTTGATCTTTATTGTCATCCACATCAATCATTTGCTTTGGTCTAATATCACCAATATCCATTCTCTTTATAGCACTACTCAATTGAGTTCCTCTCACATCATCTAAGTTTTCTTCTTTATCTTGAGAGCCATTTGTTTCATCAAACTTAACATCATGTACTTCTTCAAGTTGTCCACTAGCTAGGTTCCATACTCTATAAGCTTTGCTTGAAGTTAAGTAGCCAAGTAGGAAGCCTTCATCACATTTCTTTTCAAACTTGCTCAATCTAGTGCCTTTCTTCAAGATATAGCATTTGCAACCAAAAACCCGAAAGTATGCAATGTTGGGCTTTCTTCCATTCAATATCTCATATGGTGTTTTCTCTAAGAACTTGTGGCAACAGAGACGGTTACTATAGAAGCAAGCCGTGTTGATTGCTTTGGCCCAAAATGAATGACTCACATTATACTCATTCAACATTGATCTTGCCATATCAATCAAGGTTATATTCTTCCTCTCAACTAGGCCATTAGATTGAGGTGTATACTTGGCTGAAAATTGATGCTTGATTCCAAGCTCATCACATAACTCATCAACTCTTGTGTTTCTAAACTCACTTCTATTGTCACTTCTTACTTTCTTGATTGTGGTCTCAAACTCATTTTGCACTCTCTTGATGAACTTCTTGAATATGTCAAATACATCACTCTTGTCCCTAAGAAAGAATACCTATGTATATCTAGTGAAATCATCCACAATCACAAAGCCATACTTGTTGCCACCAATGCTTGTGTATGTAGTTGTCCCAAATAGATCCATGTGCAATAACTCAAATGCCTTGGAAGTGCTCATAATGCTCTTCAATGGATGAGTGTTGCCTACTTTCTTTCCGGCTTGACATGCACTACACAACTTATCTTTCTCAAATGTGACATCCTTCAAGCCTCTAACTAAGTCATGTTTCACTAACTTGTTCAATTGCTTCATGCCAACACGACCAAGTCTTCTATGCCATAACCAACCCATACTTGATTTGGTGAGCAAGCATGTTGAAAGTTGAGTATCACTAGCATTAAAATCAACCAAGTATAGATTCTCATATCTAAAGCCTTTGAAGATCAAGTTAGAGCCATCAACACTAACTATCTCCACATCATCAACACCAAATATGCACTTGAAGCCTAGATCACACAATTGAGCAACCGACAACAAGTTGAAATTGAGCTTTTCAACTAGTAGCACATTGGAGATGCTATGATCATTAGAGATTGCAATCCTTCCAAGCCCTTTTACATCACCCTTACTATTGTCACTAAATATGAAACTTTCAATGCCACTATCATTGAGTTTGATTGAGTTGAACATTCTTGAATCACTGGTCATATGTTGAGTACACCCACTATCAAGCACCCAATGCCTTCCTCCGGCCTTATAATTTACCTATAAAACAAATTAATATCTTTTAGATACCCATACTTGCTTGGGTCCTTGGAGGTTACTAACTAAGCTCTTTGGTACCCAAATGGCCTTCTTCTTTGGACTCACAATTGGTGTACCAACAAACTTAGCTTGCACACCCTTCTTACCCTTGGTAAGAACATAACAAGAATCAAAAGGAATGCAGTCCATTTTAGCATGAAACTCGTTGTTGTTCTTGTTCATTTTATTATAATTAATCTCTAGATGCCTAACTTTCTTGCATCTATTGCAATAACGACCATTGCTCTTCACAAAGCGAGGCTTTGGAGTAGCAAAGGCCGCCTTGACCTTCTTAGGAATATAGCCTAAACCCTCTTTGTTAAGAGAGAACCTTTGGCTACCCAAGCATTTTAGCAAGCGGGCATCCCCACCATAGGCATTGCCTAATGCGTGGGTGAGATCATCCACCTCTCTCTTGAGAGTCTCATTCTCAACCACAAGTGATGAATCACTAGTAGTAGAGGTAGAGTTAGTTGTGGTGGATGATAATGAGCTACATGAAGCATTAGTAGGACCAACACATAAAGAATCATCAATAATATCACATGTTAGTCCAATATCACAAGTGACAATCACTTGCTCCTCCTTAGCTTCCTTCATGAACTTCTCCAACTTGAGGTCCTTTTCCTTGATGAGCTCAAGTAGAGTGGAGTGGGCTTTCTTAAGCCTAGTGTGAGCAATTTCAAGATCCTCGTGGTCTTTCTTTAGACACTCACAAGAGGCCTCTAGCTCATCGAAGGATTTCCTAAGAGCTTTGAGCTCTTGTTCAATTCCTTTGCACTCCTTACTCTTTTTGAGAGCAACAAGCTCCTCCATCAAAGCATCATTTTTATTGCTCTTGGCAATGAGCTCTTGCTCTAAGATTTTGCATCTCTTGGTGGTCCTCTTGTAGCCCTTGCTCATTTAATCTATTATGCCCAATAAATCATCCTTGGAGTAGTCCTCATCCTCCTCATCATCACTCCTACAACCATCACTAGCACAAGAATCATCATCACTATCATCATATTTTACCTTGGTAGGCTTGGCCATAAGGCATGTCGATGTAGTGTCGAAGAGGGATGGCTTGTTGGAGAGAGCGATGCTTGCAATGGCTCTCCAAATGGGCTTTTCATCATCACTTGAGCTATCATCATTGTCATCATCAGAGTCATCACTATCCCAAGTGACCACATAGCCACCACCCTTCTTCTTCTTGTTGAATGTGAAGCTCTTCTTTGCTTTCTTCTCCTTCTCTTTCTTATCCTTCTTGTTCTTCTTGAGCTTCAAGTCTCCATTATAAAATCTCTTATCTTCATAGGGGCAATCCACCACTATGTGATCGGAGATATTGCAATTGTAGCAAATGATCTTTGCCTTCATAGTGTCTCTCCTCTTCCTTGCCCTATATCCTTTCTTCTTCATGAACCTCCCCATCTTATGCACTAGGAGAGCCATGGTCTCATCATCGAATGGATCATCATCATCGCTCTCCACCTTGCTCTTACCCTTAGAAGATGAAGCTTTGAATGCAATGGGCTTCTCTTGCTTGACCTTGGTCTCCTTCTTCTCTTCTACCTCATCTTCATCATCATTGTATTGGGCATCGGTCATTATATCTCCAAGCACATCGGTTGGTTTAACTTTGTCCAATCTCTCTCTAAAGATCATTCTTCTCAAGGTGGCAAACTTCTTGGGTAAGCACATCAAGAACTTGTGTGAGAAGTCCTTGTCCTCAACCTTCTCTTCAAGCCCCTTGAGATCATTGACAATGACTTGGAGCCTATAGAACATCTCTAGGATGGATTCATCATCCTTCATCTTGAAAATGGAGAACTTGTCCTTGAGCATATATAGTTTGGCACTTTTTACCATTGAAGTGCCTTCATATGTTTCTTCAAGCCTTATCTAAAGCTCATTTGCCTTTTCAAGATCTTTGATTTGCTCAAATACTTTATCATCAATGGCACAGTAGATTGTGTCAAGTGCCGCCGTGTTGCATTGTTTGTTGATACGGTCATTTGGAGTGAGATTTTCCTCATCGAGAATGATGTATCCTTCTTTGGTCACATCCCAAACCTTCTCATGTATATTGCCTAGATATTGCTTTATCTTCCTTTTCCAATAATCAAAGAAAGAGACGCCATCAAAGAATGGAGGCTTGCCATTAACATGATTGAACATAACTTGAGCCATCTTGCACCAAGGTTGTTAAGCCTAGAAAACGGTGACCACGGCTCTAATACTACTTGAAAGGTCTTGATGGCTAGAGGGGGTGAATATCCTATTAAAAATTTCCTACAAAGTATGCTAAACAAGTTTACCAATATAACAAATAGCGAGATGCGAGTTTTGCTTAGCCTACGGGGTGTTTGCAAGCCACCTATCTAATTCACAATTCTAATATATATGCACTCAACCGCACAATTCAAACCAAGAAGGAAGCTACAACTAAAACTAGCAAGCTACACAAAAGAGCTACTCTAGCAAAACTATTTAGCTAGCAAAGGTAACTAAGAAGGTAATGCGGAATTGAGTTAGGAGGGTATCACCGAGGGGCGAAGTATTGAGCCAACGAATATGATCAACAATAAATACCAAGACAACCGAAAATCGGGATCAATCAATCACAATATGAAGTGATGACGCAAGATTTATCCCGAGGTTCACGTGCTTGCCGGCACGCTAGTCCACATTGTGTCCTTCTTCGCCACATGGTTCGGTGGCTAATCGGTATCACACACCGAGCCTCTCAAAAGGCGCCACAAGAACCTACCAAATGGTGAGAAGTTCCAACATGAGCAATCCACTAGAGTTGGAATTCGGCGCTCCACTGGGGAACCATAACAACCCCTCACAACAAGCTCACCGGAGCCGGCCACGAACAATCACCGACACGTACCGGTCCTCCACCGCTGCTCCAAGCCATCTAGGTGGCGACAACCACCAAGAGAAACAAGAATCCCGCAGCAAATGAACACCCAAGTGCCAACTAGATACAAACTCACAAGCAAATGCACTTAAGATCACTCAATCTCGCTTTGATTAGGCAAACAAGCAAGGGAGATGAGTGGGAGGGGATGTGCTCAGCTCAAAGGAGTGCTAGAGAGTCAAAATGTCCAAGAGAGGCTCCAAAGAGCCGGCCAACAAGTATATATAGGAGCCCCGAAAGAATAGAGTCGTTGGCTCATGAAATAGTCACACTCGGGGTGACCGGACGCGCTGGTCCGGCCTGACCAGACACGCACAGCGTCCGGTCACTCCACCATGACCTCCCCGAAGAACGCCACGTGTCTCACTTTGAATTTCGTTCGTTCGATCGTAACAGTCATTTAAAAGTACTCGTTCACGCACTAGAGTGAGCGGACGCGCAGCTTGAATTGACCGGACGCGCTGATCGCACAGCGCCTGCACTCGCGAAGCACCGACCGGACGCACTGCAGAACTGATCAGACACGTTAGTGCCAGCATTCGGTCGCGGTCCAGAGAGCTCCCATCACGACCGGACGTGTCTGATCGTGTGTGACCGGACGCACCGCGCGTCCGATCAGCTCTTCGCCACGCTCTACTCCTTTGGGTGCCCGACCAGACGCTCTAATTCCGCGAGGGACTGGACGCGCCGGTTGTAAACCCTAACACCCGTGCGCCTGACTGCTGCGTTGAACTAACCGGACGCGTCCGATCAAACTGTGACTGCGTCCGGTTCTGCGTCCGGTCACCACGGTGACCATGGTTCGTCTTCGTTTCTTCGCGTCCGGCGCAGTGGAAAATAGGCGTTTCATTTCCTGAAAAGCGTTGAATCCTGCCTCGCAAGCTTGGCGGGAGGGAGAGAGGAACCCAAACCCCTCTCTACCGCTCAAACTCCACCGCCTTCGCAAATGTGCTAACACCACCAAGTGATCATCGCCTTGTGCATATGTGTTAGCATTTTCACAATTATTTTCGAGGTGTTAAAATTAGCTCTCCACTAGATCTAAATGCATATGCAAATGAATCTTCATCTAGTGGCACTTAGGTGATCAATATCCCTAGAAATTCCCCTCTTTATAGTACGGTTATCAATCCTAAATGTGATCACACCCTCTAGGTGTCTTGATCACCAGAATGCAAAAACCCTATTGATACCTTTGCCTTGAGCTCCATAGGGTTGCACCTTGTTCCTCCTCCATCACCATGGTAAGCACTTCATCATCCACACTTGATCATCATGCTTCACCATGCTATGTGCTAACCATCCTTTGCTACATACAATCTTAAGCACATGATTAGCACTTAGGCATTGTCACTAATTACCAACACCAAACATAGAGCTTTCACATCCCCAAGGGCAACACTCTACCAGGTGATAGGGACTTTAACCCCCCCCTTGGTCTCATGCCAATGTCCCCAAGCACATCCTTACTTTCTCCAAGATGCGCGCTTGACCCCTCGATTCCCAGCTTGAACTGTATTACTCGGCTTCGCGGTCAGAACGACTTATCCGGCCAGCTAAGTGTTAGACTGCGTTCAACATGACTCAAGGACGTACAACGAATCGTTCCTTAAACAACTCAGACAGGGATAGATCCACACCCAAGACCTCCATGCCTTGTTGCTTCACTATCGTCATCCTGCCCGGTCTCATTTTATTTTATTAACACATGGTTCTTTTCCACGATAGCAAATATAGACAACCGTGCCATATATAAATATCCCTGAAGCTCGCAGGTGATAGGAAATCACCTGACTTCTACCACTTAAAGCAGGGCTAAGCAATTACTCAAACCTGAACCTAAATAGGATTCAAGGTATATTTTCTGGACAAGGATGGGATATCAATGCAGCAAGTGTTTTCATCCAACCCCTATAACTTAATGCAACAATATATATAACATAGTACTCAATTGTATTTCAGAAATTAGGAGGCTTATAATGCTCCGGGGCTTGCCTGGGATCCGACTCAAGTCAGTGTTTGTCAGATGAAACTCGCTTGGCGAGCATCCCCCATTCTGGCACTTGTCCAGTCATTCCATCTTCGGGATGGATCCGCCATCACCATCTTCGGTTTTAGCTCCACATCATGTCCTCTACGTGGTGCATCTAGCGTACCTAGATGGGATGTAAGATACAAGTGTGTGAATACCTAGAAATACCACAAGCAACCACTTAAGCAAGCACATCAAGTTCAATATAAGCACCTAGAGCTATGTACCTTAATCATCACTAAAGTACAACATAGGAGAGAATAAGGACATCTATCATGACCAAGTCACACAAGATCTCATGTGTATCAACTCAGTTTCATCAAAGCTATGACTCACACTTAGCACCACACAAACATGGCAAAGTGAATCAAAGCACTAAAACTAGAATCTGCCACTTTCTGGACATCAGAACAGAAGCTGAGTAATTTAATCATAACTGGAGATCTACAACTCCAAATGACATGCAATAAGACATTATGGAAATATTATGAAATTATCTACAATTCATATTTAATAATCTCAGCATTATTCCCAATTTATCATGACCAAACATGCCAATCTTTCAAGTCTGCACAGAATGTAATCAAAATATGATAGTAGACTTATTAAGCATGCAACTCCTAAACTATCAGACCTGGGATCATAAAAATTTAACACCAGTAAGATAAGATAATTATCTACAACTTTTGTATTTACCAAAACCACATTAAACATCATTTACACCATGAAACTAGTTGCACAAGTAAAACTGCACATGCAGCCCAAACAGCAGAGGCACAACTATGGACAGAAAACTTATAGGAACTTCAGAGAAGCATAATTGGAGTTCTAGACCTCCAACAAATATGATTCTTAACTTTATAGAAAGATTATAAAGTTACCTACAACTTTATTATAATCATCTTAAGATTATTCTACAGTTAACATGGTTAATTAATTAAATAATTGCATCTCTGTCCAAAGTATAGACAGAATCTGATATGCCACTTTAAACCGCTATAACTTGAGTTTCACAAATCCGATAATTATGGTTCTAGACTTTTTAGAAAGCTTAACAAATTTTGAACAAGTTTGTTATAAACATCTAGAGCTAATTGTGCTACTAACTAGATCACACATTATAAACAAGGCAACCCTGTTTGGGTTTGGACAGAAACAGCTACAGCACTTTAGACTACTATAGTTAAACCTATACTTAGCCAAAAATTGTGATATTTAGCTTTTTGAAAAGATTAAGAAAAGTACTACAACTAATTTATTGTCATCAAGGCATGATTCATAACTTAACTAAGCCAAACAATGCATACATGCATAACTATCCAGAATAGAAGCAAACCAGCATATAGCATTTGTTATTTTTATAGCTCCTAAACTATTAAACCTAAAATCCTGAAATTTTTACTAGACATCATACATCATAAGAGTAACATGCCAAAAAAATTGCACTTAATTTGTAGTTATATATTTTCAGTTACTAAAAATAAAAGATCCAACTAGCATTCAAAACCTAGCTGCATAAATCTATTTTTACAGCTAAAACTTTAAACTAAAACATGTCATATTATAGATCCAATGCATAGAAAATTTCACAAGGATTCCAAAAAGTCCTCATTTGCTATTTTATGATTTTTCTACCATTTACTATGTATTTTTGAAGTTCAGCCATTTAAATGCAATACTAATTCCGAAAAAAGAAAAGAGAAAACATTATGCAGAGTGAACACAAAACTTTCCATGATTCATGTAAGCCCTATATGTAAATACTTTGTCTCTAGCACTTTTGCAAAGTGAACACAACAAAGAGTTTATGCCCCGCTAGATGGTCCTTCTTTCTCAAAGCGACGGAAAACAGAGAAGGGGACGGAGGAGGACGCCAGGGAGGAGCCGATTCCCGGCGGTGGTGAGGAAGGGGATGGTCGCGCCCTGGCTGAGGTCAGCAGTGGCCGCTCCTAGCCCTGGTCTTGGCTGGCTATAGCCAGCAGCTGCACGGCAGCGGCAACAAGCGACTGCGACGGGCATGGCTGCGGCGGTGGCCATGAGCAGCGACGCTGCGAGGAAGGGAAGGAGGCTGGCGTGGCTAGGGTGGACGGAGGGCATCATGGCTTCGCACACATGGGAAGGGGAGGAGCAGTGCTAGCAGCGGCAGTAGCGGCGCTCCTGCCCGACCCGGCCATGGGGCGCGCTTGAGAGAAGAGTGAGGCAGAGAGCGAGAGAGAATGAAAGAGCGAGAGGGGACAGGGGTCAGGCTCGGCCTCTCCAAATGATGAGCCAAGGGCGAGGTGGCACGCATGAGAGCACGAACTAGAGCCATGTGGCGTCGGGCGCCTGCCCGTTGTCGGCCATGAAGTTTTAGCGTGTCCAAAACTGCCATCCAAAAGCGACATATTTACGAGTCTGCCACTCTTCTAATCTCACCTCTATCTCTTAAACTAGATGACGATTCAACCAACAAATTATACCACTGCATAGGGCTATGAGAGTACTACAACATTGCTTACAGGGGCTCAGTCAAATTCCACTGATTTTGTGAGATATTAATTCCCGCAGTAGGGTTGAGTCAAAATTGCACTATGATCAGCTTGACAACACTTCGAGGTGGGATCGGGACGCGGTCCAAAAATAAAGTTTGTTGCATACAAACTAAAATCCAACTTTCATTAAAGGTCAAACTTCATATCTCGAACAAAAATAGTAGTTTCACTTCGGTCAACACCGCGTCGGAAGAAACCCTAGTTTTGAGGTTCGGGACCGATTTGCGGCATCTTCTTGTCACTTGTTCCACATGAGCCTTTCATAACTGTTGTTGTAGGGTTCAATTGGAGTTGTTTGGTCAAGGTTGCAAGACTTGGTTGATGACATATGTTCTTGTTCTCTAAACAAAACAATCCAAGCAAGATATGACTCATTCCTTCAAAATTTCCAACTCGGCTATGGCTTATCATTTCATTTGACTTCTTGATTCCAAACTTCATGAAACTTTTCCAGGGATCACTATAGATAGAGAGTGATGTGAGACACATGAAAGAAGTGACATCAACACTCACTTGAATTATCAAGCATGAGCACCAAACATACACACGTTGAAACACAGAATAACAAGGTATGCTACATATGTTTCAAGGAGATGTTTCAAGCACATTCCATATACACATGTTTCACATGTTGCACTAGTATGTTCCATATGTTTCACTAGTGCATCACATATGTTCCATGCTCATATATGAACAAATGATGCTTAGGATCATGCAATGCAAGTGCCCAAAATGCAAGCCTAACACCTGGGGTGTTACATGTTGTATGAAATGGACTAAGTATTGTAAGCTTGTACTCATTATTGGATTCTGGATGTAAAATGTAGATTGTTTCAAGTTCTCTCATTGGGTGTGCTCGATGGAACTATTTGACTTAGCTCATGTTCGGGGTACTTAGTGTCTAGTGGAAGACAAGTGCCGCTGAAAGTGAGTTATCTTGGGCGATTCTGCCACACACTTCTCCTTCGACGGCATCAAGTCAACGAGGAATGGTCTTCCACTAGCATTTGTGGCTAACTTCATGGCATCTAGCTTCTCATTGAATAACTTAACCTCCTATTGCCTGCAAACCTCCTCAAATAACTTGAAGTTGTCCTTCGTGCCATCACGCCTTATAAGATTCTGAGCAAGGTGTCTCATGCACCACCGGTGATGTATTTGGCCATAACCAAGAATCTCTTCTTGTATAGCATTTAGAATGCTGGCATGCCTATCAGATATGACGCAAATATCACGCCCCAGCCCAATAACCACTTGTCTTACTAGTCTGAGGAACCAACACCAACTATCTGTGTCCTCTTTCTGAATAATCGCGAAGGACAATGGGACAAGTTGGTCTTCTGAATCAGTTCCAATACATATAAGCATTGTGCCTTCAAATTTTCCTATAAAAAACATCCCATCAATTGAGATGATAGGTTTTGCAATGCTTGAATGTTTTGATGCTCTGCCTAAAAGCCCAGAATGCCCTACCAAAAACCTGCCTCCCATTCCTCGTTTCACCCTCCTTAGGCAAATACTCAAAGTGCATCCTAGGATTTACAGGTTTCATTGCGTTCAACATTGCAGGAAGGCACTCATACGCTTGTTCCCAATCTCCAAATATAAGTTCCAGTGCACGCTGCTTTGCCCTCCATGCTTTTCCATACTTGCCATAGTAATTATAACGTTGGAAGATGATCTCAACCAACGCGGACACCGTAATGATTGGCATATGCTTCACCACAGGGCATAATTGTCTTGCGATGAACCTAGAATTGAGCTACAAATGGTTCTCTTCTGCCTTAGCCATGGCGCAAACATGTGGTTGTTTTAGGGAAGTAATCTTCCATGTGTCTGCCTTTATTTTCCTAGCGCATACCCTCCACCCACATTGTGGTTCTTCACAAGCAACAGTGTATCTGGACTTCTTGTACCAAGTTTTCAAGTGATTCATGGTAGCAAACAAGATGCCCTTCCTTATGATGTTGCAGCCACTAACATCAGGCACTATTGTATCACTTGGTCCTCCATCAGCTACTGCCCTATGCCCATGGCTAAGGTCCTCGAAATCAGGAACTAGTGGATCCCTCCCAGGCAACACCCTTCTCAATATCTATATTTTCTTATCATTGAGATGACGAACATGAAGATCATCGTCAGAGTCTTCAGCTATTTCCTCTAAAAAGGTTTCATCATCTCTAGCTACCTCCATATCAAACCAGTTCGTAGCCCTAGCATCGCCAAAGTCATCTTCACCACTAAGATCAGCTTTGTCACTAAGATCATCATCAATTAAGTCATCTCCGCTAGCGTTGTCCAAACCTACTTCTCCCTCACCAACTACATAAGAGTCATCATCATAATCACTATCATGATTGTCATCACCATCGGCTCCCGCGTTCTCGTGATCATCTCTGTTGCCATCACAACAACCATCATCTCCCTCGGCTGATCCTAACCCTTCAATACTGCCATAGGTTGGTTGTGTGAGAACTATTTCTTCTTCTACCGAATGACCATTCTTATGTGAGCGTCAAATGATGGGCATGCTTCAGTGTTCTCAATTCCTATGCCATACTCCTTATTTATCACCAAATCCAAAGATCGCACTTCTGAGGCCAAGACATCTGCCTTGTAATCATTCCATTTGGACTCGCTTGTAATTTTGAGAAACCTTTTGATGTGTGGACCCTTACACGACCCAACATCAATGACCCCTTCAAACTGAACATGCACGTCTCCTTCGGACCAACCTAACCTTACTTTCACTCGGTCCACTAACTGGGTCAAAGAGGGTGACTCAGAAAAATCAACACATCCTCAAACATGTCCTCAAATTTGACACTATGTCTTTGTCCTTACAACACGTCCTCCGTGACGCAACCTCACTAATTTATCCATTTACAGCCATCACACAACAAATGCAGTTCAAATTATTACCGGATCATACATACCAAGTCACATATCACAACAATTCTAACTAGGTCTGCCAAAATTCTATAATCAATAAACTCCTAACACCAAAGAATACCAAGGAAAACAAATGCACTTCTAACACCGAGCACACTGCTAACAAGAAACCCTAACGAACTGCTAACAAGTAACACACTGATAAGCAACAATGTACTATCAACCCTAATGCCAAATGACCAACTAGACAAATCAAACCTAAATACCATACCACAAATAGGTAACCAAATCAAACTAACCCATACATTTCACAAATACATGTACAAACATACCATACCACCATACACAAGATTGTACAAGTAAAAAGACAATGCACCAAAAAAATAACCGACCAAAATGGAGGAGGGCAAGGACCATTACCTCGGGGAAGTGTCCAAATGCGAGATCCGAGAAGAACTAGTGTGCCATTTGGAGTTAGGGTTCGTGGGGGCGGAGGGGAGAGAGAGAGCGGCGTCAGCGGTAGATAGAATGATAAGGGGAGGAAGAAGGGAGTCGCGACGTGGCTTTGGTGGCCAGACCTCGGCGCTGAGTCAGGCCATGCCGAGCTATGGGCCACAGCCTTAAATAAGCCCATGCCGAGCTTTGCGGGCCCATTACCGTGTCTAGGCCTCGATGTTGAGTTGATCCACACTGAGGGTACAAGGGTCGGCGTTAACTGGCCCTACACCGAGATATGTGGGCCCAGTTGCCACGGCGGATACTGCGCCCAGTGTCTTCGCTGATGTGGCACCACCTCAGCGTCAACTAACATAGCGCCTAGGCACTGACCTCGACGTGATGTCCTAATGCGCCGAGATGGTGGTCTATTTTCAGAAAATGTTTTGCCAGGGGTTTATTTATAAAAAAATGTTTTTTAAAAGGACCAAAATACAAAAATTTCACGCAAGTATTTGATTTCCATCGACCTGCTATTTTGTCCGTTTGCAGATATATAAATGGGAAAGCAGTTATTGGTGTTTGGGTTGAACGCCAACAATCGTTGATGTAATTTCTCAAAAAACAATCGTTGATGCAGGTCCTTAGATTTGGCACTCTGTGGAACCATTTTCTTGAACCCAGCAATGCTACACTTATCTATGGCTCAAAAATTCTTATCCTCGAAGACACAGGTCGATCACACAGCCGAGGAGAGCACCGGTCGTGCTATTGGAGTACGAGAACGAGGACCCCCGATGATTTTGTCGCGGCCACTTCTCTTGGGCCATACGCCCTCGACGAAAACATCACTATGTCTTCAGATGCAGTTCAGTAGTTTCTTTTATATTATCTTGCCCTATATCCTGGGAATGTTTTTCCCACGCTGTTGGGCCATGCCTTAATGCTATATATTATTTGTTGCTATTGCCAAAAAAAAATTGACAAGGGTAGCAAATTTTGAGCAGCCTAGCGAGTTTTCCTATTTTGGTTATGCTAATTATATGTAGCACAATAGTATATGTTTGCTCAAGTACCTTTGTACGCAAGACTTTGACCCTGTTCATCCGGCTTATAATCCGTACTTTTCATCTTGTTTTTTTAGCCGAAACAGTGTTTTTCTTTCACAACAAATCAGCCAACAATGTTTTCAGCCAACTTATCAGCACAGCCGAACGGGGCCTTTATTTGCGGCTCGGTATGCAAGAGGACATACACACCGGCTTATTTGCTATTAGGCAATAAAAGGACTACTTATTCCTCTCTTGCTATTAGGCAATAAAAGGACTACTTATTCCTCCAATATTTCTAGCCCGGGCAACGTGTAGAAATGGAGAGACAATGTTTGAATCATAATTGACTGATATATACCGCCTTTGCCACTGCACCTAAATATGTTATACATCGTGTATATTGTTAGTCTCCTGCCTGCGCGAAGCGCGGGGTTACTTGCTAGTTTGATTTATATAGGGTGAAAAGAAACATCTCTAACTGATCCATATGTATTACCATTTTCTCTGACAATACGAAAAGGTACTATCAATTTACTATTCTATTTGGTGAAACTTCCCATGACTGATTTCTCAGTTGGTTCTCATAAGTCACATGACTTATGTGTGTGTTTGGTTATCTAAGTGAAACTGCATCATATATTCTACTCCCTCTGTTCTAAGTTATAAGTCGTTTTAACTTTTTTGGTACATTCATTTTGCTATGCATCTAGATATAAGAATATGTCTAGATACATAGCAAAATGGATGAACCAAAAAAGTCAAAGTGACTTATAATTTGAAACAGAGGGAGCAGATTAGGAAAGGCGAGCCGAGTTTAATCTTATTTCTAAAAATAAGAATGTTTGAACACAAATTTAGTTCTATCGTTAGTTAAACTATCTAAAGTTAATTTAAATTTATAAAAAAACTATATCAATATAACATTGAATAGGTGTAGCATGAAAATATACTCTTCAATAAATCGAATGATACATATTCGGTATTATAAATATTAACAAATTTTTATATGAATCATATAGTTAAATTTAAAATTGACTCGAAACTGTACTAGAACTCTGTTCGGGGTAAATAGTTGTTTTCAAAAAAAAATTGAAGTATTTTTTTACTATCTTCGACAATACGTAATAAAATGAACTGGGCCGACCAAACCTTGTTTTAGTTGGGCCGAGTGGGCCTGTTTTTTATTTACCTCGGGATGTTCTCCTCTCCATGGAGGCAATCAGGCAAGGAGCATGAGCTCGAGCAACCAACGCCTCCACGTGACCTCCATGGCGGAAAGCCGCCGCCGCCGCCGCCACGGAGCGCGGTCGTCGCAACAGGGCGCCGAATCCTTGTCGCTGGTCAGCACCAGGTCTGTAGGCTGACCCCAACCCTAACCACTCATCTCTCTCTTTTCCCCCATCTCCTTAATTAGGGCGTATCCAAGACAGAAACATGAGAGAATCCACGAGCTCTTGCCACCCATCAATCAATATATGATGCAGTTTCACTTAGACAACCAAACACACACATAAATCATGTGACTTATGAGAACCAAATGAGAAATCAGTCATGGGAAGTTTCACCAAATAAAATAGTAAATTGATAATACCTTTTGGTATTGTCAGAGGAAATGGTAATACATATGGATCAGTTAGAGAGGTTTCTTTTCACCCTATATAAATCAAACTAGCAGGTAGTCAATAGACGAGCACATCAATCAGTATACTACTGAAATGTCGAGTCTTGGTGTAAAAAAAAAAGTGTCGAATCATTTGGTGGACTGGTAGGGAAATTTAGTGTATTTTGTTGATGAATTAGTGTGACATTTTGATCAAAATGGCAGTGATATATTTAGGGTATTTTTGGTCAACTAGTAGTGGGGCAGTTAGTGCACTGGCCTCTTTTTTTTTAGAAAAGGGAATATATTAATATCCCAGCTTCTAATTGACAGTTAGTGGGGCAGTTAGTGCACTGGCCTCCTTTAATTTGGGTCTCGCCCCCTGTTTGGATCCTTGAGCTAAAATTTAGTCCTTGTCACATCGAATGTTCGGAGGCTAATTAGAAGGACTAGACATGAGCTAATTATAAAACTAATTGCAGAAGCCCTGGGCTAATTTGCGAGATGAATCTATTAAGCCTAATAGTCAATAGACGAGCACATCAATCAGCATCCTACTGAAATGTCGAGTCTTGGTGTAAAAAAAAAGAAGAAGTGTCAAATCATTTGGTGGACTGGTAGGGAAATTTAGTGTATTTTGTTGATGAATTAGTGTGACATTTTGATCAAAATGGCAGTGATATATTTAGGGTATTTTTGGTCGACTAGTAGTGGGGCAGTTAGTGCACTGGCCTCCTTTAATTTGGGTCTCCACCCCCTATTTGGATGCACTTCAATCCACCCCAATTCATATGGGTTGGGAAGGATTGGGGTGGAAAATTAGTTAAATTTCCACTCCAATCCCTCCGAACCCAAGTGGATTACAGTGGATTGGAGTGCATCAAACAAGTTATGCTATTGTGGAAAAAAGCAAACTATTGGTGGTTCTGACATAGCTTGTCCCGATTGAAGTTTAGTATGTCAAGATAGACCACTATGCCTTATTGTTCAGTTACATCTTACTGCATTTCCTATAGTTTCCAACAGTATAACTCTATTATGTTTCGGTTCTTTATTCTGATCCACTGTTATTGAATTTCTATGAGACAGAGAAGTTACCATTGTGGAGAAGCCCTCTAAGAACACCTGCCACACCTCAGGCTCTACTTCATCGACTTTATCTGGACCTTATGTTTGTGCAGAACTCGTGGACAGCCTGCTTCATGAAATCATTGTTCTCATCAACTCATTCCAGGACTTCCTTGCTTTTAGTGGCACCTGCCACTCTTGGCGTGTAGCAGTCTCTTCCTTACCCTCTGTGTATACTTTCAACTTCCCACCTCTCCACCTTGAACCAGATGATCCTTATGTCCCTCCACATAGCAGAGGTATCAAGCCCCTCCGTTTGTCTAATTGTAAATGGCATCTTAGTGACCTTACCAAGAAAAACCTATCCCTTCAATGTTCAGTGCCTCAAAACACTCCAAATGGGCTGCTCACATGGGTATCTTATCTTTACATGCAAGGAGCACTGCCTCCTCGTCGATGCATACACTGGTGCCAAGGTGAAAGCACTCGAACTACCATGCAACAACAATCTTGGTTACTCTTCTAGCATTGGCGTCCTTACGGCCCCATTCAGTTCACCCAACTCACGCCTCCTCCTTTTCTCAAGGGCCTCCATGTTTGAGTGGCAGGTTGGAACAAATGCCTAGTCAGAGCATCCTCTTCATCTTGACCATGAATGCATCTATCAGGTTGTGTTCTTCAAAGATCATATCCTTGTCATAGATGCTCTTATGAGGCTTCATACTATCCAATTGACACCTCAATTCAGCATGAAAGAAGTAGCAGTTACGTGGAGGTCCCTGCAATGCCTGCCTCTTACCCCATGGTTGGTGGTCTGTGGTGACATGCTTCTCATGGTTAAGCTCGCAATTACTCTTAGTTCTCTTCCCTCACTTAGCAGCCACATTAGATTTTTTGAGGTGTTTCACCTTGACTTCTTAGTGAAGCCAGCCAAGTTGGCACAGATGGAGAAGCTAGAAAACCATGCGCTGTTTCTTAGCCTGGATAGGAGGAACCCTGCATTTTCTTGCGTTAACCCCGAGAGATGGGGAGATGAAAGGATCAAGATGCCCAAGAGGGGGGTGAATTGGGCTTTTCTCAAATTTATTGCAAGAATTAAATCCTACTAAGTCATAATTCACCCCTAGTGCCTCCAAGTGTTCCTAGTGATTCTACCGATAAAAGTTTTGCACCCTAAGTTTCAAACCTAGTCTAGCATGGCAATTCTAGGAAGGTAAACCAAGCAACAAAAGTAATGTGAGAAAGTGAATTGCTTGAAAGTAAAGGGTTAGGAACACGGCGATGTTTTCTCGAGGTATCGGAGAGTCGCCACTCCCCACTAGTCCTCATTGGAGCACCCGCGTAAGGGTGTAGCTCTCCCTTGATCCACGCGAGGATCAAATGCTCTCTACGGGCTGATTCTTTGACACTCCGTCGCGGTGAATCGCCCACAACCGCTCACAAGATGAGTTGGGTCATCCACAAGCGCCGGATGATCACCAAGCTCCCAATCACCACCAAGTCGTCTAGGTGATGGCGAACACCAAGAGTAACAAGCAAGATCTCTCACTTGACCACAACAAGCCTAATGAGAAGGTGGATGCACACTTGCTACTCCCTAATCACTAGTGAGGACTCTCAAACTTTTTCTCAAGACTCAATTCTCACTATGGCTCTTGCACTTCCTTGCACATGAAAAGAGTTTCTCAGCTGACCAAATGAACAAGAGTTCCTCTAATGGAGGGGTAGAGGAAGTATTTATACTCCCCCTCAACTCCCCCAACCGTTATCTTCGAAAACAGCACTTTTCGTGACCGATAGACGCGATGACGCCCACCGATAGACGTGTCTGTCGCTCTCGAGGGACGCGTCTGTCGCCTCTGAGGAGCGCATCTGTCACATGAAAACAGATCAAAACGTTCAACTAGCCGTTAGGGCTCGACAGACGCTGGCTAGCATCTGTTGCCCTAGCAACGGACGCGTCTGACGCTATCAACATCTTCAGAGCATTCTGGATCACGTCTGTTGACCACCAGACGCGTCTGACGCTCAACTCTCACTGCGTCTGTCGCTCGTATACGCGTAGGGCGCGTCTGTCGCCCTTCATCCTCGCGTCTGATGCTCTCGGCAGTGAAGAGACCACGCAACAGACGCTGACGTCAGCGTCTGTCGCCCTCCGTTTTCAGCGTTTGTCGCCCTTTGAAGGGCCAAAACTACTTCCGATTCAAACGCTTCTTGAACGACTTTTGTTCCAAACAATCTCAAGGCCATCCTGGAGCCACCTAGTGCTAAGTTTGACAAGTGTGCACCACACCTAACCATTGGACTCACCTAGGTCAAGCTACACATCCATGCCCCCTTTATAGTACGGCCAAAAGGATAAAAACGAAAGTCCTAACGACTATTCCGAACGTAGCTCACCTCCTCGACGTTCGGAATTAACCGTCCTTAATCTTGTCGATTATCCTTTGAAAACCGAAAACGATTTCCATCGATAAGGGGCATGATCACCATATCGCCCACGATTGCCATTACCATGACCTAACACTCTATTGTTTCTACAAAACACACGTTAGTCATGATAATTAATCGTTGTCATCAATCATCGAAACCCACTCTAGGGGCCTAGATGCTTTCAGGAGGGAAGAGTAACTACGTTTACGTTGCCAGGCTATTTGATGATGCTGATCCTGAAGAGGCTTGGATGGCGCTGGAGGTTGGTCAGTCAGTGCCGCACTGCCACATAGCTGACTCCATGATGTATGGTATTGATATCTCACCGGACTACAATCAAATAGGCAGCCTCTGGCTGTTACCCAGTCTGGTTTATGGCGCTAGCCAGTGACCATGTTGGCCTGCAGGGTTTGGGCTAGCCTTGCACTGGCCCTGGAGATTGCTGTTTTCTTAGTTTCAGTTAGCAAGGTCGATGTGACTCGAATAGTTTCTTGAGTTGGACCAGCGTTATGTGTTCAAAATACTTTTGATGCGTATTGGGCATGCCTGTTTGTAATCTGGTGAAGAACTGAACATCAGAATTGCATTTTGCATTTGTCATTTGAACATAGGTACCTATGCGCTTCTGAATGTAGCTGATGGTTTTCAGGCTTTGTTACCATCTGTAGTTGCTATTCTGCTTATTGTTACCGGAGCAGGAGAAACTGAAAAGGGATTACAAAAAGTTTGTACCGAGTTATTACTGACGGTGGCTATGTCGTCTCTGCACTTCCATGCATTTCTCCCTTATTTTAGTTTTCTGCTTTAAGCATGTGTGCCTTACGTATTCCATCACTGTTTTGACCGTGTATTTTCTAAAATATTCAGTACAAGTTGGAGCATTATACTATTACTATGTGTTGGTTATCATAGTAATCAGTTCAAGCTTTTGTCTACGGCATGAACAACATAGCGACATCAATAGATTCTTTTGTTTCATTTTATCTGTTTGGCAAGTGCACACTCTATTGTACAGAGTTGAACGAACCCTATATTATTAAAAATCTTAATTATGTACAATCAGTAAGTAAATTTTATGAAGATTCACTCTATTGCCCAACAAAACCTGCATAGACAATGTTTTATGACTAGGGTAATTACACTGTTTTCTATGTTTTGGGCACTGGATTCTAATCCAGTGAATGGTGAAACAACCCCATGACTTTTTTTTCTAGAAAAAAATATTTCCGCACCTTTGTATTTTTGAAAAGCTACAAAGTTATACTCACAACTTTTGTATATAATAATTTGTAGGGCATAACTTATAACCACAACTTCTAATCTTCATTTTTTCAATGTATTTTTTTACATTAGTTTACATACAACTTATCATGATAACTTTTCTATATGCCATTTGAAATCCAACTTTTGTTCATAATTATCAACGGGCAAACTTTTCATAACAATTTCTCAACATAGCATTTCTCTTACAACCTTTATATAATAAATTTATGAACAATATAACTTATACCTATAAGTTTTTTTGTTGTTCAATGTCCTTAGAAATATTTATAAATAACTTATTCAACACGATTTTTTTACATAATTTGATTAGGGCAAACTACTACAGAAGAAAAATAGGTAGGTTAATATAAAAAAAGAAAGGACAGACAAATTATTTTCCTAAAGTTGTTGTTTAGCTTATTTACACACTATTTAAATGACATAAAGTGGTAGTCGTTTATGTTTAATTGGTCATTTATCCTACTTAAACGGTCATTTTGCATGTTTAAGTGGCTGTTTAGCCTGAATAATGGCTTAGAAGGAAGGTATATATAAACAACGTCCATGCTAAGTTGGAGATATGGGACAAAGTTGGGCTAAATTGGAAATATGAAAAAAAAACATATTCGAAAAAACTATACTGATATTATTACTGCTCGATGGCGAAGTTACAACAAAACTGAGAGGGAGAGGGGGGTTGCTGTGTGCTGCTTTACTATAAGTATATACTCCCTCAGTTCCACAAAGACTACCATTCTTACTTTCAAAGAAATCAAATATTTTTAACTTTGACCAAATATATAAGAAAAAATAATATTTATGATGCATAATTAGTATCATTAAATGAATCGCTGAATATATTTTTATAATAAACTTATTTCAAGATATAGACATTGCTAATATTTTCTACAAACTTAGTCGAATTTAAGAAAGTTTGACTAGCACGAATCCCATAGCAACATTTTTTTGGACGTAGGGAATATAGTTATGCATATAATTTCATACAATGTGTCCTTAAAAAGCATATATATTGTTTAAATGCAAACTATTCTGATGATGGGGTGAAAGAAAAGTTCAACCTAGTAAAAAGGGAACAAATAATTCAGACCAAGTTTGGATGTTGTAATTTAAAAAACTGTATTAAAATGCAACAATTTTCAAAACCAAATGCATGTAAACAATGATAATTTGAAACTAAGTCAAAGCATTGATCAGAATTAAATTAACAAATAAAATGATTCGAAAGAAGAAAAAATGTAAATAAGGATAGCATGCTGACGAGCAGCGGAGCAGCAGTAGATCCATCATCTAAAGTTATTCACCTATGAGGCGATGGCGATTGGGTGAAGGCTTTAATCACACCCTGTACTGGCTATCGGCTTTCACCAGCTAGTGGTCTACTTGCATGCTATTCTCACCATGTCAGCCTGCTGTTATTGAGCTTGGGGTGCATGTGTTTCAGCCGAGGGGATGCATTGCCAGAAATTTGTCGCCACGTTCGTTTGGACTTATCAGCAGAATCAGCAGCCATCCAGCAGTGTTTTTCTCTCACAACAAACCAGTGAACAGTGCTTTCAGCACAATAAACCAGTGAAACGAACAGGCTGTGTGACAGTTAACTCTAGAGCCGGTTCAGTTCCAATTTTTTTTGCAAAATGACACTGTAGTGATTTTCGTTGTTATTTAGCAATTAGTGTTCAATCATTATCTAATTAGGCTTAAAAGATTCGTCTCGTCCATTTCGTCTAAACTGTGTAATTAGTTTTATTTTTTATCTATATTTAATGCTTCATGCATGTGTCTAAAGATTCGATGTGACGAGAATCTTGAAAAATTCTGCAAAATTTTTTGGAACTGAACAGGGCCCTAAAAAAATTTTAGCCGTGGGTACATGTGCACCCACTATGATCTAGGTAGCTTCGCTCCTGATGGGAACATAGGCTTTCTAGATTGCCATAAAAGAGCTAACGAGAGCAAATTATGTTAACCTTTGTTCTTTTTCTAGTCATATAAAGAACTGCCTTTGGATCAATTAGATAAATTCAAAATCATATTCCATTTTCATCTCATTTAAATGCCTCCTCAGCAGCAACTGCCTTTGGATCCTTGGACATGAAGAAAATCTCATGAAAAGTAATTACATATGGCATAATTTAGTCCAAGACACGAAAAACCGTCTTTGTTGGTTTAGTGCTCATGCTCACGTTATAATTGAGGAAGCAACAGAGGCGGTTGTTGATGTTACAATTGAGGAAACAACAGAGGCTATAGATAGCAAGCACAAGTAGACATTATAATTGAGGATGAAGACGTAAAAATTGAGACCCTCGAAGAGTTGCATGGATTTCAACCATAGGGGGTGATATATATATATATATATATATATATATATATATATATATATATATATATATATATATATATATATATATATATATATATATATATATATATATATATATATATATATATATAGTAAAATTTTAGACTTTATCACTAAATCTGTATTTTGAGAGGGGGGAATATGCACCCACAGGTACATATGCAGCGTCGCCCCTACGAGCAAGAGGAGCTCTACACTAGTGTTCATGAAGGGACTAGTTTTGTGGCCAACAAATGGATCAATTGGGAAGAAATCAACCATTCTAAAAAGTTAAAAGATGTTGAAAAATATCTTCGGATTGGTCTTCATACATTAATGTCTAAACGATAAGACTGTCATGAAGAGATGATCAAACAGTTCTTCTCCACATTCTATGTAGATCCCAATGAGACCTTCTTGATGTGAATAATTGGCATAAATTTGAAGATTACCACGAAGAGGTTTTGTCAAAAGGTTCTACTTGATTCATCCATGTATGGCAATGACAAAAGGAATAATAAGCTAAGTTGGAGATAAAATTAGAAGAAAGGTATATAAACTACGTGCAGGCTAAGTTGGAGATTCTTTTGTAGAAAAAGGAATAATTCCGGCCTCTACAAAGGTATAGAGCCAATCTCTTACAAGATTTTTCAGCATAAATGTTGATTAACAAATAAAGAGAAAATCACACTTGAGAATGAAAATTATAAGGAAAGTCTATTATTGTTTTTCCATCCATTTTGGGCGAAGATATCCAAAGAGACCACCTCCAAAGATTTGCTTGCCAACCGGATCATCTATCTAGCGTCCTCATGCTGCAGCAACGTCCAAAACCGCAGCCAATATGTTCCCCCTAAAGGTAGCCTACAAAAAGGAAGTATATTGTTTTTTCTCAAAAACAATATTATTATGTGAACACCAAATTGCCCAAATAAGAGTTGCGCCCCCACGAAAATAATTTTTCTCTCCTCCCTTGCTATGCTCGTTAGCCAATTCCCCAGCATATGAGATATGGATCTAGGTGGGTATAACTCGTAGCTATATGAACTATGTTCCAGATTATCTTAGCATGTTGACAATTAAAAATACAAATGCTAAATTGTTTCGTTGCAATTACAGAAACAACACTTTCGGCTACACTTCCAATTTCTTGGGCTAAATTATCCTTCGTTAAAGGCTAAGTTGGAGATATGGGACAAAGTTGGGATAAATTGGAAATATGAAAGAAAAAACATATTTGAAAAAAAAATACACTGATATTATTACTACTTGGATAAAGTACAATGCGTTGAACAAATAAAACGTAGAATTTCTGGACACTTGAAAATTTTTACAATGATGTATTGAAGTAAGAGCATCCGTGAGACCGTGACTAATGGAGGTTCGAAACAAAAATTCAAAAGTCTCGGAGCGCAAAGCATGTGACCATAGAAACAGAGAGATCATGAGCTCCGCACACCTGATGAAAAAGAAAAGGAGTTCTGTCGTTCGCTCCAAGCAAACGACGACTGACTATGGCCCAGTTCAGTTCCTAGAAAAATTTGCAAAATTTTTCAGATTCCCCGTCACATCGAATCTTTGGACACATGCATGAAGCATTAAATATAGATAAAAAATAAAAACTAATTACACAGTTTAGACGAAATGGACGAGACGAATCTTTTAAGCCTAATTAGACCATGATTGGACAATATTTGCCAAATAACAACGAAACGCGCTACAGTGCCATTTTGCCAAATTTTTCGGAACTAAACAGGCCCTATATTGGATTTGCGCAATCCAACAGAACATGCATCCCTATGTTTTATACTGACTACATAGTCTACGAACAGCAAACACATGCATAATAGATTCTGAACCTGCTTGGCTACACTATAGAGTACTCCTCAAAATCTTGCTGCAAATATTAATTTGCCAATATTTTATAGGCGTTAGAGCGGCCGGGGTCAGCGTGTACTAGAGGTTTTAGTTAGCAATCTGCACGGGGACAGGAAATGGTTTTGCACGGGGAATGAGAAAAAATTTAATGGTTGAAGAGTTCATGGCTCAAGGCTTCCTCCAACACCATGGCTGCCTCTTCAAGCTCATGATCTGCAACCACTTAATGCTTCGCAAAATTGAATAGAGTTCTCTTATCTCTTCAGGTTGTTGCTTCTTCATTTGTTCTAGATCCCATTGAGTCAGTCTTTGGGTAGTAGGCTTCTCCTGGTGATCCCATTTATTTGGCCGGGGCACTTTGGGCAAGCCTACACAACTCTGGCTCATGTGCCTTCTTCTCGCCCGCCGGTCAGCTTCACATGCGTCTCCGGAGGAGCGCGACGCGAGAAATCTCTCCTACTTTTGGGTGGACATGGATGAAAAGACCGAAATCCAGCGATCGTCGGCCGGAGCTAGATCTCTCCTCGTACCGTACTGTAGTGATCTAAAGAGCCCTTGATTCATTAAAAAAAAAGAGCCCTCCACCATTTTCGCGGGCTCCTCTTCTCTGTGATCCGCGTCTGTTGCCTTAACGAGCCCATTGATACGCTGTCCTCTCCTTGCTTCGGACGCATCGGTCGGGGTGCCGCCGTGCCGGCTGTCGGCGTTCCGGACCCTTCCTCGCCGCGCCGCTGCTCCAGACCAGGCAGGGACACCCCCTCCTTTCCCTCTGGCCCTCTGCCCCGCGGCGTCCGTGCTTCTAGTTCAACTGAATCATCGGAAACCATCTCGGTTAGCCAAGCCGTATCGTTAACGACACCACCGCAAATTCGCGTGCATCGTACGTACGTACGGTTGCTATTACCATTTCGACTACGGACATTATGCATGGGATATTGGGATATATGGAAGCAGCCCCCGAGCTATGATCTTGTGCATCGTCACGATAAATAGTGGGGGCAGGGCACCGACCTTCCCGTCGTCGCCTCGTCTTGCCCTTCGTTCTCCACCTCTCTGATCTCCGTCTCTAGGTTTTAGGCCCCCAATTCTCTGCCAAGAACGAGCTTGCTAGCTTCCTGTGCTGTGCGACGATCTCCGCCATGTGCACCGTAGCTCCTTTCGTCCTTCCCAACCTCACCGGCGCAGACATGATGAAGAGAACGACGATGGCCACGCACGCGGAGGTCGCTCCTGCCGCGCTGCGCTGGTGCGACTATGGCGTGGACGATGACGCCGACATCGACGCGTTGCTTCGGGACATACACGCCGCCGTGCGCCCTCGCACCCCCGCCGCCGCGGACCTGCCGATGCCGCCTCAGGAGTTTCTTGCACGGTCTCGGCGACACAACTATCACTATGATGACTACGAGGACAGCGACTTCCAGGCCGTTCTCCACGGTATTCGGAGCGTTCGCATCCCGACCGCCAGCTTTGCTTCGATGCCCGTGGATGCTTCTGACGCCTCTCCAAGGACGCCAGCAGCAGCGGTGGTGCTTGCAGCGCCGCTCAGCTACGGCGACGATGCCAGCGAGGGAAACGACGCGGTCACCATCAAGACGTCGCCCAAGACGAAGCAGCCGCCGCAGTACGACTACGACGCCGACATCGACGCCACGTTCCGGGCCATGGAGACAGAGGCCATGGAGCGGCCCTCGCCCGACTACCTCCGAGATCGACAGGAAGGGGAGATGATGATGATGGACCGCGCCGACCTCATCGACAAGATGCATCGCTTCTCCACACACTACGACCTCGCCCTGGGAGCGTTCCACCGCGCAGTCTCCTTCGTGGACCGGTTCCTGTCGGCCAAGAAGATCAGCCGCGACGAGCGCCAGATCTGCCTCCTCGGCGCCGCAGCCGTCTTCGCGGCTGCCAAGTACGAGGACAGGAGCACCGTGCTGAAGATCAACTCCGACCACGTCGCCATGTACGCTGGGTGCACAAGAAGCGAGGCTGTCAACCAGGAGCGCGAGCTGGTTGTCGTGCTCGGCTACCGCCTGAGCGGACCCACGGCCTACACGTTCGTCGATCACTTCATGAGGCACAGCGAGGAGGAAGAGGTGGTCAGGGCCCTGGCGCATCACCTGGCCGACATGGCGTTGCTGGACTACAGGTGTGTGGCGTTGCTGCCATCCGCCGTGGCCGCGTCGGCGATCTTGCTGGCGAGGACGGCCCTGTACTATTCGACGGCGATGCCGGTGGATGCAGGCTATACGCTCGAGGAGCTCAGCGACTGCATACAGGCGATATACGACATGCATGAGAACCTGTGGGTGTGGCCAGGGTGCGCCCAGATGATGCTACACTGGGATAGCACTGCTCAGTTCCGCTATTTCTTGCCTCCCCTGTCAATGCTGATTGCCATGCATTGACTGACCTGTACAAACACGCTGCTCTGCTGCTGCTAATAGATGGTACAAACGTTTTTCGGCTAGATCCTGGCTGGGTAGCACTATCAGCTACTCAGGAGTGTTCTGATCTGATCTTTTTGTAGTATCTAATTAAGGCAATGGACCGTTAATGGATCTCAGCTTTGTAGTATTTGTTTGTTTCAGTTTGGCGGTGTTTAGTTCCACTCAAAAAAAAATTCGCCTCATCACATCGGATGTTTGACACATGCATGGAGTATTAAATGTAGATGAAAAAAAATAATGATTACACAGATCGCGATAAATTTGCGAGACGAATTTTTTGAGCCTAATTAATCCATAATTTGACAATGTTGTGCTACAGTAAATATGTGCTAATGACAGATTAATTAGGCTTAATAAATTCGCCTCGCGGTTCCCGGCAAGTTATGTAATTAGTTTTTTTATTAGTATTCGAACACCCCTTCCGACATCGCATGAAACACCCGATGTGACACCCTAAAATTTTTCACCCTAGGAACTAAACACCCCTTGTAATGTTCATATGTACATGTGCATGCATCTGAATGGATTATTGGAACTCAGTTTAAAATCGTGTCTTTGTTACTTGCAAGTTATTGTGATATTTACTATTTGATTTGGTCTGATTTGTTAATTCCTGGATTCAAGGTGATTGCTAGACGTCATCAGGTACTGTAGGTGTATTCTTCCATTCTTTTTCCAAAGCCTTTCTTGATGGACGGAAATCGGTCCTCCGTTATCCGTCAACTTGGAAGAGTGCAGTAGAACGTAGATGGGGGGAAGGATGCACCCCATAGTAGATGGTAAAACCTTTTCAGGGAATTGTTAGTCCACCCGATCATACATCTTGCAAAGGTCCAGAGTGATTTTCATATCACACCTTTTATATGTCATGATTATTTTCTTTTTATTTTTCTATAAGATTCAAATGAGTTTTATACCACATGATTTTGCAAGCTACATTGATCTCATAGAAGATTTGATCAAGGTGACATGTTATGAAACGATGCCTCTCTAATTGACGTCTTTTCCTAGAGATGATCTCATCCATCGATTCAAAGATTGCGATTAGGATTGGACGAATATTTTGTCACCAAAGGGGCATGCCTTTTGAGCATGCAGTTGTGAACGGTTGCCACCTATTCGGAGAGGGTGTCTTGCGACTAGATGCATGTCCAAGACAACTAGTGTCAGTGTAAGAAACAGCGGTTCTAACACCAACGAGTAATATGTGTCTGCGCGTCGGGGATCCGGATGGTGTGCAAGAAGAACACAAGCGGTTTATACTGGTTCGGACCGAAGAATGCCCTACGTCCAGCAGGGAGGGGAGTCTTGTATTATCTTACACCGAAGTGCTTGTAGTAGGGGTTACAAGCGGGTGAGAGAGGGAGAAACTCTCAGGTCTCAAGATGTGAGTGGAGCGTGCGTATTCGCTTCTGATGAGTCGAACAGCCTATGGATTTGCCTTCTGTCTTCTCTGAAATGGTCTCTGCCCTCCCCTTTTATAGACGCAAGGGGAACGCCGGGTTACATGCATGTGCTACATGATATTTTTTCTGGGAAGGAAGATCCGAGGCCTTCACTCTTGCCCTGTAGTTGGTGACGTGCCACTGTTGGAGGAGTGACCCCTGTCCTTCGATGCTGTAGCGACGTGCCTTGACATACGTGGTTCTGCGGATGTCGCAGCTACAACGCATAGAGTCGCGATTATCCCTATGGCGACGTGTCTGTCCTTCGGTTTGACTGGCGTAGAGGGCCGATGCCTCGGAGGCGTGAATCATGGCGTAATTTTGCTCCGTTCGAGGGAATAGTAGCCTAGAGCGGCGTTTCGTACGCCGCGCAAGCCCAGATCGTGTGTATAGTGCCAGTATGGGTGGCATAGTGACCAGCAGCTCTTCCCCATGCTGTCATGGGCAACGGCGTCGTGATTTGACCACTGTCATTCCTGGCCTGTCCGGTTGGTCGGCGCAAGAACGTGGGTGACATCACAGGGGGGTCTCGAGCGCGCCAATGGGGGAGCGGTATCAAAAGCCGGTCTCGGGCGAGGCAGAGACATGATACCATGGGTTGGCCTGTGCCTGTGCCCCAACGATGGGGTCTCGGGCGAGTCAGAGGTGTTCCGAGACCCAGGTCTCAGGCGAGTCAGAGGTATTCCGAGACCCCTTATGGGAGACCTCGAATGAAGTAGAGAGATAGGCTAGTACCTCACACGGCTCACTGGAGGCCCAGCAAGAAAAGAGTTAGCCCGTAAGTCTCTTTAATTGATTTTTCTCTTAGACGGGACAGATTAATCGTTTGTTTTGGAAGGCCGGATGGATTTTCCACTTTAATTTGAGTACCCCTAATTATACCAATTTTGCAACTCCACGCCCTCTTCCACCTCTTCCATTTCATTGTTTCAAGTTTTAACATAGATCCCGCAGCTATTACAATTCATGGCAATGCATCTTTTATAAGTGACAGTATCTACATGAACCTGCTCGACTACACTCTTCCAAATCCTGCTGCAAATCATGCAAGGCGTGAGCGCAGCAGGGCAACGTGTGCCGGGGCTCAAATGAACAAAGGACGCTGCACATATTGTTTCATTTACAAGGCTACTACTTACATGGATACAACTGGGATTAGATTTTACAGGTTACACTAGTGCGGTCAAAACCAGGAATCACATGCCAATGGCTCGCTCAGCTTCTCCATCCATTTCGCTTGCCACTACATCTCCCGACACCTGTCACAATT
The DNA here is from genome assembly GCA_038087645.1 of Saccharum hybrid cultivar R570. Classification (NCBI taxonomy): domain Eukaryota; kingdom Viridiplantae; phylum Streptophyta; class Magnoliopsida; order Poales; family Poaceae; genus Saccharum; species Saccharum hybrid cultivar. Next base: position 764,494 of record JAQSUU010000191.1, on the reverse strand, counting down.
ATCATATTACTGTTGTTTTGGCAGCAAATGGTATAGATCTAGAGATAATGGGATCTTTCTGCATCAAGTAGCAAACAAGTATGCCAAGGTCACAGGATTTAGTAAGCCTTACCTTTATCTGGGATAGATATTGATCCAAAGCACCATCACCATAAAGAATCTTAGCTCCGCAACCAGGTTGGTCCACTGATCCTACTGCATCTTCATCTACAACCACTGCATCAATTCGCTTCTCCCCAGATTTTGCATCTGGAATCTGTAAGGAAGCAAATCAATTGTAAGTTGTAACAACAATTAGTATGCCAACTCCATAGACTTTACAAGTTAGGTGAATAGAAAGAGAATACAAAATCATCATGCAACAAACCTCATACATAGAATCCATGAGAATAGTCTCAAGGATAGTTCTTAAACCCCGTGCACCAGTATTTTTTGACATTGCCTTTTTGGCAATTATTCTTAGTGCACCATCTGTAAAGTGAAGCTTAACCTGAAACCCAATGTTGAGCCAAGTTGAGACACTAGGGAGATACTAATTTCTGCATGTTTCCATGGTAAGCATACTCACATTGTTCATGCTAAACAATTTCTTGAATTGTTTACCCAGGGCATTCTTTGGCTCAGTGAGAACCTAGCAGAATAAAATTGTATCAGTATTGTGTGAGAAGTTCTCTAATAAGTAATAATCATATTGAAATATAAGTGCATGCTTCTTAGCAGCATAAGCGTGCATTACTAGACAGACCAGGATGTTAGGAAAGACAAAATACAGTAGATACACGAGATACCTGAACAAGCTGGTCCTCATTTAGAGCGGCCAGGCTCACAAGGATAGGGAAGCGTCCAATAAATTCTGGGATAAGTCCATAAGCTATTAGATCACCACTCTCAACCTGAAAAAGGAGGGACATTGAAACACCTCTAGGACAGAAAGTTATCTAATCAATAGTAGAATACTACTGACCGATTCCAACAAGGATGATGTCACTTGAGCACTTGAAATGCCACCGGCCCTCATGTTTGCACGAACTGGTGCGCCAAAGCCAATAGAAGAATCCTGCCGTCTATTTTTTGTGTAAAAGAAAAGCCAAAAGACCTTAGATGAAGACTCAGAGGAGACACCAGACAGCAGATTACAATGAGTGAGTTAATGAACAGTACCTCTCTGATATAGTTTTCTCCAAATCCACGAAAGCACCACCACATATAAAAAGAATATCTTTGGTATCTATCTGCATGTGCAAATGCCATTATACCATTGGAATTAAGTAACTAACCAACGTTTGTGACAAAAGGCCAAAACACAGGTCAAGACTTAATAGGCAGCGTGGAAAATTCTTTCCTTTTTTCTTTTTTTTTTGGGGGGGGGGGGGGTTGTTACCGTACATTAGGCCAGACATTTGCACCACAGAGCTGTTTGCCATTTTTCTGAATAAGCAGCTTACTGCTGAAAAATATATTTAGTTTTTTATGCTTTTACAACAACAAAAAATGACTACTCCCGCTGTTTCTTATAAAAGTCCATGTCGACCCATATGCACAGACATATGAAGCATAAAATCTAAGAAAATTATTTTGTCAAAAAAAAAATCCTCAGAACCTGATCAACGGGTTGGATCGTGCATGCCCCTGTCAAGTGGTGTAATACAGTCTACAGCTAGTTGGCAACTTTTATAATTTATTAGTGCAGCATTAACACAGGGGTCCAAGACTTATTTGATTAACTAAACTCTTGATCTTCTCACTGGGATAATGGAGTTAACATACTCCCCGTGTCCATCAGACCATCAATGTAAGGCAAACTTTGGCAGGGAAAGTCAAAATTTGTAAGTTTTAAAAAACAATTAGTCAAATTATATGTGTATTTAGTGTACAAACAAAAGATGCACCAATATATACTCCCAACGTCGACCAATGCAAGTCGTATTTTGTTCTGGAAAGTCAACAACAACAACAACAACAACATAGCCTTTTGTCCCAAGCAAGTTGGGGTAGGCTAGAGATGAAACCCAAAAGAGATTGTTCTGGAAAGTCAAAGTTGACAAATTTTGACAAACAATTAATTAAATTATATGCATGTCAATTGCATCAACACTTCAACAGGTTAATTGTCATACTACACCAAAGATTATGTTGATTTTCTAGCAAATGACAATGCCATGGAAGAGAAATCACTGGACAAAATCTATTTTTGATCACTTTTTCCTTTTAACATTTCTTGTGGAGTAGAAATGTAGAACATCATAAATAAGCTTGCAAACTTTACCTGTATATTATCACCACGAGGATGCTTCCTTGCTCCTTTCTCAGGAACGTTGACTATCTAAGCATGCCAGAATTTCAAAAGGAAAAATAAATAATACATTTATATAGAGATATGAAACAAATTATAATTTTTGTTATGCCCCAATGAAGACAAACTGGTAGATAATCAAGATGGTGTGCCACCCATATCTTTTGGCTAAGTCACGGTTTGGATCACACAAACTACATTATAGGCAGGCTTATTTGAGGTTTTTCCAGGATTTGATCTTGCATCATGATTATAATTAACAATTGCACCGCTTCATGAATCAAAGACATGCAAAGGTCAACTGATTGAATACAAAGTGAACTGAGTTCCTTTCAAATCTAACTGCATACCCAATGTAACATTGTAACTACATAATACCTGGTGCATCACATCAGACATGTTGTGAACCCATAAAAGTTGATATAACAAGAGAACAACAACATAGCCTTTTGTCCCAAGCAAGTTGGGGTAGGCTAGAGTTGAAACCCAAAAGAGACGAGAAACAGGGAGACACATAAAGGGACATAAAGGGCACAAGACAAAAAGAGGCATGTTAAGGTCTGGCGAACCAATAGTAAACACTCTCATGGATTTGATATAACAAGAGACTCCAGAATTTTTTTTGGCAATATGTAGCACAGGAAATACTAGCACTAGGTAACAGCAATTCAACTACCACTACAAATTTCAATTCAAATGCAGATACTATTTGTTGCTGTGTGTTTCATTTGACCAAGGAAATAATCTACACCCTCCAATTCGAAATAGTTGTTTTAGTCCCCTTAATTTTCATTAAAAACAAACTACATGCAATCCTAGAACTTCTAGGCACCTTTTGCTATTTGCTTCCTTTCTTACGCTTGATAACTAAATGCCATCACCCTCACAAATACATTATAACTTCTCTTTCCAGTGTAGCATAAATGAAGGGTAACAAGGTCATTTGATCCATTTTCTTAATCACTGTGCACAACTCTATAACAAGCAATCGGATTGTATACAACTATACATAAATACAACAATCTCGGATTACACACAGACATGTAAATTCGATTCGATTACAACTCAGTATGTCAACAGCCAAAAGAAACACAAGCGAACCAGGCCATTGGGAGGTCAATACTGTGCCTTACCGTGCCTTCCAGCATTTTCAGCAATGCCTGCTGAACACCTTCACCAGATACGTCTCTGCTGATGTTAAGACTTTCAGCCTGCATGCCAGATCACAAACTAATGAATGCCCACACCAGGAGGGAAAATCCAAGCCCAAGATTAATATGTCATGCCTTTTTTGTGATCTTATCAACTTCATCTATGTACACCATCCCTTGCTGTGCTGCTTGCACATTAAAATCTGCCACCTAGTTAATGACAACATAGAACAGCTCACTCTCAAAGGCAAGATATTACAACAGTTCACAGTTCAACTTGTTTCACAGCACGTGTGCAAGTCAAAAGGCAATAAGGCATACCGTGAGTAACTTGTATAATATAGATTCTACATCCTCTCCTACATACCCTGCCTGCAATAAGTGGAAAATGTAATCCTTAGTGCTGAAACCAAGTGGATAGAATTGGGGAAGGGAATCTAACAGAGACCATATGTGCAATAGCAAAACACAAGATATGATCTTTTTTATCATTTAATTAAATGTCTTGGTAAGAACTACTAGATATCTGAACTAGGACTAGGAGTGCAAACACTCAACGTTGAGATAGAATAGTGTGATAGGTACTGCAAAATCAGTACCTACATTCATGCAGAATTCGTTAATAGCATACTTCTTGCTAACATAGTTTAGATGGTTTCTAAGCTGTTCGGCTGCACTTATATTAAGCGGCTGCTGCTGCTTATTGTACTGTGTTAACAGTAATTTGTGAGAGGAGCAGCAGCAGCCGCAGCCGGCTGCGGCTTAAAATAAGCACAGCCGAATCATGCCATCAATGACGAATGCCTGCAATACTCTCTAGAGAATGACGTTTATTGTGTGCTTAACCAATATGCACTTCTCTCTAGAGGGCAATGTTAGTAAATACTTGCCTGGGTCAATGTCGTTGCATCAGCAATTACAAATGGTACATTCACAAAACGAGCTAATGTCTTTGCAAGTAAAGTTTTACCTGTGAAAGAAATGAACCATCAAAATAAAATACTGCTGAGTGCCCTTCCTTTTTACAGAAATTTAGTTGATCCAATATAGTAGTCAGAGCTGGCATAAATCCAACTTTAAATGGTTCCAAATGCCTTACCAGAGCCAGTAGGTCCCATTAACAGCACATTGCTTTTCTCTAGTTCCACATTGTCGTCGTCATCAGCTTCCCCATTAATACCACCCAAATCTGCTCCAGACCTACTTGTTTAGCTTATATACCACATAATTAGTCACTGAAAGATATTTATGAATTCTAGTTTATACGGGTGCAGGAATGAGCATCATTCATTATTTGCAGAAAGACAAATTGACACAGCGAAGTGAAACTGACCCCTTTTGTAAAGATTGATGGTATATCCGTTTATAGTGGTTGTAAACCGCAACAGATAGCACCTGCAGGTTTACAAGGATACATCAGTACTGAGACAAAGTAACATAGATTATCATAAGAACTGGAATAAAAATATCTATGCAGAAACTTTCACAATTCATGGCTAATATATCACAATTAAAAGGTACGAAGAAACTTATTATTTTACTCGAACACACATGTGAGCTGTTCGTCATTGTATTAGAGGTATAAAAGAAAAAAACCAGTCCCACACTGAACTCATAGAGGCAAAGGCCAGGCACAAAACACACAGAGAACATACGCCGACGCACACTGAAGTAGAAAACTCCTCTACTTAGGATCTAGATCAGATGACAATTCAGACAGGACAGAAAATCAGATTATTCATCATTGTTTCACAGTGTCAAGGGGCCCACATTTTTACAATAAACAGAACGAGTAATAGAAAGTTAGAAACCATATCACAGCAGTCAGAGTTGAAGGGCCTAACAAAGTGAAACCACAGTGGGGGCAAGTGCATTTCTTTGATTCTATTACAAACCTTATAGCAAGGTCCGTTCCCAAATAACCATTTCAACTAAAACCAGCATTCTATATATATTTCTTTTTCTCTCAATTATATCCACTAGCCTTTATATTAGTCTATAATCCCAACTCTAAACAAGAATTGAGTTGGAGAAAACTCTCATTTTGTTGAAACAGTGAACAATCAAACTCAGCTGTGTTAAAGTCCCTCAATCAAGTGAAGAAGTGAGACGGGGAGACCTAGTTTTCTAAAGAAAGCTGTAATAAAAGTCCATCCAGTGAAGAATTTTAGCCCATTTTGCATGAGCTGACCGCATCAGGATGCCAACTCTAACCATGAAATGAAAAGTAACCAACATGAATAGAGTATTTATTTCACCTTCTTGGCTCTGTCCTGCCCAATCACATACTTGTCGAGCCCCTTACAAATCTCCTTGGGCGTGGGCAAATCCCTACCGAGATTGGAACCACCCCAGCCCTCCTTCCCGGCACCTTCGTCGCCAGCGCCACCTCCCCCGCCGCCGCCGCTGCCAGCGACGCGGACGACGTTAAGGTTGGGGTGGAACGGCGGGCCAGGCGGGACGTGCACGGCGACGCCGCCGCCATCCCCGTCGTCGCGCGACGAGGATCTGGCCCTGATAGCCTCCCAGAAGATTGGGTCCCTGGCCCTGGCGGCGGGGTGGTCGAGGAGGTCGGCCCGGACGCGGCCGATCTCGACGAAGGTGCCCTGGAGCGGCGCGAGGACGTGGGGGCGGAAGAAGTAGGCGCTGCGGCAGTTGGGGCAGAGGTTGAGCGCCTGGTAGCCACCGGCGCCGGCGGCGCCTGCGGTCGTCGGAGGGGGGCCCCGGTAGGAGAAGAGGATGTCCATGTGCTTGGAGCAGCGCGGGCAGTGGGCCTCCGCGCGGATGCGGCGCGGCTCGGGCTCGTCGGTGGAGGAGGAGGAGGAGGAGCTGCCCCCGGAGCCCGACGAGGAGGACTCCCACTTGCGCCGCTCCTGGAGGCGCCGGTGCGGCGGCGGCGGGGCGACAGCGCCGGCGGCCGACGCGGCCGCCGGGGAGCACTCGGCCGCGGTGAGGGTGGAGGCGGCGCGCGTGGCGGCGCCGGCGAGGCGACGCCACCGGAGGAGGCCGGACATGGTGGTGGGGTGGGTGCGGATGGATGGATTGGGACTTGGTGGGAGAGTCTAGAGGCGGAGAGGAGAGAGAAAGAGAGGGCCCGTTTGGGAGGGCTCCGGCCGGCTCCGGCTCCTGCGTAAATCACTGTAGAAGCACTGTTCACCGGAGCCGGTTTTCTCTCTCCTCATCTCCCTCTCTCACTGACACGCGCCACTGTTCACCGGAGCCGGAGAAGCTCGTTTTTCTGGCTCCTCCGGCTCCCGTTCTCGCGCTGCTACAGTGCCGTGAACAGTATTTTTCGCAGGTGAAGCCGGAGCCGGCCGGAGCCCTCCCAAACAGGCTCAGAGAGTGATCTCTGCGTTGGGATTTTTGCTGGGTGTGGGTAAGCGAATTTTGGGGGTTGTTTTCCCGTTTGGTGCTGCTGCGTGCAGCGTGCTCGTCTAATTTTTCCCGGGGGGATCGGATAAGGGAGGCTGTTGCGGCTAGGGACGAAAACAGATGAGATACGGACAGATATCACTGATATTGTATTTATTTTTATATTTGTATTTAGATTTGGATTTAAATACAGATAGTATAAAAAAATGTCAGATAAGATATAATTGGATATCGACATCATAAATATATGATTTAAATATTCAGATACGAATACGGTATCGGATATTAAATATCCGGACTCGAATACAGATAAATTAAAATCCCTTTAAACGGATTCCTCGAATATATCCGTAACATTTTCATCCTGGACAGTGTTTAGTTCCTTCAAAATTCTAAAAATTTTACAAAATTCCCTGTTGTAGGGTCGAGATGGCGGACTAGAGGGGGGGTGAATAGTCCTTTCTAAAACTTAAACACGTTGGCTAACCGAAACAAGTGCGGAATTAAACTTAACGGTCTAGCCAAGACTACACCCCTCTATCTAAGTTCTCTAGCACCTTGCAAAGATCCTAATTAAGCAACTAAGGTGCTAAGCTTACCAAGAGCTCGCCTAATCAATTCTAGAGCAAGGTCACACAAACCTATGCACTAGTACTTTGCAAGCAAGAGGGAGCTCCTACACAATTCTAGTAAGCAAAGCGCACAAAGCCTAAGCTCACTAGCAATGCTCAATAACAAGGCTACACAAGCCAAATTAGAGAGCGCAAACTACTTAGTTACACAAACTAAGCAATGTGACTAACAAGGTTACACAAACCAAATTAGTCACGCAAGGGGAAGCTTCTAGCTACACAAGCAAGAAGACAACTAGCAAGCTACACAAGCAAACTAGTTACGAGAGCAACTACACAAGCACAAGTATATATGAAAGTAAATACAAGCTTGTGTTGCACGAAGGCAAACCACCGAGAAGAGTAGACAATGTTGACACGGTGATTTTCTCCCGAGGTTCACTTGGTCGCCACCAAGCTACGTCCCCGTTGTGTCGACCAACACTAGGATGGTTCCTCGGTGTGACCCTCAAGTCACTTACCCCTCAAGGCACGCCCCGCAAGGCACCGCAAGACACCACTCTCAAGTGAGGTAACTCAATGACACGCTCAACTAGAGTTGCTCTTCGCGATCCCCGCGGGGTGAGCACAATCCCCCTCACAAAGCTTCTCCGGAGCCTCGCACAATCTTCTTGCGAGCTTCGTCGGAGCCACAAGCCACCAAGCCGTCTAGGAGGTGGCAACCTCCAAGAGTAACAAGCACTACCGGCTTGCAACACGAACACCTAGTGCCACTCGATGCAACCTCACGATGCAATCGCACTAGAATCGCTCTCTCACTCGATCCGATGAACACTATCAAGCATGAGTGAGTTAGAGGGCTCCCAAGCACTACCACACAAGCCACCAAGGCTAAAGTGTGCTCAGCTACCGGCCACAGCCGGCCACAAGGTCTATTTATAACCCCACGGTCAAATAGAGCCGTTGGACACACTTGTCTGTTTTCTGCGGGAGCACCGGACGCGCCGGTGGTAACTCACCGGACGCGCTCAACCGCGTCCGGTGCCCCTCCGACATCCGCGTGTCCTCCGAATTTCAAATTCGTCCGTTAGATCCTCCAACGGTCACTGCGTGCCAACGGTCAAACGACCCACCGGACGCGCTGCTGCGAACCACCGGACGCGCCGGTGCGCACAGCACCCGCGCCCGCGAAGCAACCACCGGACGCGCCGGTGCGCACAGTACCCGCGCCCGCGAAGACAACACCGGACGCGCTCCTCGCAACCACCGGACGCCACAGTAACCGCGTCCGGTGCGAGTCCAGTAAGCACCCTGGACCACCGGACGCGTCCGATGGTGTGACACCGGACGCGCACCGCGTCCGACGTCCTCGTTTCCCTCAGGGCGCAAGACCGGACGCGCTGGTCCCGTGGGTCACCGGACGCGCCGGTGCCAAACCCTAGCTCGCGCGCCTGACGCCCGCGCTGCACTGACCGGACGCGCCGGTCCACCGTGACCGCGTCCGGTGCAGCGTCCGGTGCTGCGTCCGGTCACCTCTGTGACCGCGTTCGCCTCCGTTTCTTTTCCGACTTCCGGCGCAATGGAATATAGGCATTTCATTTCCCCGAAATCGCCTGAATCCCGCGCTCGCACGCTCGGCGGGAGGTAGAGAGGAACCCAAACCTCTCTATACCCGCAAACCACAGCGTGACCAACGCCACCTTTGCAAATGTGCCAACACCATCAAGTGTACATCTCCATGTGCTTGTGTGTTAGCATTTTCTCAATCATTTTCAAAGGAATTAGGCACTCAACTTGCCTCGCCACTCGATCCTAACACGTATGCAAAGTTAGATCGCTCAAGTGGCACTAGATGACCGATATGCAAACAAGTTTGCCCCTCTTAATAGTACGGCCATCTATCCTAAATCCGGTCATCAGCTTCTCTACACACCTATGACCGGTGAAATGGAAATGCCCTAGGTTATACCTTTGCCTTGCGCATTCCACTCCATCTCCTCCGACATTGATGCAACACATGCACCAACCAATCACCAAATGATATGATTCACTTCATATCATCACGTGACCGTATTGGTTCATCGATCTTGACCTCACTTGCTCTTCACCGTTGCATTGGTCCGTCGGCGCCAAGTCTTGCCCAAGCTTCACCATCGCATGGTCCCTCGCTTCGAAGCCTCAACTTGCCCTTCACCTTCACAACCGGTCCTTCGAGCCAAGCCTCATCTTGATCTTCTCCATCTTGGTCACATGACTCCATGTCATGTCTCATATGCAATGAGCTCCTTCATGACATCATCACATGTGGACTAATTTCCTGTGTATCTCACATAACCACAAATTAGTCCACCTAAATTGTCACTCAATTACCAAAACCAAACAAGGACCTTTCAATCTCCCCCTTTTTGGTAATTGATGACAACTCTACAAAGATATGGAAATTAAGCTTTTTCAAGCTAGCACTTCACATAAGTGTAAATTGCTAACTTGTTTTGGATTTAATGTTACTTATCCAACTTTTAAGCTCTATGTTAAGATTTGGATAAGCACCATAAAATCCGACTTGGTAGTGATAACTCCCCCTACATATGTGCTCAAATGGTTTGGTTTCAAGCTTGCACATATGCATAAATATGAAATTTGTGGGAGGGTTAGCACTACTAAGTGATGCTAAGGTGTATAGAATAAACCTTTGTAGCTTGATACCAATTAGTAGGTTGATACTATTTGAAAATCACAAGTTTGCCATCATCCTTAGCATCACGAGTAGCTAGACATCAAAAACACTAGAAACCCCGTGAGATCACATTATAAGCATGGTTCTAGTTATTGCACAATAATCACAAGTCTAGCTAACATCCTATGCATGCTAGTTATCAAATCATCATTCAAGTTCTATAACTAGCATACACCACACAAGCAAGCATATTGAATTTAAGAACTTATGCAATGCAAGCAAGCACATGAATTATGCACATATCAAATGTAATCAATCAAAGTTCATGAGCTTGCTCCCCCTACTTGTGTGCTTTCTTTGTCCAAGAATATTTGATCCCCTTATATTCTTCAATGTTGCTCCCTTTTTGTCCATGTCTATGTCCAATATCATCTATCTCTCTCCCAAAGCAATCTCTCCTCAAAAGGAAATCTTGCATATCTTTGTCCAACTTCTCCCCCTTTGTCATCAATTTCCATAAAAGGTGATCTTCTTAATTGATACAAAGACTTGCATTGGGGTAGATGGTTGAGACTTGAATATTGCATTTTTGATGGACATTACCACATATGTTGGAATGACATTACTTGTATGTTGCTCTTGAGATACCACTTAGGATCTTTGACCTTGATACCATTGGTGGGGCTCCTCCCCTATGTCATAGCATGTGTCATTCACTTGATAATCTTGAGCTCTTGTGTGTGAGGGAACTTTCTTCATTTGATGATCACTGAAAGTTGAGGATCTCTTATGGAACCACCGTCTTGCATGAATGATACCACGTGAAGATACCATGAGTAGGAATGTGATACCATTTGAAAGAATTTTCTAGCATGGATCCACTTTGAAGGATTTGACAATAATATTCACTTCTTGAACATTTGCTATCTTCATGAGTACCACTTGTAAGATATCATTTGTAGATCATTATCTAGACACCACTTGTATATACCACTTGGAAGATCAATTTGAGTCTAGATACTACTTGAAACAAACTAGATATCCATTTTCATTGTTGTCTTGAGCGTGTACTCTTATCATTGTCATGAGCTTCTTATATGATTTGAACTAAGTTGATTTGCCTAAGATTCAAAGTCCGGTTTGATCCAATGATAAGCTTCTTCACACCTCATGCTAAGGGTTATCTTGTCAATGTTGTATTTGTCATTTGTTAGCAAACCAAACTAGATCAAGTACTTGGGTTCACTAGCTCATGAACAAATTCATACACATACCACTAGATCATTTAAACAATTCAAGCAATAGTGGTAGGCTATGAACTTAAACATTTCATTTGTTATGCATGATCCTAGTAAGCATGTACTATATGCACGAATCGCATACTAGTAAGGGATGAAATGATCATGCACATTACAATGATACCTTTGCTATTTTGGAGTAGAGGATAGACACATAGATTCCAATTCATTACTCCAATAGCAATGTGAAGTCCAATTTATAAGCTTGGTGAAGACCAATCATTACAGAGAAATCCATTCTTCACCCATATGAAATGAGAACCACTAATAATCAAGTGCATTATCTCAATGTGGTTGGCTTGCTTCATCTTTTTGCTCATTGTGCTTGCATGAGAGAACTAATGTGAGAATACCACTTGAAATGCAATTACTAGCTCTCTTTTGGGTGTTGCTTGCTTTTCTTGATCAATCCTTTTGATAGCTTCAACTAAGCATCTCAAATGTCCCTCGGATCACCACTTCCATGTTAGCCTTCCAAGTTCCAAACTTGGTTTCACCTACACACGGCGGCAAGCCCCTCACTAGGGAGAAGTGACCTCTCTCCAAAGAACCATTCTTGATACTTTGAAATGACATTGTTTGATTGATCCAAGTGATGAACTTTATTTGATGAGTAACTTTGAATCCTTCTTTAAGTCCTTTTCTTTCTACTTGTTTAAGCCTTTTTCTTTTTACCAAATGATCTCCAATTATCACTAGAACTTAAATTTCACCTTCAACTTAAGTTTGATCTTGATCTTCAAATTGAGTACCAAATAAGTACACCAAGTACATTCCATAATCAAATGTTCTTGTACTCATTGCTCTTTATGCTTCTAGATCAATCCAAAACCAAACTTAGGTTCCTCAACCACTTATAAACATGTTTCCAACTTGAGGACCTTTCAATCAAAGTGACTCTAGATTAATCCAATGATTGTCACTTTTCTGGCAGATTCTGTACCCTTCAAAGAATAATTCATATCTCCCAATGTACAGATCCAAATGCCATAAAATTTGGTGGAGATGTGATTCACTAAGTCATATATCAACTGTAAAAATTTGAGATTCATTTGACATCTAGATTGCTACCAAATTTCAAATCCTCCACAACTGCTACATGCTGAAAACTGCTGCACTATAGCTGACAAGATGCATTCCAAAACCGAAGCATCTCTTATCCACTTCTCATGAAATTTCTACAGCATCTTCTTTCATAAGTGTAGAGCATGTATACCAAATTTCAAGCCAATCCAAATAGATTTGTTCACTCAAACATGGCTAAGATCACTGCTAGCTCAGATTTTTAATTTTGGACAGATTTTAATACATTGAGCAATACTTCATCAAATATGAATCAAACTTGAAACTAACTTGTTTGAATACTTTCACAAGACATATATCCATTCAATCCACTTACTAAATGTCATCTTATGAATTTATCCAACACAAATCAATTCAAACTTGATTGCTAAGCATTTAATCCATTCAATCATCTCATAGCAAACAACATTGCATATATATCCAATTCAATCAACTCATATGCACCCAAATGAAATGATCAACAAGCGATATACCTTGGTTAGCTCATGATCATCCAATAGCAAGCTCCGACTCAAATATTTGCAAGCCATCAAATATATCCAATAAGTCACCACAATCTTTAACATTGCACTTGTATGTTGTAGCACTTGGACTTCACTTGTCTTGACTTGGCATTGGGATTGGATATGCGTTGAGCTTCATAACTTGACTCAATATATGATGAACAAAATGAAACCAATTGAATCAAGCCTCCAATGCCGATAGTACCTACAAACAATCATCCACTCTTTGATGGTACCCAAACAAGTTTGGGTCCTCTCAAGTTAGGTGCAACATACTTAGGCATTGCCTTAGTATGGATAGCGGGATGTTTTGCAATTGCAATCATAGAGGTACCATTGCCATCCTTTCTAAGCATATTAGTATTATCAATTGAAATAGGCTTAGAATTCTTACCTAGGGGACATGAATGAGCCATGTGTCCCCTTTCCCGGCATAAGTAGCAACTTCTTTTAGAGTGAACCTTTTCTTCCTTGCTCATGTGTTGCTTCTCAATGCCTTGCCTCTCATGAGTTGCTTGAGCCTTCTTCTCAAGCTTGGTAGGACACCCCGAGACAAAGTGTCCCATATCTTCACATTTGAAGCACTTGATGTGAGTCAAATTTCTTTTCTCATTTTGATTCTTGCTCATCATCTTGGCATCTTGAATTTGCATTGGATGCCTTGCTTTACCACCCCTTCTTGTTTTCCTTTTCTTCTTTATCAAGTCACCATCATCTCCATGGTTGATCTTGATTTGTTCTTGGAGTGTCTTCTCTTGCTCAACTAGTGGCTTAGGTTGAGGCTTTACTTGTTGCTTCACCAATTGCTTGGTTGGGCACATTGAGGTGAGATGACCCCAAGTGCGGCACTTGAAGCACTTGACATGCTTTAGCCTCTCTTCTTCTTTCATCTTCTTGAGCTTCTCAATGTTTGGGCAACCATTAGCAAGATGTCCCGCTTCATGGCATCGATAGCACATGGAATGCGAGAGCTTCTTTTGAAGTAGCCTCTTCATCCTCTTTTCTTGCTTTCTTTCGCCCCTTGTCATTTTCTTCTTGAAGCCAAGGCCACTTTTGTCACCAACGTTTCTTTGAGTCTTCATCATGTGCTCAAAGGTGACTTTTGAGTTGTAGCACCTCTCTAACTTGATGCTCAAATTCTTCATTTTACTTTTAAGCTCATTGTTCTCCTTCAAAAGGTTAGTCTCACAAGACATAGAAGTAAAACAAGCATTTAATTGTGAAGAACATGGCATATCTAATAAATCATCACAAGAGGTGGATACATGCTTCTTGCCTACATCACAAGGGTTAGTAATATGTGATTGATCATTTGACCCAAATGATGAGCTCTCACTAGATTTGGTTTCTTCATTAGAAGGCTTCTTAGTGAGTAAAGCATGTTCTTGTGCCAAATTATCATGGGCAACACTAAGTTCCTCATGAGCCAATTTTAGCTCCTCATGTGAACAAGTAGTAACATAAAGTAGATGCTTTTGTTGTTCACATGTGGTTTTTAGAAATGAGTTTTCATTTTTCAATTTACTTGTTTTTGCCATCTCATTTCTTAGGGCCTTTGAGAGTTTATATAGAAGCTCAAAATTTGGACCATCACAATCAACAACAAAACCACAAATAGATACCTTAGTGTCACCATGTGACATGGAACAATGTGGTGATGTTGAAGAGCTTGTTGAAGCATCACTCTCATAGCCTTCATCTTCACCATCAAGTGTGCATGGAGTAGAATCATTGCTTGCATCACTTGTGGCATTATCATTCTTCTTGTCAAGTGATCTTGTGATATGATCATCTTTGTCATCACTTGACCGTGAGGTGGAGCAATCCTCCACAACCACCTTGTTGTGGTCATGCTCAACATCCTCATGCGCCTCTTCCTTGGGCTCATCATCATTGGAGATCACCCCATATTTCTCATTTAGAAACACCCAAATTTCATGGGCGGACTCGAAGTCTATGATCTCATGAAGTATGCTATTATCCATAGATCGATATAAAGTATTAGTAGCTTGGCTATCGAGATGTAGGCATTTACTTTGCGCTTGAGTTGCATTCTTTTTATCAATTGCAAAGGAAAAGCCCACATCTACGATCCACCACATTTGAGGAGAAATAAACTTAAAATTGCATGTCATCCAATTTCTCCATCGTGCAAAGTGTGTGCCATCAAAAACGTGTGGACACTCAACATCTAGCCCATAAGCCGCCATCCTCTCGGGTCGGTGAAGACCACAAATAAGAGACCCGGCTCTGATACCACTTGTAGGGTCGAGATGGCGGACTAGAGGGGGGGTGAATAGTCCTTTCTAAAACTTAAACACGTTGGCTAACCGAAACAAGTGCGGAATTAAACTTAACGGTCTAGCCAAGACTACACCCCTCTATCTAAGTTCTCTAGCACCTTGCAAAGATCCTAATTAAGCAACTAAGGTGCTAAGCTTACCAAGAGCTCGCCTAATCAATTCTAGAGCAAGGTCACACAAACCTATGCACTAGTACTTTGCAAGCAAGAGGGAGCTCCTACACAATTCTAGTAAGCAAAGCGCACAAAGCCTAAGCTCACTAGCAATGCTCAATAACAAGGCTACACAAGCCAAATTAGAGAGCGCAAACTACTTAGCTACACAAACTAAGCAATGTGACTAACAAGGTTACACAAACCAAATTAGTCACGCAAGGGGAAGCTTCTAGCTACACAAGCAAGAAGACAACTAGCAAGCTACACAAGCAAACTAGTTACGAGAGCAACTACACAAGCACAAGTATATATGAAAGTAAATACAAGCTTGTGTTGCACGAAGGCAAACCACCGAGAAGAGTAGACAATGTTGACACGGTGATTTTCTCCCGAGGTTCACTTGGTCGCCACCAAGCTACGTCCCCGTTGTGTCGACCAACACTAGGATGGTTCCTCGGTGTGACCCTCAAGTCACTTACCCCTCAAGGCACGCCCCGCAAGGCACCGCAAGACACCACTCTCAAGTGAGGTAACTCAATGACACGCTCAACTAGAGTTGCTCTTCGCGATCCCCGCGGGGTGAGCACAATCCCCCTCACAAAGCTTCTCCGGAGCCTCGCACAATCTTCTTGCGAGCTTCGTCGGAGCCACAAGCCACCAAGCCGTCTAGGAGGTGGCAACCTCCAAGAGTAACAAGCACTACCGGCTTGCAACACGAACACCTAGTGCCACTCGATGCAACCTCACGATGCAATCGCACTAGAATCGCTCTCTCACTCGATCCGATGAACACTATCAAGCATGAGTGAGTTAGAGGGCTCCCAAGCACTACCACACAAGCCACCAAGGCTAAAGTGTGCTCAGCTACCGGCCACAGCCGGCCACAAGGTCTATTTATAACCCCACGGTCAAATAGAGCCGTTGGACACACTTGTCTGTTTTCTGCGGGAGCACCGGACGCGCCGGTGGTAACTCACCGGACGCGCTCAACCGCGTCCGGTGCCCCTCCGACATCCGCGTGTCCTCCGAATTTCAAATTCGTCCGTTAGATCCTCCAACGGTCACTGCGTGCCAACGGTCAAACGACCCACCGGACGCGCTGCTGCGAACCACCGGACGCGCCGGTGCGCACAGCACCCGCGCCCGCGAAGCAACCACCGGACGCGCCGGTGCGCACAGTACCCGCGCCCGCGAAGACAACACCGGACGCGCTCCTCGCAACCACCGGACGCCACAGTAACCGCGTCCGGTGCGAGTCCAGTAAGCACCCTGGACCACCGGACGCGTCCGATGGTGTGACACCGGACGCGCACCGCGTCCGACGTCCTCGTTTCCCTCAGGGCGCAAGACCGGACGCGCTGGTCCCGTGGGTCACCGGACGCGCCGGTGCCAAACCCTAGCTCGCGCGCCTGACGCCCGCGCTGCACTGACCGGACGCGCCGGTCCACCGTGACCGCGTCCGGTGCAGCGTCCGGTGCTGCGTCCGGTCACCTCTGTGACCGCGTTCGCCTCCGTTTCTTTTCCGACTTCCGGCGCAATGGAATATAGGCATTTCATTTCCCCGAAATCGCCTGAATCCCGCGCTCGCACGCTCGGCGGGAGGTAGAGAGGAACCCAAACCTCTCTATACCCGCAAACCACAGCGTGACCAACGCCACCTTTGCAAATGTGCCAACACCATCAAGTGTACATCTCCATGTGCTTGTGTGTTAGCATTTTCTCAATCATTTTCAAAGGAATTAGGCACTCAACTTGCCTCGCCACTCGATCCTAACACGTATGCAAAGTTAGATCGCTCAAGTGGCACTAGATGACCGATATGCAAACAAGTTTGCCCCTCTTAATAGTACGGCCATCTATCCTAAACCCGGTCATCAGCTTCTCTACACACCTATGACCGGTGAAATGGAAATGCCCTAGGTTATACCTTTGCCTTGCGCATTCCACTCCATCTCCTCCGACATTGATGCAACACATGCACCAACCAATCACCAAATGATATGATTCACTTCATATCATCACGTGACCGTATTGGTTCATCGATCTTGACCTCACTTGCTCTTCACCGTTGCATTGGTCCGTCGGCGCCAAGTCTTGCCCAAGCTTCACCATCGCATGGTCCCTCGCTTCGAAGCCTCAACTTGCCCTTCACCTTCACAACCGGTCCTTCGAGCCAAGCCTCATCTTGATCTTCTCCATCTTGGTCACATGACTCCATGTCATGTCTCATATGCAATGAGCTCCTTCATGACATCATCACATGTGGACTAATTTCCTGTGTATCTCACATAACCACAAATTAGTCCACCTAAATTGTCACTCAATTACCAAAACCAAACAAGGACCTTTCACCTGTCACATCAAATCTTTAAACGTATGCATGGAGCATTAAATATAGGTAAAAAATAACTAATTGCACAGTTTATTTGTAAATGTCGAGACGAATCTTTTGAGTCTAGTTAGTCCATGATTAGATAAATTTTACCAAATAACAACGAAAAGTGCTACAGGAACTTTACACCCACTTTACGACAATCTAAACACAACCCTAGTTGCGGCCTGTTCGATTCTGTCAATCCACTGCCTCGCGATTCGTGTAGCTGTAGCTACAAAGACATTGTTCAGTTCCTTCGAAATTCCAAATATTTTACGAGATTCTTTGTCACATCAAATCTTTGGACGTATGCATGGAGTATTAAATGTAGGTAAAAAAATAACTAATTGCACAGTTTATCTGTAAATGTCGAGACGAATCTTTTGAGCCTAGTTAGTCCATGATTGGATAAATTTTACCAAATAACAACGAAAAGTGCTACAGGAACTTTACACGCACTTTACAACCATGTAAACACACCCAAAATCTTCTTTCCAGGCTACTAGAATCTTTTCGCGCGCCCTTTTGGTGGATGGGAGCTCCTTGTAAAGTTTCGAGAAGCGAAAACAGAATGTCCCCAAATTTAGATCGGGGACAAATTTAGATTGCGGCATTTAGCACTCGCCTCATTGCGACAAGTTCGGATTCCAGGGCTAAAACCTAAATGCTACCTCCTCCATTTCAAAACAATAATCGTTTTATTTTACTCTTTAGTTAAACATGCATTTTGACTTCATTTAGGTCAAAAAAAATGTATTAGTCAGTCTTAATGGAGTTTCATCAGTGTTTCATGGGCATTAATTATGCTGATGTAGCACTATATTAATGAAGAGATATGTGATAAGAGTTTCATGGGAATAGAGAGAGTTTCATGAGGATGAAACTCTTCTGCACTGATTTCAAAATCTGGATGTATTAGAAATAGTGACATGAAATCCCCACTGAGACTGGCCTTAGCATCTACTCCCTCCGTCCATAAATAAATGTAATTATGAAAATCGTGCCGGTCAAAGTAGCTCATGTTCGACCAAATTTATAGTAAATAGTATTATCAATTTATGGCTCCAAATAAATTTATTATGAAAATATATTCGATAACCAATCTATTTGTACTTATTTTGTATTAAATAGTATTATCAATTTATGGCTCCAAATAAATTTATTATGAAAATATATTCGATAACCAATCTAATTGTACTTATTTTGTATTATTGGTGTTAATATTTTTTATATAAATTTAGTCAAAGTTCAGACGGTTTGACTCCTCACAAAGCGAGAATTGCATTATTTTGTGAATTGAGGGAGTACATACCAAATAAATATACAATTGTAAGGCTAGCACTCGGACGTCCAGACACAGCTCCCCGCGCCCCACGCCTGCTCCATGCCACACGCCCCGCCCACTCGAATTCCGCGCCGTTCAAACGACTCGCCCCACCCATATCTCCCGCCCCCACGCGGGCCCACGCCGTCCGAAACATCACCAGCATCAAGAAAGAGGAGGACACACCAAGGCGAGACAGCAGAAGGTGAGGAGGAAGATGCAACACTCGATCTACTTTTGAAACATTCAAATGAAACATTTGTAACATATGTACGAAACAGTTGAAACACTTGTAAAGACAGCTGAAAAACTCTTGAAAAAGCCATTGTAAAAATATATACAATATCTAGATAAAACACATGGAACATATGTGTGAAACACATGCAACATCCAGATAACACATTTGCAAACATACGTATGAAAAAAACAGATGAAACATTTAGAACAGACGCTTGCAACATATGTGTACAACCATTGCAACATATGCAACATCTCGGTATGAAACATTTGCAACATATCTCTGAAACATCTAAAACACTTGACATACACTTGCAACATGCACTTTCAAGCGCAACATCTACTTGCTGCTTGGACGAATTGAGGCTCGTCGACGTGGAGCTCGACGCCGGCTCGGGGCTCGATGTCGCGGAGACACACGGGGGGATGCCAGTGGGCGACCGGCTAGGCGTAGCCCCGACGACAGGATGGGCGAGCGCGGTCCCCGTGGCGAGGCACCCCTAGTGTACTGAGAAGGGGAGGCAGCCAGTGTGCGACCTCGTAATCCTGGTTTTTTAGATGGAGAAGCGGAGCATCGGGGGAGGAGTCATATTGGGCGGAAGGGGCGCAGACAGGAGTGGGGAATCCGCGTCCATCCGTTGGACACCCTGAGAAGAGCAATATCGAATATACAATTATGATATATTTTGTAGATTAAAACTAGTTTGATATTGTATATTGTTGGTGCTGATGAGCTTGTATATAAGTCTAGTTAAAATGAGAGAAACTTGACTTGAAATAAAACTAAAATGACGGACATGTAGGACGAAGGGAATAGGTCTAACACTAATAAACAACAAAACTAGCGAGTGGGTGGTGTGCCTCGCTAACACAAATAGATTGCATATAGAGATAGATATGTAGTGATACGAGGGTATCGATGATTTTGTGCCAGTGGACCCTACCCAAAAACCAGCGATTGGGAAATACAACTCCACTTTAGGATCTATTTGGATGGTGGAGAAGGATTACTTTGCATTGACCGTGTAGGAAAACAGTGGCGCATCCGGCAATTAAAACCTGTGGGGACAGCTAGTAAGAGCGGTGGGGCCATACCATATATGCTACAATAAATTTCTACTAATTTCTTCAAACCCTGTGGGGCCAGGTGGCCCCACAGCTTACACATGTATCCGCCACTGTAGGAAAACATGTATTGTCATCTCAAGAAGGTTGAAGCCTTGTGCTCTACCTTTGGAGATGAAGCTATACTGGGCCCACGAAGTTAGGGGGTTTCTTTTCCTATTCACTAACGGGAAAATTCCAAGAAGTGGCATCTCATTGAATCACCTAAGGTAGGAGGAAACAAGGATGAGCTAGTGAAGAAATTCTACACAAGGTGCTTTCGCCTACCTAGAATCCAAAGCTTCATAGTGAGATGACTACCTTTGAGAAAGGGCCGACAAAAACCTCATTGAGGCATGGAAGAGGTTCCAATTTTGCTCCGATGGTCCTCTTTTCAAAGGTTGCACGCATCTTAAAGCACGTGGGTACTTAATTAAATTAATTAACGTTTGGATCTGGACTCGGGCTGACCCTGTCCATGTCCAAGCCCATGCCCAGGCGCAGTCCACTCGATCCATAGCATTAGTTAGACGACTCCGACTTTTTTCTTTGATCCACGATACATGGAGGTGCTCGGGCTCGTTAGCATCGCCGACGGGCGAGGGGCGACGGCGGTGACGTCGCACAGAGGGCTTGGCAGCTGCGGCGCATGGAGGGGCGGAGGAAGCTGAGGTGAGGCACAACTCCGCTCGGGCGTTCGGTGACAAGGGATTCGGGACTTCGGGCGTGCGCGGCGCTCACCAGTGACTCGGCGGTGGGCAGTGGCTGGTGTGAGGCTCTCCCTCTCCTACCAAATCTCGGCTGGCGTTGCTTTGTCCCTGAATCATCTCATCGCAAAATTTCCCATCACGTAAGACAATGCTAAACTGACTAAAAAATGACCAAGATCAAGATACGTGTGGCTCACTGGAGCTCTTGAGAGGTGGCGGAGGTTGTGGCCACCACGCAGAGTGATCCAGGTGACCGACGCCCGTCGCTTATGCCGCCGCCGCCGCCGCCGCCATCCGCCCTGTCCGCCGTCGCCGCCGCCCACACTATAAGACCAGTGCAGAGTGGGGGATGCCCAAGCAGATCGGCACGTAGCCCTACAGAGCCGCCGCCCCATCACCGACTGATGCCGCCGCCCGCCGCTCACCGCCCATAGCCGTCGCGCAGTCCGCACTACAAGACCATCACAGAGCGGGGGATGCAAGGCGCGGAAGGCAACTCAACGGTTGGTGTCGCCGCCATCGCTGGCGCTGGCCACCTCTCCAGTTCAGGTGTTCCAACGAGAGAAGAAATGAAGGGGGAGGGAGGGAGATAGGAGTGATGTACGTCAGTGCGTAACTCCATCCCGTGCACCTCCGTGTATTGTGGATCAAAGAAAAAAGTCGGAGTCGTCTTTTTTTTCTAAACGAATCAGACAGAAGAGTCGCCGGTTATATTAAAAAGAAGAAATCCAAACTGGATAGTACACAGACCACAACACAACAAAAAACTACAACAACACAATTGAAGCGACCAAAACAACTAAAACAAACACTGTTACACACCAAAAAGATCCAAACCCCTATATACTCCTCCGCAATAGTCAGCCAAGTGACACACATCACACGAACAACAGGCGTTGTAAAAACACCAAAGTCACACTTGCGCCGTCGTTCATGACCCTTGACGAAGAGGCAGAGAGGCCTCTGCCACAAAGTCCCAAAAGGCATGCCTTTTTAAACTCATCGCGGCTTGAGGAGGTCTGGTGATAGCAATTCCTTTAGGCAAGCTACAATGTCTTGCATTGCATCCTCATTGAGCTTCCCGTCCTTCCCAACAATGCCCAAATCCTTTAACACATTGCGTTGTGCAATGTGGCCACTTCGATGAAGCGAAGATCTATCATAGGACTTGCATCGACGTCTTGCAGGTGTAGCCGATGGTGAAGCTGGCTGTATAGGATTGGTCAGATCGTTCTCCATAGCTATGGCCATAGAAGAAACTGCATTACTTGATGGATCCTGTAATGACATGGGCACTTCTTCATTGACCTCAGTCGTAGAATGCAAAGGGTTATCTGCAATGGTGATGACTTCTTCCTTGATGTCAGTCATAGAATGCATAGGGTTGTCTTCAATGGTGATGAGAAAGATGGGGTCCTCAACTGTCACTTGTGAGATAGCTTGCTCGTCATCGGACGCATCCTCCACCAGAACAATGCTATGGATCGAGTGGGCTGCGCCTGGGCATGGGCTTGGACACGGACAGGGTCAACCCGAGTCCAGATCCAAACGTTAATGAATTTAATTAATTACCCACGTGCTTTAAGATGCGTGCAACCTTTGAAAAGAGGACCACAGGAGCAAAACTCTAGGTCAAGATCCAATTTGGTATGCCCCTTGAAGTGATCATCAAAACCTTCTACCTTGCATTACAGAGAGACGCAACAAAGCACCTCTGTTCTTCGTCACGAGGATGCTTCTTGAAGCTATATCAACACTTGAACCGATAAAGTCCTGAAGAACACTATAGATTTAGAAGCTACAAGCAAGATTTGTGTGGATGTGGTTATGGAGAGCCATCCAACCTGCCTACCCAATTCATGCCTGAAATTGTGTAGTTCCAGCCAAAGGAATTACCAGCTAAGTAGCACAAGTTTGTGCAGGAGGCACAATACCACACAGGGAAGATTGACACCAAACCAGAGTAATGCAAGCTAGTGTCGCCCGATGCCAATTACTACTGCCTCCACTACATCTAGGAGAAGAACCACGATGCTGCACCCGACTAGAGGAATACAAGAGCCTTGAGCGGAGCCCGTCCACCAAATGAGTTTGATTCCATGCAATGGATATCAATTAGGTCCAGACCAACGTTGTTAGCTTGCCAGTGCTTGGTAGATCAAGTCTATGGTTCAGAACTGGCAACATAGAGAGGATTCCTCACCACCCTGACATTTGCTGATGCAACTGAAGTCATCCAAAGGCCCATCAACCTAGATGACCAGATTCAACCACAACACATATGCGGAGGTGAAGCAACTCCTAGAACCTGCAACCTCGACGTTGAACTTGGTTACTTGGTCCAGATATACACAATTGGCTCAACTTGACGAGCCATCATGAATAGCCCGAGCATTCCATTCAGCATGGGTGAACAACATTCTCCTGTTGCCTTGTGCGATATGAGAGCGTAGGTAAATATTATTCCATTCAATATTTTTTATTGAGAATTCTAGATTAAGTAAAATTATTGACTTATATTGAGAACTTTAATTATGGTCAATGGGAAGGAATCTTAACAATCGGGATAGTGGGTGGCATTGACATTTTTATAACTGAAATACCTATCCTAAGCACACTTAGCTCCGCTACTAGTTTGGGCTTAACTAGTTTTATTGGATTGGTTTTGACTTGAGCTCTCTTCAGTTGTGGGGCATGAGCTGTCCTGATTGAATGGTTTGGTTTGAATCGTCCTTTTTTTTTTTGAAATAGTTTGGATTGATTTTGGAATGGTCGCAAAACTCACGGCCATAGTATATGTGAAGCCGACCTCTTTTGAATCCGCCGATGTGCTCTGTCTCGTCTCACGCCTTCAGGAACACGCAGGCCGCCGTCACGCCTCCAGTCTCCTCGTCGCCCGTAGGCCAGGCCGTCATGCTGTTGCCACACCACTACCTCCACGGATTCGCAGTCGGTGTACGCAGCCTCCAAGAACAGCCGGCGTGCCACGTGAGCGGCCCACGCCTGTCGTCGCGACGACTTCTAGACACGCGAAGCCTTTTACACCTCGATGGATTCAGTTTCCTGTACGCCTGCTGGACGAGTCAGAGGAGATCGGGTGAACGGCGGGCCTGCGTGCTCCGGCTGCTCCTCCACGGGAGCGAGATCCGCACTCGCTGGACGGCGTGTGAATAGCGATGTCGAGGAGTTTGGCCATGCTGCCGGAGCATGGTTTTTTCGGATTTTATTTATTATATATTAGTTAAAAATACTGTGGCTCATAAAGCGTCAACAAGGACGGCATGAGTTGCTGCAGTACCAGTACCTACTACAACCACCAAAAAAAAAAAAAGAGAGAGGCAGAGAGCACTAGCCACTAGGGGTATTTTGGGCACAACGAGAAAGCCAAGAAGGGAAGGTCAGGCTTCTCCTCCCCTTTTCCCCTTTCGCCCTTTCCGCGCTGCAACCGCCAAATTCTTGGTGTGGGGGGCGGGGCGGCGGCTCGGGCGGTGGTTCTCTCTATCTTCTCTTCATCAGCTACCTTTGGAACTCAGTTTTTCCAAGTTTTGGTAAATTGTTTGGACATGAAGTCGCACCAGAAAACTTAATTACTGGCGTTAAATTTGCAAGCTGTTCTTTGCTGGTTCAATGAGTACAATCTTCTATTCATCTGTAGCTGGATTTTTTTTTGGGGGGAAATCAGTAGGATTCCTGACCATACTTCTAGTTGTTGGTTGAAATGCTTTTAGCACACTTCTGTAAGAATTTGGTGATTAGTCTGTACTTCTGTATATATCTCTGTTAGGCTGCTTGAGGCTACAACTTTTTCGTACTGATTTGTGGTTTCAGTTCGTGCACATCATATTGTTTAAGTATATGCTATTCAGTTGTGTGTCTGTGTGTGTGTGTGGGGGGGGGGGGGGGGGGGGGGGGGTTAGTTATTGCTGCAATAAAATTTATCTGAATGTATGGATGGAGTAAGGAAATGTTCTAGTGTATTATTTTTATTCCATCATATTTAAGTTCTGATTAAGGTTGAGGTAGTTAAGGGCTCAAAAGCTTGTTGGTTATTACTGAAAAGGAGCTAAGTTTGTTTCTTAAGCACTTTGGAACACGGTCCAGACCTTGTTTCTTTGCTCCAAACATGCATCGCATTTACCTCTTCGTTGTAGCAAATCATTTTTCCAATATGTTATTTTGTCCAATTCTTGTTCTTGGCCACTTCTAAATAATTCACAATATTTTCAGGTTGATACTATGAAGGCAGGATTCCAATGTTTGGTCAATGTTTCCTCTTCAATAAGAGCCACTGACAGCCAAAGGTGCTCAAGTACGTGTGCTACTTCCTGTGCTACCGATCCAGATGTTTTATCGAGAGAAACATCATCATCATCAGAAATGCTTGTTGATTCGTTTGGGAGGTTCCACAATTACTTGAGGATCTCCTTGACTGAGCGCTGTAATCTGAGGTGCCAATACTGTATGCCTGCTGAAGGAGTTGAACTAACACCAAAGTCAGAGCTTCTGTCACATGATGAGATAATTCGAATCGCTGACCTTTTTGTTACTTCGGGTGTGAATAAGATCCGATTAACTGGTGGAGAACCTACCATACGAAAAGATATTGAAGATATTTGTTTGCATCTTTCTGGTTTGAAGGGACTGAAAACTCTTGCAATGACCACAAATGGAATTGTTCTTTCGAAGAAACTCCCAAAGTTGAAAGAATGTGGACTCAATGCTTTAAATATAAGTTTAGATACACTAGTACCTGCAAAGTTTGAGTTCATGACAAGGCGTAAAGGGCACTCAAAGGTCTTGGAATCAATAGATGCTGCTGTAGAACTTGGGTATAGCCCTGTTAAGGTATTTAGCTTTTTCCTTTTTGCATGCTACAATTCATGCAATCCTATCGAGTCAAGTGTTTTCTCTATCATGGAAACATATTCTCAGAATGAACATATAGTATTTAGTTTCACTCAATTATTTTTCTACACTTCTTCTATACCCAGGTCAACTGCGTCATCATGCGTGGT
Source organism: Saccharum hybrid cultivar R570 (assembly GCA_038087645.1). Classification (NCBI taxonomy): domain Eukaryota; kingdom Viridiplantae; phylum Streptophyta; class Magnoliopsida; order Poales; family Poaceae; genus Saccharum; species Saccharum hybrid cultivar. The sequence goes on along the minus strand of JAQSUU010000191.1, from coordinate 738,323 downwards.
ATAAATGATGACGAGATCTGCAATTTTGTTGAATTGACGAGACACAAGCCCATCAATGTTAGATTTATTGAGTTTATGCCATTTGATGGTAATGTTTGGAATGTGAAGAAGCTAGTTCCTTATGCTGAGATGTTGGACAAAGTGGTAAGGTACACCACTGAAAAGTGCACTACTATATTCTTCTGCCAGTGTCTATCTATGGCATCATGTACTGAATCTTTTCTTAATATATTTAATCATGTAAGCTAATACCTACCTTTTAATGAAATAATAACTTATTTCATTGGCATCCATTTTGATCAGCGGCAAAGTTATAAAGGAGTAGAGAGACTTCAGGATCACCCCACAGACACTGCAAAGAATTTCAGGATTGATGGACATGTTGGGACAATTTCATTTATTACATCAATGACAGAACATTTTTGTGCTGGCTGCAATAGATTACGGTTATTGGCTGATGGAAACTTCAAGGTGTGCTTATTTGGCCCCTCAGAGGTATGCTGTACTGCTTTTACTGCTATGGCATTGATTCATGTTTCTGATTTTCTTCCTCATGTAATTTGCTAATATGTTACACTTTCTGGGTTCATTAATATAAAAGTATCAGTAAACAGATCTAGCCAATGTTTGAGTTTGCTATGGTTGACTAGTTCATGGTCATGTTGTTTTCCCTGTGACTGTAGTGGTTACAGTGTTGCAGCACAAATTTAGATGTTATGGTCACCTGATCGATGATATGGTCACCTGATGCGATGATAATACACCTTTGTAATGTTTCTGGTCCTTGCGTAATTTGGAAAATGAACTACTGAATTAAATGCTGAAGTTACTTTTTCAACTTCGTATTCCATCAAAATTATTTTTGTACTCATTGAGTCATTGTGAGTGTTGGTTAAGGAGTTAGAATCAGTACAACATATTGGGCACGGTGTTACACTTGATTTGTGTATGCAATTTTAGGCAATGATTATTCTTTTCTCAGCTTTTGTTTGATCTACCTAGGCACCTAGCTGTAATTGAGGTATTTTGTTAGATAGTTTATTTCAGAACTTTATTATGTTTAAGCAATTCCAAACATGATACTTCTTTTGTGGACAAATATTGTGTGATTTAAATTTGTTCAAGTCTAAAATGCATCAACTGATTTGTTACTTATTTTATTTTTCGGTCTCAAAATCAGGTCTCAAGGAGGTAAACCAAAAGTTTGTTAGGTGTAGCATCCTTGATGATTGAGTTCCTGTTTGAAGCCAATCTTCTTTGTTTTAAGAGAATAAATCTCACTCTCCAGCTTATTTCAATTTCATTGGCTATGCGGGACAAGATTGGATAGGAGGAGAAATGGATGCTCCTTACAGTATACAAATATCTTAGTACGATTGTCCTGATTTGTACAGGTGAGTTTGAGAGAACCCATCCGTTCTGGTGTTGACGATGCTGGACTGAAGGAGATAATCGGTGCTGCGGTATGTAAACAAACTTACTAGGTTACTATGTAAGGAGTATTACATGCTTTTGTTTGATTTTTTGAAGATTTGAACTTGTTTGCCTTTTTTTTTGTCTGCTTCCATTTTGAGGATTAGCAGACCTAGCTCGGTTGGTTAAGGGTGCAGATGTATGCCCGGGCTACCGAAGCTGAAGTCCTCACTGAGGCGAATTTGGTTCTTTTTTCTTAATTACTACCTCCGTCCCAAAAATGGGTGCAATTCTAGGTCTTTTCAAAGTCAAATTATCATAAGTTTGACTAAGTTTATACAAAAATAATATTAATATGTACAACTCCAAATAGGTAAACTATGAAAATATATTTCATGATGAATCTAATGATACCTATTTAGTATGATAAATATTAGCATTTTTTATATAAACTTGATTAAATTTCATATCGATTGACTTAGCACTATTCTAGAATTGCATCCTTTTTGGACAGAGGGAGTAGAAAGGTACCTTGGTGGAGTTTTTTTTAATTGTTTTAGTATTGAATTTGCACTATTCCCTTTTCACTTGCTTACTAGTGACTTGTTCGCGATTGTAGCATTTTTCTTTGGGGTTACAGTTATTACAATCCTGGGTTCAAATTTAACAGTGCTCACACGCTTCAATGAAGACAACACCACACAAAATATCGCTACAACTCATCTCCTGAACAGTGCGCTATGTCACCACTGTGCAGCTCAGAGCACAACAAAGTCTCCCATGTCCATCCACCCCAGCAGTCTCCTTCCAGTACATGTTCTTCCTTCCGGTTGTTGCTAGCTCCCACCAGCTCCTATATATTTGCCGGTCTTCCAGCTTTTGAGACCAACTGGTTGTATTGTAAGCCTCCAAACGCTTATTGGTCAGACAGAGCAAGGCCCAGCCTTTCAACATCGGAATCATTCTCTTCCGAACATCAACAAATTCCTCCACCAGCCATTTTTGAAAACATATTGAATTCCTTAGCTTCTGCAGGAACCACACCCAGCCTCCCAGCTGCAAATATCTGTTGAGCATCTGAAAACATAAATGAGCTCCATTTCTAAATACAAATCCTGTCCACTAAGAAAAGGAAAAAATCTGACTCACGCATAGATCTCAACAATGTGGGAAGAACTACTTGACCCACCAAAACTTATCCAAATGCATACGCGGTCTTATTTACCTAAAGATAGAAGACTGGATGAGTGGCAGGTATGCAGACTGATTAAATTTTTTAATTATTTCTGAGTTGAAAATACGACTCTAGTTTCAATTACAAATGATACGCTCAATTCTGGGTACAGATTTCATGATACTGAAAGATACCTGAACTGTCTGGTTTTTTTACTAAGATGAAACAGAATTGTTAAAAAGTAATAAGATTGTTATGGACAGTCAAACTTTAGGAGTGGCAAGAGCAAGTAGAAATTTATGCCACGAAAATTTGTAAGATATAGCACCTGTGATATTTGTTGATGCCCACATCTCTGTCAAGAGTTCTACACTCCTATCCAACAACAGCCTGTAATTAAAAGTCATATAGATACAAAGCCTTGTAAAGGTTATGTAAAAAAAAAAAACTTGTAACATAAAGGTGAGTGTCTTTCATTAACTGAACCATTTTCTTGTTAGGCTGCAAATTTGCAGCCTAACCTTTCAGCTTCTAGGACATTGTAATTTGAGGTAGTGGATTATTAGTTTATAGCAAAAAAAAAATGGTATCCAAATTGCATGGCTAATGAACACCTTTTTCCTAATCAGACATTGGAGTAAAAGGAAGAAAGTGTAAATGTGCTTTCCTGTTCTGATCCAGTGCTCAAAATGTAGTTTGGACTCAAACAACACTCATCTGTCCTCTACCCTTCTTTCCTTTGGAACAGCATACATAAATGGTGAGCATTGAGGCTGAGGTCCTAACATCAATTTGATTGAGAATTTGAAAATTTTCCCTGTTCACTTCTAATTTTTCATTCTATGAATGTATAGTATTAAGGAACTAAAACAGCAAAGCTAACTCATACGTTTGCCAAACATATTTACAGAGGAAATGAAAAAAAGGAGTTAAGCCTCCACACAAAAAAATGGAACATCAGTGAAAAATAATATTTGCAGTGAATCAAACTTACCTTGCTGTCTGTAACTTGAAGCTCGCCAAGTATCCTAGTTTTGGGGACTTCTTGACTGCTCCATTGCACAAAAAAAAAAGAATGAAAATGATCAAACAATCCCAGCTGATGCGAGGACAACAACAAATTGATCAAACAGTAGATAATGGAAAGAAAAGACACTAATACCTCTCATAATGAACTCAACTTATATCTCGAAGACCACTTTCTCTCACTTGCATTGTAGAAACAATCACTCAACCACACGTTCAAGGTTCAACAGCACAGAAGCATTTTGGTGAACACTTGAGGACCCATGGCAAGTCACAAGTCAGACTAAGAGCAACTCCAAGTCTCCAACTGGACTCTTAACTGAAGCCCTATCCTATTTTGAGAGGCCAAAACACAAATTTTGAGGACCCATGGCAAGTCCAAGTGGAGATGGTTGCCGAGGATGGAATATCCTAGACCGCCGTCCATAGTGGCCTGGACAAGGAAGCCACTATCTGGGCACATGTGCTTGCCCTCCAGGCCTCCACCATGACGCCGCGCCTGGCCACCTCCAAAATGCCCAGTCACGCTTTAAAATTTCGTGCTACCAGTGCCCTGCACAGATCCGGTGGGGGGAGTAACTTATCCGTCCGCGTAGATACCGGTTCCAGTTGAAATCGACGTGCACCCGCTGACGACGACACCGTCGCCAGACACTATGGCTGAGCGTGCATAGAACTGAAGCAAGAAGCTCTGCAGGTGCACAGGTTCTCTGTCTCACTCAGGCGATGGCGAGGTAGAGGAGTGGGAGTGGGAGTGGATGTGTGGGCGGGCGAGACAGCATCGTTCTCGGAGGTGAGGGGGTCCAAGGGAATGGATGGTTCCAGAGATGGAGATATTTTTTTCCTAGAGAATTTCTCGTCACTGCATGAGGATTTCGAAGGTTCCATCCAACTGGAGGACGAAATGCTAGCTAGGAACTCTGAATGATCTGTAGGCATAAACTGGAGCAGTAGAAGTGAAATCCAATGATGTAAATGTTTTTAATATCGTGGACCCTCCGAATGGCTAGAACGTGCCGACGCTTTCTTGAGGAGAAATATGTGCATTGTCATAGATGCCAACTTATTTGAAAGTTACAATATTTGTCTTGTATTGGATGTTAAAACTGCTGTTCTTTTTAATTATTTTAGTATTGAATTTGTACTATTCCCTTCTTACTTGCTTATCAACTTGTTTGAAAGTTACAGTATTTGTCTTGTTGGCAGTATGTTGAAATTGTCTTTTTGGCAGTATGTTTTACCGTTCCTGGGACACTTCATACGAGCTTGACTAACCAAATATATATCGCGTTTAATGACTTGATCTCCCTGTGTTCAGGTTAAAAGGAAGAAAGCTAAACATGCTGGGATGTTTGATATTGCCAAGACAGCAAATAGACCCATGATACATATAGGTGGCTGAGGTATCCTCATATCAACATGTGTACATTTTTACTACAATTACTATGTTATAGATTGTTCGCAGACACAGACAAGATTGATATTTGAGATAATTTATTACATTGCATCTTCTCTAGTTGCCTTGTTGCACGACCAATTTGGTGTTTCTCAAACTTTGGTAGGAAAGTTTTCAGTCCCTTTTATGTTCTAACTTCTAATGAGAAACAAAATTGTGTAAACCATTTCATGATATTACTGCTCAGTTTAAATATTTCATGGATTTTTACTGCTGTTTAAGATATTGATTTGGAATCTGGTGTTCAAATGTATTCAGCATTCAATTCACGTGTATCTTCTCTTATTTGAAATCAGGTGTGCAGAATTTCCTCATGTCGAATGTGAACCAATAAAATGGATTGTCAACTGCTGGGTTGCTGCCTTGTTTTTACCTGACCGACCATGAAAAAGTTCTCTGACGCAATGGACCAACTCTTTCTGGGTGGTTTAAACATTAGAGGAGGAAGTGAAGTATATGGTCACTGCAGTCATTAAAATTTAAATCCATATACTTGAACAGCATTACAGAAACTCACTCAGTCTTCACGTGCCAGGGTGTTTTGGTTGTATACTTGTACGTTGTATGCTCATAATGTCACGTTGTGTAAGCACTCTTTTGAAACCTCAACAGTTTGTAAATTAAACTGCTACCGTGAGATCAATCGCACAGCCTCGTTTCTCATTTTAGAAATATATAAGCATTTCAGATAATGGAGGTAATCTTTAGCCTACACCGAGATGCATATAACCAATCCGGAAACAAAGCAATAGAACAACCAAATCGGCTGATAGTAGCTCCCGTAACAATAAATCTATATAGGGATGAAGCTAGGTAGAGCAGTATTGGGTAACTGATAGGGATAAGGATGAAATGGTCTGAAATTTCCAGAACTGATGGATAGCAATTCAGCTGTCAATCCAACAGCTTCTAAGGCCAGTCTCAGTGGAGAGTTTTACGACGCTATTTCTAAGACTACCATATCATATGTAATAAAATGAAATATAAATGAAATACCCACTCTCAAAAGGAGAGTTTCATTCTATGGTTTTATAGATATTTAATTTCATGGTTCATAGAGTTAGTAATCGTGCCAAGATAGTTTCATCCCATGAGATTCACTTCTCTATCTTCTTAAAAATGTTACTACATCATCAAAAAATGCTTATGTGACAGCTTATTAAATGCAAATGAAACTCTGATCAAACTCCCAGGCCTAAGGCCGCGGTTTGGTTCTTCTCTCACCTCACCTAGCCTTGCCTCACCTCTCTGGCGAAGAAAATGAGACGCCTGCTCTAGCCAGCAAGCCAATCTGGCTCTCTCACATGAATAAGCCAAATCTCGCTAGCACAAGTATCAAAGCACTTAGACAAAAGAACCAAATAGCAGACTAGCTCGGTGTCCTCACCTGGCAAGGCGAAACAGGATTCAACGAGGGTACCAAACCACGCCCTAAATATCTGTCATTGGATGTACTACCTCCATTAATAAAAAAAACAACTATAAGATTTGTGCCAGTCAAATTAGCTTAACGTTAACCAAGTTTATAGTGAATACACATTTATGTCTCCAACTAGATTTACTATAAAATACATTTTATAATTAATTTAATGATACTTATTTTGTATCATAAACGTGAGTAAATTTTTATATAATTTTGATCAAACTTTAAAAAATTTTGACTTATTTAAAAATAATGATTGCATCCTTTTAGATGGAGGTAGTATTTGATTAGTGTATGTTAATTTTTGTTCCTTTTCTGTTGATATAAAAAACTACCTTTGGATCAACTAGACAAATTCAAAATCCTAGTATGTTTTCGTCTCATTTAAATGCCTCCCCATCGGAAATTACATTTGGATCCTTGGACATGGAGAAACTCTCTTGAAAAGTAATTCCATATGGCATTACTTAGTCCAAGATGCGAAGAACCGTTTTGTTGGTGTAGTGCTCGTGCTCACGTTACAATTGAGGAAGCAACAGAGACAATTGTTGAGGTTACAATTGAGGAAACAACAGAGGCTGCAGTATAGGAAGCAGACATTATAATTGAGGAGGATGACGTTAAAATTGAGACTCTCGAAGAGTTGCCCCAACTATCTTAGACTATGGATAGGCTTAAAGTGAACTACAAAGGACCATATGCAAAGAATGCTCGGAAGTCCTTGAATGAAAGACCAAATTGATATGAAAAGGTCAGAACTTCAAGGGATGGAGGTTTTCATCCTACGAGCAAGCAGTGGCGAAGTAGAGTAAATTAAAGGGGTGCAACTTCCTTGTGGGGTGCATGGACTTCGACCATAGAGGGTGCATATATATAGTAAATTTTTTGATTTTATCACTAAATCGGTATTTTCAGGGGGGGCATATGCACATGGGTAGCTTCTCCTTGCAAGCAGGAGGTCCTCTACACCTGTGTTTATGAAGACACTGGTTTTGCGGGCAACAAATGGATCAATTGGGAAGAGATCAACCATTCTAAAGAGTTAAAAGATGTTGAGAAAAAATGTGTTTAAATTGGTCTCATACATTAATATATAAAAGACAGGATTGACATGAAGAGACGATCAGATAGTTCTTCTCCACATTCTATGTAGATCCCAATAGGACCTTCCTGACATGGATAACTGACATAAATAGGAAGATTACCGTTACGAAGAGATTTTGTCAGAAGGTTCTACTTGATCCATCCATGCATGACAATGACAAAAGGAATGATAAGCTTAAGGATAGTCTGGATCACACACCAACTGAAGTGCTTGAAAATGCAAGTGAATACATTCATAATGTAACATGTTGGCTGCTGGATATAAGACCGTCTTCCCTATGGGTGGAGATAGAAATATAGTTCATAAAGATGTTGAGGCTGTGCTCTACCACTTTTTGTTGGGGAAGCCTTTCGACTTTGTAGACATGATGGTTAGGGAGATAAAGAAAACTCGCAGTGACACTAGAATGTTGATGTCGTATGCCCCATTCATCGTGTTACTGATTAAGCAAGCAACTAAGGAGAAATTTGTGCATGAAAGTGGAGGAAATAAATTCAAAGAGCATGCACCATACAATATATATGAGCAAAGGTCTAAACAACCTAAGAAAGACACAACTTCAAAGTCCATGAAATCACATCATGTGCCACCTCTAACTAAGCGGCGGCGACTCCAGTAGCGTCGGTTGCCTCTGTAGCCCAATTAGGAAACCAGATATGTGCTCTTGTACCAAGGGACTTTGGATGTGGAGTGCACTTTTCAAGAACATTAAGGGACTTTGGATGTGTGGACAGTGGCGGAGCCAGGGGAGGCTGGCAGGGCCGTGCCCCCCACCCTAGTATAACTTTATATTGTATTTATATTAAGAGGGAGAATATAACAAAATTCTTATCATATATACCTATTAATATCTTTTAGATAATAAAATCATATGAAGCACACTATATAATAAAATCATCTATATGAGCACATGCGAAAGACACTAGGTAATAAAATCATCCTTATAAGCACGTCCGAAAGACTAGGCCAGTAGATATCGAGATTTACGAAATCATCATATAGCCTTGTTATCAATGGACATATCACCTACCACTAAGAGGAATAGCGCATTAAATCCTATTATGCATATATAAGAAATTGCGAGTACCCGTGTCAACTCAAGGAATTACCATAGACAGTCACTGAGAGTAACTTAACCAGTTAAGCTGCACTCGGGTTTTACAAGCTGGCTCCATGGCTTCACAACTGTTGATTACTATCTGAAGTGACTATAATCATTTTAAAAGAGATGGACATAATGATCACTCAGAGAGAGAGAGAGCGTCATTGATGACTCGTCAAAAAGTGTGAGGTACGGTGCTTGGAACCTGAGCATGTCTTCTTGTATACCCATTATATTTGTCGCTACGAGAAACATGTGGGTCAAACTTTCTCGACTTTAACTAAATTTGTACAAAATATTAGTAACATTTGCATCTCCATATAAGTTTCTTATGAAAATAGATTCAACGATATATGTAATGATACTAATTATGTATCATAAATATTTATATTTGTCTTGTATATATTTGATCAAAGTTAAGTACGTCTTACTTCTCGAAAAGTGAGAACGACAGATAAAAAGGACCGAGGGAATACACTCAAAAGTAACGGACAGAAATTTATTAAGGCCATTACTATTTTTTTAGAATCAAGACCATTACTATTGACCTTGCTCCTTTGAATTGTATAAGTACAATACATATGCTATTTATCATGACTTATAAAAAACCAAAAAGCCAAGTCAATGAATCCTAGTCACCTAGGACCTGTTGGATAACTCAGATCAAACCTCACCCGTGCAAGATTTAAGTTTTGGACACTATATAAAATTGTATATAGGCACACTTTGGTGGTATGGCCGAAACTTGGAATAAATCATGTGTTCTTGGGTTCTTGCCACTTTGTGCTTTACTTTTCTTTCTTGATCTACTTGCTGCGAAATGAGCTCAACGCACTCAACACGTGTGATAATCATAGATCTAAGTTTTGTTGGCTAAATTTGTAGATCACGTAAGATCTTTCTTCCTATGACTAGAAATTAAGGTCTAGACAAGAATTTCTAATCAGAGCCGGAAATTCTAAGTTGGACTGGAATTTCCGTTACGTGGCGACTAATTTGCTGCGATGGTTTAATTTTTAGGTTTAGCATATTCATTCTCCTTTAGGCACCTTTGATCCTATGCATGAGATTGAAATCTAGAACTAATGTATGGTAATCATTGCACTTATTAATTTGTTTGGCTTTTATGCTTGTATGCAAATAATTATTACCTACTAATTTATGCATTGGTCATAGTTGTTAACCAGCTGGCTCGCGAGCCAACAAGCTATCTCTTGCTCTAAATAAGCCAAGCGCTTCATAGTCCAACAATATAAATTATAACAATTTAGGCTTGATGGCATGTTGTATGCATGAGATTGAAGTTTATAACTATGTATGTAACTAATTATTAGCTACTAATTTATGCATTGGTTAGTTGTTAAGAGTCGTCTTGCGAGCTTAATGAGCCAAGCCATGCCAACTTATTATGCTAACGAGTCATAATGAGTCGAGCTGGCTCTATATCCGGCACTGCTGTCGTTGGGTTGATTCAGTGTGACCAAGCGAATGCGATGGGCAAAACAAAAACTTGGCATAGGATGTCATGTCATGAACTCAAGATTGGTTGGTTTGGCACTTAGAATTTGTTTGGTTTGGTGAGGATTGGAGAGATAATGAAAGTGTTTAGGTTTGTACGGTCAATATCCTCTTCAAGGGTATTGGAGGTGATATGGAGGATTTTGTCTTGCAAAGGATTAACCCTCTATCCCTTTAAATCCCTTGCAATCCTCACAAAACTGAACAAACACCAAGTGAAATTAAATCACTTGCAAGTCAAAATCTACCTTGTTCTCACCAACCGTTTTGTGGAGATGATCAACCAAGCATGGACTATACAAGTATAAGTAGTGGTAAAATTACAAGAAAACGAGGGAGTGAGATGGCAATTATACGAGGCTCTCTTACCCAAACATGGCTATTGGACTTAGACATAGCAAAAATAAATATATAAATTCCTCTTAGCCTGAACCTATTATGGGGTAGGACTTAGACGTAGGAAGTAAACCCCGCAAAGATTTTCTTTGGTTGGAGCTCAATTTAGAAAAAAAAGTTTTTAATTATTTTTATTTTTTTCGTTTTGAATTATATGTCTTTTTAACTTTTACTATATGCTTAGGTTTATATATACTATATCTCTAGATATATATAAGTGTGGAAGGCCGGACGTCTCGCTCCACTCACTGCCGCATGCGCCGCTCGCCTAAAAAACCAAAATCAACTCCTGCACACCTTGCTCCGCTCCACTCTGCTCCTACCCTTTCCCTTCCGCAGTGCACCAACGCTCCCCCACCGGGAGCCCCCAACACTCGCAGATCTAGCGGCTCTCTCCCCCACTCCGGCGAGACCCATGGAGGTGGCGCGGTGGTGTTGCAGGGGGAGTGGATGGCTCTCCTCCACCCTGGCGCAGCGCCCTTCCCACCCTAACGACGCCCTCTCTCACCCCAGCGACCGAGCTTCCCCACCCCATCGGCCATGGCGCTCCTCGCCCCCATCCCCTACCGTCGTCGCCGAGCTAAGCCTGATACTGGTGGCAGGGGTGCTCATGCGCCACCGCTCACCGCCGGCTCCGACCCTGGCGGCTGGAATCGACCGGCCTAGGCTTCCCCTCCCCTATGTAAATGTATCTTTCAGGTATTTCAGTCGTTTTAAAGATATGTTGCAGTTGTTTCTTGTGGATATTATAAAAGTAAATCAGGGGATGTTGCACATGTTGCGTATGCTGAAAGTGTTTCAGAAGCATGTTGCAAGCGTTTGTTCAAAATGTTTCATCTGTTTTCAGACATATGTTGCAATCATTTTTTTATCTATATGTTGCATATGTTTTCACACATATATTGCAACAATACGTTCTAAATGTTTCGTCTATTTTAGTCTTATGTTGCAGTAAGTGTTTTTTCATGTTGCAATTGTTTTTATCTAGATGTTGTATATGTTTCACACACATGTTGCAAGCGTATGTCCTAAATATTTCATCCGTTTCAAATGTATGTGGCATTCGAGTGTTTCATGTTGCAAGTGTAGACCGCCGACGTTGATGTCCATGAGAGCGGACAGGGCCAAGCTGTGGCCACCAACGTGTGAAGAAGGCGCAGGCCGCTGCCGACGATGTGGGGAGGAGGCACAAGGCGCGCGATGCTGTTGTGGAAGAGGCGGGGGTGAGTCTTCCAGGCGGCCTATAAGAGACGGGCGCCGCACCGGTGTGGAAGAGGCGGAGGCGAGTCATCCGAGCAGCGTGGGCAGCGGATCTGAAGCGGGCGGTTCGGATGCGAGCGCGGGAAATGGAGCTCACAGGCGGTGTGCGAATCCGAGCCGACGGTATGGAGCATCCGCGGGCGTTCGGACGTCTGCTAGTGCCCGATATAAAAAACCTATAAATCTAGAAAAAAACAAAACAACTCGCAATTTTGGAATGGAGGGAAGGAGTAACTAAAAAGCCGTCAAACTCAAGGCCTGCCAGAAAACAGAGATTTTTTTTGAAACATTGAAAACAGAGATCTGTCTGGACACGAAAATTCGGTTTGAAAAATCCAACTTTTCGCCCCCTGCTTTCTCTTCTACCGTTCAACCCCGCTAGCGCGCCCTCTCTCTCGTGGGGACAACTTGGCGACCGTCGCCGCCGCCCTAGGGCAGGTGCCCAGCCCAGGCTTTCGTCGCTCCCTTCTACAGTCCTTCGTCGGCGACGAGCACCCACTAAGTATGCGCGCCCCTTCTCTTCCCTTGATCCCTTCCTGCTGTGCGAAACAGGGTTCGCGAAACCTATTTGAATATGATCTAATTCTAAGTGTATTCCTGTATTATGCCTACTAGGTTCAGTTTCTTTGCAAAATTATTGGGTGTACATGTGTACACCCATGTCCTTTAGGGCCTTTTCGTTTGCAAATTGGTTGGAGGGGATTGAGGTGGTTTAAATCCCTAGCAAGTCAAAATCCCTCTTAATCCCTCCCAATCCTCTCCAACCCCCATGGGAATGGGGCATAACCGAACAAGGCCTTACTGGGTCCGTCTCTGCTGGATATCAAACTTTTTCCAAAAAAAAAACGTGGGTGTTCGTTGGATCCCATGCCTTATGAGTCTACAGATCCATGCTTTATGAGTCATTTATATGAGTCTACAACAAGGTAGTCTTAGCCCAATCGTTGTCCTTCACTAAATGGCACTAGGCAATGATTTTCTTAATTATGGGTACAGACCTTCTGTAGTAAGATAGTGATCTATATGTTGAATCAAAGTGTGTCCACCAACTTTTTGTATGATCAATATCAGCTTGTAAGGTGCCTTTTTTTTTCCTCGAACACCTAGGAGAGGCTGTGTATCGTTGTATTACTAGAAGAACAGAGTTACAACACGCACCCCCTCAAATAAAAGGATTACATGTTTTTTCTGCGACCGTATTTCATTAAGGCCTTGTTTGGATGCGCATGTATCCATCTCAATCCACATGTATTGAAGTGGATTGGAGTGGAATTAAACTAAATTCCATTCCATTCCACTCCAACCCATGTGGATTGAAGTTGATACACATGCATCCAAATAAGGCTTAAGAAGGAAATAAAGGGATTACATGCACGCCTCTAAAAATTGAAAAAAGGGGCGATCGGACCTAGAACATAGTTATTCAGGCTAGGGCTGTGATAAAACAGTCCCTTAGCGCCTACCATACTCCAGAGCTGGTACTCCTCACCAGCAAGGTACAAGGCTCTGGAGAGCCTCAGTGTAACTCCATTAAAAACTAGTCATTCCTGTGTTTCCAGAGAGTCCACACACCTAAAATGATTAGGGAATTTAAACCTTGTTGGGTGGGGCCACTCACAGCCGAGGTAGCTCTGCACCACCAGTCATAATAAAAGTTCTGCACCTTATGAGCGTATATGGAAATCCTGCCCCCCCCCCTAAATGCAGATTTTTTATGTGGCTGGTAGCTCACAATCGTTGTTGGACAGCGGATAGATTGGCTCGGCGGGGCCTGCCCCACCCAGATCAGTGCCTGATGTGTGATCAGGTTGAAGAGAATATCCAACACCTTCTTGTTGGGTGCGTCTTTGCAAGGCAATTTTGGTTCTATATCCTGAGCAGTGTTGGTCTCACTTCACTTGCACCTATGACTACTGATCTTTCTTTCGAAGCCTGGTGGGACAGGGCAGAATCTGTTGTTAGTGCTGAAGTGCGTAAGGGATTAAACTCCCTCATCACCCTCGGCGCTTGGATTATCTGGAAGCTCAGGAACGACTGTGTATTCAATGGGGCCGTCCCTAATATGTCTACTGCTTTGAACCTTGCTAGGGATGAAGCCCATCTTTGATGCTTGGCTGGAGCCAAGGGATTACCCCTACTCACAGCAAGAGGTGTTGTTTGGAGTGCCTTTGTTTTGGGTCAGGTCTCACCTTTTTGTTTTCTGGTAATTAAGTCCTGTTAGTTTATGTGGTTGTGTGTGTGTGTGTTTGTGTTTGTGTTTGTGTTTGTGTTTGTGTTTGTGTTTGTGTTTGTGTTTGTGTTTGTGTTTGTGTTTGTGTTTGTGTTTGTGTTTGTGTTTGTGTTTGTGTTTGTGTTTGTGTTTGTGTTTGTGTTTGTGTTTGTGTTTGTGTTTGTGTTTGTGTTTGTGTTTGTGTTTGTGTTTGTGTTTGGGTCTCTGTATGACTCTTATCCTTCTATTAATACAATGATATGCAGGTCTCCTGCGTGTTCGAGAAAAAAAATAATAAAAGTTCTCCATGAATTGAGGAGAAAGGATGGCGAGGCCTACTCTGAGGTGGCAACTAAATATTTATGTTAGTTTAGGACATTATTAATAATGTAAACAAAAACTAGTTTTTTCTTGTGCTTGGTGTACCTAGCATCATATAGACAGCAAAAAGAAAATATGATTCTATCGTAAATACTAGTGCTTAAATTTATTCAACTTTCTGTTTGTTGATTGAATTATCTTTTCTTAATCATTTAGATTTCCTGTATATCTTTCCTCATTTACTTCAATACTAATTCAGAATTCAGATTGCCAACCAACACTAAAGCAAAGTATGAACATGTACTGGTCATATTTTTAACTTTTATAAGTAGTAAGAGTCTAAGAGAGATTCTTGGAGGAGGGTGAAAGAGAGGAGTGATTTGTTTGATTAGCCAGTTGCTCTTTCCTATCAAGCCAGTAAATTGATAGAGGTGTGCAGAAGTCAAGTCAGGCTGCAAAGCTGGAGAAATGGATTCATGAACCTTTTTCTGTTTTGTCTGTCCCTATTGAAGTGCCCCTTATGCCATGTCATACAACATAACATTGACCTGAAACTTTTGTTATGCAATGGAGTTTTCGGTTCATTGCTTTGGTTGCCATGGAGTTTTCCAAGTAGGTTCATTGCTTTGGTTTTAGTAATCATATACTCCAATGATACTATCTTCTTTTCCCCTGTCTATTTCGATCATGCCTAGACCATATTCATATGGTTAATTGCTATTTCAGTAATAATCATATAAATACAACAAAACATGAACACACCTTGCCCATATTTTAAGAAACAGTAAGAGATCCTCGGAGGGAGATGGAAGCAAAGTAATGACTTGTTTGACTACCCTGCTGGCTGCTGCTGCTGCCTATAAAGCCAGTAAATTGATAGAGGAGTGTCAAACCCAAGTCAGGATGCGGAGTTGGAGAAATGGACTCATGAACCTTTTTATTTGTGTTATTCTTTATTAATCTGGTCCTTATTCAATGTACAAGACAAGTAATTCTTACCTGAAACTTATGTTGTGCCTTGGAGTTTCCAAGTAGGTTCATTGCAGTGGTGGATCCAGAAACTTTTAGAAGCCGAGGCTATTCTCATTATGAAAAAAATATTTACTAAGAAAAATACAAGGTTTTCCATAGCATCAAATAAAATTTCCCTTTGTGCTTCACCGGCGAGAACGGGTGGCCGCTCAGGGTCAGGCTGTGGGTCCGCCACTGGTTCATTGCTTCTGGTTTCATAATTGAAATTCGAAAACTCCATGAGAATATCTTGTTTTTCCTGTCCACCAAGTCTTTCAAGTTTCAACTGTAAATCATACATCCTATAGTTTGCATATGAACATGAATTGCAGAACTTTGTAGTTCATGAACAAATATAATAATATTAAGCTTTTCTGCACAATCACATTCACCCTATGCTTGGAGATTTGGTCCAGATGTTAGTTTTCCAGCATTTCCACTTCATGCCGCATACCACGCTTGCATCCTGAAGTTCTGATCCCCATTATTTTACCAGTCTAACAATATTTTGTGTTCCAGTATAGCATTGACTTGGGCTGCCTCTGTTATATGCTTGTTTAAGATTTGCAGACTACCATGTTCTGCTTATGTATTTTATACACTATGAATCAGGTATTCTTAGCTTTGAAGAAACAATCACCTTAATAACATGTTTGTTTTGACAACGTGATGCCTGTAGCTATTACCTACTTACTGTTGATAGAAGTATTTTGTTTGATTGACGAAGGTCCAATCCAACAAAAATCCTTCCTAGCCTTTTTTTTTCTTTTGATCCTATGCACACCTCGCTTACACTATTCTACCTTTTTTTTTCTTGGGGTTAGCAGGAGTGTAGCATGGCAAAGATTAAGCCAAAGACCTTGCTGGCACAAAGCAAAGTGAAGAAGGCTCCTAGCCAAATCAGCGTGGCTACTATCGTTACCTACATGATCCTCGGCATCCTGGTTGTATCCTCTGTTTACGCTGCCTACAAATACTGGATAGGCAAGGGACCAGTGGAGGCAGTGGGCATCGAGGGGAACTAATCCCCAACTGCGTAACTGGTTTTGTTGTTGTATCATCCAGTTGGATAGTTTTGGTTGTTGCAGTCCAGTTGTAAATGGTTTGATGGAACATGGGTAGAATGTATTTTGCTGCAATTTTGCTGTAACCCTTGGTACATTACATTGATATGCATTTTAGATTTCCTTTTCACCATGTTCGCTTGAGCTTCTTTTTAACTATGGAACAATGTTTTTCTCTCACAACATTTCAGCATAAGCATTAGTGTAAGCCAAATTTCAGCATAAGCGAACAGGGTTGATCTGGTTGCCACTGGAATTTTCTTAATGTGAAGTTGTGAGCCTGTGATGTTACCCAGTAGTCAGAACTGCACAGGGATTTCTTTAAAGAGGTTCAATGAACTCTGCAAAATAAGCAACCTGTCTCCTGAATGGCGGAAACTGATGTTTCCGTTAACCATTCATGAATCACATTTTCTTTTATAACTACAGGAATCACATTGACCTTGACCAGAGAGTGAGAGAGGGACGTTTATCGGGTTTTGCTTGCTCTGTTCCCTTGACGCCCTGAATTTGACGGCCTGTTTGTTTCAATTTTGTGCTGACTGCTATCAGTCAGAAGTCAAAAGCTAAAATAAATAAACCCTGATCTGGCTTTTGAAAAGCTGGTTTATGAAGAAATAAACTGAAAATTTTTAAAATGTTAAGATGAGCTTTTCTGACTTTTGGTATCTTGAAAAGCTACAAATTTATCACAAAGTTAATAGCAAAAAATGTAATAGCCAAAAGCCATAAATCCAATAGCTAAGATAAGAGGAATACATAAGGCATGGTAGGAAAAAGATACCTAATGACATGTCAGACTCTGCTGGTAAGGGCGTCCCCAACGCCGGTGGCTTTAACAGTAGCCCTACCATTCAGTTAGGTTCCGACGCCACGTGCCAAAAACTAGGTGCTCTGCAATTGGAGAAAAATTCACCGGCGGTCCCTAAACTTGCCGCTGGTGTTATTTAGATCCCTGAACTTTGAACAGTGTATTTCTAGGTCCCTAAACTTGGTTTCAGGTGTCATCTACGTCCCTAAACTTGGCTTTGGGTGTCACTTAGGTCCCCGAACTTTGAACAGTATATTTTTGGGTCCCTGAACTTGGCTTCGGGTGTCATCTAGGTCCCAATGCTGACGTGGCGCGGTCCTAATATGTGGGGCCCACATGTCAGTCGGTTATATTTCTATTTCAGGGGTACTGTAGCTACGATTTTTAAAATATTCTAAAAATCGTATCTTTTTCATATGATCTCGGATGAAGATGATTTTTATATGAAAAATGTAGCTCTCGACGAGATCTACAACTTTCTAGTTTTGAGTTTTTAAATTTGAGATCATTAAAATTCTTAAAAAAATAAACAAATTTTCAGCAGTATATTAATCGCGTACAAGCGCTTGTCGCCTTGGAAAAATCATATCTTTTTTATATGCTGTCAAATGAAGATGATTTCTATATGAAAGTTGTAGCTCTCGATGAGATCTACGACTTTCTAGTTTTGAGTTTTTTAATTTAAGGTCGCTAAAATGCTCCAAAAAAATTAAACAAATTTTCAACAGTATATTAATTCCTGAAAATTTGTTTAATTTTTTTGAGCATTTTAGCGACATCAAATTAAAAAAAACTCAAAACTAGAAAGTCGCAGATCTCATCGAGAGCTACAACTTTTATATAGAAATCATCTCCATTTGACAGCATATAAAAAATATATGATTTTTCCAAGACGACAAGCGTTTGTACGCGATTAATGTATTGCTGAAAATTTGTTTAATTTTTTAAGCATTTTAATGATCTCAAATTAAAAAGTTTAAAACTAGAAAGTTGTAGATCTCGTCGAGAGCTACATTTTTATATAAAAATTATCTTCATCCGAGATCATATGAAAAAGATACAATTTTTGGAATATTTTAGAAATTGTAGCTACAATACCCTCGAAATAGAAATATAACCGACTGACATGTGGACCTCACATTTAGGACCGCGTCACGTCAGTATTGGGACCTAGATGACACCCGAAGCCAAGTTCAGGAACCCAAATGACACCCGAAGCCAAGTTAAGGGACCCAGAAATACACTGTTCAAAGTTTGGGGACCTAAATGACACCCAAAGCCAAGTTCAGGGACCTAGATGACACCTGAAGCCAAGTTCAGGGACCCAGAAATACACTGTTTAAAGTTCGGGGACCTAAATGACACCGGCTACCAAGTTCAGGAACCGTCGGTGAATTTTTCTCCTGCAATTTCATAGTTACTTGTAGAAGCTATGTATACTTAGGAGAGAGAAGGTGGTTCGTATAAGAAAAGAAGAGGGGGAGATGAATAAAAGTGACGGGTGACAGAGAAAAGCAAGTTGGAAACTAGCCCACCGGTAGAAAAAAATATAAGTTATTTGCATGATGTAAATAGTAGTTTCAATATTTTCTAGTCTATACGAAACACTTTATTTGTACTGAAATCACTAGCAATATTAGCTTTGTTGCTCTAACTTTTGCTGACGGTGTTAGAAGCACCCATCGTCCATGACTCCATGTCTTTTTAAACCCCCTATATCAAATAAAAGATGGGGAGGAGTCTATCCACCCAACTAAACACTGAAATAGAACCATTTAATAAAAAAAACTTATCCCCAAACAAAAACCAAACATAGAGGTCACGTTTATTCGTAGACAATGATCGATGACCCATGTTCGGACGGGCGACCAGCGCTAGCGGGCTAGCGGCTACGGGCTCAGCAAGAGTGCACGGTATCCGTTTCCCGTTTCCAGGACCAGGATAGGCTGCACCGCTGCAGAAAGAAATAGCATCGACATCCGCTAGCCACACAAGACACGGCGGGTACCTCGTGGCCGGAGGCGCGCGCCACCGCCGGTCCGCCGCCATGCTGATCCCCGCACAGTCGGCACCGGCGCCTCCGTTCTCCTCTCTCCGCTCCATATCGTCACACTACCTCCTCCTTCCGTCCCACTTCCTTCCCCCTGGCGGCGTCGTCCTTCCCCCGCTCCGCCGCCGCGGCGACCTCGCCATCCGCATGGGCGGCGGGCCGCGCACCTACCCTGGCGGCGTGTCCAAGTGGCAGTGGAAGCGGATGCAGGCCAAGAAGGCCCGGCAGCTCCTCAAGGCGCGCCTCGCCCGCGAGCGCCAGCTCTACGAGATGCGCAAGCGCGCCGAGCTCCGCGACGCCGTCGCGCACCTGGAGCGGCCCTGGGACCCGGACTCCTCCTCCGCCGCCGACGCGTCCGCCGTGGCTCCCAACCTGCTCTCCGTCGCGGCCGAGGACTAGCTCAGGGCGCTCGCGGACCGCTTCCACCGCCCCGGCGGCGTCGACCTCTGGAACGACCGCGACGGGCCCCGGGTCTTCGCGTCCCCGGCCACAGGCGCGGCCTCCGCCAGGTTCTTCCCCAGGAACGCCTTCCACAGCATCCAGCCCTACACGCTCGTCAGTGACGACGCGGACGCGCCGCGTGGTGGTGCGCAAGGTGTTCGTGAGAATGCCGCGGAGAGCATTGCTGATGGCGAGCCTGCGGTTGAACTCACGGAAAGGGATGGAACATGGGAGCCGGTGAATGCCCTCGGCGACGCTGATGACAGCACTGTGGGTGACTGGACCTCGGAGGATGATGATGCTGACGTCGACGACGATGATGCTATTTCTGAATCAGAAGGCATGGGAGATGTCGGTTCTTGGCGCGAGCAACGAGCCATGGTTACGAGAAATGGAAGGAGCAATGGTGTGGCAAGATGGGAAGCTGCAGGTGCAATGGCTGCCGGCAGCGACAACGACAGAGGTTGGTGTGGTGATGCTTTCTCCTCGGACTCGGAACGAGCAAGAGAAGGTCATCGTGAGCAAAGATGGCAGCAAAGAAGCACCAGTGCAAGTGCAAGGAAGCAGGCCAGTGGGAGATGGACTGGCTTGAAGACCATAGCGGGCAGCCATGTCAGGCAGAGGGGCCGAACAGGTGCTGGTTCCTTCTCTGAATCTGAGGTGATCCGCGGTGGCTCCGAGCCGAAAAGGAGAGCAAGCAAGGGCAAGAGAGATGACACAAGGAATGGTGCCGGCAGGTGGAATGCTCCTAAAAAGGATTGGATGGCTGATGGGTTTGATTCAGAATCAGACAGTGGAAGAGGGAGGGAACTGGAACCAAGACGGGGAGCCAGAAATAAGATGAATGGAAGTGATGGTCTTGGAGGAAGATCGAAACCTAACTACAGTGCTAATGCCAACGGCGGGGAGAAGCTGTTGAAGTACTTGAGGGGTGACCCGCAGGCAAATAGCAACAATGGCTTTGCGGACGACTTGGAGGTACCTAAATGGAAGCCAAGAAGAATGAATCGAGTTAGGAACAACAATGGTGGCAGAGATGATGACATGGGTGGGAGATACAGACGAGGTGAGGATGGCAGAAAGGAAGGTGGACGTAATACGAGCAGGAATGGAGGACGACGGCTCTGGGGAGACGAATACTCGCTACGGCCAACGTCGGAATTGCGCGGCTCTTCGCCGGAGACGGGATCGGATGGATTGTAGGTAGCAGACAGACTGACATGGTCTCTTTGTACTAACTTTTGTAAAACTACACCTGTTGAAACATAATGTACTGATATTTAGCTTATTTTGCCGCAACAATGAACGTCTCAGCCAAGTTAGATTTAACGGAAACGAACAGGTAAGTGCAGGCAGCGCTTTCAAAATCAAATAAGCACATAAAAGATTCCCAGGATTCTTGAATTACATGAGCATTGTCAGATCCGGATACCAAGTATTAGCACAGGGTTCCAAGACAATAGTTGGAGGACCAGTGGGCAAGTCTACCTGGTCACAAATTACAATATGGTCATGGCTGACCTTATGAGCTCAAACTGTAAAAAGATCAACACCACCAGTGCTTGGTAAAGTTGCCTCCAGCTACTTGACCTGCAACACATAATATCACCAATTAATCACACAAATATTAAGCAGCTGTGTATTGGGTTATGATGAAAACCCAGAGCAAGCTAGCAGCTTGGCCCATGCAGACACAGAGATCGAGCGCAAAATAATCAAGCATAGAAATGTCAGAAGAAAAAGCATATTCATAACTCAGAAACCAGAAGGTCAATAACCAAATCATAAGGTAATTCGTTGGATTTCATTTGCAGAGAAGTGCTGCAAAGTTTAACCAAACCCAGCATAATATAAGCAAACACCCTCAAAACTAATATACTTGAAGTATGGGGAAAGTGGGCAAATATAAGCAATAAAATTTCAACCAACTATTGTGATTTTTGAATCTTGATAGATTTGTACATAAGATGGAGTCTGCATCTGATCTGCTTATAAGCTACTTTTTATTTCAGCAGAACATAACAAGAGTGCAATATGAATTGGAATAAACAGAATATTCTAAATTAATCTGAGGAGAATGTCATTATTTTAATAGGCATTATTAAGGGACAATAGAATAAATATATCAATTATGTAAAATAGGTACCACCTACCACTTAAGTTTAGTAGGGGGATCCAACTGACATTGAAAGAATATTATGTTTCCTTGTATATAGATAGTAAAATGTCATATACAACTAGACAAACACAGCTGATCCTGGATAGGCTTGAAATAAAGTATATCATGAACAGAATGAGTTTGTGTTGACCAATATGCGTGGTGGCTATTTAAAATTTAAAACGTACCTGAACAAAACATGTAATTCATAAGTAATGCAATTAATTATTCATAGTTTACATGCTAGGAGAATAAGAATACCAAGTACCAATTTGGCAGGGGAATAAAACTCCCTATCAGAAGACCTAGCTAAAGGTCAAGGTACTTGATCATTCTTGGTGCTCACTATATGCTGATTGATAAACCCAAAGGACATCTTCATAATTTTTAGCAGTTCTACAGTGATAAACCTCTAGGGAAAAAAACCCTCAGCCATATGTCTGCTTAAGATCATACAATGTATATGCACCTTACAAAATATTTCGAGCTATTAACCCATGCCTATGGTCATCTATTTCACAACATCTTTCGGCAGTTCAATACATGCCTCTCAATATGAATGAAAATTTAAATGACTGGAACATATATAGTGGGCAAGAAAATTTAAACCCTGACCTTAAGCCAATTTCTCTACTAGATGTTTTTCATTTCATAATTTATATATTCGAACTTTAGCTTGTATACAAAGAACTATTGATTGTTCTTAAAAAATCTAGGTACTGTTTGGTTCCCAATTTTGTAACATAACCGATTATGTTGAGGAAGAGATACACATACATGTGTTTGGTTTGCATCAAGGGGCAGTTTGGTTCAACTCCAGGCAAACTTGCCTGGGGTGATGTGCGTGGGCATCCGATTTCGGTCACCTGGGGTGTGGATCACTGCCTGGGCACAAGTCTGCTTGGGAGGGTCCGATCCAAACAGCCCCTAACTGTTATAGCTTTACAAGGAACCTGATGCCAGGCCTATTCAAGCCCGTTACAGCTCCTACTCGACTAGTAACACAAAATGCTACCTCCGCACTCGCGGCTCTCATCATTCTTCATACCACCCAAACCTTGCTTGAAAAGCAGAACAATGTCTCCAAGAGGGTCATGATTGTGCCATGGTAAGTGATTAATCTACATTCAAGTGAGCTGCTTCAGAATTGATGGCCATGATGCCACGGAAATAAGTTGGCAGACTACTAACTGCTGTACTAACTACCAGTGGAGAAGATAGATGTTTATAAGTTGCCAGTGGTTTGGCATTTCTCTCAAATCTGAAATATTTAAGCTGGTCTGTCACGACTGATAGATACAAGTGGAGAAGATAAATGTTTATGGATCGCACCCTTACTGCCTTACAGTCTGTGACATTGTGTCGCTAGGTCTCTGAAGAAGTCTATGTTTAGTGGTTTACTGGTTCCCGATCAGTATGTCAACATATGCTATTTGACCGAAGATGAATGCATACAAAACACTTGTGCAGGTAAGAGACGCGTTCTGGTCCCAAAGCTTTGGGGAACATAATCCGCGCAGGCTGATCACTTCAGTTCAGTTTAATCCAAACAGGGCTGTTGTGTCCAGTGTGCGAATTCATAACCCGATCTAAAGGAAACAATATAACGCAATCCTGAAAGGACAGATCTACATGAACAAACCCTATCAAATCCCTCCAAATGATCGTCCAATCCAAGCCTGACCAAACAAACTCATTTCGCCGGGTAAACAAGGGGACATGCACGTGTGGGGGCCTACCTTGGAGTCACGGATCCTGACCGGCGATCTAGTGGTGGTGGTCGCCGGAAGGGCGGTAGAGGCGGTTGTAGGCGGCCTCGCCGACGAGGTAGATCCCGAAGGCGACGATGGCGATGCCGAGCCCCGGTGTGGCGTGGCGCAGCTGGTTCCCCGCCAGCGGGTGCCTCCTCCACTCGTCCCTCCGCCGGAAAAACTCCCCAGTCGCGTTGAGTCCCTTCCCTCCGCTCGCCATCGCCTCCGCCTCTCTCTCTCTCTCCCAAATGTTCGAAGCAGGAAGATGGGGCAAATGGGCAACCACGCGCACAATAACCCAAGCCCAGGTGATATATGCAGCCCGGCCCGCCCGACCTGGGCTCACACGGCCCAAAGCCCCAAACCCTGCTGCCCGTGCGACCTGTTCCGTTGTGACAGCGCGAGTTTCTTCTCTCGGCTTCTTCTGGTTCAGACGTTCAGCAGCTCTATGCCTCTATGGCTCTATCTCATGGCGATGGCGACCTCGTCGGCGCCGCTGCTCCCGAAGCCCGCACTCCGAGCTGCGTTCTCTTCTTCTCTTCACACCCCGAATCCAAGGTCCAGGCGACAGAGAGCCACCCCCGAACAGCACGACCAACATGTCGACGGCAAGTGGCGGAGGCAGCCCAGGGGCCCGCCCCGGCGCGGCGAGGGAGCCAAGAGGCGCCTGCGCAGCCTCATCCAGCGCGAGGAGATCGACGACGCGCTCGCGCTCGTCGACTCCATGGCCTCCGGCGGCAGCGGGAAGTGTCTGCCCGTTGTCCCCTGCAACATCCTCATCAAGCGGCTGTGCTCGGGCGGCCGCGTCGCCGACGCGGAGCGCGTGTTCGCGACGCTCGGCTCCTCCGCCACCGTCGTCACCTACAACACCATGGTCAACGGGTACTGCCGTGCCGGCCGGATCGAGGACGCGCGCCGCCTCATCAGCGGCATGCCGTTCCCGCCGAACACGTTCACGTTCAACCCGCTCATCCGCGCGCTCTGCGTCCGCGGGCGCGTCCCTGACGCCCTCGCGGTGTTTGACGACATGCTCCACCGGGGATGCTCCCCTAGCGTCGTCACCTACAGCATTCTCCTGGACGCCACCTGCAAGGCGAGCGGCTACAGGCAGGCCATGGTGCTCCTTGACGAGATGCGCGCCAAGGGCTGCGAGCCGGACATCGTCACGTATAATGTCCTCATCAATGCCATGTGCAACGAGGGCGATGTTGATGAAGCTCTGAATATATTGAGCAACTTGCCGTCCCATGGATGCAAACCTGATGCTGTCACCTACACACCTGTGTTGAAGAGTTTGTGTGGCTCTGAACGGTGGAAGGAGGTTGAGGAGCTCTTCGCTGAGATGGCCAGCAACAAATGTGCCCCAGATGAAGTGACATTCAACACAATAGTCACTTCTCTGTGTCAGCAAGGCTTAGTTGATCGTGCAATTAAAGTTGTTGATCATATGTCAGAGCATGGATGCGTCCCTGATATTGTCACATACAGCAGTATTCTTGATGGTTTGTGTGACGTAGGGCGTGTTGATGATGCGGTTGAATTGTTAAGCAGACTGAAATCCTATGGGTGCAAACCTGATACAATTGCCTATACCACTGTTTTGAAGGGCCTGTGCAGCATAGAACAATGGGAGCATGCTGAGGAGCTCATGGCTGAGATGGTCTGCAGTGATTGTCCCCCTGATGAAGTGACATTCAACACAATAATTGCTTCTCTATGTCATAAAGGGTTGGTTGATCGTGCAATCAAAGTTGTTGAACAAATGTCAGAGAATGGTTGCATCCCTGATATCATCACATACAATTGTATTGTCGATGGTTTGTGCAACGAAAGGTGTATTGGTGACGCCATGGAATTGTTGAGCAATATGCAGTCCTATGGGTGCAAGCCTGATATAGTTACCTTTAACACTTTATTGAAGGGTTTGTGTAGTGTTGACCGGTGGGAGGATGCTGAGCAGCTCATGGTTAATATGATGCACAGTAATTGCCCCCCTGATGAAATGACATTCAATACAGTAATCACTTCTTTATGCCAGAAAGGATTACTTCTGCAAGCAATTGAAACTCTGAAGATAATGGCTGAGAATGGCTGCATTCCAAACTCATCTACCTATAACATAGTAGTTGATGCACTTCTGAAGGCCGGAAAGAGTCAGGTAGCCCTTGAGCTGCTGAGTGGCATGACAAAAGGCACTCCAGATTTGATTACTTATAATACAGTAATTTCCAATATTACCAAGGCCGGGAAAATGGAGGAAGCTCTTGATTTGTTGCGTGTGATGGTCTCTAACGGCCTTTGCCCAGATACGACTACATACAAATCTTTAGCTTATGGTATCTGTAGAGAAGATGGAACTGACAGCGCAATTAGAATGCTCTGCAGAGTGCAAGATATGGGCTTGTCACCTGACAGTACATTCTATAACGATATTCTTCTTGGTTTTTGTCAAAATTGGAGAACATATCTCGCCATTGATTGCTTTGCTCATATGGTCTCCAGTGGCTGCATGCCTGATGAATCAACCTACATTATACTCCTTGAGGCGCTTGCTTATGAGTGCCTTTTGGATGAGGCAAAACAACTTCTAGTCAACCTGTGTTCTCTAGGCGTTTTAGATAAGAGTTTGATTGAGGAAGAGAGCCACTATTCATAGACTGAACATGCATGTTAACCGTGTCGTGGATCCTTTCAAGTCACGAGGGATTGTGCATACCTTGTATAGCTTGAGTTCAAAATTTCCATTCACAAATTTGTTATCCATCTTTCACTTTTCACAGTACTACCATTCAATTCTCCCTTCCAACAGATGTTTGAGTTTCGTCCTGATTCAGTCATAAAAAACCTGTAGTTGTAACAATATGCTAATTAAACAGTAACACCCCCCCCCAATTTTTTTTTCTCCCTTTTCAAGTGCTTCTGTTCCAATCTTTCCTTCTGCCTTATTTGGGTGGTCGGGTCTAGCGGAAGCGTTAGGGCGCCAGACAACCTTTTGCTGCACGAACGTTCAGATATAGAATTTTGGTGGCGTATGGTGATGCTGTACAGGTGAAAAGTAAAGATATTTCTTGTTCGGCTGGCTGGTGGCTAGTGCTGATTTGTTGGGAGAGAAAAATACTGCTGGCTGACTGGTGGCTGATGGCTGGTGTTGAAATGATATGAGAGAAAAGCACTGCTGGCTGGCTGCCAGCCAACCAACCAGCACTTGCTACTCTTTTTTTGGGAATTGGGTAGCTTCTCATTACTCATGGGCTCATGATTCATCAGCAACAATTACACTTATGTGTTTTTGGAAATGAGCTCAGAGAAATCTCAGATCCTTCTACACACTCGCACCCAAAGGCTGCTAACTCGTGTGCAAACATGTTACATTCTCTAGGAATTGAAAAACATTGAAATGAACTGAGATTGACATACGCTAAGAATTTTCTGAGTGCAAACATGTTACACTTATAGGGAACGAGCGAGTGCTTGTTTGGTCAGTAGCACGAGTCGTTCGCTCGGCCACCCCGGGTTCGATTCCGGTGCCCGCGGTATTTTCATGCACAGTACATGAGAATGGGGAGTCTCCCCGGTTAAAAAAAAACATGTTACACATGAGTGCTCCTCCACCAGTCCGCCCACAGCCACTCCAGCAAAATCTTCTGAGTGGAAGTGTAGAACGCCTGCTTCACCGCGTCCGGTTCCATGATATTCCCGATTCCCAGGTTTGCAGCTGCATGAACTCCATGAACACACGCGATTACTCGGCTTGGAAAGCATCAAGCAGATGATCCACTCTGCCTCGTCCCGCAGTCACCACATCACCGTCGCTATCTCTGATCACATGCCCCCAACTTTCGCCTTTCGGACTTTGCTGAATGAGAGAAAGAAGCGTCACAGTTTAGCTTCAGAGTCCCCACCGGTGGCTTCAACAATCGCCCTCTCTGCCTTGTCTGGAGCAGTTGCTACTTGGTTACTGGCAAAGTAATGTGAGTGGTACATGTCGCCTTGCCTGAGCAGCGAAATGGATTAAATTGTTTGAGCTTGCTCACACGGGTGTTAAAAATGGCTAAATATACTTTTTGTATGGATTACGTCATTCTTTCTATCATTAAAATGATTTGCTCCAGGAGGAACTGTATACCCCGGTGACGGACTCAGCAGTGAAGCTCATAGTCAATTCTGCTCACTAGCTTCGCAAGTTCGCCACAATAACATGCTCAGGTCAGGTGATAAACAGGAGGAAATTATCATACACACTAAGCAGCACTTAATTACTGAACATGAGTTTCCAAACTCCAGCAGTTCATCCGACACTACGATGACAGCAGTCAGCCTGCTAACACAACACATCACCCACTAGCTACCATGTCCCTTACCAGTTTACAACACACGACGAGAGAAATACAACAGCCGGCACACGCACTGGTCTGCTAAACAGGTGAAGCGGTTCTAATGACACCGCTTCACTGCTCCTAATGATTCTAAATGCTTCCGTTAACTGGGAGCAAGTCCTGTCCCAGGGCGCCAGTCATTCCCGGCTCCGCTTGGTGCTGCAGCTGGGACACTTGTACTGCTTGATGTGCTCCGCCTTCGCAGGGGTGATGCGGACACACTTTCCATGGAACCACTTCTCGCAGACATCGCAGCAGATCCAGAACTCCCCGTTCGCATAGCTCTCCCCACAGGACCCACACAGGTACGCCTGGTCCTCCTCCTCTGCGTCCTCACGGCCGCTGTCCTCCTCTTCTTTTGGGTGGGCAGGCTTCACGGGCTTACTGTTAGAAATGGTCTGTTTTGATGGCTGCAAAAGATGGCAGGACAAACGAGCCAGGGGTTGCATCAACAGCATTAGCAAGATGTAATGCATATGGGATGTAGCACATATACACACAAAAGATATTTACTTACTTTAGAGTTAGATTTGCTGCTTTTGCTGCTGCCATTGGGGGCTTTCGATTGCTTCTTAGCAACCCCCGTCACAACTTCATAAACAGTGGGCAGGTTATTAATCATGGTGAAGAGCCTTCTCCTGAAATCCAAATGCCATCAATGAATTATCATCTCAATTCTCTTGTTCTCCAATAACTACTCCCTGTGTCCCAAATTATAGGTTGTTTTGACCTTTCTAGGTACATAGCTTTTGCTATGCACCTAGATAAAGCTATGTATCTAGAAAAGTCAAACCGACCTATAATTTGGAACAGAGGTGATAGCTTTATTTGGCTACAGAACGGATAAAAGCTGGAACATTTGATACATCTTTACACTAGAATTAGTGGATCCTACCCTAACAACTGCAAGATCAGTAAGCAATTCTATTTAGAAGCACAGATTCGATTTGAAACCTTAACAAGTTAAAATATAACACCACTACCATTTAATCTAGTAAAGAATTTTTTCTGATAAACTAAATAGTTATTACACATTTGGTGAATATCTCCATACAGATGCATAATAACTGGCTACATCTTTTTTAAAAATCACATAAATTTTCCAACAAGAGAGAAGTAGGGGCACCATGAGCAAAAGAATGGAAGATAGATAACTACAGATATAATAACAACAACAACAACAACAACAACAACATAGCCTTTTGTCCCAAGCAAGTTGGGGTAGGCTAGAGATGAAACCCAAAAGAGACGAGAAACAGGGAGACACATAAAGGGACATAAAGGGCACAAGACAAAAGAGGTCACGGTTCAGGCACGTTGATTGCTAATCTCCAAGCGCTCCTGTCCATAGCTAAATCCTTGGGGATATTCCACTCCTTAAGATCTCTCTTAACGGACTCGTCCCAAGTTAGTTTAGGTCAACCTCTACCGCTCTTTACATTATCGGCCCGCTTTAGAACTCCACTACGCACCGGCGCTTCAGGAGGCCTCCGTTGGACATGTCCAAACCATCTCAACCGATGTTGAATCAATTTCTCCTCAATTGGTGCCACCCCAACCCTATCCCGAATATCGTCGTTCCGTACTCTATCCCTCCTTGTGTGCCCACAACACCAACGCAACATACGCATCTCCGCTACACTCAATTGCTGGACATGTCGCCTTTTTGTAGGCCAACACTCAGCACCATATAACATCGCCGGACGAATCGCCATCCTATAGAACTTACCTTTCAGCTTCTGAGGCACCCTTTTGTCACAGAGAACGCCAGAAGCTTGACGCCATTTCAACCAGCCGGCTGAAATTCTATGCCTAACATCTTCATCAATGTCTCCATCCTTTTGTAGCATCGACCCTAAATACCGAAAAGTATCCTTCTTGGCCACCACTTGCCCATCGAGGCTAACGTCTCCCTCCTCGTGCCTAGTCGCGCTGAAATCGCACCTCATGTATTCGGTCTTAGTCCTACTAAGTCTGAACCCTTTCGACTCTAACGTGTGCCTCCATAGTTCTAACTTCCTATTAACCCCCGCCCTACTGTCGTCAACTAGCACCACATCATCAGCAAAGAGCATACACCAAGGGATATCACCTTGTATGTCCCTTGTGACCTCATCCATCACCAAAGCAAATAAATAAGGGCTCAAAGCTGACCCCTGATGCAGTCCTATTTTAATTGGAAAGTCACTGGTGTCGCCATCACATGTTCGGACAAACGTCATCACATCCCTGTACATATCCTTGATGAGGGTAACGTATTTAGTTGGGACTTTGTGCTTTTCCAAGGCCCACCACATGACATTTCTCGGTACTTTGTCATATGCCTTCTCGAGGTCAATAAAGACCATGTGCAAGTCCTTCTTCTGCTCCCTATATCTCTCCATCAATTGTCGTAATAAGAAAATCGCCTCCATGGTCGACCTACCAGGCATGAACCCAAACTGATTTTGGGTCACATGTGTCACTCTCCTTAGGCGATGCTCGATAACCCTCTCCCAGAGCTTCATCGTATGACTCATCAACTTAAACCCACGGTAGTTAGTACAACTTTGAACATCTCCCTTGTTCTTGAAGATAGGTACTAATATACTTCTCCATTTTTCAGGCATCTTGTTTGACCGAAAAATAAGGTTAAAAAGCTTGGTTAACCATACTATCGCTCTGGCGCCTAGGTATCTCCACACCTCAATGGGGATACCATCAGGGCCCATCGCTTTACCTCCCTTCATCCTCTTCAAAGCCTCTCCGATCTCTGCCTCCTGAATTCTCCTCACAAAGCGTCTGTTGGTATCGTCAAATGAGTCGTCCAACTCAAGGGCAGGACCCTCATTCTCCCCATTAAACAGCTTGTCGAAGTACTCTCTCCATCTGTCCTTGATCTCCTCATCCTTCACCAGAAGTCGATCTGTTCCATCCTTGATGCATTTTATTTGGTTGATGTCCCTTGTCTTCCTATCGCGGATTCTAGCCATCCTATAACTACAGATATAATAAATAGAAACTAAATGGAGATTACCTAACTAAGGGAACCCCATCTCCTCACCTAAAAATGGGACACCCTACAACTGTGGCATAATGGCAGGGAGCCTTCCACTGAGCACAGCCTTAAATACTCCCCCCTTTGCTCTGAACTCTCCCATTCCCTACATCATTTTCCTAATGCGCCACCACAACACTCTTCCCCACAAAGCCCACCGATCCCTCTCCAATCTCCAGTTTCCGCAACAGTAACTGATGCCTCCACAACCTGTGGAAGCAACATATGCCTCCTGAACCACTCCCACATATGCATCTTCCCAACCTATGGAAGCAACATATGCGTTTCCATGACAGCAACTGATGCCTCCACACAACCTGTGGAAGCAACATATCCATCTCCCCATGTAGCACCCACCAACCAGAGTACTAAACCCCCTGCCTCTTACCCCACAACACCCCCCCCCCCCAACAATATACATTTCCCCCTAGTTTGTGTCAAGAAAAATATTTTTCCAAAAAAAAAAGAAGAAATAAAAATATGAAAGTAAATATATGATCAAAGACATCAGAGTTTCATATTGCAACTAAAAGTATGAAAGGGAAACACAAGTACAGTAAAGAGGTGAGTAGAAGCAAAA
The DNA here is from genome assembly GCA_038087645.1 of Saccharum hybrid cultivar R570. Lineage (NCBI taxonomy): Eukaryota > Viridiplantae > Streptophyta > Magnoliopsida > Poales > Poaceae > Saccharum > Saccharum hybrid cultivar. The sequence continues at coordinate 706,641 of JAQSUU010000191.1, read as the reverse complement.
AAAAAAGGAATCAAACCTCTGCAATGAAAACAAAACACAAACCTGGCATCTTTATCAAATCCAAAGCGAGCTCCAAAGTAGAATGCAACAGACAGGAGCCATGCATCACTATGAACTGCAACTAGAGATAACCAGTCTTTTTCGATCATTCCATCACGGGCAAAGTTTATCCCCAACGCTGGTTCTGGAAGCTCAGGAGGTACTTCCTCAGCTGGAAGAGTGACCTCCCAAGTCTCATTTGGCAAGCCATAAAGGCACAAATTCTCTTTCTCTGGCACAAGAAGGAAAGCATTATGTCAACAGGACAAAACAAGGGAAATGGTATCTGATGTGTTCACGTCACCAGTTATGGCATATTACTGAACATCAGTAGACAGCAGAGCAAGGATGCTAGTAAAAAATGTTAATCAAGTAAAACAGATGCTGCAACAATGTTTTCTGATCGTCCGATTAATCGCGATTAATCGTCCTTAATGGTACTTAGCACTCGATTAGGCCCTCCAATCCGATCAGAGCGATCAGAAACCTGATCGTCCGATTAGGTCTCTTGGCCGATCAGCACTAAATAGGCAGATGGGCTACTTCAGTTTACTGGGCTATATTTATTTGGGCCAGGCCCATTAGGGTTTCTCTTATATACCTCACCCCCACTCTTTCTCTCCTCAGTCCTCACTCCCACTCCAGCCGTCAGCTGTGTGTGCAGCTGCTGAGCTGCATCTCTTCCCTGCTGCGTGCATCTCACTCCCTCCTCCCTCCCTTCCAGTTCCAATCCAAGCAGCCTGTCCGTGGATCTTCCCTGCTGCTTGCTGCTTCCTCCTCCCATCTGCTGCAGGGTCGCCTATTCTCTTCCCCACTTGCAGGCTGCAGGTCCAAGGGAGCACGAAGATGAGCTCCTCCTCTGAAGGGAGCATGAAGATGCTCGATGTCTACTATATAAATATATAGTATATGGTATATATACCATACATATATGATATATAGTCCTGCTATATGCCGGACGATTATATGGACGATTAGACCGACTAGAGGTCGATTAATCGTCCTGATCATCCTAATCGGTACCAGACCGATTAGGGACGATAAGCCGATTTAAAAACATTGTGCTGCAATGCCGACTAGAAGCCACTTTACTCATAACTGTTTTCCATGAATGTACGTCAGGATTAGTTGTGGTCATTGAGCAATATTAGGCCGGTCACCATTGATGTCTGCATCTGACTTTTATCTTGTCTCCACTTCACAGTTCACACTTCTTCCTACAAATTGTAATTCCTTCTACTAACATACGTTACTTTACTTCTCATTCCTTTTTCATTCACAGGAGGGCAACCTGGAAAAACCAGGTTACATGATATATCAAGTCAAAGGCACTAGATTAATTTAGTTAGCTTTTATATTTTTAATCAGATTTCAATTCTCACAGCAGCAGTAACAGATTTGTAGCTCAAAATGGCATCTATTTGAGGGTTTAAATGAATAGGTCCATGGTAACCAATGAGTACAATTCATCTCCACTGAGGCTGCAACTTTGAGCAAATACCGACATACACCAACGTGGGCCAAATGATCATGTGTCCCGTCAAGTGATACTGTACTGTGATTGGTCAATCCCCTTTATTACGTAACGTACATGGTCTGTTACGTACAACCCAAGCATTATGCATGAAAACCGAAATGCAAATTGGTCGATCACCTTCATTATGTATCGTGCATGGTTTTTTACGTTCAACAATCAACACAAGCATTATGCGTGTCAACGGAAATGCAAATGACCACAGCTGTAGCATATTCCAGGACTTTAAATTACCTAACCATGACATTTACCAAGCACTTCCTTTAATTGATGTACTCATCTATCGCAAGTTTCTTTAGCTTAAGGCCTTGAATTGATCATCTAAACACACTGGAGGGCGAAATCAAATTACAAAACATGTGTGGCAGTCACACTGAAACCTACATATCTGACAAAGTAAAGGCTAATCAGACCAACTATTCGTCCTTAAGAATCCGAAGAAACCCTAAACGGCAACCGGATCGAGCTCCATAAACGAACGCCGGATAGGCATATAGTGAAAGGCGAAGCTTAGCACGAAGATACGAGCAGCACAGACGGAAGGGAAAAAAAGAGGGGGAGGAACCAAGTCGGGCGCGTCACCTGGATCGCACTGCTGATAGAACTTCTCCACATCTGCGTGCACCACGGAAGCAGCAATAGCGTCAGAGAAGCATCCACAAACCAAGAGGACAAAGAGGAGGCGGCTGGAAATGCGTGAGGCTAGCTGACCCGTGGTGAGCGCCTTGACGATGCCGGCGCGGCGCGCGCGGAAATCGCGGAAGACATCCTCGGGGGAGCGCGTGTGGTGGTGCACCGCCGCAGCGCCTCCTCCTTCGCCGTCCATCGCCGGCCACCGTGTCCCTTGGCTAGGGTTTGGGGAAGCGAGGGCAGCAGTGGTGGTGGTGGACTGGTAGTGGAGGGAGCAGAAGAGGATTAGAGAAGGCGAGGACCCAGGAGCGCAATACCGCGGCGTGTAGGGGCCTGAGAGCAGGACGAAAAGGGTACGGATATTTTCCGACCGTATTCGAGACCAAATCCGTTTAGAGGGGTTTTAATCTGTCCGTATCTAAGTCCGGATATTTAATATCCGATACCGTATTCGTATCCGAATATTTAAATCACATATTTATGATGTCGATATCCAATCATATCATATCTGGCATTTTTTATACTATCCGTATTCGAATCCGAATCCGGACATAAATATGAAAACAAATACGATATCAGTGATATCCGTCCGTATCCGATCCGTTTTCATCCCTGCCAGAATAGGAGGGGCAATTTGGGAAAAAGCGGAATCCACGAGCTGCTCGTCGTCCAAAACATTTTCCACTTCGCTTTCAAGGAAGGGAGTAAAAGATAGTGGGCCCGTGAACTGGGCTCGGCTTTCGGCGTACTACAGAAGGCATGGGCCCACCTGGCTGATCAGGATTGGCTTGATGGACGTGATGTGATTGGGCCGGTTTTTTCTCACCAAATCATGGGCCGCATCTGCTGCAAACGAGCCCATTTGAGTTGCCTTCCGTGTTCCACTTCGCTTTGCCGGTTCCTCTTCTTCCGTCGCTCTCGCTCTTCGGACTACGGTTCAGCGAAGCAGCTAGGCAATCGTCAGTTCGTCACTGCAATCTGCAAATGGCGGAGGCGGAAACGGAGGCGGAGGCGACGGCGGGGCGACTGAGGCTGTACTCGCACTGGCGCAGCTCATGCTCCCACCGCGCCCGCATCGCTCTCAATCTCAAAAGGTGCGTGCTGCTCGCTGCTCGGCCACCGCTTAATCGGACTCGGCCCATCGTCTATTGGACGGATTGAGGGCATTCGGTTGGGTTGATTCGATGTGCGTGCTGTTTCTTTCTGCAGGTGTGGATTACGAGTACAAGGCGGTGAACCTTGTCAAGGGCGAGCAGTCTGATCCAGGTGCGTTGGTACTACTACTTACTTGTGGTACCTACTACCTTATGCTGCAATTGCTTGAACACCGAGTATTAGGTACCTGAACGAGCCCCTGCGATTGCAAATGTCATTTTGCTCGCCTTCACTTATGAGTGTGGTTCGGCTGTGTTAATTAAATTGTTCTAGACGATTTTGCAGAACAAAGCTGGTTGCAATAAGGTTATGCAGGGAGTCTTGGTTGGAAAGTCGCTAATAGGTTGATCTTTATGAGAAGCAGAATTCGTCAAGATTAATCCTATGAAGTTCGTCCCTGCGTTGGTTGATGGTGATTCTGTGATCGGTGACTCTTACGCGATAGCATTGGCAAGTATCGAGATTTTGCGTTTATTGTCTCACTATTGGCTATCACTTGATTCGCCTGTTCCTTTGTGGTTGTGGCTATGCAGTATTTGGAGGACAAGTACCCAGAGCCTCCTCTTATACCTCACGACCTTCAAAAGAAGGCTTTGAAACACCAGGTAATGATAGGTTCTGCAACCCCTTTTTTTCATGATTACGACCACATATTGTTGAAGGTGACATGACTGCTCAAACTAGCTGGTGGAAATTCAGGACAGAACATTGTTAATGTGAGGATAAAATAATAATTTGGCATGCAGACGAACATAATGAAGTGGCATGTTATATAGTAATTATGCAATTTGTTTACGAGTTGCTTTTTTGGGGTGTTTGATGCCTTTCCGAAAGACTTGGCTTCTTTTATACTCCAATCCAGACTTATGGAAATACTGCACCCTTCCATAGGCAGACTAATCTTAGGAGGTGAAGCCACTAAATAAGTAGCACAACAAAGGGGGCAAAAGGGGAATAATTCAGTTGCTTAATTCAATTGCAAGTATGGATAAATCAGTAAATATGGTTCATATTGAGCCTACATGTGGGGTTAGTCCACATGCTAGTGATGCAATGGAGCCATGGTATAGTGTTTTTCCTTTCACAACAAATCAGCGAACAATACTTTTCAGCCTGACTTTTCAGCGAAGCGAACAGGGCCCAGTGATATGATTGTTGGTGCTGAGTGTGCGGAAATAGAAAACATGACATTGTTTGTTCCGAATGCGTACAATATCATGAATTTTCATTATGGCCTGTGCTGCCTGCACATGTACGGAATGGATACGGACTCAACAGACAATGTAAGCAGCTAAGGGATAAAGAGTACAAATGCTAGAGATAAAGCACAGGTAAAACAATTACAGCTGGAGTTATTGGAGTCCATGCATGCTTGTGCAACTCCTTCAGGTTTTCCACATGGCAAGGCTGTTGTCAGGCAGCACACAGGCTCCTACAGCACAGGACACAATGAAATTCAAGTACTCCCTCCGCTCCAAAAAGAATGCAATTCTGATTCAAAGCTAGAATTGCATTCTTTTTGGGACTGAGGGAGTACATGATATTATATGCATTCAAAACTAATTGTGTTCCTGTTCTTTATTTCCACAGCTCAGCATCAACAGTCATGCCAAACAGGCATTTTCATATACCACTCATTTCCTTTTGGTTAAGATTGTCCATTGCCATTAGAGTGGATTGCAAAGTACCATCCATTGCATGACTAGCGTGCAGCACAAACCCATATTAGTTTAGCAAGGTGCGAAGGTCTAACCAGAGTCTGGAATAGCAAAGTGGTGTATGTTTTTTTTTCTTTTTCTTGACCACCAATTCATCATGCTTAACATGAACTTTTCTATCTCTCTATGGCAGATTGCAGGCATTGTAGCTTCTGGTATTCAACCTTTCCATAACCGCACAGTGTTGGTAAGTATACTGTACCTTATTTCTTGCCATATGTGATTATTCGTGTAGAAATAGATTGATCTGCGCACCTTAGTCGAGCTTTATAGTGAAATAGGATTCCCAGTTCCCCGCCTGCATTGTGCAATTATACAATTTCTTTTCTGCAGATTGATTCCGTGTTGAGACAACTTGTTTGTAAAATATACTGTACAGTTTGTTTAAAGAATAAAAGCTACTTTTTTAAAGAAAAAAAGGACAATTCCGGCCTCTGCAGCTGCACACAGCCAATTTTTACAAAAGTTTCAGCTCAATCGCTGATGAGTAAAATAGGGGAAAGAGCACACTCAATGACTCAAAATAGAAGAAAATCAAATGTAATGGGGACTTTATTTGATCCGTTGCTTGCATATTTGCAGAGGTTAATTGACCTAAAGGTTGGTGCAGGGGAGAGTGTCTTGTGGACTCAACAACAAACCGAGAGAGGTTTCACAGGTTGCTTAACAAACATAACCGTCCTTTACTGATTGTAGTAACTACTACTTTTGCTGCATTACTTTAATCAAGCAAAAAAAATTTCAAGAAAATATTGCTTGCCTTGCAATTCTGTTGTACTATGTCATTATAGAAATACACTCATAGTTCTCGTAGTTTAGTTACTGAATATATTGTTGCTTAACATTCTTTTTGTTTAATCCATATCGCTTTTGTGCATGTTTACTATTCTGTAACGTGCTCATTTTCCCTAATGGTTTAGCTATTGAGAACCTAATACAGCTAAAAGGCTGTGCTGGGAAGTATGCAACAGGAGATGAAGTCCAACTGGTATGTTTGCTCCCTAGATACTCCATTTGTCACCTTTTTTTCGAATGGGTTATTTTCCCATTGTAGTGAACTTTCCTTTGTAGCTGTTCTGGAGTGAAGTGGTATCATATTAATTTAATGGTTTAACCTAGTGTTCTTTTGGCAATCAAGTACTCACTGGTGATGTGTGTGTGAAGGAAAAAACAACAGAATTTTTTTTAAAAAAATGAAGAGGCGTCATCAGTTTTTCTCTCTCAAGACAAGTAAATTTTTTATGGTTTTTTGAAAGTTTAAGATGACAATGTTATTCCATGCTTATTCTAAAGCAGAGGATATGTGATTATGGGCTATTAACTCAAAATGAACATAAGGATAAGTTTTTTTTAGAACCCATTATGCGTGTTTTGGTACTTTTGTACAGGTGTAGTCTCTGAAACTATAAAATTCCTAGTAGAACAGCAATGCATTATGATAATTGATACATATTCCTGGTATTCATGCAGAATTAAAACGAGAATGTGTTCTTTTATGCCAATAAACCCGCTATTTGTCAACTCGCCGTGCTGTCTGTTATACGTTTGTTTACAAATACTAGGTTTATTGCCAATAGAGCCCGCTACCAGTTGATTCAATTGTTTTTTTATTTCTTCTTCACGTGCAGGCAGATGTGTTCCTTGCACCCCAGATCTATGCAGCCATCTTGAAAGGATCAAGATGCCCAAGAGGGGGGTGAATTGGGCTTCTCTAAAAATTAATTATAAGAATTAAATCCTATAAGTCAAACTTCACTCCTAGTGCCTACTTGTGTTTCTTGTGATTCTACCGATAAAAGTTTTGCACCCTAAGTTCCAATCCTAGACTAGCAAGGCAATTCTAGGAAAGTAAAAAAGCAATGAAAGTAATGCAAGAAAGTAAATGCTTGAAAGTAGGGAATATGAACACGGCGATGTTTTGCCGAGGTATCGAAGAATCGCCACTCCCCACTAGTCCTCGTTGGAGCACCCGCGCAAGGGTGTAGCTCCCCCTTGATCCGCGCAAGGATCAAGTGCTCTCTACGGGTTATTCTTCGACACTCCGTCGCGGCGAATCACCTAAAACTGCTCACAACTTGAGTTGGGTCACCCACAATCTCGTTGGATGATCACCAAACTCCCAATCACCACTGAACCGTCTAGGTGATGGCGATCACCAAGAGTAACAAGCTAGAACTCTCACTTGACCACAACAAACCTAATGAGAAGATGGATGCACACTTGCTTGACTCTTGTCACTAGAGAGGATTCTCAAACTTTGATTCGCAAATCACTATCCTCACTAGGGCTCTTGCACTCTCTTGCACTTCAAAGATGTTTCTCAGCTAAACAAATGAGCAAGAGACTAAAAGAGGTGGAGATGGTGTATTTATAGACCCCTCAAACAAATCCAACCGTTACCTTTCGAAACAGCCAGACGTGCACTGACCAGACACGCCTGTCGATATGATCGGACGCACCGGACAGGTGTAACGGTCGAATAACGGAAACCTGTGCTGAGTGACCGGACGCGCCGACCTGTGATGACCGGACGCGCCGGTCTGAGATGACCGGACGCGCCGATCAAGGATGATCGGACGCGTTTGATCATGCAAGAGCTGTCTGGAAAACTGACCTGACGCACCACCGCGTCCGATCATAGGTGACCGGACGCGTCAGGTCACCACGGGACCTTACTGGAACATGACCGGACGCATGACCGCGTCCGATCATAGGTGACCGGACGCGTCAGATCACCACGGGACCTTACTGGAACATGACCGGACGCGCCGATCATTTCACAGTCGCGTCCGATTACTCTGTTTACCCTTTGGAACACGTGTCAGACTGACCACCACGTCCGGTCCTCTCAAGAACCGCGTCCGGTCAGTCAGCTGAAAACGCAGTGAAGATTTAGTACTGACCGGACGTGTCCGGTCATGACTAGGACCGCGTCCGGTCATAGGTAAACAGCTCAAACGTCTTCTAAAAGCGATGCAACTTGAACCAAGTTGCTTCTAACTGAACTCTGAGCTTTTCTCGAGCTACCTAGTGCTAAGTTTGACAAGTGTGCACCACACCTAAACACAAGACTCACCTAGGTCAAGTTACTCGCTCATGCCCCTCTTCATAGTACGGTTAAACGAAGAAACAAAGATCCTAACGACTATTCCAGATGTATCTCAACACCTTGACATCCGGAACTAACCGTCCTTAATCTTATCGTTGATCCTTTGAAAACCAAAACGATTTCCATCAAGGGACATGAATACCATATTATCCAAAGCAGTTATTATTTCCATGACCTAACTTACCAACGTTTCTGTAAAACACACGTTAGTCATGATAATTATGTGTTGTCATTAATTGCCGAAACCAACACCGGGGCCTAGATGCTTTCAATCTTCCCCTTTTTGGTGATTGATGACAACACTTAGATTCAGAAGATATGAGTTGAGGTTTTCGATCATGCTTGGTTCACATAAACATAAAGCTGTAAGCACAAGGGGTTAGACAATGCTTATGTGTTCCAAGCCAACTGAGTGTACTCATAAGATAAAACATGAAGAGTTAGTACACATAGAACATAGCTCATATGAAGTCGGAGTAAGGCACGGAAGCACAACCTTATGAGCTATAAACAAAACAAGTGACATGATTTAAAACTGTGACTAGATAAACCACATAAGACCACATGTCACAAGAATGCAAATACCATAAAGTAAATATGATGCATGAGTGTAGCACACAAGAGAAGAACGAAAACCCTCTACCAAAAACTCCTCCTGAATCTACTCTCTCTCCCCCTTTGGCATTAACCGCCAAAAACTAATCTAAGGACCTGACGGGGGAACAGACGGAGTCGAGTCGGGTGCCGAGGAGCGTGTAGTAATCACAAACTGAGAAGTGTCTTCCTCGGACTCGGAGCTATCAGGCTGACCCTGTGAAGAAGCACGCGGCTGTAAAGCGGTCTAGGTCTGATCAACAGGAACAGGTACTGCCGAAGTAGCAACAAGTGAAGCAGTCTCTGTGACCTGAGCCTGAAGTGAGTCAAAAGCTGGGGGATCTGTCGAGGCAACGGACGAAGAAACTGTCTCTATAGTGCATGTCCCTGTCACAGGAGGAAACTCTGCCTCTGAAGCTGACAACCCTGATGAAGTAGCAAAAGTGGTGTGCGAGGGCGTCGGCTGACCAGTCAACTCGCTATATATGGCACTCAGATCAATGAAAGGTGTGCCGGTGAACATATGAGGGCGAGGCTGGTCTGAAGGAGTAAACTCCGTCTGAATGGGCGTGTAGCTCGGTGACTGGAACGACTGAGGAACCTGCAGCTATGGAGAGGTGAACTAAAAGCTCGGCTGATCCTGACTTGAAGGTCCACTGAAAGGTAAAGCTGAAGTCAGGATAGATGCAGGTGGAGGAACCCCAACTGTGACTAGGTGACGCAGGAGATCCAAGTACTGCTGCTGGCTAGCTGCACTCTGTCGCTGCATCTCATACTGCTGACGCTGCATCTCGACTTGTTGGCGCTGTATCTCAAGCTGCTGTCGCTGGAACTCATCCTGTCGAGCCTGTATCTATGCAAACGCAGCAGCTATGTCCTGAACCTGTCTCTGTAGCTGAAGCTCCTGTCGCTCCTGTGCCTGGGTCAGCCTCTCAAGAATAGCCACCATGGCTGGGTCTGAGCGGGAGGCTGAACCAGAGCCACCGGCCTCGTGGTCATGAGGCCGAGGAGACCGATACCTGGGGATGGGCTGATAATCCTCGTCAGTGCTGTCAGAGGCCTCATCCTTAGCTATATCAGCGGGCTGAGCGTCTAGATCTGCAAGCTCTGCCTCAGCAAGACCCTGTACGGTCGCATCCTGCTCAGCCGCTGTCTCAGGCACCTCAGGTCTCTCTGTCCTGGCACAGGGATCTACTCTCTCGTAACTGAAGCCCATAGCTGACGAATATCATACTCAGGAAAAATAGTAGTAGTTTCAGTTAACTCAGCACTAATCTCTGAAGGCAGCTCAAGTGCAGATCTGATGATGAAACAAATCCAATGAGCATAGGGTAGCTGACGGTGTCCCTTGAAGCCTTCTGCCAGGGTGTCCTCCATCTCACTAACCATAAGATCCTAAATGTTAAAAGGTGTCTGTGAGAGAAGGTGGTGAACTACCCATAGCTGCATTCTGGTCAGTCCCTCTCTATAACCAAGCCTAGGAAGAAGAGTACGCCTGACTATAGCATCCAAGACTTGGGCAAGCGGTGTCAAACTGGCAGGTGTGTGACGAGACCCTTCGCCAAAAGGCTCACGGAAGCAGGGTCGGATCAGATCAGTAGGTGGCACAGTACCACCATGAGGGCGTCTAGGTGGAGCTGTCTGACCGAAACAGAGCTGGTGAATCTTCGTGTCTGAAGCTGGGAGTCTGAGAATCTCCCGCACTCTTATGTTATACAGTCTGCGGTCGCGGCCTCTGAATGCAAAGTGTATGAACTCATGGGTTGGATCAATCCATAGTGAAGCATAGAATTCCCTAACCCAAGTGTCGCAGTATGCACCCGTCCGTCCAAGAAAATCTGACAAGCCTGGTAGATAGGACAGGTGCGGACGAAGCTGCTCACCCACTACCTCAACAAGTGACTCAATGCGACAGACCCTCTGTGGTCAAAAAGCAATGCCACTGTCAACAAGAGCTCTGTAAAAATCCTCCTATAGAGGAGTATAAAAACCCTCTGAAGCTCTGGAGTCCCTCTGAGGTGGAAACCACCGGCTGACCTCAACAAATCTCAAACTTTGCACCTGACGTGCAGTAGCACCTCTAACTCTGGGAGGTGGACGTCCTCCATGACGCTGGCCCTCTGGCCTGGGAGTCACCTGAGCCCGTGTGCGTGTGGAGCGGCGACGTGATGGAGTCTGAGCTGACTGCTCCTCTGTCCCATCTAGAGCCTCTGCAGGTGGATCAACTGACATAGTATCTGCATCCATTTGCACCTCTGTGCCCTCAGTGGTTTCAGTAGTCTCTGTACCAAGCTGTCGACCTTCAAGATGAAAGCGACTGTCGCCAATGCGTATACCACTGCTCCTGTCACCTCTCTCAGCTGCATCAGCTGCATCTGCTACTGCCTGAGCTATCTCTGTATCAGTAAGAGTCTTCTTTCTGGCCATAATCTTGATGCGCTTTCCACGCGCAACCTCAGACATACGAGGAAGACTGTTGTCCCCGTCACTAGGAGCACCACCAGCATTCTTGCAACGAACCATGCTGTCACACTGTCGGAAAATCTCTGAAAGATGATGTACTGACACTCGAGAGGCTTGGCCTCAATCCGTATCTGTAGGCTTGGCCTCGGATTCAACAGCTGAACAGCAGTCACCCCGACACACCGACAAAGTCGCTGAAAAGACGGAATAGATGGATCTACTATAAGCAACATATATGATCTAAAGGTACGAAACCCTAGAGATAGCAAGTATAAGATAAGATGTGAAACGAAACGCGATGGCTACCTCGGATCGACGAGAAAACGGTGTTGAGATGAGATGACCTAGGTCGCGAGACTTCCCGAAGCACCGGACGAGCGCTGATTTGCCGAAATAGAAGTCGATTAGGATAACGATAACAAAATTTTGGCAAACCCTAACACGAAGATCAAGGATGAGTGTAACCACCTCGGAGCGAAGACGTCGCGCGAAGAACTTTTCGACGACGAACGAAGAAGACGCCGCAGCGCGAACCCTAGGGTTAGGGCGACGCGCGGTGGCCGAAAATCGAGGATGGACGCGAGGACAGGGGCTGGCTGGAGGTCGTGCAGGTGGAGGAGAGCGTGACTTGGACGGCGGTGGCGGCGCAGGCGTGGGCGCGGCAGAGGCACGGCACGGCGGTGCGGGCGCGGCTGAGGCGTGGCGCGGCTGAGGCGTGGCGCGGCAGTGCGGGCGCGGCAGAGGCGCGACACGGCAGTGCGGGTGCGGCAGAGGCGTGGCGCGGCAGAGGGTGGCTGCGTGGGCGCGGTGGTGGTCTCCGGCGAGCTGCTGTGGCGAGCTCGTGGCGAGCTAGGGCAAGGTGGCGGCGGGTGAGGGAGAGAGACGGAACGCGAAAGGTTATATGAAGGATTAGATCCGCTCGTCACGCGATGACCGGACGCGGTCGTCGATATGACCGGACGCGGAGATGCAACGTCCGGTCATATTCCAGCAAGCTCCTGGAATGACCGGACGCGTCCGATTATCCATGATCGGACGCTGACAGCGTCCGGTTTTGATTTGCCCGGAAGACTGAGATGGATGACCGGACGCGATGGTGGTTACCGGGACCGGACGCGGTGGTCAACAGGGGCGCGTCCGGTGCAGCGTCCGGTCACTGGATCAGGAGATGGTTTTTAGGATGACCGGACGCGCTGGTGGTCGTCGGGACCGGACGCGGTGGTGAAGCATCACTGCGTCCGGTGCAGCGTCCGGTCCAGCGTCCGGTCACTGTTTTTCGCCCTTCTTCATTCCGAACTTCGACGCGACTTCTCCCAATCAAGTTTCAATTCAAAGAGACACAAATAAACACCAATTGGAACATGATATGAGTGACCTCACTCAAACCCTCAAGTTTCTCAAAATAGTTTGCCTTAGGCTAATATTATTTTTAGGAAAATAGGCAACAAACACCCGAGGAGCAACGTATGGCCATGCAATAGAGTTTTTTGAACCTTTGGGAGCGTCAAAATGCTCTCTCTATCCATGGACGAACACAGAGGTTGCTCAAAGCTTAACCAAAAAGAAACGACAAAGCAACAACCATGCATATGCAATGCAAAACAAGTAAGTAAGGCTAGGTTGCTTGTCAAGTTTGATCCACGGTTAGGCTTTTCACTCCTCCAAAGGAGGGTTATCGTAATCGTGTTAGCTAAGCCCTAGATGCATTGCGGGTAATTAAACATGACATATATCACAATGCAATGCAAGGGACAACACAAGCTCATTTTTTAAAGTTACTAGAGTCAAGCACATTGAGTTCACTTCTCAACCTACAGAAGGTAGCTTCATCTAAAGGTTTAGTGAAGATATCCGCTAATTGATTTTCGCTTCTTACACCTTCTAGTGATATGTCATTTTTAGCAACGTGATCTCTTAGAAAGTGGTGGCGGATATCAATGTGCTTGGTGCGAGAGTGTTGTATTGGATTATTAGCAATTTTAACTGCACTCTCATTGTCACATAAAAGCGGCACCTTTTCAAGAACAACTCTATAGTCTAGGAGGGTTTGTTTCATGTATAGGATTTGTGCACAACAAGCCCCCGCGGCAATGTATTCCGCCTCGGCGGTGGACAAAGTCACACTATTTTGCTTTTTAGATGACCATGATACTAAGGATCTCTCAAGCAAATGACATCCTCCGGATGTGCTTTTTTTATCAATTTTGCAACCGGCATAATCCGAATCGGAGTAGCCAACTAGTTGGAATCTAGCTCCTTTGGGGTACCATAGTCCGATGCTTGGAGTATACTTAAGGTATCTTAGGATTCTTTTTACGGCACTTAGGTGAGGTTCTTTAGGGCACGCTTGAAAGCGAGCATACATGCACACACTAAACATGATGTCGGGCCTAGATGCGGTAAGGTACAACAAGCTACCAATCATAGAACGGTAAAGAGTTTGATCGATTGGTTTACCTCCCTCATCTAGGTCCAGATGTCCATTAGTTGGCATTGGGGTCTTGATTGGCTTGCATTCTTCCATCTTAAATCTTTTGAGAAGATCCTTGGTATACTTTTCTTGAGAGATAAAGATCCCTTCTCTCATTTGCTTGACTTGAAACCCAAGGAAGAATGTTAGCTCACCAATCATTGACATCTCGAACTCTTTTGACATCAATTCACTAAATTCTTTGCAATAGTCTTTATTTGTTGACCCGAAGATGATATCATCAACATACACTTGATAAATAAAGATCTCTTCTTTGAATTTCTTGGTGAATAGTGTGGTGTCAACCTTCCCAATAGTGAAGCCCTTCTCTATGAGGAAGTCCCGGAGGCGCTCATACCACGCTCTAGGGGCTTGCTTGAGCCCATATAGCGCCTTGGACAACCTATAAACATGATTAGGATATCTAGGGTCTTCAAACCCGGGAGGTTGTTCAATATAGACTAGTTCATTTATGAAGCCATTTAAGAATGCACTTTTCACATCCATTTGATATAGTTTTATATCATGATGTGATGCATATGCAAGAAGGATATGGATGGCTTCAAGTCTTGCAACGGGTGCAAAAGTCTCTCCAAAATCAAGACCTTCAACTTGAGAGAACCCTTTTGCCACTAGTCTTGCCTTGTTTCTTACCACTACCCCTTGATCATCTTGCTTGTTGCGGAACACCCACTTGGTTCCAATGACTCTTGCACCTTTTGGATGCTCTTCAAGTGTCCATACTTGATTGCGGGCGAAGTTGTTCAATTCTTCATGCATGGCATTCACCCAATTCGGATCTTGAAGAGCTTCTTCTACATTCTTAGGTTCAAGACAAGAGACAAAAGAGTGATGTTCAACAAAAGAATTAAATTTTTGAGATCGAGTCATTACACCATTTGTAGGACTCCCTATGATGAGATCTTATGGATGTGTTTAAAGTAGGGGTGAGTTTCTTCGATCAACCATTTGAGGAGTGGGATGAGGAGCATTAACATCTTGTGCTTGTGCCTTGGCTTGATGATGAGAGACATGGGTGTCTTCATTTTCAACTCTCATTCTTGTCATCATCTTGAGGCACATATGATGAAGATGGTGGATTGACAATTTGTACATCGTCTTCATCATCTTTAGGCTTGATGTCACCCACCGGCATGTTCTTCATGGCCTCCCTCAATGGTTCATCACCTACATCATCACAATTCTCAATTGCTCCTTGGGAGCCGTTAGATTCATCAAATTCCACATCATATGTTTCTTCAACCAAACCGGTGGCATGGTTAAATACTCTATATGCTTTGGACTTTGATGAGTAGCCAACAAGAAAACTAATATCACAACGTCTTTGGAACTTCCCTAGGTGTTGACGCTTCTTGTAGATATAGCATTTGCAACCAAACACCCGGAAGAATGAGACGTCCGGCTTCTTTCCATTTAGCAACTCATAAGGGGTCTTGCAAAGGAACTTTTGTAGGAAGAGGCGATTTGAAGCATAGCATGCGGTGTTGATTGCCTCGGCCCACAATTTCTCCGGTGTGTTGTACTCATCTAGCATTGTTCTTGCAAGAGTGATCAAGGTCCGGTTCTTTCTCTCAACTACACCATTTTGTTGAGGAGTGTAGGTTGATGACACTTCATGCTTGATTCCAATTTCATCACAATAGGCTTCAATGTTGGTGTTGTCAAACTCTTTCTCATTGTCACTTCTAATCTTTTTTATCTTGACTTTAAATTCATTTTGAGCTCTCTTTGTAAACTTCTTGAAGCAATTTGCTACTTCGGATTTGTCATGAAGAAAGAAGGTCCAAGTGTATCTTGAGTAATCATCCACAATTACTAGGCAATAGAGATTTCCACCCAAACTTTTGTAAGGTGTAGGACCAAACAAATCCATGTGTAGAAGTTCTAGTACTCTTGATGTTGACATGTAGGCTTTGGTTGGATGAGTGTTTGCAACTTGTTTACCGGCTTGACATGCACTACAAGGTTTGTCCTTTTCAAACTTTACATCCTTTAAACCTCTCACTAATTCTTTCTTCAATAGCTTGTTGAGAGTGTTCATTCCAACATGAGCAAGCCTACTATGCCAAAGCCATTCAAGTGTGGTCTTGGTGAACAAACATGTCATCAAGTTTGCATCTTCGAAGGTGAAATCAACAAGATAAAGATTGTTATATCTAAAGCCCTTGAAAATCACTTGCTTGTCATCTATCTTGGTAACAACCACTTCATTTGGACCAAATAAGCATTGGTAGCCAAGATCACAAAGTTGCCCAACGGATAGTAAGTTGAAACTCAATAAAGCAATATAGAGCACATTTGAGAGAGAATGATCATTTGATATTGCAACATTGCCTATACCCTTGACTTTGCTCTTTGAATTATCCCCAAATGTGATCTTGTCTTGACATATCCCATCCTCTTCAAGTGAGGTGAACATACGAGGATCACCGGTCATATGTTGTGTGCAACCACTATCAATCATCCAATGAGATCCACCGGTCTTGTAGTTCACCTACACATAAGAGATCAAGCCTTTTGTTTAGGGACCCAAACTTGAGAGAGACCCTTAACTTTTTCAACTAGTGACTTGGCAACCCAAATTTTCTTTGGCCTGTTCTTGTTAGGAGGACCCCAAGAACATGACTTTCATCTTTCCACTTGAGTCCTTTCTAAGCATGTAGTGAGCATTGAAAGCAAAGGGTCTAGCATGCTTGGGCAAGGGTTGTGGTGGTGGGGTTTTGCACTCATGAGCAAAATGGCCTTCGTGTTCACACTCAATACATCTCTTTGGCTTGGGCTTTGTCTTGCTTTGTTGTTGTTTTGCCTTTACCTTCTTTTCTTGATTTGCCAAATAGCTAATGCCACTCATATCCAACTTCATGACGGTGTTCATGAGTAGCTCACTTTGTAAGTGTTGGCCTCTTGTGAACTTGCTTAGGCCGGTCTTGAGATGCTCTTTCTCTTACTTGAGCTTCTTGTTTTCTTCAATGAGTGACTCATTTGAAGCTTGTCTCTCAAGAGCCATTAACTTCTTGTTCTCAACTTTAAGCATCTCATTTTCACTCTTGAGCTTGACATACTCATCATAGTCATTTGCCTCAACCACACTCTTGCCTTTGCCGCTAGAGCCTTGCTCAAAGTTCTCAACAATCAAGTCATCACATGATGTAGCTATATCAATCTTAACAATTTGGTTAGTAGCATCATGTGTCTTAAGAGCAAGCTCATTAGCAACAATAAGAGTGTTATAATTAATTTTCAAGGTGGTGTACTCTTCCTTTAGCAAGTTTAGTCTAGTGATGAGTTCATCATGCTTCTTCTCAATTTTATCATGTTTATCTCTAAGCTCCTTGTTAGAAGTTTTAAGCTCTTTGAGAGAAGAAGACATAGTTTTATTTTGATCTATGAGCTCATCCCTAGTATTATGTGCACTTTCAAGCTTAGATGAGAGTGATTCATTTTCATGTTGAAGCTCATCATTTTCATTTCTAGTCCTCCTTATGATTTTAGAATATTTATTTAACAATTTTACTAGTTCATCATAATAGGGGGCATCATATTCATCATCACTATCACTGTCATCATCATCACTATCACTATTTTGTACCTTTCGATCACCCTTTGCCATAAGGCATAGATAAGTAGTAGAAGATGATGGTGAAGATGGCGGTGAAGGTGGTGATGAAGATGTCGGTGAAGATGATGATGGCCCAATCATAAGTGCGGCGATCTTTTCTTTGTCATTGTCACTTTCATCGCCGGAGGACTCACATGATGATTCAATGTCGGTGAGCCAATCACCAACAATATAGGCCTTGACTCCCTTCTTTTTCTTGTAGAATTCTCTTTTCTTGCCATCTTTCTTCTTGTATGGCTTGTTCTTTCTTTTGTCATCTTCATCACTTTAATCATCTTTCTTGCCCTTGTACTTGTTCTTGTACTTGTCTTTTGGAGGCTTTGGACATTGATGAGCTAGATGGCCAAGTTCTCCACAATTGAAGCAATCCATTTCGGAGATTGGCTTCCTTTTGCTACTTGGGAATAATTTCTTCTTCTTGCCATCGAACTTGATGCCACTCTTGTTGAGCTTCTTTAGCATCTTGGTGGTCTTCCTTATTATGAGTGCAAGTGATTCATCATCAATGTCACTTTCACTAGTGCTTTCTTGCACAATCATGGCTTGGGCCTTCTTTTTCTTTTCATGACTAGCTTTGAAGGCCAAGTCTTTCTTCTTGGAAGATGATGAGCCCTCTTTCGGAGTGATGTGCATGTACATCTCATGTGCGTTGATCTTCCCCAATACTTGAGTTGGTGTTGCGGTGGAGAGATCACTTTGGTGAAGTACGGTGACAATGTGTCCATACTTCTCAACGGGAAGGACACTTAAGATCCTCCTTGCAACATCTGATTGACTCATTTTAGTGAGTCCAAGAGTATTTAGATCTTCTACAAGAACATTCAAACGAGTGTACATGTCGTTAGCACTTTCTTTAGGAAGCATCTCAAAAGAATTAATTTTCTTTAAAGCAATATGATAGCGTTCCTCACGCTCACTCTTAGTTCCCTCATAGAGAGCACAAAGATTTTCCCACAATTCGTGAGCGTTTTTGGCATTTCGTACACGACTAAAAATATCTTTGCCTAGTGCCCGGTAGATTATATTTTTCGCTTTTGCATTCCACCGGTCGTATTTTTTCTCGTCACCACTTAGGTTAGCGGGATCCCTTATAGGAGGAAGCCCTTCGGTTGCGGCTCTAAGGCACCCAACATCTATGGCTTCGAGGTACGCCTCCATACGAATTTTCCAATATGGAAAATTGTCTCCCTCAAAAGTGGGAGGTGGTCCTTTCCAATTAGACATCTTGCTCTAGGCGGTAAAGCCTAAATTAAGAGCAACACAGCTTCGATACCAATTGAAAGGATCAAGATGCCCAAGAGGGGGGTGAATTGGGCTTCTCTAAAAATTAATTGCAAGAATTAAATCCTATAAGCCAAATTTCACCCCTAGTGCCTACTTGTGTTCCTTGTGATTCTACCGATAAAAGTTTTACACCCTAAGTTCCAATCCTAGACTAGCAAGGCAATTCTAGGAAGGTAAACAAGCAATGAAAGTAATGTAAGAAAGTAAATGCTTGAAAGTAGGAAATAGGAACACGGCGATGTTTTGCCGAGGTATCGGAGAGTCACCACTCCCCACTAGTCCTCGTTGGAGCACCCGCGCAAGGCTGTAGCTTCCCCTTGATCCGCGCAAGGATCAAGTGCTCTCTACGGGTTGATTCTTCGACACTCCGTCGCGGCAAATCACCCAAAACCGCTCACAACTTGAGTTGGGTCACCCATAATCTCGTCGGATGATCACCAAACTCCCAATCACCACCGAACCGTCTAGGTGATGGCGATCACCAAGAGTAACAAGCTAGAACTCTCACTTGACCACAACAAGCCTAATGAGAAGATGGATGTACACTTGCTTGACTCTTGTCACTAGAGAGGATTCTCAAACTTTGATTCGTAAATCACTATCCTCACTAGGGCTCTTGCACTCCCTTGCACTTCAAAGATGTTTCTCAGCAAACAAATGAGCAAGAGACCTCTAAAAGAGGTGTAGAGGGTGTATTTATAGACCCCTCAAACAAATCCAACCGTTACCTTTTGAAACAGCCAGACGCGCACTGACCGGACGCGCCTGTCGATATGACCGGACACGCCGGTCAGGTGTAACGGTCGAATAACGGAAACCTGTGCTGAGTGACCGGACGCGCCGGTCTGAGATGACCGGACGCGCCAATCAAGGATGATCGGACGCGTCCGATCATGCAAGAGCTCTCTGGAAAACTGACCTGACGCACCACCGCGTCCGATCATAGGTGACCGGACGCGTCAGGTCACCACAGGACCTTACTGGAACATGACCGGACGCATGACCGCGTCCGATCATAGGTGACCGGACGCGTCAGGTCACCACAGGACCTTACTGGAACATGACCGGACGCGTCGATCATTTCACAGTCGCGTTCGATTACTCTGTTTACCCTTTGGAACACGTGTCAGACTGACCACCGCGTCCGGTCCTCTCAAGAACCGCGTCCGGTCAGTCAGCTGAAAACGCAGTGAAGATTTAGTACTGACCGGACGCGTCCGGTCATGACCAGGACCGCGTTCGGTCATAGGTAAACAGCTCAAACGTCTTCTAAACACGATGCAACTTGAACCAAGTTGCTTCTAACTGAACTCTGAGCTTTTCTCGAGCTACCTAGTGCTAAGTTTGACAAGTGTGCACCACACCTAAACACAAGACTCACCTAGGTCAAGCTACTCGCTCATGCCCCTCTTCATAGTACGGTCAAAGGAAGAAACAAAGATCCTAACGACTATTCCAGATGTATCTCAACACTTTGACATCCGGAACTAACCGTCCTTAATCTTATCGTTGATCCTTTAAAAACCGAAACGATTTCCATCAAGGGACATGAATACCATATTGCCTAAAGCAGTTATCATCTCTATGACCTAACTTACCAACGTTTCTGTAAAACACACGTTAGTCATGGTAATTATGTGTTGTCGTTAATTGCCGAAACCAACATCGGGGTCTAGATGCTTTCACATTGAACGCACTAAAATTGATATGGTATCGCCTTTCCTCTTGTTATACAAATGTAAATCATTGTTTCGATTCTTTTATCAAAGAACTGCTAATGAAACTTGCCTCTTTTCCGCAGTCAAATTACCCGACGCTTGCTAGGCTTCACTCGGAGTACATGGCACACCCTGCATTTGTAGCAGCGCTCCCTGGCAGGCAACCAGACGCCCCTTCCTCTTCCTAGGAACTGCACGCTGTTTGCTCCGTCGTCCTAGTGTATTGTTCCTCTGAATATATAGATTTGGAGTTGTTCCGGTTACTTCTGTAAGAATAAGTACAGGATTTCCTCTGCAAAGTGCAAATAATTTTGTGATTTCAGAGACTATTGGCATGAAGCATCGTTCTAGGTCTGGTCGTCTTCATGTGGCATGCACTTCGTCTTAAAAAGCAAGACGACTTTTATGCTGAAATAACAATTCTCGACTAAAAAAATGGAAGAGGTGCACTGTCAGAAAATTGAGCCCTGAGAAATGTGATTAAGCGCCACTTGCAAAAAGGGTACGAGATCGTCTAACTGCAACGTGCAGTCAGCAAATCTGTGTCGTTAGCGCATGATCGGACGATGCGCTCGGAGCCTGCAGGTCTGGTGAAAGGTCTTGATGGCTAGAGGGGGGGTGAATAGCCTATTAAAAATTCTACAACGACAAGCTAAACAAGTTTATCAATATAACAAATAGCGAGATGTGAGTTTTGCTTAGCCTATGGGTGTTTGCAAGCCACCTATCCAATTCACAATTCTAGTATTTGCACTCAACCGCACAAGTCAAACCGAGAAGTTAAGTACAACTACAACTAGCAAGCTACACAAGAGAACTACTCTAGCTAAGCTAACTAGCTAGCAAAGATAACTAAGAAATTAATACAAGAGAGATAGGAGGGTATCACCGAGGGACGAAGTATTGAGCCAACCAATATGATCAACAATGAATACCAAGATAACCAAACACCGGGATCAATCAATCACAATATGAAAGTGATGACACGAAGATTTATCCCGAGGTTCACGTGCTTGCCGGCACGCTAGTCCCCGTTGTGTCCCTCTTCACCACGTGGTTCGGTGGCTAATCGGTCTCACACCGAGCCTCTCAAAAGGCACCACAAGAACCTACCAAATGACAAAAGGTTGCAATGACACGAGCAATATACTAACGTTGCCTTTGGCGCTTCCCCGAGGTAGGCACAAACCCCTCATAATCACCGTAGGTGGCCAAGAACAATCACCAACTCTTGCCAACGCCTCCAAGCTGCTCCAAGCCGTCTAGATGGCGGCAACCACCAAGAGAAACAAGAATCCCGCAGCAAATCAACCACCAAGTGCCAACTAGATGCTATCTCACAATGCAAATGCACTTGGATCACTCAATCTCACTTCGAATATGCAAAGAAGCAAGAGAGATGAGTGGGAGGGGAGTTGCTTAGCTCAAAGTGCTCACAAGTATGTCAAATGTTCGAGAGAGAGAGCCTTGAGCCGTCCAACGAGTATTTATAGACGTACCCCTTCGAATATAGCCGTTAGAAACTTGAAACAGCCGAAGTCGCGTTGACCGGACGCGCCGGTCCAACTGACCGGACGCGCCGGTCGCGCAACGGCTAGTTTCGCGAAGCACCGACCGGACGCGCCGGTCACGACCGGACGCACCGGTCCCGTAACTGACCGGACGCGCTGGTTAACCCTGAGCCGCGCACAACGAACCAGCGACCGGACGCGCTGAAGAACTGACCGGACGCCACAGTACCCGCGTCCGGTCGGAGTCCAGTAAGCTCCCTGGACGACCGGACGCGTCCGGTCGTCTGTGACCGGACGCGCCTCGCGTCCGATCAAACAACTGAAAAACGCGCAGACACTGGACACTGACCGGACGCGTCCGGTCAAACAGTGACCGCGTCCGGTCCAGCGTCCGGTCACCACTGTGACCCCCATTTGCCTCTGTTTCTCTTTCCGACTTCCGGCGTAGTGGAAAATAGGCATTTCATTTCCCCAAAATTGCCTGAATCCCGCGCTCGCACGCTCGGCGGGAGGGAGAGAGGAACCAAACCCTCTCTACCGCTCAAACTCCACCGCCGTCGCAAATGTGCTAACATCACCAAGTGATCTCGTCATGTGTGAGTGTGTTAGCATTTTCACAATCATTTTTCGAGGCGATATTAGTTCTATCCAAATGCATATGATCATGAAATGCACATCTAGAGGCACTTAGGAGTTCAATAGCCGCGTCATTCCCCTCTTTATAGTACGGCTATCTATCGTATAATGTAACCACACCCACTAGGTGTCTTGATTACTAAAACACAACCCTTAAGCATATACCTTTGCCTTGATTACGTAGGGTTGCGTCCAAATCCAAGTGTGGCCATCATGATCACCATGTCCATCTTGCCACCAACCTTGGAGTGTACTAATCCTCATATGCTACATACAACTTAGGCATGGGATTAGTACTTAGGCATTGTCACTAATTACCAACACCAAACATAGGACTTTCATCTGGCTGTCACGCTCCTCCTCTACCGTCTGGGTCTCGGCAAGAACAACTCCGTGGCTCTCCTTTTGGCCGTCGTCTTTTCCTTTTAGGCGTGAGTTCCATCTCCTTTTCCCGCGAGCGAGGGGAGGGTGAGGCGTCGGCGATGGGCTGTTGCTTGGGTTGTCTTGCCAGGAACATGTTCGCAGGTCTGCAGTAGCCCTGCTAATGGGTCGGGTGGAAACGGGTTTTATGGGTTGGGTGCTGGCGTGGGGTTTGTTTGGATGGGTTAGAACGGGTTGCATTATCTAGCGGGGTGGGGTGGGTCGGGTTAACAACAAATGCGGGTTGGGATGGGTTGGGACGGGTTTGAATGGGTTGCAAATTCGCGCGACCTAATTCACACACATGCTTGAGTCGTAGTCGCATCCTTTGCCTGAGCAGTTGACCTCTCATCTGCCGAGCCGTCGATGTCGCACCTGCAGCCAGATGAGCGGACCGCGAGCATCGCCACGCAGTGGCTAAGCGGACGAGCAACGCCGGCGCGTGCAATCCGGGACTACCCGGCGGAGGCGGAGCTAGAGTCGAGATCTTCGTGCCCGCCGCACTTGTCATGGGCGGGGAAGGTCGCGTATCCCATCGCCGTGCCCGAGCCTATGAATCAGGCTGTCTGCTGGTGCAGTAGTGTGTCCATGGCGAGCCCCGACGTGCGGCTGCTGTGCCTCGGCCTTAGCAGCGTCAGCACGCCAGCAGCCAGGCGCCCAGGCAGTGTCCAAGTCGCATCCAGAAAAGGGCCTCAACAGATGAACCCGTGTCGCAACGACCATGTCTAGCTGCGCTGCTAGCGCAACCCCAATTGGCTTCAAATTGCTTCTCCGCCATGGCATGCAGGACAGCACGCACAAGCTCAGCAGCATGCCAGCATCCACTCCGGCCACCGGCAATTCGTCGATTTGGGTTAACCCACCTGCATCGGGGCGGGTCCTTTCATTGATGTTTTGGGTTGGGTTGGGTTGCTACAACAGGTTTAACAGCTATGGGTTGAGACGGGTGTGGGGCGGGTTTTGTCCCATTAGCAGGGCTAGTCTGCACTTATGGATGCAAGCAGGCAGACAGCCCGCAATCCGTCGCATCTGAGAGGTCCTTGTTTGGTTTTGGTAATTGAGTGTCAACCTTAGGTGGACTAATTGTGTTTATGTGAGATACACAGGGAATTAGTCCATAGATGATTGTGTCATGAAGGAGCTCATTGCATATGAGACATGACATGGAGTCATGTGACCAAGGTGGCGAAGGTCAAGATGAGGCTTGGCTTGATGGACCGGTTGCAAGTGTGAAGGGCAAGTCGGAGGCTTTGGAGCGATGGACCGCGTGACGGTGAAGCTTGAGCATGACTTGGCGCCGATGGACCGACGCAACGGTGAAGAGCAAGTGAGGTCAAGATCGATGAACCAATACGGTCATGTGATGATATGAAGTGGATCATATCATTTGTGATATGGTTGGTGCATGTGTTGCATCAACATCGGAGGAGATGGAATGGAATGCGCAAGGCAAAGGTATAACCTAGGGCATTTCCATTTCACCGGTCATAGGTGTGTAGAGAAGTTTATGACCGGGTTTAGGATAGATGGCCGTACTATCAAGAGGGGCAAACTTGTTTGCATATCGGTCATCTAGTGCCACTCGTGTGATCTAACTATGCATCGTTGCTAGGATCGAGTGGCGTGGCAAGTTGAGTGGTTAACTCCTTCGGTAAAATGTTTGTGAAAATGCTAACACACGTGCACAAGGTGTTCACTTGTTGGTGTTGGCACATTTGCGAAGGCGTTGGAGTTTGAGCGGTAGAGAGGGTTTGGGTTCCTCTCTCCCTCCCGCCGAGCTTTGCGAGCGCGGGATTCAGGCGTTTTTGAGAAGTTGAAATGCCTATTTTCCACTACGCCGGAAGTCGGAAAAGAAACGAAGGCGAACGGATGTCACAGAGGTGACCGGACGCTGCACCGGACGCGGTCATGGTATGACCGGACGCGTCCGGTCAGTACAGCGCAGGCACGGGTGCTGGGGTTTGCAACCGGCGCGTCCGGTCACTCGCGGGACCGGCGCGTCCGGTCAGGTGTCCAGAGGAAGCTGAGTATGATCGGACGCGAGGCGCGTCCGGTCACGCATGATCGGACGCGTCCGATCGTTGAAGGAGCTTACTGGACTCTAACCGGACGCGGGCACTGTCGCGTCCGGTCATCGCAAGGAGCGCGTCCGGTCGTTGCGTCGCGGGCGCGTGGGTCAGTGCGATCGGCGCGTCCGGTCGGTTGAGCAGCGCGTCCGGTCATAGCGTTTGACCGTTGGCACGCAGTGACCGTTGGAGGATCTAACGGTCGCATTTGAAATTTGAGGGACACATGGACGTCGCAGGGCGACCGGACGCGGTTGAGCGCGTCCGGTCAGTTACGACCGGCGCGTCCGGTCGTTCCGAAATCTGCCCAGTGAAGGGGTAACGACTCTATTTGACCGTGGGGTTATAAATAGATGCCTTGGCCAGCCATGGCTGGCAGCTGAGCACACTTTGGCCTTGGTGGCTTATGTGGTAGTGCTTGGAAGCCCTCTAACTCACTCATGCTTGATAGTGTTCATCGAATCAAGTGAGAGAGCGATTCTAGTGCGTTGCATCGAGAGGATTGCATCGAGTGGCACTAGGTGATCGTGTTGCAAGCCGGTGGTGCTTGTTACTCTTGGAGGTTGCCACCTCCTAGACGGCTTGGTGGCTTGCGACTCCGTTGAAGCACGCGTGGAGATTGTGCGTGGCTCCGGAGGAGGATTTGTGAGGGGGATTGTGCTCACCCCGCGGGGATCGCGAAGAGCAACTCTAGTAAAGCTCGTGGCTTGGAGGATCCCCATCTTGAGAGTGGATGTGCGGCACCCGCTGAGGGTTTGACTCTTGATAGTCAATTAGCTCGTGATCCATCAAGTGGGTGTATCGCCACAACGGGGACTAGCTTGGTGGCAACCAAGTGAACCTCGGTGAAAAACCGCCGTGTCAACATTGTGTACATCTTCTCGGTGGTTTGCTTTCGATTCACAAGCTTGTATTTACATTCATATACTTGTGCTTGTGTAGTTGCTCTTGTAACTAGTTTGCTTGTGTAGTTAGCTAGTTACCTTCTTGCTTGTGTAGCATAGAAGTAGCTCCCGTTGCGTGGCTAATTTGGTTTGTGTAACCTTGTTAGTCATATTGCTTAGTTTGTGTAGCTAAGTAATTTGCGCTCTCTAGTTTGGCATTAGTTGCCTTGCTATTGAGCATTGCTAGTGAGCATAGGTGGCTTCGTGCTTTTGCTTACTAGAATTTTGTAGGAGCTCCCCGGCTTTGCTAAAGTACTAGTGCATAGGTTTGTGTGACCTTGCTCTAGAATTGTTTAGGAGAGCTCTTGCTAAGGAAAGCACCTTAGTTACATAATTAGAATCTTTGTGAGGTGCTTGTGAACTTAGATAGAGGGGTATAGTCTTGGCTAGACCGATAGTTTTAATTCCGCATTTGTTTCGGTTTGCCGACGCGATTAATTTTAGAAAGGACTATTCACCCCCCCTCTAGTCCGCCATCTCGACCCTTCAGCATCACCTGCATGTAGAAATTTATTGGTCTGCAGGAGCCTACCAGGTCTTTTTTGCTAATCGCCAGCTCCTGCTGGGCTTTTTTTTGCTAATCGCCAGCTCCTGCTGGGCTTTGCGGGCAGAGGGAAGGGGGCCAGCGGGTGTCTGTCGGAGCCTTCATGCCGAAGCACTGTGTGTTATCGTATCGTATCACGCTTACGAATCCACGAATCACAATGCAGTTCGAAGCAAATACTAAACAAATTTCCTTGCAAACCTTTTCCTCTTATCCAAACTATCTTGGTTCTCTGCTGTAAAACCGAAATTTCCATGGAAAGAGCGAGACGGCGCTGTGGCTGATGTGGTTGGCAGGAGATGCGGGCGACGCAGGCAATGCAGGCAACGCGGGTTCGCTAGCCTGCTAGGCTTTGCAGGCCGCCTATTTTTTCCTGCTTCCTAAAGCGCTGGTCTCCGCAGGTGTCTGCCAACGCCATTTTTTGCAGGCGGGCCTGGCGGGTAGCAGGCCATCCTGCACCTGCTTGCATCCCTATCTGCACTCCGTCTCTCCATGTGTGTTTAGATTGCATCAAATTACCAAATTTACCTCCCAAATTTCACTATGCAAAAAGAAGATTCCCATCACATCAAAATGTCGGCACATGCATGGAGTACAAAATGGAGATGAAATCAAAAACTAATTGCACAGTTTTTGTAAGTGCATTCGCCCCCGTTGTGGGTTTTGGATAATTAATGACAATCAAATTAGGGACTAACATGTCTATCTAAGTGAATATGCAGGTGTTAGTTCAATGAAAGAATTTATATGGTCACATTTGGTGATGTTAGCACCCTCAATTCCTTTGGCTGGAAAGCATTCTGTCTCAAGTGGGTCGATTAGATCTTATCTTTTGACTTGAGTTATAGGAAACACCGCACTATCTAGAGGGATACAAATTAGGCTATCTAGAGGGAAAACTTGTGCTCAATTTATGTTTGTTTAAGCGTTTGAGAGACACCTTTGCACTCACGGACACTTAGAGAAGTGTTTTATGCCTAGGAGTACCGGTAGGCATAAATCCCGCCGGTGTCAGCGCCTTAGTTCTGCGAGTTTTTGCTCTAGCGGTAGTATCGGTGGTTGACCGGTAGTACCGGCCATTGACCGGTGGTACCGGTGAAAGTCCGGTAGTACCGGTAAGTCTTTTTCCCGCAAAACTTGTCTTTGCCAAAATCTGTACTACCGGTGGTACCGGTCGTTGACTGGTAGTACTGGTGAAAAACCAGTAGTACCGGTAGGCTATTTTCTCGCAAAGTCTCCAGCAGGTTGGCTGTAACGGTCGGAACCCTTAGGACCGGTAGTACCGGTGGGTACTCACCGGTAGTACCGGTACCGCTTCGAAGATAAGAGTATAAATAGCTCTCCCCTTCATTTCTAACCGTTACCTATGCCATTTACTCCCACCAACCTTCAGACAAACAGCTCTCAAGCATTGTCTCACCCTCTCTCTCTTCCTCTTTGCTCTCAAATCTAATCCCTTGCAAGAGCTGTGCAGAGAGGAGAGATTTAAGAGTGGAAAGCTTCGTTTCACATCTTGAGCACTTGGTTCCCCTCCTAGTTGGCTTGGTTTGTGTTTGTTACTCTTGGGTTCTTGGAACCCTAGCCGGCTAGGTGTTCTTCGTGGTTGCCCGTGTTGTTCTACTTGTGAGGGCACCCCGAAGTGTTTGTATTACCCTTGTATTCTTAGTGGAAATCTTGGGCTAACCTTTGTGGTTGCTTGAGGGAGGCAAGGAGGTGGAATAGACTCCGACCTTAGTGGTCACCTCAACAACAAGGACGTAGGAACTCCTTTGTGGGGTTGCCGAACCTCGGGTTAAATCGTGTGTCCTGCATGCTTGTTGTTGTTGTTGTTATTTGTGTTCACTTGAGATATTACTTGTTCTTTGTGTTCTCCCTGTTTCATATCTCTTTCATAGGTTGTGGGTGCTCGATCTACTACTTGGTGAAGGAACAAGAAAGGAGAGTTCATAAACTTCATCAACATCATCTTCGGTAGTGGGGTAAAACTCAGATATGAAATCATAACTCGCAAATCTCTGATTTCTTAGTTTCAGTAGGGTACCGGTAGTACTGGTGGTCTGCGTCGGTAGTACCGGTGATCCCTCACCGGTAGTACCGGTCCAAACCAACCGGTGGTACCGGTCAGTGTTTTAACTTTCGCGTTGAGTTTTGAGTTTCAGGTTTTTAGATCCGCCTATTCACCCCCTCTCTAGGCCTATTAGATCCTTTCAATTGGTATCGGAGCAAGGTTTCCTCGTGTTTAGCGCTTCACCACGTGAGGAGAAAGCATGGCTACCTTTGATGATGACACCTTGAACAAGCTAGTTGAGCTGCTTGCCGGGAAACTCAGTGACAGGCTTCTAGAGCAACAAAAAGAGCAAATGAACAAGATGCAAGATGAGATGAACAAGTTGAAGGAAGTCGTAAGTAAGAAGATTGAAGATGTGGCAAGTGGTGGTAATGGAGATGGTGAGAATGAAGCAATCAAGACACCTAAAGGGTTTACTCGTGTTCCATATGAGTACTCTTCTTTTAGCAAATCCAATACACACTTGCCAACCATCAACCCCGGTAAACCACCTCAATTTGATGGAGTTAGATATACCGATTGGGCTCATAGAATGAAGATGCATCTTATTGCCGCAAGATGTTGGGAGATTGTGAAAGTGGGTGTTAAAGCTTTGGAAGAAGATGGTGAGTTGACAACCGAAGATTACCTTGACATATAATAAAATGCTACAGTTGCTTCCTTGATTCTATCATGCCTAAATCAAGAAGATTACAACAAGGTAAACGGCATGGAAAGTGCAAAGCAAATTTGGGATACCTTGAAGGTTTCATTTGAAGGTGATAAAAGTGTGAGAAAGGGAAACATTGAGCTACTTCAAAGCAAGATTGAGAACTTTGGGATGATTGAAGGTGAAACTACCCAAGCTATGTTTGATAGATTCATGACCTTGATCAATAGAATAAGAGCTCTTGGTGACACGTATTGGGATGACAACTCGGCGGCTAGAAAGTTGTGTAGAGTGTATAGACAAAAGAACAACATTCTTGCTTCGGTCATCATGGAAAGACCTAACTATGACACAATGACACCTCAAGAAATGCTTGCCAAGTTGAAACACCATGAGTGCTTAGAAGACGAAGCAAAAGAAGCATCAAGTCAAAAGAAGAATATTGCTCTCAAGGCATCTCATGGTAGAAGCAAGAAGAAAGATATTCATGATCCGTCAAGTGATGAAGAACAAGATGAAGATTCCGATGCGGAAGAAGCTCTATTAGTTGCAAACTATAGAAAATACTTGAAAAAGAAGAAGGAGAGGAAGAGGAGTGGAGCCAAACCATACAAGAAAAGATTTTGCTATGGTTGTGGAGATATTGGTCATTTCATTGCCGATTGTCCAAAAGAGAAGATGAAGCACAAGCACAACAAAGATGATGACAAGAAGCATAAAGGCAAGAAGAGAGGTGAAGCACATCTTGGTGAAGAATGGGAATCAAACGATGAAAGTGATGATTCAAATGACAAAGACAAGGAGAAGAAGAAGGGTGTAGCAACGATTGCAATTCAAGAGACTTCTTCCTCTCAACCCAAGCGCATCATCAACCATTCTTCGTCACCATAATTGTTCGTCGACTTATCTTTATCACCTAGGCTCTTCGAAAATCTCACCGACAACGACTACTACACTCCTACTTGCCTTATGGGAAAGGGAGAGAAGGTACCACACAACTCTCCGACTCACTCTAGTAATGAATATAGTAGTTGTGATGAAAATGATGATGAACTTGCAAACAACATGATAAAGAAATTCGGCAAATCGGCCGGCTCTCAAATAATAAAGCTAATCCATAAGCTAGAAAAGCGGGAAGCATGCATCGAGTCGTAAGGGAAATTGCTCCTAGTGTAAAGGGAGAAGAACCTTGAACTTGAAGCATGCCTTTCTAAGGAAAAGGAGGAAGTTGAGAAATTAAACAAAGAATTATCCTTAGCCAAAGATTCATATGAACGTTTGACTAAGGAACATTCTTTGGTTAATGACTCTTTAGCTAGTTTAAAGAGTGAACATAGCTTGGTTCAAGAAAGCCTCACAAGCTTCAAAGATAAATATTATACTCTTGAACTTAGATATGAAACTCTTTGGAATAGCACTTTCATCCATCCTAAGGAATCCGGTGATTCCAATGCTTCTACTAGTGGAGGATGTAAAAGATGTTATAATCATGATATAAGTGCTTGTGGTACTAACCTTGTTCAGCTAGAAAAGAAAGATAAGGAGATTCAAAGATTAAACATGGTTATCAAGAATGGTTGCAAGGAGAAGCAATCAACAACCATGTACAAGTCATCAAGACACCCCCTCATCAAGGAAGGACTTGGCTACAATAGGTATGATGGTAAAGCAAATGGAAGGAACATGATCAATGGAGTGCCTTGTGTGAGATTCAACAAGGGTGTGGCACTAGACGATCTTATCAACAAGGTCAACAACGTTGCCACTCCTTCAAGCACATTTGTCAAGACCAAGGCCAACAACAAAAAGAAGCAAGTGCTTACCTCCAAGCAACAAGTACCCATTTCACGAAGCTATGCTAGTGATTATATGTGTTGTTGGGGCAAGGATGGCAAGATTGTTGTGAAGTATGTTGGTGCACTCAAGAAGAAGCAAATCATGAGGAGTGTTTGGGTGCCCAAGACCTATGTGACTAACCCCTTAGGACCTAATTCAATTTGGGTACCTAAAACCAAGGCTTAATTTGTTTTTGTAGGAATACTCCTCCGGTGGAACAAGTTGGGTGCTAGATAGTGGATGCACTAATCATATGACCGGAGAGAAGAATATGTTCACCTCCTTTCAACCAAATCAAAGTACAAGTGAACGCATTGTGTTTGGTGATAATGGTAAAGGAGACGTCCTTGGTTTGGGTAAAATTGCTATCTCAAATGATAATTCTATTTCAAATGTATTACTTGTGAAAGGGTTAGGATACAATTTGTTGTCCGTTTCACAACTTTGTGAGATGGGCTACAATTTTCTCTTTACCAATGTGGGTGTGGAAGTCTCTAAAAGGAAGGACTCCTCCATTGTTTTCACGGGTCGTTTGAAAGGCAAACTTTATCTAGTTGATTTCATATCTAGTAAAGTGAAGCCAGAGACTTGTTTAGTGGCAAAATCTAGCATGGGTTGGCTATGGCATCGCCGACTAGCCCATGTTGGAATGAGGAACTTGGCCGACCTTCAAAGAGGCGAACACATCCTTGGACTAACAAATGTCTCTTTTGAGAAAGATAGGATTTGCAGCGCATGTCAAGCGGGCAAACAAGTTGGAGCCAAGCATCCCGTCAAAAATGTTGTATCAACAATGAGACCACTTGAGCTACTTCACATGGACTTATTTGGTCCCAATGCTTACATAAGCATTAGAGGTAACAAATATGGTTTCGTTATTGTTGATGATTATTCCCGCTTCACTTGGGTATTCTTTTTGCAAGATAAAAGTGATACTCAAGTAATCTTCAAGAAGTTTGCAAGAAGAGCTCAAAATGAATTTGAAGTAAAGATCAAGAAAGTGAGAAGTGACAACGGGACGGAGTTTAGGAACACCAACATTGAAGAGTTCCTTAATGAAGAGGGAATCAAGCATGAGTTTTTGGTTCCCTATACTCCTCAACAAAATGGTGTTGTGGAGAGAAAGAACCGAACACTCATAGAAGCGGCAAGAGCAATGTTGGATGAATACAAGACTCCGGACAAGTATTGGGTGGAAGTGGTCAACACGGCATGTCATGCAATCAACCGCTTGTATCTTCATAAAATTATGAAAAAGACCGCCTACGAGCTTCTTACCGGTAACAAACCTAAGGTGCATTACTTTCGAGTTTTTGGATGCAAGTGTTTCATACTTAACAAGAAATCCAAAAGCTCAAAGTTTACACCAAAGGTTGATGAAGGTTTCTTGCTTGGTTATGGTACTAACGAACATGGCTATCATGTTTTCAACAAGACCACCGGTCAAGTTGAAATAGCGATTGACGTGACATTTGATGAAACCGACGGCTCTCAAAAGGAGCAAGTCAATGTTGACATTATAGGTAAAGAAGAACCATCCTCTCAAGTGATCAAGAAGCTTGCTACTGGTGAAGTAAAGCCCGTTGAAGAAGATGATGAATATGAACAAGAGCAAACCATTCATGATCCGCATATGCATCATGGGTCAATAAATGTCCATGATGATGGTTCTACATCAAGAAATGGATATGATTCAAGTGTTCAAGTCATTCAAAATTCACCACAAGTCGAAGATAGCAACCAAGTTGATGATCGAAATAGAAATGAAGACAACTTCACACAAGATCTTAATCTTGACCTTTCAATCAACCAAGACAAGGATGATGAAGATGAAGGTCCAATCCAAAGGAGAACTCAAGTGCCTCACCCAAGAGTACATCATACCATTCAACGAGACCATCCCGTTGACAACATCTTGGGAAGCATTCAAAGAGGAGTCGTCACAAGGTCAAGGCTTGCAAGCTTTTGTGAACACTTCTCATTTGTGTCTCCAAAAGAGCCTAAAAAGGTTGAAGAAGCCATTGATGATGAGGATTGGATGATTGCAATGCAAGAAGAGTTGAATAACTTCACTCGTAATGAAGTTTGGACATTGGTGGAAAGACCTAAACAAAATGTGATTGGAACCAAATGGGTTTTCCGCAACAAGCAAGATGAGCATGGTGTGGTCACAAGAAACAAGGCGAGGTTGGTAGCTCAAGGATTCACTCAAATTGAAGGTTTGGATTTTGGGGAAACTTATGCACCGGTGGCAAGGCTTGAGTCAATACGGATCTTACTTGCCTATGTCGTCCATCACAACTTCAAGCTATATCAAATGGATGTGAAGAGTGCATTCCTCAACGGCCCCCTCTCCGAAGTAGTATATGTAGAGCAACCACCGGGTTTTGAAGATCCCAAGAATCCTGATCATGTCTATAAGCTCAACAAAGCACTCTATGGGCTTAAGCAAGCCCCTAGAGCTTGGTATGATTGTCTTAAGGACTTCCTACTCAAACAAGGGTTTGAGATAGGCAAGGCCGATCTACTTTATTTACTCACAAGTCAATAATGATATCTTTATTTGCCAAATATATGTCGATGACATAATATTTGGTAGTACTAATGTGGCTTTTTGTGAGGAGTTTAGTAGGATTATGACGAATAGATTCGAGATGTCTATGATGGGAGAGTTGAAGTTCTTTCTTGGTTTTCAAATCAAGCAACTCAAGGAAGGAACCTTTATTTGTCAAACGAAGTATACTCTTGACATGTTGAAGAAGTTTGACATGGAGAAAGCAAAACCCATCAAGACACCGATGCCAACCAATGGCATCTTGATCTCGACAAGGATGGAAAGGCCGTCGATCAAAAGGTATATCGTTCTATGATTGGATCCTTACTTTACCTTTGTGCATCTAGGCCCGATATTATGCTTAGTGTGTGCATGTGTGCAAGATTTCAAGCTAATCCGAAAGAATGTCACTTAGTGGCTGTTAAGAGAATTTTGAGATATTTAGTGCACACTCCTAATCTTGGCTTGTGGTATCCTAAGGGCTCCACTTTTGATTTACTTGGCTACTCCGATTCAGATTATGCCGGTTGCAGGGTAAATCGAAAGATCACTACCGGGACTTGCCAATTTCTTGGTAGGTCTTTAGTGTCGTGGAGCTCTAAAAAGCAAAATAGTGTTGCCTTGTCTACTACCGAAGCCGAGAATGTGGCGGCCGGTGCTTGCTGTGCCCAACTACTTTGGATGAAGCAGACCCTGAAAGACTTTGGTTGTGAGCTAACCAAGATTCCCCTCTTGTGTGACAATGAGAGTGCCATTAAATTGGCTAACAATCCCGTAAACCATTCTCGTACAAAGCACATAGACATCCGGCATCATTTCTTGAGAGACCATGAAGCCAAAGGAGATATCGCTTTACATCATGTGAGCTCCGAAAAGCAACTAGCCGATATCTTCACAAAGCCCCTAGATGAGTCAAGATTTTGTGCTTTGAGGAGTGAACTAAATATCATTGATTCTCGTAACGTGGCTTGATTTTTTTTGGACATATTTTGTTTGATTCTAGCTAGGCGAAAACTCTTTGAAAAAGTTTGGATGAGATTTCAAAATCTATTTTCACTTCTCAAGCATGTTCATAGTTTTGTGTTGTTTCTATGAAATCTGGACATGCTTGAGTTGGTTCTAGTTCATCATATATGTTCACCATCTCTCACTCACTTCTTCCTGCACTGGAACCACCAGTGGTACCGCCGGGTGATCGGTAGTTTTTTTTTCACGTCGCCTGGCTGCCGTTGTCGACCTGACCGGTAGTACCGGTGCATCTCCACCGGTAGTACCGGTAGTGTAAGTTGCGGCTGGGTATAAATAGGGGCTGTTACCTTTCTTCTCTCATTCTTCTTCCCCGTGCCCGCACCCTACCACCACTGACGGCGCCGCCCCTTCCAACCCCCCACTCGATCTCCCTCCTCCCTCCACCACTCTTACCGATCTTTGAGGAGAAGTTTCCCCTTGTCGTGGAGATCGTGTGGAGGTGCTTTGGAGTTGCCCAAACTTCTTCCTTTGCTGTGATTCGATCTTCTTTCATCTTCAAGCATGCAAAGAAAGAACCCCAAGAGGGCCGCTCGTCCCAGTGGAGGTGATGGTGGTAGTGCTTCTCGGCCTGTCCGTGGAAGGACTGCCGCTCGTCCCCGTGGAGGTGGTGGCGGCATTGGAGATGAAGATGATGTTGAGCCCCAGGGTGTGCCTGCTCCTCTCTCGAGTATGGGACGCCCCAATCCTCCGCGTCGTCATAGCGAGCAAGTGCAAGGTCAGCGTCCGGCAGGTGAGAATCCACAGCTTGCCGCTATGCAAATTGAGGGTCTCTCTATTGACCCTAACATTGTGGCTCAATCCCCCATTCAAATTGGTCTTGCCACTGCCAACCGGATGCTTTTATTTCATCAAAATGCAAATCCTCGTATGTCCGGTCCTCAAAATCAAGGTGGTTATCAACCCTCTCTTCCTGTTGATTATTCTAAGAGAGCGGGTGATTTAAGGGTGCAGCGCAGTGAGAATCCCTATCAGTTTATTCGCAATCCTAGTGTGGATGTTCGTTTTTGGAGCCGCATGCATTCAGATTATTATTACAAGGTTCTTTTCAAGAGTGGGCAGCGTGGCTCTTCTCCGCCGATATTCCAGCACAAGTGGGTGCAGCGCGTCTCTCTTGATAATTTGAACAATCCTAACATTCACCGTTTGGTTGCTGATCTTGATGCTTGTCGTCTGCTTCCTCTTATGACGTTCCAGCATAATTGGAATGATGAGATTATCTGTCAGTTTTATGCAACTCTGTGGATTGATTCTTAGAACCTTGTACTACATTGGCTTACCCAAGGCGTCCATTACAGATGTGATTATCAGACTTTTTCACGCCTTCTTGGGTTTACTGCTGAGGACAGGGGTGCTTCTAGTCTTTTTGATATTTTTCCAGATTCTGTCTCTCACGATGACTTAGAGGCTGCTGAGGTTTACAAGCCTGGTGCGACTGTTGATTTCACTACCACTCATTTGAAGCCGTACTTTTATGTCCTCAACAATCTCATTCGCCTCACCTTGGACCCGAAGATTGGAGATTCTATTCATCTCATGCTTGATGCTCCTAAGGTCCTTTGCCGTTTTGGCACTGGTGGTGATCGTTTTTCCATCACTGACTTCATATGGCGCAAGATTGAGCAGGCTGCAAATGATCCCCACAAGTCTGTGCCTTATGCTCCATATCTCATGTATATCATTGAGCAAGTGGTGGGTTGTTCATTCCATCACAATATTGTGCACAAGTCCTACTTCGTGCGTCATTTGGGCCCCAGAGGTATTGGTGGTGGTTCCGTTCCTTCTCCCACTCGTGGTCCGGCCACTCGTACTTCCTCCCGTGGTGCTTACCGTGGTGGTACTGCTACTGCTCCTACTCGCTCCTCCTCGGAGCGTCGTCGGCGTGGTGGCGGTGTCATCAAGTATACTTTAGGGAAGCTTTGGGAGGCCTTCTGTTACAAGGCTGAGAAGGATGATCGTCGCCTAAGGCGTATTGAGCAACACCTACAGATTGATCCTCCTGAGAGTCCTCTCCGTGAGTTTCGGGATCCCTTTGTCGAGTACAATGAGTTGTATGGTGCTCCCGTCTCTGGTCCTAGTGAGGAGGCTGGCCCGTCTGATGACCCTTGTGGTAAGAAGACAGTCCCTACATCACCAGGGTTGGTTGACTACTCGACCGACGACGACGACGACGACGACAGTGACGATGACCGTGACTTCTCGGAGCCTTATTAGATTTCGCTACCTTGGTCGTTTCCGTGCCTACCCTTTTTGGCATTTGATGCCAAAGGGGGAGTGTTAGGCTTATCATCTATGTAATAGGTAGTTAATGGTCGTGTAATAATTCCAAACCTTGTGGTGAACTATGTATGGTGGACTAAGAACTATTGGTGTGATGATGGATGATTGTAGGCTAATCACTTATGCTTATTTGTTATGTTTGCCTATGTTTGCCTAGATTTTTTTCTGATGTTGTTTGTTGGCTTAGTTTGGCTTTGTTGTTTTTAAGTCCTTTTCTTTCTACCTTAGCCTTTCCTGTGTTTGTGTGATAAGTCATGTCTCATGCATCACGTTATATTTCTTGTCATACACTTTTAGGCACCCCACGAATTGCAAAATTTAGGGGGAGCTTCCCTTATGTATGCATATTGATTATGATCAATGTTGAGATTCAAGTTCAATGCATACACTGAGGGGGAGCCTCTTGTAAAGTTTGAAATTCAAATTCTTCAATTCTTTACACCTTATGTAAGCCTAAGTTGGTTGTCATCAATTACCAAAAAGGGGGAGTTTGTAAGTGCATTCGCCCCCGTTGTGGGTTTTGGATAATTAATGACAATCAAATTAGGGACTAACATGTCTATCTAAGTGAATATGCAGGTGTTAGTTCAATGAAAGAATTTGTATGGTCACATTTGGTGATGTTAGCACCCTCAATTCCTTTGGCTGGAAAGCATTCCGTCTCAAGTGGGTCGATTAGATCTTATCTTTTGACTTGAGTTATAGGAAACGCCGCACTATCAAGAGGGATACAAATTAGGCTATCTAGAGGGAAAACTTGTGCTCAATTTATGTTTGTTTAAGCGTTTGAGAGACACCTTTGCACTCACGGACACTTAGAGAAGTGTTTTATGCCTGGGAGTACCGGTAGGCATAAATCCCGCCGGTGTCAGCGCCTTAGTTCTGCGAGTTTTTACTCTAGCGGTAGTATCGGTGGTTGACCGGTAGTACCGGCCATTGACCGGTGGTACCGGTGAAAGTCCGGTAGTACCGGTAAGTCTTTTTCCCGCAAAACTTATCTTCGCCAAAATCTGTACTACCGGTGGTACCGGTCGTTGACCGGTAGTACCGGTAGGCTATTTTCTCGCAAAGTCTCCAGTAGGTTGGCTGTAACGGTCGGAACCCTTAGGACCGGTAGTACCGGTGGGTACTCACCGGTAGTACTGGTACCGCTTCGAAGATAAGAGTATAAATAGCTCTCCCCTTTCATTTCTAACCGTTACCTATGCCATTTACTCCCACCAACCTTCAGACAAACAGCTCTCAAGCATTGTCTCACCCTCTCTCTCTTCCTCTTTGCTCTCAAATCCAATCCCTTGCAAGAGCTGTGCAGAGAGGAGAGATTTAAGAGTGGAAAGCTTCGTTTCACATCTTGAGCACTTGGTTCCCCTCCTAGTTGACTTGGTTTGTGTTTGTTACTCTTGGGTTCTTGAAACCCTAGCCGGCTAGGTGTTCTTCGTGGTTGCCCGTGTTGTTCTACTTGTGAGGGCACCCCGAAGTATTTGTATTACCCTTGTATTCTTAGTGGAAATCTTGGGCTAACCTTTGTGGTTGCTTGAGGGAGGCAAGGAGGTGGAATAGACTCCGACCTTAGTGGTCACCTCAACAACGAGGACGTAGGAACTCCTTTGTGGGGTTGCCGAACCTCAGGTTAAATCGTGTGTCCTGCATGCTTGTTGTTGTTGTTATTTGTGTTCACTTGAGATATTACTTGTTCTTTGTGTTCTCCCTGTTTCATATCTCTTTCATAGGTTGTGGGTGCTCGATCTACTACTTGGTGAAGGAACAAGAAAGGAGAGTTCATAAACTTCATCAACATCATCTTCGGTAGTGGGGTAAAACTCAGATCTGAAATCACAACTTGCAAATCTCTGATTTCTTAGTTTCAGTAGGGTACCGGTAGTATCGGTGGTCTGCGTCGGTAGTACCGGTGATCCCTCACCGGTAGTACCGGTCCAAACCAACCGGTGGTACCGGTCAGTGTTTTAACTTCCGCGTTGAGTTTTGAGTTTCAGGTTTTTAGATCCGTCTATTTACCCCCCCTCTAGGCCTATTAGATCCTTTCAGTTTTGTTGTACTTTGCGAGACGAACGTTTTAAGCCTAATTAGTTATTTTTTGGACAATTATTACCAAATAAAAACAAAATGCTACAGTGCTGCACAGTGCTCCACAGTATTTCGGCAAACGCCGAATCGGCGGAACTAAACACGGCCCTAATTTGTTTACCATCCTCTACTACGTCAGCTTGTGTTGGAATTGATTAAAGATCAACTTGGGTTCATCAGAAAATAGAATCAGGATATATGAGATGAAAAGAAGTGTGTAACCTATGCTTGTTTCTTTCTCCCCTACGCGGTCAGATATATTTTAGTTGCTTATTATACCATCACCAAATTAAATATTTTGTTTGTTATAGGGATGGGTTTCCTCCTAGTTCTTTACCTTAAGTTGGCATGGAATTCAGTAGTACAGACGAGGCTTGGATGTTTTGGCTTAGCTATCATGGTCAAAAAGGTTTTGAGGTTAGAAAAAGGTACTCAAACAAAAGAAAATCAAATGAAAAAGTTAGGTCATGCAGATTTGTTTGTGCGAATGAGGGTCACAAATTGAAAGATAAAATGGATCGATTTAATAAAGTCAAGCTGGAAGCATGCTTATGTATTTTCAAGAAAAAATTGCCGAGGACCCATCATTCCAATATGCATTGCAAATGGACCGGGAAAAAACAAATAGCTAACATTTTTGGATTGATGTTAAAATGCTCACTGACTATGTATATTTTGGTGATGTTGTCAACTTTGATACTACTTTTGAAACATAGAAGGAGAGTAGACCTTTTAGAGTATTTGTTGGGTTCAATCATTTTAGAGAAACTGTGATTTTTGATGCCGTTCTCATGTATGAATGTATGATGAGACATTTGAGTCCCAGACCTTCCTAAAAGCACATAATGGCAAGCAACCTAAAACAATCTATACTGATCAAGATGCAGCAATGGGAAAGCACACAGTGGGATAGTACAATATATATTGAAGGTGCCGTTCTTGATTTGATGAATATCAAGTCACTCCCGGAACAATATATATTGAAGTGATGGACACAAAAACATGCAGTGGGATAGTATAAGACAACCAAGGCCGAAGCATAATAGAGGTTCCAAAAATAGATAATATGCTTCGCTATAAATATATAACTCGCAAATTTCTTAATTTGGCACATCGAGCTGCGAGTCATCCATGGTGCGCCTTATTAGTAAACAATGCACTTCACCTGCTTAGCAAGCAAGTCAAAGAAGTCACGGGTTTTTCCTAGTGCAATGGATCTAGTCAATGTTCTCACAAATGGTTCTCCCCCAATTGATTTGCTGAGTATAGCAAGCCTAAAGAAAAAGGAGGTGGAAACTAAAACCTCAAAGCGAAGAAAAACTTGGCTTGACAAGAGATGCAAAGTTACAAATAAGGGAGGTAAGAAAAAGAAAAATGGTTCAAAGGTATGTGATAACACAAAATATATTTGATTCTCTTTCACTGTGTTCAATGAAAACATGTTCAGTTTTATTTCTTTTATTTGAAGGAAAAAGTAACTGCAAGTGCAAAATATTTATAATAGTAGTTCTTTGCCCATGGAAGAATGTCTGAACCATACATGGCCATCAATGGCAATCTATACAATTTGCATGATTTTGCTGTTTTGGATACAATCACAAGTTACGGTCTTGCTAGCTCTTGCACAAATTGCACTTTACAGGCAAGCTCTGCAGTTAGAGCATTAGAAATGGGAAAAGCTCTTGGGACATCAACCAGCTTGCTGAGCTAGGTCAAACTCTGCACGGGCGAAAGACGTGCAGAAGGTGGGCGATGTGGAAACGCTACGACGACGACACGACGCTCGGCGAGGGACGACGACGACGCGGCGCTCAGCGAGGAAGGCGACGGAGCGACGCTTGGCGAGGACGTTAGATGGGCAATTTGGGAAAGCGGAAATCAGGCTAGACGAAAAACTCGTAACTCTTTAATTCGCTCGGCTCGTGATTAACTCAGCTCGGCTCGTCGTATTTTTTTAATGAGCCAAACTAAAATTTTAGCTCATTAGAGATAATGAGCCGGCTTGAGCTGACTCACAAGCTGCTCGCGAGCCAAACGAGCTAAGACAATCAGCTGGCCAGGAGCCCAACTTCACTCAGCCTAGCGCACAAGTCCACCTCGAGTCGGCCCAAAAGCTAACCCTAACTTTGCCTCTCGCACGGTCGCACAGCCGCATCAAGCCTTCAGGCTCCAGCAGGGGCGGGTTTGGGCCTAGGGCCATGACCCTAGGCGTGGTCCAAAGAATCCCCAAAGTATATCTGGTTTTCTGACCCGATTTTGGTCATTGAGCCAAATATTCTATCCTACCGGCCCATTATAGAGAGGAGAGAGTCGATTGGCACGCGATTCGTGAGTGTGGCGTCCGCGTCCGACTTCCTAACCTGCTTCTCCTCTGTGAGACAAGAGACTCTGTAGTCCGAACACTAGCCGCCGGCCTCCGCCGGTCCTCCCGCTGGACGACATCCACGGCTCCACCCCACCTAGGCCTGGCCGCGACCGCAGGCTGTATCTGCACACTGCACGACGGCGACCCGGTGTGGCCGTGCACAGGCAGCAGCAGTCCAGCATCTCGGCGTCGGCGTGGCCCGGTGGCCGCGTGGGCAGGCAGCAGGCTGCGCCCTGCAAGCCGCACGCTCACGCCGCAGGCAGGCTACCAAGCAGGCAGCTCTGTATTGATTCATTGCCAATTGCACGCACACCTCCCCTGACTGGTAATTCCCCATTCCCATTCTCAAACAGATGGAGTAGAAAAGATGAAGATATTTAACTGAAGTTTTGATTAAAAAAGTTGCCTCCATTATCTCAAACTTTATGTTTTTTTATCAAATATTTTATGGATTTAAGTATGGAATTGAGATATCATCTAAACATATGCGCTTATAAGACATATGCGCTTATAAGCTAGTTTTGCTATCTATCGGTATCTTGATCCGGCGTGAGCGGTATTTTCACCCGGTGCGAACGGTACATGTGCTTTCAGAGTGGCCCTAGGCGTGAAAATCGACGAGCTCCGCCACTGGGCTCCAGCAAGCAGGCGGCACTCTAGTGATCTAGTCTCATCCATCTTGCAGGGCTAGTCCGCCGTCGCCCTGGTCGTCTACTCGTGCACTGCTCGTAGCCTCCAAGCTTGTGAGGCCACGACCATCCGCCGCCAAGCATCCCGTACGGGAGCAAGCTCAAATCATGCCTCAGTTTGTCTCCTCCTCTAATCATTTCGCAAGGAGGATTGGCATACTCTGCGTCTCTGCGGCGATCTAAGGGCCGGTTTAGTTCCAAATTTTTTTTAAAAAAAAATGGTCCTGTAGCACGTTTCGTTGTTATTTGGCAAATATTATCTAATCATGGTCTAATTAGGCTTAAAAGATTCGTCTCGTCCATTTTATCTAAACTGTGTAATTAGTTTTATTTTTTATCTATATTTAATGTTTCATGCATGTGTCCAAAGATTCGATGTGACGAGTAATCTGAAAAATTTTGCAAAATTTTCTGGGAACTAAACAGGGCCTAAATCCGGTAACCAGGACGAGGCACTGAACGGTGAGCTAGGCAAACCTTGGATTTGCTGTTTTTTTTGGTTCACTATTGATGTTTCTTCTGCAATGGCGAGATGCCGCAGCACGCCACGGCAGGGCAGATCATGCCAGCAAGCAACCCTCTTTCTCTGCCTCTTTTGAGTGGGTGAGCTCGTGAGCTGAAACGAGCTCGAGCTTCTAACGAGCCGAGCTGAACTTTGTAGCTCGTTTGTTTATCGGTACCGAGCTGGCTTGGCACCACGTCGTCCAACACATTTTCCAAGGGCAGTAAAAGGATAGTGGGCCCGTTAACTGGGCTCGGCTCCCACCTGGCTGATCAGGAAGGATTGGTTTGACGGACATGACGTGATTGGGCCG
The DNA here is from genome assembly GCA_038087645.1 of Saccharum hybrid cultivar R570. NCBI lineage: Eukaryota > Viridiplantae > Streptophyta > Magnoliopsida > Poales > Poaceae > Saccharum > Saccharum hybrid cultivar. Next base: position 663,799 of record JAQSUU010000191.1, on the reverse strand, counting down.
GCTTTTTCCTCACCAAATCACGGGCCGCATCTGCTGCAAACGAGCCCATTTGAGTTGCCTTCCGTGTTCCACTTCGCTTGCCGGTTCCTCTTCTTCCGTCGCTCTCGCTCTCGCGTGTTTCAGCGAAGCGTCTAGGCAATCGTCAGTTCGTCACTGCAATCTGCAAATGGCGGAGGCGGAGGCGACGACGGGGCGGCTGAGGCTGTACTCGTACTGGCGTAGCTCATGCTCCCACCGCGCCCGCATCGCTCTCAATCTCAAAGGTGCGTGCTGCACGGCCTCCGTTTAATCGGACTCGGGCCATCGTCTATTAGACGGATTGGGGGCATTCGGTTGGGTTGATTCGATGTGCGCTTATACACTTTCTTTCTGCAGGTGTGGATTACGAGTACAAGGCGGTGAACCTTCTCAAGGGCGAGCAGTCTGATCCAGGTGGGTTCGTACTAGACCATACTATTACTAGTAGTACGACCTACCTTATGCTACAATTGCTTGAATATGGACTTATGGAGTATTAGGTACCTGAGCTAGCCCGTGCGATTGCTAGTCTCATTTTGTTCGCCTTCACTTTTGAGCGTCGTTCGGCTCGGTTGACACCTTGATTAAATTGTTCTAGACGATTTTGTAGAATAAAGCTGGTTGCCATTAGATTATACATGGAGTCTTGTTTGCTTGTTTGGAAAGTCACTAATAGGTTGATCTTTATGAGAAGCAGAATTCGTCAAGCTTAATCCTATGAAGTTCGCCCCTGCGTTGGTTGATGGCGACTGTGTAATCGGTGACTCTTATGCGATAGCATTGGCAAGTATTGAGATTTTGCGTTTATTGTCTCAGTATTGGTTATCACTTGACTCACTTGTTCCTTTGTGGCTATGCAGTATTTGGAGGACAAGTACCCAGAACCTCCTCTTCTACCTCAAGACCTTCAAAAGAAGGCTTTGAATCACCAGGTAATGATAGGTTCTGCAACCCATTTTTGTCATGATTGCAACCACATATTGTTGAAGGTGACATGACTGCTCAAACTAGCTGGTGGAAATTCAGGACAGAACATTGTTACTGTGGGGATAAAATAATAATTTGGCACTATGCAAACAAACATAATAAAGTGGCATGTTATAGTGTAGAGCTATATTGTAACTATGCAATTTGTTTACGAGTTGCTTTTTTGAGGTGTTTCATGCCTTCCTGAAAGACTTTGCTTCTTTTATACTCCAATCCAGACTTATGAAATACTGCACCCTTCCATAGGCAGACTATTCTTGGGTGGCAAAGCCACTAATAAATAAGTAGCACAACAAAGGGGACAAAAGGGGAATAATTCAGTAGCTTAATTCAATTGCAAATATGGATAATTCAGTAAATATGGTTCATCATGAGCCTACATGTGGGGTTAGTTCACATGCTAGTGATGTAATGGATGGTAGTTTCCAACCCACTGTAATGGTTCAGACAATCTTGCCCAAAAGGAAATGAGTGATAAATGAAGATGCCTATTTCGAAGTGACATGACTGCTGATGCTGAGCGTGTGGAAATGCAGAACATGCCATTGTTAAATGTGTATGATATCATGCACTTGAATTTCATTATGGACTGTACTGCACTTGTACGAAGTGGATAAGGACTCAACAGGAATCTAACCAGCTAAGGGATAAAGAGTACAAATGCTAGAGATAAAGCACAAGTAGAACAATTGCGGCTGGAATTATTGGAGTCCATGCATGTGTGTGCAACTCCTTCAGGTTTTCCGCATGGCAATGCTGTTGTCAGGCAGCACACAGGCTGCTACAGCACAGGACACAATGAAATTCAAGTGCGTGGTATTATATGCGTTCAGAACTAACAGTGTTCCTGTTATTTATTTCCACAGCTCAGCATCAACAGCCATGCCACTTTGAAACAGGCATTTTCATATTCCACTCATTTCCTTCTGTTTAAGACTGTCCATTACCATTATAGTGAATTGCAAATTACCATCCATTGCATCACTAGCATGTAGCACAAAGCCACAAACCCATATAGTTTAGCAAGGTCCCAAGTTCTAACCAGAGTCTGGAGTAACATGTGATATGTGTTTTGTTTTGTTCTTGATCACCGAACTTTTCTATCTTTGTATGGCAGATTGCAAGCATTGTAGCTTCTGGTATTCAACCTCTCCAGAACCTCACAGTGTTGGTAAGTATGTCGTACCTTATTTCTTGGCATATGTGCTTCTTCGTGTAGAAATAGATTGATTTGTGCGCCTTAGTTGAGTTTTATAGTGATATAGGATTCCCAGTTCCCCGCCTGCATTGTGCAATTATACAATTTCTTTGCTGCAGATTGATTCCGTGTTGAGACAACTTGTTTGTAATACAGTTTGTTTAAAGAACAAAAGCTACTTTTTTTTAGAAAAGAGGATAATATCGGCCTCTACAGCCGCACACTGCCAATATTTTCAAAAGTTTCAGCTCAATCACTGATGAATAACATAGGGGAAAGTGCACGCTCAAATAGAGGAATATCAAATGTAAAGTTACTGTATGGGGACATTATTTGATCCATTGCTTGTCTATTTGCAGAGGTTCATTGACCAAAAGGTTGGTGCTGGGGAGAGTGTCTTGTGGACTCAACAACAAATCGAGAGAGGTTTCACAGGTTGTATCATGGTCATAACCGTCCTTTACTGATTGAAGTATTATTCTACTTTTGCTGCATTACTCTCATCAACCAAATTTGCTTTAAAAAAATATTGCTCGCCTTCGTTTCAAAAAAAAAAATATTGCTCGCCTTGTAGTTCTGTTGTATTACATCATTATAGAAGTTCACTCATAGTTCTCTTAGTAGTTTGCTATTTTGTAATGTGCTCGCTTTCCCTAATGATAGCTATTGAGAACCTAATACAACTAAAAGGATGTGCTGGGAAGTATGCAACAGGAGATGAAGTCCAACTGGTAGGTTTGCTCCCAAGATACTCCAGTTGTCACCTTTTTTTTTAGAATGGGTTCTTTTCCCATGGTTGTGAATTTGTCTTTGTAGCTGTTCTGAAGTGAAATGGTATCATATTGATTTAACCTAGCGTTTTTTTTGGGGCAATCTAGCACTCGCTGGTGATGTGTGTGTGTGTGTGTGAAGAGGGGGAAAAACAGAATTGAAAAAAAAATGAAGCAGCATCAGCAGTTTTGCTCTATTGTCAAGACAAGTAAATTTTTATGGTTTTCTGAAAGTTTAAGATGACAATGTTTATTTCATGCTCATTCTAAAGGAGAGGGTATGTGATTATGGGCTATTAACTCAAATTGAACACGAAGTTTTTTAGGAACCCATTATGCGCATTTTGTACAGTAGTAGTCTCAGGAACTATAAAATTCCTAGTAGAGCAGCAATGCCTTATGATATATATTCCTGGTTTTTATGCAGAATTAAAACCAGAATGTGTTCTTTTGTGCCAATAAACCCGCTATTTGTCAACTTGCCCTCTGTCTGTTATATAGGTTTGTTTGCAAATACTGGGTTTATTGCCAATAGACCCGCTACCAATTGATTCAATTGTCTTTTCATTTCTTCTTCACATGCAGGCGGATGTATTCCTTGCACCCCAGATCTATGCAGCCATTGAACGCACTAAAATTGATATGGTACCGCCTTTCCTCTTGTTATACAAATGTAAATCATTGTTTCGGTTCTTTTTTCAAAGAACTGCTAATGAAACGTGCTTCTTTGCCGCAGTTAAATTACCCCACGCTTGCTAGGCTTCACTCGGAGTACATGGCACACCCTGCATTTGTAGCAGCGCTCCCTGGCAGGCAACCAGACGCCCCTTCCTCTTCCTAGGAACTGCACCCTGTTTGCTCCGTCGTATTGTTCCTCTGGATATATAGATTTGGAGTTGCTCCGGTTACTTCTGTAAGAATAATAAGTACAGAATTTCGTCTGCAAAGTCAAATATTTTCGCAGGGCCGGCGTCAGCAAACTATTGTAAATTTGAAACCTCTATTTACTTAATACAATGATACACATACTCATGCGTATTTGAGAAAAAAAAATCTGCAAAGTCAAATATGTTTGTGATTTCAGAGACTATTGGCATGAAGCATCGTTCTCGGTCTGGTCGTCCTCATGTGGCTTTTGTGATTTCAGGGGTCAGGGCATGCACTTCGTCTTAAAAAGCAAGACGACCTGAACTAAAAGCCTGCAACAGCGAACAAGCTTATGCTGAAATAGCAATTCTCGACTAAAAAATGGAAAGAGGTGCACTGTCAGGAAATTGAATCCTAAGAGAACATTCAGACGTGAACTGACACTCAAATTATTAGAAAACAAGACTTGCTTCGCACAATGACATGTGTAATTAAGCGCAACTTGCAAAAAGCGCCCGTTTATAAAATAGTATAAGCTCTAAACACCTAAATAGACACGGCCGCGGCTGAGAGCATGCCCAACGCAGGCTAACACCAGCATATGCCCCATCTAAAATCGTTAGTACACGCATGCAAGGAAACAACGGAGGTGTTAATCCCCCAATGCGAGCAGTGCAAACGTTTGCTTTTTGTCAGAAGCTTTTGCCAGACCTTTTTCCTATTCTTTCGGATGAGGCATCAACAGTTTCCTCACAACGCATGCTTTAGCAAGTTCTTCGGCCTTTTGTCAGTTCAGGCGGGCACCACTGATGCTCTGCGAAACCACCAGCAACGGTGATTTGGATGCTGCGCGTCGACGTGGACGCTGGGGCACCCAGCCAACACGGAGCGATGGGGCTGGCCTGAGTAAACGAAGCCGCCGAACTCTGACGGCACGGGCACTCGCTTCCATGCACCGCCGCTCGCTTCCATCACCCACGCAGAGTACTTGACGCCTTCCCCCTCCGCCGCCGCGTCCGCCACTGTGCCGAACACGAACACGGCGCCGCCGTTCCCAACGCCAACCGCCTTCACGCAGGCCTTCATGCCCGGCGGCCCGTCGGCCACGTCCCTCCACGCGCGCGCGGCGCCGTCCCACTCCCGCACGCCGTCCTTCCCGGCCCCGACTGCCCACACCGTCCCGCGCACCGGCGCCAGGCACGTCGTCCCGGCCGTGTCGCCGCCGGGGATCACGTCGCCCTCGCCGCTGGTCCACGCGTCGCCTCCGACGTGGTAGCGCTCGGCGGTGTTCCTGAACGCGCCCTGGGCCTCGGTCGGGTAGCCGCAGGCGGCGAGGAGGACGCGGCCCGTGGTCGCCACGAGCTGTGGCTCGTCGCGCTCCTCGGACATGTCCGGGAGCGCGCGCCAGGCGTGCGCCGCGACGCTGTACGCGAAGGCGGAGCGGAGCGCGTTCTTGCACTCGTCGTGGCCGCCGGCGATGTAGACGTTGCCGTCGCCCCCAGCGCACCCAAAGAAGCTCCGGCTGTCCGGCATCTCCCGGCCGCGCCGCCACGTGCCGGCGGGGACGTCCAGCAAGCTGACGTCGCTGGTCGGGCGGAGCGTGTCCGGGTCCCAGCCCCCCACGACGGCGACATGCCGCCCGTCGCCGACCGCCGCGCACTGCGCGAAGAGCGGAACGGGTCCCCAGGCCTCGGCCGGCCAGTCCACGCGCCGCCACTCGCCGGTGGTGAGGTTCGCCGCCGCCAGCGCGCATTCCGGCGTCGATCCCTTCCCGTCGCCGCGCGCGGGCGCGGTCTGGACGAGGAACACGATGTCCTCCGAGGCTCCGGCGGCCCTCCGGCGCCGCCGGAACTCGGCTGACCCGACGGTGCCGCGCCATCCGCCGCACACGCGGCGCATGCGCCGGTGCGACCGGCTCGGCACCCGCGCGAGGCACTCCATGGCCACGTCGTCGGGCAGCCCCGGGATGAGCTCCCCCTCTCCGTCTTCCTCTGCTTCCATTGCCATGGCACGTTCTTGCTTCTTGTCCTGGGAGCCGTAGCAGTAGCGTGCTACCGCAGTGGCTGCGTACACTTCCTCAACCTCTTGCTTGACGGCGCCCATGGAGAACCCAGTTTAGTGCTCTCAGTGCTGTGCTGTGTGTGTGCACCCAAGTACACGGCTTCTTGTTTCTTGTGATGTGTGATGTCTGTGAAGGGGTTTGGCGGGTTTAAGTAGAGGGAGGGTGAGAGTGAGGACAAATTTGGTTTAGGATTTGGTGAGTGCTAGGTACATGTCTTGAGTAAGGTCACCCTTACACATCCACCGGCTTTAAAAGTTATTCAGAGCTATTTTCTATCCAACAGTATAAAATAAAATGTTTTTTTATAAAGCTTCTAAAAACATGATGAGACAAAGGATGGAGAGGGGTGAAACTAAAAATAGTGATTTCACCCGGTTTCACCTCGCCTACGTCTAAAGCTCGGATCGCCCCTTTGAGGCTTACTGCACTCGGCCCCGTCGAGGCTTGCAGGCACCGGAGTGCGTGACTGTCGGGCACGTGAGCACCGACAGTTTCTTTTTGTATAGTATATAAAAACAGTTTCTTTTTTAAAAAAGACGGGAAAATAACAGTGAAGTTTGATGTTCTTGTTTGATTCACAAATTTGCGTTTATGATCACACCAGATTGGCGAGACTTTTACTCAAATTGATTTGACGATATTTTCAGATTGGACTCGGGTAAATAGAGGATTGACGAAGCATATATAAATAAAATGGTGAAGATGATGACCAGAGAAGGGTTTGAGTGCCATTTTTTGCATTATCCAATAATTAACATTTTATGACGTCCTTTCTTTCCTAGAAGAATCTTTGTGGGGTCTAAATGGGCTAACAGTACATTAATTTACGAGGGAAGGTCTCACTGTGGCAATGTCACCGGAGGAGAGGGATATGACTTAGGAGATGCTCTTAGGATACGGATGAGAGAAAAAAGAGTGCAAAAGTTTGTACCAAATGTTAATACTCCTCCGGTTTCCCCAATTCTTGTAGCTTTGGACAAATGCGCCGTCTCCAGAACATAGCTTTTAGCCTTTTACCATGATTTTCTACAATAACGTATGAAAAAGTCAGCAAGTATAATTTTTCATTAAAGTACTTTTAAAACTTTTTTTGTCTTGAAACCGAATGTTCTAAACTTACTGATGACCAAAATTCTAGAAGTTAGACCTCAACCTTGTTGAAACGCCAAGAATTATGGAACCAAAGGAGCACCTCCTTGACACACTACTAGAAAAATGGAAATACTTGGCCGCCCTAAATTTTCTTGAGTGCCAAAGTCTAGCTGTCAAGGGATATATCATTTCCTTGGTGGTTGCATAAAACCTCCAAAGGAATTGTATATTCCTTGGCAGGTGAATTGCACCCCAAGGAAATGTGTATTTTTTAGTGTTACTTGGAAATCGCTAAGTAAAATAGTCATTTTAATATTATTGTTAACGCTAATGAAATAATAATTTCCTTGAATGTTTCAAGTAAAATACCATTTCCTTGGGTGTTTTTCTTAACTACCAAGGAAAATTAACATTTTCTTGGCTAGTATTTTGGACTGTCAAGGAAAATCAACATTTTCTTGGGGGTTATGCAATTTGTTTTGCAGTTAGAGGCCAAGGAAATGGTTGTTAGTATTTAAACATGACATACTTGTTCTATCATTGTTAATGATTGTTAAGTTTACTAACACACATAAGACAGGCTAAGTTCTTTTAAACACATATCACACATATGACACTAAGCCTTATTAAGTTCACTTAAACACATATATATCATACTTAAGCAGATACGGCCTGGCTCTAAAAATAGGTGCAACACCAAAAAAAATCATAACTTTTTCAATTCAAGATGAATACAAACCTTACATATCACACTTAAGTAGATGCGGTCTGGCTCAAAGAGATCTAAAACTTTATCGCTAACTGCATTTCCATTTGAGATGGTTTAGAGTTTGAAAATTATGTTTTAACTTATTATAATTTGAAGTTATTTTTTTCTAAAATAGCTAACGATCTTGGATGGTGGGACAACCTAAACCAAAGCTGTTTAGGGGATCATATTCATTGCAATATTTGCTAAAGTGAATAAAAAAATAAATATTATTCATCACTTGGTCACAAGTGATTTTGGGATGGAGTAATATAAGGAAGCAACGGATAAGACCTAAGGTTCTAAGTTCAGTGCCCCCAAGACCACAAGAAAATATATATCCTTGACGGTAGTGCCATCGCTAGTGTCACTCCTCAAGAAAGTTCCATTCTATCCTTTTGGTGACAGTGTCATCACCCTATTTAGCCTATTTACCTTGGCAGTGGTCATTGACGGTTGTCCCTCAAAATAGATTTCCTTAGCGTTTTTATATGTTACTTCGCAGTTTCTGGCCCTCAAGGAATTTTGGTTCTGGTGTCGTTATATATATTTTACTTTGCACATTCATTGATGTGTGTATTTGACCAGTAATTTATTTTAGAACATATTTTTAGAATCCTTCAAATATAAGATGTTTGTGAAGTATTTTGAATATGTATCGACACATGCAACTTTCATATTTCTAAATTAAATAATGAAAAAGGCGGTAGCCGACTAAATAATTAATGACTTCTAGAAGGCTTACTGGATCAGGCGGGATTTGCACTGCATGCAGACCCTGACCCCTTCAATGAAGATAAGTGGGAGACAGCTTGAGCGACGCCTCCCTTTGAGCATGCCTTTTTCGAACAGCCAGCCGCTTGCTGCTGGCTCCTCCTCCTGCTCCGCTCTCTCCGAGCCTCAAATGGAGGGCCCCGGAGGATCAAGAACCCAATGCACGCACGCAAATGCAATCATGGAGTAGTCAGCTACTAACGGTAGCCTAGCATTAACATATATATGATCATGGTGGGTGTGGGTCTGATGAGCTTCTGCATGATGACTGATGAGAAATATCTCTGCGTTCTGCGAGTGCAATGTGATGGCATTACTTCGCGAATGAGGGTGAAATCATTGGCATGACGTTAGTCAAGCTGTTTAAGTTTTTTTTAGACAAAGGATAAAAAATCCGGCTTCATCTATCAAGGATAGAGTCGGGCCAAATATTACAAACTTCAAACTCGGACACATAGTTTGGTTAAAAGTAAAAACTTACAACCACACGGTCGGTTAACGGAACTGGTAAAAGATTCTTGACTAAACATAACCAACATGTCTTTGCGAAAGCCAACCATTGGAACCGAAGAAAACTAAAGTCGACGTCTCTATGTGTTGTGCCACAAAGATCATTTAATCCTTAAGATCTTCACGCCGCTGCAAGTTTGCCCATTGACATAGCCAGTGTGTTCCTCGAAATAGTACCTGCAAAAGAGATTTTGGTTTGCATTTGTCAAAAACCACCTCATTTCTTGTTATCCAAATTGCCCAAAGAAGTACACATCTGCCGTTAATAACAATGTATTATACTTTTTGTTCCCCAATTTAGACCAATTATGAAATAAGTCATCTATATTTGATGGATGTGTTAACCAAAAAGTATATGTATAGAGCGCCACAAAAATTTGGCATAAAAACAAACAAAAAAGAGATGGTGGATTGTTTGTGGGAGATTGCAGAGACAGCTGTTTAAGTACATCCAGGAGAATTTAGGAGATCGTTTTTTATGGGTCCTAAACTAGAAGACAGATATATGGAGCTTCAGGATAGCTTGCATGCAGCCGCTTTACAGCTGTGGTGTTCTAGAAGAGCGGCTGGGATCCAAATTACTCAAGTAAATTTTTTTTAAACGACCAGTCCTAACGTCCGGACGTCCAGAAGCATACATTACCTGCACCCATTCCAACACCTGCACTTCATGTACCGTCCGACCCCACCGGCGTCTGCGCCTCCACCCGACCTCTGGTGCCCCCTTCATCAACTATAGCAGGCGGGACACATTGCAACATGTGCAACACCCGATTTACTTTTCAAATATCCAGATACAACACTTGTAACATACTATGAAGATAGATGAAACACTTGAAACATGCATATGAAACACTTGCAAAAACACCTGAAAATACTTGAAAACTATTGCAAACATACGCAACATCCAGATAAAATACTTGTAACATATATATAAAACATATGCAACATCTAGATAAACACACTTGTAACATACGTTTGAAAAACAGATAAAACATTGGGAATAGACGTTTGCAACATATGTACAACCATCGCAACATATGCAACATCCCGATCTACTTTTGCAACATATCTCTGAAACACCTGAAACATACATTTGCAACGTGCTCTTTCAGCGTAAACATCCCTGCCCGATCTCGTCCGCATTGCTGGATGCCATCGCCGAGGAAGGAAGCGAACCGAGCGCGGTGAAGAGAGAGGGGGGAGGCCTACTGGTCGCCACTCCTAGCACGAGTTGTCGCTGGAAAGGGACAGAGTGACGGGGTGGGCGTGATGCAAAAAGGAAGCCGCGCCATAGACAATGAGCGTGGTAGAAAGGGAGGAAGGTGGGCGATAACTCTCAGGCGCGATGGAGAGGAAGGATGGCGGCCGGCCGGGCGCCATGGAGAGCGCCACGGCAGTGCGGGCGCAGCGGCATGGTCGCGATGCAACGGTCGAGAGGAAAGTGAGAGCGGAGATTTTTGTTTTTTTAGCAAAATGCGTGATGGGTGTGACCGTGCGAATGATAGTGATGGTCCGTTCGGGCAGAAATCGAGGCCCACCAACGCAAGGGTCCGAACGAACGGACGCCTTACCCGCAACATTTCAATTTTTGAAAAAAAAAATTACCTCAATTTTAGCAATGCATTCAAATTCGTATGTTAGCATCATAAATTTATAAGGTTATCAATAATATTTTTAAGACAAGTCTCCGAAAAACGTGGCCATTAGTTTGGCTAACTCTAATCACCATTAATAATAATATCATAGCTATTCTGTTTTCTCAGAATTACCCACTTAATCATTAAAAAACAATGGTAACCCTAACTGCATCAAATTACCCTTGTATATGTCATTATGATACATAATCTAAATAACATCCTTAATTTGCATTTAAATTACTCACCATGCTATTATGATAGATAATCTAAATAACCTTTTAAATTTGCATATGAATTACCATTCTACTGTAACACTCCGGTGTTACGCAAGCATTTGCATTGCAATTATGAGCACAACATGTCATGGCATTCATAATTATATGTGCTTAGGGTGTACCTTTAATAAAATAAAAATGTGGAAACTAGTATTGCTTAACATGTTGTGATAATGTGCTAATGACACTCATCAAATTTGTGCAACTATAAATTTCATATCACTTAGAATGATAAGGAAAATTTTTGGAGCCACTAAATCACTTAAAGTTTTGTCAAAGATTTGTTTTAAAAATGTTATTTAAAAATATTCAAAAATCCTCTCTAAATTAGCTTTTATTCTAAAAATCAAAATCTATCCAGATTTGGACTTTGGTCTTAAAAGCAAAGTTGTAGAGAATTAAATTCTAAGCAACTTTTGTTTTTGGGTCATTTTCAGAAAATGTCCTTTTCTTGCTCAAAATGATATTTGAAAACTATTATTTGAAATTATTTTAAAATATGAAAAGGAAAATTCAAATTCTAACCTAAACGGGCCGCCGCCTCGCTTTCGGCCTGCTGGCCGAATCGGCCCGCGCCACCCCGCGCGCGCGCGCGCCCGCGCCCCGCCTCGGCCCGGCCCGCGTCCGCTCGACCGCCTCCTCCTCCCGCTCGTCGTCTCGCCTCGCTGGCCGCCGCGGCAGGTCACGCCCACCGCGTGGCGTTCATGCGCCGTCGAAGCCGCCGCGTGTAGCCTCCGGCTCGCCTTGATCTCCACCTGGTCGCGCACTGTCTTCGCCTTCATCTCCGCTGTCCCCTGATCCCCTCCGCGTCCACGCGCTCGTCCTCCACCGCAGCAGCAAGCCGGGCGGAGTGCACGCCACCGCACGCCATCGCCCGCGTTCGCCAGCGTTTAGCTCCGCCACCGCAGCGCCATTTGCCAATAGCGTCCGCCTACAGCTCCGCCTGGACCTCCTCCGTCCCGTGCGCACGAGTTCGTCCCCTTTTTCCCCAGGGTAAGGTCAGAACGAGCTCGCCTTGGCACGGCGGTGCCATGGCCGCCGAGCTCGTGCTCCCGTGGATGGAGCCATTCCTTCCTCTTCTTCCTCAAATTCCTTGTACCGTCGCATTCGCCTTGACCCCGCGGATCTTGTGCGCTCCAAATCCACCCATGCCATGGCCGAGACCGACGTATCGGCGGCGAGCCGCACCACCGTCCCACCATGCGCGCCGCCTTGCTCACCCGGGAACACCTCCGGTGCCCTAAGCTAGTGCGTTGAGTTCGCCTTTCCGAGAGGAAGCAGGTGCTGGTGACCTCACCGCCGGCGAGCTCACCGGCGGCGAGATCCACCCGGCCAGCGCCTCTCTTCCTCCCGTGTGTCTGACTTGTGGGGTCCGTCTATCCCACGGGCCCGCCTGTCGGTCTCCTTTCGCGCGCGTGCGTGCACGGTGCCAGGTGCAAGTAGCAATTTCCGTCCGTTTGTTTTTAAATGATTTTGGAAATGAATTACAGAAAATGCTAAAAAGTCTTCTAAAATCTATAACTTACTCATATTAGCTCCAAAAATTGTGAAATAAATTTCTATGGACTCATTGGAACCAGATCTACAATATAAAAATATTACATGTCATTTTTGAGATACTTTTCTGTAGAGCTTTAATTAATTCTTGTTATTGCTGATATCTTGTAAAATGGTTAGTAAATCCTATATGTATCAGAAAAATATGATTTCAAGTTTGTTAATCTTCTTATATCATGTACTTCTTAGGAAAAATATGTTTCATGCATGTGCTATGGAAAACTTTGGAGAAGTAGTTCAAATACCTTTAATGGCTGATTTTTGTTATTTTTGCTAGAGAGCAAACTTTGTATAAAACATGCATGTGATAATTTTTGTACAGTCATTATATTCCATGAAGAACTTTGAAGAACCTAGGAAAAATATTAATTCTGTTGTTTGACACTTTTCATAGTACAAAGTAATTTCATACTCATTTTTATGCTAGAGCTTGTCATTTTTGTATAGGATAGTTTACTTATCCAAATGTCATGAAATTTTTATGGTAGTCTGTTTAGGGTAGTATTATGCTACTGTAATTTTCTTAGATTTTTAGGAGCATCAGAAATATATGTTGCTATTCAAACCTATTATTATTTAGGGTTTAAGCAAGTGTTGCTTTAAGTGTGATTAAGAAATTAGTAAAGCTTTGGTGTATCTTTGAAGCATTTCGTAAGATATGTTAACTTAACATAATAGTAGTAGAAGAGAATGCAGTAGATGACATGTGCTTGTAGTGTATAGTTTCTTGGATGATGTTGACTACCTTGCATTTCAACATATTCATTGCATTCATCTCCTTCGATGCACGTTTGCATAATCACTTACGCGCATTGCATCATACAGGATCGCAAACCGAGAACCCAGTCGTCTTACCCGAGGAGCCAGAGGAGCAGCTCGAGATGCAGCAGCAGGAGGTGACAGAAGCCGAAGAGGAGGTCGGTGAAGAGCTCCCCGAGTGCCCCGACCACCGTCCGAGCTCTTTTGAGAGAGGCAAGCCCCGGAGCATTTCTCTCCCGGTTTGCAAATAATTTATTATTAACTTTACTTAATTTGATGCATTACGTTTAGGAGTTGTTTGCAAACGTTGCTGTATTATACCTTTCTTACCTTTGTTATAATATATCCTTGTTACCTTGGTATCCGCAGTCGAGTCAATGCTTAGCTGGCTTAGACCGGTAGAAGTCGGGTGATTTCCTGTCACCTGCGAGCTATAGGTGGTTACCTGGATCTGCTTGAATGACTATGAAGTCATGGTATAACTAAGTGCGAAATGAATTTGAGACCGGACAGAAACTTGCAGGGTTTCGGACTGTAGTGTTTTCCGTCTGTGTCGATTAAGGACCGTCCGTTGTTGTCCCTCGGGTCATGTTGAACGCATGCCTCACATTTAGCTGGCCGGATAAAGTACCTTCCGACCGCGAAACTAGAAGATTATTCGGGCCGAGTGGATTGCCCGCAACGCACTGTACCGGAGCAGTAGTGGCAGGATACGGGGGCGCGATGATAAGGCCAAAGAGCAGTCGGGCGGCCCCCGGGTACAAGTGGTTCCTGGCAAGCTCGCGACTTTACCTGAATGGTTGACTCGGTGACCAACACCTCACTTTAGCGGGTGAGTGAGGTTTGTGTGAGGAATAACTTACCAGCTGGTTAATAATCGATTCGAATCGCCATCGTTCACTGGATAGTGAACACTTGACTTGAGCTACTTTATCGTAGTAATATTGATGGAACACTTGGACAGTTATATGAATTATGACATAATGGAAGTTGTTAATGATCATTGGTTATCATTACCTGTTTAATTACATGTTACTTTAGTACAGGTGCAAATGTAGTTGACAGGTTAATAAAGATTTAACTTGATGCAAAGCTTTTGTAAAGGTTTTCCTAAATGCTAAAAATGCCTTTTACAAATGAGTCAGCTATCCTACCCGAAAGCCTATCATGATTCCTTGGTGTCTTTTATTTCTGGTTTACGACGGGTAAGTCTAGCTGAGTACCTTCTCGTACTCAGAGCTTTGTTCCCACTTGTTGTAGATGGACAGATGTACTACGGCTATTGTATCAACTGTCTCTATCCTGCAATGGGCGAAGTCTAGGACCATGGGCAATGGTCATTCGCTACTTCTAGTCTGATGCTTTTGCTGGAGATGATCACAAGCTAGCACTTTATTTCAAAATGTTGTGTGTGTGCGTGATTTGAACTACCGCTTCCGCTACTTTTATTCAAACCTGGTTTGTAATAACTATGTTTAAACTCCGATGTATTTTATGCCGCGAACATTTATGTAACTTATGATGGTAACCGTTAAACTTAGTACGATCTTGGCTGTTATGTGAAATGGTTTGAAATCCGTCGAGATTTCACGGACTACCGGGTTATACGGGCTTAAGAGTGTTAAATTGTCCTTCCGTTGGATGATTTTCTACTTAATCTCGTATAATTGGGCGGTTCTGTTACAGCTACAATTACCAAAAATAGAGTAAATAAATACCCTTCTCAAATCTACATCTAAATTACCAAAGTTTGCTATTATAAAAATGTTTAAGTAACTATGAATTTCGTCTTGATGTGTTTCTAAATAAATTACCTATTTCATTACTATTAATATATAAAAAATATTTAAGTAAACATATATATAGTGCCATCATGCAAATTAAGCATAAATGAAAGAAGTTGTCAATTACATATTTGTTTGGGGACTATAAATGACTTCAATAATTGTCAATTACAAAGTCGTGGATAACATTGAGCACTATGGGTTGTTTGGTTGTGTGTGTGGAAGAAGTGTGGGCTAGGATAATCTGTCTGACCAAGCACACATGGAAGAAACAATTCAAACATGCCCTACAACTATGATATAAACCATGTTAGCATTTGAGATCTTTCGAAAATTTTAAATTTTGAATATCTAAATATGATACTTGAAATAGAAAATTGAGACACTAAATAATTTAAATAAAAATTTTGATATAAATGGCGTCTACATCCAACTTGATATGCAAAAGTTATGAATTGTTTTATGACAACTATTTATAAATACGGAGATCTTAAGATGTGCATCACTATTAATCGATCTACATACACATTACACTTAAAAGGCCTGCCTGCTAATAGCTAGAGACAGACTTCTTACGAAACTTGCCTTTGAAAATTGATTAACAGAGGCACAAATTTTAAGAGATATATCTATACCAATGATTATTCTCTGAGGCGGCCTTCTTAGAGGATTGCTCATGAAATCCATTTAGAGAGACTACTGTTTCTTTGACTTTCTCCATATATAAATTGATCAAAATCGCCTCTGAACACCACTAGGCATTTTCGAAGATAGTACTAATTTTTTATTGCTTCTATAAATAAAAGAAGCTATCTTCTAAAAACTCTTTTAGTGGTCGTGTTGTTTACTTAAGTTTCGTATAATCGTATGGTCAGACATAGCCACTTAGGTTATGAGTCTATTGACTCGGCATGTGTGCTTGTATTTTTAATAAACTGTTACTTCTTCATTTTAAATTGCAAGTAAAAGCTATGACTTAAAATTTAGAGTGGAGGAAGTATCTCAGTAATAGATTGCGTAAGTCTAGAGATAATGAGATGCTTGTGGTCATTTTATGGTGTAAAGCTGCAGGTACAATTTCAAAAAGAAAGCGAACGCACATTACAAGCTGGCGTTTCATTGCTTCTCAGCAGCTCTACCCATAGGTGTAGTCAGAGACGGAACCAACGATTTTGATTAAGGGAAACCAAACAAACATGATCATATTTTTTAGTGTGCTAAAATATATGTAATTATATGATTCAACAACTTTTTAAATATTTTACACTATTTATAACCAAAATCATAATATTTGAATAAAAATGGGTGAAAATTGATATTTTTTAGTTGTAAATTCATATATTTATATAGGTATTAAAGGAAATTTATTGTTCTTGGGAGGGCCACGACCCCTGCTAGCCCCCTTGGTTCCATCTCTGGCTATATTACGAGTATATATTAATTCTCTGGTCTAAAGTTTAGTGGCTAAAGTTGAGGACTAAAACTTTAGACTATTTTATCTCTAGTCCAAAGTTTTTGTGAGATGATCTAAATTTTAGAGAACTTTAGCCTCATGTTTGGAGCCTCAAGAACTAAAATAATCTAAAGTTTTAGTTGTTAAACTTTAGACCACGATCTAAACAGGGCCCGTATATCATGCCATCCGACTCTGGAGCAAATGAAACTCGCTGCTCAACTAGATTTACTAGATTGGTATAAGATGTTGCTGTTGCCAAGACAAACACTGCTCGTATTTCTACAATTATCGAGGCAGCAAACAAATAGGGTTTGGCATGCTCGAGGCAAAAGGACAGCTAAAAAACGGGGTAAATAAAAGAGAGAAAACATGATAGAGAAGACATGAACCGGAGCATCCTCCGTCTTCTGATCATTATAAAGAAGAGAAAAGAAATCAAGAGAAGACGCGCTAAAACGAGTCGTAACAGACTAACAGTCACCCCATCCTTTTCTTAAAGCTCGCAGCAGCAGCAGCGAGCAGTATTGGTTTGATTCCCAACGACTTGACCCCGGCATGCCGGCCGCCGTGCAGTCTGGAGCACGCACTGCACTGATGCCAATAGGGATTGGGGCTGTTTAGTTGGTAAAATTTTTGGCGAAACGCTACTGTAGCAGTTTCGTTGTTATTTGGTAAATATTGTCCAATCATGGTCTAATTAGGCTTAAAAGATTTGTCTCGTCCATTTCGTCTAAACTGTGTAATTAGTTTTATTTTTTATCTATATTTAATGCTTCATGCATGTGTTCAAAGATTCGATGTGGCAGAGAATCTAAAAATTTTGGCAAAATTTTTGACATCGGTGCCCCCCTGACATCTGACACTACCACACCACACGGCAGTCCAGCCGGCACGCAGAAGTTAGCCGTACGCGCTCCGTCAGAATCCACCGGAGACTTTAGCGCGACTCCGGCCAAGTCAGCTCGTGCAGTCGTGCTGCTGGGGATCCACTCTCGCTTTCAAATTGGCAGAGCAGCGAGGAGACGACGAAATCTTCAAATTTGCTCAAACTTAGTTTTTTTTCGCAACTGTGCATTTGCACGAATTTCATTAAGGAGTAGAATTTGGATTACAGGAACATAAAACAGGCACCCGACTGGAAATGAGGATTAGCATCAGTTGCCGATAACTGAAAACTAAATAGGCGATATTACAAACCTCATTTTGCGACAAAGCGGTAGAACTCCCTCCATTCTACAGCAACATGAGCAACGTGCTAAGCTTCCCGTACCCCGCCAGTGACCAGTCTCGTGCCTCCTCCAGGATTTGAGACAACGTGCTAAACTTGAGATGTTTTTAACTCTCTGAGAAAGCTGAAATGACTTATAATATGGGATGAAGGGAGCAGTAAATAAGTGGAATATAATACACCACCCATGTCATCAACAATAATTATCCATATGCTCCAGTGATCCTCCTCAAAAAATTTGCACAACTCTTAAAGCAGCCAGGTAATTAATTATTATTAATTTGGTCATGGTCTAGTTTGGGCCCAGCCCTACCCATGTCCAATCCAGTCCAACCCCAGCCCAGCCGATATTATAGGATCTTACGATCCAGTTATCGCGAGATGCTAGCGCTTGTTTGTTCAGTCCCATCATGCGGACGGACGGCGCCGGCGGCAGCACCTGGAGACCGAACCTACCTCCCCAATGCCGCAGCCTCTCCCGTCGCAACCCATACCACTTCGCCGTACGGTTAGGATTTTGAAGCGGCATTAACACAAGGACAGCGGCTCTCGATGCTATATGCATTGGGGATTCAGCACCGATTGCACTGCACAGATACGAATCTCTGTGTGGCCGAGCGGAGGGAGGGTAGTAGCACTTCTAGATGATTCAATTCTGATTATGCGATCCTTCCTAAGGAGGAAGACGAGCTTTACTTGCCTGTTTTCCTAACATCCAGAACCTCAAAGTTGAGACGCATATGGCTTCTGTGAATGTATTTTTTCTGATTCTGAATGCTTGTCAGTGTCAAGATATGCAGTTGTATATCCTTGTATTTCGTGAGATGTTTATCCACGAAACAAAGTTTGAGACTAAACTTTTGTATGTATTTCCATGCATTTGTCTTATAAGAAAAGATTGTCGTACAGTTTAGACGGATCATATTGATGTTTGAAAATTATTGTTGAATCGCTTTAATTTTAAACAACTTGTACAACATGAGCAGAGACACATATCTTCTATTCATGCTTATAAGGATTCCAGTTTTCTGTCTTATATAATGTTCCTTACATACACCAACTATAAAATTGAATCAAGGCCCTGTTCGTTTCTCTTATAAGTCGTACTTTTTCAGCCAACGAACAGTGTTTTTCTCTCACAACAAATCAGCGAACGGTACTTTCAGCCAAGCGAACAGGGCGTGACTTTAGAACTTTGTGAATGTGACAGGAACTCTGAAACAGAATGAAGTTCAGAACCCATGCGACAAAGTTGCTAATGACATTATTAGTGTTATTAACAAAAAAAGAAGAAAACATCATGTATCTTTTTTGTTGGAAAATAAAGACAAAATTCAGCACTAGGGGAATAATCAGGGCCTCCCACTGAACTGAAAAATAAATACTTGACATCTAATTCAGCACCGTGTAATATTCATGCAGGATTGCAGATTCCTCACTAAAGTCACGAAAAAAACAATCATATCCATTCAGTGTTAAACATCTGCATGGCCTCCATCAACTCACCTTGTCGGTTCATGGAGCCTACAAATTAATTCAGTAACTCATTGCAACTTTTGAGCAGCTCAACTCTGAAACCAAAGTTTGAAACAAAGCATCTGACCAGGCAGCCTATTTTGTGGAGGGGAGCGAAGCAGCTGGAGATGCTGCAGGGGGCTACTGCATGGGCGATGACGCTCTGTTGACTGTCACTAGGTGGCGCCGCCGCCACCTTCAATCCGCAGGATGCAGCCCGGCACACGAAAATGAGCGCAACGAAGGTGATTAGAGATGCGGTGGCCGGGCGGAGGCGTGGCACAGGCAAGGTTCATATTACCGGTAGCAAAAAAAAAATACCGGAGGTCACCGATAAACAGGTTTATCAGATTTATCGGAAAATTTCTCGGTCAAAAATAAAACAAAAAATACCTAATTTCTCTAAAAAATTATATAAGTTGTCTCTAAAGCATTTAATATTAAGAACTAGCACATAATAGTATTGATATAAGAGATTATCATACTTTCATGTAGGTAGACTAGTGAAATTTGGAATCTCGGTGATAAATAAAATTTATCAGACCTCAGTGATAAACGGGATTATCGAGTTTATCGAAATTTTATCGCCGATAAATTTTTCGCTGGGCACAGGACGCTCTGTCGCTGGTGCCGCCTGCCGCCGCCGTCCGTACGCACGATGCACGCCCGCGAAGGAAAAAAAAACGCAATGGGCCATCTGGGTTTTGTATTATCAAATCAAGATGATTAGGTGGGCTGGGGCTGGACTTGGATTGGGTATTGGTAGGGCCAGGCCCAAACATTACCCATCACGGAATTAATTTAAATAATTACCAATTTGCTTTGAGATTCGTGCAATCCTTTGTAAGAGGACCACCGGAGCAAAACTGTTCCTAGATTTATTTGTTTTGGAATTAGCCTCAAAGCTTGGTGCCGAAAAGATCATTCTCAACGAAAGTATATATGCATGTCCCTTTTGTGGCTAGTGATGGTCATGCTCAAATTAAAATGGATAAGAGAACGATTTGGAATGTCGCTCGTACCGTAATTGGACTTGTTTGTACAAAATGGGAAAGGGCATCATGGTGCAAGCTACTCGATCGTGATTTGAAAAGGACGACAACGCATGGGACACAAGAACGTACAACACAGCACACGCAATATCTAGTGGTCCGGTTTTCGTATCCACATCATATATTCATGACCAATGCAATCTCTTGCTGCCAAAAGGATCGGACGACGAAGGGCTAGCTTCTCGAAGCAAGCACGGGTACATGATCTCCTCCAAGACCAAGAGTTGTTCTCGATCAGATGCCATCATGCATCTTGCACATGCAGGCTAGGACGCATACGTAGATATTTCTCAGATGCAGCGGCGAGCTTCGTTTCGCTCCGGTGGTAATTACTGTTCAATCATGGACTAATTGGACTTAAAAGATTCGTCTCGCGATTTCACGGTGAACTGTGCAATTAGTTTTTTGTTTCGTCTATATATTTTTTTGCGAAACTGTTTCGTCTATATTTAATGTTTCATGTATGTGCCGCAAAATTCGATGTGATGTTTTAGAGTAAAAATTTTTGGGAACTAAACACCCCCTCTATCCTTCACCATTCCAACACATCCGATCCATCATCCATGACATCAATCACATCGTGAAAAGGAAGGCACCAAGATGGCGGTGCGTATCACATGACTGGGCCACAGCCTTCTAGAAGCCATCATAGCAACAGTACACCTGCCACTTCCACAGCTCGTGGCCTACTGGCCTAGCAGAAGCGAACGGGCCAGTTTTGGGCTGAGCCAACTTTTTTCTCTCGCTCCTTCTAATACTAGGCACTAACAAGCTAAGGCAATTTCTCAAAAAAAAAAACTAACAAGCTAAGGCAAGTATTCACGACCAGAATTTTCTACTTCTCCTAGTGAGGTGGGATTCTCCTAGTGTTTTAGTATTCAAAATTTAGTATAAACTTTCCCTACCAAATATCTCCGAGTGAAGATTGCCACGTGCTATGACTAGTGGTAGTGTTTTACTGCTACTTAGAAACACTAGGAGAATTCCACCATTTTTTAGGGATTTTGTTTATTATATAGATGACATATCTATTAGTAATTTTTTTAAATAATTTTATAGATGTGATACGATATTTTATTCTTAAAATGCTCTTCACCTCTGCAGAAAAAAGAACACAGTCAACAAAACAGACTTATAAAGTATTCAGACACCAGCTATCAATCCGTAGTCTAAGTTCGTCACCATGATCTGAAAATGATATCGTTTATGACCTTTTTTGTGTTTAAAATTCTTTCAATATTTTGTTGCAGTCGTCACTGAATAATATCTTCTCTATCTACTACTGAAAAGAGTGAAACGGACCCGTCTACCGCCGCCTGGGGATAAAGGCTCTGGCGATGTTCAGGACAAGCTGCTCTGGCGTTGGTCGTCAGATAACGTTTACTCTGCAGCTTCTGCCTTCTAGTCGCTGTTTGCTGGCTCTCTAGGCCCTCGGCGCAAAAATGCTTTGGAAGGTGCGAGCGCCTACAAAAGTTAAGCATTTCTTCTGGCTGGCCTTGCATAAGCTCTGTTGGATGGCTTCGCGGCAGAAACACCATGGACTAGAGGACTCCATCCAACTCCTGTGTTCTTTGTGATCGGGCTGCCGAGGAGATATATCACATTCTGCTGATCTGTGATTCAGTTGGCTTTGGGAACCTGGCGCCGAAGTTTCAAAACTGCTTATGGGAATGGTGGCCTTCCTCAAGGAAGGTGGTGCCCAAGGAACTCAGAAAGGGCTTCAATTCCATGGTATTGTTTATGGGTTGGATGCTTTGGAAGGAACGCAATGAGAGAACGTTCAGCAACAAAACCAGGAAAGCACTGTAGCACACTTAGCACTTGTTTATTTAA
Source organism: Saccharum hybrid cultivar R570 (assembly GCA_038087645.1). Lineage (NCBI taxonomy): Eukaryota > Viridiplantae > Streptophyta > Magnoliopsida > Poales > Poaceae > Saccharum > Saccharum hybrid cultivar. Next base: position 641,674 of record JAQSUU010000191.1, on the reverse strand, counting down.
ATATGCTTTACAGCCCTATGATTTCCTGTTGCTGGGAAAGTAGAGCGTGAGCCATGCAGCTGCGACTCCTGCTCGCCGGACGCGTCCATTGAGTTCCTCTGGTTCTGAGCTCCAGAGCATACAACATGTTGTTTCCTTCATGGTAATTCATGTTTTAGAGATGTAGACAGGTTAGGTTGGCCTTACTATCTACTCTTTCATCCCTAAATATCTGTCGTTTGCGTTTTCCGAGAAACAACTTTGACTAAATATGTATTAAAAATATTAATATTTATAGTACATAATTAGTATCATTGGAAAGATCTTTGAATCTAGTTTTTTAATAAATTTATTCAGAGATACAAATGTTGCACGTATTTTTTTATAAATCGAGTCAAACTTGTGGCACACACACAAATAACGACAAATATAAAGGGACAGAGAGAGTATGTAACCAAACTGCATGTATTCTGAAAACAATTTCCTTTTAGATTGTTTTGATCTCACATTATATTCTAATTATTCATCCTTCGTGAAGATTTATGTAAAAGTGATGTTGCAATTGCAAACATCACGCTCGAAATACCATTTTTTTGGGTTACAGTATAACATGTTCATATTTACATTATCATGATACTATATGTTTTTTTCCCCTTTACAACGCATGGACATTTATTGTTTTTTTAGTAACAATTTAATACGCTCATATTTACACTATCATGGTACAATTTTTTTCCCGGTGCAACACACAGGTATTTACCTAGTTAATTTAAGAAATAGAGAGAGTTATCAGTAACCAAGTATCGTTTTTGTATTCGCTAATGCTACAGTTAGGGTGTCCGTCCGCCTAGACACTTGATTCCTGGGTCTGCGGGCCGGCCCAAGCAACCTGCTCCCTTGTACCTAATCAACTAAACTGGACGCTTCAACGACTTCTAAAAAAACTGGATGATGTGATATTTCCCCACTCCGCCTCGCGGCATTCTCCACCACCGCACCCGCGTTGCCTGCTCGCCGCGACCGCCTCCACCGAGCCGGCAAGCCTCCTCGCCGCCCGTCGGGGTCTAGCTGCTCGCCGGTGCTGTTGGCTGGTAGCGCCAACCCAGCAGCAGCCGCGCAGGCGCCTAGACGCCGCGTGTGGCCAGGCAACTAGGAGAGGGGGCCATCGCTGGCTGGCCACAAGCCAGGCGCAGGCGTAGCTGGCCGCACTGCCAGGCCGCGCCACCATCCTCGGTCGCCGGCTGGCCGAAACCGGCCGTTCTCCACTCTGCTCCACGTCGTGCGGAAGAAGGGTGGAAAATACATGTTGCAAGCGTATGTTTCAAGTGTTTCATAGGTACGTTGCAATTGTTTCAAATGAATGTTGCAAAAGTAGATTAGGATGTTGCATATGTTGCAATGGTTGTCCACGTATGTTGCAAGTGTCTGTTCCCAATGTTTCATCTGTGTTTTCAGACGTACGTTGCAAGTGTGTTTATCTGGATGTTGCATATGTTTCACACATATGCTGCAAGCCTGCAAGTGTTTTATTTGGATGTTTCGTATGTTTGCAATGGTTTTCAAACGTATTTCAGGTGTTTTTTTCAAGTGTTTTCAGAAACATGTTTCAAGTGTTTCATCTATTGTCGAACGTATGTTGTAAGTGTTGTATCTGGATGTTTCAAAAGTAGATCGGATGTTGCACATATGATACACGTAGAAAGTGAGAGGGGACACGAGCAGTCTCCGTGCGCAGTCTGGTGGTGCGGGCGATGTCCGGACGGTGTGGGCCTCACGTGGGAGCACAAGCGTCTGTGCGAACGCTAGCACTACCATTTCGTATTGGAGATATCGTTACGGCGTCGGGAGGCCAACACATGGCCTTGAGCGTGAGTCGTGGGAGCGCAAAGCCCTGCGTGCCTTGAGAATGAGAACCCCATTCGTCCTTTGATGGTGGGCCTATATCCTCAACCTTATCTATTTGGCTATATATATCGCTTTTCCCTCCCCTCATGCCATCTAGATCCATGTCGTCAGAACGTCTAAAGTTGAGACTTGAGTCTTGCCATTTTAGAACCGCGTCATGCAGCACAATCTTTTGACAATCGTAAAAACCCTATAGAAAAACATATTTAGGTGTTTTTAAAAAGTGTAATGATGCACATCCATAGTGCATCTATAGATGTATATATTGTCAACAAATTTGAGATTCAAACAAAATCTAGAAAAAATCGTACGAAAAGAACAAATTTCATCAGCATGGCACTGGAACACAAAATTTCTGAGAATTTGACTTCTAATACATATGCAGCTGAAATTTGTTGTTTTTATGAATCTTTATAAAATTAGTTTCAATCTTAAATTTGGTGGCAATGTACATCTACAGATGCGCTATGGATGTGCATCATTTTAGATTTTCTAATAACTCCTAAATATGTTTTTTCTAGAGGGTTTTCACGAATCATGATTCCACCAAGAAAGTGGTTTGCGCATAATATTTTCCATGACATGAATGCAATATCCGTGCAGTACTAAGGAAGTAAGGATCTCGGCGTGATGAATAACACAACACGTTCTGTATCTCGGCCTATGCTTGGGCCACCGCGCATAGAATAGGCGGTGCTTGTCTTCTACAGGGCCTAGCATACAACATTCGACTTGAAGCGGATCCATCCTGGGTATTTAGGGGGGAAAATAATATTCAGTCTGGGATTATTATCTTTTTCTATCAAATTCACATGATATACTTTTCTTATCTCAATTCCTTGAGAAGAAAACTGAAACTTTTCTTTTGCTTTGTGAAGCTCCCATCCGTGGCTTTAATTTGGTTTGGTTTTCGGTTTGAGGTGGAGTTCAATAATGAGCTTCCAACTTGAATTCACTTGTGACGACGACTGTTCAGTTTCAAGAAATGGTTGGTACAGAACAAAATCTACTGACAACATTAATTCAGTTTCAAGGATCCTATAGCACGTTCGACGGCCTTACGATTTGGCGAGCACATGCTGAGTGGAAGTATAATTGCATGGCTGCTTAATTATACAAGGTAAGATCTTGACTGCGGGGTAAGCTGGCATACAGTGGCGTAGCCAGGATCTAGAGCAAGGGTGGTCCATCTTAGATGTAAAATCAAATTATAGAGTGGCTCATGTGCAATTTTCATGATTTTAGAAAGCTTATTTATTATAGTTTAACTTTGAACTAAATTTTAGAGTGGTTCATGAACCACATGTCCACCTAGCTAGCTCCACCTATGCCGGCATACTTGGTAACTGGTATTGCTCTCTGTCTGTGCTGCAGCTTCGGCTCGGAGGTCTGGACCAAGTTAATTTGGACAAACCGTGAAAGTGTTGAGCAATGACGGCACAAAAGTACGTTTTCTAAGTCATCGAAGATCCACAACAACATCGTGGCATGAAATATTTGGAACAAGAGAAATCGTCGTGTTTTTGAAGGTGTCACAGAACCTCCTGACCCACATGTACCTGTCATCGTCATAATGATCTCTGACAACCATACTTATGTTCCTCATAACTTAAAAGGCTTGCTTTCCTCCGAACAGGATCCAATCACGGGAGTATTGCAATATTACAACAGTTTATTTAAAATACCATCAGAGTAAAGTAGCGGAAGTCTTACAATAACTTAAGTTTACAAACCACAGTTTCCAAACTTCAAAACTTATGTAACATTATTACAAACCGGTAGTAGGAAAGTATCAGCAATAACTTTATTACAACCACACAAATGAAGTGACTTGCCCAGAGGCCACACAGTCTACTCGTCGTCACTTTCTTCAGCCACAACGGTCATGTAACAAGGCTCAAAGCAGACTTATTCATGAACCGCACCTGCAACAAGGGGTTTAACAAACCCTAAGTACGAGAGTACTCAACAAGACATACCCGACTAAGAAAAGACTCCAAGGGCATGCTAGCTTTAGGGAATAAAGGTACGGGTATTCAAGAATCAAAATTTCTTTTGCAGAAAAGCTTACTAAAATAAGTCCTTACCTTCATTATTTTACTTTTACCATTCATGGTTCATTACTAATTCTAAGTGATCCTAATCTAGATAAAGTAATTCTTAACTAGACCTTTTTTATTCTTTCTTTTTAATTCCAGTTCTTAACTACGATATTGGTGCAAGGCCAAGACTCCTTTCTCGTGGAGTAACGATGATTCGAACCGCTTCATTTACCCAGCTGAGGATTCCTAACCACATGACATATGTAGAATCGAATCTTGCATATATCAACTCTTACCCGAGTAACCCAAAACCAGAACGTGTCCATCGCCACCCGAGAGCACAATACTCCTCAAACCCGGCCCAATTCTAGCCCCGAGTGTACACGCTACTCTCGCCATCTCTCCACTCCCAGTGCGAGGTTAGACGTTCTCGTAATGGAATAGTCGAAGTAAGGCTTACCCGACATGGGTACATGGCTAGTACTAATAAAAACTCCATGACGCGAGGACCAACAACGTACGGTCCTTAACTAATAAGGCAGAAACACTACATTGAGACTCATTTCCCAATACAAGTTAGCAGTGGCCAAACCACCCGTCCGATCTTACAAGTTTATTATCATATTTTAATATTTATCAAGTATGCCATCATGGCCATGTAAACATTCATTTAAAAAGCTTAACTTATAAGCATAGTGAAGCATACTACGCATTTTCGGTAAAACAGGTATCAAGGGTGATATTACAATAATCAAGGATGACAATGTAGCAATTGGGTTATCACTCAACTCCTAATTACTTAATGCAGTAAACCCTAGTATAAATAATAAAGATTTGTAAAACTCAAGTTAGGGTTTAAATGCACCGGGGCTTGCCTTGCTCTGACGCGACGACTGACTCGGACTCGAAGACTTCGACTTCCGGTCCAGAACCCACCGACGACCACTCTTCTCCGGAGACTTACTCGCCAACTTCGACTTCCTCGAAAGCGGGAACTACACGAGTATATAACATGTCTCAACATGATGCGGTGATAAACATGATGCTTGATGATGATATGCCATGGTTTACGATTTGAGTACAACTTTCCTTCGCGGTACAGTCACAAAACAGTAAAACCTACTAACTAATAGCGATAACTTAAGCGACACTAACGTTTCTTACCAGACATGTTACTAACGAGCTCAATCATAAAATTAAGGTGCCAAGGATCACTAAGAATTAGTGACCCAAGGTCATCACTCAATCAAAAAAAGCACACAACACTCAAAGTTAACAATTTAACAATTATTTAAGCATTTAATTAATTAGAGCATAATTAATAATAAATCAAAATTCATTTAATTCAGCTTAAACTTTTTCTAAGGATTAATCATGGCCTAAAACAGTGTCATAATAAATTTCATGTTTTTTGGATTAATAATTTAATTACTAAAATTCATGGAAGTTGCATTTAATATTTAATTGAACTAATTAAATAACTTGCAAAAAGTAATCAAATTTAGCATTTAATATTTTTCCTAAGTAGTTTACACCTTGAAAAGCTTACACAAAAAAATTCACTATTTTTGGAGCTCTACAGAATTTTTAATGAAATAGACAAATACTAACACTATTCACATTTTTGAAAAAGAAAAACAAAAACTTTCTTTTCGGGCCGCCTCCCCTTCCTTCCTCTGGTTCGGCCCAGCCGCATGGCCTGCCCGCGCGCTCGCGCCCGCACTCACGCTCGCGCGCTCGCTCGCGTTGCGCGGCCCAGCAGCCCAGCCCAGCCGCGCCCACGCCCGCGCGTTCGCTCGCTGACAGCTCTGCCCCACCTGTCATCTCCCTCCTCCCGCTCACTCGCTCTCTCCCGCGCGCTCGGCCATGTCCGCACGGCGACCGGCCGGCGATCACACCATCAATGACTCAACCATCATGACCAAAACTATCTACACCATCCCACGAACTCATTACACCCCCTAACAACGTAGCTCGAGCACCGGCGACCCCTTACCGACGACAACGGTGGACAACAGTCGACGGTGAGCCGCGGAAACGCGCCACCAGCAACGTAGCGACCAAATTGATGCGAGAAAAAGGTTTAGGAGCTCACAGGGATCATGTTGGTGCTCTCGGTGATGACGGAGAGGGGCTGGAGTGGTCTGGCCACGTGAGGGCGGTGATGGCGAGGCTCCGACCGGACGCGAGGAAGACGGCGGCTATCCGTGCGCTACGGGCGGTAGAGGTGGATGTGAGTGGTCGGGGAGATGCGCGGGAGCGAGGCGAATGTGATGATGCAGTTTGCGTGGCTGGTGGTGGCTCGACGGCGGCAGCAGCGAGCGGCGGTGCTAAGCGGCGGCGGCGGTAAAACAGAGAGGAAAAACGACTCACGGTGAACTCGGCTATATATAGGGCACGACCACGGTGAGGGTCACTGGAAGACGCGAGACGTCGCGCTGGCGGTCCTGGCGCGCGCGAGAAGGTCGTGGAAGCCGCCTGGCGGCTCGCCGGCGCCCATGTCGTGCGCTGCCCGGCGGTGATTCGTCGGGGCAATGTAGATCTCCCCCAAACTTTTCAAATACAAACTGTTTTCTCAAATTACTCCCAAATTCATGTAACAACTTGAAAAATTCCCAAGATATAAAATCTTCAGAATTTCAAGCTCCACAAGTTTTGTATTGAACACTTTTTCAAATTCAAACTAAATTTTGAAATTTGAGTTTAAATTCAAAAGGGGACACTTTTCAGAAATTTGGTAATTTAGAAATTACTTTGGATTTTGTATTGAAACTTCAAAAACTCCAAACACCAAAGTTGTACATCTAGCCAAGATCTACAACTTTGCTAAATAAACCATTTTCAAATTCTGCCTCCATTTTAAAATTTGAGTTTGGGCATAAAAAGGGTCAAATTTGAAATTTGCTTCTTTTCAAAATTGCTCCACATTTTACACTAAAACTTTGAAAACTCAAAACACCAAAGTTGTATCCCTTGAAAAGTTCTACGAACTTGGTTTTAAACTTTTTCTCAAATTTTGCTTAGATTTTGAATTATTTCAAAAGGGGTAAAACAGGGTTTTGAATTTATGGTTTTCGGAGGAATTTTCAATTGAAATTTGTTGCTACCTTAATTGGTGATTATTTAATGATCAAACCATCATCCAAGGGCATCATTTAGACAAGCATAACATGGTTGACCAAAGGCCACTATTGGTTGATCAATTTAACTTTTGAAAATCTTTTAATATTTCCCCAAATTTGAATTTAAATTCGAATCGGAAAACTCGCGACAAGTTTTTGGATTCCAATTCAAACTCAAACTTGGAGCTTCATTTTACGTGTCGTACTTGGGTTCATACCCTACACTTGACACTAGTGTGTAACACAGTCACACACCTCAAATTACGCAGGGCATGGACTAAGTATTTGCGGTTGCATTCGAAATTAGGGTTTTCGGTTCGGATCACACCACTGAGAAGCACATTCAACCTAGAAGGGTAAACTCATTTTAGTTAATGCATAACAGGGTTGACCTAATCCTGGATGCTTTACGATGCAATATGATGACATGGTAGGTTAATTAGCAACCATAACACCCGAGGTGTTATAAAAGGCAAGACTGCAAACTGGGGCAACTATTTTTTTGGCTAATCAAGGAGGTAACCTTGAGAGGGATAGTGTGTGGTAGAGGCAGAGCTAGTTATTAATTTAGTTTAACCTATGAGTATTTTGATGAACTGTAATCACAAATTAAACTTTGTGAAAATCGCTTGTTTATTTATAATATACTCATTCTGCTATCTCTCCTATAGATATGTCTACATACCAATAACGAGCCTATCATCTGAGAGGGGGAATTGGAAAGAGAACCAACATTGCCCTACTGAGGAGGCTCTGAATCACCCAACAATAAACATCAACTTGTGACTAAGAGTCACCAAGATGACTTCATTGTTACAGACTAAGATGCAAAATATGGTATAGTACTCAATTTACTTTGACTTCGCTCTAAGTCCTTCTATAGTTGTAACTAAGTTTTTTAAAATATATACTAACACCTATAAGTTAAATAAATGCTTTGTCAAAACATATTTTATGGAAAATTGAATAAGACTAATTTGATGAGATCACCCACGGGTGACTAGGTGACTTCCATGAGGGGCCGCATGTGCAAAGAATCGAACGGGGAGGCTTTGGGGGCTGAGCAGAATTAGAGATGTTTGGCAGAGTCCAAACATGCATGTCAAAAGAAAATTGAATTGAGAGACAGATCTATAGAGTTTAGCAAAGTACTCCCTCCATTCCAAAACTATATTTCTATCTCCACTCATAAGGAAGATGGTCTTATCCAGCAGCCAATATGTTACATTCATTTGCATTTTTTAGCACTTCAGCCTGTGTGTGATCCAGACTGTCCTTAAGCTTATATCATTCCTTTTGTCATTGCCATGCATGGATGGATCAAGTAGAATCTTCTGACAAAATCTCTTCATGACGGTAATCATCCTATTTATGTCAGTCGTCCCGAAGGTCCCATTAGAATCTATATAGAATGTGAAAACTTTTTGATCGTCTCTTCATGCTAGTCTTGTCTTTTAGACATTATTTTTTTCTTAACATCTTTTAACTCCTTAAAATGGTTGATTTCTTCCCAATTGATCCATTTGTTGCCCGCAAAACCAGTCTCTTCATAAATACTGGTGTAGAGGTCCTCTTGCTCGTAGGGGCGAAGGTACATGTGTACCTATGGGTGCATATGCCCCCTCTCAAAAATACATATTTAGTGATAAAGTCTAAAATTTTACCATATATGCACCCTCTATGTTCGAAGTCCATGTACCCATAAGGAAGTTGTACCTCCATTTAATATACTTGGTCTTTCATTCAAGGACTTCCGCCCATTCTTTCCAGCCGGTCCTTTGCAGTTCACTATAACCATATCCATAGTCTGAGATAGTTGGGGCAACTCTTCGAGGGCCTCAATTTTAACATCTCCTTCCTCAATTATAACGTCTGCTTCCTGTGTTGCAGCCTCTGCTACAGCCTCTGTTGTTTACTCAATTGTAACATCAGCAACCACCCTGTTGCTTCCTCAATTATAACATGAGCACGAGCACTAAACCAACAAAGACGGTTCTTTGCGTCTTGGACTAAATCATGCCATATGGAATTACTTTTCAAGAGAGTTTCTTCATGTCCAAGGATCCAAAGTCAGTTCCTTTAGGGTAGGCATTTAAATGAGATGAAAACGGACTAGGATTTTGAATTTGTCTGATTGATCCAAAAGTAGTTCTTTATATCAACAGAAAAAAGAACAAAGGTTAACATACTTTGCTCTCGTCAAGGCCACATTACCTCTTTTATGGCAATCCAGAAAGCCTATGTTCCCCTGAGGATTGCATCTTACTGTTGAAAGTATAATTATGTCCTCATCACCTTGAAATGAATCAACAATATTTATTTGAATAGAAAGAAATGGATGTTTCTGATAAATTCCATTTTTTTCTTTCAAAGCAGTGACTTGGGTTGTGTAGAACAACAAAGGCCGCTCACGTGGGTCAGAAGCGGCTCAGGATCTAGGTCTTTTGTTTCGAGAAAATGAACTGTCAGACTTATGAACATTGCTAACATGTGGCCTGACTTTGATATTAAAGTTTAGTTTTGGAGCTCCTTGTTTAAATGCTTACTCCCTACTTCACTTCATGGGTTGAGCCTAGGTCAGTGGCAGAGCCACGGGGGGTGGTAGGGGCCATTGCCCCCTAACATATCACAACATTTTTTTTACTAATGCAGCTTTTATATATTTTTTCCATGTCACTATACTTAGCTAGTACTATCTTTTTCACGTTGTGCATGGTCAAGTGTTTAAGAATTTTTCTAAATAAAATAATCAGTCCTAATGATCCAAAATAAACTTGTTTTATTAGTTTTGGCTCCTTTTGAAGGGTTTCATGATAGGAGTTGTACGGATACAATACCCATATTTAATTTTGTCCTAATGATGTTGAACTCACATGAATATCCTTGAGGGCCCACAACCCTCAAGGAAGCCATGGAAACCACCAAGAAGTTTAATCCTAGCGACCAACCCTCAAGGAAGATCTTTTGACACTCTTCCCTACTATTCGTCAAGCACCATCATCACCCTCATATCTGGATCATCCCCTTCATCAAGTGTCATCTTATTGGGTGTGGGAACTCCACTCTTGTGAAGCACGAACTTGGATAGTTCTGGTTGAGTATCAAATATAAGGGTTGATTAAGTTCCCGGTTAGCGTCATGGCAGTCCAGTTAACCTCTGCTTGATTCTCCTAATCATCCAGGGGATCGGGGGCTACATCCATCGGGTGTACTCGCGCGCACCCTCTGGCCCATTGAAGGGCGCCTCAACACCCTAAAAGCGAACCGGCCAAGACGCTAAGTCGCCATTCGGATCACCCATACCCGGGGGCTCGGCTAGGCCGGGAAGGCTCCCGACCCTGGGGACGACTATCGAGCAAGCGCCACCACATGCACTCCGGCCTTGGCTCGGGTGGGGCTCCAACCCTGACCAACACCAAGAATATCCCCTGGAATTTGTTAGGCCCCGGAGCCTGATAGGTGGGCAGAGCTGCAGGGCGTTAAGAAGCTTTTATCCCCATGTATGTAATTTAGTCGGAAAGCTTTTATCCCCATAAAACACACAGTAGATGGAATCGACAAGGCTCAGTTTCTCAGCTTTTCCATTCCACAGAAACATAGTCCCAACAATGACATCCATCACTAGAAGTAGAGCTACCGTGTATAACTTGTATTTTTATCTCGTTCGTATCAATGCCGCTTAACATTTTGGATTCACCTTGCTAATGAAGATACCAACATTCGCAATGCTATCGCAAGCACACGCAATTTGTTATGTCACTATTGGGGACAAGATCCCCATAGCCAACTCAAGTCATTGTTACAACTAAGTGTAAGACATCGAGTACTCTATTAGCTCCCATTGCAGATATGTGATCCATGACAATGTAAAAGATGATGAAGCACAACTTTATTAAAAGATTTCAGAATGTCTCCTAGTTGTCACAAAAACATGTCTATTTTCCTCAGAACCTATAAGCATAGTAACAAATAACACGTGGACAGAAGCTTGAACCTCTTGACACCATATCGAACAGTGCCGCCACACCTTGCCTGCTGCCACACGATGAAACAGGATCAGGGGAGGAAGGGGAAGGGTAAAACCGTGTCGCTGTTAGCTTGGTCCCACACCATATCTCGAGTGTGCTGAAATATTGGAGCCTCACTTTCTGAATCAAGCAAACAAAGGATCAACAAGCGGTACTCTGCTTTGACTTTGTTCTAAGTCAAACTTTTCTAAATTTTGACCAAGTTTTTCAAAAAAATCTATGAATATCTATAAATTAATAAAGTAAATGCTTTGTCAAAACGTATTTTATGGAGAATTGAATAAAACTGATTTGATATGTTCTTAGAGGTTGGTGTATTTAAAAAATGTCAAAGTTAAAAGAGGCTTGACTTAAGCAAAACGATATAATTTGAAATGGAGTGAGGGAAACCGAACAAGAAAATGGCTTATGAATCCCTGTTTGGTGTTTTCCCACCAACTTTGGCGAAAAGGCAACGCGCACGGGTCAAATTAAGATGATATATATAGCTAAAGCCGAAGCATCAGAACATTCGAACTAATCCATTTTGCCAACTTTAGTGGCTTACATATTTACACAAGTCTACAAGAACCATATTCCTTCACCTAATTAACTACGACTTTCAATTCGTCCACAGAAATAAATTACAAAACGAGACCATTTTATTCTCTGATGATGATCTGACAATGCAAGTGACCACGGAATAATAATGTCGAGACTTCAGACGATGGTGCAGGCGTTGGGGTTCTCCTCGCTGAAGATGGTGGTGAGGCGGCCGTTGGCGTCGGTGGCGATGCTGTAGATGCCCTCGCGCACCGGCGTCGGGTAGTACCACCGGTACTCGCTGGAGAAGTACTCGTGCCGCCTCGGCGTGCCCAGCATCTCCCACCGCGGCGACGGCGCGTACCGGCCGTACCCGTACGCGTACCCACCGTGTGCCGCTGGCGCCGGGGAGTACGACGGATCGGCCGGCGGGCCGTGGTGGTGGTAGGCGCTGCCTGCACTGCCGCCGCTTGCCGCCGTGGCGCCCGCGGGCACCGGCCCTGAAGGCGTGAACCGGACGTTCTTCTTCTTCTTCTTCTTGGGCTTGCGTTGGGCAGGGGCGCCCGCCGGTGCAAACGGCGTGCCCGGCAGGGTCGTCGTCGTTGCCTGCGCTCGCGGTGGATGTGGACGATCCGGATGGTCGGCGTGGGCGTTGGTGGGGTGGTGGTTGTTGGTGGTGGCCAAGGTGACGGTGCGCGCAGCTGTTGGGCGCACGTAGCATGTCTGCGCGGGAGCGTACGCCATGGTGTAGTCCATTCCCATCCTCTGGTCGTACCTCACGCGCCCTTCTCTTCCTGGGAGACAGAGGATAAAGACATGATGAACTTGAATTTGAAGGTTCTTATTGCAATTTACTTGTTGGGCAGTGGAAGATGTAAAGAATTAGTCATGCAAGCAGGCACATGTGTTTTCCCAAAAAAAAAAAGAAAAGAAAGCAAAATGGTACGTGCAAAATCGAATATGATGATCCAAAGGATGACCAGGAATTCAGAATTTAACTTTGTCCAAGCTTGCATCATATTTGTTGTTTCTTGCTGAGTGTATAGATCCTGATGATTCCTCCAAAACAAAAATACAGTCCCCTGAACAAGTTTCTATCTATGAAATTTGCACGAAGATGCATGTTTTCATATAGCTCTACTGTCTAGCTCCAAAAGAGTGTTAGTGTATAAATATGGACGTACCGTTGCACTTCCTGATAAATCTCGATATCATCCTGCCCAAGGGAGGAGCGCAAGAGCAGCACATCCCCCTCTCCGCCGCCGCCAACTCCTTCTCCCTCGCCCGCACATCTGCATGATATGATAGATCTTGATGCTACTGATCGGCCAGAACACGAACGCCGGCGGCGGCGTGGTGACCGCGGCGAGACTGCGGCGAGAGCTAGAGCTAAGATAGATGTAAAAACTTGCGAAAAGATATGATTTGCTACTGCCAACGTGACAGCCCGTTGAGTCCATTATTCATATATATAGGGGACACCTGAGGATCACAACCTCATCCCGCGCCATGTCGTAACGAGTACAAACGCCGTTTCACTGCGTCGCTTGTCCCGTGCGCCCGACACGTCATGGCGCGGTCATGACAGACTCAACTACGGATCGTGTCGTAGCCAGGCACGACTCTAACTACGCATGATCCCTAACCGACTCAATCTAGACTCCAACTGAACGAGGATTACATTTACTCTGCATCAATTTACCTAACAAATCACCACCTAAACTTGATGCACTTCTACGACTCCTAAAGCACTCCTTAGTTCTATGAACTTGATTCTTCCCAGCGACTTGGTAAAGATATCAGCCAATTGATCTGCTGTCCCAATGTGATCTACCTCTACCTTGCCATCTTCTATGCACTCCCGAAGAAAATGAAACTTAGTATCAATATGTTTACTTCGCTCATGGTGCACCGGATTCCTGCTGAGAGCAATCGCAGACATATTGTCCATGAGTAGCTTCACTGTCGCCTCCTTCGTCCCAAGCATGTCTGCAATGAGTCGGCTTAGCCATATTCCCTGGCATGCTGCTGCTGCTGCCGCGACATACTCGGCTTCACAAGATGAGAGGGCAACAATTTTCTGCTTCTGTGATGACCAAGTTACCAGGCTCCTCCCAAGGAAATAAACTGCACCTGAAGTGCTTCTCCTGTCCTCGACATCACCAGCATAATCACTGTCACTGTAACCCAGTAACATAGGCTGCAACTCTCCTCCTCTTGTATATGCACAACCATATCCTATGGTTCCCTTCAGATACCTTAGAATACGTTTAACAGCAAGCCAATGCTCCTTACCTGGAGCTTCCATATATCTGCTTACGACACCGACAGCATAGGCTAAGTCTGGCCTGGTATTCACAATATACCTCAAACTGCCAATTAGACTTCTATAGGCTGTCGGATCAACAGCATCTTCTCCTTTCAACTTGGTGAGTTTGAGCCTGCACTCCATTGGAGTATCACACGAATTGCAATTCTTCATGTTTGCATTCTCCAGAATTTTCAGAGCATATGCACTTTGGCTCAAAGTGATGGCACCACCTTTCTGCTTAACTTCTAACCCCAAGTAGTAGCTGAGGAGCCCCAAATCACTCATGCTGAACTTACTTCTCATCTCTATCTTGAACTTCATGATATCACTGACTGAAGGTCCAGAAATAATGAGATCATCAACATAAACTCCTACAAGTAGAAAAGAATTCTTGCTGTTCCTTTTATAAACAGCATGCTCCAACTTACTTCTCACAAAACCGAGGGCAAGTAATTCCTTGTCAAGCTTTGCATTCCATGCTCGAGGTGCTTGTCTAAGACCATACAAGGCCTTTTTCAACTTCAGCACCTTGTCAATCTTGCCGATGGTGAAACCTGGAGGTTGTTGTACAAAGACTGTTTCTGTCAGATCTCCATTTAAAAATGCTGACTTGACGTCCATATGATGGACTTCCCAACCTCCATTGGCTGCTAGTGCAAGCAACACCCTTACTGTCTCAATTCTGGCAACAGGAGCATAAACTTCATCAAAATCTACTCCCTGACGCTGAGCATAACCCTTGGCCACTAAACGTGCCTTGTGCTTGACAATTTTCCCATCTGGGTCCTTCTTTACCTTGAATACCCATTTGAGGCCGATAGCCTTATGTTTGGGTGGGAGATCACAAGGGACCCATGTGCCATTTTCCTCAATGGCTTTCATCTCCACTTCCATAGCCTTCCTCCAACTTGCTTCTGAAAGGGCTTCTTCTATTGTCCTTGGTTCTTCAGCTGCAACCAGACAAACTCCACTGTATTCGAACCCTTGCACCTCCTCTGTTGTGTCAAGCAGATTGGGTATGGTTCTGAACCGCAGGGGCACACCTTCAGAATCTTCAGAAGCACCTGTCGGAGGAGTTGCCCAATGGATCTGATGATGAGGTGGTGTAACTGGAGGTGACTCACTCCCCATGGATGGAATTGATGCTGCAGGCGAAGCTGGTTCCACATCATCTTGTTCAGAAAATGGTCCATCGTCTGCATCGGGTCCTGTTGTCGGACCATGAACAGTGTCATCCAGACACTGAACTGAAAACCTTTCAGGCTCTGACTCGGCACTTGCACCTGCATCACCGTGTGGCCTGGCTTTCCCTTCCCAATTCCAAGCCAGCTTCTCATCAAAGATCACATCACGACTGATCATCAGTTTATCCTTGATAGGATCATAGATTCGATATCCCTTTGTTCCGTGTTCATATCCAAGGAACACTCCCGGTACCGACCGATCTGAGAGTTTGCTGATGCCAGGCCCAACTCGTTTGACATACGCCGTACACCCAAACGTCCTGAGATGCTTTACACTTGGCTTCTTACCAAACCAAGCCTCATATGGTGTCTTACCGCTGAGACTCTTTGTCGGTGCACGATTAAGCAGGTACACTGCCACCTTGACTGCTTCTCCCCAGAACCGAGCTGGGACGCCCATGCTCTTGAGTAAGCATCGTGCCATCTCGACAACCGTTTGATTACGCCTCTCGACAACCCCATTTTGTTGCGGCGTGTATGACGTCGTGGTGTTGTGTTTTATGCCACTCTCCTGACAGAACGACACAAACGCCCTTGAGTTGAACTCACCACCACGATCGGATCTGAAAGCTTTCAGCTTGCATCCTAACTCGAGCTCTGCTGCTGCCTTGAATCTCTTGAAGTGTAATAAAGCTTCATCTTTCGTGGCCATGAGCTCGATCCACATGTAACGACTGTGATCGTCGACAATGAGGAGGAAGAACAGCTTCCCTCCCGGTGTTGGTGGTGTAACGTGCCCACACAAATCTGCGTGCACCATCTCCAAGCATCTTGTTGCACGATATGCTGAGGCCTTCGGGAACGGTGTTCGATGTTGCTTCCCAAGTGCACAACCATTGCATACTTGCTCGATGTTCCGCACCACCGGCATGCCATTTACCAACTCCTTGGAAGCAAGCTCTCGGAGCGCCCTGAAGTTCAGATGCCCGTAGCGTGCGTGCCACAGCCACGCCATGTCATCCATCTTCGACAGCAAACAGACTGGTGACGTCAATTTTACCTTCATCACATACAGCCGATTCCTGCGTTCTGCCCTGATGAGCACGCTTCGGCTCTTGCTTCCTGCTTGTTGTCGCTCTAGGACTTCCATGACGCCGTTGTCAATTTCGACACGACATCCTCCTTCTTCCAGTTGACCAAGGCTCACGATGTTGCACTTGAGTGATGGAATGTAGTACACCTCAGAAAGAACACGGTGATCCTGGTTTCTGCCTGCGATGGTTACAGCACCTATGCCGCAGATCTCAACTTTGGATCCATCTCCAAACCTGACAGCCCCTCGTACTGACTCATCAAAATTCGTCAGAGAGGCTTTGCAGCCTGTCATGTGGTTCGTGGCACCTGTGTCCAAAACCCATGAACCTTCTTCATATCTGGACGGGTTCACCTGTTCCTGGTTCAGGAACACTTGAGGAGCCAATGCAACACCCGTGGTCCTCACCAAATTACAAACTTGAGCCACAAGGAGAGCAGGTTGCGGATCGGCTTCGGCATTGGCATGATGAACTGCTTCGGCCGCTTCCTTTGGATACTTCTTACACTCCCTGGCCCAATGGCCATAGACCTTGCATTTATTGCATCGACCTTTGCGTCGCGGTGTGCCGGCATTGGTGCCTTCCTTGCCACCGGAGTCACGAGAGTCACGGTTACCACCACCTCCTCCTCGTGCCCCGTTCTTGTTCTTCTTAGGATAGTGGCCAGTGCCACCACTACCTTTCCCTCCTGACGATGATTCTGTCGTCATCCTTGCCTTGTGCTTCGCGGCCCAATCTTCCTCCGTCATCATGAGGTGTCCCTGCTTGTTTGTTACCTCCTCGACCAAGGGCTCAAATCTATCTTCTGCAGCACGCAGACGACCAACAAGCTCCTCCACCGACAGAGTTTTAAGATCGCAGAACATCTCAATGGTTACAGCCACTTGATTGTATTTTGGTGGCACAACCCTGAGGAATTTCTTCACTACACGAGCGTCATCAACACTCGTCTCTCCTAGGCCCTTCAGATCGGTTGCAAGTTTTCCGATCCTCACTGCAAAGTCTTCGATGGTCTCACCAGATTTGAAAGAGATCGCTTCAAACTCGGCTAGAAGTTTCTGTGCATTCACCTCTTTGACCCTATCTGCACCCAAACGCATGGATTTGATCGCCTCCCATGCTTCCTTGGCTGACTTCTTATTCAGCAACAATGAATGCATCTCTGGGGGCACGCCACGCAACATGGCGCCGAGAGCAAGTCGATCATGTCGGCGCTCTACCTTGTCAGTTTCCACAGCGTCCCATAGGTACATCGCCTCGAGATTGCACTGCACATGAGCTGACCACTCTTGGTAATTGAAACGGGTTAGCATCGGCCATACCAGATTACCTGCAGCCTGATTCCACGCCCGCTCCTTCAGCTCCTTCTCACCGCTAGAAGCCATCACGATGGCACGTGTTCACGGCTTGATCTGCTTGAACACGACGATCTATGTCGCCCGGCTACACCTCCTGCCTCTCTACTCTCCTCAACAAGTCTCCTCCGGCAACCTTATCGCTCTGATACCACTTGATAGATCTTGATGCTACTGATCGGCCAGAACACGAACGCCGGCGGCGGCGTGGTGACCGCGGCGAGACTGCGGCGAGAGCTAGAGCTAAGATAGATGTAAAAACTTGCGAAAAGATATGATTTGCTACTGCCAACGTGACAGCCCGTTGAGTCCATTATTCATATATATAGGGGACACCTGAGGATCACAACCTCATCCCGCGCCATGTCGTAACGAGTACAAACGCCGTTTCACTGCGTCGCTTGTCCCGTGCGCCCGACACGTCATGGCGCGGTCATGACAGACTCAACTACGGATCGTGTCGTAGCCAGGCACGACTCTAACTACGCATGATCCCTAACCGACTCAATCTAGACTCCAACTGAACGAGGATTACATTTACTCTGCATCAATTTACCTAACATGATATACCATCTGTGGATACATGCCCAGGTTCACCTGTCTGAACTCTGAAGTCAAGGACTACTACAAGCTTCTAATCAGACATCAACACGTCCACCTCTCCATGGTATGTAGCTAGCTGATCCCCTAAATCTCACTAACAACGAGCCAGCTGAAAAATCAGTGATATTTTAAGCAAGGATCACTAACAACGAGCCAGCTGCAAAACCAGTGATCTTTTAAGCAAGGACGACGACAGTCTTCGAAAGCTAGCTAGGTTGGTTGGGTTTGGAGCGCGATAAAGGCCAACTAGCGAGCGAGCTAGTGAGAATCGAATAACGAGATGATGGTCTATGGTCTCCTACTCGGCTCCTTCCTGAATGGTTATTTCTTCTTTGTGGGCTAGGATCTAGATATGCAATGCAATGCATTGTGATTGTTGCGTCCATGGGATGGGACTATGGGAGTGACAGACGACGGACAGGAGGAGCATCTCAGCTAGCAAGAAACGTAAAGCGCGCGTGGTCCTTGTCTTGGTGTGTGTACGCAGGGTTTGATGATGAGCAGACGACGGCAGATTGGTGAGAGAGCGAGCGAGTGGAGTCAGAATATATGCGGCGGGAGAAACTTCAATTCATATACTTGAAAAGCACCTTTGCATGGGATGCGCTCTGTTCGGGTCTTGGAAAGAGGAGTGGCATGTATAAAGAGCCGCCTGGCCTGGTCCGCGTTGTTGATAATTTATTTATACAACAGTTTTTTTTTTCCTTTCATACTACTATGTTCTTAATTACTTTCAAGTTAGACCAATAATCGCACTACATGGTACCCACTCACCTTTATAGTCTAGCATTATATTAGGGCATGCGCACTCGCCCTGTTCGCTTGTCTTATAAGTCATATTTTTTTAGCCAACGAACAGTATTTTTCTTTCGTCGCAAATCAGTGAACAATACTTTCAGCCAAGCGAACAGGGCCATATGAATAATTTTATTCGGACACCAGATGGAGAAATAATTAGCCGACGCTAGATGTATCCGATTTTAACCCCGATCGAAAATAAATAGTCGGAATACTTATTGTATCCGACTTTGCGCGACCTTTTTAGTCAATAATTCCTTCTATATATATTCATGAAGTCCTTTGAGTTTACAACGTTTTGCAAGTATATTTTCAATACAATTCGATCTACATATATAACTTATTACTGGTTTTCTTTCTTTTTTTTGTGAATGACTAAATCTTGTCAAAACGACATGCTTTTATGACTAGATTTAGTATAGAATAGGGTATGAGCATCCTATTATGGTTTTAGTGATAATCACCGGTGGTAGAGTCTGATATATTTTTATGAAGATGCTAGCGTCCGGACGTCCGCGCCTGCTCCTCTCTGCATTCATCCGGACGCCCGTGCCTACTCCTCTCCGTTTCCTACGCCTCCTTCGTTTCCCGTGCCTGCGTCGCGTGGACGTGTCGCCCTGGCCGCGGCCTCTGCTCGCACACGGGAACCGCCCGCTTTAGCTCTGCTCTCCGCGTGCATGTGGGGATCGCCTACACCCCTACTCCATATCGAGCACGCGGGGACTGCCTGTGCCTACGCTAGCTGGTTCCCACACCCGCTTCACATGGAACCACATGCACGGCGCCCTAGCAGTTGCAGCAGGCAGCAACGACAGGTGGGTCCCATTGTAACATATGCAACACCCGATTTACTTTTGCAACATCCAAATGAAACACTTGTAACATACATCCGAAAGCAACTGAAACACTTGCAACATACGTGTGAAACACTTGAAACATACGTGGGAAACACTTGCGAAACACCTGAAAACACTTGAAAGTCGTTACAAACATATGCAATATCTAGATAAAACACTTGCACCATATGCGTAAAATATATGCAACATCCAGATAAACGCTTGCAACATACGTCTAAGAAACAAATGAAACATTTGGAACATATTCTTGCAACACGTGTGTATATCTATTGCAACATATGCAACATCCCGATCTACTTTTGCAACATCCATGCGAAACACTTGCAACATACCTCTTAAACATCTGAAACAATTGAAACATAGTCTTGCAACATGCACTTTAGCGCAACATCTCCTTGCTGCTTCCTGCACGGAGGGGCACAGCTACCCGTGCGGCCCCGCTGCGCCAAGCCACCATGCCGCTGCCGTCCAAGATCATCCACGAGCAGGCCGGCCATCAGCACGAGCGACGCGAAAGACATCTATGCGAGGAGGGGGCGGAGGCGCGTCAACGCAGCCGGCACAGCACGACGTCGTAACAAACAGGAGGGACACGCGGCTGCGTACGCCTGGGGCAGAGGAGTTCATCTACTACACGCCACCGGCGGCTGTGCCATGGGGTGGCGTAGGAAGCAATCGGAGAGGCAGCCACATCTAGCGCCAAAGCAAGACGGGTGGCCGCAGTGGGCAGGAGGTGCGATGGAGAGGGACGAAGGCGGGCAGCCGTGCTCGGGCGCGGTGGAGATGCTGGCCTGCGAGCGCCCGGACGTCGGAGGTGACGCGACGGAGCACGGGCATGGCGCTACGGTGATTTCTGCGTGACTGATTCTGGACAAACGAGTGGACGAGCAGATAAGATATGATGGAGAAACGAGTGGACGGGCAAATAGAATAGGATAGGAGGAGGTCATTGGGCTCGTGGCCCACTAACATAAGTGTTCGGATGGACGGACACCCTGGAACTATTACCGTATATTGTAAGATATATTGGTTTCGTTGTAATGCAGGACATGTTGCTAGTATTCTTAAAGCCCTTTGAGTTACAAGCTTTAGTAAGTATATTCCAATACAAGTAATTCTACATATGTAACTTACTTGTTTTTAAACTAAGCAATTTAAAAGTTATGCTTTGTAGTTTTGACATTTAACTAATTCTTGTCTGAACGACGTGCTTTTGTTATGACCAGATGGTAAGATATGAGCATCCTATTGTGGTATTAGTGATAATGATGATAACTCAATCACTAGGACTAACATGTTACTAATATGTGTTAGACATGTTCGCTTAGATTCTACATATGTAAAGAAACAAAACGATTTAAAATGACAAAAATAGTACTAGTTGGCTTCACTGGATATATGGTCTGACGGCCTACATTTTGATGCTCCAGATGAATGGGTGACATGTTCAGTGCTCAAGAGAACAGAGGCGTTGTTCAGTTGAAATCACTGGATGGTCCAGAAGTCAAGAACAATAGCTATGGACTATATTGTGCACGGTCAGACAATTGATAGAGGTAGGGTCTAAAGCATATTTCCCGCTAGATGATACGTCGGATAGTTGAAGTGGGGTTGTGGATAGTCTGATAACCATTAGCAAGGATATCAGTATATCACTATGAAGTTACATTCATCGGGTCATCGGATGGATGGAGAAGGAAGAACCAACGGACTATCCGATGCGGTATAAAGACAAGAGACAATCCAAATTGACGCACCGGACGGTCTGACGGTGGTGAACTTGAGCACTAGACGAAACATTGGACTATTTCTAGCCAACATCTAGTTCAACAGTCAGAAGGCACCGAATAATCAGATGGTGACCAAAATTTGAGTAGTGAATCGTAAACACAAAAAAGTTGCATCTTGTTTCCATTGGCTATTTGAGATGGATGAGCTATATATACTTAATTCCACCAGCTATTTGGAGGTTGTTGCGGTGCCCTAAGGCTGTCTCCAACAGGAGATCCATTGCGGAATCCAAACCCAAAATGGGTCTCCAACACAATACTTATAGCCTCCAATAGAGTACCTATATGGAAGACTCATTTTGGGTGCTAGGAGAGGCATAACTCAAATCTGAGTATCATCTCTCCTGGAGACCCATTTGCAGAAAGGGTTATCTTTTAGGTCTTGTTGTTGGAAAAAGACCAAAAATAGATATTGAACCCTTTGCCCGTAGCATTACCCAAAGGACGAATGAGTCTTGTATTTTGGATCGCGGCTGTTGGAGACAATCTAAGACAAGGAGAAACTGGTGCCAGTATTGGAATACCCCCTCCACAATACAAGTTCATACTAATCACATCCAAGGCATAGTATAGAGTTTAGAACTCATGTCTGTGAGAGTTGGGCTCTGTATCTTGAGATCCTAAGTGATCGGGTTATCGTAGCCTTATAATCTTGGTGAGCCAATACATATGAGGTGTCAACACTCCAATCTTAGTGTGGAAGGGCACCAACTTGGTGTGTGGGGATGAGGAAATCCCCTCCTTGGTGGAGAAGCTCCATAATGGACAACGAAGGTGACCAGAGAGCCCGGTGGCAGTGATGAGCCTTTTTGGCTTGCATTATTTGCCTTGGTTATGCAAGCCTTTGTGGTAAGCTCAATATTATGACCAGGAGAAGGCTTGGTGACTGCAAGCGTGCTAAGTGGAGTTTCAACGTGGACTAGAGCTTGTGTTAGCAGCCGATACCACATGAACATACTCGTCTCTAGAAATTTTCCATATTTTGACTTGCCCTTAACTTACCACATTTAAGCTTCCACGTAGGATTACTTCAAGATTGCAAAACTCTGTAGGTTTGGATAGAAAGGGCGCACTAAAAACATAGGTACACAGCATACTAAACTAGATCATTGTTTTCTTTTATAGGTCCAATTCACCTCCCTCCTCTTGGGTCTCCCGGGTTTAAGGGCCCTGTTCATCTGGCTTATAATCCGTCTTATTCAGCTTGTTTTTTCAGCCGGAACAGTATTTTTCTCTCACAAAAAATCAGCTAACAGGTGTTTTTCAGCCGGCTTATAATTCCAGCCGAACGGCTCCAAGGAATGTCCCGATTGCCTACAATGGCATAAGTGATGTCCTTCTCTGTTTAATCCAAATTTAGCCATGGAAAGCCAAGCCAAACAATGCATGGATGACGGGCATATTTGCCGAGTCAAGACCGTGCAAGTTACACAGGCCCTGTTTGTTTGGGCCTGTTTGTTTAGGCTTTTGGCTTCTAGAAGACATTTGACTTTTGTAAAGTCCAAAAGCTAGAAGTCTAATAAAAGTGGCTAAAAGCTTAAACAAACAGGACCTAAGCTGCCGAGTACATGTCCACCGGTCTTGCTAATTTGTAGGATCGACCATATTTTAGCCCAAGTTAAATGCATCAGAGGACGATTAACTTCTGCGAGTATTTTATTTAGATCCATAAACATGCTCTAAGTCTATATGTGGTTATCGTGCAAGCTATCATCAGCTTTTGATTGATTATTTCTTTTGCGAGGTACGGCCTGGTTCCAGATCTTGAATATACACGTACTCGTACGTTGCTACGACGGCGAGACAAGACGAGACAGTGTTGCAAATCGTCATGGAAATGGGCTAACACCGTCACACAAATGATTCCATCACGCCTGGCCAGATCCAGAACCACCCGCGCCCTTCACTACCTCATAGACCGCCGAAAAATCCTGGTCCCCCAGCCCCAGGCTCCTCGCCTTCTTGAACGCCTGCAATTAGATGGTAGTGTGTTGTCATTGTCAACGTCTTTCTTCACTCGAGATCCCGTGTTTCCTGAGGTATAGGAAAGTTTGGTAGGAGAGTATGGCGCACCTCATTGGCAGCTGCTGAGACAGGCATGGCGACGGCGTTCTCATCTCCCAGAGCAAGAGCTAACCTCATGTCTTTCTGCTGATGTTTCAAAGGAAACGCAGGGTTGTAGCTTCCTTGCATCATTGTGGGCCCCTTCAACTTGAACATTGGGTTTGCGATGGCACCAAGGTCCTTTTTAAAGTCAAAGGGTACTGATCCAGTTATTCAACAGTGAAAAAGGTGTAGCCACATGCGAAGCATCGAGTGTCATACCAGTACATCGAGAAGTGTCTGGGGGCTCAGCCCACTTTTGTCGGCCAAACAGAGTCCCTCGGACAAAGCATTCATCATACTGCAGCAACAAAAAAATGTCACCAAAAGAGTGAATAGTTGTTGTCCATGAATTTACAGCTCTAAATGTAAAGAGATGCTAAGATGTGCTGACAGATAGGGAATGTGATCTATGGAGTGTGCAATGAGCATCGATATATAACAGAATATCACATCAGAGGGGCAAGCTCCATAAACTCATACACAAAATGAGAAGGCAATTTGAAATTCCAAATAGATCTACTATATGTGCACACCAAAATGGTTTATATCTTTGCAGCAAAGGAGTTTATGCTCAGAGGGATGCGACATTCAGCATAAGGAAAGGCTCGGACTTGTAGCAGGAAAAACCTCTATTGTGCCACAAAGTCAGAATCTATTAAGTACAGAAAAAGATAAGCTTGCTTTCGAAAAATTGTAAGGTGTCTCCTCCGAGACATAACAATCTTGTATGTTCTTCCACCAAAAGGAATAAAATATTGCTTCCAAAACATTATCAGTAGAAATTAGGATTCAGGAGTCATATGTCTTCAACTGATCCTTAACACAATACTAGATTATATAGATCAAGATGGCAAATGGAATCATTTAGGTTTATGTACCCCAAATTCTAAATTCGAATTACTCTGCCCTTTGCAGTCATCTTCCTATAATGTGTGTAGTCCACTTTTGAAACTTTAACGACACAAAAATAAAAGCATTAAGATTTGTCACACACAGTGGCATTAGTATATTCATGATCAGAAGTACATTGGTGTCCATAATTTCAGTGCTTTCTGAGAAGAGTTATGGAGACCATATCAATGTCCAAAAATAAAAAATAACAAATAGCAAGCAATGGAGAAATATTAGTCACCTTCCCATGATCATGTTGACCACAAGCTTCATCTTTGCCCCATTTCCAATCTCTCCAAGAAAGAATGACCTCTTCCCCAGTACATCAAATGCAGGAACCATACCGTCATACAATGCCTGAAATGTTAAGAAATAGAATCAAATGAGCAAACAAGAAAGTTACCTGATAATTGATGGGTTAAAAGTATTATACCATAGTTAGTTTCCTTATTTAAAAAAATCATGTTTAGATCCTTGCACTTTTTAAGTTGTTGTGTCTAATCTTTCTGCTATCTATAAACAGAAAGTTCTATGGTTTTCTGGCAACTACTACTTGCAATACCATACATTTAATTCATTTAACTATTAAAATAAGATCCAAGTCCCGAGACAAGAACCATTATTTAAGAAAAAAATTACCTTTTACATAATCAACCAAAATCATGATCAATAGACCCACAGATGAACCAACAGCATATATTCTAACAAGAGAACTATAAGCGAAGCAAAATTTGTACAGTTTAATTATTTCCAAGGAAAAATGATACAGTTATATGAGAGAGCTTTTGTGATTTCTTAAGTACCATAAACACAACTAGCTTGTACTAGATACAAATGATCATCATATTTCAGAGCACAGTGAATTACCTTGTCCCCTGCAGCAAGAATGACCAATTGACCATCTTCAGCTGGCTTCTTGCTCCCTGAAACTGGAGCTTCAAGGAAAGCTCCCCCTTTTGTTTTAACTGCCTGCAATAATATGATACAAGAAGACCATATGTAAGAAAACTTTGGTGGACACACACAGAAAAAAAATAATTAACACAGTAATTTTGTAATAGATAGGGATATATGGACGACTGAGGTAAAGAGTAATAAATCTGCTAATTTGCTGTGTTACTGTCCAGAAATATAAATTTCAGTATCGAATTCATCTCACGTACATCAAATGCATGCAGCGTGCTGTCACAGTTGTGCCTACATGATCAAATGGGATTACCACTGAATGCAGATCCTTGATTAAATTGATTTGTTATGACATGCACAGTGATATGCCAGACTTTGTGGTTGCCAGTACAATGAAAAATAAATACAAATCTTATGTCCTATTATCTGTAGAGCTTCATCAGTATGCCACAACTCCTCCCATTAGTTGTGGATGCTAGCCTCAGTGTTCTTCCTTACAAATAAGTTAAGCTCCATTTACTGCCGATGTAGCTTCTAGGTAAAAGATACAAAAAATGCACAAACTTCCCAGTTCCCACTCCCACCATGATCGCCATGCCTTTGTTGCCAGTTATGCATCAGCCAAAATTTTTTTTTTGACTACATGTATCTATGAGTGTACTTACCCAATACATTTTTCCTATAATGCTATATAGCATAATTATATGGCATTTCAGCCATTTATGGGAAGTATCTTTCTTTCTGTTAGCATACAAGAATACACACCAATGATACAGCAACATTTTTGTTCTCTTCTACTCCATTTATGAACGTATAAGAATCAGCTTGCAAAATTGACTAGCTATGTAGTGCTGTTCATACTAGTTTTTGTTCATGGTAATCTAGGATATCCTTTGACTTCTTTTGGGACATTTTCTTATTGTTCTTCATGCTTTATAATCCATTGGTAATTTGTCATTTATTTTGACTCTGCCTTAGTGGTGGCAGATATATTTTTTGACCCGAAAAACAGCAGGGGGCTCCCACTGTTTGGATTTTAGACCCAAATGTACAACAGAAACAGAATAAAAAAGAATAGCAACAACAAAGGAAACAGGAAGCCTGAGGTAGGCTGGACCAAACTATGTACAAAGCTCTATCCAAGAAAGGTAGGGAGGACGCTTGTTTTCAGAGATCCTGTGAGCTTGTAGGCGAGCTTCATCATTAGTGTTCCTTGAAGACAAACCTAGTTACACAATCCATGTGTCATCTCAAATATTTTATCTTTAATTAATTTCCTATTTTCCTCTAGAAAATCTTATATTCCCAATCAATAGTTCAGTACAATTAAAAGACTTAATATGCCTGAAATACTCCCTTTGATTCCAAACGTAAGTCATTTTAGACTTGTGCACAAGGATTAAGAAAATATTATCAGATGGCCTTAGCGCCCTTCCTTTATTATGTATTGGGAAAGATCACTCCATTTTGTGAGAGTGATAACATTTATTAAGCAGAGGCTATGAAGGAAGAAAATGGTTAGAGATGCATAGAAGTTCTAAAACGATCTACATAAGAGGGGGCAATGAAGAAAGAAAAGGATTAAATATGCATAAAAGTTCTAAAATGACATACATTTGGAGAAAAGTAGAGAAGGCTAAAACGACTTACATACGGGATCGGAAGGAGTATAAATCAAGAAATATCAAGATGAGGTTTTTATTTTGAATTGAGGCTTACCCTGACTCCCTGAGCTCTGAATTTGGGCCGAAATTCGTCGGAAATCACTAAAATTTGGTCCTACTGCTGGGCTCCGTAAAAGCCCATACCAAACTTTTAATCTCGGCCTGTTTTAAAAAGAAAATTTGGGGCCCAACGGAGTCCATATGGCCCATAGATCCATTCTTAACCATATAAAACCTGGGATCAAACCCTAGCTTACGGCAATTTATTTCTCTCTCTTTAGCGACGCCTGTGTCCCTCCTTTTCTCTGCTCCTTGCTCTGGATCTGATGGAAGGGGTGCTCTGGTTGTTGCTCCCGCGATAGAGCTGCTCGGGATAATCAGATTAGGAGTAGCTGGCCCAAGGTGAATGCCAATGCGCTGGGCAGCTACAAGTCCAAGCTGGAGCGGCTGCTGTCGAGGCCAACTAGCTGCAGATGGCAACGGTGCAGGCGCTGGCAAGGGAGATCCTGGCGCTGGCAATGGCCAACAGCACCTCCGTCTGCCTGAACCCATGACACCTCGCCATTCCTTAGCATTGCTTGCAGCAACCCAGTCCAGATGCAAATTAGATGTTCGATGTACCATGTTTTCTACCATATATGTGTGTGGCTTCAAGGGTGCTCTATTCTTGCTTATTGGTTGATTTATTCACATATGGAAATTAATCATTGGGGACCACAGCTAGTGATGCATAGGGGTGTCTTCTTTGCTTGCTAGAGCCCGTGTTCATCCATTGTTTTGGCCTTTTAATCCATGCTCTGTGGAACATAGCAGAGTCTAAATGCAAAGTTTAAACTAGGTATATAGAGATGCCTGAGAAAAAGATAAATCCTTCTATTCCTGATTTTTTTTCTTCCTTGTCACCTACTCTTCCCTTCTTCACTGTACAACTCCTTTTTGCAGAGAATAAAAAACCGTACATGTAGGTACAAGTACTATCATACTCCAAATGTCATGGGAGCTTATGCACACATATTTGCAATTAATAAATCAATCTCAAGTGACATTTGTCACAGAACACGTAACAAAATGTAAAAGAGGAAAATCTATGTTCCTCTTTTACAAGTAAGGAGGAACGCAAACCATTAAGGAGCATATATCGGCATCCGTCGCGATTGATACAAGTCAAATTATTGCGATTGTGTGTTTTTTTTCTGTAATGCCATATCGCGTACGCCTCCAGGTTTACCCCCAGCCCACAGGACGCTACAACGCCTCAAAAATCATGGCAGTTGCCGATCCTAACGCTAGTAGAATACAATATATTTGACAGGCTTGGTGAAATGAAAAGGTATGATGCAAGGTTTATCCCTGCAACCATTGCTCAGTAGCGATCTACATATCCAGATAATCAAACTACCTCGTGGTCTACCACTTAATTACACCAACAACAAAGTAAGCGGCATCTTATAGCTGCACAATAGCCAAATAGATACCTCGTTAATCTTGGTCGAAGTTGCGGCGTCGACAGTGGACATGTCCACATAGCCCTTCCCGCTACCGATCTGCTCGAGCACGCCATCCTTGTCGAAGACAACCTAGGTGGAAAAACAGGGACCGCCAGACCGGAAATCGATTAGAGAAAAATGAAATGTCGCATCTTTCCACTATACTGTATAGATAGAAAGGGGAATCACGGCTGAATAACATGAAGATGCTATGAACCGTGTCTTAACTGATAGGGCGGCGCTGGGGTCGGAGAGCATGGCGATGGTGTATCTGCACTTGGAGACGACCGAGGCGGGCGTCTCCCCGACGGTGGCGCCGAGCGCGGCGAGCTCTTGGCACTAGGAGAAGAAGAGGTCACGGAGATGCGATTTCAGGAGCACGAGTGCGGGGCTTAATCGGACGGGGGAGGGGACGGATTCGGATTGAGCCGAACAGGAGGACGCCGGCGCGAGCGCAGCGGCTCCCGATGCAGTACCTTGGCGAGGGTCCGGTTCCAGACGGTGACGCGGAAGCCGTGGCGGAGGAGGTTGGCCGCCATTGCCTTGCCCATGATGCCCAGGCCCAGGAACCCCACCTCCATCTCTGCAGCCTGCTTCCTCCCTCCCCTGCCCTCTTCTCTCCAAAGCTCGCAAGCGCGCACGGCACACCCTGGCAGGCTCCGTCCCGGCCAATGCTCGATTTTCTTTATGTTTTTATGGGTTTTTTTTTGGTCGCCTCCCGTTGGATTTTCTGTTGTCGTGTTGTGCCTAGGTCCACGGAGCGGGAGTGCAGGAGGCGTAGATCGCCGCCGTCCACAGGGCATCGGACTGTCTCCGGTAGAGCACGTGGACCAGGGGAACAGATTGGATCGGGCAGGGGTCCGCGAGTCAGTGGCGATTGGGCCAGATTTGTGGTGCTCGCTCGGGTCTGTCGAGGCCACCAGACAGACCTGCCGGCCACATCAGCTGGGTGCGGCCGAACAGCGCGCGCCGAGGTGCCGCTGCTGTACGTGCCACGCGTGTCCTGGGCTTGTAGCAAGCCCATTGGGCTTCTGCTTTTCTTCACATGGGCTTCTACGAGCTTGTTGGAGCTGCTGCGTACATTCCATTCCAGTCTTGGAACTCGCGCAAAGAGCATTGCAGCAACAGAAGATTTTTTTACCATGGCTACGACGTCTACACATGTATAAGGCAGGTGCACCCTCCCCTCCTCCCCTCTCCAATTTTCTCTAGCTTCGCTACACCAACGAGGGTTTGCGGCGAGGTAGAGGAATCCTAGGAGAGGATGATTCTTTTGAGTGTTTCCAATTTGTCGTTTCATCTTCGCCAAATTGCTTATACATTTTACAGAAGTACACATGCACCGTGGATTGGGCTTCTAGGCCTAGAAGGGAGGAGTGCTGGTAACTGGTATTGGTATGTCATTTTCCTCAGAGGTGAGATGGCCACCACTTGGGCTTTTCTATTTGACAATATATGTTATATGTACACAATAATGGATAAAATGTTGGTATTGCAGAAATCTTGGGGTTTGTATCCTCATGCACCTATTGTGCATCCTCCCCTGCTTGAGGTATTCCATTGGCAAATAATGGACTAGTAGTAGAACTAGATCCTTAAGCTAAAGTTTTGGGACTAGTTCAGTCGTTCATAGAGTATTGGTTAAGGATGTCATGTGGAATGATTTAGACTAGAGAACGATGCATATGAAGAATCATCTTAACAATCGCTCATCACTCTTTAATCAAAGGATCTTGCCTGTCTAGACCCTTTGTTCTAAATTATAAGATGTTTTAGCTTTTTTAGATACATTGTGTTTGTTATGTATCTAAATATAGTGTATATCTAAATGCATAGCAAAAACTATGTATCTAGAAAACCCAAAACGTCTTATAATTTGGAATAGAGGGAGTACCAAACATTTTGGCTGGTAGACAACTTTTGCCAAAATTCATGTAAAAAATGTTTTAAACATCCAATAATCTTATTATTATTTATTAAACATTTTGGTTGGCAGACAAGGTGCCACATCGGACTTTTTACCTACGCAGACAAGGTGCCACATCAGACTTTTTACCTACGTGGCAGGGTATTTAATGCTATGGAAACTATCCTAATTGGAGGGTTGGGACTGCCCTTACAAAAACCGTGCATGCAGGTAGGACAAAGGCTCCCAACAATTGGAATTTTCCACGGGACCCCCTCTTTAATCTCCCTGTTAATCACATTCACAAGTCTGCGCCCTCATGAGTTATTTTACTTGTTGTTAGGCCTAACTGTCAAGAAAAGAATAATGGTATGTTTGAATCCACTCTAGTTGTAATAATCAGTTAAAATACTTTAATTGTGACCTAAACAGGCTATATTATATGGTAAATTATTATAATCAAAGCATCATATTACAATAATCTCATAGTCAACCTTGGCCCTACTGTTAGCTCATTCTTGTCCTGTTGTTGAATGACATCCGAACGAACATATCAGACGTCAGAGGCAGACTAAAGGGTTCGTTTCGTTCTTTAGACAGACATGCTCTTCACCAGAAGCACCTGCACGACAGCGACCCGGCCCAAGTTTGAACAGGTCTTGTGTTCCTTGGGCCTTGTTCACTTCTCCATTCCAACCCAAAATATTTTCTCTTTCACCTATCACATCAAATCTTTCGACGCATACATAGAGCATTAAATGTAGGTAAAAAAGATAACTAATTACATAGTTTGTCTGTAAATATCGGAACGAATCTTTTGAGCCTAGTTAGTCCATAATTGGATAAATTTTGCCAAATAACAACGAAAGATGCTACAGTAACTTTTCAGCTACTTTTTGCGAAGTGAACATCTGTCTGCCTGTGTGCAGAGTCCAGACGTACGAGAGAGCTGATCGCGATCGGATCAACACGGAGAGAAATTACACGGAAACCCAAGCACTACTCGATCTGAGGCCTTGTTTAGTTTCTCCAATTCTCCCTCAAATTTCACTATGCAAAAAGAAGATTTCCTGTCATATCAAAATGTCGGCAAATGCATAGAGTACTAAATGTTGATGAAATCAAAAACTAATTGCACAATATTTTTCTCTCCAATTTACCGAACTAAACGAAGCCTCCTGTTTAGATGCCGAATTCGGCGCCCCGAATTGGCCGCTGCTGCTACAGTAGCAGCTTTTTGTTTTTTAGTGTAAAAAATTATCCAAAAATTGATTAATTAGACTCAAAATGTTCGTCTCGCAAAGTACAATAAAACTGTGCAATTAGTTTATGATTTTATCTACATTTAGTACTCCATGCATTTGCCGATATTTTGATGTGATGAGAAATCTCCTTTTTGCATAGTGAAATTTGGGGGTGAATTTAGGTATCTAAACAAGACCCATATTTCAATTCCACACGAGGTTAATTGTCGCTCAATCGGAGGTCCATGTTTTTTCTCCATCACTGCGTCATATTATCAGCACGCAGGCTTAGGGCTAGCTAGAGGTTAGCCGTCAAGATGGCAATGGGTAAATCCCCATCGGGTATAGACTCCCTAGACCCATCCCCATGATACACAATATGACACCGCGGGTATCCCCATATCTGGTTGCGGGTGGGGGAATTTCCCCAGACTCATACCCGTCAGGATAAATTATACCCGGCGGGTCACCCATACCCACCAAAAGTCCTTTTGTTGCCTCATATAAAATCAGCAATTCACAAATCACAAGCAACCATCACTTCTAAAACAAAAAAATAGACAAAACAGTAGCATAATAATTTCTATTGCAACTACCAATCACATAGCACCATAATAATTCTTTAATTTTGGGCTTCTTTAATTTTGGGTCGGGTATTTTTTACCCACGGGTAAACGGGTATGTGGCCTGCTACACCGTCCTCGTACCCGATGGGTGAAGGTTTTGCTCCGTTTACGTACTCATGGGTACGAGTTTTACTCCATATTAGTACCCTAATGGAGTAAATACCCATCGGGTATCGGGTCGCGGGTCTCCATTGTCATCTTTAGTTAGCCGTCTCCAACGGGAACAGCAGACAGCACGCCGGTCTCTTGACGCTTCTGTGTGCATGCGGACATTGCATTGGAGGCTAGCAACAAAAAAGGACAGAATAATGAAAATCGTACTACATGAGCTAGACTGCTATTGGGGGGGGGGGGGGGGGGGGGGGGGGGGGGACTTGAACGGGATAATATAACTAACTCAGCCTTCGTCGATTAATAACATAACAAGACAAAATACACGTTCTAATCGGTTGTTGGCAGTTGTTCATATATGCGCATGCATTATTGCCCAGTAAAATATAGGAAGGTCTCAAGCTATTTCATGCTGTTGTCTCTTTCTTGGACTGACCAATATATAAGAAGAGGCAACCCATTCATTCATTCATATTCATGCGCTGCACTTCTGTGCATGACGAATACTAGCTAGTTTGTGTGGCCCGGCCGTTTGACATTGCTGCCCAAGATTAGGCGGCGTAAATAATTAAGGGGACGGAATAAGTTTATGCAACACCCCAGGTAGTACGATCCAAATCCGCGAGCAAGGACCTGCCTGCGGAGCTGGGCTTCGGCGGCCATGGCCGGTGGCGGCGCCAAAGCCGACGGCGCGGAGGAGATAACGCTGGAGCACACGCCCACGTGGATCGTCGCCTCCGTATGCTCCATCATCGTCGTCATCTCCCTGCTCTTCGAGCGACTGCTCCACCGCCTCGGCAAGGTACGTACGTCCACCGCCGGTCACATGCATGGATCGTCGTCCGATCTACTCATCTGTCTGATTGAGCTTTATGCATGTATATATGAACTCTTCTTCTTGCATGATCATATATACAGAAGCTAACAAAAGGCCGCCGGAAGCCACTGTATGATGCCCTCCTCAAGGTCAAAGAAGGTGCGTTCCACATCTACTACCAGCATCTATCTATCATCATGCATGCTTGCGTTATTACTCTGCTTGTGCTGAGTTGCTGACCCGGTCATCGTTCCTAACGCCGAATTGCTTCTTGTGCTGTGGTCATACGAAACGAACGCAGAGCTGATGCTGCTGGGGTTCATCTCCCTGCTGCTCACCGTGTTCCAGGGCGCCACGCAGAAGATATGCGTCCGGGAGAGCGTCATGCACCACCTCCTGCCCTGCTCGCTCCCCGCCGCCGACGCCGCCAAGATCACCGCGCACTTCATGTTCGCCGGCGGCACGAGGAGGCTCCTGGCGGGAGGAGGCGCCTCCAGTGACTACTGCCTCAATAAGGTGCGTGTGCGTAGCGCTGCCGTAGCGTATTTGCTTTGCGTTATTGGGTTTGCCAGGCTCACCAGCTCCCGTCTCACCCTTGTTGTTGACCATGTTTTAATTTGGTTTGGTACTCCCTTCATATCAATAAAATAAATAATCAATTGGATTGTGATGTCAAGAAATAATAAATTCACTTTATTTGTGAACTTCATAGTCATCCACTTGTTTTTAATGCCGAGTTTAATTAGACATTTTGAAATGATATCAATAATCAATACATTTATTTATTTATTTATCTTACAATACTGCAATTTTCCGATTTTTTTTTAGGAAAAGCACTTCCCCAAATGTTGCTTACAAACGATATATTATTGTCATTTAACTTATGATCGCCCTTCACCTTTCATAACCTGATTGTGTATGCCGTCATATTCTACAGGGCAAAGTTCCAATACTTTCGATAGAAGTTATTCATCAGTTACACATATTTATCTTCGTCTTGGCAGTCACGCATGTGGTTCTCAGCGCTGTTACAGTTATTCTTGGAATCACACAGGTATATATGGAAAATGTGAAGCTTTATGTTCAAAAATAGATTATCACATTCTTTTTCTAAATATTTTATTGTTCATTCTCTTTAGACAAGAAACTGGAAATATTGGGAGGAGAAGATCCAGCAAAACGATGATAGTGGTATATATACACATATATACTGCCTTGTTTAGCAAGTTAACTGCACATTTTTATTATAGCAATTTCTATATAAACCGTACTATGTTTATAATGTGTTGTCGGGACCAAATTTTGTAGCTCCTCAAATGATCAAGCATGTGCAAGAATTCAAATTTATCAAAAGTCACTTCAGAGGTCATGGAAAAAGATGGGAAATATTCGGTTGGCTGGTATATATATCTTGCATATTTCCCATGTATTTTAAAATGTTAGCGTGTAATTTATGTTATTAGCATCGGTTCAATATAAAATAACAATCATGTTATCACTTTACTCCAGCGCTCTTTTTTCAAACAATTCTATGGGTCAGTCACTGAGGAGGACTACACAACCCTACGACTTGGCTTTGTCATGGTAGCCTAACATACAACTTCATACATGTTTCCTAATTTATTCATGTTGTATATATAGAAGATTTTTATATTTTTTTTGTTGTCTGGCTTTGGTAGAAACACTGCAGGGGACATCCAAAATTCAACTTTTACAATTATATGAATAGAGCATTGGAAGGGGATTTCAAGAAAGTCGTTGGCATAAGGTAAAAAACCGAAGCTACTATGTTAATATCCATATGTTCACATAGTCTCTTATAATAATATAAAACATTATGATCGATGAGTAAATGTATATGTGTGTTTGTCACAGCTGGTACCTTTGGGCTATGCTAATGATATTCTTGCTACTTAATGTTCATGGTATGTTCCTAATCTCAGTGAGTATTGCTTAAAATTTTTATACTTATGCATAAATAAGTTATGATACTGGTGGTGTATTGTTGTCAGACCTATATGGTTGCATCGTGCATCTCTTTTAACTTTCATATTAAATTAAATGTTGTTTGTGAAAGACTAACACTACTCTTTATTGTTGTCATTATAGGATGGTACGTCTACATTTGGATATCTGTAGTCCCATTCATTGTAAGTAAACAACATGTGTGCCACAAAGATAGAATTTAAAAGCATTTGCACCTACAATTTTTATTTGTTAGACCTATAGAAATATAAATAATACATATTATTGCATTTTGTAGTAAAATTGTTTCACCACAAATATATCTACTATATAAATTTTCATGTCACGAGTAAATCATAACATATATTGGATGTGTTTTATTCCATACAGTTGCTACTTGTGCTCGGAAGTAAGATGGAGCATATTATCACGGAGTTGGCTCTCGAGGTTACCCAAAAGCATACAGCAATAGAAGGGGTTCTAGTTGTAACTCCTTCAGATGAACTCTTTTGGTTCCACAGGCCTAAACTAGTTCTTCTCTTGATTCATATCATCTTGTTCAAAAATGCATTTGAAATTGCATTGTTCTTTTGGTTGTGGGTAAGAACAATAAGCCATTTTCCTTTTTTTCACCCTACAAATGTCTACTGGTTTTTTTGAAACAATTCATAGTTACATCATGGACTGTTGTTAGATAAAAAAAAATATGTCATCATGATAACATCAAATCGATACCCAAACATATAGAACATAATACCAAACTTCTACATGTTTCATTTAGTTTAGGATATTCTATGTTTATTTTCAATAGTATGTCTAAAACAAGCTCGACTTAACACTCACCAAACCTTGCAGGTAACATATGCGTTTAATTCCTGCATTATAGGAAACCCGGCATATGCTATTACTCGTGTGGTGATAAGGTAACCAATAATATTTGTCAATTATGCCATTTTAAACTTTCGAGGAAGCAAGCATTCATGTTATGTATGCATTTTCAGTGTCATTAGCCAACTCCTATGTGGATACAGCACCCTACCTCTCTATGCTCTCATCTCTCAAGTAAGTTGGCTAAACTAGCTTCATATTGAACTCATTTTGTTTAAGCACCTTTTGGTAATTTATTTTAACTTATGGACTAGCCAATTTAAACAATACTTAAATTAGTTAAGTAAAAATGCAAAATGATTATTATAAAGTGCACATCAACATGGTAATGTATTCCATTTTTTGTTTGGTTCAACTATTAGTATAATACTACAA
The DNA here is from genome assembly GCA_038087645.1 of Saccharum hybrid cultivar R570. Classification (NCBI taxonomy): domain Eukaryota; kingdom Viridiplantae; phylum Streptophyta; class Magnoliopsida; order Poales; family Poaceae; genus Saccharum; species Saccharum hybrid cultivar. The sequence goes on along the minus strand of JAQSUU010000191.1, from coordinate 605,098 downwards.
TCATACTATGAGTCTAGTTGATGCTAATGTTGAATGTTTTGCACTAATGAAGATGGGAAGTTCTTTCAAGAAGGCGATCTTCGATGAAAATATCTCCGAAGGCCTTACCAATTGGGCAGAAAATGCTAGGAGGCGTAATAGAATGCCAAGAACAAGTGTTGGTGACAATTCACCTATTGCAGAGGGAATTCAAATGTCAAATAACACACGAAGAGAATCATCAATGGAACAAGGAACCGCAAGGTTGATCTAAGTCTGAGCATAGCTCAGCTAGTTGGGTTCCTTGTGGTGGAACCTACCTATCCGGGTTCAAGTCCCCGACTTAACATGGGTGCCCGTATTTTCCTGGATTTATTCTAGGATTTAACGACGTTATTCTTTCAGTGGTAGGCGACGTGCCTGTAACACCCCAGGTGTTTGTCACTCACTAAGCAGTGGGTTTGAGCTCAAACATGACAGATTAAGTGGAGATGACAAAGTCAAGGTCAACCTATGGAGATGAGCCTGACCTAAAGTTGGATGTTGCACCATTGCTTTACATATAGGTCCCTTTTCAAATTATATGCTTGGGTAGTGTTATTACAATATATTCATGTGTCTCACGTCACATTCTATCTATAGGGACCCCTGGAAAAGTTTCATGAAGTTTGGAATCAAAAAGTCACATGAAATGATAAGTTATATGCTTGTTTGGATTATAACTAAAATATGCCTTACCTCCCATGGGAACTTGTGCTTATGCAACATACAAGTGCAACATGTGCAACAAACCTTTGCAACATGTGGAACAACCTAGGGAAGCATGTGTAGCATGTACCTTATAAAAACACATGAAACAATTGAAATATGGCCTTGAAACAAGCACTACAATTATAGTGACTTCTATGTTTTAGTGCATGTGAGGCCTACACTTTTATGAAACCTATGCGTGGTGTGTATGTTTGGCCTCTAGAACACCTTAACTACACTTAGGACACTTAATGGAACAATGTTCATGTTGATCATTTTGCCTAAATATGCTTCTAAGTGATGGTTGACCATGTATGGACCCTAGAACACTTTTGTTTGACCATTTTCAAAGTGTGACCTAGAAGCTTTGCATGACTGTGCACCCCTTTACAAAGTTGTAGATAATTTTATAAGGAACAAACTTTGTTTAAGGGTCAAGTCATGAAAATGTGTGGAACATGCTCAAAAAGTCCCACAAGTTAGAAATGGGGCTGAATTCAGCACTTAGAAATTTAAAGCCCGATTTCAGTGTCTTTGACATTGGCATTCCGCGTTCTCCGAAATTCATTAAGAAACTTGAGTTGGTCCAAAAACAAAAGTTTGAGTTTATATTATGGGGAAGAGCATGCAAGAAGATGGCACTTGTTGGAGTCTATTTTGCCCAGCATTTTTGAAGGTTCGTCAATTGTTGACAATGCATTGACAATGCTGGTTTGGAGCCTCATTATCCACTAATCCATAACCCTAATGACCATGACCCTTAAACAAGTTTTGTAGAGGGTTATGTGGGCTTCAATTTTGCTTTTGGGCCCATGACCTAACTCAGCCCGAAAATGACCCAAAACGGTGTCCCAACCGACCCACTCCATAAACCACCAGCTGCTCGGTAAAATGCCTCAGAGGCCGGCACGTGTCGTGGGCGTGGCGACCATGCAGGAGTCGATGCCCCACCTCCTACGACGTGTGCCCCATGCCCCTGAGTCAACGAGGCGATGCCCTGGCTCGCCCTCTGCTTCTCCCTCCTCACTCACCTTGACTCCCCGCTTCCGTTCTCGCTGTGCACGCGCACAGAGCGCAACCGTGCCATGGCCGGGCCGGCAGAGCTCCTTGCTATCGCCTGTGCTTTGCCCCCATGCCGCCTCTGCCTGAGTCAACCGCATCCTCGCATTCTCCAGTTCATATCGCCACCACCGGTACTCTCTGGCAGCGCCGCTAGCCGCTGCTGCTCCTCACCGGTGGAGCAGCTGCCGTCGATCCGTGCAGACAAGCGACCGGCCCTGCACGCCGTGTCTCCAGCCAAGTCAAGCCTGGCCAACCCTCCCCAGCATCGTCACCGCCCTCCTGCGAGCCTAGCGCACCAATTACCCGCCTCCCTCTGTCGCTGGAGCAGCGCGCCGCCGTGCCGCGTCGCCTCCGCACCGGGGTCGTACGTGGCCGGGCCTCCTCGGGCCACCTCGGGTCAAGCCGAGGGCACCTAAGGATGTGCCTGGTGATGGGGATGCTTCCCCACCATTTCCCCATCGTCGGCAAGCCTCCTCCGGCTGCCACCGGCCGGTTCCCCTTCCATCCTCTGCTCTCTGTTCGTGGGAAGAAGAAGAGGGACTCCGCGCTCGAATTCGAGAAAAGACAGGGGGTTAAGTGTAAACCGCAGACTCATATGAATAGTGTAGGGAAGGACCTTTCTATGTAGTTTAGTTTGTGAATAGTTGAGGGGCCTCGAAGCAAATGTGTTTTCTCTTTTCTGTTATTCTTTTCTTTTATGCATATAAATCGGCTAAATCTTTGAAAATTAATATCTCATGCTAGGAAATTCCAAAAATGGCAAATGTGGACTTTTTGGAAACCTTGAGAAGAGATTTATGCAGTAGAGTCATAAAATGTTACATGTTTGTAGATGTTTTCTGATGTTTTTATTTAAGTTTTAAAAATGCTCTAAAATGCTTATAAACTTGACCATAGCCATATCTGGAGTTTTAGAACCCCAAAAATAGTAATTCTTACTTTGTTAATTTTGTGATGACATGTACTTGCTAGGAAAAATATTAAACACACTAGTTGTTCACTGTTTTCTTAAGGTTTTGATTTGACCTTGATAAATAAGGAAATCTACATTATATTACTTGTCATTTTTATATCTTGCGTTGTGTTGCTCTAAATGATGTGAAAATTTTATGGTAGTCTTTACATTCTATGAATGTACTGTGGTATAAATTTCATGGTTATTGCTTACTGTATGATCAAGTTATTGATTTAACTTGTTTACGGTTTGATAAATAGCTTATAAATAATATATAATTGATAAAATGGAAAATGTTGTTTCATTAGCTTAGTATTATGCTTATCTATCAGATTGATTCATGCTAGGGACATGTGTTCATAGAAAATATGGAGTTTTAAGTTTAACTTGCTCTCACATGATTTATTGTATTAATCATTTGTCTTTTTCATAGAGGTTGAGATACATGTCCAATTGGCTTGAAATTTGGACAGTAGGCTTTTGGGAGCATTGGTAGGTCATTGTAATTTTGGTAGAATTTATTATACACTTTTGATATGTGTTCATAATTCCACCTAATTATCTAAATAAAGTAAGAAAATATATTAAAAGAATTTATTTAGGAATGGACACTATGTTTTCTGGTGTTCATTAGTCGTGTATGAAATGTTGGTAAAGTTGGTTTGCACAATTATATGTTTGCAACATATATTAATAATTATTTCTTGCAATTATTAGTTTCTGGATAGTTCTGGGGGCAATGTAGATTACCCCATGATAATGATGTTTTCTGAGAACCTTGTCTATAGAAAAGTTGTATATAATTCATGTATCTAGCTTTTGTTAAAATTTGGTGGTATTTGGTCAATTAGTTTTTGAGTTTTAGATGTTTAAAGTCAAGTCCCAGATTTGGTTACTTTCTGTTTGGAGCAGATCAGATTCTGTAGTTTTATCTTTTTGACCTATTAAACTTGAGAATTAGGCTTAGGTGATTATAAATGAATTTTAGACAATTTCATAAGCCTTCCATAATGTCTTGTTGCACATCTTTTGGAGTTTTATATCTTCTGTTATGATTGATTTACTCAGCTACTGCATGTATGTCCAGAAAGTAACAGATTCTTGTTCTAGTGCTTTGATTAACTTTGTCATGCTAGGGTGTGGTAGTGTGGCTCATATCCTTGATGGTACTTAGGTTTGTACCCTGTAATCTTATGATACTTGTGCCTTGATTGTTGTGCTTGCAATCTTCTATGTTATGCCCTAATGAGGATTAAGTTAATTAGCTCTAGGTGTTTATGAGAACTTTGGTATGCTTGTTCGATTACTTTGTTTATTACCCTTCTATGTATTCATACATATGCATTGTTGAAAGTCCTATATTTGGTGTTGGTAATTAGTGACAATGCCTAAGTACTAATTCTATGCCTAAGTTGTATGTAGCATATGAGGATTAGTACATTCCAAGGTTGGTGGCAAGATGAAAATGGTGATCATGATGGCCACACTTGGATTTGGACGCAACCCTACGTGATCAAGGCAAAGGTATATGATTAAGGGTTGTGTTTTAGTAACCAAGACACCTAGTGGGTGTGGTTACATTATAGGATAGATAGCCGTACTATAAAGAGGGGAGTGACGCGGCTATTGAACTCCTAAGTGCCTCTAGATGTGCATTTCATGATCATATGCATTTGGATAGAACTAATATCGCCTCGAAAAATGATTGTGAAAATGCTAACACACTCACACATGACGAGATCACTTGGTGTTGTTAGCACGCTTGCGACGGCAGTGGAGTTTGAGCGGTAGAGAGGGTTTGGGATCCTCTCTCCCTCCCGCCAAGCTTGCGAGGCGGGATTCAGGCGTTTTTGACAAGTTGAAATGCCTATTTTTCACTACGCCGGAAGTCCGAAAAGAAACGGAGGCGCACGGAGGTCACAGAGGTGACCGGACGCTGCACCGGACGCGGTCCTTGCAGGACCGGACGCGTCCGGTCAGTGTTTAGTGTCTGCGCGTTTTTCAGTTCGATGATCGGACGCGAGGCGCGTCCGGTCACTGATGATCGGACGCGTCCGGTCGTTCAGGGAGCTTACTGGACTGTAACCGGACGCTGGCACTGTCGCGTCCGGTCATCTTCTTAAGCGCGTCCGATCACTGTTTCGTTGAGCGCTGCTCAGGCGACCAGCGCGTCCGGTCCTACACGGGACCAACGCGTCCGGTCGTTCCCGGCGCGTCCGGTCAGTTGGACCAGCGCGTCCGGTCGTGGCTTCGCAGTTAGCCGTTGGGCGACCAGCGCGTCCGGTCGTTTGGACCAGCGCGTCCGGTCAGTGTTTCACGTGTTAGCCGTTGGGCGACCGGCGCGTCCGGTCAGTTGGACCAGCGCGTCCGGTCACCCCGATTTCGGCTGTTTAAGTTTCTAACGGCTATATTCGAAGGGGTACGTCTATAAATACTCGTTGGCCGGCTCAAGGCTCTCTCTCTCGAACATTTGACATACTTGTGAGCACTTTGAGCTAAGCAACTCCCCTCCCACTCATCTCTCTTGCTTCTTTGCATATTCGAAGTGAGATTGAGTGATCCAAGTGCATTTGCATTGTGAGATAGCATCTAGTTGGCACTTGGTGGTTGATTTGCTGCGGGATTCTTGTTTCTCTTGGTGGTTGCCGCCACCTAGACGGCTTGGAGCAGCTTGGAGGCGTTGGCAAGAGTTGGTGATTGTTCTTGGCCACCTCCGGTGATTGTGAGAGGTTTGTGCCTACCTCGGCGAAGCGCCAAAGGCAACATTAGTAAATTGCTTCGTGTCATTGCAACCTTTTGCCATTTGGTAGGTTCTTGTGGTGCCTTTTGAGAGGCTCGGTGTGAGACCGATTAGCCACCGAACCACGTGGTGAAGAGGGACACAACGGGGACTAGCGTGCCGGCAAGCACGTGAACCTCGGGATAAATCTTCGTGTCATCACTTTCATATTGTGATTGATTGATCCCGATGTTTGGTTATCTTGGTATTCATTGTTGATCATATTGGTTGGCTCAATACTTCGCCCCTCGGTGATACCCTCCTATCTCTCTTGTATTAATTTCTTAGTTATCTTTGCTAGCTAGTTAGCTTAGCTAGAGTAGTTCTCTTGTGTAGCTTGCTAGATGTAGTTGTACTTAACTTCTCGGTTTGACTTGTGCGGTTGAGTGCAAATACTAGAATTGTGAATTGGATAGGTGGCTTGCAAACACCCATAGGCTAAGCAAAACTCGCATCTCGCTATTTGTTATATTGATAAACTTGTTTAGCTTGTCTTTGTAGAAAATTTTAATAGGCTATTCACCCCCCCTCTAGCCATCAAGACCTTTCAAGTGGTATCAGAGCCGTGGTCACCGTTTGTAAGGCTTAACAACCTCGGTGTAAGATGGCTTAAGTTATGTTCAATCATGTTAATGGCAAGCCTTCATTCTTTGATGACATCTCTTCCTTTGATCATTGGAAAAGGAAGATGAAGCTATATCTAGGCAATATACATGAGAAGGTTTGGGATGTGACCAAAGAAGGATACATCATTCTTGATGAGGAAAACCTCACTCCCAATGACCGCATCAACAAACAATGCAATACGGCGGCACTTGCCACAATCTGTCAGGCCGTTGATGATAAAGTATTTGAGCAAATCAAAGATCTTAAAAAGGCAAATGAGCTTTGGACAAGATTAGAGGAAACATATGAGGGCACTTCAACGGTAAAGAGTGCCAAGCTCTATATGCTCAAGGATAAGTTTGCAAGCTTCAAGATGAAGGATGATGAGTCCATACCGGAGATGTTCTATAGGCTCCAAGTCATTGTAAATGATCTCAAGGGGCTTGGGGAGAAGGTTGAGGACAAGGACTTCTCACACAAGTTCTTGATGTGCTTACCCAAGAAGTTTGCCACCTTGAGAAGAATGATCTTTAGAGAGGGATTGGACAAGGTCAAACCAACCAATGTGCTTGGAGATATAATGACCGATACCCAATACAATGATGATGAAGATGAGGTAGAAGAGAAGAAGGAGACCAAGGTCAAGCAAGAGAAGCCCATTGCATTCAAGGCTTCATCCTCTAAGGGAAAGAGCAAGGTGGAGAGTGATGATGATGATCCATACGATGATGAGACCATGGCCCTCCTTGTGCACAAGATGGGAAGGTTCATGAAGAAGAAAGGATATGGGGCAAGAAAGAGGAGAGACACTATAAAGACAAAGACCCTTTGCTACAATTGCAATAACCCCAATCACATAGTGGGGGATTGCCCCTATGAAGATAAGAGACTTCATAATGGGGACTTGAAGCTCAAGAAGAACAAGAAAGATAAGAGAGAGAATGAGAAGAAAACAAAGAAGAGCTTCACCTTCAACAAGAAGAAGAAGGGTGGTGGTTATGTAGTCACTTGGGATAGTGACAATTCCGATAGTAATGATGATGCAAGCTCTAGTGATGATGAGAGGATCACTCGGCGAGCCATTGCAAACATCGCCCTCTCCAACAAGCCATCCATCTTCGACACTACATCGACATGCCTTATGGCCAAGCCTACCAAGGTAAAATATGATGATAGTGATGATGATTCTTGTGCTAGTGATGATTGTAGGAGTAATGATGAGGAGGATGAGGACTACTCCAAGGATGATCTATTAGGCGTAATAGATCAAATGAGCAAGGGCTACAAGAGGACAACCAAGAAGTGCAAAATCTTGGAACAAGAGCTCATTGCTAAGTGCAATGAAAATGATGCCTTGATGGAGGAGCTTGTTGCTCTCAAAAAGAGTAAGGAGTGCAAAGGAATTGAACAAGAGCTCAAAGCTCTTAGGAAATCCTTTGATGAGCTAGAGGCCTCTCGTGAGTGTCTAAAGGAAGACCACGAGGACCTAGAAGTTGCTCACACTAGGCTTAAGGAAGCCCACTCCACTCTACTTGAGCTCATCAAGGAAAAGGACCTCAAGTTGGAGAAGCTCATGAAGGAAGCTAAGGAGGAGCAAGTGATTGTCACTTGTGATATTGGACTAACATGTGATATTATTGATGATTCTTTACTTGTTAGTCCTACTAATGCTTCATGTAGCTCATCATCATCCACCACAACCAACTCTACCTCTACTACTAGTGATTCATCACTTGTGGTTGAGACTCTCAAGAGAGAGGTGGATGATCTCACCCGCGCATTAGGCAACGCCTATGGTGGGGATGCCCGCTTGCTAAAATGCTTGGGTAGCCAAAGGTTCTCCCTTAACAAAGAGGGATTGGGCTATACTCCCAAGAAGGGCAAGGCGGCCTTTGCTACTTCAAAGCCTCGCTTTGTGAAGGGCAATGGTCGTTATTGCAATAGATGCAAGCAAATTGGGCATCTAGAGATTAAATGCAATAAAATGAACAAGAACAAGAAAAATGCTAATGTACCTTACATTCCTTTTGATTCTTGTTATGTACTTACCAAGGGTGAGAAAGGTGTGCATGCTAGGTTTGTTGGTACACCAATTATGGGCCCAAAGAAGAAGGCCATTTGGGTACCAAAGAGCTTAGTGACTAACCTCCAAGGACCCAAGCAAGTATGGGTACCTAAGAAACATTAAATTGTTTTGTAGGTTAATTACAAGGCCGGAGGAAGGCATTGGGTGCTTGATAGTGGGTGCTCTCAACATATGACCGGTGATTCAAGAATGTTCAACTCTCTCAAATCAAATGATAGTGGCATTGATAGTATCACATTTGGTGACAATAGCAAGGGTGATGTAAATGCTCTTGGAAGGATTGCAATCTCAAATGATCATAGCATCTCCAATGTGCTACTAGTTGAAAAGCTCAATTTCAACTTGTTGTCGGTTGCTCAATTGTGTGATCTCGGTTTCAAGTGCATATTTGGTGTTGATGATGTGGAGATAGTTAGTGTTGATGGCTCTAACTTGATCTTCAAAGGCTTTAGATATGAGAATCTATACTTGGTTGATTTCAATGCTAGTGACACTCAACTTTCAACATGCTTGCTCACCAAATCAAGTATGGGTTGGTTATGGCATAGAAGACTAGGTCATGTTGGCATGAAGCAATTGAACAAGTTAGTGAAGCATGACTTAGTTAGAGGCTTGAAGGATGTCACATTTGAGAAGGATAAGCTATGTAGTGCATGTCAAGCCGGAAAGCAAGTAGGCAACACTCATCCATTGAAAAGCATTATGAGTACTTCCAAGGCATTTGAGTTGTTGCACATGGATCTATTTGGACCAACTACATACACAAGCATTGGTGGCAACAAGTATGGTTTTGTGATTGTGGATGATTTCACTAGATACACATGGGTATTCTTTCTTGTGGACAAGAGTGATGTATTTGACATATTCAAGAAGTTCATCAAGAGAGTGCAAAATGAGTTTGAGACCACAATCAAGAAAGTAAGAAGTGACAATGGAAGTGAGTTTAGAAACACAAGAGTTGATGAGCTATGTGAGGAGCTTGGAATCAAGCATCAATTCTCGGCCAAGTATACACCTCAATCAAATGGCCTAGTTGAAAGGAAGAATAGAACCTTAATTGATATGGCAAGATCAATGTTGAATGAGTATAATGTGAGTCATTCATTTTGGGCTGAAGCAATCAACACGGCTTGTTTTTATAGCAACCGTCTCTATTGCCACAAGTTCCTTGAGAAGACACCATATGAGATCTTAAATGGAAGAAAGCCCAATATTGCATACTTTCGGGTATTTGGTTGCAAATGCTATATCTTGAAGAAGGGCACTAGATTGAGCAAGTTTGAGAAGAAATGTGATGAAGGCTTCCTACTTGGTTACTCAACTACTAGCAAAGCTTATAGAGTATGGAACCTATCTAGTGGTTTACTTGAAGAAGTGCATGATGTTGAGTTTGATGAAACAAATGGTTCTCAAGATGAGGAAGATAACTTGGATGATGTGAGAGGAACTCAATTGACTAATGCTATGAAAGAAATGGATATTGGTGATATTAGGCCAAAGCAAGTGATTGATGTGGATGACAACAAAGATCAAGTGCTCCAAAGTCCAATTACACAAGCTAGTGGTTCTCTATTGCAAAATCAAGCTAGTACATCATCTCAAGTGCAACAAGATCAACAAGTGGCTAGTTCATCATCTCCAACTCATGATCAACATCAACATCCAAGCAATCAAGCCCAAGTGCTTCAACCAACTAACATTGCAAGAGACCATCCATTGGATTCCATCATTGGTGACATACAAAGAGGAGTTCAAACTAGATCAAGATTGACATCATTTTGTGGTCACTCTTCTTTTGTGTCAATGGAAGAACCTAAGGACATTGATAAAGCATTGAGAGATCCGGATTGGGTAAATACAATGCATGAAGAGCTCAACAACTTCAAGAGAAATGAAGTATGTGAACTAGTTGAAAGGCCTAAGGATCACAATGTCATTGGAACAAGATGGGTCTTTCGCAACAAGCAAGATCAAGATGGGATAGTAGTAAGGAACAAAGCAAGACTAGTGGCTCAAGGTTACACACAAATAGAGGGTCTTGACTTTGGTGAAACTTATGCCCCGGTTGCAAGATTGGAAGCAATTAGGATCTTACTTGCCTATGCTTGTGCTCACAATATCAAGCTATATCAAATGGATGTGAAGAGTGCATTTCTCAATGGGTACATTCAAGAGGAAGTGTATGTGGAGCAACCTCCCGGTTTTGAAGATGACAAGAAACCCAATCATGTATACAAGTTGAGAAAAGCTTTATATGGATTGAAGCAAGCACCTAGAGCATGGTATGAAAGATTGAGGGACTTCTTGCTATCTAAAGGATTTATCATGGGCAAAGTTGATACAACACTATTCACCAAGAAGATTGGGAAAGACTTATTTGTATTGCAAATATATGTTGATGATATCATATTCGGTTCAACCAATCAAGATTATTGTGATGAGTTTGGGAAAATGATGGCAAAAGAATTTGAAATGTCAATGATTGGTGAACTTAGTTTCTTTCTTGGACTTCAAATCAAACAAATGAAAGAAGGTACATTTGTGAGCCAAACTAAGTACATCAAAGATATGCTCAAGAAGTTTGGCATGGAAGATGCAAAGAGTATTACAACCCCAATGAGCACTAGTGGAAGTTTGGATAGTGACAAGAGTGGCAACATGGTGGATCAAAAGCTATATAGATCAATGATTGGTAGCCTACTCTATGTGACGGCATCAAGGCCCGATGTGATGTTTAGTGTATGTATGTGTGCAAGATTTCAAGCCTCACCAAGAGAAAGTCATTTGAAGGCAACAAAGAGAATATTGAGGTACTTAAAGCATACACAAGATGTTGGATTGTGGTATCCCAAAGGTGCAAGTTTTGAGCTAGTTGGATATTCGGATTCCGACTATGCCGGTGATAAAGTGGAGAGAAAGAGCACTTCCGGGACATGTCAATTGTTGGGAAGATCACTTGTCTCATGGTCATCCAAGAAGCAAAATAGTATTGCACTATCTACCGCCGAAGCCGAATACATCGCCGCGGGTAGTTGTTGTGCACAAATCTTGTGGATGAAGGCAACATTGAAGGATTTTGGAATCAATTTCAAGAATGTGCCATTGCTATGTGACAATGAAAGTGCCGTGAAGCTAACTAACAATCCGATTCAACATCAAAGAACAAAGCATATTGATGTTCGTCATCATTTTATTAGAGATCATCAACAAAAGGGTGACATTGCCATTGAGAGTGTGGGCACTGAAGATCAATTAGCCGATCTATTCACCAAGCCACTTGATGAGAAGAGATTTCACAAGCTAAAGAATGAGTTGAACATACTTGATTTCTCCAACATGTGTTGATGCACTCCCATGATATGAAATGCCTCTCCTTCGAGCCCCAAGGTACAATTGGTTGACATGTCATACATTCTATACTAAGGACATGTTAAGTGCATCTAGTCATGATTTCTTATGTTCTAGGATCATTCATGAAAATTAAATGAATTTGAAGTTTATATGGTGCCACTATTGTTTCCATGACTTGTATGATCTAGTGGTAGCATATAACTTGTTTAAGTAGTTTGTGATCCTAAGTATTTAATCTAGAAAACTTGTCTAAATATTTGCTTCAACATGGTGCATGATAACCCTTCTAGTGAGGTGTGAAGAAGCTTGCCCTTGGATCAAACCGAAGTATTTTATTTATGCAAGCAATCTAGGTTGAATCATAAACTTGATCCTCACCCCATATTTCAACATGATAATCTATCTAAAGTTTGCTCCTTGTGGTAAATTGGTGCCAAAGGGGGAGAAAATATTGTTCACAAAGATAGAACTCAAAGGGGAAGAAAATGTTGTGGGGGAGAAAATGTTGTTCACAAAGATAGATTCAAAAAGGGGAGAAAACAAAGGGGAGAATTGATAAAAGAAGGGGATCAACTAAAATTTTGAGCACACAAGTAGGGGGAGCAAGCTCTTAAACATGAATGTTGCATTTCTATGTGCACTTCATATGTATGATGCATAGTTATGCATTTCGTTTTCTCCGATACATTGCTTGTGTGGTGACTTGCTAGTATAATTTGAATGATGCATTGTGGTACTTGCATGAATAGGAAGTAGTTAGATTTTTGTTGCTTCATGTTTTTCAAAGTGGTACTAGAACCTTGCTTATAATGTTGATCTCACGAGGTTTCTAGTTATATTTGTGCTTTTCCAAGTGGAATCTAACTACACAAGGTGCTAAGATGGTGTTTATCGCAACTCCGATGGTATCACGCTTCAAAGGTCTATAATCTTAAACACTTAGCACCTATTGGTAGTCAATGCTCCTAATCTTTCCTATCTAACATGTATGCTTCCAAAATCTAAACATATAGCATACATGTAGGTGGAGCCATTGCTATCAATTTGAATTCATGATCACATGTCCATAATTCTTACACATGGTAATATACTTGGACAATGTGACATGGGTTCAATCAAAATTTTATCATAATATCTTTGTGAAAGGTTTGTCACCAATTACCAACAAGGGGGAGATTGAAAGTCCTATGTTTGGTGTTGGTAATTAGTGACAATGCCTAAGTACTAATCCTATGCCTAAGTTGTATGTAGCATATGAGGATTAGTACATTCCAAGGTTGGTGGCAAGATGGAAATGGTGATCATGATGGCCACACTTGGATTTGGACGCAACCCTACGTGATCAAGGCAAAGGTATATGCTTAAGGGTTGTGTTTTAGTAACCAAGACACCTAGTGGGTGTGGTTACATTATAGGATAGATAGCCGTACTATAAAGAGGGGAGTGACGCGGCTATTGAACTCCTAAGTGCCTCTAGATGTGCATTTCATGATCATATGCATTTGGATAGAACTAATATCGCCTCGAAAAATGATTGTGAAAATGCTAACACACTCACATATGATGAGATCACTTGGTGTTGTTAGCACGCTTGCGACGGCAGTGGAGTTTGAGCGGTAGAGAGGGTTTGGGATCCTCTCTCCCTCCCGCCGAGCTTGCGAGGCGGGATTCAGGCGTTTTTGACAAGTTGAAATGCCTATTTTTCACTACGCCGGAAGTCCGAAAAGAAACAGAGGCGCACGGAGGTCACAGAGGTGACCGGACGCTGCACCGGACGCGGTCCTTGCAGGACCGGACGCGTCCGGTCAGTGTTCAGTGTCTGCGCGTTTTTCAGTTCGATGATCGGACGCGAGGCGCGTCCGGTCACTGATGAACGGACGCGTCCGGTCGTTCAGGGAGCTTACTGGACTGTAACCGGACGCTGGCACTGTCGCGTCCGGTCATCTTCTTAAGCGCGTCCGATCACTGTTTCGTTGAGCGCTGCTCAGGCGACCAGCGTGTCCGGTCCTACACGGGACCAGCGCGTCCGGTCGTTCCCGGCGCGTCCGGTCAGTTGGACCAGCGCGTCCGGTTGTGGCTTCGCAGTTAGCCGTTGGGCGACCAGCGCGTCCGGTCGTTTGGACCAGCGCGTCCGGTCAGTGTTTCACGTGTTAGCCGTTGGGCGACCGGCGCGTCCGGTCAGTTGGACCAGCGCGTCCGGTCACCCCGATTTCGGCTGTTTAAGTTTCTAACGGCTATATTCGAAGGGGTACGTCTATAAATACTCATTGGCCGGCTCAAGGCTCTCTCTCTCGAACATTTGACATACTTGTGAGCACTTTGAGCTAAGCAACTCCCCTCCCACTCATCTCTCTTGCTTCTTTGCATATTCGAAGTGAGATTGAGTGATCCAAGTGCATTTGCATTGTGAGATAGCATCTAGTTGGCACTTGGTGGTTGATTTGCTGCGGGATTCTTGTTTCTCTTGGTGGTTGCCGCCACCTAGACGGCTTGGAGCAGCTTGGAGGCGTTGGCAAGAGTTGGTGATTGTTCTTGGCCACCTCCGGTGATTGTGAGAGGTTTGTGCCTACCTCGGCGAAGCGCCAAAGGCAACATTAGTAAATTGCTTCGTGTCATTGCAACCTTTTGCCATTTGGTAGGTTCTTATGGTGCCTTTTGAGAGGCTCGGTATGAGACCGATTAGCCACCGAACCACGTGGTGAAGAGGGACACAACGGGGACTAGCGTGCCGGCAAGCACGTGAACCTCGGGATAAATCTTCGTGTCATCACTTTCATATTGTGATTGATTGATCCCGGTGTTTGGTTATCTTGGTATTCATTGTTGATCATATTGGTTGGCTCAATACTTCGCCCCTCGGTGATACCCTCCTATCTCTCTTGTATTAATTTCTTAGTTATCTTTGCTAGCTAGTTAGCTTAGCTAGAGTAGTTCTCTTGTGTAGCTTGCTAGTTGTAGTTGTACTTAACTTCTCGGTTTGACTTGTGCGGTTGAGTGCAAATACTAGAATTGTGAATTGGATAGGTGGCTTGCAAACACCCATAGGCTAAGCAAAACTCGCATCTCGCTATTTGTTATATTGATAAACTTGTTTAGCTTGTCTTTGTAGAAAATTTTAATAGGCTATTCACCCCTCCTCTAGCCATCAAGACCTTCAATTGTTGCACCTCATTTAGGTATGCTAGCTGAAACAAGTGAAGGACCTGATGTGGAGCTAACCAGAAGATGGTGTGGTGGATCCATCCCGAAGATAGAAGGACCGACCAAGTGATAGATTGGAGGATGCTCGCCAAGCGGGTTTTATCTAACATACTCTAACTTGAGTCGGAACACAGGCAAGCCCCGGAGCATTATAAGCCTCCTACCTTCAAAGCAATTAATTCTATATATGTTATACGTATTGTTGCATTAAGTGGTAGGAGTTGGTTGAAAACCTTGCTGCATTATATCACTCCTTGTCCAGATATATGAATCCTTGAATCCTACATAGACTAGGATCGAGTAGATGCTTAGCCCTGCTTTAAGCGGTAGAAGTCAGGTGATTTCCTGTCACCTGCGAGATATAGGGATATTCATATATGGCACGGTTGGCTATAATTGCTATCGTGGAAAAGAACCATGTGTTAATAAAATGAAATGAGACCGGGTGGGATGACGATAGTGAAGCAACAAGACATGGAGGTCTTGGGTGTGGATCTATCCCCGTCTGAGTCATTTAAGGACCGATTCGTTGTACGTCCTTGAGTCATGTTGAACGCAGTCTAACACTTAGTTGGCCGGATAAGTCGTTCCGACCGCGAAGCCGAGTAATGCGGTTCAGGCCGGGAGTCGAATGGTAGGTCGCATCTTGGAGGAGAGTAATATTGTGCTTGGGGACATTGGCGTGAGATCAAGGGGTGTTAGAGTCCCTAGAACCTGGCAGAGTGTCGCCCTTGGGGATGCGGCATCATTCGAACCCACGACTCCTAAATTGTACGAAAGGTGGCTTGTGCGACCCTGGCAGGGGCCTGCGCGATGAGTGTTAGAAATACCCCTCCAGCTGGATAGGAATTCGATTCGAATCGTCGTCGCTCCCGGTTAGTGAGCACTTGACTTGAGCAGCGGCAACGTAGATTCCATTAAATTAAACGGATGGTTAATTGGATAACGATGGAAATGTTGCCTCAATTTATACCTGCTATGGTTAATATTGTTTGCTCCTAATAAAGTGAGTGCTCTAGTACAGGTTCCAATATAGATGATAGGTTAATGATAATTAACTTGATGCTTAAGCATTAATGATTGATCATCTATATTAAGCTTTTATGCAAAATGTTGTCAAGCTAGCCCACTTCATATCAACCTTACATGATCCTTAGTGTCACCTTATTTCTGGTTTCTGACGGGTAAGTCTAGCTGAGTACCTTCTTGTACTCAGGGTTTTATCTCCACTTGTTGCAGGTTGTGATGTATCATGACGACTGCAAGAGTTGGTTGGCTCCTGCCTTAGTGGCGGAGTGTGATCATGGGCATGATCCTCCTTATTTATCTTCTCTCTGATGCTTTTGTTGGAAGTCGACCTTTGTACTGGCATGTATTTGAAATAAGGGTGTTGTTAGTTTCAAATTACTTTGCTTTCGCTACTTTTGAACTTAAGTTGTAATAACTATGTTGAACTCCGATGTATATTGAATTACTTGTGAAATGGTTGTAACATGTGACTTGTTATGTTGAATCACTACGATTTTAGCTTGTATGTTGGTTGGTTTGAAATCCCTCGTGATTTCATTGGACTACCGGAGTTATATGGGCTCAAGTGCGAGAATTGGATCACTCCGGTGATTGTTTTTGTACTTGTGCTCTTATAATTTGGACGGTTCTGTTACAGTGCCCATTAACAACGAGACGCTTGTGGTGACTTCGTCAATCTCGAGATGTGGTGGTCCAACTCAATTTTTTGGAGGTGTTCATAGGGGCAGGGTGTGCGTGCGTGCGTTCGTAAAGGTAAGTGTACGCTCGTGTTTATGAGCATTTGCGTCTGTAATTGGGTCTCGCAAAAAAATATATGAATGTACATGCCAGTGCACAATGTACAGATATTTACAAGCATAATGATTTATTTCTTGATGTCGTCGTATGCAAGTTTTTAGTTGCATCTCTAGAATACCATGACTTCTAGAGAAAAACAACCCAATGTTCTTTATTCATCTCAGTGGCACTGAGTAATGCTTTCATCTGTGATGTCAACTATCAAAAATCGACCATGTACTATATAGGTATACACGAGGGACCTCAAGCATGGGTACGTCACATGCCGTACTGGTGGAGCACACATGGGTTTGTACAATTGTACTGGTTTGGGCCTCCGAGGTGGAGTAATACCCCTAATTAAGTTTAGTGTGGAGCTTGTATAATGGATTTTAGAGTAAAGTTATGTGAATTAAGCTTGATTGTAAGAGAGGTTAGATCTAATATAGATAAAATTCCCCATATGGCTCTATCAAAACTAAGCCTTCCTTAGATTAAAAAAAATAAACCTTCATTTCGTGGCCTTCAATTTTGAACTTACCTATTTTACCCCAAATCCATCTTTCATTCTTTTAGTGGCCTTTCCATCAGTTTTCTCCTGTAGTGGTGTTAGGTAGGGGACGAAAGGACCATTTTACTTTGGACGTGAAATTTACCTTAAGAATACACATAGCTCAGTGTTTCATTGTATATTTCACAGATGTAGTTCAGTTTGTATGTGTTTCCTTTTGAGCATTATTTTGCCTTTTTTTGCATGGTTTTAGGTTACACGTAAATGCGCAAAATTTGCACACATTATTTCAGACATGAAAGTATTAGTTTATCTATATTTGCACGCATCAATCAAATAAACAATAAAACAGTTTTACACACATACAGGAAGCCACTTTCCACATAAATAAGGTGCATAAATTATATCACACATACAACAAAAAGGTGCATAAATTAACTCACACATACATGACATCAATTAAATGATAAAATGCATAGAATTGTTGCGTAGAACTGCTCCAAAATTAAAACAAGTAATCATTCATATAATAATAAACATAAAGCATAAAAGTTTCTAAAATGAGATTGAACGAGGTGTATAAAACTATTTAAATTGTAGATCCTCCAACAAATTAAAAGAGATCATTATCAAATTAAACCATAATTACATCAAAGGAGGATTAGTGTCAGATACCTAGATTAGGGGTACCAAAAACCAATGATTAAAAGAAGCAAACCCCCGAGGAATTTACGCCCCAAAACCCCTTAAAGAATCAAACCAACGCGCCGCCAGCACGATTACACCGAGCTCAGCCAATGTACGTATGGTGGCACCAGACCATCCTCGACTGTGTTCCGATTCGCACGAGGCCCGCTCGAGGGGAGGCCTCGACCCCGGAAAATCTTTGACTCGCACGACCCGGGGTTGGGCCGGTCGACCCCTCCTCACCCACCTACTCACAGACAAAGCATTCAATGCAACCACTTCCACCTACGTGGCTACAACACCACCAGCGTGGGAGCAGTGTCAGCGTCTAATCCTACTTTTTACTGCCCATCCCGGGATGGACGGTAAAAGGATGCCACTGTACACATCACGTGGGGCACTGTTCTACCTCCGACGCCCCCTCGAGGCACAATACGACGACCATTATGTCCCAGGTTTTATGGGGTTCGGCCTTATCCGTTCTTTGACAACCCCTGTCGCTATGTCTCGATCGGGTCTCGAGCACCGCCGGTCAACAAAGGAACAACGACCGCACGTCGACTACAGGGGTTCGCACGCCCCCCATAGGACCAGGGTTTTTCACCATCCCATCGTCGATATCACCGCGACACCCTAGGGATGGCCGGCCTTTACCGGGGCACGTCGCTACAGCAATCTCTACAGCGCCCGTCGCGCCTTCTCCAAGACATCACCCTAGGGTTTTTTTGTACACCTCGGCCTCCGCTTGAGTCTATAAAAGAGGAGGCAGAGAGTTTTCCCAGGGGAAGAGGAAAAACATCACAAGCAACACTCATTTTTTCTTTCTCTTGCTTGAGACTTGTGACCGGCTCCCTCTCTCATAGCTTGTAACCCATACACAAGCACTTCGGTGTAAGGAAATACAACACTCTCCCCCCCGCTGGACGTAGGGTCTTCTTTGCCCGAACCAGGATAAACCTCCGTGTATTCTCTTTGCATCACTATCCGGATTAGGGAGCACGCAACACAAATTCACTCGTCAGCTTAGGGCCCTCCCGGATCCAAACACCGACAATTAGCGTTCAAAAACTTAGTTTTGATACTTCTCCTAACCATGACAGCTAAAATTGCCAAACTCCAGTTATATCATGTGAAAACAAATCATTACAACATACAAGCACAGACCATCCTATGTGTGTATTATAATATAGAACACAAATTATTTTGAAATATCAAATTATTCTTAACATATATATGAACGGGAACAAAAAAAACACTTATGCATGAATTCGTACAGAAGTCTTATACCAAACCTACGAAATTACACGCCTTAAGAGCATCACCAAGAGTGTTTCTAAAACTCATTCTCTAAAGTATTTTTTAAGAGTTATTTGAATAAAAATTATTTTTCTATATTTTGTGTGCACTAGAGAGTCAACCTCGTTATCTATTTCTGACTAGTGAGAAATTTAGAATAGAAAATAATTATATTTAAATATCGAATTAGATAAGTCGTTGGAGAATATTTTTCTACGAAAACCTCTATTCCTAACTAACTATTAGATATATGGTACAGAGAGCCGTCGAAGTTGCTATTAGATAGGGTATTTTTTTTTCTTTTTTAGTTATTGCACACAAAGCCAAGACTTTTGTATATAATATTCTAAGAAATTTGGTGGCCTCCACGCCTCCAACAAGGTGGGGCTGTGAACTTTATTATTCTCTCCCCATCAAAATCACAGCGGGGAAAAATAAGATACTGTCCCCATCTCTTTCCGCTTTTGCTTGCATGTTTGATTCCCCTTCTCCTTCATATTTCCCCCCTACCGCATGGTCTTCGATCTTGCAAGTTTCAGGTTCGATCTCTCAGCCCCTCAGAAGTTGTTTCTTAATCATCCTGTTCCTCTCAAATCCTTTCTTGTGATTAATGCCTAGCAATTTTCTATTCGAGTTTGCAGATCGGCACAGTTTTGGTCGCAACGGCGTGGTATTTCTTCTTGATTTAGGGTTCTTCGGCTTTGTATGATCAGGAGTTGCCGGATTATTTTAGCAGGGAATAGAATGGTGTGAGGTTGGATTACATCCCGGATCTCTCTTGCATCAAATGGTTGAGCGAGGCAAACCACGAAGCATCCGGGCGAAGGCGAAGAAATCGCCGTTCGTGGAGGTAGAGGCTGACGAGATTAGCCAGGCTAGTGGGGTGGTGTTCTCAAGGGAATCAGCGCTGGCGCCTAAGAACGACCAAGGATGCAGTGTCAGCCATAGTCATGGGGACGACGAAACACAGGAATCGGATGGGTGCGTGCAAAGCCAGGGGCTAGACGAGCATGGGTGGGTGGACTTCGGTCACTCACTGCAGCTGGTGCTGTTCTCGCGGCAGTGGAGCCTTGCTGAAAGTCTTGTTGATCTAGCAGATCAGCAGTCGATGCTGGATTATGGCCTGTCGATTTCCCTTGATGCCATATGGTTCTTGCGGACGAAACGGGATCTTGAGGGGCTCAATAGTCTAATAGCGAAGATTGTGGCCTCAGGGGCAAAGGATTTTGCCAGAGCAATCCTCAGGACGTCGCTACTTGCATCATGTGTTGCAGCCTGCCAAAGCAAGGCTATCACTGTGGGTGATAGCAAGGAGATCGTCGCAGAGAGGTGACTCTCAGCTTTACATATAAATGTTTTTATTCAGAATATATTGCTTAATATATTATTAGTGATATCATTTCTTTGGTGTTGAAATTTAGATTGCATGAACGTCTGCGAGATTGTCCTGGTGCCGAGCATCTAAAAATAGAGGCAGGCGCCAAGGTGCAGAAGTTTATGGAATGGGCTTTACAGTGTATTCATATGCACCATTGTTCTGAAGACACACATAGGTACAGATGGAGCTGCAATACTCTCCAAGAGGTACAGCTTCATTTATCAGCATTTAGAACCTTCTTGGACATAGCTGGTGACAACTTAAGTGGCAAGATTTTCACTGAGGCATTTGATGCGGTCTGCTTCCCCCTTACGCTCTTCTCAAGTTTATTTGAACCTGGATGGTCTTCTGGGAGTTCAGCAGTCTCCATTAAGGGCCTTTTATCATTGCTGGTGGAAGGAGGCGCTGACAATGTAAATCAGTGTTTCCTTGAAGCAGCACGCTTTGGAAGTACTGAACTTGTACGCATTCTGCTGGAGGTAATTTTAGTTGTTCTCATTAATCTTGGTGTAGAAGTTAACAATTCTGTTTAATCAAATAATAAATGACCAAATGAACATGAAAGGTAAGTTCTATAGGACAGCGATTCGTCCGGCGATGTTATACGGTGCTGAGTGTTGGCCTACAAAAAGGCGACATGTCCAGCAATTGAGTGTAGCAGAGATGCGTATGTTGCGTTGGTGTTGTGGGCACACAAGGAGGGATAGAGTCCGGATTGACGATATTCGGGATAGGGTTGGGGTGGCACCAATTGAGGAGAAATTGATTCAACATCGGTTGAGATGGTTTGGACATGTCCAACGGAGGCCTCCTGAGGCGCCGGTGCGTAGTGGAGTTCTAAAGCGGCCCGATAATGTAAAGAGCGGTAGAGGTCGACCTAAACTAACTTGGGACGAGTCCGTTAAGAGAGATCTTAAGGAGTGGAATATCTCCAAGGATTTAGCTATGGACAGGAGCGCTTGGAGATTAGCAATCAACGTGCCTGAACCGTGACATCTTTGTGTCTTGTGCCATTTATGTCCCTTTATGTGTCTCCATGTTTCTCGTCTCTTTTGGGTTTCATCTCTAGCCTACCCCAACTTGCTTGGGACAAAAGGCTATATTGTTGTTGTTTGTTGTTGTTGTTGTTGTTGTTGTTGTTGTTGAGCATGTTTTGCTTTTCTTTTGGAGCTATTGATTATGGAGTCATAACCAAAGTATTATACCCAGAGCTCTAGGTTGTTTTCTTAGTTTTTCTTATCTTCTATTACTAGAGAGGCAAATTTTGGCAAGCCATATAGTAAGATGCAATGTTTTAAATGGACATACAGTTGTGGACAATGTTTACCCGAGCCATAAATTCTGGAGTTAGTTGCAGTTTAAGATGATATTTTAACCTATAGTCCTTTCTGATGCTTGTTGCCACCAAACTCTTTGTTTATGCCAAATATAATTACTGGATGATACTAACACTGATTTGCACTCTGTTGTGTAGAATACACACTTTTCTAATGAAAGCTTTCTATTGCAACTCCATGTCATACATGTAGGGTCTTCCAAACTTTTGACTGTACTTTGGCATATATTTGGTTTGTATCCATAATTTTACATCCAACCAAAACATAGTCAGTGGAAGTTCATTTTCTTCCCAAAGTATAGTTCAACACAACGGGTTCCCAAAGTATAGATAAGTTAGGGCAACTGGCAACTAATCTGATGGTCAAAATTCTGCATGTCCTTGGTTAGGTTTTTTGGGCTTCGATAGGATCATCTAACTAAACATACAATAACTTGAAATTTTTGGATTACCCTCTTCTAGTGTTATCTTTCGGTTTATTCCCACTCCTTAAGAAGCTCAATATACCTTTGCTGACTATGCTATTAGTAATAAGTAACTAACATTTGCATGTTGTCTTCCTTTTTGAGCACTTGGGCTTTTAACTAACTTTTTAACATTCTAGAATTTAGAGCATGCCTTTGAAGTACTTATAAACTAGCTGAGGTGATTTTGTGCTTTCCCAAGGAATGGATTGGGCCTGTGTGCTTGTTAAACTAAAATGTTGAGTTACTGAAGTAGATTTTTTATGAACATTTTAGCTGTTGTCAGTTATTCTAAATTTGGCCTGAAATACTGATCTTCACAGAAGTAACCATATTCGTGATAGGGTAACTATCTTTTCTCAATATTTTGTTATCGTCTTCCTCTTTTGAGTCTTTAGCTTTAACTATGTATCTAGACTCGAGACTATATCCTTAAAGTAGGAAATGTTGGCCTCGTTTAATGAAAAATGTTGATGCTGAAGTGTAGTTTGAGATTTTGCTTTCTCAATTTTGGCCTGAAAAGGAATCTATAAGTTT
This sequence comes from Saccharum hybrid cultivar R570, assembly GCA_038087645.1. NCBI lineage: Eukaryota > Viridiplantae > Streptophyta > Magnoliopsida > Poales > Poaceae > Saccharum > Saccharum hybrid cultivar. Next base: position 582,314 of record JAQSUU010000191.1, on the reverse strand, counting down.
TATTGACAAATTAAAAAATTAAAGTTGTATACAAGAAGAATCTAAATATTTCTTTATTCGAATATGTTTCTAATTACACCAATGCGATCACAAAAACATTATTGGTACAGTGTTCGTCAAGATATAGATCACTCCTACTCCCTCAGTCCCAGAATAGATGATGTTATGGGATGCGTGCTGGTCAAACTTTCTCATCTTTGACTAGATTTGTAGAAAATGTGTGCAACATTTATATCTCCAAATAAATTTATTATGATAGTATGTTCAACGATCTATCTAATGATACTAATTATGTGTTATAAATGTTATTATTCTTTTATATATAATTGATCAAAGTTTAAAAAAGTTGACTTCTCGGGAAGCGAGAATGACTTCTATTTTGGGACAGAGGGAGTATTGTTTTATTATCCAAATTCCAAAAGTATTAGTACCAAAGAATTACAAAAGGGAGGGAGTGTTGAGTTTGGCTATAGGCCATTGCAAAATTATGACATTTGCATGACCATGCGCAAAACTAAAAATGAATTGTGCATGCCATACAAGATTGTGGTCATTTTCCAGAACATAACTTTCTCCATAGATGTAGACAATTGCTGGAAGCTTTTGTGCTTTATGGGCAGGACTAATTAAGGTTACCTGTAACAAATATAGAATCGTATCAGATGACTTATTCCATTTATACTCTATGGGATCTTAAGGAGCCTAGGCATGGTTGGGCTATGATCATAGAAAATATTCTCCTTGACTGAACCAGCCTATCCTTTCTAGCAGTGGCGGAGTGCAGCACCAAATCAGGAGTGGGGGTGGGTGGTGGTGGTGGTTGGGTGGGTGAGGGGGGGGGGGGATTCTTGTTGTTACTGCTACAGAAAGCAATGACAGGCTTCCTGGCCATCGGACTGCTTGTTTCTGGGCCACCTTAGGTACACTTGTTGGCAAAGGAATACGGCCCACTTCGCCCATTCATTATATACCCCCTTCAATGCTTGGGCCGGCGGACTATTTGGATGCCTGTTCATCTTCTCCGACCAGCGGCAGCAGCATCTAACAACTGCAGGTACTGAGGTCAGTGCACGGAGCAAGGCGGTGGGGGTAGGGGGAGAACCCAGTTTCGCCTCCACTAAGCTTTCACCCCTGCTTCCTAGATAGGAGATTTATGAGTTGATTGGGTGCAGAGACACCTTTGGTCGTGAGCATAGAGGTTTTTCTTCCAGTTTAGATGTAAATAATCGCTGAAAATCTGTCATATTATCCTAGAAATGTCAACTATTGTATTGATCCCTTAAATATCTTTAAAAAGTACATTTCACAAAGAACAGCATGACAATGCAACAGTAATGTTTGCCCCCTTTATGCAGGTTGCATATCAGAATAGCTTGGCTGTGGACACCGAGCTGGCTCTAGTGTATGCCTCTCATTACTGCAAGTTCAACACAATGGAATGTCTAGTTGATGAAGGGAACGTGAGTTCTTTCCTTAGCCCTCTGATAAAAGCTGCAGAGCGTGGGTGCCTGCAGGTTGTCCACTGGTTCGTCAGTCGAGGCATCTCTGACATTGAGATGTGCCTTGCCCTGACGACTGCTGCCTCCAGTGGCCATTTCATGGTCGCCTCGTACCTGCTTGCACATATCCCCCAGCAAATCCTTGAAGCTCTCAGCACACAGATCCTCAAAGCTGCAAGGGGCCAGGGCAGCAGGTCGCTTGATGGTGTCACCTTCCTTCTGAGATCCAACTTCCTAAGAGACGCAGCTGCAACATACGAGGCCGCAGACATCATTGCCACCGGGGGCACCAACGGCGAGCCCCCAGACCTGGTTGCCTTCCTGAAAGAACACTGGTCCCAGGGTGCGTTTGCTGAAGGGGTGAGCACCGGTGAAATGCACTTCGTGAATGTCATGAGGGTCCTCAGGAGAGGTGCGTCCCCGATTTGCCTCGAGGACCTCCCGTCTGAGATGGTGCTCGGCATCACATACCTGCCACTGTACCGTGAGTGTGTGAGCGCGGGTGGGCAGCTGCTGCCCCAAAGGCTGAGGGGGGAGCTGCTGGAGGCGGTGCACCGACTCGGTGAGCCTGTTGGCACGGAGAGCCAGGGGAAGGACCTTGTGCGGGCACTGGAGCGCCACATGCCGTCGTTCTTGGTTGGATCTTGAGATGTTTCCGGGTGTAAAAGAAGCATCATGCAGGTTACCTTGCTTTAAAACTTAAGAAGTGTATGAAGCAGTGTGTAGTTGCCAACTTCCAGTGGAGGTGGAAGTAGCGATAGTTTTGGTGCGTCACATGCCTCATGATAGTGTAAAGAAGTTTTGTTTTTGTTTTTGCCTATTGAAGGGGCCTGTGTTTATCCATCACTCCAATCCATGGTGTCTCAAAACTCTGGATGTTGGTAACACCATCAGAGTGATGCTTGAATTGCAAACAGCAAAGAACCAGCCTGTTCTTGTTGCCATCTTAGATCTTCCAATTATTTTCTAGGGTGCGCAGGAGACGTGCTTGTTTGTTTGTGCGCGTAGTGGTGGTGCAGTGTGGCTCTTGTTCAGTGTTTGCGTGCGTGCCTGCGTTGTGTGTAAAATGGCTTTCAAGAGAGGAGTCTTCTGCAAAGAGACATTTGGTGGGAGCAATGTTAGGTTATGTTCCCCCGAAGTCGGTTGTGTGTTTTTTTTTTGTTTGGTGTGTGTGGTTTGTTTGTTTTATGGGCGTGGTTAGCACCCAAACGTCTGGACAGACGCGTGTGTCCATCAGACGCCCGTGCAGCCCGACGCCCCCGTCCGCCTTCGCCCCGCCCACGAGTGCGCTTCTGCCCCCGTCTATGCGCCCCTGGTCCTAACCCCTACCCACTCCTCTCTCTCCGACTCTCCATGTGGGCGACATACGGGAACCGGGATGAGCGGTTGAGGACGAGCATGCCCCCAGCACACCTTGACCTATAGCACCCCTGTCCACCGGCCCCTAGCGCCTCCGTCCGCCAACCCCTAGCGCCCCTGTCCATCGGTCCCTCGACGCGCTGGGTGCCCCGTTCGCCGACCCTCAGCTCGCCCCTGACCGAACAACATAAAACACTTGCAATATGAATGCAACATAAGACTGAAAACAGATGAAACATTTAAAACATGTTCTTGCAACGTGTGTGAAGCACGTTAAACATCTAAAAATAAAACACTTGCTACTTGCAACATGAAACCACTTGCTGCAATATAAGACTGAAACATTTGGATCATATTGTTGCAACATATGCAACATCCAAATAAAAAATGTTTGCAATATACCTCTGGAAACAGATGAAACATTTTGAACAAACGCTTGCAACATGCCTCTGAAACACTTGCAAAATATGCAACATGTGCAACATCCCTCGATCTGCTTTTGCAACATCAAGATGAAATAATTACAACATGCATCTGAAACGCCTAAAACACTTGAAACATACATATGTAACATAGGGGAGGGGAAGGTCGGGCCAGTCGATTCCGGCCGTTAGGGTCGGAGCTGACAGTGAGCCATGACACACGAGCACAACCAGCACCGTTCGCGCTCGTGGGTGCCCTTGGCTTGGCCCGGGAAGACTTGAGGCGCCACGACACATGCTCCCTAGCGGCCATGGCGGGGTCAGCGGCGTGCGTGACAGTGATGGGAGACGGATAGACGGACGGACAGCAAGGGAGCAAGCGGCATAGGTGTCTGGGACGGGCGCATGGCACAACTAGCGGTGGGGCGCAGGGCAGTGGGCGCGATGCGGCAACCGTGAGCGCGCGGTGGGGGAAGGGGCGCGGACGAATGAGCGGCCACGCGTCGGACGCTGGGCGGATAAGGATGAGCGAGTGGGAATTCGTTCTTTAGAGAGATGGAGAGATGGGGCCCGCTCCTGCGGAGCTGTGTCCGGAAGGGAGTCACCGGCGGACAACCTTGGCTTATCATTATTGTTATTTTATTTTAGTTTACATACATCATTTAACTGATGATTCCACCACCAGACAATACACTACCCTCACAAATACTTAACTACTGGTGAAAACAAACACAAGCAGAACCAGCACACACACAACGCTCTCCTTACCTAGAAGAACTGGAACATCCAACCAAACTACAGCAGCATATATAGGCACCTTGCCCGGCCACGCTAATGTCCTGCTGCATGTTGTAGAGGACATCTTCCACTTGGTCATTTTCCCAAAGATGAATGTCAGGTTGAGCCATTTGCCTGACTCTATGGCTTCTTCAAAGGTCGTCGCCTCACTGATCAGGTTTACCACCAAAAGCAAAACATTCTCCTGATCCAGCGCTTTTTTTCACGAACACGACTTCACGTGTCTTTTCATTAAGAAGAAGGAATGCCGAAAGAATGGCTTACACAAAGCACCGGATACAAAACCACAGAGAGAGTGGCCAAAAAACAAAGACATCAAATAGAAAGGAAAGAAAGGCGGACGGGGAGACCCGTCCACCAGCACCTAACCGACTGGACCTGCCAAGGAGAGAACCACCAATGCTAGGACGCCAGCACAAGAAGTGAAGCCGCAGTGGCAAAGCATCCACCAAGAGGAGACGGCGGCAAAGCATCCACTCGAGCAACACGACGCCAGAGACACAGCGTGGGGGCTCAACACGCACTCAGCAGCACCTGCCTAAGGGGGAGCCTAAGTCAGGGCTCGACATGGCCTCAGCGTCGCCTGCCTGAGGGGGAGCCCAAGTTGGGGGGCTCGACATGCACTCGGCAACACCTGCCAGAGGAGGAGCCCAAGACACGGCAGCAGGCATCCGCCAGAGATGAACAGGGGGCTCAACATGCACTCGGCAGCACGTGCCAGAGGGGGAGCCCAAGCCGAGGGCTCGACGCGCACTCAGCCGCGCCTGCCCGAGTGGGAAGCCCAAGATGGGGCTCGACACACACTCAGCAGCACTTGCCTGAGGGGGAGCCCAACGTGACTAGAGTCACAGTGGCAAAGCATCCACTGCGAAGGAACAACGACGGTGGCAACACCAAAGCAAACTGGCCAGCCAAAGCGAAGAGGATCAAGAAGCACACACAGGAACAGTAAAGGAGGAGCGGCTCCGGCAAGGGTAGCGGGAGGTGCACTGCAGAAGTGCTCCAGCGATGCCTTCAAGAAGGAATTGACATCCGTAGACGCCGACAACGCTGGCAGAAACACACGAGCAGGTCTTTCGACCCATGCCTGTCCGACGAACAACAATTTCGACGATGCCTTCAACAAGGAGGATGGCGCAGGATGCGTCACCGCCGCCGACCCAGAGGACGGGCAGGGTTTTCACTCGGGGACTGTACGTGCAGAGTAGCAGGCGACCCATGACACCTCATCGACGGCTCCGACAGGAAAGGGCCGGAGCCACCAACACAGGCACCAAAAGCAGCAGTCTCTACACCACCACGACAACGGCGAGCAGACCGTCAGCCACGGCAGGGGCACCTAACCAGCCGGCCAGGACGGCCAGCCACCCGGTAGCCAAGAGGAGCGGCCCCATGCACCGGCGACGGCGGTGTGACGGAGCACTCGGGCCCGCCATGCGAGCGGGGGCGAGGCTCCCGCTGGAGCACTTGGGCCCGCGAGGCCCGTGGCTGGCCCCTGTGTGCCCGCCAGCCACGGTGTGCCCATCCCGGCTCCAGGGTGGCAAGTGCGGATCCGGGCCCAGGACACCAGATCAGGGGAGTCCAGCTGCCGGCAGCTGCAACCAGCCAGATCTAGCCGCCAGCCGGCCTGGCCCCACAGATCATGGTCCGCAGCCCCAGCCGACGCGAGGCCGTTACCCCAGCCTGCCCAGGGACTGGCCGTCACCTCACAGACGACGAGACGTGCGGACCGCGACCCTAAGGTCGCTAGTAGCTCCCCACGGTCACCGAAGCAACCACCATGGTCGCTGCCGCCCGCTGTGCCACTGATCCACCCCACCACCGCCGCAGCATCCCACCACCGCGCCGCCGATCTGCACGTTGGGAAACCAGATCTGGCCGGGGGAACGCCGGATCCTGACGCAGCGGGCCAGGATCTGCCGTCAGCCGTCGGGAATCACCACTCCAAGAAGACCGACCTTGCGAGCACCTGTGGGAGAGAGGGAGAAGGGGGGAGAGAAGATGTCTAGCCGCTGCCATCCTTGCTCTCTGCCGGACTGCCGACGTAGAGCTCTGGCGACGGACGGGGATGAGGGCGTGGGTTAGGGGCTTGGAGGTGGGGCTGGGGCAGCGTCGCCCGAGTCGCCCTTGAAGGGGAGCGACGCGGGGGCAGGGACATATCAAATGTGATCCAGCGCTTTGTCAGCAAAACTTTGGTAGCTAGCAATAAGCCTATAATAACATTCAGTTCTCAAAGTTTCGCTCTATCCTCTTTTGCACTAGACTGACACAGAATCCTTAGGTTATGTACTTCTGTGCCAGGTCGAGAATTAGAAAAGGAACATTGTGCTCCCTAAAGAGCCACTGAAGTAATAACATTATGAACTACTCCCTCTAGGTCGGTAAAAGAAGTCGTTTTGGATAGCGACACGGTCTCCAAAGCATAACTTTGACTTCTTATTTTATAAAAATATTTATTGGAGTGGTATATGTATATTTTTATGAAAGTATATTTTAAGACAAATCTATTCATATGGTTTTCACATTTTTCAAACTCAACAACTTAAAAGTTATTCATGATTTATATTCCCAATGTTTGATCCAAACTTTGTCTAAAATGACTTTTTTTACCAATGTGGAGAAAGTAAATGTTTTTTTGTTACTAATCCAAAGCTTGCATATTAGCTTAAGACATAAACCAAGCTGTGCGTGTCCCAAGAGTACTTCCCTCTCAAGGTGGCGCTAGGCCATGCATGGCTTGTCGAAGAAGGGTAGCTACTACACGGGGCTGAAATACCGAGAGGGTATGCCAAGGTCAGCATTGATATTATTGTGAAGATAAGGTACAAGACGTAGTGCTTGACCATCCACCTGAAGAAGACAACAGGACACTTGGTGGGAATAGGGGGGGTCTTTGTGGCACGGCGCAAATGCTACATATAGTTTAGTAATGATGATTCCTCTTCGGATGAAGAGGGCAACAATGGCAGTCATTTGTCAACACCGCCTAGGGTTTCCCAGCCACTGTCTCCTATGCCGTCAACACCAAGGAGGGATCCTTCTCCTACTGCACCACCTCCTTTGTCGTTGCCACCAAGGATCCTTCTCCTATGGCACCACCTCCTATGCTATCGCCGTCTAAGAGAGATATTCCCCTATGCCATCGCCAATGAGAGATCCATCTCCTTCTCCATCGCCACCACCACCGCCAAGGAGGTCAACTGGATCGAGAAAAAGGTCCAACCCCTCAGTAAATTAGGCTCTCAAAACTCATTGAAAGAAAAAGATGAGTGGGAGCATAACAAGCCTAATACAAGGCCCACGTCAGCAGGATCAACCCTCCAAGAAAGCACAACTGGCTGTATTCAGAGGTTTAAAGGACCCACCATGGAAACCCACATATCCATCGAATTTCAAACAACAAAAAATCTAACAAACATACTTGCCAACGAGTACCTACCTAGGAAAAAGCCAAATTCCAAAAACAAACCGAAGCCATGGGTATGACAAAGCAAGAAATGCAGGATATACATGAAGACTAGATTGCGACCACCCTCTATCTAAACCTTAGGTTTTGGCGCTTGATGCCAAATAAAGGGAGAGAGTATGTGAGATAGGGGAGAGTTGTGAGATGGGAGTTGATATCTTTTGCATGCTACTCCTTCTGCATCATGTTCACATTTCATGTTTCATGCATTGTATGATACTTGTGTTCGTACTCTATGACATGTGTGCTCACCTCGTTGCTCGTTTGCTTGTGCTTCAGTTAGATTTTATGTCAAACGAACCCTCTTTGTTGTACTTGTGCTTATTTCTTATCTTTTGAGTACATATGTTCTGGATTGGGCTAGCATGAACTTGTTCTAACTCTTTTTCTCGATCTTATTGTCACGTGCTCATGCAAAGCAAGTGTTGAAAACCTCAAATCCTTTATTTATGCACATAGTCGAGGTTATCTTGTCACAAATCACCAAAACGGGGGAGATTGAAAGCATCTAGGCTCCTAATTCGGTTTTGGCAATTAATAACGACACTATTATTGTGACTAATGTGGGTTTTGCTGCGACATTACTTTAGTGAGGTCACAATGACAATGGTTGATGGGCAATTATGGTTTTCATGCCCCTAAATGATGGTATTCGTTTCGGTTTTCAAAGGATGAGTGCGAAGATTAAGGATCAACTAGTTCTAAGTGTCGATGGCAGTTGAGGGACACTTTAGAATAGTGATAGTATCTTTGTTTTTTCTTTGACCATACTACATAGGTGGTATGAACGGGTAGCTTGGCCTAGTCTATTCTAGTGAGTGAATGTGGTGCATACTTGTGAATACTAGCGCTAGGTAGCTCAGATGAAGCCCAAGGATACTTGAAAAAAAACAAAAACACTAAGGTGTTTTTATTGGATGTGTTTTGTGGGTTTCTACAGGCACCGGACGTGTCCAGTGGTGCACTAGACCTGCAACAGTGTGCCTTTTTCAGATGGCAAACAGGGCCTCACACAATGGTGTTCGGTGCACACAGGACGTGTCGCATTGGACAACTCAACCAGAGACTATGCTTGGCTATGTCCTATGCCAAAACACTCACCGGATGTGTCCAGTGGTGCACCGAACATGCCCTACCACACCAGATGTGTCTTGGTGGCTCAGTACTAACCAGACGTGTCCAGTGTGCACCAGACGGGTCCATATAGTAAATGGCTAGAGCCTCACCGGAGTTGTCTAGTGCTAAGGCCAGGACTACACCGGTCCGATGCTCATGTTTTTGCTGAGTGGAGGGGCAACGACTAGTTTCTTGGCTTGGGGCTATAAATAACCTCCATCTCGAGCAACAAGTCTCTCTTAGCATTCTAAAGATACACATACACCCATTTGTGTCCAACAGAGAGGTTTGGCCTATTGGAGTGATTTGGATTCGCTAATACAAGATTAAGGACTCGATTAGTGCTTAGAGAGTAGCAAGTATGCATTCACTCTTCTCATTAGGCTTGGTTAGGTCAAGTGAGAGTTTGTGCTTGTTACTCTTGGTGATAGGCATCACCTAGACGACTTGGTGATTGAAAGTTTGGTGATCTCTCGGTGGCGATTGTGAGAGGCCCAAGTCATATTGTGAGTGGTTGTGGGCAATTCACCATGCCAGAGTGATGAAGAATCAGGCTATAGAGAGCACTTGGTCCTTGCGGATCAAGGGGGAGCTATACCCTTGAGTGGGTGCTCCAACGAGGACTAGTGGGGAGTGCCAACTCTCCGATACCTTAGGAAATATCGCTGTGTTCCTAACCCCCTCTTTACTTTTTGAGCATTTACATTTGTGTAATTTCTATCATGTCTTTACATTCCTAGAATTGCCATTTTAGCTTAAAGTTGGAACTAGGTTGCAAAACTTTTGTGTGTAGGCTAGAAACACATTCACTATACCACAGCCAATCTGTAGCAACTTCAAATCGGTCGCTATAAGTCGTTATAGCAACCGATGATCGGTCGCTTTAACGTTATAGCGACCGATGTAAAAGACACAGTAAGTGGCACAAGATGTGAATGTAAAGGAATTAAGCTAAAATGGCAATTCTTAATACTGATTGGCTGTGTGTAGGCTAGTAAGTCGCAGCTAAAATGGCACAAGGGGCTAATCTAAAATTCTAGTAACCCATGCAAAGGAATTAATTGCAATCCACATGATCTTTATCAAGGATGTGACCCAGATATTCCTAAATTGCGAACTTGAGTACCATTTGATACTCCTGGCCTACCATTGTGAGTATGTGACTCCTGCCTTGCTCAATATTATTACTTAAGTAGGGACTAATCTGCATTGGTCTTTCATGATTATAGTGCCCATTACGTCCTCATAGAAATAATTCTAGAAGAAAGCAATATGAGAGTGTATGACTCAAGGAGAAGGCCAATAAGTCATACCAGAGAACTCGAATTCATACTAAATAGGTAAGCGAGGCATGAAACATTTTCATTTTAAGGATAGAGCACATATATTCAACCTTCTCAGTTTGTAATAATCTCACGCACGTAGTGCCTTCGCAGAGTACATTAAGAAAAGTGTGTATTATAAATCGTACCAAAAAAACTTTCGTGATAGTAACTATGGAGAGAATTATACCCTACATCAGCCGCCGACCAATGACCTTTGCGGTTTCTACATGATACATAAAATGCATGAATTCACCGGATAAAAACTGGTATTATCCATTCCATTTTATTTACATTAATCAATTCAACGAAACATGCTATTGTTTTCGGTAACACATGTTAATTGTGCATCTTATTAATACCTTTTTGCTTCAACGACAGGGAGCAAAGCAATACGAGCGTCAGCTGCTAGAGTCCAAGATCAGAGATATGCAAGAACAACTTGCTGGGTTCCACATGGTCAAGGTGTTTGAAGAAAAATCAGAGTTTTACATTTTATATGGATGCGAGAACTAATCTAGAGTACTTTATTTGTTACTCCAGCTATGTTACGTATGCATACATTATCGATGTTTCAGGTGTGCTGTGTAACTTGAATAATCTCTGATGTATTATATATCTGGTTCATTATAATTTTTTGCTAAATATCTGGTGTATCTAGAGCCTTATAAGTACTCATTGCCGGGTGTGGTACTGAGCCGGCTGTGACTGTCACAAATTCACTGTCGGTTGTGCTACCAAGCTGGCACTTATGTCATATATCGGGTTCAAGCACGAGCCGGCAGTGATATATTAAGTTTTAGTGCTAGCTCATGCGTCAACCTGACAGGGACACTTATTATATCATTTCCGGTTGATGCCTCAACCCGGCAGCGATACTCAACATATTACTATCAGTTGATGCCTCAAACCAGCAGTGATACTCAACGTACCACTATCGGCTGATGCTTTGATCCGATAGTGATAGACTATTATCACTGCCGGGTCACCAAACCGGCAATCATATAGACCTCTGCCGGCTTCCGGCACTGATGGAAGGTTCTGACCCGACAGTGATTATTAGTTCTGTCGTAGTGCTAGGGGCCAGCCCTCGTGGTCAGCAGGCTTAATCCGCGATGGTCGAGTGGACAATGTGTAGGTTAGGCTAGCTGACCGAGGCAGGGTCCTCACATCCACCTCGTCATCAATGGCCGCGGAGTGCAAATCAGGCATGCAACTTGATAGATCAAGAGTTGGAGTTGCTGAGTCCAGAATCTATGATGTCCTTGATGATTCAACCGCCGATGTTCTTTTATTGATTTAGTTATATATGTTTCGGTCTTTGTTTTGGAATGTTAGATCTTGCAGCATGTCCAAGATTTTAGAGTTGATCGACCGATTTGACATGACAATTATTTTCTGAGTTTGGCGTTCGACTGTGCTCTATTCATATGCGGCATCGGTGGTAGCGATCAAAGCCACTAGCGAATAAGATGACGAAAGAGTTTGAATATAATATTGTTTCTTTTTTATTTAAGTTTTTTTATATGTAATTTAATAAGAATGTAATGTGACGAATTTTAGTATAATTCGCCGAGAGAATTAAGGAATCTCTAAAAAAAAGCAAAATATGATAGGATATCTGCTAAAGCTGTCATACCTCTATACCTTTCAAAGTTTTAAAGATACGGGAGTGTGATATCCGGTGGAGTTGCGTTGGACAGTGAAACTAAAAGGACGCTGGTAAAAACAGAATCAAGTTAGTATACTAGATAGACAAGACAGACGGAAGACATAATTACTAGAGCAAAGTAGCAAACTAAAATGAAAACAAAAAAGAGCATCGCCGCTTAAGCCCAGTATGGGGTAATATATGACATTAAAAAATTGAAAAACCTCTGGCTACGAGGATTGCAAACTTGGTAATAATGTACATCAATCTACAAGACTACAAGTACGATGCCGGGTCCACGACCTCGTTCCGGGCACCTGCCGCCGCCGGCATGAGCGCGAGCACCAGCAGCACCGCCAGCATCGCGACCGGCACGAGCAGCACCGCCAACGGCGGCGGCGGGAGCGGCGGGAGGACGAGCGGGAGCACCAGCAGCAGCACGGTGACGAGGGCGAGCAGGAGGCACGACTCCACGGAGAAGTACTTGGCGCAGAAGCCCCTCGGCGTGCTTGGGTCATCGTGCCTGTGCCAGCCGCCGTGAGCAGTCGGCCTCCCGACCGGCGGCGATGTCTGCGACGACGGCATTCACCTGTGCCCGCGCTGCTCCAAGGGCGATAATAATGGCGGTGGTTTGCCTTGGCCGGCCCTCACCTGTCGGTTCGTCCTTCTCTCCCGAACGCTGCTTTCAAGCTCGAGAAAATGACGAACATGAGGTAGTTTGTGAGTGGGCAGTGAGAATGACTGAATGAGTAAAGTAGAGAGTAGCACACACAGGAAGGCAGCGCGCAGAAGAGCTGTTCGTTCTACTACACGTTTCTTCGCAAAACCATGTGCGAAAGATGCGGATAACACTTGTTCTATTATGCATGCTCTCGTTCCTCAAATTATGACGGCCTACTTTAAAGCAGACAAATAGTGTTTCCTGCGTAAACATTGTGTTATGAGCTTTTTTTTTGTGAAGAGTGTTATGAACTTAATTAAATGATCATTAGCAATAAAGAATAATTCAGTACTATGTAATTAGTACAGGCAAATTGAGATGCCTAGGTAGGCTACCGTTTTCCTAGGTCTGGGTGCTCGTGCTGCTGCCTGGTTCACGAACATTCTCAGGGCTTCATCAAATGACACCGGTTCGAGTCTTCGACTTGGTACATGTGTTCGTATTTTTCTAGATTTATTTCAGAATTTAATGGCGCTATACTTTTAGTGGTAGGCGACGTCCCCGCCGACAGCGAGGCGTCTGTGGTGACTTCGTAAACCTCAAGAACTGCCGACTCAGTCATTCGGAGGTGTTCATAGGGATAGGGTTTGTGTACATGTGTTCATAGGAGTGAGTGTGCGTGCATGTGTAGACGTCTACGTTGTACTATATATTCTAAAAAAAACGCCCAAGCAGGTTCTAGGCGAGCTCTCAGCTAGACGTATATGTACCAAACACACTCTTAGACACCCGCAATAGTCAGCGGCAGAGGCAGGATTGACGGCAGGGGGACTACTTCCTCTTCTTCCTTCTCCCACCCCTCCTTTCCTTCCTCTTCCTCCTCAAATTTGTAGGAGGGGGGCTTAGGGGGGGCTCCATGGGAATCACGACGGTAGGGGGGCTCAAGCCCACCCCGCTGGCAATAGTTAGAGCTAGTTACTAGCTCTAAAACAACTTCTTCAATAATGTTAACTTTAGCACTAGCTTCTAGCATGGATAACCTCATATGATACTCTCACATAGCCTTGAAATGTGTGCAAGAGCTTCTCTTAATCAAAAGCTAGCTTTTCTCTCTTCTATTAAAACATGAAAAAATACTTAGAGCTAGCTTAAAAGCTAATTGTCAGAGCTACTCTCATAGCACATAAGTTTGCCTCTTTTAGTACAAAATTAATTACACTCTTTTCCCCGACACTAAATTGAAGTAATATTATTTTTACTCGCCAAAAGCAATGGCGCAACGAAACACCATTTTTACACCGTTGCGCATGGACACGTGGAAACTAATGTATAAGGCAAAATTCAATAACAATATTAATCACGCCGATGCATGTAGTAGTGTGACACAGTAAATTTAGTAAACCAAAAGCATCAGTGTAACAAAAGGAGATATATATACTTTGTGAAACACATGCCTAATAATATTTCTGTCATTGCAAAGCTATGAATAATCTAGAAAAGCCAAAGGGTCGTCTTATAATTTAGAGCGGAGGGAATATATGTTGCCAATCCAATAGCTCATATCACAGCTAAATTTTTCTTTGTAAAAAAATATGCTAGTACAGTATATTCGGTACATGCACTTATCCCTATAAATATGTCACGCCGTGCACAAATTCTAACCCTATATGCACCTCCAAGTGACTGATGAGCCAATAAATGTTAAGATTAACGAAGTCACCGTCAACATCTCATGTCGTCAACAAACATATATCACCTACACCGAAAGAGTATGACTATTTCTCCAAAATAAATTAAAAGAATATATGAATACCCAAATCAAGAATTAAACTCAAATAAGCAATTCATAACGCAGGTATAGCTATATGGGTACCTGGCACTGCTTGCCTTCTCCTCCATACTGTACTACGTATGCCATCTTAACAATCGAAAACTCACTCTAGTAGCCCCCTCAAAAAAAATACTCACTCTAGTAGCCCCCTCAAAAAAATACTCACTCTAGTAGCCCCCTCAAAAAAAAAATACTCACTCTAGTCAAAGATTAAGTGACATTTTGTGTTTTCTTAAGTCAACTATTTAAAGTTTCAGTTACATGTGTTACTTTTTTATAAGTTGATTCAGTATTTTGAAAATGGTAGGAGTATGTTTGAATATAATCAAAATATATAACCTAACAAATGTATATATGTTAATTTGCTATGTTCTTCAACAAATCAAGGTTAAGTTTTGGAGGCTGTGTTGATGTTCTTAATTTATCTTTTTCATTAGAGTGAGTAATAATTTTGAAGGAAAAAATCCAAAAGTGAGGGAGTGAAAATTTTGAAGGGGAAAAATCTAAAAGTGAGGATTGAGGCCTTCTATACTGTGGTCAAAATTTTATCTAAGTCATGTATACATAGCATTGTAGAGTAAATAAGGATGGTTACAACTTTTTCCTATGTGGTATGCACATCTGAAAACTGTTAAACATGTTTTTGTTGCATGTGTAGTACTGAAATCCAGTCTCTATCTTTGGCGAGCGAATAGAAATACTTGGAGATCTAGTTATTGATGAAGCTGTTGGAGGGATTTTTTCCGTAAAAATCTCTTCCTATAATATGAATGAAAGGATATAAAAAGGCTCCTAGATTTTGCTGTAAATGTGGGATTGGATTATACTATTCTGGTTCATATGATACTAGTTACTAGTCATATCTCCAGAGAGATCTGTAGTAGCAACGCCTTATTTAATGGAATTTGGTCAATGTTGGCATAAATTTGACGATGTGCGATGTGATGGCTCCGTTCGGCTGTGCTGATAAGCCGGTTGAAAACACTGTTGGTTGATTTTATTATGAGAGAAAAATATTGTTCCGGCTGAAAAAACAAACCGAAAAGTATGAATTATAAGCCGAATGAACAGGACCATCGGGGTTGGTTTGACGGGCCTCTTCGATCCCAAAGAAAACGAAAGCCACAAAGTAAGGGGTGTTTGGTTTGAGGAGTTAAAGTTTAACAAATACTGTAGCACTTTCGTCTTATTTGACAAAAAGTTTCCAATCTTAGACTAATTAGGCTTAATAGATTCGTCTCGTAAATTACTCTTAATCTGTACCGACATGCATGTAATTAGTCTATATTTAGTACTCCATGCATTTGAGAGAACATTGATGTGATTGGAGTTAAACTTTAACAAAACCAAATCAAACAGGGCCTAAATCATGGCAATAAGGAATACTGGATAGCAGGTGAGGTGGCCAGCTGGTACTGATTCGCAGGTGGTGGTTTAATTCGCAGAAGTAAGCATCGTTTACTCATCCGTCCAAAGATGCATGTATACAGGGTCTATTAAAATTAAAAGGAGTTTATGCAAGCAAAATTTGCAATAACGGCTAATAAGCTACTTATTATGAAGAGCACCTTTGGATGGATATGACCGCGCGTGGAGACCCCCACTACTAGCTTAGGGTTGAAATCATTATCTACATGCTATATAAGCAGTAGCAAGCAGTACTCCTAGTCCTATGTGTATATACACACACGTGGGATAAATCGATCGGATCGGAGTGCTTTTACAGTGTCCGTCGTCTGTCTGTTAGGAAAATACGGTTTTCTACAAATATTTAGGGACAGATAGAGTACCGGTAAGAGCAGGAAGCTAAGCTACTGCGTGCTTCAGGAATCAGGCGTACGGCCCGGTTTAGTTACCAAATTTCCCACCTAAATTCTACTATGCAAAAAGAAGATTCTCATCACATTAAAATGTCGGCACATGTATGGAGTACAAAATGTAGATGAAATTAAAAACTAATTACACAGTTTTGTTGTACTTTACGAGACGAACGTTTTAAGCCTAATTAATTAATGTTTGGACAATTATTACCAAATAAAAACAAATGCTACCGTACTACACAGTACTGTGCAGTAACTCGGCGCACGCCGAATCCGACGAACTAAACACGGCCTACGTTTCACATGCATGCATCTGAATATCTGATGATTGCACGACGTCAATTGCGTGCAGCAGGATCACACCCGAACAGAAGAGAGCGAAAGCCAAGAAAGTTCAGGCCTCGGTTAGATCACCCTAAAAGTTAAATTTTTTTCACATTCTCTCTATCACATCAATTCTCTCCGTCATATCAATCTTTAGACACATACATATAACATTAAATATAGATAAAAAATAAATAATTATATAGTTTAGTTGAAAATTACGAAACGAATCTTTTTAAATCAAGTTAGTTCATAATTAAACACTGATTATCAAATACAAATAAAATGCTACCGTTCCGAATTTTCCTAACTTCTTCGACCTAAACTTTTTCTAACTTCTTCGACCTAAACGAGGCCTTAGCGTCGTCGACGTTAATGGAGGATCGAAGGACGACCGACCGTGTGCAAATTAAAGCAAAGCATGTATGAACACCTCACCTGCCGATGCCGGTGAGGCGGAGGCGAGGAGAAGCGCATGCATCGTCTTTATCCAGCAGACAGCAAAAGGTCGATCGTGTGTCACGCATGCATGCAGCCGCCGCCGACGTTACCCGACGACGACGATACGATGATCATCCTACCCTGTCGGTTGGTCTCGGTCAGCAAGCTAAGTCATCTTCTTCGGATTCGGACGTCGGAGAGAAAGAGTGTTAAGTACACACAGTACGGTGATCTATGAACAGTTAGTTGTTTCAGGAGAAGTTGCTGCGGCCTGCGGAGCGCGCGGCGGCTACAAAAAAGTGATCTATGAGCAGGACTGCAGGAAGGAGATGAGACTTGAGACTTGAGAAAGACCGGCCGGCCGGTCGCCCGGTTTCTGGTGAGGAGGAAGATGAGGAGGAGGCCAGCAGAGCACCCGCCAGGTACACTGCATCCGGGCAGATAAATACAAGTACTAGGTACACCCGGTCATCGCAGTCTCCCACGCAAACAGCTGAGGTGACGGCGACGAGTGAATTTTATATGCCAACATCTTTGGGGAAAATGAGGGGCAACCATGCATGCACTCGGGTGGTTCCTCTCCCCTGGCCATGGCCCTTTTTGTTACGCCTGCGCTTCCACGCAGTCACCCTCTCTTCGCTAATCTGCTGCGCTTATCTCATTATACTAATACCATTACTATTAATCCCTGCCTGCTATGTACCAGCTGGAAAATATTATTTCTTAAAAAAAGAAACATATCTCCATTTACTCTAGGAGCTGGAAGCTAAAAAAAATCTGAAAATCAGTTCAGAATCAATTATCATCGATTCCCCACGTGCTCTCTCTCCTAGGAATCCAATATAGCCACTCCATTAGAGAACTAAAGAATCAAAGAAAGAATGGAGCTCTTCCAAATGCAATCCCATGGCGGTCCCACATACAAGAACACGTAGTGCCAGTACTGGCTCGGCCATCCATTTGTTTACTTGGCGCCTTTGTCGCATTGTGTCCCAGTTCATGCATGTCGCGCCCGCCTAGCTAAATGTCGAGGTTATTTTCCCCTTGATGTTGTCCTTGCTTGTTGCTGCTAATTATTGACGTTAATTAAGATTATTATACTACTCCGTTGCTCTTGTCCGGGTCCACAGTACAGCGGGAGAATTTTATGAGCGCGTGCGCGCTTGATTCCTCCGCTGGACCTGACCTTGTCTCTTGACCAGCGACGACGAGGAGTTTTTTTTCCCCTTCTTTCTCGTCCTGCACGGCAATCTGCGGTAGCAAAAGGCGTTGCCTCAAGATCACAGAGGGCAACGGGCACCCGAAACCCGAGTACCCGACGGGTATTACCCGATAAAGAGGCGGGTATGAGATGAATTTTCTACCCGTTGGTACGTTATTGGGCAAAATCCTATACCCATCGGGTATGGCGGGTACGGGTGCGGGTGTATACTACCCATACCCGCATA
Organism: Saccharum hybrid cultivar R570; assembly: GCA_038087645.1. Lineage (NCBI taxonomy): Eukaryota > Viridiplantae > Streptophyta > Magnoliopsida > Poales > Poaceae > Saccharum > Saccharum hybrid cultivar. Next base: position 564,156 of record JAQSUU010000191.1, on the reverse strand, counting down.
CCCACGGGTAAGACATACCCGCAAAAATAATTAGTCAGCCTCAGTTATTTTAGCGCATATAAGTCATGAATTTGGCCCATTGAGACATCCACTATATTTCTAGTAGATTACCTTTGTTGTAATGATGCTAATAATGTTTTTTAGCATGTTTGTAACTTGTTGGAAGCTTAGAATGATTTTATTTTTGCATGTGACTATTTGATATTTTTAGGTAATTTCGGGTATGCTATCGGGTACGGGTTACACGTCGGGTGAGAATTACCCGGCGGGTACGGGTATGGAACTATTTTTTTACCCGCATGCGGGTACGGGTAACCCGACAGGTAAAATTTTGCGGGTACGGATACGGTGGGCACTACCTGTCGGATACGAACCCGTTGCCATCTTGACTCAAGATGGTAGAGTAGCCTATAAAGTTGGGCTTAGCCTTCCAGCCAAGCCAAGTACAGTGTACCGAATCAAGTGTTTTCTCAAAAATATGCGTACAAGTCCCATGCATAATTTATTTAATGACGAGGATTCGCTCCCACCTGAAAAAATGCAAAAAGATTCATTCAATATTTGGAAAAAGTGGTACAGGTCTACTTTTTGATCAATGCCAGCCTTTAATACTCCCGTCCACCACATTCCATCCATAGGTAGTGTTTAGATGGTGTAAAAGTTGGTGTAAAGTTCATGTAACACTTTTCGTTGTTATTTGGTAAAATTTATCTAATCATGGACAAACTAGGCTCAAAAGATTCGTCTCGACATTTACAGATAAACTGTGCAATTAGTTATTTTTTTACCTACATTTAATACTCCATGCATGCGTCTAAAGATTCGATGTGACAGAGAATCTTGTAAAATTTTTGAAAGTTTGAGGGATCTAAACACTGCCTATCTTTTACACAAGTTGTGATAAGGACCTTTTTTGACGGGATGGTGGCACTAAATGGAGTAAGTGGCCATCTTGTGAAATGGACCAAAATAATTTGCTAGAGTGAAGAAAAAATTGGGCTGGGTATCAAGGATCTTATAGAAAGTTAAACATAATAAGTCTATTATGTACGGAGTAAGGTTGGTTTGTGCTGGTCCCAAACTTCTATATATTTCCCATACGCTGTCAATACAAATGGAATTGCCTCTCTTAGAAAAAAAAGGTAAACATAAGAATGAGAGGAAAAAACAAGGTTTCTAAATAGCCATACATATAGTACGTTTTAGAACTTTTTTTAGAATTAGTACGTTTTAGAACTTGTTTGATCCATTAACACTATAAATTAGCAGCTAAAAATTAGTACTAGTGGATCCAAACAATCTACTAATTATTAGCGAGGAGTTACTAATTATTAGTTCTATTAGCAGGTTTAGAATTACTAATAGGTGCTTATAGTATATATGTACCTTTAACTCACTATCCAACCATCTATTAGCACGTGAATTCAAATAGCTCCTACTAAAAAATAATAGCTGGTAGCTAGCTTTTTTTTGAACCAAGCTGGTAGCTAGCTAATTTTTAGTGCTAATAGATTCAAATAAGTCCTTGATTACGTTGCAAAAGCTAGTGGAAGGAAATAAACAGAAGAGGACCACGCCAATTCACCAAAGCTAAATATCATCATCATGATTAGGGAGGAATCTCATCCGGGCTACATATATATACAAAAGATCAAAGAGGGCATCATTCAGTGGATTTCGAGGAGGATCGACACGTGCCAGCTACTACTGATCTATATACACTCTACCACCATTACTAAAAGAGGATGTCAAGCACTCAAGCACCCGTGTCGTGGTGTACTTCGATTTGCCAAAACATTCGTGTGTTGGAGTGTGCTTAAACCAAAGAAAAAAGAACGGGCTAAAGCGGCGCTATAGCGGCGGAAGTCGGAACAGGCTCGCCGCTAAGCTATTCGTATTTTTGCCGCTATGATAACTTTCTCCGTAATTACGAGCTATAGCATCACTAAATTGCATAGCTTAGCGTTTTAAATAGCGGCGTTATTCCAACAGGGCCATATGAGTGAAATTCTTCTCACTCTGACTCTTAGAATTCCATCTCAGACTAGATTATCAATTATCATTTGCTGCTAATTTGGTATTTTGGGCAATTAAACTTTCATGAACCATGTTGTAATATTATATTGGTATTTAATAATGTTACCTAGATTTATGGAAACATATTTGTGTTGATACTTTTTAACGTCTATCGGAGGATTCCGCAAGCGCACAGAACTATCGCGTAGCACTTCGCTCGGTGAGTACCGAGTGTCGAATTTATAATTTATCCTACAGGAAGGCGAAAGCTAGAATTTATACAGAACTAGGATTTGCTAAAGATAGGTTCTAAGTTGATCCTAGGTAGGTGGACAATAGCGAAGGCACTACAACATGACATCTCCTGTTGCAACACAAATATGCGTTGCTAAATGTCCATATATGCGTTGGCAAGGTCTATACCAACGCATTTAATATGCGTTGCCTAAAGTGCCGTTGCAAAGATCTACTGCAACACTTATTTATGTGTTGGTAACATATACTAATATCCGTTGCAAAGTTGCAACGCATAATGATGGGTTATGACAACGCTTATATGTGTTTGTACAAACCGTGGGCGAAGGACTTCATTGGTTTGTTGCAACATATAGATTTAGTTTGTTGCAACACTTATACGCGTTGCAAGGAATAAACCATTGGGTCATTAATATCACAATTTTTTAATTTTGAGACAAATATAGATATAATGACTACACAATTTAATGAGAATTGCAAGACCATCAACACAGAAATAAGCACACTCAGACATTTAGTATAAATAATTTGTTGCATTACATTGAGTACGATCAACATAATTCATGACATAATTTTTGTTCGTAGTACAAGTTCCTATGAGTATAAAATATAAAACATGAAGGAATCCCTCTTAGAATGCTAGCAGCCCTCCTTTCTCCTTCCTTTAGTTTAGTCTAGCATTCCACTCATGTGACCATCCTTTTATCTTCTTGACCTACAGATGAATGTTGGATTACTTAAATATGACACTTAGAGAAGCAAAATCATATATGTTGGATTACTTAAATATGTCATGAACAATTACTAATAAAAGGATAATAAGAAGTTTTAAGAGATGTGTCTTATATACTAGCATCATATGGTGTACAGGTGTACATTATATCTTGCACAAATATCAATCATTAGCCCGTACAATATTATAACAGATCAAGAAAAATATTGCCTGATCGCCAAAATGGAAATATCAGTGAACTGGTAGTAAAAAGTATTGTTGATGCCACTCTTAACTCTGAAGATTATCTCCCAAAAGCAATGAAATTTAAGATAGAAGCTAAAATATGGTGACTGCAACAGCACAACAAAAAATCAAGAGTACACTGTCCATGCAAACTTCTGCACAAAAGAGGAAACTCTATGTGTTATTTAAATATCTCAAATGTTCATGTGAAAATCCTTATCTAGTAGTGATACTTGTCAGATGAATCTAAACCTCCCAAGTGATTAAAGTACAAAATGTGATAAACACCATGTCAAAACAGAATGCTAAGTCTGTAAGTACCTGAGAAGCAGGGAAGGCTCACTATTTCCAGGAAAGTGAAATGGTGGAGTTAGATCACTATTTCAGGGACAGTGAAAATGGTGAAGTGAATACTGGGGAATGTAACCTGCACAAATATCTGAAAAGAGGCCTATACGTTACTAGTTTGTACTCTTGATACACTCAAAAATTTCTGAACATTGTGTCCGAAAAATTAAAGGGGCTAGGATTCTTTTAATGTACCAGGCTACCGGCTATGCTCAGGATGACCATCATCCCAGATATTCAGATATATAGCACCAAAACTGCTGACACTTCAATATTCAGTGTATGTTACACAAAAAAAAGAATAACTTATACACTCTACCAGTTAGGATGGTAGTTATTAGAGTAATAGTAATGCAAGGATTAGCTGCAGTAAAAAAGATGAGTCAGGATATAAATAGGAAAAAATATTACCAACTAGTTGCATTGTTCAGTTGATAGCCGCCACTTGCCTGATAACCATAGTTCTTGTAGGAGCAGGTCTGCAGCCTGAACTGTTCTGCCACAACAGATGGCTTTAACTAATCAGATGATATATTGATGTCTCAAGTAATATCACTAGCAACCATATGACAGAATCATACACTTTTCTAAACACAATACGATACCCCATAAAGAAAGTTCGAGGTTTTGATTTTTGAATCTTGGAATTTGTACAGTAAACATCTCAATGCACTGATAGATTGCATATTATAGTCCGGAATAGAAAGAAAAGGTTGTACAACTTTATACTGATACAAAACCTTGGGATTTTAGCAAACACTTTATGGGCATGGAAAACACAGGAACATTATGAAGGTCCACAACTGTCCATCTGAATTGTTCAACAAAACTCATCATTCACAGAATTCATGGCATGAAGGACTATTTACTTAAATTAAATCCATCTACTGATCTGCATCCACACACATCAATGAAGATGAAATATCAAAAATTTGATAACAAAACATCTAAAAAAAGATTACGGGAGAAGGAAAAATTAAGGAATTGAGATACACGACCTACCAAACCATTTGCCCCCAGCTCTATAAATTGCAAGGCACTCAGGCAGTGCACTTCTAATCTGCTACTCAATTATGCGACAGCAATGGTGACTGTATAAGGTTGCTGCAATTACCAGTTTACCACACATGCATGAATGAATTGATTAACTGGGCAAGGATTGAAACTGAAATTAGTGCTTGTAGTGAGTAATCCTTACGGGAAGTTCATCGGATGGAGGGAAGAATCGTCCACCGGATCCAACCAGACCGGATCCAACCAGAAGGAGGGTGACACAATGGATCTGGCGCAGGACACCAGGGCTTCAGATTGGGACGTGCCTATCAGCAGAGATGGTGGAGGCCAGAACATATTGCAAAAAAAATCCACGTGTAAATTCAGAGCAGGGTAAGGGTAATACCTCAGGATCCTCTTATTCGAATGGGAGATGCAGGCCCTAAGTCAGGTATTATTGGAATCGTGGCAAAGGGGCAAGGGGCAGTTAGCTTTTCTGTGGATACAAGAGGAAGATTGCACGTACCACCATCAGGTTCCTCCACTAGTCGTGCGCTCAACGCCGGCGCCGGATCAGAAGTACCTTGCCGAGGGAACGGCGGAGCAAACAGAACAGGAGGAAGATGATGGTGTAGACCATAGTCGTCAGGGTGAGGGCGGATCCATAGATGATAGACAGAGTCATGCGGCCGCCGCCACCATAGAGGAAACGCGCGGAGGAGGTGAATCCCTAATCTACTCAGGCGGGAGCAGTTATGCACAGACTTCGTTTATGGGAGATGGTGGGAGGCGCTGAGTACTATTATTAGATAGCAGCGAATTAATTTCCGTTGCCAGATATGTGTTGGGAGAGGGAGGCTTGTATTGTAGTGAGGATGAGTGTAAATTACCTAAACTAACTAATACTAACAAGCTAACCAGAGATAGCTAGGTGGGAGGACGAGCGATTTATCTTTCTAGTAACTAAGGGTAAACAAATAACTAGGAGAAATGCGATAGGACTTTGGGGCACAGCCCGTCTACCAACTAGGAGAGTTAAATAGACAGGGTCTGCCACGAGCCCGACGATTTAATAACTAGACCTATCGTGAGGGAATACAAAGGATGAACAAGGCTGTCACTGCTTGTCATCTACCCTAATCTATCCAGAGGCTAGCCGTATCCACAGGTAATCTATAGCATAAGCACCACGCTTAATCTGTAAACTTACTACTTCGATCTGAGCTCCGATAAAATAAGATCAAAGCACCATAACTAGACGGTGAAACCGGTACTAACGAAAGACTACTACTAATAAGATAACCTATGCTACTAATGCTAAACAACAAGCACCTAAGCTCACTAATGATAAACACTAATGACTAAGTACTTAAACTAAAGCGAGCAATACTAGAATAAAGTACTGAAATAAATACTGAATAAAGTAATACAGAAATGAAAGAATTACAAAGGAGTTATACTAGACCTAGAAGACTCTTTTGGACTTCAAGAAGCTCCGCTCTTGCTCTACTCCACTACTAGACTACTACTCTATAGCTAAAGCTAAGCTAGAGAAGCTTGGAAAGCTTGGAACTTGATGAAGCTTGATGGGACTACTTCCACCGTGCTCCACACCCCTCTATTTATAGTGTAGAGTGAGAGGATGGTACTTGTAGACAGTGGCAAGGTCGGTGGAGGCAGGGGGCGCCGGCCGGCCCTTGGATGCACCGTCTTTGCATCCAAGGGTGTTGGTTGCTCCTCCAAGGTGGTTGTGAAGACAACACGTGCGGAGATTTGGATAGGAAGTCAGTTGGTAAGTCGGTGGAGGCTCCCAAGTGTATGACAATGGGCCCATCAATCCACCGTGAGTTAATCTTGGCCCTCGATAAAACCGACTTGAATAGAGGCTTCTCATTGGCTGAGGAGGTGCTCTCACGGATCACTAACGTGGTAGGGCCAGGCGGCGCCCTTGTGGGACCGGGCTGCGCCTACCTGTGGGCCCTCGGCCCCCTGCCATGTCCACTTGATCCATTTGTCCATATTTGTCACCTATTTGGCCAAAATTTGCCATATTTCCTGTATATAAATAATTCTCTAAGTACAAGTGGAACTAGGTGAAATTTAAACATAAATCTTCACATGTGATGATGATTTCCCATGCTTTTGGGTGAAATGTTGATGGTAAAAACGGGTGTTAGTGACCGTCAACAATTTGTGTTCATCGAAATTCATATTTGCCATGTTTTTTCATCAATCACTGATGTTTTCATGTAGTTTCTATAAAAACGCTCTCTGTCCTAGCGCCGCTATAGTTGCTGAAAAAAAGTTGCTGCTATTTTCAATAGCCCGCTATTTTAAACTTTGGCTTAAACACCAATGCAATGCAAATGCCAATTTATGTTTTGTCTAACTCAACTAGAACTTATAGAAAAAAACATTAACTGGTTCAAATATCCAAATTTATAGTTCATTAGGGGTGAATCTTGGGTAATTTGCTCGGTCTATTGATCCTAACCAAATTTATAAATCCCTTATATTGATACACTTCTACAACTCCCAAGTCTAAGTTATGACCATGGTTCGTCTCACAACCTTATACCCAACCATCCAAAGCACTATCTTATTAATAGTAATAAGCCATCAGCAACAGGGGCGAAGCTACAAATGTACGTATTGGTGCATATGCCTCCTCTATGGTCAAAGTCCATGCACCCACGAGAAAGTTGCACGCCCTTTAATTTACTCTAGCTTCGTAAACTGCTCTCTATAACTCATATTCGGAATAACTCACATTCGGAAAATGCTCAACACGCTGCTGCTCAACGCAATATTTCCAATATACTTTTGATAGATCTTTATCATTCTTCACCTTCATACGCTCATCATTATTACCAAACAGAATGATGTCCAGAATTGATTCGACTTGAGTGGACTTCTCTAATAGAGAAACAAGATGGCAAGCCAATTGTCCTATAGCTGTGTTGGTTGGAGCATATACAAGAACTCTAGATTTCTTAGCCATCGTTAGAAGGAAATACAGGCTGAAACTGTCTTAGTGTTACCGGTGTCGGGTAGGCCCCAAACTAGTCATACGAACTAGAAGAGTATTCAGTTGCTAAAATACAGCTTGCTACTATATTACCCTGGGACGAATTAGTGGCAGCCTAAAAAATATTTGCTTTATTTTCTCCATCGGGCTGCAGCATATATTAAAAAATGCTATCAGTGCACAATAAAAGAAAGCAAAACAATAGAGAGAGAGAAACGGAGAGATACCAATACTTACACCGTAGCAAAAAGGAATTGTCCTTGAGGATTTCATCTAGACTCTAATTTCTTTGCTCATAATAACATGAGATTGCGCTTTTGACAAATTCTTCCCTTTTGGTAGAGAGAGCTTGACACGGTATTCATTTGGCTAGCTTTGTTTGAGTGCATGGGGCGAAGCTATATATGTACCTGCGGGTGCATATGCCCCCTCAGAATACATATTTAGTGATAAAGTCTAAAATTTTTTTATATATGCATCCTTTATGATCAAAGTCTATGCACTCACAAGAAAGTTGCACCCTCCTTAATTTACTCTAGCTTCGCCGCTGTTCACTAACATAAGCATACATCAATATTTGGTTTTGAACAAAAGTTGATGTGACACGTAGGTACAAGATCGCGAAACCACTATTCTTCCAACCAAAGCTGCACGTTTCTTTTACTCAATAGAGCCTCCTTTTCTCTCACCGCCTCAGCAGTAGCTTTCACTGCTCTATTTTCTGCTACCCTGCATATTATTTTCTCTCCCAAGGCGATGGTAGCCTGGCCTCTGCAAGATACTGTCACACATGCGAGATGTATGAATTTAGAACGCCATGGCATAACCTAGTTGGTAAGCGGGGGCTACAAGATGAATTAGTGCGTTTGGCCTGGCCTAATGCAACAATTCGATCTCATAGAGCTGCACCCTAACCCTCCTTACTCAGCACATTCCCCATGTTCACGCAGCGGTAAACGCTTCACTTGGGACAGGACATGGCCTTGTTCGGCTGGCTGGCAGCCAGCAGTGCTTTTCTCTCACACCAGTTCAGTACCAGCCACCAGCCACCAGCCAGCCAGCAGTATTTTTCTCTCACAATAAATCAGCCTCAGCCACCAGCCACCAGCCAGCCGAACGAGGCCCATTTTCTGTTGCATCTTCCCATAAATGGTAAAGTAATAAATATGTACCATGTTAAATAAAGAAATTTAGAACATTTAAACTACTTCCCCTGTCCCATAAAAAGAGTATTCGCGCTTTCTAAGAAGTCAACTATCTTTAACTTTAACTAAATATATATAACAAAATATTAATATTTATGGTACATAATTAGTATTAGTATCATTGGATAGATCTTTGAATATATTTTCATAATAAACTTATTTTGGATATTCAAATGTTGCTAATATTTTCTATAAATCTAGACAAACTTAAGAAAGTTTGACTATCACGAATCTCATAGCAACTCTTTTTATGGGACGGAGGGAGCAGTAAACTAATAAATTCATGCCTCTTGAGTTACACTAAAGAAAGAAATTCAGCACATTGAAAACAAGGAAACTAGTAAATTCATGCCGCATGAGTAACACGACTTCATTCACCGTCCTCTATTTTGTCGCAAATTAAACTGTTTTACGATCTTGTTTGGCTGCACATATGTCCACCTCAATTTACATAAACTTTGGTTGATTAGAATGAAAAATTAACTAATTCTCACACCAATCCACTCCAACACACTTGGATAATTAATTAATTCTCACACCAATCCACTCTAACACACGTGAATCTAGATTGATACGAAATTACAAATGCAGCTAAACATAGGCACCTCAATCTACTCCGACACACGTAGATTTAGATTGATACGAAATTACGAATGCAGCTAAACAAGGCCTATGTGGGACTCCGACTCCAAGTTATGCCCCATCCAAACATATACATCTCCGTGGAGCATAGTGCAGAGGCCAGCCAAATACCTCCCACTGGATGTAGTCTGAGGTGGACCGCTGTTTAATGACGGAGAAAAGGATGCTGAATGCCAATGTTTACCTGTTTTGAATTCTGTAACAAATGAATGTACAGAGTTCAGGTTAAGGTTCATAACAGGGCTAGCATCACACTAAACAAACAAAGCATTTTAAATGGTAAAAGAGCTATACAAAAGGGGGGAAATGGAAAAGAGTTTTGTCCATAATTAAGCTCAGGACCAGAACTGTCCTCCTAAGGGGCATAGCTGAGCCCATCCGGATCCACAAACATCATCAATGAAACTTTGGTACATGAACAGCTCGAGTGCACATGATTCCAGCTGTTACTTTCTAGTCGTCTAGCTCAACAAGCTGAGCTCTTCTCTCAGCTGCCTTCTTCCTGACAAAGATGCCCCACCGCATAGCAGCCTTGATCTTGAGCCACCCGACAACAGCTTTCCCAGGTGCGCGGGTGCGGTCATCCTCATAGCTCAAGTTTGGTGAAGGTGCAGGCATGTATGAAGGGAAATTGAAGCCATCTTCAGTTAGGTTGGTTCCTGCACCACCCATGCTCAGAAGCCGCAACATTTGCTGCATTTCTTCGTTTTCCAGAATCTCATGGCTCCTCATCCTGATCTCCTCCATCAGGTAGTCATCAACACCGCCACGGTTCTCCTGTTGCTGCGGCCATTCTTCAAAAGGATTCAGGCCTGTTGGCTGCATGGACTGGCCAAGTGCTGGGAATTCAAAACTTTGATGTTGCTGCGGAGGGCCCAATGCTAGCATATTGGACCCTCTTGAAGCTTGACTCTGAAGCGATGAACCACTAAACTGGCTTTCAGGCGACACTGCACTCCTGTCATATTGCATGGTGACGTTTGCAGGAATGTTCTGAGTGTTGGCTGCATATCTTGCTGACTGGTTTCCATTTCCATTGTATGCATTTCTAGTTCCATCTGCTGAACAGAAGTAATTCAGTGATGTCAGTACAGCACACGCATGGTAAATTAATTAAATTCACGACTCATGCAAACTGCACATCCAATATCATATAATCACAAGCAGTATCATTTTCTATACGCATGGAACTAATTAAATTCGCGAATCATGCAAACTGCACATCCATATCCATATCCATAATCATAAGCAGTATCATTTTCTATACACAACCAACAATTGTTGATTAGTAAGTATTTAAAATGTCATAAAGCAACAGCAACAGTATGAGGCAGCATTGGCGCAATTCCTGCCATAGTTACTAATGCCCTAATTCCAGTGTTGAGGACAACTGAACAAGCCTACTTGACTAATCCTTGTTAGTATAATCTGGCATATGCAGAAGCATAACCTTATGCTATCAGAACAGATTGCAGTGAAAAAAAATTGACAAGAAGTAAATCAATTGGATTGTGTACACAAAGAATATAAACCATCAGAAAATTTCATTGTCATTTTTGCACACTACTGTTGGGTCAGCAAGGATGAGCGAATGGGCTGACTGAAATCAATGGGCATGTCATGACAAATGATAAAAGGGCACTGGGCAATACTGTATAGTGTCACCACAAAGACTAACAAGTTGGAAAATCCCATCCAATGTTTCAGGTGGCCACCAGCAATAGCTTGTACTATTTTATTTGAATTTATGCTCTTTGCAATAGTACTATGCAAATTCTCCTTAAAAACTCATGGCCACTAGAGCATGGCTAAAACAAAAAAGTGGACATAAAAACTCAATAGGATAAACCAGGATATGTCACCTTCATTCATAGTACCCGCCGAGGAAGTTTGACCAGTTTTTGCTGGACGGGACAATTGTTTCTGCGAATTGGCCGAACCATATGAAGCAGGATTGCTTGTTGAGGCAGCTGCAGCATCGCTTCTTGTCGTGACAGATTTCTTTTTCTGCTTGAAGCTCAAAAGTGCCTTGCCATCATATTCTACAACTTGCATCCAGTCCTCGTATGCTTTCTTTACCAATGCATCAGCATAGACCTGCAGTTTAAGATGAGCACAAATACAAAAATATGTCAGTAGACCACTCTTGGATAGAGGATTTGGGTTCAAACCCTTCGGATTTAGCTAATAGATCCTAGAAACTTCCAAAGCAATCCCCTCTCATCCAAACACAGTGATGATATTAAACATACCGCAACTTCAAAAGTTGTTGTTCGAAAAAGAATATTGATTATTTGCTTACTGAAATGCTCTACTGATTACATTAGCAGAATATCAAACTGACAACACGATACAAATTTATAAAGGTTTTTGACTTAAGGCATTGTAGTTGGCCGAGTCACAAAGGGCACTAACCTTCTGATTGTCTGTGAGATTTTCAGCTGAAATGAACTGATCATCAGCAATCAAACCAGTGAACTCATAGATGTTATTGAATATGGCACCCACGTTTCTTGAGTCTCTAGCATAGTATACATAATGCTTTCCACTTAAGACACACGTCTTTGCATGCTCAACAAGGCTGTCCCACATCTTATTTGACATTCCACTGCCCAGAATCTACAAAAAGAACAAGGGATGTCAAATCATATAGGAAATACCATAAATCACAATATAGTAAGTAATAACAGGTATCATAGAACTTACGCTACGTAATCTCTGCTGATCCCTAACAAGAAGCCGGAGGAAATCTTCAACTGTATAGATCCCACTAGCATTTAACTTCTTGTGGAATGCACCGTCCTTGCCAATCTTTTCTAATCTCCAAACATCATCCTTCAGCGCGGGTGGGTAGTGCTTTTTGTACACTAATAAATACAAAATCAGCATGCTTGGCAACTGATGAAAATTCTAAAAATACAGGTATTTTTTGTATCATCTAGTGAGTAAATCAACAATGTGTAACACATACATTCTCCTCTGTGGTCCTTAACAGGGAAAGCTTCTGTCTTGGCTTCTCGGACACGAATACCTTCACAAAAGCCAGGAGCAATCCTCAGCCCAAGTCTGAATTTCCTGCTTCTTATCCAGCTGGAGTTGTCAGTGAATGTAAGCTCTCCTATGGTTCCAACACCTTCTTTAAGAGTCACTTGCAGGTCACCTGTCAAAAGAGGCCTCTTCCCTTCACGCTCCTTGACAATATTACTTTCAAACTCTTCTTCTGTCCAATCCTCATCTTCCTCTTTATTAAAGTCACCCTCAAGCACAAGGATATCCAGTTTTGCAAACGATTCAGGTCCTGAAGTAACAACACATCCAGTGTTTGCATCCAACAGCACAACATGTATAGCTGCTCCCTGCTCACCTTCAACTTTTCCACCAGTGAAGATTGGAAGAGCCAACTGACTTCTGAACTGCAGCTGAAGATTTCTTCCATCGGGGCCTTCAATTCTTTTGGGGGAGGATCTGTCTTCATTGATATTAGTTTCATATCCCAAGAGCATTTAATGTGGTAATATCACAATAGCAATAATAAATCTCAATTTCCAAGACAGAATATCTCCCAAGCGTCACCATGAAGAGTAAGTTGATTTTTTTTACCTTCCTTGAATTCTAGCAGGACCCAGTTTGGCTAAAGCACGCTCTACTTCTTCACTTACCTAGGACCAGAAATAGAATGGATCAAATATGTCAATAAGGATATGTCTACAGAATTTACATATAAACTAAAAATAAGTCCAACAGAAATTTGACTCACAACTCTTCGAAGAATGGGTTCGAGCGATGAACAGAGCTTCTGCAAACTGTCCATCTTGAGAGCTTCCACAATGACACTGAAAAATGTTACGTTAGCTAAGCAACAAACATATTTGTAGTTTGAAGGGTGGTAGATTAAAAACTGTAACTTATCACTAAACTCTACCAAAATTACTTTTATGTATTATCAGCATCTCATTTGAGTACAAAATCATTGCATCTAATATATTAGCTAACTGGCTAACCCTAACTGTGCATCCCGATTCAGTTCCCACACTAAGGCCTGCTTGGCAGAGCTCCAGCACTAAAACCTCTTTATTGAGTTAATTCCCAAGAAAGTTAGGGCACGCTAGAGATGAAACCCAACACCAGGCACCACAACAAACAAAGAAAGGAAACACATAACAGGGTAAAAGAAGAAGAATAAAAAAGGGGTATTAGTAACAGTAAAAAAGTAGTAATGATAATGATAATGATAATGATAATGATAATGATAATGATAATGATAATGATAATGATAATGATAATGATAATGATAATGATAATGATAATGATAATGATAATGATAATGATAATAATAATAATAATAATAATAATAATAATAATAATAATAATAATAATAATAATAATAATAATAATAATAATAAGAGTGGAGTGATAACCTTGGTCATGGTTTTGGCACGGATTGACAATATATAACTCAACTAAACAAACTATCGATTTCTTAGTCAGGAGAATTGTCTCAAGAACAGAATGGCACGACCAGCCTGCTAGCCAGGCAAATTGAAGTTATCAACTGTCTGCATGGTCAAATGCAAAAAAAAAATGCTAATATTGAACTTCGGTTCTATACAAGCACTGGATCATTCACTTTCTACAGCATAATGCCTTTACCATCTTTCCTCTGAGTGATTTGGTGCTCTGACTGAGCTGGAGAGCACCCAACAGCCAAAAGAACAAACACTCAGAAGTCCCCCAAAAAAACATCCCTTTCACATGGACCAGAGTGCATTTTAGGTTCATAATTATCCGCTTAATACACTTCCTTTTATAGCAATTCGTGTCTCATCTCAGAACAGAAGGTATTTCCACATGTGTTATCCTCCAGTTGGAGCTCTCAGTCTGACAGTAAATCAAATCGACAAAAGGACTCATAGGCAAACTTCCTGTTCCTGCACTCATTTGTACCGAACTACTGATACTAAACTTAAACAGCAACAGCAGCACTAGCTTAGTAATCACTGCTACTTCCGCCAGTCATCTCAGTCAATCAAATCAAACCAAAGCAAGGGTTTCAAATTTCTTCCCGTCTCAAACCGGCAGCAACCTAGGCATGGAACCTAAACCTTAATAACCAATGACAAAACTCTAGGTAGCAGAATCAAAGCATTAACACACGCGCACCTAGCGAGGGCGGGGACGCGCGGGCGCTTGGCCGCATGGTCGTCGTCGTCGCCGCCGCCGGTGGGGTCCAGCCCGCGCTTGGACCCCGACCGCTGAAGTCGTCCCGGGCGCTGCATCGCGCCGGAACCCTAACCCTAGCCGCCCCCTCGGCCCCCACTGCCCTCCTCCAGCCTTCCGCTGCGCGCCCGTCAGATCTGCGCCCATTACAAACCCAGGTGAAAAAAAAATCCCCAAAATAAGCACCAGTGCAGGGACGCAAGCCGAAGCGAAGCGAAGCGGCGCGGTACCGAATATGCGCCGCCGGCGAGGAGGAGCACACTCTCCGGAGGAATCGCGAGGCCGAGCTGCGGCGAGAGATCTGCGCTCTGGACCTCTGGGCCTGGGGAGTGTGGCGGAGCGGGGATGCGAGCGCTGTTCTGCGTGGGTGCTGTGCTTGTTGTGCTCCCTCTCGCGAGCCTCCGCCTTTGTTTACGGCTCAAATGGGTTTGTTTACTTGCCGTGCTTCGCCTACCCGGCCGCAAGCCACTCCGGCACGGCTCTTGCTCGCTGACTCTCCGGGCCCACGATATCGGAGGGCCGGCGTTGACGGAGAATGACAAGCGGGTCCTGGCAGCATCGGGTCCCTGTGTCAGTGCGCGGGTGGAATAGTGCGGGTTGACAAGGTGGTGACCTGGTGGGGGTGCATGCCGACGGCGGCGGCTACGGGTAAAGATGGCCGGACCAGATGATAGGATATTTCGTGCCATATTGGGGCGTTGCGGACTGCCGCTCATTACTGGAAACTCACTGACTGGTGGGGCGTGTTGCACTGGGGCCCATTCGTCGGTGAGTATCGGGCAGCATGAGGCGACATCGATGACAGTGGGCCTCGGGAACGGCGTCCCACCAAGTGGGTGGGTTTTCAGTTCGTGGTTGGTGAAAAAACACGTACGCTTCCCAAAAAAATTTTACAAAATTTTTCAGATTCCCCGTCACATCGAATCTTTAGACACATGTATGAAACATTAAATATAGATAAAAATTAAACCTAATTACACAGTTTAGATGAAATGGACGAAATGAATCTTTTAAGCCTAATTAAACTATAATTGGACAATAATTACCAAATAACAATAAAATTTGTTACAGTATCATTTTGTAAAAAAATTTACAACTAAAAAAGGCCATACTCCTACTGTGAGGTGTGGGGCCGGGCGGGGCGCCCGACACTGTACCTAGTCAAAGATGTACGGATCTTCTGTGGCCTTAGGATCCCGATCCTCTCACTCTGGCTCTGATGCTAATTTTTTCTCCAAATTTTACTATGCAAAAAGAAGATTCTCCATCACATCAAAATACCGGCGTACTAAATGTAGATAAAATCAAAAACTAATTGCACAGTTTAGTTGTACTTTGCGAGACGAATCTTTTAAGGCCCAGTTTGGTTCCAAATTTTTTTGCAAAAGAACAGTAGATTCCCCGTCACATCGAATCTTTAGACGCATGCATGAAGCATTAAATATAGATAAAAAATAAAACTAATTACACAGTTTAGACGAAATGGACGAGACAAATCTTTTAAGCCTAATTAGACCATGATTGGACACTAATTACCAAATAACAACGAAAGTGCTACAGTTGCATTTTGCCAAAAATTTTGGCAACTAAACAAGGCCTAAGCCTAACTAGTCAATGTTTGGACAAAAAATTACCAATACAACCAAAATGCTACAGTGTCTAGCCCTGCACTGTACAGATTTTGGTGCTACCAATTTGACCCAACCAAACACTGCCTCTGTGGCCACTCCTACTGTGAGGTGTGGGAGCCGGGGGCCTGCCGGCCAGGTATTTCTGGCCATCGTACGACGTCAGCGGCACAGTGCGAAGAGGAAAGTGAGGTGCGCTGGTATGCTTGGGCCCTGTTTAGATACTAAATATTTCCCCAAATTCTACTATGCAAAAAGAAGATTCTTCATCACATCAAAATGCTGGCACATGCATGAAGTACTAAATGTAGATGAAATCAAAAATTAATTACACAGTTTTGTTGTACTTTGCGAGACGAACGTTTTAAGCCTAATTAGTCAATGTTTGGACAATTTTTACCAAATAAAAACAAAATGCTACAGTACCGCACAGTATTTTGTGCAGCGCCAAATCTGACCAGCTAAACACGGCTTGCAGCCGGCGAAAAGTTTTCCTACTCCTCCATTTGGTAGGACAGCTTTGTGTCAAATTCGTCAATTATCCCGATTGATATATCTACACCCTCCTTAAAAAAGGACTTGTAGTACGTAACCGATAGAAATGACTTAGATACCCCTTCAAAGGTACTAGTGGACAATGATAAATAGTGCTAAACAGCGTCAATACGGTATCGTATAATCCTACATTGTCTTTTTTTTGGTAAATTTTGAATGTTTTAATATTTTTCTTTATAGGACTGAGAGAGCACATCACTTAACTCATAGGGTAACTCTGTTACAATTGATTAGAAAAGTTACAGGCATACCTTACGATGTGTGTCCTGATTTGTGCGTGGGTGTTCGTCATCTTCTTCGCTGCGGGCAAAGGAGAGATTTAGAAAACAATATGTGCTCTGTTTTTTAGCAATACTTTAGCAGTACTTTTCAGCGATGGAACATTATTTTTCTCTCACAACAAATCAGTATCAGCAGCAGCTAAATTTCAGCGAAACGAATAGGATGATAACGCTTGAGGTTTGGACATGAATGCATTGTATGAGTGTGTTGTCGTTGTGTCACAAAGAGATTGATAGTGACTCGATGCAGATCTAGAGAAAAATATTTTTTTTGGGGGGGGGACATATCTAGAGAAAAATAGAGAGAGGCCGCTTATGTTTTCTTCAAACCTCCCAAGCCCCTTCTCCGTCCCTTAAAAACAGAGCTTAAGGAGGGGGCTCTATGCTCGCCGAGGCAGTAGCAAGTTTGAGATAGATCCAATCCACCACTGGATCTGCTCCTAGAAGTCATAGGAAACGCCATGAAGAACATGAGAAAAACAAGGAGAAGACGTACCGAGTGGAGACGGCAGATCTGGCATCAATAAGTTGTGAAATAGGATATGCTTGAAGGGAGGTGAAGTAGCGGAGGGTGAGTGGTATCGCTGCCACCTCTAGTGAAAGATAATCGTAAGGGATGTGACCATGGATGCGTGCAACAAGGCTATGAGGCGTGCAAGAGATCTGAGAGGAATGAGGCGAAGAAGGAGCGGCGGCTAGGTGAGGCATGAGAAATCGAGGATGGGTGGTCACGGGTTTATATACATGAGTAGAGAGAGGATGGACCGTTGGATGAAGATTTCAAGGGAAGATAAGACACTAAGGTTTCGTGGGAGTTACAGGTGCATATACAAGGTTAAAGAGTAGCTGAGCCGTTAGATGAAGATTTAATGATCATGGATGGTCGCGAAAAAGTTATAGACTCTTTATTACTTTATCAGCTCTTTAAGCTTTGCATATCCACGCCATGTTTTAGAGCTTAAAAACAAATTAGCATCAACATTGTCAATATTTTCAAAGAAGAAATACATAGCATAATGTCATAGTTTCCCAAACTATATGTGAATGCCAATACCTCAAACCAGTAAATCATTACAATGTCCAGAGCTCAAATAAAGTGATGCTAGTACCAACAACAAAATGGTTCCATAAAAATATGATAATATGTTGTGCGCTTTTTAAATTTCAAACTACTATAATTCGATTAATTCTCAATCGAAGTTGCCAATGAGGAATTACTAGAAGTGAGATTAAGGATCAAGATTCAAAAGGTTAGTAGGCTTGTTAGGAGTTCTCATGGGATAAGTTAGCTTGGTAGAGGAGGTAGATATGAGGATGGGCCTTGCTACTTGGTTGGATTAGACAGAAGAGAACAACTAGAGGAAACAAATTGCTATAGGAAGAAGATGCATAAAATATTGCCTGATTGACATCTAGTTGTTGAGATGCATGGATTAAGACTTCCTCATTTTTTCTAGTGACATGAAGACAATGTTGATGATGTGTCCAAGAGGGGTCACCTACAATTTAGATTCGATCTGTACATGGGATAAAATGGTATTGATATGAGAGAAATTAGAGTCCTAATGGGCCTCCATTTGGAAGCACACTAGTGAAGTTTTACACATGTAGAGATGGGACTATGGACTAGACTTGATTCGACCACCCAAAAGCCCTAAGGGCAACTTTAACGTATTGCACCCCTTAGTGTGCTATGCTCCATGTCAGGTGATGCTTGCTTGTTCCATTTTACTCCAATGTGTAAAATCTACTAGCACTAGTTAAATAGGACCTGCGAGGAATAAACTACTACTCTTTCCCAACCTCCACATCTCTTCCCAGTCTCTTTTCTCTCTCCTCTCTCATCCTAGCACCAGGTGCTAGAAAAGGCAACAGGTGCCAAAGGTTGCCAAGCTAGCACCACCCCTCCAATGTATTACACATCATTTTCTCTCTCCTCCCTCCTTCTAGCATCACCTTAGCCCACACATTGGAGCTGCTCTAACCACCACCTCTGCTCTTTTGTAAGTGCATTTAGCCCTTTTGTGGGTTTTGCTTGATTGAATGATAACATGATTAAAGGACTAATAAGTTTGCTAAGTGTTGAATAGGTAATTGATTATATTACATACACTTGGGATATGAAATGTTGTATAATTTGAAGTGTATCAAAGATTCAATGATAAAGGCAAACTGATGATGTTCCAAATTGTATTGAAATAAAAAGCCAAAATGATGTATTGTTGTGAAAACAATATAGTTCAAGCAAAAGACAACAATGCAAATGATGGAATTGATGAATGGTTTATATATTATGGGATATCTATGTGTCATATGAAAGCAAGCATATTTGAGAAGGTTATATGAGACATGAGATCTTGCATCTAGAATGGTCTCATTTAGAGAGCTTGC
This sequence comes from Saccharum hybrid cultivar R570, assembly GCA_038087645.1. Classification (NCBI taxonomy): domain Eukaryota; kingdom Viridiplantae; phylum Streptophyta; class Magnoliopsida; order Poales; family Poaceae; genus Saccharum; species Saccharum hybrid cultivar. Next base: position 544,639 of record JAQSUU010000191.1, on the reverse strand, counting down.
TCAGAGAAATCAATATTGATGAAGATGATTTTTCACTATATGGATTTCAATGTATGCTTAATGTTGATACAAATCATGATAACTTGGAATGGCTTGAGAGGGTGAATATAGCAAGGAAAGAGCTTCGAAGGACCAAGTGAAGGGCAAGTGACGACTTAGGTGCCGAAGAACCATGACTGTGGTGAAGAAGAGAGTACTTGTATTTAGTCTTGTCACTAATGAAGCGAGAAGAAGTTATATTGTGAGGATGATCAAATCATTGCTGGATCATTTAAAGAAAGTGATTTGATGTCATTGGATTAATTCATATGAATTTAATTGCATCAAATCACATGCTCAAGATTGCTAGCTAAAATCAAGATGAACATATTGGCATCCTCTATTAATGAAGATTGGCAGATATGGCATCGATCGATGGAATCTAACTCAAGAGATTTGAATTTGGTTTTTCATGTAAACCTGAGTTATGTCGTACTATTGAGATGGTTGCGTTATGATGATAGTTGATTGTCTATAAGTTCTCAATCTAATCCTTATGATAGTCGATGGAATCAATACCTGCTAGCGCCCGGACGTCCGGATTCGGGCGCTAGCGCCGGACGCTGCCCCAGCCCCGCTCCCCCGAAGAACGTTAATGAAAAGATGAAGAACCCGACCCCTCGCCTCGCTCTGCACAGAGAGAGAAAAGCATGATCCCCCGCGATCCCCCACCCCGCCCCCGCACGAAGAAGCGTGTGCCCACCCCTCGCGAACGGATCTGCCACCGCCCGCAACACATTCGCGCCCCCCGCCACCAGTTCACCACCATACTCCATCCCCCAGATGCAGCAGGGAAAAATAGATGCTACTGCAACAAACGAAACACTCCTATTGAAACAAAAACAAGGGGAACTAGAGAACCAAAAAAGGAAAAACAATTGAAACATCGAGAAACACCCAATGAAACAAAATAGAAAAAACTGGTGAAAAACAAGAACAAAAACATTGAAAAGATAGTACTGAAACATTTGAAACAATAGTACTGAAACATTGAAAAAATAATGCTGAAACATCTGAAACAATAGTACTAAAACCATTGAAAAAATAATACTAAAACATCTGAAATTATAGTAGTGAAACATTTGAAAAAATATACTGAAACATCTGAAACAATAGTACTGAAAACATTAGAAACTCTTTTTCTGCAACAGATGAAATCGGACACCCCCCAACCACGGAGGCAACCACCCCCAGCCCCCCGCGCGTCCATATCCGCCCCGCCTCGCCGGACCCAGCGCTTCCGCCCACCGCCGGCTTGCTCCCCCCGAACCGCCCCTGCAAACAACGAAAACAAGGCTACTGAAACATAAAAAAATCAATAATAAAACAATGCAAAAATACGAATTGAAACATGGAATCTGTTGCAACAATGCAAAACAATGAAGAGTATACTACTACAACGTCAACAGATAGCCTATTGGAACAACCCAAAAACACCACTGCAAAACAAAACGACAGAGGGAGGAAGGGGAGAAGCAAGAGGAAGAGGAGCACGACGAAGAAAGAGGAGTCAGCAGAGGAGGAGGGGGAAGGAGCCTTAGATTCAGATTCATGGAGGAAGAGAGAGGAGAGGGGAGGAAGAGAAGAGGTACCTGGGCCTGATCCGGACGCATCCACGGCCGCCACCGTCGGATCCGCCGGATCCACAGCCGCCATCGCCGGATCCGCCGGATCCACGGCCGCTGCCACTGCATCCGCCATGGCGGAGGCCCCCGGCGGGCAAGCGTGAGGAACATTGGCGAGAGAGCGAGAGCGAGAGTGAGGAAGCACGAAGGCGCACGGGGAAGGCCGAAGGATGCGGGCACGCGGCGCAGGCCGGAGAAAGGGGAGGGAGCAGCAAAGGACGGTGCACGGAGGCGAAGAGAGGATGAGAGGGCGAGGCGGGGCCGGGCGGGGTGAGTGCGAGTGAGGAGTGGAGCGCCGCGCGAGTGAGTGGGGGTCGTCTGACGAATGGATAAGGGGAGGGGGAGCGGGCTCGGGCGGGACGGGTCGCAGGTGCGTCCGACGTCGTCCGGACGTCCTCACCCAATCAATTCCGATTAATAAAGCACTCCTTTACGAAAAAGAAACGGTGGAGTGGTTTCCTTTGAGAGGAAGTTAGGCAATAAAATGAAATTTTGTTCCCTTTTAATTTCAATTAGTAATGTTGTTGCAAATTATCTTAACACTAGGTGAATTCCCCGTGCATTGTCGCAGGAATTATTAGCGATGATCTTTAGATCTAATATTACATAGATATAATGAAAGCGTGCCAGCATGCTGTCTTCATTTTTTCGGCTAGTTGTTTGAACTGAAGTTCAGTCTATTTTCACCTGAAAATATCCCAAATCCAAATTAATGATAGTGTTGTAAAGAACAATAGAGAAACCAAGGGGTCGAAGCCAAGTTTATCTCTTCCACAATCCCTGGAGGCCTCCAAGAGGAGACTGGACCGGGGCATTCCTTTTCACTCGGGCTTGCCCTCTTGCTCTACTAGGAAGTCGGAACTCCCGTAGCTGTCTTGCCATCGCTTGCATCTGGCGCCTAGCGTGCACTCCCATGCAGTCACCGGCTCGCGGTGACCGGCTTTGGTAGACGCCACGCAGACGGGCTGCCATGATGCGCATACGTGAAACGTCGCAGGAGGCAGCTTCTTTCTCACTGCTATCTCGAAATCAAGATAACTTGCCCTACGGGATCCTTCGACCCTAATCTCCCTCATACCAATTTCTCGTTCTCTTTCCCACACGCTCTCCCCCTTTCAGATCCAAAACATTGGTGGAGCTCGCGTGGGCTACGACATCCTTCCCATCGAAGCCGAAGAAAATTCAAAGAGACCGGTTGGAAGGAGAAACGATGACGGTTGTGATTGTGAGAAAGCGGCTCGATTTGGAAGGAGAAACGGCTACAGGTTTTTAACCTATTCAATGGAATGGAACTGGAAAGGCCAATCCAGATTAGGTTCGGCTTTGGTCATTGCTTTGTACAGAAGCTAAGTATTGTAGCAGCAGTACAGATAAAAGGCACGTATGTAGCCGTAGTGACCCGCACGGTTCCTTGCTTGGTCTAGATATGTATAAGAGCGACGTATGCCTCCGAATTCATCTTGCAGACGCGGTGGTCGCTGCTATATATATACTGCATCTTTCCAATTATTCAACAAATCGGTTGCCAGGCAGCAGGCAAAGGTAAGCGTGCCGTTCGCATAGAAACAGCAGCCATCTCTCGCTCTCGTTACATTCCCGGGTGAGCCTGGCCAGCAGCATCCGCAGCCACCCCACGCACAGGTACAGTGTTTATTACTTTATTTGCCCTCTTGATCAGTTGATCTTATCGCTTCCATCTTTTCTAAGCCCCCTTTGATAGGGATTCACCGGCTCCGGTGGCCACAGACAGTGCCGCGTCGGCGCGGTGGAGGCGCTCGGCTGCCCGTCCATGTGGTCGAGGGCAAGAGGCTGGGTTGGCACCGCTATGTTGTGCGTCCGCATGGTCAAGGGCGCGGTAGGCCTATACGGCGGTGGCGCGTCCATGTGGAGGGCACGACGTCGACGACGTGCATGTATGCATGGCGGCGGTGTTCTACCGAGGGCAACGGCTGTAGCTCGACAGTGCAATGGAGCAAGTCGGGCCATCACGGGCCGCTGGGCCACCGTGCCTATATATTGGCATGGCACGGCTAAAGGGCCTAGGGCCGTGCCTGAGGGGAGAGTTGGGCACAGTGGCCCGACGTGGCATGGCACGGCTACAACGTGTAGTGTTGCATAGTGTCGCCAGCTCAGGCCAGAGCCAGGCCGCCCGTTTGGCCATGTATACTGCCCTCCCTAGCCACCATGGTGCGCGGGGCTGACCTGACCTTGGGCCTTGGCCGATGACGCTGGACTTACTGGCTGTGGCTGGGACCTGGTGTAAGGTCCTAGATGGCTAGAGGGGGGGTGAATAGCCTATAAAAATTCTACAAGCACCACTAAGCAAACTTGTTAGAATAACAAACGGCGTAAAGCGAGTTTTGCTTAGCCAAAGGTTGTGATGCAAGCCTCCTATCCACAAGTCTAGTAGATTATGACCTCTAGTTCACACAAGAGCTATGTCACTAATTTTACACTAGAGAACAAGCTAACAACACTACTAGCCAAGCTACTACTAGAGCAACACAAGATAATCTAGTAAAGATAAGTGCAAGAGATAGGATTGTGAATCTTATACCGACGGTGGAGTGAAGATGTTGCCAATCACCAAGATGATATACAATCAATTAATATTGACAACAACACAATATGTATACCAATCACCGGGAGACAAGAGACACAATATTTTTGTTCACCCGGTGTTCACTTGTGCACCGACAAGCTACGTCACCGGTTGTGTCGACCAACACTTAGATGGTTCCTCGGTGTGACCCTCAAGTCACTTGCCCCTCAAGGCACGCCCCGCAAGGCACCGCAAGACTCCACTCTCAAGTGAGGTAACTCAATGACACGCGCAATATAATAGAGTTGCTTTTGGCGTCCCGCCGAGGAAAGCACAAGAACCTCTTACAATCAACCGGAGGTGGCCAAGAACAATCACCTTCTCTTGCCAACGCCTCCAACAATCTCCAAGCCGGCTAGGAGCGGTACTCTCCAAGAGTAACAAGAAATCCACCGGCTAAACCACCCACAAGTGCCACTAGATGCCCTCAAGCTATGCAATGCACTTTGGGATCACTCAATCTCACTTTTGATTTGCAATCAAGCAAGGGAGATGAGTGGGAGGAGTTGTTCTAGCTCAAAGGATGCACAAGTATGTTAGAAATGCCAAGCTGCCTCCCCAAGGGCCGGCCAACGAGTATTTATAAACATCCCATCCAAATAGAGCCGTTACAACCCACTTGACCGTTTTCTGCGGGAGCACCGGACGCGCCGGTGGTAACTCACCGGACGCGCTCAACCGCGTCCGGTGCCCCTCCGACATCCGCGTGTCCTCCGAAATTCAAATTCGTCCGTTAGATCCTCCAACGGTCACTGCGTGCCAACGGTCAAACGATCCACCGGACGCGCTGCTGCGAACCACCGGACGCGCCGGTGCGCACAGTACCCGCGCCCGCGAAGCAACCACCGGACGCGCTCCTCGCCACCACCGGACGCCACAGTACCCGCGTCCGGTGCGAGTCCAGTAAGCGCCTGAGACCACCGGACGCGTCCGATGGTGTGTCACCGGACGCGCACCGCGTCCGAAGACTACGTGACTCGCTGTTCGCCAGACCGGACGCGCCGGTCCCGTGGGTCACCGGACGCGCCGGTGCCAAACCCTAGCTCGCGCGCCTGACGCCCGCGCTGCACTGACCGGACGCGCCGGTCCACAGTGACCGCGTCCGGTGCAGCGTCCGGTGCTGCGTCCGGTCACCTCTGTGACCGCGTTCGCCTCCGTTTCTTTTCCGACTTCCGGCGCAATGGAAAATAGGCATTTCATTTCCCCGAAATCGCCTGAATCCCGCGCTCGCACGCTCGGCGGGAGGGAGAGAGGAACCCAAACCTCTCTATATCCGCAAACCACAGCGCGACCAACGCCACCTTTGCAAATGTGCCAACACCATCAAGTGTACATCTCCATGTGCTTGTGTGTTAGCATTTTCTCAATCATTTTCAAAGGTTTTCCAATTAGCTCACTAGGCCCTACATGCAATGCACTTCATGAATTCACCTAGTGGCACCCGTGCGTCGAATAACCGATAAGACTTCCCCTCTTAATAGTTCGGCTATCGACCCTAAACCACTCACACCCTCTATGGTGTCTTGAGTGTAAAACAAAATGGCCCTATGGTTATACCTTTGCCTTGAGCCCATTTTGTTTCTCCAAATGATATGATCCACTTCATATCATCACATGACCGTCTCGATCCATCGACCTTGACTTCACTTGCTCTTCACCGTTGCATCGGTCCATCGGCGCCAAGTCTTGCTCAAGCTTCACCATCGCATGGTCCCTCACTTTGAAGCCTCGACTTGCCCTTCACCTTCACAACCGGTCCATCGAGCCAAGCCTCATCTTGGTCTTCATCATCTTGGTCACATGAGTCAATGTCATGTCTCATATTCAATGACCACCTTTATCTAAATCATCCACTTAGATACAAAGGTTAGTCCTAGGTTTCATCAATTAGCCAAAACCAAACTAGGGACTTTCAATCTCCCCCTTTTTGGTAATTGATGACAACCCTCACAAAGATGATTTTGATAATAAAAGTTTTTGAACTTGTCATACTTGTCCAATCGTTTTGCTCATAAGTAAAGTTTGGACAATTATCACAAGCTCGGTTTTGGTAGCATTAGCTCCCCCTACATATGTGCATAGAGTTTGGATTGAAAGCTTTGCACATATGCATAGATAGAAGTGTTGGGAGAGTAATTCTACCAAAATGATGCTAAGGTGTAAGAAATGGACCTTTGAAGCGTGATACCAATCGGAGTTGCCTTTTACACCATCCTTAGCATCATGAAGTAACTAGACAACCATCAAAACTCAAGAACCCCGTGAGATCAACATTATATATAAAGGTTCTTGGACCACTTGTAAAAACAACCTTAGGCAAGTCTAGATACCACAAGTAAAACTATTCCTATGCATGCTAGTAGATCATTTCATCATCCAAGTTCTATACTAGCATTGCACCACACAAGCATGTATATTGAATGTAAATACATGTGCAATGAGCAAGTCATATGAAAATGTACAAACAAATGCAACAACTTTGTTTATGAGCTTGCTCCCCCTACTTGTGTGCATCAAAAATTTTATTTACCCCTTTATCATGTTGAATCATCTTTTTCTCTCCCCCTTTGTCAACAACTTACCCAAAAATGGGATCAAATTGTGGAGAGAAGAAAAATGTTTAATGGAGTAGGTTAAAATTTATCAAATTTGGTTCAACCTAGAACACTTGCCAAAGATATTTAATTCGATTTGAACCAAAGACAAGCTTCTTCACACCTCATAATAAGGGTTATCTTGCCTATGTTGAATCAAACACTTATAGCAAATCTTCTAGATTCAACACTAGGTTTGCAATCTCACAAACATGTCATATGCCACCACTAGATCAAATCAAACATAGAGGCAATAGTGGTAACATATGTCCATCAAATTCATTTGATTTATCATGAATGCTCATGCATACCACTTATTATGTCTATATGCTCTAGCAAGTCCTTAGCATAGGATGAATGACATGTCAATCAACTTTACCTTGCAATGTCGAAGGAGAGGCATGTCAATAAGTGAGTGGGGTGCATTCAACTCATGTTTGAGAAATCAAGAATGTTCAATTCATTCCTTAGCTTGCAAAACCTCTTTTCATCAAGTGGCTTAGTGAGAATATCGGCAAGTTGATCATTGGTGCCAACACTTTCAATGGCAATATCTCCCTTTTGTTGATGATCTCTAATGAAATGGTGTCTTATGTCAATATGCTTTGTTCTTCCATGTTGAACCGGGTTTTGTATCATCTTGATTGCACTCTCATTATCACATAGCAACGGCACATTCTTGAAATTGAGACCATAATCCTTCAAAGTTGATTTCATCCATAGCAATTGTGCACAACAACTCCCCGCACTCACATATTCGGCTTCGGCGGTAGAGATTGCCACACTATTTTGTTTCTTTGAGGACCATGACACAAGTGATCTTCCAAGTAATTGACATGTGCCACTTGTGCTCTTTCTATTGATCTTGCAACCCCCATAGTCGGAGTCCGAATATCCAATCAATTCAAACTTTGACCCCTTAGGATACCATAGTCCAACATCTCTTGTTTGCTTCAAGTACCTCAATATTCTCTTTGCGGCCGTGAGATGACTCTCTCTAGGTGAGGCTTGATATCTAGCACACATGCAAACACTAAACATGACATCCGGCCTTGATGCGGTGACATAGAGTAGACTTCCAATCAAAGACCGATATTCCTTTTGATTCACCATATTGCCATCAAGATCACTATCCAAATTGCCACTTGTACCCATTGGAGTTGAAATTGGCTTTGCATCTTGCATTCCAAACTTCTTCAACATGTCCCTTATGTATTTCCCTTGACTCACAAATGTTCCATTCTTCAATTGCTTGACTTGGAGACCAAGGAAATAGCTAAGTTCACCAATCATAGACATTTCAAACTCTTTGGCCATCATAGCACCAAATTCTTCACAATAAGCTTGATTGGTTGATCCAAAGATGATGTCATCAACATATATTTGCACTATGAATAGATCATTTCCAATCTTCTTGGTGAATAGAGTAGTATCAACCTTGCCCATTTTGAATCCCTTAGAGAGAAGGAAATCCCTTAGCCTCTCATACCATGCTCTAGGTGCTTGCTTTAAGCCATATAAAGCCTTCTTTAACTTGTACACATGGTTGGGTTTCTTGTCATCTTCAAATCCGGGAGGTTGCTCAACAAAGACTAACTCATTGATGATTCCATTGAGAAATGCACTTTTGACATCCATTTGATATAGTTTGATATTGTGTGCACAAGCATAAGCCAATAGAATCCTTATTGCCTCCAATCTTGCCACGGGAGCATATGTCTCATCATAGTCAAGACCTTCAACTTGAGTATAACCTTGAGCAACTAGTCTTGCTTTGTTTCTCACTACAATGCCATCTTGATCTTGCTTGTTTTTGAACACCCACTTGGTTCCAATCACATTGTAGTTATTTGGCCTTTCTACCAACTCCCAAACATCATTTCTTGTGAAATTGTTAAGCTCTTCTTGCATAGCCATGATCCAATCGGCATCGCTCAAAGCTTCTTCTATCTTCTTTGGTTCTATGGTTGACACAAATGATGCATGCTCACAAAACATAGCCAATCTTGATCTTGTTTGCACACCACTTCTAATATCACCAATAACACTATCAATGGGGTGATCTCTTGCAACATGTTGTGGTTGGAGTACTTGCACTTGATTGCTTGAGCTTGGTTGATCACTTGATGTATCTTGATGAGATGTACTAGCACCATGATCTTGCACTTGAGAGTCACTAACTAGCTTGAATGGTGAATTTAGCACTTGATCTTTATCATCATCTTGAATATCAATAACTTGCTTTGCTCTAATGTCCCCAATGTCCATGTTCTTCATTGCTTCCACCAATAGAGTTCCACTAACATCATCTAGATTCTCTTCTTCATCTTGTGACCCATTGGTTTCATCAAATTGCACATCATGGACTTCTTCTAGAATGCCACTTGAGTTGTTCCAAACTCTATAAGCTTTGCTTGTAGTTGAATATCCAAGTAGGAACCCCTCATCACATCTCTTGTCAAACTTTCCCAATCTAGTGCCCTTCTTCAAGATATAGCATTTGCAACCAAACACTCTAAAGTAAGAAATATTGGGCTTTCTTCCATGAAGTAACTCATATGGGGTCTTCTCTAGCAATGGATGACAATATAGTCTATTGATGTAGTAGCAAGCGGTATTGATTGCTTCATCCCAAAAAGATTGACTCACATTGTACTCATGAAGCATTGATCTAGCCATATCAAGCAATGTTCTATTCTTCCTCTCAACTAGACCATTTGATTGTGGAGTGTACTTGGCCGAGAATTGATGTCCAATACCATAATGATCACAAAGTTCTTCAATTCTTGTATTCTTGAACTCACTTCCATTGTCACTTCTTACTTTCTTGATTCTAATCTCAAACTCATTGTGAACTCTAGTGAGAAATGTCTTGAAGGTGTCAAACACTTCACTTTTGTCACTAAGGAAGAATACCCATGTGAATCTTGTGAAGTCATCCACTATGACAAAGCCATACTTGTTGCCGCCTATGCTTGTATAAGTTGTTGGTCCAAATAGATCCATGTGCATCAACTCAAATGCTTTGCATGTGCTCATTGTACTCTTCTTTGGATGTGAGCTTCCAACTTGCTTTCCGGCTTGACATGCACTACAAAGCTTATTCTTCTCAAATTCAACATCTTTCAAACCATTGACAAGATTGTGAGTTGTAAGCTTCTTCAATTGTTTCATGCCAACATGACCAAGCCTTCTATGCCAAAGCCAACCCATACTTGATTTGGAGACTAAGCAAGTTGTCAAAGAAGTTTCTCTAGCATTGAAGTCAACTAGGTAGAGATTCTCATATCTAAATCCCTTGAATGCCACATTTGAACCATCCACACTAATAACTTCCACATTATCAACCCCAAAGATGCATTTGTAGCCTAGATCACATATTTGTGCCACGGATAGAAGATTGAAATCCAAGCTTTCAACTAGCAACACATTAGAGATACTCATGTCATTTGATATTGCAATTTTTCCTAAGCCAATGACCTTGCCTTTCTTGTTATTGCCAAATGTGATAGAATCAACACCACTATCATTGTCATTGATTGAGTCAAACATTCTTGATGTACCGGTCATGTGTTGAGTGCACCCACTATCAATAATCCAATGCCTTCCTCCGGCTTTGTAATTGACCTACAAGCAAATCAATGAAGCTTAGGTACCCATTTTTGCTTGGGTCCTTGTAGGTTAGTAACTAAGCTCTTTGGTACCCAAATAGCCTTCTTCTTTGGGCCCACAATTGGTGTACCAACAAACTTAGCTTGCACACCCTTCACACCTTTGGTAAGCACATAGCAAGAATCAAAAGGTATAGCATTAACAAATTTCTTGCTTTGGTTCTTTTTATTACAATTATGCTCTAGGTGCCCAACTTGCTTGCATCTATTGCAAAACCGACCATTGCCCTTCACAAAGCTAGGCTTTGGAGTTGCAAAGGCCGACTTGCCTTTCTTGGGGGTGTAGCCCAATCCCTCTTTGTTAAGAGAGAACCTTTGGCTACCCAAGCACTTAAGCAAGCGGGCCTCACCACCATAGGCCTTGCCTAGGGCGTGAGTGAGCTCATCCACCTTTCTCTTGAGAGTCTCATTCTCAACCATTAGTGAGGCATCACAAGTGAAACCATCACTAGTAGTGGAGGTAGAGTTGGTGGTGGTGGATGAAGAGCTACAAGAAGAGTTAGCATTTGACATGATGATAGGTTCATTAAAGGATTCATCAATTATATCACATGTAACACCTATATCACATGATACAACAACCTCTTTCTTTGCTTGTTGCTCAAGTAGCAATGAGTGAGCTTTTTCAAGCTTGGAATGAGCCTTATCAAGATCCTCATGGTCTTCCACTAGACTCTCATGAGTGGTCTTAAGCTCACCAAGAACTTTCTCAAGTATTCCTACTTTCATTGAAAGCTTCTTGCACTCCTTGTTCTTGGCAATAGCTATGTCTCTAGTTTGTTGCAACAAGTCATATAGTTGTTCTTTAGTTGGTTCATCATCATCATCATTTTCATTATCATATTTATCATTATCACTATCATGAACATATTCCATTTCACTTTCATCATCACTCTCATCATATAATACCTTAGCTTCTTTGGCCATGAAGCACGAAGAGGATGAATCAAATAGTGAAGGCTTCTTGTTGATAGCAATGGAAGCAAAAGCCTTGTTGGATGATTCTTCTTCTTCTTCATCATCATCACTTTCCCAAGTGGCCACATAGACTCCATTCTTGCCTTTCTTGAATGTTATCTTGGCTTCTTTCTTTTTCTTCTCAAACTTGCCCCTCTTGTTGCTCTTCTTCTTATCATAGGGACATTCGGCTTGAAGATGTTCGGTGCTATCACAATTGAAGCACTTCCTTTGTTGCTCATTGCTCTTGAAATTGTCATTTCTCTTTTTGAACCCTCTTCTCTTAATGAACATGTGACCCATTTTCTTGACTACAAAAGCAAATGCCTCATCATCAATTTCATAATCTTCATCTTCATCATTGTCTTCTTCTTCTTCAATGATGGTAGCTTTGCCTTTGGAGGAGGTGGCCTTGAATGCCACGATCTTCTTCTTCTTTTCATCTTCCACCTTCTCCTTGTCATCAACATCTTGATCATATTTGTCATAGGTTAATACTTCACCAAGCAAATCATTAGGCTTCATTGCTTCAAGCCCATCTCTTTGCAACATCATGATCAACATCTTGAATCTTCTAGGTAAGCTCAATAAGAACTTGTGACAAAAATCTTGATCTTGAGTCTTGTGCCCTAGGCTCTTGAGATCATTGACTATCACTTGCAATCTATGAAACATTTCAATGATTGTTTCATCATCCTTTTTCTTGAAGTTCTCAAACTCACTCTTGAGCCCATATAGCTTGGCACTCTTCACAACCTTAGTGCCTTCATATGTCTCACTCAACCTTGTCCATACTTCACTAGCCAATTCCAAATCTTTGATGCCCTCAAACACTTTTGTGTCAATACCATTATAGAGTGTATTGAGAGCCATTCTATTGCATGTTCTATTTGCTCTATCTTCATCGGTGAGATGATTGGGATCAATGATAGCAAAATCATTCTCGGTGACTTGCAATACTCTCTCATGAATAGAACCAAGGTACATTGTCATCTTTCTCTTCCAATGAGCAAAAGAACTAACACCATCAAAGAACGGTGGCTTGCCCCCAACATGATTGAACACAATTTGAGCCATTTTTCACACCGAAGGATGTTAAGCCTTGATTAAAACGGTGACCACGGCTCTGATACCACTTGTAAGGTCCTAGATGGCTAGAGGGGGGGTGAATAGCCTATAAAAATTCTACAAGCACCACTAAGCAAACTTGTTAGAATAACAAACGGCGTAAAGCGAGTTTTGCTTAGCCAAAGGTTGTGATGCAAGCCTCCTATCCACAAGTCTAGTAGATTATGACCTCTAGTTCACACAAGAGCTATGTCACTAATTTTACACTAGAGAACAAGCTAACAACACTACTAGCCAAGCTACTACTAGAGCAACACAAGATAATCTAGTAAAGATAAGTGCAAGAGATAGGATTGTGAATCTTATACCGACGGTGGAGTGAAGATGTTGCCAATCACCAAGATGATATACAATCAATTAATATTGACAACAACACAATATGTATACCAATCACCGGGAGACAAGAGACACAATATTTTTGTTCACCCGGTGTTCACTTGTGCACCGACAAGCTACGTCACCGGTTGTGTCGACCAACACTTAGATGGTTCCTCGGTGTGACCCTCAAGTCACTTGCCCCTCAAGGCACGCCCCGCAAGGCACCGCAAGACTCCACTCTCAAGTGAGGTAACTCAATGACACGCGCAATATAATAGAGTTGCTTTTGGCGTCCCGCCGAGGAAAGCACAAGAACCTCTTACAATCAACCGGAGGTGGCCAAGAACAATCACCTTCTCTTGCCAACGCCTCCAACAATCTCCAAGCCGGCTAGGAGCGGTACTCTCCAAGAGTAACAAGAAATCCACCGGCTAAACCACCCACAAGTGCCACTAGATGCCCTCAAGCTATGCAATGCACTTTGGGATCACTCAATCTCACTTTTGATTTGCAATCAAGCAAGGGAGATGAGTGGGAGGAGTTGTTCTAGCTCAAAGGATGCACAAGTATGTTAGAAATGCCAAGCTACCTCCCCAAGGGCCGGCCAACGAGTATTTATAAACATCCCATCCAAATAGAGCCGTTACAACCCACTTGACCGTTTTCTGCGGGAGCACCGGACGCGCCGGTGGTAACTCACCGGACGCGCTCAACCGCGTCCGGTGCCCCTCCGACATCCGCGTGTCCTCCGAAATTCAAATTCGTCCGTTAGATCCTCCAACGGTCACTGCGTGCCAACGGTCAAACGATCCACCGGACGCGCTGCTGCGAACCACCGGACGCGCCGGTGCGCACAGTACCCGCGCCCGCGAAGCAACCACCGGACGCGCTCCTCGCCACCACCGGACGCCACAGTACCCGCGTCCGGTGCGAGTCCAGTAAGCGCCTGAGACCACCGGACGCGTCCGATGGTGTGTCACCGGACGCGCACCGCGTCCGAAGACTACGTGACTCGCTGTTCGCCAGACCGGACGCGCCGGTCCCGTGGGTCACCGGACGCGCCGGTGCCAAACCCTAGCTCGCGCGCCTGACGCCCGCGCTGCACTGACCGGACGCGCCGGTCCACAGTGACCGCGTCCGGTGCAGCGTCCGGTGCTGCGTCCGGTCACCTCTGTGACCGCGTTCGCCTCCGTTTCTTTTCCGACTTCCGGCGCAATGGAAAATAGGCATTTCATTTCCCCGAAATCGCCTGAATCCCGCGCTCGCACGCTCGGCGGGAGGGAGAGAGGAACCCAAACCTCTCTATATCCGCAAACCACAGCGCGACCAACGCCACCTTTGCAAATGTGCCAACACCATCAAGTGTACATCTCCATGTGCTTGTGTGTTAGCATTTTCTCAATCATTTTCAAAGGTTTTCCAATTAGCTCACTAGGCCCTACATGCAATGCACTTCATGAATTCACCTAGTGGCACCCGTGCGTCGAATAACCGATAAGACTTCCCCTCTTAATAGTTCGGCTATCGACCCTAAACCACTCACACCCTCTATGGTGTCTTGAGTGTAAAACAAAATGGCCCTATGGTTATACCTTTGCCTTGAGCCCATTTTGTTTCTCCAAATGATATGATCCACTTCATATCATCACATGACCGTCTCGATCCATCGACCTTGACTTCACTTGCTCTTCACCGTTGCATCGGTCCATCGGCGCCAAGTCTTGCTCAAGCTTCACCATCGCATGGTCCCTCACTTTGAAGCCTCGACTTGCCCTTCACCTTCACAACCGGTCCATCGAGCCAAGCCTCATCTTGGTCTTCATCATCTTGGTCACATGAGTCAATGTCATGTCTCATATTCAATGACCACCTTTATCTAAATCATCCACTTAGATACAAAGGTTAGTCCTAGGTTTCATCAATTAGCCAAAACCAAACTAGGGACTTTCACCTGGGAGCCTGGGACCCAAGGGTTGTTACTTGTTAGGAGGTGTCTGGCTTGATGGTGTCATGGTGTGGCGGCTGGTGGCAAGGCGATTGGTACAATACCAGAAAATCATATGCAGCGTGCGCACACGTTAGTGGGTTACATACCAGCTTGGCAGCTCACATATCCCCTTCCTCGACCCAGCCACTCCATCCGGACTGCCTCCTCCTTGATCGTCCACTCTCGCCGCGCCGATGCTCGCGACTCGCGATGTCATGACGAAACTCAGGCCCACTGTCGACCATGGCGACCTGCCACCGAAAATCCAGTACCGGATCCACGACCACAACCTCAATCTCAGCGGTGACGGCGGCGGCGTCAGTTCCTTTGCGACGGGTGCAAGTTGCATGGCGCCGCCGCGAGGTACGAGTGCGGGGTGGCGTGGACCTCAACCTGTGTGCGCTGCGGGCAGAGAACCGGGGGGCAAAAAAAACAATGAATTTTTTTTAATACCCCTACTAATAATACAATACAAAACATATTTAGATCATTTTAACTCATATTTTATCATAATAATATTGTGATTTTTTGTTATGAACACTAACTACATATGTAGAAGCATAGAAAAAATATGTTCAAATGTACACTTATATATGTACATATTTATCATACATACGATGTGTCGTTATGTTTGTCCGGCTCCCCTAATTAAAGTTGCTGGTTCCGCCTCCGGCTCCGAGAGATCGGCGACAATGAGTTCCCGCTCCTCGACAAGCCCCCCGGCCGGTGCCGGAGGCTCTGCGACGTGTGCGGCGGCGCCGCACGCGGGTTCCTCTACAACTGCGCCAGTCTTGACCACCATGTCCACCTGTGCTACGCAGGCCTGCCGGAGGCCTTCGACCTCGCCAGCCTCTCCTTCGACCTGCGCATGGGCATGGGCAAAGAAGATGCGTCCCCATGCCGCTGTGCCCTCTGCGCCGACAAGACCAAGGGGCGCTGCTGCGCAAACCTCGGGAGCTGGTTCTACCGCTCCGTCGGCAGCGAGGCTGTGTTCCTGCACGTGGCGTGGGGACGCATCCTCTGCTAAGACTGTGTTTAGTTCCCCATGGAATGCAAAATGCAAAATACCAATTACTTTAGAATGATGAAATGCAAAATGCCAAAATTTTCATGGGTGTGTTTAGTTCCATCCAAAATGCCAAATTTTTCATGGGGTGGGTGAGGACTTTTTGGCCTTTTGGCTTTTTTTTGGCCTCTTAAGGCCAAAATCCAAAATGGAGAATGAATACCTTTTTACAAAAAATTTTGCATGGTGTTTACTTCCATTCTGCAAAATGATGGGCCAAACCCCAAAATTTTTTAGGTGAAATGGGGAACTAAACACACCCTAAGTAATGAAGCTAATAATTTTCCCATAAACGTGATCTTTATTGATCCTTAAAACCATGATGAGAACACAAAATATTCCATAAACTGATCCCTGATGGTAAAAGGGTATGATTTATTTGTGCCAATTAATTACGGATTACGTCACACTTGTGACAAATGGGTCCTTTTATACGAAAGAGTATCCCAAACATTGGACCTTGGATGACTTTCTGGACTGCTTTCATGCAGCAGGTTAGCAAACATGGTGATCTTTTCCACTTCAATGTTCATGGATCCAAGAAAGTTATTAAACCACTGCAGGCAATGTTATATAAATATGTAACCTGCGGAAATTCAAACCACAACAAGAAGGAAACATCATGCAAATATGAAAGGGGACTGCATATTATAACTTAAGGGACAAGTACATTATCTCATTTTGTAGATCTTCACTGCCAACCTCCTGTTGAAAAACTTTTTGGATCATAGTACCAGATACTACTGTTGAAGCACTTGCCCTTTGCAGTACTCGTCAAACCTATTCACCATGCTTCTTTCCTCGTGGAACACCATTCCCCCTGTTCACTTGGCTTATAAGCCGGCCAACGAATAGTGTTTTTCTCTCACAGCAAATCAGCGAACAATACTTTCAGTCATGGCTTTTTAGCCAAGCGAACAGGTATTGCCAAATTCAGCAGAGAGTGAAGTTTCCCACTTTCACCCCTGAATTTTCATCTTTCCCTTGCCTTTTTGCTAGAGCAAACCTCTTGATTCCTCTTACCAAGATTACACTGGAGCTTATGCGGATTTTGGTGGCCACCTAAAGCCTGAGCATACTGGAACTTCTTAGGACAGTACCTGCAAGAAAATATTGTTGGAATACTTGGAGGATATGAGTGATGGAGCGACAAGTTTAAATTAAGCTTATCAGTATCCATCTGGGTTCAGGTGCACCTAGAAATGATATGAACAATGATCAGAAAGTGATTGTTCCCTCCGGACTTGTAAGGAGATATATAAGAAGAAGCACTGGCTAGCAGCACACTTACCTTGACATGTTTGCATATATTTGCGATGTATGAGATGTGTGTGGGCATAGATTGGTTTGGGGGTGTATGGATGGTGGAGGGGGCGGCTATGGCGCCGGCCTGCCCCAGGACAGTGGCGGTCACAGCGTAGAGGAGGCAGGGGCGTGCGGCCAGGGAGAGGGCAGCGGCTAGAGAGCTGGAGAGCAAGGAGAATAAGAGGATAAACCTCTATTTCCTTCTTGATTATAATGAGTACATGACCCCTATATTTATAGTCCTTAAGGGACTTGACCTCCAAGCAATCTATAGGTAGAATCCTTATAGATTTGGACCGTCTCCCCCCCTCTCTCCTGTGGGCACAGCTGGGCCGCCTTGGCCCAGCCTTTGGCCAGCCAGGGCCCTCCTTTGGTCCTCGCTTGTCCCAGCACTTAGGGCTAGGGATCAGCCCATGACAAGATGATTGTTTGTGTTGGTTATTTTGTGCCTTTCTACTCTGGTAACTTTGTAGACACTTTGTTTATGCTCACACATCTGAACTGTTGCTTGATGTGCTCTACTTCTGCATGGTACTTTGCTTGCCATATATGGAGGAGATCAGCCAAAGTTGTACACAATGCTAACCTGGCATTTACTGAAAGTCTTCCCAGGCATTAAGATGGATGCTGCCCTATAAGACGGCTTTGGAAGAATACAAGTTGTGTGGTCTCATTCACTAGTTATGTTGTCATGATCAACCTAACCAAAGCAGGTTTGACCTGGAAGCTTGTATAGCTTAATAATGCAACGGTGATGGTTGATGGTAGACCATCTACTTCTGTAAATTGGTTGCTTGGCTCTATCCATTTCTTGACTGTTAATTTCGATCAAATAAGAGAACTTCCATAAAATATTGCTTGGCTATCCAATAGACATATAGTCTCCACAAGAACCCTAGCCTAATTAGCCCACCTAGCAATGGCTAAAATAGTCATGCTATATACTAACTAGAGCTCAAGTTCATAATTGATGAATCATATTTTTACTAGGTAGTGTGCCCGTGCGTTGCTACAGGATAGTTAAACGTTTATACTAAGAACATACGGATTGCACGATGAGACGATAACAATATGTGAAATTAAATGTCAATGTTAAATTGACATTTCATCTAAAAAAAGCAAAGTTTATGAACGAAAACTAAAACTTTATTAGGGGATAACATGTCTTTCGGATCATGATGATGTTGGCTAGATGATAATGATAAAGTCTTCTTAGGTATAGAGATACAAGTGTATGCCCGTGCGTTGCCACGGCCTCCTGTGAGCCAAAATATTTTCAATGCAATAAAAGACTCAAGTAGAAACATGGTTAAATGCCCATGCACTGCTATGGTCAACAAAAATCAATGTCATCGTCTTGATAAAATATGTAAGTAGATGAGACAACAAGTCAAAATTCCCATGTATGGGACAATATGCAATATGTCATAAACGTGGGCGTACCAAGTCACGTCAACTAATAAACATGAGTGAGAGTTTGGAACTTGGAAAAATCCATCCCACCATGTAAAGCCCACTCTTTGAAGTGGCAAATAGCCGGTTTTCTCTTCTTTTGATAGTATATTAAGTAGGTCACATGCTTGGGTATAGAAACATGAGTGAGAAAGTTTGGAACTCGGAAATATCCATCCCGCCATGTAAATCGTACTAACTTCTTTACACTGTAAAAATTGAATTCTCCAGAGCCCGGAAACAATGAGCATTGTTTCACCAAGCCTGTAAGATACAGATGGCATTCAAATCAATCTTGGTCGACTCCTTCGGAATAGCAGGAAGCTTAGTCTGAAAAGATCAATAAAAAGAGCAAATAAAATCATGAGGTTACTGAATGACCATCATTTGCAGCTGCCAGTGTGATAATAGAAAGAAAAAATATATTGCATGCTTGGGGCTTGAGGCAATAATGCACAGATCAATTTAAATTTCAGGTTGCAGTTCCTATATAATATATAGGAGCTTCAAGGAATATATGAGATGAATATGAGCAGGACATATTGAAATAAAGAGAGTCTTAAGAAAGAGCTACACTCATTCAATGATTTTTTTGCCTCAATGAACTATGAGGCTTAACAAAAAGTGAGATGGCATTGCGCCAATAGAGATTTACAAATCAGTCTGACAGTATCCAAGATTTCAAAGCAACCTTCAAACCTTTGATCGATTCCCTATAGTTCCAAGCACCCTTCTAATTTATCAGTGCTAGACAAAATCCCTGCATCAAATGGCTTTGGAAATTTAGGTGTCAGATTTTCATTTACTTTAATAAAATTCCGAGGAATCCAAAGAACCTTAGAAACATCAGAACACATAGGTTGCAACTCTTTTTACCAGTCACACAAGCAACAGAGGTAGCTGCACTTGACCTTGCCATCCCAGCTAGCTGAATCTAAAATGAGGCACATGCTATGATCAACAGTCATGTCGCCATTGCATGCACATCAAGTGATATATCATGATATCTGGCCCTGCATTCACAAAAATAATTGCTGACAAGTATAGTTTGTAGATGATTCCCATATCACAATTCTAAACCAGGCCAAGTAACAATATCAATTCATATGCATTGAAGGTGCTAGAAAGGACATCTAATTGAAATCAAGAGTCGGTTCTATATTTTTAATAGTAAATCTAATCACACAAAACCATACTATCATGGTATTATTTCTGACATGACAGAATTCTGAAGCAATAATAAAGGTTATTTCAGACCTAGTTAACTGAAGACAAAAAAAATACATCTTATAGACAGAGCATGTGGCTACCGAGAACCAAGTAAATATTAGGAGGCATAATACATTGATACATGTATACCCCTGTAATTGGATCAGATCCACTTTGCACAGAAAGATCCGGATATTCAGATTGTTAATAAGGAAATGGTTAATAACTTCATTGTCAGATGCTGAAACATTGTAAATCCTATCGCTACATAGTCAGGTCAACAGTGTTTGACGATCATTTGTTTAAAACATCAGGTCAAAGGTGTTTGACGATCAATCCCCAAGCGAAGTATTGAGGGGTGATCGTGAGTGATTTGGTTCACAATTCCTACAGAAATTCTCTAACAGCCAAGAAATAACACTGATGTCAAATGAACTCTGAAATAGATTTCCATGTATATGCATAAGTAGTAGAGGCTTAAGTCCTTGCTATTGGAGAGAAAAAGCAATACCAATCCACAAGAAACAAGAAGCTGGACAGGTGCCAATATGCAATAAAACATATTTGTGAGTAAAAAAGAATCATGCTAAAATTTATTTGAGAATTCACCTGCAAATGGAGTACCAATATCTGTAGGACAACAGCTGGAAACAAATGCCTTGATGATCATACGGCAAGCATGGTACTAAAGGATCAAGTGCCACCAACCATTGATGCCACATGCATCTGTGGAATCTGCAATTGTAAATTAAAGGCAACTAAGCTAATACAATTGTTATCAAACTTTCCTATGTGTTGAAATAACTACAATGAGATGGAGCAGTCCCATCCACTCATAGATGTCTCAACCCTGCAATAACACCACTGTTAACAACAGTTATGAATTGACGAAAGATGACAAAGCATACATCTCAGTTTGCAATTGTGCCGAGCTAGACATGTTGCATTACAGTAGCAACATATAAAAACACATAACACAAACAGGTCAACCATTTTCTCTCAACTAAAGCACCTCTGCGTTCACCTAAGGTGTGTGATGCCTAGGAAGTTAGGCAGTTAGCTATCCCAGCCAGCAGGTCTGCAGAACCACACGCCACTGTCAACAGCCAGCACCACGAACAAAGCATTTTAGCCTATCTATGACGAAACTAAAATCTTACGCTGCATCTTGTGTTCTCCTTGTAGCGGTCCATGACTCCAGGCTATCCCCCTGCCAGTTCTGTTGCATGGAGATCTGTTTCCTAGGAGACTCCGGAACGCACACAACAAACAAGCAGATCGTCAGTTCCCAACTTCCCATCCAGAATCACAGCTCCCAAATAGGAGGAGCAGAGAGGAAAAGAAATGTGGAGACAGGCTAAGAAGTTCTTGGCTAAGAAGTTTCCTCGGGCAGCGTGACGAGGGCACATGCTGCACCCACAACATCATCTGCGATCTGCACGTTAGCAATTTAGCATGCGAAGAAGCTAGCAGGATGTGGCTACCTGCTGTAACCGGACTGCAGGCAAGGAGGGTGAAAGGTCTGAATGGCTAGAGGGGGGGGTGAATAGCCTAATTAAAACTTATACAAGAATTACTTAACAACAAGTTAGTATAAAAGGTGGCGGAGCAAAATGCACTAGCTCTAACTAATTAAGCAAGCCACCTACACAAGTCTAGTACAAGGCTATCCACTAAACACTACAACAACAAGCTAGATACAAGATGTAAAACGAGAGAAGAGCTTCGAGAGATTATACCGCCGTGTAGAGATGAGAAGTACCAATCAATCAATCACACAAGAGAAATCCTCGGGAAAAGAATGACACAAGAATTTATCCCGAGGTTCACTTGCTTCCCGGCAAGCTACTCCTCGTTGTGGCGATGCACCCACTTGTCGGTTCGCGAGCTAATCAACTATCAAGAGTTGAGCCCTCGGCGGGCGCCGCACAACCGCACACAAGATGGGGATCCTCCAAGCCACGAGCTCCACTAGAGTATCCAATTTGCGAACTCCCGCGGGTAAGGATCAAGAACCCCTTACAACACTTGGTGAAGGCTCCAACAATCTCCAATTGCGAGCTCAATCACCTCCGCTGCTCCAAGCCGTCTACCGTGTCAGAAAACACGGAAGAGTAACGAGAAATCCGCAGCAACTCGAAGATCAAGTGCCTCTAGAATGCAACTCTCAAGCAAAGCACTTGAATCTCACTCAATCTCACTCAAGATGTGCAATCAATCAAAGAGATGAGTGGAGGGGTTGTTCTCTAGCTCAAAGGATGTCTCTATATCTCAAAATATGCAAGAGTTACCCTCAAACCCCGGACATCCTCTATTTATAACGAAGGGGTACGCAGCTAGCCGTTACGGACGACGCAGCGAAAATCGTGCTGACCGGACGCTCCGGTCAGGGTGACCGGACACGTCCGGTCACTACACGACAACCGTGAACTGTGCGCGTCAGAACTAGCCGTTGCCCTGACCGGACGCGCTGAACCGAGTGACCGGACGCGACAGTGCCAGCGTCCGGTCGCGTTCCAGTAAGCTCCCGTTGAGACCGGACGCGTCAGATCACACGTGACCGGACGCGCTCAACGAGTGACCGGACGCGACAGTGCCAGCGTCCGGTCGCGTTCCAGTAAGCTCCAGCTACGACCGGACGCGTCCGATCGTACGTGACCGGACGCACCGCGCGTCCGATCGTCACTCCGCTTCGCTCTGTGTTCCTGGACGCCTGACCGGACGCTCCGGTCCCGTGAAGGACCGGACGCGCCGGTCGCGCGCTTCTCTCTTACGCTCAGTTGTACTGACCGAACGCGCTGGTCAGGCCAGACCCGCGTCCGGTCACAAACCCTAGAGCTCGCGCTGCGTTGAACTGACCGGACGCGTCCGGTCAAACCGAGACCGCGTCCGGTGCAGCGTCCGATCGCCGTTTTTCAGTGAAAAATATTTCGGACTTTCGCCACCTTTTCTCGCCTCCGGCGCAATAGAAAATAGGCATTTCATTTTCTCGAAAACGCCTGAATCCCGCGCTCGCACGCTCGACGGGAGGGAGAGCGAACCCCAAACCCCTTATTACCGCTCAAACACCACCGCCTTCGCAAATGTGCTAACACCACCAAGTGTACACCACAAAGTGCATGTGTGTTAGCATTTCACAAACATTTTCCAAGGCGTTATGTTAGTTCTCAACTAGATCCTAATGCATATGCTCAAGACATTGATCTAGTGGCACTTGATTCCCGAGCTAACCGTGATTGCCCCTCTTGATAGTCGACTATGTATCCTAAATCCGGTCAATCACTTCTCTACTCAACTTAGACCGGCAAAAGGAAAACCCTATGGTTATACCTTTGCCTTGCGCTCTTAGATCTTTCTCCTCCACTTGATCATCAAGTTCATCATATTATGTGCATCTCCACCATGATCGTCATTTCATGTCCATGCACCATTTCTTTGTGATCTTGTGGCCACCACTCCTTGCCACGTACACTTTCATCACATGCGTTGCTTATGCCTAACTCAAAACACTTAACACATGACATTAGCAACTTGGTGTCATTAATTACCAAAACCAAACTTGGGCTTTCAATCTCCCCCTTTTTGGTAATTGATGACAACCATCACAAAGATATGAAATGAAATCAATTTTCAATTTCGATAGTATTAGCTCCCCCTACATATGTGCTTCCATGAGTTTGGTTCAATTGTGCACATATGTATGGATTTGAATTTTGGGAGAGTTACTACTATCAAATTGATGCTAAGGTATATAGAATGGACCTTTGAAGCGTGATACCAATCGGAGTTGCCTTTATATACCATCCTTAGCATCGATGTAGCTAGACACCACTTGTAATACATCACTTGTAAAGATCACAAACACTAAAGTACCCCGTGAGATCAACATTATAAGCAAAGGTGTCTAGATACCACTTATAAAGCTATTTTCAACAAATCATCATTCAAGTTCTATTTCTAGCATACACCATACAATCATGAATTATGAATTTAAGCTTTGCAATGCAACAATTCATTATGTTAATGCACATACAAATGCAACAAATAATTCATGAGCTTGCTCCCCCTACTTGTGTGCTCAATTTTAATTGATCCCTTTCTAATGTCATATCTTTTGCTTTCTCTCCCCCTTAGTAACTTAACTTTTTATCTTTGTGACTTTTCTATCTTTGTGACTTTTCTCTCCCCCTTTGTCAACAATCACCAAAAAGGTGCCAATTTTAGTGAGAGATAAGTCAATCAATATGAGGGAGTCCAAATTATGGTTCAATCTAGATCACTTGCCTAGAATATGTAATTCGGTTCGATCCAAGGACAAGCTTCTTCACACCTCATAAAGTATAAGGGTTATCTTGACCATGTTGAAATACACATCATGAGCTCATTTTCTAGATTCAACACTAGGTTTGCAAGCCCACAAACATGTCATATGCTACCACTAGGTCAATCAAACATAGAAGCAATAGTGGTACCATATATACATTAAACTCATTTGATTTTCATGAATGAGCCTATTTGTCATGCAAATATGTCTATATGTTCTAAACATGTCCTTATCAAAGTATGGATGATATGCCAAACAACTTTACCTTGCTATGTTGGAGGAGAGGCATGTCATATAAGAATGTGGGGGTGCACTCATTTCAAGTTGGAGAAGTCAAGTATGTTCAATTCATTCTTCAACTTGTAAAATCTCTTTTCATCAAGTGGCTTTGTAAAGATGTCGGCTAGTTGATCTTCGGTGCCAATGCTCTCAATGCTAATATCACCCTTTTGTTGATGGTCTCTTATGAAGTGATGCCTTATGTCAATGTGCTTGGTTCTTGAATGTTGAACCGGATTTTGTGTCATCTTGATAGCACTTTCATTATCACAAAACAAAGGCATATTCTTGAATTTAATTCCAAAGTCATTCAAAGTGGCCTTCATCCAAAGCAATTGTGCACAACAACTACCGGCACTAATGTATTCGGCCTCGGCGGTAGATAGTGCAACACTATTTTGTTTCTTTGATGACCATGAAACAAGAGACCTTCCAAGCAATTGACAAGTGCCACTTGTGCTCATTCTATCAAACTTGCATCCACCATAGTCGGAGTCCGAATATCCAATCAACTCAAAATTAGACCCCTTGGGATACCATAATCCAACATCATGAGTGCCCTTGAGATATCTCAATATTCTCTTGGTTGCTTTCAAGTGACTTTCTCTAGGTGAAGCTTGATATCTTGCACACTTGCATACACTAAACATCACATCCGGCCTAGAAGCGGTGACATAGAGCAAACTTCCAATCATGGATCGGTATTGTTTTTGATCTACCATGTTACCACTAGCATCAATACCCAATTGATCATTAGTGCCCATTGGTGTGCTCATTGGCTTAGCTTCTTGCAATCCAAACTTCTTGATCATGTCCTTGATGTACTTGCCTTGACTTACAAAAGTGCCATTCTTCATTTGCTTGATTTGAAGTCCAAGGAAGTAACTAAGCTCTCCAATCATAGACATTTCAAACTCATTAGCCATCATATTTCCAAACTCTTCACAAAAGTCTTGGTTAGTTGATCCAAAGATAATATCATCAACATAGATTTGCAACACAAACAAGTCATTTCCAAGCTTCTTGGTGAAGAGAGTGGTGTCAACCTTTCCCATCTTGAACCCTTTAGAGAGGAGAAAGTCCCTCAACCTCTCATACCATGCTCTAGGTGCTTGCTTCAAACCATACAATGCCTTCTTTAGCTTGTAAACATGGTCAGGCTTCTTGTCATCTTCAAAACCGGGAGGTTGCTCAACATAAACTTCTTCATTGATGTAGCCATTGAGAAATGCACTCTTGACATCCATTTGATAGAGCTTAATGTTGTGTGCACAAGCATATGCTAATAAGATTCTAATAGCCTCCAATCTTGCAACCGGTGCATATGTCTCTCCAAAGTCAAGACCTTCAACTTGTGTGTAACCTTGTGCTACCAATCTTGTTTTGTTTCTTACAACTACACCATCTTGATCTTGCTTGTTTCTAAAGACCCACTTAGTACCAATCACATTATAGTTCTTTGGCCTTTCAATAAGTTTCCAAACTTGATTTCTAGTGAAGTTGTTTAGCTCTTCATGCATGGCATTTACCCAATCGGAATCTTTCAATGCATCTTCTATTTTCTTAGGTTCTTCAAGTGACACAAATGAGTAGTGCTCACAAAAGGATGCTAGCTTTGATCTAGTTTGAACACCACTTTGAATTCCACCAATGATTTGATCCAATGGATGATCTCTTGCAATATTAGTAGGTTGGAGTATTGGGAGTTGATTGCTTCCACTAGCTTGACCTTGAACTTGAGCTTCATCATGAGAACCACTAGAGCTTGCTTGATTTGTATTAATTTGCACACTTTGGTTGATTACATGAATATCATCATCATCAACTTGCATCGGCCTTATATCACCAATGTCCATGTTCTTCATTGCATTTGATAATTGATCTCCTCTCACATCATCAAGGTTTTGAGCTTCATTTTGAGACCCTTGGGTTTCATCAAACTCAACATCATGAACTTCTTCCAAGGTGCCATTTGTGAGATTCCAAACTCTATATGATTTGCTTGTGGTAGAATAACCAAGTAAGAACCCTTCATCACATTTCTTTTCAAACTTGCTCAATCTAGTGCCTTTCTTAAGAATATAGCATTTGCAACCAAACACTCTAAAGTATGCAATGTTGGGCTTTCTTCCATTCAATAGCTCATATGGTGTCTTTCCAAGCTTCCCATGGCAATAGAGACGGTTGCTACAATAGCAAGCCATGTTGATAGCTTCACTCCAAAATGAATGACTCACACTGTATTCACTAAGCATTGATCTAGCCATATCAATCAAGGTTCTATTTTTCCTTTCAACTACACCATTGGATTGAGGAGTGTATGTTGGTGAGAATTGATGTCCAATACCAAGATCATCACACAAATCTTCAATTCTTGTGTTCTTAAACTCACTACCATTGTCACTTCTAATCTTCTTGATGGTAGTCTCAAACTCATTTTGTACCCTCTTGACAAAAGACTTGAATAGATCATAAACATCACTCTTGTCATAAAGAAAGAGCACCCAAGTGTATCTAGTGTAGTCATCCACTATCACAAAGCCATACTTGTTGCCACCAATGCTAGTGTATGTTGTTGGCCCAAACAAGTCCATGTGCAATAACTCAAATGCCTTTGATGTGCTCATTTCACTTTTACTAGGATGTGTATTTCCAACTTGTTTGCCGGCTTGACAAGCACTACATAGTTTATCCTTCTCAAAGGTGACATCCTTCAATCCTCTAACTAAGTCATGCCTCAAAAGTTTGTTCAATTGTTTCATTCCAACATGACCAAGTCTTCTATGCCATAACCAACTCATACTAGATTTACTAAGCAAGCATGATGTCAATTGTGTCTCACTATCATTGAAGTCAACCAAGTATAAGCTACCATGTCTAAATCCTTTGAATATCAAATTTGATCCATCAACACTTATGACTTCAACATCATCACTACCAAATATGCACTTGAAGCCAAGATCACAAAGTTGTGCCACCGATAAAAGATTGAAATCTAAGCTCTCAACTAGCAATACATTAGATATGCTCATGTCATTTGAGATAGCAATTTTACCAAGCCCCTTGACCTTGCCTTTCTTGTTGTTGCCAAAAGTGATAGCATCAAAACCACCATTTTGACTAGTATCAATTGATTTAAACATACAAGAATCCCCGGTCATATGTTGAGTGCACCCACTATCAAGCACCCAATGCCTTCCTCCGGCTTTGTAATTGACCTACAAGACAAGATCAATTCTTTTTAGGTACCCAAACTTGTTTGGGTCCTCCAAGGTTAGAGACTAAGCTCTTTGGTACCCAAATGACTTTCTTCTTTGAGCCCATCCATGGTGCACCAATGAACTTAGCATGAACACCATTTGTACCCTTGGTAAGTATATAGAAAGAATCAAACTTAATTGAGGATACTTTAGCATTGGATTTCTTGTTCATGCAATGTTGCTCTATGTGACCAACTTGCTTGCAACTTTTGCAATAGCTACCATTGTTCTTCACAAAACGAGTCTTGTGAGGAGCAAAAGCGACCTTGCCTTTCTTGGGGTTATAGCCCAATCCCTCTTTATAGAGAGAAGCCCTTTGGCTACCCAAGCACATAAGCAAGCGGTCCTCACCACCATAAGCCTTAGCTAAGGTGCGATTGAGCTCTTTTACCTCCTTCTTGAGAATTTCATTCTCAACTATTAGTGTGGAGTCACAAGTGAAACCGTCACTACTAGATGATGATGATGTAGATGAGCTACATGGAGGGTTAGTGGAAACAACAATAGGCTTATGTAAAGATTCATCAATTATATCACATGATATGCCTATGTTGCAAGTTTTAGCTTTTTCAACATTAGTTGGCATGTTCTCACATTTTTCAGCTAGAGAGGAATGAACTTCTTCAAGCTTAGTGTGAGACTTTTGAAGCTTCTTATGGTCTACCTTTAGACTCTCATAAGATGCCCTAAGCTCATCAAGTTCTTGCATAAGGTTTTTCTTTTCCTTAAGTAAGCCCTTGCACTCCTTTCTAGATTCTTTAAAGTGTTGAGTGCAATCTTCTAGCATAGTGATTAGTTCATCTTTAGTGAATTCTTCTTCATCACTATCACTATCACTAGCATTATCATGATCACTCTCATCATCGGATGATACCTTAGCGGCCTTAGCCATGAAGCACGATGGAGTGTCGAAGAGGGAGACCTTCTCTTGGATGGCAATGCTAGCATGTCCCTTCTTCTTGCTCTTGTAGTCATCCTCATCATCACTTGAGGAATCATCACTATCCCATGTAGCAACATGAGAATCATTCTTCTTTTTATGAGAGCTCTCCTTCTTTTCTTGCTTCTTCTTTTGCTTCTTCCTCTCCTTCTTGATAGCATCTTCATCATCACTATCATAAGGACACTTTGCAATGAGATGATCTTTGCTATGGCATCTAAAGCATCTCATGGTATGCTCATTCTTCTTAGATGAGTTCTTTCTCCTTCTTGCATGATAGCCCTTCTTCTTCATGAATTTGCCAAATTGCTTGACAAAGAGAGCCATCTTCTCATCAATGTCATCGCTATCACAAGAGCTTGAGTCTTCTTCACTTGATGATTCAATCTTGGATTTGCCCTTGAATGTGGTGGCTTTGAATGCCACACTCTTCTTCTTCTCATCATCCTTCTTCTCATTTTCCTTCTTCTTCTTCTTGACCAACTCATCCTTCTCATCATCTTCTCTATATGAATCATCGGTCATTACCTCTTGAAATATTTGTTGAGGAGTTGAATCCTTCAATGTAGTCCTCACTAGCACGGTGATCAATGTATCAAATCTCTTGGGCAAGCTTCTCAAGAACTTCATAGAGAATTGGTTGTCCTTGACCTCCTCACCAAGTGCCTTGAGCTCATTCACAATGACTTGCAATCTATGAAACATTTCCGGTACACTCTCATCTTCTTGCATCTTGAAGCTTGAAAATTTTTCTTGCAAGATATATGCTTTAGCGGTCTTTGTGCCTTCGGTGCCCTCAAATGTTTCTTCTAGCTTGGACCAAGCATCATGAGCGATCTCAATGTTCTTCACTTGCTCAAAGGTCTTGTCATCTAGTGCCTCATGAAGAGCACTAATGGCAATGTCATTGCATTGGAGTTTCTTCTCTTCCACCGGTGTAGGTACTTCCGGATTAGCAACCTCAAATTTTGTTTCGGTGACCTTCCACACTTCTCTATTTATTGACTTGAGGTGTGCGGTCATCTTAACCTTCCAATATGCATAATTTGTGCCATCAAAGTGAGGTGCCTTCTTGGTGTTGTTGATGTGCAAGCTTAATTGAGCCATTTCTTTTTCACCGTAGGTTGTTAAGCCTCAAATAAACGATGTCTCGGCTCCGATACCACTTGAAAGGTCCGAATGGCTAGAGGGGGGGTGAATAGCCTAATTAAAACTTCTACAAGAATTACTTAACAACAAGTTAGTATAAAAGGTGGCGGAGCAAAATGCACTAGCTCTAACTAATTAAGCAAGCCACCTACACAAGTCTAGTACAAGGCTATCCACTAAACACTACAACAACAACAAGCTAGATACAAGATGTAAAACGAGAGAAGAGCTTCGAGAGATTATACCGCCGTGTAGAGATGAGAAGTACCAATCAATCAATCACACAAGAGAAATCCTCGGGAAGAGAATGACACAAGAATTTATCCCGAGGTTCACTTGCTTCCCGGCAAGCTACTCCTCGTTGTGGCGATGCACCCACTTGTCGGTTCGCGAGCTAATCAACTATCAAGAGTTGAGCCCTCGGCGGGCGCCGCACAACCGCACACAAGATGGGGATCCTCCAAGCCACGAGCTCCACTAGAGTATCCAATTTGCGAACTCCCGCGGGGAAGGATCAAGAACCCCTTACAACACTTGGTGAAGGCTCCAACAATCTCCAATTGCGAGCTCAATCACCTCCGCTGCTCCAAGCCGTCTACCGTGTCGGAAAACACGGAAGAGTAACGAGAAATCCGCAGCAACTCGAAGATCAAGTGCCTCTAGAATGCAACTCTCAAGCAAAGCACTTGAATCTCACTCAATCTCACTCAAGATGTGCCAGCGTCCGGTCGCGTTCCAGTAAGCTCCTGTTGAGACCGGACGCGTCAGATCACACGTGACCGGACGCGCTCAACGAGTGACCAGACGCGACAGTGCCAGCGTCCGGTCGCGTTCCAGTAAGCTCCAGCTACGACCGGACGCGTCCGATCGTACGTGACCGGACGCACCGCGCGTCCGATCGTCACTCCGCTTCGCTCTGTGTTCCTGGACGCCTGACCGGACGCTCCGGTCCCGTGAAGGACCGGACGCGCCGGTCGCGCGCTTCTCTCTTACGCTCAGTTGTACTGACCGAACGCGCTGGTCAGGCCAGACCCGCGTCCGGTCACAAACCCTAGAGCTCGCGCTGCGTTGAACTGACCGGACGCGTCCGGTCAAACCGAGACCGCGTCCGGTGCAGCGTCCGATCGCCGTTTTTCAGTGAAAAATATTTCGGACTTTCGCCACCTTTTCTCGCCTCCGGCGCAATAGAAAATAGGCATTTCATTTTCTCGAAAACGCCTGAATCCCGCGCTCGCACGCTCGACGGGAGGGAGAGCGAACCCCAAACCCCTTATTACCGCTCAAACACCACCGCCTTCGCAAATGTGCTAACACCACCAAGTGTACACCACAAAGTGCATGTGTGTTAGCATTTCACAAACATTTTCCAAGGCGTTATGTTAGTTCTCAACTAGATCCTAATGCATATGCTCAAGACATTGATCTAGTGGCACTTGATTCCCGAGCTAACCGTGATTGCCCCTCTTGATAGTCGACTATGTATCCTAAATCCGGTCAATCACTTCTCTACTCAACTTAGACCGGCAAAAGGAAAACCCTATGGTTATACCTTTGCCTTGCGCTCTTAGATCTTTCTCCTCCACTTGATCATCAAGTTCATCATATTATGTGCATCTCCACCATGATCGTCATTTCATGTCCATGCACCATTTCTTTGTGATCTTGTGGCCACCACTCCTTGCCACGTACACTTTCATCACATGCGTTGCTTATGCCTAACTCAAAACACTTAACACATGACATTAGCAACTTGGTGTCATTAATTACCAAAACCAAACTTGGGCTTTCAATCTCCCCCTTTTTGGTAATTGATGACAACCATCACAAAGATATGAAATGAAATCAATTTTCAATTTCGATAGTATTAGCTCCCCCTACATATGTGCTTCCATGAGTTTGGTTCAATTGTGCACATATGTATGGATTTGAATTTTGGGAGAGTTACTACTATCAAATTGATGCTAAGGTATATAGAATGGACCTTTGAAGCGTGATACCAATCGGAGTTGCCTTTATATACCATCCTTAGCATCGATGTAGCTAGACACCACTTGTAATACATCACTTGTAAAGATCACAAACACTAAAGTACCCCGTGAGATCAACATTATAAGCAAAGGTGTCTAGATACCACTTATAAAGCTATTTTCAACAAATCATCATTCAAGTTCTATTTCTAGCATACACCATACAATCATGAATTATGAATTTAAGCTTTGCAATGCAACAATTCATTATGTTAATGCACATACAAATGCAACAAATAATTCATGAGCTTGCTCCCCCTACTTGTGTGCTCAATTTTAATTGATCCCTTTCTAATGTCATATCTTTTGCTTTCTCTCCCCCTTAGTAACTTAACTTTTTATCTTTGTGACTTTTCTATCTTTGTGACTTTTCTCTCCCCCTTTGTCAACAATCACCAAAAAGGTGCCAATTTTAGTGAGAGATAAGTCAATCAATATGAGGGAGTCCAAATTATGGTTCAATCTAGATCACTTGCCTAGAATATGTAATTCGGTTCGATCCAAGGACAAGCTTCTTCACACCTCATAAAGTATAAGGGTTATCTTGACCATGTTGAAATACACATCATGAGCTCATTTTCTAGATTCAACACTAGGTTTGCAAGCCCACAAACATGTCATATGCTACCACTAGGTCAATCAAACATAGAAGCAATAGTGGTACCATATATACATTAAACTCATTTGATTTTCATGAATGAGCCTATTTGTCATGCAAATATGTCTATATGTTCTAAACATGTCCTTATCAAAGTATGGATGATATGCCAAACAACTTTACCTTGCTATGTTGGAGGAGAGGCATGTCATATAAGAATGTGGGGGTGCACTCATTTCAAGTTGGAGAAGTCAAGTATGTTCAATTCATTCTTCAACTTGTAAAATCTCTTTTCATCAAGTGGCTTTGTAAAGATGTCGGCTAGTTGATCTTCGGTGCCAATGCTCTCAATGCTAATATCACCCTTTTGTTGATGGTCTCTTATGAAGTGATGCCTTATGTCAATGTGCTTGGTTCTTGAATGTTGAACCGGATTTTGTGTCATCTTGATAGCACTTTCATTATCACAAAACAAAGGCATATTCTTGAATTTAATTCCAAAGTCATTCAAAGTGGCCTTCATCCAAAGCAATTGTGCACAACAACTACCGGCACTAATGTATTCGGCCTCGGCGGTAGATAGTGCAACACTATTTTGTTTCTTTGATGACCATGAAACAAGAGACCTTCCAAGCAATTGACAAGTGCCACTTGTGCTCATTCTATCAAACTTGCATCCACCATAGTCGGAGTCCGAATATCCAATCAACTCAAAATTAGACCCCTTGGGATACCATAATCCAACATCATGAGTGCCCTTGAGATATCTCAATATTCTCTTGGTTGCTTTCAAGTGACTTTCTCTAGGTGAAGCTTGATATCTTGCACACTTGCATACACTAAACATCACATCCGGCCTAGAAGCGGTGACATAGAGCAAACTTCCAATCATGGATCGGTATTGTTTTTGATCTACCATGTTACCACTAGCATCAATACCCAATTGATCATTAGTGCCCATTGGTGTGCTCATTGGCTTAGCTTCTTGCAATCCAAACTTCTTGATCATGTCCTTGATGTACTTGCCTTGACTTACAAAAGTGCCATTCTTCATTTGCTTGATTTGAAGTCCAAGGAAGTAACTAAGCTCTCCAATCATAGACATTTCAAACTCATTAGCCATCATATTTCCAAACTCTTCACAAAAGTCTTGGTTAGTTGATCCAAAGATAATATCATCAACATAGATTTGCAACACAAACAAGTCATTTCCAAGCTTCTTGGTGAAGAGAGTGGTGTCAACCTTTCCCATCTTGAACCCTTTAGAGAGGAGAAAGTCCCTCAACCTCTCATACCATGCTCTAGGTGCTTGCTTCAAACCATACAATGCCTTCTTTAGCTTGTAAACATGGTCAGGCTTCTTGTCATCTTCAAAACCGGGAGGTTGCTCAACATAAACTTCTTCATTGATGTAGCCATTGAGAAATGCACTCTTGACATCCATTTGATAGAGCTTAATGTTGTGTGCACAAGCATATGCTAATAAGATTCTAATAGCCTCCAATCTTGCAACCGGTGCATATGTCTCTCCAAAGTCAAGACCTTCAACTTGTGTGTAACCTTGTGCTACCAATCTTGTTTTGTTTCTTACAACTACACCATCTTGATCTTGCTTGTTTCTAAAGACCCACTTAGTACCAATCACATTATAGTTCTTTGGTCTTTCAATAAGTTTCCAAACTTGATTTCTAGTGAAGTTGTTTAGCTCTTCATGCATGGAGATCTGTTTCCTAGGAGACTCCGGAACGCACACAACAAACAAGCAGATCGTCAGTTCCCAACTTCCTATCCAGAATCACAGCTCCCAAATAGGAGGAGCAGAGAGGAAAAGAAATGTGGAGACAGGCTAAGAAGTTCTTGGCTAAGAAGTTTCCTCGGGCAGCGTGACGAGGGCACATGCTGCACCCACAACATCATCTGCGATCTGCACGTTAGCAATTTAGCATGCGAAGAAGCTAGCAGGATGTGGCTACCTGCTGTAACCGGACTGCAGGCAAGGAGGGTGAAAGGTCTGAATGGCTAGAGGGGGGGGTGAATAGCCTAATTAAAACTTATACAAGAATTACTTAACAACAAGTTAGTATAAAAGGTGGCGGAGCAAAATGCACTAGCTCTAACTAATTAAGCAAGCCACCTACACAAGTCTAGTACAAGGCTATCCACTAAACACTACAACAACAAGCTAGATACAAGATGTAAAACGAGAGAAGAGCTTCGAGAGATTATACCGCCGTGTAGAGATGAGAAGTACCAATCAATCAATCACACAAGAGAAATCCTCGGGAAAAGAATGACACAAGAATTTATCCCGAGGTTCACTTGCTTCCCGGCAAGCTACTCCTCGTTGTGGCGATGCACCCACTTGTCGGTTCGCGAGCTAATCAACTATCAAGAGTTGAGCCCTCGGCGGGCGCCGCACAACCGCACACAAGATGGGGATCCTCCAAGCCACGAGCTCCACTAGAGTATCCAATTTGCGAACTCCCGCGGGTAAGGATCAAGAACCCCTTACAACACTTGGTGAAGGCTCCAACAATCTCCAATTGCGAGCTCAATCACCTCCGCTGCTCCAAGCCGTCTACCGTGTCAGAAAACACGGAAGAGTAACGAGAAATCCGCAGCAACTCGAAGATCAAGTGCCTCTAGAATGCAACTCTCAAGCAAAGCACTTGAATCTCACTCAATCTCACTCAAGATGTGCAATCAATCAAAGAGATGAGTGGAGGGGTTGTTCTCTAGCTCAAAGGATGTCTCTATATCTCAAAATATGCAAGAGTTACCCTCAAACCCCGGACATCCTCTATTTATAACGAAGGGGTACGCAGCTAGCCGTTACGGACGACGCAGCGAAAATCGTGCTGACCGGACGCTCCGGTCAGGGTGACCGGACACGTCCGGTCACTACACGACAACCGTGAACTGTGCGCGTCAGAACTAGCCGTTGCCCTGACCGGACGCGCTGAACCGAGTGACCGGACGCGACAGTGCCAGCGTCCGGTCGCGTTCCAGTAAGCTCCCGTTGAGACCGGACGCGTCAGATCACACGTGACCGGACGCGCTCAACGAGTGACCGGACGCGACAGTGCCAGCGTCCGATCGCGTTCCAGTAAGCTCCAGCTACGACCGGACGCGTCCGATCGTACGTGACCGGACGCACCGCGCGTCCGATCGTCACTCCGCTTCGCTCTGTGTTCCTGGACGCCTGACCGGACGCTCCGGTCCCGTGAAGGACCGGACGCGCCGGTCGCGCGCTTCTCTCTTACGCTCAGTTGTACTGACCGAACGCGCTGGTCAGGCCAGACCCGCGTCCGGTCACAAACCCTAGAGCTCGCGCTGCGTTGAACTGACCGGACGCGTCCGGTCAAACCGAGACCGCGTCCGGTGCAGCGTCCGATCGCCGTTTTTCAGTGAAAAATATTTCGGACTTTCGCCACCTTTTCTCGCCTCCGGCGCAATAGAAAATAGGCATTTCATTTTCTCGAAAACGCCTGAATCCCGCGCTCGCACGCTCGACGGGAGGGAGAGCGAACCCCAAACCCCTTATTACCGCTCAAACACCACCGCCTTCGCAAATGTGCTAACACCACCAAGTGTACACCACAAAGTGCATGTGTGTTAGCATTTCACAAACATTTTCCAAGGCGTTATGTTAGTTCTCAACTAGATCCTAATGCATATGCTCAAGACATTGATCTAGTGGCACTTGATTCCCGAGCTAACCGTGATTGCCCCTCTTGATAGTCGACTATGTATCCTAAATCCGGTCAATCACTTCTCTACTCAACTTAGACCGGCAAAAGGAAAACCCTATGGTTATACCTTTGCCTTGCGCTCTTAGATCTTTCTCCTCCACTTGATCATCAAGTTCATCATATTATGTGCATCTCCACCATGATCGTCATTTCATGTCCATGCACCATTTCTTTGTGATCTTGTGGCCACCACTCCTTGCCACGTACACTTTCATCACATGCGTTGCTTATGCCTAACTCAAAACACTTAACACATGGCATTAGCAACTTGGTGTCATTAATTACCAAAACCAAACTTGGGCTTTCAGAGGGGTGGTCAATTGCCAGCGAGGAGAGGGCTGTGGTGCGAGAGAAACCACCGAAGAGGGAGCCGCCGACCACGCAGAGGTCGGAGAGGATGCCGTCAGGAGAGGTGGGACGGCGGCGGACGGGAGGGCAGGGCAAGGATGAGGCTTTCGTGTGCTCAAGCGATTTCGGATCCGCAAGGCTGGGGGAGAGGATTGATGATCACTTCTTCTTTCCTTTTGTGCTCGAGCGAGGCGTGGGGGAGACAGGAACGTTACGTAGGGGAGCGAGGGAACACGATTAGAGCCGGGGAAACAGCAAGCGTCGCACGGGGGGGATGTGAGAGCGAGGGAGCGTGATTAGTGCCGGAGACCCCGCGCGAAGAAGTGTGTCCACCTTCTCCAGCGAGCGCGAGTGCGATAGGGCGGGGTCACAGGGGCAGGCAGACCCGTGGTCTCATGGTAAAATGTCGCACCAAAATGATGTTCACTCTTTGTTCTATAGGAGATTCAACCGAAATACCAAAAATATAGAACCAGTTGCTAAATAAATAAAGGAAAAGAAAGGATGCACCAAGCAAGTTAACAACTATTACCGCAGGGATCTTCCTATTCTCCACGGGCCACAATCCAACCCCAAAATATAGTGCTCTTGGGTAAACCACCCATCATAGCAGTGCTTCGTACACAGTGGCGGAGCTCAGCCAAAAATTTAGCTGGAGCAGATTACGAACACAATTTTTTAATGACGCTAGACAGATGCACATGAATGTCTAATATGGCAAATTTAACGATTGATTGAAGATGGTAGCAGTCCATATCAACGAAACATAATCCATTTATTCAACAAACATCAACTAAATAAGAGTCCAAATCCAATTATCCTCCAATAGCTAAAAAACCTATAAAATTGAAGAAATATTCAGGTCCCGTCCACTCCCGGCGTCAGGACCTTGTCCACGGGTCACAGGCCGCGGCCGTGGCCAGCTCCAGCGCCGCCCACCTGCTCACCGCCATCTCCCACCCAATCCT
This sequence comes from Saccharum hybrid cultivar R570, assembly GCA_038087645.1. NCBI lineage: Eukaryota > Viridiplantae > Streptophyta > Magnoliopsida > Poales > Poaceae > Saccharum > Saccharum hybrid cultivar. The sequence continues at coordinate 507,041 of JAQSUU010000191.1, read as the reverse complement.
CCATAACTTGCTAGCTGCTGACTTGCCCTGCACTACAGCACTAAGCTGCTAAGGCAATAGGCATCGGCGCGCGGGCGGCAGCCTGCAGCTCTGCAGGCTGGCGCTACAAGGGGCGCCGGCGGGCTGCACCGGCAGCAAGGGGCGAGTTGCAGCTACGCCTAGGAGCGGCGACGACGCTCAAGGGCAGCAGGACGATGGTTTGATGCGGCGTGATGACTGAACTGGCAGGGATGGGGTGGGGGATTCGCAGAGCTAGGAAGTGGCCAGTGATGCTGAGCCGATGGGCTCTCTCCGATTGGGCCTATGGCCTTCGCTCATGCGCCCTGGGCCTGTGCAAATAATGTGTTCCAGTACATGCGTCCAGTCGCGTCGTCGGAGACCGAACATAGCTGCTCGACCGCCGCGTCTGAGGAAGAAGGGAGGTGTACTAGGGGCTCCCGCCGGTGGTAGGTCGGGCAGCTGCCCCACCCTGCCGTATGGGGAGCTCCGCCTCTGCGTACATGTCTAGTTCTACAACTTAGGTTCATGTCCTCTTTGACAAGAATTTAGATGCCTATTTCTTCTTATTTACAATGCCACCTAGTTCCTCCTAGGTTGGTCGAGTTTTATTTCTACAACCCTAGACCTGCATACCTAGACAAGCTAGGAATGGGCATTTGGTTATAAATCTTGTTGTACGTACTGCGTAGTGGCACTAGAGGGGAGCTATGATGAAGTTAAGGGCACAGAAGGTGGTGCTCCATTGAATTGCCACCAGAACTGTTCAATCAAGACAGCTCACTTGTCCGAGTCAATGTATCTAACTATTATCTTTATGGCTGTATACCAAAAACGCTCCTCAGTGAGTCACGTCTCCTCCATTTCCTGTCCGTTCGATTAGCCATCAATGTCCACCGATTCAACCTTCCAGACTGTTTGCACCTATGTCCACCAAATCAACCTTCCAGCGAGTTCGCTGGCCACGCAAAGAGGAAAATTCACCGGCGGTCCCTTAACTTGGCAGCTGGTGTCACTTAGGTCCCCGAACTTTGAACAGTGTACTTCTGGGTCCCTGAACTTGGCTTCAGGTGTCATCTAGGTCCCTGAACTTAGCTTTGCGTGTCACTTAGGTCCCCGAACTTTAAACAATGTATTTTTGGTCCCTGAACTTGGCTTCGGGTGTCATCTGGGTCCCTGAACTTGGCTTCTGGTGTCATCTAGGTCCCAATACTGACGTGGCGCCGTCCTACATGTGGGGCCCACATGTCAGTCGGTTATATTTCTATTTCGGGGGTATTGTAGCTATAATTTCTAAAATATTCCAAAAATTGTATCTTTTTCATATGATCTCGGATGAAAATGATTTTTATATGAAAAATGTAGCTCTCGACGAGATCTACAACTTTCTAGTTTTGAGTTTTTTTTTAATTTGAGATCATTAAAATTCTTAAAAAATTAAACAAATTTTCAGCAGTATATTAATCGCGTACAAGCGCTTGTCGCCTTGGAAAAATCATATCTTTTTATATGCTGTCAAATGGAGATGATTTCTATATGAAAGTTGTAGCTCTCGATGAGATCTACGACTTTCTAGTTTTGAGTTTTTTAATTTGAGGTCGCTAAAATGCTCAAAAAAATTAAACAAATTTTCAACAGTACACGTAGAAAGTCGTTGAAAATTAAACAAATTTGAGGTCGTTGAAAATTTGTTTAATTTTTTTGAGCATTTTAGCGACCTCAAATTAAAAAACTCAAAACTAGAAAGTCGTAGATCTCATTGAGAGCTACAACTTTCATATAGAAATCATATCCATTTGACAGCATATAAAAAGATATGATTTTTTCAAGGCGACAAGCGCTTGTACGCGATTAATATACTGCTGAAAATTTGTTTAATTTTTTTTTAAGAATTTTAATGATCTCAAATTAAAAAACTCAAAACTAGAAAGTTGTAGATCTCGTCGAGAGCTACATTTTTCATATAAAAACCATCTTCATCCGAGATCATATGAAAAAGATACAATTTTTGGAATATTTTAGAAATTATAGCTACAGTACCCCCGAAAATAGAAATATAACCGACTGACATGTGGGCCCCACATGTAGGACGGCGTCACGTCAGCATTGGGACTTAGATGACACCCGAAGCCAAGTTCAGGGACCCAGATGACACTCGAAGCCAAGTTCAGGGACCCAAAAATACACTGTTCAAAGTTCGAGGACATAAGTGACACCCAAAACCAAGTTCAGGGACCTAGATGACACCTGAAGCCAAGTTCAGTAACCCAGAAGTACACTGTTTAAAGTTCGGGAACCTAAGTGACACCAGCTGCCAAGTTGAGGGACCGCCAGTGAATTTTTCTCCCCACGCAAACACAAATAGATCCACACCCACCTGCTCCCGTCCTCCCCGGATACTTCCAGGAAGTTCCTCACCCATCCATACCCGCGCCGGCCATCTAGCCTCCGCCGCTGCACCCCACACCTGGCCAGCGAGCTGCACGCCGGCGCCACGCACGCCCGCCCCCTCCGCTTCTCCCTACCTCTCTCCCTTGCGCCCTCGCCTCCCGCATGGCCGCGCTGCCTCCGCTCGGCGACGTGTCCGCTCCAAGCCGGCCAGCGTCACCGTGCTAACGCCCGCCCTTCCTCTCCTCCCCCGCCCTGCCACATCGCCGCGTGGCAGCCCGCGCCGCCGGACCTCCACGCCATGCGCGAGGCCTCGCACGGGCGACCACGGACCTGGCGGCACAACGGTGCCGGCAGCACTGTGCGCTGGTCACTACCGCCGCTTCGGTGGCCGTCAATGTCGCGGGTTCGTCATCTTCTTCGCCTGTGCCTGCCCTGGCAATTCAATGGAGCACCACCTTCTGTACCCTTAGGGTCTGTTTAGCTCCCAAAAATTTTCCCAAAAATTTTCAGATTCCCTATCACATCAATCTTTGGACACATGCATGAAGCATTAAATGTAGATAAAAAATAAAACTAATTATACAGTTTAGCTGTAAATCACGAGACAAATCTTTTAAGCCTAGTTAGTCCAGGATTGAACACTAATTACCAAATAACAACGAAAATGCTACAGTCTGTCACAGTGATTTTTTGCAAACATTTTCACGAACTAAAGAGGCCCTTAACTTCATCATAGCTCCCCTCTAGTGCCACTAGCCCACTACGTAGTACGTACAGCAAGATTTATAACCAAATGCCCATTCCTAGCTTGTCTAGGTATGCAGGTCTAGGGTTGTAGAAATAAAACTCGACCAAGGCCGTGTTTAGTTCGGCCGATTCGGCGGTTGCCGAATCACTGTGTACCACTGTGCAACACTGTAGCATTTTGTTTTTATTTGGTAATAATTGTCCAAAAATTGAAGGCTTAAAACGTTCGTCTCACAAAGTATAACAAAACTGTGCAATTAGTTTTTAATTTAATCTACATTTAGTACTTCATGCATGTGCCGGCATTTTGATGTGACGGAGAATCTTCTTTTTGCATAGTAGAATTTGGGGAAATATTTGGCATCTAAACAGGGCCCAACCTAGGAGGAACTAGGTGCCACCAGAACTGTTCAATCAAGACAGCTCACTTGTCCGAGTCAATGTATTGGTTATAGAGAGAAGCTTCAACCAATCTGATTATGGAAGAAAAACAGGTGAAACGCTGCATATTCTGGTGGGAGCTTTAGTAATGGAGCTTTGAAGTAAGACATGTTACTCCTGTTACCTGCCATAGGATACCTTCAATGGTAGTGTGGGACAACACTGCTTAATCAAGTGTGATAAATAGCTAATACTAATACCAAAGCATGTTTCAGTCACAGGATGACGTCAGAAGCATTGATCATATAAATGCACTTGTGGATGTCTTTCGTGTACTATACTAATAAAAACTATCATTGATCGTGGGTCTAATAAATTCTGTAATTGCAGTACAAAAGATCTCTTTGTGTAGGATTATTACTATTTTGGGTGTGCTTCACTTGACCAGTTTAATTCAATAATCAACCCTGGTGCTAATTTCAAAAGACCACCAGAAATTCTTCAATATGGTATATTGGCCTCGTTTAGATCCCAATTCCTCCTCAAATTCCACTATGCAAAAAAGGAGATTCCCCATCACATCAAAATGTCGGCAAATGCATGGAGTACTAAATGTAGATGAAATCAAAAACTAACTGTACAGTTTTGTTGTACTTTGCGAGACGAACATTTTGAGTCTAATTAATCAATTTTTGGATAATTTTTTACACTAAAAAAACAGCTGCTACAGTGTTCCGACAGGAACACTGTAGCAGCAGGCGCCGAGTCGGACGCCCCGACTCGGGAACTAAACAAGGTCATTCTTTGACCTTCAAATGATCTCATATTGAACATTTTGCTGAGCCCTTTACACCCCAGATACATCAATTCAAGTATGCACATCATTGCTCCATATACGACGTTTTAGGGCTGGTTTAGTTCCAAAAATTTTTGCAAAACGACACTGAAGCTCTTTTCGTTGTTATTTGGCAAATATTGTCCAATCATGGTCTAATTAGGCTTAAAAGATTCGTCTCGTCCATTTCGTCTAAACTGTGTAATTAGTTTTATTTTTTATCTATATTTAATGCTTAATGCATGTGTCCAAAGATTCGATGTGACGGGGAATCTGAAAAATTTTGCAAAATTTTCTGGGAACTGAACAATGCCTTAGTAAATGCAAGCCAGAGAAAGTTCAGCTGAAAGCTAATGCATGTGTTCAAAGATTCGATGTGACGGGAAATCTAAAAATTTTGGCAAAATTTTTAGCCTCTAAACGGTGCCCTAGTCCACATGTTCTGATAGCATATTACTTTCAGTAGCATCATAATTCATAAGGACCAGGCCAGTCTGCAATTGAAGTTTAAAGTTGATGATTGACTTGATTGCACACTGTACTGTGCTGTACTGTATCGTACTGTATCAGCTACAAATCAACGATAGGGTCCATAACTCCATATTGGCATGGCAAATGGATCATTACTAAACTTTCGCTATTTTTCATTGAAAAGCATTAATCCCATTAGTACATAAATTTACAAGCTACCAAACTTCAGTTTAGGTGCATCCAAGAAGACAGAACTTAGTTTTTGATTTCAGACTTTGAAAATAGCCATGACGATTGTTACAAAACCTCTGTCCCCAGAAAGGTTCGATCGCTTGTACATTGTGTTGTGACACGTCTAATTTACATACAAGGCTTCACATCCATTCTTAACAATTGAAGTAAAAAGGATGTGTGAAATCCAACTACCAACGGCGACATTTCATCAAACATGCTATGGGCACTTCTTCTGTAACGAGTCATGACAAGAGACGAACAAGAGGAGCGCCTACCTCTCTGCCGGCTCGACGCCAAAGACGCCGTCCCTCCGTATCACAAACTCGCACGACCGCTCCGGCAGGTGTGGCGCGAACGCCACTTTCATCCGCCTCCTTGCGCTCCCGCTGGCGCCATCCCCGTACACCTCCCGCGTCAGGAATAGGCGCGTGTTGACGCAGTTGGCCCAGGCGATCCCGAGCGCCGGGCTCACGCGGCGCCACGACGACCACGCCACGGTGTTCCCGGCGGCCCCCTCCACCACGTCCACCACCTGGTTGGTCACCACCACCACGCACTGGTGCCTGTACGCCAGCTCCTTGAGCTTCGCCGATATCTGGAAGAAGAGCGCGGACCGGCGCCTGAGGTCAGCGGGGGAGGCGTCGAAGTCGGCGCGGAAGAGAGAGGCGATGGAGTCGAGGAGGATGAGGCGGATGGGGAGGCGGTGCGGGGAGCGGCCGGGGTTGGCGAGAAGGCGCTGGGCGCGGGCGAGGAGGGAGAGGAGGTCGGTGGGGGAGTGCGCGGCGGCGACGAGGACGTGGTCGAGGATATCGGGGCGGGATTTGGGGGCGAGGCGGCGGAGGCGGTGGAGGGGGAATGGGAGGTCGGAGTGGAGGAAGAGGGAGGAGGCGGATAGCGGGGACTGGGGCGCGAGGAGGGCGAGCTGGAGGCAGAGCTGGGTCTTGCCAGTGGCGGACTCGCCGGCTATCTCGGTAACGGAGGCGGCGGGGAGGCCGCCGGAGAGGAGGCGGTCGAGGAGGGGACAGCCGAGCGAGAGCTTGGTGACGCGGGAGGACGGGAGGAGGAGGAGAGGGTTCTCCGGGCGGGGCTCGCGCTGGCTGTAGGAGGACGAGGAAGCGGCAGAGGGGACCGTCGGCGCCGGTGGACGCATCGCCGGTCAGCTCGCCGCCAAGGGGATTTGGGGTTTCGGTCGGAATCTGGTTTTGAACCGTCGCGGGTAGTTCGTATTTGAGCGGTGCAAAGAAACGAGTAAAAGAAGGTTGGGCCTAGGCACTGTTGAGATGCCAAAAATTTTGCCAAAATTTTTAGATTCTTCGTTACATTAAATTTTTGAATGCATGCATGAAGCATTAAATATAGATAAAAAATAAAACTAATTACACAGTTTAGACGAAATGGACGAGACAGATCTTTTAAGCCTAATTAGACTATGATTGGACAATATTTGCCAAATAACAACGAAACTGCTACAGTACGTTTCGCCAAAAAATTTGCCAACTAAACAGCCTCCTAGCCAATCGTCTTTGTTTCCTTTTTCCGACTCTTTTTTTTAGAATGGAATTGCTAAATCAATTTTCAAAAAGAATCATCTTGTATAAAATATAGAAACATCGAAATCGAAAGTAATATACTTTCTCTATCACCAATTATAAGTCATTCTAACTTTCTTATATAGTCAAAACATCTAAAGTTTGACCAAATTTATATAATAAAATAATAATATTTATGATACTAAAATAAGTATTATTATATTCTTCATTTATTATATTTTTATAGTATTCCTATTTGATGTCATAAATTTTGTAATCTTCTCTATAATTTTGGTCAAACTTGTGATGTTTTGACTCTCCAAGAAATTTTGAATGATTTTATAATTTGGGATGGAGAGAGTAATATATAACGAAGAAAAATGTTAAGCATAGTCATAACACTATCACAACGACAACACACACCGTACCGTTCACCGTAGGATAAACCAAGGACGCTGATACGCTAATGTTTTTTTTTCATTACAACGCATTCATAATGTATGCACAATTACATCCTTATGAACGCACACACGTAAATCCCTACCTTTATGAGCATCTTCGAAGATTGAACCGGCAAATCCTCGAGATTGACGAAGTCACCAAAGACGTCTCACTGTCGACGTGAACGTCGCCTACCACTGAAAGCACATGTCGTTAAATCCTAAAAGGTTCGCTCTCACGGAGAGTTATACCTAATATCGAGGTGCTACTGAGGTTCTTATAACAACTAGGCTACATGCCTTTTCGCCGCTGACACGCCAATATATACCCATTTTGAAAAATATAATGCTCAGTGACTTTTAGGGTAAGCCTAGCCTAACGGGCAACCTCGAAATGAAATCGAGCACACTGCAAGTTTGCAACACGACTAAGCAACGTAGAAATTTGGGTGTGAGCGAGCTAGAAAAATGCTCGAATGGACTAATGGAGTATGGCGATTTTGAGTATCCTCCACAATCCTCCAACTTATAAGCAACTAGTAAACTAGACTTATAGCCTGTTTGATACAAAAGGGAATTGCTAGCTAACTAAAACTTAGTTAAAATTAGGTCTAATGCATCCAAACAGGAGAGCTAATAGTTGGACTATTTTTTTAACCAATTCTTTAACTAGGTGTTCACCAACTAGCTAGCTAAACACAACTAATTAACTAATTTTTAGCCCAAACTAGTAATTAGGCATGTGCATCCTTACACCCTTGCATAATTGTTCAAGCAAAAATTTATAGGGCTCATTTCACATCATTTCTAAGCCCAAACACGAAGAAGGCCATTTCGGTGGCTGCTTCCGCACGGCCCGCATGTAAGGGCCGAGATGGGCCCAAAAAAGCGCAACATGGCCACCTGGGTGGAGATTAAGTTGTGTCGGCCTGATGACTATTTCTTTTTCATTTATTTTCGGCAGCAAATTGCTACCTCGCTGAAATTTGGGCTGTCGAGCTAAATCAAGGTTTTGGGCCAAAGTAATAAAAACTTCTAGGTGCCGTGTCACAATCCCCTCAAAAAAAAGGTGCCGTGTCACAATGTTATATACTTGTCGAATAATGATAAATTAATTCATGTCAGTAATAAAAACTCCTTAAGTTTCAAAAGAGAAAAAGAACGCTATCACTATTTCGTTGCAGGGACGCGATGGTATTATGCTACAGTTCGTATTAACCGTGGCAGTGCGAGTTTTCATGTCATGTGAGCGTGTGGCATGTGATGGTAGCTGAAATTGGTCAACCACAGACGAAGGCGACCGGTGAACTTTATCAGCAAGAAATCTACTGTAAAAGCCAATTTCTTCACAACAACCGGTAGACTATAACCAAGAAGTGCGTCGTCCGTCCGACGATTAAACAATTGCTCAAAACTTCTCATCCTGACCGTGATCCGTGTGCGTCAAGAAGCAGCAGCCGGACGGGTGCCGGAATGGACCTTTGGGAATTGGGAGTCAAGGCGAGATGAGAGCCCAAGCAAGAGCACCGCACCTGACCACCTGCACGCAACTCTGATCCATGAGGTTAGCCGCGCGTCTCATGGATGACCCTCGTGTTCGTGTAGGCGTGTAGCCACGCACGTAACGTAGCTCCATTTGTGCACACAAACGGTCGCTTTAATTTGGCCGCTCCTCTCGCTGTCCTGCGCTGTGTAAGCCTTCAAAGTGGAGCTATGATTCCCTAAATTTTTTTGAATTTAATCAAATTTATAAAAAAATGTAACATGTTTATACTAAATAAATATTACTAGATTTTTAACTAGATATTTCTTTATAATATATACCTATTACCTGCAGAAAACATTAATATTATTTTTCATAATTTAATTAAACTTTTGAAAATAGTATGATCAAGAGTGGAGCTTTTTTTTCCGGACGGAGGTGGTATCTGCGAGCAAACTTCAATGCCACTGTATATTTTATTAAAACGGTACTGCTCCCGTGAGGACGTTGGACACTAGCAGCGCCAGCTCCCGCCTGGACACGTCTGCGGCGCCCACACGGTCTGTGTGCTCCTCCGCCTACAGCGTCGCCAGCGAGGATGGACCGTCTTCCTCTTCCCCAGCGCTCCGCGCATCATGTGCTATGCGTTGCTTTAGGTGTCGGGCCGTTGGTAATCCCTGTAGCGTCGGCGTTGGCGTTGGGGTGGGAGTAGGGTGTTGCGTTTGGATGCAGGTGCCGGCGCGGGATGGGCACGGGGTGTAGGCGCAGGATGGAAGGCGAGCAGGATTTGGGATGGGACGTGGGGGACGCCATATGGTGGGAGCTACGTCCGGACGCTTCCTGAGCGCCGAACATCCGGACGCTAGCACAACCGAGCAATTGCGAGGAGAATACATAACGAACCTCATCACTTCACACACTGTTTATACTAACACGGCACGTGAAAAGTTCAACTTGGTCGTGGCGGGTTCCATTGCATCTTCTGTGGATCGAAAGTGACAATTATTAAGTTTCATTAGAAAGAGACAAGATGCAACTATCTTTTAATTTGCAAGGGAATCTACCTTCTTTTTTTTTTTGACAGCGTGAACCGTGAGGGTGAGGGAATATATGTTGACTACAACTGGCGCCATGCTTTTGACGGTAAAAAAGATTGTGCTTCGGATTGTCCACAAGTGACATGGTCAAAAAGTCGTTACTCTGGGTCTGAGATAAACACCGGCGACCGCTGGAGCATCAACAAAGACAAACAACACGACCTCGCTCGCTCTCACACACGTGGTGACATGAGACTGACGGACCAATCAAAATCACTTCACAGCGCACGCACGTTTCTAAAGGAAATAATCCTACGGATGGATCCATCCAAGTGCATCGATCGATGCTGACATATCCAGCCGCGCGCCGGCGCTGGCACGGGCGGGTAAGCCGCTCGCGTTCGTGGAATCAAAGATGCCTTCCACAACCACGATGGCTCCCACCGCCGCCATTGACCGGCAGGCCGTAGCCGGTCTCGCCTGGCCAGGTGCGCTACCACCGGAAAACAAATCTTGGCCGCACCACACGCAGTGCAAGCGCACGACAACTTCTCAGCGTCTTCTCCGATCCTCGCCCTCCCTCGTTGCCACAGTCCCTCTGGTTAGTGGAGGGCAGAGTCGGAGGGTAGGGGCAGACTGTGGGTGTTGCGGTGAGCCGGCGGGAGCTGCCGGCTGCCGATGGTAGGGGCACGGGGAGAACAAAGTCGGAGGTAGAGGAAGACAGGAGAGGGGAGCATGGTGGAGAAGGTGGGTCATGCGTTTTCCGCGCGACCCATCACGACTTATTTTTTTTGTCCAATTAATTAATGGCTCGCCCCACTCCGTTTAGCGCGCTTCTTCACGCCGCTCGCCTTCTCCATCGCAGGGGCTGCCTGTCGTGGCCTTCTCTAGCATGGTAGCGCCGCACCTGGCCCCTCCCCACGCTGCTTCGTGCGTCCGCGCCGCACCACCATCCGCCTCCATCCACCTCGCCTATCATGAAATGGGAGGCAGGGGACGCCTGCGCGTGCACTTGGAGAGGTATGTGCCTGCACCTGCGCCGTGTCCCCATCCATCTCGTGCCATCAGCAAGAAGGGGAGTCCTACGCCGCCACAGTTCTCACCAGGTAAGCTGTGGCCACCGGCAACGCTGAGTTTCAGGCGTTTTTCAAACATATTACAAGCTTATGTTTCAAGTGATTCAATTATTTTAGATATATGTTTTAAGTATTTCATATGAATGTTGTAAAAGTAGATTGAGATATGTTGCAATGGTTGTACATGTATGTTGCAAGTGTCAGTTTCCAATGTTTCATCTGTTTTTTAGATGTATGTTGCATACTCCCTCTGACCCAATTATCTGTCGCTTTTGGTTTTCGTGCCGTAAGTTTGATTCGATTTGTAAAAAATACGTGCAACATTTGTATCTCCAAATAAATTTATTAAAAAACTAGATTCAAAGATCTTTCCAATGATACCAATTATGTACCATAAATATTAATATTTTTTAATATAAATTTTGTCAAAGTTGTTTCTCGGGAAGCGAAAACGACAGATATTTTGAGACGGAGGGAGTATGTTTCACACATATGTTACAAGTGTTTTTATCTGGACGTTGCGTATGTTCCAATAGATTTCAAGTGTTTTTAGGTGTTTTTGCAAGTGTTTCTGACGCATGTTTCAAATGTTTCATCTGTCTTCTTTTATATATTATAAATGTTGCATCTGAATGTTTTAGAAGTATCATGGTATTGCACATGGGATGCGCATGGAAAGTGGGACGGGGGCACGCGGTATTCACACGCGGTGGCGACGCGGGCGACGTGTAGGGCGGCAATGGGCCCGCTACTAGAGCACCGTCCGACGCTAGCAACCGGATCGCTTCACACACTGTTTATATAACACGGCACGTGAAAAGTTCAACTTGGTCATGGCGGCTTCCATGCATATTCTCTGTGGAACGGAAGTGACAACTATTGAGTTTTATTTGAAAGAGACAAGATGCAATTTTTCAATTGGGAGGCGAATCTACCTTCTTCTTTCTTTCTTGGGCTGTGTTTACTTCCTCAAAAAAAAGTACTGTACAAACAAAAGATTCTCCGTCATATCAAACTTGCGATACATACATGGAGTACTAAATGTAGATGAAATCAAAAACTAATTGTACAACTTGGTTGTACTTTGCGAGACGAACGTTTTGAACCTAATTAGTCAACGGTTGGACACTATTTACCAAATAAAGCCAAAACGTGCTACAATACTTTTTTTACACCTTTTCGCGGAACTAAACACACCTTAATAGCGCGCATGAGCCGTGAGGGCGAGGGAATATACGTTGACTATAACTGACGCCATGCTTTTTTTTAACCCTTCTATATTTCAGGTGCCATGATTTCAGCCAACACTCTTGTATCACCAACTATACTACAAGTAAATTGTTACTTTTATTATTTGCTATTTGTCTCTGTCATTGCAGATATATCTAGATATATAGAAAAATTGATAAACCAAAAAAGTTAAACCGACTTATAATTTGCAACGGATGGAGTGACATATTAAATTTTTGTCCTTGTCTTTCTATAGAAATAATTGCAAATTATTAATTGCCTTTGTGCCAACACAAATTAGATTTTATCGGGTTTATGATTTTGTCTAACAGGTTTTTTTTCTCGGCACCGAAAATTGCAGATTGCGCCAACAGATATTGCAATGAGCGAAATCTGCAATGTTAATATAAAATATATGCAACCATCGTCTGAAAGGAAACTAAAATTTAGACACTTGAATTTTAGCCCGTCCTTTCTTTAATCGAGTAAGTAGGAAAATACGCAGTACCACCAAACACGCACGTGTGCGTGTACTTTTTTTTTCTTGCTTTTTTCTAGAAAAAAACTAGAAAAAAGTGTGACGCTAGGGTTTAAACCTCGGTGAATAACGTCCCATGGACTGCGCTGGTGCTAGACCACATGTCCTTTCGCACTGGCGCCACGCTTTTAACAGTAAAATGATTGCGGGCTGTCCACAATAGACATGGTCAAAAGTCCTTCTGAGACTGAGTCTGAGATAAACACCGGCGACCGCTGGAGCATCCATCAAGAAGACAACAGCACGACCCCGCTCGCTCACTCACGTGGTGAGACTGACGGACCAATCAAAATCACTTCACAGCGCACGCACGTTTCTAAAGGAAACAATCCTACGCACGTTTCTAAAGGATGTTTCTAAAGGAAACATCGATGCTGACATGTCTAGCCGCTAGCACGGTAAAACCGCTCGCGTTCGTGGAATCAAAGATGCCTTCCACGACCACGACCACCATGGCTCTCACCGCCGCCATTGACCGGCAGGCCAGCCGGTCTCGCCTGACCAGGTGCGCTGCCACCGGGAAACGAACCTTGGCCGCAGACGCAGACGCAGGTGGGCAGGTGCAAGCGCGCGACAATTTCTCGACATCTTCTCCGATCCTCGCCCTCCTCCGTCGTCACGGCACCATATATATGCGCGCGAGCTCTCCAGTCCCGAGTGCTCGTTCTACCTCCGATCCACACGGCACACCAACGCTTGCCGCTTGCGCCAACAACTGGGGCTTCGGCGCTTCGCGTTCCACCAACAGATATGACGCAAGGCTCCGACCAAGCAGGCGCCGGCACGCCCCCGGCGCCCACGTCAGCAGGTGCGGCGGGCGTCATGACGCTCGCCAGCATCCTCACCGTGGCGGGCATCCTCCTGCTCTTCGTCTTCTTTGCCTTCGGCATCGTCGCCCTCCAGTGCTGCATCAACGCCTGGGACAGGGAAAGCCAGCTGCAGGGCGAACAAAGCCGCCGCCGCCGGGGGCGCCGTGGTCCGCGGACGACGGCCGGTGGCAGCAGCGGTGGTGGGGTGCGGACCAGCAGGGGCGTCGACCCGGAGCTGCTGCGCTCGCTGCCTGTCACGGTGTACCACGGTTCGGACAAGGGGCGGCACCAGCAGGACGCGGTGGTGGAGTGCACCGTGTGCCTCGCCGAGCTCCAGGACGGCGAGGAGGCCCGGTTCTTGCCCCGCTGCGGCCACGGCTTCCACGCCGAGTGCGTCGACATGTGGCTCGCCTCCCACACCACCTGTCCGCTCTGCCGGCTCACCGTCTCCAAGCCCGACGTATCTCCTCCGTTGCCTTCCTTGGCTCTTCCACCCGTCCCGCCGGAGCCCGCGAACTACGCCACCGGCAACCTGCCCGCCAGCGTGCTTCTCGGGGTGGCTGGCCATGGCGCCGTCACCGCTGGCGCTGGCTCCACGGGCGCCATGGTGATCGAGATCCCGGAGTTGGCCGTGCCGACGCCGACGCTGACCCCGCGCGACGCTGCCAAGTCACCGGGATCGGCGAGGCTCAGATCGATCAGGAGGCTGTGGAGCTTCGGAAGGCAAGGGGCGGGGGCGACTTCTTCCTGCTCCTGTGCCGGTGCCGGTGCCAGCGAAGGAGTCGACTTGGAACAGGGTATCAGCTAGCCTTACCATCGCTTTCTCGTCCCGGAGGCACCATTGCCGGTTTGCCGTTGGAACACGACACACGGGCGAGAGCAGCACCAATTTCTGCGCTCTCTGCAATAGATAGTGTGATGTGTATTCATGTACCATTTTTTTTAGTTTAGGTACATTCTTTTTCTTTTAGATTTTACACTTTTATTCCAATATAAATATAACTAGCCCGCAAATAGTGAGGATAGTTTACCTTTTTTCATTAAATTAAATTGTTTTTTAGTTGAAAATACCTTTTGGAGATAGTTTTGCTTGACTTGTGTTTGTAACCAGTGGTGGAACAAGCAACTTTGATTAAGAGGGGCAAACAAATATGATGACACACAAAGTGTATATTTCAAGAACTTCTTCAGTGCTTTTACATGTATATAGTTAGTATTCATAACGAAAAATATATGAATTGTTGCATCTTCACAATACTATGATTAAAAATAGATGAATTGTTATGTTTTGTGCTATACATTAAACCATTTATAGGGATATTTAACAGGGGTGGGGGTGGCATGCCCCTGCTGGCCCTCCGGTTCCGCCACTGTTTGCAACTAGCTATCATTGACCTATCTTATTGTCTTCACGCTCCACTCTTTTTCTTCCCTCATTTATAGCCAGTGTCTTGTTCAATTTATATTAAGTCAAAATTAAGGTAGTCAATTTATCTTTTTCTTGTGAATCCATACTTTGCGCCCCAACCGCCCTGACCATGAGTGACACCAGTGAGCTGTTGATCCCATACCTGCTACCATGCCACTATATTAAATTGTTGTCATCCATGCTATTACCATGTTTGTTTCTTCTTAGAACTAGCTTCTCGTGAAGAAAATAATATATGAACGATGCCCGTTTTCTTGCGAGTTACACACACGTGCACATCATAGAATCAATGGACCAAATGCACCTAAGATTTGAGAAAATATGAGTCAAATTTGAACCGTGACCATTGGAATCTTTTTTAAAAAAAATTTAAACCTTCATGGCATGGTGATGAGGTTGGCACGCTGTGTCACTTTGCACGAGGGGCAGCGTGAAACCCGTTGCGAGACCCCCGCGTCGTCGCTAAAGGGGGGGGGCAAGGGGGGCAACCGCCACCGCCAATGAGGGTCTGCCGGGCCGCCTCTATAGCTGCCATCGCCGCTCCATCTGGCGTGCGATGGGGGCGCCCGCGGTGTGATGTTCAAAAAGGCAGCAGCCGCTCCCTCTCCTCCATGTTTCTCTCCTCCCCTCTGTAGGGTCGAGATGGCGGACTAGAGGGGGGGTGAATAGTCCTTTCTAAAACTTAAACGTGTTGGCTAACCAAAATAAATGCGGAATTAAACTTATCGGTCTAGCCACGACTACACCCCTCTAACTAAGTTCACAAGTACCTCACAAAGATCCTAATTAAGCAACTAAGGTGCTTTCCTTAGTAAGAGCTCTCCTATTTAATTCTAGAGCAAGGTCACATAAAACTATGCACTAGTACTTTGCAAGTAAGAGGGAGCTCCTACACAACTAGTGAAGCAAAAGCACAAAGCTCCTAAGCTCACTAGCAATACTCAATAACAAGGCAACTAATGCCAAATTAAAGAGCGCAAAACACTTAGCTACACAAACTAAGCAATGTGACTAACAAGGTTACACAAACCAAATTAGTCACGCAAGGAGAAGCTTCTAGCTACACAAGCAAGAAGACAACTAGCAAGCTACACAAGCAAACTAGTTAAGAGAGCAACTACACAAGCACAAGTATATATAAAAGTAAATACAAGCTTGTGTTGCACGAAGGCAAACCACCGAGAAGAGTAGACAAAGTTGACACGGTGATTTTCTTCCGAGGTTCACTTGGTTGCCACCAAGCTACGTCCCCGTTGTGTCGACCAACACTTAGATGGTTCCTCGGTGTGACCCTCAAGTCACTTGCCCCTCAAGGCACGCCCCGCAAGGCACCGCAAGACACCACTCTCAAGTGAGGTAACTCAATGACACACTCAACTAGAGTTGCTCTTCGCAATCCCCGCGGGGTGAGCACAATCCCCCTCACAAAGCTTCTCCTGAGCCTCGCACAATCTTCTTGCGAGCTTCGACGGAGCCACAAGCCACCAAGCCGTCTAGGAGGTGGCAACCTCCAAGAGTAACAAGCACCACCGGCTTGCAACACGATCACCTAGTGCCACTCGATGCAACCTCACGATGCAATCGCACTAGAATCGCTCTCTCACTCGATCCGATGAACACTATCAAGCATGAGTGAGTTAGAGGGCTCACAAGCACTACCATGCAAGCCACCAAGGCTAAAGTATGCTCAGCTACCGGCCACGGCCGGCCAAGGCATCTATTTATAATCCCACGGTCAAATAGAGCCGTTACCCCTCCACTGGGTCCTTTTTCGGGACGACCGGACGCGCCGGTCAAAACTGACCGGACGCGCTCAACCGCGTCCGATCCTCCAACGGTCACTAACCCCAATGGTCAAACCAACGACCGGACGTGCCCCAGGCAATGACCGGATGCGCCCGTCAAACGACCGGACGCGCCGATCGCACTGAACCGCGCGCCCGCGAAGCAACGACCGGACGCGCCCCTCACAACGACCGGACGCGCCGATCGCACAGTACCGCGCGCGCAACGACATGACCGGACGCGCTCCTTGCGACGACCGGACGCGACAGTGCCAGCGTCCGGTTAGAGTCCAGTAAGCACCTTCAACGATCGGACGCGTCCGATCATCCTTGCGAACTGCAGATCCCTCTGGGCGACTGACCGGACGCGCCGGTCCCACAAGTGATCGGACGCGCCGGTTACAAACCCTAACACCCGCGTCTGCGCTGTACTGACCGGACGCGTCCGGTCATACCATGACCACGTCCGGTGCAGCGTCCGGTCATCTCTGTGACCTCCGTTCGCCTCCGTTTCTTTTCCGACTTCTGGCGTAGTGGAAAATAGGCTTTTCAACTCCTCGAAAACGCCTGAATCCCGCGCTCGCAAGCTCGGCGGGAGGGAGAGAGAGACCCAAACCCTCTCTACCGCTCAAACTTCATCGCCTTCGTAAATATGCCAACACCAACAAGTGATCACCACCTTGTGTACGTGTGTTAGCATTTTCACAAACATTTTCTTCGAAGGAATTAGGCACTCAACTTGCCTCGCCACTCGATCCTAACACGTATGCACAGTTAGATCGCTCAAGTGGCACTAGATGACCGATATGCAAACAAGTTTGCCCCTCTTGATAGTACGGCCATCTATCCTAAACCCGTTCATAAACTTCTCTACACACCTATGACCGGTGAAATGGAAATGCCCTAGGTTATACCTTTGCCTTGCGCATTCCACTCCATCTCCTCCGATATTGATGCAACACATGCACCAACCAATCACCAAATGATATGATTCACTTCATATCATCATGTGACCGTATTGGTTCATCGATCTTGACCTCACTTGCTCTTCACCGTTGCATCAGTCCGTCGGCGCCAAGTCTTGCTCAAGCTTCACCATCGCATGGTCCTTCGCTTCAAAGCCTCGACTTGCCCTTCACCTTCACAACCGGTCCATCGAGCCAAGCCTCATCTTGATCTTCTCCACCTTGGTCACATGACTCCATGTCATATCTCATATGCAATGAGCTCCTTTATGACACCATCACCTGTGGACTAATCTCATGTGTATCTTACATAACCACATATTAGTCCATCTAAGTTGTCACTCAATTATCAAAACCAAACAAGGACCTTTCAATCCCCCCTTTTTGGTAATTGATGACAACTCTATAAAAATATGGAAATTATGCTTTTTCAAGCTAGCACTTCACACAAGTGTAAATTGCTAACTTGTTTTGAATTTACTGTTACTTATCCAACTTTTAAGCTCTATGTCAAGAATTGGATAAGCACCATAAAATCCGACTAGGTAGTGATAACTCCCCCTACATATGTGCTCAAATGGTTTGGTTTCAAGCTTGCACATATGCATAAATATGAAATTTGTGGGAGGGTTAGCACTACTAAGTGATGCTAAGGTGTATAGAATAAACCTTTGTAGCTCGATACCAATTAGTAGCTTGATACCATTTGAAAATCACAAGTTTGCCATCATCCTTAGCATCATGAGTAGCTAGACATCAAAAACACTAGAAATCCTGTGAGATCAACATTATAAGCATGGTTCTAGTTTTTGCATGAGAATCACAAGTCTAGCTAACATCCTATGCATGCTAGTTATCAAATCATAATTCAAGTTCTATAACTAGCATACACCACACAAGCATGCATATTGAATTTAAGAACTTATGCAATGCAAGCAAGCACATGAATTATGCATATATCAAATGTAATCAATCAAAGTTCATGAGCTTGCTCCCCCTACTTGTGTGCTTTCTTTGTCCAAGAATGTTTGATCCCCTTACATTATTCAATGTTACTCTCTCTTTGTCCATGTCCATGTCTAATCTTTCCAATCTCTCTCCCAAAGCTCAAAAAGCTTATGAAAGCTTTCATATCTTTGTCCAACTTCTCCCCCTTTGTCATCAATTTCCACAAAAGGTGTTCTTCTCAATTGATACAAAAGCTTGCATTGGGGTAGATGTTTGAGACTTGAATATTGCATTTTTGATGGACATTACCACATATGTGGGAATGACAAATTTTATGGTTGCTCTTGAGATTCCACATAGGATCTTTGACCTTGATACCAATCGGTGGGGCTTCTCCCCCTATGTCATAGCATGTGTCATTCACTTGAGATATCACTTGAAGATGAGGGTAGCATTACTTGATTTGATCACTTAAAGTTGAGGATCACTTGTGAAACCATCGTCTTGCATGAATGATACCACGTGAAGATACCATGAGTAGGAATGTGACACCATTTGAAAGAATTTTCTAGTATGGATCCACTTTGAAGGATTTGACAATAATATTCACTTCTTGAACATTTGCTATCTTCATGAGTACCACTTGTAAGATATCACTTGTAGATCATTATCTAGACACCACTTGTAAATACCACTTGAAAGATCAATTTGAGTCTAGATACTACTTGAAACAAACTAGATATCCATTTTCATTGTTGTCTTGTGCTTGTACTCTTATCATTGTCATGAGCTTCTTGTATGACTTGAACTAAGTTGATTTGTCTAAGATTCCAAGTCCGGTTTGATCCAATGACAAGCTTCTTCACATCTCATGCTAAGGGTTATCTTGCCAATGTTGTACTTGTCACTTGTTAGTAATCCAAACTAGATCAAGTACTTGGATTCACTAGCTCATGAACAAACTCATATCCATACCACTAGATCAATTAATCAATCAAGCAATAATGGTAGGCTATGAATTTAAAACTTTTTTATTTGTTATGCATGATCCTAATAAGCATGTACTATATGCACTAACCGCATACTAGTAAGGAATGAGATGATCATACACATTTCAATGATACCTTTGCTATGTTGAAGTAGAGGATAGTCATATAGATTCCAATTTATTACTCCAATAGCAATATGAAGTCCAATTTATGAGCTTGGTGAAGACCAATCATCATAGATAAATCCATTCTTCACCCATATGAAATGAAAACCACTTATGATCAAGTGCACTATCTTTTGAGTTATGGTTGGCTTGCTTCATCTTTTTGATCAATGCTTGCATGAGAGAACTACTTAGAATACCACTTGAAATATATGACTAGCTCTCTTTTGGGTGTTGCTTGCTTTTTTTTAATCAACCCTTTTGATTGCTTCAACTAAGCATCACAAGTTCCTCGGATCACCACTTCCATGTTAGCCTTCCAAGTCCCAAACTTGGTTTCACCTACACACGGTGGCAAGCCCCTCACTAGGGAGAAGTGACCTTTCTCCAAAGAACCACTCTTGATACTCACTTGAAATGATATAGTTTGATTGATACAAATGATGAACTCAATCTTGATGAATAATCCTTGAATCTACATTTGAGTCCAACTCTTCCTTCATGTTTAAGTTCTTTTCTTTCTACCAAATGATCTCCAATCATCACTAGAACTTAAACTTTATCTTCATCTTAAGTTTGATCTTGATCTTCAAATTGAGTACCAAATAAGTACACCAAGTACATTTCACAATACAAAAGTCTTGTACTCATTGCTCATCATGCTTCTAGATCAATCCAAAACCAAACTTAGGTACCTCAACCACTTGTAAATATGTTTCCAACTTGAGGACCTTTCAATCACAGTGACTCTAGATTAATCCAATGATTGTCACTTTTCTGGCCGATTATGTACCCTTCAAAGAATAATTCATATCTCCCAATGTACGGATGCAAATGCCATGAAATTTGGTGGAGATGTGTATTACAAAGTCATCTAGCAGCTGTAAAAATTTGAGATGCATTTGACATCTAGATTGCTACCAGATTTCAAATCTTCCACCACTGCTACATGCTGAAAACTGCTGCACTATAGCTGACAAGATGTACTCCAAAGCCGAAGCATCTCTTATCCAATTCTCATGAAATTTGTACAACATCTTATAACATAAGTCTAGAGCATGCATACCAAAATTCAAGCCAATCCAAATAGATTTGATCACTTAGACATGGCTAAGATCACTGCTAGCTCAGATTTTTAACTTTGGACAGATTTCAATACATTGAGCAATACTTCATCAAATATGAATCAAACTTGAAACTAACTTGTTTGAATACTTTCACAAGACATATATCCATCCAATCCACTTACTAAATGTCATCTCATGAATTTATCTAACACAAACCAATCCAAACTTGATCACTAAGCTTTTAATCCATTCAATCATCTCATCGCAAGTAACATTGCATATATATCCAATTCAACCAACTTATATGCACCCAAGTGAAATGATCAACAAGAGATATACCTTGGTTAGCTTATGATCATCCAATAGCAAGCTTTCAACTTGAATATTTGCAAGCCATCAAATATATCCAATAAATCACCACAATCTTTAACATTGCACTTGTATGTTGTAGCACTTGGACTTCACTTATTTTGACTTGGCATTGGGATTGGATATGCATTGAGCTTCATAACTTGACTCAATATATGATGAACAAAATGAAACCAATTGAATCAAGCCTCCAATGCCGATGGTACCTACAAACAATCATCCACTCTTTGATGGTACCCAAACAAGTTTGGGTTCTCTCAAGTTAGGTGCAACATACTTAGGCATTGCCTTAGTATGAATAGCGGGATGTTTTACAATAGCAACAATAGAGGTACCATTTACATCCTTTCTAAGTACATTAGTATCATCAATTAAAATATGCTTAGAAGTATTACCTAGGGGACATGAATGTGCCATGTGTCCTCTTTTCCGGCATGAGTAGCAACTTCTCTTAGATTGAGCCTTTTCTTTCTTGCTCATATGTTGCTTCTCATTGCCTTGCCTCTCACGAGTTGCTTGAATCTTCTTTTCAAGCTTGGTAGGACACCCTGAGGCAAAGTGTCCCATATCTCCACATTTGAAGCACTTGATGTGAGCATGTACTTTCTTCTCATCTTGATTCTTGCTCATCATCTTGGCATCTTGAATTTGCATTGGATGCCTTGCTCTACCACCTCTTCTTGTTTTCTTTTTCTTCTTCTTCATCAAGTCACCATCATCTCCATGGTTGATCTTGATTTGTTCTTGGGGTGTTTTCTCTTGCTCAACTAGTGGCTTTGGTTGAGGCTTTACTTATTGCTTCACCAATTGCTTGGTTGGGCACATTGAGGTGAGATGACCCCAAGTGCGGCACTTGAAGCACTTGACATGCTTTAGCCTCTCTTCTTCTTTCATCTTCTTGAGCTTCTCAATGTTTGGGCAACCATTAGCAAGATGTCCCGCTTCATGGCATCGATAGCACATGGAATGCGAGAGCTTCTTTTGGAGTAGCCTCTTCATCCTCTTTTCTTGTTTTCTTTCGCCCCTTGTCATTTTCTTCTTGAAGCCAAGGCCACTTTTATCACCAACGTTTCTTTAAGTCTTCATCATGTGCTCAAAGGTGACTTTTGAGTTGTAGCACCTCTCTAACTTGTTGCTCAAATTCTTCACTTCACTTTTAAGATCATTGTTCTCCTTCAAAAGGTTAGTCTCACAAGACATAGAAGTAAAACAAGCATTTAATTGTGAAGAACATGGCATATATAATAAATCATCACAAGAGGTGGATACATGCTTCTTACCTACATCACAAGGGTTAGTAATATGTGATTGATCATTTGACCCAAATGATGAGCTCTCACTAGACTTGATTTCTTCATTAGAAGGCTTCTTAGTGAGTAAAGCATGTTCTTGTGCCAAATTATCATGAGCAACACTAAGTTCCTCATGAGCCAATTTTAGCTCCTCATGTGAACAAGTAGTAACATAAAGTAGATGCTTTTGTTGTTCACATGTGATTTTTAGAAATGAGTTTTCATTTTTCAATTTACTTGTTTTTGCCATCTCATTTCTTAGGGCCTTTGAGAGTTTATATAGAAGCTCAAAATTTGGACCATCACAATCAACAACAAAACCATCAATAGATACCTTAGTGTCACCATGTGACATGGAACAATGTGGTGATGTTGAAGAGCTTGTTGAAGCATCACTCTCATAGCCATCATCTTCACCATCAAGTGTGCATGGAGTAGAATCATTGCTTGCATCACTTGTGGCAGTATCATTCTTCTTGTCAAGTGATCTTGTGATATGATCATCTTTGTCATCACTTGACCGTGAGGTAGAGCAATCCTCCATAACCACCTTGTTGTGGTCATGCTCAACAACCTCATGCGCCTCTTCCTTGGGCTCATCATCATTGGAGATCACCCCATATTTCTCATTTAGAAACACCCAAATTTCATGGGCAGACTCGAAGTCTATGATCTCATAAAGTATGCTACTATCCATAGATCGATAAAAAGCATTAGTAGCTTGGCTATCGAGATGTAGGCATTTACTTTGCGCTTGAGTTACATTCTTTTTATCAATTGCAAAGGAAAAACCCACATCTACGATCCACCACAATTGAGGAGAAATAAACTTAAAATTGCATGTCATCCAATTTCTCCATCGTGCAAAGTGTGTGCCATCAAAAATGTGTGGACACTCAACATCTAGCCCATAAGCCGCCATCCTCTCGGGTCGGTGAAGACCACAAATGAGAGACCCGGCTCTGATACCACTTGTAGGGTCGAGATGGCGGACTAGAGGGGGGGGTGAATAGTCCTTTGTAAAACTTAAACGTGTTGGCTAACCAAAACAAATGCGGAATTAAACTTATCGGTCTAGCCACGACTACACCCCTCTAACTAAGTTCACAAGCACCTCATAAAGATCCTAATTAAGCAACTAAGGTGCTTTCCTTAGTAAGAGCTCTCCTATTTAATTCTAGAGCAAGGTCACACAAACCTATGCACTAGTACTTTGCAAGCAAGAGGGAGCTCCTACACAACTAGTGAAGCAAAAGCACAAAGCTCCTAAGCTCACTAGCAATGCTCAATAACAAGACAACTAATGCCAAATTAAAGAGCGCAAAACACTTAGCTACACAAACTAAGCAATGTGACTAACAAGGTTACACAAACTAAATTAGTCACGCAAGGGGAAGCTTCTAGCTACACAAGCAAGAAGACAACTAGCAAGCTACACAAGCAAACTAGTTAAGAGAGCAACTACACAAGCACAAGTATATATGAAAGTAAATACAAGCTTGTGTTGCACGAAGGCAAACCACCGAGAAGAGTAGACAAAGTTGACACGGTGATTTTCTTCCGAGGTTCACTTGGTTGCCACCAAGCTACATCCCCGTTGTGTCGACCAACACTTAGATGGTTCCTCGGTGTGACCCTCAAGTCACTTGCCCCTCAAGGCACGCCCCGCAAGGCACCGCAAGACACCACTCTCAAGTGAGGTAACTCAATGACATGCTCAACTAGAGTTGCTCTTCGCGATCCCCGCGGGGTGACAAGCTCGACGCCATCTAAGTGTTGGTAACTCAATGACGTCAGTGGGTGTACAATGTCTTCTGCTTGGGCCTGGAACGCCAAGCTCGACGCCACCATGGCAGAGCTTGGGTTCGCTCGGTGCGCCACAGAGCACGCCTTGTACACCCACTGACGGGGGAAGGAGCACCTCATCGTCGAGGTGTACGTCGACGATCTCATCGTCACCGGAGCTCAAGCAGAAGACATTGGACGCTTCAAGGAAGAAATGGTGGCGTGTTTCCAGATGAGCGACCTCGGCGCTCTGTCTTATTACCTCAGCATCGAGGTAAGGCAGGGGAAGGATGTCATCAGGCTAGGGCAGCGTGCCTACGCGCTGAAGTTGCTCGAGCGGGCGGGCATGGCGGGCTGCAAGGCGGTAGCCACGCCAATGGAGGAACGCATCAAGCTCTCGAAGCAGAGCACCGCGGTGAAGGTGGACGCCACTCTCTACTGGAGCGTCGTCGGTGGGCTACGCTGGCTCACGCACACACGGCCGAACATCACGTTCGCGGTGGGCTACATGAGCCGATTCATGGAGGACCCAAGGGAGGACCATTGGGTGGCGGTCAAGCGGCTGCTCCATTGTGTCCAGGGCACGGTGGAGCTGGGCGTCGTCTTCCCCAAGCGCGGGGGCATCCAGCTCTCTGTGTTCAGCGAGGCACCGCCCAAGGCCTCAGAAGATGTAGCACTGACGGTCTTTAGCGATGCGGACATGGCTGGCGATGTTGATGGGTGACGGAGCACTTCGGGCGTCCTTGTCTTCCTCGGATCGTCGCTGATTGCCTAGCAATGGTTGAAGCAAAAGATGGTGGCGCTGTCGACATGTGAGGTGGAGTATGTCGCAGCAACCACGGTGGCATGCCAGGTGGTCTGGCTGCGGCGGCTGCTGGTAGAGCTCACCGGAGCCTAGGTCTAGCCGCCGGCACTCAAGGTGGACATCCAGCCAACAATTGTGCTGGCAAAGAATCCAGTTCTCCATGACAAAAGCAAGCACATAGATGT
Organism: Saccharum hybrid cultivar R570; assembly: GCA_038087645.1. NCBI lineage: Eukaryota > Viridiplantae > Streptophyta > Magnoliopsida > Poales > Poaceae > Saccharum > Saccharum hybrid cultivar. The sequence goes on along the minus strand of JAQSUU010000191.1, from coordinate 482,061 downwards.
GAAGTTTCACTTTCTTCGTGATTGCGTCGATGGAGGGCAGCTCGTCATCGAGTTCGTCGACACCAGACGGCAGCTCGCTGACATCCTCACCAAGTCACTTGGCCGGCTTCGGTTCCAGGAGCTGAGGGGGATGATTGGCATGGTTGAGGTCAAGTAAGGACAGCAGGATTAGGGGAAGATTGTTAGACATAATCTGTTGATCCTCCTTTCCTTCTTTTCTTACAGTCAAGGGCAGGTAGATGGTCAGCTCTGCTGTCCAGTCCTGAACTGCAGCAAGCATGGCAATAGGCCATCTCTAGTACTATAGTTGGTAGTTTTGCATCATCCATAGTTGGTAGAAGGTGATGTATGCCATGTACTAGGAGTAGGTAGACAAGTACCATAGTTGGTACATGTATGATGTATATAAACCAATACAATGCAATGCAATGGGCAGCTCTTGCCACCATCTCTTTGTGTTTTTAGGTTTCAGGAACTGAAACCGTGCAGAGTGTGTGTGTGCTGAAGAAGAGCTTCCTTAGTGCAGGGGAGGAGGAGAGGGAAGGGGAGCAGGTGCTGCTCACCTGGGCATTGGGATTTAGTGCTATCAATCACTATAACCACTTCTGTACACATTGTTGGTTCTTACCCAGCAACCATGGAAATCACCCACTGGTTTCTTAACATGATCCCAACGGATTTTCAGTTGGTTCCGGTTTCTCCTATGGCAAACTTCTGTGGATTTGGTGTATTCTTTAGTAACATCCGCCCAATACTGATCTGACTTCCTATCAGTTCCATCCACCGGGTCCTTTGAGTTACGCACCCAAGCAGAAGCCTACATTTACAAACAAAAGCTCAAATTTTTGCAACTGAAACAAATAGATGTACTACTCTAGTGAAAAAGCAACCATGTGAAATCCATGTTCTGCTAGCTCTTGAGAAACAACAATCATGTGAGATATATGTGAGATATATGGTGTCCGCTGTGAGATCAGTAACATAGAGCTAGACATAGCATAGTCAACATTTTTTGTGAGAAGACCAGCCCAGTATCGTAGATGGGCAGCTGAGGATGTATTGAGCTTCCAGGGTGATCATTATTACAAACTTATGTTATCTAAATCATATTGTAAATATGTAATGCTAAATTAGATTGCAAACAATGATGACTTAATTTTCAACAATCCTTTGCAAGTGCATCTAGTTGTAGCATCTGCCTGCTCACATGCAGATTAACTACACCAATATAAATAAATATAAAAAAATATTCACAATTATTTCATCACACTTTGCACATAGATCCTAGAAAATAAAATGGTTCCAGGTGCAAGCACATGCAAATTAACTACACCAGTTAAGTATGATATGTATCAAATCATGGATCCCAGAATTTCGTCACACTTTGCACATAGATCAGTCCAAGCTCAGTTTACAAACTAAGAAAGGTTGCTTACCAATCTAATATCTTCATCTTTCGTCCAGTTCAATCACCTCTCAGTCCTACCATCTTCGACGGATTTATCCTCATCAACATTGATTGTTTCTTTGTCTTGTGCATTGCTTTCACCAGGCAGGGTTCCTCTAAAACTTGGAGTAGTTGGCGAAATTCTAGTTGTGCTTGTTGTATTGCCAACTAAATGGAAATTTTCTGGACTACTGTTTGACTGGAGAAAATTGGTAAACCCACCTAGTGGGTACATCCTATAAAAAAATAAAGACAGATGTTCAATACCTGAAGGTTGAATGTTTTGCCAACTAAATAAAACTGATAATGCAGCCATCACTTGAATGTTTTCGACACACTAAACTAGTAGATGATGATGTAACCATCACTGGAACAATAGAACTGATAAGTAAACGTACCCTTCATTGGAGCCCATCGGAGAGGAACTTGTCCACCACGCAGGAAAACCGGCGGCTTGAAGACTTGCAAGTGTTGGAGATGCTGCTGCAGCCAGGCGAGCGGGATTACCGGCGGTCGAAGTGGATCCATCAGCAGGGGCGGTGGGAGCCCCGGTGACCGAAGCAGATCGGGCAGTGAGGGCGGCCGGAGCACCCCTGCCTTGCCCTGCCTTGCCTGAAACTTGATGAGGGCGGCCGAAGTGGATTCATGTTCGCAGAGATTTGGGATGGATTGGGGGCGGAAGATGCTAGGTCTTGGAATTGGGGGCTTGGAGACCAGAGAGAAGGGGAAGGGGAACGGGAGCCTCGCCGCCGCCGGCTGCTTCAGCGGCGTCATGGCGCTGTGCCTGTGCGCAGCCGCGGCCTTCAAGCGCCGCCCTCGACCCTCTGATGCTCCGTGCCCCCACCCCACCGGCGCGCTTGCTTTGCTACTCCTGCTCGCAACGCCGCCGAGCGAGACTAATTGGGGCCAGTGGCGCGGGATAAAGTACCGTGTGCGGGAGAGCCAGGCGACCGAGCGCGGGAAAATGGCGAGGCGGCGGCGGGAAGGCAGGAACAGCGCGAGGGAAAGGAGAGAAGGGGGAGTGCGTGGGAAAGGAGACGTGGGAGCGAGAGGTGAGCACGCACGGTGGCGGGAAGACGAGCGCGCGCGCGGAGGCGGGAGGGCGAGCGTGTGGAGGCGGGAGGGCGAGCGAGGGAGCGAGCGCCCATCGGCGGCAGCGCACAGGATCCGCGCGGAAGCCGCTCGACTCTACTCGAGTCTCCCCAACAGTGTTTCCCTCGTTTCTTCATGCATCGGTGCGCTAGCGTCGACCCGTTTCCTTCAGGAAGAAATCGTTTCTCCATTTTGTGCTCTCTCCTCATTAATTCCTTGGCCACATCAGCAAAATGTTGAGTTATCAAGCTAATTAATACACATAGAAACCATCATAAATATCTCATTGGGACTGCCCTAAGGGCAGCAATCCCAATGATCATTAATAGTGGTTTCTATCTCTCTTAAATGAGATGTCACCTAAGCCAAAAAAAATGCTGACATGGCAGATCAGTTAACGAGGAAAGAGAATAGAAAACATAGAAATCGTTTCTTCACCCAGAAACGACGTCGACGCTCGCCCCAAAGCACGAAGAAACGGAAAAATCACCGTTGGAAGAAATCACCAGTTTCTTCGTCGGGCCCATCTTGCTTGCCGCGGCAGCGCTTTGCCCGCCCTGCTCGCGCCACCCGCAACGCGCCTGTCCCACTCGGCCCGGCAGCGCCGCGCCGCCCATCCCGCTCGGCGCCAGCTACGCCGCACCGCACGCTCGATCCGGCAGCGCCGCACCTGCCCTTCTCGTGCCACCCGCCGTCACTGCTGCGTGGGCTCGCGCTCGCCGGCTGCCGCCACGGCTGCGCGCGCTCGCGCTGCGGGCCTCCCGCTCGCTGGCCGCGGCAGATGCTATGTGCGCTTGCGCCGCCTGTCCCGCTCAGCCCCAGTAGCGCCGCGCCGCCCGCTCACGCTGGCAGCGCCGTGCCGCCCATCTCGCGCCGCCCACCGCCGCTGCTGCAAGGGCAGCGAGCCTCGTGCTAGACGGCCACCGCAGGCGCTGCGCGCGCTCGCGCTGTGGGCCTCGCGCTTGCCGGCCGCCATAGATGTTGCGTGCGCTCGCGCCATGGGCCTCGGTCTCGCCAGCCGCTGGCCCACGCTCGTCGTGTTGGAGTTATTCCAAATTCACTGCAAGATATAGGCCGGGCTTCTGACGGAGCGAAGCGGAGGCCCGTAGAAGCCGAAGGCTAGGCCACCCTTGCTAGGGTTTCTTGGAGACCTGATTCTCTTGTAAGCCGCCACAGGCGTGTAACCCAAAACTCTTGAGATAGTGAGATTGTTGCTAGCTGGTACCCATGGTTTTCCCTCTTCGCATTGGAGGGGTTTTCCATGTTAAATCATGTGTCTCCGCTATGATTGATTTCATTTTACATCATATTTCATACGTCGTTCACAACAAGTGGTACCGGAGCTTCGGTTGCTGTAGGGCTCATGACGACGTCGATGAAGTTCGATCTTCCGCTGCTGAACTACGACACGCGGTTCTCGCTATGGCAAGTCAAGATGCGGGGAATTCTGGCGCAGACTCATGACTACGATGAGGCGCTGGATAAATTCGGCAAGAGTAAAGCCGATTGGACTCCTGAGGAGATCCGCAAGGATCAGAAGGCTCTCGCCCTAATTCAGTTACATCATCATAATGATATTTTGCAGGAGTGTCTGAAAGAGAAAACTGCTGCAGAACTATGGCTGAAACTGGAATCAATCTGTATGTCCAAGGATCTAACCAGTAAGATGCAGATGAAGATGAAGCTGTTCACTCTAAAGATGAAGGAGGAGGATTCGGTGATGACCCACATCGCTGAATTCAAGAAGATCGTGGCCGACCTAGTGTCGATGGAGGTGAAGTATGATTATGAGGACTTAGGTCTTCTACTGTTATGTTCTTTGCCAAATTCATATGCAAATTTTCGTGACACCATACTTTTGAGCTGTGATGAACTAACCGTAAAGAAAATTTATGAGGCTCTCCAGTCTAAGGAGAAGATGAAAGTTATGGTGCAGCATGACGGAACGTCGTCCTTAAAGGGCGAAGCTTTGCATATGAGAGGCAGAACTGATAACAGATCCTCATATGATAGCAATGATGGTAGAAAGAACTACGAGAGGAGAGGCTGTTCAAAGTCCAAGCTGCATGGTAATAAAAAGTTCTGTGTTTATTGCAAGCTGACAAATCATAATGTTGAGGATTGCAGAAAAGTACAGAATAAGGAGAAGAGAAAAAACAAGTCGGCTGGTAAGGTCTCTGTTGCTGCTACTGCGTCTGATGATGATTCTGGAGATTGTCTGATAGTGCTTGCTGGTTGTGTTGCTGGTCATGATGAATGGATTCTAGATTCTGCATGTTCATTTCATATTTGTACTAACAGAAATTGGTTTAGTTCATATAAGTCTGTGCAGAAAGGGGATGTTGTGCGGATGAGAGATGATAACCCATGCGACGTCGTGGGGATTGGATCAGTTCAGATCAAGACTGATGATGGCATGACACGCATGCTGAAAAACGTCAGGTATATACTAGGGATGTCTAGGAATCTTATCTCATTGAGCACGCTTGATGCAGAAGGTTACAAATATTCCGGTTCAGATGGCATTCTGAAGGTATCAAAAGGTTCTCTTGTCTGTTTAAAAGGTGATCTTAATTCTGTAAAGTTATATGTCCTTAGAGGGTGTACTTTACATGGTTCTGATTCCGCCGCTGCTGCTGTTACTAATGATGAACCTAGTAAAACTAACCTTTGGCACATGCGTTTGGGACATATGAGTCACCATGGTATGACAGATTTGATGAAGAGAAACCTGCTGAAAGGCTGCACTTCGAGTAAGATCAAGTTTTGTGAGCATTGCATTTTTGGCAAACATAAGAGGGTATAGTTCAACACTTCTATTCACACCACCAAAGGTACTCTTGATTATGTTCATGCTGATTTATGGGGTCCTTCTAAGAAGCCCTCACTTGGTGGTGCTCGTTACATGCTTACAATTATTGATGATTACTCTAGAAGGGTTTGGCCTTATTTTCTAAAACAGAAAGAAGATACTTTTGTTGCTTTTAAGAACTAGAAAGTAATGATAGAAAGACAAACTGAAAGGAAGGTAAAATTGCTTCGTACTGATAATGGTGGAGAATTTTATTCGCATGCCTTTAATGATTATTGCAGACAGGAAGGTATTGTTAGGCATCACACCATACCCCATACTTCACAATAAAATGGTGTGGCTGAACGGATGAACAGAACCATTATCTCTAGGGCCCGTTGCATGCTGTCTCATGTAAGGATGAGCAAGCGTTTTTGGGCTGAAGCTGCTAATACTGTCTGTTACTTGATCAATAGGTCACCTTCTATTCCACTAAATAAGAAAACTCCTATTGAGGTATGGTCTGGTACGCCTACTGATTATTCACAGTTAAAAGTTTTTGGATGCACTGCTTATGCTCATGTTGACAATGGAAAATTAGAGCCTAGAGCTGTTAAGTGTTTTTTCCTTGGTTATGGTTCAGGAATCAAAGGCTATAAATTGTGGAATCCTGAAACAGGGAAGACTTTTATGAGCAGGAGTGTTGTATTCAATGAATCTGTGATGTTTACTAACAGTTTACCCTCAGAACATGTTCCAGAAAAAGAGTTGCAGCGTATGCGCATGCAGGTGGAGCATGTTGATGATGATATAGGTGTGCAGGTGGAGCCTATTGATGAGCAGGATGACCATAATAATGATGTTGCTGATGATGATGCTCATGATGATGTTCAACAAACTCCTTCTATTTTGCAGCTAGAGGAGGAATTACCTATTGCTCAACGCAAGTCTCTTGAGAAGAACAGTACATGGGAGGTTGTTCCTTTGCCTAAGAAAAAGAAGACCATAAATTGCAAGTGGATCTTCAAGAGAAAGGAGGATTTATCTCCAAGCGATCATCCAAAGTATAAGGCAAGGTTAGTTGCAAAAGGCTACAGTCAAATTCCGGGTGTTGACTATAATGATGTGTTCTCTCCAGTGGTAAAATACAGTTCAATTCGTACTTTCTTGAGTATTGTTGCTTCACATGATCTTGAGCTTGAACAGTTAGATGTGAAGACTGCGTTTTTGCATGGAGAGCTAGAGGAGGACATATACATGGACCAACCGGAAGGGTTCATAGTGCCTGGCAAGGAAAAATATGTGTGCAAGTTGAAGCGCTCCTTGTATGGTTTAAAACAGTCCCCTCATCAGTGGAACAAGAGGTTTGATTCATTTATGTTGTCACACAGTTTCAAAAGATCTAGATATGATAGCTGTGTTTACATCAAGCATGTTAATGGATCACTTATATATTTTTTGTTATATGTTGATGATATGTTGATTGCTGCCAAGAGCAAGATCGAAATCACTAAGTTAAAGAAGTTGTTAAGTAGTGAGTTTGATATGAAAGATCTTGGTAGTGCTAAGAAAATTCTTGGTATGGAAATTAGTAGAGACAGAAAATCTGATTTGCTATTTCTTAGTCAATTAAATTATATCAAGAAAGTTCTTCAGCGTTTCAACATGCAAAATGCTAAGGCTGTTAGTACCCCTATTGCACCTCACTTTAAGTTGTCAGATGCTCAGTGTCCTAGTACAGATGCAGAGATTGAGTACATGTCAAGGGTTCCTTATTCCAGTGCTGTTGGGTCTTTGATGTATATCATGGTTTGCTCTCGTCTAGATTTGTCATATGCTATGAGTCTTGTTAGTAGATATATGTCTAATCCTAGCAAAGAACATTGGAGGGCAGTTCAGTGGATTTTCAGGTACCTCAGAGGCACAGCAGATTTATGTTTGAAGTTTGGAAGAACTGATAAGGGTCTCATTGGTTATGTGGATTCTGATTATGCTGCTGATCTGGACAGGCGAAGATCAATTACTGGTTATGTGTTTACTGTTGGCAGTTGTGCTGTGAGTTGGAGGGCTACGTTACAGTCTGTTGTTGCTTTGTCTACTACTGAAGCAGAATATATGGCTATTTCTGAAGCGTGCAAAGAATTAATATGGTTGAAAGGTTTGTACGCTGAACTCAGTGAAATTGAATCTTGCATAAGTTTGCACTGTGACAGTCAAAGTGCAATTTACCTCACTAAAGATCAGATGTTCCATGAGAGAACTAAGCACATAGATATCAAGTATCATTTTGTGCGTGATGTGATTGAAGAAGGTAAGCTGAAGGTATGCAAAATTAGTACTCATGATAATCCTGCTGATATGATGACAAAGTCTGTCCCTGTTGCTAAGTTTGAGTTATGCTTAAGCTTAATTGGTTTAATTGAATAGTCCAAGAGACTATTGTTGGTACCAGTGGTTTTCTATCTTTGTTGTTCAGGATGATGGGTTGATTTATGATACAAGATGAATTTGTCTCAAAGTGGAGTTTGTTGGAGTTGTTCCAAATTCACTGCAAGATATAGGCCGAGCTTCTGACGGAGCGAAGCGGAGGCCCGTAGAAGCCGAAGGCTGGGCCACCCTTGCTAGGGTTTCTTGGAGACCTGATTCTCTTGTAAGCCGCCACATACGTGTAACCCAAAACTCTTGAGATAGTGAGATTGTTGCTGGCTGATATCCGTGGTTTTTCCCCTTCGCATTGAAGGGGTTTTTCACATTAAATCGTGTGTCTCCGCTATGATTAATTTCATTTTACTTCGTATTCCATACGTCATTCACAACGCGCCGTCCAGCCCTTGCCTCACCGGCGAGCAGCAGCCTCTCTCCCTCTCACGTGCTGTGCTAGTTCGGGTTGGTCACCAAGAAGAAGAAAGAATAGGCAGTAGTCAGAGGAAGAAGACGAAGTTGGAGAGAGAAAGGAAAAAGAAGGCGACATTTATTACGGGAAGAAATCACTGCTGTGCAAGGTAGTTTCTATAGATAATTAGGCTCCGTTCACTTCCCAAAATATTTCCTCTGTCACCCGTCATATCGAATCTTTAGACGTATGCATGGAGCATTAAATGTAGGTAAAAAAAATAACTAATTGTACAGTTTGTCTGTAAAGGTCGAGATGAATCTTTTGAGCCTAATTAATTCATGGTTGGATAAATTTTGTCAAATAACAACGAAAGTGCTACAGGAATATTTCCCCCAAATATTTCGGATCTGAACACAGCCTTATTTGTTATTTGTTGACGTGTCCGTTTTGGATATCGTGTATAGTTTCTATCACAGGGATTGCCCTAATAAAGTTAAGGGCACAGAAGGTGGTGCTCCATTGAATTGTCACCAGAACTGTTCAATCAAGACAGCTCACTTGTCCGAGGGTGTGTTCACTTCGCGAAAAATAGGTGAAAAGTTATTGTAGCATCTTTCGTTGTTATTTGGCAAAATTTGTTCAATCATGGACTAACTAGGCTCAAAAGATTCGTCCCGACATTTACAGACAAACTATGCAATTAGTTATCTTTTTTACCTACATTTAATGCTCCATGCATGCGTCGAAAGATTTGATGTGATGGGTGGAAGATGAAATATTTTGGGTTGGGATAGGAAGTGAACGAGGCCCGAGTCAATGTATTGGTTATAGAGAGAAGCTTCAACCAATCTGATTATGGAAGAAAAACAGGTGAAACGCTGCATATTCTGGTGGAAGCTTTAGTAACGGAGCTTTGAAGTAAGACATGTTACTCCTGTTACCTGGGATAGGATACCTTCAGTGATAGTGTGAGACAACACTGCTTCATCAAGTGTGATAAATAGCTAATACTAATACCAAAGCATGTTTCAGTCACAGGATGACGTCAGAAGCATTGATCATATAAATGCACTTGTGGATGTCTTTCGTGTACTATACTAATAAAAACTATCATTGATTGTGGGTCTAATAAATTCTGTAATTGCAGTAGAAAAGATCTCTTTGTGTAGGATTATTACTATTTTGGGTGTGCTTCACTTGACCAGTTTAATTCAATAATCAACCCTGGTGCTAATTTCAAAAGACCACCGTAAATTCTTCAATATGGTATATTCTTTGACCTTCAAATGATCTCATATTGAACATTTTGCTGAGCCCTTTACACCCCAGATACATCAATTCAAGTATGCACATTATTGCTCCATATAATGTTTTAGTAAATGCAAGCCAGAGAAAGTTCAGCTGAAAGCTAGTCCACATGTTCTGATAGCATATTACTTTCTGTAGCATCATAATTCATAAGGACCAGGCCAGTCTGCAATTGAAGTTTAAAGTTGATGATTGACTTGATTGCACACTGTACTGTAACGACTGTATCAGCTACAAATCAACAATAGGGTCCATAACTCCATATTGGCATGGCAAATGGATCATTACTAAACTTTCGCTATTTTTCATTGAAAAGCATTAATCCCATTAGTACATAAATTTACAAGCTACCAAACTTCAGTTTAGGAGCATCCAAGAAGACAGAACTTAGTTTTTGATTTCAGACTTTGAAAATAGCCATGACGATTGTTACAAAACCTCTGTCCCCAGAAAGGTTCGATCGCTTGTACATTGTGTTGTGACACGTCTAATTTACATACAAGGCTTCACATCCATTCTTAACAATTGAAGTAAAAAGGATGTGTGAAATCCAACTACCAACGGCGACATTTCATCAAACATGCTATGGGCACTTCTTCTTCTGTAACGAGTCATGACAAGAGACGAACAAGAGGAGCGCCTACCTCTCTGCCGGCTCGACGCCAAAGACGCCGTCCCTCCGTATCACAAACTCGCACGACCGCTCCGGCAGGTGTGGCGCGAACGCCACTTTCATCCGCCTCCTTGCGCTCCCGCTGGCGCCATCCCCGTACACCTCCCGCGTCAGGAATAGGCGCGTGTTGACGCAGTTGGCCCAGGCGATCCCGAGCGCCGGGCTCACGCGGCGCCCCGACGACCACGCCACGGTGTTCCCGGCGGCCCCCTCCACCACGTCCACCACCTGGTTGGTCACCACCACCACGCACTGGTGCCTGTACGCCAGCTCCTTGAGCTTCGCCGATATCTGGAAGAAGAGCGCGGACCGGCGCCTGAGGTCAGCGGGGGAGGCGTCGAAGTCGGCGCGGAAGAGAGAGGCGATGGAGTCGAGGAGGATGAGGCGGATGGGGAGGCGGTGCGGGGAGCGGCCGGGGTTGGCGAGAAGGCGCTGGGCGCGGGCGAGGAGGGAGAGGAGGTCGGTGGGGGAGTGCGCGGCGGCGACGAGGACGTGGTCGAGGACATCGGGGCGGGATTTGGGGGCGAGGCGGCGGAGGCGGTGGAGGGGGAATGGGAGGTCGGAGTGGAGGAAGAGGGAGGAGGCGGATAGCGGGGACTGGGGCCCGAGGAGGGCGAGCTGGAGGCAGAGCTGGGTCTTGCCAGTGGCGGACTCGCCGGCTATCTCGGTAACGGAGGCGGCGGGGAGGCCGCCGGAGAGGAGGCGGTCGAGGAGGGGACAGCCGAGCGAGAGCTTGGTGACGCGGGAGGACGGGAGGAGGAGGAGAGGGTTCTCTGGGCGGGGCTCGCGCTGGCTGTAGGAGGACGAGGAAGCGGCAGAGGGGACCGTCGCCGCCAAGGGGATTTGGGGTTTCGGTCGGAATCAGGTTTTGAACCGTCGCGGGTAGTTCGTATTTGAGCGGTGCAAAGAAACGAGTAAAAGAAGGTTGGGCCTAGCCCAATCGTCTTTGTTTCCTTTTTCCGACTCTTTTTTTTAGAATGGAATTGCTAAATCAATTTTCAAAAAGAATCACCTTGTATAAAATATAGATCGAAAGTAATATACTTTCTCTATCACAAATTATAAATCATTCTAACTTTCTTAGATAGTCAAAACATCTAAAGTTTGACTAAATTTATATAAAAAATAATAATATTTATGATACCAAAATAAGTATTATTATATTCTTCATTAATTATATTTTTATAGTATTCCTATTTGATGTCATAAATTTTGTAATCTTCTCTATAATTTTGGTCAAACTTGTGATGTTTTGACTCTCCAAGAAAATTTGAATGATTTATAATTTGGGATGGAGGGAGTAATATATAACGAAGAAAAATGTCAAGCATAGTCATAACACTATCACAACGACAACACACGCCGTACCGTTCACCGTAGGATAAACCGAGGACGCTGATACGCCAATGTTTTTTTTTTCATTACAACGCACTCATAATGTATGCACAATTACATCCTTATGAACGCACACACGTAAATCCTACCTTTATGAGCATCTTCGAAGATTGAACCGGCAAATCCTCGAGATTGACGAAGTCACCAAAGGCGCCTCACTGTCGACGTGAACGTCGCCTACCACTGAAAGCACATGTCGTTAAATCCTAAAAGGTTCGCTCTCACGGAGAGTTATACCTAATATCGAGGTGCTACTGAGGTTCTTATAACAACTAGGGTACATGCCTTTTCGCCGCTGACACGCCAATATGTACCCATTTTGAAAAATATAATGCTCAGTGACTTTTAGGGTAAGCCTAGCCTAACGGGCAACCTCGAAATGAAATCGAGCACATTGCAAGTTTGCAACACGACTAAGCAACGTAGAAATTTGGGTGTGAGCGAGCTAGAAAAATGCCCGAATGGACTAATGGAGTATGGCGATTTTGAGTATCCTCCACAATCCTCCAACTAATAAGCAACTAGTAAACTAGACTTATAGCCTGTTTGATACAAAAGGGAATTGCTAGCTAACTAAAACTTAGTTAAAATTAGGTCTTATGCATCCAAACAGGAGAGCTAATAGTTGGAATATTTTTTTAACCAATTCTTTAACTAGGTGTTCACCAACTAGCTAGCTAAACACAACTTCTAGGTGCCGTGTCACAATCCCCTCAAAAAAAAAGGTGCCGTGTCACAATGTTATATACTTGTCGAATAATGATAAATTAATTCATGTCAGTAATAAAAACTCCTTAAGTTTCAAAAGAGAAAAAGAACGCTATCACTATTTCGTTGCAGGGACGCGATGGTATTATGCTACAGTTCGTATTAACCGTGGCAGTGCGAGTTTTCATGTCATGTGAGCGTGTGGCATGTGATGCTAGCTGAAATTGGTCAACCACAGACGAAGGCGACCGGTGAACTTTATCAGCAAGAAATCTACTGTAAAAGCCAATTTCTTCACAACAACCGGTAGACTATAACCAAGAAGTGCGTCGTCCGTCCGACGATTAAACAATTGCTCAAAACTTCTCATCCTGACCGTGATCCGTGTGCGTCAAGAAGCAGCAGCCGGACGGGTGCCGGAATGGACCTTTGGGAATTGGGAGTCAAGGCGAGATGAGAGCCCAAGCAAGAGCACCGCACCTGACCACCTGCACGCAACTCTGATCCATGAGGTTAGCCGCGCGTCTCATGGATGACCCTCGTGTTCGTGTAGGCGTGTAGCCACGCACGTAACGTAGCTCCATTTGTGCACACAAACGGTCGCTTTAATTTGGCCGCTCCTCTCGCTGTCCTGCGCTGTGTAAGCCTTCAAAGTGGAGCTATGATTCCCTAAATTTTTTTGAATTTAATCAAATTTATAAAAAAATGTAACATGTTTATACTAAATAAATATTACTAGATTTTTAACTAGATATTTCTTTATAATATATACCTATTACCTGCAGAAAACATTAATATTATTTTCCATAATTTAATTAAACTTTTGAAAATAGTATGATCAAGAGTGGAGCTTTTTTTTTTCCGGACGGAGGTGGTAACTGCGAGCAAACTTCAATGCCACTGTATATTTAATTAAAACGGTACTGCTCCCGTGAGGACGTTGGACACTAGCAGCGCCAGCTCCCGCCTGGACACGTCTGCGGCGCCCACACGGGCTGTGTGCTCCTCCGCCTACAGCGTCGCCAGCGAGGATGGACCGTCTTCCTCTTCCCCAGCGCTCCGCGCATCATGTGCTATGCGCTGCTTTAGGTGTCGGGCCGTTGGTAATCCCTGCAGCGTCGGCGTTGGCGTTGGGGTGGGAGTAGGGTGTTGCGTTTGGATGCAGGTGCCGGCGCGGGATGGGCACGAGGTGTAGGCGCAGGATGGAAGGCGGGCATGATTTGGGATGGGATGTGGGGGACGCCATATGGTGGGAGCTACGTCCGGACGCTTCCTGAGCGCCGAACATCCGGACGCTAGCACAACCGAGCAATTGCGAGGAGAATACATAACGAACCTCATCACTTCACACACTGTTTATACTAACACGGCACGTGAAAAGTTCAACTTGGTCGTGGCGGGTTCCATTGCATCTTCTGTGGATCGAAAGTGACAATTATTAAGTTTCATTAGAAAGAGACAAGATGCAACTATCTTTTAATTTGCAAGGGAATCTACCTTCTTCTTTTTTTTTTGACAGCGTGAACCGTGAGGGTGAGGGAATATATGTTGACTACAACTGGCGCCATGCTTTTGACGGTAAAAAAGATTGTGCTTCGGATTGTCCACAAGTGACATGGGCCCAGTTTAGTTCCAAATTTTTTGGCAAAATGGGCACCGTAGCATTTTCGTTGTTATTTGGCAAATAGTGTCCAATCATAGTCTAATTAGGTTTAAAAGATTCGTCTCGTGGATTTCGTCTAAACTGTGTAATTAGTTTTATTTTTTATTTATATTTAATGCTTCATGCATGCGTCCAAAGATTCGATGTGACGGGGAATGTGAAAATTTTTGCAAAATTCTTGGGGAACTAAACTGGGCGATGGTCAAAAGTCGTTACTCTGGGTCTGAGATAAACATCGGCGACTGCTGGAGCATCAACAAAGACAAACAACACGACCTCGCTCGCTCTCACTCACGTGGTGACATGAGACTGACGGACCAATCAAAATCACTTCACAGCGCACGCACGTTTCTAAAGGAAATAATCCTACGGATGGATCCATCCAAGTGCATCGATCGATGCTGATATTGTAACACCCCGGGTGTTATGAACTCGCTTTGCATCCGGTTTAGGACCTAAGAAATATTCGTAACAAGCTTCTTGGGTTTTTAGACTCGATTGCGTGAAATAACGAAGCAGATCGTATATGCCTCACCTTTATGATTAAAAGGAATCAAATAAATAAGCAAGTCCATCTACCTTGGTGTTTAAAAATGCTTGATAGAAATTCTAACAAACCAAAAAGAGGTAAGTGGTTTTACTTGTTAGCCTTGAAACACAATTGTTATAAACAAAAATAAAATACCCCTTTGTAGTACTTAATGCGAACGGAAGTGCAAGTCGAGTAGATGGAAACGTCACTTTTGTTTCGGTAAATAAATGTTGTTCAATAGAAATTGTGTGAGCTCTATAATTGGACTTGGAATTTAAATTCGGCTTTTAGAGCTAAATTGAGCGCATCCGAAAACCTAAGGACACTGCCATTTTGGCATTCGAATTCTAACAAAAAATGTTTGAAAGCATCTAGGCCCTGAGGTTTGGTTTCGGCAATTGATGACAACGCTTTATTACCATGACTAACGTGTGTTTTGCAGAAACTTTGGTAAGTTAGGTCATGGAGGTTTTAACTGCTTTGGGCACCATGGTGTTCATGCCCCTTGATGGAAATCGTTTCGGTCTTCAAAAGAGTGACGTCAAGATTAAGGACGGTTAGTTTCGGATGTCGAGGTGTTGAGATACATTTGGAATAATCGGTAGGATCTTCGTTTTTCTCTTTTGGCCGTACTATAAAGGGGGGCATGAGCGGGTAGCTTGACCTAGGCGAGTCCTATACTTAGGTGTGGTGCACACTTGTTCAACTTGGCGCTAGGCAGCTCTAGAATAGCTCAAAGTTCAGTTGGAAGCAACTTGGTTCAAGTTGTGACGCGTTTCGGAAAGTTTCGGGTCGTTTTCCCATGACCGGACGCGGTCCTCGGCATGACCGGACGTGTCCGGTCAGTACAGTTCCGCGGATAGGGTTTCAGCTCTGACGACCGGACGCGGTCCTCGCGAGGACCGGACGCGGTGGTCAGAAGTCGACACGTGTCACTTGAGGGAAACACCCGATCGGACGCGACCTGGGTGTGATCGGCGCGTCCGGTCACAGTCCAGTAAGGTCCAGAGACGACCGGACGCGTCCGGTCATCACCGATCGGACGCGGTCGCGCGTCCGGTGTGAGTACAGTATGCTCCCTACACGATCGGACGCGTCCGGTCGCCCCTGACCGGTGCGTCCGGTCACTCAGTTGTTTTTCGGATTTCGACCGTTACGAGCGACCGGCGCGTCCGGTCAGTTCGACCGGCGCGTCCGGTCAGCCCGTGTTTTGCTGAGTCAGCGGGTAACGGTTAGTTTTGTCTGTGGGGTGTATAAATACATCCCCACCACCTCTTTTAGAGGTCTCTTGCTCATTTGATCAGCTGAAAAACACCTTTGGAGTGCAAGGGAGTGCAAGAGCACTAGTGAGGATAGAGATTTGAGAATCAAAGCTTGAGAGTTCCTCACTAGCGATTAGAGAGTAGCAAGTGTGCATCCACCTTCTCATTTGGGCTCGTAGTGGTCAAGTGAGAGTTCTAGCTTGTTACTCTTGGTGATCGCCATCACCTAGACGGCGTGGTGGTGATTGGGAGTTCGGTGATCATCCGGCGGAGCTTGTGGATGACCCAACTCATCTTGTGAGCGGTTTTGGGTGATTCACCGCGATGGAGTGTCGAAGAATCAACCCGTAGAGAGCACTTGATCCTTGCGCGGATCAAGGGGGAGCTACACCCTTGCGCGGGTGCTCCAACGAGGACTAGTGGGGAGTGGCGACTCTCCGATACCTCGAAAAAACATCGCCGTATTCCTTGCCCCTTTACATTCAAGCATTTACATTCTCGTATTTACTTTCATTGCTTGTTTTACATTCCTAGATTTGCCATGCTAGACTAGGATTGGAAACTAGGGTGCAAAACTTTATGTCGGTAGACTCTCTAGGAACACAAGTAGACACTAGGGGTGAATTCCGGCTTGTAGGATTTATTTCTTGCATTTAATTTTTAGAAAAGCCCAATTCACCCCCCTCTTGGGCATCTTGATCCTTTCAATTGGTATCGGAGCCGTGTTGCTCCTTTTTAGGCTTTACCGCCTAGAGCAAGATGTCTAACGGGGAAGGACCACCTCCCACCTTTGAGGGGGATGATTTTCCATATTGGAAAATCCGCATGGAGGCGTATCTCGAAGCCATAGATGTTGGATGTCTTAGAGCCGCAACCCAAGGGCTTCCCGCTATCAAGGATCCCGCAAACCCTATCGGTGACGAGGAGAAGTACGACCGGTGGAATGCAAAGGCCAAAAATGCACTCTACCGGGGCTTAGGCAAAGATATCTTCAATCGTGTGCGTAATGCAAAGAACGCTCATGAATTGTGGGAAAATCTTTGTGCTCTCCATGAGGGAACTAAGAGTGAGCGTGAGGAACGCTATCACATAGCTTTAAAGAAAATTAATTCTTTTGAGATGCTTCCCAAAGAAAGTGCTAATGACATGTACACTCGCTTGAATATTCTTGTAGAGGACCTCAATGCTCTTGGGCTCACTAAAATGAGCCAATCGGATGTTGCAAGGAAGATCTTGAGTGTGCTTCCCGTTGAGAAGTATGGTCACATTGTCACGGTGCTTCACCAAAGTGATCTTTCCTCCGCAACACCGACTCAAGTATTAGGGAAAATCAATGCTCATGAGATGTACATGCATATCACTCCGAAAGAGGGCTCATCATCTTCCAAGAAGAGAGACTTGGCCTTCAAAGCTAGTCATGACAAGAAGAAGAAGAAGGGCCAAGCCATGATGGTGCAAGAAAGCTCAAGTGAAAGTGATGTTGATGATGAATCACTTGCACTCATGGTGAGAAAGACCACCAAGATGCTAAAGAAGCTCAACAAGAGTGGCATCAAGTTCGATGGCAAGAAGAAGAAATTCTTCACAAGTAGCAAGAGAAAGCCAATCTCGGAGATGGATTGCTACAATTGTGGTGAACTTGGCCACCTAGCTCATCAATGCCCTAGACCACCAAAAGACAAGTACAAGAACAAGAACAAGGGCAAGAAAAATGATTCAAGTGATGAAGAAGAAGAGAAGAAGAAGAACAAGCCATACAAGAAGAAGGATGGCAAGAAGAAGGAGTTCCACAAGAAGAAGAAGGGAGGAAAGACATACATTGTTGGTGATTGGCTCACCGACATTGAATCATCTTGTGAGTCCTCTGAAGATGAGAGCGATGATGAGAAAGAGAAGGTTGCCGCATTTGTGATGGGGTCATCATCTTCACCAATATCCTCATCACCACCTTCACCGCCTCCTTCACCATCATCGTCCACTACTCACCTATGCCTTATGGCCAAGGGTGAACGAAATGTACAAAACCATGATAGTGATGATGATGATGATAGTGATAGTGATGATGAATATGACGCACCTTCTTATGATGAACTTGTAAAATTGCTAAACAAATACACTAAAATCATAAGAAGGACTAGAAATGAAAATGATGATCTTCAAAATGAAAATGAATCACTCTCATCCAAGCTTGAAAATATTCAAAAGACTAGTGGTGAGCTTAGAGTTCAAAATGAAGTGATGTCTTCCACTCTCAAGGAGCTCAAAACCTCTTATAAAGAGCTTAAAGATCAACATGATAAACTTGAGAAGAAGCATGATGAGCTCATCACTAGACATAATTCTCTAAAGGACAAATACACCACATTAAAAATTGACTATGATAGTCTTGTGGTTGCTAATGAACTTGGTCTTGAGACACATGATGCTACTAACTATGTTGTTAAGTGTGATATATCTACATCATGTGATGATTTGATCATTGAAAGCATTGAGCAAGGTTCTAGTAGCAAAGGCAAGAGTGTGGTTGAGTCAAGCAACTATGATGATTATGCCAAGATCAAGTGTGAGAATGAGAAGCTTGCAAATGAGAACAAGAAGCTAAAAGGTTTGATGGCTCTTGAGAAGCAACCAACAAATGAGTCACTCATTGAAGAAAACAAAAGGCTCAAGCAAGAAAAAGAGCATCTCAAGACCGGCCTAAGCAAGTTCACAAGAGGCCAACATTTGCAAAGTGAGCTCCTCATGAACACCGTAATGAAGATGGATAGAAGTGGTATTGGGTACTTGGCAAATCAAGAGAAGAAAGCAAAAGCTCAACAACAACAAAGCGAGTCAAAGCCCAAGCCAAAGAGATGTGTTGAGTGTGGTCAAGAAGGTCACTTTGCTCATGAATGCAAAACTCCACCACCACAACCCTTGCCCAAGCATGCTAGACCTTTCGCCTTCAATGCTCATTATATGCTAAGAAAAGATTCAAATGGAAAGATGAAAGTCATGTTTTTGGGTCCCCCAAACAAGAATAGGCCAAAGAAAATATGGGTTGCTAAGTCACTAGTGGAGAAAGTCAAGGGCCCCTCTCAAGTTTGGGTCCCTAAACAAAAAGCTTGATCTCTTGTGTGTAGGTGAACTACAAGACCGGTGGATCTCATTGGGTTATGGATAGTGGTTGCACTCAACATATGACCGGTGATCCTCGTATGTTCACCACCATTGAAGAGAATGGAATATGTCAAGAGAAGATCACATTTGGGGATAATTCAAAGAGCAAAGTCAAGGGTATAGGCAAGATTGCAATATCACATGATCACTCACTCTCAAATGTGCTCTATGTTGCTTCATTGAGTTTCAACTTGTTATCCGTTGGGCAACTTTGTGACCTTGGCTTCCAATGCTTGTTCACACCAAATGAAGTGATAGTTTCAAAGATAGATGACAAGCAAGTGATATTCAAAGGCTTTAGATACAACAATCTTTATCTTGTTGACTTCACCTCCGAAGATGCAAATTTGATGACATATTTGTTCACCAAGACCTCACTTGGTTGGCTTTGGCATAGGAGGCTTGCTCATGTTGGAATGAACACTCTCAACAAGCTATTGAAGAAAGAACTAGTGAGAGGATTGAAGGATGTGAAGTTTGAAAAGGACAAACCTTGTAGTGCATGTCAAGCGGGCAAACAAGTTGCAAACACTCATCCAACCAAAGCTTTCATGTCAACTTCAAGAGTGCTAGAACTTCTACACATGGATTTGTTTGGGCCTACAACATACAAGAGCTTGGGTGGTAATCTCTATTGTCTTGTGATAGTGGATGACTACTCAAGGTATACATGGACTTTCTTCCTTCATGACAAATCCGAAGTGGCAAATTGCTTCAAGAAGTTTGCAAAGAGAGCTCAAAATGAATTTAAAGTCAAGATAAAGAAGATTAGAAGTGACAATGGCAAAGAGTTTGACAACACCAACATTGAAGCTTATTGTGATGAAATTGGAATCAAGCATGAGGTCTCTTCAACCTACACTCCTCAACAAAATAGTGTAGTTGAGAGAAAGAACCGAACTTTGATCACCCTTGCAAGAACAATGCTAGATGAGTACAACACTCCGGAGAAGTTGTGGGCCGAGGCAATCAACACCGCATGCTATGCTTCAAATCGCCTCTTTCTACAAAAGTTTCTTGGCAAGACCCCCTATGAGTTGCTTAATGGGAAGAAGCCGGACGTCTCTTTCTTCCGGGTGTTTGGTTGCAAATGTTACATCTACAAGAAGCGTCAACACCTAGGGAAGTTTCAAAGACGTTGTGATATTGGTTTTCTTGTTGGTTACTCATCAAAGTCCAAAGCATATAGAGTATTTAACCATGCCACCGGTTTGGTTGAAGAAACATATGATGTGGAATTTGATGAATCTAACGGCTCCCAAGGAGCAATTGAGAATTGTGATGATGTAGGTGATGAACCCTTGAGGGAGGCCATGAAGAACATGCCGGTGGGAGACATCAAGCCAAAAGATGATGATGACGATGTGCAAATTGTTGATCCACCATCTTCATCACGTGTGCCTCAAGATGATGACAAGAATGAGAGAGTTGAAAATGAAGACACTTATGTCTCTCATGAACAAGCCGAGGCACAAGCTCAAGATGTTGATGATCCCCATCCACCTCCTCAAGTGGTTGATAGAAGAAACTCACCACTACTTCAAGCACATCCACAAGATCTCATCATAGGGAGTCCTACAAAAGGAGTAATGACTCGATCTCAAAAGCTAGCTTCTTTTGTTGAACATCACTCTTTTGTCTCTTGCGTTGAACCTAAGAATGTAGAAGAAGCTCTTCAAGATCCGGATTGGGTGAATGCAATGCATGAAGAATTGAACAACTTCACCCGCAATCAAGTATGGACACTTGAAGAGCATCCTAAAGGTGCAAGAGTCATTGGAACCAAGTGGGTGTTCCGAAACAAGCAAGATGACCAAGGCATAGTGGTGAGGAACAAGGCAAGACTAGTTGCAAAGGGGTTCTCTCAAGTTGAAGGTCTTGATTTTGGAGAGACCTTTGCACCCGTTGCAAGACTTGAAGCCATTCGTATCCTCCTTGCATATGCATCACATCATGATATGAAACTATATCAAATGGATGTGAAAAGTGCATTCTTAAATGGCTTTATAAATGAACTAGTCTATGTTAATCAACCTCCCGGGTTTGAAGACCCTAGATATCCTAATCATGTTTATAGGTTGTCCAAGGCGTTATATGGGCTCAAGCAAGCCCCTAGAGCGTGGTATGAGCGCCTCCGGGACTTCCTCATTGAGAAGGGCTTCACCATTGGGAAGGTCGACACCACACTATTCACCAAGAAGTTTAATGGGGAGATCTTTATTTGTCAAGTATATGTTGATGATATCATCTTCGGATCAACAAATGAAGATTATTGCAAGGAATTTGGTGAATTGATGTCGAAGGAGTTCGAGATGTCAATGATTGGTGAGCTCACATTCTTCCTTGGATTTCAAGTAAAGCAAATGAGAGAAGGGATTTTCATCTCTCAAGAAAAGTATACCAAGGATCTTCTCAAAAGATTTAAGATGGAAGAATGCAAACCAATCAAGACCCCAATGCCATCAAATGGACATCTCGACCTAGATGAGGGAGGTAAACCGGTTGATCAAACTCTCTACCGTTCTATGATTGGTAGCTTGTTGTACCTTACCGCATCTAGGCCCGATATCATGTTTAGTGTGTGCATGTGTGCCTGCTTTCAAGCGTGCCCTAAAGAACCTCACTTAAGTGCCGTAAAAAGAATCCTAAGATATCTTAAGCTCACCCCAAGCATTGGTCTTTGGTATCCCAAAGGAGCTAGATTCCAACTAGTTGGCTATTCCGATTCAGACTATGCCGGTTGCAAAATTGATAGAAAAAGCACATCCGGAGGGTGCCATTTGCTTGGAAGATCTTTAGTATCTTGGTCATCTAAAAAGCAAAATAGTGTGGCTTTGTCCACCGCCGAGGCGGAATACATTGCCGCGGGGGCTTGTTGTGCACAAATCTTATATATGAAACAAACCCTCCTAGACTATGGAATTGTTCTTGAAAAGGTGCCACTTTTATGTGATAATGAAAGTGTCGTTAAAATTGCTAACAATCCGGTACAACACTCTCGCACCAAGCACATTGATATCCGCCATCACTTTCTAAGAGATCACGTTGCTAAAAATAACATATCACTAGAAGGTGTAAGAAGTGAAAATCAATTAGCGGATATCTTCACTAAACCTTTGGATGAGGCAACCTTTTGTAGGTTAAGAAGTGAACTCAATGTGCTTGATTCTAGCAACTTTAAAAAATGAGCGTGTGTTGTCCCTTGCATTGCATTGTATAATATGCCATGTTTGTTTTATCGCAATGCATTTAGGGCTTGGCTAACACGGTTACGATAACCCTTCTTTGGAGGAGTGAAGAAGCCTAACCGTGGATCAAACTTGACAAGCATCCTAGCTTTACCTTCTTGTATTGCATTGCATATGCATGGTTGTTTGTTTGGCGTTTCTTTTCGGTTTCGCTTTGAGCAACCTCTGTGTTCGTCCATGGATAAAGAGAGCATTTTGACGCTCCTAAAGGTTCAAAAACTTTATTGCATGGCCATACGTTGCTCCTTGGGTGTTTATTGCCTATTTTCTTAAAAATAATACTAGCCTAAGGCAATCTATTTTGAA
The DNA here is from genome assembly GCA_038087645.1 of Saccharum hybrid cultivar R570. Lineage (NCBI taxonomy): Eukaryota > Viridiplantae > Streptophyta > Magnoliopsida > Poales > Poaceae > Saccharum > Saccharum hybrid cultivar. The sequence continues at coordinate 459,641 of JAQSUU010000191.1, read as the reverse complement.
AAATTTGAGGGTTTGAGTGAGGTCACTCATATCGTGTTCCAATTGGTGTTTATTTGTGTCTTTTTGAATTGGAACCTAATTGGGAGAAGTCGCGTCGTAGTTCGGAACGAAGAAGGGCGAAGAACAGTGACCGGACGCTGGACCGGACGCTGCACCGGACGCAGTGATGCTTCACCACCGCGTCCGGTCCCGGCGTCCACCAGCGCGTCCGGTCATCCAGAAGACCAATTCCAGATCTAGTGACCGGACGCTGCACCGGATGCGCCGCTGTTGACCACCGCGTCCGATCCCGGTTACCACCACCGCGTCCGGTCATTCGCGTGAATTCCCGAGCTCCCCTCGACCGGACTCTGACCGCGTCCGGTCAGTCCTCACCGGACGTGTCCGGTCACTCCAGGAGCTTACTGGAGTGTGACCGGACGCTGCACCACCGCGTCCGGTCATAACGACCACCGCATCCGGTCATCACGCGTCGAGCGGATCTAACCCCTTCATATAACGGTTCGTCCTCGACCGTATTTTCTCATCCGCCCGAGCTTCTTCCGCCGCCGCCTGCCCTAACTCGCAAAATTCGCCGGAGCCGCCGCGTCCTTGCCGTCTTCCTCGCCTCCGGCAAGCGCTCTCGCTGCCGCCCTGCCCGCAGCCGCGCCTCTGCCCGCAGCCACGCCCACGCCTCTGCCGCAGCTGCGCCGCCACTGCTGCCGTGTCTGCTGGCCCCACTTGCCACGCCGGTTTCTCCACCGCAGCCATCACGTGCTCCCCCGTGCCAAGCATCCTCGCTAGCTCCTCGAATCCATCCTTCGGCCGAGCCCTGTCCTCTAGGGTTTGCCCTAACCCTAGCTCGAGAGCTCGTTCGACGAATTCGGGGAATCTCGAGATCTAGGTCACCTCATCTTGTCACCGTCGTCTCGTCGATCCGAGGTAGCTTCGCGTTTCGATTCACATCGTATCTCATATGCTTGCTATCTCTAGGGTTTTGTACCTTTTAGTTATATATGTGCTTATAGTAGATCTCTCTATTCCGTCGTTGCAGCGAGTCTGTCCGTGTGTCAGGGTGAGATCAGTTTGCTGAATCCGAGGCCAAGCCTACGGATACGGATTGAGGCCAAGCCTCTCGAGTGATAGTTCACCATCTTTCAGAGGTTTTCGGTCAGTTTTTCAGCATGGTGCGTTGCAAGAACGCCGGTGGTGCTCCTGGTGACGGGGACGACAATCCTCCTCGTCGGTCTGAGATTGCACATGGGAAGCGTATCAAGATCATTGCCAGAAAGAAGAAGAAGACACTTACAGAGGCAGAGATTGCTCAGGCCATGGCAGATGCAGCAGAGCAGGCAGTGAGAGGTGGCAGGAGCAGTGGCATACGCATAGGTGAGCGTCGCTTTCATCTAGAAGGTCGACAGCTCGGCACAGAGGCCACTGAGGGTACTGAGGATACTGGAGCTACAGAGGGTATGTCAGTTGATCCACCTCCAGAGGCCACAGAGGCTCCAGAGGCTACAGAGGACACAGAGGAGCAGCCAGCTCAGTCTCCACCACGTCGCCGCTCCACACGCGCACGTACTCAGGTGACTCCTAGGCCAGAGGGCCAGCGTCGTGGAGCACGTCCTCCTCCCAGAGCTAGAGGTTCACCCCCGGTCGAGCACTTTGACTTGAGGGGTGCTACAGCACGTCAGGTGCAGGGGTTGAGGTTCATGGAGGTCAGTCGGTGGTTTCCACCTGTGAGGGATCACAGAGCTTCAGAAGGCTTCTATACCCTACTTCAGGAGGATTTCTACAGGGCTCTAGTTGACAGCGGTATTGCTTTCCGACCACAGAGGGTCTGTCGACTTGAGTCACTGGTTGAGGTTGTGGGAGAACAGCTACGTCCGCACCTGTCTTTTCTGCCAGGCTTGTCAGATCTACTTGGACGGACAGGTGCATACTGCGGCAGATGGGTCAGAGAGTTTTATGCTTCACTATGGATTGATCCTGCCCATGATTTCATTCACTTTGCATTCCGAGGCCGCGATCACCGTCTATACAGCACCAGAGTGCGAGAGATTCTCAGACTCCCAGCTTCCGACACGAAGATACATCAGCTGTGTTTTGGTCAGACTCCTCCACCAAGACGCCCTCACGGCGGGGCAGTGCCACCTACAGACTTGATTCGACCCTGCTTCCGTGAGCCTTTTGGCGAAGGGTCTCGTCGCACGCCTGCCAGTTTGACACCACTTGCTAGAGTTCTGGATGCTATAGTCAGACGCACTCTACTTCCCAGACTTGGCTACAGAGAGGGACTGACTCGGATGCAGCTATGGGTTGTTCACCACCTCCTCTCACAGACACAGTTTGACATTTGGGATCTCATACTTAGTGAGATGGAGGACACCATAGCTGAGGGCTTCAAGGGTAATCGTCAGCTGCCCTATGCACACTGGATCTGCTTCATCATTAGATCATCCATTCAGCTACCAGCAGAGATCCGAGCTAAGATATCAGATACTACTACTGCTTTCCCTGAGTATGATATCCGTCAGCTTTGGGCTTCAGTCACTAGAGATCAGGCCCCAGTGCCAGAACAGCGTGAGCGCCCTGAGGTTCCTAAGACAGCAGCTGAGCAGGACGCCACAGTTGATGAGCTTGCAGAGGCAGAGCTTGCCGATCTTGATGCTCAGCCTGCTGATCTTCCTGAGGATGTGACATCTGACAACACTGATGAGGACTACCAGCCCATCCCCAGGTACCAGTCTCCTCGGTCTCACGACCACGAGGCCGGTGGCTCTGGTTCAGCCTCCCACACAGACCCAGCCATGGTGGCTATACTTGAGAGGTTGACCCAGGCACAGGAGCAGCAACAACAGCAGATACAGCGACAGGCTCAGGACACAGCTGCAGCACTTGCACAGATTCAGGCTCGTCAGGACGAGTTTCAGCGTCAGCAGCTTGAGATCCAGAGGCAGCAGGTTGAAATGCAGCGACAACAGTACGAGATTCAGCGACAGAGTGCAGCTAGTTAGCAGCAGTACTTGGATCTCCTGTGCCACCTAGTCACTGTTGGGGTTCCTCCGCCTGCTTCTGTCCTGACTTCTGCTTTACAATCCAGTGATCCATCGAGTCAGGGACAGCCGAGCTTCCAGTTCACATCTCCACAGCAGCAGGTTCTCCAGTCATTCCAGTCCCCGAGCTTCACGCCTATTCACACGGGGTTTACACCTTCAGACCAGCCTCGCCCTCACCTCCTGACAGGCACACCCTTCGGTGATTACAGTGCTACCTACAGCGAGTTGACTGGTCAGCCGACGCCCTCGCACACTACCTTTGCTACTTCTTCAGGGTTGTCAGCTTCAGAGGCAGCTATTCCTCCAGTGACAGGGACCGGTACTACAGAGACTTTTCCTTCGTCAGTTGCCTCGACAAATCCTCCTGCTATTGGCTCGCTACAGGCTCAGGTCACTCAGACGGATCCTCTTATTGCTACTACGTCAGTACCTGTTCCTGCCGCTCAGACCCAGACCGCTTCACAGCCACGTGTTTCTTCAGAGGGTCAGCCAGATAGCTTAGATTCTGAGGGAGATTCTCTACACTTCGTGATTACTCCGCGCACCTCGGCACCCGACACGACTCCGTCTGTCCCCCCGTCAGATCCTTAGATTAGTTTTTTGGCGCTTGATGCCAAAGGGGGAGAGAGAGTAGTTTCAGGGGGAGTTTTGAGAGAGGGTTTTCATTTTTTTCTTGTGTGCTACATTCATGCATCATGTTTACTTTTCAGTCATTGCATTCGTGTGGCATGTCGTCGTGTGATAAACCTTGAGTCTTAATGTTTTATCCAGTCGCAGTGTTAACACTTGTCACCGTTTTTAATTATAGCTCTAAGGTTGTGCTTCCGTGCCTTACTCTGATTTCTTATGAGCTATATCTGTATGTGTACTAACGTTCTTTGTCTTATCTTATGAGTACACTCTTTTGGCTTGGGGCACATAAGCTATTCCTAACCCCTTGTGCTTATTGTTTTTTTGCTTATGTGAACCATGCATGCTCGAAAACCTCAACTCAAATCTTTTATATCTTAGTGTTGTCATCAATCACCAAAAAGGGAGAGATTGAAAGCATCTAGGCCCTGAGCTTTGGTTTCGGCAATTGATGACAACGCTTTATTACCATGACTAACGTGTGTTTTGCAGAAACTTTGGTAAGTTAGGTCATGGAGGTTTTAACTGCTTTGGGCACCATGGTGTTCATGCCCCTTGATGAAAATCGTTTCGGTCTTCAAAAGAGTGACGTCAAGATTAAGGACGGTTAGTTCCGGATGTCGAGGTGTTGAGATACATTTGGAATAATCGGTAGGATCTTTGTTTTTCTCTTTTGGCCGTACTATAAAGGGGGGCATGAGCGGGTAGCTTGACCTAGGCGAGTCCTATACTTAGGTGTGGTGCACACTTGTTCAACTTGGCGCTAGGCAGCTCTAGAATAGCTCAAAGTTCAGTTGGAAGCAACTTGGTTCAAGTTATGACACGTTTCAGAAAGTTTCGGGTCGTTTTCCCATGACCGGACGCGGTCCTCGGCATGACCGGACGCGTCCGGTCAGTACAGTTCCGCGGCTAGGGTTTCAGCTCTGACGACCGGACGCGGTCCTCGCGAGGACCGGACGCGGTGGTCAGAAGTCGACACGTGTCACTTGAGGGAAACACCCGATCGGACGCGACCTGGGTGTGATCGGCGCGTCCGGTCACAGTCCAGTAAGGTCCAGAGATGACCGGACGCGTCCGGTCATCACCGATCGGACGCGGTCGCGCGTCCGGTGCGAGTACAGTATGCTCCCTGCACGATCGGACGCGTCCGGTCGCCCCTGACCGGTGCGTCCGGTCACTCAGTTGTTTTTCGGATTTCGACCGTTATGAGCGACCGACGCGTCCGGTCAGTTCGACCGGCGCGTCCGGTCAGCCCGTGTTTTGCTGAGTCAGCGGGTAACGGTTAGTTTTGTCTGTGGGGTGTATAAATACATCCCCACCACCTCTTTTAGAGGTCTCTTGCTCATTTGATCAGCTGAAAAACACCTTTGGAGTGCAAGGGAGTGCAAGAGCACTAGTGAGGATAGAGATTTGAGAATCAAAGCTTGAGAGTTCCTCACTAGCGATTAGAGAGTAGCAAGTGTGCATCCACCTTCTCATTTGGGCTCGTAGTGATCAAGTGAGAGTTCTAGCTTGTTACTCTTGGTGATCGCCATCACCTAGACGGCGTGGTGGTGATTGGGAGTTCGGTGATCATCCGGCGGAGCTTGTGGATGACCCAACTCATCTTGTGAGCGGTTTTGGGTGATTCACCGCGACAGAGTGTCGAAGAATCAACCCGTAGAGATCACTTGATCCTTGCGCGGATCAAGGGGGAGCTACACCCTTGCGCGGGTGCTCCAACGAGGACTAGTGGGGAGTGGCGACTCTCCGATACCTCGGAAAAACATCGCTGTGTTCCTTGCCCCTTTACATTTAAGCATTTACATTCTCGTATTTACTTTCATTGCTTGTTTTACATTCCTAGATTTGCCATGCTAGACTAGGATTGGAAACTAGGGTGCAAAACTTTGTGTCGGTAGACTCTCTAGGAACACAAGTAGACACTGGGGGTGAATTCCGGCTTGTAGGATTTAATTCTTGCATTTAATTTTTAGAAAAGCCCAATTCACCCCCCCTCTTGGGCATCTTGATCCTTTCAATGTTTAAACACTAGCCTCATGTTTTGGCGCTATTGTTTGCCCCAGGGCAAGTACTTGCGCATGGTGTATGTTACGGTCGCGTTGGGTGTCGCTCTACTCATGTAAAATCTCAGCGAAACGAGTAAAAATCAACTGAGTTCTGGCCATTGGGGCTGTTGGCCGCGGTCACCATGCGTCGGTGCGCTCTGGTGCGCCTGGCCGCGCTGAGCCACGCGCTGGACGGGTGGGGCCGCCTGTCCGTCCGAGTCGGCCATTCCTGGCCGTGGACGTGCTCGTGACCGGCCTTGCTAGCCCTGGCCGCCCGTCGGGCTGACAGGGGTTGACCTCGGCCATCTCCGTGGGGTCAAGTTGGGCTGCAGGACTGGGTTGCGTGGCCGGCATGTTCGCGCTACTGGCAGGGCATTGCGAGTGCCGCCCTGATGCCACGGTCGGCGCCGGTGGTTGGCGTGGTGCCTGGCCTGCCACTCGTTCACCTACCCTTCAAGACGCCGTTTGCCTCGGCCGTTCCGTGACGCGGCTACCCCGCCACCGCTACTCTGCCGCATACGTCGTTGCCGTAATGGCACGCCTTGTGCCTAATGTCGTGGTCTGCCCCGCTTCGTCCCCATTTCCTCGCTAACCGACGTGCTTCCTGCCCGCGCTTGTGCGGTCATATCCCCGGCGGCTGTGCCCTTGTCAAATCTTGGCCGGGTTGCTTTAAGTCAAGATCGTGGAGTGGCAGTGCGACAGCACTCCCATTTTTCCCCTTTCTTAACCTCTAGCTCAGGTGTCTCAGCCCAAATTTCTTCGTGCCTGAGTGGAGCTTAGGAAGCTAGCGTACCTGTCGATCCGCATCGAGCCTCAATTGTCCGCTGTCGCTGGCCAATTTCAATTTCCACGGTCGCCGGTCACCTCACCGCCACAGCAGAGCATGATTTGGAGGGGGTAAGGTCTTAACCATCGATGGCAGTCCAATTCTTGGTACCCCTGGGCTCTCCTAGGCCTCCTCTTTTCGGTGCTCACCTCGTTTTGGTCAGGGCGCTCGCCAATGGTGGGCTGACGTGACCATGCCGCGCTCAGTGCGCCGCCGCCCCTTCACTGCGCACGTGGCCGAAACTCCCTGGGTTCTTCCCTCACCAACCGGCCGCGCAGCTAGCGTCATGGTAAGGCCCTCCTGCTTCCTCGCGGTCCCTAATGCCTCGCTAGTCCGTAGGGTCGTCGGAACGGGCGCGTCACCGCCGTGGATCTCCGCTCGTCGCTGTAGGTCGTGGTCGTGTGGCTCCGTGCTCCAATCGCCGCCCAACGTCGATGCTTTAGCTGTAGATGGGGGTCAGCTCCGCTGTGGGGCCAGCGCGGGCCCTAGGCGCTCGGCGTAGCGGCCGAGTGCCGGTCGGAGCTGCGCCAGTGTGCGCAGGACCGGCGTGGACCGCCCGATTGTGAAGATAGAACTTCGCAGGGTGTTTGGTGCAAAGCACCAGTCTTTGGGAACAGTATTTCGGTGTACCGTTTGATTCACGAAATCGTAGGGGTTCTTTTGCGTTTGTGCCGCGCGCGCGTGCGGGCGTGCCAGCTGGGCCGTTGTCGGGCTGGCGGTGTCGCGCGCGGCCACGCTCCGTTTCGGGCCAGACCTAGGTCGTTGGGCTGTTTGGTTGTAGCTAGCCCTTTTCCTTTTTTAGCAATTTCCTAATTTAGTTCATAAACTAAACTTGTAAATTCAATATCTAAATATGTAGGAGTCTAAAAATTGTGAAACCAATTTTGGTAGGTTCCGAAAATCATGATCTACGTGTTAGTGTGATTGGGTCACATATTTTTATGATGTTCTTAGGGGTCCTCTAATTAGATCGAGGTGCTTAATATTGTTAAAATAGAAACTGTAGGAATTTTTGGAGCCAGGTGATGGTAGTGTTATCTTTAAAAATTTTATCATGGCTTCACCGTATTGTTATCGGCTCGTTGTAAGTTGTGTAGCTCCCAAAATAATTCATTGCTAGGATAATTACTGAGCCCTAGTTCTAATATAGATTAAACCGATAAAATAAGTAAAGTGAAACCTGGGGTTGTATAGCTAAATTACCCTTTGGAAAATGGCGCGTTACTTGGTAACGTAGATACATGGCCTAGTGCGTTAGCCGATAAGCTAGTTCGTTAGCCCGAGAGACGTACTGTTGAAAGGTCTTGATGGCTAGAGGGGGGGTGAATAGCCTATTAAAATTTTCTACAAAGACAAGCTAAACAAGTTTATCAATAAAACAAATAGCGAGATGCGAGTTTTGCTTAGCCTACGGGGTGTTTGCAAGCCACCTAACCAATTCACAATTCAAGTAATTGCACTCAACCGCACAAGTCAAACCGAGAAGATAACTACAACTACAACTAGCAAGCTACACAAAGAAGTTACTCTAGCAAAGCTAACTAGCTAGCAAATATAACTAAGAAAGTAATGCAGAGTTGAGTTAGGAGAGTTTCACCGAGGGGCGAAGTATTGAGCCAACCAATATAATCAACAATGAATACCAAGATAACCGAACACCAGGATCAATCAATCACAATATGAAAGTGATGACACAAAGATTTATCCCGAGGTTCACGTGCTTGCCGGCACGCTAGTCCCCGTTGTGTCCCTCTTCACCACGTGGTTCGGTGGCTAATCGGTCTCACACCGAGCCTCTCAAAAGGCGCCACAAGAACCTACCAAATGGAAAAAGGTTGCAATGACACGAGCAATATACTAATGTTGCCTTTGGCGCTTCGCCGAGGTAGGCACAAACCCCTCACAATCACCGGAGGTGGCCAAGAACAATCACCAACTCTTGCCAACGCCTCCAAACTGCTCCAAGCCGTCTAGGTGGCGGCAACCACCAAGAGAAATAAGAATCCCACAGCAAATCAACCACCAAGTGCCAACTAGATGTTATCTCACAATGCAAATGCACTTGGATCACTCAATCTCACTTCGAATATGCAAAGAACAGAGATGGCAACGGGTACCCGAAACCCGAGTACCCGACGGGTATTACCCGATAAAGAGGCGGGTATGGAATGAATTTTCTACCCGTGGGTATGTTATTGGGCAAAATCCTATACCCATCGGGTATGCGGGTACGGGTGCGGGTGCATACTACCCATACCCGCATATCCGCGGGTAAGACATACCCGCAAAAATAACTAGTCAGCCTCAGTTATTTTAGCGCATATAAATCATGAATTTGGCCCATTGAGACATCCACTATATTTCTAATAGATTGTCTTTGTTGTAATGATGCTAATAATATTTGTTAGCATGTTTGTAACTTGTTGGAAGCTTAGAATTATTTATTTTTGCATGTGACTATTTGATATTTTTAGATAATTTTCGGGTATGTTATCGGGTACGGGTTACCCGTCGGGTGAGAATTACCCGGCGGGTACGGGTATGGAACTATTTTTTTACCCGCATGCGGGTACGGGTAACCCGGCGGGTAAAATTTTGCGGGTGCGGGTACGGGTACGGGTGAGCACTACCCGTCGGGTATGTACCCGTTGTCATCTTGAGCAAAGAAGCAAGAGAGATGAGTGGGAGGGGAGTTGCTTAGCTCAAAGTGCTCACAAGTATGTCAAAATGTTCGAGAGGAGGAGCCTTGAGCCGGCCAACGAGTATTTATAGACGTACCCCTTCGAATAGAGCCGTTAGAAACTTAAACAGCCGAAATCGCGGTGACCGGACGCGCTGGTCCAACTGACCGAACGCGTCGGTCGCCCAATGGCTAACTCGCGAAGTACTGACCGGACGCGCTGGTCCACACGACCGGACGCGCCGGTCGCCCAACGGCTAACTGCGAAGCAACGACCGGACGCACTCATCGTGCAGACCGGACGCGCTGGAAACGACCGGACGCGCTGGTCCCGAGAATGACCAGACGCGCTGGTCGTCTGAGCAGTGCTCAACGAAACAACGACCGGACACGACAGTGCCAGCGTCCGGTTACAGTCCAGTAAGCTCCCTGAACGACCGGACGCGTCCGATCGTCAGTGACCGGACGCGCTTCGCGTCCGATCATCAGACTAAAAAACGCGCAGACACTGAACACTGACCGGACGCGTCCGGTCATCCAGAGACCGCGTCCGGTTCAGCGTCCGGTCACCTCTGTGACCTCCGTTTGCCTTCGTTTCTTTTCCGGACTTCCAGCGTAGTGGAAAATTGTCGTTTCAACTTCTCGAAAACGCCTGAATCCTGCCTCGCAAGCTCGGCGGGAGGGAGAGAGGATCTCAAACCCTCTCTACCGCTCAAACTCCACCGCCTTCGCAAACATGCTAACACCACCAAGTGATCTCGTCAAGTGTGAGTGTGTTAGCATTTTCACAATCATTTTTTGAGGTGATATTAGTTCTATCCAAATGCATATGATCATGAAATGCACACCTAGAGGCACTTAGGAGTTCAATAGCCACGTCATTCCCCTCTTTATAGTACGACTATCTATCCTATAATGTAACCACACCCACTAGGTGTCTTAGTTACTAAAACACAACCCTTAAGCATATACCTTTGCCTTGATCACATAGGGTTGCGTCCAAATCCAAGTGTGGCCATCATGATCACCATGTCCATCTTGCCACCAACCTTGGAATGTACTAATTCTCATATGCTACATACAACTTAGGCATAGGATTAGTACTTAGGCATTGTCACTAATTACCAACACCAAACATAGGACTTTCAACTGTATCTTAAGTATTTCAGTCACTGTTGATTATTTATGTTTCCATTGCATCCACGTATATCGTATAGGAACACCGATGATGGATCGTGGAGTCACCCGGAGGCAGCACAAAGATGGCGCCCTGATGATCGTGTCATCGTGGCGGAATGCTAACTTTTGGTTAAATCTTACCCAGGCAAGCCCCGGTGCATAACCCCTATCATTCTACACTTTAAATTATGCTTGTGCATTAAGTTTAAAGGAGTTGAATGAAACCCACTTACATATATATATATATATATATCTTATGAGTCTTACTAGTATGATAGGGTCGTGTAGCATGCTATGCTATAGGATTCCGGTAGAAGCCGAGTGATTGTCTGTCACTCGCGAGAGATAGGAATTATAATATTGTTACTATTATCATGTCACTAACACATGGAATATAAATATATATGGATAATTGGAGACCGGGCAGAACGGGTTGGATGGACTTGGACCTGGTTGGGCAACAGAGCGGGGCTCTGGTCGCATTTGTTCCGCCTGTGTCAATTAAGGACCGTTCGTTGCATGGACCCTGGTCAAGTCACAGATTTATTGTCCCGAGCATATACTTGCGTATGGGAGCGGGAAGACTTGTTTATCTCTTGTCATGGGTTTCGGCTCTTTCTGGACCGGCTTTTTAGGGTGGTTATATATATTGGGATGAGGAGGTCTAAGCATCATACTGAGGTCGGGCCTGCAGTGTCAGGGGCTTAGAGTCCGAGCTTGGACGGGGATCTGGACCCCTTGACAGGAGTGGAACGAGTTGGTCTTGCTTGTGCCCGGGGTACAAGCAAGGCATGTATTTTCGGGGCACCCAACTGGGCATATTGATTCACGAATCGCCGTTTCTGCGTGACGGTACGGCTTGACTACGCTCTGGCATCGTAGTAAGAACTGGTAGTGAAAAGATGAAGAAATGGTTTCTATTTGCTCAACCCTGCTTGATTATAGATTAGGTGCTTACATAGAAGGTTGGATAAGAAATAAAATACGGCTATTAAAAATAAGAAATTAAGGACATATCCTTAGCGCTGCTTCTTGCAAACAAGAAACCCACAAGTCAGAAAGCTTTGCATAATCCTTGGAGTCTTTTTTTCCCTCCTGACGGGTAAGTCTTGCGGAGTACGATTGAGTACTCAGGGTTTATTCTACCCTGTTGTAGGTGACAGGTGCTGATAAGCCGACACTTGTATGTGAAAACCTCCTGGTGGGCTCAGCGAGGATTTTCTTTGCGATGCGGAGTAGAGTTATTTATGAAACTCTCACCAAAAGTTTTATAAGGAAAAAATACTATTAACTTGTTATCATTTCTTGCATATAAACGTTCTTCATGTTAATGTTTAACTTGTCATTAAATGGTTTTATTTCCGCTGAACTCTGATAATGTTTTATATTCCGCTGTTATAACTACTTAATGAATTACTCTGATATTGTACTAAAAGTAATGTAAGAAATGATAAGGATGTTGTAAGCTTTACTCTCTCATTTGTGATCCTGATGTAAAAATGTAGATCTTCGAGTTCTCTCTTGCAATGTGCTCGACAGAATCGCGTGATTTAGTATTCTCCTAGGGGTACTTAGTGTCTAATGGAAGACGAGTACTCTTGGGAGGGCATTAGATTAGGCGATTCTGCCACAGACATATCCAGCCGCGCGCTGCCGCTGGCACGGGCGGGTAAGCCGCTCGCGTTCGTGGAATCAAAGATGCCTTCCACAACCACGATGGCTCCCACCGCCGCCATTGACCGGCAGGCCGTAGTCGGTCTCGCCTGGCCAGGTGCGCTACCACCGGAAAACAAATCTTGGCCGTACCGCACGCAGTGCAAGCGCACGACAACTTCTCAGCGTCTTCTCCGATCCTCGCCCTCTCTCGTCGCCACAGTCCCTCTGGTTAGTGGAGGGCAGAGTCGGAGGGCAGGGGAAGACTATGGGTGTTGCGGTGAGCCGGCAGGAGCTGCCGGCTGCGATGGTAGGGGCACGGGGAGAAAGAAGTCGGAGGTAGAAGAAGATAGGAGAGGAGAGGCGTGGTGGAGAAGATGGGTCGCGCGTTTTCCGCGCGACCCGTCACGACTTATTTTTTTGTCCAATTAATTAATGGTTTGTCCCACTCCGCTCAGCGTGTTTTTTCACGCCGCTCACCTTCTCCATCACAGGGGCTGCCTACCGTGGCCTTCTCCAGCGTGGTAGCGCCACACCTGGCCCCTCCCCACGCTGCTTCGTGCGCTCGCGCCATGTCACCATCCAGCGCCGTGCCCATCCACCTCGCCTGTCATGGAATGGGAGGCACGGGACGCCTGTGCGTGCACCTGGAGAGGTATGTGCCTGCACCTGCGCCTGTGTCCCCATCCATCTCGTGCCATCGGCAAGAAGGGGAGTCCTACGCCACCACAGTTCCTCACCAGGTAGGCTGTGGCCACCGGCAACGCTGGGTTTCAGACATTTTTCAAACATATTACAAGCCTATGTTTTAAGTGCTTCAGTTGTTTCAAATATATGTTTTAAGTGTTTCATATAAATGTTGCAAAAGTAGATTGAGATATGTTGCAATGGTTGTACACGTATGTTGCAAGCGTCAGTTCCCAATGTTTTATCTGTTCTTTTAGATGTATGTTGCAAATGTGTTTATCTAGATGGTGCATACTCCCTCTGTCCCAATTATCTGTCGTTTTTTGTTTTCGTGCCTCAAGTTTGACTCGATTTGTAGAAAATACGCGCAACATTTATATCTCCAAATAAATTTATTAAAAAACTAGATTCAAAGATCTTTCCAATGATACCAATTATGTACCATAAATATTAATATTTTTTAATATAAATTTTGTCAAAGTTGTTTCTCGGGAAGTGAAAACGACATATATTTTAGGACAGAGGGAGTATGTTTCACACATATGTTGCAAGTGTTTTTATCTGGATGTTGCGCATATTTCAATAGATTTTAAGTGTTTTTAATGTGTTTTTGCAAGTGTTTTTGACGCATGTTTCAAGTGTTTAATCTGTCGTCTTTTATATGTTGTAAGCGTTGCATTTGAATGTTTCAGAAGTATCAGGGTATTACACATGGGATACGCATGGAAAGCGGGACGGGCACACCGTCCCCACACGCGGTGGCGAGAGGGCGACGTGTAGGGCGGCGACGGGCCCGCTACTGGAGCACCGTCCGACGGTAGCAACCGGATCGCTTCACACACTGTTTATGTAACACGGCACGTGAAAAGTTCAACTTGGTCACGGCGGCTTCCATGCATATTCTCTGTGGAACGGAAGTGACAACTATTGAGTTTTTTTTTAAGTCCTCTCATCTACGTACAGCTGTAGTATCTGTTCAGATACAGACACACACCACCACACACGCACACCTCACACACACCTTGTATATAAACAAACCTACAACTATTGAGTTTTATTTGAAAGAGACAAGATGCGATTTTTCAATTTGCAGGCGAATCTGCCTTCCTCCTTCTTTCTTGATAGAGCGCATGAGCCGTGAGGGCGAGGGAATAATACGTTGACTATAACTGACGCCATGCTTTTTTTTAACACTTCTATATTTCAGGTGCGATGATTGCAGCCAACACTCTTGTATCACCAACTATACTATAAATAAATTGTTACTTTTGTGATTTACTATTTGTCTTGGTGTCATTGCAAATATATCTGGATGTATAGCAAAATGGATAAACCAAAAAAGTCAAACCGACTTATAATTTGTAACGGATGGAGTAACATATTAAATTTTTGTCCTTATCTTTCTATAGAAATAATTGCAAATTATTAATTGCCTTTGTTCCAATACAAATTAGATTTTGTCGGGTTTGTGATTTTGTCTAACAGATTTTTTATTCTTGGCACCGAAAATTGCAGATTGCGCCAACAGATATTACAACGAGCGAAATCTGTAATGGTAATATAAAATATATGCAACCATCGTCTGAAAGAAAATTAAAATTTAGACACTTGAATTTTAGCAAGTCCTTTTTTAATCAAGTAAGCAGGGAAAGACGGCACTTCACAGCGCACGCACGTTTCTAAAGGAAATAATCCTACGCATGGATCCATCCAAGTGCATGCATCGATGCTGACATGTCCAGCCGCTAGCACGGGTAAAACCGCTCGCGTTCGTGGAATCAAAGATGCCTTCCACGACCACCATGGCTCTCACCGCCGCCATTCACCGGCAGGCCAGCCGGTCTCGCCTGGCCAGGTGCGCTGCCACCGGGAAACGAACCTTGGCCGCAGACGCAGACGCAGGTGGGCAGGTGCAAGCGCGCGACAATTTCTCGACATCTTCTCCGATCCTCGCCCTCCTCCGTCGTCACGGCACCATATATATGCGCGCGAGCTCTCCACTCCCGAGTGCTCGTTCTACCTCCGATCCACACGGCACACCAACGCTTGCCGCTTGCGCCAACAACTGGGGCTTCGGCGCTTCGCGTTCCACCGACAGATATGACGCAAGGCTCCGACCAAGCAGGCGCCGGCACGCCCCCGGCGCCCACGTCAGCAGGTGCGGCGGGCGTCATGACGCTCGCCAGCATCCTCACCGTGGCGGGCATCCTCCTGCTCTTCGTCTTCTTTGCCTTCGGCATCGTCGCCCTCCAGTGCTGCATCAACGCCTGGGACAGGGAAAGCCAGCTGCAGGGCGAACAAAGCCGCCGCCGCCGGGGGCGCCGTGGTCCGCGGACGACGGCCGGTGGCAGCAGCGGTGGTGGGGTGCGGACCAGCAGGGGCGTCGACCCGGAGCTGCTGCGCTCGCTGCCTGTCACGGTGTACCACGGTTCGGACAAGGGGCGGCACCAGCAGGACGCGGTGGTGGAGTGCACCGTGTGCCTCGCCGAGCTCCAGGACGGCGAGGAGGCCCGGTTCTTGCCCCGCTGCGGCCACGGCTTCCACGCCGAGTGCGTCGACATGTGGCTCGCCTCCCACACCACCTGTCCGCTCTGCCGGCTCACCGTCTCCAAGCCCGACGTATCTCCTCCGTTGCCTTCCTTGGCTCTTCCACCCGTCCCGCCGGAGCCCGCGAACTACGCCACCGGCAACCTGCCCGCCAGCGTGCTTCTCGGGGTGGCTGGCCATGGGCCGTCACCGCTGGCGCTGGCTCCACGGCCGCCATGGTGATCGAGATCCCGGAGTTGGCCGTGCCGACGCCGACGCTGACCCCGCGCGACGCTGCCAAGTCACCGGGATCGGCGAGGCTCAGATCGATCAGGAGGCTGTGGAGCTTCGGAAGGCAAGGGGCGGGGGCGACTTCTTCCTGCTCCTGTGCCGGTGCCGGTGCCAGCGAAGGAGTCGACTTGGAACAGGGTATCAGCTAGCCTTACCATCGCTTTCTCGTCCCGGAGGCACCATTGCCGGCTTGCCGTTGGAACACGACACACGGGCGAGAGCAGCACCAATTTCTGCGCTCTCTGCAATAGATAGTGTGATGTGTATTCATGTACCATTTTTTTTAGTTTAGGTACATTATTTTTCTTTTAGATTTTACACTTTTATTCCAATATAAATATAACTAGCCCGCAAATAGTGAGGATAGTTTACCTTTTTTTCATTAAATTAAATTGTTTTTTAGTTGAAAATACCTTTTGGAGATAGTTTTGCTTGACTTGTGTTTGTAACCCGTGGTGGAACAAGCAACTTTGATTAAGGGGGGCAAACAAATATGATAACACACAAAGTGTATACTTCAAGAACTTCTCCAGTGCTTTTACATGTATATAGTTAGTATTCATAACGAAAAATATATGAATTGTTGCATCTTCACAGTACTATGATTAAAAATAGATGAATTGTCATGTTTTTGTGCTATACATTAAACCATTTATAGGGATATTTAACAGGGGGTGGGGGTGGCATGCCCCTGCTGGCCCTCTGGTTCCGCCACTGTTTGCAACTAGCTATCATTGACCAATCTTATTGTCTTCACGCTCCACTCTTTTTCTTCCCTCATTTATAGCCAGTGTCTTGTTCTTCCCTCATTTATAGCCAGTGTCTTGTTCAATTTATATTAAGTCAAAATTAAGGTAGTATTTATTTTCTCTTGATGAGCTCCTTCATTTCTCGATAAAAGTGTTGTCCAGGTCTTTACAAATTGTTCAGTTCTTTGATGCGGTGTAAACCTCAAATTTCGATCATCTTCGTATCTTTTTCTTGTGAATCCATACTTTGCGCCCCAACCGCCCCGACCACGAGTGACACCAGTGAGCTGTTGATCCCATACCTGCTACCATGCCACTATATTAAATTGTTGTCATCCATGCAATTACCATGTTTGTTTCTTCTTAGAACTAGCTTCTCGTGAAGAAAAATAATATATGAACGATGCCCGTTTGCTTGCGAATTACACACACGTGCACATCATAGAATCAATGGACCAAATGCACGTAAGATTTGAGAAAATATGAGTCAAATTTGAACCGTGACCATTGGAATCCTTTTTAAAAAAATTTAAACCTTCATGGCATGGTGATGAGGTTGGCACGCTGTGTCACTTTGCACGAGGGGCAGCGTGAAACCCGCTGCGAGACCCCTGCGTCATCGCTAAAGGAAGGGGGGGCAACCGCCGCCGCCATCGAGGGCCTGTTGGGCCGCCTCTCTGGCTGCCATCGCCACTCCATCTGGCGTGCGATGGGGGCGCCCGCGGTGTGATGTTAAAAAAGGTAGCAGCCGCTCCCTCTCCTCCATGTTCCTCTCCTCCCCTCACTTCGCCCTCCCCAAGCTCCCATCAACCGTCGGCAATGTGGGGCCTACGGGCGTCAGATCCGATTGTCCTTGTGGTTGCGGCCGGCTTGGCAGGCCTGTGGCCATTGTAACACCCCAGGTGTTTGGCTCTCATAATTGCACCTGCATTTCATAAGCATGAGCATCATTCCATTCATTTATGCATTTGTTTTGCTTGCAACATGAGTGTGCAACATGCTCTCTTTGTTTCAAAAATTGTTAGCTTATGAAATGTGAGTGGTGCAACATGAAGATACAACATGGGTGTCTCATACTTTGAAACATAGCAATGTTGGTAGTATAACATGATAAGATTATTTGTTGCAACAAGAGCTTGAAACATATGCAACATGGTGTTGCAACATTTTAGTTGAAATACTTGTTTTGTTTGTTTCAACCTATGTGACATTTGAAAGTTAGTGTAACCAAGTTGTACAGTGGTCAATTATGTCTTATCATACCTTAATCATACTTAGGATCATTACTGGAACAATGTTCATGTTGACCAAAATGCCCTCCTAAGTGATGTTGACCAAGTCTTGAGCTCTAGAATGCTTTAGTTTGACTATTTAGAAAGTCCAGCTTAGAGATCTTGCATGGAGATGCACCCTTAATCAAAGTTGTAGAGAATTTTATAGGGAACAAAAGTCTCAATATGGCCATCTCATGAAAATGGCTAGAACATGCTCAAACAGGGCCCACAAGCCAGGTTTTCCATGTTGTTTTCATACTTAGAAAAATTTTGAAGTCTAGCACTGACTTACATTTTCATGAGCCTGTCTTTGAGACCTTGTATCTCCCAATCTAGGCCGAACTAGTTCAAGCTCCAATTGACAAAGTTGTAGTCCTATCGTAGCTCTACAACTTTGCTGTTATCACCTACCACTAATTCGAGCCAGATTAGGAGATATGGAGGCTCAAACTTTAGCTGTCAGTCACCACCTTGGATATCGATTCAGTTTCTTCAGTCGAGCTGTGGCCGACCGACGCCAGAGTCCGGCCGCCGCGTGTCTCACCCAAGCGCGTGTAGGACTCCACGGCGTCGTGCTTGCATGCCTGTGAAAGTAAAAAGCCGCTCCCTTGTCGGGTTTTCCATTTTCTTTCTCCTCTTCCTCCCTCTATCATCGCTAAAGCGGACAACCGAGCGCTGCCGTTGCAGCGAACTCCGCCGTGGCCGTGTGCGCTCGCCACCGCACCACCAGCCACTACACCACGTCCACAGCTCCGCCACACTACCCTGCACCTCCTCGACCTCCTCGTTGCCTCCATCGAACCCTAGGTGAGTGACATTGAGGATGTCGTCACCATGCGGGCCTCGCCAGAGCTGAGCGCCACCATGGCCAGCCTCCGCTGGGCCATCCTCGACCCGCGCGTTAGGTGTCTTAGGTTTGCTTAAGGTCGGTGAAGCTCATACTGAGCTTGGCTTGGCCGGAGATGGCCGGAGTCGGCCGGCGCAGCACCGCCCGCTCACTGCCGTCTGCCACCGCCGCGGCCAGCCCTCCCCAAGCTGGTAGAATTAGGGAAAATGGGATGCCTAGGTTCGGGGTGGCACGGGGAGCACGTTGGTGCGTTCATCTTCGCTGGACAGGGTCACCGGCGGTGAGATACGCCGGCCAGAGCTCCTCCCCTGTTCGGGTGTGGATGACGTGCGGGCCCAGCATGTCAGTCGCGCGCGCGGAGGTGGGATGGGCGTCGTGGGTCGTGCGGGTTGATGGGCCACGGCAATTGGGTGAAGCCACGAGCGGGATAGCAGGCCACGCATTGGTTAGCCGGCCCAGTAGCTTTCAGGGCTTAGTTTTTGGATTTTCTTTTGTTATTTTTCACAGATTTGAATGCTATGTTGTAAAATCCATATCTCAAGCATTATAGATCCAAATAAGGTAATTCTAATTGTGTTTGGTTCTACGTAAAGTGTAGTATTTAGAAAAAATATAACATACATAGGTATTATTTAAATTATGGGATAATTAAATGGACCTTTGAAATGTGTTTTAAAATAGATGCAAACTTGTTAATTGGATAACTTGAGTTCTAGTGCTCCAAAAATTATGAAATTTGGTGGGTATGCTGTTTAATATCTATTCTAGCTTTGGTAAAAATTTGGATGCTATTCCTTAAGTAGTTTTCAAGTTATGTGGTTGTCAGTTTCTAATAGAAGATACTTGAATGAATTTTCATAATTTTTCTATATATACAATGCTCATGAAATTTGGTGGAGATTGTCCTGGTACCCTAAGGTTGCTAAGAAAAATATTGTTTCTGTTGTTTGACACTTTTCAATATGATTTATTAATTATGCAAAAATCAGCCTTTCTGTCTTGTGAATTTTGTGTAGGGAGTTTCTTTGAATCACTTTGGCTCAAATTTTTACAGTAGCCTCATGTTAGGGTATAGAATCCCCTGTAATGTTTGTAGAATTTTCTAAGCAGTTTTCATATAAGTTTAATTTCTCACTTAATTAATTATTTAAATTAAGAAAGGGATTAAAATAAATGACTTGGGTGAACATACCTTACTTTCTGGTGGTTTCAAGTCATGTGTGACCTAGTAGTATGATTAGTTTGGTCATAAGGGTAGTTTGACATATGAGTAAATATTTAATTTTCACATTTTTAGGTTATCTGGACAGCTGGTAGCATTTTTGTGTTTAGACCTTTATAAAGGTGTTTGCTAGGAATCTTGTGAATACCAATGTGGTAGTAAACTTGTTAGAATTGCTTGTGTCAAAATTTGGTGGCATTTAGCCCAGTAGTTTAGGAGTTATGACTGTTTAAAGTGTCTGTCCAGAAATGACTGCTCTCTGTTTGGAGAGGACAGATTTCTAGAACTTTAAGATTTCGACTAAGTTAACTTGGGAATCAAGTCTTGAGGTCTGAAAATAAATTGTAGATAATTTTATAAGCTTTCTAGATTGTCTTGTATCATATCATTTGGATGTTTATATCTCCAGTTATGGTTGAAACACCAAACTGCTGTCCAGATTTATGTGTTGCTGGAATGAGTTAGAATCGTGATAAGCCTAAGTGATGTTGCTCTTGTTAATTGTTTAGGTGCTAGGTCCATAACTGAGGAAGAGCAATTGTACATTAGGTTGTGTAGACTTAGTAAGTGCTTCTCTACCGGAGAAGAAATTTGCTCATGTTGTAAAGTGATTTGAATAGAGCAATAGTGTTACTGTAGTTTACATTGCATTCGCTAAGCATGTTGCATTCATTATTATGCATCCATGAGATTCATTTGTGCATTCATATAATAGGTGTTCCGGAGGGGGTGACACTTCTGGAATTCGAGGAAGCACTTCCGGAGGAGGATCAGGAGCAGTAGAGGGAGCCCGAAGAACCAGCCGACGAAGGAGTTCTCGGAGACGAGCTACCTGAGTGCCCGGACCACCACCCTTCCTCTTTCCTGAAAGGCAAGCCCCAGTGCATGCTGACCCAGTCTTTGTATATTTATATCTTGAGTACTTTTACTTGTTTACTGCATTAAGTTATAGGAGTTGAGTGAAAACATTTGTTGCATTATATCTATCCTTGTCCAGATATAGAACTTGAATCCCAATTAAAGTTTAGGCACGTGTTAATGCTTAGCCCTACTTAGTGCGGTAGAAGTCGGGTGATTTTTGGTCATCCATGAGATTTAGGTGAAGTGGGTCACGAGTGGCTATATTTGCTATCGTGGATGGAACCATGCTTAAAAATGAATTTGAGACCGGGCGAGAGTTCGATAGTGCAGCCGCAAGACACTTCACGTCTTGGGTGCGAAGCTATACCCGTCTGAGTCTTTTAAGGACCAATTTGTTGTACGTCCTTGAGTCATGTTGAACGCAGTCTAACATTTAGTTGGCTGGATAAGCCGTCCGACCACGAAGCCGAGTAATACAGTTCAGGCCGAGAATAGAAGGATAGGTCGCATCTTGGAGGAAGTAAGGATATGCTTGGGGACATTGATGTGAGACCAAGGGGGTTAGAGTCCCTATCACCTGGCAGAGTGTTGACCTTGGGGATGCGGCATTAGTCGAACCCGTGACTCCTGAATTATACCAAAGGTGGCTTGTATGACCCTGGTAAGGGCCAGCGTGATGAGTGTTAGAAATACCTCTCTAGCTGGATAGGAATTCGATTCGAATCGTCGTCGCTCCTAGTTAGTGAGCACTTGACTTGAGCAGCGGCAACGTAGATCTCATTAATTGAACAGATGGTTAATTGGATGATGAAGTACATATTGCCTCAAATTTATACCTGCTATGGTTATTATTGTTTACTTAATCATCATATGATTGTTTAGTACATGTGCTAAGATAGCTGATAGGTTAATGCTAAAAATAACTGCTAGTACAGGTTAAAAGAGTTAATACTACTTATGCTTTTCCGCAAAACCTGATATCAGCCAGCTCCACTTTAAGAAAGCCTTGCATGATCCTTGGTGTCTTTTATTTTCTATTTCAACGGGTAAGTCTAGCTGAGTACATTCTCGTACTCAGGGTTTATTCTCTCCTGTTGCAGATGACATGCTATATCAGGGCTTCTGAAAGAATTGCCTCCACCCGGCGGGTGACGAGGACTAGATCACTCGGGCGTGATCGTGTTTTAGTTTACTTCCCCTAATGCTTTTGTGGGATGTTGATCTATAAGAATGGCAATGGTATTTGAACTAAGTGTGTGTATGTTTATGCTTCTGCTACTTTATAAACTTGGTTTGTAATAATTGTGACTCCGTGGTGTTGTAAGTGTACTTCCAAACTACTTGTGAAATGTAACGTGTGATGTGTTATGTTGAATGATACGATCTTGGTTGTAAGCGAGTTGGTTTGAAATCCTTCATGGTTTCGATTGACTACCAGGATTATATGGGCTCAAGTTCAAAAATTTGAGCATTTCGGGCGCTTGTTTTTGTACTTGTACTCTTATAATTTGGTCGGTTCTGTTACAGCCATGGCCTAGTGCTGGTGACGGCTAGACCTGATGGCCGTCTGGGCGGGCCAGCGGTCGCGCGCTCAGGCTGGTGGTAGCCAGATCTGGCTGTGGCTTGGCGGCTGCCGTGCCCCCGTGCCGGGTGACGGCCGGATCTAGGGGTTGGGCGAGCGGCTAGAAGCTCTAGTTTGGTTTTAGATAATTAATGAAACCTATTGGACTAATCCTTTGTCTAAGTGTTTGATTAGAGAGAGGATGGTCCAAGTCCAAGGGTGGAGCAAGATGATGACCATGGTGATGGTGATGGTTAGAAGATGATGATCAAGGCTCCAACTAGGAAAAGAAGAAAGAGAAAAACAAAACTCCATGATGATCAAGGCAAAAGTATCAATAGGATTTTTGTTTTGCCAATCAAGACACCATAGAGGGTGTGATTGGGCTTAGAATAGATAGTCGTACTATTTAGAGGGGTGATCTTAAAGCAAATACGGTTATCTAAGTGTCACTAGATGAATTAACTCCATGTATTTGCATTAGGACCTTGTGAGTGCTAACATCCCTTGGAAAAACATGTTTGTGAAATGCTAACTCACGTGCACAAGTGATGGAACTTGATGGAGTTAACACATTAGCACAAGGGATGAAGAATGGAGAAGAGAAGGAAGTCATTGGGTGTGACTGGACTTTGGCACCGGACGCGCTGGGCATGTCTGGTGGCTAACCCTAGGCTCAGCCTGCGTGGCCAAGGCGACCGAATGCTGGCCCTCTAGCGTGACCGAATGCTCTGGTGTTACTATTCACTAGCAGGCAACACGAGCAGCAGAGGGACTAGACGTTGAGCGAGTCCGGTCAGGATGGACTAGACGTGTCTGGTCAGCAAAAACCCTCTCTAGAACCTCTCTGGATTGGACCGAACACTGGAGGCTGGCGAGTCCGGTCAGTTGATCGGCAATTCTAGTGCGAAGGCGATAGTGCGTGCGTTGAGAGCCATTGGCGCCCAATGAATAATTTCAAACGGTCGATACACGTGGTGTGCGTGGAGTGACCTTTCAAACGGTTGATACACGTGGTGTGCGTGGAGTGACCGGACACTGTGATCGGATGCGTTCGGTTGTCAATGCAGAGTCTGGTCAATGCGCAGAGACCGGTGAAAGCTCTATGTTTGGTGTTGGTAATTAGTGACAATGCCTAAGTGCTAATCACATGCTTGAGATTGTATGTAGCAAAGGGTGATTAGCACATATCATGGTAAAGCATGATGATCAAGTGTGGATGATGAAATACTTACCATGATGATGATGATGATGATGATGGAAGTACATGCAATCCTATGTTGATCAAGGCAAAGGTATATGCTAGGGTTCATGTTTTGGTAACCAAGACACCTAGTGGGTGTGGTTACATTGTAGGATAGATAGCCATACTATAAAGAGGGGAATGACGTGGCTATTGAACTCCTAAGTGCCTCTAGGTGTGCATTTCATAATCATATGCATTTGGATAGAACTAATAATGCCTTGAAAAATGATTGTGAAAATGCTAACACACTCGCACATGACGATGATCACTTGGTAGTGTTAGCACATTTACGATGGCGATAGAGTTTGAGCGGTAGAGAGGGTTTGGGATCCTCTCATTTTCGGGGAGTTGAAATGACTATTTTCCTTTACGTCGATGTCGAGACTTGGAGACGATGTCACATGGTGTTTCACGAGCTAAAACTTATGCTAAAGTATTACACATACTTAGTCTAGCTCATAAGTGAAAGGGAAAATCAAGCGGAACGAGAAAATTCATTGAGTTATGAGCGACAGACGCTGGCGCCGCGAGCAACAGATGCGGGCACACAACGTCTGATGCTAAACCCTAGCTAAGGGGGTTGGCGTGAGCGTGACAGACGCACGGACGCTCACGCGACAGACGCTGGTGTCAGCGTCTATCCGCGGTGGTGTCAACGACTGTGCGAGCGAGCGTGGGCGACAGACACGGCGGCGTGTCTGACACGCGTCCGACGATCGTGGCTACCGGCTCGGAGCATCAACACGCTCTCTAGACCACGTCTGTCACAGGCGACAGATGCTGGGTCGCGAGCGTCGGACGCGTCTGATGCAGTGGGCGCGAACGCGATGAATTCAAACGGTTGAACACGTGGCGACCGTAGGAGCGACGGACGCTACTGTGCAGCGTCTGTCGCCCCCGAAAATTGCCCAGTAAGGTTTCTAACGGCTCTATTCGATTGTGGGCTTATAAATACTTGTTGGCCGGCTCAAGGCTCACTTCTTGCACTCTTTGACATACTTGTGAGCACTTTGAGCTAAGCAACTCCCCTCGCACTCATCTGTCTTGCTTCTTTGCATATTCAAAGTGAGATTGAGTGATCCAAGTGCATTTGCATTGTGAGATTGCATCTAGTTGGCACTTGATGGTTGATTTGCTGTGGGATTCTTGTTTCTCTTGGTGGTTGCCGCTATCTAGATGGCTTGGAGTAGCTTGGAGACGTTGGCAAGAATTGGTGATTGTTCTTAGCCACCTCCGGTGATTGTGAGGGGTTTGTGCCTACCTCGGCGAAGCGCCAAAGGCAACGTTAGTAAATTGCTCGTGTCATTGCAACCTCTTGCCATTTGTAGGTTCTTATGGCACCTTTTGAGAGGCTCGGTGTGTGACCGATTAGCCACTGAACCACGTGGTGAAGAGGGACACAACGGGGACTAGCGTGCCGACAAGCACTACCCAAATAAAAAGAGCGATTTTTGCTATACCATTTGGAGTCAAATGATGCATCTCAATGTTATAAGCTTTCAGAATTTCTTCCACAAAATCTTGACATGGCATACGAAGACCAGCTGCAAAATAGTCACGAAACACAACACATTCATCAGGTTCTGGCCTGGGAATTGTCTCATTCTATGTAGGTAATCTAACATCAGCTTTTTCAAGAATTCTATTTTTTACCATCCACTGCAATTTAGACTCATCAAACAAAAATTTTCCAAAAATCAGAGACTTCGTATGATCACCACTTCGCCCTTACATAAATAAAGGGTTGTAAATAGTTAGGTCAGGGGTAAAAAAGTTATTTTATGTAAAATATGAAGGCTAGGGCCCTATAAATACCCCCTCTGACATGTATGGTATCATCATGAAATAAATGCAACTTTGCATGCAATTTTGCCTTGGATGAAATTTTTCTGATGATTGTGTGAATCGTGTCATTTGACCTGAACTTTTCACCCAACATCTGGCGCCCACCATTTGTGCATGCATCTAAAGATCTTCACGACCACAAGAAATAAAATGGCAAGACCAAACAAGAAAACCGTCAATGAAGAAACCGAAGACGAACAACCCCTCGAAGAAGACAGAGGTCTTACAAAAGAAGTCTCTCAAGCTGCAAATTCTTCAAGAACGACCGAAGCTGAAGAACAAAGACTTAAAGAACTTGAAGAACAAGTTTTTCGAAGGCAAAAAGAACTTGAAGAATGTCGTGCAAGAGCACGAGAAAAGACACTCAAACAAAGAATAGAAGAGGCCGAAGTTACCATTCGCAATTTAAACGAGCAACTGCAAAATGCAAATCATGAAGTTATGAATCAAGAAGAATCGCATCCAGCAACAAGAATCTCTCAAGAGAGAAATATTTAGAAAGCATTCATATCAATTGATACAAGCTCCCCACTATCAACAAATTTGCAGCTAGCTCAATAGCCTATAGGGTACAAGTTCAACATGATACCAACATTTGATGATGAATCAGACCCGAGGTAATTCTTAATGAGTTTTGAAGCCACAGTAATTGCAGGCGGGGGGACGAAACCACACTTGCAAAGTCACTTGTCATGGCAGTAAAAAGATCCAGCACAACACTGGTATTCATCTCTGAAAGCAAGATCCATACATTCATGGGAATAATTAAAGACAAATCTACTTGTTGACTTCTAAGGATTTCAACTAACTGTTCTTATAGACATAGATTTATTCAACTGCAAACAACAGCCCAAAGAACCTCTAAGTCAATATTACAAGAGATTCATTCAAATCAAATCTCAAATCACAAATATCCTAGACAAAGTTGTCATAATTGCAGCAATCAAGAGACTTCGGGCAGGACAATGTGCAACACACCTTACTCGAGAAAAGCCAACTTCACTGGCTCAGCTTTACGAAGAAATCTAAAAGTACTGCAAGTCCAATGAAGATTACAGAAAAAGAATTGAGGAAGAAAACAGCTTCAGAAATCAAAACAAAAGAGTAATTTTCAACCCCAAAGCAAAAACAACTTTGAGCAAAGACACTTCACCCAAGTCAATCAAGTTGAAAATAGCAATTCAACTACTGAAAACACTTTCTCACCTCAAAATCAGTACAACAGTCAGTACAACCAAAGGACATTCGAAAGAGGTGGCTTCAATTCAAGAGGAAGAGGAGGACGAGGAAGAGGAAGAGCACCCCTAAGACCAGAAGACATGTATTGCATCATTCATGGCAAAGGGGCTAGACACACATCAAAAATATGTCCAAAAGTAAAGAAAAGAATCGAAGAAATACAAGAAGAAAATAAGATCTCAAGTCAATCAAAAGCTGTCAATCATATGATTCAAGGCCAACAAAACTCTTATTACCCAATTCAGTTTGGACACTCCCAAGCAATGATTCCAGGCTCATCATCATATAGCTATGGACCAGTGGCAATATACGACCCAAATCAATGGAGGCAAAATCAACAACAAACAAATTTTCAAATACAGCCCGAATCATCTATGGCAAATAGCAACCCACAAGGGAACAACAAACAAGACAACTCTCCATCAACTTCAATGGCAAGCAAAGGAAGAATCATGACAATCATCGGAGAAAACAATATTGATCATGAAAACAACAATCAAAAGAAGAATTACTTTTGAAGAGTAAACTCTATCTCAACAGAAGGTCCATACAAAAAGACAAGATGGTCTCATCTACCAATCACATTCTCAGAAAAAGATTTGCAACTGAAAGACTATCCACACATGGATGCAATGGTAGTTGAAGCAAATATTGATGGATGGGCTATCTCAAAAATTCTAGTTGACGGTGAAAGTTCTGCAGATATTATATTCACAGCAACAATTGATGTCATGAAAATAGATCGCAAACTTTTAGGAAGAGCTGAGCACCCACTCTATGGCTTCAGTGGAAAGCCAATTCACTCAATAGGAAGAATAGTTCTTCCTGTATCATTTGGAATAGTAAACAATGCAAGAACAGAGCAAATTGCATTTGATGTGGTGGACATCCATTATCCCTATAACATATTTTTTGGAAGGGGAACTCTGAATGCATTTGAAGCAGTAATAAACTACTCTTACTTATGTATGAAGATGCATGCAATTAATGGAGTTATCACAGTCCATGGAGATCAAACCGAAGCAAGAAACACTCCTGGTCGGAAAAATGTTCATACAATCAAAGAAGAAGAGAAAGAAGAAATAGAAAATGCAAAGCCATAAGAAAAAGCTCAAGTAGTCGAAGAAACAAAGAAAGTACCCCTTGACTCATTAGTCCCAGACAAACAAGTAATCATAGGGACAGGACTTTCTCAAGAAGAAGAAAACAGACTCATAGAATTTCTTCAAAGTAATAAAGTTGTCTTCACATGGACATCCAATGATTTAGGAGGAGTCAGTAGAGATATAATTGAGCACAAACTCGACATCAATCAAAATTTCAGACCCAAAAAGCAAAAAATTGAGAAAATTAGCTGAAGAAAGAATACAAGCTGCAAAAGCCGAAGTCCAAAGGTTGCTAGATGCTAAAGTTATAAGAGAAGTCCAATTCACAACTTGGCTTCATTCAAAATCATTCAAAATATCAAGTACCAGTCTACTATGTTTCAGAAGCATTATTTGGATCAAAAGTATACTACTCTGAGATTGAGAAAATCGCATACACAGTTTTAACAACATCAAGCAAGTTGAAGCACTACTTTCAGACCCACAAAATCAGAGTTCTCACAAATTACCCTCTGAAAGAAGTATTACAAAGTTGCAGAACAACAGAAAGATTGGAAAAATGGGTAGCAGAATTATCTCAATATTTTATAGAATTTGAAAAAAGAACATCAATAAAATCCCAAGTCCTAGTAGACTTCTTAGCAGGTTGGACACCCTCCCAAAGTTCAAGAGAAGACAAGAAGCAACCAGAATGGACAATATATTGCGATGGCGCATGGGGCTTCGCAAGGGCTGGAGCAGCTGCAATAATCACCTCACCTTCAGGCATAAAGATAAAATATGCTGCAAGACTAGAATTTCAGTGCACAAACAACATAGCAGAATACAAAGCCATTTTACTGAGACTTCGCAAAGCAAAAGCAATGGGAATCCAAAGATTGGTAATCAAAACAGATTCACAAATTGTAGCAGGACACATTGAAAAAGACTACAAAGCAAGAGATCCAGAATTAGCAAAATACTTGCAATTTCTTAGAGATCAAGAGAAACATTTTGAAGGTTTCACAGTCAAAAACATCTCAAGAAATGACAATTCAGATGCAGACAAACTAGCAAAAGCTGCAGCACAAAATTCAAGTCTCCCTCAAGATGTTTTCTATCAAATCTTGAAATAAGCATCCATCAAAGAATTGCAAGCTACACCCAAAGAAGTCCATATAATACAAAGTGAAGACTGGAGAGCCCCAATTATGACTTACCTTCATGGGCACTATGAGCCTGAAAATGAAGTCAACAACATAAGAATGAAGCAAAGAACAAGAAATTACAAGATCATCAACAATCAGCTATACAAACAAGGAATATGTGCACCATTACTCAAATGTATATCAGTAAAAGAGGGAAAAAGCTATTATCAGAAATACACGAAGGAATTTGCGGCACACATCCTGAAGCAAGAACAATGGCAGGAAAAGCATTCCGTCAGGGATTTTATTAGCCATCAGCCCAAAATAACAGCAAAGAAATTGTCAAATCTTGCCATAATTGTCAAATGTCTGCAAGCAAAGTAAAGGCTCCAGCAATAAATTTACAAACAATAGAACCAACTTGGCCATTGGCGAGATGGGGAATTGACATCATTGGAAAGCTACCTACAGCACAAGGAAACCTTCAATATGCAGTAGTGGCAGTGGAATATTTCACTAAGTGGATCGAAGCTAAACCAGTGATAAACATGTCATCTTTCACAATGAAGAAATTTCTTTGGCAAAACATCATTTGTCATTTCGGAGTTCCAAGACACATAACAGTAGATAATGGAACTCAATTTGACAGCCAAAATTTCAGAGATTATTGTGAAAGTCTGGGAATTCAATTATGTTTCGCATCAGTAAAACACCCACAGTCAAACGGTGCAGTCGAACGAGCAAATGGAATTATATGCATAGGAATATCAAAATGCCTCGTGGGACTACCAAAAGGCAAATGGGTGGATGAGTTACCTAAAGTTGTTTGGGTACATAACACCATAGTTTCAAGATCAACAAACTTCTCCCCTTTCAAATTGCTTTATGGAGAAGAAGTGATGACACCTGAAGAGATACAATTTCAAGGACCAAGAACAAATATTGAAATAATAGATGAACACCAACAAATGATAAGGAAAGATTTACTAGAGGAAGAAAGAATGAAGGCGATTCAGAACCTTGAGAAATATAAAAAGGAAACAGAAAATTGGTACAATAAAAAAGTCAAACCAAGACAATTATCACCAGGAGACTTTGTCTTGAAAAGAAAAAGAAATGAAGACACAGTCGGAAAATTTCAGCAAAAATGGGAAGGATCATTCCTCATCATAAGAACCAACAAGCCAAGAGCATTTCACCTGGCAGACATGAGTGGAAAGAAAATTGATCACACATTCAATATTCAAGACTTACAAAGATACTATCCGTAGAATTTGCTTTTATCTTTGTACAAAATAGATTAGCTTTTACATTCTGAGAAATTTCAATTCAAATGTAAACGGCCTGCACTCTTTTTCCGCTCAAGGGGAACCCTTCGCAGGGTGAGTGGTTTTTTAACGAGGCAGTCTCCATTGTAAATTCTCATCAAAGTATAAATGAGAAAGCTAGTTTCCCTAAAAATAATCTTATCAATGGCCGAAGAGTATACTTTAAATATACTCATGTATCGGCAAAACACCTAAAGTAGGTAGCGTCATTATCCGAACAAGCAAAAAACGATGCTAACCTATCAAAAGAATCATAAAATATATTCACTAAGGTAAATTTCTTTGCAAAAAAGAGCGAACAATATTTCAAATTCACTAAGGTGAATTTTGACTCCAAAAATAAAGTCTGCATATTATCTTCACCAAAAAGAGCGAACAATATTTCAAATTCACTAAGGTGAATTTTGACTTCAAAAATAAAGTCTGCATATTATCTTCGCCAAAAAGAGCGAACAATATTTCAAATTCACTAAGGTGAATTTTGACTTTAAAAATAAAGTCGACATATTATCTTCGCCAAAAAGAGCGAACAATATTTTAAATTCACTAAGGTGATTTTCGACTTCAAAAATGAAGTCTGCATGTTATCTTCGCCAAAAAGAGCAAACAATATTTCAAATTCACTAAGGTGAATTTCGACTTCAAAAAAGAAGTCTGCATGTTATCTTCGCCAATAAGAGCGAACAATATTTCAAATTCACTAAGATGAATTTTGACTTCAAAAATAAAATCTGCATATTATCTTCGCCAAAAAAAGCGAACAATATTTCAAATTCACTATGGTGAATTTTAACTTCAAAAACGAAGTCTGTATATTATCTTCACCAAAAAGAGCGAACAATATTTCAAATTCACAAAGGAGAATTTTGACTTCAAAAATGAAGTCTGCATATTATCTTCGCCAAAAAGAGCGAACAATATTTCAAATTCACTAAGGTGAATTTTGACTTCAGAAAAAAAAAGTCTACATGTTATCTTCGTAAAAAAGAGCGAACAATATTTTAAATTCACTAAAGTGAATTTTGATTTAAAAAATGAAGTCCGCATGTTATCTTCGTCAAAAAGAGCGAACAATATTTCAAATTCACTATAGTGAATTTTGACTTAAAAAATTAAGTTCGCATGTTATCTTCGCCAGAAAGATCGAATAATATTTTCAAATTTACTAAGGTAAAATTTAACTTTAAAAATGAAGTCAGGTAAATTTTGACTTCAAAGTGAAATTTGATTTCAGAAAATATAAAGTCAATTCATCGCCTTCGCTTAAAAAGTAAGGGGACGGTGTTTTCAAATTTACCTAAAGTGAAATTTGATTTCAGAAAATACGAAGTCAATTCATCGCCTTCGCTTAAAAAGTAAGGGGACGGTGTTTTCAAATTTATCAAAAGTGAAATTTGATTTCAGAAAATACGAAGTCAATTCATCGCCTTCGCTTAAAAAGTAAGGGGACTGTGTTTTCAAATTTACCTAAAGTGAAAATTGATTTCAGAAAATACGAAGTCAATTCATCGCCTTCGCTTAAAAAGTAAGGGGACAGTGTTTTCAATTTTACCTAAAGTGAAATTTGATTTCAGAAAATACGAAGTCAATTCATCGCCTTCGCTTAAAAAGTGAGGGGACGATGTTTTTAAAATTACTAAGGCAAAATTTGATTTCATAAAATACGAAGTCTAGGCATTGCCTTCATTAGAGAACGATATTTTCAGATTCACCAAGGAAAAATCTGACTTCACCAAATACGAAGTCAACACACTGCCTTCACTTAAGACTATGTCTTCACAAAATAACAAAGTATATGAGCTGCCTTCATAAAAATAAAAAGCTGCGTTTCGCCCTCGCTAAAAAATAAGGGAACATCATTCATTTCACTTAATAAATCATATTACATAAAAATGTCTGCACAGATACACACATAAAAAAAATTTATTGTGTAAACAAATATACATATCAAATATTTTCTGAAGCAACAATAGCTGCTGCTTCATTAATCAAATCTTCAACACCTCTATCTAAAACTTGATCTACCTCCAAACTAAGATAGTCTTCGAAAATAAAGCTCGGCGAAGCACTTGAACACGAAGACTGAAAACATACAAGGAAAATGCCATGAAAATTCGCTTTACAAATGTCTCCACATCACAACAAAAGCATAAATACCTGAGAAAATTTGCTGCAATCAACAACACGAGACAAACATCTCCCATTTTCAACAATAGAGAAATCAGTCTCAAATTCTAGAAACAATCACGTTCAATCAGGAAATATATATAAAAAATATATATATATATATATATATATATATATATATATATATATATATATATATATATATATATATATATATATATATATATATATATAAAAACACAAACAGAAAAATTTATATTTGCTTACGTTTCACAAACACATCAAAAGAAGATTTTGCTTCTTCAGTAGCATACTCCAACCATAAAGTAGGCTCAACAACAAAGTTACCTTTACACATTAACAAGGGCATAACCATAACTCCATCCTATCCAAAGTACAACATTTACAAAAACGTTAAAGGATTATCAAAACCTCACCCCTCGAAGCCAAAATCTAAACTACGACAAACTAAAGTACATGATCACGAGCATCATCGTCCCTCGCCCTCTCTTGTTCAATTCTATCTTGCCTCCTCTCTGCCTCCATATCAGAAGCAATTCTCTTTTCAAACTGCTACAAAATAAAATAAAACAACAGATAAGAAAAAAAAACACAAGGAAAAAACAACAAATCAAAAATCACATATAGATAACATATTTTTTCCATCTTTTGCTTAGCTTTCATGAAGGCATGCTCCCTTCCACCTTGGTTCTAGTATTCATGAAAATACTTCTTGCAAAGCATTTAAGTACGAGAAAAAACTTGATTAAGAGTTTTCACTAACGGAAACTTGTAACTTTTATCATACAGTTTCTCATACAAGGGATCATTAGCCTCCTTCATCAAGTGAAAAACGACACGACTTAAATACATACAGCTTAAATCAGCAGAAGTCTGTAAAACAGTAGGCAAATCTTCATATTGGCGACAAAGCCAAGCAAAGAACGGATCGAATTCTCCAACGTCCCAACAAGGATCTTCTGGCTTCGCACCAAATTTATCATAGCAATTTTTGTAAAGTTCCCACAAGCGATTGCACTTATTATGAAAATTCTGATCCTTTTCAAGAGATTTTTTCTCAAGATAATTTTTCTCTCTCACAACTTTCTCAATATCTTTCTTCAAATTATTGTATTCTTCAGTCTTCGCTTCAAGTTTAGCTCCAACAGAAATACATCTAGACTCCATATTATGAAGAGCTTCAACTGTCTCTATTCTTTCTTTCTCCTTAGCAGCAAGTTGAGATTTCAGAGAATTAATCTCTTCAACCAAACTTTTTTCACGAAGTGTAACATTTTTTGCATCATCTTCAGTTGACTTACGCAAACTCCTTTGCAAAAGTGCATTCTACATGCGAAGTCAAAAATATATTACAAATCGAAATAACAAATCTAAAATAAAATTTACGCAATAAAGATGAACATTCAAAGTGATCCAACCTTGTAAATCACGGAAACACTGGCATCTGTCAACTCAAGCGAAGATTTACCAACAAGTTCGGCCTCCGCATCAGGAACTGCGAAGGCATCATCAATGCACTTTGACAATTTTAATTCTGGTTTCTTCGGCATAATACAAAGTTTGTCCAAACCAATCCCAATAAATTTAAAAGTATCTAAGTTCACACCTTGAGCCTGACAGTACTCCATACAACGTTTATAAGCTTCAAGATTTACACCATCAGGAACTATTTCCAAAACTTCAGCTGGAGTCGCAGGTTCCTAGGCAACTTCTTTCATCTTTCCAATATCAACAGTTGCCTCCCTCTGAGAAGAAGAATCAGGAAAAAATTTCTCTGCGAAGACAAACAGCAAGAATTAAAAGAAGACAAACAAAACAAAAATACGCAAAGTAAAAAAATCAAATCACCTGTAGAAACACCCTTTTTAAGCTGGAAGGACACCCTCTCACCAGTAATCACATTGATAGTAGACTCAGAAAGACGAGAAACACGGTCATGTTCAGCCTCCTCGTCATGAACTTCATCATCAGATTCATCAAAATCAAGGGCGAGAGTTGTGGTACCCTTAATTCTTTGTGCCTTCGCGCCAGGCACAACAACTTCAGAAGCACCCTTTTCACCAACAATTGTAGCATCTTGTTCTACCCGCAAAACATTCTCTAAAACTTCACAACCTAAATTAGCACCTCCAGACAAAATTACAGCTTCAATCTCATCACCAAAATTTTCTGGCTCATCCCGGGGAGTTTCAACAGAAAATCTTTGAGAGGATGGCCCAGCAGTCTCCTGCGAAGCCAACACCTCACCTTCTTCTTGTGAACCACCAACAGTGGCGGCCACATTAACCGAAGAAGAAACCAGATTAACTGGATCAGAAACAATATCTTCGCCAACATTTTGTTGTGACGAAGTCAAAATAGCTTCAGCAACACCACTATGGGAAATGTTGGCCATCAAATTCTGAAAATAGTTATCAAGTGGAGTCAACATAGGAGGAGTCAACCCACCAGAATCAAAAACTAAACTAAACATTCTCACCTCATCATCACAAGACATTTTCTTCAAAGCTTCATCAACAAAACTTTCTGACAATTCAGAATCAGAAAAATCAGCAGTCTTCGTCTTCTTCTTTGAAACTTTTTTAGTAAGCGAAGGCCCACCCCTCTTTTTCCTAGTAACATTATCGATACTAGGCTTTACACTTCTAGCATAAGCAGGAGCTGACCTTTCACCATATTCTATCTGAGCAATATCAAAAACTCTATTCAATCTCTTGTAATCTAAACCAAGGATTTTATCCATCAGATCCTTTTCTTTCTTTAGAAATTTCCCAAGAATTTCAATGGCTTTAATTTCAACAGCAGAAACAAATTCTTTGTCTTTGGTATATTTCTTTGGATGAAAAACTTCATTATCTGGAAAGATATAGGTTTTCCCTCTAACAACCTTTTCATGAAATCGAACAAAGCTCCAACCTTTCTTCAAATGCAAAATCCGAGCAGCAATATACTCTTCGCAAAGATCTCGAGCACTTTGCATACTTGCAGCAAGCTTATAAAACTTCTCACAAGATTTAGAACTTCTTGAACTTTGAAATTCAGGTTTACAGTCAAAACTGTTCTTGTTCATCATTGCAGCCAAAGGATATCTTCTAACAACCCTGTTAGCTTCATTCTTCTCTTCGACCAAAGGAACTTTATGACAAAACCAAAATCGATACCAATTTTAAACCCACTTATTTTTCGAAACAGGAGCTATCTGTTTAGCACCACGAGCTGGCTTAAAACTGCAACATCCAAAATATTTGATGACACTTTTTCCATCAACCATTTTACTCCGAAATTGAGTATGCATCTCATGAATAGAGCAAAAAGCTCCAATATCCAGATTTCCTCTCTGAGATTTCACTGCCCAAATAAAAAGAGCGATTTTTGCTATACCATTTGGAGTCAAATGATGCATCTCAATGTTATAAGCTTTCAGAATTTCTTCCACAAAATCTTGACATGGCATATGAAGACCAGCCGCAAAATAGTCACGAAACACAACACATTTATCAGGTTCTGGCCTGGGAATTATCTCATTCTGTGTAGGTAATCTAACATCAGTTTTTTTAAGCATTCTATTTTTTACCATCCACTGCAATTCAGACTCATCAAACAAAGATTTTCCAAAAATCAGAGACTTCGTATCATCACCAACAAGTTCTGACTCCGATGCAGAAACATTAGATAGATCTTCACCAGAAACAAAATGCTCAGATTCAGCAAGCGAATTCTCAGAAACATTCTTCTCCATGTCTGACATCTAAAAACAAAATATATATATATACAAAACAATATATAAACACAAATAAGCATATTAAAGTACAAAACATATATATATATATATATATATATATATATATATATATATATATATATATATATATATATATATATATATAATAACTTCAGAAAAATTACCTTCACAACAAAAGAAGAAGCGAAAGAATAAAGTGACTTCGACGAAAATTGACTTCGCGGAAACTTAAAATGTCAGCAACACCTCCCCGTCTTCGATCGCGTACCCTGAAGAGGGGAACACATCGCAGTATATATAGGCGGCTTCGGAAAATAACCGTTACAAATACTGTTCATAGCATAACGGTCATAAACGGCCAACTCCAAAGTTCGGGACGGTGTTTTTTGTGACTTTGCTTCATAAAATTCAAAATTCATGAATTTTAGACCTTTGGAGTAGGACTTCATTCGCGAGGGGCTACTGTTGGGAAATTAACTCCGTCCAAAAAACTCAAGCCCAAACTTTGGAGTATAAAAGATATAAAAATATTCTGATAAAATTCACTTGTAGGAAAAAATACAGCGAATAATGTATTTTGACTTCGTCGCTATGAATTCAACTTCGCATATCGACTTCGTCGCCAAGAATTCGACTTCGTCGTCAATAATTCAACTTCGCATATTGACTTCGTCGTCAAGAATTCAACTTCGCCTATCAACTTCGTCGTCAAGAATTTAACTTCGCATATCGACTTCGTCGTCAAGAATTCAACTTCGCCTATCAACTTCGTCGTCAGAAATTCAACTTCGTCTGTCGACTTTATCGTCAAGAATTCAACTTCGCTGGACAGAGAAGTGGACAAGAAACATAAGATAATCTGAAGAAAACAAATTCATTGAAGGAAAAGAGGATTGAATGCGAAAAAGAAGACTGAATTAGGAGAAAATGACCACTTCGCCTTTACGTAAATAAAGAGTTGTAAATAGTTAGGTCAGGGGTAAAAAAGTCATTTTATGTAAAATACGAAGGCTAGGGCCCTATAAATACCCCCTCTGACATGTATGGTATCATTATGAAATAAATGCAACTTTGCATGCAATTTTGCCTTGGATGAAATTTTTCTGATGATTGTGTGAATCGTGTCGTTTGACCTAAACTTTTCACCCAACACTTTCATATTGTGATTGATTGATCCCGGTGTTCGGTTGTCT
Organism: Saccharum hybrid cultivar R570; assembly: GCA_038087645.1. Classification (NCBI taxonomy): domain Eukaryota; kingdom Viridiplantae; phylum Streptophyta; class Magnoliopsida; order Poales; family Poaceae; genus Saccharum; species Saccharum hybrid cultivar. The sequence goes on along the minus strand of JAQSUU010000191.1, from coordinate 422,595 downwards.
TGGTATTTATTGTTGATCATATTGGTTGGCTCAATACTTCGCCCCTCGGTGAAACCCTCCAAACTCAACCCCGCATTACCTTCTTAGTTACCTTTGCTAGCTAGATAGTTTGCTAGAGTAGCTCTTTTGTGTAGCTTGCTAGTTTTAGTTGTAGTTTCCTTCTCGGTTTGAATTGTGTGGTTGAGTGCATATATATTTTAGAATTGTGAATTGGATAGGTGGCTTGCAAACATCCCGTAGGCTAAGCAAAACTCGTATCTCGCTATTTGTTATATTGATAAACTTGTTTAGTACACTTTGTAGGAAATTTTAATAGGCTATTCACCCTCCCTCTAGCCATCAAGACCTTTCAACTGGATTAAATGGCCAACGGGTATGTGACTTGTTAGGGATCTATAAATAGGTGTTGGCCAGCTCTAGCTCACTCTCTTGGACATTTTGATTATTGCTACATCCTTGTGAGCTAAGCCAAATGTCATCCCCTCAATTTGAGAGTCCTAAGTGCGTCCGTATTTGTGCTAGGATCACACACAAATTCATAGGAATGGTACATAGATATATAATAAAAGGTTCTAAACTTTATTGATATCTAGAAATAAGGTCTTACAACAGTGGCCCAAAGGGGCACGGTCATAGGCTACATATCTATCGGAAGACTATGGCAGTGAAACGACATTATTGGTGGTCTCTAGAGCGGGATTATTATACAGCGACGCGTTGTCCTATTCCATAGGCAACTTGAGCATAGTCAAAACCCTAGCCTTGATGTCATACTCCTACGAACGAATCTCCTACGCGGGAACTCTAGTCCTCGTGGTGCGCTTCTTCGTTGAAGTTATAGTCTTCTTCTGTGCCAAGGTCTATAAGTCAACAACGGGTGAGTACATACATACTCAGCAAGCCCTAACCATAGGGTGGAAATAGAAGTGTAGTGATGATTATAATTAATGGTTGGATCCTAGTGGAGTATTACCATTCCCACTGGTACCCGGATTAGTATCAATTCCATTACCAGTTTTATTACACATAAGAGTAAAACTAATCATAGTATCCCATCCTAGCATTTTCCCATTCCAAGGACATGGCTATTTGAATAGATTTAAATAAACTTTGTAGAGGTGCAACATCATCCATGATCAGTGGACGAAATAGACCTAACGAGACCTCGTACCTGAATGTACGTGACCTTAGATATCCATACAACTTTACTACGACTTCTCAGGGGTTGGAAACACAAAACTAGAAAGATACCAAATCCCCCCAAACGTGATGATACCAAATCATCACAAAAGAAAAATATGGCTTGAACACGACAAAGAAAACAAGGGCTCGAACACGGCCAAAAACAAAATCTTAACATGGAAGATCACATAGCATCCATGCCACCCGAACCACAGAAGAAAACCTATCCCCCGTGTTGGCACCTCATATTCCACTACCTACACTGGCCTCTTAGTAGGAATTATACTTCTATTTAATGGGGTGTGAGATCAAGCCTACCTATATAGACATGTGGTTGTATGTAATAACTCACTAGGCGAGAGGGACTACGAACTGGTCATTATATGACTGAGGTGAGTATCTCCCATAATAATCGTTTCCAAGCATCCCTACCATGGTAAACTACCTCCATAGCTTACCACCACTCACCCCATGTCGGGGTTTAGTTTTAGGTTTAACAAGTTTTAAGTTTTATTATTATCCCTAAATCTAGTCATAACATGGAGCTCATAAATAACAAGATAACCATTTATCTTAAGCATATCACATTAATCGAGCTCATATTATAGGGTAATAATCTTATAGTCATGTTTTAGCATTTCAGTGGTTTAAAGCAAGATGGTAGGGAGGGGAGCTAGGACTTGCCTTCATCATTGTCACCTTCCGGCACGTCTACTAAATTCGGGTCTTCGTCCTCCTGACGATTAGCGTTGTCTGTCGGGCGTATTGTTTGAAATAAGGCTACCATTAACCATAAAAGAAAAGGGCAAAAGCAAACATAGAACTATATGGTGACACTAGGTGCAAATGATAGGGTTGGATTTTAGATGAATTTTAGAGGTGGTTTCATGTATAAAGGAGTTAGGGTTTAAAACTTATGTATTTTAGAAGTTTATCCTATAGTTATTTAACTAGGTGAAATTTTATATGCATTTTCTAGTGCATGAAAATATATGCAAACTACACGATTAAATCTCCTAATGCATCTATTTTATTTACATTTTTTGGGAATTTTTCTAAGTCAGGAAAATGTATTTTTAGCTCTCTGTGTACACTAGCCAGGTGTACCCAACATTTTCCAAGGTGTACCCTGCACTGTGTGTGCGGCTGATAGGTGGGCCACCCTGTCTACGTCAGCAGTGACGATGGCGTCGGCGTTAAGGCATTGGGCCCATGTGATAGTGGGGAGGGGGAGAGAGAGAGGGATGGACGGGGATGGAGGATAACGGCAACGCCGTTCCCACCTGGTCCCACATGATGGAGATAGGGAAAGGGGAGAAGGGGTGACGGTGGTGGATGGAGGTGACCACGCTAGTGATGGAAACAGGGGAGGAGGCGCTGGGCTCATCGGAGTGGCTTACGCCGACGGCAACAGCCCTCGGTGGTGATGGGTGAGTGGCAGATGGGGCTCGTGGGGTCACGCCGTAGCCGATGGAGGGGTTGCCATTGGCGACGGGTGCCCATGGCGGTGGTAGCAGCTTGCCAGAGAGGTCACTACAGCGTTGTGTGATGGACTCGGCCCTAGAGGCCCTATTCTAACCAATCAACTACATGTATGTGCGTGCGGGTGAGTGCGGAGTGCGGTGGTGGTGGTGGGGTGCCCTGGTGTGGCCTTGCCAGTGATGGTTGTAACACCCCAGGTGTTTGTCACTCGCTAAGTAGTGGGTTTGAGCTCAAACATGATAGATTAAGTGGAGATGACAAAGTCAATGTCAACCTATGAAAATAAGCCCTAACCTAAACTTGGATATTGCACCCTTGCTTACGTATAGGCTCAATTAAAAGATATATGCTTTGGCATTGTTATCAAAGTATCGTCACATGTCTCACATCAATAACTATCTATATTGATCCCTGGAAAAGTTTCATGAAGTTTGGAATCAAAAAGTCACATGAAATGATAAGTTCCATTCCTGTTGGAATTTGCCCCATTAAGTTAATGGAACTATAGATCATCAACCAAGCTTTGCGACTTTGCCCAAATGACTCTAGATGAACTCTACAACAAAAGTCATGAAGGGTTCATGTTGAGCAAATGTCAAGAAATTGCCTCGATTGGCCTAAAACCCTAGTTTTGGCTTTATCGAGTTGATACTTTGACCAAAGTAAAAGTTGGACTTCTGTGCTAGTTATGAGGTTTGACCTTAAACAAAAGTTGTAGTTCATCTTGTGTAGAACAAACTTTGTTTAATGGTCAAGAGCTAGTTTAGCCGCTAACCTAGTCAAATATAGATCACAATATGGAATCAGCTGCTGTTTTCAGCACTTAGAAAAATATTCTAAGTCCTCGAGTGGGCAGCAGAAAGTTGACAAGTTGGCAACATTTTATCCTCCAATTTCATATAGTGGCTCAATTAGGTTCCTTAATATGAGTTGGAGTACTGTTCATGGGGAACACAATGAATCAAGTGTCATTACATTTGGAGTATATTTGGATCTCCAAAATCAATTGCTAAAACAGCATGTTTGCAACTTTGTCGCTCAAAGGACCCTGAGATTGGCATGTCGCATTCTCCAAAATTTGTTAAGTAACTTGGGTAGGTCCAAATGTAAAAGTTGGAGATCACATGAGGGGGAAGGTCATACAAGAAGATGGCATAAGTAGCATTTCATTTTGACCATGAATTATTGTAGATGTTAATCACCATCAACTCACTGACACTACCAACTTGGAGGTTAATTATCTGCTGATCTATTGCCCTAATGACCATGACCATTAAATAGGAAATATAGAGCATGGTACAGGCTACAACTTTGCTTTTAGGTCCAAGACCTAGATCGGCCCAGATTAGGCCCAAATTGGAGCTCCAAATGGTCCACTTCGCTGCCCGCCACCTGTTCACGTTTTTGCTCCAAAGACGACGCGTGGACAAGGGCGTGGCAGCCATGCACCACGCGCCTCCACCATGGATGCCGCACATTCTCCTCTCTGCCATGTGTCTGTGCCTTCCTCGGCGTGGAAGAGCACCAGGACGCGCGCCCAAGCTCCACTCCATGCCCCATCTCGCCCTGCAGCTTCCCAATTGCCTCCTTGCCTTTTCCCAGTCGCACCTAGAGCACATCCGCCATGGCCAATCTCGCCGCCGGAGTCATTCCGCACCTCACGCCATACTTCTGCTCCACCAAGTGCGCCATTGCCGCCACCTCGTCGTGCCTTACCGCGTGCGCACTCGCTTGAGCCATCCCCGCCGCCAGCACTTTGGCCACGGACGCCACCATGGCCGACGAGCAGAGGCCACGCCGGCCATCATGGCCAAGCCAATTTAGTTCACCGTGCTACCAACCAAAGTCTGCCACAGTTTTGCCTAGACCTGAGGATGCTGCGCCGCCACTTCACCGCCGCCGGGGTGAGCCGTTGAGCCTGCGCCGCTGTCGCCATGCTGCTCGGGCCGCACTTGCTTGTGGCCAGGTGGCCATGAGCCACCTTTGGCCGAGCTGCGACTGCTCAGGGATGCGCACGAGCCCCCGATCACTACGCCACCGCCGCTTGCCGCCAGAGCGCTACCCTGTCGGCCGGAGCCGTGGGCCGGTCGCCTCCCCTGCTCCCGGTGTCCCTGTGAAGGAGAAAGGGGCGGGGAAGAAAACTGGTTCGGCTCCCTCTCTCTATGACAGCTGGGCCCAATGGTACAGGGTCCCACACGTCGGTTAAATGGTGACTGATTAGGGTGCTTGTTCGGGTGTGTTTAGCGAGTTAATTTAGGGTTGAGTAATTCTGTTTTTTTTGAATTTCAGAAATTTGTAAATCTTCTAAAATGCATATCTCATGCTAGGTAATTCCAAAAATGGAAAATGTGGACTTTTTGGAAACCTTGAGAAGATATCTTTGCAGTGGAGTCATAACATGTTGCATGTTTGTAGAAGTTTTCTGATGTTTTTAATTAAGCTTTAAAAATGCTCTAAAATGCTTATAAACTTGACCAGAGCCATATCTTGAGATTTAGAACTCCAAAAATAGTGATTCTTGTTTTGTTAATTTTGTGATGACATGTACTTGCTAGAAAAAATATTAAACACACTATTTGTTCACTGTTTTCTTAGGGTTTTGATTGGACCTTGATAAATAAGGAATTTACATTATATTACTTGTTATTTTTATATCTTGAGTTGTGCTGCTCCAATTGATGTGAAATTTTTATGGCAGGCTTGTCATGCTATGGATATACTGTGGTATAAATTTCACGGCCATTGCTTACTGTATGCTCAAGTTATTGAGTTAACTTGTTTATGGCTTAATAAATAGCTTATAAATAATATATAAATGATAAAATATAAAATGTGGTTCCATCACCTTATTATGATGTTGCTCTTTGATGTTAGTTCATTCTATGGCCATGTGTTCAAAGAAAATATTGAGTTTTAGGTTTAACTTGCTCTCACATGATTTATTGCAATAGCTATTTGTCTTTTTCATAGAGGTTGATATACTTGCCCAAATGGATTGAAATTTGGACAGTAGACTTTTGAGAGCATTTGTAGACCTTTGTAATTTTGGTAGAATTTATTATGCACTTTTGATATGTGTTCATAATTCCACCAAATTATCGAAATAAATTAAGAAAATGCATTAAAAGAAATTAATTAGTAATGGATATTATGTTTTCTGGTGTTCATTAGTCATGTGTGAAATGTTGGTAAAGTTAGTTTTGTCCAATTATATGTTTGCAACATAAGTTAATAATTATTTCTTGCAAATGAAGTTTCTGGACAGGTCTGAAAACTTGGCAAAGTTCTTCATGATAATGTGCTTTGTTGTGAAACTTATTTATACAAAAGTTGTAGATAATTTATGTATCTAGCTTCTGTTAAAATTTGGTGGCATTTGGCCATGTGGTTTAGGAGTTATAGCTGTTTAAAGTTGGGTTACAGAATTGCTTGCTCTATGTCTTGTTAGACCAGTTTCTGTGTTTATGTAAATTTGACATGTTAAACTTTAGAATCATGCTGTGATGATTATAAATTAAATGTAGAGAATTTCATAAGCTTTCCATAATGTCTTCTTTCAAGTCATTTGGATTTGTATATCTCCAGATATGATTGATTTGTGAAGCTATTGTTTGCTTGTCCAGAAATTGATAAATTCCAATTATAGTTGTTTGCTTGTATATTGTTAAGTGTGACTTATGCCTTTGAGGGTAGTTAAGTTAATTAGCTCTAGGTGTTTATTAGAACTTGGGTATGCTTGCATTATTGCTATAGTTATTGCACTTCTATGCATTCACACATGTGCATGGTTGCATCTCATATAGGTACGCTAGCAGAAACGTGTGAAGGATGTGGCGTTGGAGCCAAACCCGAAGACGGTGTTTGGTGGATCCATCCCGAATATAGAAGGATCGGGCAAGTGCTAGATGGGAGGATGCTCGCCAAGTGAATTCATCTGACATACTCTAACTTGAGTCGGATCCAGGCAAGCCCCGGAGCATTATAAGCCTCCTATCTTTAAAGCAATTAATTCTATATATGTTATAAGTATTGTTGCATTAAGTGATAGGAGTTGGTTGGAAACCCTTGCTGCATTATATCATTCCTTGTCCAGATATATGAATCCTTGAATCCTACATAGATTAGGATCGAGTAGATGCTTAGCCCTGCTTTAAGCGGTAGAAGTCAGGTGATTTCCTATCACCTACGAGATGTAGGGATATTCATATATGGCACGGTTGGCTATATTTGCTATCATGGAATGGAACCATGTGTTAATAAAATGAAATGAGACCGGGCGGGATGACGATAGTGAAGCAACAAGGCATGGAGGTCTTGGGTGTGAATCTATCCTCGTCTGAGTCATTTAAGGACCGATTCGCTGTACGTCCTTGAGTCATGTTGAACGCAGTCTAACACTTAGTTGGCCGGATAAGTCGTTCCGACCGCGAAGCCGAGTAATGTGATTCAGGCCGGGAATCGAATGGTAGGTTGCTTCTTGGAGGAGAGAAAGGATGTGCTTGGGGACATTGGCGTGAGACCAAGGGGGGTTAGAGTCCCTATCACCTGGCAGAGTGTCATCCTTGGGGTCGCGACATCATTCGGACCCGCGATTCCTAAATCATATGAAAAGGTGGCCTGTGCGACCCTAGCAGGGGTCTGCACGGTGAGTGTTAGAAATACTCCTCCAGCTGGATAGGAATTCGATTCGAATCGCCGTCGCTCCCGGTTAGTGAGCACTTGACTTGAGCAGCGGCAACGTAGATTCCATTAAATTGAACGGATGGTTAATTGGATAACGATGGAAAAGTTGCCTCAATTTATACCTGCTATGGTTATTATTGTTTGCTCCTAATAAAGTGAGTGCTCTAGTACAGGTTCTAATATAGATGACAGGCTAATGATAATTAACTTGATGCTTAAGCATTAATGATTACTTATCCATAATAAGCTTTTATGCAAAATGTTGTCAAACTAGCCCACCTTATATCAGCCTTGCATGATCCTTGGTGTCACTTTATTTCTGGTTTCTGACGGGTAAGTCTAGCTGAGTACTTTGTCGTACTCAGGGTTTTATTCTCACTTGTTGCAGGTTATGATGTATCGTGGCGACTGCAAGAGTTGGTTGGCTCCTGCCTTGTGGCGGAGTGTGATCATGGGCATGATCCTTCTGAGTTACCTTATCTCTAATGCTTTTGTTGGAAGTCGACCGTGGTGCTGGCATGTATTTGAAATAATATTAATGTTAGTTTCAAATTACTTTGCTTCCGCTACTTTTCAATGTAAGTTCTAATAACTATGTTGAACTCCGATGTAAATTGATTTACTTGTGAAATGGTTGTAACATGTGACTTGTTATGTTGAATCACTACGATCTTGGCTTGTATGTCGGTTGGTTTGAAATCTCTTGTGATTTCATTGGACTACCGGAGTTATATGGGCTCAAGTGCGAGAATTTGATCACTTCGGTGATTGTTTTTGTACTTGTGCTCTTATAATTTGGACGGTTCTGTTACAATGGCCGTCGGCCATGGCGGCTTGGTGGAGCAGGGCTCATGCATGCGGCGCTACATAGAGACCTAAGCTACCAACTAGCTACAGAAAATGGAAGAGGATGAACTTGGGAACTCACCGGTCACTCCAATCGGCCAGGGATGCAACAGAGAAGGAGAAGAGTAGGGGCGGCGCTGATGGCACCGGTCCAAATTGGGAAAAATGGAAGAAGATGGAAAGGAAGAGGAGGAAGGGGAAGTGGAGGGGGAGATGGGGTGTTCCCATCCTCAGTAAAGCTGATGGTGGGGAGGGCGAGGCGAGAGCGTCGCCGGCTGGGCCTATTATAGGTCGGCTAGGCCGGTGTCCCGGCGGTGAGATATTTCTTGTGGCCACCCTTATCCATCACACATGCTCATGGTTGACCTCATCTGGTCACGTCGCCATGGCTGTTGCTTGCCCACACACACATCAGAGTGCCTTGGCGGCTACTCTTGTGGCTCGGCGCAGTGGCGACCATGGCGCTGGCCATTGATGCGTTCACAGTGAGGGAGTAGAGGGGAAAAGAGGAGAAAGGAGGGGCACCGTGGGGTCTCACTATCACCATGTCACCGTTGACGTCTGCTAGCATCAAGGTGGCACTGGCGGGCATTAACACTGTGGCTGTGTCACGTATGGCTGCCGGCTCGGAGGTGGACGGCGAAGCTAACGGGCGGGACCCGGGCGTCAGCGGGAGGGAGAGGGGGTGCGGACGAGCTAGGCCGGGCGCTGGGCCACGACCGCTGTGGTGGAGCTAGGTCAGCTCGTGCGGGAGAAGGGAGGAAAAAGGGGAAGGGGCTGGGCTGCTGCATTGGGCCAAGAGGAGAGAGAAGGAGAGAATGAGGCCAAGTGGCTTTTCCATTTTCTATTTCCTTTTTATTTTTCCCAGCTCAATATGCATGTGTTAAAATGATTTTAAATTCAAATTTGAATGCATGAGTGTGTAAAAATGTACCACCATAAGTTCAACAAGTCAAGCAATCATTCACACAAGGTTTCACACATAAATTTTTATGTTCCTATATTAATCTTTTTGTTAAAAAATATCTAGGTTGGTTATATAAACTATATCCTATGAAATATTTAAAAAGTTCAAATTTTTAGTGACTTTTAAAACTAGGTCAAATTTTAGGGTGTTACACCAAACACCTCCCATTCGTCTCCTTCATTGATTTATCATCTTTGTGAGATTGGGAGTGATTCTAGTGCATTTGCTTAGAGTCTGAGAATCTAGTGGCACTAGTGGTCATGTGAGCTATGGGATTTCTTGTTCCTCTTGGTGGTTGCCGCCACCTAGAAGGCTTAGAGCAGTGGAGGAGCATTGGCACGAGTTGGTGATTGTTCGTTGCCATCTCCCAGTGACTTGTGAGGGGTTCTTGGTCTTATTCCTTGGGGGGACGCCAAAGGCCACTCTATTGGATTGCTTGTGAAGTTGAGTGCCTTCATCTTGTGTAGGTTCTCGTGGCGTCCTAGTGTAGGGCTTGGCATGGTGCCAGTTAGCTCGTGAACTACCAAGTGAATCGGCCCTCACAACAAGGACTAGCGTACCAGCAAGAACGTGAACCTCGGGATAAAAATTATATGTTAATTGTCCCTTGATCACTTGGTATTCATTGGTATTCTTGATTGATTATCTCTTGCCACGTCGGTATAACCCCATTACTACTCTTTGTATTTACATTCTTTATATTTGTGTTGTGGCAGCTTCCTCCTTGCTTAGTTAGTTGTTGAGATAGACTAGTTAGTGTAGTTGTTTTTAGTTTGCTAGCTAGCTCAACTAGAATAAAATTAGTGACTTAGCTCTTGAGTGTGACTTAGAGATCACAGTGAACTACAATTGCGGTATAGGTGGCTTGCAACCCTATTGGAGCTAGAGTAAAACTTGCTTCACCATTTGTTGGACTAACCACTTGCTCTAGTGAATTTTGTAGAAAATTTAAATAGGCTATTCACCCCCTCTAGCCATTTGGACCTTTTAGCGGCGACCAGGGCTGGGCGGTTGGTGCCTGTGGCTAGGGGATTGCTGGCCAGCTCGCGCCACCAGTGGCTGGTGGCCAGATCTAAGGCTCTGGCCCTATCCACTGTTAGTGCCCAGCTTCATCTCATCCCTGGCCTGGTCAGTCTTGCCCTAGTAGCCTTAGTTCATTCTGGGTTCCAACAGCGGGGTTGGCACCCACCTGCCAGTGCTTGGGTGGTGGAGGGATTCGTGTGGTGTCCCCTGTGTTGCGCGTGTGGCTTTTGGACACATGGAGTTCTGGGCGAAAGCTCATCTTGGTTTTGGTCTAGTGAACGATGGTGATGCATTGGGCACCACATACCTCCTTGTAGGCGTCGTTGGTGAACTCCATGCTTGCAGCAGGTGGCATCAGATTCTAGGTGTAAGCCCCCTAAAAGCTGTAAGGCCAGCGATAATGGCGTCCATGATGGTACCCTTGGGTGTCACGTCCTTCATGAATGCGTCGCTAAAGAATCTCTTACATCTTCTCCCTCATGTGGTCACCGATGTCCGTATCTCCTTTGCCACCATCGACTTTTGGTAGAGTTCCTCGCTGTGCCTATATATGCCTATGTTCTACTCGCAATGGTTGTCTTGCGGCATTAGACCTTGCTGTTGTCGCTTGGCTTTCATAGCGGATGCTTTACCGCTATTGTCATTGCCATGGCAGATGATTGGTGTTGACATTAATTAACACAATCGCTAAATAGCAATGGCGCTAAAAATGCATGGTAATAAATTAACATGTCTCTAAATACTAGTCACCTTTTATATTTACCTATACTTCTTAGCATGGAACTAGGTTGTCATCCCTAGTGAAATAAGCTTAGAAGTATATAAGTGGCACTATGATTTTATATGACTAGGTAGAAATATAAATGATATAAATATATGATCAATTACGAATAAGAACAATTAAGAACATCTGCAAGAGGACATATAATTATACCATTGTAGCATTTTACCTACAGTATTACTAGGTTATCATTTATAATTTTACCACTGGGAAGGTCTAACTAAACTTCTATCTAGAGTATTGATAAACTTTATATTCATGATAAAGAGAGTAAACCAATGTTATGCACTCTTACTCAATAATAGGGATAAGTCACATGATAAAAGATATATATGATAAGTAATGATTAGTCATCATAAATAAATAAGTAGATACACTCCGAGCTCCTTAACTATTACTAATAACGTAATCCAATCAGAATATTAGAGGAATAATTTTTAAGTATTCAAGTTACATGTCAAGCTACTACAACTAATAATCATCATCAAGTAATACTACCATATGTCCCAACCACAATGGAGCCATGAATAGGAGAAGTTGAGTTCAGAAACCTCTGAGATACGAATATATCCTTAACCACACAATACTACTCCACCAATAATCCACTACACAGGGGAAGGACTACAGAGGACTTAATGGGCCTATAAAAGTCACACCCATGATCTACCACACGACCCTGAACAACTGGAGGCATCCGTAGATATGCAAAGCATCTAAGCACCACGCTTACATAATGCATACCACTCATCTTATGGCCAAATAGACGAGCGTTATATGAACATGTGATCGAACTAAATAGCAACCTAACTATACTAGAATTCAAGTAGACATTGAACGATGCATTCAAGAATGTAATAAAGATGAAGAATAATGTTGACATTGCAATAATTGTGCAAAGATAGAATTACAATAAGAGCGGAGAACAAGAACATTACCAAAACTCTACACTCGCCAACAATCAGGAAGCCAAGCTAGGTTGACTTAGCTTGATGTCCTTTAGACCTGATCTAACTATGCTAAAGCTATGAGCTAGAGGAACTCTGATGATCTAGGGCTTCTGGCTCTGGATGAACTGATCTTCAAATAACTTGATGCCTTCAGGGGGGTCTGCCCCTGTATTTATACCCCGATGAGATGCACGCGAGCCATTGGATCAAACCGACTTCATGTAGGGCTAGGATTGATCCTCAAGGTCGGTAGAAGAATATTCCAGAAGCTCGTGGAAGGGAAAAGAAGGGGGTGGCCGCCCGATCACCCCCTGGCCGGCCGGCCCCACCTGGTAGGTACTCGGCCTCTGCTTCGTTCTAGTGTCTTCTGGGGTCTTCTATAATATACTAGTATTTATCTCACGGCAAAATTCTAAAAATTCTTTTAATAATTAGATATCTCTCTTCACTTTAATGCATAACTCCCTGCAAACATTAAAATTCAACAAAGCTTGTGGAATTCGTCAGATAACACCCTAGTCTTCTATGTTTTCATGTATTTTGACCATTCTCTCATGTTTATTTCACTATATATTGTTGACATTAACGACCGTCAGCAAGAATCCTCAAGCTTACCCTTTGCTAGTCCCTTAGCAAAGCCTAATTAGATAAACTTGGATCAGGAGTTGCTTTAATGCTTTCACGCCTTAAAAGTACATATGCTTTCAAACAAAAATTCTCCTCCAGATTAAACAAAACTACTCTAACTTTTAAACTCACCCATATGACCTTCAACTATGGAGCTTCTTAGCCTTCACTTGGGTCTTGAGCAATTGAAAGATAAAATAATTAAGTCAAGCACTATATATCAAGCTCTTCGCTCAACCGATATTCCAGAGTTTTTGTAAGTTTTTTAAAATAAAACTCAGAGCTTTCATTGTATGATACTCTCAAATCTCTCAACATATGTGGTATTTATGGATACTTACCAAGGCATTAATAATGTTATGTCTTTCTCTCCCTAGAACTAAGGATTATAGTGGAGCTCATAGGAGTGGCAAAACACAGAAAAACATACTTGTAATTCATATATTGTAAAGTCAATGTCACACCCGGTTTTCTAAAGAACAAAACTAGGCTAATCATATGTGTGCCCAGGAAGTCCACACATATGCCAGAATGAAAAAGTATCAGAAACAATGTTATTATATAACATATACATAGCTATATTAACACTTACATCAGAGTATCGCGGAACGGTGACTAAACTTCGGGCTCCATTCTTCTCAGGGACGGCTGACTGGGGGTAACATATGCCTAGCACTTCTATTAGTCTTCTGGAAACTCCACTACACCTTTGTCCTTTTTCCGAGTAGCATCTTATTACACACTGGAGTGTGGGGGAAATAGCAAGAATGAGTCCATGTCGAACTCAACAAGTATAACACAGGGTTCATGAGGCTCAAAAAGGCTAGACACTGTTTGACTGCGTTTAGCTTTTAATCATCATATAATTAGCAATTGAGTAGCATCAAGGTAATCCAAATCCCATTAATGAATCAATGATCAATTGAATAAGGATAATGAATAGCATTAACATGAGCATAATAATAATCAACAATAATTAAGCATGATATAACAATGGTGATCAACTATTCTGTAAGAATCTCCAAGGCCGCTCGTATCCCTGAGCACGGCTAGTATACCAGTTTTTAACTCTGCGCAGAGGTGTACACTTTCACTGTGAGTCATGATTTCCAAATGCATGGGTTTGCAAGGCCCAAAACATCAGAGACCATATAAAGCCATTCAAAAGTTCGTCTAACAAGTTAGGGCCATTAGATTCACTCGGCAGGCAGATGTAGAACCCCCCTTCCCGGTGGCACAACAACCGCAGCCTATACACACTAGGCCAGGGGCTCGCACTACACCCAACGTGGCAAGCCATTCTTACGCCATTTAAGGTAACCTCTAACAAGCTAGAAAAGGTCTCTTGAACAACTAGAGCCAGAGCCATATAGCCCTCACAGCTGTACTGTATGTCCCGGTTATCACTTACAGGTAAGTCCTTACGGAGAGTAACTAGAGCATCAAAATAACCCACATGCTCTAGCCCCCCTTTCAACAGAAATAACATCATCTTAATTGGTTGATTACATAATCCATTAGTCAAATTACAAGATCATTGTTCATAATTAAGCGCTAGCAGTAGCTACCCAAATGCATAACCCATAGGTGACAAGGAAACAAGATATCAATAGCTAAGTTATAATCTCTGTGGTTGTCAAGGAGGACACATGCATATGTATGATAATTTCAGTGAATAGGACAACAAGGATGGTCCCATGTTATACTTGCCTTAATCAAAGCTTTCCTGATGATACTGCTGGTCTGGCTCAAAATAATACTCCTGATCGTCAAGAAACTGCTCACCGTCTATACTCGATCATCAAGCACCAACACACAATCATCCGAGCAACCATACACTAAGCAAACAAATAGACATAATTAAAACAGTATACCAACATTAGCAAAACAATATAAAAAGTTTGTAAAACTCTTCTACACGTTACTACGATCACACAGATGTAAAGATCACGAAATTCGGATTTAAAACGTGAAAGTTATGAATTTTCTAAGATTTCCTTTAGATAAATAATTACTTTAATATAAACTCGAAAATTAAATTTTCCAAACCTACTGTACAGCTACACTAACATGTAGAGCTCGCAAATACGAACCTAACGCAACTTGAACGGGTCAAATCGGAGTTAAAACGTGGAAGATATGGCCTAAACAAGATTGTATGTGTATACGTATTTCTATTGTATTTTAGGATTTGTTTTGCTAAAGAAAAACGGCCACAAATCATACCCATGACATCATGTGATGTCATCAAGCTAGCTAGCAAAATGAAGCAGGTCAACAGCACGCACGGCGCTATTTGCTGGATTCATATTAATTGAGCTAAAGCTAATCATATTTTATTTGATAAAGTATTGTCACTTAATTTATATATTAAACAAGTTAAACTTTATCTGTGCAGAGAAAATAATTAAACATGTGAGAACTTCTACTCGAACTAGATAGGACATGTGTCACACCCATTTTTAAGGACAAAAATAGGATGCATATAAGACTCATGTGCGCCCCAGGAAACAGTCACACACATAAGTTGACAAATTACAAAGTATCATCATAGTGCTTATTACATAACGAATAAGTATTTAAGACATAGTCTTGAACGATAGATAATAATAACTAATAATAAATCTTCAGCGGAAACTCCACACAGGGACACGGTTGACTGGTTGACACCAAGACTAGTACTCATTCCGATAATCTTCCTCTATATCTTCATCTGTTATGGTGGAAATAGCAAGAGTGAGTTCATGTCGAACTCAACAAATATAACACAGGGTTCATGAGGCTCAAAAAGGCTAGACATTGTTTAACTGCATTTAGCTTTTAATCATATATTAGCAATTGAGTAGCATCAAGATAAACCACTTCCCATTAAAGAACCAATGATCAATTGTAATAATGATAACGAATAGCATTAACATGAGCATAATAATAATCAACAATAATTAAACATGATATAGCAATGGTGATCATCTATCTGTAAATGTTCCAAGGCCGCTCGTATCCGTGAGCACGGCTAGTATACCAGTTTTTAACTCTGCGCAGAGGTGTACACTTTCACTGTGAGTCATGATTTCCAAATGAGTGGGGAGATCAAGCCCAAACACCCGAGAACCATATAAAGCCACTCAAAAGTTCGTCTAACAAGTTAGGGCCATTAGATTCACTCGGTAGGCAGATGTAGAACCCCCCTTCCCTGTGGCACAACAACCGCAGCCTATACACACTAGGCCAGGGGCTCGCACTACACCCAAAGTGGCAAGCCATTCTTACGCCATTTAAGGTAACCACTAACAAGCTAGAAAAGGTCTCTTGAACAACTAAAGCCAGAGCCATATAGCCCTCACAGCTGTACTGTATATCCCGGATAATCACGTACAGATAAGTCCTTATGGAGAGAAACCAGAGCATCAAAATAATACACATGCTCTAGCCCCCTTTTAACAGTAATAAAATCATCTTAAAGGTTGATTGCTTAATCCATTAATCAAATTACAAGATCATTGCTCTTAGTTTAAGCACTAGCATTAGCTACCCATATGCATTCCCAAGGTTGACAAGGAATCAAGATATCAATCACTAAGTTATAATCTCTAAGGTTGTCAAGGTAAGCACATGCATATGTATGACAATTCAATGTATAGGTAGCAAGGATAGTCCTGTGTTATACTTGCCTTGATCAAAGCTTTCCAAGTGATACTGCTGACTTGGTTCAAAGTAATACTCCGAATCGTCCAGATACTGCTCACCTTCTATATTCGATCATCAATCAACAACATACATGCATCCAATCAAACATACACGAAGCAAACAAAGAGATACAATTAGAACAGTACACCAACAGTAGCAAAACAGTAATAAAAGTTTATAAAACTCTTCTACACATTTCTACGATCACACAGACGCAAAGATCACCAAATTCGAAGTTAAAACGTGAAAGTTATGAATTTTCTAAGATTTCCTATAGATAAATAAATACTTAATTATAAACTCGAAAAATAAATTATCAAAACTAACTGTACAACTACACTAACATGTAGAGCTCGCAAATACGAACCTAACGCAACTTGAACGGATCAAATCGGAGTTAAAATGAAGATTTTATGACCAAAACAATTCTAGTGGCAAAACTGTAATTATCTGAAAACGTATTTTTGACTTAACCGGGAGATAATACGCTTTCAAAACACGAAAACGTGCTTTCAGTTTTACGCTATGTACCGCGGGTTGATTACTAAAAAGCTGAGGGTCTCTTTATGAATTTTACCCGCGAAGGGGTATCTTCTAATCCTAACCGTTGATCAGCGAACGGACGGCTCGTGTTCATCGGCAACGATACAGTGAAGAAACCGACCCCCCTTCTCCAAGTCCGGCCGGCGGCCACCATGGCCGGCGTCCATGGCTCGCCGGAAAGCTCCGGCTTCGCCGTTTTAGACCACCAGATGACTCGCAACCGACACCAATCAAATGCAGAGCTCAATGCGAACACCTCTACGCGGTTTAGAAGAGCTATGACGAACCGAGGATGAAACGCGGCTCGGTTAGGGCAGCGACGCCATTGTTGGCCACGGTGAGCTCCAAACCCACGATTTAAAGCACAAAAACTCAAAAGAAGAGCATTGGGAGGGAGAGGAGAAGATGACAAACTCACCCAAGCGAAGAAATCGGCCTTGAATCCACCCTAGAACCCCCTAGCCGACCGTCCGCCCGCCTCTACCAACTTGAAGCCCTAGAACTCAATTTCACATGGTGGAACTCGCGGTTTAGATGAAAAACGGAAAGAGGAGAACCCCGGCTACCCCTTTATAGGTTCACTTCATCGATTTCGGTTAGGAAATCCAAACTAGATGATTTGATTCGGTTGGAACCGGTGTTCGTCTCGGTTACGATCGGAGGAAGAAGAGGGCGCTGACAAGCCAACCCCACCAGTCAGCGACCGAGAAGAGAGGGAAGGCGCTGCCGCTGGCTCGGCTGCTGGCTCGGCTGCTGGCTCAGCTGCTGGACCCAGTTGTCAGCGGAAGAAAGGAGGGAGAGGCGCGGCTGCCGTGGCTCTGGGCCGGACTGGGCTGCTCGTCAGCTGATCGGCCCACGCGGAGCGGCCCAGGCGCCAGCGCGGGAGAGCAGGCCGTCGGGCCATCGGGCTGCCAGGGAAAAAGGTAAACTGTTTTTTTTTCTTTCTTTTCTTTATTTACTTGTTTTCAAACTATTCCAAATAAAATTCTTCAAACCAATTCAAAATAAAACAAATATATCCACACCACAAAATAAAATAAATGCAACAGTATGAATGCAACACCAAATAATTTTAAAATTTTAATTCCCTTTCTCTAGATTATTTAAAATTTATTACTCCTAAAATTTGGGTGTTACAACATGTGTTCAAGCTAATAAATTATAATTTAAACAAAATACATTGATGACAGAAGTTAAATCATGTTAAACTTTGACTTAGCAAAAGAAAAGTGTATATGTTAGCATCTAAACAAATTTGATATGTGCAACGTATTTGATCTATGCAAACTATAATTCTAAAATATTTTAGGCTACCAATTAATCACATTAACATTCTGTATATATATAAATCACCGAGATATAAAACCTATATTGTTTTTAATTTACAAAACTAGTTGCATAGTTATTTAATTAAATTAATATTTAAAGCATAGAATTTAGAAACATGAGATACGGTAAACTTCAACACTAACATGTAGCTTGTATCGACACGATCCTAAAGCAACAAGAACAAACAAAATCGGAGTTGAAACGGTTAAACGGTGGAGATTAACGGCAGAATATCAAAATCGTAATTAGCTGCTTCTTCTACCTTGTGCAGTTCGTCCAGAACGTGGTGACCTCCATGTCTGATTTGGCCTTGCCAACCGCGTAGGGCAAAGGCGGCTTGGGTCTGGGCCTCGGCCACGTGGTTGCGGCCGCACGACATGCACGCAAGGTTATGGCCAGGGCGCTCAGACGTCCGCGGGGCGATGCCGGTGACGGAAGGTGACCGGAGAAGACGGACTATGCCCACCGACCAGACCAGACTAGGGCAACGACGGCCGCATAGAGCTGGATGGCTGGGCTAGAGCAGCTCGTCTGGCCAGCAGCGGCACGAGGGAACCGGCCACAGCGACTGCTGCCCTGCACGCACACTCGCCCAGCAGGCTTCGGCGGTGGAGATTTAGGCGGCGCCGGCGCGTGTTGATCAGTTAGGGCTTAGGCGCTGCATGTTTGTGTGGGAGAACAGAAAGAGGCGATTTTTGACGAGGAAAAGAACGTACTAGAGAGGGACGGCTTTGGTTTTTAGATCGATACGAAAGTTTCCTTGCAGGCCACGAGAAAGACCGCTGCGGCTGCCTGCTGGAGATAATAATCAAGAGCTGACCTTGAGGCTTGGGGCCTGGCGAGCAGAGAAACAAAAGAAAGGAGCAGCAGGGTTGATTACGAGTTGGACTCGTGAAGGCAAAGGGAGGTGAAATCTACAACAACGGTTAGACTAAGGATAATGATTAGCATTAACATGAGCAAATAATAATCAACAATAATTAAACATGATATAATAGTTATGATCAACTATTTCATAAGAATCCCCAAGGCCGCTCGTATCCGTGAGCACGGCTAGTATACCAGTTTTTAACTCTGCGCAGAGGTGTACACTTTCACTGTGAGTCATGATTTCCAAATGAGTGGGGAGATCAAGCCCAAACACCCGAGAACCATATAAAGCCACTCAAAAGTTCGTCTAACAAGTTAGGGCCATTAGATTCACTCGGCAGGCAGATGTAGAACCCCCCTTCCCTGTGGCACAACAACCGCAGCCTATACACACTAGGCCAGGGGCTCGCACTACACCCAACGTGGCAAGCCTTTCTTACGCCATTTAAGGTAATCACTAACAAGCTAGAAAAGGTCTCTTAATTAACTAAAGCCAGAGCCATATAGCCCTCACAGCTATACTGTATATCCCGGTTATCACTTACAGATAAGTCCTTATGGAGAGAAACCAGAGCATCAAGATAATACACATGCTCTAGCCCCCTTTTAACAGTAATAAAATCATCTTAACAGTTGATTGCTTAATCCATTAATCAAATTACAAGATCATTGTTCTTAGTTTAAGCACTAGCAGTAGCTACCCATATGCATTCCCAAGGTTGACAAGGAATCAAGATAACAATCACTAAGTTATAATCTCTAAGGTTGTCAAGGTAAGCACATGCATATGTATGACAATTCAATGTATAGGTAACAAGGATAGTCCTGTGTTATACTTGCCTTGATCAAAGCTTTCCAAGTGATACTGCTGACTTAGCTCAAAGTAATACTCCGAATCATCCAGATACTGCTCACCTTCTATACTCGATCATCAATCAACAACACACATGCATCCAATCAAACAAACACGAAGCAAACAAAGAGATACAATTAGAACAGTACACCAACAGTAGCAAAACAGTAATAAAAGTTTATAAAACTCTTCTACACGTTTCTACGATCACACAGACGCAAAGATCACCAAATTCGGAGTTAAAACGTGAAAGTTATGAATTTTCTAAGATTTCCTATAGATAAATAAATACTTAATTATAAACTCGAAAAAAATAAATTATCAAAACTAACTGTACAACTACACTAACATGTAGAGCTCGCAAATACGAACCTAACGCAACTTGAACGGATCAAATCGGAGTTAAAATGAAGATTTTATGACCAAAACAATTCTAGTGGCAAAACTGTAATTATCTAAAAACGTATTTTTGACTTAACCGGGAGAGAATACGCTTTCCAAACACGAAAACGTACTTTCAGTTTTACGCTACGGACCGCAGGTTGATTACTAAAAAGCTGAGGGTCTCTTTAACAAATTTACCCCGCGAAGGGGTAAGTTCTAATCTGGGTCGTTAATTCAAAAACGAACGGCCCTCAATCACCCGCAGCTCTACAGTGGAAGGCCCGGCCTCCACCTTCAAGTCCGGCCGCCGTCCACCATTACCACCATGCCCACCTCGCTGGAGAAGTTCCGTCTCCCCCTTTTCCGACCTCTACTTGACCCGCCACCAACTCAATCGAAAGAGAAACTTCCCCTAAACTCGTCTACCTAGTTTAGGAAGACTGCTATAGCGCGGAAACGGGACGCGGCTAGGTTAGGGCGGCGGCACCATTGCCAGTGCACCCGAGCTCACCAAAACCGCAATTCAAAACGTCTCAACACCAAAGAAGGGCACGGGAACAAAAAGGAGGAGATTTGCAGGCTTACCAACGCGAAAGCACTCCTCCCCAACGTCCGTCGTACTCAACCGAACCCAACCCTAGAACTCGACGTTTTGCGGTGGAACTCACAATTTTAGATGAAAAACGGAAACTAGAGGACCTAGGCGTCCTATTTATAGCCTCAATCGCTGATTTTGGTTAACATACCCAGATTACAAGATTCGGTTGCCGTTCGACTACGGTTCGTGACCGGCTCGGTTACGTGAGCTTGGAGGAGCATCCGACAGCCGGGTCCCACTTGCCAGCGAAACAAGGAGGGAGGGAAGGCGCTGCCGCTGGCTCGGGCTGGCTCGGCCGCGACGATGCTGAACGGCCCACGCGGGCAGGTGCGGAGAAGATGCAAGCCTCGGCCCGATGGCCCAAGGGAGAGGGAGAGAAGGCAGGTCGGCCCGGTTGCACAGGTAAGCTGTTTTATATTTTTTTTTCTTTCTTTCATTTATTCACTTCTATATATATATTTTCCAAAACCAAATCAATTAAAATAAAACAAATATAACCACACCACAAAATAAAATAAATGCAACAGCATGAATGCATCACCAAATAGTTTTTTAAAAATTTTTAATTTGCCATTAATTGTTATCTAAACTATTTGAAATTCATTATTCCTAAAGTTTAGAATTTTTGGGTGTTACAAATTCTACCCCCCTTAAAAGAATCTCGTCCTCGAGATTGAACTGCTTACTCAAACAACTGCGGATATGATTTCCTCAATTCATCCTCTCTTTCCCAAGTTGCCTCTGCCTCTGAATATCGATTCCACTGCACCTTGCACATTTTAATAACCCGACTTCGAGTAACTCTCTCAGCAGTCTCTAAAATCTTAATCGGAAACTCTTCATATGTAAGATCCTCCTTAACAGTCAATTCTTCTAAAGGTATCTGCTCCTCAGACACACGCAAACACTTCTTAAGTTGTGAAACATGAAACACATCATGTACTCCAGATAAATTCTCAGGCAACTCTAATTGATAAGCAACTTCCCCACGTCTAGTAATAACTTTAAATGGTCCAACATACCTTGGTGCTAGTTTACCTTTCATGTTAAACCTCTTCACACTTTTCATAGGTGACACCTTCAAATAGACATAATCACCTACCTCAAAAACTAAATCTCTTCTTCTATTGTCAGCATAACTCTTCTGACGAGACTGTGCTACTCTCAAATTCTCACGAATCACTCGCACTTGATCTTCTGCGTTTCTAAGAACATCTGTACCAAACACTTGAGATTCACCTGTCTGATCCCAAAACAATGGAGTTCTACACTTACGTCCATACAAAGCTTCAAACGGTGCCATCTTAAGACTCTGTTGATAACTGTTATTGTAAGAGAATTCTGCATAAGGCAAACTCTTATCCCAACTAGTTCCATATTGCAATGCACAAGCTCTCAACATATCCTCTAATACCTGGTTGGTCCTTTCAGTCTGTCCATCTGTCTGTGGATGATATGCTGTACTAAAATTCAATTTTGTTCCCAATGATTCATGCACAGCTTTCCAAAAATGCGACGTAAACTGCGATCCTCGATCAGATACAATCTTCTTTGGAACTCCATGCAAACATACTATCCTCTCCATATACAACTCTGCCAATTTTGGTCCATGGTAAGTAGTCTTAACTGGTATAAAATGAGCAACTTTGGTTAACCGATCCACTATCACCCAAATAGAATCATAACCTCTCTGAGTACGCGGTAACCCAACTATAAAATCCATACCAACTTCCTCCCACTTCCATTCAGGAATCTTCATTGGTTGCAACAATCCAGCAGGTCTCTGATGCTCTGCTTTCACCCTCTGACAAGTGTCACACAATGCCACATACTCAGCCACATCTCGCTTTAATCCAACCCACCAATATTTCTGTTTCAGATCCAAATACATCTTAGTACTACCAGGATGAATAGAATAAGCTGACTCATGAGCTTCGCGAAGAATTGCCTGTCTAACAGTTTGATCCTCAGGTACACACAGCCTCTTTCCAAACCACAAAATTCCATTATCATCCATTCGAAAGCCTGGTGACTTACCAATCACTATATCTTCCGCTATCTTCTTTAGTTTCTCATCCTTCAACTGACCCTTGTAGATTTCTTGCTCTAAGGTAGGCTCTATCACTAATTCCATTGTATTAGTAACAATGCCCAAATTCAAATATTCAAATTCAGCACATAACTCACTAGTCATAGACAACGTCCGTATCTCATTGGCATAACTTTTCCTACTAAGAGCATGATCAGTGTATATATCACTCTTATGTCCAATCAAATAATGTCTCCAAATCTTTAAAGCATGAACTACAGCTGCTAACTCCAAATCATGTGTAGGATAATTCAACTCATGCTTTCTCAACTGCCTAGATGCATAAGCCACAACTCTGCCTTCTTGCATAAGAACACATCCCAAACCTTGACGAGAAGCATCACAATAAATAGAAAACTTCTTACTCAAATCTGGCAAAACCAAAACAGGCGCTGTAGTCAACCTCTTCTTCAATTCCTCAAAACTAGCTTGACATTTATCTGACCACACAAACTTGGCATTCTTCTCTAACAGAGATGTCATAGGTTTAGCAAGTTTAGAAAACCCTTCAATGAACCGTCTGTAATATCCAGCTAATCCCAAGAAACTACGAATCTCGCTAACATCAATAGGTGGTTTCCACTTTAATACATCCTTTACTTTACCTGGATCCACTGATACCCCTCCATTAGAAATAATATGACCAAGGAAAGAAACTTCCTTCAACCAAAACTCACATTTAATTCGCTTCGCATACAGTTTATGCTCTCTAAGCTTCTGTAATACCAACCTCAAATGTTCAGCATGCTCTACCTCTATCTTGGAAAATACCAGTATATCATCAATAAACACTACCACAAACTTATCCAAATATTCCATGAACACCTTATTCATCATGTACATAAAGTATGCAGGTGCATTGGTCAATCCAAATGACATAACAGTATACTCATACAATCCATACCTTGTAGTAAAAGCTGTCTTTGGAATATCAGAAGCACGAATCTTCAACTGATGATAACCAGAACGTAAATCAATCTTAGAGAACACACAAGCACCTCTCAACTGATCAAACAAGTCATCAATCCTGGGCAAAGGGTACTAATTCTTGATAGTTACCTCATTTAGTGACCGGTTGAAAGGTCTTGATGGCTAGAGGGGGGGTGAATAGCCTATTAAAATTTTCTACAAAGACAAGCTAAACAAGTTTATCAATAAACAAATAGCGAGATGCGAGTTTTGCTTAGCCTACGGGGTGTTTGCAAGCCACCTAACCAATTCACAATTCTAGTAATTGCACTCAACCGCACAAGTCAAACCGAGAAGGAAACTACAACTAGCAAGCTACACAAAGAAGCTACTCTAGCAAAGCTAACTAGCTAGCAAAGATAACTAAGAAAGTAATGTGGAGTTGAGTTAGGAGGGTATCACCGAGGGGCGAAGTATTGAGCCAACCAATATGATCAACAATGAATACCAAGATAACCGAACACCGGGATCAATCAATCACAATATGAAAGTGATGACACGAAGATTTATCCCGAGGTTCACGTGCTTGCCGGCACGCTAGTCCCCGTTGTGTCCCTCTTCACCACGTGGTTCAGTGGCTAATCGATCACACACCGAGCCTCTCAAAAGGCACCACAAGAACCTACCAAATGGCAAAAGGTTGCAATGACACGAGCAATATACTAACGTTGCCTTTGGCGCTTCGCCGAGGTAGGCACAAACCCCTCACAATCACCGGAGGTGGCCAAGAACAATCACCAACTCTTGCCAACGCCTCCAAGCTGCTCCAAGCCGTCTAGGTGGCGGCAACCACCAAGAGAAACAAGAATCCCGCAGCAAATCAACCACCAAGTGCCAACTAGATGCAATCTCACAATGCAAATGCACTTGGATCACTCAATCTCACTTCGAATATGCAAAGAAGCAAGAGAGATGAGTGGGAGGGGAGTTGCTTAGCTCAAAGTGCTCACAAGTATGTCAAAAGTTCGAGTGCTATTCGAGAGAGAGAGCCTTGAGCCGGCCAACAAGTATTTATAGACGTACCCCTTCGAATATAGCCGTTAGAAACTTAAACAGCCGAAATCGGGCTGACCGGACGCGCTGGTCCAACTGACCGGACGCGCCGGTCGCCCAACGGCTAACTCGTGAAGTACTGACCGGACGCGCTGGTCCAAACGACCGGACGCGCTGGTCGCCCAACGGCTAACTGCGAAGTAACGACCGGATGCGCTGGTCCAACTGACCGGACGCGCCGGGAACGACCGGACGCGCTGGTCCCGTGAAGGACCGGACGCGCTGGTCGCCTGAGCAGCGCTCAACGAAATAGTGACCGGACGCGCTGAAGAAAATGACCGGACGCGACAAAGACAGCGTCCGGTTAGAGTCCAGTAAGCTCCCTGAACGACCGGACGCGTCCGATCATCAGTGATCGGACGCGCCTCGCGTCCGATCATCGAACTGAAAAACGCGCAGACACTGAACACTGACCGGACGCGTCCGGTCATGCAAGGACCGCGTCCGGTTCAGCGTCCGGTCACCTCTGTGACCTCTGTTCGCCTCCGTTTCTTTTCCGGACTTCCGGCGTAGTGGAAAATAGTCGTTTCAACTTCTCAAAAACGCCTGAATCCCGCCTCACAAGCTCGGCGGGAGGGAGAGAGGATCCCAAACCCTCTCTACCGCTCAAACTCCACCGCCTTCGCAAACGTGCTAACACCACCAAGTTATCTCGTCATGTGTGAGTGTGTTAGCATTTTCACAATCATTTTCCGAGGCGTTATTAGTTCTATCCAAATGCATATGATCATGAAATGCACATCTAGAGGCACTTAGGAGTTCAATAGCCGCGTCATTCCCCTCTTTATAGTACGGCTATCTATCCTATAATGTAACCACACCCACTAGGTGTCTTAGTTACTAAAACACAACCCTTAAGCATATACCTTTGCCTTGATCACATAGGGTTGCGTCCAAATCCAAGTGTGGCCATCATGATCACCATGTCCATCTTGCCACCAACCTTGGAATGTACTAATCCTCATATGCTACATACAACTTAGGCATAGGATTAGTACTTAGGCATTGTCACTAATTACCAACACCAAACATAGGACTTTCAATCTCCCCCTTGTTGGTAATTGGTGACAAACCTTTCACAAAGATGTTATGATAAAATTTTTGATTGAACCCATGTCACATTGTCCAAGTATATTACCATGTGTAAGAATTATGGACATGTGATCATGAATTCAAATTGATAGCAATGGCTCCCCCTACATGTATGCTATATGTTTGGATTTTGGAAGCATACATGTTAGATAGAAAAGATTAGGAGCATTGACTACCAATAGGTGCTAAGTGTTTAAGATTATAGACCTTTGAAGCGTGATACCATCGGAGTAGCGATAAACACCATCTTAGCACCTTGTGTAGTTAGATTCCACTTGGAAAAACACAAACATAACTAGAAACCTCGTGAGATCAACATTATAAGCAAGGCTCTAGTACCACTTTGAAAAACATGAAGCAAGAAAAATCTAACTACTTCCTATTCATGCTAGTACCTTAATGCAACATTCAAATTATACTAGCAAGTCACCACACAAGCAATGTATCAGAGAAAACGGAATGCATAACTATGCATCATACAAATGACGTGCACATGTAAATGCAACATTCATGCTTAAGAGCTTGCTCCCCCTACTTATGTGCTCAAAATTTTAGTTGATCCCCTTCTTTTATCAATTCTCCCCCTTTAGGATCTATCTTTGTGAACAACATTTTCTCCCCCACAACATTTTCTTCCTCTTTGAGTTCTATCTTTGTGAACAATATTTTCTCCCCCTTTGGCACCAATTGACCACAAGGAGCAAACTTTAGATAGATTATCATGTTGAAAAATGGGGTGAGGATCAAGTTTGTGATTCAACCTAGATTGCTTGCATAAATAAAATGCTTCGGTTTGATCCAAGGGCAAGCTTCTTCACACCTCACTAGAAGGGTTATCATGCACCATGTTGAAGCAAATATTTAGACAAGTTTTCTAGATTAAACACTTAGGATCACAAGCTACTTAAACAAGTTATATGCTACCACTAGATCATACAAGACATGGAAACAATAGTGGCACCATATAAACTTCAAATTCATTTGATTTTCATGAATGAGCCAAGAACATGTAAATTATGACTAGATGCACTAAACATGTCCTTAGTATAGAATGTATGACATGTCAACCAATTGTACCTTGGGGCTCGAAGGAGAGGCATGTCATATATGGGGTGCATCAACTCATGTTGGAGAAGTCAAGTATGTTCAACTCATTCTTTAGCTTGTGAAATCTCTTCTCATCAAGTGGCTTGGTGAATAGATCGGCTAATTGATCTTCGGTGCCCACACTCTCAATAGCAATGTCACCCTTTTGTTGATGATCTCTAATAAAGTGATGGCGAACATCAATATGCTTTGTTCTTTGATGTTGAACCGGATTGTTGGTTAGCTTCACGGCACTTTCATTGTCACATAGCAATGGCACATTCTTGAAATTGATTCCAAAATCCTTCAATGTTGCCTTCATCCATAAGATTTGTGCACAACAACTACCCGCGGCGATGTATTCGGCCTCGGCGGTAGATAGTGCAATACTATTTTGCTTCTTGGATGACCATGAGACAAGTGATCTTCCCAACAATTGACAAGTCCCTGAGGTGCTCTTTCTCTCAACTTTGTCACCGGCATAGTCGGAATCCGAATAACCAACTAGCTCAAAACTAGCACCCTTGGGATACCACAATCCAACATCTTGTGTATGCTTCAAGTACCTCAATATTCTCTTTGTTGCCTTCAAATGACTTTCTCTTGATGAGGCTTGAAATCTTGCACACATGCATACACTAAACATCACATCGGGCCTTGATGCCGTCACATAGAGTAGGCTACCAATCATTGATCTATATAGCTTTTGATCCACCATGTTGCCACTCTTGTCACTATCCAAGCTTCCACTAGTGCCCATTGGAGTTGTAATACTCTTTGCATCTTCCATGCCAAACTTCTTGAGCATATCTTTGATGTACTTAGTTTGGCTCACAAATGTACCTTCTTTCATTTGTTTGATTTGAAGTCCAAGAAAGAAACTAAGTTCACCAATCATTGACATTTCAAATTCCTTGGCCATCATTTTACCAAACTCATCACAATAATCTTGATTGGTTGAACCGAATACAATATCATCAACATATATTTGCAACACAAACAAGTCTTTCTCAATCTTCTTGATGAATAGTGTTGTATCAACTTTGCCCATGACAAATCCTTTGGATAGCAAGAAGTCCCTCAATCTTTCATACCATGCTCTAGGTGCTTGCTTTAATCCATACAAAGCCTTCCTTAACTTGTATACATGATTGGGTTTCTTGTTATCTTCAAAACCGGGAGGTTGCTCCACATACACCTTCTCTTGAATGTACCCATTGAGAAATGCACTCTTTACATCCATTTGATATAGCTTGATATTGTGAGCACAAGCATAGGCAAGTAAGATCCTAATTGCTTCCAATCTTGCAACCAGGGCATAAGTTTCACCAAAGTCAAGACCCTCTATTTGTGTGTAACCTTGAGCCACTAGTCTTGCTTTGTTCCTTACTACTATCCCATCTTGATCTTGCTTGTTGCGAAAGACCCATCTTGTTCCAATGACATTGTAATCCTTAGGCCTTTCAACTAGTTCCCATACTTCATTTCTCTTGAAGTTGTTGAGCTCTTCATGCATTGCATTTACCCAATCCAGATCTCTCAATGCTTTATCAATGTCCTTGGGTTCTTCCATTGACACAAAAGATGAGTGAGCACAAAATGATGCCAATCTTGATCTAGTTTGAACTCCTCTTTGTATGTCACCAATGATGGAATCCAATGGATGGTCTCTTGCAATGTTAGTTGGTTGAAGCACTTGGACTTGATTGCTTGGATGTTGATGTTGATCATGAATTGGAGATGATGAACTAGCCACTTGTTGATCTTGTTGCACTTGAGATGATGTACTAGCTTGATTTTGCATTAGAGAACCACTAGCTTGTGTAATTGGACTTTGGAGCACTTGATCTTTGTCATCATCCACATGAATTACTTGTTTTGGTCTAATATCGCCAATATCCATCTCTTTCATAGCATTACTCAATTGAGTTCCTCTCACATCATTCAAGTTATCTTCTTCATCTTGTGAACCATTTGTTTCATCAAACTCAACATCATACACTTCTTCAAGTTGACCATTAGCCAAATTCCAAACTCTATAAGCTTTGCTAGTAGTTGAGTAACCAAGTAGGAAGCCTTCATCACATTTCTTCTCAAACTTGCTCAATCTAGTGCCTTTCTTCAAGATATAGCATTTACAACCAAATACCCGAAAGTATGCAATGTTGGGCTTTCTTCCATTTAAGATCTCATATGGTGTCTTCTCAAGGAACTTGTGGCAATAGAGACGGTTGCTATAAAAGCAAGCCGTGTTGATTGCTTCGGCCCAAAATAAATGACTCACATTATACTCATTCAACATTGATCTTGCCATATCAATTAAGGTTCTATTCTTCCTTTCAACTAGGCCATTTGATTGAGGTGTATACTTGGACGAGAATTGATGCTTGATTCCAAGCTCCTCACATAGCTCATCAACTCTTGTGTTTCTAAACTCACTTCCATTGTCACTTCTCACTTTCTTGATTGTGGTTTCAAACTCATTTTGCACTCTCTTGATGAACTTCTTGAATATGTCAAATACATCACTTTTGTCCCCAAGAAAGAATACCCATGTATATCTAGTGAAATCATCCACAATCACAAAGCCATACTTGTTGCCACCAATGCTTGTGTATGTAGTTGGCCCAAATAGATTCATGTGCAACAACTCAAATGCCTTGGAAGTACTCATAATGCTTTTCAAAGGATGAGTGTTGCCTACTTGCTTTCCGGCTTGACATGCACTACATAGCTTATCTTTCTCAAATGTGACATCCTTCAAGCCTCTAACTAAGTCATGCTTCACTAACTTGTTCAATTGCTTCATGCCAACATGACCAAGTCTTCTATGCCATAACCAACCCATACTTGATTTGGTGAGCAAACATGTTGAAAGTTGAGTGTCACTAGCATTGAAATCAACCAAGTATAGATTCTCATATCTAAAACCTTTGA
Source organism: Saccharum hybrid cultivar R570 (assembly GCA_038087645.1). NCBI lineage: Eukaryota > Viridiplantae > Streptophyta > Magnoliopsida > Poales > Poaceae > Saccharum > Saccharum hybrid cultivar. The sequence continues at coordinate 392,567 of JAQSUU010000191.1, read as the reverse complement.
AGATCAAGTTAGAGCCATCAACACTAACTATCTGCACATCATCAACACCAAATATGCACTTGAAACCGAGATCACATAATTGAGCAACCGAGAGAAGATTGAAGTTCAACTTTTCAACTAAGAGTACATTAGAAATGCTATGATCATTTGAGATTGCAATCCTTCCAACAGCCTTTACATCACCCTTGCTATTGTCACCAAATGTGATGCTATCAATGCCACTATAATTTGATTTGAGAGAGTTGAACATTCTTGAATCACCGGTCATATGTTGAGAGCACCCACTATCAAGCACCCAATGCCTTCCTCCGGCCTTGTAATTTACCTACAAAACAATTTAATGTCTTTTAGGTACCCATACTTGCTTGGGTCCTTGGAGGTTAGTCACTAAGCTCTTTGGTACCCAAATGGCCTTCTTCTTTGGGCCCATAATTGGTGTACCAACAAACCTAGCATGCACACCTTTCTCACCCTTGGTAAGCACATAACAAGAATCAAAAGGAATGTAAGGTACATTAGCATTTTTCTTGTTCTTATTCATTTTGTTGCAATTAATCTCTAGATGCCCAATTTGCTTGCATCTATTGCAATAACGACCATTGCCCTTCACAAAGCGAGGCTTTGGAGTAGCAAAGGCCGTCTTGCCCTTCTTGGGAGTATAGCCCAATCCCTCTTTGTTAAGGGAGAACCTTTGGCTACCCAAGCATTTTAGCAAGCGGGCATCCCCACCATAGGCGTTGCCTAATGCGCGGGTGAGATCATCCACCTCTCTCTTGAGAGTCTCAACCACAAGTGATGAATCACTAGTAGTAGAGGTAGAGTTGGTTGTGGTGGATGATGATGAGCTACATGAAGCATTAGTAGGACTAACAAATAAAGAATCATCAATAATATCACATGTTAGTCCAATATCACAAGTGACAATCACTTGCTCCTCCTTAGCTTCCTTCATGAACTTTTCCAACTTAAGGTCCTTTTCCTTGATGAGCTCAAGTAGAGTGGAGTGGGCTTCCTTAAGCCTAGTGTGAGCAATTTCAAGATCCTCATGGTCTTCCTTTAGACACTCACGAGAAGCCTCTAGCTCATCAAAGGATTTCCTAAGAGCTTTGAGCTCTTGTTCAATTCCTTTGCACTCCTTACTCTTTTTGAGAGCAACAAGCTCCTCCATCAAGGCATCATTTTCATTGCTCTTGGCAATGAGCTCTTGTTCCAATATTTTGTATTTCTTGGTTGTCCTCTTGTAGCCCTTGCTCATTTGATCTATTATGCCTAATAGATCATCCTTGGAGTAGTCCTCATCCTCCTCATTATCACTCCTACAATCATCACTAGCACAAGAATCATCATCACTATCATCATGTTTTACCTTGGTAGGCTTGGCCATAAGGCATGTTGATGTAGTGTCGAAGATGGATGGCTTGTTGGAGAGGGCGATGTTTGCAGTGGCTCGTCGAGTGATCCTCTCATCATCACTAGAGCTTTCATCATCATCACTATCGGAGTTGTCACTATCCCAAGTGACTACATAACCACCACCCTTCTTCTTCTTGTTGAAAGTGAAGCTCTTCTTTGCTTTCTTCTTATTCTCTTTCTTATCCTTCTTGTTCTTCTTGAGCTTCAAGTCCCCATTATGAAATCTCTTATCTTCATAGGGGCAATCCGCCACTATGTGATCGGGGCTATTGCAATTGTAGCAAAGGGTCTTTGCCTTTATAGTGTCTCTCCTCTTCCTTGCCCCATATCCTTTCTTCTTCATGAACCTTCCCATCTTGTGCACAAGGAGGGCCATGGTCTCATCATCGAATGGATCATCATTATCACTTTCTACCTTGCTCTTGCCCTTAGAGGATGAAGCCTTGAATGCAATGGGCTTCTCTTGCTTGACCTTGGTCTCCTTCTTCTCTTCTACCTCATCTTCATCATCATTGTATTGGGCATCGGTCATTATATCTCCAAGCACATTGGTTGGTTTGACCTTGTCCAATCCCTCTCTAAAGATCATTCTTCTCAAGGTGGCAAACTTCTTGGGTAAGCACATCAAGAACTTGTGTGAGAAGTCCTTGTCCTCAACCTTCTCCCAAGCCCCTTGAGATCATTGACAATGACTTGGAGCCTATAGAACATCTCCGGGATGGATTCATCATCCTTCATCTTGAATGTGGAGAACTTGTCCTTGAGCATATATAGTTTGGCACTTTTTACCGTTGAAGTACCTTCATATGTTTCTTCAAGCCTTATCCAAAGCTCATTTGCCTTTTCAAGATCTTTGATTTGCTCAAATACTTTATCATCAATGGCACGATAGATTGTGTCAAGTGCCGCCGTATTGCATTGTTTGTTGATGCGGTCTTTGGGAGTGAGGTTTTCCTCATCAAGAATGACGTATCCTTCTTTGGTCACATCCCAAACCTTCTCATGTATATTGCCTAGATATTGCTTCATCTTCCTTTTCCAATGATCAAAGGAAGAGACGCCATCAAAGAATGGAGGCTTGCCATTAATATGATTGAACATAACTTGAGCCATCTTACACCGAGGTTGTTAAGCCTTACAAACGGTGACCATGACTCCGATACCACTTGAAAGGTCTTGATGGCTAGAGGGGGGGTGAATAGCCTATTAAAATTTTCTACAAAGACAAGCTAAACAAGTTTATCAATAAACAAATAGCGAGATGCGAGTTTTGCTTAGCCTACGGGGTGTTTGCAAGCCACCTAACCAATTCACAATTCTAGTAATTGCACTCAACCGCACAAGTCAAACCAAGAAGGAAACTACAACTAGCAAGCTACACAAAGAAGCTACTCTAGCAAAGCTAACTAGCTAGCAAAGATAACTAAGAAAGTAATGTGGAGTTGAGTTAGGAGGGTATCACCGAGGGGCGAAGTATTGAGCCAACCAATATGATCAACAATGAATACCAAGATAACCGAACACCGGGATCAATCAATCACAATATGAAAGTGATGACACGAAGATTTATCCCGAGGTTCACGTGCTTGTCGGCACGCTAGTCCCCGTTGTGTCCCTCTTCACCACATGGTTCGGTGGCTAATCGGTCACACAGCGAGCCTCTCAAAAGGCACCACAAGAACCTACCAAATGGCAAAAGGTTGCAATGACATGAGCAATATACTAACGTTGCCTTTGGCGCTTCGCCGAGGTAGGCACAAACCCCTCACAATCACCGGAGGTGGCCAAGAACAATCACCAACTCTTGCCAACGCCTCCAAGCTGCTCCAAGCCGTCTAGGTGGCGGCAACCACCAAGAGAAACAAGAATCCCGCAGCAAATCAACCACCAAGTGCCAACTAGATGCAATCTCACAATGCAAATGCACTTGGATCACTCAATCTCACTTCGAATATGCAAAGAAGCAAGAGAGATGAGTGGGAGGGGAGTTGCTTAGCTCAAAGTGCTCACAAGTATGTCAAAAGTTCGAGTGCTATTCGAGAGAGAGAGCCTTGAGCCGGCCAACGAGTATTTATAGACGTACCCCTTCGAATATAGCCGTTAGAAACTTAAACAGCCGAAATCGGGCTGACCGGACGCGCTGGTCCAACTGACCGGACGCGCCGGTCGCCCAACGGCTAACTCGTGAAGTACTGACCGGACGCGCTGGTCGCCCAACGGCTAACTGCGAAGTAACGACCGGACGCGCTGGTCCAACTGACCGGACGCGCCGGGAACGACCGGACGCGCTGGTCCCGTGAAGGACCGGACACGTTGGTCACCTGAGCAGCGCTCAACGAAATAGTGACCGGACGCGCTGAAGAAAATGACCGGACGCGATAAAGACAGCGTCCGGTTAGAGTCCAGTAAGCTCCCTGAACGACCGGACGCGTCCGATCATCAGTGACCGGACGCGCCTCGCGTCTGATCATCGAACTGAAAAACGCGCAGACACTGAACACTGACCGGACGTGTCCGGTCATGCAAGGACCGCGTCCGGTTCAGCGTCCGGTCACCTCTGTGACCTCTGTTCGCCTCCGTTTCTTTTCCGAACTTCCGGCGTAGTGGAAAATAGTCGTTTCAACTTCTCAAAAACGCCTGAATCCCGCCGAACAAGCTCGGCGGGAGGGAGAGAGGATCCCAAACCCTCTCTACCGCTCAAACTCCACCGCCTTCGCAAACGTGCTAACACCACCAAGTTATCTCGTCATGTGTGAGTGTGTTAGCATTTTCACAATCATTTTCCGAGGCGTTATTAGTTCTATCCAAATGCATATGATCATGAAATGCACATCTAGAGGCACTTAGGAGTTCAATAGCCGCGTCATTCCCCTCTTTATAGTACGGCTATCTATCCTATAATGTAACCACACCCACTAGGTGTCTTGGTTACTAAAACACAACCCTTAAGCATATACCTTTGCCTTGATCACATAGGGTTGCGTCCAAATCCAAGTGTGGCCATCATGATCACCATGTCCATCTTGCCACCAACCTTGGAATGTACTAATCCTCATATGCTACATACAACTTAGGCATAGGATTAGTACTTAGGCATTGTCACTAATTACCAACACCAAACATAGGACTTTCACCGGTAATCAACACACATCCTCTGACCGCCATCTTTCTTATCAACAAAAATAACTGGTGCTCCCCAAGGTGATGAACTAGGTCGAATAAAACCTTTATCTTGTAATTCTTTAATTTGTTTCTTAAGTTCTTCTAATTCATCTACTCCCATCCTATATGGTCGTTTGGCTATAGGTGCAGTTCCAGGAAGTAATTCAATAAGAAATTCAATGTCTCTGTCAGGTGGCATACCTGGCAATTCATCAGGGAAGACATCCGGAAATTCCTCAATCACTGAATTCTCCTTAATAGTATCTTCAAGCTGATTCACCACAGCGGTTGGTTGCTTCTGCACTGCTACATCCACATTGATTTTATCTCCATTAGGTGCAGTCACAACTACCACTTTCTGCTGACACTGAATCTCTGCCTGATTTTGCTTCATCCAGTCCATACCCAATATCACATCAATACCAGATGTCCTCAACACTATAGGAGTTATCTTAAACTCTACCCCCTTAATACCATACTAATTGGAAGACAATGATTACTGGTTTGCATGGTACCTCCAGGTGAATTTACTAAGAGAGGTTCTTTCATAGCTAGCATGGGTATACTATGCATTTTAACAAAAATGTTGGATATGAATGTATGAGATGCTCCAGAGTCAAAAAGAACAGTTGCGGGAGTGGAATGTACATTGAACGTACCAATCATAACTTCTGGTGCATCATGAGCTGTATCAGAAGACACGTGATTCACCCTTCTAGTACCAGATTGCCTCTGGTTGCTCTTCTGGCTCTGAGGAGTCTGCTGGTTCTGCTTCTCAGGACAATGGTAAGACATATGCCCCTCTTTACCACAGACAAAACATCTAGTAGGCGTGCTGGGAGCACTATTCTTCATGGGGGTAACATTGGAATTTCCAGTGCAAGGAGTCTGTTGCCCAGTCTGCTGATACTGTTGACGCTGTGGATATGATGAACGCTGTTGTGACTGATTACTTTGCCAATTCTGGGACCACCCCTGATTTGGATTGCGATTCCATTGACTAACCGGTCCCTGAAACTTCTGATGAAAACCATGCTGAGAATTAGTGCGCTGACGGTTGTTGCTTCCTGAGCTTTGTACCTTCATCTTTCTCTTCCTGTCCATCTCTCTGCGCTCATTATCAAGCACAATAGCTTTATTTACCAGCTCTTGAAAACTAGCATAGTTGTTCCCCTTCAACTGCAAGCGAAGATCATAATAAATTCCCTTCAAGAAAAGACGCTGTCTGTCTGCATCTTCCCTCACTTCATTAGGAGCATAGCGAGCCAACTGGGTGAACCTGTCATGATATTCACTAACGCTCATCTGTCCCATCCTAAGGTTTCTGAATTCTTCCTGCTTCAGCTCAATTATACCTTCAGGAATATGACAAGCTCGAAAATCTCTAACAAACTCATTCCAAGTGATAGGAGGAGCATTGTCAGGGCGTGCAGCTTGATACGACTCCCACCAAGTCTGAGCTGTCCCCTGTAACTGACCAGATGCATATAACACCTTCTCCATATCATTGCATTGGGCTATATTCAGCTGTTTCTCCACTGCCCTCACCCAATCATCTGCCTCTAAAGGATCAGCAGCATGAGAAAATACTGGAGGGCGTCCCTTCAAAAATTCCCCACGCTTATCCCTCACTTGCACAGGCGGTGGTCCTCCTGCAGGGGGATTGTTCTGCATGTGCTGCATAAACATCTGCATCATCTGGTTCTGAGTTTGCATGAGTTCCTCCATAGTAATGGGTGGGTTAGCACCTCCATGACCTCTGCCACGTCCTCTGCCTGACATCTGTTTCCAAAAACACAGAAGATGAAATTCAGTACAATCCGAGATGATGTATTCAATAGATAAGCAAAATCTGATTTTTCTGGGCGAACTCCAATTTCAGCAACTCAGTAAAACTGTCATATCTCGAGCTACAGACATCCAATTCAGATGATATTTACATGGTTGGAAAGCTTACAAAATTATCTACAACTTTTATTCACAACACTTTTTCTGATTCTGTCAATAAATTGGCCAAAAACTGAACTTAACCGAAACTGTTTCAGAATTTCAGACTGTGCAGTTACTCCAACTTGGAACAGGTATATCTCTTAGCTCATAATAGATATTAAAGTGATTCTTCTGGGGTTGGAAAGATATAGAAGTCTAATTATTCCCAGTAAAATTTCTTAAATTTCTCATGAACGGATTTTAAGTTATTTCTAAAACATCCCAGACTGATCCAAAAATCAGCAAAGGACAGAACTAAGTTAACCTCATATTCAACTAATATATTTTGATCAAACTTAATATTCTTAACCATGGAACTTGTAGGCATGTCTACAAAACTCCAGCACACATTACAAAGATCCAAATCACACATTATCATAATAACAATCCATCAATCACACAATTGTTCACACCACAAACTGACTCTTAAAACAATCCAAACTTAATATGGTTCTCGGGTGTTTGGGCTTGATCTCCCCACTCATTTGGAAATCATGACTCACAGTGAAAGTGTACACCTCTGCGTAGAGTTAAAAACTGGTATACTAGCCGTGCTCACGGATACGAGCGGCCTTAGGGATTCTTATGGAATAGTTGATCATAACTGTTATATCATGTTTAATTATTGTTGATTATTATTTGCTCATGTTAATGCTATTCATTATCCTTATTACAATTGATCATTGGTTCTTTAATGGGAAGTGGTTTATCTTGATGCTACTCAATTGCTAATATATGATTAAAAGCTAAACGCAGTTAAACAATGTCTAGCTTTTTTTGAGCCTCATGAACCCTGTGTTATATTTGTTGAGTTCGACATGGACTCACCCTTGCTATTTCCACCATAACAGATGAAGATATTGAGGAAGATTATCGTAATGAGTACTAGTCTTGGTGTTAACCAGTCAACCGTGTTCCTGTGTGAAGTTTCCGCTGAAGAATTACTATTAGTTATTATTACCTATCATTCAAGACTATGTCTTAAATACTTATTCGTTATGTAATAAGCACTGTGATGATACTTTGTAATTTGTCAACTTATGTGTGCGACTGTTTCCTGGGGCGCACATGAGTCTTTTATGCATCCTATTTTTGTCCTTAAAAATGGGTGTGACAGATTGGTATCGGAGCCGTGTTGACTGTAGGACGCGAGCCTAGTTAGAATGGTCGTTAATAGCATCCATACTTCACTTAATTCATGCTTCCTCTTTTCACCTTGTTAATTACTAAAGTTTTATGCTTCCTCTACTTTATTCTATTGCGAAAATACATTGATTCTATCTAATCTATGTCTAAATCTTGTAGATGCCTCCTTATCCCCGTCTGTCAGCTGCACAGTACGTTGCCCGTTTCAAACCTCAGGAGCCGTATGAAGATGGTGATCAAGAGCTATCTGATGCTGAATCAAGAGTTGGTGATACACAAATGGAGAATGTAGTTATGGGGTGGACTACGAAGCTTCATATCATGGTTCCTAAAGCTGATGCTTTCTTCCATGACATGTTGACAAGAACCTTGGACAACTACTACTACGACTGGGAAGCTACGTTGGAGTATCGCAGTGCAGAGTATAGTCATCCATGGATGGATTCCTATTGGGAAACAGAGTTATGGGTTAAGAAAAGGGATCCTACCACTAAGGAACCTAAGGTGGAGTCAAAGTTCATTACCAGAGTGAGCCGGGCAACCGTGGAGACAAGCATGGAGGATGTCGCTTTCAATGCATTTGTTTACTACCATGGTCTACGCTCGGACAAGACGTTAAAGGGTGCACTCCGGCATTTTCCTTGTTTCTTACATGACAAGGGTATTTGGACCGTGCCGCTTGCAGATTATTCCTCCTTGACTTTACAAGCTACGGTGGGATTAGCTCGTGAATTGGCTCTCCATGAGGTGGATTTGAAGGATGAGTTGCTGAAGGAAAAAGAACTTAAGGAGCAAGCTTATAAGGAGATTGACCAATTAAGGGCGGAGTTAGGTCATCCCAAGATTTATAAGAAGCTTAATTAGGAAATAGGAAAAATCCCTATGTAATAGGAACGATAGTAGTTGCGAGTTAATTTTAAGTTTGGGTTGTTCTAAGAGTCAGTTTGTGGTGTGAACAATTGTGTGATTGATGGATTATTATTATGATAATGTGTGATTTGGATCTTTGTAATGTGTGCTGGAGTTTTGTAGACATGCCTACAAGTTCCATGGTTAAGAATATTAAGTTTGATCAAAATATATTAGTTGAATATGAGGTTAACTTAGTTCTGTCCTTTGCTGATTTTTGGATCAGTCTGGGATGTTTTAGAAATAACTTAAAATCCGTTCATGAGAAATTTAAGAAATTTTACTGGGAATAATTAGACTTCTATATCTTTCCAACCCCAGAAGAATCACTTTAATATCTATTATGAGCTAAGAGATATACTTGTTCCAAGTTGGAGTTACTGCACAGTCTGGAATTCTGAAACAGTTTCGGTTAAGTTCAGTTTTTGGCCAATTTATTGACAGAATCAGAAAAAGTGTTGTGAATAAAAGTTGTAGATAATTTTGTAAGCTTTCCAACCATGTAAAGATCATCTGAATTGGACGTCTGTAGCTCGAGATATGACAGTTTTACTGAGTTGCTGAAATTAGAGTTCGCCCAGAAAAATCAGATTTTGCTTATCTATTGAATACATCATCTCGGATTGTACTGAATTTCATCTTCTGTGTTTTTAGAAACAGATGTCAGGCAGAGGACGTGGCAGAGGTCATGGAGGTGCTAACCCACCCATTACTATGAAGGAACTCATGCAAACTCAGAACCAGATGATGCAGATGTTTATGCAGCACATGCAGAACAATCCCCCTGCAGGAGGACCACCGCCTGTGCAAGTGAGGGATAAGCGTGGGGAATTTTTGAAGGGACGCCCTCCAGTGTTTTCTCATGCTGCTGATCCTTTAGAGGCAGATGATTGGGTGAGGGCAGTGGAGAAACAGCTGAATATAGCCCAATGCAATGATATGGAGAAGGTGTTATATGTATCTGGTCAGTTACAGGGGACAGCTCAGACTTGGTGGGAGTCGTATCAAGCTGCACGCCCTGACAATGCTCCTCCTATCACTTGGAATAAGTTTGTTAGAGATTTTCGAGCCGTCATATTCCTGAAGGTATAATTGAGCTGAAGCAGGAAGAATTCAGAAACCTTAGGATGGGACAGATGAGCGTTAGTGAATATCATGACAGGTTCACCCAGTTGGCTCGCTATGCTCCTAATGAAGTGAGGGAAGATGCAGACAGGCAGCGTCTTTTCTTGAAGGGAATTTATTATGATCTTCGCTTGCAGTTGAAGGGGAGCACCAGTTATTTTTGTTGATAAGAAAGATGGCGGTCAGAGGATGTGTGTTGATTACCGGTCACTAAATGAGGTAACTATCAAGAATAAGTACCCTTTGCCCAGGATTGATGACTTGTTTGATCAGTTGAGAGGTGCTTGTGTGTTCTCTAAGATTGATTTATGTTTTGGTTATCATCAGTTGAAGATTCGTGCTTCTGATATTCCAAAGACAGCTTTTACTACAAGGTATGGATTGTATAAGTATACTGTTATGTCATTTGGATTGACCAATGCACCTGCATACTTTATGTACATGATGAATAAGGTGTTCATGTAATATTTGGATAAGTTTGTGGTAGTGTTTATTGATGATATACTGGTATTTTCCAAGATAGAGGTAGAGCATGCTGAACATTTGAGGTTGGTATTACAGAAGCTTAGAGAGCATAAACTGTATGCGAAGCGAAGTAAATGTGAGTTTTGGTTGAAAAAAGTTTCTTTCCTTGGTCATATTATTTCTAATGGAGGGGTATCAGTGGATCCAAGTAAAGTAAAGGATGTATTAAAGTGGAAACCACCTATTGATGTTAGCGAGATTCATAGTTTCTTGGGATTAGCTGGATATTACAGACGGTTCATTGAAGGGTTTTCTAAACTTGCTAAACCTATGACATCTCTGTTAGAGAAGAATGCCAAGTTTGTGTGGTCAGATAAATGTCAAGCTAGTTTTGAGGAATTGAAGAAGAGGTTGACTACAGCGCCTGTTTTGGTTTTGCCAGATTTGAGTAAGAAATTTTCTATTTATTGTGATGCTTCTCGTCAAGGTTTGGGATGTGTTCTTATGCAAGAAGGCAGAGTTGTGGCTTATGCATCTAGGCAGTTGAGAAAGCATGAGTTGAATTATCCTACACATGATTTGGAGTTAGCAGCTGTAGTTCATGCTTTAAAGATTTGGAGACATTATTTGATTGGACATAAGAGTGATATATACACTGATCATAAGAGTTTGAAGTATATTTTCACTCAGTCAGATCTGAATTTGAGGCAACGCAGATGGTTAGAGTTGATTAAGGATTATGATATTGAGATACACTATCATCCTGGTAAGGCTAATGTAGTAGCTGATGCTCTTAGTAGGAAAAGTTATGCCAATGAGATACGGACGTTGTCTATGACTAGTGAGTTATGTGCTGAATTTGAATATTTGAATTTGGGCATTGTTACTAATACAATGGAATTAGTGATAGAGCCTACCTTAGAGCAAGAAATCTACAAGGGTCAGTTGAAGGATGAGAAACTAAAGAAGATAGCGGAAGATATAGTGATTGGTAAGTCACCAGGCTTTCGAATGGATGATAATGGAATTTTGTGGTTTGGAAAGAGGCTGTGTGTACCTGAGGATCAAACTGTTAGACAGGCAATTCTTCGCGAAGCTCATGAGTCAGCTTATTCTATTCATCCTGGTAGTACTAAGATGTATTTGGATCTGAAACAGAAATATTGGTGGGTTGGATTAAAGCGAGATGTGGCTGAGTATGTGGCATTGTGTGACACTTGTCAGAGGGTGAAAGCAGAGCATCAGAGACCTGCTGGATTGTTGCAACCAATGAAGATTCCTGAATGGAAGTGGGAGGAAGTTGGTATGGATTTTATAGTAGGGTTACCGCGTACTCAGAGAGGTTATGATTCTATTTGGGTGATAGTGGATCGGTTAACCAAAGTTGCTCATTTTATACCAGTTAAGACTACTTACCATGGACCAAAATTGGCAGAGTTGTATATGGAGAGGATAGTATGTTTGCATGGAGTTCCAAAGAAGATTGTATCTGATCGAGGATCGCAGTTTACGTCGCATTTTTGGAAAGCTGTGCATGAATCATTGGGAACAAAATTGAATTTTAGTACAGCATATCATCCACAGACACATGGACAGACTGAAAGGACCAACCAGGTATTAGAGGATATGTTGAGAGCTTGTGCATTGCAATATGGAACTAGTTGGGATAAGAGTTTGCCTTATGCAGAATTCTCTTACAATAACAGTTATCAACAGAGTCTTAAGATGGCACCATTTAAAGCTTTGTATGGACATAAGTGTAGAACTCCATTGTTTTGGGATCAGACATGTGAATCTCAAGTGTTTGGTACAGATGTTCTTAGAAACGCAGAAGATCAAGTGCGAGTGATTCGTGAGAATTTGAGAGTAGCACAGTCTCGTCAGAAGAGTTATGCTGACAATATAAGAAGAGATTTAGTTTTTGAGGTAGGTGATTATGTCTATTTAAAAGTGTCACCTATGAAAAGTGTGAAGAGGTTTAACATGAAAGGTAAACTAGCACCAAGGTATGTTGGACCATTTAAAGTTATTACTAGACGTGGGGAAGTTGCTTATCAATTAGAGTTGCCTGAGAATTTATCTGGAGTACATGATGTGTTTCATGTTTCACAACTTAAGAAGTGTTTGCGTGTGTCTAAGGAGCAGATACCTTTAGAAGAATTGACTGTTAAGGAGGATCTTATATATGAAGAGTTTCCGATTAAGATTTTAGAGACTGCTGAGAGAGTTACTCGAAGTCGGGTTATTAAAATGTGCAAGGTGCAGTGGAATCGATATTCAGAGGCAGAGGCAACTTGGGAAAGAGAGGATGAATTGAGAAAATCATATCCGCAGTTGTTTGAGTAAGCAGTTCAATCTTGAGGACAAGATTCTTTTAAGGGGGGTAGAATTTGTAACACCCAAAAATTCTAAACTTTAGGAATAATGAATTTCAAATAGTTTAGATAACAATTAATGGCAAATTAAAAATTTTAAAAAAACTATTTGGTGATGCATTCATGCTGTTGCATTTATTTTATTTTGTGGTGTGGTTATATTTGTTTTATTTTAATTGATTTGGTTTTGGAAAAATATATATATAGAAGTGAATAAATGAAAGAAAGAAAAAAAATATAAAACAGCTTACCTGTGCAACCGGGCCGACCTGCCTTCTCTCCCTCTCCCTTGGGCCATCGGGCCGAGGCTTGCATCTTCTCCGCGCCTGCCCGTGTGGGCCGTTCAGCATCGTCGCGGCCGAGCCAGCCCGAGCCAGCGGCAGCGCCTTCCCTCCCTCCTTGTTTCGCTGGCAAGTGGGACCCGGCTGTCGGATGCTCCTCCAAGCTCACGTAACCGAGCCGATCACGAACCGTAGTCGAACGGCAACCGAATCTTGTAATCCGGGTATGTTAACCAAAATCAGCGATTGAGGCTATAAATAGGACGCCTAGGTCCTCTAGTTTCCGTTTTCATCTAAAATTGTGAGTTCCACCGCAAAACGTCGAGTTCTAGGGTCGGGTTCGGTTGAGTACGATGGACGTTGGGGAGGAGTGCTTTCGCGTTGGTAAGCCTGCAAATCTCCTCCTTTTTCTTCCCGTGCCCTTCTTTGGTGTTGAGACGTTTTGAATTGCGGTTTTGGTGAGCTCGGGTGCACTGGCAATGGCGCCGCCGCCCTAACCTAGCCGCGTCCCGTTTCCGCGCTATAGCAGTCTTCCTAAACTAGGTAGACGAGTTCGGGGGAAGTTTCTCTTTCGATTGAGTTGGTGGCGGGTCAAGTAGAGGTCGGAAAAGGGGGAGACGGAACTTCTCCGGCGAGGTGGGCATGGTGGTAATGGTGGACGGCGGCCGGACTTGAAGGTGGAGGCCGGGCCTTCCACTGTAGAGCTGCGGGTGATTGAGGGCCGTTCGTTTTTGAATCAACGACCCAGATTAGAACTTACCCCTTCGCGGGGTAAATTTGTTAAAGAGACCCTCAGCTTTTTAGTAATCAACCTGTGGTCCGTAGCGTAAAACTGAAAGTACGTTTTCGTGTTTGGAAAGCGTATTCTCTCCCGGTTAAGTCAAAAATACGTTTTCAGATAATTACAGTTTTGCCACTAGAATTGTTTTGGTCATAAAATCTTCATTTTAACTCCGATTTGATCCGTTCAAGTTGCATTAGGTTCGTATTTGCGAGCTCTACATGTTAGTGTAGTTGTACAGTTAGTTTTGATAATTTATTTTTTTCGAGTTTATAATTAAGTATTTATTTATCTATAGGAAATCTTAGAAAATTCATAACTTTCACGTTTTAACTCCGAATTTGGTGATCTTTGCGTCTGTGTGATCGTAGAAACGTGTAGAAGAGTTTTATAAACTTTTATTACTGTTTTTGCTACTGTTGGTGTACTGTTCTAATTGTATCTCTTTGTTTGCTTCGTGTTTGTTTGATTGGATGCATGCGTGTTGTTGATTGATGATCGAGTATAGAAGGTGAGCAGTATCTGGACGATTCGGAGTATTACTTTGAGCCAAGTCAGCAGTATCACTTAGAAAGCTTTGATCAAGGCAAGTATAACACAGGACTATCCTTGTTACCTATACATTGAATTGTCATACATATGCATGTGCTTACCTTGACAACCTTAGAGATTATAACTTAGTGATTGTTATCTTGATTCCTTGTCAACCTTGGGAATGCATATGGGTAGCTACTGCTAGTGCTTAAACTAAGAACAATGATCTTGTAATTTGATTAATGGATTAAGCAATCAACTATTAAGATGATTTTATTACTGTTAAAAGGGGGCTAGAGCATGTGTATTATCTTGATGCTCTGGTTTCTCTCCATAAGGACTTATCTGTAAGTGATAACCGGGATATACAGTACAGCTGTGAGGGCTATATGGCTCTGGCTTTAGTTGATCAAGAGACCTTTTCTAGCTTGTTAGTGGTTACCTTAAATGGCGTAAGAAAGGCTTGCCACGTTGGGTGTAGTGCGAGCCCCTGGCCTAGTGTGTATAGGCTGCGGTTGTTGTGCCACAGGGAAGGGGGGTTCTACATCTGCCTGCCGAGTGAATCTAATGGCCTTAACTTGTTAGACGAACTTTTGAGTGGCTTTATATGGTTCTCGGGTGTTTGGGCTTGATCTCCCCACTCATTTGGAAATCATGACTCACAGTGAAAGTGTACACCTCTGCGCAGAGTTAAAAACTGGTATACTAGCCGTGCTCACGGATACGAGCGGCCTTAGGGATTCTTATGGAATAGTTGATCATAACTATTATATCATGTTTAATTATTGTTGATTATTATTTGCTCATGTTAATGCTATTCATTATCCTTATTACAATTGATCATTGGTTCTTTAATGGGAAGCGGTTTATCTTGATGCTACTCAATTGCTAATATATGATTAAAAGCTAAACGCAGTTAAACAATGTCTAGCTTTTTTTGAGCCTCATGAACCCTATGTTATATTTGTTGAGTTCGACATGGACTCACCCTTGCTATTTCCACCATAACAGATGAAGATATTGAGGAAGATTATCGTAATGAGTACTAGTCTTGGTGTCAACCAGTCAACCGTGTCCCTGTGTGAAGTTTCCGCTGAAGAATTACTATTAGTTATTATTACCTATCGTTCAAGACTATGTCTTAAATACTTATTCATTATGTAATAAGCACTGTGATGATACTTTGTAATTTGTCAACTTATGTGTGCGACTGTTTCCTGGGGCGCACATGAGTCTTTTATGCATCCTATTTTTGTCCTTAAAAATGGGTGTGACATATCTCTTAGCTCAAAATAGATAAAAAGGTAAGTCCAGTGGGTTTGGAAAGATACAGAAGTCTAGCTATTCCCAGTAAAATTTCATAAATTTCTCATGTCCATATCTTGAGATATAACAGAAACATTGCAGACTGCTATAGAAATCAGCATACGGAGTATTACGTAAAACCTACCCCACTTAACATGGATCGAGCTACTCCTCAAGATTTATACCTTTCGAGCCACATTTCAAAACATGAGAACAAAGATAACACCCAAGCAACACATCAAGCAAAACAAGCACACATCACATCATCGGTACTACACGTACTTCTTCAACAATGGTGGTCACCCTAAGGGAAGATTATGGATGATGAAAGGCCATCGAATCTTTGAACCAGGTGGAATCAGAAAACTTTTAGTAAAAACAACGTAAAACAAAATCCAAGGGAGTAAGAAATAATAGCTCAAAGGAAGCTATCAAGGAGAGGATACAACAAGACAAGGAAGAGGAAATAGTCAAAATCAATGAGTCAAGGGATGACAAAATAGTTTTATAGTAAAATGAGTTTTAGAATACGTCCAGTGCTACTTGGCATACGTCCTACAGTCAACACCGCTCTGATACCACTCTGTCACACCCGGTTTTCTAAAGAACAAAACTAGGCTAATCATATGTGTGCCCAGGAAGTCCACACATATGCCAGAATGAAAAAGTATCAGAAACAATGTTATTATATAACGTATACATAGCTATATTAACACTTACATCAGAGTATCGCGGAACGGTGACTAAACTTCGGGCTCCATTCTTCTCAGGGACGACTGACTGGGGGTAACATATGCCTAGCACTTCTATTAGTCTTCTGGAAACTCCACTACACCTTTGTCCTTTTTCCGAGTAGCATCTTATTACACACTGGAGTGTGGGGGAAATAGCAAGAATGAGTCCATGTCGAACTCAACAAGTATAACACAGGGTTCATGAGGCTCAAAAAGGCTAGACACTGTTTGACTGCGTTTAGCTTTTAATCATCATATAATTAGCAATTGAGTAGCATTAAGGTAATCCAAATCCCATTAATGAATCAATGATCAATTGTAATAAGGATAATGAATAGCATTAACATGAGCATAATAATAATCAACAATAATTAAGCATGATATAACAATGGTGATCAACTATTCTGTAAGAATCTCCAAGGCCGCTCGTATCCGTGAGCACGGCTAGTATACCAGTTTTTAACTCTGCGCAGAGGTGTACACTTTCACTGTGAGTCATGATTTCCAAATGCATGGGTTTGCAAGGCCCAAAACATCAGAGACCATATAAAGCCATTCAAAAGTTCGTCTAACAAGTTAGGGCCATTAGATTCACTCGGCAGACAGATGTAGAACCCCTCTTCCCGGTGGCACAACAACCGCAGCCTATACACACTAGGCCAGGGGCTCGCACTACACCCAACGTGGCAAGCCATTCTTACGCCATTTAAGGTAACCTCTAACAAGCTAGAAAATGTCTCTTGAACAACTAGAGCTAGAGCCATATAGCCCTCACAGCTGTACTGTATGTCCCGGTTATCACTTACAGGTAAATCCTTACGGAGAGTAACTAGAGCATCAAAATAACCCACATGCTCTAGCCCTCTTTCAACAGAAATAACATCATCTTAATTGGTTGATTGCATAATCCATTAGTCAAATTACAAGATCATTGTTCATAATTAAGCGCTAGCAGTAGCTACCCAAATGCATAACCCATAGGTGATAAGGAAACAAGATATCAATAGCTAAGTTATAATCTCTGTGGTTGTCAAGGAAGACACATGCATATGTATGATAATTTCAGTGAATAGGACAACAAGGATGGTCCCATGTTATACTTGCCTTAATCAAAGCTTTTCTGATGATACTGCTGGTCTGGCTCAAAATAATACTCCTGATCGTCAAGAAACTGCTCACCGTATATACTCGATCATCAAGCACCAACACACAATCATCCGAGCAACCATACACTAAGCAAACAAATAGACATAATTAAAACAGTACACCAACAGTAGCAAAACAATATAAAAAGTTTGTAAAACTCTTCTACACGTTACTACGATCACACAGATGTAAAGATCACGAAATTCTGATTTAAAACGTGAAAGTTATGAATATTCTAAGATTTCCTTTAGATAAATAATTACTTTAATATAAACTCGAAAATTAAATTTTCCAAACCTACTGTATAGCTACACTAACATGTAGAGCTCGCAAATACGAACCTAACGCAACTTGAACGGGTCAAATCGGAGTTAAAACGTGGAAGATATGGCCTAAACAAGATTGTATCTGTATACGTATTTCTATTGTATTTCAGGATTTGTTTTGCTAAAGAAAAACGGCCACAAATCATACCCATGACATCATGTGATGTCATCAAGCTAGCTAGCAAAATGAAGCAGGTCAACAGCACGCACGGCGCTATTTGCTGGATTCATATTAATTGAGCTAAAGCTAATCATATTTTATTTGATAAAGTATTATCACATAATTTATATATTAAACAAGTTAAACTTTATCTGTGCAGAGAAAATAATTAAACATGTGAGAACTTCTACTCGAACTAGATAGGACATGTGTTCAAGCTAATAAATTATAATTTAAACAAAATACATTGATGACAGAAGTTAAATCATGTTAAACTTTGACTTAGCAAAAGAAAAGTGTATATGTTAGCATCTAAACAAATTTGATATGTGCAACGTATTTGATCTATGCAAACTATAATTCTAAAATATTTTAGGCTACCAATTAATCACATTAACATTCTGTATATATATAAATCACCGAGATATAAAACCTATATTGTTTTTAATTTACAAAACTAGTTGCATAGTTATTTAATTAAATTAATATTTAAAGCATAGAATTTAGAAACATGAGATACGGTAAACTTCAACACTAACATGTAGCTTGTATCGACACGATCCTAAAGCAACAAGAACAAACCAAATCGGAGTTGAAACGGTTAAACGGTGGAGATTAACGGCAGAATATCAAAATCGTAATTAGCTGCTTCTTCTACCTTGCGCAGTTCGTCCAGAACGTGGTGACCTCCATGTCTGATTTGGCCTTGCCAACCGCGTAGGGCAAAGGCGGCTTGGGTCTGGGCCTCGGCCACGTGGTTGCGGCCGCACGGCATGCACGCAAGGTTATGGCCAGGGCGCTCAGACGTCCGCGGGGCGATGCCGGTGACGGAAGGTGACCGGAGAAGACGGACTATGCCCGCCGGCCGGACCAGACTAGGGCAACGACGGCCGCATAGAGCTGGATGGCCGGGCTGGAGCGGCTCGTCTGGCCAGCAGCGGCACGAGGGAACCGGCCACAGCGACTGCTGCCCTGCACGCACACTCGCCCAGCAGGCTTCGGCGGTGGAGATTTAGGCGGCGCCGGCGCGTGTTGATCAGTTAGGGCTTAGGCGCTGCATGTTTGTGTGGGAGAACAGAAAGAGGCGATTTTTGACGAGGAAAAGAACGTACTAGAGAGGGACGGCTTTGGTTTTTAGATCGATACGAAAGTTTCCTTGCAGGCCACGAGAAAGACCGCTGCGGCTGCCTGCTGGAGATAATAATCAAGAGCTGACCTTGAGGCTTGGGGCCTGGCGAGCAGAGAAACAAAAGAAAGGAGCAGCAGGGTTGATTACGAGTTGGACTCGTGAAGGCAAAGGGAGGTGAAATCTACAACAACGGTTAGACTTTGGCCTAGTTATCAGCTTCCTAGATTGTCGTCACGTCAAAGACACAGGTACACGGAACAAAAGAAATAATTAAAAAGAAAACATAGATTACGTGACAACGAGAGAAAGAATAGGAGCAGCCTTGCCAAACGGTTTGGACAGAGACAAACTAGGATGACAATTAATTATTTTTGGAATGATTTAATTTCATGACTAAAAATGATTCTAAAAAAAATCTATTTGAGCCATGAAAAATACTCCGAAAGCTCCAAAATTCAGGGAAAATTCTCTGAGATATTTTAGAATGAGACGAACCCAAATAAAGTAGTTGGAGCTCATGAAAAGATTGATGAAGAGATCAAGGAAAAAGATTAAGCTCACGGAAACTAAAATTTTAAATCCAGAAAATACCAAAAAGTTTTCCGATGAGAAGTAAACGTCGTCCTATGATATTTTGAAAATAATAGCACTCACCAACACCAAAGACAAGCATCAAACAAACACCACATTATCAAATTAATATGAAAAAGTTTAAAACCACAATTTTCTATATTTAAATTAGCAACAACTTAACTTATCTAATAAATTTATTTAAATATTGAAATCATTTATTTTATTTAGTGTTTTCTAAGCACAACCCAAAATTGAAAATTTTGGGGTGTGACAGTCAAACAATGAATCTAAAGAGAGTTAAGTCATACAATCAAATCAAGATGTGTATGTGTATGAAATATGATGGATATGTGTATATAGGGTGTCTAATTCCAATTCTACTTTTGCACTTTTGAAGACATTTCTCTTATTTAGATTTAAAAACAATTATAGAAAAACATGGGCTATCTTTATTTTTTTTTCTTCTTTTTCAGGTGGGCTTTTGCCCCTAATTCTAATTTGGACACTTGTCCATTTTTTATAGCCACATGCCTTTTTTGACATACAAAATATTTGAGAGAGATTACAACAAGAAATTAGAGTATTTATTTGGGGGCTGTCCTATAGGTTAAATTTTTTGGTGTTCTCTCTATGTGTAGGAGAAAAACATTTTAAGGTGGATCTGAGTAAAAAATGGAGATTGACT
Organism: Saccharum hybrid cultivar R570; assembly: GCA_038087645.1. NCBI lineage: Eukaryota > Viridiplantae > Streptophyta > Magnoliopsida > Poales > Poaceae > Saccharum > Saccharum hybrid cultivar. Next base: position 372,329 of record JAQSUU010000191.1, on the reverse strand, counting down.
GCGCCTATTCCCAGTGTAGGAATAGTGCATATGTGGGTGGTGTATACGTGATCTTGATTTTAAAAGCATAACAAACCTCTCATAAGGTATATAACAAAGCTTGACTAAACTCAATGTAAAACAAGCAGCATATATGGGCAAATGTTTTCTTCCTCTAAAATGTATATTATATCTGGTTTTTGTAGGAATTTAAGCTTTGTCATATAAGAGCTCATCATAATTTTAAATTTTTAAAAGATAAATCTTCAGAACTTAGTATTGCTAGGAACAAGATAAATAGCAGTTCATACTTTCTCATATCATATCCCTCAATCACCTAGACTTAGATCAAGCATATGCTACCCATAAATTTTAGGTTTAAAGTGAATTCTTATATCAAAATAGTAATATCCAAAACTTGGGAGAATTTAAGGTTGAAAACTAGGCACTTAAAAGGAATTATGGCAGAGCAATTATACATCATCTCCAATGCAAAAATTTTAATCTTTATCTTTTTATTTAACTCCTAACTAGATAAAAATATAATCTTTAATTACCTATGATCACACCTTAATATAATTAAAACTTACTAAGATAGACACTTTTATTTGGTTTTAGTTGTTATGTATCTTTTTTTAACTAATAGACTTGAAAAATAATAATAATACTGTAGATACTTAGCTAGATAAGCGGGGAATGCTCCTCCCCCAAACTAGATGTTGCTGTGGTCGGTCATTGAATGAACTTCAGAGCGAGTTCATCAGCAGCAACTGGTTGCCACTGAGCAGACTCTTTCTTTAGTTATAGTATTGTCCTGCAAAATTTATATTCCAACAAGAACACAAAAACTCAAAACTTGGATTATACAAAGGGTTAGCGGTCAGCTAAATAAGCAATTGATTATTCTTATGAGTTAATTTAACTTGATATACTTTAGCAGGAATTATTCTATCTTCTTCTCTCTTTTTTTTAGGATTTTTATTTTATGATGCAATTAAGTAATAGCAAATAACATGCATGTATATTTATTTTTATGCCACCACAGTAAATATTCCTATTGGGAATTACCATAAGTTTATTCATATGGGGCTTTAGTATTTTTAATAATGCATAAGCAAGGGCAATAAGGATTTTTTATGTGCAATAAAGTAAATATATTTTTTGTTTTCTTAATGTGCAACAATAGTGAATATGATAGAGTGTATATATATACTTTAATACGATGATGACAAGTATGCAATAAAGTCTTTTTTTTAATAATGCAAGATGTATGAAATAAATTTAAGTAACAAATGTATTTAGATAATTACCATTATTACCTTATGGCAAGGGTGCAGCATTTTAAGTCTACTGACAGGACTGGGAAGGAGAGAGTACTTACTTATCGGTTGCATCATCTGATCCTGATGACGGTTCAAATGCCTGCTCTTCTTGTGGTGTTTCGAACGTTACCTTCTTCTCCTTCCACATCTTGACTCGATTCTTCATAAGTTCGGTTTCTTCTTTTAGAGCTAGCTCTTATCTCTTAGCTTCTTTCTTCCACTCGTTTCAGCGAGGTTCTTTGACTAGCTCATCTTTAATTTTTTTAGCTTCTACTTTTGGTTTGAGGACTACGTCATTGGATCTCGTAACTCTAGAAAATCTAGTCCATCCATCCTTGAATGAACGGTGACGGGATTGGCGCCTCCTCCTTGATCGGAACTTCTTCGGCTGTTCATGGTTAATATAACTATTAAATTGATAGCATACCTATGGAAGTCGAAAATGGATTTGTCCATATCCAATGTAGATGACTGCGTCGGTGGTGTTGAGGAAAGGTCTCCCCAAGATGATCGGTATGTCTTCATCTCCTGGCATGTCGAGTACCAGGAAGTTGGTAAGAACGTAGTAATCTTGAATTTTTACTAGGACGTCCTTTGCTATGCCTTCAGGCCATCTCAATGTCTGGTCTGCCATCTGCAACTACATATAGGTCGGGTACAATGGTTCGTTACCAAATAAATATTCATATGTTACCTTTGACATTATGTTAGCACCCGATCCAATGTCACAAAAGGTGTTGCGAAAAATCTTTTGGTTGATTGTGCATTCAATTGTTGGTACTCTGGGATCATCCTTCTTGACTAGAAATGGCGGTGCGAGCAAATGGTCGCTTTCTACGTTGACTGCATTGATCATTTTGATAGTTTCTTCTAGCACCTGGCTGAACTTGTTCCTCCTCCGGTTTCTATTGTTCTTTTTCTTAGGTGCTGGTGTTGTTGGCTCTTCAGGTAGGTACGACATCTGTGGGTGTGCAGGATGCGTTCCTTAAATGAGAACTTCTCTTTCTTGTCTTTTATGAAAAAGATAATCTTGGCATGATCAGCATAGATGATAACTTTAGTTGTACATAGGAACGGTCGTCCCAAAATAATTGGTGCTCTTTCATCTCCTGTCTCCACTACCACAAAATTCACTGGGACATATGATTGCCCCACAAGAACAATAACTTCTTTCAGTACTCCCTTAGGGTAATAGATGGACTGATCTGTAAGCTGTAAACGCATATTTATGTACAACAAAGGATTACCTAATATCTTTTCATAAATTACCTTGATAGTTTAGCCTTTGTTGCTGATTCCATTGATTCTGCTAAGGACGATAGTTATTGTTGTTACTGATGTAGTTCACATCCTCTTGAAATTCTGGGCAGTTGACTCCTGAGTGCCCAACATCTCCATATTCTTCACAAGTCATGCGAGAATCACTGATGTACATGACTTCCTTCTTCATCGTGTCTCTAGCTTCAACTTCTTCATGATGAGGTCTAGCTTTGCAGACACCATGTCGGCTTTCTTGAGCTGATGCATACCTCCTCTCTCTTGCGAGGTTGAACACGTTCTTTATTCCAGCTCTGATTTGAGGCCATCTTCTCAATGAGCGTTGTTGCATCTGTAAGGTTTAGTGATAAGAATGCACCTCCAGCTGCAGCATTGACTGATTCACGGGTACTAGTGAATAGCCCGTGGTAGAAGGTCTACATAAGCAACCACTTCATCATCCCATGATGAGGACATTCTGATATGTAATATTGGAAACACTCCCATGCTTCAACGATAGATTCATCATGTTGTTGCTGAAAGCTTGTAATTTTCTCACATAGAGCATTGGTCTTGCCCGTAGGAAGGAACTTGGCTAGGAAAGCAGTCAAGCAACGGTCCCATGTAGTGTGACTCTCTTTGTTGGCGTAGAACCACTGCTTGGCTTTCTCCAATAGTGAGAATAGGAAAAGGCGGAGTAGAATAGCATCTCTGGTTACTCCCTTGATCATGAAGGTGCTGCAGATCTTGAGAAAGTGTTGTAAATGTGCACTTACATCTTCATGAGCCTTTCCACAAAACTGACTTACTTGCACTATGGTAATGAGCGCAGGCTTAAGCTCAAATCCATCTTCTCCAACGTTGACTTGAGGTCCAGTACGGATGTTTTCTGTTGTCGAAGCAGAGAACTCACGGAGAGTCTTGTTGGCCATAGCTTCAAATTCCGGTGCTAAATTTCTCTTGGCTTGGCTGACTTCTAAATTTTCTACAGAAACCTTCTTGAGCTTGGCTCTAGTCTTCTTTAGGATTGGTTCTGGGTTGTCTATGTAATTCTCTAAAAAGTCAAAGCCCATACATTACTCTGCATAAGATAAATAAATAGACAAGAACAAGGGTAAGCCTGTTTGAGTTAGAGGTCAATTGGTTACTTCGATCTTATCATAAATATAAGTTATCAATACTTGCTAAGTTTAATACATTCCCCGGCAACGGCACCAAAAATGTTTGTTGACATTAATTAACGCAATCGCTAAATAGCAATGGCGCTAAAAATGCATGGTAATAAATTAATATGTCTCTAAATACTAGTCACATTTTATATTTACCTATACTTCTTAGCATGGAACTAGGTTGTCATCCCTAATGAAATAATGTAACACCCAAATTTTAGGAATAAGGAATTTTAAATAATTTAGATAAAGGGAATTAAAATTTTAAAAAGAATATTGGTGTTGCATTCATGCTGTTGCATTTTTCTTTTATGTGGTGTGAATTTATTTTATTCCATTTTGGATTAGAAAATTTTATTTGAGATACTTTTGGAAAATTAGAAAAGAAAAGAAACAAAAGAAAAAAAAGAAAAGCAACTTACCTTCTTACCTATTCGGCCTGGAAGCCCGCTCGGCCGGCCTCCTCTCCCTTGGGCCGTTGGGTCGGAAGGCCTGCTCGCCCAGCGCCGCAGCGGCCCAGCAGCCGAGTCCAGCAGCCTAGCCGACCGCGCGCGCCTTTCCTCTCTTTCGGTCGCTGACAGGTGGGGCCCTGATGTCAGTCGTCTCCTTCCTTCCCGTCGTGACCGAGCCGGAGACGAGTTCGTCCCCAACCGAATCCACCCGAGTAATCTGGGATTTCCATCCATAGTCGTCACGTTTTGGGGCTATAAAAGTATACCCGTGTTTCCCCTCTTCTCTTTTCCTATCATAACTCCGAGCCAAACACCGTCAACTCGAGCTTAGGGAGTTGAGAACCCTAGGCTTCGCTGCCTTCCATCGGTGGAGCTTGTTGTTCATCCCGTGCCTCTCTTCTTTGCATTGGTGAGCTCGCCATCTTCTCCTCTCCCTCCCAATGCTCTTCCTTTAAGTTTTTGTGCTTTAAATCGCGGGTTTGGAGTTCACCGTGGCCAACAATGGCGCCGCCGCTCCCTTGTAGCCGCGCGTCACGTATGGTCGTTCGTAGCTAGTTTTAAATGCCTAGATGAGTTCGCACGGAGCTTCTCTACCGTTTGGACCAAACGCGGGCTTGATTGGTGGTCTCGGTGGGGAGGTTCACTACCTCCGGCCATGGAGGAGTCGCCGGCCATGGAGGAGCCGCCGGCCGGAGGGGAGAAAGAAGCCGTGTTCCCTCTCTCTCTTTTGGCTGGGAACGATTTCGGCCGTCCGATCTTGGATCGACGGTCGAGATTAGAACATACCTTTTCGATGACAGTTTTGCAAATAAGCCCTTATAATTAATGCTGACTCAACCCGCGGTCCAAAGCGCGTTTACAAACTTTTGTTTTCTCTAATTGAAAGCGTACTTTGGTTCGGTTATGTAGAAATACGTTTTCGCGTTGTGAAAGCGTATTCTTTTCCGGTTTAGTCAAAAATACGTTTTTAGGTATTTACAGTTTTGCCACTAGAATTGTTTTGGTCATAAAATCTTCGTTTTAATTCCGAATTGATCCGTTCAAATTGCGTTAGGTTCGTATTTGCGAGCTCTACATGTTAGTGTAGTTGTACAGTTAGTTTTGATAATTTATTCTTCGAGGTTATAATTAAGTATTTATTTATCTATAGGAAATCTTAGAAAATTCATAACTTTCACGTTTTAACTCCGAATTTGGTGATCTTTGCGTCTGTGTGATCGTAGAAACGTGTAGAAGAGTTTTATAAGCTTTTATTACTGTTTTGCTACTGTTGGTGTACTGTTCTAATTATATCTCTTTGTTTGCTTCGTGTATGTTTGATTGGATGCATGTGTGTTGTTGATTGATGATCGAATATAGAAGGTGAGCAGTATCTGGACGATTCGGAGTATTACTTTGAGCCAAGTCAGCAGTATCACTTGGAAAGCTCTGATCAAGGCAAGTATAACACAGGACTATCCTTGTTACCTATACAATGAATTGTCATACATATGCATGTGCTTACCTTGACAACTTTAGAGATTATAACTTAGTGATTGTTATCTTGATTCCTTGTCAACCTTGGGAATGCATATGGGTAGCTACTGCTAGTGCTTAAACTAAGAACAATGATCTTGTAATTTGATTAATGGATTAAGCAATCAACTATTAAGATGATTTTATTATTGTTAAAAGGGGGCTAGAGCATGTGTATTATTTTGATGCTCTGGTTTCTCTCCATAAGGACTTATCTGTAAGTGATAACCGGGATATACAGTACAGCTGTGAGGGCTATATGGCTCTGGCTTTAGTTGTTCAAGAGACCTTTTCTAGCTTGTTAGAGGTTACCTTAAATGGCGTAAGAATGGCTTGCCATGTTGGGTGTAGTCCGAGCCCCTGGCCTAGTGTGTATAGGCTGCGGTTGTTGTGCCACGGGGAAGGGGGGTTCTACATCTGCCTGCCGAGTGAAATCTAATGGCCCTAACTTGTTAGACGAACTTTTGAGTGGCTTTATATGGTTCTCGGGTGTTTGGGCTTGATCTCCCCACTCATTTGGAAATCATGACTTACAGTGAAAGTGTATACCTCTGCGCAGAGTTAAAAACTGGTATACTAGCCGTGCTCACGGATACGAGCGGCCTTGGGGATTCTTATGGAATAGTTGATCACCATTATTATATCATGCTTAATTATTGTTGATTATTATTATGCTCATGTTAATGCTATTCATTATCTTTATTACAATTGATCATTGGTTCTTTAATGGGAAGTGGTTTATCTTGATGCTACTCAATTGCTAATATATGATTAAAAAGCTAAACGCAGTTAAACAGTGTCTAGCTATTTTGAGCCTCATAAACCCTGTGTTATATTTGTGGAGTTCGACATGAACTCACTCTTGCTATTTCCACCATAACAGATGAAGATAATGAGGAAGATTATCGGAATGAGTACTAGTCTTGGTGTCAACCAGTCAACCGTGTCCCTGTGTGGAGTTTCCGCTGAAGAATTACTATTAGTTATTATTACCTATCGTTCAAGACTATGTCTTAAATATTTATTCGTTATGTAATAAGCACTGTGATGATACTTTGTAATTTGTCAACTTATGTGTGCGACTGTTTCCTGGGGCGCACATGAGTCTTTTATACATCCTATTTTTGTCCTTAAAAATGGGTGTGACAGATTGGTATCAGAGCCGTGTTGACTGTAGGACGCGAGCCTAGTTAGAATAGTCGTTAATAGCATCCATACTTCACTTAATTCATGCTTCCTCTTTTCACCTTGTTAATTACTAAAGTTTCATGCTTCCTCTACTTTATTCCATTGCGAAAATACATTGATTCTATCTAATCTATGTCTAAATTTTATAGATGCCTCCTCATCCCCGTTTGTCAGCTGCACAGTACGTTGCCCGTTTTAAACCTCAGGAGCCGTATGAAGATGGTGAGCAAGAGCTATCTGATGCGGAATCAAGAGTTGGTGATACACCAATGGAGAATGTAGTTATGGGATGGACTACGAAGTTTCATATCATGGTTCCTAAAGCTGATGCTTTCTTCCATGACATGTTGACAAGAACATTGGACAACTACTACTACGACTGGGAAGCTACGTTGGAGTATCGTAGTGCAGAGTATAGTCATCCATGGATGGATTCCTATTGGGAAACAGAGTTATGGGTTAAGAAAAGGGATCCTACCACTAAGGAGCCTAAGGTGGAGTCAAAGTTCATTACCAGAGTGAGCCGGGCAACTGTGGAGATAAGCATGGAGGATATCGCTTTCAATGCATTTGTTTACTACCATGGTCTACGCTTGGACAAGACGTTAAAGGGTGCACTCCGGCATTTTCCTTGTTTCTTACATGACAAGGGTATTTGGACCGTGCCGCCTGCAGATGATTCCTCCTTGACTTTACAAGCTACGGTGGGATTAGCTCGTGAATTGGCTCTCCATGAGGTGGATTTGAAGGATGAGTTGCTGAAGGAAAAAGAACTTAAGGAGCAAGCTTATAAGGAGATTGACCAATTAAGAGCGGAGTTAGGTCGTCCCAAGATTTATGAGAAGCTTAATTAGGCAATAGGAAAAAAAATCCCTATGTAATAGGAACGATAGTAGTTGTGAGTTAATTTTAAGTTTGGTTTGTTTTAAGAGTCAGTTTGTGGTGTGAACAATTGTGTGATTGATGGATTGTTATTATGATAATGTGTGATTTGGATCTTTGTAATGTGTGCTGGAGTTTTGTAGACATGCCTACAAGTTCCATGGTTAAGAATATTAAGTTTGATCAAAATATATTAGTTGAATATGAGGTTAATTTAGTTCTGTCCTTTGCTGATTTTTGGATCAGTCTGGGATGTTTTAGAAATAACTTAAAATCCGTTCATGAGAAATTTAAGAAACTTTACTGGGAATAATTAGACTTCTATATCTTTCCAACCTCACAAGAATCACTTTAATATCTATTATGAGCTAAGAGATATACCTGTTCCAAGTTGGAGTTACTGCACAGTCTGGAATTCTGAAACAGTTTCGGTTAAGTTCAGTTTTTGGCCAATTTATTGACAGAATCAGAAAAAGTGTTGTGAATAAAAGTTGTAGATAATTTTGAAAGCTTTCCAACCATGTAAAGATCATCTGAATTGGACGTCTGTAGCTCGAGATATGACAGTTTTACTGAGTTGCTGAAATTGGAGCTCGTCCAGAAAAATCAGATTTTGCTTATCTATTGAATACATCATCTCGGATCGTACTGAATTTCAATTTCTGTGTTTTTGGAAACATATGTCAGGCAGAGGTCGTGGCAGAGGTCGTGGAGGTGCTAACATACCCATTACTATGGAGGAACTTATGCAAACTCAGAATCAGATGATGCAGATGTTTATGCAGCACATGCAGAACAATCCCGCTGCAGGAGGACCACCGCCTGTGCAAGTGAGGGATAAGCGTGGAGAATTTTTAAAGGGACGCCCTCCAGTGTTTTCTCATGCTGCTGATCCTTTAGAGGCAGATGATTGGGTGAGGGCAGTGGAGAAACAGCTGAATATAGCCCAATGCAATGATATGGAGAAGGTGTTATACGCATCTGGTCAGTTACAGGGGACAGCTCAGACTTGGTGGGAGTCGTATCAAGCTGCACGCCCTGACAATGCTCCTCCTATCACTTGGAATGAGTTTGTTAGAGATTTTCGAGCTCGTCATATTCCTGAAGGTATAATTGAGCTGAAGCAGGAAGAATTCAGAAACCTTAGGATGGGACAGATGAGCGTTAGTGAATATCATGATAGATTTACCCAGTTGGCTCGCTATGCTCCTAATGAAGTGAGGGAAGATGCAGACAAACAGCGTCTTTTCTTGAAGGGAATTTATTATGATCTTCGCTTGCAGTTGAAGGGGAACAACTATGCTAGTTTTCAAGAGCTGGTAAATAAAGCTATTGTGCTTGATAATGAGCGCAGAGAGATGGACAGGAAGAGGAAGATGAAGGTACAAAGCTCAGGAAGTAACAACCGTCAGCGCACTAATTCTCAGCATGGTTTCCATCAGAAGTTTCAAGGACCGGTTAGTCAATGGAATCGCAATCCGAATCAGAGGTGGTCCCAGAATTGGCAAAGTAATCAGTCACAACAGCGTTCATCATATCCACAACGTCAACAGTATCAGCAGACTGGGCAACAGACTCCTCGCACTGGAAATTCTAATGTTACCCCCATGAAGAATAGTGCTCTCAGCACGCCTACTAGATGCTTTGTCTGTGGTAAAGAGGGGCATATGTCTTACCATTGTCCTGAGAAGCAGAATCAGCAGACTCCTCAGAGCCAGAAGAGCAACCAGAAGCAATCTGGTACTGGAAGGGTGAATCACGTGTCTTCTGATACAGCTCATGATGCCCCAGAAGTTATGATTGGTACGTTCAATGTACATTCCACTCCCGCAACTGTTCTTTTTGACTCTGGAGCATCTCATACATTCATATCCAACATTTTTGTTAAAATGCATAGTATACCCATGCTAGCTATGAAAGAATCTCTCTTAGTAAATTCACCTGGAGGTACCATGCAAACCAGTAATCGTTGTCTTCCAATTAGTATGGTATTAAGGGGGGTAGAGTTTAAGATAACTCCTATAGTGTTGAGGACATCTGGTATTGATGTGATATTGGGTATGGACTGGATGAAGCAAAATCAGGCAGAGATTCGGTGTCAGCAAAAAGTGGTAGTTGTGAATGCACCTAATGGAGATAAAATCAATGTGAATGTAGCAGTGCAGAAGCAACCAACCGCTGTGGTAAATCAGCTTGAAAATACTATTAAGGAGAATTCAGTGATTGAGGAATTTCCGGATGTCTTCCCTGATGAATTGCCAGGTATGCCACCTGACCGAGACATTGAATTTCTTATTGAATTACTTCCTGGAACAGCACCTATAGCCAAACGACCATATAGGATGGGAGTAGATGAATTAGAAGAACTTAAGAAACAAATTAAAGAATTACAAGAAAAAGGTTTTATTAGACCTAGTTCATCACCTTGGGGAGCACCAGTTATTTTTGTTGATAAGAAAGATGGTGGTCAGAGGATGTGTGTTGATTATCGGTCACTAAATGAGGTAACTATCAAGAATAAGTATCCTTTGCCCAGGATTGATGACTTGTTTGATCAGTTGAGAGGTGCTTGTGTGTTCTCTAAGATTGATTTACGTTCTGGATATCATCAGTTGAAGATTCGTGTTTCTGATATTCCAAAGACAGCTTTTACTACAAGGTATGGATTGTATGAGTATACTGTTATGTCATTTGGATTGACCAATGCACCTGCATACTTTATGTACATGATGAATAAGGTGTTCATGGAATATTTGGATAAGTTTGTGGTAGTGTTTATTGATGATATACTGGTATTTTCCAAGACAGAGGTAGAGCATGCTGAACATTTGAGGTTGGTATTGCAGAAACTTAGAGAGCATAAACTGTATGCGAAGCGAAGTAAATGTGAGTTTTGGTTGAAGGAAGTTTCTTTCCTTGGTCATATTGTTTCTAATGGAGGGATATCAGTGGATCCAGGTAAAGTAAAGGATGTATTAAATTGGAAACCACCTATTGATGTTAGCGAGATTCGTAGTTTCTTGGGATTAGCTGGATATTACAGACGGTTCATTGAAGGGTTTTCTAAACTTGCTAAACCTATGACATCTCTGTTAGAGAAGAATGCCAAGTTTGTGTGGTCAGATAAATGTCAAGCTAGTTTTGAGGAGTTGAAAAAGAGGTTGACTACAGCGCCTGTTTTGGTTTTGCCAGATTTGAGTAAGAAGTTTTCTATTTATTGTGATGCTTCTCGTCAAGGTTTGGGATGTGTTCTTATGCAAGAAGGCAGAGTTGTGGCTTATGCATCTAGGCAGTTGAGAAAGCATGAGTTGAATTATCCTACACATGATTTGGAGTTAGCAGCTGTAGTTCATGCTTTAAAGATTTGGAGACATTATTTGATTGGACATAAGAGTGATATATACACTGATCATAAGAGTTTGAAGTATATTTTCACTCAGTCAGATCTGAATTTGAGGCAACGCAGATGGTTAGAGTTGATTAAGGATTATGATATTGAGATACACTATCATCCTGGTAAGGCTAATGTAGTAGCTGATGCTCTTAGTAGGAAAAGCTATGTCAATGAGATACGGACATTGTCTATGACTAGTGAGTTATGTGCTGAATTTGAATATTTGAATTTGGGAATTGTTACTAATACAATGGAATTAGTGATAGAGCCTACCTTAGAGCAAGAAATTTACAAGGGGCAGTTGAAGGATGAGAAACTAAAGAAGATAGCGGAAGATATAGTGATTGGTAAGTCACCAGGCTTTCGAATGGATGATAATAGAATTTTGTGGTTCAGAAAGAGGCTGTGTGTACCTGAGGATCAAACTGTTAGACAGGCAATTCTTCGCGAAGCTCATGAGTCAGCTTATTCTATTCATCCTGGTAGTACTAAGATGTATTTGGATCTGAAACAGAAATATTGGTGGGTTGGATTAAAGCGAGATGTGGCTGAGTATGTGGCATTGTGTGACACTTGTCAGAGAGTGAAAGCAGAGCATCAGAGACCTGCTGGATTGTTACAACCAATGAAGATTCCTGAATGGAAGTGGGAGGAAGTTGGTATGGATTTTATAGTAGGGTTACCTCGTACTCAGAAAGGTTATGACTCTATTTGGGTGATAGTAGATCGGTTAACCAAAGTTACTCATTTTATACCAGTTAAGACTACTTACCATGGACCAAAATTGGCAGAGTTGTATATGGAGAGAATAGTCTGTTTGCATGGAGTACCAAAGAAGATTGTATCTGATCGAGGATCGCAGTTTACGTCGCATTTTTGGAAAGCTGTGCATGAATCATTGGGAACAAAATTGAATTTTAGTACAGCATATCATCCACAGACAGATGGACAGACTGAAAGGACCAACCAGGTATTAGAGGATATGTTGAGATCTTGTGCATTGCAATATGGAACTAGTTGGGATAAGAGTTTGCCTTATGCAGAATTCTCTTACAATAACAGTTATCAACAGAGTCTTAAGATGGCACCGTTTGAAGCTTTGTATGGACGCAAGTGTAGAACTCCATTGTTTTGGGATCAGACAGGTGAATCTCAGGTGTTTGGTACAGATGTTCTTAGAAACGCAGAAGATCAAGTGCGAGTGATTCGTGAGAATTTGAGAGTAGCACAGTCTCGTCAGAAGAGTTATGCTGACAATAGAAGAAGAGATTTAGTTTTTGAGGTAGGTGATTATGTTTATTTGAAGGTGTCACCTATGAAAAGTGTGAAGAGGTTTAACATGAAAGGTAAACTAGCACCAAGGTATGTTGGACCATTTAAAGTTATTACTAGACGTGGGGAAGTTGCTTATCAATTAGAGTTGCCTGAGAATTTATCTGGAGTACATGATGTGTTCCATGTTTCACAACTTAAGAAGTGTTTGCGTGTGCCTGAGGAGCAGATACCTTTAGAAGAGTTGACTGTTAAGGAAGATCTTACATATGAAGAGTTTCCGATCAAGATTTTAGAAACTGCTGAGAGAGTTACTCGAAGTCGGGTTATTAAGATGTGCAAAGTGCAGTGGAATCGATATTCAGAGGCAGAGGCAACTTGGGAAAGAGAGGATGAATTGAGGAAATCATATCCGCAGTTGTTTGAGTAAGCAGTTCAATCTCGAGGACGAGATTCTTTTAAGGGGGGTAGAATTTGTAACACCCAAATTTTAGGAATAAGGAATTTTAAATAATTTAGATAAAGGGAATTAAAATTTTAAAAAGAATATTGGTGTTGCATTCATGCTGTTGCATTTTTCTTTTATGTGGTGTGAATTTATTTTATTCCATTTTGGATTAGAAAATTTTATTTGAGATACTTTTGGAAAATTAGAAAAGAAAAGAAACAAAAGAAAAAAAAAGAAAAGCAACTTACCTTCTTACCTATTCGGCCTGGAAGCCCGCTCGGCCGGCCTCCTCTCCCTTGGGCCGTCGGGTCGGAAGGCCTGCTCGCCCAGCGCCGCAGCGGCCCAGCAGCCGAGTCCAGCAGCCTAGCCGACCGCGCGCGCCTTTCCTCTCTTTCGGTCGCTGACAGGTGGGGCCCTGATGTCAGTCGTCTCCTTCCTTCCCGTCGTGACCGAGCCGGAGACGAGTTCGTCCCCAACCGAATCCACCCGAGTAATCTGGGATTTCCATCCATAGTCGTCACGTTTTGGGGCTATAAAAGTATACCCGTGTTTCCCCTCTTCTCTTTTCCTATCATAACTCCGAGCCAAACACCGTCAACTCGAGCTTAGGGAGTTGAGAACCCTAGGCTTCGCTGCCTTCCATCGGTGGAGCTTGTTGTTCATCCCGTGCCTCTCTTCTTTGCATTGGTGAGCTCGCCATCTTCTCCTCTCCCTCCCAATGCTCTTCCTTTAAGTTTTTGTGCTTTAAATCGCGGGTTTGGAGTTCACCGTGGCCAACAATGGCGCCGCCGCTCCCTTGTAGCCGCGCGTCACGTATGGTCGTTCGTAGCTAGTTTTAAATGCCTAGATGAGTTCGCACGGAGCTTCTCTACCGTTTGGACCAAACGCGGGCTTGATTGGTGGTCTCGGTGGGGAGGTTCACTACCTCCGGCCATGGAGGAGTCGCCGGCCATGGAGGAGCCGCCGGCCGGAGGGGAGAAAGAAGCCGTGTTCCCTCTCTCTCTTTTGGCTGGGAACGATTTCGGCCGTCCGATCTTGGATCGACGGTCGAGATTAGAACATACCTTTTCGATGACAGTTTTGCAAATAAGCCCTTATAATTAATGCTGACTCAACCCGCGGTCCAAAGCGCGTTTACAAACTTTTGTTTTCTCTAATTGAAAGCGTACTTTGGTTCGGTTATGTAGAAATACGTTTTCGCGTTGTGAAAGCGTATTCTTTTCCGGTTTAGTCAAAAATACGTTTTTAGGTATTTACAGTTTTGCCACTAGAATTGTTTTGGTCATAAAATCTTCGTTTTAATTCCGAATTGATCCGTTCAAATTGCGTTAGGTTCGTATTTGCGAGCTCTACATGTTAGTGTAGTTGTACAGTTAGTTTTGATAATTTATTCTTCGAGGTTATAATTAAGTATTTATTTATCTATAGGAAATCTTAGAAAATTCATAACTTTCACGTTTTAACTCCGAATTTGGTGATCTTTGCGTCTGTGTGATCGTAGAAACGTGTAGAAGAGTTTTATAAGCTTTTATTACTGTTTTGCTACTGTTGGTGTACTGTTCTAATTATATCTCTTTGTTTGCTTCGTGTATGTTTGATTGGATGCATGTGTGTTGTTGATTGATGATCGAATATAGAAGGTGAGCAGTATCTGGACGATTCGGAGTATTACTTTGAGCCAAGTCAGCAGTATCACTTGGAAAGCTCTGATCAAGACAAGTATAACACAGGACTATCCTTGTTACCTATACAATGAATTGTCATACATATGCATGTGCTTACCTTGACAACTTTAGAGATTATAACTTAGTGATTGTTATCTTGATTCCTTGTCAACCTTGGGAATGCATATGGGTAGCTACTGCTAGTGCTTAAACTAAGAACAATGATCTTGTAATTTGATTAATGGATTAAGCAATCAACTATTAAGATGATTTTATTATTGTTAAAAGGGGGCTAGAGCATGTGTATTATTTTGATGCTCTGGTTTCTCTCCATAAGGACTTATCTGTAAGTGATAACCGGGATATACAGTACAGCTGTGAGGGCTATATGGCTCTGGCTTTAGTTGTTCAAGAGACCTTTTCTAGCTTGTTAGAGGTTACCTTAAATGGCGTAAGAATGGCTTGCCATGTTGGGTGTAGTCCGAGCCCCTGGCCTAGTATGTATAGGCTGCGGTTGTTGTGCCACGGGGAAGGGGGGTTCTACATCTGCCTGCCGAGTGAAATCTAATGGCCCTAACTTGTTAGACGAACTTTTGAGTGGCTTTATATGGTTCTCGGGTGTTTGGGCTTGATCTCCCCACTCATTTGGAAATCATGACTTACAGTGAAAGTGTACACCTCTGCGCAGAGTTAAAAACTGGTATACTAGCCGTGCTCACGGATACGAGCGGCCTTGGGGATTCTTATGGAATAGTTGATCACCATTATTATATCATGCTTAATTATTGTTGATTATTATTATGCTCATGTTAATGCTATTCATTATCTTTATTACAATTGATCATTGGTTCTTTAATGGGAAGTGGTTTATCTTGATGCTACTCAATTGCTAATATATGATTAAAAAGCTAAACGCAGTTAAACAGTGTCTAGCTATTTTGAGCCTCATAAACCCTGTGTTATATTTGTGGAGTTCGACATGAACTCACTCTTGCTATTTCCACCATAACAGATGAAGATAATGAGGAAGATTATCGGAATGAGTACTAGTCTTGGTGTCAACCAGTCAACCGTGTCCCTGTGTGGAGTTTCCGCTGAAGAATTACTATTAGTTATTATTACCTATCGTTCAAGACTATGTCTTAAATATTTATTCGTTATGTAATAAGCACTGTGATGATACTTTGTAATTTGTCAACTTATGTGTGCGACTGTTTCCTGGGGCGCACATGAGTCTTTTATACATCCTATTTTTGTCCTTAAAAATGGGTGTGACAAATAAGCTTAGAAGTATATAAGTGGCACTATGATTTTATATGACTAGGCAGAAATATAAATGATATAAAGATATGATCAATTACGAATAAGAACAATTAAGAACATCTGCAAGAGGACATATAATTATACCATTGTAGCATTTTACCTAGAGTATTACCAGGTTGTCATTTATAATTTTACCACTGGGAAGGTCTAACTAAACTTCTATCTAGAGTATTGATAAACTTTATATTCATGATAAAGAGAGTAAACCAATATTATGTACTCTTACTCAATAATAGAGATAAGTCACATGATAAAATATATATATGATAAGTAATGATCAGTCATCATAAATAAATAAGTAGATACACTCTGAGCTCCTTAACTATTACTAATAACGTAATCCAATCAGAATATTAGAGGAATAATTTTTTAAGTATTCAAGTTACATGTCAAGCTACTACAGCTAATAATCATCGTTAAGTAATACTACCATATGTCCCAACCACAATGGAGCCATGAATAGGAGAAGTTGAGTTCAGAAACCTCTGATATACGAATATATCCTTAACCAGACAATGTTGCTCTACCAATAATCCACTATAAAGGGAGAGGACTACAGAGGACTCAATGGGCCTATAAAAGTCACATCCATGATCTACAACACGACCCTAAATAACTGGAGACATCCGTAGATATGCAAAGCATTTAAGTACCATGCTTACATAATGCATACCACTCATCTTATGGCCAAATAGACGAGCGCTATACGAACATGTGATCGAACTAAATAGCAACCTAACTATACTAGAATTGAAGTAGACAATGAACGATGCATTCAAGAACGTAATAAAGATGAAGAATAATGTTGACATTGCAATAATTGTGCAAAGACAGAATTACAATAAGAGAGGAGAACTAGAACATTACCAAAACTCCACGCTTGCCAACGATCGGGAAACCAAGCTAGGTTGACTCAGCTTGACTTCCTCTAGACCTGATCTAACTATGCTAAAGCTACAAACTAGAGGAACTATGATGATTTAGGGTTTCTGATTTCTGATGAACTGATCTTCAAATGACTTGATGCCTTCAGGAGGGTCTGCCCCTATATTTATACCCCGGTGGGACGTACGCAAACCATTGGATCAAACCAAGTTCACGTAGGGCTAGGATTTATCCTCAAGGTCAGTAGAAGAATACTCCAGAAGCTCATGGAAGGGGGAAGAAGGGGGTGGCCGGACGGCCCCACCTGGCAGGCACTCGGCCTCCGCTTCGTTCCGGTGTCTTTTGGGTTCTTCTATAATATACTAGTATTTATCTCACGGCAAAATTCTAAAAATTCTTTTAATAATTAGGTATCTCTCTCCACTTTTATGCATAACTCCCTGCAAACATTAAAATTCAACAAAGCTCATGAAATTCATCAGATAACACCCTAGTCTTCTATGTTTTCATGTATTTTGACCATTCTCTTATGTTTATTTCACTATATATTGTTGACGTTAACGACCGTCAACAATTGGCCATGATTGGTTTCTTTGGCGGATGCTTTGCCGCCGTTGTCGTTGGCCATCTCTCTGGGAGATGCTTTGCTGCCATGTGTGCCATGGTCGTTCCCCTGCGGATGCTTTGATGCAGTGACCATCTTCGCTTCTTCCCCGATGGATGCTTGGTCATCGGTGGAATCTTTAGCGGATGCTTTGCCGTCGTTCTTCTTTAAGTGGATGCTTTGGCACTAAGGCATGGTCTAGTTTGTAGGCAACCATTGTGTTGTTGTGTCCTTTTTTGCAGACTCAGTTGGTAGGTTTCGGGTGTTGAGGGCGGTCGCTCTTTCTCATTTTTTCTTGTTCTTAAGTTGTATTCCGGATCACTCACCAATAGCTTAGTGGTTTATAATCTGTGCTATGAGGGTTCTCTCGTAGCCGGTCGCACAATTCTCTTCTTCTTAATGATAAATGGGCTATATTCCCCAGTCACGAAAAAAAACCTTCATGGCATCGCAAACATGTTACAGAGATGGGGATCGTGTTACCTAAATCATTGTTTTCTAGCACATGCTTCATATTACAAGTTGGATAATGAGCAACTGCAAGAGAAAAGGCATGAATTCGGGATGCTTGCTCATCTTACCTTTTTAGCAAGTGTATCAGCTACCTTACTAATATCTCTACGGATCTTGATTACTAACTAGCTTCGTGATTGATGATGTACTGCACTTCAACAATGATAGGGTGTCGAGCGACCATTGTCCGGGATGAGTGTGTGGTGATCCAACAAGCACATCTGAGGCCACCACATGATTGTTAGTTAGTGGTGACAACCCTTTCTGACCTTTGTAGTCTACCACATTCGGGCAATTTATTAAAACATAGGGCTCTTTGCAGAAACTGTCTAGCACCATTCTCATCCCTTTCCATTGCAGTGTTAGGTTTGTGTCCTCATAGTGTTCTTGCATGTGATCTCTAATTATCTGTCCATATCTTTGATAACTTTTTGATCTTACCAAAATCGTAGTAGTAGAGTGGAATATAGGGACCATAGTACTTACTCGTTGTCCTTCCAAGTTAGCTATGCCACCCATCCTTTATTGCTTTGGAACTTCTTTGTGTCACATTATTACTCTTTTATCTATTGTTACCCCCACTAGACTTTGGTATATTAATTATGATATAATCAAGGACAACTTATTTATCAAACACTCTTAGCCGTCGTTTTCCCTAAGGATATAAATATAACACCTTGGAATACTTCTAGGTGAAGTGCTACCACCCTGATGAGTTGGCACCAAATCTGGAGTGGACACGGTAGGAGTTGGGCTGGGCGACAAGCATCCACCATGAATCCTCCCTTGGGAGGCAGAGCGTGGCAGGCTTCAGGGGTAGGGGCTACCGCCTTCCCTTTCCCCTTGACGACATCCCGAAATGAGGGTGAGAGGTACTCCTTAGACCTCTCAAACGGAGTGGAGAAAACGGATGGAGACTTGTTGAAGCGCAACCATGCCAGCCCCCTTGTCCAACCGCTACGGTCTAGCGGATCTAGAGAAGAAGGTATTGGGTTTGAAAGGTGATGGAGACAAAGAAGGCAGGCTCATGGAGGCGACTCCTTCCACGCCTTACCGGGACGACGCCCCATCCCTAGCAGGGATCTCGGGAGGGCGCTGGCGCTAGGGAAGCGATCGACGATAGCAGGCAGGTGGCACACGAGGGACAGAGTTCCCTCGCCCGATTCTAGACACACACTACCCTAGCTAGTTCCTTTGAAGGAGGGCGGAATAGCAAGCCCAACTGATTAATAATCAGTAGCAGGCCAGCAGCCGGTCGAGTTGGAAACTTTGAAAGCCAAGCTCGGACGAGACACAAACCAAGCGAAGTGCACCACACCTCCACGCGACCAAGGTCAATGACCCTGCCCCCAGGTCCCTGTATCGATCCATGACGGAGGACGGGAGGAGCAATGATTCAGAAACTAGGAACGAAACTTGATTCCACCCGTACGTATTTAATTATTACCAGGGTCGGAGAATGAAGCTCACTTCACATCATTAGGCGCGTGTTATATACGTTGTTTATATAAACACGTCACGTGAAAAATTCAAGTTGGTCATTGCAGCTCCCATACATCCTGATCCTGTCAAAATGGAACTGGAAGTGACAGCTATATAAACTCCGGCCACTTGAATGCTTGAGCATCACGAACACTACGTCACTCACGTGGCAAAGAAAGTGCCTCGTGGTCACGGTGCAGTACCTTTCCAAATTGGTGTTTAGATTCATTGAAAAGTGCACTATATAAAAAAAAAGATTCTTCGTCATATCAAACTTGCGATACATGTATGGAGTACTAAATGTGGATAAAATCAAAAACTAATTACACAGTTTGGTTATACTTTGCGAGACGAACGTTTTGAGCCTAATTAGTCAATGGTTGAACAATTATTATCAAATACAAACGAAATACTACAGTGTATTTTGGCACTCCGAAATTTGAATCTAAACACAGCCGACAGCCGAGATGCTGACATCCAGGCCAAACCCCGCGCGGAGGCACGGGCAAACCGCTCGCGTCCGCGATCGCTGCCATTGACCGGCCGCCCTGCCGGTCTCACCTGGCCAGGGGTCCTAGTCCTACAATAGCCTTGGCCCCCAAGCCTTGCCAGCAGCCGCAGCCGCCGGTCAGCTGGTGCAAGCGCAAGCGCGCGACAACTTCTCGGCGCCTTCCGTCCCGCCGGTCCGTCGCCGCGTCAACCATGGAGTCGTGTGTGTGTGTGTGTGTGTGTATATATATATATATATATATATATATATATATATATATATATATATATATATATATATATATATATATATATATATATATATATATCGAGCTCCCCACTTTCGAGTGCTCACTTCCTACATACACACACACGGCACACCGGCAAACTTGCCAACCGGGTTGCATCCAGATCCAGGCATCGAGAAACAGCATGGCGCAAGGTTCCGACGAAGGCGCCGGCGCTGCGCACCCGTCGTGGCCGAGAGGCGGCGACGCCGACACACCCGTGGCGCCCACGGCGGGTGCGGCGGCCGCCATGACGCTCGGCAGCATCCTCACCGTCGCAGGCATCCTCCTGCTCTTCGTCATCTTCGCCTTCGTCCTCGCCTCCCTCCAGTACTGCTTCAACGCCAGCAGGGACAGGGACGCAGGGAGCGGTCGGCGCCGTGGTCCGCGGCCGGCCGCCGGTGGTAGCAGCGGTGGGATGCGGACCAGGGGCGTAGACCCGGAGCTGCTGCGCTCGCTGCCTGTCACGGTGTACCACGGCACTTTGGACAAGGGGCAGCACCAGCAGGACGCGGTGGTGGAGTGCGCCGTGTGCCTCGCCGAGCTCCAGGACGGCGAGGAGGCCCGGTTCCTGCCCCGCTGCGGCCACGGCTTCCACGCCGAGTGCGTTGACATGTGGCTCGCCTCGCACACCACCTGCCCGCTCTGCCGTCTCACCGTCTCCAAGCCCGACGATGTATCTCCTCCGGCGCCTTCCTTGGCTCTTCCACCGGTCGCGCCGGAGCCCGCGAACTACGCCACCGCCAACTTGCCCGCCAGCGTGCTTCTCGGGGTGTCTGACCATGGCGCGGTCACCGCGGTGACCACGACCACCGACGTTCCCAGGAACCCATCCACCATGGTGATCGAGATCCCGGAGTTGGCCGTGCCGACGCACACGCTGACCCCGTGCGACGCTGCCAAGTCACCAGGCTCGGCCTCGGCGAGGCTGAGATCGATCAGTAGGCTGTGGAGCTTCGGAAGGCAAGGGACCGGAGCGACTTCTTCCTGCTCATGTGCCGGTGCAGGTGCCAGCGAAGGAGTCGACTTGGAGCAGGGTATCAGCTAGCTTTACCGTTACCATAGCATTAGGCACAGCACCGGAACGGGGTTTGCGGCCGACCGGCCAGTCGGAGTCGGAGAGCAGCACCAATTTCTGCGCTCTCTGCAATGGTGCACATGTATATTTAATTAATGTACCATTTCTTAGTTTAAGATTAGAATATGTACATTCGTTTTCTTTTAGAATTCACACTTTCGTCTCAATTCTTGTTCATCGTTCTCCATTGATCCATCAAAAGGAGCAACAAAAACATAAAAGAAATGCCTATCATGTTTTCGTTTTACTAGAAAAGAAAAACAGGCGTCGCTCATGGAACTCGATAGTTACGTTACGTTCTTAATACTAGTTATCATCCATGACTCTATTGTTTTTGTTGCCGTTTCTTTCGACGAGTTGGTAGCAATTGTGTCATTCTGAGAGCAACTTAGATAGCATTTTAGAGGTGAAGAAACATGGCATCCAAATTGGAGTTGAGTTGCCCTTTCTCTAGATTTAAAATGTTAAGTAGAGGTGCAATCATATCATATACCATTGAACATCGCTGAACCATATTTGATTTCACATTTTCCGTCATAATAAGATATAGATTATATCAGAGATATGCCCACATATTGTCTACATTATAAATGCAAATAAATACTAGTATGTATCTAATATGGGACAAGCAATGCCTATTTGAAATATTTTTTCACACACTAAGCAAAAGCAACAACTATATCAGGGTTCAAAATTTCACGAATTTCAATAATTTCAGTGGTGGCTGAAAAAATATCTGAAATTTCGAATTACACTAATGCATGTGCTATATAACTCTCTAGACCCATATTTTATATTGTTTATATTGTATATTCTTATACCTAATAGATGTATAGTCATAAATCATTCTAATATTTTGTTTAGATCTATTTTTTCAAAAAAAACATACATCATGTTTAAGCCTCTAAAAAAAATCAGCAAAATTTTGACCACCACCGAAATTGAAAATCCTTTTACATCATTTTTTTTTACCATCTGACCACTCTACAAGTCCAAGTTCCATCAATGTGAATCACAAGTTGCATAGATATAAATAGTTAGATATGTATAAATGTTTGACCACATGACATTCTAACATATTGCAAAGAAAAAACTGTAGATGGTCGCATAAAGGCATAATAATCAATCAACTAGTCAAATTTAAACTTTTATGATGTTCTTGTACTTAAAACCTGTGCTTAAATTTTATTCAATCCCCTAAAAAGTTTTCTCAAAATTGAAACTTCAATTAAATAAGTTACATTAACTTGACTATCTGCATATTTTAGTTTTAATTTAAAGTTACAAGGATAGTTAAGCAAAATAAGAAAGTCCACTTCAGTTACCGAGCTGAATTTGTCTAGGCCTGCAAAACACGTCTCGTTGATATCTAATGCAACTATTCGAATTCAATACCCAACCTAACTATTTGAATTATTGGACTGTTTGTAAGTTTTAAAAATTCAATAAAAGCTTAGAAGGGGGCAACCCTCCTGTTTCATTCAAAAAATATGGCATTAAAAATATATACAAAAAAATTAGTTCCAAATTATTTAAAAGCTCAGACCTTGAGATTAACGAAACCATTAGATACAACTTGTTGTCAACAACACATCGCTTATCACTACAAAGATAATATCATTGAATCTCAAAATAAAAAAAAAACAATGAGCACTGATGCCAAATCAATGGCTTAAACCTGTATCGACACACTCGTATATGTAAATAACTTACCTACAAGTACCCAACTTTGGCGCTACCATCATATTTAATTATTTATTGACTTCGCCAAGAGATTCTATAACCGGCAACACAACGCATTGATGTGGGCAGTGGGCGACGCCAATGTCAAATTCTCTGTTACCACGTCCTCGCTGACGGATGCTGATCTTCCTTTGGTCCGTCAAGTCAACAAGCAGCCAGATCGCGACGTGACCCGGCCGGGCGGATGCATTGCACGCATGACGCATCTCATGATCCTCGTGTTAGCTTTTTTGTCCATGTCGTTTTCAGTGTCAAGCTTAACGGGCCGAACCAAGCGACGACAAATGACAAATCTGTGCGACGACAACTGACAAATCTGTTGGCCAGTTGGGCACAGTTTATATACTACTAGTAGGAACAAGGCAGTTCAACTCGTCATTTTGGTTTTCAACCGGCAAATGAAAGTTGTTTCCTTTAATCATCTCAAAACGAAAATGACCATTAAACATGCCATCTTTTGTGAATTCAGATTTTTAGGCCTATTTGGCACGGCTCCTTCGTGGTTCCGGCTCCGGCTCCTTCGGAAGAGCATTGCCAACCGTTTTTCTGAAGAAACCGTTTTTGAGTGAAAAACAGAGGAGCCGAAGTCATTTTAGAGGAGCCACAAATTGTGGCCTCTCTACGAGCATCTCCAAGAGTCTGCCAAATTCTATTTGGCAAATCTTGTGATTTGCTAACTCCCAAAACCATATGCTAAGTAAAAAAAACAGCTCATCTCCAATAGTTTGCTATTTTGAACTTGCCAAAACCAAAAAAAATAAGGCCCACAACCTAATTTCTTCCGCGCGATCCAATTTTTCTGCGCGAAGGCTGCCGCCGCCGCGCTGCATCCCTTCATCGAGCAGTTTCAGGCGCCGGTCGCCGTCCGAGCTGGCCACCATCTCCTCCAGCCGTCCATCTCCTACACCCAGCCGGCCATCTCTTTCCATTTGACTGAGTCTACACAAAATTCAGAAAAATACAAATGAGAAGAATGTCAGGGAGCACTAGTGCTAGCCGATGTACCCTGGTGCAAGCAGTGCTGCTGCGCTCAACATTTACATGGTTATCCTTCGCAACTATGGGCAGCAAAACAAGTCTACAATCTGACGTTCTTCACCCAAATGAATCTATAAACAGAAAACACGGACGCATGCACAAACCAAATCTACTGGCAAGATTACAAGAACATGCTGATTCTATGTACGTGGCGAACCGCAAGGCATTGTAGATCAATCTCGCTCACCCTATCAAACCCCAGCAGCCGTCGGCAGTATAGATCAATCTCACACGCGAACCAGGAAACTAGGCAACAACGGATGAAGATCGACAACGGAAACAAGGCAACAACGGACCCTAGCGAGCAGCAGCCGGTGTAGATGATGGGGGCTTCCCGTGGACAGGAGGAGGAAGAATTGCGATGGGGAAGGAGATGAAGTCACGCGAAGGAAGTAGATCGCGTGGTCGCGCACGCGGGAAGGAGGCCGAGTCGTCGCGCAGGAAGTGGAACGAGTCCTTCGCGCGTGCGAAGGAGTGGAGGCGCCGCGCGGAGAAGGATAGCAACTAAGAGCATCTCCAACAGTTTGGTATAAATTACTTGCCAAATGTTGTGTTTTGACAAGTTACAAAAATAGTATACCAAATGGAAAAGAAGCTATCTCCAACAATTCCCTATTTTTAGTTTGCCAAAACAAAAAAAAAAGAAGGGCCCACAAATGAGGTTGTTGACCGGTACAATCTCCTACCCTGCGACCTGCAGCGATTCGTACTGACCCCGTCACAATCTTTCTTCTCGTTCCGTGCGCCGCCGCAGGAAGAGGCCGGGTCGCCGTGGCCATCAACATCCGGACGTCGCAGGTACAGAACTCTACCATGCATGCCTCCCATCTCATTGTCTTGGGCGGACCCAGGACCAGGGTCAGTACGGCCATGCCCTAGTCATGCCTCGCCGTGCGTTGATGTATGTATGCATCTACTGTTCATTCGGGCGATGTGGTCTTGTTTCTTCTCAAAGCACGAATAGAGGAACAAGAGACATGTATGTTTTGTTTTTGATCTTCTCTGCTCGATCATGGTCAGGTATCATGCCTAGGAAGAGATCCCGTGCGCGAAGAGTATTGGAGGAGTCATCATCCGATGGCGATGAATCCCTGATATTATCGGCTGCTCGAATTGTGCAATCCTTCTCCAATGACAAAGGAAGACATGGTGGCTCTGTCAAAGGTCATAGAGTTATTTATCGTGATAGAGAAGGCTGCCACGACAGGATGTATCAAGATTATTTAGCGGACAATCCAACGTACACCCCCGAAATGTTCCGTCGAAGGTTTGCATGAATTTGTTTCACATGCTAAAATTTTATTTCACGTCTGAATCTTTTGTTATTTCTTCTTCAGGTACAGGATGTCTAGGGAGCTTTTCAAGCGCATAATGAATGCTGTAGAAGAGCATGATGATTACTTTGTCCAGAAAAGAAATGCGGCCAATGTTCTTGGATTGAGTTGCTTCCAAAAAGTCACTGCCGCAATGCGTATGATCACCTATGGGGTTCCAGCTGATGCGACAGATGAGTACGTTCGCATTGGCGAAAGTACTGCACTTGAGAGCCTACGTAAGTTTGTTGCTGCAGTTGTTGAAATTTTTGGAGATGAATACCTCAGGTATCCGAATGAGGCGGACATAGCACGTTTACTGGCAATGGGTGAGAAAAAAGGATTTCCAGGAATGTTAGGGTCCATCGATTGTATGCATTGGGCGTGGAAGAACTGTCCATATGACAAACAGGGTCAGTTCAAGGGGCATGTGGACAAGCCCACTATCATTTTGGAGGCTGTTGCTTCAGAAGACCTTTGGATATGGCATGCCTTCTTTGGAATGCCCGGGTCTCACAATGACATCAATGTTCTTGATAGATCTCCTTTGTTTGATAACTTAGCGGAAGGTACATCTCCAGAAGTGAAGTTTTCCGTTAACGGCCATGACTACACAATGGGTTATTATCTTGCAGATGGTATATACCCCTCATGGGCTACTTTAGTCAAGTCCATCACTCTACCTATGGGGAACAAGAGGCAATATTTTGCCAAAGCGCAAGAAGCAGCGAGAAAGATGGTTGAGAGAGCTTTTGGGGTTCTTCAATCAAGGTTCGCAATTATTCGAGGACCCGCACGCCCTTGGGACATTGAGACTTTGGCATTGATCATGAGGGCTTGTATCATCATGCACAACATGATTGTAGAAGATGAAGGATTCGTCGTCGGGCCTAATGAGCGTTTTGATTACGGTGGTGAAAATGTCGAGCCTGATCGTGGTCAACCTCATCGTACACTTGAAGAATATATTGAAGCGCATAGACAGATCAGAGACAAGGACACACATGTGCAGTTGAAAGAAGACCTTATCGAACACCTGTGGAACCATCATCCAGATTTATACTCGTACAATATATGAACACATTTGTATTATCTATACATTTATATTTTCTCAAGTGTAGGCACTGAACCCTTTATATTTCATAGTCAATTTCCTATGATATACTCAAGTGTAATCATCTATAATTTTATTTGTGAATGGCACTTTACATATATATTTAAGAGCAAACCCGGCGCAGCTTCAATATATAGTCTCCTATGATACAACAGTACCGTGCACGTCCAATTGAACAAGAACAGGCATACATATATATTTAAGAGCAAACCCGGCGCAGCTTCAATATATAGTCTCCTATGATACAACAGTACCGTGCACAAACAATTGAACAAGAACAGGCATACATATATATTTAAGAGCAAACCCGGCGCAGCTTCAATATATAGTCTCCTATGATACAACAGTACCGTGCACATCCAATTGAACAAGAACAGGCATACATATATATTTAAGAGCAAACCCGGCGCAGGCATACATATATATTTAAGAGCAAATATTCCTGAAACAAAATATTGTTTGTAGCTGATACAATATGTAGTCTAAATGTTCATTTGATAAAGAACTAAAATGACAGCAACTTCATTTGATGAAAAACTATAAAATTTTGAGAGCAAATTGAAGCCATCTAAAATGACAGCAACTTCATTTGACTAAACTTGATTTCCAAGACGCTTAGCAACAATCTCCTTCTGCATCATCTGAAGCCATTGAAGCTGCGCCGGGTTAAGGCCTTTGTTGTCTGCCAACATAATATCTTTTTCTTCTTTCAGCAACTCTGCTTCAGCTCTCTTGTGTTCTGCTTCAGCTCTCTTCTGTTCTGCATCAGCTCTCTTGAGATCAGCATCAGCTCTTATTCTCTCTAGCGCTAGAGCTTCCTTGTCTACGTCAAGTGCAGCCACAAACCTCTCATGTTTTGCCTTTTCTTTTTCCTTATCGGACTCCTCCTTCTTTGCCCACATCTTGTCAATCGCCTCCACACAAGCTTCCACAGCCCCTCCCCTGAGATTAGCTTTCACCTTCTTAATTCCATCTGACCTTTTTCTGGCTTGTGTTTCATGCCCAACAACATCTGTGACTGCTTGTTCAGTGTTGGTGACTTCTTCATCCCTTGGCCTCGACACCTTTGCGGCCTTCTGATTCTTTTTGGCTTTTTCCAGTTTCTCTAGTTCCGCAATCTCTACCATCTTGGCTGCCCACTTGTCTTCCCCCTTCAGTATGTTCCAACAAGGCATAAGAGAGAATTTCTTTTTGTCCTTGTCTTGCTCTGTGTACAGCTTCAATGCTTCTGAAATCTGTACAATGTACCATTGAATATATCAGTCTCATATCTGAAATCTGTACAACAATGAAATCTGTACAAATATGGTCAAACATTAAAAATCCTATACGTACCATGTCTGTGACAGTATGTCCACTTTGATGCCTGCGTTTAATCGCCTCATAGCATGAACAAAATTTGTTCACTTGATGCTGAATTGTGAGCCACCGGTGCATAATCGAACTCTCTGTCCGCACAGTCTCAGTTTTTTTGTTTTTCTCAAAAAAAGCATGCACTCTACCCCAAAATGTGTTACGATTTTGGTTCGCCCCGTGGATGGGATCTTTGCTAGCGTTCAACCAGCCTGAGCAAACAACTTCATCTTCCATCCAATGAAAATTCTTGGACCGCCTAGTTACCTTGTTACTACGACTTCGAGGCACAACTTCCACATCGACATCTGGAGTAGTCTGTGTATCTGGAGAGATTGGAATGGGGAGGTCGTCCAAACCATCAACATGGCCATCTTGTCCATTCAGGAGAATGCCCGACAAGAAACCTTCTCCACCCATCTCCATGAGTCTAAACAAATGTAAACAATAGAATTTAGAAGATATATTGAGCAGCAACATACTGTATCTTCGATCATCAGCAAGGAACAGCAAACATATATTGATGGCGTACCTAGACATTATCAGGAACCGTACCTAGACATTATCAGGAACATGGAACATCGAGCACGGATCTATGAAACATCGAGCACGCGAGTAGCAACATGTGAATCACGAGAGGCGCTGATTACTCCTACTGCGAGTAGTCTATGACGTTTGCCACGGTGGGGATCTGAACTTTTTTGCTGCATAGGGGGGGCCGCGGCCGGAGCTGATCGCGAGCAAGAAACCCGATCTAGACTATCGGAATCTACAGGAGTTCGACGGAATTAGATCGGGGGAAGAAACCCGATCTAGACTATCGGTATCTACAGGAGATTAGACGGAATTAGATCGGGGGAGCACCTACCTGATGGCGGCGGAGACGGGCTTCGCGAGCTTCGCGCAGACGATTGAACCTGTCACGACGGCGGCGGTGGTGCAGCAGCAGTATTAGCGGCGGCGGTGGTGCATCAGCAAGGAAAATCGACCAAAATCAAATCAGTACGAACCCTAGGATCACACGAGGGAGCACGTACCTCAACACCAGATCGGTGGACGTCGAGGCCGCAGATCGGGAAGCGTTGAGTTCGGGCTGCTACCTGCTCTAGAGATCGAGGGCGCGGACGAGAAGTCACGCGGGAACGGAGGCGGGAAGTAGAGGAGGAGTCGCCTCGGTTTTGCGGGAACGAGAGGATTTTTCCTCGACGGCGCGGGAAGAGAAGTCGCGGCCGCGCGAGGAGGGATTCGCAGTCACATTCGCGTGCGCAAATATACGCGCGCGGCACCGAGGAATGGCAAGCTCACAAGTTTGGCAAGTCACTTTGGCAAACTGTTGGAGATTCATTTTTGCTTGTTTTGCCAAATTTTGAAGGATGGCAAGTGATATACCAAACTGTTGGAGATGCTCTAAGATAGGTGCGCGCATATTTGCGGGGAGGAATTATGCCAAGTTGGGAAAAATGGCAAGTTGAGATACTAAATTGTTGGAGGGCATTTTTTCTTGTTTTGCCAAAAAATTGTGGATACCAAGTTAATTTGGCAAACTCTTGGAGATGCTCTAAAACGGCTCTGGCTTCTCCGGAGGAGTCCCTCAAAAGTAGCCCTGCCAAACACCCTTACATGGAGGGAAGTTATCCGCAGCCTTTATTCTTTCATTTGAGTCCAAATATATACGTTAATTTTGAGGGGACAAAAAAATGTTGCCACGGCGCCTTGGGGTTTGGTCGTTGGACTGTACTTCTGCTGGTTGGACAGAGTCGAGTTATCAACCCTTCACGTGCCCGGATTTATATCAAATCCATAGCCCAAATAAAACCAGGCAGCGCTCTGCAGTTGCTAGGCGCCAGCGGTTGACGCTGACAGGCGATCTCCACAGCGCCGGTTAACCGCCCGTGTTCGTGGATTCAAATGTCCCCCTCTTTCGGTCTCACCGCCGCCACTGACCGGCCGGCCGGGGCCGGCCATGCCTGGCCGGGCGAGCAAAACACCAGCAAAAGCCTCCTTCTCGGTGCCTTCTCTCTCTTTTTCTTGCCTGCTCCATACAGTACTGAAGGGGTCGTCACGGCAAAGCTCGGACACTTGGTGCATCCCGCATTATTGGGCCTCCCCGTAGATCCGTGCGCGCGAGCCCTCTGACTCTACACTTACGCTTTGCCGCGCCACTGAAGGGGTCGTCGGACCGAGCATGACGACGACGCACCAGCACCAAGGCGCCACCGACGTGTCGTCGCCGTCATGGCCGAGCGCCGGCCCTCCCACGGCAGCGCCAGTGGCGGCCGCCTCGGGTGGCGCCATGACGCCCGGCGGCGCCATCACCGTGGCCGGCGCTATCGTGATCTTTGTGGCCATCTCCATCGGCCTCCTCTCCCTGCAGTACTGCTTCTACGCCTGGGACACGGAAAGCCACGGCGCCCGGCCCCGGCGACGCCGCCGCCGTGGCGACGGGACGGCGGGTTCGAATGGTGGTGGAGTCCGGACTCGGGGCGTCGACCCGGAGCTGCTGCGCGCCCTGCCCGTCACGGTGTACCGCGCCGCTGCGCCGGGGTCGAAGGAGGACGCGGCGGAGTGCTCGGTGTGCCTCGCGGAGCTCCAGGACGGCGAGGAGGCGCGGTTCTTGCCCCGCTGTGGCCACGGCTTCCACGTCGAGTGCGTCGACATGTGGCTGGCGTTCCACACCACCTGCCCACTCTGCCGGCTCACCGTCTCCAAGCCCGACCCCGAGTCATCTCAAACCCCGACACCAGCCTCGGCTCTCCGTTCGCTCCCTCCGGAGCCCGCGAACCCGCCCAGGAGCGTGCTTCTCGGGGTCTCCGACCAGGGCGCGGTCACCGCGGCGAACATGATCACCGACGACGGAGACGACACGACCGCTTCGGCTTCCACTGCCGCTGTGGTGATCGAGATTCCTGAGTTGGCCGTGCTGACGCCGACTCCGCGCGACGCGGCCAAGTCGCCGTTCTTAGCGAGGCCGAGGTCGTTTCGGAGGCTGTGCAGCTTCGGAAGGCAAGGGACGAGCTCGAGCTCCTCCTGCACCTGCGGCGCCGCCGGCGAAGTAGCCGACGTGGAGCAGGGTATCAGCGTTACCGTCGGCATGGCCGTCGCGGAAGCGCAGCTACCATCAGAGGCCACGCCCGGTGCGGCGCAGGGATCTGCCGTGTAGCGACGGAACCGCCGGACGTGCGTCAGGCCGACTAACCGGAGAGCAATTCCAGTTTTCAGATACCTGTGCATATGTACACTCTGTAGTTCAATTCGAGCCACCCTATTTTCTTTTATTTAATTTGTGGCAAATGTGCACTATTTGTATTACATTTACACAGTAGAATGTAGAACTAAGCTGGGCGTAAAATCGATTTAACCCGGATGGATAGGTTTCAACATAAATAAAAAACCTAACCAATTGAGCAACGTTCGGTTTGCCTCTTCAAATCGAGTTTATAGATACGGTGCATTGTTTCTATAAAACAACGGAATTATCTCCACTTTCACCATGGATCAAATCAAAATTCAGTCAAATACTATCGAGTCCTTCAGCACCCACTCTAATCCATATATAAGAGCAAGTATAGTATGACCTATTCAGCAAGAAAGGAAGGTATCCATCTCCCAAAAATCAAAAAAAAATATGAAACGAGTACTCAGCTCTCTTTTTCTTTTTAAAAAAATATATGTGTTAGGCTCTATTTGGAGTTATTTGTATTTTATTTGTTCTTAGTCCTAGTGTTTTATTGTTTGTAGTCATGTTCGTTGCTTATCTAAATTATCATACTTGTACTATATTATACTTATACATGGGATTGACCAAGAGTATTTTATTTGTTCTTAGCAAACTACGTTTAAACGAGAATTTACAGATGGCACCAATCTTGCAGTTGCAGGTGCTATGCTCCACTACATATAGATCATATTTGTGCATTACAACTAGTATTGACATTGCTGGCCCTTTAAAAATAAGTTAGTCAATTTGACTCCAACATATATCTGGTACTCAATTTGGAGTATGGATTCTCTTGATCGATCTCTAAATTTAGTATAACACAAAATGATGACTTACATAAATACCCGAAGAACTCCAAATCTAGCACTAATAGAGACATTTTTTGTTAAAATATTTTGGTTACTAGTTTCATGTTTGTATCAATTCCAAAATGAATTAGTTATGAATTCTTAAATAAACCAATTTTATTTATTTTTTAAATTACAAAACCACATTTAAAATAAACCATGTTTGCACGCCAAATTTAGAGTTACATGGTTAATAAGAATAATTATATAGGAAAAATTGAGTTCTCCTTTTTACTGGCCATTGATTTAGCCATTTAGGGATTGGACTATTGGTGTGATCGCTTCGGCAACCTGTTGGCGTACCCCACCGGAGAGCCATCAAAACAACAACCAAATGTGTAGAGCGCACCCAAAAATATACCCTAGGCCACTCCTTATATCGTTGTACTCCCTGTACTCATATAGGGAAAGGCTAGCGCCAGAACGTTCGGACGGGAGCTAGCGTCCGGACACCCGCGCCGCACACCTGCTTTACGTGGGGTCCTGCTCCGTGTCCCGTGCCTGATCCGTGTCTCGTGCCGCTTCGTGTCCCTTGCTCGCTCCGTCTAGATCTACACCCGCACGGTTTCCCATGCTATCACTCGCGCCCCCTCCACACCCACACGCATGCAGGCAGGCTTAGCAGCAGACGGGTCCACTTTAGTCTGCAACATGTGCAATACCAGATCTACTTTTGCAACATCTAGAGAAAACATTTGCAACATATGTCCGAAACAGTTAAAACACTTGCAATATACGTCTGAAACACGAGAAAAACACATGTGTAGCCATTGCAAAACATATGCAACATCTAGATGAAAACACTTACAACATATGTGTGATAACATATGCAACATTGGGATGAAAACATAAGTGTGAAACATATGCAATACCCAGATAAAACACGTGCAACATCCGTCTGAAATAGCTGAAATATTTGGAACAGACACTTACCACATATGTGTATAACCATTGCAACATATGCAACATCCCGATCTATTTTTGCAATATGCACATGAAACACTTGCAACATGCATATGAAACATCATAAACACTTAGAAACATATACTTGCAACACACGCTTGCAACATCCGAGGAAGGAAGGGAGCGCAAGGTGCAGCCAGAAAAAGCCCACTCCGGGTCTAGCCACTCCAGATCTCGTGATGTCGCGAATCGGAGGTGGACGCGCGCCGTGCCTGGCGCCCTGGCAAAGCTAGCGACCGAGTGGTGTGCCTCGGAGGGCCAGCGGCCGTGCGCTCGGAAGCGGCAGGCGAGCGGATAAGAGCGATAAGAAGAGGAACGAGTGGATAGGAATAAGTAGATGAGTATTTTTTTTAGAAACGAAGGAGCGGAGTTGTTGGGATGGCGTCGTGGCTTAGCAACGGAGCGTCCGGGCATACGGACGCCCGGTTCAGAGCATTACTGATATAGAAAGGATCACATAGACTGATAGGCTCGATGAGAATTGGCCCAGCCTAGTTCATTTCGGGCCTAAAATGGCTACGGAAGCTGGATTCTATTTTTCTACTTTTGTCGTACACAGCACAAGATTTACTCTATATATCTTGAATACAATATATCTTAGAAATTCTTAGACATATTATATGATAAATACCATTTAATTGTGGCGAGATATCATGATTACTATATTTAGTCTAGCAATAGACATTCGGTCAAAAGCTTAGCAATAGACATTAGGAATGCTATTTTTAATCTAAATTCGGGGATTACTTGACCCAGGATCTCTTATAATTTGTAACGATTTTAAATACTTGAATATCTTATATTTCAGGATGGAATGAGTATCAACAAGAGTTTTGACATTGATACTAAACTTTTGTACTTTGTGCAATCTGTTTCCATGATGATCTTTTGAGTTTACGAGACGCATTCAAGTCCTTTATTTAGGTCTTGTTTGGCACAATTTCTTCACTAGCTTCATAGGTGAAGCTTCTGAACTACTCTCACGTAGGATTGAGGTGGGGTGAAGCTGCCGATGAGCACAACCATCGGGGGCTGAATAGTAGGGATGAAAACGGTATGGATATTTTCCGACCGTATTCGAGACTGAATCCGTTTAGAGGGGTTTTAATCCGTCTGTATCCGAGTCCGGATATTTAACATCCGATATCGTATTCGTATCCGAATATTTAAATAACATATTTATGATGTCGATATCTAATCGTATCATATCCGGTATTTTTTATACTATCCGTATTCGAATCCGAATCCGGACATAAATATGAAAACAAATATGATATCAGTGATATCCGTCCGTATCCGATCCGTTTTCATCCCTACTGAATAGGGTGGGGGCGCAGGCGTCGGGGATAGGATTGCGAGGAGATACGGGGAATAAGAAGATGAGAAAGAAGCCTGAACGGATAAGGAAGAAGAAATAGGAGATGAGGGGAAAAGGTGAATAGCATTGGTCATTTTATTCTTTTTGTCAGCTATGAGGAGTTGTTTTGCCATGGGTCACCAAAATAACTTCAGCTTCACCTTAATTGCGGAGATGAAGCCAAACAAATTTGCTTCTCTAGTGAAGCAGAGCCTTACTGTCCTTACAAACAAAACAAAAGAAATTATTTATTTCACCCTGCTAGAAACTGTGAATTGTTTTGATCATCTAGAGAGTGGAAATTGTTTGAGCAACTAGAGAATTTGAATTAAACTAGCAATGTCAAAAAAGAAGAAGTGCATGACTGCCGACGTTCTAGGATTCAGTCTAAAATCGAACTTTGGTGAAATTCACCCATTTCGATGAGGTCTGAAACAACATTGTACCTGTCAATTTTAGTTAAATTCAAATTTGTAGTCAAGTATAGAGTTCAAAACATGCCTACAAGTTCTTATTTCAATATAGAAATGCAAACTTACCAAACTATAATTAATTTGTTTCATCTTCGTACCTCTTGATCAAATTTTGGCTAATAAATTCAGTTTTATTAGCTAAATATTAACATTTTGACTGGTCAAAATAAGTGAATATCAGTCTAAAATTACTGGAATTTCTATATCTATCCATTTCTGTTTTAAGTCTGAATAGAGCGTTCGGCTGCAGCTGCGGCTGCGGCTTTTCCTCACTTTGCAAATCACTTGTATTCAGGCACCGTTTAGATGCCAAAATTTTCAGATTCTCCGTCACATCGAATCTTTGAACGCATGCATGAAGCATTAAATATAGATAAAAAATAAAACTAATTACACAGTTTAGACGAAATGGACAAGACAAATCTTTTAAGCCTAATTAGACTATGATTGGACAATATTTGCCAAATAACAACGAAACTGCTACAGTAGCGTTTCGCCAAAAAATTTGCCAACTAAACAGCCTCTCAGTCGAAGACTTGAATGTAAATGGACAGGTTGCCACAATAAGCTTGTACGTTGTTGTTTTATTTATAAACCTGTTTTGATGCGTTTAGTCATTTTTATAGATATAAATTTGTTTTTATTGAGACCCGTTTAATTTGTATTAAGATTGGATGACGGCGCCCAAGGTTTGACATGGCAAAATCAGACTAGTAAGGTCATTGACAAATATTCTACTCATACGAGCTTGGAGATTTCCCTAAAAAAGGAGTGGACTTGGTCCGGAATCAAACGTGGGCGGTTGGGGAGCTCCGTTGTCCCAACCAACCGGCCAAGTCTCGTAGTCCATGTCCATTGCTCCCGTCGTCCTTGATGAATTGGCTGCTGCCCATCGGCGTGGCCGCGTCGTGGTCGCACGCTATTCCTCATCGGGGTGAATGGTTTGCGTTTGAATTGAAGTCTGGTTGCTTCTCCCGTCCCGTGCTGCCCAAGCCTCTGGGTCCGGGCCTCCGGGCTACTAGCTAGTGGACTTGGATCGGACGCGTCGACGGATCATGAGATCGAGCGGTGCAGAGGAGAGGAGAGGAGGGCACTGGCGTCACGGCTGTCGTAGTCGTAGCACATCCATTCCTGCCACAGTGCCACCTGTGACCTGTGTGCTCCGCTCACGTGGGTGGTGGGACAAGAGATGAATCAGCAATGGGCAGACGTCGAGTGCCAGCCGACGCCACACAGATGACAACCGCCTCCCCCATGGCGCGGCAGGCGACGGCACGTGTCGCCGGCTCGCCGCACATGTGGCGGTGGCGACTGCCGACTGGGCATGCGCAGCTTCCGATCCGCTTCCTTTCCATTCATTCAATTCAACGATGATGACGACTTGCAGTGCAGTGCGGTGGATTGCTTCGTCCATAAGTGGAGTACATGCCCACGGAAGAGAGAAAGGAAAGCAAAGGACCAGACGCCCACGGACGACGGACAAAGTAGGCAATAGGCATGGCGGAGGCGGAGGCGGAGGCCCATAGCATCGTCATCGTCGGCGGCGGCATCTGCGGCCTTGCCACCGCTCTTGCTCTTCACCGGTACGTCAGCTCATTTGCTCCTCCTGCATCTACTAGGAGTGTTAAGTAGCATCGTTGCTGATAAACAACATTGCATTATTTACCGGTTACTAGTGACTGATTTCATTGGATGTCTGTATTGTATATTTCATTGGAAATACTATTGTGTCACAGTCAGTATTTTATATCAGTGGTCAAATTTTCCATTTACTATGAGGCAGGTCTTTTTTCTACATTTCAGTTCCCGTATATATATGTGTCCTATGTCAAATGAAATCATGGCGTCGTCGTTGTATCGAAGTTTCGAGTTCTGAACGTGCTCTGTCTCTGATAAAAGAAAAAATATATATATGCTGAATTACTGCTGATGACTTGCACGCACCCAGGAAAGGGATTGCTTGTCTTGTGTTGGAGAAGTCTAGGAGCCTGCGAGCAGATGGCGCGGGCATCGGCGTCCACGCCAACGGATGGCGAGTCCTGGAGCAGCTTGGCGTCGCTGCAGAGCTCAGGGACACTGCCCATCTTATCACCGTGTATGCTTGCTTCATTTACTATGTACCAGATTTGCTATACTATACACTCAGATTAGATTAGATTAAATTAAATTAAATGGGCAACAATTTCAGGTATCATGACGTGTGGCAGCAGGGAAACAAAACTAGCCGAGAAAAGGTTCCAGTAAGGTTAGTACTCCAGGAGTTACTACCTTCTGTCATGATACGCTTAAGTACTGATGACTGTAACAAACTCTTAGTGTATATCCTAATTCGTAATAACCAAGCAGCAATGCATGCAATCTTATCGATTTCTTTCTTTCTTGATTCTTGATAGGACTGAGCTCCGATGCTTAAACAGAAAGGACCTGATCGAGGCACTGGCCAAGGACATACCGGCAGGCACAATCCGATTCGGCTGCCGCATTGCTGCCATCGATGCAGATCCCAGCAGCCATGGCGCCGTCCTGACAATGGCGGATGGTACTACCATGAAGGCCAAGGTAAACATAAACTTGCAGACAGACGTCGGTCCCTGTACCTAACGTATTAGTTGACGATCGACCATCTCCAATATCACTCTCTGCCTGAAATTAAACTCTGCTGCCAAATCAAAATTCAGGTCCTGATCGGGTGCGAGGGCACCTACTCCGTGGTGGCTAAGTACCTCGGGCTGTCTCCGGTGAGAACCATCCCACGCCCAGTGCTACGGGGTTTCACATGGTATCCGCATGGCCATTCTTTCGACAACGAGTTCCTGCGCCTGAGAGTCGGAGATTTCTTCATCGGGCGGTTAACAATCACGGACAACCTGGTCCATTTCTTCATAACAATGCCCAAACCTCCCACAGGTATTCACCCTCCTGGGATTTATTAGAGAAATTCGTATATCTTACTAGAAAAATCCATCCATCCATATCTTATAAATTCTTATTAATCCTATATATGATTTAACTACACCACCTGCCTTGCCTGATGATGTCATGAATGGACCAGCAGATGTCAGCACCAAGGACCTGAAGCAAGTGAGGGATGTCGCGCTAAAGGAGATGCAAGACGTCCAATGCCCCGCCGAGATCATCAACATCGTCCGCGACTCGGACCCGGAGTCGCTCAACTTCGTCACGGAGTTCTGGTACCGTCCGCCGTGGGAGGTCATCTTCGGCAACTTCCAGAAGGGCACCGTCACGGTCGCCGGCGACGCCATGCACGCCATGGGCCCGTTCATCGGCCAGGGCGGCTCCGCGGGGCTGGAGGACGCCGTCGTGCTCGCGCGGTCGCTGGCGCGGGCCGTGGACGACGCTGACGGTGCTGGGAAGGACGCCCCGGCCCCGGCGCGCGAGAAGATGATCGGCGAGGCGATCGGGGAGTACATCAGGGAGAGGAGGCCTCGGGTGGCGTTGCTGTCCCTCGAGTCCTTCATCATGGGGGCGCTGCTGGTGCGCTCGCCGTCTCCGGTCACCAAGCTGGCCTGCGTCGCCGTGCTCATTCTCTTGGGCAGCAAGTCGCTTAGGCATGCGCACTATGACTGTGGTCGCCTCTAGATAGTAGCTACCCACCTCCAGTATCTCAGTTTGTTTACAAAAATATTCATTAGCATAACATTATTATGTAAGTTCAGTGCTACGGCTACCAAGCGTGTGCATGTTGCTACTTGCTACCAAGCCCAAATAAAATTCAACAATTTACAGAATTCAGTTCAGTTATGCTACCTACGTTCAGGCGTTCCCCATCTCTCTCACTCAACAAGTCAGCGAACAAACAATATTTTTCTCTCACAGTAAATCAGCGAACAGTACTTTCAGCCATGGCTTATCAGTCAAACGAACAGTATTTTTTCTCTCACGACAAATCAGGTCCTTGGGCCGCCACTGTTCGCTACCACGATCCACCACCTGCACTGCTGGGCGCCAATCCATGGACGGCATCCCCCGTGGCCAATGTCGAACTCATCGCCCTCCACATGTGTAGTCATGTACTCCTAGGTCCCATGGCTGGCAAAGTCCCCTTGTACCTACCGAAAAAATTCTCTTAACCCCATACAACCGTCAAACTGCTAAGTGAATCCATCGCCCCTCCCACAATCACCATACTCGCAGTCGCATGCATGTGATCAGCAAAAGAAGCCAGCAAGCAAAAGGAGCATAGTAGCTTATAAGAAATGAAAGTGCTAACCTGTCACTCTGCCTACTACCACCAGGCATTGTCAACCTAGCACATCATGAATAATGCTTCATCCGAGCCAAGCACAAGCATTCACAGACGGGGGGGGGGGGGGGGGGGGGGGGGGGGGGGGGGGGGGGGGGGGGGGGGGGGGAAATCTAGCTAGCTAAAGCTCTTAAATTACGCTGACAATAATTGGTGAGCAGTAGCTAGAATCTTCAGTCTTTCAGTGAAGGTATAATCTTGCTACCATGCTTTTACATTCATGAATCCATCTTTTCTTTTGCCCATAACAGGATTAAGATTTATTACATTCTACAGTATATGCCATAACTGTCAAGAAATGAGCGAGGAGTTGCAGATGCGAGAAAGGTGACATTCAACACAGAAGCAGAGCTCAGTCAGGTACCAGATGAGACGAGGCCACCGCCTGCCATGGATTTGGGAGCAGTGCTGCAAAAATATATTGGAAGGAAAATTTGAAACTTCAGAAACTGTAACAGGACTGCTGCTACGTCAGATCGAAGGCGTCAGGTATAGGATTCTTCAGCAAAAGGATATGATACAAATCAGCTGCAGGCTTGACTCATCTGCGGTGGTGGTAGTGCCTGCTGTCATGCCTGTCTCTGTCTCTATCCCTAGAATGGCGTGACGACATCTCAGAGCTCGAGCTGTAATGGCCCGAGTACTGCCTGCTGGGGTATGAATGCGGGGTCGAGGCACCATCGTCTGCTGGCACTGGCAGATTATCATAACGAGGCGGGCTTCTCCACCCCCTGTCTGAGTGTAACCTCCCTAAGCTTGGGCTCAAAGGCCCATAATCGTGGGAATGGTATCTCGATGAATAATGATCAGCACCAGGAGGTCCTCTGTCACGGTAATCCCTCGAATCCAATGAGTGGTGGCGGCCTGAGGACTGGGGCGGGGCGCTACCCCACAGCCACTGGTCACCATTCTCTGGGATAGGGGCGTTTATTCCAGGGAATTCCACTGTCATCTTTTTCTTAGGTGGGGATGCCTCGGCTTGCTCTGAAAGCTCTCCCTCCTCGTACTCCAGTTTCACCTCACCATCTCCAAATATGGTGATACCAGAAGGTTTATCTTCATCGTCAACCACATCTAAAAAAGCACAATCAGTGAGCAACAATATCATGATGAAAACATCTGCTATAAAACTTATGCGATGCCTAATGTAAACAAATATACACACACTTTGAATTCACATGCCATCCTGATGGTGATGCTGTTCACTGCCTGATTTCCATATATAGGAATAAAGCTAATTGTATTGTGAATGTAAGATAAAGTGATATATAATTGATTGGTCAAGCAGGCCTAGTAAAAAATGGTCTAAAGAACTAACCCAATGCAATTTTATGATTTTTCTTTTTTAACTAGAGTAGTCCACACAGCAACGCAAACTATGAACACCAGAAACAAAAGTTTGCATACTTCATCACAAATATTAAAATGTATACTGAAGTTGGGCTTACCTAGGTAGCCCGGAGGATACCCTAACTCACGCATTCTGTGCAACCAGGGAGGGGGGTCATTTTCCTGCAAAACATAGTTATACTTAGAATGTGATCCTACCATTCTGGAATTCAAAATATACTTTGTACAGTTAAGTCAATTATTTGTGCAGCATGAGAGATCATTCGATCCCAAAAATAAAAATGAAAAACACATAGGACTAGTACTCCTGTAGCAAAATGAATGTCTGCTCAGAGGACTACCAGAATCAAGTGCGACAATAAGGCTTAACTTTGCAGTGTTATTACCACTTTGTTGAGGCCTTCTTGCATCATCTGCTAATAGGAAAGTGACTAGGAAAAGCATATTGCAATTGTTATACCAGCAGGCCAACACAACAAATGCATTAGTTGCATATAGACATGATGTGGAGTGGATCTTTCAAGTATGGACATGGAAATCTATTAATCATGGTTGATGGTCAATAAGACAGAGGGTATTGCACTCCACAAAATTATTTAAATTGAACAACAGGAACCTCATGCAGTTATCCACACAATAAACATGACACTTTATAACTCTAAAAACATGACACTTCAATAGACAAAAGTTGCTATTTCAACACATATATGCTACTTGATTAAGCTAAGTACAAACATGATGCCCAAAACTAACCGAACTCACATGGGTCATGTATTCAGAGTAATAAACTAATGATTCTGAATGATAAAATGTACTAGTAGTATTTCATTAGCTAACAGAAGTGCAAATAAATGTCATTTTTATCTCACTCTAAATGCATCAGAAGACTTATTCGTACTGGTAGACAAGTCAAACATAACCATATTATCAATAAAATCAGGATGTTCAAACTTCAAACTTAGACTGCAACTGATAGTCATTACCCCGATCCCCAAGCAGTGTCTAGTTTCAGGTCCCAGTACTCCAGCTTTCAGATCATCAAATTTGCCAGGCGTTTTCTGGTAGTATCGATTTTGTACACGGTTAACATTAGATTGGTTTCTTTTCAAATTATGCTGCTTTCGGGCATTGCTAATTGCGACATTGTTCCGAGGCTTTGGGCAATCCTTCAGGGCATGGCTATAAGAACCACAATTGAAGCAGCGTGAATCATCCTTATCCGCCCTGCTGTCAGAGAAACAAGGTACATCAGTTGTTGGTCCAAGTGAAAATGTAATTACAACATTAATAGCTTTGAAAGAATAATAACAAAATGCCAGAACAAACAGAGTGCCAGAAGCCCAGAACAAAAAACTAAGCACACGAATTTTAAGAATTATAGCCAGACAATGGGAGAACAAGATAATACCACATGAACTATTATCAGCTGTTAAAGGACCCTTTCATGCATAATTTTGTAATTTATCTTGTAAACAATAATGGTGAGTTTCAACTAATTAATAACAAGGCACTCAGATTTGCCACAAGATAAGCAAATGAGGGACAATTTATCCATTAGCCTGAGTCTGAGTGAGTATACATTAATACCGCCAAGATTTTTTCCTCTAAATAATTGTAGGGATAAATTTGAGACTATACTAGCATAAGCAGATACATTAAGATAGTTACACATGAAAATGGTTGGTTAATGAATATTGAGACAGAATACTGAGACAGTAAATATCTAAAAAATTGACAACCATTGAAGCCCCTAAATTGAATGCAGGAAAATCCCTAATTCATATGGAAGTAGAACATTTTCATGCATAATGGAATTCTGTCAAAATTCGAGCATTCCAAACAGGTCTTCAATGATCAAGAAAAATGGCAATTTCTTCGTAGATGGTGACAATAATGTCAGAGTTCATATCTGGGAGAAGAAAAAACACAAGGAAACTGACAAGCTCCAAATTTTTCTTTACATGTCAGGCAATATCAATATGACTAAGGACAGTACAGATATACACTAAGCAGTTAATAATAATAATAACAGTAAAATTCACCAGTGGTCCCTAAACTTGCACGGCGGTGCCATCTGGGTCCCAAACTGTCGAATCTTGATTTATGGGTCCCTAAACTTGTATGACAGTGTCATCTGGGTCTGCAGCTCTCGAATTTTGATTTTTTGAGTCCTAGAACTTGTATAGTGGTGTTATCTAGGTTCCTAAACTTGCATGTCAACACATAATTAGCATGCCACATTAGTGCCATATGTATGTTGATGTGCAAGTTCAAGGGCCTAGATGACACCGCCATATATGTTTTAGGACTCAAATATCGATATTCGAGAGGTGGGGACCCAAATGACAGTATGACACTGTCATACAAGTTTAGGGACCCATAAATCAAAATTCAAGAGTTAGGGACCTAGATGATACCACCGTGCTAGTTTAGAGACCGCCCATGAATTTTACTCTAATAATAACCTCTACCTTTCAGTGTTTGATGAATCACCCAGAGGAGTCGAGCCCAAGGTAAACTCCCGATCATACAGTGGAACGGAATCATCATCTACGGTATCACTTTCCCTTGCTTGGTTATCCACCCAAAATGACTTGTCAGGATAAGAAAAAGAAGAGAACAAAACAAGGTGAATAACTATATTCCAGTTAAGTATCCCATAAAAAGCAGAAATAAACCATACAGCCAATTGTCTAAAGATTACATCAAATGTTAGATACATATTATCAGTCAGTACAGTAACAAAGGACAGGAGACTATGCCCATGTTAGAGTATGTGGTACTAAAACGAGGTGTTTCAAAGGAAAAACAATAAAAGCATATGGCTGCAAGTGGGAACTAAAACTGGATTCATATTCCAAAGTTTATTTCTGTTGAATACGAACACAGTTGTAGCATATTTGCCATTCTAGGAAGGGATAAGATTGATTTAATTTCCAACATGTCCTCAAAGGATCAAAGTGTATCTAAAGGAAGAAGCTAATGGCACCAAATAAATAGAAAGAAGATGGATCAAGGACCAAAAACATGCAAGTCCCTACTGCAAAGTTAAGGTTTATACATGGGGGAAAAAATTCAAATTAGCACAGTTAGATGAACTATCAGATGCCAATAAAGAACATCCTCACCTTAGCAGGTAGCTAAGGCAAGAGTGATAGCTTACCA
Organism: Saccharum hybrid cultivar R570; assembly: GCA_038087645.1. Taxonomy (NCBI): domain Eukaryota; kingdom Viridiplantae; phylum Streptophyta; class Magnoliopsida; order Poales; family Poaceae; genus Saccharum; species Saccharum hybrid cultivar. The sequence continues at coordinate 328,928 of JAQSUU010000191.1, read as the reverse complement.
AGAAGCAGAATACCTTGGCAATGGAAAGAAGAAAATTAGGAAAAAAAAAGGCAAATGGGAAAACGTAGAAGGCAAGAATACATTAGAGCATCTCCAAGAGGCTCTCTACATGGCTCTTTATCACAAATTACAAAATTTCGAAAAAAAATAAAAAATCAGGCTCTAATAGACTTTCTAAACCACTCTTTCCGCTCTCCAAAACCACCCTTCTCGCTCTCCACTAATGAAGAGGCTAAATCACAGGCAAGAATACATTAGAGCATCTCCAAGAGGCTCTCTACATGGCTCTTTATCACAAATTACAAAATTTCGAAAACAAAATAAAAAAATCAGGCTCCAATAGACTTTCTAAACCACTCTTTCCGATCTCCACAACCACCCTTCTCGCTCTCCACTAATGAAGAGGCTAAATCACTCTCTAAATTCAATATATGGTAGTTATATCATCAACTTTTCACAAGGAAATTATGACAAGCCATTGCAGTATAGATAACGAAACTTACAAAATCCATCGGAGACAGGATACATATATAAAGAGAATATTCATGAGATGGCTCTCCAAATAGAGATATAGATATTGAAGTTTAGAGAGACTCTTGGAGTTGCTCTTGGTTCTCACGTCAAATCAATTAGACTTTTTTAGAGTACCTATAGCTATTTTGATACATGTTGCAAGAAACTACAACTTCCAGAGCCCATTCCAGAAACCTACAGATATTTGTGATATCTGATGCAGAAAACTACTACTTTCTCACTAGATACATTGAAACATAGACCAGCAGTGACATGCTACAGTGGCTGACATGTGGGTCGATGGTTAGAAAGTTGCAGTCTTTTGCAACAAAGTGCCAAGAACTCAAAATAGTTGTAAGTTTCTGCAATGGGCACCAAAAGTTGCTTCCTTGCATCAAAATAGTTGTAGATTTTTTTAATTTTACTTTAAAAAAAGGAAGTTTTTTCGTTATAGAAAACACGTTAGAGTTGAAAGGGTTCAGACTTAGTAGGACCAAGACCGTGTACATGAGGTGCGATTTCAGCGCGACTAGGCATGAGGAGGGAGACGTTAGCCTCGATGGGCAAGTGGTGGCCAAAAAGGATACTTTTCGGTATTTAGGATCGATGCTACAAAAGGATGGCGACATTGATGAAGATGTTAGGCATAGAATTTCAGCCGGCTGGTTGAAATGGCGTCAAGCTTCTGGCGTCCTCTGTGACAAAAGGGTGCCTCAGAAGCTGAAAGGTAAGTTCTATAGGACGGCGATTCGCCCGGCGATGTTATACGGTGCTGAGTGTTGGCCTACAAAAAGGTGACATATCCAGCAATTGAGTGTAGCAGAGATGCGTATGTTGCGTTGGTGTTGTGGGCACACAAGGAGGGATAGAGTCCGGAACGACGATATTCGGGATAGGGTTGGGGTGACACCAATGGAGGAGAAATTGATTCAACATCGGTTGAGATGGTTTGAACATGTCCAACGGAGACCTCCTAAGGCGCCGGTGCGTAGTGGGGTTCTAAAGCGGGCCGATAATGTAAAGAGCGGTAGAGGTCGACCTAAACTGACTTGGGATGAGTCCGTTAAGAGAGACCTTAAGGAGTGGAATATCTCCAAGGATTTAGCTATGGACAGGAGCGCTTGGAGATTGACAATCAACGTGCCTGAACCGTGACCTCTTTTTGTCTTGTGCCCTTTATGTCCCTTTATGTGTCTCCCTGTTTCTCGTCTCTTTTGGGTTTCATCTCCAGCCTACCCCAGCTTGCTTGGGACAAAAGGCTATGTTGTTGTTGTTGTTGTTGTTGTTGTTGTTGTTTCGTTATAGAAAACAGAACAGATAGAAACTAAAATGCAAGCAATCTTCAAAAGTCAAAAAGTATGACCACCTCTGTACATTAGTACATTTAGATATTTAGTTTCTGAGATCACAAATAATTAAGATAGGTTGTATGTTGAAGATCATACTAATGTCCAAATAACATCCATCTAAAGCCAGAGCATAATGAGAAAAAGGAAGACAACACAAAATAAATCACCAATGACATATTCAAAGTAATCATATATTATTGTTTCTGGACATTGCCAGGTCAATTTCAACATAATGACATACATACCACTGCACACGATTTCTCAGAACCAACATGTAATGCTGGATAATAAGTCTCTTCACCGCTTTCTAAGGTCCCTTCCACAGCTTCCTGTTATTTCCAGAAGGAAAATAAATATCACAAAAGAAGCTTCAATTCTATCATTTCTAAATATTTTTTTTCTGAATGCATTATCTTCTTGTACTGATAGGCTAAAAGGACAATACTGAATTGCTGCAAAGAAACAATTGAACAAGTAAGAAGGCTTCAAAATTGCAAGAACTGGAACAAGTTCTGTTATGTTCCTTTATTTCTACTCCCCCATATCCCCACAGTAAAAAGAACTAAACTCATCTATGGCACTGTCAGACTAAGGACATACAAATAAAAATGAATGGAGGCACATACATTAGAAGCATACATAATTGTATGGAACAGTACCTTCAAATGGTGCTGCCTTCTGGCCTGCCACTCAGACCATTGTTGCATCAGTTGCATAAGCTTTCTTTTGCTTTCCCTGAGATATTAAGATATCAATACTATTAAAAACATAAACAACAACAACAACAACAACAACAACAACAACAACATAGCCTTTTGTCCCAAGCAAGTTGGGGTAGGCTAGAGATGAAACCCAAAAGAGACGAGAAACAGGGAGACACATAAAGGGACATAAAGGGCACAAGACAAAAAAAAAAAGGTCACGGTTCAGGCACGTTGATTGCTAATCTCCAAGCGCTCCTGTCCATAGCTAAATCCTTGGAGATATTCCACTCCTTAGGATCTCTCTTAACGGACTCGTCCCAAGTTAGTTTAGGTCGACCTCTACCGCTCTTTACATTATCGACCCGCTTTAGAACTCCACTACGCACCGGTGCCTCAGGAGGCCTCCGTTGGACATGTCCAAACCATCTCAACCGATGTTGAATCAATTTCTCCTCAATTGGTGCCACCCCAACCCTATCCCGAATATCGTCGTTCCGTACTCTATCCCTCCTTGTGTGCCCACAACACCAACGCAACATACGCATCTCCGCTACACTCAATTGCTGGACATGTCGCCTTTTTGTAGGCCAACACTCAGCACCATATAACATCGCCGGACGAATCGCCGTCCTATAGAACTTACCTTTCAGCTTCTGAGGCACCCTTTTGTCACAGAGAACGCCAGAAGCTTGACGCCATTTCAACCAGCCGACTGAAATTCTATGCCTAACATCTTCATCAATGTCTCCATCCTTTTGTAGCATCGACCCTAAATACCGAAAAGTATCCTTCTTGGCCACCACTTGCCCATCAAGGCTAACGTCTCCCTCCTCGTGCCTAGTCGCGCTGAAATCGCACCTCATGTACTCGGTCTTAGTCCTACTAAGTCTGAACCCTTTCGACTCTAACGTGTGCCTCCATAGTTCTAACTTCCTATTAACCCCCGCCCTACTGTCGTCAACTAGCACCACATCATCAGCAAAGAGCATACACCAAGGGATATCACCTTGGATGTCCCTTGTGACCTCATCCATCACCAAAGCAAATAAATAAGGGCTCAAAGCTGACCCCTGATGCAGTCCTATTTTAATTGGAAAGTCACTGGTGTCGCCATCACATGTTCGGACAAACGTCACCACATCCCTGTACATATCCTTGATGAGGGTAACGTACTTAGTTGGGACTTTGTGCTTTTCCAAGGCCCACCACATGACATTTCTCGGTACTTTGTCATATGCCTTCTCGAGGTCAATAAAGACCATGTGCAAGTCCTTCTTCTGCTCCCTATATCTCTCCATCAATTGTCGTAATAAGAAAATCGCCTCCATGGTCGACCTACCAGGCATGAACCCAAACTGATTTTGGGTCACATGTGTCACTCTCCTTAGGCGATGCTCGATAACCCTCTCCCAGAGCTTCATCGTATGACTCATCAACTTAATCCCACGGTAGTTAGTACAACTTTGAACATCTCCCTTGTTCTTGAAGATAGGTACTAATATACTTCTCCTCCATTCTACAGACATCTTGTTTGACCGAAAAATAAGGTTAAAAGCTTAGTTAACCATACTATCGCTCTGGCGCCTAGGTATCTCCACACCTCAATGGGGATACCATCAGGGCCCATCGCTTTACCTCCCTTCATCCTTTTCAAAGCCTCTCCGATCTCTGCCTCCTGAATTCTCCTCACAAAGCGTCTGTTGGTATCGTCAAATGAGTCGTCCAACTCAAGGGCAGGACCCTCATTCTCCCCATTAAACAGCTTGTCGAAGTACTCTCTCCATCTGTCCTTGATCTCCTCATCCTTCACCAGAAGTCGATCTGTCCCATCCTTGATGCATTTTATTTAGTTGATGTTCCTTGTCTTCCTCTCGCGGATTCTAGCTATCCTATAAATGTCCTTCTCCCCTTCCTTCGTGCCTAGCCGCTGATAAAGGTCATCATACGCCTGACCTTTTGCTACACTCACAGCTCGCTTTGCAACCCTCTTCGCTATTTTATAGCCCTCGATGTTGGCTACACTCTTGTCATGGTGGAGACGCTTGAAACACTCCTTCTTCTCCCTAATAGCCCTTTGCACCTCGTCATTCCACCACCATGTGTCTTTCGCTTCCCGTTTGCCTCCCCTACTCACGCCAAACACTTCCGAAGCCACCTTCCGGACACATGTTGCCATCTTTAGCCACATGTCGTCGGCATCTTCTCCTTCTTCCCAAGGTCCCTCATCTAGCATCCTCTCCTTAAACGTCTGCGCTGCTTCCCCTCTAAGCTTCCACCACTTCGTTCTCGCAATCTTGGCCCGTTTGTCCCGGTGGACACGTACCCGAAAGCAAAAGTCCGCCACCACAAGCTTATGTTGAGGGACAACACACTCCCCAGGTAACACCTTACAATCAAAGCAAGTACGTCTATCCTCCCTCCTTGCAAGGATAAAGTCGATCTGGCTCGAGTGTTGTCCACTACGAAAGGTTACTAGATGAGATTCCCTCTTCCTAAAGAGGGTGTTCGCTATCAACAAGTCATAGGCCAGCGCGAAGTTCAAAACATCCTCCCCCTCTTGATTCCTACTACCATACCCGAACCCCCCGTGCACCCGCTCGAAACCTACATTAGTCGTACCAACATGGCCGTTGAGGTCTCCTCCTATAAAGAGTTTCTCGCTGATAGACACGGTACTAACCATGCTATCAAGATCTTCCCAAAACTGCCTCTTGGTGCCCTCGCTAAGACCTACCTGAGGGGCATAGGCACTGATCACATTCAGAGCCGAATCTCCAACTAGCAGCTTGACCAAGATAATTCGGTCGCCTTGCCTCCTAACATCAACGACTCCATCCTTAAGGCTCCTATCGATCAAGATGCCTACACTATTCCTACCCGATGTTGTCCCCGTGTACCAAAGTTTGAAGCCAGTATCCTCCACCTCCTTCGCCTTCTGGCCCTTCCATTTAGTCTCCTGAACGCATAGAATATTTACACGCCTTCTAATTGCTGCATCGACTAGCTCTCTTAGCTTACCCGTTAGGGACCCTACATTCCAGCTACCTAGACGAATCCTAGTTGGCTCGGCTAGCTTCCTTACCCTTCGCACCCGTCGAGGGAAGTGCGAAGACCCTTGCTCATTTTTCACTACACCCGGGCGTAGATGTAGCGCGCCACTAAGGTTGCGACGGCCCGACCCTTGCTCATTTTTCATCGTACCCGGGTCACGATACGACGCGCCACTAAGGGGATGACGACCCGGCCCTTGCCCATTTAACACCACACCCGGGTTAAAAACATAACCAAATGGTTTAAAAATATTTTCTGGAACATGAAAGTTGCTACAACAAAATGCCATGTGCTACCATTGATATTATAGTGAGAATGGAAAGCATCTTGTAATTAACCTTGTCAAGTCACTGTAGATGACACGAATAGAAGGCTCCTTTGATTCCACACGGGCTCTTTTAACTCTTCTTGAGGCTAAAAATGCCATATCAAGGAACAACAGCAGCTATAAATTTCCCCTAAGTCACAATAACATGTTTAGGGTCCCAGGAGTATAAGCAAGAGTCTGTGCTTCTTATGCAAGTACAGTTCCCAGGATTCAATGGAAACAAATGAATCTTCAGAAAACATAGACACTTGCAGCTGCAGAAGTATATTAGCAGAAATACATAATATTCCATTCAATAGGATACGACTTTCTTCAACAGAGATGCTGTTTGACTCATAAATTGGTGCATTTTCAGTCCCGTCGCCCTTGTCCAGCTTGACCTCAAAACCAATCAGAGTCTGTACAGCTGCAACGCTGGTCTGGGGCTGAATGGAAGCATCTAATAGCTGATCCTTTCCAACCACTACGTCATCATCCGTGAGGTCCATATCTTCCACTTGCCCCTCTTCAAGATCCAGGTTCCCAGCAGATGGCTTGGGATTACCGCCCACAACACCAGCTTCCCCTTCTGGTTGGAGTTCAGATGCCAGAGGCTCCGCCCCATTCACATCAGGAGCTTTAACCTGAACGTCTCCCCCTTCATCTTTCGCATCAGCCTCGCAAGGTGCCTCAAGGCTGATGAACTCGTCTGATGCCATTTCTTTGCGGGGCAAATACACTATGCATTCAACATTCCGGACCGAATCTGCAGGGAAAAGTATATACTCGTAATTATACCAATCCGAATACAGATAGCTTACGTTAGGGTTTGGGTCAGAAACCAGGGAGAGCTTATTGGGTGCTCGGTTTCGCACAGCAGGAAGGGAAGAGAAGAGATGGCATACCTTGTGGGTACTCGTCGCAGGGGCCGACGAAGACTGGCGGAGGGCGGCGGAGGGCCGGCGGCGTTCGTCTAGTCGTAGCAACCAGAGAAAAAACCCACGAGAGATACGAAAGAGAGAGAGCGAAGCAGGTCAGATGGAAGTTTGGTTCGTGGAACTGGGCGAGGCTTGTCCAGTAGCAGGCCCGTACCCGAGAATTTTAGGCCTGGTGCGAATCATACAAATGGAGTCGCTGTCCGCACTCATCCATTTTCGATCTCTATACATCCTCGTCATCAAGATTCTCTCCTCTATATTTATTTCTCCCGCACTCATCCATCCTCTATATCATCATTTATCCACTGTAGGATCCACTTGTCACTTTATCTAAATATATCCATGTGAGATCTTGTTTTGAAGAATTTATTGAAACGAATTTAATGGTACAATTAGAATTTAATTTGGTTTGTTGGTTCGTAAGTAATAACATTTTTAAGTTACTTAAAACTAGTAGCAGTAGCAGGGCCTGTCTCCCTCCCATTTGCATGAACAGTAGCAGCCGTCGGTCCGCTACATATAGCGTACCGGAGGCTGTCATCTTCTTTAGCGTATGATTTCCAGGACATTAGTGCAGCGTTTTTCTTCCGGTATCTGCTATCCCGGATCGGATACCGCACGCCGGTGCAGACAGTCTTACAGAGCAATACAAATAACTAAAGCGCATTTGATTATATAAAGCCTGTTTTCTCACAATATCGAGAACCATAGACAGGCACTGATGCTAAAAACATATGACGGGTGTTACTAATTAGCTAAGAAAGTAAAGGGCATGTACCTGGGATCAAGGATCGCCGAGTTGCTGCTCCTGCGGTCTGCGAGAAGAACAGGCGGCGGCGGCGTCAGTTCGACTTCCACGCTTCAACTCCTACACTCCCGGTCAAAACGCGATGCAGAAACCCACGTAAAGCTATCAGGTCGGCAGGCTACAGCAGGAAAAAAACGAGAACCAAAAGGCCCATACAACCATACTAGCCTCTTGAAGCCCAGTCGCCCTAAAATTTGGGGGCCAGTGCTGTCGCCCCACTTGCACTAGGCCAAATACGGGCCTGTCCAGTGGAGGAGGGCGGCGTCTGGTGGGGCGGGGCGGCCGAGGTGGGGAGGACGAGGCGGAGGAGGCAGCGGGAGCTAGTCGGCGCAGCAGGACCCGACCGACGGTGGGCGTCGTCGCTGCCTCGTCTGACTTGCGCGAGTCGCGAGCTCGGGAAATTTAACTTTTTACCATGACAGTGGGTGGTGACTTCTCAGTTAGCACGCTAACGGCTGCAGATACAACTTTGCCACGAAATACAACTTTGTCAGGAAACGAAGAGAAGTGATACGAAAATACCACGTTTGATAACGTGGCATATCAGCACCGCACTTCGGGTTGGATCCGAGTCAGCATCGGGTGACAAATGACCACGCCTGCCCCTGCCCATCCCATGTTCGTACTCCCAGCGCGGCACCCACACACGCCACAGCCGCCCTCGCCGGCTTCAATCTCGGGCGGGGGCGCGAATGCTGAACCCGCCCACTCCAGGCAAGGACGTTTGCGGCCCCGTTCGCGGCCGAGAACCCGATGAACGTTTGGTCCGCTACCGCCGACTGCCGCCGTCGACACGGTCACCTCAAGGCTCGTGGTCGCGCCGTCGTACTCAATCCACACCTGCAGGAGCGTCCCGCTGGCCAGGGCGACGCCGACGGACCCGGCGGACTTGGACGCGACGGACCTGAGGCTGTGGACGTCGACGCCGACGTGGTTGTCGTCGATGTCGTCGAACTCCCCGTCCAGCGTCGTGTCGAGCTCGACGGCGACGACCCCGGGCCGGCCGTGGACGGCGCGAGTGCTAAGGCGAGCCTGTGGCCATGTGCGTCCGGGTACCGCGGCAGGATGGCGGCGACGAAGGTGGTGGAGAAGGAGAGCAGCAGCAGGCCGCCGGTGGCCAAGGCGGTCGCGCCGCTGGTCGTCATGTTCTCGCACACGAAGCCGGTGAACGTGAACTCGACGGGTGCGGCCAGCGCTGACCCGCCGCCTCGAGCCAGAGCGAACAGCAGGACAGGCACCAGCACGTGCACGGCAGTAACAGCCGCCGCCGCCATGGTGGAGCTGGAACAGGATGGTGATCTCGCAGCGCAGCACAGCAGCCGGCGAACTCAGGCCGTGTGCTCGCCCGTGGCCCTTCCGCCGTCGCGTGCACTCGCCCGCGCCTCCACGTTCGTGGGCCGGCACCCCACGCGCTCACCCGCTTGCCTCCGCGCGCGCCTGTCCACCGCCGCGTGCGCTTGTCGGTGGCTCGCGCTCACCCGCGCCTCCGCATTCGCGGGCCGGCCGCCCCACGCACTCACCCGCCCGCCCGTGCCCTGCGCTCGCGTGCCGGCCACCGCGCTCTCCCGCCCGCGCCGTTCATGGTGCCTACCTCCGCCAGCTAGCCGCACTGTTCATGGAGTGTGCCGCCAAGTTCGCCTTCAGACGGGCCGGCGGCCTCCGCATCCCGTGCTGCGAGGAGGACTTCGAGTCCACCCTCACCTTGCTCGAGCTCGAGTCCACCATGGCGCGCTGGTGCCCGCGACCCAGCAGAGCCACCATGGCAGGGACAGGGCGTGTGCAAGAGCGGGTCAGGGACAAAGGACAAGAGAGGAGGGGCAAGAGGGACATTTCACATGCCCCTGCTGACTCGGATCCAACCTAAAGTGTGGTGCTGGCGTGCCACGTCAGCAAATGTGACATTTCCATATCACTTATCTCCGTTTCCTGGTAAAGTTGTATCGGCAGCCGTTAAGATGCTATCTAAGGAGTCGCCACCCACTATAATGGTAAAAAGTTAAATTTCCCCGCAAACTCGCGATAGGGGAGAAATTCCAACGAGTTCAATTAGGAGGAGGGATAATCTCGTCTTTTCCCATGTCCTAAACAGTGAAAGCAGCTTGCTAGAATTAGGAAACGAGAAAAATCCTCCAAAATCCCTTATATCCAAAGAGAATTCGGGTTAAATTTCAAAGGCTTGTGAATTGAATGTCAAATATTGAGGAGCGTGCGAACTCATGTTTAAATATCAAAATTTCTCTATTTCGCTAGTGTTTGGCTCCCTTTATCACATTGATTCCTAAAGTAAACAATCCAAGGTGTCAATGATTTAGGCCTATTTCCATCTGAATTGTGTATTCAGAATAATAGTTGCATTTCTATCTATTTTCCATGTCTCAATATTGATTTTTTTCATGTAGCTAAACGTCCATAAGTTTTGTACACTTTGCTTGCCTTGCAGTGGCACGTGTTGATGTACTAGTTTAGCAAGCTAAGACACTTATGAACAACTTCGCATTATTAGATCGGAGCATTTTGCAGGTCCAATTGGGCTCGAGCCATGTTGAAAAAACATGACTGTTTCGGGCCAAAATAATCCCACCGGTGACCCACTGCTCAAGAAGGGACTGATTTTTTAGACTAGGCTAAAATAATATATAGTGTACGGTAGCTAAAATAAATATCTTGGCCAGGCTCAGGTCAACAAAAATATTTCTAGAAAGTAGGATCTATGTCCAGGCACTGTCCACTAAAGCTCGTGGCGGGCCAAAACTCATCAGGCTCGGGCCGGACCGGATTAGGCTCAATTTGTTCGGGTCTACGCATTAGTCTAGACTCTTTTACAGTTACAGGGAGTGTCTGGATCAAAAGATCTTGGAGGAAACGTGTTCAAGAGGAAATGAAAGCAACTACTATGTAGGAACGAAGGACCGTTTCCTACGGTTCCAAAGGAAAGGCAACTATATACACGCAAAAACACAGAAATGAAAAAAAATCAACTCAGGCCCAAGGGATGGCATCTTGCTCGCTCTCTTTGCTCTCCTCTCTCCTGGTCATGTCTTCCTCCATCCTGCCATGGCCAAGCCTAGAAGAAATTAGTGCGAGAGATGAATCTGCGACAAGAAAGCACATCTAGGGGACAAAAAATCAACTCAACTCCTTCACTACTCAATGTTTTGGTGTTCCCCAATTTGGAGGGGATGATTCAAGAAAAAAGATAATCGATTTGATAGCAAACCAATTTCCCCTTTGGATGGTTCATTATCCAGTTCATAGTTGGAAGTTTTTAATTTGGATATGAATATGGTTCTTTATTGTCCTTGTTACAATCTGCGATCATGTTTTCATTTTCTATATGGATCATGTTGTCTTAGAGAATAGCCATGGGGAGGTGAGTGCCATCAATAGCACCAAAATACATCTATCTATCTATCTATATCTTTTATAAAAGCCAATTATCACTACAAGTTCTATCTCAACATGCAAGACATCTACATCAGCTTTCACTAATATTTATGTCATACCACTAACTTTCAACCTCTTAATGCAAACTATCCATGTCATCTCCACTTAATTTCATTCCACTTTCTTCGCAATCCCCGCAACAACGCATGGGGTATCTTCTAGTATCCATCTATGATTAATATCAACACCATGATAAAATTAATATTGCCATTGATACAAATAAAAAATACATGGAAGTATGGAACAAATTTAAGTTGTCTTAAGAAGCGATGTTGATGTAGAGAAGGTAGTTGTATACAGTAGCATGTGAGTTGTGTAAGAGCATTGAGCATTGCTCTGAAACGATGGCTAATTGTTCCTCCACTATGCAAAAATTGATCTTTGCAATGTTCAGTTGCTTGCATTCTTTGATATTGCATAAAGGAATATGTAGCTCCTCTTCCAAAGATAGATATCTTTGAATCAGCAGTAGTGGTGAAGTCAGGCCATTTTCGGACAAAATAAGAGAGAGCGCAATAGACGTATATACCCCTCACTTAACTTCCTAATCAAAGGGTGAACTCTCAATCTCCTTATACAAAATATAGCAAGTACATGAATTACTTTTCTTATGCAAAATAATGACATATTTTTATTTTAAGTAAACATTATCTTCTTGTCCTCCGAATGCACTATATTTCAGGACAAATTTTAAATACTAGAATACACTATATTTCAGGACGGAGGAAGTACGCAGCAACTGCTAGAAAAGAGGCAAGCAAGCAACGGCTAGCGGAGTGTATAAGCTGATCTCGCAATCAATCAAGCAACGGCTAGAAAAAGAGGCAGGCACTACTTCGTCGATGGAAAAAAATGCCAAGATTCAAAGGTTTCCTGCAATCTAACCAGCCCAAAATTTCCATTCATGTGTTTGTGGTTTTCAGTTTTTGCTTCCGCTCTAGTTCTTCTGTTTTACAATCCTTTGCTCTTAATAGGGCCATAATGTGCTCCACTCTCGTTCTTCCTAGCTCTTAACTGACCATCAATAGTTGTTCATTTGCTTTCAGTGTAGTGGTGAACATGCAAAGTCAAAAATAAAAAGAAGAAAAACCTAGATGCATAGTTTCATCCCATCCGGATGAAGCAATGACAATTATTGTCGCATACTTTCTTGTTTGGATGCCAATATGCCATGACCCAAAAGGAAATGTATATTGTCGAGTGCTAGAGGCGGCCGCAGTCATAGTTCGCATGCCTAAGTGACCTGGTGCCCAGTAGTGCCAGAACAGCCACGCAGGCAAGCTTCGTCACCAGCGACTTGGCGCTCAGTAGCGTCCCCATGAGAATTTTTTTTTATTTTTAGCCCAAATTTAAAACATATTTTGGATCTGACCCGTATTTGAAAATATTTTTAAAACTAGTCCGTTTGGCCCCGCCACCATGCATGGCGGGGCAAATGAACTGTACCCCGCCATGCATGGCGGCGGGGTCCAGCTGCCACGTGGCCTGCAGCCCGGGGTGCCTGCTGACGTGGCTCGGGAACGTAGAAAGGCGTACCCCGCCACGCATCATGGCGGGTTACCCTACACCGCCACGCATCATAGAGGGGTACGGTCATGGCCATTTAAACGGTCGGGCCCTTCTTGTTTCTGTCTTTCCTTCCATTCCATACCCCGCAGCGCCCCTCTCCGTCCCAGCGCCCGAGCTCCTCTCCCCCCAGCGCCCCTCTCCGGCGCCCCTCCCCCCAGTGCCCCTCCCCGGCGGCTACCGTCCATCGTCGGTCCTTGTCCCGGCCACCCCTCGTATAAGGAAGGTAAAATTTTTTATTTACTTTCCGTTTCTATAGTTTAGTCATGTTAGTTTGCTTAGTTATAATATGTTTGGTTAATTTAGTTAGTACAGTTATATTAGTTTTAATCGTATTGATATTGTGGATTATTTTTGAATTGTAAGAATTATAAGTGATATGTGATTTGTGTTGAAATAATTTCATGTTTTTAGATGGAGGACTCGTATCGTGAGTCGATTTGGAGAAAAAAGGGTCGTCCTAGAGAGATGTACCCTGACGTGTCTTGCAAGGATGCGCCCGTGCCTCCCGAGGAACCTTCCCTAACTGTGACTGTGGTCATCCGGCGCACGTGGGCCAGTCGAGACATCCGGATACTGCGGCATGTTGCTTCTACACATGTTATAGTTGTAGCGTAAGTAATTGTGCCCTCTGTTTTTCTTATTGGTTTGTGATGTTGTATTCGCGATGAGATAATTGAAACTTTTTTATAGCCCTACTTCCGGTGCTTTTCCCAAGGATTCTCCTTTTCTACCCCGACATTGATCATTGCAAGCGTGAGGTGTTTACTCGCTGGGTTCCGCCCCCTCCTAACCCTCCTCCTATGACGGAGGAAGAGAAGGCCGTAGCATCGGCACGGCGGCTCGAGGATCCTCCGAAGTGCCATTGCGGAGAGCAAGCCGTGATAAACCCACGTAATGAACAAGAGTTCATTTGTCCTCTATGACGTGAAGTAAGGTTTGAGTTAACCTTGAAATGTCATGTCCTATATGTGTGTTTTAATGTTTTGATTTTGTAGGATCATGATTTTCCAAAGTGTCGTTTCACGGAGTGGGTCTATGGTCCAAAGAGCCATTGGCCAGAGCCGGAATAGAAGGAGGAGGTGCCAGAGTGGAAGAAGAAGAGGAGGTCTATTGCGCCTCCTGTGATGTGCAAATGTGGTGTCGAAGCTAGCTACGGCCTAGTCCCTTCAGGTCCTGGGATTGGCCACTTCTGTGGCCACATGATCGATTATGATGAGGTTTGCTAGGACTGTTGACACTTAGTGCTAATGTTTTATTTTGTTTGTTTTGGTACACTAACTTTGTATTCATATATTTGTTGTAATAGAGCACTCAGAAATGCAAATAGGAATCATATGATGATGTGTTTAAGTTCAAGGATGAGTATAAGACAAGAGTAGCACTTCACAAGATGAGAGGATATCCTGCAAACTACGTCACCAATTTTATGAAGAACCATAAGAAGAAAATGCTTCAACGGGCCCAAGAGATGCGTGTTCGTAACCTGGAGAGTATTTACGTGGAAGAAGTGGTACGAGAAGAGGAAAAAGGAGGTAGATGAGTACCAGGCAAGGAAGGCTGAAGAGGATGCAAGGAAGGTTGCAGAGGAGGCTGAGAGAGCAGAGATGCAAGGCTGAAACGATACTATTGCCTCATTATATGCGAGTGAGTCATTGTGTTTTTGAAAGTCAAACTTCTTTGTTTCACTAGCAATAAAGTCCTTGCAAACATCGTGCTAATTGTTTGCATTTTGTACTTGCAGAGATTGGATGCACCGGCAACTGGCAAGCAGATGTGTCTCGTGTTAGGTACATGGAGAAGAGGACACTAGAGCGGGAGGCTGGAGTTGGTGGCACCGCAAGCCGTCCGATTGTGGTTGAAGAGGAGGCCGAGCTGGAGGAAGACGACAACACAGGGAGGATAGGCGAGCTCATTCGTCTAGCCGAGGAATTGGGCTACCCTTAGGACGAGGATGCCTACGACATGGGAAGGATAGCCGAGCTACTTCATATTGTAGAGGAGTTAGGACCGATGCCCGAGGAGGATGGTGATGCGTTTGTCACTAGGCCTGTCAGGGACTTAGAGGAGGGTCAGGCTGCATACCATAGCCAGAAGACACCGCTGTTCGACACATGGGGGCCAACAGCACATGACCAAGGAAGAGGTCAAGTTGTACTCTTAGGCCGCGGAAGAGGCGGAGGCGGCTTACTACCGGCGATAGGCCTCTCAGGCCAAGGCAGTGGAGGCGAGCATGGGTAAGGAGGTTGTAGTGGAGGATTCGAAGTCCGAGGATGAGTTGCTTACACAGTGGTGCACGCAATTTGATTGACGTAGTAGTGTTTGTCAGTGGCTTAGGGATGAGAGTGTTGTACTTTGAAACTTGTCATTGTAATAATTTGCATTCTCACGTCTTCATTCGTTCCATGTGTAGTTGTCCATGTGTTGCTCCACTCACTAAAATTGTTGTCTGGTGTAGTTTATCAGTGCAGTTTCTGCATTCCAGCAGATTCAGGGACACCCCGCCATGGCTGGGGGCGGGTTAGGGGTACCTCGCCATAGCAAATGGCGGGGTACCCTTAACCCGCCCCTAGCCATGGCGGGGTGTCCCTGAATCTGCTGGAACGCAGAAACTCTGCCTAATTTTTATGTTTGCAACGCGTGACAAATGTGGACATGCCATGTTGAGTCAATTGCAGCAAGTTATACGGTAGCCATGGCACGAAGTAATGCGTTTACGCCAAGGATTAGACGAGTGTTACCAACTACATTAGTCCAATCGAAATAACCAAGTACATTAGTTTTAAGATCAAGGTACTGCTACTACACCTGCAGATAATTTAAATGTTCTAGCACTACATAACTAAGATAACAGGTGTCCGCCGCCTGCTAAACATGACTCTTCTAGTAATCGCCAGGGGTGTAGGGGTTTTGCGGTTTTCGCTGCCTCCTCGGATTCGTAGGTACCACGTTGCTTCTCCAGCCCACGTCTGTGCGGTCCCGTTGCTGCCTCTCGCGCTGCCGCCTATCTACACGCTTGAACTGCTGCGTGGAGGTAGTACCCTGCAAGCAAGCACCCTGATGAGCTACTCTAATTGTTTAGCTACGAACAGTTGAAGTAAAGAAAAAGCAAAGCATAGGCACCTGTTGCTCGGCCTGTGTGTAGTTCTCCTGCTGTGTGTACTCCACCCCTGTGTACCAATAGGAGCACCGTGTAGCTGTGAGGGACCCATCTCCTCATGACCGGTGTACTCCTACTGGTGTACGTCATCGTCATCGTCGTCGCTGTCACCACTCGTCGTGTCGTACTGAAGTTCCTCGTCCACATTGTCCTCGTCTGCTAGACCCTTCCCTCTGTTCTGCGGAGTACGTACAGAGGAGGACGCAGCCCTCGTGTCGCTAGCCAAAGTAGCTGTGGTGGACATCGTCTGGCTCCTAGACCACATGGGGTTGTACGGTGCCTCCAATGTCGTGTCTGCACAGCTCAGCTTCTGAGCCAACTTCTTGCAACCCTTTTTCATTCTCTACAGGTTAAGATGACAACATGCATTATTGTGCGTGAATTTTGAAGGTAAATGAGTTGTAGTAACGAATGTTGTTGTCAAAAGTACCTTGACAAAGCCACAAAGAGGTTGCTCTTGTCGTCCCTAGTCCGAAAAAGTTGCCTGGAAGCTTCCTCAGAGTAGTTTGACAACTGTTGTGCCTACAACATCACACACAAGGTTACCTCGATCATTTTGAATGGATTGCAAAACCCTGACCTTGATTGAAGATGCAAGTCCAAGGTACTTACCACGTATCTATTTAGAGGGCCCCTCAGAAGTTGTGTTTCCACCCTTTGCGCCTCGTCGAACGCATCGGCGATGTCATCCTCGCCGCCCTCATCTGCAGGCTTGTTGGTGTACGGGACCATGAGATGAGTCCTCGTACTCCGCTGCAGCCATTGTAGGTACTCCATCCATCTTGCCAGGTGGTGCTGTGGTAGTTCATTGAGGCGGGAAACATGCCTGTGATACCAATTAAGCAAATGTGCTTCGTGCTTGACCGCCCAATCCTTTTGCGTGGTCTGAAACCTTTGATCGATCCTGCAATGACAGATTGCATTAGCAATGAGGCACTTAAGTAGAACAAACAAAGTGGCATCGTACCCAAGCAGCTCAGTGTTGGTGGAGTACAGCGGTGGAATTCCCTGCAACCTCCCGAACTGTCTGTAAACCCTGCAAGGGTAGTGCATCTCGACCACGTGGAAGAAGATAAGTGGCCCTTTGTAAAGCCACTCATCCCCCTCCTCCTCGCAGCGTGGACTAAGGTAGTCCTCTAGCTCCCACCTAGACCACGGTGTCCATGTTACCTACAAATTAACAAACTTAATTTAGTATTTCTGGATCAATCGCATTGATAGTGCCTTTAGTACGAAATGTGGATTGAACTTACGTAGTTGTGTGTCAACACGTCTAGCGCGTCTGTGTACTGCCTGTACCTCCTATCCAGCTTGCCCTTGACTACCTTAGCGTCTTTCTAGACGAAAAGGATGGTGGGTCGAACGTCTTCGTGCTGCCAAACCTACAATTAACACAAACATAGTGTCACAAATCTCTTAAGTGTTATGAAGAAATCAAAGTAGCCAATGCACTCATAGGCAAACGTGGAGGTTTAGTAGGCCTCCCAACCAAAAAATGCTCCCAAATCTAGACTTGAAGTAGGTACGAGCAGCCACCTAGGTTGGCATTGGGTGACTAGTGATGACAGGCGTTATAAAGCTAACGGTATGTCCAAGCAAGGACCGCGGTACCCCAGCTATAGGTTGCAATGTTCTCTAGTGGCTGCATAAGGATCCTCAGGAAAATCTAGCTGATGTTGTCGCCTGAGGAGTCGGGGAACAGGAAAGCGCCCAACAAGTGCCACAACCACACTTTTGCATACATCTCGACCTCGTGATCTGAAGCACCAATCGGTGGCCCTGCACCAAAGTTCTAGGTTATCCATGACGTCGACACTCCTGAGGTCTTCCTACAATTATAAGTAAAGCATTATTCTATAAAAATTGATGTAGCTGAAATGGTTGTATTAGTGATTTCAATGGGATGCAAATATGAACTTACTTTATGCGTCGAATAACCGATAAGACTTCCCCTCTTAATAGTTCGGCTATCGATCCTAAACCACTCACACCCTTTATGGTGTCTTGAGTGCAAAACAAAATGGCCCTATGGTTATACCTTTGTCTTGAGCCCATTTTGTTTCTCCAAATGATATGATCCACTTCATATCATCACATGACCGTCTCGATCCATCGACCTTGACTTCACTTGCTCTTCACCATTGCATCGGTCCATCGGCGCCAAGTCTTGCTCAAGCTTCACCATCGCATGGTCCTTCGCTTCGAAGCCTCGACTTGCCCTTCACCTTCACAACCGGTCCATCGAGCCAAGCCTCATCTTGGTCTTCACCATCTTGGTCACATGAGTGAATGTCATGTCTCATAATCAATGACCACCTTTATCTAAATCATCCACTTAGATACAAATGTTAGTCCTAGGTTTCATCAATTAGCCAAAACCAAACTAGGGACTTTCAATCTTCCCCTTTTTGGTAATTGATGACAACTCTCACAAAGATGATTTTGGTAATAAAAGTTTTGAACTTGTCATACTTGTCCAATCATTTTGCTCATAAGTAAAGTTTGGACAATTATCACAAGCTCGGTTTTGGTAGCATTAGCTCTCCCTACATATGTGCATAGAGTTTGGATTGAAAGCTTTGCACATATGCATGGATAGAAGTGTTGAGAGAGTAATTCTACCAAAATAATGCTAAGATGTAAGAAATAGACCTTTGAAGCGTGATACCAATCGGAGTTGCCTTTTACACCATCCTTAGAATCATGAAGTAACTAGACATCCATCAAAACTCAAGAACCCTGTGAGATCAACATTATATGTAAATGTTCTTGGACCACTTGTAAAGCTTTAGGCATGTCTAGATACTATGTGTAAACTATTCCTATGCATGCTAGTAGATCATTTCATCATTCAAGTTCTATACTAGCATTGCACCACACAAGCATGTATATTGACTTTAAATACATGTGCAATGAGCAAGTCATATGAAAATGCACAAACAAATTCAACAACATTGTTTATGAGTTTGCTCCCCCTACTTGTGTGTATAAAAAATTTTATTTACCCCTTTATCATGTTCCCTTTATCATGTTAAATTATCTTTTTCTCTCCCCCTTTGTCAACAACTTACCCAAAATGGGATCAAATTGTGGAGAGAAAAAATAATATTTGATGGAGTAGGTTAAAATTTATCAAATTTGGTTCAACCTAGAACACTTGTCAAAGATATTTAATTTGATTTGAACCAAAGACAAGCTTCTTCACACCTCATGATAAGGTTTATCTTGCCTATGTTGAATTAAACACTTATAGCAAATCTTCTAGATTCAACACTAGGTTTACAAGCTCACAAACATGTCATATGCCACCACTAGATCAAAACAAACATAGAAGCAATAGTGGTAACATGTATCCATCAAATTCGTTTGATTTATCATGAATGCTCATGCATACCACTTATTATGTCTACATGCTCTAGCAAGTCCTTAGCATAGGATGAATGACATATGAATCAACTTTACCTTGCAATATCGAAGGAGAGGCATGTCAATAAGTGGGTGGGGTGCATTCAACTCATGTTTGAGAAATCAAGAATGTTCAACTCATTCCTTAGCTTGCAAAATCTCTTTTCATCAAGTGGCTTAGTGAGAATATTGACAAGTTGATCATCGGTGCCAACACTTTCAATGGCAATATCTCCCTTTTGTTGATGATCTCTAATGAAATGATGCCTTATGTCAATATGCTTTGTTCTTCCATGTTGAACCGGGTTTTGTGTCATCTTGATTGCACTTTCATTATCACATAGCAATGGCACATTCTTGAAGTTGAGGCCATAATCCTTCAAAGTTGATTTCATTCATAGTAATTATGCACAATAACTCCCCGCACTCACATATTCGGCTTCGGCTGTAGAGATTGTCACACTATTTTGTTTCTTTGAGGACTATGACATAAGTGATCTTCCAAGTAATTGACATGTGCCACTTGTGCTCTTTATATTGATCTTGCAACCCCCATAGTCAGAGTCCAAATATCCAATCAATTCAAACTTTGACCCCTTGAGATACCATAGTCCAGCATCTCTTGTTTGCTTCAAGTACCTTAATATTCTCTTTGCGGCCATGAGATGAATTTCTCTAGGTGAGGCTTGATATCTAGCACACATGCAAACACTAAACATGACATCCGGCCTTGATGCGGTGACATAGAGTAGACTTCCAATCAAAGACCGATATTCCTTTTGATTCACTATTTTGTCATCAAGATCACTATCCAAATTGCCATTTGTACCCATTGGAGTTGAAATTGGCTTTGCATCTTGCATCCCAAACTTCTTCAACATGTCCCTTATGTATTTCCCTTGACTCATAAATATCCTATTCTTCAATTGCTTTACTTGGAGACCAAGGAAGTAGCTAAGTTCACCAATCATAGACATTTCAAACTCTTTGGCCATCATAGCACCAAATTCTTCATAATAAGCTTGATCGGTTGATCCAAAGATGATGTCATCAAAATATATTTGCACTATAAATATATTATTCCTAATCTTCTTGGTAAATATAGTTGTATCAACCTTGCCCATCTTGAATCCATTAGAGAGAAGGAAATCCCTTAGCCTCTTATACCATGCTCTAGGTGCTTGCTTTAAGCCATATAAAGCCTTCTTTAACTTGTACACATGGTTGAGTTTCTTATCATCTTCAAATCCGAGAGGTTGCTCAACAAAGACTAACTCATTGATGATCCCATTGAGAAATGCACTTTTGACATCCATTTGAAATAGTTTGATGTTGTGTGCACAAGCATAAGCCAATAGAATTCTTATTGTCTCCAATCTTGCCACGGGAGCATATGTCTCATCATAGTCAAGACCTTCTACTTGAGTGTAACCTTGAGCAACTAGTCTTGCTTTGTTTCTCACTACAATGTCATCTTGATCTTGCTTATTTTTAAACACCCACTTGGTTCCAATCATATTGTAGTCATTCGGCCTTTCTACCATCTCCCAAACATCATTTCTTGTGAAAATTGTTAAGCTCTTCTTACATAGCCATGATCCAATCGGCATCCCTCAAAGCTTCTTCTATCTTCTTTGGTTCTATGGTTGACATAAATGATGCATACTCACAAAACATAGCTAATCTTGATCTTGTTTGCACACCACTTCTAATATCACCAATAACATTATCAATGGGGTGATCTCTTGCAACATGTTGTGGTTGGATTACTTGCACTTGATTGCTTGAGCTTGGTTGATCACTTTATGTATCTCGATGAGATGAACTAGCACCATGATCTTGCACTTGAGAGTCACTAGCTAGCTTGAATGGAGAATTGAGCACTTGATCTTTATCATCATCTTGAATATCAATTACTTGCTTTGCTCTAATATCCCCAATGTCCATGTTCTTCATTGCTTCCACCAATTGAGTTCCACTAACATCATCTAGATTCTATTCTTCATCTTCTGACTCGTTGGTTTCATCAAATTGCACATCATGGACTTCTTCTAGAATGCCACTTAAGTTGTTCCAAACTCTATAAGCTTTGCTTGTAGTTGAATAACCAAGTAGGAACCCCTCATCACATCTCTTATCAAACTTCCCCAATCTAGTGCCCTTCTTCAAGATATAGCATTTGCAACCAAACACCCTAAAGTAAGAAATATTTGGCTTTTTTCCATGAAGTAGCTCATATGGGGTCTTCTCTAGCAATGGATGACAATATAGTCTATTGATGTAGTAGCAAGCGATATTGATTGCTTCATCCTAAAATGATTGACTCACATTGTACTCATAAAACATTGATCTAGTCATATCAAGCAATGTTCTATTCTTTTTCTCAACTAGGCCATTTGATTGTGGAGTGTACTTGGCCAAGAATTGATGTCTAATGTCATAGTGATCACAAAGTTCTTTAATTCTTGTATTCTTGAACTCACTTCCATTGTCACTTCTCACTTTCTTGATTCTAATCTCAAACTCATTGTGAACTCTAGTGAGAAATTTCTTGAAGATGTCAAACACTTCACTTTTGTCACTAAGAAAGAATACCCATGTGAATCTTGTGAAGTCATCCACTATGACAAAGCCATACTTGTTGCCGCCTATGCTTGTGTATATTGTTGGGCCAAATAGATCCATGTGCATCAAATCAAATGCTTTACATGTGCTCATTATACTCTTCTTTGGATGTGAACTTCTAACTTGCTTCCTGGCTTGACATGCACTACAAAGCTTATTCTTCTTAAATTCAACATCTTTCAAACCATTTACAAGATTGTGAGTTGTAAGCTTCTTCAATTGTTTCATGCCAACATGACCATGCCTTCTATGCCAAAGCCAACCCATGCCTGATTTGGAGATTAAGCAAGTTGTCAAAGAAGTTTCTCTAGCATTAAAGTCAACTAGGTAGAGATTCTCATATCTAAAGCCCTTGAATGCCACATTTGAACCATCCACACTAATAACTTCCACATCATCAACCCCAAAGATGCATTTGTAGCCTAGATCACATATTTGTGCCACGGATAGAAGATTAAAATCCAAGCTTTCAACTAGCAACACATTAGAGATACTCATGTCATTTGATATTGCAATCTTGCCCAAGCCAATAACCTTGCCTTTCTTGTTATTGCCAAATGTGATAGAATCAACACCACTATCATTGTCATTGATTGAGTCAAACATTCTTGATGTACCGGTCATGTGTTGAGTGCACCCACTATCAATAATCCAATGCCTTCCTCTGGCTTTGTAATTGACCTACAAGCAAATCAATGAAGCTTAGGTACCCATTTTTGCATGGGTCCTTGTAGGTTAGTAACTAAGCTCTTTGATACCCAAATAGCCTTCTTCTTTAGTCCAACAATTGGTGTACCAATAAACTTAGCTTGCACACCCTTCACACTCTTGGTAAGCACATAGCAAGAATCAAAAGGTATAGCATTAATAAGGTTCTTGCTTTGGTTCTTTTTGTTGCAATTATGCTCTAGGTGCCCGACTTGCTTGCATCTATTGCAAAACCGACCATTACCCTTCACGAAGCTAGGCTTTGGAGTTGCAAAGGCCAACTTGCCTTTCTTGGGGGTGTAGCCTAATTCCTCTTTGTTAAGAGAGAACCTTTGGCTACCTAAGCACTTAAGCAAGCGGGTCTCACCACCATAGGCCTTGCCTAGGGCGTGAGTGAGCTCATCCACCTCTCTCTTGAGAGTCTCATTCTCAACCATTAGTGAGACATCACAAGTAAAACCATCACTAGTAGTAGAGGTAGAGTTGGTGGTGGTGGATGAAGAGCTACAAGAAGGGTTAGCATTTGACATGATGATAGGTTCATAAAAGGATTCATCAATTATATCACATGTAACACCTATATCACATGATACAACAACCTCCTTCTTTGCTTGTTGCTCAAGTAGCAATAAGTGAGTTTTTTCAAGCTTAGAATGAGCCTTACCAAGATCCTCATGGTCTTTCACTAGACTCTCATGCGTGGTCTTAAGCTCACTAAGGACATTCTCAAGTATTGTTACTTTCATTGAAAGCTTCTTACACTCCTTGTCCTTGGTAATAGCTATGTCTCTAGTTTATTGCATTAAATCATATAGTTGTTCTTTAGTTGGTTCATCATCATCATCATTTTCATTATCATTATCATTATCACTATCATGAGCATATTCCATTTCACTTTCATCATCACTCTCATCATATAATACCTTAGTTTCCTTGGCCATGAAGCATGAAGAGGATGAACCAAATAGTGATGGCTTCTTGTTGATAGCAATAGAAGTAAAAGCCTTATTGGATGATGATTCTTATTCTTCATCATCACTTTCCCAAGTGACCACATAGGCTCCATTCTTGCCCTTCTTGAAAGTCATCTTGGCTTCTCTTTTTTTCTTCTCAAACTTGCCCCTCTTGTTCTTCTTCTTCTTGTCATAGGGACATTCGGCTTGAAGATGTTCGGTGCTATCACAATTGAAGCACTTCCTTTGTTGCTCATTGCTTTTGAAATTGTCATTTCTCTTTTTGAAGCCTCTTCTTTTGATAAACATCTTGCCAATATTCTTGACAACTAGAGCAAGTGCCTCATCATTAATTTCCAATTCTTCATCTTCTTCATTGTCATCTTCTTCTTGAATTGAAGCTTTGCCCTTGGAGGAGGTGGCCTTGAATGCCACAGTCTTCTTCTTCTTCTTTTCTTCCTCCTCCTTCTCATCAACATCTTGATCATACTTGTCAAAGGTCAATACCTCTCCAAGCAAATCATTATGCTTTATTACATCAAGCCCATCTCTTTGTAGCATCATGATCAACATTTTGAATCTTCTTGGTAAGCTCAATAAGAACTTGTGGTAAAAATCTTGGTCTTGTGTATTGTGCCCTAAGCTCTTGAGATCATTCACAATGACTTGCAATCTATGAAACATCTCTAAGATTGTTTCTTCTTCTTTCATCTTGAAGTTCTTAAACTCACTCTTGAGCCCATATAGCTTGGCACTCTTCACAACCTTAGTGCCCTCATATGTTTTACTCAACCTTATCCATACTTCATTTGCCAATTCTAAATCCTTGATGCCCTCAAATATTTTTGTGTCAATACCATTGTAAAGTGTATTGAGAGCCATTCTATTGCATGTTCTATTTGCTCTATCTTTATTGGTGAGATGATCGGGATCAATGATAGCAAAATCATTCTCGATGACTTGCAATACTCTCTCATGAATAGAACCAAGGTACATTGTTATTTTTCTCTTCCAATGAGCAAAAGAACTAACACCATCAAAGAACGGTGGCTTGCCCCCAACACGATTGAACACAATTTGAGCCATTTTTCACACCGAAGGATGTTAAGCCTTGATTAAAATGGTAACCACGGCTCTGATACCACTTGTAAGGTCCTATATGGCTAGAGGGGGGTGAATAGCCTATAAAAAAATCCTACACGAACCACTAAGCAAACATGTTAGAATAACAAACGGCGTAAAGCGAGTTTTGCTTAGCCTATGGTTGTGATGCAAGCCTCCTATCCACAAGTCTAGTAGATTATGATCTCTAGCTCACACAAGGGCTATGTGACTAATTTTACACTAGTGAGCAAGCTAACAACACTACTAGCAAAGCTACCACTAGAGCTACACAAGATAATCTAGTCAATGTCAATGCAAGAGAAAGGATTATGATTCTTATATCGATGATGGAGAGAAGATATTGCCAACCACCAAGATGATATACAATCAATTAATATTGACAACAACACAATATGAAGACTAATCACCAGGAGACAAGAGACATAATATTTTTGTTCACCCGGTGTTTACTTGTGCACCGACAAGCTACGTCACCGGTTGTGTCGACCAACACTTAGATGGTTTCCCGGTGTGACCCTCAAGTCACTTGCCCCTCAAGGCATGCCCCGCAAGGCACCGCAAGACACCACTCTCAAGTGAGGTAACTCAATGACATGCGCAATCCACTAGAGTTGCTTTTGGCGCTCCGCCGAGGAAAGCACAAGAACCTCTTACAGTCAACCGGAGGTGGCCAAGAACAATCACCTTCTCTTGCCAACGTCTCCAATAATCTCTAAGCCGGCTAGGAGCGGTACTCTCCAAGAGTAACAAGAAATCCACCGACTAAACCACCCACAAGTGCCACTAGATGCCCTCAAGCTATGCAATGCACTTTGGGATCACTCAATCTCACTTTTGATTTGCAATCGAGCAAGAGAGATGAGTGAGAAGGAGAAGCTTTAGCTCAAAGGATGCACAAGAGTGTTAGAAATCTTGAGAGGCCTCCCCAAGGGCCGGCCAACAAGTATTTATAGCCCCACGAACGAATAGAGCTGTTACCCTTTCACTGGGCAAAATTTCACAACGACCGGACGTGCTGGTCAAACTGACCGAACGCGCTGCACCGCGTTTGATCACCCTGAGCCATCCACGTGTCCCTCCGTGTTCAACATCGAATGCCCGATCTCAACGATCACTGTGTGCCAATGGTCAAACGCTATGACCAGACGCGTCGCTCAACCGACCGGACACGCAGGTGCGCACAGTACCCGTGCGTGCGATGCACCGACTGGACGCGCTCTATGCAACGACCGGACATGACAGTACTAGCATCCGGTCGTGGTCCAAAGAGCTCCCAACACGACCGGATGCGTCCGATCGCATGTGATCGGACGCGCCGCACGTCCGATCAGCTCTTCACCATGCTTTACTCCTCTGGGTGCCCGACCAGACGCTCCGGTTCCGCGAGGGACCGGACGTGCCGGTTGCAAACCCTAACACTCGCACGCCTGACTGCTGCGTTGAACTGACCGGACGCATCCGGTCAAACCGTGACCGCGTCTGGTGCAGCGTCCGATCACCACTGTGACCTCCGTTCACCTTTGTTTCTTTTCCAACTACCGACGTAGTGGAAAAATAGTCGTTTCAACTCCTCGAAAACACCTAAATCCCGCCTCGCAAGCTCAGTGGGAGGGAGAGAGGGACCTAAACCCTCTCTACCGCTCAAACTCCATTGCCTTCGCAAATGTGCCAACACCAACAAGTGATCACCACCTTGTGCACGTGTGTTAGCATTTTCATAATCATTTTCAAAGGCTTTCCAGTTAGCTCACTAGGCCCTATATGAAATGCACTTCATGAATTCACCTAGTGGCACCCGTGCGTCGAATAACCGATAAGACTTCCCCTCTTAATAGTTCGGCTATCGATCCTAAACCACTCACACCCTCTATGGTGTCTTGAGTGCAAAACAAAATGGCCATATGGTTATACCTTTGTCTTGAGCCCATTTTGTTTCTCCAAATGATATGATCCACTTCATATCATCACATGACCGTCTCGATCCATCGACCTTGACTTCACTTGCTCTTCACCGTTGCATCGGTCCATCGGCGCCAAGTCTTGCTCAAGCTTTACCATCGCATGGTCCTTCGCTTCGAAGCCTCGACTTGCCCTTCACCTTCATAACCGGTCCATCGAGCCAAGCCTCATCTTGGTCTTCACCATCTTGGTCACATGAGTCAATGTCTTGTCTCATAATCAATGACCACCTTTATCTAAATCATCCACTTAGATACAAAGATTAGTCCTAGGTTTCATCAATTAGCCAAAACCAAACTAAGGACTTTCACATACCGAAAGCCACCCTCATCATATGCTAATGCCCACTTGGCTTTATTTTCCATCTGTTGATCTAACCATGCCTTGCCCGCTTGGTTAAGCATCTTCTCTAGTTCCACCATTGTCTCCTTGAACTCGCGTTCCGTACGTTTATTACAAAGCTCCTTTAACTTGTCAGCTGCCTCCTTCTTCCGTTGACGCCACCAGAAATTTGTGGCAAATGCCGCATGCACCAACGATGCACTAGGGGCGGGTGCCCATCAATGTGTTCACCGGTAGCATTCAGAATTTCAATGTGATGGTCTGAAATCAAACAAATGGTGCGAGAAGGCCCAAGCACATGAACACGGAGTAGACGCATGAACCATGACCATGAACCATGACCATGAACCATTGTTCTCCCCCTCCGCCAAAGCAAAAGCCATTGGCACAATCTGGTTCTCTGGGTCTACAACAGCAGCCATCATCAATTTGCCCCTGTACTTGTTGGTGAGGAACGTGCCATCAACAAGAACAACTGGCCGGCAATACTGAAATGCATGCTTGCACTGATCGAAATACCAGAACACACGGTACAAAATATGCCTCAACGGGTTCTGAAGATACAACCCTCCTGTGTATATGAATGATCTCATGCCAGGGTTGAAGTGTTCCATTGCACACAAAATGCATGGAACCCTGTTATAGGCTTCCTCCTAGCTACCCCAGCGAATTGCCAGGCCAATTTGCTTTGCCCGCTAAGCCTTTCCATATGTGACCTCATACCCAACAAAAGTGACTATGGTCTCCTACAAGAAAGACACCAATACGTCATTGTCCTTATCTACAAGACCCAATATACGACAGGCAAGGTACCGAGCCATCAACTGGGGATGGTATCGTTTCCCCTCATTAGTCTAGCATCTGTGCGGCTGCTCCACTGAAGTTACCTTCCACTTCCCATCACTCTGCCTCTTCCGTGCATTCAACTTCCACGAGCACGGGAATCTTGCCTTACATACTATGTGGAATTTTACCTCCTTGTTAGAATATCGAACCGTGTAAGGCCTATGATGATACACAACATAGTCCTGAAGGAACAACTTCATCTCAGACATCGTATTGAAAAGCATTCCCTTCCTGAGTATTACATTTTTATGGTTTTATAATGATTCCTTACACATCTGCAAACCCATGTCACAAACTGCCATATGCGACATGCTGACATCCTTATAATTTGGCACACCGGTAAAGGGCAAGCCAGCCTCCCTCAGCTGTGTAAGCTCTGCCGATGTATAAGAGAGTGGTGCAACATAATGTTGTGCCTCCCTAACCCTGCCCCATCCTTCATATTCCACTCCATCATCTGGATACCCTGTGGCTAATGTGCCCTGAGTCTGCATGGCATGAAGTATCTCAAGCGGTACTCCTGAGGGCATGCCACGAACCGATGTACACATGGCAGGTGCACCTCTAGAGGGCATGACATGAACTAGTGCTCGCATGGCATGTGGACCTCCTTCCTCATTTTCTGAATCATCAGAATCAGTGCTAACATCATCACCAATCATTTCCTCCTCTGCTGCCTCCTCCTCCTCCTGTTCAAACTCGTCTACATCAAAATCATTGCTTATATGACCAACTGGAGGAGAAAGAACCTGCTCCTGCGTCCAATTACTATCCAAGTCCATACTCTCCATAGTTTGTTGCACCTGCACACCACAATCTCCTTGAGTACCACTGTCAAAGGATGACTCCTCATTCTCAACATTCTCCAGCACCAACTCAGCCATGCCGACATTCGAACCTTGGATGACCCTATTGTATCGAGACCACTCAGCTTGGTTGCACAAGTCCATCATCACATAGTGTGCCCTATTCTTTCCAACATGAAACCTACCTTTAGTGTGAAAGCCTCACCAAACTTCAAACTCAAACGGTCACATAGATCGCTGAAACTAGGGGTGCCATCAAACCATTCCAATTCTTCATACATATCCTCAAACTGGCAATCCTCTCTCCTAGCACTTCCTCCATAAAAAACTCTTACACCGTAATCCATCTACAAAACGATTTGACATCTGATTATCAACTAACCAATATGGTAGTACTAATTACTACATAACTAACTAACTAAGTACAATTATACTATAGAAATACAACATTAATACTACTTAACTAACTAACTAACCTTACTTAACTACCTAACTAACTAACTTACTAACTAAATTATTAACTAACTACAAATAATCGTTAACTAACTAACTACCTAACAATTTAAGTAACAAAAAATTAAAAAAAATTATCGTGAACCGGGGCCGGGGCGAGGTGCGGTGGGCGGCGGCGCGGCGAGGTCGGCCGAGCGGCGGCGCACCGGGGCCAGGCCGAGGTGCGGCGGCGCGGCGCGACGGGGGCAGCGGCACGCAGCGGGGTGCGGCAGCGCGGTTGGGGCGGCGGCGCGGATAGGTGCGGACGAAGGAATACACAAATAACAAGGCCCAACCGTTTAAGTGGGCATGGCCGTACCCCGTCATGATGGGGGGCGGGGTTGTACCCCGCCATGATGCGTGGCGGGGTAGGGGAACCCGCCATGATGCGTGGCGGGGTACGCCTTTCCACGTTCCCCAGCCACGTGACAGCTGGACCCGCCACCATGCATGGCGGGGTACAGTTCAATTGCCCCGCCATGCATGGTGGCGGGGCCAAACGGACTAGTTTTGAAAATATTTTCAAATACGGGTCAGATCCAAAATATGTTTCAAATTTGGGCCAAGAATAAAAAAATTCCCCCATGACAAAGCTCTCCATAGACAGCAATGCCACCCTCGGCCTCCTCTCTTGGACGTACTCCTGAATCACAACACTGTAGTTGCCGCTGCCGGCTCGTGATAGTGATCAGGCGAGCACGACGGCATCCTCGAGCGCCAATGAGCCGCCCTGGCCGATGGACGGGCCCATGGTGTGCATCGCATCCCCGGCGACCGTCACGACGCCCTTGTGGAAGGTGCCGAACGCAACCTGCCATGGAGGCCGATACCTGATGCTATTCACGACGTTCAGGGACTCCGGATCGGAGTTTCGCACCATCTCGATGATCTCAGAAGGCCAATCCCGAGCTCGTAGCTTCTCTAGCATGGAATCCTTCGTGGCCCTCACATCTTTAGTGATAATTCCTGGATGACATCATACAAAGCGCTTAGATTCAGTTAGCACTTTGTATTGTACTAGTTAGTTCCATAAATCATAAACATATATGTACCTGTTGGAGGAATAGGCCTAATAGGCCTGGCTAGGTAGAAATAAACTAGATTGTGAGTTACCGGCACTATGCCGACAGAGAACTCCTCTCCGCTTAATCGTAGAAACTCGGTCCAAAATGAATGCCCATGCGAATAACTAGTGAAACCATAAAGAGCAATGCCAGGCTTTGTTTTAGGTGCAGACAGTCCTAGGTACTTGGCTACTACTGAGTTTCCACCATTGCATCCAATCACAACCTGCACGTCGAGATCGATCAACACACAACAGACAAAGAAATTAAATAAACAAAAAGAGAGGTATTTTTTTTAAATTGCACTCTTGAATTTGATAAGATACACCTTGGCCCTGATAGTGCAACCGTCGACTGTAGTAAGAATGGCTCCATGGGTACTAGGATCTTGGTGGATCGCAACCACATGGCAGCCGAAGCGGATTGCTCCTGCAGGTATGCTCTTAGCCATCGCCACGATGAGATCCTTTCTTTTCAAGCATCGAAATTCCTTCCTAGTCAAATCAAGATGGCCAACTTAATTAGTGCCTTTGTGTCATAGGAAGATAACTACGAGAACTTTGGCAATATACTTATGATTTTTTAACACATTTTTATATGGAAATTACCAAAATATACCATTGTAGCATTTTACCCAGGAGTATTCCAGGGATCGTTATTTATATTTTTACCACTGGGAAGGGATGGCTAAAGGAAATGTGATGATCACTTGCACATGCAATAGAGAGTTAACCATATCTCATCCATATGCTCATAACAGAGATAAGTCATAAGATAAATGATAATGAATGATAAATGTCAAGTCATAAATAATATAATTCACTTAGAGCACACCCTTCTATAGCATTAGCATGGTTTAGGTAGAGTAAAGGAATATTCCTAAGTCATTCTTAATCACATGTCAAAGTATACTATGACTAGTGCAATTACACCTAGCAATCATCACAAGATAACTTTATATCTATACATAAGGGACATTACTAAAGAAGATCAAGAACAGGGCAAGTCTTCCTTCGTAACCGGATCCTACTTGTCCTATATTCGGGGAGTGAATTACAAAGGACTCAATGGGAGTATCACATCCGCAATCTACCACATGGCCCGGAATATAGGGTGCATTCGCAGGTAAACAACATATAAGCACCACGCTTACACAATGTTGACCACTCACCCAATGTACTTCTAGGTGAGCGCTATACGATTTTATGCTTGAATATAAAGATAATCTAACTATACTAAGCATATAATCAAAGTAGACGGTGAACAATATAACTAAGAACATAAACAATATATAGAGTAATATCAAATCCATTTTAGCTAGCAAATAAATATAGAAAGATACAAGAGAGAGATTACAGAAGGCTTTACCAAGCCACAATCTTGACATGATCCGGAATCCAAGCGAAGCTTGCCTTCCTCTACTTCTAGCCTAGTTAGATATGCCCTAGAATATGGTGGAGCTCTAAGAAGATTAGGGTTTTTGGCCCTGATAACTTGATCAAATGACTTCAATCCCCTGAACCTAGGGGGTATGGTCTTGCTTATATGGGCCAGTGGGATGAACCAGAGCCCTCGGATCAAATCGACCTTGATTAACGGCGAAGATCCAATCCCTAAGGCAGTGGAGGAACCGACGTAGAAGACCGAGGCTGATAGGTGGGCCCCTATGTCGATCGACCTGGGGGTGGGGTCAGCAGACATGGCTCAATGCCAGGTGGGCCCCCCTTCAGCGGGTCAACTTCTCGTGTCTTCTAGATCCTTCTCAACTTAGTTCCCGCGTAGGATATACTTTTTAGCCCGACATGTGGGTCCTTTTTGGCTCTTTTCCTGAATAACCCCCTGCAGAAACACAGATTCACCAAAACTTGTGAAATTCTATCAGTTTAACCCTTAATGCTATGTTGGAGATTGATTTATATCCTTATTCATGTTTCATTGACGATTTATAATAGTAGTTAGTGACCGTCAACATGCCCACGGGAGGGCTCCGGTGCCTCCGTAAACAGAGCACTCAACACCTTTCTCAAAACCTTTTTTCAAAGCCTCTAACTCTTATGTGTATCCATGGAGTATCGTTCTAGTTACTTTATATATTTTAATATGTATTCATAGTTTCTACCTTTTGGATCAAACCTCTATTTGTCTCGAGTATGCATTTAGTTGGAATTCTTGCTTGACTTATGTTAGCACTTGTTACATCCCATATGTTGTGGCTTCGTGAACCAAGATTTTATATTTCTTATTTTGACCTTATTAGCTGTTACACTTTCTTATTCAAGCGTTAAGTTGAAATATAGTACTTTGTCTATTGTATTTTTTATCTAAATGTTGGATCTTAATATCCAATGTTTCTATGTTAGTCGTTGAATTTAGCATAAGGAATGAACTTTGTTTTTGGTGTTCACTGTTCAATAATGCTCTATTCTGCATCGACGAAAGCCACTAGAAAAGAAGGCCATAGAAGAATCTATTTCAATTTTTTCATATATATAATTTTGTGATGTATTATGCCAAGGTTATCATAAACCCTTTTCCCTTTGCAAAAAATGAACCTCAGTTCGATGGATTTTGATAGTAATTTAATATTTTGCTACTTTTTTACTTACAAATACAACGCTAACCTTTCTAGAAAATAGATCGGTGATGAAACACATGGCAAAGGTGTGCATAACTTCAAAATGGAAAAATTGGCCATCTGACATTTTCAAGTAGCTTCTTAGATAGATCTACAAAATTCCAAACTAAAAACCAATGGGCTCCCGAACCCCTAAACCCTAGCCGCTAGCTCCACCTCCGCCGCCGCCCAACCCCTCCCCCTGCACCTCCCTACATTCGAGCCCTTCCCCATCTCCTCTCTAGCGAGTGGGTGCGCACGACCGCGCGGCACAGCCACCGCCACCCGTGTCGGGCACGTCGAGCACGACTAATGGTCCTTTCGAGCCACCGTTGGCTGGGCCCCTGCCAGACCCCTCGCCGTCGCCGCCGGCGCCGGCCGTCGTAGGGCTAGCCACTGGGGAGCCACCTTCCTCCACTGCGCTCGCCGCGCCGAACCTAACCCTGTCGTCGCCGCCGCAGCCGCAGGGCCTTGCCACCGTGGCCCTAGGCCTGTAGCACGTCGGACCTAACGGCCTACTGGCGATAGGCGCCAGATCTCAGGGCTCATCGGCTGATGCGGTCCCCGACCCTGACCCCAACCCCGACCAGCTCCCCTTCCTTGTCGCCCAGCCACCAAATCCTCCCAGATCCGAAGCTTCCACACCACCTCCACGTCCTTCCTCACAAGTTCCACAGCCACCTCCACTACACGCTGAGCCTGACGAGCCTCTGCTCTACAACGCTCGCCCCCTCTTCAGTGGAGGTGGTGCTAAACTCGCAAGTGCCGGGTGCCGTTGTCGCGGCTGCCACCGAGTTCACTGTCGCCAGATCCGGAGCTGCGGCAACGCGCGGGCTCCCTCAACACCACCAACGTCGCTGTGGCCATGCACACCCCCACCAGGCCCAAATCCATCATTGTACTGCCTGTGCCTACCACAAATGGATGGATTGAGGATGAGACACTGGTCATCGTCGAGGACGTCCCGGATGACGAGGATGAGAAGGAGGATGCCGCACACTCTAGTAGGTCCTCGCCATCCTCCTTCTCTGCGCTTGCCCTCCCCTTCTTCCTCGCCCGTCGGTCAGTTGGCAGGAGCAAGTTCTGACGTTGGGAGGAAGACCCCGGTGCGGGTAGCTCCGACGACGAACTCGCTTCTTCTACCACGCGCTCGTCGTACCTAGACGCCGCTCGCAAGGCCCTCCGAGCCACACCTTCGCCATTGGCTAGGGCTCCAGATGTGGCGCAGAGCGCTGCTGTCATGGAGGGAACCCATCCAGTGCCTGAAGGGGGAAGCGGTGCCATCGATGTAGGACTTGTGAGCCCGATGGCCGTGGGACTCCACCGCTAAACATCATGCGAGTGCCTGTGCTGCATCGCCTTGGTTCGTAGCCGACGGGGAGAGTCTCGGTGCACCAACGTCTCGGCCTACAGCATTCGGCGTCGATGCCTAACACATCCTGACAGCCCCATCGAGGGCCCATCGTCGATGCTGATGGTTTCCAGACTGTCGTGAGCCATCATCACTAGAACTACCTAGGGAAAACGACACCCAAATGCCACTGCCCCGTGCCGCTAGAGCTTGGTGGTCTCTGCTTCAACTGCCTCACGCACGACCACATCGCCGCTTAGTGTCGCTCCCCATTCCGCTACTTCCACTGCCGGGGCACTGGTCATCAAGCTAGGACATGAAAGCATGGTCGTTTGTTGGCGTGCAAGCCTTCATCCTCGGAGGAGCATCGCCCTAGCCGGAGTGCCAAGACGTGTCGCCCTGCTAGTCCAAGGTGACCCAGCTTGTCACTAGGAGGTTGCAATGCGCCGGTCAGGCGCCGACACTGTCGTCACCTCATCACGTGCAGTAGTCGACCACGCCGTCATCGACGCCGCAGAAGCACCACAGAGGCAGCTTGCCGCTATCACCACCTCCGGGTGACGCTGATAGCCATCCCAAGATTGAGGTCTTCGTTGTCCCAAAGAACACGGAGCTCGCCACACCTGAAGCAGACTTTTCCCTTGTTCTTGTCGCGCTCATTGGTGGGAATCAGCCAGCTGTCTCGCCGGAGGCGTTCTGGGCGCACCTTGCCTCAATGTACGAGGTGTCAGAGGGTGCGTCTAGTGTCGATGCCTGGCTTGGGGGGAACTTTCCATGCGAGTGTCAGCTGGACAGCCACCCTAACTCGTCGTGCGAGGTAGTTGGTCTTGAGGCTGAGGCTAACCTAGTGCTAGGGAGCCGGCTGAGGCAACTGCCACCCGTAGTCGACTCGACGCTAGACCCAATTTTGATTGAAGCGGCAATCCAAGTTCTGCCCCCAAACCGTCGCTCCACTTTAGAACCAAGCCATGGGGACAAGGCCACCATCGTGATCGACGATCCTAGCGATGTCCAACCGTTCTTGACTTCGCCCAGGGAGATGGTGATGCTGGGCGCGCCGAGGGACTCCTCGAGCGATGACGACGCGGGTCGGCCAACGTCATCGGGGCCTATACCCCCTATGATTCAAGAAACGCTGGAGGCGCGGATTTGCCTTCCGTTGCAGACGCCCCTCATTCGTGGGCCGCCTAGGCTGCGTAGGCCTAGGATGCCTGTCTCCGTTCAGTCACTGCGACACAGTGAACGCCTTGCTGCGAAGCCACGTGAGGTGGACTCCACCAAGCAGGCTCAGTGCGTGCTCATGTAGAAGCTGGGAATCATAGCAAAGCTCGCCCAACGTTGACTCTGAGACGGTGCGCAAGTACAAATCAACCTTCCAGGGACCATTATCGGCCTTCAAGTAGGAGGCGCTGCAGGTTCTTTTCGGTGGGAGTTTGACCCATTGGCCATGAACTTCGATATGGTCAGGATGGACGAGGTGTAAGGTTGTTGACACTTCTTAATGTCACTCGTGTTAGGTTGTCATCCCCAACATGACACCAAGAGTGTGGTTGTATTATACTTATGTCATTTAACTAAATAAAGATATTATAGTATATATCCGCAAGCGCACAGATAAATACACCCATTATAGCATTTCACCTAGGTTTTCCTAAGTATCGTTATTTATAATTTTACTAAGGAAAGGAAAATCGAAACGGAACTATATAAATAGTTACAATGGCAGTAGAGATAATCATTTGCACTTACTTAATAATAAATATCAAAACAATTAATCACTTGTCATGAAAGGGGTAAGATAAATAAGATAAATAGCAAATGATAATCATGGGTATTCCAGAGACAAGAAGGAGTTAACATTATTCAAGTCAAGTAGTCATGGAGATTAATTTAGAGATGTAAATCATAAGTATTTCTTATTCAATCAGTCTATTAACCAATCTAGCTATACACAATCATCTATGATATAATCAACATGTCATCTATGAATAAGGAACATTACTGAGAGAAAAGTCAAGAACAAAGTAATGATCTATTTCCTGTAACCGTGTTCTACTAAGTTCTATACTTGAGGAGTGGACTACAAAGGACTCAACAGGAATGTCACACCCGTGATCTACCACATGGCCTGGAGCATAGAGTGTATTCGCAGACAAGCATAATCTAAGCACCACGCCTACAATATGTCAGCCACTCAATCCTATCTAGAATTGGATCAAACATTCTATGAACATATTCATAAAATCTCTACTAATCATATTCATATCAAGATGTAGAACAAGAACAATCTCAAGAATAGAATAAAGTTGAAATATAGAAATATATTGAAGTAGCATAAAGTCGAATGATGATTACAACGAAATTACCAAGTCTCCAACGAACGATCCTGATCCCAAGTAGTTGCTTGCCTCTACTTGAATCAATCTAGACTAAACTCTAAACTTGAACTAGAACTCTAACTCTCTTTCTCTCTGAAAACCCTAACTTCTGGCCTTGCCTTCACAAATAAGGAAGAGATGATCTAATTCTTTAACTGATTCCTTGAGATGAGATCCTAGGGGCTGTTTATATAGCCCAGGGCATGGAACTGCAGCCCTTGGATCAAACCGACCTTGGCGTGGGGTTTAGATGTATCCTTAGAGACGGTATAGGTAGCTTGCAAGAAAAGGAGCCAAGGCGGCGTAGGGGAGGGCCGGTCGGCCTAGCCCTAGGGCCGGTCGGCCCTACCTGGCGGTGGGTTGGCTCGTGTCGCCTCGTGGAGTCGGTTTAGGTCTTCTAGAATCCCTATCTGCATCCATGACGTGGAGATTAGGCCGATTGCTTCGGTTTCTTCCTTTGGAAGGAGGATCAATTCTGTATTATGCAACTTAGCCCCTAAAAAACACAGAATCACCAAAACTCATGGAATTTATTAGTTTAATCCTCTAAACCTACTGTGGTGATCCTTTTTATCATTTATTCCTCTTATGTTGATAGTTTAAAATGATAGTTAATTACCGTCAACAACTCCCCCAAGCTAAACTTTTGCTAGTCTCTTAGCAAAACTAAATCCAGAGATAACTAAGTTACTTCAAATTATTATCCTTAAAAAATACACAAGCCATCAGAAAAAAATTATCCTCAAAAAGATTTTGAAAATTTGCTCTAGTTCCTTAGCCATGGGGTTTTAACTTTCACTTGAGCTTTGGATAATCAGAAAACAGAAGTAATCAAGTCAAGCACTATGTCTCAAATTTTTTTTATCTCTATTTCCATTCTAAAGTTTGTAATTATATTTTCGAAATAAAACTCAGAGTCTGTATTGTATGACACTTACAAATCTCTCAATATGTGACATTGGAATTCCTTAGCAAGGCAACGATGGTGTTTTGCCTTCTCTCAAGGTATTTTGGAATAAAGCAGAATATCATTGTGCCTTCTCTCACACCGTATGACTAAGAAGCTTATATGGAGTTTATGGGTGAGATCACTCATACATACTTGCAAAACATATATTGTAAAGTCAAACAATGGATCTAGAGAAATTAGTCATACAATCAAATCAAGATGTGCATGTGTGTGGATACAAGGAATATGTTAAATATATGGTGGAAGTAATAATGAATCTTAATTCTACATTGCTCCTTTAGAAAGATTGATCTCTCTTAAAACTTAAGAACTTAGACAAAGAAAGTCTTGGCTATATATATATATATATATATATATATATATATATATATATATATATATATATATATATATATATATATATATATATATATATATAGCACCCATTGTTTTGGTAGGACACTTGTCCATGTTTTACTCTTTATATATTATTTCTTTTACATAGCTCAGACTTCTTTGTCTATCATGAAACAATTGAGAGATAATAACAATAAATATTTGGAGCAATAATAACTGAGGCTATGAAATGTATGAATAGGTGGAAAAATCCTACAAGGCATGTTTTTGTTGTTCACTCCCAGTGTAGGAGTAAAATATTTTTATGGTGGTTCTAAATGGAAAGGCATGTTGTTGCGTACTTCCAGTGTAGAAGCAGCAAATTTAAGTGGAGTGTACGTGATCTTGATTTTAAGACTATGACAGGTCTCTAAAGGTCAACAAAGTTTGACAATACTCAATGTAAATACAAGTAGCAATAAAATAAGTGATGGTTTTCTATCTAGCATATATCGCTGTGGTAGAAATTTAATCTCTCTGTCATACAAAGACTCATCATGTGCATTTAATTTTTTTTTCAAAAGTGAACTCTTCGGGACTTCATTAAAATTTAGAACAAGATAAATGACAGCTCAAAACTCTTTCACTTCTTATCTCCTAACTACCTAAACTTTGGATCAAGCATATTTCTCCACAAGTTTAAAGATTTGGCAATGAATATTTTTGGAACAGAGAAATAATTCTAAAATGAAGCTAGGTACTTCAGAAGAATTACAAATGAAGTAACTATTTATGATAGTTCAAGTTTTTTATTCGACACAAAAACAAGTTCATACACACTCTATTTTTATTTTAAAAGGCTCATAAAGAAAAATAATCTAAACATATTAATATATATTTTTGTATTTTTATCATATTCCTCAGTTTTTAGATATAGTAGTAATACTAATATTAATACTAATAATAATATGGATAAGAAAAACTTACTATCTGGGAGGGTCCTCCCCCAAGCTGGCTCAACTTCGGTCACTAAGGTGGTGCTGGTGGCGGGTAATCGACACCCATTTGCTCGAAGAAGTAGAGGAGGCCTTCATATGTTTGTGTCCCTTGTTCACGCATCTCCCCAAGCGTGTTGCTCATGCTCTCCTACCACAGTGTATGCTGATGTAGCGTGTTTATGATACCTTGTTGCCCCGTCTCAAGATGCGTGAGACGGGTATCAAAGTTCTAAAAGTCTGGCTGGTGGTACGGCTGAGACTGAAGATGAGGTGGGTGGTGCTTCGGCTGGTACCTGGGGTAGCCATGAGAGGCATGGTATGAGTATGGTGGTGGTGTAGGTGCTGCATCATGGACTCCCCTTGCAGAAAAAGACATGCGTCCTCTCTAGATATACGCCAAATCTTCGTATTTCTGCGAAACATAATTAGAAAAATTACCTTGCTCCTAATTTTATTCTAGCATGGGCGGATCATAGGAAGTTTGATCTTCCCATGCCCGGTGTCTCAGTTCAGATGGTCCTGGTTGGTCAAATCCTTGATAGTGAGTGAAAGCTGGTGCAGGGGTGCACCATTTTCCCCTGTGTACCTAGGCACAGTGTTTCTCGTTATTCTGGCGGATGGACTTCTTCCAACTCCCCTGGTCGGTCTCTGCAAATCAAGCAAAAATATCTCCATGACATATAGACAAAGTGGTCTGTTCAGCAGTTCATATTTATTTACAAATCCCTTGTATGTTACAAAGATTCTATTGTCCTTTTGTTTCAACAGATGTGCTTGACTAAAAAAGTAAATGTCAAGAGATCGACAGGGTGTGGAGATGTAGGTAATACTAGCATTCCCTAACAAATTCTTCCCAAAATTGCTCTCTATGAAAATCGCTCAAAAGTTCATCTATTTCCACTCCGCAAGCATTAGGGAATCCTAGTCTGAGGCTGAATTCTTTCCAAGTAAATTCATATTGTTCGTTAAACAACCTAAAGGAAACATAAGTCTTGGTGAAAGATAGAGTGCAGAGGAATTCTAAAGTAAGTAATTTGCATCCATCCTTCAAAATACTCCAATTATTATCTCATCCAATATTGTGATAAATAAGATCAAATTCAGCATTCATACCTGTTTTTTAAGAAGTAGGGGTCAAAGGTTGGGGTATGCTCGAACTCACGATCTTTGTACAATCTCATCAGATCCTTCTCGTAGGTGGTGCGAAGCTTTATATTACGCTCTTGAAGGAGTACGTGATGTTCTGGCTGGCTGGCGGACGAGGACCGGGGCACGGATGACATGTCTAAGTCAGAACCAGCCCGTGATGATGATCCGGTCTGGGAGCGGGTTCTCTTGTGAAAAGAGAATGCTCCAGCCGCACTCCTAAGTGTTTTCTTGAGTCCACTCATCCTGTTACACAGATAAAAACACAAACACAACTGGTGGAAATAATGAGGGGTTATAATAAATAAATAGTTAGGAGTCAGTGATCTGAAAGTCAGTTGTCTAGAAGTCAATCGTTCAAGTTGGAAATTTTATATCTTGACTTCTCCTAGTACTTAGATTATTCGGGCAGCACTTTTCCTTACTAAATGATTTTCTAAACAACTTCTAACACTTCTCTCTTACTCATTCTTATCTCAATGTGGCTCTAAAAATTTCAGAATACTTCTCTCCACTCAAGAACTTCCAGAATCTACTAAAAAACTAAGAATTCTTAAACCGTACTTGGATTTTAGAATTTTGAGTTGGGGTATGTTTTCTGAGTGTTTTGTGGTGTGTGGAGTAGAGGGAGAAGCAGCCTTTTTATAGG
Source organism: Saccharum hybrid cultivar R570 (assembly GCA_038087645.1). NCBI lineage: Eukaryota > Viridiplantae > Streptophyta > Magnoliopsida > Poales > Poaceae > Saccharum > Saccharum hybrid cultivar. The sequence goes on along the minus strand of JAQSUU010000191.1, from coordinate 288,342 downwards.
CGCGAGAGAGGGAGGCCGACCGGCCTGGTGGTGGGGCCGACCAACCCCATGTGGGGCCCACTCATCCATCCCTTCCTTCTCTAACTTACTTGCTTCGTTATTAAGAGATGCCTTCACCTGTCGACGCTCCATGTGATGTGATGGTTAAAAAAGAATGGAGGAGAGTGAAGGTGGTGGAGTGAAGTGATGTGAAGTGAGGTGATTGAGCTGGGTCCCATGGGTCCATATGTCTCCCGTATTTGCACCGTATAATCACACAAGTATGTAAAGAAAAATTACTTTTATGTATCTATGAAAAAATAGAATTCTAATGATGGTATTTTTATTTTTCTGCCACCACAGTGATTATTATTTACCAGAGGTTTTCACACTCGGTAAATATTAATTATATGGGGTTTTAATAATTATGCCATGAGATTGATTTTTATTATTTTTTCTATGCATGAATAAGTAAATATGCTATGCAAAAATTAAATGCAGATAAATACCGAGTTACCTCCCAGCGATGGTTCGGGATTTTTAAGTTCACCGAATCGGACAACTCCAGCTGGATTTATTCTTCGGGGGTCATAGTCATCCCTGTGAGTGGTGACTGTGTGACTCCTTCTTCATCTATCATCTTCGCAGTGGAGCTTAACTCAGGTCTTAGTCTGAATGAAAAATACTCTTCTTGTCCATCAATGTTTAATTTGACTTCTTCAATTCCGACGTCGATGTGGGCATTTACGATACTCAAAAAGGGTCTCCCAAGAATGAGTGACACTCTTGAGTCAGGTTGCATGTCCAAAACCACAAAGTCAACTGGTATAAAGAATTCTCTGATCTTGACTGGAATATTCTTGGTGATTCCCACAGGGTAGCGGAGTGACTGGTCCGCTAGCTGTAGGCACATCGAGATTGGATCGAGCTTTGCATGTGGAAGTTTATCGAAGATCGCCTTGGGCATCACACTGACACTTGCTCCAAGGTCGCACAACGCATTGTCAAAATGTTGATCTCCAATTGAACAGTCGATAGTGAGGCATCCTGGATCCTTCTTCTTGATTGATGTGTTGAGGATGGCCGCACTACACTCTTCTGTCAGCTTGATCACTTCAGTGGTAGGCAGTGGTCTTTTATTATTGAGGATGTCTCGAACATACTTTGCATAGGTGGGAACCTGCAACGCATCTAACAAAGGGACATTGATATATAATTTTTTGAATAATCTCAACAAACTTACTGAACTGTGCATCCATCTTGCGTTTTTATCTCTGCATAGGAAGGGTAAGATATTTGTGTCTTAGAAATCTTGCACTTGTGGTTGAACTTCTTCTACTTCATCATTCTTTTCTTCTGTCACTGTGGGTATCACTGGTACTGGTTTTCTCTATGCCCCTTCTGGATAAGGTGGGTCTTTAGTGGTTTTACCATGTCTGGTGGTTATACCCTTGACCTGCTCATTGTTAGTGGCAAAAGAAGCAGCTAATCGTGATAATTGAGTTTCTACCTTTTTATTATGATCAAGTTGATCTTTTATAGCAGAAGAAAAGTTATCCATTTTAGTATTTATATCCTCTAGAATTTTATCATTAAAAGCAAGTTTCTTAACAATAGTATCATTAATTCTAGCTTGTTCAAAAATTAAATTTCGTAGAGGGAGTTACTTAAAATTAGAAGAATTATTAAAATTATCTGAGTACTTAGCTGGATATGTAGTCTGTTGCTTTTGATTCCACCTTTGCTTTTGCAGCGTGGAAGAGTTGTTGATGATGTTTGCATCTTCTTGATTCTCCGGAATTTCCATTCCTAGGTACTCTTCACATCTGGTCTGAGTATCGAATGCATCTTGAATTGCTTGACGATCTTTCTTGAAATTGGCTCTTTGGTCAAGCCAGTTCAACAGTGTATCCATCTTTGTTGATAGTACACACACTTCTTTTGGAACTTCTTCAATCTGGCGATAGCGTTGAGTATTGTCTTGTTTCCAACTCTGATTTTTTGCTATCTTCTCTATCAGATATTCTGCTTTTTAAGAGTGAGTGACATAAATGAACCTCCAGCAGTAGCATCTAGTTGCTCACGCGATCTTTGGGATAATTCATAGTAGAATCGGTGCATGAGTAACCAATCTTCCATTCCATGGTGTGGGCATTCCAAGATGTTCTCTTGAAAATGTTCCCATGCCTCTGAAATGGTTTCTCCTTTTTGCTGCTGAAAATTGTAAATCTTTTCTCTTAAGACATGAGTTTTGCCTATAGGGAAAAACTTTGACAGAAAGGCCTTCGAACATCTATCCCATGTGTTGATGTCTTCTTTATTGGTGTAGAACCACTGCTTCGCTCTCCCTTCTAGTGAAAATGGAAAGAGACAAAGGAGTATGATGTCTTGGGCGACGTCCTTGATAATGATGGTGCTTCCAATCTCCAAAAAATTCTACAAATGTTTAGTGGCATCTTCTTCTTCCTTTCCACTAAATGTAGTAGCTTGCACTAGGTTGATTAGACTTGGCTTGAGCTCGAAATCAAGGTTGTCCGTCTAGAGTGTTGGTCCGGTACGAATGTTCCTTACACTTGGAGCTGAACATTCAAGTAAAATCTTATTAGCCATAGCTTCACTACTGGTGTTGATCTTTCTCTAAATTTGGTTGACTCTTGGATTAGAAATTGATAAGTCACAACTGAACCTGTATTACCCTGCATAAGATATGAACAAAGACGAAACAAGGGTAAGCCTGTCAAGATAGAGGTACTAGTTGTGATTTTTATTATGAGTAAGTGATATTGATTAATCTCTTATTGTCATAAAGGTAATTCCTTTGAAAAGTAAATCCCTATGACATCCCGTGTCGGAAAGTGAAGTTTTCCATCTCCCCGACAACGGCGCCAGAAATGCTTGTTGACACTTCTTAACGTCACTCGTATTAGGTTGTCATCCCCAACATGACACCAAGAGTGTGGTTGTATTATACTTATGCCATTTAACTAAATAAAGATATTATAGTATATATCCGCAAGCGCACAGATAAATACACCCATGATAGCATTTCACCCAGGTTTTCCTAAGTATCGTTATTTATAATTTTACAAGGAAAGGAAAATTGAAACGAGACTATATAAATAGTTACAATGGCAGTAGAGATAATCATTTGCACTTACTCAATAATAAATATCAAAACAATTAATCACTTGTCATGAAAGGGGTAAGACAAATAAGATAAATGGTAAATGATAATCATGGGTATTTTAGAGATAAGAGGGAGTTAACATTATTCAAGTCAAGTAGTCATGAAGATTAATTTAGAGATGTAAATCATAAGTATTTCTTATTCAATCAGTCTATTAACCAATCTAGCTATACACAATCATCTATGATATAATCAACATGTCATCTATAAATAAGGAACATTACTGAGAGAAAAGTCAAGAATAGAGTAATGATCTATTTCCTGTAACCGTGTTCTACTAAGTTCTATACTCGAGGAGTGGACTACAAAGGACTCAACAGGAATGTCACACTCGTGATCTACCACATGGCCCGGAGCATAGAGTGCATTCGCAGACAAGCATAATCTAAGCACCACGCCTACAATATGTCAGCCACTTAATCCTATCCAGAATTGGATCAAGCTTTCTACGAACATATTCATAAAATCTCTACTAATCATATTCATATCAAGATGTAGAACAAGAACAATCTCAAGAACAGAATAAAGTTGAAATATAGAAATATATTGAAGTAGCATAAAGTCGAATGATGATTACAACGAAATTACCAAGTCTCCAACGAACGATCCTGATCCTAAGCAGTTGCTTGCCTCTACTTGAATCAATCTAGACTAAACTCTAAACTTGAACTAGAACTCTAACTCTCTTTCTCTCTGGAAACCCTAACTTCTAACCTTGTCTTCACAAATGAGAAAGAGATGATCTAATTCTTCAACTGATTCCTTGAGAGGAGATCTTGGGGGCTGTTTATATAGCCCAGGGCGTGGAACCGCAGCCCTTGGATCAAGCTGACCTTGGCGTGGGGTTTAGATGCATCCTTAGAGGCGGTATAGGTAGCTTGCAAGAGAAGGAGCCGAGGCGGCGCAGGGGAGGACCGGTCGGCCTAGCCCTAGGGCCGGTCGGCCCTACCTGGCGGCGGGTTGGCTCGCGTCGCCTCGTGGAGTCGGTTTAGGTCTTCTAGAATCACTATCCGCATCCGTGACGTGGAGATTAGGCCGATTGCTTCGGTTTCTTCCTCTGGAAGGATGATTAATTCTGTATTATGCAACTTAGCCCCTGAAAAACACAGAATCACCAAAACTCGTGGAATTTGTTAGTTTAAACCTCTAAACCTACTGTGGTGATCCTTTTTATCATTTATTCCTCTTATGTTGATGGTTTAAAATGATAGTTAATTACCGTCAATAAAGGTGTATCCTTGTCTTAGTCACAAATTTGTATCTTGTATAATCACAACCATGTGCGAGAAGCCTGAGAGGTGTGGGCTGTGGGTTTCGGTAATTTTTAGATTACTGTAACTTGACAGTTTTGTATAAAACTTTCTACTTCTGCTTCATAAAAAAACGTGCCAAGCCACGATTTTGAAAAAAAAGAAGCTTCTTAGATTTGCCACTCTCAAGATGAAATCCGTAAAATCGGCACCAATGTTAAACACATTTATTTTTCTTGTAGAAAAACTCTTTTACTTTTTCTCTTGCCATTTTTTGCTTGAGAAAAGGCCAACTATCGGCCGGCGGCAAGCCAAGCCAGCCAGAGACCGCGGGCGTGCACGACAGCACGAGCCAGCCGCAGCCACTTCAACAGTCAACAGCACAAGGCACAACGCCACAACCAGGTAGTAGTAGCTACTAGGGGCAATGTAGTAATTTCCAAGATCTGTTAATTAGAAAGACATATAATAATATAAAGAAAATGAATGAAAAGTGAACATCCGAACATGGCAGTATAATCATAGAACTATAATAAATTTGTGCTAATTTTTCGAAATTCAATCTTCAAATCAAAGTAGTAAATATTGCCACCACTTCAAATTTATCAAATAATCAATTTTCTCATTTCAAGATGTGTTTCGTGGGCAATTCCTCTCCACGCAGGATCCTAGCGCGTCACGCCGCCGCTGCTCAGTCCGCCTCCGCCCTACCGCACTCTGCCAGACTTCCGCCGCCACAGCGCCGCTCCTCCCTCCTCCGCCTGCTGAAGCGGCTCCGCCTGCTGAAGCGGAGATCCACCAGTCCGCGCATTGAGTTATTTCTTCTTTCGTTGGTGAGCAATCCGTCCCATACCATGCTTGGATGATTCCCTTATTCTAAGACAACACTTGATTTTTGTTCTCGAATCTCGATCAAGTCCGAATATTTCTCTTTCCCTGCTCCGCTTGTTGTGTGCTGCAAAACACCCTACTGTCCAATCTGAATCCATCAATTTGTCGTTTGATTAGAACGTTATTCTTTTCCTCCAGCGCTCAAGATCGACATTTAATTGGCACTGTAGTGCTCTTGGTACTGAATTAAGGTGCGTGTGTGGTTAATAGTCCAGAAGAATTTGAGGGTCCAATGCCCTAAATCAAGTCGGCCCCTGCCTTCAGTAGAGGAAGGAATTGTTTGCAGCCTGGTTGGCTAAGCTTAGCTGGTTATCTGATTATTCAGAGCGATATGTTTTGCTCCTGTAGATGATAAGTGAACTAGCCATAGGCATCAATTAACTATACCTGGGACCAAAAAAGGAATAGAGAACTCACCACCTTTATGATTCTTTCTGGTTTCATCATGACCATGGGACCTTTTACATGATAGAAGTCCATGGTTGTGCAATAGTGATGTATCAATGAGCGTATAGAAATTATGTGTTTTTTTTGCTTTAATACTCCAATTGTATCTCAGTATGTGCAGTATAACAGTATAACATTGGGAATATTAAGTTGCATGTACCGACCAATTTAACCCAAAAGCTTAAGCTGATGGGGAGAGGTGGACAATTCACTTATATTCCAACACTCCCCCTCACGTGGAGGCTCTCTCAGGACTCAGACGTGGAATAGGAGCGAGCAACAATTATTTTATTTAATTGCGCTAACCAGGATTCGAACTCGAGACCTCTGGCTCTGATACCAAGTTGCATGTACCGACCAATTCAACCCAAAAGCTTAAGCTGATGGGGAAAGGTGGACAATTCACTTATATTCCAACAACCACATGACACTGTGGTTCTAAAATGGTCTGCAATTGTGCAGTTTGAGGTTCCCATATCTCTCTTTGGAAATGCATCCCCCTCTGATTTTACATAGGCATCCTATGTGTGCCGAGGTAATTTACTGTTTTTGTTTTGATTTTATCCTTGCTTTGAATATTTTTTTATCTATATTCTATTGCATTACTTTAGTAGAACTTACAATTATAATGTATTTGTCCAGATTATTGAAGAATTTCAGAAGTGCCATCTGGATCACCCTGTTAAGAAGTTCTTTGGAGAGTGCACAGACCTAAAAATCAAGCTAGACCGCTGCTTCCGACAGGAGGTGAGTGCTTATCATCCCTTGTTTCTATTATGTAATCCTCTAAACCACAACAAGGTATTCTTTTTTAACTAAACCGCCTTCTTCTAAATGTCACATTACTGTACTTTAAACCAGAAAGCTTTGAAGAGAAAGGCAAACTTTGAAGAGAGCAAGAAATTTAAAGAACAGTTGCAGGCTTACAAAAGGGAAATTGCAGAGAAAAACGAGGAATAAGAACTTGGAACGGAGATCAAGGCCCTAGAGGCTCTTAATCTGTGATGGCCTGCCCTCAATTTTGTGAAGGATTTGTCGAGTGTTTTTGAATTGCATGTTTCTAAAAAAACATTATACTCTTTTCCGAGTAGCAGCTAAACTTCAACAGCTCCAAAGTTTCTTCCTTGACTATGGAATATGTTTCTAATTTGTTCATGCATGCTTGTGCAACAGTGCTTTGTGTCAGATATGGAAAACTCACTCTTATTGCCTAGTATAAGCAGTTTTTGGTGAGTTCCTTTTTTGTGCCATTTATTCTATGTTGATGTAATGTGCATGTAAATCCAAATAAATTATTCTATAGACCTGCTTCGTGTGTTAGTTGTTAGATGTTATTTACCACACTCAGATGTGTTTTAGTTATTGTAGGAATCATCCTCTTTTCAATACCAATTTATTCTGTGAGAGAACCGTCCTATGGAATCAAGAATAGAAGATATTATCTTTTTCAGGTCACTGAGATCTGAATAAAATTATGGAGGCTACTCAGCACCACTTTGTAAATATCCCAGTCCATTAATAGTGACCACCATTTCCTTGATTTGACAGCAAAGCCCTTTAAATTTTCTGTTTTACTCACACAAGAAGAGTAGATGTAGATTAACAGATCAATTTGACCAGTGTAACTGGGTAAATGAGTCATCACATGAAAGCATGTGAGGTTGTTAAGGTGGTCAGTGATGAAGTTTTGATTTGTTGCAACCTGGGTGGTTATTTTTGTATTTACACCCTGTTTTTCATGTCCATCGATCTTGTGAACCTCTTACTGTAGTATGTAACTGGTGCTGTTCCCATGCCGAAGTCATAGTCATGCTAACAGCTAATAAACATCATGCATAATTATGATGCTTTCAGAGTCTGAATCAATTAGTTGATATATTGGATTACCTTGTGTTATGATGGCCTCATTCTTTGATACGTAATTTGATATGGCTAGTATCAATCCTAGCAAAATCCTTGCTCTTGCAAAAGACCATGTAATGAAAAATTGCTTGGAACCCAGAACCCAGCCCTCCAAAAAGTTAGCACCTAAGATCATTTATCTCTCTAATATAGACCAGATTGTTGCCTTTCCACCAAAGTATTTTCCCTTCATGAGTTGGTTGGGGTTCAGAGTATTGCGTCTGAGGTGATGTTGATCCTTGCTATTATCTGGCTGAAGATTGAGTTTTGCTCCAATATTCCTCTTTTTTCAAAATTGCACACATCTCAAAGCAACCTACCTAATTATGAAGCATTGTCATAATTAATTTTCACCTTGGTCCCGTATGGGCCTGGCCCTCGCAACCCTTGCCCGTCTGCAGCCCATACCCAGTCCATTTCTTATCCTCCTCCAGATCGCTTTTGTTCGGAGTTTCTTTCCCAGCGCAATGCAAGGAACTACACATCGGCGGTGGCTCAAGCTCGACGCGCAGTACACGGCGGTGGAGCTTCACAAACGGCCTCTTCGGCCGTGATGCATGATGACATAAGTGCAAAGTTTCAGATAATTAAAATCAGATCTTGTACTGACGGCAACAACCAGTGGCGAATGACACCACCTCATGCTAAAATGCTACGGCACTGAACAAAGGGACAGAGGAGGATGGAGGTGCCACCATGGATGAGTCGTTGAGCAGGTGCGTTCCTTGCCGGCGCTTGATCCGTTCATGCCGCCGCACGTGGAAGCCAAAAGAAAGTCCGAACAGATTAGGGATCGGAGGACTTCAATGGGTTCGGCTTGGTCTTTGGACTAGGCATGGACTGACCCATTGGGACCCGGTTGGATATTAATTAAGAAAACATTTAATTAATTAGGTGTGATGCTTTAAGATGTATGCAAATTTTTAAAAGAGGAGTATTGGGGCAGTACCCTAAATTTTGAGGTAGAAATAAAAGTTTTGCCCATCCACAACCCTAGGATCGAGCATCTCCAAAAGTATACTATTTTTTCCTCCCAAAAATATGTAGTTTTGCAATTCCTAAAAATGTATTGGTAGAAAAAAAAAGAAGGACATCTCCAAGAGTTCCCAATAATACACTCTTAAAATATAGATGACAATTTTACATCAGAAATTTTATGCTATTTCTAAATTATCGTAACCACTTCTATATATTCTTTCTCTCGTACATTTGCATTAGGAACTCTTTTTTATTCTTTTTCACGCCCTTCCACCTTTAGATTGACCGATACACACGGGATCCGCGCGACGGCTACGTATAAAGTTACGCACAACGGGGGAGGATTTCACAAGTACATAAATTTTAGGAGCATAGATTAGTAGTTGTTGAAGATGTGTTTTTTCTCATCTTGCTAAAAACCAAAGATTGGGAAGGGAAATATGGTACCCTTAGAGATGCTCTTACTAGCTATTGCAGTATCAGGCCATCGATTGGATTAGCATGAAGATCTCTTTCCTTGGCGAACAATTTGTTCAGCCATCTATAACTGGGTTGGGGGATTTTTGCAACCCTTACAGATGCCCCATTATTCTTGTTCATGATGCAGGTTAGCTTATGTGTGGCTATATATATCTTTGTCAAGCGGGGTTCTTTTGCTTAATCCTGATTATAGGACTAAAAGCTTGCACAGTTGTACGGGAATGCAAATCATGACCCACAATATGCCATGCTGTTGATGCACTCGCGTGCCAATTTCCTGGAAACTCACCTTACATCGCAGCTGGCTTTACCGTCCCTAGTCTGCTCCCCTGACCGCCCGACGCACAATAATCAGGCATCAACACCAACACCATCACCATCACCATCACCTACAAGGCTACAACAGAGCTAAGGAACAAGGCAGGCGTACCTCGATCGTCCATGGAAGCAAAAGCAATCCCGCTCCTCACGCCATACACCATGGGGAGGTTCCACCTCTCCCACAGGTCGGTTTGTCCACCGCCCATCCATGTATCACCTGGGTTCCGTTTTGTAGCAAGAGTTCATGCGATTCATCCGATTGCTTCACCTCATTCCTTCATTGGCTGTCCATACCATTGCTTGCAAAAGAGTTCATTGCTCCCATGGATCATCTAGGCTGAGCACTTGGTTCTCGAGACGAGAATTCGCTCCAGGCACTTCTTGTCCCCGCATCTATACAATCGGCCTCACGTCGGGGTATTGGATTCTGCGTATACAATCGGCCTGATGAGACATCTGCTGTTCATCTTTATGCCAGGGTTGTCCATGCACCACTCACAAGGTCAAGGTGCTACAACAACCTTCCTGGCGAGCACGTCGCACTATACTACTCCCAAAGGGCTTCGGAAGGCGGCCTCCTGATCACTGAGTCCGCTGGGGTCTCCGAGACTGCCCAGGGGTATCCCAGCACTCCAGGTATATGGACCAAGGACCAGGTGGAAGCCTGGAAACCGGTCATCGAAGGTGTGCATCAGAAGGGTGGAGTTTTCTTCTGCCAAATTAAACATGTGGGGAGGGCTTCTACTTATGGTACTACCGCTTCTCAAGTTCTGGATATTTACGATGGCCTTGCAAGTTAATATGTGTTTACTAATGAATTATGCACATAGGAGTATTGGATATTTACTATGACCTTGCAAGTTAATATGTGTTTGCTAATGAATTATGCATATAGGACTATAGTAGTAGTTGTTCTCTAAGAAATTTAATCTTTTATGTGTCTTTATAATAGGGCAGAATGGTAGTCATATCTAGGCCAGAGCTTGTATAGTTGTTTGCAGAGCAGTTGTAAGATAGGCTGCTAGATCATGTTAATTGTGTCAACCATGTGACTATCCTGCAGGCTACCGTGTTTAGAAGCAATTATTTTAGTATGAGTGTCGTGTCTTGTTGAATTGTAACAACTTAAGCTTGTAATCGATGCACAGAAATTATTGCACTCATTGTGAATTTACACAGAGCACTGAGCACGTCATCATATTATAGTACTTTGCATCCAGCCTACCATCAACTGTGATGTGGGTTGCGCTGATTCATTTTGTTAGGAGTCTCAAAAGTTATTTATGATGACTACTGAGTCAAAGTCCCAACACAGTTGATGGTTTTCGAGTAAGAGTAGCACGTTTCATTGAACTGTAAGAACTCGAGGTTCTTTCTGAAGCCACATAAATTATTGAACACGCTGCACATTTTCAATGTTCTTGTCTCAAGCTTATCTTGTGCGTATTGTTCACACATACTGCTAATTGCTTGAATGATGCATTTCATGTAGTTGTGAGGTTCCCCTGACAACTATTTTACAAGATACATTGCAGATTATCAACCCAATGGAGAAGCACCAATTTCTTGTACAGACAAGCAGATCACCCCTAAGGTTGTCGATGATGGGACCATGGAAGAATTCTCAGCCCCAAGGAGACTTAGAGAAGATGAAATCCCCCAAATTGTCAATGATTTTTGGCTTGCTGCTCGGAACTGCATTGAAGCAGGTAAAATAAAGAAGTTAACCCCTACGGCATTCTGATAGCGAGGATTTATCAGAGTTCAAATCCACTGCACATTCAGCTACCCGATATTTACCCTTTTAATCAAAGCAAATAAATCATTCATCACATTCGTTAAGTGATTTGGTTACGTCAATTGATTCTAGGCTTTGACGGAGTCGAAATCCACTGTGCATTTGGCTATCTCATCGAACAGTTCATGAAAGACAGTGTCAACGACAGAACTGACAAGTACGGTGGAACCATGGAAAACCGATGCCGCTTTGCGCTAGAGGTAATCCAAGCTGCCATCGATGAGGTCGGAGCAGACAGGGTTGGTGTCCGTCTCTCACCATATTCCAACTACCTGGATTGCTGGGACTCAGACCCAGACGCACTTGGCCTGTACATGATCCACGCCATGAACAAGCTCGGCGTCCTCTACTGCAGCATGGTTGAGCCGGAGGTGGTCAAAGTGGGTGGTAAGGTGCAGATCCCCTACAAGCTGCTGCATTTCAGGAAAGCCTTTTCTGGCACTTTCATTGTTGGTGGAGGATACAACAGGGAAGAAGGCAACAGAGCTGTGTCTGAAGGTTACACTGACCTCGTGGCATTCGGCAAATGGTTTCTGGCGAACCCAGACTTGCCAAAGCGATTTGAGCTGAATGCACCTTTGAACAAGTACGACAGATCCACGTTCTACACTCCTGACCCCGTTGTTGGGTACACCGATTACCCTTTTATCAGTCCTTCTGTGTGATTTCTTGAGGAAAGAAAAATTAAATTTGGTGCTATATATAACTTGCTCTTGACATAGAATTTCAATGAAATGAAATTGAACTGGTAGGACAGCTTACACTCCTCAGGTGCCGCACTGAACTTTGGTAAAACATTAGTGGTTCTTCTGTTTTGAGATTTTGAATAGCACTTTTGTGATGGATTTCTGTGCCTCGCATTGTGTTCTCAAGGAATTTTGACGGACCAAACATGTCTGTTGGGACCCAGCAGCACTTATTGTATAGAACTGGCTTTATGCCGCCCTCAACGCACCTACATGGCTTGTAGTTGTAGCCCTGCAGGCTTTATTTTGGTTATGCTTTAGCATGCACAGGAACAGGACATTATCTAATTAATTAAACATAGCCCACAGATTACTAATAATGGAATGCTTCTAGCAACAATTCTGATCAGGTCAATTAAAACTGTTGCACAATTGCGCGGACCACCATGGCAACTGATTTTTTTTTAAATGTATGGTAATGGATTGAATTAGACGTTGGGCTATGACCGGCCGTCTGCTCGATGTTCTGCAATAGTGAGAAGAAGAAATGACAAGGCTACGGACAGGCGGAGTGTCACAACTGATGCTAGCTTTACCCAAAGCTTGAGCCGCACAAGCACGAAATCTTGAAGGAGGACGGCAGGTGCCCTGTCCTCCTGATGTAGTTGGCCTTCTCTGATGTCCTCGCCGCACGCTCATTGAGCTTCGCCTCAGCGCTCGCCCGCTTCTCCTCGGCCATCCGATGCGTCGTGGCCAGCCGGTTGGACAGCTTCTCTTGAGCCCGCGATTTCATCTGATCGGCCTTCATCTGCAGACGGAGTTTTCGTTCGATAAGCGGCTAAAAGAGTCTTAAAACCATGAATAAGGTGGCGCCAGCATCTTAGAAGCTTGCCTGCATTTTCTTCATCTTCGTCTCTGCTTTTCTTTTCTCCTGGTTCTCCCAGGCCTGTATCTTTACCTCTTCACGTTTATACCTGAAACAAGCCAAGGCAAGAATTGCAATTAGTAAGTGGCAGATGTGTAGAATGTCAGAGCTACTGATACAAAACAAAGAAAATACTTATAAACAAAGAATAATGACTAAGAGTAACATTCCCACCTCGCCATGAACTTGGCCCGTTCAGCCTCATCCCAGGCTGCCGCGCGCGACTCCAGCGAGTTCGCGCTGGGCACATGACCAACCACGGGGCGCTCCTCGCCGATACAACCAACCTTGCCTGCCGCCGCTACCTGCTCGGTCGTCGTCCCTACAACGGCGGCGGCGGTCACGCCCACGGGCCCTTCCTGGCGTCTTCTCGCTGGGGTGGACGACCTCGAGGATATTGGGCTCCGCGCAACGGGCGTGGAGGCACGCAGGGGCGTGGCCGTCCTGGACGGCTCCTTGCTGGCGATGGGGGTCATCTCTGTGCCCATGTCCCGCAGGCACACGGACCGCATCACCACCGCCTTGGGCGGCGAGCCATGCTGCTGCTGCACCATGCAGTCGATCTTCTTGGTTTCCTCCACGTCGTCGTCGCCCTCGCCGCTGGTCTGCCGCGGCGGCGTCGAGGGCGCGGCGGCCACCACCATGCTGTACTCCAAGGCGCCGTCCACGCTGCTGCAGGACACACGGCCGTTCTGCGAGGACGAGCCGAGCAGGCGCCGATCGTCGGCGTTCGAGTTCCTGGGCTTCACCCTGGCGCCGCCGCCGTGGGTTCCGTCCGCGCGGCCGCCGTTGGACATGCCCACGAGCCATTTCTGCGCGTCGTCCCACTTGGACGGCATCGCCTTGGGCCGAGACAAGGCTTGGTTCTTGCGGTGCGGCCGCCCGCTGGCCGCCGCCTCATTGGTGGTGTAGTCTAACGGCAGCATTGCAGATTTAAGTACTATCAATCATCAGGTGAGTTCATAAGAACAAGATTGCGCATTGCATATTTAAGTACTGTTATTACCTGAGTTCATAAGAACAGGTTTGGGCTCCAGATCCAAGATTTTCCAGACCTGAAAGCTACTGGACCAAATCGAGCCGCATCAGATTTTTCTGAATTTCGTGATCTGAGAAACTTGCAGAAAGCAAAACATTATGAACCACAGTAATTTTGTATTCGAACCAAAAAAACGAATCCCTTTTTCACCATTCCCCACTTTTCTCGCACATAGCTTAATGGCACAAAATTCAGTATGAAGCTCTAATTAATCTCCGCATTTCGCTTTACATAAGTTTAACTGGAATTGTCAAATCCTTATCACTGAAAGCGATTGGAAAAGAGAGACTTACAGAGGACAAGAAAAGTAGCTGCTGACCTTGGAATCAAGAGCCTGCAGGGTGACGATGGCAGGACTCCAGGAGGAATGGGTAGACTAGTGTAGCATTTTCCGTGGGCTCGGCCGTAATCCTTTTGGCGTTGGGCGCAGGAGCAGCACGCACTGCGGTACTGGTGTGCACATGGTCTACTGCAGAGAGGATGACAGGGTTCACGTGACGAGAGAGTATAATAAACACCGGCCGGCTCTGTGTCTGGGCGTGGACCTCCACTGCATCTTGCTGCATTTCCCAAATTGACCCACCAACCGCAACTGTTTACAGGCTAGTATTACTAAGCCCTTGTTTAGTTCTTAAAATATTTTGTAAAATATTTCAGATTCTCGTCACATCAAATCTTTGGACACATGCATGAAGTATTAAATATAGACAAAAATAAAACTAATTACACAGTTTAGTTGTAAATCACGAGACGAATCTTTTTAGCTTAATTAGTCCATGATCGGACAATAATTGTCAAATTCTACAGTTACATTTTGCAAAATATTTTAGGAACTAAACAAGGGCCAAGTAATACAGCTGTGATGGCTGTCATCGAGCCTGGTTACAGCACGTTTTAATGCTATATATAATTGTGCTCAAATTTCTGCCGAATTAGGCTGAGTTGCTTCGGGCTAATTAGTTTAAACCCAATAAAACCTCTGCTAAGTTAAGCCTATTGAGGTTCGGCTCGTCAGCTCATGTCAAACATGGACAAGATCATGCGCACTAAGGGCTAGGGATTCAAATCAGCACGTAGAAGGAAGGGAAATAGCAAATCACCACCAACAAGCTTTTCCTCCAAATTCTTGAAACCCTAGTTCGAGAAATCAGTTTTCAAAAAAAAAATCAGAAACCCAGTTCACAAAATCCCATAATATCAACCAAATCAGAAACCCTAATCTTCAAATTAAGACTCGGGAGCGGTGGTATGGTACCTGATTGGGCCTTGGCGTTGTTTTTGCACTCACTACTCACTAGGCATGGCGAGCCATGGCCGACGTACCTCTAAATCTGCCGCATTGGCCGGTTTTACCTCACCTGCCATGTTTGCGCCCGCTGCAAGACTCACCACAATTGAGGCTTAGAGGGCAACAAGATCGCCACCAGGCTCGCCGACCACCGAGCCATAGAGACGCCGAGGAGGTCGGAAGCACCCTCTCGCGCGGGTGCGTCGTTGTCTTTGCGGGCACCGACATGAGGCCATTCGACGGGACCGCGTGCAGCCTGGGCCCCACGCGCGCTCTGATGAAGGGACCAACACGGACGCCGCCATCGACTGACTTGGACGGCCTGGTATGAGCTCCTGCGGCTGGCATGAGATGCGGAGGAGGGAGAGGAAAAGTGTTGTGGACTTGTGGGAGCGTGACGCCACTATGGACCATGCAGGAGGCCATCACGCTACGGAGCAGCCGAGCAGCAAAGCAAAGCAACAAACACCCGAGCGCAGCATTTGCTTGCACATTAGCACCGTACCGCTTACCGAACATGGAGCGAACCAGCTCAAAGAGGCCGGCCCTCAGCGCGCGCACCAGCCGGGCATTGTAGCGTGTGCCTGTTACTCCTGCTTAGGAGGGCTAAAGAGTTGTTAGAAGGGGGAGTTTTCTTTGAGCCCATGTCATCAAAGCCAGCCCACCAAAGGGCATGGTGCCCAGCTACCCTCAGAAGAACCAGCTGTTTGTTGGGTGCAGTCCTGAGCCGCAGAGGGGGTGAGCTAGAGGCGGGCCCCGTTAGAGTGGGGTTTTTTTTTGAGAAACCAGGATTATATTTCATAAAAGCTTCTGATAGTTTACATCCCATAACTTACAAAGACAACCCTGAAAGTAAAACAAATTACAACCAAGTCCTTGCAAGTTTCTCCCGGTCGTCCCCGTCGCCGACGGTCGTGCAAGATGGCCAACGGCCAACACATCGTCAGAGAGCAAGGGATCTGGCGCCTCAATCACCAACAACCCCGGCGCGCCGGACGACGAATCACCCAGAAGGGGAAATAAACCACCAGAAGCGGTGGAAGAAGAAAACCAACCTGATTTCTCAGCAAGTTGGTACAAAATAGTCCTCTTACCTCCAGCAGCCATGTCGTTAGTAATAAGGTTGGAAATGCCGCTGACATCATGGGCACAGCTGGTACAAGGAAGCCCACAAAGGACTCGAATACCAACGCATGAAACAACATCAAAGAAAGCATCGTTGGTATAGAATCCTTCGCATGATACACCATCACCGAGCACCACAAATCTCTTCAACAACCGACAGCCTCCCACCTCCAACACAGACCAGGAGGAAGCAAAAGCACGCCGCCGACACCACCGCCTCCCGGAGACGACGGAGCAGCAATTGGTACGCAAACCTCCCTACAGCTTCGCCGGAGAGGGTATCGTCATCGATACCAGCCTCGAAGAAAACAAGGGAGGGACAAAAGAGCTCACCGACAAGATCTGGAGCTTCAAAAGAACCGCCAGATCCGGTGAGGAAGAACCAAGCGAGGAGATCTGGAGCTCCCACAAGGTCTACAGATCGGACCAAACCCCACTCCCCAGGCTTACCGCCGGCACCAGAGGTAGTGACGACGAAGTGGAATAAAGCCAGGAGTACCTTATTACATAGTGACGATGCCGCATCCACCAAACGAACGCCACCGGGACACCTAAACCTAAATAATCTACGACGCCAGGCCAAGAAGCACAGGTCCCCCACACATCCGAAGGCCAAAGGGCCATCGGAGGCAGAGGGGAGCTGCGCTCTCGCCGGCGGAAGCATGCAAACACGGAGTCGCTCCCTTTTCGCCTCTCTCTACTGTAGCACTAGGAGAGGCTTCGAGAGAGAATGCATTCGACTATAGAGTGGGCGTTGCTCTGCACGCATCAAAGTTCAGGGCTGGCATTTGGCCCGGGAGGCCGGCAATCACCGGCGGGCATAGAGAGATGGGTCGGGGTTCGCCCCGGCCGAAGCCCGATCTCGCCGAGCTGGGCTTCCACGGAATCAAGGCAGCAAGGGCGCTGCCTGCTCCGAGGAGCAATGGGCTCGCAAACTATCCCCTCTTAACAACTCTTTTTTGCTCCTCTAGATTATTTTTGTACCAGCTCTTCTTTTAGTTCCTCTGGATTATTTTTCTACCGCTCCTCTAGATTATTTTTCTACCAGCTCTTGTTTTAGTTCCTCCGGATTATTTTTCTACCAGTTCTTTTGTAGGTTCCTTCTAATTCTTTTTTAGTTTTCCTGAGAAGTTACCTTGACATTCATATACTTCCATTTTTTCATATCCGTCGTAACCCCATTAGGCGTTCAAAGTCTATTCTGAAAAGCTCAAGCGTGCTCTTGACAAAGCGGTTTCTAAGTTTTTTTTACCCCTCTTTAGTATATGTGAATTAAATCAAAGGATGAGTCCCAAAAACGTTGTTGTCCTTACTGGCCAAAAGTTGCTAGGAGGAGAAAAAACACATAACAATTTCAAGATTTGGTTCCAAACTTCCAAAGAACAAATATAGACGTCCAGACTTGGACCTGAACTCATTAAAGACTGAAGATGGTAGCCCCTGAGTGAAGATATCAGCATAGGTGGGGACATGAAGCACCCGAACCGCCCCGGCCGCTATGCGTTTGCGGACAAAGTGAAGGTCAATCTCGGCGTGTTTGGTGCGCTGATGCTACATCGGATTGGTCGAGAGATACACTGCACTGACATTGTCGCAATAGACAATAGTGGCACGCTGGAAAGCAATATGCAACTCCTCAAGTAGCTGACGTAACCAAGTCGTCTTGGCAACAGCATTTGCAATTGCACGGTATTTCGCCTCACAAAAAAAAAAACAACATCCAGAGATGGAGCGACGAGTATCATGACAATCAGCCCAATCCACATCAAATCGCTGTCTGAGGGTTTACTGGAACTTTCATTGTTGCTTGAGGATATAACAGGGAAGAAGGCAACAAAGCGCTGTCTGAGGGTTTCTGGCGAGAATCCCAGACTTGCCAATGCGGTTTGAGCTGAATGTGCCTTTGAACATGTACGACAGATCCACGTTCTACACTCCTGTCGTACATTCAGCGCTTTGACGTGGATAAAAGGGCACACACCGAATACCCTTTTATCATTCCTCCTGTGTGATTTCTGGAGGAAAGAAAATTTTGGATTCGGTGCTATATAAAACTTGGTCTTGACGTGGAATTTCAGTGAAATGAAATTGTTGAACTGGCAGGGCAGCTTACACTCCTCAGGTGCCCCTACTAAACTTTGGTACGTAAAACATTAGTGGTTCTTCTTTTGTTGAGATTTTGAAAGCACTTTGTGATGGATTTCATTGCTCACTGAACATATATAGAGTTCTGTTCTGAACTTTGGCTGCCACTGACATCGCATTGTGTTCTCTGACTACGCGCAGTGTTTCACCATCTCTTGCATCTCAACTAGGAGTATTCTGCTACACGTTTGGCGCATATAGAGTTTGTTCTGAATTTTTGCAAACCTTGTACGCCTGGAGCTATAATAATAACTACGCTGTTAAAGTCTCTAATTGCAACAAGTCGACCAGATGCGCACACATTTCCTTTGGGGAGGTGTCTTTACAGTCTCCTCCCTGTCAGTTTCAGGCTTTTCATGCCTCTCTACCACTGCTATTATACACATGGATCAAGAAAAGCCCGACTCGTAGCAGCCCCGAGCGCTGCGCATTCGTGTGTTCACCGTCCACCAATGATCTCGCCTCTGATCAATTCCGTGGAGAGGTAACGAATGCTCTGGTCTGAGACCATGGAATTCGCCAACTTGATGCCAATCTTTTTTTTTTCTCATTGTTCAGTAATAGTGCCTGTTGGTCTTCTCCTTCTCGACTCGCGCCTTGCGCACCGCCTGCTGGATCTGCTTCTCGTGCTCCTTGAGCATGTCCTCCATGTTCCCGCCGGGCGGCATCAGCGGCCCCGAGTAATGGATCCTCTTGTTCCTCCCTCCGAAACCCTGGGGAAACAAAATGTTTGCAAATGCGATTAGCACTGCCTGAGCTGTAGCGTCAACTGTTATTAAGATTGTCAAGATCGAATGGCTCTGGTTGGCACTCACGACTGATGCGTCCCGCATGCCGAGGTCCTTGTGGTGGGACGAGCCGGGGCGGCCGACGGCGTTGGCCGGCTCCGCGACGTCCAGCCGGTTGTACCTGGAGTTGGCGTTGGTGGCGGCCGACGAGCTTGGGTGCAGGTCGGTGCCCCGGGACTGCGCGTAGGACCGCTGCGAGGTGAGGTGCGACGCCGACGCCCTGACGGAGCTGGACGCGCGCGAGACCGCCCGCTGGTCGCTCCTGTTGTACCACGTCGACCCGAAGCCGCCGCCGCTCTGCAGCGTCGCCGGCCCGCGCACGGCCACGGCCGGCGGCTCGATGCGGAAGCCCGGCACGCTGTCTTCCAGCGAGCTGTAGTGGTGGCTGGTGCTCTTCTGGTTGGCGCGCGCCTGCCTCCTCTGCAACGAGACACGAGAGAGAGAGAGGGAGAGAGAGCAATTCCAGAGTTCAGACAAGAACAGTTTGAGCTGCAATCAGTCACTGATGAGGAGCATGGCATGGGCGACCAATCACGTACCTGGTAGTCGGCAATGGCGACGTCCCGAGCTGGCGCGGCGCCCTTGGCGTCGTCTCTCCCCGGTTTGACGGATACAGAGCCCTTCCCTCCGATGCCCGCTGCGTTTTGCCTACAAAAGATGCGCATGCAATGCAACAAGGTGCTGGGTGTAAGAATAATGGAGTCACTGGAATGGAAGCCATTGCCACCAGCTTGCAGGTGCTCCAAGGTTCGTACCTGCTGGCCTCCTGGCCTCGGAGCTTGGCGTCGTGCTCCTTGCAGGGCGGGTACTTGGGCAGGCTCGCCGGATCACACGCCAGCGGCTTGGTCTTGAAGAACTGACGATGACAGAGATGCAATGCAGCAGTGTTTCAGTGCTGACAGTTTCCTTGGCGTGTTTGTTGTTCTAATGAAAAAATGATGAGACCTCCTTCATTACCTCGCTGTCCAGAGCAGAGGCCACCGTGCCCCGGGCCGACGGCTCGATGGCGAGCAGCGTGTCCAGGAGCGCCAGGGCCGTGGGAGGGAAGTCCTTGAACGTCTCGGCGATCTTGCGCCGGTACGGCCGCTGCGGCTTGAAGAGCGTCACGTCGGGTAGCTTCGCCTTGGCCCAGTAGTCCTCGGACGGCGAGCCGCAGAGCTTGAAGATCTTGTGCAGCTGCTCGATCTGTGCATGTGGACGACATGTTTTTTGTTCATTCAGGTCAGGTCAGGCAGGCTGAGAACGAACGAAACCAAAACAAGGGCACGACGACGGACGAACCTCGGTCTGGCCGGGCATGATGGGCTTGCCCGCGAGCAGCTCGGCTAGGATGCAGCCGGTGCTCCACAGGTCCACGGCGACGCCGTACTCGGTGGCGCCGAGCAGGAGCTCCGGCGGGCGGTACCAGAGCGTGACGACGCGGCTGGTCATGGGCTGCGTCTTGCCGGGGTCGAAGAAGGTGGCGAGCCCGAAGTCGGCGATCCGGAGCACGCCGTTGTCGCCGATGAGGAGGTTGGAGCCCTTGATGTCCCGGTGCAGGACGCCCCGCGCGTGGCAGTGGCGCAGGCCCTCGAGGATCTGGCGCATGAAGCACTTGACCTGCGGCTCCGTGAAGCGCTGCCCCGACAGCGCGGCGAGGCCGGCGAGGTCGTGCTCCATGTACTCGAACACGAGGTAGAGGCTGTGCGAGAGGCGCGAGGTGACGATGCCCTCCAGCTTGATCACGTTGGGGTGGTCCAGCCGCCGGAGGATGTGGATCTCCCGCGCCATGAACCGCACGCTCTCCGGGTCCATGTTGACGAAGCGCACCCGCTTGAGCGCCACGATCTTGCCGCTCTGCAGGTCCCGCGCCTTGTACACGTTGCTGTACGTGCCCTGCCCGATCTTGTCCAGCCGCTCGAACGTGTCGGCACGCCGGGGCAGCCACCCTTCGACGATCTCTCCGGCGACGGACGTCAGCCAGGAGGGCCATCCGGCGATGACGTGCTCGCCGGAGAATCCCTGCGGCACGCTAGAGATCACCTGCGGCGCCTGCGCCTGCGCGCCGCAGTCCGCGGCCGCGTTGTTGTTATTCCCGCCGATGTCCAGCGTGGCGCACCGGTGGTGCGTGGGCGCCCCGGCGGTGCTGTAGGACTTGCTGAGGGACGTGATGACGACCACGGGAGGCGCGGTCTTCTCCACGGCCTCTTTGGCCGGCGCGGGCCCGCCGATGCCGCCGTTGGCCTTGGCGTTGGACTCCGTCCGGGAGATGACGGCGTGCACGACGGCGGCGTCCTCCTCCTTGGCGGTGAGCGTGATGAGCTGCTTCAGGGACTGGCTCGACGCCTTCTGCAGCTGCGCCACAGGGTGGGGCGCGGCGGGCGGCGCCTCCACGACGCCTTCCTTGGAGCAGAGGCCGCCCATCGCCGACGGACGGGGGCCGCCGCGGGCGTTCCCGCCAAATCGAGTCCGGCGACGCGCGGAGGAACGGAACGGACGCGCTAGGTTAGAAC
Source organism: Saccharum hybrid cultivar R570 (assembly GCA_038087645.1). Taxonomy (NCBI): domain Eukaryota; kingdom Viridiplantae; phylum Streptophyta; class Magnoliopsida; order Poales; family Poaceae; genus Saccharum; species Saccharum hybrid cultivar. Next base: position 266,621 of record JAQSUU010000191.1, on the reverse strand, counting down.
CGCCGCAGGAGGACCAGTCAGGATGCAGGGAGGAAGGTCAGCTAGGAGGCAAGCGGGCCCGACAAGAGGCGGTGTCGTTGGTCCTGGAGCGAGGAGGGAGGAGATGGCGGTGGAGGCATGGCGGTTGCGGCGAGACGCGGTTGCAACCGCCTGAACAGAACGGGCACGCGCGTATCCGGCGCCGGGGCCGGACAGCTGCGCGCGCGCGGGAGCGACGGAGAGCAAAGGGGCGGGAGACAAAAGGGAGGCTCGGGACGACGAGCCGTCACGAATAAACGACGGGGAGGGAAGCGGCCGTTGGCGCGATTCGCGGCGGGCCGGTGGGGCCACGGCGTCAGTGAGCTGGAGGTGGAGTGGTGGAGCTGAGGTGGCCAGGTCGGGTAGTGGCGCGCACGACGGACAGGGCGGGACGTGCGCCCCAATTAGGCCAGGCCGCCAGGGGATGTGGATATCTCTGGACGTCCCGAGCGCTAGCCACGCGACGCCTCGCGTGACTTGCCCTGATGTGGCGTAGCGCTGGCGGTGGTTGGGTTTTGATGACCACCATTTGGAAGAAATCAATCAATCTAAGCAACAAAAGCACATTTTTTTATTAAGTCAAGTATCTTGTCTGAGCTGGGTAAAAAAAAAGGCATTTTGGTGAGTTTTCAGGGGACCTTTGGCGAGATCCTTCCTAGCGCAGCTTTCTTTGTATCAGTTTCACCAAAAAAAAAACATGTCACCTAGCAGGGAGGATCTATATGGACAGTAGCAGTGCAGCCGCACCCATAAAAAATAGTAATTATGATTAATTTTTCATCATATATGTATTGACATATGGTATAAATTTATACACTCAAGGCAAATGTCGTTATAACTTCCGCTATTTCTCAATCTTAGGGATGTTTGGGACTGCTCTGCTCCACGTTTTTCAGCTTCACTTCACGTTTTTAGCCAAACGGTTTCGCTCCACGCACTCTATTCGAGGAAAAATGGTGGAGTTGTGAGAGCAGGGGGTGCTCCACAAACTCCAGGTTTTTGTGGAGCTGAGTTTATGGAGCCGAGTTCACTGAGCAGTTCCAAACACCTCTTAATATAAAGATGCACAAATCTTTTGCGTATTCGAGAAAAGAAAACTCACAAGACAAATGCACATACTCAAATTTCCTCTGGTCAAGGGATCGATTGATCAAAATTATAAGTCTAGGGCCGAAGGCCTGCACGGATCAAAGGATTTGACCTATGGTTTAATTTAATTTATGTAATGAACATTCAGCCCAATATATTTGTAAAAATCTATTCGGAGAAAGAGGCAAAATAGGCAATGTAAAGATGAATAATATACAAATTTTAATTCTGAAATCTCTCCCCCTCAACCTTCGTTTGCATCCGGTTGTCTTTGGGCATTCGAAGTCAGCTTCATTTTAAAAAAAAAATTGTCTTGTGCTAATCTTTTTTTTTAATGTTTCTCGTGCTATTGTGAGTAATCTTGGATATGGATAAATATTGCTGACAACATTTTGTTTTTGTATTTTTTTTATTGAATCGAAGCCGGATATAGATAGTGTCATATACAAATAAAGCCGGGTATAGATAGTGTCATATACAAATACGAACGTGGATTTGTCCCGATTACAAATCTATTTACCACCTAAAAAGCCGGAGAAGGTTTCGTCCACATGTAATTTTGTGTGTGCGCCTAAAAGCCAGAGGAGATTCGTGTGTGCACCCGCCCCGCCCCACCAGGCTACGGAACGAGCCGGTGCAAATGTGCCATACGGAGCCAGATCGGTCTCAAAAAAAAATCTGGATCGGTCTCAAAAATATACCTCTTGGGCTATAAATAAAAGTGCCATCTCACGCCAGATCAAATAGGAACGACGCAGGGTCGGTCTAAAAAAAAATCCGGATCGGTCTAAAAAAAACCCTCTTCGGCTATAAATAAAAGTGTCCTCACGCCAAATCAAACAGAAACGACGCCAGCTCTCAGGTAATTCTCACCTCTTTTTCTATTAAAAAACGCCAGCTCTCAGGTAATTCTCATCTCTTTCTCTATTAAAAAAACAATGTTCGAACACCAACAAAAAATTCAGATTCAGCATTTTTTTTTAATTTTTTTATCTGTTCCCATGACTCTGTCCTTCTATTTTTATAGTCACAATTTCTACTTAATGGACGGGACAAACCAAATTAACAAAGGTAAATACTCGCATGTGTATACATGTATATTGCATGCCAGCCCGAAGGCGTGGAGGTGTGCCATGGGCCATGCTTGGCCCAAAGAAAAGATTACCGTGTTGTATCGGCACGGCTCGACGTGTCTCGCGTACCTAGACGACATGAATCAAAGCGGCACAAAGCACGAGAGGGCAGTGCCGTGCCGCCACCTCTACGAATACCTGATCTGATACGAAGTCCTCTGAGCACAAGTCCATGTTATCAGCTGACACGTTGATAAATAACTAAAGAGACGAAAAGAAGGTATGATTGAAATTCAAAATGGTTCAAGGTTTTCACTGCAAAATCCTTTATTAGCATTTTATTATTTTGTAAAATGATCAAAACCATCACTGTAGTTGTGGACAAAATTCATGACCCTGTGCATCACATGGGCACATATCTAGTACAAGTAAATACGTATCGAATATGGGACAAGCTAGATTCATATAATACCGGTCACAAATATTCATTCAGATTTAGTAAAGACAACCACCATATGTATATAACAGGTTTACAGTTCTTCAAGACACTTGGGTAAAAATCATCGAACATTTGTGTTGGCTGAGTAGCAGGCGTGCTAGGAATCCGCTCCCCACCCCTTTCGACCAACATATATGGCAACATACAACTGCCTAGCGAAATAAGGCCCAAAGGGCGATGACCGCTGGTCCGGCCCAAGTGCCCAATGAACCAGGACATCATCAGCGCAGGCACTTGGGCCATCAGTCCTGGCCTATTGGGTGGCATTCGATAGTGCCTAGGATTGCCTAGTTGCATTGCTATGGGGCAACATATCTGCGTCTCTCGATCCCCTTCCATGTCCAAGCCGAGTAGCTGACAGCAGCCGCTTCCTTGCAATCTAGATCTAGAACCCCGTTTATTTCGAGAGAGAGTGGATAGGTTAGGGCACGATGATCGTGTTTGCTGGGGATTGCGATCGAGATCTCAAGAGGAAGGAGGCGGCCACGTCAGAGGCCTATTTGTTCGCAATGGCCCGGTAGGTCGGGGCCGGGAAGAAGAGGAAGGAGGCCACAACAGAGAAGAAGAGGAAATATGCCGTTGCATCAGAGTCGGGTGATGGTGCCGTCAAGAAGGAGGGGTGATAGCTTGTTCAAGGAGGTTGAGATGTTGAAGCTGAGGGAGGAGTACTGGGAGGCAGCGCTTCTATGGGAGGAGAAGCTTGTCCTAGAGGCGTTGGATTGTGGGTTGGAGAGGAAGATCACGCAGGTGCCCGTGGTCGACAAGAACAAGAAGAAGAAGGTGGTCAGGATAATTATGCCCAATGCTTACATCGATGACATTATTGAAAATCCTGACATGATGAGAGAACTATCTAATGAGGAGATGATCGAGTGTCTTGAGGAATACCGCCAAAGCTATGCGATTGCCAAGGTCATCAATGCTAAGAATCACACATATCAGCAAGCCCTCATCGCTCAGTATCGTGCTTTTGGCTTTGCCTACGACGAAAAGGAGGTTATAGATGAGGAGGAGGTGGTGCTGAAGAACTAGATAGAAAGCAAAGGAGTGGTTCAATAATAATTATTACAAGCAGTGTCGATGAAACCTTGTCGGCAGTCTACCGAGGGGTATGACCAAGGTAGTGATTTATCGGTAGACAGGTGCGCAAGCTACGAACTAGATGGTGACGCAAGACACAACAAGGTTTTTATCCAGGTTCGGCCGTCGTAAGGGCGTAATACATATGTCCTGCGTCTGATTTGTATTGCTGTGTATGATGAGATGTCTTTTGAGGGGGTCCCCTGCCCGCCTTATATAGTCCGGGGGGTAGGGTTATAAATCTGGAAACTAATCCTGCTCGATTACAATTGCCATAGCTGGCCAGATAAGGATTCCTATTCTAACCGACCAGGATCTTGCTTGATCTCTAAGTTTGCTTTTCTTCCTTGCGTGGGACGCCGAGCAGATCGACTGCTTGGGATCAGGATCGTTCGTTGGAGACTTGGTAATTTTGTTCTAATCATCATTCGACTTTATGCTACTTCAATATATTTCTATATTTCAACTTCATTCTATTCTTGAGATTGTTCTTGTTCTACATCTTGATATGAATATGATTAGTAGATAGTTTATGAATATGTTCATAGAAAGCTTGTTCCAATTCTGGATAGGATTGAGTGGCTGGCATATTGTAGGCGTGGTGCTTAGATTATGCTTGTCTGCGAATGCACTCTATGCTCCGGGCCATGTGGTAGATCGTGGGTGTGACATTCCTGTTAAGTCCTTTGTAATCCACTCCTCGAGTATAGAACTTAGTAGAACGTGGTTACAAGGAAGAGATCATTACTCTGTTCTTGACTTTTCTCTCAGTAATGTTCCTTATTCATAGATGACATGTTGATTATATCATAGATGATTGTGTATAGCTAGATTGATTAATAGACTGATTGAATAAGAAATACTTATGATTTACATCTCTAAATTAATCTCCATGACTACTTGACTTGAATAATGTTAACTCCCTCTTGTCTCTAGAATACCCATGATTATCATTTATCATTTATCTTATTTGTCTTACCCCTTTCATGACAAGTGATTAGTTGTTTTGATATTTATTATTTAGTAAGTGCAAATGATTATCTCTACTGCCATTGTAACTATTTATATAGTCCCGTTTCGATTTTCCTTTCCTTGGTAAAATTATAAATAACGATACTTAGAAAAACCTGGGTGAAATGCTACAATGGGTGTATTTATCTGTGCGCTTGCGGATATATACTATAATATCTTTATTTAGTTAAATGACATAAGTATAATACAACCACACTCTTGGTGTCATGTTGGGGATGACAACCTAACCCAAGTGACGTTAAGAAGTGTCAACAAGCATTTCTGGCGCCGTTGCTGGGGAGATGAAAAACTTCACTTTCCGACACGGGATGTCATAGGGGTTTACTTTTCAAGGGAATTACCTTTATGACAATAAGAGATTAATCAATACCACTTATTCATAATAAAAATCACAACTAGTACCTCTGTCTTGACAGGCTTACCCTTGTTTCGTCTTTGTTCATATCTTATGCAGGGTAATACAGGTTCGATTGTGACTTATCAATTTCTAATCCAAGAGTCAACCAAATCTAGAGGAAGATCAACACCGGTAGTGAAGCTATGGCTAATAAGACTTTACTTGAATGTTCAGCTCCAAGTGTAAGGAACATTTGTACCGGACCAACACTCCAGACGGACAACCTTGAATTCGAGCTCAAGCCAAGTCTAATCAACCTAGTGCAAGCTACTACATTTGGTGGAAAGGAAGAAGAAGATGCCACTAAACATCTGCATAGTTTTCTAGAGATTGAAAGCACCATCATCATCAAGGACATCGCCCAAGACATCATACTCCTTCGTCTCTTTCCATTTTCACTAGAAGGGAGAGCGAAGCAGTGGTTCTACACCAACAAAGAAGACATCAACACATGAGATAGATGTTTGAAGGCCTTTCTGTCAAAGTTTTTCTCTATAGGCAAAACTCATGCCTTAAGAGGAAAGATTTACAATTTTCAGCAGCAAAAAGGAGAAACCATTTCAGAGGCATGGGAACATTTTCAAGAGAACATCTTGGAATGCCCACACCATGGAATGGAAGATTGGTTACTCATGCATAGATTCTACTATAGATTAACCCAAAGATCGCGTGAGCAACTAGATGCTACTGCTGGAGGTTCATTCATGTCACTCTTAGAAAAGCAGAATATCTGATGGAGAAGATAGCAAAGAACCAGAGTTGGAAACAAGACAACACTCAACGCTGTCACCAGATTGAAGAAGGTCCAAAAGAAGTGTGTGCACTATCAACAAAGATGGATACACTGTTGAACTGGCTTGAACAAAGAGCCAATTTCAAGACCGTTTCACTGTACCTCACTTTGACAACTTGTAACTCACAAACCAGGCCAAACCAGTCCTTGAGCCAATTGACAAAGTTGGAGCCCTCATGTAGCTCTACAACATTGTCCACATCACCCAAGCCTGGTTCCCAACCGTTTATGAGTTAGCGTGCTTCGAAAATCAAGTTTCAGTCGGGAGAAAATAACTGAAACTCAGTTCAGACTTCGTGTGCCTCACTTAGGAGCATTGTATCTCACTAACCAAGCCGAATTGGCTCACGACCCTATTGGCAATGTTGAAGCCCTCATGTAGCTCTACAACATTGCCAACATCAACCACGCCTGGTTCTCACTGGTTTGGGAGTTAATCGACGACGAAACTGCTCTGTCAGTCGAACGAAAACGACCTCCATTCAGTAAACGGCGACGCCATGCAGCCGGCTCGCGTCGTGGCGCTCGGGCAGAGCCCGGTGGCCGCGTGGCGCTCGCGCCCTGCCATCGCCTCCACGTCGCGAGCTCGCGCGCGTGAGTGAAGTGGGAGTCGACACCTCAGTCCCTATCACCCGCGCTCACTCTACTTCCTCCTCCCTCTCGCTCTGGCCGGGTTCACCGAGGCGGAGAACGAAGGCGCCATTGTCGCCGCAGCCCGCTCTGTGCTCGTGCAAGCTCACCGTCGCACCCCCGTCCTCCAAATCCCGTCCACCGCTCCACCCGAATCTCCTCCACCTCCTCCAACCGTGGCTTGACCGGATTGTGTCGAGGTGAGGGAGAATTTCATTTTCCGCCACCGGAAGTCCTCGCCGGCGCACTGTCCGCGCGGCGGCTCACCGTGGCCAGCTCCCTACGGTCACCCTCCAGTCTTCCCGCTAAGTGTTCTGGGTTCCGGGGTGGGTAGAGCAGCCTAGATGATAACGCTACCGGTTGGGAGGGCCGGCACACGCCGGAACACCATCGTGCGCTGCCGCGCCATGGCCGTCGGTGCGGTGCTCACGCGACCAGCGGCACTCACTCCACCTCTGTCCTCTTCCTTGGCGTGGAGGGGTCCGCCATGTCCTCAGCAAGCCGTAGTACACCTCACTTAGGTCCCTGGCCACCGGAGCTCGCCGGACCGTCACCGGGTGCCGCCTCCGAGCCGCGGTCGCCATGGCCGTCGTAGTTAGGTTGGGATAGGGTCAGCCAAGTTGAGTCTGGTCGATGCGGAGGGTCATGGGGAAGCCGTTGGTGCTCTTCCCGTCACCGGAAGTGCCGTCGTCGGCGAGCTTGAGCTCGCCGGAGTCGCGGCCTTCTTTCCCCTTCGCTCTTCTCTCTCTGACCTGCGGGCCCGCGCTGTCAGCACCCGCGCGCGCGCGGGATGGCTAAGCAGGCCGCGCGTGTGTCGCGGGCCGCGCGCGAGCGCCGTGGGCCGCGTCCTTTCCCGGGCCGGCCCAGTATAAAATGAGATCTTTTTCATTTTTATTTATTTTTGCTACAGAATTTTGGTTAAGTTGGAAAATGTAGATCTAGGGTTTTACTTGCTCAAAAATCATGAGATAAATTTTGTTAGGATCTGCATGAGGTGTAGTATTTTAGAAAAATATGAGTTTGCTATGTGATGTTTAGTTTTTGGGATATTTAAATAGGTCTTTGAAATGTGTTTTAAATCACATGCAAACTTGTTTAAATTATATCTTAAGTTTCAGGGTTCCAAAACTTATGAAATTTGGTGGGTAGGCTAATTTATACTTGCTCTAGCTCTGCTAAAAATTTGGACAGTAGTGCTTAAGTACTTTTCAAGTTATAATGCTATCTTGTTATTCTAGGAAATACTTAAATGAATATTAGTAATTTTTCTACATGTGCAATGTTCTTATAAATTTTTGGAGAATGTCTTGGTACCCTAGAGTGTCCAAGAAAATTAAGAAATCTGTTGTTTGACACTTTTGACTATGCTTTGTTATTTATACAAAAATCAGCCTTTTGGCTTGTGAATTTTATGTAGGAAGTTCCTGTGAATAAATTTAGTTCAAATTTTTACAGTAACCTCTTTGTGGGTCAAAGAGTCTCCTGTAATTTTTGTAGAATTTTTGGAACAGTTTACATATATGTTTGAAATTCCACTTAATTACTTAAGTAAATTAAGAAATGGGTTTAAATAAATGTTCTAGGTGGGCACACCTTACTTCTTGGTGTTTTTGTGACCTTTGTAAACTTGTAGTAGTATTAGTTTGGTCCTAGAGGATGTTTGCCACATAAATAAATATTTAATCTTTGCAATTTTAGGTTTTCTAAGACAGCTGATAGTATTTCTAGGTTTGACTTTGGAAAAAGGTGGTTGCTGGAAAACTTGTAAATACCAAGGTTGTAGTAAAATTGATAAATTAGCTTGTGTCAAAATTTGGGGGCATTTGGCTTAGTAGTTTGGGAGTTATTGCTGTTTAAAGTGTCAGTCCAGAATTGACTGCTCCCTGTTTAGAGAGGACAGATTCTGGAACTTGAGGAATTCGAAATGGAAAACTTAGGAATTAAGGGTTGAGGTCTGAAAATGACTTGTAGAGCAATTCATAAGCTTTCCAGATTGTCTTAGATCATATCTTTTGGAGTTGGGATTCTCCAGTATGTTAGAATCCTTGAGCTGCTGTCCAGAATGTTTTACTATGGTAACCTAAGTAATATTACTCTTGTATTGATAGGTGTTAGGGCCTTAACCGAAGAGGAACAACTATATCTTAGGTTGGGTAGATTAGGTAAGTACTTCTCCATCGGAGAAGAGATTTGCACGTACTAATAAAATAACTTGAATAGAGTATTTTATTCTGAAATGCATTTCATTCCAAGCATGTTGCACCCATTTATGCATCCATGGTATTTATTGTGCATTCATGCAATAGGTGTACCGGAGGGGGTAACTCTCCTCGAGTTTGAGCCTGTGATTCCGGAGGAAGTCCAGGACCAGGAGCAGCAGGAGCCCGAGGATCCAGCAGGCGAAGGAGTGCCCGCAGACGACCTTCCTGAGTGCCCAGACCACCGGCCCTCGACCTTTCTGAAAGGCAAGCCCCGGTGCATGCTGAACCTACTGATTTATAAATTAATCTTGAGTACTTTTAATTGTTTTCTGCATTAAGTTGTAGGAGTTATATGAAAACACTTGTTGCATTATACCTGTGCTTGTCCAGATATCGTACTTAATCCTATTTTAGGGTTAGGCCCGTGTCAATGCTTAGCCCTGCTTAGTACGGTAGAAGTCGGGTGATTTCGGGTCATCCGCGAGATGTAGGAAGGAGTCACGAGTGGCTTTATGGCTATCGTGGATGGAACCATGCTTAAAAATGAAATTGAGACCGGGCGGGAGTTCGATAGTACAGCCGCAAGACACTTCACGTCTTGGGTGTGGAGCTATGCCTGTCTGAGTCGTTTAAGGACCGATTCGCTGTACGTCCTTGAGTCATGTTGAACGCAGTCTAACACTTAGTTGGCCGGATAAGCCATTCCGACCGCGAAGCCGAGTAATGTGGTTCAGGCCGGGAATCGAATGGTAGGTTGCTTCTTGGAGGAGAGAAAGGATGTGCTTGGGGACATTGGCGTGAGACCAAGGGGGGGGTTAGAGTCCCTACCACCTGGCAGAGTGTCGCCCTTGGGGTCGCGACATCATTCGGACCCGCGATTCCTGAATCATATGAAAAGGTGGCTTGTGCGACCCTGGCAGGGGCCTGCGCGGTGAGTGTTAGAAATACCCCTCCAGCTGGATAGGAATTCGATTCGAATCGCCGTCGCTCCCGGTTAGTGAGCACTTGACTTGAGCAGCGGCAACGTAGATCTCATTAAATGAACCGGTGGTTAAGGGAATGATACAATGTTGCCACAATTCATACCTGCTCTGGATATAATAATGATAATTGTTTGATTATTAATCAAGTGCATGTTTAGTACAGGTGCTAAGATAGATGATAGGTAAATGCTAAAAATAACTGCTAGTACAGGCTATAAGAGTTTAAATTACTTATGCCTTTATGCAAAATGTTATGTCAGCTAGCCTCTTGTGAAAGCCTTGCATAATCCTTGGTGTCATCTTATTTCTGGTTTTCGACGGGTAAGTCTAGCTGAGTACATTCCAGTACTCAGGGTTTATTCCCTCCTGTTGCAGATGATATGCTCTATCAAGGCTTCTGCAAAACTTGTCTCCACCCTGCGGGTGAAGAAGACTAGATCACTTGGGCGTGATCGTCTTTTATGTACTTTCCTCATGCTTTTGCGGGTTGTTGATCATCAAGACTGGCAGTAGTTAACAACTGGGGTGTGTTATGCTTCCGCTACTTTATAAACTTGGTTTGTAATAATTGCGACTCTGTGTGTGTGTAAACTTATTTCGGAACTACTTGTGAAATGTAACGTATGATGTTGTATGTTGAATGATGCGATCCTGGTTGTAAGCGAGTTGGTTTGAAATCCTTCGTGGTTTCGATTGACTACCGGGATTATATGGGCTCAAGTTCGAAAATTTGAGCGCTTCGGTGCTTGTTTTTGTACTTGTGCTCTTATAATTTGGTCGGTTATGCTCCAGCTGGTACCGGAGCATAATTCAACATTAAAAACATCATACGAGTATTTAAAAACAAAAATATTTGATTATGAAAAAGGGTTAAAACACTAAAAATTATTTTTTTAGGTATGCCAGTGATCACATCCCTTAGCCCAAATAAGGACTCTTAGGTGGCTTATTATAAAGACTAACTTGGGGGTCTTGTTTGTTTTTGTTTCGTCGTCCATACGGCGTGATATTGTATGGATGCCATTCACTTGGGTGGTAATGTATGGATCAATTGCCTCGACGCTCTGGTAAGTGTGAGTTGTGAGAGCATGATCGTCCAACCAGCGATCTAGGGGAGAGTAGTTTTGGTGACTTGCATACTTACATGTTTAAACCATGTAATTACGTAAGCACTTAATTGTGGGAACCTTTATATCGGGTAGCTTTGATACTGAAGTATATACATCAGGGGATGTGTATATGGAAAGTATTTAAATTACTGCTTTCTTGTGTGCATATATTGGGAAACTGTTGGGCTGAAATGAGGTTTTCTGCAGGTACACTAACAGCGTAACGAGTAGACCGATAGTTTCGCTTATATGAGAGAACGTATGTATGCCACCGCCTAGCGTTAGAACTTTAGGAGTCTACTAAGGTGAGAGGGCGTACGGAATGTGTATGCATCATGTTTAATTATATCATACATATCATTTACTCCCTCCTTAAAAATTTCAGTACTCCCGACTAAAGTAAATTTCGTATCCCCTAAATGATCCTCACTTGAAGTCTTATCTTGTTGCTACAGATGGCACGTACCAAGAGGACCGCTCGTAAGTCCACTGGGGGCAGGGCATCGCGTCACCAGCTCGCTCCACGTGAGCCCCGCCCTGAGCCTACTGAGGTGGAAAGGCTGAGGGCAGAGTTGGCTGAAGTGACTGCTGCCAGGAATGCAGCGCGTCAGCAACTGGAGCAAGTGATCCGTGATCGTGACCAGGAAACCCTTGCAGTCTAGAGATTGACAGTAGCAAACCGCAACTGTCAACGCATGTTGGTCCGTGTCATGAACCAGAGAGATGAAGCCTGGCACGAGGAGAACGTTCTGAGAGCTCGTCAGTTTGAGCTCGAGCAATAGTTGGAGAATGTTGAAGAATACAATGATAATCTTCATGAAGAAGTGCACCGCCTGAACAACGAGCTTAATCCCCTGCTGCCTCGAAACAACAACGTCGATGAGGACATGGGTTCTGAAATCGTTATGGCTGAAAATGAAGATGAAGTGGAGGTCAACGGACCCCAAGATGCCGAACCAGAGGAAGCACCAGAAGAAGAAGAAGGCGAGGAGTTAGAGCCTGTTAGTGATGAGGACGGCGGGGAGATCCTTGACATCGACTCTGAGGACGATGCTTAGAGTAGTTATCACGTGGTTATGTTGTTAGGATCGTCCTTTGTGCCCTCCCTGTGTTGGAGTGAGGCTTTGTAATAACTTGACTTTTCAGATGTAAGGTCGAACCCTATGTTCCTTGATGTTTAGTTGGAACCTGTTAATTTCGATCGCAATTGGATGTCTTATTGTGTTGCGTTCGATGATGGTGTCACGATTAGCACCCTTCGGTGCCGCGACGAAACCGAGAGCCTCCTATGGCGCGCGACATAAGGCTGTGCTGCTTGGCACGCGCTGGTATCGAGGTGGCTAGTCATGATCCACCATGGAGCTCTACCGCTGAGAAGTCTCTTTGTGATCAGTTTGAAGTAGCTTTCTCAGTCAACTAAAAGCTTTGAAATCAAATCCAAGTACCGGGCAAAAGATAAAAAATCACATAGATTTTAACGTAAACGGTTCAGTAACTGCTGTGCTCCTTGTGTGTGAGCCTTTATCAATGTACATCTTTTTGGATTCTCTCGCATGATTGCGCCAATTGATCCGCTTGAATGGATTGTGCGGTTGTGATGAATTATTGTGCCATGAGTATTTGAGGAGTCCATTTCATGAAGTTAGTTTGACAAATTTACAATAATTCAGCTACAAATTTCCCACATCGTCAGTGCTCATTGACTATGCATTTTGCAGATGTCGTACAATCTTCGTCGGGGTCGTGGCAATGAGGATGAGGAACAGCCACCCCCTCCGCCACCACCTACCCCGGCTGAGCTGATGCAGACAGTGGTCGAAGGGTAGCGCATGTTGGCTGATGCTATGCGCCAGCTGGCTAACCGGGAAGCTCGTCCTGGCCGCCAGGGCCCAGAACCCAATCAATATAGTGATTTCAAGGACTTTCTTGATACTAAGCCCCCGCTCTTTAAGGAGGCGGAGGAACCACTACAAGCTGATGAGTGGTTGAATACTATTGAACAAAAGTTTTGTCTGCTTCGCCTGACTGAGGAGCTAAAGACTGAATATGCCTCTCACCAATTGCATGGTCCAGCGGGTATTTGGTGGAGCCACTATCGTTCCACACTGCCTGCAAATGTCCCGATTGCTTGGGACCAGTTCAAGGCTGCATTCCGTGGAAACTATATTCCTCCAGGTCTTATGGCAATCAAGCACACAGAATTCATGAGGCTATCACAGGGAAATAAAAGCTTGACCGAATATCTACAATCTTTCAACAACCTGGCAAGGTATGCCACTGAGTTTGTGGATACCGATTCCAAGAAAATTGCTAGCTTTAAAAGAGGCCTAGGTCCGAAGCTGATGAAGACTATGGGCACTAGCAAGTGCACTACTTTCAATAAATTTATCAGTGATACTCTGACTCAAGAGAACAACAATGCTATCTATTCTGCCTCTAAGAGCCGCAAAAGGGCCATTGAGGCGAGTGCTTCACAGTCTCGAGCTCCAGCTGCCCCGAGAGCTCCTCCTCGCCCTCCTGCCACAAATGCTAAGTTCCGTCCTCCGCAAAAGAAGGCGCCAGTGAAGACTGGGTTTTGTAAGGCATATACAGTGGCTCTGTCAAAAAGTAGTTCGAGCCAAGGCAGCTCCAGTGTCCCTCCTAGCAACATGCCTTGCTGGAACTGCAACAAGCCAGGCCATTGGTCCAGAAACTGCCCTTACCCTAAGAAGAATGTCAACCAAGGTGGCCATCAAGGTCACGCCCATTATAATAGTATTGAGGAAATCCCATCTGGTGAGGTTGTCACTGCTGGTAAGTTCCTAGTTGACCAACATCCTGCAGTGGTACTTTTTGATTCGGGTGCTTCGCATTCCTTTATCAGTCCTAAGTTTGCATCAGAGTTTGCACACAAATTGCATACTATTGAAGGTGGTGGTATTTATTGATGACATCTTGGTATATTCTGTGAATGAGGAGGATCACGCTAAACATCTGCGTATAGTCCTCACAAGACTGCGTGAACATCAACTTTATGCAAAGTTCAGTAAGTGCGAATTCTGGCTTCGTGAAGTACCTTTCCTTGGGCATGTGTTGTCCGATGGAGGAATTATGGTGGACCCCGCCAAGGTACAGGAAGTACTGAACTGGAAGGCTCCTATCTCGGTTCACGAGGTCCGAAGTTTTCTTGGTTTGGCTGGCTATTATCGTCGCTTCATCCCGGATTTCTCCAAAATAGTCAAGCCAATGACTCGGTTGCTGCAGAAAGACACCAGGTTTGTCTGGACTCCTGAGTGTGATGCGGCTTTTCACCAACTGCGAACCCTCCTAACCTCAGCTCCGGTTTTGGCACAACCGGATATCGAGAAACCATTTGATGTTTATTGTGATGCCTTAGGCATAGGTTTGGGAGGTGTTCTGATGCAGGAAGGCCGAGTAATTGCATATACCTCTCAACAACTTCGGAAGCATGAGGTGAATTATCCAACACATGACTTAGAACTCGCTGCGGTTGTGCATGCTTTGAAAGCCTGGCGGCACTATCTGCTGGGCAATGTTTGCAATATCTACACATACCATAAAAGCCTCAAATACATCTTCACCCAACCCGAGTTAAATATGCGTCAAAGAAGATGGCTCGAGTTGATTAAAGATTATAACCTTCAAGTGCACTATCATCCTGGCAAGGCAAATGTGGTTGCGGATGCTTTAAGCCGTAAGTCTCATTGCCATTCCTTAGTTGAAACTGATTTTCATCGATCTCGCCTTCTACATCCAGCAGTCTTGTACAACATCACTGTCAGTTGTACTCTCAAAAACAGAATTATTGAACTCCAAAAGACTGACACTGGTATATTCCACATCAAGCGTAAGATGAAAGAACAAGAAACTACACAGTTCAGGATAGATGAAGAGGGTGTACTATGGTTCAAGGATAGGTTAGTTGTGCCTAAGGACCGGGAGCTTCGAAATGATATTATGTCTGAAGCACACTCCTCTAAGTTGTCCATCCATCCTGGTAGCAATAAGATGTATTATGATTTGAAGCCATACTATTGGTGGACCAAGATGCGGAAAGAGATAGCTGCATATGTGGCTAGGTGTGACACCTGTTGTAGAGTTAAAGCTGTGCACATGAAAGCTGGGTTGCTTCAACCACTGTCTATCCCAGGTTGGAAATGGGAAGAGATAAGTATGGATTTCATTGTCGGTCTTCCTCCTACTGTCAAAAATCATAACTCCATCTGGGTAATTGTGGATCGTTTGACCAAATCAGCTCACTTCATTCTAGTTAGAGTGGACTATCGTCCCACTGACTATGCTGAGTTGTATTTCAATCAGATAGTCCGGCTCCATGGGATACCTCGTACTATCATATCTGACCGTGGTCCCCAGTTCACTGCTCGCTTTTGGGAGCACTTGCATCATCTTCTGGGAACCAAGTTAGTGAGAAGCTCTGCTTATCACCCCCAGACATCAGGACAGACGGAACAGGTTAACCAAATCTTGGAAGATCTGTTGCGGGCATGTGTCATTTCATCCAAAGGTTCTTGGGAAAAATGGTTACCTCTAGCCGAGTTTTCGTATAATAATAGTTATCAAGAGAGTATTAAGATGGCTCCATTCGAAGCTTTGTACGGTCGTAAGTGTAGAACTCCACTAAACTGGGTAGAAGCTGGTGAAAGGAGATTTTATGGTATTGCTTTTGTTGAGAAAGCTGAGGAACAAGTCCGTACCATCCAAAAACATATGGCTGCAGCCCAAGCTAGACAGAAAAGTTATGCTGATCGTCGTAGAAAACCACTCAAGTTTGAAGTTGGGGACTTCATGTATCTAAAAGTTTCTCCAATGAAAAGTGTCCAACGTTTTGGTGTTAAGCGGAAACTTGCGCCGAGATACGTGGGTCCTTTCTAGATCATAGGCAAGAATAGAGCTGTTGCGTATAAAATCCAGTTACCTCCAGAAATGAGTGCCATATTCAACGTCTTCCATGTATCTCAGCTCAAAAAGTGTCTTCAAGTTCCTGAGGAAAGAGTCCCTTTAGGAGATATCAGGCTGGAATCAGATCTAACTTACGAAGAAAAGCCAGTCCGAGTGATCGATACTCAGGAACGAGTGACTAGAAGCAAAGTGGTTAAGTGGTATAAAGTAATGTGGAGTAATCAGGGTAGTGAAAGTTACGCTACATGGGAACGAGAGGACTATTTACGGGATGGTTATAAGGAATTCTATGAAAAATGGTACGCTTTCCAAATCTCGGGACGAGATTTTTATAAGGGGGGAGGGCTGTAACACCTCAGGTGTTTAGCTCCTTAATTGCATTGCATTTGCATGAGCATAAGCAAGCATCATTCATTTCATGCATCAGCTTATATTATGTAAAACATGCTTTGGAAACATTGCCACATATGTTTATATTTCATGTGAAGTAAGAAGTGGGTAGTGTGCAAAACATAAGTACCTTATGTGCAATTTCCTTGTGAGACATGTCAACCACTTTAGTGTAACATAATGAGCAAATGTTATGCAACACACTCATGCAACATGTGCAACATGAGCTTGCAACATTTGGGTGAAAGTATGGAATTACTTGTTCCAAAGTATGTGACACTAGGAACTTTGTGCAACCAATATGTAGAGTGGTTAATTAGGTCTTATAACACCTTAATTACATTTAGGGTAAGTAGTGGAGCAATGTTCATGTTGACCAAAATTACCAAATTGCCCTTCCAAATGTTGTTGACTAAGTTGGACCCCTAGAGTGATCTGGTTTGACTAATTAAAAAGTCCAGCTTAGAAATCTTGCATGGAGAAGCAACCTTAAGCAAAGTTGTAGAGAATTTCATGAGGAACAAAAGTTCTAATATGGCCATCTCATGAAAATGACCAGAATATGCTCAAAAATAGCCCACAAGTCAGTATTAGGGGCTGTTTTGGGACTTAGCAAATTTTGGCTAAGTGTGAAGCTGAAAACCGTTTCACTGTACCTCACTTTGACAACTTGTAACTCACAAACCAGGCCAAACCAGTCCTTGAGCCAATTGACAAAGTTGGAGCCCTCATGTAGCTCTACAACATTGTCCACATCACCCAAGCCTGGTTCCCAACCGTTTATGAGTTAGCGTGCTTCGAAAATCAAGTTTCAGTCGGGGGAAAATAACTGAAACTCAGTTCAGACTTTGAAGGGTCGAGATGGCGGACTAGAGGGGGGGTGAATAGTCCTTTCTAAAATAAACGTGTCGGCAAACCGAAACAAATGCGGAATTAAAACTATCGGTCTAGCCAAGACTACACCCCTCTATCTAAGTTCACAAGCACCTCACAAAGATCCTAAAAATGTAACTAAGGTGCTTTCCTTAGCAAGAGCTCTCCTAAACAATTCTAGAGCAAGGTCACACAAACCTATGCACTAGTACTTTAGCAAAGCCGGGGAGCTCCTACACAATTCTAGTAAGCAAAAGCACGAAGCCACCTATGCTCACTAGCAATGCTCAATAGCAAGGCAACTAATGCCAAACTAGAGAGCGCAAATTACTTAGCTACACAAACTAAGCAATATGACTAACAAGGTTACACAAACCAAATTAGCCACGCAACGGGAGCTACTTCTATGCTACACAAGCAAGAAGGTAACTAGCTAACTACACAAACAAACTAGTTACAAGAGCAACTTCACAAGCACAAATATATGAAAGTAAATACAAGCTTGTGAATCGAAAGCAAACCACCGAGAAGATGTACACAATGTTGACACGGTGGTTTTTCACCGAGGTTCACTTAGTTGCCACCAAGCTAGTCCCCGTTGTGGCGATACACCCACTTGATGGATCACGAGCTAATTGACTATCAAGAGTCAAACCCTCAGCGGGTGCCGCACATCCACTCTCAAGATGAGGATCCTCCAAGCCACGAGCTTTACTAGAGTTGCTCTTCGCGATCCCCGCGGGGTGAGCACAATCCCCCTCACAAATTCTCCTCCGGAGCCACGCACAATCTCCACGCGTGCTTCAACGGAGTCGCAAGCCACCAAGCCGTCTAGGAGGTGGCAACCTCCAAGAGTAACAAGCACCACCGGCTTGCAACACGATCACCTAGTGCCACTCGATGCAATCCTCTCGATGCAACGCACTAGAATCGCTCTCTCACTCGATCCGATGAACACTATCAAGCATGAGTGAGTTAGAGGGCTTCCAAGCACTACCACATAAGCCACCAAGGCCAAAGTGTGCTCAGCTGCCGGCCAAGGCCGGCCACAAGGTCTATTTATAACCCCACAGTCAAATAGAGCCGTTGCACACACTTGTCCGTTTTCTGTGGGAGCACCGGACGCGCCGGTCGTGACACACCGGACGCGCTCAACCGCGTCCGGTGCCCCTGCGACGTCCACGTGTTCACCGAATTCAAATTCGTCCATTAGATCCACCAACGGTCACTGTGCGCCAACGGTCAAACGACCCACCGGACGCGCTGTTGCGAACCACCGGACGCGCCGGTGCGCACAGTACCCGCGCCCGCGAAGACAAGACCGGACGCGCTCCTCGCAACCACCGGACGCCACAGTAACCGCGTCCGGTGCGAGTCCAGTAAGCACCCTGGACCACCGGACGCGTCCGATGGTGTAGGACCGGACGCGCACCGCGTCCGATGACTTCGTGACTCGCTGTTCGCCAGACCGGACGCGCCGGTCCCGTGGGTCACCGGACGCGCCGGTGTCAAACCCTAGCCCGCGCGCCTGACGCCCGCGCTGCACTGACCGGACGCGCTGGTCCACAGTGACCGCGTCCGGTGCAGCGTCCGGTGCAGCGTCCGGTGCAGCGTCCGGTGCTGCGTCCGGTCACCTCTGTGACCGCGTTCGCCTCCGTTTCTTTTCCGACTTCCGGCGTAGTAGAAAATAGGCGTTTCACTTCTCCAAAAAGCGCCGAATCCCGCCTCGCAAGCTCGGCGGGAGGGAGAGAGGAACCCAAACCCTCTCTACCGCTCAAACTCCACCGCCTTCGCAAAAGTGCCAACACCAACAAGTGATCACCACCTTGTGCACGTGTGTTAGCATTTTCACAAACATTTTCTTCGAAGGAATTAGGCACTCAACTTGCCTCGCCACTCGATCCTAACACGTATGCAAAGTTAGATCGCTCAAGTGGCACTAGATGACCGATATGCAAACAAGTTTGCCCCTCTTAATAGTACGGCCATCTATCCTAAACCCGGTCATCAACTTCTCTACACACCTATGACCGGTGAAATGGAAATGCCCTAGGTTATACCTTTGCCTTGCGCATTCCACTCTATCTCCTCCGACGTTGATGCAACACATGCACCAACCAATCACCAAATGATATGATCCACTTCATATCATCACATGACCGTATTGGTTCATCGATCTTGACCTCACTTGCTCTTCACCGTTGCGTCGGTCCATCGGCGCCAAGTCTTGCTCAAGCTTCACCGCCTCGCGGTCCATCGCTCCAAAGCCTCCGACTTGCCCTTCACACTTGCAACCGGTCCATCAAGCCAAGCCTCATCTTGATCTTTGCCACCTTGGTCACATGACTCCATGTCATGTCTCATATGCAATGAGCTCCTTCATAACACAATCATCTGTGGACTAATTCCCTGTGTATCTCACATAAACACAATTAGTCCACCTAAGGTTGTCACTCAATTACCAAAACCAAACAAGGACCTTTCAATCTCCCCCTTTTTGGTAATTGATGACAACTCTACAAAGATATGGAAATTAAGTTATTTTGGACTTTATGCCACTTATCCAACATTTAAGCTCTATGTTAGAATTTGGATAAGCACCATAAAATCCAACTTGGTAGTGATAACTCTCCCTACATATGTGCTCAAATGGTTTGGTTTCAAGCTTGCACATATGCATAAATATGAAATTTGTGGGAGGGTTAGCACTACTAAGTGATGCTAAGGTGTATAGAATAAACCTTTGTAGTTCGATACCATTTGATAGCTCGATACCATTTGAAAATCATAAGTTTGCCATCATCCTTAGCATCATGAGTAGCTAGACATCAAAAACACTAGAAACCCCGTGAGATCAACATTATAAGTAAGGTTCTAGTTTTTCATGATAAACACAAGTCTAGCTATCATCCTATGCATGCTAGTTATCATATCATCATTCAAGTTCTATAACTAGCATACACCACACAAGCATGCATGTTAAATAAAAACTTATGCAATGCTAGCAAGCACATGAATATGCACAAGTCAAATGCAACCAATCAATGTTCATGAGCTTGCTCCCCCTACTTGTGTGCTTCTCTTGTCCAAGAATTTTGATCCTTCTCTTTTCTTCATTGTTGCTCCCTCTTTGTCCATTTCCATGTCCAAACCCCATCTTCTCATGATGTCCCCAAACCCCTCTCTCTTGGTGTATTGACATATCTTTGTTCCAACTTCTCCCCCTTTGTCATCAATTTCCATAAAGGGTGTAGTGCTCATTGATGCAAAGGCTTGTATTGGGGTAGATGGTTGAGACTTGAATATTGTGTTGTTGATGGACATCACCGCACATGTTGGAATGGCATTACTTGTATGTTGCTCTTGAGATACCACTTAGGATCTTTGACCTTGATACCATTAGGTGGGGCTCCTCCCCCTATGTCATAGCATGGGTCATTCACTTGATAATCTTGAGCTCTTGTGTGTGAGGGAACTTTCTTCATTTGATGATCACTTAAAATTGAGGATCACTTGTGGAACCACCGTCTTGTATAAATGATATCATGTGTAGAAATACCACGAATAAGTGTGTGATACCAATTTGAAGAATCCTCTATCATGGAACCACTTGTAGGATTTTGTCAATATGATCTTTTCTTGAACATTTGCTATCTTTATGAGTACCACTTGTAGGATATCACTTGTAAATCATGATCTAGACACCACTTGTAAATACCAATTGAAGAAATATTTTGAGTCTAGATACCATTTGAAACACCCTAGATATCCATTTGCATTGTTGTCTTGTGCTTGTACCCATATCATTGTCATGAGCTTCTAGTATGACTTGAACTAAGTTGATTTGCCTAAGATTCTAAGTCCGGTTTGGTCCAATGGCAAGCTTCTTCACTCCTCATACTAAGGGTTATCTTGCCAATGTTGTACTTGTCACTTGTTAGCAATCCAAACTAGATCAAGTACTTGGGTTCACTAGCTCATGAACAAATTCATACACATACCACTAGATCATTCAAATAATTCAAGCAATAGTGGTAGGCTATGAATTTAAATATTTCATTTGTTATGCATGATCCTAGTAAGCATGTACTATATGCACTAATCGCATACTAGTAAGGGATGAAATGATCATGCACATTACAATGATACCTTTGCTATTTTGGAGTAGAGGATAGACACATAGATTCCAATTCATTACTCCAATAGCAATGTGAAGTCCAATTTATAAGCTTGGTGAAGACCAATCATCGTAGATAAATCCATTCTTCACCCATATGAAATGAAAACCACTTATGATCAAGTGCACTATCTCTTGAGTTGTGGTTGGCTTGCTCCATCTTTTTGATCAATGCTTGCATGAGAGAACTACTTAGAATACCAATTTTATAACCATGACTAGCTCTCTTTTGGGTGTTGCTTGATTTTCTTGATCAACCCTATTGATTGCTTCAATTAAGCATCTCAAATGTCCCTTGAATTCATCACTTCCATGTTAGCCTTCCAAGCCGGTGCTCGGTTTACCCACCCATGGGCGGCAAGCCCCCTCAGCAGGGAGAAGTGACCTCTCTCCAAAGAACCATCCTTGACACTTACTTGAATTGCCTTTGATTGATTGATCTATGGACTTAACTTGATGAGTAACCTTGAATTATTCTTTAAGTCATTTTCTTTCTACCAAATGATCTCCAATCATTACTAATCCTCATCTTCAACTTCAGTTTGATCTTTATTTTCAAATTTGAGTACCAAATTTGTACACTAAGTACATTCCACAATCAATGCCCTTGTACTCATTTCTTGTCATGCTTCTAGATCAATTCAAAACCAAACTTAGGTGCCTCAGACACTTATAAATATGTTTCCAACTTGAGGACCTTTCACTTAAAGTGACTCTAGATCAATCCAATAATTGTCACTTTTCTGGCAGATTCTGTACCCTTGAAGGAATAATTCATATCTCCCAATATACAGATCCAAATGCCATAAAATTTGGTGGATATGTGATTCACTAAGTCATCTAGCAGCTGTAAAAATTTGAGATTCATTTGACATATAGATTGCTACCAGATTTCAAATCTTTCACCACTGCTACATGCTGAAAACTGCTGCACTATAGCTGACAAGATGTACTCCAAAGCCGAAGCATCTCTTATCCAATTCTCATGAAATTTGTACAGCATCTTATAACATAAGTCTAGAGCATGTATGCCAAATTTCAAGCCAATCCAATATGATTTAGTCACTCAAACTCGGACTTGATCTCACCTAGCTCAGATTTTCAACTTTGGACAGATTTCAATACATTGAGCAATACTTCATCAAATATGAATCAAACTTGAAACTAACTTGTTTGAATACTTTCACAAGACATATATCCATCCAATCCACTTACTAAATGTCATCTCATGAATTTATCCAACACAAATCAATTCAAACTTGATTACTTAAGCATTTAATCCATTCAAACATCTCATAGCAAGCAACATTGCATATATATCCAATTCAATCAACTCATATGCACCCAAGTGAAATGATCAACAAGAGATATACCTTGGTTAGCTCATGATCATCCAATAGCAAGCTTTCAACTTGAATATTTGCAAGCCATCAAATATATCCAATAAATCACCACAATCTTGAATGTTGCACTTGTATGTTGTAGTATTTGGACTCCACTTATTTTGACTTGGCATTGGGATAGAATATGCACTAAGCTTTAAAACTTGATTCAACATATGATGAACAATATGAATCCAAATGAATCAAGCCTCCAATGCCGATGGTACCTATAAACAATCATCCACTTTTTGATGGTACCCAAACAAGTTTGGGTCCTCTCAAGTTAGGAGCAACATACTTAGGCAAAGCCTTAGTATGGGTAGCGGGATGTTTTGCAATAGCAACAATAGAGGTACCATTTACATCCTTTCTAAGCACATTAGTATTATCAATTGAAATATGCTTAGAAATGTTACCTAGGGGACATGAATGTGCCATGTGTCCCCTTTCCCGGCATGAATAGCATCTTCTCTTTGATTGAGCCTTTTCTTCATTGCTCATGTGATGCTTTTCATTGCCTTGCCTCTCATGAGTTACTTGAGCCTTCCTCTCAAGCTTGGTAGGACACCCCGAGGCGAAGTGTCCTATATCTTCACACTTGAAGCACTTGATGTGAGCCAAATTTCTTTTCTCAATTTGATTCTTGCTCATCATCTTGATATCTTGGATTTGCATTGGATGCCTTCCTCTTCCACCCCTTCTTGTTTTCTTCTTCATGATCATCAAGTCACCAACATCTTCATCATTGATCTTTACTTGAGCTTGGGGTATCTTCTTTTCATCTTGTGGCCTCATTTTTGGCTTCTTGGTTGGGCAAGACTTGGCAAGGTGACCCATCTCATGGCATTTAAAGCACACGAAATGAGATAGCTTCTTTTGTTCTTGCTTCTTCATTTTCTTGCCCTTGTTCTTGTTGAAGCCAATGCCACTCTTATCACCATAGCTTCTTTGAGTCTTTATCATGTGCTCAAATGTGACTTTTGAGTTGTAGCACCTCTCTAACTTGTTGCTCAATTTCTTTACTTCACTTTTGAGCTCATTGTTCTTCTTCAAAATGTTAGTCTCACAAGACGTAGAAAGTAGAACAAGCATATATATGTGAAGAACATGGCATATCTAATAAGTCATCACAAGAGGTGGATACATGCTTTCTCCCTACATCACATGGGTTAGTCACATTTTGCAATTGATCATTTGATCCATGTGATGAGCTCTCATTATTTTTAATTTTCTTTAAAAACATCTTAATGAGAGAAGCATGTTTTTCTAACAATTCCTCATGAGATGCAAGTACTTTCTCATGAGTCAACATTAGCTTCTCATGTGAAGATTTAAGATCATCAAGTAAGCTCTTATGTTCTTCATATGAGTTCTTTAGAAAAGAGTTTTCAATTTTCTAATTTCATTGTTTTAGCTTTCTCATTTTCTAAAGACGTGTTCATGCTAGCAAGTCTACTAACAAGCTCATCATATGAATCAACATGATCAATCACATTATCATTGATACCTTTGTGTCACCTAGTGACATGAAGCAATGTGATGTAGTGGATGGGCCTTGTAGTAGCATCATCAAGGCCCGAGCATGAACCAACGTTGTCACCATCAAGTGTGCTTGGGGTAGAAACATCACTTGCAACACTTGATGCATCATCACCATCCTTGTCAAGTGAACTTGTGGTAGATCGATCATCATCATCACTTGACCATGAGGTGGAGCAATCCTCCACAACCATCATGTTGTGGTCATGCTCAACATCATCATGTACAACCTCCTTGGGCTTGACATCATCGTCATCATTGGTGATAGCTCCATACTTTTCATTGAGATAGGCCCATATCTCATGAGCAGATTTGAGGTCCATGATCTTACCAAAGATGCTATCATCCAAAGATCTATACATGATGTTAGTAGCTTGGATGTCAAGATCTAGGCATTTCTCTTGTGCTTGAGTTAGATTATCTTCATCCAACACATGAGAAAAGCCTACATCTACCATCCACCACATTTGAGGGCAAATAAACTTAAAATTGCATATCATCCAATTTTTCCACCGTGCAAAGTGTGTGCCATCAAACATGTGAGGACAATCAACATCTAGTCCATATTCCGCCATCCTCTCGGGTCGGTGAAGACCACAAATGAGAGACCGGGCTCTGATACCAATTGAAGGGTCGAGATGGCGGACTAGAGGGGGGGTGAATAGTCCTTTCTAAAATAAACGTGTCGGCAAACCGAAACAAATGCGGAATTAAAACTATCGGTCTAGCCAAGACTACACCCCTCTATCTAAGTTCACAAGCACCTCACAAAGATCCTAAAAATGTAACTAAGGTGCTTTCCTTAGCAAGAGCTCTCCTAAACAATTCTAGAGCAAGGTCACACAAACCTATGCACTAGTACTTTAGCAAAGCCGGGGAGCTCCTACACAATTCTAGTAAGCAAAAGCACGAAGCCACCTATGCTCACTAGCAATGCTCAATAGCAAGGCAACTAATGCCAAACTAGAGAGCGCAAATTACTTAGCTACACAAACTAAGCAATATGACTAACAAGGTTACACAAACCAAATTAGCCACGCAACGGGAGCTACTTCTATGCTACACAAGCAAGAAGGTAACTAGCTAACTACACAAACAAACTAGTTACAAGAGCAACTTCACAAGCACAAATATATGAAAGTAAATACAAGCTTGTGAATCGAAAGCAAACCACCGAGAAGATGTACACAATGTTGACACGGTGGTTTTTCACCGAGGTTCACTTAGTTGCCACCAAGCTAGTCCCCGTTGTGGCGATACACCCACTTGATGGATCACGAGCTAATTGACTATCAAGAGTCAAACCCTCAGCGGGTGCCGCACATCCACTCTCAAGATGAGGATCCTCCAAGCCACGAGCTTTACTAGAGTTGCTCTTCGCGATCCCCGCGGGGTGAGCACAATCCCCCTCACAAATTCTCCTCCGGAGCCACGCACAATCTCCACGCGTGCTTCAACGGAGTCGCAAGCCACCAAGCCGTCTAGGAGGTGGCAACCTCCAAGAGTAACAAGCACCACCGGCTTGCAACACGATCACCTAGTGCCACTCGATGCAATCCTCTCGATGCAACGCACTAGAATCGCTCTCTCACTCGATCCGATGAACACTATCAAGCATGAGTGAGTTAGAGGGCTTCCAAGCACTACCACATAAGCCACCAAGGCCAAAGTGTGCTCAGCTGCCGGCCAAGGCCGGCCACAAGGTCTATTTATAACCCCACAGTCAAATAGAGCCGTTGCACACACTTGTCCGTTTTCTGCGGGAGCACCGGACGCGCCGGTCGTGACACACCGGACGCGCTCAACCGCGTCCGGTGCCCCTGCGACATCCACGTGTTCACCGAATTCAAATTCGTCCATTAGATCCACCAACGGTCACTGTGCGCCAACGGTCAAACGACCCACCGGACGCGCTGTTGCGAACCACCGGACGCGCCGGTGCGCACAGTACCCGCGCCCGCGAAGACAAGACCGGACGCGCTCCTCGCAACCACCGGACGCCACAGTAACCGCGTCCGGTGCGAGTCCAGTAAGCACCCTGGACCACCGGACGCGTCCGATGGTGTAGGACCGGACGCGCACCGCGTCCGATGACTTCGTGACTCGCTGTTCGCCAGACCGGACGCGCCGGTCCCGTGGGTCACCGGACGCGCCGGTGTCAAACCCTAGCCCGCGCGCCTGACGCCCGCGCTGCACTGACCGGACGCGCTGGTCCACAGTGACCGCGTCCGGTGCAGCGTCCGGTGCAGCGTCCGGTGCAGCGTCCGGTGCTGCGTCCGGTGCTGCGTCCGGTCACCTCTGTGACCGCGTTCGCCTCCGTTTCTTTTCCGACTTCCGGCGTAGTAGAAAATAGGCGTTTCACTTCTCCAAAAAGCGCCGAATCCCGCCTCGCAAGCTCGGCGGGAGGGAGAGAGGAACCCAAACCCTCTCTACCGCTCAAACTCCACCGCCTTCGCAAAAGTGCCAACACCAACAAGTGATCACCACCTTGTGCACGTGTGTTAGCATTTTCACAAACATTTTCTTCGAAGGAATTAGGCACTCAACTTGCCTCGCCACTCGATCCTAACACGTATGCAAAGTTAGATCGCTCAAGTGGCACTAGATGACCGATATGCAAACAAGTTTGCCCCTCTTAATAGTACGGCCATCTATCCTAAACCCGGTCATCAACTTCTCTACACACCTATGACCGGTGAAATGGAAATGCCCTAGGTTATACCTTTGCCTTGCGCATTCCACTCTATCTCCTCCGACGTTGATGCAACACATGCACCAACCAATCACCAAATGATATGATCCACTTCATATCATCACATGACCGTATTGGTTCATCGATCTTGACCTCACTTGCTCTTCACCGTTGCGTCGGTCCATCGGCGCCAAGTCTTGCTCAAGCTTCACCGCCTCGCGGTCCATCGCTCCAAAGCCTCCGACTTGCCCTTCACACTTGCAACCGGTCCATCAAGCCAAGCCTCATCTTGATCTTTGCCACCTTGGTCACATGACTCCATGTCATGTCTCATATGCAATGAGCTCCTTCATAACACAATCATCTGTGGACTAATTCCCTGTGTATCTCACATAAACACAATTAGTCCACCTAAGGTTGTCACTCAATTACCAAAACCAAACAAGGACCTTTCAGACTTCGTGTGCCTCACTTAGGAGCATTGTATCTCACTAACCAAGCCGAATTGGCTCACGACCCTATTGGCAATGTTGAAGCCCTCATGTAGCTCTACAACATTGCCAACATCAACCACGCCTGGTTCTCACTGGTTTGGGAGTTAATCGACGACGAAACTGCTCTGTCAGTCGAACGAAAACGACCTCCATTCAGTAAACGGCGACGCCATGCAGCCAGCTCGCGTCGTGGCGCTCGGGCAGAGCCCGGTGGCCGCGTGGCGCTCGTGCCCTGCCATCGCCTCCACGTCGCGAGCTCGCGCGCGTGAGTGAAGTGGGAGTCGACACCTCAGTCCCCATCACCCGCGCTCACTCTACTTCCTCCTCCCTCTCGCTCTGGCCGGGTTCACCGAGGCGGAGAATGAAGGCGCCATTGTCGCCGCAGCCCGCTCTGTGCTCGTGCAAGCTCATCGTCGCACCCCCGTCCTCCAAATCCCGTCCACCGCTCCACCCGAATCCCCTCCACCTCCTCCAACCGTGGCTTGACCGGATTGTGTCGAGGTGAGGGGGAATTTTGTTTTCCGCCACCGGAAGTCCTCGCCGGCGCACTGTCCGCGTGGCGGCTCACCGTGGCCAGCTCCCTACGGTCACCCTCCAGTCTTCCTGCTAAGTGTTCTGGGTTCCGGGGTGGGTAGAGCAGCCTAGGTGATGACGCTACCGGTTGGGAGGGCCGGCACACGCCGGAACACCGTCGTGCGCTGCCGCGCCATGGCCGCCGGTGCGGTGCTCACGCGGCCAGCGGCACTCACTCCACCTCTGTCCTCTTCCTTGGCGTGGAGGGGTCCGCCATGTCCTCAGCAAGCCGTAGTACACCTCACTTAGGTCCCTGGCCACCGGAGCTCGCCGGACCACCACCGGGTGCCGCCTCCGAGCCGCGGTCGCCATGGCCGTCGTAGTTAGGTTGGGATAGGGTCAGCCAAGTTGGGTCTGGTCGATGCGGAGGGTCACGGGGAAGCTGTTGGTGCTCTTCCCGTCGCCGGAAGTGCCGTCGTCGGCGAGCTTGAGCTCGCCGGAGTCGCGGCCTTCTTCCCCCTTCGCTCTTCTCTCTCTGACCTGCGGGCCCGCGCTGTCAGCACCCGCGCGCGCGCGGGATGGCTAAGCAGGCCGCGCGTGTGTCGCGGGCCGCGCGCGAGCGCCGTGGGCCGCGTCCTTTCCCGGGCCGGCCCAGTATAAAATGAGATCTTTTTCATTTTTATTTATTTTTGCTACAGAATTTTGGTTAAGTTGGAAAATGTAGATCTAGGGTTTTACTTGCTCAAAAATCATGAGATAAATTTTTTTAGGATCTGCATGAGGTGTAGTATTTTAGAAAAATATGAGTTTGCTATGTGATGTTTAGTTTTTGGGATATTTAAATAGGTCTTTGAAATGTGTTTTAAATCACATGCAAACTTGTTTAAATTATATCTTAAGTTTCAGGGTTCCAAAAATTATGAAATTTGGTGGGTAGGCTAATTTATACTTGCTCTAGCTCTGCTAAAAATTTGGACAGTAGTGCTTAAGTACTTTTCAAGTTATAATGCTATCTTGTTATTCTAGGAAATACTTAAATGAATATTAGTAATTTTTCTACATGTGCAATGTTCTTATAAATTTTTGGAGAATGTCTTGGTACCCTAGAGTGTCCAAGAAAATTAAGAAATCTGTTGTTTGACACTTTTGACTATGCTTTGTTATTTATACAAAAATCAGCCTTTTGGCTTGTGAATTTTATGTAGGAAGTTCCTGTGAATAAATTTAGTTCAAATTTTTACAGTAACCTCTTTGTGGGTCAAAGAGTCTCCTGTAATTTTTGTAGAATTTTTGGAACAGTTTACATATATGTTTGAAATTCCACTTAATTACTTAAGTAAATTAAGAAATGGGTTTAAATAAATGTTCTAGGTGGGCACACCTTACTTCTTGGTGTTTTTGTGACCTTTGTAAACTTGTAGTAGTATTAGTTTGGTCCTAGAGGATGTTTGCCACATAAATAAATATTTAATCTTTGCAATTTTAGGTTTTCTAAGACAGCTGATAGTATTTCTAGGTTTGACTTTGGAAAAAGGTGGTTGCTGGAAAACTTGTAAATACCAAGGTTGTAGTAAAATTGATAAATTAGCTTGTGTCAAAATTTGGGGGCATTTGGCTTAGTAGTTTGGGAGTTATTGCTGTTTAAAGTGTCAGTCCAGAATTGACTGCTCCCTGTTTAGAGAGGACAGATTCTGGAACTTGAGGAATTCGAAATGGAAAACTTAGGAATTAAGGGTTGAGGTCTGAAAATGACTTGTAGAGCAATTCATAAGCTTTCCAAATTGTCTTAGATCATATCTTTTGGAGTTGGGATTCTCCAGTATGTTAGAATCCTTGAGCTGCTGTCCAGAATATTTTACTGTGGTAACCTAAGTAATATTACTCTTGTATTGATAGGTGTTAGGGCCTTAACCGAAGAGGAACAACTATATCTTAGGTTGGGTAGATTAGGTAAGTACTTCTCCACCGAAGAAGAGATTTGCACGTACTAATAAAATAACTTGAATAGAGTATTTTATTCTGAAATGCATTTCATTCCAAGCATGTTGCACCCATTTATGCATCCATGGTATTTATTGTGCATTCATGCAATAGGTGTACCGGAGGGGGTAACTCTCTTCGAGTTCGAGCCTGTGATTCCGGAGGAAGTCCAGGACCAGGAGCAGCAGGAGCCCGAGGATCCAGCAGGCAAAGGAGTGCCCGCAGACGACCTTCCTGAGTGCCCAGACCACCGGCCCTCAACCTTTCTGAAAGGCAAGCCCCGGTGCATGCTGAACCTACTGATTTATAAATTAATCTTGAGTACTTTTAATTGTTTTCTGCATTAAGTTGTAGGAGTTATATGAAAACACTTGTTGCATTATATCTGTCCTTGTCCAGATATCGTACTTAATCCTATTTTAGGGTTAGGCCCGTGTCAATGCTTAGCCCTGCTTAGTACGGTAGAAGTCGGGTGATTTCCGGTCATCCGCGAGATGTAGGAAGGAGTCACGAGTGGCTTTATGGCTATCGTGGATGGAACCATGCTTAAAAATGAAATTGAGACCGGGCGGGAGTTCGATAGTACAGCCGCAAGACACTTCACGTCTTGGGTGTGGAGCTATGCCCGTCTGAGTCGTTTAAGGACCGATTCGCTGTACGTCCTTGAGTCATGTTGAACGCAGTCTAACACTTAGTTGGCCGGATAAGCCGTTCCGACCGCGAAGCCGAGTAATGTGATTCAGGCCGGGAATCGAATGGTAGGTTGCTTCTTGGAGGAGAGAAAGGATGTGCTTGGGGACATTAGCGTGAGACCAAGGGGGGGTTAGAGTCCCTATCACCTGGCAGAGTGTCGCCCTTGGGGTCGCGACATCATTCGGACCCGCGATTCCTGAATCATATGAAAAGGTGGCTTGTGCGACCCTGGCAGGGGCCTGCGCGGTGAGTGTTAGAAATACCCCTCCAGCTTGATAGGAATTCGATTCGAATTGCCGTCGCTCCCGGTTAGTGAGCACTTGACTTGAGCAGCGGCAACGTAGATCTCATTAAATGAACCGGTGGTTAAGGGAATGATACAATGTTGCCACAATTCATACCTGCTCTGGATATAATAATGATAATTGTTTGATTATTAATCAAGTGCATGTTTAGTATAGGTGTTAAGATAGATGACAGGTAAATGCTAAAAATAACTGCTAGTATAGGCTATAAGAGTTTAAATTACTTATGCCTTTATGCAAAATGTTATGTCAGCTAGCCTCTTGTGAAAGCCTTGCATAATCCTTGGTGTCATCTTATTTCTGGTTTTCGACGGGTAAGTCTAGCTGAGTACATTCCAGTACTCAGGGTTTATTCCCTCCTGTTGCAGATGATATGCTCTATCAAGGCTTCTGCAAAACTTGTCTCCACCCTGCGGGTGAAGAAGACTAGATCACTTGGGCGTGATCGTCTTTTATGTACTTTCCTCATGCTTTTGCGGGTTGTTGATCATCAAGACTGGCAGTAGTTAACAACTGGGGTGTGTTATGCTTCTGCTACTTTATAAACTTAGTTTGTAATAATTGCGACTCCGTGTGTGTGTAAACTTATTTCGGAACTACTTGTGAAATGTAACGTATGATGTTGTATGTTGAATGATGCGATCCTGGTTGTAAGCGAGTTGGTTTGAAATCCTTCGTGGTTTCGATTGACTACCGGGATTATATGGGCTCAAGTTCGAAAATTTGAGCTCTTCGGTGCTTGTTTTTGTACTTGTGCTCTTATAATTTGGTCGGTTTTGTTACACTGTGCGACCTTGGAGCAAGTGTCAGTGTGATGCCCAAGGCGATCTTCGATAAACTTCCACATGCAAAGCTCGATCCAACCTTGATGTGCCTACAGCTAGCGGACCAGTCACTCCGTTACCCTATGGGAATCACCGAGAATATTCCAGTCAAGATCAGAGAATTCTTCATACCAATCGACTTTGTGGTTCTGGACATGCAACCTGACTCAAGAGTGTCACTCATTCTTGGGAGACCCTTTTTGAGTACCTCAAATGCCCACATCGACGTCGGAATTGGAGAAGTCAAATTCAACATTGATGGACGAGAAGAGTGTTTTCCATTTAGACCAAGACCTGAGTTAAGCTCCACTACGAAGATGATAGATGAAGAAGGAGTCACACAGTCACCACTCACAGGGATGACTATGACCCCTGAAGAATAAATCCAGCTGGAGTAGTCCGATTCGGTGGACTTAAAAATCCCGAACCATCGCTGGGAGGTAACTCGATATTTATCTGCATTTAATTTTTGCATAGCATATTTACTTATTCATGCATAGAAAAAAATAATAAAATTAAATCTACTGGCATGATTATTAAATCCCCATATAATTAATATTTAACGAGCGTGAAAACCTCTAGTAAATAATAATCACTGTGGTGGCAGAAAAATATAAAAATACCATCATTAGAATTATAATTTTTCATAGATACATAAAAGTAATATTTCTTTGCATACTTGTGTGATTATACGGTATAAATACGGGAGACATACGGAACCATGGGATCCACCTCAATCACCTCACATCACTTCACATCACTTCACTCCACCACCTTCACTCTCCTCCATTCTTTTTCAACCACCACATCACATGGAGCGTCGGCAGGTGAAGGCATCTCTTAATCACGAAGCAAGGAAGTTAGTGGAGGAAGGGATGAATGAGTGGGCCCCACATGGGGGCCGGTCGTCCCCGCCACCAGGCCGGCCGACCTCCCTCTCTCGCGCCTATAAAAAGGCTGCTTCTCCCTCTACTCCACACATCGCAAAACACTCAGAAAAATATACCCCCAACTCGAAATTCTAAAATCCAAGTACGGTTTGAGAATTCTTAGTTTTTGAGTAGATTCTAGAAGTTCTTGAGTAGAGAGAAGTATTCTGAAATTTTTAGAGCCACATTGAGATAAGAATCAATAAGAGAGAAGTGTTAGAAGTTGTTTAGAAAATCATTTAGTAGGAGAAGTGCTGCCCGAATAATCTAAGTACTAGGAGAAGTCAAGATATAAAATTTCCAACTTGAACAACTGACTTCTGGACGACTGACTTTGGGATCACTGACTCCTAACTATATATTTATTCTAACCCCTCATTATTTTCACCAGTTGTGTTTGTGTTTATGTCTGTGTAACAGATGAGTGGACTCAAGAAAATACTTAGGAGTGCGGCTGGAGCATTCTCTTTTCGCAAGAGAACCCGCTCCTAGACCGGATCATCATCACGGGCTGGTTCTGACTTAGACATATCATCCGTGCCCTGGTCCTCGTCCGCTAGCCAGCCATAACACCATGTACTCCTTCAAGAGCGTCATATAAAGCTTCGCACCACCTAGGAGAAGGATCGAATGAGATTGTACAAAGATCATGAGTTCGAGCATACCCCAACCTTTGACCCCTACTTCTTACAAAAAAATAGACCACTTGGTCTATATGCCATGGAGACATTTTTGCTTGATTTGCAGAGACCGACTAGGGGAGTTGGAAGAAGTCTATCTGCCAAAATAACGAGAAACACTGTGCCTAGGTACATAGGGGAAGATGGTGCACCCCCTGCACTAGCTTTCACTCACTATTAAGGATTTGACCAACCAGGACAATCTGAACCGAGACACCGGGCATGGGAAGATCAAACTTCCTATGATCCGCCCATGCCAGAAGAAAACTGGGGGCAAGGTAATTTTTCTAATTATATTCCGTAGGAATACGAAGATTCGACGAACATCTAGAGAGGACACATGTCTTTCTCTGCGAGGGGAGTCCATGATGCAGCACCTACACCACCACCGTACTCATACCATGTCTCTCATAGCTACCCCGGGTACCAGACAGAGCAACACCCGCCTCATTCTCAGTCTTAGTCGTACCACCAGCCAGACTTCCAGAACTTTGATACCCGTCTCACTTATCTTGAGACAGGGCAATAAGGTATTATAAACACGCTACATCAGCATACACAGTGGCAGGAGAGCACGAGCAACACGCTTGGGGAGATGCGTGAACAAGGGACACAAACGTATGAAGGCCTCCTCTACTTCTTCGAGCAAATGGGTGTCGATTACCCGCCACCAGCACCACCTCAGTGACCGAAGTTGAGCCAGCTTGGGAGAGGACCCCCTCAGACAGTAAGTTTTTCTTACCTGTATTATTATTAGTATTAATATTAGTATTACTACTGTATCTAAAAAATAGGGAATATGATAAAAATACAAAAATATATATTAATATGTTTAGATTATTTTTCTTTGCGAGTCTTTTGAAATAAAAATAGAGTGTGTATGATTTTGTTTTTGTGTCAAATAAAAAAAACTTGAACTATCATAAATAGTTGCTTCATTTGTAATTATTCTGAAGTACCTAGCTTCATTTAAGAATTATTCTTCTGTTCCAAAAATATTCATTGCCAAATCTTTAAACCTGTGGAGGAATATGCTTGATCCAAAGCTTAGGTAGTTGGGAGATAAGAAGTAAAAGAGTTTTGAGCTACCATTTATCTTGTTCTAAATTTTAATGAAGTCCTGAAGAGTTCACTTTTGAAAAAAATTAAATTCACATGATGAGTCTTTGTATGACAGAGAGATTAAATTTCTACCACAGCCATACCTTTAGAGACCTGTCATACTCTTAAAATCAAGATCACGTACACTCCACTTAAATTTGCTGCTTCTACACTGAAAGTACGCAACAACATACCTTTCCATTTAGAACCACCATAAAAATATTTTACTCATACACTGGGAGTGAGCAACAAAAAACATGCCTTGTAGGATTTTTCCACCTATTCATATATTTCATAGCCTCAGTTATTATTGCTCCAAATGTTTATTGTTATTATCTCTCAATTGTTTCATGATAGACAAGAAGTCTGAACTTCAAAAAAATAATATATAATATATAGAGAGTAAAACATGGACAAGTGTCCTACCAAAACAATGGGTGCTAGACACTCGCCTCTCTAAAATAATAATAATAATAATAATAATAATAATAATAATAATAATAATAATAATAATAATAATAATAATAATAATAATATATTTATGCATAGCCAAGACTTTTTTTGTCTAAGTTCTTAAGTTTTAAGAGAGATCAATCTTTCTAAAAGGAGCAAGGTAGAATTAGGATTCATTATTACTTTCACCATATATTTAACCTATTCCTTGTATCCACACACATGCACATCTTGATTTGATTGTATGACTAGTTTCTCTAGATCCATTGTTTGACTTTACAATATATGTTTTGCAAGTATGTATGAGTGATCTCACCCATAAACTCCATATAAGCTTCTTAGTCATACGGTGAAAGAGAAGGCACAATGATATTCTGCCTTATTCCAAAATACTTTGAGAGAAGGCAAAACACCATCGTTGCCTTGGTAAGGAATTCCAATGTCACATATTGAGAGATTTGTAAGTGTCATACAATACAGACTCTGAGTTTTATTTCAAAAATATAATTAAAAACTTCAGGATGGAAATAGAGATACAAAATTTGAGACATTGTGCTTGACTTGATTACTTCTGTTTTCTGATTATCCAAAGCTCAAGTGAAAGTTAAAACCCCATGGCTAAGGAACTAGAGCAAATTTTCAAAATCTTTTTGAGGATAATTCTTTTTTAATGGCTTGTGTATTTTTGAAGGATGATAATTTGAAGTAACTTAGTTATCTCTGGATTTAGTTTTGCTAAGGGACTTGCAAAAGTTTAGCTTGGGGGAGTTGTTCACGGTAATTAACTATTATTTTAAACCGTCAATATAAGAGGAATAAATGATAAAAAGGATCATCACAGTAGGTTTAGAGGTTTAAACTAATAAATTCCATGAGTTTTGGTGATTCTATGTTTTTCAGGGGCTAAGCTGCATAATACAGAACTATCCTCCTTCCAAAGGAAGAAACCGAAGCAATCGGCCTAATCTCCATATCACGAATGTTGATAGGGATTCTAGAAGACCTAAACTGACTCCACGAGGCGACACGAGCCAACCTGCCACCAGGTGGGGCCGACCAGCCCTCCCCTGCGCCGCCTCGGCTCCTTCTCTTGCAAGATACCTATACCACCTCTAAGGATGCATCTAAACCCCACGCCAAGGTCGGTTTGATCCAAGGGCTGTGGTTCCATGCCCTGGGCTATATAAACAACCCCTAGGATCTCCTCTCGGGGAATCAGTTGAAGAATTAGATCATCTCTTCCTCATTTGTGAAGGCAAGGCTAGAAGTTAGGGTTTCCATAGAGAAAGAGAGTTAGAGTTCTAGTTTAAGTTTAGAGTGTAGTCTAGATTGATTCAAGTAGAGGCAAGCAACTGCTTGGGATCAGGATCATTCGTCGGAGACTTGGTAATTTTGTTGTAATCATCATTCGATTTTATGCTACTTCAATATATTTCTATATTTCAACTTCATTCTATTCTTGATATTGTTCTTATTCTACATCTTGATATGAATATGATTAGTAGAGAGTTTATGAATATGTTCGTAGAAAGCTTGATCCAATTCTGGATAGGATTGAGTGGGTGGCATATTGTAGGCGTGGTGCTTAGATTATGCTTGTCTGCGAATGCACTCTATGCTCCGGGCCATGTGGTAGATCGCGGGTGTGACATTCCTGCTGAGTCCTTTGTAGTCCACTCCTCGAGTATAGAACTTAGTAGAACGTGGTTATAGGGAAGAGATCATTACTCTGTTCTTGACTTTTCTCTCAGTAATATTCCTTATTCATAGATGACATGTTGATTATATCATAGATGATTGTGTATAGCTAGATTGATTAATAGACTGATTGAATAAGAAATACTTATGATTTACATCTCTAAATTAATCTCCATGACTACTTGACTTGAATAATGTTAACTCCCTCTTGTCTCTAGAATACCCATGATTATCATTTACCATTTATCTTATTTGTCTTACCCCTTTCATGACAAGTGATTAGTTGTTTTGATATTTATTATTGAGTAAATGCAAATGATTATCTCTACTGCCATTGTAACTATTTATATAGTCCCGTTTTGATTTTCCTTTCCTTGGTAAAATTATAAATAACGATACTTAGGAAAACCTGGGTAAAATGCTACAATGGGTGTATTTATCTGTGCGCTTGCAGATATATACTATAATATCTTTATTTAGCTAAATGGCATAAGTATAATACAACCACACTCTTGGTGTCATGTTGGGGATGACAACCTAACACAAGTAACATTAAGAAGTGTCAACAATCATGGTGGAGACCTAGTCCAAGTGAAGTTGGAGTCCATCTCGAATTCTAGGAGTAGTCCCACATATGGACTCTGTTTTCGATGATCTAGGTATCCATGGAAAGATAATTTGATAAGCTAACCAATGGCTTTGGATTCACTTCAAATTCATCCCAAGTCAACAGAAATCGTCGAAGCAAGTCACCGTCCACAATCTATCAGGGTGCTATGACACTGTCTTTTGGTCCATCAGACCGTGTATCGTCTTAGAGCCCATTAGGGAGCACGTCTAGGGGGTGACGCCCAAGACTCTAATTCGCAGCCGTCACTCTCGTTAGGGTTTGGGTTTTGTTGCGTTCTTGCTTCCTCGTGAAACAGACATCATTTGCTACAACTGTACCGCTAAGATCGCTTGCTGTGAACCAGGGCCCCTGTTCTTGATCTTGTTCGTCTGTGGCGATTAGTCCTTTCGAGTAAATACTAGGACTCCTCTTTAGATTCATAAGCCTCATATTTATTTGTAATTTCAGATTGCATTTATCCGTTCTTGCTTGTGTTCTCGATTCGCTTGCAGGAAAGCCTTCTCGACGAGGTCAATCGCGTTGCGCGTGGTTGATAACCAACAAAGCAGTGATGTAACGGTTATGGGGTCCGAATCAGTCTTAGTTCGAAGCCTATATCGTGAAAGTCGAGTCTCCACCAATCGACGCTATCTTACCTATCGAAAGATTGGGCCTTATCTACATCAAGAATGGAGAAAAGAGAACCCACCATCTCTTGCTTTATTGTTGTGGTGACCTTTGTTGCGTAACATTCTCTGCAAGTTCTTTTTGAACTGTTGGGGAAGTCATCTTGGCATCTTTTTGGGACATATCTCATCAAATGCAAGCTTTACTCATTCATTTATTTCTTTATACCAATCAAGAAACTCTAGAAAATTTCCCCTATTTAAAGAAGCAAGGGATTATTCATCATGTTCGCGGATCGGAATGGTTCACCTTGCAATGTGGGTAAACTCACAATACCAAGTGAAGTATCTAACCGAGTTTCATACTTGATTAGTGCATCTTTTATATATTTTAGCCTTATGTTTTACACTTATTCTTTGATTGTTGAAATCTTCATATGTTGTCTTACACCAGTTAAAGGGCCATATATGCATTCTTCCAATTCTTAAATCTCAATGTTGTAAAAACATCATATCCAAATTTTCTATCCATTAGATCATACTTGAAAAGATAACGATCAAAGCAATAAACCCTATCCTGACTTTAGAGGCGATTCTAACAATAAAAGATAACGATCCGCTTCTAAAAATGTTTCTCAAGCTGGCCCGTCTCTAAAAATTGATTTTAGAGGCGTTTGAGATTTACAACCGTCTCTAAAAATGTTCGGTAATCGGATCTAGAGCCACCTCTAGAAATCGATTTCTAGAGATGATTGGATCCTGGAAATCGATTTCTAGAGGCGGTTGAATCTAAAGTTGTCTAAAAAATAGGTTTAGCATAGTAAAATTCATAATTTTTTTTAAAAATAAAGTCCAATATAGACAAACTTTACATCAAAGTGTTGTATAAGTAGAAGATATTTGCATCTTTGTAGTTAACAACTTTTTTATTTAAAATTATTTAAATCCCCGCCTACCACCCTATGACAGCTAGCCGTCTCGGTAGATAGGCACCCAAGATTGGGACATATCTCATCAAATGCAAGCTTTACTTATTCATTTATTTATTTATACCAATCAAGAAACTCTAGAAAATTTCTCCTGTTCAAAGAAGCAAGGGTTTGTTGGTGGCGACTGACGTCTTGTCACACGTGTTGGTGACTGAGAGTCCATGCTGAAACAGCGAACAGAATCGGTGGTTGTCAAAAAGATGGGCCAAAGGAGGGCACAGTTCAACGCGACAGTAACTAAGCTGATGTTGAGTGTGTGACAGTGTGAGAGAAGGAAAGAGACAGCTAGCTAGCTAGCCTCCCTCTATGTATTCTTTTTTAGTTGGGATCATATCTGTTTCAAGAAAGGACCTAGCTAGCTAGCTAGGGAATGGTAGATCGGGACGATCCCATTTCAACAGGACAACAATCAGCACAAGTTTCAGATAATTAGCATTTCATCATTGTTCCGAAGAAGTCTCAACGAGGTTGCCCATGCAAAATTCAAATTTTGGAGATGTTCCATTGCTGATTTTTTTATATATATAGAACAAAGGCTTCCATTGCTGATTTGGAGAAATTTTATGGCATGCAGTAGACGCTTGTTTAGTTGGCTACCTTGAAAGATTTATGTACCTCCTATAGTACTATAGAGTACTGGCGACCCCTTGGATTTGGATCAGGTCAGGTGTCGGCAACATACATGATCCTCCTGCCTCTATCGATGAATCATGAGATCGAATCTCTCATGATTGCGTTGCCGTTGCCCGGGTTCGGGGCTCTTACATGCACACGGCCGCCGGCCGGTCATTGTGCATGCAACTGAGATGTCGATTTCAGTCTCAGAGCTACAGCGTCTAGCAGCTCATCAACTGGACCCACAAGTACCAAGTCCTAGTACTACCGGCCGTGCCGACTAGCATATCATGGATCAATGATTGCATTAATTGGTCCGACGCGAGCTCAGTAGTCGTCGGCCTTGTTTAGTTCCCAAATTTCTCCCCAAATTTCACTATGCAAAAAGAAGATTCCCTGTCACATCGAAATACCGGCACATATATGGAGTACTAAATATAGATGAAATCAAAAACTAATTATACAGTTTTATTGTACTTTGCGAGACGAACATTTTGAGCCTAATTAATCAATGTTTGGATAATTTTTACCAAATAAAAACAAAAACGCTACAGTAGCGAATAGTGATTTGGCAGCCCCTAATTTGGGAATCTAAACACGGCCGTCGTCGTCGTCGTCACTGGCCGGTCACATCGACGCCGTCCTGACCCAATGATTGGAATCGGATCTTTGCAGGCAGGGAGTCTGTGCATCGACCTCGATCGATCTCACTTCTCACGCTTGCCTTGCCTTGCTCGGCCAGATCCATGCACTTGCAGTTGCAGTGGACCTCCGGCCGCCGCAGGGGAGGCGGATCGATCCATGCTCGGTCGTCGGGTACAGCTAGATCGGTCGACCTCTTTGCTGCTGCTGCTGCTGCTCGTTGCTGTTGCTGTGATTGCCTCTCTGCAGCCTCTGCTGGTTGCCGGACGGCCGGCGCGCCGCCGCACATACGGACACACAGTGCAAGGGCCGGCGCGCGCGGCTAATAAGCCCCAGCAGCTCACGGCGATACATTCCATGGAGCCATTTGGTCAAAATATATATCGTGCATCCATCAAATCATCGCTGATCTGTCATCTTCCATCTTGTAGCCAGTACGTACGTGCTCGCCGCCACAACTCAAATCCATCGCCCAAACGATCACTAGCTAGCAAGCTGGCTCGCGGCTGAATATATGCTACACGGCCGACACCTGACCTGATAATGTTTTACTGTATATATAGGCGATCGATCACCTCGGATCCTTTTTGACCTGATATCTCCTTGTCAGGTGATCAGCACCATAAGTCTCACAAGGACAATGCTACAATCCTACTTGCTGTTCCTGCTCTAGTCAGCTAGGGAGGTATAAATTAAGTCACCTCCGAATTGAAGGCAACTGAACTGAGACTCAAACTAAACCCATAGCATCTACAATCCTAATATGAAATTTTGCCTAAAAACACAGCTCGAATTGTGCCTGTTTGGTTCCAGCCACAATTTGTCATAACTAACCTTAGGTAAGTGTGGCTACAACTTTTAGAGCCACATTTTGTTATGCCTAAGAGAATCTTGCAACATTTTTTTTTACTCTATGACATATGTAGCCAAAATAAAAATCTTGCCTAAGTTTGATTGTCAAATAAATACTTACCAATTTGGTCAAACTTGCATAAGCTAAAGTGTGGCTAGCAACCAAAGACCAACTAGTTGTAGCAAAGATTGTATTCTAGATTTTTTTTATTATTACTATTCCTACTAGTCCATCGACAGATGCTTCCATACATACTAGAATCTTACAAGATACATTCAAATAATATTTTTTATATTAATCAATTTGTAAGTTTTATTTTTATTTATTTTCTAACACAATATGCTCATAGACACTAAAATTTCTATTCAATTATGGTAAACATATTAATTATTGATTCATCATAAGTTTTTTCATCCACGCATACATAATTATTGCTGTAGCACCACATGTCCAAAAACTGCTTATATGGTCCATCTCCGCATGTGGAATAGGCCCGTATATACGTAGCACCTCGCTTACACTTTCGTCCTCACTTCGTTTAAAAGGGTTAATCCGAAGGTGCTACGTTTGGAATGATAAGGCTTATAAGCTGGCCCTCACCCTCCTAGACTTCCAAGGTGGTACTAAACCCACCAACCAAACCACACATAAGTAACTTGGGCCACATGAGCCAACTTTACCACTGCTACAGGTAGGGATGAAAACGGTACGGATATTTTTCGACCGTATTCGAGACCGAATCCGTTTAGAGGGGTTTTAATCCGTCCGTATCCGAGTCCGAATATTTAACATCCGATACCGTATTCGTATCCGAATATTTAAATCACATATTTATGATGTCGATATCCAATCATATCATATCCGGTATTTTTTATACTATCCGTATTCGAATCCGAATCCGGACATAAATATGAAAACAAATACGATATCAGTGATATCCGTCCGTATCCGATCCGTTTTCATCCCTAGCTACAGGCTACTAATGGGCTGGAGTGTTACAATTTCCCTCTTCTATGTATCTTTAATATGCATTGAGTTGGAAGTCATCGCTTAAGTTATGATACATGTTGTTGTAGTCCATGTCTTGTGATGCCATGAATCTAAATTTTGAACTTATTAGTTGCTATTTTTATGCTCAACTTATGTTGAACCTTATGTTTATGTTGTTTTTTATAACGATAGAGGTGGGTAATTGTTTTAAAAACAAAATAGATCCAATAGCTATTATTATCAATGGTTATTAAACTCTACTAAATTGGTGCTCATGCCTTTCTATATTTTGTGATAATTTCTAGGATTTACATTTTTGTCTATTCCATCTCATGAGGATTACCATGAATGCTCCTTTGGGACCTCCATTTAGTAATATTAAGATATATTGTCCATTGTGCAGCTTCGATACGTATTTAGTAATAAGGTTAAGTTATATGAGCTCTTGTTGCCATTTTTGTAGCATCATGATTCTGCATTTAAGCTTTTGCAATTTTTTGTCCATGTTGAAACTCTAGTGCTTATTGTATATTTTATTCATTTTTTTGTATTTTATTAAAAAATTTTGTAACAGACTACACTTCTTAGGTATTAAAATGGTAAGAAAAAATCGTTTTAGCCAACACCGTGGGACTTAGGAGGTGATTTTCCTATTCTGAAGAATTATATTTATAGTAGTGTTGATTTATAAAAACATAGAGCACTCAAAACTAATTTACTATTACTAAGTCAAAATATGTAGTTAATTAATGTAAAATGGAATACTAATATCATAGTTAAATGCAAAAAAAGGTCCATTAACTTATGCAGATTTCAGTTAGGTCCATCAACTCTAAAAGTTGATTTTTGGGTCCATAAAATTTTTAAGTGGTTCACCATGGGTTCATATATACCCCTTCGTTTGGTCCTTAGATTGAACTTCTAAGTCCACAAGCTTTTGAAGTGGTTCACCGGAAGTCTATATATATCCCTTCTTTTGGCCTTTAGATCTGATGTGGCATGTGGAGTCAACAGCCTGCATGACATGAAATTTGCAATTAGCCCTTCCTTCGACCCATCTCATTTCTTGCTTCGATCCCTGAGTGCGCAAGATGGAGAGAGCAAGCACCGGCAAGCAGCACAAGCACAGGTGACGGTGGCATACAACAAAGGCCTGGTGGCGCAAGGCATAGGGTTGCAGGGGCGCATTGCGAAGACGTGGTGGCGCGCGTGTCCCATGAGTCATCTCCTTCCTCTTATTTTCCCCAAACCAACATAGGCATATGTATGGTGGGGAGAGGCCGATTCAGCGAAAGGAGCACTCACTCGACTAAAATGGATGGGACCGCGAGCTTCATACTCACCCGTGCACCCGAGGGTGAGTTTAATTTGTCCTGTGGAGGGCTAGCAACAGGTCGGCCATGAGCATGCTCATCTGGCGATCAATGACAGGCAGAAGGTAGAAGATAGCGATGAATGGTGGGTCAGCCATTGACTAGCCTCGAATGCATGCATAGGGGGGCGAGGATGTGGGGACTATGGCAGACTCAATTGTGCACTCGTTGAAGCAAAGATGGCCTACACCGATGGGAACGACGGCATACGCTTGCTTAAATCTCTACCACGACAGATGCAGTACAATGGGTTGGGAGCTCCAACACGGTTTCTATGTGTCCAACGAGCATAAAGGCTAGAGGAGGTAGAGGCGGACTCACTAGAGCTCATTTCTAGGACAGAGATGAAGCATAAGGCGAGGAATAGCGGTTATAGTAGGAGCTCGGTGACCGGTAATGGTGGTGGTGAGAACTGGAGCAGAGATAGAGTAGAGGCACATATACCAGGATTGAGGGAGTGGAAAATAGGGTAGCACAGTCAAAGGATAAGTATAAGCTCGACAAATTTCATGCCATGATGGTCGATGACTCCAGATGTTACGTCAAATCTAAGGGCCAAATGAAGGGTATGGACCTTTGCTGAACCATTTAAAAAGTTTATAGACCCAGAAGTTCAATCTAAAAGACAAACGAAGGGGTACAAACCTGTCGTGAACCAATTTAAAAGTTTATGACCTGAAAATCAACTTTTAGAGTTAATTGACCTAACTGAAACCCCGCATGAATTAATAGACCCCTGATGCATTTAACTCTTAATATAGTAATTGTTGACACTAGATATGGCAAACAGATAAATCCACAAGCGCGTGGATGTCAATGTAGCTTTCACCCGGGAGTATTCCAAGGTATCGAATTTTCACGAGAAACGCGAAGTGGACTAGTTAAGAACTAAGAGTGTCCAAGGGTAGAAGTAATAGGTAGAAAGGATATATGTGGTTTCTATGAACTAAGGCAAGACTAAAGAAGACTATATCACAGTTGTTTACTTCGGGGCACAGCCCGCCTAGCAACCAGGAGGGACAACTAGACAAGGTCTGCCATGAGCCCTACGATTTAATAACTATACCTATCATGGTGGAATATAGAGGATGGACAGGGCTATCACCACCTGCCACCTACCACAATCTATCCGGAGGCCTAGCCGTAAACACAGATAAGCTATAGCCCAAGCACCATGCTTAATCTATAAACTTACTACTCTAATCCTACGTACGATGGAACAAGATCAGAGCACTCTAACTAAGTGGTGAAATCAGTAAACATAATAATATAAATAATACTTAAGTAATGCAGAAGAGCAGAGTTACCATAGAAAATGCTGGACTTCACTTGAAGAAGAGCTTCATCCACCGAAGCACAAGTGGAGATGATGCTGACAGCCCTGGCTCCACCCCAAGCTTCTCCTCACTCTCTCCCTATCTTCTACTTCTAAGTAGTAGAGCTACAAAGCTTCGCCTAGCTACTACTCTCACTCGGAGTAATGGAATGAGATGGTGTATTTACA
Organism: Saccharum hybrid cultivar R570; assembly: GCA_038087645.1. NCBI lineage: Eukaryota > Viridiplantae > Streptophyta > Magnoliopsida > Poales > Poaceae > Saccharum > Saccharum hybrid cultivar. Next base: position 221,872 of record JAQSUU010000191.1, on the reverse strand, counting down.
AATAAGGGAGAGGGGTCCTATTTATAGCTTGATGTGGAGTAGGGGCTACTCCATCGCCACGTCAGCGATCCGCGTGATCATCCTTCTCCACCCTTGGATGCAACCGACCTTGAACCGCCATAAATGGACGCATGACATTGCTCCACTTGTGCTAGTGTGCATGTTGTCCAAAGATGAGGCAGTTTGGTGAAAATGGGCCGCCGGCTGGAGTGACTTTAGCCCTTTTCCATCGATCTTAAGTCGGTTCACTTCATCTATGGTCCTCCAGTGCATGTGTATGAAGTTTGGTGCAAATTAGAATTTCCTTCCTCCGGATATGGACATATCTTTGCTTATGTTGGATTGGACCACTTTGTCCGAGCTTTTTTGAACCCCCATGTGATCCAATGTGATGAACAAGGTTTCCCATGGGCTCCTAGGTGAGTGTAGAGGCCCTAGACCAAGTTTGGTGGCCATTGGACACAAGTCCAGGCTGGCTAGCCTCCATCCACGCCGCCCAGTGCCCCCTATGCCCAAGTCCAGTCCGGCCCGTCTTGCGATCTTCCGGAAGACATAACTTTGTCATCCGGACTTCGAATTGGGTGAAACCAAAACTCGATTTCGTGTATCTCGACGAGCTCTTCGACATGGTGCAGTCAAAATGAGCATTTGATGAAGTGTTTTTGCATGTATGTAGCCTTCTTGCTCCTACACTCACATAGTCATCACAACGTGTGGAAATAGTTAGAAATAAGCCCTATGACTATCGTTTATGTCATTTATATCACCAATTTGGGCATAGTTGATGGTCTAAAATGAGGTGTTAAGGACTGTCATCAGTAATAAAGTGTCATTTTCATTGATTTGTGTTATGTTAAGGGAACATTTCTCTAAGCTTCATAGAGTATTAAAATAAGTAGTATCCTAATGTATGCATGTTACTTAGTCTACATGTTGGCATAGACCACTGTGAAGCACCACAGTTTGTGCATCTCTAGTAACATGATTTTTGTGTGCATACAATTCTTAGAATTCAAACTCATGACCTCTTGCCTCATGAGATCCCTCCCCACCCACACACATCGTACTATCGCTATGACCAAGTACATGATGCTATATTGTTGAATATTTCAGGGGAGACACTAGTGCCCGAACGTCCGGCCCCAAGAGGCATCTGGACGCAGCTCCCACCTAGCCTGTAAAATTATCTAGTTCCACCCATAACTCCCACCCAGCCTAAAAATTATCTGGTTCCACCCGTAACAGAGGGGACAGCCCATGCCCCTGCCGCCATCCCCCTCCGCTTCCCACTCCTCCGCTTCGCACGCGCATGCACGATGGCAGGTGGGTCCCATACAACATGTGTAACACCAGATCTACTTTTACAACATCCAGATGAAATACTTGCAACATGCGTCTGAAATAGATGAAACAGTCAAAACATATACTTGAAACATACATGTATAGCCATTGTAACATGTGCAACATCTCTATTTTTGCAACACCGACATAAAACACTCACAACATACCTCTAAAACATCTGAAATACTTAAAATATACGTTAGCAATATGCGCTTTCAGCGTAATATCTCCTTGTTGTTTGGGAATGGAGGCTCGTCAGTGCGTGCAGTTCACCGGTGTAGAGCTTGCCGATGACGCGGAGCTTGCCGCTCCAGTGGAGAAGGACACGACAAGTCTGGTAGAGAAGACCGCGGCAGGTCCACGCGCTCTAGAAGCCCCGTGGTGTGTGAGAGGCGCGGTGGAGAGAGAAAGACAGGCTGATGTGGTCTGGCGCGGTGGAGATGCCGGCTAGCAGAGCGGAGGGGCTATGGAGAAAGGGAGGCACGGTGGAGAGTGTGGTCGCTGAGGTGGCACGGGCGCACGGTGGAGAGTACGGTCGCTGAGGCGGCGTGGGCGTGCGGCGGCGCTTCGTGAGGTGAGTTTTTTTTAATGGTTGGGGGCGAGTGCGAGTGGATGAGCAGATAGGAATTACTATCGAGGGCGTTCCTTGGGCTAGCATGGGTGGCCCACCATCAGGAGCATCCGTCCGCCGGACGCCTCACTATGCCAAAACAACACAAAGGAGACACCTTCATCAGTGACCTACAATTAACACACGTCACTAATTTTAGTTCAGTGACTCATATAAACGGAACGTGTCACTGATTAGACATCGCCCATGGTCAGAAAACAAAATGCGTCACTAATGGTAAGTTACTAGAGACTCTCCATAACATCACGTGTCACTCCTGTTACAGGCGACTCGTTGGACTAAAACGCATCACTCCTGAAAAATCTTGGACCCAAAAAAAGTATCAAACACGCTGAACTGAGGAGTTGAGTCCGGCTCCGCCAGTCCATGCCTCGCCCCCTGAGGCCCTCACCCTGCCACCCGCCTGTCCTCTCTCTCGCATCCTTTCCCCACAGCACCCTGCCCCGTCAGCCGCCACCCCCTAGTCCGCCCCTTTTCCACCCGCCACCGCCACCTCTCTCATCTCTTCCTCCGCCCACCACTGCCACCTCTCACATCTCTTCCTCCACCGACACCACTCCTCTTCCGCTACTACTATCTCTCTCTTCCTCCTCTAGATCTAGCCGGAGCCACCACCTCTTGTGGTAAGGATAATCGGCACATGCAGGGGTGGCTCCAAGTGGTGCTAGCGGGGTGGCTCCGGGCGGCGCTAGCGGGGGTCCTTACCTGCGGTAGCGCGTGTGCCCCCAGCCCGTATCGGTGACAGTGTGAAACCCCCTCCAGCGACGGCGCAACACCCTACCAGCGATGGCGCATGGGCCCCGTCCACCGGCGGTGATGAGCACCTCCTCCTCCCCTCCCTGCTCCCAGCAGCAGCTAGCTTCTACTCATATGGAGTCATCCAGACCACCGGCGCAGAGTACTTTCTTCAAGCCAGACTTTGTCTTCAGCGCACATGCCTAGCAGGTGTTTGACGCAATGGTTTACCAGCGGGTGCGGGCGTGAGAGAGGAGGGAAGGGGGCGCTAGCGGCTTGGCTCTCGTGAGGAGATGGCGCAGGTAGTGGAGGAGCGGTACCGGCAGATGCCCTTCATCACGCACTCCTACCTCACCGCTACCATCGTCACCACCGTAGGCTGCACCCTTGATGTACCGGCTTTCCTTCCCTCCCTCTCTCCCATGATTAGGAGATGCTTCTCTCTCACCCCTATTTTCTAGGATATGTAATCTCTTTTTAGTTGGCTGGCCCAGCTATGCAGATCATTTTGCCGTATCACCTGTACCTCACCCGAAGCTTGTCATGCAGCACTACGAGATCTGGTGCCTCGTTACCAACTTCCTGTACTTCCGCAAGATGGGTATGTGCTCCTTGCCTCTATCCTAGCCTCCAAGTGCGACCTGATGTGATGTGCCAACTATATGTTGTGTGGTGTGGATAGCTAGATAGGGGTGGTGGTTGTAGAGGATACTTGTTTTTAAATGTGAGCAGAGGTTTTAGATTTTCTATGTAAATGCCACTCCATTCGCCACCCTATACATCTATAGGTTGTTTAAGGAGTGGTAATTTAATTTATTCTATGCTTGGCTGTGAAAACCAGTAACCGATAGTTGTAAACTCAACTTCCAAGCTCTACTGCTATAGAGTAAATTGGAGAAGTATCTTCCCCTGCACCGTTGAGCCTGTTTATGTGAACCTGATTCAGTGTCATCAATCTTAGTTGTGCCACAATCCACATGGGCTGCTTTAGGAAGCATTCCTTATGACTAAGTTGGGTGTGCACAGTTTACAGATTCTTATTTATGATTTAAGATTTGTTAGCTAACCACTTTAATTGCCACAAGAGGTCATTAAATGAATTCAGAGACTAGACAAAACCACTGGTTTGCATCTGAATATTCAAACATCTAGAACCGGTGACTCTAGACACAATGCTAGTTTGTATGCAGGAAATGCTTATATTCTTGGCTTATTGCATGTTTGCACTTGCACCATTCCATACTTGCAATTACTGTTAGATTGCTTACTGCTTATTTGCATCTCAAGTGTTGTACCCTTATAATAAAAACTTACTCTCTTTCTTTTTACATGCTCTTGTTTGGTGCTACTGTCCTAATTGGCATTGTTCTGACCGGAGGGATGATACCTTACATTTCAAAGAGTTTTGCCAGAATTCTGTTCTTGAGCAATTCATTGATGTTTATGACGGTACGGGATTACCAGCGCTTATAATTGTAAATAAAAATGTCTGAATGTAATAGTAGGGCATGTTGAGAAAGTCTTACATTGGTAACTCTGACTTCTGATATGGCATGGCAGGTTTATGCCTGGAGCAAGCACAACCCTTTCATCCATATGAGCTTTCTGGGCCTGTTCACCTTTACGGCTGCTTACTTACCATGGTAAGTGTTCTTTTGACCTGTCTCTTGAATCCCACATCAGCCTACCAGATTCACGTTAAGTTATTTTTCTGGTGAACATATGTGTATCACACCAATCATCTTTCTTATGCGGTTATGTCTGAATGTTTCATGACATCTTAAATGTACATTTCTGTTGGTTGCACATCCTTATATGTATTCAAGGGAAATGCAGTACTTAGTGGCATGGTTTTTAAGAACCATCATTCTGTATTTGGGAGGGCCACATGACATAAATCTCACATTTATTTTTTAGGCTCTATTTTTTCTTTGTCCAATGATCTAACATATGATGGACTTTCCTAAGAACCTATGGCATATAGATGTTTTTTACTAACTTGAATGCTCTGCTTCTTTTGTTTTGATTTACTAACTTCACAATATCAGTAACTTAGGTTTTGGCATGGAAGGAATGGCCTATTTTAACGCACTAAAATTGTATTAAAATTTGTAGGAAGAAACTATTATTTCCTTTGCTCTGTTGTCATTTTATTCAAGCGATGCCTACTTGAGGTGTGAAATAAATGAATATTGTAACCTCTTAATTCATGTGATTGGACCATTGATGAGGAATAGATGTTCACAAAATACATATGAGAAATGTTTCTATTTGCCTAAATGAACAATAAGTTTCAGGTTGGGAGGAATTGTGAAACATGTGATCACTATTAATTTTTGTTCTTAAAGAAGGCTTTGTGATTTTCTTTAATTAGATTATTTGGGAGTGAATGATCAGTGTGGTGAAATTGATCTCCAACTAAGCAAAACATGGCCATTATCTTGATTGTTTTATCTTGAATTGCAGGTCCTTTTGGGCTTCTCTATCCTCGTTGGGAGCAGCACATGGGTGGATCTCTTGATATGTTTCTTCTAGTTCAGATGAATTTGTTGGAAAAAAAAATCTTTTTCTAAGGAGTTGTTTTTTCCTTGGTGCAACTTTTTAATTAAGAGTTATAGTTCTGTCCTATCCTCAAATGTTTATCTTGCAAGTACATCCAATTATAAAAAATATCCATCTGTTATAACAGATAGAGTGACTGACTATAAATGATACTTTTTGGCAGTATTTTCTAGATGTGCTCAAGTGTTTTAAATTTTTAGTTGACCATAATATAAATCTGCAGTTGTTGCCTATTCTATTATTTTGCTCTTTGACGGTTACATTCTTCTGAATGAGTGCAGTTTCAGTTGCCCCCTTTTTTCTGCTAATTTGACTACAAATTGAGGCACAATTGACATCCTTGCCGACTAGGTTAGTGTACTAACTACCATAAGTTCCATAGTAACTCCATTCATACCTATTTTTTCCCATTGTCACAGCTCAAGTAAGGGTTCTATAGTAGGTAGTTTCGGAATAAAAGACTAGAAACTAGAAACTGAGCAATCTACAGGTACCTTCACCTTGACATGCTTCTCTAACACTAGTCTTTGGTACACTGCAATTGGATGTGCACTGAAGTCAATTAGTTTACAGGTTCGCCATTGGATTGCTCTCCAATTTCCAATTAATCTGCTGTTATGCTATCCTTTAGCACTCTGGTCAATTTAATTAGTTGTCACTGACTGGTCAATTTAACTCTGCTCATTCTATGCCATTGCCTGTCCAAAGCTCCAGGGCATCCCGTTAATAAAAAAAGAGCATGAAATTTGCATGCGTAGCACCTGATCAATTATGTGGTCATTGTAGCTCTAGTTCAGCGGTAATTCTTGTCTTTGCCAAGTCATTCCAGGTAGTAGATGCAGTTAGCTTGATATAGACTATTTATAATTTTCAACACACAAAGCAATAAGTTGATTTTAATTTGGGGCTGCTCATTGTTGTTCAGACATCATTTTTACCTCAACATCAAGTGAACCTGGTAGTAGTCATGATGGTTCAGATTATAAATGAGTACACCTATATTATTTATAGGCTGCGCAGACGTATTTTGCAGCATAGAATAGTCCCTTTTACAACCAATTTTCTGGTGCTATTCATGAGTCTTACATCGTAACTAGTTCACATGTAACTATGATCAGTACCTTTTTTTGTCCATTTATCTTGAATGTTAGAATGTTTTAGTGAAACCATTTTTTCTCTCATCTCTCATTTTGGAAAATTTCAATTGAACCTGCTTTTTTTGTTTATGTTTTTCTTTTTCTTTTCCAGGGAGACATGGCAGTGGCAAAGTTGTGAGTGACACCTGACAGATGATGACCATTGGTGAATTTGGTAAATTCATGTTGTAGTAGTAAACATGTGTAGGATGTCTAGGGTTTTAAGTCTCTATCTCCATATTGTAAACATGTTATGGTAGCCACTAGGGAGTAGGGACTAGATAAACAAATCTGTGTAGTTGTAATTGCTAAATTCAGCATACATGTTCTGGTAGGCTTAGTTCTGTAGACCTGAGTAGCTTTTGTGTTGTTTAATGCAAGCATGGTCTGGTTGTATATAAAGGCCCAGACCAAGTTTTATATATATATAAATAGTCATCAGTGACGTGTCTAGCCAAAATGAGTCTCTGGCGAGATCTTACTTAGAGACGCGTTTTAGCTATACGCGTCACTGCTATCTCACATCAGAGACGCGTTTTGGCTATATGCGTCAATGCTATCTCACATCAGTAACGCGTTTTGGCTGTACGCGTCACTGCGATATCACATCAGTGACGCGTGCTTACTACACGCGTCACTGCTGACCAACATTAGTAACGCATTTTTACGCGTCACTAAACTTTTCACATCATAGACGCAACAAAAGTGACGCGTGCTTTCCATGTCACTAATGACTGTTTAGACGCGTCACTAATCTGCTTTTCTGGCATAGTGCCCCATGCCCAGAATTTCCTATATTTCAACCTCTAAACGGTCTCAAATATATATATAAAAAAACTAACCACCTTTTAAAGCAGCAGTGACAAAAAATCCTTGGTGAAACCAAAACATCATTGTTAACATTGTCATGTTATATATAACACCGTCAATCGAAAGACATCTTCTCGGCTGAAGTCTGAGAAGCGTGACAAAATTTTGGTCGAAGTCATGACAGTGTCAGCTGCTTTAGATTTCCATTTGTACGTACCTCATCGTCATTATTAGGACCACTAGAACACTTGCAGTTGCGAAATCGTTTTCACGCAATTGATGATGACAAAAGGTTCCTTGTGTTAGATTCAGGGGAGCATTTGTACGACGCTGGTGATGTGGGTGTAGGTACGGGATGGAATAAGGGCCTTTTGTACGGGCTTCACTTGGACGTCTCAGGTCAGGTGCTGCCCAAGTGCCAATCACACACTACGGACTTGGTTAATGGTTACACCTGCAGCACGTAGGTGAATTTTGCAGTCAATTTCCCAATGCTCAAGATTCCACATACTAGTCTCATCTTTGCCGCCGAGCTATCAAGAAAAAATCTATCTATCTATCTACGAATCTTATCTGTCTATATGTCTACCGGACCCAAAAAAATCTATCTATAGTTTATATGCCTGGAGCATCAATGTACACCTGTGATTACCCACTGCCACTGGCTGCGTCCTGTCCTCTCAACCCTGTCAATTACTAGCACAGCATTTCACCATATGAAAGATCAGTAATGGCCACCAAACAGTTTCGCATGGCGGCAGCTTATTCTGGCACTTCCATGCATGAACAGCCACTCCGATCCATCACTAGTCACTACCCGGTGGCGCTGGCCCTGGCGCCTACTATATAAGAGCGCCGTGATCACCCGCGAATCCACACTGCACTTGCACCACCGGAGCGAAGCTAGCTACCTTCTCTCATCATCCGGCCGGGCATTACCACATTGTGAGCGCTCGATCGACCAGCCATGGAGAACCACCAGCAGCAGCAGCCGGCCGCCGCCGCGAGCTCCCCGCAGTACCGGGGCGTGAGGCGGCGGAAGTGGGGCAAGTGGGTGTCGGAGATCCGTCAGCCGGGCACCAAGGTCCGCGTCTGGCTCGGCAGCTTCGACTCCGCGGAGGCCGCGGCCGTGGCGCACGACGTGGCGGCGCTGTGCCTGCGCGGCCCGCGGGACGCGCAGCTCAACTTCCCGGGCTCCGCGGGGTGGCTGCCCCGCCCGGCCAGCACCGACCCAGCCGACATCCGCGCCGCCGCGGCTGAGGCGGCCGAGCGCGTGCGCCGTGAGCCGGCGCTTGTCGATACTGCTGCTGCCGCCGCCGAGCCCGGCAGCGTCCCTGCCAGTGCCAGCAGCCGCCTTGACCTGGCCGTGGGCGACGAGTTTGACGACGACCTCGCGTCGCCCAGGCTGTGGACCGAGATGGCGGAGGCCATGCTACTGGACCCACCCAAGTGGGCCCCGGATGGCAGCGACGGTTCCGAGGGCTCCGGCTCCCAGCATTGGCCCCAGGGGTCTCTGTGGGATGCGTGCTAGAGCCTGCGTGCCAAGTCAGCTCTCGCTCTGCTATTGTTATACTACCATATATATCTTTGTGCTGCCAACTTATGAAGATCGAGAATTAATCATGTCTAATACATCAAGGTGCATATATGTATGACATTGCTTTCCCTTTGTATCTCATGATAATAATAATAATTATTATTACTAATAGGCCATCGCCATGGTTTGCTGAGGATCAATCACGATAAATGGCACGATGTGTATCAATTAATGTGATGTCTTTAGGTAATTGTATCCCCTTATTAACAATTAGTCCTTAGTATCAAACGGACCATAAATTTTAAGAAATAACACCAGAGAGATGCCTTTGATTGATTATTATAAGAGATATATGTGGAAAACAAAGGAATTGGCTCATTCCTAGGAATAAAATACATAGGCATTTTAACATCTCTCTGACCTTGATTTGAATTTAAGGCTGCTAATAAGTTGTAGGGCCGCTTGATTGGGTGCTGCAACTCCCTAATGCGGGAGAATGCTCTTAGTATGAGAATTTGAAACATACTCCTTCCATCCAAAAAAGAATGTAATTATAGATTTAGGATAAGTCAAACTTTTCTAAGTTTGGTCAAGTTTATAGAGTATATGATATTGAAATTTTGAAATTGCCACACCCAAGAGGCCAGTACTCTTTTCTCTGCCAGCATTTTCTTCATGAAGCGTTGACAAGCACATAATGCTCCAAAAGTGGAAGCCCCTCCTTCAGTACTCTAGAACAATGCATGTGTTATTTGGTTTTATGGATAAATGGACCGGGCCAAATTTTGGGTAACACAACAAATTAAAGTGAATGTCGCAAATGAAATAATTGTGAGAACCATCCCATCCTCCTTGGTGAAGTGTCACCAACATTTTGTTAGAGGTAGTTTTAGTTCATATACTAAGCGGTCCCACAAATGATTTCACTTAATAATTTGCATTTTGCAATTTGTTAGGGTCCACCATCGACTTATGACGAAAGAAATCCGACTAACAAAACAATATCAATTATATAACATTGAGAAAATAGCACATATATTCATATAATAAAGTCCAAAAATACAAGCACATGTCTTGCGCCTAGTTTTGTCACATAACTTTTCATCTCAAAAACATAGGTAACTTTCTGAAAATTTATTTCTGTAACTTCTTTGGTAAAGTGTATTTGAAACTCTAGTTGAACTACGAAGGTGGGATTTATCTTTCTCGTGGCTGGCATAGCCTCATGTAGGACAATAGACATAGCACCACATGGAACAAAAGCGATATCAAAACTGCAGGAGCAATTTCAGCTGGTTTCAAAAGTTAGAGATGTTAAAAGTTTGGTTTTCCGTTTAAGAGAGGTAAACTGAACTTGGACAAAACTTGAAGTCGAAAGGACTTTTTTCGGTCGGTCACAATTTTTAGTCTGATCGGTTGGCTGCAGCGAACAGGGCCTTTGCACACAGGCCTATCCGGTGCAGCTAGCGATGAAAACGGACGGAAACGGACGGGAAAACCCTATTTCTACTTCTGTTTCTATATTTTTTTGGCGGAAACGGAATTGGGTTCGGAAAATACGGGTTCGGAAACGGAATCGGAATATGCGGACATACGGAAACGAACAAATACGGACGGAGAGCCGGAAAATTAAATTAAGATCACATAATATAATATTCTCAAAGTATACATATATAAAGTCATGTAATAATATATACAAAGTTTAATATTCATTTACATGCTATGTACGTGTACATAACATGCATATTTGGTGATTCGTGGTTATATTAACATAACATAAGGACATGTAATTGTTGAACATGTTGAGCATAGATTGAAAACGGGATAAAAACGGAATAAATGCGGGTCTATTCCATATTAAAACGGGATTACTCGGAAACGGACGGAAAACACCATTTTCTACTTCCGCAAATACGAAAACGGGATCTCGCAAATACGGAAACGGACGGAAAAATATAGAAAACGGAACGGGACGGTACGGGAAAAATTCCGTCCGTTTTCATCCCTAGGTGCAGCCCATAGAATTTTCGTGTATCCGTTGCAATTTCAAAAACCCGATCTTACGCTTGAGACAAAACACACGCGACATTTTTTTTTTGTTGAGCAACAAAACACAGCCCGTGTTTAGTTGCCAAGTTGGGGCACCCAATTTGGTATAGTACTTGTCACATCGTACTGTAGCAATTTTTGTTTTTATTTGGTAAAAATTATCTAAACTTTGACTAATTAGGCTCAAAATGTTCGTCTCGCAAAGTACAATAAAACTGTGTAATTAGTTTTTAATTTCATCTACATTTAGTAGTTCATACATGTGCCGACATTTCGATGTGACGGAGAATCTTCTTTTTGCATAGTAGAATTTGAGTAGAGAAGTTGAGAACTAAACAAGGGCACACGCGACATGCTCCATCCCCCCAGGAGGAAGGCCTAGAGCCCTAGACCAACGAGGCCCCCGCCCATGCGCACACAGCCCGAGGCCGTCCTCGACGAGGTCAAGAGCCCAGGCAATTTTGAATCCCGGGACCCGAAGCCCAAGAGGCCCACGAGTGCGTCGAAACGCTACGCCATCGCCAACGCACGCCGGCGACTCGGCGAGCCGCGCCGCCTTTAATTCGAACGTTGGAGGAGTCCAGAGTCCAGCATGTCCATCCCCGCAGCCGCAGGCCGCAGGCGACACCGGCACACCGCGACAGCATTTAAGGGCTGTTTGGTCGGAGGAGTCAAAGTTTAACTAATATGGTAGCATTTTCATCTTATTTGATAAAAAGTTTTCAATCTTGACTAATTAGGCTTAATAGATTCGTCTCGTAAATTACTCCTAATCTGTACCGATATGCATGCAATTAGTCTTCATTTAGTACTCCATGCATTTAAGGGAACATTAATGTAACGAGAGTTAAACTTAAAAAAAAAAAAAAAAAGTAACCAATCAGGCCCTAACTAGCGTGCGTCACCTCCCGTCCTCCTTGCTCCGAGCCGTTAGAGCAGCCGGACCCCCGCCTTCTCCTCGCCAACGCCACCGCACTAAAGAGCCCGGATTAATTCCAGGGCGCGGCCGATTCGTCTCCGCTCCGCCCCCTTCCTCGGCGAGGATTAGCAGGTGAGCCCTCAACCTCCACTCTTGCGGTCCGGCTCGCGTCCCTTTCGATCGGCCGGTGGGTTTCGATCCAGGCTCGTGATGGGTTCCCGCTAGTGCTGCGGTTGGGACTGGGACTCGCGCGGCCTTCGGTTGGTGAGCGCCGCCGTGGTGTCCCTGGTTGGTAGGGTTCCCGGATTCCCGCGTCCTTGGGGCTGGGGGTACTAGTGTGCTACTGCTACCGCGCACGCGCAGCCGGGTTTCTTGCTGGCGGGCGCGCGTTCGTGCGCGGCCCTTTGGTGGCTTGGAATTGGATGCTCTTCTTTCGAGGTTGGATACTAGGATGACTGGGAGGGTCGCCGTGTGCGCCCCAGTTCTTGCCAAACGTGTCTTTCTTTGGTTTGGGTTCCGTTGCTACATGCGTTTGCTGGATGTCGATTTGCCGTCTCATACTCTCGTAGCTGCCCTGCTGGCGACACGTGAGCGATTTTGTCTCAATGTGCTCTGGAATTGTTTGGGGTTTGAAGGGATTCCGGTTGAGGAGCAAATTTTGCGGATTTTGGGTTTCGGACGTCCCATTTCTTGTTTCAATCTTGTGGTGTTTGTTTTGCTCATCCTGACACCGTGGTTCCCAAGGCCGCGCTTAGACTGCCCGCACCGGTGACTGTAAAGCCAACCGGTAAAGCCAGGTAGGACTGGATAGCGGTCCAAATCGGCTGCAGCGGGGACCTGTAAGCGAACCTGGAAGCTCGCCCGTCCGCCATTCGTAGCGGGGTAGCGGCCGCCCGCTACCTGCGGACGTGGCGTGAGTCCAGCGGCAGAGCAGGGAGAGAGAGAAAGGAGGCCCGCGCTCGGCCACCGGCCCCGGTTCCGGCTCCGGCACCGACACGGAGAGGGAGGACGAGAGGGCCGCCACGCCGCCAGAGAGGGAGGAGGAGAGAGCCGCCGGAGACGACGAGGAACAGGCCGCCCGCGTGCGCAGGGGACGAGGAGGAGGCCACCCACTCGCGAATCCCGCCGGCCGCCCGCCCGCCCGCCATGGCCGCGCCGCGCCGGAGAGGGAGGAGCAGGCCGCCCCCGCGCGCAGGGGATGAGGAGGAGGCCACCCGCTCGCGAATCCGGCCGCCCGCCCGCCCGCTATGGCCGCGCCGCGCCGGAGAGGGAGGAGCAGGTCGCCCGCGCGCGCAGGGGATGAGGAGGAGGCCACCCGCTCGCGAATCCGGCTGCCCGCTACGGCCGACTGCACGCCCGCCCTCGCTGGCGCCGCTGTGGCTGCTGCTCCTCGCTGGGTCCGCCGCGCACCGCCACGCGCTGGAGGAAGCTCGCACCCCGCCGCGCGAGAGGAGGCCGTGGCGGAGCTCGCACCCGCCCGTGGAGGAGCTGGCCCATGGAGGCGGGCGGCGGAGGCGGAGAGGTGGAGGCCATCGCGCGGTGTTGCTCTCGAAGCCGAATGGATAAGGAGGAGAGGGGAAAAAGAAAAGGGAAAGGAAAAAAGGGGAAAAAAAGAAGAAGGTGAGGCTGACATGTGGGACCTGTACATGGGTTGTTGGGATAGAGGTTCATATAGAGTATGGATGGGTGCGGAGAAACTGGATATAAAGCGATGACTAGGATAGAATATTCCTTATAGAGGTTGCATATAAAGTACGATGAGTGCGGGTAGTCTTAGCCGCTTATGTGATGGTAAATTTGGTGCTGCAGATATCTGTACATTCCTGTTCTGCTGAGGCTGCCTAGGTAGGTGGTAACAGCAGCAAGAAGCAACAATGGCTGCTGATGTTGGGCTGCGATTCAATGGCTGGTCATACTCGGATTTGCCTTACAACGACCACAATGCACAGGTTACGTTCTGCTTTCCTAATCATTCATTCCTCTGTAATTTCTTAGAACTGTCAACTGAAATCTTGGACCTGTGTAGTGTGTAGTTCCCAAATGTGAAAGAAATGTGGCAATGTGGTTAGGAGATATTTTGATATGACAGACTGGTGCTGCTTAGATCCAGGCTTTGTACTTTCCTTATGTTTTCTTACAAGTCTAGATAACGGCCCCGTGTATTGTTCCTTGTCATTCAGCTCTTTTGGCTAATCAAATATCCTGAATTCTCATTTTTCTTTTTGTCTGGTTTTCAGGATTCTTCAGTTCAGGAAATGGTGCTCAATCATGGCTCAGTGTCATTTGGTAGATTTGCTGCAGAATCCTTGTCATGGGAAAAAAGGTCAGTGTTTGAACATAACAGACGCCAAGAGGAACTAAGCAAGCTCACAGCCCCTGGCTTGGTTGCACAAAAGAAGGCATTCTTTGAAGAATATTACAAGAGGGCGAGGAATCTCAAGGCTCAGGGGGGATTGCATCAGACTGGTGCCACAGTGGAGGAGAACGACGACAGTACTCTTGGCCATAGCAGCCAAGCAGATGTAGCAGCTATGTCTGAAGATCCAGTAGCCTGTGCTCCAAGTTCTACCAGTTTTGAGCCTTCCACTGAAGTTGGCTCATCAAATGAGAGCAAATGCCAAGATGCTCATGACCTCGGGTACTTGACATTTAATCCTTTATTTTCTCAGACAGCATGCTTGCCAAACATTCAAGAGGAGAAGTCTAGCTCTGGTCAAAAGCTTAGATCAAGGATTGTCTTACCAATAGAAAGTCAATCAGAATATCTCAAAGTTGATCCTGAGAAGAGTGGGGCAAGCAAAAAAGTACCTATTATTAATAGGTCAAGAAAGGTATCAAAGGTAATGTCTTCATATCAAATGTCGTGAAAATATTTTTTCTTGATTTCCACTGTAGTGGGGATATTGGTATTCTATTTTAGAAAATTCATGACAATCGCACAATAATAAAGGTGTTGCTGCATGGCTAGATACTTCAAGTTTTGGATGATTATTTACTTTGTAGAATGTTGATTCACTGACAAAATAACAAATATTATACACCTACGTGCTCATTTATTTGCTTTAAATACATTAATAGTGCTGATATCACCTAGCTTGCAAGATTTGGATATTGATTTAGTACATAGCTACATGGATAAAATAACAACTTTTAGCAGGGATCATAAAAGTGATAAAAGCACATGTATGTTTTATTTACTTCAAATACATGATTTGTGCAGAGGTCGTGGCTTTGAGAAAGTTCTGAAGTTCCATCCTTAATGTAGTAGGGAGGGTGTAATTACCAGAATATATCTCTGTTCTATATATAAATGTGAACAAACTTGGGAACTTTCTGAATAATACTAAAGAAAATTTTCACGCTGTAACTTGCCCCTCCGTGTTGATTGATATAAGATGTCATGGAAACTTAAGTTTTGGGACTTTGTTTATTTGATACGTCTCTGTCTATTACATTATCTCAGGACCTGCCAACTTCTGTTATCAACATCCCAAGGGTAGATTTAAGAAGGAATTCAGAAAACAGACCCCCTCGAGACTTAAAGGATCCATTCCACAAGAGAGTTCAGATGAAATTGCGTGCTTTATCTGATAGGATGGATGCTGATAGAACTGCGGCCTCTACTAGATCAGCTTCTTACCAACCTCCTGAGAGAGCTATGACTTCATCTAGATCTGCATACCAAGATAGACTAGCAATATCTTCTAGATCCAGTGTGTGTCAGAACACCAGTAGAGCCTTGGCACCTACTAAATTAGCTGCTCAAGCTTCTCATAAATATCTTAAAGGTGTGCAGCGTTCAGATGCCATACCCCATGGGATTTTCGTTAATAAAGGATCAAGTGCTTCTCTTGTTGCTTCTAGCCACAGTACTGCAACTGGGAAGTCGCCTGCAAAGATCTTGGTGGTGCCCAGTTCATCTCAAGTTAGTGCAAAAACTTCCAGGACTGCTCAGGTAATTTTGCCCCATCAACAAACCTCCATCAACTTCAAATGGTTAAAATTTTTGTCCAATCTGTTGCGTGCACCGGTGCATTTTTCCCATTGAGAAATAGAACTTCAGTTGCTTGATGCCATAAATGTACCATATAATTGTTTTTTATACTAGTTCTGTGAAGTGTCAGAAAGGCTGATGTCCTGATAAGTTTGCTGATCCTAAACTTGTCGATTCAAACATCCGTAACAAGGTCGATGCTATCATTTTGCAGGTTACATTGAAAAGATCAGCAGTACCTACCAGCGTAAACAATGTGTCACAGAATAAAAGGTCTTTAATTCTCTCTGTTTCACATTGACTGGAAATATTACAGAATTGTTACTGATAGAGCTGATGATCAGGAAGCACACACTGGTAGCATTGGATGAAAAATACCCAAAGAGAGAATATGTGCGCAGATCTGCACCTCCAAGTGCAAGGTATAACTGTTTACGATTTGCTGGGTGGTTTGTTAATAGATATTCACTGAATCTGAATCTTAAGCTACTGTGGTCCTTTGCAGAAGCAGCTCCGAGAATCTCCCTCGTGCTGCAAAGGCACCTAAGATTTCAAATGTGACGAATCCGGTGTCCAAGGTAAAACCTTTGAGAACCCAGGTGGGATTAAAACTGATTAGCAGATTGGATTAAATCTTCTTGAGATGGGGTTTATTTTTGGTTGTGGAGGGATGCTTCCAGTTCATAGTGTTTTGTTTTGTTTCTTTGTCCTATTTATTAGCTGATTAAATCGTACTTTGTTATAGACTGAAGTTGTGCAGAAGTCAAGGTCATCAAGTAATCTTGTTGGAGGAAGAAATATGTTGACAAAGCGCTCTGCAAACTGCAATGAAGAAAACAGAAAGGTTGGATATTTCATTATTGGGCATTTCCTTCTGTCAATGATCTCGAATATTATTAAGGGCAGCTTCAATAGTGCCTTAAGAGCTAGCTCATAGAATATTTTATTCAATAAGGAGAGAGAATGATAAGCTAGCTCTTCATGAAGAGCTAAGCTAAGCTCACACACTTTCTTATGATATATGTGTCTATGCTTACACATTTTTCTATATTAGCATGTTAGGTTACTTTATTTTTATAGAGTTTTTAAAATTCATATGAGTCTTCTTTCTTTACTAGATGCCAGCATTAGCTGATGCTTATCCTTGATCCATCTTCACTGCTACTAAAGTTTCTTTTTCCTCACTTTTGGATACCAACATAAACTAAAATTGGTTGGGGATGCATCGTGTGTTTTTACAGGTGATCCGTTCGCACACAGGAGACCTGGCTGAATCAAGCATGAGGAGCAATCTGAAGGGTGGCCCATCACTGACTAAGAACAAGCCACGGTAGGTCAAGCCACTGACCAAGCCACTGTGGTGTTCCGAGCAATTGCTCAGCACACATCCCTTTGCAACCATCCAGACAGCACACATCCCTTTGCAACCATCCAGACATTCAGTATTAGCTTCAAACCGTGATCCAAATGTCTTTAACCATGGCCACCTTAGAATCTTCTTGAACGCCTTGTGTTTGTCAGCACTTAGCACTGGTAGTTCCTAAAAATGGTTCTGACCGGCCAATCTTTTTCAGGCAAGAGAGGCCACGATGGCGATGATTGCAGCCTGAAACCGTTGGTGCAGTTAGCGGCCTCGAACTGGAGAAGCGCATCGTTTTGTTGGATCACCTGGAGCCTCAAACTTCTCGATTCTCGTTAGCTTTGCAACACGAAATTGAGACAAAGCCCTTGTGCCGGACATTACGGGCAATGAAAAGCAGCTGAGTTCATACAGCAAGAAGACATGCCTTGTCTTGTAGCTGTAAGTCGTCGCGTAGAGATGCGCAGTGGCTGGCTGTTCGCTGTTGTACGTGAATCTAGAGCAGATTCCCTTGATGTTGGAAGGGTTGTCGTCACTGTTGTAGGTTGTACCCCAACAACAGTCACAAGAGAATATAATGCAAATGCAATGGATTCTTCTTTGTCACGGTTGTGCAAGGCAGCATGGTAGGATGAGATGGATTCTTGGCGCTGCTGTCGTTACGGCCCGTGAGGCCGTGACATTTCTGGCCGTCGCGTTTGTTGCTGTTATGCGAAAGGGATACAGCCAGAATAACTTTCTTTTGCCGCCAAGATGGAAAGAAGTGGCTGGCCCTCAGGTCCGGGTACTGATAGGGAAATGCCCGTGGTACGTCCCATGCATTACGAAGCTATAGGACTATTTGTTACAAGGGGTCTAAGAGCTAATTGCTAGTTAAAAATTAGCTAAGATTAGCTCTAATGTATTAAAACATAAGGGCTAATACGTGGACTAGTTTTTTTTATCTAAGTGTTAAATTAGTTATTAGCCAATTAGCTAGCTACTAATTTAGGTTAATTTTTAACCTCAATTAGTAACTAGCCATATGTATCAACATGTCCTATGTCTACTAGTCCATAGTCCGTAAACAGAGTACAATGTTCAGTTCTGATTTTAGTCAGAACACAAGCATATATTATTTTTTGCTAACAACACGAGCACATATTAGATTCTGCAGGGATTAAGATCCTACTTAGATTTACTAAAATAAGTTGTTAACTACTAAAAACCATTTGATAGCTCTGTTTATAATCTAACTTATAGTCTATTTTAAACTATTCAACCACCAATAGCCTGTAAAAAGCTATTCGCTGGTTTCTTCTAACTATTGCAAATTATGTAAAAATAGCCCATCTAATCAGAGCCTAAATCTGCCAAAAAAAACAAGAAAACACTCCTTCCATCCAAGAAAGAAGAATGCAATTGTAGCACAGTGTTACATTTTAGTATCTTTAGTTTGACCAATTATTATAGATAAAAAAAGTATCAATATTTATGATATCCAATAAATACTATTAGATTTAGACCACACCCAGAAAAAGTCCAAAAATACACGTGAAGATAACGCCTGTCAGGGGACAGCGCAAAAGGAATATACAGTGACACTACTATAGCCAGGAGCCAGGACAATTATTGGAGACAGCGCACCGTCCAGCTATCTAGACAACCGTAGAAGACGATAATTAAAGACGTCGCCGCAGAAGATAAGCACGAAGGACGATCCAGATAAACACGAAGGATGCTCCAGAAGGCTCCTCTCGCTCTTTAAAAGGAGAAGTCAGGCGCCTGCATTCATCACCACACAATAAGACCACCATCATCGATCACCGAAGCTGCATCCACTCCACTCCACCACCAACACTCCACTTCACAATACGCCATGAAGACATGATCTCGGAGATTCACTAAAGATCATCCACCGCTTGTAATTAGCCACCTAATCGATACTACTCTATCAGTGTTGTAAATTAGAGAATAAAGGAGGTCCCAGAGATCTTCTTGTGCTTGTAAGGTAATTTCTAAGATTTGTGGTAAGTGTTTGGGGTTTTCCGAAAGGGAAAGCCGTATGTAAGCTTGTTCTGTGGAAATGAATTAAGATTTCATGTTTTAATCATTGTTTTCCTTTAAGCTCGTTCATATGGGACGAAGTCTTTATGCTATGGGCCCTAGAGGAGAAACCTCTGTGTGTGTTGTTCTCGTGTTAGCCCTGGTAGTGGCATTTGTAGAGAACCTTATTTGCGCAGAGAAGTGTTCTCTTCGGGTGGAACTGCCTGGGAAGACGATAGAGCCCGAGTCCTGTGTGATCATGGCTGGGGATAGCAAGGGAGAAGAGCTAGTTAGCCTGGTTCTGATGCGAGCTAGTGATGCATACGGTGAGTACCGAGTAGGACTATCACAAGCATAGTCTCACGACCGGCTGAAACTTTGGTCTCACCAGCCTGCAAAGATCCTGTGAATCACACGCACACATAATCCGCATATTCACTAATCACGTAGCTAATAATCACGCACGTCGCTCTCCTCAAATAGGCTATTTAATATATTTTAATCGATTTCGCATCCGCCAGCTGCTGCAAATAATAAAATACTCTAATAATTCCAAAGGCACATGGTGCTCGAATAGTAATTGAATAATAAAATATTCTAAAGACAAATAGTGATTGAATAGTATGGAATTTAGGTGCTTGCCTGAGTCACTCCCGAGTGGGTGTTCGTGCGCTGTTCATATTTCCGAATTTAAATAGTACCCAACATTTTGGATAGTGACATAAATGGTAACTCATGAATTTTAAATTTGAATTTTAAGTTTTAAAGTTTCTCTATATATTTGAAGTCTCCTAGTATATCCCTGTAGTGGTATCGGAGCCTGGTTAATAAAATTTAAATTTAAAGGATTTACTAAAATTATTGATAATGGAAAATTTAGATATAGATAATGAAATAAAATATTACGAACAAAAGTTAAGCAAAATTCATGATGAATATAAAACCTCTATGATATGTGAATGGAATGCTATAAGAGAAAAAGAAATCTATTTTATACGAAAAATATATAGTCTTAATAACATCATGGAGGAAAAAAACTAGAAAATAAATATTTTAAAACACTTGTAGTGATAAAGAAATATGAAGTTGAGTTGAAAAATAAAGACAAATGTAATAATAATGTTGAAGAAGTTGTGCAGAATAATAGCTTAGATTGTGCTATAAATGAAGAAGAGCAGTTGGAAATTAGTCAACAATTTTTATTAGAAAGTTATGTAGAAGAAAAAGAAAATAATGCTCAAAGTTATAATGATTTTATAGATTCCTTAGGTGAAGAAGAATTATGCAATTTAGTTAATGCTATGGAAGGATTAGATATAATATCTAATAATTCCATAGAAGCAAAAATTGAATTAATGGACCAAGAAAGTTGTAAGCATGATTGGATAAAAGGAAAAGATGACTATAATATAAAATATGTTTTCTGTATATACTATCCTAGTCAAGAAAATAGATTTACATGTAGTAAATACTTAAAGCAAGCTTGTATTTCATGCTTAAAAATAAATAATCAGAAATGAAGACAAGAGGTAGAGCTAGAACCCGATGATAAAATATTAGCAAGTAGAGTAAAAAATTTAGAAAATCGAATAAATAATTTAGAAGCAGAATTAGAAGAGCTAAGAACTAAGATAGATTTCAATGAAGAAAGTAAAACAGAAGAAAATGTTATTGGCAATACTGAGTTAAAGGATCAAGCACTAACAAATAGAAAAAATGATAAGACCATACAATTA
Source organism: Saccharum hybrid cultivar R570 (assembly GCA_038087645.1). Taxonomy (NCBI): domain Eukaryota; kingdom Viridiplantae; phylum Streptophyta; class Magnoliopsida; order Poales; family Poaceae; genus Saccharum; species Saccharum hybrid cultivar. Next base: position 201,037 of record JAQSUU010000191.1, on the reverse strand, counting down.
AAAGATGTTATAATAAACTTTGGGAGCAAATATATAGTTAAGCTACCATTTAAAGAGATAGTAGGAATAAGAATACCAGTAAAATTAAACTTAACTCCCACCATCACTTATAAAATACTAGCATTGGTACATACTGATTGTACTAAGAATGTTATACATGATAAATATTTTGCAAGATGTCCAGAAATAATTCATACAATAGACCAAGATAAAGCAGAAATATCTGCTGATATGTCTGGAATTAAAAGAGCTCATAATCAACTAGCTTACAATGTTGAAATATAAATAAATAATACAAGATACATAATAGATGAAATTATAATAAGAGATCTATCTATGATAAATGTTGACATGTTATTAGGATTAAGATTTTTACAAAATTCAATACAAATAACGATCATACATGAACAGAGAATTACATTCATTCCTCATCAAGATAACATTCCATATATAACAGAAATACGTAAATCTATAAATTCTAATTTAGAAATTGAAGAATCTGAAAATTATAGAGATGAAGAGTTAGGCGAAAATATAGAAGTATTTCATATAGCAAATTCAAGTATAAAATGCATTAGTTTGCAATCACTAACACCAAATTGGTATAGGGATATAAAATCTAAAAAAGACATAGATAAAATAGTACAAAGATTGAAAGATATTCAAATAATTAGAGAAATACCCATGAAGCATTGGAATAAAAATGATATAGTTTGTAGAATTAATATAATAAACCCAAACTATATAATTAAGACTAGTCCTATAGAAGCAACACCTAAAGACGTAGAAGAATTTAAAATGTATATAGAAGAATTACTAAAGCTAGGAGCCATAAGATAAAACTGAAGTCCGCATAGACCAGCAACATTTATAGTTAGAAATCATGCTAAAATAGTTAGAGAAAAATCAAGAATGGTTATTAATTATAAAAGACTAAATGATAATACTATAGATGATGGATATAATATCTCAAATAAGTAAGTATGGATAAATAGGATACAAGGATATAAATATTTCTCAAAATTTGATTTAAAAGCTAGGTTTTGGCAAGTAAAAATGGCAGAAGAACCAATAAAATGGACGACTTTCACATGTCCTCAAGGTTAGTTTGAATGGCTAGTAATGTCGTTAGGATTAAAAAATGCCCCTGCCTTATTTTAAAAAAAATACAAAATATCTTTAATGAAAATCAAGAATTCATATTAATCTATATTGGTGATCTTTTAATCTTTTCAAAATCTTATAAAGAGCATATAACTCATTTAGAAATATTTTTTAGAAAGGTAAAGCATCATGGGTTAATACTCTCTAAAAGAAAAAGAAAAATATGCAAAGATAAGATAAATTTCTTAGATCATAAAATTAGAGACGGAAAAATTCACTTACAAAATCATATTGCAAAGAAAATTTTACATTTCCCTGATGTCACGAATGATAAAAAGACTCTACAATAATTCTTAGGAATAATAAATTATGCTAGAAATTATATTAAGAATTTAGCAAAGCTAGCTGGTCTACTGTATGCAAAGTTAAGAAAAAACGGGTAAAAGCATTTTAACTCTGAAGACATAAAACTAGTAAGAATTATAAAAGAAAGGGTCAAAGATTTAAAACCCTTAGAGTTACCTTTAGATGATAATTACTTTATTATAGAGACAGATGCATCAGAATTAGGATGTTGTGCAATACTTAAGTAAAAACCGCACAAATACTCATCAAAATTAGAAGAAAAATATATAGATATGCTTCAGATAAATATAAGTTAAAAGCAATAAATAATACAGATAGAGAAATTTTAGTTGTTATCAATACGATAAATGCTTTTAGATTATACCTAGGATTCAAAGAGTTTACAGTAAAGACAGACTATAAAGCTATATGTAAATATTATAATAAAGTTAATAATAAGAAAAGTTCAACTAGGTGATGGGTTTTATTTGAAGATATTATTACTAAAACTGGTTATAAAGTAATATTTGAGCATATAAAAGGAAAAGATAATACTTTACCTGATATATTTTCACGATCATCTATTTTGCAGGAATGAAGAAAGGAGCAAACCCTATCAGAGGTGAATATTTTAGTTTTGGAACTGATAATAAGTTAAGAATTTTCTCACTAAATACATTTAAATTTAAACCTCGAGACCATATTGTTCTAGATGAAATACAAGAATGCATTTTAGACAATTTTTTGTTCCAATACAATAATAAGAGAGAAGACAGATGTTATATGCTAGCAATATTAAATAGCTTAGCTAAATATTTTCATATGATTAATAGAAAAATATAGCCAAAAGAACCATCCGACAATATAGAAAAAAACCATATATGTTATATATAGAGGAAAAACACCAGAAATATATATGTAATATTTGAATCAATTATAGCTCAACAAGTCAAAAGAGAAAATGATGGGGGAGTATCATGGAAAAAATATTCAGATATTAATCAAACTCTTTTATATGCCAGAAGTATTTTAGGAGTAAATTATTTCATAGAACCAGCAGCAAAAGATTATATTCAAAAATACAAAAGGGCAAAAGATGTGAAGATAAATTTGTCATGAATAAATATAGGAGAAAACGGATCTTCAAAAATACTCACATATAAAGATGTTGTAAAGAGAGAAACATAATTAGTGAATGATGAACTTATTGAAAAAAGTTAAAAGAAAAGCTTGAATCAATAATTTCTCAGTTAAAGAAAAATATAATGGAAGAAGTTTTACAGGAAGTAAGGCATGAAATAAATAGAGAGTTTGAACCTATAAATCATGATTATGAAGAAAATATAAAGAGAGATTATAAAGAGCATATACAAAAAGACTATGAGTCAAAAATAAATATACAAATATCTAATAATGATAATAATGATGATATATTGGATAATAACATGTTGGATATCCGAGGTCATAGACAACCGCCAAAATATTAGATTTTAATATTATAAAAAAATCCTTATGTTCATAAGGTGTTATCAACAATTCTGTCGTGGAAAAATATAATACACACATGCCTTGATTTATGATTTGATGTTTGCACATCAATCATTCGGGCGTAGAAGACCATATCCAGAAAAAGTTTAAAATACACGTGAAGATAACGCCTATCAGGGGACAGCGCAAAAGGAATATACAGTGACACTACTGTAGCCAGGAGACAGGACAATTATTGGAGATAGCGCACCGTCCAGCTATCTAGGTAACAGTAGAAGACGATACTTGAAGATGTCACCGCAAAAGATAAGCACAAAGGACGATCCAGATAAACACGAAGGACACTCCAGAAGGCTCCTCCCGCTCTTTAAAAGAAGCCAACCGCCTGCATTCATCACCACACAACAAGACCACTATCATCGATCACCGAAGCTGCAACCACTCCACTCCACCACCAACACTCCACTCCATAATACGCCATGAAGACATGATCTCAGAGACTCTCTGAAGATCATCCACCACTTGTAATTAGTCACCTAATCAGTACTACTCTACCAGTGTTGTAAATTAGAGAATAAAGGAGGTTACCGAGATCTTTCTATGCTTGTAAGGTAATCCCTAAGGTTTGTGGTAAGAGCTTGGGGTTTTCCGAAAGGAAAAGCCATATGTAACCTTGCTCTGTGAAAATGAATTAAGCTTTCTTGTTTTAATCCCTATTTTCCTTTAAACTCGTTCATATGAGGCGAAGTCTTTATGCTAAGGACCCTAGAGGAGAAACCTCTGTGTGTGTTGTTCTCGTGTTAGCCCTGGTAGTGGCATTTATAGAGAACCTTATTTGCACAGAGAAGTGTTTCCTTCGGGTGGAACTGCCAGGGAGATGATAGAGCCTAAGTCCTGTGTGATCGTGGTTGGGGATAGCAAGGGAGAAGAGCTAGTTAGCCTGGTTCTCAAGCGAGCTAGTGATGCATACGGTGAGTACCGAGTAGGACTGTCACAAGCATAGTCTCACGACCGACTGAAACTTTGGTCTCGCTAGCCTGCAAAGATCATGTGAATCACACACACACATAATCCACATATTCATCAATCACATAGCTAATAATCATGCACATCCCTTTCCTCAAATAGGTCATTTAATATATTTTAATCGATTCCACATCCGCCAGCTGCCGCAAATTTAAAATATAACCGCTGAATTTGAATAGTGACACAAATTTAAATAGTGACATGAATTTGAATAGTAACATGAATAATACCCAATACTAGTGGAGTAGTACTGATTAGGTGGCTAATTACAAGTGGTGGATGATCTTCAGAGAGTCTATGAGATCATGTCTTCATGGCGTATTGTGGAGTGGAGTGTTGGTGGTGAAGTGGAGTGGTTGCAGCTTCGGTGATCAATGATGGTGGTGTTGTTGTGTATTATACGATTGATGTGCAAATATCAAATCATAAATTAAGGTATGTGTATTATCTTCCCACGGCCAAATTGTTGATAACACCTTATCAATGTAAGGAATTTATTGTATATATACTGAATTGATGTTATTTTGACTTTTCTTATTAGTCAATATCTTCTTCATTGTCTGGTTCATCTGGTTGCCATATTTCATACCAAGACAATAATTCTCTATATTCTTTTCTTAGTTGGCATTCTACACCATATTTAGGCTTGATCAATCTTCCAACTTCTTTTTGTAATATACTGTATCTATAGTACTCTCGTAAGAATACTTTTATTATTTTATTTTGGTACATCATATGATATTCGGGAGCAAATTTGATATTTCCTTCTAATTCTTTTGCTTCACTAAAAACTCTCCAGTTATCATGGTTCGTATCTTTGGCAAATAATTCTTCATAATTCTCCATGATTCTCCATGCATTAGGGAATTTATATTGGCCTTTTGTAATATATATATCATGGCATGCTGGCCTTATTTAATCTTATATTTTCCTTGAATACAGACTAACTTTTTACATACTTCTTTAATAGCCTTTCCAAGGTCAGATTAAAGAATTTCTTTAAGTGTACCATAAATATCATGGATTAACCCATAATCAATAATGGTTTGTAAAGAGATATCATCTCCAGTATTTCTTTATATATTTTTAAAATATTTTAGGTTTTTATCAGCCCTAAATATTATAAATTGTTGATGAGGCTTGACAATAAATTTATCATCAAGATGAAGTAGGGGAAAAATATTTGCATTAACAATTATTCCTAAATGCTTTTCTTTCCCTTGATATATCTTTATGAAATAATTTTGTATATCTTGAAAGGTTTTGTAATGTCTTTCAGCATATTTCTTCCATATTAGATCTACAATATCTTGAGTAAAATATGACAGAGTTTGTTCAGTCTTAAAGTTTAATCTAGGAATAAGAAACTCTTGTGGAGTATTATTTATATATTTTCTTTCTTCTTTTTCTAAGCTTACTTCTTCTTCTGGTTTATTTTTCTCATATTTTGTATTTACTACTCCTTTATTTTTCCTATCTTTCCGTAGATTTAAGCATAACATACATGCTTGCTTTAAACATAGACTACATGTTGCTCTATCTTCTAGATCTTGATAATATATGCAAAACACACATCTTATATTAAGATTATATTACCGAGTAGGACTGTCACAAGCATAGTCTCACGACCGACTGAAACTTTGGTCTCGCCAGCCTGCAAAGATCATGTGAATCACACGCACACATAATCCACATATTCACTAATCACATAGCTAATAATCATGCACGTCCCTTTCCTCAAATAGGCCATTTAATATATTTTAATCGATTCCACATCCGTCAGCTGTCGCAAATTTAAAATATAACCGCTGAATTTGAATAGTGACACAAATTTAAATAGTGACATGAATTTGAATAGTAACATGAATAATACCCAATACTAGTGGAGTAGTACTGATTAGGTGGCTAATTACAAGTGGTGGATGATCTTCAGAGAGTCTATGAGATCATGTCTTCATGGCGTATTGTGGAGTGGAGTGTTGGTGGTGAAGTGGAGTGGTTGCAACTTTGGTGATCAATGATGGTGGTGGTGTTGTGTATTATACGATTGATGTGCAAACATCAAATCATAAATTAAGGTATGTGTATTATCTTCTCAGGGTCAAATTGTTGATAACACCTTATCAATGTAAGGAATTTATTGTATATATGCTGAATTGATGTTATTTTGACTTTTCTTATTAGTCAATATCTTTTTCATTGTCTGGTTCATCTGGTTGCCATATTTCATACTAAGACAATAATTCTCTATATTCTTTTCTTAGTAGGCATTCTGCACCATAGTTAGGCTTGATCAATCTTCCAACTTCTTTTTGTAATATACTATATCTATTATAGTACTCTCGTAAGAATACTTTTATTATTTTATTTTGGTACATCATATGATATTCGGGAGCAAATTTGATATTTCCTTCTAATTCTTTTGCTTCACTAAAAACTCTCCAGTTATCATGGTTCGTATCTTTGGCAAATAATTCTTCATAATTCTCCATGATTCTCTATGCATTAGGGAATTTGTATTGGTCTTTTGTAATATATATTTCATGGCATGCTGGCCTTATTTAATCTTATATTTCCCTTGAATACAGACTAACTTTTTACATGCTTCTTTAATAGCCTTTCCTAGGTCAGATTAAAGAATTTTTTCAAGTGTACCATAAATATCATGGATTAACCCATGATCAATAATAGTTTGTAAAAAGATATCATCTCTAATATTTCTTTATATATTTCTAAAATATTTTAGGTTTTTGTCGGCCCTAAATATTATAAATTGTTGATGAGGCTTGACAATAAATTTATAATCAAGATGAAGTAGGGGAAAAATATTTGCATTAACAATTATTCCTAAATGCTTTTCTTTCCCTTGATATATCTTCATGAAATAATTTTGTATATCTTGAAAGGTTTTGTAATGTCTTTCAGCATATTTCTTCCATATTAGATCTACAATATCTTGAGTAAAACATGACAGAGTTTGTTCAGTTTTAAAGCTTAATCTAGGAATAAGAAACTCTTGTGGAGTATTATTTATATATTTGCTTTCTTCTTTTTCTAAGCTTACTTCTTCCTCTGGTTTATTTTTCTCATATTTTTGTATTTACTACTGCTTCATTTTTCCTATCTTTCCGTAGATTTAAGCATAACATACATGCTTGCTTTAAACATAGACTACATGTTGCTCTATCTTCTAGATCTTGATAATATATGCAAAACACACATCTTATATTGAGATTATATTTTTATGTTTCTCTTTATGCTTATAGTCTATTTGATCGATCATTTCTATCTTTAGTCCAGATAACTCATCAATTAAATTTAATTCTTCATCACTTGATTTATTTTCTATATCATATTCTATTTCATCTGTCTCTATAATTGAATATATTGATTCATCATCCATTATATCATCATCACATATTAAAATATTTTCATTTACACTATCTATTATTAAAATATTTTTTTATTCTTCTTGCTTATTAGAATACATATTCTTGTTTTTATTAAGACAAGTTTTACTTAAGTGATATGGTGAATTACGGATGAAACATCTGCAAGTACTATCATAATTCTTTCTAGGACTATATCTTCTTACATTTCTCTTATATAGGAAAGGAGCTCTATTATTTGATCTTCGTAAGAAATATCGTTTCTTAGTTCTTACATTTCATTTTTCATAATTCTTAGGATACTTAGAATATTTCTTATTTCTAGATCTCTCTTCTCCATATGTCAATGGTATTTCAACTATTTTATTACAGAAATTATAATCAGACTGCTTCATTGATCTTTTGGATTATATGTTTGTGCATATCTTTCTTAACTGTTTGGAAATAAATGTTATAGCCTGAGAGATATTATATTCTTTAGTACCATCTGTCTCTTTTTTTGTATTCTTTGAATATCATAGAACCTAAAGGGTCTGACAATTTATTAAAATACTTTTCAATAATTTCTTTATTATAGCCTTATTTAGCAGTTGTAGCATTATACAAATAATGCTATAGAAGCAATGAAAATAGATCTAAGTTCATCAAAAAGAAGACGAGTTCCAGAAATAAAGGTTGAAGGAGAAATAGAAAGATCAACTAGAAATCCAGGAACATGGCCACTAGTAAAGAAGAATCTACGTATAGTTAGGCCCCGTTTGGCAGGGCTTTTCCACCGGCTTCAGGAGCCGTTTGGAGCCGTTTTTTGTCAAATGGGGTAAAATAAAATGGCTTCTTTAGTGGAGCCCCTAAAAAATTGTTGAGACAAAGAATGGATGAAGGGTGAAGCCAAAAATAGTGGCTTCTCCCGGCTTCAGCTTGTCTACGTGGAACCCAAGGAGGAGTAAAGCCCGGATTGCCCCCTTCAAGGCCTGCGGCGCTCGGTCCCCGTCGAGGCTCGCGACCACCGGAGTCGCGGTCTTCAGGGCGTGGGCACCGAGCGCGCGGCCGCCGGGCGCATGGCCATCGAGGCGTGCGGGCATGGGACGCGCGGCCGCCTGGGCGCCTACAGTCGGGGGCGCAACTAAAAGAGAAGGAGGCTGACGTGGTGGCGCTTGGCCGCTGGGCACGCCGTCGCCAGTCGCGTGGCCGCTAGGGTGCGCGGGCACCTGCCGTGTGGCCGCCTGGGCGCGCAACCGAAGGGGAAGGAGCGAGGCGGACGCGGACGCGGTGGGGGCGTGGGGTCGCCTAGGCGCGCAACCGAAGACGAAGGAGCGGGACGAGCTCCGAGATGGCGTGCACAGTTCTCAAGAACCCATCTGCTGATTCATCGAACAGGCTCACCTCAACGCCGTCTTTAATATCTTCTCTGGCTCCCAGCGGGGCTGCGGCCATCACTAGTGAGGGGGGCTAAGCGGAAGGCCTGGGGAGTCCGGCTGGTAGCCGCTGAGGCAGTGGCGGACACGACAGAGACGGGGATACTTTCAGCTGCACCGAATGAGCTAAGGTAGCCACTGAGGCAGTGGCGGCACCGATGGAGGGACATGGGGCCGTCGGGGCTGCCGGCGTGGTGGCGCGTGGGGCCGTCGAGGCTCCCGGCGACAACGCGCTTGGGCGCTGTGGTGGAGAGCAGACGTCGGGTGGAGAAGCCTGTGAAATCGGGGAAGAAGGAAATAGGAGAAAAAAGATGGATATTATAGTCATTTTGCATCTTTTGTCTATCTAGAGGAGCCGTTTTGCCAAACGGGTCACGAAAACAGCTCTAGCTCCATTAGAAGAGCCGTTGGTGGAGCTAAACCTTAAAAAATGGCTTCACTGGTGAAAGTGAAGCCCTACCAAACAGGGCCTTATTGCGTTCTTGCTCTTTAGTGGACGGCAGTACTGCTTAACCACATCATCCAACACTATCGCCGTGGCTCGTCGTGTCCACATCTGGAGAGCCACGTGTCCGGCGCTGCGGTGGTGTCTCCGATTCTGTTGGAGTTAAGCCTACCGTCTTAAACCAAGGCATACTCTACTGGCTTTCCCTTTGCCTATTCCTCTTCTTCCACATGACTCGAAGGATTTGCTTGCATTTCTCTCAGCGAATGATCCAACTTCAGGGGTGTTTAGTTCCCACTAAAAAAATTTTCACCCCATCACATCAAATGTTTGGACATATGCATACTAAATGTAAACGAAAAAAAATCTAATTACAAAGTTTGGTTAGAAATCACGAGAAGAATCTTTTAAGCCTAATTAGTCCATGATTAGCCTTAAGTGTTACAGTAACACACATGTGCTAATGACGGCTTAATTAGGCTTAATAAATTCGTCTCGCGGTTTCCAGACGAGTTATGTAATTAGTTTTTTTATTAATATCTAAAAACCCCTTCCGATATCCCATAAAACACCCGATATACCCAACAAAAAAAATCACCGGCCAACTAAACACACACCCCTCACAAGACACCATAGGTAGGTGCGTTCCAGTTTTTGATGCGCCAAGCGACGCCCAAAAAAAAGAACATGGAGAACGGGTCTTCTTTCGAGAAGCATTCTTCTTTTGCCTCGGTGAAAACCGCCCCCACTGCCACTATGCGTTGCTACACGCTCCATGACGACTGGGTCCCACTGCTGAGTACATTTGGAGGGCCCACTCCACACTCAGGCCAATGGGCTCCGCTGCGTGAGCGTAGTCGCGCGCTTTTTTCTCGTTATCCGACACGCGGGGCTTGCTACGTGTCCCGCCTGGCCCTCCCCCACTCAAGCCTTTTTCTCGCCCACACCCTTCTGGTCTACTATGCCCGCTTGGTCCCGCAAGCGCTGGGTCCCACCTGCCTGCCTCCTCTCCGCCTCGGCTCTCCCCCACACCGCCGTTCCCCTCCCTTGTCCCTTCCCCCACTTCCCTTTCCTTCCCGGAAGAGACGGGCAGACGGCAGAGCAACCACGGCCATGGAGGACGCCGCCTCGGAGATCAGCGACTGGGAGGTGCTCTCTGCCACCTCCGCCTGCGGGGGCGGCGACGACGACGAGGTATTAGTCGTCTCCGGCGGGGGCGGCGACGTCGTCCTCGACCACTTCGCCCTCACCCCCGACCCCGCAGCCGCCTGCCCCGGCGACGGCGAGGGCTCCTGCTCGGGCCCCGGGGGCGCCTGGCAAGGGTTAGAATTATTGGATGGATTCGATCCGATTCCGGAATCAATTTTCAACCTCGCAACTGGTGTTAGGAGCCAGCAGCCGCCGATAGGCGGCGTCGATAACGCCCGCGAAGAAGGCTCGATTCTTCAAGCCACCCTGGCGCGCGGTGCCGCCCGTAGCGCAGACAGAAATCAAGCGGAGGAGGTGGTAGACGCCGAGATTGAACATGAGAGTAATTCCGTGATTAGCCGCGGGGAATTGTGCCCGGTGCTGCAGCCGGCGCATCATGGCGTGGGAGAAACTCTGGATTCTGATGCAGCTACACCTGCAGGTGCCTCGCTCCAATGTGAGGTATCGGAGAGTTCCCTTGTGCAATTGGATGATGGAGAAATTGTTGCGGGTGTAGAAAGCTGCCTTGAGGATGCTGTGTCAAGTGATGGGATTCATGGTGAACAAGAAGAGCAGGTGCAAGGGAGCAACGCTAATGCTGCCACTGGCTGCGATGAACCAGATGGAGAGGCCAAGGATGGTGCTTTGCCGCTGGCTCACACGCCAGGTACTGAAGAGGGAGAGAAGCAATTTGTTGTCTGGTGGAGGCTGCCGTTCAAGCTGCTGCACTACTGTGCTTGGAAGGTGAAGCCGGTATGGTCCTTCTCCATCGCTGCGGCATTTCTCGGCCTGGTCGTGCTGGGGAGGAGGATGTACAGGATGAAGCGCAAGGCAAGGGGCTTGCCCCAGATTAAGATTGCGTTTGATGATAAGGTAAGCTCTTTGCTACTGTTGAATACATCTGTTTCTATATTGGAATTATATATGGACCTGATTCTGATCCTGGTTTAGTCCAGGACAATGCATAAGTAGCATATATAGCTGATGTGAATAGTGGGAGACTTAATTGATTGATGAAAGAGTTTATTTGGTGGACATAATTTTGATGGATGAATTATGATCAATACCGAGTCATTAACTTGAAACATCACAGCCAGTGGATATAATATTCAGGCACAAATATCTAGAAAAACAAGATACTTGTGAATCATAATTTACGTCTATGCTGTAAAAGTGATAGCAACCTGTATTCTCTGCAACTTTTTCATGAACGTTGATTTGCATGGTCTTATGGATGAACTTGCTTCCAAATTGGGTGCGAGGTGATAAGAGTTTAAGCATAAATAGCACACAATTATTGGCACAACAGCATAAGGAGCAATTAATGAATTGTAGAGTTTAAACGTTCTTTTCTTTTGAGAGGAGTATTTTTTCTAAATCATTTTGAAGGGCGAAATAATGCAGTATATATGCAGGGAGTTTTTTTGACATTATATTGGCAGTGGGTTTAGATAATTTCCGAAAATTCAGCACTCTATAGGGGATCGTTGTCTTATGGGATCTATAACTATTTGCTATGATCATGTCTCTGGGGCTTTGCAATATTATTTTTCCTCCTCGAACTATGGGTATGGAAACATCTCCTCTCGTGCTACCACTGGCAGCCTTCACACTTCACTTGGAGAAGGTTGATTCATTAGTTACGTTCGGTTTCTCACGCTGATCTCAAAACCAGAGGTTTTTTTTTTCCAGATTTTCTCATGACCAACCCCAATTTGGTTAATGCATAATATGATCATGTAGGGGATGCATTAAGAGGCACCTGCCAGTGTGTTTGACTATGGCTGATGGAAATTGGTATTATATCTTCCGTTAAATGACATTGAATTAGGATTGTGTTTAGTCATTAGTATGTGTTGGCAAGCCAGGACCAAAGATTAAATATTTGGTCATACTTCAATTTGGATACCATCATACCATAGCTTTCTTTGTCTCCCTTCTTTCCAGAATGGAAGTCATGGCTCACTATAGCTAAGTTGAGGTATGTTGATTGGTGTCCATATGGAAGTGAGGAGGATAACAACAGTACCTGCCCTACCGCCCATAGTGTTCACACCCAGAAACCCCAAAATGCATGGTCCTATTATCATGGAGAAGTAGGGGATATCAATTGCACCTCGCTGTTCATTTTTCAAATAGAGGTAACACCATTTTCAGATGGGAAAGAACACCAGGGTACAACTATTGTGAACCATAGAAAACAAGCTAGTAAAATGACTTGTGGCTAGGCACTCACTTTCTGCATTTAAGATGACCAAGGTAGTAAAATGACTTGTGGCTAGGCACTCACTTTCTGCATTTAAGATGACAAGGTAGTAAAATGACTTGTGGCTAAGCAGTGTGTGTTCACTCGCTTCCTGCATTCCTTCAAACAATGAGCCAGTGGTCATAGTTGATGGCATTTTATTGTGTTGACATCATTAGATTTCGATCAGGGGGTACAGCTCATGACCATACTTGTGTTTCCAGGAAGTGTCTAACCATGTTTTCCTTGCTGGTGTGAAAATACAGAGGGCCTCCCAGTTTGCTGATCGCGCGGCACGTCTCAACGAAGCCTTCCTGGTAGCGAGACGTGTACCTATGCTAAGAACAGCATCTGGTGCTACGCTTCCATGGTCAATGGTTCAGGACAGATGAGTGAAGCTGCTCAAAGCTCCGTAAGAAGGTTCCCGCAAGCAACATTCTGGATGATGAACATCAGTACGAGCATCTGAATTGGCTTTGCCTATACCTTTTGTTTTAGATGACGCATCAAGGAGGATGCCAATGTTGATGTCAGTGGTCTCTCTTTCTCTTCTTTTTTCTTCCTTTAGTTTTTCTTTCTTTTTTGAGGAACTGCTTCTTGTGCTCCTGGTTTTCATTTTTTTAGCCCTTACTCTGTTTAGTCCATGGTCAGTGGTGGAGTCCTAAAATTTTACATGTTTTTTCTTGTTAATTTGGATGCTAGTGTGCTCAGTTTTCATGTGCTCTCTTGTGCCATTGTCGCGCCCTGTTGTGTACTTCTCTTACTCCTGTACAGTGTACACTGATGATGATGTCTTCCCGTGCGCCCAGTCTTCCAGCGGGAATGGGTGTCTGCAGCCCAGAACTCAGTATGCTGCGGCTTGAATGCTTACCTGCAGTGCTGTGCTGTGTTGATCGCAGCTGGTTCACGGTCCTACTGGGTGTCAGGGTGCGCAAGGTTCTCGGTATGCTGCAGCTTGAAGGCCTGCGGTGTTGTCTGTTACTATGCACAGATCCTCTGGGTGCGAGAACACATGGTTTTTCCTAACCCAGGCCTTTTAGATGGCAAAAAATTTGCCTGAAAAGTGTCGGAGCACTTTCGTTTGTATTTGATAATTATTGTCCTACCACGGTCTAAGTAGGCTTAAAATATTCGTCTCCCAAATTACAGACAAATTATACAATTAGTTATTTTTACCTATATTTAATGCTCCATACATACGTGCAAAGATTTGATATGATGGGGAATCCTGAAAAGTTTTTAACTTTTCACGTCATCTAAACGAGGCCCCTAGCTTTAACGTGATAGCTCCGAAGTAAATGATTTTGATAGCGGCAGCATTTCCTACCTATGGTAGCTAGTTCCATTACACCACTTAGGACCATAAACCATAAGAAAAAAAAATGCAGAACTTTTTTAGTAATAGATATAATGAGTAAGAGCTATACCAAGTTAAGAGGGCAGCATTAGTGACATGAATACTAAGGAGACAGCATATTTTGCATTTGACAAACATAGAGCCTCCACTTCTCTCTACTGTTTCATTCATAATTTTCTTTATTTTTCCTGCAAAGAAGATAGCAATTTTCTTGATTTACCTTTTTTAGCCTTTTCTAATTTTTTGAAGGATTTGTTTGGATTGTGACTCCAGGATTAGCTAGCGAACGAGTTTTTTCTTTGTGAACCATTTGCAAGAAGAAATTTCAGTATTTACATGCTACCATTGCTGTTTATCAGTGATGAGTGGTGAGCAACACATTTATCGACATAAAGCTAGTAGCTAGTAGCTAGTAGCATTCATTTCATACATTCTTTCACAACAAATATTACTGATCAATGTGAACAAAATCGTAATCAAGAACAAGAGATTATTTTATCGAGCATATAACTTCAATCATTTGGGGTAACAAGGAAGATGAATTTTTTTCTCTCTTTTTTGTTTCAATGATTTATGTGTTTATATCTTTTCACCTCCACACAAGTCGGTCGTGATTAGCGTCAGCCACCACTGATGGGCGGTATGACAGCGAGCTCGTCGCCGTCGGCGACGGCGGTGGACTCGGCCGCGTACTCCTCGTTGAGCGCGAGCACGACGGAGCCCCGGATCTCCTCCAGCTTGGGGAACTGGGCCAGGACCCGGGCGAGGCACTCCCCCGCGGTGCTCCCCGGCGGTACCTCCACCGCGGAATCCGCCACGCCCGTCAGGTCCCGCGCGCGGGCGAAGAAGAGTACCTTCACCGTCGCGGCTGGCGCTGCTTGTTCTTCGGCCGCCGCGGGGGGCATCTCCTCCTCCAACTCCTCCGGAGCGGCATCTGGAAGCAGCAATAGGGGATGAGATGAGCGGGTGATTGACATCAGGTGGGGATAGGATCGATCGGTGATGAGTCGCTGAGGCCCGCGGCGTAGACAGGGGAAGCGATCGGCAGGTTACCCTTGGGATTCTTCGCCATCGCCGGAGGAAAGGAAGCGGCTAGCTGTTGTGCTGCCGGCTGGAGACTAGTCTTATTCCGGAGTCAGAGGAGGATGCAAAAGCAAAACACGAGACGGCTTCGTTGTTAACCAGTAGTAACAACAACTTCACTGATGGGGAAAATTCAGCACGTATGTGGTCGTGCCGGAGTGGTTATCGGGCATGACTAGAAATCATGTGGGCTTTGCCCGCGCAGGTTCGAATCCTGCCGACCACGTTTTTGGTAGATTTTTTTTATTTTTTTTGGCATTCTTCGCGGAAAAGCCCGTCGCGTCCTTGTATTCGTCACAGTCTCAAAATCGGAAATGGAATGCTCACTGATTTGATTACAGTACTTTATTCTAACTACCCCACCCCGTGCCACTTCCATAGTTGATGGTTGTTATCACTTATCATTCGCATCCTTCCAGTTCCAGTTAGTTCCACGCCAAAAATACAGCTACCAGAATTAGGGGCCCAAGTTGGGCGGCCGAATCGGCGCCTGTTTCTGTCGGAACACTGTAGCAACTTTTTATTTTTTTAGTGTAAAAAAATTATCCAAAAATTGATTAATTAGATTTAAAATGTTCGTCTCGCAAAGTACAATAAAACTGTACAATTAGTTTATGATTTCATCTACATTTAGTACTCTATGCATTTGCCGACATTTTAATATGATGGAAAATCTCCTTTTTGTACAGTAGAATTTAGATGTGAATTTGAGTATCTAACGAGGCCTAGAACAGAAAACAAAACTGACAAGGACTCGAGGTCGCCGTGCAGCGGCCTCTCCTAGTCGCCCTCCGCTATCCATAGCGTCCTCCGGCAGTCCCTCGGCCGGCGACCGCCCGAGGCCCCGAGCGGTGACCGGAGGTCGAAGACGCCCCTAGAGGTGAGTGGGCGAGGGGCACAGCGGCGCGTGACTGGGCCGTCTCCGTCTAGCCAGGCAGCCAGGCTCAATGGCGGAATGGCCCATCTCGCTAACTGGACCTTAGGGCAAGCAGAGCAGGGCCAAGGCCAGAGGCCACGACGCTCGACTCCCCCCACCCACGGACTCGGGCGCTTGGCGGCGGGGGGCAGCGCTCCAAGGCGGCAAGGCCGCAAGGCGGAAGGACGGGCGGTCGCTGGTCGGCACGGGCACGCGGCGCCGCGGCGGCTCCCCGATTGGCCGCTCCCTCTCAGGTCCCAGCGCGTGGCTGATCAGCAGGCAGCCAGGAGCCGCGGCCCGCGGGAGAGTGGAGACGGCCGGTCCTGATTGGCAGCAGGCAGCAGCAGCAGCAGCCGCGGCTCGGCGGCTGGCCGGCTGCGCTCGGCGGCCAGGGCGCGGTGCGCCTGCGCCGCTGCGGTCCGCCCTACCTGAAATGTTTGGCTGGGTCCGCCACTGCCGCTATCCTTGGCAGCTTGCCGAACTGAGCTCGCCCACGCCTGCCTCTACCCCTACGCGAGGCCTGGGCACGCCCACACCTGTCTCTGCCCTTACGCGCGGCCGCCGAACCCTGCTGCACGCCTGCACGTTCGCGTGAGCGTGTTCCCTCACTGCGCGGTCGCGCCCGTCAGGTGCTCGACAGAATGCCGTTTCAGCCCTAGCGCCGCCACGCACGTCTGACAGATGCAGGGGACCCTCGGCGTCCGCTCCAGGGCGTCGCTGCGGGTTCTCTTCCCGCGGCAGCTAACCGCGCGGGCGAGATGGCTGCAGGGCGGCGGCGGGCGGACAGGGGCTTCGGAGGAGGACGAGGCGGCGGTCCCGTACGTCGACGTGCCTCGGCCGGGCAGGAAGTGGGAGCGGAAGCCGTACGTGACGCCGATGAAAGTGCTCATCCGGCGGGCCAAGGAGGAGAGGCAGACCCGCCGGGAGAACCCGTGCCGCATGCTCGAGCACCCGCCCGACAACGGCCTTGTCGTGCCGCACCTCGTCGACGTCGCCCGCCGCGTGCACGCCGCGAGGGAGGGGCTCCTCGGCGGCCTGACCGGGCTCGTCGAGGGCGCCATCCCGGTGAAGCGATGCAGGTGAGGGACACTCTGCTCGGAAGCGCCATGGCTCACTACATCAGTCAGCAGTGATGGAATTATGGCATGATGAATGAAATAATGTGGTTGCCAGGTTTTGCTCGGAGGTGCACATCGGCCGCGTTGGGCACGAGATCAGGACATGCGAGGGGCGTAACAGCGGCGCGAGGAACTCCCTGCACGTGTGGCGGCCGGGGACCGTGCGGGACGTCGTCGGCTTCCCCTACTGCTACCACCTGTTCGACCGCGTGGGGAAGCCCAGGGTTGTGCACAAGGAGAAGTACGATGTGCCAAGGCTGCCCGCGATCCTGGAGCTCTGCATCCAGGCCGGCGTCGACGTCCAGCGCTTCCCGACCAAGCGGCGCACCAGGCCAGTCTACTCCATTGAAGGCAGGATCGAGGACTTTGAGCCGGATGACGAAGCAGCTGGGACGTTACCTGAACCGCCAGCGTGCACACCATCGTTGTCTACAGCTGTGCCAACCATAATAAGTTCAGCTTCTCCTGATGTTGTTAGCGAAGAAGAGGAAAAGGAGGAGATCACCGTGACTGAGCTTGCGTCGAGGACACTGCAATCGTGGCTGGACATGAGGTCCGGCGCGGCGAGGCTGATGAAGAAGTATAGCGTGCACACCTGCGGCTACTGCCCTGAAGTTCAGGTCGGTCCCAAGGGGCACAAGGTGCGGATGTGCAGGGCCACCAAGCACCAGCATCGGGACGGACAGCACGCGTGGCAGGAGGCCACGGTGGACGACCTCGTCCCGCCCAACTACGTGTGGCACGTCGCAGACCCCGCCAGCGACTCGTCGCCGTTGGCGAACGAGCTCAAGCGGTACTACGGCAAGGCCCCCGCGGTGGTGGAGCTGTGCGTGCAGGCTGGCGCGCCCGTGCCCGCGGAGTACCGCAGCATGATGCGGCTCGACGTCGTGCCGCCAGCGCGCGACGAGTATGACCTCGTCGCCTGAGGCTGTATCGCGTTGTGTGGCCTTGTTCGTTTCGTTGATTGCGGATGATCTCCCGTGTGCTTGAAATGTGAGAAGTCCGACCGGTTTTGAATTGTGATAATAATGCGGGTTGTTGTATTGTGTGTCGAACGAACAGTTTGCAGATGTATTTAGATGAACGCTGTCACGATGCAGAACAAATTTCTTGATGCTTTCCTGCCACTCTTGGGCAGCTTACTCATCGATGCAGCTGTAATTGTAACTTGCTTCCCGTTTGTTGCTGATGAGGCTGCTCAAATGGCCATTTTTGGAAAAGATACAGTGTTGCAGCCTGTGTGATTGGAATGTTTGATGGAGGTTTTGTTTTTGAGTGCTCGGTCCTAGTAATGAGTGTGAAGAATGCTTTCATGACCGTAAGTAGTGTTTCTATTTCCTTTCAAGTTTGGGTCTTTACTCAATATTTTCCCTTCAAGTGAATGAAAATAGTAGGGGTGAAAACGGTACGGATATTTTCTGACCGTATTCGAGACCAAATCCGTTTAGAGGGGTTCAGATCTATCCGTATCCGAGTCTGGATATTCAACATCCGATACCGTATCCGTATCCGAATACTAAAATCGCATATTTATGATATAGATTTTGTTGAAACTGTTCCGTATTCGAATTCGAATCCGGACAGAAATATAAAAACAAATATAATATCAGTGTTATCCATCCATATCCGATCCGTAGAAAATAGTGACTAAGGGCCTTTCTGGAACACAAAATTCCCAAAAACACATGAATTAGAAGATACACATAGGAGAATTTACTTCAAAAATCCTGTTTGAGCCATTCCCTAAGGATTTTATAGAATTTCAAGTTAGCCAATCATTTGTTCCAAAGGGCCACATAAGATCCAATTATGCAAATTTTCAGTCCTATTAAAAAAAAGGGAATCCCGAATCCTACAATATCCCTTTGCAAACCATATGTTCCAAAGGGGATCTAACCATTTTCTAGGTGTTACTGGCGCTCGGACGTCCGGAGGCCCCCAAAATATCGAATGCCTTCTGTCCATCACGTAGGAGGCCGCGCCGCACACGAAAAAGCCTATGCTGCCTCTTTTTGCATGCCCACCGCATGGACCCCATGCTACATACGGTCCTACCATCGCGCTCATCTTCTGGCCTCAGGCGCCAGCGTGACAACCCACGGTACGCCCCATGCAACTACGGCAGATGGGTCCCATTGCAACACCTGATCTACTTTTGCAGCATTAAGCACTGCCGGAGCTATACGTCGGCAAAAGTGGGCGATGCCCACCCCAATTTTTAGTAATTTTCTACCGATAGACTATTTAACATAGACAACTGCTCTTTTTCTTGCCTTCAGATTGGAGAAAGAGAATCACCCAGGGACCTTCACTCAAAAAATAAAAGAATCACCCTAGGAACCCTACCGTTCTACACAGCTGGTATGGTAGTCAGCGACGGCCTCCCGCTCCACACTTCCACGCTCGCCGCCTGTTGCACTCTCCAATCCACAATCCGTAGTGCCGCGCCGCTCAAGCTGCAAGGGCTTCTTGGTAACCTGTCATGGCTCGTTAGCAACAGCAGGACGGCAACTACAAACCAGCAGGATGTTTATTTGCCTTTTTTTATTCCTTGCTTCTGAACAAGAGCTGCATGCTTGCATCCTTATAATCATTAACTGCCTATATTAGTATAATTTCCCTCTTGATACTTTTTCCACCAAATTTCATATTTCATATGATTTCCATTATAGATGATGGCTAACCTGCAGTTTTTAAGCACAGAGAAACCCATTTCGGAACTTTTCAAAATAAAAAGAGCACCTCCAATTCTTGGCCCCTTAGGCCTTAGTTGAATTGGAAATTTGGAACAAAGACCTTAAGGCAGTTATCTGAAATATGTGTATATTTTGATTAGCATGGCATTGTCCCCCCCCCCCCAGTTATGCATCTAGCTCCGCCACTGACATCAAGATGAAACACTTGCAACATATGTTCAAAACAAACACTTGCAAAACACAAAAAAAAACTTGACATCCAGATAAAACACTTGCAACATACATATGAAAACACCTGAAAACACTTGCAAAATATATGCAACATCTAGATCTATTTTTACAACATTCAAATAAAACAATTACAACATACGTCTGAAACACAGATGAAACCTTTGAAACATACACTTGAAACGTATGTGTATAGCCATTGCAACATGTACAATATCCGATCTACTTTTGCAATATCAATATAAAATAAATGCAACATACCTCTGAAACATCTGAAACACACGCCTGTAACATGCGCTTTCAGTGCAATGTCACCTGGTTGCTTGGACGAATGGAGACTCGTCGGCATGCACACCTTGATGTCGGCGCAGATATCGACGCCGACGCGGAGTTGAGGGGGGTGCAGTGCCTGTGGCGAGCGACCCCGCGCTGGAGAAGGCCGCGACGAGCAAGAAGGCGGGTGCGGTGCCTGCGGCGCGGCGCCCCTGCCTTGGAGAAAGGTCGCAAAGGAAGGGGATTGGGCGTCACTGGTGGGAGCGAGGGTCGCGGGTGTGGATAGGAGCGAGTGTCACGGACGCGGACAGGAGCTAGAGTCGCGGGCAGTGTCATGGGCGCAGGCAGGAGCGAGTGTCGCGGGCGAGGCATGTGACGAACTAGAGCGAGCGGCGCTGACTAGGAAGTGCGCCGTCCGAACGGATGGACGCCCTGAGGAGAGCATTACGGAAAAGGGAATCCCGAATCCTACAATTTTCCTTCGCAAACTATATGTTCCAAAGGGGATCAAAGCATTTTCTATTATCAGCCTTGTTGAAAATGTGAAGCAGAAGCACATTTAAAAGGAAGAAAAAAAATCATTGCCTAAGTCTCGTTGTCAACTGTTAATTGTGGTAACAGGTGGTCCAATCTGAATAATGCATGGACAGGACGAGGCTGCGGGGCATGCCTGGGCAAGCCTAGTCAACACTGATAGTGAGTCGGGCAGGTGCAAAGTGTATTGTCATCACCTCCTGTCAATGAACAGTAAGTCCTCCGTCCGTCCCAGTTCAGTTCTAAAAACAACGATCTTTTTGGAACAGAGGGAAGGCTGCAGGTTGACACAATGACACTGTGGTTTGGGCTGGGAAGGGCAATGCTGTCAGCGTTCTGAGTGGTCCTTTGTGGCTTGAATGGGGTAAACTGAAATTCAGTCAGCAGGCATGTACAAGTACAATGTACTCATGAAACTAGACTATCTGAATAGAGCAAGTTGCCACTGCAGGAAGAAGAGATGGCTTGGCATTCAGGCCGTGTGCTACTACTATCTGATGATGATGAATATCTGATGGACATCCCTATCTGATGGCTGATGCCCCATGCCGGAGCCGGACAAACTAAAGGCTGTGGAGTCCCGGCCGAACAGCAGCATTTTGAGGTCCGAACGGTGGAAATGGAAGGCATGGCTGCGCATCCTCCTCACCAAACGAGACGATATCCATCCAGAAAATAGGTACAAAATCTGATCCAGGTGCTGTGGAAGCAACTGCGTCGTTGCGCGCAAGCAATATCCAGCCCATGTTTAGATCACCTCAAAATTCCAAGTTTTTTCACTCTCTCTCCATCACATCAATTTTTAGCCGCTTGCATGGAGTACTAAATGTAGGTAAAAAAATATCTAATTACACAGTTTAGTTCAAAATCACGAGATGAATCTTTTGAGCCTAGTTGGTCTACGATTGGACAATATTTATCAAATAAGACGAAAATGGTACTATTCATCAGGTTGAAAAAATCTTCAATGTAAACAAGCCCCACTTCGCTTGCGTTGTTGAAACTTGAAAGGGACCGAGGAGCAGGAATACTAATCTCCAGTCTCCTTCAGGAAAGCGGAAGCAACAACAAGAAGAGCTGTGACAAAATAAGTGGGTTCCGCAGGGATTGCACCGTAAAAACTTCACCAAGATAATTTTTCTCCTCTCCGTGCGCGGGAGGCGTTGAACATTCCACGTCCCGTCCGGACCCCGTGACGAGGCGGACTGAAAGCGTCACTATGCCGTGGGGCCTGCGGACGCGCGGGGCCCATTGGTCAGTGACTTCGCGCCGGCTCCACGAGAGCTAAAACCCTCCAAAACGCAGGGACCAACCGTTGCGGATGATTTCTCCTCGTCTCGTCCCCGTCCGTCTTCACTTGCGTCCCAGGT
The DNA here is from genome assembly GCA_038087645.1 of Saccharum hybrid cultivar R570. Lineage (NCBI taxonomy): Eukaryota > Viridiplantae > Streptophyta > Magnoliopsida > Poales > Poaceae > Saccharum > Saccharum hybrid cultivar. The sequence continues at coordinate 178,817 of JAQSUU010000191.1, read as the reverse complement.
CGCGACACGCCGCTGTAGGCTGTACCCGCCCTGCGCACTCCTCCCACCCCCGCACCGTCTCCGGCCCTCTCGCGGCCCTTCTCTCCGCCTCCACCTCCCGAGGTAAGACTCGTCACGCTCACGGGGATGTTTCGTCCCTTTTCTGCGGTGGGGTTTTACGCGGGTGGATCCAACGCGCAGCGCAGGGGAGGGAGAGGATGTGGTCGTCGAGCCAGTCGAGCACGAGGGGCGTGGTGGAGATGGGGAGGGTGGAGGCCGGGCCGTCGCATTTCCCCAAGAGGCCCGCGCCCCGGAATTCCGCCAGGTATGTCTTGTCACTTGTGTAGCAGATGCTCTCTGTTCCGATGCCAATGCAAAAGGATGCACTAGATCTGCTAGGAACTCTCTTCTGCCTCGATGATTGGTAACTTTGTGTGCGGCATACGTGCTATTTGGACCTGTCAAAAGTTCATTCCCGTAGCATGTAGTGAGTAGTGACCATGTTCATACCATTCACTTGCTGTGGCTGCGCAAATGAGCTACGATGTTTGTATTAATGATCATGTCTATGTTTGAGCATAACAAGGGATTCAGGCACCCGCACCTGTATCTGATTCCCTGCATCACACCTCTCCTTTTCTGCTGAACTGCGGCAGTGATGATGTGCATAGACTGTACTTTTTCTATTACTGCGAAAATCCCATTGTCAATGTTTTATCTAACATAGCCATTGTGTCTAACAGGGTCAATCTATCAAGGACAGTTAAACCTTGCTCAGCTGGCGACCGTTCAGGAATTTCTGTTAAATGCAACTTGGGGTGGTCTTCTCAACCATCGCTTGATTTGAGGCAGCACTTTAGAGGATATTCATCACCATCAGAGGCAGTTCTTACCGCCCAATCAGATTTGAGAAAACTTTTTGTTGGCAATGAAAAAATCGGTGTTCTCTTGCTGAATCTTGGGGGACCAGAGACTCTTGACGATGTGCAGCCTTTCTTGTTTAATCTTTTTGCAGATCCGGTAATTAACATACTGCAAAGCAACACTTGCTTCTATGTTTTTGACTTGCTTTTTTTTTCATACTATTATTACCTTGCAGGTTTACCAATTTTGGTGCAAAAATAATTAATGCTCAATTACTTAAATCTTCACTGGAATGTGCACCAAGTTCAATATATTGCTGATATGCAGAGAGTCCAGCTATAATACTCCCTCCATTCCAAATTATAAGACGTTTTGGCTTTTCTAGATACATTGCTGGCCTGGTGCAGTTGGTGAGTGCTAGCTCGCCGAGTCACCAGGTCCTGGGTTCGAAGCCGTCTCTCTGCAGAATTTCTGCGGGGGTAAGACTTTGCTTCGGTTATTCCTTTCCCCAGACCCCACTCGTGTGGGAGCCTCTGGCACTGGGTCTGCCCCTAGACAAGTGTATATCTAAGTGCATACCAAAAGTATGTATCTAGAAAAGCCAAAACGTCTTATAATTTGAAATGGAGGGAGTACTATTTTTCTGCAAATGCCATGCTTATTGTGTTCATTAATGAGCATTGAGCCTAGCTTTCTAACATCATTTGTATGAATGTTAGAGATAGAAAGATGGATGCAAAGGCAGAGTGGATGCATATTACTACTGTATTTGAGTACATCGTAATGCAAGTCTTTTCCCTCTAATTTTATGTCCCATGATGCATGATCACAGGACATTATCCGTCTTCCTAGGCTCTTTCGCTTCCTGCAGAAGCCACTTGCAAAATTCATATCAGTAGTGAGAGCACCGAAGAGTAAGGAAGGTTATGCATCCATAGGTGGTGGTTCTCCTCTCCGACAAATTACTGATGCACAGGTATATTGTGACCTTTTGTGGTCTAATTTAAAATTGCCAATTTGCATGACTGCCATTCATTGAATATTAGCACTCTGGATTTACCGTTACCTGGAGTCAGAGAGGACACAATTGGGTCACGGGAAAACTAATTTTCTCTTGATTAATTCCATAGCCAATATTCTTGTCACATGACGAATTAAGTAACTAACCCATCCATTAGTGTCACATGGGGTTTTCGTGGAACTTCAAATAATCGCATGCTGCTTCTCACTTGGTTGACAAATGATTCTCCCAGCAATTGGGTTGATATTGTGATGACTCATAGGTTAGGTCTAGTAAATGCCCTCGCGATCTTATACTGTGAGATGAGTAGATGACACAGAATTGCATTTGCTGTTTCACCTATGCTTCATTGCCACTACAGTAATCTTATACTGTGAAAAACAGTATTTGTGGTTTTAGTATCATTCTGGTCATTTATCTTTTACATTGGACAACGATTGGATTAGAATGTGAATGGATGCTGCTATATTACTTTATTAGTAGTTTAGAGAATAATTAATTATTTCCCCACTTTTCAAATGTCTGAAATATATCTAAAGCTGCACTATGAGCTCCCATTTGATGGCTTTTATGAACTGTGCAGGCTGAAGCACTGAGGGAGGCATTATGTGGAAAAGATGTTCCTGCCAAGGTGTATGTTGGAATGCGGTATTGGCATCCCTTCACTGAAGAAGCCATAGAACAAGTAGGGGCTTGTCATATACCCAAAATACTTCTGTGTTCTGTTGATTTTTCAGGGTTCTTTTATCATCTTAGAGCGAAATAATACCTGCAAATTTCCATTGTTCTTTAGTAATGCAAGCCATAAAATCAATCAAGTGCATTGAGTTGAACACTGTTTCTAATTAGATCTTTGTTTGTAGAAAGTAGAAACATTTATCCATAGTAGCATTTGCAGAAGAATATGTGTCCAGATTGCAGTTTCAATAGTTGCAGGAAACCATTTGCAGCATGAATGCTATTCTATTCTAGATACGAAACCATTAGATAATTGTGGCATTGTATTCATGACACCATTTGCTGTGTGAATGCTATTCTAGACATACAAATAGGTACTTTCTGGTGGTTCAGTGTTCATATTTGAAAAATACACTTGTGAACTCAATAATTTTGTTCTTGTTGCATTCTAGATAAAACGGGATGGAATCACGAAACTTGTTGTGTTGCCTCTATACCCACAGTTCTCCATATCAACTAGTGGTTCAAGTCTCCGTTTATTGGAGAGCATATTCAGGTATATTTGGAATTATAGATACCTGTATTCTGATGCTTAGAAAATTGATACTTATGTGCTTATGTCACTTTCAATTTCCTGTAGAGAGGATGAATATCTCGTGAATATGCAACATACAGTTATACCTTCCTGGTACCAACGTGAAGGGTATATCAAGTCTATGGCAACTTTGATTGAGAACGAATTGACAAAATTTCCAGAACCCCAAAAGGTAAGACGAACCATGACTTTGAGCACTTGTGGTTCTCTCTTGAACCAAAAAGGTAGTAGGTATTGGACTTGGTGGACATTTACTTTATGTGCTACAAGTCATTATACAAGGCTATCTCTTGTGTAGAAGAGTATATGCAATTTTTTTTCCCTCTTATTCTTCAAACAAAGCACAATTCCATTGCAAAAGGCTCTCAGTACTGCTAAAAGGGCTGGGATATATTATGTTAAAAGAGAAAAAATGGCAGAAGGCTTGACTTCTTTAGACACCAAGCAAATTGTCTCTTCTAAAAATTTCTTTCCTCTGGGGAATATTTTCCTCAAATAATGTGGTAATGTTGTAGTGAGGATGGCTTCTAGTAACAAGAGGTATTGTCCAGAACCATTTTGATTTTGCATCCATTTGCCATCCAAACCTAGGTACATCTAATTTGAGAAATCCATTTTCAGGTTATGATATTTTTCAGTGCTCATGGAGTTCCTCTGGCATATGTTGAAGAAGCTGGTGATCCATATAAAGCAGAAATGGAAGAGTGTGTCGATCTTATCATGGAAGAACTGGAAAAAAGAGGAATAACGAATCCGTGCACACTTGCTTATCAGGTCAGTGCAGATCTCTCACTGTAATGGCATTAGCCAAATATGGTGGTTGCTCTTCTTTTACTAATCGATGTTCTGAATCGACAGAGCCGAGTTGGACCAGTGGAATGGCTGAAACCGTACACTGATGAGACAATTATTGAACTTGGGCAGAAAGGAGTAAAGAACCTGCTTGCTGTTCCCATTAGGTACTATTTCTCTCAAGTCTCAACTTAGCTCCTGTTATCTCTGATTGAAGTGACGTTCTGTCTGTGCTACACTTCTTATAACCTTCACATCTGTCATCTTGCTGCTGATTGTTCTCTCCCACCAATTTAACTCAGATAATCTTCCTTTTTCTCATGGTATCCCCTGTTCAGTTTTGTCAGCGAACACATTGAAACTTTGGAAGAAATCGATGTGGAGTACAAAGAGTTGGCTTTAGAATCTGGCATCAAGCACTGGGGACGAGTTCCAGCATTAGGTTGCGAACCCACATTCATTTCGGATCTTGCTGATGCTGTTATTGAAAGCCTACCTTATGTTGGCGCAATGGCAGTTTCCAATCTTGAGGCTCGGCAGGTAACAACTAGCACATGGCAAATAAAATTCTCTCTCTCTCTCTCTCTCTAATTTATGATTGATCAAAAGAATATTGCTATTTCCAGATGCTTTGTGTATCGGTGTTTGTGCTTAACTTAATGGTGACTTCAACTATGCATGTGTTTTATATTAACAATATGTTCAGAGTTCGGATGGTACCTCAGTTAAATGGAAGCCAAAATTGACTTTACCCACTTTTCCAAGTTATTGGCCAACACATTGAGATTGCATTTAACCATATACTCACATAATAAGGCTAGCTTTGTTGGATAGATGCACTAAGATGAACAGAAGAGGACAGAGTTTTAGGACAGGCTGGTTTGTTTTTTTGAGAGAAGACAAGCTGGTTTATTTTTCTGGGAACAAAAGAATAGGTACAAATTGCGTATTTCTGTGTATAAAAGAAAGAGATACCACAAAATCATCTGTTTGATGACAGAGCACCTGCCATTTTGCACCCCTCCCACACAGACAAAAAAAAACACCCATCCACCCCCAAAAAAAGGACATGTATTTGGACAGGATCACACGTCCAGCACCTTACAAGATTGCCTTGCAACTTGCCCATCTCAAGAAAGAATCCTGCTATTCTTGAATGAATATTATATGAGATGTGAATAATACGTTAGGTCACTTTGTTGTTAAGACAATGTCCTGTGAGCTGAAATAGGTTAAATTATTTCCAAATTCAATGATATGATGTGGCATCATTTAGCTCACATCATACCCGCTCTATTGTAACCCAATTCGCTTGAGTTTGAAGTGATGTGGGGTGGTTTTGCATTTGCAGTCTCTCGTACCCCTTGGGAGCGTGGAGGAGCTGCTAGCAGCATACGACTCGAAGCGCGATGAGCTCCCCCCTCCGGTGATCGTGTGGGAGTGGGGCTGGACGAAGAGCGCAGAGACCTGGAATGGCCGCGCTGCGATGCTGGCCGTGCTGGCTCTCCTGGTGCTGGAAGTGACCACCGGCGAAGGGTTCCTGCATCAATGGGGTATCCTGCCCTTGTTCCACTGAAGCCGACAATTCTGTTCATGATCGAGTCATAATTGTGCTGCATCCGAAGGACGTTTTGAACTTTTGATGCTGTATATGAATCGATTTGCCTTCAATCGTCGGGGAGAAAAAGAGGAGAAAATGGTAAAATATGGACAGAATTCGACGGTATATATCATGTTATACTGTACCTACCTATGGGACATGAAATAGGGCTCTCAGACATGTGCTGTGGAAATTGGAATACACACAAACCTAACACGCCCTACCCTACACAGACTCCTGTCTGCTGCTACTACTAGTACCCAGATCCTCTGTTGTCTGTTCATAAGTGGATGTGCGTTGCTTTTAGATAATAATCGTATGAGCGGATGAGCCTGTGCATTGTCACATGGATGCCATATCAATCCAGCTCAATAATTTCAGGGTTAGCTCAAGCAGATTTTTTTTTTTTGTGGTGGATCATGGGTTTTTGAAGGTACAATTGTCATAGCTCTCATCCGCACGCAAAGCCATTGGAGCTGTCGTGGGCCAGTCGGGCCAAGTAGAAAAATGAATAGGAAAAGTTTTGTAAGATAAAAAAATGCACGGTTTTCTGGATCAAGAATATATTAATCTCCTCTAAAAAGATGTACAGTTCCTCTAAAAATAATAGTTACAGCAATCGGCTCCAAAAATATGCCCCCTTTGAAGAAAAGGATTTAAAAACACGAGAATAAGAAAAACTTAGGAATGATATGTCCTAACACTTCAAATTCTTCGAGATTTTAGAACAAAAGAAAGTTTAAAAAAGATAACTTTGTAAGCAACATAGAAAAAACATAGCAAACAAAACAATAAAGTCAGAGCAAAGGAGCTGGCTCTTTTGGAACAAAGAAAAAACAGAGAAATTATAGAGGACTGAAATTCTACACGAAAATTTTCTAAAACCTTGTAACAATGGATTGGGTTCCTACAAGTTCTATGAAATTCGTATGACATGATTTGTTTCTAAGGAATTTTAGAGAAATTTTTATCATGAGGTTGAGTTTTCTTTGTATCACTCTCTCATTGAACTCCTTGCTTTTTCTACGCTCCATCCATCTTTTTTTTTGAGGAATCAATGCTTCTATAACTTAAATAGAGTTGTTACAATCAAACTGCAGACATTGCAGCAAGAAGCTAGGTGGATCCAAAAGTATCCACCTCAATCTAGGTGCATCCAAAGCCTAAATGTTCTATCTTGTAGTTTTTTTGTGTTTTCTTAATCCGTACAACTCAAAATATTAGGACATTGGGGGTCCCTAGGACATTCTATTCCTACATTTCTAGAATATGTGTGTTTCAAAGAGACCTAGTTTCCTCCAAGATTCTTTTTAGAATGATCAAATTTATTTATTGAAATTTTGAAGGATTGTTCCTTTGTTCGAAAGGGCTTGGTAGGAGCCTCTAAGGCCTTCCACAGTGTTGCGCCTGAGTAACGCTTGAAATGGAGAGAGAGAGGGTCTAGGAGCCGCTCTCTACACTGCAACCGTGATGCTATCTTTTCACTAGTGCTTTAAAATCTCGGAGCAGCACAACTACATGCTCCGCTGCCTACCGATGCTTAGATATTAAACAATATCATTTATGGGTGTAGTGACCCCTCTCGCTGCTGTTTAGTGTTGATGGTAGACAATACTTTATCTTATCATGTGGTCCCAGACCAAAGATGGCTGCGGTGCCTGACTTTCGATTACGCTGCAGCACTTCAAACATGGTATCCGTTTCCAGCCGTGGGACTCACATTTTTTCTGGCACTACTTCTACGCTGCGAAGGGCCTAACATTCCTATGTTCTTTTCTTCCGATCAAATTCCAGTGGGGTCCTGGGTCATACAGTAATGAGAGTTACAGTGATGTCCGAGAGAAAAATAAAACGTAGTAGTATTCCGTCCCTATGAGTGACGCATGACAATATGACATCTTATTATCTCAGCACCATCTAGACGGCTCATTTTTGATTTGTCGCTACTGATAGCGATAGGACTTGTCCACTGTAGCCGCGTTTTTTCGGAAGAAAAGATCGATCACAGGAGTGTAGTAGTAGGCTAGTAGCCTATGCGTTGTGGACGGCCGGACGGACATCGGATGGCTACAATCGGTCGACCGAAAAGAAGGATAAAGTTGAGCCCGAAATCTGCACTTGGTTGCTTCTTGCTTGGGACCTGGCACCATCTCCGTATGACACTCTGTTCCTTGGCTGTTGCAAAAATAGAGGCTTACTAGGGGCCTGTTTAGTTGTCAGAAATTTTGCAAAATTTTGCAATATTTTTCGTCACATCGAATCTTTAGACGCATGTATGAAGCATTAAATATAGATAAAAAATAAAACCAATTACACAGTTTAGACGAAACGGACGAGACGAATCTTTTAAGCCTAGTTAGACCATGATTGGACATTAATTACCAAATAATAACGAAATTTGCTACAATGTTATTTTGCAAAATATTTTGCATCTAAACCGGCCCTAGGTTGCGCAGACGACCAGATGTGGGACCAAACCTATAACAATGGAAGGAAGGACCATGATGCCGCTGGTTGATACTGTACTAAAGAGAGTTGGAAGGAGACAAGACCAATGAACGAACTTGGTCGGCCGCCGGCGGCCTAGCCGCCTAGGTTGATGATGATCGATGACTGTTTGGTAACCTTGGGCTGTTTGGTAACCTTGGGTTGATGATGAGATCCGGCACGGTCGCTGGCTGTTTGGTAACCTTGGGCCCGTGGTCGGGATCCCCGCTCGGACCGGGGGAATGATTCAGCGTGTTCCACGCTGCGCGTCTGTACGTGCTTGCTGTACATGCTAACGACATATCCTTGTCAGCAGAGCAGCCCAGCACGTGCCAACGGCCCCTCTCCTCCGCTCGCTCCTCTGGCTCGACGGGCGGATGGGCCGGGAGCACGTGCCAATGAACGTACCAAACCGACCCGACTGATGGGATGAACTGATGATGACGGACAAGGCACAAAGCACAAAGCGCTTGCGTATTGGCACAAAGCACGTGCCAATGAACGTACGGAGCGAAGCCACACGTACGGCTGGATCACAGGCTCCGCAAACCGGCGGCGTACATTACGGATGGATCTAGAACGTCTGCAAGACCCGATACCGTATCCGTGTTTGTGATTTTTCTCTATCCAATTCCACATTCGTATTTGAAAAACATGAAGTATCTATCATTATCTGTATCCGCAAACAGGCACGACGTGGTCTTCAGGCAGCTACAACCGAGCCTCCCCAGGCTCCTGGCTGCATGCAAGGCCTCTTGCCGTCAATGGAGCTGCCGCCTGCGGACCCAAGACAAATGGGTAGTAGAGCACTGGTGTAATATGTTTGTAATGGCTTAGCCCCTATCTTCTCCCCCCTCAGTTGTAATTCCCTGGGGCCTGCCCCGTTAACTGTAGGTGCTATGCACCCTCCATCTACCGGCTTGCCGGAATCAATGGAAAATTATTCAGGTGGGGCGCTCACCCCTCCGGTGATGTCTTCAAAAAAAAAAATCTGTATCCGCAAATGACAAAATACCCTGTAAAGGCATGTAAATCTTATATCTATGACTAATTAGTAATGTAAATGATATCAACTTTAATATGCATCATTTAAACTATTTAAAAGTTATCTATGTGGCTAACAACATTATATAACTTTGTCATTATTAATGATATGAATGTTAGTTTTAATATGGCTAATCATATTAGTTTTATGCACTTTAATATTCATATATTGATGAAATTATTTTTATATATTGTAAACTATTTATTGATAAATATTATTTATATTTTATTGATTTTTTATATATTTAACTATTGAAATATTTATTATATAAGTTATTTTCTGAGTTGTTGTTATCTACAAATATTTATATCAAATAATGAAAATATAGTTTATGATGTACCTAATGATACTAGTTTGATGCCACAAATTTTGGCACCCTTTTCTATAAATTTAGCTAAACTTGAAAAAGTTTGACTTGAGACAGCTCTATAAATTGATTTATTCAAGGGCGGAGGGAGGATCTCCTAGATCTCAAACTAAGGGCATGTTTGGTTATTTATTACAATATTTACGTGTATATATAAATAAATATATAATATATAGAACCAGTTGGCCACTACCTCTTGGGATACCGCTAGAATCTCTTAAAATATTCGAATTCTCTGAAAACACGAAGAATCTCTCGTGATGAAATAAGAAAAGAAAGTTAAAACATCTCTGTCAAGTGCTCGATTCGATTGTTCATGGTCACGGATGCATCCAACACGATCACATGATTCACGTATAGGACGGCTCTGGGGCCCGGGCATATGCAATTTGACAACCAACCAATGAGAACCTTTCTGTTTCAGAGAAGCAATTTGCATCCAGTAGTGAAAAGCCAAGAGTTTTTTTTTAACCTGAAATAGGAGCACCAAACCATGCAAGCACGCCACGTTTTACATGACTATGTAAACAGTAAGTGGTAGATATATAGATAAATAAATGTATGTCTAATGCGTTTTGATGATGAGGAATTGAGTATGACAATGGAATGCTATGGAGTGAAGCTTCTGCTATGGGCTTTTCGTACATATCCTCCTACTAGTATAGTACAGTAGAATACTTCAATCATTCAGTCGTCTCGCTTCTACAGTCAGCACTTCTCAGGCTTAAGCTCTCTCTTCTCCCTCCTTGTATTTTCTTTGGAAGCTTCCATCCACAACCACAACTCGCATCGTTCATCTTCCACTGATGCTATATAAGGAGGGGGGGGGGGGGGGGGGGAGAGAGAGAGAGAGAGAGAGAGAGAGAGAGAGAGAGGATCCGATGATATATGTTGTAGCACATTAGCAGCTCCTGAACTGGACAAGCTGTTGCTTGGCTGCTGGATAAGTAGTTCATCCATCCATCAACGCCAATCTAGCTACAAAGCAAGGTAAGCTCCGATCCTGTGTACTATCTTTGAACCGCTTGAAAAAGCGTGTGTGTGTATATATATATATATATATATATATATATATATATATATATATATATATATATATATATATATATATATATATATATATATATATATATATATATATATATATATATATATATATATATATATATATATATCAAGCAACCTGCTTCTGAACTTGCTCTAAGCCTAATTAACATGATATATAGATGTTCGTTTTATTTGCCTCCAAGAATATATGTAACCGTGGGATATGAGATTCTTCTCCTTTCCTGATGAAACTGGAGGCTCCTCTTCTTCATTCTTAGCTTGCTTATTGTTCTTTGAGGAGAGTTCTCTCTATCCATTTGTTTTGAGATATACTCCGTATATGATACGAGCGTACTGATTCGACAAAAAAAGGGAAAAAGTGAAGCACATTTTTAGGGGGTGTTTAGTTTCGGGAGTGAAAATTTTTAGGGTGTCACATCGGATGTTTCCTGAGATGTCGGAAGGGGTATTCGGATACTAATAAAAAAACTAATTACATAACTCGCCTGAAAATCGCGAGACGAATTTATTAAGCCTAATTATTCCATCATTAGCACATGTTTACTGGAGCACGACATTGTCAAATCATGGATTAATTAGGCTTAAAAAATTCGTCTCACAAATTTATCGTAATATGTGTAATTAGTTATTTTTTCGTCTATATTTAATACTCCATGTATATATCAAACATCTAATGTGACAAGGTAAAAAAATTCAAAGGAACTAAACACCCCTTAGTAGGTTCTTCATTGGTGTTGGTCTAGATCCATCATGGGATTGGGATGCTTAACCAACACAGTTACGTTTTGTCACACCCGGTTTTCTAAAGAACAAAACCAGGCTAATCATATGTGTGCCCAGGAAGTCCACACATATGCCAGAATAAAAAAGTATCAGAAACAATGTTATTATATAACGTATACATAGCTATATTAACACTTACATCAGAGTATCGCGGAACGGTGATTAAGCTTCAGGCTCCATTCTTCTCAGGGACGGCTGACTGGGGGTAACATATGCCTAGCACTTCTACTAGTCTTCTGGAAACTCCACTACACCTTTGTCCTTTTTCCGAGTAGCATCTTATTACACACTGGAGTGTTGGGGAAATAGCAAGAATGAGTCCATGTCGAACTCAACAAATATAACACAGGGTTCATGAGGCTCAAAAAGGCTAGACATTGTTTAACTGCGTTTAGCTTTTAATCATATATTAGCAATTGAGTAGCATCAAGATAAACCGCTTCCCATTAAAGAACCAATGATCAATTGTAATAAGGATAATGAATAGCATTAACATGAGTAAATAATAATCATCAATAATTAAGCATGATATAACAGTTATGATCAACTATTCCATAAGAATCCCCAAGGCCGCTCATATCCGTGAGCATGGCTAGTATACCAGTTTTTAACTCTGCGCAGAGGTGTACACTTTCACTGTGAGTCATGATTTCCAAATGAGTGGGGAGATCAAGCCCAAACACCCGAGAACCATATAAAGCCACTCAAAAGTTTGTCTAACAAGTTAGGGCCATTAGATTCACTCGGCAGGCAGATGTAGAACCCCCCCTTCCCTGTGGCACAACAACCGCAGCCTATACACACTAGGCTAGGGGCTCGCACTACACCCAACGTGGCAAGCCTTTCTTACGCCATTTAAGGTAACCACTAACAAGCTAGAAAAGGTCTCTTGAACAACTAAAGCCAGAGCCATATAGCCCTCACAGCTGTACTGTATATCCCGGTTATCACTTACAGATAAGTTCTTATGGAGAGAAACCAGAGCATCAAAATAATACACATGCTCTAGCCCCCTTTTAACAGTAATAAAATCATCTTAATAGTTGATTGCTTAATCCATTAATCAAATTACAAGATCATTGTTCTTAGTTTAAGCACTAGCAGTAGCTACCCATATGCATTCCCAAGGTTGACAAGGAATCAAGATAACAATCACTAAGTTATAATCTCTAAGGTTGTCAAGGTAAGCACATGCATATGTATGACAATTCAATGTATAGGTAACAAGGATAGTCATGTGTTATACTTGCCTTGATCAAAGCTTTCCAAGTGATACTGCTGACTTGGCTCAAAGTAATACTCCGAATCGTCCAGAAACTGCTCACCTTCTATACTCGATCATCAATCAACAACACACATGCATCCAATCAAACATACACGAAGCAAACAAAGAAATATAATTAGAACAGTACACCAACAGTAACAAAACAGTAATAAAAGTTTATAAAACTCTTCTACACGTTCCTACGATCACACAGACGTAAAGATCACCAAATTCAGAGTTAAAACGTGAAAGTTATGAATTTTCTAAGATTTCCTATAGATAAATAAATACTTAATTATAAACTCGAAAAATAAATTATCAAAACTAACTGTACAACTACACTAACATGTAGAGCTCGCAAATACGAACCTAACGCAACTTGAACGGATCAAATCGGAGTTAAAATAAAGATTTTATGACCAAAACAATTCTAGTGGCAAAACTGTAAATATCTGAAAACGTATTTCTGACTTAACCGGGAGAGAATACGCTTTCCAAACACGAGAACGTACTTCAGGAATTATGCTTAGGACGGCGGGTTCTATAATCCAAAAACCTAGGGACTCTTTAGAAAGATTACCCCGCGAAAGGGTAAGTTCTAATCTCGTGCGTCCATCTAAGAATGGATGGCTACCAATCATCCTCGACCTCACAGAGAAGAGGCCGGCCATCTTCTCCAAACCCGGCCGGCAGCCGCCATGGCTGGCGCGAGCTGCTTGCCGGAAAGCTTCGGACCCACCTCATCCGACCATGATTCGCCCCGCAACTGACACCAATCGAAAGAGAAGCTTAACGCGAATCCATCTATGCGGTTTAGGAGCACTACGACGACCCGAGGAGAGAACACGGCTCGGGGATGAACGGCGGCGCCATTGTCAGCCACGGTGAGCTCCAATCCCACGATACAAAGCACAAAAACTCAAAAGAAAAGCATAGGGAGGGAGAGGAGAAGATGACAAACTCACCCAAGCGAAGAAAGAAGGCGCAAAACCACCCGTAAGTGACGGCGGTGTGCGACCGAACTCGCCTAGGGTTCCAAGCTCGCAAGGCTCGATTTCACAGGGCTAAACTCGGCTTTTAGATGGAATAAGGGGTAAGGGGGGTCGCGGCTTCACTTTTAAAGCTCTACCACATCGTGTTCGGGTAGGAGATCTCGGTATAGAGGCGGTGGAGATTCGGTGATTGCGAGCTTGAATCCGGCTCGGTTACGACGCGAGGAGGAAGGTGCGTCTGACATGTGGCCCCCACCCGTCAGCGACCAAGGAGAGAGGGAAACGCTGCTGCTGCGGTACTGGGCCGGCCCATCCGGTGGCTCGCGCGGAAAAGCAGCAGCAGCCCACTGCGCCGGCTCGGAAGAGCAGGCCATCGGGCCAGGCTGTCGGCTGCCAGGTAAGAAGGTAAGCTATTCTTTTTTTTCTTCTTTCTTTTCTTTATTTGCTTATTTACCAAACTATTCCAAATAGAATTTTTCAAGCCACTTCAAAATAAAATAAATCCACTACACAAAAGAAAATAAATGCAGCAGCATGAATGCAACACCAAATAATTTTTTTTCTAAATTTTAATTTGCCCTTAATTGTTATCTAACTTATTTGAAATTCATTATTCCTAAAGTTTAGAATTTTTGGGTGTTACAAATTCTACCCCCCTTAAAAGAATCTCGTCCTCGAGATTGAACTGCTTACTCAAACAACTGCGGATATGATTTTCTCAATTCATCCTCTCTTTCCCAAGTTGCCTCTGCCTCTGAATATCGATTCCACTGCACCTTGCACATTTTAATAACCCGACTTCGAGTAACTCTCTCAGCAGTCTCTAAAATCTTAATCGGAAACTCTTCATATGTAAGATCCTCCTTAACAGTCAATTCTTCTAAAGGTATCTGCTCCTCAGGTACCCGTAAACACTTCTTAAGTTGTGAAACATGGAACACATCATGTACTCCAGACAAATTCTCAGGCAACTCTAATTGATAAGCAACTTCCCCACGTCTAGTAATAACTTTAAATGGTCCAACATACCTTGGTGCTAGTTTACCTTTCATGTTAAACCTCTTCACACTTTTTATAGGTAACACCTTCAAATAGACATAATCACCTACCTAAAAAAAACTAGATCTCTTCTCCTATTATCAGCATAACTCTTCTGACGAGACTGCGCTACTCTTAAATTCTCACGAATCACTCGCACTTGATCTTCTGCGTTTCTAAGAACATCTGTACCAAACACCTGAGATTCACCTGTCTGATCCGAAAACAATGGAGTTCTACACTTACGTCCATACAAAGCTTCAAACAGTGTCATCTTAAGACTCTGTTGATAACTATTATTATAAGAGAATTCTGCATAAGGCAAACTCTTATCCCAACTAGCTCCATATTGAATTGCACAAGCTCTCAACATATCCTCTAATACCTAGTTGGTCCTTTCAGTCTGCCCATCTGTCTGTGGATGATATGCCATACTAAAATTCAATTTTGTTCCCAAAGATTCATGTACAACTTTTCAAAAGTGCGACGTAAACTGCGATCCTCGATCAGATACAATCTTCTTTAGAACTCCATGCAAACATACTATTCTTTCTATATACAAGGTAGCTACTTATACTCCCGTGTAATTTAGTCTTGACTGGTATAAAATGAGCAACTTTAGTCAATCTATCCACTATCACCCAAATAGAATCATAACCTCTCTGAGTACGCGGTAACCCTACTATAAAGTCCATACCAACTTCCTCCCACTTCCATTCAGGAATCTTCATTGGTTGCACAATCCAGCAGGTCTTTGATGCTCTGCTTTCACCCTCTGACAAGTGTCACACAATGCCACATACTCAGCCACATCTTGCTTTAATCCAACCCACCAATATTTCTGTTTAAGATCCAAATACATCTTAGTACTACCAGGATGAATAGAATAAGCTGACTCATGAGCTTCGCGAAGAATTGCCTGTCTAACAGTTTGATCCTCAGGTACACACAGCCTCTTTCCAAACCACAAAATTCCATTATCATCCATTCGAAAGCCTGGTGACTTACCAATTACTATATCTTCCGCTATCTTCTTTAGTTTCTCATCCTTCAACTGACCCTTGTAGATTTCTTGCTCTAAGGTAGGCTCTATCACTAATTCCATTATATTAGTAACAATTCCCAAATTCAAATATTCAAATTCAGCACATAACTCCCTAGTCATAGACAACGTCCGTATCTCATTGGCATAACTTTTCCTACTAAGAGCATCAGCTACTACATTAGCCTTACCAGGATGATAGTGTATCTCAATATCATAATCCTTAATCAACTCTAACCATCTGCGTTGCCTCAAATTCAGATCTGACTGAGTGAAAATATACTTTAAACTCTTATGATTAGTGTATATATCACTCTTATGTCCAATCAAATAATGTCTCTAAATCTTTAAAGCATGAACTACAGCTGCTAACTCCAAATCATGTGTAGGATAATTCAACTCATGCTTTCTCAACTGCCTAGATGCATAAGCCACAACTCTGCCTTCTTGCATAAGAACACATCCCAAACCTTGACGAGAAGCATCACAATAAATAGAAAACTTCTTACTCAAATCTGGCAAAACCAAAACAGGCGCTGTAGTCAACCTCTTCTTCAATTCCTCAAAACTAGCTTGACATTTATCTGACCACACAAACTTGGCATTCTTCTCTAACAGAGATGTCATAGGTTTAGCAAGTTTAGAAAACCCTTCAATGAACCGTCTGTAATATCCAGCTAATCCCAAGAAACTACGAATCTCGCTAACATCAATAGGTGGTTTCCAATTTAATACATCCTTTACTTTACCTGGATCCACTGATATCCCTCCATTAGAAACAATATGACCAAGGAAAGAAACTTCTTTCAACCAAAACTCATATTTACTTCGCTTCGCATACAGTTTATGCTCTCTAAGTTTCTGCAATACCAACCTCAAATGTTCAGCATGCTCTACCTCTGTCTTGGAAAATACCAGTATATCATCAATAAACACTATCACAAACTTATCCAAATATTCCATGAACACCTTATTCATCATGTACATAAAGTATGCAGGTGCATTGGTCAATCCAAATGACATAACAATATACTCATACAATCCATACCTTGTAGTAAAAGCTGTCTTTGGAATATCAGAAACACGAATCTTCAACTGATGATAACCAGAACGTAAATCAATCTTAGAGAACACACAAGCACCTCTCAACTGATCAAACAAGTCATCAATCCTGGGCAAAGGGTACTTATTCTTGATAGTTACCTCATTTAGTGACCGGTAATCAACACACATCCTCTGACCGCCATCTTTCTTATCAACAAAAATAACTGGTGCTCCCCAAGGTGATGAACTAGGTCGAATAAAACCTTTATCTTGTAATTCTTTAATTTGTTTCTTAAGTTCTTCTAATTCATCTACTCCCATCCTATATGGTCGTTTGGCTATAGGTGCAGTTCTAGGAAGTAATTCAATAAGAAATTCAATGTCTCTATCAGGTGGCATACCTGGCAATTCATCAGGGAAGACATCCGGAAATTCCTCAATCACTGAATTCTCCTTAATAGTATCTTCAAGCTGATTCATCACAGCGGTTGGTTGCTTCTGCACTGCTACATCCACATTGATTTTATCTCCATTAGGTGCAGTCACAACTACCACTTTCTGCTGACACTGAATCTCTGCCTGATTTTGCTTCATCCAGTCCATACCCAATATCACATCAATACCAGATGTCCTCAACACTATAGGAGTTATCTTAAACTCTACCCCCTTAATACCATACTAATTGGAAGACAACGATTAATGGTTTGCATGGTACCTCCAGGTGAATTTACTAAGAGAGGTTCTTTCATAGCTAGCATGGGTATACTATGCATTTTAACAAAAATGTTGGATATGAATGTATGAGATGCTCCAGAGTCAAAAAGAACAGTTGCAGGAGTGGAATGTACATTGAACGTACTAATCATGACTTCTGGTGCATCATGAGCTGTATCAGAAGACACGTGATTCACCCTTCCAGTACCAGATTGCCTCTGATTGCTCTTCTGGCTCTGAGGAGTCTGCTGGTTCTGCTTCTCAGGACAATGGTAAGACATATGCCCCTCTTTACCATAGACAAAGCATCTAGTAGGCGTGCTGGGAGCACTATTCTTCATGGGGGTAACATTGGAATTTCCAGTGCGAGGAGTATGTTGCCCAGTCTGCTGATACTGTTGACGCTGTGGATATGATGAACGCTGTTGTGACCGATTACTTTGCCAATTCTGGGACCACCTCTGATTTGGATTGCGATTTCATTGACTAACCGGTCCCTGAAACTTCTGATGAAAACCATGCTGAGGATTCGTGCATTGACGGTTGTTGCTTCCTGAGCTTTGTACCTTCATCTTCCTCTTCCTGTCCATCTCTCTGCGCTCATTATCAAGCACAATAGCTTTATTTACCAGCTCTTGAAAACTAGCATAGTTGTTCCCCTTCAACTGCAAGCGAAGATCATAATAAATTCCCTTCAAGAAAAGACGCTGCCTGTCTGCATCTTCCCTCAATTCATTAGGAGCATAGCGAGCCAACTGGGTGAACCTGTCATGATATTCACTAACACTCATCTGTCCCATCCTAAGGTTTCTGAATTCTTCCTGCTTCAGCTCAATTATACCTTCAGGAATACGACGAGCTCGAAAATCTCTAACAAACTCATTCCAAGTGATAGGAGGAGCATTGTCAGGGCGTGCAGCTTGATACGACTCCCACCAAGTCTGAGCTGTCCCCTGTAACTGACCAGATGCATATAACACCTTCTCCATATCATTGCATTGGGCTATATTCAGCTGTTTCTCCACTGCCCTCACCCAATCATCTACCTCTAAAGGATCAGCAGCATGAGAAAACACTAGAGGGCGTCCCTTCAAAAATTCCCCATGCTTATCCCTCACTTGCACATGCGGTGGTCCTCCTGCAGGGGGATTGTTCTGCATGTGCTGCATAAACATCTGCATCATCTGGTTCTGAGTTTGCATGAGTTCCTCCATAGTAATGGGTGAGTTAGCACCTCCACGACCTCTGCCACGACCTCTGCCTGACATCTGTTTCCAAAAACACAGAAATTGAAATTCAGTACGATCCAAGATGATGTATTCAATAGATAAGCAAAATCTGATTTTTCTGGGCGAACTCCAATTTCAGCAACTTGGTAAAACTGTCATATCTCGAGCTACAGATGTCCAATTCAGATGATCTTTACATGGTTGGAAAGCTTACAAAATTATCTACAACTTTTATTCACAACACTTTTTCTGATTCTGTCAATAAATTGGCCAAAAACTAAACTTAACCGAAACTGTTTCAGAATTCCAGACTGTGCAGTAACTCCAACTTGGAACAGGTATATCTCTTAGCTCATAATAGATATTAAAGTGATTCTTCTGGGGTTGGAAAGATATAGAAGTCTAATTATTCCCAGTAAAATTTCTTAAATTTCTCATGAACGGATTTTAAGTTATTTCTAAAACATCCCAGACTGATCCAAAAATCAGCAAAGGACAGAACTAAGTTAACCTCATATTCAACTAATATATTTTGATCAAACTTAATATTCTTAACCATGGAACTTGTAGGCATGTCTACAAAACTCCAGCACACATTACAAAGATCCAAATCACACATTATCATAATAACAATCCATCAATCACACATCACATCATCGGTGCTACACGTGCTTCTTCAACAATGGTGGTCATCCTAAGAAAAAGTATGGATGATGAAAAGCCATCGAATCTTTGAACCAGGTAAGATCAGAAAACTTTTAGTAAAAACAACATAAAACAAAATCCAAGGGAGTAAGAAATAATAGCTCAAAGGAAGCTATCAAGGAGAGGATACAACAGGACAAGGAAGAGGAATAGTCAAAATCAATGAGTCAAGGGATGAAAAAATAGTTTTATCGTAAAATAAGTTTTAGAATACGTCCAGTGCTACTTGGCATACTTCTTACAGTCAACACCGCTCTGATACCACTCTGTCACACCCGGTTTTCTAAAGAACAAAACCAGGCTAATCATATGTGTGCCCAGGAAGTCCACACATATGCCAGAATGAAAAAGTATCAGAAACAATGTTATTATATAACGTATACATAGCTATATTAACACTTACATCAGAGTATCGCGGAACGGTGATTAAGCTTCAGGCTCCATTCTTCTCAGGGATGGCTGACTGGGGGTAACATATGCCTAGCACTTCTACTAGTCTTCTGGAAACTCCACTACACCTTTGTCCTTTTTCCGAGTAGCATCTTATTACACACTGGAGTGTTGGGGAAATAGCAAGAATGAGTCCATGTCGAACTCAACAAATATAACACAGGGTTCATAAGACTCAAAAAGGCTAGACATTGTTTAACTGCGTTTAGCTTTTAATCATATATTAGCAATTGAGTAGCATCAAGATAAACCGCTTCCCATTAAAGAACCAATGATCAATTGTAATAAGGATAATGAATAGCATTAACATGAGCAAATAATAATCATCAATAATTAAGCATGATATAACAGTTATGATCAACTATTCCATAAGAATCCCCAAGGACGCTCGTATCCGTGAGCACGGCTAGTATACTAGTTTTTAACTCTGCGCAGAGGTGTACACTTTCACTGTGAGTCATGATTTCCAAATGTGTGGGGAGATCAAGCCCAAACACCCGAGAACCATATAAAGCCACTCAAAAGTTCGTCTAACAAGTTAGGACCATTAGATTCACTCGGCAGGCAGATGTACAACCCCCCTTCCCTGTGGCACAACAACCGCAGCCTATACACACTAGGCTAGGGGCTCGCACTACACCCAACGTGGCAAGCCTTTCTTACGCCATTTAAGGTAACCACTAACAAGCTAGAAAAGGTCTCTTGAACAACTAAAGCCAGAGCCATATAGCCCTCACAGCTGTACTGTATATCCCGGTTATCACTTACAGATAAGTCCTTATGGAGAGAAACCAGAGCATCAAAATAATACACATGCTCTAGCCCCCTTTTAACAGTAATAAAATCATCTTAATAGTTGATTGCTTAATCCATTAATCAAATTACAAGATCATTGTTCTTAGTTTAAGCACTAGCAGTAGCTACCCATATGCATTCCCAAGGTTGATAAGGAATCAAGATAACAATCACTAAGTTATAATCTCTAAGGTTGTCAAGGTAAGCACATGCATATGTATGACAATTCAATGTATAGGTAACAAGGATAGTCCTGTGTTATACTTGCCTTGATCAAAGCTTTCCAAGTGATACTACTGACTTGGCTCAAAGTAATACTCCGAATCGTCCAGAAACTGCTCACCTTCTATACTCGATCATCAATCAACAACACACATGCATCCAATCAAACATACACGAAGCAAACAAAGAAATATAATTAGAATAGTACAACAACAGTAACAAAACAGTAATAAAAGTTTATAAAACTCTTCTACACGTTCCTACGATCACACAGACGTAAAGATCACCAAATTCAGAGTTAAAACGTGAAAGTTATGAATTTTCTAAGATTTCCTATAGATAAATAAATACTTAATTATAAACTCGAAAAATAAATTATCAAAACTAACTGTACAACTACACTAACATGTAGAGCTCGCAAATACGAACCTAACGCAACTTGAACGGATCAAATCGGAGTTAAAATAAAGATTTTATGACCAAAACAATTCTAGTGGCAAAACTGTAAATATCTGAAAACGTATTTTTGACTTAACCGGGAGAGAATATGCTTTCCAAACATGAGAACGTACTTCAGGAATTATGCTTAGGACGGCGGGTTCTATAATCCAAAAACCTAGGGACTCTTTAGAAAGATTACCCCGCGAAGGGGTAAGTTCTAATCTCGTGCGTCCATCTAAGAATGGATGGCTACCAATCATCCTCGACCTCACAGAGAAGAGGCCAGCCATCTTCTCCAAACCCGGCCGGCGGCCGCCATGGCTGGCGCGAGCTGCTTGCCGGAAAGCTTCGGACCCACCTCATCCGACCATGATTCGCCCCGCAACTGACACCAATCGAAAGAGAAGCTTAACGCGAATCCATCTATGCGGTTTAGGAGCACTACGACGACCCGAGGAGAGAACACGGCTCGGGGATGAACGGCGGCGCCATTGTCGGCCACGGTGAGCTCCAATCCCATGATACAAAGCACAAAAACTCAAAAGAAAAGCATAGGGAGGGAGAGGAGAAGATGACAAACTCACCCAAGCGAAGAAAGAAGGCGCAAAACCACCCGTAAGTGACGGCGGTGTGCGACCGAACTCGCCTAGGGTTCCAAGCTCGCAAGGCTCGATTTCACGGGGCTAAACTCGGCTTTTAGATGGAATAAGGGGTAAGGGGGGTCGCGGCTTCACTTTTAAAGCTCTACCACATCGTGTTCGGGTAGGAGATCTCGGTATAGAGGCGGTGGAGATTCAGTGATTGCGAGCTTGAATCCGGCTCGGTTACGACGCGAGGAGGAAGGTGCGTCTGACATGTGGCCCCCACCCGTCAGCGACCAAGGAGAGAGGGAAACGCTGCTGCTGCGGTACTGGGCCGGCCCATCCGGTGGCTCACGCGGAAAAGCAGCAGCAGCCCACTGCGCCGGCTCGGAAGAGCAGGCCATCGGGCCAGGCTGTCGGCTGCCAGGTAAGAAGGTAAGCTATTCTTTTTTTTTTCTTTCTTTTCTTTATTTGCTTATTTACCAAACTATTCCAAATAGAATTTTTCAAGCCACTTCAAAATAAAATAAATCCACTACACAAAAGAAAATAAATGCAGCAGCATGAATGCAACACCAAATAATTTTTTTTCTAAATTTTAATTTGTCCTTAATTGTTATCTAACTTATTTGAAATTTATTATTCCTATAGTTTAGAATTTTTGGGTGTTACACGTTTATATGAGGGACAAATAGGAAAGCCAGGCTGGATCCGACGTGTCTACAGGCCATCGGTCAGTGTTCATCTCGACGGGCCCACACCTCGTAGGTAGAAATGGAGGAGCCGTGTACGGCCAATAATAATGGTGTGCTCAAGGCTCTCACCAAACCCTTGAACCGAAGCCAGCTGGTCCGATCCGATCCCTTCTTACGCCCTGTTTAGTTCCTAGAAAATTTTGCAAAATTTTTCAGATTTCCCGTCTCATCGAATCTTCGGACACATGCATGAAGCATTAAATATATATAAAAAATAAAACTAATTACACAGTTTAGACGAAATGGACGAGACGGATCTTTTAAGCCCAATTAGACCATGATTGGACAATATTTGTCAAATAACAACGAAAACGCTACAGTGTCATTTTACCAAAAATTTCGGATCTAAACCGGCCCTTACTCCACGCAATCCCTAGGTAGGTGATTTCATTCTCTGTTCGGTTCTGTCTAATTTTAGTCATCCGTGTAAAATGAGCCAGATCACTGACTTTGCAGGTAAGCAATTGAACATAAATATTCCACGTGGATGGTTACTTATAGCCTTATAGGACAAAAAAAGAAGGTGCTTTATTTCCAAAAACAGCTTGGAAAATTTCCTTCCAGAAAAATCCCTTGGGGTGTGTTCACTTCGCGAAAAGTAGGTGAAAAGTTATTGTAGCATTTTCGTTGTTATTTGACAAAATTTGTCCAATCATAGATTAACTAGGCTCAAAAGATTCATTCCAATATTTACAGATAAACTATGCAATTAGTTGTCTTTTTTACCTACATTTAATGCTCCATGCATGCGTCGAAAGATTTGATATGATGAGTGGAAGAGGAAATATTTTGGGTTGAGATGGGGAAGTGAACAAGGCCTAGTTTCAAATTAGTAGCCCCTCCCAATGCTCGTTGAACATTGATCCAACAACATGTACATACATACAGGAAAAAGAGAGAGAGAGGGAGCAATGCAGTATTTATACGCATACTTTGTTTGGAGAACTTAGACCCACGCCACGCATGTCGTTGTCACGGCATGATGATGATGGCATGGATCCGTAGTTGTTATATTAGAGCATCTCCAGCAGTACTACCTAAAACAGACTACCTATTTATCTGTTTAGGTAGCCACCAATTCTCAGAGTACCTATTTTTTGCTATCGTCTCCAGCAGTACTACCTAAAACAGACTACCTATTTCATTTCTCACAAATGCATGTTGCCCCTCTATAATCTTCATTTCTCCTCTACAATTTAACCAAAAGTATTTCAACCAAAAATAAAACACATAGTTCAAACATAATTAATTGGAACATAATAAAACAAAGATAAAAATAAAGCACATAGTTCAGACATAATAAATAGGATATAGGATCCTACAAAGTTCAAACATACTTAAATAAAGTATGATGACAACAATTGGAAATAAAGAATCCTTCATCTTCTTTTCCTCCTTCTTCTCAACAAGCAATTCTTGAACCACATTCTTGTATGAACTATCATCTCCTCCCTTGTTCTTGAGCTGTTCCTTTGCACGCTTCCTTCCCATAGGTCTTTGTCCTTGTGACAGTTGAGATGAATCAGGAGTTTGTGGGCTCCCCATACCTTCGGCTTCATCAACAAGGATTGGACTGGAAGATGTGGCATTGCTAGTCTTTTGCTTCTTGGCACTGCTAGCCTTCTTCTTCTCCTTTGGATTCATTGACCGGAATTTGGCTGAGTTTCTCACTTTGAGCCAGCAATGAAGGAAAGGAAATCCTTTCTTCTTTCCACCTGAGTAGGTGAGTTGTGCTTGCAACAACTACATTCTCTTCATCTTGCGTATAGTTGGTACTTCTCTTTTGGGTCTTCGATTGAGTGCATTGAACAGGTGTCGACTCAACATTAGTGGCATCCAGCATCAAATCTGTGTACGAGCCTTCGTAATTCATTGGAATCTAATTAAAAAAAGCCACAACGAAAATCACATGGTCAATTATATTAGTTAGTTTTGACTGCACAAATCACATGGTCAATTATACTGTAAATGTATTTATTTCGCCACAAAAATTCTGCAAATGTTTTATTTGGCTGAGTTTCTCACTTTGAGCCAGCACTGAATTAAGCAAATCATCTCGTGCATTATTTATGTCAGTGAACAAGGAAATATGCAATCCTCCATAGTTCAGACACCTGTCAACCCACCATATCTGAGATGACTAAACTAGCAGAACAGACGAAATTCCTAGTCAAAGCCTCACAGGATTACACGAGCTAGTTCACCGAAACAGAAGCAGAACTGCAGAAGGGGTCACCTTTCGAGCGTCAGATCCTTGCTCTGGAAGGAAAGAACGAGCGTCAGATCCCAGCGCCGGAGGAGGTGTCGTTGGTGCCGGAGGGGGCAGGGGCACGGGCACGGAGGGAGGCTTCACGGTGCCGGGAGGACGGCCGGCGTGGCCTTCTTCTTCGTGAGGACTACGGGGAGGCGGCCCTCCAGATCCGGCGGAGGAGAGTGCGGGCCTAGTCGAAGAAAGGGCAGCGCCGGTGAGGAGCACGGGGCAGAGCCGGTGAGGTCACGGGGCGTCGCCGGTCATCTTCCCGGCGCTGGTGGAAGGGCACAGCGGCGGCCCAGCTCTTGGCGGCGGCGGAGGGAAGCGCCGGGCACGAGCGTGGGAAAGAGTCGGGCACGCGCGGGTAGGGGAAACGACCGAACAGATTTTTAGCTGGCCATTTGTTGGGCCAACAGATGTAGGCAGTGGGAGGGAGAATTTGTTGGGCCAACAAAAGTAGGTAGTCAGATAGGTAGTCTGTTGGAGTGCATTATTTGGCCCTCACTACCTAAATATAGGATAGGTAGTGAGTTTAGGTAGCCTGCTGGAGATGCTCTTAAGGTCATGTTTTCATCAGACGTAAAGTTTTGGAGTGTCATATCGGTTATCGTATAAGGTGTTCAGATACTAATAAAAAACAAATTACAGAATCTGTCAATAAACCACGAGATGAATTTATTAAGCCTAATTAATATGTCATTAGTACATGGTTACTGTAGCACTTTGTTGTCAAAACACGGACTAATTAGGCTTAAAAGATTCGTCTCGCAAATTACACGTAATTTGTATAATTAGTTATTTTTTAATCTATATTTAATACTCTATGTATGTGTCAAACATCCGATGTGATAGAGTTTAAAGTTTTAAGACGAAACTATAGGAGGCCTTGTTGCCATGAATGAAAATACGATGGCTGACGCTGCTTGCCTGGGCCACACGGCCCATGTGTGTTGTCTCTGTCTCATCCATTCAAGAGCCTATATTGATTAGTCAAATCCCCAATACATGATGACCCTAAAACGATTGGTATTATTAAACTGTTCGTACTCGTCATCCTCTATATTTATCCTCTAAAAGAAATATTTCAGTCTGATCATCAAGATTCTCTCCTCTATACTGCTTTCTCCCACACCAATCCATACTCTATATCATCCTCTATGCACTGTGGGGTCACACATCAAGATTCCCTCCCCACTTGCTCTCTCTCCCCATTCACATGAGCAGACAAGCGCAAGGATGAGCGTGGGCCCCGGATGCTTTCCCTCCCTCCCCACTTACTCTCTCTACCTGTTCGCGCAAACAGACAGGCGCAAGGACGAGCGTGGCCCCGAGCAGCATTTTACCGGACGCACGCTAGCACGCCACATTTAGCGTTCGAGATACCCTCCGCTATTTTAGCATAGCGTTTAGAGCATGCCGCTGCAGCCTCCGGTCCGATAAAATGCTACTGGAGTAAACTTTTATCGGGCCCGCTGCGGATAGCCTTACACACACGCTGATGATGGAGGCAAAACAAAAAAGAGCAGTAAATTAGATTAAATTAAATTCGATGGTTGGGTCGGTCTATAGCGACAGCGATGCCTCGTCCGCTCTGGATTCTGGAGCAGGCAGGGAACAAACGTGCACCATGCGCCGCCTAGTAGCACACGTTGCGTTTAGGGGAGCCACCACTTAGAAACCTCGCTGAATATAAAAAATAAACATTTCCAAGTCACCGCAGAAACTCCACGTGGCTCCAGGACCCACCGCGGACCGCGGTGTGCGGCTGTCACTCACCGCCCTGGTCCCCCCGGCCCGTGGGCCCTTCCTGCATGGCCCACATGTGGCCGCCCATTTCCTTTCAGATTGCTTGTGCCTATAGCGTTCGAATATGCTACTGTACACCCATGCACACCAAAAAAAAAAGAACACATCTTTTTGAACTACAAAGTCACATGACGACTCTGATCCTGTATGGCTGTATTATCCGTATACGACTGGGTTACTTCGCTTTAGAAACTTCTTTCATATATAGTGCCAAAACGAATGTCAGCTTAATTAACACAACCTTCTTTCATGTACTCACATGAGTTCTAATTCTGTTTGCCGGTATCTAACACTTAATGAATCCTGGCGACATTCTGAAACCTTTAGCATAAACGGTAAACTGATCACGAGTGCATTTCATATAGGTAGTGCCAAATGAATGTACGTCAGTTTCCCCATTTTTTTTTGGAGTGATTAATTAATCAATGCGATCCTAATCATTTTCAACTTTATCTTCTCAATTCAATTCTTGCAGGCTCTACTTGGACATTGCGTGAGCCGAGAGACCGTCAAGGCAAGGCAAAGCCAACACCACAGGTCCACAGCACAGGCGGCGTCCAATGGACATGGACGGCAACTCCCCGCGGCCTCCTCCCCGCCGGCCGGAGCGGGAGGGGAGCTACAACAACTACGACATCGAGAGCATGGACGGCTCCGGGGCCGGGGGCGCGCCGCCGTGGCGCCAGCACAACGGCTCCTCCGAGGCCCTGCTCCGCTACGACGACGGCGGCGGCGCCGACCGCGGGAGCGCGGCGCGCCAGCCGCTGCTGAGGAAGCGCACCATGAACACGACCTCCCAGATCGCTATCGTCGGCGCCAACGTCTGCCCCATCGAGAGCTTGGATTACGAGTAGGCATTCTTGCTTGTTATTTCTCCTTTTTTTTTTCTCTCTTTTCCCCCCTTACTGTTTCTCTTCCTGCCTGCTTTCTAGTTTATGGTTTTTCTTCAGCCTCTATCCTGAAAAAAAAAGAGATCTTCTCCACTTCTTCTTTGTTTCTACCTCGATTGATCTTCTTCCGTGGGTTAGAATTCAGAGCGCTCGTTGCTTTTTAGTTCACTTGGCACAAGGAATTAACAATTGTGGCTGTGATTCTGATTCCTGTAGCTGTTCTTCATGGTTCAACCGTTGTAAGAAGCAAAGCAACCGGGACAGTTTCTCGTTGTAGGACAGAGTATCTCAGCCACTGCCTCCTTAGTAGTTCATGCTCTCATCTTGCTTATTCATGCCAACTCTGTAATAACTACTACTTGCTGCGTAGATTTTTAGTCCGCCAAGTTATGTTTATGTCAAATCTTCCTTTCATTTGTAAATGGTAAGTAGATGGGTACACAACATTAGTTCCTATAATATAAAGCTTCCCAGATATTGTTCTGTGAAGACGAACTATGAAATTGAGCGGTGCCAGCGTCCTATATGGCAGTTCATGTAATGACCTCCATGAGTAATTTAATGGTGACTGAATCGCAAAAAATAAAGCAATTATGCAGACATACTTTAGTCCTTTTTCTTACTCCCTTCAATATCTTCCATATTTCAGAGTCGTGGAGAATGACCTTTTCAAGCAAGACTGGCGATCAAGGAAGAAGAAGCAGATATTTCAGTACATTGTCCTCAAGTGGAGCTTGGTGCTCCTTATTGGCCTACTAACTGGAGTTGTTGGCTTCTTCAACAATCTTGCAGTTGAGAACATTGCTGGATTCAAATTGCTGCTCACGAGTGATCTTATGCTCAAGGGGAGGTGAAGTTTCAGCTTCTTTTTTGATGGACAACTTGCATTTTGTTAGTTTTGGTATTCTACTTTGTCATATATTGCTTCATAATCTTTAGCTCATCACTACACTACCAAAACCTTTTGTTGATACTTGGAAATGTTACCAAGTTCACAAAGGCAATAGTTAAGTTCTTCTGGTCACAATCTATAAAGACTTTCATGTGCAATAGAAATGCTTCTGTGAGAACTAGGGAGCATACAAAGTTGCTATTATTAGTAATAAATGTTTTATTGGATTGAATACATAATACTTCGAAGTAATTAATAATTGTGTCTGCTCCAGTGCAGGTATATTGGAGCATTTTTTGTGTATGGAGGTTGGAATTTAGTCTTGGCGGCAGCTGCAGCAGCAATCTGTGCTTATATTGCACCTGCTGCTGCTGGGTCTGGTATTCCTGAAGTCAAAGCATATCTTAATGGGGTCGATGCCTATTCTATATTAGCTCCTAGTACACTCTTTGTTAAGGTAAGTTTTGGCTTAGAACCATATGTAAAATATTATGTTTTAAACCTTTTTGTTTACACCATTTGCAATTTTCTGATTAGCTTGTGGAACAGGATCCTGGGACTAGTAGTAAGCTCAACTGAGTGTTATTGTTCTTATTCATATCATATGATAGTCTAAAACTTGAAGGACTTCACTCGGAAGCAATATGAACCTGAATAAACTTAACGCTAACTTACTTCCAAGTAGCAAGAGAAAGAATATTGCTATTGATTTTGATTTACAGCATTTATCTTCCGTGATAATGAACAATATATTCACATCAATGAGCGTCCGGTACTATTGTTTGTTTATATTCTCTTTCTTATTAAAAAAAGAGAACGGTGACCACAACAGATGACAAGAAACTGGCGGCACTAATTTGTTCTTAGGATAGTGACCTAAAAGAGTGTCCTTAGTCCTTACGAAAATTACACCAAATATTTCTGTTAGAAAAGCTTATACAGATATGATGTTTGTATATTTAGAATAAGGGAAAGGTTCCTTGACTTGGCAGAATCATTTTACATTGGAAACTGACAACAAACTGTGCCAATACCAGCATGGGTTATAGAGCTGTCTGTAGAAATATTCGATTCTGAAATCTTCTACTTGCAGATTTTTGGTTCAATACTTGGAGTTTCAGCTGGATTTGTGCTAGGAAAGGAAGGGCCCATGGTACATACAGGGGCATGTATTGCCAACTTGCTTGGTCAGGGTGGATCACGCAAGTATCATCTTACTTGTAACTGGCTACGATACTTTAAGAATGACAGGGATAGGAGAGATTTGATCACATGTGGATCCGCAGCTGGTGTGGCAGCTGCCTTCCGTGCACCTGTTGGCGGTGTTCTGTTTGCTCTTGAAGAAGCAGCATCATGGTAGCACATCTTTCTTTAAAAGTTAGCATTGTTTTTTGGGCTAAATACTTTCACTATTTGACATCTTGCATATTTGAATTGTCACAATATTGCAGGTGCAGTATCTATGAACTTTCAATGTCTATCCGTTTTTACCTAACATTTATTTGGTGTTGTGCTTTTTATTGTTCAGCAAATAATCATTAGTTGGGCATGTGGTTACAACTACAATAGATTGAACAATTGATGAAGTTGGGAAAAAATGATATTAGCATAGTTATCTACTATTAGTCTGCATACATTTCTTTTTTCAGTTTTTCGTATGATGAAATACGATGTTTCCATACATCATTTTACAGGTGGCGAAGTGCTCTTCTGTGGAGAACATTCTTTACAACTGCTGTTGTTGCGGTGGTATTGAAGGGGCTGATTGAGTTCTGTCGCAGTGGAAAATGTGGTCTCTTTGGGAAAGGTGGATTGATCATGTTTGATCTTAGTTCAACTGTTGCAACCTACAGTACTCCAGATCTAATTGCAATTATAGTCCTTGGGATAATTGGTGGAATCTTTGGAGGCCTCTTCAACTTTCTGTTGGACAAGATCCTCCGAGTGTATAGTATCATCAACGAGTAAGCACTCAACTGTAATTAACATGTTTCCCTAACTTCTCTGCTTATTTTAAGATATGATATCTATATTATTTAATCTGCCTGCAGGAGAGGTGCTCCATTCAAGATCCTTCTCACTATAACAATATCAATAATCACATCGATGTGTTCCTATGGTCTTCCTTGGCTTGCAGCATGCACTCCATGCCCTGTTGATGCTGTGGAGCAGTGTCCTACTGTTGGTCGCTCGGGCAATTATAAGAACTTCCAATGCCCACCAGGGCATTACAATGATCTTGCGTCACTCTTCTTCAATACAAATGATGATGCCATCCGCAATCTCTTCAGCAACGGCACATCAACTGAGTTCCAAATGTCATCTCTTTTCATCTTCTTCACTGCTATTTACTGCCTTGGATTAGTGACTTACGGTGTTGCTGTCCCATCTGGTCTCTTTATCCCTGTTATTCTTGCTGGAGCCACGTATGGGCGCATAGTGGGAACTCTTCTTGGATCCATATCTGATCTTGATCCTGGCCTTTTTGCCCTTCTTGGCGCAGCATCTTTTCTTGGTGGAACAATGAGAATGACTGTGTCAGTCTGTGTGATCCTTCTAGAGCTCACCAATGATCTCCCCATGCTCCCTCTACTCATGCTTGTTCTTCTCATATCCAAGACCATAGCAGATAACTTTAACAAGGGAGTTTATGATCAGATAGTGGTGATGAAAGGCTTGCCATTCATGGAGGCTCATGCTGAACCGTACATGAGGCACTTGGTTGCTGGTGATGTGGTATCTGGCCCACTAATCACCTTTTCTGGTGTTGAGAAAGTGGGGAACATTGTTCATGCATTGAGGTTAACTGGCCACAATGGTTTTCCTGTGGTTGATGAGCCACCCATAACGGAAGCCCCGGAACTGGTTGGGCTTGTGACTAGGTCTCATCTATTAGTTTTGCTGAACAGCAAGAATTTCATGAAGGGACGGTTCAAAACTAGTGGTAGCTTTGTTCTGCGAAGATTTGGTGCATTTGACTTTGCCAAACCAGGTTCAGGTAAAGGTTTGAAAATTGAGGATCTGGATTTCACTGATGAGGAGATGGACATGTATGTGGATCTCCACCCGATCACAAATACATCACCTTACACAGTGGTTGAGACAATGTCACTGGCAAAAGCGGCAATCCTTTTCCGGGAACTCGGGTTGAGGCACCTTTTGGTTGTGCCAAAGACACCAGACGTAAGAGACCTCTCTCACTTTCTTAGTCAGACATGGAATAGATGATTCAAGTGCTTTATCAATTTGAGTTTGTTATTTGTTTACATTCACAAATTGGATACATTATACATGATATGGATTCTGGCTTTAGATGCATTAAAAGTCATATACCTTCTAGGTGCTTAACACCTCATTAGTTGTCATGCAGAGTTATATTGATATCTTCTGTTTTCTTGAATATTTAAATATATGTGTTTAAGCTAGTATATATGTCCAGAGTAACCTTAACCCAGTGATTACGCCTGCAAATTTATTACTATAATCCATTTATGCATTACCATCTTTAGTTTGGGAAAGTTTCCATGGCTGATGATGGGTGTCTGTTTCTTGTCGAGTGCAGAGGCCTCCCATAGTCGGGATTCTCACAAGGCATGATTTCATGCCTGAGCACATTCACAGTCTGTTCCCGAACCTCAATCCTCACAAGTACCATTCAGCATCAATGGCAGGTTGATAATGAGGCTTTTTTCTGCTTCCCATCTATGTACATTATTCGGATGCGGATGCTGGTTGTATGTAAATTGCAAAGGTGTATCAGGTGTTCAATTGGATAGAGCTCATCTTCTCTACATGGTTTGGCTTGTGTGGATTTTGTAGCATATGCTCTTTTTGCAATAAAAAAAATGTGGCAGTTATTTTGCTGGTGACTGCCTATTATGAGCCTGCGGCAAGAAATGCACAGCAAGTTGCGGAGTAAACATTCAAAGCTCCAGAATATGGAGAGAAAGTGTGTATTGCATATTTGCATTGTTCCTGTAAAGCATGTTTAGAGAACTGAAACTCTTGAGGATTTATCTATAAATAATACGGAGTATATATCTCAGGCGGAAACATGGGCGATTGGGACTGCGAGTGCAGATTTCTTCTTGCGATTGTAAGATCTACTTGGATTGAGATTCGTAACATTTCTGCTCTGCTCTGTTACGATATTCACATGTCAAAATGTTTAGACATCCTAACCGTGGTTCCTGCACAATTAAGGCATGTGTCATGTTCATGCGTTAAGTTGTTTTTTTTTCAAATGAAAATGGACACGAGCTATTATCGTACCTAATGTAACATAACAGCATGTACTCTCGTGGCCGCCAGCCATCTGCCGACGACGTGAGATACCTCATAGTGATAATCCTTCCAACAGGATGTGCTTTGGATGTTGTCACGCACCGTGATGATGCCCTTGGGCTCTGGAATCTTGAGCTTGAGGTAGACATAGACGTAATTCGGAACCGTCATGAACTTGATGTACCATGGCCTTCCGAGTTTAGCGTTATAGGACCGTGACCTGTTTGGTTTCAATGCTACATGGAACTAGACTAAAATGTTAGTTGAAGCATATTGACATGGGCCTATTTGTATATTAGTCTGATTATCTGCTATTCTCACTATTTGTTAGACTGTTCGTATATACTCCAGAGATGCATCTGTAATTTCTTTGAAAGAACTAGAGTACAGAACATTTAGTGGATGAAAAATTGTCCATGGCCGTAGTGCAGGCCAGCCAACTAGCTGGTTTGACGATGAAAGCTAGATAGAGTAAGAAATCTATATGTGAAAGTCACTGCTAATGATTCCTTTTTTCTCTTCATAGTTTTATAGGCACTGAGAATGATGTAGTGAAAAATCTCAAATTTTGATATGTTGCTTTGATTATGGGTTGCATTACTTTGACTATTAGCATAATAAAAATGCATTAGTAGAATGATCCGTACTTTTCAGCTTGTTTTTTCAGCCGGAACAATGTTTTTCTCTCATAACAAATCAGCGAACAATACTTTCAGCTAACCCTGGGCACGAAAAACCGAATTTCCGAAACCGAACCGAACTACCCGAGAACCAAACCGAACTTTCCGAACCGATCGGTTTCGGTTCCTAGTTCGGTTCCTGCTTCTGAGTACCCGAAATACCCGAGTACCGAACCGAAGTACCCGAATTTGCATAATCCTAGTTATATATATATATATATATATATATATATATATATATATATATATATATATATATATATATATATATATATATATATACACACACATCCTAGTTATATATTATATTCAAAGCTGCACAATCTTACTTGTTTTACTTTACAAGACTTGTTTCAAGAGAAGGTGATGTCATGGAGATGCCTGTGGACTGTGATATGTGCCTATGTGGAGCCGTGGTGGACGCCCATTGAGGCTTATCGTTAAGTTTGTTGCTTGTCGAATGTTGTTTGTTTGCATTGGAGACTCTTATATTGCTTTAAGCTTCATATTCTCCCCGTTATGTGCATGAAAATGAGGCGAAATGTGTCGAAATTTACATTTGAATGAGTTGTTTTTTTTATTTTTTTATTTTTTCGGTTCCATTCGGGAATACCCGAAACCGAACCGAATTACTCGATCCCGAAACCGAATTACCCGAAACCGAACTAGGAACCGATCCCGAAACCGAATTACCCAAAACCGAACTAGGAAAGTTTCAGCCATGGCTTTTCAGCGAAGCGAACGGGACTATTATGGATGGCAGTTAGAACTGTACTGAGATAAAAGAAAGCATCATTGCCTCAGTCCTGATATTATCTTGAGTGTGTTATTAGTTATTTATTTTTCCAGAAATTTCTCTGGTTGCCCTCTGTAGCTCTTTGCTTTCTCAATTGGTTATATGCTTTTACATTGGTTTGGTCTGTCCTACTGTCATTTCAATATTAGGATTATGCTGTAGCTGGTTTCGAATTATTGGGATTTGGCAACGATTGCTTAGGAACAAATATTTAAGAGACAATTAGGGACTCCCAATTTTGAGCTGGTCTTATGAAAGTAAAGGAGGAGTTCCTTTCATTGGGCAAGTTTGATCCAGGTGACGAGTCTCAAGTGCGATTTTGGGAGGACTCATGGATACGATCGCATCCTTTAAAATCTCTCTTCCCCGCGCTATATAATATTGTTAGGAAGAAAAGTGCTTTCTGTAAGAACGATGTTTTCCACGACATCGTTGAATGTGGCTTTCAGGAGATCTCTGGTAGGTGCTAACTTACAAGCATGGCACGAAGTGATCGCCATGGTTGCTGATGTACAGTTACAAACCATAGGGATCGTTTCGTATGGGGGCTACATCAGAATGAATTGTTTTCAGTCAAATTCATGTACAGAGTCATTTTAGGAGCACATGCTATACCTTATACTAATTTAATTTGGAAACTGAAACTACCTCTCAAAATTAAATTATTTTTATAGTATTTATATAAGGGAGTAATCTTAACAAAGGACAATTTAGCAAGGCGGCGGTGGCAAGGAGATAGAAAGTGTTGTTTTTGCTCTTCTGATGAGATTATACAACATCTATTCTTTGACTGTCATTTTGCTAAATTTGTGTGGCGAATTATTTAGGTCACCTTTAATTTAATACCTCCAACTAGCATCCACAATTTGTTTACAGGCTAGTTGTAAGGGATGAATAGAAAACATGAAATCTTTGATTCTAGTGGATGCAAGTGCAATTTGTTGGGGGATATGGCTAACCTGGAATAATATGATTTTTGATAAGGCCGTAGCACTATCTTATTTGCAAGTTATCTTCAGAGGGACATACTGGACCAGGACCTGGTCCCTATTACAGAAGGAGGAGGATCGCCAAATAATAATGATGGGATGCAGAAATCTTGAGACAACTGCAATGGAAGTGTTTGCAAGACACGGTTGGAGATTTAGTAATAGAATTGCTTTTTAAACGTTGAGTTTGGAAACTTCCTTTTTCTCTCTCTTTAGATCATAACATTGTGTTTGAGATTGCGTGGTGATCGGTTTTTGTGTTGTAATAAGGAACAATTATATGCATTGGTCGATGCAAAAGCTAAGATATTAATATATTCCCTTCTTTAAAAAAAAACCACCACCAAGAGATGTACAAGTAGAAGGATCCAAAGCACAAGCCCTATGTGATGGTGCACTATTGGTCATTGCTCCAACACAATAAGGGGGGGTCTTATGTTCCTCCTTAAAAAATTTTCACCCCATCACATCGGATGTTTGGACTCATGCATAGAGTATTAAATATAGACGAAAAATAACTAATTACACAGATTGCGATAAATTTACGAGACAAAATTTTTAAGCCTAATTAATCCATGATTTGACAATGTTGTGCTACAGTAAATATGTGTTAATGATGGATTAATTAGGCTTAATAAATTCGTCTCGCGGTTTCCAGGCGAGTTATATAATTAGTTTTTTATTAGTATCCGAACACCCCTTCCGACATTTCATGAAACATCCGATGTGACACCTCAAAATTTTTCACCCCAGGAATTAAACACCCCCCTAAGAAGTGGAAACTGAGAAAGAATAATTGTGATCCACCGAAGAAGGTGCCAAGCAAATCCTCTCTAGGCTTGGCTCAAGTGCATGAGGAAGATGAGGGGGGAGGAAGCAATTCCTGGTCTAAGATCGGAGGCACCCAAAAACAAGAGAGGGAGATGATTAAGAAGGGAAGGGACCACGTGTTTCACACAATAGTCCAAGAGACGATTGCAACAAAGGAGTTTGAGGCTGAGAAGAAGCAAGAAAATGAAACAAGATGGATGGAGATCAGGGCCATGGAGATGCACAAGGTGGTGATTGAAGAGAAGTTGCGAGTTCTTGAAGAGGAGTTGCAAATGAAAACAGTGGAGCAAAAAATGCAAGATTATGTTCATGGACATTAGAGAACTACTCCAGTACTCCTCTTTCTAAAAATAGCACGGATCTCCTCTTTCTAAAAATAGCGCGGATCTTAAAGCAGCCTAGCCAAGTCATTAACTTTTCAGATTATTTTTCTCCATGGTCCCGCATGGGCCCGGTCCATCCAAGCCTAGCCCATGCCCAGTCCTGACCCACAGCCCAAGTCATCTCTTCCCGATCCCCTTCGCCGGAGACGGGTGCTGATCATACAATTCGCAGGGTCCAGTCGTCCATACACTACCACAGACCCGAATACCCTTGAGGGCCGAAAACCCTCAAGGAAAGCCCCGAAACCGCCAAGAAAATCAATACTGGTGGCTAGCACTCAGGGAATGGCCGCCAAGGGTCAAGTCGTCCATTCTCTGTAATCTTCCCTAAACCCATGTTTACACAAGTGCATCTCTACATCAAACCTTTTATGCCTAACATAGTTTCGACACAAGGCACATGGGCACTTAATGGTGTCATTTTCAACCAGGCTAACCATGGAGAATGCACGGTCTAAAAAGTTGTTTGTGTTTTCAATCCACTCATTAGAAGGGGCCTTCCCACGAGACCAACCACTGTACATCCATTCACGATTTGTCATGACTCTAAATCTGTTTATGAGAGAATATGAACAAGATGATATATTTTAGTTTCACAACAAATTGGCACAGCAGTCAACCAATAGAGGCATTGTAGTTAATGGCAGAAAAAGATATAACAAAGCATGCAGCTTACAAACAGATACATTTGACTTAATGTCTAACACACAAATGCCATCTCAATCAAATGCACAATTGATGATACTTACTGCTTTGTTGCTTGAAACCGGTCGATGCTGGTACTATCACACGGCACACAGATGGTTGCCTCCACAGATCCTCAATTCATACCTAGAAAGCTGCTAGAGACAATCAGATTCTTACATATGAGAAAGCTATAATTGAATGACATTCACCATTCACATGTGCAATGAAGGGAGCTTACCAGCCAAGCAAAAGGCACAAGCTACTCAGATCAAACCTGAAAAAAGGTACAACAATCTATTTAGTTATATATGGATGTTAACTGCAGAAATAACAAAATGTCCAGTTCCTTGACTCAGCAATGATCTAAAGTGCTGTGCGACCCAACAATTCAGAGAACCCAGGTGTTTTATATCACATAAATATTTTAGTTCACAACTACTAATCCTAAATATATACACCGGTTGCTACCAGAAAAAGAACTTTTTTCAGATCACTACACAAAGATATGCACTCACAAAAAAATACACTAAATTTGCAGCTTATCTGAAATTGAATCCAGCAATGCCACTAGTTTTGAACCAAAACTGAAATCAAAACAATACCATGTCCCCATCGCCAGGACTGACCTCGGAATTTGTATGTTACAAATCCTACTATCAAATCAAATCAGGTAAAAAAAGAAGGAACCTAGAGCAACTAAAACAAACTCGAGGGCGCTGTCAATGCGGAGGGTGGTCTGCGTAGGCTGCCGGTAGCCTGGGTGCCCGGCGGATCTGCAGGCTGCAGCTATGCAGATGCGCAGCCCGGCAGCACTTGCAGGAGGACGGGGATGGCCATACGCGGGGCAGGTCAACGCTGGTGCTCACCTCATCGACAGCTGCACAGGAACTACTGCCCGCCGCCCGAGCAGGAACCGCCGGTCGCCCGCGCAAGACCCGCCGCAGGAGCCGCCGCCCGCCCAAACAGTAGACGCAGCCTGCCCGCGCAAGAGCCGCCGCTCCCCGCGCAGGAGACGTTGCCCGCACGCTGCCCACGCAGGAGCCGCCGACCGCCGCCGTACAGGAGAGTCGCTCTTTCTGTCGCTCGATTTGGGAGACGCCGAAGGGGCCGAGTGGATAAGCTTGCTAGGCCGGGCTTCAGGCTTTTCTTTTGGGCTAAAATCCAGCGCCTGAGCTGGGAGAGTTTGGCGTTTTTTTTTTTGCCCAGTTTTTATGTGCGGCAAAACAGCTGGGCCAAAATCCAGCGCGGGAGCAGGAGAGTTTGGCGCGGCAAAGTGAAAAAATTACTTGTCGGTTGGCACTCAAGGAAATTGGCATTTGCTTGAGTGTTTTCAAATACGCTCAAGTAAATACATATTTTCTTGAGTGTACGCAATAACACTCAAGAAATATACATTTCCTTGGAGGTTTGTAAAAACCGTCAAGGTAATATATATTCCTTGAGGGTTTAATTTCGCCACTCAATAAAATTGATGACCCTCAAGGGTATTCCATTTTGTGGTAGTGAGAGGATGCATTGAGCGTGATCCATCCCAACAACGCAATTACGCAAAGCAGGAACTGGAGTGGTATCGCGTCGGCTGCGATACATTAGTTTGACCGGAAGACCGGAAATAGCACGCTTCGCGTGGATTGACTTTGGGTTTCTCCTACTCACATGAACTGACACTCCTGAATCCTTGCTCTGATCAGATGGCCGTGGGCGCAGATTGGTGGCTCTGTTGCCTCCGGACCTCGCTCGTGGTAATTCACAGTACAGCGCCCAACCAAGAGCGGGTTGTTGCCGACCCCCCATAGCCTGAGCATCTGTGATCGAATTCGAACGACAGATTAAAAGCCATGGAGTACACTGTACTGCTGCAGCCTGGGCATCCCTTCTTGGCTCTGGATGATCCCACGCCTGCATGCACTCGTGCTGTTCAGGAGACTAGGCCGCAGGGGGGGCTGCCTGCGTCTCTCGGACTGAGATCCCATGCAATTGCTATTGCTACTGCAACTTATGCAGTCGGACGTTTTCAGCCTTCCGATGACCATCCGACGGCCCAAGCGAACCAAGCAATACTTCTTCCTCCTTTGCTACTTCTTCTTCCTCCTCTGCACTCTGCTGCTTGTCTATCTTGTTCAAGGAACCAAGCACTGTGGCATCGATGGCCAACGGCACGACGCTGGCCACCTGCTCCGTGGCAAGGGCAAGGCACCTGACCTGCTCCTTCGTGAGCCACATACCCTGGCCCCTCGTGGCCACCGCGAACACCATCACATTTCTCAGCTGCTGGCCGAACGTTGGCCACGGCCCCACGACGAGCGCACGCCGGAATAGGACACCAAGACGTTGCCGCCGCCGCGGTACTCCATGTTGTAATCTAGTCGCATTTTGTTTCAGTTATAGACTTGCATTAGGTGCATGTCTATCTTGTAATCGGTCACGGGTGGCAGCGGCCTGCTTGTACACGTCGTGACTGCTTCCAATTTCTGTTTGCACCCGCCACGGTGATCACGGCAGCCACGTAGCACACGTCGTCGCAAAATCAGGGGCGTCGCCCACCGTGCGAGCTGTGGCCGCGAGGTCGGGCTACAAAGCCCGTGTATGCATTGTGTATATGTGTATGCATTGTGTATATGCGTCGCCCACCGTTCGTGTTTTGCCGATCCTGGGCGAGCTGCAATCTTCGGCAGCCAGTCTCAACACTCCACGATAACCATCTCGTTGCGGCAGTTGTCCGCGTGCATGGCAGCTATAACACCTCGGGTGTTAAGCATGCATTAAGCATTTCAAATCTTGCATTCATAATCACATGTGATATAAGTGTAACATGGAAATGAAACATGCGAAACATGACTTCGAAACATAAATGTACATGTGCTTCTTTAAATAAAATTTTACCATGATTATGCTTGTTAGGCCATTAATACATGTTTGTTTGATAATGCAAATAATTTAGAAATGTTTAGTATGAAATTTGGAGCAAGTTCTGTATTCAAAAGTTTCTCAAAATTTGCTTTTAAAAATAAGTTAGAAAATGGGCTTTTGAATTAAAATGGACTTTGCATCTTTAAATCAAAATCCAGTTGGAATTTGAAAATGCACCCTAAAGCAAAGTTGTAGAGTTTAAAATTATAAACAACT
The DNA here is from genome assembly GCA_038087645.1 of Saccharum hybrid cultivar R570. NCBI lineage: Eukaryota > Viridiplantae > Streptophyta > Magnoliopsida > Poales > Poaceae > Saccharum > Saccharum hybrid cultivar. Next base: position 138,651 of record JAQSUU010000191.1, on the reverse strand, counting down.
TTTGTTTTTGGACCAATTTGTGAAAATGCTTTTTAATTGCTCAAAATAGAGAAAAATGGTGCTATTTATGGAAAAATATAAAGAAAAAGGTTTTTATTTTCTTTTGGGCCGTCCGCCTCACTTTCGGCCCACCCGAGCAAGCCGGCCCGTTTCCTCGCGCGTCCGCCTCCCCGCCCCCGCGCGCGCGCTTGGCCGACCACGGCAGCAACCGTCCGCCGCGTGGACGCCGCTCACCGGCGATGGCGTACGGGTGGCAAGCCCACCTGCCCCACCAAGCCGCGCCATGCCTTCTTGAGCCGTCCGCGCCCGCTCCACCCTCATTCCTCTCCCCTTCGTCTTGCCTCCTCTCTCCAGCAGCGAGCAGAGCAAGCTGCCCGGCCGCCGCGCCATCATCACCGCCACAGCCCCGCCAGAGAAGTACGCCGCCAGTGGTCCTCCTCCGCTCGCCAGCTCGTGCACGCTGCTCCGCCTCAACGAGCTCTAACCATTGCACCTTCTCGCAGCATACGTCGTGGAGGTGAACCGCTGGGATTTGGTCGGCATCCCTTCCGCCACCGCTCGCCGGAGCCACGCCCGCCGCGGGAAGCTCGTTCCACCGCGTTTCCTTCTCCTTCCTCTTGCGTTTTCACTCTGCAGTAGCTCGGGGAAGCCGTTCATGCCACCCCCGCACCTCGATTTGGCCAGAGCCGACCTAACGCCGACGACCCGCACCACCGTTCCTCCATGCCCGCCGCCGAGCTTGCTCCGCGCCGCCATTGCTTCTTTTGGTCACCTCCACGGTGCGCGGGGTCGTGTGGTGTCGAGCTCGTCGTCGACAACCTCGCCGACGGTGAGATCCCACCACCGAGCTCCTGCCCTGTCTCGGTGGGGATGACAAGTGGGGTCAGTGGACCCACTGTCAGCCCCTGGGGTGTGCGCCTGGGTGCTGACCCGGGTGGACCTAGCATTTTAGCTGGCTGTTTTGAAAAAGGGATTAAGTAATGTTTTTCAGAAATTATTCAAATGCTTCCAAAAATCATAACTTTCTCAATATGGCTCCAAAAATGTTAAACAAATTTTTGTAGACTTTTTAGGAGTAGATCTACGGTATAAAAACATTGCATGTTAAATTTGTGATACTTTTGTATAGGGTTTTATTTAATTCTTGTAATTGCTATTTTATTAGAAAATGCATAATAAATCATAGGAAAAATATGATTCCAAGTTTGTTAGTCTTCTTATGTGATGCACTTTGTATGAAAAATATATTTCATGCATGTTCTGTAGGAAGATTTTGATGTGTAGTTCAAGTGCTAATTATGGCTGATTTTTGTTATTTTTGCTAGAGAGCAAACTTTGTATAAAACATGCATGTGATAATTTTTTTACAGTGATTGTTTACTGTGTAGAACATAGAAAAAATACTAAATTTGTTGTCTGATACTTTTCATAATATAAAGTATTTTCATGCTCATTTATATGCCATAGCTTGTCATTTTTGTGTAGGTTGTTTTACTTATCCAAATGTCATGAAAATTTTATGGTAGGCTACTTAGAGTAAGACTAAGCTACTGTAATTTTTATAGCTTTTCTATACATTAGAAATATATGTTGCTGTTGTAACCCTAGTTTAAAGTGAATATAAAGTAATATTTTTTTATGTATAATTAGTTTAATAATGAAGCTTTGGTGTATCTTTGAAGTATCAAATCACTTGTTGATGTTACTCGACAAGTTAATGTGGTTGTGGATAAAGTGTAGTAGCACTTATGTTAGGGCTATATGTTAGTTAGCATAGAAGTAACCGGAATTAGTAGTAGAAGAGAATGCAGTAGATGACATATATTCGTAGTGACTGATCTTGGATGATGTTGACTACCTTGTAGAAATGTTTTACCTTTATGCTATCCAATAAGATCTCAATGTGTTCATCTGCATATCATATCCTCATGATCATCGCATGCCATCGCATCCGACGCACCGTTTGCATATTACTTATGCACTTGCATCATACAGGATCGTAGGAGAAAGCGCTAGTAGCAGTGCAAGAGGAGCAGACCAGGTTCGACCCACAAGAAATCTAGGCACAGGAGGTGCCAAAGGTAGACGAGCAAGAAGAGGATCTACCTGAGTGTGTGGACCACCAACCCAGTTCCTTCGAACGAGGCAAGCCCCGGAGCATTCTAAGTCTCCTACTTTATAAAAGCAATTCTTTATATATATGAGTCTTATATATTGTTGCATTAAGTTATAGAAGTTGGGTGAAACTATTGATGCATTTATTACTATCCTTGCCTACCTGATGATATTCTTACCCTGATAGGTTTAGGATCAAATAACTCCTTAGCCCTGCTTAGACCGGTAGCGATCGGTGATTCCGGTCACCTGCAATTATAGGTGGTTACTGGAATACTTTAGCTATGGAATGGATGATATCCTAGAAATAACCATGTGTTGATGGATAATTGGAGACCGGACGGAAAAGTTGGAGGCAACCAGACAGGGTTCTGGGGTGCTATTAGTTTTTTGTCTGTGTCGGTTAAGGACCGATCGTTGTTCGTCCCTCTTGTCATGTTGAATGCATGCCTCACATTTAGCTACTCAAATAAAGTACCTTTCGACCGCGAAGCTAGTGGCATTATTCGGGTCGGGATCTCACGGGTGTGCGTATTGGTGCTGAAAGCATCTAGGCCCCGAGATTTGGTTTCGGCAATTGATGACAACGCTTTATTACCATGACTAACGTGTGTTTTGCAGAAACTTTGGTAAGTTAGGTCATGGAGGTTTTAACTGCTTTGGGCACCATGGTATTCATGCCCCTTGATGGAAATCGTTTTGGTTTTCAAAAGAGTGACGTCAAGATTAAGGACGGTTAGTTCCGGATGTCGAGGTGTTGAGAGACATTTGGAATAGTCGTTAGGATCTTCGTTTTTCTCTTTTGGCCGTACTATTAAGGGGGGCATGAGCGGGTAGCTTGACCTAGGCGAGTCCTATGTTTAGGTGTGGTGCACACTTATTAAACTTGGCGCTAGGCAGCTCTAGAATAGCTCAAAGTTCAGTTGGAAGCAACTTGGTTCAAGTTGTGACGCGTTTCGGAGAGTTTCGGGTCGTTTTCCCTTGACCGGACGCGGTCCTCGGCATGACCGGACACGTCCGGTCAGTACAGTTCCGCGGCTAGGGTTTCAGCTCTGAACACCGGACGCGGTCCTCGCGAGGACCGGACGCGGTGGTCAGAAGTCAACACGTGTCTCTTGAGGGAAACACCCGATCGGACGCGACCTGGGTGTGATCGGCGCGTCCGGTCACAGTCCAGTAAGGTCCAGAGACGACCGGACGCGTCCGGTCATCACCGATCGGACGCGGTCGCGCGTCCGGTGCGAGTACAGTATGCTCCCTGCACGATCGGACGCGTCCGGTCACCCCTGACCGGTGCGTCCGGTCACTCAGTTGTTTTTCGGATTTCGACCGTTACGAGCGACCGGCGCGTCCGGTCATTTCAACCGGCGCGTCCGGTCATCTCGTGTTTTGCTGAGTCAGCAGGTAACGGTTCGTTTTGTCTGTGGGGTGTATAAATACATCCCCACCACCTCTTTTAGAGGTCTGTTGCTCATTTGATCAGCTGATAAACACCTTTGGAGTGCAAGGGAGTGCAAGAGCACTAGTGAGGATAGAGATTTGAGAATCAAAGCTTGAGAGTTCCTCACTAGCGATTAGAGAGTAGCAAGTGTGCATCCACTTTCTCATTTGGGCTCGTAGTGGTTAAGTGAGAGTTCTAGCTTGTTACTCTTGGTGATCGCCATCACCTAGACGGCTTGTTGGTGATTGGGAGTTCGGTGATCATCCGGCGGAGCTTGTGGATGACCCAACTCATCTTATGAGCGGTTGTGGGTGATTCACCGCGACGGAGTGTCAAAGAATCAACCCGTAGAGAGCACTTGATCCTTGCGCGGATCAAGGGGGAGCTACACCCTTGCACGGGTGCTCCAACGAGGACTAGTGGGGAGTGGCGACTCTCCGATACCTCAGAAAAACATCGCCGTGTTCCTTGCCCCTTTACATTCAAGCATTTACATTCTCGTATTTCCTTTCATTGCTTGTTTACATTCCTAGACTTGCCATGCTAGACTAGGATTGGAAACTAGGGTGCAAAACTTTGTATCGGTAGACTCTCTAGGAACACAAGTAGACACTAGGGGTGAATTCCGGCTTGTAGGATTTATTTCTTGTATTTAATTTTTAGAAAAGCTCAATTCACCCCCCCTCTTGGGCATCTTGATCCTTTCAGGTGTTGCAGGGGGTATGACAGGGACGCGAAGACTGAGCCCAAGGTGCGTCCTGGCTGTCGGGCGGTCCCTGGGTACTGCGGCTCCAGTTTGTCCCGCGACGTTTACCTAGATAGTGTCATTGGTGATCTGTAGCTCACTTTAGCGGGTGAGTGTGGTTTGTGTGAGAAATAAATTACCAGCTGGTTAGGAATCGATTCGAATCGCCATCGCTCCTGGATAGTGAGCACTTGACTCGAGTTACAACATCGTAGTAATGATGATGGAACATTGATGGTTATATGGATGATGTTGGAAATGCTAAACCTAAAATGGTAACTGGATGTTATTGGTTAATCAAGTGATTGCTATAGCATAGGTGCTTACCTAGATGGATATGTTATAATAAACATGATGCAAATTACTTAAAATGGTTTATTCATGATAGCTTATGTTTTTCGCAAAAGAGTCAGCTAGTCCACTAAAAGGAAGCCTTGCATACTCCTTGGTGTCACTTTATTTTGATTTACGACGGGTAAGTCTAGCTGAGTACTTTCTCGTACTCAGAGCGTTGTTCCCATTGTTATTACAGATGGTCAGATGTATTACAGTTATTGCATCAACTGCCTATACCCGGCGATGGGTGACAACTAGGACCAAGAGTAATGATCACTTCATATTTCTCATCTGATGCTTTTGTTGAAATTGACTACCTCCTAGCACTGTATCTGAACTGAAAGTGTGTGTGGCTTTAAAACTATTTGCTTCCGCTATTTCATTATAAACTTGGTTTGTAATAACTTTATGTTCTAAACTCCGATGTATTCAATTGTCATTGCAAACTTTATGTAATATGTGACTATGGCTGCTAAACGTATACGATCTTGGTTTGTATGTTGGTTAATTTGAAATCCTTTATGGTTTCACGGACTACTGGGTTATATGGGCTTAAGTTTGCTAAATTATCTGCTTTGGCGGGTGATTTTCTTACTTAATTTCGTATAATTAGTCGGTTCCGTTACAGCGGCATTGAGCTGCTAGGAGAGGATCAAGGAAGAGGAGGACCGGTGAGGGCATCGGGTCGGCGATGTTGATGTCGTGCATGGAGAGCGACGCGACGTAGAAGGACGGCGCGCGGCGGTGGATCAGAAGGCAAGATACACGCCGCCGATGAAGGAGGAGGTGGTGCATCTGCATCAATAGGTGCGGTGGAGCATGCAGCAACAGGCGATGGCCACTGCCACTCTGAACTCTGAAGACCACCGTGCCCGTGCGGCTATGCTTCAGCAAGGTGCTGCGGACGTTCACCGTTCATGTCAGGGCGCACATCGACGTGGTGGTCGACAGACTCTCTGGCGATGTGGCCGGCAACAGGGGTACAGGGTCAGGGTCAGGGTCAGGCCGTTCTAGTGGTGGTGGTGATTGCCATCACGTCAGCACTCGCTGAGTTGCTGGCTCGCGTCGATGGGTGCTACCTGAACAAGACGGACAGGCAGAGGAGGAAGAAATGCTTGGTTTGTTTGGGCCGTCGGATGGTCTTCGAATGACTGAAAATGATCCACTGCTTAAGTTGCAGTAGCAATAGCAACTGCATGGGATCTCAGTCCCTGGGTCTCGCTCACCGAACACCTACGAGGTGCGACGGATGGATCTCCGCAGCTGACCGCTGCGGCCTGCACGAGAGATGTGTCTGGCTAGACACAGGCTGGGCTTGGATGGGATGGCCCTATAAAAAAATTATTTACTTTTTCTCAAAAAAATATTTATTTAGTTTGTTTGCTTTGAGATCCATGTTGTTTTTAGAAAAAGGAGTATTGGAGTAGTTCTCTGGACATTATTGGGCTTGATGAAACACAAAAGGCCTATGTTCTGTCAATGCATGCTCAAATTTTGGCATCGAAGATGGGAGGGAGTGGCAATGGAGTGGAAATTCAAGGGTTCTTTTTTTGATAAACGTATTTGTATTACTCAGATAAGGAAAACGTACACATACATGTACAGATACGAAGGTACACGAAATAGAGACAGCTGTCCTAACAGTTTTGCACAAAGGCCCCTATGGAATAGAAAATCAGAAGAAGCTCCCTGGCTACCGTGCTCACCGACGGATGCCGCCATCTTCCATCTCCGGCGATAGAAGCTCCCGCCATCGCCACCGCCCAGATCTGGAGGAACTCCATCGCACAAAGGCTTTACCGAACCACAACAGTCGCCCGATGCCGAGGCCGGGATGTTTTCACCGTTGAAGAAGCGTCGGTCAGGGATGCCCCCCAATCTCCTCAGATCTTGAATCGAAGCTCGCCGTCGACAGGCACCGAAGGGGAGTCAAGTTCGATCCACACACCCACAGTCCGCAACCCCCAAAGCCATCTCTGCAACCTTGACAAAGCGCGCCACCAGCACTGCCGCTTGCCAGAGACAACAAATCGACCAACCGCGCAAATTCCTGTACAAGCCTCGCCGACCACGCCATTGATGCCGGAGGAAAACGCCACCGGTATGAGGAAGAGGTTGGGAGGAATTATTCAACAACGCTACCGTCGCCTCCTCCTCGCTGACGACGCCTAGAAAGACAAGCCGCAGAGGAACAGCGTCCTCTTGGCAAACTCTAGCTCCACCGTCAACTGACGGCGAGTAAACCCTAGACCTAGGACTCGATGACCTCACAGGCCCACCGCCGACACCACAACAAGGGCTAGGAGTACCTTATTCCACCATGGTGATGCCGCCGCCGGGAGAACTACCCCTATAGCGGATACCTAATCTACCCCGCCGGTCGAAGATCCACCGATCCCCCACACCTCCGAGGGCCCAAAGGCCACCGGAGGCGGAGGGGAGCGGCGACCTCGCCGGTGGGAGCACGAACTGGCCCCTTTTCGCCTCTCTCAGCTGTAGCTGGGAGAGAGTTTGAGAAAGAGAGAGGCAACTGGAAATGCAAGGGTTTGTTGATCTGTATATGCATTTTTAGAAGGAAAAAATCCATATTACTCCCTCCAAGTTTGGCCTATGTCCAAATAACCCCCAAACTAACATTTGGTTTAATTTACTCCCTCCAACTATTTAAGTTGGTCCAACTAACAACTTAAAGAGATTTTTCTTTTTTGTTTCTCAATGTACAAATTATATTTTAGTTTCAAATTTTGTGAGGTGACAGACGACATTGTATTTTGTATTAGAAAAATGCACTATAAATTTTTCATCGTTATGTTTTATACGATATTGTACCTCCAGTGTTAATTTATTATTAAATTTCCTAAGCTATTAAAATAGTGGCAAAAAGTTTAGATATATTTTTCTTACATAATTTATGATGTTCTCTATCATATCACAAAAGTTGATATTTAACTAATACGTGGAAAAACAAAAATAACAAACCATGTTAAAGGGTAAACTAGACCAAAACTAAAATAGTTGGAGGGAGTAAATTGAACCAAATGTAAATTTAGGGGTGATCTGGACATACGCCAAACTTAAAGGGAGTAATTTGGACTTTTTCCTTTTCAGAAATAGAATGCCTTGTTTCGCCACCAATTTTGGAAGTAAAATCACATTAATTTGCACTCTAAACAAATGGCAGCACTCTGAACCAATTTTGGAACTACTCCCTCTGTCCTGTAATATAGTGCATTCCAAAATTTTTAGGACAACTTAAGAGAATCTTCAAATAATGCATGTACCCATAAATTAATACCAACTAAGGTGTTTCTCCTCAAATTATGGTTTCCTTTTTAATAAATTTAACCAAATCTAGTCATTGACACCTGTAGAATGCACTATATTTTAATATAAATTTTAGAAATCACAGTACACTATACATCAGGACGGAGGGAGTAGCTTATTGTTTGCTCTTGAGAACAATATGTTTTTGAACAGAAGGTAGACCTTAATACCTATTTGTGTTACTGTCTTCGAGTTGAGCATTAGTAGTAGCACTAGTAGTGAAATCGGTCTTGTGCTATGGCTATGGTGAACAATCTTTGCCTATTATTTATGAAAGGTTACTTGAACCTTGCACATAGTTGGTTGTGTAACATATCCACTGGTGGTGTGATATGTCCAGTTCAGACCATTCTATATGCTTTCATATTTAACATTTAGCAGGTGACCTTGGTTGTCTGATATGTCCACAGACCATGGTTTCGCAGCCGTAAAATTTTAGTCTTCTCATTATCTAAAAAAAGTTTCAGTCTTCTACATTTTTTTAAATGTCTTCGCATAAATTTGAATATGACCATGAGCCTTCTTAATATTGATTGAATTATGTGTGGTAGACATAAAAATAAGAATGATTGTGAGTGCAATTAGAGTGTTCATGAGTTTGTATGAAAGATAGAGAGAAATACAAGAATGGACTATTGAGGATAGGGTATCAGTGATCTGCAAAGGTATTCTCCCCCAATAATCCAAAAAGGGGTATTAGGTCATCCTCATTAACATCTTATTGGAGTTATATTGTGGAGCCGTAATACTTTGCCATGGCCCACTATTAGATTGATGCACACCTTTAGATCTATAACAAAGACAATAAATCATCAAAAGATTCTGATATAGGTAGATGAGACTCTTTCAAGTGTGAAGCATTTTCATTTCTTTCGTTTGTTTTATAGTAGACATAGATAGATAGTGAAAACAAACACTTTTTAGCAACTACAAAGAGAGATAAAAGAGAGAACTAATTGAATTCCATTTAGTAGCCTTGTAGCTACGTACAATTCAATGGAAACTGAGATCCTTCTGCAAAGCTTCAAGTCGCAGCTCCGGGTATCATTCTTTATGGAGATAATTGTAACAATGTATTGGGCGATTTGGACTATGCATAATGATGCTATCTTCAACAACTTGGCTCCTACCATTCAGCGGTGCAAGATGGTCTTCAGAAAGGAATTTGCTCTAGTTATTCTTAGAGCAAAAACAAAATATCATTCACATGTTGTTCAATGGCTAGAAGCCTTTGTGTAATCCTTTTCATTGTATTTTGCTCCTTTTTTGTTTCCTGAACTTTGTATTTGAGAGCTTGTTTTTAATAAAATTTCAGTAGGGGGCTCCTGTTTCATAAAAAAAAACACTCGGCAACAACTACAAAGAAAAGAGAAAGAACCAATTGCCAAATTGCATTAGAATTATTATTTCAGCATCCTTCCTATCTTGCGTATCATCTATACTATAATGGAATTCTTAAATTACACTTGGTCCACCTAGAAAAGTGTCCCCCGCTGAGAGCCTTTAACCTTCGTGTACCCAGAAAATTACACACAGAAATCATAGACCATTAAAATCAATGGCTAATATAACATGCAAACCAAATCTAATGGCCACGATTGGACGTGGGAAGCCGGCTTCTCACCCCCGTGCGCAAGGCTTCTCACCCACGCGCTCTCCATCCCGAGCGCCAACGCACAGCGATCGAAACTTGCAATCACCGAATAAAAAAAAGAAAAAAAAGGAAATGCTGCGAACCCTACCCGTTGATCCCGCCGGCCGCCGCCTCCCGGATCCACCAGACCTAGCCAGCCGTGAGCGTCGAGAGCCTCGCCGCATCTCCCTTCACAGGCGAGCTCCCTTGTCAGGGCGGCCGCTATCGGTCCGGCTAGACAGCGTCCACGAGGCCCGGTTCCCTGAGGCGCCAGTCGTCATCATTCCGTACGTCGTGGCTAGGCCGTGCGGACGTGACGCTGCCCCGCCTGGCTGCCTGGCGCGACATCCTTCCTCAGTTCGGCTGTGTTTACTTCCTAAAAAAAATACTGTGCAAACAAAAGATTCCCCGTCACATCAAACTTGCGATACATGCATGGAGTACTAAATATAGATGAAATCAAAAACTAATTGTACAACTTGGTTGTACTTTGCGAGACGAACGTTTTGAACCTAATTAGTCAACGGTTGGACACTATTTACCAAATAAAGCCAAAACGTGCTACAGTACTTTTTTAACGCTTTTCGCGGAACTAAACACACCATTCATCTCCTGGCGGCCGCGGAAGCTTCGTGCAGCAACCGAGCAGACTAGCGCGGCCCTCGGGGTGGCGACGCACGCTCCTCCTGCTGCTTGCCATTGTCGCCGCAGCCCGCCCGGCCGCAGTGCTAGGGTTGCGCGGGGCGGCGACGGCAGCTCGGCGCGGTCGAGAGCCCCAGGGCGATGTCTGCACACGTGAGATTTGGGGAGGGACAGAGACCCGGCAGCTGCTCCTCCGCTCGGCGGCGGTGGCGGCAAGGGGATCCATCGATTGGCAACCGGCTTCTGCCACCGTCTCGTTTGCATCTCCGAAATCAGAATCTACACCAAGGATTGGCGAGAGGTACGGTTTACTGCCTTGTGGATGTCTGACGACCTATTCCTGTGTTTTCCCTGTGTTTTGCTGGAGATTGCCGGTCCTCTGTTGCCTCAATGATCGGATCCGTGTTCTTGAGTTTGTATTTGCCTATCCAATCCCCTGTGGTATTTGTTTGTGAAAACGCAACACGAATCAGAAACAATACATGTTTTATGCTTCAGTCTTTGTTCGTGTTGGTGCGTTGGGACGGATGGAAATCACATCACGTGTCTTGCTAATGTTTCTTGCAAATTGAGTTGGTACTGGGTTTATGCATTTGCAGGGCACAAAAATCATAGGCGCATCAAAGCCATGACTGACGCCCAGACGTTGCACACCTCCAGCACAACAAGCTTGGGCGACGTGTCCTGATGAGGTCGAACTCGAGTGCACACACATCAGACCTTCTAGGTGCTGGATGTGTTCCGGCCATTATGCTGCTGGATGGCGAGACTCCCTAATTTCCAAAGTCTACAACAGATCAAGGTGAGGGCACTCGACATAATAGGCTGAATGCAATGATAACCACACACAGGATCTGCTTGACTAAATGTCTCAATGGTCTAAGGCTTATCTCAACGAAGGATTGACTATTTGCCTGACATCTCAATTATTTTTTTTGGATTTAAATAGCAACATATTTGACTACTAAGAAATGCACTGCTGGAGCTAGGTAACTGCAAGAACTCTTAACTTCCAGTTGATATTTTCACTATGCAGGAGGAATGTATTTTTCATTGAACATTTGTATTGTTCAATCGCTCAAGATCTCTAATTGATGTTCAATCTTGGCATGACCATTCAAGTGCATTTGAGGTTTTAGATTCATGATATATTTGCATGTCCTCTGGTTTGTATGTCAATCTGCACAATTATTATTTCAAGAGATATATGTTTCAAGTTGACAAAATTGAGTGACTGTTGATGCATGTATTTCAAGGGAGAGAGATGTTTCAAGTGGACGCTCGCGGGCAGTCGTGGAGCACGGACGTCCGGCGGGACATAATTTTGCTGGTATATTATCAGGGCTTAACTTAATAACAAATGGCTTGACTAATGGTTTGGCCTCTCTTTTACGGACGATGCAGTTGTTGTGGTTCTTTGAGGCCACGTTGCAGATGGCTGATGATGATGGTGATCGGTGAAATGGTATAAGTAGAAATGAAACTCAGATGGCTGATGATGATGGTGATCGGTGAAATGGTATAAGTAGAAATGAAACTCGACATTATTGCATGTCTATTCATTATAAGTGATGCATTTTCCTTCAGCTAAGGACAATGGGGAACTGCACGATGCTGAATCCGACAAGACATCGATTCATTACGTTAATTGCCTTTTGTGCTGTAAAAACAAAAGAATGATCATTATATTGACAAGAGAACTGCACATCTTTAAGAAAAAAATGATTCAAGTAGACTGTAGCTAAGCATTTGAGTGGACTTTCAGTAACATTTTAGTGATCATTATATTAACAAGAAAACTGCACATCTTTAACATTTGCAGTTGCAAACAAATAATGGGTCAGTTTGTTTTTCACCTAATTTTTTATGTTTAGGGCAAATTTAACTTTAACATAGACCATGGCATGACGCACCAGAGCAAGTTCAGAATGAAGCTGCAACAGAGCTAATATAGTTTGCATTTTATAACCCATTTTACATTTGCAATTTCATTGTTTATACAAGAACAAAAGCCCACTGCTATTATTTTCTCAAATATCGCACATGTTCATATTCCAGTAGCGATGATACTACTTTTTCTTGTTGCATGCAGTGTCAAACTGCAGTGAGATATTTGAACTAATTGCACAGGTTTATATTCCAGTGGAGAACTATATATAGATGACTGCACAAACATGGACGCTGTGCTTCTTCCTGCTCTACAGAAGAATAGTCGATTAGAGGTTCTGTCAATGTCCGGAATACAATCTCTATGTGACAAGTTTGTGAAGGGGCTCATTCCTGTACATGGTTCAAATCTGAAGGTGTTACCATTTGCTGGTTGCTTTCAAGTCTTAGGCAATAGTTTTCTTTTGAAAGTATCAGTACCATAGTTATACTACTACTACTATGCCAGTATTTAGAAGCAACATGGAGCTGCATATCTAACTTGCTATCTAAATGTAGTTTTATGGTTTATTTTTTTAAGATGTCCCGTAGCGTTAGCATGGGCAATATACTATATTGTTAGGTATCTTGTTTACTAATAAATTGAGGGAGGAGACAGTGTAGCTGATTGAGTTTGAGTGTTTATATATCTGGTAAAAATTGTCCTACAGGTACCATGCAAATGAAAATTCAGACGACCCTGCTGCCTCAGAGAAGTTTCAAGAAGCCACATTCTCGTATAACATCCTTTCAGATAAAAAAAGAGGCACCGGTATGCTGCATCAGTGTTCAAGCCATTGAAGCAGTCAGGAAGTGGAGGCATTGAACGGGCCAGTCGGATTTCTCAGCGTTAGCAAACTAGGTGTACCAATCAAGACCACTGTCTCGGCAACAGTTTTAGTGGAGGAATTGGAAGGAGTTCTTGGAGAAGAAGGGATGGCTGGTATTTTGGTTTTCGTTAATGTGACAGTAAGACATAGCTACCATTTAATTACTCTACTACCTCATAGCAGTAGTTTATTGCTGATCATAGGCAAAAGATTGACAAATCTCAATGAGGAAACCTTGAGATAGATCTACAGTTTAGCTATTGCTTTGTTTTGGGTTGCTTTTTTGCACAATTAACCAGTACTGCGAACCTTTTTTATGGTGCTTAGTACGCTAATTCTTTTTTTTTGTTTATTAATTAGAATTTTTCAGCCTGCTAGCAATGTGAAGTGCTTGCTCCACAAGACTCTCTAGATTTTGGCTTCTTTTTTTTACTTCATTTGTGGGTGAGAGCTCAAACCCTAATTATATTTAACCACTGGAAAGTTAGATTGGACCAATCAGTTTGTAGTAGGATTTGCATAGTTGCTGCTTTTGAAGTTACTGGAAACTGATTTAGCTTGAGATGCTTATCATTAATCCAAACTCACTATCCTCCCATAAATTTTGCAGTGTGATTCATGAGAACCTAATTCTGTGATTCAGTTTGCATTTGTGGGCTGATGATGATGACCTCTTATCTCAAGAAGGCTATGCATCGACTGTGAAGAGGATTACCCTTTACATTAGGATGTGCACACTTCAGAAAGACAGTTTTATATATGTATATCCAGTATGGACTATGGAGCTCTGCGCTGCAGAGGACATTCAATGGAGCAGTAGTGTACTAGGCACTGGAATTATATTTGTGACAATTATGTTTGTCTGTGTGAAAAGTATCACATGAATTTCAGGTTGCCTGTTAATCGACTTTTGGTTGTTTGATTTGCATTACCAGATTAAACTGTAGCGTTAGCACGGACATCGTACTAGTGATGCTTAATCCTCCTTGTGAACGAATTTAGCGAGGTTAATTGTAGCTGATAGTGGCTGCGAGCATATTTGCAGTGCCAGTGCCAATGGCTCCGGTCATGTCGGCGAAGATGGAGCGTGCTAAGGCAGGAAAAACAAACAGATAAGGCAAGGAAAAACCTGTCTGTTTTTTTGTTTATCTTATTTGGCACCATTATCCTTGGGGGATCCCAAACCCCCGACCACTCCGCTCCACGGCCACCATGGTGCCGCTCCACTGCTCAGCTAGCGTCCACCTCCACTGCCTCTCGCCATCTCGCCGGCTCCGCCTTGCTTCATCCTTCCCTCTCCTCTGCCGTCGCCTCCGCCGCTCCACCGCCATCCGCGCCGAGGCTGAAGCGCGGCCTCCGCCGCCCGTCTCCGCAGCGGAGCCAGAGCCCCCCGACGCCGGCGCTGTCGAAGCCGAAGGGCAGGGACCCGTGGAGCTCCGCGCTCCGACGCTCTTCTCGACGGATGACAATCCCACCCCGCTCCAGACTGCCACCAGTCTCCTCCTCACCGGCGCCGTCTCGGTCTTCCTCTTTCGCTCCCTCCGCCGCCGCGCCCGCCGCGCCAAGGTGCTCGTAATACATTACATCCCCACCGATTCCATCCTTTGTCTACATCACACCGCATATGCTCTCCAACAGAAATCTGACGAGTTTCTTGGCGTGGCTGATTGATTGCCGCAGAGAGTGCGGTCGAGCGGGGTGGTGAAGAAGCCCAACAATCTCACCGAGGAGGCCCTGGAGGGGCTGAGGCTGGTGAGCGCCTCACCCATCGAGACCGAGAAGCCGCCATCACCAATCCAGGCTCTGCTCGGCGGGATTGCGGCGGGGGTCATCGCACTCATCCTCTACAAGTTCTCCACCACAATCGAGGCTGCGCTCAACCGTCAGACCATCTCCGACAGCTTCTCGGTCAGCACTTCACAGTCTTGTTCTTATCGTTTCTTATTAGTTCATTAAGCACTGACATTGTCATTATAATCGGGGATTTTGATATCGAAATGACCTATGTACTTGCAATTGTTTGTTGCTAGAATTCGGCAATTAAGTAGGATGGTCGTACTCGCTTGTTTTCAGTGAAGAAGACAATTCAACTAGCATTCGTGAGCTATGATGCAGTGGAGCCATGCTCCCACAGGACAGGCTGAGCACACGTTTGGTTGGTGTATATATTGAGCCTGATTGAGAAGACAGTGTTTGGTTGCCCCCACAAAGATATAACGCATGAGACAAAAGTAGATAAACATGTCTTATTGAGATATTTATTTTAGACAAATATACTTTAATGGTTCTTATTTTATCTTATTAAATCCTAATATCCTTCGAAATATGTTAATATCGTTTAATATACAGTAATCATACGCTAATCCAGTCATTAGTTGGTGCACGATGTGCATGCCACAGGCCTGGCGTGCTAGAAACGACCAAAAAAATCCGTATCCACAGATGCAGGCTGTGGGTTGCTTTTTGCACCGGCGGGGATAGGCTCTGATGCAGTCATCCAAACGTGAGAGGCCGCACGCCACGGGCCTGGTTCGGCCTCCATGCAGCCAACCAATTGAACCGATATGTTGCCTGTAATCCTGTTCCTGTACACGCGCGTGTGTTACCTTTGGGTCAAATAAGCATTCCCAGTTGTTCTGGATGTGGACGTTTGTAGTGCTCGACGCATGCAAGCTCAAGCGGAGCGCATCCAGGTCTATAGGGAGATGTGTGCTATGCTGTGGTTGTGGATGTGGGATGGCACGACCGGTCGAGTGGCATGCCGTGCATGTAGGGCAGATCACTGCCACTATTAGGAGTTGTTGTTCTGTTTATATCCAAGTAAAGCATACGGAAAACGCTGCCAGTTCTAACAGCACAAAATATCGGGTGAGTGGGTGATCACCGGCGTTGTGTGCTCGCCGGAATTTACAACATTATAATCATAAGAGTTTGTTTTTTTTGCTGTGTGTCAGGGTATGCGCTGGCTAGGTGGTGTTTCTTCTCAGGTCTTTGGACTTTGGATGTTTCAGTTTTAACATTTTGAATTTTCTCAAGCAATATAACTTTTACTTTGTATGTTTACATTGTAACACTTTCTGTGCAACAAACCATGCTATGCATATGACTCCATTCCAACTAGCACAATTGAGCCAGCACATTGAGCCATCAAGGAATGGACCAGGGTTAAGTTTAGTTGCAGATGAACTGGTCATATGTTTCATTCAAATGTGTAGCATTTTTTTTACCTTAATGGAGTCACTAAAAGCAGTGAAGGGCTGATTCGTGTTTTCTTGTAGTGTGTCAAATAAGAAACAGCAATCTTATAATTGTGCTATAATTGTGCCATAAGCCCATAACCCAATCTTGGATGTTCAATTTTATTAGTTTGACTGAAATCTGTGCTGATCAGCCATTGCCATAAAATTAGATATATGTATTTATTAGGCAATTCTTCGAAATGAGTTTGACATCGATCTGCCTTTTTGATGTTCTTGGTTTGGATGTCTCCTGTTCCTTTTAGTGTGCTTCTCAGCAAGATTACTTTTATTTTATGTGTTTACATCATTACACTTTCTTTGCAACAGTTCAATAGTTCATCCTATTTGTGCATTGTGTGTTACTGGCAGGTCTCTGAAGTTAAACATTGTATGTCCATATCAGCATTTAGACTTGTATCAGTTTAATTGAGTTTTTTGGCTTTTGAAACAAGTGACACCCTCTTTCTTGTTAATGCAAAATGATGTGTATCATATAGGTGACGTTTGGATGGTGAGTGGGAAAGGGAAACAGAAATTATGTGGGAAATGGAGATATGGGTTATGGAAGATTTAAAGCCAATCCGTTGTTTGGGTGCTAGGTTTGGGTTTGGGTTTGGGTCTAGTGGGGCCCACGGGCTTCAAAAAAATAAATAGAAAATCTTATCCCCACCGCATGGCTGCTGTTGTTCTTCAAGCTCGGGAAGGTGACATGTCTCATCCTGACTGCCTCGGCTGGTTTCTCGGCGTCCTCTCCCCATGGACCCTGCATCCTGCTCCTGGTTCCCCAAGCATCGTCGAAGTAGCAGCTCCGATGCGCGCGGCACTGCAGAATCGAGTAAGGGGAGAAGCAGCTCTAACTCGAGATGCCCATGGCAGTTGCGGTCTTGAAGAAGCCAATGGGGAGCAGTGGCTCTGAGCGGTCCACGCGCGATGCCAGCGGTGGCTCCAGCAGCCAGCCGCGCCCCGCCGGCCGCCGCTCCTCTCTTGCTTCCCTCTCTCTCTTCCGCGCTTCGTACTTTTCAGCAATCGGCAGCAAGCAACAGGTCACGCGCGAGAGCGAGGCTTCGGTGGCCGGTTGCCGGCACGCAAGCAAGGCGACGATGGGTTCGACTCCGAGGCCCGCGTGCATGGATGGCGACGGCGGTTCCGGCAGCGTGCGTGCGAGCGACGCTTGCGGAGATGGTAACCTGCTAGTTGTTAGAAGAATATGGCCAACTAGTTTCCATTCCAGACCAAAGAGGAAAGATATACATGTGTGTGTACATATGCAAATGAACCCTCCAAGTGAAGGGAAAACAAAGAGTGCAGCTATATGCATCTATACATCTAACACCCCCCCTCAAACTCATGGTGGATCTACAACACTGAGTTTGGAGAGCAAGAATCTATGCTGGGCCCGTGTCTGTGCCTTGGTGAAGAAATCAGCTAGTTGAACCTCTGAAGGCACATGGTGAAGAGACACAACCTGATCATGCACCTGCGATCTCATGTAGGAAGCATCGACCCCAATGTGTTTTGTGAGCTCATGCTTGACCGGATCACGAGCAATACTGATCGCACCAGTGCTGTCAGTAGAGAGAGAACTGGGTGCAGTGGCAGGCACACCAAAATCCTCAAGGAGCCATCGAAGCCATGTCACCTCGGCAGTCACAGTCGCCATAGCACGCAGCTCAGCTTCAGCACTCGAGCGAGAGACTGCAGTTTGCTTCTTGGTTTTCCAGGCAATCAAGGAGCCAAGGAAAACACAATAAGCCGAGAGGGAGTAGCGATCAGTGGGATCACTCGCCCATGTCGCGTCAGAGTATGCCTGAAGCTGGAGAGAACTAGAGCGAGGAAAGAAAAGACGGCGGGTGATGGTTCCACGAAGGTACCGCAGAACACGAAGGAGGTGAGAATAGTGGAGCTGGGTAGGAGCCGAGACAAACTGACTCAAGATATGAACAGAGTGAGTGATATCAGGACGGGTGATCCCAAGGTAAACAAGCTTTCCAACAATCTGCCGATAGCGAGTAGGATCAGCAAGTGGAGCACCGGAGGTGAACATTGAGCTCCATAGGAGTATCAACAGTGCGGTGATCTGTGAGAGCAGCACGGGAGAGGAGATCCTGAGTGTACTTCTCCTGAGAGAGAAAAATACCATCAGACGTGGAGGTGACCTCAAGACCAAGGAAGTAACGAAGAGGACCCAAATCCGACATGAGGAATGTCTCACTGAGACGCTGCTTCACAAAGGCAATAAACTGAGAGTCGTCACCCGTGATGATCATGTCATCGACATAGAGAAGAAGGGTGCGACCACGGGGAGAAGTGTGAACAAAAAGAGCAGGATCATGATCACTAGGTTGGAAGCCAGCATCAATAAGAACAGAGGAGAAACGCTCAAACCAAGCACGAGGAGCTTGCTTAAGACCATATAGGGAACGACGCAGGCGACAAACCATCCCATCAGGAACGGAGTACCCTGGAGGTGGCTGCATATAGACTTCCTCACGAAGCTCACCATTAAGGAAGGCATTCTTGACATCCAACTGTGAGATGGACCACTGGCGAACGGAGGCAACAGCAAGAAGCGTCCGAACAGTGGTCATGTGAGCAACAGGAGCAAATGTCTCCTCGTAGTCAATACCATACTCCTGTTCAAAGCCACGAGCCACAAGACGAGCCTTGTAGCGCTCAAGAGAGCCATCCGAGCGAGTCTTGACCTTGTAGACCCACTTGCAAGTGATAGGAGTGACATGAGGTGGTGTGGGAACAAGATCCTAGGTGCTGGTACGCTCAAGAGCAGCAATCTCCTCAGCCATAGCATGCTGCCACTCCGGGTGAGAAGCAGCTTCCCGATAGGTCGCAGGCTCGGCTAAGACGGTAGCAGTGAAGCCAAAGCGATCCGGGGGATGAAGGGAGCTGCGGTCACGAAGGTCATAGCGAGGAGGCTGAGGAAGAGGTCCAAGGACGGACGGGGAAGAGTCAAGTGGTGGATCAGGGCGTGGACGAGTGTAGTAGTGAGTGATCTCACGGGATGGACGCAACGGTGGGGAAGGGGAGACCGGTGGTTGAGAGTGAGGCGGTGATGGGGAAGGCGAAGGGGAAGGCGGTGGTATAGTGGAGGAGGTTGAAGGAAGTGGCGAAGGCGAAGGAGTAGGAGGAGGTGGCGAAGATGGAGATGACAGTGGAAGATACCACTCTGGTAAAGTGAGAAACGAGAGAGACTCGGCAGGGTCCGAAAGACCAGAGGGAGAACGAGGATAGTAGGGTCGGGACTCATCAAAGGTGACATCCCGAGAAATCCTCATCCGCCGAGCAACAGGGTCATAGCAGCGATAGCCCTTGTGTTCGGTACTGTACCCAAGAAAAACACACTCAACAGACTGAGCAGTGAGTTTGGTGCGCTCTCGAGGTGGAAGTAGAACATAACAAACACACCCAAAACAACGGAGATGACTATAGGAAGGAGGGCTACCAAAAAGACGCTCATAGGGAGTGCTACCCTTAAGAGAGGTGGAGGGTTGGCGGTTTATGAGAAAAACAGTCGTGGAGACCGCCTCAGCCCAGAAATGAGGAGCAAGGGCAGAGGAGATCAAGAGAGCACGAGCAGTCTCAAGAATGTGGCGATGTTTGCGCTCCGCAACACCATTTTGAGCATGAGCACCAGGACATGAAAATTGGGCAAGGGTACCCTGCTCAACAAGGTATGAGCAATGGGCAGTGGAAATGTACTCACCAGCAGAGTCCGCACGAAAAACACGAATGAGAATTATATTGGGTACGGACCATGGTAGCAAATTGTTGATAAATAGACAGAAATTGGCCTCGAGAGGACATCAGATAAATCCAAGTAAATCTCGAATAGTCATTAATGAACAGAACATAATATGATCGCCCTCCTTTTGAAACTATGGGGGCAGGGCCCCATACATCAGAGTGAACAAGATCAAACGGTTTCTGGGATTTAGACTCACTAGAAGGATAGGGGAGTTGCAACTGTTTGCCAAGTTTGCAACCCGTACGATGTAGAGCAGTGTCACCAGAAACAGGACCTAAGACACCACTACCAACAAGACTGGACAATTGAGAACCAGAAAGGTGGCCAAGACGACGATGCCACTCCGCAAAAGAGGCGGTGGATGAAGCAGCTGATGCAGATGCTGAAGAACCAGGCGATGGGGGAGTCAAAGCGGGTGAAGGAAGACGCAACCAATCAAGCTCCCATAGGCGTTGTGAGTCCCGACGCCTAGGCCCAGTTCCCACCAAAAGGCCCGTACGAAGGTCCTGAACACAACAAGAATCAGATTCAAGGATTATGCGACAACCATGATCAGTGATTTGACCCGCAGATAAAATTTGCATGGTGAGTTGAGGAACATGCGAAACAGAAGGAACCACAAAAGAAGAAGCGGAAAGAACACCTCTCCCAGCAACAGGAAGGGAGGTGCCATCGACAGTGCGAACAACAACATGCAGATCAGAAGAGGATAGAGAAGATAGGTGTGTGGTATTTGGTGTCATGTGAAAAGAGGCACCCGAATCAAGGAACCACGGGGATGATATACCTGACGAAGGAGGAGGAGGTGGTGGTGTGGAACTAGAAGCCTGAGTTGTAGTCCCATGAGGAGAGGCCTGAGCTGCGGTAGTGAGACGACGGAACATGGCGAGAACCTCCTGCTCCGCTGCGGACACAGAGCGAGTACCCTGCGGAGTAGAAGAGGCACCAGAGCCCTGAGAGGAGCGCCTATCACGACGGCCGTAGCGGTTGCGCTGCTTCTTGCGACAGTCCTCCTCGTGACCATAGAACTTGCAGTAGCCACATTGCACACCAGAAGGAACCCCCGCCACCATCGGAGACTGGGACGGAGGCGGAGAGACCGGTGAAGGTGAGGCCGCTAGGACAGAGGGCTGTGGCTGAGCACGGCTCACACCCCCAGTCCGAAGTCGAGTCTCCTCAGCTCGTAGCTCAGGCATCGCCTCTATGAGCAAGGGGTGCGGACGACAAGTCAATAACTGTGCCCGAATAGTCTCGAACTCTGGACGCAGCCGAGAGAGAAACTCGTGAAGGCGAAGTGTGTCCCGCTGGGCCCGGTGGCGGTCGCAGCACTGACAAGTACCACCACCACAAAACTCGGCACCCAAGTTGTCCAGGCGATGCCAGACATCAGTCATCTTGCGGTGAAAGTTCTCAACTGTAGAGTCGAGCTGGTGAAGTGACTGAGCCTCCTCAACAACAGCAAGGTACATAGCCTCATTGCGGATCTCATAACTACGACAGAGGTGATCCCACATGAGGTGGGAGGTGGCAAGGTCTCTGAGAGACCGGGCGAGATCAATCTCCATGCTCGCAAGTAAGATGGCCTTGGCAGATTTTTCCTCACGCAGCCGAGTCTCATAGAGACCAAGATCAGATTGATAGGTCTCCATCTGAGCCTCAAAAGCATCCAGAAGAGCATGCTTTGTGGCATCATCAGCATCAGGAGGATATGTGGGCTGCGTTGGAAGAGCAGGACATGCAGGACACACCCGATCCCCCGTAAGGTACCCCCACAGCAGCTGGCCGTCCATGTGGACCTCCATATGGAAAACAAAATCGCCCCAATTTGTGCCGTTGAAGATGACCGGACACTTGGGGACAGGAATAGCACCAGGACGAGTGCGACTGGGGGACGCCATGAAGAAGGAACCAACAACTCTGTTACTGCTCTCACTGTCTTTTTTTTAGAAGAAGGGAAACAGAGGAAGTCTCGAAGAGGAAACAGAGGAGTCACCGAGCGAGCAGCCACGCGAGGGAGCGGAAGGCCGCGAACCTGGCCTCGCGAGGGAGCAGAGGTGGCGCACGCGGGGCCCTCGAGCTCGGAAGACGGGGCGGCCGCGCGAGCGCGGGCCGCACGGACGGCGGACGCGGGGCTGCGCGAGCGAGCAGGGGCCGCGCGAGGCACGCGCGGGGACGGCCGCGCGGGGCCAGGCGAGCTGCGCCGAAGGCGGGCGCGGGGCCGCACGAAGCGGGCGGGGATGGCCGTGCGGGAGCCGCGCGACGGCGGGCGGGCGGGCGGGCGCGGGGCGGGGTTGGACGGATCAGCAGCCTGGAGCCCTAGCTCGATACCATGTTAGAAGAATATGGCCAACTAGTTTCCATTCCAGACCAAAGAGGAAAGATATACATGTGTGTACATATGCAAATGAACCCTCCAAGTGAAGGGAAAACAAAGAGTGCAGCTATATGCATCTATACATCTAACACTAGTAACCCACCTTGCTCGATGGGATGACATATCCCTTTCCCTATCCCTCTCTATTTCCTTTTCCCTAGAACCAAACAATGGATAAACTATCCATCACCCTTTATTTCCCTAACCCACACCCTATAACCCAGTATCCAAACGGCACCATAGGGTACAGTAAAAATGTATTTTGTTTTTGTGTTGTTTTCAGTATGCTTATGGATAACTAGTTCGTTATAGCTATCTTACACATTATCTAATAGAATCCAATTGTCTTTTTTCAGGTTCGTCAGATTACAATCACAATAAGGTGTTAAACGATCCATTTTGCTGTTTGTTCTAAGCTGGCTTCCTAGACCTTACTCTACTTATACTGTTCTTTTCAGAACAATTATCACTGGGCTGTGCTACCTAGCAACTTCTGTCTTTGGAATCAATGCAGTGGGATTAGTTTTGTATTCCCTCCAACTCACTTTACAATCAATAATGGACGATGACTCCAGCTCCGCCACAGGGAAGATTACTGAACAAGCTAATACACTGGCATCATCTGATAGCTCCACAAGTAGCAGGGAATCGGACAGTAGTGACATGCATGTCTCTGACAAAAGTAAAAACTCAGCAGAGAAGCAGAGTTAGCCAAAATCTGAGCTCTGAGGGTACATATAATTGGACAATCATTGTAAGCATTCCTTCTCATCTTTAGCTGAAAAACTTATTCTCATCTTTAGCTGAAAAATCTGGCGGGTGCAATCTCAACTAGAGAGTTTCAATTAAGCTAGTACTCCCTCCATTAAAAAAAAGAAGAGGAATGCAATTCTAGATTTGAGCCAACTCAAATTGTCTTAAGTTTGACTAAGTTTCAAAAATATATCAATATTTATATCTCTAAATATGTTTATTATGAAAACATATTCTATGATTAATCTAATGATATTTACTTGGTATCATAAATGTTGGTACTTTTTTTTGTATAAGTTTGGTCAAACCTAAAATTGTTAGACACCTCGAAAAGTGAGAATTACATTCTTTTGGAATGGAGTAATAAGCTATTAAATATGGAATGGAACTCGAACATATTTGTCTGAGCTTGTAAAGTTGTACTTGTTATATAGTCTTCGCAAGATTTCTGATTGCCGTTGCCCGTTGGCACTCTTTCCTTCTGGTGTAGAAATTGTTGTTGCCAAACTGTTGCTAACAACTTAACATTATCATATTTCCTTGCTGCTAATCTCTCTTTAAAACTATCATGCTGTCCAACAACTTGAGATTATCAGATTTCCTTACTGCTAATCTCTGTTAAAAACTTATGCTGCTGTCTTACAAACATTCAAAGGTGGATAACAAATTAACAAGACCTGTCAAGACTCGAGCTCAAGCAAAAGCTGGTGTTGGGAAGTGGTCCGTTCTGGTATGCCCCAAAAAGCAGCAAGAGCTATGAGGCAATTGGGATCATCATCCATCTGTAAGCTGAAGGATGCACTGTGCTCACTTGGTGTCACGATAAAAAAAAATCGTCGAGTAGAGTAATCATTTCGTAACATTTTGTAAGTCTTGTTCTGTATGTATGTCTGCACATGTATTGCCTATGAGGCTATGAACAAAGGGGTGTTTAGTTGGGAGGTGAAAAGTTTTTGGGTGTCACATCGGATGTTTCATGGGATGTCAGTAGGGTTTTCGGATACTAATTAAAAAACTAATTACATAACTCGTCTGGAAACCGCGAGACGAATTTATTAAACTTAATTAAGCTGTCATTAGCACACGTGTGTTACTGTAGCACTTATGGCTAATCATAGACTAATTAGGCTTAAAAGATTCGTCTCGTAGTTTTCAACCAAATTGTGCAATTAGTTTTTTTTACATTTAATACTTTATGCATGTGTCCAAACATTCGATGTGATGGGGTAAAAAATTCTTTGGGTGGGAACTAAACACTCCTAAAGACACTGGTGTTCTTTTCATTTTTGTATGCAACTTTTATATGGCGCACGTGTTTTGAAACGATGCTGGATTTATGGATTGGGAAAGATTAAGAACTAATGGATGCTGGATTTTATGGATCGGGAAAAGATTAAGAATAGTAGGTAAATATGTATATTATATCTGATGTTTAGGAGGTGTTTGAGACTGTTCCGCTCCATGTTTTTCAGCTTCGTTTCACGTATTTTTTAGCTAAACGGTTTTAACTCTATGCACTTTGATCGAGGAAAAATGGTGTAGTTGTGAGAGTACCTATAGTGGTACTCCACAAACTTCAGTTTTTTTTTTGAAGCTGCTCCATGGTGGAGTTTGTGGAGCAGTTCCAAACACCCCCTTAACACTGAAAATGCTAGAGTATTACATAATTATATATTACATACTTTGTTGCAGCAGTTTTTGTAGAGGGAGTCGTACATAGGAATTTTACATATGATAGTTTTATTGCCGCATTGGAGTATATTATATTACACACTATTTAAATGCTACATAGTGGTATATTGTTTTCGTTTAATCAATCGTTTAGCCCGTTTAAAGAACTGTTTAGACTATTTAAGTGGCCGTTTAGGTCGAATAATGGCTAAACAGTAGGTAACCGACTGTTTACCATTTAGCGTTTAGGATAACATTGCTATAGATAGAGACTTTGCTTTGGTGCCCAAAAGGTTGATGAAAGGTCAACACAAACATTAGTTTCATTGGCTGTGGCGCAAAAGGTTCGATGTTTTTTGAAGAACCATTGCCCAAGATGTAGAAGATCCATGGTTAGATTTTTCATCAGTTTTTGTCCATTTCAAAATGTGTATTTTGTTTGGAAGGCTTACCTTTTCAGGGTGGTGCTAAGCAAAGGGTCATCCCCTGGTGCATCAGTTGTTTCCTTATTTTTTTCTGACTTTTGTTCATTGGTTAGAGTAGCATCAGTTTCCTAATATGAAATGATGTATCAAATTATAAATCTATGAAGACTCATCAAGCAAATGCATTTGAATGTACCCGGTAGAAAATATATTACTCGTATCTCAATCGATAGCAATAACTGAATTAAAGTGGATAAAACAAATCAAGGGTTCTCAAATAAACAGCAAAGACAGAAAAAATTGAGCATGGATAGAACAAAGATGATTAGCCATAAAATTAGATATATGTATTTATTAGGCAATGCTTCGAAATGAATTTGATATCTTTGGATGTTCTTGGTTTGGACGTCTCTTGTTCCTTTTAGTATGCTTCTCAACAAGATAACTTTTATTTTATGTGTTTACATCATTACACTTTCTTTGCAACAGTTCAATAGTTCATCCTATTTGTGCATTGTGTGTTACTGGCAAGTCTCTGAAGTTAAACATTGTATGTCCATATCAGCATTAGACTTGTATCAGCTTAATTGAGTTTTTTTTGCTTTTGCTTTGGTAGTCGATTTCCTTATGAAGGCCTTCAAGAAATGTGCAAAATGTTAGGAGTTCTAAATGGTGTTCGTGATCCTGAGCTTGGAATGCCACTGACCATTCAGGAGTACAAGGTTTGTGTTACCCTCTGGATTCTTTGATGAACCTCGTATTATCATTGCTATCTGTTGTATCTTAATATAGTTGTTTTCTTTAGTTGCTTACTGCAACAGTGCTCATTGGACATTTCATTAATGCTAATCAACACCTTTTGGCACTTCGCATCTTTGAATACCTTAATTTGAACTCAACAACCTCTTTTTTCTTCTCTTTCGTTTTTTAATCAGAGAAATCTACTTTGTTGTGGGCAAACATTGTTCCTTTTGTCCTTTGGCATAAACTTAGAAACGCAAGTTGGCACTTTTAGGTTCTAGCATAACATGTTTTCATTCTAAATTACTTGTCATGTGCACAACAATGTTACTTTCAGATAAATCAAGTCACTTATTTTCTTTCTCGGACACATAGGAGAGCTGCGTATTGTTATATTAATAAGAAGAATCAAATCACTTAATTCAACTCGATATTGTAAATTAGGATGGAATGTGCACTGGTTTACCATAAAATTGACTTGGTAAAGTAACATATTATTTCCATTTACACCTCAAACATTTTGCAGGAAGTTGTGATACTGCATTGGACATATGAGAAGATAATAGCATCAACAAATCTTCCAGATATAGTCCTTCTTGAGAGTCTGCTTGATAAGGTTTGTGTTTACCAAAGTCACACTCAGGCTTATACTCGATATTATTACATGGTAAATGCATATCTACTGCAATTATATATGTTTCCTTGTTTTACATCATTACATGTTCTTTTTGTTGCAGCTCAGGCTATGTAAAGGAATATCATATGTTGCAGTGGCAGCCCATGTAGATAACAGTGGTCGGCAAAGATTGGCTGCAATGCTCGTTGATCATGAGTCAGTCCTCAAAGCAGGCAAGTTTACTCTTGTGCTATAACTCAGGCAGATATGATGCCACCGATTGATTTAGGAATCAGGCATAAATACAAGACTATCTAGTAAAGTTAAGTGAAAAAGGGTATGTTAAAGGAACAAGTAAACATATGTTTCTTCAGTAAAATTTCCCTATTATATACATATTGAGGTATTTTGGGTACACCATAGATGAAATTATCTAGACAAACTGCACAATGTCTTTCTGGTTAGCAAGTGGAAGTGATGGTCTGATTAGGATGTAGTAATTAAACTAATAGTTCCGATAAATGAAAACATTTTGTAAAAGAACTTATTCTCAATTAGGTTGATGGTAGCGAGGGAGTACAGGACGATGCTCTCACACTGGTGAAGGAGGAAGAGGAGTATCCTGTCCCCAAGGGAAGCAAGAATGTCACGCCCAAGGCTATGCAAGAGATTGCGAGAAGTTTTTCAAGTGTTCGATTTGCCAGTGAGTTCAAGTACTTGCTTTTATGTTGAATCAAGTTTGGTAGCTACTAACAAATGATAAAATATGTTGAATCAATCAATTGTGTGCATGGAGGAAAAGTGACTATTTGATCGCATGTCTTTCCTTTGATTTTTTGTTGCACGTTCCTTTGCGTGAACCCGCTGTGATATGTAAGAACTTTTTTTTGTATGTTTTGTGCTATGTTTGACCTGATTGTAGCATGCACAATTCTTACCATTTTCTATTGTAGCATGCAACCATATGTTTTTTTGTAGGTTGTGTTGAGAGCGCTATGAGTATTGTTGGGAGCACCGAATGTCCCATGTGTAAAAATGTTACAATTACCTACCATTTGTTTGTCAACCGATTGGTGATTTAGTTCTTAAGCTCCAATCTTTTGTGGGGGACGCCATGGGAACACGAGGAAAAAAAAAGTGATCAACATCTCTCTATACATTCATTAATAAAAAACCCAAAGTTTCATCATAGTGTATATAATTATATTGCATATATACAATCACATATACCTAGATAAATTATCTAGTAGTACGATTCAGAATTTATACCTGACAATAGGAATAATGTCTTGCCTTTTATTAACGATCACATCAGTTTAACTTGTTTGATCTTGCTGTAGATGAAAAGGTTATAGAGCCAATCAGTGTTTCCTAGTGCTCAGTAATTTTTTTCCTTATATTCAAACTAGTACAGTTTTACATATCAAATTCAGAACAATTAGTGTTTTAGATCACCATGGGAATTAAATGTTTGTATTAGTTTAAATGAGGAACAACTAGACTCTCTATTTGTTATCTTAAATTCCTGTATCCTATTCTCCTTCAGGTTCAATTGGAGGATGCCAATTGTGTTCAATGCCAAAACTTATTGTATCATCCTACAGTTTTAAACTGTGGTCATGGTAACTTCTAAGTTAGAATAATGTTTTAAACTATTTGTAAGAAATCAACTTATTATTTGTTTATTTAAGTGTTTTGCAGATCATGTGTGCCTTTTGTTGGAGATGGAGAGACGATTAATTATCCAACTTGTGGAATGCTTTACCCTAGTGGTCTTTTGGCTATCTGCTGTGATTTGAATAATTTTGTAGAAGACTATTTTCCAGCTGCTTATAAAGAAAGAGCCGAGAAGGCTCAATCATTTTCAGGTAATTTTTCCCTTATAGCACATGGTACTTGTACTAATAAAGCAAATTCTATAGAGATACTTCTAAAATGTTTCTACTAGTACTAATGAGGCATGCTTCAGTGGTAACCTAGTAGGATATATATATATATATATATATATATATAGAAATCATGCACGCCTGCAGCAACCCAATCGTCCTACTAATTATACTAATAGGTGTTGCTAACCTTGGGGATCTGACAACATAATCAGTCCACAAGTGGAGGTAACTATATAGAGAGAGGTTCATGGGCTATATGGGCCTCTAGTACAAGGGCCTTCATACACTTAACATCCCCTTCAAACTCAAGGTGGAAGCAGAGGATTTGAAGCATTGAGTTTGATTAAGTGAAGTCGATGCTGCTCTCAATTTTGTGCTTTAGTGAAAAAAGTAGCCAATTGCAACTCTGAAGGCACATACTGCAGAGAAATAATTTTCTGATGACAATGAGACCGAGTAAAGAAGACATCCACACCAATATGCTTTGTAAGTTCATGCTTCATAGGATCATTAGAAATTTTTATGGCTCCTGTATTATCACATAGAAGAGGTGTGGCAATATCACATGAAATGCCTAAATCAACCAGCAACCATCGAAGCCATACAATCTCTACAGTAGTAGTAAAAAGGGCTAATAGTTCGGCCTCCATACTAGAACGAGAAACGACTGCTTGCTTCTTGGACTTCCATGCAATAGGAGAAGAGCCAAGAAGAATGCAATATCCAGTGATGGAACGTCGATCTGTTGGGTCACTCACCCAAGTGGAGTCTGAGTAAGCATGAAGCTGAAGCGGAGTATCATGCGCATAGAATAAACTTTGCGATGATGTCCCCCGTAAGTATCGCAGCACGTAAAGTAAATGTCCAAAATGGACAAAAGTTGGGGCACAAACAAACTGACTCAAAATATGGACTACATGAGCAATATCTGGCCTAGTGACAGTGAGACAAACAAGGCTGCCCACAATATGTCGATATTGAGAGGGATCCTCAAGAGGCACCCCATTAGTGAGACAAAACTGCAAGTAAAGATCCATAGTTTGCTACCTAGCCAAACATCATTTTTAGCTCAATGGTGGGACGACTGCATCAATGAAAGGTCCTAATGGATAGAAGGGGGGTGAATAGCCTATTTAAAATTTCTACAACAACACTAAGACAAGTGATTAGTAAATAAGATGGCGAGGCAAATTTTGCGCTAGCACTACACTTGTGTTGCAAGCCGCCTACCCAATTCTAATTTCTATGATCTCTAGTATATCACTCAAGAGCTATGTCAGTAATTTACACCTAGGTGATGAAAACTAGCTAGAGAACAACAACTAAGAGCTACACTAGCTACAAACAAAACACAAGGTAAATACAAAGTAATGCGAGAGAATGGTAGAAGTGTTATACCGCCGTGGCAAGTGATCAATCAATGAATACCAAAGAATACCAAGGAGACAATCAAGACACAATGATTTTTCCTCCGAGGTTCACTTGCTTACCGGCAAGCTAGTCTCTATTGTGGCGATTCACTCACTTGAAGGTTCACACACTAATAGGCATGACACGCCTAACCCGCAACTGGGTGCCGCACAACCAACACATGATGATGATCCACAAGCCACGAGCAATCCACTAGAGTTGCCTTTGGCGCTATGCCGGGGAAGGAACAAGAACCCCTCACAATCATAATGATCGGAGCCGGAGACAATCACCTTCCAACGATCCACCAATCATCGGGCCATCTAGGTGTCAGTAAACACCAAGAGTAACAAGATCTCCACTAGCCCAAATCGCTCAACTAGTGCCACAAGATGCTAGACCACTAAGCAATGCACTAGAGGCTTTCCAATCTCACTCAAGATGATGAAATCAAGTGTGCAAGTGAGGGGAGTGGTGTGCTCATCTCTCAAAGGGTGTATGCAGCTGTTATAAGTGCCAAGAGAGTGGCCAAGGCCGGCCACCACCTCTATTTATAAGCCTACAAGCAAATAGAGTCGTTACCCCTTTGGAGCAGATTCTGCAAGGGCACCAGACATAGTGGGGTGGCACCAGACTAGGGGCGGCGGTGCCCCCAATGGTCAATCCAACGGCTAGTTTGACTAGTCATGGTCACCGGACACTCCGATGACACCCTCACTCCTGTTGCTTCTCGGCCACGTCTAGGTGGGCACCGCCCTAGGGTGGCGGTGCCACCGAACAAGGTGGTGGTGCCCCACCAGAGCACCTCCCTCTCGGCCTATCCAGCTGGTCACCGCCATAGGGGTGGCGGTGCACCAGACAGGCATGGCGGTGCCCCCATGGCAGCACCCCAAGCCCGCTACACCTCCTTTTCTTCACCTGTTTCACCATCTTTACAAATGTGCTAACACTCCAAGTGTTTCACCATCACGTGCAAGTGTGTTAGCATTTTCACAATCATTTTTCAAAGGTTATTCACTTTTCACCGAATGTGGACTAGGCCTAAAATGCATATGCAAGTTTTTCAACACCTAGTGGCCCTAGATGATCGAGTTGTCCGATAAGAGCTTCCCTCTTAATAGTACGACCATCTATCTAAATGTGATCACACTCTCTATAGTGTCTTGATCACCAAAAACAAAATGGCCCTATGGATGTCACCTTTGCCTTGAGCTCATTTTGTTTTTCTCTTTCTTCTTTTCCAAGTCCTGGAGCTTGATCATCATCACATGTCCACACCACCACCATGGGCTTCATTTTATGTGGCCATCTCTATCCAAGTGTGCCACCTGGCTCCTTCACTTGGGTTGGACCATCCTATCTAGTCACACACTTAGATGCAAGGATTAGTCCAAATAGGTTTCATCAATTAACCAAAGAGTAAAATGCACCAGAGGTCCATTAACTTTTGTGGGTGTGTCATTTAAGTCCATCAACTTTGAAATTGCATTTTTGGGTCCCTAAATTTTTTAAGGGGTTCACTGCAGGTCCATACCTCTTCATTAGCCCTTAAATGTAATGTACATCTACAGAAAACCCCCTGTCTTTCTTTATCTTCTACGCGCTCACCCTTCCTGCTCAATGCACCTAGGGAGCGAAGAATGGCGTAGGCCAACAGGTGAGCACATGTGACCGACGTGTGGCGTGAGCACGTGGAGCCAAGCAGGCTAGCATGGTGAGGGAGCCACTGCTGAGCATGCTGTGGCGCTGACCCTCCTGTGCTCATGATGCCTGTCGTGTCGACGACGTACCGCCCGATGCGACGGTTATGAAAGCCCTAATTTGATTTTGGATAATTGATGAAACCTAGGGACTAATCATTATTCTAAATGTGTAGACATGAAATGATAAAGTCCCATGCCAAGTGGTGAAGCTTAGATGATCATGGTGATGATGGTGATGACCACAATGTGATCAAGGGCTTACTTGGAAAGGAGAAGAGGCAAAATCCTATGGAGCTCAAGGCAAAGGTATAGATAAGATTTGCTTTTGGTGATCAAGACATCATAGAGGGTGTGATCACACTTAAGATCGATAGTTGTACTATAAAGAGAAGAATTTCCGGGGCTATTGATCACTTAAGTGCCACTAGATGATGACTTACATGCATGTGCATTTAGATCTAGTAGAGAGCTAACCTAACTCCTTCAAAATGATTGTGAAAAATGTTAACACACCTGCACAATGTGATGTACACTTGGTGGTGTTAGCACATTTACGAAGAATGTGGAGTTTGAGCGGTAGAGACGGGTTCGGTGAATTTTCTGAAGTGTTCCTCACTATTTTTAGTGCAACGAACGCTGGCTTCAGGAGCATCGAACGCTAGCCCTAGCGTCCGGTCAGTTGTGCAACGCGGCGGCCTGGCCAGTTTTGGTCACCGGTGCGTCCGGTGTAGAAATGGAAGTGAGTACCAGACGTGTGACGTCAGCGTCCGGTGTGAGTGACGTAGGGAGCTGCTGAGTGCCTGTGTGCACCGGACGCTGGGGTGCGTCCGATAGCACCCCATCGGACGCGTCCGGTGTGCAAAATCCGTCTATGGAATCTCTCTGTTCCTCATTAGACGCTGAGGCTTTAGCGTCTAGTGTAGCACTGTGCTGTGTCCGGTGTTTGGTTATGCGCGTGAGCTATCTGTTGATCGGACGCTGGCTGGTTAGCACCTGCGTGTCCGGTGTGCTGTGTTATGGCACGGTGTGATTCAAGTGACCATTATGATCGAATGAACGAGATTTAAACAATGACATGTGGCAGTGATCTAGCGGCTAGCGGGGTGGCCATCGGACACTGATCAGCGTCCGGTGCGTGAGCACTGGCGCGTCTGGTGCACCCGCGCAGAGAAGGATTCAGTGCCTAACAGCTCTATTTCGTTGGGGACCCTTATAAATATGTATTGGCCGGCTAAGGGGAGTCTCTCTTGGACATTTTGACATCCTAACATCCTCTTGAGCTGAGCATACTCTCTCCCACTCATCTTCCTTGCTTGATTGACAAATCAAAGTGAGTTTGAGTGATCTCAAGTGCATTTGCTTGTGAGTTTGCATCTAGTTGACACTTGAGTGAGCATTGGCTGCGGTATTCTTGTTACTCCTGGTGGTTGCCACCACCTAGACGGCTTGGAGGCAGCGGAGGAGTTGTGGCAAGAGTGGTGCTTGTTCTTGGCCATCTCCCGGTGATTTGTGAGGGGTGTTGTGCCTTCCTCGGTGGAGCGCCAAAGGCAACTCTAGTGAATTGCTCGTGTCATTGAGTTACCTCACTTGCGGTAGGTTCTTGCGGTGCTCTTGGGAAGCTTGGCTTTGGATTGCCAATTAGCCGCCGAACCACAAAGTGGTGGTCGACACAACGGGGACGTAGCGTGCCGGTAAGCATGTGAACCTCGGGAGAAAAATTGTGTCACCTTTGTGATTAATTTCTTGGATTTCTCCTAGTTATTGGTCTTCATATTATTGTGATTGATTCATTCCTCAACGCGGCAGTATAAAGATCACATACCTCTCTTTTACATTCTGCAAACTAGTTGTAACAAGCTCTTTAGTGTAATTAGTTGTGAGAGCTTATATTATCTTTGCTAGTGTAGCTTGTCACCTAGTTGAACTCTTTAGTGCAGCTAGCTTGTGAGAGCTCGTAGTGACTTAACCTTTGATTGTTATAGTGATCATAGTTACTAGAATTGTTAAATAGGTGGCTTGCAACCCTTGTAAAGCTAGAGCAAAATTGCTTTTCGCCGTTTGTTATACTAACATTTTGCTCTACTGAGTTTATTAAATTTTTAATAGGCTATTCACCCCCCTCTAGACATATTAGGACCTTTCAGGTTGGTCGGCTACAAGCGGCACAACCTGTGGCAGTCCAAGACTCCAAGCACGACACAGAGTTGTGCATGCTAGCGCGTGTGCACACCACTCGACCAACGTGCGGCGCGGAGCACACGGCGCACACAATAATGTGTCGTTCATCATCTTGCTGGTGGAGCTACCTAACCCAACCAAGCACTTCTCCGTCTTCATCTATGCACTGCACCTCGTGCAGCTCACAGGCCGCACATCCAACATGCGTGAGGAGAGGAAAGAGTCATAGCGACGAAGACGAGCCCCGCCACGGCGCATCTCCTAGGAGGAACACGGTCATCGCCTACCCATACGCACGCTTAGCCAGGTCCATGTCCATCGTGCCATACTACTGCCTACTATTGGTCAATCCCATGGCGGCCGTGCACCTGTGCCTGCTGCTAGTACTGCTGCCCCTGCCCACATAAGTTGGGCCCCATCAGCGACCTACTGGCGTCATCAGAATTCTAAAAGATGGTGTCTGTGTTGGTGATGTAGCAATACGTGATGACGATGCCGCAGCGAACCATGGGGCCACCTATGCTCATGAGCTCCACTGGTGCTCAGCGGGAGCTACTTCGCCATGCTAGCCCGCTCGGCTCCGAATGCTCGCACGACACGTCAGTCGTGTGTGCTCACCTATTGGCTCGCGCCATTCTTCACTCCCTCGTTGCGCTGAGCAGGAAGGTTCAGCGCGTAGAAGATAAAGAAAGATAGGGGTTTTTTGCAAATGTACATTAGATTAAGGGCTAACGAAGAGGTATGGACCTGCAATAAACAACTTTAAAAGTTTAGGGATCCAAAAATACAGTTTTAAAGTTGATGGACCTAGATGACACCACCACAAAAGTTAATGGACCTCTGGTGCATTTTACTCTTAACCAAATCCAAACTAGGCCTTTCAATCTCTCCCTTTTTGGTAATTGATGACAACCTCCAGAAATATATGAAATAAATTCAAATTTGAATTCATGTTGCTTGCCCAAGCATTTTTACTATGTGTAAAGGATTTGGACAAGTTTTATGAACCCCCATTGGTAGCATTTGCTCCCCCTACATATGTGCTAAGAGTTTGGATTGAAAGCTTGCACATATACATAGATTTGAGTTGTGGGAGAGTAATGTCTACCAAATGATGCTAAGGTATAAGAAATGGACGTTTGAAGTGTGATATCAATCGAAGTAACCATCCTTAGCACTATTGTTAGTTAATTAGATAGCACTTGCAAAAATAAGAACTAGATACCTCATGAGATCGACATTATATGCAAGGTTCTAGTACCAATTGTGAAAACAAAGCAAGGCATATCTAACTACCACCTATGCATGCTAGTTTTTTATTTCATCAATCAAACCTACAACTAGCATACACCACACAAGTATGTATATTGAATTTAAACTTTTCAATGCAAGCAAGCATATGTGAATGCACATTTAAATGCATCAAATTTTAATTAATCCGCCTTCCTTTGTCATATTTTTAATTAATCCCCTTCCTTTGTCATATTTCTCCCCTTATGTTACCTTCCTCTATCTTTGTGAATTACTTCTCCTCCTTTGTTATCAATGACCACAAATGTTTAATTTTAGATAGGTTAAGATTATCAATGTTAATCAATTGGGTGAGGATCATTTTTCTAAATTTGGTCTAATCTAGAACACTTGCCAAAGATATTTAACTCAGTTTGATCCAAGGACAGGCTTCTTCACACCTCATTTCAAGGGTTATCTTGTACCATGTTGAGTTAAACACTTATAGCTCATTTTCTAGATCAAACACTAGGTTTACAAGCCCACAAACATGTCATATGCTACCACTAGATCAAGTCAAGCATAGAAGCAATAATGGTACCATACAAGCATCAAATTTATTTGTTTTCATGAATGAGCTTATTAAATGTGAGGAATGACTAGATGCACTAAACATGTCCTTAGCAAAGGATGTATGTCATGCCAATCAACTTTTACCTTGGTTGCTTGAAGGAGAGGCTTGTCATATAAGTGGAGGGTGCATCAACACATATTTGAGAAATCCAATATATTCAACTCATTTCTTAGCTTGCAAAACCTTTTCTTATCTAGTGGCTTGGTGAATATATCAGCAAGTTGATCTTCGGTGCCCACACTCTCAATGCAAATGTCCCCTTTTATTGATGATCTATGAAATGGTGGCGGACATCAATGTGCTTTGTTCTTGCATGTTGAACCGGATTGTTAATGAGCTTGATAGCACTCTCATTGTCACATAGCAATGGCACTTTCTTGAACTTGATTCCAAACTCATTCAAGGTGGCCTTCCTCCAAAGTATTTGTGCACAACAACTATCGGCGGATATGTATTTAGCTTTAGCGGTTGATAATGCAACACTATTTTGCTTCTTTGATGACCATAAAACAAGTGATCTTCCCAACAATTGACATGTACCTAAAGTGCTTCTCCTTTCAACCTTGCATCCCGCATAGTCAGAGTCCGAATATCCAACAAGTTCCAACTTTGCTCCTTTGAGATACCATAAACCAACATTTTGTGTATGCTTCAAGTACCTCAATATTCTCTTTGTTGCTTCCAAATGACTTTCTTTTGGTGAGGCTTGAAATCTTGCACACATGCACACACTAAATATAACATCCGACCTTGATGCGGTCATATAGAGTAGGCTTCCAATCATAGACCAATATAACTTTTTGTTCATCATGTTGCCACTTGTATCACTATCTAAATTGACATTTGTTCCCATTGGTGTACTAATGGCTTTTGTATCATTCATTCTAACCTTCTTTATCATGTCTTTGATGTACTTGCCTTGACTCACAAACGTACCATTCTTCAATTGCTTGATTTGAAGACCAAGGGAGTATCTCAACTCTCCGATCATGGATATCTCAAACTCATTAGTCATCATCTTTCCAAACTCTTCACAAAAGTCTTGATTGGTTGATCCAAATATGATGTCATCAACATAGATTTACAACACAAACAAGTCCTTTCCAATCTTCTTGTTGTAAAGAGTGGTATCTGTAACACCCCTGGTGTTAGTTAGCCTCATAATGCATGATCATAGCATCCTAATCTCATATCATGAGCATAGCATCATGTTTGATGAGTCAAAATGGTTGAAACATTCCTTTGAAACATGTGAAACTTGCTTTTGAAACATTAGTTGTTTTCTAGGCATTTCTTTTATGTGTTGCTAGGTTTTTTGTGTAGATGACACTTGTGATGCTTTAACATGATCTCTAGTAGCTTAACTATGCTTAGGGCACCTAATGGATCAATGTTCATGTTGACCATTTGAAAGGTCTTGATGGCTAGAGGGGGGGAGGGGTGAATAGCCTTTTAAAATTTTCTACAAAGACAAGCTAAACAAGTTTATCAATATAACAAATAGCGAGATGCGAGTTTTGCTTAGCCTACGGGGTGTTTACAAGGCACCTATCCAATTCACAATTCTAGTATTTGCACTCAACCGCACAAGTCAAATCGAGAAGGTAACTACAACTACAACTAGCAAGCTACACAAAGGAGCTACTAAAGCAAAGCTAACTATCTAGCAAAGATAACTAAGAAAGTAATGCGGAGTTTAGTTGGGAGAGTTTCACCGAGGGGCGAAGTATTGAGCCAACCAATATGATCAACAATGAATACCAAGACAACCAAACACCGGGATCAATCAATTACAATATGAAAGTGACAACACGAAGATTTAACCCGAGGTTCACGTGCTTGCCGGCACGCTAGTCCCCGTTGTGTCCCTCTTCACCACGTGGTTCGGTGGCTAATCGGTCACACACCGAGCCTCTCAAAAGGCACCACAAGAACCTACCAAATGGCAAAAGGTTGCAAATGGCACGAGCAATTCACTAACGTTGCCTTTGGCGCTTCGCCGAGGTAGGCACAAACCCCTCACAATCACCGGAGGTGGTCAAGAACAATCACCAACTCTTGCCAACGCCTCCAAGCTACTCCAAGCCGTCTAGGTGGCGGCAACCACCAAGAGAAATAAGAATCCCGCAGCAAATCAACCACCAAGTGCCAACTAGATGCAATCTCACAATGCAAATGCACTTGGATCACTCAATCTCACTTCGAATATGCAAAGAAGCAAGAGAGATGAGTGGGAGGGGAGTTGCTTAGCTCAAAGTGCTCATAAGTATGTCAAATGTTCAAGAGGGAGAGCCTTGAGCCGGCCAACGAGTATTTATAGACGTACCCCTTCGAATATAGCCGTTACGCACTTGAAAACACTACACTCGCGCTGACCGAACACGCTGGTCACACTGACCGGATGCGCCGATCGCACCGACCGGACACGCTCGTTGCGTGGACCGAACGCGCTGCGATCGGCCGGACGCGCTGGTCCCGTAATGGACCGGACGCGCTGGTCGAGCAGAGACTGCGAACAATGAAACAGTGACCGGACGCGCTGTAGAACTGACCGGACGCCATAGTGCCAGCGTCCGGTTGGAGTCCAGTATGCTCCCTGATCGACCAGACGCGTCCGGTCGACTGTGACTAGACACGCTGCGCGTCTGATCAACAAACTAAAACACGCGCAGACGCTGAACGCTGACCGGACGCGTCCAGTCAAACAGAGACCGCGTCCGGTCACCTCTGTGACCTCCGTTCGCCTCCGTTTATTTTCTGACTTCCGGCGTAGTGGAAAATAGTCGTTTCAACTCCTCGAAAACGCCTGAATCCCGCCTCGCAAGCTCGGCGGGAGGGAGAGAGGACCCCAAACCCTCTCTACCACTCAAACTCCACCGCCTTCGCAAACGTGCTAACACCACCAAGTGATCTCGTCATGTGTGAGTGTGTTAGCATTTTCACAATCATTTTTCGAGGCGTTATTAGTTCTGTCCAAATGCATATGATTATAAAATGCACACCTAGAGGCACTTAGGAGTTCAATAGCCGCGTCATTCCCCTCTTTATAGTACGACTATCTATCCTATAATGTAACCACACCCACTAGGTGTCTTGGTTACTAAAACGCAACCCTTAAGCATATACCTTTGCCTTGATCACGTAGGGTTGCGTCCAAATCCAAGTGTGGCCATCATGATCACCATGTCCATCTTGCCACCAACCTTGGAATGTACTAATCCTCATATGCTACATACAACTTAGGCATAGGATTAGTACTTAGGCATTGTCACTAATTACCAACACCAAACATAGGACTTTCAATCTCCCCCTTGTTGGTAATTGGTGACAACTCTTTCACAAAGATATTATGATAAAATTTTGATTGAACCCATGTCACATTGTCCAAGTATATTACCTTATGTAAGAATTATGGACATGTGATCATGAATTCAAATTGATAGCAATGGCTCCCCCTACATATATGCTATATGTTTGGATTTTGGAAGCATACATGTTAGATAGGAAAGTATAGGAGCATTGACTACCAATAGGTGCTAAGTGTTTTAGATTATAGACCTTTGAAGCGTGATACCATCGGTGTAGCGATAAACACCATCTTAGCACCTTGTGTAGTTAGATACCACTTGGAAAAACACAAACATAACTAGAAACCTCATGAGATCAACATTATAAGTAAGACTCTAGTACCACTTTAAAAAACATGAAGCAAGAAAAATCTAACTACTTCCTATTCATGCTAGTACCTCAATATATCATTCAAATTATACTAGCAATTCACCACACAAGCAATGTATCGATAAAAGAAATGCATAACTATGCATCATACATATGAAGTGCACATGGAAATGCAACATTCATGTTTAAGAGCTTGCTCCCCCTACTTGTGTGCTCAAAATTTTAGTTGATCCCCTTCTTTTATCAATTCTCCCCTTTAGGTTTTCTCTCCCTTTGGCACCAATGACCACAAGAGACTAATTTTAGATAGATTATCATGTGGAATTATGGGGTGAGGATCAAGTTTGTGATTCAACCAAGATTGCTTGCATAAATAAAATGCTTCGGTTTGATCCAAGGGCAAGCTTCTTCACACCTCACTAGAAGGGTTATCATGCACCATGTTGAAGCAAATATTTAGACAAGTGATCTAGATTAAACACTTAGGATCACAAGCTACTTAAACAAGTTATATGCTACCACTAGATCATACATAGCAAAGAAACAATAGTGGCACCATATAACCTTCAAATTCATTTGATTTTCATGAATGAGCCTAGAACATAAGAAATCATGACTAGATGCACTAAACATGTCCTTAGTATAGAATATATGACATATCAACCAATTGTACCTTGAGGCTCGAAGGAGAGGCATGTCATATCATGGAGGTGCATCAACTCATGTTAGCGAAGTCAAGTATGTTCAACTCATTCTTTAGCTTGTGAAATCTTTTCTCATCAAGTGGCTTGGTGAATAGATCGGCTAATTGATCTTCGGTGCCCACACTCTCAATAGCAATGTCACCCTTTTGTTGATGATCTCTAATGAAATGATGATGAACATCAATATGCTTTGTTCTTTGATGTTGAACCGGATTATTGGTTAGCTTCACGACACTTTCATTATCACATAGCAATGGCACATTCTTGAAATTGATTCCAAAATCCTTCAATGTTGCCTTCATCCACAAGATTTGTGCACAACAACTACCCGCGGTGATGTATTCGGCTTCGGTGGTAGATAGTGCAATACTATTTTGCTTCTTGAATGACCATGAGACAAGTGATCTTTCCAACAATTGACAAGTCCTGGAAGTGCTCTTTCTCTCCACTTTGTCATCGGCATAGTCGAAATCTGAATATCCAACTAGCTCAAAGCTTGCACCTTTGGGATAGCACAATCTAACATCTTGTGTATGCTTTAAGTACCTCAATATTCTCTTTGTTGCCTTCAAATGACTTTCTCTTGGTGAGGCTTGAAATCTTGACACATGCATACACTAAATATTACATCGGGCCTTGATGCCGTCACATAGAGTAGGCTACCAATCATTGATCTATATAGCTTTTGATCCACCATGTTGCCACTCTTGTCACTATCCAAGCTTCCACTCGTGCTCATTGGGGTTGTAATGCCCTTCGCATCTTCCATGCCAAACTTCTTGAGCATATCTTTGATGTACTTGGTTTGGCTTACAAATGTTCCTTCCTTCATTTGTTTAATTTGAAGTCCAAGAAAGAAACTAAGTTCACCAATCATTGACATTTCAAATTCCTTTGCCATCATTTTCCCAAACTCATCACAATAATCTTGATTGGTTGAACCGAATATGATATCATCAACATATATTTGCAACACAAACAAGTCTTTTCTAATCTTCTTAGTGAATAGTGTTGTATCAACTTTGCCCATGACAAATCCTTTGGATAGCAAGAAGTCCCTCAATCTTTCATACCATGCTCTAGGTGCTTGCTTCAATCCATACAAAGCTTTTCTCAACTTGTAGACATGATTGGGTTTCTTGTCATCTTCAAAACCGGGAGGTTGCTCCACATACACCTCTTCTTGGATGTACCTATTGAGAAATGCACTCTTCACATCCATTTGATATAGCTCGCTGCCGTCTAACCCCCTGCCTCTCTGCTCTCGTACGGCTATGTTTGTGAAAGCTTAGGAGTAGAGTTGCTCGCATGCATGAGGTTACCACGAATGGTGGCCTCATCGGCGGTGAACGTCATCACATCCGTGGCCTCGCCGTCGCCGCCACAGTGCCTCGCACGGGGCTAGGCCATATCGACCACCCTGACACTTAGTGTCTGACCTAGGATGATCTGCCTCGTCGTGTGGAGCCTGCTGGTGCTCTCTGCCCGCGCTGCCGTGCCCGGTGCTCACCGGCACGCCGTCACCGAGCGCCGCCGCTCGCCATTGCCGATGGTGGGCCACCTTGGGCTAACCCTAGCTGCCCTTGGGTACCTCAATCGGATCGCGTTGTTGAGTGGAGCATGCCGGTGTGCTTGAATCCGCCGGCCGGCTCACCGACGATGAACAATCGCCAGCCAGAACCGCTCCCCTGCCCTGCTCTCTTTGGCCTCGGGGGCCCACCTGTCAGCGCTGGCTCCCTCCTCTGGTTGCTGACTAGGCCACCCTGCGGGCCGAAAGGAGCAGCAGCGCAGGCCCAGTTGGGCTGGGGCCTGTGTTAGCTTTTTATTTTATTCTTTTAAGCAAAAATGCATTTTTGTGTTGATTCTTGTAAAAATAATATCTGGAGCTAGGAAAGTCCAAATGAGGTGTTTCAACTTGCACTGTGCTCTGTGAAATGTCTAGTTTTTTTATTAAAAATATGAAGTTGTACAGGTTCTGTGGTGGAAAATAGAGTTTATGATTTATTCCTTTATGTTTGTATTAAATTAGTAATATCTTGTGCAAATTTTTGGGAATTGTTGGTGCATGATTTAAATGTGAAATTTGGTCAGTGCTGGTATGGGGATATGATGTAACTATGGTAAATTTCTTAGCTGTGTTTGATGTTCCTAAGTAGGGTTTCCTATTTTGTTTAGGTTACACACATGTTTTGGTAGTTGCTATAATTCCTGTTTTCAGGACAGCAAGTCAAAGCTTGTTGATTTAAGTGGGTTAATGATGTTTTCATGAGGTGTGATATACACAAAGGTTGTAGTAAATTACTTGCTTAAGCTTCTGTTAAAATTTGGTAGCCTTTGGCTAAGTAGTTTAGGAGTTACACCTATTTTAAGTAAGGGTTCAGAAATTGTTATTTTTCTGGAATTCTGGACCAGATCTGAGAAACTTGTTTGTTTGTCCTACTTAAGTTAAGATTCATGCTTTGGCATCTGAAAATGAATTGTAGACCCAACATGTGACAAACCATTGATTTAATTAATTTACATCTAAGGTAAATTAAAAATCATTATGGTGATGTTGTGATCTCTAATACAAAAGTTATGGGGGTCCATATCTTGTCACTTTGTTTTGAATTGTTGGAGATAGTCAACAAAACTGTAAACTTTACAACAATTGGAGGTAATCACAAGATGTGTAGACCTCACGAACAATCATTATTGATGTTGGCACACACATTGTAGATAATCTCTATGTCAGAAACATAGAGTGGATCTCTCAGTAGTAGGCAAATAAATTGCTGCTATAGGTACGGTCTCTAGGCTGATATATTCGTAGGAATATACCGCAGCCAATGACTAAGACTCTACCACCTATGTATAGCCTTTAATAATGAATGATGGTAGTCACCATAAAGGTGTACCATTCTCATATTTCCAAAACACTTATTTTGGGATAACACAATGTAGGTAATCATCAAGATTAAACAAACATGATATAGACCTCTCAATGATGGGTGAATAATCACTGCCATAGGCACGGTCTCTGTGTCGAATAATTCAAAATGAATTAAGCGCAGCCAATGCCTAGGACTCCATCACTTGTGTAATGATCCTGAATGTATCCAAGATATGAATATAACAATTTTGCATAATCCATCATTAATTAAGAAATGCTTAATTAAGATGATCTACCATTGTTAAGATGTAAATTATGGAAAATTTACTAAATTAACAAGGTCAACAAAGTACAGGAATAAACACTCTACTGTACTGATACTGTTAAAATAGGAAACTTACTAAGCACATAGTGCTATAGTTGGGTAGTAGCATAACTATGCAAGATCCAGTAAGATCAAAGCAAAATCCACTTCCTATGTTAGCCTCACTAGCAAAAATGGTTTGGCTACCATTTTGCCTTTCCAGATTAGGTTCATATGAGCCTAAATTCATCCAATCTTAATTAACTATCAATTAATTAGGATGATCGATTTTATTGCAATTAGAATTAATTGCCCAAGACCAAAATCGGCAAACTATGTATGTTTAGGCATCAACAATTCTCTGGTCTAAAAACAAAACAATGTATAGGAGTAAAACTCTACCATACAATACTGTTAAAGTCTATGACTGAAAACAGAAAAATATAGACACAAAAAAATATGTCTAAATAACAACATAGTAAATTTACCCGCAATATAAAATATCATGATGCAATCTATGAGAATTGTTCTTCAAATTATCTACTTACCCTAGGTAAATAATTGCATCATAATTTATTTAGATACGAGGTCTAAAACGAGAATATATTGCAGCAATGTATTAAGGCTAAACATAAAATAAGAATACGATAATAATCCAATCGGACTATCATGTAATTCAGAGAAAATAGGAGTGTTTTTGTGCAAAAACAACACAACCTTATCCTTTGCCAAGGTTCCCACTGATGGTTTCCTATGGGAAATCGTCACCCGGCCTATCGGCCCTGCCGTGAGAGCACCACAGCCGTTTAGGCTCCTCAGCCAGCCGGTTGC
Source organism: Saccharum hybrid cultivar R570 (assembly GCA_038087645.1). Classification (NCBI taxonomy): domain Eukaryota; kingdom Viridiplantae; phylum Streptophyta; class Magnoliopsida; order Poales; family Poaceae; genus Saccharum; species Saccharum hybrid cultivar. Next base: position 94,647 of record JAQSUU010000191.1, on the reverse strand, counting down.
CGTGAGATCTGTAGCGAGGCTCGATGCTTGGGGCCAGGGCCACTGGCCGCAGCACCAAGGCACAGGCCAGCCACGAGTCTGCGTCCATGCTCGGCTGCAGGGGCTGCTGCCGCGGGCACACTCGCTGCGCGGGCTGCTGAGCGCCGGGCTCGCGTCCAGCAACCGCCGGTGGCCGGACACAGGCCGCTTGGGCTGTCAGCCGTGGGCGCAAGAGGTCTCTGGCCACGGGGTCGTTGGACCAAGGCGGTCGGAGCCCGTGGGCGCAAGGTCACCGCCGCACGCGGCCTGGCCTGAGGCAACGCCATGGCCAAAGCCGCCGCAAGCGTCGGGGCCGCAGTTGCCGTCTCGATCCCGACGACGATGATTGTGAATGTACGAATCATGGAAGTTACCTTGATGTTCCTTCTCGAAATCGCAATATCTCAATTCAATGGAGGCTGATTCCACGTCCTCCCATCACAGCAAAAGCGTCGTCAAACTTCTTCTCAGTCGATGTTCTTCATCAACACCGTGGCCTTCCTTCTTCACCGCAACTTCTCCGGCAAACTGCTCATCGGCCTTTCTTCTTAGAGAAGAACAACGTGCGTGCATGGGAGACAGTGACACCGGCGATCTTGTCTCCAACGAGTCCCCTGGTGAATGCTTCTCAGCGACAGTGGAGAGCACATGTCTGATAACGTGTTTCTTTAGCAACAACACCAGGGGAGATAAGATCTCCCCACCTGAATTTTCATTGCACAGATGTCGGGCAAGCCAGTGGGTGGAAGGGCATGGCGTCAATCTAGATCAACCAGTCTAGAGAAATACAATGGGAGAGAGAGGGATTACAACACCAACAACAACACCACCACCAACAACAACACTTAACAGACTCAAGGACAAGCCTAGACACAAGCTGAAAGATGCCAACCGAACATTGATTTGCACCACCGCCGAACAGCATGCTCGCCGGTTTCGCCGTGGCCATTGTGCCCTCCACCACTCCTTGTAGCTACGCCACTCTGCTATCGCCCTCCATCTGAGGACCAACCAATGGAATGGGGACTAAAAGTAGTGACGCACATGCAAGCCTAAGATCACCGAACATGACGACCTTCCTTAAAGCTGATGGTGAGACACACATCACATTCGGGCCCACGTATCACCATTCAACGCCATCCACGGGGAGAAAACCTTGGAGGGGAATGGCGGCAGTGGTGGAAACACCACCCGACATAAGATTTTCTGGCACCATCAAGGAGAGCGCCGACGGAGCAGAGACGCCAGAGGCAGACACTCATTGAAGCATCGGTAACAATCAACAACAGGACCAGCCTTACCCAAGAGGGGAGCAAGGAGCAAGGAGCAAAGAGACACATAAGGATACCAACGATGCCGGACATGAACGAAAGCAGGCGTGCTTGTATCGATGCCTTCAAGAAGGAAAGTGGCACCCACAGGCGCCACCATTGATGACCCGAGTTGTCCCCTCCATAGTGGCGCCCTCAAGAGGGATGCGACGTTGTTAATGCCGCCATCACCAACTCCAAATAAATAGAGCTAGGTTTTCACCCGGAGGAGAGCCAGAGACATGCCATAGTTGGGTGAGGAGGCTACACCGACGCCTCTAAGGAGGAAAACAGCACCAGATGGCGTCATCGTCAGTCGCACAGTCAGGTTATGCATGGCTTTCGCCTAAACTCCTCGAGACCCAAGCACTGTAGACCATCAACTCAGATTCTCAGAAGACTAGCCCGCTGGTCTGGGGCAGACCCAGCAGCACGGCCACCACCCTCACCAGCGCCGGAGGGGGAGGAGGCCGCCGGCTCGACCGTAGACATGCCAGTGCGTGAGCCAGGGGCGGGGATGGGGGCGCCGCTACAGCACCCGGGCCCGCGAGTAGTACCAGTCCGGCTGGCAGCCGCCCCGAACACCCAACCAACCGGCAGCAGCCGCACAGCGCACAACACGGTGAGCTGCAGCGAGGCTGCAGGCTTGCCGGTGAGCTCAGCACGCACGGTGGCGACGAAGGCGTCCATTTGTTGGCGTCGAAGCCACGGAGCCACATGGAGGCTGCCGTGCACGTGCCCGGCGTGGAGCCACAGGTGCCGTCGCTTGGGGGCCGCGGGCCACGTGCTCGCCGCAGGGGCCATCGCATGGAGCGCTAAGGCCTCCTGACTTTGGAGCAGAGGCCGCGAGCACGAAGCCAACTCCATTACCAGCCCGTAGCTGGGAGCTGCTTCTGGCTTGCACACCGCGCCCCCTAGGGTGCACCACACGCTGAGGGAGCCGTTGCCGGGAGTGAGCCGCACGCGCCGCCGACCGCCTTCTGTCGCACCCGTTTACCCACTACGTGCCGGATTCGGGGCTGGGGTCGTCGGAGTTGGGCCTAGAGGGCTCGGATCCGGTGCTTGCTGGCCAAACTTCACGCCGCGCGGGAACCTGGCTCCATGTCTGTAGTGAGGAGGACGCAGAGCCAAGGCCACTGTGAGGGCGAGGACTCGCCAAGCCATCGACTTCCTTCCATGGATCCGCTCCCTGCACTCGTGGATCTGGCCACGAGAAGCCAGGATCTGGCCAAAGCATGACCAAATCGATAGATTTTTGGGAGGGACTTGAAAAAAAGGAAAGAGGAACAGGTGGAGAAGGAGCATGCGGGGGAGCTTTTTGCGCCACACCCGCTAGCCGCCGCCCGCCGCGGTCGCTGGTGTCGAGAGTCGCAGCTGCAGCGGCCAGGTTTGTCAGAGTGGGGTGGAGGTTCGCTGGTTGGGGCAGTAGCCCTTGGGTCGCCTCGTGAGGGAGGCGATGCGAGGGAGATGACCGTTTTTTGTCAGTACCAGTGAAGTTGTTTCCTGATAACGTGTTAGAATTGAGAACGAGAGATAATGATGTGATGCAAATGATTCTCTGTTGTATTCCAATAAACAGTGAGTACATATATATACAGAGCCCATGTGGGTGGTTACAAGTATGAAATAGAGAGAGGTGAAAATACACCCCTTCGATTAATCCCTAATTGTCCACTAAATAATAATTCTCAACACTTCTTACCAGAAGGTGTCTCAGCCTGGATTCCTCTCTTCGTGCCAACTTCAGCCTACAATATAGATAAAAAAATCGGGTGAGATAATTGCAGAAGAATAAGAGACTAAAAGGCAACTGGCTGCTGCAGACCTTCCTGGATGTAGCATTCTTTTTGTCTTCTGGAGCATTCATTCCTTCATCTTCTGTAAACTCAACGGCGTCACCTTCTGTAAAATACTAAAATTCAGTATTGCAAGCAAAGAATTGAAAACTAAAAGTAAGAGAATGCAATTGGAACCTTTGTGTAAAATAATTATGCATTTTTTAATATCTTTGAGAGATATATATGGCACATATAGTTAACGTATGAACTAATTACATAAAGAATCCTAAGTTTCATCAATGCAAAATATTGAAATCCTTTATGTGACCAATCAAATGTTACTTTGTACCATCCCAATATGGTAATATCAATTTGTTTTGAAACGATGATAGCAGTTAAAAAACATACAACTAAAAGCATATTTTAAGTCTGCAGTATGCATTACTAGGAATGTCGCAAGTGGGTTGAGTAAATAAAGCTGCTAATAAAAAAAATAATTACAGAGATTGTTTTAATATAACCAGTGCCAGCCACAAGACAGAATAAGTATCAATCCTAAAGGGAAAAGACCAAAGGCGAGATCTATTTACAACAAAAGGAATGCAACCAAGATATCCAAGCTTCAATGAACCAAAAAGTGAGTCACACATTTCTTTTCCAATCAGACATTGCCATTACTACCATAAAAGGATACACCATTAGTGTAACAGAACAGTCTAATTTATAAGAGCACAAGTACAAAAGCAATCACCTAAATGATCAAACTTTCATACTTGAGCACATATAAATCCGGTAGTCCGATGAAATCGCGAAGGATTTCAAACCAACCAACATACAACCAAGACCGCAAGGATTCAACATAAACAAGTCACATATTACAACACATTTCACAAGTAGTCCACATACATCGGAGTTCACTTAATTATTACAGACCAAGTTCGAAAGTAGCAGAAGCAAGGTAGTTTAACAACAACACCACACTTGGTTCAAATACATGCCAAGTCCATGGTCACATTCCAACAAAAGCAACATGGTAAGATAATACGGAAGGATCATGCCCCATGATCTAGTCCTCATCGCCAGTGGGACGAAGGCAGTACTTACAACAAGCATGATACATCAAGTCATCAGCAACAAGAGGGAATAAACCCTGAGTACGAAAATATACTCAGCTAGACTTACCCGTCATAAACCAGAAATAAAGTGACACCAAGGAGTATGCAAGGCTAGATCAGTGGGGCTGGATTGACAACATTTGCATAAAAGAGCTTAAGTACGTAAGGTAACCATTGTCATCTCTAGCATCAAGTTAAACTTATTCAATTAAACCTCTGTAGATTAGCACCTGCACTAGAGTAATCACTTGATTAAGTAGCAAACATTAGTAACCATATCCGGTGTAGCATTGTGAACATCATCATCATAACCATTACGTTCAATTAGGTGAATCTACGTTGTCGCTGCTCAGTCAAGTTCTCACTATCTAGGAGAGATGGCAACTTGAATCGATTCCTACCCTGCTAGGGAATTATTCCTAACACAAATCCAGATATACCTTGCAGGGGCAGCCTTAGGTCACCTTTGGTATAACTCAGGAACCAAATTCGTGGATCCGCCCAACGCCGCATCCTCAGGGACGCCAATCTGCCAGGATGCTCAGGACTCTAACCTGCCCATGGACTCATGCCATTGAGTCCCCACACACCTCACTTCCTCTAGGGTGCGCACTCATACAGACCGGGTCCCCCGTCTGAGTTGAGCTACTCGGCTTTGCGGTCGGAATGAGTTATCCAACCAACTAAGTGTTAAGCATGCGTTCAACATAACATGAGGACATATAGCAAATCGGTCCTTAACCAACATACACGGGGATAGATCCACACCCAAGACCTCCTTACCTTGTTGCTTCACTATCGACACCCCGCCCGGTCTTCATTCTATTATTAACACATGATTATTTCTAGGATAGCAAATATAGCCAACCGTGACCAGATAGATCCTATCTTGCAGGTGACAAGAAATCACCTGACTCTACCAGTCTAAGCATGACTAAGCAAGTATTCGATCCTGAACCTAAATAGGATTCAAGGCATATTTACTAGACAAGGAGAAGGTATATATATATATATATATATATATATATATATATATATATATATATAAGATACTCAATTTGTATTTTGCAAAACATAGGAGACTTAGAATGCTCCGAGGCTTGCCTTTCAGAAAAGATGAAGGTTGATGATCGGGGCACTCAAGTAGGTCTCCTACGTCGGCTCCTCCTTCGGGGGCCTGCACTTCCGACTCCTTAACTTGTGGCTGCTCCTCCGGGTTCAGCGGCTCGAACTCCAGAAGAGTGACTCCCTCCGGAACACCTATTGAATGCATATGCATCAAGTGAGTAGCATGAATGCACAGGAGATGGCATGATGTGATGAGTGCATGATCATGGATGTAGTTAACAGCAAGTAATATTTCAAGATCATATTCGTTGACCGAGTAGATGCATAGCTCTATTCAAATCACTTTACTAAGCAAGAGTAAACATCTTCACCAAACAAGAACACACACTCACCAAGCTCTAGCAACCTAAGGTATAGATGCTCATCATCAGTTAAAGGCCTAGCACCTGCAGCTAGCAACTTGTTTAAATTAGCCTAAGCATCTATAACATCCATACCAAGCTTAAGTAAAGCAACCAAGTGCATCACTCATTTCAGCAAACATAGACCACAAACAGCAGTTACAAGATTAAAGTATAACTGGAGTTACACAACACCAAATGGCATGCAACAAGATATTCTGGAAAGCTTATGAAATTTCATACAATTCATGTTTAGATGTCTCAGCATGAATCTTAAGTTAACTAGGTCAAACAAGTTGATTTATCAAAACTGGTCCAGAAATTCCAGAGAGCAGCAAGTTCTGGACCCTGACTTTGAACAGCTATAACTCAAAAACTACATTGCCAAATGCCATGAAACTTTAACAAAAGCTAGATGAGTAAGTTATATACAAATTTGGCATAGACAAGTTTTCCAGAAAACATCATTTACTTAATGTAATTTTAATAGTCCTATAAACTGTCCAGAAAAGCACTATAATAGCATTAAAGAGAAAATAATACTTCATATGTATTTCAAACTCATGCCTGACCAAAACCAAAGCTACCACTAGTTAAGATACATCCTAAAAACATTAGGAAACATGGTGTCCACCTTCAAATAAATTCTTTTCATGCCTTTATTAATTTATTTAGATAATTAGGTGGAAAACTAATCACATAGCAAAAGTGCACAGTAAAATCTATGAAAATTACAGTAGCTTCTACACATTACCAAAAGACTACTGTATAATTTTCAAGTCATTTGAACAATAGAAACATGCTCCACAAAAATGACAAGTTAGCATGTATTATATGAGCATAATTAAGAAAGCATATTGAAAAATGTCAAACAACAGATTTCATATTTTTCCTTGATACTACAAATCAACACAAGACTAACCCAAGTGGAATCACCTTAAAAGCATTTACCAAACTCAAGTTATGATTTTCCCAAGTTTATTAGGGAATAAACAAGATAATTCATAACTAATTATTTTACTTCAGAGCATGGCATGTTTTACATTTTTAATAAAAACTAGACCACACTACGAGCACAACCCAACTTGAACCACTCAATTTGGACTCTAGAACTCTAGATATGATTTTTCAAATTTTGCATCATTTTCTTGAAAAGAATAAAACAAAACCCTAACTCCCTCCACTGACAACTGGGCCCCGCAGGTCAGCAGACCCCACATGTCAGCGAGACAGAAACACGGGAGGAGAACGATCGGCGATTTCTTGCCGCCGGTGAGATCTCCGACGGAGAGAAGAGCATCGTTGCATTCCTCGCATCCTTCCGCAACGAGTGATGTGCCTAAGTGGACCTAGCATTAGCCGGAGAGGGCTCGTCGACGATGATGGTGGTGCGGCAGAGCGAGCCGACGGTGCGCCAATGTTCTCCAACCACGGCAAACTCTGGTGAGGGCGGCTATGGCTCTACGACGACCTAGTGAAGCTCCTAAGGTGAGATTAGTGGTCATGGGAGCACCCGACAAGCACAACCATGTGCACGCCGGCGCGGCGGCGAGAGCATGACGGCGACCAAGAAGACGTTTCGCTCTGACGAGGTACTCGTCGGCAGTAAGGTCATGCCTACAGCTAACCCAAACCCTAAGACATGCTAGACACCAGAGAGAAGGGAGAAAGGAGAGGTGAGCATGGCAAGATCGAGCTCGAATGTCATGGCGGCAATGGCGGGCGCGCACGGCGCGTCGGCCGGTTCTGGCGCGTTCGAGGCGGTAGAGACTAAACCAATGAGTGCTTGAGCTACTCCAGGTTTCAAGACACAAGAGACAAGCAAAGGAAGGGGCAATGCGGCTCTGTGCATGGCTGGCCACGGTGAGTGCAAGCTCACCGGCGACAGTGACGGCGGCGAAAGAGAGAAATCAATGGCTACCTTGCTTGGCTGGCTTAGCGGCTAGGACAGGAAGGTAGAGGAGACAAAGGTGAAGCAGTGGGTGTGCTCGATTAGAGAATGGCAGGGCAACGGTGGCGTTGCGAGCGACAGAGCTCACGATGGCAATGTCACCTCGGCGGAGACGACGAAGAGCGAGGCGAGGCGAGGGTAAAGCGAATGAGGGCAGCAGCAGGGCGTTGCCCTTGCCTCTGGCCCTGTCCACGCGCGGGCATGGGCGCGCTGCCAGTGCGTGGCAGCCATGCAGCACCTAGCTCCTGATGCCGGTCGGCCACTGCTCGGCTTCAACATGGACATCAGGCCAAATGGCCGAGCTTGATAGCCCAACTTTGTCAATCATTATCTCCTAAACTGGTTTGAGTTAGCAAAAACTGTAATTGACAAAGTTGTAGGGCTATGTGAAATCTCCAACTTTGTCTACAAGGACTTGCTCTAGTTCGGCTTAGATTTCAAACTATAGAGCTCCAAAGTAGTGCTTATGAAACTGGAATTCATAAAAGACTTGGAATAAATTCTAAGTGTCAAAACAGCTCTTAAACCTGACTTGTGGGCCACTTTTGAGCAAGCTAGGAACTAATCTAGGGTTAGGCCACTGAACAAAAGTTGTTACATATAAAATTTGCTACAACTTTGCTTAAGGGTGCATAAACATGCAAACACTCTAAGCCACACTTTTTAAAGGGTCAAACTAAAGTGTTCTAGAGGTGATTCTAGTCAAAGCAAACCCTAGGGATGTAATTAGATAAAGTGATTAACATAAACACTATCCTAAATTGTACCCTAAGAGTAACTAAGATGTTTTCATGGACAATCATTAACTATTCGCATCAACCACACAAGAATATAAAGCATAGAGGCAATGAAACATCATGTTGCAAAGGTTATGTTTCATATGTTGCAAAGCAATGTTTCATAGGTTTCAATGGATTGTTTCACATGTATGTTTCATATATGATGCTCATGTATGCATGAATGATGCTCATGATCATGCAATGCAAGTGCAATTATGCAAGGCTAACACCTAGGGTGTTACAATTAGGATGAATTAACTATTTGTTCAATAATGTTCTCTCATAATAGAGATTTCAGTCACACATTTCTTTTCCAATCAGACATTGCCATTACTACCACAAAAGGATAGACCATTAGGATGAATTAAATATTTGTTCAATAATGTTTTCTCATATAGAAATTTCCATCACACACTCCTTTTCCAATCAGACATTGCCGTTACTACCACAAAAGGATACACCATTAGGATGAATTAAATATTTGTTCAATAATGTTTTCTCATATAGAAATTTTAGTCACTACATCTACAGGCAATGCTACACATTGATCGGCTAGCCATAGAGCTAAAACAATTTCAGAATCAAAACATACAGCATGCAAAAAGGAAATGTAGCATGCTAACAAAAACTTTTGCACCAAACACCTATTGATCACATTTATGATAAAGAGACTCAACAGTTGTCAAAGAACAAAAGGGCGCACAACAATATCCAATCAGATAATAGCCTAATCACTTTTTAGAGCATGTTCATTGCTTGAGTTCAAACAAGGTAGATACTGGTTTAAAAAGTTACAGGAAAAAGCCTACTTGAAGGCCCAATTTGCTTTCTTTGAGGGCTGAGTAAGTTGAAAAGTCTATAAATAAAACACACACCTTACAACTAGCAATATCACCGATGTAAATAACCAAATATGGAGTCTTATGGAACAAGGACTATTTTCATGGCTAAATAAATGCATTAATAAAGATAATCAAAAGGGTACATGTGCAACATATACCTGCAATATAAGTCAATCAATTCATACAAACTTGAATGATCTAAAAGTGAGCACACGACTTGTTTCAACTGCATGTTGCCACTGCTACTAAAAAGGCATGTATAGCTGACACAAATGAAATGTTTGTGCTTTCCGCTTAATTCATGTCGTGATTTAAGCTAGCATGTCACATTTTTTAATGAAATTGTATTCTTTGCTGCCTATAAATTCTAATTCACACGAGACTTGTGCAAGCAATGCTGCATTGATGAGATAGTCATACATCTAAAAGAATTGCAAAGTCAAACATACAACACCGAGAAAAATGTGAGGCATGCTAACAAGATATTTTTTATGAAACATGTATTGATAACCACTTTGACGAAGTAAATGTTGTGAATGAGACTTAGCAAATGTCAAAGCACAAAAAGGACCACAAGAGAATAATAACCTAGACATGTACCTTGCATCCACATTCACTAACTTGAGCTCAAAGATACCAGTTTAAAACTAAAGACCGCAAGGCTTACTTTAAGGCTGAATATGATAAATTGAGGGTTCAGTAAATTGAACCACTTACAAATAAAATAACACAGCTTAATAGAGTCTATATTAATACATCCATCAAACAGCAATACGACCACCACTAAAATGAAATTTTTATAGAAAGGCCAAAAGAAGCTATTTTTATTATGACTAAATGAATGCAGCCTGAGATAATCAAGAGGGTATACATATACTTGCAACAGAAACCTGTTAATCCATACAACCATAAATAATGTATAGACTGAACAGCATGACTTGTTTCAACCACATGATGCTATTTACAACTTAAAAAGCATGCATAACTAACACATGTTAAATGTTTGTCCAGTAGTACTTCCCTGTCTACTTCCGGTTAACTAGCATATACCGGCAATAGAAATCAGTCAATCCATACAGCCATAAATGATCTATGGTAGATTGTTTCTATCGCACATTGTTGTTAGTTGTTACTCGTTGCTAATTAAAAAGCATGCATAACTAACATAAATTAAATGTTTGTCAGTAATACTTTCCCGCTAATTTTATGGAGTGCACAACATTTTAACGTAACCATATCCTTTGTAGCCTAATTTCTAATTAGTAGGGGATATTTGCAGGCAATGCTGCATCAAGTTGCTAGCCATGCAATAAATGAAACTGCACAATCAAAACACACATACAACACCCAAAAAGACGTGGCTGCCATGCTAACAGGAATTTGTGATCCTACTAGCTCTTTGAAGGCACTTTGATCCTATACCAGTCGCATTTTAGGCATAGTAATTGCAGGAATCGAACCTCTCATAAATAAATATAACACAGCTTACAGGAGCCTATATTAAGATATTCAACAATTAGCAAACGCACAAGTATAAATCCTAAAAGGAAAAGACCAAAGGCAGGATATATATTTTTTGGCTAAATGAATGCAACCAAGATATCCATGAATGAATTCAAAAATGGGCAGTCCTTGGAAGCTATTTCAGCCTTACTTGATCCACTACCTTCATCATCTTTTGGCTATAATACAAAAAATAAACAAACCAAGTTAGATAATTGCAAAAGGCGAGAGAGAAAGGAAGTAAAAAATTGTTTAGTGAAGACCTTAGGCAGTGAAGGCATGTAGAAGTGCACAAATGGAAGCACAACAAGAGATCGAGCACTTGATCCAATGTCTTTAGTCTCCAAGGAGCCAACTTCAACGGTGAAGATCATTTCTCCCGAGTCAATGCAAATCGTTGATTCCCCCTCAACGAAACCAACTGGTTTGGGAATGTATGCTGGCTGGATTGCACCGGCGGGAAGGGTGACCTCCAAGTCAATATCATTAGTGAAACTCCACACAGCAAGGTCACTGTCACTGAGAGTCCATATAGATATGGTGTTCTGTTCAGTCCCTTCATCCTCATCATCTTCTTCTGCGATTCCAGCGAATGCAACACCTTCTGAAGTACCAAGAAACATCCCAAAGTCTGGACATGTATCTTCAGGAGCAAACACCACAGATAGTTTCTCATCAGTAAGATCAAACTTCAGTGCTGCTCACACCTCCTCTCTCTGCAGCTCGTGCATCTCGAGAGTGAAGTAGAGGGAATCCCTATGGAGCACAAGAGGGTTCTGCTCTAACAGTGGGGTGCTCGGTGTAATGATCGTCCTTCAGTACATAGGTCTCACCCCATTCATCTGTCTCCTAGCTATGGATGCACGCCTAGGTTTCATTCCCTTTGAAGAATTTCCTCTTGTCAAAGGTCACAGGCTCATCATCACAACCCACAAAAATTACACGGAAATCATGGAGAGAGTAGCAATCTGGATCTCTGCACTACGGGTTGTTTGCACAGCCCCGGCTTGGTACTGATACGAGCGCGGGGGCTGAGGTAGGAGAAAGTGTTCGCCGCTCATTGGTTTCCAAACTATCAAATCGGGAGTGGTGCGAAGCAGAAGCACGCGACCCTGGCGGACGTCGAGCGCGTACCAGCTGTCTATGCCGATGTCCGGCGAGAAGCTTGGTAAGGCGGGCGGGCAGCAGTAGGAACGAAGTGGTCTATCTGACGACCACTCACTGGGCTAGGGCATCTGTGAAAGTATCCCAGGAACGGCGGCCTGCCGTAGCGTTTGGCGTATGCCAGGAGAAAGTCGGGGCTTGTGAGGAGGCGCTGCCAATTTTTGCAGACAAGAGCGACGTGGACGAGGCGCGCGGGGTCGGAGGGAGGGATATGCACGGCGATTTCAGTCACCATGTCATCGATGGCTAGTACTTTCCTCATGGGATCGAGATTCTCCATTGAGGCAAGGAAGAGTGTGGATGCGTTAGTGGGAGTGAAAGGAAGAAAAAGGAAAGGGTTTGAGTGGGAGTGAAAGGAAGGAGAGAAAACCCGTTTGAGATCTAGGGTTTGGACGTGGGGCGAGGAAGAGCATGTGTGCGAAGGAAGAAGAGGAAACTCGTTTGAGATCTAGGGTTTGGCCGCAGGAAGAGAGAGGGACCCTGGTCTGCTCGGCATAGTTGCAGGGGAGAGAGGAAACCGCAGCTGGGCGGCGCGGCGTTGGTGCGGATCACTGAGTTCTCCTCTCGTCTCTCAGCGGTACAAGGAGCAGATTGGGCTTCCTCCTATTCTAGGCCACGCAGGGTTCATGGTTCAGTTAACCCACTCCGGCCCAACAAGTCTGGTATTCGCCCTCCGATGCCTGGAAGGCCCGTCACGCCTGATTGTGGAAAGCTCCTTCTTCCTCAGGTTCAGGGACAGCTTCATCTCCATCAGGTTCGTCAGCATCAGTCGCCGCAGCAAGCTCAAGGTCTTGTACGATGACACCTAGCTGCTCTGTTTGGTTTGCAGCGTTGAGTTCCACTTCCACCCGTCCGTCACGAGGACATTCCAGATCAACTCATGACCAACTCATGCCCGGACCGGACGAGCTCGATCGGTGTGAACTTGGACTCTGCCGTAGCTATCCACCTAGACGGTGATTCACTGATTCCATGCAATGAAATCGTGCGCGCTTGCCTGTGTTATCCGTAGGACCCTGAGCAAAGGCTTTTAAATGTCTTGATGAATTCGGAGGTGCCGTTCAACGGGGGGAAAAAACGAAGATGCACGGTTCATGTCAATGCTGGTTTTGAATTGATGATGATATATACATATATATCCTGTTTGTCTTTGGTAAGTAGCACGGCAAACTCGATACGTACGCACGCTACTGTTGGTCGTCTCGCCCTCGCAGGCAGAGCCAGGGCCGGCCAGGCCGGTCAAACTGGGTTCACGTACTCCGGTGATGTCTTTGTGGTTGCCTTGTGGACTCCTGCTCTGGCAACTGGCATGCATCCAACGCATTCCGCATCTCGCCGTGCGGACAGTGACGCTAAACCGCTTGATTATTCTTCGGACGGACGGCCGCACCCAGTGTCGTGACACAATGCAAACAGCCTGTCAGATTGTTATTATCGTTACCGTACCATTGCACACCTGCGCGTGCTAATTTGACAATGCAAGGCCGGCCTTACCTTATCTGTTTGGATTGCTTGCTCCAATCGATCAGTATACTTAGTAACCATCGTATTTTACTAATTTAATTTCTTATTATTACTATATGAATAGCAAATGCCACGCGTAAACAACCAATCCACGCGGGTGAAAGTACACACACGAGGGTAAAACTGAAAGGACCATGCATCGTATATAAAACTACTATATATAGAGAGCTACGTACGTGGTGATCAAGGCTAGCTAACTATTCGAGTACTTTAGCTCCCGTTGCTCTTAAATACGTACTGCATGACGTTTAGGACAAAAAAAAGTTTACTCTGAACTGTGAACTAATTATTAGCTTACTCTAAATGTCGTATATTTAAAAAGGAAAGAAAAACGTAAGCATGCAGTGCACCGTTCCGGAACATTAATTAATTAGAGTCACTTTCATCAGCACTTACAAGTTGCAAAGTAAGATACTCTTTGTGTTCTATCCTAGAAATAGTACAATTTTTCTCAAATCTTGAAATGAACCGAATCTATATAAAAAAATTACTGTCTATAATATCAAATAAGTACTGTTAGATTTATTCATTATGATCATTTAGTACTATCATAACAAATGGTGCTCTACTCTAGCTTGCCATATAAACTCGGTTGAACTTAGATAATTTAACTTCAAATTAAGAATTGGTTCATTCTTACTAGAGCATCTCCCAGAGATGTTCTAAATCTTTCAATCATTTGCGATTTAGCTAACTATTACGGAGGGTGCACGCTCGATAGAGAGGACGGAATTAACGATGAAAATATATGAACAATGGACTAGACAGAAAGATAATCGTAATGTGATGCGTCCAGCAAAGTACAACCAGACCACTACTATCTGTAGTATTTAATTTCTCTCTCTAAAATATATACGTACTGCACATGTGTACTCCATCCATCTAGCTATATATGCTTGCACTTGCACGTAACTAGGCTTAAGACCTGGCAAGTCACTTAAATTTAAAAAATTTTCTTTTCTCTATACACACTGTTTATAGAAACGGTGTACTCGGCACTTGTATGCTGCGTGGCACGTCAGAGAAATGGATGGATGGCGACGCGGGGCAGGAGCAGCCCACGTGCCTTGGCTGCCGACCACCCGTGCAGCGAATCTCGTCACCGACGCGTGGGGCCAGTGCCCCATGGCACCCTGTGTCCTGTGCGTTCACGCACGAACGCGAATGCGATGCGCCATGCACCTTTTGACCGCCCAACAGTACACCAGCAGGACAGGGTCACGGAGGTAAGCTGATCTCCATCGCTGTCTCAGAAAAATCTCACCACTAAGTGCCAATTGTGCTTCCCCATATACAGTATGTGTTGGCCTAACAATCTATAGAGTGAAAAAAACAGTAGTATTTAGTATAAAGAAAAGAGCCGTACGTATTTAACAAAAATCTCACTTAAGGTCCCGTTTGGTTTGAGTATGTTAAAGTTTAACTCTCATCACATCATTGTTCTGTTAAATGCATGGAGTACCAAATGTAGACTAATTGTATGCATGTCAACATAGATTATGAGTAATTTATGAGATGAATCTATTAAGCATAATTAGTTCAAGATTGAAAACTTTTTGTTAAATAAGACGAAAGTGCTCCAATATTTGTTAAACTTTAACTCCTCCAACTAACCACCCCTAAAAAGATCTGGAGGTGGGGCTGCAGAGTAGAGATTCCTGAGGCACACAGACACAAGCAAACACAACGACGGCCACGAGGTGTGGTTGGTTGGTGGAATTTCTGTCCCCCTTTCATAGGCCCTGCTCCTCCGCTCCCCACCATCCACCAGGAGCTACCAATTACCAACAATGGAATGGAGCATCCTAATCCACACTCCTCCCCTCCGGCATCCGGATAAACTAATCTAATCCCACCCTTGGGTTAAACTAATCTAATTCCGCTGCGGTGCTGCCCCTGCACTGGCAGGCTCCTCACGCCACACGCAGCACGCATGTCCTTGTCCCCCACGGCCACAGCCCACAGGCCAGATCCAGCTTTTCTTTGTTTTAGTTTTTTTACTACGAAGACCCAACCTTTTTTTCCCCTCTTGATTGATATCTGACTCCATCATCCCATTCCCAGACTTGACCTCTGACTGACTCCCGCTGGCCGCAGCTAATCACAACGGTTTGTCTCTCTCTCGTCCCCTTTTCTTTTTCTCCGAGGGCGAGGACGAGGACGAGGAGTATCTTTCTCCCATCCTTAGCGGCCGCTAAACACGTTGGTTTGATTAATTAAACGCCGCTGCTCTCGGCACCCCGTGGAACGCACACACAAGCGCGAGCGGTCTCCATGGGTTAAGCTGGGAGTGGGAGGCCAGCCATTGACCATGAACCGCTAGCTAGCTAGCTAGCACCTAGGGGGTCTTCGTAGGTCGTTGCGAGTGCGTGCGAATGGTGCAGCGCACATCGTCTTTCGTTCCTTGGTGCGGACTTTGGGATGACTACTTGCCCAGTAAACCTAGGCCAAGTCAAATAAGGTAATAATGCCACTGGGTATCTTTTTCCTTGAACCAATACGCTTGTGGTTGTAGAATATCCTCGAGCCAGTGAATGTTTCACTCTCTGTCCTTTTTCTCTAGGAGTAGGTCTTTGTGATGTATATCGGCGGAGGCGTGCGGCAGAATTGTACACGCGCCGATGCCGTGTGGAACGGTCACTCCTCATTCTACCCCCCACCCGCCACATGATGAAAGATTGAAAGGCAAGGTTAACTGATCTCCCACTCAAGATAGATAAAAAAAAAAGCGGCCCTTTGTATGATAATACTAACCATTCTTGAGATATCTTATGTCATAGTCTATGCAGTTACAGTTAGTACGCCTCTGATTTCAGATGGCATCGTGCTTCGCTTTCAAGTACTCGCGGGGGAGAACTAGATGCAATGAACAAAAGCCAGGCAAGTCCGTTCTGAACAAGAAACGATGATGCATCATGCATGGCATGAGCATCCAGTCTAGTAGCTAAGGTATGCTAGGCCCGGGCGGGCAGACAGCCACCAAAACTAAGGTCACCCTCATGTTTGGTCTGGCTGGGTACAGCAAAGCGTGCGCGAGGGAGAAGAGAACAAAGGGATCGAGCAAGAAATGGCCAACATGCAGTGTACCACGTGGACAAGGACCGGGCGGCCACTGTCCCGGGCTTGCTTTCCTTCGTCCTCGTTCATTCTCCCTGTCATCCACCGGTACCTTTCTTCCACTCCAGTACTCCACAGCATCAAACGCGCGTACGTGTTCCTTAATACCCGTGCAACAAATTAATTAAACAGCGATATATCGCCAGCACCCAGCAGGGCCAGGGCAGCAGGCCTCGTACAAGAATACACGAGCAGAGCTTGATTGCAAGTACTGTACTACACTGTTGGAGTAGAGTGCAAACGCGACAGGCTCGTATCATTTTCGTCCCATCATGCTCAAACTGGTTGACCAAATCACACGGCAGGCTGGTGCCACACTGCCACTGAACCGTGGGCCACACAGCGGGCTGCACGACTGCACGGGGCGATCCGTCCGTCCAGTACGTCCAGCGAGAGCCCTAGCACTGGCAGGGAACGGGCCCAGCGGTGGGAGGTGCGGTGCAGGGCCGGCAAGGGACACGCATTGATGAGGATGAAGAGCAGCAGGTGCCGCTGGTCCGCGGGGCCCGCCCGGCACGTGACCCGTCGAGCGAGAGCTGTGCTGTTCCACGGTGCCAGCCTGACGGCGTTAGCCCGGAAGGCCCCGCCCGGTCCGTCCAGTCTCCAGTGCAACCCGACCAGCCTCGCTCCATCCAGCCTGGCCTGCATGGACCGATCGAACGGGTCGGGTACGTGCGGCTATCCGTTGGGTCGTGGCAGGTCGCCATCGCGATGGCTACTCGCCGGCAAGCGTTCCGCCCCCTGCGACTAGTCATCGCAGAAACACTTCTGCTTCGGGTGGTTTACATATATTTAGTAATTATTATTAGGACATTATTATACAAACGAGGACTTTGTAAGCGCATATAGCTAGCAATATACAGAGGTTGTTTGGTTTCCAACCGGAACTCGCCATACGCACTGTGGCGTCGTCACACTTTGTGGCATGGTTTGCACCGGAAAAAGTTGTGGCTGTCGCACCTGCACGTCGAACCAAATAATGACTTTTCAACAATGGCGCGCCGCAAGTGAGCCGTGGAACGCGTGGCGGAGAACCAAACACTCCTAATAATAATACTCCTATTGCCATTGGTTTGGCAAGAAAATACATGCACCCCTCTTTTCTATAATGGAGATGCACGTCGACAGAGACGCCTTCGATTTTGGAGAGAAACGTGCCTCGCTAGCCATGGATGAGAGAGGCAGGCCTTCTTTTTGGGCGTGACGACAATGACTAACTCAAAAACATTTTGGTACTTGAATAGTCATATTGTTGTTAACGTGACTTAAATACCATGCCGAGCGTGACTATGGAAAGATTCACAAAATCTTTGAATTTTGAGTGAGAAATGTGTGTCACAAGCCTCACACTAAAAATGCAGATACCACTACTTATCTTGTGAAAGCGACCCCAAAGACACGGAGACCTATTTTTAGTTTGGGAGATGTGTATACCATTAACTATATATTGAAAATGAACAGAAACCACAAGAGCAAACTAGATAATATTTTGTCCGAGAATGCTGGAAAAAGATATGAAGTGACTGAACATTCCTTAATTGCATATATCTCACATGAGATATGTTATCTTGTAGCTAGTCCACAACATGAAAGGATCGTGACAACACACCTCACGAAAAAAAGGACAAGGAGAAGCGCGGTAGATACTTAAAATATTTCAATGCTTACGAAGAGACGTATAGTTGTTAACATGGATTTAAACACCACACAGTACGTGACTATTCCATGGCTCACAAAAATCTTTTAGTTCTTAGTGAGACATAGGTGTTGCTAGCCTCACACTAAAAAGGAAAATACAACTATACATCTTATGAAAGTGACTCCAAAGATGCATGTTATCTTTTTGTAGTTTGAGAAATATGTATATGTGTTAGTGAGAGACGTGTCACAATGGATATGGACTAACATAGCAAACATAATGATATATTTGTGCAGAGAATATCGTAAAAGGCCTACAACTGAACATTATCTGACCGTGTGTTCTCGGGTGAGATCAGCCACCCTGCAGCCTATAGCATCATATATATAGGCGACAACACATAAGGAGTTAAGGATAAGTAGTAGCACATGCAATAGTACATGAACACTATACATGTTAGGAAAAAGAAAGATTTGTGCCTTGCTAGGTCCTATATTCATGTATACGTAGGTGGGACTGGACAACGATGTGGGGTCGGCTCCACGTGCCACGAGAACCCCCGTATAATGTTGTATCTGTGCTACGAGATGGCTTTGTCCAGGGCAGGCCATCATGCGGCCGTCATTCGTCAACTGGCGGTGTTGCGCGTGATTAGTTAACGGTAGGCTACGTCGGACCGTGCTCGATCTCGTGTGACCAGGACGACAGATATTCGAAGTGCAGCTAGCACGCAAACTCGTGAGACTTCAATGGCTATATTTTTTTTTTTTGAACCGGAGCGTAGTGTCCCTATTCCCATGTACTATGCACGGAAATACGGTGGCGGGGCTTTGAACCCGGGTGGCAGCGCACGGTTCATGCAACTTTTACCAACTGAGCTACCACAATATGGACGCCATAATGGATAACTTGAATCCTATTATAGATAATGAGATGCAGCAAAGTTAGTGTTGATAATGGTTGTAATGTTTTTATTTTGCATGCTCAGAGCAGCGTTAGGCACGTGAACTCACGGTGTAATTCTATGGATATATGATACTATGTGAATATCAAAGCCAATTGTATCTTTATTCAGTTTTGTCTCACAGTACTACCATTGTTTTAAAATAAATGTATTCTGTTTTAAAATAAATGTATTTTTGGCTATGCACCTAGACAAGTGCTTGTCTCAATATCTTTTTTTTTATTTTTTTCTCTCATGTGCACTGGTGGTACAAAACTTCATTTCCATACTTTTGTCATTCTCTTCGCCTTTGAACAAATATACGAAAGAGACAAAGCTTTAAAAATCTACATGGGAAATTAGCATTTACAAACTCTAACGGCGATCATAGCTAGGGTAGCCTCTAAATGAAGGCAAACGGGTACACGTATCGGGATGGAACCCTAGTCTATGCCCAATACAACACACAGAGCAAAAGAAGAGAGACGAAAAGAGAGCCCATTTTCACAGGACGCACTCGCCGTGTACGCGTAGCTGCCCCCTGGGCACTCCACCCCACCATAGTTTTTCGAATCGGACCGGACCGACGGTTCGACCGCTAAAAGATCGAATCAGAGCCTACACCGGTCCGGTTCACTTAAAAGACCGGCCATGCAATCGGACCGGTAAAAACCGGTTGAACCGGCCGGTTTTTAACGAAATCGGTGAACCGGCCGGTTCCAAGTGAACCGGGACGGTTTTTTAAGTTATCCAAAAATGACCTCGGTGGGTTCAGGAGAAGCTGATCCATTCGAGGGTATTGTTGGAAAAGTGTGAAAATGTACCCTTTAGGAGCTTGTACACGTGAAGGAAAGGAACTAACATCTCCTTTTTGGGGCGCATTTGCATCTGGCTTGGCCCCCTTCGGCGGCGGCGACGGCGGCGCATGGCCTGGGTCGGCGGCGCATCGGGGCTCGGGGGCCGGCTGCTGCTCTACCTCTACTCTACGCTCTACTCCTGCTGCACGCGGGCGCCGGCAGGGGCGGCGGCTGCGGCCTCCAAGCGAGCGCCCGACGGCTGCTGCTCTGGTGCAACTCCGGGTGGGCATCGGCCATCGGCGGGGGCTGCAGCTGCAGGCTGCTGCTACGGGCGAGCGTCGAGCGGGGGCTGCAGGCTTCTCTGGTGCTGCTCGGCGGGGGTACAGGCTTCTCTGGTTCTGCTCCGAGCGGGCAGGCTGCTGCTCTAGTGCTACACTGCTACCATGCTACTTTGCTCCACCTCCACTCCACGGCTACAAGAAAATGGCTACTAGAACTGGAACTGGTGAGCTACTAATCCTGTCATCCTGAGCTTTCAAGTTTTAATTTTTAGGTATTGTATTTGTATATTATCCTGATATCGATTATTAATTAAATCATATATATATACACCGGTTCAAAGTATTTGTGGCCGGTTCGATTAATCGGTCCAAAACTAACGAACCGGCAGTTCAACCGGTTCTGAACGGTTGGACCATTGAACCGACGGCCTCGTCGGTTCGATCTCCGGTCCGGTTCGAAAAACTATGCACCCCACTAACGCTGGGCGTTACACTGCGTCCACGCCTTTCCCGCGGGAAAAAATCCCCCGGAAACCCGCACAAAACCGATCTCACCCAGCAACGAAACGGCAGCCGTTTCGAAAAACCCAAGCGAAAGGTGCGGGTGCTGTACCGCGCTGTGCCGGTGCGGAGCACGGGGCCACCCACCCGCGCCGCGCTGCCTGCAGGCCCTTGCCGCGCTGTCCGTCGCTTCTCCGTTCGCGCTACTACTACCACTGCGGCTAGTAAAAAAACCAGCGCCTCCTCCACCTCGTCCTCGACTCCAACCCAGCCAACCCGCCCGGAGCAGCAAAAGCATAGGCGCTGGAGCGCTCCCTCACGAGCTCCCCGCCTCACGCCTCGTCGTCCTCCCCTGTCCCTTCCCCCTCCTCGGCCGCCTCCGGCCTGCCGCCGTCACCTCCGCCCGCCGAGCCCTCGGCTCCCGTCCGCAGCCGCCACGTGCGACGACATCCCCTGCTCCTGAGAGTAAGATCCTCTCCTCTCTCTTCCCGCGCTCCGGCTCCTCCGCTTATCCTGAATTACGCGGGTTCAGGGGGTCTAACGGCTACCTCGCTGCTGCTGCGCGCGCAGATCTGCGGAGCTCGGCATGGGGTGACCAGATCGGGGCGCGGCTCGGTGCTCTCCAGCTGAATTCTGCTCGCGGCTCGTCTCGGGGGCAGCGGAGATGGCGGACGCTGGCGTGGCGCGCGGCCCAGGTTCGGTTTCCTTCGCCCTGGCTGCTCCCTTCCCTTCTCTCTGGCATGCTTCCGTTTTTCTTTTGTTTTCTCGGCCTGTGTTGCTTCGGCTAGGCCTTTGTGTGGTGATAACTGCTGAGCTGGTGGGTGGGCGCTGAATCGATGAGAGGGCAGAGGTCTAGAGGAACCTGGACTTAGGGAGTTGACCCCTCTCGTGTGTGAGGGAGAAGAGCAAAGTATGGAATTCGGTACAATTTGGGACGGCTGTGCATTTTTTTCCATGGCGGGAATGCTTTTCTTCTTAACTTTGCCATTTTTTTGGTGCAGTCTGTTGCTTTTTTTTTACCGATTCATGGGTGAATTTGCCCCCATTTTTGCTGGTCTGCCTGCTTAGTTAATGGGCTGTCCGTCTGTCGTTTTTATGCATGCACAGTTGCATCTGTGAAATTTGGGGCGGGGAATGTGTAATTGTTTATTTGTGGATCTGGAAACTGATTTCCTTTTCTAATTACTAATCACGGCGCCTTCCGTAGTAAAATTTCCTTGCTTAGGTAACAATTGTTACTACAACATAGATGACCCTTAATTCTTGTATATGTTATAGGATTGTTGTTTTGACTGCTTTGCCCGACAATTTGCAATTTCGCTGTTCTGCAGTAACCTGTACAAAACAGGATCTGTAAACTTATTTGTGACTGTCTGGGGAATTGGGCTTAGGGGAGAGAAAAGATGTATAGGTGTGGATCTGTAAACTTATTTGTGTCAAATTAGTGGTGCATTCCGTTGTAAAAGTTGTATGATTTGCTCAACTGTGTGAAGTACTTGGGTGGGTATTTACTTCTAATCAAAGGGGCTCAAAACATCTGTTGCAGCAGAGTTGTACCAATGGCTTGCATGTGAAGCATTTCCCTAGAAACAAATATGATTTTCTATCGGATCTGTGTGCATGTTGCTCCATTAGGATTATGTCACTGTTACTCAATTAATTCATTATAAAAATAGACTAATTATACTGTAAAATTTACAAAATAAAAGGCTAAGAAATCCTTACAGTTCAATGTATGCCTTGTTCTCAACTTCTCACGAACATTTCTCCTTAACTAAATCAAATGCCTTTGTATAGGGAGTGCTGGTGATGCTTTGTTTAGGGAACTCTGGCATGCTTGTGCTGGGCCATTGGTCACAGTGCCTCGCCAAGGCGAGCTGGTTTACTACTTTCCGCAGGGCCATATGGAACAGGTATATCTTGCCTTAATGTGCCACAGTTAAGGAATTGAATGCTTATCTGCGTTCTGTAGCTATTAATATTATAATAATATTTCCTGTTCGAATGACAGTGGTCTGTTCTGCATTAATTCCGCTATTTTATGTAATCTTGTCATTAAACTGACGAACGGACATCTTTCTATAGCTTGAAGCATCTACAGATCAACAACTTGATCAGCACTTACCTCTGTTTAATCTTCCACCCAAGATCCTCTGCAAGGTGGTCAATGTAGAACTTAGAGTAAGTCCTCTATTCCTTTTACATTGCGTAGTCCCCCTTCATGCAAACTTCACTGAAATGACAATTGCCCACTAATAGGACTAATCCTGTACTTTCCCTTACTGCTTTACCTCTGGAATGCAGGCTGAAACTGATTCCGATGAAGTTTATGCTCAAATTATGCTGCAACCAGAAGCAGAGGTGAGCAGGTTCACTCATATAATTTCTTGTGGATCTCAATCCTCTCATTGAGTTATTGTCTGTTTCTTTGTTTGCGCAGTATAGTACTGTATCTCACATCATGATTTTTCATTTTTGCAATCAACTTCTCTAACTATATTGCATAGTCAGTATTATATGTGTCTGTGTTGACTTATTTTCCTAATTCACTACATTAGCAAAATGAGCCCACCATCCCAGATCCTGAGCCACCCGAGCCTGAAAGATGCAACGTCCATTCCTTCTGCAAGACTTTGACTGCTTCAGATACAAGTACCCATGGTGGATTCTCTGTCCTCAGGAGGCATGCTGAAGAATGTTTGCCACAACTGGTTAGTGTCATAATGTATGACATACCTAGGTGTAGTATTTGAGTTACAGCCTTTTAAATGGGATGAATTTTATTTGTAGGACATGACTCAGAATCCACCATGGCAAGAACTGGTGGCTAAAGATCTCCATGGAAATGAATGGCATTTCCGTCACATCTTTCGAGGTTAGTTTCTGTTCTCAACGTACCAGTTAAACCTACTTTTAGTTTCCTAGTATTATAGTGTTGTTTTTATAGTTCTGATGTGGCGTTAATTTTGAATGAACTTAGTTCCCCTAATTCAGAAACAAATTTCCTGTAATTATTTTGATCACAAACAATGATGCTTCCCTAATGACTTAGGTTACAATGACTCTTGAAGTATTTGCTGTTTCTTCCAGGGCAACCAAGGAGGCATCTACTTACGACAGGCTGGAGTGTTTTTGTTAGCTCAAAAAGATTGGTTGCTGGTGATGCGTTTATCTTTTTGAGGTGTGACAGAATTGCATGTTGAAGCTGTCTTGCACATTTGCATTTGTTTCCTGGTTCTGAATTTTTGGATCAACCTGCTAACTGTTCTTCATCTAACAGAGGTGAGAACGGAGAGCTGCGAGTCGGGGTGAGGAGGCTCATGAGGCAACTAAATAACATGCCGTCTTCGGTTATCTCAAGCCACAGCATGCATCTTGGAGTCCTAGCAACTGCATCTCATGCCATCTCCACTGGAACTCTCTTTTCTGTTTTCTATAAACCCAGGTTTGATTCATTTTAGTTTAAAACTTCCTTCTTGGAATCCTTTCTTTACTCAAGAGTCAAGACAATATCTTTTTGTTGGGTGTACTATACTTTGGACATGAACTAACTGTGCTGTGATCGAGTATTGATTTTCCTGTGGTGGTGGGTGGTGGCTTTGATGCCTATCCAGCTTCACACGAGACACTTTTCTTTGTTCACATGAGTTGTGTTTTTTCTTGTGCTCAAATTATATTGTCCTATTAGGTTTGACATGTGGAAATGCGTTGTTTGTAAACTTGTACTTCTGAAACTTACATTGACCATCTAATTTGGTCCACAGAACAAGTCGGTCGGAATTTGTCGTTAGTGTAAACAAGTACCTTGAAGCTAAGAATCACAAGATGTCTGTTGGTATGAGGTTTAAAATGAGATTTGAGGGTGATGAATCTCCTGAAAGAAGGTATTCTCCATTTTTACATTCCATAAATAGTTATTTCGTCATAGATTTCAGAGGTGTGCCTATTATTACCTTCTTCCTTAATTGTTTACAGATTCAGTGGGACAATTATTGGTCTAGGAAGCATGCCAGCTAACTCAACATCTCCGTGGGCTAACTCTGAGTGGAGATCTTTGAAGGTAATCAATATTTTTTCTATTTGTGGACACAATTCCACTTTTACTTTGCAGTTGCCTCTGAAATATTGTTACAATTCATATGTGTTTTCCAAGACCTCAAGCCATGTTCTCACTGCTGACAGGTCCAATGGGACGAGCCTTCTGCTATTCTGCGTCCAGATAGAGTTTCACCATGGGAACTAGAACCCCTTGATGCAACTAATCCACAGCCACCTCAACCTCCTTTACGGAATAAGCGTGCACGGCCTCCTGCTTCACCTTCTATTGCTCCAGAACTTCCTCCAGTTTTTGGTATGTGGTTGCTAAGCTGATGTGCCAAATTATCCCTCTGCCTATGACAACGATACTTACTATACGGACAGAGACCTTATGTTTTCTACTGTTCGGTTCACATATTGGCTGGCTTGCAGACCTAATCTCCTGATTCTCTTCTATGCCATCTTAGGTTTTTGGAAATCCCCAGCTGAGCCTGCCCAAGCTTTCTCATTTTCAGGACTACAGCGAACTCAGGAATTATACCATTCAAACCCCAATTCAATCTTCTCATCATCGTTGAATGTGGGATTCAATTCAAAGAATGAGTGTTCTACTCCAAACAACAATCATTTGTACTGGACAATGAGAGAGACAAGAACTGAATCCTACTCTGCTAGCATTAACAAAGCTCCTACTGAAAAGAAGCAAGAATCTGCTACTTCTGGCTGCAGATTGTTTGGTATTGAGATAGGTTCTGCAGTATCACCAGTGATTACTGTTGCTAGTGTTGGTCAGGATCAGCCACCTGCTCTCTCAGCAGATGTTGAAACTGATCAGCTGTCACAACCATCCCATGCCAACAAAACGGATGCCCCAGCGGCAAGCAGTGAGCGCTCTCCTAATGAAACAGAGAGCCGGCAAGTCAGGAGCTGCACCAAGGTGATAATAGGTTATGAACATTTCAACTTGCATCCTTTATGGTGATGCGAGTGTAACTAATAACTGTTGTCCCTGCAGGTAATCATGCAAGGAATGGTGGTTGGCAGGGCAGTGAACTTGGCGAGGTTAGATGGGTATGGTGATCTTCACCGCAAGTTGGAGGAGATGTTTGATATCCATGGAGAGCTTTCTGCCAACCTCAAGAAATGGAAGGTTGTTTACACAGATGATGAGGATGATATGATGCTGGTCGGGGACGATCCATGGAAGTATGTACCCTTGTCCCTTTGCACTAGATTCGTTAGTGATGGAACTTTTGAAGTCCTTAACTATGTCGCTGATTTTACTCGGGATTTTTCTTTCTTTCGTTGCAGTGAATTTTGCAGGATGGTAAGAAGGATATATATTTACTTTTACGAGGAGGCCAAGTCTTTGACTCCCAAAGCGAAGCTGCCGGTCATTGGTGACACCATGAAGCCAGACCCAAACAAATTGTCACTGGAATCTGACATGCCACAGAGTGACTCAAACAACAATGCTCCCGTTGCTGCTGATAAGGATTGATGAATGCTAACTTGGCTCTATCTTTTCTTCCCCTCTTGGATGTTAGTCATGGGAGGCAATGCCCATGCTCCTTGAGACTACTAAGAGTTATCTGTTTGTTGCTTCGCGGGCCCAAAGACCACTGCCCTGCATCATCTGCCTCTGGTCTGGAACGGCTTGGACCAGCTGTGGTCCTTTACCAGCAAGGAATGGCTGGGAGGGGGAATGCATACCGTTCCGTGTGTGGCACCCGTGTTTTGTTTGCCGTATTTGGTAGGAGGCATGGCTTATTGCCAGGTACTTTGGTTTTGGAGACTGCCACTGACTGCTGTCGTCTCACTGGCCGTCGGCGGGCTGCCCCTCTCACCTCTAGTAAATAGGACTTATGTACACAACTATTTTGGTAGTAGCAGTAGTAGTATATGTATATCATCGGTCATGTTGCTTGCTACATATACTCCTATATAGCATCCTCCGTAGCTGCTATTTCCCCCCTGCATTTTAATCCCGGCTTGGTGGTATCAGATGCTCTGGTGCAAAATGTCTCTGCTTGTTCCAACGGCATGCTCTTTTCGGCGCGTGCTGCCTTGCTGGGTGTCGTGTGTGCTTTCGGTTGGAACATTGCTGCCACCGCCCGGCATTTGTGCTTTCTTGGTGCTGTGTCTGCCTGCCCTCCTGTACAAGGCATCTGTATTCTGTACATACATGAACCAGGGACTCATCTGCAATGCCTGGGATGTCTGGTTTGACGTGATGCTGATGCGGGGGAGGCCCTTTCTGCTTTGTGCTTTGCCTGCGTGGAAGGGGCATGCGCCTCGTGATGGCGACTGGCGATGGCGATGGCGATGGTCTTTCTACCGGTCTCCATTCCGGTCTTCCGGAGGGAGGCTCATTGGAATGATGGCTTCGGCCGTAGCTTGCTTAGCCTCGCGCACGAGGGGACTAGGGCATCTGTTTACCAAAGCAGAGGCTGAGAAAGATTTGAGGGCTTAGACCCGGAATGCGAACGTTTTAGATATGTGCAGCAAAGACATCTGTGTATAAGTTATCGCCTTTTCTGCAATTACCTTGGGTCTTGGGATGAACTCAGCTTTCACCATTACGTACTGCAATTCTTGCCTCCCAAATATGCCAAACAGTGATAGTAAGTGGTCTTTTGGTTATCAGATTTTTTTTAGATAAAGGATAGAACATCCGGCCTCTACATCCGAAGATGTACACAGCCAATTATTACAACGTTTGCAAAGTCTTAAAACCAAGACTAGGACTACTGAAGACGATAAATATTCTTCCACCCTCTGTTTGAGAACTCTAGAGCAATTATTTCTAATTTCTTGCTCAAATCCGAGAGTGTGTCCTTGGTCTCCTCCTCACGCTGCAGCTGAGCCCAGAAGCGCATCCAGTATGCTCCCCTGAAAATGACCTGCATAACGGAATTAGTTTTTAATTTATTAAAAATAACATCATTCCGGCATCTCCAGATAGCCCAACATAAAGCAGCTACTCCAACCCAGATCATATTTTTGACCTTCTTATGTTGATTACTAAGCCAATTGCCAAACATATGGCGAATAGATCTTGGTTGTTGTAGACTAGTAGCAAAGAAAATGATCCTCCAAATCATCTTAGCACAAGGGCAATCGAGAAACAAGTGTTGAATAGTCTCATTCCTATTGCAAAATATGCAATGCTGGCTCCCTTTCCAGTTTTTTCTAGCAAGGTTATCCTTGGTTAGGATTACGCCCCTTTGGAGGAACCAAAGAAAGATCTTAATTTTTAGGGGGGTCTTCATTTTCCATATTTTTCTATGCTGAAAAGGTGGCTGTGTATCAATAAGATGGAGATACATGGATCGCACAGAAAATAACCCCGAACTGGTTAGATTCCATTTAAAATAATCTGACCCTTCCACCAAAACAACATTAGAAATTTTTGCTACTAGGCTGAGCCACTCTAAAAGTTTATTATCCACCAAAGCCCTTCTAAAAGATATATTAAGAGGGGCTGAGGTCATCACTTTTGAGACAGTTGCGTGAGGATCTCTTACTATATTATAAAGAGATGGATAACTAACTTTTAGGGGCTTATCTCCTACCCATGTATCGTGCCAGAACCTCGTATGAGTCCCATCTTTAATATTAAAGGACCCATTAGCCAACACCTCATCTTTAATACGCATAAGGCCTCTCCAGAAATGAGAGTCATTCGGTTTGGCTGTCACTTGAGTGAGTGTTTTAGATCTTAGGTATTTATTCCTTAGCAATGACTGCCATAAGCCATCTGTGTTGAGTAAATTAACCAACCATTTGGCCAACAGACACTTGTTTTGTAATTTCAAATCAAGGATACCTAGACCTCCTTGGTCCTTGGGACGACACAAGATGTTCCACTTGGCAAGTCTATATTTATGTTTATCCGATGATCCTTGCCAGAAAAACCTTGATCTAAAATGATCCAAGTTTTTTAGAACTCCCTTAGGAATCTCAAAAAAGGACATCATGAACATGGGTAGACTGCTTAAAACCGAATTAAGCAGAACAAGTCTCCCACCGTACGAGAGGTACTTTGCTTTCCAGCAAAAGAGCTTTTGTTGAAACCTTTCTTCCACCTTCCTCCATTCTGAATTGAGGAGTTGTCTATGGTGCATTGGGATCCCTAAATATCGGAAGGGATAATCCCCTGTATTACATCCAAACAGAGTGGTATAATAGGATTCCACCTCTTTGGCTGCACCATAGCGATGCATCATCTAAGAAATCAAATAACCACTGCTTGATACAGACCAAATACTTTATATTCAGTATGAGGCCAAAACACCTTTTTATCTCATGCCAGACCTCAGATACATACTGGCATGTTAAGATAGCATGGTCCACAGTTTCTTCCCTGCCACAAAAGCAGCACACATGAGATGCAGGTATGTTTCGATGCCTGAGCTGAGTGCCTGTTGGCAAGCAGTCCTTTGTGCTAGCGTCTAGACGCCTAGTGCTACCATGTAATCATGCGTGTACACTACCAGCACAAAGTGCAGAATCAGTTCGATGGTGATGGCATCCTGGCGTGCGGTGGTTAGAGTGTTCGCGTCGATGTCACGGTGGTTGTTTTGCTGCTGCTGCTTGGGGGCTATAGCCTATAGCCAATGTGTTTGCTTTTTTAGTGTGCACACCAACCTTGTTTGGGCTATGCCATTCCATCATTGCAGTTGCGCACTGCATTTGTGATGCTCCTGACCCAGTCGAGCCTGCACAATTGGATAGGCCTCTTTTGAGGCATGACTGATGTTTGCACACTTTTGTTATTATTACTAGTTTACAGGAGCTTGGATTAGCTTTTAGTAGGTTATATAAATTCCAATAAGCATATTTGCCAGCTCACGAATCCCAGGGCGTTCGAAAAATAAACACCTATTATTTGACACCATGGTTTACCAAATGAAAAACAGGTCGCTAGTACTATATATCTCAGTTATGTTAAGTATGTATCAATAAGATTTCCCCAGCACTGAACTCTTACTTTTTCCCCAGAAAATGGGTAGCACAACATTAATGGCAATCTTTATGCGTTTATCCTTCCTGATCAGCTAAACACACAATGTTAATAGAAATACATCAATGGCTATCCTTATTTCTTCCCTTTAACAGTTTGGCAGGTTGTACTTGGTGAACCTTCAGCGTCGGCTTGAGGCTCAGCCACCACTGTAACCGTCAATTGTTCGGCCACATCACTGTTCGGTTCTTCAGCCTGAACGCTACTGACTCCATCACCTTCGGCTGCCTGACCTTCCTGTGGTGTGTTGCCGTCAACAAATCCCTCCTCGTGATGATGTACATTCAGAGACTCCTCTACAGCAGTTTGTGCTTCCAAATCCAGGTCAATGCTGGTTGCTTTGGGGGCTGGAAGCAGCGATACTCGACAAAGGGGGCAGGTGGTGTTTGTAGAGAGCCAGTGGTCGATGCAGCTGATATGGAAGGTATGTCCACAAGGAGGTATCTTCTGAAGCCTCTCATCCGGTTGATAGTCTGCTAGGCAGACAGAGCACCTGTCAACCATGATCATTCAGAAGAAAACACAGCTTAACAAAATACAATGCAGGGACAAATGGTAGTACAAAGAAATGGCTAATATCAAGGGAAAATGGTCAAACAGGCGTGTTTCATACACGGATGTGTGTGTGTGTGTGGGTGGGGGTGGGGGTGGGGGAGGGGGGGGGGTTGTGTGGGTTGCGGCGGGGCGGGGCACGGAGGCGTGTTTGTTTTCTCCTCGCTAGCAAGCAGAATGGGGGAATTAACAGATGTAGGGGGAAAACCCCTTCAGTAAGTGTCTTTTACCAAATGATTCGTGGATTTTCCTCATATAGGATTTAGGTATCAAGATGTCCAAAACATCTATTCAAAAGATTAACTCACAGACTGCATCTGAACCCAAACATGGCATTACATACTGATTGCTAAACTACCACTGCCTATACTGGAAAGGTAGGACGTGTGTTTGTAAGGATCCCTATTCGTTACTGCATTGGCAATTGGCATTGTGTTATTCTTTCACAAACAGGATTCAACGAAAGATTTCAACCTATTAATTATCTAAACAGTGGCGAGCAGATTGAGGTTATTGATCTCATTAGGCAAAGAGACTGGGATATGTATATATATATTTTTCTCTAGTAGCCAGAACTGGACTGCTACCATCCATTACCAAGTTGACTCTTGAGTTATTTGATGAGTAAAAGAATCAGAAGCTGGACAAACAAAGCTATTATATCACTAATACTAGATCAAGAGTTTAGAAGTAAATCACTGACTGTGTCTCCCTGATCAAGAAACTCTCTTTGAAGATAACCACTGGCAACATTTCCCGCATCTCCTTCTTCAAACCACACTCCAGCTACAAATGCAGATTTCGAACACAAAACAGATAATGTTTAAGACCCTGAGCATACCAACAACTTGGAGAAACCAACAAATTTATCAGAAGAATAAGACGCCTGACTTACTCTGGTATTATCTCCCCGTATCAAATTATTTGTCCTCATCCGCAAGGACTGCCAGTTGGCCCTGCGCCGCCTCAGGTAGAAGAGGTAGAAGAAGAGAAGCAAGACGAATGTGAAGAAGACAGGCACCGAGAAGATGAAGGCCTGGTACAGCTTGAGCTCAGGCGACTCGGCTGAGCAATAGTCTGGTGGATCTGGAGAGGTGCAAGACATTGCGATATTACAATGTCCTACCGGCAAATAGCCAACACACAATCTACTTTTTGGTCTCAAATGGTCTAAGAATTTTGGGGGAAACCTTGCTTATCCTAGTGAGGTAAAGCTACACAAATGTGACCGACGAGCACTTGGGAGTTCCAATCAACCAAACGGCAAACACCTACTACGGGCAGAGCAAGGGCAAGAAGGCAAGCCAACTTCCTGATCTTCGCAAATTACAACAACCGGAAGTTTATCAATTGATACCAGCATGCGGAAGGGAAAGGACAAGGTCGAGTAAACACGAATAAGCACTAGTGTGGGTGTCCTAGCCACTAAACATCACAAGAATTGATGCCGTCACTACCAGTGATTTTTCTCTCGAGCGCATAGACTTCGTAGCGTGAAATAAACAAAACTATATCAGGGAGAATCGAATATACTCTACCTAACTGCTCTCGAAATCTTTAGGAGCGAGCGAGAGAGAGAGAAAAAAATGGAGGACACTCTGCAGCACCGTCCCCACTATGTAGACCTCACAGCGCAATCCGCAAGAACCAGCAGCACGCGGGGAACTATTCGGAGGCAGCGGCATTTAGGGGACGGATTCAACGCTGCTGGGCATGGAGCGGACGCGGACGGATCACGGTCGGGACACGAACGGAGGAGCTGAGATCAGGGCGGCGAGGGAGTGAAGTGGGGTCGAGGCGGCAGGTTTCGCGGTGGGGACGAGCAGCACGGATCAGAAAGCGCCGGGAAGGGGCGGCGAGAGGGACTGCCGCGAATGCGAGAAGCGGCCGCGCTCGACCCGGGGCGGGGCGCCGGGGATCCGGTGGAGCGTGGGCTTGGAGGGGAGGAGGAGGAGGGAGGAGACGAGCTGCTGGGTTGGAACCTGCAAGTACTGTATTGGGACGGGAAATAGAGGAGGAGGGGAGGTTGGGAGGTGAAGAACGTGACGAGCTGCCGAGTTGTCGAACAAGACGTTTGTACGCGCCACTTCACTCAAGTGGCGTTTATTCGGTTCTGCTAGTACTCCCTCCGTTTTGAAAAAAAATATAAATATGTGACAAATCAAACTTTTTTAATTTAGTCAAATTTATAGAAAATAATAGCAATATTTATATTCATAAATAGTTTACTATGAATATATGAGTACGTTTTGAATTAATCTTATTTGGTATCATATGCATCAGTATTTCTTGAACAACGAGAAGCGAGAATCATATTCTTTTCAAGACAGAGGAGATATTTATATTTATATTTATAAATAGTCTACTATGAACATATGGGTATGTTTTAATTAATCTAATAATACTTACTACATCTATCATGAAAAGAATGTAATTTTGGGTTGCGTGCCACGAAAAGTGGTTCATGTTTGACCATATTTTTAGTAAATAATATTAACATTTATGACTTTAAATTAATTTATTATGAAAAATATTTTTTGTAATTAATCTGATGGTATTTATTTGATATCATAAACATAGATATTTTTTTATTTATAATTGGTCAAACTTAAGGTACTAAAACATAGCACTGTGTTAGAATTGTATTCTTTTAGAGACAGCGATAGTATTTGGTATCATAAGCATCAATAATTTCTTGAATAACAAGAAGCGAGAATTCTTTTCGAGACAAAGGAGATATTTTCTTTTCTTCGCTAGGACAGATTTATCATCATTCGACTACCCGCACTTATAGACCTCTATATTCATTCTCTATACGTCCTAGTCAGCAAGATTTTCTCCTCTATACTCAATTCTCCCGCACCCATCCATCCCCTATATCATCCTCTATCTACTCTATCCACTGTGGGACCCACTTGTCACTTAATCTAAATATATCCATGTGTGATCTAGTTTTGAAGGATTTATTGAGATGAATTTAATGGTGCAATCGAAATTTAATTTGAATTTTTGGTTTGTGAGTTATATCATTTTTTCATTTGTTTAGCTAGTGGGGCCCGCCACGTATAGAGTAAACACTGTACCACTCTAAATATAGAGTGAGAGAAAGGATAGAGTATCGTTTTAAAGTACCAATTGCAGCAGTTTTAACTCTATATTCCTACTCTAAAGCTTTAGAGTATCGTTTTAGAGTACCCACCGCGGGTAGTCTTACGCTCTCTAAACATGATTGTATTTTTCAGTAAGATAGCATTAGGATACCAGTTGTCTTCTCTGATATCCTGGTTTCTTCTTGCCCAAAAATGTAATAATAGAGCTTTGCTTCGGTTGTGCCGCGACTTGTGAGCACCGAGCAGCCACCACATATTGCGATCGTGTCCCGTTATAGTTTCAGTTGGTTAAAGTTTAACTCTCATCACATCAATGTTCTCTCAAATGCATGAAGTACTGAATGTAGACTAATTGCATGTATGTTGGTATAGATTAGTAGTAATTTACGAGACGAATCTATTAAGCTTAATTAGTTCAAGATTAAAAACTTTTTATCAAATAAGACGAAAGTGCTACAGTATTTGTTAAACTTTAACTGCTTAAACCAAACACCCTTCCTGCGTCTAGGTGACTGGGTGCATGATTTTCTTTTCCAGGAGCAGGCAGGAGTCGGTGGTGCAGGTGCAGGCGTGGCGGGGAGGCAAACTGCGGAAAACGACGCGGCATCGCTCCCGCTTCGCACGGACAAGCACGCTTCGAGCAGATGCAGCCCAACGGCTAACGAGGCACCAAAAGTCAACTGCAGATCCACGCCACCCAGAGTCCCAGACAAACCAAACGTGCGTGGATCGTCGCAGTCTCGATCATCAGTGGTAATGATGAAGAATGCACACCACACGACATACTTGTGCCATTTAAACAGCATGTGAGTGCTAATTAGCACTTTTTTTAGAGGTTTTTGGGCTGTTCGCTGCAGCTTGATTCTGCAGCAGCTACAGCGTTTTTTGGGAGGTGAAAAGCCGCTGCAGCTTCAAGATGCAGCATTGTTGACGACTTCTTCTTCTTCTTCTTTTTGAGAACTAGCGTTGTTTCTTTTTTTTTTTAGCAAGAGAATTAGCGTTGTTGACTTCCTGATTGAGGGGATCGGATCACGATGCCCTAATGAACAGAGCCCGGGAGCCCGGCCCATGTTGCCATCAACGAGTCCCATTTCTAAAGGGCCCAACGGGCTCCAACTTCTCTGTTTGCCAAACACAAGCCCACCTGTTCTAAAAAAAAAGAGTCCCAGCTGAAGAAAGACGAGAAGCCCAGGCCCACTTATACGCCAACCCCGACGACGCCTATTCCGCCGGGCCGCTGCGATCGCGCCCTACCGGCGACACCGAATCGAGGAACTCGGCATGTCGTCGGCCTTAGCCGCGGGCGGTGGCGCCGCCGCCGATGGTGCCCCGGAGGCGGCGGCAACGGCGCCGTCAAGGAGGGAGAAGCGGAGGGAGCGGAAGAAGGAGCGCCGCCGGAGGGCGCGGAGGGAGGCCGCGGCGCGCGCGCGCGCGGCGGCCGAGGCGGAGGCGCCCGCGGCCGACCCCGAGGAGGAGCGACGCCTCCTCGAGATCCAGGAGGCCGAGGCGGCTGCGGAGTCCGAGCGTGCGCGCCGCGCCTTCGAGGACGCCGAGCGCCGGTGGCTCGAGGCCGCCGCCGCCCGCGCCGCAGAGAAGGCCGCGGCTGCTGCGGCGGAAGAGGAGGCCAGGGCTGCGGAGGCTTCCGCTCGAAAGGAGGTTATCTCTCCCCGCCCTTTCCATAATTTCTTAGGAAATATCGTGTCTAGCCATTTCACAATCGACGCATCCCTTTTCTGCTGCTGGGATAAGCTTGCTGGGCTAGTCATTGTTAGTAGGATATCAGTTTCTGTAGTCATCGTCAGAGGCAAGTGTCAATCACCTTCGTAGTTTTAAAGCTGGCAGACTCTTATTCTGCATTTGGATGTATATATGTTTTTGGTAGCTTAATTAGTCCATCTGTTGAATCCTTTTTTCTGTCAGCACGTCTTTGAATTCACTAGTGCATGTTTTGAAAAATAAGTTGTATAAACATTCTAACATAGTGATCTGATTACAAATTTAACTTCCCTCTTGCAGCCTAAAGATGACCAAGGAAACCAGTCAGAAGAAGATAGTGAATGGGAATATGTTGAAGATGGTCCAGCAGAGATTATATGGAAAGGAAATGAGATCATTGTGAAGAAGAAAAAGGTTAAAGTACCAAAGGGGTCCAAGGAAAAGCTGCCAGTTCAAGAGGTCACAATTTCTATTCGTTATAAATTTCTATCGGTTCTGTTCCTTATGGCTGCTTACGGGTCAATTTTTTTGACATACTGCCGATAAAGGTTACTCTAAATGTCTTGCAGGAAGATAGACCTACATCAAATCCGCTCCCACCACAGTCTGTTGCTTTTGCTGCTCAGAGGAGAGAACCTTCTTTGTCTGCTCTAGAAGTACTTGACAAAGTTGCTCAAGAGACTCCAAATTTTGGAACAGAACAGGCATGTTCCATTCTTCTCTTTCTGTTAGGACAGGAAATGTCTTGTATATTTCTTTTGTTACAACAGAAAGAAAATACATGGTCTCTACTTGACATTCTGGCTTTTCCTGTTTCTTTTATTTCTGTAGGATAAGGCCCATTGTCCATTTCACCTCAAGACAGGGGCTTGTCGCTTTGGAGTGCGCTGCAGCAGGGTTCATTTTTACCCTGATAAATCAAGCACATTGCTAATGAAAAACATGTATAACGGTCCAGGCCTTGCTTTGGAGCAAGATGAAGGGCTTGAGGTTTGTTAGAGGAAATTCTCTAATGAATAACTTTGTATCCTTAAACTACTATTTATTTACGTTTAAGGGTGCTCAATTTTGGTTTCATGGGCAGTGCCCTTTTAAGTGTGATAGTTCAATACTTAAATCAAGCTCATGTCAAAATAACAAGTATTCCACTTTAAGCTTATAAGCCTTTATAAGCAGCCATGAGTATAAATAACTGACCTCTTGTTCCAAGTTTTCCTTGGCTACTCTCAGACTTGCGACAGATTGCATGTTCTTTCGTGTTATCTTCAGAACTTCGACTTGAGGCATACAGTGATCAGGCCTGTTGATTTCACTTGATTGAGGACGTCTTGAACTTTGATCTGCTCGTGTATCCTAAATTATCATGGTCTTGCTGATGTTGCTGAGCTTTTTGATGTTTTTTATAGCTATTAGAAATGTGTCCAATATTTGAAAGTACATGTCTTGGGTATCATTTATTAAGTAGATCCTTGACAATTTTGATAGTATCCGGGAATTTTTAATGTTGAACCATTGAGGAGTATTTCTTTATTGGACGTCTTTGATGACCATTAGGGTGACAGGTGAATCTATTTTAATCCTTCTGTGCAAAGAAGAGTTCTGTTTGTGAACTAGAGCTAAATAGACTCTACTTTTGGTTCTCTCTTTCCCCTTTTTTATTTCCTATTCCTACTCTTAGTGATAATGAGAATTACAATAAGATGTTTGTTTTCTTCAATAGTTTGAACACAGACTAATAAGTTATTCTTTAACATTTTCCAGTTCACAGATGAAGAGATTGAACAAAGCTATGAAGAATTTTATGAAGATGTACATACAGAATTTCTGAAATTTGGTGAACTTGCGAACTTCAAGGTTCTTTGTGCCTCCTTTTGGCCTGAGACAACATGATTCCCTAAGCCGATGCTTCACTTACTGTTGTATTCATTATATTCAGTTTGTTTACTGTGCATGATGTTGCTCTAAATTCTAAAAGGATTATGATATCTTCTTAGGGTTGTGGTTGCCTTAGTGAGTGAGAGTTGGAGAATTAGTTTACAATTAAATTGATCATGGTTAATCGGTATTTCTTAAGCTCTACATGAGGAGACTGGTTCACTTTAGTAGTTCACTGCCATTGCATACTAGAATATGTCCAAACTTCTGAAGACTTAGGGGATTTGTTCCCTAGCTAGTTTGCCTTACCTTGCTAGCACGGACCTCAAGATAGGCTTACCAACTATCCAAATGCATGTCCCTGTTCTGCATTCTTTCTCAGCAAGGCTAAACAGTCCCTGATAAAGAATCCAAACGCAACCTTAGTCTTAGCTAAGCATTTTAACCTCACCTCGCTGTTCACATATATGATTGACCGTTAGACCTCTTTCTATTTTTATCTTTCTACTTAGAAGAATGCACACCATGATCCTATTCCCACTTGTTACTATGGGCTAAGTTAAATTTTGACACAAATTTGAAATAAAAGGGCTGTAGAGTAGTAGCCACTCACAGTTTAGTGCTGTGAATCAGATAGGCACCTCTAATCGATGGTTCCCCGTGGGAACTGAACCAGTGTTTTGCAATTTTCATAAATTTAGGCTTATGTACATTTTTTCATCTGATAGAATTATCGAAATGATTCCAGTTAATATGTTAGGTATGTAGAAATGGATCTTTCCATCTTCGAGGAAATGTTTATGTGCACTATAAATCGTTGGATTCAGCTCTTCTTGCCTACAGCAGCATGAATGGACGCTATTTTGCTGGAAAGCAGGTAATTAATTTGTTTCATTCCTCAAGTATTATGTGAGGATAATTGTTATAGCTTAAAGGAGAGAGTACAAATTACTACCCCCAAATTTGTCCGGCTAGATAAAACCCCTAAACTATTTTTTGGTTTATTTTGCTCCCCAAACTATTTCAGTTGGTTCAATCTACCCCTTTATAAAATTTGTGTACTAAGTTGAGTTTTAAGTTAAAATTTTGTGCAGTGATAATGGGGAACAGGCACAAGTTATGTTAAAAAAGTTATGTCCGGTATCACCCCATACTCCTTTCCAAATTATAAGACGTTTTAGCTTTTCTATATACGTAGCTTTTGCTATGCATTTAGATATACACTATATCTGAATACATAGTAAAAGAAATGTATCTAGAAAAGCCAAAACACATTATAATTTGGAACAGAGGGAAGTCAGCTTGTACATGGAGAAAAAAAATGCAGATCTTTTTAAGGGGTAGATTGGACCAATTGTATTTTTTTTGGTTGTGTGTGGGAGAGGGTGTAATTTGGACACATGGCTTACTTGGGGTGAGTAATTTGGACTTTTCCCTAGGTTAATAGCATTGTTCACTAATGCTTGCTTAAGTCACAGAATCCTGCAACCTTAGATACTGTTGTCTGTTGTGTTAAATTAATACACATGCTACTGTTTGCATAACCTGAACCTGGATTTTTTTCCTGTGCGTTTAGATAACATGTGAATTTGTTGCTGTGACAAGATGGAAGGCTGCCATATGCGGTGACTACATGAGGTCAAGATACAAGGTACTTGGGCTGTAACTTGTCTCCTTAATCAATTTAGTCTGATTTCATGACAGATATGAAGTTTGTTTGAAGTGTTGATATTTGTTAGCGGAGAATACTCTCTAAAATTTGAGAAATAGGCTCGGAACTGCTAATATAGTCTGCATTTTGTGTCGTCCTCTTTCAGACATGTTCACATGGAGCTGCATGTAATTTTATTCACTGCTTTCGCAATCCTGGAGGAGATTATGAGTGGGCTGATTGGGACAATCCTCCTCCTAGATACTGGATTAGGAAGATGACTGCTCTTTTTGGTCCCTCAGTTGATACTATGTATGAAAAGGAGAGTGATACCCCCACTTTTAAAAGTTCAGAGGGCTCTGGTAGGAAGAAACGTAAAATTTCCAGCAATAGGTACATACTAAATTATGAGTTAATCATTTTACCTGTCAGCTTCCATTATACCTATGGACTGCTTAATATTTTGATTTTGGTTCAACAGATATGTTTCAAGAGGATCTAGGGATGAAGATGTGCATACACGACACTCTCAAGATTATTCACATTCTAAGCAAGAACGTAGTAGCCACAGCATGGATTATGAGTACAAACGACATAGAAGAGATTCTTCAGCAGTAGATAAGCGCCGAAGGCAAGATGTTGAAGATACAAATGATAGACAATTTTCACCCATGGGAAATGGCAGTGAGTCCCATAGGCACAAGCATGAAGAAAGGCATAGAAGTGATCATGGTAATGGAGAAAAAAAAGATGACAAAACTAGGCCTAGAAAGCACTGTTCTGATAGGTATGGAAGTTTGGAGCCTGGATATTCTGATTGGCCTTCAGACTTCACTGATACAGACATCAGGAAGGGTCCTTCAGGTGAGAAGTCCACTAGCAGGTACGAGTATGATGATGCCAAACGGAGCAGGAGGGGATCATCAGAGTACTACAATCTTGAAAGACACCACTCTACAGCTCAAAAACCAACAGGAAAGGAGCACAACACTAAAAGATGCTCGAGACGTGACATTGAAGATTATTATCATGATGAGAAAGATGGCGGAAGAGGGAAATCTCGAAAGCATGATCACCATGACTCGAATGATCGTTGGGTAGCCACAAATAGCGATGTTGATTCGGATGTAGATATATATCAGAGTTCAAGCTGTAAAGGCACTAGGTTGGGAAGGAAGGATGATGCTCATCCAGACAGTGAAGCTCGGCATCAGAGGTCAAGTAGAAGTACAAAGGATGACAGGAGACAGGAAGCGGCACAGTGGAAACAGGCGGCACAGCGGTACTGAAGAGGGTACCTCAGAATCAGTCAGTGGAGATTTGAGCTCTGATTCATGGAGCCGGAGATCGAGAAGCAGTGAGGAGAACTTTTCAGCACACAGGTCAAAGAGGAAGCGAAGTGTGGGCAAGAAGTCTACTTAGTGGTAAACAGTGCATGTGTGCGTGCATTTATAGAGGACAGATACACCTGTTTTACTGAGTTTGCCCTCCCATTCACTTTGTTAGGTCTGTTTGGTTTAGCTGTGAGTTGTAAAAAAACTGTTGTGAGCTGTGCAGTGGAAAAGCTGTTTGGTTAAAACAAGTATAAAATGTACCTCCTCTATCTTGCTTGAAACAGCTATGAAGCAGCTCTCTATTTTCCCATATTTCAAAAAGTACAAAGCTAAAAGTAAAATCATACTACACGAAAACAACTATTTCTGAAAAAGTACTTTCAGATTTCACCTGTTTGGAGTTGCTTTCTGTTTTTTAACATCAGAAGCATTTTTTCGAAGCTCAACCAAACACAGCTCCAGTATCTTTGATATTCAATTGTATGCTTTCGCCGTTTTTTGCTTATAGTTCTATTACTATGCACTGCGGTAGTGCGGTTCATGACATTGCTCTGTTCCAGACCCCGTTCTCAAGGGCTGTGTTGATATAGGCTGAGTTAACTAATATATGTGTATTATTTTCGTGCTAACCTCACTGCTTAAGTGATGTATGGATGACCAGATTCTCTTTGGTTTGTCTATCGGCAGCAAGCAGCAGCTGTCCCAGTTCGTGAGCTCAAGCAAGCATCAGCTGCCCCAGTTCGTGAGCTCAAGTACCCTTAAGCTCTGGGCTGTGCCTTTAGTGTTCGTATCATTAGTATGGGTGTCTGATCTACCCGTCAGCAATTTTGCTGAAACTACGGTTCTATGGCGGGAATGGTTTGCGGGTACTAGAGTATTACAAGTGACGCTAGCATATCATCTTACA
Source organism: Saccharum hybrid cultivar R570 (assembly GCA_038087645.1). Taxonomy (NCBI): domain Eukaryota; kingdom Viridiplantae; phylum Streptophyta; class Magnoliopsida; order Poales; family Poaceae; genus Saccharum; species Saccharum hybrid cultivar. The sequence continues at coordinate 53,707 of JAQSUU010000191.1, read as the reverse complement.
AGATGACAGATACTGAACACAAAAAAATGGAGCACCAAAAGCATGGTGGTTACATGAGGAAACCTCATTGTCCTGTAACCATCGTTTCTTCAGGAAGCACAATAGCATTTTCCACCAATAAAGGGCAGGACGACGACGACGACAACAACAACAACATAGCCTTTTGTTCCAAGTAAGTTGAGATAGGCTAGAGATGAAACCCAAAAGAGACGAGACACAGGGAGACACATAAAGGGACAATAAAGGGCAGGAACGAAAACAAATATATAACTCATAGTTCAACACTGTCGTAATAATGCCTAGACATCTCATGACAAAAAAGAAGTATCATGAAACAATCCTGGGATCATTTCGTATTTCGCACAAAGCTGAAGATCCTCGGACCATCCAAGCGCTCCAACACCTAAAAGGCCCTCCAGCTGATCAGCTCCCCTTCCTACCTCTTTGTTTTGTCATAAACCTCGATGTATCTTTTTGGAACACCGTAGTGGTCAACAAGGTGTTTTGCAAGGTCATCAATCACTCCACCTTGTACCAAGACCTCGTACTGCCCTTTCTTACCTGAAAGGGTCGTGTAGATGTAATGTATTTCGGTATTTGCTTCACACCATAACTAGTCTGCTCAAGAACAGAAGATAAACAAGGGATGTAGGCCAAGTTACCTGGAAGCTCTGCTGTGGTGGTGCTGCAGGCAAATTTTTTCTGGAGTTCAGAAGCCAATGAATCAGGATCCATCAGAAAACACTCGAGCCCGGAAAGCCGCGTCATCTTCTTATTACCCTGTCTTCTTTCTGTCATGATCTGAATAGTTCTTATGGCACCCTTGCGTATGACCTCCTGAGTTCCTCTTGATACTTTATGGTGAACTTGCATGCGGTTTAAAAATGTTGAACTCAAGTCTTTCTTGTAGATTTCAGTTGGGTATGCCGATCCCTTTTTGATAGCCCCTTTGTACAATGCATCACATAATGTAACATCAAGAATCACCTTGGCCTTGTCTGTAGGTTTAACCAGATTTTCCTTTTCGACATACCTAATTCACAGAAGAAAACAAAATTATAGAATGTGAATAAACTGGACACCTTACACTTCACAACATAGGACTAGCTAATTACCACAAAAGAATCAACCACTTTGTCCAACAAAGTAGTTACGGAGAGTGAGACAAACCTGAAGACTATATCTGAAGCCTCTGGTGCACTGTAATACTTCTCCATGTCAGCTTCTACAGCCACAAATATGGGTTTAACATGAGAACTTGGCTTATAAATCTCTGCAACCTCCAATTGCTTAGTGACGCTACTTTCAGCAACATCTTTTTCGTGTTCAACAACCTCCTGTACCCTCTTTTCCGGTCTAAAGACCATGTAGTCTGGATGCTTACGATTGATAGCAAACAATATAACTTCCTTCTTATATTTGTCCTCCTTTGCTGAAATCTGCAAAACATACAGCAGGGGCCTTGTTCAGACATTTGAGTAAAGGAATGTCAAAACTTGTTCTGAAATTTTCCTTTTTTGAAATTGGGCCTTGAAGATTCAATCCAATTTTAAATCATTAGATTAGGCCCTGAACCATCTCGTTGGATTATCATGTTATGCTAATAAAAATAGCGACAGGCAACTAACGAAGCTATGGGCAATTTATGTGTCAGCCTTTCAGTTTTGTAGTTTTATGGATACATTAAGACAAACTTCTTTGAAATGCTTAGAAAAAATTAAGAACAAAAACTGCTACATGTAGTCCAGAACTGGATCAACTCGAATATATCATAAATTATGCATATGAAAAAATAGCAGTCTTACAAGGCCAGATGAAGATTTTGATTGTAACCACTTCGACAACTTTTTGTGTGATGACTTTTTGATATCAAGAGTAACACCAGGAGGTCTGCAGGGTAGTATGTGATTTGCCCTGCACAGAATAATATAAGTTGTTGAACATTTGAATATTTCGTTAAAGTCAGCCAGGCTAGTAGTCCAAATGTTTTAGTAACAATGCTTGATTACTTGGGCAAAAAGGGAAAAAAAAAGTAGTGCCACATCTTAATAGGACAATAGGCAAACAAAGAAAGAAACATAAATGCCATTTATTGTGGAGTACAACATGTTTCTATGTATGCAATCAAAGGCCTGAAGTATGTCCTGGAGAAAAACAGCTGAACCCAATGAAAGTTCAATATATGAGTGTGCACCATACGGCAGCTACTAGATTGCAATAACTTATATAGAAATAAATAGAATAAACACAAATGTGAAAAGATGCATTAAAGCTAGATGGTAATCAAGATGTGATCTGGAGCAAAAAATTTACCATAGTGTACTTCCTGGCATTGGAAGGTCTTTTTCTTTTATGCTTGTGTATAGCGCTTGCAGAAGGCATTTGTCCAACAGAGAATCAATTTCCTCAGTTGTCAAATTATGATGTTCCATTTCAACAGGTGCTTGTTCAGTGGTTTTATCTTCAGGCAGTTTTAGTTCGTTGACAGCATCAGTTATCTCTTCCACGGCTTCACTCTGGATGCCAGGATCAGCACCATGATTGTCTGAAATATCAACTCCTGCATCTTCAGCCGAAACACTACCATCATTCGTGCCTTCAGGTTCATCAGCAGAATCAGGAGACTGAGATGTTGAAACAGAATTAGGATCTTCAACAACAATGTCGTCAAAAAATCCTTCATTGGGGACATAACGACCATCAGCCGAATCCCTGCAAATAGTATTAGACAAGTTAATTTCCTGAGAAATGGCTAAAGTCATTTGTGTACCAGCCCTGCTCAGTGTGCACTTGCCATAACATATCCCGGTAGTAATGTAAAATCTTTAAAGCCTTGCCACGTAGCCCTGCCTTCAAGGCTTCAGTACTACTCATAGTTGTGCTCCCAACCTGTGTAACACATAATGGTAAAAAAGCGTAGATTTGAACATACTGATAGAGCTCTACCATTTAAAAACTCTGGGCAAAATCAGTTACAAGGAAATATGAAAAACTTACCGCAATTGGAGCAGGGTTACCAGGAACTTTTACAGCCCATGGTTGGCCAGCTTCAAAAGATGGAAACCCTTCTGGAGGTATGCTGATACCAGGAAACATCAGATCAGCGCCACCAATCACGAAACGTGAAACCTCACCACCTTTGAGCGTAAAAGCTGGCAACAGATGGGGGACCTTCCAAAGCGCATAAACTGCAATATTTGCAGCAGAATAAACCATACTCAATTCATTTCCGATGCGCAACAACTGTTGATTAGTAAGTGAAAAGCCTATATAACAGTCAGAAGGCAAGGATTTTGTAGATAAAATCTTAACTCTATTAACTCAGGCAATGTCTAATGGAAGCGATGCCTTATACTATTATGGACAGTAACTTCGATAATTCATTGTGGTTACCATCTGCTAATCTAGGTTTAAGCAGTTAATTTATTTTCAATATACAGAACAAAACCAAAAAGTTATGTACAAAATAAGAGTAGAGCATAATAAAATTGTACTCCCTCCATCCCAAAATAGATGACATTATGGGATACGTGCAGGTCAAACTTTCTCAACTTTGACTAGGTTTGTAGAAAATGCGTGCAACATTTATATCTCCAAATAAGTTTATTATGAAAGTATATTCAACGATCTATCTAATGATACTAATTATGTATTATAAATATTAATATTATTTTATATATAATTGGTCAAAGTTTAAAAAAACTGACTTCTCGACAAAGGGAGTACATCGAGCACCTGATTTGATAATTAGAAATCAAAATAATGATGATTGCACTCAATAACAGGAAGCGGACGCTTCGGTTTGTTCTCTGTTCCCTTTCTTTTATGTGCATACTCAACCAGATAAATCTCAAAAGCAGTAGTACAATAACAAGAAAGTACTGTAGCACAAGTAACCAAAGTTGAATTTAATAGATGAAAAGAGAAATGCTAATATGGAGGAGATAAAAAGAGGAACCTGTTGGAAACAGTTCATGGCCTCTTGCATCAGTGTTGAAAATCATTGGGAACTCTCCCTCTATGCCATATACAAGAGCATGATTCGGGTACTTAGCAACTGTTATCTCAACCTATACAAAAGCACATCAGAGCAAGTATCACAACAAATGCAAACATATAAATAAAGATATAAATGGTACAGAATTATGCGTAAAATTACTATAAGTTCCTTCCGTGGTACAACTGATAAATATGGGAATGAGAAGGAGAAGGAATATGATAAAGAAAAAGTAAATGTTACGGGTTGAAATTTCACAAGCATACATGAACAAGTAGGCTACTATTCCTTCACTAAGATCAGAGCTCTACCACACAATGTATGCCAAGTTGATGGTGACAACCCAAACAATATAACATCTAACATGTACACCTCCATTTCTTTATGTTAGGCATCCTAGGATTAGAGAGTTTTTTAATTTTATAGGCGTGTAAGATTCGAAGGGAATCTTTAACCACTTTCTTCCTATTTTACCCTTGCTTCTTTACTGCCTGCGCAATGATGCATGCCTGCCAATCAATTGCCTCTGTCACCAACGGCTTCTCTCTCCACTTCCTATAACCACCATGAGAGAGAGCATTGGGGATTCAAAAGGCTTCAGCCAATACTGGATAGCATAAAGCTGGTGTATTTTCTCCAAGAATGCACAAAGTGAAAGAGTCAGTGGACGAGTACGGCCAATGCAGTCTTTTTTGCTTGTTTCCTCTTAAATTTGAAGCTCCTCAATATGTGCCTAAGCTGAAAAGACTAACAAAAAGGAACCAAGGGAGTCATATAATGATGATATGTAGGGGCTGCCTGATTGCCTTGCCCCTGCCGCATCCCGTAATTCCATTAGCGTAACCTTACATGTTATTCTCCCATACTACACTAACATCAACAACAAATTCTTTAGTCCGTGGAAGTTAAGGAAGGCTACATATGAAACCCAGTTAACATGTAAATTACATATTATTCTGTCAGACACAGATGGTGTAAATAAAAGAAAAGGAAAAAAAGGGGGGGGGGGGGGTGGGGGGGTGCGGGGGGAGAAACAAAAGAAGTCATCACCTTGGGAGGAAGGATGGCATCGAGATCAGCATCAGAAGCCTGTGGAAACCTTTCCTTGGCAGTTCTTCTTAGCTTCTTTTTGTCCGCCCCAGACAAGCGCTGTATGGTTTTCACATCAACAGGTTTCTTGAACATGGCTGATCATACCCCAGGAACAAGCTGAGTGCATACAAATAAGTTAATACACCACGTCAATCACAAGGAAGACCATGAGATATAAAACTGTAGTTAAAAACTGAGCAACAAAATACAGATGATGAAACAATCAGCCAGCACGAAATTCATCTTTAGGAGGTGAGATTAGCAAAATGTCGAATGAATGCTAAGAAAAATGCCATTGTGGGCTCCTATTATCACGCTAATCGAATACCTAATTATTGATTTCTAATTTTCTATCAAAAAATCTACTAAAGCCCCAAATTACAGAGTACTTAGCAGTTAGCACCTACATGACACATGACACAGTTCGTCCTATCATAATTATACAAACTCAATTCACGAACCCTAGCACTCCATATCCTCCTCTTAGGGCAAGAATGCCCAGCTCGTTAAAATGAAAACATTCCTTTCAATCAGGCAACCCATAAATTAGGAACAAAATTGCCAAGCCCTTACAGGGAAACAGCCCTACTTTCTCTCTAGTAGTAACATGTTCGTCGAGCACGACAAGAACCTAACAAGTGATCGAATAAGAAAGGATAAAACTCTTCCACCGTATCCGGAGGCTAACGAGCCGAACCAAGGATGGGGTTAGAGATATAGAGAGGCTTCCTTACCGCCGGCGGCAAGGTCGGGGGGCGGCGCGAGGGATCGGGTAGGTTCTCGACACACTTTCGGACGCTGCTCAGGACCAGAATAAACGACGGCGGCGTGTGCGCAGGTGCGTGTCCCTGCGGAGAAACCGTACGGTGAATGGGCCGGTAACCCTCACGGACCCCTCTCCGGCTTTTCTATGGGCCCATCTTTCCTTTTAGCCCTGAGGCCCATAGGCCCGCCTAAAACGGGCCATGGTCCATGTGTCGATTTCACAGGAAGCATCGAGAACGACGAGCTGCCCTGGGAAGCATCGTGCGGCGCAGCGAGCGAGAGTGGAGGATGACGGCGCCCAAGCCTGGCGGGGGAGCGGCGGCCGCGGCGCGGGCGGCGGCGGCAGGGCCCAGGACGGTGCTCATCACGGGCGTCAGCAGGGGGCTGGGCCGGGCCCTGGCGCTCGAGCTCGCGCGTCGCGGGCACGCGGTGGTCGGCTGCGGCCGCTCCGCCGAGCACCTCCGCTCCCTCGAGGCAGAGATCACGTCGCCGTCGCGCCACTTCCTCACCGTCGCCGATGTCGTAAGGCTCCGGTGCCCGTTCAAGTAGTGATAGGAATTTTGCTTCGCAGTTGCTGCGCTGCTTTCTAGGGAGTGACCTGCTGACCTAGTTCTCCAGTTCGCTGGGGTTCATTTTCAGTGCTTACTTTCGTTTGGGGCTCCCCAACCGCTGTGCTTGGTTGAACTTTGTGCTTTGAAGTCATGTGCTAGTGTATTGATGAACGAAATCTCAATTACTCCCACTAGGTTGTAGATTCGTGCTGTTGTATATGCATCCTTGCTTAGATCTTTGGATGAGTATTTTACAGATTGGTAAACTTCGTTGTTTGACTGGTAGCTTATCACCTGAGTGTCCATGCGTCTTGAATTCATAAGTCAATGCAGATAAGTGTGCATGATAATATTTGATGTTCAAGGAATAGGAAATCTTTGTGCTCTACGTTTTCACAATGTGATGCATACAGTAGCCAGTGGGGGTTGATTATCGTCTCAGACTATGGCCTACAACAGTTTGTGCATGAGTTGCTGGAGCATTCTCCACATTGAAGAACTGGTTTCCACCTTACTAGGAATGTGGAGAGGGGTATTGTAGTCTAGAATTTCCACCAAACGTTTTAAATTTTGACCATGATGCATAAAGATAGTACATTGATGACATAAGGTTGTAGCTATTAGTGTTGGACAATAGTGAGATGATAATAGAATTACATTTTATCAGTGACGTGTTTATTTCTCTTTTTCTAAGAAACAAAGCATAAATAATCTGAGTAATGGTTAATTGTTTGGTATGTGAAAACATTTTCTGAAGGACTGTTTTACGCTTCTGCTGCAGAGGTCTGACAGCAGTGTGGCTGAGCTGGCAAAGGCTGTTGTGGAAAAGAAGCAAGTTCCAGATATTATAGGTTTGTTATGCTTTGTGTCTGTATGCAGTTGAGCCATGAAGTTTATGATGGAATCGCATATTTGTATGCTCATTCTGAGTATATGAACAAAGAAGATTTCCTTGATTCTGACCGTTGAGGTATTCTGGCAGTAAACAATGCTGGTACAATAAACAAGAATAACAAGGCATGGAATGTTCCAGCGGAAGATTTTGATATGGTGGTCGATACAAATATCAAGGGAACAGCAAATGTGCTTCGCCATTTCGTACCACTTATGATAGAGAAGAGACATGGGATTATAATCAATCTATCCTCTGGTTGGGGAAGATCTGCTGCTGCAGAGGTCAGACAGAAAGCCATCAAATGCATTATAGTTGTTTCTTTCTGTTGAATCAAAATCCTCAGTTCATACTAAATTGCACATTGCCATTTCAGGTTGCTCCATATTGTGCTTCGAAGTGGGCAATTGAGGGCTTAACACGCTCGTTGGCTAAAGAGCTGCCTCCTGGATTGGCAGCCATTGCTCTTAGCCCTGGTGTCGTGAATACTGACATGCTTACTTCATGCTTTGGAAGCTCAGCCGCATTATATCAAACAACTGAAACATGGTAAACTTCCCTGCCTTATGTTTGTTTGACCTATTTACCTTATGTTATTCTACCTTGTCCACATATAGATAATAAACTTAGGATTCTGTTATTCACTGTTCATTGGCTGAGCTGGAAATAAAATCGGAACCAACGGAAGAGGGTTACTTGAGAAGGTAGTCAGATTGCAGACAGGGATGGGACACTACAATTACATAGCTAGTGTTAACACTTTAGCATGGTCGATTGACACATAAATAACCTTGATGGATCATCCTCCCTAGATAGTTCTGACCAGGATGATTTCATTGCTATACCTATTCCTTTCCAGTCCACCTTTATTGTTATAGAGAAGTCCTGTTGCCAGTGATTTCAAAGGTGCCTGTTCCACTCCAAATATGTCAGCACTTAGTCCAACTAAATATACTCAGTCATCTTCGACCTTGTATTGCAACATTTGCGCTTCCAGTGCCCTGTTTCTACAGTTCAACTACCATTTTTCCAGACCATTATGGAATAGCTAACCCCACTTTGTTTACTGTCCAAATGTGAAGTTTTTCTGTGTTAAAAAAATCCCTCGTATGTCCCATGACAAAGCACAGGTCTAAGGCCCGGCCCTGGTTGTGGTCATTCTCACATGGGCTACGGTGCCGCTGTTTATGGGTGGGGCTGGGGTTCGGGGGTTTTCTCAACCTGCGTGAGAAGGTCTTCTTCTTAATGCAATGCTCGAGGCCCCCCGAGGTTTTTTTTTTTCGTGACAGTTGCAGGGAAGCTTGATGTTGAGTAGCCTGCTATTATTTGCTAGATTTGATCTATCCTATTGCATTTGTCAGACTTGAAAACTCTGTATTGAGAAGTCTTGCCACTTCGAGCATCCTGTCTGTGGTCCTGTAATTAAATGATATCTGCTGCACATCCGGTAGATTTGTACGACCCATGTCCAATTGGGCATGTGGTGCACGGAGCATTGTCCCAAAACCCGCACAGACTAACCTCGGACCTAGTTTAGATTCACTCGTATCTGCCTCAATCCATGCACTTCGAGTACATCCAAACAAGCCCTCAGGGTTGTAACTCAACTGGATGGAGGACCCGTGCGTGTGGGCTTTTCCTAATTAAATTGGCATACGAGGCATAGAAGTTTGGACTATACTACTGAGCGTTTGCAAAGCATTGGCTTTGTGTGGCAAACAAATAGTATTAGGTTGTTTAGACATTGAATACAATGAACATTTGGCACTATGATCAGTTACCAGATTATTAATGAATGGATGTTGCTGTTTCAGGGCACCCAAGGCAGCTACAATGATACTGAGCCTTTCACTCGACGATAACGGTGCCTCTTTGACTGTATGAAGTGGTGAAATTTTGTGCTCAACTGATTGCTGATGGGATCCCTTGTAGCCTGACATGTAGATTTCTGCGAGATTATGGTGATGTAAAATAGTAGCGATAATGTGTGTCTGCACTCTGATGTCCCTAGCTGCTGTCTGAACGTTATTGTTTAGCATTACCACTGTGGCCTATGCATACGCTCTTCTTTCATTTGATGTTTTGTTGATGGGGGAGTAATATGGTGAGAAAGGTGCCGGGTGCCGGGCGGAGAGATAGAAGCAGGCCTTGCTTTGTTTCGGCGGCACTGCTAGCACCGGACATCCGGATGGAAGGTCTGTGTCCGAACACCCACGGCCGCACTCCGTTTTTCCGCGTCCACGGGCCCGCGCTGGTCGGATGTTGCTCGCCAGTGTCTGTGTCTCACGGCCACGTGGGAGCCTGCGTCGCCGAACGTTGCCCACGTTGCGTGCCTGCTGTGACCACTCGCGCTTCCTCTATGCTTTCCAACAATCAATACTCGTAAAACATTCACATGGAACATATGTAATATAAAAAAAAGACAAATGAAAATGAAACATATATATGAAATTCTTGAAAACCATTATAAACATATACAACATCTAGATAAAACACTTGCAACATATATGTGAAAACATATGCAACATCTAAATAAACACGCTTGTAACATACGTTTGAAAAACAGATGAAACATTGGAGACAGTCTATTGCAACATATGTGTACAACCATTACAACATATGCAACATCCTGATATACGTTTGCAATATCCGTATGAAACTCTTACAACATACCTCTAAAATATCTGAAACCTTTGAAATGTGAGCTTGCAACGTGCATCATATTCCTATGCGGCCTCCTCCGTCGTCTGCATTGGGTCGCCGCAGCCGTGGCAGCAAGCGAGCCCAGAGGGCATTCACACCAGGGCCTAACGCTTCTCCTAGTGCTGGCGGCGCCTGTCGGCGTTGTCTGGCCGGGGCGGGTGGCAGAGCAAGAGCAGCGGGCATGGGCAGCGAAGTAGCGGCAGGAGCAGCGAGACGGGCGCGCGGAGCAGCGGTAAGAGTAGCGGGGCGGGCACGCGGAGGAGCGGCAGGAGTAGCGGGGCGGGCGGTGGAGGAGTAGGAGCAGCGTGGGACGAGCGGCAGGAGCAACGAGAGGACGGGCGGTGGAGGAGAAGGAGGAACAACGTGAGGCAGGCGGCACGAGCAGCGCGAGGTGAAAGAGGACAGACGCAAGGTTTATTACGTCGGCTGGTCCGTAGACCCACGCGGGGCATCCAGACAGGACAGACACCCGTGTCCTATCATTTCGGTTGTTTCGGTGGTGTGCCGAACGAAATCCTCTAACTTCATGAACAGCGACTTCCTTCAGCAGTGAGCCAGTGACCTCATCTACGCCGTTCACTAGTCACGCACAGCGACTTCCTTCTGCAGTGATCTCATCTACGCCGTTCACTAGGATCCGACGGTGAACCTCTCAAAGCTCATCTAGCAGGCCTCGTGTCTTTTTTTCGGTTGAGAAACAGCAGGCCTCATGGGTGGGTCGCAACAGCCAGTCGAGCGGCCCATCTCAGTCCAAGTCCTCAGCAAGTCGTTTCTTCCCTTACGCCTTCGTCTTCATCGCGTGACCTCATGCATCGGCCTTCCTCTCCTCCTTGATGTCTGCCCCTGATGTCTTGGACTCTTGGAGCCTTGTGCGTTGTCGCCCCGGATGCCTACAGGTGCCTTGGGGTAATGGGGTGTTCCCTTGCTTGCCCGCCGCATGGTGTCATCCTTGACAGGAAGCATGGAGGATCAGATGATGTCGTGCTTGGACCGGGAGCATCTGAACTGTGCTAGCAATTATGCAGTAAATTGGAATACAGAGAATACATAGCATTGTGTGTTATAAATTGTGCTCTATTGTTATGGTATGGACTACAGAGAGTGCAAGTAGATGGTGCCTATGTCTATCATTCTAGTAGTATGGTTATCTGGTGCAACCTGAATGTATTTTGCAAGCGTGTATGAATGCCTTTTGCCACTTGAAAAACAGTTATGATAATTCATAAAAGCATTGTCTTATATAGCTGAACAACTTGAAAAATAGTTATGATAATTCATAAAAGCATTGTCTTATAGATGTTCAGAGACCACGTTCAGTTATTCATTATGCCACATTCAGTTATTTACTCATAACCACATTCAATTATTTACTCATAATAACCCCATTCAGTAATTTTGCCATATCCAGTTATTCATTTCGACAGTTCAGTGACCACATTCTCAAATATTTAGTCACAATATCACTTTACAATTTCATATATATTTACTCATAACCTCACTTCACAATCCCATCTTATCTCCATCTCTGAACCTAAACAAGCACACATTGCCTTTTCTCTGAACCTGAAGAAGCACCAATGGGTAAAAACTGCAGAATGTAGAACTGGTTCCTACTTCAATCCTTTCGTGTTCTCAAGATTAATCTATAAGCACCAGATGCACAAGAGCGTGAATCCCTTGATGAACCTGCGGAGCAGTGAGCCTCTGCCATCGTGATTTTAAGTTTAATAAATTTTAATATTATTAACAATATATAAATCTTAAATTTAATTAATTTTAATATGGCTAATCATATTAATCAGTCTTTTATTTTATTTATATACTTCAAGAATATATTTTTGTTTATTTGAATTCAGTAATTAATATATATTATCTTCAATTTTCTTATAATTTATATATTTAATTATTGAAGTATTGATTAAAACATTTTATTTTTGGTAGTTGTCTTTGTCCCTGGTGTTATGTAGCTATATTTCAAATCCCTTCATTCCATAATAATTTTATTATACTATAAAACTATTGATAAACAAATAGATATATGTTATATTCAAAATCAAGTAGGTATCTGGATTCGAATCTGAATCCGAGATATCCGTTTTGCATTAGTATCCCACAATATCCACATTCACATTGAAATTCGAATTAAAATGTGGTAAATAGAATCCGTATGGTGCGAATCCCATTCGAATCCATCCATAACGAGAGCGCAGTAGACGGCTGCTGTCTGGGCTTTGGATCGGCGCTTGGCGGGCAGCAGGCAGCAGGCTGTGGGCTCTGCAGATCCGCGTGTCGGCGGCAAGCAGCGATCGCCCCCGCTGCGCAGACTGCGCTTACGAAGGGGAGCCCTGCTCGTGCTCGGCGCAGGGATCCAATGAGCACATCCGGAGCGCGCACCACCACGCAGTGTACGCTGCTGCCCTGCTCCTCCTGAGCGCGATCCGCCGCGAGTTTTAATTGCCGGCCCGCCACCGCCAATGCTGCGCTCCTGCGCTGGCACATCGTCACAGGTACCTGCGCCAACAGGGATTCGGATTTGCAAATAACCCGCCTTGGCGCCTTGCATCTCGCATAGTCGCATGCAGACGGGCGATGGCGTCCGGGTTTCAGCCGATGCGCTGCGCTTCTTGGACTGGAGTCTGCACTGCGCCGTGCGCCCCAATTCAATGGCTTGGCTGGCAGCCCGGCCCGGCCGACCGGCAGTCATGAGGGGTCCGGGCTCGTGTACGCGCCGGCGTGCATGCATGGGCAGGGCAGTGGACCTGCGCCTGCGCTGCATGATTCTCCGGCAGGACGCCCGGCCGGCTTCTGTTCTCCTTCAGGACTCCTGCTATGTCCTATCACTACAATCCTTGGCAGTGTACGCGCCTGGAATCTTTGGCCTCGTTTAGATGCTAAAGTTTAGGCGTAAATTTTGTATAGTAAACGTCGCGTTACACTATAGTAATTTTATTTTTATTTGGTAATAATTGTCCAAACATTGATTAATTAGGCTTAAAATGTTCGTCTCGCAAAGTACAACAAAACTGTACAATTAGGTTTCTATTTCATCTATATTTAGTACTCTATATATGTGCCGGTATTTTAATGTGACGGGAAATAGAAAGTCTGCAGAGTAAATTTGGTGGCCAAACTTTGGTCTAAACATAGCCTTTCAGTGGTAACGTTAGCTGCCGTCAGGTTGCACCGGCGCCAGGTTGTGTTGGCTTTCTTATTTTTCCTTTTTTTCACTATCTTATATCAACTGTTTTTTTTCTTTTTTAGTATGAGAGTTTCTGTTCAAATTTCTTGCGATAATGCTGTGGACAGGACTTCTGTCCGTCTCCGTCCGCGCGGACGCTTTGATTGCTAGCTTGTGGACCGGCCTAGGCAACTGGCCACTCATCTCCACCTCTCGTAACTCAAAAAAAAAAAAAGAATCGCCATTTCCTCATCTGACCATCGCGGCTGGCTCCATCGCCGCCACACGTCCGCTCTACTGCCGCATCCTGCGTGCGCAGCCGCTCCACCTCCACATCTTGCCCGTGCGGCCGCTCCACAGGCGCATCCTGGCCGTGTGGCCAACTCCATCGGCATCCACCTGCCTCGCCCGCTCCATCGCGCCGCCTGTCTTCCCCACTCCGTCTCCACCGCATGCCCACTTGCACCACGGCATCCGACCACAGTGGCCCCTCCATCGCGCCACCCGCCTACCCTAACCCTAGCGGCCGGTTACCTGCCAGGTTTTGCCTGTTTTCGGTGGCAGCTCGCACCAGTAGCTACTACCTTCGCTCTCCCTCTCCACGGCTGCCGCACCGCATGCTCCCTTCGTGACGGTTTTCACCGGAGCGGCGAACTCTACACTGACGAACTCCACGTGCCGATGAGCCTCTATTCCCAAGCAGTAAGGAGATATTGCGCTGAAAGCGCAAGTTGCAAATGTATGTTTCACGTGTTAGATGTTTCAGAGGTATGTTGCAAGTGTTTTATATTGGTGTTGCAAAAATAGATCGGGATATTGCACATGCTGCAATGACTATACATGTATGTTTCAAGTGTATGTTCCAACTATTTCATCTGTTTCAGACACATGTTGCAAATGTTTCATCTGGATGTGGCAAAAGTAGATCTGAATGTAGCATATACATACATGTTGCAAGCATATGTTTCAAGTGTTTTCGGTTGCTTCAAACGTATGTTTCAAGTGTTTCATCTGAATGTTGCATATATTTTTGCAATGGTTACACATGTGTTTTTCCTGGTGTTTCAAACATATGTTGCAAGTGTTTCAGCTATTTCAGACGTATGTTGCTAGTGTTTCATCTAAATGTTGCAAAAATAAATCGGGTGTTGTACATGTTGCAATGGGACCTACAACTATTGAGGCGTCGTGCATGCGCGTGGGAAGCAGAGGGATGGAGCGCGGTGCAGCGGCGAGCGTAGAAAGTCCTAGAGGGGGATGGCGGCAGGGGCGCAGGCAGTCCCCGCCTGTGCATGCAACAGGGTACGGGCGCAAGCAATAGGGCGCAGGCGTGGGCGCGGACGGTCCCCCTTGTGCATGCAACAAGCATGTAACAATCGTTTTCTATTGACGGGTGGAATCATATATCGTTTTCTATTGATGAGTGGAATCATATAACGTTATAGGCTGGGTAGGAGTTGCGTCCGGACGCCTCCTCGGGCAGGATATCCGGGCGTTAGCATCTCCCAATTTCTTGTGCACCGCTCCCTCCTTCTATGTAAGTTATATACTGTGTGCTAGGGGAAAGTCTTACAAAGTAAACTTTAGTCCATAACTTCTCTTAAAATAAATTGTCAATAGCTACAAAAAATCAGTATTGTCTTAAAGCCATTTTGAATTAAAACTATTGATGCAATTTATATACACTAAACACGCATATAATTTTACTAGTTGTCTATAGTCTAACTTTTCAATAGTCTGAATATGCCTTACATTGATAGACAGAGAGAACACTAAAAGTTCGAGGGACAACCCCTGTCATTTTGCTTAAGGAACAAGAGTTTTCATCCAAATGGAGGCTACTTTGCCCCGCCTCATTTCAAGGCCAACTAATCATAGTTCAAGCTCGAATTGGGTAGAATATATAGTCTTGGATATCTAATTTGTTAAAGTATATATATAGCAAGAACTCAGAAGAATCTAGATAAATATTTTTTCCTTGAATATGTAAAAGGCTCGCGCATCGTTATACTTAAAGTAGAATAATTTGACCTTACAAACGATATGCTTCTGATCGAGCACCCTAGGGGTAGTGGGGGAGGGGGCTAAGGGTTTGGCTCTCAGCCACAAATTGCCACAACTAGCATTAGATAAGTGTGGCAAGCCACAAAAGGGGTGGCTAGAAAATTGAAAGCAATATTTTGCGATGCTTAAAAGAATACTGTAACACTTTTTTTTTTACTTTATATGATATGACGTGGGGCTCAAAAAAGTCTTGCTTAAGTTTAGTTTTTAACCAAACACTTATTAGCTTGGGCAAACTTCCTTAAGATGAAGTGTGGTAAAGTGAGGCTAGCCACCAAACACTCCCCGAGAGTCTACGAGCGACTCCTAGTGTACATATACGAGCTAGGCTATTAGCTCATGGATCAAACAAAGGTCCGTAGCACCAGCTTCTATCCATTGATCTAGTTCATGCCATGCGCATTCTTGAAGAATGTTTGAGATCCAACTCACTGCGTACTATACAACATTCGAGGCTTAGAATCGGTACTATCTCTAAATCCTAATCCCACAACCCTTCTTAGAATCGGTACTATTTCTAGTTTGGTTTTAGCTTCACAAGCCGTTTTCGTGTATGCACATTTGGCGGAGCTTTTGATTAAGCCGATGGAGAAGTCCCAACAAAATTCCTGCCAAATATGACCTTAACCTCTGTTCCATATAATATTAAGAGGGCAGAGGCTAGGGTACCCTCTGGCTTCTTGACTAAAGCTTAACTAGGGGACCAGATTCTAGTCTGGCCAGTGACGTCCCTCACATCCCAGCGAGCCAAAGATGACCTTAACCTCTGTTCCATGTAATATTTATTATCTACTTCATGCCCATCGTTTTTCCCTGTAGCTTTATATATATATATATATATATATATAATACTATTTGGTGTCATAGAAGATTTTCCTTTTTCCTATAAAGTTTGTAAAACTTAAGATACTTTGACTTTAGGTGATTCTAGAAATTGATTTATTTTGGAATTGAGGTAATATTATTTGTTAGGATTTGCGATGTGCCAAAGGGTGCTTAGTCCAGTTGGCTAAGTCACTCAAGCGGCACTCCACAGGTCCTGAGTTCGACTCCCCGTGGGAGCGAATTTTAGGCTGCGGTTAACAAAATCTCCTCGCTCGCCCCAGGTGCCAAAGCACAGGTATGGAGATCAGCCCATCTCACGGGTAACGCCTCACTGTGTCTAGATGGGGTGAGGGTTGGGGGTTTTCTCGCCGGGTGAGAAGGCGACATCTCCTTTAAAAGCTGCGGCGGCAGTCTTAACCGCCCCGGTCGAGTTTTTAGGATTTGGGAAGTGTGCTCTTGAGGGGGAAAGTATGAAAAGAATGATTTTCACCTGCTACTAGGAACCTCATGCATGTAGCCATTCATTTGCTCGTCGCTTCCGTATCAAATTATAAGTCATTCTAACTTTATTAGAGAGTCAAAAAATTTCAATTTTAATCAAATTTATATAATAAAATAATAATATTTATGATACTAAATAAGTATAGTTAGATTCTTCGTTAATTATATTTTTATAGTTTACTTATTTAATGTCATAAATCTTTGTTATTCTCTCTATAATTTTGGTTAAATTTGAGATGTTTTGACTCTCCCAAAAAAGTTAAAATGACTTATAATTTAGAATTCAGTGAGTGGAAGATTACAGTGATATATAATTATATATAGTGCTGAAGTTTGAACTGTTAAATCAATCACACGACCAACATGTGTACGTATACTTGCTTGACAAAGTTTTTACTAGTGTTGACGTGACTGGAATGGTGTGTAATCGTGGAATTAGCATAATTTTTCCTTTCCGTCTAAGATTATTCTGGCGTCATATATATCCTGGTCAACTGACGCAGCGTGACTGTGTGAGGCTAAGAGCAGAGGCAGAGCAGGTGAACGTCTGCGGCCACCCAGCATAAGAAATGGCAGAGAAGCTGTCTGTCTATGGACAATTGCATCAGCAGATCAAGTCGATATCTTGATTAACAGGGACATTAGATACCCTCTCTTATCATGCATTTATATAATAATAACGGGCAAAAGGATACCATATCATATCGCCATCAGCCATCAGCTTATCGGCTATCGCGCTTGGTTATTCTCCCATCCATCCAAGGATTTTTTCTTTTATATTTTAATTCTTTTTTATTCAATATTTTAAAAATAATCTTACCTAAAAATTATTTTCAGATTTGGCGCGACCAAATAACGTTGTCACGTCACATGCATTGGAGCGGCAAAGTCCGTCATGTTAAATGACGTTTTCGACGTGGAAAACACTGTCACGTCTGGCGTGACAGTGTTCTATCGCGCCACCGAGAGTGGCGTGACAAGACAATACGTTCGAAAAATCATAACTCCTTCATACGATGTCGGATGAAGATGAACTTTATATGAAAATTGTAGCCCTCAATGAGGTCTACAACTTTGTAGTTTTGAGTTTTTTCATTTGAGGACGTTAAGATGCTCAAAAAATTAATAATAAATTTTAGGACCATAATAACTGCGTACAAGTGCTTGTCGCATTAGAAAAATAATAGCGTTTTTGTATGGCGTCAAATAAATATACTTTCTACATAAAAGTTGTAGCCCTCAATGAGATCTACAACTTTATAGTTTTGAGTTTTTGTATTTGAGATAGTTAAAATGCATGAAAAAATATTATAAAATTTCAGCAGTATAATAACCGTTTATTAGCGTTTGTCACATTAGAAAAATGATATCGTTTTTATATGATGTCAAATGAAAATACATTTTATATTAAAGTTGTAGCCCCTAGTGAGAGTTACAACTTTATACTTTTGAGTTTTCATATTTGAGGTCGTTAACATGCTCAAAAGGTAATATAAAGTTCTAGCAGCATATTCGATGCTGAAATTTTAGATTATTTTTTTCGCATCTTAACCATTCCAAATGGGAAAACTCAAAACTATAAATTTATAGACCTCTCTAAGGGCTACAACTTTGGTATAAAATATATTTTTATTTGACATCATATAAAAACGATATCATTTTTCTAATGCGATAAACGGTAATACACAATTATTATACTGCTGAAATTTTATATTATTTTTTGGTGCATTTTAACTATTTCAAATGCAAAAACTCAAAACTACAAAGTTGTAGATTCCATTGAAGGCTACAACTTTTATGTAGAAAGTATCTTTATTTGACGCCATACAAAAACATTATTATTTTTCTAATGCGACGAGCACTTGTACGCGGTTAATATGGTCCTGAAATTTATTATTAATTTTTTGAGCATCTTAACGTCCTCAAATGAAAAAATTCAAAACTACAAAGTTATAGATCTCATCGAGGGCTATAATTTTCATATAAAGTTCATCTTAATCCGACATCGTATGAAGGAGTTATGATTTTTCGAACATTTTGTCTTGTCACGCCACTCCCGGTGGCGCGACAGAACAATACTGTCACGCCAGCGGGAGTGGCGTGACAGTGTTTTCCACGTCGAAAACGCCGTCTAACGTGACAGATTTTGCCGCGCTAATGCATGTGGCGCGACAATGCTATTTGGTCGCGCCAGCACCGTTGGCGTGACCAAAAGGATCAGATCTGGAAATATTTTTTAGATGACATTATTTTTAAAATATTGAATAAAAAAGAATTAAAATATTAAAATCCTCCTCCATGCAACCAAACGAAACGACGGGCAGTGCAGGAACCGGACCCGCACTAGCTGTTACTGTTAAATTAGGACCTCCAACTAACGCCAAACAAACAATAACAATCTAGCTAAAAAAAAAAAGAAACAGCTGGTGAAATTTGAAATGAAATATAGGGATCGATCGGAGCGAGGAAGAACTGATCGATGGCTCCTCATGCCTGGATTACAGCGAAAATTCAACTGAAAGCCTGCAGCAGCCTTAGTAGTTACACTAATAATACTGCATCGATCGGTTTCAGATCCTCATCATGCAGACCACAGGGAGAGGACGGAGCCATTATTGGACCATCTGTGGAGGAGCTCGCTCAGGCACAGCACCGCGTACGCGAGCAGCACGAACTTGAAGAGGAACTGCAAGTAGTGCGAGACTTCAATGCTGGAGGCATTCAGCACCTGGGGGGCATCATGAGTAATTGTAATTTATAAGCTGTAAGCTGGCTGTTCTTGTGAAGGAGCAGAAAGAAATGAAGGTAGCCATATATACCATAGTTAATCCTGTCAGTTGTGATCTGTTCCCAGGCTTGGCCATCTGATTCTGATCGGATCGCAGCTTTCTGCTGCTGCTGAAGCTCTCGCACTGATGGGCGTCCGCGCCGGCATCGTCCTTGGGTGGTCTAGCAGCGTTGGAGCAGTTGCGCAGGCGCTGCACGTCCTTGGTCTTGAGGGGCTTGAGGATGAAATCCTCGGCACCAGCTGTTAAGCATCTGCATTATCCATCCATCCATCCATCCATCCATCAAGCAAGAGTTGAAAGAGGTCAGAGGTGGTGGGCCTGTTAGTGCTGATGATGTGCAATGCAAATCTACTCCTTAAAGCCTTTCGTTTTTGAAAAGGCGCGCAAATCTAAATCCTGCTGGCTTTCAGAAAGGGCCTAAACTGATTAAACCATGCACAGAACACAGCCAGAGAGCAAAAGTGGCTTTCGTTCGCATGTATATGTAATGTAACGAACGGCATCTGCTTTGCCTTTGCGCGGTGACATGATGAGGCCGGGGAAAGGGGAAGAAGGGGGATTTGGGTCGTCCATCACCTGCTGATCCTCTGGGGCTCGTTCTCCGACGACATCACCACCACCGGGATCGGATTAGGGGAGCTCAACGCCTGACAGTTCACAGTTGGTCCAACAATTCTTTCAGTTTCATTTCATTTTAGGATGAGTTTGAAGTCTGCAAGAAGATTAACTACCTTGATGGCCTTGAGCAGGTCGTAGCCAGTCATCTCCGGCATGCAGTAGTCAGTGAGCACGATGTCAACGGTTAGCTCCTGCAAAACGATTCTTATCTCAGACAGAGGGCCTTCATCATATTCATATAGGACAGGAGCAGAAGTATGTCCTACCTCCGTCCCGAAAAGAATACAACTACGGGTTGCGTGCCACGAAAAGTTGTTCATGTTTGATCAAGTTTCTAGTGAATAATATTCACATTTATAACTTTAAATTAATTTATTATGAAAATACATTTCGTAATTAATCTAATGGTATTTATTTGGTATTATAAACATTGATACTTTTTTTATCTATAATTGGTCAAACTTAAGGTACTAAAACGTGATACTGTGCTAGAATTGCATTCTTTCTGGGACGGAGGTAGTATGTTTCTGCTTGCACTTGCAGTCAAAGATTTCATCACATCATACTACACTGCTTGCACTTATCAGAGCAGAGTCATTTTTCTCCCCCAGGAAATATTAACGCACTTGTCTAAGGCCCGTTTGGGTTGGGTGTTAAAGTTTAATAAACACTGTAGCACTTTCGTCTTATTTGACAAAAAAATTTCAATCTTGGACTAATTAGGCTTAATAGATTCGTCTCGTAAATTACTCCTAATCTGTGCCGACATGCATACAATTAGTCTACATTTAGTACTCCATGTATTTGAGGAAACATTGATATAATGAGAGTTAAACTTTAACTCCTCCGAACCAAACAGGGCCTAGATCAGTACGCGAGTAATGACTAATGAAGACTGAAGAGACCTTTCTTCAACGCTTTTTGAACAGAGGAGGGACCGGATCGCGCGCAGCTGTATCCATCCCATCCGCATCCCCATGGAAAATCTTGCCGATCAGGTAAAAATCTGTAGTACTCCGTATGTTTTACTAGTCCTAGCGTTCATTAATTCGTTCAAAGTCCCCCAAAGCGGAAAACAGAGAATTACTCCACGTAGCGTCATCTATCAAGAGAGAAGAGACAGCTTGGCATCTGCCGATATGTACGGAGGTCTACGATTGGGCCGGCGAGTACATGAGACTGGTCGTTTGGGTGGAGGTGTACTCACTTTAGCATGAGCGGGAGATGAATCCAGGCTCTCTTGTCCCATCAGCCGGAGATGCTCCATTGCCTTCTTGCCGCTGTCGACGGCGGTAACTGAATCAACAAAGGAAAGCAACGAAACCCAGGTCTTATTTCCCACTGCAATTCAATTGTGTTTCTTCTTCTATATATATATATATATATATATATATATATATATATATATATATATATATATATATATATATATATATATATATATATATATATATATATATATATATATATATATATATATATATATACAGTAATGAGCAACTGACAGACGAAGGGATGGATGAAGATTGATCATACCATACCATGCAGTGTTAAAGCAAGGTCAAAACTCAAAATAGTAGGACAATAGGTTTGCAGTGCAGTTGATAATATAATACATAGATATTCCCGGATCAGAGTGATCGTGAAGCAACCATGTGCCATGCACGAAGATGATCACGGCCGCCGTCCGCCGAGACGGGGGTCATCAGGAGCGGCAGGGAGGAATGGAATGGGCGGACGGAAACAAGGGAGCCGAGCAGGCGAAAGCAAGGCGCAGGAGCTGACCGTGGAATGGCGCGGCGCCGCCCTTGTGGTTCCGGAGCAGCAGCTCCGCGACCTTGCGGTCGATGGGGGAGTCGTCCACCACCAGCACCCTCACCGCCGGCGCCGCCGCCGCCTTCCCTTCTCCTTCTCCTCCTGCTCCCATCCTCTTCCCTCCAGGCCCAGGCGCGCGCCTCGCCTCGTCTTTCTTCTGCTCTTGTGGACGGTGTGATGGTGGGAAGCAGCGAACCAAAGGCGAGACGACGGGACGGTCCAGCCCAGGAACAACCGCGGGGGGGCTTCGACCAGTAAATAAGGGGGTGGTGAGCGATGAGAGAGAAGGAAGGAGGCTCTCCGTGCCCGGGTCACAGTCTCCTCACAGTGCAGGCCTGCAAAGAGAGAGAGAGAGAGAGGAATGGAGGGAGACAGACAGGGCGCTGCGCTCTCCTCTGAACCCGCGGATGCGGAGCAGAGCAGCCAGAGGGAGAAGAGAGACGCAACGCAAGGCAAGGCAAGGCAGCAGAACAGAGGAGGAGCCGAGGGGGAGACGAAGGGAAAGGGTGGGGCCCGCGTGGGGGTGGGAGGGTGGTGGGCCCGCGGGAATGCTTTCCTCCGGATTTGCATGTCGGGGGGGATCTCTCTCCACACGCACACTCTCTCTCTCTCTCCTCTCTTTTCATTTCTCTTTTTTTGCCGAGCCGAAAACAAAACCAAATCAAAAGGCGGGAGTACTCTGATTAATAATGGTAAATGATGAGTTTCGTGAGATGGTAGGACTTGGACAGTGATTTGGTTTTAATTGCAGATACGCTACCAGATCACGAGTCCAAAGCTGGTGGGCCACACCCACACGGCACACGGTGACAGGGAAACGCTGGATTTACTCATCAATGTGCCTCCAGCAGCCTCCACACATGTACGTACGAGTATTTCAGTGTAACTACTAGTACTGCACTAATGTAGTTTGATGTCGTGCGGACTGTTTTTTCGAGTTTCAAAAAAAAAAGTGACGTAATCGAAATCTCGTATCGTGATATGGAAGATTTATTTTGCTGGATAATTTTAAGAGCCTAGAAGAGCAGCCCAGGAGCAGCCGCAATCACCCATAGAAAATCAGTTCAGTTTCGGTTTCAGTTCCATGGTGTTTTTTTTTGACAACAAGTTCCATGGTGTTGAAAAAGTTGGGTGCACGTACTACCAAGTATTGCATTAGTTGGTGGGTGGTGGCGCAGCACAGGTTTGCCCGGCAAAACTCTGCCCAAAGGCACCCGCGCACCATGGCGCCCGGCAAACAGAACCTGCAGCCGTCCATCCGGGGCATCGGACGGCCCGGATCAGCGGGCGGCGACGGGGTGCGTCACCCTCGCGACGCCAGTGGCCAGATTATTATTCCTCTATTTCGGGAGGAACCAGATCGCCGAGATCTCCCCGGCCCCACCTGTCACAGCCTAAGTCTGTAGCTGTCGACGGCATCTTTCGTCTCATGGTGGAACTGGACTGTGACACAAGCTGCCAGGTGGAGCTTAGGAAATGGCTTTGCGCACATGCCAACCGGTGGTAAACAACGGTAAGTTGAAGTTTTGGTTGAATTTTGAATATATTCAAGAACATTGCTACTTATCTATCAACACATTTCTTAGAAATAAATCTATCAAATTTCTCACCGCTGGATGCGAAATTCCTAGATCATCTCGTCCTAGCCTTATCTTCTTCTCCTTCCTCCCATACACGTCCTGCAGTGGCCCTCCATCCCCTATGCTCCAGTGCCGTGGCCCCCCATCCCCTCGTCTCCTCCCTCGTCCACTCCACCTCCGGCCTCGTCGTCCTCTCCGCCTTTGGCCTATATCCCCGCCGTCTGCAACAGCCACCATAGCCTCAGGATCCATCTCCAGCACCGGCGGCGCCCCTTCGGCCAACAACATCTCG
Source organism: Saccharum hybrid cultivar R570 (assembly GCA_038087645.1). NCBI lineage: Eukaryota > Viridiplantae > Streptophyta > Magnoliopsida > Poales > Poaceae > Saccharum > Saccharum hybrid cultivar. Next base: position 30,045 of record JAQSUU010000191.1, on the reverse strand, counting down.
CCGTCCCGCCTACCTCTCGTCAAAGTTGATGGAGATCTTCAGAGGTGAAGGAGAAAAAGTGTAGCATGAATCTCCATGTCGAATCCAGCGGTGAGAAAATTAACATATTTTCTTCCCAAAAAAATATGTTGACAAGATAAACAATAATTCTTTATTTTCATTCATAGCATGAAACAACGAGCCCTCATTCTACCCGTAAAGTTTCCGAGGTCATTGACTCGTTGGGAGTGGGTGATCAAGGAAGATCACAACAAGATCTAACTATAATCAAAAGATAGGCAAATCTTCATCTAGATCCATGGCCAAAGCCAAAAACAAAAAGGTGTGAAAACTTAGACTCTGAATTTGACATCTTCCTTTTTCGAAGATAAAACTTGCATCAACTTTTTTACACTACTAGTTGTTTGTCATGTACAAGAATTTTTCCTTTGCTGTGATGCTTTGTCGCTGGCTTAGCATAGCACATGGGAGCTCCCTTGAGCTTTTATCCACCCCTCGTTGAATCATAGGGGTCGCATATATCCCCCATATCTTTTGATGGCAATTGTTTTTGGTTTAGGAGATCCTCGTGTATCGTCAACAGAATAAAGAAATGGTATGATTGGATGGAAATCTCCCCCAAATCCCAACCGTTCACTTTAAAAATCTGCAGCTTGGCCTTGCTTCGGACAAGCAAAGCTCGTAGAATATTGCGCCCGGAGAAGTTTCTCCTCCTTTTCGCTTCTTGGGAAAGAAAGTGGTTGGCTCTAATCAGACCCATGACTTGATGTTACATAAATGCAATATATACTACTCCCTCGTTCCCAAATTATAAGTCGCTTTGACTTTTTTTTATCCATTCTATGTATCTAGACATAATATTATATCTAGATGTATAGCAAAATAGATGTATCAAAAAAGTCAAAGCGACTTATAATTTGAAATGGAGGGAGTACATCACAAGCCTTTCTAATTTGTTCCTTGGCTGCCTCTCTTGCTTTTTCTTCACTCCAGTCAGATTGACCGACCCAAGAGGAAACTGGAGGGGCCACGGCCCCTATAGAAATTTATTATAACGAACCAAAAACGAGTTCAAAACAAGGAAAAACAAAGAAATACAGGGAAAACAAAGGAGTAGAGGGGAATATCCCAAGTCAAGTCAGTACCAAATTGAAAATTCAGTCACAGTATTATTCGCACTAGTTTGCTCCAACACAATATAATTTTCCTTTAACTCCATCCATCTCATAATACATAATTTTTTAAAATTTTGTCTAAATAATAATATTCTACAAAAACATGGAACACAATCTTCTACAAGTAATGATGAAGCTAATCACGAGTACATATAAATGACAACTGCCAAATGAGTAAATACACGAGCAATCCTTAAACTTATCTCATGGTGTCAATCGGATCCTTAAATTCTTAAAATGTATTTTTAAATAACCAAATTTGTCTTGAGATGTCATCTAGGTCTAGAACTCACAAAAATTTTATTTTCATGCCCTTGAACTTGCTGCACTATGTCATCTAGGTCTAAATGAGCTCTAACTAGCCAACATGTTGGTCTCTCTAGCACTCCCTACACACTCTCCCTCTATACGCTTTGCAATCTAGTGTGACGTCGCATCACAGTCGTTAACTTTCCATCCCAAACCATGTCTTCGTCATCCTGCACATCAAAGACCAAGACATCAGTAGCGGTGGCAACAAGGCCAAAGTGAGTGCTCCTTAAACAGAAGTAAACGACAATTGCTTGCCATTAAGTTCCTGCCCTAGTCAAGAATGAGGTGTGGATCCAATCATTGTGAAATGTGGCGTCATGACGTGAAGTATACATTTTGAAAGCTTGGGACCTGGACGAAGACAAGGTTGAGGACTTAAAAATGCATTTTAAGAGTTTGTGTGAATAATGCTTCAGGACAAGGCAAGTCCGAGGATCCAAAAATACATTTTAAGAGTTTGTGTGAATAATGCCCCGAGCTGAGTTCCAGAACCATCCATGTATTTTACTCCTGCCAGATCTAGGAGACCGATTCCGAAATGGAGATCCATGTATTTTATACTGTCCTCATTTGTGAAATTAAATAATAATATGGAATTCCTTTTGTCGTCCAAACATACCCTCTTGCGTCTTGACAGACATGTGCATCCCTGATTAAGTGAGCTGAGGGCATGTTTCAGCCACTATTCACTCAAGGCAGAAAAGAGAGAGAAAAAAAAAGAAAAGGAATTCGGAGGGAGAGAGACCGAGAGAGAGCGCTCGGAATATATGCATGTATGTCCGGCGATGCGCCGGCAACTGCATCTCCGTCGGACCATCACAATTGACAAGTGAACAGTCGTGTTTCAGCCTCAGCCCCACGCCCTCCCGCTTTTCGGTCTACATGATCGAGCAGCTGCAGCGCCTCCTGCCCCAGTGCGTCACCGCTCCACGTACGACTCTCAATCAAGACGGGGGGAATAATTCGAGGGCAGGACAGCAGGTCGGGTCCCATGGAGATCTCCATCCACCAAACACAACAGTCTCCTCTGCCACTCTGCTACATGCATCAACAGTGGACAGGGCAGGTGGCCAATTTGCCCATGGGCCCATTTGCCTGTGGCCATGGCCTCCAAGAATTCATATCGTACTACCATGAGTCCATGAGGCAGGGCGGAGACGGGATCTTGCTCACTTTCTCACTTTGACACTTTCTCACTCATCATCATAGAACTGATCATAGATCAGTTGGCTCAGTTCCTCGTGGGGGAATCTGCCAATCTAGATTCAAGTCTTCGACTTGGCACGAGTGCTCGTATTTTTCTGGATTTATTTCAGGGTTTAACGGCGCTATGCTTTCAATGGTAGATGACGTCTCCGTTGACAGCAAGACGCCTATGGTGATTTCGTGAATCTCGAGATCTGTCGGTTCAGTCCTTCGGAGGTGCTCATAAGGGTACGGTTTACGTGTGTGTTCATATGGGGTGAGGGTGCGTGCTTGTTGGGTTGTACTGTGTAATTTAAAAAAAAAATAATAACGAGCTAGTATGCCTGTGACTCCTGAAACTTTTTTTTTGTGTGCCCGGGTGCGTGTGCGTTGACAGCGTAATGTGAAAGTAAATGTGCAAATGAGCTAATATATATGGCTCGTTATCACCATAATCTTCCGGATTTCCTCTGGCGATATGCGATAGCTGCAGCTGTCGTCTCCACCAACGGTAAGCGCGCGTGTGCTTTTTTACATACATACATTCACTTGTTCGGCATGAAATTTCACTTTCTTCAGTGACATGATGAACACTATCCTCGACTTTAGAATTGGTCCTTAGATTATGGTCTTATGGAAAGCATAAAAGCGACGAAGTTGACGCGTGGATTATCAGATCCTTTTCTCCCCTCACTTAAGCTTGCTCTGTGTTAGTTTCGTTCTCTGGTAAGCAACAAATTATGTGTGAGGCAGAAACTAATTCAACCTTTTTTGTTCTGTTCTGTGCTTAGGGGGCACATTTGTGCATATCATCACATAAGGCCTGCTCCCAAAGGAGAACGGTGAACACTAAAGATGCATGATAAGTCGGAAAGAAACCAAAGGCACGATAAAAGTTGCTTGGAGATCTAATCAATTGACCAAAGCGAAAGATTTCCAATTGACCTTCTCAAGTAGAAACAGGCAGCACGGTGGAATGATGAGAACCCTTTCGGTTTCGACAGCGAATACTCATGAAAAATTCAAAAAAAAAACTAACCGCATATATTGATTGTTGTACAACGCCTCTCAAGTTTTAGGGTCAGTTTGGTTAAACTCTAAGCCGTGAAAAAGTTGTTTTAAACTATGAGTATAGCCGTGAGCTATGTGTTATAAAGAAGTTGTAAGATGTTTGGTTGAAACTACCAACTCTTTCTCCACCTTAAAAGAGTTAGGATACATCTCTCTATTTTCAGCCATTTAGAAACTCAAAAGGCCAAAATCAAAAGCAGGTTCTAAGGTGCTGCAAAAAAAAGTGTATTATGCGAAAGCAGCTGCTTCTAAAAAGGCAGCTTTAGGTTTCACCCCTTTGGTTGGCACTCTTCTTTTGAACAGTCAAATCACTTTTTTTAGAAGCTGAACCAAACACAGCATCCATGTCACATTCCACATGTCACGACATTAAAAAGGAGAAACTTGCTTTGAAGTTCAATCTTTTTCTGCACCTTTACCTCCCTATTAGCATTTACCGAAATTACTGGATTTTATTGATATTTTTGATGAATCTGCTTCTATATGTAATATTTTTAGATGACTCATGTTTAGGTTGGATTCCAGGTTTCCGCTTGGTACAGTATACCCTTTCCTAAATGTAAACCAACTCATCTCACTCATGCTTTTCTTTTAGTAAAACCGCATCCATGCGCGCCTCTCACACACGGGCACTAAAGAGAGAATCATACATATAAAAAAACGTTGCTTGCATATCAAACTGTATCTTGTAGCTTTACAGAAAGAAATGGCGCAGTAGATTTGGAGGTGAGATAAAGGGCGAACCAGCTCAGAAAAAGGATAACATTTGGAAAGTTTCTTCTCAGATTACACTAAGATTGGTGATAGATATTTTTCCATAAAGAAGTCAGTTAACTGAAAACCTTAAACATACGACAATTGTCAATTCACCTTGCGAACAATTACCTTGCGGCACTAATTGGGGGTGAATCCATCCTGGCCTGGTGGGAATCGTGGCGACTTCGTTGGAATGGAGACAAGAGGAAAGGAGCGGACTCCCTTTTCACGCTGATGGCATGGGTGTTATTGGTCATCCAAAACATAGCCAACCAGTGGATAGAGACAGGGGCCTCCAACCTGGTCGTCTAGTACGTGAGTAGTCGGTTTGGTGCATTTGCAGGGAGGTTGTGCTTAATGTAAAATCATCCCCTCCCATGTACGTCTTTGGCGATGTAAAAACTCATTCTTAAATACAAAGATATGCGTCCTTTTTGCGTATTCAAGAAAAAAACCATTATTTTATCTTATAGTGTTGTTCCCTCACAGTTTAACCACTAACTAATCATAGGATTTCTCTGCACTAACGGAGGTTGAAGTGGCAAGACGCCAAGCTCGAATATGAGAGCAATCAATATTCAGCTTCCTTGGCGCCAAAAAAAAAGCAGGATTTGAAATAAACAAATTATCACTGAAAACATATATTGGAGACAAAGGAGGAGGTGTATATGAGAATTGTTGACATCTAGGAACCTAAGGGTGTATTTGTTTTGAGGACAAGTGTGGATGTAATATGACCATCCATGGATTTCGGAATATGGATATCTATGCTGCCTGTTTGTTTAGATGGATGAAACGAGCAATTTTTCTGTTTGGTTGGATAGATGAGAGAGGATGGGAAGAGAATAGTTGACTAATTATATTTTAAAAATAGCAACTAATTAGACATTAATAAAAATACACTGACACTAATTTTGTCATGATAATCACTAATTAAAAATAAACTATGTTAATAAGCACCACCACTATCCTAATTGGTGCACAAAATGTGCGTGAATCAACATGTTAGCACTTACCAAAACTAATATTGCCATCATAATTACTAATTAATAATATAACATACTTGTCGGGTACCACAATTAGGGGTACCCAAATTGTGATGGAAAATCACCCGGCCTCCCCATTTAAGGAGAAAGATCAACAAAAGAGAGACGGACTAAACTCCACCTTACTGGGCCTCCAGCAAGACATGTGAGCGAACCAGCCCATCTCCCCACTTCATCCAATGCCTCACTCAGAGGGGTCTCCAAACACCTCTAATTCGCCCGATGCCTCCACCCTGGGGTCTCGGACACAGGCTGACCCCCGGCAACATCACCGCCTCGCCCGAGCCCCAGAGACAGCATTGTCCGTCTCCGACTCGTCCGAGACCGGCCTCTGACGCCGCTCCCCCATTGGCGCGCTCGAGACCCCCTGTGACGTCACCCACGTTCTTGCGTCTACCCAACCGAACAAGCCGGGAATGACCGGGGTTAAATCACCACGCCATCGACTGCAACAGGCATGAGAAAGAGCTGCTGACCACTATGCCACCCATACTGCCACTATACACACAATTCGTGCCTGTATAGTGTACGGAACAACTGCCCTGGGCCACTATTCCCACGATTAGGATAAGATCGCGCCGCACTTCCCGCCTCCGAGGCCTCGGCCCTCTACGCCAGTCAAACTACAAGGACAAATACGCCACGCTGGCTACAGGACCAGATATGATAAGGCACGTCGCTACAATCCCAAAAGACAGAAATCACTCCTTCAACAGTGGCACATGTACCAGAACACGTAGAAGCAGTGTCAGAAGTACCGACGCCATGCCTCCACAGTGCAGACCACGCCGCCACCGGATAAGACCCTTCCGAGGCCTCTAGGCTCCTTCACTAGCAAGGTCACACCGTATGCCAACATTTTGTAACCCTGCACCTTCTTGAGGCTATAAAAGAAGCATACAGGGATTATTTCAAAGGGGGGTCAAAGGTAACCCAACCGAAGACAGACCGAAAGAACCACCACAGCACCACAACGCAAGATACGAGCAGGCAACTCTCTTGGACCTTGCGAGGTCACCAGCAGAGTCGCACACACCCACTTTCTCCACTCACGCCTTGAGACTTGGGAGCTCTTCCCTCTCTCACATCCGCTTGTAACCCCTACTACAAGCACTTCGGTGCAAGATAATATAGAACTCTCCTCCCCCACTGGACGTAAGACATTTCTCAGTTCGAACCAGTATAAATCATCTGTGTTCTTCTTGCACACCATCCAGACTCCCGACGCGCAGACACTCATTACTCGCTGGTGCTAGGATCGCCGTTTCTTACACCGACAGTTGGCGCGCCAGGTAGGGGGTGTTTGCACGTCATGACTAACCATGTCTGTAGGGTCCTGAATGGCTACATCATCTCACCTTCATCAGACGAGTATGTCCTCAGCGGCCAGAGGCAACGTTAACCTCACCCTAGGCTCCCACATCTGGTTTGGGAGTCTCGAGTTCATCATCACCAAGGAGGGCGACGACCTCGACCTCGTCCCACCAACCAACGAGCCTGCCGACTTCCTCGAGCCCGTAGATGACCTACGACGCTGTTATGATGAGCTGAGGAACACATGGCCAAACAAGTTCAGCCTGCCTAGTCTACCGCAAGCTGCTCAGGCCTGCCACGACAAAAAGGTTTGCAGGCCATCGACTAATGCTCACCATCTCAGCCTCAAAGCAGGTGAAGTACTGGAAGATATACCGCAGCAGCTCGGGCACGCCATCGTCGACACCCTAGCATCGACAGAGACGAGCTCTAACTTCGACTTCGAAGACGACTACGACAACAACTACCAAGGCAGCACCGGCTTCGTCGAACTTCAGAGGATGCAACGCTTTTTACACGTAAGCGACTACCTCCTCGACGACGAGCCGCTCCACAATGATTTCATCGATCGCTTCGACGGCTACGAGCTATCATGGCCGTAAAAGGGACAATCAGGCCCCGACACAGCATTCGGTTTGCCGAGCCTGCCCCCCATTATCTTCATCGTTAATACCGCTTTTACTCGCTCTTGAAAGTCTCTGTGAATTGAAGTTTTTCTTTTTAAATCCCTTGTAATACTATGTGTATAAATGCATCATGCGCATGCATCATACATGCCTCATGCATACATTCTGCATATGTCATACCGCATCATCTACACATGTCCGAACCTGGGCTCAGAGTTCGTAGGCTGGCCTCACGAAGGGGTTTCGACAGCCGCTCCGGCCCAAACAGAGTGAGGGATGGTACGCGGGGAGTGGCACGATAGAGGCCGACACCCAGGTGCCTCGAAGCACCATGCAGGACTCCCCGAACCATGTTTGAGCCTTGACGCACACTGATTTAAGGGTTTTTCATCGGAGAAAGGCGATGAGCCACCGGGGTTGTACCGGAACGACCCTGGTTACCCTGAATCGGTCGTCGAGGGTATGAGGTCGGTCACTAGATACCTACGTCAGATCCTCAGTGAACGAGATCCGGGACCTCACTCAAAATGAAATATCCGCTAGCAACTTAAATGGACACCATGAAAAATGGCCCTACTCGAGAGGGATGACGTGCCGCTGTCCAACTGTAACACCTCTAGGTGTTAAGTATGCATTCACATCCTAAATCATGAGCATTTGCATTTCATGCATGATCATCATCACATGTAAATTAAGTTAGAATTTATTTAAAACTGTGATAACCATGTTTGAACTCTGAATTGGTAAAAGTCCCAGGTAAAAGTGGTAAATATTTGTGGAGCTATAACTTTAAATCACTTAGAAATAAGTAGCATGATTTTTGAGCAAGTTTAGTATTCAAAATCTTCCCAAATTGTGCTTCTAAAAATATTTCAGAAAATTGAGTTTTCATTTAAAAATTTAACTTTAAATCATCAATTCAAAATCTATTTAGAATTTTGAAAAGTGCCCTAAATGAAAGTTGTAGAGAATAAAATTTTGAACATTTTTTGTTTTGGAAGCAATTTGTGAAAATGTCTTTTTCATCTTTAAAATTTGAATTTGAATCAAATAAGAAAAATCTGAAATTTTATTTAGAAAAAGGAAAATGAAATTCTTACCATAACAGGCCGCCGCCCCACTTCTGGCCCAGCGATCGAAGCCGGCCCGCGCTCGCCCGCGCGTGACCACGGCCCGGCCCACGCCGTGCGGCCTCCTCCTCCTCCCGCTCCCGCGCGCGCGTCTCGCTGGCGCCCGCGGCAGGCCGCGTCCGCCGCGTGTCGGCCGCATGCCGGCGACGCTCAGCGCGTGGCCGCTGTGGCCTCCGCTGCCCGAGCTTACCTCCGCCAGAGCTGCCTCCTCCTTCTCCACTCACTCAGTCTTTCCCTTCTCGCCTCATAGCAGAGAGCCAGCAGCAGCCGCGGTTCCGCCTCCGCCACCGTGCGCCATCGCCGGCACTGCCGTTCCGGCCACCGCAGCGCACCAGCGACGCCTCCATCTTGCCCCGAGCTCCGCCTTTCCCTCGCGCAGCTCGTGCTCGCTCCAGTTGGCCGTGGTAAGCCTCCCCTCCGCGTGAATTGCTCACTGGAGTTCCGGCCAAGCTCGCCGAAGCTTTCCGCTCCGTGGACCGCTCTCTTCCGCACCACCTTTTTCCCTTCTAGCACGCGCATCTTGCTCGTCATGGCTCACCGTTGCTCGAGCACATTTCCAGTGACCGTGGCATGGTCGAGGATGGCTGGCCGGCGACCACCCGCGCCGCCGCTCCGCCATTGGCGACAGCGAGCCTATTCCCGAGCTCCTCCGGTCATGCCGTTTGCACCAACGTGACCGCCTTGGCACGGGGATCTTGATGGTGGTGACCTCACCGTCGGCGAGCTCACCGGCGGCGAGAACCGCGCAGTCAGCGCCTCTCTCTTCTCTGTGTGGCTGACATGTGGGGTCACGGGCCCACCTGTCTGCCTCAGCTCGCGCTCGCGTGTGCACTGCACCGGGTGCATCCAGCATTTTCAACGGCTGCAGTTAAATGGATTTTTGAAAATGATTTTTCAGAAATTGTTAAAAGGGTTTCTAAAATCCATAACTTGCTCATTTTATCTCCAAAAATTGTGAAACAAATTTTGTAGTGTTCCTCTGGACTAGATCTATAGTTTAAAAATATTACATGTCAAGATTTAAATACTTTTCTGTAGAGTTTTTATTTAATCACTAAAACTGCTGTTTTCTTGTTAAATATGTAGTAAATCACAGAGAGCTCAGAAATATATGTTTCCACTTGCTATAATTTTCTTTTGTGATGTACTTTCTAGGAAAAATATATGCCATGCATGTTCTGTGGAAAAATCTTGAGTTGTAGTACAAGTGTTTAATATTGCTAATAATTGTTATTTTGCTAGAGAGAAAAATATGAATAAAATATGCCTATAATAATTTTCTATAGTAATTGTTTATTGTGTAGAATGTAGAAAAAATGTTAAATCTGTTGTTTGATACTTTTCATAGTATAAAATATTTTTATGCTCATTTTTAGGCCCTAGCTTGTTATTTTTGTGTAGGCAGTTCTAGTAATCCCAATACAATGAAAATTTTGTGGTATGCTGGATTAGATGATAGAAAGCTACTGTAATTTTCTCAGATTTTTCTATGCTACTAAAATAGGTGTTGCTGTTCAAACCTAGTTGCAATTAGGGTTTTATTTAACCTTGTTAATGCATGACTAGTGAATAGGATTTTGCTTTGGTGTATCTTTGAAACATTTAATAAAATGTGCTGGCTTAGCATGGTAGTGGTAGAAGAGAATGCAGTAGATGACATATGCTTGTAGTCTGTATTCTTGGATGATGTTGACTACCTTGTAGAAGAACTGTATTCCTACCTTATGAAATAAAGTGAACCTAATTATCTGTATTTCATTCATCATGACCCTTACATGTCATTTTCGTAATGCACCTAGGCATAAGCATTTATACGATTGCATCATACAGGATCACAGGAAGTAACGTCGGTAGCAGTTCCCGAGGAGCCGGAAGAGCAGCCCGAGGAGCAGGAAGTGCCCGAAGCCGACGAGGAGGTCGGTGAGGATCTTCCGGAGTGCCCAGACCACCGTTCGAGCTCTTTCGAAAGAGGCAAGCCCCGGAGCATTTCTCTCCCCCGGTTTGCAAAGATTTTATGAATGCTTTACTTTAACTGCTGCATTAAGTTTAGGAGTTGTTTGCAACCGTTGCTGCATTACACCTTGTTTACTACGTTCTACCCTATCCTTGTCACCTTGTCATTCGCAGTCAAGTAATTGCTTAGCTTGCTTAGACCGGTAGAAGTTGGGTGATTTCCTGTCACCTGCGAGCTATAGGTGTTTACCTGGATCTGCTTGAGAAAAGATGTCATCATGAAATAACTAAGTGTTAATGTGAAATTGAGACCGGACGGAAACTTGCAGGGTTTCGGACTGTAGTGTTTTCCGTCTGTGTCAATAAAGGACCGTCCGTTGTTGGGCCTCGGGTCATGTTGAACGCATGCCTCACATTTAGCTGGCCGGATAAAGTACCTTCCGACCGTGAAGCTGGGAGATTATTCGGGCCGAGTGGATTGCCCGCAACGCACTGTACCAGAGTAGTAGTGGCAGGATATGGGGGCGCGATGATAAGGCCAAAGAGCAGTCAGGCAGCCCCCGGGTACATGTGGTTCCTAGCAAGCTCGCGACTTTACCTGAATGGTTGACTCGGTGACCAACACCTCACTTTAGCGGGTGAGTGAGGTTTGTGTGAGGAATAACTTACCAGCTGGTTAATAATCGATTCGAATCGCCATCGTTCACTGGATAGTGAGCACTTGACTTGAGCTACTTCATCGTAGTAATATTGATGAAACACTTGGACAGTTATATGAAATATGACATAATAGAAGTTGATAGTGATCATTGGTTATCATTACCTATTTAATTACATGTTACTTTAGTACAGGTGCAAATGTAGTTGACAGGTTAATAAAGATTTAACTTGATGCAAAGCTTTTGTAAAGATTCTCTAAATACTAAAAATGCCTTTTTGCAAACGAGTTAGCTACCCCACCAGACAGCCTATCATGATTCCTTGGTGTCTTTTATTTTTGGTTCTGTCGGGTAAGTCTAGCTGAGTACCTTCTCGTACTCAGGGCTTTGTTCCCACTTGTTGCAGATGGGCAGATGTATTACGGCTACTGTATCAACTGCCTTTATCCTGCAATGGGAGAAGCTTAGGACCATGACAATGGTCATTCACTACATCTCGTCTGATGCTTTTGATGGAGGATGATCCTGAACTGGCAATGTATTTTGAACTCTGTGTGCGTGTGTGATTTGAACAAAATGCTTCCGCTACTTTCATTCGAAACTGGTTTGTAATAACTATGTTTAAACTCCGATGTTTTTGTGCCGCGAACTTTTATGTAACTTGTGATGGTGACCGCTGAACTTATTACGATCTTGGCTAGTATGCAAGTTGGTTTGAAATCCGTCGTGATTTCATGGACTACTAGGTTATACGGGCTTAAGTTTGCTAAATCGTCTGCTCGGTGGGTGATTTTCTCACTTAATCTCGTATAATTGGTCGGTTCTGTTACAGCTGGCATCGGAGCATGGTTTAGCGGGTTTACTATTCACAAGTGTATTTAAAACAAAAATGTGTTTGAAAAACATGATTTACAAACTAAGAGTGTGACAGTGGTCATATCCTTTATGCCCAATAAGGACTCTAGGTGGCTTAATTAAGTACTGACTTAGGGGTTCTTGCACCATATTTCTATTTTGTCGCTCATACGGCGTGCTATTGTATGAGTGCCACTTACTTGAGTGGTAATGTATGGATCAGTTGCCTCTACGCCTCGGTAAGTGTGAGATGTGAGAGCATGATCGGATACACCGCCGATCTAGGGAGAGTGCTTGTATGATACTGGAGTACTTACATGTTTTACGCATGTTTTTACAAAAGTGTCGCATGTGTGGTTGTTCCGTCCGTTGAGGCGATGCCGTCAATAGGACGATGTTTTGGGTGGTTACTACCGTTGTACGCGTATCTGGGGATGCGTGTAGAGCGTGTAGATAGATTTACTGCTTTCATGCATGCATAGGGTTTTGGGCTGAAATGAATCTTCTGCAGGTACATAATAGCGTTTCTCGTGTAGAACGTCGTAAGAAACGTGCATGCATCATGTTGCTTGCGCATTTCATTCATGTCATGCATTCCTCCCCTTATAAATTGATTATCCCCTTTCGATAAAATTTGTACCAACTTAAAATATGTTCTCACCGGGTAATCGAAACTTTTGGTACAGATGGCCCTCACGAAGCAGACTGCCCGTAAGTCCATAGGTGGAAGAGCACCCCGACGCCAGTTGGCCCCGCGGGAGCACCGCAACACGGACACCTTTCTGAGCGAGTTTGGCATGCCAACTTTGCTTTGGAGAGTGCTCCATGATGTAGGGTACCCGGAGGGTCAGGAGCCGATGTACTCTTGGAGTGAGAACCAGTTGGTAGAGAATGGACTGGCGGTAGTGGAAGTCAATGTCCCTGCTCTTGGTGATGCTCCAGAATGGGATGGTTGGCACTTGGAGTTTGAGGGACGCACTCCGATTGAGGGTGCAGAGGGAGCAGCTTTCCGTGTCATTCGAGACATAATGAGCAGATTTCCCAACGAGCTGGCAGTAGCCTTGGCTAGCACTTTTCCGAGAGATGATCCTCGCGATGCTATTTGGGTACAGCTGCAAGGAAGTGCTTTAGTTAGAGGCCCAAGCGAAGGACAGGCTAGCGACAACCACACTATGAGTGCGATGTATGCAGCTATCAGAGCATACCAGAGTCTAGAGTGCACGTATTGGACTTTGACTGGTTTGCGTAGTGATGATCGGCTCAAAGCAAGAAAACAAAAGAAGAAGCAGGCACGTGCTATCGCTAGTTTGCAGGAGCAGTTGGCTGACATGAGCTTACAGCTAGACCAGGCTCTAGAGAGAGGTGATAGTTCTATACAGCGGGTGCATGCGTTGACTCAGGCCAACAATAATGCAGACCGCATGATTGGACAGTTGGTTCAGGAAAGGAATGAAGCCTGAAATGAGAGGAACCTCCTGAGGCAGAGGGTCAACGAGCTAGAGGAGTACAATGTCAACTTGCATGAGGAGTTTCATGCGCTCTACAACGGGATTGGCCCGTATGCTCCTCCAGAAGCTGCCAGTATGGACGTCGACGACGATGAGGACGAGCCAGCAGCCGCACCTGCTGACGACGACGCTGCTACTGATGGTAGCAATGGTGACGTCTCCGACCCCGACGATGGCCCCGAGGAGTAGGCTAGTTGCTTTGCGTTAGCTGCTAGGCCCTGTCACGATGACCTTCTTTTGGTTTCATGTATCTTGATGTATCTCGTTTGAACCTTGAGACTTAGTAGAATGTTGGATCTTGGTTGTTCATGCGATACCTGAACGCATAAAGTCCAGTGTTTGTATGCTGGCAATGTGGTTGTATTGGACGCGATGTTTGCAATTGCAGTAATTTAATTAGTGGTGTTGTTTTAATTGGAATGCGATTATTGTGCCTCTGTTTTATTGTATGACTTTGTTCTCTCCAATGAGTTCAGTACGGCATAATTTTTCATTCACTCACAATTACTACAACTTCGCTTAATCATTACTATTGCTGAAATATGCAGATGTCAAACACTCGACGCGCCACGTATGAGGCTGCTGAAACTGGTGGAAATGGTGCCGGGGCAGGTGGGAGTGGTGCTAACAACGTCAACCATAACGAGCCACACCCGGAACCACATTTACCGCCTCCTCCACCGCTCACTGCAGAGATGTTCTTTGCACAGTTTCTGGGAAGTCAGCGCAATGCCGAGCAGTCACAGAAAAATATGGAAGATTTCCTGCGTACCGTTGCCAACAATGTGCAACATGGTAACAACCAAGGTGGTGGCAATGGAGTAAATCAGTACAGTAACTTCAAGGATTTCATGGACACTAGGCCGCCAATTTTCAAGGAAGCAACCGAGCCACTTGACGCTGAAGAATGGATTAACACTATGGAAGATAAGTTCCGTGTGTTGAGGCTGACAGAAGTACTGAAGATAGAGTATGCTGCACATCAGCTACAAGGACCAGCAGGGATGTGGTGGAAGCATCATCGCACCACCTTCCCTCCAAATGCTCAGATCTCGTGGAGAGAGTTCACCGAAGCCTTCTGTGGAGTTTATATTCCATCAGGGCTAGTTGAGATGAAATTGGGAGAGTTCTTGGCTTTAAATCAGGGCACCAAAACCGTAACACAATATTTGCATGCCTTCAACAACTTGTGTCGTTATGCTCCCGACAGGGTTGACACAGATGCTAAGAAGATTGCTAGCTTCAAGAGAGGGTTAGGTCCGAAGATGATGAAGCATGTGGGTACCAATAACCACGCCAGATTCAATGACTTCATCAGTGATTGTCTGAAACAAGAGAAGAACAACAACGCGTACACATCATCCAAGACTCACAAGAGAGCCTTTGAGTCAGGACCATCACAGTCAAGAGTTGTCACTGCTAATCGTTCGACCTATCGTCCGTCTGCACCTGGTGCAAGGTTTAGGCCACCGCAACATAAGACCCAGAACTACAAGGGACCGCAGAAGTCGTACAAGATGGCAGTGCCGCCAGCAAGAACAGCCGCAACTGTGGGACAAGGTAACTCGAAGGGAGCTATCGGATCTGCTGGTACAGTAAAGGGACCTTGCTATAACTGTGATCAGCCAGACCACTTTTCCAAGTTCTGCCCTTATCCGCCCCAAAAGAAGCAACAAACTTATAATGCTCGAGTGCACCACACCACTGTGGAAGAGATTCCTGAGGGAGAGCCCGTAACTGCTGGTAAGTTTCCTGTTAATCAAAACCCTGCAGTTGTTCTATTTGATTCTGGATCATCGCATTCTTTCATGAGTCAAGCATTTGCACGGAAACATGAACAACTATGCACAGACTTAAGTTATGGTTACCTTATAAGTTCAGCAGGGCTGATGTTTTAACCAATCAGATGGTTAGAGGGGCAACCCTTGAGTTAGGTAGTCGAAAGTTTTGAGTAAACCTGATAGTTATGCCTGGACTAGTTCTGGATGTCATCATAGGGATGAATTGGATGAAAGAATGGGGAGCAGTTATAGATACAGGAAGTCGGGTACTTTCCCTGAAGGATCCCCAGGGAGAGGGTACTTTTTAGGTACCATTGCCCAAAAGAACAGACCTTGTGAGTGTGACATGTGCGATGGAAGTCATTCCGATTCATCAGATTCCGGTCGTGTGTGAGTTTCCAGATGTGTTTCCAGATGAGTTACCTGGCCTTCCGCCAGATAGAGATATTGAGTTTGGAATTGAATTGATCCCCGGGACAGCTCCAATTTCAAGGAGACCTTATAGGATGCCTCCGGATGAGTTAGCTGAGTTGAAGAAGTAACTAGAGGAGTTGTTGAACAAGGGGTTTATCCGGCCAAGTAAGTCTGAATGGGGATGTCCTGCCTTGTTTATGAAGAAAAAGAAAGAGGGTACTTTGAGGATGTGTGTGGATTATAGGCCTCTTAATGCTGTAACTATCAAGAATAAGTATCCCTTACCTCACATTGATGTTTTGTTCGATCAGTTAGCCAAAGCCAGAGTGTTCTCCAAGATAGATTTAAGATCAGGTTATCATCAGATAAAGATTAGACCACAAGATATACCGAAAACCGCTTTTTCTACCAGATACGGGTTGTACGAGTATCTTGTTATGTCCTTTGGCTTAACAAATGCTCCTGCATACTTTATGTATCTGATGAATACAGTTTTCATGCCATAATTGGATAAGTTTGTGGTTGTATTCATTGATGATATTCTAGTATACTCTGAGAATGAGAAAGATCATGAAGAGCATCTGAGAATTATCTTAGCCAGACTGAGAGATCATAAGTTGTATGCTAAGTTTAGCAAGTGTGAATTTTGGTTGAAGAAAGTTCCTTTCCTTGGTCACATTCTGTCAGAGAATGGAGTATCCGTAGACCCGGGTAAAGTGCAAGAGGTTATGGATTGGAAGACACCAATCATAGTTTCTGAAGTTAGAAGTTTCTTGGGTTTAGCTGGTTACTATCGTCGTTTTATACCAGATTTCTCGAAGATTGCCAAGCCAATGACAAGTCTGCTACAGAAAGATCATAAGTTTGTATTGACAGAGGAGTGTGAGACA
The DNA here is from genome assembly GCA_038087645.1 of Saccharum hybrid cultivar R570. Taxonomy (NCBI): domain Eukaryota; kingdom Viridiplantae; phylum Streptophyta; class Magnoliopsida; order Poales; family Poaceae; genus Saccharum; species Saccharum hybrid cultivar. The sequence goes on along the minus strand of JAQSUU010000191.1, from coordinate 13,370 downwards.
GCTTTCCACACCTTGCGGAAACTGTTGACCACTGCTCCAGTTCTAGCGCAACCGGACATTGAGAAACCTTTTGATGTGTTTTGCGACGCATCAAAAATAGGATTAGGCTGTGTTCTTATGCAAGAAGGAAGAGTCATTGCTTATGCCTCCCATCAGTTGAGAAAGCATGAGATCAACTATCCGACGCATGATCTTGAACTTGCTGCCGTAGTGCATGCCTTAAAAATTTGGAGACATTACTTACTTGGTAATGTGTGCAATATTTTCACCGATCACAAGAGTCTCAAGTACATCTTCACCCAACCTGAATTGAACATGAGACAGCGAAGATGGTTAAAATTGATCAAAGATTACAACTTGAATGTGCAATATCATCCTGGAAAGGCCAATGTAGTGGCAGATGCTTTGAGTAGAAAGTCACATTGCCTGAATGTGCAACCTTTGCTCGAAGATGGTTTTGATCTAATGTATCCCTGCAGTGTTACACAGTATTCAGATTAGTTGTTCTTTAGAAAGTAAGATAATAGAAGGCCATAAAACCGACAAAGGGATATTCCATATCAAAGAAAAGATTAAAGGAGAACCATCCAAGCACTTTAGATTGGATGAACATGACGTGCTATGGTTTGACGACCGTCTTATTGTTCCTAAAGATGGAGAGCTTAAGAATAAACTTATGAATGAGGCTCACCTTTCAAAGTTATCTATCCATACCGGAAGTAGCAATATGTACCAAGAACTAAGACCTCGTTTTTGGTGGACCAAGATGAAGAAAGAGATTGTGGCATATGTAGCCAGATGTGACACATGCTGCAGGGTAAAGGCTATTCATATGAGACCTACCGGATTGTTGCAACCTTTGTCTGTACCTAGTTAGAAGTGGGATGATATAAGTATGGATTTCATCACAGGTTTGCCCACTACTCAAAAAGGATATGATTCGATTTGGGTAATTGTGGATCGCCTTACAAAGACAGCTCACTTTTTACCTGTCAAGACAGAATATAGACCACCTCAATATGCCGAGAAATATATTGCTGAGATTATGAGATTACATGGCATACCGAAGAATATCGTGTCTGACAGAGGGTCACAATTTACCGCTCACTTTTGGGAGCACTTGCATAAAGGTTTGGGGATGAGTTTAATTCGTAGTACTGTCTATCATCCTCAAATAGATGGTTAGACCGAAAGAGTTAATGCTATTCTGGAAGATATGTTGAGAGCCTGTGTGTTATCTTCTAGAGGTTCATGGGAGTCATGGTTACCTTTAGCAGAGTTCGCTTACAATAATAGTTATCAAGAAAGTATCAAGATGGCACCATTCGAAGCTTTGTATAGCAGAAAGTGTAGAACACCACTTAACTGGATTGAGCCAGGAGAAAGAAGATACTACGGTATTGACTTCGTAGAAGAAGTTGAGAAGAAAGTTCATATCATTCAGCAAAATATGAAAGTCGTTCAATCCCATCAGAAAAGCTATGCAGATCGAAGAAGGAGACCGCTTATGTTCGAGGTTGGTGACTACGTTTATCTGAAAGTCACGCCAATGAAGAAGAAACGGTTTGGAGTACGCAGAAAGCTTGCAGCTAGATTTGTGGGACCATATAAGATCTTGGAAAGAAAAGGTCCAGTCGCTTATAAGTTGGAGTTACCTGAGACAATGAGTGCTATATTCCCAGTTTTTCATGTATCGCATCTCAAGAAGTGTTTGCGTGTTCCCGAAGAAAGAATCGAACCTCGAGGTATAAAGCTCAAGTCAGATTTGGTATATCGTGAGCAACCGGTTCAAGTGTTGGACTCTAAAGAAAGAGTTACTCGGAACAGTGTGGTGAAAACATATAAGATACAGTGGAGTCATCATGATGAAGGAGATGCAACTTGGGAAACGGGTGAATATCTATAAAAAGCTTATGAGGATTTTTATAACAAATGGTTCGTAACCTAAAATCTCGGGACGAGATTCTTATAAGGGGGGAAGGCTGTAACACCTCTGGGTGTTAAGCATGCATTCACATCCTAAATCATGAGCATTTGCATTTCATGCATGATCATCATCACATGTAAATTAAGTTAGAATTTATTTAAAACTGTGATAATCATGTTTGAACTCTGAATTGGTAAAAGTCCCAGGTAAAAGTGGTAAATATTTGTGGAGCTATAACTTTAAATCACTTAGAAATAAGTAGCATGATTTTTGGAGCAAGTTTAGTATTCAAAATCTTCCCAAATTGTGCTTCTAAAAATATTTCAGAAAATTGAGTTTTCATTTAAAAATTTGACTTTAAATCATCAATTCAAAATCTATTTAGAATTTTGAAACGTGCCCTAAATGAAAGTTGTAGAGAATAAAATTTTGAACAACTTTTGTTTTGGGAGCAATTTGTGAAAATATATTTTTCATCTTCAAAATTTAAATTTAAATCAAATAAGAAAAATCTAGAATTTTATTTAGAAAAAGGAAAATGAAATTCTTACCATAACAGGCCGCCGCCCCACTTCCGGCCCAGCGACTGAAGCCGGCCCGCGCTCGCCCACGCGCTTGCCCGCGCGTGACCACGACCCGGCCCACGCCGCGCGGCCTCCTCCTCCTCCCGCTCCAGTGCGCGCGCGTCTCGCTGGCGCCCGCGTGTTGGCCGCATGCCGGCGACGCTCAGCGCGTGGCCGCTGTGGCCCCGCTGCCCGAGCTTACCTCTGCCAGAGCCGTCTCCTTCTTCTCCACTCGCTCAGTCTTTCCCTTCTTGCCTCATAGCAGAGAGCCAGCAGCAGCCGCGGTTCCGCCTCCGCCACCGTGCGCCATCGCCGGCACTGCCGTTCCGGCCACCGCAGCGCACCAGTGACGCCTCCATCTTGCTCCGAGCTTCGCCTTTCCCTCGCGCAGCTCGTGCTCGCTCCAGTTGGCCGTGGTAAGCCTCCCCTCCGCGTGAATTGCTCACCGGAGTTCCGGCCGAGCTCGCCGAAGCTTTCCACTCCGTGGACCGCTCTCTTCCGCCCCACCTTTTTCCTTCTAGCACGCGCATCTTGCTCACCATGGCTCACCGTTGCTCGAGCACATTTCCAGTGACCGTGGCATGGTTGGGGATGGCCGGCCGGTGACCACCCGCGCCGCCGCTCCGTCATTGGCAATGGCGAGCCTATTTCCGAGCTCCTCCGGTCATGCCGTTTGCACCAACGTGACCGCCTTGGCACGGGGATCATGATGGTGGTGACCTCACCGCCGGCGAGCTCACCGGCGGCGAGAACCGCGCAGTCAGTGCCTCTCTCTTCTCTGTGTAGCTGACATATGGGGTCATGGGCCCACCTGTCTGCCTCAGCTCGCGCTCGCGTGTGCACTGCACCGGGTGCATCCAGCATTTTCAACGGCTGCAGTTAAATGGATTTTTGAAAATGATTTTTTAGAAATTGTTAAAAGGGTTTCTAAAATCCATAACTTGCTCATTTTAGCTCCAAAAATTGTGAAACAAATTTTGTAGTGTTCCTCTGGACTAGATCTATAGTTTAAAAATATTGCATGTCAAGATTTAAATACTTTGCTGTAGAGTTTTTATTTAATCACTAAAACTGATGTTTTCTTGTTAAATATATAGTAAATCACAGAGAGCTCAGAAATATATGTTTCCACTTGCTATAATTTTCTTTTGTGATGTACTTTCTAGGAAAAATATATGCCATGCATGTTCTGTGGAAAAATCTTGAGTTGTAGTACAAGTGTTTAATATTGCTAATAATTGTTATTTTGCTAGAGAGAAAAATATGAATAAAATATGCCTGTAATAATTTTTCTATAGTAATTGTTTATTGTGTAGAATGTAGGAAAAATGTTAAATCTGTTGTTTGATACTTTTCATAGTATAAAGTATTTTTATGCTCATTTTTAGGCCCTAGCTTGTTATTTTTGTGTAGGCAGTTCTAGTAATCCCAATACAATGAAAATTTTGTGGTATGCTGGATTAGATGATAGAAAGCTACTGTAATTTTCTCAGATTTTTCTATGCTACTAAAATAGGTGTTGCTGTTCAAACCTAGTTGCAATTAGGGTTTTATTTAACCTTGTTAATGCATGACTAGTGAATAGGATTTTGCTTTGGTGTATCTTTGAAGCATTTAATAAAATGTGCTGGCTTAGCATGGTAGTGGTAGAAGAGAATGCAGTAGATGACATATGCTTGTAGTCTGTATTCTTGGATGATGTTGACTACCTTGTAGAAGAACTGTATTCCTACCTTATGAAATAAAGTGATCCTAATTATCTGCATTTCATTCATCATGACCCTTACATGTCATTTTCGCAATGCACCTAGGCATAAGCACTTATACGATTGCATCATACAGGATCGCAGGAAGTAACGTCGGTAGCAGTTCCTGAGGAGCCGGAAGAGTAGCCCGAGAAGCAGGAAGTGCCCGAAGCCGACGAGAAGGTTGGTGAGGATCTTCCGGAGTGCCCAGACCACCGTCCGAGCTCTTTCGAGAGAGGCAAGCCCCGGAGCATTTCTCTCCCCTAGTTTGCAAAGATTTTATGAATGCTTTACTTTAACTGCTGCATTAAGTTTAGGAGTTGTTTGCAACCGTTGCTGCATTACACCTTGTTTACTACGTTCTACCCTATCCTTGTCACCTTGTCATTCGCAGTCAAGTAATTGCTTAGCTTGCTTAGACCGGTAGAAGTCGGGCGATTTCCTATCACCTGCGAGCTATAGGTGTTTACCTAGATCTGCTTGAGAAAAGATGTCATCATGAAATAACTAAGTGTTAATGTGAAATTGAGACCGGACGGAAACTTGCAGGGTTTCAGACTGTAGTGTTTTCCGTCTGTGTCGATTAAGGACCGTCCGTTATTGGGCCTCAGGTCATGTTGAACGCTTGCCTCACATTTAGCTGGCTGAATAAAGTACCTTCCGACCGTGAAGCTGAGAGTTTATTCGGGCCGAGTGGATTGCCCGCAACGCACTGTACCGGAGTAGTAGTGGCAGGATACGGGGGCGCGATGATAAGGCCAAAGAGCAGTCGGGCGCCCCCCGGGTACATGTGATTCATGGCAAGCTCGCGACTTTACCTGAATGGTTGACTCGATGACCAACACCTCACTTTAGCGGGTGAGTGAGGTTTGTGTGAGGAATAACTTACCAGCTGGTTAATAATCGATTCGAATCGCCATCGTTCACTGGATAGTGAGCACTTGACTTGAGCTACTTCATCGTAGTAATATTGATGAAACACTTGGACAGTTATATGAAATATGACATAATGGAAGTTGTTATTGATCATTGGTTATCATTACCTGTTTAATTATATGTTACTTTAGTACAGGTGCAAATGTAGTTGACAGGTTAATAAAGATTTAACTTGATGCAAAGCTTTTGTAAAGATTCTCTAAATACTAAAAATGCCTTTTTGCAAACGAGTCAGCTACCCCACCAGACAGCCTGTCATGATTCCTTGGTGTCTTTTATTTTTGGTTATGTCGGGTAAGTCTAGCTGAGTACCTTCTCGTACTCAGGGCTTTGTTCCCACTTGTTGCAGATGTGCAGATGTATTACGGCTACTGTATCAACTGCCTTTATCCTGCAATGGGAGAAGCTTAGGACCATGACAATGGTCATTCAGTACATCTCGTCTGATGCTTTTGATGGAGGATGATCCTGAACTGGCAATGTATTTTGAACTCTGTGTGCGTGTGTGATTTGAACAAAATGCTTCCGCTACTTTCATTCAAAACTGGTTTGTAATAACTATGTTTAAACTCTGATGTTTTTGTGCCGCGAACTTTTATGTAACTTGTGATGGTGATCGCTGAACTTATTACGATCTTGGCTGGTATGCAAGTTGGTTTGAAATCCATCGTGATTTAACGGACTACCGGGTTATGCGGGCTTAAGTTTGCTAAATCGTCTGGTCGGTGGGTGATTTTCTCACTTAATCTCATATAATTGGTCGGTTCTGTTACACCAACCCCTCCTTCTTTGCGAAAAAGATGCGAGAGGGGAGTCCATTGGGCCTCCTAACCGGATCAAACCCACAGGTCTTGATTTTTGGAGGACCAGTTTCATATGCACGGCCTACCGAGGCCCGTCGAGACCTAAAGAATGGGGACATATCGCCTAGAGCCTAGAAGGTGCCCTAGGGGCAAAAAGTCCGGCCGAGGGACGTCCCATCCGCATGCCAATCTTAGGCGTCACTGACCCCACCTCGGACCGTGGAGCGGCAGGGGTCGCGTCAACATTGAGACCCTAATCGTGTCTCGGGGCACGTGCCTCCCCTAGGAAATTTTGCCACGCACGCCACCGGCGATGCTCCGGTGGCCCTCCTTACTAACTAAATGAATCCCACAAAATGAATGGCAAAGGAGCTTAAAACTACTACGATTAATTCACTTCATCATACTGATAAAATAAAAGACGCCATGCATCGACAGTCGACAAATCTAACAAAATATAAAAGAAAAAGCCCTAAGGGGCAGCATCGCGGGGGAGCTCCACAAGGATCTGCTGGGCAGGGACGAGGGCAGCCACCGCCTCCTTGGTTAGACCGTAGCAAGCCACTAGGTCCTCATGAAGGCACAGTGGCTCCTCTGCAGGAAACCTATCGACCTCGGTGAGGTCGGCTCCCACCGACAGCTCCGCCATTGCCAGGGAAACCCCGGTGCTACGGTGGATGCCGCTCTCGATGGCGGCGATGACGCGATGGCGTGCGGCCCAGAGCCGGTCCTACCTAGTGCCCGGGGCAACCTCCAGGTAGTCCAGAAAAGCATCCACCGCTGTGCGGAGGCCCTCCAGCTCCATGGTCACCTCTGACACACACAAAATTGCACTCACGATTAGAAAAAAAGCACCGAGCTATAGACGGAGAGGGAGGAAGATAGAAAGGAAGAAAAACTCACCAACGCCACGGGGGTCCATGTCACCCAGCTGATGGAGGAGGACATTCACCCTCCCCTCGATGTCTGTCGCCACCGCACGGATGAGCGCCCGCTCCTCCGCTTGCTGCACCCTCGGCCCCGACGGGCGGCTTGAGCCCCAGGGAGGGCATAGCGAGGGTGGATGCTCCCCATTGAGATGCCGCCAGTACGTAGCTGGCGGCCCCTCCCTGTGAAAACCCGATCGTCCGTCCGGCGACGCTGCGCCGCTGGGGGACCGTCCACCTCCTCGGACCGATGTTGTGAGTTGTCGCGCGCCATCGAGATCGTGGGATTGAGCTAAGAGATAGTGGGAGAGGAAAGTGGAGAGTGAAAGGTAGCAATAGGTGTGGGAAGAACGAGTGTAGAGTCGGGTATAAATAGGATCCAAGCAACCGTTCGGCTGCACAGCCGCCCAGGATCTTCAATGCGATCTCAGAGCTCGAGCCGATGTTCCCACTTCTCGCTAAAAACCAAGTAATGGAACCGCCCACCTCCACTTCCCTCGATTAAATCTCGATGCTTCCACTCACTGTAATGCACCCGTCTAACTTCTGAAACTGCAGATTCCCGAACGAACAATGGGCCTCACAATAGATAAGCATCTTCTGAACAAAGTCTCGTCCATAGGGGCCTCCCCCGAACTCAATTATGACCCACGTAAAAAACCACTTGGTAATGGCCAGCTTGGCCCCTCGACCTCTGGTCAAAACCAAGGAGCCCAAAGGCAAAAGCCACAGGAGCGGTAGCAGGCTAAGCCGTCATAAAAATAGGCCTGGTGGCTCACCCCTCCGGGGGGTTGGTCGAAGGAATCATCCCTCCGAGACCCCCGGACTGTTGTAAGCCATAGGGCTCAGGGGCTAGTCCTACCACGCCAATGTAGCGAAAAACCAAAATCATCTTTGACCCCGTACGCTCTTACTTCACTCTAGGCCCCTCTGCGGCCAAGCCCGAGCGATAATGCCCAGGGCACCCCAAGCCATACCCAGGACCCCATAGGTGTCAACCAGTGGGATCCCATTGGAGGGAGGCACCGAGCCCTCAGAGCCCATCAAACGGTTTTGAGGCCCACTGAACGACCCTCGGATAACATGGAACAAGCTTTTGACCGACCTCTCGCCATGAGCAGAGGCTCGGGGGCTACCTTTGAATTAAGGAAAAGGCCTCGGATTTTCACCCCACACAAAATCAAGACCTTGGAAGTATATCCTATCCTTCCAAGGTCTCGGGAGCTACACCCGGCGGGTGCGCTCGCGCGCACCCCCCGGAAAAAAGCAATACAAAGGCAAGCGGAGGCCCCGACGATGACCTAACTAGAAGACTAGCAAAGAGAAAACCTGACGTACAACCTCTGAAGGAGTATCCCTACTCCTCCACAGTCTCGGGGGCTACTGTCGGGTACCACAATTAGGGGTACCCAAATTGTGATGGAAAATCACCTGGCCTCCCCATTTAAGGAGAAAGATCAGCAAAAGAGAGACGGGCTAAACTCCCCCTTACTGGGCCTCTAGCAAGACATGTGAGTGAACCAGTCCATCTCCTCATTTCATCTGAGGCCTCACTCAGAGGGGTCTCGAAACACCTCCAATTCGCCCGAAGCATCTGCCCTAGGGTCTCGGACACAGGCCGACCCCTAGCAACATCACAGCCTCGCCCAAGCCCTAGAGGCAGCATTGTCCGTCTCTGACTCACCCAAGACCGGCCTCTAACGCCGCTCCCCCATTAGCGCGCTCAAGACCCCCTGTGACGTCACCCACATTCTCGCGTCTGCCCAACCGAACAGGTCGGGAATGACCGGGGTCAAATCACCACGCCATTAACTGCAACAGGCATGGGGAAGAGTTGCTGACCACTATGCCACCCATACTGGCACTATACGCACGATTCGTGCCTGTGCAGTGTATGGAACAACTGCCCTAGGCCACTATTCCTAGGATCAGAATAAGATCTCACCGCACTTCCCACCTCCGAGGCCTCGGCCCTCTACACCAGTCAAACTACAAGGACAAATATGTCACGCCGACTATAGGACCAGGTATGACAAGGCACGTCGCTACAATCTTAGAAGACAGAAATCACTCCTTCAGCAGTGGCACACGTACCAGAACACGTAGCAGCAGTGCTAGAAGTACCGACGCCATGCCTCCACAGTGCAGACCACGCCACCACCGGATAAGGCCCTTCCGAAGCCTCCAGGCTCCTTCACTAGCAAGGTCACACCGTATGCCAACATTTTGTAACCCTGCACCTCCTTGAGGCTATAAAAGGAGCATGCAGGGATCATTCCAGAGGGGGGTCGAAGGTAACCCCAACCGAAGACGGAACGAAAGAACCACCACAGCACCACAACGCAAGATACGAGTAGGCAACTCTCCTGGACCTTGTGAGGTCACCAGCAGAGTCGCACACACCCACTTTCTCCACTCACGCCTTGAGACTTGGGAGCTCCTCCCGCTCTCACGTCCGCTTGTAACCCCTACTACAAGCACTTCGGTGCAAGATAATATAGAACTCTCCTCCCTCACTGGACGTAGGGCATTTCTCGGCTCGAACTAGTATAAATCGCCTGTGTTCTTCTTGCACACCATCCGGACTCTCGTCGCGCAGACACTCATTACTCGTTGGTGCTAGGACCGCCGTTTCTTACACCGATAATACTAATAATCCTTAATTTATTTGGTGATGACAAAAATTAAAAAAATATGAATAAGCTCATCTACCATTTTTTGTTGGCCATTGTATCCAGCATCTTGTAGGAATATTCCCTACAGTGGATATCCATGTCCAGTCAATCCATCAAACCAAACACCACCTACCATGGATGACCATCAACCAAATAGACCTTAAGACTACCAACACCCCCTCGACTAATTATAAGTTTGTGATCGACGACTAACTGCAATCTAGAGTACAAGATATTGCAGATTATCTAGCACAACAGTGTTACTCAGAATCTGATTGGGAGGGCTTCAAACCACACCTAAATTATATGCTACTGGTCAATGGTGTGACCTTTTTTTCTAATAAACTTTAGCTTCTACGTTTTCATGAACATAATTTCCATGTGAACGTATGTGATCCAGGGTGTGCTCAAACACACAACAAATGAGATCTACAGGACGTTAGACATACCCTAAGACATGAAGTATGAGGCATGTCGCCTTTACATAAAGCATGAGGCTGTCGGGCTGGGGCGGCAGCGGCAGCACGAGCCACCTTTAGGATCATTGGGTCAAATCCAACCGATCCGACTCCATGGCTGAGGCTTCTCTCTACTTCAGCAGAGCAAGATGAATACCATTAGAACTACAAAAAACTCAGGCTTCCCTCTACAGTGGCAAAGTAGGATGAATACCATTAGAACTACAAAGTTTCACAAATCCCTACCTAAACCTACGAGGCCTATGTAGGGGAAGAACTAGGAGCAACAGCGAAATCTAGCCATCCATCTTGTATTGTGAGCAAGTAAAATCCATCGCTTACAGCTAGGGGCGGGGCTATGGTAGGGGCCCCCTACTGCTGCGCAACCTTTAATTTGGAGCCTTCCTAAGGCCTTCCATGGAGTTTTGACTATATGTCTATTGTGTTAAGGGGCTCTAAACTCTGATATGAGTAGGGACGGATGTCAACGAGGAATTCCCTATCAGGGATTGCTCTCCTATGCCCGTCCTCGTAGGAAAAAATATCCATCGTCCCTGTCCCCGCCAACTTTTGCAGGGGAGGTTTTCTCCCCATCCCCAACCCCGAGCAGGGAATCCATACTCAACGGTTCCTCGTCCCCAGCTGCAACAACTGTCTTTTGCTCGGTGTGGTAGAAGAGGCAAATATGGAACAAGATAGGAGAAGCTGGCCTGCTGCTGATTTTTTTTGCCTGAGAAGGAATAGAGGGAGATAAGGTTTCAACTTCTTGTGCTTGCCAGCTTGGACGTGCTTGGTTGCTCCGTGTGCTTCACAGAGGTCAGAAAAGCAAAAGAGAAGGCATGTGCTTCTCACGAGATATGTGCTCACTCGTGAATCTTCTGGCCACCATCCCCTGCATGGGAATCAGCCCGCCGCCAGCCTTGGAGCACACCACCGGCCTTGGAGCTCACCGTTGCATGCCTGGTACTACCTTAACGCTTGTCGCGTGGCCATAGACATGCAGTTTGTGGCACTGGCAGCAGCTTTGGCAGGGATGGGGTGGCTGACCGGTGGATGGGGAATTAGGGATATATTGCTGGACTATTGGGTACTGGAGATTATTAGGAGGTAGGCTATGGGCCTTGCACTTACAGGTTAAGACTTTTTTGGGCTGCATTTCTCTAGACTTGCAAAATTGGTACTACGTGCTACTACCTAATCGGGGTCCATGGGTAAACCGTAAACGGGGACAGGGAATCTCATGACCGCTAGACCCGACGGTGGATGATTTCTCCCCATTTAGATCTTTGTGGGGGATGATATTGGCCCTGTCCCCATCCTCTAATAGGAGAATTCCTCGTGAAGAAATGGGAAACGGGCCCCATTGCCATCTCTAGTTGTGAGGTTGAAGGAGTTCCTGATGTGACACTAGGCCGTCGGGTGGGGGCAGTGGCATTGGGGCAGGCTGGCATTGGGCTCATTGTTAGGTCAGATCCAACTGATCCGACTCCACTGGGTAAGGATTACCTCTACGGCAGTGGAGCAAGATGAATGAAACTACCAACAAAGTACAAATTTCTCCACCTAAACCTGTCAGCCCCATGTAAAGGAAGAAATAGAAGCATGATAGGAGAGGATGGCGATAGTACCGGCTCCTCTCTAGGCTTCTACTCACTCTCTCCCTATCTTCTACTTCTAAAGTGTTATATGGCTAGAGAGCTTCTCCTTGCTTCTGTATGTTTGATGCCTTCTTGTATGGGGATGATCTTCAAATGGCGCCAACACTGGTATTTATAGCACCATGGAGTGGAGGGGGTACTTTAGGGAGATCTAGAGTCAGTGGAGCTGACATGTGGGGTTGGGTGACTCCCTTGAAGGTTGGTCGACCCTCTTGAAGGTCGATCAACCCATGGATACACCGCCTTGGTGCATCCATGGCTAATGATCACTCATAGAGTTAGTTGTTAGATGTCTGAGGCGGTTTGGTGGGGCCCCTAAGTCAGTCGACCTAGAATATGTTCGCCTGACTTGGCCCTAGAACTTCTGCCGTTGATCTTGAATCAGTGCACCGATCCTTAGTTCTCCTTGCCTTGGGTATAAGTTTTGCTCATGGTGGAATTTGCTGAGACCTGATGGATGGGCCCATGGATCCATGGGAGAGGTCGCATGGCTTCATCTTGTCCCTTGATGCAAACCGTCATTCAACAAACATGTAAGATCCATCATGAGTCTATTTCTTCATTGATGGAGTGGATTGGTGATGTGGATGAGCTCTGGGTGGGTCGCCTAACCTTCGGTTGGGTCGCGCAAAGTCCAATTCTAGCTTTTGGTGTTGACACTACTTCCCTTGGGCTTCACGATGAGTGGAGAGGCTCTGGACAAAGTTTAAGGGCCGTTTGGCTTAGACTTGGGTCTCCTGACCCATGATAGGGCCGTTCGACCTCCCTCGGCGGTCATATACAATACGATCTGTGTCATGATCTTTCGGAAGGCGTAACTTTCTTGTCTAGACTTTGAATTGGGTGAACCCTTGATTTCATGTGTCTCGATGAGCTTGTCAACATAGTATAGTAAAATTGGGCATTCAAACATGTGTTTCACCATGTCCAAAGTCACCTTGTTCCTACACACAGTCACCAAAACATGTGGAATTGATTAGAATTAATCCCTGTGACTATGGTGGATGTCATTCACATTCTTAATTTAAGCATAGTTGATGGTATGAAATAAGGTGCTAGTGACCATAAACACCAGCCATAACGTAATAGCTAAGGGGCTATCGTTAAGAGAGCCCATGAAGCATTAGTGCCAAGTCTCTCCCTAGAAGAGGCCTAACTACCTTCCTAGAGTAGTGTAATGTAAAATCCAACCCAACTAAGGGTCACATGTAAATAAATGTTGCTTACATAAGTACACAAGGGTAGGAGGGCAAGGAAACATTTGAGCTCTCACTCGTATTCATTGTCACTTGTTCCCAAACCTTAGTTTGGATCTATCTCCACCACCAAACCTTCTCCACCTAACTCATTGTAGAAATGAAAACAATTGCATGGAACTTTTTCCTTTTAGCTAGACTATTATTCATTTAAGTAAGCACGAATGTTGAGGTGTTTCTTAATGCATTCATATATTATATGCGAACTCAGTAACAGTAATAGAAATGAATTGTGGTCACTTCTTACATTAGCATCTTCGATGAGATTTCCCTCATACAGCAGGTACAGTTTGGCCTATTAATTATGAAGGATAGCAAAGAATGAAATATAGAACAAAGTAACACTTATTAAAACATAACAACTTACCATTAGCCTTTAAGTAAGCTCTTAGTCAAAGGTGCAGACTTTAGCAAGTTTTCCTT